>CM057454.1:645930000-655930000 GCA_016271365.2 Neoceratodus forsteri
TGTACAGTACTGGGTTTATCACATGCCCAGGAGCATAGTAGGCAAGAGGCCACAGGCCAAGTGCCTTCAGCCCAAAGGAGGTGTTGTAAGCCCAGTACAACTGATGCCTAAAATTGCCTTATTACTTATACAAAATGGATATCTACTATAGGCAAAAAAAAAAAATAATAAAAATGAATAATGTAGCAAATGTATTAAATATACATAAAATACTTCCTCCACCTGTGGTTGGTGACTAGAGGGTGCACTTTACTCTAGAAGTTTAAAACCATTCAGGAAAACAAAAACTAAAACATGTAGCTGGTGCTTTTTTATCTTGCTTGACATTGATTTTTCACTTCTTTCCAATCTATTATCTGCCTTGCATTGCACACTAGAATTGCATAAAAGATGGTTTCCCCCACCTATCTCCTCTCCTGCTCATTGGATAACTTATTCTTAGGTCATGCACCACCATTATTTTGATCTATAGTATCTGTTTCTGATGAGCAGTTGAGTGGCAGGACTCACACTGAGAACCACAGTAAAGAGCTGAGTTTGTGTTACATGCACTGAAAATAATAACAAACATTTGTCAATGCCAAATTTTTGCTTGCATGTTGTGACACCCAGTAGATTTGATTAGATAGTAGGGAATGGTAGCAGACCGACTGTTAAAATGTTACTTAGAGTCATTCTAGCAATTTTTTGTGCTTAAGTCTAGTCTGTGTACTCAATGAGACTTCTTTATCAATTATAACTATAAATTAAGGATCATTCAACCCCCCCCCCCCACACCATATCATGGAACAAACTAACACCTGTCCATGTCACATATATGAAAGCAGTCATATGACCCCTGGCTTAGGATTATTTACAGGTTACTGGATCCCCCAGCTCTGTGTGTGTGTGTGTGTGTACAAGATGGTAGGTAATGCATAATTTGTCAATGAAGAAATCAGCAGGGGGTCACTTGCTGCCACACATGGCTAACCAGGTATTCTGTTGTTTTGTGGTAGTCATGAGGGCCAGTTGACTTTCCTAAAGTGTAATATTGATGTCTTCCATGTTGGATAAATAAATTAAATTGAGAGGTGGGGTCAGGGGAGTCTGACCTATTGTCTCAGAAATTAACTGAGTGAACACTACCTTTTTTTATGAGTTTCAAGATGTGGATTAATTGATCAATGCCTGCATTGCATAGACAGTAGTTAAATCAGAAACCTGTAAGGGAGAAGTATAGCTCCAAAAATACTGGAAAAGATAAGCGGCAAAGTCAGGGTAAAGAACTTCACAACTATGAACATCACAGTCATGGTTTAAAGAGCTGCTGGCACCGTATGAGTTTCTTCTAAAAAATAGGAGTAAACTGTTTGGCTTATATTTCATTTACTTAACTTCCTTTATTACTTTGTTATATTAGAACATTCTTGAAGATATGATCTGTGTCAGCTGGTCTTCCTCTGTTATTGTTATTAGTTTACTCATGACCATAACATTCCCATGTGACATGGTTGCAACAGAAATGATTATGCTACCAGCAGACTACTAAGATGCCACTTAGAAAAGATGAAGGTCGTGTGACCTACTGTAGATCATTTTCATGCAAATGTCCTACGAAATAAATAAGGGGGGGGGGAGGCAAAACTAAAAACATTTGAGTTATAAGCTAAGTTCAGTCTCAATATTATGTTTTCATTTTTTTCTCTGTGATGTCAGAAGCTCTATAGGACTGGGCTAATGGTCTAGTGTGGAAATTTAGTACTGTAAATATAAGACATTCTTTCTGTTTTTGTGATTTAGTATAGCCAATTAATGGGAAGGTCCCCTCAGCCTTTTATTCTATTTACTTGTGTAGTTAGTAGGCATGAACAATGATTGCCTCTATTGCACCCTTCTAATTTCATCAGGATGTAAATGTAAATGAAGGTACTTAAGTCTGGTGTGAAACCCTGCTTGACTCCATTTGCAAAAGTTATGATCCAGATCATGTAAAGCATCCTGGAATTTTATGATGTTTTAGTGCTCAAGCATGCAGTAGTTATACTATATTAGTGCTGTTGCAGTCCTCTGCAGTTTCTATGTTCTTATCTTGTGTTGGCCATGAATCTGTTCAAGGCATAGTAAGTGCCCTGCTGTTTTCTGTGATTTAAAGTAGAAACACAGAAGCACAGAAGTCATCGGCAGATAAGGACCTCTTGGTTCACATAGTCTGCCCTATTTTCCCTACCTGTTTTTGTTTGTTTGTTTTGTTTATTTAAAATCTGGAGAAGTCCATGGGCCAAAGATCCATTTACATGGGTGACCAGAACAAATAACAGAAATATAAGATACATAATATACAAAGAACAGACAAGCATTTATATACAGCAACAGTGTTAAATGGCTAACCAGAGGAGTATTTACATTTACTTTTGGAGAGAAGATGCCTTTTAAGGCTATTCTGAATGTATATAAGGAGTTGCTGACACAGGTTATCATTGGTGATAAGGCATTAAAAACTACGGGCAGATTTTAGAACAGAGATCTTTGACCAGTGGAAGTCTTCATCATAGGAACAGTAAACCATGTGCATTGGGAAGATCTAGTTGAGGCAGTAGTAATATGTTTTTTGAAAATATTGTGAAAGGAGCTTGGGTCCTTGTCTATAATTACTTTTTTGGCTAAAGTACCAAGTCGATACTGGTACCGTTGTTCAAGCTGTAACCCACCTAATTGCTCATACAAATTACAGTGGTGAGTGGCATATGGTAGTTGGGAAGAAAATCTAGCAATGTGGTTCAGTAAGATCTTAACATTATTTAACATCCCCACACCTACTCAGTGATAAAACAACAAACCATTATTAATCAAAGGCATAAAAACTCTGAGACAGTAGCAACCAGGTGAGGAGACAAGTAATGGATTTAGTCTATAAAGAAAACCTAATCATTGATGAGTTAATTTAATCATAGTATTAATGTGCTGATCATATTTTAGGAAAATACCCAATAGAAGGCCTAAATATGTAAACATCCTGACTTGTTCGATATCTGTGCCCTTGAGCATATGCAATAGAAGAACTGGTTCATCCACCAGCTTTTTTCTTTGATTATTAAAAAACATAGATGTTTTTGTCATTTAGAATCAAACTATTGGAACACCTACTGTCCCACTGGAGACCCTACTTGATCTCCAGTCTTTTACCCCCTGCCTTATTTCTAAGATTCTCTTGTATCTATCCCATGCATGCTTGAATCCTTGTACCATTCTAGCACCCACCACTTCTGCTGGGAGGCAGTTACAGTCATCCACCACCCTTTCTGTGAAGAAGTATTTCCTCAAATTTTCTCTAATTCTCCCCCATCCAGCTTCATTTTGTGACCCCTTATCCATGAGCATCATTTTTCTATGTAAAATGCTACCTTCATGTACCTTTTTAATAACTGTGAGATATCTGAATGTTTCTCTCATGTCCCCCCCCCCTTCCCTCCTTTACTCTAGAGAGTATATATTTAGTTCCTTTAGTCTTTCCTCATAGGGCTTTTGATGCAGGCCATGCACCACTTTGGTTGCCCTCCTCTGAACCACCCCCACCCTACCTGTGTCCTTACGGAGATGGGGCCTCCAGAAATGGACACAGTATTTGAGGTGGGGCCTCACCATCAGTCTATATAGGGGTAACACTACCTCCCTCTTTCTACTGGAGATACCCCTCCTTATGCACCTGAGCATCCTGCTAGCTTTACCCACAGCCAAGTGTATCTGAGTTTGAAAAAAATGCTTTTAGAGAATATCTAGGACTTCACAACCACATATAACAGAACTAAATGAGAGTATAACTTCCACTGGCTTGTGCAGGTACACATAATCAACTCTAATGATTCCATGCATGAGTGAGGTCATGACCTTTGTAATGGAAGCAAAACAGAATGAAGCAATATCATTTATATTTAAATTAGAACGAAATTAGGGGGATGTAAGAGACGGAATCATTGTTCATGCTCAAACTATGCAAGTATACAGAAAATAGGTTGAATAGACTTTCCTTTAAGTTGCAATAGATAGCTTTTAGTGAGATTCTGGTTTTACCACTTTTTTACTGCTGGGTGGCCTGAAACACTGGGGAATGAATTGATCACAGCAAGGGTCTTTGATGGAGTTTGGTGATCTCCTGGCCAGTGTCTCAACTGTCTATGACAAGAAACATATACACACTTTTTAGGTAACACATCTGCTTAAAGAATCAGATCGAGACACAAAAGATAAGCAATGCATAAATCATTTTAATATATACTCATTTAGATGTGCATCTCAACGACTGCATATCATTTTAGTGTGATGTTTGTCATTCTGATAAATTCATCACACGAGCATCTAAAAGAATATAACATGATGAATAACCCCCTGCTTCTGTTTTTCTCATTTCACCAGCCAATCATAAATAAGGAACTGCAGCAGCTGACAAAGAAATCTCAGCTCATAGACTGCTTTACAGTTTCTATTCTGATCAACTTGTTCATTTTTAGGTTCACTTGCGCGCATGCGCAAGGAACGTTTTGGGAGATTAGCACACTTGGAGGTGTGCCTCTCCCATCTAATGCACTGCTCCCTTGAGCAGGCATGGCGGTCCTGCACCAATGGGTGCAGGAGCTCAGTATGACAGTGGTGTTCCTCTGCTTCAAAGGAAAGCACCGCTGCCATACTGAGTGCCACCGTCCCACCCTTGCATCATGCGCTCCCCCCTTCGTGCTTCATGCCACCCCCAAGCTTTCATGCCACGCTGGGAGCCCACCCAGCGTGGCAAACGTTGTTTGCCGATGGGGGTGCCCAATCCTCAAGCTCCACGGCACCAAGCCATCCTGCTGCCACGCTGGGAGCCCACCCCAGCGTGGCAAATGTTCGTGATTGTTTTGCCGGCGGGGTTGCCCAGATCCCTCATCGGCTCCTCGGCCCCCTGCATAATTTGCGACGCATGGGTGCCCAATCCCGTTGGCTCCTCGGCCCCCAACACATCTTTCTGCCATGCTGGGAGCCCACCCCAGCATGGCAAATGTCCCACGTCATCTTTTTTTTCAACCTGCAAAAAAAAACGGTCCCATGGCTAGTCTCCCAATCCCCCACAACCCGCACTCCACCCACTGCGCACCCAGCTCCCACCCCCCTCATCCCATACTTACCTCTGGACTCTGCGCGATGATCTTCGGTGACTGGGAACACGTCTGCACTCTTCAAAGCCGACCGCTAACTGAGGAAATGCCGGTAAGCTGTATAATGGGCTAGATAGGGGGGTTTCAACTTTATTGCATATCTCAGTCATTTTTTGGAATTTTTGCACCAAATTTTCAACATGGGGTTCTTTGGACCCCTTCTCATGAGTGATGTCACCACCATGGCGTTATTCAGGCCCAAAGGATGATTTCGCAGGCACTGCGCAGTCACTGTGCAAAATCACCCTTCAACCTCAAATAATGCCATGACAGTGACATCATTCATGAGAAGGGGTCCCAAAAACCCCATGTTGAAAATTTGGTGCCAAAATTCCAAAAAATGACTGTTTTATGAGCGTGCATTGCGCAGTTCCTGCGCAGGCTTGTAAGTTCGCGAATTTTCAATATTTGCACTCCAGATTTTCAACATTGCCATTTTACCACACCTCCTCATGAGCAGTACAGCTGTCATTTTTCACATCCTGCCCAAAATATGTTTCTGCCCATGTAGCGCACAATGGCGCAGTCGGTGTGCAAACTCAATATATGGGACACATTAAGAAAATCACAGTGTCACTGCTCATGAGCAGAGATCTTAAAATGGCTATGTTGAAAATTTGGTGAAAAAATTCCTAAAAATGACTGTTTTACGAGCTTGCGTTGCACAGTTCCACGCACACTCATAGGTTTGCGAATTTTCAATATTTCCACTCCAGATTTTCAACATTGGCATTTTACCACACTTCCTTATGAGCAGTACAGCTGTCATTTTTCACATCCTGCCCAAAACGTGTTTCCGCCTATGTAGCGCACAATGGGGGTAACAAAAAGGTCATGCTGACAATTTATTGTGCAAATACCAGCAATCGCACAGGGCATTAGGGTAAAGCACCATACATGCCAAACACCACTGCAAATACCTGCAAGCAAATGTTCAGCATTGACAAATGCTTGTTTATAATGGGGATTGTCCAAATATGCTGGCCCTGTAAACAATAAGGTACTCCCCAACAATTTTTATTTATTTATTTAGCTTTTGTTGACCGGGTAAGTGCACTAGACAAATCCTGCCTATTTTCAGGCACGACCCGGGGGGAGGGGGATACAGATGAATGGCAACTGACCTTGAACCAGATTAAGCTGTTGGTGGTATTTTTAGTGAATGAGGGAAATTTGGCCAGGACACCGGGGAAATTCTCCTACTCTTTTCAATAAGTGCCATGGGATCTTTAACATCCACCTGAACTACCACCAATCCAGGCAGATGGGACCTCGGTTTAACGTCTCATCCGAAAGACGGCACCTCAGAAATGCAGCACCCCTCTCATGCTGCATTACAGTGTCAGTACTGGGATATTAACCCAAGTGCCAGATGTGGGAACTGAACCCATAGCCCCCTGATCTCCCAGCCTCAGAGGCGAGTGTGCTACCTACTGAGCCACTGACACTGTCTAACAATGAATGGCTTTCTGCTATATTATGTTCCCCATATGGATGCAATTTAAATATTTTTAAAGGACTGTAGTGTGAAAGTGTGAGAAAAAAATGTGACAGTGCTCTCTTTGTAGGAGCCAGTAGATGAAACCATTATTAAGGTAAACATTTTCATGTGAGCAGGAAGACTGGAGGTCAGAGTTACAGAAAGTAACAGGGAGGAGGCAGGTAAGAAGTGGGTCAAAGTGTGCGGTGTGTGTGTGTGTGTGTGTGTGTGTGTGTGTGTGTGTGTAGGGAGGCAACACTAAATTGACAGTTGAAGAATACCCAGTAAGAGGGAAGTAAGAAGTTGGAGTTAAGGGGACAGTGGAATGGCAGACTACTTAAAACAGGAACATTTTCATTCTTCTGTTGAGGGCTTACTATTTCATGATGTTCATGAGTGGGATTGGGTATATGGAGGCAAGAACATGTGCTTGGGAGGCAGGCGTAGGGTCCCACCAGGCATATTTTATTTATTTATTAATGTCTGGTGAGACCATGAGCAAAACTACCTGTTTTATGGGTGACCAAAGAAAGGTAGAGTCATAGGGTGCATTCAAATAGAAAAATGCAAATTGACAGCAAAAGTGCATTTACAGAGAGGACACATAGCTGTTATGCGTATTTACATGAATCTGAGTTAGATAACCTGTCACTTAAGGTAGATTTGAAGGCTGAGATGGTCAGTGTTGGATCACTAACAAATGTTGAGGAAGAGAGTTATATAGACTAGGTAGTTGAAACAGCAAAGCCCTTTCACCAGCACAAGTTCTAAGTGTAGAGATTTTGAAGTAGGACAAGGACAAAGATCAGGTGTGGGTTAGCGAGGCTTTGTGTTGAAAGAAAAAGTTGTAAATATTGTAGGTGGTGCTTTATTCATTATGATTTTTTGTACCATGATGCCAATGCAAAGCTTAACTTGAATGATTAGAGAGGGCAAATTAGCCTTTTTTAGGAGAACACAGTGATGGGTCCGGGCGGGAAGCTGTGCCATAAAGCTGGCAATTTGGTTGTAAAGGGTTATGATCCTGTGGAGTTCAGACTCAGCTGCCACAGAGTAGAGAATTAAGCCATAATCAATGAGTGGGAGCAGGAAGGCTTAGGTCAGAAGGTGTCATGTGGATGGTAACAGGAATGGGTTGATCCAGTACAGACCGCCTAGTCTCTGGTGCGTTGTTTTTATCAGGTGAGTAATGTGACTGCTAAATGTTACATTGGGGTCTATGTATAGGCCCGAGTATTTGAAGACAAAAATGTGTTCAATGCTGGTACCATTTAGGGTACTAATTGTAGTGCTGGCACCTTCAGGCAGTTTTTTTCTTGGAGTTAAGGAAAACCATATATTTCATTTTCGTGGTGTTCAGCACAAACTTGTAATCCATGAACCACTGTTGCATTGAGCCAAAGTCGGATTGTATGGCATGCTGGAGATCCTTGATGTAAGCACCCCCAGTAAAAATCACTGCATCATCTGCATAGAGTAGATTTTCAGTCTTTCTGCAGGCCAGTGGGAGTGTATTAAGAAATAAGCTGAAGAACAAAGGATCCAGTATGAACCCCTGCAGAACTCCAATGGAGACAGGCAACACAGGGGAAGAACAGTTGGCAATCTTAGTTTTCTGTATGTGCTCTGTCAAGTAAGTCTGACACCAGACCAGCACTTCCTCTGAGCAGCCAAGGTCATCTAGTCCCTTGATTAAGAGTTGGTGGTTGACAAGGTCAAAGGCCTTGGTGAGATCAATAAAAATGTCCATTGCCAGATGACCTTGGTCAAGGAACTGGTGAATGGCCTGTATAAATCCCACCAAAGCTGATTCTGTACTGTGGCCTGGTCAGAAACTGTATTGGGCAGGGGTCAGAGTACTATATTTGTTTAGGAAGTCTAGGAGCTGGTCAGACACAATGCATTCAGTGACTTTGACAAGTGGGGCAAGTAATGAGATGGGCCTGTAGTTCTGCAGGCACGCTGTGCTGCCGGACTTGTGCATTGGGACTACTATGGCTGTTTTCCATAGTGTTGAGAATTGATCCGTACACAGACAGTGGTTGAATATTTTAGCTTGTGGGTGGCACACCAAGTCTGCAGTGGCCTTTATCAACCTTAGTCCCACTTGGGGTCTGGGGTTCATTTTGTTGAGGTATTTAAGCACTGCCTTGATTCTTAGAGCCTTGAAGAAGAACCTGGGGGGGTTTGCTATTCACTAACTTGTGGTCCTGGATTAGATGGGAGTGCACACCTGTTGCTGGGCTGGATGTATTTCTCTAGGTTGGAACAGAACAAATTTAATTCTGCAATTTTAAGGGAATCGGTGTGGGTGCAGTATCCATAACCAAGAGGTTGGGACAGGAATTGTTTTCACCCATCATGTTGTTTACAATTCTCCATGTTGCTGTTGCATCCCTTTTAGAGACCTCTCTTTGCTTTTTGTTCAGGAGCTCCCGTTTCAACCTTCTAACCAGGGTTTTGCATTTATTACGTAGCAGTTTATATTAAATCAGGGTTGCTATGGTGGACTTTTTCCTGTACTCTCTCCACTTTTTATCCCTTGCCTTCATAAGTTTGATTAGCTGAGGTGTGACCCACTCCTGCCTGTTCCCTCTGATTTGAAGCTTCTTGAGAGGGACTATGGCATCACAGACAGCTGTAAACAGATTTCTGAATTGTGATAACACAACATCTATTGGGGATGTGAAATCTAGTGTTGACCAGTTGATCTTGTTAACTTCCTCCCTAAGTGACTCAGGCTTGAGTTTCTTAAGATTTCTGGTTGTTATAAATACAGGGGGAACCTTTGCCCCTTTGGCACTCCAGTGACAGTAGACTGAGCAGTGGTCGCGTAGGCTATCTGCCAATACCCCTGCACACTTAATTTTGTAGAACTCTGAGACTAGGATCCAGTCTATGGTAGTGGATTTCCCTGTCCTGTAATTAATCCTTGTGGGTTCCTCAATGATCTTGGATAGCCTAACATTGGTGTGCACCTCTTTGATGTTATTGTCTAATTTATCCTGCCAGTTATAGTTGAAGTCACCTAGAATTATCACTTCCCTGTTTGTGGGGAGCGTGCTCCTGAAATTACCTACCACTTCAATGGCTGTTAAGTAATTCCCTTGCGGGCATAGGTAATTGCTATGGAAATAGTTTTCTCCTCCCCTAAGACTAGCTGTAGGGGTAGATATTCACAGTTAGGGGAGTCAGTGATGAATTTGCAGATGCTAATCTTGAAGTAAGATTTGGCATAACGTAAACAACCCCCAACCCTGCAATCTGCCCTGTCTTACCTGTATATATTATACCCCTGTAAGGTGATCAGTTGGTTGGGCACTTTGTTAGAAAACCAGATTTCTGTGAAAGCAATAAAGTCAAATTTATTCTCAAGTGCCCACACCTCAAACGCATCCCATTTTGCTGTTAGGCTTTGGATATTTAGGTGAACAAACAAGAATGTGTTCTTCCAGTCATCCAAGGGAGCTCCATCCCCTCCTGGCAGCCCTAGGTTGGGATGAATCAACCCTGAAATAAGCAGTAGGAGGATAATACGCAGTCATTTATGGTGGGCTGTGTGGCAATGCTATCTCTAGGATTTAAGGTAGAAGCGATTTGGAGCATTACTGGAGATGACATGAGTTTGAGTGAGCGCTGTCCCATAGGATGCTTTCCCTGCTGTATCTAGGGAAAGAATAGCTGGGGGTGACAGGGTGGTTATGGAGACCATATATATCCCAGTCCACCTTCCTTTGACAGTCTGCAGCAGTGAACCTTAGTTGGTACTTGTAGACAGTACATGCTGAGATAATTATTCCCCTTTTTAGCATCATAGTTGGATCGCCAATGCACCATGCTCCCAAACAGTCTAGCACGAAAAGTTAGTACAGTATGGTGAAGATTACACACTGTGTTTCTGTTTTTTATGATTTAGGATAGCCAATCAAGCTGCAATAGATAGCTTTCAGTGAGATTCTGCTTTAACCATTTTCTTTACTGCTGGGTGAACTGAAACACTTAGGGACAATACATTTGTTTGTGATCAGATTCTTAGATGAGAGCGGAATCAAAGCAATCTTAAGGAGACAATTGCCACCACTTACTAATGGTTGTTTCTACGCCAAGGCTTGTAGAAACTCAGAGTGTTATATATGTGTTAACAAGTCAGTAAACTAGGATGAGTGTACACTGCAACCACTGAAACAGAATCAGAAGCTTGGAAAGGTGAGGTTTTGTGGTTTGGACTATGATGGGGCACTGAGTACAGAATCCTTGCTAGGACTGTTATGGGGACACTGGGGATAAAATCAGGAGGCATGCAGATGAGCATTGTTGCTGGGACTATGATGGGGCACCTGGGACAGTATCAGCCTTCAGACTGTGTGTTGGAAGTGTAGAGGAGTCATAAATAATAAAATAATAATAATAATAATATAATAATAACAACAATAATAATAATATAACATAATATAATAATAATAATAATAATAATAATAATAATAATAATAATAATAAAATTTATTTAATTAAGCGCCTTTAAGAATTTCAAGGCGCTATACATAAAGCGTAAGTAAATAACACATGCAACTGCCAGTCACGAGAAATGGAGGACAAACACCAAACTGATAATGATGTCACACTGCTGGCTGCTGTATGACATCTTGCAGATGAAAGGATGCAGCTGCATTCTGATAGGTGGAGCTGCCTCCTTTCAAGTACAAAAAGTTTCTGTCCATCAGCCAGGCTGAACATCATCACTATCAGGCTGCTTCTCATTGGGCTGTCACTAGTGAGCTTTCAGTGGCCTGAGCTGCACTGGATGTGACAGTGACACTCCTGTGAAGCCTCTACTCTCCCAATAGACATAAGAGGCCAGATTTTAGAAAGCCCCCTAGATTGGCCCAATTTGCACCAAACCCCCAGCTGCGGCAGATTTGAGGAGCACCAGGGGCCATGTGTCGGAGTTTAGAAAAAGAGGGGTCCCAGCGCCAAGGTCCCTGAGGCTGCTAGAAGCCAAGAGCTGTGGTGACTAAAAAGTGCACAGGAGTTGAATGCTGAAAGCCACAGGAAAGGCTTGTGGCAGCAGCTGCCAGCAATAGTGATCCATTGGCTGTGGTCACCCTGGTGGTTGGTGGGTCATCCTGGGCATGCCACGGCACATGAGAGTATGACACAGGTCAAGAAGGGGCAGGGGTGGCAACTTCCCCCAAGAGGATAAATGGATGGCTGCCTGCAGTGCAGGTTAGGGGGTAGATGCACCAGCACCGCCATGGGGGTGTGAGGGGTTGTGGGCTTGTACCTGCCACTGGCCACTCCAGTGGTGGTCTGGCAGGTGTCAAGGGCTCTGAGAGTGCCTTCCCAGGGGCACAGAGTCACCCCCCCACCCAGCAATGGCTTGGGGAGCATTGCATGACGGGTTAGGCCAGCTGCAGGTTGGTCTAATAGCAGAGTTCATGTGCCCATACAGGGGCATGCAAAATCCCACTTTTGGGGATATTGCAGTGCTGACCCAGTGCAAGCCCCCCTTCTGCCATGGTGCACTGGTGCAGCCATTGCAAGAACAGCCCAAGCCTAATTGGTGCAGGCAGTCCCCCCAGTGGTGCAGGGTGGTTTCCAAAATTGGGACTGGCACAAGGATCTCTTTGGGCCATGTCTCTTTGATCCCAGTCCCTTGTGCCAGTCCCGCGCATTTGAAAATCAGGCCCAAGATGTTTTCTGTGTGCTGCACTGACAAACAAACTTCAAAAAGGGCACAACTTTGGTCATGTTAGCATGATTCGCCCGCACAGATAGAAACCACCCGCCATCACTCCAACCTCCTCATCACTTGCTTGTTCACAAATGCCTTGCAATAAAAAAATTAAGGACATTAGAAATGCAAATAACACTGTTCAAAGAAGAGGACACTGGTACTGAGCAGGAAGTGAGTGAGTGAGTGAGTGAGTGAGTGAATGAGTGAGTGAGTGGAGGCTTGGACAGGCTGGCTTAGAGAGGAAAGACATTGTAAAGACTGCAATAGTGATCCATAGAAAGCAAAGGACAAAAAAATTCCTACTATTTTAGCACCGTAATGTTGCTAAAAAAATTACTACTGAAACTGCAATTGTGCTGACAATGAAACTACCATAGAATTCCTAGTTAGTTTGGGATTTTTTTTAACACAAGCCTAAAAAGAATGGTGTCAGCTTTCAAATTTAAGATTCTGCTAGCCAGCCTGGTGGCACTGGAGGTTGAGGCGCTGGGCGCCACCCATCGTGCTTCACTGGCAACCTGGGTTTGGAAACAAGCCGGGGCCGTTGGGTCGGCAGAGGCGAGAGAGGCTCGAGCATCCAGAGGACTGCTCTCCTCTCTCAGGGAGGGAAGGATTGTTGCCCTGTCTATTGCCTGGCCTCTGGTGGGGGCTGGGGGGTGGCACAGGCTAGGATGGCAAACAACCAGCGATCGCGTCATGTGCATGCCCCACACACGCACGGTCATGCGTCGGAGGAAGAGAGTCACCAAAGAAAGGAAAATGACATCTGGGGGCTTCATGAAGCCTCACACCTGCCCTGCTGGTCCACTCCCACCTTCCCAGATTTGGATTGTGCTCCAGGGAGGGGGGGAGCTCCCTTCCCAGTCCCGCCTTGGGGGGCAAGCCATGGGGAGTCTAGGGGTTGGTTGGCAGTGGTTTGGCTCCCGGGTTGGTAGGTTTGGGGTGGAGCTCTACTCCGGTGCATGGGGAGTATAAAATGTAAATGAAAAAAAAAATTAATATTCTGCACTTGTGGCACTTTGACATTTAAAGGAAAACTACACCCTCATAGCTTGTAAATTGTGTTTGTTTCCATATCAACAGACAACTCTTGTCATTATCTGTTAGAAATGTATGCAATTGCTGTAGTTGACAAGACAAAGAACCTCTGTGCGCCAGCACTGAGGCAATGGTTACCCCAAAGGGCATTTGGCCGGGAAGCCAAGTTTCAAAGAGATTGCTATAGTTGGTTTCCACACTTTGTACTAGGCCCTGTAACTATTCTGGGGGTCTCACTTTTTATTTATTTATTTAGTTTTTGTTGACTAGGAAAGGTTGACTAGACAATTCTGCTTATTTTCAGCCTCATCCCGGGTAGGGGGATACAGATGGATGTCAACTGACATTGAACCAGATTAAGCTGTTGGTGGTATTTTTAGTGGTTGTTGAAATCTCATTGTCTCTGAGAGTTGCATTAGCATATAAGATCATTCTGTGTAGTCACTCTTTAGACTTCTCAGTATGCCTGTCTGCTTAATTAGACTTCAAAGAAACAAGTTGCAGGAAGCTGTAGGATACCGCTTTTGCCTTCAGTAAGCTTTGCAAACTGTCTGAATTGTAATGCAGGATTTTCCCTTTAAACTGCATTCCATTTATGTGTTTACAACGAGTTTTTGCAGGGTATTTGTTCTCTGAGCCTAGAGATACATGATATAAATTGGTGATGTGACATCATGTACTCATATGCTAATGCAGCTGTCATGGACAATGAGATTTCATCAGCCATAACATGGAGACCTCCAGGGTAGTCACAGTGGGCTACCATGAGCAATGAAAACAAACTAAAGCAAACATTTGTAGGCCTAATAGTTAAAGGAAAAGAGTTGTCTGTTGACATGGAAAAAAATAAAATTTACATGATATGAGGGTGTAGTTTTCCTTTAAAAAATCCATCTTAGTTGACAGGGACTAGATTTAGCCATTTATAGGTATCATAGGTAATACAAGCTATTATGGACATACGTCTGTGATGCTTGCCAAGTAAAAATTAATCTAGACAAAATTTGGCTTTGTCTCCAATTTCTTGATCCAAATTAAGTTTAAAGGAGTCCATATTTTTTCAGCTGAGAGGTGATTCCATATTGGGACAACCCTGTGGCTAAACCAGTTTTTCCTACACATGGTATTTCATTTGTCCAGATGTAATTGTTTGGAGTGTCTTCTATTACTGACTCTTTTTTCACTGATTGTTAATCCCAGTTCATTTCTAAGGGTGGGGTCACTTACTGCTCTAAAAGTGAGACACATATCTCCTCTCAGTCTTCTATACTGGAGTGTATACATGTTTAGCAGTCTCAGCCTATCCTCGTATGTCCTGTCTCCCATCCCTGAAATGGCTCTAGTGAATCTGCACTGCACTCTCTTGATCCTTAAGATGTCTTCCCTGCAGTATGGAGACCACACCTGGGCACAGTATTCCAGGTGCAGCCTAACCAAGGCAATGTACCAAGGGAGCAACACCTCACTCCTGTGACTAGATATATGTCTAAAAATACAGTTAAGATTTTGATTAGGTTTATTGATTAGAATTTTACAGTGGGATTTGAATTTTAAATCAGGGCTGACAATAATTCCTAAATCTTTTTCTTGATTAGTTTCAAGTAGAGTGTCATTCCCTAATTTATATTTATAGTGTTTGTTATGTATTCCTAGGTGCATAATTTTCAGGGCTAGCTTTTTAGTGCAGGACCAAGTTAGTATGCTATCCAAAACTAGCTGAAAAGCAGTACTGTCTGCTATATTGTTGACAATGGTACCTCTACGGCAGTCGTCAGCAAATTTTAACATCCATATGTTGGGGTTGTCAATGGTGATAGTGGAAACATAAATGTTAAAAAGACAGGGGCCCAAAACAGACCCTTGAGGGACCCCACTTGGACAGGGGCCCATTTGGAACATTCTCCCTATTATAATGACTCTCTGTTTCCTTCCATCCAACAATCCAGTTAACGATATTGGTTTTTAGTTTAACAACTCTCAAGGTGTCTATGAGCTCTTGGTGTGGTAATTTATCAAATGCTTTGGCGAAGTCCAGGAACACAAGGTCCACAGGATTACCCTGATCAACTTTGCCAGTGACCTTCCCATAAAAAGTCAATAAATTAGTTTGGCAAGATCTGGATTTGGTGAACCCATTTTGAAGGGGGTCAGATAACCCAGATTGATGGAGGGAATCCAAAATAAGATCTTTAATAATATTTTCTAAAATTTTTCCTATTAAAGAAGTTGAACTGATGGGTCTATAGTTCTCAAGGTTATTTTTTTGGACCTTTCTTGAGAATGGGTACCACGGTCACTTTTTTCCAATCATGTGGAACATCCCCAATGTCGAAAGAATGTTGGAAGATATTAGTTAAAGGTAAGTAGATAAAATCAACAAGCTTTTTTAATACCCTGGGGTGAATTTCATCAGGACCTGGGGATTTGTTAATGTCAACCCTCTTTAACCTATCCATATTTAACGATAAACTGCCCAGGGGATGAAGTTTCCACTATACATGGTAAAGCAAGACTGTTTTTATTGAAAACCATACAAAAATAATGGTTCTGTATGTCAGCAGCCTCTTGATTACTAGCTATTGTTCCGGAAGTGGTTTGGAAGGGACTTATAGTATTAGTTTTACCCCTAGACTTATTAATGTGTGCAAAAAAAGCTTTTTGTTATCTTTAACCCTAGTAGCCAATTGGGTCTCATGTTGGGATTTAGCTGTTTTGATCTTGGTTTTTATATTTTTAACCGATACTCTGTATTTGGGATATAAGTGGGATAGACCATTTTTAATTCACTTCAACAATTAATTTTTTTGTTAATCAGGTGTTTGGTTGTGGGGTTTATCCAAAGAGATGTAGTTTTATGATTGATGCCATATTTTTTATTGTATTAATATTATCCTTTATCAATGTTTTTAGTTTATTGAGCATAAGCCCCATTTGGATTCTACTGGAAGACTGGTAAATAATTTATGCCAATCCCAATGGGTTAGGCTGGTTTTGATATTATCGAAGTTAGCTTTATTAAAGTTCAGGGTTTCAGTAACACCAGTAGTTGTTTGTTTGATGTTTCCTGGTTGTAGTCTCCAAAGGTCATGGCTGGAAGCAAGTCTTGGCCAATCAGGAAGTAATAATTTCCTTACCCATTTGATATTCTCCAACAATGCACCCTGTCACATTGTACTGCTTAATGAATGAAGCCACACTAATGCATTTCAATGTATTTTACCCACAGGCATCATGCAAAACATTCTCCAAATCCCTTGCAAGGCTCAGGACAATCAATCACAAGTCTGCCTTGTTTGCAGCTCAAACATTGTATATCAAACATGCCATGTGACTGAGGAGTGCTTAGTTAATAACTGATCTTACGGTGTCAGGTAAATCTGTGAAGTGTCTACAAAGAAGAACCAGTTAAACCTTCTGGGAAGTTTGCCAACATGCCAAGAGGTTGTTACATTTAAAAATATAAAAGTAAACAAAAAGGGGAGAGAGAAGCAAAATACTTTATCTGATTTGTATGATTTGCTGATATGACTATGCCATCAACAAAAAAAGGAAATGATTGATTATCCTGATGATGACTGAAATAAACCTGCATGAGCAGGAATATTTTCTCCCATTAGTGCCCTTTTGATGTGATGCATTCATTTATTGTGGTGCTTAACCTCATATGTCACTGTCAAAACAAAAAAAATGTTTTTGTTAAAGCATACATCTGATACCTGTAGACTGACAATGTGTTGCTTTTCTTCTGCTGTTTATAGCAACCTTCAGCAAATCATCAGGGTTCCTGTTGCTGCATGTCAGTGTGGATACAGTACGGGGGAAGGACAGGGCCTTTTGAATGAGATCAAATTTGGCAATACTCTTGGTTCAAAGTGCAGCAGTCAGCTTTTAGTTTCCATGTGTCCATGCTGATTTGTGTGTCAGTGCATGTATTACTGTTTCAGCAGACTGAAATACATTTTTATGCAGAGGAAAAAATATTTAAGAATTCTGAAATTTTGAAGGGTTTAATAGGAGTAGGTCAGGACAACTTTTTCAACTTGTATGGGATGGTAGAACATGAGCAAAAACTAATTCTGTATAATGTACAATATGTAGAAAGAGGAAACATTAAGGAACATTTTGTTTCCCTTAAAGAATGGGAAGGGGGCTTATTGAACCTTTTAAACTGAAAGAAAGCACTGGGAACTAAATTGGTTCTGTATTACAAAAGCCTAGTGCCCCATTCATTTGTACTAAGCAGGCTGCTGCATATTAAAAGTAACAGGATTTATTTATTTTTATTTAATAAATTGGTAACTGTGCCAGCCCAGTAGTGCTGGAGGTTGAAGAACCGGTCGCTACAACTTGTGCCACACCGGAGACCTGGGTTCGGGAACAAGCCTTAGCTGCAAGGGATTGGCAGCGGAGAGAGAGGATTGAGCATCCAGAGGACTGCTCTCCTATCATGGGGAGGGAGGGTTTGCCATCTTGCTCATCGATCACCCTCTGGCATCAACCAGGGGAAGATGAGAGCCAGGAGGCACGTCACTAATGTATGTCATCAGTGGGGAGAGGGGGTGGGAGAAAACTTGGAGGAAAAGGAGCTGGCAGGCTCCATGATGGCTGCACCAGCTCCCCCTCTGGCCCCCGATGTCTGGATTTCACTATGGGTGTGGGGGAAAGCTAGCACCCCTTTGCCTCGGCCCTGCCATGGGGGAAACCTGTGGGAGATTTAGTGGGGTGTAGGGCAGGGGAATGGTGTGGCTGGAGACAAATCCCTCTGAGAGAGGGATCAGAGCTGCCTGCCAGGCTCAGGAGAATAAATAGACAATAGGAAAAAAATTGGTAACTCGGAAAGATATACTGAGCCAAGGCTTGTTTCCAGGTGTGAGGGGACAGTGGGGCGGACATAGGGTAACAGTATATCAAAGCATACAAAAAGTGCAAAATGCATTAGGAGCTTAATTTTTTTTTTTTTATTTAATTGGTAATTTTTCAAAAAAGGAACATAGAATTATGTTTTGTATTTTGCTGGGTTTTGGCAGTATTTAAACCTGATGGCAAAACATAACACAGGAGACAGGTGTAACAGAATAAAGGTGTATTCCCAAAATGCATGTAGAAAGGACAGCTTACCACAGCTGGGAGTCTGGAACCTTCAAACACCCAGTGTCATCATAGAAAAACTCAGTAAAAACCAGGATTACACAAACTCTTGTAGTCACAGATAAGAGGGTCCGTTACCTGGTAAAGGGCTCATCTGCATACTAGAAAAGCGAATCAAAGCATTTTTATTGGTGGGTAAGGTGGGCAGCTTGCACACAAGGCTGTTAGATTATGCACGTATATAGTGATACGTGTTATGCTGACTAAAACTACTTTTGGGTTACAATAGAATGATTCATAGAATATGCTGATAATAGCATTATGGCTAATAGCTGTAGGTGGTGCACTAAGACCTCAAATATAATCATACTGAATAGTACATCATAGCAAGCATGAGCAAATACTAATATCCCTTATGATGTATCATAGAAACATAGTAGTCCACATTAGGGACTGTAGGTCAGGCAGGTGTATGTTCCCCCCTCCTTGTTTCCTGGATAAGGAGGCAACAACACTAGAGAAAGTGATTGGTTGCAGTCTAGCTGAATGGGTAGCATAGAGAGACTTCAATTGTGCATGATGTTGTTTGAGCATGTGGCATAAACAGCATAAGGTAAGAATCAAAAATATGATCAAGAAAACTTGAATAATAACAAAACCTTTAAAAGTAAGTTCCAGGCAAGTGTTGGACAATGCAGTACTTAAATCACCATCATGAAATAATTCATTCAAAGAATCACCTGCTTTAGTATTAGTGTTACTAATATGGATAAGGTGTGTATCCTTTCTATCTAACAAGGATCTAAGATTCAGAGTGAGTGGGTCGATATGCACGTTAAACACTGGCAAATACTGAGACATAGCATTCAGATAGTCAGGTCACTATCAATGTAGTCATGTTCTGGGGTGGAAACAGGGGTGATAACTGTATGAACAATGACAGTGCACTGCTGAGGTACAAAACAGAAGTTAGGCATAGTGACGCCACACACCAGAGTTCCATAAGAGAAGGTCTTGTAGTTGGTCACAACACAATATTGTCCATCAGTACTGTAGGTAACTTGAACTTGAGGAAGGTGCCACTTCATTAGCTGGACAGGGCAGGTGATTGAGGCACTCGTCATCTGGCTGGTAAGCTGTTTCACATCTTCTTTTGAGGCACAAGTGACATTTGGCTTGTCAAAAGGAGCTGTGGCATTAACAGTGTAATTGGCAAAGATGTAATTGTCACAGGTATATGACCAGTCCATAGAGTCTGGCTAGTAATCACAAACTGGTGTAGTTACATCAAAGATGTCACATCTGCACAAACAGTGGTAACCCAGTTTGGCACAACAGTCAGTATGTGGGGCTACCCACGCATCCAGCTGAGGATGGAAAACTAGCAAAGGAGGCAAGTTGATTTGTTCTCTATAGATGCTTCCCTCTAGATGACCCACGGTGTGGACATTCACCAGCTTGTTGAAGACTGAAGAATCTTTGTCAAAGCTCGGTAGGGACACAGAGAATGTAACGTACATAGTGTCCCATACATAGCCCAAGTTCAGTGCAGTGGCCAATGAAAAGGACACAGGCCTGTCCATGCACCTGGTAGTACATGTCAGGATTCTACAGTACAGGCAATACCATTTAACCATACACCTATCATGGATGAAATCTGGGATCCGCCCTGATTCCAGATCGCAGAAGATATAGGTGATAGTGGTAATAGCAAAAGTGCCATATGCTAAACAAATTATTTCCCTGTTTATGTGTTGCTCTGAGGCTTCTTTCTTGTTTTGGAAGATCAGTTAATTAAGTTTGTTTCGGGTCTCATTGAATAAACGTGCAATATTGTGCATGTTATACACTGTGAATCTTTCCTCTTGGGAAATACCATCAATACCATGTAGCATGGGCTGCATCACATTCTGACCAACTTTACTGTTGAAAATTTTGGTTTGACAATGCAGATTTACAAAATCCATCAGAAATCTGAGTGATTTATCAAATACATCCAGACTAAACCACTTACTGTAGGCCTACATAGTTTGGAGACCAGAAGGCAAAGAGGAGATATGCTTTTTCATTATAACATCATGACCCACAGCTAATAGAATTTAAATATTGAATACAAAAATATTGACTCAGTAATGAGGGGTCATCCTTTACAAGTTAAAATCCAACAGTTTAAGTCTCATAAAAAGGAAACATTTCTACACACAAAGGGTTGCAAATCTGTGGAATAAGCTTCTAGAACATATTGTAAGTGAAAACAGAGAAATATTTAAAAGCAATTTGGATAGTTACATTGCTAATGATGGCAATATGAGTTATTGTAACTTGTTTTGTAGCAGCTGCATTTGGGTCTTGGCCTCTTTTGCTCCTTCAAGCATTAAGTGACATTAAGTGACTGAAATTTAGCCAAATTGACTCAGTTCCTGTAATGCCTGTTGCATCAGAAAATCCTAAACTCCACTTTGGACATTCTGAGCGGAACATCCCTTGGTGTTCCATACTGTGGTGCCCAGCTATAGGGTCTTGTGCACATGCATGATATGCTGTCATTAAATCTAACAACGTAACAGTGTGAAACTTTGAAATGTTAGTTGAGGAACAATGGTCAAACTCAGCCATGTTCCAATGAGTAAGGTTCAAAACAATAGGAACATGCATAAATTAAACACTATGAATGAGAGTCCCATGGACAGAAGTAGCAGCCAGGCCACTGGATGGGCCTGGTTCCATGGCTGGGCTTTGCAAAGGATCATCCTTTGATACTGGGATGACTGTAAGTAAAAGAGCAGCCATTGCAATGGAGTGATTGGAAAAGTATTGGCACATGATGGTATTCAGGAATTTGGTGCAAAAGTCTGAACTCATCACAGCTGTAAGGTAATAGTGGCCCATATGTTTCTGGTTAACTTGGCGTATGCACAAAGTGCCAATGAGGCAAATGTGAGTGTTGGGCCAACCTTACAAAGTTCCTTTGGTGAGGTGGGCTACTGGAATTTGTTTTCCAGCAGGGTTATCAGTATTCCATTCTATCTGTAGAGTGGAGTAGTCTGGAGATACTACCATGGTGTTGAGATAGGTGTCTTTTCCTTCATGGACAGTGACATAGGAGGATAGGAGGTCGATGGCCACACCTCTCAGAGAGGGTGATGAGGGGTGTAGGAAAGTAGTCTGGATTTTCAGAGTTCAAAATATGGAGAATTCTCTGGAGATCCATCTGGTGGAATTCTTACATGTTTGCCAGTGTGTATGGCAGTAGGTAGAGGAGAATTAGCACTATTTCTGAAAAAGAAGAAAACAGAAAGGTAAACTTACAGATCTCCCTCCCCCAGCAAGGGGGGGAAGGAGTATTAATTACCTCTGTACAGTTTCAATTGATTGGCATGGTATCATTTATCTATGGGCTTCTTGCAGTCTGCTATCTGCAGTTGGTAGACAGTGGGGCTCAATTTGTTGATGATGTCATATGGGCCTACCCATTTGTTTGCAAATGGGTGGGCAGGTGTGGCAAATTTCAGTTCCATTACTTGGTCTCCTACTTGCCAACTGACTTCTTTGACATTCTTCTCAAAGTACATTTTGAATTGCTGCTATGTCTGGCTCATATTCTTGGCAGCAAAAAGGAAGGTCTGGACACGATTGTCCTTCAGTTATACAACATAAGCATCCGCTAACACTCTGTTCACAGTAGGGGTATTCAGATCAATCCACAGATGTTTTGGTAGTCTCATTTGTGTGCCAGTCATCACCTTGAAGGGTGTGTACTGGGTTGCTGCAGCCAGGGTAGCTCTGATTACCATTAGGAGTAAGGGCAATAAAGTATCCCAACTTTTAGCATTCTTATTTGCAGATTTACTCAACATGAATTTAATCTGTCTGTTGGCTCTCTCTACCTGTCCAGATGACTGAGGGTGGTATGCAATGTGAAACGTTTGGCTAACTCCCAATAACTCCAAACATTCTTGTGTTAGTTCTCCTATAAAACTTGTCCCTTTGTCAGAGTCTACCTTGAGAGGTAGGGCCCCACCTGGTAAATACTTGATCTACCAGGATTTTGGCAGTGGCTTTCACCGTGTTCACTCTATACGGGAAGGCTTCTACCCATTTTGAGAGGAGGTCAGTGATCACAAGTGCATTCTTGTTGTTTCTGCTGGTGTTAGGCAAGGGTCCAATGAAATCAATTTGAATTGCATTCCAGGGACCTGATTGTCTCTATGGGAGCAGTTTGGCATTTTTCTTGCCAGGAATAGGGTTGTTCTGAGCACAGGTAATGCAACTGTCCACATCTGTTGTCATACCAGGCCACTATGCTACGGTTTTCAATCCTTGCATGGTCTTGTATATTTTTTAATTATGTACAGTGCTGTGGTCTTTTTTTAAAGCAGTGTTTTTTTTTTTTTAATAAAAGGTGACTTGATTTGACTTGTTTACCCCTTGGAGTCCGCTTGTAGGGTTATCGTGGACTTAGTGGATGAATTCTGATCAGAGTGTTTTAGGAATCACCCACAATTTTTGATCACCAGAGTGGTACAGGACCAGCTTTTGGACTGTAGAGAGGTGGAGGCTGTCAGAATGTCTTTTGAATGGGTTATTCAAAGACATTTCTTTTTCTGTGTCTTTTGAGAGGTATTCATATATCTCTTTCATCTCTGGATCTGCCATTTGCACTACAGTTAGATCCAGAGGGACCACTTTGGTCCTCTTGTGGGTGACCACTGTGTGTGGCCCAGTGGGGGGCTGCATGGTCTATATCTCCCACCCCTTGGGTGTCATCTTTTGCTAAAGTGTCTGCTCAATCATTGTACCTATGGAAAGGCTTAGACTTGGAGTGGGCCTTAACCTTGTGTATGTACAACTTGAAAACAAATTGCTCTGTGAGGCTGACAATATGTATGAATATATCCCAGTACTTTACAGGGGTGCCTTCTGATAAGACAAAACCATGGGTTTTCCAAAAAGGGAGAAACTTTGTCAGGGAACTGCACTCCCAGGAAGAATCAGAGAAGATGATGGTGTCCTCTTTCCCTTGGCCGTGGATGATTTTCAAGGCGCAAGCAACTGCAGCAAGTTCTGCATACTGTGAAGATTTAATGGTGCACTTCCTGGAGACTTTAAAGGTGTCACCCACTGGTTAAAGGACCAGGACCCCAAACCCTGCAATTTGTTCTCCTTCATGGTAGGAGGAAGATCCATCAGTAAAGATGTGGCAAAGTGCAGGATCTTTCAGGTTGCACTCAGTGGTGGGGAGGAAAGGGCCTGGTTCTGGCTGCATGGGCGGATCTAGACCACAGTCATGGGGATCTCCTTGGTATAGGAGACCATGTGCCAAAATTGAGGGCATTTTGGTGAGAAGCACAGTAATGTCTCGATCCTGTAGAAGGAGAGACCAATGAGTGAGTTTGGTATTAGACACATTACCATCTTTGATTCTGTCTGTAGGGCGTGGTTGGTGTGCAGCACAACAGGGGAAAACTCTATGATGTTGGTGATGTGTTATATGGCCCAAAAGGTTGCTAAGAAATTCCTCTCACACAGAGAGTACTTCTGCTCCACAAGGGAGAGCATCTGTGAGGCATAGGCAATAGGCCTCAGGGTGCCATTTGCCTTCTGCCCTTTGTGCAAGGACTACTGATATGCCCACATCAGCGGTGGCAGTTTCCAAATGGAATGGTAGTTCTGGGTTAGGGTTGACCAAAGCTGGAGCAGAGGCCAAAGCCTTCTTCAAAGAAGTGACAGCTACTGTATGTTCTGGTCCCCACTGCCAGGGGATATCTTTCTTCAGTAGCTCACACAGGGGTGCGGCCTTCTGTGCAAAGTTGCAAATGAAATCCCTGGAGTAGTTGACCATACCCAGGAAATGTCTCAGAGTAGTCACACTGGCAGGTAGTGGCAAATCCTGAATGCCTTGGACCTTGTCTAGGGTGGGGCTCCTGCCCACATCAGTGGTGCATAGGCCCATAAAGGAGACTTCTGGGAGGCACAGTTGTACCTTTGCAGGGTTGCACATGAGGGCTGCACTCTGTAGGAGCGTCAAGAGCTCATCTAGGAGCTCCAGATGTGTCTGCAGGCCTGCTGTGACCAAGAGAAGGTCATCCACATATTGTAAGAGGTATTCTGGAATGAAGCAGCAATGTATGGCATCCCTCATGTGGATGTGGAAGAGGTAGGAGCCATTGTGGAATCCCTGTGGGAATCAGTTCCACATGTACTGACATCCTTCAAAGGTGAAGGCAAACTTGTATTGGCTCTTAGGAACCAATGGGAGTGACCAGAAATCACTGGAGATGTCCAATGTATTGAACCACCTGTGTTCAGGTTTCAGAAGTTTGAGCACATCCGGGGCAGATGCCACGATGGATGCACAACTGGAAGTGACTTGGTTAACTCTTCAGTAGTCAATGGTGAGCCTCTAACTATTGTTAGACTTCTTCACTGGCCAGATGGGGGAGTTCACAGTGGATACACGGGATCTAATAACCCCTTTACTTAAAAAGAGGGTTAGTGGTAGCCCTCAAAGAGGGTAGTGCCTCTTCTGGAAAGGGGTATTGTCTCTGACATGATGGTTCTTCACCAGTGATGTGTATGAGAGTGTCCATTCTCCCACAATCATGTTTGTGTTTGGAAAAGGCATCTTGATGCCTTTCCAGGATGGATCTCAGTTGAGGGAGTAGCTCATGATGCTGGAGCATCAGGATGATGTCATACTCTGTGTCATTGGCCTTTACTGCTACTACCACATGCAAGTCAGAAATGAGGAGCATATGATACTGGCCAGGTATCTGAAGCAATTATCTATTGGCTAAATCCACCATGCAGCCATGGTGTGAGAGAAAGTCTATTCCCAACATGCTCTGGTGATAACATAATACCATGAGGTAAAAATGATGTGTCACCTCCAAAGTATCTATGATGACTGGTATTGTCTTGGACTGGTACACTGTAATCATGGTCCCCTTGAAGGTCTGGGCAGAAGTGGCCTTCCTTGTTGACCAACAAGAGAGCTGCAGATTGTCTTGGTGCAGCACAGAAACTACGGTGCCCGTACCTAGAAGTAACTCATGCTGGCAGTCCCTAACCAGCACTTCTACTCATGAGCATACAGAATCATCATCAGTCCAATTCACATTGCTTCTGCTTAGTATCATTAGATGAGGGGTCTATCTCTTGAAGCATTTGTACCACTTCAGAATATGGAGTCTTGGATAGCCCACCATCATCAGATTCATCCAATGAAGGAGCAGATGGGATGGCAGCCACCATCCTGGATGGTGAGGCTGCCATAAGAGACTGGACTTTGGGCTTAAACTTCTGAAGCTGGTTGTTCTGCTTGGTAAAATCCCTATACAAAGGTCCAGATCACTGTTTTTGTCCATTATTCCCTTTTGTATTCTGTAGGTTCAACTTCTGCCAATACCGCTGTTTGTTCGGCATGGGGTAATTATGTCGAACGACATAATACTGCATGGCACAATCACACTGTGCGATTTATGCCATGAGGCATCTGTCTTTGTTCTGTGGGGGGCACTGCCCCTTTCCATTACTGAGGGGCTGTGCCCCCAGACCCCCACTAAGATTCTCAACTCCAGGGAGGTCCAACTCAGGATGTGCACAAGTCTGGGTTCACCATAATGCCGTACGCTATTATGTCGTGCGGCATTATGACCCAGTACATGTTTGTTCTTGTTTGACCCTCCTCAATTCTGGTAAGAGGGCTTGTCCTATTGGGAATCCTTTGATTTCCTTTCCACCATATACTGGGTGGATAATTCAGCACTCTTCTGCACTGTAGCCACCTTAGCCTTGAAACCTGAGCCCAGGTCCCACACGTAAATCTGGTACATGCTTTCCACCTTTTCCATGATCTCATGGAAGCAGTCCTGTCTTGAGAATACTGCTGTTTCTAACTTCTTGTGAAGGGCAGGTTACAGATTTGTCAAAAACAGGAATTTGTACTCAATCAGTTTCCTGTTGGAATTTTTGCCAGCCAGGTCTTTGCCTGCTATGTACAGGAGCCATAAGCAGCCTTCATACTGGGCCAGGGTCTCTTTTATGTGCTGCTTGATTGGATGGGCTAGCATCACACTGACCATGTTTGGATTGTACGCCGCCAAAAGGTGGATGGCGACAGCTTCGAATGGGGCTCTGACATAATGACATATGTCTTCCGGCAACTTGGCCCACAATGTAGGGTCCACGGTCTGTTTCAAAACCTGTATGCTGCACATGGCTGAAAGGCTGAGCATTTCACAGCAATTTCTCACTTTCTCTAAATGGCAACTAATGAAAATAAAAATAAAAAAAAAAAAATAAAAATGGCAATGTACACTCGCAGCGAAGAAACTGCATCATCACACATCTCTATAGGCATGTGGGGGCTATGCTCTACACACCCCCCGCCTTTTGCCCCCATAACCCCCCCAACTACAGATTCTCAACTCCAGGGGAGCTGCATGTTGAGGAGGGGATGAAATTTGTAACAAAATAAAAAATTATCACCGACCGCAAAATAACACATTCCCCAGACCCTGCACCCTGCACCCTCCCAACCGTAGCCAGACACCCTCACCACCATGCCACACATCCAGCTCAGCAGCCTTTCACTGCAATGCCTCCCACATACCTTTCCACCTCTTCTGTTCCCCATGATTGTTCCAATCACCTTCCTTTCATCTGTTGCTACCTTTTCGGGGTAGCTCAAAACACAGGCGCTGAGACTGAGTCATTCATATTTGAGTCACTCACTCTCTGTCGCCCATATGATGGCATACCTGCTGAGAGCTATACGATTGCTTACCATCATAATTCCTTTTCCTGGTTACAGACCTTGCTTCTCCCACCTTTTTTTTATTCTAAATGTTTTTCACCTGAGACCGTCAATATTCATATTCTAGTTATAAGCCACACATTTCTATTGTTATGGTTTCCCCCTACCCTGAAGACTGATACCTTTCAGGTTTGGATGATGCTGTGCTCACCTGTCAGTTTGGAGGTACAAAGAAATACCTTATCAGGATAAATTTTAAAACTGCAGAAACTAGTTCATTTAACTAACAGCAAACTCTGTTTTTCTAAATGAGACCCATGAGTTCACACAGTTTTCATGTTTTGCTGTAATTGTTATTTTAAAACTTGTAATGATCTGTAAGGTTCGATTGAAAAAGGATTGTTTATTTCTGTCATAATTGTTTAACATTTCAATAAACGGAGTACAAAAAGAATAAAAAGGCACCTAGTTTAAAAGATAAACTGGTACATAGCCATTTTCATCTAATGGTGGGAGTTGAACATGCTGGTTCCCACAACAACCTAAGGTGTTTTACTAATGCAAATGCTTAACATTTGTCAACATGGTGTGCAGGGCAATGAATTTAAAAGCATAAATGTGCCTTGGGATATCCAGATTAGAGATTCTATATCCTGCAAAACACATCATGTTGTGTATGTACTCTGGTATCCCTGTGGACCCCGTTATGTTGGTAGGACTATCAGAATGCTAAAGGAAAAGATCAGTCATAAACAAAAAGCTGGATACCCCTGTGGGGAGGCATTTTGTGTGAAAAACATGATGGAGAATACAGTCTACTTAAATTTATGGGCTCAGAGTTTGTTAGACCACCTAAGAGGGGTGGTAACAGATTTAATTTACTCCTCAGGAGGGAGAACATTTGGATTTACAAGCTCTAAACAGTAAAACACAAGGGACTAAATAAATATGGGGACCTCAAACTTTTCTTAATGGATTTATAATTTTACAGTCAATTTCCAGTATATTTTATAAATATTGGTCCTTATCTGTTTCTCCCCATTTCCAAATTCTGCAATAATTATGTTTAGCATTTATTTCTATTGTCAGCTATGCCTCCTCTGCTTACCTTCTACAGTATGACCTGCCCCCCCCCCCACTTTTTCCTATGACTTTACCTCTCAGTGTTTTCTGCCTATTTAGCAATTTGTTTATGTTGAGGAAATTGTGCAATAGTATCTTACTTGAATTTTTATTTAGATATAAAATTTATTGATAGTCTGTTGCACTTTCCATGTTTAAATTGATTGTGAATTTATGCTCATTTGCCTGCTTCTCATTCACAGGTCCCTCTAAAGAGCTCAGGATCCTTAAGCTAGCTTGCTATTTTTCCTAGATGAACTGCAAATGTTTTCTGCAGATAACCAGGCAACAAAATGTTTGAAAATTAATGGTTGATCGCAGAACCTGGATTTCAAGTTCATCAATGACATTCCTTCAAAGCTTTGGATTGTGAAAACAGATACCATACAATAGATTCTTTACTAGAATAATCTTGCTAATTGTGTTTAATCACTGATGGTTTTATAGTTTGCACTGGTGTATGTATATAACAAATTGATTTTTGACCTTAATAAATTTGTATCTGGTGTTAGAATTAATTAATTAATTAATTAATTAATTAAGGTGGAGGCTGTTAAATAGGTTGGTCTGTGTAGTAGTCTCCGCCCTCTGACAAAGCCATAACAGTGAAGCGCCGGGGTTTATGGTCCCACGGTGTGTCTGACAGCACCTGTTCACTTGTAGCCTTTCAACAATAAGGCAGTGGTATGAAGTATACTAACTTCATGTGGACAGTGCTTTTGTGTGGCAATGGAGTGCAGCAGCTTTGGGACTTTTGTGATTTTTCTCTACCTGGATGACTGTCTAGTCTCAAAGAAAACAGAAGAGGTAAGGTGATCAGCTTGGTTGATGAAAAGCACATTGGAGAAACTGGGATTCTTGATAAACCTGCAGGAGTCTCAGCTAAAACCTGGTCAAGTGCTGGACTTTATGGGAGCAGAGCTTAACACCCTGCAGGGAAAAGTTTTCCTCCTGCAGGCCAGAATTCCAGATTTTATAGCAACAGTGGAGTCTTTCACAGTAGGTCTGCAAAGACCTGCAAGAGACTTTCAGCAGTTACAGTACTAGGGCATATTGCCAGATCCACAGCTTTGGTTCCATGCGACAGGTTCCACATGAGAGATAATCCAGTAGCACTTAAGAGACAACTTGTCACAAAGATGGGATTTGCTTTCAAATCTGGTGCCAGTGACAAAAGAACTAATGGGGTCATTAGAATGGCAGAAGAAAGAAAACAACCCATATAATGCATTTATTTTCTTCAGCAATCACCAGCAAGTATACTTACTACAGAGACCTCACTCCTGGGGTGGAGTGCTCACCTGTAGGACCTCAGAATGAGTGGCACGTGGAGCCTGCAGGAGTTGCAAAAACACATAAACCTGCTAGCAATGTAATCCTTCTACTCCCAGCTACAAAATCAATCTGTCCAAATTACGACAGACAACACCGCAGCAATGTACTACATAAACAAGCAAGGAGGAACAAGATCCTCAAAACTGCACAGAGGCAATGAGAATCTGGGACCTGTCATATTTATTAGAAGGAAGCATATTTGCAGTGCACCTGCCAGTCAAAGACAATGCACTGGCAGATTCCCTAAGTGGAATCAGCCAGGGAAATAACAAATGGGCCTTAAACCAGCAGGTTCTGGCCACAGTGTTCAGAATGTTGGCACTCCCAGTCTAGACCTGTTTGCATCTAGGAAGATCTATCAGCTCCCACAGCTTTGTTGCACTCCACCAACCAGAGGAACAGTCCCAGATGATGTCCTGGTGCTGGACTGGATAGGGATGTTCCTGTATGGCTTTCCACCATTTCTACTCATTTAGAAAGTACTCCTGAAACTCAGGAAATAACCTGAAACAATGATCCTGATAGTTCCAGCCTGGGGCAGATCGGCCTGGTGCTCAATGCTTGTGGTCCTTTCCATCTAGAATCCAATCAGCTTGCCACACAATCATTATCTGTTGACTTTGTCCCAGGGCAGGATAAGATGTCTGAACCCTAGGACCCCATGCCTGAGGGCATGGTTCTTGAGGATTTAGAATTTTCTAGATGGGGTCTCTCAAAGGAAGTCCTGAAGGTGCTTAGGGTTTCAAGGAAACCCACTACCTGAAAATCGTATTCCTCTAAGTCAAAAAGGTTTTTGTACTGGTGTGCCCACAGAAAAATAAACTCAATAGAAGCAGGGTTGCTAATAGGTCTACAATACCTAGTACACCTACAGGCATTAGGCCTAAAGCCTTCAACTTTAAAAATGTACTTCGCAGCAGTATCAGAATGCATATCAGCTGACAAGGGAAAGTCTTCGGCCTCACAACCCATTTCTAAAGGTTTTTTAACTCATTCACTCCATAGGAGCTCTTTGAGAGTTCCACCGCTTGTGTTCTGTATACTGTTAACACTGCATCCTGGGCCTTTCTAAGCAAAATCATGCCATAATCAGCATGTCACAAACAAATGCAAATACCTCATGAACCATAAGTGCTACACACAAAGTACGAGTAACAAAGTTGTATAGCACAAAATTATCTTTTCAATAGTTCTATGTAATTAATTATAAGCAATTTTTTTCTATACTAGTTGAAATAGCCTAAAAGTGTTTTTTTTTTTGCAATAAAAAAGACAATGTAAACCATTTTTGGTAGGAAAATATGTAACATATCAACACCAAATTAAACATCTATACATTAGATATAGGTGAAAAAGTAATGTTGTACTAAAAAGCAATTTTTCTAATATAACACATGTATTTTTCCCATTTTATTCAAGCTGCTTAGGTGAGGCTTGAGGGATAAATGTCAGCCATACACACCATACCATAAACAAATGCGAATAACTCCTAAAGTATATGTGATACACACAAAGTATCAGCGGCAAAGTTGTTCAGCACAAAATTACCTTTCTAATGGTGTTATGCAGTCAATTCTAATGAATTTGGTTCACAAGTAACACAGAGAAATAGTGCTGATGACCTGAGAAATGTCCAGGGCAAACAGGAAGTCTTTAGCTGCCAACTGAAGTCATTGTTGGAGACAAAGGAGATGATTTGGCTGCCAACTACATGCGTTTCCTGGAGGTAATGAGTTAATGGCCTCAGTCACTTATACCTACCCTTGAGGAACCCTGTCCCAGCCTGGGACCTCAATATATGCCTTGCCCAGCTTATGAAGGCTCCATTGAAGCCTATGGAAACTGAGTACCTGAAAGGGGAAGTAAACATTGCAGGGATCACTCAAATTGTGAAAGCCCATGGAAATATATTTCAGATGAGGTATTGCACTTTTGTGTAGGTGTCCAGAGTTCTGAGATATGGATATCTAAATCATCTGTAAATCAAAACAAGGCAGGAGCCATTTTATGGACTCTTGAGGCAGAAACTGATGTCACTGAGGGGCAATCTGTAATTAACAATATACAGCTTGCAATGACGTCGCTTCCTGTTTCAAGACTACATGAAATAACAACTGTTGGAATATTGGAGCTCAGGTATTCTCATCTCAAGACTCCTGACACCTACAGGCAAGCCCAATACCTCCTTTGAAAGATCTTTTCATGGGCTTTTGCAATTTGAGTGACATCTGCAATGTTTATTTCCTATTGAAGTACATCACATGGAAAACCATATTCCTGGTTACAATGACCTCTGCTAGGAAGGTAAGTGAATTGCAAGCCATCTGCCCAAAGTCAAATTACATAATCACCCACAGGGCTAAGGTAGTTCTTAGAACCAACAGAAAATACCTAACCTAGGTGGTATCTGAATTCCACCTGAATCAGTCAGTGCCCCTTCCTGTACTCTGTCCAGAGCATTCCAAACCAGGAGCCAGATATTCAAAAGGGCACAGAAGCATAATGTTTTTGCTGCACCATCAGTTGTACTTGTGCCTGGTACTTAGCCTACCGATATTCAGAGATGTAGCAACAGTGCCAAGTCATCAGAATAAAGGGCAGATTGCATGCCATGCCAATGGCAAGCAAGTGTGCAGTGTACTGCAGCCGGCCAATAGTCCAGAAATGGAGGGGGCAACACCACATGAGGACACCTAGCATGTGCGGTGCAATCTCTAGACCACTCTTGCTGCTGGTGGTTGTAGTGGTGATGGTGGCAGCTGCTTCTGCTGCTGAGCCACTGCCAGGTCCCTGACTGCCTCTGTTGTCTCCTCCATGCAGCAGATCAGCACCTGCTATAGGCATATGATGTGGCATAGCAGATCATCACAGCCCTCCTGGTCCTCTACATGCCACTGATGTATGCTGATCCTCCAGTCACCTATGGACAGAAATACAATGAATTCAGGCTGCTATGCACACAGGATGGGAAACATAGGTGTGACCTACCATACGCAACCAAGATACAACCAGCTGGCACATGGGCCACCATGCCACATGTGTCTGACATGAGCCAGAGATACACAGTGGCCTGTTCGAGGCATACCAGAGACAGCAGTGTAAACTTGTACAGTGGAGGAGTGCACATGCACTGGCTGTGCCATGTTGCACCAGAGCATGCCCACACCATAAAATAGTCACACATCATCAACAGGCATACCACAGGTAAGACTGCAGCACATGTAACAGCAGCACCAGGCCTGAGTCCCCAGGCATTGTCGTGACCCAGATGGCAAGGAGATGCATCCACACAAGGCTGTGTGTGTGTGTTGATGTGAAAAATGACTGTCACTACATATTCAGTCACTTCACTATCAGTCTACCATAGCTTGTTAAGCACTTTGGGATACAATGTGAATGAAAAATGCTATATAAGTGTTGATTCTTCTTCTGTTTATGCTTCTTCACATCATGTGGTCACTGACCAGGCATCCAGTGCACAGGCCAACCCTAGGGTTAAGGACACTGACATCCAGGTGCCTCCCTGGGTCACAGCCAGGATAGGGCACAAACACACACACACATGGTGCACACAACACAGTTGAACATCTCTGGGGCTGTCAGGCAGCACTCTGTGCAGCAACCATGGTATGCATAACTGCAGCAGTGGTGTATGTGAGAGGGCACAGGACAACCTGTGCCCCAATCACCACAATACCAGTGTACAGTACAGTGTGTCCTAGAGGTAGCTGCCATCCAGGTGGCTACAGGTATACCTAACAATGTGTGGCCTGAGTCCGATGACCACCAGGAAACTCAGTAATGTCTAAGTGGGCTCACCTCTGAAGGGTACCTGGCCACACTATACACCTTGACACTCACTGCCTGTATCATCCATAGAGTACCTAAATGTGGCATATTGGCCACTGTATGTACTGTTAAGGTTCAACAACAGCACCACGGTAGCACACTGGCATTGACCACTGATTGCCAGGTATACCCCTGTATCCACTGTCCAGATAGGCCCCCAGCACCCCAGTAAGATCCTGGGTATGTCCCCCAATAAAAGGCTTGTGAAGGTCATTGGTTGGTAGGCCCCGCCCATGTACAGAGGAGTCACCATATCCTAGTCAGCACTGTGTTGGCTAGTCACTGCCATAGCTGTGGTTTAATACACTCACACATGGTCCCCTACATTCACTGCCCACCAATGGCTCCACTGCCTGCCACCTCATGCCACAACTGGGGCCACTATTAAGCCACTGAGGCATGCCACACAATGCATATGACAGAGGATATGCCACCAGCACAGGGGGACTACTACATGGCTGTTGAGGACACATGGCTGGACATGGTGGTGTACTGACCCTACATTGACAAATGCCAACAACTTGTGACAGCCAGCCATACACAGGCCTGAGCTCAGAGTAGTACTGTCCTCACCAAATGTGATGGGGACACAGCTGGGGCTGTGTGCACTACTACGATCCATTGCAGCATTTGTCCAGTGACACAGGATGCTTGCATCTGTGTGGTGGAGTCCATGCCACAGCATTGTAGACAGACCCAGGGCAGCATGGTAGGTGCACCATGGTAAACTGACAGACCATGAAAAAGCACAGTGGCAATGTTGGCGCAGCATCCCATGTGCGGGGTGAGTGTCCCCCACCACAGCCCCTGAGGCAATGCCTACAGAATGGTGTCCCACACAGAGACACTGGTCGCCAGCCACAGACACATGCAGCATAGTGTAGATATGTGGTAGACAGGTCAGCACACTGTTGGGCCATGGCAGATGGTATGGTACCTCCCCATGTGTTGGGTAGGGCCTACCACTGTGTACACCATCCCCTGTAATGCCTGCAACCTGCCAGCCTCCCCCTGACCCTGTTCCGTAAACCATACTGCCAGCCTCTGACCCAGTTCAGGCGTAGTAGGCATGGGTTTGCATGGTGCACCAGGTAACATACAACAAGGGCAGACACAGCGTAATGGTGCATCAATGGGGGGGCTGGATATAGTAGGCGTGAGCCAGCACAGTGGCCATTACATGTCCATATCTAAGTGCAGTACCATTACACCAAATTCTGTACTCAGATCATGCAAACCTGTGGCCATGCAACATAGTACAGACAGTGTACATGACAGTGTCTGGGGCAACTGCCACATTGTTCTGGGGACAGCTTCCAGAAAAGCCACAAGTATGACACATGTGATGTCTGTCCTGGTCATACATGGCAATGGTTATTGACATGTCAGGATTGCCATAGTGGTGAAACTGTCCTCGTCTTCCATACAATGTCACTATACATGAGCCTGTCATGCCTGTGACACTGCCACCATCCCTCTGTGGTGGTTCCCGACAATGTGGCCAAGGCAGGCACAGGCCTCAAGCATCCATGGTGGGCCCAGACATGCACAGGGCACAGGGAAATCCCTTGAGTCGGGGGGCCACGACAGCTGCATACAACCACCAGGGCCATGCAGTAGGACATGTCACATTGCACACAGGGGAACACAGAGGGCACAGGTGATGTGCACAGTGCACCGCAGGGGCCTATTCCTATCACACTCTGCCATGTCATAGTCTTGCACACACAGGCCAGTACAACCACCTTTTATACAACCATCTGTATTCACCTGACCTGGGCATGGTGCCACCATCCCCAACATACAAATATACAAAATTGCCAGCAGATACGGGCCATTTGGTCTATCTAGCCTGCTCAAGTGTGCAGCACTTCAGCCCATTAGACTGAAGCTGCCCCCCTCCCATTAAGTCTTCCATCCCCCAACTGCACCCCCGGTATGTACTTTCCCCTTGAACTTGTCCCACCCCCTCTTGAAGCACCCCATGGTCTGCACTGATACGAATTGCTCAGACAGTGCATTACACCCTGTTACCACTCTTTCAGTGAAGTAGTGTTCCTCCTTTCCCTCCTGAATCTGCCCCCCTTTAACTTCAAGGAGTGCCCTCTGGTATCTCTTCCATTCTGGAGAGTGAACCTAACCTGGAAGCCTACTTTATTCACCCCTTCAGATACTTGAAGGTCTCGATCATGTCCCCTCTCTCTCTTCTATCCTCCAGTGGATACATGTTGAGCTCTTTTAGTCTTTCCTCATAAGTTCTATCCCCCCAGCTCCTGGAGCATCTTTGTTGCTCTTCACTGCACTGCCTCCAGTAGTTGTAGGAGTATCAGGCCTGTCCCTGCCCCTCACCACACTTCCAAGCACTGCACTTCCTCCAGAAGCTTTCCTAGACATTTACCTTGCTGAATGAAAGAACCCTTTCCCCAAGCTACAGGCCTAGACAAAACACAGTTTCTGCCCTAGAAGTTAATGGCTTAAACGCACACACACACACACACACACACAAGATAAGCAGAATTACCTGCAGTTCACGCAGGTGACATATATCCATTCTTTGCAGGTCATTTTACTTGTGGCTGCATTGATCCCAGGTGCGGTTGACCCCTGTTCTGCGTGTCAGGCACCACCCCACTGATGCCAAGACCTCACTATGGGGCTTGTCCATTCCTGCTTCCTCCAAGCAGCTGGTCCTCCTAGGCTTCAACAAGCTCAACCAGGTTGGCCAGTTCCTCGGTTGACCACCTGTGTTCATGCTGTAGGACTGCCATGCATCGCCTTTCTGATATTGTGTTCCCACTCAGTGCATTGAACAGGCTGAAGTCATACTGCTTCCTGGTCTGAGCCTATTTTTTTGTGCAGCCCATTTCCATGGTAATGCAGCACTGCGACATGTTGCACTACAGAACACGCATGTCCCGGACAGCACACATACTGCGCAGTATGATGACATCAGAGGTAGCACATGACATCATGCCTGCACCACAGCCATAGGACGAGCAACCACAGGCACTGGCACAGGTAGAAGGCTAGGTTTGCTGGCCAAGACACCTGAGCTCTTTCCTTCTAGCTTGCTTGAAAGGATAGAACAAAGAACCTTACCAGAGTAAGGGAAAGGATTAAGACTTTTGGCTAGGCAGATTTACTGTGTGCTGTTGTTTTTATTTTGTACTCACAGGGATTATTACTGTTTGTTGCTAACATTTTATTGCTTTATTTTTCTCTGATTTAAATTGCTGTTGCTGGGTATACCTTCTGCTGCATTATTACAAGGTGTGCCTACAGGTGTGTGCTACCAGATTACTGCTGTAATCTTCTGATTCAAATTGTCTTTTGCAAGGTATATCTTCTGTTACTGCTTTATTTTTCTCTGTAGCAAAGTGTTTCTTACAGGGTATATCTTCTGTGGAATTATTACAGGTGGTGCTTAAATTTTTGTGACTTTTTAGCATTAGGTTAAGCAAAATTACTGTTTGCCCCTATTTTATCTATTTATTTTTTGCTGAAAAGGTTTTTTGTCTCAGAGGTGTTGCTTAGCCTTTGTGAAATAGGTGCCTGAAAGGAAGGAAGGCACTCCCTGGGGTGGAGGTTAAGAGTTGTAGGTGATTGTTTCTGGACAGCATGGGATGTCAACATACCAGGGTACACAATCTACAGGAGGGACAGGGAGGGAAGAAGAAAAGGAGGAGGAGTAGCTCTCTATGTAAGGGAAGGGATAAAGCAACAGAACTAAAGGGTAAACAGGGAGGAGAGGAGGCACTGTGAGTCACCCTGGAGACTGGAAATGGCTCACAATCCGCACAGGAGTTGTATACAGACCCCCATCTCAGGGGAGGAAATGGACAAGAAAATGATAGAAGGCATCCTTGGGATGGCAGAGAAAGGGGAGATATTGCTGATGGGGGACCTGAATATGCCAGATGTTGACTGGAGCACCTTTGCTGCAGCCACATCCAAGAGCAGAGCCATTCTCGATACCCTACAGGGGGCATGCCTCAGCTAGTTTTGGAACCTACTTGCGAGAGAGCAACCTTAGACCTGGTACTCTCAAATGGGGATGGAGAGAGGATCTCTGATCTTGAAGTGGGTAGCCATCAGGAAACAAGCGACCACCAAACAGTGTGGTTCATGATAAACTTAGCTATAGAGTCAAGTCACACAAAAGTGAAGGTACTGGACTTCAGGAGGGCTGCTTTTGTCAAAATGGGAGAGTGCCACAGAAAAGCACTAGCAAACAGGCAAGAAGGTGGGGTGGAGCAACAATGGGAAAACATCAGAACCGACATCACAGAGGCAACAAGCCTTTGTGTGAAGCAAATAAACAAATCAAAATGAAAGAAAAAAACACTATGGTTCTCAAAAGAAGTGGCGGGGAAGGTAAGGGAGAAAAAGATAGCATTCTGGAAGTATAAGGAAACACAGAAGTAGCAGGACAGAGAACTGTACCAGTTAAAGTAGAAGGAAGTGGGTAAGGCAGTCAGAATAGCAAAGGCCCAAACCAGGGAAAAGATAGCCAACTCGGTTAAAAAGGGGGATAAAACCTTTTATAGGTACATTAGGGAACAAAGAAAGACTAAGGCAGGGATACTGAGGCTGAACAAAGAGGAAGGTGGTTGGGCAGAGAGCGACAGTGAAAAAGCAGGGATACTGAACAAATACTTCTGCTCAGTATTCACAATGGAAAAGCAAGGTGAAATACCTAATCCGGTCAATAGAAGCACTCTGGATAGGGAGGTTGATATTAGTCCTTTCACAGAAGAAAGGGTTCTGAAAGAACTCTTAAAACTGAAGGTGGATAAAGCAATGACACCTGATGGGATTCACCCCCAGAATTCTAAAAGAACTAATAACTAGTAACACCACTGACCACCCTTTTTAATAAATCATGGGAGGATGGGGTGGTACCTGAGGACTGAAGGAAGGAGGATGTGATTCCCATTCACAAAAGTGGGAGCAAGATAGAGGCAGGAAACTACAGACCTGTCAGTTTGACCTCAGTGGTAGGGAAAATGATGGAATCACTTCTGAAGGAAAGAATTGTTGAGTACCTAGAGGCCAGTGGGGCACAGGACCCAAGGCAGCATGGATTCACAGCGGGAAGGTCATATCAGACAAATCTAATTGATTTTTATGTTTGCTTGCACGCATGTGCAAGAAACATAGTGCCATCATCTGAGTTTTTGGAGGTGTGGCAGCCCTCTTCCAGTTCAGTTAGTGTGTTTGCAGGCACGGCCACAGTTCTCCAGTGGCTGCTGGTGCTGTCTATGACAGCAGTCGAAAATGAAGTGGAGTACAGTTGAAAGGGGGAGCTACGCTTCAGTGAGCAGCGATAAGATATTGCCTGCTCATGAGGGCTCCCCCTACAAACACACACACGCACACATACTGCGTGCTCGCCCCCCCACGCACATACTGTATAGCCGATGAGGGTGCCCAATCCCCCATCAGCTGTGCTGCGCTCCCCCCACAAACAGAGTTCCACATGCCACTCTGGGTGCCCACCCCAGCATGGCTGCACATCGTATAGCTGACAGGGGTGCCCAATCCCCTGTCGGCTCCACTGTCCCCCCCCCAGAGAGTACAGGGTGCCACGCTGGGAGCCCACCCCAGCATGGCAACAGATGCTATCACCAATGGGGGTGCCCAATCCCCCATCAGCTCCACGCCCCCAAACAGCCATCTTTGTGCCACGCTGAGAGCCCACCCCAGTGTGGCAAGCGATCACGTCGTCATCCTTTTTAAAAAAAAACAAAACCCAGAAAACGGTCCCTTGCTGTCTCTGCCCCACCTGTGCCCACCCACTGCACACCCTGCCTCCTCACACCCCCTCACCCCATACTTACCTCCGGATTCTGGCCGATGATTCTCGGTGGATCGGGAACACGTCTGCACTCTTCAAAGCCGACCGCAAACTGAGGAAATGCCAGTAAGCTGTATAATGGGATAGATAGGGTTTTTTCAACTTTGCTGCATATCTCAGGCATTTTTGGGAATTTTGCACCAAATTTTCAACATGGGTTTTGGGACCCCTTCTCATGAATGCTCTCACTGTCATGGCGTTAATCGGACCTGAAGGGTGATTTCTCAGTCACTGCGCAAAATCACCTTTCCGGACTGAGTAACAAAATGACAGTGCCAGTGTTCATAAGGTGGGCTCTTAAAAGCCTATGTTGAATTTGATGGCATCCTAAAAACTGTTTCTGGCGTCGCGTTGCGCAGTTTCTCATAACCGTAAGTTCACGAATTTTCAATATTTTCACTCAGATTTTCAACATTGCCATTTTACCACACCTCCTTATGAGCAGTATAGCTGTCATTTTTCACATCTTGCCCCAAACGTGTTTACGCTTTCATGAAGCAATGGCGCATGTGTGTGAAATCAATGTATGGGACACATTAAGAAAATCACAGTGACACTTTTAATGAGCAGAGGTCTTAAAATGGCTATGTTGAAAATTTGGTGAAAAATTCCTAAAAATGACTGTTTTACGAGCGTGCATTGTGCAGTTCCTACGCACGCTCATAAGTTTACGAATTTTCAATATTTTCACTCCAGATTTTCAACCTTGCCATTTTATTACACTTCTTTATGAACAGTACAGCTGCCATTTTACATGTCACCCAAAATGTGTTTGCACATGTAGCGCACGATGGTGCAGTTGGGGTGTGAAAGCAATGTTTGGGACAGATTAAGAAAATCACAGTTACACTGTTCATGAGCAGAGGTCTTAAAATGGCTATGTTGAAAATTTGGTGACAAAAGTCCATAAAATGACTGTGTTACGAGTGAGCATTGTGCAGTTTCCACGCACCCTCCTAAGTTCATGACTGTAATATTTTCAGTCCAGATTTTCACCAGTGGCATTTTCCACACTTCCTTATGAACAGTACAGCTGTCATTTTCGTCATCATGGCGATGAGTTTTCACACTTTCAGCGCAGAGATGCGTGGTCGCTATGGGAAATCATTGTTCGGACAGATAAAGAAAATCACAGTGACACTGTTCATGATCGAGGTCCCAAAATGCCTGTGTTGACAATCTGCTGTAAAAATCCCCAAACTAATTACATTACAGGTGTCGTTGTACAGTTTCTGTAGCTTGGCAACTTCACCAGTTTTTAATATTTTTACTGCAGATTTGCTACATTGCCATTTTTTACACCTCCCCATGAACAGTACAGCTGTCATTTTTCACATCCTGTTCGGAATGTGTTTTTGCACCTGTGGTGCTAAATGCCGTAGTCGCTGTGCATAAGCAGCTTTCAACAAACACACTGATATTGCCACTGTTCATGAGGTGGGGGTCACAAAAAAACCCATGTTGAAAATTTGGAGTGAAAATACCAACGAATGCCTGAGGTGTTAGGGTTTCCAACCATAACGCCCACCCTGTAGAGAATGACAGGCATCAGGGGTGTGACTTGGGATTCTTGCCTGTAATGCTCATACCATTCCACACCCTGCAGCCAGTGAGAGGCATCGAGGAATGCCTTGGACTCTTCAGCCCCAAAGTTCACCCCATTCTCCTATACCGCACCCATCTCACCGTATTTCCTGATGGAATATGGTGCTCATAAAGGCCAAAGACCCCAAGGCACACCGTGACACTTGTCAGTGTCTGCAGGGTAGGGTGTGGTGAAATGGCGTGGCCGTTATGCCTGATGACCCAAAGGCACACCCCAATGCCTGTCACTCTCTGCAGGGTGGTGGTGGGGTTGGCATCAGTTCAATACTTCACTGCCATTCCTATTATGCAGCTCTGTAACTTCCACATTACCAATGCCAATGCCAGCAAGCAAACATTTGGCATTGACAAATGCTTGTTTTGACTGGGTGAACAAAGCAGTAGACCAGGGAGGGGCTGTGGACAAGGCCTACCTAGACATTAGCAAGGCATTTGACACAGTCCCGCACAAAAGATTAATAAATTAGTCAGCCTGGGAGTGGGTCCCAGGGTGGTAGCCTGGGTAAAACACTGGTTGGACAACAGGACACAGCGGGTAATAGTAAATGGAGTCCACAGTGAAGAAAGGTGGGTTACTAGTGGGGTACCGCAGGGTTCAGTACTGGGGCCAGTCCTTTTTAATGTCTTTATAAGTGACATTGTAGAGAGACTGGAAGGGAAATATGTCTCTTTGCAGACGACACAAAGATCTGCAACAGGGTTGATACACAAGGTGGGGTGGAAAGGATGAAAAGGGACTTGGCAAGGTTGGAGGAATGGTCAAGTCTATGGCAGCTTAGATTCAATGCAAAGAAATGCAAAGTAATGCACCTAGGAAATAAAAACCCAGGGGAAGAGTACACAATGGAGGGCGGGGGGTGAGATACTGACAACAACAAAAATAGAAAGGGACCTGGGGGTAGTCATATCAGACGACCTAAAGGTGGGCCAGCAATGTGAGAAGGCAGTAAGGAGTGGTGGAGGATATTGGGATGCTTAGGGAGAGGCATCACCAGTAGAAAACAAGAAGTTGTTGGCTCTCTGTACAGACAGTTGGTAGGACCACATCTGGAGTACTGTGCACAGTTCTGGAGACCCCATCTCCGCAAAGACATAGACAGGGTAGAGGCTGTCCAGAGGAGGGCAACCAAAATGATGCAGGGTCTGCATCAGAAGACATATGAAGAAAGACATAAGGAACTAAAGATGTATAGCCTTGAGGAAAGGAGGGAGAGAGGGGACATGATAGAAACGTTCAAATACCTCAAGGGAATCAACAAAGTCCAAGAGGGTAGCATCTTTCAGAAAAAGAGATGTGCTAAACAAGAGGGCACAATTTGAAGATAGAGGGGGGACAGCTCAGAGGTAATGTGAGGAAGTATTTCTTCACAGAGAGGGTTGTGGATACATGGAACATCCTTTCTGAGGAGGTCGTAGAGTCAAAAACAGTGGGGAAATTTAAGAATGCATTGGACAGACATAAGGCAATTCTAGTGGGGGGTAGGAGGAATTAGGCTGTTGGTTAACTAGAATCTGTAGCTTATCCAATAGGTAGGGAAATGGGCAGACTAGGTGGGCCAAGTGGTCCTTACCTGCCGTCAAATTCTATGTTTCTATGTTTGTGGGCAAGCGCAAACCAGGTTTGCACACTAGGCAACACAGCAATATTCAGCCAGCGTATGCAGACAAGGACATTATGCAATCCAGGGGCAGACATCCACATTTGCATGTCATTACAGTCAGATATACATACATTAGCATGCCTGATTTATTTTTTTATGTACATAGGAATTACAACCCTTTGAGTCATGGACTCATTTTCAAAGCATCCGCATCACAGAAAGCACAAGACATACTGATACATTGACGGAGATAATATTAGAAGAGGGGTACATTGGAGTATTATAAATGTGACGTACTAGTTTTGAGTCATAAAATTTCAAGGTAGCCTAAGCGGCTCCATACAGATCATCATGGTACATACATTCAATGTTGCCTATACAAGAGATTAGCTAGGTTCCATAAAAAATATAGATACTATGATAGATACAGTTGCTACCTCTGAAAGGTATTGTCAGATTTTAAACAGGTCTTGAGATCTTTTAGTTAGGCTGGGTGGACCTTCGAACTGGTGCCTAAGCAAAACATGACAGAGGGCAGCCTCAGAGAGGCCTTGTTGGTGCCAGAGAGGGTCCTAAGGCTATGTGGGCCATTGGGAAGTTAGTGGGTGCAATGGCAGCTACTTGAGGCTAGTATATGTGATTTTAGTGCTGCCTTAAAAGGGCCAAGTTTGTTAATGGATGGGATAGCTGGGGGCAGGGCATTGTACCATAGTGGGGCTCTGTATGAGAAGGATCTTTGTGCTAGGGATATTCTGACCTTGGTTACCTTCCAGATAGATTTGGAGGCTGCCCGAGTAGTAATAAGTGGGGTGGCTGATTAAATGGAGGCCACTACACCTACTGGGGATAGTCCCACGTGTATCTTTTTTGTAAGTAGGCAGGTCTGCTACTGCAGGCACTCCTCTAGTGAGAGAATATTTGCGAAAGCATAGAGGGTGCAGGTGTGCATGCGTTTGTCTGCACCCGAGATGAGCCGGAAGGCTTTGTTGATGGTAAGTTGAATTTGATGAATTGCTGTGGGGTCAGTCACTGAAAAGACTGAAAGGCTTTAGTCCACTAGGGACAAGACTGAGGATGTGACTGCCAGGTGTACAGCTTCTGATGGGAGGCAATCTTTGTGTCGATATAGGAGGCCTAAGCGGATATTAACGGCAGAAGTGAGAGTTTTGATGTGCTCATGGAATGTAAGCGAGGAGTCAAAAGTGACTCCCAGGTATTTGTAGGTAGAGACTTGTTCCAGGGAGACAAGTGAGTTGGATAGAATTGTGAGAGTGTGGTCTCTGGCCCTGTGTTGATGGTGCAAAAAGAGCATAGATTTTGTTTTCTTAATGTTGACAACTAGTCTGTGGGCTATAAACCAGTTTCAATCTGTTTGAAGGAGTCTTGCAATGAGAGCTGAAGGTCTGGCCTATATAAAAGAGCACAGTGCACCACCTAGACACCACAGTGGAACTGCAGGTGAACAGAGATAAGTGTCATGTAGAATGGCCTAGACTGGGATGGGTGTGCAGTGGACTGTCTATATGCATTGCCGTCAGCATGGCCACCAGATGGATATGGCATTTCATAGGCAGGGCTCACAGATCTACAGGTATTCATGTACTGTACAGGGAAATGGAGCCTTGTACAGTACTCCTATTCCAATAGCCATGCAATGATTATATAGAACAGCAGCACCTGGTTGCTGCCATAGGCCATGATGTACATTACAGGACACAATGAGACCTGTGCTATGGAATCACAGGGCACACACCACAGTGATCTGGGAGTGCTGCTACTGTGTCTCTGGGTTGGAGCCATAGTGTTCCAGAACTTCCATTATGTACTATGGAGGTCAACGAAGTCAGGTTTCCTGTGTGCACACTATAACACCATGGATACTGTGAGGTGTGGGATAAATTAGGACTCCAGGCAGCAGGTTATGGATAAGCTGATGTTTTATTTCTTTGTACTTATTCAACGGACTGTGCGACAAAACAAATAAAAAAAAAAAGAAACATACAAAATAATATATAAATACACTAGAACTAACTAGTGTCACCACTCAGAACAGAACCTGCCTGCTCTTCACAAAACTATCTGCTGAAATGAAGTAAAGCATCCGATTTATAGGCATCTGATAGGGGAGGAGTTTAACTCTCCACCCATCAGAGTCACAAGGTATACAAAGTCTTTAAATCAATAAATTATTAACTTCTAAACATGAATTATATTGTTATTTTCCATTAACATATTAACTTAGGTTCCTAATCGAAATAAAATGTACAAATTAAAGGATATAACTGAAAATGTCTAACAGAAGCACCGCCTCTTATGTGTCAGGTCTATAAGTATAGCAAAGCAAGGCCGACCGGCCAGCCGGCCGGCTGGCTGGTATAGACCTGAACTCAGAGAAGGGTGTGGCTCTTAGAACTTTGGCTCAGCAACAATACAGCCTGCTACAAACCATCCCAGGTAAATCCATATAAGTTCATAATTATCCCTTCCTACAGCATGTTTTGGAAGGATAGACAATATAAAATAACCTGGCAACTATAACATATTTATTTTTAGCTTCTAATTAAACTTATAAGCAACTTGAACTTCATGAAGTTAAAACTGGGCTGTATGTGAAAACTCAAACTACCAGGCAAATACTCAGCCAGAGGTCATATTTCCTCACCCTTCCTTCCACTAAAAACTGCTACACATTGCAACAGGAGAAGTTACAGGAGGGGGCTAATGACCCTGGGGTGTAAATAAAATATGTAACCTGTAACAAGGTTTTATTTTTATTAAAGTGATTGCAACACTTTTATGACCATATACAGCTGGATTTTCAAGAGAGATTTAAAGCTGGAGGTTTTAATTCCCCAAATGAGGTGTAATTTTTATTAATGTAATATGTAAAACAAACTTCTTGACTGTACACATTACTAATAGCAGCCAAACCCACGGAGCTGCTTCAGCGTGTTTGGCTCACAGTACACTGTTTGGGGGGTAGGGAAACGTGTGGTTTGCAGCCAGCTCCACTTACAGCTACAGGCACAACGCTGTGCTGAATTATTGGGCAACTTCCTTACTACTTAAAGGAACTAAGACAAACAAACTGTTTCCCACTATCATGGGTACTAGAAGGCAGGGCATGCTGAATGGATTCTGACAAGGGATTTCTAGGAGAGGACAGAATACGATATAAATAAAGTATACTAAAGTAAAACGATATCAGGTGGCCGGCCTGATAATAAAAGAAATACAAATTAAAGCTGCAGAAGGAACAAAGGAGAAAATGCTGTTGCAACAGACTTAAAAGACAGGATAGAGGTCCCTTGTACTGAATCCACTCTCACAGACACACTGTCCATGTACATGTCAGCCTTGCCCTGAAATATAGGGGACAACCTGTACAGCTGGGGGCCCCTGCAACATAGGTACTGCTTAGGTGGGAAACACATTACATCCAGACCTCTAGGTGGTCGTGCACTGTGGAGGCAGCTGTAGTCAACAGTAGCTTTACATGGGGCTGAATGATGGCAGAGGTGGGCCTCTCAGACATGTGCTAGGGATTTGCTTTGACAGACTCCTGCCCAGTGAAACCCCTGCTTGTATGCTGCATGCAGTAATACCATGGACATAGGGCAGTGTCAGCCGATGAAGTCCACATCTAATGTCAGAGGTGCTGCCATGTCTGAGAGGGGCACTGCCTCCCGTGGTCCATGGTGCACACTGCAGACAGGGTTGCCCCATCACAGACATACATACATAGCAGTGGATCAGGGACGGTGGGCCCCTGCCCATGTACTCCCTTACCTGTCTGTGTTCATCATAAATGCTGGGGGTGCACATGGACAGTCCGGTGTCTGTGGGAGGGCAGACATTGCTGGGACTCCTACATGGATGTGGTGGGAGCTGACATCTATGTCCTGTGTGGATGTGTTCCGCTGTGCTTACTCCCCAGTCACCTGTCTTGCACTCCCCTGTCCATCAGGTACCATGGAGGACACTGAAAGGATGTGGGTCCACCTCTTCACAGCAGGAGTTACATGTGCTGTCACAGGCCTACAAGACCAGGGAGGAGGTCATGTCTCATGAAAGAACACAGATGCTCAGGTACAGCATTACTGAGATGAGATTACTGAGGAAGTCAGTGCCATCAGCAGCTGAGACAGGCCTGAGGAAGTGGTGAGAAAGTGCTTCAGTGACAGAAGAGGTGCAGAAATGAGAACATAACAATGGATCACAGGGAGCTGCATGCCACAGGTGGTGGCCCACAGGCATTGGCAGCTGCACATACCCTCGATCCTGTGGAGGAGGCCATTGCATCTTCTCTATTGCTCATGGAGATGAGAGGAGTGCAGGTGATGATTGTGAAAGCTAAATGGGACCTGCCCAGTCATGTGAGTGACCGCCAGTGTAATATCCCGTAGGCCATGTGTGTATGTCTGGCCATCTATAGGCATGGGTGTATGCATATGCCAGTGCTGGGTAGCACATTGGATGTAGGCCACATAACTGTGTCCCTATCACACAGTGAGTGGCCTTCTGTGTGTAGGTCCATGACCATACTCCATGTGGTGTTGCCTGTGTGCTCACCGGTGTTGGGATGTGTGCTCCCTGTGGATGGGGTGTGTGCTCACTGCTGCTGGGTAGTGAGTCCACTGGTGCTGATTGTGTGTTCCCTGGTGTTAGTGTGTGTGCCCACTGGTGCTGGGTGAGTGTCCACTGCTGGTGGGGTGTGTATTCACTGGTGTAGGGTGTATTAGGGTGTATATACACATGTGTGGAGGCATTAGCATAGTGGTGCTGGACCATATGCACACTGGTGCTGGGTTGGGTGCCATTATGATGATATGTGTGTTCACTGATGTAGGAGTATACCGGTACCTAAGGGTTATGGATAATGCACTGTACACACAGCTTGGCCGGCACAGCACCATACACTGGCCATACATGCTGTCTCAGCCTGCACATGGCTTCATCTGGTAAAGTACTATATAACTGCCCTCTTCTCCCCCTACAGCACAGCATATGGGATTGGACACATACAAGGATGCCACAAGGCTATCATGGTGTGTGCAGACCCTGCCTCCCACCTGTCTGTGCCAGCCAGTGGACAGCAGTCGGGAGGATGTACAAGAGGACATTGATGAGACCTATCTTGAGACCTTTGAATGGGTAAGGTCCACACCAGACGGGAAGAGTCTGTCCCTCCCCTGCCAGTCCCTATACCACAGGGGCCCTGCCGCTGTCCCCACATGGCCCAACAGACACAGGGGTACAGCTCACCACTGTCCCTGGCAGAGCCACCACTGTGCCACCCCAGGACCCCAACTGTGGCATGCCTATTGCCCTACCACCCCTGGTCAATACTGCAGGGCCTGCCATTGCCTTGCCTCCCCATGATGCATCCAGTGGCATGACAACAGCCCCACCACCCACCGCCCATCTCACTGGGCTGGCCAGATCCAGTCTGCAGAACCCACCACAGGCTACTGCACCTACTGAGGTGCAGCCCCAGAACATCCAATGGCCGTGGGTGCAGCCCGATGTTGTCCCCATGGACAGTCACTAGTGTCAGTGGGATGTGGCCGAGAACTGGCAGCTGCTGCAGTCCACCACAGAGGCACAGAGTGTCACACATCAGGAGCTGGCATGACTCAACCAAACACTGTATGAAATCATGCAGCATGCCAAGCAGCAGGCAGAGGCATGGTATGCAGAGCACATGGCTGTCCTACGTGAGCTGTGTGCTGCTGTGAGGGAGGCTGCAGCCACTGTGGCAGGCACTGAGAGGGCTGGCCATATCCCTGGCCTGTCCAGTGAGAATAGTACCACCCTATGATGGACACCTCAGTATACACCAATACCACACAGTGCTGGGACAAGAACACTCAGTACACCCAGGACCCCCCCTGTCACCAAGGACATAGTGTACACCATATCATTACCTGCCCTACCTGGGGACAGTACCCCACTGAGCCACAACTGGGGGCATATTACACTGTCCCCATGCTCATCCACCATACCATGGCTGAGATCCCTCCCACCATCCACGGGACTGTGCAGCCATACCATCCGTACTTCAGGTGGTGGTAGGGGACATACATAGGCTTCACATGGCCACCCCCACTAACATGGTTCTCCACCCTCCCCCACTGTACCTCTGTTAAACTACCATCTGTGCCTGTGACGTGGCCATGGTGGTCCTAATCCTGGCATGGGTGGCATGTCACACAGCCCCCACCCTCCTGGCTGGTAGGTATCCCTCTATACATACCTTTTGTGCCCTCACATTTCCTGTGTTTATTTGTGCCCCCTGTGCTACCCCCATACATGATGAGCCTGCAATGTCATGCCTCCCTTCCACTTCCCCCCACGTGGATGGCATATCTCTGTGGATACCTCTTTGGGACCCCTGCTAACATGGACATCTGTTTGTGTATGCCCTAGTAGCAGCCCTCTGTTTCCTGCTAGCATTGCATATGTGTGTTGCCCGTCTTGTTCCCCCACCGCCTAACATACTGCACTGTTGCTGAATGTTGATAATACATTGCTTAACCATATTATAGTCTCCTGTGTGGTCTGTACTCATCTTGCATGTCTGTAGATGTCTCTTATCATTCAAAACCTGTACTCCTGGGCCCTTCTATTATGGTTTGGACTCTGTACTCCTGGGCCCTCGTGGCTGTTCTGGGATCACGCCTGTTGAGCTGCTCTAGCAAGACTGAGCCCTATAAGTCACATGGAAAATTGCAGAAGCTGCTAAAGAGTTAAAATGACAAAAGCAGAGCTAAAATGACGAAAGAAAGTTTAGCTAACCACAAACTGAAAAAGGAAATCTAGCTAACCACAAAGCAACAGAAGGAAATCTACATGGCTTCAAGCAATGCTTATTTTGTTTAAAACCATTTTTTTTATTATGCTTTATCTGGTTTCCAGTATTTACTTGGGCAAAAATAATTTTTTTGTGCAATCCAAAAAAGCCCCAGACTTTCTAGCCTACAGCCTGGTAGTAACTGTTCCCTCAAGAAAGTTCCCACAAAAAAATGTCAGAAAGCCCTAAATGTTCTATCCTAACAGCCAGGTAGTGGCTGTTCCCTCAAAAAAAAGTTCCCACAAACAAAATCATTCAGAAATGCTCAAATGTTCTAGCCCAACAGCTGCATAGTGACTGTTGTTTTTTCTTCAAACAAGCCCCTGCAAAAGAAAATAAAAACCTGAGATCTGGGATATTTCAGAAGACGGTAGGAGCAGACTTGTAGGAAGACAGATACTGGTATCCTAGTCTTAGGCAAGTATTGTCTGCATGCTGCTGGCAGAGCCACAGAAGGGTAAGAATGTTTGTTCAGCTCTTGCATCATGCATTGGTTGCCTCTCATGCAACATTTCAGTAGTCAAGACTATAGATCACTATGGCTACTAAGTTAGGGGGTAACTGCTTTATAATATAAATACTAATATTACTATACAGCTTAGCTAGGTCAGTTTGCTTTGTAACTTAGATTAGAAGTCAGGGCTACAGACCATAAGACTGTTTACATAGGAAATAGTAATGTTGAGATATTGTTTTACTGAATTGAGTAATAATAACTTTTGTCATATGTTTTTGGTAAATCTTTCTGATATGAGATTGTGAGTATGTACTCTTATATAGTTCCATGATAAGAACATACGTTAGTAATAAAAAACACTTAAACTATGCCAGTATGCCACAGGTGTCTTCTATAACTATAAAATATAAAATAGAGTACTTATACTGTGTGATTCGAACCTGTGACAATGTAGCACCCGATGATCTGAACAGGGACACCCTTTAAGTTAAATTTAGGATTATGCCTCTTAGTGAAAGGATCCAGGAATTCCAGAAAGAACTGAGCAATGTTCTGATTGGGTGAAGACAGATGATTGCGGGCTCCACTGAGTCCACTACACCTCCCAGTAAACTCACTATCCCTCCCTCCCTCATCAGATCCCTCAAACCAAGGTATGGAAAACCAAAGGACACTAGCACCCCTGCCACTATGGACCTAGGGCAAAGTGAGCAGGGGCCAAGTTTTTGATTACCAGGTAGGTGCACTGATCCAAGGGACCATTTTCAGGCACGACCTGGGTCAACAAAGTGGCACAAAAGAACTACATACAGGTGCAAACAAATACACAGTCAAAACAGATTGATACAGTACAATTTACAAATGTGTTGGGATGAAATCAAAGGATGCATTACAATTTACAAATGTGTTGGAAGAGATCAGTGGATACATTGCTGTTACAATTAGTTAAGCGGGGTGGGAGACATGCACACAGAGGGAATAAATAGTGCAATTGAGCAAATACAAACAACATGGCATATTAATTCAAAAGCCTAAAAGGTAGTAGTCAATAACCCTGATTGGTCTGTTTGCTTCTCCTAACAGCTCCGATTGGAGCTCCTTTTTCCATTGCTGTATACTGTAGTTTCTCTGTGCTCCTGTACTCGCTCTAGTATCTCACTTTTTTCTCCTGCCCCCCCCACCCCAGCTGAGGTCTCCTTTAAATACACTACTTGCACTGCCTTCCTAGGTTATCCCCCTTCTTATTGGCTCTCTGAGCCCTCTGCTCTCCTCCTAGCCCTGTTTGATCACCTACTTCTTCATTGCTCGGTGTCCCTGTTGCCTACATCCCCCAACAACTGTTTCTTTCAGTCTATCACTACCCACTCTCGGCTATGCCCTCTAACCCATCTTACCATACTCTGAGCACCCTCCTTCTCTGATTCTTCCAATTGTTATTACCCTTCTTTCTGGGCCTTTGCAAATGTCCTGACTTATGCCTTAGTGTAGGATCTCACCTAATTCTAGACTAATTTTAAACCGTAACACTGTCCAATCTCTGCTGCCCAAAGGATAACTGATTAAAGTGCCGAATGGTGCCATTAACTTGGCAACTATCCTAACTCAAATTGGCCATTGCTCCTCCAACTTGTTAGGGGCACCTTCCTGCATTAACCCCTTTAAGCCTATGCCTAAGTGATCTCCTTGAACCGACGCCCACTTTCTCTCCTTGCTCACTATCTATTCCCCCCCCCCTGAACTGTACTATCTCGTGCTCCTGCCCTGCCTCCCTCAAACCACTATTTCTCAATATACTCAACACCTTACCTGGGCCTCTCTCTCTCTCTCCCCTTCCTTATTGCTCGTCTAGCACAACCGCTACCATTTGTACATCATGACTCTTTCCAATATGCCTCACCAGCTAATTATTCTCTTATCTATGCTACCTCTCTTCTACCTTCCAGGTGCCTGTTACCCCTCTCTTCCACCTAGCTACGAGATAGACTATATCCACCCCAACTCAGGCACCCTACACTCTATACTAAGCTCACCTCATGCACCATTTACTGAAAAGGTCTGGCCACAGCCGTGTAATCTTGTGAAGATGTGTCATGCCCTCTCTTTTCCTCTCCCACCTTTGGCACACATAACATCTCTCTGAAACCGGCATCAGCAGCTTTGCATACATTCCTGCACGAAACAGATTCTGTGCACTCTGAAGCTCTGCTCCTCTGCTGCTACCATCTGGAAATTTCCACCCCAACCCCAGCCCCAAAACCTCTAGCTCAACCAATCAAGTGACTCACACAGGTGCTTTCTCCCTTGCAATCATTAACATCTGCAGCCTACTTCCAAAACTCTATGCACTGCAAATTTTTGCAAACCAACACAATCCTGATATCCTCACGGTGGTTGAAATCTGGCTCACACCCAAGGTCCCAGACTTGGCAATTGCCCTGCCAAGCTACAATGTTTTCAGACTGGATAGGAAGACTAAAGGGGGGGCTGTGCTGTTTACCTCAAACAGTCTCTCTTGGGCTACCCCACAACTGCCCCCTCCCAGAATTAACTGCACAGTTCCTAGCTGTCATAATCCTACTGGGGGGCTCACAATAAAGCACTAACAGTGATATCAGTCTACATCCCACCTAAGGAGCAAAGGAAAGGTCTCACTGCTGTCTTTGACTTCATCTGTACCCAACCTCCTGGCTCCGAATTTATCCTGATGGGCGACTTTAACATAAATTGGCTTGCACCTGACTCAGGGGGTCTCAAGGATGCAATCTCAGCTGCAAACTTTCCCAAATGGTTAATTCGCTGACAAGGCACAACCACAAAACTGGCACTAGTACCCTCTTGGATTGGGTCATAACCAGGCAGCCTACTCATATTTCTAACGTCTCCATCCTCCCTGATACACTCAGTGACCATTCACCTGTCATCTGTGAATGGCCAAACAAATTCTGCAAGCCTCCTCCATTAGTCACCACCAGAAGAGTCCTTCCCTGAGGGCAGTTGAAACACCTTAAATCCACCTCAGTCTGGAAGACTGGACTCCTATTTCCAAAGCTACAGATGTCAACTCGGCCCTAAACTACTTCATCAACACATTTAATGCTACCTGTGACTCCCATGCCCCATTCAAGAAGTGCAAAGTTAAAGGTCTCTGCAATTCATGGCTCTCTGCTGAGCTTATACCTTAACTGAAAACTAGGTACCATCTATAGATGTGGGCACGTGCTACCAGTACACAGTCTGACATACAGAACTATAAATGTGCTCATAATGACTGCACAAAATCTATCTGCCTAAATAAAAGCATCTACTATAAGGAAGCACTTACCAACACCTGGAATAATGGATAAGCCTTCTAGAACAACATCAAAGAAGTAACCGGGAAGCAACCTAAGACCCCCTACTATGCTGAACATTGATGGGATTACAACTCTTGACCCTACCACCATCGCTACTACATTCAGTACCGCATTCACAGACCTCAGTAGTGTTCTCCCCCCTGACTTTTTTGATGATAATGCCTCTCTAACTCACCCAACCAGCTCCGCCCCTTCCTCTAAAATCACGCCATTTTACTTTAAAGCAGTCAGGATGCATGATGCTCACAAATACATTACTAAAGCAATTGACAAGTTCAGAAGGAGTGGGGACTCACTCAGTCTCAAACTGTTGTCCCTCACCCTTGATGAAGTGATTGCACCACTAACAAAGATCTTCAAACTCTCCCTCAGCCTCAGCCAGTTCCCTGACAGATGAAAATCCACTACTGTTACACCGATCCACAAAAGTGGTGACAGGGCTCACCATGTGAACTATCGACCAATCTCCATATTACCTCCCCTATCAAAGGCATTAGAATGCATTGTAATTGCCCAACTCACTGAACATCTGGACAAAAACAACATCCTGTGCACCCAACAACATGGGTTTAGAAAAGGGCACTGCACCACTTCACCCTTCCGGAATTCACCGGAGCCATCCACAGTTCACTGGACAATGGTCAGCTAGCTGGGCTGGTCTTTATTGATTTATCTAAGGCCTTCGACACCATATATCATCGTCTCCTACTTGAGCAACTTTTAAAGGCCGGGCTTTCTTCTGACTCCATGTCCTGGTTCGAAAACTGTCTGGATAACCATACCAAAGAGTTAGAATAGCTGACATCCTCTCTGATGCCAGACCTGTCTGATCAGGAGTCCAGCAGGGATCCATATTGGGACCCCTTCTAGTCAGTCTCTTCTTGAACAACCTCCCTCAATCCTGCCCAGAACAAATCCTTCTCTATGCCGATGACACTGAAATTCATTCCGCCCATAAGTACCCACTACTACTCCAAAACAATCTGCAACTTGGTTTTGCCTCAGTGGAGAACTGATTCAGTAAACATAAACTGGTCCAAAACTATAGAAAAACAAAGACAATGCTTTTCAGCAGCTCACACAACAAGCACAGGCTACACCCCCTGACTATCAGTAACTGCCTTGGTGCAGCACTCGAATAGGTGCAGTCCTTTAAATGTCTCAGAGTCACAACTGACTGTAACCTATCTTATGGTGTACACATCGACAGCATTGCAAAAGCTGCAGATACTCGCATTGAGCTACTCTACAGGCACAGGCAATGCCTCACGGCAGAAGCTTTAAGGGTCGCTATTCAGAGCTCTGTTGTCTCCATTATTGACTATGGACTCATAATATATGGCTCTGATACTGTTACTGCCCTCAGATGTATCTCCACGGCTCTCAACAAAGCCTGTCGGCTCATCACTGGTACACACCAACTCACTCACATGTGTGACCTCTATGCTCAAACTGGATGGCTACAGCTCTCTAACCACATAAAGTACAAAACATGCATAATGGCAAGCTCTCCTTTGCCCAAATCGTAATCCTCGCCACACAAGGGGCACTGAATTGCAACTCCTGTAGGTCCCACTCTGCCGTATCACTCAGGGACAAAGATCTTTTGCTCATAGGGCCCCCAGCTGGTCTAATTGTCTCAGCAGTGACATTCCTCCCTTCCTAAGCTTGGCACTTTCAAATCCAAGCTCTGCCTACTCCTCTCTGCTTCTAGCACCTGTGACTGTCTCCTCTAATTCAGCCCTTTTGCTATTACCCATCCATCAGTCTCAGGTCATCCAACTTAGCACTTCTTCTCCTCCCTCCCTTATCCTTCTATAACCCCCTCCCCCACCTCATCCCATCCTTTCCCCTCAGCACCCCTCCACCATCTGCACTTCTCTTTGCATCTGACAATGCCTCTGGCTGCTCCTACCTATCTGTATCCTTCCTTGTCTTGTAACTCTGTATACCCTAAAATGCCCTTGGCATTAGCTTTAATCCAAATGTATGTATTCATGTTAATATAACTGATTATTTAACCTCTTATACTGACTCTTTTACTTAATTGTACTGCTTGTACTGTACTTCTGCTGATGTGGAACCTTTGTAAAAGAGCCCCAGCTCAAAGGTACTTGTAATCCTAGACTCAAATAAATAAAAATAAATAAAATGAATAAATAACAACAGGAGGAAACAAATGACAGTTAAGAGAGCAGGAACAGAGTGCTATATGTGGCAAGACAGCTATAGGAGATCTCCTAGTTCCTCTGCCATCGGAGAGCTGCATTTACCCCACAGCTCCTCCACTGACCCCCTCGATAGATTCTCAGGACCCTGAAATGGTTTGCCTAAACATGTATCAGTATTTGAGCAGCACTGCTGAAAATATGTTTAGTATAATGATTTAAGACTAAAGGATAGGGCTTTGAAAGCTATAAAAGGTACAGTCACTCCACAGGAGTTGTGGGAAATGAGGGGATAATCAGGGGAATTAAGTTTTATCTACTATGTGTAGTATGGGGATGGGAAAATATGACTAGCCAAGAACTAAATAAATCCAGGAAAAGACAAGAAGAACAGGTGAGGAATTTTAATACTGTCCTGAGACATTTTAAATCTCTACAAACTCACACAAAAAGACACTAAAACAATTAGAGAACACAAGGAGTGAAACTAGATAAAGTATGTACAGAGAAGTTACTATTCATAAGAAGGGTTCTACCATAAGGGAAGAAGACTTGATGAAACTTTTAGAAATTATCCATGATGATAACAATTTAAGGAAAACTACATCTAGAACTAATAGAGACTCTTCAGAATCCCATAGGGACCCATGTAATACCCCATACGGGGATGAAAAATTTTATACTCATATGAACCCCGCATTTCCCTCAAATTAAGTTAGTTCTCCATGTAAGTATATAAGGGATCAAAGCTGCCTCTTTCAGCCTCAGGCAGCACTCCAAGGGGACACCCCTACCTACTCAAGGTTGTGAGGAGAGGGGGATAGCAATTTAACCTTTCACAAGTTGAAGGGTGATGACCCCATTAGCAACAGAGAATGGTAAATTACTATCCTTTGGTGTTTGAGTGAATGGGATTAACCTCAATCCAGCTGACCCCAAAGGATTTAGAAAGCATAGCAAACAATGTCAAAAGGATGGATAAGGGAGGACAGGTAGATCCCGACATGTGGAGAATGCAGTGCAGAAGGGAGTCATAAGACAATTCAGATTGGAACAAGAAAACTAAATTAAAATTTAACTGGTTTTGTAAGGAATTGGAATATGGGATGAAATAGTAGAGACTGAGGGGATGGGGAGATCTGCAAAGCAGATATTAGATCTAGTGATCACCACTCTTAATACATATCACATGGTGGGCAGGGCAAAAGTATATAAGATGAAGCAAAAAAAATGAAAAATCCCCTAGGTAGTGTGCAGATAAGCTTAAGTTGGTATACTTTCAAGGGGTTTGCAAGCAAAATATGAATGACAGATAATTCAGTATTTGCTTTGTCAATGACTTTAAGCCATACATCCAGAAAAACTGACTTTTCTAGCAGATATGAGAAATGCCTCTTTCCCAGATCTATTTAAGGCTGCTAAGTTGATAGCTGAGATAGGGAAATCAGGTGAGAACCTCTCCAAGACAGGTAAAGAGACATAGCCACCAAAAATGGATCCTCAGGAAGATCAGAACCAGAGCCTTACAGGTTCCCCTATCAGTAACTAGTCCCCAAATTTAACTGCTTCTTCAAGTTACCGTCTGACTTATTCAAATCTATGGAATTTGATAAGGCCAAATTATAAGCTACATAACTGAGCAAATATTAGACCACCTGTAAAGTGCTCTCCCAGACCCAACCAATACGAACTGCAAAACCAACAAGGATGCAGGCAGACCCAACATTAGACCCAGAGAGTTAGTTAACACTGCTTGTTTGGAACACAGTGCTCTTGCAGATACCGGGTCTACCCACATGTTAGTTAATTTACAGGTAATATCAGAGAAGCCAGGATTTTTGGAAGGGCCTCAAATTATAGGTATACATGGAAATACATTCCCCTCATAGAAGGTCATTGTGACCATAACATCAAAGTTGAAGTCCCATAACATGGAAGTACTAGGGGTAGATATAACTGATTCTTTGTTGAAGCACCGGAGGATGCAAAACGTAAGAAAGTCCTGGGAGCAGCACACAGCATGGGGCTGGCACTGCAAATAAATGTTTGATGCATCAGCAGAAGCAGCAGTTCATGTTTTCTTTGCGCAGAAGGGGTGAGTGCATCTACTCAGTTTGCGCATCGGATAATGTTTGTTCGAATCCCATTTGGAGTGAATTGCTCAGTCATCCCTCTGGTTTGGTAACAGACTCTCATGCAGTGTAGCTACACAAAACTTGACAAAATAAAGCTCAGGAATATATTGCAAAAGCACAAGCCGCTTTTCTGCACAGATGAAAAAAGGCAGTACTGATTAGACATACCCTGGGGAAATCTGAGGAGGGGTACATAAATCACAAAGACAATACCCAATCCCAAGTATGGTAAGAAGTCACTTAGAAACACGGATTACTGAAATATGGGATTTAGGGATTATTAAGAGAGTGAGGGCTAAGAAAAACTCTCCTTTGCTGCTAGTAAAAAAAACAGATGGCACTACATAATTAGTTGTTGACTATAGAACATTTATTAGACCGACTGAATCTTACAGAGTGGAAAACATTCACATGCAAACCACCTCAGACACATTGAAGGTAAAGAAGTATGAGGCCACCTTAGATCTAGCTAACGGGATTTAGTCAGTCCCCCTTTAGGTGGAAGATGAAGAGAAAACAGCTTTTTCCTTTGTGGGGGTGGGGCAGCAGTATGCATGGACCAGGTTCCCCCAAGGCTTCATGAATTCCCCAGGGATATTCTCAGAAGCATTGGCAAAAACCTTTAATGGTATTGAGGGAGTGTTTTTTCATGAGGACAGCATACACATTTCGCATAACTTAGAATCTGATCATTGGGCATGCCTTGAACTGGTCCTTGCGAAGTTTCAATCTGATGGATTTAAAGTAAAACTTATAAAGAGCCAGAAAGTGAGATTAGAGGTAGAATTCCTAGGTACAGTACTACAATATTCCCACAGGGAATAGGGTTATCTCAACTGTTCAAAGCAAGATTACAGCCTTAACCCCCAAGACCATTAAACAACTCCAAAGTATACTAGAGCTATTAAACTTTGCAAGCTGTCAAATCATAGACTATAGCAGGCTAGCCAAACCCCTTTATGAGAATACCAAAGGGAATGCTAAATTTATATGGACCAATCCCATCTAGATTTATTAAAACAATTAATAGAATGAAGGAAGAGGCTGCACAGGGACGACCAGTGGTGCAGGGTTAAAAACTTGAAATACAACCAGAAGGAATCCTGCACTCACCACCAGAAATGAATGGACTCTCAAACAATTCTCTCAAAGGTGCTTCATTTTAATATAACAAAGTGCAATGTGCAGAATTCCAGATGCATTTCAGAAGAAACACTTCATTTCTCAGTAGATCCCATGTGAAAAGAAGTGTTTCTTCTGAGAGACTTGCTTGAGTGTCCATTATTTCGGGTGGTGAGTATGGGATTCCTTCTGGTTGTATTTATTAAAATGAGCAGTACAAGCTGGTGTAACTACTTTGGTTAGCTATATTACCAAACCTCTCTTCATTCAAATCACAGTAGGCAATGAATCCTATTATGCAATGCTCATGCAGGGACAGAACTCTGACAGGGGAGGTACTTTGGCTTGTGGGGAAGACATTCACCTCAACTGAAAGTAATTTTATAGCTGAGGAAAAGATTCTGTTGTTTATTACTCAGGCACTTACAGTTTTCTGACCCGGTTACCAATCGGAATGGATTACGGTACTAGTTCTAGTCCCTATCCTCAGCGTACTCCATAGGAAAATAGATATAAAGAAGATAGGTTTAGGAAAGCTGTGGGCCAGCAGTGGTATATGTAGGAAACCCTGTTAAGTGATCCCTTCTTACACTTTTTTATCATTAAATATTTTATTGAGATTTCATTTATCATTCAACAACCTCAGTACAGATAGACGTATGGAAAGAGACAAGTAAGAAATGTATCAGTAAGTTCACGTAACTATTTTAGCATAATAGGTTTAAACTAGCAATACCAGGATTACTGCAGGTAACACAAGTAGAGTGGAGGTGTCAACAATAAGCAAACAGGGAATATAATGTGGGAATTCCCGAAAGACATATCAGTGCTCTATTATGGGCCTAAATTCTGTCCTTAAAAAGGTAAAGCTTGTAGTTATATAGCATTTAGTCTTCCAGTTGTTGGTCTACCCCAGCCCATCCCAATAGATACCACCAAGGGTGAGGGGGGATCTCCTGAAAACAACTTTGCTTTTATATCTAATTTTGGGTGAGCTACTTTCAAACTGCATAAAATTCTATAGAGGGGTCCTGCCAAACAACTAACTTATAGGTCTCCAAGCTGTAAAACCAAACCGTTCTTAGATTTGGGGGCTTTAGTCAAGATTCATCCAAAATCTGTCTTATAAAAGCTTTCTCGGAACTCAGTAGAGGTGGGACCAAAGAAAAGAGGCCCATTTCTTTTTGTGAAGGGGCATCTTACCTCTGGACGCAAAGGATAGCCTTTCAAATGTGACTACTCTCACTAAGGCCAAGTGCCAGGTTAAGACTGGGAGGGGTCTGTCTCCACTTCAGAAGTATAGTCTTTTAGGACTCCATTAGGGCTAGGAGCAGCCAGTCAGTTTCCAGGATTGAATGTTGTGGAAGGAGTGATATGTCTCCCAATATGGCTAATGCTGGATGGGGTGGTATTTGTGACCCTAGTACCAAGGAGCAGTTATTGATGACTCCTGCCCAGAACCATGTAATCTGAGGGCAGTGTCAGAGGATGTGTAGAAATCTGGCATTGGGGGCTTGGCAGCACCACCATTGAGAGTGTGGTAGCAGATTCCTGTGATGTGGGGCATTGAGTGTTCTATACCAGTGATGTAGGGTCTTAAGTTGTATAAACTGACTTTTGGCATCCCTATATGCTGTGTGTGACTTTTGGATGCATTTTTCCCAGTGGGTTTCAGGTGTAGCCATCTGTAATTCAGATTCCCTTTTAAGTTTACATCTAGTCATGGGGTTAGGCAGAGCATCTCTTAATGTGCCATAAATCCTTCCTGCAAGACCTTTGGCAGCATTTGGCTTGTGTCCGGAGTTCAACCACAACCATTTCTGCAAGTCAGAGATGGTAAATTGAACTCCTGATAAGGCTCTTCGAAGCTACAAGAACTACAAAGAGTTGGGCTTTAGCAGCCGCAACTTGGCTCAGAGCTGTTCAAATGATAACAGTGTGTTAGAGTTGGGTAATGAGACATTGACTATGGTTCGAATGTCTTTCTCCCCCTAATTTTTCAAGTGCGTTGGCATCCCTTCAATTAGTATGTTAGGGTTCTGCCAGAGAACCAAGAATATTCTAGGGGGTTCTTGCCAAGATCAGGCAGTGTGTGAGTTTGAGGCATCTTCCCCAGGTGGTTTGAGTATCATGAATGATGTTATTGTTCACTAGGGGCTTCTTATTGTTAGTGCTCAGGAGTGATCCCAACCTGGGAACATCTACTAACTGCTGTTGTAGCTGAACCGAAGAAGTTGTTTCAGATGGTGGGAGGTACCATTTTGTTGCCTGACCCATTTGATAGGCCAATACATAGCCTTGAAACCAAGGGAGACCTAGTCCCCCTATCTTCCAGATTACTCTCAATTTAGATTGGTTCATCTTGGGATGTTTGTTGTACCACAAAAAGATAGATATTAGCCTCTGTAATTTCATCAGGATTATGTCAGGGACCAGAAGGGGTATGTTCACAAAGAAGTATGCCAGCTAAGGGAGGGTAAACATCCTGACCACTTCAGTTTTGCCCTTGAGTGACAAACGCATTTGCCCCATCTTTTAATTTCTTGTTCAAGAGTGGGTATCAATGGAAGATAATTCTCAGAAATGAGCTTAGCCCAATTCATGTGAATTCTGACCCTTAGGTAAGAGAAACCCACTGGGGCCCATACTATGTTGGTGCCCATCGTGCAGTGGGCATCGCATGTCAAATTGAGAGGGGAAATCGTCATTTTGTTCCAGTTCACTATGAGCCCCGATATGCCGGCAAAGGAATCCAATACTCGCATGACTGAGGTACTGAGGTCGAAGGGTGGGCCAGGGTCAGAAGCATATCATCCACTTAAGTACTTAGTAGTAGTAGTTTAAGTAGTAGTAGTAGTAAAATTTTATTCATAAAATTACAAACAGGGATGATAAGCTCTCCATTAAGCACTGGTCTTTTCCAAGGAGGTCCCTTTATCACAGTCTTATAGTTGCCTGTACAATACTTATAGAATAATGGATGGGGAAGTGTGCTTAACAAGAATTTAATGGTTGCCCGAGGGGTGGGATGCTATATAAATCCCAAGGGTGAAGCCCAAGGGGTTTATTAAAGCATCCCACACTGAGGGCAACCATTAAATTTGAGTTTAAAGCACACTTCTCCATTTTTTAATTTTTATCATTGCTGGTTAGCAATTTTTCCCCAACATTGATTTTCATGGTGCTGTCTCACTCATACAGGCAGGCAGTCACACATACACACACACACACACACACTATCTTTCTAAGAGGCAGTCTTCTTGTTACAGTTGGTCTTTTTCTTGATTTGTGAGACTTTTAGTTTTTGTACAGCACTGTATTTAGGTCATGGTGGTGATTATGCTCATGCCTACCATCGTTTGAGACTTTTGTTCTTTCTGCGAGTTGTGATCTGCAGCTTCAGAATGGTAAGATCAACCAGATATGTTTCACGGTTGCAAAAATGCTGTTTTGTTGAAAATAAAAAAATGAATAGGAGTTTCGGTCTGACGGCTCCTCGCTCTGTGGGATGAGAAGCTGCCATGTTTGTAGAACTGTCTTGCCTACCAAGGAGGAGTGCAGAGCCAATCAGGATCTGGCTCTTATTTAACTGAGGTGGTGCATGTTTGCTGTTATAACCCATGGGTTATAATGGCAAATTATAACTGGGTCAAGCAATGGGAAAAATTGCAGACCAGTTATTATATATAGAATAATGCATATGCAGGTGGTTGATATGGAGTTTTTTTACACACCCAAGATGATTACTATCCGCCTATGGTGCTAAAAACCTATTGCATCAGTCCAACAAAACACACACTGCCTCCACATAACTTCAAATGCAGCGTTTATTACTTCAGGACATAGCCTTCTAAGCGACACTTGAACAGAATTGTATAACATTTAAATTCGGTACTTTTTTTTATCTTCGTTTCTAGGTTTCATCTAGCAGAAGTATCGGGAATTTTTAAATATGAGGGAAAGGTCACAGTTCATTACACTGCTAAACATTAATAAACCTACAAGATTAGCAGGAGAAAACTTACAACTTTTACCTGATTTTACCTGATTTTATGTTTTATTCTTTAGTTAGCTACGTTTTTTAAAACTAAAAATAACTTGTGCTGTCACAGTTAACGAACTGTCTGTGTTTTTTTTTTCCCGTTACGGAACTGTCTCGCTCTGTCTGTCAGCTGATTTTTCAATGATTCTCGCCGCGAGCATGTGGAAGTCGTATCAGCTCGCAGGTTGATACTACTTTTTTCATATCAACCTGCGAGTTGATACGACTTTTTAAGGAGCGAGAAAACAAGTTGATATTGGCCATAGCCAGTTATTATATATAAATTATACACATACAAACATATAATTGTACAAATGAAGGGTTAAGAACACACTTTTATAAAAAAATTGTTCCATAGGAGGATTAGGCGAGTAATTAATGCAGTCACTAGACATCTTACATAGTGGTTTACCACCTCAGGTTAATTACTAGAAAGCAGGGTGATGTGAGTCGAATGCCTTGTATATCTGGTGAGTCTAGTAATTTCCAGATAAGGGGATCTAATGTCAGTAAGAATAGTGAAGGGGACAGTGGACAGCCCTGACGTGTGCCTCTGTGGAGCACAAATGGAGAGGATGTGGTATTACTGATAAGCACTGCTGCAGTCGGTGTGGAGTATAGTGCTGTAATCCAACTTCTGAAGTAAAGCTCTACACCATAAGCCTGTAACACTGAGTGAAGGTGGCCCCATGTGACAGAGTTGAATGCTTTACGAACATTGATGGCCAAAGCAGCCATGGGGTGGGTGATTTGAAGCCTAACAAGGTCCTTAGGTTATCTGCCCCTGTCCTACCGTTATGGAACCGCAGCTGGGTATGGTGTATTAGGGAGGGTAAAGCATTTTCTAATCTGTTTGCCAAGGTTTGGGCTAAAATTTTCATGTCTGTTGAGATGAGGGAAATTGACCGGTAGTTTGTGCAATCCTGTGGGTCATTAGATTTTTTGGGAAGTAATATTATGAGGGCCTGCTTCATAGTGGGGGGAAACATCCCACATTCCCCTTCCTTGTTAAGGGCTGCCAGCAGATGGGGGGGGTAATTATCTGAGGCATCAGCTGATACAGGTCAGCTGTGAATCCATCCTTGCTAGGGGCATTACCAGCACTCAGTTGTTTGAAGGCGGTGTGTAGTTCTTGTCTGGACAGCAGACTGTCCAGCTGGGCTTGTAAGGTTGGGGATAGAGAGGGTAAGGGAGTGTCTCCTTAAAAATCCTGCAGGCAGCAAAGAGCCACTCTGGATACAGGAGGAAAGGAGTATAATATCTCATAGTATTGTCTCATGACTTCATTAATTCCCTTAAAATCTATAACTGTAAACCCTTGACTATTACGTAGTGCTGGGATCTGAATTTTGCTTTTTGTTTTCTAAGTCAATACATAAGTAATCTATCCCCTTTTTTGCCAACCTCCAGAAGTTTTTTTTAGAGTGAAGAAGTTGTAATTCTATCTTCTGTTGGAAGAGCATGTCAATTTTGAATTTGAGCTCTATTACATCTGCTGCATGGGTTGATAGAAGGCAGGGATCATGTTTGTGTTGTGTTTCTTTAGTGTTCAGTTCTTTTTGGAGTGTTGATATCTCTTGCACCCTCTTCTAATGACTAGCGGCTGAGTAGGCAATGATCCTCCCTCTCAAAAAGGCCTTGAACACCTCTGAAACTGTTCCAGGTGAAACCTCCCCCATGGCATTCTCCTGGAAATAAAATTTGATCTCTTGTGTTACACAAGCACAAAAATCCAGGTCATTCAGCAGTAAGTGATTACATCGTCATCTGGGTGATTTTGAGAATTCCCCTGGGGGGTGGGGAGATGGTGAAACCTACTGGAGCATGGTCTGAGACCAGAACAGAGTCAATGGTCGAACTGCTGGCAGCAATATTATTAGCGAACCACATGTCTATCCTACTATGTGAACCATGGACTGGGGAGAAGGTATCAGTCTCGTCCCGTAGGATTGTTCCTTCTCCACAGGTCAGTCATGCCCCATTCTGTTGCGAATGTTTTTAATGCCTCTCTAGCCTTTGGATGTGAGTCGGTGGTCACCGTTGATTTGTCCAGAAATGTGTCAGGTGCTAGATTTAGGTCTCCCCCTAACAGGATAGGTAAGTCAGTGCTCTCCTCAGTAAAATCAGTTATAGCCTGGTTAATCCCATGAAAGAAGGTGGGATCATCTGTGTTCAGACCATAGTCATTGGATATCAGTAATTTGCCCCCTGGTGTAGTAAAAATAGACACAGTCCATCTGCCCTGGTCATCAGTGATGGTTTGAATTTCCTTCCATGGCAAAGCCTTATGAATCAACACTGCCACCCCCATGGATTTTGAGGGTTCTGAGCTATATGTAAACTGTTCTACCCAACTCTTCTGCAGCCAGTGGATATACTTGGATGTGAGGTGTGTCTTCTGGATCAGTGCTACCTCTGCTTTTAGGCCTTTTAGGTGCTGCAGGGCCTTATTTCTTTTAACCAGATGATTTATAACCCATTCACATTCCAGGAGACACACCTAACTATATTGATCCTTGTAATGTTATCTGTGCTGGCCATCCTGGCACAAGGGGAGGATCTTGCAGCCCTCCTGGTGGACTACATGGGAGGGGGCCCTGTGGTTGCTTACTGGGTAAGATGGACACATCTACTAACATCTATAGGGATCCTAACACCACCAAGAAGTCTGTCCTGCTAGAAAGGTAGCCCAAGTTACATACACATGATCCAAAAGTGAAGACGTGGGTTCCCCTGGAGCACAAGAGTAGGTACAGTAAGCTGCCTGGGGTTGGGTGGTAAAACCTGTTTATTGCTAGTCCTTCTCAAGGAAATGCTTCTCTTGAGGTGCTGAACCTGGTATACAATGATAAACTTATCAACACAGTCGGGCCACAGGAGCCCTTGAATGCAGTATTCTATAAAGTTTAACTATAGCTGTTACTTAAAATTGTGAGGTGTAACTGTAAAAATATGAATTAGAATTATAGGATAAGATCTTAACTTTCCACAAATACAAAACCACTAATCAATTAGTTTAAGATTCTACAAATTGCTGACATGAGTAACACAGAAAAAAAAGTTAACCATTCCACCAGTTTATGCAAAAAAGTTGTGAGTACACAACCAGCTCTGCCAATGAGGACCACTACACAGTCAGTGGTATGAGTCTGAGAAAGGATCCGTCCCCACCTCCTGTAGTGGGAGGTGCTCTGCCAACCAAGCAAACTATGGGCATCGCTAGAATTCATCTTGGTTGAATAAAATCAGTTCTCCATCTTTCATACCCCAGAGAGGTCCTGACCTGGGATGGGGGGTGCAAACCCATCCTCCATCTTGTCCTCCTGGGAGGGAACAGAAGGGGGGGGGCAGAGATCTTGGGTGCCACATAGGTATAGCTGGGTAGAGATAGGAGGGTTGGCGATCCCAGTGGATGAGCTACGTGTGCTGGGGTGGGAGGGCAGTGAAAGGAGTGGGGGACAGAACTCCCCTTCGAATTATTAGTGGCTAGCGTAGCCTGTAAGCCAAGTTAGCCATGTCAGCTTCACACAAATTAGTCCTCAATGAAGCTTAAGCAGTGAATATCTCTGTGTGGCACTCTCCATATGTTGGCGTGTAAAATGGGAGGATGGGGGGGTGGACCATATCCAGTAAACTGCACCTTTGTATCCTGTCTGTGGGGGGGGTGCAAAAAAAGAAAAAGAAAAAGCTTCTGTGAAGAGAGAGAGAGAGAGAGAGAGAGAGAAGCAGTATATAGGTATGCATCATCTGAGTTACACTGAGCAGCCTCATTCTCTCCCCCCCCCAAACATATGGTAAGGGCCCTGTCACCCAAACTAACCCCCTCCTACCTCACAAAAATCTTAGTTCCCCCATATAGCACATTTAGACATAGATTAGAAAAAAATATATAAATGTTTCTTCTCCTTGCAGCTGTCATCCCTTCAGCGAGGTGATGATTTAAGAATGGCAGCAGTTTGTCAAGTTCTGGAGGAAGCTGCAAAGGATCTCTCACCTGGGGTAAGGCATACGGCAGTGGTGGCAACACAGTCTATATCTGAGATGTCTTCTGTAAGTGATGCCCAGGACACAGAGTTTTGGTCTCGTGCAGTCTCTATGGGTAGCTCAGGGATTCTCTGCAGCTCATCTGCCATGCTGCAATGGGTGTACTGCTTCTCTGGCCACTTTTGCTGGTGCAGGATGCCAGTGTATCTTCCTGTCTTGGTTGCCTGGGTTGGGTGCTATGAGATCTAAGCCTTCTGCAATTGGGAGGGGGGTGATTGCAGACCCCAACATCTTGTCTCTCTGCGTCGGCTCCTTTAGCAAAGAAGGGCTTGGAGAGATCTCTGCCATCCTGCACAAACGTGCGGTTGTCATGTGACTGATTAACTCCTTCACTCTGATTACTGGAATGGCTCTGAGGACACTGTATGTCAGTTTGTTTGTTCCTGTGGTCCTCCTAGAGCCTTCTGGAACTGGTAATTGAAATCTCTAGGTCCTGCCATTGGTGCTGAATTAATTTAGTTATTTCCGCAGGTGATCTCCCCTTGATCGACTGCCCATTCCGAACCACACAAAAATGTATTAGTCCTTTAAACCAGTACTCTACTCCCTTGTCCCATAACATCATTTTCAGAGGGTTGTAGGCTTTACAGCTCTGAACAACTTTCTGAGAAAAATCCTGATAGATAGAGATATGGGCTCTCTTCCAGAACACTTCACCCTTCTCCTGGATGGCTCTGTAAAAATGCTCCTTAATGGAGTAGTGGAGCAGACAGGCGATGATGGGGGGTGGGCAGGAGTCCAGTGCTGCCAGTGGATCCCTGGATCTGTGTGCATACTCGATTTCAATGGGCCCTTGCCAATGCAGGCCCACAAGTTGCAGCAGTAAGTTGGTTAAGAATTGTTCCATATTACTGCCTTCTTCCTTTCTGGGAACACCAAGGATCCAGATATTATTTTGTCTAATCTGATTTTCTTGATCCTTGGGCTGTTCCATCAGCCACTCCAACCTTTTCTCATGCTCACCCAGATGTCTCATTATGTTGTATTGCATATGTTCCAAATCCATGACCTGCTGCTCCTTGGCGAGCATGCAGTCCTCCAATACTTCCAGCCCCTCAGAATTGGTAGAATTTGCCAGTTTAAGCTCGGACATGTCTGCCACCAAAGTTTCAAGCAATCAAGTAATATAGCCTAAGGACGTTTGCTCAGTTGCCCCTTTGTCCTTGGGTGCTCCCCATTCTGCCATACCACAGAAGATCTGAAAATGGTTTTGGTGCCCACCTTGTGGTGAGAGGGAAGGGCCTGTCTATCCCAGCTCTGCTGTGCAGCAAAATCAGATTACAAGCGGATGTAAAGTAAAGTAAACTTTATTTATATAGTGCCTTCCTTAAAACCAAGGCGCTTTACAAACAACAATTAAAGAACATGAATAAATACAAATATAAAACTATAAATTAATTAAAACCATCTGGGAACGCTTTTTGAAATACGTAGGTTTTAAACTCTGATTTAAACCTCTCGACGGTCAGGCATTCTCTCAACCAATGAAGTAGAGAGTTCCACAGAGTACTGGCCACAAATGAAAAAGCACGTGCACCAGCTGTCTTCAAACATACCCTGGGGACCTCTAGCAATCCCTCGTCGGCGGATCATAGAGGACGGAGGGGGTGGTAGGGAGTCAGGAGTTCTTGCAGGTAGTGAGGTCTCAGTTCATGTAGGGTTTTGAAGGTCAGAAGACCAACCTCAAAGGTGATCCACCACTGAACAGGCAGCCACTGCTGTCTGTGCAGCACAGGCGTAATATGACTGGATCTGGAAGTCCCAGTCAAAAGCCTGGACACCACATTCTGCGCTAGCTGCAAGTGGCGGATATCAACCCCAAGAAGCCCTAGGTAGAAGGCATTACAGTAGTCAAGGTGGGTGGTGATGAAGACATAAACCAATGTTGGAAGGTCACCTAGAGGAACCAGGTGTTTCACTCGGGAGATGTTCCTCGGATGGTAAAAAGAGGACTTGACAATGGCAGACACCTGAGATTTCAGGGTCAAACCATCATCAAAAACAACACCCAGGTTATGCACCTGGTCTGAGGTTATGAGCTGGACACCATCAAGGCATATGCCCGACATGTGCCCAGCCCCAAAACCCACCCCTGGATGACCAGGATCCACAACCATTACCTCAGTCTTGTCCGAGTTCAATTTCAGCCAGCTGGTGCTCATCCAGTCCTTGATCTCGGTGAGACAGTTATTAAATACAGAGGCTGCATCCCTCTGTTTGGGTAGAAAGGACAGATACAGTTAAGTATCATCTGCATAGCAGTGAAAACTCAAATTGTATCACCTAACAACATCTCCTAATGGCAGCATAAACACTGCGAACAACATGGGTGCCAATATGGAGCCCTTCGGGACCCCACAGGACAGGGGGAGGGAGTCAGAGGAATAAATTCCAGTGACTACCCTCTGAGATCTGCCTGTGAGAAAAGATCAAAACCACTCTAGGACTGTCTCTGACAGTCCACAGAGACACCTCAGGCACTCCAAAAGCACACCATGGTCCACAGTGTCAAATGCCACAGAGAGATTGAAAAGTACCAAGATGGTATGTGCCTTTTGATCCCTCATTATCAGGTCATTCAATACCTGAACAAGTGCAGTCTTGGTACTATGTATCTTCTGAAATCCAGACTGGCAAGCATCATAGACATTGTGGGTCACAAGGTGATCATCCAGTTGTGTCGCAACCACCTTCTCAATAACCTTCCCAAAAAAAGGGGAGGTTAGAAACAGGTCTGTAGTTAGCTAACAAGTCTGAGTCCAAGAAAGATTTTTATTTTAGGAGTGGTCGTATGACTGCCTCCTTATGGGGATCTGGAAAGGCACCCCTCTCCAAGGACCCCCAGACAATTTTAGCTAGGATCGGGCAGATAACATCTACAAAACCCACTAATAGGGGTGTAGGGCCTTGATCCAAACTACAACTGGTTGGGTGCAACATTTGGATGATCTGCACAATGTCCATGAGTTTCAGCTGGTTAAAGTCCACCCAGACAGACTGGGTGATCATCACCTCCCGCCGACCTCCGCAATCCCTCATAGTGACAGCAGTGCGTATACTGTCCCAGATGCCAGCAACCTTATCTGCAAAGAATCAAGCAAGCTCCTCACATTTTGCCTGAGAAAAGGCCCTTCCTGGCTGGAGACAGACTGGATTGCACAGTCTGTCCACAGTCCGGAAGAGCTTAGCCAGTCGATTCCTTGCCGCATAAATCTCCCTGGACAGGAATTCTGCCTTTTTAAGAGTGATTTCTGATTGATAGCCTTTAGAATAATCTATTAATCTGAGCCTGTTGGCATCCAGACCAGCCTTCTGCCATGCTTTCTCTAGCCTTCAACCAACTGTCCTCGACTCCTTCAAGGAACCATCAAACCACGGGGTCCTTGGGCGATGAGTGAGCAGTCGAACACGAACTGGAGTAATCTTGTCCAGGGCCTCTTCCACTGATCTATTATGGGCCAGTACAAGATTCCCTGGACTCATGCATTCACTTGACAAGCCCAATAGATCCAGCATGGCCATCAGACTTTCTGGGGTAACATCCCTTAAAGGGTGGTACCAGACCATCTTCATAGGGGCAGATCCATTCAAGGGGGCCATGAAACTGAACCCTATGGTGTGATAGTCAGACCAACTAACTGGTTCCACCCCCAAGTCAGTTATCTCCAATCCCAGGAGGAACACCAGGTCCAATGAGTGACTGCCTATATGGGTTGTGGAGGTAACAACCTGTGTAAGGCCCAGCATAGTCATTAGCTGGAGGAGATTCTGACCAAACTGGGAGAGTTCATCATCGACCCAGGCATTGAAGTCGCCCAGAATTAACCATCTGGTGGACTCCAGCGCCATGTTGATGATGAAGTCTGCTATCTCCTGCAGGAATTCTCCGCCATCACCGGGTGGACAGTAGATGAGGAGTATCCCGCAGCCTACACCCTTACCCAGGATCCACTTAAAGGACCTGGTGGACCCCACTGGCACATCCATAAGGCCCAGTTCCATCTTAAACATGATGGCAACACCCCTGTCCCTACGATCTAACCTTGGGCGTTGTATCTGTATCTGCTGAGACCAGTATAGGGCCTGGATGGTACTCTCTTTTCATAATCGGTGCCCCTAGCTGCACTCACTACAGTGTCCGATACTGCTTGTAGCATAGATGGTCCATGGATCACCGGTTACTGTGGAAAACTTAAGTATTAAAGAGGATCAGGATGGAGGGTTCATTTCAGGCTGACATCTAGGTCAGCATCTGTGTATGTGACCCCCTTGTTACACTTTGAATACAGTCCACAAGAAATCCACTTACCTACACTAACTGAGCAGGAGATCCCTGCCACTGTTGAGGTGAACCTCCATCCATTATAACTTCTTGTTTATTGAGATGGATCTTACCAAAAGTGTCAAGGCAACAGCAGGGCAGAAATTGGTACAGTGACAGGGAGATGTCAGAATTGCAAAGTAGCCTTGAGCAAACAGATTTCTCTCCCAGTTGCAGCATCTTTGATACAAGAAGCGGAGGTCTGTGCCCTAGAAAAGGCAATTTCTATGTTTGGTAGTCAACCTGAGGTGTTAATACTTACTGATTCAAATTATTGCCAAAAAGTCTTTACTCACTATTTAGCAGATTAGGTTAAGAATGGCGTTACAGACTGTACACATAAACCCATAGTCCACTGAAGCATTGGGAAAATATTGCTGCTTTAAAAAAAAATACTTCCCTTCCTTAGGGTAGTCTACATTAGGGGACATAACTAAAAAAGGGTATACATGTTGAGGCAAATGCTGATAGTAGATTAGCAAATGAGGCTTGCTATAAAGAGACAACCACCTCTGAGACCTGTCAAATAGTGGGTGAGTCTAGCTACACCACCAACCTACGGATCCTAGATCAAACCAAGGGGACCTTAATGAACCCTGTAAGAGGTGACATTAATATTCTCCTTTATACCTGTTCTTAAAGCATGCCAAATTTTGATTTTGCCTTTCAATATCCTAATTTTGATGAGTCATGTCAGAAGCACTTATGCTTTGACACATTTGGTTTATGCCAGGACTTTGATGAGCTGCCCTGTTACATCACACATACCTGGCAACTGATGGAGAGGTATCGCTTCCTATTAAGATAGGCCTCACTCCATCATTGGTGGGTGCCCAGATGGCAACATGGGTGCAGTCAATGACACCGACTATAGCTGGTAGGCGCACAACTTGATGGCACTGCTGCATGCTTGCTGTTTACTCCATTGGGGTGCTCAGGGAATATGATGAACTCCCTAGCATGGTCCAGAAGAGTGTTTAGGAACTGACCCAACAGGTACGAGGTAATGGACTTGAAGATACTGGTGGTGTCCCCCACTGGTGTCTGGAATGTTCCAAAGGCCAGGAAACACATTGCAGCTGTCATCTTGAGCTCTACAGACAATGCAGGACTGCGCTGGGTGTCTGTCCAGAACTGGTCATGCAGCAGCTCACTCAGCTGCCTGAGCATGGACCTGTTGAGCCTGTACTGGGCCACAAACTGATTGTCACTGAGGACTTCATATATGACTAGTGGATGACACTGCCTATGTGCAGCATAGCGCCTCCATGATCTATGTCTGAGCCCTGGGTGAGCATCAGCCCTCTCCTTCTCCTGTATGACCTGATGCAGCAGGTACACTATGTGTGCTCCCTGAGCACCATCTTGTGCTGTTGCCTGCAGTGTCACCGGCTTCCTCTGGGGTTTGCCCTGGTTTAAGTCTGCCTTTTAATAAGCAGTAAGCGCGCAGTGCTAAGTGGCCTGCGCCAACCCCTTTGCACAGCACTAACACACTTAATATCATGCTGCATCGGTTTGCATAGTCCCATCTCTACCTTTGCATGCTGTATACATTATCTCTACGCATGGTTGCAAATGGATTTAGCGCATGCTAAGCTCCCCCTTTGAATATGGGAGTTTGGCGCAAACCATGCGCGCACTGTGGGTACAACTACTTTGCGACTGGTGCAAAGCTTTGAATATCTGGTTCCACATGAGGAAACATTACATAGCCTGGACCTAAAATGAGTCCTGACTATCAACATGGATCAGAGAAAGGATGTCAGGTCCAGAGTACCCATCTTTTTGATACTTATGGTGAGGCTGGCAAAAGCAAACTATCTACACAGAGATCTATCTCTTGCTGGATAGTCTCTTGCATTCAGTTCTTCTATGAAAAAGCTGGACAAATGCCAAGAGTGTGATATGCTTGATATCTTCTATCACTGTTTAAGCAATTAGAAATACATAAAGGAGTTAAGCAATTAGAAAAACACAAAGGAGAGAAAGAGAGAGGTTGAGCCCCCCTACACCCCCCACTTTTCCCCTGTATCGTCGGTGAAGTCCTTTATATCCTCTGTCCTTTGTTTCACCCCTGATGTGGCCAGACAGATTCTCTTGTGAATCATTTCTGTCCTATCCCATCTGTTTTCCCCCTGTTGCACAGAACATACTCCCCTCCCTTGTTAGTTGGGCAGTTTTCCTGGTACCAGTGTTCAAACAGAATTGCAGCTCCATACAGAAGCAGAAAGGAAAAGGATATGATACCTAGCTGCAGAAAGCTATCTGGTGGGGAAAGCTGATAAAAAGACAGAGGAAGTGATATAATGTATGCAGAAACAGTGAAGCAGCAACTAGATGTATAGTGCCATCTTGTGGTGAAACAAAAACAGTGCAGCAGAATTAATGGTATATTCTAGAATTTGTATGACAACTGATTCAGACAACATTTACCACACTTCTAATTAAGTTAGCAAATGTTTCTTGGGTGTTTGCCTACTTATTATATATTTATAGTAATAAGGCACAGTTTTGATACTGAATAACATTGATTGTACTACATACATTATCTGTTTTTAATAACTGGCTTTCTCTTTTCCCATAGGGAAACCGTGGTGTAATTTGCCATTATAAAGGAGTGTTCATAATGGCAAACATGTGCCAGGTTTCCCTCACTCTGCACATTCATCCACGACAGTTTGTCCTTTCCTGACTGCTCTCCACTTGCCTTCTAGCCTGAAACTCCACTGCCAGTGAGGCTCAGCAGTAAGTTATTTAAAAAAAAATGTTGGACCTCTTGCACATTTACCAGGCTAAAGAAACATTGAAAAACATTTAAAAATATCGGACATTAGAAATGTGGGGACTGTGCTAAAATGAACCCGGAATGCAGCCACACTGGAACATTTGTTATTTTATATAATTGCTGTGGTGAAAAAGGTAAACCCAGCAATTAAATAAAATAAAATATGGGTTGGTGTGTAAACTTGAATTTAACACACACCCCTTTGGCGTTTGATGCCTAGATAAACCTCTTTAGCTTTGCTCTTGGGATTTATGTGGCATCCAACTCCTCAAGTGGGTTTTATGTAATGACAGTGATCGTCAATGGGCAATCGCCGTTAGGGCAAAGTCACATTGCTGAAAGCAACATGGCGCCAGGGATTTGGATTTTATTGTTTATGTGGGGAGCTGCACCTCCACACCCCCCTACTTAAAGTTTCTCAACTCCAGGGGGGTGCATGTCGGGGGTGTGCAACTCGGGGTAAAATAAAAACTCAGGCTGAGTGCAACAAAGTCACCCGCCGGCCCGAACTCGCACCATACCTACTGCAACCATGCACCAATCTCGATGCCATGATTCAGCATTGGCAGCTCACCAAAGTACCACCCCTACAACCCCCCATCCTCTCCCAGACCACGCCTGTGCTCACCCCCATGCACATAGACATAAGTACGGCATCCGGTCACTATTTCGCCCACTCCCATCATCCAGTTGCCCAGCTTCCCGAATTGCCCCATCCACAGGTGCCATGATTGAGTCGCCCTTTTGGCAGGCACCCAATTGTGGTTGGCATCATCACGGGATACCCCTCGAGTGTATGTAAAATTCTTGTTACACATACCATCACATATATTATTCTATATTTTAGATTCAGTGTCATATTACTGATGTGTATATTCTAGTACTTTCTATGAAGATTGATGTTCTGTGGCGCTTATAGGAATTGGGAGGTGTTTTTTTTTCCTCTAAAGGAATCCCTGCTGATTGGGACTTGAGTCAGTTGGTGTCTAGTCACAGCAGAGGAAAGATTGCCTGGAGGCACCACAGAAGGATGGAACTCTGACTCTTGGGGACTGAGCACCAGAGGAGGTGGAGATGCCTGGAGAGGATGGTAACAGCAGTACTGGTGCAGCAGCACAAGCCTCCTGTACAGTGTTTGAGCTCCTCACTGTGTCCTGAGTAGAAGGGTATAAGGAAAACAATGTTTTCCTACCCAGCCTATTCAGCCTTCCACTCATCGCTTTGCTACTGCTCCTCCTTACCTCTGTTTTGGTTTAATACATCGGCCAGGTTGGGTATGGGACCCATCAAGTAGTTGGAGGGAAGGGGACAGATTTATTTTGTTCTCTGATTGGCCAGGTTTTTCACTGGACTAGTAAGGTGTTGGGGTGGAGCATATTTTATATCCCTGCCAGGTAGGGTTGAGCACTAGATCAGTCAGATTTATTTTTTCATTTCCTGATAGGTTTGATTGAAAAGTGGGTCTGTTAGGTTGTTGGGGGAGGGTTATCATTTTTGCTTAATTCCCTGACAGCCAGATTAGGCGTCAGACATCTTAGGTTCTTGAGGTTGGGGGACATATTTTTTTAATTCCCTGGGCTGGGTTAAGCACTGACTCTACCTGTTAGGCAGTTTGGGAGAGGGGGGCTGATGTTTTTATTCCATTATGGGCCATATTTGGCACTGGATCCATCAGGTTGTTGCAATTGTTTTATTCCCTGACAGACTAAGTTGCATACTGGATTCAATAGGTAGTTTGCATGAAAGGGGCTTATTTTTATTCCCCGAAGGTCTGGATTGAGTATTGGACCTATCAGGTAGTTAGAGGTGGGAGAGGGCCAGATTTGTTTTTTATTCCCTGATGGGTTAGGTTGGGCACCAGTCAGGTTTCTTTGGGGGCAGATTTATTTTATTCCCTGATGGATTGAGTTAGGCATTAGATCCATCAGGTTGTTGATGAAAGGGGCCAGATTTCTTTAATTTCCTGATATTTATTTTATTCCCTGTCAGGCCACATTGGGCACTGGAGCTTCTACTCTATTCTACATTCCCTGCACTAGAAGTATTGAAATCCTGTGCCATGTAAAACACTTTAGGATACAGAGCATATGAAAGTCATGTTGGTAGCTGTGTTTTGCAAATTGCCTCACCCTGGCTTCCTTCTTGCTACAGCAGCTGATCTGCTCCTCCCTTAGTTTTCCCAGACCCATTGCCAGGCTACTCAGACTGAATGGAAACTCAACTATTTTTTTATTATACAGAGAGGTTGGGAGAAATATTTTCTAGTACCTACAAGCATCAAAGGGCACCACAGCTATGTAATTCTTTGTCCTTTTGGATTGTAATAATTTAGTAGCATGAAAGCTCTGTTTTATATAAAGTAGTTGATTTTTTTTCAGAAAAAAGATAAAGGTTAGCTTTCCATTCACCTAGTTGTGCACACAGTTCATTAGTACTTCCTTTCTGAACACATTTATTGTCATTCTTGTCATCACAGTGGGGATATGACTGGGCTAAACAATTTGCAGACTTCTTCAGTGTACCACATAGGTCAGCTGCAAGCATGTTCATGAGATCACTTTGTTTAACATATTGTTATGCATTCTCTTCATTGAAGCCAACAGAAAGTTAGCAAAGCATTACAGACAGCTGCAAGAAGCAAAAGCTTTATTACACTCACTCATTGACAGCCACAAAAGGCATACCCTAGTCCCCAATGCATTTCAATGGGACAGCTGCAAAACACTTCATGACTTTGATCCTAATAGTAACTGGTCTAAAAAAGTAAATTGGTCTTTTTTCTATACTTTTGGAATTTATATGAGACATTAAACCGAGGTGCCTTCTGCCTGTTCTGTTGGTTGTTCAGGTGTCCATTAAAGATCCCATGGCACGTCTCAAAAACAGTAGAGGAATTTGGCCAGTGTCCTGGCCAAATTTCCCCCATTCACTAAAAAACAAAAATACCACCAACAGTTTAATCTGGTTAAATTTCAGTCAGTTACCATCTGACCCCCCCAGGTTGCCCCTGAAAAAGGGACTGCTAGTCCCAGGGGGCTTACCTGGTCAACAGAATTCAATAAATAAAATAAATCTTGTTTTCTATTTAGACATTTGAATCATCAGTTATAACTCTTCTTCTGTACAGCCACACTGCTTTCAATTTTACTTACTCGGACACTTCACTTCTTATTAGTGTTACAAATGTGCAAACCAGTTTATATAGCGCCATTCAGTGTTTCCCTTTATGGTTGTCATGGGTTCCTACAAGTACTTGCTTTGTGTCAAAACCTTTCCTAGAAGTCTGCAAACTAATGCTGCCAAGACAAAATTACTTTAAAAATATAAATTACCATTGTTTTGATCCATAAACTGTGTTTTTGCAAATGTATATACTATACCTAGCATTGCATATACACATCCTAAACGGATTAAAACTTGACTTCACATGATTTACATTATAATTAATTTGCTTTTGCTTATATTTGACATTCGCATTTTCATAATAGTAACAAACAAAATCTTAGGTGTTACTCATGTGACTTCCAGTCTTATTACACAGAACTAGTATAACCATCAGTTGTCATCAATAATCATCAGTTGGTGATTTGAAAGTTAGAAATTTGATGATAAAACCATGATCTAGATGTGATCATAGATCATGCTGTCCAATAATGATCATATGATAACATTTGATGATCAGCAATGATCAGTCATGACTGACCTTCAAAAAATATGATTGACGGTTTACTGATTCATCTGGGAGGTAAACCTTCCTCCTAGCCTCTGACTGAGGAGCCTTGCATTATGTGAACATAGTCCTCTTAGCTTTCCTAACCTCTCTAACCTCCTTGGAGAACCAAATGGGCTCCCGATTCCCTTTGCCTTTCCACCTGCTTAAGACTCCCTTTCAATACCTCCAGATCTCTTTTTTAAAATCCTCCTGTTTACTCCCTACTCCCTCCATCACATGATTCCCTTTTAAGTCCTACCCTAAGTTCCTCCTCCATCTGCCTGAAGTCTGCTCTGAGGAAGTCCAGCACCAGGCCTCTAGTTATCTGCTAGTGCTTTTTCAGAGCTAGATTATACCATATTGAGTATTGATTGCATGCACCAAGTGGCTCATCCACAGATAATCACTCTGCATTGTCACTGTTGATAAGGATCAGATCCAGGATGCTCCCTTCCCTGGTGTGGTCCTCCACATGTTAAGTTAGGAAGTATTTCTGCAATGGTCCACCATCACCTGGCTCCTGGTGCTTCTCACTGCTGGGATGCACCAGTTGACATCAGACAAGTTGAAGTTGTCAAGCCAATGGCAGTCCCTCCACCCCCACCCGGTCACCTTCTTTATCTCTACCACAAGTTCCTTGTCCATATTTTCCATGTCCCTATTTTCAGGTTGACTAGGTGGTCTGTAAACCACTCTAGTATGGATGAGCCTCCCCTTCTCAGGGTCTAGATGCAACTAGAGTTTCTACTTCCCCATCACTTTATCCTCAGTCACTGTGATGCAGTCTCTGGGCATAGAAAGCAACTGTTCCCCTTAGTCTTTGCCCTATCCACTCTAAATAAACAGAGACTAGGATTGTGAGGTCTCAGTCATTGTTAAATGTAAACCATATTCCCATTATTGCCATGACGTCTGGCTTGTCTTCTTCAGCTAAGGTTTCTTGGGGGTGGATAACACTGCATATAGCAAATCCTGATGCTGAATGCAATAAATGTTGTACTAGAGATGTACCACAAGCACAGGGTGCACTTTCAGACCACTTTTGTTTGTTAATTGAATGTATTATTTATTTAGACATCTTGCTTCATTAACGGGAACAGTAAAGCTACTGAAGACCAGGAGCAGGAATCCCAGCGCTTTGATGCTATACAAGGCCTCTTCATCAAGGAGAGGTACCTCTGTTCTGCCAGGCAATTATTTATGTAGTCACCAAATTTGATTAAACATGTTGACATTTTTTATTAACATGTTCAATTAACATGTTAAAAAACTCTATGCAATTGCTAATAATTTAGAATGTGTGAAACATTAGTTTCCAAATGACTTTAGCAGAGTCTAATTGCTAAAGAATGTTAAAAATTGCTAGGTAAGCAGCAACTACTATTCCTTTAACGTGCATGAGATTTCATATATTACTTTGAAGCTGGAATGATAAAATGCCTGTTACAATATGACAGTGCTATTGTAAGTACCTAAATGAACTTAAATCTGCACATGTTAATACATAAAAATGAATATGAAAGATAAAACAAAAATGAATAAACCTTAATATTTAGAAAACATTGCTCAGTGGAGGGGTGTATAACCATCCCTTCTAAATCTAATATACATGCTTGAATTATGACATGATTAGCAATGAGTACAATGGAAACAAAATAAATATATATATATATATATATATATATATATATATATATATAGTGCCCTAAACACATATTTCAACTTCAGAAATATGTTACTTATACAAATAGTCCCCCTTTGCATGATCTGCCTAACAAATTAAATGTTAATTTCTATGGGCAATTATTTGGGCTCTTAAATTAAAGATTACATTTTAGAATATGTAATTTTGAACCCCTTTAAATAAGGAGAGTAATAAAATAATATGCCTACATTATTTGTTAACTAAAGCCTCTTAAAATAAAGCCATACTAGGAACCCACCATTCACTTTTATAGTGGTACCATATATTCTGGCAACATGACTGAGCAATATTAGATTGTCACTATTAACTCAAATTCAAAACCAAACAGTTTGACTCTGGCTATAAGTGTGACACCTCACCCTTTGAGATTGTTTGTAATATGGAATATTGTTCAGACCAATGGGTCTTATTTGATATGGCATAAAATCCAAAAACATAAAAGAGGGGGGTGGATCAAAAAAGATGGAATTTTAATTATCATTAGTATTATACGTGTATACTAATTGTGAAAATTTGATTCCCAGAAATGATGCATGATTGATTGCTGGATATGATGCAATGTGCCACCCCTTTCACTTCCTGTATGTGCCAGAAATTATGCAATGCCCCACCCCTTCCACTTCCCATGTGTGCCAGAAATGATGCAATGTCCCGCCCCTTCTGTGTGTGCCAGTTATGATGCATACCCACCCCCTTTCCTCACCCATGTGTGCCAGATATGACGCAGCCCCCCCGCCATATTGCGATGCTGCTATGGGTAGAGTGAAGGTTGGCATGTTTAGGCTTGCCCAGGACATGTCAGAGCAGTTAAAAGATGTGCGTCTGCATTTTTTGAATACATAAACTGGTAAAATGTTTGATCAAGTGCACAATATTTAAAATATGTTGTGCAGTATTATGTTTCTAAAATGCTATTTTGCACATTTTAGTATGCTTTATATCAACATTGAATGCCTGCAGCTGTTGTTTCCTTACAGTTTTCATACTTTTATTTTGACACAGCCTAAATGACTTATAGTGGTTCAGTTATGTTCCCCTCCTCATTTTATTTCATATTTAATAAACTAAGAGGGCCTTCTTTCTATAACCATCAGTCTCCCCACCCCAAATGCAGAATATTTCCTGTGTATTATTTATCCTTTATTATTTTACATTTTAAAAATATTTGTTCACATTGTTTTAGTTAATCTCATTTTACAAGAAAAAACAGGCATTGTTTTGCAGATTATCAAAACATACATGCCTTTATAACATGCTGTTTAGTGTATGCTAATATTTATTTTATGTAAAACTGTAACAACATGTTTTTCTTAAATGTACATGTCTTGAAATATTGTTTTTTGAATTACATTATTTCAAGTGCTGAATTTAAAACTCGTGTCGTGGTGGTCTAGGGTGCATATGTCATTATCTTCGAAATTTATCAATTGAAGTTATCTGTTACACCCTATGAAACACAGTGCTGTCCACTGTTGCTTGGGCTTATGTTTGGGTGAAACCTGTTATGTCCAAACTGGTAGGAGAGGACTTCTGACCAGTTTAAACCATTACCACTTTATCTAGAACTTCACAGTAAAGTCTTCATCTCTTCACGAGAATAACAACTGTGCTGGTTTAAGATAATCCTCAGGCCTATTTGATCATTAGCGTGATCACACAGACACACTTATGTCTGGAATACTGTGACCAGCTGAATTATAAGCATCTCCAGCACGTCAAATATTTTAGCTTTGTTGTTAAAGTTAATAGAATCATAAGCAATAAAATGTTATAATGAGAGTGTCTCTTTTGTTAAACAACAGGCATGGTTATTCTAAAATTAGTCTATACAATGAACCCCTACTGTAAAGGTTTTTAATGGTATAAATATATACACACACACACACTTAGGCTTGTGCTTTAACATTTGTAAATATGTGTTAGAAGTGTTGTATTATGTAATAGTTTTATTTCAGGTTCCTAAATAATTAAGTTTCAGAACAACTCTTCCTAATGTTTTTTCCCATTTAAAACAAAGGCCCCGTTAATTTCAATGGAACGAAGTTTGAATTATTTCATCTGCTTCTGTTTCACATAGTTTGTGCTTTAGCATTTTACAATATGTGTTAGAAGTGTTGTATCATATCATAGTTTTATTTCAGGTTCTTAAATAATTATGTTTCAGAACAACTCCTCCTAATGTTTCTTCCCATTTAAAACAAAGGCCCCATTCATTTCAATGGAGGGAAGTTTGAATTGCTTCATCTGCTTCTGTTTCACATAGTTTGTGCTTTAACATTTGTAAATATGTGTTAGAAGTGTTATATCATATCTTAGTTTTATTTCGGGTCCTAACTATTTTAAACCATTTCCATCAAAAATATATTTGTGCTTCTACTGGCCAAGACCTCTCCCAAGCATTTAAAGGAAAACTACACCCAAAACTTGAAAAAATATATGTTGAGCAGAGTGTTTTAATTTGTATGTGAATTTCTAGTGTTTCCTTCCCTCTGACTGGTATTAGGAGTTTTTCCCAAATTAGCCTGCTAGCTTTATGCTAGTTTTACGACCCCTGGGGATCTTCATACCTGATAGCGTAATTGTATTTCTTGTTCCCACAGTGCATCTTGTCTCACGTGACTGTGATATAAGAGAGACCCAACATTCAGCACACACATGCCAAACTAAATATCTTGGAAGCTTTACAAGCTGCACAAAAATTACCAGCAGCAAAGTTTTTCAGGACAGTAAAACCTTTAGGATGAGGGTGGTCACGAGGCTGAATTCTACAGATTTTAACATATAGCCATCTCTATTGTTGTGAACTGATTGTAATGCAATGCTTTCTGCTGGATTTATGGGCTCTGCTACATCACCATCACATGAAACAAGGTGCATTGTAGGACAAAGAAATGCAATAAAGCTATTGTGATCTCCAGGGGTCATAAAACTACTCTAAAGCTAGCAGGCTAATTTAGGAAAAACTCCTAATACCAGTCAGAGGGTAGGAAACACTAGAACTTCACATACAAATTAAAACACTCTGCACAGCACATATTTTTTCAAGTTTTGGGTGTAGTTTTCCTTTAAATGTAATGATTACAAATCAATGAGTCGTCTAGGTCATCATTGGTTAATGTTACACTGATTCTCAGTTTCCATCCCTGCTTTGGGGCTTGTTCAGACCCTTTCTACCTCATAAATGTTGGCACATTAGCTCACAACAGTCCGTTTACAGCCAGCAAAGCAGCAGCCAGTAAGATTTTTGAATAGTTTCAAGTTCTTAAAAACTGTTGTGGCCTAGACTTTAAAATGGCTTATTGTTTTGAAAAACAGTTTTCTGAGATTGTCTTTCATGATCTTGTTTTAGAATCAAAAGGTTCACAGAGAGATGACGATAAGCACACTTAATTTTATTGTTTTTATTATTTTGAGTGGGTAAAATGAAGCTTATAAAACTATAACCTAACATTTTATAATTTAGGTGTGTCGACCTTGTCCATATCAAGCAATCACCCTGCAGTGCCTCGTACAGCTTCACACAGTACGCCAAAGTAAGTTCATCAAAAATGTTATTAGCATTTGAATGTTATAATTGTGTGTATAGTAATGTATTTACTTTAAAATGTCATCATACAGAGAACCATAGTCTAATTAACAGATGTGATCAGGACTAGCAATAAGATAAAGATGTTATGATTTACCTTTTGTGCATTTATAACTATCACTGTATACTGTGAGCCAGGGTTTTAAACCTCTAACAAACTGGTTTATTAAAAGTCTGAACTTTGTAGAAAGATGTTTTAAATTTTTTCTGCTAAAACGTAAAAAGCTTTTCTTCATGTTTCTCGTGTGTATTACCCTACAATAACAAACACCGTAAGATAAACAATTAATTTATGCCTACCACCCCCCCCCCGTGTATCAGGCAGGTGTTGGAAGACTGGGGGAGGTGAGATAAATAAGTAACACTGAATAGTGCACCTTCATTGGATGCAATGATGATATACAGTGGTGCATGGTATGTTATCCTTTAAAATGTTAATGTTAAGTATTTGAAAAATAAAAATCTTTAACAACAACAAAAAAACATAAAAAGCTGCTAAAGTTGTCTCTTTAATATGTCAAACTGTAAAAACAAATTAACAGCAGTATATACAGTAATTAGTGCTGACATAAACAGTTTTTATTTTTGTAATAGAAATGGAGCAACTGGGGCCTTCATCCAAAACTGTAACGCTAAGGAATGAGAACCAAAACTCAGATATGTCGCAGTTAAAGTAGCCAGATTTTGGTACTACATTACCAGAAGTGTTTGCAATTTTTTATAATGCAGCTCAATAATGGGCAGATGTGTTGAAGACTGTAACTTATCTGCTGTGCTTTTCTCTTTTGTGAATTTAGTATGCTTCCTTGTAAGAAAAATTATACTATATAGCCATATGTTTCTACAGTATACATTAAGAAGTTCTGGTGTGGCAGTCTCCTCCTTCCTGTTTTTCATAGTTTAAATTCAGGGTGGTTAATGCAGCAAATTATTTAATATGCTGACATTTTGCACATTTTTATTGAGGGTACCAAACAATTAAAACAGATCAAAATACAATAAAGGAAATGTATATCTGACATGAAATGTACCTAATATAATTATCAGCCTGCAAAAAGACAGCACTATTATACAGCAGTATGCATTGCAGGGGCTATATATTCATGTTTTTTTTATTTAATGTTTCCTAGATGATATCAATTTTAAGCCTGTAGAAGCAGTATTTTGAAAGCATACAAGAGCCCACCACACACATTCAAGGTTATACAGACAGAAAGAGAGTCTTCCTGACAAGACAAGGCCACTGCTACCTTCAGTGCCTGCACCCCCAACAGCAAACAAAGGGATGAGGGCAGTGTAAACATTTCTTCAGCCTTACCCCATGAATCTTTATGGACAGATCAACCACACCCCACAAACAGAAGTGAAAAACATAAACATCATTGCTGTATAGATGCTGGGGGTAAGCATTGCTGCAAACATAACAATAAGCAAACACAAACACCTGTAGCATTAACCTGTGTCCCGGTAGTGTATCTGCAGAGGTGTCACACACTAAATCACCTGTTGTGTGTGTGAGTAAAGCTGACCCGGTAATTATGCATGCAACTTTGACACCCCAAAAAGTGTTACCACATGAACAAAACTCAACTGGTGTCACCATTGTATATACATATAGTTATAATTTAGACTCTTTTTACATACCAGTGATGGTTTCTTCACATGTGATGCTGACCCCTGATTGCAAAGTAACATTTGAAATATTTAATAACACATTTAAGGGGGTCAGCTTCACAAAAACAAAGCCATCATAATAACAGATTTAAAACTGTAAATATACATTTTGGCAGTTGTTTATATACCAGAAATGGTGAGCACTAGAAAACTAATAAAAAAATTATCCTGCAGTGATGCAAACATTTCTACTATGCAAAATGACTGTGACAAAATGATTGATAAAATTATACAATGTGAGCGGGTCATTAGAAGCACTAGGCATAATATAGTGAATCAGTACATTAGGTGTAGAATTAGAAAGGCTAAAAATATAATGGCTACCCATAACGGAATGCAGCAGCATCAGGCACCCCTGCAAAAACACAGGGCACCACCACATAACAATGTGGTGTCTGGGTCTGCCACACCATGCTGTGTATGTGATTGTTGTGCGAGTTCCACATTTCAGCAATCTCCTGAGTGTCTAAGTAGTGAATGTGAAACTGAGTGTTGTATGTGTGAACAAAGTGAGTGGTGGCAATATGATCATTTTGATGTGCACACAGATCTGACAGACAGTGAATATTTTATGAGTCCCGCACAAAATATCACCTCTGAAGACATGTAGATAAAGGGCGGTGCCACACCAAGCCATGAAGAAGACATTTGTAGTCATGAGGGTCAGCAGCTAATGAAAGATGGCCTAACAAAACCTGTCTATTTAGAATTAATAAATTAATATGAAGTACCCAGAAATAATTTCAGTGGTGTTGAGTATCGCCAGCAGTTTTGCTTTGCCAATCTAGACAGTATAACATCCATAGAGCAATACTATTCTGCCATCCATACAGCTGTGCAGCAGTTGTTGGACAGAATAAGGCCTACTTTGGGTAGTAATGATTTTGTACAGCTACACCTGGATTGTGATAGTTTGAATGACCCTGTGTTTTCATTACGTAGAAACCCCCACGAGTTAAATGCTGATGATTTTTTAGAGCATATTGCAAATGTATTAAACAGCAAGATGGAGGTGTGTGCTAATGAGACATTAATGTTGGTAGTCACTGTTGTGAGAAATGTGTGTGGGGGAAGTTTCCAGAGATGTTAGAAGTGTTTTATCTAACCATATTGTCAAACAGAAAGCAAGGCATCTAATTAATTTGGTGAATCAAAATAATGCATTATGCTTCTCTAGGAGCTTAGTGGCTTTGCTAAACCCTCAGCTAGTTGATCAACAGATATTAGCAAAAGCTAGAGATTTACAGAGCAGGGTAGGGCTGTCAGAACACATAATGGTAGATTTGAGCCATATACTGTACATCTATTTGAGGCAGAGCTAGATGTGACTGTCTTTGTTGTTTTTTTATGAACAAAGTTGGTGCACAGCAGAGGTTTCTTGCATCTCCTAGTAAACGGGCAAAAGCCGTATTCATCCTGTTACACAAAAAACATTATTATGGTATTAAAAATCTTACAGGTTTTTGGGGGGCCAGAAATGTATGTGAGCACTGTAACACCCTTTTTGTGTACAAAGATTCACACACATGCTGTAACATGTGCTATGCATGAAGATCATTTGGGTGTAGTAAAGTACAAAGTGAGGTGATACAATGCCCTGATTGTCGTAAATACTGTAACTCAGCAGCCTGCTACAGATGGCATAAACTGGCTTGCCCCAATTGTCATTTATCTAAATTGTGTGCATCCTGAGGAAAACCTCAGGGTGAGAACCATATTTGTTTTCAGCCAAAGTGCCATAACTGTCATACAGCTGTACACCCTTTTGAAACTCACTTATGCTACATCCAGCCCTTAAAGTCACCACCTTGTTCAGCTAGTTATATGTTTTATGATTTTGAATGCATGCAAGATGTCAGCCCAGGTGACTCTAGACATATTCCAAATTATGTACGCCAACAAAAGTTGGGCAACTCAGCACAGCGTGTAAGAATAACAACCTTTAAGCTAGGACATGTTAAAAAACTAGTTTGTTCGAATATAAAACCTGCCATCAGCCAATACAAGCCACAGCAGCACCCTACGTGCTCACGCAGATGTACGTTTCATGTCACAGACACTTAGTCAATGCATGATATCCAGTCCACATCACCCTATTTTATAGTGCAAGTCATTAAAGGGGAAAAAACCCTGACACACAATGCAACAAACTTTTTTTCCATCATAATACAAGCATCCAAATACACTCTCAATAAATAGTGACATTCCTACTTAATAATGATATCAAATATTAGCAGCAATGTAAAATAGCAAAGAATGTTGTTCTCTGCACAAAATAGAACCAAAGGAATATAATAGAAAAAGAAATCACATACAGATATACATATAAAGGGATACATATAAAAAGAGAAAAAGCACTGGTATATATATATATACAAGGGCAAACTAAAATCCCTTGTCTTTAAAGAATGGTACAATCATTCAATCAATCAATCAACATTTTATTTGTATAAGGCACCCTTCCTATGCTCAGAGCACCTTTACAATACACATTTTAAACACACAATATTGCAATTTAAAAAAACAGATAAAACATATCAGTACTAAACATAGCATTAAGCCCCTTTTCCCTATGGGCTCCTAGGAAACATTGCCATTTACTTTCCATCTGTAATAATCTGTTATCTCGATCACCCCCCCCCCCGATATTTAAAAATACCTTTTGCAGACCCTGAAATTTAAAGAAATGTCCTGAACCTTATTCAGCACATGTACAGCTAAAGGATTTTTAAAATCCCCATTAACAATACATCTTAAATGTTCTACAATTTGAGTTTTAAAATCCATTTTTGTCTTCCCAACATAGAAACTGCTGCATTGACACATCACTACATAGACTACATAAGTAGAAACACAGTTGATAAAGTTCCTATTCACATATTCTTTACCAGACACTGGGTGTTGAAACATTGGACTTTGCTGTAAATGAGTGCAAAAAGCACAATTGTATATGGAAAGGTCCCACCTGGCAGGCGCTATGTTGTAGAGTCAGAATGAGCTTGAAAATGACTGTTTGTCACTAAGTCCGCTAAGTTAAGTCCCTTTTTATACACCAATGGGGGTTCTACTTCTTCCAAGGCAAGTCTCAGCTCTAATTTCAACATATCCCAGTGCTTTCTCAAAATATTACAAATCTGAAAACTGTAAGGTGTATACTCTGTAATGAAATTCAGATGGGGTACGTGGTTAGTATTAATCATTTTAGGAACCCTTTCTAACAGACTATTCCTGTCCATTCACCCCACTATCTCTTTTAATTGTAATAAATCAGTTCTATTGCAGCCTTTATCTTTGAACTTCTGTATTAAATATTTTACATCATTCTCATACTGAATAGGGGAGGATGTATTCCTTTTAAGTCACATCATCTGCCTCTTAGGAATATTCATAGGAATGTGCCTGGGATGGCAACTATCATACTTCAACAAGGAATGCCTGGATGTGGGTTTTGTAAATAACTTGGTTTCCAACCCCCCCTTCCCCATTCTTAAAAATGCATAAATCCAGAAATTCAATTTGTAGTTGCCCCACTTGTTTGGAAAAGCACAAATTGGAATTAGTGCCTTCCAAATACATCACAAACCTATCAAAAGATGGTAAAGAACCTCTCCAGACAATAAAAATATCATCAATAAACAAACATAGAAAACCAACTGATAAGCAGCAGGGAATTCCCAGCCTCCTCCTACAAAACAGGGTACTAAATGAGGAAAAGGCCAAAGTAGAAAGGTCAGTGGCAAACATTGCTACAAGAGGTAAAGCCAACAAAAAATAGAGAGCAATGAGTACCAGAGCCCATAGTCTGGGTAACAAGCTTCCTGAATTAGTGGTCTTGATGGAGGAGGAACATCTGGATATCATGGCAGTCACAGAAACATGGTATACACAGAACCATGACTGGGATGTAAACATACCAGGATACACTATCTATAGGAAGGACAGGGAGGGTAAAAGAGGAGGAGGAGTAGCTCTCTACATAAGGGAAGGAATCAAAGCAACAGAACAAAAGGGTAAATAGGGAGGAGAGGAAGCAATGTGGGTCAATTTGGAGACAGGCAATGGCACCACAATCTGCACAGGGTTTGTATACAGACCCCCCCCGGGGGGAGGAAATGGATAAGGAAATGATAGAAAGTATACTTAGAATGGCAGAAAAAGGGGATATATTGCTGATGGGGGATCTGAACATGCCAGATGTTAACTGGAGTGCAGTTGCAGCAGCCACTTCTAAGAGTGGGGTTATTCTAGATGCCCTACAGGGGGCATGCCTTAGACAACTGGTATTGGAACCCACTCGAGAGGGAGCAATCTTAGACCTGGTACTCTCAAATGGAGATGGAGAGAGGATGACAGATGTAGAAGTGGGTAGCTATCTGGGAACTAGTGACCATCGAACAGTATGGTTCACGATAAACACAGCAGTAGAGTCAATCCATACAAAGGCAAAAGTACTGGACTTTAGGAGGGTTGACTTTGCCAAAATGGGTGAGTGCCTAAGGAATGCACTAGCAAATGGGCAGGAGGAAGGGGTGGAAGAACAATGGGGAATAATCAAGACTGCCATCACAGAGGCAACAAGCCTTTGTGTGAAGCAAATAAACAAAACAATGTAAGAAACCACTATGGTTCTCAAAGGAGGTGGCAGGGAAGGTTCAAGAGAAAAAGAAAGCATTCAGGAAGTACAAGGAATCACAGAAGGAACAGGACAGAGAATTTTATCAGTTAAAGCAAAAAGAAGCTGGGAAAGCAGTCAGAACAGCAAAGGCCCAAACCGAGGAAAAGATAGCCAACTCAGTTAAGAAGGGGGAAAAACCTTTTATAGGTACATCAGGGAGCGAAGGGAGACCAAGGAAGGGATAATGAGGCTTAATAAAGGGGAAGGGAGGTGGGCAGAGGGTGACTATGAAAATGCAGAGATACTAAACAAATATTTTTGCTCAGTATTCACAAATGAAAAGGGGGAGGTACCTAAACCAAACAATATAAACACGCTGGTTACAGGAGTTGATACCAGCCCATTTACAGAAGAAAGGGTTCTGAAAGAACTCTTAAAACTGAAACATAGAAACATAAAAACATAGAATTTGATGGCAGATAAGGACCGTTTGGCCCACCTAGTCTGCCCATTTTCCTACCTAACAGATAAGCTGCAGATCCTAGTTAAGGCGAAGGCAAATTTATTTAAAAGACGCCCAATCCCAGAGGCTCTGGGCGTCACACAAATTTTACATTTCATGCCACATAAATATATAAATTAAGATTAATACATACAAATAATCAGCATTACACTCCAAACGCTTGCAAAAATAGGAAAGTCTTCAGGCGGGCTTTAAAGGCAGTTATAGTGGGAGCCTCCCTGACTGCAGTTGGTAAAGAGTTCCAACGAGTGGGAGCGGCAACACTAAAAGCTCGGTCACCTGCAGATTTTAGTCTTGATCTTTGGAACAGTCAGGAAGCCGCCACTAGAAGAGTGGAGATTACGAGTAGAGGAAGAAGGTACCAGGAGTACTGACAGGTAACCAGGGCCCTGCCCGTGTAGGGCCTTATAGGTGAGAAAACCCACCTTAAAGAGTATTCTCCACCTGACAGGCAGCCAGTGCAATTCACGTAATATAGGTGTAATATGACAAAATTTGCTTTACCCGGTCAAATGCCGGGCAGCAGCATTTTGCACTAGCTGCAGTCTGTGAAGAGAACCCCCGAGCCCCCAAGATAGAGGGCATTACAGTAGTCAAGCCTAGAAGTGACTAAGGCATGTATCAAGGTAGGAAGGTCCAGAGACGGAACAAGGGGCTTAATCCTGGCAAGGTTTCTAAGGTGGAAAAAACAGGAACGAACCACGGAAGATATTTGAACCTCCATGGACAGGTTCCTGTCAAGAATCACATCAAGATTTCCCACCCAAGAGGAGGCCATCAATGACGCAGCTCCTAGCACAAGTCCAGTTGCAGAGTCAGAGGCCATCCCATCACGAACTCTGTTTGACTCCACTACCAATACCTCAGTCTTATCAGGGTTCAGTCATAGCCAGCTGGAGGCCATCCAGTCATTAATCTCAGCCAGACAGATATTTAACACATCCACTGCGTTTGATGTTCCTGGGGCAAAGGACAAGTATAGCTGAGGGTCATCAGCATAGCAATGAAAACTCAGACCATACTTCCTAATGATCCCCCCCCCCAAGGGCAGCATATATACTGCGAACAACATTGGGGCCAATACCAAACCCTGAGGGACTCCATACAAAAGGAGGCAGGGTGTAGATGAGAAATTTCCCATCACAACCCATTGCCTCCTATTGGTAAGAAAGGACTCGAACCAATTGATGACAATACCAGTGAGTCCACACAACTCCCTCAGGTGGAGAAGCAACACACAATGGTCCACAGTATCAAATGCTGAAGAGAGATCAAGGAGAACAAGAATTGTCCTGTCCCCTGGGTCTCTAGCCCTGAGGAGGTCATTCTGCACCTGAACTAATGCAGTTTCAGTGCTATGTCTGGCCCGAAAAGCCGACTGGAAGGGATCGTACAACTCGTGAGTCATGAGGTGTTCCTCCAACTGAAGCGATACCACCTTCTCAACAATCTTGCCCAAAAATTGGAGATTGGAGATGGGACGGTAATTTGCCCTAATCTCTGGGTCCAAAGAAGATTTCTTTAAAAAAGGTCTCACCAGAGCCTCCTTCAAGGCATCTGGAAAGACAACCTGACCCAAGGAGCACCGAACAATCGAGGCAAACACCGGGCCAACAGAGTCAATGCACCTCATTAAGAAACGCTTTGGCACTGGGTCCAGTTCACAAAAGGTATGCTTTAGATTGACTGCCACCTCAATAACCTCACAAACCTCCACTGGCCTAAACTCTCCCCAACTAGGCAGAGTGCACTCAGTACACAACTGGCGACCACTGTCAGCAATGGTATTGCTGGCTGAAGAAACCTCCCACCGGATCAAAGACACCCTGTCCGAGAAAAAATGAGCAAAATCCTCACAATCCTCATTTGAGGAAACTCTCCCGGGCTGCAGACAGACAGGATGGAGAAGTCTATCATCAGTCTGGAAGAGTGAGGCTGGTCAGTTTCTCCCAGCAGCAATCTCCCTGGACAGAAATACTGCCTTCTTTTGGTTGATTGCCTCCTGATATGCGCAATAATGCGCATGCAGGACCAGTTTGTACATCTCCAGACGGGACATCCTCCAGCAGCGCTCTAATCTCCGACCCATCTTCTTCACTTCCCTAAGATCTCCATCATACCATGGAGACCTCAGGTACAAAGTTCTGGGTCGTACACGGATAGGTGCGAGGGAGTTGATGGTGTCAGATAACACCTTATTATAGGTGTCCACCCCGACATCAACACCTCCGACGCATGCACCACCCATACTAGATAAATCAACTGCCGCCACAAACCCCTCAAGGGTAAGATCGCGTAAAGAGTGGCAGCGAATCATCTCAGCAGGGGAAGAACTTAAGTCGGGAGCCCCAAGCGTGAACTTCATCATGCAATGATCAGACCAAAATACCTGATCAATCCCAAGATCTGCAATCTCGAGCCCCAGTGAGAACACCAAGTCCAGTGTGTGGCCATCCCGATGAGTTGGTGTATCAACAACCTGCATCAGCCCCAACAAGGACATACTCTGCAGAAATTCGCTGGTGCACCTTTGAACTTTATCATCATCCCAAACATTGAAATCACCCAGAAAAGCACATCTGGTGGAACCCAGTGTTTCACCGGCAACAAACTCGGCGAATTCCTGCAGGAAACTCCCCATCTGGCCAGGAGGGCAATAGATGAGGAGGATCCTGCAGCCCACGCCGAGTCCTCCATGAATGGCCACACACTCAAATGAACTTGGGGTTCCCACTGGGTGCACGGTGAAGGTCAGGCTAGATCTAAAGCAAATGGCTACACCGCCACCCCTGAGATTTTCTCTGGGGCAGTGCACCATGGTATACCCTGGGGGGACTACAGCCTCAAAAACAGGGCCAGCATCATCTCCCACCCAGGTCTCCATGATGCAAGCCAGGTCAACCAATGAAATCAAGGCGGCAATAATTGCCATCTTGTTTCTGATCGACCTGGCATTGCACAGCACTGCCATCAGAGACATAGAGGGTGGTGCAGCCCCTCAGGTTACCTGACCACTCGGTCTGGTGGTCTCCCTGGAAATGGGCACCAACCACATCTGGCCTCACCTAGATGCTCTAAATAATCCAGGGAATCTCCTGGACCTAACCACCTCTATCCTTCCATCAACCAGCTCCTGGTCATCCCGCAGCCAACAAGCAGAACGATTCCTTGCAATCCCCACTTCCCTACAGCATCTGATAATAGTATCAGACACTGGGAGAGGGACAAAAGGACGCAAAGCGTGTAGCTGTGAGTTCCCATAGATGATCCTAGCCCCCACAAGTCCTCCTGCAAACCCCCTATACATTTCCTATTGCATAAACTAACAAACAGCTAAATTATTAATACAGAAGCCTCAAAACAATTTAAAACATTCCTATCATGAACAATCCTATTTCACATAATTAAAACCTTTGGTAAACTAACCCACTTCCCTCCTCTCATCCCAAAACAGGGGAATTCCAGCACCGAGTGGCGCTCGTGCCACTCACAACGCTCATGCTTGCGAGCGGTGCTTAAATTATATGAAATCCTCCGCCCCCAACATCAACGTTGTTCTCCACTCATTCCTCCAGCTCCAGCTGGTATAGATTAAATTTGACACAGCCTCTCACACCGTGTAATTCAGCATTCTAGGAGGGCTAGAGAACAGGTAGTCCGCGTGGAGGGCAGCAGACACAAGCGAGGGGAAAGGCAAACAAAGTCCAGACAAATTTCCAGCCGCTAATCAGCGGCGTCCCAATCATAAGCAGCAGTCCAAGGAATACAAAGCTATTGCTTGTGAGCGGTGCTTAAATTTATATGAAATCCTCCCCGCCCCCTCCACATCAACGTTGCTCCCCCCACTCACTCCTCCAGCTCCAGCTGGTATAGATTAAATTCGACACGGCCTCTCACGCTGTGTAATTCAGTTACCCTAGAAATTAATAGTTAACCAACAGCTTACTTCCTCCTACCCCCCACTAGGACTGCCTTATGCCTGTCCCATGCATTCTTGAATTCTCCCACTGTTCTTGACTCCAAGAACTCCTCAGAGAGGCTGTTTCATGCATCCACAACCCTCTCTGTGAAAAAATACTTCCTCACATTACCTCTGAGACGTCCCCCTCATCTTCAAATTGTGCCCCCTTGTTCTTGCACATCTCTTTTTCTGAAAGATTCTACCCTCTTGGACTTTGTTGATTCCCTTGAGATACTTAAAGTTTCTATCATATCCCCTCTCTCCCTTCTTTTCTCAAGGATATACCTATTAAGCTCCTTTAGTCTTTCTTCGTATGTCTTCTGGTGCAGACCCTGCACCATTTTGTTACCCTCCTCTGGACAGCCTCCTCTCTGTCTATGTCTTTGGGAGATGGGGTCTCCAGAACTGCACACAGTACTCAGATGGGGTCTCACCAACTGTCTGTACAGAGGGATAACAACTTCCTGTTTTCTACTATTGATGCCTCTTCCTATGCATCCCAGTATCCCCTCAGTCTTCCTTACTGCCTTCTCACATTGCTTGCCCACCTTTAGGTCATCTGATATAATTACCCCCAGGTCCCTTTCTGTTTTTACTGTTGTCAGTATCTCACCCCCCATTGTGTATGCCTCCCCTGGGTTTTTGTTTCCCAAGTGCATTACCTTGCACTTCTTTGCATTGAATCAGAGCTGCCATACATTTGACCATTCCTCCAACCTTGCCAAGTCCCTTCTCATCCTTTCCACTCCATCTTGTGTATCAACCTTGTTGCAGATCTTGTGTTGTCTGCAAAGAGACATACTTTTCCTTCCAGTTCCTCTGCAATGTCACTTATAAAGACATTAAAAGGACCGTCCCAATACTGAACCCTGCAGTACCCGCTAGTAACCCTCCTTTCTTTACTGTGTACTCCATTTACTACTACCCTTGCGTCCTGTTGTCTAGCTAATTTTATCAGGCTACTACCTTGGGACCCACTCCAGGCTGGCTAACTTGTGTATTCATCTTTTTGTGGGACTGTATCAAATGCCTTGCTAAAAATTAGGTAGGCCATGTCCACAGCCCTCCCTCAGTGTACTACTTTGGTCACCCAGTCAAAGAAATCTATTAGATTCATCTGACATGACCTTCCCATCGTGAATCCATGCTGCCTTGGGTCCTGTGCCCCACTGGCCTCTAGGTACTCAACAATTCTTTCCTTCAGAAGTGATTCCATCATTTTCCCTACCACTGAGGTCAAACTAACTGGTCTGTAGTTTCCTGCCTCTGTCCTCCTCCCACTTTTGTGAAGAGGAATCACATCTGCCCTCCTCCAGTCCTCAGGTACCACCCCATCCTCCCATGATTTGTTAAAGAGTAGTCAGCGGTGTCACTAGTTCTACCCTTAGTTATTTTAGAATTCTTGGGTGAATCCCATCAGGTCCCATTGCTTTGTCCACCTTCAATTTTATTAGTTCTTTCAGAACCGTTTCTTTTGTAAATGGACTGGTATCAACCCCGTCTTCAGAGTGTTTCTCTTGTTTGGTTTAGGTACCTTCCCCTCCTCTTCCTTTGTGAATACTGAGCAGAAATATTCATTCAGTATCCCTGCTTTGTCACTGTCACCCTGTACCCACATTCCCTCCCCTTTATTAAGCCTCAGTATCCCTCCTTTTTTCTTTCTTTGCTCCCTAATGTACCTATAAAAGGTCTTATCCCCCTTCTTAACAGAATTGGCTATCCTTTCCTCAGTTTGGGCCTTTGCTATTCTGACTGCCTTCCCATCCTCTTTCTGCTTTAACTAATAAAGTTCTCTGTCCTTCTCCTTCTGTGTTTCCTTATATTTCCTGAATGCTATCCTTTTCTCCATAACCTTCCCTGCCACCTCTTTTGAGAACCATAGCATTTTTTTCTTTTGCTGTGTTTTATTGATTTGCTTTACACAAAGGCTTGTTACCTCTGTGATGGCTGTTTTGATTACTCCCCATTGTTTCTCCACTCCTCCTTCTTGCCTGTTTGCTAGTGCTTTTCTGAGGCACTCTCTCATTTTCCCAAAGTCAGCCCTCCAAAGTCCAATACTCTTGCTTTTGTATGGCTTGACTGTATGGCTGTGTTTATCATGAACCACACTGTTTGCTGGTCGCTTGTTCCCAGATGGCAACCCACTTCTAAATCTGAGATTCTTTCTCCGTCCCCATTTGAGAGTACCAGGTCTAAGATTGCTCCCTCCTGAGTGGGTTCCAATACTAGCTGTCTGAGGCATGCTCCCTGAAGGGCATCAAAGATGACCCTGCTCTTTGATGTGCCTGCAGCAAAGGTGCTCCAGTTAACATCTGGCATATTCAGGTCCCCCATCAACAATATCTCCCCTTTTTCTGCCATTCTAGAAAGCCTTCTATCATTTCCTTGTCCATTCCCTCCCCCTGAGATGGGGGTCTGTATACAGCCCCCATGCGGATTGTGGTGCCATTTCCTGTCTCCAGGGTGACCCAGAGTGCCTCATCTGCTCCCTGTTTACTCTTTAGTTCTGTTGCTTTGATCCTTTCCTTTACATAGAGAGCTACTCCTCCTCCTCTTTTACCCTCCCTGTCCCTCCTGTAGATTGTGTATCCTGGTAGGCTGACATCCCAGTCATGGTTCTCTGTGTACCATGTTTCTGTGACTGCCAAAATATCCAGGCAACCCTCTTCCATTAAGGCCACTAGTTCAGGGAGCTTGTTACACAGATTACGGGCATTGGTACTCATCACCCTCCACTTTTTGATAGCCTTACCCCTTTTACCCCCATTCCTGTCCTTACTGCCTTTGCCTTTTTTTACATTTACCTCAGTTCTGCTCCCTAATAACTTCTCTACCTTGGTGTTTACCTCACTAATCATCATGTTTTGTGGGGAGAGGCTGGGATTTCCCTGCTCCTTTTCATTGCCTCCCCCCTTTGCTAGTTTAAATGCTTGGCAATGAAGCATTTAAACCTCTCACCTAGGATCCTGGTTCCCCCTGGACAGATGCAGACCATCACACCAATATAGGTCTGCATCCCTCCAGGTGGCTCCCAAGTCCACAATGAAGCCAAAACCCTGAGCTCCACACCAGTTTTTCAACCACTCATTGAATTCCCTGGTAAGGAGTGCCCTAGCATCTCCCTTGCCATAGACAGGCAGCACCTCCGAGAAGGTTACCGTATGCGCTACTTGTCTAAGGACCCTCCCCAACTCTACAAACTCCTCTTGCACTGCTCTGATCCCATTCCTTGCCAGGTCATTTGTCCCAAGGTGGACAATGACATCCAGCTCGCTCCCTCGTGCAGTTCCTACCATGATCCTGAGGATTTGCTTCCTGTCCCTCCAAGCCATGGCACCAGGAAGGCACCTTACCTCTCTCTCTCCCCTTCCTCACCCATTTCTACCCCCTAATGATTGAGTCCCCCACCAGGAGTTGTTTCCTTCCCCTTTGGGGTCCCATGCCACCCTCCTGTGGGTCTCCTTTGTGAAGGTTCCCAGCATCCTCCTTGGTCTCCACTGCAGGTGCTTCCATAGAGGAATCACTATCCACCAGAAGAGCGAATGAATTGTGGAGAGGTACCACTGGAGGGATGCAACTCTGTTCCACCACCCTCTCCCTCCCTGAGCCCACCCTGGTCCAGCCTCTCCTCTTTCTTGGCAACCTCTGAGGTAGTGGCATTGGCCCTGGTTGTCCCTGGGTGGGGAAGGAGGTTTCACAAATCCTAGCCAGGTCAGCCTGGAGATGGGCAACCTCCTCTCTCAGACCAGAGAGGTGCCTGCAAATAGGGCAGCATTGCAGCCTCCAGAATGTCTCCCGGAACACTGCCGCCCCACAGTCATTGCACTGCACCACTCCTATCATGTCTTATTTTGTGTCCCCTCTACTGTTTCTCTGTATTCTTACTCTCTCCTCTCCTTACAACTCTCACCCTTCCTGTTCTGGGATGGCAACTTCCTATCTTCTTCAGTAGCCTCCTTCTTCCTTGCTCAATGTCAGACCACCAGCAGCTGGAGGGGGGGAGTAAGATACTTTTTTCCTTTAGGGTTGACAAAACCAATGTTTCTCTATGATCCTTCCCTTCCTACTGCTAAACAGGAAGTTCCTGTTGACAGTCAAATCCAGTGGCTATAAAAGTAGAACTGGCTTAGGGTGGTGGGGGTGGTGGGGTGGAGGGCAATTAGTAAGAAAAAAGGCTAGCAACAGGAAGTTGTAATTTGAGTCATCTGCTTTTATAGTGTCTAAGCCACACCCCCAATTAAGCTCTCTTTCCTCCTACTGGTTTAGCAAAGTCAGCTGATACAGTACCCTTCAAAGCACAGAACACACACTGACTTTCTTTCTTTTATTTCTTTTTGTAACCCTAAATATGACCCCTTCTACTTCTAATAAAGTATCTGTCTACTTAATCTCAACAGACACTGACTCCTGCTGAGATATAGGTTTTAAATTAATAAGAAAATGTAGCTTCTTTTAGTTAGCTGCTTTCTGCTCTACAAGCAAGGCATGCAACAGGAAGTTGTAATTTGAGTCACCTGCTTTTATAGTGTCTAAGCCACATCCCCAATTAAGCTCTCTTTCCTCCTACTGGTTTAGCAAAGTCAGCTGATACAGTACCCTTCCCAGCACAGAACACACACTGACTTTCTTTTTTTTCTTTCTTTTTTTAACCCTAAATAAGACCCCTTCTACTTCAAATAAAGTATCTGTCTACTTAATCTCAACAGACACTAACTCCTGCTGAGATATAAGTTTTAAATTAATAAGAAAATGTAGCTTCTTTTAGTTAGCTGCTTTCTGCTCTACAAGCAAGGCTAGCAACAGCAAGGTGACAACTGAAGGTGGACAAAGCAATGGGGCCTGATGAGATTCATCCCAGAATCCTAAAAGAACTATGGATAGAACTAATGACACCACTGACTACCCTCTTCAACAAATCATGGTAGAATGGGGTGGTACCTGAGGACTTGAAGAGGGCAGATGTGATTCCACTTTACAAAAGTGGGAGCGGGGCAAAAGCAAGAAACTACAGACCTGTTAGTTTAACCTCAGTGATAGGGAAAATGATGGAATCACTTCTGAAGGAAAGAATTGTCAAGTACCTAGAGGCCAGAGGGGCATAGGACTCAAGGCAGCATGGATTCACAGCAGGAAAGTCATGTCAGATGAATCTAATAGATTTCTTTGACTGGGTGACCAAAGTAGTAGATCAGGAAGGGGCTGTGGACATGGCCTACCTAGACTTTAGCAAGGCATTTGACACAGTCCCACACAAAAGATTAATATACAAGTTAGCCAGCCTGGGAATGGGTCCCAAGATGACAGCCTGGGTAAAGAATTGGCTGGAGAACAGGACACAGAAGGTAATAGCAAACGGAGTCCACTCTGAAGAAAAGGGGGTTACTAGTGGGGTACCACAGGGTTCAGTACTAGGACCAGTCCTCTTCAATATCTTTACAAGCGACATTGCAGAGGGACTGGAAGGAAAAGTATGCCTCTTTGCAGACGACACAAAGATCTGCAACAGAGTTGATACACAAGGTGGGGTGGAAAGGATGAGAAGGGACTTGGCAAGGTTGGAGGAATGGTCAAATGTATGGCAGCTTAGATTCAATGCTAAGAAGTGCAAAGTAATGCACCTGGGAAACAAAAACCCAGGGGAAGAGTACACAATGGGAGGTGAGATACTAACAACAACAAAAATGGAAAGGAACCTGGAGGTAGTCATATCAGATGGCCTAAAGGTGGGCAAGCAATGTGAGAGGGCAGTAAGGAGGGCTGGGGGATCCTGGGATGCATATGGAGAGGCATCACCAGTAGAAAACAGGAAGTTGTTATCCCTCTGTACAGACAGCTGGTGAGACCCCATCTGGAGTACTGTGTGCAGTTCTGGAGACCCAATCTCCACAAAGACATAAACAGGATGGAGGCAGTCCAGAAGAGGGCAACTAAAATGTTGCAGTGTCTGCACCGGAAGACATATGAAGAGAGACTTAAGGAGCTTAATATGTATAGCCTCGAGGAAAGGAGGGAGAGGGGGGACATGATAGAAACATTCAAGTACCTCAAGGGAATCAACAAAGTCAAAGAGGGTAGCATCTTTCAGAAAAAGAGGTGTGCAAGAACAAGGGGGCACAATTTGAAGATGGGGTGGTGGCTCAGAGGTAATGTAAGGAAGTATTTTTTCACAGAAAGGGTTGTGGATGTATGGAACGGCCTTCTGGAGGAGGTTGTGGAGTCAAAAATGATGGAATTCAAGAATGCATGGGACAGTCATAAGGCAATTCTAGGGGGTGAGGGTAGGAAGAAGTAGGCTGTTGGTTAACTAGGATCTGCAGCTTAGTCATTAGGTAGGGAAATGGGCAGACTGGGTGGGCCAAGCAGTCCTTATCTATCTGCCGTCAAATTCTATGATTCTATGTTTGAAATACATTCTGATCTAAAAAGACTGATCTTTTTTCCCCACTGCATCAAATACATATTTGCGTAACTGGGGGCGAATGAAGCCCCATCACTGTCCCTTTAATCTGGTGAAAAAAATTCCTATCAAAAACAAAAACATTACTAGTGAGTACCAATTCAGTCAAACCCAGCAAGCACTCAAGAAATGGATCAGTAAATTCTGTTTGTTGGCACAATGTTTCTCTCATGGCATCTAACCCTTCACTATGTGGGATATTTGTGTACAGAGCACTTATATCCAAAGTAGCCAACAGGTCCGCTTCCTCGATATTTAATGCCTGGATGTGTTGGATCACTTGGGTCGTGTCCTTAACATGCACAGGCCAAAGAAGAACTATATGCCGAATATGCTGATCCACATACTGAGCAAGGGGTTCCATTACTGACCAAATAGAAGCTACAATTGGTCTTGCTGGTGGCTCCCAAAGATTTTTATGTATCTTGGGGAGCCCGTAATATGTGGGTCACACAGGAAAATCTACTGTTAAAAAGTCATAAGTCTGTTTGGAAATAACACCATTGGAAAATATCTCATACAAATACAAATCATTGTGTTTTTTACACTCTAATGTGGTATCTCTAGACAATTTCAGGTAAAATTCAGTATCACTGAGTTGATTCAATAATTCCTGCTGATACTTAACTTTGTCAAGGACTACTATAGCTCCACCCTTATCAGCACTCTTGATGACGATAGTCTCATTATTTTGTAGTCTCCTTATAGCCTCCTTCTCCAGTATACTACAGTTGTTGAACCTTGGAGTGGGATTATCTGAGACAAGCTGTAAAATGTCCCATTCACACGCTCTGTGAAAAATGTTTGCCACATTATTTTTAGGTGGTATATAAGTCGAAGATTTTCTCAATTGGGTCACATTTTCAGTGTCTTCTTATTTATTGCCTTGATGAAACATCACTAGTAAATCTAATTTTCTAGTAAATTTGTACAAATCCAGCATCAGTTTAAACTCACTCATATGAGTAGTAGGAATAAAACCTTTTCTTCTACATCAGACAGGGCATAATAGGAAACATCCACCACCAATGAATCTAGGGGTTGTGTTAATGCCATTGTCTGCCTCTTCCTGTTCTGATATCCCTGATTCCATCCCCGGTTCCATCTGCGTCAATGTTTATTTCCTCCTTCCCTTGCCCCTAGTTCCTCTCCACGTCTTTGTTTTGAAATTGGACAAAGCGCAGACTCCTCCATAATGTACCATGTGTCTCCAGTACCTTGGGTAAGTTTGGATAATTGCTCTTGCTGGCTTTCTTCCTATCTGCTTGATTCAATACCTGTACCAGCTGGGACATAGAGGAGAGCAGTGGAACTGTCAGGACAATTAGACCTTGCTGATTGAGCGGTGGTGTATCCAAATCTCCCTGATTGCTGGCTAAAAAGGACATGATGCATCTTCCTGCTGTGCTGCCATGCTGTTAAGTGGCTCACTAGTTCAATTCATACTTTCAGATTCTGAGTCAGAGCCTGAGCTACTAGTATAAGTATCCAAATTGCTCGGATGTTCTAACCTTTTTAAGATCGATTTAACTTAAAAATTATTTTTCCTTTTACTCCAGTCAAAAATACGACCTTCTAGATAGTCTCTTCTATCACATTCGAACTTTGTTTTTTTTCACTCTTTTTATTCTGACATCATGTTTATGAATCACAGATTTAAGCCATTCCCTGTAATGGGAATATTCCGAGTCTTGACTAAATTGCTGCACCTGAGCTTCTCTGTTTAAAATAAGTGCTTTTTCTTCTTTTTCCTGCTCATCACCATCTGCCAAAATTATTTTGATAAGGCCTGCACTATAATCCAAACAGTGTGTTTACCAATTCGTCAGCAATGGGATGCAGTCTAGACCAAATGTTGGCTGTTTGTTAAACCTCAGTCCCTGGACTGCTCTGTTGACTTCGAGATATGTCGTCATGGTGACTTTTTCCCAGTATAATCTTCGAGCCTTAAGCACTAACCTCTCTAGCTGAAAAAATGCTTCTTTGATGGTTAATGGCATTCGTTGTGCTTCAGTGTTAATTGGTATATTATTCACAGGACTTCTTGCATGCGTAGCCTTTACTAATAGAGGATTGGCATCCCCAAGTTTTAAAAACAAAGACTCCACAAACGCCCCCATTTCATTCCCATTCCCCAAGATATTAGGTATCGAATTAGACGTAACATGTATGGTCGCATTTAAATTGTCATGGTGTGTGTACTCACAAAATACCATTGGGTTGCTGCTGGCTGTTCCTGGAAAATCAGGTCCTCCTGGCACCATAATCCCGCTGGAGTATACAAACACACTGTAACTGTGCCGACAGAAAAAACAATCATATCAAGCAGAAACAGGTGGCAACTTGTCACAAAGCTGGTGCCTCAACAAACAATAGTCATGTACTCCAACAAAAGTTGGGCAACCCAGCACAGCATGTAAGAAAAATTACCCTTAAGCTAGGTCACATTAAAAAGCTAGTTTATTCGAATATAAAACCCGCCATCAGGCAATACAAGCCACAGTAGCACCCCATGTGCTCACGCAGACATATGTTTCATGTCACAGATGCTTTGTCAATGTGTGCTATCCAGTCCACATCACCCTGATTTATAGCGCAAATCATTAAAGGGGAAAAACCCTGACACACAATGCAACAAAAAAAATGTTTTCCCATCATAATACAAACATCCAAATATCTACGCCCTTGAAAGAGGCAGAAAGTGGGAGTATGAAGGCACTGACTGTGTTGCCCAATTTGTAAAAAAGTTTATCCAAAAAGGGTTTCAGAGGTACACTTTCATAGCTCACTATTCAAAGGGATATGATGGCCACTTCATCTTAAACCAGCTTGTAAAAGAAAAAAATTGAAGTGGAGTTATTGACTCAGGGAAGTAAACTGAAGTCCGTAACTGTAAAACGGTTAAATATCCAATTTATAGACAGCTTAAATTTCCTTCCAATGAGGCTCACAGCAATGCCATGGGCTATAGGTTTTGAGGGAGTAAAAGGCTACTTTCTGCACTTTTTTAACAAACCAGAAAATCAGAATTATGTAGGGCTCATGCCACATCACAAAGATTACAATGTAGACTACATGATGCCTGAAGAAAAAAAAAGTTTTTGGAGTGGCATGAAATGCATAAAGATGGTGTATTTAACTTTAAAAAGGAATCACATCATTACTGTAAGTCAGATGTGGAGATTCTAAAGCAGGCCTGTGAAATGTTTCAAGATAGTGTTGAGCAGATGTTTCAAGATGGTGCAGAGGAAAGGGGCCAAATTGACCCCTTTCAGTACATCACTATATCATTAGTTTTCATGGCCATGTTTCGGTTTAAATTTTTAGAGCCAGACACCATAGGGATTATACCCACTGACAACTATCACCACCAGTGCAAGTGTTACTCCACACCCACCATACAGTGGCTGATGTACATCAGTAAACCAGAAAACATTTTCATAGAGCATGCAATGAATGGTGGGGAAATACAGGTAGGTCCTTATTTTCTTGATGGTTATTCTGTAATAGACAGTGTCCCCACAGCCCTTGAGTTTTTAGGCTGCTTTTGTCATGGCTGCCAGGTGTGTTACTTTGAAGACCTGTTGAATCCGGTGCTTAACACAACCTATAGACATTTATATTACCTAACAATCAAGAAATCAAACTATCTCAGACATGAAAAAGGTATGCATGTTAATGTTACGTGGGAGCATTAATGGAAACAGCTGATGTGTGACAATCCACAGGTGCATGCTTTTTTGAAAGCAACCACTTTCCAGAGCCAATGGTTTTACCAATTTGTATCCCTATGTGAACAAGACCAAGACATACCCCATAGGGCATCCTGTGGCCATATAGGAGAATTTTAGGGATTTCGGACATTATTTTGGACTTATTAAAACTAAAATGTATCCACCCTGTGGCCTCTTTTTGCCTGTACTGCCCAGCAGGATAGGTAAAAAGCTGATGTTTACACTGTGTCGCACATGTGCTGAGATAGCACAACAGCCTTGTACCCATTTAGATGATCAGCGATCTCTGGAGGGTACATGGCGTTCTGAGGAATTAAATTTGGCTTTAGAGAGGGGGTACAAGGTGGCAGAGGTGTATGAAGTATGACACTACCCAGAGAAATCTGACAGTCTTTTCACAGAGTATATTAAATTACACCTAAAGGGGAAACAGGAAGCTTCAGGGTATCCAACTTGGTGTACTATTGTTGTAGAAGGTAAAGCATATATCAATCAGTATTATGCTAAGGAGGGTGTTGTTTTAGAGTCAGAAAATATAGCATACAACCCTGCACAAAGACAGATTTTGAAGCTGTTTTTGAATTCATTGTGGGGAAAATTTGGCCAGCGCCCCAATTTGATGAACACTGCCATTGTTAAGGATGCTGAAGAACTGTTCCAGTATCTTTTCACAGACTGCTACCATGTATCTGGTCTGTATTTTATCAATGATGATGCAGCATCGGTACGTTGAAAATACACTGAAAAACACTATGCTAACACTTCCAACATTAATGTTACTATAGTGGCCTTTACCTCAGCCTACACCAGCCTTAAACTGTACAGTTTACTTTAAAGCCTACAGGACCGCTGTCTGTACCATGACACAGGCTCTGTCATATTTGTTAGCAGGCCAGGTGAATTGGATCCACCACTGGGTGACTATGTGGTTGATCTGACCAGTGAACTACTGCCTGATGAACACATTGTGGAGTTAGTATCTGGTGGTCCTAAAACCTGCAGTTATGAACTGACCAATGGCAACATTTGTATGAAGTGTAAAGGAATTATGCTTCATGTGACAAATAATGAAAAGGTTAATTACAGCTGTCTCAAATCACTAGTTGACCATTTTGTCAAGGACGGAAGTGTGAATGAAGGTGTTGGGGTACAGCCGGTCAAAATACGGTTGAAAAAAATTGCACAGAACCAAAAAAACATCACTATTGAAAACAAGCCAGAAAATAAAACTTTCAGGGTTGTGTACAACAAAGGGATTTTAACTGAGGATTTTAAAACACTGCCTTATGGCTTCTGACCGTGGAATGGATATACGCTTGGAGCACCCATTGTCCTGTATTTTGGTGGGGCCATCAAACTCTGGTAAAAGTTACTTTATTAAAAACATGCTGGATTCAGGTCTCAATGCTTTAACCAAATTTCCAGAAAATATTATCTGGTGTTGTAATTGCAGGCAACCTTTGTTTACAGACTTATGCAGCAAATTTCCTCAGTTGAAATTTATAGAGGGTATTCCTAGCACACTACAAGATGATGAACTATTACCTCCCCAAAAAGTAAATCTTTTAATTATAGATGACTTAATGGAAACAGGATCTGAAAATTGTGAAATTCAAAAATGTTTCACTCAGTACTGCCATCACAGAAATTTATTTATTTATTTATTTAATTCATATATCGGATTTACAACCTTTGAGTCAAAGACTCATTTACAAAGGCACCTCATCGCAGGGAGGGGGAACAACAATTTGTGAGACAAAACAGCGTGGAACAATAAAGGTGAGATACATACAGCATACATAGCAGAAAATTCAGCAAAATAAACATAGGCAGTTTACCAAAGCACATAGCAGTAATTCATTGGTGGGTCCTAGCAGGTCATGCAGGCAATAGCCAGTGGGAAATAGCCTGGGGTAGGCTATTGAGTGAACTGTTGGACCTGGATCAGTTTGGGGGCACACGGCAGGCCCTAAGTAGGCACATACATTTCCGAGTGCTAAGTAGGTGCTTGCATAGGGCAGTTTTGAATTGACAAATTTTAGGGGTGTTTGAGATATGCGTGGGCAGGGAGTTATACCAGGACAGTGCTCTGTGATAAAAGGATCTTTTGGCAAGGGAGGTCCTGGCTCTAGGTACCTGGAAGATGGCTTTGTTGGCGGTATGGGTGGCGGCCAAGCGAGAAGCACCCTGAAGCTGTGCAGTGACACCTGGGGGACACAGTCCAAGTAGAGTCTTTTTAGCCAGTATGCCGGTGTGATATTGCAGGTGTTCTTCCAGATTGAGTATGTTCGTGGTGGAATAGAGTCGGCATGTGTGGGTTCTGCTTGGGGCACCGGTCAAGAGCCTGCAGGCTTTGTTGATGGAGGTCTGAATTTTGGTGAGGGCAGTGGGGTCAGTGGCTGCATAGATGGGGAAGCCATAGTCAACTAATGACAGGATGGAGGAAGTGATAGCCAGCTGTAGGGTGAAGTCAGGGAGGCAGTCTTCATGGCAATAGAGGAGTCCAATCCGGGTGTTCATGGCAGAGGATGAAGCACTGACATGGGCATGGAAGGAGAAAGCTGAATCAAAGGTGATGCCCAGTTATTTGTATGTTGATACCTGCTCAAGGGGGTGGAGGGTGTTGGGAAGGATGGAAAGGGGAGCATTTTTGGAGTTACTTTGGCGGTGTGCAAAGATCATTGATTTTGTTTTCTTGAGGTTCAGGACCAGGCAATGGTCGAGGAACCATTTTTCAGCTTGACTGAAGGAGGATTGCAAGTTGCTCTGGAGAGTGACCGGGTCGGGGTGTGAGGCGAGTAGGACTGCATCATCGGCATATAATAGCAGCTTTCCTGAGCAAGAGCTGGGAAGGGTGTTCAAGAAGAGACTGAACAATGTGGGGCCCAGAATGGAGCCTTGTGGGACTCCGGAACGTACAGGCAGTGCTGAAATGTTAGTATCATGCATGTCACATAAAATTTCTTTGTCTAGGGTTAAAAAAGCCAGACCATAAATTTAAATGCAAATTATATAGTATTATTTTAGAACCCAGAGATAAGCTACAGGTTAGTACACTGGCTCACCATATGTATCCTGGAAAGATCACAGTTTTTGAAGAGGCCTTTGAGGATGCAGCTCACAAGGCCTATAGTTATCTTTTGGTTGACTTAAAAGCCACAACACCTGAATCATCGCTTAAGGTCTGGCTTGTTTTCACCTGATTTACCTGTTGCATACACCATGAAAAAAGAGCCCCATGAAAATAAGAGATGACAATTGTTCATTGTAGCCAGATCCTGATAGTACTGAGACATGTCAGCACGTCTGAAAAGAAATCTTGCATTGCTTAAGCTGCTGGTGAAGGGACCACCACAACAAAGAAAAGCTATACTCTGTTCAGCCTCTGATTATTTAATAGTGGCAATTGCTGAGGTGGCACTCAGTGCTATTAAAGGGACTATAACTCTCACAGTTTACCAGATTAAGATGCTGAAGAGGAGACGCAACATTATCAAAAAATTAAGTACTAGAAAGCTGTCTGTAAAACATAAAAAAAAACTTGTAACACAGACTGGGGATTTATAGGCACCTTGCTTAGCATTGCTATAACCTTTTTAACCAGTCTTCTAACAAGCAGGTGAATAGACATGGATTATGAACAAAAAATTTATTTAGTACCACAACAACAGCTGGACATGCTAAGAGGTCATCTACCCCCTGAAAAGCCATGGAGAAAGGTTGTGGAACGATGGCTGGATGCTGAAATGCAGGATGTTCTTCAAAGGACTGACCTCCCTGAATATGAGAAAGCTAAAGTACATGGGAGTATGTTACATCACTACCCCACAGTTGTACACCAAGATGAAAAAGATGTAGCAGACTTGCCATTATCCTTGACACTACATGGGCTAATGCAACCACAAGATAGCACAGCATAGCCACCTGGCACCATTGAGTTTTACATGACGTATTACAAAGTTTTTCTGTACATGCCAGAAAACACACTGAAATATTGTTAAACAAACTGAAAAGGTCTGTTGGTGTTACAGACTGGAATGATCATGGTGAATTTATATATCATGGCGTGCCTCTTGAAGGGTCTCATATGTATGACTTAGTCAAGGCTGTTACTTCACAAAGACACGCATCTAATGCTAAAAATCCTAGGAGGTGGGAACATTTTATCAGAGCTTTAGCAGAAATTAACACTCCTGAATCAGTGATGCCTAACATCCAACACAGGTCTTTGATTCAGAGTGCTAAGAACAACCTCTCCAGGGTTCTGACAGGTGTTTCTACAGCACAATTACCTGAAACCCACACACCATCACCTGTGGCCAAAATAAGAAAAAAACCCTTTTAAACAACCGGCATGGTTGATAGTGTAACATGTTGGATAAGGCACCACACATTTCTGGTAATATTGTGTTTTTGTACATTATTTTTATAAATGATCTGCATGTTGGCTTTGATTTTGCTGTCACATTGTAAAAATAAACAGACAGTTTGATGCATTGTACAAACAATTTTGTTTTATTGTCTCCTTACAATAAGAACATTTAGTAATTATAAGCTATAAAAGTAAACTACATTTGTTAGCTATAACATACAGTGGCCTAGATATTCAATGGGGTTACACCTGGCACAACTGAGTTGTGCCAGTGCAACCCCAGAACTGTGCCCTGGGGCAATATTCAAAAGTGGGAATTGTGCAGCGTGATTTCCAATGCACCATGGCGCAAAGATAATGTATGCTTCACATCTCCGGGGGAGTGCCCCTGTCTGTGCAGCACATCTCGATATTCAGCACAGGCTGTGTGGTGCATCTGCTGGCACAACCCGGAGATGTGCTGCATATCTGGGCTCAAAGTTCAGCCCATAAAAAATGGCTCAAGTGCCCTCCACCCACAGGCGTGCTGATGCATTGCAGTGCGCAACACAGCAGCCACCAGCCATGGATGGCTACCCCCCAGAACACCATGCACAAGCACCCACATATGTCCCTGGTAGTCTAGTGGTACTCCCTTCCCCTCCTGTCCCTCCACTTGCCATATTGTATGTCATTTCAAAGACCTGATGGTCCAGTGGTTCCTCCCTCCCAGCCCATACCACTGATCACTCATAAATCTGATTCAGAATTCCCTGGTAGTTTAGTGGTACCCCCACCTTGCTGGTAACTCTGATCACCCATAATGTTAACCAAAACAATTCCCTGGTTGTCCAGTGGCAATCCCCACTCACACAGGACCCCCAGCCCACCCAGCTCCCCCCCATCATAGGCGGGCAGCAGACCCACCCACATACCTCCATGGCTGCCTGCCAAATGACAGCTTACAGTAGCAGCAGCAAGCCCATTGGACCACACTGTGGATCAATGGGCTTGCAGTGCATACTGCAATACTCATTCACAAATATGTGAATGAATGAATGACACTAATTAAAATTCATTCTTGTTAAGAACAAGTTAAATTTTACCATCCACTTTATTCAGGAGCAGCTTTTCCTGGAAGAGGTCTGCATGAATTGGTCCAAGCAGTTCTACTCTGTGACTCTCTCATGTAAAAGTTGCAGGCTTTTTAAAATCCTCATTGGGACCATTAAGAGCGGTGTTCTCATGCTGCCCTGGTGTGTCCTTATAAAATAATCCAGATGAAAATTGTGTAGACAGGGTGTCATCACTGCAATTAAGCAGCGAATCAATGATTGCTCTGTAGGGGTAGCAGTTTTTACTCTGACTAATCAGCCAGTCACCCACCACTATATCCACCTGGTTAAAGATGGTTGCCGGGGATAGTTAATTAAACTTACTCTAGCTACATCATCAATGTTGTACCATCAGTCTTAGTGATCTTAGAACAAAAGGTATAACAAGGTGTTGTTTAGATCAATGTAATCTTCACCGTTACCAGCCACATAAAATTCCAAGGGTGCATTATCACTTATAGCTGACAAGAGTGGGATTTCAGCATGCAGGTTTTTCTCTATACTGGTTTGGGTTGGATAACACAAAAAGGTCTAATTCTGACTTTCCACATTCTTGAGATGTGCAGTGTACCAGAGCCATGGCTTAAAATAAGTCTCTTTGGCTGTTAGTTTTACAAGGTGTTCTCTCCTTGAGCTTGCGTTTCACAACTGTTCTTTTCTTTTGAATAGGCTGTCTTTTAATAACACTTTCATGGGCCCCCAGTGGGACCATTCTCCTCTTCTTATTGGGCCTCTTGTAAACAACCATTCCTGTCCCATATTCCTGCTGTCCCAGATCTGGAGTTGTGAAGGAACTCACAACGTTTCCCACAACATCTTTTACAATATTTTTAGCAGCTGTTTCAAAGTGTGGTTCTACTGTCTGGAAGCCTTTTTGTAACAGTGGTACAGCTTTTCTAAATAAAGTTCAAAATATACCACCTATACCAGCACCATACATAACAGGGGCACTATGAAAACCAGATAAGCCATGACCTGCTTGTGCTTTATAACAGGCTACATAAAGGTTTATATCACTGTACATCTTCTGTGACATAGTTGTCATTCAGAAGACTCCTTTAACAGGCTGGAAATGAAGAGTCACAATCACCTTGCTGAACAAGAATAATACATTTTTGTCTTGACCATTCTTTATCACATATCTTTATGGTGTCAAACTGTTGTTTGCTGATTAGTATATAATCTGGTTTATCATAGCAGATGGTTATGATTGCATTATTTTTACCAGATATTTCTACACAACAGAATAGGGGCACGTGACTATCACTGACATTTTGGTGTTCAGCAATGTCTATATACACATGCAGTGTGTAAAAATCTCCATTGATATCAGCATTATATGATCCTGTGTTTGCTTTTAGCTGCTGTATACCATGTGGTACCCCCCAAAATACAAGCCAGAGTATGGCAAGCAATAAATGCTCCACCACTAATGTTGTGGAGTCTTGTTTTCCATTCCCGACTATCATATTCTAAAAACATGCCTAGTGGTACCTGTTTCAGTGCCTCATTGATGCCTGCCATGACATCACCAACATTGTGATAATAACCTCTGGCGAATTGATAATGGTTGTAATGGCTTAGAAGTTTCACCTCCTTGAAATCTACCATCTTGTTGTGTAATATTGTCCCAAGTCCTTGGGTATTGCACTTCTGACAAGCCAACTTCACATACCCCTACTAAATTGATAGGTTTAGCCAGTTTCACAGTATATTCTGAAATAGTATTTTGCAGAATCATTTCAAAAGCTGCATTGCTGGGCAATGTAACATAAAACCTGTTTTCAGACATTGTTTTACCAATAATGTCTTTTCTAAACTGATGTCATGCAAAACATGGGAGCACCCCTATAATTTTAAATTTTTCAACTGTTTGGATTCTACCCAGCTGTTAAATTTTGATGACCAGCTTAACTATGGGGACGATTCCAGGATGAATGTCGTCACTCGCAGGTGTATGCGAGTTGCAACATTCGCCTCTATGCCAGGGATCCTGCACTGTATTCTAGGAGCAGCAGGGCCCTGGCACTTATGACATGCAACTTGTGACACACATAGACTAATGCCACTGGCATGGCATAATAGCCCCGCATGTCACAAGTCACAGCCCACTGCACACTGCCCCCCAGAGGCTTCCCTGCCCTGGAACACTACAGCATGCACCAGGGGTCATGGAGGGTGGACAGGTGGCACAGGAGTCCAGGGGGGCACAGTGGAGAATGGACCCCTAGGGGTCCCCAACATTCAGTGGGTTGGAGGGCATGGAAGTGTTCATGGGGGCATAGGGAGCACAGTAGGACCTTTGCCGTGGTGCTGTGGTGTGGGCATCCATTGGATGGCACCAACTGATGCCCCTTAGAGCATCACTGAGATGTTCTAGGTCAACTCTGCCAGTGCGGCTCCTGGAATTTGCGGTAGTGGGTTACGCCAGCCACCCTTCTGGAATAGGGCACAGTTGCTGCCATAACCCACCCTTGCACCATGTCATTGTGAGTTGTGCATAGTGGGTGACATATCCCACAGTTTGCATAGCCTGCAGTCAACATGGCACAAGGTGCCTTTTGGAATAGGGAACAGTGTAACGCATGGCACAAGTCACGAGTTACGCCATGGGGTTTGACGTAATTCAGCTTGCGCTGTCATACGCCATCTTGGAATCGGGCCCCATTTCACTAAAACCAGTTTTTTCTTCCCTTGTCTTTTCTGTGACACTATTTTTTGAACCTTGTGTATACGGTTTGCAATGTCTTCCGACTTTTACCAATTCCTGCTCATGAAAAGTACCTTCTATTTCTTCTCTATCATAATCTTTTAATTTGTAAACTGGTATAGTCTTAGGTATACATTCAGAAATAATAAATATCTCACTTGTAAAGGTTTGCTCATAACCTTTTTCAAATGTTTTCTTGACTCTAGAAACCCGCACATGATCACTCACATGAAATTTAAAAGGCCTTTTCGCTCTGAGTGTAAGATCACCATATAGAATTTTCCAGACATCTAAAGAATTGGCAGCTGTCACATCGGTGGGCCTCATTTTGTTGGACTGGTGATAGCTCTGATTATAGGCCATTGTTACAGTTTGTAATACATCTATGTACCTATATGTGTTAAATGCAGTAAAATATCTCCACATTTTTGTTTTGTACGGTTAAATCTTTCCACAATACAAGCCTTAACATCATTTGTTGTTGTAAAATGATGTATGTTTTGTTCTTTTAAAAATAATTGAACATTAGCATTAAGAAATTCAGTCCCTTCATCTGTTTGTAATTTTTTAGGCTTGTGGCCCTCTCTGAGTATCATTTTGAAAGCCTCTGTCACATCTCTTCCAGATTTTTTTTAGCACTTTGGTCCAGGCATATTTTGATAGGACATCAATAACTGTTAGAATAAACTGGAAGCCATCATTGTCTTTGGAAAGACTAGACATATTGACCAAATCAGCCTGCTATTGTGCATCAGTGTTGTTAACAACCACTCTGTTTCTAAGAAATAATTTCCTCACAGGTTTGTGCATAGTGTAGGCATCTTGTAAAGACAGCCACTGTGATACCTGAGTGTGAGTAATTATTTTCCCCTGTTTTGCAGCAGCACCATGTAGTCTCTGAATGCCTCCTAAGCCACCAGGTGTATGAGGGTCATAATACATTTTTTTCAATGATTTCTTAACCATGACCGCTGCTTAGTAATATGGCAGGAACAAAGGTGCTTTTTTCAGATGTGAAAATTTTATTATAAAAGACCACACAATATATACATCTAGTTATATAACAATACAGAGCATGTGTTAGCCATTGGGATAAACTGATGCTATACTGCATTATAAATGTTACAACAAGAAAAGACAGACCTTGTTTTGCTGTGTAACAAGAACATGATGCAAATTCAATCACATTGCTAACATCTTCCTGTCTTTGACATTTTAAAATATAACAACAAATATCAACAATGTAGGTCACAGCTACCAATACTCGGCCATAAGAAACCACATCCATTTCTTCAAATATTATTGGTAGCACATTCTGAACAGTTTCTAACACATCATTGTCCCCAGAACCCCTCCAATAAAGACACAAACAAACTTATGTGTGGTTGCTCAGTTTGGCAATCATTTACTGAATAGTCAAAATCATTGTTCACAATACATTGTCATAACTTGAATCGTCTTCCCCATTTCCATTTTCTCATCTCTTCCCCATAATATTTATATACAGTATATACATCTATATTTATGTTCAATTGATACATTCTGTCACTTTCTTCTTTTTCTTCTGTCCCACAGACATACATCCTGGGGGGGCTTGGCCTTTTCCTCTTATGCTGTCAAGGGGTACAAGCGTACACACTGTACCCCTGCCTCTTGCTTCTCAATGCTGTGTCCATTGATTGTTTTCCATTTTTTCTCCCTTTCTTTCCTGTCCTCCTCCCCCTTTTTCCACTAGTCCACCTCCAGCTTGCGATGGACGGTGGACGTCCCCCTTGTCCCCCCTTCTCCTCCTCCTCCCTCCCCTCTATTGGCCTTATGTCCTCTCCTTATCCCCTTTCACTTCTCTGCTGCAGCCAAAACTTGATGGATTTCCCTATCTCTGTGTTAAACAATGTCAAGCCTAATCCTGAAAGGTGTATCCCATCTCCCCTATAAAATTTGTCCATCCTTTCTAAAATTCCATGGTGGATGACTATTCCTCCCTGCCCTTGACTAGTCTGCCCACACACACATATTCAGGCACTTCCTGGCTCTGTCCATTCCATTGTGGCTCTCCACCTGCTGCCACACCCTTTGAGGCATGATCTCAGACCAGGCCAGTATAACCTCCAGTCACCATTCTTTTATTTTCTCCACATCATGTTTTATTTGGTAAATTATGTCCAGCCAGGGCCTTGTACCCAGGTCATTGCCCCCCAGGTGTATCACAATTACATCTGGCCGCTTATGCTCCTCCCTGATCTCCCTGAGTTCTGGCAACAGCTGCGCCCACTTCATTCCCCGCTGTCCTTTCCATACCAGCCGGATGGTGTTGCTGTCCAAACACAACTGCTTTCCCCCTTGTCTCCTGGCTGCCATTTCTCTGCCCAGTGTATAAACGAATGCCTGCAGATCCATGCCTCGAGCCTCTGGGACCTCCCTGCATAATCCAAAGCAATTGATTAGTCTCTTGTATATTCATTTCCCCAAATCCCCCCTGTCCCCTTCCCCCCCATACCCTTGTACCTGCTATGGGAAAGAAAACAGAAACATAATTATTGTGGTAATTTCCGTATGTACTTTTTATAACAATCTGAAGTCCACCTGCCCTTCTCCTTAATCTCCATGGGCCTGCTGCCTTGTGTTGCCATCGTAGAGGCCACCCCAATCCTAAATGAGTGGGAGGAGTATCCCTCCCCTGGTTCTCCTAGAAATCTAAGGCCTTTGTACAGCATCATTGTCACCTTGTATCCCAACACTAGCCTGCTGTCCCCATGTATGAACAGTGCTGAGCTTCCTACTTTTGGGCGCTGGGCCGCGTACATATGCAGAGCCCCCACTGGGCAAATGCTTGCATTGGGATGTTTTCTTAACCACACCCTACTGCCCTGCCCCTGCTGATCAGTCTTTGATCTCCTTAATAGTATGGCAATTGCATCTCCAGCCCATTCAACGTCATCCCATTGCATCCCCCCTCCTTCTACCTTCCTGCCATGCCCCACCACTTCGCTCACTCTAAAAGCCTTGCTATACATGGTAGCATACAGGGCTTTAAACAGCACTGCTTCTCCCCTAGAGCTGCAGACATGGAGTAATATTCCCATCAACTGCCCCATCAAGGCCTCCGATATCGGCTTTCTGACATCCTGCTTCTTATCCTCTCCCCATATCCAGCCCTGCATCATTCTGTGGACCAGGTTGCTTTTTGTTGGGTCCTCCCATACCCTCAGGGTACAAATATGCCCTATAGCTGCCAGGTGCACCCCCATGGTCGCATGCACCTTATGCTGGTTCCAACATGCTGCAATGAATTGGGCTACCTGCTCCCGTGTTACTGTCCCACTTACCTGCCCGCCATATTGCTCTCGGAATTTTTGAAACACCCTCCAAGAGGTTTTCATGAGCTCTAAAGGTCCTGGGAGCCTAGAAATTGTGGAACAGTGCTTCAGCGCCCCAATCCAATTGTCCATACATACATACATCGGGATGGTGGTCCCCCCGAACTGTGCTCCAGGTGTGATGGTCCAGAATTTGTCCATCGGCAATTGGGACAGGCAATAAACAATTGCATTGTCCACACCATCAATATGTTTGGCCCTGAATGACATGGTCAAGGTCAGACCTAGACATACCATCCTAATTAAAACCCTCATGACCCTGTCTGACTTCATCCTCTTCTTGTTCAGCACTTCCACCACTGCCCTATTATCACTCTGGAAGGTTACTTTCTTGTTCCCAAGCTCGCTTCCCCAGACTAACATTGTCACCCATATGGGAAACAGATCCAGGAAAGTGATGTCTTTCATCACCCCTTCCCTTACCCAGTTATTCAGCCATGCTTCCATGAACCATTTTCCTTGGAAATAACCCCCATGCCACTTCTGCCCTCCGCATCTGTGTACAGCTGCAGATCAGTATTGTATAGCAATCATCCTGCCAGAAAGTCTGCCCGTTGTACTCCTGAAGGAAATGTTCCCAGATTAACATATCCTCCCTGGTCCCCTTATTAATATCTACCCAGTGGTGGGGCTGTGTTGCCCCCCGTGTTACCCAGGCTAGATGCCACATAAATGTGCACCCTGGAGCAATGGCTCTACATGCAAAATTTAGGTGTGCCAACAGTTGTTGTGCCTGTTGGAGCTGCACCCTCCTGCAGTCCCCAATCTTCCCCAGTAATTCATGTAATCTCTCCACTTTTATGCCTGGCAAGCGGTACAGTTCCTGTGTCGTGTCCAGTTTCAGCCCAGAAACTCTATCATTTGGCTGGGCCCTTCCATCTTATCCTCTAGGGGCACCCCCGATTCTCGGCATAGCACTTTGAAGTCCTGCAGCATGGCTTCGTTCTCTTTTTCCCCCTTCTCCAATAAACAGGAAATCATTGAAGTAGTGCACCACTGTCTGGTACCCGTACCACGTCTGAAACACCCACTGCAATCAAGTACTGAACATCTCAAAAATGGCACATGCTATGGAGCATCCCATTGGTATGGCCTTATCAAAATAATACTGCCCATCCACCTGTAATCCTAGTAGGTCCCAATCCACTGACCTAATGCTGACTCTATGTCTGTTTTTGCCAACCAGGTGCTCTGCTTAGCCCTGATGAGTCGCACTGCATCCTCCAGGGTGGCATATGTGACCCTACTGTCCTCTTCACCTATCGCATCATTGACTGACTTCCCTTCTGGGTAGGATAGGTGATGTATCACCCAGTACTCCCCCGGCTGTTTTTTGGGCACTAAACCCAATGGGAAAATCCTTAGGTTCGGCAACATAGGGGAGGCAAATGGCCCTTCCACCCTCCCTGCTGTCACCACTTGTCTAATTTTATGTGTCAATGTGGCCTCCTTACTCCATGTGGATTTGAGGTTCCTTGCCTTCATTGCTTCCGTAAACTAAAACCTGACCTAAATCCCGTCTGCAATTTTCTGGCTGCCTCCTGATCCGGGTAGCCCCCCACCCACCTTTCTACTGCCTCTGCTCTTATGTGTGTCCAGGCCAGCTGGACCCCAACTCTCGCTGGTCCCTCAATTGTCCTGGTGTCGGGTTTGATAGCTGTGCCCCCTCACCATCCTCCCCCTGTTGCCCCTTCCCCACTGCTGACCCCTAAAGGAGCCTGGATTGGCCCGAAAAGGGTTTTTTGTTTTTGAAATGTAAGTTTATTAGTTTCAAACAATACAACTCAAACAAAAACCAACAACAAACAAGCAAATAAAAAAAAAGATAACAAACCCCCACCCCCAACCCCCTTAAAACAAATGTACAGGATATCAGGAAAGATTTAAAAGATAAAGTAAACACAAAATATGTATCTTGCAACCAAACTTCCAAGAAAGTACATAATCCCCCACCTCCCCACCCTCCCCAAAGGGTGCACCAGTTAAGACCTTAAACACAAAAATCTGGAATCTGGGTACCATAGCCTATTTACAGAGTAACATAGCAACCTAGGACCATGTAAGTTGTTAACAAAGGAGAGAGAACAGGTCTAGGATCCATAATAACATACTGAAGCTAAAGAAAACACCATATGAGCTATATGAGGGCCAGGGATGGAGTCATCAGGCCTGACTGTTAAGGTAAACATAAGGACTGCAGCTTACCCCATCTTTTATGAAATAAGTCCCTACGGTCCTTGTAACTGGTAATTAAATTCTCGGATTGGAGATACATTAGCTTCTTTAACCAGTCAGCATATGATAAGACCAACTGATCCTTCCAGTGTCTTAAAACCAGTTTCTTAACTGCCATAGATACTAAGGCCATATGGTATCTGCGCTCCACACTGTCTATATGAGAGAAATCACCCAGCACACAGATTTCAGGAGAGAAAGTCTACTCAGACCCAGAAGGGATCAGATTGTCCCGGATCAAAGACCACAGTGGGGCAACTTTAGGACATTCCCAAAAATATGAATTAAATTGCCTCGGCCTGTAAACACCTGAAACAATCTGAAGTAGCAAGCAGTTTACGCTGAAAAAGTTTAACGGGAGTATAATAAAGATTGTTAACAATATTATATTGTGCTAACCGAAACCTATCCTGGGTATGGTATCTATGTAAATTAGACCAATACTTTCCCCAGAGCGGGACATCATCAGGGAGAAGACTTGTCCAGACCAGGGGAACCCTAACCTCCTCTTGGGAATTAAAACTCAAAAGATAGGAATAAATCAGTGAGATGGAATGAGGCTGAGAAGCGAAGCTTATGATGTCAGATAAAAAGGGGTGTACAACCGAATGTGTGACCGTAGTTCCAAATTTGGTACCTACCAAGTGCCGGAGCTGAAACACCTTAAAAATACATTTGGTTGGTATATCAAACCTAGTAAGAATATCATCTGATGTAAGGAGCGAGTCTTGTCCAAACAAATGTTCCACCATAGAATCTTTGAGTTGTGGAAGCCAACTTGGACCTATCAAGACTTCCCAATCTAATATTGGGATTGAGAACTAACAGCTGCCCCAGATCCGTGAAACTAGAGATCCGAAAGAACTTGAGACATTGCACCCATGACCTGAAGAGAACTGCCACCGTCTCATCAGAAACCAGCTGTGAAAGGGCTTCGGGGTCTGGTAGAATAAGCGGACATATCAACTCTAGATTGGAAAGAAAAGCCTTCTCCAACTGAAGCCAGACTGGGCAGTAACTCTCAGCATTCACAGAGAACCACTTTCCTAACTTAGACAAATGGGCCGCCCAATAATACAGAAGAAAATTAGGAAGTCTCAGGCCCCACTTATCCTTGGGGAGTGATAAGGTGGCATAGGAGCGTCGCACCCCCTTCCCCCACCAGATAAAAGTGGAAATCAGTCGGTGCAGCTGATGAAAGAAGGAAAGAGGGACCCAGAGATTGGTAAGGTTCAACGGATAGAAAATCCGGGGAAGAACATTCATTTTAATAATATTAATTCTACCCCACAATGAAATAGGGAGGGCTGACCAACGTTGTAGATCCTGGCTAATCGAGTCCCTGACTCTAATCAAGTTTAATTTTAAGAAGGGACGGTTCAGTGGAAAAGTGAATTCAAGATATTTAATTGATCTGGGGTCCACCTCATTCAAAGGAAGAAATCTTGTTTAAGCGTATAATTATTTAAGGAAAAATTTCACATTTGGAGATGTTTAATTTGTATCCAGAAAAAGAGCTATATTGCCTAATAATATCGAGGGCTGCCTCTAAGGATGTTACCGGTTCCATCAGATGCAGCAGGACATCATCTGCATACGCAGACAGAACTAGTTCCTGCTCATGGAGCTTGATACCTTTCACACGGGGAGAAGACTTGAGTTTAATCAGTAAAGGCTCCAGATATAAATTAAACAATAAGGGAGAAAGGGGACAACCCTGCCTGGTACTGGCATGGAGATGGAAGGAGGACAAAACCCCATTACAGTAAATTTTAGCAGAAGGGCATTTATAAAATACCTGTATCGTGTTCAAGAAGGATAGGAAAGCCATTTCTTCCATTACTGTCCATAAAAGGACCAGTCAACCCGGTCAAATGCTTTCTCAGCATCAAAGAGATTAAAGCGCAGGGGTTGGGATAGACCGGGCATACTGTGAAATATGTGACAAAGTCCTCAAATGGTCAGCCGCAGACCTCCCAGGAACAAAAACAGTCTGCTCAAGACTCAGAAGCTCCAGCCAGATCTTCTTGATCCTATCAGCAAGTATTTTGGCTAGTATTTTAATGTCGTAATTTTGGAGGGAGATAGGGCGGTAGCTAGCTGGACCAGAGGGTTCTTTATCTGCCTTAGGGATTAAGACTATAGTAGCCTCAAATAAGGCAGGATCAAGCTCATATGAAACCGGGAGATAGTTATATAACTTAAGGAGAATGGGAGTTAAATCCTTGACAAAAGCTTCATAGAAGTTTGCTGGAAAACCGTCTGGCCCTGGCGCCTTGTCTGGGGCCAAAGAAGCAATAGTGCTCGTGATTTCTTCAGCTGAGATAGGGGCTAGTAGACTCGCTTGTTGGGCATCTGATAAGCTCGGAACACCTATTCCTCTTATATACTCTTTGACATCTGTTATAGAGTGGTTTGTCGGGGAGTAGCTATAGAGATCCGAGTAATATTCCTTAAAAACCCGTGCAATGTCTCTGGGTGAAGAGACACTATTACCAGACGGGAAGGTCAGGAGGGATGATCCTTGAACTCAGTGCATGGAGGCACAAGGCTAATAACTACTGGATTTTTCACCTAGGTCCAGATATTTAGCCTGGGTTCTCAGCAAGCAATATTCTGTCTTTTTCTTTCAGAATATCAGAGTATTCATTCTTAACTAAAAGAAGCTCCATAGGTCCAGCACCGAGGAGTTGTGAATACCTACTTTCTAAATCCTGATCTTACCTACCAACTCCAAGGACCTAGCTAAGCGTGCCTTCTTTCTAAAGGTGGCCATTTGATAAAGTCACCCTGAGGTAACATTTTAGAGCTCCCATATCATATCAACCCAAGGAGTAGAATCCATATTATCAGCCAGAAAGAGAGATATCCGAGAACTGATTTCTGAGACACATTGATGATCTTTTAGTAATTGGGTATTTAATTGCCACATGGAGTCACGGGAGTAATCAGGGTTTAAGGACATCTGGACCCAGACTATTGCATGATCCGATACGATGATCGGTTCAATGCCCGACAGAGAGACATTCAGGAGAGAAGAGACTGACTAATATCAAGTCTAATCTTGATTTAGTACCATGTGATTGGGAGTGGAAGGAAAAAGCACGACAGGAAGGGTTGGCAAGGCGCCATGGGTCACCCAGACCCAGCAACGAGATCATCTCCCAGAAAGCTCTCTGAGCCGGGGAAGGCATGCGCCTATCCTGAGGCTCCCTATCCAATGTCGATGAGAGAGGTACATTCCAGTCCCCCCAATATAATTTGGGCAGGTAAAAAGCTAGCTAATTTACTGGCCAGAGTCATAAAAAACTCAGGGTTCCCCCCCACCGGTCCATATACTGAGCCAAGAACTACGCTTTCTCCGTTTAGATTACCTTTCACTAGAACATATCTCCCATCTGGGTCTGAGAGAACTAGGTCTTTGGTGAACAGAACATGCCTTTTAAGAAGAATCACGACCCCTGCTGAAACAAGAGTTCCCCGCCAGATAAACTTGAGAAAAACCAGAGCGAAAAGCAATTTGGCCTCACCATGGCATAGGTGTGTTTCCTGCAAAAAAGGATATCAATGTGGAGCAATGAAGAGTGATTAAAACCTGCAAATGCTTGACCCGATCCTAAGCCCTCTAACATTCCAAGATGCTAATTTAACTGTACAGCTAGCCATTTTAAAATTATGTCAAACCAACCAGATATCCAGACAGAGTAATTATCGAATACGGTAACAAGGTGCATCTCCCAAATAAAGATCTGAGACCCCATCATAACCTTCCCTCCCCTCCCACCCCCAAAAATCCAGAAACCCACCAGTAGCCATATCCACCAGGAAAAACCCTTTAAACGAAATATCCAGGATACAAACAGTCAGGCAGAAATAATCAACCACAGCCCCCACCCGTATACCCTCTCCTGGCCTGATTCAGAACATGGTAAGGAACCCATAAGTGCCAGAAACCCCCCTCCCCATGTGAAATCAAAAGATCAGAACTATTATAGCCATCGTTAGCCCCCCCACAAAACGCCCCAAATACAAACCCCAAAAAACTATATACAATTGGAGGTCCAGCAAGATATAGTCCCAGATATGGTATGTTATCCCGAGTTACTGACCTCCATAATCCCCACGCGAACCTCCAGACCCCCAGAGCTGTAAGCGAGTATCCATATACTGCAAAATAAAAGTATACCCTAAGTGAGAGGAGCACCCCAACGATATTAAACCCAGTCCTTCCCCAATCCGGCCCTGGGCAGAGGTTAGCAACCCCCCTAATGCGCGGTCCGCAATCCCACATCCACCAGCTCACTAAGTCCCTCCCCCCCATAGCCGCCCTCCTCCACCCCAGCCCTCCAACATATAGATAAAGCAGACCAGAACACAAAAAAGATATGAGGGATAGGGCATGCGGAAGGAAAAAGAAATAAAGGCAACACACAAGGGCCCAAATTTATGAGGGAAGCCAAGCCCGAGTCACCCCAGCGGAACCAGCAAATCCCCATCACCTGCCCTCCATAGCAAAATACTAAGCACACCTACCCGGTTCCACGCCGACCCTGGGCATAAAAATCCAGCTCTTCGGATACCGCTCCAAAGGGCGATAAGGAGACATCCTGGAACCGCCAGGTCGAGGGCTGCCGTTTCAGAGGGGAACGATATCACCATAGGACCTAGGCAGTCCGTCATCCCGGAAGTTCCCCGAGCCATAACCGCCAAACAGGAGTTCCACAGCGGGGATACAGATGCAAAAAAATGGACTGGGAGCCCCAGCCAACACTCCAGACCAGCGATCCATCCCCATCCAGCCCCAACAGAGGCCAAGAAAAGGACCAGAAGGAAAAACCCTGACAGCCAGAACAGGAAAGCGACAGCCAACAGGAAAAACAAAGACCAAGACAGGTAAGAATCACGAAGATAGAGCGCAGGCGGAGGCCAAAAGGAAAGTAGATTACCAGGAGGGACCAGAGACAGACACATCAAAAATAAAAGGTCAGTTTAGGAGAGTGCAAAAACAGCCATCCAAAATCCACTGCAATATATTTCAGCCAGTCCCTTTAAACAAGTCCGGCAGTCTATTTATGAGTTCTTTGTGGGCCGCTTCGGGGGTACTAAAACTGCTATCTGAGCCTCCGACAGTCACTCTCAGAGTTGCAGAGTTGCAGGATATACCATCCTGAAAGAGATTGCTGCGGCGAATAATTTCTGTACAATAGGGTGGTATGCTGCCCTCTTCTCCCGGATTTCCTTTGGCAGGTACTGGGCAATTCGGATCTTCGATGTTCCCCACAGAATCTCCTTCAGCTCTCGGGCCTTCAAATAAACGTGTTGCCTTTCCACGTAACTAAGGAATTTCATAATGATCGGACATGGGGGAGATCCAGCTGCAGGTCAAGGGCGCAGTGAGCGGTGAGCCCTTTCCAGGTGGTAGGAGGAACTTACAGGGGATGGGCCTACTATTTTAACAAGAAATCTTTGTAAGAAGGCCATAAGGTCTGGGCCTTCTTCCAGCTCAGGAAGGCCCATTATCAGCAAGTTATTTCGGCGGTTTCGCCCCTCCAAGTCCTCAGTTTTAAGCTGCAGCTTCTTCACTTGCTGCCTGAGCTCAACTATTTCCTTTTAGGCCCTGGATCTCCACTGCTCCGAGGCGACCTGACTTCACATCTGAGACCTTTTTAGAGACCGAGGACAGGTCATTCCACTAAAGATTTAAGCTCACCAGTCAAATCCAGGAGAAGATCCTTTAGAGGTTCAGCTCTTGCAGAATTTATCTTCCGACAGTGGTGTAGGTTGTGGCATCTTATCTCCTCCAGCGATCCGGCCTAGTAGGGGCCTGGTTTCTTTGCTTTTGCGGCCTTCTCCGGGGATGCAGGAGGTGTGCTTAGTTAGGGCCTGCTTCCCATCCACCTCCATCACGACCCAGCAAAAACTTAATTCCCAAAGATAAAGTCTCCAATCGATGGTAGACTATTAGAGCAACTGATATCTGGCAAAATGTATCGAGAAAGCTCCGAAGTACAGTGTAAATTACACAATGAAGGCAGCCAGAGGGGGGAGCTCAGTTTCCCAGCTGCTGCTTAGGTGGATGCCATCACATGACTACCTGGCCCGAAAAGGGTTGCTGGTATGAGTTATCCTGGTTGCTGGTCCCTTTTTCCCAACTGTACCTGCACTTGGATGCCGGGTGATGTCCCCTACACTTAGAAGAGTTGTTACAGAATCTGCAGTTTGGCCACAAGCAAAAGGCTCTGTTGTATCCACAGCAAGCCATCACTGCTGCTCCCCTTTGTCTGTCTCCCTTCATCTCCTTCTCAGTTGGCCTGGTGTAGATTTCCAACCACAGGTCTATCTGCCTGGTGTCCTATTTTACATCCCCAAAATGTGACATTCTTTTCCTAGATTTCTCATCATACCTTAACCAGCTGTGACCCCCTTTCTTATACGCATTCTTAATGATAAGTGAATAGGTGAGGAGTGGGGTAGCTAGCTCCGGCCGCTTCTCAATAACTATTGCCGTAAAATAAGTAAATCCCGTGGACCAATTGTCCCAAGTTTTACCTTTCCCTGTATTGTCTTCTTCCCCTTTTCCCAATAAAACTACTGCAGCTGCCATATCCTTCTTCTCAAAGCTATCCTTCTCCTCATACTTGTCCATAGTGTCGACATTCACCAGGGTGACGATGTCAACATATTCTCCTTTCCAAATCTTCTCTTTCACAGCCGTGGGGACATGGTCCACCAGCCGAACCCCTGGTGCTCCGATCTCCCGTCCCACCATGGGGGCCCCAGTTGATACCCCAGATCCATCCCTGTTCCCTTGATTTCACCTAAGGCCTTCTCCAGCTGTCCCAAACCATTCTCTCCCATACCTTTTAGCATCTGCTCCACATATTCTTTGACACTGCTTTCCAGTGTCACCACATGATTACCTGTTATGCCTGGCTGTGGTATGCTGTTCCCCAGCTGGGACACTCCTGCTGGGCCGGCTATGGGTGTCAGGATCTGTGGTGGCAGTGCCGGTTCTGGTGGAGGCAGCAGAACCACAGGTGTGGGAGGATCCGGCACTGGTGCTGGGACTGGTTCCAGGTTCGGTTCGGGAATCGGGTCACAGGGAGGTGGAACCAGAGGGGACAGTACCGGTCTCCCATTCCTAGGCTGTGGTACCCCTTGCCTTCTAGGCACCTTCTTATTCCTATCCTGTTCCTTCCCTTGCCTCCCCTTCCATTTAGTGCCTTTCTGTCCCGTCCAGCTCTGCCACCTCCAGCAGCTGGTTTGCTTTCTTGACCAGATCCATCACTACACGGAAGCATTCTTCTTTGTTAGGCGTAACTCTCTTTGGTGCCATCCTTTCCCTTCTGCTGTACCTGCTAAGTGACAGTTAGCATTTAACACTAGCTGACTAGGCCCGAATCCTTCACATGCTGTGGTATCCCTTCTTGCATCACCCCTTTTATCATCCCCAATGCCCACCCTTTTACAACCGTGCTGTGGGAGAGACTCCTCTGCTCCCCCTCATTCTCCTGCTCCCTGCAGTATCATCCCCCCTTTCTGAAAAATGCTTCAAAATGATCCCCAAGCTAAGACCCCCCCAGGCCTGCCACATCTTGGACTGCCCCCTGACCCCTGACCCCCTCGCTGCACGAGGGGACCGAGGAGGGGAGCCTCCTTCCCCAAGGGCAAACCATCACCGGGCCTCAATGTGCCCTCCCATTCACTGGCTCATTATCCCCTAGGGGAGAGGAAGCTCTGTGCAGTAACCGGGAGCCCCTCTATACCCCTACATTTGGGCTTCACTCATTCCCCGCTTCAGCGCGACCCCCCTCCTTTGTCCCCCTGTCCCCCTACAAATGCTGTCTTTTGTTCCCCTAATCAGAGGAGGCAGTTGATCACTGAAATGAATTCCTTGAAGTGGCCTTCGATAAAACAAACCCCCTCGATTGTTTTGTCCCACTCCCCTGGCCTTGTACCACGTGGTGATGATGTCAGATGCCATCCCATGTGGTCAGCCAGGGCTTTTGGCTGCTCCTGGCTGTATGCCTCACTCGTAGGCCCAAAAGTCACCTTTTTGGTGAAAATCCTTGCCTCTTCATGATAGTGCCTCCTGCATTGTAAACAAGCATCCCCCCTTGCATCCCCCACAGCCAAACCAAACCCTTTCCATTGGCCTTACCCTGTAGCCCCAGGCCCCATGCCACATGATGATGATGTCAGACACCATCCCATGCGGTAGGCCCAGGCTTCTCACCCCACTTGCCTGTGCGACCGTCAAGACCTGTCTTGTTAAGCTTACACATACCTACTCGCTTCTCTGTGAGCAAAAACCCACTACTTAAATCCAGATCCACAGTCCCCCAGCCACCTCAAAAGCATTGCGCTCTCAGCTCACTCCCCTTGCTGAGAGCCTGGTTGTGGGCAGTACTTATGCGCTTGCCAGCATTCAGTTCTCCTCTCTCTCGAAGCCCTTCAATCACTCATTAGACCATCAAATTTCTGCATGCTTGCAGTCCCTTTTTCCTTCCTCATGCCATGGCAAATGAACCCCCCCCAGCATTCGCCTGCAGGTGCCAAACAGAAACGCCACTGTCTGTTCTTTCTTTAAATCCTTTGCACTGCAGCTCTCCCACTCCCAACACCATTCAAAACTTGGAGCCGCCTGCCCCAGGTACACACAACTACCCAACTGGAGCAACCTTCATTTAGCACCAGTGAGTGGATGTGCAGGGAGCCTTGCTTCTCATTCTCTTACCAGCCCCCAAACCATAGCCCTCACCAGTGTTCTGGCTCCAACCAATTTACACAATCAAATGAAAATGTCTTGCCTCTCATTCAGGCTTCCTCTTCCCAAACAAGCACTTCTCCAGCATTTTTCTGCTTGTACTACATTTTATCTGCAATCCACTCCACCTTAGCATTTCACTGCCTCTCACCCATCTACTTCAAACACCCCACAAACCAAGCATCACCTCCAGCGTTATGCAGTCCTGCACAGTATAGGTTGCACCTTACCTCCTCACTGTAGCTTGTAGTTTTTACTCACTGTACCAAGCTTGACTCCTTAAGCTTCTCTTCTTCTTCTCAGGGGTAACTAACCACAATGATAATTAACTTTAACTTCTCTTATGCATAGCTTCTTCTTTTTTTTTTTTAACTCCTAATACCTCACTAATTAAAATGGCCACAGGCTCCTAGAATCTTGCCAAAACTGATGTGCTTCCAGAGGAAAAAATTCTCAGAGCAATTTTGTGAGCTCCCCTTGCTGTGAAGTCCCTTATAAATGGCCCCCTTTGTGCCTTCCCCCTGGCTCCCTTGGCCACTAGTCTGCGGCCACCTCACTGTTCCCACCACTTCCCTTTGCCCACCGATTTCATGACCTCATCAGGTCCTCCCCTTCCATGACCTCATGGCTTTCTTTGGTCCTCCCTCCCTCATCCCAACCCCTCCTCCCTTCCTGAGCTTCCCACACTTATTGTCAGGGCCTTGTGACAATGGGGTCTGCCCTTTTAATTGGGCAACCTCTTTGTTTAGGCACCTGCTCATGTTCATTATTTCATACCAGCATACATCTTTTTTAATGTCACTCATTAAAATCTGTATAAACTGAAGTTTTTCACAGTTTACAGGGTTACATGGAGTTTGAGAAGCATGGTTTGAAATTTGCATGGTTATCAAAGTCTGTAAGAGTTTCTATTTTCTGCTTTTCAAACATTCTTTGGTGTTTTCCCCACAGATTACCCATCTTAACAGCTCTCACCATGTAGCACTGTGTTCCTTGTCAAAACTCCCAATATCATACAAGTACATATAATATGGCACAGGGTTTCCTTTTTGCAGTGGGCTTTTAAAATATTTTTTACGACTTCTTGATGAAACCACTTCTTCAACAGCACTCCGTAGTGTTACACACAACTGTTCATGTAGTGTGTCAAGTCCCTTAGCAATACATGTCATCTCTTTAAATTCTGACCAAGTGTCATTTATACAGTAGCTTGTATTGTATCAAAATAGGATCCTGTGCACCCAAGTTTCCATGCTGTTGATTCAACTAGTAGCTTGATCTGACGTGGGCGCAACCTCTCACAGACTTCAGGAAATGCACACTCCCAGTATGCCTCCTCTGGTTCATAAAAGGAACTGTATCTTATCTGTGAGGGGTGTTCTATGGTACATCCCTCACAGTTTATCTTCAAGTCCTGAGCCATCAAGTCTTGCAGTAGCTGTATTAGAATACCCTTTATCAGGTCCAACATAATAGTCTTTTCAGGCAGCACTTGAATTGCTGTCATGGCCACATCAGACTTTTCATCAGGGCATTTCTCAACATGTGGTTCTTCCCACTGTTCATCCATATTAACACAATCATGATTATCATGCAAACTGGTTCTCAAGAATGATTCAATCAAGTCATACCAGAATCCTCTGGTGTGGCACTAGCAGATGTTGTAGAACAAAACTGGATAGGTTCATCCATTTTGCTGTTTCCTTAGGCAATCCACACACACAGGAGCAGAACATAAACAAGTTACACTATAAAGGCACAGTGGTAAATGTTTTTATCAGCATCAAGTTTATTTTTAACTGCTCTGACATGTCCTGGCCAAGCCTAAACATGCCAACCTTCTCTCCACCCATAGCAGTGTCACAATATGGTGGTGGGGAGCTATGTCATATCCGGTGCACATGGGGGAAGAAAGGGGGGTGAGAGTGTGTCATATCTGGTGCACACGGAAGGGGGCAGGACATTGTATTATTTCTGGCACACTTGGGAAGGGGAAGGGGCGGGACATTGTGTCATTTCCAGCAATCAAATTTTGACAGTTAGTATACACGTATACTACTATTGCTGCCAGAGAAGGATCATGGTTGGGAATTGTAAAAACTGTGACAATGTGAAAGGATTCCAGTATAATTGTGTTCACTATGGTAAATTTATTTACGTGATCTATTACGATAAGATGATAAAAAAGTTTTGTTGTTTTTTTCACATAAAAATAACTACTGTAAAATAGAAGTACTATACTTTGGCTACTGTCCAAGAAGTTACAGCTACTAATGTAAGACAAATCTTGTCTCAGTTCAAGCTTGCTGCTAAGTGGACAAAGAGAAGATACGTTAAATTTAAAATTATTTTTTTTTTTAAATAGCTCGTTCATTAAAATGTACATTCATTCTCAGTCTATTGTATTATAGAAAATGTCAATCCTTGACATAATTGAACTCTGCCTTTAATATTTCCAATATTTGTTTGATGATATATTTCTATTCCATATATGTGTAAGAACTTTGCCCCATTGGAAAGGTCATAATTTATTTCCATGTGTACCTGTGACTAATCTATCAATTGAAGCTACTGCACATACCTGCAACTAATCAATCAATTGCAGCACCAGTATATACCTCCACTAATTAAAGCTGCATCCCTACTCTAATCAAACAATTAAAAGTATATACCTGCACTATTAAAAAGTATACACCTGCACTCTGTTAAACCCTGTGAGACACCTCTAATAACTCAATCAACAGCATTAGGAAGATAGACAAACCAATTAACAAGCTACAAAAGAAGAAGAATCAGCATTTATATAGCGCTTTTCATACACAGTATCCCAAAGCGCTTTACAAGCAATGCTAGACTGGTAGTGAAGTGACTGAATGTGTGGTGGTGGCCATATCACACATCATCACCCACATACAGCCTGGATAATTGCATGAACCAGTTTATGAGAAGGGGAATGTTGGCCAGGACACTGAAAATGTTCCCTGCTCTTTGCAAAGAGTGCCCTGGGTTCTTTTCTTCCACCTGGACAACACCAGGATGGGCAGAAGGGACCTCGGTTTAACATCTCATCTGAAGGATGGCACACCCAGCAGTACAGCACCCTCAATACTGCACTCAGATGCCAGTGATTTTTAGGTGCAAGTCCAATCCTGGTGTGGGACAAGAATCCATGACCTTCTGGTCCAGAGGCAGATGTGCTACCAACTGAACCACGCTGACACCTGAACCTGGGAAAAAAGACACAGACATAAAACCCTCTCAAACCCAGAAATCCCCCAAACTCCAAGCTGCACTCACTATAAACCATTCCCTTCAAGCTGAAGGAAACCTTACAATAACCATCCTAATGTATTATATTTGGCAATAAATGGGTAAGGGTGGTACACTCAAAAGTATACCCATCTCAGGTGCTATTCTTTCATCTGAAAAGTATTAATTAATTTGGGCAATAAAGTCAGTTGCCCTTCAGGATCATGGCCTTATAGCCCTATTTAGCCTCCTCAATGGGTATACTTCCTTGTATATCAACCTTACCCATAATTTATTAGATAGTTAGATAGATAGATAGATAGATAGATAGATAGATAGATAGATAGATAGATAGATAGATAGATAGATAGATAGATAGGAATATGACATGGTCCGACTGAAGATATCATTGTTATCGTCATGAAAGGCTAATGATATTATGACAATAAGTATATCTTCAGTCAGGCTATGTCATGTTCTGTTTACGCAGACAATGTTTTGGGATAAACATGATTGGGAATGTGTAAAAAAGTGCTTGTGACTTTAAAATGTGTGACTAACTTTTGGCTTCTTTTACAGTTACATTACTTGTTTGGTAGGGGTTTCTAAAATGTTCTACTACTTCTATTTAACTCAGTGAGACTCATAGCTTTACATTATAGCCAGTACATAATGAAGACATTTAATGTACAATTCTTTTGGGATTTTTTTTTTCTTTGAGGGGCATTAGGGGAAACCAAGAAACTGCTGAAAGAACTAGGGGATGGTGGTGATAGAGGAAAACCATTAAAAACCTATAGTTATACTTTGTTAATGACCATAATAAACTCATTACATTTGTGATTATATCATTTTCTAAGAACTGATTACCAGTTCTTCATTCAAACCATGTGGTGATAGCATATTCAGATTATACACTGTAAAACTTGAAATTTTCACTGCCAAATAATTTTTGCTATTTTTGCTGAAGCACTAATTTGCGCTAAAATAAAATTACAATAAGTAACAGTTTTTCCATTATAGTGAATGAGGTTCTAATGACTTAGCACTAAATTTATTATACGCACATACGGTTGTGTTTGTGGTAAAATTACTTTGTGTAAAAATAACTAGTTTTACAGTATCCACTGGCTTTACTTCCTTAACAGAGTACCCAATCTATCCCCTTTATTTGTTAGGGTGCTATCCACTCCTGTCACTAAAATTTGAAGGTCTTATGATCACCTTCCTGAACAGAATGGCAGTGTCTTGCTATTAAAGGATCCACAGCAGGTGTTTGACAAAATTTTTGTTGAATGTCCCCGACGGCGAAAGCGGCAGGTCGACTGCATTTTGCAGTCAGCTGCCGGTTTCCAGTGCCACAAAGTGTTTTCTTCAGGGGGCTTCACCCCCTGAACCCCCATGTGGGGGGCTGCACCCTCCACACACCACACGCAGTTGCATTCCATACATATGGAGTTTGTAAATCAAAAGCCTGCTCCTACCGAAGGCTGTCGGCTGTCTGGGCCTTGTACACAGAGTGTGCATTTTTTTTAATTCAAATACCTCATGTGAGTTGTTTCAACTCAAAGCTAGAAGTACTCACCACAGCACATGTCCATAAAGTGCTCATTCTTTATTCAGCTCTTGAGTGTGGCAAGTAAACAATGTAAAAAGTGCTTCCATATAACTAAGGTAAAAACGCCTGCTCCCCATAGGCACCATCATTCCTTATATGTTACCAGTTATGTCACACCTGACACATGCTGTTTTCACATGCGTGCTTTATGTATGAGAAAACATGCACATATGAAATGCATCAGGTGTGACATAACCTTTTATGTATCATGAAGCATGGTGCCTTGAAGGAGCGGCATTTTTATCTTACTTATATGAGAGCATTTTTTACATTGTTAACTTACCACACTGGAATAAAGAAAGAGCATTTTATGAATATGTGCTGTGGTGAGTACTTCTTACTTTGAGTTGAAGCAACTAACACAAGGTATTTGTTTTAAAAAAATACAGACTGTGCACAGGTCCCTGACAGCTGACAACCTTTGACGGGTGCCAGCCTTTCCTTTGCAAACTCCATATACAGTATGTGGAATGCAACTGAATTGTTGGTCAATGTTACGTTTTGTGAGAGTTATGTTGAAGGTGTCACCTGCTCTTTAACATGTTTCCTCCTCCTATCCACAAATGTCAAGTATTGTGCCTATTAAAAAAATTGTTTCACAGTGCTATGTGAATTTGCGTCACTTATTGTTGTGTGCAATATTCTGAAAATGTAACACATCTGGTGCTGCCAGTGCTGAATATGCCCCAGAAGTCCAGAAATGTTTCCCAAAAAATGTTACAGCAAATTGAGACAGAAATCTGGTGTCAGTCATGATGTTATATGGAATCTCTCATCTACTGGACCTCAAACTGAAGCTTCAAAGGATTACAGGCTTAATATTGCTGCTACCACTGCTGAACATTTTTTACATTAAATTGAGACAGAAATCAGGTCTCAGTCATGATGTTAAATGGTGCCCGCCATCCACCTGCATCAAAACATGCTGTTTGGACCCCTGTTTACCAAGGATTTCAGGCCTCATCTTGTTGCTGCCAGTGTCAAACAGGCCCTAGAAGTCCAGAAATGTTTCATAAAAATGTTACATTAAATTGAGACAGAAATCTGGTGTCAGTCATGCTGTTATATGGTTCACATCCCTCACCAGAACAGAAATCTGCTGTTTTCTGCACCATTTACAATGGTTTTCAGGCCTAATCTTGGTGCTTCCACTGCCTATTATGCCTCACAAGTCCAAAAATGTTTTCCAAAAAATTGTACATTAAATTGAGACAGAAATATGGTGTCAGTCATGCTGTTAGATGGTTCACATCCACCACTAGGATGGAAATCTGCTGTTTCCTGCACTGTTTACAACAGTTTTCAGGCCTAATCTTGGTGCTGCCACTGCCTAACATGCCCTAGAACTCAATAAATGTTTCCCAAAAAATGTAACAGTAAATTGAGAGATAAATCTGGTGTCAGTCATGCTGTTATATAGTGCCACCCCCCCATCTCCTGGACCTCAAACTGAAGGTTCTGCCACTGTTTACAAATGATGACACATCTAATCTTGGTATTGCCACTACCTAACATGCCCCAGAAGTCCAGAAATGTTTCCCAAAAAAATGTTACAGTAAATTGAGACAGAAATCTGGCATCAGTCATGCTGTTATATGGTGTCCCCCATCTCCTGAACCTCAAACTGAAGCTTCTGCCACTGTTCAATAAGTGTGTTTTAATACCTGCAGTTCTATTCGCAAAGGACAAACAGAAATCAGAACAGGTAACAGCACTGTAGTCTATACAACTACCTACAACTGCTACTGTAGCCTGTTCAAGCATTAAAACACTATTTTATTTTTTCAATTACAAAAATACGAATTAAGTAACACGGGGTAACGGGAGGGCAGAAGTGAGATATTTTAAATACCAAACTGACAGAGAACATCTCCATAACAAGGATGTGCAGTAACTCTGAAAAAGTACTTAAGTAGTTCTTAATAAAATGTCACTTTTTTAAAAGGAATGGTTATTACACAACTTAATAATAACCAGGTAGTTACAGGTAGATTCACAGAAACTAAATTGTAAACTAACTGCACAGAACACCTCACAGTCACAATATGATCTACAGTCCAGATAAGTGGTGTGCGGAGAAGGCAAGCACTGCAATGTGTTAGTATTTATTAAATACGATTTTGGCTTAAAGATATATCAGATGGAAGGGACAACAAGATTGGAAATGAAAAAACAAAGTCACCTCCAACAATCTTGCAGTGACCACCACTCACTTGAAAACTATGTAGTTTTTACATTCGCTTGTGCGCATGCGCAAGGAACGTTTTAGGAGAGTAGCACACTTAGGAGGTGTGCCTCTCCCATGCAATCCAGTGCTCCGTTGAGCAGGCGTGGCGGTCCTGCACCAATGGGTGCGGGAGCTCTGTATGACAGTGGTGGTCTTCTGCTTCAAAGAAAACCACCGCTGTCATACTGAGCACCGCGTCACGCTGCCCCCCTTGCATCATGCGGCCCCCCAAAGCTTTGGTGCCACGCTGGGAGCCCCACCCCAGCATGGCAATGTCCTGTTTTTGTTGCCAACGGGGGTGCCCAATCCCCCGGCGGCTCCTCAGCCCCCCCAGCCATCTTCTGCCATGCTGGGAGCCCACCCCAGCATGGCAAACATCCCACATAGTCCTTTTTTTTTTGTAAACCTGTAAAGAAAAGACGATCCCACATAGTCTCCCAGTCCCCCCTCCCACAACCCGCACCCACCCACTGTGCACCCAGCCTCCCCACACCCGCCTCACCCCATACTTACCTCTGGAGCTCAGCACGACGATCTTCAGTGGCCTGGGAACACGTCTGCACTCTTCAAAGCCAACCGTGAACTGAGGAAATGCTGGTAAGCTGTAAAATGGGCTAGATAGGGGGTTTCAACTTTATTGCATATCTCAGGCATTTTTTGGAATTTTTGCACCAAATTTTCAACATGGGGTTTTTGGGACCCCTTCTCATGAACGATGTCACTGTCATGGTGTTATTTGGGCCCGAAGGGTGATTTCGCAGTCAGTGCACAGTCGTGCACAGTCACTGCACAAAATCACCCTTTGGGCCTGAATAATGCCATGACAGTGACATCATTCATGAGAAGGGGTCCCAAAAACCCCATGTTGAAAATTTGGTGCAGAAATTCCAAAAAATGACTGTTTTACGAGCGTGTGTTGTGCAGTTCCTATGCAGGCTCGTAAGTTAGTGAATTTTCAATATTTTCACTCCAGATTTTCAACATTGCCATTTTACCACACCTTCTTATGAGCAGTACAGCTGTCATTTTTCACAACTCACCCAAAATGTGTTTCCGCCCATGTAGCGCACAATGGCGCAGTCGGTGTATGAAATCAATGTATGGGACACATTAAGAAAATCACAGTGACACTGATCATGAGCAGAGATATTAAAATGGCTGTGTTGAAAATTTGGTGAAAAAATTCCTAAAAATTACTGTTTTACAAGTCTGCGTTGCGCAGTTCCTATGCACGCTCGTAAGTTTGCGAATTTTTAATATTTTCACTCCAGATTTTCAACATTGCCATTTTACCACACCTCCTCATGAGCAGTACAGCTGTCATTTTTCACATCCTGCCCAAAACATGTTTCCGCCCATGTAGTGCACAATGGCACAGTCGCTGTGTGAACTCAGTGTATGGGACACATTAAGAAAATCACAGTGTCACTGTTCATGAGAAGAGATCTTAAAATGGCTATGTTGAAAATTTGGTGAACAAATTCCTAAAATAACTGTTTCTGGCGTGTGTTGTGCAGTTCCTCATGCATGCCGTAAGTTCTTAATTTTCAATATTTTCACTCCAGATTTTCAACATTGCCATTTTACCACACCTCCTTATGAGCAGTACAGCTGTCATTTTCACATCCTGCCCAAACATGTTTCGCCCATATGGTGCACAATGGGCATGATCGGTATACCAAAATCAATATGTAGCATAGTAAGACAATCACAGTGACATTGTTCATTAGCAGAGGTTTTAAAATGCCAATGTTGACAATTTGGTGAAAAATTCTGACAATGACTGTTTCAAGCGTGCATTGCACAGTTCCATACTGCGCTTGTAGGTTTGCGATTTTCAATATTTCCACTCCAGATTTTCAACATTGCCATTTTACCACACTTCCTTATGAGCAGTACAGCTGTCATTTTTCACATCCTGCCCAAAACGTGTTTCCACCTATGTAGCGCACAATGGGGGTAACAAAAAGGTCATGCTGAAAATTTATTGTGCAAATACCAGCAATCGCACAGGGCATTAGGGTAAAGCACCATACATGCCAAACACCACTGCAAATACCTGCAAGTGAACGTTCAGCATTGACAAATGCTTGTTTATATAGTACTGGTCAGGTAGTAAACACCAGTGGTGTAACAGGGAGGAAAGGGTTAACATGGCAAGCAAATTAAACAGAAAAAAGGAACGCTGCTATGCAGAGGCTAGATCACACTATTAGTTTCTGTGAGCAATTCAACAATGCACTGTACCTGGATATGGACAAGTGATCAATGTCCATGAATATTTCCAATACAAAAACAAAGCAGAAAAGTGATTAAACAAAGGGCAACAGGAACAGAACTACTCAGAATGAGTAACTGTTCAGATAAAGTTAGTCAAAAAAGGGTCAATTTGTAAGAAAAATATTACAAATAAATAGCACACCAACAAAAATATTAAGACTTAAAAGAAATAACAGAAACTCACTCACAACTTGTGAGAAATCTGTCAAATATTAGGAACTAACCTGCTCTGCTTTCACATACACATAAACACACACACACACACACACACACACTACAGGGTCGACCCTCCCCCACTCAGCTCCCTCACAGACACAGACACAGAGAAAACTGAAAACACTACCTATGTTTAACTAAGTATTATCCAAAGATACCAAAACAAAAAATGTTTGCTAGCAGCACTAGGAACAGAATTTAGATTTTGGGAGCAATTAGCTTACAAAAATAACAAATAAAGAGTGTTTTGAAGGTTTTATTGGCTGTGATGGACCACACTGAACTGCTGTCCTACTCAACAAATATACTGTGCAGGAAACAGTCTGCATGTGATAGTTCAGCTAATTACCCACATTGCACTGCAAAATTGCAGGCAAAATTGAAAAACATTGGTGAAATTGGCAAAATTTGGCAGAATTTCACATTATGGGAAATCGCCATCTGAGGTGAAATTACATTTTGCCTAAGCAAAAAATTTAACGTAATGAGGAAATTATGCAGAATATTTTGTTAGGTAAAATTTTCCAATTTCGCACAACTCTACTGCTGGTAAGTGGAGGAGGGGGACAACCTAATACAGGCAGAGCATAAAAGAACACAGTTATTGACGATATTGAGGCAGACTGGGTGGGCCAAAGGCCCTTATCTACTGACAAAGTTCGATGTTTCTATGTAGTTTGTCCATAACTCAAGGGAGAAGCTTTGCAGATGGAAAGGGAAAAAGTAACTTGGTCTGGAATTAATCTAGAAGGGAAAGGGATGAGATACTCTTTAAGTATGTTGCTATCTTTTCTCCACATGCTGGACAGGTTGAAGCCATAATAAAAAGAGACTGGCATGTTTTAAGCAGTGATGAGGGATTTAGAGAAATAGCTGATAAACCCCTTGAATGGCATACAGAAAAGCAAGCTCACTTAAAGGCAAACTAGTACAAAGCCACTATGCTCCCAAGAAACTTGTATCAACAGATATGTAAGGGACTACTTTTCCTGCAGATGCTGCATGTATTGTCATTTTATAATACAAAGCATACCTTTAAATTACAACATAGAGAAAAAAACTCTCAAAATAAAGGAAATGATTACTTGTCATACCCCAGGGTTTATTTATGTGACAGAATGTACATGTGGGGTCTTTTATGTAGTAAAGACCAAAAGATGTTTTAAAGTTTGAGCAGGTGAACATTGCAGAGTAATTGAAAAAAAAATAAATGTATGCAATGGCAGTACATATAAATGAGGTGGTAAATAAGACAGAACATAAATTGAGGTTCATAGCCGCATACTAAATTCATCCAAATTATGGTGGGGGGGGGGGACACATTTTAACAATTTGAGTTTAAAAAGGGAAGGAATTGGGATTTTTATGCTGAAAGCAACAAGCTATGTGGGATTCAATACAGGCTTTGATTTAGCACCTTTTTTGAAATAATTTGAATATTGTGAAGAAATACGAGAAGTATGATGTCATTTGCATAGCTTTTTTGGGAAGGGTTGTATAAAATCGTATACAAAATCTTGTTATTAGTTTATTTATTTTCTTGCCCTTCCTCTTTCAATGTTACACTTGTTTTTTTCAACCCCCATGCCATATTCTTTCCCTTTCTGTTGTCTCCCATTTTTTTTAAGTGCAAAATACAGGAATTTATGTATAGTTAATATTTTTCTCTTTTTCTAAACATTCATTCGTAATGCATCTGCATTGTTCTTTAGGTACTCTTAATGTTATTTTCTGTATACTAATAGGAGTATTTATTGTACTAATAATGATGTTAGGACAAGAATAATATGGATGACTTAAATAGTATTTATGTTTATATGATGGATTTCATGTTGTGATTTAAAATAAAGATATATATATATATATATGTAATAGATAACCCACTCTTAGGTGTGCAGTCGCGCTCTGCTATACACACACCTTGGTGTGCGTCAACCACCCAAGGCATGTGTATGTCAGAGTGCGACTGCACACCATAGAGTGGGTTATATATCTTATAAAATGTCAAAGTTGTTTTGGAGGGGGGTAAAAGTGCAGGTGTGTGGTCGTGCTCTGATATACGCATGATCATCTGATGTGTTTCAACCAAGCAGAGGATTCTTTTTTTCTTACCCAGTTTATAAATATATATATTGCACAGAGGGTTCTTGAGACAGAGGGTTAGGGGTTAGGTTGTACAAGTGTTGATAGTTACATACTAAACTTTTTAAAAAAGATAAGCATGATGTAATTGATAACATTATTAAAATTACTTTTAAATGGATATAAAGAGTTAGGAACATTTTCCTTTGAGAAAGGATCTGAGGATCCGAAATGTGTCAGGCAGGGAATGGGTCTCTAATGAAATGTAAATACGGCCAGGTATGTTGATTGTTGTTGAATTTAATTTTAGAGTTTTGAATACATGACAGTCACATAATACAAAGAGTGAATTACCCCAGAGGCATCATTTTTATTAAGGTGGTGAGTGCCTGATTTTTCCAACTTACTGATGTAATCCCACCGGGGGGGGGCTTACCTTAATTGCCCACTCATTCTCTCCCATTTTTCCTTCTGCTGCTGCTGGCATCACCCAAACTCCTGTGGTGCCCCTGGCTTCCTCAAGTCCTTTGATGCAGCTCTTGTATTTATCTAAGACCAGTTCAGACTCAAATCTTTAACCATGAGTCACCGGGATGTTTTTGGTGCTGCCAGCAATCGCACATGTGCAAGAAGCACATTTGGTCTGCTAACCACTCAATTTGCAGTCCATCAGGGGAGTAATCTGGTGGTCCCGGTGCCCTGGTCAGCTAGAGAGGAGTAGGTGACCTTAGCAATGTGGCACAAAAGCTGCTTTACAGTTTTAAAACAGAGTTTGAGCAGAAGCATTTCCAGGCCTTTTCAGTTTGTGGTTGTATAATATTTAATACTCCATGAAACCATTTTATGATCACTGTCACCAACAGGTTCAATAACTTTGGGTAATTCCTCCGTATAAATTATGTTGATAAGGATGAGATCCAAGATATTTTCCTTCCTGGTGGGTTCAGATATTAGTTGATCAAAATTATCCTGAAGAGTTAGATCAATAATTCTGTAATGTAATTGAGACTTCCCAGTAGCCAACAGATAACAGGTAAATTAAAATCCCCCATTAATATTAAATCATCATAGTTACTGTCTCCACATAAAATGCATTTTAATTTGTCTAGTTTATTATTTAGACTTCTAGCATTGAGCAGTAATGTATTAAGATCTGTACTGGGAACATTTATGGGAGTATTTTTTAATGTGTCTGATGCATTGGGAATACTGACACTGGGGACATTGGTATCTATTTCAGTAAAGGACATTAAGAGGGGATTCTTCCCACCCTCCATTTGGTTAGTTTAAATTAGACATTTTGAAAACATTGATTTGTTTTCCCAATACTCTATTGCCAAATTTATTTAAATGTAGGCCGTCCTTGCATATGAAGTCTGGATTATATACAAATTCTTCCCAATGGGTAAGACAGTGTATTTTTTGTTTAAGACACCAACTGCAAAGCCAATTATTTAAAGATTTAATTTTCTCATTAATGTAGCTGGCAGCCCTAGGGACAGGAAGAATTTCTGAAAAAACGATCTGATAATCAAGGTCTACTAGTAGATTGTGCATACCCACAAATTCTTCTTTGATGCTCTGAACATCTTGATTAAAAACATTGTTTAAGGGGGGGTGTGGTCAGGCCACTGGGAAGATGGTAGCCTAAAACGAGAGCTCCCGCCCGCATGGTGAACATCCGCAATACATTGCCACGATCCTGTGGAGTCCCTACCAAAAAACAAACAACTTTATGAATGGATGACACTACATCTTCTGGGCAGCGCCATTTTTGAGTGGATTTTGGGCTATTTTGCATCTATATTCAGCGTTGTGTTTTCTTGAGTTTCTCTCGGCCAGCACTAGGCCGCTCAGGCCTATCCTGTGATCATAGTGCTACTCACTACTTTTTACCATATAACATTATCACAGAAGTACTATCATTTGAAAAATTGCTTTATTCATTTAACGTTCAAGGGTGAGCTTGCAAACCAATACCATGGCATCAGGAGACACCCGCTCCCAAGACCAGCTGATTGATATGGGAGAATCGCTTCAGCACATAACCAGGTTACTAGAGAGGCTTATATTCAGAGTGGACGACATAAGTCTGTCACTTGTGGGCACTGTTAAAGATGTAAAGCAGCTACAAGATAAAGTCAATGTACTTCAACAGAAAGCTGAAACAGGCAAAACGCACCAGTCACAAGTATGGCAAAGGCTGCAACAGCATGAGGAACACCTGGCTTTATTGTGGAACAGAGAAGAGGACCACGAAAATAGTAACCGCCATAATAATTTATGGATCATTGGTTTACCGGAGGGAGCAGAGGGGCCATCGATGGAGAACTTCTTAAACCAAAATATACCAATAATGCTGGGAGAGAGATGGAGAGGCCCTACTGAGGTTGAAAGGGCCCACAGGGTAGCTATCTGACCCAACAAACAAATGGAAACCCCCATCCCATTGTGGCATACCCGCTATGCTACTCAACCAAGGAAAGAATCCTGAGAGCAGCCAGAGACCTAGGAGAGCTGCAATGGCAAGGTACGCCTATTCAGATTTATAGAGACTTTACACACGAGACTGCTACCAAGAGAAGGGCTTTTTGTCCCATTAAGAGGTGGTTGTACCAACATGATTTTCACTTTAAATTCAAAAACCTTACCAAACTCTTGGTGTCTAAAGGTGGTCATGAAATTACAGTGGAATATCCAGCTGAGTTGAAGTGGTGGCTCAGTCGTATATGGCCTAGTCTACATTTCCCTACTACCACTCCCAGAAGGCTTTGGGAGCCATCTCAAACCCCACCTCCAAGTAGGAACCTTCTTGCAGAGCACAATACTTCCAGGGATTCTTTCCCAGTGGGACTGGCGCAACCCTCTGCTATTTCCCTAAGCTGAAATGGCATCATAAGAGCCCAGAACTCAGCTTCTTCTCTGAATACTCAGCATAACTCTCTGTTGATGCCCCTGGACCAGCTATCAGACATTTCCTTTTCTAAAGCCAGACAGCAGGTGAGAAATAGTCTTCAGCAGTCACCAAGAAAGAATCCTCCAGCCAAAATTGCCAGAGATGATCCACCACACCTTCAAGATCCCGAGACCCCTGGTGGAGCCTTTTGTAGTGAATCAGGGATAGACCATCAGACTGACTGGTCAGACTTTCCGGACACAACTCTGATGGAAGTGATGGATGATTTCATGCTGGTGAAACCGGGGACTATTTCATATGCCACAGCAGCAACCAAGCCCTCTCTAGCATCCACTACTTCCCCTCCGGGGTCCCCTGAGCTGGCCGAGGGTTACATTACCTGAACTGAATTACAAATATTATGTGAATGTTTCTCACTGTAGCCCAGGTTGTTATGCTTTATGTTGTAAGATGGGCCAATTAGAGAGAGGCCTTCCTCCCCCCTCTTCCGGAGGCTTTATACCCTCCCCCCCTCTTTCTCCCCATGCTCGCAACCAACTTTGTGTGTAAGAGTAAGCACATACTCCTAGGATCTGCAACATCACACTCTTCCAATGCTGGGAGATGGGTGTCCCCACCTCCCACCCATTCCTGGTCATACCAATCTCATCAAGGCACTATTTAGCTAAGAGATGGATGTTGAACCCCCAAATGGGCACTACTGGCAACCTCATTTTGCTGATTTAGGGAGATACCCCCCACTCCTCCCCCCCATGGAGTCAATGCGAATGACCACAGATGGTCACCTGTTTGGGGCTGACTCTTCATGAGTGACCTCACACACTAGTTAACCCCGTACTGAGTGCTGGAGTTAGCATAGCTGAAGAGTGCTTGTTACACCCACTATTGCAGTAATCTCCGCTCTCATAGCATTAAGATTGGATAGGGCGCATTTAGTGCCAATAGGTTAACTTTTTGTAGGCCATTGGACCTAAGTTTTGTTTGTGCTAGTTTGTTCACTGATGGCTGTTGTACTTTCTTATTATCTTTTTGCAGTCCTTCCATATATCAGGCTAGGATAACAGGTTGGTTCCTGGCAATGCTCTCATCTTCATTCACTTGTTTGCTTGGATTGACCATTTTGCTTTATGTAGGGTACTGTATCTCATCACTGAATCATAACTACTGTTCTCTATCCCCTTCCATTGGTGCAGTAAGTATCTCCTCTTTTTCTCTCAATAACGATATGGTAGTGACTCCCTTCCCACCCCAGATCCATAGGTGGGTATCTTGGAATGTAAAGGGTCTCAATCACCCCATTACAAGAGTCCAGGTCTTACAGCATTTAAAATCATTAAAGGTTGACATAGCTCTCCTTCAAGAGATGCACCTCTTAACAAAAATGACTACATAACTGAAGAAAGTCTGGGTGGGAGAAACTGTGGCTAACTCAGCCCTCACTAAGTCAAAAGGGGTCGCCATCCTCATCCACCATGTGTCGGCCTGGAAAGTAGATGGTGTAAAGAAGGACAGTCAAGGTAGATGGGTGTCGGCACGTTTAGTCACCCCTGAGGGATCTATGGTTTTAGGCAACCTATATGCCCCCAATGGGGAACATACAGATTTTTTCCCAGCTGTGAGCCAGGCAATCTCTGATCTCCAGTCTGACAGCCCTCCCCTCCCTATACTGTTAGGAGGTGATTTCAATTTAGTAGATTACATTTTCTTAGGCAAATCAACCCCACACAACAGACCACCCCAAAAGCCAGACAATCTCTCAGAGACTTGCAAGAGGGGTGGGCACTAATAGATGTTTGCTGCAAGGAACATCCCACATATAGGGACTATACATTTTATTCTTCCCCCCACCAAATGCACAGCTGCATAGACTATTGGTTAGTTAACAACGTTGCCATGAAGGATATTACAGATACTGGGATTGGTTCAATAGTAATTTCAGATCATTCCCCTGTATGGCTCTCATATTATCCCTCCAAACATCCCACATGGGGAGTGCATTGGTGCTACACCCCATTACTCCTTAAGGACCTAGCATTTGGTCCAAAGCTATCACAAGCGAGGAAGGATTACTTAGCCCTAAATTCGGACTGTGGAGTATCACCTGACATAGTCTGGGATGCCTTTAAGGCAGTACTCTGGGGGCACATTATTGCCTTCTCTGCAGCCTATAACAAAGCCCATCAGGCCAATTTAGCTAACTTGCAGGCAGACCTAGTCAAGCTGGAGCGAACGTTTAAGGCAGCCTCTCAGACTAACATAGATAACGCTCTCTATTGGAAAATTCTCAGCCTCAAGTATCAGATTAATAACATTTTACATTAAAAAGCTGAGTAGCTTCTTTTAAGATCAAGGCAGAATTGTGGGCCAATGGTGAGAGGTCTGGGAAGCTGCTGGCTTTTCGCTTGCGCAAGCAACAGGCTGCTACAAGAATTTATTCGTTGCACTCTGCGTCTGGAGCAATCACATCCACTCCAAAAGATATCAACCATACATTGCATATGTTTTATGAATCCCTGTACCAATCCCATTCTAAGATCATCCCAGTGGAACTGCCTCAGTGACTATTGGAGTTGTGACAGAACACCCAGCTGCCATCCTTGTCACCTAAACAAAGGGCTCAATTGGAAGCCCCTATATCATGTGAGGAACTACGAATAGAACTCTCACAAATGGCACATGTGAAAGCTCCTGGACCTGATGGCATGTCTGTAGAGCTCTACCAGGCCCTAGGTTCAGATATTATCCCCCCGTTGCAACTGGCCCTGCAAGACTCTCACAACAAGAGTCTCCTACCCCCATCCATGAGAGATGCGCTAATTACACTCTTGCCAAAAAAATCTTCTGACTCACTGGATTGTGTGAATTTTCACCCAATATCCTTGCTTTCAGTGGACACTAAAATATTGGCTAAGGCCATAGCCACCAGACCGATGGAGGTACTCCCTGCAATTATCCACCCTGCACAAGCAGGTTTCATGAAAGGGAAAACCGGAGCGGACAATACCGGTCTTTTGCTTACTATTAAGTGGTTCACACACAAGGCCCACCTACCCATGGCAGCCCTGGTGACAGATTTTGCTAAGGCATTCGATTCAGTAAAATGGGGGTACATTTATGAAATTTTGAACAAATATGGTTTTGGGCCCTGTTTCAAACAGTGGATACACACACTGTACACTTCTCCTATGGAATGCATCCTCATGAACAATGATATCTCCCCCCCCCATTTCCTCTCCACAGGGGCACTAGGCAGGGATGCCCTCTCCCCCATGGGTATTTTTGATGGCCCTGGACCCCCTTAATCAGGTTATGACCACTAACCCAGCTATTCAAGGGATTCAGGTGGCATAGCAAACCTATGTGGCCATGGCTTATGCGCATGACCTACTTCTGACACTGACCAATCCACAGCGAGCAATTCCTGAAGTCCTACAAGTACTGGAGGACTTTGCTAGGCTGTCTGGCCTCATAATCAACCAAAAAAAAACAATTGTAGCCCCACAAAACTCCCACTGCATGAATGAGTGCATTCGGGGCACTGAAGCCAAATCAGTAGAAACAGCATATTCCTTATTCCACAAAATCATATTCAGTGCTCTTAACACCCACGTGCCTCTAGTCAAAACCCGCATAAAAGCTAGAAAATGCCATTGGTTTACGGCAGAAATCAAGACAGCATTACAAAAAAGAGACAAGCTTTGGAAGCTAGCATGCAAATCCCATGAAGCCGAAGACTGGCTCCTTTTCAGAACAGCCAGAAACCTCTGTACAAAGTTGATTCGGGATACTAAGGCCAACTTCTACCACTCTGAACTTGACTCGGCCTCCAACTGCCCCACCAAGTTTTGGTCCATGATAAAAGAACTCTTTGGCAGCACCACAGGAAACACTCTCCCCTCAAAAATGATCTCTGACAATGCAACCATCAGCAATAAAAAAAAGATACTACAAGCCTTCAACAATCACTTTGCTACTGCAGGGCTAGCTTTTGATAACTCACCTGCATGTAAACTAAGACACCAACTTACCACGCACTCTGCAGAATCTAGTCCCACAGATGCAGTCTTTTCCTTCTCCCCTACTTCACTAAAAGATGTCGAGGAACTACTTCTCCAGCTGGACTCCAAAAAAAGTGCTGGTGCTGACACTTTTGATCCATTCTACCCAAAGATTGCCTATCATGTATTGGCTGTATCTATTATACACCTATTTAAGCTGTCCCTTTCTCAAGGGACCCTTCCCAAAATGTGGAAGACCGCACATGTCATCCCACTGTTCAAATCCGGGGACTCCTGTGATCTAAATAATTACAGGCCCATCTCCCTTCTCCAAGTCTTATCAAAATTCCTAGAAAAATAGTGAATGCACAGTTGAAATCCTTCATACAGGATTCCAATTTGCTAAACCCTATGAAATCTGGCTTTAGATCCGAGCATAGTACGATCTCAGCCCTAGTTAAGGTGACAAATGACTGGCAGCTTGAGCTAGAGGACATAAAATTTGTCTGTGCCATTTTTCTAGACCTAAGTAAGGCCTTTGACACTGTTGACCACAGCCTTCTTCTTTCCTCCCTTAAAGCTATTAGTCTAGATCCTACCTCCTTGCGCTGGTTTCACAACTACCTCTCACACAGGCACCAGCAGATCAAGGCCGAAGGTGATCTTTTCCCCCCAAATCTGTTTAAAAGAGGTGTCCCACAGGGATCCATCTTAGGGCCACTCCTATTTTCCATCTACATCAACAGCAGAGACACAGGCATCAAAGAGGTGAAAATCCATCTGTTTGCAGATGACACAGTGATCTACCTGAGTTGTACTACACCCAAAACTGCCTGTAGCGACCTGAAAGCAGAATTCAACATTCTTCAATACCAGCTCCTCAGCAAAAAACTGCTACTTAACGCCAAAAAGACAAAAGTGATGCTATTCTCACCTATTAATCATGTAACCTACCCTGATGGCACTGGTACTCTCCCTCCCATCTCTACCCTCTTAGGAGAATACCTGCAATTCATGCCAAAATTCAAATACCTAGGGGTCTGGCTTGACCACAAACTCTCCTTTGCAGATCATCTGGAGGACTTGTTAAAAAAACTGAGGCACAGACTAGGTCTCTTTTTCAGAATAAACTGCCTATTAACTACAGAGGCCAAGAGACAACTAGTTCAGTCCACATTCCTCTCACAAATTTACTATGCTGACTTTATATACAGCCAATGCACTAATTCATACCTCGGTAAACTGGACACACTTTACCAGAGAGCCCTGCGATTCATCACTGGTCTCCCCCTTTCCACCCATCACTGCTCCTTATATGCGGCTGTAGGTTGGACATCCCTACAGTATAGATGTAATAAAAATGCAGCTCTCTGGACATACAGAGCTCTTACTGGAAAACTCCCACAGTACATTGTTGAATGCCTGCCTCTCAATGCATCTGGAACCTATGCCCTAAGAAGCCACTCTCTGATATCTCTGAAAGTGCCTAAAGCCATTACACACTTTTGGAGAGCTACCATAAGTTTCACACTGCCGACGCTCTGGAATGCACTCCAGAAATTGCTAAAACTGAGGACCCCTGTCAGTCTTACGGTGTTTAAGACCTTACATACAAAATACATCACAGAAGCCTGTAATTGCTTCAAATGATCCAAGCGTAGTTATACTGCCCTCTCCCGCGCCTCTCCAGCCCTTCCCAACCTTATTCCTTGCACCTCGCAACTCCCATCCCTGAGTCACCCATTTATTCATTGCACTGAAATCCTCCCTTCCTCACAAACCATTCCTAGCTTAACCTCAGTCTCCCATCCTTTCACTTCTAGTATTTTCCCAGTACCCAACCCGTACCCCCACTGTCTTCCCACTGCCACCTGCCACAAGTCTCCTCCCTATGCATTTGGGGTTTTTATTTACCTTGACTATGTATTTCCATCCACTGTTAACATCCAAGGCAGCTTTTTCTTGCAGTAAAAAATGCCTTATCCTTATAGGAATACTAAACCAATTTTTGTTTTGTAGAATCTAGTACCAAATTTTTACTTACCTGCCACCTTATTGTTATACCCTTACCGACTGTCTATTACCTGAACATATATGTACTCTTATTTGTCTTGTCTGCTGCAGGCCCATCTGCACTGTTGTACACTCTTTTATTGTCTATTTGCCTGTATATAAATGCACTGTCACTCGACTTGTACAATGCAGGTCCACCTTGTAAATGAGCTTGCTCAATGGTGATCGCCTGGATAAATAAAGAATTTGATTGATTGATTGATTGATTGAATTGACTTGAGCAGGATTTAACTATTTAACTATTTGGGGATTCAAATCCCATATAGCAGGGCAGTGCTTGAAACAGCCAATTTCTCCCCCCTATGTATGCAACTGACCACTGAGGTGGACAGATGGCGCAAACTTAAGTTATCATTACAAGGCAGAGTGGCAATGATACATATGCTATTTCTGCCCCGACTTATTTTTCTATTTAATAACTTGCCTCTGCGTCTTCCCTCAAAACTCTTTCACTCATTAGATGAACTGGTCTCCAAGTTTATCTGGGATAATAAAGTGCCAAGGTGGAGTAGACAAAAATCAGAGCACACTGGTCTAGGGGTGGCCTTAATGTGCCTTGCTTCTTTGGGTACCACTTAGCCAGCCTGACAGCGAAAGCGACCAGATGGTTTGCTAGTCAGAACATGGAAGCTCCTATATGGGTTCAGCTGGAAAAAGCAGTAGGGGGCCCAGCAACTTTGTACAACTTACTTACTCCATGCTCTAGAATAGATTCGACACTCCCTCTGACTATTATAGAAACTGCTAGGGCTTGGAAAATGTTATTTGCAAAGTCTCACATGCCAAAACAGGCCTGGTACCCCCTGATACAATATGCTCCACTATGGAACAACTCACTCATACAAATCGAAGGATCAGTGGTGAGTTGGCCATCATGGAGACACCGTGGGCTTAATCTGATCTCTGACTTTGTCACGCAGGGTACCAAACACATCGCACCTTTTACACAATTGCAGAGACAATTAGTTTTACCTAAAAAAGACTTCTGGCATTAACTGCAACTTTGTAGTGCCCTGACACCCCTTCTTGACACTTAGGTGGACACAGAACAATGGCAATGGCTTAATAACCTATGCACCCTTAAAAATAGGACAGACCTAATGGGCCTCTTTTACAGTACCTGGAGAGATTCACAAATTGATGCTACATAATCATGCAGACAGAAATGGGAAAAACTTTTGGAGGCAGTGATAACAGAAGAGAAATGGCACTCCATATACAAGACTAAAAATGTAGCCCATAAAGATACAAACAGTAATTTCATTCAACTGAAAATCTTACTATTTTGGTACCGCATGCCCAAAGTACTGCATAAACAAGGGTTACTCGATCACATTCTCTACTGGCAATGCTCACAACCCAATGCCCACATCGAGCACATACTTTGGTCTTGCCCCTCTCTTACCACTTTTTGGGGCATAGTAACCAATGACATATCCCAAGTTGCAAATACCCAGATTACCTTAACTGCCTCTATTGCATTACTGGGAGACACCTCTGCCTCCCCCATAGGGACCCTCCCCAAGCTGGCACAACATTGGGTCCTTTCAGTTATATTAGAAGCCAAGAGGCTCTTACTTATGTACTGCCACCAACCTACAATGCATAGTAGAACTATGTGGCATGCAGCAGTGGCTCGCCTATCTCTTTTTGAAAAAATCTTTTTCTCGCAGACTAACAGCATGCGTGCATTCCAAGCAAAGTGGAGGGCTTACTTGAGGTCTGAATTTTTGAAAATTCCAAGTCAACCTTAAGGTAATGGACTGTTGGGCATATCCTCCCTCCCATCTTTTATTCCCTCCCCGATCCATCTGCCCACTGACCTCCTCCTCCACTTTTTATGTTTCTTTTTTGCCACTTCTTTCTTTTTGTCCTGGATAGATATAGAAACCAGGTGAGAGATGAGAGCATTGAGTTTCATAATCCTATAGCTATGTTGATTGTAGCAACACACAGGAACAGGATATGGTTAAACAATATGTGTAACTGGACAAAGTACCTACCAGAGTTATAGCAATGTACAAGAACTTGTGTGTTAAGACGATTTGTATGTATGAGAATGATGACTGCACCAACTGTCTTTGTAGTCACAAAAGAAATAATCAATAAATTATTATATGATAAAAAAAAACATTATTTACCCCAGCATGGATTATAACCCATGGCTTTTTCCCCCAAGTTTTCAAGATGTTCCTGGACATTTTTGTAATGTCTAAGATTTTGACTCCTCTAAAACTAGAGACAGTCCTATTTGTTTTATCCTGATTACAAATAGCCTTGTCCAAGTTTTTAATAATAGAATCACCCAACAAATAAATTTGCCTGGACTCAATTTCATTCCTATCAGTAAGGTCGATGAGATCATCAGACTCTGCTCCATTTCTATTAGTCAAGTCTATTACATTTTCAGAATTGGACTGTATGTTCACATTACATAGATAATCCCCCTACTTATTGTGATCTAATAAAAGAACTCAGGGAGGCTGAAGGTGAGGAAGAAGACTGGGATTCTTTTGCAGGTGCTGTTAGAGTAGCCTCAGCACTGGAAAGGCCCTATGAGCCAGAGCCTACGAAGGATACCCAACGATGGACAGAGTTGCTGAGAGAAATCAGAGAACTGGAAGCTAGTGCCCCTACCAAGGTTGCTTCCACAGATAAAGACTATGATCCCCCTCAGAATGTGTCTGTTATAGGAGTGGGGGTGCACACACAGGTGCCCCCTGCAGATGGCAGGTCAAAGACTGAACTAAGTGAATTGATTGCTATACTAGGAGAATTAATGGGATGTAGTGCACTGCTTTCGGCATGGCAAAGAGAGAGAAGGAGGCTGAGCCAAGACCCTCTACTGTCAGTGCCCTGGCTCCAGCACCAAATATGTACTCCTCCCCACCCCATAGCTGTGAATGGGGACCAAACTCTAATGTAATGTTACAGCCAAAGCAGACCAAAGGAAATATATTTTGCCACAACTGTGGGAAGGACAGGCACATAAAAAAAGATTGCTGGTCTAAAAGGGACCTAGAAAAGGTGACCGACAAACTACAGGGGGTGCTCCAAAGAGCAAAGCAATTTCAGAAGGGTGCAGGAAATGACTGCAGTGGATGGTTAGGCAATTCCAAATCCAATTTATTTGTGGCTAGGTCATCTGTCCAAGTTCCTGCTAATGCTCCTCTGGACTGGTCCCAAATGGTTGGTCCTTCCATGGAGACCATGGTACACATTGATGGTATTCCAGCTCGAGCTGTATTGGACAGTGGATCACAGGTCACTGTAATATTCAAAGATTGGTATGCCCAGCACTTGTCTAACTGCCTCTACAACCATTAGAAGGTCTGCATGTATGGAGTTTAAGTGATAAATCTTACCCCTACCTTGGTTTCTTACGAGTATGGCTATCTTTTCCTTCAACTGTTGTTGGTATGGATGAGCCCATGGAGTCTCTGGCCTTGGTCTGCCCTTCCACTGGACTATGTGATGGAATTTCCATATTGATCAGCACTAATGCACATATGTTTGGCTGCCTAGCAGAGATGTGTCAAGAGAGGTGAGCTCAGAAAACCAGACAAGCCTTGCCTATTCATGCAATAGTACAAAAACCTTATGAGATGCAGCTGCAGAACAGAGTGAATGACAAGGATGATTCAGTAGGGTATGTCTGGAAAAAGGACCCATAACCTCTTGTCTTGCTTCCTAATTCACAGTGTCACATCAGTGGAGAGGTGCATATCAAAAAAGATGTTACAAACAAGATTCTTATGCTGGATGCCCTAGAAAAGGGGAAGCTACATAATGGACTTTTAATTAAACCCAGTGTGGTACCTGTTAGAGCCCATGCCTATGCTAGGAGAGTAGTAGTGCAACTCTGCAATGTGACCGACGGAGACATTGCAGTTCCCCAGGCCTGTACCCTGGTTCAGGTATACTGTGCAGATACTATATACAAGAAACAGCACTCCAGCCTAGCACTGATGCTTGTTTAAATTACTTTATTAACTTCATAATTTTTGAAGCAGATTGTAAATACACATACAAATATATTCAAAAAATTAATTGTTGTTATAAATTAGCAAGTATGATTGATGGGATGAATACACCCATGGGCACTGAGAGTATAATTGGAGCATTTAAATGAAATAATCAGGTAATTATACACACCTAATGATTGAAACACTATTTAAATGTGCACCTCACAGTAATGCGACACCCCTGACAAAGAGGGCTTTGTGGCATCAAAGCACTGGGCTGCTATCACTGATATGGTATGGGAACCTGTACATTGTGTTTTATGGAATTTTTTGAATATATTTGTATGTGCATTTAAAATCTGCTTCAAAAATTCTTATGAAGTTAATAAAATAATGTAAATAAGCATCAATGCTAGTCTGGAGTGCCGTTTCTTGTATATAATATTTACATTTGTATTTTATGGCACCCGACCTTAACTGAGTGCACCTCTTCTTTTTCTCTTAGAATTAAAGCATTTTGATGGTGTGCATCAGCAGTATTCTATGATCAGAGGCAGCAAATATTTCAAGAAACAGCACAGGTTCATTGCCATTTCAGCAAGAGAATGCTGAAACCAAAATTAACATTAAAACAAAAAAGTTAATTGAATAGGGATGGCTTTCTCACTGAGCAGTACAAACTTGACATCCTCCAGAGCCACAGTTTTCTCAGATCATAGTCCTGAACCTGAACCCAGTACTAGTTCAGAGGAGGTGACTGTTCGAGCTGTTTTGTGAAATTAGAAAAAGTAGTGCTAAAGGAGCTGGCTTTGCATTACAACATTTGGTTTTTGAATAAATGTCTGGAAAAGGAAAGAATTCCCCATGGGCTCCAAGTTACAAAAATGCCCGCCTGTGGGTTAAGCAATATGCACTACAGAGAAAAGTGAGAAAAGAACTTGAAAAATAGCTGGTCTGAATTCATTAAGATTCAAATAGATGAAGATGAGTATCAGTGAGCTGTAGTATTGGATAAAATTAAAGAGCTACATATCCAATTATCCACCTTTGTAAATAATGAATAAATTCGGAATTTGGATCAAAAATTGGCAGAGAAGGCTAAGCGATGGGAGGCTGAGCTAATTAACAGGAAGAAAAATAAACTCACTTGTGATGAGAGAGAGACTATTGAAGTGATAAAATATACAAATTTGAGAACTTTACTCACCAACAATCGTGAGGCAGAAGGAGGTCTCGCGGGAGAAGCCAATGGTCAGGATACTGTTCCTCAGCTTCCGCTTCTCAGGGAAGGAGTGAACACTTCTCGAGTCAGGATTCCAACATAGAACAACAACAGGGGGCCCCCAGGACTGGCAAGCTTTAAAAAGGAAGAAAAAATCAATAGATGAGGAGGCAAATGCAGCAGGAACTGACTGAGGAATACATCAGTTTTAAGGGATACTAGCCAGGTAGTGGACAAAACAGATGATATGGAAACTGAATTTTCTTTGCAGGATTTAACTGTTGTAAACCTGTCTATGCAAATGTTTACTGTTGCACAACTAAAGGTGTTAAAATCTGGTCTGTCTTTTGTTCCAGTTCATCCAGTTAACAAATTTGAGATCTTTTGCAATCTATTCAAGTTGTTCAAGAAGCTGAATCTTACTAAACATTTCATCCACTGACACAGCGCTAGATTTAGTGCTGCAGTCAGTAGAGAATGAACAAGAGAACAATGCTATGATTGATGCATTGACCATGGAAGAATTACGAAAGACCTTAATGGGAGCAAATGAATATGTGGGCCAGGGGGCTTAGGAGAGGGGGTTGCTTATCCCCGAGCTGCAGTTGGATCTACTGATACAATTAGAGGAGTAGCATTAAAGCCTGTTGCCAAAGTTAAGTCCACCTTCTCACCACTTAACACTGGCAGTGAAGCCATTAAAGTTTTCCAAGATGTTGTAATAAGGGATATTGAAAAAGTGTTAGAACAAAATAAATCATGCCCTCATTGAGATGATCTATGTCCCAGAATGGTCAGCCTTGAAAGAATTACAATATATGCAGGATGTAGAAATTAAACCATCTGATAAAGGTGACAACAAATAGAATAAAGTATGGGTTGGGGTGTGTAATGAGAAGTTTACACACACCTGAGGGGTTTATGACTAGCATCTAACCCCTCGGGAGTGTGTAAACTTCAAGTTTACACACTCTGACTCATATTTTATTTTATATAATTGCCTGTTTCTCCTTTTCTCGCCTCAGCAATTGTATAAAATAAAATGTTACTGTGCAGCCGCGGTCCAGTTACATTGAACTGAGTGGCCGCAGTTGGCAGTTTGTTTACTGATTTAAATTTTTTTATTTTGTGCTCAGCCCTGAGAGTTATTTTTAAAACTTCTGGCAGGTTTTCAGGTTTTTTTAGTATTTATTACCTAGTCCAGGTGGTGGTTTGCTGTCCCTTAGCGGTTCGGTGAGCATACATGGTGGTGAAGCGAGGAAGTGCAGCAGGTGCATGCACACCGTGAGGGAAACCATGCATGTGTTTGCTGTAATGAACACTCCTTCATTATGGCAAATTATGCCAAGGTTTCCCTATGGGAAAAAAGAGAAACCATTAATTATATTGTAATTATGAATAAGAAGGACTACCAGGCTGAGGCACTGAGACAACTGTTATATGTGGGAACTTGTAAAAAATTAGTTAAAAATCCAGAACTGATTTACAAAGAAAAACTGGCTTCATTTCCTGTGGAATCAGCTGAGAGGGGTTGGATTATGCAGAGAGAACAGAAGGCATTGTGCCCTGTACACCCCAAAACACCAGTATTCTATCATGTACTGAAAATTCATAAAAATAGAAACAATCCACCTGGACACCTCATTATTTCAGGTAATACTTTCCTGTCTGAACCTTTAGCAAGTTACATAGACAGATTTTTACAACAGGAAGTGACAGCCTTAAAGTCTTACATAAAAGATACAACGGCTATATTGAAAAAATTACAAGAATTTAGATGGCAACCCACTTACACCTGGCTAGTTCTGGATGTTAACTCCCTGTATGCTATAATTGATCACAAACAAGGAATTGAAGCAGTAACCATGACTTTGTCCAAATCAGATAAGGTTTTTCCTACCTATTCCATTTATTGCTTCATACTTAGAACATGTTTTAAAAGGGAACTACTTCCTTTTTAATGGGCAATACTACCTCCAAAGTTGGGGCACAGCAATGGGCTCTTTTGTGGTCCCCTCCTATGCTAATTAGAGCAGGAGCCAGGTGCATTTATCTATGTATCTGGGTCAGAAAGGTTTGTAACCAAAAGTTTTCATTTATGTAATAGACTCAGTTTACTTAGTTATTTATTTAATTTATCTAATTTATTTAATAGACTCGGTTTACTTAGTTATTAATATAATTTATTTAATGTTTCAGATATGGCTAACAAGACTTCTTTCAAACTGCAGAGGCAATGCATCCTAAACATGACCAGGAGTTAGCACAGACCATGGAGACCTGCTACCTTTTGATGATGCTCACTGGGAGAAAGTAGTTGATGCAAAGGAAAGGCTTTTCTAGTCAAACACTGTCAAAGTACAACATGGTGTCTCTTGAATTGCCTGAATGTTACTCCAGCAGCCATGGGTATCATTATGTCTGCTACAAGAATGTCACTGCATATAAGAGTTCCAGTAAACTTGCAGCTGATTAAACTTTAAAAAAAAGGCATAATAAAGAGTTATCCAGCAAAATTGCTTCACTCCAAAGTTCATAGTGCTCAATCTGAATCTGCATCATCTACATCAGGCATATTCCCAAATTAATGTATAGTTTGCAAATCATACAAGAAAAGGAATCCTAAGGGGTCAAAGGAGACTTTTGAATATCCTACAACATGTGTAACTTATGGGGCAGCAGACAGCAAAAAAAAAACAAAAAAAAAACACAGCAAAAGAAATGGACAATTGACAAATGGACATGATGGTAGGCAGTATTGATCTCATAGCCAGAGAAGTGAAGTACCACAACAACTGTAAGAACAAGTATGTAAAAAAGGCAGAATGAATAAAGGGCACAAGTACAAAATGTGAATACAGTCAGTTGAGGGACAGTCACCAGGTTGCCTTTTCCAGACTTGTTAAGTATGTACAGTGCATCATGGACATTCCTATGAAGTGTAGTGGGCGTGAAACAAATTACGACCCACAGTGCTTGCAGTCAAAACTGGTAGATCACTTCAAAGATGGTATCATACTGTATCAAATACAGTATGGTATCATACTGTATTTGATACCAAAAGTAGAAAAGTGGGTACAATCATCAGGTCTGCTAAGAAACAGACTGACTGGAGGGAAGCACAAGCAGCACAAGCAGTTCAACACATAAGAGAACAGTTGTTGGAACTCCTAAAGGTACAGCCTCATAATAAAACCAAAGTTGAAGACTTAATAGAAGAAAATGTAAAACAGCTACCCATTCTTCAGACATTCCTACATACTGTACTCACGGGTTCATTACAAGTGGGCAGTGAATGACAGGAGTGGGTAGTTCAATCTATTGCAGATGACATAGTGTTTGTAGTGTCAAGGGGAATAATCAAACAACAAAAACACCTCTTGTTGGGCATGGAAAAAGTTGGTCTTGTCAGCCATGAAGAAGCCAGCCAAGATCTGAAGAGTTTTAGAGTTAAACAAGATTTGAAGGATCTAAACAAGCTGTTGAACACAATAGAGTCCTCCATGAATCCATTCCGGGATGTGTTTGAGGACAGCAATCTTTATGCAATAGGTAGTGGAAAAGCAGTATCACAAGAAGTAGCAAACGAAGTGTTACAGGTTACTGAAATAGGTACTCAGATGTATCATGTGTTTAGAGACAAATGCATTACCAAAGGCAATAGGTTTCAAGGAACTCATCAAAAGATACAAGCTGAAGAACTTTGCAAATGATGCAATGAAGGTGAAGACTGAGAACAATGACAAGAAAATCATCGAGTTGAAAGGAACTCAAGACCTCTTTGGATGCTTGCTATATCTATCTGCAACTTCAAAAGTTGAACTTATGATGGTGTTTGCCTACCCGCTAACCCCGGTACTGCTCTCCTTAAGAAACATTGATGGCTCAATGAACACAACAATGAAGTCAACACTGCTGAAGAAACCTGAGACCAGACTCCAAAGTAGCCACCCAATGCTGTAAATGCCACTGTGGTTGATGCCATGTTCTTGATCAGAAGTCTTACAAACATGCCACCAACATTCTACAGTATGGCAAAAACCATCCTGTCTCTTATTTTGCTGTTCTACCACAAATGAATTCCACCTTACCAGTGATTGTTACAAGTCACCATCAATCAAAGGTCTTGAACAAGAGAAGAGATGAAAGCATAGCATCTCTCCACTCTCCTATCTCATAACTGGTCCTGACCAAAACTGACCAAGATACTTTGCTGGATTCCTGTCTTCATCTTCATTCAAGATGGCGCTCCTGGGTCTCCTAGCTACAGCATGGAATTCTGATGTGTACTGTGAAGTTCTAGGTGATAAAAAGCATATGTATGCAGTAGGAGAAACTTGTTACTCATACAAAGTGGAAGCTGGACATATGCTCAGACTAGAGTGCTAGGCCCTAAAAAGCAAACACATAGAAGCAGACACAAAAATCTTGCAACACATACACTACATTTGCAGTATAAATGAGGGTGAAGATGTGCATGTAGTGGTCAGGGCAGATGATATTGATATTCTGGTCATTCTACTGTATCATGTAAGTTTAAGAGACAATCTCACACTGCACTTGGATACTGGCCTTTCAGGGAATAACACAAGAAGATTTATAGATGTATCCCACTTGCCAGCAGAGTTAGGCAGACCTGTGTGTGCAGCTTTACCAAGTCTCCATGCACTGACAGGGTGCAACTATTTACCAACGTTCAAAGGCAAGGGGAAGGTGTGACCTCTAACAATTATGGAAAAGAATACAGAGTACATACAGGCATTTGAAAAACTGAGATGTCCGCACTTGTTTAAAGAAACTGAGGATACAATTGAAAGCTTTGTGTGTACCTTATATGGACAGAAAGTAAAGAGTGTCAACATAGCCCACTACAGTATGTTCAACGTCAAGTATCGACTGAGTGACAAAGACGCACCTTTAAAATGATCTAAGGAGCAGATGCAAGCTCGATGCCACCAAGCAAATCAACTTTGACACAATACATCTGCCATGCAAATTAGATTTCATTGTTATGGAAAAATGCAGAAAAACTAGAAATGAAACTACTGAAGCCAGAGGACAATGGCTGGACCTATGAAGAAGACAAATGTAAGCCAATGTGATTCACATGTGAAGTTGTACCACCAGCCTTAAGTGAACAATTGAATGAACATGACAACAATCCAAATGAAGAAGATGACGACAGTGACTGTGATGTTGATACTGATGAGACAGATTTGCTTAACGTGTCAGATAATGAAGACAGTGAATAAGAATACTGATTGTTGTACTTAGGTTCATACAACATCATAAAAAGTTGATTGTTTCAAGTTAAATATAGAATAAAATAAATAATAATGTTAATAATAAGCTTTTGACACATATGTTGTTTGTTACAATGTCTGTATTATTTCAATAAAAGCTTTTAGAATTGAAATTAAAGAAGGAACCATTAATTAAAATATACACAGTTTTCACTGACAGTTCATTTTTTCATTGAAGAAGTGCATTCTCCAAGAAAACATTCAACTTTGAGCAAATAAGAGTTGAAAATCCGGATTCTACACACTTTTTTACACAAAAAACAGTCAGCAAGCCTTTCGGACCTAGACACATAGATAAATGCACCTGGCTCCTGGACTAAACCTGTTTATGGGTTGGTGAGAGGAGGGGCCATATACTGTATGACCCAAATCGCAATCCCTTTATTGAAAACATTGTCTTCTTTTCCTTTTTTATAGTTGATCTCTTAATAGTCTGGGATGGCACAGATGCAGATATGGAAAAGTTCCTTGTGTATGCCAATCAAAATGAACTGGGAATTAGATTTTCATCTAAAAGTAACAGACACAAAATATAATTTTTGGATCTCCACCTAATGGGTGTAAGTGGTGAAATTGTCACCACAGCAGGGTTTGGAAAAAGCACAGCAGGAAATAGTTCACTGTATGCATGAAGTGCTCACCCAAAGCACCTTGTTAAAAGTCTACCATACTCCCAGCTGATTAGATTGAAATGGAATAACACTACAGAAACTGACTTTAGAAGTGCAAGCCTATAACTATTTCAGAGACTAATAGCAAGCAGGTATTCAGAGCAAGTTTTGAATCAGGCCCTAGAGAAACTTAAACAGATAGACAGGAAAGAGTTATTGGAGTATAGAAAAAATGGCAGTGATGGAAAGCTAAGTTTTGTAATAACCTATTCAGCAGTATATTTATTTATTTATTTAAGAGTTTTACCAGGAAGGCATACTGAGCGGAGTACCACTCGATTCCAGATGCATCCTGGGGGAAAGGGGACATGGAGCATACAAAATAATGGAACATGGGAGTTGTACATAATATACAGATACAGATATATACAGATAGTAGATATAATATACAGATAGTAACAGACAATAAGAAATGAAGCCAATATATACAGATGCAGAAAAAACAGTCTGAGAGCAAGAAGGGTGCTCAGTACATGGGCAACAATATGGGCATTTGCATGGCAATGTATGGTGGATTAATACAATAGGTTGTATGATAGAAATTAAAACACAGTAGGCAAAATGAGATGAGCCCAAATTACACAAAAATTGCCATAGTTCAGTGCAGAGACTGCATGTGTCACCCCTAACTCTACTCTACCTAAATGTAATTTCTAGACTAGGGTCGAGTGCTGTGGTCACTAGGCAAGTAGCACAGGGTGCTGCACAGCTAGAGGCCCTAAATATAAGAAGGGGGACCTGGGGCATCTGCCCCTCGGCGGTCCTATGTGCAGACGCATGTTGAGGAGAAATGTGCCTTGAGGAGGTGATTTAGATATGAACTGTTGGTAAAGTCCTGAATGCCTGCCAGCAGTGCATTCCAAAGTTTTGGCATGAGGTATTTGAAAGCCACTTGGCCCTTGGGTGTGGACATACGTGGAACATGGAGAAACCGTGAGTTTCCCCTCTTGAGGGAGTATGCAGGTTATGATAGGACTGAGAGGGCAGATTCAAGATGTGGGGGAAGGGACTGTGCCAAGAATTTTGCTGTGGTCCAGATGCTGTGGACATGTCTATGATCATGGAGCGATGTTAGGTCAAGGAACCTGTAGAGGTCGCAGTGATGAGTCAAAGGGGGGCAGTCAAGGGCAAAGCGACAGAAGGAGTAGACAGAATAGGAGGCAGCACAGTGCAGTGGTTTAAGGCTCTGAGCTGCAAACCTTGAGACCTGGGTTTGAATCCCACAGCCCCCACTTGCATATTTTTTGACCCTGAGCAAGTCACTTAACTTCCTTGTGTTCCCAGGTTGCACCTGTAAACAAGCTTTCAGCTTAGTGTGTCTCTCCTAATAAAACAAAGGAGTGGAAGAGAGGATCAAGGCTGGCTAGGACAGACTTGGGAGCAGTGCTGTAGACTATATCCCTGTAGTCAAGTATAGGGGGGATCATCTTCTGAACAATTTCCTTATGGGTTGCCAGAGGGATGCTGCCCTTATTCCGATATAAGGCTCTGAGTTTTGGGCACAGTTTCTTGTGGATTGAGTCAATTGGAGCAGAAAAGTCAAGGTGTTGGTCAAGCCAGATTCTGAGGTATTTGAAGGAGGTGCAAGTCTGTAAAGGAGTCCCTTCAGTGGTGAGAAAAGTAGCGGTAGAATGGAGCCAGGAGAGCCTTTGCCTCATCCCAAAAGTTAGGGAGACTGTTTTCTTGGAGTTAAGAAAAAGCTGGTTTGAGTGAAACCAGTGCTGTACTGCATTGAAATCCTGCTGGAATATAGAGGCCACTTCCATGGGGGAGGGACGCAATGTGTTCAGTACTGTGTCATCAGCGTAAAAGTGAATGGATGTGTGTGGGCAGACCAAGAGTAGGTCATTTAGAAAAATGGAGAAGAGTATCGGGCCAAGGACTGAGCCTAGGGGGCCCAAGTGGTGACGGGGAAGAGGGTGGAGGTGTGAGGTCCAATTCTTACTGATTGTGATCTACCAACCAGGTATGAGTGAAACCATCCAGTGGTAGCACCTGAGAGTCCAGCACTAGAGAGTTTGAAGAGCAGGAGGGAGTGGGAGACTGTGTTGATGGCTTTTGTGAGGTTGACAAAAATGGCTGAGGTGGTGTGTCCTTTATCCATGCCAGTGAGGATGGTGTCAGTGAGCCTTAGTAAGGAGGTAATGGTAGAGTGTGAGTTCCTGAATCCTGACTGGTAGGGCGTGAAGATAGAGGAGTCAAGGAAGAAGGAGAGTTGGGCTAGGACAAGGTGCTCCTGTAATTTGGCTAGGATGGGGAGTAGGGAGATAGGGTGGTAGTTTCCTGGTGATGAGGGGTCATCCCCTTTTAGAAGGGGGATGGCAGTGGCATGCTTCCAGTTGGATGGTATGTCGGCAAGTGAAAATGAGAGATTGAACAGAGCTGCCAACGGGGTGCCAATGGCTGGGCAGATAGGTGTCGCATTTTGGGATCAAGTCCTGAGGGGCATTTGCCTTTGGAGGGGTTGAGTGACCACAGGGCTTTTAGCACAATGGGTGGGGTAACCCGGTGAAAAGAGAAGCCAGGTGCTTGGGAAGATGTTGGCATTGGGGGATGCATACTTGGAGGGGTGCGGTAGAGAGGCTAGAAGATTGGATGCACAGTTAGTGAAGAAGGTATTGAAAACAGAGGCCACTTCACCTGGTTCAGAGACAATGGAGCCTTCAACAAATAGGGTGGGGGTGGGTGGTTGGGCAGGGGGAGAGAAAAGTGACTTGATTGTTTTCCAGAATTTCATAGGGTGATTTAGGTTTATGTGGAAGGATGCCTTGAAATAGTTAGCTTTGGCCTGACGGATTTGTGTAGTGCAGGAATTACGAAGTGTCCAATATAATTGGAGTACCACCTGGGTGCCAGTTGCCTTGTACATTTTCCAGGCATGGTCTCTAGCATGAAATTGGTCAATGAGATTGGCAGAGACCCAGGGCAGGTGGGCACTTCTTACCCAAGTCCTTCCGAGGGGCAGGTGGGTGTTCCATACAGCGAGGAAAATATCCTTAAAGAATTCTAGGGCTGAGTCGAGGGAAGATGCTTGTGGGATGAAGGACCAATCAACTTATGACAGGTTGCTTAACAGTGCATCTAGGTAGAGGGCTTTGTATGACCTAGTGAGCAATGTCTGTGGTGGCGGTGCTTTGGGCCTGAATATTTTCCTTACCGGGTAGATCATATGGTGATCATTTAGGGAGTCCAGGAGGAGTCCAACTTCGATGATCCGATGGGGGTGTGAGGTAAGTGCCCAATCCAAGAGGGAATGGTTCTGAGATTTGTGATTTAGGTGAGTGGGTTCAGAAATTTGTTGGTTGAAGTTTAGGGCAGTGACTAGGCTTTGAAGTTTAGAGTTGTTGTTTGCGAGCCAATTGAAATTGAAGTCCCCTAGAATATGTAACTCACCTCCCTGGGTGGTTGACTTTAGGGTGCCCAGGTGGTCCTGCACATTGGGCAGGGAGGTGTCGGGGGTGCAGTAGGATCCTGCAATATATAATGGAATGGAGTAAGGGAGTGAGAGTTTGATTAGCAAGGAGTTGATGGACTGAGTGGGCATGGAAAGCTATACCAGGGTGAACTGGAGCATAGAGGAGATGTACATGGCAATACCTCCCCCCCTTTTTTTTTTTTTGCCCAGGCAATCTTGTCGAATGAGCAAGTAGCCAGGTATAGAAACTTCTGTGTCCAAGTTATGGGGCTTCAGCCAGGTCTCAGAGATTATCATTACATCTGGGCGAAGTGATAGTACGATTGGTTGAAGGGCTGTGATTTTGTTCAAGATACTACAAAGGTTGAGGAGCACAATTTGAAGACCCCTTGGTAATGTGAAAGGTGGGTAGGTGTTGAGGGGGCTTGGACCAGGATTTAGTTCTATGTTCCCTGACAGGAGGAGCAGCAGCACTAATAATTGTTTAGATATGTGCATGCCCCATTGGGTTGGAACTTGTGATGTTTGCAGAGGGCTATTTAGTGTGGAGGTGATTAGTACTGTTAGACCTGCATATCTATGGACATACGCTCAGTAATTAAAGAGCACTGGCATCTTTTGGGCACAGATAGGGACTTTAAGGAAATGAGTGATAAAGGACACCTTATATCCTTTAGAGGGGAAAAAATCTGAAGGACTTACTTGTTCATAGTGAATATAAGAAACCCTTATCTGCAGGAAACTGGTTACCACTAAGATCATGTTTTTTTTCATGTCATGACTGTGTCACTTGTCCAAATGCTAAACAAGGTAGTGCATTCATTAATCCCAGCAATAAGGGTATCAGAAAAGTCGATATACAACATTTCATAACATGCAATACCACACATGTGGTATATGTCATCTGGTGCTCATGTGGTCGTGTCTATATTGGGCACACAACACATGAGCTTAAAGAAAGCATGCAAGAACACTTTAGAGCATTATGGCAAAACAATTTACAGCATCCTATTGCTAAACATTTGGATCAAATAGAAAGATTAAGGGACCATCATATCTCATACATGGGCATTGATCATGTGCCCCCATTGGTAAGGGGAAGGGATAGGGAAAGGATGTTGGATCAAAGGGAATCAAAATGAATTTTTTGCCTTAAGACGTTGAAGCCTGCAGGATTAAATGATGTTATGTATTGGAAACCCTTCCTGTGAACAAGTGAGATAGTACTGGGAAAAAGCTTTTTAGAAGGTTAAAAACCAAAATATTATCAGGTAATGGGTAAACTGGGGGAGTCTGGTGGTATTAGGTATATTTTTAGTATAATTTTTGGAAAAAGCTAACTTTTATAAATTGTGAGAGAAAACATGTTTTTTAAGATAATGCTCTTTTTTCTGTTTCCACAAATATATTAGTTTCCAGGGCCCAGATATTCAAAAGGGTTACGCCATGCGTAACAGGGTTGCTCATGCGCAAGTCCAAAATTGCGCCATTTCGCGATATTCAGAAGGAGGCAGTTGCTCCCCAAAAACATGCTGAGCAATAGCGCAATGAAAATGAAAGGCATGCGCAACGGAGAAGCGGATCCATGCATAAAGCGCAATGCGATATTCAAACACTTAGCGATGCGCAATGGCGGCTGACTGGAAACTGCGCACTGCGGAAATGAGCCAAAATAAAAAGGCTCAAGGAAGCCGCCAAGAACGCTTAGCAGGCTGCCAAGTGGGGGGGAGAGAGAGAGAGAGAGAGAGACAGAGACAGACAGACAGACTTAAAAGGGCAGGCAAGGAAAGTCGTCCCATAGTTTGTAGAGGCCAGTGGGGGTGCCCGGTGCAGTGGAAGTAGCAGTGAGGACAGCGGGGAACACAGCAACAGCAGCAGGGGGCAGAAGCCAGGGAGATGGACAGTGCCAGCTTCCACACAAACCGTAATGAAGGGGTGAGAATCCATGCTGCAGGGGGACGTGGCCGTGGAGGGGCCCGTCGGTGGTATGCCCCCGACAGGCGGTACCGTGCCCGCATCAGCTTTGAGCTGTACACAGATGTAGAGATCGTGGGCCGGTACCGCCTGAACAGGGCAATACTGAGACGGCTCTGTGAGCTGTGCAGTGATGTGATGCAGGCACCCTCACGACGGAGTCACGCTCTGTCGGTGGAGACCAGGTGACAGCCTGCATGTGCCTGCCTGCCATGGGCACCTTCCAGAGGCTGACAGGGGACACCACAGGCATCACACAGTCGGCCCGTCACGCATCCTCACCCAATTCCTCAGTGCACTGCGCATGCTGCGGAGTACATCCATTTCCCCAGCACCGCCCGGCAGGCGTACAAGCAAACATGCAGGAGTTCAACAGGGTGCACATATGCCTGGCATGCTAGGGGCCATAGACTGCACCCATGTGGCCATCCACCGCCACCTGGCCCTGATGGCCATGCATGTCAGACACGAAAGGGCTTCTCCAGTGTCAACTGCCAGGTGGTGTGTGATGCCACTGAGCGATAATCAATGTCTGTGCCACACCCTGGTGGAGCACATGATGCCTTCATATGGTATCAGTCTGCACTGTGCCATCGATTCGAGAGTGGGGACATCCCCACAGGACATGTAGTGGGTGAGTACACATGTATGGAATGCAAACTCTGGGCAAGGGTGGGAATGACACAGGTGCCATGGTAGTGGCACACAGGGAGCTGGCCAATATGGACCTCAACATGACACTACTCTCCACTATCTCCACACAGGTGACTGCAGATACCCACTCCGTCCCTGGCTGCTCACACCATACCGGCACCCCACGACCCCAGCGCAGCTATGCTATAATGAGGCACATGCTGCAACACGTAACATCATAGAGTGGGTGTTGGGATGCTCAAGGCATGCTTCCGATGCCTAGACACCTCTGGCGGTGCCCTACGGTACAGCCCCCAAAAGGCCTGTGGGATATTCCTGGCCTGTTGCATCCTGCACAACATGGCCAAAGACCATGGGATAGCTGTACAGGTCAAACAGGGAGACAGCGATGGGGATGCCAGTGGCACCGGTGATGATGGTGATGAGCAGCCCCCCTAGGACGGAGGGACCCCCGACTTATCCGGCAGGCCCAGCTGCACCGGGATACCATCACAGAGGAGCACTACGCACAACACGGGTAAGTCAGGGGACATGTGCAACCAACACTGTCCATGCGCAAACCACAGGCACACAGGGGAACACACCAGGGGTGCATGAAGGTCAGGGGAGTGGAAGGGTCCAGGCATACCAACACACCATCAGGGAGGGGTGAGCACTCATATGGACACACACACACACCAGGCACACAGCATACATAGGCAGATGCACAGCACTGCAGAACCGACATTGCTAACACACAGCACCACCGACCACCCCCACCACCTGTACTGTCCAAGTACGTGTGTCAGAACCTGGGCACCCTTGCACCTTGGTGTACAGTGCAATGCAGGCATCATCATGCACACGCACCTGTGGACAGCAGTTGAGAGGGTGTGCAGGTGGTCTGTGTGTCGGCGTGGTGAGCAGAGCACCCAGCAGTGCACTGCCCACCATGACACACATTGCACACAGGGCAGCACCAGACAGGGTCTGCACTGGGAGACAGCTCAGTCATGTAGTGCTGTCCCACGGCCACCACAGATGCGTGGGTGGCCCCGCCATGACCCAACAGCATGGGCAGGCTGAGCAGGGGCCACATGGGGTGGCACTGTTGCACCACCAGGGGTTCCACTGCGTGAACGCGACCTTGCCTGCACAGGGGTCTGCAGCACGCTGAACAAACCTGCACCAGGGGTGCTCGGGATGCCCACAGCAGAACCCGGCGTCGACAGGCCTGGTGTCGCACGATGCCGGGAACGGGGAGTGGAGAGTGCACTGTGTGGGGTGTGTGGTACAGGGGCACCTGACTGTGTGCCCAATGCGTCCACGACAGAGACCACTGCCTGGGTCAGCCTGTCAATGGCGGCGGTCACATCCGTTCCCAGACGGACCAGCTCGGCTCGGTCCTGAGCATACTCCCTGCTGTGCCACCCCACGGACACAGACAGTGCCTCCACGGACCTTGCAACCCACCCCTGCAGCTGTACTGATTCCTGCAGCAGGCGGGTGTGCGCGTCCAATGGGTACTGTGCCCCAATGGCATCTTGACCCCCAGGGTGTGGACGGTCCTGAGGCACATCACCCCTTGAGGATGGGCGCTGTTCGCCAGGACCAGGTATAGGCGGATCAAAGGGCGGTGGACATGTGCCACTGCTTGACACTGTACCCCAGACCTGGTGTGCGACTGCTGCTGCTGCCCTCCAACCGCTGTGTCCCCAGGTCACCTGTTCCACCGCCATGCTGGCAACAGTGCCAGACACCTGCACAGCCACCGGTGCTGCCCACGGTGCTGACAGGCACAGCCTGGGACTGTGCCAGCATGCTGGACACAGGTTTGCACCAGAAAGGCCAGGGCACGTGCTGGCCTGCCGTGTGTCTGTCATGGGACACACCTATCACTGCCCATTGCAGGCCTTCTATCATCAATGGTGCAGGTATGTGCTACTGCCATGGTCACAGCATGCTGGCATGCTTGCATGCCAGACTGCTGAGACACAGGCTGTGCACCCCCCGCACCCGTATCACTGACACCAGAGTTGTTGGCCCAGCGTGCATGATGCTGCAGTGCCTGCTGGCTGGAGGTGGAGGTGGATGGTCCCTCCTCCATGTCCAGCAGGTCCGCATCACTGTCTGGACCCACCATCACCGGCTCCTGCAGACGAACAGGATCTGTAACAGAAAGAAAGTACATGTGAGTGCATGTGAACAACCGCCACAACCCCCCCCAAACACCACCACCATGTCATACCGTGCAGTGATGGGCTTCCACCTGTCTGGAATCCTCCGCCTGGTATGCCCGAAATGGCGCTGGGCTGCATGGCTGCGACCAGTGTCTCCTCATGTGGGGTCAGCTGCAACACCACTGGCGGGCCCCCGCCAGTGCCAGCATGTGCCGCCCTGAAGGCTGCCACCTTCTCCTTCAACCTCCGGCCGTCAGTCCCCATCTTTTTCTTGCATTCCTGCAAGGAGCGCTGGTGGCTTCCGTGCAGGTTAACGGCCCGAGCTACCCCCTCCCATGCAGCCGCATACGGGACTGAGGGTGCCCCTCCGTCCACTCAATAGTGGCTCATCTTCCAGGTAGGCCTGGAAGAGGGCCTCCGTCTCTGCCACAGTGAAGTTGGGCCTCCTCCTACGCCCACCGTCCTCACCCTCACCTTGGCTCTGCTGGGTCATCGTGATCTGTATGGGTGGAAGTGGACACCTGTCACTGTGCAGTCTACAGCATTTCCCCATGAGCATTGTCCTGAACATCACACAGCATGTAACTCACCTCTCACCTGCAGTAACCGAATCTGGCCAGCACAGCCCACTGTCACACATTTATAGCGCAACACATGCAAATTAGGAGTGGCACACCTGTAATGACATGCAAATCGTGCCACTGCGCCCTTGAATGGCTGATCAGATGATTTGCATATGTCGGCTGAATATCGCGAATCTGCGCCTTGCGCAATACGGAAGAGTCAGCTGAGCCAATGGCGCAGATCTGTACCTGTGTGGTACACTGCATCGCGCATGCCCAGATAGCTTACGCATGCGTCTATGGCGCTGCTGACGTGCTGCGCGATAGGCAATTCAGGCCATGGCCACCATTTGTGCCAGTGGCGCTACAGCACTGGCCACTATATGGCGCTGTGGCATTTCTGAGCAATAGTCCACTGTGGCACTGATGCAGCTGGTCTGTTGCGCAGGATACCATCATCAGATGGCGCAATGCGTAGCCTTGCATCATTGCTCATGACCTAGTGTATGCCCTTTGCCCCTGCCGCTGTTACGCCTGCCATGTGTGCGTCCCTATTAGGCTGTCTGGTGACAGCACTATGTAGTGGCAGGCGCTGTTCGAACAGCCCGATTGAGACCTGTGGTGGTCTATTATAATATCTCACGTGGGGTTATGGTGCAGCAGGGCCATATTGCCTGCTGTAAACTGGCTAACATGGCTAGGAGGAGGGCTGTGAGTTGGAGCCCACTGGAGGTGGCCAACCTGGTGGCACTAGTAGAGCCCCAGTATGAGGCACTCTATGGTGAGGAGTCCCTCACCATATCAAGAACAGTGGTGTGGCAGCAAGTGGCCACTGACCTGGTGGGGGTCACTGGACGGCACCGGTCTGCTGAGCAGTGCCGGCACCGGTACAGTGACCTCCGCCAGAGGGAGCCAGACATGTTGGCAAGGCTGCGAGCACATGCCAGGCGGGGCATGGTGCCGAGGCCAGGTGAGTGTACCATCTATGCACCTGTATTCTCTGTAGGGGTGTGTGTGTGCTTTGGTGGCTGTGCATAGGTGACGGCTCGGACATGGTTGGCTGTGTCAGTGTGTGCAGCTGTGCGATGGATGGGTATGGCTGTGTGGGCAGGCACTCTCACTGGGGCAGGGGGCACTCTGCTTTTGAGTCACACTGATGTTTGTCTCAACATATGTCTCCCACAGGCCGGGATGTGAGGATGCAGGGCCGGGGTGAGGAGGGCCGTGCCAGGGCCCCGGTGGAAGCAGGAGTCGGCCCCTGGATGCAGCAGCAGCAGCCACAGCATCAACGGCAGCAAGAGCTACAGCAGCAGACACAGCTGCTTGAGCAATGTGAGTATCATGACTTCATGGATGCTATTGCATGCTGGAGTCCACTAGCCTGCACAATACAACCATGCAGGACAGGGAGGTCATAATTCCACTATACAAGACACTAGTGAGGCCCCACCTGGAGTACAGTGTACAGTTCTGGAGACCATACCTACGTGGGGCGTGGAGTGGGCAGGGAAGGTTCAGAGGAGGGCAACAAAGATGGTGCATGGCTTGCATCACGGGTCCTATGACGACAGGTTGAAGGAACTGAACATGTACTACCTGGAGGAGAGAGGGGAGAGAGGGGATATGATAGAGACATACAGGTATCTTACAGGGGGGATCAGGGTTCAGGACACACTATTTTGAAGTGAAAAGATGTTCCAGGACTAGGGGCATGGGATGAAGTTGGAGGGCTGACGATTCAGAGGACACATGGAAAAGGATTTCTTCACAGAGCGGGTGGTGGACAAGTGGAACACCCTGCCAGAGGAAGTGGTGGGGGCTGAAACAATCACGGATTTCAGAATGCAGGACAGACATGAAGGAATTCTGGAGGTCAGGGTAAGGGGCAACAGACTTCTAGGAAAACAAAGTGAACTTACAAGCTCAAATGGACGGACTAGGTTGGCCATAGGCCCTTATCTGATGACACTGTCTATGTATCTATGTATGTATGTACGACACAGGTGACATGCGTCACTGTCCAGTATCACAGCACGTCTGTGTAGGCGTCACTGGTGGTCCAGGCATGCACTGGGCACATAGCTGTGTAACTGGCATCGCACCACGTTGCCACGTCACTGGACAGCCTTGTTTGTGCTGTGATGGACATGGGCAGTGTGTGTGTGTGCAGTGGTGCGCATAGCTGGTGCCACCTGTTTTTGATGGCCATGTGCATGTTCCCTGTGGGTGGGTGCATGCCATCACAGGTGTGGGACACCGGGCTATATGGCTTGCAGGTTGGGTGGTGTTCAGGGTTGTGGTCAGTCACAGCCATTGACTGTGTTCCCATTTTCCTAGGCCTCGAGGTTCTCAGGAGTATGGCACGTGATCTTTGGTGCCTCACCCAAGTTGGACTGGAGAACCAAGACATACTGCAGGCCATCCGGCGCCATGGAGCTCGGCAAAGGAGGCACAGGACGGGGCACCAGCAGGGGGAAGACCAGCAGCCAGCTGGGCCATAGCCCACATTACCCTTCCCACTTCTCCCATCCCTAACACCCTGCCTTCCCTCTCCAAGTTTTTATTCCCTCCCCCTTGAACACCCCTACCTTTTACCGTCCCCCCTTGTAAATAGTTTCTCTTGGTTTTGTTATTGACTCTTTTAAATATACATTTCTATTTTGATATGAATACTGTGTTGGTCTCTGATTTGCAGCTGGCTATGGGTGCTCAGTTGCAGGGGTGTACATGCCATCTGGGGTGGTATGGTCCTTGGTGTGTGTGTGCGTGTGTGTGCATGGGGAGGTATCTCCAGCATGGCAGTGACGTTCTGTTGGTCTTGCCGTCTGCTGCCACCCACTGCTGGGTGCACAGGGTGTGTCTGGCTGGAGGCTTCTGTGCTGCAGGGGTTGGCGTGTGCTGGGGATGCAAGGTTTCCTGCAGTGCCAGTCACTGCACATAGGTGGTGTCTTGGGTCACAGTGCAGGGTGTGCTGTGCGTCTGAGAGGCTGCTGTGTGCACTGTGGTTTCAACCCCTGTTTGTGGCACTCTCAGCATGCCAGTGGTTGTGCTGGGGTGTCATAGCTCCGCTATGCTGTGCTGGCTTGTCCCCATGGGCCAGTAGATCATCCATCACACCCCAGTGATGCTGTGCTTGGGTGTGCAGGTGTGGTGTGGGTTCTGCAGTGTGTTCCTGTGCCCATGTGTGGCATGGCTGGCGGTGGGCTAGCCTGCCTCCTGGATGTGCAGTTCCATTGCTCTGGGGGGGCTCAACGTGCTATGGCACCTCTGGAATGCTCAGCTGGGCTGCCCTGGTTGCTCCATGGCGCAACATTTTGGCTCAGCTTCTCCTTCCTGGTTGCTGCTGGCACAGTATGTCTGATATTCAGGCGTTGGTTGCTTGCGCAATTTGTGCTGCTCCATGTTTGAATATCGCACCTGTTGAGCATTTGCGCAACTGGTTTGTGCTTGCTCCTGCTGTTGCGCTCATTTTGAGCGCAGTTTGAATATCTGGGCCCAGGTATTTAAGGGAGATGTGGCAACTGATGTGAAGCAGTACATCCTGATGTTAGAATCAGGGAATACTTATTTAAATATTCAAGCTACATTATGGAGTACTAAGCAGTGCTTCATACCACTAGCTTCACCCCATTTCTTCCTGTAAATTTGGAATAAATCCATCTGATACAAAAAAAGTCTTCCTTTTTTTTAAAAAAACACAACAATTGAAAAAGGTGATTGTTATGCACTTTAATAAACAACTGAGGAATATAAAACCACAAAGTATGCTGTTTGCACTTTATTGTTGTTATAAATTAGCAAGTATGATTGACAGGATGAATACTGAGAGTATAACTGGAGCAATAAAATGAAATAATAGGATAATTATACACACCTGGTGATTGAAACACTATTTTAAATGTGCACCTCACAGTAATGCCACTCCCCTGACGAAGAGGTCTTTGTGGCCTCGAAGCGCTGGGCTGCTATCACTGACATGGTATGTGAACCTATACATTGTATTTTATGGCACCCGACCTTAACTGAGTGCACCTCTTCTTTTTTCTCTTAAAATACTGTTTAGAAACCGCTGTTTTACCAAGCAAGTGCAGCAGAGAGGAAGATGATAAAGTATTCCTATCTATGTTAGGAGAAATGTATAAGGAGGCAGTATAGAGCAGTGGTCTAAGGCTCTGAGCTGTAAATCTGGTGACATCCAGCGGGCCAGACCTGGGTTTGAATTCCACAGATTCCACTTGTATACTGTGTGACCTTAAGCAAGTCACTTAACTTCCTTGTACTCCCAGGTCACTCCTGTAAAAAAGCTTTTAGCTAATTCCTGCTTAAATAACTAACAAAAAAAAATTTTTAACTTTGGAGAGTCTCCTATCCATGGTGAGTGGAAAGACAGGATCAGCCGCAAGCTGGCAAAGTGAAGTATTTTTATTAAAGGAATGGGATGTCAGATGCATCACTGGTGCTGAACATCATATCAGGCTCCATGATAAGAGGCCATTCTGAGAGAGATCACACAGATTGGCACCGGCAGACACTGAGAATGTTCAACGCCACCTCCAAGAGATATTAGCAGCTGGAATCATCCAGGAATCCCGTAGCCCTTACACATCCCCCATTGTGGTAGTCCAAAAGAAGAATGGTTCGATGAGGATTTGTGTGGACTACAGGGCCCTTAACTGAAGAACCATACCAGACCAATATACTATGTCTCTTATCCAGGATGCCCCTGATTGTCTTAATGGGAGTCGCTGATTCTTTGTCTTAGACCTCAGCAGCGGGTACTACCAAATCAAGATGGAACCAGAAGATAGAGCGAAAACTGCATTCATCTGTCCTTTGGGTTTTTATGAATTCTTGTGCATGCCCCAAGGCTTATCTGGAGCACCAGCCACCTTCCAGAGATTAATGGAGTGAGCTGTAGGAGACATGAATCTGCTTGAATGCTTAGTTTATCTGGACGATGTCATTGTGTGTGGCAAAACACTTGAAGAGCACAAGACTCGCTTGTTCAAGGTCCTGGACAGGTTAGAAGAATTTGTATTCAAATTGTCCATTGACAAGTGTCAGTTTTTCAAGAAATCTGTTAAGTATGTGGGCCACATCATATCCTCTGAAGGTATATAAACCAAACCAAACAAAGTGGAAGCTTAACTGCTTGGCCACGGCATAGCAATCTTAAAGAACTGCAAAGTTTCCTGGGTTTCTGTGGATACTATCGCTGTTTCGTAAAAGAGTACACCAAAGTCATTTGCCTTCTGCTAAATCTGACTCAAGAGTACCCACATACAACTCAGAAATATAAAAAGAATGCTGTAAAAGAGGACAAAGCTTATTTCAAGACTAACAAACCTTCAGAATCAGATGGACCCCTGATTGTGACACAGCATTTTATGACATCATTTATCTGGGTGTGGATATCTTTATTTATTTATTTAAATTAGCTCTATCATAGAGTAACAGGCAGGGGTGGAGCTAAGGCGGGACTAGCCGCTTGATAGACAGAGGTCCCTGCCATGCCTCACAGATTTAAAGGGGCAATGTCAGGCCCAGCTATTTAAAAGGGGAAACAGAACCCAGTAAGTCAAGGGGGCCAGATCAGAGTACAGAAAGCCCCAGTGCCTTAGGCCAGCTAGCTGAGTGGGCTACCAGAAAGGGCTAGTTAACCCAATTGCTACTGATTATTTTTATTTAGTACATATAAGGGCCAGTATGGGCAAGGAGGGCCACAGTCGTTTTAGTAGCCATGGTAGCCAGGTGAGCCAGTGAGTTAGAGGCCAGGTAGCCAATGTGTTTTCTTGATGTTCTTTACATTCTATGCAGTTTTTCCAGTTCTGGGTGGGCCAGTGAGGGGATGTCAGCCTCAGATAAGATATAGCACCCCAGACCGGAGCCCATTGGCCAGTAGTCAAATGGCCACCAATAGATAAGCTAAGCTAATATTTAATAGTGCTCTCCTGTAGTTTGGAAATGCACTCTGATTTTAGTAATAAGCCAGCAGAGAGTAAAGGGGGAGTGAGTCAGGCAGTTTGCCATCCCCTCCAGTTCAGTAGCCACGCCTGTGCCCAAGGGCTAGTTACCCCTGTAACTTCCCCGTCGCCCCTAGTCTGGGGAGGGACAGTTAGGGAGGGACTCTTAGTGTTTAAACTTATCAGATTACCTTTGCCTTAGGGTAATTTTCCCATTAGGTGCTTTTGGAGCTTATTACCAGTGAGAAGGGTACAGAAGGTATACCCCAGGGTCCCCACATAGCTAGCCCTTAGCTTTTGGTAGGTTTTTCCCCAGTGTATTCCCTTTCTAAAATTCCTGCCTGGATTGTTGCTGTGTGATACTGGGATTACTAAGAAAAGCAAAACACTGTAGAGACACTGAGACTGTGTTTTAACAGAGACTACCTGGATCCTATGATATAGCTGCCTTTTTCTGCTTAAACTGTTGTGCTGCAAGGAACTATTGGATTAACCCTGTATATGTGGTGCTTATATCGAAATGTTCTGCTGGTTTTCTTCCACTGGATTATGCTTAGAGACTATGGGATCAATCCTGCACTAGTGTCTCCGCCCAGGAACTGCCCTGCATGTTACCGAACTACCCGTTCATCAAAGAATTGAACTCTTCAGCCTAATGCTAATCATCTTCACCTGATTCTCATTCTCCTCATGTACTGTTGATCACAGTGACCAATCAGAGACTGAAATCACCTTCCTTATTATACCAGTCGGGGCCTGTCACCAGTATAGGTCTAGCATAGTTAGCCCCTGGCCAACCACTTCACGTCCAGAACGTCCGGCCATTTCCCTTCCTAACAGTGTTTATATAGTGCAGGGAACCACCCCGGTTCACAGGTAGGGATCTGTCATAACGGTAAGGGTGGGGCTTGGATGCAAGAACCTTCGGCCCAGTGTCTGCATCCTGTCTTGCATCCTGGAGTCCAGCTCCAGCCCAGTGTCTGCATCCTGTCTTGTGTCTTGGAGTCCAGCTTCGGCCCGGTGTCCGCATCCTGAATTTTCCTGAAGCCAGTTCCGGCTTAGGAGTTCTCCTACAGCAGTTTGGTTTTCCTCGTTTCCTTGGGGTCTTCTACTGACCAGGAGTTCCCACTCATTCATCACATTGAGTGCTTCAGCTTCCTCACAGTATGATTGTCTTGGAGCCCTATTTAGCCAGGAGGCTTGCATAGCTGGGGTTCTTGCTCCTTTCAGTCCCTTCACCCTTTGCTCTTCCGATCGACCAAAAGCCAGCCAACAGACCACCCCAGTGGCCACCGTCCTGGACTTATGAAGGACTCTGTGTTCATATGGTTACTGCTTACAGGTTGTATGTAATGAAATACAGTATAAGATTCATCTTAGAGTTTAATAGACCATTTACTATAGAGTAACAGAGGCTTATAGAGTGTGGAATGTAAGGTTTTCATATGGTATAAGCATCATTATAGGGTTCATAGTAGTAAGTTTGTTACCATAGAGCTATAAGAACCGATGCTATAGCTATATAGTAGGATGAACAAAGAATAAGCTAGAGTAAAGTTATAGCATCCCTAGTTACAGTATAGATTGGTTGTATACTGCTTGATCTCCTTGGTGCCTTGCACCCAGTAAACCTGCTTTTATTCCCGAGTTTGTCTCCTGCCTCTCCTTACTCTAGCACAGTTACACCATCAGTGAAATTAGACACTTGTGCTCTTTACAAAAATATTTGGCATCACGGACAGGATTGAAAGGAGTCCAAAGCAGGCAGTGGCTCATTCAGAATGAAAGCCAGAGAATCCAGTAGTAGTTCTGCAGCCAGTGGGGGATCTGGGGAGGGCCCCCGAGCACACTTGGGCACACCACTCACCATGCCCTATTACTTTGGTGCACCTTGGTTACCACGGTTTACCGGCGATACAACAGACCCCGCATCCGCCAATCCTGAAAAATTCCAAAATAAGATCCAGGCAATGCTTCACCTCTATGACATCCCTGAACAGCAGAAAGTGGAAATCTTAATTGGACAGTTTGGAGGAGCAGCACACAGAGAGGTCAGTGCCTGGCCAGAAGGAGAGAAGAACACGGTGGCCCAAATCTTTTCCCAACTGCGACGAATGTTTGACACCCGAACTGTCTATGACTTGAAAATGAAATTCTTCTCTCATGTTAAAGGACCCACTGAAACCCTCAGAGAATATGCGCTCAGTCTACAGGAGGCATTAAAGGCTATACAGCGGACAGGCCCAGAAGAAGTACGAGACTCAGACCAGGCATTGAAAGATAATTTTATTGAGGGCATCAGAAGCGATGTGCACTGCAGAGAATTGCGACTGTTATCTAGACAAGACCCAGATGCAATCTTTATGAACTTTAAAGAAGAGGCAATTGAGCTGTTGTCTGAACAAACCCACCATGGCATGGTGAATTCCCAGCATTGCAACAAGGAGAAAGAAAAGGACCCGGGAGCTGACCTCGAGAGATGCTGGAAGCTGAACCGACCCGTGGAGGCCTGAAAAATCCTGAATCAGACTTGACAGCATACATTATGAGCGAGATGAGGTGGGAAATCCAAAACTTGAAAGATGATCTCCATCGTGAATTCCAGAGACAAGCTCGTTCCGGTAATCTAGAACCCCTAGTCAGAGAACTAATAAGGGGAGGAGGCCTACCTACCAATTTGATTCACAAGGACGGACGATCGGTCGAAGGTGTGGCATCAGTGGCCATGTGGAATGGAGATGCTCCCAGTAGGTCAATAGTAGAGAGATGGTTTTAAACAGGGAGTCCCCGGAACAGAGGACTGAGTCAGGACGTCAGACAGTAGGACCACGAAAATATCTGGAGTGGTCGAGATTCATGGGTAACTGCCCAACCGTTTTGATACAGATAAACAGAGTTACCCTGCCTGCCCTTCTTGACACTGGATCCCAGGTGACTACCATCCAAAGTAGGATGTTCTTTGAGCATTGGTCCAGGGATCAGTTACTGCAAACCCCGGAAGCTGGATCAATCTGGTTGCCAGCAATGGGATGAGAATCCTGATCATTGGATATACAGAGGCCTATGTGAAGATCAGGGACAGTGAGCACAGTCAGCAGGGTATACTTCTGAGCAACACTCATGACCCTTCTGTACCACCTGTCATCGTGGGGATGAACATCCTACAACATTGCCAGAATGCACTGATGAATGTGATGAAGGAGCAGACTCAATCTATGCAGGTGCAAGAAAGGAAAGTCTAGCAGACTACGCTCCAATACCTCCAAAAGTATCAAAGATTCACCAATGAGCAAGGGGAGGTAGGAAGGGTACGAGTGATGGATCGCTGTCCCATTCAACTGGAACCTAGTACAGAGACACTGGTAATGTGTAAGGCAAAGGTGGGCCTCGGAGGAAAAGACTATGTGGCTATGGTGGAACCGTTTTGGGCTCGAGAAGGAGACCCAGTGATGGCAGCCAGGAGTCTTGTGACTGTCAAAGAGGGGAGAATTTCTGTCCGCCTATTAAATTATTGTTCCCAACCTGTGAGGCTGTACAAATGACAGGCAGTGGGACAACTGATCAAAATAGACTGGGACGAAATTGTCACCCCGACTAAAGAAGAAACAAACCACCCCTACTACCTGCAAGCCAGCGTCAGTGAAAATAACACCAATGATCAAGAGGAAGCGTGGGTGCAAGAAATTGATATGGGACAGCAAAACAACACTGCAGACCAGAGGGCCCAATTCACAGCACTAATCCAATGCCATCAGCAGGCATTTTCTCACCACTCCTTAGATTTTGGTTGCGCCACTCATGTCAGACACCACATCAGCACGGAGAACCACCCACTGATCAGAGAAAGATTCCGTCCCATTCCACCAGCATTATACCAACCAACCAAGCAACTAATTAAAGAGATGCTGGAAGCCAATGTCATCAAAGAAAGTCACATTCCCTGGGCTGAACCGATCGTGCTTGTGAAAAAGAAGGATGGCAAGATCAGATTCTGTGTGGACTACCGCAAGCTAAATCAGATCACTCACAAGGATGCCTATCCTCTGCCCAGAATTGAAGATGCCTTAATGGCTCTAAAGTCCTCTACCTTCTTTTCCGCTATTGACTTGGCAAGTGGCTACTGACAGGTCCCCATGGCTCAGGAGGATCAACAGAAAACTGCGTTCATTACCCCGATGGGCCTGTATGAGTTCATGAGGATGCCATTCGGCCTCTGCAATGCACCTGGGACGTTTCATAGACTAATTGAACACTGTCTGGGGAGAGAAAACTTAGATGCGGTGCTACTCTACCTTGATGACATAATCGTGTACTCCAAAGCATTCGAGGCACACCTCAAGCATCTAGATAAGGTTTTCAGACGCCTGACACAGTATGGACGCAAAATCAAGCCATCCAAATGCCACTTCTTAAAAGAATGAGTAAATTACCTGGGGCATGTAGTGTCGTCAGAAAGAATGTCACCTGACCCCAGTAAGGTGGAAGCAGTGAGGGACTGGCTTAGACTCATAACCATACAAGATGTGAGACATTTTCTGGGGTTCGTTGGATACTACCTCAGATTCGTGAAAGACTTTGCGAAGATTGCTTCACCTCTGCATGAGCTACTGCGATATCCTAAAGGTAGGAAGCTACCCAAGACAAGTATTGTGAGGTGGTCCCCCCCAGTGTCAAGAAGCTTTCGACCTGTTAAAGAAGGTATTGATGATGGCACCTATCCTGGCCTATCCAGACTATACGCGTCCATTTCATCTCTACACGGATGCCAGTAATCATGGTCTTGGGGCAGTCCTGGCTCAGGAACATGATGGAGTCGAGAGGGTGATTGCCTACACTAGTTGAGGCCTGAGAGGATCAGAGAGGAATGACGAGAACTACAGCTCATTCAAATTGGAGCTCCTGGCCCTAGTATGGGCGGTGACTGAAAAGTTCAGGCACTATCTAGCAGCTGCACAGTTCAGAGTTTATACAGACAATAATCCCCTCACTCACCTTGGGTCGGCCAAGCTTGCAGCGTTAGAACAGTGATGGGCCTCCTGCCTCACCAGTTTCAACTTCTCGATAGAGTACTGATCAGGAAGGTCAAATGGGAACACTGATGCATTATCCCAACTGCCTGACACAGATGAGCCAGAAAGAAGTGAGACAGAACAGGAAGATCTCGAAAAGCTACCTTTTGTGCGAGTGCCTGCTGAAATAGTTAGAGTTTGCTGTCAATGCCAAGTAATTCCCGAACCAAATACAGATCTCCCAGGGTGTCCTATGTCTGATGGGTGAGAAGATATGTGGGTCAACTCCAGAACCAAAGTCCACTAGATCAGTGGCTAGTCTCATACAATGAATGGTTAACTGAGATCTCAATATGTCTTAGAACTGAATGTCTGATTGCTAGTTCAAGAAATGAACAAGAGATGGGGCAAGTTATATTCTTTATATCTTCACTAGATATAGGTTTACATTCTGACTTCCCTGTAACTGTATACAGTTTCTGTAGCATTATATATATATTTTTTCTTTTCTCTTTTTCATAAATGATGACACACTCCAAAAGGGGGTTGGGGTGGGTGCTGGGTGGTGGGGCGGATGGGAGGGATGTGCTAGGGTAAAGGAGGGGAGGGGTTTAGTAGCTAGTAGTAATATTGTTTATCCGATGTTGAACACATGTATATGACATATACTGTTTTTGTTATTATAAAACTCAATAAAGAAGTTGAATTAAAAAAAAAGAACCAAAGTCCAATTATGATCGAACTAAAAGAGTTTCTCTGGACTGCAAAAAAGATAATTAAACAGGATAGAATGAGCATGTCCCCAGAATTGGTTAAATTGCTGTGACATTGAGAGTACTTTAAAATTGAGGATGGCCGACTAGTCCGACTGACCCAAGATCCTGCCAGCCATGAAGAATGTAGACAAATTCTAATCCCTCGGCAGGAAGCTGATCCAGTGTTGGAAGCCTACCACAATGCATCTGGACATTTTGGGACTAAAAAGACAGAAAGTACCATTCAACAGTGGTTCTACTGGGTGGGCATGAGAGAGGACATTGAGTGCTGGTGCACAGATTGTATGGCGTGTAACATAAAGAAAGGTGATGGAAGTATTCAGCGAGCACACCTGCAACCCATTTCCACCAAATCTCCATTAGAAATTATATTAATGGATCACTTGAAAGTTGAGAATAGTCACAGTGGACTCAACCAAATTCTTACAATAGTAGACCATTACTCTAAATTTGTGGTAGCCGTGCTAGTAAAAGACTTATCGGCCAGATGCACTGCTGAAGACTTTTGGAGATATTTCTTCAAGCCATATGGATACCCCACTAAAATCCTAACCGATCAAGGAGGGGCATTTGAATCCCAGTTGTTCGAAGAACTGTGCTCTCTGTATGGGTGTCACAAAATGCGAACAGCCCCATACACCCTCAAACAAATGGATTATGCGAATGCACCAATTGTACTTTAATCGACATGCTATGAGCACTGCCTGCACACCAAAAACCTCCATGGTCTGATTTGTTACCGGAACTGTGCTATGTATATAATAACACAGTGCATTGCTCCACAGGTTTTATACCATATTTTCTGATGTTTGGTCAACATGGATGATTATCCATGGACATGGTGATGGATGTCAAAGTCGAAACGCACAGAGACATTTCAGACTCAAACCAGTGGGCAGAAGAACATCATCAGTGCCTTAGAAAAGCAGGCAACCTAGTGCAATCAAGAATGGAACAAGCCCATGCTCAACAGAAGGAGCAATATAATAGTAGAGCTCGAGCTGGACCATTGTCAATTGGAGATCGTGTCTTGTTAAAGAATCAAGATGTTCATGGGAACAAGTTAGCAACCAGGTGGAAACCAGAGCCATTTGTGGTAATAGACATTCCTTATGATGATCTGCCTGTGTATCGAATCCGGTCAGAAACCGATAGACACTTCACTAAGGTAGTGCATTGTAATCAGATCAAGCTGTGTACATTCCAGACTGCAGACCTGGATAAGTCAGCGGATGAAGAAGACTCCATAAGTGAGAGGCAGGAGACCACTCCCTTTGGTACCGCTAAAGATAACTCCATTCTGAATGGCCTGGCATGCCTGGCATTAGTATATGCAGCACTTCCCTTACTTATTCTGCACCTAATGCATCTATCAACTGTTCTGAACCTTATGGTGAAACTATCAGAAGGTCTAATCAAAGCAATAAAGGTTGACCTCCCAGACACTTGATAGAAGAGTCTGACTAAAAGAGAAATATCAAAATAGTAGTTAGCAATGCATTTCAGAAGTAAATGTAAATATGTACAGTTATGTAGGACTGTTTTCTTAAATGTCAATGTCAATGTCAATGTCAGGTTTATTTAAAAAGACGCCCAATCCCAAAGGCTCTAGGCGCCGCACAAAAACTATACAGTGTGTCATACCGTATACATTCCTTAAAATAACATACATAAAATTCAATTTCTAAATGCCTGCATAAATAAAAAGGTCTTCAGACGGCTCTTAAAAGCCTCAATAGTAGGGGCCTCTCTCACTTCCAACGGCAGCGAGTTCCAGAGGACTGGAGCAGCAACTCCAAACGATCGGTCCCCAGCTGATTTCAATCTTGCTCGGGACTTTGAGGAGGCCACTATTAGAGGAGCGGAGATCACGGACAGAGGTGGACGGTACAGGAGATCAGAAAGGTAACCAGGGCCCTGTCCATGTAGGGTCTTATAGGTGAGAAACCCACCTTGAACAATACTCTCACCTGACCGGCAGCCAATGCAATTCACGAATACTGAGTAATATGACTGAACTTACTTTGTCCAGTCAAAACCGGCAGCAGCATTTTGCACTAGCTGCAGTTCCGCGGGTTAAGTTCCAGAGACCCTTAGATAGAGGGCATTACAGTAGTCAAGCTCTAGAAGTGACTAAGGCATGTACCAAAGTAGGGAGGTCCAGTGCCGGAACAAGCGGCTTAATCCTGGCGATATTTCTCAGATGAAAAACAGGAATGAACCACAGAGGATATTTGAGCCCATGGACAAATTCCTGTCAAAGATCACACCAAGATTACACCCATGGGGAGGCCATCAATGACACAGCTCCTAGCACAATGCCAGTCACAGAGTCAGAGGCCATCCCATCATGAACTCTGTTCGACTCCACTACTAATACCTCAGTCTTGTTAGGGTTCAGTCGCAGCCAGCTGGAAGACATCCAGTCATTTATCTCAGCCAGACAGATATTTAACACATCCACTGCATTTGATGTTCCTGGGGCAAAGAAAGGTATAGTTGAGTATCATCAGCATAACCAATGAAAACTCAAACCATACCTCCTAATGATCAGTCCTCCAGGGGCAGCATGTACACTGTGAACAACATAGGAGCCAATACCGAACCCTGAGGGACTCCATGAAAGGAGGTAGGGTGCAGATGAGAAATTACCCATCACAATCCGCTGCCTCCTGTTAGTAAGAAATGACTCAAACCATTTGATGACAACACCGTGAGTCTGCATAACTCCCTCAGGCAGAAAAGCAATACACTATGGTCCACAGTATCAAATGCTGAGAGAGATCGAGGAGAACAAAATTGTCTTGTCCCCGATCTCTAGCCCTGAGGAGGTCATTTGCACCGAACTAATGCAGTTTCAGTGCTATGTCTGGCCCGATAAGCTGACTGGAAGGGATCATACAACTCGTGGGTCCTGAGATATTCCCCCAACTGAAGTGATACCACCTTCTCAACAATCTTTCCCAGAAATGGAAGATTGGAGATAGGACGGTAATTTGCCCTAATCTCCGGGTCCAGAGAAGCTTTCTTTAAAAGGGGTCTCACCAGAGCCTCCTTCAAGGCATCCAGAAAGACACCCTGACTCAGGGAGCACCGGACAATCAGGGCAAACACCGGGCCAACAGTGTCAATGCACCTCATCAGGAAGCGCGTTGGCACGGGATCCAGTTCACAAAAGGTATACCTCAAGTTGGCCACCATCTCAGTGACCTCACGAACCTCCACTGGCCTAAACTCCCCCCACCCAGAGAGAGTGCTCTTAGAACACGACTGGCGACCACTGACAGCAATGATATTACTGGCTGAGGAGACCTCCCGCCGGATCGCAGACACCCTGTCCGAGAAAAACCGAGCAAACTCCTCACAATCCTCATTGAGAAACTCTTCCGGCTGAAGACAGAGTGGGGAGAAGTCTATCAACAGTCTGGAAAGAGTGAGGCTGGTCGGCTCCCAGCAGCAATCTCCCGAGACAAAAATATTGTCTTTTTCGTTGATTGCCTCCTGATATGCGTAATAATGCGCACACAGGACCAGTTTGTCAGCCCCCAGACGGGATTTCCTCCAGCGACGCTCTAATCTCCGACCCAGCCTCTTCATTTCCCTAAGATCGCTATCATACCAAGGCGACCTCAGGTAAGAAGTCCTGGGTCGTACACGGACAGGTGCGAGGGAGTCAATGGCGCCAGATAGTACCTCATTATAGGCATCTACCCCTGCGTCAACTGCTCCAACGCATGCATCACACACCCTTGATAAATCAACTGCCACCAAATAACCCTCAGGGGTAAGATCTTTTAACGGGCGGCAGTGAAATATCTCAGGAGGGGAAGAATTCACAACAGGAGCACTAAACATGAACCTCACCGTGCAATGATCGGACCAAGCCACTCGACCAATGTCGAGATTAGCGATCTCAAGTCCCAGTGAGAACACCAGGTCCAATGTGTGGCCATCCTGGTGAGTAGGCACACCGACAGACTGCACCAGCCCCAGAAGGGACATACTCTGCAGTAACTCGTCGGCACACCTTTGACCTCTATCCTCAAAACATTGAAGTCCCCAAAACACGCATCTTGGGAATTCAATGTTTCACTGCAACAAACTGAATTCTGCAGGAACCCCCATCGGTCCAGGAGGACGATAGATGAGGAGGATCCTGCAGCCAACACCGAGTCCTCCTCGAATGGCCACACATTCAAATGAACCTGGGGTTCCCACCGGGTGCACGGTGAAGTCCAGGCTCGATTTAAAACAAATAGCTACACCGCCTCCCCTACGGTTATCTCTGGGGCAGTGCACCACAGTATAACCTGGGGGGACTGCAGCCTCAAAAACAGGGCCAGCATCATCCCCCACCCAGGTCTCTGTAATGCACGCCAGGTCGACCGATGAAACCAGAGCGGCAATAATAGCCGCCTTCTTGTTTCTGATCAACCTGGCCAGCATAGCACTGTCGCCAGAGATACTAAAGGTGATGCAGCCCTAAAGGTCACCTGGCCACATGGCCTGGTGGCCCCCCTGGAAATAGGCACCAACCACGTCTGGCTTCTTCTAGGTGCTCTATTTATTCCAGGGCATCTCCTGGACTTAACCACCTCGATCATCTGAACAACCTGCTCCTGGTCATCACACAGCACATGCGCAAAGCAATCCCTACCAATCCCCACTTCCCTACAACGTCTGATAATAATATCAGACACAGGGAAGGGGATAAAAGGACGCAGCTCATGCAACTGTGAGTTCCCATAAACAATTCTAGGCTCCAAGAGCCGCTATCAGAAAACCTACACATGTCTAACTAACTAAACCAAATGGTGCATACAAACATACAGGCAATAACATAAACTCTAATTTATAATAAAACTGGTAGACATACATTCTCTTAAAACCAAATTCCTACCTCACACCGTCCTCATCAGAACAGACAAATTTCAGCTCGGTGGCGCGTCGCCTCCTGCCCGCTTCATGCTGGTGAGGCGGCGTCCGCGTTTTATCCAGTGCCTCCCACTCCCAGAGCCAATCGGCTAATAGCCCCTCTCACAGCTCCAGCTCCAGCTGGCAGCTCGTTTGTGCGAATCCACACAGCCTCTCACGCTGTGTTCAGCACAAGTAGAGTTGGCAGTTCTAACAAAAGTCACACAAATAGTCCTGCAATAATTTTCACAGCTTGTGCAGCAGCTGCAACGGGAGAGCTCCTTGTCAGCACAGCAGAGAAACGAGCAAACAAGAATGCCGCTGACGAGCGGCGTCTGCATTTTATCCAGTGCCTCCCACTCCCAGAGCCAATTGGCTAATAGCCCCCCCTCTCACAGCTCCAGCTCCAGCTGGCAGCTCATTTGTGCCAATTCACACAGCCTCTCACGCTGTGTTCAGCACAAGTAGAGTGGGCAGTTCTAACAAAAGTCACACAAATAGTCCTGCAATAATTTTCACAGCTTGTGCAGCAGCTGCAACAGGAGAGCTCCTTGTCAGCACAGCAGAGAAACGAGCAAACAAGAATGCCGCTGGCAAGCAGCGTCCGCGTTTTATCCAGTGCCTCCCACTCCCAGAGCCAATCGGCTAATAGCCCCCTCTCTCACAGCTCCAGCTCCAGCTGGCAGCTCGTTTGTGCGAATTCACACAGCCTCTCATGCTGTGTTCAGCACAAGTAGAGTGGGCAGTTCTAACAAAAGCCACACAAATATTCCTGCAATAATTTTCACAGCTTGTGCAGCAGCTGCAATGGGAGAGCTCCTTGTCAGCACAGCAGAGAAACGAACAAACAAGAATGCCGCTGGCGAGCGGCGTCCGCGTTTTATCCAGTGCCTCCCACTCCCAAAGCCAATCGGCTAATAGCCCCCCCTCTCACAGCTCCAGCTCCAGTTGGCAGCTCGTTTGTGCGAATTCACACAGCCTCTCACGCTGTGTTCAGCACAAGTAGAGTGGGCAGTTCTAAAAAAAGTCACACAAATAGTCCTGCAATAATTTTCACAGCTTGTGCAGCAGCTGCAATGGGAGAGCTCCTTGTCAGCACAGCAGAGAAATGAGTAAACATGTAAGGTAAAGAAAAATAGATATAGTAAAAGGTAAATAGTAACTTAAGAAAAAGGTTTTGGGCCATACATGGGGACATGTAAGTTTAAGCGGGGCCGAATATGCAATGCCCCAATAGTACCCCCCTGTAGCCAGTCAGTTCCCCTGTGGTTCCCCAGTCCCCTATGTGCCCAGGCCCCAACAAAGAAAACTGCAGCTGCAGTTTAAAACATTTTTTTTTCCTCTCTTTGCTTCTGCAGCCTACCCAGCCCTAGTGTGAGGGAATACCATCCTTGCGCTGGGCAGCTTCTTGCTTCCCTGGTCGCTAGTGACTCGGCATCCCGAATGCCAGGGAGGGCTTCTGTGGCTGGTAATGGCTATTTTTAAAAGTAGTATTTGGGAGCCAGCAGTCAGTGTGGTCGAGTGAGCTCTACCAGGTGCACCGACTGAATAAAATAGAAGCATGCAGCTCAAAGCAGGGAGAGAGAGGATGCAGGGAGGTAAAAGTAATTGCTAAAAGTACTTGCAGTCCTCCTCTCATCCCTGTAGCAGCTCTCAAAGGTCCCGTGTTCCTCATGTGTCAGCAGCAGTACAGCAGTAGGTCTCTGATGGCGATCGACCACATCGAGGGCTAGTTGGCCCAGTAATTAATTTAATTAAAAAAAAAAAGTTAATTCGGTCCCTTGGTGGCGGTGCAAGGCACACGCACCAGGACCAGAGATCCTGCTGGTAAGTGGGACAACCATGAGCATATTATTAATGCAAGTTGCAAACTGTATGGTAACTTGGGTCATTGGACCCTATGCACCAATCCGGCATAGGTAGGCACAACATGCACATACCCGCCCGTGTAGATGCGCACCCACGGACAGGTGCGCTCCGGCAGCATTCATGACCACTGGCCACCTGTCCATGATCCCACCCCTCCAGTGCGCAGGACTCTGCAGGGAAGTTGAGGTGGGGTCGCATGTCTGCCCGGTCATCCAATCGGATGCTCAGACCAGATCTCGCACTGGATCCCTCGGATGGCGGGGCGTGTGTTGGCAGTGCTCCCTGTGGATATTTGACAGCCAATGGCTACGACAAGTAAGGGAGGGCAATGCCACCGGCATTCCAGTGGCACCGATCGGTGCAGTGGGACAGGTGGGGGGCATGCCTGCAGGCATGGGGGGGCCGGGGCAGAACAGTACCACTGGTAGCTGGGGGGGTTGCTGTGTGGCGCTGCTGAGGGGGGTGACTGCCATGTACTGGTGCCCCTGTGAGGGTATGGGTGTTGTGGGTGATGGGGGGAGTCGCCACACTCACCACAGTGTGCTGGGGCAGGTGGGTGGCATACGGCGGCCATATCTCTGCTCTGCAATATCACTGGGCAAACGCAGACCAGCAAGGCCAAGAGGACTAGATGCCCTACAACAAAACTAGTCTGCAAAATGATTAAAGCGTACCTTCTTAGGATACTACTTATGCTACTTCTGATATCTGGAAATGTTCATCTTAACCCGGGGCCTAACCGCCTAGCACCCCATGCCACAAAAAGGCGGGAGGGGTCCCTCACATTAGCCTCAATCAATGTCTGCAGCCTCCTTAACAAACTTGACATCTTGCAAACCTGGGTCCAGCAACATAGCCCTGATGTACTCTCTGTTGTCGAAACATGGCTTAACCCCAAGATACCAGACGCTGCAGTCACCATCCCTGGATACTCTATATTCAGGCAGGACAGGGTTTCCAAATGAGGTGGGGGCTGTGCCATCTACCTGAGGAATTCCTATCTGGGTCAAGTCTTCCCGTTCTCAAACCCTAAACCACCCTCACAGGTTCTCACTATTAAAGTTCTACTCGGGGCGCACAACAAGGAGTTCACCATTGCCTCTCTGTACCTACCCCCTAAAGATCAGCACAATGGATTTATGAGCATATTGAAAAGCCTACAGGGATTACACCATAACTCTGAACTCATAGTACTAGGTGACTTCAACATAAATTGGCTATCGCTTGAGGCCAGAAACTACAAGGATGCTGTCACATCACAGAACCTCACCCAGTTTGTTACCACCCCCACCAGATGCAACTATAGGACAGGGTCGCGAACACTTCTGGACTGGATCCTAACTAATCACCCTGAATGAATCTCAAAAGTCTCAGTGCTCCCTGATGGGATCAGTGACCACTCACCGGTCACATGTACCTGGACAAACAAATTCATTAAGCCCCCTCCCAAAATAATCCACACCAGAGTGTTAAAGCAGGGGTACCTTGAGCTACTAAAGACATACCTAAACCACCTGGAATGGACACCAATCGACTCTGCCATAGATGTAAACCAAGCATCAGACCTTTTCATCAGCCACTTCACTGCGGCCTGCAATATCTTTGCACCTCTCAAAAAGCTGAAGGTCAGGGGCAGAGCTAACCCTTGGATAACCCCCGATCTAATCACTTTACTGAAACATAGGGATCATCTCTGGCACTGTGCCCATGCAACATCCAAACCTGGGGATATTGATAAATATAAAGCTGCCAGAAATGAGTGCACGTGGGCAGTTAGGAGAACCAAAAGCAAATACTTCAAGGAAGCTCTCTCCAACTCCTGGGGTGATGGAAAAACATTTTGGAGTAACTTGAAAGACCTTACAGGCAAGGACCCTAAGTCACCAACCACCATGCTCAACATAAATGGAACACCAACAACTGACCTGTACACCATCACCAACACCTTTAACAATGCATTCTCCAACTTGGATAGTGTCCTCCCTTCTAATTTCTTTGATGCCCCCTGTGGTAGTAACCCTCCTGCAACTACCCCTCTCCTACACCCTGCCCCACAATTCTACTTCAAGGAGATCCCAGTGCATGAAGCCAGAACCTATATTCAGAAGGCCATTCACAATGCAGACTACAGCGGTGACTCCCTTGACCTGAAGTTGTTAGCACTTGTCCTTGAAGAAGTCCTTGAACCCTTGACAAAGGTCCTCAATCTATCACTAAGAATGTCCCAGTTCCCATCTCACTGGAAAAAGGCGACCATCACACCGGTACACAAAAGTGGAGACAAATCACTTCACTCCAACTACAGACCTATCTCCATCCTCCCTCCATTGTCTAAGGCCCTGGAGCACATCGCCGCAGACCAATTAGTCAAGTACCTGGAAAAATACGACATCTAGTGTCCTGAGCAACATGGTTTCCGAAAAGGGCACAGTACCACCACTGCACTATTAGAATTCACAGGCTTCATCCATACCACACTTGATCAAGGAAACTGTGTAGGGGCAGTGTTCATTGACCTTACAAAAGCCCTTGATACTGTGAACCACCCACTCCTACTCAAGCAAGTATCAAACATTGGGCTCTCTAATGAAACACTGCTCTGGTTTTCAAGCTACCTTGGGGAGAGGGTCCAGCAGGTTAGGATTGCCGGTGTTACCTCGGAAGAAAAGCCAGTCCTTTCAGGGGTCCCACAGGGGTCCATCCTGGGGCCACTACTCTTCAGCCTCTTCCTCAACGACCTTCCCAGTGTCTGCCACCAGAACTTACTGCTTTACGCCAATGACGCAGTCATGTTCACCAACCACCAAAACGCAGAGCTCCTCGAGAAACAATTACAGCTTGAATTCATGCGCATCGAATTATGGTTCAAGTCACACAAACTGGTCATGAACTACAGCAAAACAAAGGTTATGACCTTCTACAACGCCAGGAGCAAGTACAAATCCTGTGATCTCACCATCCTAAACCAAACAGGGACCATACTTGAACACGTTCCTGATTTTAAATACCTAGGTGTCACATTGGACAGCTCACTGTCCTACCATCGGCACATAGATTCTGTCGCCAAAGCCTCCAACATCCGTATAGGCCTGCTCTACTGGCACAAACACTGATGACTCCTGACACTCTCCGGTTGGCTATCAACAGCTCTGTCACCTCCATCATCGATTACGGGCTAGCAATTTATGGCGCTGCCTCCGCCTCTGCCCTCCGCAAAATTACAGTTGTACTCAACAAAGCATGCAGGCTGCTAACTGGGGCTGATCAACTTACACACACTTGTGACCTGTACACTCGGGCAGGATGGCTACCTCTCATCAGCCGGATACAGTATCAAACCTGCCTCTTAGCCAAAAAGTCCTCCTCGGGTCATGCCCCGGGCATTGAAAGCTACTTATTGACCACCACAGCACCCAGAGAACTAGAAGTTCACAACAACTAATCTTCCTTGTCCCCAGATGCCGGACTACCATGGGCCAGAGGGACCTTTGCCCACAGAGCACCCTGGCCCGGTGCAATACTCTCAACAAAAGAAACTCTTACTGCTGCTGCTCTTGGCCTTTTAGAGACAACTCCGACTTCATCTCATTTCAACTAGTCGTTGTGACTGCTTTGCCTAATCAGGGGCCCACCGTTCCTTGCCCTCCACTTCCAGTCTTGACAGCTATCTCTCCCGCCTTGCCCCTGCCTACCTGCCCCCTCTCCTTTCCTCCTCAGGCATTTCCTGACTTCTATCCCTCCTCTCCCTCCCTTTAGAGCTCTTACCCTCACCCTCTACCCTCCGACAATGGCCTTCCTGCCTGCATACCCCTTCCCTCTCACCTGCAGTGCTTATTTCAAGATTGCCCTTGGCTGGTTATGTCATGCTACCTAACATTTGGCACATTTTGAATTACTGGAATTTTCTAAGCCTCAGTCTCTTACTTCTTGTTATTGTGTAACTATGTATTATTATGTTGACCTTTGTATGTATGTATACCCCCCATTCCTTCGACGTGGAACCTTTATAAATGAGCAGTTCCTGCTCAAAGGTATTTGTAATCCTAGATTTCAATAAAATAAAAATAAAAAAATATCCTGTGGCCCTGGTAGGTCGATGAGCTGTTCACTCTGTCCTGCGAGGTGTGCACAAGGCACATAGGGGTTTATGGCAGGGTTCTCCCTGGCATACCCTGTGCCCTTTATGCACCCCCACAGGTAGCACTGTGCACCTTAGTGCATAGCCCATAGTGCTGGCCTGCCCCTTGCCTGCCCCCAGTGCATTGCCCCTTGCATAGCCGGAGGACTGGATGCATATGTGCTGCGTGCCCCCCTTTGTGCATCCTGTGCCAAGATGCTTAGGGTGTGGAGTGGTTGCACACCCCAGCTGCATACGCATAACCACTCCACCCCATTTGTGTATAGGGCCCATTGTTTGTGTTTGGGTAATTGGTCACTAGGTGGGATTGTGGGTGGTTATAGCTTCCCAGAGGGCTATAACAGGCTAGTTAGATACCCTCACTACTGTTACTCTCGGTGGAGGTACCATAATGTCGAACCCAGGCCCCTCAACCTGTTGTTAGGAAGTCAGGTGGGGTAGTAACCCTAGAGGTAATGCCATCTAGAGGTTACACTGACATACTCAGGATCATGATACTAGTGCATGGCCTGGCATGTCATCCAGGGGAGTAACCAGGCTTAAAAAAAGTGCATGCACAAAAAATAGAAATCATAGGGTGGGGGTCTGGGGCCACCTAGGTCCCCAGAAAAATTTTGATTTTTGGTGCATTTTGGTGGTCATTTGAAACAGAATTTGCTACCCTTACCCCTCCCTATGCTCCGTAAGTTGCACTCTAGACCCCTCCCCAAAGTCCCCACAGTCCAGTGTGTTGCCTAAACCACACTCCCCATAGTCCAGCCATCTGCTCCAGTTCATGGCCCCTACCACTCCCCAAGTCCTGCAAGTTTTTCTCTAGCTCCCCTCCCTAGAATCCTTATGCCTTCCCCAGCACAGCAAGATTCATCCTTCCCTCCATTCTAGAGTCTCCATTCCTCCCTGAAGCCTAGCATGTTGCCCTCTGTAAGGGGCTGGAGGAATGTTGAGACAGCCAGTGAAATGTGCTGATATGGTCCATAGGGAGGCAGGACTGCCAGTGTGAGGGACTGGATGATATGTACTTGGGACCACCAGTGTAATGCATGGGATGTTATGTAGGGAATGCAAGTTTAAGGGGATGGATGAAAAAAGTGCCTACTAACGGCTACAAATGTTAGATGAGTTAAGGGTCTACTTTCTGTAAATTCAAGTGAAGGTTTTCTGAGTTTTTGAGATTTGTATTCTGCAGCTCACAAATTAGTCATAGCATCTGTGACATGTCTGCACCATTTGTAAGACATTTCAAATTACTTACAAATAGTGCAGACATGTCATGGATGCTATGGTTCTGTCTGTAGGAAGTAAGGGCTCACATATTTTTTTCTGTAGCTACCCCCTCCCAACTAAGCAATCACTGGAACTTGGCAGGGTCTTTTCAAAGACCACCCCTCATGCAAGTCAAAACTGAGGTTGAATACTGCAACATACTCTACAGACAATATCAGAGAAATGGGGGTCAGAGTGCTGTCAGGCTTCAGCAAAACCAATAAAATGTCCTGTATACGTGATCAGTTGACTGTAATGTTGCACCTTGATATTGCTGGAAATCCACCAATGTAAGAAAATATTCAGAAATGCCACCACAGCAGGCTACCTTTGGAAGTGCCAGATGTGTCACCATGCTGTTTCACTATACCATAAAAACCCAGCACACATGTACTGTAATTATCCCCAAGTAACCTCGAGACAAACCAAAACTCTGCTGAATCAGCTACTGCAGGGTCACAGACTAACTTGCTTTCTTTTCTTCTTCTAGTTAATTTCATTTTCATTTTATTTTATTTGTTCTATTGGAAACCCATAGTGAGCTGATTCATGATTGAATTCATTTTCATTATTTATGATAAATCTACTTGGCTTGTTTGAAGGATATAAATGGGATGCCATGGCAGAAACAAGCTTTGGTAGAACAGCTAATGGTTATTGAGCTAGACTATATAATTGCAGGAACATGGCAGTATTTGAACCATTGTATGCAGAATATAGATAGTAATTTGGTTTTCAACAACCAGTGTTTTGGAGATTAATCATTCAGTTCTCCCAAACAGAACCAGAAAAGTCACTTCCTGTTGCTCCTTGCAATGCTGGCGGACACGGGTTTAGGAACAAGCCCATGTCATCCAAGAGCCTGCAGGGTAGGAAGGATTGAGATAATGTCACTCTATTTCCACAAGGGAGACAGCATGTGGCAATACAGAGGCCCTTGCAAGTTGGGGGAGAGGATGCAATAGGCGCTCTACCCAATAGCATGCATCAGTGTGCACATACAGTATTATATATATAGAGCAGTCAGTGCATCACATTCCAAGGGACGGGAGGCAGCAGCAGTGTTATATTGAAAGGCCCATTAGCAGCAGCCCACTGCGCCACTCAAGGATGGTCTCCTCTTGATCAGTCCGATGACGACCCTAAAAAATTTCAATAACCAACCTCCAGGTAGGCTCCTCACTCAGACAATGATTTATTCTGCTGTGTGTGTGTCTTGCACTCTCAAATCCTACGTTCTATTCCTGCAGCAAGCCTCTGCTAGTGGTGGTGCAGAACAGCAGTGATGGTGGCCGACTCTCTCTGGCAACTTGGCAGGTGAGGGCAGGGGCAACTCAAAGAGCGGGGTAAACTAATGCAGCAGGGAGCAGGCAGCACCTCTTATTCTCTCCAACAGTTCTTGAGTCACCGGTCTCGACTCTGCTCCTCAATAGTTCTACTCGCTGCAGTGATCACAGGAAAATCGAAAGACCTAGTTGGTGGAGCCTTAACCATAACTGTCCAATCAGCAGTAACTGAGCTGCTTCATGGTGGTGCCTGCTGACTGGGAGCTTTAGGAGAAGTGTGAGAGAGACCCCTCCCCCCATTACTCCACAATGCTAGCTGCCAGTTAGCCAGACCAACGTTGATTCCTGTGTTATTTTTTATTTATTTTTCTTAACTACTCAAAATAAACAAAATCACTACTCTCACTGACATTTTTCTGTACGCACATGTGTATGGGAAGTATGCGTGGTTATGCCACTGATGTTATCATGTATGGGTCAAAGGGGAAGTGCTAGTGCAATGGTAGACCAGGGCTTTTTCCTCTAGCTCCAGTTTGGTTCCCTGAGGGTGCTGGCATGCAGTGACACATGTGTGCTTGCCTGGTTGCTGTGGCTACTTCTCTCTCTTTCTATGTGTTTCCACTGTGCTGCCACCTGGCCTCCACTATGTGGCAGTCAAGCAGCAGGGGTCAGCATCTTTCTCCCCAAGAGAGGAGAGCTGTCCATAGAACACTCAATCCTCACTTTCTTTGACTAACCCCAAGTGTCCCTAGTCTGTTCCCAAATCTGGGCCACCGCCATATCAAGCATTATCATCCATAGACATAGTACAGGCCACTGGCAGATGGTGCCCTGAAAGCTCTTAGTTTTCCACATGATGTCCCCTCTAGTTTTTCATATACAGGAGTTCTATTTTCTCAGCATTGTAACCTCACTGGCATCACAGCTGACTAAGAGGAGACAGATGAGTCACAAGTGAGTGACATATACCTTTCCATTTTAAAAGATTTATTTATTTATTTATTTAGACAGCAGTTTGGAAAACCTTTGAGCCATAGGCTCATTTACAAAGGTACCTTGTCACAGTAAGACAAACGAAAATACACAGTATAACAGTATAACACAGTATAACAGATTAGTAGAGTGCTGTAAAAAAAACTGATTTTTAGTAGCATGTAGCTACAGCATATGCTTTATAATGTACTGTATGAGGATGCAATGTATTTGCAATAAGTGAAAACCATAAACACAAATGTAAAAAAACAAAAAAAGTTTATCGTTAATATTCTCAGCTGGTTTTGAATACCCATGACTTAAAATCACTTCTCTTGTGAAAAAGATGAAATCATGTAACACATACTGTTCCCTGTGATAAAAGTAAGCCAGGTTGTGGGTTATATTCTGATTAATATACACCTAGGGATGTAGCGAGGCACAAGACCACTGGCCCATAGAAGTGTGTTTATCACAGCATAACCCACAGCCTGGAGTGTGTTATTGTGCTCATAAAATTGGGTTAGGTATGAAGTTCCGACTGTCTGCTTCCCGGCATGAAATGTACTGACACTGTTTTCCCCAAAAAGTAATTCCCAACTGGTACGATTGACCGATAGTTGCTATCCTGACTATTCGAGTGTCCGGCTTCGGCACACCGCAGCACCATGCAATGGAGACATTACATGCGAGGAACAACACGCTACTTGAGTGGTTAATTAAGTAATAACATTCATCTTGTAGGAGTATACAAAGCAATAACCAGCTTCTGTGGATGATTAAATGCCGAGGCGAGCTGGGGGCGCGAATCACCAGAAGCTGGTTATTGTGAGTATACTCTTACAAGATGAATGTTCTTACTATTGTACCAGTAGGAGTTGGATAGATTTTGTATGAAAATCCTAGTGAAAAATAAGCTATGCTACAGGTTCAAACTAGTGTTGTAAAAGGAAAGCCATGAGTCTGGCCATGCGCATTAGTGCCGGAAGTAGTATGCATAGTGAGAGTCATGGTTTAAATTTTGAAAGTCCGTTTTCACGCTGTTAAGTTTGCCGGTGTTGCTGACCTATTCTGTGCTGAATAAACAAAGTGGTTTCTAAGTTTGTGTAAATTCTCTCTCTCTTTGTGTCTCCGTCTTTGTGCCACGACCTGTGAACTTCAGGAAGAAAATCATGTGTGTGTGCTCCTTTCGAATCGGTCTCCCTGGTCCGTCTGTTTTGGTAAGCATGGCAAATTAGTAATGTTGAAAATCTAAATTGTGCGTGTCAGAAGTAAAGATTAAAATAGATACAGTTCTGATTTATTAGTGTTGCTGGCAGGTTGTAACCAGAATTGAGAAACTTGTGTTTCTGTGTAAGGTGACTGTGTTGCCGTCGTGTCGCATGCTTCGAGTGGACTTCAACAGTAAAATCTTGAGTGGCTGGTTGCTCCATGATTTAGATTTTGCAGGAGAAGTGAATAATTAAGGTGCTTGTATTGCAGAAGCAGGTGGGGGGCACGAGTGTGAGCACATTTTAAATTGAGCAGGTATTCTGGGCAGCAGAGGAGACTATGGATAACCTACTGTAGGCATGGTTACAGGTGGATAAACTACTCTTGGAAGGTGAATAAACTACTGTGGGCATGGTCATAGGTGAATAAACTACTGTGGGCATGTTCGTGGTAGTTTGTGGGAGGAATAACTACCAGTTTTCCTCTGTTCTGATTGGCTAAGACTAGATACCTGTGGTACAATTTAACACAAAAGACAGATCCCAGTTATACCACACAGCCACATAAGAAAACAGCCTGCATTAAACTGATACAGCAGGGCAGGCATTTTCATTAGGTACTTCAGCATCTTTGTATCAGTTTAATGTGACCCTGTCAGAAATGGGGCTACAGAAAATTCTCTGTTTGTAAATACATTAGGTCAAGTCAGGTACTAGAGGTCCTACAGCAAGCCACAGCTTAAAATTAGACGTAGCTAGTAAATCTTATAAATAGAACAGTATGAACATTATGAAATGCTAAATAGAAACTGTACCGTGTCAGCAGTATTCTTGATGTTTCTCTGTTATTGGCTGCTGTTAAGGCAGTGGTTTAGGTGCACATTGTCTGCGTCAGTGGTATGTCACCAGAGTTCTTTGTAGTTCACTAGTTTTGTAATCCAGGGATATCTATTGATAAAGTTTAAAATCAGACTTTATTTCTAATAAACATTAAAAATGTCGGACATCATTGTCACACACTGAGGTTGTGAGCTATACACTCAATCAGGTTAACATGCTGAGGTTGTGAGCTATCCTCTAAATCATTTTCACAGGCCGAGGTTGTGAGCTATGCCGCGTAAATACTCAATGACAGATCTTGCATTTCTCTCCTTCACTATGTTGGCAATTTTTTCCTCTCTTGCTACATATCTCTTTTTCTGTGGAGATTTAGGAAGCCCTCAATTAATCTTCTCAATCATGCTAAATATAACAAGTTGCTCCTTTTGCAATTCAGAAATTTTGCAATGCAGAAGTCAGTTCAATTTAATTACAGTTGATGAAGGTGGTGCTGTGAAGCATCGGATTGACGTTCAGTGCCCTACAGTATGAGTAGCTTATTGTGGGCAGAAGGTGGGGATTTGACTAAAACTGCTTGCATAGAGTAAAAATAAAATTAATGTTGTTTTTCCTTTGTGTCAGGAATTCATCTGTCAGACTACTGTTAATCGGCTGAAAAAATGTCGGGTAATTCATCGGGTCGGGAATACGGTGCAGGGAAAATGTTTGTCGGGTAATGAACAGTCAGGAAATAGTATGGATGCCATAAAATTGGATCTGTGTCTAAATTCACTTAACTAAAAATATTAAAATACTTCTAGTTTCTCCACTAGTAGGTGTCATTAGGGGTACTATACTGTAGTTGTTACAGTATCTGCAAATTTCATTTGTGCATATGCAGTCTTTTGTTATCTGCACAGTACTAGTTTGTTTTACTTCCCCCCCCCTTTTCTTATTTGTCATGTTGTACATTACTGGGATGTTGAAGAGTGCACAAGAGGGAGGTCAGAGAGGTAGTGGTCTAAGAGGAAGTGAGTCAGTGGTGACCGCTATAGATTTTGGAACTGATATCAGTTCAGATTAGACAAGAGGAAGAGAGACACCATAGTCAGGTACACACCATGATCTGGGTAAGTACTGTGTGGATTCAGAAGGAGAGAGAGCAGTGTGTGTGTGTGTGGGGGGGGGCACAAGTGCCAGAACTGAAGACACACAGAAATGCCATTTTTATGTTGATTGCGCGCATGCGCAAGAGACATATTGCAGCAGCTTTCTCCACAAGCAGGTTGTGGAGGCACAGCACTGTTGATGTCAATGCCCCCACAGCCTTTAAAGGCTTGGCCCACTTCCCCCAATGCCATGGCACGCTGCTGCTGACACTAGTTCAGCCAGCGTGCCACCAACTTGTAAAATTTTAGCCGCTGCAATCAGGGGCCACCTCGCTCATTAACGGCGTCAACCGCTCGCTGCAATGAGGAGACCTGTCATTGCAGGCGGGCATATAGTACTGATTATTGTTTGTGAACATGGCGGCGGCACTGTGTTCACAAACAATACTTCAATGAGGGGGCCCAATTCCCTCTGCAGCATGTGCCCGCCCCCACCATGTTTGTTTGCTGACGGGGTTCTAACTCTATCGGTTTGAGTGCCCCAAGGTTTATGTTACCGATGGGGAGCCTACTCCCGCTGGAATTATGTAATCCCCGCTTTTTGTCTGCTGACAGGGTGCCCAATCCCCATCGGCATAATGTTACCCCCCCTTTTGTTGTGTGCCGATAGGGTGCCCAATCCATCATTTGGCTACAGCTGCCCCCCAAAAAGACTCCATTGGCATGCTGAGAGCCCACCCCAGCATGCCACATGCCCTGTAAAATCAAAACGGTCCTGCAATGTTTTTTTTAACCTGTAAAAGAGAAACAGTCCCTCGGTGGTCTCCCTGCCTCCCCACAACCAGCGCCCGACCCACCCTGCCTCCCCACACCCACCCTCACCCCATACTTACCTTCGGAGTCTGGTGCGATGATCTTCAGTGGACTGGGAACACGTCTGCACCCTTCAAAGCCGACCGCGAACTGAGGAAATGCCGGTAGGCGGTATAATGGAATAAATAGTGTTTTTTTCAAGTTTGATGCATAGCTCAGGCATTTTTTGGAATTTTGGTACCAAATTTTCAACATAGGGTTTTTGGGAGCCCTTCTCATGAATTCTGGCACTGTCATGGTGTTATTCAGCCCCGAAAGGTGATTTCGCTGTCATGGAGCAGAATCCCCTTTCGGGACCGATTAATGAAACAATAGTGCCAGTGTTCATGAGGTGGGCTCTCAAAAAGCCTATACTGCAAATCTGGTGGGAAAAATCCAACAAATGACTGTTTTACGAGCGCATATTATGCAGTTGCTACACACGCTCGTAACTTTGCGAATTTGCAATATTTTCATGCCAGATTTTCAACACTGGCATTTTTTCAGACCTCCTTGTGAACAGTACAGCTGTCATTTTCCACATTGTGGCTGAAATGTGTATTCACACTTGCGGCGCAGAATAGCACGGTTGCTGTGGGAAATCAGTGTTCAGGACAGATTAAGAAAATGACAGTGGCACTGTTCATGAGCAGAGGTCCTAAAATGCCTATGTTAAAAATTTGGTGATGAAAGTCCATAAAATGAGTGTGTCATGAATGTGCATTGCACAGTTTCCACGCACACTCGTACCTTCGCAACTTTGTAATATTTTCTCTCCAGATTTTCAGCATTTCCACTTTGCCACACCTCCTTATGAACAGTGCAGCTGTCAGTTTTCACATGCTGTCCGAAATGTGTTTTCGCTCTTCCGGCGCACAATAGCGCGGTCACTGTGGGAAATCAGTGTTCTGGACATATTAAGAAAATCACACTGACACTGTTCATGAGCAGATGTCCTAAAATGCCTATGTTTAAAATTTTGTGATGAAACTCCATAAAATAACTGTGTTATGAGCATGTGTTGTGCATTTTCCATGCAACCTTGTAAGTTTGCAAATTAGCAATATTTTCACACCAGATTTTCAACACTGGCATTTGTTCACACCTACTTACGAACATTACAGCTGTCATTTTTCACATCCTGGCTGAAATGTGTTTCCACACTTCCAGGGCATAATACCGCAGTTGCTGTCGGAAATCAGTGTTTGGGACAGATTAGGATCGAGCAACTGAAAGAGGGGGGGAAGTGACTGAACTCAACTGAGCTCTGTCGAGACTGCTGTGGATTTCTTTGTGGGCAAGAAAAGGTGACAATGAAGGCAGGAGCCCAGTACAAAAGGACAGTCTGCAACGCTGGGAGACACAGAACGAGCGAGTGAGGGAAGGGGGCTGAGTGAGCTCAACGGAGCTCTGATGGGACTGCTGCAGATTTCTTTGTGGGCAGAAAAAGATGCCAACAGAGGCAGGAGCCCAGTACAAAAGGGCAGCCTGCAGCGCCAGGAGAAACAGAATGAGCAAGTGAGACAAGGGGAGTGAGCGATCACAATGGAGCTCTGTCAGGACAGCTGCAGATTTCTTTGTGGGCAGGAAAATGTGCCAAGGCAGGCAGGAGCCCAGTACAAAAGGGCAGCCTGCAGCGCCGGGAGAAACAGAACGAGCAAGTGAGAGAGGGGGAGTGAGCAAACTCAACGGAGGTGTATCATGACTGCTGCAGATTTCTTTGTGGGCAGGAAAAGGCGGCAATGCAGGCAGGAGCCCAGTACAAAAGGCCAGCCTGTAGCACCGGCAGAAACAGAACGAGTGAGTGAGAGAGGGGGAGTGAGTGAGCTCAATGGAGCTGTGTCAGCACTGCTGCAGATGTCTTTGTGGGCAGAAAAAGTGGCCAATACGGGCAGGAACCCAGTACAAAAGTGCAGCCTGCAGCAGCGGGGGAGACAGAACGAGCGAGTGAGGGAAGGGGAGTGAGTGAGCTCAACAGAGCTCTGTTGGGACTGCTGCGGATTTCTTTGTGGGCAGAAAAAGGCAGCAATGCATGCAGGGGCCCAGTACAAAAGGGCAGCCTGCAGCGGTGGGAGAAACAGAATGAATGAGTGAGAGAGGAGGGTGAGTGAGTGAGTTCAACGGAGCTCTATCGTGACTGCTACAGATTTCTTTGTGGGCAGAAAAGGGCGGCAGTGCAGGCAGGAGCCCAGTACAAAAGGGCAGCCTGCAGTGTCGGCAGAAACGGAATGAGCGAGTGAGGCAGGGGAGTGAGTGAGTGAGGCCAACGGAGCTCTGTCGGGACTTCTGCAGATTTCTTTGTGGGCAGAAAAAAATGCCAACAGAGGCAGAAGCCCAGTACAAAAGGGCAGCCTGCAGTGCCAGGAGAAACAGAATGAGCAAGTGAACCAGGGGGAGTGAGCGACCTCAACAGAGCTATGTTGGACCAACTGTGAATTTCTTTGTGGGAAGGAAAAGGTGCCAACACAGGCAGGAGCACAGTACAAAAGGGCAGCCTGCAGCGTTGGGAGAAACAGAACAAGCGAGTGAGAGGGGGGAGTGAGCGAGCTTAACAAAGGTCTATTGTGACTGCTGTGGATTTCTTTGCGATCAGGAAAAGGCGGCAACACAGGCAGGAGCCCAGAACAAAAGACCAGCCTGCAGCACCAGCAGAAACGGAATGAGCGAGTGAGAGAGGGGGAGTGAGAGACCTCAACGGAGCTGTGTCAGGACTGCTGCACATGTCTTTGTGGGCAGACAAAGCCAGCAATGCAGGCAGGAACCCAGTACAAAAGTGCAGCCTGCAGCAGTGGGAGACAGAGAATGAGTGAGTGAGGGAGGGGGAGTGAGTGAGCTCAACGGAGCTCTGTTGGGACTGCTGCAGATTTCTTTGTGGGCAGAAAAAGGCAGCAATGCATGCAGGGGCCCAGTGCAAAAGGGCAACCTGCAGTGCCGACAGAAACAGAATGAAAGAGTGAGAGAGGGGGAGTGAGTGAGTGAGCTCAATGGAGCTCTATCATGACTGCTGCAGATTTGTTTGTGGCCAGAAGAAGGCGGCAATGCAGGCAGGAGCCCAGTACAAAAGGGCAGCCTACAGTGCCAACAGAGACAGAATGAGCGAGTGAGAGAGGGGGAGTGAGTGAGCTCAACGGAGCTCTGTCGGGACTGCTTCAGATTTCTTTGTGGGCAGAAAAAGGTGCCAACAGAGGCAGGAGACCACTACAAAATGGCAGTCTGCAGCGCCAGGAGAAACAGAATAAGCGAGTGAGACAGGAGGAGTGAACGACCTCAACAGAGCTCTGTTGGGACAGCTGCAGATTTCTTTGTGGGCAGAAAAAAGTGCCAATGCAGGCAGAAGCCCAGTACAAAAGGGCAGCCTGCAGCGCCATGAGAAACACAAAGAGCGAGTGAGAGAGGGGGAGTGAGCTAGCTCAGCGGAGCTCTATTGTGACTGCCGCAGATTTCTTTGTGGGCAGAAAATGGCAGCAACGCAGGCAGAAGGCCAGTACAAAAGGCCAGCCTTCAGCATAGGCAGAAACGGAACCAGCGAGTGAGAGAGGGGAGTGAGCTACCTCAACGGACCTGTGTCAGGACTGCAGCAGATTTCTTTGTGAGCAGAAAAAGCCACCAACAGAGGCAGGAGCCCAGTACAAAAGGACAGCCTGCAGCGCCATCAGAAACAAAATGAGTGGGTGAGAGAGGGGGAGTGACCCACCTCAACGGAGCTCTGTTGGGACAGCTGCAGATTTCTTTGTGGGCAGCAAAACATGCCAATGCAGGCAGAAGCCCAGTACAAAAGAGCAGCCTGCAGCACCAGGAGAAACAGAATGAGCAAGTGAGACAGGTGGAGAGAGCGACGTCAACGGAGCTCTGTCGGGACAGCTGCAGATTTCTTTGTGGGCAGAAAAAGGTGCCAATGCAGGCAGAAGCACAGTACAAAAGGGCAGCCTGCAGCACTGCGAGAAACACAAGTGAGTGAGAGAAGGGGAGTGAGCAAGCTCAACAGAACTCTATCGTGACTGCTGCGGATTGCCTTGTGGGCAGAAAAAGGCGGCAACACAGGCAGGAGCCCAGTACAAAAGGGCAGCCTGCAGCGCCAGCAGAAACAGAATGAGCGAGCGAGAGAGGGGGAGTGACCCACCTCAACAGAGCTCTTTCGGGACAGTTGCAGATTTCTTTGTGGGCAGAAAAATGTGCCAACACAGGTAGGAGCCCAGTACAAAAGAGCAGCCTGCAGCACCGGGAGAAACATAACGAGCGAGTGACCCAGGGGCAGTGAGCGAGCTCAACGGACTAACGCAATCAACATTCGTCATTGACAAATGCTTGCTTAACTAGTGCAGCAAGCAATCTCTTTTGCTATGATTTTCATTTCAGTTCTTTGCAGCAAACAATCTAGGCATGAAAGTGAGTGAGTTGTTATTGAGAAGATAATATGGTAGCCAATTTTTGTATTTTTTTTTTACAATTCAATCAGCTCATTAGTATGCACAGGAAATGCATGTGTGGTGCTACATCTTGCAATAAATGTAAGAAGCAGTATTTCCTAATGGAAACTATCAGACCACAGGTGCAATCACATTGTGAATATTGGGAATAACAGAAAAACTGTAGTTACAAGTATGTAATAGTTTATGAATCACTGGTATTTGAGGGTAATTTGCAGACTTTTTTACTGATGTTTCATTACTATTTTAAATACTGCACTGTAAACAAAAAAAGAATAGTATTTCAGGAAAAATTGAAGGGTGTGTACGTGACAGTTTATTACCAGTATTTCAATTTTCTTTTTGAAGACTCATTTGTATTTTTCACTATTTTTGAAGGGCAGTTGAGAAAGAATTGAGATTGTTTTGAATGGATACATTTTGGTTTTTGAGGGACAATCGATATCAATTTGAATTACTTCAAAAAACATGAGCATAACTTGACAAGTTTTAAAAAAACTGAAGAATATTTTTTTTGATTTTTTTCTGCTCCAAGTCAGCTCCCATCTGCTGAGCTCCCAATTCTCATCACTGAGGCATCCTTTGGGACTAACCACCAGCCATCTTCCCCCAGGGTTTGCTCCCCCTGATGGAGTCAGAGAGGTTCTCCAACCCCTGCCATGTACTGGATCCAAACATGGCTGGAGTGTCCAGCGGGTCAGGTACTGGGCCTGCAGGCACTCAGTGCTATCCTGCTAGTGACTTTTCTACACTCAGCACTATCCTGCTGGTGGCTTTTCTATACTCAGCACTATCCTGTCAGAGGCTTTTCTACACTCAGTGTTATCCTGTCGGTGGCTTTTCTACACTCAGCGCTATCTTGCTGGTGACTTTTGTACACTCAACACTATCCTGCTGGTGACTTTTTCTACACTCAACACTATCCTGCTGGTGGCTTTTCTACACTCAACACTATCCTGCTGGTGACCTTTCTACACTCAACGCTATCCTGTCAGTGGCTTTTCTACACTCAGCGCTATCCTGTCGGTGACTTTTCTACACTCAGCACTATCCTGCTGGTGACTTTTCTACACTCAACACTATCCTGCTGGTAACTTTTCTACACTCAACGCTATCCTGTCAGAGGCTTTTCTACACTCAGTGCTATCCTGTCGGTGGCTGTTCTACACTCAGTGCTATCCTGTCGGTGACTTTTCTACACTCAGCACTATTGTGCTGGTGTCTTTTCTACACTCAGCGCTATCCTGTCAGTGGCTTTTTTACACTCAGAACTATCCTGCTGGTGGCTTTCCTACACTCAGCGCTATCCTGTCGGTGACTTTTCTACACTCAGCGCTATCCTGCTGGTGACTTTACACTCAGCACTATCCTGTCAGTGGCTTTTCTACACTCAGTGCTATCCTGTCAGTGGCTTTTCTACACTCAGCGCTATCCTGTCGGTGGCTTTTCTACACTCAGCACTATCCTGTCGGTGGCTTTTCTAAACTCGCTGCTATCCTGCTGGTGGCCTTTCTACAGTCAAGGCTATCCTGTCAGTGGCTTTTCTACACTCACTGCTATCCTGTTGGTGACTTTTCTACACTCAGCACTATCCTGCTGGTGACTTTTCTACACTCAGCACTATCCTGCTGGTGACCTTTCTACACTCAACGCTATCCTGTCAGTGGCTTTTCTACACTCAGCGCTATCCTGTCGGTGACTTTTCTACACTCAGCACTATCCTGCTGGTGACTTTTCTACACTCAACACTATCCTGCTGGTAACTTTTCTACACTCAACGCTATCCTGTCAGAGGCTTTTCTACACTCAGTGCTATCCTGTCGGTGGCTGTTCTACACTCAGTGCTATCCTGTCGGTGACTTTTCTACACTCAGCACTATCCTGCTGGTGTCTTTTCTACACTCAGCGCTATCCTGTCAGTGGCTTTTTTACACTCAGAACTATCCTGCTGGTGGCTTTCCTACACTCAGCGCTATCCTGTCGGTGACTTTTCTACACTCAGCGCTATCCTGTCGGTGGCTTTTCTACACTCAGCACTATCCTGCTGGTGACTTTTCTACACTCAACACTATCCTGCTGGTAACTTTTCTACACTCAACGCTATCCTGTCAGAGGCTTTTCTACACTCAGTGCTATCCTGTCGGTGGCTGTTCTACACTCAGTGCTATCCTGTCGGTGACTTTTCTACACTCAGCACTATCCTGCTGGTGTCTTTTCTACACTCAGCGCTATCCTGTCAGTGGCTTTTTTACACTCAGAACTATCCTGCTGGTGGCTTTCCTACACTCAGCGCTATCCTGTCGGTGACTTTTCTACACTCAGCGCTATCCTGCTGGTGACTTTACACTCAGCACTATCCTGTCAGTGGCTTTTCTACACTCAGTGCTATCCTGTCAGTGGCTTTTCTACACTCAGCGCTATCCTGTCGGTGGCTTTTCTACACTCAGCACTATCCTGTCGGTGGCTTTTCTAAACTCGCTGCTATCCTGCTGGTGGCTTTTCTACAGTCAAGGCTATAATGTCAGTGGCTTTTCTACACTCACTGCTATCCTATTGGTGACTTTTCTACACTCAGCACTATCCTGCTGGTGACTTTTCTACACTCAGCACTATCCTGCTGGTGACCTTTCTACACTCAACACTATCCTGCTGGTAACTTTTCTACACTCAACGCTATCCTGTCAGAGGCTTTTCTACACTCAGTGCTATCCTGTCGGTGGCTGTTCTACACTCAGTGCTATCCTGTCGGTGACTTTTCTACACTCAGCACTATCCTGCTGGTGTCTTTTCTACACTCAGCGCTATCCTGTCAGTGGCTTTTTACACTCAGAACTATCCTGCTGGTGGCTTTCCACACTCAGCGCTATCCTGTCTGGTGACTTTCTACACTCAGCTATCCTGTGGTGGCTTTCTACACTCAGCACTATCCTGCTGGTGACTTTTCTACACTCAACACTATCCTGCTGGTGACTTTTCTACACTCTACGCTATCCTGTCAGAGGCTTTTTTACACTCAGTGCTATCCTGTCGGTGGCTTTTCTACACTCAGTTCTATCCTGTCGGTGGCTTTTCTACACTCAAGGCTATCCTGTCGGTGGCTTTTCTACACTCACTGCTATCCTGTCGGTGACTTTTCTACACTCAGCGCTATCCTGCTGGTAACTTTTCTACACTCAACGCTATCCTGTCAGAGGCTTTTTACACTCAGTGCTATCCTGTCGGTGACTTTTCTACACTCAGCACTATCCTGCTGGTGTCTTTTCTACACTCAGCGCTATCCTGTCGGTGACTTTTCTACACTCAGAACTATCCTGCTGGTGGCTTTCCTACACTCAGCGCTATCCTGTCGGTGACTTTTCTACACTCAGCGCTATCCTGCTGGTGACTTTACACTCAGCACTATCCTGTCAGTGGCTTTTCTACACTCAGCGCTATCCTGTCGGTGGCTTTTCTACACTCAGTGCTATCCTGTCAGTGGCTTTTCTACACTCAGTGCTATCCTGTCAGTGGCTTTTCTACACTCAGCGCTATCCTGTCGGTGGCTTTTCTACACTCAGCACTATCCTGTCGGTGGCTTTTCTAAACTCGCTGCTATCCTGCTGGTGGCCTTTCTACAGTCAAGGCTATCCTGTCAGTGGCTTTTCTACACTCACTGCTATCCTGTTGGTGACTTTTCTACACTCAGCACTATCCTGCTGGTGACTTTCTACACTCAACACTATCCTGTCGGTGGCTTTTCTACACTCAGCGCTATCCTGTCGGTGGCTTTTCACACTCAGCACTATCCTGCTGGTGACTTTTCTACACTCAGCACTATCCTGCTGGTGACTTTCTACACTCAACACTATCCTGCTGAGGCTTTTCTACACTCAACGCTATCCTGTCGGAGGCTTTTCTACACTCAGTGCTATCCTGTCGGTGAGCTTTCTACACTCAGCACTATCCTGCTGGTGACTTTTCTACACTCAGCACTATCCTGCAGTGGCTTTTCTACACTCAGAACTATCCTGTCAGTGGCTTTTCTACACTCAGAACTATCCTGTCGGTGACTTTTCTACACTCAGCGCTATCCTGTCGGTGACTTTTCTACACTCAGCGCTATCCTGTGGTGGCTTTTCTACACTCAGCACTATCCTGCTGGTGACTTTTCTACACTCAACGCTATCCTGCAGAAGCTTTTCTACACTCAGCGCTATCCTGTCAGTGGCTTTTCTACACTCAGTGCTATCCTGTCGGTGACTTTTCTACACTCAGCACTATCCTGTGGTGACTTTTCTACACTCAGCACTATCCTGTCAGTGGTCTTTTCCACTCAGCGCTATCCTGCTCGTGGCTTTCCACTCAGAACTATCCTGCGGTGGCTTTTCTACACTCAGCGCTATCCTGCTGGTGACTTTACACTCAGCCTATCCTGTCTAGTGCTTTTTACACTCAGCACTATCCTGTCAGTGGCTTTTCTACACTCAGTGCTATCCTGTCAGTGGCTTTTCTACACTCAGCACTATCCTGTCGGTGGCTTTTCTACACTCGCTGACTATCCTGTCGGTGGCTTTTCTACACTCAAGCTGCTATCCTGCTGGTGGCTTTTCTACACTCACTAGCTATCTATGTCATGGCTTTTCTACACTCACACTATCCTGACTGGTGACTTTTCTACACTCCAGCACTATCCTGCTGGTGACTTTCTACACTCAGCGCTATCCTGTCTGTGGCCTTTCTACACTCAACGCTATCCTGTCGGTGACTTTCTACACTCAGCACTATCCTGCTGGTGACTTTTCTACACTCAACACTATCCTGCTGGTGACTTTTCTACACTCAACGCTATCCTGTCAGTGACTTTTCTACACTCAGTGCTATCCTGTGGGTGGCTGTTCTACACTCAGTGCTATCCTGTCGGGTGACTTTTTCACTCAGCACTATCCTGCTGGTGTCTTTTCTACACTCAAGCGCTATCCTGTCAGTGGCTTTTTACACTCAGAACTATCCTGTGGTGGCTTTCTACACTCAGCGCTATCCTGTCTGGTGACTTTTCTACACTCAGCGCTATCCTGTCGGTGGCTTTTCTACACTCAGCACTATCCTGCTGGTGACTTTTCTACACTCAACACTATCCTGCTGGTGACTTTTCTACACTCTACGCTATCCTGTCAGAGGCTTTTTTACACTCAGTGCTATCCTGTCGGTGGCTTTTCTACACTCAGTTCTATCCTGTCGGTGGCTTTTCTACACTCAAGGCTATCCTGTCGGTGGCTTTTCTACACTCACTGCTATCCTGTCGGTGGCTTTCTACACTCAGTGCTATCCTGCCGGTGACTTTTCTACACTCAACGCTATCCTGCAGGTAGCTTTCTACACTCCAACTATCCTGTCAGACTTTTCTACACTCAGAACTATCCTGCTGGTGGCTTTTCTACACTCAGCGCTATCCTGTCGGTGACTTTTCTACACTCAGAACGCTATCCTGCTGGTGACTTTACACTCAGCACTATCCTGTCGGTGGCTTTCTACACTCAGCGCTATCCTGCTCGGTGACTTTTCTACACTCACAGCTATCCTGTCAGTAGCTTTTCTACACTCAGTGCTATCCTGTCAGTGGCTTTTCTACACTCAGCTATCCTGCCGGTGGCTTTTCTACACTCAGCACTATCCTGCTGTGACTTTTCTACACTCAACACTTTCCTGCTGGTAACTTTTCTACACTCAACACTATCCTGTCAGGGCTTTTCTACACTCAGTGCTATCCTGTGGTGGCTTGTTCTACACTCAATGCTATCCTGTCGGTAGACTTTCTACACTCAGCACTATCCTGCTGGTGTCTTTTCTACACTCAAGCGCTATCCTGTCGGTGGCTTTTCTACACTCAGAACTATCCTGCTGGTGGCTTTCCTCCAGCGCTATCCTGTCGGTGACTTTCTACACTCAGCGCTATCCTGCTGGTGACTTTACACTCAGCACTATCCTGTCAGTGGCTTTTCTACACTCAGTGCTATCCTGTCAGTGGCTTTTCTACACTCAGCGCTATCCTGTCGGTGGCTTTTCTACACTCAGCACTATCCTGTAGGTGGCTTTTCTAAACTCGCTGCTATCCTGCTGGTGGCTTTTCTACAGTCAAGGCTATCCTGTCGGTGGCTTTTCTACACTCACTGCTATCCTGTTGGTGACTTTTCTACACTCAGCACTATCCTGCTGGTGACTTTTCTACACTCAGCACTATCCTGTCGGTGTCTTTTCTACACTCAGTGCTATCCTGTCAGTGGCTTTTCTACACTCAGCGCTATCCTGTCGGTGGCTTTTCTACACTCAGCACTATCCTGCTGGTGACTTTTCTACACTCAACACTATCCTGCTGGTGACTTTTCTACACTCTACGCTATCCAGTCAGAGGCTTTTTTACACTCAGTGCTATCCTGTCGGTGGCTTTTCTACACTCAGTTCTATCCTGTCGGTGGCTTTTCTACACTCAAGGCTATCCTGTTGGTGGCTTTTCTACACTCACTGCTATCCTGTCGGTGACTTTTCTACACTCAGCACTATCCTGCTGGTGACTTTTCTACACTCAGAACTATCCTGCTGGTGGCTTTCCTACACTCAGCGCTATCCTGTCGGTGACTTTTCTACACTCAGCACTATCCTGCTGGTGACTTTACACTCAGCACTATCCTGTCAGTGGCTTTTCTACACTCAGCGTTATCCTGTCGGTGGCTTTTCTACACTCAGTGCTATCCTGTCAGAGGCTTTTCTACACTCAGTGCTATCCCGTCAGTGGCTTTTCTACACTCAGCGCTATCCTGTCGGTGGCTTTTCTACACTCGGCACTATCCTGCTGGTGACTTTTCTACACTCAACACTATCCTGCTGGTGACTTTTCTACACTCAACGCTATCCTGTCAGAGGCTTTTCTACACTCAGTGCTATCCTGTCGGTGGCTTTTCTACACTCAGTGCTATCCCGTCAGTGGCATTTCTACACTCAGTGCTATCCTGTCGGTGGCTTTTCTACACTCAGCACTATCCTGCTGGTGGCTTTTCTACACTCAACGCTATCCTGCTGGTGGCTTTTCTACACTCAACGCTATCCTGCTGGTGGCTTTTCTACACTCAGCGCTATCCTGTCGGTGGCTTTTCTACACTCAGCACTATCCTGTTGGTGGCTTTTCTACGCTCAGCGCTATCCTGCTTGTGACTTTTCTACACTCAGCACTATCCTGTCGGTGGCTTTTCTACACTCAGCGCTATCCTGCTTGTGGCTTTTCTACACTCAGCACTATCCTGCAGGTGGCTTTTCTACACTCAGCACTATCCTGTCAGTGGCTTTTCTACACTCAACACTATCCTGCTTGTGGCTTTTCTACACTCAGCACTATCCTGCAGGTGGCTTTTCTACACTTAACGCTATCCTGTCGGTGGCTTTTCTACACTCACTGCTATCCTGTCGGTGGCTTTTGTACACTCAGCACTATCCTGTCAGTGGCTTTTCTACAATCAATGCTATCCTGTCGGTGGCTTTTCTATACTCAGCACTATCCTGTCGGTGGCTTTTCTACACTCAGTACTATCCTGCTGGTGGTTTTTCTACACTCAACACTATCTTGTCAGTGGCTTTTCTACACTCAGCATGATCCTGCTGGTGGCTTTCCTCCCTTGTACTGACCCCTTGGAGTTGTGATGTGCAGTGGCATCGTGATGCATGCCACATGCTCCCACACATTTATCAACACCTGCTATGTCCCTCCCTAGTTTGCATGGGCTGCTTTTCCCCCAGCTTCCAGAATGGGCCAGGCAAGCATTGGGCTTTGCCCACCTCCCCCCCAGAGAAGGAGAGCAGTCCTAAAGGCAGTCAATCCTGCTCCCCCTGGCCATCCCTCCAGTGTCCTAAGTTCATTGTAAAATGTGAGTTGTTGGTGTTGCAAGTGGTACCATTAATTATGTGCCAGCAGGCAGGCATAAGAACGTAAGAATATTTAAAGTAAATTTGAAGGCCTTCATTTTAGGATAGGAGTACAGGCTTGGAAATCAGGAGACATGATACTCAATTTCAAACCTTACCAGAACCACTGTCATGCTGCAGGACATTTACCAAGTCATCGTCTTTAGTCTGTGTGTCTCTCTACATGTATGAATACCAAAAGTGGGATGACAGTTCTCATTCTAATTTAGGTCCTGCATATTCCTCAAATGTCCTGGTAAAACAGAACCTGAAGAACACCAGTGTGAACTTCCTAAACATTGTCAATTATCAGAGGTAAAATAAATATTAAACACTATCTCATAGGGCCAGCTCAGTTGCCTGGATTAGTGGTGGACTGCTCTGACACACTGGTGAACTGAGTTGTGCACAGAGCCTGGGAAGGCAGTAGTAAAGGCCAGCAAGCAGTGACCAATTTGTCCATGTGGATGTCCTCCTTCTGGAATGGAGGGATTACAAATCACCACTCAGCAAGCAGTCCTGGTAGAGATGCCACAGGAGGCATGAGTGACTACACATCACCAGGCACCCTCCTTGGCTAATCACTATACACTCCTCACAGTGGGGTTGGGGGGAGTAAACATAAACTGACTGGCCCATCTGGGAATGCTCTGGATAATGGCCTTTTTTTCACTATAAAGGTTTTTCTCTCCATGGTGTGGATGGTGGCTTTATCAGCTGAGTCCCCATTCTCTCTAGCTATCACCCATCTCCCCTATCCACCAGATTACCCCCCACAGCGGGACAAGGAAGCAGAAGGCCATCTTCCCCCAGTACCTTCATTTCCAGTGCTAGTGATCAGGCAGTAGTGTGGGCTGGAGAAGAGTGGGCATGGCTTCATTAAGCCCATCCCTGCCCCTTTGCTTGATTTTTTGGTTGCTCCCTGTTTTTAGGGAGTGCATGCTGGCATGTGTATGTGGAGGCAGCACTCACTCTTCCTGCCACTCCCATTCCATCACCAGGCCTCCACCTGGTGGCAGTCATGCAGCAGAGCTGACAGCTGTCCCTTTCCTGGAGAGGAGAACAGTCTCTTGGGCACTCTGTCCTCTCTACCCCTGCCTGTCCCTAGCAATCTGAGATTGCTCCCTATCCAGGGTCACAGGTGTGGGGGGCAGTATTGCTACTGCCATGCCACTGGGCTAGCCCAGATGATGGACTTTGTGAGTTCACTCACTCACCATCCGATCCTCCTCAGTAGCATGCCTATCACTCAACCCTGGCTCCAGTAACAAGGCCCTTCCCTCCAGTGGCCATGGAGGGGAGGGCCCCTCAGTAGGAACAGATCTGGAGCTCAAGTTGGTGGACCCTTGAAACAGTGGACAATGTCTGTATGTGAATGAGTAAAGTGAGCAGAAGTGAATGCCCACCAGGACGACCTACAGGAGAGGAACACCCGGATAGAGTGAAGGAGGTAAAAATAAGTGAAGGAAGAACTGAAGTGTGTAAGGGAGGAAGGGGAGGAGGGTAGTACGGAGTCACTTTGGATGCAAATCCAGGATTCCAAGAATAGGATTCTTAGAATGGGAGTGGTGTACAGGCCACCATCTTAGATGGAGGAGTTAGACAGGGAACTAGCGGGACAGATCAGGAGGACCTGCGAGAAGGGTAGTGTGGTGATTGTGGGGGACTTCAAGATGCCAGGAGTGGACTGGAGCACCCCAACAACCAGGAACAGAAGGGAGCAGGTACTGCTGGATGCCTTCCAGGACAGCTTCCTGCTGCACATGGTCAGTGAACCAACCAGGTTAGGAAATACCCTTGACCTTGTGCTGGCAAATGGGGACTTTGTGAGAGAACTTACAGTGGAGGAACTGCTGTCAGGAGTGACCACTGCTCAGTATGGCTCACATTGGATATGGGCAAGGAAGGAGTGAATCTGCTGGCAATAGTGCTGGACTTCAGGAGGCCAACTTTGGGAGGATGGGGAAAGTGGTAAAAGGGTACCTGGCCAGAATTCAGTCTAGTATGGACACTAACCAGAGGTGGGAGCTCATAAAGCTGGGGATAGTGGAGGCAACCAAAACCTGCTGCAAAGCCCAGATTAAGAAGGCTAGGGCTAAGAAACTGATCTGGTTGCGCAAGGAGGTCATGGAAAAGGTAAGGAGGAAAAGAGCTGCCTTTAGGAAGTACAAGAAAACAGGGAGGGGGTAGGACGGGGAGGAGTACTTGACAGAATCGAAGGAGGTGACAAGGGCAGTAAGGGGAGCCAAAGCATCTACGGAACTCAGGCTGGCACAAGGCATTAAGAAGGGGGAGAAGGACTTCTTTATGTACATCAGGGAGAAAAGGAGCTGTAAGGACCACATAGTAAGGATTAGGAAGGAGGGGGGTTGGGTGGAAGCAGGGTGCGATAAGGCAGAAGCACTAAATGAGTACTTCTGCTCAGTATTTACTAAAGAGAAGAGGGGGGTGACACCCAAGGTGGAAGAAATGGCAGAAGCAGGGGGGAAGTGGTAACAGATGGGGAAATCATGGAGAGCAGAGTTCGAGAGGGTTTGAAGGCACTGAGGGTGGACAAGGCACCAGACCCAGATGGCATCCACCCCAGAGTACTGAAGGAGCTGGCAGAGGTCCTTGCAGGACCTTTGGAAGACCTATTTAATGCCTCACTACATTCGGGGTGTGTACCTCAGGACTGGAGGATGGCTTCATTGGTGCCCTCCACAAGCGTGGCCCCAAGGATGAACCGAAACTACAGACCAGTGAGCCTCACATCCATCGTGGGTAAGCTAATGGAGACTATCCTGAAGGAGAGGCTGGTGGCCCTCCTAGAGGCCAAAGGACTACAGGACAGCAGACAGCATGGCTTCATATGTGGCAGATCCTGCCAAACCAACCTGGTCGAGTTCTATGACTGGGTAACCAGGGCAACTGGACAGGGGCCATGCAGTGGATGTCCTGTATCTGGACTTCAGTAAGGCATTCGACTCAGTGCCACATGGAAGGCTGGGAAGGAAGTTAGTAGGCACAGGGGGGTGCAAAGCTGGTGAGATGGGTAGGAAACTGGCTGCAGGAAGGCAACAGAGGATGGTGGTGGTGGGAGCTCCACACCCAAGGGCAGTGATAGCGGTGTTCCACAGGGCTCAGTGTTGGGACCAGTGTTGTTTGGGCTATTCATTGCAGACATATCATGGGACATCAAGAGCAAGATCAGTCTGTTTGCTGATGATACCAAGGTAGGCGCGGTGGTGGATGACCTAGAGGGATGGCAGGGGTTGCAGGATGATCTGGCAAAGCTTGAAACCTGGTCAGACACCTGGCAACTGGGCTTTAATGCCAAAAAGTGCAAGGGGCTGCATTTTGGGATGAAGAACCCAAGGAGGAGTTACCAGCTAGGGGGAGTGCAGCTAGCCCAGACAGAGGAGGAGAAGGATCTGGGTGTGATCATTACAGGGTCAATGAACAACTCGGCACAATGTAGGAAGACAGCTGAAAAGGCCAACAAAATGCTGAGTTGTATTGCAAGGAGTATATCCTGGAGGAGGGAGGAAGTGATTCTGCCACTGTATAGGTCATTAGTTAGACCACACCTGGAGTACTGCATGCAGTACTGGCATCCGTATCGAAGGGACATTAAGTTACTGGAGGGGTGCAGCATGAAGCGACAAAGATGATCAAGGGGCTGGGGGACTTATCATACGAGAGGAGGTTGAAGGAGTTGAACATGTACTCACTGGAGGAGAGGAGAGACAGGGATGACATGATTGAAACCTTTAAATACATGAAATGAATAAACAAGACAGGTACAGAGGGGCTGTTCAAAGTAAGGGAAGGGAGGGCCACCAGGGGCCATGATATGAGACTAGAGCAAGGAAGGTTCAGGAGGAGATAAAGAGACACTTTTACAGAGAGGGTGGTGGCTGGGTGGAATCGTTATCTGCTGAAGTGGTATGCAGTAGAACAGTGGACTGCTTCAAGCGAGGATGGGACAGGACAAGGGGAGGGTTAATGAAGGAAGGGTGGGAGGGAGGGGCAGCTGCAGAATAAGGGATGCTAGCTGCACATTTGAGCAGACTTGATAGACCTCTAGGCCTTTATCTGCTGGCAAATTTCATATGTTCGTAAGTGGAAACAGTTGCATAATTGATCTTAACATAATGAGTGTCATAGCAAGTACTACCTTCTTGTCTCCATGCAGCACCTTTCCATGGCGATTTATTCCTGTAAATCATATGCGTATTAGAGCTGTGCAGAATGGTAAAAGTCTAAATATGTGGAATTTTGATGACATTTCACAACATTCTGTGAAATTTCATCACAATTTGTGGAATTTTTTAAATTTAGTAATTTGGTTATAACTCAACAGCCGTTCAAGCTAGAGCTCTGTATTTATTAATATATACTCTCTGGGTCAATGGCCACAGACATGCCAAATATAATTTGGTGGCAAAGTTTCTAAATTATAGGTGCTCAAATGTTGTCATTTTACTGTTTGTGTGAAATTTCATGAACATTTTTTATCTGCATATATCTTATCCATCTATTGGGTCAGGAATTTTAAATTTGGCATACTTTCTTGATGATAGGCATTCTAACAATGTGCCAGATTTCATGACATTATGATATATTGTCTCAAAATGATACATGCTCAAAATCTGTCATTTTATTTTTTTCAGGAAATTTCATGAAAACATTTCCTCTGCATATAACTCAGGCACCTTTGGAGCTAGACATGTGTAAATTAGTACAGATAAGCAGGGCCACTGGAAAATTGCTGGCGCAATTTTTCCACAATTTCCACAATTTTTACCCTTCTCCACACAAAATCCGCAATTTCTTACATTCATGGAATTTTTGACTTAAATTGTATAACAATATTTAAATCCTCAAGGAAATCTACTCAAATATACTAACAATTTAGTACACAGACTTGGATTTGACCAAAACAGCACAGTGTGAGGTGAGAAGGGGTCAAATGTGACTCTGCTTTCATGTGATTCATTTCCATGCTTTGGTTTAAAAATTCTCTGGTCATGCATATGTGGACTTGTACACTTAAAATCTGTGTTAAAGCAGACTATCAGAGAACTTTTTGCTGATACAGAAACTGAAACAATAGTTGTGAGAAGAGGTGCAAAGTGCCCCATTCACCTAAATGAAGCATTGACCACAGTGCTTGTTTTTGAATGGTAGGGTAGATTTTTCTTGTATAAATACTTTCAATCTGAAAGGGTTTTGATTCAAATGTGTCAAGAGTTTGGATGGCCCTGCTGATTATAAACTTGAATGTGCTTCTGAGGGGGTTAGTGACAGTGATTCCTTACATGTCAATCTGCCACAACTGCATACTCACATACAGAGCCTGCAAAAAGCAAACATTTCTGAAAACATGCTGAACAGGTTAAGTTTAGTTAAACAGTTACCTTCAAATAGACAAAATAATTGCAACCCAAGTAAAATCACTGCAAACCGAGTAGAACAAAAGTACAATGTATTGGAAACTATTGTATGATGTAATGAAAAGCTACTGGTATGATTTGATACTTTTATTATGTGATTTTAAAATGTACTTATAGTGCTGATTAAGAACAGTAATTATAAAAATAAACATTTTTCTTACCAGACCTTTATTAGGTGCCCTGGTTATCCATTTAGTTTTTTCTTGCACCAAAACAAGTAGTTTAAACAGGCTTCATTATTTAACATCTAGAAACTGTTAAAATATGTTGTTTCAGGATGTATTCAGTACAGACTAATTGTAAATTACTGAATACAATTTAATTAGCACTGCATGACTTAGATATCTTGATTTTTAGAAGATATGCTACATAATGATTAATTTGCAGTGCATTTCAAAAACACATATCTCTCTTCATATTAAAAGCATTTACAAGTGGCAAAACATTTATCTAACAATTCATGTGATCAATACAAGCTGCAGAAAACAATAAAAGATTTATTAGGGAGCAGTAGGGATGTATAGTGAACCCCCGCAATTTTCCCGAAATTTCTACAAAAAATTCCCCGCGTTTTTGGGTAAAAGTTTCCGCAATTTTCCAGTGGCCCTGCAGATAAGCTTTCTGTAATGCTTATAGAATGATCTAAATGTGGATTGAATTAGATAAGAGATTTTTAAGCTACAGGGGATTCAAAACTTGACTATTAAAATATTTGCAAAACTGTGAAAATTATCAAAAATGTGGATGTTTGTAACTTCTCTGCTCTTGCATGCATAGAGTTAACATTTGACATGCATATTCATAGTCCGTGTATCCTGTCTTACACAACTGGATACATTGATTAAGCAATTTTAATTTTGCAGAAGAAAAAAAAATATTTGTAACATTTTCTCACATATTTATGATAGCATATTCTGTAAATGAAGCATCCAGATTTTTTTTTGTGGAATTTAACATTAACAATGCACATATCACTACTTTGAGGCAAGCAAAAAAAAAAAAAGCAAAATAGAGGCTGCACATGGAAACGGTGGTGCAGGGTTAAAAATATCACATAGTCAAAGCAAAAACAAACCCTCACTCACCAACCCATAAAAGCATAGAAGAGACTGCTCAGATTGTTATAAAGATGCTTCATTTTATTGAAAAAGTGCCAGTGTGCAAAAACACCCTTGATAAGCTGGGCTGAGTTTTTTGCAGTCCTGCTGTTCCTTACTGGGTGACTACCCCTCCCCTTCTCTTTTGGAATAGCCATATTGACTCAGTAGAACTACTGATCCCAATAATATCCTCTTTGTTCTTTACAGTGACAAACTCCCTTACAATGTGAGTTATCTACTCCTTTTCTTATCAACCTACCCAGTTGGAATAGCCATAATTCTTTCTTCCTGCTGCCCAATACATTGTCTTCCCCTTCTACATCTTTTTGAGTACCTCTAAGTCCTAAACTTGCATGTACACCAGACTCCCTGGATCATAAATTTACTGGATGTCATCCTTAAATATCCTGCGTTCAGGTTGGAATTGTGCTTTCTTGCTCCAATCTGGGGGTCTACCACTGTTGTGCTACCCAGCTCGACTGTCCATTTCTTGGTGAAACTGTGTATCTAACTCCAGAACCTGGTGACCCCTGCACTACCTGCCTCTCATGCCCACTATCCTTTAATTATAACCCCCCAAATAAGGCTGAGTGAAATTAGAAAATTCCAGTTTTATGAAATTTTTCATGAAATTCTGCAATTTTCACAAAGACTCATGGGATCTGACTTTAAATCCAGATGTTATTTTGCAATTTCTTGCATCAAGCAATTAAAATTGTCACACACAGTCTCCTTGTAAGGTCTAATAACCTGCCAAATTTAATGGTATTGCATTCTCTAGTTTTAAAGTTTCAGGGGTTTATAAATTTGTAGCTTACATTCTTGCAAAAGTAATTTTTTAAATGTTGTGAAAGTTTGACTACTTTTAATTCAATCCCATTTTAAAGCTATAAATATGAACTTTTTCAGAAATGACCATGTAGTATAGTAGTTTAAATGTTTCAACTCTGGGTAAATTTGGATATGTAGTTTTAAAATTAGAGGGAACTAACCGAAATGTAAATTTTGGCAACATGTTTAGCAGGCTATAACGCAGTCCCATTTAAAGCTAGAAACCTGAATCTATGTGCATATACTGTACAGATGTAGTGATAACCTGTATACCTGGCAATGTCTGTAATATTTCAATGAATACTATCAAAGTTATACTAAAATTACAGAAATCCACATTTTGGCAAAATATTTGGCTGCCTATAACTCATCTCCCATTAAAGCTTGAGACTTAATACATGGTGCATATATGCATTCTACATGCTTCTCCAAATCCTGATATTGTGGAGATATTTGTACAAGAGATGTTAAAATTATCTCAAAATAACTAAAAATTTAATTTTGATTAAATGTTTGGCCACCCATAACTCTGCCACCTTTCAATCTACAACTCTGACATCTAGTACACTTTTGTAAGCCATGGGGTACTGCTTACATTCCAAATTTGTTATTTGGATGAGTACTTTTAAAATTATAGTGAAATAACTGAAATTAAAAATTTTGTGAAATTCCGTGGACTTTTCATGAAAATTCTACAGAATTCCTCGGAATGGTCATTCAGCGTGCATTCCACAGGCTGAATTTTATGTTCTGCATGGGATTTTCATCTTCCCTGGATTACAGCTAAGGTTATGGCTTGCCTTCATACTAGAGATCCTGCCTGAAGTTCTTTTAAGATGTCTGGTTCCCCGTTTGCTTTGGCAAACTACTGTCACCTTCATAATGCCTGTACCAAAACCCATAAGACTTGCAAAGTCTGAATATTTTGCGCCATACTCCAGAACAATAATAATCATCCCTATAAGTTCTGAAAGGTTATCCATTCCCTGTTTTCACCTCTGACCCAGTCTGCCTCTTCTGTTCTCAGGGTCGATGACGCCCTCATCACTGACCCTTCCATCATTGCCTCTTCCTTTAACTCCTTATTTACTACTTGTGCCCTCTGTCTCATCCCTTCCTCCTCTTCCTCCCCCTTTCTTCTTTCTCTCTGTCTACCTTCTCCTCCCTTAAATCTCTCTTTTTCCTCTTCTCCTACCACCGCCTCTGCTTCTCTTAAGTCCTTGCTTGTTCTTAGTCCTTGCATGTGCAGTAGTCCTGATGGCCTTTATCCCAAACTTCTACTTCTGTCAGCCCCTGCCATTGCACTGTCTATTACCTCACTTCTCAACCACTCATTTTCCTCTGTTACTGTTCCTGATGTCTGGACCCAGTCTACTGTCATTCCTACCCCTAAAGGTGGTAATCTCGCTTCTCCTGGTAACTACAATCCCATCTCTCTCCTTTCTATTCTAGCTAAATTACAGCAATGCCTTGTACTATCTCAACTCTCTACCTTCTTTGACTCCTCCTCATTTTCACCCACTTTCAGTCTGTTTTTAGGAAATCCCATTCCACCGCCACTTCCCTTCTACAGCTCACTGACTCCATCCTCACAGGTATGGATCAGAGCCTTACAGCAGTAGCCAGAGACATTGCCAGCTATTTCCAGATATTTTGCACAATTTCTGAAGAGTTTCTCTCTCTCTCTGCTGCCCCTACTGTGGAAATGCAGAAAGCAGGAGATATTTCTAGAAATATCACAGAAATTTCGGGAAATATCTGGCAGTGTCTGTGGCTGCTACTTTCACATCAGCCATCTTTGTTGATCTTGCTAAAGCTTTTGACACAGTAGAACATCCCCTCCTTCTGAACAAGCTTAAAGCAGAGGGTCTTTCTGTCCCTGCAGTTGGTTTCATTCTTACCTTGGATGTAGGTCTCAAGCTGCCTGGATAGGTATAGCTCCATTTCATCACCTCTCCCTGTCTGCTCAGTTGTCCCTCAAGGTTCTGTCCTGGGTCCTATTCTGTTTTCCATATTTCCATATGCTTAAATGACCTCCCCTCTATCTAGTCCTCTGTGTCCATTCACATGTACGCTGATGATGCAGTTATTTTTGCATCTGGCTCCTCTTCCCTTGAGATTACCTCACAGCTTCAGCTGGATTTTCACAGTATTCAGCACTGGCTCCAGTATAACCAACTATTACTCAATGGCAAAAAACAGTATCCATGACTTTAGGCACCTGACAGAGTTTTTTCAGACTTACCCATCTCTCTTTATTTCATTATTGAGGGAAGGCTTTGGATGATGGCCTTATTTTCTGTTTTAGCTACAAAGGTTTTTCTCTCAAGTTTTAAGTACCTATACATTGGGATCTGGCTTGACTGTCATCTTCATTTCTAGGTTCATATTAATGCAATTCACCAGAATCTCCACTTCAAACTTGGTGCACTGTGCATGAACAAAGCAAGTATCATGCTTCCTGTCCGCTGTGAAATTGTTTTAAAAAGGATTCTCCCTGTGGGGTGGAGCTAGCCAACAATCATGATGGCAGTATATCTTGTCACTGTGAGACCACTGCTGGAAACATCCCACTCATCTGACCAAAACCTCAGGAGTATCACTTCTGAAAAATAGGAAAGTCAGTTTCTTACTGTACATCCAGAGCTGCTGAATCATTCCTGTCATTATTACCTTCTGCATCGGATCTACAGCAAAAAAAGCAAAAGACAATCTGCCATGTTACTGGGTGCATAGATGGGATCTCAGCTCACCCGTTCTTTTCAGACTGTATCTGCTCTGCTATGGAATTAAAAGGCATCTTTTGCAACTATCATCATGGCACAATCAACACCAACAAAGGAGATGATCACACCTGATATGGCAAACACTACTAGCTTATTGACTCAAATACTGAAGGGCACAACTAAAAGTTACTATGACACAAACCAACCAGGAACTGGTGGCCCTCAACACAAGGGTCACAATAATAGAGCAAAAAATTAAACAACAGGAAGATTCTCCTTACAGTTGCCAGGGCACCTTTTGGGACCATAACCAGCAAATTCAGCATTTACTTGGGAAGGTGGATGATATGGAAAATCATGCTCAGTGGAACAACATCTGTATCATAGGCTTCCTGGAGGGAGCTAAAGGCCAAGACATGGTGACATTTCTCTGGACTACACTCCCAAATATTCCTCATGACAATGACTGCCCACATCAAAAGAGCTCACTGATCCCCAGCTCCAAAGCCAAAACAGAGGGAAAAATCTTGCTCAACATTGTGCAAATTCCTACGACATCCTCTAAAGGAATACATTCTGAAAATTGCAAGGGTGCATGGCCCTCTGAAGTGGGAAGGCCACAACATACAATTTTATCAAAACCTTTCCCCTGAGCTGTCAAAATGCTGCAGAGCCTACACTGCAGTTCAGCAAAGGTATTTTAAACTTCATATACCTACATCGCTCAGATACCCAGCAATGCTATGTATCCAGATCAATGGGGCTTACAGGACATTTAACTCTCCTACTGAAGCAGAGCAATATTTAATACAATATGAGCAGGAATCCACTGTTCCCTGATCTGCCTCCGTGTGATCTACAATATGCAGGGGCCTAGCTTATGGACGCTACTCAGTGCGAATCAGAGCTACCTAAACAACCAACTACAAGTAGCCATTATGATGGTAAGTGGTAGACAGTATCATGGAGCAGGCAGAAGAAAATAAATAAACCAGGGAGGTCACAGACAAACGTTCCCTCCATGGCAATGTTCTAGGAGTAGACAACAAACTTACCTTTCCTCAGAAGCCAGCAGCTGTTTGCCATATGATACCCCAGTGAAAGCTAGCAGGTACAAGGACATCAGAGAACTAATGCCGACTTCCCAGGAACTATCAAAAGAGCTGCAACCTCTTCTAACTCCAACTGAACATCGGATACTAAATTCAACAGACTGAGCTCCGATCTCCACCACATGGGCAGATTGCATCTTGGAAACTACGGAGGAGTCTATTTTACCATCAACACCCCAGGTCTCACTGCCAACTGACTAGAGATGTGTGAAGTTGGAAGAAGTTGCTCTGCATAGTAATTCACAAATTCACAACATTTTGTGAATTTCTCCGCTATGCGCAGTCTGAAATTCAATGAAAAAGCCAACTTCATGTAAAGCACAGAGCAACTTCGCTACGGACCATGGCACAAATACAAAGTGCAGGGTGGAGCATGGTGAAATTTCAACTTCGACGATGAAGTTTGTCACAGCAGGCAAAGTTTGCACTGTCTTGTGGGATTGGAAGTCACATGTTGATAAACAGAGGTCACATGTGGCTGAACAGCCACTGGAAAGCTGAGGGGGACGTTTCTGTGTGCAGTGTTGAGAGATTGAGCAGGGAGGACACAGAAGTGCTGTGATTTTGAAGAGAAATCTTTATATTTTTGGTTTAAATCTTGTCAAACCTGTTCTAAACTTATTTACCCTTACTTGTACCCCCTGTGCAGTGAGAAATAGCGCCCATAAAGGTCAGTGCTGTGGATTGATCTTTGCGCTGTTGTATTGTGAACACCAGTGGTATCCTACCCTGTGGTGTACTACTGCCCTGTGTGCAAAGTACATGGTTTATAAATCATAGTTATTCACTCACCTAGCCTACCTGCCCTGTTGTTGTATTCCCTGTGCTGTGAGAAATAGAGCCCAAAAAAGTAAGTGTTGTGGATTGGTCTTTGCTCTATTGTATTGTAAACACCAGTTGTATCCCACCCTGTAGCGTAGTACTGCTCTGTGTGCAAAGTGAAAGGTTTATAAATCATGCTATTCACCCACCTAGCATATCCACCCTGTTGTTGTACCCTCTGTGCTGTGAGAAATAGTGCCAAAAAAGGTCAGTGTTGTGGATTGATCTTTGCGCTGTTGTATTGTGAACACCAGTGGTATCCCACCCTGTGGTGTAGTACTGCTCTGTGTGCACAAGAAAAAATGTTTTCTTGCTGCCAAACATTAATAAAAGAAGAACACCTGGGAAGACAATAAAGAAAGGGAGAGGAGCAATAAATGCAGGAAAGAGTTCAGCATCATTTGGGAAAAGTGTTGCAACTGAAACTGTTAATGAAGGAATATTTTCTGATGTGGTGTTGCTATCAAGTTCTAAGGGCTCTGGGATGGGTGCTGCTAGTAGTAGTGCAGGATTAGTAACCAGTGGCTTTTCTGCAGCTACAGTTTTCTCGGTAACCTCTGTGGCAGCCATGGTGGTGGGTGATGTGCGAGGTGGCAAGGGTACAAGCAGCTGGATCATTAGACCATTATCAGTGCTCCAGAGGGAGAAGGTTGAGCATGTTCCTATCTCTGTTGCTACTAATGGTGGTGGTGTGCCTCCCAATTCAGTGGAGGCAGTGCTTGAGACACCTCCTGATAAAGGGGTGGCATAGCCCCGAAGCACTGAGGCTGGTTTAGAGGGATATGAAGCTAGAATTCTCACTTGTATGTATTGATTTATTCTTACAATAGTAAGGACTGCACTTTTTCAGCAATAACAAACACTCTCACTGAATTTTTCTGGTTTCTGGAGTGCTGGATTATTTTTTTTATGGTTATTACCGTATATTTTTCTAGTACCCACTGGTTTGCTGGAGCGCAACCTTCTCTGTACACACAGTGGTTGAGGGCTAGGCTGGAAAGCCACAAAATGTGGGTCAGACCACTAGTGTAACAGTTGATGTGGAGACAGCCACACAGCTTGTTCACATCAAGGTTCACAACTCACAGGTTGAGCATCAGGAGGAACAGGGGGAGGACATCACTGAATGGCATGTCAAAGATGATGGTGATGATGATGATAAGGCGTTGGATCTCATACAGGAGCCAGAGAAGAAGCAGAAAGGTGGTGACAGTGCAGGGGTTGTTGTGTGAAGCATTGATGTAACCACTGAAGCTCACACCCAAGGTCCTGCCTGGCCCCATACTATTCTCGATGTCATGAGACAGAGGCAAACTCAAAAAACAGTGGTCCCCCCCCCACTACTTCCCCTCTTCTGTCTCAGTCCAGGTGGCATAATAAAAAAAGGATGAAGAAATCCCTGGTGTGGGACTTCTATGTACTGGATCCAGCTGATGAAATGGTGGCAATATGTCAGCTTTGTCGAGTACGGGTCAGTAGGGGGGAAGAAGGGCAGCCTGCTAGGCGCCAGTGGTCAGCACACGCAGTTACAGAGCAGGCACTGTCTCTGCTAGCTTAAACACCAGAAGGAAGCCACTGCAGGTGATCCTGGTCCCTCATCCTCATCATCTTTAGGCGGTGCCATGGAGAGAAAGTATGTAGTGTAGGAGGAGAATGTGGAGGTGGTTGCTACTATGAGTGGGCATAGCAGCAGTGGCAGCTTGAGTAGTCCCCTCCAGTGTCAATCCACAGTAACACCAACCCATAAAACTGCTAAAAATGAGTTGTGTCACTGGATCAGCACCACATATGCTTCTGGAGTCAAAGACAATGCCTACTGGGCCACTGCGATGAGGTTGTCTGTTTGGCATGCCAACCCCCTGAAAGTACAGCCAACACTGCAGAGCATGTTCAAGCAGCAGAGAAAATACACTGTGAATTATGCTACTGCATGGGAGCTTAGTGCAACTGCTGCAGAAAGGCTTGCACTTGACCTGCTGCTATTCTCATTTATTGAGAATGAAGGATTTCAAAGGTTTGCTGCCCATGCCTGTCCAAAGTGAAATGTGCCATCAAGAACATACTTCTCCAAATGTGCTATTCCTGAACTGCATGGCACAGTAAAAGAGGCAGTGTTCCACACACTGAAGCATTCATCATCTCCATCCATCCATTTGAGCATGGATATGTGGACCAGTGGGAGAACATCTGGCAGCTCCTATAGATGCATTACAGTACATTGGGCACAGGTAACTGGGGTGGTCATTAAATCTGGGAATGGTGGGAGACAGTGCAGCAAGGCAACTGTGGTGGTAGCAACATTACCAGTATTTGGCAGCATGCAACACTGACAAAGAAAAGCATGCCTGGATCCCACACGGGGGAGAAAATGCTCCAAGTGATACTGGATGAGATTGATGAGTAGCTGCACCCACATTCCAGGAAAGCTATCTTCATTGCTAGCGATAACGGCTCCAATGTCATCAAATGCATAAGTGATGGTGGGTTTTCCAGGGTGCCATGCCTGGCACACTTCCTCAGTCTCGTGGTCCAGCAGTTTCCTGATGTGAAGGATATCTTGATTGTGGTCCACTGCATCTGTGTCCACTTTGCCCATTCTGGGAGGGCCTGTGACCAACTAGACCTGCTTCAAATAAAGAACTATCTGCCTCAACACCAAATGATGTTGGATGTGGTGACCAGATGGAACTCCACACTGTACATGGTGGAGCGACTCTATGAGCACTATAAAGCTGTGTCATATTATATGCTGCTCCATACAAGTCATGACAGTGATGGAGTGTCCACTGCTCTCACCACAGAACAGTCATTGTCAGTGGGTGGATTGATAATGATACTGCATCCCTTTGAACATGCCACACAGGCAGTGAATGGGGACACTGCCTATATTAGTCAGTCCATCCCCTTACTACACATGCTGAGGTGGACACTGGTAAATGTGCAGCAATTGCTTGTGTCAGGCAGTGACAGTGTCAGTTGTGCCTTGATGCAGCACATGCTCCATGTGTTGGACTACAACCCTAATATTGTTGAAATTCTGCAGTTTGAGGACTTTGGCATTGCCACCATGCTTGACCCATGTTACAAGCGTGACCTTGAGTCGATATTAGACGGTTGTCATCAGAGGGTAGAAAACCTGACTGACCTTGTCAGAAGGGTCAGAAGGGAACAGATTGTATAGGTTTAAAAATGTTATGTAAAATTCAATAAAGTGCATTTAATTTAAAAAAAAAAGGGAACAGATGCTCAAGACCCATAGAGCACTGGGTGTTGCTAGCACTACCACCACCACTACAGCATTGTCATCTCCATATGGCACAACTATAGAAACATAGAAACATAGAATTTGACGGCAGATAAGGACCGCTTGGCCCACCCAGTCTGCCCATTTCCCTACCTACTGGATAAGCTGCAGATCCTAGTTAACCAGCAGCCTACTTCTTTCTACCCCCACCCCCCAGAATTGCCTTATGACTATCCCATGCATGCTTGAATTCCACCACTGATTTTGACTCCACAACCTTCCTCCGAAGGCCATTCCATGCATCCACAACCCTCTCTGTGAAAAAATACTTCCTTAAATTACCTCTGAGCCGCCCCATCTTCAAATTGTGCCTCTTGTTCTTGCACACCTCTTTTTGAAAGATGCTACCTCTTGGACTTTGTTGATTCCTCTGAGGTACTTGAAAGTTTCTATCATGTCCCCCTCTCCTCCTTTCCTTGAGGCTATACATATTAAGCTCCTAAGTCTCTTCATATGTCCTCCGTGCAGACCCTGCACCATTTTAGTTGCTCTCCTCTGGACAGCTTCCATCCTGTCTATGTCCTTATGGAGATTGGGTCTCCAGAACTGCACACAGTACTCCAGATGGGGTCTCACCAGCTGTCTGTACAGAGGATAATTCCTGTTTTCTACTGGTGATGCCTCTCCCTATGCATCCCAGTATCCCCCAGCCCTCCTTGCTGCCTTCTCACATTGCTTGCCCACCTTTAGGTCATCTGATATGACTACCCCAGGTCCCTTTCCATTTTGTTGTTGTTAGTATCTCACCCCCATTGTGTACTCTTCCCTGGGTTTTGTTTCCCAGGTGCATTACCTTGCACTTCTTAGCATTGAATCTAAGCTGCCATACATTTGACCATTCCTCTAACCTTGCCAAGTCCCTTCTCATCCTTTCCACCCCACCCTGTGCATCAACTCTGTTGCAGATCTTAGTGTCATCTGCAAAGAGACATACTTTTCCTTCCAGTCCTTCTGCAATGTCACTTATAAAGACATTGAAGAGGACTGGTCCTAATACTGAACCCTGCGGTACCCCGCTAGTAACCCTCCTTTCTTCTGAGTGGACTCCATTTACTATTACCTCTGTGTCCTATTCTCCAGCCAATTCTTTACCCAGGCTGTCATCTTGGGACCCACTCCCAGGCTGGCTAACTTATATATTAATCTTTGTGTGGGACTGTGTCAAATGCCTTGCTAAAGTCTAGGTAGGCCATGTCCACAGCCCCTCCCTGATCTACTACTTTGGTCACCCAGTCAAAGAAATCTATCAGATTCGTCTGGCATGACCTTCCCGCTAGAATCCATGCTGCCTAGGGTCTTGTGCCCCTCTGGCCTCTAGATACTGGCAATTCTTTCCTTTAGAAGTGATTCCATCATTTTTCCTATCACTGAGGTTAAACTAACAGGTCTATAGTTTCCTGCTTCTGCCTTGCTCCCACTTTTGTGAAGGGAATCACATCTGCCCTCCTCCAGTCCTCGGGTACCACCCATCCTCCCATGATTTGTTAAAGAGGGTAGTCAGTGGTGTCACTAGTTCTACCCTTAGTTCTTTTAGAATTCTGGGATGAATCCCATCAGGCCCCATTGCTTTGTCCACCTTCAGTTTTAAGAGTTCTTTCAGAACCCTTTCTTCGTAAATGGGCTGGTATCAACTTCTGTATCCAGAGTGTTACTACTGTTTGTTTTATGTACTCCCCTCTTCCTTTGTAAATACTGAGCAAAAATATTTGTTTAGTATCTCTGCCTTTTCACATTCTCCTCTGCCCACCCTCCTCCCTCTTATTAAGCCTCACTATCCCTCCTTGGTCTTCCTTGCTCCTGATGTACCTCATAAAAGGTTTTATTCTTCTTAACTGAGTTGGCTATCTTTTCCTCAGTTCGGCCTTTGCTGTTCTGACTGCCTTCCCAGCCTCCTTTTGCTTTAACTGATACAGTTCTCTGTCCTGCTACTTACTGCATTCCTTGTACTTCCTGAATGCTTTCTTTTCTCTTGAACCTTCACTGCCACTTCCTTTGAGAACCATAGTGGTTTCTTACATCGTCTTGTTTTGTTTATTTGCTTCACACAAAGGCTCGTTACCTCTGTGATGGCAGTTTTTATTATTCCCCATTGTTCTTCCACCCCTCCTTCCCACCCATTTGCTAGTGCATTCCTTAGACACTCACCCATTTTGGCAAAGTCAGCCCTCCTAAAGTCCAGTACTTTTGTCTTTGTATGGCTTGAAAACTATGAAAACAAGCAGCCAAAAATCAAAAATGGCCAATCCCATTTGGGATGTCTTAAGTGAGGTTGGAGTTGCACCCATAGAAGAACCAGAGGAGGAGCATGATGAGGCAGCTGGACTCAGAGCAGCACGATGCATGGCAAACTGTTTTATGGATGAACAAAAACCCTTTCAATTGGTGATGAGCAATTATTGTACTGGGCGAACAAGGTAACTGAGTGACACACTGACATCTGTGGTGATAAAATACCTTATCTGTCTTCCCTCTAGTGTCAGTGTTGAGCGTGTGTTCAGTGCTGCTGGTGCCATTATACGTGACTGGTGCATGAATCTGTTACGCAAGAATGTGCAAATCCTAACATTTATCAAAATGAATAAGGCCCGCATTCCACGCAAGACCATGACATCCATTTTCCTACCACATCCTGACAGTGGATCTTCTAAGGACAGTGAAGAGACAAGTACTGTTGGCAGAAAGAGGAAGTCTTACACTACTGACACAGATGTTGATGAATCAATACTGGAACGCAAATTCCCATCAGGTGATAACTCCAGTCTTGAAGACTGTGAGGGCTGCTTCATGGAAGATGCTGATGCTTAATGAAAGAAATATTATGTTTGCTGTCCCTTCTTTCCCTGCCCTTAGTGTATTCCTACATGACATCTCAAGAATTTCTGCTGTTGTCATGAGTGTTACTTTTCTTCTTTCAAAACTGTTGTCCTGCTGCTTCCTTTTGCCCATTTACATGCGTCCTCAACCTGTCAACAATCAGCACCACAATGTCATGTATTACAGTACTAACAATGCCTGCTCCAGCCCAGCAGCACTGTCATCGGCACTGACTTCTCCTCCAAAAAATAACATTTTAACAGCAAAGCAAGCAATTCCAGCTCTGGGTAGCAATACATGGCCCTGTCTCCTGTTCCTCCACCTCTGCCTTCTCTCCAACCTTGTGTCTGCTTTTGGTCTGTATTACACAGTATTATCCACTCACTGCGCTCATGATGAAGCCATGGTCCTGAGCAAAAGCAGTTTGCCTATTCTGATCCTATATCACTTGTACTGTCTGTCTCAATGTTTGTCCAGCCCTTGCCCTTGACATTATGTTCTATATTTCGAACTGAACACCACCTGATGTTGAGCACCTACAAACACTTGTGTAGTGGAAATCTGAATCGATACTGGGGATGGTACAATCACAGCAGATCCACTGCAAGAAGGCTGACCCTTCAGTAATTGACCCACGACTTCAAGGATGCAAGGACCCTCAGTCAGCCCCAGCGAGGCCTGTCACAGACCACTGTGAAGGTAACTACATGTCACTATGACATACAGTCTTCATTCTCACTGCTGATGATTTGACAGCAGTCATCTGTCTCATAGAGGCAAAGCAACATTAAAGTGTGTTTTTGCCTGGCTTTTGTTGTCCCTGCAGGTTAATGCCTGTCCTACATTGTATTCTGCCTGAGTGGCATGCGCACAGTCAGTAGGTTGGAGTCGGATGTACTGTACATACCATCCTTTTTTTTCCATGTTAGCTTGCAATACATAACAATTCTGTCATGAAGGGTTTGTAGGGATACATATAATTTTGCATTGAAAGGTTTGCTATATAGCACATCTTAGAATCACAAAAGAGCTAAAATAGAGTAAGTAAGACATTAATACTGTGTGACACTTGGATAACATATCACGCATACCAGTACATATGAGATAACTTTGACAGTAATTTGTACCCCTCTATTACAGTTCAGGTCAACATTAAGTTTCTTGAATTTATGTTCCTTGTTTTTCAAATAAACTGATTGATGTATACGATATTGAACAATTATGTCAGTCATGGGTACATAGTTTTTTCATAGAACTATGCAGTATGTTTACAGCAAAAGGTTAGATAGGGTTCCTATTAAGACTGTTTGAAATTGAAAGCAATAAAATACTTCACAGTGCATTACATGTGAAGATTTTGATAGTCCTGTTCTGCTGCACTCTTCATTGCTGTTTAGAAAGTTGTGTTTCTAGTTATCGGTCTTCCAGTTACCATTGTGTCCAGCTGATGACGAAATTTCTCATGAAAGTGAAATATGTACTTGCTTTTTGCTCTGGTTTTGGTTCTCCCATGCAGATTACAGTGCCTGCTCCAAATCAGACACAGCGAACATCTGTGTGGTACCTGGATGGCCCAAACAGGACTCAGGAACACTTCCTATGCAGGAAAGTGGCAGCTTAGGCCAACAAGATGCTGGGGTGTATTGTGAGAGGAATTTCATCCAGAAATAGGGATGTGATCCTGCCACTGTACAGGTCACTAGTCAGGCCACATTTGGAGTACTGCTTGCAGTTCTGGCATCCCTTTCTGAAGAAGGATATCAGATTGCTGGAGGGGGTGCAGCGTAGGGCAACAAAGATGATCCAGGGGCTGAAGGGCAGAACCTATGAGGACAGGCTGACTGAGTTGAATATGTGCACCCTGGAGGAGAGGAGGGTTCAGGGGGATATGATTGAGACCATCAAATATTTGAAGAGGATTAACAAAACAGGTACAGAAGGGATATTTAAGCTGAGGAGAGGAGGGACACCAGAGGGTATGGTCTGAGGTTGGAGGAAGATAGGTGGAAGATATCGGAGAGAGATGAAGAGGCATTTTTTTCACACAGAGACTGGTGGAGAAATGGAACACTCTATCTGAGGAGGTGGTATCGTGTAGCACAGTGGGCAGTTTTAAAAGGGTATGGGACAGGGTTCAAGGGGGGTAAAGGTGAGGGGGAGGAGGGGTGCAGCTGCAACATAAGGGTGCTAGCTGCGCATTCGAGCAGACTAACTTGATAGACCATAAGGCCTGTTTCTGCTGGCAGATTCGTATGTTCATCTGTAAGTATCATTAACTCAATTATTTTTCCTTTTCTTTTTTTAAGGAAACGGTAAGTATCAGTATGAATTTGTTTTTAACATTTTTTCAGGAAAACAATCTGCCACAGTGGCCAAAGGGAGGCAAAATAATTCCTCATATCTTTTCTGAGGTGACATGTATAGAAGTAGTGGACATGAGGTGGACAAGGGCTAGACTGGGCAGAGATCCCCACAGTGGTTGAGTGCGGCAAGATAATTTCTGGTTTTCTTCACAAGTCACAGGTATAGTCTGACAGATAGTAGTGAAATAGCTGTAGTGGGTGTCCTCCACTGGCACAGTGACTGTTACTGAGGCAAATTAATGTGTTATTTTGTTCTTTTATTCACAGGAGCTAGGTGTCATAGTAGGACAGTGATTCACAACCGTTATAACAGGTGTCTGCCAGTGGCACAGTGACCAAAGGAGGCAAAGTAATGTCTCTTTTTCTGTTTGCATGGGTGACATCTGATGTTGTAGCGAGTAGGATGTGGATTACAAAACACGGGCCAGATATTCAAACCTTTTCCCCCAGGGCAAAATTAGCACTGCACGGTGTGCTAAAATAGCCCAGAAGCAATAGCCCACTATATCCAAAGGGATAGCCCTGGTACTAAACCTGCGGAATATGGAGTGCTAATGAAGCCACACAAATTGGGCTGGAGGTGCAGTGCAAAATAGCTCGGGAAGTAAGACAGCACTGAATATAACAAACAAGACAGCTCTGAAAAGAGCAAGCAGTCAGGCAGTGCAAACACCCACAGAAACACAGTGCAGAGGGGAGCCAGCCGTGCCCTGGAGTACAAGCAAAGAAGTACAGCCCTGAATATGACCCCAAGAGCAGACAGCAGAGTACAACCCAGAGAATGTGACACACACCCAGCCATGGCACAGGACCTAATAACTGAATCACAAACAAATGACAAACCCCTGAAAATACCCCATGCACCCAATAATGACTCCGGACACAGAAATGTAAAGAAGCAATATACTGTATATATGTATTCAGAAATGCAGCACACCAGTTAGAATAAGCAAAATAATGCAAAGAAAACAGTAATGTGAAACAGATAACAAAAACTAAATCAGAAACTGCAATATAAAGAAATAAAGATGGGAAGAAAGGCTGTCAAAAAAAGAACAGAACAGCAGCATCCCAGCAATGTGTGTGGGGAAGCATAAAATCAGAACTGGGGCAGAGCCTTCAATATCTAGCAGGCTACTGTGATGTTCGAGCAGGCAATCTCACCTCAAGTATGGTCGCCACCCTCCTGGTCTCTAAGATAATGATGGTCTGCTGCTCTATGAGCATCCTCTGCTGCCACACTATCCTGTGCAGGAGATCATCTGTGCCCTCTGACTCCTCGAGGTGCATGACTCACAGTGAGCTCCTATGTGGACCTATAGTAGTAAGGAGGACCTTGTTAGGATGGTACACTGACAGAAAAGTGCAATGCACACCCGAGGCTGATGGCCCTGGGGTGGAGAACATGTCCCAACAGCCATGCCCACACGGTCATATGATGGGGAATCCCACGCACCACCCGACATGTGCCTGCATGCTGCAGAAGGAAACCACAGACAGCACCCACCCAGCCAAAGTATACAGGTGGACAGGGAAGGTTAAAGCCAACACCACAGAGCAGAGGAAGCCCTATGGCCTAGTGGAGTACTCACTGACACAGTGCAACCACACAGGCACACCCCCAGGTGACCAGGACAGCGGCCCAGAGCACAAAGGAAACTGTGTAAAAACATACCAGTTGGGACATGCTGCCCAGTCGAACAGTGCAATGAAGAAGACAGCTAAGCATAAACTCCCCAGGAATGTGTACTGCCATGCCACACTGCAATGGACTGTGAACTGTACCAGACAGATACAGGCCATGAGGTGGGCCCCCCCCCCAACCAAAGAGCAGAAGCATGATAGCAGCACGCAATGTGAACATGCAGTGGACAGAGTACCCCAGGTCAGTATGGACACACAGCCCAGCAGACCTCACCCTCTCCTGATAGCAGGACAGCAGTGCGCCATGTACCCATGACATGGACACAGTACACCAGGCAAAGTCAGTAACACAGCCACATCACCTCCCCCCCCCCATTAGCAGGACAACAGTATGCCATTTTTCCCATGCCATGGACATAGTAAACCAGACCAACACAGTAACCAAGTCCTATCAACCGCCCCAACCACCATGTGGTGTAGATGACTACACACACAGTGGACAACCTCAACACCGCAGCACAGTGCAGCAGTGCAGGCCATATGGGTACATGTGCCACCACATTTGCCCCATAATTGTGTGTCCTTGCTAGTATAGGACAACAACAGCCTACCACAGCCTCTGCAAAGTGAGAAGGACGTACAATGTGACATCTGTGCTGCAGGACAGAGCCATACCACTGTACCCATGACAGAGTACCATGGACTCAGATGTGTGTTGTCCAAGGTCATACTGGTAACCATTGTACAAACAACCTGCTGCACATGCATGATAGTGTGTGAACAATGTATGGTACTCACGCAATGCATGCTGCTGACCATTACTGATCTCCTCAGCCCGCTGTGCATGGCCTGGAACCCTTCTGCTGTCCTCCTGGGGGGCTCTAGTTGCTGCAGTCTGCAGGGTGAAGAAGGAACACCACTGTTAGTACCTGCATGAATGCCATGTGAACACTCACCAATGCCCATGACACACAGTGGTAGTGCAAACCATGGCCATCTCCCCCCAGTGCCACATGTCGCATGGCACACAGCATGCTATTTAGCGATGTTCCTCGGTGCAGTGTATGTACACACTGCAGCATGCACACCACACAATGCCATGGACAGGTATGGTGGAAACAACCATACCCACTAATGTACACACTGTGAACCACACCCATGTCTGCATGCCAGTAAATGTGCACAGTGTGTGGCCTTGCACAACCCAAGGGCATCATACACACAGAAGTGGCATATTGGGGGGGGGGGGGGGGGGACATTTACATGCACATACACAGACCCATACACCCACATCTACAGAGAGAGAGAGAGACACACACACACACACACACACACACACACACACACACACACAAACACACACACACACACACAGACTTGATAAGCAGTCCTGTGGCACAAGTATACACCTACCTGGCACTGGCACTGTCCGATCACAGACCATGCGCCTGAAGCACTCGAGTGCTGGGCCTCCCACCACTGCATGTCTACATAGCAATGTCGACACTTCTCCCATCCCATATAATGCCCGTATGCTGTGACAGGCACCTGGCAATGGAGATCCACACTTGCCAGCTTGGCCTGTCCCCCTCCCTAACTGCACCAAAGAGCTGCCTCTCTCCCACTGCAGCACCAGCTCCACCAGGTTGGCCAGCTCAGTCTCCCCCACCTATGGTCCCTCTGGACCACTGCCCTGACTCATCTGCCTAATGGCATCTTCAGTACTGACACTGCTGAAATGATCAGAAGCTACACCCTAACACCACTGCCACTCCCTGTGGTGTAGACCTGCAACGTATCTTGCGTGTACCGTTTTGCAGAGCAAGGCGGTTCCATGGCTGCGCAAATGAATTAGCGCCACGCTACCCGGAAATGCAGGTACTGGGCATGTGTGACCCCACTCTGACCCCCATTCATCCCGATATGTGCGCGTATGCACAGTATGTCACGCAATAGCCACGTTGTGCAGCACAAAAGCACGCTTACGCAGCGCAACTGGTGGGTGCTACTTTTGCCCTGGGCAAACCTGTTTGCCCAGCACTGAAAGTTGTCATATTCAAAGGCTGCATGCGCTCATTTATTAACAATTTAGTGGGCAGCCAGCCATGGAGGAGAGCAGAGGGCTGTGCCAGTTGCCTGCTCCTTTTCAGGATGGGTGGGGGAGAGGGGTCAGGGAACACTACCTGCTGGGGTGGGGGCGGGTTGCCACTAGACCACCTGTGATTCTGGATAACTTTAAAACATAAATAAATAAATAACACAGGGACTGCTGTTAGGATTGGGGACAGGAAGGGAGGGAGGGAGGTTCACTAGACCACCAGGTAAAATCAAAAAATATTTTATTATGCTCTGGAAAGGGATGGTGGGGGTTACTATTGGACAGTTTTGTGCATTGCACTATTTGAGAATACCACAGGTGGGTGATAGGGTGGTGGGAGGGCTTGCTACCCGCGGGGGGGGTTGTCACTAAAATGATACAGGGCGGGTGAGGGAGGGGCCACTAGCCACCAAGTATATGAGTTATTTTTATTTTACTTTATTCTGTATTTTTCAGGCAGCAGGGCAGGCAGAATTTCTAGACTTTCACGGAAGCTTAAATTCTGCCTGTGGAAAATGTTTTTCACACATGCCTAGAACTGTTATTTAATAGTACAGAATATCAGGCATATATGAACACATGTTGATACATGAACATATTAGGATAGCAGCATCTCAGTTACAAGGGGGTCTGGATTAGGTTTGGGTGTTGTATGTGCAGAAATAATCACTTGTTACAGAGTTACAGATAGCTCATCTTTAAACAGTACAAGTTTAAATATTCATGAATATTATTGACTTCTTGTACATTGTCTTTAAGTCAAACATACCTGAATAGTACTTACACTGTATAAATATGGGAAACAGCTGATTAATGCTTAATTTACTCTAGGACAGGTGGGACCCAATATTCAAAAGTGCGCCTGGCAATGGCACAACTGAGTTGCACTGGAGTAACAAAGGGATATATTCAAAAGAGATGTGCCATGGTGCAACTCTTCTGAACATTTATTTATTTTTGTATTTATTTATTGTTTTACCAGGAGAATATAGCAAGTAATGAATGTGGCGCAACTACAATGCACTTGTGCATCCCCCAGACAAGTCCAGGTGGTTCAGTGGTGCCCCCCCCCCCCAATCATCAGCTGGCAGCATACCCACCAGCATACTACCATGGCTGCCTGCCGAATGACAGTTTACAGTAGCTGCTGCAAGCTGATTGGGCCACACTGTGGACCAACAGAAACATAGAAACATAGACTTTGACAGCAGATAAGGAACGCTTGGCCCATCTAGTCTGACCATTTCTCCACCTACTGTATAAGCTGCAGATCCTAGTTAACCAACAGACTATTTCTTCCTACCCCCCACAAGAATTGCCTTATGTCTGTCCCGTGCATTATTGAATTCTTCCACAGTTTTAGACCCCACAACCTCCTCAGAAAGGCTGTTCCATGCGTCCACCACCCTCTCTGTGAAAAAATAATTCCTCACATTGCTCCTGAGCCATCACCCCTCTATCTTCAAATTGTGTCCCCTTGTTCTTGCACATCTCTTTTTCTGAAAGATGTTACCCTCTTGGACTTCGTTGGTTCCACTGAGATACTTAAAAGTTTCTATCATGTCTCCCCTCTCCCTCCTTTCCTCAGGGGTATACATATTAAGCTCCTTTAGTCTCTCCTCATATGGCTTCTCTTGCAGACTCTGCACCATTTTAGTTGCCCTCCTCTGGACTGCCTCCATCCTATGTCCTTGCAGAGATGGGATCTCCAGAACTGGATGCAGTAGTCCAGGTGGAGTCTCACTAACTGTCTGTACAAAGGAATAACAACTTCCTTTTTTCTGTTGGTGATGCCTCTCCCTATACATCCCAGTATCCCCCCAGCCCTCCATATTGCCTTCTCACATTGCTTGCCAACCTTAAGGTTATCTGATATGATTACCCCCAGGTCCCTTTCCATTTTTGTTGTTGTTACTATTCCTCCCCCACCACATTGTGTACTCTTCCCCTTGGTTTTTATTTCCCAGGAGCATTATTTTGCATTTCTTTGCATTGAATCCAGGCTGCCATACTTCTGACCATTCCTCCGACCTTGCCAATTCCCTTCTCATCATTTCCATCCCTCCTAGTGCATCAACCCTGTTGCAGATCTTTGTGTCATCTGCAAAGAGGCATACTTTTCCTTCTAGTCCCTCTGCAATGTCACTTATAAAGACATTAAAAAGGTCTGGACCCAGTACTGAACCCTGCGGTACCCCACTAGTAACCCCCGTTTCTTCAGAGTGGACTCATTTTACTATTACCTTCTGTGTCCTGTTGTCCAGCCAATGTTTTACCCAGGCTACCACCCTGGGACCCACTCCCAGGCTCGTTCATTTGTTTATTAATCTTTTGTGTGGGTCTGTGTCAAATGTCTTGCTAAAGTCTAGGTAGGCCATGTCCACAGCCCCTCCCTGGTCTACTACATTGGTCACCCATTCAAAGAAATCGATTAGATTCATCTGACATAACCTTCCCGCCGTGAACTCATGCTGCCTTGAGTCCTGTGCGTCACTGGCCTCTAGGTACTTAACAAATTCTTTCCTTCAGAAGTGATTCCATCACTTTCCCTACCACAGAGGTCAAACTGATAGGTCTGTAGTTTTCTACCTCTGACTTGCTCTCACTTTTGTGAAGGGGAATCACATCTGCCCTCCACTTGTCCTCCGGTACCACACCATCCTCCCATGATTTGTTAAAAAGGGTAGTCAGTGGTGTCACTAGTTCTCCCGTTAATTCTTTTAGAATTCTGGGGTGAATCATGTCAGGCCCAATTGCTTTGTCAACCTTCAGTTTTAGGAGTTCTTTCAGAACCCTTTCTTCTACGAAAGGACTGGGATCGACTCCATGCAGAGTGCTTCTGTTAATTGAATTAGGTACCTCCCTCCTCCTCTTTTGTGAATACTGAGCAGAAGTATTCATTCAGTATCCCTGCTTTTCACTGTCCCTCTCTGCCCACCCACTGTCCATTCTATTCAGCCTCACTATCCTTCCCTTTGTCTTTCTACGCCCCTAATGTACCTATAAAAGGTTTTATCCCCTTCTTAACCAAGTTGACTATCTTTTCCTCAGTTTGGGCCTTTTCTATTCTGACTGCCTTCCCCGCTTCTTTCTGCCTTAACTGGTACAGTTCTCTGTCCTGCTCCTTCTGTGTTTCCTTATACTTCCTGAATTCTATCTTTTTCTCTCTAACCTTCCCCCGACACTTTTGTTGAGAACCATAGTGGCTTGCAGTGCATACTGTAATAGTTCACAACTCTGTGAATTAATTCATTCACAAAGTAGTGAACTATTACAGCATGCATATATCTACTTGATCCACAGCGTGGACCAATGAACTTGTAACAACTACTGTAAGCTGTCATTCGCCTGGCAGCCGCGGTGGTATGCAGGCGGGTATGCTACCCGCTGATGATGGGGGGATCTGGGTGGGCTGGGGGTCCCGTGTGGGTGGGGGGCACCACTGGACCACCACAGATATTAGTTTACATTTCAAGATGGCGATCAGAGCTATGGGAGGGATGGGGGTTCCACTGGACCACCAGGGCTATTTTTATTAATTTATTACAGCAATCAGAGGTACGGGCAGGAAGGGGGGGAACCACTGGATCACCAGCACTATTTTAATACATTCATTATGGTGATCGGAGATACAGGCAGTGAGAGGGGAACCAGTGGACCACCAGGGCTATTTTAATACATTTATTACAGCGACCGGAGGTATGAGCAGGGAGTGGGGAGCCACTGGATCACCAGGTTTATTTCTATTACTGATATGTGGTGCTCAGAGGTACAGAAGGGGTGGGGGAGTACCACTAGATTACTAGGAATATATGTGGATGCTTGTGCATGGTGTTCTGGGGGGGTAGAGATGCACGGCTAGTGGCTGCTGTGTTGCACACTGCAATACAGCATCCCGCCTGTGGGTGGAGGGCACTTGAGCCATTTTTTACGGGCTCAGCTTTGAGTCCAGGTATGCAGCACATCTCTGGGTTGTGTCAGCAGATGCGCCACACATCCTGGGCTGAATATCAGGATGTGCCGTATTTGCATGGGCACACCCCTTGGAGATATGCCACATACATTATCTTCGCTCCTCGGTGCATTGGGAATCGTGCTGCGCATTTCCCGCCTTTGAATATTGCCCCAGGGCATAGTTCTGTAGTTGAGCTGGTGCAACTCAGTTGTGCCAGGCACAGCCCCTTTGAATACCTAGCCCGTTGTCTTTAAACCCACAATTTTGCCTAACACAAAAATATTTCTTATTTGAAGACTTTTAACATTATATACTAAGTATTTCTTCAGTTTAATTCATCTGTATGTTTCATGGCTTTTCTCAGGGATGAAACTTATTAATTCAGCACATTTGACCTTGACATACCTTTCTTGTGATGGTACTCAGTTGTTCCATCTGTGCTGATTTTTAAAAAGCAGTTTAAGCCAATGGGATTTTAACAATTTTTATCTGTTTTTTTATGCATGATCTGGACTTTAAGGAACTGTACTCTTTAAAACCAACTGTTATTTTTCAGATGAAGAATTCTATGTAATTCAAAAGCTCAAGCTCCTATTTTCTTTTGTAACATCTTTGTTGGTCCAATAAAAGGTCTCAAATCATCTCTTTTCTTCTGGATCTTCTACAAACTACCAAGTAGGGAGGGTTACAGGAAGGGGCCTGGGAATGGGACAGCATGAAACAGGATGACTTTAGGTGGAATCAGAGGACTCTGAGGTGCTGTAGCTGGTGGGGGGAGCTGGTGAAAGGCTGTTCCACAATGACCAAACTCATTGCTGGACCTCTGTACCCCCAAAAGGATAAGAACATACAGCAGGCCGACCATCAGTCATAGGGGGACACACATGTGCAGATTACACACACACTGACACTCACACAATGACCATGCACACCACCCACCTCCGATGGCACCTGGATGGACCACAGGTCCTTAGTTCCATCCTGATACACCACCTCTTGGGACGTCCTCCGTCGGGACTGGTACATGGGCATGTATGGGGGCCACCTCCTCCCTCTGTGCCTGTGAGCCACAACCTGGCCTGTGGTCCTCTCCCCCAGGTCCACCTGCTCCAGGACCATTGTCACCGGCCATCCCGGTGAGGTCTGCAAAACACAGTAGAGTGGTACGCATGAGCCAATGAACCAGTGATCAAGCCACCCACCAACACACACACAAGTGGTACAGTACTTATGTTTGGCTTCTCCTGAACCTCCCAAATTCTTCCCACTGGGAGGGCATCCTGGTGGCAGTTTAGCAATACTTGATTAAACCAATGTGGTAGGCCACTCTCAAAATTACCCCTGGTCCCTCTATGAGCTGTGCACACCATCGTCGTCCACATGAAAGTGACACCCTTACACGTGTGCAAGGCAGCACAGCAGAGTACTTGCCATGCCCAACCCACTTGCCTGTCCCCACCCTTTAAAGGGCATGTGGCTGCAATGGGCAGCCATGCAATGCACTCAGTAGGAAACCTACACTGCCTTGGGTGATATAACATACATGCGGTGGGAGTGATTACGGGTCCAAGATGTGCTCAGGTGGACTGATGCACATTGTCCTCATTGAGAAAGTCATTGAGTGGCTGCAGAAAGAGAGACAACAGAGATGCCCATGCGTGTTCTGGAACAGGCTGCTGGCACACACGCTGCGGTGCATGGAATGCTTCCAGCGGTTTCTTGTGGACCATGACACACTGCAGTACTTTATTTATTTATTGTACAGTATCAGAAATTCAAACCTTTGAGTCAGAGACTCATTTACAAAGGCTCCACATCATGGGGAGACAGATTACAAAGAGCATACAAACATGGGTATAATAGTTTACAGACAATGGTGCAATAATTTACAAAGCAGTATGGATGGTTTCTGTGGGCTAGTTCTGAACCAGGTCCAGCCTCGCACAGAGCTGTCCAGAGCCATGTCCATGGAGATGAAGGTGATGTGTGCCCTGCAGTATTATGCCATGGGGTCCTTCCAGAGGGTGAAGGGGGGTGTCACAAGTGTGAACCAGGCATCCGTCTCCAGGGCACTGCACCAGGTGACGGATGCTCTGCTGTGGCATGCGACTGACCACGTCAGATTCCCCACAATGCCAAGTGACATCAGGGCTGTGATTAAGGGGTTCCATGAGATGTATGGTATGCCCAACACACTGGGTGCAACAGACTGCACCCTTGTGCCAATACTTAATCCACTGGTGGATGATGAGGCCTACAAGAATCAGAAAGGGTTCCACAGTACCAATTGCCAGGTTATGTACGATGCCTCAGGCATCCTGACCAACGTGTATGCCAAGTATCCATGGTCATGCTATGATGCATACATATTTGACAACAGCAGTCTGAAGCAACACCTATCCATGCATGCTGAGGGATCTGAATGACTCCTCGGTGAGCGTTGCCCAGGGTTGCTATGTTCACATGTTCCACCGTGTGTTGTGTGTCCTGTACTAATGGTGTGTTCCTTCACCTCCACAGGGAACAGTGGATATCCACTGAGGACATACCTCCTGACTCCCTAGCTGGCACTACAGCACCCAGCTGAGGAAGCCTACAATCAAGCACATACAAGGGCAAGAAACATAGTGGAACATACTACTGGGCTCTTGAAGATGTGCTTCTGATGCCTGGACCACAGTGGTGGGACAATGATGCTACCATCTGGAAAGGTGTGCAGAGTCTTCACTGCCTGTGCCATGCTGCACAACATCTGTATGTGCCAGAGACTGCCCATTCCCCTGGATTTCCCTCTGCCTATACCCCTTGCTGTACCTCCTGCAGCTCTGCATGCCCCACAGTCCGTGGCCCACCATGGCAATGCCAACAGGCCCTGACAGGCAACATGTTCCACCACTGCTGGAATGTGTGGCAGCACATGCTGTCCATCACTGCATTGCCCATGGTACTTTCAGGAACTAGGTTGCTGTGCCATTGCTGCAATGATGACATGACTCCACTGAGCAACCATGTGCTCAGACCCAAACTTGCCCCCCCCATTGTATGCTGTGGCTGGCACTGTGTGCTGTGATGGATGTACAGGGGGGGCCTGCAATGGTCCAGCCCAGGTGGCCTGTTCATGAGACCCTGTTGTTCACTCATCGCTGCCCTTGCACCATCATAGGATGGGTGGGCTCAGCGGACATATAGGCCCATTGGGCACGCTATGAATCCATGGCACAGCCTTTGTGACACCAACTCTGAATGGGCAGCCACTGTGCCCATGCAGGGCTGCAGTGCCAGTACCACAGGGGGATCCTTCTGTGCCTGTGTATGTCGTGCAGCATGTGGGTTCTGTGTGGTACCCTCCACCTGTGTGTCCACCACAATGTGTTGTGTGTGCCGCAGTGTGTGGTGTGAGTGTCGTGGTGTGTGCTGTGTGTGTGCCTGGTGTGTGTTGCATCGGGGTTGGATGCAGGCCCAGATGTTTATGCCTTGCATCCTTCATGGGCACATCCAGTGGGACCTGTGCCAGTGCCCCATGCCTGGCCCTGTACTGGGTCACCTGCCTGTGGCTGTGTGATGCTCTGTGAGTGCCACAGTGCCCCGGGCCGCAGCCTCTGGGAGTTCAGCTGGTGCACTGATGGACTGCCCCATGTCACTGGTAGACTGGTATGGCCTTGTGGGCCTGGGTGCTTCAGGTGCAGAGGCTTGGCTGCCATGCCCACCTGCCACAATGGCCACTGCAGGTTGCATCTGGGGGCAGGTGCCACCCATATTTGTGGCAATGGCCGCAATGGCATCGGGCACCCTCTCCTGGGCACAGGCAATGGATGCTAGCTCTGTGGCAAGGCACTCCTGCACCCGTACCCTGGCAGCGAGCATCTCCACTATGTGCTCCTGCACCCAGACACTGGCAGAGAGCTCCTCTGACATGCACTCCTGTGCCCTTATGGCTCCAGAGCATGCCTATGCCCTTATGGCTCCAGACAGGCCCTCTGTGAGCTTTTCTAGGGCCTGTGTCTGCGCCCTGGTTTCCTGTAGCCTCTTCCAGCTCCAGTCTCCATAGGTCAGGGTAGTACATGTTTAGAAGGCATAGGTCAAGGTAGTACATGTTTAGAAGGCTGCAGGCCAGTGCCTGTCAGGCACATCTTGCGGGTGGTGGTCTGGTGTATGTCCCTGGTTCTATGCCCTGGGGAATGTCTGGGTGCCCTGTGTGTCTTGGGCTTCTCCGGGTGTCGATCCTGTGCCATGTTGGCCAAGGCTGGTGCTGCCACCGCAGGGAGATGCTGGAGAGCATGGCTTTTCCTCCACTGTTGTGCCTTCTGATGCCTGGCCGTCTGGGGCAGGTGTCGGCCACAGCTCCATGTCCTCAGGGATGGGTGGCCTGTGTCAAAGGTGCTGTGACTCAGTGGTGTGATTTCCCTTGGTCTGGGGTCCCTGGGAGGTGCCGGTGGGGCCTCCACCGGTGATGCTGGCTGAGACACTGGCTGCATGTCACCTCTTGGGGAGGAAGGGCTGCCATTAGTTGTTGTGGTGGGTTTGCAGGTAGCGCCATGTGCAATGCCACTGTCCCTTCACCTACTATGTGCAGTGCCCACCTGCATGGGTCCAGTGCTCTGGCCCAATGGTCCCTCTCCTGGACTGTCATCAATGTGCACTGTGAGGTGAAACAGAAAATGTCAGGATTCCACATTAGGACCATGTGTGTGTACCTCTGGCATGCACTGTCCATGCTCCTTACCTCACATGCTGTCTATCCCATTGGGCTCCCTGTCCCTCATGACATCGCTGATGGTGTCACCCATCAGCTTCTCAATAGGTGTCAGTGGTGGTCCGGGGGGGGGGGTTCTCCACCTGTGGAGCCCTGGGACTGTTCTACACAGTTTAGCTTCTTTTTGACCTGGGATCAGAGGTCCCACCGCTTGTGTTTGATGGCAAAGAGCGTTTGGGCCTCCAATCCCATGGCATTGGCTGTCACCTGTACATCCAGCCAGATTCCCACCTTGGTCTCCATCGGGTTGGTCAGGGATCTTGTCCTGTAAAGGACATCATAATGGTGTTGGATGTCCATCACTAACACAGCCACCTGGGCGCCATTAAAATTGGCAGACCAGAGCCACCTACCCCTCACCCTTCCTGGTTGGCCATCTCCAACAACGGTTGCTGTGGGCTGCAGTGGCACTGCATCTGCCCACTGATCGTTGCCCACGTTCCAGCATTCCTGCTCCACTTCCATGTTTCTTCCATACCTCACATTCCAATGCCCATGTAGCTGATCTGCACCTCCTTATATGGTGGGGTCAAGTGGTGGGGAACTGTACCCACACATCTTGTGGCCTGCCCCTGCATGAACCTGTACACCTCTCTTGTCACCACCACTGCCCTCCTGGTGCTTCACACACCTGTTTGTGAATGCCGCCTATTCTCCAGGGTCTGCCCAGTGCATAGCTGCACACCTCTATTTACGTTGCCTTCCCTCATAACGCCGACACCTTTGTGAATAGGTCCCATTATGATTATTTATCCTGGATTTAGGACCTAGTCAAAACCACTAAACTAAAACAGCATGGTTAATTACAGACAGACAAAACAGCATCGGGAAACACAGCATCGGGAACTATAATCGAACAAAAACTAAGCGTACATCCCACAATACTACCGATGTCACATTCTATGTGGCGGTCTATGTCCCCCTGCACTCTTCCAAAGATATATATAATCAACTTAGGGACAAACTCGGGGGAGGGGGGAGAACATTGGGATGGGGTGGATTTTCCATTTCCCATGAAAGTTGGTGGGGGACAAGCAAGGGACAGGCACAACATGGAAACTGTCCCAAGACAAAAAAAAACTGAAAAAAAAACATGCAGATATACTGCACAACAATGAACAAAATTGCACACGCACACCTTCAGAGCCCGGACTACAACCCCTGTCTCCTTTACAGTGCACTGTCTCTCAACACCTGTGGCTCTAGCAGCTGAGCCACGAAAGCAGTGCAGCTCACAACCTGACAGCCATGGACTTACTGCAAGAGACCAAACACAGCTACAGGTACAGTGCTGTCATGTCCACCAATATATTTTCCATGTAGCTGTATTCGTTCATGCTCATTTTACTGTGTGGTTTTTATCACACTCATATTGCTTTGTGGAATTGACTGGTCACCCTGGATTCAACTTTCCATACATTCCCTTGCAGATTTGCATCTGTGTCCATCTGAACTGTTAGACCAAGATGGCCTAACAGTTCCATCCATCCCATCCATCTGGTTTGCATCTGAATTTATGACAAATAAATTACACAAATTGAATTTGTCTAAATTTATTGATGTAAATTTCTGCACATTCAAGTTTTTCTCACAAATAGATGCATGGTTTGAAAAAAGCATAGGCAGTCACAGACACAACTGGTCAGATGCAGCACATGACTGTTTCCCATTATTTTGAAAGCCTACTAATGGCATGCATTTTTCTTTTTATTATAAAGCATTTTGTGAAGGGACACAGTGTATCAAATCTGCTATGTCAAATATGCTTTCACTTTTCATCTTTACCAATCTCTAAACCGTTCAATTGCATTTTAGTACAAGGATCTCTAGAAAATCATTATCAATGCATGAAGAGTACATTAATACATAATTAAACATTAATTATGCTGATACAAAACCAGTGGAAAATTAATTTTTGATTAAAAGGATTTCTACAATACTAACCTTTGTCAAGTTTCTTTCTGCCTGTCAGTGACATTACATTGTGTTTAGCCACTGCTGCCATGTCAACACGTTCATCAAGCCTATAGCTAAGCATTAGTTTATATTATTTGGTAATGTTTTCCTAATGGTGCCATGCTACAACTTGATAGACTTTGCCTCTCCCCGTGATGTAGCAGAAAGGAAGATACCATGGGTCAGAACTATACATCTTATTACAACAGTAGGCAGGACTGAGAAGGCACTGGATTCCATCAGTCAGAAAACAGAAATATAAACCAGAGCACTCAAATTTTACGTTTGCCACTTGCTGGATCATGACCTTGGCAAGTCACTTGATCTCTCACTTTATCTCAGTAGATTCCGGACCATGCTGAAAATGAGATGTCATGGCTTGGGTATCTTAGCACATGCAATAAAACAAAGTGCATTATAATAAGAGCATTGTTACTGATTTATTATCTGCATATTTGTTAAAATATTAATTGCATATGTGTATGTTTGTTTCTGATGTTCTGGCATTTCATAATTTTATTTACCAATCAGAAAGTACTATTTCGCAGAACAACTTTATTAAGTGCAACCAACAACATTTCATGACTTGCAACATATCTGAATGTTTCAGTATGCACATCTGCTCACTCATATCCAGTAATGCTGCTCTGATTGTATTTGATTATAGTTCAAGTTTTCAGCATTTTCAACATTTTCTTCCAGGATGTTTTGACTGATATTTCATTGACCCCTTTGCTGCTGTCTGACTTGCTGGGATAGGAATCATATTGTTGCCAGTCATATACAGAAGTGTTTACTTGTGATTCACAGCACTGAAGTCTGAATCTCCCTAGGTCTCTGCAGCTTTGTCTCATGTTTCTGACTTCAAAGAATGCACTGATACCTATCAGCATAAATTGTCAGCGGTGAGTATTCAGGCTGCCCTGTGCTTTCATAACCTGGAGTTCAGGTGTCATTAATCTCTGTGCATGCTGCCAGTGAAAGCCTAAACACAAATATTGCCAAATGGAAGCAAACTGGTATGACCGGAAGGTTAACTGATATATAGTATAGGGTGAAGTACTGAGTAGGTACTTCTATGTCAAATCCTGAAATTTGCTCCTTATTATTGTGGACATCCCTGGATGGAATAGCCTGAGATTTGGCATATGCATAGATGATGCCAGCATCTATGTTTCCCCTAAATTTTGTAGCAGTCAGTTTAGTGCTTTACAAATTATAGATGGTTGAAAGCACATAAAAATATGTGTTTTTAAGACGTAACAGTATGCTGCTCACTAATAGAGCAAATAATGTCTGGGAGTTTCCAGGTTCATCAGAGTTCTTTGGTAGGTGATTTTATTAAAAAATGTCTGTATGTTAAATCATGAAGAAAAATAATAAACTGTTTCCCTGCATGCACAGTTTATTTTTCGATAAATGTTTCATATATGGCGTCTGGCAAAACAGACATATACAGTATCACTTTTGTGAGTCAGAAGCCACATTTGTGAGATAAGACCCCTGTCTGTGTGAGCCTTAGTGGTTAAGAAAGCTGGGAAAAGAGGAGAAACATTTGTGCAGCAAAAACCAAAAAAATGGCTGCCCAGTGACATGGAGGACTGAGGTGTTAGATGCCTCAACTCCTCCCAAGCTGGTGACCTGGGTTCGGGAACAGACCACGTCACTCGGGGGCCTGCTGGAAGAGGGAGAATTAAGCATTCCAAGGATAGCTGTCTTCCCTAAGGGAGGTGGGTTCCTGACTCCTGCCAATTGACCGCAACATGGCAGAGGCTTAGTGGCAGCACCGGTGGGAGAAATAGGCATGGGGGAAGGGTCTGGTGATGCAGTATGCAGGTGCACAACATACCATCACAGAGACTACTAGTTTCTGCAGCCTGAAGAGTCTGGAACCCCACCCCCACCACACATATACAAACACACACACACACAGCTTGCTGGACTGCCATCTCTGGTCTCCCCCAGTATCCTTCCTTATGTTTCCTGCAGAACTGGCTGATGACACGCTATAAGGGGTAGGACTAGTGCATACAAAGGAGCGTCACTGCTAGCAGCATTCCGCAGAGCGGCACTCCACATGAGTGGCTCTCGCAGGAGTGGCAGGAGTCACTTTTGTGAGTCTAGGAAAAGAGGCTTGCAGGGGAGGCTTTTTAAAAAATGTTTATTTTGGGGTTGTTTTTGTTCACCACTTTTATGTATTAGTCATTATCTTAGTTTTTTACTTTTCTGCTATTGCTTTTTAACTATTAGTTTAAAATTGTTAACTTAAACAGGGAAAAGCAGAGGTAATGGGTCACTATAAGTTATGCCCTAAAAGCTCAAACAAATCTGCTGGGTTATGCAGTTTTGAATTAGTCATTTTTTTACTTTGTCTTCTGTGATATTTTAATTTAGTGGATAGAATGGTTCTATGTGAAAATGGCGATCGTGGAAGGGCGATCGCCGTTTGGGCGAGTGTACATCGCTAAAAAAGAATTACAGTGATGTACACTCGCAGCAGACTGCAAAGTGGCAGCCGGAGTTATGATGCAGGGCTGCAACTTCCACACCCCCTACTTAAGGATTCTCAGCCTCTAGGTTGGTTCATGTTGGGGATTCTTTAAAAAACAAGACCGCCTGTTGCACAAAAAACACGCTGCTCCAGACCAACCCTGTACCCTGCACACCCAACCGACAACCCTCACCACCCTGCTAGCTGATCAGCTTGGCAGCTGCTTGCCACACTCCCTCCCACATACCTCCCTGCCCCTTCCTCTCTCCCCATGCATGTGCACATGCATACACATGCGTATGCTTCCTGCTGCCCTACCTCACCCACCCAGGTATCCAGTCGCTACCCTGCTAGGTAGCACTGAACAGAGGCATCATAACAGTCACTGTTTTCGTAAGAGCTCTATTGTGATTGCTGTGTTCACTGGATACCAGATAAAACAATGGGAAGCTTGAGTTCAAAGTGTAAACTGGATTCCACGCTAATTATATACAGCTCCAAAACAACATGTCCTTTTAAACAAGTGGTATTTACACATGGCCAGCATGTATCTCTAACTTATGCTATACTGACCACAATTTCAGTTGAAATTTTTATAAAGCAAATTAGTCTTTCTCTTGTAAGATCTAAAATATCTTATGTTAATTCTTTGAAGGGTAATTTGCAATCACCCAGTTTAGGAACTAGAAAATGATTTAATATGTTAAAATTATAATGAAACTGTTTTTCCCAATTTAGACTTTTGTTAAGTTTAATGTTGTTGATTAGTGATGACATCCACCCTAACCTGGGCCCTGCTGCATTTCATTTGCTTGGTTTGATGAATTAAATTACACAACATGTCTTTTGTTCACTCTACGCTTCGAAGTTTTCATCCTAAGATACATTTGTTACAAAACTGGGAAAGTTTGAATAACCCTAATGGGAGGGCTTTAAGCCCGTGGTTCGATGGGTGGAGCAACTACATCACTCCCCCATCAGGTTTAAAGGTCACAAACATCCTGGTCCCTGCAAGGATTCTTTTCGTTGCAGCCAGAGGCTCTGTTGGCTGTTCCTATTCTGCCCTCACTTCGTTCATTCCCTGCCTCGGCTGCTCTGCAGTCTGCCATGCTGCATCCAGTTTCCTCGTTTCTCCTTCATGCTGCCATGAGCTCCTCCATTGCTTCCCTCATTGCCCCACTCCTGGCGGTTGGTGTCCCTGCCTCTTTCATTCAATTTCCTTTTCCTTTCCCATGCTCGTTTCCCACCCATCTCATGCCCCCCCCCCACTTCATCATTCTCATCTCTTAGGGAGTTTTGCTTTTCTTTGTCCAGCCTCCCACTCCACTCATCTTCCCCAGTTGTAGCTCAGTTCCACCTAGCTCCAAGCGGTGGGTTTCTCCCCGCTTTCTGCTCCCAGTGCATGTGATAACATCTCTTGCTGTGGAGCAGCACCATTCATCTCTCCTCTCTGACTGTCTCCTCCGCTGGCTCTTCTCTGTGACCGCTGATCACTCCAGCTCCTGGCCCAACTGCTCCGAAGGCTGTCACAGTATTCTGCATTGGTGCAGATCTTCTTTTCCCGATGGGCTGAAGGATACCATGCACTTTCAGTGGTAGCACATGGGTTCGTGAACTTGCTCCATGCATGTATTCGAACTGATTTTCAGCTTCCTTCTACTTCTTCCTCATGTTTGTTGTGAGTACACCCCCAAATTTCCATTTTTATATCTATCATTATGTTTTCTGCTTCACTCTAGTGGGTGCTATTGTGCCGTTCTTCTTCTTCCCAGTGTAGGCAATGGGTTGGATTCTCCTTGCAGCTGATACGCTGCATTGGAGGCTCTCAGGCATGCCAGTGCCTGTTATTTTCTCTGCCTCTTGCCTTTCAGCATTACTACACTCCATCCCCTGGCCTGGATCAGTATCACCTGTTTCGTATTTTCGTGACCCTGTTATTCTAGCTGGCACTAAGTGGTCGCATTCTGTATTCCTGCAGCTGTACTGTTCATTATTGGCTGGTGATCTAAAGCTGTTACCGCATGCAAGCCAAAAAAAAAAGAAATTTATTTGCCCTTCCTACTGATCTTGCAGTTCCTCATTAAGCGGTTTCCTGCCTTGCCGTTGTTCACTTGCTTCCTGCTTCCCTTAATACCTGTTTTCCTTCTCCGTCCAACCTCAATTCCTTCTCAACCCTCCTCACTCTAATTCTGGTCCACAATGTCATGCCCCTCTCCCATCCGCATTACCTCATCTCGCCCTGCTTATCTCATTCTATCGCTCTCTCAGTCCATATCTCTTCCCCTCCTCTGCTCTCAGAATTCCCTCCGTCATTGTCCTTTCTCCTTTTTTCCATACCTGCCATTCAGTTTCATCTCTACGATCCTTCTTCCTTTCCTACCTTGCTTTCCAGTACTTGTCTTTATGACATCACTCCACTATCCTACTTCATCCGTTCTTATGTTACCTTCCTCAGTGATACTCGATATTTATTTTGTGAATACCTATCCTCCCTCCCATGCCCGTCTCATCACTCTTCTGCCCCCACGATTCCATCCATCTTCAGCCATCCAAGCTTCATTCAGTCTTGGCTTCCTTCTCTCATCCTGCCATGGTTTCCTATTAGCTTGCTCTGCTATTCAAATAGTTGGGCTATCTATGGCCGTCTCCATCTAGCCTTCTGTCAAACCTGGTCTGCACGCCACCTCATCCGGCTCCTCTTATTGCCGTTCTCATCCTGTATCAGCTGGTTCCTCTGCTACCCCATTGACTGTATCTGTCCTTTGTCCTTTCATACCTCGCTTTCTGGTGCCAGCCTCCATGGCTTCAATACCCCTTCATCACTCATTCGTTTCCTATGTTCCCCTTCCCTGTCCTAGTGTCTTTCTAGCACCTGCCTGCATAGCTTTGCTCTGCTCTCAGCTTCCCTCCTCCTCATTCTTCACCCAATTTTGCTCACTCTTCCTCGTACCTCATCCTGTTTTGTTCCTCCGTCATTCAGCCTGACTTGCCTCTGGTTCCTGATCTACTTTCTTGGCCTTAGAGTCCATATCCTTTGGAAGAGCCTACTTCCTTTCGCTTCGTTTGTTTAAGTCCATTTTCGAGTTCATTCCCATCTACTCTTCCAGTTCCGTACTAGCCATCCAGGATTCCCTCCACTCATGGCCCACTATCGGTATTTTTGGATGTCCTTACCCTAACTCCTATGCCATCTATCAACCATGGCTGTCCTGCCGCATGTATGAAGCTCATTACTACAATTCTATTGAATTTATGACTCCAGTACTCGCTTAGCATTCCCTCAAGATTTATCTAATCACATTGCTTACTCAACCATTCTTAACATTGAAATCCATGCTACCTCATCAACTTCAGCCTCATGGCCGAATAGTTTAAGGTATACTCATTTTCATCACATAATCAAGCTAACCTTTTCATTTTCAGTGCCTGCTCCATCATATCACTCATTCAAGCAGTCTGCATTCTCCAACGTTTCCTCATCTGCACATCTGGAATCTCCTAGCATGTCCATCTGGTTGCTCCTTGCTCCTCCGACTCTCCATAGATCATTTCCTCCCATCCTTGCTTATCTGAGCTCCCATATCACTTCGTCTACTTGAGTCTCTCCTGTCGATTCCTCGAGATTCTCCTCCTTGAATCCTCACTACCTCATGTTCCTCAATTCTCTGTGCTTCTTGCAGTTTTTCCCTGTCCCATTTCCAGTGTTTTATATTGCTCTCGTGCTCTCGGCAGCTGATTGACTTGGTTATCCTGTGCTCTTCTACTTCCATCGATTCTGAGCTTCATTTTCCTACCTCACTTTCCCCACCACCTACTCCTGCTTATGCATGCCCTCATTCTGCTCCCTTTCCTTGGCTCTTTCCGCCGTCTCATCTATCTCAGTTTCAATCCAGTTGTAGCTCCTCTCTCATTGTGTCATGATTTATCTGTCTGTCTCTTTTTGCCATTCATCTCCTCTGGCCTTCCATGGCTGCCTCCATCCGATTTTCCTCAACCTGGGCGTCCATGCCACCGCCTCCAGCTTGCTCTTCTGCCCCCTTGTGGAGCCATTTTTTCCTTCATAGAGTGTACTTGCTCCTTATCATCCACCATCGATCCCTTTGTCGGTTATCATTTGTCTCCTTGGTCCCTCAGGTCAGTGATGCCTGGCCTCAACCCACTCACGTCATTCACTCCTTCTCTAGGCTTGCCTTGGCATGGTTTGCTGCCCTGTTTGCGCCATTCCCTCACTTCATCTGGCCCTGCCTGTCCTGCTTAGTGTGCTGCCTCATCCAACTCACCCCGTGCTGTTCTCCTTCTTTACTGGCTGGGTTCTATGCTACCCAATTATCCTCCCTCTCGTCCTTCATCTTTTCATTCCTCGCTCTCAAGTATTTGCCTCCACAGCATATTTCACCCATCATACCTCATCTATTCCATTTGCCTTCTTCAGCCTGGCACTTCTTTTTTCATCCTGTCTGTCATGGAGTCTTTATACTCTTGGTTTTCCTATTCATCGCAATTCATCCAATATTGACTCCTCTTGGTCGCATTCCTGCACTTGCCCTCGGGTTCGCCGACCCTCAGATTCCAGACGCACCTTCTCACCTCAGTGTCTGTCTCCTTTCAAGGAGCGCCATTTTTCATATCGCCCCATGGAGCAGTCATCTTCATTTGAGTTATTTCCCATTCATTCCCGTCTCCTCTTCTCGGCTCTTTCTGCTTCACTCCCTTCGTTGCCTGACGTCGCTATTTCTTTTGGGCATACCTACCATAACTTCTTCAATGCCTATTAATCACAGCCATCCTACTGCATGCATTAAGTTCATTAAGCCAGTCATATCGAATTTATAAATCCAGTAATCATTCACTCAGCGTTACCTCAAAGTTTATCTATTTACATCACTTACTCTAACATTCCTATCATTCAATTCCATACTACCTCATCGACTACAGCCTCTGGGTCTAATCGTTCAGAGTCTAATATTTTACATCACATGCCTCTTCAACCTCAGCATCTGCTCACTTGCATCTCTCAATCAAGCGAATCGCTCCATCAAGCCAGTTTGTAGTATTATGTCTCTCCTTATCAGCACATCTGGTACATCCTAGTGAACATATCTAGATACCTCTTGCTGCTCTGATTCATACATGGATTTAATTCTTCCCATCTTTTGCTCCCCAATCTGACATCTCTCATCGACTACTCGAGTATACCGTCCTTGCATCCAGCAAAGTTTATCTAGTTTCATTGTTTCCTCAAGCATTCCATCATTGACTCTGAAGGTACTCTTTGACCACAACAACAGGATCTAATCATTCACATCATATAATCATGCCTAATCAACCTCAATATTTACTTCCTCACACCAATCAATCAATCATCCTATTATCAGATGTCATGCTACCTTATCCAATCACTGACGACATTCAGTGAGCATAATCATTACCATTGATCGTCGATTCAAGTACGTATTTGATCGGTGAGCAGCCTCACGTTCCACATTCAATCTGTGCTTTCTTTTAGGGAGCTTCCCTATTCCATCTTTATCATCATCATCATAATCCCTACTCATATCCCAATATTTACTGAACCATTTCTTTTCAAGATATACATCCTCAAATCAAAGTCATCAGCCTGGAGAGAAGGCAACCTAGGCCTTGGATCCCAGAGGTTTCCTCCTTACTAAGGGGTTTTTTCCTCTCCTCCGTGCCAATGGTCATAATATTAGTTAGAATTAGTGACTTTCTTCTAAGTTAGTTAGGTTCCGCTGTTGGATGGAGGCAAATGGTGGCACCGGCTTTCCCCTCTCTCCTCAGGAAGATAGCCCTCCTCTTCACAGACTTAGTCATCATCCTCACCTTTTCAATGCTTGACATCTTTAGGTATTCTTTTTGGGTTTCTTCCTACCCTACCTTTAGCTGATGCATTCATTCCCGGCACCTGTAGGGGGGGAGCCCTCTTCTAGGGTTCCTTGAGTCGTACTCCTACAGGGTGGTATATCCAACAGATAGAGAGGTGGAAAGCCACAAAATAAACTCAAGTTACACAAGCATTATGATATACAGTGGATTCCGCTTAAATGCACACCTGTTCTGCAAACGAAAAATGTGCATTTAAGCAGAATGTACACTTAGCCGTAATTTCATAGAAAACACTTTATTTTTAAAGATTGCAGTTATGCTAGTGTAAAACCACTTTTATTTCATAAATCAGTTGATTTGCACATTTGAATTAACACTTATGAGCACTTTCTCAGCAACAGTACTCAACAAAAATATTAAATAAAGCACACCCCAGAGGAAATAGAAATAAAACGAAGCAATGTTTGATTTGAATGTTAAAGTTCCTTCAGGTTTACTCTGAAATGGAGCCCAGTCTCATCACAATTGAAGATACAGTCCCAGATTTTTCTGGGCTAAGCTAAGTGTTATTTTCTTTTTCTCCATAATGCTTGTTGCTTCTGTGAGTCAGTGTGTGACTAGTGTGGGGCAAGGTGTTAAATACTGCTGACGCATTATTAACAGCACCTGTGCAATTTACCGAAATTACCTACATAGGGAAAGGTCAGTTAGTGAAACAAGTAACTGTGTATTAAAGCAGAATGTGCACTTATCCAATGTGCATTTAACCGAAATTATTAACATGGGGGGAAAAAGCAAAAAAAAAAAAAACGGGAAACGAGAAAAGTGTGTATTAAACCGAAATGTGCACTTATCTGATGTGCACTTGAGTGTAATCCACTGTATCACCTTATTCCATTGCATAAGCACATCGAATGGGAGGTCTTTAAGCTCGTGGTTCGATGGGTGGAGCAACTACGTCACTCCCCCATCAGGTTTAAAGGTCACAAACATCCTGGTCCCTGCAAGGATTCTTTTCATTCCTCACCATCCACCCCTCCTCCTCCAGTGGCATGTCTCTCTTACCCGTGGGCTTCTTCCTACCCTACCTTTAGCTGATGCATTAATTCCCAGCATCTGTAGGAGGGAAACCCTTTTCTAGGGTTCCTTGCATCGTACTCCTACAGGGTGTTATATCCCATGGATAGAGAGGCGGAAAGCCACAAAATAAACTCAAGTTACACAAGCATTATCATATATCACCTTATTCAGTTGTGTAAGCACATCACATTTTTAGTTATATCAGAATCTTGGCTTTCCTTAAAAGTTAAGGATTATGATGTAGCAATTGCTAATTACAGCATCTAAAGACTAGATTGAGGTAAGAAGAGAAATGGGAGAACAGCATTGAACTTCACTTACAGATTTGTCTGAAAAACATTTCTCGTTTTCCTAAATGGTTGTTACTGCCCTCGCCAAACTCTATTATATCATTTTGAAATATTAGGTAAATTAATTTCTCCTTAGAACACAGCCATGAAATATTAATGATGGGAGACTTTAATGTGAATTGTGAAACTACCTTGGTGCTCACTGCCTTGAAAATGTAGCCTCTGAACTGAGGTTGGTACAACTGGAAACTGAACATAATAACTCAGTTTAACAGTAAAAATATTGATTTATCTACTGTTTTTATTTAATTTTCTCCAAATGCCCAGAGAGCTATGGAACTCTTGGGGCCTGATTCACGAAGGTCAGCACAAGCTGCACCAAATGCAGCTTGCGCTGACCACCGGTGCACCAGGGACCCTGCACCTGATTCACTATTGGGTAGGGTCCCAGTGACAATGTCCCACAGCTTGCACCAACCCTAGCCCTGCACCAAACAGATGGCACACCCTGAAGGTGTGATGAAAGCCGCAGGGAAGCCCTGTGCCTATAGCACCATGGACAGCATTCCCTGGGTGCTCTGCCCCCCCCAGCCCTGATCCCTGTCAATATACAACTGAAATCCCTGATGGGCTAGTGGATCCCCCACCCCTGCCCTGATTCCCATCAATATACAATGTAAAGCCCTGGTGGGCTAGCAGACCCCCACTCCAGCCCCGATCCCCATCAACATACAACTGAAAATCCTGGTGGGCTAGCAGACCCCCCTCCCCAGCCCTGAACCCCAAACAATATGAACAGACATATCCCTGGTGGTCACCCCAGCCCTGACGAAACCTTTTAGTATGTCCCAATATCTCGGGTGGTCTAGTGGACCCCCACCCTCAATCCCACAGTGCCCTACCATCCCACTCCCCCATCCCTTAAAACAGCCAGTGACTTGCACAACCTACTGCTCACAACAGCAGACAAAACTGTCCTAATGCTAAGAAGTTTATAAAGCAACCACCTGGAGTTGTGCTGCAAATTGTACATGATACCAAGAAGTGCATAGTGTTATTGCCTAGATGCCATGAATACTGTGAGCTATATGGAGAATGAAGACTTTTGAATTGAAACATAAAATGAAGTTATACAGTGATATTCAGAGAATATGGTCTCAAGGACTTTTAAGAACATAAGAACATAAGAATGCGATAGCAGATGGGGACCACGTGATCCATGTAGTCTGTCCATATGAATACCCCCTCCCAAGTAGCTTAATTGTTTCAGGTTACTGCAGTGCCTATCCCAAGAAAGTTCAAATTCTGTAGCTGTCTTTGCTTCCACTACCTCCCATGGAAGTCCATTCCATGGCTCCACTACCCTCTTGCTGAAGAAGAACTTTCTGATGTTTGCCCTAAATTTCCCTTCCATTAGGCGCATACTGTGGCATCTAGTTCTGTTTTCCTTGGTTTCTTTGAATGTGCTCTGATTCTGCACTAAGTTGATTCTTTTAAGGTATTTAAAGTACTTATAAGCATGTTTTGATACTGTGGACAGTTAGTTTAAAGAACACTTGCTTGAAGTTTTTCAGTTTCACAGAGTAGTAATGGAGCTCAGGATTTAACTATTGTCTTCTGTACTCTGAGTCTGTTGTTCAGTATTTGATAATAATTCATTATAGCAGTTAGTCAGTGTCCTGTATGCACAGTACTAGAAAACCAATTAATTTGTATGTTGATTGTGTGCATGTGCAAGAAACATATTGCAGCAGCTTGCTGCAGAAGCAGGTTATGGAGGCGCGACACTGTTATGGCTAATGCCCCCACAGCCTTTGAAAGCTTGGCCTGCCTTTCCCAATGGGGTGGCACACTGCTGCTGACACTAGTTCAGCCAGCATGCTACAACCTTGTAAGGTTTCAGCCGCTTCAATCAGAGGCCGCCTCGTCATTGCAGCATAAGCCATTCCACTGCAATGAGGGAGCAATCAGTCATTGCTTGGCAGAACCTTGCTACTGTGATATTGTTTGTGAACATGGCAGTGGCTTTCTGCCATGTTCTCAAACAATATTAGTGAGCCCTCACCTCCAAGGGGGTGCTCAATCCCCCTCGGCAGCATGTGCCCCCCCACAACAGTGGTTGTTTGCCGACGGAGGCCCCAATCTCCTTCGGCTTCAGTTCCCTGCATGCGTTCAGGTTGCTGACGTGGAAGCCCACTACCCATCGGCATAATCTCCCCCCTCCCAGTTTGATTTGCCAATGGGGGAGCCCAATCTCTGTCTGCATCATGTCCCTTTGAAACATGGGGTGTGTGCCAAGGGGGGTGCCCAATCTCCCTTGGCTATTGCGCCCCCCAATATATGCCAATGGGGGTGCCCAATCCCCCGTCGGCTACAGTCCCCTTCCACACAACAGTAGGTTGGCACACTGGAAGCCCACCTCAGCGTGCCAAATGTCCTTAAATGTCCCTGTTAAAAAAAAAAATCCTGCAATATTTTTTTTATTATTCTTTTTTTACCAGTAAAGGAAAAAACGGTCTCTCGTTTAGTTCAGCGGCCCCTCCCCAACCTGCGCCCACCTTCTGTGCACCCCACCTCCACCCCACCTCCCCACCCCACTCACTCCATACTTACCCCTGGAGCCCAGTGTGATGATCTTCGGTGGACCGGGAACACGTCTGCACTCTTCAAAGCCGACTGCGAACTGAAGAAATGCCGGTAAGCTATATAATAGCATACATAGGGTTTTTTCAACGTTGATGCATATCTCAGGCATTTTTTGGAATTTTGGCACCAAATTTTCAACATGGGGTTTTTGGGAACCCTCCTCATGAATTCAACCACAGTCATGGCGTTATTCAGCCCAGAAAGGTGATTTTGCGGTCACTATGTGGAATCACCTTTTGGGACCGATTAATGAAATGACAGTGCCAGTGTTCATGAGGTGGGCTCCCAAAAAGTCTATGTTGCACATTTGGTGGAAAAAATTCAAGAAATGACTGTTTTATGAGTGTGCATTGCGCAGTTGCTATGCACGCACATAACTTCGCAAATTTGCAATATTTTCACTTCAGATTTTCAACATTGCCATTTTCCCGCACCTCCTTATGAACAGTACAGCTGTCATTTTCCACATCCTGGCCGAAATATGTTTTCACACTTCCGGTGCAGAATAGTGTGGGTGGGGAATCAGTGTTTGGGACACATTATGAAAATCACAGTGACACTGTTCATTAGCAGATGTCCTAAAATGCCTATGTTGAAAATTTGATGATGAAAGTCCATAAAATGACTGTGTTATGAGCGTGCATTGCGCAGTTTCCACGCAAGCTCATAACTTTGCCAATTTGCAATATTTTCACTCCAGATTTTCAACATTGCCATCTTTCTGGGGGATCCATACGTTTTCTCGAAATTGGTTTGCCTGACAATAATTTCCCCGACATTAATTGCCTGACAGGTACTGTTCCCCACCTATTTCTTGCCCGACACATAATTTCCCGCAATACACAAATATGGTGGTATGACACATACAGCAAAATATTCTTTCTTTGCTAACGATAGCATAAATACATGAATACAGTGTTAGGCGACAGCAGAGGACTGACTGCATTGCACATAATTTCCCCGCATGCATACTGACAACACAACACAGAGGACTGACTGACATAAACAAGGATGAAACATCTGTGAAATCTACCAAAAAATGTCTGTTTCTTCTAACTACTGCTGCACAGCCAGCCATACTACTAGCAGACCCAGTGGAACTAAGGGTGAATATTTTCTTCTATTATCTTCCGTTCTCCAAGGAACTGGGCCAGATCATTGAGAGGTACTGTTCCCACCTCTAATTAGCTTAAACTTGGGTTATCAGAATACTTTCTCTTGACTTGAGTCTCTGTCATTTAGAATCCAGGAAGCTTGACACTACCTTTAAGTTTTAAAGAAAGCGCAAGTTCTTTTCAGACACAAGTGTTAAGTTCTTGAGATTGAATGGACTATATTACTCCTGTGTTGGGCTTCATAAAATGGCTAATTAGTGTAAATGTTTGGACATTGTTGGGACTTTTACTCTTATTTTGTTCCTTGATGCGTACAGTTTTCCAGCTTGTCACAATTTTTTTCACGTCTTCAGGGTTGGGTGGGGGTTGAGGCTGGGTTATGGGTATTACCACTACAGAAGGGAAGGGAAATATGATTTATTATGCTATGTTGCCTCATTTTTATTTACTATGTCTAATAGTAGTGGATGTTGGATTTACACCTGGGACAGGGGTTCAGCAGGCATTATTTAAATGGACACATACAGTATGCAATGTCGGGCGATCAAATGTCAGCAAGTAAATGGTGCGAGATACCGCAACTCAGGAAATAACAAGAAGGAAAAAAACCGATAGGCAATCGCATGTCGGGAAATCATACCAGACCCTCTTTCTGGCCCTCCGTATGAACAGTACAGTTGTCATTTTTCACATCCTGGCTGAAATATGTTTTCGCAGTTCTGGCACAGAATAGCATGGTCGCTGTGGGAAATCAGTGTTCTGGACACATTAAGAAAATCACAGTGACACTGTCCATGAGCAGAGGTCCTAAAATGCCTATGTTGAAAATTTTGTGATGAACATCCATAAAATGAATGTGTTGCAAGCGTGCATTGTGCAGGTTCCATGCACGTTCATAACTTCACAACTTTGCAATATTTTCACTCTAGATTTTCAACATTGCCATTTTTCCACACCTCCTTATGAACAGTGCAGCTGTCATTTTTCACATCCTGGCTGAAATGTGTTTTCACACTTCTGGCGCAGAATAGCGCAGGTGCTGTGGGAAATCAGTGTTTGGGATGCATTATGAAAATCACAATGGCACTATTCAGGAGAAGAGATCCTAAAATGCCTATGTTGAAAATTTTGTGATGAAACTCCATAAAATGGCTGTTTCTGGTCGTTATTGCGTTTCCGCACCAGCTTGCAACCATAAAGTGGTAATATTTTCTAAGCCATATTTTCAACACTGGCATTTTTTCACACCTCCTTATGAACAGTACGGCTGTCATTTTTCACATCCTGGCCAAAATGTGTTTTCATATTTCCGGCGCAGAATACCGCAGTCGCTTTCAGAAATCAGTGTTTTTGGGACAGATTAGGATCAAGTGAGTGAGAGAGGGGGAGTGACCAAGCTCAACTGAGCTCTGTTGAGACTGATGTGGATTTCTTTGTGGGCAGAAAAAGGCACCAATGCAGGTAGGAGCCCAGTACAAAAGGGCAGCCTGCAGCTCTGGGAGAAACAGAACGAACGAGTGAGGGGGGGTGACTAAGCTCAACGGAGCTCTATTGGGACTGTTGCGGATTTTTTTGAGGGCAGAAAAAGGCAGCAATGCAGGCAGAGACCCAGTACAAAAGGGCAGCCTGCAGCGGCGGGAGAAACAGAACAAGAGAGTGAGAGAGGGGGAGTGAGCGAGCTCAACGGAACTCTATTGTGAGTGCTGCAGATTTCTTTGTGGGCAGAAAAAGGCAGCAACACAGGCAGGAGCCCAGTACAAAAAGACAGCCTACAGCACAGGCAGAAATGGAATTAGCGAGTGAGAGAAGGGGAGTGAGCGAGCTCAACGGAGCTCTGTCGGGACTGCTGCAGATTTCTTTGTGGGCAGAAAAAGGCGCCAACAGAGGCAGGAGCCCAGTACAAAAGGGCAGCCTGCAGAGCCAGGAGAAACAGAATGAGCAAGTGAAAGAGGGGGAGTGATCAAGCTCAACAGAGCAAAGCAAGCAATCAACATTCGGCATTGACAAATGCTTGTTATGGCTGCATAGTAGTGCTATACTGATGTATTTTTATTACATAGTAGAGAGCTGGGACTCTGAAAGCATGCGAGTAGTCCTGTGTCATTCCACGGCAGAGCTGAAGCACATATGGGCCTCTCCACTGAATAGGGGTTCTGTTCCTTTGTCTCCTCCTGCCATTACCAGGTGGACAATTGTCCTGCATGGCCTCCTTGGCAACTGCATTCATGTATGCTAGTGATGAGAAAGCACAAACATTTGTAAAGCTGTTTGTGTGTTCGTATCTCTGGCAAATATGGACACATAATAGGGTTGCCACCCACCCATTTTTTTTCTGGATCATTCAGAAATCACAGGTGCACTCCAGTTCCTTGGGTTTCCCTCTGCTAGTCTGATCATTTTTACCCTGGTTTCCTTCTGCTACTCCAGTAATTTCCTGTGGTGCTACTGAGGCAGCTTATCTCCTCTCTTCAACCGATTCTGTCCATGAGCTGTGGGTGGTGGCAGGGAGTTAAAAGCAGCCAGCACACAGTGAGCATCTCTGAGGTCTCCACAGGCTTGCAGCTCTGCCTAAACATTAGCCTACCCCAACTTTTGACACTATTGCTTCAGTGCTATGGAAGTCTCATTGTGGCTGTTTAGGTCAATCAGGGGCACAGTAACACACAGCTCTCTCTCACTGCCCATGTAAACTGCAGGCTATGCAAAATCACTTTTAAAAGTAAAAAAAAAAAGTAAATTGCATGTCACAGAAATGGCATTCTTATGAGAGGAATCATGTTCAGGAGTATGGCATCCCTAAAGAACTGTACCCTGGAGGTCTGATCACATTTAGGTTGATCAGGAGCACAATAGCACACTGTTTTAATGAGAATATTTCAAAAGTGATTTGCTGCTTCCTGCCAAATGATCACTAACACCACTTGTGTTAACACACTATGGTTTAACATCATAACAATGTAAACCACCAATCTTGGTTTTTACATCTGCACAGGCATGCAGGCATGACACAAAGCAGCCTGGAAAATGTGCATGCTTCTATTTCAGAACTAAAAATAAATTTTTCTTCTACCAGATGATCAGAAAAAGTATTTTCATTTAAAGACAATTTGGCAGGTGGCCACATCAAGCGTCATTACTGTATGTTGCTTTTCATTTAAGTAAAGAAACATGCAAAGTGGTTTGCAGGACATTCATTCTTACGAGAGAGGAATCATGTCAGGAGTATGGAACCCCTTAAAAACTGTACCTTGGAGTTCCAATCATTTTTGCACTGCCACAGTTATCACTCTCTCACTCCCCATGTAAAGTACAGGAGAGATGCAAAATTACTTTTAAAAGTAGAAAAAGCACATCACATGTCACAGAGATGGCATTTGTAACTGTCTTGTGACACGCATGCAACACATGTGCTAAAGATCAGCCCACAACTCTTCAAAGAGTTTTTCACCTTTTTCTTTGTCTTAGCAATTAAATGTGTTCTGCTGCAATGTAATACTGCATATAGAATCGCTGTCACACAAAAGGAGTTTGCCTGCAGTAATATACATATCGAATGGGTTGGATGGACTGTCGTTTTCTACCATACTTGTCAATCAATCAATCAATCAATCAAAATCTTTATTTAACTTATTTAACCAGGCAGAACATCATTGAGCTGCAGCTCATTTTCAAGATGGACCTAGACAATAGTCTTAGTCAATACACAGTACAAATTACACAAACAGCAAATTTATACAATACACAAAGGCAGTTAAATATACAACATACAAGTTCCATACACTAAGATATATACCAGTATACAAGTTCAATATGCAGAACTGATTATACTCACAGTACATATGTTCAAAACACAGAGTAGGTTATGCCTATAGTATACATGTTCAGTACACAGAGTAAGTTTTACATACAGTATATATTTTCCAATCCCAGGGTAGATTATGCTCAAAACAGTTTGCACCAGAGCAATGTCCAAAGGGAGATAACCAGGGAGTATATGCAATATACAGGTGGAATGAAGAAGGCAGATACCTGGCAAATAATATGTGCAGAGTATACATGGGATTGATTGATAACCATTGATGATGAGAACTAAGGTAAGAACAGAGATAGATATTGTGTAAAGCAGGCCTGAAACAATATCGAGTGGAGAAAGGGTAGGCAGGAATGAAGAGACTTGGAATACAAGGGACAACTGGCAACAATCAGTAGGAAATAGTTACAGGGCTCCATGACTGAACACCCTTTTAACGTTATGGGAACCAATGGAGAAGGAGAAGGTAAGGGGTTCTGATAGGCAGCAGGTGTCAGGGTGATTCTGTTACTCTGTGGTAGGAGACAAGTCGCTACTCAGGGGAAACAACTACAAGATTTCTTGATGGAATGAGCATAAAGCATTTTGAATGCTGAGAAATTGATAGGGAGGACCAATTTCAAGGTTTTTTGTAAGTCGTTCCACAGTTGGAGTAGCGCATAGCTTATGGATGACCTACCAAAGTGTGATTTTACTCTGGGTACAGTAAGGGAGATACAAGAGGCACTTCTCAGGGCATATCTACCTACCACACTTAGTGGAAAACAGTCTGATATGTATTGAGGTAGTTTTTTAGTAATAGCACTGTAAGTCCAGTACACAGCATTTCTCTGCCTTCTATACTTGAGGGAAGGCTACCCTACTGCAGAATATAAGCAGCAGTGATGAGTGGAATATGGGGCCCCAGTGATGAAGCTTAAGGCATCTATGGTAGAGTGTATCGAGTTTGGCTAGTACAGAAGCAGAACCTTGGCAATACAAGAAGTCAACATAATCCAGCAAAGATTGGAATGTGGTTTGCACCAACCTCTTTTTGGCCTCCTGAGTGAGCAGAAATTCGATTCTGTAAAAGAGGTCAAGCCTCTGCCAGAGCTTTTTCATCAGCTCCTCAATGTGATCAAGGAAGGAAAGTTTCTGATTGTAACCTCCAAGTTCTGCTCCAGGGAAGATATGGTGAGTTCATTTCAATTTATTTGAAAAAAATGCTTTGTCTTGAAAGGCAGAAGCTGCATATTTTGCAACTAAATTGTTTGAGCTTAGAAAATGAGTTGACTGCTCTTGCCCTATAAATAGCTGTGCTTTTATGACTGAGTAGCACAGTTTGTTCCACAGGTTATGCTAGAGATAATTGCTGGACATACCTAGGTGATGGCCTCCCACAACTGAGCCCTTGCTAAATCAGCAGCCAAATTTATACCTGAGCCACTGTTGAACCATACTCAATATTTCCATACTGTTCCTGTATGCTAGGAGTTGCCAGCTAAGAGAGTGGTAGCAACTGAATGAATGGTGCTTTTAGACTGAAGTTACACCTGAGTACACAAAGCAATATTTTGTTTTGGGAGGAGGATTTTAACAGTGGTTATTTTTTATGAGTGATTGCAAGACGTAAGGCCCGATTCACAAAAGAGGATTAGATCGGTGCAAATTGTAGCAAACAGTAGCTTCCACTAAAGCCTAGTATGCCAGGGATCCTGCACCAGATTCAGGTATAGGTGGGGTCCCGGTGCCTAATGAGTATGTACTGTATTATAATACATGCGCTCAATCACAGTGCAGTCAGCGCCTGCTGAGGTGGCGTGCAGATGGATGTGCCGGTGCAGGCTCGGGGTACAGGTTGGGAGGGTGAAGTGGACACTATGTGCCAGGGTACAGTTTGCGCTCATTGCACATTACTAGGCATATCGGGGTGGAGAGTGGGTTAACTATATTTTTTCACAACATATCAGACATATCGAGGCAGAGGGTGGGTTTATAATTGTTTAACAAGATAGCAGGCATATCGGGGTGGAGTGGAGGGACCGCATGACCAGCAGGGTACCATATGAGTTTTAAATGGGGTAACAGGCATATCGGGGCAGGGGGAGGGTCCACTAGACCACAATTGTTTATTCTTCTAAAAGGAATGATGGTTATAGCAGGGCTGGGTGTGTATGTTGGGTGAACATGGCACAGTGCCCCATCGGGCTAAACTTCTCCAGAGAATTTTGTTCAAAGTACTGTTAGACTGGCCCTGGCTGGTCTAAGGGTACTTAGAAAGTCATCTTCTGGAGGAGTTCTGTGAATCACATTTAGGGGTTTGTGGCAGCTTGCATCTGCCACATGCCCCCTAGTGCCAGATTGCAGCCCATATTTTGGTGCAGGGGTGGTGCAGGCCCCATTTGGAGTAGGCAGCCTGCATTTGATGCAGGCTGCCTTTGGGAATCGCTCTTAGCATTTTTTTCAGTGCAAGGTGCACCTTGTGCCATTCTTTTTAGCGCAAGCCCTTTGCACCATGCCGGAGGCTTTGTGAATCAGGCCCATAGTATTCTATGAAAAGACATGGCCAACATACAGTAACTGAAACCACTTTACATGAAGATCATATGTCCACCTACTGCAGCTGACAGCATCATTTTGCAGCCATTTTGACTTTAACCAGTTTGTTAAGGTTACTATGGCATCAAAGTCCATTATGGATATCTCCTTTTGTGTGTGTTATATATGGAATGATACATAGGATGGTGTACATTACATGAATTTATAACACATGTAGAAACATCCCTAGATTCTGACTGGAAGAGAGTAGGTAAGCTTAATCAAATCATTGAACTATCTTTAGACATGTGACCTATTTTCATCCGGCACTGGGTCCAGATAGTGCCGACAACAATAGCATCAGCATGGTGCACGCTGGAGAAAGGGTGCCTAACCCCTCACACCTCATCTTAAGGATTCTCACTGTGTGCTAAAAAGGTCAGAGACCAGGATTAGAACCCTGGTCTCCACCACTGCTGGTCGAGCTGCTCACCCAGTAGAACTTGATCACATCTGCCATAAAGAGATCACTGCATAGAACCATCTGTCAGAACAGTCATGTAAGATGTTGACAGCTTACCTGCATCTCAGAAATATTTCTCCAGAGTGTTCTCACTGGAAAAAACTCCCAAACCTGCTAGTTGCAATCCAGATGGGAATCCGGTCGTGGAGCCTGAAAATGAACCAGCAAACCCAGCTATAAGTAGACACATCAGCAAAAGAACTCGATCAACAGGAATATGAAAATATAATTAGCCCAACACTCTAAAACAGACATGGGTGATCACTGTTTTTAAAAACTGGCTTACTGAAAAATGGAGAGAAATTGATGGTAAAAATTATCCAGCCAGATGTGCTCAATGAACTGCTGTGGGAGTTCTGCATGATGGTTTGAAATTCACAAGGAAAACAATATGGCTTATCTGTTTACAGCTGCCTCCATGCTGCAATAAATCATTAATTAAACTCCTCAGAAATAAATAAAAACATTAACATTTTAGCAGACCAAGCCTTTAATACAGCAAACAGTGTTTTTGTTGTGATAGTAAAAAGATACGGAAAGCAGGGGAAGATAAAAGCGAGCATTATCCCAGAATCAGCATTGAGGACCTCAAGACACTAAGAAATTCCCCATGCTTTCTCCCAACACTGCAGTTGGCCTGATTATAAAGGTCTGGTTTGACCTGCAGCTGTATCTAGCCAGGAGGGGATGAGAGGGACAGAGGCAACTCCCGCCACAAATCTTCACAAATAAACACAAATGAAGAGGTCTTAAAATATATCAGCTTTTCGCTTAATGAAATGTCCAAGAACCACAGGAACCTGCATTAAGCCAAAAAAGGAAAACTGAGAGGCTTCATCTTCAAGAATCTGAATGACCCCTTATGCCTGGTTTGAAGTTTCATTAAATACTTAAACAAGATCCTCCCCAATGCAAAAAGCTTTTACCTGCATCCAAAAAGAATTGACAAAAAAAAATTTGACTTACAAGATTGTTGATATTCCCACGAACCAATGAGAATCAACTACCAAGAAACAATTTTGCCACGATTATCAGTCAAAACAAACCTGACAAGGTGGTACACCAACCATTCATTACATAGCAAGGCTGTGTATATACTTACAGATGCCGGTTTGGAGACCCAATGAATAATAAGTATTACTGGCCATAAAAGTGAGTCAAGCCTCCAAAAGTACTGGTCAGCTTCAATCAACAACAGAAAGCTCTGGAGTGATCTTCTAGGAAATGGTTCTTTGTCATAATGGCGATCATCGAACTGCAATCGCCATTAGGGCTAGCTTAAATTGCCGAAAATAAAAATGGCAATGTACATTCATGGCAAAAACAACGGTGGCGATACAGATCTCTATGTATGCACACCCCTAACTAAAGATTCTCAACTCCAGGGGGGGTGCATGTCAGGGGGGACTTGCAAAACAAAACAACAAAAAAACGCAGCCACAAAAACTCTCACACCTCCCCAGACCCAAACCCTGCACTCTCCCAACTGTAGCCAGCCACCCTCACCACCATGCCATGCCACAAGGCCAGCTCGGCAGCCTTCCATTGCACTGCCTCCCACATACCTTCCCTTCCCTTCTCTTCCGTTCCCCCGTGGTGTGGTTCCAGTTGCAGTCATCGGCTTCCTTTTCACCTATTGCTACCCTTTCAGGGTAGCCCACAACACAGGTGCTGAGATTGAGTTGCTCATATTTGAGTCGCTCAATCTCAGTTGCCATTTTGATGGGATACCTCTGGGAGGCAATGGCGAACCAACCACATCAGGAAGACCAGCACCACATGCTGAACCCAGTCTCTCCAACCAGCAAGCTAAATGTGTCTGTCAATGCCATTGGAGGTCCAATAAAACTACAAACAGAAAAGAATAACCAGACGTCCAAAAAATCAGCAAAACACAAGACAAACAAAATGGAACTGAAAGCTATGAAAAACAGCAACATTTTTCAAAACTGTACAATTACAACAAATGTTACATTTCACTTCAATTAGCAGTTCACTTTTGACAGTTCATGTTGAAGTGCATTTGCGACAGTTAACAAAACGTCTTCTACGATTAAAAATGAATTCAAGAAAAGTGTTAAACACAGTTAAAAAGTTCATTTAAAATGGGACCAACTTATGTCCCAGGCTTAATTTTAATAAATTCTGAGTTCTTTCAACAACATACGTAGTTTTCTCTTGTGGTATTTTTGAAGGATTTTTTTACACTGGTTATAAGTGCAATAAAGCACCCCAGAGTATGTGATTATGTGCAATAATCACATTTCCCTCTTTGGTGTTTTTAAGGCACTCAGTGCAAGCATATTGGGCCCTATGCACTATTGGGGCAGAGGGGCTATGCATGTGTATCTGGGGTGCATAGTCACTCTGCACCCTATGTGCCCCCTACGTGGCATGCACCAAGGGAGCACAGCACCTACAAGCCTGATCCCCCAGCTGCGTGGAGAGCAATACACCGGGGGCTGGCAGGGGGCAGGCCGGCACTATGCATCATGTGCTATGGTGCATAGCACTGGCCATGGGGATGCGGAGGAGGGCACAGCTTACGGCAGTTGAGACCCTGCTGTAACCCACTATGCACCCCTTCACAGGTGCCCCACCAGTCGCAGCAGACTCAGACAACTATCCCCCATGCTGCCCCAGCCCACAAGGATGATGGCAAGGGCTGGGGCATCCAGGTGGGTGAGAACCCATACATCACCACCCCCCCAGTAGAAGCATCCAATTATGGTGTCAAACGCTTTTGTCAGATCGATGAAAATAGCACCTGTTAGCTGACCTTTATCCGGAGCAGAATGTAGCTCACCAATGAATTCTAGTAGGGCCGATGATGTACTATGGCCTTTTCTAAAACCATGTTGTTGAGGACATAAGATGTTGCATTTTTCCAGGAAGTCAGTAAGTTGGTCGGCCACAATGCATTCCAGAGCCTTCGAGAGAGGAGGGAGTATGGAGATAGGATGATAGTTTCCACGGTTGGTCATATCACCGTTTTTGTGGACTGGCGTAACAGTTGCAGCTTTCCATAAGTCTGGGAATTGGCTGAGACTAAGGGAGAGGCTGAAAATATGAGTAAGTAGACAAAGGATCTCGTCAAGGGTGAAAGATAGTAGTTTGAGGTCGAGCGAGTCCCCGCTAGCTCTTGACTTGGATATTGCTTTGGTGATATATTTGCGGGCTGCATGCTTCTTTACAATTTTGAAATAGAAAGGCGGGAGGTTTGATGGGGTGGGATAGCTACATGAACGGTGATTGGGGGGAGTGGGATAGCTACAAGGATTAGGGGAGTCAGAGGCCAGAAAAAAATCTGAGGGGAGAACACTACTTAGGTCAGTGAAGGCATCATTGAAGGTGTTAGCAATGACCAGTTGATCAAGAGTGATGGACCCATCAACCTTTAGCATCATTGGAGAGAATTTTGGCTGTTTCCCTGTGACTTCTTAAATGTTCTTCCAAAACTCACTGCCGTTTCCCCAGGCATTAGAGAGAGCTTCTCTGTAGTACATACTTTTCTTCAGTCTGATGGATTTCGTGCAGTTGTTACGGGCACGTTTGTAATTTTGAATATCAGTTTGAGAACCAGAGGCGCTAGCAAGAGCCCAGAGGTGGTCCCTGGATTTCAGCTGTGCCAGAAGCTCACCAGTTAGCCAGGGATTCTTTAGTGCCTTCACTTTCCATTTTTTTGAAGGGAGCGTAGGAGTCACAGGCAGCATTGAAGGATGAAACAAAGTAGCTGAGAGCTGAGTAGACATCCGTGGCTTTGTAGATAGGGGACCAATCATACTGATTGAGGCATTATTTAAGGTAAATGAGCCAACCATAAGGGAGAACTCTGCTGGTGATGACTTTAGGCAGGGGTTTGCAGAATTTGTTTGACCATTCACAAGTAACAGGGGAATGGTCACTAAAAGAGTCAGGGAGCACAGTGGTGTTTGAGATACGGGAGGAATGACTGGTCAGGACCCAATCCAGCAGGGTACTAGTGCCAGTTTCTTAGTTTTTTCTTGTGTGGGAGAGGACCATTTGTGTGAGGTTTTGCAGCCAAGATGGTATCCCTATAAGCACTGTCATCAGATGCATGCCAGTTAATATTAAAGTAGCCAAGGATGATTGTCTCGGAGCCCATTGGTAGGGTTCTGATGAAATTCAGAGTGGAATTGAGGCTTTTCCCTTGGTCTTTTGTGGGGATGTAAACAGAGACAATGGTGAGGGCTTTATTGAGGGCCCCAAGGAGAATTTTTATTGGGAGAATCTGGGCTGTGGAGTCGTGGGGGGGGGAGTTAGAGATGGGGCACCCCATGAGATAGTCTTTGACATAAATAGCACAACCCCCTCCTCTTTTGGAGATACAATCAAGTCTGTGCACATTGTATCCTGGTAGTTCAGTTCCTAGCAGACCCCCCATCACCCGGTGGTGTCCAGGACCCGGCAGCCATTGAGGTGACCATTGCCCCCACCCATCCTCGCAGCACCAACAGGGCAGGGGGGGGAGGTTGTCGGTGCAGCAGTGGGTGGGGGGGCACTGCTCATGGATGCAGTTGTGGGGGTGCTGAGAGCAGCTTGTGGACTGCCACAGAAGGGGCACTTATGTGTGCAGGGGCTAGGGGGATTCACAGACTGCCTGTGGTACTTGGGGGTGTTGGGTGTGTTGTCGGGGTCTGGGGGGGTGCACGAGTGGGATCATGGGAACAGCTGTGCTCTGGACTGGTCTGCAGGATGAGGCGGGGTCCGACAGCCGGTAGCCTGTCCATGCACCAGGAGGGCACCATGCTGTTAGGGCTTGTGGGTGTGTCCACTGGATGGTGAGGCTTTTCTGTGCTGGTCTAGGTGCCTGCGGAGGGCATTCATGCAGCTGGACCCACGCAGTAGTGCAAGGGATCAACTGTGGGACCCATGCCGGGCATCCAGTTAGATGCCTGGCTGGGTCCACTACTCTGCCCATGGACACCATGCACTGCCCTGCACACGGGGGGGGGTAGAGCCATGGACAGGTGGCAGCTGTTAGTGAATAATGGCCAGTGTGCACCTGTCTGCAGGTGCAGTGCTCTGCAGGTGGGTTACGTGCATTTTGCTCATAACTTACACCCATTGGTGCATAGGACCCATTCTTCTTAACAATACCATCAGGATTATTGACCCATAATCACATACTCTGTCATGCTTTATTGAATACTTATAACCCTCAAAAGATGTGTGATTATTGACCTATAATTACACACCCAGTCATGCTTTGTTGCATACTTATTACACGGCCAACGTGTGTGATGCTGCATAAACCCCAAGAGTGAGGGTGCGTATTAAATTTGAGTAATTACACTATCCCTTAATTTATTTCATATAACCACTGAGCATCACTTTTTTCTCTTCCTCCAAAAATGTGTTATGATAGTAAGCACTTCTTATAAAGTCAGAAAAGACCGTTCTCACTGGCATTGTGAAAAAATCTTGGCAGAGAGGGAGCTGTGGACTTTTTACAGATTAGTTTGATTGAGTTCACTTTGTTTAAGACACTGCACTGAAGAAACCACACTGAAATTGAAAAGATGCACCACCTCAGCTTTAGTGTAAAAGATGATGTTTCAGGAAGTACTGTGCGCGAGACACAGATAGTTAGGCAGTCTCAAGCACAGCTATATTCATGTCTACATAATTTTTATTTCATGACTTATGTACCTTGTGTGTAGATTAGTTTCAAGAAAAGGTGTTTTTACTTTTACTTTTCAGAGTAAAAGTATTGCTGTTGCTGAAAATGACTGCTGCATTCTAAACAGAGTGAGAGAGCGAGTCTCAAGTGCAGCTCCTTTCTTGTCAGTCACGTGCTTGCTGTAATAACTGACCAGTTATTGCGGCATAAAATAATGGTCATCAACATTGAAAAAATTGATGACCAGTTATTATATTCATGTGCCTTTTGATTACTCTCAGCTACTGAAATGGATGGTGGTTCGCAGTGGACACATTCAAATTGAGATGACGATTATTAATGGACCCGTGGCTGCTTAAAGTAGACCCTGTTTGAGGTGCCAAACTTGCTTTCTTCAGATATTAGCTTCCAGAATATATCTGCCACTTTGGATAATGTTAGAGTATATAAAGAATGGAAGTTGGTGTGCTTTTGAAATAAGTATGTGACTAGTAGTTCAATTGATGTCTGTAAAATTGATTCTTTTTAATATGTATTTTGGTAGCTATTCTAATAGTGCACTTAGACACTTTTGCACTTACTCACTGTGTACTCCCATGGAAGAAGTGAAACTGAGATTTAAGCACATACATTGATATTTGAGTAGCGTGAATATGCAGCTCTCACTTAAATCATTAGGACATGGAACCTTTGACTGACAGATTCTATTACCCAATAGGGTTTAAGTACTACCTGTGAACTGGGAGAGGCTATTTGATTGAAACAATCCCTTGACAAAGTTTCATGAGTGAAGTGCTAGGGTATGATCCACTGGTAGCTTGGCGAGCAGTATAAAAAAGTAAGGCATATTGCACTGTTGCATTGGTGCACTGCTAAACAGCCCTGAGGGGCATTTATTTTGTTGTACATCACTTAAACAGTTACCTCTTCAGTGCTGCTTTGCCAAAGCTGGTTGCAATACATGTGATGAAACTGACTAAGCAGTTTGAATGATTTTATTTTTTGCAATGCCTTCATGGAGACTAGTATTACTAGTTAAATGCTGTGCTAAATATGGTTTACCACAGGGTGCACTTCAACATTTTTTTGGAAATAGTATCTGTAGCCGGATTTAGCCAACCTTTAGGAATGCACCAGCCCCAATATTGATAACGCCAATCCACTGTTTTTTTTAATTGTCCTACACTAACCTGTAACTGCCTTTATCCATTTCAGTTGCTCCCTTTGACATCCTGCCCTAGATAGGGTGTTGTCCAAATTACACTGTTACACAGTTAATCAGTTATTACACCATTGCAAACCTATTAATTGCTATACTAGGCTACCCCAGATAGGGTATGTCTTGGATTCCTTACACTACCTGCTTTACCACTTAGAAATGTACTATCAGATACCTGTAACTTTTAGAGTCCCCTGAGATACTGTGGACTTTCTTGTGGATTCCTTGCAGATACCCCCCTCATAGACAAAAAACACGGTCCTGCTCTGGGTCACTCATGCAATGGGACATTCACTTAATGGGAGGCATGGGTCAGAGTTCTTTGTGCCTCTCCTCTGCTTCCAGGATGCTGCTGTCCTCTATCTTGATTTTGGCTGGTGCCAATAATGTGATCAGTGTCCAGTAATATAGTGTTAACTGGTTAAAAATATTCTAGCTGCCTCAGTGAGATGTCTCCTTGCTCTGATGGCAAGCTCGTAGTTTAAATGTTAAAGTCTAAATGCAGACAACTGCTTCACTTCCAGCTCAACCCACCAGTTAACAGCTATCCCACAGCTAACTGCAGGGACGTTGCTCCCCCAAACTGAGACTAGCACACTGTTAAGTATTATCTGTGCATTTTCAAGTTTCATACCCCAACTAAAGGTCCCAATTTAACTTGCAAACCCTACATTTCTAATATAGTATCTGTTTACTTAGCCCATCAGCTTAAAAAATGTTCTAGCTGCCTCCGTGCTCTTATAGCAAGCTCACAGACTGGGCAAAATGTAACTTCTGCTGTTGGAATTCAGGCAGCATTCTGATTCTGCTTCCATGAAATTTAGTGAACTTTCACTAAACTTTAAATTTCTGTTATTTTTTTTTTTTCAGTAAGCATTTTTACCCCCAGAGGCCTGGCAGGCAGCTACAGACGTCCGAATGGAGGGACACTCTCTCTCTCCAGTCCCACCGCTCCCATGCTAGGCAGCCCCATGGTAGTTCCCCCATGGACTGCCCACCGCGGTGGGGCTAGGAGGAGGTTGCCAGCTTCCACCCTCCGGATACCCGATCCAGAATCCAGGGGACAGCTCCTGGGAGTGGCTGACCATCATTGAGCCTGCCAGGCTCGCTTTTTCCTTTTCACCCGGCCCCCCTCCCTTCCAACACAGAGATGTCAGCTTCTAGCCTCCCAGCTTATACTGCCCTCCAGCCACCACCAGAGGGCAGTCAGCAAGTGGGACAACAAGTCTCCCTCCCTCTGAGAGAGAAGAGTAGTCCCCCAGATGCTCAATCCTCTCTCTCCCCCTGCTGGCAGCCCAGGTTTGTTCCCGAACCCAGGTCACCAGCGTGGCGCAGGGTGTGGCGTCCAGCACCTCAACCCTCAGCACCACTGGGCTGGCAAACTTCTGTTATTTCTATCTAATTTTAGAACTACTTGCACTGTACAAATCGCACTACATTCAGTACATTTGAAACCCTTTATGTCATGTACATGTGTACCAAGTTTCAAATCTCTATTTTTAAAGAACATATGAACATACGAACATACAAAGAAGCCTTCAGAAGAGGGCCATTTGGTCTATCAAGTCTGCTCATATTGCAGGGTCCACAGCTTGAACTACTGTCCCTGCCCTCCATCCCCACTCCTCCCATTCTCCCTACCTATGATCCTTTCTTTCCCCCATGCCTATCCCAGCCTCTCTTAAAGCTGACCACTGTCTTCAATGAGATGACCTCTTCCAGCAGTGCATTCCAAGTGTCCGCCACCCTCTCTGTGAAGAAGTGCTCCTTGACCTCCCTCCCAAACCTCCCACCCTCCAGCTTAAGACTGTGCCCCCTCATGCTATGGTTGCCACTCAGCTTAAAGAGACTCTCCTTATCAATTTTATTTATCCCTCTCAAGTACTGGAAGGTCCCAATCATGTCCCCTCTCTCTCTCTCCTGTCTTCCAGGGAGTACATGTTCACTGCCCTCAACCTCTCCCCAAATGCCTTATCCTGCTGACCTGCTATCATCTTTGTAGCCCTCCTCTCGAAATTCTCCAGCAGGTTAATGTCCTTTCTGAGGTGTGGGCACCAGTACTGAACTCCATACTCTAGATGCAGCCTTACCAGTGACCTATACAAGGGCAGTATAACCTCCTCTCTCCTACTGCTGATCCCCCTTGATATGCATCCCAGCATCTTTTTTGCCTTTGCCGCTGCATTCTTGCTCTTCGTGGAGTGCTTCAGGTCACTAGTGATCATCACTCCCAGGTCCTTCTCCTCCTCTGATGCAGATACTCGAACACCACCCAGGTAGTACTCTGTCCTGGGATTCTTGACTCCAATATTTATTTATTTGAATTTTGATAACAAGGTAGGCCCACTGAGATGACATGTCCCTTTTTCAGGGGTGACCAGAGGAATAGAGACAATTCCATGAAATAATGCATGATACGATTGGATGCTAGAATTAACACATAAGAGGTAAAAGTATAAACTAAAGCAAGAGACTGCAAGAATAAACAAAGGTATGCTATGAGCAGTAAGCCTGTTTCCTCTGTAGTAGGATGATGAATCCAGTCTGGTCCAGTGAGGTCCTGTTTCGGTGATCCTTTGATCCAGCATAGAACCGTGGTACTAAGCTGATGTAGTTCCCCCATGGATTGCCCCCCGTGGTGGGGCTAGGAGGAGGTTGATGGCTTCCCCCCCCCCCCGGAGACCCAATCCAGAATCCGGGGCACAGCTCCCGGGAGCGGTGGACCATCATTGAGCCTGCCAGGCTCACTTTTTCCTTTTTCCAATATGCATAACTTTGCATTTCTTGGCACTGAAGCCAAGCTGCCAGATACCGGACCACCTCCCCAGCTTTTCCAGATCTTCCTGTAGGTCCTATATCCATTCAGCTGTGTCCACTCTCCAGCAAAGCTTGGTGTCATCCATGAATAGGCACATTTGCCCTTAATGCCATCCCCAATGTCATTGACGAAGACATTGAACAACACCTGCCCCAGCACCGAGCCTTGTGGGACCCCACTGGTTATCTCTCTGGTGCCAGATAACTCTCCTCCCACAACCATCCTCTGGGTTCTGTCCCTCAGCCAGTTTTCCACCCATCTGGTCATCTTTTCCCCAACCCCAAGATCCATCAACTTCCTGACCAACCTTTTGTGGGGCACAGAGTCAAAGGCCTTGCTGAAATCAAGACAAAGGATGTCTACCACTTGGCCCCTGTCTACTGTCTTAGTGACACAGTCAAAGAAGTCAATCAGATTCATTTGACATGATCCCCACCCCATGAACCCATGCTACCTCAAATCCTGGAGACCATGCTCCTCTAGATATTCCACCAACCTTTCCTTTAGTATGGTCTTCATAAGTTTACCCACAATGAAGGTCAGACTGACTGGTCTGTAATTCCTTGGGTCATCCTTGGGACCACTTTTGTGGAGGGTCACTACATCATCCTGCTTTTTATTATCTCCTGGGTCTGTATGGTGGCTGCTTGTGTTTGTCTGTGTCTGTAGCTTAGTTTTTGTGGATTTACATGGTTTTCTGCTTGGAGTAACACTACACCATTCTTGCTCACTACATCCATGAAAGTCTCCTGGACTGGATTTCTACAAAGCATCATCACCAGGTATCTGCATTTTTCATTTTAAAATCAACTTGTTGGAAGGTATCCCAAGCAAAACATAAGTGAAGCAACGAAGTCTGACAAATTCAGTGACTCTGGGTCCTGCTTGAATCCACATTTTCGTCTGACCTGCCGCATGATCTGTATCTGGGCTTTTCAAGACCTCTTTGAATGACAAAAATGCATACAGACAAAAGGATTTCACATCCTGCATATGTACAGGCAGAGTTCATCCCTTTCAGGAATTCTAACACATTCTATGACTGTGGACCTCAGCTGTTGATCATTTCTTTTAGCTTTTGACTTAACCACCAGCTATCAAACATTCTCTTAATGTACTTGTCTCTAAGGGCTATCTATCCAACAACCATTCTGAAGAACAAATGAAACTTTTGGCCTGTTCTCAAAACCACTGCAACTGTGCCCTTACAGCCCCTTGCTATTACTAACTGGTCACTACCTCATGCATCATCCTTATGGAAAGGAACCTGCTAAAAAAAGGCCCTGCTGTTCCACAGAAGCAACTTTCAACCCCTTTTAAAACATCTAATACTGCTGCTGTTGCTCCTCTCAGGCAACATTCACCCTAACCCCTGCCCACCACAACTTGGCCACAAGGTTACCAGCAGTGCAGGGTCACTCTCCTTGGCAAGCATTAACATCTGCAGCCTCCAAACCAAACTTGATACCATCTCTGCCTGGGTTTCCCAATCCAGACATCCTATCAGTGCTGGAAACATGGCTGTCTCCGAAGATACCTGACTCGGCAATAGCAATTCCCGGATATGTAGTTTTCAGACAGGACAGACTTACAAAGAAAGGAGGAGGCTGTGCCCTCTACCTTAAAGAGTCCCTCATGGGTCATGTCATGCCCGTGCCCATCCCTGAAAATGATATCCAAATCCTTGCTGCTAAAGTACTTCTCGGAACTCATAACAAGATCCTGACTGTTGTCTCTGTCTATATACCACCCAAGTTGAGCAATCTGGGCTTTCACTCCCTCCTTGACTGTATTAACTCCCTGGATCAGAATACAGAAGTTATCCTACTTGGTGATTTCAACATCAACTGGCTGGCTTCCAGCTTGAATAGTTATAAGGATGCCCTAGCTGCTGCTAACTTCTCACAAATGGTCAAATCACCTACTAGAGTAAACTACAGAACAGGGACCTGTACACTTCTAGACTGGGTGCTAACTAATTGTCCAGAGCACATCTCCGAAGCAACAGTCCTTCCAGACTCCTTAAGTGATCATTCTCCTATCTTGTGTATCTGGACCAACAAATACACCAAACTCCCCCCCAAAACTATTAACAGGAGAATGCTGACCCCCGGTCATCTTGAGTCACTTAAAACACTCCTTCATGAACATGACTGGTCACCAATTGATATAGCCCCCGATGTAGACACAGCACTTGAATACTTTATCACCTGTTTCAACTCAGCCTGCGATGTTCATGCTCCATTCAAAAAGTGTAAGATCAAGGGTGTCAGTAACCCATGGATGACACTAGGCCTCCTTACACAAATGAAATCTGAGACCAGCTCTGGTATCGTGCTAAAGGCTACTGGCACCCAGACTGATATCCAGGCCTACAAAACAGCAGGGAATGCATGTACCAGAGCAATCCACCGTGAGAAGGCTAACTATTACAGGAACGCCTTAGCCAGCACCTGGAATGATGGGAGTAAATTCTGGCGTAACCTTGCTGAAGTGACTGGAAAAGATCCCAAAACAACACCCACAATGTTGAACATAGATGGTACCATCACTCTTTATTTTTTTTATTTATTTATTTAGTTTTTGTTGACCGGGTAAGTGCACTAGACAAATCCTGCCTATTTTCAGGCATGACCTGGGGGAGGGGGATACAGATAAATGCCAACTGGCCTTGAACCAGATTAAGCTGTTGGTGGTATTTTTTAGTGAATGTGGGAAATTTGGCCAGGACACCGGGGAAATTCCCCTACTCTGTGCTGCTGTTTCAGTGGCCAGAGGGGGAGTATGGGCGTTGTGGTGTGGCGACTGAGTACAACATGGCTCAGTCAGAGCACGACGTGGGAGAGAGAGCGCTGGTAAACGCAGAGATGGCCGATGAAGAACGGGCTGTTTGGCCCAAGCAGAGCATTACTGAGAAGTCCGTTTCACTAAAAAGAACGGAGGAGGGCGGAGGATTGTGTTGAGGAGCGGGGTTCCTTTAACGCTGGAAGAGCGGAGGACCCATCATTGTTGGAATCCAGTATAGAGGTCGCGGTGCCTTTAAAACCAGCAGGAGAAGCCGGCAACATGGAACTGAGATCGGGGGAGGCCGGTGGAGCGGTGCCTACACTAGCGGTCTTGGCAAGAAGAAACCTCATACAAGAGAAAGGCAAAGTAAAAATGGAGGTCGGAGGAATGAGAGGAGAATCGGAGGATCAAAGGGGAAACTCAGCTGAAAGAACTGATATGGAGACAGGAGCGTGAGGTAATGGATCCGTTTCAAAACCCTCGTGACCTGTAAGTAATACGAACTTAAATAAAAACTTTCCTACAATTCAGATCTCGAAGGATGCAGGTTTTGTATTTAATCCTAAAGTGGTGGCTGCTTCTAAAAAAGATACTGTGACTTTTCAAATTAAGCATGGGCAGCAAGAAGGAGTGACTGACTTTTTTTTCTCTGCTGACAGTACAGCCTTTAAGGCATTTCAAAAGAAGGACTTTGGTGTTGAAAAAACAGGAGCTGCTGGTAGTTTGGGGGTTGTGGGGGAACATGATAGCTCCTGGTCACCCCAGGATGTGTTATCAGCTGCTGGCTGGAGGCAGCAGGATCAGGGGTGTGGACACCTGATTCTTCATGGATAATGCTTGGGGATTGCAGTCTGCTTCACCAGAATGGAAGTAGGGTGGGAAGGCACGGAGCTTCTACCTGATGCTGTTAATTTTCAGAAAGCAGCAAGAAAGAATTGTGTTCTGTAATAGGGAGGAGAATAATTATGTACCGCCAGGTAGGGGGAGAGTGTTCATATGAATAACATTGAACAGGTGAAAATTAGTGGGGAAAAGCCAGGAAAACCCCTTTTATCCAGTCTATTTTCACAGTGTAAAAGGGAAGCAGCACCTAGGAGGAATGCGGTGAGGATTCGTTATAAAGGTGGTTTAAAGGATAGACCAAACAGATATTATGTTGGTAAAACATTACTTAAAGAGTCTTTGAAGTTTTCTCCTAGGGACGTATTTGCATTTATCAACATTTCGGGTGAGGACAATTATGATATTAGTTTTCGTTCACCTGCTTTGCTTGACCTTTTTTGGGAAAGGTATAACCAGGTGAAGTTTTCCCCTTTATGGACACCCTTTTTCGTGATTCCTTTGTCTAAGCCCCTGGTAAAGTTTGTGACGGTGATGTTCAGGAATGAGGGTGTTCAGCTGAGGATATTAAATTTGTTGGCACAGAAATGTGAAGTATTAAGTGAACCCGAACCCATTTTAGATTCAGAATTATTTTGGACAGGGGATGGAAATTTAAGGTGAAACTTAAACAAACAGCAACAGGGTGGAACATATTCCCAATTCATTTATGTTAGGAAGAAACAGGGGGGTCTGCTTTTACAGCGGCAGCCAGGGCCTGCTATAAATGCGGATCTAAATCTCATTTATCTAATGTTTGTGACCAACCAAAATCGATAACTGTGGAGAAGTGGGTCATATTACTTTATTTTGTACAAACACTTTAAAATGCGATTTGTGTGAAGAGAAGAATCATGCTTTTAAAGACTGTCCCTGGGTGCCCAGAATAAGCTAGTTTGTGGAGTGTCAGACCTTTGATCCAACAAGCACAAGAGGCTGGAGAGTCTCAGCAGGAGGTATCCATTGGGGTGGAAGAGGTGTTAACTCACCAGAATAGGGTACACAGAAAGAGAAAGTTCAGACAGGGGAAATGGTTCAGAAGAAGGAAGCTGGAGAAGGAGGGCTGAAGCTTCTCCAGCTGGTTTGCTATTCTGATGATTTAGAGGAGAAGATGGAATGGGTCAGGTAACTTAAACCCCACTAGCCCCTCCATTATTACGTAGGTCTAGTAGGACGGTGAAGAATATGGTACCGGTGGAGGTAGAAGGTATTGAATCAAAAAATCCATTTGAGGAACTGTCCTGGGGGGATTCAGAGATGGATATGGGGGATACTGATTCCCAAATATCGGTCCAAGAGGGAGAGAGAGTGCAAAAGGATGATTATAAGGGAAAAAAGAAGAAAAGGAGGAAGAAATGAGAATAGCATTGGTAGGCCAGTCTGACTTGGTAACTATAAATGGATATTACATGGGCTTCCTTTAACACCCATAGTTTGTTAAAAAATCTGAAAAGGCGTGCAGTATTTCAGATAATAGCTGATTTATATATATCTATTTGTTTTTACAGGAGACGTGGATGTTCTCTAGTTATAAGTTAATGCTTTCACTAGAGGTTGGCTGGGACCCTCGTTTGGTCCTTTGGTGAAGAAAAGCGGATGGGATAGGAATTCTTTTAACTCCTTTAATTTTAGGTTATTTAAGTTAATAGAAGTCTGTCCTGGGAGAATATTAATTCTAGATGGTTTTGGTTTGAAAAAGATCAGGTTAATAATATTTATAGCCCTCAATCAAAAGCTGGAAGGGTAGCATGTTTTTCGGACATTCGACCTTTCTTAATAACAACTATTCCAATCCTTTGGGAGGGATTTTAATTGTAATATACAAGGGAACAGAGGTAAAGGTAGTTTGGAAAGGGAAGAAAATCTATTGTGATTCGGTATGTCTTCAGAAAATTGTGAGAACAGCAGACCTGGTAAGTTGTATGGATAGTAAGGAGAGGCAGGTTAAGCACTTTCTTTACAAAGGGAAGAGTTTTATGATCGATTATTTGTGTATATCCAAGAGAATCCAGTTCCATAGTCCACAGGTTATTCCCATGGAATCTCTGACCATGCTCTGATACTGATAAAGGTGGGGACACAGCAAGGGTTTCTTAGACATAAACTATATGGAAATTGAATACGTCAATCCTTCAAGAGAGGGTAGTTCTAAATTCCATCCATGGTATTTTGAAAGCCAGGTTATCCATGGCCTTTTTGTATCAAGATCTTGGGGGTTGGTGGCAGGAAACTAAAGAAGATTGAATTGGATGGTTCAAACATTATGGGGTTAGGAAAAGGAACGAAAATTTTCTCGATTATCTTAAACTCAGGAGACAGCTTCATTATATTCTATCATGTGCAAATTCTTCTAGAGATAATTATTCGGAGCAGATAGCTGAAATTAAAGGTTTAATGAGGAACAGACAGTATGATAGAGCAAAATCATTGCAAGCATTAATTCAGAATCATTTAAAAAAATCTGTTTTTGGAGATCCCTTCGAGCTATGTAAAGCAGTTAAGGAGAAGGAGACAATAGACTTTTTAGTCCAAGGAAATACAAAGGGTTCTTCTATCATTGCACTGGGAACACTTATTAAAGAACATTTTAGGGGTCTGGAACCACAGGTTGTACCATCGTCTCTCCTGATTAATCAGTTTTTAGGACCTAGTTTAAGAGAAAATTGGGATAATGATGGTCTGAAGGAATTAGGGTGGCCTATTTCAAAATCTGAAATTCTGGGAGCCATTAAAACCCTAAAACAGAATGTGTCCCCCTGGTATAGATGGGTTATCCAATGAGTTTTATAAAGTGTTTTCATCTGAATTAGTAGAATGCCTCTGGTTAGTATTTAATTCTTTCCTCACATCTGGGGTGAGCTTAAATTCTTTTATAGAAGGGCGTCAGATATATATCTTTAAATCTGGAGATAGGGGAAACTTTAGGAATTGGAGGCCTCTAACTCTTTTAAATTCAGATTACAAAATTTTGACTACTATACTTAACAATAGACTGAAGGGGTGGTAGAGAGGTTATTTTACGGTGCAACATAGTGGGATTCCAAATAGAAGAATCCATTCAATATTAGGACTAATTAGAGATATAATTGAGCAAGTTGGGGATGGGGGCCATTCGGGGGTAATTGTATCGGTGGATCTTGAGAAGGCATTTGACAGGGTCGATCATGAGTTTTTATTTTCATCTCTCAAGTGGTTTGGTATTCCGCAGAGTATCATACAGCTCATAAGGGGGTTATACAGCAATGCTAAAGTTTATCCAGTTTTGAAAGGCACTTTGGGAGAAGGCTTTATTATGAAATGTGGAGTGAGGCAGGGATGCCCAAAAGTCCGCTTCTGTACAACTTTTCTTTAGAACCTTTAATAAGAGCAATTCATGCTCCACCCTTATGGTTAGGAATAAAAGTACCAGGGATTTCAACTCTGGTCTGATACAATCTTTCATGGATGATATTTGTCTGTTTTTTTCTAACTATATGGAATTTTTGAAATTCCTTAAAGTGTTTAAATCTTATGCGGAAGTATCTAATGCCAGGCTAAATATGCATAAATCAAAAGGGCTGTTGTTGGGTAATTATCAAAGGGAATTGTTTTCTTTTAATTTGGTTGAATTTTCTCAAACACCTTTAAAAATATTAGGGGTAGAATTTAAGAATCAAAATAGCCCAATGGAGGTTTGGTCAGGGGTACTAGATGGAATTCTACAGAAAGTTTTGATCTGGAAAAGGTTTAAATTTTCTAAAATAAAGAGAATTCAGATAATAAAACAATTTATTTTGCCTCGGCTGCAGTATATTGCAGTTATTTTTCCATTACCACTACAGCTGGAAACAAAATTATATAGTGTATGCTTCCAGATGTTATGGGGAAGCAGGTTAAATCCAATTAAGAGAGGATGCACATACCTGAACAGAAAACAAGGGGGGTTAGGGATGGTTGACCCGTAGTATTTTGTTTTTGCTATTCTGTGCCTTTTCTTTAAAAAATGTTTAGGGGTTCTACAGAATTAGACAGTATAGTATTCGAACTGCTGCAAGCATACCTGAGTATGTGGAGGCCTTTAGCTCGAAATGGTCTGCAGATTTAGGACTCGGATTATTTTAAGCCAGTGGCACAGAAACTGTTCAGATGGAAAATCTCAAAGGATATGATTTTAAGATATACAGCAAAGAGTTTGTACAAAGGTAATTATGGTACAATGTGTTCAGATAGAGCCTAACTTTAAAATTGTCCAAGTGAGAACAAAATCAATGTGTTGGAGCAGCTAAATAACAGCAGGCTGCCTCCTTATATGTGGGAAAATTTATGGTTAACTATGTATGGAGACTAAACGTAAGGGATGGCCAAACACAAGGCAATCGAAGAAAGAATTTATCCTTATCCAGACTGTGTTAATGTGGAAGAGACGATGGAGCATTTTTTCTTACATTGCTCTTTTTCCTCCAAGTTATGGGGTTTTCTAGCTCAGGTATGGAATCTCCCGTGGTTAGCATAAATGGATTATGATCTCCTAGTGATTGGTATTTTTCCTCCTTATTTGAGTGGTTTTGAGAAAAAGACACTAAGAGTCTTTTTGGCTAGCTTGCGGTTTTGCTTATGGCAAACTAGGGTACAATGGGTGTTATACCAAAAAAGACCTTCATTTGAAGGTTTTAGAATTTATGTAACCAATGTTTTGAATAAGATTTATATGGAGGAATGTCAAATATATGAAGCGGGGAAAGTCAAAATGTGGTGGAAGGGATTTCTTCACTTTGTTAAATATAAGTAAAAAAATTACAAAACAGGGAAGGGGAGGGAATAAGAAAAAATATGAATAAAACAAAAATAGTATGAATATGAAATACGTTTTCTTTTTGTTAAATGTGAGGAGTTGGTTTGTATGAGTTAAAGCTTAGTTTTATGTTATGCTTTTCTTAGTTTATTTATAGAATTTCAAGAATGTATTGATGTGATGTTATGTCTTCTTGAGTTGGATGTATATGTGAATATTCAATAAAAGTTACCCCTACTCTTCGGAGGGGGAACCTTTGGTGGATGGACGCAAGATGGCCACTACTACTCAGACTTCAGAGAGGATGGAGGTGGCAGAGATAGGGGAGTGGGCTTCCTTCCCTGTACCAGAAGAGTCAGAGGCTTTGAGTTTGGTTACCGGTATGCAGGATGCCTCTATGCCAATGGAATTCTTTGTCTCGAATGAAGTGCTATTGAATAAGACTTCTGACATACCTGACAAGTGTTGTGCAACGCTGAATCAACTAATGCACTTATGCAGAAGGATCGCTTGCTCAATAAATTGATTGTTGAAGTTGAAAGCTGCACGCAACGAAGAAACACTAGTGAGGGAATTGCTGCATTGCGCTCTGATTCTCAAAGTTTGGCCGCCCGGCTGCCTGTACTTCCTGGTCGCGATCTAGTGACGCGTTTCTGAGGATTCACTAGGTTTGTCTGCACCTCGAGGCAGTCTGAATCAAGTTTGCAGCCTCCGGTTTCTAATCCAGTATGTTTTTTGGACCCTGATTCGGTAACGGGCAATCGGACTGAGGGGGAGACGAATTCCCGGAGTAAAGTTCCTTCGGCTGCATCACGGTCCATCAAACGGTTAGGTATGTCTACAATAGTATTGCAGGGTGCTCTACTGAAAACTGACTCATTGGATTCAACTGAGAGGGGAAGAGCAGACTATAAGGAAGTGGGAAATGTTTTGCAAAACAGTGAGAAATTTATCGAAAAGCCTGTCTCCCATGTGTCCCATACAAATGAATGTTTGCCATCAGTTCAGTATACTAAACCCTCTATGGCTTCCATAGATACCATAAGTTGGTCACCTGAAAAAGCAATTGCAGCTGCAGGGTGGCTGCAAAATCCATCTGGTGACTGGGTGCCAGATCCTACTGATACCACAGTGCAGCATTATAATACACCTGCTAATGCCTCAGAGGCTTCTTGTTCTTCACAGAGTAATAGCTCAGGAACTGTTTCTTCAAAACAGGCTCTCTCCACAGACTCTATTACTACAGTTCCTATACCTGTTGCTCATGTCTCCACTATGAATGTACCTCCTAAAACATCGGTTTTGGATTCTGTGCAGACTGATGGGGATCCCTCCCCCCCAATTTAAACTCTCAGACCTGTTTTCTAATAAGGGTGAGCCTGCTCCCCGTAGGAATGCGGTGCAATTAATTTATAAAGATGGTTTAGAAGAACTCCTGATAGGCTCTACATTGCAAAGTTTTGCTAAAAGGCTCCATGAAATTTGTGTCTACAGACATTTATGCTCTAATTCATTTGGGTAACGCTAATTATGATATTAGTTTCAAATCCCTGCAGGTCTGGAACTTTTTGGACAGTATTTCAGGTTGTCAAGAATTCTCCTCCTGGATACCTTTTTTGCAGTACCCTTTACTAAACCATCTGTTAGTTGGTTACCATTTTGTTTCGTAATGAGGGGTACATATAGAAGATATTCTTTTTGGTTACGGGAGGTGTGAAGTTCAGACAAACCAGTACCTATTCTAGATAGTGAACAAATTTGGAATGGGGTTGGAAAGTAAGAGTTAAATTGTTTGCTTTTAATGATGGTCCACAGCATTTACCAAATAGTTTCTTTTTGGGTAGGGATAGGGGCAGCTTGTTTTATGTTGGACAGCCAAAGTCATGCTTTAAATGTGGTTCAAGAACTCATCTTAATACTGCCTGTGATACTCCTCGTTGTTCTCATTGTTTCGAATTTGGTCATTTAGCCGCTAAGTGTCTAAATTTATTTAAATGTAATTTATGTGATCAGACTGGCCATGGATATGCCAAATGTCCTTGGGCTTCCCATAATAGGGATGATTGTCCCTCACATGAAGAGTTGATCGTGGGTGCTCAACATGCTGATTCAGTTCCGAAACAATCCCCTTCTATTGTCTCCTCACTCCCTCGGTCATCATTCCCGTGCGTAGAATCTCATTCAGTTAAAGACACAGGTCTAGATGATTCTGTATCGGTGGACATGCAGGTCACCATGACCCAGTCTCCCTTGGGGTGGTTCCTCTGATGTTTCCTTACTCACTAAGCCTGATCTACCTTTAAATGATAAGTCGGATGATCCAGAGATGCCCCTCCTTTGTCCCAAGTACTTCCTTTTAAAAAGTAACTGCAAAAAAACGCCACAGATCAGGGAAGGCGGTTCCAACTCAGCAGGTACCTAAGGCCTCTACTAGTGGTATTACTTCTGAGTTTTGGAAACTAGGCAACAGCTTTGCTGTTTTGGGATCGAAGGAAGATTCTGATGGTGAAGAATCAGACCATTCTTCCAAAGCTTCAGTGGTTACTGACAATTTTTTGGAAGGTGACGAAGGTGACATAGTACAGGTTGAAAGTCTTCCTAGACGCTCGCAGCGAAGACTAGTTTCTAAAGTTACTTTATTATATTTATTTACATGGGTACTAAATCTTGGCTTATATTTTTCTGTCTTAACATTATAATGACTTCTTTAACGATTACCGTAATTAATGTTACTAGTATAAAAAGCCACAAAAAGATGGTTACTACTATGTCCTGTTTGCAACAATTAAGTAGTGATGTCATTTGTCTCCAGGAAACGAGGTTAAAAACTATTTGTGAAGTGCAACATGCTTGTAATCTTTGGTCTTCAGGAATGTCCTTTTGGTCGAATGGGGAAACTCCTTGTGATGGAGTTGGGGTGTTATTTCCGAATCCGGCATTAAGAGTTTCTAGAATGGTGGACATTTGTCCGGGACGTATGCTACTACTTGATATTAATTTTGAGGGTGAAAGATTTCGTTAATTACTATATATGCTCCACAAACCAAAGCACTTAGAGTTGCACTTCTAAATGACATTCATCCCTATTTGTATACTTCTCGTTTAATTGTCTGGGCTGGTGACTTTAATTGTGTTCTTAGTGTTAATGATAGGGGTACGAAGACGTCTAAATTGTTTTGTGATTCTCAAAAGTTGGTACAAATTTTAGATACTGCTCAACTTAAGGATGCTTATCGTAGCATTCATTCTGAGGGTGGTAGGATGTTTTTTAAAAATATGTTGTCTACCAGGATAGATTTCATTTTTCTTTCTGTCCCTTTACATGTAACCCAAGTTAATTTAAGAGTCTGGGAATTTTCAGATCACAAGTCTTTAACAGTCTGCTTGTCGTGGGAGGGGTGCTCCTCATTGTAAAAAGAATTTGTGGAGACTGAACTCCTCCCTATTGACTGATGAATCTATTAAAATAGCTTGGAAGTCGGAATTGTATGCAAGAATGTCAGTTCTTGATTTTTATGATGATGCTGCTTCTTGGTGGGAGGATACTAAGAAGGATTGGAAAATCTTTTTCCAGTCATATTCTCGATCTAAGATTAATTTACAATATTTAGAGTATTTAAGACTTAGAGCACAGTTGCAAAAATTAATTTCTTTAACAGAAACTGAAGGGTTAGATTACAGTGTTCAAATTAGTAATGTGAAAAACCATATGTTTGAGTATAGATATGATAGAGCAAAATCTTTAGACCATGAACATAGGTTTGGTTTGAAATTACACAAGGGTGCGTTAGACCCCTTTCAAGATTGTAAAGATAGGGTAGGTAAACGTGTCATTACCGGAATTAACAACAGACTCAGGAGACTTAGTAAAGACTCCTTCAGCTTTACTGGAAGTCGTTGGTCGTTATTTGAGCAATTTGTATCATGTAGATGAAAATGTTCAGAGATACTGGACTTTGATGGCTTAAAAATACCTCACTTAGATGCAGTAGACAGCCAACAGATGTTGTGTGATATTTCTGAAGCGGAAGTAAAAGATGCCATTTTTTCACTAAATGTAGATTCTACACCTGGTAATGGATGGCTTTGGGGTTACATTCTATCAGTCTTTTCATGATGATTTAGTCCGCTTTTGACTAAATTGTTTAATAATATGTTGTCCTCTGCCCAGTTAGCCCTTCAATGAATCAAGCTTTGGTTATATTACTTTCTAAAAGGTTTGAAAACAGACTTACGTAATTGGAGAACGCTCAAGTTTATTGAATACAGATCTAAAAATCTTAAGTAAAATTTTATTGAGTAGACTAACTCTGGTAGTGGATTCCGTGATAAGTCCTTATCAAACCTGTTCAATACCGGGTAGAACCCAAAATGATAATTTATTGGTAATACAGAAACTTTTTTCAGCATCTCAGTCGGGTTGTTTAAACGGTTATCTGCTTAGTTTGGATCAAGAAAAAGCATTTGATCGAGTTTCTCATAAATTTCTGTTTTCTGTATTGAATGCTTATGGGATACCAAGGGGTTTTATTGAATGGATTCAGTTATTATATCAATCTGCTTATCTTATTCCGAATGTTAATGGTTGGTTTGGTACTCCAGTGGCGGTACAGAGAGGGGTTAGGCAAGGCTGTCCATTGAGTCTGATATTATATGTGTTTTTTATTGATGTATTTATCCGTATGGTTAGTGTTCACAATGGTCTAGCAGGTGTATGTCTAGCAGAGAATGTCTTACCTATAAAAATTCTAGCATATGCAGACGACTTAGTTGTTTGTTTATCTGAGATTACGGAAGAACCTACGATTAGTACTGCGTTAGATTTGTTTTCCAAGGCTTCGGGTTCTAAGGTTAATTATGGGAAAAGTAAGGGTTTCCATTTTGGTTCCTCTCCAATCCCTGAATCTGGCACACTTGCTGGCATACCCATTTCTAAAGATCCAATAACCATTTTGGGGATAGAATTTAGTGATGGTGACATGATGTATACAAATTGGTTCCATAAATTGAGTTTAGCTCAGTCAATGGTTGCACGATGGAAGGGTAAACAAATAGCCAAATGAAAACGTGTTTTGCTTATTAAAACATTACTATTACCGAGTTTTTTGTATATTAGTTATGTGTTTCCTCCACCAATGTCTCTATTTACTTCCATATATAGTATATTTTTTCAAGCCTTTTGGGGGAGTAGACTGAATCCCATAAAAAGGGGTTTCACGTATAGGAGTGTACGACAGAGCGAGTTGAGTATGTCCACCTATAGCTTTTTTTCTGAGTATTTTTCTTTCTTATAATTTCAGTCCTCTTTTACGACCTGGTATGAAAATTTGGTTTCCTTATGTTAGGTTATGGTTTTTGTTAGGTTTACCGTTATGGAAGCAAGGTAAATCATCCTATTTTAATAAGCTTCCCAGATTTCCTAAGTATGGTAAAGAGGTTTTTTGTCTATTGATGAAATGGAAACTTACAGTTTCTAATTTGGAAACATTGAATAGGAAGCAATTGTATAGTTCTATTGTTTTATTAGATTTCTCAGATACTTTACTTTTTCCTGATTGTCCTCCCCAGTCTCAAGAAAGAGTTTTAATGTTGCTCTCTCATAAACGCTCATCGCCTTTATATGGATAGTGTTTGTTAAGTTCTTATGGCAGATTACCTGTTGGTAATACACATAAGCACAAACAACTTCGTGATAGATGGTGTACTCGAGAGAAATGTGTCTCTATGTTGGAGACACAGAAACATCTCTTTTTGGATTGTTCTTATATTAGACCCTTTTGGGTTTGGTTGGCAACTAAATGGAAAGAGCCTTTATTTTCTTCAATTTCTTATGAGATTCTAATGTACGGTTCAAATAGGGATAAATGGTCCAAGTATCCTGCTGACACTTTATTATTAGTTTTCTTTGTTATTCACTTTTATATTTGGCAATCTAGATGCTTTTGGTCTCCTCAACAGCGTATTGTTTCATTTGATGAACTCTTTTTTAATGTAACTACTACGATGCAAACAATTCATAACTCGGATATGAAGTTATATGGTCAAGCGAAATGTTCTTCTTTATGGGTGAATTGTGATAAATGTTTGAGTTGATTGTTTATTATTTGTTTTTCTGTTCTGATGTTCTCTGCTTTATTTTTGTATGTTTTTTGTTTTTCTGTAATTGGTTTGTAGATTGTCTGGAGTCCTCTTCTCAATAAAAATTCCCCTACTCTTTTTGATAAGTGCCATGGGATCTTTAACATCCACCTGAACTACCACCAGTCCAGGCAGATGAGACCTTGGTTTAACATCTCATCTGAAAGACAGCACCTCAGAAGTGCAGCACCCCTCTCATGCTGCACTACAGTGTCAGTACTGGGATATTAACCCAAGTGCCAGATGTGGGAACTGAACCCACAGCCCTTTGCTCTCCTGGCCTCAGAGGTGAGTGTGCTACCTACTGAGCCACTGACACTATTGACCATGTAATCATTGCCAACACATTTAACACCACTTTTGCTGACCTTAGTCATGTGCTACCCCCTAACTTTTTTGATCCCACCACAGTCAACCCAGCTCCTGTTAGATCAGGTTTGCCACCAGGGCACCCTCCTTTCCATTTCAAAGCAATCCCAGAAAGCCTAGCTAAAAAACACATTCTTAAAGTGCTTGGAAAGTCTAGGGTCAGTGGTGATTCACTGGATATGAAACTTCTCACTCTCACCATTGATGAAGTCTTGCTCTCACTAACCAAAATCCTCAACTGTTCCCTCATGCTCTCCCAGTTGCCCCAAAAGTGGAAACTGGCAGTGGTGACTCCAGTCCACAAAAGTGGTGACAAGACTCTCACGAACAACTACAGGCCTATATCCATCCTCCCTCCTCTATCCAAAGCCTTGGAATGGATAGTGGCTGATCAGCACACGGAGTACCTTGTAAAATACAGCCTGCAATGTTCCCAGCAGCATGGCTTCTGCAAAGGGCACAGCACTACTACGGCACTCCTCGAATTCACCACACATATCCATCATGCACTTGATCAGGGCCAGTTGGTCGGCGCCGCTTTTATTGACCTGACTAAAGCATTTGACACCGTCAATCACTCCATTCTCCTCAAACAGTTATTCCTCCTTGGTCTTTCAAGTGAAACTACCCTCTGGTTGAATTATTCATACACATTTACGACTGTGGTGTGCAACTGGGTGAAACTACGCGCGTCAGTGATTGAGGAATAGTCACTGATAGCAGGACCGCTACGCTTGTTTTATATTTTGAAAAGGTATGCCATCTATGTCATCCTAGTGTTATGAGGTCTTTACAGACTATCTTATTGTGAAACCTGGCCGGGTCTGTCTTCCTCTCTGTTTTCTCCTTTTCCCCAGCCTTGGTTTTAAGCTTATCGCTCTAAAGATGGTGTGTGAATAAGAGCGTGAGTTTCAGGAGACACCATTTGGACTGGTGCAGTTGAGTGGAGTGGAGAGTGAAGACGACTCTTTATGCATCTGTGGCTTCGCATTGTAAAACGGATTGCACTGAAAAAGAAATTGATCACATTCTGCAAAGAAAAAAGGCAAAAGCTGTTAAAACATCTGGGCTGAATTTCCTTCTCATCTGGGCATCTATGGGATATATCCTTTTTAGGCTGTTTTGCTTTTAATAGGAGCTTGTATGGACTCAACTCTGAGAGCCTTTTGTGTTTTAATGTTTAAACGTTTTTTTGGTTTTTATGCTCGAAAATATTTTTTATACCTTATATACCTTACATATATATTTTCTTAATTTGTGATTTCGCCGGTTCCTCTAACCTCGTGACTTTTTAAAGCAATTGGATTCCCTTGTCTTTGAGCACCAGAACACATGCATCTCACTCTCCTTTAGGTTCTAGGAGACACATGTCGCAGTAATAGGAGGCTCTGCAGAGAAAACTAGGTAAAACCAGCCATTACTCTCATCCTCTGTATTTTTTGTTACTGGCAGTCCATCTGCAAATTAAAATATTGTTTAGCGAAAGTTAGCAAAAGTTGTTCACTGCATGTGTTAAAATAGACAGGTTGGGTCTCCTTGCTGAAGTGCATTCGCGTGCTTTGGTGTGCTTGGCATCTTAAACCTTACAGTTTTACTCAGTTTCATTCAGTTTCAATCACGTCCTTAGCACTTGATATTTTGAACTGAGTTGTTGTTTTCTTATAAAGAGTGACATAAGCTAGATTAGGACTAGGATCATTATAAAAATGTTTTTCTCAACTCTATGCTGTTGGGTTTACCTGTTCTATATATACCCCTACCCTTACCTCTTACCCGAGTTAAAAGAGGTTTCAAAAGGTTTCAAAAGGAACTCTATTGTACCTAAGCTCCTGAAAAGTGTTCCCAAATCAAGTCTTTTAGGTTCATTAACAGTTACTGGAGACAATAGGGCTTTTATTATGTTATTTAAGAATTTTTGCCTCTAAGGAGTTATTGCGGTTTCCTGATACAGGATTCACATGCTGGGTGCGTGCTGGACTTTTTGTACTGGAAATTCATTAATGGTTGAACAGTGATCATTGGACATTGTAACATTTGCTCTGGCATTTGCACTTTTGCACTATTTGCACCATTGCATTATTTGCACTGTCTTTATTGCTATTGTAGTTTTTACTGCTATTGCTGCTTTTACTGCTATTACAGTTATTTATATATACTGCTATTATTATATAAAGTCTAATAGTCTAATATATAAATCTAATAGATATAGGATAACTCAAGTTTACAACATAATAAATAGATAATAAATAGATAAATAGATCTTGTCAGTATGCACACTAGGAGTGGAAAAGTTTTAATTAAGGACAATAAATTACCCTCTCTGAAAGCAGCCAAAATGAGTTCAAAAAATGGTTGTGTATATACACAAGATTTGTCGCTTTCAATGATGCCTTCTGCATCCACACCTAAAGAAGAAACTCAGAATACTATATCCTTAATAAGAAAAAAAGTAAAATATGATTACAGACCACAATTTAGTAATGAGTATTCAAACCATAAATCTACTAATGTTGCATCTGTGGTTATGCCTAATAACATGTCCTATGAAGAGACCTCCTTGAACCACTCTCAGTGTTTTTCTTACTCTCTGTCATTTCAGAACCCACAGGAGCAGATAGAGGTGATTTCTCCCCCTTAACCATTCTATTTCAGTTTTTGAAACTGATTTACAGGAGCAAGCTGAATCAGGGTAAATCAACTATGAATCCTGCAAAATATTGTAAAACAACAGCAGATCAAGAGATTCTGTCTCTTCCTCACCTATCCCCTCCTCCCCTAATTACCCTAAAGATTCTAAATATTCTAATCAATATAGACAAGGGAAAATGACTGAGTATTTTCTTTCCTCAAAAGTAAAAACTAACAAATTAAATGAAAAAGGGGAGTGTAGTATAAACATGCATGAGATAGATCTAGAAATAGACAAGAGATCAGAGGAGGATCCCATTTCACTGCATCCAACTAGGTTAAACCTCTTTAGCCCACTTAATTCTAGTATTATAACAATTAATGATACTACCCCCTCTTCTCCATACTCTAGCTATCATCACAACCCACCTCTTGGTAACCAATCCATTCTTGCAGGATCCCCTGATAAAGTTTTTGAAAGATTAGATCAGGAAGTCGAAAATATAAATATCCCACAAGAAATTTTAGTGCAGTGCCCGGATACCATCTCTAACTACACAATTAAAGCCCTAGCCCATCCAATCATGGCCAACATAGTCCTGCTTGAAGCCTTTAATGAACTAAAACATTATATGAAAGATCTCACTAATCTACATGTGGAAACTCATGGCAAACTCTCTCAGAGAATGGATGATCTTGAAAAAGTACTTTTGGAAGGGAAAAACACCTGTCATTTATCCTTTTCATCAGTACATCTCCCTAGTTCTAGTTCCCTTCCTCCCCCACAAAAAAAGAGGAATAAAAAGGGCAACAATATAAATAAACATCCTGGAAAAGGTACAACCCAAAAAATGGAGAATGGAAAGCTATCAAGAAAAAGCAATCTTAAATCAAAGAAAAAGTCTGGGATAATCATTGAACCTAATGATCCTATAGAGCCTGATTCTCCTAATATTCCTAATTCACATAAGGATCCAACAAGGAGTTCTTTAATAGAGTCTGCCCTAATTAATCCAAAATCAAAGGTTGAATCCCATGATACAGATTCATCTGAAGTGACTACCTCCAAAAAGGCCAGGCAGAAAAGGACATGTAATTCTAAGGAAGCCTCAAACTTATTAGTTAATCAAGTATCTCTTCCCCTACTTAATGATAAAAACCCTCCTACAAATCAACAAAATTCCTTAGTTATTAGTGGAAGTGAGGTGGTCTTTAAACTTGAAAATATCTTCCTGAAGTCACATGAAACCTCTGAATCACCTTCTGAACTCATTAAGTATCTATTTAGATGTGAGTTAGTTATACCTGAGGCATCAAATGTGATCATGCATGTTTATAGAGATAAAATGGTGGAAACAAACCCTGTCTATGTTCTATTATCCGACATGATTAGTGCAAAAAAAAATATGGGCAAAACAAAGAGAGCTAGATAGATTGAGCATTTTAATATCTTCCCCTATAAATTGGACTACAATCTGGAAGCATGTCCATGGAGAAACCAAAACAAACTCTACTCCATCAACTGACATTATAAATGATACTATATCTATTTTGAATTGGAATTTTGACAATATAGTTTTGAAAACTCTTTCTATTTTTGGAATAGAACATTTGCAGGGTGAAAATCCACATTGCTGAAATCATATATTAGTAAATTATTGAGTTTCTGTTTAAATACTAATGTCTCCCCTCTATATTTTAAATCTGTTTCTAGAATATTTCCTGAAACCAATGAGACACAAATTGATATTGTAATAAATCTAAATCTCTACTCTGTTTTAATACAAAATCTGACTAAATTGGATTGTGCCCAATTATGTATAGTTGTTTTTACTGCTGGATCGGATCACTTTAACCAGAATAGTATCTCCGAACCTAATCCTTGACTAGTTAATCTAGGTCACATACATTTGGATGTTGTACTAGATGATTTAAATACTTCTAGTAGTGATTTATTAATTGAAAATTCAAAATTTGTATCCTGAAATATAGCAGGTCTCTCCACTAAATATTCAATCCCTGATTGGCAGAAGTTCTGCCAAAAATTTGAAATATTACTTTTCCAGGAAACTTGGGCTACGGAATTGACATTACTAAATGGCTATAAATCTTATTTTGTTCCTGCAAAAAAAGTAAGGAAGAATGGTAGACCTAGAGGGGGATTGTCTACATTTATAATGATATGAAAGGGCATTTTGGCTTTGGAGCATACCATCCTGGCTGATAATATATTGTTACATGTTGCAAAATTGGATAACTATGTATTTCTTATAGCAAACATTTACATCCCCCCTAATTTAATGATGTTTGGTCCAAATTGGACACCGGAATTGATCAATTAATAATAAAACACCCAATTGATATAATTCTTTTGGGTGGAGATCTTAATGCCCGAATTGCTAATTCTGACAACTTACCACTGCTTCAATCTATGGTTATCTGGGAGATCTCGGAACAAGAAAATCAACTGACACTGTCCTTAACTGTGCTGGGAAGAAACTTGTTGAATTTATTAATAGCAATCACTTTCTAATTCTTAATGGTAGAATTAAGGGAGACTTAATTGGGAACTCCACTTATTTTTCATCATTGGGAAGGAGTGTTATTGACTATTTACTTATCTCTCCTGACAGTTATGGACACGTTCGCTCCCTTGTGGTCACGATGAGACCAGAAAGTGACCATACAGCCCTGATAGCTGATATTGATACACTCGGTTCTGAGAGACATTCTGGAGTAGATAAAAGAATAATAAAAAACTAGACAAAAGATAATCAAATCCAGTTAGAGTCTAGAGGGTGATTAAAATGATCACTAAGAGCAATTAATACAACAAGGATATTAGATCTAATGTACACCCCCCAGATGGCCAAATTATTCTCATTAGCATACAATTCTTGCTCCCCTCAAAATCTCTATGAATTGTTGGAGACTGCTTACCAAGCAATTAGATCCAAAATATACAATTTTACGACAAATTCAATTAACCTAAATACTTGGTTTGACAATCATTGTAAAAAAGAAAAACGATATCTAATGAAAATTATTAGATATACTAAGAAATTTCCAACCAGAGAGAATTTTGTATATTTAAAAGAAGTAAGGAAACTATATCACAAGTTTCTTGAAAATAAAAAATTAGAATTCAAGCAACTACAATGGGAAAAAATGTACAATATTATACGATCCAACAATATCAAGGCATTTTGGTTAATGGTCTCTAAGGGAGAAAGAACTGATCATTGCTCTTTATCAGTCCATATACCACAAGACACATGGATTACGCATTTTAAAAAACTACTTACTACAGACCCTCAGGTACTTAGTTTGCATCAAACCACGCATAAGATCCTACTAGCTGAATGCCAACCATTATCAGTTTCCGTTAAGGAAGTTGAAGATGCTATATTTAAATTAGCTATAAACAAAGCCCCTGGTCTGGATCTCATTCCAGGTGAGATATATAAAAATCATATGAATTACTGAGTGCCATTCTTTGTAAATTTCTTTAATCTCTGTTTTAGAGAAAGGTACATTCCACCATCATGGAACAGAAACATTATAGTTCCTTTACACAAAAAACGTTCTTATCAGTCCCCTTCAAACTATCGCCCTATAAGTCTTTTAGATACAAGTGGTAAACTCTTCTGTAGAATATTATTAAACAAACTTCTGATCTGGGTTGGAAAATACAATCCATTATCTAAATTTCAATCAGGGTTTATTCAGGATGCTCAACCCTGGATAATATATATATATATATATATATATATATATATATATATATATTAGAAATATAAGGTTTATAAGAAAATTAAGCTCTATGCATTGTTTGTAGACTTTTCTGCTGCATTTGATTCTGTGATAAGAGAATTGTTATGGGAAATTCTATATAAAAAAGGTTTACCCTTAGAATTATTATGTCCTATTGTACTACTTCATTCAAACACATACACAGCAGTGAAATTTGATAACAGTGGCAATATTACAGATTACTTTCAAACCAACAAAGGGGTTAAACAGGGGGTGCTTACTAGCACCATTGTTATTCAATATTTATATAGACTCTCTTCTTTCATTTGATGAATCTTTACCATTAGACTCCCCTAAAGTTAATAATGTTCCTGTTCCTATTTTGGCTTATGTGGACGATCTAGTGATACTCTCTCTTTCAAACACAGGACTTCAAAGAAAAATGGATCAACTTAAAGTAAAATGTAACTATTGTCATCTTGGAATTAACTTAACTAAAACTAAAATAATGGCTTTTGGTAATCAATCAGTGGTTCCTAGAATTTATATTGAGAAACAACTAGTAGAGGTGGTGAAGTCATATGTTTACCTGGGAGTTACATTTACATCAAATGGTCTCTGGAATGAACATATTAAAAAACAGATAGACAGGGCAAAACTAATAGTGAAAGGATTACTCCATTTTAATTTTAAGTTTGGAGGATCAACTGTACTGCCTGCTATTAGAGCTGGAGAAGCAAAAATCATTTCTTCACTTGCCTATGGGGCGGAGATTTGAGGAACTAAAGAATATTCCCAGCTAGAACTCCCCTTATCCTACTTCTATAAGGCCATATTACAGGTTCCCTGCTCCACCTCTAATTCAATAATACATGCTGAGTTAGGCAGGATCCCAATAAAAGACATAATAAATCTAAGAATAGTCTCATATTGGCTAAGGCAAATAAATAAAAATGATAATAATAAAAAGGACTGTATGAGTAGTATCACCTATCTTTGTCTTTTAGAAAAAAATCACTGGAATACTGAAAGCTTTCATTCTCTTTGGTTAAAAAAGTTGGCCACTATTCTTAAAAATATCAATAATTATCATCAGTGGAAAGATTTTAATAAGGGTATTTTGATCTCTATTCAATATAAAAACAAAATTAAAAAAAGATATTTTTAGATTAGCCCAAAAAAAACAAATGGAGTCAGTCAAAAGCCAAAAACAGGCAATTTGGTTCAGTAAAAATAAAACTGACTCAGGGATCGAAAACTATCTGTTGTTACCCCTACCCCAAAGCCTCAGAAAAGCTATTACTTGGGCTAGGTTTGGAATTCTTATATCTAAGTATATTTATTTCAATCAGGGTAAAAACAATGAACAAAACACAGAGCTACTCTGCAAATGTAATAGGGGCTTCCATGAAACATTGGAGCATATAATAATACAATGCCCCTTGTATTCTCATCTAAGATACTCCAATTTTAAACAGTTTTTGACAAAATACCTAAATTTATATTATGAGTCAGTTTTTATTCTGTTGCACCCCATGACCCTAGAGGATGCCATAATGATTGCTAAATGTATTGCATCTGTTATCCACTCAAAAAAAAATTTAAGGAAATTATTAGCCCATAATATTTTATTTTATTGCACAAATATATTATACTGGTAAAACTTTGACTTATTTACATTATTTCTATTTTTACTTTATCTTCTTTTTTTATTTTGGTACATGCTGTTTTTAACTGTTGTATTCATTTTTAACTTTGTAATGTCCAAACTGTTATGTAATGGATGAACAAATAAGTGATGATGATGATACACACCCTCTGGTTTCAAAGCTACCTCAGTAACTGGACCCAACAGGTCAGGATTGGTGAATTCCTCTCGTCATCACTACCAATCCACTCTGGAGTACCCCAAGGTTCTATCCTGGGTCCCTTGTTATTCAGCATATTCCTGAACAATCTCCCTGCCTCCTGTCATGACAGAATGTTACTGTATGCAGATGATGCAGTAATCTTCACTTGCCACACCGACCCCACCTCCCTTCAGTCTCAACTACAGAAAAGTTTCACAGAAGTGGAAGACTGGTTTTGCTCACATAAACTCATCCTTAATCACAAAAAAAACTAAAACAGTGTTGTTCCATGGAACCCACAACAAGTACAAGGACCACGAGCTCATAATTAACAACCACAAAGGCGTCACTCTTGAGCAGGTGGATATGTTTAAATATCTGGGCCTGACCCTTCACTGCTCTCTCTTGTATACCAAACACATTGACAATATCGCTAAAACTGTGAACTCCCTTATAGGGCTACTATATAAGCATAAATATTGCCTAACGGCTGAAGCCTTGAACCTCCCTATCCAGAGCTCTGTTATCTCAACTATTGACTATGGGCTTTTTATCTATGGATCCGCTACTGATACTGCACTCTGGTGCATAGCTGTAGCCCGTAATAAGGCATGTAGACTCCTTATTTCAGCTGCCCGCCTTTCTCACACATGTGACATTTATGAGCAGGCTAACTGGCTCCAGCTATCCAGCAGGCTAAAGTATCAGACCTGCATCCTAGCTAAGAAGACATCATTGGGCTTTATGCCCCCTTGAGTCCAATCAATATTGACCCCACAGCTTGTCCGCCGCCTAACTAGAAGATCGGACAGTCTAACCTTTACAATACCTTGCTGTCGGACCTCTCAAGCTCAGCATTCTTATCTTGTCAGAGCCTCCACCTGGTTCAACTTGCTACCTACAGAAATCTTCAACATTGCCACGATTGATGCTTTTAAGTGTAAACTGCATCAACACCTCATGGCTAGTGCCTTCTGTGATTGCTTCTTATAATCCCCTCCGGGCATACTACCCTCAAGCATCCCTCCTCACTGCCTCAGCTCCTCCTCCCCCTCTCCTACCCCCTTTACTGGGTATAGGATGAATCTGTCTCCTTTTCTTTTTCATCCCCACCTTTTCTCCTCCCTTGCTGTTTCCCATCTACCACATACCCAATGCATTGCCCTCCCCATTTCTCCCTCCTCCTCTCTCTGTCTCCCATACCACCCCCTCACCACCACTCTTCTTTCTCTTTACCCACTAACCCACTCCTAACAAAGCTTCACTGGGCCGCCTATGACTTGTACTGTATAATTAACTCGCAACACAATTCCTTGACAATGTCTTTGGCTGCTATTATTGTAACCTTATTTGTCTTTTTTTTTTGTAAGTTCCATTGTAATGATCATGTTATGTTTTGTACCTTATTGTCCTTATTGTCTTGATGTGGAACCTTTGTAAAAGAGCCCTCTGCTAAAAGGTGTCATCCGAAATACAAATAAATAAAAAAAATAAATACATCTGCTGTTCTCCAGTCCTGAGGTACCATGCCTGACTCCAATGAACTATTAAATAGATCTGCCAATGGCTCTGCCAGCTCCTCAACTAGTTCCTTTAGTACCCTTGGATGTACTCTGTTCAGGCCTGGTGATTTGTACACTTTCAATGCCAGCAACCTCTCCCTCACTCTATCCTCCTCTATTTCTACATCTGTGTTCCCCTCCCCCCTGCTCATCATTTCCCTGCTGCAGGCAATGGTCCGTCCTTCTACCTGGTGAAGACAGAACGGAAGAATTAATTTAGTATCTCTGCTTTTTCACATTATCCTCCACCCACTCCACCCCTTTCTTAAGCCTAACAATCCCTTCTTACTTGTCCTTTTCCTCACTTATATAGCAAAAGAAAGCCTTCTCCCCTTCTTAATTCTTCAGCTATCTGCAACTCCTTCTGTGCCTTTGCTCGCCGGACTTCCTTACTTGACTCACTAGCCAACCTTTAGCAGTTTTCCCTATCCAACTCTCTCTTGGTCTTCCTGAATTTTTTATAGGCCAACCTCTTTTCCTTTACTGCCTGGGCAACCCCAAAACTGAACCAGCTAAGCCGGCCCAGTGGTGTTGAGGGCTGAGGTGCTGGACGCCTTACCTCAAACCACACCGGTGACCCATGTTCAGGAATGAGCATGGGCCATCGGGGGTTGGCAGGGAGGAGAAGGATTGAGCATCCGTGGGACTGCTCTCCTTCTCCAGAGTGGGGGATTTCAGTTGTCAGCACTCCATTGGCCCCTAGCAGCTGCTGGGGTGCAGTGCGCTGATACTGCAGCTAAGGGGAGGAGATGGGGCTGACGTTTGGGGAGAGCATGTGTGGAAGCGTGCGTACTCTCACTGCAGGTGTCATTGCATGCCCCACCTCCACACACACAAGGGAGTAAACGGATAATAGCCCCGGATGAATGAAGCTGTCCCTGTGGCGCTGCCCTCGAGAAGGCACCTCCCTGGCAATGGTCTGTTTGGGGTGGGTCGAGTCGCTCTCCACCACTCTGCCATGAAGGATAAGTCATGGGTGCATAAGGGAGGGTTTCTGTCCTTTAGGGGTTGGTGCTGGGGTGACCTTCTTGAACCTAACACACTTATTTGTGGCAAGCAGTATTCCTTCCTTAATGATGGACCACCTTTACTTTACTTTAACCTTACTGTACTTTACCTTTAGGAGGCTGAGTAAGAAGCAGCCAAACATTCTGAAAGTTTTTAATGACATTTATCCAAATATGAAAACTACACAATTGTTAGAACAAAAAATAAATAAATAAATAAATAAATAAATAAATAAGGAGCTGCATCAATGTGTGGGCTGAAAACAAAATAAAAAAGGTAATATTAAATGTACATTGAAAATAGAAAACAGAGTTAGAATCTACATTTCAACCATAGGGCTTTTTCAGGAATTATATATGATAAGATAAAAGCAAAGTTAGTGGAGAGGTAAGGAGAAATAAAGGATATAGTGTATACTGTATATATATATATATATATATATATATATATATATATACACATGGAAGGAAGGAAAAGAGAGACTCTAGGAGAAAAGGTGATACTAGACAAGTTGTGAATGGAAGCTGGAAAACAAAAAGGTGATGACAGTGGGCCAGCCTGTTGGTGCTGAGGGTTGAGGCACTGGATGCCACAATTTGCTCCATGCCAGTGACTCATGTTTAGGAATGAACACGGGTCACCAGGGATCAGCCAGGGAAGAGGACTGTGTGTCTGAGGGACTGCTTTCCTCTCCTGGGGACGGAATGCTGCCAACTCCACTGAACAGCTGCCATGAAGTGGAGGCCTGGTTGCAGTGTGGAAAAGGAGCAGCAGAAGAAGGGTGGGTGCTGTGGGGCTCTGCGGTGTGCACATGCCTCCACACGTGCAAGCTGACATATGGCTCAGCAGGGTCTTCAGGGAGAAAAATTGTGGAAAGTGATGGCAAGACAGGTGTTCGTGACACTCTGTGTGCTGACCCCCACCCACCTCGCAACCAAGAGACCTTGGTGGCTAAGACTGGATTGTGCTTTTTGGGAGGGTTGTCCCTTCCCCTCCTAACTCTGCCATCAGGGGGATTGATGGGGTATTTGGGCCACACAGGTAAGCCCTAGGGTAGAGTTGGACAGTGGGGGTTAGTAGGAATAGGGCTGAAAAGAGCCTATGCCTCCCTCAGCCAAGGAGAGTAAAGTGTTTTGGAAAAAAAGATGACAGTAGGGATGAAGAGACATAGTACAGTAGAAGCCACAGACATTGCCAGCTATTTCCTGAAATTTCTGCGATGTTTCTAGAGAAATCTCCTGCTTTCTGCATTTCCACAGTAGGGGCAGCAGATAGAAACTCTTTAGAAAGTTCTCAAAATATCTGGAAATAGTTGGCAATGTCTGTGGCTACCACTGTAGGAGTAAATGAGCTGAGAAGTCTTCAAGCAGTAACTAACTGGGCATAGTAATAAGACTTAATGGTGACAAAGGAGGGGGAATGAGATAGAATTGTGGAGGAAATTAAAATGGATATACACGCATAGCTGGAATGCCCATGTGAGTATGATAATGCACATTCAAACATACATATGAAATAGCCAACAGAAGAAGGCCTTATGGTCTATAGAATCTGCTTGATTTTGGAGACCCAATCCAGTAACTACTGTGGGCCCTGCCTCCCCACCTACCCTAACCCTCCCCTTCACCTTGTCCCACCCTCTCTTGATCCCACCAACCATCTTTGGGGTGACAACCTCTTATGGGAGTTCATTCCGCCTCACCACTCACTATGTAAAGTTGTGTCTATTGACCTTCTTCTTGAACCTTCCCCCCACAAGCTTACAGCTGTGCCCCTTGTGGTCTTGTTACTACTGAGGCAGAAGAAGTCCCCTATATCCACCTTGTTAATACCTTTCAGGTACTTGAAGGTTTTAATGATGTCCCCCTCTCTTCCTCCTCTCCTTGAGTGAGTATATAATGAGTTCTCTCAGTCTGTCCTCATATGCTTCACCCTGGTGTCTTGGAATCATTTTCATCACCCTCCTCTGAACTACTGTACCTTGAGCTGGCTGATATTCTTTCTCAGGTAGGGGCTCCAGTATTGCAGAACAGTTCTCCAGGGGCAGTTCATCAAGGATCTGTACAGTGGCAATATAACCTCCCCCCTTCTCTCATGACCCTCCCCCTTGCAGTACAGTCCATCATTCTGTTTGCCTTGCCTGCTGCCTTTCTGCACTGCATAGCCTGTTTTACATCACAGGTGATTGCTATCCCCAAGTACTTTTCCTCTTTTGATTCAGTGACTTTGACCATCACTAGGCTGTATTTGATCTTCAGGTTCTTTCCTTCTATGTGCGTGACTTTGTACTTTTTAACATTGAACCCAAGCTGCCATATGCCAGACCACCTCTCCAGCTTTGCTAGGTCTTCTTTCAGGTTCTGTACCCTGTATGTATGTTCATCATTTTCTAATCGACTGTTTAAAGGATGGTCAAGCTATCTGCAGTCAGCATTTACAAAAACACATTAGTAATTAGAGTAAAAATTTATGAACTTATTGGAAAATTCTGAAATTTTGTTACAATTTTGTGGAATTGATATTCATAAATTTTGCTGAGCCATACACATGACCTGTCAGAGCAAAGGAAGGAAAAGGCTGTGTAGTGTGGTAATGATGTACAGTGGAATTCACAGGAGGCTTCATAGTAAAATTACAGTGACGTCCAGAGTCAGACAACCATGTGTGAATCAATATCTTGCATGAAGAACCATAAAAAATAGTCAAGATCATCACTTTTCACTTGCTTGTCTTCTTGCAGTTTGCCAGCTACCAATAGAGCTCACAGAATAAATGTCTTGTGGAGGCACATAAATGTGCTTCATAGTTTCTGCACAATGCCACATGCTGACTGTTCAACAACCCTAGTGTATATTTTTAGCAAACAACAGTGACACTGAGTATTACAACTAGCTGTGTTGATAGTCATTCTGAAAGATGTATCTGGATATTTTCAGTCATGATGGAATGTGATGCTGGGCATCACTGTAGCAGAAGTGTTGGAGTGGCTTTGCAGGACTACGATGCTAGTGCAGGTGAAACAATTTGCTTGTCTGCAGTATGACTTAAATGAATGTGATCCATAGCCAAGCTAAGATGGACTTCAATTTTGCCAAGAGGGAGGGGGTATGGTTATGTCAATGCACAAAGAAATCCACAGGATTAAGTAAAGGATATGGGAGACAGCTAGCGCAGAGGTCACGAACAGTGGGAGTTAGATGCATGGATTTACCAAGAGAAGGGCAGCAGAGCTGGGTAGTACAATAATAGTAGATCCCGAGTAAGTAAGTAAGTAAAAGTAAGTAAGTTAAAGTTTTATTCATACAAAATGTATGAATTAGGATAGACTCGATTGAGCTAATACTCACTTACAACAAGGTCCTATACAAGGAAGTAGAAAGAGAAATGTCTCACTTGAAAGTAGGTCATGTAAGAATCACACCCAGCAAATTGATTGATCTGAGAGCTCAATGCACTTAAAATTCAGGGCTCAATGGCACTCACAGAGAGCTGGTGGGAGAAGAAAATCACTGGGGTACCAATCAGGATAAATTATAGTTATTCCAACAGGATAGGCATGCCATGAAAGGAGCAGGTGGCCCTCTTTTTAATGGGAGGGCAGCTGTATAAAACAAGGAGGAAATTAGTGTTACAAGTAGTTCCACTGAGTCTATCTGGTCATGTGCAGAGAAACAAAAGAGGGTAAGAGGGCAAAATAATCACCCAGAAAGGAACTACTTGACTGCAAACAGCTCAAGTAAACACATCCAATGGTGATCAGTGGTCTTCAGAAAATTAATTTTGTAAGTGGAATTCTAGTGGCATTACCTATTATGCTTCCTTGAATTTTTGAGCAAATTTCCACAGTAAATTTTAAACTATCAATGCAAATGTCTGCAGCTTTGTTAAATTACAGGACCTATTGGTTTTGGGTATGCATGCCTAATTTCAGTTGTATACCTGCCTCAGCATCAAGACTACAAACATCCACATTTTATAACATTTAAAAAAATCACAAATAATTAATTAAAACATTTTACAGCATAATTCAAAAATATATATTTTTTTCCAGACTGTAATCTCTTGTTTTTGAAAGACCTGAAGAAAACAAATGTTATTTAGTGTTTAGAACTATTGATACTACAAACCCATGGGTGTCCTAGTGCTAAATTAGAACTCAAATCCCTGGGGTCTAAAAGGATTCTAATCTTTGTGAAACCTAATTCTGGTAACCCCAGCTCCTATAGCCCTAGCTGGAGAAGTTTTGAGTCAACTGACAAAGCAGTACTCTGAATCTCTGTACTGAGAGTTCTACCCACTGCACTACTCAAACACCTTCTCAGGAGGAGACTAGAGTGGCCTTTACATCATGGGTGGAGAGGCAAGGTGGACCTCCCTTTGAAGACCCAGTGATAGCATCAGGGAGATGGGTGAGACACAGGGGGAAAAATCAGTCCAGCCATAAAGGGTAATGCCCTCTAATCCTTTATGCACCAGCGGATTTCAGGACTCATGGACTCCATATTGGGTCCAAGGGAGTAAGGCATGTTGTGGGGATGAAGTTATAGATAAATTATTCACGACCAGCAAGAAGTCTGTGGGCTTTTTTGGTGGTAGTAGGGTTTAAGTGGGGACAGAAGACTAATGGTAAATGGTGCTGATGTGTGAAAAATCCAATAGTAAAAGATGTCATAAAAACATGGACCATTAGATCCAAGTCTATCGAGTCAGCCCTCTGAGGTTATACAAACTCCCTTGGGAGATCATGTCTGAGAACTCTGTCTCCCCTGCTCCCCAATCCCTTGACCAACCCTATGTTCCTATCCCACCTTCATTTAAAACTCTCCACCATTTTTGTACTGACCAGGGAATCAGGTAGCTTGTTTCACCACTCCATCACATAGAAACATAGAAGTTGATGGCAGATAAGGACCGCAAGGTCCATTCAGTCTGCCCATTTCTTTTTCTACCGTATGAATGTGTCATTGGCATTTGCTCTGTCAATGGCCTATCTATTCATACTCATCTGTATTGCTCCCTTATGCCTATCCCATGCCTGTTTGAAGCCCTGCACTGTGTTCATATTCACCACTTCCTGAGGTAGGCCGTTACATACAACCACCACCCTTTCTGTGGAAAAATAACTTCCTCACATTACCCCTAAATCGGCCTCCCTCTAATCTCATGCTGTGTCCTCTTGTCCTGCTATTTTTCTTATATTGAAACATGTTAGACTCTTTCACCTTGTTAATGCCCTTAAGGTGTTTGAATGTTTCGATCATAACACCTATCTCGCTCTTTGCTCTAGGGTATACGTATTGAGCTCCATTAATCTGTCCTCATATGTTTTCTGATGCAGTCCCTGCACCATTTTGGTTGCCCTTCTCTGGACTGCCTCAATTTGGTTAATGTCCTTGTGAAGGTGTGGTCTCCAGTACTGTACACAGTACTCCAGATGGGGCCTAACCAGTGTCTTTTAAAGAGGGATTATTACCTTCCTCTCAAGACTTGTGATACCCCTACTAATATACCTCAACATCCCCCTAGCCTTACCTACTGCTTTAGTGGTCTGCTTGGATGATTTCAGGTCATCTGTGATGATGATGATGCCCAAGTCTTTTTCTTCCCTTGTGACTGCCAGCAACTCCCCTCCCAGACTATAGCTGGCTTTAGGGTTTCTCTTCCCTATGTGCATGATCTTGCACTTATTTGCGTTAAACCTCAGTTGCCACTCTTCCCACCATTTTGCCAGTTTATCCAGATCTCTTCTCATTCTGCCCACCCCATCTGGATCATCTACTCTGTTGCAGATCTTGGTGTCATCTGCAAACAGACAAACCTTACCCTCCAGTCCATCTGCAATGTCAGTGATGAAGATATTGAACAGGACCGGCCCCAGGACTGATCCCTGAGTTACCCCACTTGTGACTTGCATCTCTTCTGACTGTATACCGTTTACCACCACTCTCTGTTTTCTGCCCATCAACCAGTTTGCCACCCAGTTGACCAACTTCTGACCACCCTGAGCCTACCCAGCTTATTAATCAATCTTCTATGTGGAACAGTATCAAAAGCTTTGCTGAAATCAAGGTAGGTGACATCAACTGCTCCCCTTGGTCCACCACTCTGGTTACCCAGTCAAAGAAATCTATGAGATTAGTTTGACAGGACCTTCCTCTTGTAAACCCATGCTGTCTTGGATCCTGTGCTCCTATGGATTTCAGGTGTTGCACTATCCTTTCATTAAGGAGTGCCTCCATAATCTTGCCCGCTACTGAGGTAAGACTAACAGGTCTGTAGTTCCCTGCCTCCTCCCTGCTACCACTCTTGTGGAGCGGGATCACATGGGCCCTTCTCCAGTCTTCTGGGACTGCTCCTGTGCTCAGAGACTTAATAAACAGTTCTGATAATGGCTCTGCTAGTTCCACCCTTAGCTCCTTTAGTACCCTGGGATGTATGTCATCAGGTCCCATTGCCTTGTCCACTCTGAGCTTAGTGAGCTCTTGTAGGACCCTTTCTTTTGTGAAGGAACTAGTGCACACCTCCCTCCTCCCTGTGTCCATGGTACTGAGCTGTGGACCCTGCCCTACCTTCTCTTCAGTAAATACTGAGCAGAAGTATCTATTTAGGATAGATGCTTTTACATGGCCCTCCTCCTCACACACACCCTTATCCCCTCTGATCTTAACAATACCCCCTCTGGACTTTCTCCTTTCACTAATGTATCTATACAAAGTCTTGTCACCTTCTTTTTCTGTCCGTGCTAGTGTTTTCTCGGTTTGGGCCTTTGCCTGCCTTACTACCTTCCCTGCTTCCCTTAGGGAAGTTTGGTATGCCTCCCTATCTTCATCCCACTGCGTTCCCTTACAATTCATTATGTACCTTCTTAACCTCCCATCACCCCACAAGTTTCTTCCTATTCCTCGATTGTATTGCTGCTGGCTGTGAACAGAAACTCGAGTTCAGTTTGTTTGTACACTGCAAGTATTAAAACTGTTCAGTCATGTTCCCTTTTCCCTTCTGTCCTCAAATGAGTACATGTTGAGTCCTTCTGATCTTTGTTCATATGTCCTCCCTGTTACCTCTGGATCATGCTGAGCACCTGCCTCTGTCTTGTCTCCAGCTTGTTGATGTCATTTTTTAGGTTTGGGTTACAGAATTGTATACAGTACACCAGTTGTGGTATCGCTGGCATCCTGTACAGGGACAATAGGTCCTCCTTTTTCTCTGTTGCTGAATCCCCTACCAATACACCTCAGCCTTCCCTATTGCTTTATCACATTGTGCTGATGATTTGAGTCTATTAGAGATCACTATCCCACAGATCCCCCCGCATCACAGTAACTGTCATCATTCCAGTCTATATTTTGTCTTTGGGTTTTTGTTTCCCATGTGCATGATCTTGCACATTCTGGCATTGACACCCAGCTGCAAGATTTGAGACCCCTTCCTGAGCCTGTCCAGGTCCTCTCTTAACTCACTGATACCTTATTTAGTGTCAGCTCTGCCACAGAGCTTAGTGTCATCTGCAAACAGTGAGACTTTCCCTCTGATGCCTTCTCCAGTGTCACTAATGAAGATGTTAAAGAACCCCGAGATTAGCACTAATCCTTATGGTACCCCACTGGTGACTTCTGTCATTCCCAAGAATTCTGTTTATCATCACCCTCTGTGTCCTCTACCCCAATCAAATTTCCCCACACCTTGTTAGTTTTCCTGCACACCCCTAGGTTCACCTGTTTTTGACTAATCAGTTATGCAGTCCTGAGTTGAAGGCCTTGTTAAAATCAAGGTACAGTATGTCAACTGCCTAACATTTATCTGCTGCTCTAGTTTTCTAGTCAAAAATATCTACCAAGGGGCCACCCACTTGCCCAGCAGGTAGTACTCCATGCTTCTGTGCTGGCAACCTATGTTTGGGAGTGAACTCAGGAGTTGGGTCTGGCTAGCCCGAGGGCTGGGAAGGTGTTCCCAGGTTGGGGAAGGTAGGTGTCAGGATCCATCTCTCTATCGATTGCAGTAGGCTGAGGAGCTTGCATCTCCTGAAGGGCACATCAGTAGCATGTGAGGCCATCACTGGGGAGGTACCCGACATTGGGAAGGTGGGTGGGTGGGGTGAAAAGTGGGAAGAAATGAAACCAACATATTAAGCCTGTCCCATTCCCTGGTCCATCCCCCCACCCAGGCTCAGCAATTTGGATGGGTCTTCCAGGTGGGGGAGATAGGCCTCCTGTCTGGCCATGCTGTGGTGAGCAATCCATGGAGGGTGCAGCGGGTAAAAAAAGTTGTGCAGAATGCGGAATTCCATCATCAAAATTAGCATGCAATGACCTTTCTGCCAGTGGAATTTCTGTGTGAATTTCACTGGTTCTTCTGCGGAATTCCTCCTGCTGAGATCACCAGAATAATATTCCACGGAACAGCATTTTTTCCATGGAAAATCATTTTTCCACAACCATTTCTGTGGAAAATATTGAGATCTATGGAATAGTATTCCACAGAAAAGCATTTTGTTCTGCAGAAAATTATTCCGCAACCATTTCTGCAGAAAATATTAAGATCCACAGAATAAACTTCCACAAAAATGTTGCAGAAAAACTTATTCTGCATTTTTCTGCCCCAGAGTTCTGACATTCTGTTTCCAGTGAAATTCAGCAGCATTTTGAAAATGCTGCAAAATTTCATTCCACTTTAATTTGAAAATTCAGCATGGCACTATTGGTAAATCCTGGCGGAGATATGTGCTGACCAAGGGTGGGCTGGGGTTGGTGGCTGCCAGCCCTAGGCAGCAAATGCTTGTGGAGAAAATAACATTTACCAAATTATTTTGACAAAACCTTGCTGCCACAAAGCCATACTGTCTGTAAACTTGTAGCTTGTTTTCTCCTAGGACTGCACCAGTCTTTCCTTGATGATGATTTATGTTTATTTGCGACTGCTGATATCAAGCTGACTGGTCTATAGTTTTCTGGCTTGTCCTTACTACCACTTTGTATTCAATGAGCAATTAAAGAAGTCCATCATGGGCTCTGTCAGTACTAGTGCCATCCCAGTTAAAATGAATATGCACTGTTCATGAATTATTTATGAACTGCTCATGAATTCAATACATGAATCTTCATAAAGTGTACATCAAATTGTTCATGAGTGTTCAGGAACTGTACATGAGCATTAAATGGCACTCCTGTGTTTATGAATGTTCATGTGCATAAAGGTTCATAACGACCCATGAATGTTCATGAAATACTTCCACTGAACTTTTATAGGAAACTCCATCAATATTTCTAATAACCAGAAATGGTTCCACCAAGTCATGCTGACAAGAATTTCACCGACCTCAACCAGAGTGACACATTGTCACTAACATCCCCAATACCACCAGCTCCCAGCTATGACCAGGGATCACAATGACACTTGTTTGGTGTTAATGCGGGGGGGGGGCTGTGCTCCCACACACCCCCATGCTGGGGGCTCTGCACCCCAACCCCCCCGGATTTATAGATTCAGACTCCGGGGGGAGGGATGGATGTTGGGGGAGAGTGTCCAAACCTGGGAGTCAATGTATCATTCATCACTCCAACAACATGTTTGGCACTGCGTGTGTCGACGGGTTGATGTCGCTTTGGGGGGTTCGTTGTAACAACATTACTGTTACAACAGTATATGACCACTAATACCCTACTCTTCTTATGTTGTTTAATTCATCAGGCAGCCCTGGTTTAGCTGCATCATATCAAAAGTTATTTTCTCCATGTATAAACCAAAGGCAGACCTGTTCAACACTTAATTGGTTTATCAAGCAATTAACCAAGATCATTGAATTATTTTAACAAATTAAATATATTCTAATGAATGGGTTTTTAATTATACATTTTACAAGTAGCATGTTACCTTATACTTACTGTTTGTCTGTTGTTTTTGCTATTTATATCAGCAGAATCTCACCTACTTTTAAAATGTGGTGAGCTAAACTGTTAATCTTATATGTTAATCCTTTTGGTGCTCAAATAACATACATTTTCCACTCCTAACTGAAGTTCTGATTTTGTGAGGCTTCATAACTCCTACAGTTGGGAAACAATGCATGCTGATATGCAAATTAGTTATGCAAATTGATTTTGCCTTGGTTCATCATGGTCATTTAAAGGTTCAGCAGCTTCATGAACTTTAGGTTGATTAAGAGTTCATGAGCTGAGCTGAAGAACAGTTAAGAAACTTTGATGGATGTTCATTAACCATTAAAGCTCATGAGTTGATGAACTTCATTTCACTTGAAATAACCTTCAGCACTCTGGGGTGCATACCATCTGCCCCAGGGACCTACTTACCTCCAGTGCAATAAGCCCCCTTAGTACCCTATCAGTTGCAATTGGTCCCATATACAATTCCACCCCCCCACCACCACCACCAAAGGTTTAGCATTGATTTTTTCCGTGAAGCAGAGGCCCTTCTTTTTCCTTTTGTAGTGTAAATACTTCCTGCCTTTGCTGTCTTCCAACCACCCCTCCCCATGCTTCAGCTGTACAATGCCATCCTTTATTGTTTTATACTATATTTTCTCTACTGTAACACAAGAAGTTCTTGTTCCTTTACTTAAAGGGGAAATACAGTCAAAATGTACAAAAAAAAATATTGTGCAGAGTGTTTTGATTTGTGGGTGTAGTCCTAATATATCATTTCCTTTGTTTGCTGTTAGGATATTTTTTTCAAATTTGCTTACTAGTTGTATGGCCCATGGTTATGTCCAAGATTTAATTTTTCTTGCTTTTCTTTTTCCTGCAATGTCTCTTGTCCCATGTGACAGTGATGCATCTGTGACCATTGATTCAGCAAGTGCTGGTTTAGTATTAAGTTTACAACAATAGTGTTGTGCTTTCAAGTGTTTCCCTCATCCAGTGGACACTAATAAAGGCTACATTCACAGTTGGCAAAAACCTGAGGGCTATTCAAGAGGATTATTATGTAAGGAAACAGCTAGAGTCTTTACTAACTATAGCACTGATGACATGGGATGGTTTGTGTGCTTTTGATGGCTGTGTGTAGTTTTATGAAAAAAATCATTAAAAGCAAACCATTTACTCTTGCTGGTCAGGAATATGCCCTGTAACCTTGACATTTACAGGAGAGATACTCTCAAGGGACAACAATGACACATTCCAAATATCCTTCCCTTCCATCATAACATACCTTCTTTTCATAGGATCATTACTAGGAACTTCCTGTACTGGGTCAAAATGTTGCTGGGAATACAGCGCAGGCAAAACCACAAAGTGAAAACAGCTAAAGGCAAAATAACTACAGGGATACTATAGCAAATGGTCACAAAACTATCCCAGTAGCTATATTGCTTTTGGACAAACAGGTTAAAGTGTGTGCTTGGTGGTGTGCTGCCAAGCAGCTTGCTTGGCTAACAGGGTAGAGCTACAGGCAGAGACAGTGGTGAAGTGCTGATGTCCTGGGGTTTGATTCTCTGTCTTCAGACATTTAACATATTTTTTTTTTTGTCTCCCTGGGACATCTACTTTTTCCCGTTCCCCTCCTCAACAATCCCCCCGCCATAAGATTTCTCCTTGTCCCTAAGTAGCCTTCCCCCCAGAGTTAGTTATAATAAAGTATATTTGTTGAATTCAGCAAAGTTGCACTCCACTGTTTTGTTGAGTGCTATCTCTGCTGTCTGCATTTTGGCTTCACAGTTTTTAATCGTGCTGTTATTGTCTGTGACATTATGACCCCATGCTGGAATTTCCCTATTCTGCACACTGACCCTAATATCACAGTTTCCTTTATTGAGTCACCTATTGCTTCCTATCGCCATCCACTCAACCTGCGGAATCTCCTGGTACGAAGCAGCCTACATACTCCTAACAGTTCCTCCCTACCAAGTACCAAAGCTTGCAACAGAACTCACTGTTATATCTGCAAATTTATTTCTAGTGTCACTTAAATTCAGGGTCCCACAGGTGTTTTTCACATCACCAAGGAGTTATCATGCACTTCCAATAATGTGATATATTGTATTCTTTGCAGGAAGTGTGCAGCTATCTACATCTGAGAAGCTGACAGATGCCTGACTGACTGATTCAGGGAGCATTACAGGGCAGTCAGGAATAGACACTGATAAACCCATTGTATCCCACTTTACCTCTAGGGACCACAGTGTCAATGATCTTTCTGTTTGTGTCCTTCAGAAGGGTTTCTGGGACGCTGATCAAACATAAAACATAGAAACCATCTTGCTCCTCCTGCTCTCTGGTAATGTCCATCCCAACCCAGGCCCAGACCCCGGTGCATTGCCCTCCACAGAGCATGGCCTCCGCATTGCCTGCATGAATATCTGCAGCCTGCCTAAAAAGACTGCTGCACTCCAATGTTGGGTCTCCCAACATAAGCCCGATGTCCTTGCCATAGTGGAAACTTGGCTCTCACCAGTGACCCCAGACTCGACGGTCTCCCTCCCTGGCTTCTCCCTCTTCAGAGAAGATCGTGTGGGTAAGCGCGGAGGGGGGGCTGCGCTGTCTACCTAACAAACTCCCTCCTGGGTCATGCCGCGTACCCCGAAGCTCGATCATGGGGCCCAAGCAATCACCGTTAAAATCTCCCCTGACCCAGGCCGTGGCCCTCTTTACCTCACAATGACATATGTACCCCCACGAGAACAAAACCAAGCTATCCGCTCCCTCACTGAGTACCTCACTTCCCTGCCACACAAGGCGGAACAGCTCATAGTGGGTGATCTTAACATCAACTGGCTCAGTGCTACCGCTGCTCAAATCAAAGATACCTTCACAGCCCTCGATCTATCCCAACTAGTGACTCAACCCACCAGATTTAACCAATCAAATGGGACTAGCACGCTTCTTGACATTGTGCTCTCCAACCGCCCTCACAAAATAAAGGATATTAATGTATTGCCCAACTCCCTCAGTGACCACTCACCAATTCTTTGCCACTGGTCTACCCCCACACTCAAAACTGCACGGCACGCCACCCCCTGCCGTCGTTTTCACCCTGGAGGTCTACGCAAGCTTAAGCGTCACCTTGCACAACTTGATTGGTCCCCGATCTCCCTTGCTATGGATATAGATGTCACCCTTGCTTTCCTCACAATGCCTTCTGCAAGGCCTGTGATGTTTTTGCCCCTGTCACCCGCACCCATACAAAGAGACACTCAGCTGCCTGGATAACCACCCCCCTGATCCAACAGCTGAAGCAATGTGATAATCTATGGCACATTGCTGTCAATACTGGCAAACTAGCTGACAGGCAGGCCTATAACGCAGCTCTCAACCAGTGCACCTGGGCCATAAGAAAATCCAAAGCCAGCCACTACCAATCCGCCTTAACATCCATATGGGGCAATGCCCGCACTTTCTGGAATAACGTGAAAGAGTTAAACGGGACAACCTGCTCCACCCCTCCCACTCAAATGATCATAAATGGCGCTGTTAATGCAGACCCTTCCCGTATTGCCAACTGCCTTAATGAAACCTTCACTGATCTAAGCTCAGTTCTCCCGGCCCACTTCTTTGACCCCATACCGGTATGCAACAATCCAGCTATTGCTTGCCCCCTACTTCTCTTTAGGACTATCTCCCACAGGACTGAAACCAATCCTCCAAAGCGCCCTCTCTTCCCGCAACCAGTGATGACCCCTCGACTCATGGATACTCCGCCTAACATTGGATGTCATGCTAGTCCCCTCACTGACCTCCTCAATGCGATCCCTGTGTCGCCAATTTCCGAAGGCATGGAAGCAGAAAATCATCCCTATACATAAGAATGGAGACCGCACTGTACCAAATAACTACAGACCTATCTCCATCCTCCCCCCCTCCAAAGCACCAAAAATAGTATCCACACAACTTGTGACTTATCTATCCAACCACAACATTCTGTGCCCTGAAAACATGGCTTCCGCCCAGGTCACAGCACTACCACAGCTCTACTGGAATTCTCCCACCATATACACTCTGCATTAGATGGCAGGAATTGGCTGGGGCAGTATTCATTGACCTGTCCAAGGCCTTTGATACTGTGAACCACCCACTATTGCTTGACACCCTCTGTAAAGTAGGGCTGTCATCTGGCCCGATTAGCCTGGTTCTCCAGCTACCTTTATGGTAGATCCCAACGCGTCAAGCTAACTGATTGCCTATCCTCGGCATTGTCTGTCCTTTCGGGAGTCCCTCAAGGCTCCATTCTGGGTCCCACATTATTCAGTCTCTTCCTGAACACCCTTCCCAGCTCTTGTGCAGGAAAGCTGCTATTATATGCAGATGATGCAGTCCTGCTCTCCTCGCACCCCAATCCAGCCACTCTCCAGAACAGCCTACAAACCTCCTTCAGCCAAGCTGAAAAATGGTTCCTCGACCACCGCCTGGTCCTGAATCTCAAGAAAACAAAGTCAATGATCTTTACACACCACCAAAGTAGCTCCAAAAATACCCCCCTCTCCATCCTTCCCAACACCCTCCATCCCCTTGAGCAGGTGTCAACATACAAATATCTGGGCATCACCTTTGACTCGTCCTTCTCCTTTCATACCCATGTCAGTGCCCTATCCTCTGCCATGAACACCCGGATTGGGCTCCTTTATCGTCACAAAGACTGCCTCCCTGGCTTCGCCCTATGGTTGGCCATCACTTCCTCCATCCTGTCACTAGTTGACTATGGCCTCCCCATATACACAGCCGATGGCCCCACTACCCGCACCAAAGTCCAGACCTCCATCAACAAAGCCTGCAGGCTCTGGCAGTGCCCCAAGCGGAACTCACACATGCCAGCTCTATGCATAGCAGACATACTCATTCTGGAAGAACGACTGCAATATCACACAGGTATCCTAGCAAAAGACTCTTCTTGGACTGTGTCCCCTGGTGTCACTTCTCAGCTCCAGCCTGCTTCCCACTCAACACGCCACCCATACCGCTTCCAGGCCTTCCAGGTGCCTAGAGCCAGGACCTCCCTTGCCCAAAGGTCTTTTTTACAGAGCACCGTCCTGGGCATAACTCCCTCCCAAGCACATCTCAGACACCCCTAAAATTGGTCAATTCAAAACTGCCCTCATGCCACACCACTTGGCCCAGAAGTGTACGTGCTCACGGGTCAGGCCCACTGCCTGTTCCCAGGTTCGCTAGCCTACCCCACCCTGCTTTCCTATGGCTATAGCCTCATGACCTACCAGGTCCTAACAGCTCTCTGCTCTGTTCTCTGGTAAAATACCTATGTCTTAGATATGTATAATTTACTTTGGTAAAATACCTATGTCTTATGCTATGTATAATGTATGTACTGCACCTGTATTGTTCCACCCTGTCTCACACGACTATTTGTTGTTTCCCTCCCTGTGAAGAGGTGCCTTTGTAAATGAGTCTGTGACTCAAAGGTTGTAAATCCGATTTATGAACTAAATAAATAAATAAATAAACCAAGCTGATTATCCACCTAGGCCCCCAGCAGCATTCAGGTTTAAATTACAGACTTATTTTCTAAAGTACCAACATCTTTTAGCCCCCTTATGGTCTACTACCATAGTCTGTCTTTTTTACCCCCACCCCTGTCATATCTTTGCTTGCATGTATGCATGGTACATTTGCATGTGGGGGTACACCTGCATACACTTCCATCCAGTGTCTATATGTGTGCATGGGGGGTTGGAATACTCACATGGGCAGTCCATCTATGTGTGCACATCTATTTTCATTTTCCACAGATGTCTCTATCTCTGCCTCCTTCCCCCACATTTGTCACCTTTCAGCCTTCTTACTAGGCCCTGTTAATTAGTCCCCACTTGAGGACTTCTCAACTCATTCACTCCTACTATACTTTTTCATATCGATCATCACCTTTTTGTTTTCCAGATTCTTTTTTACCTTGCCTATTAGCACTTTTTCTCTAAGAGTTCCCCCTTTTTTCTTTCCTTCTATACCTCTATATATGCCTTATTTTCCCTCACCTCTCCACTAACTCTGCTTTTTTCTCTTTTAGATAATTCCTGAAGAAGACCTATGGTTGAAACGTCGATTCCAACTCAATTTTCTATTTTCAGCATGCATTTAATATTACCATTTTGCTTCATTTACTCCTGCTGGCTATATCACGGTACATACCCAGAAAACAGAAAAGACTGGATTCGAAAGAGTTATTTAGTTGAGGCCAGAACATCAGACTCCAGACAGGACAAAGCTATCAGTCACTGAATCAATGGTCTTGGGTACATCACTGTCACATGGGACAGCAGATGTTGTGGGGGAAATAAATATAGTAAATGATACAAACATGGAGATCCCCAGGTGCCGCAAAACTCGTAGGCAAATAAAAAAAATCATAGCATTAAACAAAGGAAAGGGCACACTAGGACTATGCGCACAAATCAACTCTATACTACATATTTTTGCAAATATTGATTGTAGTTCTTTAACGTCTTCTGCAATCCAAAGTCCTTCAGACTTTGCTTTCTGTACCACTTTGTTGGCATCTTTCAACTTAATAATGCATGCTGTATATCTTCCCTTTGACACTTTCTAAGTCTCTTAAAAGCCTCTGTTTTCCTCTCATTACACACTAGCTTCTCTTGTAAACCAGGTTGGTTTTCTCTACCTTTTTACTTTCCCCTCCTGCCTCAAGTAGGACCTGCTGACCTCTAATAATGGCCAATTTCCCAACCACCACCACTAGGTTTCTTCTATTCTATCAAGCCTACTGTACCTCTGAGTTTCCCCGGGGGTTGCTAATGCTCTTTAAAATAGGAATTACTTTACTAATGTTGCGCACTGCCTTGGGCTTGAGACATTTACTTTATAAATTCAATCCCCCTTCCTTCTTTGAAATAAGCATTTAGGGCAGAAACAGTTGAGAAAGGCTTGCTACATTACTCAAGATTGTGCTACAGAAGCCTGTTTCTGTTAGGTATCAAATGAAACATTATTACTGAGAATGCCATTCCCTAACCACAGTCCTTTCCCTGACATCCTGTTTACAGTGCAGAGTAAAGGCTGTGCTGATATTTAATCTGTCTGAGTCACACGTCCTCTTGTTCATTATTTTCTCTTTCATCCCTACTGTGCTGTCCAACTTGTCACAATACAGCTTACATTATTACAAGGTAGATGTAGACAGTTTGAAAATCTGGACACAGCACTTTTACCCGCAGCATATGATGTGAAACAAAAGCCCTTCTTAGTAGAGTCAATAATAAGGATTGAATAGGCTGTATATGATAAGGATGTCTGACAAGAGCTATAAATGATCAATTTTATTTTTATTTGTCACATTTCATCATAAGATAATAAAAAAGGCTTTATTCTGAGTAAGAGCACAAGAACAAAAGTCGAGAAAGAAACCCTTGTCCATGAATCCGCAACCTACCTCTCTATACTGTAGATGTAATAACCCTTTATACAGTGTTGTTTTTTGCTGTGTGAGCATATCATCTTGCACTGAAAACAGCTGCTACACAAGCCCCTCTTGATAGTTTATAGTCAAGGTGTTTTGCCTAGTGTCAAAACAATATGCATTCAGTAAAATGTCAAAAGGAAAAAAAATATTTATTTACAGGAACACCATTTAAAATTGATAAACAGTTCTTCTTTGGGTACTGAGATACCTGAACAGTCAAAGGAATATATAAGCAGTGGAAAGGCTGCTAAAGACAAGAATAAAGATTGGTGAAAAAAATAATGTAATGGGGAGAAGAAATACAGGCTTGAGGAAATTGACTGCATATCCTCTGGCAGACATTTCCCCTCCTTTATCCTACCTTCTTTTCTCACCTTTCTTTGTTTCCATTTTTAGTGGCCCTTTCACTGCTCATATGTAGCTTCTGCCAGAGAACAGGCAGAGAACACCAAGAAGAAGCAGCTGCTGTTATAACTATACTTCTCTACTGAGACTTAAGAACTAGAACTTTACTACTGGGACCTTCAATTTAGGGTAAAAACAAAACAAAAAAGTTAGTGTGTTTGTCTGAGTTGACTGAAGTGAATTGTTACCTGTGCAGTTATCTAGGTGTTTGTCTAAGGTGGTTGAAGGGAATTGTTATTTGTGCAATTAACTAAGTTTAGAAAGAGCTGTGAAGTAGGGGGAGTGGCTTAGCTAGAAGGAAGCCATGTTAAAGCCAAATTTAAAAACTGCCCCAGATAGCTTCTGCCAGAGAATAGGCAGAACACACCAAGAAGAAGGAGCTGTTGTTATAACTATACTTCTCTACTGGGACTATATTGCCCTCCTTCCCTTCCCTCCATCCCAAGCCAGTTCTACTTTTATAAGCACAGGATTTGACTGTCAACAGGAACTGTTTGGGAGCAGGAAGTGAGTGATCACAGATCCACAAAAGACTCACCATCCTAGAAGGAAAAGAGTAGCTCTCCATCCTCCCCAGCTGCTGGAGGTCTGACTCTGAGCAAGTAAGGAGACTACTGAGAAATACAGGAAATTATTGTCTCAGAATGGGAAGATCAGGAGCTTAAAGGGCACAGAGACAGTAAGTAAGTAAGTAGGGAGAAAAAAATAAACAGAGGAAAGAGTAAGTATTCCAAACAACAGTTAAGGGGCCAGAAATAAGACATGATGGGAGTGGTACAGTGCAGTGGCTGTGGAGCAACAGTCTTCTGGGAGGTGTTCTGGAGGATGTGGTATTGTCCCATCTGTAGGCACATCTCTTGGCAGAGGGGAGGAGATTGCTCATCTCCAGGCTGAGTTGATCAGGATTTGAGGGACATCCGCTCCCACCCATGGACCACCAGGGACACTGCCGTAGCTTCAGAGGCTGCCAAGAAAGAGGAGCGGTTGGACCACAGTGGGCTCAGGGAGGGAGAAGGTGGTGGAACAGAGGCACATCCCTCCAGTTATACCTTTCCACAATTCATATGCCATTCTGGCAAAGTGTGGTTCCTCTACGGAGTCACCTGCATTGGAGACCAAGGAGGATGCTGGGAACCTCCACAACAGATACTCACAGGAGGGTGGCACGGGACCCCACAGGGGGAAGGAAACAACTCCTGGTGGGGGACTCTATTGTTAGGGGGCAGAACTGGGGGAGGAAGGGGGAGGGTGGTAAGGTGCCTGCCTGGCACCATGGCTTGGGAGAGACAGGGAGCGAATCCACAGGATCGCTGGAGCAGCTGCATGGGGGAGGGAGCTGGATGTCATTGTCCACCTCAGGACAAATGACCTGGCTGAGAAAGGGATCAGAGCAGTGCAGGAAAAGTTTGTGGAGTTGGGGTGGGGCCTTAGACAAGTAGCACATATGGTAACCTTCTTGGAGGTGCTACCTGTCTATAGCATGGATGAGGCTAGGGTGCTCCACACTATGGGATTCAATCAGTGTTTGAAAAACTGGTGCAGAGCTCAGGGATTTGGCTGCATTGGGGACTGGGGGTCCACCTGGAGTGATGCAGGCCTATACTGGTGTGTTGGTCTGCATCTGTCCAGGAAGGGAAACAGGATCCTTGGCGATAGGTTTAAATGTCTCATTGGCAAGCATTTAAACTAGCAAAGAGGGAGGCACTGGAAAGGAACAGGGAAATCCTAGCCCCCACAAAAAAAATCAGGGTAATAAGTGTGGTAAACCCCAAGATAGAGATGTCAATAGGGAGAAGGGCTGGGGTAAATGGAGAAAATGACAAAGGCAGTAAGGACAGGGATGGGGCAAAAAGAGGTAAGACCATAAAGAAATGTAGGGTAATGAGTATCAATGCCCATAGTCTGGGCAATAAGCTCCCTGAACTTGTGGCCTTGATGGAAGAGGGATGCCTGGATATCATAGCAGTCACAGAAACATGGAACACAGAGAACCATGACTGGGATGTTAACATACCAGGGTACACAATCTACAGGAGAGACAGGGAGGGTAGAAGAGGGGGAGGAGTAGCTCTCTATGTGAGGGAAGGGATAAAATCAACTGAACAAAAGAGTAAACAGGGAGGAGAGAAGGCACTGTGGGTCATCTTAGAGACTAGAAATCGCACCACAATCCACACAGGGGTTTTATACAGACCTCTATGTCACATAGGGGAAATGAACAAGAATATACATAGATACATAGACAGTGTCGGCAGATAAGGGCCTATGGCCCACCCAGTCTGCCCATTTGAGCTTGGAAGTTCAGTTTATGTTTTCCTAGAAGTCTGTTGCCCCTTACCCCTGACCTCCAGAATTCCTTTATGTCTATTCCAAGCATTCTTAAATCCCGTGATTGTTTCAGCCCCCACCACTTCCTCTGGCAGGGTGTTCCACTTGTCCACCACCCGTTCTGTGAAGAAATTCTTCCTCACGTTTCCTCTGAATCGTCCTCCCTCCAACTTCATCCCATGCCCTCTAGTCCTGGAACATCTTTTCACTTAAAATAGTGTATTCTGCACCCTGTTCCTCCCTGTGAGATACTTGTATGTCTCTATCATATCCCCTCTCTCCCTCCTCTCCTCCAGGGAGTACATGTTCAGTTCCTTCAACCCGTCTTCATAGGACTTGTGATGCAATCCATGCACCATCTTTGTTGCCCTCCTCTGAACATTCTCTACCCTGTCTATGTCCTTACATAGGTATGGTCTCCAGAACTGTACACTGTACTCCAGGTGGGGCCTCATTAGTGTCTTGTATAGCGGAATTATGACCTCCCTTTTCCTGCTGGTGATGCCCCTGCCTATACATCCCAGCATCCTATTTGCTTTACCTGCTGCCTTGTCACACTGTTTCCCTACCTTGAGGTCATCAGAGATGATAATCCCAAGATCCCTTTCCTGCTTGGTGCATGCTATATCCTCACCCCCCAACTGCTATATTGTGCCAGGGTTTTTGTGCCCCATATGCATTATCTTGCACTTCTTTGCATTGAATTTCAACTGCCAAACTCCTGACCATTCTTCAAGTTTCTGCAGGTCCCTTCTCATTCTGTCTACACCCTCTGGTGTGTCTACTCTGTTACAGAGCTTTGTGTCATCAGCGAACAGTGAAATTCTGCCTTCTAGGTCCTGTGCAATGTCACTGATGAAGATGTTGAATAGGACCGGTCCCAGCACTGATCCCTGTGGTACCCCACTGGTCACTCTTCCCTCTGTGGAGTGACAGTCATTTACCACCACCCTCTGTGTCCTGCCACCCAGCCAGTTACCTACCCACCACACTACTGTCCTGCCTACACCTATATTCCCCAGTTTGTATAATAGTCTTCTATGTGGCACAGTGTCAAAGGCCTTGCTGAAGTCCAGATAGGCCATGTCCACTGCCCTCCCCTGATCCACCTCTCTAGTCACCCAGTCAAAAAATTCAATGAGGTTGGTCTGACATGACCTCCCCCTGGTGAAACCATGCTGCCTTGGGTCCAGTAGTCCATTGACAACCAGATGTTTCACCAATCTCTCCTTCAGTAGTGCTTCCATGATCTTCCCCACTAGCGAGGTAAGGCTGACTGGTCTGTAGTTCCCTGCTTCTTCTTTGTTCCCGCTTTTGTATAAGGGGACTACATTTGCTGTCCTCCAGTCTTTGGGTACCTCCCCCCTGTTTCCAGTGATCGGCTAAACAGGATAGCCAGAGATTCAGCCACCACCTCTCTTAGTTCTTTAAGGACCCTGGGGTGCACCCCATCTGGCCCCATTGCTTTATCAACTCTTATTACTTCCAGTTCCTTCTGGACTCTTTCTCATGTAAAGGGACTTGTGTCCATTTCTGCACCATTCTCACCCCTTGTACTCCCTTCAGACCCATTACCCTCCTCTTCCTCAGTAAAGACTGAGCAGAAATACCTTTTCAATATGTCAGCTTTACTGTTGTCATCCTACACGTGGCCCCCATCCTCCCCCTTCAGTCTCACTATCCCTCCCTTTGTCTTTCTTTTTTTCACTTATGTACCTGTAAAAGGTTTTGTCTCCTCTACCCACTGATTTTGCAATGTGTTCTTCTGTCTGAGCTTTGGCTTCCCTTACTGACCTCCCTGCCTCCCTTTGCTTCTCCTGGTACTTCTCCCTATCACCTTCTGCCTGTGTCTTTTTGTATTGCCTAAATGCAGTCTTTTTGGCTTTCATTTTCTTGCTACCTCTTTGAAAACCATAATGGTCTTCTCTTCCTTTTCCTTTGCTAACCTGCTTAATGCATAATTCTGTTGTTCTTGTAATCCCATTTTAAATACTGCCCACTGTTCCTCAACCCCTGATTCCTGTCCCATTCCCTTAATGCCTCTTCAAGTATCTCCCCATTTTCCCAAAGTCTGCCCCCTAAAATCCAGGATATGTGTTTTGTGTGGTTTGGTTCTGCTCTTTCTGAGATTTCAAACCACAATGACTGGTGGTCACTGTTCCCAGGTGCTCCCCCATTACCCCATCACACTGTCCCTGTTTGTGAGCACAAGGTCCAGTATTGCCTTCTGCCGGTTGGTTCCATGACCAGTTGCTTGAGGAAGGCACCCTGAAGGGAGTCCAGGATAAATCTGCTCCTAGTTGATGCTGCTGCTGGGATGCTCCAGTCCACGTCTGGAATATTGAAGTCTCCAACCAGTACTACCTTACTCTTGTCTGCCATTCTTTGGATGGCTAACATCAGCTCCTTATATGTTTCTTCCATTTTCGGCATCCTTAGGATGGCAGAAAATGGGAGATACTGTTGATGGGAGACCTAAATATGCCAGAAATTAACTGGAGCACCTTTGCTGCAGCCACATCCAAGAGCAGGGCCATTCTCTATGAGCAACAGGTGGCATGCCTCAGACAGCTAGTTTTGGAACCCACTCACGAGGGAGCAATCTTAGACCTCATACCCTCAAATGGGGACAGTGAGAGGACCTCAGATCTAGAAGTGGGTAGCCATCTGGGAACTAGTGACCACCAAACAGTGTGGTTCATGTTAAACTCAGCTAGAGTCAAGCCATACAAAAGTGAGGGTACTGGAATTCAGGAGCGCTGACTTTGGCAAGATGGGAGAGTGCATTAGAAAAGCACTAGCAAACAGGCTAGAAGGAGGGGTGAAGCAACAATGGGGAAACATCAAAACTACCATCACATAGGCAAAAAGCCTTTGTGTGAAGCAAATAAACAAATCAAAATGAAAGAAAAAGCCACTATGGTTCTCAAAAGAGGTGGCGGGGAAGTTCAGGGAGAAAAATATAGCATTTAGGGAGTATAAGGAAACACAGAAGGTGCAGGACAGAGAACTGTACCAGTTAAAGCAGAAGGAAGCAAGGAGGGAAGTCAGAATAGCAAAGGCCCAAACTGAGGAAAAGATAGCCAACTCAGTTAAGAAGGGGGATAAAACCTTTTATAGGTACATCAGGGAGCATAGAAAGACAAAGGGAGGGAGGGATAGTGAGGCTGAATAGAAAGGACGGTGGGTGGGCAGAGAGGGACAGTGAAAAAGCAGGGATACTGATGGAATGCTTCTGCTCAGTATTCACAAAAGAGGAGGAGGGGGAGGTGCCTAATCCAATTAAGAGAAGCACTCTGGATGGGGGGGTCGATCCCAGTCCTTTCACAGAAGAAAGGGTTCTGAAAGAACTCCTAAAACTGCAGGTGGACAAAGCAATGGGGCCTGATGGGATTCACCCCAGAATTCTAAAAGAATTAAGGGGATAACTAGTGACACCACTGACTACTCTTTTTAACAAATCATGGGAGGATGGTGTGGTACCTGAGGACTGGAGGAAGGCAGATGTGATTCCCCTGAGGATCACTTGATGCAGAGTGCTGAGTAGAAGCTCCTCCGCTAAGCTCCTGCCTCCAGAGGATAAATTTGTCTTTTAACAATGTTAAAACTCAACTAATTCCTCTGCTCACGAGTTTCTCTTGTGTCTAAATAGCCTGTGCTCCAGTTTTGGGTATCTGTGCGGTAAATGGAGGCTTATATGAAGAAAGCCCCGCAGAAACATACCCCCGTACCACTCCTGAGAAGGCCTCAAAGAAATCCCGAGCCTCGAGTGGCCCAGACAAACTGGATCCTTCATGTCAAGCAGGGGATCAAGAACCCTTAACTCTTAACAGGTTCTTGGAGGAATTTAAACCATTTCGGGAAGAGATGAAGGGTTTGGCAACTGATTTGAAATCCCTCTCCAGAAAATTGGAGGAAGTCTCCACCACAGTCTCGGATAATACCGTCCGAATTGTTTCAATCGAGAGAAAATTGGAAAGCCTGGATCCTGAATTCCTATTAACGAGACAAAAGTTATCTCGCTTAGAAGCTAAACTCGAAGATTTGGAAGGCCGTAGCTGAAGAAATAATGTGGTAATACTCAGGCTCCCAGAAGGAGAAGAAGGCCACAATACTGTAGTCTTTGTCCAGAAACTGGTAGATAGGGTTGCTGGCCCCTCTCCCTTTGGCCCAGCGTATATGATAGAATGGGCTCATCAGTCCCTGCGATCAAAACCCCCACCTGATACCCCTCCTCATCCCATTATTTGCCGCTTTCTGAACTATCTTGAAAAGCAGCATTTCTTGCAGAAAGTCAAGGCCCTACAAGAAGTCAATGTAAATATTGTTTAGTGGGTAATGCTTCTCTTCTAGGTTCTTCAGTCCCCAATCTAGGCTTTCAAATTCAAGAAAAAATACAGGAAATGTTGGGGGGCCCTTCGGAGTAAACACTCTTCGCTCAAGTTATTATTCTTCAATCTTTCTTTTTATTTCTCTTCCCCCTACGTTTCGCTAGACTTGGAGCTTGTTCACGGGGTTTATTCTTTGTTACACATCTGTAAATACATTTATTTTATGTCATTGATCAGCATTTTTTGATATGATATTGTTACATTTTAATTCTTTGGTGTATACACATACCATTCAATAAAGATTATTGCTTGTGCACCCTTGTACTGTATATATTCTTAATTTTCACAGGGTTAATTTATTTGTATTTGTTTAGATCCTAAGTTGCATCCTAAAAGACATACACAATATGTTAGTGAACACTGCGCTGCTAACAACTTGGAACAAGGTTTAACTACTGCCTGTAAGGCTTGTTCCCCATATTTCTTGGTTTGCAGCATACCTTATATATTACTTAAAACTTCTTGTCTTTCTTGTAAAGAATAATTTTGGGCCTGTAATGACATAAACATAATTTTTTGTAAAGCTTTGCTGTTATTATGCTGTTTAATATTATAATGTGGCCACATTGTGGCTTCTATTCACTTATTTTGTTAACAGCATACCTTAAAGGAGACTGTGAGCTTCTTAGAGTGGAATTAGTGTTCGTTGTAGTCTGTGAAAACATAATCATAGTATTCTCCTATTGGTCTCATAGCCATCATTTTACTTTTATAATAAAGGTTCTAATACCAACTTCTAAATATTCTTTAATATTTCTTACTCCTCACTCCATCTATGAGTACTAACAAATTTTAATGGTAGCTACCATTAAAAATTTGTTGGGCTTCAGTGCTTACATGCAGAGGAACTTAACCAAAAAGGAGAAACTTGAGCCAGATGGAGTGAGGGTAAGCAGTTAAAATATTAAAGAATATTTAGAAGTTGGTATTAGAACCTTTTATTATAAAAGTAAAATGATGGCTATGAGACCAATAGGAGAATACTATGATTATGTTTTCACAGACTACAACGAACACTAATTCCACTCTAAGAAGCTCACAGTCTCCTTTAAGGTATGCTGTTAACAAAATAAGTGAATAGAAGCCACAATGTGGCTACATTATAATATTAAGCATAATAACAGCAAAGCTTTACAAAAATTATGTTTATGTCATTACAGGCCCAAAATTATTCTTTACAAGAAAGACAAGAAGTTTTAAGTAATATATAAGGTATGCTGCAAACCAAGAAATATGGGGAACAAGCCTTACAGGCAGTAGTTAAACCTTGTTCCAAGTTGTTAGCAGCGCAGTGTTCACTAACATATTGTGTATGTCTTTTTAGGATGCAACTTAGGATCTAAACAAATACAAATAAATTAACCCTGTGAAAAATTAAGAATATATACAGTACAAGGGTGCACAAGCAATAATCTTTATTGAATGGTATGTGTATACACCAAAGAATTAAAAATGTAACAATATCATATCAAAAAAAATGCTGATCAATGACATAAAATAAATGTATTTACAGATGTGTAACAAAGAATAAACCCCGTGAACAAGCTCCAAGTCTAGCGAAACGTAAGGGGAAGAGAAATAAAAAGAAAGATTGAAGAAAAATAACTTGAGCGAAGAGTGTTTACTTCAAAGGGCCCCCCAACATTTCCTGTATTTTTTCCTGCAAGAAGTCAGATGGGAGAAGGCGAAGCTGAGAATTGCCCAAGATATTCCTGGTTCGGTTTGATTGAAATGGAAAGCCTTCCAACCGATTGTATCTAAGATCATAGCGGCTGGATTAAAGTTCAGGATGGGGTACCCAGCGAAGTTACAAGTCTCAGTAAATGGCTCTTGGCTCAATTTTGAGGATCCTGAAACTGCGCTACTAAGCCTTAAGTCGGCGTTGCCAGATTTGTTCGATGACCTGAGATTGCTCCTGATCTTCGACTCACTGAGTGTTGCTGAGTGAACTGTTACTGCTTTTTTTCGTGGAGAAAGCTCCTTCTAATGATAGAATTCTGCTGTGTTTAAGTTCTCAAATGGAAATGGGCTACTAGTATACGGCCTGACTCTTACTATATTCAGGCCCTGGCTTGTTGCTGTTAATAGTATTTCAGGAGGAATCCTTTTGGGGGGCCTGGGGATGGCTTACTTGGGACTGCATCCCGGATAATGTTAAATATTTAATTTCTAGGGGGAACATACGGGGGAAGGCTTTCGGTTAATGCCTCTTGATCAGTTTATATGTGGTAAAATTTCAGATCTCTGAGCGGTTTCGGGCTTTCACGGAGCTTTTGGCAGGTCGGTTGGACTAGGTTATGGCCACAAGAGGGCGCGGTTCGCCAAACTAACGTAGGTCTGGTGATTTTGCCTCGAGAGGGATTTCTCTCAATCGCTATGCCATCCTGGCTTTGCAGGGGTTTTTTTGGAACTAGGGGTCAGCAACCCCTGGGTAATCACTCCTAATGTTTTCCCACTTCAGGGTCTCTTTTCAGTGCTTATCCAGTCTCTTGTTTTTTCACATTCTTAACTTGACAATGGGGTTACCCCTCAGTATTAGTTTTTTCCTGGCTCTGGTTCTTGATGTAGCCTCCTATGGGGGACAGGCATTTTTTAACTCTTATTTTGGAGTCTTGTGGTGACCTGCCATATTCACGTTTGTGATATCCGGTTTCACTCTCTTTCTCTATATCTAGTGGACTCGCTAACATATGTCCACAGGCTTTGAAAGCCCAAGACCACTCTTTAGGTATTAAGGGCTCATTAATTTAATTCATAAACTACTTTATATATAGAGATATGAGGGTAATCATTAGCAGGGGATATTTTTGGGGGGCGGAGGGGGAAGATATGACCCAGTGCTGTGCTAAGCGTTGCTTGTGACAGATTGGAGGGTTGGGAAGGGGGTGAGTACTATGTGTTCTTGTTGGGGCGGTGGGGATGTATTGGGGGCTTAGACTTGGGTTTTGGAAGGTGGTATTGGGGTGGTGGGAGGGCCTTACAGCAGCAATGGGTAGGGTTAGATTACCTGTGTTATATACCCTGAGTGCAGGGCCGAATCTATTACATTTAGTAATCTTTAGTAGATGGCCAAGGAGGTGACCTTTGCAACGTGGAATGTCAAGGGGATCAGGAAAAAATCTAAGCAATATCAGGTTCTCAAATATTTAAGCCTATTACGTACTCAGATAACTTTTCTACAGGAATCACACTTATTAGAAACGGAAGCCTCACAAATGAGGAGACAACAAGTGGGGATGGTGTATGAGGCGCAAGGCTCCTCAAACAGTTGTGGGGTCATGCTTATTATTAACAGGGGCATTCCCTTTGTTTTAACTCAAGTTATTAGGGACCCTGAGGGTAGGTTCGTTTTGGCTATAGGTAGTCTCTGGTCAATACCACTGTTATTGGGCAGCATATATGGTCCTAATGCAGATGATCCTGGCTACTTCATGAGACTTGTAAATGTAATCCTGCCTTCCTTCCCATAAGGATTATCCTGGGGTGACTTTAACCAAGTCATAGACTCAAATCTTGACAGGTCAGGTGGCAGTTCTGGGGTGTATCTCCAGGTCAGAGGGCCTTCAGAGACCTACTGGATCAATGCAGGCTCTCATGATGTCTGGCGTGTCCTAAATCCAGATTCCAGGGAGTTCACCTACAGGTCATTGGCACACAGCTCGCAGTCCCACATTGATTACATCTTCATTTCTCAGACTCTCTTGCCTGGGGTTAGGACCTCATCAATCCAACCTAGTCCTGTCTCTGACCACTCCTTGGTGTTGTGTGAACTGGCAATTCAGGATGTTTCAAAGAGGGAAACAAGATGGAAACTTAATGACCAATTGCTTAAAGATTCTAAATATTGCAAAACCATAAGGTAGCACATTGAGGCTTTTTTTTTTGTCCAACCCTTTAGATAGTGCAAAACCGGACATTATATGGGGGGCTTTTAAGGCCTACATGAGAGGCATTCTTATTAGCATCACAACAGCTAGGAAAAGAGCTAGGGAAAGGGAACTACTATCTTTGCTATCCCAAATTCGGGTTCTTGAATTTAATGTCTCGGTTAATTCTCCAGAAGAGGATAAGACGTAGTTTTAGTGCTGAGAGATAAATATTTAGAATTACTCCAGGAAAAGGCAGAGTAGGCAGGGCACCTACTGGCACCGTATTAAGCAACAAGAATCTGTGAGATTTATCCCTTCTATCAGGGCATCTACAAATGGGTCCCTGAAAACATCTCCTACTGAGATAGTTCAAGAATTCGCAGCATACTACAAAACGCTGTATGTGGACATGGAGCACCCCCCACAGCCCTGTAAGCGTGGAGAAGTATCTGATGGGCTCTTGTTTGCCTTCCCTCCCAGCACATTATAAGGACTCTCTCATCTCTTCTATAACACAGGAAGAAATCACTGAGGTTATTAATGGTTTACCCTAAGATAAAACTCCTGGGCCTGATGGTTTTTCTTCCCTTTTCTATAAGACATTTCGAGAACTTTTATTACCAATACTTAATAGATTATTTCAGCATATTCTATCCAGGACAGAGGTTGACTGTCATCTCTTTGAAGCCCTGATAGTGCTACTCCCCAAGCCAGACAAGGACCCAGAGCTTGTCCAAAGTTATAGGCCTATATCCCTCCTAAATCAAGACATTAAAATTCTCTCAAAGATTTTAGCTAACAGGTTATCCATGGTAATCCCTGAGTTAATGGGTATGAATCAGGTAGGATTCATGAAGGGACGCTCATCAACGGACCATTTGCATACATTATTCTTGTCCTTCTCGCTACCAGAGATGCCGAGTTCCCTGCAGGCCTGGTTCTCTGGATGCCGAGAAGGCATTTGATTGGGTAAACTGGAGTTTTTGTTTAAGGTATTGAGTGTCTTCAGATTCCCTCCGGTTTTCATATCCTGGGTTGCTGCACTATATAAATCCCCTACAGCAAGAATCTCAGTTAATGGGGTCTTCTCTAATTCCTTCCCACTTTATTCAGGCACTAGGCAGGGTTGCCCCCTATCGCCTCTGTTGTTTAATTTATACTTGGAACCCCTCATTCAAAACATTCTCAAAAATACTTCTATACGAGGTATCCGGGTTGGATGTCATGAAATCAAACTCACTGTGTATGCAGATGATTTGTTGATACATCTCCCATCCGGTTTCATCAATACCACCCTTACTGAATGAAATAGCCAGATTTAGTGAGCGATCCAACTACAAGCTGAATGCCAGTAAATCCTTATTTTTCCCATTAAACCACAAGGTATATAAGACTATATCAGTCCTTTAGGCTTAGGTTGGACTCCTAGAGCATTTAGGTATTTGGGCATCAAGTTATCCCGTACCCTCAACATGGTTTAAAGATAACCTGGACTCTCTCTCTCTCACAGGTTATTATTCACGACCTTGATAGATGGTCTAAACTTTCTATATCATTATGGGCCAGGATTAACATAATCAAGATGAATGTATTTCCTAGAATTTTCTACCCCCATCCTTCTCAATTCTTTTATTCCGATATGCTGGTTTAAGAAACTGCACGGTATATTTACAAGATTTATTTGGGCTGATAAATATCCCGCTTGGCTTATTACAAATTAGCTGCCCCAAAACTTGAGGGGGCTGAGGATTCCCCATATGGCATTATATTACTGGGCCAGTCATCTAGCAAAATGTGTGAGATGGATATCCCCAGGCCCTGAAATGGAACAACCAGTATGGCTTAAGATTGAATTAGATGCAATTAAAGCTAAACGCCTAGATCCCTTAACCCTATTTTGCCTCAAATTGTCTCATGTAAAGATGGCTGACTGTATCACAGTAGGCATCTCTTTAAGAGTTTATGCACAATTATGCTTATTTCTTCATTATTCTTCTCAGACTGATTTAGCTCAATCTATTTGGAACTCCCCATCTTTTACTATTAACAGAAAACAGATTCCCAGTAAATGGTTGCCTCAATTAGGCAATGGAAAATTGCTTCCATGGTGGATGGGATGGGCACTGGTTGTCCCCAGGTGGAATTTCTGAAAGTTTCTCATTCCGATCTCATCTCACTTCAAGGTCATGCAGTTAAGACACTTACTCACATTAGTCCTGGGGAATACTCCTCCTTCCCAGAAAGTGTCAGCCTTGATGCCTGAAATTTCTACTGTCTGGATCCTGAGGTACCGTATCTAAGATATACAGAGTGTTGTATTACAAAAAATATAGGGACTCCCTTGGGCCTACTAGATTTTGGAACTCACTCCTTCCTCAATACCAGTTGGACTGGCAACCCCTATGGAGATCCTGTCATAAATATGTTTCCCAGGATAGATTGCATCTCATGCAATACCATATAATACATAATATGTATTGTACCCCAGTAAAACTAAAGAAATGGGGTTTCTCGAACTCTAGCACATGTACCAGGTGCTTGCAAGAAGAAGAAAAGCTCCTTTACATGTTTTGGACCTGTCCCAAAGTTTCCCCTCTCTGGAATTCAATTAAGATGTCTCTCGATCCCCTGCTGGGCCTTCAGGAGTATTTTATTCCTGAGATTTGTCTCCTAGGGGACATGTCCCTGGTTAAAGTAAGAATCAGGAAATTTCACATCTCCATGGTTGCTTTTTCCATTAAAAAACTCATTTTACGTCATTGGAAGGACCAATCCACCCCATCTTTCCAGGGGTGGTTGCATGAAATCATTTAAAATCTCCAAACAGAAAAGGCGATTGCAAGTCTTCATAACAGACTAGTAACTCTTGGTAAACTATGGGATCCCCTCCATTCTTTACTCTCCTTGTCTCGCTGATGTTTATATCACACCCCAGTCCTGTTCATACGTCTAATAGAAATATTTACTGCATTTTAGGGTGATATAGTCCGTGTTGCTGCTGTAAGGGGTGGGTGGGGTGGGCTGGGCAGTTCCTATTGTACATGTGGTATGTCACACCTGATCTGCTGTAACTGCCCTTACAAAAGGAAATGTACTAATAAAGTTTAAATTATAAAAAAAGATGTGATTCCACTTCACAAAAGTGGGAGCAAGACAGAGGCAGGAAACTACAGACCTGTCAGTTTGACCTCTGTGGTAGGTAAAGTGAAGGAATCACTTCTGAAGGAAAGAATTGTTGAGTACATAGAGGCCAGTGGGGCACAGGACCCAAGGCAGCATGGGTTCACAGCGGGAAGGTCATGTCAGACAGATCTAATTGATTTCTTAGACTGGGTGACCTAAGTAGTAGACCAGGGAGGGGCGGTTGGCATTGCCAACCTAGACTTTAGCAAGGAATTTGACACAGTCCCTCACAAAAGATTAATAATCAAATTAACCAGCCTGGGAGTGGGTCCCAGGGTGGTAGCCTGGGTAAAACATTGGCTGGACAACAGGATGCAGAAGGTAATTGTAAATGGATTCCACTCTGAAAAAAGAGGGGTTACTAGTGGGGTACCGCAGGGTTCAGTACTGGGTCCAGTCCTTTTTAATGTATTTATAAGTGACATTGCAGAGGGACTTGAAGGAAAAGTATGCTTCTTCACAGATGACACGAAGATCTGCAACACAGTTGATACACAAGGAGGTGTGGAAAGGATGAGAAGGGACTTGGCAAGGTTGGAGGAATGGTCAGAAGTATGGCAGCTAGGATTCAATCAAAGAAGTGCAAAATAATGCACCTGGGAAACAAAAACCCAGGGGAAGATTACACAATTGGGGCAGGGGGTAGTAACAACAAGAAGAATGGAAAGGGACCTGTGGGTAATCATATCAGATGACCTTAACGTTAGCAAGCAATGTGAGAAGGCAGTAGGGAGGGCTGGGGGGATACTGGGATGTATAGGGAGAGGCATCATCAGCAGAAAACAGGAAATTATTATCTCTCTGTACAGACAGTTGGTGAGACCCCATCTGAAGTACTATGTCCAGTTCTGGAGACCCCATCTCCACAAGGACATAGACAGGATGGAGGCAGTCCAGAGAAGGGCAACTAAAATGGTGCAGGGTCTGCAAGAGAAGCCATATGAGGAGACTAACAGAGCTTAATATGTATACCCTTGAGGAAAGGAGGGTGGACAAAGCAATGGGGCCTGATGGAATTCACCCCAGAATTCTAAAAGAATTAAGGGGGGAACTAGTGAAACCACTGGCTACTCTTTTTAATAAATCATGGGAGGATTGTGTGGTACCCAAGTACTGGAAGAAGGTGGATGTGATTCCCCTTCACAAAAGTGGGACCAAGACAGAGGCAGAAAACTACAGACCTGTTAGTTTGACCTCTGTGGTAGGGAAAGTGATGGAGTTACTGCTGAAGGAAAGAATAGTTGAGTTCCTAGAGGCCTGTGGGGCATAGGACCCAAGGCAGCATGGGTTCACAGCGGGAAGGTCATGACAGACGAATCTAATAGATTTCTTTGACTGGGTGACCAAAGTAGTAGACCAGGGAGAGGCTGTGGACATGGCCTACCTAGACTTTAGCAAGGCATTTGACACAGTCCCACACAAAAGATTAATAGTCAAATTAACCAGCCTGGGAGTGGGTCCCAGGGTGGTAGCCTAGATAAAACATTAGCTGAACAACAGGACACAGAAGATAATTGTAAATGGAGTCCACTCTGAAGAAAGAGGGGTTACTAGTGGGAGTACCGTGAGGGTTCAGTATTGGGTCCAGTCCTTTTAATGTCTTCATAAGTGACATTGCAGAGGGACTGAAGGAAAGTATGCCTCTTTGCAGATGACACAAAGATCTGCAACAGGGTTGACACACAAGGAGGCGTGGAAAGAATGAGAAGGGACTTGGCAAGGTTGGAGAATGGTCAAAGTATGGCAGCTAGGATTCAATGCAAAGAAGTGCAAAATAATGCACCTGGGAAACAAGAACCCAGGGGAAGAATACACAATGGGGGGAGGTAGTAACAAGAACAAAAAAGGAAAGGGATCTGGGGGAGTAATCATATTAGGTGACTTTAAGGTTAGCAAGCAATGTGAGAAAGCAGTAGGGAGGGCTGGGAGTATACTGGGATGCATAAGGAGAGGCATCAGCAGCAGAAAACAGGAAGTTGTTATCCCTCTGTACAGACAGTTGGTGAGACCCCATCTGGAGTACTGCATCCAGTTCTGGAGATCCCATCTCTGCAAGGACATAGACAGGATAGAGGCAGTCCAGAGGAGGGCAACTAAAATGGTGCAGGGTCTGCAAGAGAAGCCATAAGAGAAGAGACTAAAGGAGCTTAATATGTATACCATTGAGGAAAGACAGGAGGGGGGGGACATGATAGAAATGGGCAGACTAGATGGGCCAAGCGGTCCTTATCTGCCATCAAAGACTATGTTTCTATGTTTCTATGAGGGTGGGACATGATAGAAACTTTTAAGTACCTCAGTGGAATCAACAAAGTCCAAGAGGGTAGCATCTTTCAGAAAAATAGATATGCAAGAACAAGGGGACACAATTTGAAGATAGAGGAGGGACGGCTCAGGGGCAATGTGAGGAAGTATTTTTTCACAGAGATAGTGGTGGACACATGGAACAGCCTTCCTGAGGAGGTTGTGGTATCCAAAACTGTGGGAGAATTCAAGAATGTATGGGACAGACGTAAGGCAATTCTTGTGGGGGGGTAGAAAGAAATAGGCTGTTGGTTAACAAGGATCTGCAGCTTATCCTGTAGGTAGGGAAATGGGCAGACTAGGTGCGACAAGTGGTCCTTATCTGCCATCAAAGCCTATGTTTCTATGTGTCTATGTTCTGTCTGCTTGGGCGTCTTTGTACCTAAAGGACTGCTAATCTGCTTGAAACTCCATGCCTGTAAATTAATCTTTTTATTTTTACTGTCTGTGTACTTATGACATTAAGAAAACACCTTGACTACAGACTATTATTTTGCGGCTGGTGCATCACTTAGTGTATGTGTGGTTTGATGCAGGATACTAACACAGAACAAGGCCACTCTTCTTGATGGTGTTCTATTCCTGTTCCACTAACTCACTACTTGCTTTGTGAGTAATGTTTACTAAAACATTTCCTGCCTATCCCTCTCCAGTGACTATGCATGCCTTCTAGTCATCTTGTCTCCCATACTCTTAAATAAAAGGGCACTTCACCAGTGTGATGCCTTGAATCAGTTGATAGACGTTCACCTTATTTGTACAGGAGGAAGAGTTCCCTTGGGTCTTGTTAGTGTAGGGTAACTTCGGGTAGCTGGGAAGTGAATTCAAGCAGGCGGCATGCACACTGGCTTTTCCCGAGGTGTTCTTGTGCAAGGCTAGGGAGAGGAAAGGGTGCTCTGTCCCAGGGCATTTAATATCTGGTTGAAGGCATGGTGCATGGAGGAGGCCTTCAGCTATATTAGGGACTGTGGCCAACCTAGGAGGATATGGGCCTCTATAGGGAAGATGGCCTGCATCCATCCAGGAAGGAGACTGCAGTCCTTGGTAGGGGCTTTAAATGCTACATGGATGAGCATTTAACTAGCCTGGGGTGAGGCTGTAAAATCCAGGAGGCAGCAATCTCCCAGATGATGGAGCAGCAGGAGCAGAGATGGAGGGGGTGGGTACAGGACAGAGGAAAAGAGGGGTATAAATCAGGTAAGCAAGAGTAAAGATTAGACAGGGAACTGAGGAGGCACAATGGGAAAAGGTGGGTCTGGGGAGCTTCAGGGAACAGCACAAGCAGAAAAGGAAGCAGAAGCAAGGAAGTAGCAGAGAAGGAGTAAGGTATGGATAGTCATTTGAACCAACACACAGAACATGCAAAACTCCAGACCTGGAAGCCATCATGGTGGAGGCTAGACTGGACTTGGTGGCCATAACAGAGCCATAGTACAACAAGCACCTCTACTGGAACATGACATACCTGGCTACTTTCTGTTCAGGAGAGGTCAGCCAGGGAGGAGGGAAAGGTTGAGCTATATGTGAGGAGGAATCAAGGTCATGCAGCTATAGGAGCACCTATAAGAAAGGAAGGGCTGGAGGGCTGTGGGTCATCCTGGAGATGGGCTCTGGAGCTGTTATCCATTCGAGAGGGTGTACAGGCCTCCAACACAGGAAGAGGAGTTGGGCAGGGGCACTTCGTGGAGCCATCATCAGAATGGCAAATAAGGGGGATGCTGCTAGTTGGTGACTTTAATCTGCCAGATGTGTAGTGAAGCTTTCCAACTGCAGTTTCAGCAAGAAGTAGCCATCTTTGACTCTACTAGGGTTTTTTCACAGGCAGTTAGTCAAAAAACACACTAGGATAGTTATGTTAAGGAAAGCAGTGCAGTTTACATGATAAGGTGTGAGGCTGTTTCTTCTTGTTTGTAATAGTTACAGATGGGAGAATCAGGAAACACATGGAGTTAAGAAACCTGTCACCAGATGCCTTGGTGAATGTTGATCAGACTTTATTGCCTTCATGGTGCTTTGACCTCCTCTCTCTACATGCCCAGGTATGTATCTACTGATAGATGCAATGTATGAATGTTTAAACCAAAGTTTATTTCATGTAAAGGATGTATGATTATGTTCTTGTACACACAGGCAGAGCCTGTGGGTGGCCAATATATCCTTATATCCTTGTTTAAAAATGTATAAGTGGTTTGCATATCTATACAACTTAAACACAATAAAAATTTATAAAAAAAAAAAACTAGGGATGAGGCAGTGCTGGATCTAGTGCTTAAAAACTGGGACAGCATAGCAGATGGCATAGTGGGCAGTCTCCTAGGCACCAGTGATCACCATGCAGTGAGGTTTAACATTAAGAAAGGAACAGAGGCAACCAACACAAGGACGAGGGTCCTGAACTTCAGGAGTGTGGTTTTTAAAGAAATAGGAAACTGTCTCAGAATCTGCCTCATGGAGGGTTGGAGGCAGAGTGGGGAAGACTAAGGGAGGACATGATTAAGGCAACCAGCCTCTGCATGAAGGAAGTGAATAAGAGTAGGAGGAAAAAAAGAGCATTTTTGTTTTCTAGGGAAGCGACCAAGATGGTGAGGGAAATATGAGTGGTATTCAGGAGGTATAAGAAAACAAAGAAGAAGGAGGACAGAGAGACATATCATGTAACGCAGAGGGAAGCAGGAAAGGTGGTGAGTGGAGCAAAGGCACATAATGAGGAAAGGACAGACAAAGGGATTACAAAAGTGTATAAGACTTTCTTCAGATGCATATGTGAGAAGAAGAAAGTAAGAGAAGGGATAGTGAGAAATAGAGGGGCAGAAGGGGAGACTGTGCAGAAGAGGACCATGAAAAAGCTGCAATCCTGAACAGGTGCTTGCTTCTGCTGTCTTCACAGTGGAGGGGGGAGAGGGTCAGACCACCGGGGAGTAGCAGGAACTGGATGGAGGCTGACACAAGTCCATTTTCAGTGGAAAACATCCTGAAGGAACTTGCAGCTTTGAAGATGGACAGGCTATGGGACTAAATGAGATACACACAAGGGTACTAAAGGAACTTATGGAGGTGAAAGATGACCGACTGACAGCCATATTCAACAGTTCACTGGAAACATGGAGACATGGTTCTGGAGGACTGGAGAAGAGATCAGGTGGTCCTTCTACACAAGAGTGGCAGCAGGGAAGAAGCTAGCAATTATAGGTAGTCAGTCGCATGTCAGCAGTACGGAAGCTAATGGAAACCCTGCTAAAGGAAGGACTGGTACAGTCTTTTGAATCATGTGGGCTGCAAGACCACAGGCAAATCTGATTGATTTCTTTGACTGGGTGACCAGGGAAATTGATCAGAGAAGGGCAATGGACATGGCCTATCTGGGCTTTAGCAAGGCCTTCCACACTGTGCTTCACAGGACACAGATAAGAATGTCGGGCAGTCCAAGGGTGGGATCCAATGTGGTGAACTGGGTAAGAAACTGGTTAAAGGATGGGTAATAAGGGGTGGTGGTAAATGGAACTCACTGTAATGATGGGAGAGTGATCAGTAGAGTGCCATAAGGCTCAGTCCTGAGACATCCCTCTTCAATGTCTTCATAAGTGACATTGCAGAAGACCTGGAAGGGAAGGGAAACCTTTTTGCAGACATCAAATTTGCAATTGGGTGGATACTCAGGATGGGGTGAAGGCAATGTGCAGGGATCTTGGGAAACTCAAGGAGTGGTCAAAGTCTTGGCAGTTGGGGTTCAATGCCAAAAAGATGTAAAATCCTACACCTAGGGCATGGGGACTGAGGAGCTGAGTATAGGACGGGGGGGGAGTATGGACAGTCACTAAGCAAGAAAGATAGCCGAAGGTCATTATAACTAATGACTTCAAAGTGGCAGAGCAGTGTTAGAAAGCAGTGGGGAGGGCTAGTTGGAAGCTGTAGTGCTTAGGGAGGGGTATCTCCTGCAGGAAGAGGGAGGTGGTGTTGCCACTGTGTCACTCACTGGTAAGACCCCATCTGTTGTAGTGTGTCCAGTTTTGGAGGCTTAATTACCAAGGGCTATTCATTCATATTCCTGCAAAGAATCGGATGGGAAGAGTGACTGAGGTGCCCAAGATATTCCTGGTTCGGTTTGATTGAAATGGAAAGCCTTCAACCGATTGTATCTAAGATCATAGCGGCTGGATTAAAGTTCAGGATGGGGTACCCAGCGAAGTTACAAGTCTCAGTAAATGGCTCTTGGCTCAATTTTGAGGATCCTGAAACTGCGCTACTAAGCCTTAAGTCGGCGTTGCCAGATTTGTTCCGGATGACCTGAGATTGCCTCCTGATCTTCGGGACTCACTGAGTGTTGCTGAGTGAACTGTTACTCGTTTTTTTTCGTGGAGAAAGCTCCTTCTAATGATAGAATTCTGCTGTGTTTAAGTTCTCAAATGGAAATGGGCTACTAGTATACGGCCTGACTCTTACTATATTCAGGCCCTGGCTTGTTGCTGTTAATAGTATTTCAGGAGGAATCCTTTTGGGGGGCCTGGGGATGGCTTACTTGGGACTGCATCCCGGATAATGTTAAATATTTAATTTCTAGGGGGAACATACGGGGGAAGGCTTTCGGTTAATGCCTCTTGATCAGTTTATATGTGGTAAAATTTCAGATCTCTGAGCGGTTTCGGGCTTTCACGGAGCTTTTGGCAGGTCAGTTGGACTAGGTTATGGCCACAGAGGGCTGCCGGGTTCGCCAAACTAACGTAGGTCTGGTGATTTTGCCTCAGAGGATTTCCTCAATCGCTATGCCATCCTGGCTTTGCGGGTTTTTGGAACTAGGGTCAGCAACCCTGGGTAATCACTCTAATGTTTTCCCACTTCAGGGTCTCTTTTCAGTGCTTATCCAGTCTCTTGTTTTTTCACATTCTTAACTTGACAATGGGGTTACCCCTCAGTATTAGTTTTTTCCTGGCTCTGGTTCTTGATGTAGCCTCCTATGGGGGACAGGCATTTTTTAACTCTTATTTTGGAGTCTTGTGGTGACCTGCCATATTCACGTTTGTGATATCCGGTTTCACTCTCTTTCTCTATATCTAGTGGACTACTCAACATATGTCCACAGGCTTTGAAAGCCAAGACCACTCTTTAGGTATTAAGGGCTCATTAATTTAATTCATAAACTACTTTATATATAGAGATATGAGGGTAATCATTGCAGGGGATATTTTTGGGGCGGGAGGGGAAGATATGACCCAGTGCTGTGCTAAGCGTTGCTTGTGACAGATTGGAGGTTGGGAGGGGTGAGTACTATGTGTTCTTGTTGGGCGGTGGGGATGTATTGGGGCTTAGACTTGGGTTTTGGAAGGTGGTATTGGGGTGGTGGGAGGCCTTACAGCAGCAATGGTAGGGTTAGATTACCTGTTATATACCCTGAGTGCAGGGCCGAATCTATTACATTTAGTAATCTTTAGTAGATGGCCAAGGAGGTGACCTTTGCAACGTGGAATGTCAAGGGGATCAGGAAAAAATCTAAGCAATATCAGGTTCTCAAATATTTAAGCCTACTACATACTCAGATAACTTTTCTACAGGAATCACACTTATTAGAAACGGAAGCCTCACAAATGAGGAGACAACAAGTGGGGATGGTGTATGAGGCGCAAGGCTCCTCAAACAGTTGTGGGGTCATGCTTATTATTAACAGGGGCATTCCCTTTGTTTTAACTCAAGTTATTAGGGACCCTGAGGGTAGGTTCGTTTTGGCTATAGGTAGTCTCTGGTCAATACCACTGTTATTGGGCAGCATATATGGTCCTAATGCAGATGATCCTGGCTACTTCATGAGACTTGTAAATGTAATCCTGCCTTTCCTTCCCATAAGGATTATCCTGGGGGGGTGACTTTAACCAAGTCATAGACTCAAATCTTGACAGGTCAGGTGGCAGTTCGGGGGGTGTATCTCCAGGTCAGAGGGCCTTCAGAGACCTACTGGATCAATGCAGGCTCTGCGATGTCTGGCGTGTCCTAAATCCAGATTCCAGGGAGTTCACCTACAGGTCATTGGCACACAGCTCGCAGTCCCACATTGATTACATCTTCATTTCTCAGACTCTCTTGCCTGGGGTTAGGACCTCATCAATCCAACCTAGTCCTGTCTCTGACCACTCCTTGGTGTTGTGTGAACTGGCAATTCAGGATGTTTCAAAGGAAACAAGATGGAAACTTAATGACCAATTGCTTAAAGATTCTAAATATTGCAAAACCATAAGGTAGCACATTGAGGCTTTTTTTTGTCCAACCCTTTAGATAGTGCAAAACCGGACATTATATGGGGGGCTTTTAAGGCCTACATGAGAGGCATTCTTATTAGCATCACAACAGCTAGGAAAAGAGCTAGGGAAAGGGAACTACTATCTTTGCTATCCCAAATTCGGGTTCTTGAATTTAATGTCTCGGTTAATTCTCCAGAAGAGGATAAGACGAAGCTCTTAGTGCTGAGAGATAAATATTTAGAATTACTCCAGGAAAAGGCAGAGTAGGCAGGGCACCTACTGGCACTCCGTATTAAGCAACAAGAATCTGTGAGATTTATCCCTTCTATCAGGGCATCTACAAATGGGTCCCTGAAAACATCTCCTACTGAGATAGTTCAAGAATTCGCAGCATACTACAAAACGCTGTATGTGGACATGGAGCACCCCCACAGCCTAAGCGTGGAGAAGTATCTGATGGCTCTTGTTTGCCTTCCTCCCAGCACATTATAAGGACTCTCTCATCTCTTCTATAACACAGGAAGAAATCACTGAGGTTATTAATGGTTTACCCTAAGATAAAACTCCTGGGCCTGATGGTTTTTCTTCCCTTTTCTATAAGACATTTCGAGAACTTTTATTACCAATACTTAATAGATTATTTCAGCATATTCTATCCAGGACAGAGGTTGACTGTCATCTCTTTGAAGCCCTGATAGTGCTACTCCCCAAGCCAGACAAGGACCCAGAGCTTGTCCAAAGTTATAGGCCTATATCCCTCCTAAATCAAGACATTAAAATTCTCTCAAAGATTTTAGCTAACAGGTTATCCATGGTAATCCCTGAGTTAATGGGTATGAATCAGGTAGGATTCATGAAGGGACGCTCATCAACGGACCATTTGCATACATTATCCCATGTCTTCTCGGCTACCAGAGATGCCGAGTTCCCTGCAGGCCTGGTCTCTCTGGATGCCGAGAAGGCATTTGATTGGGTAAACTGGAGTTTTTTGTTTAAGGTATTGAGTGTCTTCAGATTCCCTCCGGTTTTCATATCCTGGGTTGCTGCACTATATAAATCCCCTACAGCAAGAATCTCAGTTAATGGGGTCTTCTCTAATTCCTTCCCACTTTATTCAGGCACTAGGCAGGGTTGCCCCCTATCGCCTCTGTTGTTTAATTTATACTTGGAACCCCTCATTCAAAACATTCTCAAAAATACTTATACGAGGTATCCGGGTTGGATGTCATGAAATCAAACTCACTGTGTATGCAGATGATTTGTTGATACATCTCTCCCATCCGGTTTCATCAATACCACCCTTACTGAATGAAATAGCCAGATTTAGTGAGCGATCCAACTACAAGCTGAATGCCAGTAAATCCCTATTTTTCCCATTAAACCACAAGGTATATAAGGACGATATCAGTCCCTTAGGCTTAGGTTGGACTCCTAGAGCATTTAGGTATTTGGGCATCAAGTTATCCCGTAACCCCTCAACATGGTTTAAAGATAACCTGGACTCTCTCTCTCTCACAGGTTATTATTCACGACCTTGATAGATGGTCTAAACTTTCTATATCATTATGGGCCAGGATTAACATAATCAAGATGAATGTATTTCCTAGAATTTTCTACCCCCATCCCTTCTCAATTCTTTTATTCCGATATGCTGGTTTAAGAAACTGCACGGTATATTTACAAGATTTATTTGGGCTGATAAATATCCCCGTTTGGCTTATTACAAATTAGCTGCCCCAAAACTTGAGGGGGGGCTGAGGATTCCCCATATGGCATTATATTACTGGGCCAGTCATCTAGCAAAATGTGTGAGATGGATATCCCCAGGCCCTGAAATGGAACAACCAGTATGGCTTAAGATTGAATTAGATGCAATTAAAGCTAAACGCCTAGATCCCTTAACCCTATTTTGCCTCAAATTGTCTCATGTAAAGATGGCTGACTGTATCACAGTAGGCATCTCTTTAAGAGTTTATGCACAATTATGCTTATTTCTTCATTATTCTTCTCAGACTGATTTAGCTCAATCTATTTGGAACTCCCCATCTTTTACTATTAACAGAAAACAGATTCCCAGTAAATGGTTGCCTCAATTAGGCAATGGAAAATTGCTTTCCATGGTGGATGGGGATGGGCACTGGTTGTCCCCAGGTGGAATTTCTGAAAAGTTTCTCATTCCGATCTCATCTCACTTCAAGGTCATGCAGTTAAGACACTTACTCACATTAGTCCTGGGGAATACTCCTCCTTCCCAGAAAGTGTCAGCCTTGATGCCTGAAATTTCCCTACTGTCTGGATCCTGAGGTACCGTATCTAAGATATACAGAGTGTTGTATTACAAAAAAATATGGGGACTCCCTTGGGCCTACTAGATTTTGGAACTCACTCCTTCCTCAATACCAGTTGGACTGGCAACCCCTATGGAGATCCTGTCATAAATATGTTTCCCAGGATAGATTGCATCTCATGCAATACCATATAATACATAATATGTATTGTACCCCAGTAAAACTAAAGAAATGGGGTTTCTCGAACTCTAGCACATGTACCAGGTGCTTGCAAGAAGAAGAAAAGCTCCTTTACATGTTTTGGACCTGTCCCAAAGTTTCCCTCTCTGGAATTCAATTAAGATGTCTCTCGATCCCTGCTGGGCCTTCAAGGATATTTTATTCCTGAGATTTGTCTCCTAGGGACATGTCCCTGGTTAAAGTAAGAATCAGGAAATTCACATCTCCATGGTTGCTTTTCCATTAAAAACTCATTTACGTCATTGGAAGGACCAATCCACCCCATCTTTCCAGGGGTGGTTGCATGAAATCATTTAAAATCTCCAAACAGAAAAGGCGATTGCAAGTCTTCATAACAGACTAGTAACTCTTGGTAAACTATGGGATCCCCTCCATTCTTTACTCTCCTTGTCTAGCTGATGTTTATATCACACCCCAGTCCTGTTCATACGTCTAATAGAAATATTTACTGCATTTTAGGGTGATATAGTCCGGTTGCTGCTGTAAGGGGTGGGTGGGGTGGGCTGGGCAGTTCCTATTGTACATGTGGTATGTCACACCTGATCTGCTGTAACTGCCCTTTACAAAAGGAAATGTACTAATAAAGTTTAAATTATAAAAAAGATGTGATTCCACTTCACAAAAGTGGGAGCAAGACAGAGGCAGGAAACTACAGACCTGTCAGTTTGACCTCTGTGGTAGGTAAAGTGAAGGAATCACTTCTGAAGGAAAGAATTGTTGAGTACATAGAGGCCAGTGGGGCACAGGACCCAAGGCAGCATGGGTTCACAGCGGGAAGGTCATATCAGACAGATCTAATTGATTTCTTAGACTGGGTGACCTAAGTAGTAGACCAGGAGGGGGTTGGCATTGCCAACCTAGACTTTAGCAAGGAATTTGACACAGTCCCTCACAAAGATTAATAATCAAATTAACCAGCCTGGGAGTGGGTCCCAGGGTGGTAGCCTGGGTAAAACATTGGCTGGACAACAGGATGCAGAAGGTAATTGTAAATGGATTCCACTCTGAAAAAGAGGGGTTACTAGTGGGCACCGGAGGGTTCAGTACTGGGTCCAGTCCTTTTAATGTATTTATAAGTGACATTGCAGAGGACTTGAAGGAAAAGTATGCTTCTTCACAGATGACACGAAGATCTGCAACACAGTTGATACACAAGGAGGTGTGGAAAGGATGAAGAGGACTTGGCAGAGTTGGAGGAATGGTCAAGTATGGCAGCTAGGATTCAATCAAAAGTGCAAAATAATGCACCTGGGAAACAAAACCCAGGGAAGATTACACAATTGGGGCAGGGGTAGTAACAACAAGAAGAATGGAAAGGGACCTGTGGGTAATCATATCAGATGACCTTAACGTTAGCAAGCAATGTGAGAAGGCAGTAGGGAGGGCTGGGGGATACTGGGATGTATAGGGAGAGGCATCATCAGCAGAAAACAGGAAATTATTATCTCTGTACAGACAGTTGGTGAGACCCCATCTGAGTACTATGTCCAGTTCTGGAGACCCCATCTCCACAAGGACATAGACAGGATGGAAGCAGTCCAGAGAAGGGCAACTAAATGGTGCAGGGTCTGCAAGAGAAGCCATATGAGGAGACTAACAGAGCTAATATGTATACCCTTGAGGAAAGGAGGGTGGACAAAGCAATGGGGCCTGATGGAATTCACCCCAGAATTCTAAAAGAATTAAGGGGGAACTAGTGAAACCACTGGCTACTCTTTTTAATAAATCATGGAGGATTGTGTGGTACCCAAGTACTGGAAGAAGGTGGATGTGATTCCCTTCACAAAGTGGGACCAAGACAGAGGCAGAAAACTACAGACCTGTTAGTTTGACCTCTGTGGTAGGAAAGTGATGGAGTTACTGCTGAAGGAAAGAATAGTTGAGTTCCTAGAGGCCTGTGGGGCATAGGACCCAAGGCAGCATGGGTTCTACAGCAGGAAGGTCATGACAGGCAGAATCTAATAGATTTCTTTGACTGGGTGACCAAAGTAGTAGACCAGGGAGGCTGTGGACATGGCCTACCTAGACTTTAACAGGCATTTGACACAGTCCCACACAAAAGATTAATAGTCAAATTAACCAGCCTGGAGTGGGTCCCAGGGTGGTAGCCTAGATAAAACATTAGCTGAACAACAGGACACAGAAGATAATTGTAAATGGAGTCCACTCTGAAGAAAGAGGGGTTACTAGTGGGGTACCGCAGGGTTCAGTATTGGGTCCAGTCCTTTTTAATGTCTTCATAAGTGACATTGCAGAGGGACTGGAAGGAAAAGTATGCCTCTTTGCAGATGACACAAAGATCTGCAACAGGGTTGACACACAAGGAGGCGTGGAAAGAATGAGAAGGGACTTGGCAAGGTTGGAGGAATGGTCAGAAGTATGGCAGCTAGGATTCAATGCAAAGAAGTGCAAAATAATGCACCTGGGAAACAAGAACCCAGGGGAAGAATACACAATGGGGGGAGGTAGTAACAAGAACAAAAAAGGAAAGGGATCTGGGGGAGTAATCATATTAGGTGACTTTAAGGTTAGCAAGCAATGTGAGAAAGCAGTAGGGAGGGCTGGGAGTATACTGGGATGCATAAGGAGAGGCATCAGCAGCAGAAAACAGGAAGTTGTTATCCCTCTGTACAGACAGTTGGTGAGACCCCATCTGGAGTACTGCATCCAGTTCTGGAGATCCCATCTCTGCAAGGACATAGACAGGATAGAGGCAGTCCAGAGGAGGGCAACTAAAATGGTGCAGGGTCTGCAAGAGAAGCCATAAGAGAAGAGACTAAAGGAGCTTAATATGTATACCATTGAGGAAAGACAGGAGGGGGGGGACATGATAGAAATGGGCAGACTAGATGGGCCAAGCGGTCCTTATCTGCCATCAAAGACTATGTTTCTATGTTTCTATGAGGGTGGGACATGATAGAAACTTTTAAGTACCTCAGTGGAATCAACAAAGTCCAAGAGGGTAGCATCTTTCAGAAAAATAGATATGCAAGAACAAGGGGACACAATTTGAAGATAGAGGAGGGACGGCTCAGGGGCAATGTGAGGAAGTATTTTTTCACAGAGATAGTGGTGGACACATGGAACAGCCTTCCTGAGGAGGTTGTGGTATCCAAAACTGTGGAGAATTCAAGAATGTATGGGACAGGCGTAAGGCAATTCTTGTGGGGGTAGAAAGAAATAGGCTGTTGGTTAACAAGGATCTGCAGCTTATCCTGTAGGTAGGGAAATGGGCAGACTAGGTGCGACAAGTGGTCCTTATCTGCCATCAAAGCCTATGTTTCTATGTGTCTATGTTCTGTCTGCTTGGGCGTCTTTGTACCTAAAGGACTGCTAATCTGCTTGAAACTCCATGCCTGTAAATTAATCTTTTTATTTTTTACTGTCTGTGTACTTATGACATTAAGAAAACACCTTGACTACAGACTATTATTTGTGCGGCTGGTGCATCACTTAGTGTATGTGTGGTTTGATGCAGGATACTAACACAGAACAAGGCCACTCTTCTTGATGGTGTTCTATTCCTGTTCCACTAACTCACTACTTGCTTTGTGAAGTAATGTTTACTAAAACATTTCCTGCCTATCCCTCTCTCAGTGACTATGCATGCCTTCTAGTCATCTTGTCTCCCATACTCTTAAATAAAAGAGGGCACTTCACCAGTGTGATGCCTTGAATCAGTTGATAGACGTTCACCTTATTTGTACAGGAGGAAGAGTTCCCTTGGGTCTTGTTAGTGTAGGGTAACTTCAGGTAGCTGGGAAGTGAATTCAAGCAGGCGGCATGCACTGGCTTTTCCGAGGTGTTCTTGTGCAAGGCTAGGGAGAGGAAAGGGTGCTCTGTCCCAGGGCATTTAATATCTGGTTGAAGGCATGGTGCATGGAGGAGGCCTTCAGCTATATTAGGGACTGTGGCCAACCTAGGAGGATATGGGCCTCTATAGGGAAGATGGCCTGCATCCATCCAGGAAGGAGACTGCAGTCCTTGGTAGGGGCTTTAAATGCTACATGGATGAGCATTTAACTAGCCTGGGGTGAGGCTGTAAAATCCAGGGAGGCAGCAAATCTCCCCAGATGATGGAGCAGCAGGGAGGCAGAGATGGAGGGGGTGGGTACAGGACAGAGGAAAAGAGGGGTATAAATCAGGTAAGCAAGAGTAAAAGATTAGACAGGGAACTGAGGAGGCACAATGGGAAAAGGTGGGTCTGGGGGAGCTTCAGGGAACAGCACAAGCAGAAAAGGGAAGCAGAAGCAAGGAAGTAGCAGAGAAGGAGTAAGGTATGGATAGTCATTTGAACCAACACACAGAACATGCAAAACTCCAGACCTGGAAGCCATCATGGTGGAGGCTAGACTGGACTTGGTGGCCATAACAGAGCCATAGTACAACAAGCACCTCTACTGGAACATGACATACCTGGCTACTTTCTGTTCAGGAGAGATCAGCCAGGGAGGAGGGGAAAAGGGGTTGAGCTATATGTGAGGGAAGGAATCAAGGTCATGCAGCTATAGGAGCACCTATAAGAAAAGGAAGGGCTGGAGGGGCTGTGGGTCATCCTGGAGATGGGCTCTGGAGCTGTTATCCATTCCGGGGTGGTGTACAGGCCTCCAACACAGGGAAGGGAGTTGGGCAGGGTACTTCGTGGAGCCATCATCAGAATGGCAAATAAGGGGGAGATGCTGCTAGTTGGTGACTTTAATCTGCCAGATGTGTAGTGAAGCTTTCCAACTGCAGTTTCAGCAAGAAGCAGGGCCATCTTTGACTCCCTACTAGGGTTTTTTCACAGGCAGTTAGTCAAAAAACACACTAGGATAGTTATGTTAAGGAAAGCAGTGCAGTTTACATGATAAGGTGTGAGGCTGTTTCTTCTTGTTTGTAATAGTTACAGATGGGGAGAATCAGGAAACACATGGAGTTAAGAAACCTGGTCACCAGATGCCTTGGTGAATGTTGATCAGACTTTATTGCCTTCATGGTGCTTTGACCTCTCCTCTCCTCTACATGCCCAGGTATGTATCTACTGATAGATGCAATGTATGGAATGTTTAAACCAAAGTTTATTTCATGTAAAGGATGTATGATTATGCTCCTTGTACACCACAGGCAGAGCCTGTGGGTGGCCAATATATCCTTATATCCTTGTTTAAAAATGTATAAGTGGTTTGCATATCTATACAACTTAAACACAATAAAAATTTATAAAAAAAAAAAACTAGGGATGAGGCAGTGCTGGATCTAGTGCTTAAAAACTGGGACAGCATAGCAGATGGCATAGTGGGCAGTCCCTAGGGCACCAGTGATCACCATGCAGTGAGGTTTAACATTAAGAAAGGAACAGAGCAACCAACACAAGGACGAGGGTCCTGAACTTCAGGAGTGTGGTTTTAAAGAAATAGGAAACTGTCTCAGAATCTGCCTCATGGAGGGTTGGAGGCAGAGTGGGGAAGACTAAGGAGGACATGATTAAGGCAACCAGCCTCTGCATGAAGGAAGTGAATAAGAGTAGGAGGAAAAAGAGCATTTTGTTTTCTAGGAAGCGACCAAGATGGTGAGGAAATATGAGTGGTATTCAGGAGGTATAAGAAAACAAAGAAGAAGGAGGACAGAGACATATCATGTAACGCAGAGGAAGCAGGAAAGGGTGAGTGGAGCAAGGCACATAATGAGAAAAGGACAGACAAAGGGATTACAAAAGTGTATAAGACTTTCTTCAGATGCATATGTGAGAAGAAGAAAGTAAGAGAAGGATAGTGAGAAATAGAGGGGCAGAAGGGGAGACTGTGCAGAAGAGGACCATGAAAAAGCTGCAATCCTGAACAGGTGCTTGCTTCTGCTGTCTTCACAGTGGAGGGGGGAGAGGGTCAGACCACCGGGGAGTAGCAGGAACTGGATGGAGGCTGACACAAGTCCATTTTCAGTGGAAAACATCCTGAAGGAACTTGCAGCTTTGAAGATGGACAGGCTATGGGACTAAATGAGATACACACAAGGGTACTAAAGGAACTTATGGAGGTGAAAGATGACCGACTGACAGCCATATTCAACAGTTCACTGGAAACATGGAGACATGGTTCTGGAGGACTGGAGAAGAGATCAGGTGGTCCTTCTACACAAGAGTGGCAGCAGGGAAGAAGCTAGCAATTATAGGTAGTCAGTCGCATGTCAGCAGCATGGAAGCTAATGGAAACCCTGCTAAAGGAAGGACTGGTACAGTCTTTTGAATCATGTGGGCTGCAAGACCACAGGCAAATCTGATTGATTTCTTTGACTGGGTGACCAGGGAAATTGATCAGAGAAGGGCAATGGACATGGCCTATCTGGGCTTTAGCAAGGCCTTCCACACTGTGCTTCACAGGACACAGATAAGAATGTCGGGCAGTCCAAGGGTGGGATCCAATGTGGTGAACTGGGTAAGAAACTGGTTAAAGGATGGGTAATAAGGGGTGGTGGTAAATGGAACTCACTGTAATGATGGGAGAGTGATCAGTAGAGTGCCATAAGGCTCAGTCCTGAGACATCCCTCTTCAATGTCTTCATAAGTGACATTGCAGAAGACCTGGAAGGGAAGGGAAACCTTTTTGCAGACATCAAATTTGCAATTGGGTGGATACTCAGGATGGGGTGAAGGCAATGTGCAGGGATCTTGGGAAACTCAAGGAGTGGTCAAAGTCTTGGCAGTTGGGGTTCAATGCCAAAAGATGTAAAATCCTACACCTAGGGCATGGGACTGAGGAGCTGAGTATAGGACGGGGAGTATGGACAGTCACTAAGCAAGAAAGATAGCCGAAGGTCATTATAACTAATGACTTCAAAGTGGCAGAGCAGTGTTAGAAAGCAGTGGGGAGGGCTAGTTGGAAGCTGTAGTGCTTAGGGAGGGGTATCTCCTGCAGGAAGAGGGAGGTGGTGTTGCCACTGTGTCACTCACTGGTAAGACCCCATCTGTTGTAGTGTGTCCAGTTTTGGAGGCTACATCTATGAAAGGACATAGACAGGGTGGAAGCAGTCCAAAGGAGGACAACTAAAATGCTGTGGGGGTTACATGGGAAGCCCTAGGAAGAGAGACTGAGGGATCTCAACATGTACACCCTGGAAACGAGGAGAACGAGACGTGGCATGACAGAGACCTTACAAGTACCTCACAGGGGCAAATAGGGTACAGAAGGGGCATCTCTTTCACATGAGAAAGAGCACTAGGAGGACGTGGTGGCATACACCGAAGCTGGAGGGGGAAGCTGGGGTGGGAGGTTTAAGAAGGATGTGAGGAAATATTATATCACTTAAAGTATGGCAGATGCCTGGAACACACTGCCAATGGAAGTGATGGAGGTGAAAATGGTGGAGGGGGTACTTCAAGTATGTATGGAATAGACATGGGATATATTGGGAAATAAGCAGGGAGAAGGGAGGGTTGCTGGAGGCCAGTTAGGATTGATTGATTTATTGATACAATTGTACTGTATTTTTATCCAGGTACAATTTTTAGGGATGAAATCCCTGTTTTAATTAAGAATGCCCTGTACGATATAACAAAACCTACATACATTATTGAACAACAGGCAACAAACAATACAATATTATTTGACATATGAAACTATTGCACATAAACAGTTACAATGGAAACAAATACACAGGTACAATATTATTTAACATTCAAAAACTGTTGCACATGATAAGGAATTATATTAAGTGTAGCATAAACAATTCTGATTAAGATGTTTTCTAAGAGCTGTCTGGAATTCTGATAATTAATTTTTGGCCTTTAACTTTAAAGGTATAGAGTTCCATGTTTTTGCCACCATACTTTGTAATGTAACTTCACCAAATCTATTGAGGGATCTTGGCTAAGACATGTTTATTTTCATGCTTGTTTCCAATATATAACAGGTCTCTCTCTGTGGGTGTACATCTTTAATGTTGAATAGTTTGTAAGACCAGACCAGCCATCTAAAATCGTTTCTCTGTTCTGGAACACTCCTACCCACGTCAACATAAACTTTACAACGATGCGTTCTGAATATACTAAAGTTGGCAAATTTAGCTAGCTTATAGTATGCTTTGTCCACTTTTTTTTTTAATGCTTTTTTGGGGCGCTGCTATAGACTACCCCCCACCCCATATTCCAAAACAGGCATTATCAATTGTTAGACAAGCTTTATTCTCGTTGTTTTAGTAAGGCAAAAATAAATTCTTCTCAATGCTCCAAATTTTTGAATAGACTTCCTTACTTTTAAATTTATATGTTATTCATAACTAAGTTTCTGATCTAGTAGTACCCCTAAATATTTATACGTATTTATAATTTTCTGATGATTTTTGAATAATATGTTTAAATCTATCAGTCCTGGATTTGATTCCTATTTTAAAACTCATGCATTGGGTCTTTTTTGATTAATCAATAATTTAGATTCACAGAACCAAGTTTCCATCCTGATAACATCCTCCTGTAATTTTTGTTCAAGTGAGGTGCGACTGACCGCGGACACCACTAATACTGTGTCATCCGCATACAGTCGGACCTCACTATTTTTTTACAATTTCTGTTAATCTAGTAACATACACATTACAGAGCAAAGATCCTAAAATTGAGCCCTGTGGGACCCCTTACTGGCCTAATATGTATCTGCAGACACATTAGGCAGGTAACATCTGGGCAGGCTGGGTGGTCCAAGCAGTCCTTTGCTGCCAACACATTTTATGTTTCTATGTCTACTCACAGTTTTATCTCTCCAGTCCTTAAGTCATTTATTTTACCTTTTTCTGTACCATGTGTGGTTTATCTACATCCTGTGAATATGAATGAGTTGATCATGCTATATTCAGAACTGTCAAACAATTAGGAGTGCTACCCCTTTCTCTGAGTTGTCCATGTTTCCATGGATAAACATGATTCTCAGGGACATCCGTAGTCATCTGTAGTCTGTTGCTGATCTGTCAGTAATTGATCCTCCATCCATGGTTTGTCCATGACTGATGGCTAGAATGTTCATTGGTGATTCAAATTTCTAAATCCCATCAGTTTATTTATTTAAACATTTGGTTACTGGGAAAGGCACACTGAGCTCATTTCCAGGTGCAACCCTAAGGCAAGAAGGCAAGGCAATGCAATTTATTTGTAATGTTCCCATTCCATAAGGCTCTTGGTGCTGCACAGCAAATCAGGACAGGATAAATAACAATAACCATGCTGTAAATGACAAATTTCAACTAATCATGAGTTTTAGTGGGACCCAAATGCTAAATAAAATAAGCAGGTTTTTAATAAAATTTTAAAATGATTAACTGTTGGGGCTCCCTGGATGTCAGGATGCATAATAGAAATACTGCACTCCAGGGTGTGTGTTGTGCTGGGATAACGTCACTTCTCATGCCCAACCACCAGAGGCATGATGTTATCCCAGCATGACACACCCTGTCATGAATTATTGCTTAATTTAACTATGCCAGAAATTATAATTTTATCAAATCACTGGATACCGTACTATATTAATAATTCAGACTAGCTATGCCATACATGCCCTTAGGGACAGGCTGGGTCATCAGCAGTGATGGGGTATTACTATTAGTGCAATTTTCAAAATCAAAATAAATAATACCACTGAGTACACACACAGTAGTGGCTTTCTGCTCACAGCTACAGACAGGCAATGCTTCAGTGGAAGCTGCATTAGTTGTTAGTGGAAAAATGTGATTAAACAATTGTTAATGATGTATTTCTGGCAAAAAAAAACATCAGTACATCCATTTTTCTTTTCATTGTACTGAATTTCACTCTTGAACTAGGATATGGAGTTTTAAAGTTTTTAATAAAAGTCCCTGATCTGTCCCACTATGAACAAATGTAACCTCTAACTGTACTCCGTTCCAAAGTGCGGCATGCTCCCTGGGTTATCCCTCCCCTACTGCAACTACTTAAGCACAGGGACAACTTATGGCACCTTGCCACTGAAACTGGCTGCCCTGCAAACAGGCAGGCATATGCAGCTGCAAGAAACAAATGTACCTGGGCCATCCGAAAGGCTAAGGCTGATCACTATCAGTCCTCACTCACCTCCTCTTGGGGGAATGCTAGAACCTTCTGGGACAATATCAAACAACTAAATGGGAGCACACACCCTTCCCCACCCTCCCAGATCAACATTGATGGCTTAGTCTCCACTGACCCAGCCCTCATTGCCAACTTCCTCAATACATCCTTCACTGACCTTAGCCCAGTCCTCCCAAGTGACTTTTTTGACCCTCCCCTCCCTACCTGACCCTGACCTCACTGCCCTGGGTTCCATCTATGCTGGGTTACTGCCCAAGAAGTCAGACCGTACCTAATCAATGCCTTAAAGAGCAATACTACTGGCAGTGACTCCCTCGACCCCTGTCTCCTCCGCCGGGTACTGGATCTGGTTATCGCCCCAATCACTAGTCTCTTCAATAAATCCCTCTGCCTAGGGCAATTTCCCTCAGCCTGGAAAATTGCCACAGTCTCACCCATACACAAGGGTGGTGACAGGTCCCTAGCTGGTAATTATCGGCCTGTCTCCATTCTCTCACCTCTCTCAAAAGCCTTAGAAAAAGTGTTGTCCACTCAAATTACGGATTACCTAACCAAATATAGCATCCTCTGCCCTGAACAGCATGGCTTCTGTACAGGTCACAGTATCAGCACTGCCCTCCTTGAGTTTTCAAATTTTCTACACTCTTCTCTGGACTCTGGCTCTCTGGTGGGGGCAGTGTTCATAGACTTATCAAAATCCTTCGATACTGTTTCCCATCCCCTTCTGCTGGAAGCCCTCAGCCACACAGACTTTGCTGCTGGGCCTGTCTCCTGGTGCTCCAGCTTCCTGTCTGCCTGCTCTCAGTGTGTTAGAATTAATGGGACACTCTCCAACGCCTGTCTTATCCACTCTGGTGTTCCCCAGGGCTCCATTCTTGGGCCCTTGCTCTTTTCACTATACCTCAGTACTCTGCCAGGTGCATGTACAGGTAAACTTTTGCTATATGCAGACGATGCTGTCATCTTTGCCTCTGACCGTAACCCTATCGCCCTCCAGGACTCCTTGCAATTATCTTATAATGATGTTGAAGCCTGGTTCAAAGAGCATAGACTTGTAATAAATCTCAAAAAAACAAAAAACATGCTCTTCGCCCACCCCCAAAACAAAGCTAGCAACTTTCTACTCCAGGTCCTCTCTAGCACCAAGTTTCCACTCGAGCAAGTCTACTCCTATAAGTACCTTGGGATAACTTTTGACCCTGCCCTCACATTCCATGACCACATCGCTGCCCTAGCCTCAGCCTCCAATATTCAGCTGGGTATCTTATACCACCACAAAAACTGTCTCCCCCCTGATGCCCTCCGACTCACAGCCACGTCCTCTATACTGTCCCTTGTTGATTATGACTACCAGTTTATGGTGCTGCTGACCAGACCACCCTAAATAAAATCCACCTCATGTTAAATAAGGCCTGTAGGCTAATTACAGGGGCCCCCAGATTAACACATACCTGCCATCTACATGCTCAGGCTATGCTGCTCGACCTAGATGAACGTCTTAGATATCAAACCTGTCTCATAACAAAAAAAACTCTCCTTGGACTATCCCCACCAGGGTTGACAGCCTACATCCACCGAGCAAACTCACTAGTACAAACACGTACCTCCTGCAAAACCACACTGTTAGTCCCCAGGGCTAAGACCACACAAGGTCAAAGGGCTATTGCTACAGAGCCCCATCCTGGTACAACACTCTCCCCACTACTATCTCTGGTGCCTCCACAATCTCCTGTTTCAAAACCTCCCTTCATAATCACCTACTTAATACGCGCAACTGTGACTGTTACTAAATTTGCTCTTGCTCAATTGCTCTGACAAAGCTAAGTTTGCTCTTGCTCAATTGCTCTGAAAAGCTCCTTGAGTGGCTGCACCCAACCTACTACCAACCACTTCCTATTGTCCTATTCTTTTTTCATCTGCTCCTGTCTCTATACCCCTCAGTCTGTATACTCCTACCACTGTTTGTTTTGATGTACAAAATATTTGTACCAACCTGTGCTCTGCTAATCCTGTAACCTTAAAATTGTAACCAATATATGTCTTCAAGTTTCACCAATTTTTGTACTGTGTTGTGATGTAACAAATTTGTTTTACAGTATTTGTCCTCTTTGTGACGAGGTACCTTTGAAAATGAGCCTCTGGCTCAAAGGTTGTAAACTGAGGTACAAATAAACGAATTTGGTGCAGTACTGGGCTGTTTACCATCAGAAATGTGTGTACCCTCTTAATACAGGCACTGTATGAATCCAGTATGTAAAGTCAAAAAGTAACCTCAAGAGATGGAATTTTTAAAAGTTACTAGCTGCAGCCATCTTTAATGACTTGAGGCATTTATTATAAAACTGGTGATAAAAGCTATTTTAAAAATGCCTTAAATAAAAATATACTGGAAATACAACTAATTATATCAGAAATATAGAATGTCTAAAAACTATAAGATAAAATGTTTTTCCATCTAACAAATACTGCTGTTTTAACTTTCTGTAAAGGAAGGGTCCTGCTTTCAAAACATGGCCTGAATGTGCTAAATACTTCCCTTGAACAGTCTAGTTATTAAGATGAGTGACTAGAGCAGCTTTCTGCTTTCTGTAAACTGAACTTGAAACTGGGCTCCAGAGTCCCATACCAGTACACTTTTTTATGTTCACCCTTGCGCTTGCACAAAGTGAACATGTTGGTATGACAATGGGTTCTGAGAGGTGTGTCTCTGTCAGTCCAACGTAGGGCAGTCTACAAGGGGCTCAACAGTGTCAGACCAATAATCAGTCAGGCTGATCAGGACACTCTTTCTGTCTTGTGTGACAGACACTTTGTGTAGTTCACAGAAAATAACTGCCTGAACCATAGTGTGGCTCTTTCCTTTGATCTTCATAAGCCACCCAGCAGGCAGAACTGATCAGTGTTGTGATCTGGGTCGTGATCAGTCTGCTGTGATTCTTCCTCCAATGGACCCCGCCCCATAAAGTATCACTCCCACCTCACATTGCTTCCCCTTTTCAGTTTTCCAACACTGGGGTGCCCAGTCCTTGGTGCTGACAAGTACTACCCACCCCTTTTTCACTGTGTGACACCGGGGAGCCCAACCCCAGTGCCGCAAAACATAACACCAACACTGGGGTGCCTAATCCCCAGTGTCAGTACCTGAAACAAAGAAAACCATCCCTCATAGTCTTCTTCCATTTTAATATACCCAATAACAAAGAAAACTGTCTATCGATGCGTGTTGCTGCCACTAGCACACTGTTGCTGTTACCCTCTTCTCACCCAACCTTCCCACTCAGCACTTACCACCCCCACACCCCTTACTTCTAATTTTCCACTACCAGGATGCCCAGTCTGTGGTGCTGACTGGTATCCCCCTCCTTGCCCACTTCCACTGTGCAAAATAGGGCAGCCCATGCCCAGTTTTGCCAAACATAACACCGGCACTGGAATGCCCAATCCCCTGTGCTGGTACCTGAAATAAAGAAAACCATCCCTCATAGTCTTTTTATTCTTATATCTCCTGTAAAAAAGCAAACCATCCATTGATGTATGTTGCTGCTGCTGGCACACCTCCACTGTTACCCTCTCCCATTTTGACCTCCCACTCAACACCCACTGCCCCCAACCCCAACCCTTATTTACCTACCAGGGATCCAGCACTGTAATCCTCTCTGGACTGGAGACACATCTTCACTCTTTAGTGCAAGACCAGGAACTGAGGAAATCAGATATATAGTTCAATATACTTCAATAAGTTTTAAACTTGTCATCATAACGTGATCATTTTTTAATATTTTTTTCCCAAATTTTCAACACATCCTTTTTCACACCCCACCTCATGAATAAATGTGGCGGAGTTATGCAAGTCCATCCTCAAAGGTGATTTTGTGGTTGTTGAGCAAAATCACCTTTTGGGCAGCATTTGAAAACTTTCACCACCCTTGATCATGAGGTGGAGTCATAAGAATGCAATGTTGAAAATTTGAGATAAAAATGTAAAAAAAAAAAATAAAATATGAGAATACATTGACATTTTTTAATGCACACTCATAACTTTGGCAATTTTCAATATTTTGACCCTAGATTTTCAACATAGCCATTTTTTCAAACCACCACATAAATGTGACAGGTACCATTTTTCAAATCCTGGCCAAAATATGTTTTTTCACTTGTGGCACGCAATCACCTTTCAAGCAGGATTTGAACATTTTCTCCTCTCTTGTTCATGAGGTGGGATCAAAAGAAGGCTAAGTTGAAGCCAGCCCAGTGGTGCTGAGGGTTGATGTGCTGTATGCCACACCACGCTCCACGCCGATGACCCAGGTTCAGGAACAGACTCAGGTCATCAGGAGTAGGAGGGGAGGATTGCACATCTGGAGGACTGCTCTCCTTTCTTGGAGAGGGATGAGGTGTGTGCCTGCTATTCTAGTGACTCCAGTCGAGACTGGGGGAGCAGCGGCTAGGGGCACCTTGTGATGTGGTTGGGCATTGGCGGATGTCCTGCAAGTGAGCATGGGAGTGCATTTGCCACATGCTGAACATCATTGCATGTCTGCAACCTAAGGGATTCAAGACAGAAAACCCCCTCATGGCAAGCAGGATGACACCTCTGATGGGCAACCTTCCCGTGGTCAAACAAAGCCTGGTGTAAGTCACGGTGGGGGCTCCAGGGTGATGCAGTCTGTCCCTCTGGTCCATTCCCCACTGGGAGAAGCCCCTCCATGGGGGATAAGCCACAGTCTTCCCTGTCGCTGCAACTATGGTGGAGGCTGGCTGTCTGGATTGTTGCACACCTGCACATGAGGCTGTATGGGGCTAAGCATACCCGCTGCATGTGAGGATCCAAAATAAAGTTCACAAAAAAAAAAGAAGGCTATGTTGAAAAATTGGGAAAAAATGTTAACAAATTAATGAGCATATACTGAAATCTTTCAATGCACACTCATAACTTTGATAATTTTTTAACATTCTGACCCCAGATATTCATGACAGCCATTTTTTCACACCACCTCATGAATGTGACAGCTGTCATTTTTCAAATCCTGGCCAAACTGTGTTTTCACACTTGTGGAGTGAAATGATGTTTTGGCCACTGTTTTATAAAGGACACCTGTCATGTTCAGAAAGAGTGGTTATAAAAAGACAAAGTTAAAAATGTGGGGTAAAAATCTGAAAAAACGAAGTTATGAAGAAATGTTGAATTGTTTCAGCATTTACTCATAACTTTATTTTTGCCGATTTTGACCACTAATGTTCAACATATCCCTTTTGTTACTCCACCTCCTGAAAATGACAGGTGTCATTTTTTAAATCCCCTCTGAAAATTGTTTTCAGAGTAACACTGTGAAATCACCTTTTGGATGGGATTTTAAAAAATGCACCCGTCTTCATCATAACATTAGGCCATGAAAAGACTTGGAAATATGGGTCAAAATGTGAGAACCCACTGAAAGTCAGATACTGCTTCTCAGCTGGCCTATCCTGGGTAAGTATGCAGTATAAATGTGTACAAGCAAGACCTGGTACAACAGCTCAAGTGGTGAACATTCAGCGTTGACAAATGCTTACTTCTATTTTTGTGTACATTCTACAGCTTCCAGGGTGCTGCGCTACATGTCTGACAGGATGATGTAATATAGGCCCATCCCTTGGTTCCATTGAAGTCAATGAGATCCAGGGACAACTTTGTGTTATCTTGTCCTGCAGCTCAGCCCTCTGAGTACTGTAGAATGTACACATAAACTCACACAAAAAATAAATAAATACATTGGTACACTGTTACAAATCTGGAGCCTACTTCAGGGTCAGATTACAGAAAATGGGAACCTGTCCTAGCTGCTTGTCATGGTGTCTAGGTTGTTTATGGCAAATACCTAACACAAATCAGGTTGCAGTTTAGAATTTGGACCCTTTCTTTTAGTACAACGTCACAAAAAGTTTCTAATCATTTCATGAACTCAGTGCACTGAATACAAATTGTCCCTCCCAATTGAGATTACTACAGAAAGGCATTATCTAGTACAAATTACAGTAATGCAGTAAAAACAGCCTAGTAATATCATCAGCTAGCTCAGCTTTGTACTAACTGCAGGCAGGTTTCCAAATAAACAAGTACCCAACAAAAACTGCATCTATGTTAGAAATGCGATTTATAAGATACAGTACACATCATTTGAGCACCCAACTGCCATCTATACATACTCACTCTGGAGTGTATGGCTGTTGCAGACAGTGACTATTAGTAAATGACAAGGAAGTGTCAAACTACATGCAATAAACTCCCTCCACCCCCATGCCCTAGCTCATGAATTCAAAACTGTCACCAAAATATCTCTACATAGCAAGTAGTGGGAAAAATATATTCGCCAATAGCCAGGTTATTGCCATTGTAACTCACTAATTTAGTTTCATGCTGTGCCAGGCCATGCAGTGGCATGCCTGTCACACACTTGCAGGATTCAACTTGCAGTCCACACGATGCAGTCAGTGAGTCAGCAAGTAAAGCACTGTATGACCACAACCCATACAGAATTAAAGGGCACTTAAACCAGCATTTTGAGGGGTCCATCATATTACAAATGCTCCCATGTACAAAATAGAGTAAGTGATGCTGAATTAAGTCAGCTTAGTAGTTACATTTATTTTGCAGTTTTAATGCTGTTTCTTCAGGTTTGAAAATCCCCCCCCAAATGTAAACAAAGGTTTGAAAATCTGAGCCTCTGATCCTCCACTCAGCTAACAAAATGGTGCCAGCTTCATACATGATGATATTATCAGAGTCAGTCTACGCTAACTTTTATAGAAAAAGCTATGGGCATTGCTTTAAAATGCTGCATATTAGCATTATATGGGAATATCAGCATATGTATTGATACAATATGCTAAGTTAGCGGGACAGCCTCCTGTCATGCTTTACCTCTGCCTTGTGCAGGCAGAGTCCACAGCATACTGGAGGGGTCAGGCCCCATCAGACTCTTCTCTTCCCCCTCTCTTCATTCCTAACATGATCTAACTCCCATTGCCTACAACCTGCTTCCCTCCTGTTCATGCTTGACCTCCACCTGGTGCAGGCAGGGTCCCAAGCATTCTGGAGGGGTCAGACCCTGTCAGACCCTTCTTCTCCACCCCTTGCCTTCTCCTCCTCCAAATCCCCCCTTTCCACACCCCTGCTCTCTGCCTATATGCCCCCCACCCATCCACCTTCCCTCACCTCCTTCCTAGCCTTAGTTATTGGATAACCCCTAATCTCTAATGTACTTATAGTTAACCTTGCACTTATGTTACACCTTGCAAAATTCATTCTATCTGTGTCTCTCCTTGCAATTTTGCCCTAGTTCAACCTCCTTTTATTCTATCCAGCCATTTTCTAACTACAAAGCTATGTCCGACCAAGTATTTGCCAAAGATATTTGTGCTATCGTATCTAGCTAGTTCTGGACTGTTTGCATTGTATCCATCTAGTTCATACCTGTTAGCATTTCTCCTTTTCAGTACTTCTGTATAGTCTGCTCACTTTATTGAATGTAATCAAATTGTATATCTATATCGTATACCAAATCTTTGTATACTATCCTCATGTTTCCCTACCCTCCAGGTCGCACTGGGAGATGAGCAACGTGTTGCTCAGCGTGCCTTTCTGGTGAAACATTTCAATAAATAAAAAAATAATAGCAAGCCTCAGTGCATGGCATTCAGGGGTTCCATTCTATGACTCATTACTTTTCTGGCAGGCAAAATTGTTATAATTTAAGGGCTGTTTTATATTACTTTGAATCATCAGTTGTGCAGGTCTCCACTAAGGACCACTTCCTTTTCCACTTGGTGGAACTATAACCTGGGATGACAGACTATGTAGCTTTGGCATTCTGGTTTACACAGACTGGTGGGTCAGTGGACTACTATCATTCATGCAAATCTGCCTTTACATAAAAATGACAACTTTCAGAGGAAATAAATCATGGTACGAATGCTGGGGCTGATTCCTTCTCCTTATGTGGTTCTTTGGTGTGAATGGAACCAGGTGGTCTCCAGAATCTGATTCTCCTTTCTATTAAGTAATAACTTTAGCAATCTGTAGTAACCCGTGTTCAGCAGTATGAGAATTTAACAAATTCACATGGTCAAGTTCTTTGCCTTTAAAAGATAAAATAATAAGCAACACAATCTATGTTAAGCAGCTTGCTGAGTTTTTCAGTTGAAATAGATCTGGGCAAGGGTCAGTAGCTGACAATTTATTAGTGGCCAGTAGCTGGCACTTTATTGGTGGTGGTCTCCGCTATAATGTTTCTTTAGACAGGCAACATTTAACTGGAGTTCAATATAATTTATGAATGTTTGAGCTGATACGCCTATGAACCTAGCACCTTTTGTGCAGACATTATTTGCTAGCTACCTGGCCAGGCTATCTCCTACAGGATATTCAGTTAAAATGAATATACAGAGCAATTTGTTGCAGGCAGTCCAGGTTCCCTTGTAAGTCATTTTGCAAATATTTATGATATGGATGCATAGGAGATGTGGAGGGGTTGTGGGATAACAGATGGACCAGACGCCAAACTTCAGGTTCAACACACAGTCTCTGTGTGACGTTTATTCAAAATACAGCAGATAACCTTCAGAAATGGCATATCCCTTCTTCAATACATCAGTTTGCAGCAATAGACTATGCATGTCCTTCCTCCGCACTTAGCCAGTACCTACTGACTCACTGATCTTTGATCAAACTTATCTGTTGAGATTTAGCCTTCCCTATGCAGGCCTTTGATTGGGTGGTGGGGGCTCAAAAAAAAAAAAAAAACAAGCAAAAGACAAAGAACATCAATGCAGAAGCACTGAAACAAGGGTTACCCTAAAGGGCATTGACAATAAACCATGTTTTTAATGAAACACAACATCACACATACTTTCATAATGCAAAGCATCTTGGGATATATGCAAATCACCATGACATTTCAGACTTGTTCAACTTACAGCAATTTACATGCATTTTAAATAGCACAACTCACTTAATTGTTATAATACAGTCCCCTAGTAACTTTGTGACTTTATCAAAAAACACCTAGTGCCATGGTATTTTCAACATTTACAGGTTTCACACACATAAGGTATATACATCAATGTATTTTATGACATAGTGCCATTGCATACTAAATCCAACAATGAGGAACACAGCCTGTTGTTTTACATCAGCTCAGAGGTCACCACAATAACCTCCCTGTACAAGGACCTGAGAGGGAAAAGAAAAATTTAAAGATGACACTATAGCATAGTTAAGAAAGGGGAGGGGTCGACCATAGGTGGCCATCCTTATGGACTAGAAATTGTAAAGAACAGATTAGGCTAAGAAACAGAAGAACTGCTGCAACAGATTTAAGAAAAGATAGATCCTCAAGAGTGGTAAGAGCTCCCTGTCACAGGAGCACTAGCCCCATTGTTAATTATAAATTATGCATCATTACTTCATCATGGTAATAACATATTGTTTGGCACTCACAGTGCAGCCCCTATTTGATGTGAAAAGTGGCAGCTACTGCAAGAGAGGCATATGTTGCGTTGCTTGTGTTTTCACAGTTTCTGGGAGTGAGAGGATGGTGGCAGGGAGTTGCTGGAGACACAGCTGTGTGCCTTACTCTTATTCAAGGGAAAGGCATAGCTGGAGTCCAGCTTCAAGAATCCAGGTGAGACAGACCCACTGGTGACTACTGAAGAACTGGTGCCCCCTGCAGATCTGGTTCCACCAATCAAGAAGCCATCAACTCCATGGAAGTTGAGGACATGGAAGCAGATGGCCCCTATATCAGATACAATTGTTGTGGGTAGACATAACTTTGAAAATTGGAACATTGAATGAATGAGTGCATTTTTAATGGCCATCTTTTGGGGGGATAATCCAAGGGCAGGCAAGCAAAATAGAGGCTTAGGTGGACAAAGGGAGCTGACTGCCCTTCGGTGGAGCCAACACTGGTGAAACTTAGACCGTGGCTTGACCACTACCTGGATCAAGAGGCCACTCAGTCCCTGGCAGTGAGTTTTTCTAAGGGCTTCTGGATCCTGTATGATGGCCCACATTTGGTGTATGAGGCAGAGAACTTGAAATTGGCCAGGGACAAACCCAGCCTTGTCTGGGCAAAATTTGAGAAGAAAGTGACAATGATGAATTAATGGCCTTTCCCCTTCCCCACCTCTCACAGATCTCCAGGGTTCACTGATAGAGTTATTCCCCTAAAAGTCCTTAGGAAGGGGTTCAGGATGATACACCACCTGTTTTACCTGGAGTGAGATTCTGTCAGCAACCAGGATTGATCCGGTTGTTTGGTCAGATCATAGCACCCTGAAGTTTATATTTGGGGCCCCCCCCGAGGGTCCATCCTCCATGAAGATGGTCTGGTGCCCCCTCTACAGGGACTGTCCCCAGCAGGACTACAGGCGGTACTGGAACTATTGAGTGTGGAGGCTGCATGTGCGATTGAACCGGAAGAGGCAATGGTGGCCTATATAGGGCCATCACTGCCACCTTTGATTTACTCACACCTGTTCATGTCTGACCCTTATCCACTCACTGGAGGCCCCCTTGGTTTGGTGGGGAGCTCAGGGAGTTAAAGATAAAGGGCTGGAGGTTGGAGTGGCACTGGAGGAGATCTGGGTTGATGAAGGACAGATTGGCCTTGATGTCACACTGTGGTGACTATCAGGTGGCATTCTCCTGAATGAAGGCAGATTTTTTGTAAAGAGAGATTGTTGTGGTAAGGAACAGATCAGCTCAGCTCTTCTGCATGGTAGTCAGGTTATTACATACAGCCTGTCTCCAAATGGGAGGAGCAGGTTCTAGCACAAGGTGCGAGGATATTGCTCTGTTCTTTGCTGACAAGTGTCCTGTATCAGGATGGAGATCTCTTCCAATGCCACTCAAAGGGATTATGGGGTTCACTCTGGGGCATGCCTGAGCAGCCCTCTTGTATGGGCTGAGTTCAACCCAGTTGGAGTGAAGGAGGTGGCAGAGATCATCTTGAGGCTGCGACCAACATACTGTGATCTGGACCCTGGTCCAACCTGACTTTTGGTTGGATGTATGGACCGGGTAGGATCTGTGGTTGCTGAGATTGTCTGGAGTTCCTTGAGGAGTGGGGACTTTCCTTTGGCTTTGAAAGATACCTTAGTCAAACCCTATTGAAGAAACCCTCAATGGACCAAGAGTGTCTTCGCAACTACAGACCAGTCTCAAACCTCCTATTTTTAGGGAAAGTTTTAGAGAAAGTGGTGGCCATCCAGCTTGAGATGTGTTTTGCCTCCTCAGATACTTATGAGTGCTTCCAGTCTGGGTTTAGAGCTGGGCATAGCTTGGAGATCACCCTGGTGAAGGTGCTGAATGATGTCCTAATGGTAAGAGACAGGAAAGAGCATACCATTTTGGTCCTCCATGCTCTCTCAACAGCTTTTGACACTGTGGAGCACAAGGTGCTGCTAGACCACCTTCAGTACTGGTATGGCCTAACCAGTAATGTCATCAACTGGTTTAGGTCCTACCTCACGGGTATAGTGCAGTGGGTGATGATGGGGTTAGCCTCATCTACCTCAATGCCTCTGTTCTATGGAATTCCACAGGGGTTGGTCCTATTGCTTTTGCTGTTCACGGTGTACATGCTGCAATTAGGAGACATTATCAGGTGGTATGGACTGGGCTTTCATTGCTATGCTGATGACACCCAACTATGCCTGTCCTGTGTACCTGGTAACCAGTTGGCGGCCTCTGCGTTAAACACCTTCCTGGATGAGATCCAGACTTGGATGACTTACAGTTGGCTATGACCTAACCCCAACAAGACAGAGGTACTATTGGTGGAACCTGGTCATCGTTGTGATGGTGGGGCTAGGAGATCGCCCTGGTCTAGTACTGGGAGTGGTTCCTCTGACCCCCTCTGTTTGGATTAAGGATCTGGATGTGATCCTCGACAACAGCTTGACACTTGATGCACATGTGGCGATCATTGCAAAAGTGAGTTTTATCATCTGAGGAATATCACCTGGATCTGGGCACTTATACCAACTGAGGACCTGACCACCTTGGTGGATACTTTTGTCATGTCCAGACTGGATTACTGCAATGCTCTATACCTGTGGCTATCTGGAAGCAATCTCTGCTGACTGCAGCTGGTGAAGAATGTGGTGGCTAGATTGCTGACAGACACACAAAGATCGGAGCATATTATGCATGTCCTCCACGAACTGCACTGGCTGCCATTTAGGTGCAGAATTGACTTCAAGGTCGGTTTACTGACCTACGAAGCCCTGCACAAAGTGGGAGCAGACTATCTGCAAGATCTCCTTGTTCCTCACTGCCTGTCTTGGGCTCTCCATTCCTCTGAGGGTTGCCTCCTTGGGGTTCCCAGTTTTAGGTTGCGGCATTCGGGAACCATGCGTTTTCAGTGGCCATGCCTACCCTGTGGAACTTATTGACTAGACATCTGCAGGAGGAACTCTTGGTGGAAACCTTTAAAAAGGGGTTAAAAACATTGTTATTTAACCAGGCTTTTAATACATAAGAAATAAGCCAACTAGCTAATAATCTTTGTTATTTTAATATGGTAGATAGATTTTTATGCTGTATTATTGCATGCTCCACTTAATATATTGGGTAAACTATATTATGTTTAATGCTGTTTTTAAAATGTTTATTAAGCGCTCCAAGTCCCTGGAAAGGGGTGCTATATAAATAAAGTTTCTATCTACCTATCTATATTGTCCCGCTTTTTATGGCAATGTCATATGCATCATTGGACAGGGCAGTAGAGGCAGTGAGGACAGATGGAAAGAGTGCCTGAATGGCAAAAGTAGAAATCGAGTCCACCTTCTCTGTCCTGCTAGTTCACCCTGATGACAGAGAGTTCTTGGGCATGAAGGATGAGAGTCAGTACTATATGGACAACTGCAAGCTGATGAGGTGTGCAGGGTTACATGTCACTGAGAGAGGGAACCCTTCCTTTTTATGTTGATTGCAAGCACAGGCAAGAAACATGTTGCATCAGCTTTCTGAACAAGCAGGTTATGGAGGCGTGGCACTGTTGTGCCCAATGTCCCCACAGCCTGCAAAGGCTTGCCCCCTGTCCCCCAATGCCGTGGCACGCTGCTGCTGACACTAGTTCAACCAGAGTGCCACAACCTTCTAAAAAAGTAGCCACTGCAATCAGGGACCGCCTCGTCATTGCAACATCAGCCATTTGCTGCAATGAGGGAGTGACCCGTCATTGCAGGGCGGTATGTGAAACCCCCGATATTGTTTGTGAACACGGCGGCGAGTTGCCACGTTCTAAGCTATCTAACCTCCACGTGTTTGGTTGCCGATGGGGAGCCTACTCCCGTCAGCATTCTGTAACCCCTCCTGATGTTGTTCCTGCCGACAGGGTGCCCAATCCCGTCCAGCATAATGATACCCCCTTCCGTTTCTATAGCCGAGGGGGTGCCCAATCCCCCTCGGCTCCTGCAGCTCCCCTTCCCCTGTCCTTGTTTGCAGACGGGGGTGCCCAATCTCCCATCAGCTAATGCACCCACCCACCCACACAGGTGGCATGCTGGGAGCCCACCCCAGCGTGCCAAAACACCTGTTAAACAAGAAAACGGTCCCCCAATGTCTTTTTTTTTTCAACCTGTAAAGAAGGAAACAGTCCCTCAGAGCTCTCCCAGTCCCCCCTCCCACAACTCGCACCCACCCACTACACACCCTACCTCCCCACACCCCCTCACTCCATACTTACCTCCGGAGTCCGGCGCGATGATCTTCGGTGGACGGGAACACGTCTGCACTCTTCAAAGCCGACCGGAACTGAGGAAATGCCGGTAAGCTGTATAATATAATAAATAGGGTTTTTCAACTTTGGTGCATATCTCAGACATTTTGGAACTTTTTCACAAATTTTCAACATGAGGTTTTTGGGACCTTCCTCATGAATTCTTGAACTGTCATGGTGTTAATCAGCCCGAAGGTGGTTTCGCAGTCACTGTGCAGAATCACCCTTGGGGCGATTAAAACAACAGTGCCAGAGTTCATGAGGTGGGCTCTCAAAAAGCCTATGTTACAAATTTGGTGAGAAAAATCTAAAAAATGACTGTTTTACGAGCGTGCGTTGCGCAGTTGCTACGTAAGCTCTAACTTCGTGAATTTACAATATTTTCATGCCAGATTTTCAACATTGGCATTTTCTCACACCTTCTTGTGAGCAGTACAGCTGTCATTGTTCACATCCTGGCCAAAATGTGTTTTCGCAGTTCCGGCGCAGAATAGCGCAGTCACTGTGGGTTATCAGTGTTCAGGACAGATTAAGAAAATGGCAGTGACACTGTTCATGAGTAGAGGTCCTAAAATGCCTATGTTGAAAATTTGGGAACGATACTCCATAAAATGACTATGTTATGAGCGTGCGTTGCGCAGTTGGCAAGCACGCTCATAACTTAGCAAATTTATAATATTTTCACTCCAGATTTTCAACATTGCCATTTCCCCAGACCTACTTATGAACAGTGCAGCTGTCATTTTTCCACTCCTGGCTGAAATGTGTTTTTGCATATCCAGCGCAGAATAGAGCGGTCGCTGTTGGAAATCACTGTCCGGGACAGATCAAGAAAATGACAATGATACTGTTCATGAGCAGAGGTCCTAAAATGCCTATGTTGAAAATTTGGTGATGATAGCCCATCAATTGACTGTGTTACAAGTGTGCGTTGCGCAAATTCCACGCACCCTTGTAACTTCGCAGCTTTGAAATATTGTCACACCACATTTTCAACAGTGCCATTTTTCACACCTCCTTATAAGCAGTACAGCTGTCATTTTTCACATCCTGACCGAAATGTGTTTTCACAGTTCTGGTGCAGAATAACGTGGTCACTGTAGGAAGTCAGTGTTTGGGACAGATTAAGAAAATGACAGTGGCACTGTTCATGAGCAGAGGTCCTAAAATCCCTATGTTGAAAATTTGGTGACAAAACTCCATAACATGACTGTGTTACAAGCATGCGTTGAACTGTTTCCATGCACCCTTGTAACTCCGCAAATGTGTACTACTGTCACGCCACATTTTCAACAGTGGCATTTTTTCACAACTCCTTATGAACACTACAGCTGCCATTTTTCACATCCTGGCTAAAATATGGTTTTGCACTCCTGCCGGACAATAGCACGGTCACTCTGGGAAATCAGTGTTTGGGACAGATTAAGATCGACCGAGTGAGAGGGGGGAGTGACCGAGTTCAACTGAGCTCTTTCGGGACTGCTGCAGATTTGTTTGTGGGCAGACAAAGGCCCCAACAGAAGAGCCCACTACAAAAGGGCAGACTGCAGCACTAGAAGAAACAGAACGAGAGAGAGAGCGAGTGAGGGAGGTGGAGTGGCGAACTCACTGAGCGCTGTCAGGACTGCTCTGCGGATTTCTTTGTGGGCAGAAAAAGTCGTCAATACAGGCGGGGCCCAGCATAAAAGGCCAGCCTGCAAGCGCTGGGAGAAACAATGCGAGCAAAGTGAGACAAAGAGGGACTTAGTGAGCTCAATGGAGCTCTATCAGGACTGCTGGGATTTCTTTGTGGGCAGAAAAAGGCGCCAATGCAGGCAGGGCCTCATGCAAAAGACGCTTGCAGGGCCAGGACAAACAGAATGAGCAATGAGAAGGAGACTAAGCGACCTCAACGGAGCTCTGCCAGGACAGCTGCGGATTTCTTTGTGGACAGACAAAGGTGCCAATGCAGCCAGGAGCCTCATACAAAAGTGAAGTCTGCAGCGCCAAGAGAAACAGAACGAGTGAGTGGCAGAGCGGTACTGAGCAAGCTCAACGGAGCTCTAGTGTGACTGCTGCAGATTTCTTTGTTGGCAGAAAATGTGGCAACGCAGGCAGGAGTCCAGTACAAAAGACTAGCTTGGAGCTCTGGCAGAAACAGAATGTGAGAGTGACAGAGGGGGAGTGAGCGAGCTCAGTGGAGCTGTGTCGGGACTGCTTCAGATTTAGTTCTGGCCAGAAAAAGCCGCCAATGCAAGCAGGAGCCCAGTAAAAAAGGGCAGCCTGCAGCGCCAGGAGATACAGAACGAGTGAGTGAGGGAAGGGGGAGTCAGTGAGCTCAACAGTGCTTTGTTGGGACTGCTACAGATTTGTTTGTGGGCAGAAAAAGGCAGCAATGCATACAGGGACCCAGTACAAAAGGGCAGCCTGCAGTGGCAGGAAAATCAGAATGAGTGAGTGAGTGAGCTCAACAGAGCTATATTGTAACTGCTGCAAATTTCTTTATGGGCATAAGAAGGCAGCAACACAGGCAGGAGACCAGTAGGAAAGGGCAGCCTGCAGTGCCTGCAGAACAGAATGAGCGAGTGAGAGAAGGGGAGTGAGTGAGCTCAACGCAGCTTTGTCGGGACTGCTGCAGATTTCTCTGTGGGCAGAAAAAGGTGCCAACAGAGGCAGGAGCCCAGTACAAAAGGGCAGCCTGCAGCGCTGGGAGAACCAGACTGACTGAATGAGACAGGGGGAGTGAGCAACCTCAATGGAGCTCTGTCGGGACATCTGTGGATTTCTTTGTGGGTACAAAATGCCACCAACACAGGCAGGAGCCCAGTACAAAAGGGCAGCCTGCAGCACCAGGAGAAACAGATTGAGCGAGTGAGAGAGGGGGAGTGAGCCACCTCAATGGAGCTCTGTCGGAACAGCTGCAGATTTCTTCCTCAGCAGAACAAGGTGCCAAAGCAGGCAGCAGCCCAGTACAAAAGAGCAGCCTACAGCACCGGGACAAATAGACTGACCCACTGACAGGGCCACTAAGTGAGCTCAACAGACCAACGCAATCAACATTCGGCATTGACAAATGCTTGTTGGTTTTGTTAGGAGGCCTGTGATTCTGGGTCAATAAGCTCTTTAAATCTTTTATGTAGGTTGTACTGTTAAATGTTTGTTTATGTATGTTCGTTGGGCTGGCCACCCACTTTGTTTGTACATGTTTGTTATTTGTTTTGTCGAGTCCTGTTCATTCCAAATACCTGATTCCAGATTCACTAGACTTTCCTTCTTAGAGCACACTAAGGGAAAGTTTATGATTTATAACTAAAATCATGTATGCCCCTAAATGTTTAGCCAGTAGTAGGTAATAATGCTTCCCTCTAATAACAGAAATGTAAAGCAGCAAGGCTGTAGTCAATTCTGTAAGCCTGACGCCGTGTATCCTGGGTTAAGAAGCAGCTTTCGTGGCAATTCTGCTAATATGTATAATGAAGTAAGTATTGCTTATGGCATTATTAGTTAAATAGTAGTTTAGTTAGGAGCTGCAACAAAGTGAATTACGCTACAACAGGAGGTAGCATAAGAGTTATCCTCATTCATTTCTAATGGGCACTCACGCTAGGTGAAACAAACAGCTAGTTTAGACTTTTGTCCTGTAAGTTAGTACCCCTTTTCTATGCTCAGTTCCAGAAACATGAGAGGAAGGTATTCTTGAGAGCCGCCATCTGGAAAACTTGTTATGTTTCTCCATGGCGGTGCGGCTTTTCAAATTCTGTTATTTTTTGCAACTGCTCGAATGTTCACACTATCATGCAGGCTTCTGAGCTCCGGCTTATAGCAAGGCGCTTTCCTTGCGCTTCAGGACAGTAAATGTTCTCATGCCTAAATTTAGGTTTCAGTGCTGCTTTTGCTCACTTACAGTGTGGTTCCTGTTCACTTTGGCAATTTTAAAGGACCAGTTCTTGAAGCCGAAAGCTGGGAATTGCATTGCAGCGGTTCTTAGTACGCCTTCTCCTTCAGCTGCAAGTATAATTATAGAGCTGGCTGGCCACAGTCACACTACATTTATGCTGCAGCTGAGAAGGGAGGTGCTTCCTGAGGACAGAGCTCAACAAAAGTCTGGATCCAGACGTTCAAAATAGTTTATACTACTGTGTACATCAATATCAGTGTTAAACAAAGGTATCCTTTAATACAGATAAAAATAAATGTAAATTTTAAAAGATAATTGTTTTGAAATGGTACAACAAGGGGTAGAGTTTTGACATCACATGATGTTAACCCTGTATATAGGCAAATCCACTATGTTCAGTAGTCAGTCAGTAAGGAGATGATAATACCTTCTCCTAGCTTGCCATTTCTAGCAATGTCTGCTATTTGAGTTGTTTACTTTATGCTTCTCTTTTATTTTGCTGAACCCCAGCCCACTTGTTATTTTGTTCTGCTGAAAAGAATAAATTTATTTTCTTGGTCACAACCGTTATTGCCTCCTTGGTCCATCTTTAACCCACAGCCTATCACAGTCATAATGGTGACCACTAAACAGCGAGTGTCATTACAGTGAGTGCACATGCCGAAAAGCAAAACAGTGATGTACACTCCCCAATGACTACAACAACAGCAACTAAATCTTTCAAAATGGAGGAACATATCTATGCAGGGGATTGCACCCCCTGCACACTCCCTCATGGGAGCTGCACCCTCTAAATTTAGAGTATCAACTCCAAGGGGGTTCATGTCAGGGAGGGGGATAAACTTAGGGAGGAAGGCAACTCTGGGAAGGAAACACAAGCTTTGAGAGGAAGAACATGGGAGGGGGACCTGAGGGTGTGGGGAAAACAGGACTCACAAAAAAACACAAATTTAAATCCCACAAACACCAAAAAAAAAACACAGTACCCCTACCCAGCCCTGAACCTCCCACACTACAGCCATCCACCCTCACCACCACATGGTCAGCTTAGCAACACCTTACAAAACTATCTCCCACATACCTCTTCCTGTGACTCTCTTCTTCCATTCACTCTCCTGCACAGTTGCTCTTGTTCTCCTTCATCTGTGCTATAACCATGCCTCACTACACTTTCAGGGTAGCTCACATCACGGGTGCTCATAATGAGTCGCTGAAAACTGAGTCGATTAATTTGACTCACCCATATGACACGATACCAATGTGCAGCCACCTGTGCAGTTTTTGAGCAGTTCAGCACGCTCCTTCACTGGGCACTGGGCAGAGGCTAAGAAGGTGGGCAGGTCAGGAATCATACATTGCCTGGATGATTTTCTGGTCTCTGGCAGGCTAGGGACCAGGGAATGTGGGTACCTGCTGGGGACATTAAATGAGGTTTGCACAGACTTTGGTGTGCCATTGGCTATGGAAAAGACAGATGGACCCTGTACCACCCGATCCATCTTAGGGATTGAAACAGACTCCCAGGCAATGAAGTTTCACCTGGAGTGGGGGCCCCACACTTGTAGAGTCAAAACCCAAAGTCAGGCAAAACTCTGCTGTTATAAGTAAAGTTTTATTCCTACAAATCAAGTGGTGGTACAAAGGCCCTCCGTGGGTTGAAGCACCAGAGCAGAGGGCTCTAGCCAGGATTACAAATGGTTCCTGAATAAAACGTTACTTCTAATTGCAGAGTTTTAACTTCACAAGTATGGAGCCCCCGCTTCACTTTTGCACTGAATAGGCTAGTCACCTTGCTCTGCATTGCCTCCAGCTTTCTCTGTATGTGCCACTTTCTTTTTGTAATGTAGGCTCACCTGCCACCAGAGAAGATCCAGGCCCTCTAGGATTTCCTGGCCAAGTTAGTTGGATCAACCAAGATCACTTTGTGTCAACTGTAACAGCTCCTTGGTCATCTTACCTTTGCATGAAAACTATCCCTATGGGTCAGACCTTCCTCAGCACCTGGCAAAATCAGGTATGGGGTGCTGCAAGCCTCTCCACAGGCTTGAGTAAATGAGACTAAGAAGGATGCCATTGCAGTGTGGCAGGCTTTCCTGAATTGTTATAATGGTGTGTCCATCTGGACTACAGTGACTACTAGCCAGGAAATGGAGTTTTACACCAGTGTCCAGAGGCATCAGGTTTGGATCATATTTTTGCAGGGCATGGTCTGCTGCCCAAAGGCCAGCTCCCTGGGTCAAGAACAATTTGACAAGACAGGTCATCTTGTTGGAGATTCCCCCATTGTGCTGTTATTGATGGTTTGGGGATCTGAGATCAAACTAATTTTCTAGAGTGACAATAGGGGGGTGGTCCACACTGTCAATGGTCAACTAGGAGTGAGAGGTTCACTAGGTGATCTGATGTAAGTGATTGTACTCCGGTGCTTGCTATTTAATATTCAGTTTAAACGTGTGCATGGTCCTGGTACTGATAACATTATTGATAATACTATCTCTCATTTTCAGTGGCGGAGGTTCTGGGAGATAGCACCTGCAATGCAGAGATGGTCAAGGGAAGATTTGGCCTTTCTCTGGTAGTTAGTGATCACAAAGCCTGGGGGTTGTTTAGGAACTGCTCAAAAACTCTAGAGCTCCAGGACCCAGACAGCATACAAGTGAGGAGCTGAAAAATGTGGGGGTCTGGACTGCTCAGGGGTGGCCCAACATGTGACCATTACCAGTAGACCAGTCCTGCCATTACCTGGTCAGACTCAAGAAGAGGGTTTAACACCAAGGTAGCTGGTCAGAACCTGGTAGCAAAGCCTTTTTTTTCAAGGTCATGGTGCTTGAGGACAATACTCAGGCCTTTCTGCTTCACAACATGTTCATGGCCCAGTCTAGGGGGTCCCAAGGCAGATAGCTGGACAGTTGTTGATCAGCCTGGGCCTTCTGCAATGGGTATGGGATGAGCTGCTGCATGTGTGCTCATCTCAGTTTGAAGCCCTTCGCAGCCTTCTTCAAGGGATTTCATGTTGCTTTTAGGGTGTCTCAATTGGTTCAACTCTAAAAGTCCTCAGGCATACTTATAGCATAGGGTGATGAAGATGTATCCACAATCCAGAAAGCAAAACTGACTACAAGACATGGGGTTGCTGGTGCAACATAAGGTCTCCTCTGTGAGTACAATAGGACCTGCTGGCCATGGTGCAACAATTTGTGGCTCAAAGACAGGACAGTGGGGCAGCCTTCCTCTGTCAGAATGATGGGACTCCGCTGACAGGTACTAAATCATATTTATTTTAATTATTCCAAAGTTCAAAATTACATGATAAGTTCTATGAGATACACGCCTTGTTTACATAATGTCCCATGTCAATTGATACAATACAAAACATACAGTACAACAAGGTGCAATGAGACATAAAAACATATAATCATGCAGTGAAGCAAATACAAGAAAGTTGGGTAGTTAGCTTATTACGTTTTAAAGCATTTTTAAAGGAAAATATACCAGTGCAACCTCTAAATTGTGGTGGTAAGCTATTCCAAGCATGGGGGGCGCCAAAAGAAGAACTTGCTCTACCATACAAGAATAAATATTTAGGCAACTGATAGCAATGATGCTGAACTTCAGGCAAGGTGTACCTATAAGAAGGAACCACCAAGCGATCAGATACATATTTTTAGTTTACTTATTTTTTATTTATTGAAATGTTTCACCAGGAATGCACACTGAAGAGCAAGTTGCTCATCTCCTGGTGTGACCTGGGGGTACAACTGGATGAAGAGTTAGACATACAGCTTACCATTGAACATATCCGAGAAATTAAACATTCAATTACATTTGTAACAAGACATACAGTTAAAATACATAATAAATAATCACACAATAGCATTTGTGACATAACATACAGTTAAGTATATCATACCTGTGGAATATGCATTTAAATATAAGTGGCATATCTGAGGAACATAGTAAAGAAATTTAATGTAACCAAGGAGCCAAATCCTTACAGGAATGGATCGCAGTTAAGAGACAGATAATTTAGCAATTATTGAATGAATGAAGTGCAGTGAGGGGACATCAAGGAGCGTAGAGGGGTAGACAGACGAAACCAGTTGGGGGAAGGAGAGGATAACAATGTTGGGAACATTACCAGAGCAAAGTGAGCAAACAAAATGGGTGTGGGTTGATTATATGATTCAGGTATGTCTTAAGCAGATCCTTAACAAGGGTGGGGTTGAACTCAAAGGAGTTCAATACACAATCTTTCCTCATCAGGGTGGCTTCAATGCTAGGGCTAGGGGGGAAGCTTGATACTGACCCCTGGCCGGTGAAGGTCTTGGGCTTTTGAAGCTTATGTGCTGCCTCATTTTCTATAACTTTCTCTTGTTTTGTTTTACCAGCAGATTTCTCTCTCTCTCTCTCTCTCTCTCTCTCTCTCTCTCTCTCTCTCTCTCAAGTAGGGTAGCTCAGATTTCAGAAGGCAAATTTGGAATAATTGGATTCTGATATGTGTTTAGGATTTGGGCTTTTTGGTAATTATGGCCAAAAAACAAATTCTGAAAATATACTTTTCAGATGCATAATCCTAATTGAAACTAAATTCCAATTTCACATCCAAATGTAGTTCAGTTGTAAAAGACTGTCCTCCCCCCCCCCAATACCTCATGACTGCTGATGCAGGAATCCATCTCGCTGTCATCTCCTGGCTAGAAAGGATCACAGACTGAGGCCAGAGGTGGCAGTTTGGCTTGGTCAGCCCATCAAATAGTCCAATCCAATTGTAATGTCTATAGTGACAGTCCATAAACAAATGCTCACCCAAGTCCCCCACCTCCAAGGTGTCCTGAAGCCTCCCTGTATAGCCCCGAGACTCCCCCAGCCAGAGTCTGGCACCCTTAGTCTGACTTCTCCACTATTCTGACTCCAACCCCCCCAATGGGGCAAACAGGATCTCAGTTGTTTTAAATAATCCTCTGTGGGGTATAGATGTGCACAATGCTGCAGCCCTGATGTTCTCCCTCCCTTCCTCCCTGTCCTACCCCATTGTAATAACCCAAAGACTCCCAGAAGCTCTCAGATCTTTCCAGTAACCCTACAGGGGGCATGCCTCAGACAGCTAGTGTTGGAACCCACTTGGGAGGGAACAATCTTAGACCTGGTACTCTCAAATGGGGAAGGAGAAAGGATCTCAGATTTAGAAGTGGGTAGACATCTGGGAACAAGTGACCACCAAACAGTGTGGGTCACAATAAACACAGCTATAGATTCAAGCCATACAAAAACAAGAGTATTGGACTTTAGGAAGGCTGACTTTTGGAAAATGAGAGAGTGCCTTAGAAAAGCACTAGCAAATGGGCAAGAAGGAGAGGTGGAGGGACAATGGGGAATAATCAAAACAGCCATCGCAGAGGCAACAAGCCTTTGTGTGAAGCAAATAAATAAAACAAAAAGAAGGAAAAAAACACTATGGTTTTCAAAAGAGGTGGCAGGGACGGTTAAGGAGAAAAGGATAGCATTCAGGAAATATAAGAAAACACAGAAGGAGCAGGACAGAGAACTTTATCAGTTAAAGCAGAAGGAGGCAGGGAAGGCAGTCAGAATAGCAAAGGCACAAACTGAGGAAAAGATAGCCAACTCTGTTAAGAAGGGGGATAAAACCTTTTATAGGTACATTAGCGAGTGAAGAAAGACCAAGGGAGGAATACATAGACTTAATAATGGGGAGGGAATGTGAGCAGAGGGTGACAGTAAAAAAAGCAGGGATACTGAATGAATATTTCTGCTCAGTATTCACAACAGATGAGGAGAGGGAGGTACCTAAGCCAAACAAGGGAGAAACTCTGAATGGGAGGGTCGATACCAGTCCATTCACAGAAGAAAGGGTTCTGAAAGAACTCTTGAAACTGAGGGTGGACAAAGCAATGGGGCCTGATGGGATTCACCCAAGAATACCAAAAGAACTAAGGGTAGAGCTAGTAACACCACTGACTACTCTCTTTAACAAATCATGGGAGGATGGAGTGGTACCTGAGGACCGGAAGAGGGCAAATGTGATTCCACTTCACAAAAGTGGGAGCAAGGCAGAGGCAGGAAACTACAGGCCAGTTAGTTTGACTTCAGTGGTAGGGAAAATGACGGGATCATTTCTGAAGGAAAGAATTGTTAAATACCTATAGGCCAGTGGGGCATAGGACCCAAGGCAGCATAGTTTCACAGCAGGAAGGTCATGTCAGACAAACCTAATAGATTTCTTTGACTGGGTGACTAAAGTAGTAGACCAGGGAGGGGCTATGGATATGGTCTACCTAGATTTTAGCAAGGCATTCGACACAGTCTCACACAAAAGATTAATATACAAGTTAGCCGGCCTTGGAGTGGGTCCCAAGGTGATAGCCTGGATAAAAAACTGGCTGGACAATGGGACGCAAAGAGTAATAGTAAACGGAGTCCACAGTGAAGAAAGGAAGTTAACTAGCGGGGTACCGCAGGGTTCGGTACTGGGACCGGTCCTCTTTAATATCTTTATAAGTGACATTGGAGAGCACCTGGAAGGAAAGGTATGCCTATTTGCGGATGACACAAAGATCTGCAACAGGGTTGATACACAAGGTGGGGTGGAAAGAATGAAAAGGACTTGGCAAGGTTGGAGGAATGGTCATATACGTGGCAGCTCAGATTCAATGCAAAGAAGTGCAAGGTAATGCATCTGGGAAACAAAAACCCAGGGGAAGAGTACACAATGGGGGGTGAGTTAATAACAACAACAAAAATTGAAAGAGACCTAGGAGTAATTATATCAGATGACCTAAAGGTGGGCAAGCAATGTGAGAAGGCAGTAAGGAGGGCTGGGGGGATACTGGGATGCATAGGGAGAGGCATCAACAGTAGAAAACAGGAAGTTGTTATCCCTCTCTACAGACAGTTAGTGAGACTCCATCTGGAGTACTGCGTGCAATTCTGGAGACCCCATCTCCGCAAAGTCATAGACAGAGTGGAGGCTGTTCAGAGGAGGGCAACCAAACTGGTGCAAGGTCTGCACCAGAAGACATACGAGGAGAGACTAAAGCAGCTTAATATGTATACCCTTGAGAAAAGGAGGAGAGGGGACATGATAGAAACTTTCAAGTATCTCAAGGGAATTAACAAGGTACAAGAGGGTAGTATCTTTCAGGAGAAGAGATGTGCAAGAACAAGGGGGCACAATTTGAAGATAGAGGGGGGACGGCTCAGAGGTAATGTTAGAAAGTATTTTTTCACAGAGAGAGTTGTGGATGCATGGAACAGCCTTCCTGAGGAGGTTGTGGAGTCAGGAACAGTGGGAGAACTCATGAATGCATGGGACAGGCATAAGGCAATTCTAGTGGGGGGCAGGAGGAAGTAAGCTGTTGATTAACTAGAATCTGCAGATCATCCATCAGGTTGGGAAATGGGCAGACAGGGTGGGCCAAGCGGTCCTTATCTGATGTCAAATTCTATGTTTCTATGTAACCTCGGGTGGCTGACCTAAAGGAAGCTCTGGGAGTAACTCTACCTAGACATATAGGTAATAAGCATCTGGTAAAGCTACTCCCTGTGCTTCCTTAAGTCCACCACCTGAGATCACTGTGAGAGAACCAAGGGCTTCTGGTAGTTCTCAGATTATTATGATGGGGTAGAGGAATGAGTGAGAACATGACTCAGGAGGACCACAGCATGATGCTCTTCTATGCTATGCTATAAGAAGGATTATTTAACACAATTTAGATCTTCTCTGCCCCTCTTCTAGATTGCGGGGGGCAGGGAGCATCAGACCATTGTGGGAGTCAGGCTAAAGGTGCTGGGCACCTGCTATGGGAGTCTGCTCTGAATGGCGAGGAGGCTTCTAGACACCTTGGAGGCTGGAGACACTAGGTGGTCATTTTTGACGGAGTGACATTTTATTTTAGTCTTTGGTAACCGGGTAAGGCCCACTAGGCACAAGTGCCTGTTTTCAGAGGCAAACTGGGGCACTAGGGAGTTAAGTGACTTGCTCAGAGTCACACAATACACAAGTGGAGGTTGTGGGAATCAAATCCATGTCCGCTGTATGTACCAAGCTCATTCACAGCTTATTTCTGTAACCTCCAGGCTATACTGCCAGCCAGCCACATTGATGGACATTACAAATTAGATATCATCTACTAGATGGACCAATCAATTGACCCAGACTGTGACCTCCAGCCATAGGCTGAGAGCCCCTTCTAGCCAGGAGATGACAGCCAGAGGGACTCCAGCATCAGTAGTCATATATAAGTGGGTTGATGGGAGAAGGGCTATTTTCCTGGCCCAGGGAGATTAGCTGCTATTTGTAAATTATTGTACACCACTGTGCCAAGCCACACCATTCTCACTTGTAATGACTGTACATAGGCTGCTAATGTTGCTACATCTATGCCAAATTGTTGTATTGTGACTTGTTGTTGTTTAAACTACCAGGTCCATCTTGTAAATGAGCCCTGCTCAATGGAGTTCCACCTGGCTAAATAAAGATATTGATTGATTAGTGCAGAGTCAGAGTCTGATACTGAATCGGAACTTCCAGTTCCATTTCTGATTCCATTCCTATGCCTTACTCAATGGTTGAATGGAACTGGACTCAGAACTGAAATGTCTGAAATTCAAACTCCATAGTGATGGAACAGATTTCAGGGAATCAGAGCAAGTCTACTATTAACATGAAGAAGCTGGGGATATGTGGATATGCCTTTGTTCACTGGGCAACTAGACAGGTCAGGCAGTACCCCAGGGGTGAGATTCTCTCCCTTGCCCTCTCAGCAGGCCCAGGTACACTGGATGACTCAAGGGGGATGAGGTAGGGAGATTTGCAGCCCTGAGTCAATTCTGAGGCTTGGTGATGAAGTCCCCGCAAGGTACTGGTGATACATTTGGGCATTAGCAACTTTGGGCTGGTGATATCCCTTAATTTGTAGTATAAGATGTAGGATAACCTGCATTCCATCTGGGAAGCCTGGTAAGGTATTCTGCTGGTTTTGTCCCATATCATTCAGTGGCATCACTGGTGCCATCTGAAGGGCCCCAGAGCAGTTGAGAAGGCCTGGAGGATCATCATGAAGATGCCTCTGTTTATGAATTGAACTGGTGAGACTCTGCTGCAGCACAATTACATACCCACAAAGGTACCCCAGATATATGCTAAGGATGTCATACATTTATGTGACACAGGCTGTGACATGTTCATAGCATCATTACAGGAGATCCAATAGAAGTGTTAGCATGATGTGCTTGAGGGGATGAACTTCATCCCTCCTGCAGTGGGATGGTAGTCTCACATGGAATTGTACAAGAGGTTAACAGAGGAATCTGCTTCTGTTCTGGACAAGTTCCACTCCAGGACAGTATGAAGTGAGGCCCAGTTTGGCCAGCCAGAAAATAACCATCAGACATGTCCTGCATGTGAACACCACCTAATGGGGGATGGTTGCATGCCCCAAGACCTGTGGGACCCCCTATCACCTCAGAGGTGGTTATACCTAGGGAGGCCATACCTGTTGGACTGTGATCCACTCAACGTGTTTCTTTGGGTTAGGGGTGGACTGTTGTGAGGTGTGGACCATCCAAAATGTTTGCTAAGACTATCAGGCTGTGCACATTATGCTACAGGATTCACAATTTACATATTATTAGTAAACACATGGATGTGACCATTTACTTCAAGACATTGTGTATGGCTGTTCAGGTAGAAGGCATGAATGTGGCCTAAAATGGCAATGGACAGCATAAAAAGAAACTATAGCATATGAGGTAATTATTTTAGCATACAAACAAATTAACATATGAACTCACCACAACTTAAAAAAAAGTTTAATTTTATTGTGGGTTAAATTGGAAATGGACTATTACATTATAGTAAATAAGGAGAGGCTGTATTAAAAGGAACATAAGCAGCAATTTTGATTAAGTGCAGTACTACATAAAATAAAACTATTTTAAAAGTTTGTACTGATAAATAATATTCATATCAGAATGTTAAGGTTGTTGGAAAAAACTAAATTACCTCAGCTGTGTAGAAATTTGTTTTATAAAGGAGGGAACTTAAGAAATTAACAACCACGGGCAATCACAGATGACCATGACCAACTTGAACTGGAAAATAATGTGTTTATTGTTAGACAGAACAACCACCAGTATCTTCTGACCATTTCCAAAAATAATCGTTTATGATAGTTATTAATGCTTGAAATTATGTTTTGAAAGCAGCAAAATCTGAACTGTTAATCCGAGAAACTTAAAGTAGCAGTGCAATGAAAAGCGTTTTTTTGAAAAAGCTAGTTTCAGCTACAATTAATAAAAATGTTTGCATAACTGCCAAATGTACTAGTCTAAGCCATGTCCCTTTATTATATTTAGAAAAACTGTTTCATCTGTTATTTGTCCACCACATATTTCAAATAATGCAGTACTTATTTTGCTGTGCTTTTGAAAAAAAAAAAAGAAATCCCATTGTCCTAATTTGACTTCACAATTGCTGTGATTGTGTGTGAGGCTAAAACAGGCATGGCACTGTTCCACAAAGGGAAGTAGGAGGGTTAAATGGTGAAAAACAGAAGAAAAATCTAGTCCTATCAGGAAGGCAATTGATGGTGCTCTTGACTTCCTTATTGGGGTTCCGACAGAGAGTCCGTCTATCCAACTCTGGATCCAAGATCCTATTCAACCCCATTCAGATTGTGGATCAAAGGTTACACAGTGGGATCTGACATCAGACAGAGGTATCAACAGTATCTGATGCCACCAGTTAACCAAAACAATTGGTGGTATCTGGCAGTATCACTAAGGGAGACAGGGATAATCCCTGAGTCTGTTACGTGGGAGGGGTTTGAGACTAGTATGCTGTCCAGGACTGATTCATAATGTGTCCAATAGTTTGTGTGGGTGAGGGTAGAAATTAACTGGTGAAGACCTAGGCTAACAATGGTTTATTTGGCTCTGTTTGCCTGTGGGGACAGCCAGTTAAGATTGAAGTCCCTGAGGATTATCCACTCCCTTCCACCTGGGAGTTTTTTTTAATGTTAAAGAAACTATCCAGCTCAGTAGAGGGGGTGCCAGGGGGTAGATAAGTCACACTGATTGTAATAGTTTTGTTACTACCATGGAGGAGGTTCACAGACAGAGATTCAGTGTTGGGTGTCACTTCCGGGGTTTTGAATTCTGAGGCCAAAAGGGTGGTCTGCAAGTCTGCTGTGGTCCTCCCCCCAATGAAACAATCCCTCCCAGCTCCCATTGCTTCCCCTTTTTAGTTTTCCAACACTGGAGTGACCAATCCCTGGTGCCAACTAGTAGCACCCACCCCACCCATTTTTACTGTGTGACACCAGAGAGCCACCACCAGTGCTGTGAAACATAATACTGACACTGGGGTGCCCAATCTCCAGTGTCAATACCTGAAACAAAGAAAACCATCCCTCATAGTCTATTTTTATTTTTATACACTCTGTAAAAAAGAAAATTATCCTTCGATGTTTGTTGCTGCCACCAGCACACTGCTGCTGTTACCCCCTCCCCACCCAACCCTCCCACTCAGCACCTTCCACCCCTCCCACCCCTTATTTTAATTTTCCACAACCGGGTGCCCACTCTGTGCACTCTAGTACCCCCACCCTGCCTGTTTTACTGTGCGACCATGGAGGAGCCCACCCCCAGTTCTGCCAAGCATAACACCACCACTGGGTACCCAATCCTCATTGTTGGTACTGAAATAAAGAAAACCATCCCTTGTAGTCTTTTTATTTTTATATCTCCTGTAAAAAAAGAAAACTGTCCATTGATGTCTATTGCCATAACTGGTACACCACCACTGTTATCCTGTCTCCACTCAACCTCCCACTCAACACCTACCACCCCACACACACCCACACTTATTTACCTACCAGGGATCCAACACTGTAATCCTCTCTGAAATGGAGGCACATCTTTACTCTTCAATGCTAGACCAGGAACTGAGGAAATCAGGTATGCAGTTCAGTGTATTTCAATGGGTTTTGAACTTACTAAGAATCACACTAAGAAGGAGTAAGGAACAAAAGGCCATTAGACCCATCGAGCTCCTAGACTACATATAGTAAGAGACACTTTTATTTGACATCAAGTACCTATCAAGCCTGTTTTTAAATGTATTTTTTTGTCATAACTTTGTCAGTTTTTTTTTTTCCCCGAAAATTTTGAACATGGCCTTTTTTGGACCCTACCTCATGAACAAATGTAGTGAAATTATGCTAATCCATTCTCAAAGATGATTTTGTAAACACTACAAAATTACCATTTGGGCAGGATTTGAAACTTTTTGCCACCCTTCTTCACGAGTTGGGGCCATAAGAATGTTAATTCAAAATTTGGGGAAAAAATTTTAAAAAACACCAAAGTTAAGAGCATACATTGAAAATGTTCAACACACACTCATACGTTTGGTCATTTTCAATATTTTGACCCCAAATTTTCAACATAGTAATTTTTTCACACTGCCACATGAACGTGACAGTTATCGTTTGTCAAATCCTGGCCAAAATGTGTTTTTGCACTTGTGGCATGCAATCAACTTTGAGGTAGGATTTGAACATTTTCTCCACTCTTGTTCATGCGGCAGGGTCATAAGAAGGTTATGTTGAAAAATTGGGGTACAAATATTAACAAACAACAAAGTTATGAGCATACATTGAAGTTTTTCAATGCACACACATAACTTTGGTAATTTTCAACATTCTGATCACAGATTTTCAATATATTCATTTTTTCACACAACGTCATGAATGTGACAGCTACAATTTTTCAAAACCTGGCCAATATGTGTTTTCACACTTGTGGTGCAAGATGACATTTCTGCCACTATTTTATAAATGAAACCTGTCATGTCAGAAGGAGTGGTCATAAAAAGACTAAGTTGAAAATTTTTGGTGAAAGTGTGAAAAAAAAAACAAAGTTATGAAGAAATGTTGAATTGTTTCAACATTCACTAATAACTTTATTTTTTGCAGATTTTGGCCTTCTAATGTTCAACGTATCCCTTGTGTTACCCCACCTCCTGAACATGACAAGTGTCATTTTTCAGATTCCCCTCAAACTATTTTTTACAGTCACACTGCAAAATTACCTTTTGTATGGGATTTAAAAAAATTGCACCTGTCTTCATCATAGCGTTAGGCCATAAAAAGACCATTGGAAATATGGGTCAAAATGTGAGAGCCCACTGAAAATGAGGAGTTTCTTCTCAGCTGGCCTATCCTGGGTAAATACAATCTAAAAATATGCAAAAGCAGGGCGCATCTGAAAATAAGATATTGCATCTTAACTGGCCTATCCTGGGTAAGTATCTAACTGTGTTTATTGACTGCTTGTGTCATGTTCATCTGGTTCTACCTGATTCTGTGTAATGCCTAACTTGTATCATATTGTCCTCTGTATTATTTCATTGTACTCTCCCGGGTCGTACCTGGAAATAGACAAATGTCTTGTCTAGCGTACTTACCTGGTCAACAAGCGCTAAATAAATGAATGTAGTAAAAATGTGTACAAGCAAGACCTAGTACAACAGCAATACAAACAGTGAACATTCAGCATTGACAAATGGTTGTTTCTGTCTATGTGTACATTCTACAGCTCCCAGGGTGCTGGGCAGCATGACAGATGGGATGATATAGGTGCATCCCTTGATTCTATTGAAGTCAATGAGATCCAGAGACAACTTTGTGTTATTTTGTCCTGCAGCCCAGCCCAATGAGTACTGCAGAATGTACACATAAACTCACAAACAAAACAAATAAATACATAATTGGTGCACTGTTACACAAATCTGGAGCCTGCAGTACTTTGGGGTCAGCTTACATAAAATGGGAACCTGTCCTAGCTGCATATCTTGGTGTCTAGGCTGTTTGTGGCAAACACCTAATACAAATGAGGTTGCAGTTTAGAATTTGGAACCTTTCTTTTAGTACAATGTCAGAAAAAGTTTCTAATCATAGCATGAACTTAGTGCACCAAATGCAATTGTCCCTCCCAATTGAGATTACTATGGAAAGGCATTATCTAATGCAAATTGCAGTAGTGCAGTAAAACAGCCTAGTAATAACATCAGCTAGCTCAGCTCTGTACTAACTGCAGGCAGGTTTCCAAATAAACAGGTACCCAACAAAAACTGCATCTATGTTACAGATGAGATTTGTGAGATACAGTGCATATCACTTGAGCACCCAATTACCATCTACACATACTCACTCTGGACTGTATGACTGCTGCAGATAGTGACTATTACTAAACGACAGGAAGTGTCAAACTACATGAAATAAACTCCCTCCACCCCCCCCATGCCCCAGCTCATGAATTCAAAAATCTCTCCAAAAATAGCTCTACATAACAAGTGGGGAAAATATAATTGTCAGTAGCCAAGCTATTCCTATAGTAACTCAATAATTTAGTTTCATGCTGTGCCAAGCCATGCAGTGGTATGTTTGCCATACACTTGTAGGATTCAGCCTGCAGTCTTCTACATGGCGCAGTCAATGAGTCAGCAAGTAAAGCACTGTACGACCACAGCGTCCCATACAAAATTAAGACACTAGTGAAACACACTTTTCTATATCACTAGCCTCTTTGTGGACCGTAAAATAAAGATGTAATAAAGTAAAATAAAGAAAATGACACATTCAGGGACTAGTAGAGCTGCTTCCATTTGTTTCAAAGTCTCTAAACTAAATATCCAAGTGCAAGTCCATAGACACTGTCTCCACGACACTCCCTAAATAGGGTGAATCCTGACCCATGATGAGACCTCATCCACCCACTCCCTCAAACTAAGTTCTGCTCGTTATTCGTAATATTTAGTTCAACCAAAATTAGTTAGAATCTGAAACTCCATGAATTTTGTAATCATGATAATCATCAGTTAAAACTCATACTAGAGGAAACACCCATTTGAGACATCTCATCATCACTGATATCAGCTTAACAGCCAGTCAACTGACTGATGTTGCTGCACTAGCAGAGGACTAAATCATATGTGCTGGGCCTTCAAGCTCTGAATCATAAGATAACTGCAGTGTGAAATCTTGAACTGTACTATAATCTATGTCTTCTTAAAAATCTGACCTTCCTGGCAATGGTCTTTCTGGAGGCTGAGATGCTGCCCTGTTTGCAGACAACTCTCTGCCCTGAGGGAGGAAGTTGCCCGTCTTCAGGCCACACTGAACAGTAGTAAGGGAACCTTCCCCCAGGCTGCACTGGACAGTAGTAAGGGAACCTCCCCCATCCAGGGAGCACCAGAGCCACCACCACTACCTCAGAGGTTGCAAAGAAAGCACAGCAGTTGGACCACAGCGGGCTCAGGGAGGGTAAAGGTGATGGAATAGAGGCACACCCAGTCAGTTGTTCCATTCCACAATCCATACACCATTATGGGGGAGCAGAGTTCCCCTATGGATGCACCTGCAAAGGAGACTAAGGAGGTTGCAGATAACTGTCACAAGGGAGGCCCTCAGGAAGGAGGCAGAGGACACCACAGGGAAAGGAAGCAGCTCCCGGTGGAGGACTCAATTATTAGGGTGATAGAACTGGGGGGTGCAGGGAAAACTGAAGTAAGGTGCTGCCTGGTGCCATGGCTTGGAGGGACAGGAAGTGCATCTTTAGAATCACAAGAACAGTTGCACGGGAGTCTGAGCTGGACGTCATTGTTCACCTAGGGACAAATGACTTGGCTCACCATGAGATTAGAGCAGTGCACAAGGCCTTTGTGGAGCTGGGGTGGGGCCTAAGACAAGTAGCACACACAGTATCCTTCTCAGAGGTGCTGCCTGTCAGTGGCATGGGTGAGGTGAGGGTACTTTGCACCATGCAGTTTAATGAACGGTTGAAAAAATGGTGTGGAGCACAGGGGTTTGGCTTCATTGAGGACTGGGGTTCCACCTGGAGGGACACCAGCCTATACTGGCAGGATGGTCTGCATCTGTCCAGGAAGGGAACAAGTATTTTGGGAAATCACTTTAAATGCTTCATTGGGAAGCTTTTAAACTAGTCAAGGGGGGAGGCACTGAAAAGCAGCAGGAAAACCTCAGTCTCTTATTACAAAACAGGGTACTAAATGAGAAAAAGACCAAAGTAGAAAGGTCAGTGGGGGAAGCTGCTACAGGAGGTAAAGCCATCAAAAAATGGAGAGCAATGAGTACCAATGCCCATAGTCTGGCTAACAAGCTTCCTGAATTAGTGATGATGGAGGAGGAACATCTGGATATCATGGCAGTCAGAGAAACATGGTACACAAAGAACCATGGCTGGGACGTAAACATACCAGGATACACTATCTACAGGAGGGACAGGGAGGGTAAAAGAGGAGGAGCAGTAGCTCTTTACATAAGGGAAGGAATCAAAGCAACAGAACAAAAGGGTAAACAGGGAGGAGAAAAAGCACTGTGGGTCAATTTGGAGACAAGCAATGACACCACAATCTGCACAGGGGTTGTATACAGACCCCCCTCTCAGGGGGAGGAAATGGACAGGAAATGATAGCAAGTATACTTAGAATGACAGAAAAAGGGGAGATATTGCTGATGGGTGATCTGAATATGCCAGATGTTAACTGGAGTGCAGTTGCAGCAGCCACTTCTAAGAGTGGGATTATTCTAGATGCCTTACAGGGGGCATGCCTTAGACAACTAGTATTGGAACCCTCTCGAGAGGGAGCAATCTTAGACCTGGTTCTCTCAAATGGAGATGGAAAGAAGATCACAGATGTAGAAGTGGGTAGCCATCTGGGAACTAGCGACCATCAAACAGTATGGTTTACAATAAACACAGCAATAGAGTCAAGCCATACAAAGGCAAAAGTACTGGTCTTCAGGAGAGCTGACTTTGCCAAAATGGGTGAGTGCCTAAGGAATGCACTAGCAAATGGGCAGGAAGGAGGGGTGGAAGAACAATAGGGAATAATAAAAACTGCCATCACAAAGGTAGCAAGCCTTTGTGTGAAGCAAATAAACAAAACGATGCAAGAAACCACTATGGTTCTCTAAGGAGGAAGCAGTGAAGGCTAAAGAGAAAAAGAAAGCATTCAGGAAGTACAAGGAATCACAGAAGGAACAGGACAGAGACTTGTATCAGTTAAAGCAAAAGAAAGCTGGGAAGGCAGTCAGAACAGCAAAGGCCCTAACCAAGGAAAAGATAGCCAACTCAGTTATGAAGGGGGATAAAACTGTTTTTAGGTACATCAGGGAGTGAAGGAAGACCAAGGGAGGGATAGTGAGGCTTAATAAAGGGGAGGGGGTGGGCAGAGGCTGACTGTGAAAAGGCAGAGATACTAAACAAATATTTTTGCTCAGTATTTACAAATGAAGAGGGGGAGTTACCTAAAACAAATAATAGAAACACTCTGGATACAGAAGTTGATACCAGCCCATTTACAGAAGAAAGGGTTCTGAAAGAACGCTTAAAACTGAAGGTGGACAAAGCAATGGGGCCTGATGGGATTCATCCCAGAATTCTAAAAGAACTAAGGGTAGAACTAGTGACACCACTGACTACCCTCTTTAACAAATCATGGGGGGATGGGGTGGTACCTGAGGACTGGAGGAGGGCAGATGTGATTCCCCTTCACAAAAGTGGGAGCAGGGCAGAAGCAGGAAACTACAGACCTGTTAGTTTAACCTCAGTGATAGGAAAAATGATGGAATCACTTCTGATGGAAAGACTTGTTGAGTACCTAGAGGCCAGAGGAGCACAGGACCCAAGGCAGCATGGATTCACAGCGGGAAGGTCATGCCAGATGAATCTAATAGATTTCTTTAACTGGGTGACCAAAGTAGTAGATCAGGGAGGGGCTGTGGACTTGGCCTACCTAGACTTTAGCAAGGCATTTGACACAGTCCCTCACAAAAGATTAATATACAAGTTAGCCAGCCTAGGAGTGGGTTCCAAGATGATAGCCTGGATAAAGAATTGGCTGGAGAACAGGACACAGAGGGTAATAGTAAATGGAGTCCACTCTGAAGAAAGGGGGTTACTAGTGGGGTACTGCAGGGTTCAGTATTAGGACCGGTCCTCTTCAATGTCTTTATAAGTGACATTGCAGTGGGACTGGAAGGAAAAGTATGTTTCTTTGCAGATGACACAAAGATCTTCAACACAGTTGATGCACAAGGTGGGGTGGAAAGGATGAGAAGGAACTTGGCAAGGTTAGAGGAATGGTCAAATGTGTGGCAACTTAGATTCAATGCTAAGAAGTGAAAGGTAATACACCTGGGAAACAAAAACCCAGGGGAAGAGTACACAATGGGGGGTGAGATACTAAGAACAACAAAAATGGAAAGGGACCTGGGGGTAGTCATATCAGATGACTTAAGGTGCATAAGCAATGTGAGAGGGCAGAGGAGGCTGGGGAGATACTGGGATGCATAGGAGAGGCATCACCAGTAGAAAACAGGAAGTTGTTATCCCTCTGTACAGACAGCTAATGAGACCCCATCTGAGTACTGCATGCAGTTCTGGAGACCCAGTCTCCCAAGGACATAGACAGGATGGAAGCTGTCTAGAGGAGGGCAACTAAAATGGTGCAGGGTCTGCACCGGAAGATATATGAAGAGAGGCTAAAAGAGCTTAACATGTATAGCCCCGTGGAAAGGAGGGAGAGGGGGGACATGATAGAACCTTTCAAGTACCTCAAGGGAATCAACAAAGTCCGAGAGGGTAGCATCTTTCAAAAAAAGAGGTGTGCAAGAACAAGGGGGCACAATTTGAAAATGGGGTGGCGGCTCAGAGGTAATGTAAGGAAGTATTTTTTCACAGGGAGGTTGTGAATGCATGGAACGGCCTTCCGGAGGAGGTTGTGGAGTCAAAAACAGTGGTTGAATTCAAGCATGCATGGGACAGTCATAAGGCAATTCTAGGGGGTGGGGGTAGAAAGAAGCAGGCTGCTGGTTAACTAAGATCTGCAGCTTATCCATTAGGTAGAGAAATGGGCAGACTGGGTGGTCCAAGCGGTCCTTATCTGCCCTCAAATTCTATGTTTTTCTATGTCTATGAAGAGGATCTTGATGGTGGAGGATGTACAATGGACAGCCTGCAAAGAAATGGTACTCTGTCAAGTGAGCACTACCAGAATAGTGCCACACTATATGGCACTAGTCTGGTAAGCACTCACACGGACAGTTATTAGGATTTTACAGCGCTTGCTGTAAGTGCTCCCCTGTTTACTGTCTGTGGTCCTGTAAAAGCACAAGGGCTGCAATGAACAGGAGGCTGTCCAAGCTGCTCCTGTGGTGTGGAGGGCTGGGGCATAGAATAGCTTGGCCAGTGGCAGTGGAGATCAGGATTCTAATCCTGGTATACCAGCATTGGGACTTATTTTTTTTTTTTTACCAGGGGCCGTGGAAACAGTATTCCATGGCCCCATGAATTTTATTTTTCCCTGGGATCTGCTCCCCGTCAGAGTGATAATCCTATAGACGGTGGGTGTGGGGGGAGGAGCCCACTGCAAAAACAAAAATGGCACTATTTTTACTACATGCATCCTTGCCGACGCTATTGTTGTCGGCACTCTTTGAACCCAGTGCCCAAAGAAATTATAGCAGGTGATGTTCTGTCTGTGGCCCCTCCTCCAGATAACTGAACTGGCCAGATTAGCTAGGTAGTTACCTCCACAAGGGAAGGGGCAGGTTGGGCCTTCCAGGGGCGGGGCTTCTGGCCGGAGGAGTAAAACAAAGAGCTTAAATTGACCTACATGGGTCCAGTTTGGCCACAATCTCTCCCTACGGTTAGAATGGGAACTCAGCAGGGAGTAGCATCTTCAGCAGTGGAACTGCAGGACATTGAGGAGGATTTGGTAAGCTTTATCTCCCTGTGGCTTCTCTGCTCTGGAACAAGAATGCCTTTAAGTTGCCCATAACTTGCTGCAGTTGTTTTCTGTTTGCCTGCTGCTGACTGCAGTTTGTATTTCTGCTGTTCAGTGCTGGAGATTCAAGTTGCACTTCCCTTGGAGAGATTTAATGGGAACACGGCAGATGCAGAGCAGAAGATGCTAAACAGGACCATGTGGTCCTGGCATCTTTCTGTCCCCTCTTCCCTCGTTACTGTTTATGGCTGTTTTGTGCCCCAGCTACCTCCCAGGCTTTCAGCCTTACATGCTCCTCTGAGTTGGCTCCACTTCTGTTATCAGAAATCAGTGACAGGAGTGCCTATAGAGATAAACCATATAGCACTACAAATAGGAGTGAGAGTAGGCAAGCAAGGTGGTACTTGATTATGATGCCCTACATTCCAAACACTTTTAACTGCTTATAAACTGAAAATAATGTTTATAGAAACATTGACAGTGATGGCAAAAAAAGATCAATTGTCCATCCAGTCTGTCCATGGTTCCCAGTCTAATCCCAGGACCTATTGTCCATACAAGGTTCTAGCCCTGCCCATCCACCCTACTGTCCCTCTCCCTGTCATCATCATCATCCTGAGTAATCACTATACTTTTCAGTCTGTCCTAATTGGGTTTGAAACCATTAATAGTTTTTGCACCCACCACCTTGGCTGGTAGACTGTTCCATGGTTCCACCACCCTTTCTACAAAATAATAGTTTCTCATATCCCTCTTGATCCTTCCTACTGTCAGTTTCTACTCATGCCCTCATGACCTCAACCTGTTGCTCATGCAAAATAATTCCCCAGTGTTCACCTTGTTTTTTCCTTTCAGGAACTTGAAGATCTCTATCATACCCCGCCCCACCCGGTCTGGTCTCCACCAAATACACTTTCAGCACCTTGAAGCGATCCTCGTAAGACTTGCCCTATTTGCCCAGAATCACCTTTGTCTCCCTTTGCTGCACTGAATACAGCTTGTCCTTATCTTTCCTGAGGCGAGGGCTCCATAACTGGGTGCAGTACTCCAGGTGTGGTCTCACCTGACATCTATACTTCCTTCCATCTGCTGTCAGTACCTCTCAGTATGACCCAGTCTTGTATCCTCTTTTGTGTCTCATTCTGCACTAACTGTGAGTGGTGCTTGTTCTATTCCAGTTTGTGCTGGGGAAGTCTAGTGTTTGCACTTCTGTCCCATTTGTAACACCCATCACAACCCTTTGCCTTGTGGTCTAACTGGAAGGCAGAGTTGGCCTAGTGGAGAGGGCTTTCTCTGGGGAATAGTTTGTTTAAAATCAGAATCTAATGACTTTGTTTGTTTAAAATCACAAACTAATGAATTTCTTTTCTTCCTGCTGCAATCTGCCCCCCTGCTTTGAGCCATCAGCTTTTTATTTGCTGCTGCTGCTTGGTTTTCTCCGGTGAAGCACTGGTGATCTGTATGCTCATCCACTGTCATAATTTACTTCAGTGCCTGTAAACGCGAAAAAATATTTGGCGGTGAATATGCTACGTTGGGGGAGCAGCCTTTAATAGAAAGTTTCCGTGTGTGGCATTCAGGGGTTCCATCCTATGACTCATTTTACATTTCTGGCAGGCAAAATTGTTATAATTTAATAACTGTTATATATTTCTTTGGCTCATCAGGTGTGCAGGTCTCTGCTAAGGCACACTCCCCTTTCCACTTGGTGGAACTGTAACTTGGGATGACAAACTATGTGGTCTTGGCATTCTGGTTTACACAGACTGGTGGTTCAGTGAGCTATATTATCAGTCATGCATATTTGCCTTTACGTAGAAATGACAAGTTTTAGAGGAAATAAATCATGATAAGAATGCTAGGGCTGATTCCTTCTTCTATGGTTCTTTGGCATGAAGGAGACCAGTTGGTCTCCAGAATCTGATTCTCCACTTTCTATTAAGCAGTAACTTTAGCAATCTGCAGTTACCAGCGTTCAGCAGTATGAGAATTTAACAAATTCATGTGGTCAAGTTCTTTGCTTTTTTAAAAGATCAAATAATAAGCATCACAATCTAAGTTAAACTGCTTGTTGAGTTTTTCAGTTGAGATAGATCTGTGCAAGGGCCATTAGCTGACAAATTATTGGTGGCCAGTAGCTCCTAATTTATTGGTGGTAGTCTATGGTATAATGTTTCTTTAGGCAGGTAACATTTAAATGGAATTCAGTATAATTTATGAATGTTTATCCTATGAACTCGGCACCTCTTGTGCATACATTATTTGCAGCTCCTGGCCAGATTATCTCTTACAGGATATTCAGTTAAAATGAATATATAGAGCAATTTGTAGCAGGCAGTTCAGGTTCCCTTCAAAGGCATTTTTTAAATATTTATGATATGGATGCATAGGAGAATTTGCCCCGTTGCTGTTAGTTATACATTATGCATCATTACTTCATCATGGTAATAACATATTGTTTGGTACTCACAGTGTAGCCCCTATTTGAAGCAAAAAGTGGTGACAGCTACTGCAAGAGGTGCATGTGTTGTGTTCTTTGTGTTTCTACAGCTTCAAGAGACCACAGTGTCTGGGAGCAAGAGGATGGTGGCAGTGGTTTGCCAAGTTGCTAGAGACACAGCTGTATGCCTTAGTCTCATTCAAGAGGAAATATATGGCTGAATTTCATCTTCAAGGACCCAGGTGGGGCTGACCCACTGGTGACTACTGCAGAGCTGGTGACCCCCTGCAGCTCTAGTTCTACCACCCAATAAGCCATCAACTCCAGGGAGGTTGAGGACATGGAAGCAGATGGCCGCTACACCAGATACAGTTGTTACAGGTAGACATCATTTTGAAAACTGGAGCACCGAATGAATGAGTAAATTTTTAATGGCCATCTTTAAGGGATAATCCAATGGCAAGCCTGCATAAAGAGGCCTAGGTGGGCAAAGGGAGCTAACTCCTCTTCAGTGGAATTTCAAAAACTGGAAAGGTGGCTACTTGAAAAGCTGCGCTGGTGCCATGACACAGAAAACAGAATCCAAGAGCAGTTGAATTGGGCTACACAGCAGAACCGAGAAAAGACATCAAAAGCTAGGTCTAGTTAACAATCTTTTAAAAGATTGTTAACTAGACCTAGCTTTTGAGGTCCTTTTTAGGTTCTGCTGTATAGCCCAACTCAACTGCTCTTGGATCCTCTTTGGTGGAGCCAACACTGGTGGGCCTTAGACCATGGTTTGACCACTACCTGGATCAAGAGGCCACTCAGTTCCTGGCAGTGGGTTTTTCCAAGGGTTTCTAGATACTATATGATGGCCCACATATGTTGCTTGAGGCAGAGGACTTGAAACTGACCAGGGACAAACCCAGCCTTGTCTGGGCAAAATTTGAGAAGAAAGAAACATTGACGAGTTAATGGCCTTTCCCCTTCCCCACCTCTAACAGGTCTCCAGGGTTCACTATCTATCTATCTATCTATCTATCTATCTATCTATCTATCTATCTATCTATCTATATTGTCCTGCTGTTTATGGCAGAGTCATATGCATCATTGGACAGGGCAACAGAGGCAGTGAGGACAGATGGAAAGAGGGCCTAAATGGCAAAAGTAGAAATTGAGTCCACCATCCCCCTCCTGCTAGTTCAGCCTGATGACAGACAGTTCCTGTGCATAAAGGTTGAGAGTCAGTACTATGTGGACAACTGCTCACCAATGGGGTGTACGGTCATCTCTGCTGTTTTTGAGCAGTGCAGTACTTTCCTTCCATGAGTAAAGGCTAACAAATTGAGCAGTTGGAGAATCATACATTTCCTGGATGATTTCCTGTTCACCAGCAGTCTAGGGACCAGGAAATATGGATAACTGTTGGGGACATTAAATGAGGTGTGCACAGGGTTTGGTGTGCCATTGTCTATGGAAAAGACGGATGGACCCTGTACCACCCTACCCATCTTGGGGATTGAAACAGACTCCCAGGCACTGGTGTTTCACATGGAGAGGGGTCTCACACTTGTGGAGTCAAAATCAAAAGTCAAGCAAAACTCTGCAGTTATAAATAAAGTTTTATTCCAACAGATCAAGTGGCGATTCAAAGGCTGTCTGTGGGTGAAGCACCAGGGCAGACAGCTCTAGCCAAGATTACAAATGGTTCCAGAATAAAACTTTATTTCTAACTGCAGAGTTTTATCTGACATTGGGTTTTAACTCCATGAGAGTGGAGACACCTCTTTGATTTTGTAATGAGCAGGCTAGCCACTTTGCTCTTTGCTGCCTCCGGCGTTCTCTGTATGTGCCACTTTCTTTTTGTAATGCAGGCTCGCCTGTAACCAGAGAAGTTCCAGACCCTCTGGGATTTCTTAGCCAAGGTAGTTGAATCAACTAAGATTACTTTGTGTGAACTGTAAAAGCTTCTTGGTCATCTTACCTTTACATGCAAAGTTATCCGCATGGGTCAGACCTTCCTCAAACTTGGCAAAATCAGGTGCTGGGTGCTGCAAGCCTTTCCACTGGCTTGAGTTAATGAGAGTAAGAAGGATGACATTGTGGTGCAGCAGGCTTTCCTGAACTGTTACAATGGTGTGTCCATCTGGCCTGCAGTGACTACTAGCCAGGAACTGGAGCTTTATACCAATGTGTCCAGAGGCATCTGGTGTGGGCCATACTTTTGGAGAGTATGGTCTGCTGCCCAAAGGTGAGCTTCCTGGGCCAAGAACAGCTTGACAAGACAGATTACCTTGCTGGAGATTTCACACATGTGCTGTTATTTATGGTTTGGGGCTCTATGATAAAACTTATTTTCTAGAGTGACAACAGGGGGGTGGTCTACACTATCAATGGTCAACTAGGAGAGAGAGGTTCAGTAGGTGATCTGATGTGATAGTGCTCAGGTGCTTGTTATTTAATATTCAGTTTAAAGCTGTGCATGGTCCTGGTACTGATAACATTTTTGCTGATACTGTCTCTCATTTTCAGTGGCGGAGGTTCTGGGAGATAGCACCTGCAATGGAAAGATGGTTAAGGGAAGATTTGGCCTTTCTCTGATAGTGATCACAAATCCTGGGGGTTGTTTAGGAACTGCTCAGAAACCCTATTGCCCCCAGCACCCAGATAACATACAAGAGAGGTGCTGAAAAGTGTGGAGGTCTGGACTGTTCAGTGGTGGCCCAACATGTGGCCAATACCAGTAGATCAGCCTTGCCACTCCTTGGTCAGACTCAAGAAGAGGGTTTAACGCCAGGGTAGCTGGTCAAGACCTGGTGGCATAGCTTGGGTTTTCAAGGTCACGGGGCTTGAAGACAATACATTTATGTGATACAGACTGTGACGTGTTCATAGCATCATTACAGGAGGTCTTATAGAAGTGTTAGCATGATGTGCATGAGGGGATGAACTTCATGCCTCCTGCAATGGGACGGTAGACTCACAAGGAGTTGTACAAGTAGTAAACAGGGAAGTCTGCTTCTGTTCTGGACAGGTTCTGGACAGGTTCCACTCCAGGCCACTATGAAGTGAGGCCTATTTGGGCCAGCCAGAGAATATTCTCATCAGACTTGTCCTGCATGTAAACACCATCTGAGGGGGGATGATTGCATGCCCCATGAAAGGAGGGACACCCATCACCTCAGAGGTGGCTATACCTTGGGAGGCCACACCTGTTGATCCACTGGACTGTGATCCACTGAGAGGGGTATTTTGTGGGTTGGAGATGGACTGTTATGAGGTGTTGACCATCCAAAATGTTTGCTGAGACTCCCAGGCTGCGCACATTAAGGCTGAAGGAGTCACAATTTGCATATTATTAACAAACACATGGCTGTGACCATTTGTTTCAAGACATTGTGTATGGTTGTTCAGGTAGAAGGAATGAATGTGGCCTAAAATGGCAAGGGACGGCCTGAAAAGAAACTATAGCAAGTGAGTTAATTATTTTAGCATACAAACAAACTAACATGTGAAGTCATCACAACTTTAAAAAAAAGTTTAATTTTATTCTGGCTTAAATTGGAAATGGACTATTCTGTTTATTGTTGGACAGAACAATCACTGGTATCTTCTGACCATTTCCAAAAATAATCTCTTAATGACATTTCATAATGCTTGAAATTATATTTTGAAAGCAGCAATATCTGAACTGTTAATTAGAGAAACTTAAAGTAGCAGTGCAATGAAAAGAGTTTTTTGAAAAAGCTAGTTTCAGCTACAGTTAAAAAAATACTAGCATAACTGTCAAATGTACTAGTCTAAGCCAGCACAGTAGTATGGTGGTCTGAAACACTGAGTGCCATACCACCCGACACACACAGGCGACCCTCATTCAGGAACAGACCAGAATCACTGGGGGCCCAGGTTGGTGAGAGACAGGGCAGGGATTGCTGTCAGAAGGAGGGGGGGCACTCAGGGAACTGGGGACAAAACAAAGGATGGAAAAAATGTACTTGCCTAGGTACCTCCTATGCTGTGCACCATGGGCCCAATATTTAAAAGGGCTAGACCGACGCAAGGGACTTGTATCAAAAGATTTTGATGCAAGGGGTGACTTTGTCACTACTTGTGGCATTCGCAATTTTCAGATGCAGCTGTGCCAAACCCCTTTGCATCATGGTTGCATCAAAATATCCGGTGTACCAGGTCGCAAGGGGTCTGGCACCATGGCAGGGCTGCAACATCCCTTTTTTGGTATTTTTAAAGCCCTGCCGTGGACACAGCAAGGGACACCAATTGGACCAGCCAGGAGCTGGTATAAGTGGCATACACTGGTGGGACGGGGTCTGATACTTGAGGTGCTGGGTGCGGAAGGAGCAAAGGAGGTGGCATAGGGGAGTCGGGGGATAGCTGGGCATTAATTGGAGTGCTGTGGAGAAATATTTTCTCAACCAACCTAGAAGCCAAAAATATCATGTCTATAAAGATGAGTCTGGTGCTCACTGGGTGCCAAACATCAGATTCAGAAGCAACAGCGCCGCTGCATGTTTAAATCCAAAAATCAAGTCACTAACAGTATCTAAACAGCATTTTTCCACTAGATCACCACAGAAAGAAATATTTTTTCTGAAAGGGGAGATTGGGGATAGGGAAGGGGGGTCCACTAGACCACCAGGGAAAGTTATATGGTACATTATAGGGGCAGATTGGGGATAGGGAGACGGGGATGCGGCACATGATCCCTACTGCCTGGGATAGCATAAATTCTCTAACCCTCCCACAGGACACACTTCTAAAGGTATTTATAATTTTGCCCTCTGGGAGGGTTTAGAAAATCCTGAATTAGGAGTTATGGTAGCCTGCATCTGCCGCAAGCTCCCTTGCACCATGTCACAGCCCATTTCATGCCGCAAGGATGGTGCAAGCTCCCTTTGGATCATGCAGCCTGCATTTGATGCAGGTGTTTTTGTGAATTGTTCCTGGCACATCTTTTGGTGCAAGCCACACCTTGTGCCATTCGTTGTGGTGCAAACCACTTGCGCCATTCAGGGAGACTTGAGAATTGGGCATTGTGTCTATGCCCAGTCACAAGAACCCATCTTGCCATTTCAAATCTTTGGACATATTAAGAATATCCATAGTGTCCCTTAGCTATTATTCCATGCCACTTAGTCCTTCAGAAAACAGTCCAGAAATTTAGACATGTGGTCAGTTACGGAGTCAGTACCAGACACTATTGGACATCCTGGAGGCAGGATGGATTCTTGTGTATTCGGCAGGGAGTAGAACATAGGGGTTTCTGGATGGATTGGACGCAGAAAATAAACTTCCTCCTCAGTAATACAACCCCTTTCCCTTCCTCACTGTAAAAACTCTAACAGTTCTGATTTGAACATCTTAGTTGGGTATTGGTTGAATTTCCTGCAAATTCTCTCATCTGATAATAAATACATAACACACTTTTTGTATTGTTCAGCATTCATTACCACCACTTTACCCCTTATAACATGGGTTGGCAAAAATGTGCAACCCAACTGGTGCAGCCGCTCTACATGCCCATGGATTAAATCTCCTATTTAATCCACAGTTTCGTGGAGTAACTCAGGCAAACTACCATCAGTACTCGTTACCTGCTGAAGACAGCAAACCAGAATGGCAGCCATTAAAAGTCAGACACAGTGGTGTGTTCCAACAATGAATGCCACTGAAAAGGTACAGGATTGAGAGGAACCTCTGTTCCATTGAGCCTTTATTGTTCAGTCACAGTCTTGTAATGCTGCAATACTTCAGGTGTATCATGCTGTGCACCAGAGTTCACTAACCCAAACTGACATTCCCTGTGGCAGACACTGAGACCGAGAGCGAGCTGTCTTCCACAGAGCCTTTACTGTTCAGTCACAGTCTTGTAATATTGCAATACTACAGGTGTATCACACTGTGCACCGGAGTTCACTGCCCTGAACCGACATTCCCTGTGGCAGACACTGAGACCGAGAGCGAGCTGTCTTCCACAGAGCCTTTACTGTTCAGTCACGGTCTTGTAATATTGCAATACTTCAGGTGTATCACACTGTGCTTTGGAGCTCGCTGTTCTGAATCAACATTCCCCGTGGCAGTCATTGAAACTGAGACCAAGCTGTCTTCCACAGAGCCTTTACTGTTCAGTCACAGACTTGTAATATTGCAATATATATATATATATATATATACAGGACATCAGGTGGAGCACACTGTACTCTGCAGGTCAGACTCCTGCACTAACATTCCCTGTGGCAGACACTACAGTATGGAGCCTTTACTCTTGGGTTATAAACAGTCTACTAATAATGCAATACTTGTCACCATAACATTTGCAATCAGCAGGAGAATTTTAAATGTGTTATGAAATCACCAATTTGCTGTCAGACTCCACACAGACTAGACTGTGACCATATGTCAGGTGTGTATCATGAACAAATAATGGCGAGTGCAATTACAGCAATGGCAAATGGGCACAAGTCAATATGGCAACTGGAAGTTACAGCGAATGCAGTTATGGCAACATTTGCTTTCTGTGGGGGGTTTTGCCCCCTGCACCCCCTTACTTATATAGCTAACTCTGAGGATGTAACACCTCAGAGAGAGGGGCAGCAAATGTCACAGTAACTGTGGTTGCTACAAATTTCAGTCACCGTATTGACTCTTGCCTGTTTGCTGTCACCGTAATTGTACTTGCTGTTATTTCTTTGCCATATTGATGTGCTACCAGTGGGGAGTGAGCCAGAGAGAGATCAGACAATGAGTGAGCAGCACACCACGCTGCAGAGAGAGAGAGAGACTGACAGCAATCTGCTGCAGAAGTAAAGGGGACAGAATGACAATGAAGGGACAAGGCATATTTTATGGACAACAAATATCAGAAATCATTTCAGGACTGTATTTCTGGCATTTACATGGTCATAAAATAAGTGAGATATGCATTAGTCCTGTAGACTACTTTTCAACTCAACAGCATACACTCACATTTTCCCTATTTAAACAGCACAAAAAACACCTTAGTAGTTTGATTTTTGTTTTTACACATAATCCATGTTATAAGTGCAATATCCCACTCCACGGCATGGGGTTATTAGGCAACATACCAGGACAGGGTGTGGGTTATTCTGGTATTTATCCACACCTAGTGTGGTTCGGTCACAAGACCGCAGGCCGAGTGAGTAAACTACATCAGAAATGGGTTAATGCCAGCATAAACCACACCCTGGAGTGGTTTATTGCAATTATACAATGGCCACCTTTTCTTTGGTGAGAAAAAAAAAGAAAAATACTTTTTTTTATTTTAAATTATTTTTATTGATTGTGTTGCTCAGCTAGCCGTCACTTGTGGGGGGCAGGGCAGATGCAGGACATCATTGCGCAGACCCATCCCCAGGGACTAACGCTGAAAAAACATAGCTGCCACCTCTATGAGGATCCCACTCTCATGGTTCCTGTCGCAATACTGTGGCACTCTGGGCCCTTGATCAAGTACAGCCTCCGGTGTGTCCGGCCGACTCCTCGCCCCGCCCTGGATGGTAAGCCACGGAGGCAATACCAGTAGCCTCTCCTGCTGGAATCCTTCCTCCATCTCATGCAAGGTGGCCAGGTACATTGATTCTGCTCTGGGGGGGAATCCAGGGGATATCTTCAGTTCAAGAGGTAGGTCCGGGGATGTGATGGGGTCCAGGATGGTCTGGGGGCTGAGACCTGGCAGTAGCTCAGAAAAGTATACTAAATAAATTAAAAAAAAGGAAAAAATAGCTCTATATTGCTAGGGAGATACTGACTCGCTTCCTCATTGTCCAGAGCGGCTGAAGTCATCCCCTACACTGGATCCCATCCCACATAAGACACACACACACACACACACACACACACACACACTTGCTGGGCTGTTAGATTTTCTTGTTTTTTTTTTAACAGCGTAGTGGGAACTATGCATATGAGAGAGAGAGAGAGTGGTGTGAGCTGTGAGCAATTGTTGGAATTCAGTTAGTGCCAGAACATTGTGTGAGCGGCTCCTATAGTTGAGCTGCTGTTTCTGTTTCAGGAACTGCACTGAGAAATTTTGTCGGTAAGGATGAGAACGTTCAGAAGCAACAAAGTCAGGGGGGGAGAAAGAGACACGGAGCTGTGGCTGACAAGTTGATCATGGAGACTGAGCTACTCAGAGAGTAGTAGAGCAGAGTTTGGGTGCAGCCATATAGACTGCTACGGTCATGGTGAAACAATTGTGGATGGGGAGGGAATACAGATTTGAAATACTTTGTCTAATGTGACATGGGTTTTTGCTGTGGTTCAATGTTTGGCAGGCTGTTTCTTTTGAGGGAGAACTTTCCACTTCAGCAGTTAATGTTTGACAGTCCCATGGCTTACCAGCATCAAATATGGCATTTTTTTGCCTTTGATGTAGGGTAGTCGGAGTGATTTCAAAAGGTGGGAGGGGGGCTCCAGATGTGTCTGGCTGACACTTTTTCCTGTTGGGTGATAGCACGATTAACAATGTGTAAATTGTGCCAGCCAGACAACCAGGAACCAGTATTTTTTGAGCCATTGTATAATGGGATTTAATCTACACTCTGGGCGCTGTGAGGGCACTCGGCCTGTGGCCCCTGTCGTGGGTTATTGCTTACTTAATCAGCTGGTTTTACTTCTAGATCTGGCATCTCTAATGGTTCATTCAGGGCAGCATGTTCAGCCTCAGAGATTTCTCTGCACCTTATTTGGTCCCCGATCTTGAAGTGCATTTACTTCCTTAAGTACCATTCTCTCATGCTCTGATGCATGGGCTCAGACTGGGAGGGGGGGACAAAGACAGATTTATACTTCCATAAATTCATTTATTTCAATGCTTTCATGCATATCCACCCCATTAAAATTTTGCATATACAGCTTTTCTAAAGCTATTAAATTTTGCTGGTCGAAGTCTCATTCTGTTGTCCTGTTTTTATTTACATTATTTTACAAATTTCTTAAGCTTTCAAATTCTACATTACCTTCAAAAAATCTCCTGCAGTTTTTTACTGTTATTATAAACATTAATGTCCTGTTCATATAACAAGGCAATTAAGTCCTCATTCACAGTTGCAGTCCATTCTATGTGTTTCCCATGTAATAATTTTCATCCTCTGATGTTAAACTATTCAGGTTAAATCTTCACATGTTTGTATTTTCTCTCAGATTTCTGGCAAAAGCTTCTTTGAGTCTGACCTTATGAAAGAATTGAAATCTGTCCACGTGTGTCCAGAACTTGTCACACATAGGTGACAGCACACAAAAGATAATCTTTTTTACTGCTGTGGGCAGAGCCTACAGCCATTTTGGGATCGATCTGCTGCTCCTAAAACTGCCGATCTTGACACCTTCCATTGCACTTTTGGCAGTATCCTTTTGAAAGTCCAACGGAGCTTGTAACACTCTGCTGCAGAGTAACAGCCAAACTATTTTGACTGTTACTTCTGTATTCCGGGACAAGAACTGCGCATGTATGCCTTGCGCACATGTGCAGTTCTGTTGGTGCCACCATCTTGTGAATGGCAAAATGTCATTCACCGCAAGTACGCATGTACAAAATGCCACACATGTGCAGTTGCATCACCTCCACCATCTTGTGGATGGCACTCCCCCCACACCCTCCCACTGCTCCTGTCCTCTCTGCTCCCTCTGTTCCTTCCCAGCACCGGCGGGTAATAAAACCTTCATGCTCCCCCCACTGCTGCTGTCCTCCCCACTCCTTCCATTTCCCATCCTCTTTCTAACATCGAGGTGCCCAGTCCCAATGTTAGCATCATGTAACCCCTCCTCAACTCATATGGCACACTGGGAGCCCACCTCAGTGTGCCCAAATTTATGTTTTTTTATTTTGTTTTCTCCCGTGCTGACATCATGGTGCCCAATCCCTGTGTTGGCATCACATACCACCCCAACTCATGTGGCACACTGGGAGCCCACCCCAGTGTGCCCAAATTTATTTTTTTATTTCCCCCACCCCTGCCAACATCAAGGTGCCCAATCCCCATGTCAGCATCATGTCCCCCCCAACTCATGTGGCACACTGGAAGCCTACCCCAGTGTGCCCAAATTTATGTTTTTTCCCCCTGTAAATAAAGAAAAAAATTCCCGGAAGTCTTTTTTTAACCGTAGATAAGAAAACAGTCCCTCATTGTTGCCCCAGTCCCCTCTGCCCCATCACCACCCTCCCACTGACCACCCACCTCCCTGCACCCCCCCTTACCCCATACTTACTTCTGGAGGTCGGCATTGTCATCTTGTCTGGACTGGGATGTGTCTGTACTCTTCAAAGCTGAAATGCAAACTGAACAATCAAGGTAAGCATGGTATATGGCAGTCAATAGGGTTTTTAGTTTATCTTGATATATCAGCCATTTTCCGGAATTTTGGCCCCAGATTTTCAACATTGGGTTCTTGGGACCCCCACCTCATGAACACTGTCACTGTCATTTTGTTACTCAGTCCTGAAAGGTGATTTTGTGATTGCTGCGTGGAATCAACTTTTGGGACCAATTAATCAAATGACAGTGCCACTGTTCATGAGGTGTGGCCCCAAAAAGCCCATGTTGCAAATTTGGTGAAAAAATTCCAAAAATGACTGCATTACGAGCTTGCATTGCTCAGTTTTAATGCCATGACCCTAACTTCACAAATTTTTATATTTCACTCCAGATTTTTAACATTGCCATTTTGCACACCTCCTTATTAATAGTACAGCTGTCATTTTTCACATCCTGACCCAAAAATTGTTTCTACATGTGTGGCACAGAACAATGACAGCCGCTTCCAGGAAATCACCTTTGGGACAAGTGAACAAAATGACAATGGCACTCTTCATGAGGTGAGGTCCCAAAAAGGCCATGTTAAATATTTGGTGAAATAAGTCCCAAAAATGGCTGAATTACACATGGTCGTTAAACATTTTCTATGCACACATTTAACTTTGGTCATTTGGCAGCTCACCACAGCTGTATTGGCTCTGGCTAGAGTTTGTTCTAGTAATTCAACCTGCTTACTTTAAAGTTCTCTGTTTGAGAGGTTTACAACTTTCTGTTCACTGTCCTCTTCCTGAGTTCTATTTCTTCTGTCTCGTCTTCTTCTTCCCTGTTTTGTATGTCTTTTGTGTTTCCCTTTTTCCTTGGTCTGGGTTTTCCTTGGTTTGGGTTTTCCCCTACCCTTAGCTAAAAAAGTCCCATTTTCACTTGTGATGGGTTCTGCCTCTTTGGAACTGCTCTCTGTGATCACCTGGATTCCTTCTCTGTGTTTTTGTGGTTTTCCATCCTTCAGCCACTTCTTATTTATGATCTTCCATTTTTCAAGTCTGAGTTGGCCTAATTTGGCCCAATTTGGCACAATCTCTCCTGCATTTCTCACTTCCATGCATGTACTGATTTGCAACCCTTGATGTGATATCTGGTTCATTTATGTTCCAAAATGTTTTTTATAAGGTGCTACATTTCTTTTTATGTTTACCTTTATATGTTTGTCTTTGTATGTTATGTCACCTGGAATTAGCCCAAATATCCCCAATGCTCATAAGTACAAGGTTCAGTGTCTGCTGCATGCTAGTTCATCTTAATCACACAGAAAGGGATATTACACTATGGGGGTGGGGGTTAAAAGCATCTCCAAAGGATGCTCTTTCTCCTTGTTTCAAAATGGGCTTTTCCAGACAGTTAGACCTTCTATTAGATGGTCTAACTGCATGTGAATTTTGCACCACAAAATGGATGCTGTTGTGGGAAAAAAAAAGATACAAATTACAATCTGTTTTAAAACAGCTGGGAGTATTAGTGAAAACCTTAAGGTTGTCATATTTCGTGATTGTCACCATTCAATGTTTAAAATCTAATTAGAATGCTAAAGCAGACTGGCAATGGGGGGGGATGGGCACAAGAAAAACTCTAATCTAAAATTAAAATGTATTGGTATAACATATTCACCTTATCATGAAATACTCTGATTTACAAGCTGTCACTATATATATCTTTCTTGTGATATCTTTCTCAGACAGTGGAATGGCTGGTTGTCCTACACTATGCTTGGCCTCTGTTGCAAACATTATGCAGACTATTACCTACTGAAACCGTAGCGTTCTTAAGGTGTTAGGTGTATGCGTTCTACAACAGTACTGTTCAAACATGAACATCTATCTACACCCCCAAAGGAATAAATCATAAATACATTGTGTGACATGTTTTTCATTTCTTTGATCAAGTGATCCTCTGCAAAAGGTCCCGAAAGACCAAAATGTCAGGTTTTGAGAACTGTATCCTGATTTATTAGTTCTTTGCAAACACTAAAGGATAAAAAAACAATTTGAAAAATGTTTCATAAACTGTAGTTACAGTAATGACTGATTTTGTCTTGGAGAACAGACTGTTTTCATTGTTTTGTATGACACTTTCCAGCATACACATCTACACATCCTAGCAAATTTAGTTTTATTTATGTTTATATAGACTTAAAAAGCAGGAGAATATTTGCTGCCCCACTAGGTATTGGTTCTGGTTATATGGCTGCTTTATAATTGAATATTGCTGAGCAGTCATACCTTGAATACCATTTTCCTCCAGGTGCACTTTCTATCTGTCTTCAAAGTATTCCACACAGTCTGCATCTGTCACTTCCTTGAGGAAGGTTCTTGCATACGTTCACCACCCTCTGGGTGAAGTAGTTTTTCTCATCTTCCTCTTAAACCCGGCACCAGTGATGCTGAATTGGCGGTCAGTGAACATGCTGAAGTTCAGCAGTTTGACACTGATGAAGCAGCTCTGAAGACCGCCAATGGACCGGGGGGGGGGGTTCTGGGATGTATAGGGAGAGGCATCACCAGTAGAAAATGGGAAGTTGTTATCCCTGTGCAAAGACAGTTGGTAAAACCTGATCTGGAGTACTGTGTGCAGTTCTGGAGACCCCAACTCTGCAAGGATATAGACGGGATGGAGGCAGTCCAGAAAGAGGGCAATTAAAATGGTGCAGGGTTTGCAACAGAAGCCATACAAAGAGAGACTAAATGAGTTTAATATGTATACCCTCAAGGAAAGGAGGGAGAGGGGGAACATGATTGAAACTTTTAAGTTCCTCAAGGGATTCAACAAAGTCAAAGAGGGTAGCATCTTTCTGAAAAAGAGATGTGTAAGAAAAAGGGGGCACAATTTGAAAATAGAGGGGGGATGGCTCGGGGCAATGTGAGGAAGTATTTTTTCACAGAGAGTGTGGTGGACACATAGAACAGCATTCCTGAGGAGGTTGTGGCATCAAAAACAGTGGAGGATTCAAGAATACATGGGACAGACATAAGGCAATTCTGGTAGGGGGTAGGAAGAAGTAGGCTGTTGGTTAACTAGGATCTGCAGCTTATCCAATAGGTAGGGAAATGGGCAGACTAGGTGGGCCAAGAGGTCCTTATCTTCTGTCAAAGTCTGCTTCTATGTTTCCCTTCGGCAGTTTTGCCTTTTGACGTCATGATGCACCACGTTTTACAGGGAGCACAGTTTGAGCATATCCAAATTGTAGGTAGCCACATGAAACAAATATAAAATTAGCAGCTCAATGTTTGCTATGATATGAGAATTATTTGTCATGTAGGGGAGCACTGAATTCTCTGTTTTAGCTGGAAGCTATATGACTTGCAGCAGCCACTCAGCAACACTGAAGATCAAGAACTCCTTGCTCTGTACTCATCTCAGTGCCATTTTCAGCTCTCTTTCTCCCTGACAGGGGGGTGAGAGAGCTAGTGAAAGGAGATTCTTTTGTGTGAAAAAGAATGACTTTGCATCAAAAAATTTTACAAATGGTCAGTGCTGTAGGGGAAACGAGAAAGAGCAAAGCATGACTGTGCACTGTCAGCTACATGCCACGCTGCAGGGGCAGGAAGTCAGTGACTGTAACAATCTGGAAAAGGTGCTGTGGAGATCTGTGAAAGACTTTTTATCAACTAAGTACTGGTGGTGTAGGGCACAGAAATACGCCTGTATTTGTTTAATTTGTTTGGCCCCTGCAGCAGAAGCTGCCCAGAGTGACTTTATTTTTTATTCATATAGAGGCTTATTCACTAATGGCCTGGCTGGTACGTGCCAAAGGCACTTATACCAGCTCTGAATCTCTGCAGCCACGGAAAGATGTACAGTGGCCGTATTCACAGCCACCAGCCACTGCTTGTCTCCCTTCCACAGCCCCACCCCCTGGCACACAGGTGCATGGGGGATGTATGGCGTACATGTGCAGGCATCCAATCGGATGCCTGGATCTGGTCCGCCACTGGATCCCTTGCACCTGCAGTGCACCCTTAGGGCAGGAGATCACGGTGTGCTCATAGCACCGTGGCAGGTGGGTGCCCGGTTGGCCACCCCCAGCCCTCCATATGGTCCCTGAAGGCTGGTACAGCATGTTGGGGGGGTCCAATGTGTGCCTACATCCCCACCGCATCCGGCGGCAGCATTCTGTGGGGGCATGCACCTGCTATGGCTGCCTTTTGTTGGCATAGCCATATATCCCTGCACAATGCACTCTGCACCTTTGTGAATGGCACAGAGAGAGGGCATGCCTCCCAAATTGCCCCCAGGACTGACCCATTGTGGATATCCCTAGCTGGTACAGATGCCCCTGGGTATTGGGTGCATATGGGATGTGTACCTCATTGGTGCATTCCACGCAAGAGGTGCAATGGTCACAGAGCAGCTTCACAACACATTTAGACTGTGTATAGCCATTCTGCACCCTTCATGAATAGGCCCCAAAGGGTTTTATCCTCCTACATCCAGGGAGGGGTAGCTGCATGAGCCCGATCCCCAAACTGTGCAGACTGACTCTCTGCCTCTTCCAGTAACTGCCTGATTAAAAGTCTCCCCATGAGTTCCTCTTTTTTATGGCAGGGCTGAGGAGGGAGGGCCTTCCACCCCCTCCAGTACATCAAATCTGAGGTGGACCAGGTCACTCATCAAGTGGAGGTGAGGACGCAGAGAAGGCTAGGCCGGGCTTCATGAAGCCCCCCATGTCCATTTTCTGCTTTATCTCTTCCACCCCCTCCTATGGTGTATAGGACTCACCTGTGTAGGTTCACTCATCTTATGTACCCCCACAGCACCCTCTGATACTTTGTCTCCCTGACTCATCTACCCCCAGGCTCCAGCCTCCAGTGGCAGCCTAGGCCATGCTAACAAGCCACCCCTCCCTGGGAGATAGAAGAGCAGTCCTTCAAATGCTCAATCCTCTCCCTCCCCAGCTGACCCCCGATGACCCGAGCCTATTCCCAAACCCAGGGTCACCAGCATGGCAGGAGGTAAGGCAGTTTGCAGCGTCCCAGCCCTCTGCGCCACTGGGCTGGCCAGAGTGACTTTGGTAGACTGAGAAAGGTGCAGGAGGAGGGGGAGGTTGAGGGACTGATTTGACAGCTAATCTGACTACTTGTGATGTTGGCTGTGATGCACTGAAATCTAGCTATTTATTTTTTTGCCTGTGTGAAAACTAAAAGAAGTAAGTTGCTGCAGGTCTCCCAGTCAGGGTGAGAAGGACTATAAGGGTTTCCTGTAGTTGGTTTGAACCTTAGTTACATGGAGGCCTGTGTTTTAGATGTCCTGCATGTTGTCTGTGTTAGTTGGCAAATTGTTTGCTAGTCCCTGTTATCCGGTAATCATGCCCTTGCTGATTTTGTAGACTATGGGTGCCCTGGACTTGCCTCGTCTTAGTTTATGGGAATCACAGTTTAATGTTTTGAGCATTGTGTAGTGTTGGATGCCGTATGAGCATTTAAGGACAAATCTTGTCATTTTGTGATACGTTCTGACTAATTTGTCCAGCAGCTGGTTACATGTGTGATGACAGGCTACTTCCATATTGCAGAATGGGCAGCAGCAGCTCATTGGCTAGGGTCAATCTTGATTTTTTTTTTGTTATGGAACAGGCATTTTGGCAGAGGGCTCCCAGTCTGGAATTCACTTTTTCAATAGTTGCTTTAATATGTTTCTCAAAACTTAAGGTGTTGTCTATGTCTACTCTCATGTATTTGCAGTATTTTGCTTCTTTGATAGTGGACACATCTAGGAGTTGTATTTTTAATTGCTGTACCTTTTTATAGAAGATCATAAACTGGTCTTTTTTTTGCCACTGAGCACCACCTTTGTGGAAACAAATCATTTTTGAAGAATATCAAAATATAATTGGAGTTTTTTTCTCCATTTCAGAAAAGTATTTGTCTCTTACTATGAGGACGGTGTTTTCCACATACAGTTTTATAGTGAAGGGTTGCATGTATCCAGAAGGGTCATTAACAAAGATCAGGCATGGTAGAGGGCCCGATATTGATCTCTGTGGGACCTCAAGATAGGAACCTCATGTCTGATATGATGTTATTCATAGCCACTGATTGCTTAGGGTTTATTAGGTAAGAGGTGAACAAAGTAGTTACTTCTGATGCTACTCCTATTTTCTTCAGTTTTCCTAGAAAGATTCTGTGGGCCACTATAGTGAATTCCTTTGGGAGGTCCACATTCACTGCCCCAACAGCTTCACCTTTGTCACACAGTGCTAGAAAGCAGCAGCAAGGGCAAATATGATGCGGGGATGCATAGATGGGGGATCAGTTGTAGGAGAGAGGAAGTTATACTGCCCTTGTACAGGTCACCGGTGAGGCCACATCTAGAGTATGGAGTTCAGTACTGGTGCCCACACCTCAAATAGGACATTAACCTGCTACAGAAGGTCCAGAAGAGGGCTACAAATATGATAGTGGGTCAGCAGGGTAAGCCATATGACGAGAGGTTGAGGGCACTGATCATGTACTCTCTGGAGGACAGGAGAGATGAGGCAACATGATTGAGACCTTCAGGTACTTGAAAGGTATAAATAAGGTGGATGAGGGTCTCTTTAAGCTAAGTGCCAACCATAGCATGAGGGGGCATAGTCTTAAGCTGGTGGGGAGGGAGGTTTAGGAGGGAAGTTAGGAAGCACTTCTTCACAGAGAAAGTGGTGTACATTTGGAATGCCCTGCTGGAAGTGGTAGTCTTGTTGAAGACAGTGGGCAGCTTCAAGAGAGGCTAGGATAGGCATAGAGGGAAGGTAAGGATCATGGGTAGGAAGGATGGAAAGGATAGGACGAGTGGGGAGAGGGACAAGGTTAGTAACTCAAGCTGTGGACCCTGCAATATGAGCAGAATAGATAGACCAAATGGCCTTCTTCTGCTGGCTTCTTTGAATGTTCATATGTCCAGGGTGCTGCTGACCTCCTTGACAAAGTCTGAGGGCGATGAATGTGGATCTACCCGCCCTAAAGCCCTACTGGTAGATTGTTAGAAGGTTGTGTGCTTCTAGATGTGTGGATAGTTGTTTGCACACTAGCTTTTCTAATATTTTTGAGATGATGGATAGTTGAGCTATGGGTCTATAGTGTGAGGGGTCATTTGGCCCCCTCCCTTTTAGATAGGGGCCACTTTGGCATGTTTCCAGGTCTCTGGAAAGGACCCTTCCATTAGACTGTGGTTAAAGAGATTTGTCAGCTCTACATTGTCCAGTCCTGGTGAATTATTTGCATTGTGTTTCCTTAGTTCTTTCCATACTTCCTTGTCTTGGTCTCTTTTCAGTTGTGGCTTTGGACTCCTAGTAAGTAAATATTTATTTCTATAAGGCACCCTTCCAAAGCTCAGGGTGCCTTTACAATATCCTTCATACAATATTAAAAACCATAATTATAAACAACATTTAAATTCAAAATACAGTCCAACACAATTCAAGTCACTAAAAATGCTTGGTTAAAAAGGAAGGTCTTTAAAGCTCTTTTAAAGCTCTCCACAGTCAGGCTATTGCATGTCTGGTAAGGTAGAGAATTCCACAGGGTAGGGGCCATAAAGGCAAATGTTCTTCCACCAGATGTTTTTAAGGTTACCCTGGGAACCTCCAGCAATCCCTCATTAGAGGATCGGAGGGAGTGGGAAGGACAGTAAGAAATCAGGAGATCGTTCAGGTAGCGAGGTCCCAAACCATGTAGGGCTTTATAGGTCATCAACATGACCTTGAAAGTGATCCGCCACTGTACAGGCAGTCAGTGCAATTCGCGAAGCACAGGTGTTATATAGTTGGACCTCGGGCTTCCAGTCAACAACCTAGCTGCCGCGTTTTGCACCAGCTATAAGCGGCGGATATCCACTCCCGGCAGCGCTAGATAAAGGGCATTGCAGTAGTCAAGATGATTGGCAACAAAGGCGTGGACCAGGGTAGGAAGATCCTCTGATGGAATCAAGTGTTTCACCCATGCTATATTCCTTAGATGAAAAAAAGGATGATTTGAGTACGGCTGACACCTGCGCCCTCAGGGTCAGGCCCTCGTCAAATATAACACCAAGGTTACGCACCTGACCAGATGCCATGAGAGGGATTCCTCCCAGAAATAAACCTGAGGGTTTTCCCGCCCATGGACTTGATATCCTTACCCCCGGTTCCACCACCAATACCTCTGTTTTTCCCGGGTTCAGCCTCAACCAATTGGTACTCATCCAGTTCTTTATCTCCAGGAGGCAGTTGTTAAACAATGTACTTGACTCAGACTCCTGCTCGGGCACAAAAGACATATAGAGTTGAGAATCATTGGCATAGCAATGAAAACTCAAACCATAATGTCTTATAATGTCCCCTAATGGAAGCATGTACACCACAAATAACATGGGAGACAACACCGAACCCTGTAGCACTCCACAGTGTAAGCAGCGAGAGGTCTAGGAATAAATCCCTGACACTATTCTCTGAGTCCTACCCTGCAGAAAAGATTTAAACCAACTGTGGACCACCCCCCTTAGTCCACAGAGAAACCACAGGTGTTCGAGCAGCACCCCATGATCAATGGTGTCAAATGCTGCTGAAAGGTCGAGGAGAACCAAGATAGAGTGATTTCTCCCATCTCTTGCCACCAGGACATCATTCAGTACCCAAACAAGAGCCGTCTCAGTACTATGCCATTTCCTGAAGCCAGACTGGAGAGGGTCATAGATATTGTGGATGTTTAAATGATCTTACAGCTGCAAGGCGACCACCTTCTCGATAATCTTCCCCAAAAAGGGAAGATTCGAGATCGGTCTGTAGTTTCCTGGGCAGTTGGGATCAAGGGAGGGCTTTTTCAGGAGGGGGCGTACTATTGCCTCCTTCAAAGGATCAGGAAAGATCCCTGTCTCCAATGATGCCACTACTATCCCAGTAAGGATCGGGCCTATAACCTCTACACACCCCACAAGTAGGTAGTAGGGCCGGATCGAACCACAACAAGTTGGACGCAAAGTCTGGACGATTCTCACTATATTCATGACTACCGTTGACTGAGCGTGAACCAGGTCAAATGGGTATTTGTATCCCTCGATTGATCACTGTAAGATCCAATGGGGAGGCCCTGGCTGATCTCATCTCTGATAGCAGACACCTTATCAGCAAAGAACGTCACAAACTCTCACACTGTAACTGGAGTAATGCTCGACCGCATGAAGACAGACTGGATTGCACAGTCTGTCCACAGTCCGGAAGAAGCTGGGCCAGTCTATTTTTTGCTGTAGCAATCTCCCTGGACAGGAAATCTGCCTTCTTATGGGAGATTGCTAACTGATAGATTTTATAATGATCTAGCAGTCTAAGCCTGTCAACCTCCAGGTGAGTCTTCTGCCAACACCTCTCCAATCTTCGACCCTGTCTCTTCAACTCATGGATCTCCGTGATAAACCACAGGGTCCCAGAGTGAAGAGTACAGGGGCAAACACGGAAAGGAGCAATAACATCCAGGGCCCTCACAACTGCCCTATTATAGGCCAGCACTAAAGACCCTGGATCCATGCTATCCATTGGAAATCCCGAGAAGTCAAGCTCCGTCATTAGGCCTTCTGAGGTAGCTCCCCTCAAAGGACGGAACTGTACTATATCCCTAGGGGCAGACCTCTTTCGCGGGGGCCACGAAACTGAACCTCAGGGCATGATGGTCAGACCAACTGATGGGCTCCACCTCCACATCAGAGACTTCCATCCCCAGATGGAATATCAAGTCCAATGAATGTCCCCCCTGGTGGGTTGCAGTGGTAATAACCTGTATCAGGCCCAACGAATCAGTAAATTGGAGGAGGTTTTGTCCAAAAAGCACGAGTTCTTCGTCGACCCAGGCACTGAAATCCCCCAGAATTAACCATCGGGGGGATTCCAAAACCCTCTCGGCGATGAAATCCGCCGCCTCCCTCAGGAATTCTCTCCCATCACCTGGTGGACGATAAATGAGAAGTATCCTGAAGCCTGCACCTGCACCCACAACACATTCAAAGGAGTTGGCATACCCCACCGGTACCTCCCTGAGGTCCAGTTCCTGTCTAAAACAGACTGCAACTCCCCCGCCCCTACGGTCCATTCTCGGGCGGTGAATCACCGGGAACCCGTCCAGAGCCACGGACCCCAAAATGGGGCCTGCATTTTCATCAAGCCAGGTCTCGGTGATGCAAGCCAAGTCCACAGATGCAACAAGATCTGCCACTAAAGCAGTCTTGTTTCTAATAGACCTCGCATTGCTTAACACCGCCCGAAAGGGACGAGACTCCAAGGGTGACTCCGCTTCCTGCCGGACCAAGTCAGTGCCCTTGGGTATGGACGCAAGATACGATGATCCTCGCTCCTGCATCCATTTCACCCCAGGGCACCTCCTGGTTCTAACTGTTCCTATCAGCCCACTCTTTTCCCATCCACCCAAGAGTTCCAGGATCTCCTAATCCCACCACTCCTACGTCTCTCAATGCTGAGTATTCGGCATTTCCTATACATTTCCTATACACTTCTGAAGGAAGTGCGGGACATTGAAAAGGTCGGAGATCCTTCAGTCTTGAGGGGGAGTACCGCCTGACTGTGCTTTCACCAACCTAACACATTAAAACCTATTAATACTACTAAAATAACACTTTAATAATACACCCCCTAATCAACTATTACCAAAAAACAAACAAAAAAACACTCTCTGATGGAAACTCCACCACTTTCTCTCACAAAGTAGGGGAAAAAAGAGGAAAATTTACAAATCCCACCCACTGTCTCTTACACAGAGGGGAGAATAATATAAATTTCAAACGTAATACTTGTTTAAACTAAAATAAATCTAAACTAAACAAGCATTTGTCAATGCCGAATGTTTGCTTGCTGGCATTGGTAGTGGTAGTGTAGAAGTTACAGAGCTGCGTAATAGGAATGGCAGTGAAGTATTGAACTGAAGCCAACCCCACCACCACCCTGCAGAGAGTGACAGGCATTGGGGTGTGCCTTTGGGTCGTCAGGCATAACGGCCATGCCATTTCACCACACCCACCCTGCAGACACTGACAAGTGTCACGGTGTGCCTTGGGGTCTTTGGCCCTTATGCGCACCCCATTCCATCAGGAATTACGGTGAGATGGGTGCGGTATAGGAGAATGGGGTGAACTTTGGGGCCAAATAGTCCAAGGCATACCTCGATGCCTCTCACTGGCTGCAGGGTGTGGAATGGTATGAGCATTGCAGGCAAGAATCCCAAGTCACATCCCTGATGCCTGTTATTCTCTACTGGGTTGGGCGTTATGGTTGGAAACCGTAATACCTCAGGCATTCATTAGTATTTTCACTCCAAATTTTCAACATGTTTTTTTTGTGACCCCACCTCATGAACAGTGGCAATATCAGTTTGTTAGCCGAAAGCTGCTTTTGCACAGCGACTACGGCATTTAGCACCACAGGTGCAAACACATTCCGAACAGGATGTAAAAAATGACAGCTTCACTGTTCATGGGGAGGTGTAAAAAATGGCAATGTTGAAAATCTGTAGTAAAAATATTAAAAAAACTGGTGAAGTCACGAGCGTGCACAGAAACTGTGCAACGCACACCTGTAATGTAATTAGTTTGGGAATTTTTTACAGTAGATTGTCAACAGAGGCATTTTGGGACCTCCTATCATGAACAGTGTCACTGTGATTTACTTTAACTGTCCCGAACAATGATTTCCCAGAGTGGCCACGCATCTCTATGCTGAAAGTGTGAAAACACATTTCGGCCATGTTGTGAAAAATGACAGCTGTACTGTTCATAAGGAAGTGTGGAAAAATGCCACTGGTGAAAATCTGGACTGAAAATATTACAGTCATGAACTTACTAGGGTGCGTGGAAACTGCACAATGCTCACTCGTAACACAGTCATTTAATGGACTTTTGTCACCAAATTTTCACCATAGCCATTTTAAGACCTCTGCTCATGAAAAGTGTACCTGTGATTTTCTTAGTCTGTCCCAAACATTGCTTTCGCACACTGAATGCACCATTGTGTGCTACATGTGCGAAAACACATTTTGGGTGACATGTGAAAAATGGCAGCTGTACTGTTCATAAGGAAGTGTTATAAAATGGCAATGTTGAAAATCTGGAGTGAAAATATTGAAAATTTGCAAACTTACGAGCGTGCATTGCGCAGTTCCTACGCACGCTCATAAGTTTGCAAATTTTCAATATTGCACGTTCGTAAAACAGTCATATTTAGGGAATTTTTCACCAAATTTTCAACATAGTTATTTTAAGATGTCTGCTCATGAACAGTGTCACTGTGATTTTCTTAATGTGTTCCATACATTGATTTCGCACACCGACTGCGCCATTGTGCACTACATGGGTAGAAACACATTTTGGGCAAGATGTGAAAAATGACAGCTGTACTGCTCATATGGAGGTGTGGTAAAATGGCAATGTTGAAATTCAGGAGTGAAAATATTGAAAATTCACGAACTTACGAGCGTGCGTAGGAACTGCGCAACGCACGCTCGTAAAACAGTCATTTTTAGGGATTTTTTTCACCAAATTTTCAACATAGCCATTTTAAGACCTCTGCTCATGAACAGTGTCACTGTGGTTTTCTTAATGTGTCCCATACTTTGATTTCGCACACCGACTGCACCATTGTGAGCTACATGGGCGGAAACACGTTTTGGGCAAGATGTGAAAAATGACAGCTGTACTGCTCATATGGAGGTGTGGTAAAATGGCAATGTTGAAATTCAGGAGTGAAAATATTGAAAATTCACGAACTTACGAGCGTGCATAGGAACTGCGCAACGCACGCTCGTAAAACAGTCATTTTTAGGAATTTTTTCACCAAATTTTCAACATAGCCATTTTAAGACCTCTGCTCATGAACAGTGTCACTGTGATTTTCTTAATTTGTTCCTTACATTGATTTTGCACACCGACTGCGCCATTGTGCGCTACATGGGCGGAAACACGTTTTGGGGGAAATGTGAAAAATGACAGCTGTGCTACTCATAAGAAGGTGTGGTAAAATGGCAATGTTGAAAATCTGGAGTGAAAATATTGAAAATTCGTGAACTTACGAGCCTGCTTAGGAACTGCGCAACGCACGCGCGTATAAGTCCTTTTTTGGAATTTTTCCACCAAATTTTCAAAATAGGCTTCTTGAGAGCCCACCTTATGAACGCTGGCAGTGTTGTTTCATTAATCGGGCCTGAAAGGTGATTTCACGCAGTGACTGTGAAATCACCCTTCAGTGCTGAATAACACCATGACAGTGACATCATTCATGAGAAGGGGTCCCAAAAACCCCATGTTGAAAATTTGGTGCAAAAATTCCAAAAAATACCTGAGATATGCAACAAAGTTGAAAAAACCCTATCTATCACATTATACAGCTTACCGGGATTTCTTCAGTTAGCGGTTGGCTTCGAAGAGTGCAGATGTGTTCCCGGTCCACCAAAGATCATCGTGCCAAGCTCTGGAGGTAAGTATGGGGTGAGGGGGAGGTGTGGGGAGGCAGGGTGCACAGTGGGTGGGTGCGGGTTGTGGTAGGGGGCAGGAGAAGCGCCGAGGACAGTTTTCAATTTGCAGGTTTTCTTTTTAAAAAGGATGCCAGACGTTTGCCACACTGGGGTGGGCTCCCAGCATGGCAGAAGATGGCTGGGGGCGTGGAGCGGCGAAGTTAGGCACCCCGTCAGCCATAACATCATTTGCCACGCTGAGGGCTCCCAGCGTAGCACCAATCTCTCGGAGGGAGGACAGTGGAGCTGACGAGGATTGGGCACCCCTGTCAGCTATCACGATATCTTTCCACGCTGGGGTGGCACCCAGCGTGGCATGTAGAACTTTGGGGGCGCGGCACGGCGGCGGGGATTGGGAACCCCATCGGCTATACAGTGTGTGCGTGGGGGCAGCACACAGTATGCATGCCTGTGTTTGTGTGTGTGTGTGCATAGGGGGAGCTGTGCATGAGCAGGTGATATCTGATCGCTGCTCACTGAGCGTAGCTCCCCCTTTCAACTGTACGCCACTGCATTTTGGAGCTTGTCATAGACAGCTCCAGCATGCATTGGTGGACTGGGGCCGTGCCTGCCAACACACTGACTGAATTGGAAGGGGGGGTGACACACCTCTGAAAACTTGGATGATGGCACTATGTTTCTTGCACATGTGTGCAAGCAAACATAAAAATAAACAGAAAAAATGTTCAATCAACAAAGTCACTTAATCTTAGTCAGTCCACCAACTTTATCACTTCAGAAAAGGCTCACATCTCAAGGAGCCATGAATATAAATTGGTCCTTCCTGTGGGCTCTCACTTTCACAGAGAATCAAAAGTAGTCATGTATCCCAGCGAAGTTACGCAAATTCAAATATCAAATCTCCAAGTTCAGCATTCCTCATAATTCCATAATCTTCTTCACTCCAGCCCGAGTCGAGTTGAAATTGTTTCAGCAACACCTCCCAGCCTCAACCCAGCCCCAAAACCCTTCCCCAGACCCGTTCAGCAAAACGGCAGCCCACCAGCTACAGCCTGACGAACAGAAGCACCACAGCACCGACCACCCTACAGCAGCAAGCCTGTAGCACACCACTGAGTCGGGCCAGGGCTGAGAAAAGACTCCCAGGAGGAACCGACAAAACTTGCCATCCAACAAGAAGCTGTTCGACTCCAACTGTCTCCTTTACAAAGCCAGAACACAATAATCCAACCTTTAACTCAGTCAGGGCTCAAGTGTCACAATAAATCTGGGGTCCCTGCATACAAAATACCTTCAGTGCAGTCCCCTTAAAACCAAACAGGCTCCTGGGTCCAATCAATCTCTTCTCTGTCATTAAGTTCTGGATTTGGGGAATTTTTACATCAGGGAGAGTGCAGAAGTTCTGGTTTAGCTGGTTTACTGTGATCTTTGGATTTTGGACAATGCCATTCTCTTTGATAAATTGTACCTCATTCCTGCGTCCATTTAAGGTCTCAAAGCTGTTTATCATTTTCCAGTACATGGAGTGATTGGCTATGTTGTCAGTTTTTTTCTTGAAGTATCTAGCTTTTACTTTTTTTCTTTAATTTTTACAGTCATTTCTTAATTTTTTAAAGTTGTCCTATTGTAGTGCCTCAGTGTTGGGACCCTTCTGGAGTTCAACCAGGATCCTGCAGATCAGTAGGAATGGGTGGGGAAGCAGCCAGGTACCCCTGCTCTGAGACACAAGACAGCGGGAGGGTAACTCAGCCATGCACTGGAATTGATGCTTATGCCCAGCACATGGACATTTTTCAAAAAATTGGAACCCATTGTGACTTGAGGCCAGGATTCAAGGGTTGGAACCCTGAGCCATCAAGAGGAGAGAAGTGTGAGCCTTTAGGGATTCTGGTCAAGCTATGGACAGAGCAGCACAGTGAGAGTGGCAGTGACCTAAGGGGGGCCTACCTGGAGGGCTGAAGTCTGGTCTATCAGCTCTGCTTGTGCATCTCCTTCAGCTGGTCCTCCAGAAGCAAGAGTGCAGTCCAGCTTGGCAGTTCTAGAAGTCTGGAGTCAGTAGGTTGGTGAGATATGAGTCACAGCCAGTAGCCATAGTGAGGGCTCTGTTTGGCTCTATTTATCTGTGTAAAGTAAAAAAAATTTTCTGGTCCCGCTTTCGTGGCGAGACAGGGACACGGCAGTGCAGAAGAGGGAAGAGAGAAAGGAGCGGCACCAGAATGAGGCTGAGGCAGTGATCCCAGCATCATTGAATGAAGCAGCCAACTTCTGCCACCAGGACTTCCCATCATGCTTCCCTCTAGAAGTAGTCAAGTCAGCAGCCACCAGACCCTCCTCCTATGGCAATTCCACCCCAGGATGGGGCAGTGAGTTGGCCGTAGCATCAGGAGGGCAGGCACTAACCGCCAGGACTTTTATTTTATTTTATTAAAAGTGCCAGATGGTGCAGGGGTGGGCAGAGCCCCATACAGGATAGACCTCACTCGGGGTGGAGCAAATGAGCAGGAAACTCTGTTCTAACAGTCAAGGAGTGCCCAAGCAGTGGGAAAAAGTGTGGAGCAGTGGGCAGAGAAGCCCAGCATAGTAAATCACAAGTGTTTTTTTTTCTTTATTCCTTGCCCTAAATTGAAGCTCACTGAGCATCATCATCACCGATGAGCTGAAATCATCTAAGCAGACCACTAAAGCAGTAGGTAAGGCTAGGGGGATGTTGAGGTATATTAGTAGGGGTATCACAAGTCTTGAGAGGAAGGTAATAATCCCTCTTTACAAGTCACTGGTTAGGCCCCATCTGGAGTACTGCATGCAGTACTGGAGGCCACACCTTCACAAGAACATTAACCAAATTGAGACATTCCAGAGAGGGGCAACCAAAATGGTGCAGGGACTGCATCAGAAAACATATGAGGACAGATTAACGGAGCTCAATATGTATGCCCTAGAGCAAAGGAGGAGAGAGGTGATATGATTGAAACATTCAAACACACAGGGCATTAACAAGGTGAAAGAGTCTAACATGTTTCAATATAAGAAAAATAGCAGGACAAGAGGACACAGCATGAGATTAGAGGGAGGCTGATTAAGGGGTAATGTGAGGACATTCTTTTTCGAAGAAAGGGTGGTGGATGCATGGAACGGCCTACCTCAGGAAGTGGTGGATATGAATATAGTGCAGGGCTTCAAACAGGCATGGGATAGGCATAAGGGAGCAATACAGATGAATATGAATAGATAGGTTATTGACAGAGCAAAGGTCGATGGCACATTCATAAGGTAGGAAAAGAAATGGGCAGACTGGATGGGCCTTGCAGTCCTTATCTGCTGTCAACTTCTATGTTTCTATGAGCAGCACTAATCCAGTGGCTAGGGAAGATACTCTCTACCTTATGACCACCCACAGAGACAGCTAATCATTGTCCCACAGCCATGGAACTGGTCCCAACAGGGCCCTAGGAAGATACTTCTCGTTGAGTGGGATAAATAAGATCTCTAAAGACAGTCCAGTGGGGGTAGAGCATCATCTGTATTCACAAATGAACTAGAATATCCTGTGCTGTACCCTGTTTGCAAACTGCCAAATCCTGTGTTGTGCCCCATTGTTAAAGAACTGCAAGTCTATGGTGTGCCTCATGGCGACTGAATTGTTAGATCTGTGTGGCATCCTCATTGGCAAGTAATCTGCCAGATCTGTGTGGCACCCTATTGTCAAGTGAAATGCCAAACCTGTGTGATGCCCTGAATGGCAAAACAAACTGTTAATCCCTTGTTGTGCCAATTGCAAACAAACCTGTGTTGTACCCTATCTTTAAAGAACTGTCTAAACCTACACCCTTGTGGATTACAAGTGGATCAGTCGACCCAATTAGAGTGAGGGGTTAGTCAGGAAAGGCCCCTTCTGCTGTTCATCCTTGCTACAACTCATCCCTTTAAGGAAGTGAAGAAAGTCTAGGAGCTGCCTCAGCTCATTACTTAAGGACTACAACACACAGAGGGTGGGATTTCTTTCACTGCAGGAGAGATGAAATCTGCAAGACTAGGAACAATGTAAGCTGCAATACTAGGAGTGGTGAAAGTTAAAGAAACTCCAGATTACAAATCCCTGTGTGTGCAAAGAGAAGCTGGTCAGTGGCCTGCCACAACCTCCCTACTGATGCCTACAGTGTCCAGTGCAAGGTTTCAGTCTTCTTCACTGGTCAGTGGTCCGCCATGACCTATTTACCAATACAGAAGCCTTGGAGTGCATTCAGCCTGGCAGTCCATCTGACCTTTCCCAGGCACTGAAATTGTTCATACCAGGGAGAAAGAGGAGCATATCCTCTGGTGATCCCTCTCTCTTGAAAGCAAAGTTGTCTTGTACCACCTGGAGGCATCTTTGTTTTGATCTATCCTGGTGCATTTGTCCCGTAAATCCCTTCTTGTGTGTAGAGATGCTGCAAAGTACCAAATTCACCTTCGCAAAACAGTTCATACATTTTTTCCATCGGCTTGTAAATTTGCCTATTAACTTCACCGGTGACTTCACCAATAACTTCACCATTAAGACAGTCAGGTGAAATTTGTTCAAAACGAGGCAACAAGTGCTTGAGGTCACATGGAAACAACTTCTGCAGGTCACATGCTGCTGTTCTATGTAGTGACTCATCCTTAGTTCCACTTTACAGTCTGAGTTAGTCAGTGGAAGGGGACAGATCTGTGGTGTAAAACCTATAGGGGGTATACTGGGATGCATAGGGAGAGGGCATCAGCAGCAGAAAACAGGAAGTTGTTATCCCTCTGTACAGACAGTTGGTGAGACCCCATCTGGAGTACTGCATCCAGTTCTGGAGACCCCATCTCCACAAGGACATAGACAGGATAGAGGTAGTCCAGAGGAGGGCAACTAAAATGGTGCAGAGTCTGCAAGAGAAGCCGTATGAGGAGAGACTAAAGGAGCTTAATATGTATACCTTTGAGGAAAGAAGGGAGGGGGGGGCATGATAGAAACTTTTAAGTATCTCAGTGGAATCAACAAAGTCCAAGAAGGTAGCATCTTTCAGAAAAAGAGATGTGCAAGAACAAGGGGACACAATTTAAAGATGGGGGGGCGGTTCAGGGGCAATGTGAAGAAGTATTATTTCACAGAGAGGGTAGTGGATGCATGAAACAGCCTTCCTGAGGAGGTTGTGGGATCTAAAACTGTGGGAGAATTCAAGAATGCATGGGACAGACATAAGGCAATTCTTGTGGGGTGTAGGAAGAACTAGGCTGTTGGTTAACTAGGTTCTGCGGCCTATCCTATAGGTAGGGAAATGGGCAGACTAGATGGGCCAAACGGTCCTTATCTGACATCAAAATCTATGTTTCTATGTAGTAAAAAAAATAAAATTTAGCTTTCTTTTACTTGATTATCATCTTGTTTTTATTGCACAGTTTAGGAGTCTTTGTTTAGTTGTTCTTTAGCTGTTATTTACTTTATATTGAACACATTTATTTGTGCTATTTTTCATCTCTTGTAGTGTGTTTTTACCTTGTCTTTTTACAGTTTTTTTTTTTTTTGCTTTAAAATGAGTGGAAATGGTCAGGAGGAGAGGGTGGTGCAGGCAGCATATGGGAGATGCTGTGCTTTTTATATCAAGAGGCCCATGGCACTGATGAAGACAGCAGTAGCACCCAACACCTCCCCTCAGTGCAACACCCCCAACAGCAAGATGAGGCAAGGGCTCCACCACCAACAACAAAGGAATCTCCAGTTCAGCCAGCTATTGTACCACCACCATCACTGCCACCACCACCTGCACTCCATGAGGAGGAGGAGGAGGCACAGGCCAGGACCATCTTGCTCCTCCCATTGTTGGCAACAGCCAAAGTCCCTTGGCTGGAACATTTTTGATATTAACCCCACCCACAACAGTGTGGTCACCTGTAAACTATGCCACACTGTTATTCAGTGTGGGACATGGAGGAGCCAGTTTTGGGACAGGTGGGCAGCACACCCACCTTAAAGTGAGGCACTGCAAGGAGTGGGAGGAGCATCTGTGAAATAAAGTTGCTGAGAGGAGTGGAGGTGTTGCCGCACCTACTGGTTCTTCTCTGCTGGGCAAGAGAAAGAAATATGGTGCACATGTGCAGAAGGGGACTGGGAGGAGGGCCTGCAGGCAGACTCGGGTGCTGCGGGGGGCACCTGAGAGACCAGCCTGAGATCCTTCTCCCACATCCACCTATGTGGAAGTACAACAGCTCTGCAGAGAGGTAGGGGAGCTCTCTTGGCAAGTTGTGTCAATGAAAGAGCTGTTGGGTGGTGCCATGAAATCAGCAAACCATTCTGGAGGGTTTAGCCAAAATGTGAAGTGGCAGTGCACACTCTGTCCCAAGGCCATAGCCCTCTAACCCAGATATTTTCTTTAATCTTTTTTTTTTTTCCAATTGTTTAACCAGGAAAGACACACTAAGCTGAAAGCTTGTTTACAGGTACAACCTGGGAGCACAAGGAAGTTAAGTGACTTGCTCAGAGTCACACAGTATGCAAGTGGGAGCTGTGAGATTCAAACACAGATCTCCAGATTTGCAGCTCAGAGCCTTAAATCACTACGCCATTCTGCATCCCTTACCCTTTACCCTCTGTTAAACCTTAAAAATGAAGAAAATCTCTCTCTCTCTCTCCCTCTCTCTCTCTCTCTCTCTCTCTCTCTCTCCCTCCCCCTCTCTCTCTCTCTCTCTTTCTTTACTTCTGTCACTCCTGTACTGTTAAACACTAAAAATGAAAACAAAATTTAAAAACTTAAAAAAGAAAAAAATGTATTTATCCATCTTTTGTTTCTCTCTGTCTGTCTACATTTCTTGATTTCTGCTACTGCTTTGTTCTATCTATTGAAATTCTTCTGTTCTCATCCATTTAAAAGAAACAAGCATTTGTCAATGCTGAATGTTGTCACGCTGGCATTGGCAGTGGCAGAGCTAGAGACGCATAGCGCTGTGATTTAATGTGTCCCAAAAGATGATTTTGCACAGTGAGCACGCCATTGTGTGCCACAGCAGCGGAAATGCATTTTGGGCAGACTGTGAAAAATGGCAGCTGGACTGTTGATAAGGAGGTGTGCACAAATGCCAGTGGTGAAAATGTGGCATGAAAATATTGCAGATTGATGACGTTACAAGGGTGCATGGAAACTGTGCAATGCACGCTTGCAACACAGTCATTTTAGGGACTTTCAGCACCAAATTTTCAACATAGGCATTTTAGGACCTCTGCTCATAAACAGTGTCACCGTCATTTCCTCAAACTGTCCCAAAAACTGATTTCGCACAGCTACCATGAAATTCTGCGCTGGAAGTGCGAAAACACATTTTAGCCAGCTGTACTGTTCATAAGGAGGTATGGAAAAATGCCAATGATGAACAGCTGGAGTGAAACTATTATAAATTCACAAAGTCACGAGCATGCATGAAACTGCGTAATGCACGCTCGTAACACACTCATTTTATTGACTTTCGTCCCCAAATTTTCAACATAGGCATTTTAGGATATCTGCTAATGAACAGTGTCACTGTTATTTTCATAATGTGTCTCGAAAATGGACTGCGCTATTCTGCCCCGGAACTGCGAAAACAGATTTTGGTCAGGATGTGAAAAATGACAGCTGTACTCTTCATTAGGAGGTGCAGAACAATGGCACTGTTGAAAATCTGGAGTTAAAATATTATAAGTTTGCGAACATACGAGTGTGAGTGCAAACTGAGCAACACACGCTCGTAGCACAGTCATTTATGGAGTATTGTCACCAAATTATCAACACAGGCATTTTAGGACCTCTGCTCATGAACAGTGTCACTGTCATTTTCGTTATGTGTCTCAAACACTGATTTTGCACAGTGACCACACTATTCTGTGCCGGAAGTGCGAAAACACATTTTGGCCAGGATGTGAAAAATGACAGCTGTTCAGCTCACAAGAAGGTGTGGTAAAATGCCAATGTTGAGAATCTGGCATGAAAATATTGCGAAAATCGCTAACTTACTAGCGTACGTAGCAACTGCACAACGCACGCTCGTAAAACTGTAATTTTTGGGATTTTTCCCACCAAATTTGCAACATAGGCTTTTTGAGCATCCCCTCATGAATAGTGGCACTGTCATTTCGTTATTTGGTCCCGAAAGGTAATTCCATGCAGTGACTGCGAAATCACGTTTTGGGACAGAATAATGCCGTGACAGTACAAGAATTCATGAGGTGGGGTCCCAAAAACTCTATGTTGAAAATTTAGAGCCAAAATTCCAAAAAATGCCTGAGATATCCAGCAAAGTTGCAAAAAAAAAACCTATTTATTCCTTTATACAGTTTACCAGCATTTCCTCAGTTCGCGGTCAGCTTTCAAGAGTGCAGACACGTTCCCGGTCCACCAAAGATCATCGCGCCAGACTATGGAGGTAAGTATGGGGGTGAAGGGAGGTGTGGGGAGGCAGGGTGCGCAGAGAGTGGGTGCGGGTTGGGGGCTGGGAGACTACGAGGGACCGTTTTCATTTTACAGGTGAAAAACCAAAAAAATACATTGCAGGACAGTTTTTTTGTTTTAGGTGATTTGGCATGCTAGGTTGGGCTCCCAGCATGCCACCTAACTGTTTGGTGGGGTCTGTAGCCGACAGGATTGGGCACCTAATCGGCATTAATAAAGAAAGCGGGGGTGCCTAATGAGGGGATTGGGCACCCTCACGGCATTTAAGAATGGGGAGTTCTTTATGCCGACGGGGAGTGGGCTACCCCATCGGCACACAAGTAAGGGGGGGGTTAGAGCCAAGGGGGACTGGCCACCACCTTGGCATATAACAAATGGGGGGATTTATGACGATGGGGAGTGGGTTCCCCCTTTGGCAGTACAGAGGGGCAGGGTTAACCGACAGGGGGATTGGGCACTCCCGGAGTTGGCAGTTTTGTGACCACTGTGCAGCCATGCTCATAATGTCGGTGAGCAAGTCCAGGGAAGGTCTGCTGCATCTGACAAGCTTTGCTCAGATTGCAGCGGACCTTTTCTTAGATGTGCTCACCACATTATGTGTGCATGGTGTGGCGCCGGTATGCAGGCTGATTGGGGAATGAGGGATGCACCTACTGGTGCATGCCCTGAATTCGCCCAACAGTGACCATGCCTCCAAAGCTACACTGCTGCAAGATGTTGGCTGTGCAAGCACACCAACATAGAAATCTGATTTCAGCTCTACTGTTGTCTTTCTTGCGTACCTGCACAGTCCTTACAATACCAATAAAATTGTTCTCAGCTACTGCTGCTACTTGGTGCTGTGCTGTGTGTCTCACTCTCCCCCCCACCACAGGCTGCCCTTCCCGAAATTCATTGCACAACAGTAGTGTAAATGTTCAAGAAAAAACAAAGTAGGCTGAATTTCGGTATTTCCAGAATTCTGTGTATGCTGCTGTTACATGGTGCTGCACTGTGTCTTATTTTCCACCCCCCTCGCCACAGGCTGCCCTTCCTAGCCCTATGATTTTTCTGTGTAATATTGCAAAATGTGGTAGAGAAGAGGGTCAGTAATGGCTTGCTTGTTGGAGGGAGCAGGACTGGAAAACACCTGTAAAGAGAACAAAAAATAATTATTAAGGCTCTGGACACACTGGGGAACTTAAAACGGTTTAAGTACCTTAAAACAGTTTAAATCCCCCCCTAGCACTGTTTGCAGACAGACTATAAGCCCCTTAAAATGTTTTAACAAAAGTGTTTTTAAACCCTGCTAGATACCTAGTCTTAAAACCATTTTTAAAAACGTTTTGGAGCTAGCATGGTTTTACTTACAGGTCTGTCCAGAAGTAAAAGTGTTTTAAGCTGTAATGGTTTAACTAAAAGGCCCTGTCCACACTGCAGCCCGAAAACCCTTCTGTAACGTTACAGAGGGTGTAAACCGCATTGGTAACACCGTCCGTTTGCACTGGTAATGTTACGGGAGGCGTTTTCATAACCATTGTGGAAACCACCTATGAGGTGGTTTCCACAACGGTTAAGAAACCGGTCCCGCCCTGGGACCGTTACCAGCGGTAGTGTGGACTGCCAGTAATGGTCCCCTGCAGGGCTCAAAGCACAGTGCAAGCTGCATTGTGGGATTGGGCGCCACTGTAACGGTCGCCTGGATCCATTGTGTGGACTGGCGGTGCCGGTCCCGTAATGGACACCGCCGAGGTGTGGATGCACTGCACTGCTCCGCGGCCGTAACGGATTGCATCTGTTACCGGGCACAAGTGGTGTAGTGTGGACGGGGCCAAACAGTTCTAGATGCAATGTGTCCAGGCAAGCACAGTTCTGTGTGTTTGACTTAACACAAAATAGTTACAAGAAGAACAGGTTTAACACTAACAGTGTGGCCCACACTAAACCATTTTCAAAAATGGTTACTGAGTAGTGTGGCTACACTGAAACAGTTTAGCTAAACTGGTTTTAAAAACAGTTTTCAAAAACAGTTCTGTAGTGTGTCCAGGGGCTTAGACTCTGCTCAACTTGCCACTGTGGTGGTGACCACACAGTAATGGTACATCCATTGTCCACTCCCATTTTTACAGTACAAGTCACCTGTGAATAAATATGGAAAATTATTTTGCCTCCCTTTGGCCACTGCAGTGGCTGCATGATATATCCGTTGTCAGCTCCCATCCTTACTGTACCTGTCACCTGTGAATAAAAATTAGAAACTATTTAGCCTCATTTTGGCCACCGCTGTGGCCACACAGTATATCCATTGTCCACACCCATTCTTATTGCATCTATGAAAAAGGAGAACAAAAAATACAAAGAAAAAAATTGAAAATCATAAAGATACTTTCCATTGGTGTAGAAAGTTATCACATAACTCATGTCTGTTTCTTGAGGACTGTCTGGCTTCATGGCTGCCTTTGCCAGTATATAACAAAGCAATAACTGAAAAAAAAAGGAAAAGAAAATAAAAACTTACACAGGATTGTTACATGAGGTCCCTGCACCCTAATTGATACCCTCAGAGGTACACCGTGGACAGCTAATGCTTAGGCATAGGTTATACTAATATCTAGGACTAAGGGCATTTACCGTACAAGAGTAGATGTCAGGATATGAATACAAATTATTGTAATCCACTTTGCTTGCTAATACACACATATTATATCATGTATTTTCTGTCTATTTCTTACTTGTCAGATGCCAAGACACCTGTCCTTGAAGTAATCATAATATGTAAGGCAACATTGCCATCCTTTGGTGATGTGCACCACTACACTTTGTTATGTAAGACTCTGTATAAGAACTTCTTTGTTCTAAAACTGATGACTTTACAGAATGATATAATGTTATCTTGGACCGTGGAGCCACCTCTAATTTAGCCAATAGGGCTCATCTCTGTAACTAGAAATGTTTCTATCTTTTAGTAACCATAGTAATTATCATAGGTATATAATGTTATGCACAGGCTTTACACCTCGGAGACCCGAGAGATCCCAAGAGACTACAGAGAAACCTTGAGGTGTAGGGAACGCTTAGCACTGACACCCAGTTCATATTGGTAAGAACTGCTTAGGGCAACTGTGATTTATCCCTTTTGTAGTAATAAACTTGTTTATTACTCGAATGCAACTTGTTTGTGATTATTTGCATTCCCAATATCGTCAAGAATCTGAAAGTGAGGTTCAGACCTCTTACAAATTGGTGACCGTGTGCAGGCGATATTTGGTGTTTGTCAGTTTTTACTTGTTGCTGAAACTTTTCCATTCCCCACGGGGACTGTAGGTGTACGTTCCCGTATCACCTCTCCCATTTTTCCTACCAGTTTGTAGTCACTTGCAAAGTCTGGCTGACTTTTTGGGTGTGGTTGATGCCATCTTGACCCACTCCATAGCAGCTTTGAATTGCAAGCCTGCAACTTATACAGTAGCCCGGCTGTGTTTAAAGTACTCGTGTTGTGAACCAATACGTAACACGTTGTCTTTTTCACAGTTTGAATTTTTGTTCCCTCCCACACAATGGCCACAGTATCAGATATCTGCTTAGAACTGAGACTCGATGTCTCTAACTTCCTTACCTCCCATGGAGGATGGGCTGACTTTGCGTGGGACGCAAGTCAATCTGACAACCCTGTACTCGGGATTTCAACCCAGTATGCAGAGACGCGACAATCAACCAATAAGCGTTGCGCTAAAGGGTTGATGGTCGCCGCTCTCTACGCTGCTTTCAAAGCCTCCGAAGTGAGGTTTCGCACCCTTGATCTGCAGATCGCATCTCTTAAGCAAGAGATGGGTTTACAGGAAACAGAATGTATTAGACTGCAGCAGAACTTGGAGTCCGAGCTCCAAACTCTGCGAAATGAAAAGGATTCACTATTGCATCATTCAGCACAGGCTGGTGAACAGGAAATGTGTACCCTGAAACAAGAGTATGAAAGTTTGAGACAGGATAAGTGTCAGGTTGTGCAAATGAATGATTTGTTGAGTGCTGCGAATGCACAGCTGAGTGATGACATGGGTGAGCTACAGGACGAGATCAACCAGGTACGTAATGATTTAGAAATAGCCTATAGGGGATAATCGCAAATTGAGCACCGCGTACCGTGTTTTGCAGAAACAGAAGCAGGATCAGGTTGATATGGATGTTGCAAGTGTGAATCATGATGAATGTAGAGCTAAGATGGACAAACTGCGCCATCAGCGAGAGGTTTTGGCTGGCCATGTTAAGGCAATGGGAGGCGTAGCCCCTGCCATTCATTCGTCATCAGAAGGGGAGTTATCTGATGATGACGTCTCACAGTACAATACCTAGTCACACCCCTACTATAGCCCAGAATCCCCATCCACAGTATAGTGGGTCCCCACCCACTACTTCTCAGGTCACACGTCGACGAAGTCGTGACACTTATCATGGGAAACGCCAACATGGTGGCGCACATGATGGGGGGGAGCAGGCACAAGCCTGGTCCCGACGGCACCTCTGGTAGCCGTTATTAGTGTGGAAGACAGGTAAGAGATTGAAATCATGATTGATAGAGCATTAGGTAATGTTCCTCTTCCTGAAAGGAGCATGAAAGCTATTAAAAGTCAGATTCGACAAATTTTTCAAGAAGCTGGCACTCAGAAAGGTGTTGTCCGCACTGCAGCTGAAGCTGTAGCTCGCACTGCCTTGGATGGTGTGCGAGATGCATTACCTTTGCCTGATCAACCACCTACTAATCCCCTACAAATGGCCTACTCTGTCCAGAAAATTGCTGACAGTATCGGTCGGATGAGCCTGTCCGACAACCTCAGCTGTCACTTGGAGAAGGTGCGCTCTAAATGCGAGATGCTCAGCCTCGCTGCAGAATATCAGGTCCAAATACTACACCAGACCATCGATCCTGGTTTATGGGCCAAACTCCCAGAAGCAGTTCGCCAGGATGGGAACGCTACCTTTGATGAGGTTGCAGCTGAGCTCATCTCCGCTCATAGCCCAGGTGTAGTAGGAGTGATGCTGGCATATCACGTAAAGCAAAATGCAAAAGAAAGCCCAGCAATCTACCACCAGAGACTCTGGATGGCCTACCAAGCAGGAAAACACCTGGCAAAAGAAGCTGCGGCTGTAGATCTGATTGAATATAAGACCCTGTTCCTCAGGAACATGATCCCAGCAGTAAGAGAAAAGGTAGAGCCCACCACTTACCCAAATAAGGATAGGTTTGCCAATATTCTTCGGAAAACCGAGAGGGTGTATCAACTGTACATCCGTGACTTGGGTTCTGGTTCCAAGAAAGTTGCTGCCATGGAACCTGCCTCCGGGACCGCGACACACTATACAGTGGAAGGGCAGGCCCAACAACAGCAAACTAAACATCCATCGGCCCCTTCAGCTAGTAACCAACAAAACCCCCAACAAGGTCAACAACAACAGTGGGGTGGTAACCAGAATTGGCCCAAAAATAGGAAGCATAAGGGTAGAGGGAAACCATTACAAAGAACGGGTCCTTCATATAGGGAGATAGCTGAAGAAAACCAGAAATTCCGAGAGCTCCTGGGACAAGTACACTCTGTAGCGGATGCTGTTCCCGCACAGACCCTTGCAGCGGTACAACCAGCAGCCCAGGCCACCACTGGCCATGGAGACACCAGAAGTACAAGCCCTCAGGCCCATACGAGCCTGAACCCAGAAGCTCCTCCCTATATCGCATTGGTACAGCACTGTGAAGTTATTCATGCAAGTCAGGCCCAACCCCTGCATGCCTCCGGTAATACGGATTGACAATTACAGGCCCCAGTCTGTATTGTAAACAAGCTGGTCTTGGATACAAACAGAAGGCCCTGCACTGAGGCCAAGGTCGGGGGCCGCCAACTAATAGTCTTACTAGATACAGGTACAGCTGTATCTGTGTTACATGACGAACACCCGGACACGTCCCCTTGGTCTACCGGACGGAAGACCAATATGTCAGGAGTGGATGGTACTAGGCTGCCTGCATACCGTTCTCTACCCTTACCGGTAGAGCAAGGCCATCTGAAGGCCTCACATGCTTTCCAACTAATGGTACTGCATGATCACCTTAGTATCATAGGCATTGATTTCCTTGCACCACACGGCTGTGTGGTGGATCTAGCTAACATGCTGCTGATACAGATCCAGGGTCAATACCATACCATCTTGATTCCTGACTCACATGCTGTGGCAGCAATATCTATCAATAACAAAGAGTATGACATCATAGATTTGTTCAAGAACCATGAATTTTTTCCGAAACTTTTACCTATTCTGCAACGACATTTGGAAGTGTTTGCAGTTAACAAGCATGACTGTGGTAGAATGCATACTGTCATTGAAGTGCCAGGCCCGGCACATGAAAGGCAAAGGCAATATCCCTTTCCAACTGAGGCCTTGCCCTCCCTTCGAGAAACGATCAAGTCACTCCTTAAACAAGGAGTAATAAGAACTTGTGTTTCTACTGCCAACTCTCCCATCTGGCCCATGAAGAAACCCACAGGCACCTGGAGACTTACTATTGATTACAGGAAACTGAATCAGGTAACTCCCAGTTGTTCCCCAACTGCTGCATCAGCACCAGATGTGCTCCGACTCCTAACACCAGACCAGAAATGGTTCAGTGCTCTGGACATTTCCAATGACTTTTGGTCATTGCCATTGGCCCTCAAGAGCCAATATAAGTTTGCCTTCACCTTTGAAGGACGACAATACATGTGGTCTTGCTTGCCACAAGGATTCCATAACAGTCCATCCCTTTTCCATCTCCACATGATGGATGCCCTACAGAGTTTCTCAGCCCCCCAAAGTCTCTTACAATATGTGGATGACCTGTCGTTGGCCACGGCCACACAGGAACAACATCTGGATCTCTTGGACGAACTACTGACTCTCATCCAGAGAGCAGGCCTGAAATGCAACCCAGCAAAAGCACAGTTATGTCAGAAGGAAGTACTCTTTCTGGGTCTGAAGATAACTGACCAAGGTCAAAGCCCTACCTGGAAAAAGGTACAGGGATTACAAGACTTGCCATTGCCTACCAGTGTGGCAAATCTTCGAAGGTTTCTAGGTATGGTAAATTATTCAAGAGATTTTATTTGTGATTTTGCTCAGAAAGCCGCTCCTCTGTATGAACTACTCAAAAAGGATGTTCCATGGACTTGGGGTCTTGTTCACACCCAGGCTGTGATGTCACTGAAGCAGGCTCTGGCCTCCGCCCCAGCACTGGTCAACCCCAATCCAGCACTACCATTCCATCTGGAGTGTGCCACCTCTGACATCGCCATGTCAGCAGTGCTGGCCCAGAAGGTGCATGGCTCCTTGAGACCCATTGCATATGCATCTCAGCTCTTGACCCCAGTGGAACAGAAGTATGGCCTTTGTGAAAGGAACCTTCTTCTGGCCACTTACTGGGCTGTCAAGCACTTCCTGTATATCATTGAATACTCACCACTGATTCTCAACACTAACCACACACCAACTACATTTCTGCTCTCAGATAGAGTGAAGGATGGGTCAGTCTCTAACACTAGGCTGACACATTGGTCACTTCTCCTCCAGGAAAGAGATATCCAGGTCCACAAGACCAAAGTTCCATCTTTACTAGCTCATGGCCTCCTTTTCCAGGGTGAACCCCATGACTGTACGCTGCAGTCACCTGACCTCCCAGATCCAGTTCCTTTCCTCCCTGCCATGCCACAAGTACTCGAGAGTACCTCTTTGTGCTGTATTTTCACTGATGGTTCAGCATCATACTATCAGGGAGAACAGATTGCAGGGATAGGTATTTTGGTAGTCTATCCTTATGGGAACACTGTCAAGATATCTAAACGCTGCAGTGTATTTTCATCACGATATGCAGAGATGGCAGCAGTGGCCTGTGCCCTCGAGTTCATCCAACATGGAACTCAGGATACCATCATTTTTACAGACTCTAATTGGGTTTGTTGCTCCCTCACAGAATTTCTTCCTTTCTGGCAGAAGAACTCCATCCCTATCTTCTGATGGAAGCTCAGTAAAGTACAAAGAATTGGTAATCTACATACATGCATTAGCACAGAAATACAATCACAAACTTTATGTGCACTAGGTCAAAGCCCACTCTCTTCACGACCCCCATCGCGCTTTTTTTTTTTTTAAGGATGTTATTTCTCTCCAGCTACAACCCCCCCCCGCACTCCGTTGTTCCCCCGGTGCCATCCCCGGACATGAGACCCCCTCCCTTCTGCACCCCGCAACTTAACCTTCGTGGCAGGGTGGTGGGGAGCCACCCAACCCACCCCAACGGAGCCATGCCAGGGAGGCATCCTCCAGAAATGGTGCTGGGGAACGACGTCATGCTGCCGGGCTCCATTTTTATTTTTATTTTTCCTCCCGGCGGGCATGGCGTGCAATGACGCCAGCGACTGAGTGCACGCACGCTCCCGTGCGCGCGCTAGTCAAGCATCTGCCATGTCCCGCCCCCCTTAGCTTGTGGCTGCGTGCTGTAAATCCCCAACCTCTGCTAGGGGTCAGGCAAGCACCGGCCGCCCAAATCCCCCCACCCCGGAGATGGAGAGCAGTCCTCCGGATGCTCAATCCATCTCCTCCCCGCCGACCCCTGGCAACCCATGCCCGTTCCCAAACACGGGTTGCCGGCGTGACGTGAGGTGTAGCGACCAGCGCCTCAACCCTCAGTGCCACTGGGCCAGCCCTATCATGCTTTTAATGACACTGCAGACACCCTTACTAAGGAAGGGGCCCGAGGAGGGGATGTCTGGATGATGGACCATCCAGAAGCTAATGCAGCTGTACATGTTGCAGCCCTCAAGAAGAAATCTGAGTCTTTTTCTCCCCTGGACCTCTCGGCAGCCCAACTTCTGGACACTGAACTGAGAGAGGTGTTCAGATTCCTTGACAAAGGTACTGAAGAAAGACTACCTACACATAATCCATACCGGAAGACATGAAGGTAAGTTACACTTATCCCCTGACGACAAGATCATTTGGTTCCAACCAGATGACACTACCACCAAATTGTAGGTAGTCCCCAGACACCTAAGATCTGAATTTTTGCACCAAGTACATGATACTCCTACTGGTGGACACCAAGGAGCAGAAAACACCCTCCAACACCTCAAGACCACCGCCTGGTGGCCTGGTATTACCAAAGATGTTAAACAATACATAGACAATTGCCTTGCTTGTGCACAAAACAATCCCATACCTACAAAACGAAATGCCAAACTTTTACCACAAAGACATTCTGGCCCTTGGCATGCCATTCAAATTGATTTTATTGGCCTCCCTGACCAATACCAGTAGAAATAACAAGTATGCTCTTGTGGTAACCGACCTATTCTCTAAGTGGGTTGAGGCTTTCCCCACTAAGACATGCACCACAAAGACAATTGCCAAAATCCTGGTGGAACAGATTTTCTCCAGGTGGGGCCTGCCTCTCAAGGTAGACTCTGATAAAGGAACCAGTTTTACAGGTGAGTTGATGAAAGAGTCCCTTGAACTCCTTGGGAGTTCAACAAAAGTTCCACATACCTTATCATCCTCAATCCTCAGGTCAAGTAGAAAGAGCCAACAGACGGATTAAGCAAATGCTTTCCAAATTCATTGAGGACAATCCCAAAACCTGGGATTCCCTGTTGCCTTTGCTCCTTATGGAAATCAGGGGTACACCCTCAGCCACTACCCAGCTGACACCCTTTGAGGTGATGACTGGAAGACAGATGAGATTACCTGAACACTTGCTGTTTGACCTGCACACCCCCACCGCAGACCGTGTGTCTGTGGATCAGTATGTGGAAAAACTCAGAAAAGACCTCATACACACACACTTGTATGCTACAAACTGCATGGGCAAAGCCCAGCAACAATCCAAAATACAATTCGACAAACACGCACAAGAAGTGGATTGGCAGGTTGGAGATCAGGTAATGGTACTTCGATTTGCACATCCCACACACTCCTTCTCCAATAAATGGGAAGGCCCATACCCCATTGTCAACAAGCTCAGTCCAGCAGTCTATCAGGTTAGACTCCTGCACAACAACAAATTGACTGACAAATGGTTACATGCAAACCAGTTGAAACTGTACAAAGGAACTTAATTTACTTTTCCTAACCCCATTGGGCGGAATTGTACTAATATACTAATCTTTGATCTTCCTTTTCAGATACACTGACAAGATGGCTATCTTGTTCCTATATCTCCTCCTTGCAGGAGTGATCCCCTGCGTCCAAGGCACGGTATCGGACCTCCTCCGACAACTGGATCCTCCAGCACCTCCTACAGAGGGAGTTTCCATCAAAATACCAGATACTATGATCACTGTCCAGGAAGGTTCCGATGCTTACCTCACTGCCTCGGTCATTGCTCCTGACAAATCTACCCTTCAAACTGAGTGGCAAACCACATCACAAGGACAAATTCTCCCTGTGGCCAAACTCTCCAAGGGAACTTTTCAGGGTTGGCCCAATGCTAAATTATCCCCAAATGGTTCACTGTCCTTGTTACAAACTGCACTGAGACACTCTAGTTTGTACAACATTACTGCTTTAATAGATCCTTCTTACTGTAATTCTCTCTCCAAAGATTCCACTCGCAGATTTTGTGCTGTACACCACATGGCCTCTGCTGCCATGTATCTCTCTGTGTTAACACCCACTGAAAAACAACTTTTGGAATGTCCAAAACATAACCCTGGTCCCCGTAGTGGTCTCACAGCCACTGCTCTCCCAGGTTCTTTGATTAATAATTTACAGTTTATGCATATACCTGTTTTGTTTAACCTTACTTACTGGAATATGAAAGAATTTGGTATGTGTCACAATACTAATACATCTGCTTTTTACAGTACGTTATTTCTTGAAAGTTTAGCTGCATTTCAGATTCGTACTAAGGATCCCTTTTCTGGTATTTATTCTACTAAACATAGAGGTAATTTTAGGAGGAAAACTCCTCCTGGTACTTTGAATCATAAATGTAACAAACATGAAGTTGACAGTTCTGATGTTACAGGTGCTACAGGTACTGCCACAGGTCTTTTTGGTACTGCTATGTCTATCTGGAATAAAGCAGACATTGCTGCTATCAAAAGTAATTCTGCGAAATTCTCCACTGGTTTGGTTAATAACGTTTTACCTCCATTATTGCATGGTGTGGATGGTCTTAGTCAGGAAGAAAGATACACTGTATACAACATGCACGACATTGCTAAAGCATTCACTGATTCTAAAGATAAGATTAACGCACTCATACAACAGAACAATAGAGAAGCTGAAAAACAGTATATTGGTAGGGAAATACTTTGCTCTGCTTATGGCTCATACATTCTCACTACCATCAACAACCTCTTCCACGATTTAGAAACTGGAAGAATCCCTCATATCATACATGACAGACGCATTTCCAAATGGTATTGTCCTAAATATAAACTCTCTACTTATGTATCCATGTGTATGCAACAGACTTTGTCTATTCCACTCTCCACAGTGAGAAATTTGGGGTTTGTGACCAGACACCCTAATGCTGGTCCTTGTTTCTCTACTAAGAAGTGTTCCATAACAGATACCATGTTTGTCTCTTTTACTGTCTCCTTACCACGTTTTGATCCCACTACAGCTTTGTTTGACAAACTTGCACTGGCGCACTCCATTGGGCATTTGGATGAAGACATCTACAGAGAACGCCTGGCTCTACCACCTCTACTGGTCTACCATTCTTTCCTGGATGCCTGGGTGGCACCGCACATGGACTGCTGTGCGAAAAAGCAATATATCTACCTGTGCCGATGTGATGTATTTGATGTTATATGCCCTGTTTGTGGCTACTCTCCAGACAGCATTGATTGGACTTTCACTATGGATGATGACATCACTGACAATGGCACCAACTCTTTTGACTCGACTTTGTCTCCTGATCAGCTCTACCAGTCCTATCGTGAGCAAGATCATCACCTGTCAACACTGATTTCGAAGATGACCTACACATGCCTTGTCCAGTTGCAAAAGTGGAGACTGCCTACTGTACGCTCTCAGTATAGCTCCGATGGTGAATACTGTATTGTTACGAACTATAAATCTTATACATATGGTTCTGTTACTAGTGCTATTGATTACCCCAACTTCTGTTTTGTTCCCCACCAGAAGACTGTCATTGGACATACTATTATAACCCCCGTCCCCCTTATGGATGCAGACATTATTGATGGTAACCCAGATTATTTACTCACACTGTCAGAATACCTACCATACTTTAATGTACACATAGACCCACTTACACTCACACTGAAATCCCATTTAGACAGAAAGGAAACACATCTCATCCACATCAGCAATAATATAACCAAAGCCAATGAAGCTGTTCTTGATTTGATTAACAATGGAGATATGAATAATGCGTTAACTAACACCGGGTTAGAGATTACTTTTAAAGGTTTTGTTATTATACAAGCATTTTTGATATTCACATTGATTATTATGCTTTGCTGCCTACGACATACACTACGCCAACACCGTGAGAAGCTTGAGTTCCTTTACAAGGCTCGCGCATCGGGATTGTAAATGACCACTGCTCCTGTCCTTTCCCTGGATATGTCTGTGTTGCCCTTGGAGGCAACAAGGGGGGGGAATTGTTACACGAGGTCCCTGCACCCTAATTGATACCCTCAGAGGTACACCGTGGACAGCTAATGCTTAGGCATAGGTTATACTAATACCTAGGGCTAAGGGCATTTACCATACAAGAGTAGATGTCAGGATATGAATACATATTGTTGTAATCCACTTTGCTTGCTAATACACACATATTATATCATGTATTTTCTGTCTATTTCTTACTTTTCAGATGCCAGGACACCTGTCCTTGAAGTAATCATAATATGTAAGGCAACATTGCCATCCTTTGGTGATGTGCACCACTAAACTTTGTTATGTAATGCTCTGTATAAGAACTTCTTTTTTCTAAAACTGATGACTTTACATAATTATATAATGTTATCTTGGACCGTGGATCCACCTCTAATTTAGCCAATAGGGCTCATCTCTGTAACTAGAAATGTTTCTATCTTTTAGTAACCATAGTAATTATCATAGGTATATAATGTTATGCACAGACTTTACACCTTGGAGACCCGAGAGATCCCAAGAGACTACAGAGAAACCTTGAGGTGTAGAGAATGCTTAGCACTGGCTCCCGGTTCGTATTGGTAAGAACTGCTTAGGGCAACTGTGATTTATCCCTTTTGTAGTAATAAACTTGTTTATTACTCGAATGCAACTTGTTTGTGATTATTTGCATTCCCAATATCATCAAGAATCTGAAAGCGAGGTTCAGACCTCTTACAAGATAAACAGGAAGGTAGACAGACATGTGGGGAGTAGTGCAATGTATTGGCTGTGGGGCAGCAGTCTTTCTGGAGGCTGAGATGCTGCCCTATTTGCAGGCAACTCTGTGCCCTGAGGGAGGAGGCTGTCCATCTTCAGGCCACACTGGACAGTAGTAAGGGAACCTCCCCCACCCTTGGAGCACCAGAGCCACCACCACTACCTCAGAGATTGCCAAGAAAGCACAGCAGTTGGACCACAGTGGGCTCAGGGAGGGTGAGGGTGGTGGAATAGAGGCACCCCCAGTCAGTTGTACCACTCCACAATCCATACACCATTATTTTTTTAATTCAAATTTTATTAGCAAATGTTCCACATTAAGAGGCAGTAACATGAGAGAAGACAAGGATACAGCACTTATTACATTAAAACTGCCCCTCCCCCCCACAGCAGTTGCATATCAATGTGCCACTTAAATGCAAAACCATTGTACAGGAGCTTACAGGGCAATTGTACTAAAACACTGCTAATTCTGAGCAGCTAGAATTAGAGAGTGAAGGGGATCCCATATTTGAGTATAAACAGATAATCTGTTATGAAGGCTGGCAATCGCCTTTTCCGTATGCAGGTTATCAAGGATTTCATTCACCCATTCCTGTAATGTCGGAGTAAGCTTATCTTTCCAATGACATAAAATAAGCTTCTTGACCAATAAAGCTATCATTGAAATATGGAATTTTCTCACTTTGACTCTAATAGAAGACATGTCCCCAAGGAGACAGTTATCAGGCATGAAATATTCCTATAAATCCAGTATAGGATCTGGGGAAGCTTTGATAGAGTCCCACAGCTGGGAGATTTTGGGACAGGACCAAAATATGTGAAGGAGTGTCCCCTCCTACTGTGAACATCTAACACATACAGTATATTTGAGTCCAGCAGACCCCACTTCATTAACTTAACTGGATTATAGTACATATTATGTAGAATATGATATTGCATAAGGTGCATCCTGTCTTGGGAGACAAATTTGTGGCAGGGCCTCCACAAAGCTTGCCAGTTAAGTGAGTATTGAGGAAGTAAGGAGCTCCAGAACCTCTTCAGTCCAAAAGAGTCCCCATACCTTTTGTGAAACAGAACTTGATATATTTTGGATACACTGCCCGAAGACCCAAGTAGAGATAAAATTTCAGGTATCAGGACCCCAACTATCTGATTAGGAGGGGTATTACCAAACACTATTGTGAGTAGATGTCTTAGCTGTACTGCTTTAAAATGAGAATGCCGGGATACTAAATTTCTGTATATGATCACCTATGAATAGCCATTGCCCATCCTCATCCACAAAGGAAAGTACTATCCAATCCCCCAATTGGGGCAACCAAGTGCCAGAAATCTGCTGCTTATTCATAGTGAAAGATGGGGAGTTCCAAATGGACTGGGCCAGATCTAACTGAGGAGTATAACGCAAGAAAGAGCAAAGTTGTGCATATACCCTTAAAGAAGTGGTAACTATAGGACATTTCTCGGTGACATGCACCTGAGAAACTTTTTCACAGAACAGAGTTAGGGGATCCAGGTTCATCCACCGGATTGAGTCCAACTCTATTCTCAGCCAAGTTGGCTGCATCCTTACAGGACCCGGATTTATCCATTTCAGACATTTTACCAGATGGCTAGCCCAATAGTATAAGGCCAAATGGGGAATCTGCAGGCCCCCCTCAGATTTTGGAGTGGCCAACTTGTAGTAAGCCAGTCGGGGGTATTTGTCAGACCAGATAAACTTGGTAAAAATATCATGCAACTTCTTAAACCAGGATAACGGGATGAAAGTATTGAGAAGAGTTAAGGGATAGAAAATTTGTGGGAAGATGTTCATCTTGATTATGTTAATCCGGCCCCAAAGCGAGATAGGGAGTTTAGACCATCTGTCAAGATCCTGAATTATAAGCTGGGAAAAGGGCTCCAGATTTTCCCTGAACCATGCTGAGGGGTTACGAGTCAGTTTAATGCCCAAGTATTTCAGTGACCTAGGGGACCAACATAGACCTAAGGGTGCAATATCGGTCTTAAAAATCTTGTGGTTTAAAGGGAAAAAGGAAGATTTATTAGCATTAAGTTTATAGTTAGATAAGACACTAAATTTGACAATTTCACCCAGCAAAACTGGAACAGAAGATACCGGGTGGGATAAGTACACAAGGAGATCATCCACATATGCAGTGATTTTGACCTCATGACGCCCCACCGAGATGCCTTGTATTCCTATATTATTGAGAATATTTTGAATGAGAGGTTCGAGATACAGGTTAAATAAAAGGGGAGAAAGTGGACAACCCTGTCTGGTACCAGAGTATAATGAGAAGGACTTAGAAAATGCACCATTTCCCATAATCCTTGCTGTAGGTGTTTTGTATAATGCAAAGATACAGGATATAAAGACAGGAGGGAACTGGAAGGCTTCAAGAACTTGGAACAGAAATTTCCAGTTCACCCAATCAAATGCCTTCTCGGCATCCAAGGAGACCAGTCCAGCGGGAAACGCATCATCCCTGGAGACCGAGAAGACATGGGAAAGGGTACGTAAATGGTCTGAAGACGAACGTCCCTTCATGAATCCAATCTGCACCATACCTATTAGATCAGGGAGGACTACAGTTAGTCTGTCGGCCAATATCTTCGAAAGGATTTTAATATTAAGAGAGATATGGGCCTGTAACTTTGGACTAACTCAGGATCCGTATCTGGTTTAGGGAGAAGAACAATCAGGGCTTCAAACAGTTAAGGGTCAGTCTCAACCCCAGATAGAATGTACTGAAATAGATAATAAAGTACTGGCAATAAGAGGTCGCAAAAAACTTTGTAAAATAAAGAGGAGAACCCATCCAGCCCTGGACCTTGTCTGAAGGTAGCCCTTTGATAGCTTCGGAGATTTCCTCCTGGGATATTGGAGAAACCAGAAAGCTCTTTTGTTGCTCCAATAGAGAGGGCAGGTGGGAGTTTTTAAAGTACTCCTCAAGAATCCCCGGACAGGGAGGACTCTCCATGTCCCTATATAATTTTTCATAATATAAAGTGAACTCCTGCACTATCTCAGTAGGGGATACTTTCAGAGACCCGTCTGCCATTGCCTGAATTGGTGGGATGAATCTTACAGATTCCTGTTGTTTTACATGCAATGCGAGCAAACGCCCCGCTTTCTATCCCTACTCCTTATAGCTGGCCTTAGTTCGGATTATAGCTAGTTCTGCCTTTTCCCTTAGCAACTCTAGATATCTATCTTTGGCTGCCAGAAATCTCTTCTTATCCTCGTTAGAGGAACTAACAGTGAGATTCCCTTCAAGGGAGTGAATTTGGGATAATAGTGATAGCAGCTCTTCCTCCTGCACCCTTTTCCTTTTAGCCGCTATACTAATAGAACCCCCTCTCATTTATGCTTTAAAAGCCCCCCATAGACTGTCTGGCTTTGCACTGTCCAATGGGTTGGATGAGAAAAAGAACTCAGTTTGCTCTCTTATAAGCTTACAATACTTGACATCTTTAAGAAGCTGTTCATTGAGCTTCCACCTAGTCTCCCTTTTAGGTGAATCAAGAAATGTCAGGTTGCATACCACAAGGGAGTGGTCAGAAATGGGACCAGGTTGGATCGAGGCAAACTTGACCCCAGGCAAAAGACCCTGTGAGATAAAAACATAATCAATGCGAGACTGCGAGCCGTGCGCCATTGAAGTGAAAGTGAACACCTTAGAATCAGGATGCAACACACGCCAGACATCACAGAGCCCGCATTGATCTACCAGATCTTTAAATGCCCTCTGTCCCTGGGACACCCCTCTCAGCCCACTTCCTGACCTATCCATGTCAGAGTCAATAACCTGATTAAAGTCACCCCCCATAATAATCCTGATGGGAAACATTGGGAGCATAATAGCTATCAGCCTCATAAAAAACCTGGTGTCATCACTGTTGGGTCCATATATACTGCCAAGTAGAAGTAGTACAGACCAGGGAGTGCCTTTGACTAAAACAAATCTGCCCCCGGATCCTTGATAACCTGCATAGCAATGAAATGGATACTTTTATTAATAATTAGCATGACCCCGGAACTTTTAGTGGAGCCCTGAGCTTCATAGACCTGACCCACTTGTTGTCTCCCTAATTGTAAAGCTTCAAACTCTAGTAAATGGGATTCCTACAAAAAAGTTATCTGAGACCGCAATACATTTAAGTGTTTAAGCACCTGATATTGTTTGGATTTTTTTCTGATCCCCTTAACATTCCAGGTAGCAAAAGTCACATCATTAGCCATCTAACCAGATTAATAAGCTTAATATCCTCCGCCCTGTATAGAGATATCGAGGAATATTCGACCAGGTTCAAATGGTTACTGCTGTATGATCCTCCCTCCTGCCCACCCCATCCCCCAAAACAACTATTCCCTCTTCTATCCCCCATAATACTCCCCCACAATGAACAAGAAAGTATCTGAACCTAAATGCCTGAACTCCCACCCCTCCCATTCACCCCAACTGTCACAAACAGCCAGCAAAGTACCACATCCCTTCATCCCCCCAGCCTCCCGAAAAAAACCCTCGGCTCCAAAATAGTACAATAACACTTCCCCCCAACCAGCAAAATTTAAGTAGGAACCGAGAAAACTCTGCTATCTAAACAGTTCTTGATAGCTTAACAAGAGGAGCTGGGCTTAAAACATAAGAGTGCAGCGAAGGTGCTGCCATAATACACTGGATACCTGTGACCTAGCAAGAGAGAGACCCAACGCACAAGTATCTCAGGTAGCTAACTTAAATATAAAGTTCTTAACCTCAGCAACACGCCAGCAAGGAGTCAAATAATACAGTAAAGGTAAACATCAGTTAGCCAGACATTAAGGAAGGGAGCCATACAAACGAGACTTAGCCCCAATTAGCGGGATGCATATAACCTACTTAATAAACACAAGTACCTCGAAGTTCTAGGAAAATAACAAGAAAAGTAGGGCTCTTTTACCTCAGCTTCATACCCTACCATGACCAACTGACGTGGTAATGAGTATGTTTATTACCCTAGGCTTCGAGCCATCAGCTCACACTAAGCTAATAATCCTGTGTGTTGAGCTCCCTCTTGTGGCCATGGAGTGAAATTCAAATGCCCAGCTCTCCTCCTGTATTAATCTACCCCCAGAACTAGACCGTGAGCCTGAGTGATATTATTTAACCATCCCCTTTGCACTAACAAGTAACATTTCTTAATTGACCAAAATACCAAACACCTTCCCCCAAATGAACAAGCTATTGACTCAGAACAAAACTAATATGCAGGCTGCAGTCCCATGTTTTGAATTCAAAACAAAAGAGTCTCATATCGGGTTAAGACGGCGAGATAGCAGCTCAGCATCTCCCCACAATAAGATCCTTTAGATTCTATCCAAGCTGTTTATCCTATTCAGTATTCGACATGAGAAGCAGTCCCATCTTGACAACACTGATCTTCCCTTCACATGGGCAAAGGGCTCCTCATGGGTCATGAAACAGGTCAGGAAAAGCAAGCTTGAGGCCAGCAAGAGCAACATCAGGATCCTCATATGCTAACCAAGATCTGTTCACTAGAACCTGCAACTTAGCTGGGCACCCCATCTTAAACTTAAGCCCAGCAGCAAAAATCTTGGTTACGATGGGATGGAATGCTGTGCGCTTCTGTCGAACAGATCCTGGGAGGTCCTGTGCTATTCATAGCTTCAAGTTTTCCCAACGGACCTCTTGTAGGTCTCTCACTTTAGACAAAAGGTGTTGTCTTTCCAAGAAATTGAGAAATCGGCATATCATAGGGTGGGGAGCAGCCCCCGAAGGAGGTTTTGGTCGTAGGGATCTATGCGCCCTCTCAATAGTATACACAGAGCCGAAGGGAGAGGGACCGGCCACTCGTTCTACCAGCTTCTGTACAAAATTGATGGCATTCTGGCCTTCTTCCCCTTCAGGTAGCCCCAATATTACAACATTATTCCTGTGGCTATGGCCCTCAAGATCCTCCAACTTTGCTTCAACTCGAGAGAGCTTCTGCCACAGTGCAGCTAGCCCAGGATCTACCCTTTCCACATGTTTCTTGAGTGACACAATGTGAGCTGTATTATCTGAGGTTATTGTAGTGACCTCTTCCAGCTTTTTAGACAGGGCTTTAAGCTCAGTTGCCATTTCTTTGACTTCCTCATGAAAGGGCTTGAATACTTCGAGGAACCTGTTCAGGGTCAAAGGCTCCTGATCTGATAATTGGCTAGGATGGTCAGGCCTGTCTGATCCACTCAAGGCCCTAGGTTTCTTCGGGGCCTTCTCGGGGGTAACTGGCGGAGTGTGTTTTTGTGAAGGTTTTTTCATGCAAGCCTCCATAAATAATCAAACTCGCAACTCCGAATCCTGAAAAGGTTAGAAGGCAGATTCCGAGGACACCAAGGGGTTTTTAGCAATTTAGCAGACCAAAAAAGATGATTTTATAATTGGGAGGCTGAAGCTATGTGAAGGAGCTTCTATTCAGCACTCTGCATCACGTGGTCTCCTCCATACACCATTCTGATGGAGCATAGTTCCCCTATGGATGCACCCGCAGAGGAGACTAAGGAGGTTGCAGACGGCTTTCACAAGGGAGTCCCACAGGAAGGAGGCAGAGGACACAACAGGGAAAGGAAGCCGCTCCTGGTAGGGGACTCAGTTATTAGGGATTATAACTGGGGGGAGCAAGGAAAACTGAAGTAAGGTGCCTGCCTGGCACCATGGCTTGGAGGAACAGGAAACGCATCCTCAGGATCATGAGAACAGCTGCACAGGAGACTGAGCTGGACATCATTGTCCACCTAGGGATGAATAACTTGGCTCAACATGAGATTAGAGCAGTGCAGGAGGAGTTTGTGGAGCTGGGGAAGGGCCTAAGGCAAGTAGCACACAGGGTATCCTTCCCAGAGGTACTGCCTATCTATGCAAGGGTGAGGCAGGGGTACTTCGCAGCATGTGATTCAATGAATGGTTGAAAAAATGGTGCAGAGCACAGGGATTTGGCTTCATTGGGGACAGGGGTTCCACCTGGAGGGATACCAGCCTATACCGGCAGGATGGTCTGCATCTCTCCAGGAAGAGAACAAGTCTTCTGGACGATCGGTTTAAAGGCTTCATTGGCAAGCCTTTAAACTAGTCAACGGGGTGGCACTGATAAGCAGCAGGGAATTCCCAGCCTCCCCCTTAAAACCAGGGTACTAGATGAGGCAAAGACCAAGGTAGAAAGGTCAGTAGGGAGCAGGACAGGGGTAAATGGAGAAAGCAAAGTCAATGAGGACAGGGATGGTGCTACAAGAGGTAAAGCCATCAAAAAATGGAGAGCAATGAGTACCAATGTCCATAGTCTGGGTAACAAGCTTCCTGAATTAGTGGTCTTGATGGAGGAGGAACATCTGGATATTATGGCAGCCACAGAAATATGGTACACACAGAACCATGACTGGGACGTAAACATAGCAGGATACACTATCTACAGGAGGGACAGGGAGGGTAAAAGAAGAGGAGGAGGAGGAGTAGCTCTCTACATAAGGGAAGGAATCAAAGCAACAGAACAAAAGGGTAAACAGGGAGGAGAGGAAGCACTGTGGGTCAATATGGAGACAGGCAATGGCACCACAGTTCGCACAGGGGTTGTATACAGACTCCCATCTCAGGGGGAAGAAATGGACAAGGAAATGATAGAAAGTATACTTAGAATGGCAGAAAAAGGGGAGATATTGCTGATGGGGATCTGAATATGCCAGATGTTAACTAGAGTGCATTTGTAGCAGCCACTTCTAAGAGTGGGGTCATTCTTGATGCCCTACAGGGGGCATGTCTTTGACAATGAGTATAGGAACCCACTCAAGAGGGAGCAATCTTAGACCTGGTACTCTCAAATGGAGATGGCGAGAGGATCACAGATTTAGAAGTTGGTAGCCATCTGGGAACTAGTGACCATCTAACAGTATGGTTCATGATAAACACAGCAGTAGAGTCAAGCCATACAAAGGCAAAGGTACTGGACTTCAGAAGGACTGAATTTGCCAAAATGGGTGAGTGCCTAAGGAATGCACTAGAAAATGGGCAGGAAGGAGGGGTTGAAGAAAAATTGGGAATAATCAAAACTGCCACAACGGGGGCAACAAGCCTTTGTGTGAAGCAAATAAACAAAACAAAACAATGTAAGAAACCACTATGGTTCTCAAAGGAGGTGGCAGGGAAGGTTAGGGAGAAAAAGAGAGAATTCAGGAAGTACAAGGAATCACAGAAGGAGCAGGACAGAGAATTGTATCAGTTAAAGTAAGAGGAAGTAGGAAAGGCAGTCAGAACAGCAAAGGCCCAAATTGAGGAAAAGATAGCCAACTCAGTTAAGAAGGGGGATAAAACCTTTTATAGGTACATCAGAGAGTGAAAGAAGATCAAGGGAGGGATAGTGAGACTTAATAAGGGGGGGTGGGCAGAGGGTGACTGTAAAAAGACAGAGATACTAAACAAATATTTTTGCTCAGTATTCACAAATGAAGAGTGGGAGGTACCTAATCCAAACAATAGAAACACACTGGATACGGGGGTTGATACCAGCCCTTTCACAGAAGAAAGGGTTCTGAAAGAACTCTTAAAACTGAAGGTGGACAGAGCAATGGGGCCTGATGGGATTCATCCGAGAATTCTAAAAGAACTAAGGTTAAAACTAATGACACCACTGACTTCCCTCTTTAATAAATCATGGGAAGATGGGGTGGTACCTGAGGACTGGAGGAGGGCAGATGTTATTCCACTTCACAAAAGTTGGAGCAGGGCAGAAGCAGGAAACTATAGACCTGTTAATATAAACTTAGTGATTGAGAAAATGATGGAATCACTTCTGAAGGAAAGAATTGTTGAGTACCTAGAGGCCAGAGGGATACAGGACCCAAGGCAGCATGGATTCACAGTGGGAAGGTTGTGTCAGATGAATCTAATAGATTTCTTTGATTGGGTGACCAAAGTAGAAGACCAGGGAAGGGCTGTGGACATGACCTACCTGGACTTTAGCAAGGCATTTGACACAGACCCACACAAAAGATCAATAAACAAATTAGCCAGCCTGGGAGTGGGTCCCAGGGTAGTAGCCTGGGTAAAAAATTGGCTGGGCAACAGAACACAGAGGGTAATAGTAAACAGAGTCCACTCCAAAGAAAGGAAGGTTACTAGTGGGATACTGCTGGGTTCAGTACTGGGTCCAGTCCTTTTTAATGTCCTTATAAGTGACATTGTGGAGGGACTGGAGGGAAAAGTATGCCTCTTTATAGATGACACAAAGATCTACAACAGGGTTGATACACAAGGGGGTTGGGAAGGATGAGAAGGGACTTGGCAGAGTTGGAGTATTGGTCAAAATTATGGCAGCTTAGATTCAATGCAAAGAAGTACAAAGTAATGCACCTGGGAAACAAAAATCCAGAGGAAGAGTACATGATTGGGGGGGTATTAACAACAACAAAAATGGAAAGGGACCTGGGGCAGTCATATCAGATGACCTAAAAGTAAGCAAGCAATGTGAGAAGGCAGTAAGCAAGGAAGGCTGGGGGGATACTGGGATGTATAGGGAGAGGCATCACCAGTAGAAAACAGGAAGTTGTTATCCCTCTGTATAGACAGTTGGTGAGACCCCATCTGGAGTACTGCATCCAGTTCTGGAGGCCTCATCTCCACAAGGACATATACAGGATGGAGGCAGTCCAGAAGGAGGGCAATTAAAATGGTGCAGGGTCTGCAACAAAAGTCATATGAAGAGAGACTAAAAGAACTTAGTATGTATACCCTTGAGGAAAGGAGGGAGAGTGGGGACATGATCAAACCTTTCAAGTACCTCAAGGGAATCAACAAAGTGCAAGAGAGTAGCATCTTTCAGAAAAAGAGGTGTGCCAGAACAAGGGGGCACAATTTGAAGCTAGAGGGAGATGGCTCAGAGGTAATGTGAGGAAGTATTTTTTCATGTAGAGGGTTGTGGATGCATGGAACAGCCTTCCTGAGGAGGTTGTGGAGTCAAAAACAGTGGTGGAATTCAAGAATGCATGGGGCAGCCATAAGGAAGTTCTAGGGGGTGTGGGTAGGAAGAAGTAGGCTGTTGGTTAGCTAGGATCTGCAGCTTATCCATTAGGTAGGGAAATGGACAGACTGGGTGGGCCAAGCAGTCCTTATCTGCCATCAAATTCTATGTTTCTATGTTTCAGTCATCCTTGTGAATGGTGAAACTTGCAGGGAAACATAAGAAAAGAAAGAAAAACATTATAATGTCTTTCTAAGTAACATGGAAGGCCTTCCATCCTCTGCAAGGCCAAGGAGTGGAGTCAATCATCACCAGTGAGAGAGGGATAAGGACTGTGACAGGGAGATCCTGCCACTCTTGAGGACTGACCTTTTCTTATATCGTTTACAACAGTTCCTCTGTTTCTCAGCCTAATCTATCCTTTACAATTTCTAGTCCATAAGGTTGGCCACCTATTTTTATTTATTTATACAGAGAATTTTGCCATTAGGGTTCAAAAAGTCCCTATTTACAAGGCAATCTTGTGTCATAGAAAATTTTAAATAATCACAAAGTACACAAAAAACATATCATTCGAATATACATAACACTCAATACACATTACATCAAGGATACAAGACATAAATCAAGCTTCTTATACATGTAACTACCTATTACACAAACATCTAAAACATAATTCATGTTTTATTGCAGTTTTATATTCTAAAAAAGACAAGTCTGGGTCTCTAAGATAAGGGAGAAGTCTATTCCAACTTGTTGAAACTTTATATTGGAAGGTCATATTACCAAAACCATTTTTTATTTTTGGGACCAAAAAATCTCTAGCACCTTGTTTCCACAGGTTTAATCCATGATCAGGTTTTATTAATGTTTTAGTCAAGTGATACTGTGATGTATTTTTAAATAATCCTTTTATCTGGTTCAACCAGTTTCTCTCAGTTCTCTGATGTAATGAATTCCATCCTAGTTCTGTATGCATATCACAATGATGGGTGCCAATATCACATTTTAATACAAATCTTGCTATTTTATTGTAAAGAACGTCCAGATGATGTAACTGTTTTTTAGAAGTATGTCTATAAATATGGCTCCCATAATCTATCATTGGTAATATTAGTTGGTTAGCTATATTTAATTGCATTTCTTTTGATAAACAATTTGAAATCCTTCTCATAGCCCCTAGTTTAGAATTTGTTTTTTTATTAATTCTGTTATATGTCGATCAAAATGTAAACCTTGATCAATATAAACACCCAAATATTTATAAACTTGAGTTTGTTCTAGTCTATTTCCTTCCAGAGTCTTAATTATTAATTTTGAGGACACTTGGTTTTTCTTCTCACTACCAAAAAACATAGTTTGTGTTTTTTTGCTGTTTATCAAAAGTCCAAGTGAGGAAAAAAAAATCTGCATTATTAAGAAGTCACCTTGTAATTTTTGTACAATTTCATCTGAAATTTTACCTGATGCAATCAAAACTGTATTGCCTGCGTAAAGCCTAAGTTGTGAATTTTCTATCAATCTTGGTAGATCATCCAAATAAACCAAAAATAAGAGGGGCCCCAGGATTGAACCCTGGGGTACCCCCCTGGTCACATAATCCAATCTGGACTTATAGCCATTTGCTATAGTAAATTGAGTTCTCTTATCTAAATATGATGTAAACCATCCACAAGCCTTTTCCTCTATTCCCATGCTCTTCAATTTTTTGATCAAAGTGCAATGATTCACCGAGTCGAAAGCTTTTGATAGGTCCACATATACCGCACCCACTGACCTCCCCTTCCCCAAGGGAGTAGCAACTAGATCTAGGAAGTCTGTGAGTGCGGTATCCGTGGACCTACCCTGTCTAAAACCTGACTGAAACTGGGTTATTTTCTGATATTTCTCCAACTACTGCATTAGTTGTCCATGAACAATTTTCTCCAAAATTTTTGAGACAGTTGACAATAGTGCTATGGGATGATAATTAGATGTAGCCATTGAGTCACCCCCTTTATCTATAGGAATTATTTTTGCTTGCTTCCATATTGAGGGATAAGATGCCTCCCTTAAACTCCAATTGAAAATACCAGTAAGAAGGGGTGCTATTTCTTGTACAGCTTCCTTTAAAAATCTGTTTTCTATCTCATCGGGACCACAAGCCTTATTTATCTTTAAATTACTTATTATTTTATGTACTTCAGAAATAGTCACTACTTTAAACATAAACATTGGAATGTGATTTTCCTTGTAATTGTCAAATTTTGTATTTGAGTCAGTATATTGCACATTATTCTTTTTAAATTCAAATTCTGTATCCAGATCTGGAAGTTCAATGAAATATTGATTTAACATTTCCACCACTCATTCAGCTTCAAAAATAGACCCATTTTGTCTCAATTGTATTTCTTTTTGATTTTTACCAGGATTTATAAGACTCTTTATCAGAGACCAATATTTCTTTGATTCGATTAATTCATGTATCCTTTGTTTATAATATTTAGCTTTTGATTTCCTAATTTCATGGATCACCCTATTTCTTACTTTTTTAAAACTATCCCATACTTCAATTTTCAAGGTCTTATTAGCTTTTTTCCAAAGTTGATTTTTTACCCTAATCAACTTCTTTATGGTAGGAGTCACCCAGGGCAGATGGTTCTGCTTCTGTTTAACTTTCTTCCAAGGTGCAAATTGATTACATGCAGCAATAAACATGTGTGTAAACTCCTGTACTGCTAAATTAAGATCAGGTATTAGGAAAATTCTATTCCATGGTAATCCCTGCAGATGCTTTTGAAATAACTGCTTGTTAAACTTTGCATAGCTTCTTTTATATTCAATCGATGTTTTCATTTTTGGAACTTTTTTAATTCCCAAGTTTATAACACATCTAATTACATTATGATCCCCCAAATGTGGTTCCCCAACTCCCTTATCTACTACAATCATTTCAGGGGATACAAAACACAGATTCAATATACTACCTTTACTTGTTAATTTCCCCTTTCTTGTAGAAACATCAATTATCTGCACCAGATTTAAACACTTCATAGACTTTTCCAAAGCCAGACCCCTTGGACATCCCCAAGCAGCATTAAAATCACCCATCATTATCACATCAGTTTGATCTATACAGTCCCTGATAGTATGTGAACATTTTTCAAAATACCTAATGTTAATCTTAGGTGGAGAGTAAACAACTCCCACAATCATGTGGAATTTCAACAACAAACATTAAGCTCCTTCTATTTTTCCTGTATATATTACCTCAGAAGAACCCAGATTATATCTAGTGTAAATCATAACCCCTTCCCCCTGTGACCCTCGATCTTGTCTAAAGCAATAAAAATCAGTAAGTTCAATTTCAGATTGAGAAATATCTTTTTTTTAACCAAGTTTCTGTTAAAATAGCAATATCTGGCTTTTCCAATTCAACCCAAGCTCTGAGGAGATCCATTTTATTAATTAAGCTTCTAGCGTTATCTAATACAAGTTTTATGGTCCCATCTTCAGGCCCTGGATTGGTTTCGCTGTCCCCACAAAGAACCAGGGATATCAAGAGCATCTGATAGATTGAGGGAACATTTCTACAGGGGACTAACCGAAAAGAGCTCTGAATTTTTTGTTTAACCAAATTAAAGGGATTTCTCCCTCTCATTGAGTTTTTTGTTCTTAGTTGCTCTCTGTTTACTTGATAAATATTCAGAAGCACCCCGGATTTGCTCTCTGCAGAACTAAATGTGATTAATTTACAAAATTGCGTAAAGCATATTACTTCCACCAACAGTACCATCAAGCTTGCAAAATTACCCTTCATTTTGTTTGGTTTCAATTTTGTTTAAAAGTAAGGGAAACAAAAGAAAACACTAGAATCACTAATATTATAATAAAATTTCACTATTTAACAAGCTAACTTTTGAGAGTATATTAACTTGTTAATAATAGTTTAAGGCATTAAGGGATACTTTATCCTAACATTTCAAATTATACCTGTAGATTAAAACCCCCCTTCCCTTTCTTGACTGTGCTATAGTGTCCCCTTTAATTTTCCTTTTCCCTCTCAGGTTCTCGTACAGGAAGGTTATTGTGGCAACCTCCAAACTGATGTAAAACAACAGGCTGTATTCCTCATTGTTGGATTTAGTATGCAATAGCACTATGCCATAAAATACCTTGATGTATATACCTTATGTGTATGAAACCTGTAAATGTTGAAAATACCATGGCACTAGGTGTTTTTGATAAAGATAAAAAGTACTAAGGGACTGTATTATAGAAATTAAGTTACCGGGGTAGATATATCAGAAAACCCCTGTTGTATTATTTAAATGCATGTAAATTATAGATTGTTTGAAAGGCCCTTTCCTGTATTAAGCTGAACCAGCCTAAAATTGCATGGTGATTTGCATATACATCCCATGATGATTTGCTTTATGAGGGGTATGTGTGATGTTGTGTTTCTTTGAAACTTGCCTTTATTGCCACTGTCCTTTGGGGTAACTCTTGCTTCAGTGTTTATGCATTGAGGTTCTTTGTCTTTAGCTTGTTTGTTTGTTTCATTTTTTTTGAACTCCCCATCACCCAAATACACAAGACCAACATAGGGAATGAAATAATTTTACAAAGAGTTAGATCAGTGGATCAGTAGGTGCTGACTAAGTGCGTAGGAAGGATATGCCTAGTCTATTGCTGCAGACTGATATATAGAAGGGGTATGTCATTGCTTAAAGTTAACCCCTATGTTTTAAATAAACACCACACAGAGATTGTGCCTTGAACCTGAAATTTTGTGTCTGGTCTACTTGTTATCCCACAACCCCTCCACAAGGACAAATAAAACTTGTTGCTTACAAAAGCACTGAATACTACTCTGTTACTATCAGACTCACATTTATTCTGATTTGAAACCTTTCTCAGTTGGACTTTCAGTGTTATTGAATCTTCTGTTTGATACCACTTAGATTTTGGGTGCAACCCTGTTTGTTGAAATGGGGCATCATTTAACATAGAAACATAGACTTTGATGGCAGATAAGCACCATTTGGCCCACCTAGTCTGCCCAATTCCCTATCTATTGGATAAGCTGCAGATCCTAGTTAACCAACAGCCTACTTCTTCCTACCCTCTACCAGAATTGTCTTATGTCTGTCCCATGCATTCTTGAATTCCCCTACTGTTTTTGACCCCATGACCTCCTCAGAAAGGTCATTCCATGCATCTACCACCCTCTCTGTAAAAAAATACTTCCTCACATTGCCCCTGAGCCATCCACCCTCTATCTTCAAATTGTGCCCCCTTGTTCTTGCACATCTCTTTTTCTGAAAGATGCTACCCTCTTGGACTTTGTTGATTCCCTTGAGGTACTTGGAAGTTTTGATCATGTCCCCACTCTTCCTCCTTTCCTCAAAGGTATACATACTAAGTTCCTTTAGTCTCTCTTCATATGACTTCTGTTGCAGAGCCTGCACCATTTTAATTGCCCTCCTTCTGGACTGCCTCCATCCTGTCTATGTCCTTGTGGAGATGAGGTCTCCAGAACTGCATGCAGTACTCCAGACAGGGTCTCACCAACTGTCTATACAGAGGGATAACAACTTATTTACTTATTTATTTATTTAGTTTTTGTTAACCAGGTAAGTGCACTAGCCAGCAGGTGACTATTTTCAGGCATGACCCGGGAGAGTACAAGACAAAATACATACTGAGGGTGTTTAACATATACAGTACAATTAGCATGGCAGTACAATGTATAGACAGAGGAGCCGAAGCTATGAGGCTAAGATAACAGTGAGGACACTAGTCTAAGTAAAATGAATACAACATTGTTCTGTATAGAATATAACAGGCAGAGCAGGTACTGGTACAAGGACAGAGTTATTCATTGTTCCCCAGGCAGACATAGTTCAAAGAAGGGGGAGAGTGGAGGGGTGGTCTGATGACCCGATGAGCATGTAAGGACCTCACTGTGAATACGGCTTTAGCGGCTCTGGGTACTAACAAGTGGATGGGCTCATGGTACTGCTTCCTGGGCGCGATCACAGCAGGGAGCCCCTAATAGCAGACTTCTCGGGGGGGGAGTAAGGCAAGGTCCAACACTGTTGGTCGTTTGGGCAATCAATTTAAATATGGGTCCCTTAGGCTACGGTGGTACTTCGGCAGCACTGAGGAAAAGGAGGAGTGAATCCAAAGCCCAAAATGGGCTTAGGGAGACTTTACGGTGACTACGGCTTTGGCGGCACAAGGTACCCTCGAGTGACTGGGCACCTGATTCTGCTTATGGGCGTGTTCATGGCTAGCGACCCCTGCAGTCAGGATACAAAGGAGGGGCAACTCTGGTGACTACTTGGTAAGCGATGCTTGAGGCAGGCACCTGAGACTATCTAGGTGGGTCCACGTCGGTGCTGGGTACCTGGAGGAGCGCTCTACATTCCGACAGGGTTTTGAGGGATTTTCGGCAACTTTACGGCTTTAGCGGCTGAAAGTAGGGACAAGCAGCCTGGCTCATGGTTCCGTTGCCGGGCATGAGAGTGGCATGCAGTCCCAGTCCATGGGTATCCAGGGGGGAGCAATACGCTAGGGGGCAGGAAAAGAGGTGAAGACCCTGTTTGTACCAATACTCAGCTATCATATCTGACTGGCTGTAGAAAACAGTGAGGGCATATACAAGTTAAGACAGCAATGTGTAGAGCAAAAAACAGCATAGTTCATTCAGTAGACAGCATGTAGAATAGCATTTACAGATAACAGTGAGGGCTTACTCTGCATAAGACAGTACTGGACAGATCATTAATATGGCTTGTATAGAACAGTATGCAACAAACCGAGCAGTTATAGTTAGGGGAAAACAGGGTAATTTAAAGATCAACAGGTAGATAAGGTGTACACAGAGGCAGGGGAGAGAAGGCATAAGGAAAGTGGGAGAGCAAGAGGGAAGGAGGGAAGGCTGAGAAGGTAGGGAATGGGAAGATTGTAGGACAGGCTTTCATAGGTACTGTCAGGTAGGGTCAAAACAGGCACATTGGTCAGAGGTAGCTAGGTAGTGTCGTAGCCCTCGTCTGATGAGGTAGTGTGATGAGGTATGCCTAAGATCCTGTGGCAGCATGTTCCACATCTGGGGGGGGAAACTTGCCATTTTCTACTGGTGATGCTTCTCCCTATAAATCCCAGTATCACCCCAGCCTTCCTTACTGCCTTCTCACATTGCTTGCTTAGCTTTAGGTCATCTGATATGACTGCCCTAGGTCCCTTTCCATTTTTGTTGTTGTTAATACCTTCCCCCCCCCCAATTGTGTACTCTTCCCCTGGGTTTTTGTTTCCCAGGTGCATTACTTTACACTTCTTTGCATTGAATCTAAGCTGCCATACTTTTGACCAATCCTCCAACCTTGTCAAGTCCCTTCTCATCCTTTCCACCACCCCCTTGTGTATTGACCCTGTTGCAGATCTTTGTGTCATCTGCAAAGAGGCATACATCCCTCCACAATGTCACTTATACAGACATGAAAAAAAGGACTGGACCCAGTACTGAACCCTGCAGTACCCCACTAGTGACCCCTTTCCTCGGCGTGGACTCCATTTACTATTACCCTCTGTGTTCTGTTGTCCAGCCAATTTTTTAACCAGGCTACCACCCTGGGACCCACTCCCAGGCTGGCTAATTTGTTTATTAATCTTTTGTGTGGGACTGTGTCCAATGCCTGGCTAAAGTCTAGGTAAGCCATGCCCACAGCCCCTCCCTGGTCTTCTACGTTGGTCACCCAGTAAAAGAAATCTATTAGATTCATCTGACATGACCTTCCCACTGTGAATCCATGCTGCCTTGGGTCCTGTGCACCGCTGGCCTCTAGGTACTCTACAATTCTTTCTTTCAGAAGTGATTCCATCATTTTCCCTACCACTGAGATCAAGCTAATAGGTCTTTAGAGTCCTGCCTCTGCTTTGCTCCCACTTTTGTGATGGGGAATCACATCTGCCCTCCTCCAGTCCTTAGATGTTACACCATCCTCCCGTGATTTGTTAAAAAGGGTACTTAGTGGTGTCACTAGTTCTCCCCTTAGTTCTTTTAGAATTCTGGGGTGAATCCCCTCAAGCCCCATTGCTTTGTCCACCTTTAGTTTTAGTAGTTCTTTCAAAACCCTTTCTTCTGTGAATGGACTGGTATCAACCCCCCTTATCCAGAGTGCTTCTTTTGATTGGATTAGGTACCTCCCCCTCCTCTTCTTTTGTGAATACTGAGCAGAAGTATTCATTCTGTATCCCTACCTTTTCACTGTCATTCTCTGCCCACCCACCCTCCCTCCTCTTATTAAGCCTCACCATACCTCCCTTAGACTTTCTTTGCTCCCTAATTTACCTATAAAGGCTTTTATCCCCCTTCTAACCAAGTTGGCTATCTTTTCCTCAGTTTGGGCCTTTGCTATGCTGACTGCCTTCCTCACTTGCATTTTTGTTTGTACTGCATATACCTGTAGAAAGAGCATCTCCAGGGCTGACATGATACATGCTTTGAGTGTCTGGTGTCTCATTCTTTAGTTTAGAGGACTATGACTTGTATTGTGCTCTCTGTTTTGGCACAAAATGACCTTTCTAATGCTGGTATGCAATAAATTAAAAGTAATTCATTTTTTTATACCAGCCCCCAAAAAACTGATTTTTTAAATTAAAAAAGCAACTTAAACCTTTTTTGGTGAAAAATATTTAAACAACACCACCAAATTATGCATCCGTAGATTATAAGCAGTTACTCAAGTAATTTTGTACAATAAATCAATCTTTCTAATACAAATAAAATGAAAAAAAGAAATTCATAATTCTTACCGCTACATTATTGCTGCTGGCTGTGCTGTTTACTGGCTGGTGCATGCTACTGAGATGGTGTAAGAAGCCATCACGTAACTCCTCTCTGTTTATTCCTGTGAATGGTGAAATCTGCAGGGAGACAAAAGGAAAGAATGAAAAACATTTTAATGTCTTTCTGAGTAAGGTGTAAGGCCTTTCGTCCTCTACGAAGCCAAGAACTGGAGTCAACTACCACTAGTGAGGGAGGGATGAGAACTGGGAACAACAGTGAAAGTGACTTACCATCACAGCAGACATAGATAGGCCATGGTGGAGATGAGATCTTGCTGCCTTGATGAATTGGTTGGCTGGTGGGTTGACTGGTAAGAGACCTGGCTAATGGCATTTTTATGCTGCATCAGTGTGAAGGTAGTGGCCCATGCTGTTTGTGGCTGTGTAGGACCCAAGCAGGCCACAGGAGGAGGAGGAGGAGGATGAGGCGGTGCCGTGTCTTTCTGGATGGAGCAGGCATGCTTTGTCTAGCTGGTAATGGCATTGTTATGCTGCAACAGTGTGGACGTGGTGGCCCATTCTGTTTATGGCTGTGTGGGATCCAAGCAGGCCAGAGGAAAATGAGGTGGTGCCATGTCTTGCTAAATGGAGCTGGCATTCTCTTTAGACATCACATTAAGGTGGTGGAGGCAGATAATCAAGTAGGCACAAGGAAACAGCAGCACAACGGTTAGGGATGGGGAACAGTAAAATGACTGAAAATAACTGAATTGTGAGTCATAAAGATTATACTGATGAGGGGAAAGGAGGGAAACAACACATGTTTTTTTATGCTTCAACCTCATCAAGGAAGCAGCCCTCACAGTCTTCCAGACTGGAGTTGTCACCGAATGGGAATTCTCTCCATCACTGCTTCATCTACCTTGGTGGTAGAAGATAATTTGCTAATGCCGACAACACCTTGCTCTTCATCTTCACCAACACCACCTTCATGCGGAAGGAACACGGACATGATTGTCTTGTGTGGGATGTGCCCGTCATTCATTTTAATAAATGTTAGTAAGTCAACAGTTTTTTGTATGACAGATTGGTACACCTGTCTTGCACAATGGCCCCAGATGCACTGAATACACACTCCACACTGACACTCGAGAGTGGGCAGCTGAGGTATTTCATTGCAACCAAGGTCAGTGTTGGCCACTCAGTGACCTTGCTCCTCCAGTATAACAAGAACTCATCGACGATGGTATGGTGCCTTGTGTCCACAAAATGTTCATCTACCATGGGTTGTGCTGCTCACGGTCCTGCTGCCTTATCAGCCTCCTCCTCCCTTTCTTCCATGTCTTCAACTCCCACCTGACATAAAACATCTCAAATGGGATTTGGCATTTACTCTTTTAACTTGCACGGTATCTCAGTCCATTTCCCATGCGTGATGGTGGTAGCAACACATGATCTCTGTGGAGTTTCATGTTGTGCCTCTGATAAATGTGTGTTTAGCATCTGTGTCCCATGTACCGTACTTATTAGAAGATCGGTCAACTTTTGGACCTGCTGACACCCACCTTCAATTATTGATGCCAGCCCAAGTTTATAGTGTGGGTCCAACATGGTGGCAATCCCAAAATCTTCAGACTGCTGAATGCCAGAAATATATGCATTGCTGTCTAAGACATGGTGCACATGTTCCATTAAGGAACAACTTCCACTAGCACCACCTGTCTCCAGCACTTGCTGCACATTCACCAGTGTCTGCCTCAGCACACGTAGTAGTGGAATGGCTTGACTGATACAGGCAGTGTTCTCCACTCACTGCCTGTTTTGCATGTTTGAATGGCCAGAGAATCATGATCAGGCTGTCCATTTGGCACCACTGGTCTGTTGTCAGAGACATGAATACTCCAGCACTGACTCTACTTGTATGTAGCAGCAGATATTCAGATATGGCTTTATACTGCTTGTACAATTGCTGAAACATGTACAGTGTCGAGCTCCATCTGGTAACAACATCCAGCTTCATATGGTGCTGATGCAGTTTGTTTTGTATCTGCAGATGACGGAGCTGGTCACAGGCCTTTTCGGAATTGGCAAAGTGGACACAAATGCCACTGGCCACAATCAACATGGCTTTGATATCAGAATGGGTTAGAAACTGCTGCACAGTCAGATTAAGACAGTGTGCTAGGCATGGCACCTTAACAAACCCCAATCACTGATGCATTTCACAACATTCAAGCCATTATCGCTCACAACGAAACCTGCATTCAGTGAATGGGGGTGAAGCCACTCATCAGTCTCCGTAAAGAGCACTTCCAGCATTTTCTCACCTGTGTGGGAGCCAGGTATACTCTTCATTGTCAGTGTGACATGCTGGCAAACACCCAAAATGTTGTTACCACCACAATTACACAGAATATACAAAATACACACAGAAATGTGATGGCAGAGAAAGGCCTCATGTCCCATCTAGTCTGCCCAACACCCTACCTCATCCCTTCTGTTATGCTTCCACCCTCTTTTCCCAACCCCTTAAATCTATCCCAAGCCCTCTTGAATCCCTCCACCATTTCTGCTGCCACTACCTCCTCCAGCAGCTTGTTCCAGGCCTCCATCACCCTCTCCATGCAGAACTGCCCCCTGACATTACCTCTGTATTGCCCACCTTCTAGTTTGAGGATATGTCCCCTCATGTTCGCTCCCTTCTTCAATTTGAACAAGCTATCACCCTCCACCTTATTTATTCTCTTCATATACTTAAAGGTCTCAATCATGCCCCCTCTCCATCCTAGTCTCCAGAGGGTACAAATCCAGCCCTCTCAATCTTCTCTCATAGGGTACATCCTGCATCCCTCGTACCATTTTGGTTGCCCTTCTCTGTACCCTCTCCATCAACTCAACATCTCTTCATAGGTGAGGCCTCCAGAACTGCACCCCATACTCCAGACGCGGCCTGACTATGGTTCTGTATAATGGCATTAGCACCTCCCTCTTCCTGCTATTAAAACCCCTCACAATGTGGGCCAACATTCCATTTGCCTTTCCCACTGCCCTGCTACACTGGCTGTCCACCTTGAGGTCATGGGATACCATAATCCCCGTGTCCCTTTCCGTTTCCTTCTCCTTAATCACCACCCCCACAAGGGAGTAAGTTTCCCTCCTATTCCTCCTCTCCAGGTGCATCAGCGAGCACTTTTGTGCATTAAACTTCAATTTCCAGCTGTCAGACCACCTCTCCAGCCTCTCCAGGTCCCACCTCATGGCTTGCACCCCCACTAGGTGAATCCACCCTATTGCAGACCTTTGCATCATCTGCGAACAGGCACCCCCATCCCTCCAGACCCTCAGCTAGGTCACTAACATAGATGTTAAAAAGTATTGGTCCTAGCACTTACCCCTGTGGCACCCCACTGGTCACCGCCTATTCCCTGGAATGTGTCCCATTTACCACCACCATCTGACTCCTTCCCTTCAACCAATTTTCCACCCAACTGGTGATCCTGAGGGCCACCCCTAGTCTGTCCAGCTTATGCACCATTCTACCATGCAGAATGGTGTCAAAGGCCTTATTGAAATCCAGATAGGCCATGTCCACCACTCCTCCCTGGTCCACTATCTGTGTCACCCCATCAAAAAACTCTATCAGGTTAGTCTGACAGGATCTTCCCTTGGTGAAGTCATGCTGCCTGTTATCCTGCATGCCATTCATCTCCAAGTATTCTATCAACCTGATCTTAAGTAGTGATCTCCAAGTATTCTATCAATCTGATCTTAAGTAGTGAATCTGATTTTAAGTAGTGGGCTTATTGCAATTTTTTCCCAAGCCCAGAGTCAAATACTACCCCAGATACCTATGCCCAATGTGCTGTAATGCACAAGTAGGAGCTACCAGCTGTTTGACTACTGGTCCACATATCCATGCTCAGATGTATGCATTGTGATGTTGAATGCTTCGGGGCATGGTTTATCATCTGTGACACTGTCCCATAGAGTTCAGGAATAGCACATTTAGCAAAGTATGTTCTTGATGGAATCTGCCATTTGGGACAGGTACAGGCCATCAACCTCCAAAATCCAACATTATCAACAAAAGAGAATGGCAATGGATCAATGGCTAGCATTTCAGCAGTTACTGCTTTTAGCTTGTGTGCAGTAGGATGAATGGAAGTGAATTTGGAGCGAGACTCACACTATGCAGCGTACTGTAGTCTGGACCTTTCTTGGGGATGGGCTGCCAATTAGCTGGACTTGTTTTGGTGGCATTGTTGAGGTGGTATTTGACTCCTTGGAATTCATATGTGCTGCTGCTCGAGTGACATCAATGATTTTATGTTTTTTTCTGCAACAGCATTACTGTGCTTTTCTGAGTCTGAGTGGTTCTACTCAACTCACCACTGCTGCTATGTCCACTACTAGACAGACTCACAGAATCATCCTCTTCCTCTGTGTAGTCCTACTCACTCACCACTCCATCCACCTGGTCTATTGCCTGTCACTTCTGTTTTCCTTGCTTAATGATGATGAAGAGGGACAGTGACCCCCCTGCACTGGCTTCCTTCTGGTGTTGACGCCAGTGTAACAGGTGTCTGTTCTTCAGGTGTGTGTTGCCCATTAATACCTAGGCGGTTGCCCATTTTCCCTTATTAACTTGTGCTTGACATAGCTGACAGATAGTGACTGTCTCATCAGCTGGGTCAAGTATATAAAAATCCCAAACTAGGGTTTTCATAACCCTTGATTTACCATGATGGCGGGAGTAGGATATTTGAGGGGAAGGGATGGAAATGTGTGTTTTTTTGAGATGATTTCATAACTTTAAGAATATTGGGGAGTGGGGACTTTGGTAGCTGGATAACTGCAAACAATTTCCCCTGCATCATATGCAGCACCACCTTTATGCTTTTCACTTCAGGAGCCTCCCATAGGGGATCCAACGAATCATTATTAACATAGCCACTGCTGATATCCTCCTCCTCCTCAGGTCTGTCCTTTTTGTTATCAACATCTCCAGGCTCTCTGATGCTCTCATCATCAGGAGTCCGAGTGTGGTGCACATTTTTCCAGATCTGCTGTCTCAACCACTGACTCAGGCTCCACATTATCAGGCTCAGCAGCACCACCACCAGCAACGGGGGCACCAAAAACCTCCTCCTCAACCAGTGTTCTTTGTTTACTGCTGCTTTTCATGTCACATCTCACATCCCACAACAGCATAGCTGCAAAAGATGTGGCAGAGAAACATTTGGCTACACTAATGCCAACACTGCCAACTACTCTATCAATACTACTAGCCCTGGAGCCCATAGAAAATGCTGCCACAGACACATTTTTTTAACAGCAGCAATATTTTGCCCCACAGATTTTGAACACTTCTTTGCTGCCTACCCAGTACCTCTCCCTTTAGTAGATCTTATATTCCTGGTCATTCTTATATGCTAATTGTAACTTGATTTGAGATGAAAAATTATGAAATGTAAATAAAGCCTGCAGTACGGATAAGTAGCAGTAGCAGACAAGACCTCCCCCAAGGGGAATCAGGGATCAGCAGTGTGATATGAAAAGATAAAACATCACAAGGATTAACATGATACACACAACAGGGGTAAAAGGGTTAAGCATGTTATTAACTACCAGCAGCAGATAACACCTCCCTCTAGAGTATCAGGGATCAGCAGCTTGAACCGATAAAAATACTATGCCAATAGTATGTAGCAAAAAAAAATGAATTTTCATTTTTTAACACAACACAGGGATTAATAAACTAACACAACAATATAAATAAGTACCAGGAGCAGACAACACCTCCCCCTAGGGAATCAGGGATCAGCAGTGTGGTCTGAAAAACTACTGCTAAAAACAACCAGAAAGTTATTTTTGCTTGTTTGCTTTTTTAAACAGAACGGGGATTAAAATGACTGGGCTAATGGGTAATTTATTAAGTATAACAAAAAGTGAGAGAACACCATCACTTTAAGAAAAATATAACTAAAAAATAACTAAATTTACTATTGAAAGACACTGACAAAATACTTTACTTAAACACACCAAACTAAACTACAGAAATAAAAATGAGAAATTACTCACTACAGAACAAAAATGATGAACAAGAAAAGGCAAGAAAATCAAAATGTAACACAAATCTCCTGCTTAGACACAAAAACTCCAGATCTTTCTGGGCTGCCTTGCTTTATAGTACACCTCCCCTCCCCTGCACCACTGCTTCACAGACTCACAAAACAGAAACCACTACTTTAAAGTAAATAATTACTGAAAAATAAACAACCCCCACAAATCTAGCAGCACAAGGCCCTCTAAAACAATTTGCTTGAGCAATTTGGATTTAAAAAGCTCGGTTTTGAGATGTCTTTTAAAAGTTTTTTTTTTCTCAGACAAGCATACAAAGCTTCTTTCCTTCTCTGTCTTCAGAAGACTGCACTGAAGACAGCCTCCTTGTGGCATACAATTTGTTTCGGCAACATGTGACCTGCAATCCCATAGTACATTGCAAACTCCGCCAGTGAAGTTGCCAACTTTACATTTCATTGAGTTATGGGTTTTCTGTGAATTTGGACTCTGCATGGTGGATTAACTTCACAAAATGAGGCAAACCCATGAATTAATCTATGGAGTGAAGTCTTCCAACTTTGCACATCACTGCTTGTGTGCATGCTATTGCTTGTACAGTCTATCTGCCAGTCACCCTTTACAGCTGTAACAAAGGTTAACCAGACTATAATTTGGGTACCCTAGCCAGAGTTATAGAATTTAGAGTTCTTTGTCAATGCCATAGAGCTTGAGAAATGTCTGCCATTGCCTTAGAGCCTTAGAATCTTAACAATCTCATTGAGTTTAGAGTTCCACAAAAGCTACAGAGTTTGACAACTGTGAAACTTGTTCAAGTATATTAACCTTAGAGATTTCTGAATTTTTGCTATTACATAGAAACATAGAATTTGATGGCAGATAAGGACTGCTTGGCCCACCCAGTCTGCCCATTTCCCTACCTAATAGATAAGCTGCAGATCCTAGTTAACCAGCAGCCTACTTCTTCCTACCCCCAACCCCTTGAATTGCCTTATGACTGTCCCATGCATGCTTGAATTCCACCACTGTTTTTGACTCCACAACCTCCTCCGGAAGGCTGTTCAATGCATCCACAACCCTCTCTGTGAAAAAATACTTCCTTAAATTACCTCTGAGCCGCCCCCCTCTATCTTCAATTTGTGCCCCCTTGTTCTTGCACACCTCTTTTTTTGAAAGATGCTACCCACTTGGACTTTGTTGATTCCCTTGAGGTACTTGAAAGTTTCTATCATGTCCCACCTCTCCCTCCATTCCTCGAGGCTGTACATATTAAGCTCCTTAAGTTTCTCTTCATATGTCTTCTGGTGCAGACCCTGCACCATTTTAGTTGCCCTTCTCTGGACAGCTTCCATCCTGTCTATGTCTTTGCAGAGATTGGGTCTCCAGAACTGCATGCAGTACTCCAGATGGGGTCTCACCAGCTGTCTGTACAGAAGGATAATAACTTCCTGTTTTCTACTGTGATGCCTCTCCTATGCATCCCAGTATCCCCCAGCCCTCCTTGCTGCCATCTCACATTGCTTGCCCACCTTTAGGTCATCTGATATGACTACCCCAGGTCCCTTTCCATTTTGTTGTTGTTAGTATCTCACCCCCATTGTGTACTCTTCCCTGGGTTTTGTTTCCCAGGTGCATTACCTTGCACTTCTTAGCATTGAATCTAAGCTGCCATACATTTGACCATTCCTCTAACCTTGCCATGTCCTTCTCATCCTTTCCACCCCACCTTGTGCATCAACTCTGTTGCAGATCTTTGTGTCATCTGCAAAGAGACATACTTTCCTTCCAGTCCATCTGCAATGTCACTTATAAAGACATTGAAGAGGACCGGTCCTAATACTGAACCCTGCGGTACCCCACTAGTAACCCCTCTTTCTTCGGAGTGGACTCCATTTACTATTACTCTCTGTCTCCTATTCTCCAGCCAATTCTTTACCCAGGCTGTCATCTGGGGACCCACTCCCAGGCTGGCTAACTTGTATATTAATCTTTTTATGGGACTTTGTCAAATGCCTTGCTAAAGTCCAGGTAGACCACGTCCACAGCCCCTCCCTGATCTACTATTTTGGTCACCCAGTCAAAGAAATCTATCACATTTGTCTGACATGACCTTCCTGCTGTGTATCCATGCTGCCTTGGGTCCTGTACCCATCTGACCTCTAGATACTCAACAATTCTTTCCTTCAGAAGTGATTCCATCATTTTCCCTACCACAGAGGTTAAACTAACAGGTCTGTAGTTTCCTGCTTCTGCTTTGCTCCCACTTTTGTGAAGGGGAATCACATCTGCCCTCCTCCAGTCCTTGGGTACCACCCCATCCTCCCATGATTTGTTAAAGAGGGTAGTCAGTGGTGTTACTAGTTCTACCCTTAGTTCTTTTAGAATTCTGGGATGAATCCCATCAGGCCCCATTGCTTTGTCCACCTTCAGTTTTAAGAGTTCTTTCAGAACCCTTTCTTCTGTGAATGGGCTGGCATCAACTTCTGTATCCAGAGTGTTTCTACTGTTTGTTTTAGGTACCTCCCCCTCTTCCTTTGTAAATAGTGAGCAAAAACATTTGTTTAGTATCTCTGCCTTTTCACAGTCACCCTCTGCCCACCCTCCCTTTATTAAGCCTCACTATCCCTCCCTTGGTCTTCCTTCACTCCCTGATGTACCTATAAAGGGTTTTATCCCCCTTCTTAACTGAGTTGGCTATCTTTTCCTCAGTTTGGGCATTTGCTGTTCTGACTGCCTTCCCAGCTTCCTTTTGCTTTAACTGATACAGTTCTCTGTCCTGCTCCTTCTGTGGTTCCTTGTACTTCCTGAATGCTTTATTTTTCTATTGAACCTTCACTGCCACTTCCTTTGAGAACCATAGTGGTTTCTTACATTGTTTCGTTTTGTTTATTTGCTTCACACAAAGGCTTGTTACCTCTGTGATGGCAGTTTTTATTATTCCCCTTTGTTCTTCCACCCCTCCTTCCTGCCCATTTGCTAGTGCATTCCTTAGGCACTCACCCATTTTGGCAAAGTCAGCCCTCCTAAAGTCCAGTACTTTTGCCATTGTATGGCTTGACTCTATTGCTGTGTTTATTGTGAACTGTACTGTTCTATGGTTGCTAGTTTCCAGATGGCTACCCAATTCTACATCTGTGATCCTCTCTTCATTTCCATTTGAGAGAACCAGGTCTAAGATTGCTCCCTCTCAAGTGTGCTCCAATACTAGTTGTCTAAGGCATGCCCCCTGTAGGGCATCTAGAATAACCCCACTCTTCGAAGTGGCTGCTGCAACTGCACTCCAGTTAACATCTGGCATATTCAGATAACTCATCAGCAATATCTCCCCTTTTTCTGCCATTCTAAGTATACTTTCTATCATTTCCTTGTCCATTTCCTCCCCCTGAGAAGGGGGTCTGTATACAACCCCTGTGCGGATTGTGGTGCCATTGCCGGTCTCCAAATTTACCCACAGTGCTTCTTCGCCTCCCTGTTTTCCCTTTTGTTCTGTTGCTTTGATTTCTTCCCTTATGTAAAGAGCTACTCCTCCTCCTCTTTTACCCCCCCTCTCCCTCCTGTAGATAGTGTATCCTGGTATGTTTACGTCCCAGTCATGGTTTTGTGTGTACCATGTTTCTGTGACTGCCACGATATCCAGACATTCCTCCTCCATCAAGGCCACTAATTCAGAAAGCTTGTTACTCAGACTACAGGCACTGGTACTCATTGGTCTCCATTTTTTGATGGCTTTACCTTCTGTTGCAGCATCCCCCACTGACCTTTCTACCTCTGTCTTTTTCTCATTTAGTACCCTGTTTTGTAGGGATAGGCTGGGATTTTCCTGCTGCTTATCAGTGCCTCCCCCCTTGACTAGTTTAAAAGCTTGCCAATGAAGCATTTAAACCAATTGCTCAAAAGACTTGTTCCTTTCCTGGACAGATGCAGACCATACTGCCAGTATAGGCTGGTGTCCCTCCAGGTGGAACCCCAGTCCCCAATGAAGCCAAACCCCTGTGCTCTGCACCATTTTTTAACCATTCATTAAACTGCATGGTGCAAAGTACCCTCGCCTCACTCATGCCACTGGCAGGCAGCACCTCTGAGAAGGATACTGTGTGTGCTACTTGTCTTAGGCCCCTCCCCAATTCTACAAAGTCCTTCTGCACTGCTCTAATCTCATGTTAAGCCAAGTCATTTGTCCCTAGGTGGACAATGACATCCAGCTCAGACTCCCGTGCTGCTGTTCTCGTGATCCTGAGGATGCGCTTCCTGTCCCTCCAAGCCATGGCACCAGGCAGACACCTTACTTTAGTTTTTCCTGCTCTCCCCAGTTCTATCCCCCTAATAATTGAGTCCCGCAGCAGGAGCTGCTTCCTTTCCTTGTGGTGTCCTCTTCCTCCTTCCTGTGGGCCTCCCTTGTGACAGTTGTCCTCAGCCTCCTTAGTCTCCTCTGCGGGTGCATCCATAGGGGAGTTATGCTCCCCCATAATGGTGTATGGATTATGGAGTGGAACAACTGACTGGGTGTGCCTCTGTTCCACCATCTTCACCCTCCCTGAGCCCACTGTGGTCCAACTGCTGTGCTTTCTTCGCAACCTCTGAGGCAGTGGTGGTGGCTCTGGTGCTCCCTGGATGGGGAAGGTTCCCTTCCTACCATCCAGTGTGGCCTGGGGGAAGATTCCCTTACTACTGTCCAGTGTGGCCTGAAGACAGGCAACTTCCTCCCTCAGGGCAGAGAGTTGTCTGCAAATGCGGCAGCATCTCAGCCTCCAGAAAGACTCCTGAAAGACTGCATCCCCACAGCCATTACATTGCACTACTCCCCACATGTTTATTTACTTTTTTTTGTGTGTGATTGTGTGTCTGTGTGTGTGATTGGTTTGTTATATAGAAATATATATATTATACAATGTGTATGCTTATATTGTCAGTGCAGTGTGCTAGAGAGGATATGACAGTGATATGCACCTTGCACTCTTGAGGAAATGATGTCAGAACCCCAGGTATAAAGGAACTATTTCCAGGGGTGGGTGGGGTGAGGGTTGGGAAGGTTGAGCTTCAACTGTGCCCTCACAAAACAATCAGCTAAGATCTCTGACCCACCGCTGCGATGAGTGCCTTCCTGTCAGCAAGATGCCCTACACAACAATTTGACAGAGAAAATACCCTGCTAATCAAACAGAGAAAAATCCAGACATCCAAGTAAGACACAGGTAAAGCTCCCCAGCCCCAAAACAGCCTGGTGGTTTTTGCTCTGAAAGCAGTCAGCCCCAAAATAAGTCAGCTGTGCTTTAAATTGTTCCTGCACTGAAAATATTAAGAACTGTAACAAACGTGAAGCTAGATCCACCTCCCTCTGTTGCTTGACAAACTGTCTTTTCCTGATAATTCTAAGTTCCTTATTTCACCTTTCAGTTAGAAGTAGCCTCCACCTGCAGAATATCTGCTACAAACCAAAGACAATTGTAAGGTTCACCTCCCTCTGTTGTGAGCACAACTCGCTTTCTTGCAAATCCTATGTTCAGTATTGCAGCTTCCAGCCAGAGGTAGTTTCAATTGAAGAATATTAGCTGTTCTTATGAGTTTGCTATAAAACATTTGCTTATAATACTATTGTTCTCAGGTCTGTTACCAAAGCTATTGGCCGATAAGTAGCTATGATGTGAGCACTTCCTGACAAAGTCTGGTCTGGCCTTATAAGGGACACACAGATAAACACAAAAAAAAGTTTCCACCCCCTAGGGCACTGTCTGGGTCAAATTCACAACCTGTACCTGCACTTATTTCAGGATTTATGACAAATTCTTAGCCCAGGACTTAAACTCTTTCTGCACTGAAAATCTTAAGAATTGTAACAAACGTAAAGCAAGATCCACCTCCCTCTGTTGCTTGAAAGACTGTCTTTTCCTGATAATTCTAAGTTCCTTATTTCTCCTTTCAGTCAGAAGTAGCCTCCACCTGCAGAATATCTGCTACAAACCAAAGACAATTGTAAGGTTCATCTCCCTCTGTTGTGAGCACAACTCGCTTTCTTGCTAATCCTATGTTCAGTATTGCAGCTTCCAGCCAGAGGTAGTTTCAAGTTGAAGAATATTAGCTTGTTCTCCAATTGATCACCAATTTAGCCTCCTATTGTAGTCCTTCCAGTGTTTTAGTTTATGCATATTCTGCCATGATGCTTGCACTTCTCCTTTGAATAAATACATCTGAAGTCATGCCTGCCTGTCCCTGCAAGTCAGACAAACATCAAATCTGAGTGAATTAGAATGATCCTGTAGTCCCTTTGTCAGTGGCAAACACAAGGGTGTGCGCCACCACACCAGTCCTTACTCTTGGGTATTTTAATCACCTTTATCTATTTTCTGTCTTTTATATTAATTTTTTTTTATTTGTTTGTTTAGCTTTCCTGTTACTCACTGCATGTTTTTTTTTCCTGATCCTGTTGGTTTTTAATGGGGCATGATTGTTGCATATTTTGACAAATGATTTGGTAAGTTCCACAGTGGCCATATTGACATCTGGAATAAAATCCAGCATGTTACACCTTTCATTTTGCATGGCAAGGTTAAAGCTTTCTACACAGAACTTTCTGAACTTTCTGCTTGATTTGTTGTTTTACTTAGATACTGTACTTTTGTGGCTGTTCTGTCATGGCAACAGGTTGTTGAGCTATTGTCTCCGATGTTAGGGCCTGATAACCTGTGGCTTCATATGTCTGTATGTGAGGTAATACATAAAAGGTCTAGGACAATCCTGGTACTGTTATGTGAGTCTTTCCTTATCAGTGAGTCCACCAGCTAGATAACTCCCAGGGGTTCCAAATCCAAACTGTCTACAAGTTTGTTCCCCCTCGGGTCACCAAATGCTGCATTAAAGTCATTAAAGATGACAAGCTCCCCCTCTTGATAGCTTCCTGTAGGGTTTGGGCCAGCAAGTCAAAGTGGAGTGATTTTACTTCAGGCAGGAGATAAACTATACCAATGTTTAGTTTAAAGGGACTTATGGCCATGACAATGCATTCAGTTCCTTTTAAAGTTCCAGAGTAGATTGTTTTCAGATTGCCAATATTTTCTTTTATGTAGTGCAATATCTCCCTTGGGCCTGTCCAATCTAATTTATTTGTTGTTTTTCCAGTAGTATTTCTTTGTCCAGGATACTTTTCATTAGCCATGTTTCCACTGCACTTGTCACGTCCTACTGCTCCTTTTGGGCCCAAATTTTAAATTGGACCAGCTGTCTTACCAGGTTTTTTGCATTTTCATGAGTTACTTTGATCCCATGATTTTCTGGTCCAGAACCTGGGTTCAGCTCCATGTCCCCACACATTGTCAGTAAAATTGCATGTGGTGGCATGCTTGATTTGATTTCCCTTGATTTTGCTAGGTGCAGATTCACAGTACTGACTCTGTTCATCAGTTTCATGTACCAAAGCCATCTACTGGAAAAAGCATTCCTCCTAGGATGCTTATATCCTGGCCTCTGTGGGAGTGACACCGAGCCCCAAAAGTAAGGTTCACTTGTGTCTCCACCACATTGTTATTTTCTATGTTATGCATTTTAGGACATAGTCCTAAGCCAAAGACAATAACAGTATATGCTAGGAACATTTTGTGGGTCGTCAGAACAGGGACCAGGAGCAGTATTACATTTTACAGATGGTTAGTTGAGCAATTGTTAGGGTGCTATTCTGAATATAGGGGTAATGGTGGAAAACTTCCTGTGGGTTTAAGGCAGTGGCTTTTCAGTAAGCAGAGCATAGTGGTTTAGTTGCATGTTACTATTGAAGTGAGTCAGGTAAGGCTATATTGCTGGCTACACACTACATGGAGGGGCAGCAGGGTAAGTGCACAGCTTTTTAGATAGCAGTAGATTGGACAGCATGTAAGGCTGGCTTTGACAGGGTCCCTGGGTAGGCAGCAGTGTGCTGGAAAGGTGCCTGTTTAGGGATCAACAAGATAGGGTACTGCTCTCACACTGTAATATCCTAGTGGTGAATAAACAGCAATGCACTAGGAAGATGCCTGTGGGGAGAATCAACCAGATAGTGTACAGCTCAGAAACAGGTAGATTGCATTATATCACAGTGGCAAGGATAAGCAGTAGCACATTATACTAAGACACTGATGTTGTAGGAGTATAACAGAATGACATGGGTAAGCAGCAGTATATTTTTCCAAGTTAATATTACTAAGGCAGTATAGCAGAATGGTAGGGATAAGTAGCAGAACATATTACCAAGACACTCACACTATGGCAGTATAGCAGAATGTCAGGATGCAAATAAGTACCTTTTCCCTGAACACTACCATTGACCTAATGAACCCTACGTAATATTACACATGTTCAGTGTCACTAACACTGTGGCAGCATAGCGAGTTTTATTGTCTTATTGTTTGTTGTTTTTTCTGTGGGAGTTCAATTTTATTATTTTTGGATAATTGGGGGCTGGAGTCTTGGCTTGCCAGTATGAGTTTTGTTAATAGCTCTCCCTGTCAGGCACTACTCCCCTTCCGAGCTCCAAGACCTCCACCCCTTTAACTGTCCTCCACTGCCAGCAGTGGTGTATGGTCCCGGTAGGGCTTTGGGGATAGTGGGTAGAAGATGGGAGGTGGCCACAGGCCCGAGGGGGAGACAGCTGAGCAGCTGGATTGGAGTAGCGAGGTTCAAGAAATGCCCTGGGGGAAAATGGGTCCCAGAACAAGGTCCCCCTTGTCTGGTACCCATACCCAAGGGCTCTGCTGTTAGTGGGCTGGTAGCCCAGTCAGCACCATAGTCTCATCCAACTTGAGTGGTGTTGTGCAATGCTAGGTCAGTTAAAAACAAGATGGCTATCATTACTGATCTTGTTGGGTCAACTGACCTGGCTTGCATCACCGAGACCTGGCTGAATGAAAATGCTGGCCCCATTTTAGAGGCGGTGATTCCAGTTGGATTCTCAGTGATACACCACTCGAAATTGGATCACAGGGGTGGGGGGGTGCAATCTGTTTTAGATTGGAGTTGTATCTTGCAGTTGTGCCAGATGAGGAGACCAGATCCTTTTAATGTATGGTGTTCACGGGTGTGGAGTGCAGGATTCTTCTTGTCTACCATCCACCAGGGGGTGAGAAGGAGTTCCTGCAGGAAGTCGTGGACTTCGTTGTCAACATGGTGTTGGAGTCACCCAGATTGATGGGCTTTGGCTTGGGGATTGCCAGCTGCTGACATCCAAACGGGTGCAGAATCTGGGTGTTTCTATTTGACAATGAACTGACCGTTTGTTTGCTGGTGTCAGCTGTTGTCAAGTCCTCTTTCTACTATTTGAGGAATATCACCCAGATTAAGCACCTTGTTCTGTCCAGCAACTTTTCAACATTGATTCACGTCTTGGTGGCCTCGCATCTTGACTACTGTAACTCCCTGTACCTAGGGCTTCCGGGAGTTGATATTCATTGCCTGCAGCTGGTGCAGAACACTGCGGCCAGGTTGCTGACAGGGCTTTCTCAGTCAAGTCATATTACTCCTGTGCTGCGTTAACAGCATTGGCTGCCTGTTTAGTGGCAGATCACCTTCAACGTCGGTATGCTAACCTATAATGCCCTACACGGACAGGGTCCTGACTACATGCAAGATCTTTTGTGTCCCTACTGCTCCCTCTGACCACTCTGCTTGGCTGATGAGGGATTGCTAGAGGTTCCCAGGGTCCTTTTGAAGACATCGGGGTCACAAGCGTTTATGTTTGTAGCCCCTACCCTGTGGAAATCTCTACCTCATCGGATAAGAGAGTGCCTACAGTGGAGAGCTTTAAAACTGCTTTAAAAACTTATTTGTTTGAGCTTGCCTTTGGACTTGATTTCTGAATTGTTTATTTGAACTGCTGGTTTTATATGTTTTATCCATTTATTGTAATGGGCGCTATGATCTTAGGAATAGTGCCTTTTTAAAAATAAAGCTTGATTAATTGATTGATTGATTGATAGCAGAATGGCAGGTATAAGCAGCAGTATATGTTACCAGAACACTAGCATTGACATATGTAGGCCTATGTACTATTACACAAGTTCAGTAGCACTAACATTATTCAGTATAGCAGAATGGCAAGTGTATGAAGCAGTACCTTTTAAGCAACAGTACTTTTTACCCGAAGTCTAACATTGACTATGCAGGCCTTTCCTTGTACACAAGTTCAGTGGCACTCACTGTTGGGGCAACATGCCTGAGTGCTACCTGCCTCCTCAGCTGATACCCTTGGTATGGTGCCATTTGTGCTCTGACCCACAGCACTCCAGCCTGCACTGCAGAGGATTGCCAGGGAAGGCCTGTTTATTAAAGAATAAATGGTTGTCCTGGCTTCTGATTGGCTGGAGTTGCTGGTGGGAGATGTGTCCAAATTGTCACTGGGTCCTGCTCCTGGTGTCCATCATGAGAAAGGAGAGGGGGTCCATAGCAAAGAATAAGCTCTTATTAACCCTTGGTGCTTCTAGTAGAGTTGGCGGTGGTGTGGAGGCGTGCTGACTGCACTCGAGCCTCTGACTCTGTTTGAGTTTGGCATCTGTAGTTGCAAAGAACTGATTTGGGTGGCACTTCTGGTGCCCTAGCTCATTGTACTTTGGCTGGAGTCGCTGACAGGAGTTGCACCTCAAAGTACATTAGGGGCTGCTTCTGACATCTCTTGGGAGAATGAGAAGGGTGTCCACAGAAAGGACCTAGTCTCTCACAACTCCTAATGCTCCTAGTAGAGTTGACGGTGGTGTGGGAGAGTGTTTACTGTGCTCACGGCTACTAGCTTTGTTCAAATTTGGTGCAAGGTAAGATGGGGCAAGGTGAAGACAAGTAGGAAAGCAAGTTATGCAAGACAGAGGGGAGGCTTACTTAGAAAGCAGTCTGACCTGTGAGGGTATTGCATCAAAGTGGTTGGAAGGTATGGCAGTCAGGAGAATGGTGTGAGCAGGTTGAAGAGGCAGAGTGTGAGCGAAGTGAGAAGAGCAGCTGACAGAGAAATGGCACTGCTATTTTGTGAATGCATGATTTGAAGACACTGTCTTCCACTTACATTGACATAGCTAAAACTCATTGACAGATATATATATATATATATATATATATATATATATATATATATATATACAGTATATACATATATATGTATATAAATATATATACTGTTCAAAGTCACCTAGTCCCTGATCACTATTTTTTATCTTTTCCCCAGTAAAACATGGAAACATAGACTTGGACGGCAGATAAGGGCCACTTGGCCCACCTAGTCTGCCCATTTCCCTACCTAGAGGATAAGCTGCAAATCTTATTTAACCAACAGCCTATTTCTTCCAACCACCCACAAAAATTGGCTTATGTCTGTTCCATGCATTCTTGAATTCTCCCACAGTTTTAGACTCCACAATCTCCTCAGGAAGGCTGTTCCATGCATCCACCACCCTCTCTGTGAAAAAATACTTCCTCACATTGCCCTGAGCTGTCCCCCCATATCTACAAATTGTGTCCCCTTGTTCTTGCACATCTCTTTTTCTGAAAGATGCTACCGTCTTGGACTTTGCTGATTCCACTGAGGTACTTAAACGTTTCTATCATGTCCCTCCTTTCCTGTAGGGTATACATATTAAGCTCCTTTAGCCTCTCCTTGTATGGCTTCTCTTGTAGACCCTGCACCATTTTAGTTGCCCTCCTCTGAACTGCCTCCATCCTGTCTATGTCCTTGTGGGGAAGGAGTCTCCAGAACTGGAAGCAGTACTCCAGATGGGGTCTCACCAACTCTCTGTACAGGGGGATAACAACTTCCTGTTTTCTGCTGGTGATGCCTCTCCCTATGCATCCCAGTATCCCCCCAGCCCTCCCTACTACCTTCTCACATTGCTTGCTAACATTAAGGTCATCTGATATGATTACCCTCAGGTACCTTTCCATTCTTGTTGCTGTTACTACCTCCTCCCCCATTGTGTAATCTTCCCCTAGGTTTTTGTTTACCAGGTGCATTATTTTGCACTTCTTTGCATTGAATCCAAGCTGCCATACTTCTGACCGTTCCTCCAACCTTGCCAAGTCCCTTCTTATCCTTTCCATGCCTCCTTGTGTATCAACCCTGTTGCAGATCTTTGTGTCATCTGCAAAGAGGCATACTTTTCCTACTAGTCCCTCTGCAATGTCACTTATAAAGACATTAAAAAAGACTGGACCCAGTACTGAACCCTGCGGTACCCCACTTGTAACCCCTCTTTCGTCAGAGTGGACTCCATTTACAATTACTTTCTGTGTTCTGTTGTCCAGCCGATGTTTTACCCAGGCTACCACCCTGGGACCCACTCGCAGGCTGGTTAAATTGACTATTAATCCTTTGTGTGGGACTGTGTCAAATACCTTGATAAAGTCTAGGTAGGCCATGTCCACAGCCCCTCCCTGGTCTACTACTTTGGTCACCAGTCAAAGTAATCAATTAGATTCAACTGACATGACCTTCCCACTGTGAACCCATGCTGCTTTGGGTCCTGAGCCCCCACTGGCCTCTATGTACTCAACAATTCTTTCCTTCATAAGTGTTTCCATCACTTTCCCTACCACAGAGGTCAAACTGACAGTTCTGTAGTTTCCTGCCTCTATCTTGGTCCCACTTTTGTTAAGGGGAATCACATCTGCCTTCCTCCAGTCCTCAGGTACCACCACCATCCTCCACAATTTGTTAAAAGGGTAGTCAGTGGTGTCACTACTTCTCCGCTTAATTCTTTTAGAATTCTGGGGTGAATTCCATCTGGCCCTATTGCTTTGTCCACCTTCAGTTTTAGGAGTTATTTCAGAACCCTTTCTTCTGAGAAAGGACTGGGATCAACCCCCCCCAATCCAGAGTGCTTCTGTTTATTGGATTAGGCACCTCCCCCACCTCCTCTTTTGTGAATTACTTTATTCTTTCTTATGTTGAGTTTAATTCTATAACCTGGTAAATTGATTTCCTTTTTTCTTTTTTTTTATTATTCTCTTTATAGGGAGCTGGCAGGCAGATGGCTATGGCTCCTCCCCCGGAGGAGCTCATCTCTCCGGCCCTGGCATCTCCACAATAAGCCACCCTGGGAAATCCCCCATAGGTTACCCCCCCACCCAGTGACAGGGCCAGTGGTGAGGAGCGTTGACTTTCTCCCCTACCCCAGATAGCCAGCATCCAGATTCAGGGGTTTGACACAGACACAGCCAGAGCCATCATGGAGCCTGCCAGCTCCATTTTCACTTTTCTTCCCACCCCTCCCTCTGATGTCACGTGCAGTCGCATGCCTCCAGACCCGTATCTCCCTCCAGCTGCTGCTAGAAGGCAATCAGCCAATGGTATGGCAATCCCTCCCTGAGAGAGGAGAACAATCCTCTGGATGCTCGATCCCCTCTTACCCCCCCTGCTGACCCCCGGTGGCCCAGACTCATTCCCGAACCCAGGTCACCAATGTGGTGTGAGGTGTAGCATCCAGTGCCCCAACCTCCTGTGCCACTGGGCTGGCCATAAATTGATTTTCAATGTGGCTTTCCTTGATACTATTGACAGTTACTACAATAGGTAAAAATATTTTTAGAAGAATCATTATTGTTAATTTATAACATATAAGCACATACATAGCATGGGTCAGGGAGTGTCCATTCATACATAATAAAATGTGTACATGCTTTGTAAACAATTAACAAAAGTCAATACAACATTGTTGTAAATTTAAACATAAGTGATATAGCTTAGACTCATCTGAGAAATAATAATACACATCATACTTTACCAGTCATTTCTTTGTAGAGGGGGTTCCACATGTCTTTCCAAACCTCCAGTTGTTTCTTATAGCTATAATGAACCTTTTCTACCTTGATTAAATTTATCATTAGGTTCACCCACTGCTGGTGGCCTGGAGAAATATTATTCTTCCCATTTAACAGAATACAGTTGTGTGCAATTACTAAGTATACTTGAATGCATTTATTTTGTGAAGAATTTAATAATGAGATTTATTATAACCCAATAGCATTAGTTCTTTTTGGGGTGTATGGTTATACCATTGGGGGATGAGATTATATTAAATATTCTCACCCAGTATGACTGCAGTGCTGGGGAATGATCACAACAGAAACACTGGTCAAGACTATCAGAGTTAGTTTTATTTAAAGAAATACAAAATCACACATGCCCCTATAATGCAAAGCATCATGGGCTGCATATGCAAATCACCACAGAATATTATGCTGGTTCAACTTTAAGCAGAAATGCATGGTGCCAAAATGCCTCTCACACAGTTTGCAAAGGGTGCCTACAGAAGACACAGATACGTGTTTCATCCTATCAGGACTCATCAGTGTGCCTCATCTGTTTGACACCCCAGTGGAATGAATCATCTACCTTAAGATGGTCTATCTGGGTTATGTTGTGGTGAACCCAATTAAAACAAAAAACAAGTTAAAAGACAAAAAAATTGTATTTGGTCTGTTTTCGGGGGCAAGCAATCCTCCAGGTTAACTCCAAGCAGGCCATGTTTGGATCATGCTGACTGGTGCAAAGGTCAGTAGGACATCTTGACATTGGCAGCAGGAGGCAGAATAAGGCAGATAGTAAATGAAAGTTGGTAGGAGGGCTGTTATCCAGCTGTTCCCGAGAGCTAAAGAATATAAATTGAAAAATGATATGGTAGTGTGCCTAGGGAATCGCAAGCCCTAGCCACCCACACCATAGCTTGGCAGTATTTACCTCACAAAGAGGGAAAACAAGGGTCTCAAAAGAGGCAAGGACAGTAGTCAGGAGGTGCTACCGTGACAGGTTCCACCTGGGGGGGGGGAATTCACTCCTGATTGGCTGCCAGGGGCCTTAGCAACTTGAAACACCAATCAGGAGTTGAGTAGGGTTGGCTAAAAGGCTGAGGAGTCCATGCTGAAAAAAAGCAGTACTGTCCAATGTCTGCACATTGCCTTTTCTTTTGCCTGCTTAGTACCTGTCTTATACCTGTAGCATACCTGCAAAAGGATGCCTTGTACATGCCCTGTACAGTACCTGTAAAGATAGAGTTCATTCCCTAACCTTTTTTGTGGGGGTGGGGCCAGGATCCAGTACATATCCCACATCAAGGAGCAGGGTACATATCCCACATTAAGGAGCAGGGCACAAATTCAGTCCAGCCTCAAAAAAAAAAAATGACATCAGTAGAATCACAGAAGACATGGGGAGACAGACCAAAGATGGAGGAGATTCACATAGTGGGTAACAGGAAAATACATGTGATGCAATATAAACATAGACAAAGATGACAGAAAAGACCAAAGGTCCATCCAGTATGTCTATGGTTCCCTATTAACCCCAGGACCAATTGCCCATACATGGGACTAGCACTCAATATCTACCCCACTGTTACCCTACATACTACAGCCATCTTGAGTAACCACTACATCCTTTATTCGGTTCCAGCCTTACTTGAAATCATTTATGGTTTTGGCAGTCACCACCTTGACTGGCAGATTGTACTACCCTTTCTATAAAATAAATCTTTTTCATATCCCTCTTGAACCTCTTTATCATCATTTTCCACTGATACCACTCATGTCTTAATTGTTGCTCAGGCTAAATAGTTCCTCGCATACATTTTGTTTATTCCTTTCAAGGAATTTCCTAGTGAGGGGCAGGAGAGAGAAATGGGTCTAACACCACATGACCAAGAGGTGGTGCATTGTATCCCGGGGTAGAGGCTTTTAAGCAAGGTCTTAAAACTTCATGCTTTTGATATTTAATCATCCCCACAGTGTTATGTATCCAACACGAGCCCCCTCCATCCACAGCCCCATACTAACCCCCTCCCTCCATAACTCTCAATATTAGCCTCCCTCACACCACACTCTGACACTAGCTCCCCTCCCTTCACAGCACAAGACCGTTGCCCCTCACAGCCCAGACAGTAGCCTGCATTCTCCACAGCACCCTACATTAGCCACCTTCCTCCACTGCCCCAGACAACACCCTCCCCTCCATGACCATCACCAATATCCCCACCTCCAGTCCCCAAAACTACCCTGCTTCCTCCACAGCCCCAATACTAACCTCCTCACACCAAAGCCCCTGACACAGACACACACTCTCTTTCAGTTCCCTGCCACATGCCCAGAGCTGACTTGCACTGTAACGGGTGTGGCCCCACCATTACAGTCAACCCATGTAGACATCAAGAGTCTCTTACCTGAGTACTAGGGAGCCAGATGTGGGTCTTTAAGGGACGATGTCCAAGAGACCTGTAAAATAAAACTTAAAAAAGGGGCCACAAAGGATCCACAGTTCTTAGAGAGTAAAGAGGGTGGAAAGGACAAGTTAGCCATAGAATGATACTTATCTGATGGGGAAGAAATGAGTCAGCATCCTGTCACACCTGTAAAATAAATAAAATTAGGTTAATATGGAAAAAAAATACAATTGCTGCAGGTGGGGCAAGAATTGTTAGAGATCATGACCCCATGTTCCCCCTTTGCACTGTCACAGCCACCAACCCCATGCAAGTTGTCACACCAACAGACCCTATAACATCATGTATGCTGTCACACCTCACAGTCCCATACTCCTATGCATGCTATCACACCATCCATCCCATACCCCATGCATGCTGTACAGTTCATGATTCCATACCCTCATGCATGCTGTCATGTCCGTCAACTGATCACATGCCCCCATTCACACTGTCACACCCAATGACCTATGTTGTGGGGAATTCAAGAATGCATGGGACAGACATAAGGAAATTTTAATGGGGGATAGGAGGAAGTAGGCTGTTGGTTAACTGGGATCTGCAGCTTATCCAATAGATAGGGAAATGGGCAGACTGGGTGGGCCAAGTGGTCCTTATCTGCTGTCAATGTCTATGTTTCTATGACCACATACACTGTCACACCCATCATCACCCATACACCCTGTCAAATTCACTGACCTATACCACTATGCATGCTATCACACCTCACAACTCCATGCCCCCCATGCATGTGGTCACACCAACTGACCACATAACACCATGCCTGCTATCTCATCTTATGATTCTATATCCCATGCGTGCCGTCACACCCACCAATCCTATGTTTGCTGCCACACCCACTAACCACACACACATGCTCTGCTGTAAATAAGCAGCATGTGTAAGCAGTGAGATCAGAGCATAATTTTTAAAAGCTATTACTGTATTGTAACCTACCCTGCCACATGGCAGATTACACAGAGTTAGAAAGAAGACTAGAATGGCAATTCCGCTCAGTTATTCCAGGTACAAGTATATTGAGTGCAGTGCCTTGTTGTGGATGGCAATAAGAACCAAAAGAGTTACTTATCTTTTGCATCATGTGTGTTGTGAGCTCTTACATGGACAGGTTGAATTGCAATTCCTGTCTTTTTTTTTTCTCCTGTTGTGTGATCCTGCAGATGACACAAGCTGATGTGTGGATTGTGAATCCTGGATAAAGTCCATGAGACACTTGCTTGCTTGCCTCCCTCCCTCCCTCAGGGCCACGGATGGCGCTCCCTGTTTGAAAGTGAAAGCATGTGTATATAGACACCAGGATAATACTAAATATAATGATTATACTAATTGTGTGCATTCCTTGCACAGCTGTTGCAATAAAGTCACTTGCACTTCCTGCTGTATTTTCCTCACAGTCAGAGATGCAGTAGCAACCTATATTTCACTCACAATACCTCCACTCTCTTGCTGCACCTGCCCCCTCAGCCTCTCCCAGTGAAGCTGGCATACTTTAGGCAGAGTCTGTTTTCCATGATACTACCTAATCTGCCCTCACATGCCAGCAGCAGCTCTACTCTTCCCTATCCTGGGGGGCTGAAACAATCCTGGGGGCTGAAACAATCACGGGATTTAAGAATGCATGGGATAGACATAAAGGAATTCTAGAGGTCAGGGGTAAGGGGAAATAGACTTCTAGGAAAACAAACTGAACTTACAAGCTCAAATGGGCAGACTAGGTGGGCCATAGGCCCTTATCTGCCGACACTGTCTATGTATCTATGTATGTATCTATGTATCCTGCCCCCAAATGCCAACCTCTTTCCTGCTGGACAAAAATTCTGTGTTGTTTTCCTGGACCCAGGTGCCAACCCTGGCTTGGCCCATAGCCTGCAGAGCCTCTCGGAGGCAGCATTCCAGCATAAACAAGGGGTCCCTATCAGCATATTACCCTGCTCAACCACCTCAGTGCACCTGGAGCAACAACACACAGCACCTCTTCCATTGGGTGTTTCAGCCTCCTTGCATTATGCCATCCTGTTCTTCAAAAGGGTCAAAGAGAAAGCTTGCCTACTACCTAGTCCATGTTTTACCTCGTGGGACTACAATACCTCTGTACAATGGTGAAAAATCAGCTTCTCAGGGCTGTCCCCATACATTTATGTTGGCACTGAAAAGGAAAGCCCCTTAAACTGACAGATCTGTTTTAGTTCACAACAGTTCTTCCTGCAGGGTTAGGAAATGCCATGTGGGAACCTGAATACACCTGTAATCTGCTTGTTGCATTCCTGCTGGTTCTGGCATTTTGATTCTGGATGTTCCACTGCAAATGCATTAACAAGATATGTAGATCAGGGCCCAGGCAATGCAAAGGGTGCAGAAGACAGACAAGGCACAGTTGAGGCTGCATCATTACAGCTTGCCTAACTAGCATAGATATGAGATCTCTTACCTGGGTCCTGGGAGCCTGGGGTGGGTGTCTTGGAGTGATGTCCAATCATTCCTGTAAAAAAAGAATATCCATTGGGTCACAAAGGATCCACAGTGCTTCAAAACAAAATGGGACCAACAGGGAAGGTCAGACATTAAGCAATACTTATCTGATATGTAAGTAGTCTGTGTTCTGTCAGACCAGGGTCAATGTCCTCTGCGATCTGTAGAAATAAAGGAAGGAAAAAAAGGATTATTATAAGGGAAAAAGAAAAGCAAGAGTACAGAGTTCCAGAGAAGTATAAGAGTTACAGGGAGAACATAGATATTGCATACACAAGCCCAGTGATCCCTAGTTTAAATCCCACCATGGTCACTGGCTCAGGATATAACATTGGGAATGACACATGACCACCATCCTTAAAACTGGTTGAAACTGGGTGTCATTGTAAATTGGTTAGGAGACTAGCCAGGCCATAGCCTTAAAGTGCAGGCCTTCATTTTGATTCAATAATTTTAACATAATATGTCTTAATTCTGCTTCCATGGATACTACCTGACCTACAGGGCATGTATCAATACTTTGGCCTTCAAGGGTGAGTGGATGAAAATAACTTATGCCCCAGCCTCCATCCCAAGGCCTGTGAGCAAGGGCACTGCAATGGTCAACACCAGGCCCAGTTCCAGCGAAATCGGGGCATGGGGTCATAATGTCACAAGACATTATGCCGCAGCAATATACTGCACTGCCAATACAGTACGATATATTGCAAGTGACATGTGTCTTTCTTTTGTGGGGAGCTATGCCCCCGTACTCCCGTTATTGGGGCTGCACCCCAAACCCCCAACTAAAATAACCAACTAACTCAAGGGGGTTTAACATTTAACATCGCACAAAATGTCAAAAATAAAATTCCTCAGATTTGGGACTGGGATTCGAAACCCAGTCCCAAATGCACCACCTCCCTTCCTTGCTGCCTGTGGCTCATCCCATTAAGCCACGACAGCTACTCATTGGCCCCACCTCCCAGCACAAGTCTCATCCCCTAACTGGGAAGAGTGAGAGGGTGCACTACTGCATATACATTCTTTAGCAGTTTTGCACCCTCTCGCTCTACCCTACTGCACTGTTCCTGTTGCAAGATTTAAGTGCACACTATTAAGCGTACAAGATACTGACCCAGTAGGAAAATGGGCTGTGCGCATGGCACCAAATATTGGTAGCAGTGCAAATGGCTCAGTGTGGAATCAGCAGTGCATGTTGAACAGCACGTGGTGACATGTACATAGAACAGCAAGCTGGTGGCTATGCAAGTGGCACTGTGAGGTGATGACAGTGTACATGGCACAGAGTTGGCAGTTCATGTAGCAATGCAATGATGACAATGCATGAGTCATTGTGTGGTGTTGGAAGAGCAAGTGGCACAGCATGGAGTCAGCAGGGCACATGGCACCACACCTAGATGGTGGTGCACGTGACACATCACAGTCGTGATGGTGGCAATGCATGTGTGCCTGCTGTGCACATGATACAGAGTTGGCAGTGCATGTGGAAATGCACTGTGATGGCAGTGCACATGGTACAGTGCTGTGGCAGATGTGTGTGTGAAACAGTGAGGTGGTAGCAGTGCACATGACACTGTGATGAGGGAGTGCATAAGGCACAGTGTGGATCCAGCAGTACTAACCTTACCAGTTGAGGGCTATAGAGGGAAAATATTTACACTAATGGATAAATTACTGAATTACAATTGTTTTCATCCCAAAAAGTCAGTTTCCCATTATATATCCTAACAATTCCAGTCTGACCACCACCTTCACCATCCACTGCTTGGATCAGCCTTCCCCCCAACCACCCTTCCAGGCACCAGGCTATCCTCCATGCAGCTGGACAACCCTTTGAGCCCTAGCATCTCCCATAATGAGCAACCTCACTGGAGCTAGAGCACCACACAGGCTCCAGACCAGTCTCTTCCCCAGCCAACCACCCTCCCTATATGCCATACAGCCTCCATGCAGCTGGAGCACCTCCCAAGCCTCCACTCCAACAGACTACATCTCTGCAGCTGCCCCCCCCAAGCTCCTGGACCAGCACTCAGCCAGCCAAAAACTCTATCTACAGCTGTACCCACCAAGACAAGACGAGCCCTGTTCTAGCCTCACCTTCTTACCACCCACTCTGCAGCTTGACCTCACTTCCATCCCTGAACTAGCCCCCCCAACCAGCCACTCTCCCTGCTGCTGGATCACTCTTTCATGCCCTGGACCAGCCTCCCTCAGCATACAAACCTCCCTGCAGCTGGACCCCTGTGTTCCTTCCCACCTATAGACCTGACCCCCTTCCCCAAGTTGAGCACCCTCCTTGGAGCTGGACACCCAGATAACTGCCCTTCCCAGGAGCTGGACCCACCCTCCTTCCGAAGCAGAACCTCCCCTGGACCAGTACCCACCCTGCAACTAGACCCACCCCTCCCCAAATCACCCTTCTGCAACCATGGACCCCAAACTTCTCAACGTAGTATAAATAAAATGTGAGACACTAACATACAAAATATAAATTCATGAGTGCCTTTAAAATAAACAGCAACATGGATTCAAAGAATAAGTTAAAAGGCATGCTTTTCAGAAAACATGACAATTAAGAAATTCTTCCCCAAGTATACCCAGAAGAGAGATTTTTATAATCAGCAGTCTTCAAAAAAAAAAAAAAAAAAAATACATTGATCCAAGCATTACTATTTATTTATTTGAGTTTGGTGACTGGGTAAATCCATTGAGACAACTGCAGTCCCTTTTTCAGGGTCAACCAAGGGTCAAGAAAAGCTATACAGAGGTAGTGTAATGTTATAGAAGAGCAAAAACCACGTAGCAAAAATAGAACAGCATAAGAATATATACAACAACATGACAAAGCATGGAATATACACATCTATAAACATATTTACAAGGCATATATATTAGAAACTAAGGCTAATATGTACAAGGGTGGGGGGCATTAAAATGAGCAGAAAAAAGAGGATAGGGACAGAGTGTGGGCATAGGGGCTACGTTAGGGGTAAGACAGGAGTGAGACTAGGAAATATGGAGTAGGGAGGTGAGTGAACAGCAGAAGCAGGAGCAAGAAACAGAGGCTGAGAGAGAGAGAGAGAGAGGCAAACAGCTGAGATTGAAACATAGGGAGGGAGGAACAAGACAGGACAGAGGGAGGAAGGGAGTTCCAGTCAGATACAGCTGCAAACGTGAAAGACCTATGAGCGATGGCTAGGTGTAGTTTCGGTTTCATGAAAAGGGGAGCGAAGCAGATCGGAGGGCACGTAATATAATGGATTTATATATGCTAAAATCTTAATTAAATACAATATCAAATGCAAAAGCACAGCTTTCCCAGTCTACCCCATCTTGAATCAATTATGAACGAACAGGATCCAAAGAAATATACTCAAACTTCATCAGCACATCCTAACTGAAAACTCCTGTGATTGTACCACTTAACATCCTTGTCCCCTCTTTCTGGGACTTCATCCCCCCCCACCATTCTTCCACTGTTCTTTCTACTTGTCTTGCCCTCTCACTCTCCTCTCCCTTCCTGCCCTCCCATCTCCCCCTCTTTTTCTCCCCTTCACTGTCTTCCTTGCTTTTCATCCCTTACTGTCCTAGCTGCTACTTGACAATGCCACCTGGTTGCTCTGCCCTGCCTTGATCTGGCTCCCCTCCTAATTTCCTCCTCTTCTCACTCCCTGCCTTGAATCACGTGCTAAATTAATATGTATTTATTTGCTGTTCTCTTATTCTGTATTTTGTAATACAAATTGCTTAATTGTTTGTGAAACCAATCTGTTTTCTGTTATGGATCCGTACTCCCCCCCCCCATTGATGTGGAACCTTTGTAAATGAGCTGCTTGGTGCTCAAAGGTACTTGTAATCCTAGATTGAATAAATAAAATAAAATAAAATAAAAATAATTCCTCCAGAATATATAAGGAGATATTTTCAAAAACAACAGTCAGCAGTTGAAGGAACATAAAACAAGCACAAGGATCCCATCATTACTATTTAATATAATGGATTAACACATGCACATGTTTTAATCAAATAAAATACTAATGCAAAAAGCAGTGCCCTCCCAACACACACACACACACACACAAAATCAAACACGGAAATATCTGCAGTTCCTTTATCTGCAGGTTACTCCAGATTGTAGATTTAAAAGAAAACTGTAGTCTTTTCTCTGCAAATATAGATAAACAGGCTACTGAATGGATATGTACACAGAACATGCATTCTGAATATCTTCCTGCTACTCTGAAACTCCTCTGCCCCCCCCAAGAAATTACAATTTTAAAAGTAACCAAATCAGTAAAAATATCACAAAAAAAATGTAATCTAAAATGTAATCTAGAGGCACAATTCACACTAGACACTTTAAGAAGTGATTTGATTGAAAATAAATTGTGTATTTTAAAGGCTTTTCAAAGGTTCCCTTATAGAAATAATTATATGAAATGTTTTCATGCTGCACACATAAAACTACTCAAGTGATATGTGTGCTGCAAGTGTGATTTAAATGTTAAATTGTAATCGATTGCATGCATATGGCATGTGTGCAGCAAGCAAGTGTAGAATCCATGATTTTTATGTTAAATTGGGAAAGACTTAGAGTTAAACTTGCAAAAAACATTGCGTGTGTGCTGTTTTTCTGGGAAAGTGGTGGCGGAGTAAATATACTTTGGAAATATATTGAGCAGAGCTTTTAGCTTTTGAGCCCTGTAATCCTTAAACCAGGAAGCAGGAAGAGAGTGGGGGAGACTCACTGCTGTGAGACCGAACTACTAAACAGCGTTTTGCAGTGCTTTTTTTTGGTTTTAAAACTTTGACTGCTACTGTATAGCTCCTAAGCAACTATTGGGCTTAAAAAAACACAAAATAAAACTTTTAATGCTCTTTTGTTGCGAGTACCCCCATGACCCCTCACAGGCACTTCTGGATCATTTAGACCTTCATAACACGGCTCTGCTGTGAGCGGACAGAGTTATACTTGCTAAAAAAATTGTATGTGTACTGTTTTTATGGAAAATTGATGTGGGAGTAAATATACTTTGGCAATATATTGAGCAGAGCTTTTAGCTTTTGAGCCCTGTAATCCTTAAACCAGGAAGCAGGAAGAGAGTGGGGGAGACTCACTGCTGTGAGAGCAGACTACTAAACAGTGTTTTGCAGTGCTTTTATTTGGTTTTAAAACTTTGACTGCTACTATATAGCCTCTAAACAACTGTTGGGCTTAAAAAAGCACAAAATAAAACTTTTAAACTCAACTTTTGTTGCGAGTACCCCGCAACCCCTCACAGGCACTTCTGGGTCATTTAGACCTTCATAATATTGGCCTGCTGCAAGCAGGGTGACCGAGAGCAGGGTGCGCACTGCCACGTGCAGAGACACACACAGAGACACGCATGTCTGCGTGTGTCTGCTGTGTCCACTGGGACCATGGGACAAAGGAGAGAAATCTAGAAAGTACCTGAAAAGTGAGTAATAATAGGGGAACTTTAAAGCTTTATATATATTACTGATGAAAAATGGCTAAGACCAAAACAAAGTTAAAGACCCATAAACCATGTTCAGGCTGTAAAATGTATACTGAAGAAGCAACCTTGGATGATTTTATATGTGAAAAATGCCTATTGATTCAAACCTTACAGGCTGAAATTGAGCAGTTGTTGCAGAGAGTTGAAGGAAATAAACAAATGGGGAAAATTGAGGTTCAAGAAGAAATAGGGGGCTGGAAGCATTTATAGATTCATTTATAGCTGACAATGATAAAACTGCAACCAAGGAGGAAGGTTTACAGCAAACCTTATTTGAAATGGAAAAAGAAAATGCAGATGTAAATTGGGTGCATACACAGAATTTAAATACTAAATACAATGGTAAAACACAAACATCAAAGAGCTATCCAGAAACAAAGAACAGATACAACTTACTAGAATCTGATATGGAAGAACCCCAAAGGCTTTTACAAGATGTTCACAAAGATGTTAAAGGTCAGGTTGATATAAATCAGGAAAAAATAGTACATGACAGGGATGGGAAATTAGATAAAGCTAGTAGAAGGTCTAGAAATAGTAAAAAAAACTGAACACTCAAACGCTGACCCCATACCAGAAAGCAATGACAAAAAGACAGGAGGAAATAAAGATATTTTGATTATAGGTGACTCCATTACTAGAGGCATTGATACATTGGTGTGCCATGGTAGGAAAATGCACACTACTGTTAGCTCATCACCAGGGGTGAAAATAGCAGATATAGGTAACCTCCTAAATGGACTAATGGAGGGACTCCAGACACCACTCGTTATACTCCATGTAGGTACAAATGATGTGGGAAGCTGTAATATAGAAAATATTATACAGGAGTACCAACATATAATAAATAAAATAAAATTAAAGAAAAGGAGGGGGATATTATTATATCAGGTCTGCTCCCAACTCATGGGAAACATGTTTTTAAAAAAACCCAAAAATAGAGAAGTTAAATACACGGTTGCATGCCTTTTGTAAATAAAATAACATAGGATTCATAGATAATTCAGTAACCTTTGGGAATCATATACTGTTTAAAAAAGATGGTTTACACATAAATAAAGCTGGGACTCGCATACTGAGCAAGAAAATGAATGATATTATAACCTTCCATTTAAACTGGAAAAAGGGAGATGGAAAACATAGAATCTAGTACCTAAAACTGTAGCTCTACAGGAAGGCTGGAAAGGAGTATTAATAAATGCACGCAGTCTAGTTAATAAATTTGAGGAATTACAATATTTACTGCAAAACAAAAACATACAAATTATTACTGAAATCTGGTGGACAAAAGAGGATCAGTGGGACAAAAATATAGAGGGCTACAATTTATTCTATTTATCAAGAGAAACAAAAAGAGGAGGGGGTATTGCGATTTATATTGATGAGTCAATACAATGTGAAGACATAAAGAGAGAAAAAGATGAGCTGGAAATGTTATGGTTAAAACTTATGTCAAAAGGAGCACCAAAAATTAAAATAGGTCTATTGTACAGATCACCTTCAACTACTCCTGACAGAGATTTGGGAATATTAAACATTATTAGGAGTTTAGATCCAGCAGAAAGAATTATCTTAACCGGTGATTTCAATCTACCAGATATTGACTGGAATAAACAAGAGGGCAAATCCAAAACAAATACACAGTACTTAGATGCAACAAACCATATAGGACTTCAGCAATTGGTAACAGCAAAAACCATGACACAAAATACTTTGGATCTGATCTTTACAAATCTGGGGTCAATAGTAAACAATGTACAGATTAGCTCTCCATTAGGCAACAGTGACCATCAGATAGTCTTTTTTCAAGTTAAAGAAAAAGGTAAAGAAATAAGGGAGGGTAAGACTACAGTCCTAAATTTTAACAAAGTGGATTTTACCATCATGAGGGAAACTATGGCATCTTGGAAGTGGGAAAAGGAATTTGAAGAAATTTCTATAGATGATATGTGGGAGCTATTTGTAAAGATGCTGAGATCAACAATAGAAATAGGTATATCTAAATACATAAAATATGCACATATAGGGAGTGCTCCAAAATGGTTATCATCAAAAATAAAGAAATTAATAAACAAAAAGTATAAACTGTATAAAAATACTAATAACCATAACAATATACAGGCTTTAAATAAATATAGAAATATAGTTAAACAAGTCAAATGGGAAATTAAAAGGGCCAAAAAGGAATATGAATACAAACTTGCAACACAAGTTAAAGGTAACTATAAGGCTTTCTATTCATATATAAATAATAAACAAAAAAAATAATAACACCATTGGACCTTTTAAGAGTGCACAAGGGGATATATTAAATAGTAAAGAAACTACAGAAACTCAAAATAAATACTTTTGTTCAGTTTTTAACCCAGCTACTTCATATAAGAAAGAAAACAAATTTAACTCTATACCTAGACATATACAGATTACAGTGAAAAGTGTACTTGATAAATTAAAAATGACAAATAGAAATAAAACACAAGGCCCTGATGAAATTCATCCAAGGGTATTGTATGAACTGGCAGAACAATTTGCTTCACCACTAACTTACATTTTTCAAACTTCTATAGATTTGGGACATGTTCCACAACGGTGGAAGGAGGCATTAGTGATACCTATATTTAAAATGGGATAAAAACTGATTTACAGAATTATAGGCCAGTCAGCCTAACATCAGTTGCGGGAAAAATCATGGAGTCAATATTAAAAGATTATATAATGGATTTTCTAGATACTAGAAAAATGCAAGATCCAGTACAACATGGTTTTAGGAAAAATAGATCCTGCCAGACAAATTTGTTAGTGTTCTATGAGAAAGTGGGAAAGGCACTGGATGAGGGTAATAGTGTGGATGTTGTCTTCTTGGATGTTTCCAAGGCTTTTGATAAACTCCCACATCAGGAACTAATAAACACACTTAAAGATTATAATTTCGACAATAATATAGTAAATTGGATTGATGCATGGCTGAATGAGAGAAGACAGAGAGTGGTAATTAAAGGAGATACATCTAGCTCGGCGGCAGTGACTAGCGGAGTTCCCCAAGGATCAGTTTTGGGCCCCTGTCTCTTTAACATCTATATAACTTCATTAACTGTACAAAATGAAAATATATGGGTAACGAAATTTGCAGATGACTGCAGAATTGGAACCATAGTAAATAATCAAAAGAATACAAATGATCTGCAGGATGCACTAAACACTATACAAAAGTGGACAAAAGTAAATAAATTAGAATTAAATAGAAACAAGTGTACTGTTATGCATTTGGGAAAGAGAAATAACAACTCATCTTATAAAATGGACACTACTGAACTAAGAAAAACAACAGAGGAAAGAGACTTAGGGATTATAATTACTTCAGATCTAAAATTTAGTTCTCATTGCGATAAAACAGTGAAGAAAAATAATCAGATATTAAATTGCATATTGAGGCATATTACCAGCAGAGATAGGCAAGTGATTATGCACCTCTATAGTGCCCTGGTGAGACCCAAACTGGAGTATTGCGCTGAGGTATGGGCTCCATATAAAAAAGGGGATGTTCATAGCTTGAAGCGTATTCAGAGAAGAGCTACTAGAGCCATCAAAGGGTTAGGAGACATATCATATTCTGAAAGGTTAAAGGAGCTAAACTTGTTTACTCTGCAGCATAGAAGAACTAGGGGAGATTATTTTGTGTTATTTAAGTGCTTGCAAGATGATGCTCAATTAGCGGACCTAGGGTTGATCCCCAAAAAATCAAAATACTGTATGAACCAAGGGGACATCCGTTTCAATTAACAATACAAAAATGGCATACTCTTCCAAGAAAGCATTGGTTTAGCCAGAGAGTGGTTTCTGGCTGGAACTCTTTACCAGCAGAAGTGGTAGCCAGTACTAATATGGATATTTTTAAATATAGATTTGACAAGTATCTTTTTGGTAAATAAAAGACAATATAGATTAATGTTCAATACATAAAATAATGACAAGCTCTATGGACGCAAGTCTAACTAGCTTGAAATTACCTATGAACCTATGTGGCATGCATGTAAAAAGCAAGTGGTCACTGATAACTGTACACATAAAAGTTAAGTGACTTGCTCATAATCACACCATATACTGTACAAGTGGGGTTGATGAGATTCAAACCCAGGTCTTCATGCCTCCAAGTCTTCTGGCTTGCAGTTTAGTGCATTTAACCACTAAGCCACACTGTTTGCAAACATATGGCTTGCTTATACTTCAATACATACCGTATCTGACTACATCTGCACGCATGCGGCATACTTGTAGCCACTGTTATGCTTTTCAGTTTATTTTTTCTTCTCTTACTCATCTCAGTTTCACAGTTGAACTGTAGCACACATACCAATGGAAAACACATGTGTTTTTTCCCACCCCCAATACACAAACTTACCCACAAAACCACTTAATTACTTCTTTCTGGCCTGTACTCCCACTATTTTATCTCCATGGTGTTGAATGCTTCCATGCAAACAGACTTTAAGGTACAAACACAAAAGTAGAAATAACTTCACACACACACACAGCCAGTCCCCCCCCAATGCACATGCACTATAGTGGGTACAGCCATGCTGCTACATACAACCCACCAAGTATAGATATAAGTAAAAAGTCTCTTACTGTATGTGAGTACTAGGGAGTCAGAGGCAGGAGTCTTTAAGAGATGATGTCCATAGGACAGAGTACTGGGGCGTACCCCTTGAAATAAATGGAGTTATTTTGTATTACTATTTTATATGTTATGATGGTGAGTTGGAGAATAATGAAGGCCACTGTTCTACTAACAAGGCCCTTGTTAGTCGAGCGGTTGCCTTCATTAATCTCCAACTCTCCATCAATAATGTATAAAATAGTAATAAAAAAATACTCCCATTCATTTCAATGGTGCACACCCCTGCAGTCTCCTTAGCCCTCTGTCATAATGTGCCTGAGCGTGGGGATGTGGAGGTCAACTCCACTGGGGGGGATAAGCTGACTATAGTGGGGCTCCAATATTCTGTGCATCCCATACCACTCAACTGTCAGTGAATGCAAGGGACAGCTCTAGAATGTCTGTAACATCTCTAAAAGGTACGATTTATTTGTTTTGACCAAAAAGTGATATGCAAATCAGGAATAATTCAAATGTGTAAGACTCATCTGCATATAACCCAGAGCAGTGCATCAGATTTAGGCTTAAACCCACCCAGTTACTAAACAATTTTTTTATTGGCTGAAGTTCTGTCCCTCCTCCCCCAAAAAAGAACTTTGTCCCGATTTTTTCTCCCTGACTCCATTCCTTTCAGTACCCATTCCCTATGGGTCATGAAGCCACCCAAAGGTGAAGAAGTGTGAAAAACACATCAATATTTCAGTCCTTCCTCCTTCCCCAATACCCCTGTAAAAAAAAAATATTTACTTTTACTTACCCGGCCATGTGGCCAGAACCTGCAGCCTGGCACTGTGTGCCACCAGTCCAGTTTTCAGAGCTCCCTCTCTCTCCTTTAGCCAGAAGCTGGATGCTAGAACTGACCATCACAGATCTCCAATGTGGTCCGCGACTAAGTCACATCAACAAACAAACCCACCCAACCGGGGTTGCTTGCTTCTTGTTTGGTTGCTGCTATGGCTGCTGCCGTACTGCACTGATCAAGGCCTATGAAGGCCACCCACACCACTGTCACCACTGCTGCTAAGCCTAGCTTGCTGCTGTGAGGGTCTGTGCTGTTTTTTGTTTGCATTGTGAGCCTAGTAGAGTAAGTAGGTAGTCGAGTCTTGAGTTAACTTCTAGCTCACCCTCTGCCCCTTCAGCCACCAGGGAAAATGAAAACTCACTAAGAGTAGACCAACAAAAATGTGCTGCCACGACACTGCTATTGAGAGTTCCATGCTCACTGACTCCTCCAAACTGTAGTGTGCAGTCTGTCTACTCTGTGGAGGGAAAGACAGTGTCACACTTGCAAGACTCATGTGCTCTTTCTTGGCTGGAGTTCATCCACATCACATGTGATTGTGCTGCCACTAATAGGTGGAGAGAGTGGACAACACAATACAGACACAGTCGAGTCTGGAGAGTACCTGCAGCGTGAGCACACACAGGCCAGGTGGGCACTTATTGTGCAAAAGATTAAATCCAAATTTAATGCCATTATTGCTACACAATAAGAACAACCTAGGCACAAATTCGGGGGGGGGGCCAACTGCCTCTACCCTACCCAAATGGCACCCCTGCTTAATGGTAGACATTTATTCTCAGGTGCTAATGCAATGGTTTCCACTGTGTTCTGAGGTACTGTATCTCCATGTTTCATGATGTGTCCTGATCATCATATGGGTTAGTGTCCATCATTGTCCCTCATTTTGAGTGTCCATGTCCCTCATTTCAGTGACAAAACATGAGGTGTGGATCTTGCTTCTAAGACCCTACTCAGCACATAGAGTGCTGAGCATGGCCATGGTGTATATGCTCAGCACAGAATAACAAAGTGAAAGTAATTGAGATACAGCAGTCATGGAGAATCACATTTGTAGCACTAAATATAGAAACATAGAAGTTGACGGCAGATAAGGACCGCAAGGCCCATCCAGTCTGCCCAAATATGCATAAGGGATTTACGTGGTCCAAAACAAAAAGGATAGGCTTCACAACAGAGGCCCCTCCTCATACATCTGGAATGGGGGATGTTGACTGGTTATATTCTAGGCATTTAATTCCATAAGCAAACAATACTTTACAAATGAATGGCGATTTAATGACAAAAATCAAAAGCCATTAAACAACTTGCAAAAGGATCAGAATTAATGAGTTTACCTAATTTTTATGAGAATCCAAATAAAAATGTATTTTAATGACTCATTGCTAGCAGTAGTATAAGAAATAGAAACTGATGTGTTTTATAGATTAGATTTTTACCAGCTTAGCTGCTGCACACATAGCAAGTGTGCAGCATGTGAACCTGATGTGATGTTTAAATGATGTTTACACCAGCTTAACTGCTGCACTCATGTCAAGCGTGCAACATCTGAACCTGATGTAATTTTTAGAAGATGTTCACATCAGCTTACCTGCTACGCACACGTCAAGCTTGCAACATTCAAACCAGATTTGCTTTTTTAGACCTGGTTTGCCTAGGATCACTTTGTGTATGCGAACTGCATGCAAACATTGCACAATTAAGCTTGTGACATGCATTCTGCATGTACACAGCACACCAATATTTCTGTAAGGGTTTTGCCACATGAGTTCAGAGCAGAGAACATTCGTCACAACATTATCAACATATTAACAATTAAAACTAATCTAACTACAGGACCATCTCTATTCCCCCCCCCGTCCAACGCACTCGAACGAGCAGTCTCTGACCAGCTGTCAGAGTCTCTCCGAAGCACAACCTACTCTGTGCTCATTAACATGGGTTCCAGAAAAAATATTCCACCATTACCACACTGGTTGATTTCACCACCCAAATCTATGATGCCTTTGATGCTGGCCTTGCAATGGGGTCTACATATATTGATCTCACAAAGGCATTCAACACTGTGAACCATCAAATCCTCCTTCAATACCTGACCTCACTAGGCCTGTCCATGGACACGGTCACCTGGTTAAAACGTTATCTCTCCTGTAGAACACAATGTGTCAAAGTTCAATGGTGCTCTATCTGAACCCATGAAGGTGATGCTTGGAGTCCCCCAAGGCTCAATTCTGGGCCCACTACTATTTAGTCTTTTCATTAACCCTCTGCCTTCTGTCTGCCAAGCTCATATTGTGCTATATGCAAATGATGCAGTCATCTCCATAAGTGGTAAACACCTGCCAGACATCACCAGTGAACTCGAAACAAACTTCCACAAGCTGGAAGCCTGGTTCTCTGCCAATAAACTTCTACTAAACTACAAAAAAACTAAGAGCATGCTCTTCTCGCTTCCACAGGACAGAAAGAAACTCAGGAAACTCATAATACAGAGTCACAATAAGGTACAATCTGGAACAGGTTGACACCTTCAAATACCTTGGGATTCACCTGGATACCACCTTGTCCTACACTGCCCATGTGGATCACATCATTAAAACTGCCAATGCAAAATTAGGTGTCCTGTATCAACACCACCATTACATGACCCCAGAGGCCCTAAAACTGGTCACCTCCTGCTCAGTACTGTCTACCATTGACTACGGCCTGATAATCTACAGCTCTGCTCCAACACTGCCCTAAAAAGGATAAAAATGCTTCTAAATAAAGCTTGCAGGCTGGTCCTGGGTGCAGAACACCGGACACACATATGTGACCTCTATGAAGAAACAGGATGGCTACCCCTTCCTGACAGGGCCCGATTCCAGGCCTGCCTACTGACCAAAAAGGCATTACTTGGACTTACTCCTGTATCCATCTTGTGGCTCTTCAAATTTGAAAAGCCAACTATGAATACATGGAGGGCCTCCAGATGTGTGCTCATGGTACCCTTCAAGCATACCTCAATTGCTCAAAGATCCCGGTCTTATAGAGGGCAAAAATGGTCAATTGACCTTTCACCTGACCTCTTAGAATGCAGTAAGGTTGGCAAATTCAAAGCTGGCCTTCAGTTGCACCTAGCTCTCACCGAGAAATGTGAGTGCCCTTATGTAACCTGAACCCACTACGTACTCCAGTATCACCCTCAACACCCAGGCAATTTCCATAAACAGAACTTAGCTAAGATACCCTCCACAACCCCAGCTCTTCCACACCCTCCTTCTTGCCTTCTGGATCTTTCCCCTGCACCCCCCCAAAATGCTACCACCCCCACTAACTGCCTCTCATAATTCCCTCCCCACACCTTATCCTTGTCCACCACCCTGCACCCTCCCCTCCTCAGACCCCTCTATACTCTAAAGCCCCATCTTTGCTTCCACCCCTTCACCCCACCCTTTTTCCCACCCTGAAACATTCCCCCACTTGTTCCCACCCATCCCACCACCTCAGCCCCCCTTTTACTCCCCTGTCCTCCTCTCCCTTCCCTCACTACCCCTCCACCATGGACTAAGCTTCCTCAGGCTACCACTTCCTCAATTATTGAACAAAGCCACTGTCTGGCTGCTAACTCCACTTTACCCCTCTATCAAGACATCCCCAGGCTCCTTGTGCTGGCAGAGCACCTAGCCCTGAGCTGTCTGGCTTTGCTCACATCCTTTTCCTTCTCCTTTCCCTCTTGGTACAAATGATGATGAAACTGCCTAGTGCATTTCTAATAGATGGTAGTAAGGACTAACTTATCTATACTGAGGTAATACACTCCTTCAAATGCCTTGATTATCTGCAAACTCCTTGAAACCTTGCTGTATGTAAATGGATTCTATGTATTCCCCCATGTAGATATTGTCTTCTCTGTTACTTATGCCTTTAATTGTTGTTTTTTTTGTTTTGTTTTGTTTTTTTGTTTATACTGTACCTTACCTGATATGGAACCGTTGTAAACGAGCCTTGGCTCAAAGGTCTTAATCCCAAACTGAAATAAATAAATAAAAATAAAACTGCACAACATTTCACTTAAAACCTGATCCCCTTACTATATTTAACATTTCAGGCAGTTAAAATGATGCAATTTTCTATTTAAACATTAGCACTTACCTCATACATGTAAATCTTAACTGCAGGCAACACCAGATTGATTCAAAATGGAGACTAACATCAGTGCTCGTGTATGTTTTTTTCATCAGTCTGGGCAGGAACAGGAAGTGGTTCTGGGAAATGTAGTTCACTGACTGGGTAGACTTCTAGAAAAAAAAAAAATTTAACCAGGAAAGACACACTAAGCTGAAGCTTGTTTACAGGTGTGACCTGGGAGCACAAGAAAGTTAAATGACTTGCTTAGGGTCACACAGTATGCAAGTGGGGGCTGTGGGATTCAAACCCAGGTCTTCAGATTTGCAGTTCAGAGCCTTAAACCACTGCGCTATACTACCGCCTAAAATGTAGTTCAGTAGACTTTTAAAGGGACACAGTCAACCTTTTTTTGTATCATATTATTTCTATTTTTTTTTTATTTAATATGCTTTATTGTATTTTGGCAAGCAAGCTATTGACAAGGATCACAGTAGAACAAAAATGTTGAATTTCAATTACATAAAAGTATAGATTTTTAACATTAAAAGAAGAGGCAAATTCCAATGCTTTAATATGTATGTCACCTCTAACATGACAAAGAGTTAAAAAGGAACATTAGCTATTTGATTGCTTGCTTGCTCTTAATCCCCCTCCCCACCCTCCCATTACCCACCCTTCCTAGTCTGCCACCAATGACTATTTCGTATGGTTATAGTTGCCTCAAAAACTTCAAAGTAAAAGGCCAGATGGGGATACGAATAAGGGAACTGCTGAGTAAAAAAAAAAAGGAAGACAACTGAAGTTAAAATTTCTAGGGGGCCAATGACCTAGGGTTCTCCTTAAAGCGAACCTAAAAAAAAAAGGGAGGGGAAGGGAGATTAGGTTTGAAGAGTCAAAAACTAATTAATTGAAAGAAGGGTATAAAGAGGTTCCCATCTTTTTTTGTATTTGTCCATACAATTTGACAGTCTAGCTATAGTAGACTCGGCCTGCAAAGCAAACATAATTTCTTTGAACCATTCCAGATAGTTAGGGGTGGTTGAATCTAACCAGTGTCTTAGTATGACTTTTTTAGCTCGTGCTGAAATTAACGCCATGTGGGCTTTCTGATTGCCCCCTGGTATTGATGTATAATCACCTATAAGACAGGTTTCCATGTTAAAACTACTTGACAGAGCTAGTAATAGATCCAACCTGTCTGCAATGCTACGCCAAAAGGGAGTAATCTTTTCGCAGGACCATAGCATATGGGTTACATCTGCAGGAGCTTGGTGACATTTAGAACATTGATTTGTAGATAGGATACCTATTTGATGTAGTTTGGAGGGAGTATAATATAGATTATGAATAATGCAAAACTGCATATATCTATATCTGTCCCATTTAATATATTTATATAAATGAGCCCAAATTGAGGACCAGTCTCTGGAACTAGAGGATACCCAAGTGGCATTATCCCATTGGTAAAATCTCTGATTATCTGAAGTGGTCACTGTCATTAGAATAAAATCATAGGAGTAGGATATTAAATGAGAGGACGGGATGGCCTTCAGATATGAGAGTAATATACTTATCAAGGAACTGGACCAAGTCCCTGTCCTAAAATAGTGCATCAGCATGTGAGATAACTGGAGATATTTGAAAATAGAGATGTTTTCCCATTTAAAAAGGGAACAACCTTCCTTAAAAGAAATCATTTTTTGTTCTCATACTAACTGTTCCACCCTCTCTATACCTATTTGTGGGCAGAAGGACTGAACATTAATTGGTTTACCAGCAATTAACAAATTAGGATTATGGAACAGAGGCTGTGCTATATCCCTATACCTGTCCATCTTGAGAAGAACACTTAACTGCTGTTGCGCCTGGATTAAAGAATTTAGGGGAGTGGTCTGCAGAGGTTTTGGAAGCTTTTTTGGGGGGATAAAGGGTAGAACCTTTGGGTCCAAGCCGTGTGCTTCACAGAGTTCCTGCTCAATCCTGACCCAGAGAGGCAGATAACCAGCACATTGTACAGGCAATAACCAGTGACAAATTCTAACTAAGTGAATTGCTAGATAGTATATATAAAAGTTTGGGGCTTGGAGACCACCATCTAATTTTCGTCTAGTTAGTTTAAGATAGCTTCTTCTGACTTTTTTGTCCTGCCATATGAATTTACTAAGAATGCCATGAACCTGAGAGAACCATGAGTATGGAAGAGCCTGATTAAGCATTTGTAAAAGGTATAGTAGGCGTGGTAGCACATTCATTTTGATAATGCTCATACACCCCCACAAGGTTAATGGCAATTTTGACCAACGCTTAAAGCCTTCTGTTACAGTATTAATGAGGTCTTCTAAATTGAGTTGTATCATGACTTTTGAAGAGGGATGGAGGTAGATCCCAAGATATTTCAGTTTAGTGGGGTTCCATTGTAAACCCATATGAGTAACATCAGCCTTCATGGTATATTTATAAAGGGGAAGAAGTTCTGTTTTCGTCAGGTTCAATTTATAATTTGAGAAGGACTCAAATTGTGCTATAATTTGGAATACCGCAGGGAGGGATTGAGCAGGATTAGAAATATGTAGCTGTAAGTCATCTGCGTATGCTGATATTTTATATTCCTGATACCCTATTTTTATGCCCATTATGAGCAGGGAGGAGTTAATTTTCCTAATAAGAGGTTCTAAATAAAGGTTAAAAAGATAAGGAGAGAGAGGGCATCTCTGATGAGTACCTTGTAACATGGTGAAAGGGGTAGAAAAAATGCCATTACATTGGATTTGGGCAGTCGGTGCTGTGTAAAGTATTTTGATCCATTGGATAAATTCCTGGGGTATGTGATATTTGGAAAGCAACTGGAAAAGGTATTCCCACAACACCCTATCAAAAGCTTTTTCTGCATCCAGGGATACAAGAGCTGCCGGTGTATCTGAGTCCCTGGATGCAGAAAAAAGATAGGCTAGTTTCCTGAGATGATCTGAGGAAAGTCTGTTTTTGATAAACCCGACTTGTTCTGTACTAATGAGATGTTCCCATACTTGGCTAAGTCTAGAGGAGAATCATATTATTTCTAGGTAAAACCCCACATATTATGATTGCTTACCTTCTCTAAAATTCATTGATGTTGCTGTTTGTTTTAGCTGCCTCCTTGCTTAGTACAACTGAAATGCATGGTAACGTACCTATCCTTGATTGAATTCAAGTCCATGAACTACTTGGCTGACTGTAATCTTCATTTATGATTCAGTAGTATTAAAAAAATTGTACTTTGAAGAGCATTGCAGTTCTATTTCTAGACATTATTTACTAATCATTTACTCTTACAAAATGGGGACAGCAAATCCGGTTTTCTGATTGGTTATTGCCCGTGCATGAAATCTGTTCCATGCATGGGTAATAATAAGTACTCTAAAGCAGGACCACATAGGATAAAAAGCCAGTAAGTCATTAGAATGCTGAGGTTTTAAAAGCCACCATTTTCTTTTGCCTCACTAATGTGGCTCAAACTTTGCCTGCAACTGCTGAAGTCCTTGTCCACTCCCTGCCCTTACATGTAATAAAAAAAAGCAATTCTGTGAAACAAAAGCAGAAATGTTTTCTGTTTTCACCCCGCTGATGCTTCTCTGAGTCCATGCCCGCAACTGCTCATCCCTTCTATACTTGTTGTGCTGCTATACTGTGGTTCATAAAAAAAAAAAAAAACACAATTCTCTCTCTCTCTCCATAAAAAGCAATTCTGTGAAACAAAAGCAGAAATGTTTTCTGTTCTCACCCCACTGGCGCTTCTTTGAGTCTATGCCCGCAACTGCTCATTGTGACAAATAGCCCATCTGCTTGTTATTATTTGCATTATATTTGTGATATAAATATACGTTTCTTTGAATTTCTGCTTGGGAATATGGCAGTCAGCACAAGGCATCGTGGGACCCTGGATTTTTAAAACAATACTGTTCTCCCTCTGAGTGGACAATCTAATTAAGAACTTCCTTTAGATATCAGGTTGTAACAGATTGTAAAACACCCATTTACTGTGAAATATAGGAAACTGGCCATAAACAGGCTGCATTTCATGACCTACTAGGAGGAAAGCAACTTCTGACAGATACCTGTTAGATTTCTCACCACTAAGAGAAATAGCTCAGGAATTTTCTCTGAGGATCAAAGGGGTAATTCTGACCTGCCATAAAGCAGGCTCACTAATTAAAATATATATATATTATATTTCTTTTTGTTGTTGGATGCTTAGCAACATGCAGGTGCCTGAGGCTTATTTGGTATGCAGGAAGATAGTGACCTCACAGCCAGCATCACCACTAATGTGGAGTGCATTTGTGACACTCATCACTTTTATACCTGCTATGCTACTGTACTGTAGTTCACAGAAAAACAACACATGTCTCTCTCTCCACACATGGAGCTCCTTTCCATTAAAGAAAATCCACACACGTACATGGGGTAGTGCTTCTGCATTACACAGAGCCGAAATTAAACAACTATTGGTGCAACCAAAGGACTAACTGTACCCAGAATGTACGTAATGACATCATTCTGTAATAGGCAGAAGGACTATTTTACATTACATTCTCATAAGCAAATCTTTTTTTCTACATATTAACATGGTTTTCCTAACTGTAAAAAGTTAAAAAAATAGGAGCCCATTTTATAAGAGCAATAAGACACTCCAGGGTGTGTATGAAACATATTTTACCACACGGCCAGCAGCTAAAGCCATTCGGCCTGTGGCCTCATTCCTTACTATGCCCCTGGTCATGCAGTAAACTAAGTTCCATGCACACCCTGGAGTGTCTTATTGCTTACTTAAACAAGTAGTCTGCTGAATACTTCTTAGAATTTACTATTCTTAGAAATTGTATTTTTTTAATAATGATTAAGCAAGCAATACTACCCTGCAGGGTGGGCAGTATTGGGCAATACTGGACCACCCAGGGGTGTAATGAGGCCTGACACTGCAGGCAGAGGGCCTTATAACCACTGGAAGGTCTGGTATTGCCCATACCGCCCACCCTGGAGGGTGTTATTGAGCTTATAAAATGGACATCATCTTAGTTTTTTTAAAAATAATGTTTTCATTAAGAAAAAGAAGCAAAAGTATTAATAACAATGATGAGAAATAGCAGCTTCTGTAAAATAGTCCCTTGAGTGGTTGAATTTCCACTTGAGGGAGCTGGTGCATAGAAGATCCCTTTTTATTAGTTTACTGTGTCTCTATTTGTTTTCAGTACTTTTCAGTACTTTATAGTTTCTCTTCTCATAAGTTTTGTGATAGGATAATTTCTACAGTTTTCCCATTACAAAACTGTGTTTTGTTGTATACTGTGTGAGCAGGGAGGGATCGGCTCAGCTGTGGAGCATAAATGGCAGTGTCTGAGTTAGGCAAGGAAGAGGGAAATCGGCTTATGAACGCTTCAGTGCAGGGGTTTCAGTGCATCGGAGGTTGAGCAAGCTGGGAGAAAAAAAGAGGTACATTGCTATGTGGGCTTTTGAGCAGGTGCACTCAACAGGGTACAGTTTAAAATGTGACAGCATGAGAGAGAATCAGGCAGAGTAGTGGTGGCAGTATTCTAGTATGGTGGGCTCCCCAGAGAAGGAGAGACGCTACCGGCTTGCAGGATTCACTAGGTTTGGTGGTTTTTGGGAGAGTGGGGGTGTTTGCTGAGGGTGGAAACTTTATTTTTTATGATGTATGTTTAGTTTTGTTGCAGCTTGTGCTTTTGTGACAGGGCAGAGTGAGGAGACTGCCCAATAGTAGTTGTTGGGGAATGACGTTTAGCGGTGCACAGTGCAGGTTTGAAAAAATACACTGATGACCATGGTGATATGTTGCCTGTCAGAGTGACAGCTTGCTTTTCATTTTAAAATATTTATTTTCTTTTATTTGCTGCAATTGTATAATGTGAGCCCTGCGGTAGGAGGTGGTGTGCGCATTTTTGTGGCAGCTGGCACTGAAGTAGGCATTGTTCGGGGGTGGGCAGGATCTCTCACTAAGCGAGAGAAAAAAATAGCATCAATTTAAAATTTTGTGGGGTTGTTTTGGCCAATTAGCTAGCAGGGTGGGCACACTGATAATATAATGGGTGTAGGGGTACTTGGGTTGGTTGGTACTTTTTATTTCCTGGTCACTCTATGGAAAGTTAAATGTATCCCCCCCCCCCCACAGGGGTGTCAGCCAATCAGAAACCAGGAAATAAAAAGCCTATTTTCTAAAGATAACTAAAAATGACTAAAATTAGTCTCCAAAGACAAATTAATGGCAGATTTAATTCTAAATTTAACATGCGGCTCAGTGAGGGAATCCAAACATATGCACCATCCAGACACATTGGTCTCGATATTCAAAGACGTGCAAAAGCACAGTGCAAATATTTGCACTACACCTTTCACTCACCCAGGTGCCCAAAGATTATATATTCTGTGCAATAGTGCACTAGTGCTATTTTACTGAATCTATATGGCCATGTTGATCCGTCACTAAGCCACTTAGCACTGGGCAGACATGGTTCCCGAAATAGGGTGCCACAATGGCTTGCGCCTGTGCTAAATTCCCAATATTCAAACAGACACAAGCAAATGCGGAATTGGGCATGCAAGACACTAAGGGGCCATTTACATGCCCATTATGGGCTCATTTGTATGGCAATCAAGGCTGGATTGCATGGAGCCACCCCCTAATTGATCAGTCCCAGAGAGCTATCCCTGCTGCTAGTGCCCCCCTCCGCCGATCACCGGCCTGATGTTAAAAATAAATCTTTCCCCAGTGCTAGTGATTGTCCATCCCCACCGATCGCCAGCCCAATCTTAAACATAAATCTTTCCATGGTGTCCAGTGGTCTCTCCCCCTCTATCTGCACCCATGCCCAATGCTGAAATAATTATTCCCTTGTATCAAGTGGTTCCTCCCCCTACCTGCACCCATGATGTTGAAATATTTATTCCCTGATGTCCAGTGATCCCTCCCCAACCTGCACCCATGCCCTATGCTGAACTAATTATTCCCTTGGGTCCAGTGGTCCCTCCCCCCACCTGCACCCATGCCCGATGTTGAAATAATTATTCCCTTGTGTCCAGTGGTTCCTCCCCCAACTCACACCCATGCCTTATGCTGAACTAATTATTTCCTGGTGTCCAGTGATCCCTCCCCAACCTGCACCAATGTCCTATGCTAAACTAATTATTTTCTGGTGTTCAGTGGTCCCTCCCCCACCTGCACTCATGCCCAATGCTGAAATAATTATTCCCTTGTGTCCAGTAGTCCCTCCCCCCATCCACACCCATGCCCAATGCTGAAATAATTATTCCCTGATGTCCAGTGGTTCCTCCCCCAACTCGCACCAATGCCCTATGTGCAAATTATTATGCGTACATTGGTCCCTCACCCCCACCTGATCACCCACCCGATGAACAAAGTGTCCATGGTGTCCACCTTATTACATGCCCAATGGACTAAGTGTCCCTGCTGTCTAGTGGCCCCTCCCCCACCCAATAAACCACCAAATGGAAAGACAAAGTGTCCCTGGTGTCCAGTGGTCTTTCCCCCACCTGATCACCCATCAGACAGACAGACAGACAAAGTGTCCCTGGTGTCCAGTGGTCCCTTCTTCCAATCACACACCCGACAAAGTGTCCTTAGTGTTCAGTGGTTCCTCCCCCACCTGATGCCCTGCTAGAGTAAGACAAAACTATTGTCCCTGATCTAGTGGTCCCTCTCCACCATCTGATCCCCGTCCTGGGTTTACCAACCCTTCCCCCGCAATTGTTGTTTTGCCACTGACTCATGGGATAGCAGGTGGAAATTATCTTCCCCCCACTACACTGCCCCAGCTCCATTGACATTTACTAGTCCCCCACCTCCAAGCCTGTCCCCGTTGGTGCAAGTGGACCCCCCCTACCACCCATAACAACCCACCCCCTATGGTCTCCCATATCTGCCTATCAGTGCCATTGTGAATTGACCGTGAGCAACACAGCCTGCCACACACCACTTTGGCTGCCCACCGTCTGACTGAATTTTGAAGTGTGCTGCTTATTTATAGGGTAGTCCCTATAAATAAGCAGCACACTCCCAGCTTCAGTCAGGTGGTGAGTGACCAAACTGGTGTATAGAGGGCTGTATTGCTCACCATTGTTTCACCATGGCACCAATAGACAGGTACAGGAGACCATGGGGTGTTTGTTGTCTCTTCTACATGTGGAGAGTCCACGAGTACCAATGAGGGCAGACTTGGAAGGGCAGAAGACCAGTGAATGTGAACTGGGCCATGGCTGTGTTGTGAGGGGATGATCTTTGGCTGGTAGCATCCCGTGAGTCAATGGTGGGATGATGATCACTGTGGGGTTGTCATATCCAGGATGGGGATTGGACAGGGGAAAGGGACCACTATAAAAGGAACAACATTTTTGTCTTACTCGGGCAGGACATCGGGTGGTGGGGAAGAACCATTGGACACCAAGGACACTTCGTACATCAGGCAGATGATCAGGTGGGGTGAGGGACCATAGGACACCACAAATCAGGTATCCAACTACTGGTATGGGTGTGGGTGTGGGTAGGGACAACTGGACACCAGGGGCACTGTTGTTTTTGAACAGGATCAGTGAGAGGGGGGCTGCCACACTTCCCCCACCAACCACTACAGTAGTAAGTTGTGGTCTAAGTCAGCAGTATTTGTGCTGTGTAAGGGGACCATGCAAAACACCCTTGTGTGGTGCAAATACTCTGAATTTTGAACTGTGCCAATATTCAGGTTGCCGCCCCTTCATTTGCATTGCACCCCCCAAAGTTTGGGTATCCAGTGAAGAGGGAGACTGAGATTGAGCAACCGCAATAACAGCGACTCAGTCTCAGCACCAGTGATGAAAATGAACAGGAACACACAGGAACTCAGTTCCTGTACCTGTTTTGCAGTAGGAACAGAGTTTCTGTACTTCTTACCACTGACACTGGAACTGAAATTCTTAATAAATCAGCAACATAATGACAGTTTCTGGCCATGTGACCTGAAATCAAGGTTTCCATAACAACATTTGATTTGCACAACAGTGCTATTTTGCTAGAAATACTTCAATATCTCTAATTGAATCTACTAATATCTGAACAGACAGACGTGTCTTCACACAGCTATCCTTCAGATTGAAGACTTTCATTCTGCATTTCATATTTGCCAGTGCCTGAGTTCCTGTACTTCTTGTCTACCACTTGCACCACTGCTCAGCACCTGTAGTTTGGGCTACCCTGACAGGGTAGCAAAGGGCAACAGGGAAGGTGACCAGAACCACGACCGGAACCACATGTTGTGGGACAGAAGGGGAGGGAAGGTATGTGGGAGGCTGTGCAGTAGAAGGCTGCCAAGCTGACCGTGTGGTCTGGTGGGGAAGGGATGGTGGTCAGCTGTGGTGGGGAGGGTGTGGGGTTCAGGTGTGGGGCAGTGCAGAAACATTCTGTGTGGCACTGTGTTTTTTTCTTTTTTTTTTACAAGTTTCACCCCCCCTCAACATGCACCCCCTGGAGTTGAGAATCCTTAGTTAGGGGGGTGCGGGAGGTGGAGCTCCCTGCATACGTAGCAATCCTGTGTTGCTGCATCATGTTCACCGCAAGTGTACATCACCATTTTTATTTCTGGTGATGTACACTCGCCGTTATTACATATAACCCAAAGCTTGCCATGGTGCAAACCCTGTTTGCCCATCCTAACTGAGCTTTTCAATATAGCACGTCAATACAAAACTCTGTTTCGAGAGGCAAATTAGGATTTGCGCCTGGGAAAACTTAATATCTTGGTCACAGAGTTTTTCATTTTTATTGCTCTCAGACCATCTAGCACCCTTTCTTTGGTGTAGGAGCATCCTTGGTCCCCTCTCTCTCTCTCCTGTCAGATTGATTGCACAGTCCAGCAATGGGGACTCCTTTTCCCACTTGAAAATTGAACAAAAATGTTGATTCTGCATGTTGGCCTTATCTTTATCCCCTTCCTCCCTCTCCTCACCCCTACCTCAGCCTAATTTATCTCGGTATCCCATGACATAGGCAGCTGCAATTGGGCACCTACAAAAACAGCAACTCAATCGCGGCACCTGTCATCGGGGCGACCCAGCAGAGAGGGCAACTGGATGGGGGGGTTCACGTATATAGTGACAGTTTGTTGCTACATGCATACATACATATGCGGGGGGGGGAGCGAGCATGCTCTCTGAGGGGCAGGAAGGGAGGGAGGGATTGTGAGGGGTGGTGCTGCGGCAAACTGCCAAGCTACTCCCCTGGCATGGTGGGTGGGTTCAGGGCTGGGCTGCATAGGGTGCTAGGTTTGGGTCCAGGCATAGGTACCTTTTGTTGCGCCGGGCCCAAAATGTAATTTTATTTTTATTTTGTATCCCTCCCCCTGACATGCACCCCCCTGGAGTTGAGAATCCTTGAGTAGGGGGGTACAAGGGGTGCATCCCCCTGCATGAACAAGTAAATCATAAGTCCCCGGAGCCCTTTTGCTGTGCACTAGGGAGTAAATCACCAAAATTTATTTTCGGCGATGTACATTTGCCCTATTGGCAATCTCTATTCCACGATCGCTGTTATCACATAAATCCATTTATCTCTAGTTTTATGCTACCCCATATATAATTAAAGAATGCCTTATCCCCTTTCTTCTGCTTCTCATCTAATCTCAGTCAAACCTTGGATTTTGTAATTTGTTTTTATCACCAAACTATTGGTTGATATCTGTAGTAAATGGGAAAACAGCAGTAACAGAAAAACTGAACGGCCAAACAAAAGAAAAGTAAAATGAAGGTTCAGAATAATTAACTGCTTCAAGCTGGGTCATTTGAATGGTATTTGAAGGGATATTGGGAGCAACCTTGACAATGAAAGATAAACAAGCATTTGTCAATGCTGAATGTTTGCTTGCTGGCATTAGCAGTGGAAGTGCAGGAGTTAGACAGATGTAGTATAGGTGCTGTCATGGACAGCCTGATTCTCTATTGACACCACACAGACCATCCCCAAAATGGGCTGCCTGCATTGGCAACAACACTGCCGCACCTCCACAACTCACTACTGAAGCAAGCTATCGCAATATGTTTCTTGTACATGAGCGCAAGCAAACATAAAAAGGAAACAAGACCTTCTATAGATACATTAGAAAGAAGAGAAGGACTAAGGGAAGGAGGGATTGTAAGACTGAAAGGGCAGCCCTGTTCGACAAGTCACAGGAAACGGGAGAGGTTCTGAAGTGCTGATGTGGTCCCTCGCCACAAAAGTGGGAGCAGGGAGGAGGCTGGAAACTATAGATCTGTCAACCTAGCCTCAGTGTTGGGTAAAATTATGGAATCTCTGTTAAAGAAAAGAATAGTAGATCACCTGGAATCAAGTGAAGCCCTAGACCAAAGGCAGCACAGATTCATGGCAGGAACGTCATATCAAACTAATCTGATAGTTTTCTTTGACTGGGTCACTAGAGAAGTAGATGGGGGGGGCAGTGGACATGGCATACCTTGACTTCAGCAAGGCATTCAACACCGTTCCACACAGGAGACTTGTGAACAGGCTGGGCAGCCTGAGACTGGGAAAAAAGTAGGTGAACTGGGTAGGAAACTGGTTGAAGAATAGAACAGAGAGGGTTGTGGTAAAAGGGACAATCAGCGATAGGGAAGGTGACCAGTGGGGTGCTACAAGGTTCAGTTCTTGGACCACTGCTGTTTAATATCTACATCAGCGACATAGCAGAGGGACTGGAGGGGAAGGTGTGCCTCTTTGCAAATGACACAAAGATCTGCAACTGGGTGGATAGTCCAGGAGGGGTGGAGAGCATGAGGAGGGACCTAGCTAAATTGGAGGAATGGTCCAGAGTGTGGCAACTAGGATTCAATGTGAAGAAGTGCAAAATCATGCACTTGGGGTGCAGGAACCCAGAGGAACACTACATGATGAAGGGGGAGACATTAGCGGCAACAAAACAGGAAAGAGATCTGGGGGTCAACATATCTTATGACCTAAAGTTGGCCAAACAGTGTGCCAGAGGAATGGGAAGAGCCAGTGAGATGCTGAGGTGAATAGGGAGAGGCATCACCAACAGAAGAAAATACGTAATAATGACACTTTACAGATCACTGGTGAGACCACATTTGGAATACTGTGTCCAGTCTTGGAAGCCACATCTCAGAAAGGACATAGGGTGGAGACAGTTCACAGAAGGGAAACTAAAACGGTGCAGGGCATGCACCACAGGTCATACGAGGAGAGATTGGAGGATCTCAATATGTACACTGCAGAAGAGAGAAGGGAGAAGGAAGACATGATAAAAACCTTCAAATATCTCAATGGGATTAATAAGGTACAGGAGGGCAGCATCTTACAGAAGAGAAGCTGCTCTAAAACTACAAGAGGGCATGACATGAGACTGGAAGGGGTAGACTAAAAGGCAACGTGAGGAAACACGTTTTCACGGAGAGGGTGACGGATGCTTGGAATGGCCTGTCCCAGGAGGTGGTGGGGGTAAGAACAATGGGGGGGGGATTTAAACACGCACGGAATAGACATGGGGAATCCTGGGGGAGGAGGAAAGGCAGCAGCAAGGGCCAAGTAGGGTCAGCGGCAGCTAAGTAAAGGTAGGGTACGAGCAGACTGGATGGGCCTGGCCGTCCTTATCTGCCGTCAATTTCTACATTTCTATGTAAGGTTTGTTTCTGCATGGGGAACATTTGTGCCTGGTTTATTGTTTTGGATGGGTGCCAATTGCTACCTCAAGCACCACTTTCTCAGAGTATTCCTTTGTGTTTTCAACCTATTGAAGCTCCCTAGCAGCAAAGACAGTACAAGCCTTCAAGGTAAGCCTGGAGAAATATTTGCTTATTAAGGAATCACAGGGCACCCTGGGTAGTAGAGCTGGTAGGGAAATCCCTATAAACTAAAAGATGAAGAAAAAAGAATTATCATTTATATAATGCTTTTCATGCACAATGCATCCCAAACTGCTTTACAAGCAATGAAACACTGGTAGTGCAGTGACTATAAACATGCAGTGACAACTGTCTGGCATATCAACAACACACAGCCTTCAACAGTTGCCTGAATCAGTTTTTATGGGAAGGTAATACTGGCCAAGGGAACCAGGGAAAATCTCCTACTCTTGTGAAAAGTGCCTTAGATTCTATAATTTCCATCTTGGACACCCACCAGGAGTCGGGACAGCATCAAAGATGGGCCAGAGGGACCAGCCCAACAGTGCAGCATTCCCCTAGTACTGTACTTGGTTGTCAGCATGGTATGGTAAGAGCCCAAGTCCTGATGTGGGACTAGAACCCATAACCTTCTGGTCCAGAGGTGGATGTGCTATCAATTGATCCATGCTGAAAGCGTAATTAGAACATGTTTGCAAAGCATATTTATTCAGCCCTGCTTATGAAGAGGGGGAGGAGTTACATGATGGATGCAGAGTCCCTTCCGACCTTAAAGGGTAACAGTCAGCACCAAGGGCCCCGAAGTCAAAAGGCGCCAGTTAGAAGATGGGCACATCGCAGAGTCAAAGCACTCAGCTCCCAAGGTGGGATGGTGAGAGCCAAACTGCAGTCTCTTCCCCCAAACCAGCCAGCCCACCTAGGAGTAGTACTGTTGTCAGCTGTGAACACCACCGCTCACTATCCCGGCTAGAAATGGTATAAGTGTCAGAAGCCACTTACTAATTCTAACTGATGATGTCACTGGTTGGAGCATTTACAATGGTGCAACTCTGGAAGCCAGCTGTATTTAGGCTGAGGTTGGGGGGGGGGCACTGGGCCACCAGGAGGACCAGAACATGGAACAGAAGTGGAAGGTTGGGGGGGCTGGCTAGCTAGCACCAAGATGGCTGCCTAATCTCCAAGTCTGATGAACCCAATGTTTACATCACTTACCATCCTGCCATCTACATTCACAGTTTGATTGATGCATTCTTGAATTTCCCTACCATTTTTGCCCCCACCACCTCTGTGGGGAGACTGTTCCAAGCATTCACCACTCTTTCTGTGAATAAGTACTTCTTATATTGCCCCTGAGCCTACCCTTCCCCCTCTAGTCACATATCATGCCCCCATGTTCCTGTAAACCTTCTTTTCTGAAAGATGCTATCCTCATGTACCTTGTCCTGGATCATCTTTTTCTATGGAAAATGCTATCTTCCTGTACCTTATTAATATCTGTGAGGTATTTGAACGTTTATCATAGCCCCTCTTTTCCTCCTTTTCTCTAGAAAGTACATATTTAGTTCCTTGATCCTTTCCTCATAGGGCTTTTGATGCAGGCCCTGCACCATTTTGGAACCCCTCCTTTGTACCACCTCCACCCTATGTCCTTCCAGAGGTGGGGCCTCCAGAACTGGACACAGTACTCGAGGTGGGGTCTTAGGAGTGATATATTCAGAGGTAATACTACTTCCCTCCTTCTGTTGGTGATGCCCCTCCCTATGTACCAGAACATCCTGCTAGCCTTCCCCACTACTTGGCTACTTTCAGGTCATCAGAAATTATTACCTCTAGGTCCCTTTCCTGTTTTGTGGTTGCTAATACCTCCCTGCTCAAATTGATATGCTTCCCCTGGGTTTCTGTGCCCCAAGTGCATGATTTTGCACTTTTCTGCACTGAAACCCAGCTGCCATTCCCTTGACCAATCTTCCAGCTTTTTCAGATCATCTCTCATTCTTTCCATCACCCCCCCCCCCGTGTGTCCACTCTGTTGCAGATTTTTGTGTCATCTGCAAACAGGCATACTTTTCCCCTCCAGCCGTTCCTCAATGTCACTAATAAAGACACTGAAGAGGACTGGGCCTAGTACTGACCCCTGTGGCACCCCCGCTTGTCACCTTGCCTTCTCCAGAGTGGACCCCATTTACCACCACCATCTGACTTCCACTGCTTAGCCAACTTCTTGCCCATTTTACTACTTTAGGACCTACTCCTAGGTTACCCAGCTTGCTCAACAGTTTCTATGTGGAACAATGTTGAAGGTCTTACTCAAATCCAGGTAGGCCACGTCTACCGCTCCTCACTGATCCACTGAGCAGAAGTATTTAAAATGTCAACTCTCTCTTGATCTTCCTTTTCACATTCCCACACACACAGTTCTCACTATCCCTCCCCTTGTCTTTCTCTTCTCACTCATGTAACCGAAATTATTGTCCTCTTTTTTGATCTCTTTAGCTATCCTTTCCTCTGTTTGTGCTTTAGCTGCCTCAACCTCAACCTGCCCCCCTCTGCTTTCAGAAATACCTCCCTGTCTTCTTCCATCTGGGTCTCTTTGTACATCCTAAATGCTGTTTTCTTCTCCTTCACTGCCTTTGCCTCCTCAGAGAAACATAGCAGCCAATTCTTCCTCCTTCCCTTGCTCACTTCCTTCAAACAGCATACAGCTGCCGTGGTTATCCCCACCTTAATACTTCTCCAATGAGTCTCCCTTGACCATCCTCCCTTCTAGGTGTTTACTGAGGCAGTTTACAATTTCTTCAAAATCTGTCCTCTTGAAGTCCACGGACCATGAACCCATCTTACTGTGTTTTTTCTCCTGCCCCAATCTGTATGCCAAACCACACAGTACAGTGATCACTTGTACCCAGAGGACTATCCACTGTGATGTCTGCAATGCTGTCCCTCTTTGTAAACAGCAGATCCAGCACTGGCCTCATCTCTAGTGGGTTCTGTAATCTGTTGCCTAAGAAATGCCCCTTGTAGAAGTAGAAGTTGTCACCCTGCTTCTTGCTGTAGCTGTGGGCAGAATACCCCAGTCTACATCCGGCACATTAAAGTCCCACAAAATCAATATTTCCCCTTTTTGCCATTCTCCTAAAGGCTTCTCCCAATGCTCTGTCCAGTTCCTCCCCCTGTGTTGGTGGTCTGTACAACACCCCCATGCACATAAAAGCTGCTGAACCTGTCTCTAGGCCGACCCATAGTACCTCCAGCCCTTCCTTATCTCATTAGTGTCCCAGCATCTCAATGGCATCTACCCCTTCCCTTACATATAAAACAACCTCCTACCCCCAACCCCCACCTTTCCTCCCTGACTTGTCCTTTAGGAACATGGTGTAGTCTGGGATGGCCACTTCCCACCTCTGGTTGTCGGCACACCATGACTACATTATAGCCACCAAATCCAGGTTAGCTCCTCCATGATGATCTCTAGGTCTGGAATTGTATTACCTGGACTCCGGCTTTTCATACCTTACACCCTTCCCTGCTTTCTCCTCCGTCCCATACCTGTGTTGTTCTTTGAAGTTCCCACTTACCCCCCTCTTCCCTTGTTACCCTCTCTGTTACCTGTCCCTTTTACTCCTCTCTTCTTGCTTTACTGATAGAATAGCTTTGTTTTATGTGTTAGATTATGCATTAAGAACAAAGAATACACCTTTCAACCACAGATATTATTATTATTATTAGGAAATGTTTTAACAGTTGCTTATAGTGTTGAAAATCCATGGGGCTTGGTCTTTGGCCAGGAATTCATTCTTTGTATTACATATTTCTTGTTTATCCTATTTTTTATGAAACTCAACGTTATTACAAAAATAAAATCTGCATTTCTTGCAAACCCACCCAAAGTACAATACAGACCAAAACAGAAAAAAAGGTACAAACAATAAATAAAATGCATAAAGTCCATCAAAGCTAAACAACAGTAGTAAGGAAAACCTAACACCGATATGTTGTTCAATGTTTCAAAAATGCAGATGGGGCAGTTCTAGCATTAACAGGCAACCGATGCAACAAGTGTGGGGCTGCCACCCAGATCTCTCATTTCACTATTCAAAAACAAGCAGACTACAGAGTGTGCCTAGTATCAAGATCTAGGAGCCCAATGAGGAGCGCAAATGGCCAAAAGGTCCTGGAGATAAGCTGGTCCCAAACAGTTGAGGGCCTTATATGACTTGCTCATGGTCACATAGTGATTCAGCAGTTGGGTGGGATATGAAAACAAGTATGCTGTTAAAAAAATGTTACTCCCCCCCCCATGCAATAGCAGTGTCGCCAACAAAAGTCATCATGGTTATTACCAAAAAAAAAAGTTATTGTGGCACCCTCCTGTACAGTAGCTCCAATCCTGTTTTAGACCACTCTGCCTGCATTTTCACCACTGCAGTATATTTTTTTAAATAAATTTACTTGGGGATGATTGACTCCAGGATAGCCCAATGGTGATGAAAAAATGTTTTCAGTGGAGCCCATCTTTTTACCAGTTTTTACAGCTGGGTGGACTGAGGTACTAAGAGATGAAGTGATTTACTGAGGGTTACACAAGAATAACTGTTACTAGTGGGATTTGAACCTGGATACAACAATGTCTCTTGGGTCCAAGCTTTTGCTCAACTTACCTGCCCACTCCATCTACTCAAACCTAGGGAATTGGGTGAGAGCCCACAGGAACTCCGTTCCACTGCCTCCTAAAAAATTGCATAACAGTTCCACCACCTCCGCCATCTTTTTCCATTGACTATTATTGGATAGTTCTATCACCTAGAAAAGACAGTTCCACCACCTAGAAATCTAGATGTGAGAGTTCTCACAGGTAAACATGTCCAATTTAACCACTGCAGTCAAACCTGGACTCCAAAAATACGTATTGTTAAAAAATAAACTCTTTTGCTTATGGCTTAATGGCATGTCACATGACACCAGTTTAAACTGCAGTTTCCTCTTCTATAAATCAATAGACAAAAAGAAGGAATAACAAGAAAAAAAGCCAAGTCTTTTTTTTTTCCATTTAAAGTTTATTAGAATGCTTTTGTGATGCAGAGGACAGATATACACATTTCAGATACCGAATATAATGGACAATGTATCAGAATGAATCTGCCCACCTCCCTCCCTCCCCCATACCTCCCTGTACCTACATACCCACCCTACTAATACATTATTATTATTCAAACCCTATTCCCTAAAACCTTACAGCACAATCAATTCAAATGAGGAAAATACATATCTGATACAAAGAATACAGCAACAAATGTTAATTATATAGGGTGGGATATTCAAAAGGGTTGCGCATGGCGCAACAGAGGTGTGCCATGTGCAACCCAACAATGCTCCCTGGCACGATATTCAAAGGGGCAAGTTCTATGTGGTGCAAGTGCGGGGGGCGTGCCCACGCATATGCGGCTCATCCTGATATTCAGCCTGGGATGTGTGGCGCATATGCTGGCACAACTGCACCTTGCGCCACTCCGGGGGGGGGGCACAAAGGTTTGCCTGGTAAATTCAGGAACAAGTCCTGGCCACCCACAGATGAGCTGCCATATTGCAGGGAGCAACATGGCAGCCATCAGCCGTGGGTGGCCACCCGCCCACGCAGAACACTGCCCATATGCTCCCCTGCCCAGGGAGCGTTGTGCCCCCCATCGCCCAATCATAGGCATAGGTATTGTACATCCCTTGTAGTCCAGTGGACCACTTTCCAATGCCCGATCATAGGCATATGATTATTATATCCCTGGTGGTCCAGTGGAACCCCCCCAGTGCCAGATCGTGGGCATATGTATAGATTAACCCTGGTAGTCCAGTGGACCGCTCCCCATCACCCCATCATGGGCATATGATGAAGTTATCCCTGGTGGTCCAGTGGAATCTCCCCCAGTGCCCGATCATGGGCAGAAATACTGAATGACACCCTGGTGGTCCAGTGGTAACCCCCTCCCCACCAGCCCACTGAGGCCCCCGCCACCTAGCACCCCCCCAGTCAGCGGCGAGTGGCAGCACCCTGCCTGCATGCCACCCGGCCGCCCACCGACTGACAGTGTACAGTAGGGTCTGTACGCCTATTGGTCCACTGCATGGACCAATGGGCGTGCAGACCATACTGTACTACACAGGCCCAAAATGTTAATGAACGCATTCATTCACATATCACTGTACACTGTCAGTCGGCAGGCAGCCAGGTGGCATGAGGGAGGGGTGCTGCTGTCCGCCGCTGACTGGCGGGGTCCTGGGTGGTGGGGGCCTCAGTGGGCAGGTGGGGAGGGGGGTACCACTGGATCACCAGGGTGTCATTCGGTATTTCTGCCCATGATTGGGCACTGGGGGGTGTTCTACTGGATCACCAGGGATACTTTCATCATATGCCTGTGATCGGCGATGGGGAGCGGTCCACTGGACCACCAGGGTTAATCTATACATGTGCCCACAATTGGGCACTGGGGGGGGGGGTTCCACTGGACCACCAGGGATATAATTCACCGAAGCCTGTGATCAGGCATTGGAATGCGGTCCACTGGACCACCAGGGATGTACTAAACCTATGCCTGCGATCGGGCAAATTGGTGCGGAGGCTGCCAAGGGTCAGCAGGGCATCTGTCTCAAATGGCTGCAGCCTGGCAGGGCGCAAGGTGCAAGTCACCGGGGATTGGTGCACCGCATGCAAATGGGGCCATAATGACATGCAGATGGCCCCATTTGCACCTTACATGCATAATGGCCTCATTTGCATGCCCAGTGCTGAATATCACAGTTGATGCACATAGCGCAACCGCACTTGCACTGGCGCATCCCCCTGCTCCCCTTCTACCACTTGCACTGGCACAGTGCCACTGTGCCATGTGCAGTGTATGCACCCTCAGTGCCATATTCAACAGTGCTGAGCCATGGCGCAGCACCGTGAATATTGCCTGGTCCATGCCCTGGCACAGCCCAGTTGCGCTGCACCCAGGCTTGTACCCCTGCCTGGCGCAGTCTATATATATATTTTTTTTTACTTGTTTAACTCACTCCAAGAGTACAAAGTATACAATGGGTCCCAAATATTTTAAAATTTTCCTGATCTATTATTCAGGTTTGCTATAGTCCACTCAGATCTAAGATTTGCCAGTAATTCTGTTAACCACTTTCCATATGAAATGTCCTCCTGATCCACCCAGTGTCTTAATACCACTTTCTTTACAGATATAAGAATAAGAGCCATCTAATATTTCCTGTTGAGAACCCTTATCTTCGAATAATCTCCTAGGAGACATATTTCAGGTGTAAATAGATCCTGTAGATCCAAAATAGGATCTGTTCTATGCTGGATGGTTGTCCAAAGAGGAGTGACTTTGAGACAGGTCCAGAAAATGTGGTACAATGTACCTTCATGTTGAAGGCATCAAACACATAAAGGTGATGGTGTCAATCTGAATCTAGCCATTTTTTGTGGAGAAAAATATAAATTATGTAGGATATGCATCTGCATCAGCCTGATCTATCTTGGGTTGCAAATTTGTGACAGCTTTACCAGAGTACTGACCAGTCTATGTTAAGATCAGGGAAAAAAGTATACCAGTATAGATCAGTCCAAAACAGTCAGAATATAGCCAGTCAAACTGTATTCCATAAATTTTGGAAACTGCCTTTGGACAATCCACTAATTGAGACATTTCTTTAGGAAGGGGATACTACTAACTCAGGATCTTGTCCTAAAACGTTTATTAATAAATGTCTTAATTGAATGACCTTAAAATAATAATTATTTGGAATCTTAAACTTCTATTTGATATCATTAACTGATAACTGAGTGCACGCGGGCAGTTACGAGTGCCAAAAGCAAATACTTAAAGGAAGCTCTCTCCAACTCCTGGGGTGATGGAAAAAATTTTTGGAGTAACTTGAAAGACCTTACAGGCAAGGGCCCTAAGTCACCACCCACCATGCTCAACATAAATGGAACACCAACATCTGACCTGTACACAATCACCAACACCTTTAACAATGCGTTCTCCAATTTGGATAGAGTCCTCCCTTCTAATTTCTTCGATGCCCCCTCTGGTAGTAACCCTCCTGCCACTGCTCCTCTCCTACACCCTGCCCCACAATTCTACTTCAAGGAGATCCCAGTGCATGAAGCCAGAACCTATATTCGGAAAGCCATTCGCAACGCAGGCTGCAGCAGTGACTCCGTTGACCTGAAGTTGTTAGCGCTTGTCCTTAAAGAAGTCCTTGAACCCCTGGCAAAGATCCTCAACCTATCACTAAGGATGTCCCAGTTCCCATCTCGCTGGAAACAGGCGACCATTACACTGGTACACAAAAGTGGAGACAAATGACTGCACTCCAACTACAGGCCTATTTCCATCCTCCCTCCATTGTCTAAGGCACATCGCCTCAGACCAACTAGTTGAGTACCTGGAAAAATATGACATCCAGTGTCCTGAGCAACATGGTTTCCAAAAAGGGCACAGTACCACCACTGCACTATTAGAATTCACGGGCTTCATCCATACCTTGCTTGATCAAGGAAACGGTGTAGGGGCAGTATTCATCGACCTTACGAAAGCCTTTGATACTGTGAACCACCCACTCCTACTCAAGCAATTATCAAACATTGGGCTCTCCAGTGAAGTGCTGCTCTGGTTTTCAAGCTACCTTGGGGAGAGGGTCCAGTGGGTTAGGATTGCAGGTGTCACCTCAGAAGAATAGCCAGTCCTTTCAGGGGTCCCACAGGGGTCCATCCTGGGGCCACTACTCTTTAGCCTCTTCCTCAACGACCTTTCCAGTGTCTGCCACCAGAAATTACTGCTCTACACTGATGACACAGTCATGTTCACCAACCACCAAAACGCAGAGCTCCTCGAGAAATAATTACACCTTGAATTCATGCACATCGAAGAATAGTTCAAGTCACACAAACTGGTCATGAACTACAGCAAAACAAAGGTTATGGCCTTCTACAACGCCAGGAGTAAGTACAAATCCTGTGACCTCACCATCCTAAACCAAACAGGGACCTTACTTGAACACATTCCTGATTTTAAATACCTTGGTGTCACATTGGACAACTCTCCTACCATCGGCACATAGATTCTGTTGCCAATGTCACCAACATCCGTATAGGACTGCTGTACAGGCACAACCACTACATGACTCCTGACACTCTCCAGTTGGCTCTCAACAGCTCTGTCACCTCCATCATCAAATATGAGCTAGCAATCTATGGCTCTGCCTCTGCCTCTGCCCTCCACAGAATTACAGTTGCACTCAGCAAAGCATGCAGGCTGCTAACTGGGGCTGACTGACTTACACACACTTGTGACCTGTACACTCGGGCAGGGTGGCTTCCTCTCATCAGCCGGATACAGTATCAAACCTGCCTTTTAGCCAAAAAAGTCCTCCTCAAGGTCATGCCCCCGGGCATTGAAAAGCTCCTCATTGACCACCACAGCACCCAGCAAACTAGAAGTTCACAACAACTAACCTTCCTTGTCCCCAGATGCCGGACTACCATGGGCCAGAGGGACATTGCCCGCAGAGCACTACAGTGGTACAATACTCTCAACAAAGAATCTCTTACTGCTGCTGCTCTTGACCCTTTTAAGAGACGACTCCAACTTCATCTCATTTCAACTAGTCATTGTGACTGCCTTGCCTAATCAGGGGCCCACCACTCACTGCCCTCCACTTCAGTCTTGACAGCTACCACTCCCCACCTTACCCCCTTCTACCTGCCTCACCTGCCCACCCCCTTGCCCCTCTCCCTTTCCTCCCCCTGGGCATTTTATGACTTTTACCCCTTCCATCCCTCCCCTTTAGAGCTCTTACGCTCACCCTCTACCCTCCGACATTGGCCTTCCTGCCTGCATACCCCCCCTTCTCACCTATAGCACTTATTTCTAAGATTGCCCTTGGTTGGCATGTCATGCTACCTAACATTTAACACATTTTGAATTATTGAAATTTCCTAAGCCTCAGTCTCTTGCTTCTTTTTATTGTGTAACTATGTATTTTTATGTCGACCTTTGTATGTATGTATACCCCCCATTCCTTCGACGTGGAACCTTTGTAAATGAGCAGTTCCTGCTCAAAGGTATTTGTAATCCTAGATTTCATTAAAATAAAAATAAATAAAAAATCATGACCCCCCTTCATCCATAAAATTGCTAACATGTATCTCCCGTAAGTACAGTAACCAGTTTGGGGAAATAGTTTTATCACCTATTTTAAAATTTGGATTACCAAATAAAGGCTGATTAATGTCTATTCTATTGTTATATTTAAGAAAGCGACAGAGTTGGGAATGGATCCTTACAGACAAGGCTATAGGAGTGTTTTTAACTTAATGGGAAGGAGGCCCTCTCTAATATGCAAAAGAGCTTCCGGATCTAGGTCACAGGCCCGTATTTGGGTTAATTCAATTTTAAGCCAGGATGGAGAGTGATGTGCAATATCTGGTAATAGCCATCTTAAGTATTTATTAATATGACTGGCCCAGAAGTAAAGCCCTAGATGAGGCAGACGTATGCCTCCTCTAAGTTTAGGTGCTACTAATTTAAGAAATGCAATTCTGGGGGTTTTATTGGACCAGATAAATCTAGAAAAAAGACTATGCACCTTATTAAACCAGGATAGAAGAAGCCAGGTATTAAGTAGTGATAGGCGATAGAAAAGGCATGGGAAAATGTTCATTTTCGGTAAGTTGATCCTGCCCCAAATTAAAAGTGGAAGGGAAGACCTTCTGCTAAGGTCTTGAGTTATTAGGTGGATCAGGGAGTCTAAATTTAACTTTAATGAATGTCCAGAATGCCTAGAGAGCTCAATTCCTAGATATCTTAATGAATCCTGTTGCCAGGAGATTCCCACTTTCACAATATCAGCTTTAAACAATTTGTGGTTAAGGGGGAAGACAATTGTTTTACTTATATTCAATTAATAATTAGAGATTTGGCTAAATGAGTTTATGATATCTAACACTGGGGGGATGGAAGCAGCAGGATTTGATAACTGCAGGAGGAGGTCATCCACGTAAGCTGAGACCTTGATCTCACAAGGATGTATTGGGATGCCTTGTAGTTCAGGGCAGTCTTGCAATTTGCGGATTAATGGCTCCAAATATATATTGAAAAGTAGTGGGGACAGGGGGCATCCTTGCCTCATTCCTGAATAAAGAGTAAAGGGTTCTGAGGTGACCCCATTACCTGATACTCGAGCAGCTGGAGACTGATACAGAGATATAATCCATTTTTGAAAAGTACAGGGAAAACCAAAAGCTTTCAGAGTCTGAAACAGGTATTGGCAATTAACCCTGTAGAATGCCTTCTTGGCATCCAGAGAGACCAAAGCTGCAGGAAAAGGGGCATCTATGGATGCCAAGAAGACATGGGACAGGGTACGAAGGTGGCCCACTAAGGATCTGCCCTTCATAAATCCAACCTGTTCCAGTCCAATAATGGTAGAAATTATCGAACTAAGACAGTTGGCAAGCAATTTAAATAACATTTTTACATCTTGATTCAATAGGGAGATAGGGCGATAATTCGTGACCAACTCAGGAGATTTACCTGGTTTAGGTATAAGTATAATCACTGCTTCAAAAAGAGATGTGTCAGTCTGTACACCTGAGAGTATATGCTGGTAAAGGGGAAGCAACAAGGGGATAATTTGTTTTTTAAATTTTTGATAAAAGTTAGCTGAATCCCTGGGGTTTTGTTTAAGGGCAAATCTCTGATTGTATCAGACAATTCCTTAAAAGTAATTGGGGATAGCAGAATTTTTTTCTGGTCTTCAGAGTAAGACTGGGCAAATTGGCCTCTTTCAGATAATTTTCCAGACAGTTCTTTGTTGGGGAATTTGGCATGGGGCCATATAATTTTTTATAATAATCTGTAAATTCAGATATTATTTCACTCGGGTTGGTCTTCAATGAGCCATCTAATTGTGAACGTATTGAGGTTATATACCGGGATGATTCCATTTGTTTAATTCTAAGGGCCAGGAGATGCCCTGTCTTTTCTCCCTGATCTGTGTAAGAAGCTTGTGTTTTTAATATGGCATACTCCGCCTTTTCTCTCAATATATCTAAGTAGGCCACTCTCAATTTAATTAACTCCTGCTTAGTAGATTCAGGGGTAATTGGGGACAAATCTCTTTCAATAACTTTAATTTGGGATAACAGTTGGGACATTCATTGTTCTCTCATTTCTTTCCTTTTGGAGGCTAGACTAATAAGTATCCCTCTGAGATATGCCTTAAAGGCATACCATTCAATATCTGGTCTCATTGTGGTGCCCTGGTTAAGATCTATAACTTTTTCTATATGCTCTTGAATTGCTTGGACCAAGTCAGGATCCTTCAGTATTTGATCACTGAATTTCCATCTTGTCCCTCCTTTGGGCAATGATAATACTGTCAAGTGACATAACCCAAGAGCATGATCTGAAGGAGGGCCAGTTTGGATTGAGGCGTCCATGACTCCAGGAATAAATTAATGAAAAAGAATCAAATAATCAATCCTAGACTAGGTTTTATGGACTGGGGATGTATATGTATATTCTTTATCTAGGGGATGTAATATCCTCTAGATATCACATAATCTGACCTGCTCTATTAGTTCCCTGAGATCCCGTTGGGCTGGTGAGAGACCTTTTCTATGATGTCCAGTCTTGTCTAATACAGGGTCATAAATCAGATTAAGATCTCCCCAAAGTATCATTGGAATCAATAAAAAGGGACTTAAAGTTTGGATAAGATGTGTAAATAATCCTGGTGTATCCTGGTTTGGTCCATAAATACTACCTAATAGTATTTCTTTAGCAAAAATGTTACCATGGACAAAGATAAATCTGCCCTCAGGATCTCTCATTATTTTAGTAGGTACAAAAGGAAACCTTCTATGTATTGAGATCATAGTTCCACAACTATTAGTGGATCCTTCGGCTGAGAATACCTGGCCAATTTGTTGCCTTTGCAGCTTAAGTGATTCAGAATCTAACAAGTGAGATTCTTGTATAAAGATAATCTCAGCAGATAAGAAATTTATACTACCGGGCAAAAGTTTTAGAACACCCCCATTTTTCCAGTTTTTATTGAAATTTACGCAGTTTAATGTCTCAATGTACTCTGAAATTAAAGCATAGAACAAATAAACAATTGGAGATAAAAAAGAAATCATAGAATCATTTTGTTTAACAAAATTTAATCTAAATTTTTGACTCATCAAAGTAGCCACCTTTTGCAGATATAACCGCCGAACACACTCGTGGTATTCTTCCTACAATGGACATCAAATATTGTTCGGAAAGTTCTTCCCAACACTGTTGCAGAAGTTCCCACAAATGTGTTGCACTTGTAGGTTGCTTTGCTTTCACCCTTCTGTCCAGTTCATCCCAAACCAGCTCGATGGGGTTTAAGCCTGGAGACTGTGCTGGCCATTCCATGATTTGAAGCCTACCGTCTTGTTCTTTCCTCGAAGGTAGTTCTGACATAGCCTGGAGGTATGTTTTGGGTCATTATCTTGTTGTAGGATGAACCCTGACCAACTAGTCTAGACCAGAGGTATTGCATGGCACTGCAAAATGCTGTGGTAGCCCTTTCGGTTCAGGGTGCCAGTCACTCTGTGCAAGTCGCCGACTCTGGATCCAGCAAAGAGCCCCAGACCATCTCGTTTCCTTCTCCATGTTTGACAGTTGGTGTCACACACTGAGGAACCATCCTTTCGCCTACTCAACGGCGTACAAAAACCCTGCGTGATGAACCGAAGATTTGAAATTTTGATTCATCGGTCCATAAGACCTTCTTCCAGTCTTCAGTAGCCCACTGGTGGTGCTTCATGGCCCAGACAAGCCTCTTTTTCTTATTTTGCCATCTTAGCAATGGCTTTCTTACTGCCACGCGACCTGTCAAACCTGCAGCTCAAAGTCTTCTCTTCACAGTTGAAACTGAGACTTGCTTACTTCGACCAGTGTTAAGCTGTGCTTGAAGCTGTTGTCCTGTGAGCCGCCTATCACGCAAGCTGTTGACTCACAGAAACTTATCTTCTGATTCTGTTGTGGCTTTGGGTCTGCCAGACCTCTTCCTGTCGGAGTTTCCTCCAGTTTTCAAGTGCCTTTTGATGGTGTAGGAGACACCTTTCTTTGCAATTTCTCTAAAGGAGAGACCTACACTTTTAAGGGTTATAATGGTCTGTCTGTCTTCCTTTGTTAATTGCCTTTTTCTCGCCATTATGATAGTAATATACAGTACTACTTCCTGCAGTGCAATATTGTCCAAATTATGCTTCAGAGGGTGTAATAACAGTCTGTTCCAACACTGCTTTTATACATACAGGGGGTTTGTAATCAAGTAATCAACAAAAGTTGGGACACCTGTAGGAATTGTTTGCATCAACTTTCAAGGCTTAATTTACTTCCATTGCTGCAGAACAGCTGTAAGCTTTTAACCCATTACTTGTTCACTGAAAAAGGCCTTTTTTTATAACTCTGAAATTTACGTTATTTTTCAGTTTTTGCTAACCTAAACTTTTTTTTTTTACCTCTAGCAGTTTACCGCTTACCTTTGTACCATTTCAGGTTATTCACTGGACTTGAATTGCTTAAATTTCAATAAAAACTGGAAAAATGGGGGTGTTCTAAAACTTTTGCCCAGTAGTGGTAGGTGTTTCAAAATCTGGTACTGCTTAGGCTTTTGCCTGACCCCTTTCACATTCCACGTTGCTATGCTAATTGGTTTGGCCATTGTATATTCTCTTGTGGACCCCAATAAAATTGGGAAAAAATAGTAATCGATGCATAATTTGCTACTATATTGATTAGTTGTGCTGTACTACCCCCTACCCCTATTTCCCTTCCTTAGCCCAGTCCTCCCGTCAGTACAGCCGTCCATGTAATTATGAAGAGTATCCATAATGCTATCGCAAGACTTAACAAAAACTCAGCCAACCCGCCTCCCAATTCTGTTCGTACGATGTTGTACAGTACTACCTTTCTACCTCCCTCTTAATCCACAATCCCATCGCTCAGCTCTATAAAAACAATAAGAAGAACAGATGAACCCCAGTTTGAGTCGTCGAAGACTGTGACAGACCATTGAATAAAGCCTGTCTCTAAATAGTTAGGACCCATTTGTTTCTCCTTCCCTTCCTCCACTATAGCGGGGGGGGATAGAGATAGATTCTCCTGTTTCTCAAACCTATAACTTTCTACAGGAGTAATACTAATAGCAACAGCTTGAACATTTAACAGCATAAACAAGGATCCTGAAAATATATTCTAATAAAACATAAATGATTGAGATAATAATAGATGTTCGAGTCTATCAGAAAAAGTGCCCTGTTTGGATAGGCCAACTGAAATTCGGTGTTACCACTCAAAATCAATGGCAGGAGAGTTATTATGATGTTTTCTGTAGCTCGACGCAAGTGGTCCCTCTAGTGGTGATTAACCACAATTAGTATACACTGTTCTAGTGTAAAATTTTGCAAAGACCCTTAAAATGCAGTCTTCGCGCAGCAAAACAAGTAAAAGGAAACCAAGTGTTTGTACTTAGTCCTTAATAATCATGCCTCATGTCCCTGATAAGCAACAAGAGTTAAATAAATGTAAAGGCTTCAGGTTACAGTCGCAAATTGTCCTGGAACATCCGCTTATCTGCAATAGTGCCTTCATTTTGATATGTTCAGCACATTTATATCTGATTCTTAATGATTTATACTCAAATAAACAACAGGGGAGGGTTATTCAGGATTTCTCTTCCTTCAGAGTGGAACAGTCAAAAGTAAATCAGTACTCTACCCTGTATTTCTACGATTAAATAACCAGTGTTGTCACCAGTCTCCTATCAGCGATTGTGAAATAGATCGGGTAAAGCTTGCTGGAGGGCGGTTTGAGCTGAGTCGGTATCCTCAAATGTAGACCAAGATCCTGCTAACAATACTTTCAGTCAAGCTGGATAGCCCATTTTAAACTTTATTCCTGCTGTGATTAGCTTGGAGACTATCGGATGAAACTGAATGTGGCACTACCTCACAGTAGCTGGTAGGTCCTGCATGATTCATATTCTGGTTTCCTCCCATTGAATTTCCTGTAATTCTCTAATTCTTCCCAAGAAAAATTGCTTCTCCTAGAAATTCAGGAATTTGAAACCTTCAGTTTTTGAAATCCTGGCTATTTCTGTGGCAATGTAGTGGGGGCAGGAGTTCAGCATGGATTGGGACAGAACAGGTACAGGACAAGTAGCGATGGGATGGGGATCACGACATGGAAGGACAGGGCAGAGGTACAGGAGGGTAAATGAAAAGGACAGGACAGGACAGGGTCATTTTTTTTTTGTAGACTTTGGTAACTGGGTAAGGCCCACTAGGCACAAGTGCCCATTTTCAGGAGCAACCTTGGAGCACTAGGGAGGTTATGTGACTTGTTCAGAGTTACACAGTATGCAAGTAGAGGCTGTGGGAGTCAAACCCAGAACTGCTGGATGTACCAAGCTCATTCACAGCTCGTTACTGTAACCTCTACTGCCAGCCCCAAGATGGGACAGAACAAATATGTAGTGAAGCTATGGGGTGCAGAACACGACAGGACAGAGTGGGACAGAACACAGCACAGTGGGACATGATGGAACAATGCAGGATGGTACTGAGTTGCATGACAAGGTAGGATATGGTAGGTATGTAGTGAAAGCAGAAGCACTGAAAGGGATGCAGTGAGGGCAGAGAGGATGGCAGGACAGGTCAGGGTGGGCCAGGAGAGAGTGGGATGGGACAGGTAAAGGACAGGGTAGGATGGGACAGATCAAAACAGTACAGGACAGGACAGAATGGTTCAAGACAGGATGGTGCAGCACAAGGTAGCACAGGAGGACAACACGCGATAGGACAACGTAAAATGGAAAGTGGTACATGACAGGGTAGGACGGTACACATGTGCAGAGAAGGCAGGGAAGGTACAAAACACGGTAAGATTATTACAAATCATGTGATTTCAGCAAATCAATACACAGAACCACTGTACCACTTATCCTGTGTATAGCAATCTTGTGCAGGAACATTAACAGTGGAGCATTCCACTTCTCAGCTAGGGGGGCCTTCAAAACTTGTCACTGGGCAACTACATCTTGCACTTTCTAGTGTCTCTGTACAGGCTCCACTGGCTTGCCTCACCTACCTGTGGTTCTGTTATGTATGCACTCTTTGTTACAGTATGGTGTCTAATTTGCTGCCCTGTTGTTAGCTATTCAAATTGTTTGTACACTGTCGCCTGTAACTTTGTTCAATCCTTAACTGCTTGTGTTATTTTACCTGATGCTATGTGTTTCACTGTATGAACATGTCCTTCTTTGTACTCTCCCAGGTTGCACCTGAAAATAGGCATCTGTTTTGTCTATCGTGCTTACCTGGTCAACAAAAGCTAAACAAATATTCTCTTTTTCCAGTGCAGAAAGTTCAGTGATGTCATGTGATGTACTTGGCTCCAGTGGTTCTCTGTAAGAGACACCCCCCCAGAGGTTCAGAAAGTGGCTACTAGCGATTACCAGGAGGCAACTGACACTCATAGTAAAAATATACTTGGTTTCACAGACCCCAAGCTTTGAAACAAATACTTGGAATCAGCCACAAATCCGTTATTTCAGTTTTAAGAGTAAAAGAAGAACAATTTAAAGAAAAAAAATATTTAAAAGAGGAAAATCAATTTTTATTTTGACAGTAAAGTTAATTTTTGAAAAACTATCACCCTATAAAAGCAGTTTTTTTTTTGACAATGGCATTTTGCCATCTTGTAATTGCTTGCATCCACTTCCTGCATGTCTTTTGGGGGGGGGTTGCAGAAACCCACCAAAGTCAAGCATGTCACATGACACACTACTACAGCTTTCCTGAGGCAGCATGCACAAGGTGCCACGGTGACACCTGATGATGAAATCGGGGGCATTTACTGCAGTGCTAGAGCATGAAAGACAGTAAGCCAAGCATCAAAACAACACTCTTTGACAGCGCGGAAGTAAGGACTGAAATTGCTTGACTGGCTCCTTTTGTGGTAAGTACTCTCACCAAGTCCCTGAATGAAATAAAAGCGAAATATTTATGATTTATAGAAATACACACTGTATTAACATAAATTTAATTTGCAAATCACTTACTTGATATTTTTTGTAATGCAGGACAACATCCTTTATAAAGCTCCTAGCCCTAGGTGTGAAACGTTGGATTTTATGTGACAGTAAAATGAACTGGCAAGTTAAAAAGCTGAATTATTGAAAATGAAAGCTGACATGAGTCATTCACTGAATGTTCTGCACTGTGATTAACTGTCCATCACTGATCGTCTCCAGTGAATGATTGTCTACAGGGGTTGTACAGGAGCACCACCAATTCTTCCATTTAAATTTAGAAAAAAAAAAGTTACAATTTATTTGAGATCATCGTAGCTAACTCCAGTGATTTATAATATGTTTACAGCATATGGTTAAGGCTTATTGTGTATGGAATTCAGTCACTCTCTATAAGCTATCGTAGGACAGTTCAAAGGTCACTAAAAGTACAATGATACCACAACTTTTCATGACCTCTGAACTGCCCACATTGCTCATTACCTTTAGGGAGGTTGTTCTGAGGTGCACCTCCCTCCACCTGCTCCTGCCCATTATCTCCCAGAGAGAAAATTACTTTTTTTGTTTGTCTTTGGCAGAATACCACATCTCAGTGGAGCTGGAAGTAGTTTGCCCTTGGCATTATGGATCCAACAAGGAAAGTGTGCGGCTAACATAAAGAAACAGGCACACAAAGCTAGCACATGAAAAAACAAACCAAAACATTTAATAAACATCTCGTTACACAACCACCACAGGAGCCACCATAGTAACCTGAATTGGGTGTGTGGCTGGCTGGTGAGCAGGCAGGGGGCTGAAGAGAGAAGCACTTAACTCTGCATTTTTATTTTGTTTGTAACTACAGACTACATAAAACAGTGTATGGGCACTGTACACAACAAAGCATGTGTATACAATCTTGGGGTCAAGACATCAGGGACCTCTCGAGCTTCGCTCTTGAGTTTTCTATGATATCATCTCAATCCCTCGATGGAAACACAGCCTTGCTGTGTATGGTTGCCCATCCACTATTCTATATATAGGGACTTTGCAGGGTGTTTCTTGTGGTATAAGAGACTTCTTGTTGCCATCCTCTCACCCAAACCTCATGCTTGAAGTCTCTTTTAACATTAGAGACTCCCCATGGAGGCTATTCAGGTATAGAAAGGATGTTGGATATGGTAAGAAGGGACAAGCACTGCAAGTATGTAGTTTGTGTGCATAATGGGGCAGGGTAGGACAGGACAACACAAGGTAACGTGGAACATGGGTGCATCACAGAGTAGGATTGGATGGCTATGTACTGAGTACAGGGGGTGCAGGACAAGACATCACAGGGTAGGGTGGAACAGGTTGTCTAACAGACTAGACCTGAATAGGTATGCTGTGATGGCAGGGAGGTGCAGGATGAGATAGAGGTAGAGGAAAAAATGGAGCACTGACAGGATGGGTATTTGGGTATGGGTGAAATCCAGACTGCCAGACAAGATCCAAAACAATAAAAAGCAGACAAGTTGGTCAAGCTGGACCAGCTGCAATTTGCAGGGTCCGTCAAGACTAGTCAGTCCATTTGTTATCATTTTTGTCCATCTGTTCTGGTTGTTCCAGATGTCATGTAGGGTGATGGGTATGGTTGAAATATGGACCATCGAACTTGGACCAGACCAAAATGTTAAAAGGTCAGGTCTGGGTCTAGCAATCCTGACTCACCTATAACCTCACCCTAGATCAAGACCAGCCCAGCTGGAACATATGGAACAAAGTAATAAAAAACAGACCAACTGATCTGGATGCAGTGTGCAAATTGCATCCAGTCTGCCTGTTTGACCAGTCCAGTTTTTATCATTTTGTGTTCGGTCCCTTTCTCTCTCTGGATTTTACCAAGTACCAGGGTATTCAGTGGAGAAGGAGGCATAGGGCAGAACATGTCAGGTATGTAGTGAGGGTGTAGGACAAGGTAGAATGGCATATGATGTAAAGAACACCACAGGTAAGTATGTAGTGAGGACGAGGTGTGCTGGATAGGGCATGGTGGAACACAACAAAAATGTTGTGAGGGGGTGCAGGACAGGGTATGATGGAACATGACAGATGTATTGTGAAGGGGTGCAAGAGAGGGCATGATGGCATCCAACAGATATGTTGTGAGGGGGTGCGGGAGACAAGAGGGCATGATAGAATAAGACACGCATGTACAAAGTGGAGCTGCAGTGCAGAACAGGCAGGATCAAGTAAAATGGTACAGGACAAGATAAAGCAGGATGGCTCACAATTTCCCGGGGAGTCACATCTCCCTAAACCCACTAGACAAGTTCATCATGGGGGGGGGTGCTGACAGCACAAGAATTCCCCCATGAGCAGCACCATCACTCAGCCCTTACCTGAGTTCACAGAAACAAACAGCACCACATGGTGTATCCCTAAGGACGGCTGGGGCTCAGAGACAATGGGATCCCGAGCCTCTGGTCACCACACCGGTGCTGCATGGGGCAACTCTTGCCCACATGAGTCTTGAGCAGGAGAATGCTGAGGATGCAGCAGTGGTGCAAGCAGCTACAACCATACACACTATCGCAATACACAGACACGTAGCGAGTGAACATACCCCCCAACCTGAAAGCAAAACAGAGAACACTGGTTCTGGACCCTCTCTCAGCCACACCTCTTCATGATTATTCAGCTTTCAAGCACGTTTTGTCGAGACCTTGCCCAGAACTCAGCTGGCTCTGTAATTGGATATCTATGCAACCCATCTACAGCTGTCCTGCCCGCTGGTCCCCCACGAGCTTCCGGATTAGGAGTAATTGGGAGACCTTCCAGAAGTCTCCATAGAATGGCCTATGATTGGAAGTGTCTATGTCCATGGGTTGGGGAGTGGAGATTGCAGTAATTTATTTTGCAAGGGAGATGGCGGGGGTATTGCAGAATGGTATCTCGTTTGTAGATGTCTGGTGATGCTCAAGGCTTCTCCTGGAATGAAAGACTTTGCGTTGTGCTTGTTGTGATCCCCATGGTGGGACAGGTCAACTTACCTCAGGAAACAGGCAGCCAGCTCCATCACAGAATGGAGAAGATGAGGCCAATCAGCACATTGTCTGCAGTCCGGCTTGGGAAGAGGGAGGGGGAACTTGCGCTTCTTGGATATTGGGGCAGCCTTCTCTGACACAAGCTCAGGCAAGCACGGTTTCAATACAGCAAGTGGCTTCATTCGACACACTGACAGCGCTTTCTCCCACCTTGGGATGTACTGTACCATTCAGGACACAGCAGAAGGGGTCCATGGGGTGCAAAATGAAAACAAGCATTAGAGACGTTATTTAGCATGTTATCGCTGTTCACTCAAAAACTATCCACTGATAATATCATATATATCCTGGTCAATAGAAACAAGTTAAATCAGAGTTTTTTTGATAGAGCACCCTCATGCCTAGATTTACTTGAACGTTACACTAATTGTTTACAGTGCAGAGTTAGGACTAAACCAGACAATGCAGCTGTAATTGACTGCTACAATCAGGAATGCCCCAGCATCACAGCTGATTGTTCCGTGATGTGGCTGTCCCTGATTGCAGCAGTCAATTGCTTTGCACATAGTGGCTCGCTCATTAACTGCTGTCATTGACAGCATGCTCCACTATTCGCGCGGTAGAGATCAGCCCAAAAAAATAGACTGCTGCCATTCACCACAACACCTGCCTCGCCTCCACAACCCACTTGTGAAGGAAGCTGAAGCAAAGTGTGTTTCTTGCACATGCGTGCATGCAAACACAAAAATGGAAAATGAATGGCTCAGAATAAAATAAAAAGGTATATGAATGGCTCAGAATAAATTGCTCAAAACGATGAGTCATTTGAAGGGTATTTGAAGGGATATTGGGAGCAAAAAAATGAAGTGTAAAGTTAAAAAAATGGAAAATAAATGGTTGAATGGTATGAATACTGAAATATGAAGGGATTTTGAGAATAAAACAACTGAAAATTTGCCCTTTTTTTTCTGTATGGGTTCTTTCGTGGGGAACCAAATCTCAAACCACGAAGCACATTCAGCACATTTAAATCAATAACTACTTCTGAAAACTGTTCAGATTCAGTCCGGTTACAAATCAACAGCTTTACTGTGCAAACCTTTCAATCCAAGTACAGTATATTTCACACACAAGCTGGGCCAATCTCTTCAGGAGCAAGTCTTCGGTCAAAATTGCAAGTTGCACTAACAAACTTCTTCTTCTCTTCTGCCACAATTCCAGGCTGGAATCAGACAAGTCCAACTTCTGCAATCAGGCAGTTCAATATAGGAGAAAGTGGCAGGAGGCCAGCTGATCCTCTTCCCACTGATTCATCAACGCTCCTTCTGGGAGCTACTGCTCGAAAACACAAGATGTTCACACTTCAGCCTCCAGCTCTAACTGATCCACTTCCTACTGTCTCTCTGGGGATTTCCCCTGTAACTCCAGCAGTTCAGCTGGCTGAAGGAGCTGTCAGTCACAGCAAGGGCTCCCCCTCCAGGCCAAATTGGCACCAACATTAAAACTACAAAAGCTGCAGTTTTTCTTCCCACAAGACTCCTGGGGCAGGCTCCATTTTAGGCCCCTAGAGTCTAATCGGTCCAATTACTGAAAGTCCAGGACCTAAAATGGTGGCTTCCATCCAAATGATTGAGCAGTAATCAAAGAAGGTTAGACAAACTTCTCTATCTCTAATATAATGACAGATAAACAGTAAATAAGCACAGTTCCTACTTAGGCTCCTTCTGTACAAGTAGCGACTGTAGATTGGAGCAAATCAGCACACTGTCTGGCCGGTCACATGCCCTAAATCACTCAGACCTAGCACAGACCAATTTCTGAACACAGATTAGCTATTCTCTTAGAGGGACAGATGCGGAGGCTTAATATGGCAGACTCACGCAAAGACGCAGAATCACACTAGGATGGGACACCAGCCTGACAGTGGGCATTAGGAGCCCAGGAAGACATTATAGCAAACCCCAAATTTGTAGGGGGTTACACTCTTCCCTGTCTGGAAAAACTTGGCATCAGTGTCGTGTCTACACATGCTATAAGATTCTATATAGAAAATACTATACGCAAAATACATGCATGTTCCATCAGTATGCCCCAAATAAAATCTGATGCATCAGTAAAATAATTGGTCATGACAACAAAATTACTATACTTTTTCTATTTAGTAATAAAGTTTCATAATGGCGCATTTTCATAAACATTTTTCATAACAGATTAACATGTTCAAATAGTTAAACATCATCCTTGTTTATACTACCTCCTGTATACTAATCCACATGGCTTGGCGCCTATCCCTATCAGCTACATTGGGGCTGCATGGGGCAATGATATTAGTACACTGATTGGATGGCTTTACTATTAGCTTTGAAGTGGCAGAGTAACACAGATTTGGAAGAGAGTTTCCAGAAATGTACACCCCTTTGTGAACTACATGCAATGGGAGGTCGTCAGGCCTTACTGGGGAGTCATAACTGAGGTGCATTGCAGGCTTTGTGGCTCTTCCAGATTTTCTAGGAAAGACAGGCACAGACTCAGTCCTTTCAGCGTTTGCATTTGGGTTGATCAGTCCCAGCTCATTGGTTGTCAATAAGACAGCGTATGATGAAAGGGGTATCTCTGCTCTGGCTGTCTGTTCTGGGCTGGAAGTACTTTCAGCTTCTGGTTCTGGTTCAGCAAGATTACTTTCATTACTTTGTTCTGATATTCCAGGTTCATCATCAAGAGGAAATTCCATGGAATTTAAATCACATAGCTCATCACTGATACTTTCAACATTATTAGCCTCATTAACATCATTGTCCATAATACTATTGGAATCATTGGTTGCAATTAGTTCTGAACTATCTGGTATGACACCAGTTGTACTTTCAAGGTCTGGCTCTACATCTTGGGGCTCAGTTAATTCCACAAGACACAAGGAGTCAGCTACATCAGAAGTCACACATTGCACCTCACTTTCAGGAGGCACAGGGGCTGAGGAGAAGGCTGGAAGGTTAAACAGTTCTGAGGGTCCAGCTTCATCTCCCATATTACACAGGGGGTTTCCTTGAAACAACTGACCCACTTCATAGGACAAATAATAAGTGGCTTCACACTCACTGTCACCAGATTTAGACTAGCTGTCAATTTCATTTAGCACCTGACTGATGAAGGGCCTTGGACCTGTAACAACTGGGGGGTGCGGTAACTGTTTCTTTTTAGCTGCAGCTTTGGTTACAGACCCTGGAAGGGCAGTGTCTTGAGGTGCAGAGCTGATAAGGATTTGCCCAACTGGTAGCAAGTGATTTCTGTGCATTGTTTTTATAGCTCACGGGTCATTCTCTGGATGCACCTTGTAAACTGGCAGCTCTTCCAGTTTACTGACAAAAATATATGGGGTGTGATGCCACCTGTCGGCTATCTTGTGTTTTCCATGTAGTCCTAAATTTCTCAGTAGAACTCAGTCTCCAGGTTGCAGTTCTTGAGCCTTAACATGCCTGTTGTGCCTTTCCTTGTTTGTTAAGTTTCTTTTGGCCGCCATGGTATGGGCTAACTGGTAGGCATGGTTTAACTGAGATTTTAGTTTCTGGACATACTGGAGATAATTCTCTGCTTTGACTCTGTCAGGGGATATTCCAAAACAGACATCTATTGGCAACCTTGCTTCTCAACCAAACATTAGGCGGTAGGGGGACAACCCAGTTGTATCACCTTTGGTGCAGTTATAGGCATGAACCGATGGTTTTTTTTTTTTTTTCTAACCAGGAGAGACACATTAAGCTGAAGCTTGTTTACAGGCGTGACCTGGGAGTACAAGGAAGTTAAGTGACTTGCTCAAGGTCACACAGTATGCATGTGAGGGCTGTGGTATTCAAATCCAGATCTCCAGGTTTGCAGCTCAGAGCCTTAAACCACTGTGCTATATTGCCAGTGTACTTTTCTGCTGACTCCATCTTGGTTTATCTCGGGGATGAAGGGTGCCCAGCATGTACAGTAATGTATGATTGAATCTTTCAGGCTGTAGTTCCCCCTTGGGGTGATAAGGAGTATTTCTGGACTTCCCTACCCCCCAGAGTGAGAGCATTTGTTTAATCAAATGGCTTTCAAAGTCTCTCCCTTGAACAGAGTGAATTCCCTTGGGGGCACCATAATGGACAAAGAATTTCTTTATTAAGGCTTTCGCCACAGTGGACACTTTCTGGTCCTTAGTTGAACAGGCCTGGGCATAGCGTGTAAAATGGTCAGTCACCACTAGTATGCTACCAGTATTCTTTTGATCAGATTCTAGATGCAAGAAATCAATACACACAAGCTCCATGGGTGCACTGGTAGAAATATTAACTAGGGGTGCAGCCCTCTGAGGCTGAGCTTTTCTCTGTAGAAAGCAACTACAGGTTTGGATGTGAGTGTTTATGTTGGCCCCCATTTTTGGCCAGTAGAATCAAGCACGGGCCAGATCAGTAGTTCAGTCACAGCCTAAATGCCCCATCTGGTCATGAAGGGCACGTACAGTAGAACCACACATTTAGAAACTGTAGGCAACACTAGCTGTTTCTTGACAATTTGCTCTTGTCTATTGGTGATTTCTCTGTAGAGCAGTTTGTTATGCAACTTTAATCTTGGCCCCTCTCCAAACAGCAGGGAAGTTCTGGTGTCTTGAGAACAAAGTTTAGGCACATTTTTTCCAGCACGAATAGCATCCAACACAAGCTTAATCATAGGATCTTGGGTTTGAGCCCACTGTATATTGTCAGGAGTCAGTTGAGGCAAAGTGCTGAGATCCAAGGCTGCAAGATGGCAGTAGGCAGCAGGAACACAAGAATCAGGAGGACCCAAACAGTCCACCTGGCAATCAATGGTTTCAGAGGATGGATGGTCATCTTTATCGAACTTCTGACAAAGAGCCTTAACAGAGTGTTCGGACATTCTTACCCACTCGGAGTTGGTGCCAGGTCTCCTCAAGAGGGCGTCAGCATCTATGTGATTTAAGCCGGGTCGGTACTCTACTAAATAGTTGTAGGTGGAGAGGGCTAATAGTCAATCATGACCAGTAGCATCTAACTTCACTGACTTTTGCACAGAAGTAAGAGATTGTTATCAATTTTTACCAGGATTTTCACACCATACAGATAATCATAAAATTGAGCTACAGTGGCCCATTTTATAGCAAGGAACTCAAGTTTGTGTACAGGGTAGTTCTTTTCAGATGGTGTCAGGCTTCAGCTAGCAAACACCACTGGTTATAGGCCTTCCTCATACTCTTGGTACAGTACAGTGACAAGTCCCTTTAAACTGACATCGGTATATAACACATAAGGCTTGGGAGGATCTGCATAAGCGAGAACAGGGGCATGGGTAGGTTGTGTAAAAGGCCACCTCACAATCTTGAGTCCATCTTGTTCCAAAAAGCTAATTTATTCAAAAGTAGACTTTCTCTTCCTCCTTAACAGCACTCCTTTTGTATTTTCAGTTTGTTGGTGGATAACCTTGAGTTAAGTTAAGCAGAGGGTGGATGACTTTAGTATAATCTTTCACAAGTCGGCGATAGTAGCCGCAGAACCCAAAGAATCTTTGCAGTTCCTTAAGATAGTTAGGCTGGGGCCAGGTGGTCAGTGCTTCTACTTTGCTTGGCTCTGTCTGAATCCCTTCAGACGACACAATGTGACCAACATATTTTATGGATTGCTGGAAAAACTGACACTTGTTAATAGATCATTTTAAACCAAAGTCCTCCAACCGGTCTAGAACCTTAAACAGGCAAGTCTCATGTTCCTCGAGGGTCCTGCCAAACACAGTAACATCATCCAAGTAGACAAGGCATTCTAGTAGATTCATGTCCCCCATAGCTCGCGCCGTCAATCTCTAGAAAGTGGTGGGTGTTCCCGAAATGCCTTGGGGCATGCACAGAAATCCAAAGGGCAGATGAATGCTGTTTTCTCTCTATCTTCGGGGCCATCAGAATCTGGTAATACCCACTCCAGAGGTCTAGCACAGAGAACCACTGACTCCCACTGAGGCAGTCAAGGGCATCCTGGATGCATAGCATAACGTATTGGTCAGGTATACTGTAGTTCTTTGATTCAGCATTTGGTAGTCCAAACACATTCTCACTGAGCCATTTTTCTTCTGGACTACCATGCTAGGGGAGGTGTATGGGCTGCGAGACTTCCATATAATTCCAGCTGCCAGCACTCTTAGAGGTGGTGTCAAATGTTGTTGATGTCTGCTGGTGCCAGGCAGCAAGATCTCTCACAGAAAGGACTTTCGTCATGAAGTCTAATGCAATGTTCATCCCCAGTGATGCATCCCACATCTCATTCTTTCAAAGAAAACACCTTGCTTCTCTGGGCCAGTATTCAGCTGATTTTAGCTCTCCTCTCTTCAGGGATGGGTGACTCTCCAAAGTTGAACAGATCAGGGGTCACCTCATCATTCTCTCCGGTGCATGTTTTGCCTGGCAACACAGCAATATCTTCAAAGTACACAGTAGCCAAAGTGCAGCCTCAATTTACTCTGATATCCTGGTTAGACATGTTTCAGACTTGTACCACTACCCACCAAGTATAGGCATGAGCTCGGGCCGGCAGAATGCTAGGCTTAACCAACAGTCCCTTGGGCATTTTCCCCTCATATGGGGCATCCAGCATGAGGATCTTATTTTTAACATCTTTTTTAATTCATACTTCACCACTGAGGGTACACTGAGCATTGGGTGGCAATACAAGTGACTCCAGAACTTTCTTCCACACTAATCCCACCGGTTCATCTTTCTCAACCTCTTTGGCTTGCATCTGTACTGTAGATCATATGCTCCGCGCACCATGTTGGAATGAGTAGGGCCCTTCCAGTCCTTTTGGCTTGTTTCTCTTGGCAAAGCTGGGCTAACCAGTCAAACATATGAGCGTTAGTGCTGATCAACAATGAGATACCATCATACAGTCCAGTCGGTGGGCACACCAGGGTCAGAGTCTCCACTGGTTCATCCATGCCAGCAACAGCAGTAGGGGAAACACAGAAACATAGAATTTGACGGCAGGTAAGGACCACTTGGCCCACCTAGTCTGTCCATTTCCCTACCTAACGGATAAGTTGCAGATCCTAGATAACCAACAGTCTACTTCCTCCTACCCCCCACTAGAATTGTCTTATGTCTGTCCCATGCATTCTTGAATTCCCCCACTGTTTTTGACTCTACGACCTCCTCAGGAAGGCTGTTTCATGTACCCAAAACCCTCTCTGTGAAGAAATACTTCCCACACATTACCTCTGAGCCATCCCCCCTCTATCTTCAAATTGTGCCCCTTGTTTTTGCACATCTCTTTTTCTGAAAGGTGCTACCCTCTTGGACTTTGTTGATTCCCTTGAGGTACTTGAAAGTTTCTATCAAGTCCCCCCTCTCCCTCCTTTCCTCAGGGCTATGCATCTTTAGTTCCTTTAATCTTTCTTCATATGTCTTCTGATGTAGACCGTGCATCATTTTGGTTGCCCTCTTCTGGACAGCCTCCACCCTGTCTATGTCTTTGCGGAGATGGGGTCTCCAGAACTGTACAAAGTACTCCAGATGTGGTCTTACCAACTGTCTATACAGAGGGCCAACAACTTCCTGTTTTCTACTGGTGATGCCTCTCCCTATGCATCCCAGTATCCCCCCAGCCCTCCTTACTGCCTTCTCACATTGTTGGTCCACCTTTAGGTCATCTGATATGACTACCCACAGGTCCCTTTCCATTTTTGTTGTTGTCAGTATCTCACCCCCCATTGTGTACTCTTCCCCTGGGTTTTTGTTTCTCAGGTGCATTACTTTGCACTTCATTGCATTGAATCTAAGCTGCCATACATTTGACCATTCCTCCAACCTTGCCAAGTCCCTTTTCATCCTTTACACCCCACCTTGTGTATCAACCCTGTTGCAGATCTTTGTGTCATCTGCAAAGAGACATACTTTCCCTTCTAGTCCCTCTGCAATGTCACTTATAAAGACATTAAAAAGGACCAGTCCCAGTACTGAACCCTGCGGTACCCCACTAGTAACCCTCCTTTCTTCACTGTGGACTCCATTTACTATTACCCGCTGTGTCCTGTTGTCCAACCAGTGTTTTACCTAGGCTACCACCCTAGAACCCACTCCCAGGCTGGCTAATGTGTTTATTAATCTTTTCTGCGGGACTAGGTCAAATGCCTTGCTTAGGTCTAGGTAGGCCATGTCCACAGCCCCTCCCTGGTCTACTGCTTTGGTCACCCAGTCAAAGAAATCAATTAGATTTATGTGACATGACCTTCCCACTGTGAATCCATGCTGCCTTGGGTCCTGTGCCCCACTGGCCTCTAGGTACTTAACAATTCTTTCTTCAGAAGTGATTCCATCATTTTCCCTACCACAGAGGTCAAACTGACAGGTCTGTAATTTCCTGCCTCTGTCTTGCTCCCACTTTTGTGAAGGGGAATCACATCTGCCTTCCCCCAGTCCTCAGGTATCACCCCATCCTCCCATGATTTATTAAAAAGTGTAGTCAGTGGTGTTACTAGTTCTTCCCTTAGTTCTTTTAAAATCCTGGGGTGAATCCCATCAGGCCCCATTGCTTTATCCACCTTCAGTTTTAAGAGTTCTTTCAGAACCCTTACTTCTGTGAAAGGACTAATATGAACCCCCCCCCCATCCAGAGTGCTTCTATTGGCTGGATTAGGTATTTCCCCCTGCTTTTCCATTGTGAATACTGAGCAGAAGTATTCATTCAGTATCCCTGCTTTTTCACTGTCACTCTCTGCCCAACCACCTTCCTCTTTGTTCAGCCTCAGTATCTCTGCCTTAGTCTTTCTTTGCTCCCTAATGTACCTATAAAAGGTTTTATCCCCCTTCTTAACTAAGTTGGCTGTCTTTTCCTTGGTTTGGGCCTTTGCTATTCTGACTGCCTTACCCACTTTCTTCTGCTTTAATTGGTACAGTTCTCTGTCCTGCTTCTTCTGTGTTTCCTTATACTTCCTGAATGCTGTCTTTTTTCCCTTACCTTCCCTGCCACTTCTTTTGAGAACTATAGTGTTTTTTTCTTCCATTTTGATTTGTTTATTTGCTTCACACAAAGACTTTTTGCCTCTGTGATGATGGTTTTGATGTTTCCCCATTGTTGCTCCAACCCACCTTCTTGCTTGTTTGCTAGTGCTTTTCTGAGGCACTCTCCCATTTTGACAAAATCAACCCTTCTGAAGTCCAGTACCTTCACTTTTGTGTGGCTTGACTCTACAGCTAAGTCTATCGTGAACCACACTGTTTGGTGGTCACTTGTTCCCAGATGGCTACCCACTTCAAGATCAGAGGTCCTCTCTCCATCCCCATTTGAGAGTATCAGGTCTAAGATTGCTCTCTCCCGAGTGGGTTCCAAAACTAGCTGTCTGAGGCATGCCCTCTGTAGGGTATCGAGAATGGCCCTGCTCTTGGATGTGGCTGCAGCAAAGGTGCTCCAGTCAACATCTGGCATATTCAGGTCCCCCATCAGCAATATCTCCCCTTTCTCTGCCATCATAAGGATGCCTTCTATCATTTCCTTGTCCATTTCCTCCCCTTGAGACGGGGGTCTGTATACAACCCCTGTGAGGATTGTGGAGCCATTTCCAGTCTCCAGGGTGACCCACAGTGCCTCCTCTCATCCCTGTTTACCCTTTAGTTCTGTTGCTTTGATCCCTTCCATTACATAGAGAGCTACTCCTCCTCCTCCTCCTCTTCTTCCCTCCCTGTCCCTCCTGTAGATTGTGTACCCTGCTATGTTGACATCCCAGTCATGGTTCTCTGTGTACCATGTTTCTGTGACTGCTACAATATCCAGGCATCCCTCTTCCATCAAGGTCACCATTTCAGGGAGCTTTTTACCTAGACTACAGGCATTGGTACTCATCACCCTCCATTTTTTTATGGCTTTATTTCTTTTTGCCCCATCCCTGTCCCTACTGCCTTTGATATCCAAATTCAGATATACCTGTGGTAAGGGTAGGATTTGTCACTCAGCCCCCACACATGCAGTCCTTCAAGGGGTAAGAGCGGAAGGTCAGACAAGTATTGGTCATACCAGTCTTTAAATACAGTAGTGACCTGGGAGCCACTGTCTAGCACAGCTCAAGTGGAGATGCCATTAACAGTCACTGTGGTTTCCATTGGATGGGCACACCATCTCGGACCAATCTGGAGGAGTCTGTCTGGTGGACTGTCCCACAGCAGTTTTGTAGGAAAAAGATTTTCGTGGTGGACCTGGATGCAGTTTTATATTGCTTTGTTGGACTAAATTGAGTAGCTTGGTAGTGACTCTCCGTAGATCTTCGGGAGCGTTGCAAACACACTGAGTGTGCCAGTCCTCTCCACACCAGTAACAAAACACCTTGTTCCTGGAGTCAGCAGAACGAGTCAGTTCTTCATGAGGTTTGTAAGGATCAGGAGGTGGAGCCCTAGTCTCTCCTTTTGGTTTAGATGATGGCTCAGATTCTCCGTAGCCCCTCCAAGGGGTAGATGCTCAGGTGGCATAAATGAGGTCCCTCACCATAGCTCTCAATTCCCTCATTTCTTCTACCATGGTGGGGTCAGCTCGAGGTTTGACAGCAAGGGCATTGGCCCCCTCCCCATGGGTGGGGTCTCTCTACTAGGCTCAATCTTAGTGGAGAAAAGTCCCTTTTTTTTTTTTTACTTTATTTTTATTGTTATTGACATGTATTTATACACAGTTACATCCATATCTGAGCAGACCATACATGTTGTCTTTCCCAAAGAGAGACAAGCTCATTAATCAAAGGATTTCTGCATCCCAAATATTTTGATATCTCATTAGTAGGAGTCCTAGGTTAAATACTAAAGACATATTCATTATAAGGCTGTTAAAGGTAGCTCATGAGCAGTATGAATAATACTATTACCTAAAGGACTATATTATATTTCCAACAAGCCATACCCTGTATGGGTTAATGGTATCATACTGTATATCCAAAGAAAAGGAGCTATTAGGCAGCAAAACTTCTGCTCTCTAACCATTCTATGATAGAATAAGGAGACAGAGGAATATTTTTTAAGCTAGGAGTTATTTTAAACATTCATAACACCCTCTAGAGGCTATAAAACTTCAGCTCTCATTTAAGTCTACTTTTCCCCTTGTAGATGATGTCCTTAATTAAAGTTCAAATATAAATTATAATAGGGGTAAGTGTCACTAAGAAATTTTCTAAAGAGGTACCCTTAAATTCCAAGGTCACCCTGCAGATCCAGTCTTTGTAAGCAAAGAATTAATGGCACTTTAATAAGTTCAGCCTTCTTCTTTTTCAGCTCGAACCCCTTCTTCAATGTCTGAGTCTTGCTAAGGACTTCTGTGTCTCATGGCAAATCGAGATGCCCATTTAGCAGCCTCATTAGAGTTGGAGAAGACCCAGACTTTCCCAGCATGTACTATTCTGAGGCAAGCTGGAAAAACCACTGCATGGGTAATGGAGGCCTCACGAAGTAGTTTCCTGGTATTATTGAATTTCTTTCAGCACATTCTGGTTGAGTAACTAATGTCCAGGAACAAGTACGCAGGGTGATCGTCTTGAATCACAGTACCTGCTTGTCTGGCCATCCTGAGTATTTTATCTCTGTTGCCCACACCGTCAGTAACTAAAAGGAGTGTGTGAGAGGTTTCCATGTCTTCTCGATACCCTCGAGGTGTAATGCAGTAAGCTTTCTGCAGCCCCAGATGGAGACTTTGACCCTCCGGTGCAATTTTCTCTTGTAGCCAGTCCCGTAAAAACATGAGAGGGTGAGCTCCCTCTGACCCTTCAGACAACCCTAGGATCCAAATATGTGACAATCTGGCTTGGTTCTCTAGGGTCTCCAGCCGTGCTCTTAAGTGTCTGTTTTCTTTGACCACCATGGCTGTTGCAGCAGAAGATGACTCAGTTGCTCTCTTTAAATTCAACATTTCTGTTTGTATTCCCTCCACGGTTTTCTCTACCAGGGACACTCTAGAACCTATCGCATCCACTTTGGTGCTTAAATCTGATACCGATTTAATCAGTCATTGTAACTTCAGGCCTATAGATGCCATATTTTCTTCTGGCTCAGAACTTGTGGTGGCCTGCATTTCTAGTCGATTGCGTGGTCTGCATAGTTCCTTAGGATTTCTATCCAGTACTACCACCTTTATCTCACTTCGGGTTTCCCATTCTGGATTTTCAATACTCCTCTTTCTGATGAGATAAAAATATTTTTTCACTTTTAGCTCAAAACTGAGTATTTTAAGATTATTTATAAGAAAGTCATAGAGCTAATGCAAATTGCTTCCAACAAGCTCGGGCTCCACAGCGCCCCCAAGTCCCAGGGTTTTAACTGGCTCGACAGCAGCTTGCCAGCTGGCTCTTAATTCTTTCAATTCTTTCAATAGTCCACTGACTTGTTGAGTCTGAGAGGGGTCCTCTTTCTTGACAGATCTATCAAGGGTCGGGCAGTTCTTGCAACCCCCTCACAGGGTTCCCAGTCATCATCCTCATTCTCTGCCTCCCAAATTTCCTTCATTAACCAACAGTATTCAGGAGTGTTAGCTTTTCTGTCTTGGAGTTTTAACTTTAACATAAGCACACTTAAATAATGACCAGACTTAAGGATATGTTCCAGCCTGACACAATTCAGTTCACTAGCTGAAATACCCCCTTTACGATGTGTCCTTTGCAAGGCCTGTTCCACCCGGGTCATGAAAACAGACAGTTTCTTATTCTTCCACTGTTTAGCAGACTTGAATTTCCATAGTAATTCTTCTCTGGATTCAGTGCTTCCAAATACCCTTTCTAAGACAGTCAGGTACTGAGCTGCAGAGGCCTCTGGATTGGTGGACCGGAGGAACTGGATAGCTTCCAGTGCAGGGCCCCTTAAGCTTTCCATAAGTCTCTTACATTTCTCCCCTTCAGAACATTGCCACTCTTGTGCCAGAGGGGTGGCATAGTCCATCCAGGTTTCCAAGTCGTCTTCTCCCACAGGAACAGGGAGAGCACCTGGAAACAGCCTGAGCTTGTGATAAGGCTCCAGGTGTACTGAGGGTATCACAATGGGTGAGGCTGCAATGGGGGAAGCCTTGGGCATAGATGGGGAGACTGGAGGGGAATGTATATGGGTGATCTCCTCAGTGTCCTCTAGAGCCTTCTGCAAGTCCTTAACAGTCTGTCCTTCTGCAGCTAAAAGTCTCGATAACTTCTCTTTACATCCTTCTATCTTTGGAAATGCCCTAGAGGAAGATGGGCTGCTATGTATGTGAATGATCCTTCACCCCATTTGGGACCCCTCAAGCATACTAACAGGGGGTACGTTTGCAGGGTCTATAGGGAGGCTACATGAGATAAGGGCCACTAGAATCTGCTCAAACAGGTCTGAGTCCCACCCTCGCACTGATACCTTCCCCAGACACTTAACCTTCCCCACGGTTTCCTCTGTAGTAGCTTTGGTAGTCCCCATGGGGATGTCTAGAATCAGTAAAGCATTATTGGGGTCAAACCCTTCGGGCTCACTCCACCCCATCATGCAGTTCATGACTTGCTCGTGTGGAGAAATTTTCCACCTGGGTGTAGTCAAAACCTCCATTTCAAATTTTCCCTTCAACTTTCACTTGCCTGAAATGTTACCATTTTGCCACTAGGGGGCACTAATCCCAGTGGTGCCTCAAAAGATGTAACCCCTAGGTGGCACTATTCTAAGGGCTGCTACTCCTGCCTATATGGCTATACACAGGTTGAGGGGCCTGAGTTATCTAATAAGGTGCAACCACACAGAGAAATGGTATTGGGGTTGCTTATCTGCTCTGATAGAACACTCTGGGAAGCTATAACTACCCATCAACCCTCCTAGTTGCCTAAGATATAACACAGTGGTAAAGTCACAATCAGTAGGAAGCAGTAATAATGTGCTCACACCCTTCTCACTTACCACCAGGGCTGGACATGCACCAACTGCCCTGGAGACCCCCTTGAAAATAAGGTTAGCAATGCAGCAGTACAATCCTAATAATGTAACCCAACTAATAATATGCACACTAGCCAGGTTAAGCATAAATCAAGATGATAAGATTTATTTGGGTGCAGTAAACAAGGGAGGGGCATGAATCTAGGCAAATAGCTATCTGAATTTGTTCAGTGATTGCATGCACTCTTAGTCCCCACCTGACAGTCACACAACACTGGGTACCCAGGATGGTAAGTCTGGCTTGCCAGAGGCATTGCCCAAGGGTGACAGGCATTGTAGCTGATGTTGGTTCCCTTGATGGAATGAAAAGCAGTTAACATGCAAAACACCCAAATTATTTGTAATCCAAGCCGGTTAGCTCAGTCCTTTGCAAAACTCAATAAATGAAGACAATTAGATGATACCACAATGATTTAAGTTTTTGTGGAAGGGAGCTACCCTGATTTGTACTCACACTACCAGGAATCTGCAGTGGAGCAGGCGATGTGGAGACCTTGTGGTGATGACAATCAAGCTTCAGGGAAACAGGGCTGACACAACACATCTCCACTTCACGGCCTTTCCTCCAGGTGGCCGCAACCTGTGTGTTGTTGCTGTGCAGGAGCTGGATCTCCGATTTTTTAACTTTGTGCCCTCCCCTACTTGAACCCCCCCCCCAGGAGAATCTATATTGGGGGGTTTGGGGGGTGTGGGGATGAGCCCACCCACATAAAAAAGAGATATGCTGCATGGCAAGAATCATGCTGTATTGGCAGCACGATTATGCTGTGCGGCATATATCCTGAAACATTATGACCTTGTGCCGCTGAGCTTCATCCCACTGATTCCACTATGTTCCTTCTGGGAGCTGCTGCTCGAAAACTCAAGCTGTTCACACTTCAACCTCCAACTCTGACTGATCCACTGTCTGCTGTCTCTGGGGATTTCCCCTGTAAATCCAGCAGTTTGGTTGGCTGAAGAAGCTGTCAGTCACAGTAAGGTCTCCCCCTCCAGGCCAAATTGGCACCAACATTAAAACTACAAAAACTATAGTTTTCCTTCCCACAAAACCCCTGGGGCAGGCTCCATTTTAGGCCACTAGAGTCTAACTGGTCCAATAACTGAAAGTCCAGAATCTAAAATAACTGAGCTGCAATCAAAGCATGTTAGATAAACTTCCTATCTCTAATATAATGACAGATAAACAGTAAATAAGCACAGTTCCTACTTAGCATAGATATGCAGATGATTCAGTCATTTTTTGCAGGGACCAGGACCCCTCCTCCCTGCAGGGTAACCTCCAGAAGCACTTCACTGAAATTGAATCTTGGTTCACCAATCATAAACTAGTTCTCAATTATAAGAAAACCAAGGTGATGCTATTTGCTCACCCTCAGAACAAAAATAGGTCCTCCCCACTCTTCATTCTCAATACTAACTCTATGCCCCTCGAAATGGTCCCCAATTTTAAATATTTGGGGATCACCCTTAACTCAGCTCTCTCCTTTCATGAGCACATCTCTGTCACCTGCAGAGCTGTAAACATCAGAATTGGTTTACTTTATTGGCTTCACTCATGTCTCCAGGGGACAGCTCTTAAGCTGGATGTATCTACTTCTGTTCTCCCTCTGGTTGACTATGGCCTAATCATATATGGGTCTGCTTCCAATACTGCCCTAAATAAAAGCCAAGCTGCCTTAAACAAAGCTTGCCGCCTAGTAGTGAGGTGTGACAGATATACCCATACATGTGATCTCTACCAGCAAATCTCCTGGTTGAAACTTGAGGGACATCTCTGCTACCACACCAGCCTCCTTGCCAAAACAATATCCCTTGGATGTGTCCCTGCTTGAGTGTCAACATTACTATTGCCAGCTCATAGAATGAGAATCACTAGATACTCCAGCAATGCTGCCTACCTGACCCCCCCTTTTTAGAACTTCCACTAGGCAAAGATCCTTTAGTTATAGAGCCCCACTATGGATGAAGGCCTTACCTTCCACTCTACTTGACACCCCCAGGCTGGGATTCTTCAAGTCTGAACTATGTCAGCTGTTACTTGCCTCAACTAGTTGTGGCTGCCTTCGTGTCACCCCCCAACCATGACTAACCAAGTAGCCTCAGTACTCAAACTTTCCCCATTCAGGTTGTGTATAACTCCACCCCTACCTCATATCTGACAAAATCCCTGGGGCTGCCCTCCTATTTCTGCTTAGCTACTGACCGATTACCCGACTGGGTAATGGGAATGAGTGTTTTTGTTCTGTTTTTTTCATGTAACCCTGTAAGTAACTCATTGGTGTAATTACTGTATTCTAAGTCTTGAATGTCTTACTTCTATCACTGCCTCCTTGTCTGTAACTGCAAAAGAGTCTCTGACTCAAAGGGTTGTAATTCCTAAAGTTTAATAAATAAATAAAATAAAAAGGCTTCATCTGCACAAGTAGAGACTGCAGATTGGAGCAAATCAGCACACTGTCTGGCCAGTCACAAACCCTAAATCACTTGGCCCTAGCACAGACCTATTTCTGAACACAGATTAGCTATTCTCTTAAAGGTACAGGTGCGGAGGCTTAATATGGCACTGTCACGTAAAGACACAGAATCATACTAGGACGGGACACTAGTCTGACAGTGGGCATTAGGGGCCCAGGAAGACATTATAGCAAACCCAAAATGTGTACGGGGTATACAGTGGTAAAATATTAGAAGTGTTCAAGTTGTCAGCAACACTGGGTTTAACCCTTGTTATATAACTCCCTGATTCACCAGGCTTTTGTGAGTCACCGCCAACCCTTAAACTCAGTACCCGGTCATCTGTGTGATGCCTTTGCAAATTGTAAGATTTCCTCCTATCTAAATCATTGCAAAGAGAAAATGTATTTGCTTGGGGTACAGGGGCCACATTAGTGGGAGGTTGGACTGTTGTGACCTTTCTTGTTGGTTCTGTTCATGGCTCGAGAGGGAATTTATCAACCTGCACCTCCTGACGACTTTAATCTACAGGGAAAATGGATTTACTGTAAACATCAGTTGCGACTAAAGTACTGTAATTTCTAGTGAAGCCAGATGGCCTGAAAAAAAATTAGGGCCACCCACAGAAGGAGTTGTAAGGAGCTTGAGTATGGATTTTCCCTTGTTTGTAGAGAGTGTGCTAGTTGGAGAAACCTGTGCCACCAAGGAATTTGAAGTGGGTAAAGTTTCAGTGTTATTAGTGGTTAAAACTGCAGGCTGTTTCGGGAGGGGTCAGAAGATGAAGAAATTGCAACAGAGGGACTAGAGAGTCCTCCCAATGTTTGTTCAAAAGCCCCACCATCGAGACAAATTGGCATTGTAATCAAGCTAGTTTTTATAGCCAAGCTTTTTTTAAATCAGTCATTTCATGGATAGTAGATTGACATGGGGCTAGTGGAGTTCGAGGTAGTAGGATATTGTCCCAGGGAGAGAGTCAGCATTAAGACCAGGTGTTACTTGCAGCTGACGTACCGGGAACTGTGCCTCCGCCATTGTTGCTTCCAAAAGGGGTTGCTCCAGTGTTGCTCTGTCATTTTGCTGTGCCTCATGAATCACCAGTCTGTTTTGTATGTTCTTCCTTCCTTGCCGGAACACGGTGGTGAAGCTTCATCTAGGAGATCCTTATCCCTCCTTACCTATCTGGACATACATTCCCTGGGTCAGAGGAAAGAATGAGCTTGGGTCTCAATCATGGGCAAACCCTAAAACCCATGTTAATGTCAAGCACTCGCTGTAGCGGACAAAATCCTGGAAAAACAGAAAACAAAGCTGATGTCAATAAATACCAAAACTGGGTAAGTGGAACAAGGCAAAATAACTGTTTTAAAGCTCTCCAGTATAAAATATCGAGTTTAGAGAATAATGGCTTGCTTGCTCCCTTACACACATCTACCTACATAGCCATCTTGGACCTCACTCCCAAAATTCTACTTCGTTGAAACATCCTGGATGAGCTTATTCAGAGACGGTCCATGTTCTTCCTGTATGGCTCAGAGTCACTGGTGTGCTTTGCAGGAATGACTAAAATGTGTGCATATTCTGTTTGCCTTATATGTGAGAGCTTTTGTATCTCTGTGCTTTTCCAGGAAGGCAAGCATGATTAAATGTAAACAGTGTGCAAAACATTGAATGTGCCCAAATCCTCCATCAGCTAATGTTTTCTTTATGTTTGAACCACTATCAACCACAATAAAACCTACAGAAAGTCCTTGTGATGTAATCCAGTACTGCATCTCTCCATGAAGCTCACCAAGGATGTTACATAGATACACAGATACATAGACAGTGTCGGCACATAAGGGCCTATGGCCCACCCAGTCTGCCCATTTAAGTTTGTAAGTTCAGTTTATGTTTTCCAGGAAGTCTGTTGCCCCTTACCCCTGACCTCCAGAATTCCTTTATGTCTATCCCATGCATTCTTAAATCCCGTGATTGTTTCAGCCCCCACCACTTCCTCTGGCAGGGTGTTCCACTTGTCCACCACCCATTCTGTGAAGAAATTCTTCCTCACGTTTCCTCTGAATCGTCCTCCCTCCAACTTCATCCCGTGCCCTCTAGTCCTGGAACATCTTTTTCACTTAAAAATAGTGCATTCCTGCACCCTGTTCCTCCCTGTAAGATACTTGTATGTCTCTATCATATCCCCTCTCTCCCTCCTCTCCTCCAGGGAGTACATGTTCAGTGCCTTCAACCTGTCCTCATAGGACTTGTGATGCAATCCATGCACCATCTTTGTTGCCCTCCTCTGAATCTTCTCTACCCTGTCTAAGTCCTTACGTAGGTAAGGTCTCCAGAACTGCACAGTGTACTCCAGGTGCGGCCTCACTAGTGTCTTGTATAGTGGAATTATGACCTCCCTTTTCCTGCTGGTGATGCCTCTGCCTATGCATCCCAGCATCCTATTTGCTTTACCTGCTGCCTTGTCACACTGTTTCCCTGCCTTGAGGTCATCAGAGATGATAACTCCAAGATCCCTTTCCTGCTTGGTGCATGCTATATCCTCACCCCCCACCTGATATATTGTGCCAGGGTTTTTGTGCCCCATATGCATTATTCTGCACTTCCTTACATTGAATTTCAACTGCCAAACCCCTGACCATTCTTCAAGTTTCTGCAGGTCCCTTCTCATTCTGTCTACACCCTCTGGTGTGTCTACTCTGTTACAGAGCTTTGTCTCATCAGCGAACAGTGAAATTCTGCCTTCTAGGTCCTGCGCAATGTCACTGATGAAGATATTGAATAGTACCGGTCCAAGCACTGATCCCTGTGGTACCCCACTGGTCACTCTTCCCTCTGTGGAGTGACAGCCATTTACCACCACCCTCTGTGTCCTGCTGCCCAGCCAGTTACCTACCCACCACTCTACTGTCCTGCCCACACCCATATTCCCCAGTTTGTGCAATAGTCTTCTATGTGGCACAGTGTCAAGGCCTTGCTGAAGTCCAGATAGGCCATGTCCACTGCCCTCCTGATCCACCTCCCTAGTCACCCAGTCAAAATTCAATGAGGTTGGTCTGACATGACCTTCCCTGGTGAAACCATGCTGCCTTGGGTCCTGTAGTCCATTGACAACCAGATGTTCCACCAATCTCTCCTTCAGTAGTGCTTCCATGATCTTCCCCACTACTGAGGTGAGGCTGACTGGTCTGTAGTTCCCTGCTTCCTCTTTGTTCCCACTTTTGTATAAGGGGACTACATCTGCTATCCTCCAGTCTTTGGGTACCTCCCCTGTTTCTAGTGATCGGCTAAACAGGATAGCAAGAGGTTCAGCCACCACCTCTCTTAGTTCTTTAAGGACCCTGGGGTGCACCCCATCTGGCCCCATTGCTTTATCAACTCTTATTACTTCCAGTTCCTTCAGGACCCTTTCTCGTGTAAAGGGACTTGTGTCCATTTCTGCACCATTCTCACCCGTTGTACTCCATTCAGACCCATTACCCTCCTCTTCCTCAGTAAAGACTGAGCAGAAATACCTGTTCAATATGTCAGCTTTACTGTTGTCATCCTCCACACAGCCCCCATCCTCCCCCTTCAGTCTCACTATCCCTCCCTTTGCCTTTCTTTTTCCTTATGTACCTGTAAAGGTTTTGTCCCCTCTACCCACTGATTTTGCAATGTGTTCTTCTGTCTGAGCTTTGGCTTCCCTTACTGACCTCCCTGCCTTCCTTTGCTTCTCCTGGTACTTCTTCCTATCCCCTTCTGCCTGTGTCTTTTTGTATTGCCTGAATGCAATCTTTTTGGCTTTCACTTTCTTTGCTTCCTCTTTGGAAAACCATAATGGTCTCCTCTTCCTTTTCCTCTTGCTAACCTGCTTAATAGATAATTCTGTTGCTCTTGTAATCCCCATTTTAAATACTTCCCACTGTTCCTCAACCCCTGATTCCTGCCCCATTCCCCTTAATGCCTCTTTCAAGTATCTCCCCATTTTCTCAAAGTTTGCCCCCCTAAAATCCAGGATACGTGTTTTTGTGTGGTTTGGTTCTGCTCTTTCTGTGATTTCAAACCACAGTGACTGGTGGTCACTGTTCCCCAGGTGCTCCCCACTCTTACCCCCATCACACTGTCCCTGTTTGTGAGCACAAGGTCCAGTATTGCCTTCTGCCGAGTTGGTTCCATGACCAGTTGCTTGAGGAAGGCACCCTGAAGGGAGTTCAGGATAAATCTGCTCCTAGTTGATGCTGCTGCTGGGATGCTCCAGTCCACGTCTGGAATATTGAAGTCTCCAACCAGTACTACCTCACCCTTGTCTGCCATCCTCTGGATGGCTAGCATCAGCTCCCTATCTGTTTCTTCCTCCTGGGCTGCTGTTGTTGTTGATGTTGGAAGCTGTGTGATCCTGGGGGATATACTGGATGCGAAGGGAAGCCAGTTTCAGTTGAGATTTGTCTGTGTCACTACAGGGAATAAATGACACCCAATGTGCAGTCAGTGACATAGATGTTTTTTGTTGGCAGCTTGTCCATATGTTAGTAGTAAGATGGGCAACATCAACAATTGCATCTTTTACAGCATTTTTTAGTTTTACACTGATGGCCTCATACACCTGAGGCACAGCAACAGTTAAAAAAGACTTCCTGGATGGGATGTTGTATCATGGTGACAACTGATTTACTAGCCTTTTGAAGCCAACATTCTCCATGGCTCTGAAAGGTTGTAAGTCCAGTGCTATCATCTCAGAGTTTAGTTTTGTACTGCTTCAGCATGTGTACATTGGTACTTAGCTTTACGCTCAAGCATTTGAAAAACTGTGAGCTGCCTTCTAGCAGAAGAAATCTTCCTCAGACAGGCCAGATTTGGCATGCTGGATGATGATAAGGGCAAAAGGGGACTATTTGCATTACATTCTCTCAAAGACTAAGAACAAGAGGACCTTAAAACTGTATCAGCAGTGCTGCTGCTACTGTACTACCTCTTTCTACAACAGGAAGAGGTGGAGTCTCAACTATCTCTGGCTGCATGGTGTTTTCATCTTTCTTTTTCTACAAATAAGCATGCCTCAGGCGTTATGAGTGACATCTCTCTAGATATTTTTTCAATGCTGAAGTAACCAGAGCACTCTTTTTGTTCCCTCTGCTGATTGTCTTTTTGCAAGTAGAGCATACTGCTTACAACTCATTATCTGCAGCCATAGAAAAGTAAGACCACACATAAGAGGTCACCATTTTTTATGCTTGCCATAGGCAAAGCATTTTGGTATGATACAGGGCTTTCAGATGTGTGTTGCAGTGATCCAATCCAGAAGAGTCTACAAGGGGCTTGACCAATAATCAGTAAGACTGATTATAACACTCTCAGGCATGAAGTGTGTGGACTTCAAAACACTGTGCAGACAGACACATTCATAAATCAGCTCTTTCATTCTTTCTGTGTCAGAGCAGGGAAAGGTTCATGTCTGTGTCTGAAGCATGCTATTTGGAATGCACTAAGTATGTTGTAATGTGGGCTACACATGGGAAAGGCTATAAATCTGTTTGGGGAGACTTCTGCCAGATTAACTATAGAAGCTGTTCTTTGAGACAGTTGATGTAACCCTTTCACTCCCAATAGGGAACCAGCTGCCTCTCTCAGTCTAGGGCTTCACTAGTGCATTTCTGTCACCATTTCTAAGCAATTTTTCTTAATCGTATGCATATCAAGCATTTTATTCAGCACAGCAGGCATTTTAGCACCACTTATTGACAGAAAAGGAAAAAAGTAAGAAAAAGAATAGTGAGATAAGAGACTACCTAGGTAGGTGGCCAATGTACTGATGCATAACATTGGAAATAAATAGGATAGGAAAATGGCACTGCTGCAGCAGACTACTAAGAAAGACAAGGGGAGAGGTTAGAAACATATGTCTCTGGGTGCTTCAGTTACTCCTAACATAGAGTACAGCTCTACCACAGCCTGCAGTTCAGTTTTATGATGTTCTCACACGAAACTGGTGGGAATAGAAGCCATATTCCTTTCTGAAGTCACCCACACACACCAGACTACAGCAGCACTGCTGCAGAGGAACCTCTAGATTGGCCATTGACAGAGTAAAGGCCTATGGCACATTCATAAGGTAGAAAAAATGGGCAAACTGGATGGGCTTTGCGGTCCTTATCTGCCATTAACTTCTATGCTTCTTTGTTTCTACACTGAGTGCCCAGCCCCCACTTCAAGCAGAAAATGGTGAAAACTGTATTTTTCATTCTCTTAAATTCCCTTCAGTTTGTCAGTTGTTGCCCCAGTGTAACTGTCCCCCCAAGTCCAAGCCTTAGTCTTCTGGCACGGCAAGGGATCTTCACCTTGACCCAGTGCAACATCAATACCAGTGGCAAGCATTCAACATTGACAAATGCTTGTTTATTTTATTACCAGGCATATTATACTGCCATCTGTGACAGGTACACTGTTGTTCTTTCTCAGCAGTGGGCTGATAAAGGTCTGTTTCGCCCTTATCTTCAGCCAACTCTTCAAGGCCAATAACAGAACTCAGTTCTGAATGCACTGCCCCCTCATCTTGTTCCTTCCGCATCACACTGTTCACTTCCTTATCCTCCACATCCATAATCACAAAATCATCACTTTCCTCCTGCACATGCTCAGCTGCCATCCCTTCTCCTCATTCATTCTGTCCTACTACTTTAAGTTCTGTCCCTTCTTGTATACATCTACTGTACATCTTTCATTTCACCCCCTTCATTTAAATCAGATTTATCCTCATCAGATTTATTTAAATTTGTATGTTACACATAGGCAGCATATCTTTGCTTGCCACTCCCTGTGGTGCTGACCACCCCCTTTGTTTTAATTAACAAAGATTTTACTTGTCCTGGCTGCTGGGACAGCAATGGGGAACTACCACTACTGCTTCTGGATGATGCACCACTGCCAGGAACTGCTCTTTTACTAGTCTGCAATACAGTATGGGCCATATGTTTCCTCATCTCTTCACCATTTGTGCTTCCTCCTCTCCCAGTCTGCTGCTCATAGTAAACAGTTTTTTTATGTACTAGAGAGCACACAAAAATGGCTGAGATTTTATTTAGCAGGGAGCTCAGAATGCAGCAATGGCAGGAGAAGTAGACCACAAAATATATTCACAACAGCAGATAATCACACAGTCAACTAAGAAAGGAACTGGTATGTGTGAAGCACCTATATGAATAAGCTTTGTTTTGTTTAATTAACATCTGAAAGGCAAGAAAAAAAGCACAGCAGACACAGCAGAGTACAGTCTCTTAACAACTGCAGCCTATTATTGCTACCTCCCTTGTATACTGAATAAAATCCCCCTCCTTTCGCAGGGTAGGTAGTGTTACACTGCCACAGTCAGGAGGAGAAGGGAGGCCAGGTCAAGTGAGATTTTATTTAGCAGGGTGCTCAGCATGCAACAATGGTACGAGAAGTAGTTGTCCACAAAATATATTCACAACAAAGAATCACAGTTAACTAAGAAAGGAACTGGCACATGTGACACAACTACATGAAAAAGTTTATTTTTTATTAAAGGCTGAAAGGCAAGAAAGAAGCACAGCAGATGCAGCAGAGTAGCATGTCGTAGCGCATGCAGTTGATTATTATCACCTCACCTGTATACTGATTGAGATCCCCTTCCTTTCTCAGGATAGGCAATGTCACACTGCCGCAGTCAGGCAGAGGAGGGGGGTCAGGTCAAGTGAGATTTTATTTAGTAGGAGGCAGGAAACTCAGCATGTAGCAATGGCAGGAGAAACAGTAGGCCACAAAATATATTCACAAGCAACATCAGATAATCACACAGTCAGCTGAGAAAGGAGCTGACATGTGTGACGTAACTATATGTTGCATAGCAATTGAAGCCTATAGCTTCCCAAAAGTTTCCAGAAATAAAAAAAGTTTTCAGTCAGTGATCTTCTGACCCTCCTCTCTTAGGTACTCACAGACACACTACTTAATTTGTGGTACCATACCCACATGTATACCTCATATACCAACTAACTGAAATAATAGTTACAGCTGGTCATGTGATGAAGTGTGTGTGTGTGTGTGTGTGTGTGTGTGTGTGTGTATATGTGTGTGTGTGTGTGTGTGTGTATACGTGTGTGTGTGTATTTGTGTGTGGCCACAGCACAATGCTTCACTGTGTCCATGTGTTCCCTGAGTCCCACCCCCGCAAGACGTCACCAGCATTGCCAACAAAAGAGTGAAAATGACAAGCACTCAAGTAGAAACTTCATGTCAGGTCACAAAAGATAAGAAAGTGGCAATATGCCAACAGCACCACTCACCTCACTCACAACAGGACTGTGATGCTGTAGCAAAGTGAGTTGTGGAGGAAGACAGGTGAAGATAGCAGGACAGTTGAGGGGGATCCAGAGAACTACTTGAGTCTCTTAAGTTGACTCCAGTGTCATTAACTTAAAAAAAAAAAATTTATTTTCTGTTTAAAATGGAACAGCATGGTGGACATGGACTCAGTACAGTTAAACTCTAGGTCTTTATTGATCTGGGTCTGCTGGGCCATGTTGGATATGGGGGGGGGTCTCATTCTTAGTGGGTTGGGCAACCCTAACAAAAACCACACCAAGTATAATGTGATTGCATATGTTAGAACCAAAGGACCATGAAAAAAGAAGTATGCATACGGTGTTAACTCATTCTATTTTGTGTGGCCATTTTGGGTTGGGTTAAGCAATGGATGGTTCCGATACCATATGGCGCTACCTGTAAGAATGGTTGTAAAGGTACAGTACATCAGGCGATTGAGAAAAGAAACATCACATGAACAGGCACATACATTTAACAATGCCATTACCCTATCACTAATAAAAAAGAACTGATGAATCACAAGAAAAAAACTATTTGAATAACATCAGTACCACAAGATATTACCCTAAATTTAAAGTCAGTGAGTAAGTCCCACCTGACAAAAACCTGGTTAGTTCAAAAAAGAAAATACTGTAATGGAAGGTCTTCATTTAGTCCCATAAGTAACCAGGTTTGGAGGATAAAAATCCCATACCTTTCCCATTGTAGTAAGTGTTTAACAATGTCACCCTCATGGGGTCCCAGGTCATCCTTCCCAATACATAGAAAGTACAGTTTTGTACTTACCATAACAGTAGATCTTTGAGAGGATCTTGTGCAGCAGGTGCTACCTTTGGGAGCTCACCAGAGGGTGCTCTTGCAGATGGTCACTTTCTTCCAGCAGTGCCTAGTGCGAGCCACTCACTCCATGATGTCATCACATCTTGCAGGTATAAAGGAAGTGGGCAGCCCCCAATATCCTCAGTTCTCCACCAGCTACCAGCTTGCTTGAGCATGGCTCTGAAGTAGAACTGAGGAAACCAGCAGTGCTCCCTCTTGTAAAGAGCAGAATTGCTCTTCCAGAGAAGGAGGGGTAAGGAGGGCAGGACTGCACCTGCTGCAAGAGATTCACGTGAAGATCTACTATTAGGGTAAGTACCTAAGTATCTTCATCGAGGGTATCTCTTGCAGCAGGTACTACCTTTGGGATGATTCACAAGCAGTCACCGTAAATGAAGGGAGGTTCTTATGAAAGAAGTCCTTGTAAAACTACATGACCAAATGTGGTCCTGCATTTGGATATGATGTCTAAACGCAATGCTTTGTAAATGTATGAATGGTGGACCATGTAGCCGCCTCATATATATCTGAGATAGAAACTCCTTGGAAGCAGGTGGCTGAGGTTGAGATTGCCCTGGTCAAATGTGCATGAACATTCCCTGGCAGAGGCTGTTGTGCTTTTGCGTAACAGTATGTGATACAATTTGCTAGCCAATGTGACAATGTTTGCTTTGTTACTGGAAGACCTTCTTTTTGGGAGGCAAAGGCCACAAAAAGCTGGTCTGATTTTCTTATAGGTTGGGATCTCAAGAGATAAATATTTAGGATGTGATGAATGTCCAATGTATGGAGTAATTCTTCTCCAGGATTGGTATGATCAGGAAAATATACTGGTAGGTTTATGGACTGGTTTAAATTAAAGTCTGAGACCACTTTTGGTAGAAAGACGGGATTGGTGTGCATAGACACTCTGTCTTTATGAAAAATCAAGTAAGGTTCTTTACACATCAGAGCTTGTAACTCTGAGATGAGTCTGGCTGAGGTGATGGCTACCAGGAATAATGTTTTCCATGACAAGTAGTGCATGTCTGCCATTTAAGCTGGTTCAAACAGTTCTTTAGTGAGCTGTTTGATTACAAAATTAAGGTCCCATGGTGGTATTGGGCATCTGATAGGGGGTTTTATATGTAATATCCCTTTCAGGAACATTTTTGTAAGATCTATTTGAGCTAATGTCTTATTCAAGATAGGTTCGTGGAATGCCGAAAAGGCAGCCATGTGAACCGTAATGGAAGAGTATCCCAAGTTTTGTACTGATAGAGCCGTGGGATATTCTAGGGTCTGTGAAAGCGGACAGGTAAAAAGATTGAGAGAGCTCTGTGTTGCCCAGATGGCAAGTCACTTCCACTTGTCTTGATAACATTTTCTGGTGGAAGATTTTCTAGCTCCAAGCAAGATTTGTGCCACTTTATCAGAGACTTTATGCCTGTTTATGAATGTGTGTTCAGGAGCCAGGCATGTACATGAAGTGGTCTTATGTTAGGGTGGAGAATGGCACCTTGCTGTTGAGTTAGGAGGTCCGGTGACATGGGGAGGTGAAGGAAATCTGTGATCGTTAGCTGTTGTAGCAAGGGAAACCAAATCTGTCTTGGCCATAAAGGCATGATTAGGATCATCTTTGCTGGTTCCCTTTGTAGTTTTAGCAGGACTCTCTGGAGAAGTGAAGTTGGGGGAAGACATATAAGAATGTCCCCATCCATGGCAGGGAGAGACCATCTGTAATATGACCCTTCCTCTCCTGTATGATTGAACAGTAATGGGACAGTTTGTGCTTCTCTGGAGAGGTGAACAGATCCATCTCTGGAGTTTCCCATGTTCTGGATATGCTCTGTAGTGTTGAGGTTTTGATTGCCCATTCGTGTCCTTGGGAGTACCTGCTGAGATGGTCTGCTAAGGTATTTTGTATGCCAGGTGTGACGTAGGCAGCCAGTTCTGAGTGCTGTATCATTTCTTTTTAATATAAAATGTATTACTGAATGTCTCCTGCTGAAAATCAAATGCTCTAGGAGTGACCTCACTCATCCCCCCCAGATTTCAGCTGAGAGATGGAAGTCATGAGGAAATGCTGACAGCATGTGAGTTCACACACACTCAGTTTTTAGAGACAATGTGTTACATGGAAGACTTTAATCAATGATCCTGTTTCTCTGAGTTAATTACAGACTTGTTTAAGTTAATTTTAAGAGAGAAATCATAAAGAAGGTTTATGATGTTGGAGAGGAACCTAGGTTGTTACACAGGGGTGCAAGATTGTAAATGTCCCTGTGAAGCCTGTGTGAGGGAGGATACAGCATAAGATCAAACAAAGTGTCATTTGAAGGACATGAATTATGCTGAAGTTGCAGAATGTAATATTTTTGTATAAGATATATATTTTCATATATCCTGACAGGGAGGAGCTAGGTGACCTCCTGAAAAGAGGTGGGGTAAAAGCCAGCATTTAATTTAGTCTGTTTAACTTCACAGAGACACATTTTTACCTAGACTCTGACCGTGAAACATCTTGTGAGCACTTTTAAGCAAGTATTTGGAGACTAAGTACTGTAGTGGGAATTGCACTGTTTAAAACCTTGTTCTTTTAATATATTTGTATGTCTTGTGATTTAACAGTTCTGTATTGCTGTGTTTTACATATTCTTATCTATTACAGTAAAATTATTTTTAGAACTTACTTGGTCTGCTTTTGTTTGTGACACCAGGTATGTGTACTTCTGCTAGTGTCAAGTCCTGTTGAATGGCAGTGTGCCATACTCTGGATGCTTCATGGCATAAGGGGTGGGATTTGGTACCTCCTTGTTTGTTGATGTAGTATACTACTGCCATGTTGTCTGATTGCATCAGTAAGGGGCCTAGCACTAGGTAAGGCTGAAAAGTTCTGAGGGAAAGACACACTGCTCTCATCTACAATGTGTTGATATGTAGTCTGGATGTGCATTTGTCCCATGTGCCTTGTGTTTGATATTTGTGATCTAAGTGGGTGCCCCAATCTGTTGTTGAGGAGTCTGTGGTTAGGGTCTGTATAGGGACTGGCACTTGAAAGGGCATGCCTTTTTCTAAATCGGTTTGGTCTTCCCACCACTGTAGTGCCTTTTGCAGTGTGGGAGTGACTATGATATGGTCATCCAAATTCCCTGTTCTCTGGTACCATTGTCTTCTGAGGGACAATTGAATTGGCCACATGTGAAGACAGGCATATGGGACAGAAGCGATAGCCGTGGCCATGTGTTCTAATAATTTTAGTAGCTGCCTGGCTGTGACAACTTGTAGTGTACTGTAAAGTTTTGACAATGTTGTCAGGGTGTGGCTTCTGGTTTCTTGTGGATAAGCTTTCTCTGATGTTGTGTCCAGAATGGCTCCTATATATTGAGGTTTTTGTGATGACTCTAGCTGAGACTTGGGCAGGTTTACTGTGATGCCCAATTACTAAGGATTATACTAAGGATTTTGAATGACACAAGGCCAAATGCCCATAAATGTCATCCTCACTTCACAGTGGATCTTTTATTAAAAAGCATTTTTGTTTGAAATATTCTTCAAGTTTCAACTTGAATCCAAAAAAAGTTGTCTGTTTAATTATATCTGGTGGCAGTTTGTTCCATAACCCTACTACTCGCGGTAGGAAGAAACTGTGTCTCAAATTAGTTCTTGATATAGTACTTCTCCCTGTATTTGTTTGTTGTGCCCTCTCAAATGATGGTCACTGCCTCTATAACTAATTTGTAAATCGTCTGATAGTTCCGTATCCTTGAGTATTTTATAAAAATGTCAGTAAATCTCTCCTCTCTTTCTCTTCTAACTTTTAAGGGCCATAGCTTGAGATGGACTAACCTATTGGTATAATTAGTATAATTAATATTAGATATTTGCTTGCCAAATCTCCTCTGAGTTTTTTCCAATATAGTAATGTCCTTTTTAAGCCATGGGCTCCTAACCTGAGGACAATAATTGAGATGTGGATGCAAATATGTTCTATATAGGGGTAACATAATAGCTTCAGATTTATTTATAAATGATCTTTTAACACAAGTTGTTAGGTGGTTTAACTTTTTTGCTAAATGACTACAGTGAGTCATTTTTCATGCTACTATTAACCAGTATCCCAAGGTTTCCAATTTCATCAGATGTTTGCAGTTTATAAGAATGGATCATATATTCCTGTTTTAGATTATTTTTGCCACAGTGCATGATGACACACTTGTTGAGACTGAACCACACACCATTCTGATCAGCCCATTGTATGATTTCATTGATATTATTAATCATTGTTTATTTGTCTACCTCAGTATGTACTGACCCCACAATTTGAAAGCATCGGCAAATTTTAATAGAATATTGCCACCTGACACTTGAAAATCATATACATACATATTAAAAAGCAAGGGCCCCTAGGACAGATCCCTGAGGGACTCTGCTGGTCACTCTACCTTCATGGGAGAAATGACCATTTATTCATACTGTCTGTACCCTATTTGAAAGCCATGATAATACCCACCAAACTATAGATGGTTCAATTTCTATTTTATCGAGCTTCTCAATCAGTCCAACATGTGGTAGAGTATCAAATGCTTATTCAAAATCAAAAAAGATTATGTCCACTGAATCATTCTTATCCAGGAGCCCTGTAACTTTATTATAGAAAGTTAATAAATTAGTATTACAGCTTCTTCCTTGTGTAAAGCTGTGTTGAGTTTTGTCAAATAGCCCCTTTTCTCTTAGATTTTCTAAGATGGCATTCTTTAATTTTGGATGAGACATTAAACCGAGGTCCCATCTGCCTGGATTGATGGTAGTTCAGGTGGATGTTAAAGATCCCATGGCACTTATCGAAAAGAGTAGGGGAATTTCCCCGGTGTCCTGGCCAAATTTCCCTCATTCACTAAAAATACCACCAACAGCTTTATCTGGTTCAAGGTCAGTTGGCATTCGTCTGTATCCCCCTCCCCTTGGTGGTGCCTGAAAATAGGTAGGATTTGTCTAGTGCACTTGCCCGGTCAAAAAAAAATAATAAAATAAATAAATAAATATATTTTCAATGATTTTACAGATTAGAGACATAAGACTTATCAGTCTATAATTAGATAATACATTTTTACTGCCCTTTTGTTGTATGGGAACAGTAATGGCTTTCTTCCAATCAGTTGGAACACAACCTTCGTTGACTGTCTTATTACCTATAATTGATATTGGAGTGCATTGCAAATCAGCCAATTCTTTAAGTGGTCGTGGGTGTATATTGTCAGGGCCGGGAGTTTTATTAGGGTCCAATTTGTTTAATTTCTCTTCAATAGTCTGAGGTTTACAAATATCAGAATTGGTGTCCTCTATATGGTCCTGTCTATTCTGGGTATTGACATTAGTGTCGGTTCTAGTAAAGACTGAGCAAAAATAGTTACTAAAAATTACTATGGGTATGTTCAGCAACTTGCAAGGGTCCTATAACTCTTGATGTACCCCTTATACAATTTATATAGGAATAGAAGACCTTCATGTTATTCTAATTGTTGGAAGAGTCGAAAGATTACCTGTAGGGAGTGGATGAGTCCTTCCCTCATGGATGTTTTTATCAGCTAATTGTCTAGATAGGGGAACACAAAGTGACCTCTTCTTCTGAGAGCAGCAGCTACTATTGCTAAGCATTTGGTGAATACTCTGGGTGCTAACAAGAGGCCAAATGGTAGTGCTCTGAACTGATAGTGTTCTCCTAGCAGTTTGAAGCAAAGGTACTTGCGATGCACTGGGTGAATAAGAATATGAAAGTAAGCATCCTTCATATCCAGGGCACAGAACCAGTCCCCTTGATGTAGTAGGGGAAGTATGGTATTCAAGGTGACCATACAGAATGTCTTGTATTGGATATATTTGTTCAGTGCACACAAGTCCAGGGGACAGGACTGAGATCTCCCACCCACTTCAGGATCTGAGAAAAGTGGGAATAGAAACCTCTTTCTTGTTGGTTTACTGGGACTGGTTGTATTGCTGTCTTTTGTTTGAGAGATTGCAATTCATCTATCAGAATAGAGGTGTGATTTTGTGGGTATGTCATGGTTTGTGGTGTATGTGTTGGTAGACACTTTGTTAGTTTGAGTGTGTGGTCAGATTGTATTATCTGTAAGATTGTATTATCTGCAAGGGGGGGCGAGGGTTAAAATATCGACTCAGAGACATGGGAAAGATAAGCGGGTGCCCTTATTGGGCAGCACTGCTCAACTGCTGGGCTCAGGGTCAGCCTGCTGTGCTCACAATATGCATGCTCAGGTGCCCTGTGACAGGTGGCAGGCCAGAGCACAGTAAGCAGCAGCAATGCCAGGCAGCAATGCGGTAGGCCACCCTGTGCCTGGTCACACATGGAAGGTGAAGTTGTGTGCCAGGCCATGGAGGTAGTCATAATGGCTCCTTGTAGTGTATTCCGCAACCATGGTGGTGATGTGGGTGTTCAGGTTCTGGTACCAGTGCCGGGACCTGAGGGACCTCGGCCACGGAGACCAACTGTTCAGACTGGACCATGGTCATCTGCTCCTCCTCCTCCTCCTCCCCCTCCTCCCGGAGGCAGTCAAGCAGTCTTCAGAAGCTGACGTGGCACAACCTGATCCTGGTGTTGAACACCCTGTGCCACCCCTCCACAGCATTATTCATCCTGGCCAGGCCCTAGATGTTGACCGCATGGCAGTTCCACTGCTCGATTGGGAAGGTGGCACGTCGGCGGCTGGACTGAGCACTGGGGTGACTGATCCAGGTGTCCTCGTACTAATCAAAGATCGGCTGCAGCACTTCCTCATTCTGTGCTATGTACTCCCATTCCTACATCTTCTGGAACATGGCTGGCACATCGGGGGGGGTGGTATGAACACCAATGCTAGCAGCATCGGAGGTGCAGGGTAAAGTCCAGGTCTGTGGATTATCTCTGCAGGATCTCTGGGCACTGCTGTATTTTGTGCCAGATGGCTTGTGAGTAATGGAAAAAGCTGCCCCAGATGGTGGTGCCCAGGAAGGTGGTGGAAACAGCATGCCAGCTGGCATGCTCAAAGTATAGCAGCACAGAGGTGGATGCTAGTGCAGGACTGTGTATGTGTAACTAGCCCAGCAGCCGTGTGTATGTCTGTGCCCTCCTGGTGCAGGTAAAGGCATACACAACTGGCAGGACTGCACCTGACTGGACTGCATGTATGGTGTACAGCTGCCTGAACAGTGATGGGCATGCCTGGAAGGTGCCATCCATGAACCAGTCTGGGCAGTCTGACAGCTGCTGCAGACCCCAGTCTGTGGCATAGATGACCAGCCAGTCCCACTCCCGGCCACTGTCATACAGTAGGAACCATCCCCCATCCCCTGTCATAGTGCATTCGGCTGGTATGACTAGGTCAGTTACCATGGCCGGTGTAGAGGGCCAGCCCCATGCCACATGCTGCTTGTGCTGTATGGTCTGGTGCAGTAGTCATACCTCTGGCAATTGACCTGCAATGGCTGCCGATATCCCCAACATGCTCACTGCCATGACCTGTGATGTACTGTCCATTGTCCTCCATGCCCTGTCCCACAGTGTCCCTAGTACATGGTGTATGCCAACATCCGCCACATCTGGGGCATGGTTGTGTTCCCATATGGTGGCCACCGCATTGTTGTCTACTGTGTGCAGGCGGGTGAGGCAATTGTAACTGTGGGCCTCTACGCACCACCAGTACTCCTTTTTGGGACCTGCCTTGCCCTGTGGTATACATAGCCATTGTGCACAGCTAATGGTTTGCCTTGCTGGCATTGCACAAAATGCATGGACATCCTTTGCATAGGATGGTGGTTCTGTGGCTACTGTGCATGTACCCCCTTTTGTGGGAAGTTTGCTGCCCCCACCCACTGCCATCTGCAGCCGCCCCTTCCCGTCCGGCCACGTTATCTAGGGTCATGTCATTGGCCCCCATCCCATGTCCTGTGGATGCCCCCTGGAGCCTTGGAATGGTTCCTGTGCTGCTATGGTGAGTACCTGTCTATCCTGTTCTGTGGTGTGGTGTGCCAGTGTTGTGCCAGTGGGGGTGGGGGTCAGTATGGTGTTTGCAATGCAGGTTTGTCCCACTGCACAGTTGTGCTTCACAGGCCATGCCACCACAATACAATGGTCTGGGGCTCCTGCCGTCCAGTGTCTCTGCTGCCTGGTGTGTGACCAGCACTGCAGTGCACTCCCGGTGCATGCCCCTTGGCCTCTCGGGCCTGTCTGGGTCACTCTGTGGTCTGTTTCCGCATTGGGTTTCACCCATGCTGGCCTGTGGTGTGCCTCACTCTTGAGCTGGCATTTGGTGGTCCTGTGCAGTCGCTCATTCAGCTGCTGCTGTTTCTGACTCACCCATCGATACCATGCTTCTGTTTCTGCGCTCATCCGGGCTGTTACCATAACACTCAATTGTCTATAATGATGTTTTTCCAGGCCTCTAGATGGCATCAAAAGTGACCCCTTACCACCTCCGAGGCCTGTGGAGAATGGCACAAGGGGTGGGGTGGAGTCAGTTGGAGATGGTGGAGCAACTGCTGGTAGAGGGGATGGAATGACCACCATCGGAGGCTGCTGAGGTAGGTCTGCTAGAGGTCTTGGAGGGTTTTTGTCCTTTATAGGCCTGTCTCCCTGATCCGCGTTGACATCCAGTGCATCGAAATTGATACTGATGATAGTCTCCTGGTTGTCCTGACCCCTGGGAGGTATGGTACATGCCATGGACTGATCTTAGTGTGCGGCCAGAGGCTTGTAGGTCATCCAAGATGGTCTTAGTGGCAGAGCCAAACAATTGTTCCCCATTAAAGGGTGCATTCCTTATCTTTTGTTGAACGTCCGGTGTGAAGCCTAAAACCCTAACCCAGGCATGATGTCTCAGGCTGATGCCAATGGCAGAGGATTGGGCAGAAGTATCTGCTACATCATAAGCTATTCTAAGCAGGTGGCATGAGAGGCTACATCCAGTATTAAGGGTGGCTAGTAATTGTTCACTTTCCTCGGGCACAGACAGTTTATTGGCTACTTCCATGGCAGCTGCCCAAAGGGTCTTCTGATACTTTAACACATGGCCCATATAGTTAACAGCCCTAATGTTCAAAGTGGTTCCTTGATATATTTTCTTCCTCATATAGTCCAGCCATCTGGATTCCTTATCCAGGGGAAGGGAGCTCATATGTTTCTGTTTCTTGGGCCTATCATGTGCTGCATTTATTACTACTGAGTCTGCTTGTGGTGTAGTCGCAAAGTAAGCATGGTCTATAGGTGCTTGGTAAAGGCAGTCTTCCTTACACAGCACTGGAGGGGTATCCGCAGGTTTTTGCCATGCTGTTAAGATTGCATCTTAATAGGATGGAATGATCGGTGGGACCACTATAGCCAGGTTTTCTGGGAGCTCCAGATTATCCGCTAGGTTCTAGCATTGTCTTTCAGGCTCTTTTATAGTGAAACCCATAACTTTTTGTATTTGAGCCACAATTTCTAGGAAAGTTGGATCATCAGGGGGTGACACAGGAGTGAAACTGTCCTGATCCCCATCCAAAGAAGATATAGTGGAGTTAGTGGAAGGAGGCTGAAGGCCATCCTCTTCCTCAAAATCCTCCTCATAATCTCCTACTTCCTCTTGTGGGGAGTCCTCCTCCAAGGAATGATAGGATGGGGATCTTGATAGGTCCCTGATGGGTACATATGTAGCTTCTGGCTGAAAGCACTTCGGAGAAGGAGAGGGGGAGAAGGGGGAAGCAGGTCTGGCTACTTTTGGTGGTTGTGTTGGCAGAAGGCCCTGCATAACTTGTAGCACAGTTTGCACTACTGTGGACATGTCCACTGAGGAAGTGGTGGTTGTTGACTGTGTTGCCCCTGTAGTTTGAGAGGTCAGGGGTAGAACAGAGGATGTGGGACAGGGTTGTGGGTACAACTGCATCCCTGAGGGTGCTAGTCCTGTCCCTCTCTTATCCATAAGTGGATTTCTACTAAATGCTGCCTGTGTTGTAGGGGGAAATTTTGGCATAACAGTAAGTGAGAAACCCTTTTCTTTGATCATGAACCCCTGCTCCGTTGACGGTCTCATTGATGGAGAATGAAAGGGTGAAGTCTCAGAATGTCTGAAAGAGGCTGTTGACAGGGAGGCAGGGTGCCCCCCCTCTAGAGGAATGCTGGCCTATTGACGAGCGGCTCGAAGCAGCAGTAGTGGAAGGTCAGGAAACCACTGTGAGAACTTCATCCAGTGTTGTCAATGACAGAATAGGCAAAGCCATTGTTGATGAGGATTTAGCCTTATCAGCTGAAGAGTTTGATGCCACAGTCAACGATGTGTGAGCAGAGGTCGTCGTCAATGAGTGGGAATGTTTGCCTTCCATTTTTGAAGAAGCTTTGTTCCTGTGCTTGTGTTTGGAGCTTTTATTGGACATTTGAGAAGAAGAGGAGGAGGAGGAGGCATGTTGTTGGGACCCCTTCTCTAGGAGAGCAAGTTTCTGTTCCATGAGGAATGACTTCAATTCCTGGAGCCGTCAACAATGAGTAGCCTGGCTAAAGTCTCTGCAGATGGAGCAATCAGAGGCATTGTGGCCAGCCCCTAAACACTACACACAAACCTGGTGCTTGTCGTATCTGTAGATCTTTTTGCCACAAGGGCAGGTTCTAAATAATGCCACCAGCTGAGACATTTATTTTGAGTAGAGATGGAAGAGGAGAATAGCAAGCCATTCAGGTTCTAGTCTTCATCGTCGATGGTGAAGCACTGTCAGGCTGGAGAGCTTCTGTGCTGCGAGCTGGTAGATAGAGAGACTAGAACTGAGGATACTGGGGACCACCTACTTCCTTTATACCTGCAAGATGTGATGACATTACAAAGTGGGTAGCCCCCACTAGGCAGTGCTGGAAAAAAGTGACTGTCTGCAAGGGTGCCCTCTGGCGAGCACCAAAAAGGTAGTACCTGCTGCAAGAGATACCCTCAATGCAGATATTTGATTTCTCTGTATGTTCTCTCTTCAGTTTCTTTCAAGTGTTTCGCTATTGCATATGAAACATAGAAATATAGAATCTGATGGCAGATAAGGACAGCTTGGTCCATTTAGTCTGCCCATTTCCCTACCTAATGGATAAGCTGCAGATCCTAGTTAACCAACAGCCTACTTCCTCCTACCCCCCATTAGAATTGCCTTATGTCTGTCCAATGCATTCTTGAATTCCCCACTGTTTTTGACTCTACGACCTCCTCAGGAAGGCTGTTCCATGCATCTACAACCCTCTCTGTGAAGACTTCCTCAAATTACCTCTGAGCCGTTCCCCCTCTATCTTCAAATTGTGCCCCCTTGTTCTTGCACATCTCTTTTTCTGAAAGATGCTACCCTCTTGGACTTTGTTGATTTCCTTGAGGTATTTGAAAGTTTTTATCATGTCCCCCCTCCCTCCTTTCCTCGAGGCTATACATCTTAAGCTCCTTTAGTCTTTCTTTATATGTCTTCTGGTGCAGATCCTGCACCATTTTGGTTGCCCTCCTCTGGACAGCCTCCACCCTGTCTATGTCTTTGCAGGGATGGGGTCTCCAGAACTGTATGCAGTACTCCAGATGTGGTCTTACCAACTGTCTGTACAGAGGGACAACAGTTTCCCATTTTCTACTGGTGATGCCTCTCCCTCTGCATCCCTGTATCCCCCCAGCTCTCATTACTGCCTTCTCACATTGTTGGCCCACCTTTAGGTAATTTGATGTGACTACCCCTAGGTCTCTTTCCAATTTTGTTGTTGTCAGTATCTCACCCCCCATTGCGTACTCTTCCCCTGGGTTTTTGTTTCCCAGGTGCATTACTTTGCACTTCTTTGCATTGAATCTAAGCTGCCATACATTTGACCATTCCTCCAACTTTGTCAAGTCCCTTTTCATCCTTTCCACCCCACCTTGTGCATCAACCCTGTTGCAGATCTTTGCATCATCTGCAAAGATACATACTTTCCTTCAGTCCCTCTGCAATGTCACTTATAAAGACATTAAAAGGACCAGACCCAGTATTGAACCCTGGGTACCCCACTAATAACCCCCCTTTCTTCACTGTGGACTCCATTTACTATTACCCTCTGTTTCCTGTTGTCCAGCCAGTGTTTTACCCAGGCTACCACCCTGGGACCCACTCCTAGGCTGGCTAATTTGTTTATTAATCTTTTGTGTGGGACTGTGTCAAATGCCTTGCTGAAGTCTAGGTAGGCACCCAGTCAAAGAAATCAATTAGATTTGTCTGACATGACCTTCCTGCTGTGAACCCATGCTGCCTTGGGTCAAGTGCCCCACTGGCCTCTAGGTAATCAACAATTCTTTCCTTCTGAAGTGATTCCATCATTTTTCCTACCACTGAGGTCAAACTGACAGGTCTGTAGTTTTCTGCCCTTGTCTTGCTCCCACTTTTGTGAAGGGGAATCACATCTGCCCTCCTCCAGTCCTCAGGTACCACACCATCCTCCCATGATTTATTAAAAAGAGTAGTCAGTGGTGTTACTAGTTCTTCCCTTAGTTCTTTTAGAATTCTGGGGTGAATCCCATCAGGCCCCATTGCTTTATCCACCTTCAGTTTTAGGAGTTCTTTCAGAACCCTTTCTTCTGTCAAAGGACTAAAATCAACCCCATTATCCAGAGTGCTTCTACTGACCAGATTAGGTATCTTCCCCTGCTCTTCTTTTGTGAATACTGAGCAGATGTATTCATTCAGTATCTCTGTTTTTTCACTGTCGCTCTCTGCCCAACCACCTTCTTCTTTATTCCTCCTCAGTATCCCTGCCTTAGTCTTTCTTTGCTCCCTAATGTACCTATAAAAGGTTTTATCCCCCTTCTTAACTGAGTTGGCTATCTTTTCCTCAGTTTGGGCCTTTGCTATTCTGACTGCCTTCCCTGCTTCCTTCTGCTTTAACTGGTACAGTTCTCTGTCCTGCTCCTTCTATGTTTCCTTATACTTCCTGAATGCTATCTTCTCCATCTTCTCCATCTGAATTACTGTAAGGTGTTCTGCAATTCTTATTTTCAACATTTGTCTGCCTTATCTCACATATGGAGCCCACTCAAGAGGGAGCAATCTTAGACCTGGTTCTCTCAAATGGAGATGGAGAGAGGATCACAGATGTAGAAGTGGGTAGCCATCTGGGAACTAGTGATCATCGAACAGTATGGTTCACAATAAACACAGCAATAGAGTCAAGCCATACAAAGGCAAAAGTACTGGACTTTAGGAGGGCTGACTTTGCCAAAATGGGTGAGTGCCTAAGGAATGCACTAGCAAATGGGCAGGAAGGAGGGTGGAAGAACAATGGGGAATAATAAAACTGCCATCACAGAGGTAATGAGCCTTTGTGTAAGCAAATAAACAAAACAAAATGATGTAAGAAACCACTATGATTCTCAAAGGAAGTGGCAGGAAGGTTCAAGAGAAAAGAAAGCATTCAGGAAGTACAAGGAATCACAGAAGGAGCAGGACAGAGAACTGTATCAGTTAAAGCAAAGGAAGCTTGGAAGGCAGTCAGAACAGCAAAGGCCCAAACCAAGGAAAAGATAGCCAACTCAGTTAAGAAGGGGATAAAACCTTTTATAGGTACATCAGGAGCGAAAGAAGACCAAGGGAGGGATAGTGAGGCTTAATAAAGGGAGGGAGGGTGAGCAGAGGAGACTGTGAAAAGGCAGAGATACTAAACAAATATTTTTGCTCAGTATTTACAAATGAAGAGGGGGAGCTACCTAAAACAAACAGTAGAAACACTCTGGATACAGAAGTTGATACCAGCCCATTTACAGAAGAAAGGGTTATGAAAGAACTCTTAAAACTGAAGGTGGACAAAGCAATGGGGCCTGATGGGGTTCATCCCAGGATTCTAAAAAAACTAAGGGTAGAACTAGTGACACCACTGACTACCCTGTTTAACAAATTATGGGAGGATGGGGTGGCACCCGAGGACTGGAGGAGGGCAGATGTGATTCCCCTTCACAAAAGTGGGAGCAAGGCAGAAGCAGGAAACTACAGACCTGTTAGTTTAACCTCAGTGGTAGGGAAAATGATGGAATCACTTCTGAAGGAAAGAATTGTCGAGTATCTAGAGGCCAGAGGGCACAGGACCCTAGGCAGCATGGATTCACAGTGGAAGGTCATGCCAGATGAATCTGATAGATTTCTTTGACTGGGTGACCAAAGTAGTAGATCAAGGAGGGGCTGTGGACATGGCCTACCTAGACTTTAGTAAGGCGTTTGACACAGTCCCACACAAAAGATTAATATACAAGTTAGCCAGCCTGGGAGTGGGTCCCAAGATGACAGCCTGGATAAAGAATTGGCTGGAGAATAGGACACAGAGAGTAATAGTAAATGGAGTCCACTCAGAAGAAAGGAGGGTTACTAGTAGGGTACCGCAGGGTTCAGTATTAGGACTGGTCCTCTTCAACATCTTTATAAGCGACATTGCAGAGGGACTGGAAGGAAAAGTATGTCTCTTTGCAGATGACACAAAGATCTGCAACAGAGTTGATGCACAAGGTGGGGTGGAAAGGATGAGAAGGGACTTGGCAAGGTTAGAGGACTGGTCAAATGTATGGCAGCTTAGATTCAGTGCTAAGAATTGCAAGGTAATGCACCTGGGAAACAAAAACCCAGGGGAAGAGTACACAATGGGGGTTGAGATACTAACAACAACAAAAATGGAAAGGGACCTGGGGGTAGTCATATCAGATGACTTAAAGGTGGGCAAGCAATGTGAGAGGGCAGTAAGGAGGGCTGGGGGATACTGGGATGCATAGGGAGAGGCATCACCAGTAGAAAACAGGAAGTTATTATCCCTCTGTACAGACAGCTGGTCAGACCCCATCTGGAGTACTGCATGCAGTTCTGGAGACCCAGTCTCCACAAAGACATAGACAGGATGGAGGCTGTCCAGAAGAGGGCAACTAAAATGGTGTAGGGTCTGCACCAGAAGACATATGAAAAGAGACTAAAGGAGCTTAATATGTATAGCCTTGAGGAAAGGAGGGAGAGGGGGGACATGATAGAAACATTCAAGTACCTCAAGGGAATCAACAAAGTCCAAGAGGGTAGCATCTTTCAAAAAAAGAGGTGTGCAAGAACAAGGGGCACAATTTGAAGATGGGGGGGCAGCTCAGAGGTAATTTAAGGAAGTATTTTTTCACAGAGAGGGTTGTGGATGCATGGAACGGCCTTCTGGAGGAGGTTGTGGAGTCAAAAACAGTGGTGAAATTCAAGCACGCATGGGACAGTCATAAGGCCATTCTAGTGGGTGGGGATAGGAAGAAGTAGGCTGCTGGTTAACTAGTATCTGCAGCTTATCCGTTAGGTAGGGAAATGGGCAGACTGGGTGGGCCAAGCGGTCCTTATCTACCGTCAAATTCTATGTTTCTATGTTTCTATATGTAGCTCCACAGAAACACCACAAAATGTAAACTACTCAACATGTTCAATAACTGATGACGTTGATTGTCTTGAATTTCTTGTAGTTATTGTGGGGTATGGGAAAAGTCCTTCATGTTCAAAGTGTGCGTATAATAGGTACAACTGCCACATCTGCAGTTTCCATTGGATAAAGATGCCATCCATCTTGCTTGTCTTACTCTTTGTAAAGTGGAATGTACCAGATGGTCCCATAGATTCTTTCCTTTTCTATATGTTATCTGTGGTAGTTCCTAAAATTTATTTCTCAATGTTTCAGCTCTCTGTAAAGTGCTCCTCTACTTCCTAACAGCAATTCTGAATTTGACAGCAATAGGACTAAACTGTGCTGAAAGTGTGTATTTTTTTTATTTGAATCATTGTTCCTTACCCTGTCTACCAACATATTCACTCTCTACATCTTCTGTACAGATTTCAGTCCTTCCTCAATTGTTTTATCTAGATATCCTGTATCCATGAATATATTTTTCATATCCTTATAGTGTTTTTGGACTTCAGCATCTTGAGAACAAATTATTTGAGCTCTTATGAATTGGCTTTTAGTGATGTTCTGTAGGAGAGCTCTTGGATGGCAGCTGTCTCCTCTAAGTATTGTAGTTCTTTCCATTTGTTTACAATATTATGTAGTCTGTAACTTGTTGTTGTCTTTATATAGCATAAGATCAAGAAAATTCACAGTGTAGAAGACCGGTTCATGTGTAAATCTCTATTATTAATGCACCTCATGAAATTGGTAAACCCCAATTCAGTTCCTGTCCATATCAATAGAATGTCATCTATGTGACATTGGTAAAATGTTACGTACTGGAAAAAAGTATTATTATTATTGGGTGATGGATATATACATTTCTTCACTTGCCCATGTATATGTTGACAAGATTCTGGACAAAAGTGGTACCCATCACCGTGCCCATTTTCTTCATATAACATAGCCCACTGAAGAAAAAGTAATATGATTCAAGAATAACTCTAACCAATGACACTATAAAATCTGTTGGTGGTAAAACAGCACTCTCTGTTTATTTTTTATTTAGATCTAGGATTTCAATTACCTTTGAGCCAAAGCTCTTTTATAAAGGTTCCATGTCAGGAGAGTACATACATGTTAAACATGTTAAACAAGGGCATACAACATTAAAGAGAGCATACAACCATATTCATCAGTTCAGGTACTGCATCACGGTAAATAGGATACATGACTAACACACATAAGGAATCATTTCAGAAACCTAGAAGAAATCAGGGAGGAAGGGTAAGATGATAGGGGGGGTGGCAGTCGAAAAAGAGACTAGAGCAACTCACTGCATTGTCAAAGAACATCAGAGGGGGTGGTTAATCTCAATGGGGAAGTGGGAATTTAGTGGTGACAGTCACATGAGCTGGAAGCCATGAAATGATGATGATGGAGCCTTGATTTGAATATGCCCAGTGAGGAGGTGGAGGTGATGTGAGTGCTGAGGGCATTCATCCAGCTGGGTGCACGGTGTGCAAAGGACCTTTGGCCCAGAGTGGCGTGGCATCGGGGGACCTGTAGAAGCTGACATTCAGACCCTCTGGTGTTATGAGGATTAGTGTTTGGGCGCAGGAGGGCTTGGACACTAGGTGGAGTAAGGCCCAAAGTATTTTTTTTTCACCATCAAGCAGGTAAGGTACTTTATGCGGTTAGCAAGTTGAAGCCATCCTGTTTGAGCGTAAAGCTCACATGTATGTGTGAGTCAGTGGGATCCAGGAAGCAGTCGACAGGCCTTGTTTAGGCAGGTTGTTATGTGCCTGAGGGAGATAGTAGAGGCAGAGCCATAGATTATGAGTCCATAGTCTATGACGGAGACCACAGAGCTCTGGATAGCACTCTTCAGTGCTGCCTGGGTATGATGCTGTCTATTTTGGTAGAGAATTCCAATGCATGAGTTTACCACTCTGGCAACACTATCAATGTGAGTTCCATAAGATAGGCAAGGGTCAAGTGAGATTCCAAGGTATTTAAAAGATGACACTTGTTCAAGGATATTACCAGTGCTTGTATTGATATCAAGGGGGTATTGCCTGTGTTTGTTTTGTGAGCTGCAGAAAAGCATAGATTTAGTCTTTTTGTGGTTTAGAACCAGTTTATGTTTTGAGAACCAGTTTCCAATAGCGGAGAAAGCAAGCTGTAGGTTGTGAAGTAAGGGTTGTGGGTCCTTATGGGGCATGAGAAGCACAGCGTCATCAGCATGGAGGATAATTTGTTCTGGGTAGGATAGTGGAAGGGAGTTCAGGAAAAGGCTGAAAAGTAGTGGGCCCAGTATGGATCCCTGAGGGACGCCTGAGTGAACAGGTTTGGAGTCAGAGAGTACTCCTGAGATTTTTACTCTTTGTGAGCCCTGGTCCAGGTAGCTATTAAACCATCCAGTGGAGTCCTGGGAGAGCCCCGCATTCAGCAGTTGTTTGGTAAGCAGGCCATGGTGAACAGTGTCAAATGCCTTAGTCAAGTCGATGAATACGGCTCCAGTTAGATGGCCTTTGTCCAACGAGTTGTGAAGAACTCTAGTGAATTCCAGGAGGGCTGTTGATGTGCTATGCCCTCTACTGAACCCATGTTGCTGTGCACATAGGATGTTATATTTGTCCAGGTAGTCTGTAAGCTGGTCAGCTACAATGTGTTCAAGGGTCTTGGGGGGTAATATAGAAATTGGCCAGTAGTTCCTCTGTATGGACTTGTTGCCACTTTTAAAGACCGGAGTGACAATAGCAGATTTCCATTTGCTTGGGAACTGACTGAGACTGAGGGAGAGGTTGAAGATTCTGGTAAGCAGGCGCAATACCTTTTCAAGGGTGAGGGATAGCAGTTTAAGGTCCAGTGAATCACCACTGGCTCTGGACTTGGAGATAGCCTTTGTTATGTATTTGTGGAAATCATTTGCCTTGACTTTTTTGAAGTGGAATGGCAGATGATTTGACGTGATAGGTAGGAAATTTGGAGCAGGGGAGTCAGTTTCAGAGAAAAAGTCCGGGGGGAGATCAGCACTAAGGTCGGTGAAGGCTGCATTGAAAGTATTGGCAATGACCTTCAGGTCAAGGGTGGTGGCTCTGTCATCCATCAGTAGGGTTGGGGAGGATTTGGACTGCTTCCCTGTGACTTCCCTAATATTGTCCCAAAAAGCTCTCCCATCTCCCCAGGTGTTGGTGAAGGCTTTCTTGTAGTAGGTACTCTTCGTCAGTCATATTCGTTTTGTGCAGTTGTCATTTTGTGCAGTTGTCTCTATATTTACATGGAAATCACACTGAAGCCCCCATCATGTGGTATGTTCATTTAGAGGCTTTTTTTATCTGTTGTAGCAAAGAGATCACAAGCAGAAACAATCACATTTTCCAAACATCTGACAACATCACTAGTACCTTTCAAGAATGATTTTACTTTTGGGACCCAATTTTTGATAAAATTGTGAACATACTTGAATGTTCATTCTGTAATGGATCCAGTGCTGAAAGCAGTTGGTCATTCTGGTGGCTCTGCTGTATTTTTATGAATTTCTGTAAGTAATTAGAGTGGTGTTCTACATTATTTATTTATTTATTAGCTTTTGGTAACAGGGTAAGTGCATTAGGCAAAAATCCTGCCTATTTTCAAGCACGACCCAGGAGAGTACAGTTTACAAACAATGAACTAATCTCAGAAAAAGGTACATACAGTTTACAATTACAGGCTTCAAAGATACAAGGTGACTACAAGGAGTGGATACTTTCTGAAACCCATGTTCTTTTTCGTTTATCTATTCCTCCTCAACAGCATGATCTAAAATGGTGTTGACTTTAATGCTAATTTAATTTATTAGATCCTTGTTGATTGTTGTGTGATAATTGCCATTACTGAGTTGTCTATGAGCTTCCTGAATGTACTTGTTATGACTTCACAAGACAATAGTGTATCCTTAGCTGGACTGTTTTATAACAGGATTATGTAAATTTTCCAGTTCTGTTATGGCTTTTCTTTCACTTTGAACAGGATCTCATAGCTATATGTGTTCTTTCTCTGTTCTTTTTTTAATGATTTCATTGATTCCATGGTCAACCATAATCAAAAAAGTTCTTCGTGAACTACCAGGTGCAATGGGTGGGACAAACTGAGTTTTTTGTTTGATCATAGTTATTTCTCCTTTTGTATTCCCCTGTGAACTAATTATATCTGCTTGTATTGTTAGTTTCATGGCAACAAATTCAGTGAGCTTGGTCTGTCTAAAAAACTTGAATTTATTGACTTTCAAATGGAAAACATTCATTTCCTACCAACCAGTGTTTGCATGGGTAGATCTGGGAGCTCCCCAGAAAAAGGCACATTGGAGGCTGAATGTGTCCCTTCTTCAGGCCGCTAAACTGGTGGAGAGCTTAGGAGATGAACTGAAGAGGGTAATATTGGACAATAATGAAGGAGAGACCTCCCCACAAATGCTGTGGGATACTGCTAAGACGGTATTGAGGTGGCAGCTACTTCAAGAAGCCACACTCAGAAACAGAATAAGGAAAAAGCAATTGCTGACACTAACATATAACCTTAAGGATTTGGATAAGGCATAGAAGGAAAAATTGGAAAAGGGTAGAGATGAAGAAATAAAACAGCCGAAGACAAAAATCCAGGGAATACAAAAAGCAGACACCGAGAGAGCACTTCTGTATTTAAAATAGTGATATCGTGAAGGTAAAGTGAGAACTACAAAGCTCTTGGCTTACCTCTTATGAAAGCATGCTTCAAAAGACACAGTCACTAAAGTACACAATCTAGTTCATGGGACCCTTGGGATGAAGGTAGAGTAGATCTCTGAAACATTTGCAGAATATTAAAAATCACTCTACAGCCCCATCCAGAAATAGCACATCAAAGGAATATAGTTTACTTGAACTCCCTAAAGGTCCTAGACAGGTATATTGAGGAGTTCTGTAAATATTTCCAAAAGGAAGTGACCCCCCAATATTACAGAGGGTATTTAATGAAATATGGGGGAGGTGGGCCCTGTCACCTATCTGGAAATAGTTTGCCATTTCAGTAATTCCAAAAGAAAGGAAGGACTGCTCACGCTGTAGTTCCTATCATCTCAATGTCCTACTCTGTACAGATTATACATTGTTTACATCCATTTTGGCCAGGCAACTAATCACCATCATGCCCAGTATAATTTATCTAAATCAATCAGGCTTCACCCAAGGCAGACAAGCACCAGATGATGTGAAATGCATACTTAACATAACTGATGTAATCAGGCAGCAACACCTTTAGACTTGCATGATAAGTCTAGATGCTGAAAAGGTAGTTAATGAACTAGTGTGGAACTTTCTATTTGTGATCCTAGAGTATTTTAGATTCCCTGAGCAGTTCACAATAGGGGTCAAATTGCTGTATGTATATCCAAGCTTATGTCTGCATGAATAGTGGCATATCCCAAAGATTGAATCATTTGAGGGGCACATGGCAGGGCTGCCCCCTTTCACCTATTTCATTTGCCTCTGTATAAAACAATTAGCCTAATGGGTTAGATCAAACCTGAACATTGAAGGGATTGATTTTGGGGGAAGCTCCCATAAAATTGACCTGTATGCTGACTACCATTGCACTTGGCAAACCCTGAGGAATCAATAAAGAAAGTTTGGAGGGAATTAGAATTTTTTGGTGCCCATGCTGGCTATGTCTTAAATAAAACCAAAGTAGAAGTGTTTAAATTTAACTTCAAACCATCTAGTCAGCTGATGGAGTTATTCCTCCTAAAATGGCGTGCAAATAGAATGAAATATCTCAGCATTCAAATCACTAAAGATTTGACTAAACTTTATCCTGCCAGCTTCACACCACTGACAAAGATGGTCTAAAACGACTTTAAGTGCTTGGTGCTGATACACTTCCCATTAAACTCTATAATAGAATTATTAACTATGAACATTCTCCCCCAATTTTTATATATTTTCCAATATATACTAGTATTTATTCCAAGGAAGAAATTCCAGGAATGGTAGAAATCATTCTCTAAATATTTATGGGCAGGGAAGAGATCACATATTAAATATATACTCCTACAACAAAGGAAAGCTGCAGGGGGAAAGCGGTACCAGACTGATAATTGTACTACTACACAGTACACATTTGGACCCTGCTCCTGTGGTCAGCACCTGTGTATGAATACAGTTGGAAAACCCAGAAGCAGGTAGAGGAAGGGGTGCCCCATTAAGCATGATGTCTCTAAACAGTGCTCACAGGAGACGCAATGCAGGCTTAGACTTACAGGTAGCAAAACACACAATGGAGGTGGGATACAGAGCCTAGGATTGGCTGAGGGTGAGGCCTTACCTCTGGCCTTTTCACTGGCTGGCTTGGGATCCTGAGTTTCCACTGGCATCATTTGATCCAATTTATCGCTGATAGGCCTAAAAAGGCCTATGCTCACCAATTCAGTTTCTATCCCAAGGGGAGATCTTAGACTTCAGCACCATGAAGCAGCCTCTCCATTGGGGCAATAATGACCACTAGGTATCTTCAGTTCAGGACTTATAAATAAATAAAGATTAGACAGTTGCCAGTATATCCAGAAATTAAAAACTTTAGGGACAAGGCATCATGGGGGTACAAATAGTGACCAGACAGGTTTCAACCCTCTAAAAAACATTTCAAGACCAGACTGATTACCAGGTTGCTAGAATCAAACATAAGTAGGAAGGGGAAATGACATAGCAAGCACCACAGAGAAATTGCCTAACACATTTCAGATAGCTTTTAAAACTACCAGCTCATGACTTTGGCAGGAATATGCATGGAAAATTTGAACCTGATTCTTTTATACCCCAGAAATTCAAGGGAAGTGGGTTAAAAATTCCTCCGAGTCATGCTGAAGGCTGTGTGAAGAAAAAAAGGTACACCATTCCCACAATATCTGGACCTACCCAGAGCACAGAGAGAGAGAGAGAGAGAGAGAGCATTGGAGAGAGCTGGGAGCAGTTCTGGCTGAAATATTTAATCTCAGTGCACCCATGCAGGTGATACACTGCTTACTGAGTCTGCTCCCAGATGGGGTGAGGGACAAGGATGCCCTGTACCTGTAGAGAGTACTATTAGTAGCAGCACAAAAGATTATAATGCATTGATGGCTTCAAACTGACCCTCCCACATTATCCAATTGGATAGATGTAATGCAAGACATATACAAGATGGATCAAATCACCTCTCAGGTAAACCAACATACTGCCAACTTCTTAGCAAGATGGCAAAGTGGGTTACATACATGGGTGATAGATATCAAAACTATATTCTATAATCTCCAGACACACAGAGGGACATTGTGAAACACCTTGGGATTACTAAGGCTATAAGGGAATATGTGGGAAACTGAAGATGAATGCAGCTTTGCAGTCTAGAATGGACACTAGGGAAATGAAAAATGTCCTTTTGTACATTAAAGAACTAGTCAGGTGTCACATTGTCATATAGCTTTGTGTAATACAACCTGAAATATGGCTTGTATATCCATGTATTGTACCGGTATCCATTTAAGATACCAAAACTCTACCCTGAAACATGGTTGCCTGACATCAGGATTTTGCTTGTGGCAGAGTTGGTATCTTAAGGGGGTGTGTGGGGGGGGGGTTGAGCCCCCTGCATTGGGGAAACATTAAAAAAATATTTGCCGTGGCAAAATCCTGATGTCAGGCAACCATGTTTTGGGCACCTGGTATCAGGATTCTGAGGACTGAGCGGCGACAACAACTCAGCGACATACCATGCTAATGGCAAAAATCAGCACTTTGCCTACAGATTGTTGTGTTGGTGCACCCAAGACAGGGGCACACTGTCTCCTGGTCCTGCATCCCCTCCCTGAATCAACTCCAACTGGAGCTGATACTCCAAAGTACAGGTGGGTACAGAGGGCAGAGCCCCCCACATGTGGAGTTCAGGGGGCAAAGCCCCCCAATAGAAAAACAGGACTGGGAGACATATGAGATTTATGTCTACCACAACTTATGGTCGACATAAATTCCGTCGCTGAGATGCCAGTTAGACAAAAGTGTTGTCTAACCGACATCGTAGAACCAGGCAAAAGAGTTTCGGGAACTCATATATAATCCATTGTACTCATGTTGTTATATTTGTTTATTTTATTTATTAGAATCTAGGATAACAAGTACCTTTGAGCCAAGGCTTATTTACAAAGGTTCCATGTCATAGTACAGGCAATCATCAACAGGCAGGTTACAGAGTGACAGACTAAGAACATATTAAAGTTAACACAGTACATGGTATAAGACAGTAACATTTAGTTTACAAAAAGTCCAACAAAGGAGATGTGATGCACAGGAAGAGTAGGAGGGAAATGGCATGAGGGGAAAAGGGCTGGGACTGGGGGGTGGATTTGGCAATGGAGGGGCAGGGTGGTGCAGCCGAGTGCCCTTGTCAGGATAGACACAGTACAAGTGCTTGATTGGTTGTAGTGGAGAGGTAAGTGCTAGAAGAGTGGGCAAAAGATAGCCAGACACCTGTGGGGTTGGAAACAAAGTAGGGGACAGAGATGATTAAGTGGTGCAAACACAGGTCTTTTTGCAAGTTAGGGAGAGGCGGAGCTTTGTTTTGAATGCTCTAAGTGATCCAGTGGAGGAGATGTCACTTGAAAGTTCATTCAGCCAGCTCGGGCCCTGTAAGCAAAAGACCATTGCCCTTGGGACGTGCGGCAGTGAGGGATTTGAAGGATAAAGGGCTTAGAACTCCTGGTGATGTGGTTATTGATTTTGAGATTTAGGAGGGCGCTGACTCCTGGCAGGGTTTCTCCCATCATGATTTTCTTGGCTGTTATGCAAGTTTGGCATTTGATTCAGTTGTTCAGTTGCAGCCACCCTGATTTGAAGCAGAGGTCACAGGTGTGGGTGAGGTGGTGCAAGCCAGTGACAAGTCGGCAGGCTTGATTGAGGGAGGTCGATACATGCTTGAGGGAGGAGGTTGTGGCAGATCCATAGATTATGAGACCGTAGTCAGTGATACTGATAATGGAGCTCTGGACAGCGATGAACAGTGTTTCAGGGGTTAGGTGTTTCCTATGTCGGAAAAGGAGGCCCATCCTGGAACTTGCAGCTTTTGCCACATTGTTGATGTGTGGGACATAGGAGAGATTACTGTTGAGGGTGAGGCCAAGGTATTTGAAGGTATGAACTTGTTCGAGGGTGAAACCTAGTTTTGTTCTAATAGGGAGCTGATGATGTTTGAATTTGCTGTGGGAGCTGCAGAAAAGTAGGGTCTTTGTTTTTTTCTGGTTAAGGATAAGTCTTTGTTTTTTGAACCAGTTTTCAGCTGTGGAGAAGGCCTCCTGGAGTTTGCCTCGTAGATGCATTGGAGCAGGGTGTGAGGCTAAGATGACTGCATCATCAGCATAGAGAAGGATCTGTGCAGGGCAGGATTCAGGTAGTGAGTTCAAGAAAAGACTGAATAGGAGGGGGCCTAGGATTGAGCCCTGTGGTACTCCAGACCTGACTGGTCTTGGATCTGAGAGCATGCCATCAATTTTCACTCTTTGGGAGCCATTTTCTAAATAGCTTTTAAACCAGTTAACAGAGTTTGGTGAGAGCCTTGCTAGTCGGAGCTGGGTGAGTAGGAGGTGGTGGCTGATGGTATCAAAAGCTTTGGTTAAGTCAATGAAGGTGGCTCCAAAGAGATGGCTGTTATCGATTGAGTGATGGATTGCACCAGTGAATTCGAGTAGTGCCGTGGTGGTGGTGCTATGGCCCTTTCTAAAGCCATGTTGTTCCTTGCACAGGTTGTTGTGTTTGTCTAGGAAGTCAGTGAGTTGTTCAGACACAATCCATTCTAGGGCTTTGGAGAGTGGAGGCAGGATGGAAATAGGATGGTAATTTTCAGCAGCTGTTTTGTCACCACTTTTATGAATTGGGGCTACCGCGGCAGATTTCCAAATGTCAGAGAACTGGCTGTGGCTGAGGGAGAGGTTAAAGACCTTGGTGAGAGGCTGAAGGACCTCTTCAAGGGTTAGTGATAACAGCTTGAGGTCGATGGAGTCACTGCTGGATCTGGCATTGCGAATGGTTTTGGTAACGTAGCTATGGACTTGGTGCATTTTTACTGCTTTAAAGTAGAAGGGAGGGTGGCTATAGGTGGTTGGGGGGACCGGGGTGTCAATGTCATTGAAAAAACCATGAGGGAGAACAGCACTGAGGTCTGAGAAAGTGGCACTGAATGTGTCAGCAATGAGCTTCTCGTCAAGGGTGGTTACTCCATTAATGCTGAGTACTGATGGGGGTGATTTTGCTTGCTTCCCAGTGACTTCTTTGATGTTATTCCAGAAGTCTCTACCGTTACCCCAAGTGGTAGTGAGTGCATTATGGAAATAGGTGGACTTCGTATCCCGGATATATTTGGTGCAGCCGTTTCGTGCCTGTTTATAATAAGCAATATCAGCTTGTTTCCTGGTGATTCTGGCAATCTCCTAAAGGTGGTCCCTAGATTTTAGACGCCGTAGTAGGTCACCAGTAAGCCATGGGTTACAAAGGGCTTTGGCCTTGCGATTCTTGACTGGAGCAAATATATTGCATGCTTGGTTGAAAATCAGGATGAAGTGCTCCAGTGCAGTGTTCACATTGGTTGCAGTGAGGACTGGGAACCAGTCCTGTTGACGAAGGTGGGTTTTGAGGTGAGGTTGTTTGCCTCTAGGAAGAACTCGGCTAGTAATGGTTTTTGGTGGGGCTTAAAAATTTGTTGGACCAGGAGCAGCTTATGGGGCAGTGGTCACTAATAGCATCTGGAAGAACAGTGGAGTTTGTGATCCTAGTGGGGTGGCTTGTGAGGATCCAATCCAGAAGGGTGCTGGTACCTGTTTTATAATTTGTTCTGGTAGGGGAGCTGACCATTTGGGTGAGATTTACTGCTGCTATCAGGTCCCTGTCAGCCCCTGCCTCTGTTGCATTCCAGTTTATATTAAAGTCACCAAGGAGGATGCTTTCAGTGTCAGGTGCAAGTGATTTGGTAAAGTCAAGGACTGTGTTAAGCCCATTTTCTTGCTCTTGAGGTGGGATGTAGATTGTGATGACTGTGATGGCTTTGTTATGCGTGCCAAGGAGGATCTTGCAAGGAAGAACCTGTGCTGTGGTGGATTTGGGTGTTAAGCTGATGAGGTGTCCACGGATCGTGTCTTTAAGGCACAGGGTGCAGCCTCCACCCCTTTTTGATGTACAATCAAGCCGATAAACATTATATCCAGGGAGGGTGATGGCATGGTCAGGGATTGAAGGTGAGAGACAGGTTTCCACAACTGCTAGTATGTCAGGAAGATGCTGGCAGGCGAAGGCCTGAAGGGCATCAATTTTGTGAGGAAGACTGCATATGTTTAGGGCAATTATTGAGAGGGATCCGGGTTGGGCGGTCTGGGTTGATCCTTTAGAGGGGAGTGGTCCAGGATTTGGGTGAATGTTTCCTGATAAAAGCAGGAGAAGAAGTAAATGTTTGAGGGAACTGGTGTGAGATACCCATGACTGGCGCTTGTTCCTTAGGGCCAGGGAACTGTGAGATTCACCAGGGCATGTAAATGGGTGGAGGTGTGGATATAGCGTGGCAGTAGTGGCGACAGTGGGAGGGGTACCCAACAGCCATTTTGGGAAAAGGGCCACTCCATAGAGATAGTCGAAGGCCAAGGTGGGTACATGAGATCAAGCAGGAGGGTACCATGGGGGGGTGGTGGTGTGCAAGTTTGTAGATGTTAGGACAGTGGGAAAGCATGCATGGGGGATGTAGGAGAGGGAAAATGGGAATGAAGAATAGAAGAGAGAGGGTCAGATACCAGAGGGGAACATGATTCGGGGGGGGGGGAATATAGGTAAAGCAAGAGGTTCCAGGAGAAACAAGCAGGTACAGGGGTAGTGAGTAGTCACAGGGGTAGTGGAAGAGGAGGGAGTGGCAGATAGGGAGTTGAGAGGGTGCAAGATAAGTGTAAGGAGACAGAGAGACACGGGGTATCAGCTCTGGCTAAAAGCACAGGAGTGAAGGGATGAGAAAGCGCTAGGGAAAGCAAGGGGGTGGACAGATATGGGGACCAGTAGCATACCAATAGAGGGGCGGGGCACTACAAGGGGCATGGAGACAGTCTATTTAATTAAGGACGGAGGTGGGGAGGGTGGGTGGTGTAAAACTGCCAATGCCACTTGTTTTCTACATGGCTTAGCAGCCCCAAGACTATGGAAAATGGCAGCCAACTGCAAAGGAGAAGAGGGAAGAGTCCATTCAGATCCTGCTGCAGCAAGCAACAGCCATTGAGCGGCAGCTCAGCAGCCCCAGAGAGACAGGAAGTTCACCCAGCTCTGAGGTTCCTTGGGCGGCTTGGTGGAGGCAAGCAGGTGGCTGGAAGAGCCATGCGACAAGCGGATGAGACAGCTGTAGTGTGGGCCCTTGAGATCAAGGGCAGTGACATAGCTCCATGGTTCCTTGGGCAGCTTGGTGGAGTGCGGCTAAAGAAAGCATTCACTTTGTTCATGGGGTCATAACTAAGCCCTTTTTCCAATAATGATAATTGGGGTACTTTAATTGGTAGTGGTGTGAGGTTGTTGACTGTCATTGCATGTTCTTCCTCCTTTTCTGGCTCCTCTTCTTACCTCACCCATCCTCATCTTGGGCCTCGGTCTGAAAAATGTCAGCTTGGTCACTCATCCGGATCATCTATTGGGACATCCCTTTGATTGCTTGTGTCAGAGCTGGTATCTGATTCTAGTCCAGAATAAATGTTTGTCATGCACTCTTTCCTCTGAGTGTTACCTTATTCTGCATTATTTGTATTGGGTGGTGGCTGAAGTGCAGTTCTTTATTCATGCCAGTTGTTTACCCTTTTCATTGAATAATCATTTGCATCTCTATTGTGTTTCTGCATTTTATATAATTTAATTTCTCTCTTGAAATCTGCACTTTGTCCATTTTTTCTTCTGAAAGTAGCAAGGTCCGTAGTAGTCCGAGTTTTTTTTATATTCAGTTCTAATTTTAGAATCTCTGTATTGTTTCACTCTCTTTTCTAGTTTTGATTATTACAAACAATATCCAGTCAAAAGAACATTTACTGATCACTTTTTCCCATTCAGTCATGACGTCTGAAACATCTAGTCCAAAAGCATGCAGCTTTTGGAGGCATAGTCCTCTGAGGATATGCCTATCTTGCTGATATTTTGAGAGTGGGGCTGCATGCATGTTATATCTAATCTCTTTTTGTTATTTATAATTTCCAGATATCTAACATTCCTTGCTTTTGGTATATCATTTTAGTAGAAAATAATTCCTGGTGTCCTTCTATTGGGCCAATAATCAAAAGCGCCTCCTGTTCTGAAATAAATAGACAACCCATATGATCTCTCTGTGATGCCATATCAAAAAGTACAAGCTGCTATATATGAATTTAAATTGGCACAGGTTTGTCATAATGGATTTTGTATATATTTTGCAAAGGAAAAAAAAACATGTTTCTATCACCACAGCCAAGTACAAAACTGCTACACCAAACATCAGTTCTTTCCCAGCTCCAGGGGCACCAGTTTTCATGTACACTATGCCAAATGGGAGTCAATATCACAGAACATAGAACAAGGGCAACCTTAACTCATACCCATTATTGTAGCAGGAAGAGTACCAAGAAGAGATCAAAATCAGCAAGAAATGTTAAAATAGCAACATTTGTTTCTTCATATCCAAAGTTTAGTGACATGCCAGTAATCTGGAAAGTTGTGCGCAGTAAGAAAAACTTTGTTGTACTACATATATCTCAATTTTAACTTTGAATAGTCATACACTAGCTTGTTCAGAAAGAGCTTGAAATGTTCATTATCATTCACAAAACTTCATTGTAAATATTCTCTTCAGCAACTGAACAATATTCCAAATATCAAATCTCACCTTTAAGTATTTTATGTCAGCCTTTCACAAAGCAATATGAAATGCTCATTATTGTTTCCAGAGTTCATTGCACAATATACTCATTGGCAGCTTAACAATATTATTGCATAGGGATCTGACCATATAGTGGCAGCATAAGGATTATTTTGTGTTCATTTAGTAGATCTCCAGAGCATGCTAGTGCAAAAAATGTTTGGCGAGTTTTAGAGACATAGGGTGGGATATTCAAAAGGGTTGCGCAATACACAATAGGGTTGCGCCTGCACAAGTCAGAAAATGTGCCATTCTGCAATATTCAGCAGGAGGCAGTTGCGCTACTGAAAACATGCTGAGCAACAGCGCAATGCGATTGAAGGCATGCACAACCAAAGGGGGTGGAACCATGAATAAAGTGCTCAGTGCGATATTCAAAGACTTGCGAAATGCGCAACAGTGGATCAGGCGGAAGTTGTGCCATAGCGGAAATGAGCCAAAATAAAAAGAAGCAAGGAAGAGGTGCAAGAACTCTACAGGGAAGCCACATGAGGCAGGGAGAGAGACAAGGCCAGAGGGACAAAGAGGGCAGGCCAGGGAGATCAGAGGACAAAATAGGGGCAAGGGAAGGTGTGTGGGGCCACAGAGTTCAGAGGCCAGTAGGTGTACCCGGTGCAGTGGAGGTAGCAGTCAGGACAGCGGGGGGAACAGAGCAACAACAGCTGGGGGGGGACACAAGTCAGGGACATGGACAGTGCCACCTTCCACATGGAAGCCGTAATGAGGGAGGTGAGAAGGCATGCTGCAGGGTGATGTGGCCGTGAAAGGGCCCGTCGACGGTACGTCCCCAACAGGCAGTACCGAGTCCACACCAGCTTTGAGCTTTACTCAGATGTCGAGATTGTGGGCCGGTAGCGCCTGAACAGGGCAATAGTGAGGTGGCTCTGTCAGCTGTGCAGTGATGTGATGCAGGCACCCTCATGACGGAGTCACGCTCTGTCAGTGGAGACAAAGGTAACAGCCTGCATGTGCTTGCTCACCACGGGTACCTTCCGGAGACCAACAGGGGACACCACAGGCATAACACGGTTGGCCACATCACGCATCCTCACCCAATTCCTCAGCGCACTGCCGCCACATGCTGTGGAGTACATCCATTTCCCCAGCACTGCGGCAGAGCGCACAACAAACAACAGGAGTTCCACAGGGTAGCACCATGATGCCTGGCATGCTAGGGCAATAGACTGCACCCATGTGGCCATTCAGACGCTGCCACCCGGCCCCGATGGGGCTGCCTATATGAATCAGAAGGGTTATGCCAGTGTCAACTGCCAGGTGGTGTGTGATGCCAGTGGGCACATCATCAATGTCTGTGCCACGCACCCTGGGGGAGCACACGATTCATTCATATGGTACCAGTCAGCACTGTGCCATCGATTTGAGAGTGGGGACATCCCCACAGGACATCTAGTGGGTGAGTATGCATGTAGAACTGACAAATCGGGGGCAAGGGTGGGTAAGCCACAGGTGTCATGGGTGTGGCACACAGGGTTAGGGGCAATTTCAGCCTGAACAAGACACTAACCTCTACTATCTCCACACAGGTGACAGTGGATACCCACTCCGTCCCTGGCTGCTCACACCCTACCAGCGGCCCACGACCCCATCACAGCAACGCTTCAATGAGGCACATGCCGCCACATGCAACATCATTGAGTGGGTGTTTGGGATGCTGAAGGTGCGCTTCCATTGCCTAGATACCTCTGGCGGTGCCCTACAGTATAGCCCCTCAAAGGCCTGTGGGATATTCCTGGCCTGTTGTATCCTGCACAACATGGCCAAAGACTGTGGGATAGCTGTACAGGTCGAAGAGGGGGACAGCGACGGGGATGACGGTGACGCCGGTGATAATGGGGATGGGCAGCCCCCCCTTGGACGACGGGACCCCCAACTGATCAGGCTGGCCCAGCTGCACCGGGACACCATCACAGAGGAGCACTTCACCCAACACAGGTAAGTCATGGGGCCATGTGCAACCAACAGTGGCTAGAGCACAACCCACATACACACAGTGAAACACACCAGGGGTGCATGACAGCAAGGGAAGTGGCAGGGCACAGAAGCACACACATACAACCAGGGAAGGGTGAACAATAACATGCCACATGGACGGACACACACAAACACACACACACAATAGGCACAAAGTGCACAGGGGTCAGGTGTACAACAGAGCCGTAACACAGACACTAAAAACACACATGTCCACAGGCCACCACCTCCACTGACTGTCCATGTGTGTGTGTCAGATGCTGGGCACCTTCGCACTTTGGTGTACAGTGCAATGCAGGCATCGTCATGCACACGCACCTGTGGACAGGAGTCGGGAAGGTGTGCAGGTGGTCCGTGTGTCTGCGTGTAGGGCTGGGCACACCGGTGCACTGCCCATCGAAACACACATTGCACACAGGGCAGCACCAGACAGGGCCCACACTGGAGACAGCTCAGTCTTGTGACACAGTGCCACGGCCACCTCGGATGTGTGGGCGGCCCCACCGAGACTCAGCAGCACTGACAGGCTGAGCACAGGCCTCATGGGGTGGCACCGATGGTCCACCAGGGGTTCCACTGTGTGAACGCAACCTTGCCCGCACAGGGGTCTGCAGTACACCAAACATACCTGCACCAGGAGTGCTCGGGATGCCCACAGCTGAACCCGGCGTCGACAGGGTGGGTGTCGCACGACACCAGGAACGGGGAGTGGATAGAGTACTGTGCAGTGTAAGCGGCACAGGGGCACCTGACTGTGTGCCCAATGTGGCTACGACAGCGACCAATGCCTGTGTCTGCCTGTCAATGGTGGCGGTCACATCCATCTGCAAATGGTCAATCCGTGACAGGATCCTCTCATTGTCCCTGCTGTGTCACTCCTCGACCCACTCCAGAGCCACACATAGTGCCTCCACAGATGTTGCAACCCGCATCTGCTGCTGTACTGATGCCTGCAGCAGGCAGATGTGCTCGACAAAGAGGTCGTCTGCCACATCGGCAACCTGTCCCTCAGGGTATGGAAGGACCTGATGTTCAGCACCCCTTGAGGGTGGACGCTGCTCACCAGGACCAGGTATGGGCAAGTCCAGGCGTGCACATACGCCACCGGCTGGAACCCTGTACCCCCAGTCCCGGTGGGTGACTGCTGCTGCTGCCCCTCCGCCTGCTGTGCCCAAGGGATCAGTTGTTCGCTACAGGTCAAGAACAGTGCAGTGATCTGTACAGCTACCAGTGCCGCCCCACCGGTGCTGACAGGCAACAGCCTGGAGACTGTGCTGACTGCATGGCACCACACGTCCGGAACCAGCTAGGTCCATGGGCGTGAGCTGTCCTGCTGTGTAGTGTCCATTCTTGCACTCACGTCAACGCCCATAGTGGTCGCTGCATCATCAACGGTGCAGGTCTGTGCCACAGCCACAGCCACAGTGCGCTGGCTACGCCTGCATGCCTGCACCACTGAGACACAGGAAAGCGCACCCCCACACCTGTCTCAACGACATCAGTGATGGCAGCCAGGCGTGCACACTGGTGCAATGCACGCTGGCTACCTGCGGAGGTGGATGGTCCCTCCTCAAACTCCGGATGGCTATCTGCAGTGGACAGGCCCTCCACTGCCGACCCCTGCAACCTTGGGATCTGTAACAGAAAGTAGAACACGTTAGTGCATGTGATCTACCTTCCCACGACGACATACCATGCAGTGATGGGCTACCACCTATCTGGAAGCCACCTCCAGGAACGCCTCAATGGCACTGCACTGCATGCTTGCAGTGATCCTGTCCTCTGCCGGAGTCAGCTACGCCGCCTGGCTGGCCCCCCGCCTGTTGCAGCACGTAGCCACCTGATGGCTGCCACCTTCTCCTTCACCCTCCTCCTGCAGGTTCCCATCTTCTGCACCCCTGCACAGAGTGCTGGTGGCACTGTGCAGGTTGACGGCACAGCCAACTCCTCCCAAGCAGCAGCACTGGTCTGAGGGTGCCCGCCGTCCACTGGAGTAGCGCTCTTCATCCAGGTAGGCCTCAGAGAGTGCCTCCATCTCAGCTTTTGTGAAATTAGGGCCTCTCTCCGCCTACCACCATCATCCTCCTCACCCATTCCTCGCCGGTCTTATCACAACCTGTATGGGTGAGAGTGGTCACCTGTGACTGTGCAGGCACACAGCATTCCCTGAGACCATAGTCCAGAACCACACAGCATGCAACTCTCACCTATAAACTGCAGTAAATCGAATCGAGCATACTGCAGAACAGCGCCACATTTTATAGCGCAATCCATGCAAATTAGATGTGGCGCAACTTTAATGAGATGCAAACTCCGTTGCTGCACCATTGAATGGCTGATCAGATGATTTGCATATGCGGCTGAATATAGTGCACTGCGCTGGCGCAGTTGTGTTGTAATGACTGAGCCAAAGACGCCCAGTTCTGTGGATGCGAGTACACCACACTGCACATGCCCAGGTAGCTTACGCAGGCATCTGCCGTGCTGATGACGTGCTGTGCACGGTAGGCAATTCAGGGCACGGCCACCATTGTGCCAGTGGTGCTACAGCGACGGTCACTACATGGCGCTGTGGCACAGCTGCGCAATAGTTCACTGTGGCAAAGGCACGGGTGACAATCGCGCTGGATGCAGACATCCAATGGGGCTGCAGTGACATGCGCTAGAACCCTGACCTGTGCCTGACCTTTGCCAGCGCTGTCGTGCGGCATCTCTGGGCTCTATTAAGCTGTTCGAACGACAGCGTGAGAATAAGCGGATGCCGACCGTGATAAAGAATAGCGGCGTATTGTTGCACAACAATTCCACGTGGGTTACCTCGCTGCGGTGCCTATTGCCTATGAATCTGGAGTGCCGAAGAACCCCAATGGGTGCCCTCCGGCCAACCGCTGGGTTTGGAACCTCATTATGGCCCTGTGGAATTCCCTGGACAGGCCAGGACAGGTATAACAGTGACCACTGACCCTGGAGGCCACTGGCAGAGGACTCAGAACAATGCAGGCACACTGCCGGGGACCTGAGGAGGAGGGGCAGGCTACTGGCACGCCTGTCGGCGTGCGGAGGGGCGTGCCTCGTCAGAACAGGTCTAAACCTGCATGCCATGGTACTGTCTATGTAGCCAGCAGGGAGGTTGGTCTAGGGTTGGCTGTGGTGGTGTTTAGGGTATATGATGTATGCGTCTAGCTGGGTTGGTGACCACCCTCATTTCAGGCAGGAGATATCTTTGGGATTGTACTGTGTGTTTCTACCCTTTGTTTCCACAAGCATAGCAGACGGAAAGAACCATGGCTGAGCAGCAAAAGGTGGTGGCAAGATACCGGCGTGGGATGGAAACCACAACACCAGCAACAACCCAATGAGGTGAGTGCCAACAACATGAACCATTTTGCACTGCGACGAAAGGGGGAGGCAGAACATCCATAGACACCACTGCCATGCACGACATGTGACAGTCCATTGTCAGTGGCACTGCATATCTGGGAATCGTAATGGTATTGTATTGCACTCGGCACATGGCTGTGGACTGCCACCCACGCCCACATTGCTATGGCCTTGGTGCCTGCACTGGACATGGGCGGTGTGTGCAGCACGGTTGTACCTGGCTCTACTGCCTGTTGACATGTCTTGCACATGGTCACTGTAAGGTGCACTCATCACAGGGTGGGGCATGGCTGTGCCACCACGTGATGGAGAGCTGCAGGAGATGGACAGTCACACCCTGGCTCTGGTCTTGTCCTAGGTGGCCGGATACTACCACGCTGAAGATCCATACAGCAGCTATTATGGTGGCCACGACTGAGTCCTGGGACCTCCAGTGGCATGGTGTGGAGGCAGAACTCCAGGACCAGCACCCAGACAGAAGGGGCAGGCTGGAGACAGTAGCCAGGCATTATCTCACTGACACCTCACCCGCCTTCCTCTCCAGTTGTTCCCCACCTCCCTCTACTGTGCCTCACCCTGTTTTGGTACATATAAATAGTTGTTGATATTATTATCTTATTACTCTTTATAATAAGTTATTTTGATATGAATACTGTGGTGGTCTCTGAATTTGCAGCTGGCTATAGGTGCTCAGTTGCAGTGGTGCAATGGCATCTGGGGAGGTATAGTCGCTGGTATGTGTGTGTGCATGGGAGGTGTCTCTGGTGTGGGAGTGGCTTTCAGTCAGTATCTGTGGTGTGTGTTGTTTCTCTGTGCATTGCATTTGCTGTGTGCAGTGTTCCATGGTGCCTGCTCTGTGTCCATTGTGCCCCTGTCAAGCTGTCCTTGGCCTGTGCAGCTGACACCCTTGCATGTCTGTGGCCTGCCAGGTCTGCTGCCTTGTCAGTGGGTGCTGTCCCTGCAGGTCATCCACTGTGACCGTCCACAATGCTGGGTTGCCACCTGTCACCTGTGGGGTGCATGTTTGCCTCGGGTGACACTGTGGCCTCCACAGTTGCTGTCCCACCTCCATGCTGTGTCTTGTGTGTGTTGCAGGGGCTGTGCAGCACTGTCTGTGACTTGTGATCCAGGTGTATGCTGGTGGTGTACAGTGCCACAGTACATGCACAGGGTGGGTGCCATGGTGGACTGCAGGCTGGGTGTGCACAGTTTACATGTGCCCACACTGGGGGCTTGGTTGCCACACTGCTGCGTCCCTGTGTTGGTGTCCCCAAGGGTATGGGTGTGTGTTTGCCCCTGCACTGTGTTGCATCTGGTGTGCTGCATGCTTCCATGCACCACTGTGGGTGTCTGTGCTGGCTGCTGTGGCTCGTGGTGGGTCGAGCTGTGACACCTGTCTACTGTGCAGGGTGCTGTATCAATGGCAGTGGTGTCAGGGGCACGCCCTTTCCCATGTGGGGTACCACTTGTGGCGACACATGTTCGGTCTCTCAGCTGTGCCTCAGGGGGGGTTGTGCGTATTGGCACTGTGTCTGCTATTGTTGCATTCCGTGTGCTGCCACCCACTGCTGGGTGCTCATGGTGGCTCTGGCTTGTATGGTTCTGTGGTACACGAGGTTGCAGTGTGACGGGGGGTATGCATGAGGATTCCTGCAGTGATGGTCACTGCTCATGGGGGGTGTCTTGGGGTCACAGTGCAGGGTGTGCTGTGCACGGGGGGGGCTGCTGTACAATGAGGTGGTCCACCCCCCCTTGTGTGGCAGTCTCAGCTTGCCAGTGGGTGTGCTGGGGCAACATGGCCCAGCTGTGCTTTGTTTGCTTGACCCCATGGGCCGGTGGATATTCCATCCCTCCCCAAGTCGTGCTGTGCTTGGGGTGTGGGGGTGCATTGTCAGTTCTGCAGTGTGTTCCTGTGCCCATCTGTGGCATGGGTGGTGGGCCCCTGCCTACCTCCCTGGTTGTGCAGTTCCATTGCTCTGCTGCTGGGGGGCTCCCTGCTTGTGCTATGGCGCCTCTGGGCTGCTCAGCTGGGCTGCCCTTGTTGCGCTATAGCACATCGTATCTGCTCAGCTTCCCCTTCCTGGTTGAACTATGGAAAGGTTGTGCGATATTCAGACGTTGGCTGGTTGCTCAATTTGGCTTGCTCCATTTTTGAATATCGCGTCTATTGTGCATGTGCTCAATGGACTTGTGCTTGCTCCTGCTATTGCGCACATTTTGGGCGCAGTTTGAATATCCAGCCCATAATGTGCCTAGTGCCAGATAAAGTTCTTGAAAAAGCAAAGTGCTATTGTGTTTAAAGTGAAAACCAGAGTGTCAATACTGTATTGTTCATCTGATATTGCTTCCAGTATCCAAACAGTAGTTTTTATTCAAGGGCTAAAAGCCAATAAATACCTCTATATAGCTACTTCTTTGGTTTAAATTATCAGTTTTGAAAATATATTTGCAATAATGTAGTCTTAGAGAACATTCAAAGGTTCATATTTAGGCAGTGGTTTACTTTTTGCTTTATATTTAAAAGTCTATTGACTGCCTTAAGCAGCGGTAATGAATGCTAAGTGAGCTTCTCTTGTTACAGCGGTTAAGTTCAACAGCAGATAATGTAAGGTATAGAAGTCTCTTTCTGAGAAGCAGAGGTATGCAAAACATATAAGTTGGCTACAGATCATTTTAATTTGAATGAGTAACTGATATGCCATACATGTAGATTTCAAGAAACACTGGGGATATAACTTTGCAGGCAGGCTGAAACAGAGCAATTAGTTTGTGATGTGAAATAGACTTCCAGACTGCTTCAGTTAGCGCTACAGTTACCGCTGACATTAAATACAATTCTTACTAGAGCCATTTTAACACAAGGTCATACACTCTAATAAAGTTGACACCCAGTGTGCTATGGAATGAGGTGTTTTCTGCTTCCAGTGTTGTGCTATTAGCATTTTACCCACTTATACTTCCAATCTCCGTAGGGGGTGGCAGCAAATCCACCCCTGTGGTCCACCCGGAGGTAGGCCCAGCAAGATTACCTCAGTTGTGGGTGTGAAAGGAACACCTAGGGTCTTAGAAAAGATGTCAGTGAACTGCACCCAAAAAGACTGCATATGTGGACATAGCAATACCATATGTATAAAGGAACCCTCCCCAAAGATACACCTACAGCAATTATTCAATCTTGCAGTGTCCAACTGGTGAGATAGGGTGGGGATAAAGTAGGTTCTATGTAAAAAGTTAAAGTAGATTTGTCTGTCTGTTGTTTACTGAGCAGGATGTTATTTCTCTCAGTGCCATGTCCCACTCTCCCTCAGACCAAGGCCGCCCCCCCCCAGATCCCTCTCTTAGTTGGATCACACTATTCGCAGTGGGTCCAGGAGACTCCCAGTTAATACTTTATAGAACTGCTACACAGGTTTGGCTGCACCTCCAGTGTAGAGAAGGACTTCTTCTCCTGTGGATCTTGTTGGGACAGAAGAGAACAGGTGGCCCTTTTTCCAAAATAATATGTGAACTTGTAGGTATACCAAGAAATCCCCTAAAGACAGGGAAAATTGACTGAAAAGTGCCTGGAAGGGCAGCATGGTCTCACCCTCAAACAGTTCCCCCAACCTAGTCAGCCCCTTGGTTTGCAACTTGTGTACAATCAAGTTAATGGGCTGGGGGGGCTCTCTATGCCTATATATGACCTTCTGTATATCCACCTCAGAGGATATGCCATGAGGATGACTATCAGATCATGGGCAGCCAACCACATTCTGGCTGAGGTTTTGGTAAATGAGTTTTTGATACAGTGTATTTTGCCTTCTGAAAGGGCAGGAGCCAACAGAGTATAGCAGTGTCTCCCGGAGATTCTCTGATTCAAATGGTACCCTAACTGGATGCTCTGATATGGGGCAAATAGCATCTTTCATGAAGGATAGCTGCACTGCTAAGTAATAAAACTGAAAATTTAGTAGGCCTAGACCCCCTTTACAAGTGGGATACCACAGGGTTGATTGTTTAACTTTGACATGCCTCCCTTGTACAGCAAGTTTGTGAGGGAGCCCAGAATGAAGGTAAAATATTTCAAGGGGTGATGGAGTGGCAGTGTTTGAAATAAATATAAACATTGTAGTAGGATGCACATCTTCCCTTTGTTAACCCTGCCAGTTAAAAAGTGGTAAGATTGTACACCTATTGTAGTTCAATTTTAGCTTCTAGAGAAGGGGCTGAAAGTTCAGGGATCCCAGTTAAGATATCTTGTCAGGGAAGTGTACCCCTACGTTTTTGAAACTGATAGCAGGATGCAGTTCTATTCCAGACACCTGGAGGGTTGACCCCCCCATCCCAAGGATATCCACTCACTTTTGGCCCAGTTGACTTTGTGGCTAGAGATGGGGCCATTGGTCTGGAGGACGCCTGTCAGGGCAGAAATTCCCAGTTCTGGTTTGGCCAGGAACAAAAGGACATCGTCAACAAAGAGACAGACTTTATGGTTTGTTCCTTGAAAGGTCAGGCCTTGCATTGCTGGGCTCTCCAAATAGCAATGGACAGGGGTTCAACAGTAAGGATGTAGATGGGGGGGGCAACACTTGTGAGGGGAAATGGGTTTGATAGATGGCCGTTCATGAGGACTTGTGCCTGTGTGGAGTGGTAAAGTGCTGCTATCCAAGAATTAATTTTTGGGCCAAAGTCAGAACATTCCAGCACAGAGAACATGAAGGGTGATCGACCAGGTTAAAGAGCTTCTCAGTGTCCAGTGCCAATAGACTGGGCTGAGCATCCCGCCCTTTGGACAATTGCCACATGAGGTTCAATGTTCGTTGACTATTTGCTTTGGCCTGGTGACCCTTGATAAAACACCTCTGGTCTTGGTGGATGAGGCCTGGCAGGACTCCATCCAGAGGGCCCATAAAAAGAATTTAGTTACAATCTTATAGTTTGCATTAAGCAGAGAAATCAGGTGGTAAAAGTCGCATTAGGTGGAAACCTTGCCAGGTATGGGAAGGACTGTTATTGTAACCAGAGACAGGGCAAGCAACCCCCTCTCTAGTGCTTCAAGGATCATGTCTTCCATGTGGTCTTAAAGAATCTCCCAGAATTCTTTACAGAATTCATTGGGCAGTCTGTCAGGTCCTGGGGTCCTACCTGAGGTAAGATAGCGGACTGCCAGATGTAGCTCCCCTTTGGTGGGGGCACTGTCCAGGGCCATCATAGACAGGTATGGGAGGGAGGGAACTGGGAAGGAACCCAAGAAGTTAAGAGGAGATGGTGTATTTGCCTTTATCTGAGCTGTATAAAGGTCTAAGTAAAAGGTTTGGAAAGCCCTCCCTATGTCCCGTTGTTTAGGGGAAACTAGTCCTGCCAATGTTTTAGTTCTAGAGGTAGTGTGGTTCACCTCCTGTGCCCATAACTGCCATGCAGACCATTAGCCTGCTTTGTCACCACTAAAGTAAGCACCTTCCCTAGCTAGTAGGAGATTGCACTCCAGGCAGTCTAATATCATCTGATTCAATTGACCCTTCAGAATACAGAGCTCTCTTAACTTTTGAGTTGACACTTGACTCAAGAAGTACTTCACTAGGACCTACACTCTATCTTCCATTCTTTTCTCCTCCAGACCTCATCTCACCCTTATGTGCCACTCCAGAGATGGCTACTCCCCTAGCAAAGGTCTTCATGGCTTTTCATCTAGTAGATTCCCAGGGTGTTCTACTTTTTATTATAGGAAAAGAATTCCTGCAGCATTGCTGAATTTTTTTGTTTGAACTCCCCATCAAAAAAGTAGCTTAGGATCTAGCCTCCACTGTTTAGGAGGAGGGGAACATCTCCCTTTCCTAGCACTATCAGGAAGGGGGCATGATCAGAGTGTAAAAGTGGACCATAAGTAGACCTTGAAGCATGTCAGTTGATAGGAGCATGGAGTCAGTTCTTGTGTAAAGATGGTGGGTGTGGGAGAAAAAGGAAATCTCCCTGTCCAAAGGGTGCTGGAAGTGCCACATATCCACCAGGCCCCCTTTGGTCACCATGTGCCATAGAGCAGCAGAGCTCTTCGGAGGTAGCCTCACTGGTGGGGCAGATTGATTCATAACTGGGTCCCATGGGGTGTTAAAATCTCCCTCCTCCCTCCATAACCACTTGCTTGGGAAGGTCTGCCAAGGGTAGGACCAGGCAGTGGAAAAAGTCAGGTCATTCAAAGTTTGGTCCATAGACTGCTACTAGTGTGAGCTGCTCTCCCCACCTCAACCACCACTATCAGATATCACTATCCAATATCAGGGGCCAGATATTCAAAACTTTGTCTTGTGGGTAAATGTGTGCAATATTCAAAGGGGGCCTTTCTGTGCATTAACAAGGTCAGTGCATGCATAAAAATGTAGTGCATGTGGTGGGCAAAGAAAGAGGCAAAGACAGGAATACAGGCACAGCACAGTATTCAGTGCATTTGCACTGCACAAAGGGGTTAGCGTAGGCCACTTTGCGCAGCACAAATACCACTGATCTAAACCCCAACTTTCTCCAGGCAACCCTAGCAGCTGCCAGAGCCACTGCAGCCAACAAGTAAGTTGGTGGTTGGGGGAGCACACCCACCCCCTTGTGGTCCATGGCCCCCTCGATCGTTATCCCATATAGTTAAGAATTCCCTAGTGCCTAGTGGTCCACTGCCCTCTGATTGCTGGCCCGTATGTTTGAAAAATTCTCAATGGTGCCCAACAGTCCGATCTCACCCTACGATTGCTGACCTGAAATGTAGACATTATTTCCCTGGTGATCCATAGTATCCAGTGATATTGGTGACTGCAAATGGGTGACTCTAATATGAGTGACTCATTTGCAGTGCCTCACATGTGAGTGACCATGTAAGTGTAGCGAGGAAAAGTACAGCAAGAGTAGGGATGAGAGAGAGAGAGGGTTAGCAGTAGTATAGGATGGCTATCAGAAGAGGAGAGATCGGGAAGAGGGTTTGTGTAGGGTAGTGTGGCATGCTGCTGGCAAGCTAGCCATGTGATGTGATGATGAGGGTAGCTAGCTTTCATGCAGCAGGTTCAGGGTTCTGAGCTGAGGGGTATACTTTTTAGTGCTTTGTCCAGAATTTGTATCTTTTTTTCTTCGGGACTGTCCCCCCTCCCTGACATGCACCCCCCCCTCGGAGTTGATAATTTAAAATCAGGGTGATGCGGGGGGGGTGCAGGGGGTGCAGCACCCTGCATAATTGATGCTTCTGGCTGTCAGCTGTGGTGTTGCTGACAGGTGTAAATCACCATTTTGCTTTTCAGTGATGTACACTTACTGTGCCGTTATGGCACAGAACAATAATCCATGGTACAGGGAAGAGGATTGGTGGGTAGAGGGTGCCACTAGACGGGTTTGAGTAGGGTAGTGTGGTGTGCTGCTGCCAAGCTAGCCATGTGGTGTGGTAGTGAGGCTGGCTAGCTTTGGTGCAGCAGGTTCAGGGTTCTGGGCTGAGAGGCATACTTTTTTGCTTTGGCCAGTATTCGTAGTATTTTTTCTTTGAGACTGTCATCACCTCCCTGATATGCACCCCACTGGAGTTGATAGTTTAAAATCAGGGTGGTGCAGGGGGGTTGAAGCCCCCTGCAAGGTGGGGGGTGTGGGAGGTGCAGCACCCTGCATAAATGATGCTTCTGGCTGTCAGCTGTGGTGTTGCCGACAGGTGTACATCACCGTTTTGCTTTTTGGTGATGTACACTCACTGTGCCGTTATGACATAGAACCATAATCCATGGTACAGGAAGAGGATTCCTGGGTAGAGGGTGCCACTAGATGCCAGAGAATATGTGACAGTTATTTAGTTTTTCTTTATTTATTGAAAACATTTTGCTTCAGCGATCTTTAGAGATATTATACAGGGTCAGCGACTGAAAGGAGCGGGGGACCACTTGACACCAAGGACATACTTTCAAATATACAGGGTGGTGATCAGAGGGTGGGGGGACCACTGAGCACCAGGGAATGTCTAGGCAAATACCAGGGCAAGTGATTGGGGGGAGGGAACACTAGGCACCGGCCATTATTGTTTACTGGGGCCAGCAATTAGAGGACGGAGGAGGGACTGCAGACCACCAGAGAAATACTGTCTACGATTCGGGGCAGCGATCAGAGGATGAGGGGACCAAGGACCACTGGGGAAATAATGTCTACAGTTTGGGCCAGTGATAGAAGGATGGGATAGATCACTGGGCAGTGGGGGTATTTTTTTAAACATACAGGCCAGCAATCAGAGAGTAGGGGGGACTGCCAGACACCAGGGAGAATTATTAAAACATATGGGCTGGTGATTGGGAGGGGGGACCACTAGGCACCAGGGACATTTCTTTTAAATAATGGAATGGTGATCGGAGGTTTGGGGGGAACACTAGGCAGCAGGGAGATATATTTTAAATAATGAGATGGTGATCGGAGGGAGGGCGAACTACTGGGCACCAGGGACATACTTTCAGTTATACAGGATGGTGATAAAAGGGTGGGGGGACCACTAGGAACTGGGAAATTTTTATTTTTATAGGGATCTGAGCTTGGTTTGGTCAAGGGCCCAGTCACAGGGGCACAAACTACTGCTGCATCTCATGCAGATGAGCCCATAATGGGCATGCAAATGGCCCTTTTGCACATTGCATGCCCAACGGGCTCATTTGCATGGGACTTCTGAATATCACACTGGGAGCTACCAGTGCAATTGGATCTAGAGGAACTATTCCCTGCACTGCCAGGATACATGTTGGTGCAGCACTATTTGACTTAGTGCTGCACTGACATGCCCACATATTCAGTTGGATAGTGCTGGTGAGCTATCCAACTGAATATAGCATCCTCAGGGTCCTGGGCAATGGGCAAATGCAACACAAAACTTTGTGCTCCTCTTTGCCCATTTTTGAATATTGGGCCCCAGGATATTTAGATATGTAAGGTTCAGCAGTTGAAATTTAATGCCAAAAAACTGCAAGGTTATGCACCAAGGGGAAAAATAACAGAACAGAGTACTGGATGGGAGGGGTTAAATTGAGCAATATAGTAGAGGAAAGGATCTGAGAAACATCATTAGTGACTCCTGCATACAATCAAGCCAATGAACAAGACCTATAGTAAGACTAATAGGAAAGGCGGTACTGTTATCCCTATATAGGTCACTGGTAATGCTGCGATCTGAAATACTCTGCTCAGTTCTGGAGTCCTCCCCTAAGGAAGGACAGGGACAGGCTGGAGATTACGAAGATTATCTGAAGGCACTAAACATATACTCACTAGAGACCAGGTGAGAGTGGGGGATATGGTACAGAACTTCAAGTTCCTGAAGGAATAAACAAGGTTAACTATGGAGAACTATTTAGCAGGAGTACAGAGTAAAGAACATGAGGTCACACAAGGAAACTGGAGAGGGAAGGTCTAAGAGGGATATGAAGAAATTCTATTTCATGGAAAGGATGAGGGAGCCATGGAATAGTCTGCCAGTGGAGGGGGGGGGGGCGCCAAGACCAAAAAATGGTTTCAATAATGGCTGTGACAGATTGAAGGGTTTGGTAGTTGCTTAGGTCAGTAGCAAGAGGAAGGGAAGCAGTGAGTGCTGGAGGGATAAAATACCATCTGGACTGTAGGTCCTGGGACAGATAGGGGGATCTCCAGGCAGACTAGCTGGAGAGTTGGTCTATTTCTGCCATTTTGTCTACATTTCTGTGTTCCTATCTTGCCTGCAGATCTGCCATGTGTCTGATCATTCAGGCTGTGAGGCCTGGTCATTGCCATATAGCCACCCCATGACCTTAAATGTAAAGCTTGCCAGAAGAAGGGTGCCTAGGCTCAGCCTCCCCCGAATTTCTCTAGGTGGAGAGCCTCCTCCCTGACCATGTGAGTTTCCTGCAGGATGGCTATATCTCCATTTACTTTTCTATTATATGTCCACATGTTCTTCCTTTTTATAATGGGAGGTCTTTAAGCATGAGGTTCGATGGGCAGAGCAACAATGTTACTCCCCCATCGGGCTTAAAAGGTCACGCATCCTGGAGCTCATCCAGGATTCGTTTTTCGTTGCCCACCATCCACCCCTCCTCCTCCAGCGGCTCATCTCTCTTACCCGTGGACTTTTTCCTAACCTACCTTTAGCCAACACAATCATTCCGCTGGCACCTGTGGGGGGGACCCTCCTCTAGAGTTTCTTGCATCATACCCCTACAGGGTGGTATATCCCATGGATAGAGAGGTGGAAAGCCACAGAGCAAATCAAGTTAAACAAGCATCATCTCACATCATCTCATCAGGTTGGGTAAGCACATTGAACTGTTTTTAGCCCATTGACATTCCACGTCAATATGTTCAGAGTCCCCATATGAGGGACCAAGGATCCATATATATGCACTGCAGGGGGCCCCCTTCCTCTTCTGCCATTCCCAATGCATACTCTGCCTGCTTGCCATATTTATCTGCATATGAAACACTTGTCCAACATTTTTTAACACCTATCAGCATTGATTCATAGCAAAACATTTAACTGCTAGAACTTTACCCTTATTCTTCCCATTACCCTGATATCTATCAGTATTGTGCATATAATGCTTAGCAGAGAACTCTCTCCTACCCTGCCCACTCCCCACAATCCAATCCCTCTCCATCTAACCCTCGGAGCAAATGGCTTTGCTTCCCCAACAGATGCAACAGGCTTGACTGACTGGGGGAATTCCTCCCCTGCACCCACCACACTTAATCCAGCAGGATTCCTGGTCCCCACTCTACTTCATGGTTGGAGCCAGTGTGGAGTTCCTTGCACTTCTAAGGTTATCTATGCCAAGTCATATACAAGCCATCTTTCAATGAAAAAGATGGTTACACAGAATGTAGAAACACAGAATTCTACAGCAGATAAGGACCACTGGGCCAATCCAGTCTACCCATTTCTCCCTACCTACACTGTTACATCAGACAGTGCCTGATCTACAGCTCTTTTGACTTTTCACCCTTCTTTTCCACAATGATTCATTTGTGCCTATCCCATGCATTCCTGAACCCCACTACATCCACAGGAAGACTGTTCCAGGAATCCACCACTCTTTCTATGAATAGGTATTTCCTCACATCTCTCCAGAATCTACCCCCCTCCAGCTTCATATAATGTCCCCTTGTTCTTGAGCACCTTTTCTTCTGAAAAATACTCCCCTCCTGTACCTTATCTACCCATTTGAGGTATTTAAAGGTCTCTATCATATTTCCCCTCTCCCTCCTCAGTTCCAGGGTACACATATCTAGGTCCTTTAGTGTCTACCCACATAGAGTTTTTGATGCAGACTCTGTGCCATTTTAGTTGCCCTCCTCTGTACCACCTCCACCCTGTCTATGTTCTTCCAGAGATGTGGTCTCCAGAACTGGACAAAATACTCTAGGTGGGTTTTACCAGTGATCTATATAGAGGCAACACCCCCTTCCTCTTTCTGCTGGTGATACCCCTCCCTGCGCACCCCAGAATTCCACTTGCCCTCCCTACTGCTTTGTCACACTACCTAGCCACCTTTAAGTCATCCAATATGATTACACCCAGGTCTATTCCATGCTTGTTGATCATCAGTCCTGTTTCCCCAGCCCCCTCACTGGAGCAGGCAGCAGCAGCACAACAAAGCCCTGAGCAGAAGGCTCTGCAAGCACAGTCCTTTCCCCCTAGGCCCCTCACTGGAGCAGGCAGCAGCAGCACAGCATAGCCTTGAGCAGAAGGCTCTGCAAGCACAGTCCTTTCCCCCAGCCCCTCACTGGAGCAGGCAGCAGCAGCAAGCCTAGCAGGCAGAGGCTCTGCAAGCACAGTCCTTTCCCCCAGCCCCTCACTGGAGCAGGCAGCAGCAGCACAGCATAGCCTTGAGCAGAAGGCTCTGCAAGCACAGTCCTTTCCCCCCAGCCCCCTCACTGGAGCAGGCAGCAGCAGCACAGCATAGCCTTGAGCAGAAGGCTCTGCAAGCACAGTCCTTTCCCCCCAGTCCCCTCACTGGAGCAGGCAGCAGCAGCACAGCACAGCCCTGAGCAGAAGGTATTGCCTGAACAGCACACTCCTTCTTGGGGGAGCTTGCAGTGTGAACTGTCTTTAAAATAAGGATTTAAGAGATTGGATTTGCTCTCTGCCCAGTGCAGCTGTGGAACTCTCTGTAATTGTTACTTCAATTAATTTGAATTTGCCAGAGTACTACTGATAGTTTCTTTGCTTGCATGTACTGCTTGTGTAATTTACTGGATTTTACAAAGTGCGTTAAGACTGTTTAATGTGTTTGGTGAAGCAGCCTACCTGTTATTTAATTTGATTGTAATCTGTGTGTGGAGCCTCATTGCAAACATGTTCTTTGTTCTGTCTCTGGCTATGATGATTGTTACACTGAATCCAGTTCCTTTGTGAAAACCTTCTGAGGCACCCCCTTTTGTATTTCTCCCCAGGCTCTGCAAGCACAGTCCTTTCTCCCCCAGGCCCCTCACTGGAACAGACAGCAGAAGCAAAGCAGAGCCCTGATCAGAAGGTATTTGCCTGGATGCCACACCTCGCACCATACCGGCAACCTGGGTCCGGGAATGAACTCGGGTCATTCAGGGGTCAGCCGGGGAGGTAAGGACTGAGCATCCGGAGGACTGCTCTCCTTCCTTGGGGTGGGGGATTTGTGTTGCGTGCATCAGCACAACAAGAGGGGTTCAACCCGTGCCGAGAGTGCTTGGCTGCCTCTGCGGAGGTGGAGGCGGCTGCTGTGCCCATTGCACAGGCGTGGGCACGGGGGAGAAAAACAGAGGAAAAATACCTGATCTGGCAGGACCCATGATGGCCCCCGATGGGCCGGAGGATGCACCCCTCCGAGGAGGGGGGTCGTAGCCCCTGCTGGGTCCAAGGAGGTGGTGACAAATAATGTCATGATAAAAAAGAAGGTATTTGCCTGAACAGCACACTCCTCCCTGGGGAAGCTTGCAGTGTAACATGTGTTTGCCCATCAGTGCTGCATGTTGACTGCCCCACCCAGCCCAGTCTCCCACCCAGGGCCGTCTCTACATTTATTGGGGCGTGTGGTCACGTGACCTGGCTTGAGTTTCTAAGTGCCCATATTTCCCTGCGTAAGTTATACTCTTTCGCCACTAGGAGCCGCTAGGAGTCACTAGTGAGTACTAATTGCTACCTAAATCACTAGCTATTCTATCTCTCCAAATACTCCACTTTGCTCCTCTGCCCCCTAGTATTATCCTCCTATTTCCTTCTTTCATTACTTGTTTTCCACCTGACTCAAGGCAGCTTTGAACCTCCAACCTTCTACACTAAAATGCAGCTGCCCTACCACTGTGCTATTCCTGCAGCTCTACTATCCCTTATACTTCTGCATCTATTTTACCTTCTGCCCTGTTGCAGGACAAAAGCATGGAGGCTGATGCCAGCGGCCTAGCATCCCCACCCTCTAAACTTCAGAATATGCCCACAGCTCTCTCCCCCTTCCCCGAGTTCCCCTGTTGTTGTTGAAAGAAAAAAAAAACAAGAAAACAATAGCAAAGGCAGTTACAAAAGTGATCTTGATCTCCCTACCCCAATTCTCTGCAAGCTCACTTGAAATCTCTGGTCTAAAGCTCCAGTAACCCCCCTCTCTCTCCCAACCCATAACCTCACTTCCCAGACCTGACTATGTACAGCCATACTCTCTCCCCTCTCCTAATCCTCCTCATTTTCCTCCACACTCTCTCCTTCCCTTCCTGCACTCACCCTAGCCCCACTGTCTCTACGACTGCCTACCTTGTAATCCCCTGCACCTTCCCCGCTAGACTTGCTACCTCCTCCCCTCTCCATGTCATATGCCTGTCTGTCCCCCTCTCACCTCCCCCCACATCTCTCCCAGCATCTTACCACCGCAGATGTTAACCTTTGCTTCCCTAATCAGGGCCACCAGACCTGCTCACAACATCGCGTTTCGCACTCGGACATATAGGCTCCCTGCAGTCTATTCATTCCTTGTCCTCACCCTACTCCTCCTACTCTCAGGGGATGTCGAATGCAACCCTGGCCCCATAGCTGTACCCACTCCTCTCGGCACACACAACGGCCTCTCAATAGCCCATATCAACATCAGAAGTCTTCTGCACAAGACTGGCCTACTAACTTGCTGGATAGCTGAGCAAGCTCCAGATATACTATGCCTAACAGAAACCTGGATCTCTGCTAAAACCCCTGACTCCTCCCTCACTTTCCCAAACTACACTCTACACAGGCAGGACCATGGTAAAAGAGCTGGTGGTGTATCTAGCTATATAAAACAACTGCTCGTGAGCTCAGTAACTCACAAAGAAGCTCACCTCAGCTCCCATGAACTCCTTATGGTTCAACTCTCCCTTCTGGCCTCACTCCCACTCTTCCTAAGTGTGCTCTATGCCTCTCCCCACCTATCTTGCGACTCCCTTATCACCACCCTGGTGTCTTCTCTAGTGCATTCAGTGACCACTGTATTACATACTGTATCAGGAACACATACCCAAATCTGCCCCCAAGTACATCAACACTCACTCTTTAAACAAGTTGGACACCGGTGCTCTCCTTACCAGTCTAGACGAATGATGATAATAATAATAACATTTATTTTTATGGCGCCTTATCCAAAACCGAGGCACCTCACATTTTAAAACAACAATCACAATAAAAGTAACATATTCAATAAAAATCATACAAATATCCATAGACTAAACAGAAGATTTAGTTATTAAAAGCTTGAAGCCATAAATAAGTTTTTAACGCTTGTTAGAATGCCTCCACAGTTGCACACTCCCGAATCCAACAGGGTAGAGAATTCCAAAGGGTAGGGGCAGCAAATTCAAAAGATCTTGCCCTAGAAGATGTTAAAGATACCATTGGAACCTCTAGCAACCCCTCACTGGTTGAGCGGAGTGATCGACCGGGCTGGTAGGGAATCAGGAGCTGTTTCAGGTAGTCTGGGCCTAGTCCGCATAGGGCTTTAAAAGTCGGCAAGCCGACTTTATAGGTGATCCGCCTCTGTACTGGCAGCCAGTGCAGTTCACGCAACACCAGCAAAATATGGCTAGATTGCAAAGATCCTGTCAAAAGCCGGGCCGCTGCATTCTGCACTAGCTGCAGGCAGTGGATTTCTACCCCAGGAAGCCCTAGGTAAAGGGAGTTGCAATAATCTAAGCTCGAGGAAACAAAGACGTGGATTAATGTCATAAGATCATCGGATGGAAACAGATGCCTAATCCTGGCGATATTCCTAAAATGATAAAAGGAAGTTTTGATGACAGCCGACACCTACGAATGCAAGGTCAGCCCTTCATCAAAAACTAACCCCAGGTTACTCACCTGTTCAGAGGTCGGGAGTGAGGCGCTGCCGAGAAAAACTGCCGAGGATGCACCCTCCCCCAACCCCCTATCCGACGACCCAGATCCAAAGCCAACACCTCAGTTCTGTCTGGGTTCAACTTTAGCCAACGGGAATCCATCCAGTCTTGGATTTCTTTCCGACAGTTATTGAAAACCGATACAGCTCCATTCTGGCTGGGTGCAAAACATAGGTAGAGCTGAGTATCATCAGCATAGCAGTGAAACCTCAACCCAAACCTTCTTACAATGTCTCCGAGGGGCAGCATATACACCGCAAACAACATGGGTGAGAGGACCGAACCCTGAGGAACTCCACATGACAGAGAAGCCGACTGGCAACCTGTCTATTCAGCCTCTGATGTAGACATGGCCCTCTCTAGATTCCTACACACCCTTACAAACATCTGGGACATCCATGCCCCTCTGAAAAAGTCCAGGGTCAAGAAGTGGCACCACCCCTGAATCACCACACCCGTTCTTGCCACATTCTAGGAAAGAGACATGGTTTGGTCATACTTTAAATCCAACCCCAACTCTCAGAACAGACAAGCTTTTAACACCCTACATAATGCCTGCACCAAGACCATAAGAAAAGTAAAGGCAGACTACGTTAGGTTGCAACTCTTGTATGCTAAGCCCCCCAAATTCTGGAAAGTTGTGCACACACTCCTTGATCCACCAGCCCAGCCCTGCACCCCCAGCTTCAAACTTCATAGCCAACCAGTCACTGACCCGACCCACGCTGTTGAAATCCTGAACCAGTTTTTCACTTCCTGTGTCATACCACTGGGCTCCCCCCTTCTTCCCCAGTCCCACCACCATCTCCCCTTAGCAAAGATTTCAAGCTCACCCCCCTTACTGTACGTGAGGTACAGAAAGCCCTACACTTGCTTAACCCTGCAAAGTCCAGCCCGGACGGGATTCACCCCAAGCTCCTGCAGATCTTGGCTCCTGCGATCATCAAGCTCCTTACACATCTCCTTAACCTCTGGTTTTCTGCAGGAATAGTTCCACAATCCTGTAAATTGGTCTATGTAATTCCCCTTCACAAAGGCAGTGACCCCTCCCTGACAGGCAATTATAGGCCCATCTCTCTCCTTCCAGCCCTAACCAAACTACAAGAATCCTTGGCCCACACCCGACTAGCTGACTACCTTGCAACAAGCAACATCCTCTTACCCCACCAGTAGTGGTGGGCGAAGTGGCCCCAATTCGCTCCGTGAAGTGATCTGCGGAGTGAAGGTGAATTCGCGGAGTGCTCCGCAACGCGAAGCGAAGTACTTCACGTTGCAAATGGGTAACGAGAAGTCCATTGAAAACAATGACTTTGCATTACTTCGCTTTCCTAAACCACTACTCTACCAATTCTTAAGGCGAAGTACATTAAAAACAATGTACTTCGCCTTGTTTTTAAGCTCCAAATGCGAATTTTGAAGTGTTTCGTGGGATTTCAGGTCACATGGGCTCTAGATTGTTCTGCACAGCCTCAGTTTGGGGTAGTGTGCGTAGGAAGCTGTAGGAGACAGTCTGCTTTTGAGAGATCTCTACAATTCAAACCTTCAAAAAGCTGTTAAAAAAGCCTTTTTGATTAATTTTTTTTTGCTGAAACTTTAGTTCATCGACTATAGGAAACCCTCCTGTGCTCATATCATCGAGTGTTTATTGTTTGTGTATGTATTTTGAATGTTAATGTACAACATTCAGTCTGTGTACTGAGAGACAGTGGAAGTGTGCTTTGGGGGAGGGGTATATCTGTGGTGTAGGTAGATTAACTTGGAGAAAAATACAGTTTTTTCTGTTTTGGTGATATTTTTCTTGTTTAACTGTGTTAATGTACACACAGTAATATTTTCAATATTTCTTGCCATTTTTTGCTGATTGTTGTGGTGCAGCAGTGCATAATTTTAGTTTGTTTAAAATATGTGGTTATATTACTGAAGTTTTCAATTTGCTATGCAGTACTTAGTGTGTGTGTGAGTATGTGTGTGACGCGTGTCATCAAATCAGACACCTTTTATTGTGCCACATAATAATTTCAGCAATGTGAAGCTGATATCCACTGCAGCTGTGTGATTTTTGTACTTCTTTGTGGTTTCTTTACTGGTACTGGTACTAGTACTAGTGACTGTTACTGCAGCAGTACAGTACACTGCCCCAGTGTGACTGTGCCCCAACGGTAAGGTATTCTTTTCCAGATTTGAATTTCTGATGGTGAGCACTGGTTAGGTGTTGTGCCTTTGTGCCTGCATCTCTTCAGTGCACAGCGCAATCTTAATCTGTCTGTGCATTTGCATCTCTTTAGGGCCCCATCTCCATCTGTAACTTAAGTCACAGTTGTTTCTTTGGCTTCCCTTCAGACTACTGGACAGGTGTGGTGCTTAATTCTGCATGAACATTGTACTCATTAATATGCGTTTTTAAGTCAGGACCATCATCACGAGTCACTCGTGATACAAATCACGTTCTTCATCATCACAGTCACAAATGCAGTCACAAATCACGATTCATGATCATTGACGTTACGAATCACATTCATTTTTTTTCTAGTTGCTTGGATGTATTGTAAGCCTGTTTTGTAGTATCTCTTCAGGCTTCACCACCCCACCATTGTACTAACTGATACGTGTATTTAAGTCTGGAAGTTTTAAGCTACAGCTCATCAGGGAAGTACAGCCATAGGCGGTAAGCATTCACGTTTCTTCATCATCACAGTCACAAATGCAGTCACAAATCACAATTCACGATCATTCATGTTATGAATCACAACGTTAATTTTTTTTCTAGTTACTTGGAGGATGTGTTGTAAGCCTGCTTTGTAGTATCTCTTCAGGCTTCACCACCCCACCATTGTACTCACTGATATGTGTTTTTAAGTCTCGGAGTTTTAAGCTACAGCTCATTGGGGCCCGGGGAAGTACAGCCATAGGCATTCACGTTTCTTCATCATCATGGTCACAAATGCAGTCACAAATCATGATTTACAATCATGTCATGAATCACAACATACATTTTTTTTAATAGTTACTTGGATGTATTGTAAGTCTGCTGATCACGGTGCTCAACAGGGATGGGATCCACACCTGGGCCCTGGGGAACAGGCACATCCTGCTCCAGAGGACCTGGTGCTGGACCTGGTGGTGGTGGTGGTTCAACTGCCTCAGAGTTAGGACAGGAGGTGGTGCTGGTCCTGCTTCAGAGGGGCACTCACAAGTTTTGAGCGGTCCAACAGGAATGGGCTCCCATGCCCTCCACACATGCACACGGTACAATGCTTACCACTACCACGCTCTCCCAAAGCTGCTCCATCCCAGACATTCCCTCAGCCTGGTCCATCTCTCCTACTGAGCTCCCTCAGTCCGAGCAATCACTACTCACACTGTCATACAACACACACACAGTCACACAGACACAGACAAACAACTAACTACTTATAAAAGTAAGAAAAATTTAATTTTCAGAAAAAACAAATTAACTAAAAAAGAGTACAGAAAAGACAAAAAAATGTAGCTTTTAAAAAAGCTGTTGGGTCTAAATCAAAGTTTAAATCTCCTCCTTGCTCTGATCTAAAAGTATCAGCAGTCACAAAACACACCACTATCTCTCCGTCTGCACAGGAGAAAGTAAAAGTGTCTGCTTGTATGACTCACTTTCTTCCTGCCTAACTAAAGAGCATGTGACTTACAGTACTGTATGCCATGTGATGTGTGGGCGGGCTGACAAATCTGAAACACCAAGTGGATCACTTAGAATCCTAATGAGGCATGAAGTCATTAAAACAATGACCATGCCTGACTTGCTGCCATTCGCTTTAACGTGAAGTGTTAATGACAAGGCGAAGTGAGCACTTTGCATTACCCACTCCACATAGCGGAGTAGCAAGGCGAAGTGCCCACTTCACATTCACTTCGCTGGCGAATTTTAAATTCCCTGCATCTCTACCCACCAGTCTGGCTTCAGGAAACACCATTCCACAGTTTTCTCCCTCCTGCACATCACCAACCATATCCAAACTGCCTCTGACCAAGGCTTCCTTACAGCAGCTGTATTTGTCGATTTAGCAAAGGCATTTGACTCCGTATCCCACCCTCCTCTCCTGCAGAAGCTTGAAGCAGATGGACTTGCCCCCATCACTGTAAGGTGGTTTCAGTCTTATATATCCACCAGATTTCGATCCATTAGAATCACTGATATCACATCCCCCCCCCCATCCTGGCAAGCGTCCCTTAAAGTTCTGTTCTTTATCCCATCCTCATCTTCTTCATTAACGACCTTCCCTACTCCTGCACCAGTTCATCAATACACATGTACGCAGACAACACCATCATCTTTACCTCTGGTCTCAACCTGCTTGAAGTCCAATCTACCCTACAAAGTGACTTCAACAACATTCAGCACTGGTTCAGCCAAAAACAACAGAAATTAAACACTACCAAAACTGTTTCCATGGTTTCCGGCTGTACCCAGAAACTTAGCTGTACTAGTACCATCCCCCCATCGCCTCTCTTGATGGCTCCCCACTTGACCAAGTCACCAGATACAAGTACCTAGGTGTTTGGCTGGATTACCACCTGTTTTTTTCAGCTCACATTGAATTTATCACCTCCAAGCTGCACCCCAAACTCAGCATGCTATACTGGAACAGGGACTCTCTTCTGCTACCTGCCAGATGTGAAATTGTCTCTGAAATGATCCTCCCCATACTAGTTTATGCAGATATGGTTTAGAGCTCTGCCCCTGTAACAGCCCCTGCCAGGCTGGATACCCTTCTAAACTCATTTTGTCACTTCACTATAAACTCCCCCCCCATGCACCCACCACTGCAATCTTTACTTCCTCCTCGGCCTAAGCCCCTTGTCTCACAGGCGCTATATAAACGCCCTCAACCTTCTATCTAAGTACTGGTTTAACTTGCTCCCCTCCTACCTTGAGGACTGTCTATCCTCAGACTCCTTATCCCCCTTTGAACTCAAGCACAGAAATGAAAGATCCTTCACCCTGCGTCAACCCTCTTCCACAGTGGGCAAAGCTGCTTTCTCCAACCAGCTTCCTTACTTGTGGAACAAACTTACCCCCTCTATCAGAAATTCACTCTCTCACTGTAGCTGCAAGCAACAACTAAGTATCCTTCCTCCACCTTAATGTCACTGCCATAAGTGAGCTAAACCCAGAACTTCTACTGACTTTACCTTCGTACAATCCCTCCCAAGCACTTATTAAAGATTCATTATGTAGAGCACTTACTATTGTATAGTTCACCTCCAGAGATTCATCATGTCAAGTTTTTGCTCTCACTGCTGTATTATATTGATTGTAATTAGTTGTTATTGTTCTGTTAACTAATTCTCTACATTTATTGTCTGTATTTCCACTACTTCTTCCCCCCAGGTTGCACCTGGAATCAAGCCTCGGCTCAGCATGCCTTTCCCGGTTACCAAATGTTTAAATAAAAAAATAAAAATCAGTACCACTTCACCCATTTTTTTCTCCACCCCTGGGTTTCTGTGCTCTAAGTGCATTATTCTGTACTTTTGCTTATTGAAACCCAGCTGCCATACCCTTGACCACTCCTCTGGTTTTCTCAGGTCTTTGCTCATCCTTTCCACCCGCCCCCGCCCCCGGAATGTCCACCCTATTGCAGATTTTGGTGTCATTCGCAAACCTATTGCAGATTTTGGTGTCATCCGCAGACCTTCCCTTCCAGCTCCTCTGCAATGTCACTTTATAAAGATATTAAAGAGCACTGGTCCCAGCACTGATCCCTGAGGCATCCCCATTGGTCTTCCTCCCTTCCTTGGAGTGAACTTTGTTTACTATCACCCTCTGTCTCCTATCCTCTAACCAATTTCTTATCCAGTTTACCTCCTTTGGACCCACTTCTAAACTACCCAGCTTGCTTACTAGTCTATGTGTAATGGTTTCAAATGTAATTTATAAATCTAGGTAGGCCATGTCCACTGCTCCACCCTGATCTAGTTCCTTGGTCAACCAGTCAAAGAAATCTATCAGATTCATTTGACATGACCTCCCCCTAGTGGAACCATGTCACCTTGGGTCTTGTAACCCACTGGAATCAAGATATTCCACAATCCTCTCCTTCAGCTGTGATTCCAATAACTTTCCCACCACTGATGTCAGACTGACTGGCCTATAATTGTCAGCCTCCTCCCTGCTACTACTTTTGTTTAGTGGGACTACATCTGCCCTCCTCCAGTCCTCTGTAACCACTCCTGTTTCCAGTGAGCTATTAAATAGAACTGTCAGAGGTATAGCCACTATTTTCCTGAGCTCCCTCAATACCCTTGTATGCACCCCATCTGGCCCCTTTGCTTTGTCCACATTCAGATTAGAAAGTTCATTCAGGACTCTCTCCTCCAAAAAAAGACTAGTGTATACCTCCCACCCTTCAAAGCTTTTGTTACTTTTTGTGGCCCCTCCCCATCTCCTTCCTCCGTGAACACTGAACAAAAGCATTTGTTTAGGATGTCTGCTTTTTTCTGGTCCCCCTCTGCACAGTCCTCCCTTCCCTTTTTAACCTGACAGTTCCATCCCTGGTTTTCCTCTTTTGACTTCCATATTTAAAACATGTCTTGTCCCCTTTTGTTAGTTACTTCCTGGGCTATTCTCTCTTCAGTTTGCACCTCTGCACTCCTTGCTGGTTTCCCTGCTGCCCTCTGTTTCCCTCAATGCACCTCCTTAGCCTCCTGCCTCTGAGTCTCCTTATATCTTCTGAATGCTACCCTTTTAGCTTTTACCTTTTCAACCACCTCTTTTGAGAACCATTGAGGTCTCTATCACCTCTTGCTTTTGCTCACTTATTTGACATAGAGGTTTGTTGCTTTTACTGTGCTCCCTTTTATCTTCACCCACTGTTCCTTCACCCCACCCAGGTCACCCACCCCTGCTAGGTCATTCCTGAGGCATTTACCCATCTTTTTAAAATCTACTCAAGCGATCACGTGATGTCTTCAGCCTGAGGAGACGCTCTCTGGCTTAATTCTCCCCTGGACTCTCCAAAAGCATTAAAAATACCAGGTTTCTGATCGAGACCAGTTATTTTATCATTGCCAATATCCTTCTGAAACGAAGGGGAACTACAAGAAGTTCAAAGAAGCAGCATCTAACGTTTAGCAGGTGCAAAGATGGATTCGGAAATGCGCCAGGCCCTCCCAGCCCGAACACCTCCTCAGACGCTGGATAAATCAGCAAAGAGATCTAAACCCAGACCACAACTTCCAGCAAGATGGCAGCGCTACCTAACAACCCTACTCCCCTGTCTGAGGACAAATTCTTATCTGAAATGGCCAGTATTAAGGACACTTTTACAGAGTTTGCCTTGGACCTGAAGAGCATCCAAGCTGAATTGAACGAGACGAATAAAAATACCTCTGATGTTTCAACCCATACGTCCTCGTTGGAAAACTGGCAGACAAGGTTGGAACCAGAAGTGGTAGCACTAAGGCAGAGGCTGAGTAAAGTAGAAGGTAAACTAGACGACCTGAAAGGGGGAAATAGGAGGAATAATATTGTTATTTTTGGCCTGCCTGAGGAAGCCGAAGGATCCACTATAATTCAATTCACGCAGAAGCTTCTGGTAAAGACAGCGGGTCCTCCGCCACAGTCTGCAGTATATCTGGTAGAACGGGCCCATCGCTCGCTGAAACCTCGACCTCCCCGGGTGCCAAGCCTAGGCCATTTATTATTCATCTCCTAAGTTATATTGATCAGCAACACATCTTATCAAAAGTTAAAGAGCTGCAGGAGATTAGATGGGAGGATGCCCAGCTTAGATTTTCCCAAGATCTGCCACTTACCATCAGACAGAAGCGTGCTGCTTATCATAGCTCCATTAAAAAATTGATAGCGGCTGGAATTCGATTCCGGATGATCTACCCTGCTAAATTGATGGTTCAGTACCAGGGCAGTTGAAGAAGTTTTGAGGAGGCAAACCTGGCAATGGAAGAATTACCCACTATGTTCCCCGACCTGTTTGCCCATCGTTGAGTATGTAAGGGAGTGCTTATCGAGCTGGCTACTCTATGTAATGGCATCCAGTTTGGTAGAAGAGTTAGTGTAATCAGCTTAAACCTCCTACACCTCTCCTCAGGATCCCCTGCCCACTTATGGATCTGCAGCTGAAGGCTTTTTCCCCTTTTTGGTTTTATTTGGATCCGTGATGCTTGGAAGCTCATTAAAAGGCAGCAAGAGATCAGCTCGAATTAAGCGCTACGGTCCTGCTCCCATTTAAATTGACAGTTGTCCCCCTTTAAATCGAAACACTTCGTAGACACTGTGGCTGGTCTCGCTAGTCAGCACATGCTTTTTTTTTTTTTCTAAGTCCTGCAAAGTGTTTTTTTTATTTACTCTCTCATATTCTGACTGTGGGGCAATACTGGTTTATTAGAAGAGGGAAAGTACAGTGAAGATTTGCTACTCAGCTGTGAGACTTTACAGTGATTCCTATACTAGATACTGCCACTTAAATCGGGGATGCAATGGCCTGTCTCAAGTTTCACTGAGGAAGCAGGAGATCTTTCATCTGTTGCTGATGCTATCTGGACTAGTAGTGTTCTGGGTTAAGCCTGAATATGATGGGAATAGTAACTATATTAAACTAAGGGGAGGGGGGATTGGGGGGAGGTGAGACAAGAAGGAAAAGAGATTATTTTGATTATCAATGCCTCATTATGGCTTGTAATAAGATATACAAATACATAGATTGTGGTTTAATTATGGCAGGGTTGTCATAATCTTTAATTTACAAGTTAACAGAAGCGTGGTGTACAATGTAAATATATTTGCTGCAAGAAGCAGAGCAGGGGAAGGATATTACTCCTGATAAAGGGTGTGTTTTTTCCTCTTTTTATTTCAACTGGTTGATGTTCATGTTTTTTGGAGGGGGGGGGCAAGTCGGGATGCGCTAACCTGGGTGGAATACTCACGTCTTGGCAAAGGGGGATTGGGCCTCCACAGTTAATGGGCTATCTTGGGGAACAAGACTACAATTTTATTAGTTTGTTTATGTGAGGCTCAGGGTTATACACTGTGGGGTTTGATTTTTCGAGATGGGGGGATGGTTGGGGGGTTACAAAATTTTTGGGGGGGAGGGTACCGCCACAAATACTAGAGCTAAAGTGGAAATATTACTTTCTGGTTTCTTCTTTTACTGCATATTTGGATTTTAATATTGTTATAGACAGCTAAAATGTCAGGTTATCATTTTTGTACATGGAATATCAAATGTGCACAAATTCCAGCGAAACGAATGATGGTACTGATACATCTCCGCAATATACTAGCTGATGTGGTTTTCTTACAGGAGATGCACCTTTTACCCACTCAAGTGCACTACTTTCATAGGCTCTGGGTAGGACAAGTGTTTGGTTCTGGTTTCAATTCTCGTAAAAGGGGAACTGCCATCCTAATTGCTCATAAAATCCCATTCCGTTTGCTACAAGAAATTTCAGACTTGGAAGGCCGTTATGTTATATTACTGGCTGTTTTAGGTTACTCTGAGGTCTTTCTTGACTCCATCTGTAGCCCTAATTCTGATTATTCAAAATTTTATATGGATCTTATGTCCACGCTGGCTCCTTGGTCCACGATTCCAATAATTGTAGAAAGGGATTGGAACCAAGTATTGTCAAATAGCCTGGACAGAATGGGGCCTCCTAAATTATCTTTTTCCCCAGGCCAAAAAGCCCAGCTATAGCTAATGCACTCAATAGGGTTGGCTGACCCCTGGAGAATAACTTACCCAACCAAGAAAGAATATTCATTCCATTCACCTACTCACAATACATTGTCTCGTATTGATTATTTTTTAGTGAGTATGGATTACCTTTCTGGTGTCACATCAGTTTTTTACTCCTCGAAAACTATATCTGATCACCATATGGTTCAGTTATTTGTAGATCTTGTACCTAATATTCAACGAGACAACCTTTGGAGGGTTAATAATCAGATTCTAAAATCTGAAGATCATATACAACATTTACAATCCTTCATTTCTAACTTTATGATAGATAATTCCCCATCCATGCTTAAAAGGGATATCTTGTGGTGCTCACTAAAGTGTACCTTAAGGGGTGAATTAATACATTTGGCAGTCAAACGCAAAAAGCAGAGGGAACAGGCTCTCTCTTCCCTAATTGATCAGATCACATTAGCGGAGGCAAATCTTTCAGTTTTATCTCCTGATGCAGACTGGGAAAAAGCTGAGTCCCTTCGAGCCCAGTATAAGCTGCTGGCCGAAAAGGTGGAATTTCTCATGCTTAGATCTAGAGTAACATATTTTGATCAAGGGGAAAGAGCGGGGAAGCTACTAGCTCTCAGAATTAGGTCCCAGATGTCTGACAGGATTGTTGACTTCCTCAATCACCCACGGTGCAGTCTTGACTTCACCCAAAGATATTTATGAGCTTTCAAACTTTATTATGAAGGCTTGTATACCCCATAACTTCTCCTTCTCTCAACAAATGTTTGATCTTTTCATTACTGATGTTGTTGCCAACACTTACTGAGGCACAATCTTCTATATTAAAAGCCTCCATTGAAATAAAAGAGATAATGGAAGCCATTGACTCACTTACACCAGATAAATCCCCAGGCCCAGATGGATTCTCCCCTAATTTTTATAAGGCCCTAAAAAGTACATTAGCACCTATCCTCCTAAACACTTTTCAATATTTTTATGAAAATGGTATCTCAGATAAGTCATTAACCCAGGCTACTATTGTGGTCCTACTGGGGCAGACTGGATGGGCCAAGCGGTCCTTATCTGCCGTCAAATTCAAATTCTATGTTACCCAAACCTGGGAAAGATCCTCTAGTCGTACATAATTGTAGCCCTATTTCACTTATTAATGTAGATCTTAAAATCTTGGCTAAGATCCTGGCTTTAAGATTGGGTCGGGTCTGGGATTCTTTAATTAGTGCAGAACAGGTAGGATTTGTTAAGGGCCGTCTTTCATCCTATCATCTTAGGAAGTTGACTTATTTATTTTCTGTGTCCAAGGACTCTCTTTTCCTGGCTGCTTTAGTCTCCTTGGACGCAGAAAAAGCCTTTGACAGAGTGTCCTGGGAATATCTGTTTTCTCTACTTCCCAAATATGGTATCCCGAAAGAATTTCTCACTTGGATTAAAATACTGTATTCCTCCCCTTCCGCATAAGTTCACTGCAATGGGGTACTTTCCACACCCTTTACTTTAAGACAGGGTACTCGTCAAGGATGCCCCCTTTCGCCATACTTATTCAATTTGTTCCTTGAACCCCTTATCAGGAAACTCAACTCCTCACCCTTAGTCTCGGGGATTACAATAGGGAATTCAGAATATAAACTTTCCGTGTACGCGGATGATATTCTACTGCATATCTCATCTCCTTCACAATCCCTCCTGCCTGCACTTACATTAATCTCCCAGTCTAGCTTGATTTCCAATTACAAATTGAATTTGGATAAAATGGAAGTATTTCCTCTTAGTCAGTATTTTCAAAAAACAGAGATAGTTAATTTGGGCCTACAGTGGCGATCAGACAAACTTAAATATTTGGGTATTTTCCTTCACCCCGCCCCCAAAATAATGAAAAAGCTTAACCTTGATACGCTTAAGTCATATACAAGAGGATATGAAGCGTTGGTCTTTATTACCCTTATTGCTGTGGGGTCATATGAGTATAGTAAAAATGAATGTATTACCCCATATATTATATCCTTTGCAAATGTACAATTGGGAATTACTCAGCTCTTGGTTTACTCGGACACATAAAATTATTAACACCTTCTATTGTAAGCTTACACAGGCAAAATTTGATGGTGGCCTACAAGCTCCCAATTTATATTTATATTATCTTGCAATGCATCTAACCAGATTGAGGTACTGGATACTTCCATCAGAGTACTCATCTGACTCCCTTTATTCCCCTCTTTGGTTAGGAATTGAGAAATCCTTGTGTGCGTTACACAATATGGCTCCAGAAGCCCTTCCTTTTCTAAATAAGAAAAATCTCCCAAATAAGCTGAAAGGATCCCCACTTGATGCCATTTTGATTACACAACACCAACTCAATACTTTACTAAGGATTAATGGGTATAAAGATATAACACAACCACTTTTCAATAACCCCAATTTGTTAATCTCCAGTAAACCAATAAAATGTAATATTTTTTGGCCCAACATGGGGATTGGAAGGGTGGAGGAGTTAATTATTAACCAGAAGCTGATGCAATTCCAGGAAGCTTGTACCCGGTACCATTGGTCTACTACTCATGTTTTTAAGTACTTTCAGATTAGTCATATGTTAATACAGTATTTTGGCACTGGGAGATGGACTACGCCCCTTCTAATTGCTCTAACCCCATATCTTAACTCACTTCCATCTACTCATTTAATTTCATATGCCTACAAGTTTTTACAAATCACGACTGCTGGGTTAGAAGGACAAAGAACTTATTGGTGGGATCACTCTCTTTCAACTTCTGAACCCCTTAGATGTTGGTTAAGAATTTGGAAGCACCTATATAGATACATCAGGTGGGACAGGTACAGATACATGCAATTTCAAATTATACACAATATGTATTATACACCAGCTAAACTATTCAGGATGGGATTTTTGCAGTCTAACCTTTGCACCAAATGATCCCAAGCCCAGGGCGATCTGCTGCACATGTTATGGTCATGTGATAAGGTTTCCCCATTATGGAATTGTATTAAATCCCAACTGGATCCACTATTAGCTCTCTCAGATAAATTCACTCCTGAGATTTGTATTTTAGGGGATTACACAACCCTTCGGAGCAGAACCCAAAGGGCCTATATGGTACTGATCTCTGTTTGTACCAAAAAAGTACTACTCAGACATTGGGTAGATGCCCTTATACCGACTTATACTGAATGGTATAAAGAAATTATATCCGCTATCCAGGCAGAACATGTTATTGCTGGGTTAACCCAAAGAATGAGAAAATACAAACAACTTTGGGATCCCTTTTATAATTTGTTATTAATCCAGTCCAATACAATAACGGTTAACTCAAATGCCCCTTTATAATTCAACCATCATTTTTATTAGGGTTTTCTACTGATATATATTTACAATTGCTAAGGCTCGTATTTGTGGTGGGGGGATAGGAGGGGAAGGGGTTTATGACTGTGATTGTTGGGGTAGATGGAGGAGAAGAGGGTGGGGGGATGCAGGCATCAAGATATAGTACTATTAGATAATGGCTGTATCTTATTGTGATTAGAAGGTCTGTTTTGCGAATATATATACAGCATTGTATGACCTCCTGTATTTAAGATGTCTGTATATTAGATTTAAAAATCTAATAAAGTATACTTAATATCAAAAAAAAAATCTACCCTCCTGAAGTCCAGGACCCTCACCATTGTGTTGTTTGATTCTGCAGCCGTCCTTATATTGAATCACACCACACATTGACCACTGGTCCCCAAGTGGCTTCCCACCTTGACATCTGTAACACTGTCCTTGTTAATGAGTACCAGATCCAGTATTGCCCCATCAAAAATGGGTTCACTGACTAGTTGTCTGAGGAATGCACTGCAGAGACTCCAGGATGTCCCTGCTTCTAGTTGAAGCCCCTGCTGAAAGGCTCCAATCCATATGGCAGGTAGAGGTGGGCAAAATTATGAAGTTTTGAATTAATGAAATTGTCACAAAATTCTGCAAATTTTATGAAATTTTGTGAAATATTTTGACATTTTCCAAAGTTATTAATTGGCCATAACTCAGACTGTTTTAACACTAGGAGTCTGAAATTGGGAATGAATAATGTCTGATATAGGTCCTACAATCTTGCTAAGTGCCATGCTGTTTGGATGACAGTTGGGGATGTTATAGGGGCTCAAATTCTGGCAATTTAATATTCATGGGAAAATTTCTGAAACTTTTTCTATGTTTACAACTTAGCCACCTTTGAAGCTGGATAATTGAAAACATAGATGCATACTTTCTTAGAAGATTCATAGAAACTGCTAAATAGAGACTGTAAGGTTTAGCTACGACCTGCCTCCTGACACGACTTCCAGGGGCTTGCTTCCAAACCCGGGTCATCAGCATGGCAGCATGACGTTCTGATGCTGGACCATGGTGGTTGCCTTAAAGCCTAATATTTAGGGTCAATGACCCTAACAACATTGGTGATATTCTTTTCTCTAGCTTTAAACATATAGAGGGTTAAAATTCAGCCATTTACATAATTGTAAAATGTAACTTTAAAATTTATGAAAATTTGGAGGCTTATATCTCAGTCACCTTTAAGACTAGAAAAAGAGCACACAAAGCTGGTAACACACTAACTGGATTCAAAGGAATGATGTTTTATTTTATTTTAACAAAATAATAAAAGCATGTCAAGACCTGGGCTAACACCCCTACGTAGTGACCCAGTTACGTGGGTCTTCTTCACGGGGTGGAGTAAGCCAACAATAACACTGTTTAAATACACCCCTTGATTAAAGAGCAGCTGACACCTTTGAAAAAACTTTGGAAAACACAATAGCTGGCACAGTTTAGCTTATATTTCACATGTCATCTATAGATTTCTCTTCATTATTTATTACTGAAAAAATTCCAACAAAAATGGGATCTGCATCCCTTAGAGCTCATCTGCCTCTATAACTTACTCCCTACTTGACATCATACTGCTCTGTTGTGACATCACAGTCAGTTGCTATGGGAATAATTGTGATGTCACAAGCACAGTATTATGACATCAGGTTGGGAAGAAGCAATAGGAGCTCATTAACCCTCAAGGAACAACTCTTCTGTTTTCATGCATCTGACCTCAGTATTCAATAATGGGGATAGGAAATACAGAGCTGATGAGAAATATAAGCTGATTTGTGTCCAAATATTATGTTCTTCAAAATTTTTCTTGAGGCGTCTGTAGCTCTTTAAATTAATCGAGTACATATCAAATCATCTTAATAATAACAAAACAATGAAATGGTCTAGAAAAATGTGCTTATAGACTAAATCCTTTTAACACAATAATGCCCTACTTAGTGCCAAGCATGATGTATGGTTATATTTCAAATAATGCAATAAATATTTTTTAAATTCAAAACAGAATTGCATAAAATGATTCTGCTTAACATTCATTATAATTGCATAAGTTTACGAAGCCAAGGATCCAAAAGTAATTACTTTAGCATAATGTATAAAAAAAAGACCACAAACCTGAAAAAGATCAGACTTCTGACTGAGTAAAAACAATATTTTGTAATTCATAGTCCCATTGCTGCAAATACTGGCTCAAAGCTGTAATCAAATATTAATCAATTTCTACAAATTTTTTATATCAACATAAGCTCAATTCTTATGCACAAATTGCAGCAATATGATTTTTTAGCATACTTTTATTTAGTTAAGCCCAATATTGAAATGAGATCAAATGCTTAAAAACATTGGTCAGCATCTACTGGATCAATGGTGGAAGGTCAATAGACAGTGCAAAAGGTCAAACGTCCAATTTAATATAAAATACCGCAAACCTTTGCAAATATGGCTTATAATCGATCTGGTCATTAAGACCTGTTGGAATCAGAGCTCCCAAAGTCGAAATCCACCTAGTTTCACGTTGAAGGAGCAAGTTTTATATTTTTAGTATACTAAAGCAATTACTTTAATATTTAATGCATTATCTAAAATGTAATCATAGATCCTGCTTGGCATTAAGTGGGGCATCACTGTGTCAATGGGATTTGGTCTGTAAGAACATTTTTTGAGACAATTTCACTGTTTTCTTATTATTAAGATGAATTGATATGTAATTGATTTACTTAATCAAGGGGTGTATTTAAACATTGGTATTGTTAGCTAACTACACCCCCTGAAGAAGACCCACATGATTGGGTCGATACATAGGGGTGTTCACGCAGGTCTTGCCATGCTTTTATTATTTTGTTAAAATAAAATAAAATATCCTTTCTTTGAATCTGGTTGGTGTGTGCCCCGTGTTGAGCGTTCTTTTACTAGTCTGGTGTTGCTGGAGCACCTTTAAGAAGACTGATGTGCACTTCTCTTGTGCCTTAACCTTTAAGACTAGAGATCTGAAACTTTCTTTCTGTCATTTCCTTGTCCATTTCCTCCCCCTGAGATGGGGGTCTCTATACAACCCCCATGCGGATTGTGGTGCCATTTCCCATCTCCAGGGTGACCCACGTGCCTCCTCTCCTCCCTGTTTACCCTTTGGTTCCACTGCCTTGATCCCTTCCCTTATGTAGAGAGCTACTCTTCCTCCTCTTCTACCCTCCCTGTCCCTCCTGTAGATTGTGTACCCTGGTATATTGATATCCCAATCATGGTTCTCTGTATCTCATGTTTCAGTGACTGACACAATATCCAGGCATCCCTCTTCCATTAAGGCCACTAGTTCAGGGAGCTTGTTACCCAGACTATGGACATTGGTAATCATTGTCCTCCATTTTGTGATGGCCTTACCCCTTTTAGCCCCATCCCTGTCCTTACTGCCTTTGCCTTTTTCTCCATTTACCCCTGCCCTTCTCCCTATTAGAGATGCAGTGAAGTAAAATTCTGCCCACGAAGTGGATGCAAAGTGGCCACTTTGCATTAGTATTCCGCTATGCGAAGTGCCCATTTTAAACCCTTACTTCACCACTTTGCATTGTAAGTATGACTTCGCAATGTGCACTCCACCTTATTCCACTTCAAGGTGGAGTGAGAATTCACAGGCAGCCCACACACATCACATGGATACACAGTGTAGGTCACATGCTTTAGGCAGGCAGGCAGGAGGTTACAGGCAGAAACACTCTCCAACGTGGGCTGACTTACACATTTTGCACGGGGTGTGACAAATGGGTCTGCTTTGCAAATGGCCGGGGGTGGGATGTGGACGTGTGATGAAGAGGGGTGCACAGGTGACAAGTCCACAAATTAAGTTATTTTCCCCATTTTACATACAGGGGTTGATGTACTACTTGCACTAGACATACTCCATTGACCACCACCACTGCTACTCTGATCACCATGTGACAAGATTTCTAAATCATAATCCTCCCACTCATCATGCCTGTAGTAATCCTCTAGTGCTATTTCATCACTACTGCAGATATTCCTACTTGGTCTTAATGGAAGGGGATAACATTCTCAGTAAGGTAGATGACGAGGGTGAACGCCCCACTGTGGCATTAGCTGCCATCTGATGCTGGGCCCACAGTGCCATGTGCCTGTTCTTAAGATGTGTATGCTGGCCCCCATGCCCAGATGACTCCCCTTTTTACCTTGACTCACACACGTATGGCTAAGCTGGAAGATTGCAACTGACTCATCATTTGCATCTTGGATAAAAAACATCCCAAACAAGGGACTGTGATCCCCTACTTTTAACATGTCCCTGATGCTGCTTATTGAATTCTGTTTTTTTAACCCCTGAAATGGGGAGTGTGCTACATGAATTTTCTGGCTGGACACACTTGGAATCCAACTGACCACCACGACTAACTATGATTATTTTTTTTATATATATTCCTTTGATTTTTGCACCTACTGCAGTGCTTCGAGTGGGGGCATCCAGCTACCGGCCCCCACCGATCTGGAGGACAGCAGGCTCACTCGATATGCGAGGGTCCGGCGTGGCCACCACTGGACCCCCTGATGTGATTCCACGACAGGCCTCCAGGTTGTCGGGAACACGGCCATCAAGCTGCATGGTTGCACCCAGCCTTTTTTCCACCTTGTTTTTTTTTGTTCCTGGAGCCGGCAGTGCAATGATGCACAGCACGTATGCAGACATCTTGTCGAACTCCTCCCAGTCTTGTGTTGCATCTTGTGCTGCTCCTGGTCATCACCAGGGGCCACTCAAGAGCAACACAATCCCTCTAGCCCACCTCAGAGGAGGGAGAGCAGTCCCAGGATGCTCAATCCAACCTCTCCCCTGCCAGCCCCCAGCAGCCCAAGTCCGTTCTTGAAACCGGGTCGCCGGTGTGGTGCAAAGTGTGGCACCCAGCACCTCAACCCTCAGTGCCACTGGGCCGACTTGCCTATAATTATTACTGGGTCATCATCATTTTCATTAACAGGAACCACTAAATAACATCTTTTTTGAGGAGGGGGGGATTTAACCCCAACAGAACCCAGACACAGCCACCTTGACTTTCTTTTTCTCCTGTTCCCAACAGGGGTCACTGACATCATCATCATCATATTCATCAACATTATCCAGATCCACATTTTCAGCTTGGATGCTGTCATGTGGAGAACATGTTCCAACCACACCATCAGCATCATCACCTGATATTTTTGTGCCACACTTTGAATCATTGGATGGCAAAGGCATGACCTCAACAACGCTGGAAGAAATGTGACATTGTGAGTTATTGTTACCAGGATCAGAATCATGGGGATGTTAATGGGGAGTATGACATCATCTACACTGTCAGTCACAGCTTTAGACTCAACTATATTTTTTGAAGCGGTTAATTGGTCAGAAGTGGAACTTGAGGCAGCAATGCTCATGCCAGCAGAAACTGCACTTATACCACGAGCTGGGACAACATCATCTCCTCCAACTATGAGTGAAGCTATAGATTGCACTGTAAAAACATTGATGGAGAAATCCTTTTACTGACATCAGCTATGCACATCTGTGTACTACCACGCTCACAGACAATCTTGCCACTGGCAGTAGTGCCATGGCCAGAAACAGCTTTGCTTGCACGGTCTCTTTGCACGCATTTTGGAGGATCACCAAGAAAATTCTAAACAAATTTAGATTTCTGAACTTTCAGTCTGGGCCGGTGGATGTGAAGCCAAAAAAAATAACAAGTGTGGCTTGCAGATGGAGACTGGGCACTAAACAGATGCAAAAGCACAGACAGATTAACGCAAGTGGTTGGTGGAGTGTGTGACAGCTTGTGAGGAAGCGAGCATGCTGATGGCCGGGGGGGGTGAAAGTGTGGAAAACATCACTCGGCAATGGATTTATTTATTTCTTCAGTGGCACACCTGTGGAATACCATACTAAAAAAGGAAGAAAACAGCATCTTTGCCACTGGACCGGACTGGTGCTTCAAAATAACCACTAGACCACCAGGTATCTGAAATGTTTTACTGTACTGCTTTTTGCACCCATGTTTTAATAGAAAGCTGTCAGATTAAAATTAAGCTTCTGTATGTTAAAATTAACAAAACAAACAAAACCATAGCCTAACATGTGTATTGTTCAAAATAATACACATGTTAAGTCATGGTTTTGTTTACTTTTGTGAGACAACACTAAAAGAATGTAAATAAATGGAGCTTTTAGGCATTAGAGAGAGCAATGTAGCTGTCTGCTTGAGGCTCCCATGACATCACACAGCACCTCCGGTGGCCATTTTAGGGAGCAGGCAGAGCAGAAGTTTTGAAATCAGAAGGCTGATGTTTACATTTTTAAAATGCTACCAAACTGCATTTATGTTAATTACATAAATGCAATTTTAACGTCAGTGTAAACAGCAGCCTTTCCTTTACATTTCTATGAAGCCAGATATTTTCAATTGCTTATTGTAAAAACAGAGGGTTTAGTTCTCCTTTAAAGTGATATATATACATACACTTTAAAGAAACACCATTTGTCTTTTTAACACCAATGGTAATTTAACACACACATTTTTAGGTGTTTAGATATACTTTAATAGGTATTCTGTGTAAATGGCTGCGCCATTGTATGAGAATTTAAAATGTGTGCATTACTTTAAGATTGCATTTTTAAGAGATGGTGAGATGTTCAGAAGAACTTTAACAAAACCTAATATTTAAAGACAGTCCAGCTTGTATTTCCTATTCGTGCTGTATTCCTCTTCCCCATTATTTATTACTGAGGTCAGTTGCATGAAAACAGGATCTTTGCTCCTGAAAAGTTTGTCTATTCCTGCTGCTTTCTCCCTATCTGAAGTCATAGAGCACTGCTTGTGACATCACAGTTACACCCATGGCAACAGACTGGGATGTTACAACAGAGGATTATGACTTGAAGTAAGGAGCAAGCTATAGAGGCAGATAGACTCTAAAGGAACTCTAAGGGATAAATATCATAAATTCATGCAAATTGCCTTAGTAATAAATAATGGGGAAGAGAAATATATAAAATACTAATTGCTAGTTGCTAATTGCTTTTCCTCCCACAGCTCTTCCAAAGGATTAGGTGTGTATGTGGGGGGTGGAGCTGGCAAACTGTCAGTAATTTCCAACAGAAAGAAGGGTTAAAAAGTCAGGTTAGTTGATGTCTTGGAGGTAGAAGACTTGGTTTGCTGGCCAAGGCACCTAGCTTCACCTGAGCTCTTTCCTTCTAAGACTGCTTGAAAGGCAGAGTGAGAAACTTACCAGAGCAAGGAAAAGGATTAAGACTTAGTTTGGCTAAGCAGATTTACTGTGTGGTGGTGTTTTTATTTTTACTCACAGGGATTGCTACTGTTTGTTGCTAACATTTCATTGCTTTATTTTCTCTGATTCAAATTGTTGTTGCTGGTATACCTTCTTCTGCATTATTATAAAGTGTGCCTACAGGTGTGTGCTAACAGATTACTCCTGTAATCTTCTGATTCAAATTGTCTTTTGCAAGGTATATCTTCTGTTACTGCTTTATTTTTCTCTGGAGCAAAGTGTTTCTTACAGCGTATATCTTCTCTGAAATTATTACAGGTGGTGCTTTACAGGTTTTACAGTTTTATCTAACATTAGGATAAGCTTTCAGGGTTACTGCATTTGTTGTTAACTGATTGTTTCTGCTCTTACCTCCTTGTTCTTTCATCCGTGGTTCTTCTTTTAGGCAGGGAAGGGCCCAGCCACCACCCCCATCCCCAACCACCCCACGCTACCTCCTTTTAAAGGTACCACAGTTGTGACATTTCCTGTGGCAGAGCAGGAAGGGAAACAGTTCAGTGGGGCCTCCACAAGGTGATCTCATTTACAGGGCACTAGTAATTTAACTTGTTATAACAAGTTAAACAAAGCACAATTAAACCATTACTTGCATTTTTCCTTTTTTTCCTTCTAATTACTCTGACTAGGTTACAAACCCAGCAACTTATTTGGAATGGATTTCATTAACTGCAGGTACTGTGGAACAATTTTCAGAAGGACAGTCTTACAGGATTTAGGACACTGTCCTACATGCTGGGCCTTTGAGATCTTAGGGCTCAGCCCGGCAGCATGGGCAGAGATTGCACGCCTAAATTTCATATTGAAGAGGAAATACATTATAAGAACCACCGCCATTTCCCCAGCATCCAACAGAAAAACCTCGACGCAGAGAGGTAGTTGGTCCAGGAGGTTGGCAGGTGGTTAGGAGGAGCAAATCAGGTGCCCCATCATCTCTGCTTTCCAACACATTACCTCCAAAACCATATAAACACTACAAACAGGTATCTGCCTCTATCTCTGAAATCAAATAAAGGCAGAAGACACTGCAGAGCAGGACACTGCGGCACAGAAACTAGCACAATAAAACTCACCCAAATCAGGAACCAAAACAAAACAAGCACAAAGGAAATCCAAAAACTTCTGATCATAGGAGACTCCATGATTCGGGAGTTGATACCCATCTCCAGCCAGGGTGATGGTCAGATGTCTCCCAGGTACATCAGCATGGAGAGACACTGACTGCATTGCTAAAATTGTTCACAAAGCAGGAGAAAACATTGATGTCCTAGTACACATAGGGACTAATGGATCCCACCAAGGCGGTCAGTTGTGGAGACCAAGGAACACCTGACTAGGCTAGGTGACAAACTATCATCTATTTTGTCAGCATCTCCTTCTCTGAGATCCTGCCAGTCTGGGAGAGGGAGCAGATGGACGGAAGGTCAGAGAAGGGAGATAGGGAGCTAAACACATGGCTCAAGGACTGGTGCTAGGAAAAGGACACAGATTTGTAGGGAACTGGCAACAGTTCTGGGAGCGAAAGTTCTTTAAATTTGATGGACTGCATCTGACTAAAGAGGGAGTCAGTGCATTGGGGCAGAAGTTTGACGTCTTTGCAGAATATTTAAACTAGCAAATGGGGAGAGGGGTGCAGCATCCCATACGTCGAATGGGAAGAACACCCCTCCCCCCTCAGCTAGTGGTCAAACAGGAATTCAGCATGTTTGCCGTTCATTTGCATCACCAGGTAAGAAAAAGGTTTGTCTCCCATTGACACACAGGGTAATGCCAAATTTCACCCAACAACTAACACACCAAAATCTGGCCAATGGAAAATCATGTACACAATGCTCACAGCCTGGGAAATAAGATCCCAGACCTGCAGGCAATAATGTCAGAGGCTAAACTGGACATAGTAGCAATTAGTGAGACGTGGTTTACCAGTAACCACACTTGGGAGACTTCAGTACCTGCTATGTATTGTTCAGAAGAGACCGAGTGCAAAAGGGGAGGAGGGCCCTGTATGTTAATGAAAATATCAAAGCTACAGAAATTCAGAATACACATAAGGAGCCAGAAGAACTGTGGTCACCCTGGAAACAGAAATGGGACAGCCATAAGAACTGGGGTTGTCTAGAGGCCCCCAGACCAGGGGGAGGACATAGACACATTACTGTTAGAAGATATACAAAACATGACAGCTAAAGGGGAGGTTCTGATAATGGGAGACTTCAACATGCCGGATACAGATTGGTCAATACCAGCAGGAACATCTGCCAGAACTAGACTCATAGTGGATTCCCTGCAGGGGGAGGGCCTCAAACAACTGGTACAGCAACCCACAAGAGACAGGGCTATCCTAGATCTAGTACTGACTAACAAAGAAGGGATCACAGATCTCCAGGTAGAAGGTCACCTGGGGGCCAGTGACCATCACATGGTATGGTTCAATTTGGCTACTACATCTAAATCATCCCATTCCAAGGCAAAAATATGGGACTTCAGAGGAGCTGACTTTGATAAGATGGCCAACAGAGTTAAGCTAGCCCTGGCAAAAAGAAACACAGGTGAGGGGTACAGGCAAAGTGGGCAAGCATTAAGGATGCAATACTTGAAGCAACATCCCATTGTGTTAGACAGAAAAGGAAGTGCAAAAGAAGAAGGAAACCACTTTGGTTCTCAAATACAGTAGCAGTAAAGGTCAGAGCCAAAAGTCTGGCCTTCAGGAAATATAAGGGAACACAGCGGGATGAAGATAGGGAGGCATACCAAACTGCCCTAAGGGAGCAGGTAAGGCAGTAAGGCAGGCAAAGTCCCAAACTGAGGAAACACTAGCACGAACAGTAAAGAAGGTGACAAGACTTTCTATAGATACATTAGTGAAAGGAGAAAGTCCAGAGGGTATTGCTAAGCTTAATGGAGAAAAGGGAGCATGTGAGGAGGAGGACCCTGTAAAGGCATCTATCCTAAAGAGATACTTTTGCTCAGTATTTACTGAAGAGAAGGTAGGGCAGGGCCCACAGCTCAGCATCATATGGACACAGGGGGAGGGAGGTGAGCACTACTCCCTTCACAAAGAAAGGGTCTTACAAGAGCTTGCTAAGCTCAGGGTGGATAAGGCAATGGGACCTGATGGCATACATCCCAGGGTACTTAAGGAGCTAAAGGAGGAACTAGCAGAGCCATTAGCAGAATTGTTTAGTGAGTCTCTGAGCACAGGAGAGGTCCCAGAAGACTGGAGAAGGGCTCATGTGATCCCGCCCACAAGAGTGGTAGGGAGGAGGTGGGGAACTACAGACCGTCAGTCTTACCTCAGTAGTGGGCAAGATTATGAGGCACTCCTTAAGGAAAGGATAGTGCAACACCTGGAATCCATAGGGGCACAGGATCCAAGACAGCATGGGTTTACAAAGGAAGGTCTGTCAAACTAATCTCATAGATTTCTTTGACTGGGTAACCAGAGTGGTGGACCAAGGGGAGCAGTTGATGTCGCCACCTTGACTTCACAAAACTTTGACACTGTTCCACATAGAAGATTGATAAATAAGCTGGGTAGGCTCGGGGTGGGTCAGAAGTTGGTCAACTGGGTGGCAAACTGGTTGACAGGCAGAAAACAGAGAGTGGTGGTAAATGGTATACAGTCAGAAGAGATGCAAGTCACAAGTGGGGTACCTCAGGGATCAGTCCTGGGGCCAGTCCTCTTCAACATCTTCATTAGTGACCTTGCAGATGGACTAGAGGTAAGGCTTGTCTGTTTGCAGATGACACCAAGATCTGCAACAGAGTAGATGATCCAGATGGGGTGGGCAGAATGAGAAGAGATCTGGATAAACTAGCAGAATGGTCAGAAGAGTGGCAACTGGATTTAATGCAAAGAAGTGCAAAATCATGCACATAGGGAAGAGAAAACCCTGAAGCCACCTATAGGCTGGGAGGAGTTGCTAGCAGTCACAAAGGAAGAAAGAGACTTGGGCATCATCATCACTGATGACCTGAAATCATCCAAGCAGACCTCTAAAGCAGTAGGTAAGGCTAGGGGTGTTAGGGTGTATTAGTAGGGGTATCACAAGTCGTAAGAGGGAGGTAATAATCCCTCTGTACAAGACACTGGTTAGGCCCCATCTGGGTACTGTGTGCAGTATTGAGGCCACACCTTCACAAGGACATTAACCAAATTGAGGCAGTCCAGGAAGGGCAACAAAATGGTGCAGGGACTGCATCAGAAGACATATGAGGACAGATTATTGGAGCTCAATATGTATACCTTGAGCAAAGGGGGAGAGAGGTGATATGATCGAGGCATTCAAACACCTTAAGGGCATAAACAAGGTGAAAGAGTCTAACATGTTTAAATATAAGAAAAATAGCAGGACAAGAGGACACAGCATGAGATTAGAGGAGGCGATTAAGGGGAATGTGAGGAAATTCTTTTCACAGAAAAGGTGGTGGATGCATGGAATGGCTTACCACAAGAAGTGGTGGCTATGAATACAGTGCAGGGCTTCAAACAGGCATGGGATAGGCATAAGGGAGCAATACAAATGACTATGAATAGATAGGCCACTGACAGAGCAAAGGCCGATGGCACATTTATAAGGTAGAAAAAGAAATGGGCAGACTGGATGGGCCTTGCGGTCCTTATCTGCCGTCAACTTCTATGTTTCTATGTTTCTATGTTTCTATGTTTCTATGTAATGCATGCAGAATTGTACGTAAGTATTATGCTTTTTAAAGTTTTCATTGAGGTGTCACTAACTCTTTAAAACTGATGGTATTCATTGATGTTACCATTCCCTGATGACACCTTGAGTGAAAACGGTTAGAGGTTTGGTTGGTGTGAGGAGCTCCTGCTGGCATTCCCATGAAAGGTATTGAATCCACAGGCCATGAATAAATCTATTTATGAACCATATTTTGGTGTGAACCTGTTTTTATAAAATGTACTGGTGGATAATGCTATGTTCTCTGTTTTGCATAGCTGCTTTACTGTGCACATCCAGTCATGGGGTGGCTTTCTTTTGTTCTGATGGCACATTCAAAGGAGTCTGGTGGTTCACCCCCAGTGCAGTGCACATATACTCCTGCCCTCTATCATGATTAACTGACCCACTTCTCATATGCAGTATTGCTCCCAGACTTGACTCTCATGGGGCTTATCAACTGGCAGGGCACTGACATCATTGGGACACCATCAGTGGTAAGGACACTGCATCCAGCCTAATTGCCTATACTGTATAGACCAACATTACCTCCAACATTAACAGAATGTCACTTAGCTTTTACCAAGTTAATTTAGCAGTTTTCTAAAGTCATATTGTTCAATAGCACTTTGCTGACTCAAGTTAGTAAAAGCAAAGCAAAGTGGTGTTAACACTGGAAGTAATGCTTGTGAATACAGGCCAATATGTATTTTTTGTGAGCATCCCTTTGTACAACCAAGTATTAAAGGATGATCAGATAGCTCCTACATGGTGTGTAGCCACTGTGTGTATGAGGATGCATCACTGAAACATGCCATCCATGGCTGTGAGGCATGCACATATGTAGCACAAAAGCATGTGCAGCACACACCCACATATGACCACCACAGCAGCACTACGCATGGCCAAAAGGGCATGGTCACATACCAGCATGCACGTAAGACACACGCACATGCATGACATGGCATACAGCTCTGCTCAGTGCATAGGCATGCAGTCACACCACTATGCCATGAGACGGGCTGCCATAAACTGCAAGTGCACAGGGCCTGCATAACAGCCTGTGGCACAGTCATGGCAGAAGGCATGGAGACATGGACACTGGTGCCATAGGACTAGGATGGGCATCAGGCGGAACAGGGTCTGGAGCACCCAACCCCTCTACACAGTGTAAACACAAACGACCAGTGCAGGACATGTTGTAGGAATAGTCCACCATCAGTCACACTCTTGTACTATGCATGAGCACCACCCCCTTTGTACACCTGTGCCCTTGAAGCCCATCACGCAGTATGTGCCTGTCATGCTTAGGTCCATCACAATATGCCTCAGATGCCCTGGCATGAAACAGCCACCTCCCCTTGCACAAAGAATGCCTCACCAGGCTTCCCCTGCAAAGCTACATGCTGCACAATAGGCCACTGGACCTGTGGCATGCAACAACCCCTGCCCTCCCCGCATGACAGCTGGACGCACAACAGTTCCCATGGCCCACACAGTCATGGCCAGCAGAATGCCACTGCTGACCAGAATAACCACCTTGACAAAGGACATGTTAGTACTTACCCTCCAGTATTGGTAGTGAATCCAGTACTGGACATCCGCTCACTATTCTCTCTCCCTACCCCTCCCTCCCTAATGATTCACCTGTCCATCTAGACCCCCACCCTCCCTCACTGCTACCCCCACCCCTTGTTTCTGTCTCTGGCCCCCGACACTTACTTCTGTTTGCACTAATCGTACTTGTTATGTATTTTGCTGCTCACTGCCATGCTTACCACGTATGTTCCACAATCGTCATGTATGTTCCACAATCGTCATGTATGGTCCACAATCGTCATGTATGTTCCACAATCATATGTATCATGTGTTAATCAACTCTAACGCTGTCTTGCTTCCTAATTCATTCCAGGTTATGTCTGTTATTCTCTTGTATGCTAAATTTGACTTATACTGTCAGCTGCCTATCCAATTCCTGTTAAGCCTGTTTATTCAACGGTATGTAATTGACTCCTTCACTGTTCTTGTATGCTTCTACCTATGTAACCCTCCCAGGTTGCACCTGAAAATAGGTGCTTGGCTGTCTAGTGTGCCTTACCCAGTTAACAAAACAAATAAATAAATAAATAAATAAATAAGTAAAAGTTTATTTGTTGCGCGTCCCATTCCGGAGGCTCTGGGTGCTGTACAATTAGGTACTGTACTGTATGAGACAAGTGCATCAATAAATGAACATAACCAGACAAATAGTACAAATAAAACAGGTTAAAATCCTGCTTACATAAAATATTACTAAAAATGTTGCAGCAGTTTACAGATTGTTTATGGACACTCTAAGAATGCTTGTCTAAAGAGGTGCACCTTTAGGCCCCGCTTAAAAACTTCCACCCATGGGGCCTCCCTCAGGGATCTTGGTAGCGAGTTTCACAGTAACGGACCACCACCTCAAATGATTGATCTCCAGAGGATGTAGGGCAGGCCCTGGGAAACGCTAGGACAAAACTGCTTTAATGATACAGCAGAAAGCATTTACCATTCATGGTACATAATCAGTCCTCGTACCATCAGCTAGCAGAGTCTAGTGCAACCCCACCCCCACATGGTAAATCTGAAAAGTAAAACATTTTAAGTGCCTAAGTTGGCAATTTTCTTACTTTTGTCTCTACGGAAAAGGGATCCTCTTAGTTATCAGATTGGAATTTCAGTGTAAACAAGACCAACCACCAGACGTCAAAATGGAACCCCACAGTTTAGTCCTAACTATGAAATACCTGCAGTAGCTATTGTTAAATAGAGTGCATTGCTTAAATTGGCTTCTTTAAAGTAATGTGCTTTACACCTAAGTAATTCACAGGTGATCATAGGGAGCATGCTAAAAGGAGTACCATAAGCTCCCAGTCTCTAAACACATTCCAAGGCTAGCACACTCTAGCCTTTGCAATATTCGCAAAGTTAAGATCACATTTCTGTTGAGGGGTGCTGCTGGTTTTGTGGCATGCAATAAACAAACAAATAAGCAAACAAACAAACAGAGTCCAGTGCACAACCCCACCACATGATAAATCTGAAAAGTAAAACATTTTTACTGCCTCAATTAACTGTTTTCTTACTTTTTGTACATGGAAAAGGGGTCCAAATTTACTGTGTGTGAGTGTACACTGAACTCTGCTTGTTTGTGGGACAAGACTCATGCTCACAGTGCCTAGCCCCTGTCCTCCCATAAGCCCTCCTGTCCACCTTCCTACTCTGCAAGGTCCATGAGCCCCTGCATGTTGCCTGTGGGGTTAGACACAAGGCATTTTTTACTGTCCATGGCATTATTGTGGATGGTCTATGGCTTGTTTGTGATCCAGCAGCCAGTAACAATTACCTGTGTCGGCCTGCTTCCTTCTGGCTGATGGGTCAGGGGCACTGACTCTCATCCATGGGTGGCACCATCTTTCTGTCAGGTTTGAGTTCTAGCCTGGGGTCTGTGGAATGCAATACAGGGTGTTAGTTTGGATGTGCATCCCCCCAGGGCACCATTGCATGGTTACTAGCATAGCTGCCTCTGTATCCATGCCCTCCACATTCCTCCCTGTGCAGGGACACCTGAGTGAATGTGTCCATCTCCATGTGCTCCATGGGTGATGAGTCGTGTTCTTGGGTGGATGGCCCATTGCCCGACTGGAGGTTAGAAAGAATTAGGGGCACTCTACATAAACTGGAAGAATGGTCATGGGTCTGGCAGCTGGGTTTCAATGCAAAAAAGTGCAAAATCATGCACTTGGGGCACAGAAACCCGGGGACAACATATCAAGTGGGAGGAGTGGAATTAGTACTCACAGAGCAGGAAAGGTACAAGTGGGTAATCATTTCTGATGATCTGAAGGTAGCTAAACAGTGTGACAACACTGTGGAGAAGACTAATAAGATGTTGGGCTGCATAGGCAGGGGAATCACCAGCAGAAGAAGGGATGTAGTGATACTTCCTGTATAGGTCACTGGTGAGACCAAACCTCAAGTACCGTGTCCAGTTCTGGAGGCCCCATGTCTGAAAGGACATAGATAGGGTAGAGGCAGTACAAAGGAGAGCAACCAAAATGGTGCAGGACCTGCATCAAAAGTCCTATATGGGCTCAGTGGTTGAAAAATTGTTGTAGGATTCTGAGTATGGAGCAAATCACTGCATCTATTAGATTACAGAAAGAGAAATTTAAGGGCCAGTGGCTCCCCTTTTTCCACTTTCTGGCTGAAACAGAGGGGGCTGATATCTTGGAAATCCTGGCCCACTTCACCTAACATGAGAAGCATTATAGGATAATGACCTTTGCTGATTTATGAAGAGGATTGGAAGACTTTTCTTTTACATTACTCTCTCCTAAAATGCTGAAAAGATATGAATTGAATGTAATTTTTTGACTGTTTCTCTACTTGCTTGATAAATTATTGGTTATTGTAATTGTTTTGCAGTGAAAAACAACTTTGATTACAAAAAACACCCCACCAAAAAAGTCCTATATAAAGAAAGGCTTAAGCAGCTGGATTTGTACTCCCTAGAGGAAAGGAGGGAAAGGGGGGATATGATAGAAACATACAAATATCTTTCCAGTAAAAACAGGGTACAGGAAGGTAGCATTTTTCAAAGAAAAAGATGCTCAAGGAAAAGGGGTCACACTATGAAGGTGGAAGGTCAGAGGCTCTGAGGAAACAAGAGGAAGTACTTCCTATGTATGTAACAGTTCCCTGGCAGAGGTGATGGAGGCTAAAATGGTTACAGAATTAAAGAATGCATGGAGTAGTTACAAGGAGATCTTGGAAGTAAGACAGGGGAAGACTGAAGACTGAGTAGGGTCTGAGGTGTAATTGTAGGTAGGGAAAAATAGGACAGACTGGATGGGCCATGAGGTCCTTATCTGTCAACATCTTCTATGTTTCTATATATGTGACCACTTGGCAGCTGCCAGCTTCCACTTGATGGCTGACTGGAGATTACACTGCTTGTGCTTGATTACAGCCAGTATATGTGCCTCCTGACCAGTGGCATTCATGGCCATCTGGATATCAAGCCGCAGCCGGGTCTTGGTCTCTGCAGGTACCTTCAGGGACTTTGCCACATGTGATGTAGCATAGTGCTCCCCGATGTCTGCTACCATACATGCCACATGATTTGTGGAGAAGTTTGTGCACCACGACTGTCAATTCCCATGTATCCGTGTAGATCTCTGGGACTGTTTCTGGCCACAGTGCATTACATCATGGTCCAGTAATGGGTCCAGTAATGCCAGTGGAACACCACCTCCTGCCATCATCTGGCTTTGCTTGTCCCACCACATCCATGGCAGTATTCACTTCCAAGGATACACACTGCATTATGCACTGTCATGACAGTGCAGATATCCATATATGGCTAGGTCAGGAGGCATGACTACACACAGGATGTCCACCCTGTGTCTCCTCCATGCAGGCTTGTATGTGTTCGTACACCCCACCCATGTCACTGCCAGTTCTGCACACATTAGTGCATGGCATTTGTGGCTGCCTGCCTCACACTGTATATGGGTGAGTCGGTGATATTCCCCATATGGGCGCAGTTTACGCATGTTAGTTCATAGGCCCCAATACGTATTCGAAAATGTGACCAATGAGAAAGCAGCTTTCACAATGCTTGATGACATCACCAAAGTCCTATGCTGTGCTGAAAGGGAAACAATTAAATGTTCATATAATGACCTAACTTAAAATATATAACTTTAAAATGGTATTGTTTTAACTAAATGCAAAATAGACTGACTTGAAATATGCAATTTATCTCCATTCATGAGAGGTGGGACTTTGTAACTCACTAGTGGTTTGCCACTTGTGAGTTATGGTCCCATGTTATCACACTTAGATTAAGTTACTTTGTCATAGCCTGACAAGGCAATTGCATATTTAAGAGAATTTAGCTAGGATAACTCCTCTGCTGTTGTTGCTTTCTGAAGGCACTGAGTTTGACAATTTGATTCAGTCCTAATCCATGGTATGTAAGACTCTTGTTGACATGACTCAAATTTGTTTTCATGGGTAAGCATGTTGCAGTATTTCTTTTATGTTTCTGTCATAAGTGAAGAAATTTCAAGACAGCCCAGTGGTAAAGTACACACACACACACACACACACACACACACACACACACACTATGCAGGATCAGTATTGTACACTGGGGAAAACAAACAACACACAAAACTTTAGTTACAATGTACATTTGGAGCTCAAGTAATATGGCTATACTAGCTTACAGATAATGATTATAATAAATAGGTACTGTACAAATAAGTAACATTATATGCTATTCTGGTTGGCAGACAGACATACTAAAGACAGCATAACATGTGGATTCATAATATTCATTGATTTAATTCTTAGGAAGATGAGGACGCTAAACGAAGAGGACAATGAAAATGCTTTAAAAGGGACCTTATAATTTATACACTGCCTTCCATTTTCCACTAACAGCCATTTAAAGATCAGTAAGGCAGATTCTCAGCTGAAAGCTTTTATTGTTCTGCTTATTGTAGTCTGGCAGATGGGGACTGACAAGGCCCCACACAATACAACCACACGCGGCTGCCCTCTAGGCATGCACCTTCCAGACCTGCTCTCCTCAGCACATTTCCTATTGAAGTACCAGTAATAACCTCCCATGAATAATTGATTCAAACATGATAAGAGGGGGATAAAAGAGATTGGCATTTAGGTACCACCCTGTGAGTGGCTGATGAAAATGTTCCCTTGGAAGCAATTTCTCGGAATGGTGAGGATGTTACGATCACTGCCATAGAGATAAAAACAAATACAATATTAAAAGGAAGGCTTGATAAAATGAGAGCTATCCATTAGTGTTCTGTGAATACCAGTGTCAGTCAGTGATAATGCATTATCTTTATCTTTTAATAGCACTCTGTAATGTCATAGTAAATGATCTAGTCTATGGATAGGGGTTATCCTATATCATTTCTATAAATACAGCAACATAGCTGAAAGTCAGTCTAAAGAACAAGCACTGAGAGTTCACACAATGCTAGAGAAGTGAAGCTTCCACAGGGAATATGTCCAGGGAGCTGGGGTTATTACCACTGTGCTTCTAGACTGAGATCTTTGTTTTTAATATCCACACAACAGACAGCTTTACCTTCTCAGTGCCAGTGACTCGACTTACTCACATACAATCCCTAGGGGTATAAGGTGTATAAAACCTTTGATCCAGAGGCGCACAATTATATTTGCTAAATCTTTGACAATGTACAGTATCATTTTTGGTGTAGGCTGCTCCCTCAATTGGATAGGCAGACACTGTAGGTTGTGTGATATCTTATATTAAACAGACATGTATGTTTCAATATCTATTGGGTCAGCACATGGCCCATTTTCAGGTATTGGCAGTCTCACACAAAAAGATTATTATATACAAGTTATTCTGCAGGCACCTTACTTACAGCACATAAGCCTAAACTATATAGTTACCCATGAAAATGTAGTCCCTGTTTAATAAGTGTTTATTTAAATACATACCAAATAGTGCCTACCCTGATCTGTAATTAGCAAATAATGTGTTTGGTTGTATATGCTCTGGGTTAGGAAATGCATTTGTCTAAAACACACACACACACACACACACACACACACACACACACACACACTTCTACTGGGTTGCTTACATGTTTTTATTGCTAACATTTTGTATTTTCTTTTGGCATAATTTAGTTTTCATATGTAATCTGCAACATACATAACTTCTGGACACTAGTGTAAAGAAGCTGGGTACGCACCACCACAGGAACAGACTAAGCAGAACATTGATTATCACTTCAAAGCTTAAATTCATTTTGAAAACGGACAATGCAATCAGCTCTATAAAACTGTACACCCCACAACTATGGAGGGTGCATCACCTGACACAGTTCACATGATGTGAAATGTGTCAGGTCATGCACCCTCCATAGTTGTGTGGTGTGCATTTTTATGGAACTGATTGCATTGTTAATTTTTAAGACAAATTTAAGCTTTGAAGTAATAATCAGTTTTCTGCGTCATCTGTTCCTGTGGTGGTGAGTGCCCAGTTTCTTTACACTAGTGCTTACTTTCATTTTTGCTGTGAGCATCTGGGTTTGAGTGCAGCTCTTATTTCTTAGTGACAATAACTTCTGAACAGTGTTGTACATTTTGCTGGAACAATAAAGATACTGTACAAAGATGTGAGTTACAGCATATAAGCAGTGGAGGTCATAGTCTAGAAGTTATAGTAAGGAGCAAGGAGCTGTGAATGAGCTTGGTATATCCAGCAGACCTGGGTTTCATTCCCACAACCTCCACTTGCATACTGTATGACTCTGAACAAATCGCTTAACCTCCCCAGTGCTCCTGAGTCACCACTGAAAACAGGCACTGTGCCTAGTGGGCTTTACCTGGTTACAAAAGAATAAAATGTTTCTATACTATAACATCTTTTACAAAACTAATGTTGTAGCCAGTACAATAGCCACTTCTTAAATGGAAACTGTCAACCAATTTAATCATATTTTTTTCTTGTTTAAGGCATACATGATGGCTCACTTGCTGTAGGACTTGTTCATATAGCATTTTTATCTGATTTGCTATTGCAATCATATCAAAAATTGTTTTGATTCTCACTATATCCTTCATGAACATTAGGAATGCCCACACACAGTTTAACCATTCATGAGGCAGTAGCCCCCCCATTGTATCATGAGTGGTTAGACAGTGAGGGCGTGTCCCCAGGTTTGAGAAAGTATGCAGAGGCAGTAGTTTAAGAAGCTCCAGAGCAACCAGATATACTAGCAAAATTCTACAGAAGGTGGGTATACACTGTGTTTTAATCTAGCGACAATTTGATGACTAAGGGAGGCTGACAATGTTCTTTTAATTTGGAACAAAATTAAACCAATGTACTTTATTCAAGTCCATAAATTCTTACTCCTGTAATCATGTGGTTTTAGTAAAACTACATCTGCCAGCACACTGACAGTTCTTACCGATTGCTGTACCATATGTTGGCTTCAATAAAAGGAAATAAACTTGGTTTATGTAGTACTTTTATTTGTACCCGTTACCTCTGAACTGTTCCTGATTATGAGGGATGTCCCTCATTTTACCCCCATCAGAATTGCTCTGACCCTCCTCTGTTCCATGTGGAAAAGGTGCTACTCACATAGAATGTCCTGTAAATTTAGTCTGTAAAGAAGAAAATCATAATATTCTCAGATGCTAAGTCAAAAATAAACATTGTATTAGTAACCACAGTAGTTTCCCTGGTGTTCTGAGTTTGTGTCTCCATGTTTGAGGAAGTGGCCCTCATTATGTGGGTCACTGTTCCTCATTGTCCCTCATTTTGGGTGTCCACGGATCCACAACTTGTCATCTGCAAAAATGTTGTCGAATGACCAGACAGCGGAACTAGCAGGTTGACCACTTTTCGCGGTCAGCTGCTGGTTCCAAACAACACAAAGTGTTTTTCAGCCTAAGCCCCAACCCCCATGGGGCTAGTCCCCACGCACACCCCCTACTAAGGATTATCAACCCGAGGTCAGAGCTGATTGGGGGGTGCAAGACCCCCGACAGACAGTGCCAGGTTCCAGCATGGACACTACAGAGACATGGAACTGTAGTCACTGTAGTATCATTCGCTGCACTGGCGTCACTGTCGGGGCAGGTATACAAGTGTCCATGTCCCTCATTTAAGTGATACAAGGTTGTGAGGTATGTTTGTACCTTGTCCCAAAGTACATTACAAATCATGGGTAGTTTCAGCAGCCACTGGAAGTCGGAGAAAAATGCGAAACTGAGGTATGTTTAAAAAAGAACAGTCACAGGGAGGTTAACCACACAGTAACAGACAAGAGTTCAAAGGGAACATAAATAATTTTTTCATAATTTCGCCTACAATTGTAAGTGTGGGCATGTGTGAATTCTGTTTAATAATATCAGTGAACTGTTTTGTGTGTTTGTTTTGAAATTGTCCTACTGTGCCTTTCTTAAGGGTCCTTTGTGATTGCAGCTTTTCTCCTGCCCCTTATCCCTTCTTAGGCAGCAAGTGAAAACTTCAACCTATTGTTTTAATGCATACTTTTTTGTGCAGATTTTAAAGATTGTTATTTTGTTTAGTGTGAGTGTGAGCTGTCTGTGGAGAGGTCTGAGTGATAACTTGACAAACAGAATGCAGCTGCACGCACACACACACACACACACACACACACACACACACACACACAAAACGGCATGCCAATTTGTATACACGTGATGCTTTATGCAGGGTTTGAGGCTTTTGATTGTATGTGTGTTTGCAGAAACCATACAGTTTGGAAAATATCTGCCTTCTTACATCATTTATACATCCTTTCCTACTGTACATATTGACCTTTCTTATCGGTACTTCAGCTCTTTCAATCACTCACTACAACATTACAAAGAGGAGTTCAAATGTATCTGCTTTCAGGCAGCTGAAGCAACAGTAACCACCCATCCTGATGAGAATCATTTTGTGGTGAAAAGAAATTGTTAGAAATTAGGGAGTATTTTTTTAAACTAAAAGTCTGACCCTGGGTTCCCATAAATTGGCTGTAGTAGGGAACTACTTTTACCACTGACAGAGTTCACTTTTCTTGGAGCGTAATATGTGATTTCTTGCGGATTTTAGAAATTATATGGCAATGGGTTGCCACTGACCACTCAGCAAGGAGAGTGGCTGTACCTCTTATTCCATGTACAGCTGTCTTCTTTTGTCATGCATCGGAAGCGCCCTTACCCTGCTTTCCTATGGGCTCCACATCAGAGCCACCACGAGTAAACCACATAACCAAACAAATAAATAAACCTTTAGCAGGTCAAAGTATACTGCAATCACTCAGCTTTCTGATGGCCATATTCCACTCCACATAAAGAATCTCATGGCCTCCACACCACTGTGTTGAGCACCAATAGATGCCACAAAAACATGACTGCGTCCACAATGCCCGCCAACAGAGTGTCTGACATGGGCTGAACTGTTGCAACATGGTGGGTGAGCACGGAAAGTAAATTACAGAAAATGTTCATGAAAAAAACATTTTCAGTGCAACTCTTAATCATATTATGGTGATACATTGCTATATAATAAGATTAGGGGTAGGGCTGTGTAAACCTCCTGAAGTTAGACCAGTCAAACTTTGACCATCAAACCACACAAAGTTTGTTAAAGTTCTTGTAATGGCAGACTAGTTTGCACTGTTTTGACCATTAAAAACATTAGCAAATAGAATAAAATGAAATAACATAAAGCACTGGGCTAATGAAGCACCTAAACCAGCAGGATGATGTAGTGGGCCACATTGAGGGGTACTGGTTCCAAAAATTATGTCAGATCAGTCAGTGCCAAATATGGACAAAGTTAATAGTAAACATGAGGGATATACTATGGTATCCCAAAGCTCAGTAACCTGAGTCTCGGGTTACTGATCCCACTGGCCTGGAATCTAGCCTGCTGAATCAATCAGATGCCTGAAAATATGATTTCGGGAATCTGATTGAAAAATCATTTGGCATATCGGGGGGCTTCACCCCTGAACACCCCATGTGGGGGGCTCTGCCCCCTAAACCCCCTTAACGAAAATATCTAACTCTGAGGGGGAGTGGACCTTGGAGTTAGAAATCAAATGTTATGGGGGGGGCAGGATGGCGAAAATACATGCTGCCTGCAGCACAGATAGAACCTGCGCCTACATAGCATGCTGACCAAGCCGCCATGGTGTAGTCTGCAAAATCAGTGGGGCAGCTCAGTCAGCATTCTGATTTTTCCTCCCTTTAAATGCTACAGACAGGGGTAAGGTAGCAAGCCATCACATCCACTACCTTACCCCTGTCAATTTCCCTCAGGATCTATCATGCTGGGGTGCTCACTGTCTGGACACTGAACCTCTCGGGCAATACTGCCCGGGCAGGTCAGTGTCAGGATAGTGAGCCTTGGTACTTCATAAGGGTACCAAAATGAGTATGTGGCTAACAATACACAAAATAAAATGGTTGTAATTGTAAGTCCTAAGTATGCCCACAAAATATCAGTACAGAATCCCAAAGTGTAGGCTACTTGTTCCAAAATTGTGCGAACATTGGAACAGTGTCACACATGAACATTGGATAATGCTTTCCATTGTGCCATGGCTAAGTGTTATACACATTGTTTTCATGGGCATCACTGCACCAAAAGTTATCTATTCAGCCTGTGTAACATGCCAAAAATTCATAAAATATTAATCTGAGAAAGACTGAGTAAAGACAGCAGTGCAGCATCCCACAGTGTGAGCTACTGGTTCCAGAAAGTGTGTGCCAGTTGAAACAGTGCAACACATGGACAAGGCTTCCCATTGTGCCATGAATATGTGTTGTACACACACTGGTTTCATGGGCAGTGTTGCCGAAAGATTATTTTTTCGGCCAGTGTAGACCTGCCAAACATCCACAAAGCATTAATCTGAAGAAGACTGAGTGATGACAACAGTGCAGCATCCAACAGTGCGTATGTAGGCTACTGGTTCCAAAAAATGCTAATGGTTACAGAAGCCCTCCTCATTCACCTCGTCATACTCCTCCTCCTCCTCTGTTTTTAGCTCACTGGAAGTGTAGGAGATTCATCATCCATAAACCATGGCAAAAAGGGCTTTGGAAAAAGGGGCAGGTTAATTTTTTATTAAAAGTGAGCATCTCTACATCTTGGGTCGAAATCATGTTCTTATGTTGGTGACAACAATATTGCCTGTAGCACTGGGAATTATTTCTGAGTATATACTTGCAGCTGGGCAACTGAGGTGTTCAACATCTACCCATGTCAATGAAGGCCAAATGGTCTTTTTTTGCTACCAGTACAATAGAGACTCATCTCCTTCTGCTAGTAGAACGTTCTCATCCAGATAATCCTGCACCATTTTGTTTACTGGCATCTCAGGCACTACTGTGTCAGACAGTGACTTGCCATGCTCTTTCATCAAGCCATTGTCAGACAGTTGTTCCCATAGTGGATTGCCATCAATGGTTGTCTTTCTAGGGGGTGCAGTAGGAGCAGCAGCAGTAACAGAAGTAGCAGCAGGCTGACTTGGAGACAAAAATGAGTGACTCCTGTGACATTCAGTAGTAGCAGTGGAAACACATTGATATCCTCCTTCTTCCCTCTCCTCCATCAGACCTGTCACTGCAATTGCAAAGGATGATGATGAGTGTTTTTCTTCTACTCTGTGTTCCTGTTCTTGTTTTGTGTCATATATACAGAGACCAGGTGGATAAGTCAGACTTTATAGGACTGCTGATCCATATAATATTTTTGTGCATCAAAGAATGTCTCAAATATGTCTTTGAACTGATGGTCCAAGAGAATGGCCACAATGTAGTGGTCATATGTGATCATTTTTTAAATGCATGTGTCATTCCAGAAACATGGTCTTATTGTTTCTACTGTATTGAGCTTTCATACCAAGAAGTCACAGGGTAATGAGGGGGAGTACCTGGCTTAGATCAACTGCATCAGCACTTACCACCCTTGTAGACTCCTCAAAGGGCTTCAGCAAAGTGGCGAGGATCTCCATAAGATGCCGCTGATTTGTTCCGATGTAGCATCATTTTACTCTTCCACGTACAGTAGCAGCCACAGACACTGCCAGATATTTCCCGAAATTTCTGTGATATTTCCAGAAATATCTCCTGCTTTCTGCATTTCCACAGTAGAGGCAGCAGAGAGAAACTCTTCAGAAATTTCGCAAAATATCTGGAAATAGATGTCAATGTCTCTGGCTACTACCATAACTGGTGTTTCTGGGTTCCAGAACTAATAAGTAATTAAAAATGAATATTGGTTAGAAAAAAGGCAGCATTAATAAAGGACCATAAATAAGGAAAAAATAGGACTATTTCACAATGTACACACAAAAGAATGCACAAGTCATTAAACAGACTTGCTCATATTTACAATTATATAACCAAAAACTATAAACAACAGGGTTTATGCTTCCTTTGAACACATGGAGGCTGAATGACTGGTTGAAAGATACAATAACAGAAGTTTGTGGAGGTCTGCTATTTTACAAGCCCTCCCAAGTAAATATAACCTAAGGACAGCTGTAAAGCACTATAAAGTATAGATGAATATATATATATATATATAGTGTGTATATATATATATATATATATATATTATATATATATATATATATAAATTTTTATACAATAGGGGTGAGGTGATACACAGTGAAATAAAACTGTGTATTTTCACCCCATTGAATAAACGAGTGCTTACATATGCACAGTGGCATTCCTGTAGAAATATAGAAACAGTGCATACGTCAGACTAGTAATATCAACTACTTGCATACGTCAGCAACCAGTACAGCTTCCTTGTGCAATAGAGAAACGTGTGCCCAATTAATTAAACAATAATTAATGCACCTTTATACCAGCACGAGCTACTAACCTGCATTTCTAGTTTCATTTTCAGTGCAGCATCTCGCACATCCGAGCAGCCGCATCGCGTCCAAGTCACACCCTAAAAAACAGAAACCAGCATTACAATGTTTTCCAAAATGTCAACGGCAAAAAACAATACGTTGTTTCCCAAAAGCGCGGAACAGCCGACGGAGAATAAATTAACTCTAAAACGGAAAAAAAAGTTATAAATATTCCTGAAGAGGTCATCCTTAGCTGCACTCAATTCGAGCAACATGCAGAGCCACTACTAGACCCAAATGAGCAGACGGACGACAGTATTGAGACCAAACATTCAACTGATGGCACTACTAATACTATAGCAATGGACACCGAAGAAATTTACCTGTTTATTGAAAGTACCAGAAATGAAAATACCACCCAGAAAACAAGTGCAGATGTAAATGCCTTACAGACATTTATGAAGGACACGCTGCACATTCACACACCCATTCACCATGTACCTCCTGAACAGCTAGACAAAATACTGTGCCATTATTTCATGACTTCAAAATGACAAGACGGTACAGACTACGAGCCTCTAACATTCTGATCCAGATTCCAAAGCATTGAGAGGTATCTGAAGGATTACAATTACCCAGAATCTATTAGCAGATCTCACACATTTTTAAAAAACAGACAAGTGTTACTATCCAAGCAAAAGCTACTGAAGGAGATAGGGAAAGGCAATCAACCTCAAGCTGTAGACGAGTTAACAGATAACATAGTTGACCAGCTTTATTCAGAGAAACAACTTGGACATGATGGACCTCAAGCCCTGCTAAATACTATGTGGCTTACTATAACACTGTATTTTGGCATTAGGGGAAATACAGAAACATGAAACCTAAAATGGGGAGAAATCCAACTGAAAAAAGATGAACAAAACAATCAGTACTTAGAATATACAAAGGAGAGAAAAACCAAAACAAGAAGTGGTATTAATCCAAAAGACACTAGAGCAGTAAAACCTAGAGCATATGAAACAAAAGACAGTAACAAATGCCCTGTATTAAACTACAAACTGTACCGTCACAAACGACCAGACAAAGCAAACCACCCTGATGCACCATATTTTTTAGCTATAAATTATACACCGACAGCACAATATCCTACTGGTTGGTACAAAAATCAACCACTTGGTATAAATTCGCTCAACAAAATAGTCAAAAATATGGTTGACAAAGCAAGAATCTCCACTGACAAACGGCTCACTAATTATTCTATCCGTAAGCATTTAGTGCAAAAACTGATAGATTCCAACATGTCCCCCAATGATATTATTCAAGTTTCTGGACACAAGAAATTACAGTTTCTGAATGATTATTTGAAAACTGAATGAGGAGAAACATCAACAGATTTCCCACATACTAATCACATCAGATAGTCATCCTGGAACCTCCAAAAGTACTACTCCTGCAGAACCTGGAAAAGAATGCAGTGCAACCTGGCCAGACATAATGTCTGCGTGCTTTAACAACCCTACCATTAATGCAACAAATATCACCTTCAATATTGTGCAAGGTACCATGAACTGCACGTTTCGCACACTATAAATAAACATTTGAAAGACAGCATGACCCATTATTAACACTTCTGCTTTCTTCCCACAGGTCACAAATATGAGAGCCAGTGCAGAAAAAGAGTCAGAGTTATCGAGTCTGACACGGATTCCGATTAAAATAACTGCTCAGCAATTGCTGCCACTGAAGTGAAATATTTTTCTTCGGTCACCTAAACAGAAGCACCTTCCAAAATCTCAGAGAAGTGCAGCAACGCACAACTGATGCATTATATGCTAACAAAATCTGGTACACGAAACCGGATGAAAGTACACAAAAGCAGTACATACCATGCTATCTCAATAAATAAAATGTTCAGCACCCAAAATATTTAAAAAATGTTTCTCCAACACTGCAAAAAAATTAATAAACTTTGCATAACGACCCACGTCCAGCAATCTTGTACGCACATACTAACTTTCTAACTCACGTATCAACATAGTCCCGCCCATGCACACATCACAACCAATCAGAGCACACATTACGTAGCAAGAACCAATCCTAACACAGCACATACCTACCCATTCCTACAGCAAGCCCATAAGTACTAACCAACTGAATCTCACACTGCCACATTTCAACCAATCGAACAGAACACCAAAAAACAGCCAACCACTGCACAGAGCACACAACATGACCAATGAACCGCCACAGTACAACTACCAATCAAAATAGCAAGTCACACAACACACACCCAGCAACAGAAATGAAGAAATGCACCAGAAAATCACCACAACTGCAGCATTTCTCACAGTTTTATTCCACTGTGTATCACCTCACCCCTACTGTATAAATCGCATACATGATGATCAGGAGTGTGCCTTCGGCACTCGTGAGATATCTATGCCTCACTCTGCAGGAGTGGGAATATTTTCCATATCACACTCCTGATCATCATGTATCCCCTATATATATTGTAGCAGCACGATAGTGGCACTATAGTTAGGATTGAGTAGGCACTTTAATGTTAAATCTCAAATTTTGCACTTTAATAACTTTGCAACTGTTTGACTGATTTGCCTGAAATTGTGCATGCACCGTCTGGTGTCTTAGATCTCTGGATCTAGAAAGTTTCATTCTGGTTGGATTTGCAGTTGCAGAGTTGTGGAGTGTCAAAAAGTGTGAAAAATCCTCAACATCTGGCAAATTGCTCGTTTCTACAGTCCGAACGGTTTGTCTGTCTGGGTCTGAAATTTTCAGGGTATATGGGGAGTGGGTCAGGGAAGTGCCCTTTGAAGGTATGGTGAAAAAATATTAATCCATTCAAAAATTGCAAAAAATCATAGTCCAACAAGACTTATGTAGAACAAATGAGGTCAGCATTTTTGACAAGGTAATAGGTGAAAAAATATGACCATTTATTCAATATTACCAATTCACCACCAAGTCAATACAAAAGAATTCACATATTACTAGACTGCGTACTGCCTACTGTCAAAAAACCATAGAAAGCAGTACAGCTCTCCACATAAAAAACGTTTGCAGGGACAGTGTGAAAAATGGCTTAAAGCGCACTTACAGCTTCAGTGTTAGATGGTAGACTTACTCCCGTGGTGCCCACATACAAATCCTGTCACCAACCTGGTCGTAACTTCAACCTCACTCCAAAACAAGGAGAAAGAAGACAGCAATTAGCTGGCACACAGCATAAGGACTAAAAATGTCTAACCAAGTTAAACAAACCGAAAAGTCCATGGAATTCTGTGAAAGTTCCATTTTAAACAGTCCCAAAAAGCCAGTTTCTTTGCCACTTCATAGCAAAAAAATGGTTAGGACTTTTGGGCTAAAATTTGCAGGATAGCAAGGGCTTGCAACACAGATGTGCCTTTTACTGTTTTAGTGAAAAAAATTACACCAGTTCCACAGTTACAGCAGTCCAAAGTTGCAAATTTTCCCATAGGATAACACTGGCGGCTGTGGCACCTTTCGGCACCTATATCTGGAAAACAGTTCAAGATACGGATTTTTTGCTAAACGCAGCTTAGTACACCTACTGGTGTACTTAGCACACATGGTGGTGGCCAGGTCATGAATACAACTGTGGTAGAATTTTTTCTGAGTTTGCTATGGTTACTGAGATATTGCCAAATAATCATTATAAGGGTTACTTGGAATCTCTCTAGGCCTGCACTATGTGTCTGTATTTATGGGTAGGTGGGTGTGCAGGGCCAAGAGGGCCAGCACTCCCACCTATGCAGACCATTCATGCTAAACTGGGAGCACAGGGCCCTCCTGTACTATGCCTCTACATTTATGAGTGCTTGGGAGAGCAGGGCCCAGGGATCCCACGCTTCCACCTATGGATACATTTTGTAAACCGGGGAATACACATATGGGTGGGTGGGAGGCCCTGCACTCCCACCTATGGATCCCATTATGCAAAACTGGTAGCAGAGGTCCCTCCTGCACTATGCCTTTACACTTATGGGTGGGTGGGAGCACAGGGCCCAGAGGTCCCATGCTCCCACCTATGGATACCATTTTGCAAACCTGGGAGCACAGGGCCCTCCTGCACTATGTCTCTATACCTATGCGTGAGTGGGAGCACAGGGCCAGGAGGGCCCATGCTCCCACATATGGATACCATTATGCAAAACTAGGAACACAGGGCCCTACTGAGCTATGTCTCAAGGCTTATGGATAGGTAGAAGTGCAGGGCCCAGAGAGCCCATGCTGTCACCTGTGGATACCATTTTGAAAAACTGACAGGACACAGTCCTCCTGCACTAATGTCTCTATGATTATGGGTAGGTGGGAGCCCAGAGCGCCTACGCTTCCACCTACAGTATGGATACGAGTAACATTACACTTTCTTAAAAAAAAAGGGAATTCATTGCAAAACACTCTGTTAATGCATCAGTTAGGGTTGATTTCAAACTGACAAAAGTCTGGAAATTCAATGTTAGGGTTACCAACCCCCCCAACCCCCATCCTCCACACACACCTACAGACATTGGTGTATGTCTTGGGATCATCAGGCCTAACTCTCACCCCATTCTCCTATACTGTGCCATCTCAGCTTGTTTACACATCGAATTAGGTGATAGTTAGGCTTGATGACCCCAAGGCACACCCTGATGGTGTGTGGAGGGTGGGGTGGGGTGGAGTGTTAGGGTTGGTAACACTGACATCGAATTTCCAGACTTTTGTCGGTGTGAAATCAACCCTAACTGATGCATTAACAGAGTTGTTTGCAATGACTATATATATATATAGATATATGAAATACAAAATCACACATGACCCCACAATGCAAAGCATCATGGGCTACATATGCAAATCACCACAGAATATTATGCTGGTTCAACTTTAAGCAGAAATGCATGGTGCCGAAAGGCCTCTCACACAGTTTGCAAAGGGTGCCAGCAGAAGACATAGACACGTGTTTCGTCCTACCAGGACTCATCAGTATACCTCATCTGTCTGACACCCCAGTGGAATGAACCAGCTACCTAAGGTAGTTTATCTAGGTTATGTTGTAGGTGAACCCAATTAAAACAAAAACTATTTAAAAAGACAAAGAACACTCATGCGCAAGCACTAGAGGCTAAGGAGTTACAAAGGGCATTGGAAACCCAAGTTTCAAAAATACAAATCACACATGACCCACAATGCAAAGCATCATGGGCTACATGTGCAAATCACCACAGAATATTATGCTGGTTCAACTTTAAGCAGAAATGCATGGTGCTGAAAGGCCTCTCACACAGTTTGCAAAGGGTGCCAACAGAAGACATGGTGATTTGCATATGATTTGCATATGTAGCCCATGATGCTTTGCATTGTGGGGTTATATGTAATTTGTATTTCTTGAAACAACTTCCCAACCAAATATCTTTAGGAAGCCAACATTACCTCTTAGTGCTTGCACACAGAGGTTCTTTTTCTTTTATATATATACACATATACACACAGTAGATATGCACCTTAATATTTCACATTAAACTGTGTTTTGTAGCAGTTAAAACTTTGTCAGGAATGTAAACAAATGTTGAAAAGTCCTATGCCACTAACCCCCTCCAGCCATAAAATGGCACTGACATGATGATGTGATGTATAGCACATTGTCATCATCAGAGTGAGTCAACTCCTGAAACAGTAAAATGTACGGGACTGGTTTTAAAATGTTTTGCATTAATGCTATGTTCAAATCCTATTATACAGTATTGATTCTTAACTTGTGCACCAGACTCTGATGTTCAAGATATCAATACGCATGATAGGATTTACACATAGTGCTAATAACAAAGCACTTTAAAAACAGTCATAAGATTCATAGGAAGTTCCAAGTCAAGTAAGGCAAATGCCTATATGCAGCTCACCCTTCATCTCAAACTAAATATCCATGTATAGAATTGGACCTACAGTAAGCATCTAAGCTGTTCTTAAAGTATTCATATTAGCACTGCTCACCACAGTCATTGGCAGACTATTCCACATGCCCACCACCCTCTGGGTGAATCATGCTGCTCTTCTCTTGGTATGATAAATTTCTCTTTGAGTTGGAGTTCATGTGATCCTGTGCTGTAGGAACTACCCATAAGTGCCAGTCCTAGGCAGTCCCACAAATCATTGCTTATGGAGGCTTTTAGACACATATCCCCCCTCAAGGGTATGTATTCCAGTGAGTATAACCCCAGTGTCTCCAATCAGCCCCTACAACTTTGATGCCTGACTAATTTAACATCTTAGTGGCTCATTGCTGTACCCCCTCTAATAAAGATATGTCAGCTTTGGCACTTGGTGATGTGAACTGTCCCATATATTTTATTATTATGTACAAGAGGAGTGAACAGTAGTCTGGTATCATAGGGTCAAGAACAAATGTCTTATAATAAATGGTTAATCTTTTTCCATTGTATTGTTGGTAAATTGGATTGTTATACTTGTCGGATATAAAGGTTTAGGAATAGGGATGGACTATCCATCCCAGGGGAGGCAATGGACAAGGAAATGATAGAAGTCATCTTTAGAATGGAAGAAAAAGGGGAGATATTGTTGATGCGGGACCTGAATATGCCAGATGTTAACTGGAGCACCTTTGCTGCACCCATATCCAAGATCAGGGTCATTCTCGATGCCCAACAGGGGGCATGCCTCAGACAGCTAGTGTTGGAACTCACTCAGGAGGGAGCAATCCTAGACCTTGTACTCTCAAATGGGATGGAGAGAGGATCTCAGATTTAGACGTGGGTAGCCATCTGGGAACAAGTGATCATCAAACAGTGTGGTTCATGATAAACACAGCCGTAGAGTTAAGCCATACAAAAGCAAGGATATTGGACTTTAGGAGGGCTGACTTTGGCAAAATGAGAGCATGCCTCAGAAAAGCACTAGCAAATGGGCAAGAAGGAGGGGTGGAGGAATAATAGGGAAAAATCAAAGCTGCAATCAGAGGCAACAAGCCTTTGTGTGAAGCAAATAAACAAAACAAAATGAAGAAAAAAACACTATGGTTCCCAAAAGAGGTGGCGGGGAAGTTTAGGGAGAAAAAGATAGCATTCAGGAAGTGTAAGGAAACACAGAAGGAGCAGGACAGAGATCTGTACCAGTTAAAGCAGAAGGAAGTGAGAAAGGCAGTCAGAATAGCACCGAGAAAAGATAGCCAACTCAGTTAAGAAGGGGGATAAAACTTTTTATAGGTACATTAGGATGCAGAGAAAGACCAAGGGAGGGACAGTGAGGCTTAATAAAGAGGAGTGAGGTGAGCAGAGGGTGACAGTGAAAAAGCAGGGATACTGAATGAATACTTCACTCAGTATTCACAAAAGAAGAGGAGGGGGCAGTACCTAAGCCAAGGAATAGAAGTACTATGGATAAGGGGATCAATACCAGTCCCTTCACAGAAGAATGGGTCCTGAAAGAACTCCTAAATCAGCAGGTGGACAAAGCAATGGGGCCTGATGGGATTCACCCCAGAATTCTAACGAACTAAGGGGAGAACTAATGACACCACTGACTACCCTTTTTAACAAATCATGGGAGGATGGTGTAGTAACTGAGGACTGGAGGAGGGTGGATGTGATTCCTCTTCACAAAAGTGGGAGCAATGCAGAGGCAGAAAACTACAGACCTGTTAGTTTGGCCTCAGTGGTAGGTAAAATGATGGAATCACTTCAGAAGGAAAGAATTGTTGAGTACCCAGAGGCCAGCGGGGCACAGGACCCAAGACAGCATGGACTCACAGCGGGAAGGTAATGTTAGATGAATCTAATAGATATCTTTGACAGGGTAACCAAAGTAGTAGACCAGGGAGGGGCTGTGGACATGGCCTACCTAGACTTTAGCAAGGCATTTGACACAGTCCCACACAAAAGATTCATAAACAAGTTAGTCAGCCTGGGAGTGGGTCCTAAGGTGGTAGCCTGGGTAAAAAAACTGGTTGGACAACAGGCCACAGAGGGTTATAGTAAACGGAGTCTACATGGAAGAAAGGGGAGTTACTAGCGGGGTACCGCAGGGTTCAGTACTGAGTCCGGTCCTTTTTAATGTCTTTATAAGTGACATTGCAGAGGGACTGGAAGGAAAAGTATGCCTCTTTACAGACGACACAAAGATCTGCAACAGGGTTGATACACAAGGGCGGGTGGAAAGGATGAGAAGGGACTTGGCAAGGTTGGAGGAATGGTCAGAAGTATGGCAGCTTAGATTCAGTGCAGAGAAGTGCAAAGTAATGCACCAGGGAAACATAAACCCAGGGGAAGAGTACACAATGGGGGGAAGGTAGTAACAACAACAAAAATGGAAATGGACCTGGGGATAGTCGTATCAGATGACCTAAAGGTAAGCAAGCAATGTGAGAAGGCAGTAGGGATAGCTGGGGGGGATACTGGGATGTATAGAGAGAGGAATTACCAGTAGAAAACAGGAAGTTGTTATCCATTCGTACAGACAGTTGGTGAGATCCCATCTGGAGTACTGTGTACAGTTCTGGAGACCCCCATCTCCGTAAGGACATAGACGGGATGGAGGCAGTCCAGAGGAGGGCAATTAAAATGTTGCAGGATCTGCAACAGAAGCCATACAAAGAGATACTAAAGGAGCTTAATACGTATACCCTTGAGGAAAAGAGGGAGTGGGGGGACATGATAGAAACCTTTAAATACCTCAAGGGAATCATCAAAATCCAAGAGAGTAGCATCTTTCTGAAAAAGAGATGTGCAAGAACAAGAGTACACAATTTGAAGATAGAGGGGGGACGGCTCAAGGGCAATGTGAGGAAGTATTTCTTCACAGAGAGGGTGGTGGACTCATGGAGCGGCTTTCCTGAGGAGGTTGTGGCATCAAAAACAGTGGGGAATTCAAGAATGCAAGGGACAGACATAAGGCAGTTATAGTGGGGGGTAGGAGGAAGTAGGCTGCTGGTTAACTAGGATCTGCAGCTCATCCAATATGTAGGGAAATGGGCAGACTAGGTGGGCCAAGAGGTCCTTTTCTGCCGTCAAAGTCTGTGTTTCTATGTTACCCGTCGGGTAGCTGAATCAGATAGATTGGGTATTGGTAGTTTGGGTAATTTACTGCCCTACCCGACATAACAATGTACTTCACGGGACAGGTAGTTTTGACACAGGTAATGGGTAAGATAATGTGTAATTTTTTTAAAAAACAGGCAGCAGCCTGTGGGATTCTGGGACTCTTCCAAGGTTGGAAACAGGAATGAAAGGGCAGCCTAACATAGAAACATAAAATCTATCATCAGAAAAGGACCTCATGGCCTACCTAGTCTACCCTAATGTCCCTACCTACTGTGCCACCACTAACTCTAATTGATCTCCGGTCATACCCCACTCCAGCCATGTCACTAAGGTCCCCCTGTGTCTATCCTATGCATGCTTGAATCCTGTTACCATTTCAGAACCTACCACTTCCGCTGGGAGACTGTTCCAGATGTCCACCACCCTTTCCATGAAGAAGTATTTCCTCACATCCCCCCAAAGTCTCCCTCCTTCCAGCTTCATATCATGGGAGGCAGTATAGCGCAGTGGTTTAAGGCTCTGAGCTGCATATCTGGTGACATCCAGCAGACCAGACCTGGGTTTGAATCCCACAGCTTCCACTTGCATACTGTGTGACCCTGAGCAAGTCACTTAACTTCCCTGTGCTCCCAGGTCAGTCCTGTAAAAAAGCTTTCAGCTTAGTGCGTTACTCCTGGTTAAACAACTAAAAAAAAAAAAATGTCCCCTTATCCTTGAGCATCTCTTTCTGTGCAAAAATTCCACCCTCCTCTACCTTATTGATACCTTTCCATCCTTTCCTCTAGAGAGTACATATTTAAGTCCTTGAGTCTTTCCTCGTACAGCTTCTGATGCAGGTCATGCACCATTTTGGTTGATTTTTCTGTACCACTTCCATCCGATTTATGTCCTTCCTGAGATGATGCCTCCAGAACAATATACAGTACTCCAAGTGGGGCCTCACCATCGATCTGTACAGGGATAACACTGCCTCCCTCTTTCTGCTGGAGATACCCCTCCCTATGCACCCCAGCATTCTATTGGCCTTCCCACTGCCTTATCACACTGCTTTGCTACCTTCAGGTCATCAGATATCAGGTCTCTTTCCAGTTCTATGGTTGCAATGACCTCCCCCCCAAATGATACATTGCTCTTGGATTTCTGCACCCATGTACATGATTTTGCACTTTTTGGTGTTGAAGCCTAGTTGCCGGACTCTAGACCAGCCTTCCAGCTTTTTCAGATCTTCCCTCATTTTTTCCACTTCTCCTAGTGTGTCAACTCTGTTGCAGATTTATGTAATCTGCAAACAGGCATACTTTCCCTTCTAGCCCCTCTGCGATGTCACTAATAAAGATATTGAAGAGGACTGATCCCAATAGTGACCCCTGAGGCACCCTGCTGGTTACCTTTCCTTCTTTCGAGTGAATCCTGTTTACCACCACCCTCTGAGTCCTGTGACTTAGCCAACATCGTACCAATTTTACTATCTTTAGCCCTACCCCCCTGGCTACCCAGCTTAACAGTCTTCTTTGTGGAACGGTGTCAAAGGCCTTACTAAAATCCAGGTAGGCCACATCTTCCAGCCCTCCATGATCCACCTCCCTGGTAACCCAGTCAAAGAACTCAATCAGGTTTGTTTGGCAAGATCTCCCTCATGTGAACCCATGCTGACTTGGATCCTGTAGTCTACTGTTTATAAAGTATTCCCCATTCCTTTCTTTTATTAGTGTTTCCATAACTCTACCCATCGCCAAGGTCAGGCTTACAAGTCTGCAGTTTCCTGCCTCCTCCTTATTCCAACTTTTGTGTAGTAGGACTACATCCACCCTTCTCCAGTCCTCTAGAACTTTCCCCGTATCCAGTGATAGATTGAATAGTGCCGTCAGAGGTGCAGACAGCTCATCCCTTAGTTCCTTCAGTATCCTTGGGTGAACCCCATCTGGCCCCATAGCCTTGTCTATTTTTAGTTTCACTAGTTCTCTGAGGACTCTCTTCTCAGTAAAAGGGATAGTGTCCACCTTCCTTCCCTTAATGCCCTTTTCCTCTAGCTGTGGCCCATCTCCTTTCCCTTCCTTCGTGAATACTGAACAAAAGTACTTGTTAAGTATGTCTGCTTTCTTCTTGCTTTCTTCCACACTCTCCCCCCTTCCCATCTTAGTTTTATTATCCCTGCCTTGCTTCTCTTTTCACTTACGTACCTACACAATGTTTTATCCCCCTTTTTTACTGACTTGGCAATGTTCTCCTCTGAATGCATTTGCTCTTCAAACTACTTTCATCGTCTCCATCTGCTTCTCCTGATAATCCTCCCTGTCCTCCTACTTCTGTGTTGACTTGTATCTTTTGATTGCTTGCATTTTTGCCTTTACTTTCTCTGTTACTTCCTTGGAGAACCATAATGGTCTCTTTTTTTTCTCTTGCTCTTTTTGACCTGCCTGATGCAGAAGTTAGTTATCTTCTCAATGGCCTTCCTTATTTTTGCCCATTGTTCCTCTACCCCACACATTTCTCTATGCCTGCTAGGGCTTCCCTGAGGCACTCTCCCATTTTCATGAAATTGGCCCTTCTAAAGTCCAGGACCTTTGTTTTAGTGTGGTTAGAGTCTGGTCTAGTCCTTATTTTGAACACACCATACGATGATAACTGGTCCCCAGGTGGCTTTTCCACTGTGATGTCAGTGACACTGTCCCCATTTGACAGGACCAGGTGCAGTATCGCCTTCCTCTCAAGTGGGGGCCTCACAGCAGAAAGGAGCACAAGACAGTAGGCTGACAATCTGATTAGTCAGTGCAGGTTTCTGTGCTCAATGTTTGCTGTGAGTGCGCAGATATCAGCAGAGTGTGGAGGTAGACTGAGAAATTAACGCTGGCTCTGCATGTTTTTGCATATATCTCAGTGAAATGAAAAGTTAACATATGAAAAAAGTCCACAAAGAAGCAGGGGGTTGGGAACTGAAGGGAGAATCGGGGGATCATCCACTGTGGTGCTCAGGAAAGAAGGTGAAGGGGGAGGACAAAAGGCACTCGTTGGCAGTTGCTTTCTCTGCAGTATAGTGAAAGCCATTTAGGCTGTATTACACACTGTCTTGTTAGGTTCCTGAGCCCTGTCTGTGACATAGCTACTCTGTGTCTCTCTGCAGTATAGCAAAAGCCATGATTTAAGCGATAGTACGCACTGTCTGTTAGGTGCCCCTAGTTCTATCTATGACATACTGTAGCTACTCTGTGTCTCTCTGCAGTATAGTGAAACCATTTAAGTGGTATTACACACTGTCTGTTAGGTGCCCCGAGCACGCTCTGTGACATAGCTACTCTGTGTCTCTCTGCAGTATACTGAAAACCACTTAGTCTGTATTACACTGTCTGTTAGGTGCCCTGAGCCCTGTCTGTGTGTCATTAGCTACACTGTGTGTATATTTCTCTGCAGCATACTGAAAGCCATTTAGCCTGTATTACACACAGTCTGTTAGGTGCCCAGAGCCCTGTCTGTACCATACCTACTTTGTGTCTCTCTGCAGTATAGTGAAAGCCATTTAGGCTGTATTACACTGTCTGTTAGACTGTTAGGTTACCTGAGCCCAGTCATAGCTACACTGTGTATGACATCTCTCTGTAGCAAAGCAAAAGCCAATTAAGCTGTGTTACATTGTCTGTTAGGTGCCCCAAGCCCTGTCATAGCTACACTGTGTATGATGTCTCTCTGCAGCATAGTGAAAGCCATTTAGGCTGTATTACACTATCTGTTAGGTGCCCCAAGCCCTGTCTGTATGACTTTAGCCACTGTGTGTGTGTGTGTGTGTGTGTGTGTGTGTGTGTGTGCATGTTTGTAGCATAGTGAAAACCATATAGCCGGTATTATACTGTCTGTTAGCCAGTTAGGTGGCCCAAACCTTGTCACAGCTACATTGTATGTGACATCTCTCTGCAGCATAGCAAAAGCCATTTAGGCTGTAGTACACTGTCTGTTAAGTGTGTTGAGCTCTGTCATGTATTACTGTCTGTGACATAATCTGATACACTGTCTGTCTCTGCAACAGTTCATGAAACAACATCCATTCATTTCACATCTGTGTCTACTATGTCCTGTATTTCCTAGTTTAAGTCTACTAAAAGGAAGCATAGTGATGCTGCAAATGCAACTGAAAATGATGGGGACATTATGAATCCTAGCACTAATGAAGAACATAGCAACAATAATAGTAACTTCACTAGGACTGGCACTAAATGCCCTCCTGAACCAAAAAAGCATGATAGCAATTAAATGGTAGTAGAGTTTCAGAAAGAACTGACTGGAGTTACTCATAGAGGTACTGAATGTTTTGCCACATGTACCAGGATACATCCAGCTGCTGATGCAGCATGCAAAGAGGCATCCTCCTCAAATTTAAGCTCAGATGCTGAGGCAGTGAATGTTGATATAGATGGTGGTGATAGTGGGGACTGGGAATGGGATAACCCAAGCAATGTCCCACCTGATGATTACGGCACTTCCAGTTCTTCTGAATCTTGTAGTGATGAGGTCTGTAGTTTCAATAAAGGGGTAGGAGAGGATGGTGCTGTAAAGCATGAGAAGCAAGAGCAAAAAAAATTAATTTGTTAAAGGTAAGAATGAGAAGATGAGCATGAATGAGAACAATTCATGTCAACAAGGAAATGGCAGTGTAGGGTTTCTTCCAGGTCCCTTGACTGTACAAGAAATAGTGTTAGGCACCATAGTAAAAAGCACAAAATTTAAATCTTTAGTGAGGAATTTATTTTATATTGATGCTACAGACAATTCTCAAGCTGTATGCAGTCTGTGCAAAAATAGTGTCAGTCATTGCGGCAAGGTGGGAAATCTTGGAACATCAGTAATGATATGACATGCAAAGGTAACACTCTCAATTCAGTGGGGTAGGGCAAGGGACAGTGTGGTTGTTTTGGGCAGTAGTGGAGGTGGTGATGGCATTTATGACCATAGTGACAATGAACTGGAAGCAGGGACTAACACTGAATCACCTGAGGTGTCCTTGCAGTCTTCCAAGACAAATATAGATTGTTTTCTTCTGATACCCTCAAGTACTACAAAATCCCAATGTAGTACACCACGTTAAAAAGGTGTGAAATATACAATCCTCAAAAGATTAAAAATATATCATTCTTGACAACTAACATTAAAAGAAAGTGTTGTGAGGACATCAGAATTAACCTCCAAGCATCCAACATGCTAGCTGTTAAATAGAGCCATTGCAGAGCTGTTGGGCAATTGTCAACTCCCTTTTGCTTTTGTTGCTTAAAAAGGTTTTCTCAAGTACATGAACTGGATTGAGCCATGGTGCACCATTCCCTGTCAAACATATTTCTTGAAAAAGGCTATTCCACAGTTGTATGACTTGGTGTGTACTGCAGTCACTAAGCAGTTGATACTCTCTGAGGTTAAGCAGGTCTACATAACCACAGTATATATATATATATATATATATATATATATATATATATATATATATGTATATACATATATATATATACCAGTAACTAAACAATTGACTCCATGACTGTTACAGCTCACTAGGCAAGTTATCAGTCAGAAAGTAATCATCCCTGCTCTACCATAAGTTGTAGGAAGCAGTCTGTATTTCATGTCACCACTTCTGAAGAAAACCACACTTCTATGAATATTTTGCAGGAGCGGCAAAATCAATTCCAGAAATGACTTACTCCATATTCCTTATCTACAGCATTCATAGTGTCAGATAATGGGGCCAACATATTCAAGGTTGTTAGAGATGGGCTGGCAACTACCAACACATACAATACCTTGTTTTACACATTGTTTAAATCTTCTCAACCATGGTTTCTTAAATGGAAACAGAAATGTTGAAAACCTGTTAGGTCTTGCTAGGAAAATATGTGGGCATTTCAGACACTCTGTAAATGTACAAAAAATCCTAAAGAGGTGGCAGAGGTCAAACAACTTACCCTTGCATACATTAATGCAGGACATTCCAAACTGCTGAAATTCAACATTTTACGTGTTGGAAAGGCTTCTTGAACAGAAAAAGCTGTACATGACTACACCATGAAGAATCAAATAGGTGAAGTAGACATCATGCTCAATTCCAGCAGCTAGACTCTACTTGGCTCTCTCCGAGCAGGCCACAGCTAACAGACCACCCGACTGACCCCTGGACAGATTCAGGTATGCACCAGACCTCCGAAACTCGTGGTTTTGAATGCCACTGTTTTGACTGGATGCCCAGTGGAGGAACCAGGCACTGACTGGCAGCTGTGCTCCTTGGCTGATTTTCCAACGCCTGGTGCTTCCTGGTCTCAGGGAAATCTCTTTCTGTGCTTTTTCACCCACCCCCCTTCCCCTCCTCCTCCTCCTCCTCACAGTATTAAATAGACCCTTACTCCACCCCTTCCTCAGCCTAGCAGCAGATTGGTCACTCCACTGCTGCACATTTTCATGCTATTGGCCTCCCTGTCTTCAATACCTGACTTGACCCACTTTCTTACCGCCCCTTTTTAAAGCAGTCCCACCCACAGGATCCCACATTTCCTCTCAACCTTTTCTCCAGCCACTCCATCTAACTCCTCTCAATTACTGCTCTACTTGCCCTATTGTTAGAGACCTCACCCTAATTCGACTATATACCCTTTCAACTATAAACCAGCTTGCAGTTAAGCAGGCCAGCAACACCAAACAAACTACCTTGGGGTGCAACCACCTACTACTACTCATCACTACCTCTTTTGGCATTGCTGGTACCATACACGTCCTTTTGTTCTGCAAATTTTGGACTCCCCACTGTTCTGTCTAACCCTTTATGTGAATCCACTTTATTAACCCTCACTCTCCTTCTCTCCTCAGCGAGAAACTGTCGCCTGACTCCAGCTCCCAAGCCTCGGATTCCCGGCTACCGGGCGGTCGGCGCCCCTCTAGCCGATGCTCGAGACCGCAGACACGGACCCAAGGCCCTACAAGGTACGGCAACTGCCTCAACTTTTTCGACTGCCCCTCCCCCACCTCCGCTGATTATTAAATACAGTAGCTCCTGCCAAAATATTAGTCCACGTCCCCTGGCGCAGTGCCCCACCAATAGAGACTTAGCTCATGATCCCCCTCTTCTCTATCCAGCCTACGGGATCCAACTCTCAGGGCCTCGCCTTACTAAAATGCATAGGCTCTCCTTGGCTGTGCCTTCACCACTAAATATCTTTAATGCTATCAAATTTGGGTCGACCTGGTGGAAAGCTACCGATAAGCTGCATTATTCAGCAACCCACTGGCCCCTGGGCTAATTGTTGAGTGCCTTTTGAGGTACCATCATGTCGGGCCCTATATGGCTCCTTTTACTGCCCCTTCTTCTGCTGATACCAGCTGCCCAGCATTGGACACCTGAACTACCATCATGTTTGGTCTACAAGGCACCTTGTGCTGTATACCACATGGCAACTTATCCTTTAGTTGCCTCCGTGATTCCAAGTACCAATACCTCGAACCCTGCTCTTGGACCATATACCAGTAGTACTTTAACACTCCCCCACCACAAGGCCCACTCTCCCACCACCCAGACTTCATCTCCTCCCGCCTATTGTGGTAGGGTACTAGCTCTTGCTACAACAGATCAGCTCTTCTATGGTGGCTACTTTCCAGTCCCTAAAAACATCAGATCTACTAGACGGGAGAAAGGCAGGAATTACAAGCTATAATTAGCACTCTTAGAAAAATCCTACTTATCCTCCTGCTTTGTTCAGGCAACATAGAACTCAACCCTGGCCTCCCAGAAGCTATTGCTTTGCCAGCAGAACTAGCAAATTTAAAAGGAATAAGCTTCTTGCATATTAACGTATGTAGCCTCCTTAAAAAGATAACCTTAATACAAACCTGGGTAAATCATACCTCTCCTGACATACTTGTGATTTCCGAAACTTGGCTTACACCGCACCACTGATAGAGAAGTAAACATACCCAACTATGCCTTGTTCAGAGCTGATAGGCATGCCAGAGGAGGAGAGGTAGCTATCTACGTTAAAGACAAATTTTCTGCCTCCTGCTTATCCTCGGCATCTGTCGCCAGAGAATTCGAATGCCTAATTCTCAAAGTGGAAATTACACAGACTACTGCACTCTGCGTAATAGGATGCTACAGACCACCATCTGCTGGCCTACAGCTTGTGTCATATCTAAGTGACAAGTTGGGACAGGGGCTGCCAGAAACTATTATTTTAGGAGACCTCAGCTTTGACTGGCTCTCTAACACAGCTGCCCCCCTTGCATCCTTCTGTGATGAACATGGGCTGACGCAATTTATTACTGAACCAACACGCCCAAACGTGAAGAACTCCAGTAAAAGTACACTTTTGGATGTGCTAATGGTGAGCAAACCTCATCTCTTCTCCCACGCTGATGTCTTTTTCTCAGACGCCAGCGACCATTGTTTTATTGTGGGAGTAAGATCCACCAACAACCCAGCACCCATCAGCAAGTTCTCTATGAACAGATCCAGGCGCAACTTCAATGAACATGCCTACCTAAACGAGCTTAAGTACTCCCCTGAGTGGCAAGATTTCTACCTGGCCAAAATGATTACGTCAGCTTACAATATCTTCCACAACATTCTATCAAGGGCCCTTAATAAGTATGCTCCCCTGATTAAAGTTTGAACTAGGACCAAAACCTGTAAATGGTTCACCCCTCAGATCAAGTTCTTGCTTCTAGAAAGAGATAAGCTCTGGAAAAAAGCGCGCAGACTGAACACTGCAGAGGATTGGAACCAGTTCAGGAGACTACGAAATTTATGTACCAAAACAATCAGAGAATCGAAGACCACCTTCTTCAAATCCGAACTCGACTCTGCCACAAAAGAGCCCAATCAAGCTCTGGAACACAATCAGTGATCTGCTAGGCCACTCCCCAGGAAATTCACTCCCGACCAAGATTACCTCTGGCAACTTGACTATAACCGAAAAGATGGATATACTTGACGCATTCAATAACCACTTTGCTACTGCAGGCATGGCATTTGATAACTCCCCTGCAAACATACTTCGCTCTCAGACTGCCAGCCAACTGACTGAAACTCCAATAGCTTCGCCGCCTTTCTCACTTCAACCTGCCACACTGAAAGAGGTGGGACCTCTTGCTTCAGTTGGATACTAGAAAAAGTGTTAGGGCTCCTTGACCCTTACTTCCTAAAAATTGCCTACCACGTACTAGCAATACCCGCACCCACCTTTTAACTTATCCCTGTCTCAGGGCACCTTACCACCTATATGGAAGACAGCACATGTCATACCACTGTTTAAATCAGGTGACCGTGGCGATCTCAATAACTACAGGCCAATTTCCCTCCTTCGGTCCTGTCCAAGCTCCTAGAAAATTGTAAATGCACAGCTGAGGACTCACCTTGAGTCTAGGAACTGCTAAATCCTATGCAGTCCAGATTCAGAGCTAAACATAGCACTATCTCAGCCCTCGCCAAAGTTACTAACGACTGGCAGCGTAATCTTGAGAGCAAAAACTTTGTTTGTGCTGTTTTCCTTGATCTAAGCAAGGCTTTCGACACCATCGACCATAGTCTGCTCCTCTCCACCCTTCAAACCATAGGTGTGGACCCCTCCTCTCTGCGTTGGTTCACTGACTATCTTACAGGGCGCCTTCAACAAGTTAAAGCCGAAGGAGGCCTGTCCCCCTTAAAAACTCTGCAAAGAGGGGTACCTCAAGGTTCTATATTAGGGCCCTTACTTTTTGCAATCTACATTAATAACGTCTACTACTGTATAAAAGAAGCCAACATCCATCTGTTTGCAGATGATACAGTTCTCTACGTGAGTCGCCCAACACCTGAAGCTGCCTGCAATGACCTACAGTCAGAATTCAACCTTTTGCAAAGCCAACTCCTCCAAAAAAAGCTACTCCTTAATGCCAAAAAAACTAAAGCGATGGTCCTCTCTCCTTTTATCCATACAGCTAACCCTGTGTCCTGTGGGACAGTTCCCCAAATTACCACAGTTCTAGGTGAAAACTAGAATTTGTTACAAAATTCAAGTATCTGGGAGTTTGGATAGACCAAAGACTCTCCTTCATTGAACATATCGAGGACTTGCTAAAACGACTTCGGCAAAGGCTTGGACTGTTTTTTAGAAACAGCCAATTTCTCACCAGAGATGCCAAGAAACAACTGGTCTAATCCATTTTCCTATCATTGGTTGATTACGCTGACTTCCTCTACAGCCAATGCCCCAACTCTTACATGGCTAAACTGGACACACTCTACCATCGAGCACTGAGGTTTATAACGGGACTCCCCTTCGACACATATCACTGCACCCTATATGCGGCAGTGGGATGGACATCACTAAAGTTCAGGCGCCACAGAAATGCCGCTCTCTGGACCTATAGAGCCATCTCTAATAAGCTGCCTTACTATATCTCCTGCTGTCTTCCCCTGAGTATAATTGGGAAATACGCGTTAAGAAGTTACTCAGCTATTACACTTAAAGTACCCAAAGCAAAATCCCGCTTCGGCAGGGCAGCCATAAGCTTCGTGCTACCTACCTTATGGAACGATCTACAAAAAACCCTCAAATTAAGCACTCTAATCAGTATAAATGCTTTCAAGATGCTTTATTTCCATACAATCAGAGAAGTATGTAACTGCTTCACCCACTCAGACCCAGTACCGGTGTCTGCACTGGTATATAGCCATGCCTAGACCCAATTTAAGTACTGACCCCCAGCTTGCTCCTCCACCAGCCTAATTGTTCTCTCTCTTATCCCCTGTCTTATCAACACTAGGCCCATCCATCCCCTTATTCTTCCTTTCCCAACCTCGGATAGAGCCCACCTACCCTGGGTTGTGACATCCTACCATGCCCCATACTTTATAGCATTCAATCCCGGCTCACATACTCCTTTTCTCCATCCACCTTCTCTACATCCAGCTTTACCAACTCCTTTCTGTGCACCGTGCCCTCCTAGCCTTTCTCCCCTACTTCCCTCCTCTCTTCCCCTACCTTCACCTCTACCTGGTGTATATTTTTTTTTTATTTTTTCTTCCGTTACTTCCTCCTGCAACCTTAGATAACCTGTTTTATCTTCCTATAGACACTTCTATGTATGTAAATACCGTGTAATCTGTACAATATCTGTATAATTCTATGTACATATGAACTTCTTTTTCTTCCTCTCTGTAAGGAGTATTATCTGTATTGCCTTGTAAATACCTGTGTTGACCTGTATATACAATTGTTCATGCTCCACCCAGGTCCATCTTGCAAATGAGCTTCTGCTCAATGATGAACGTCTGGTTAAATAAAGACTTGATTGATTGATTGATTGATTGATTGATTGAATCTTTGGTCACCTTATTAGAGTCATGTTAGGGTGCCACACATGATGTCAGTGTGGACAGTGCAACTCTGAGTCAAATTCTTCCTCAAATAAGATTTCTTCACATTTCCTTGATGACATAGAGTAAGATTTTGAGTCAAAAGGAGACACCACTGCTGTTATGCTAGCAGATGACTTGTGTCTCAGACTGTTGACTGATAACATAATAAATACCATGTTTAAGAATGACATCTAAGTGTTGGCTACATTACTATATCCCTGCTTTAAGTGGAATATTGAAGCCATCCTTCCTGCAGGGGAAGACATTGAGTATTGGAGAGATCTTCTGCTAATCAAATGTGACATTGCCCTACCAAGACCATTAGCTGATGTACAGTAGTCAAACCCTGACAAACCATCAGAGTGCACCTCTGACTCAGACAATAGCAGATACATCAATTCTTCACAATCACCAGTGTCATCAGTGAGGGAAAGGACATCTACAGCTACTTCTCAGGCATCCTATGTTCAGGGTCAGAAAAGCAAATCACTTCTGAGTCACCTGTAACATGGTCTAGTATTCTATAAAGAAAGCACAGCTGCTTCATCTGCCAGACTGGTAACCATCTCATGCAGCACAATCATCCTGGAGTATTTTGCAGACCGTACTGTGATTGGTCTCTAGGAAGATCCATTACTCTGTTGGAAACAAAAGAGAAAAATATAGCTAGATCTAGCAAATCTTGCAATAATGTACCTCAATTGTCCACCTTCAAGCTTATCGGATTCAGATTTTTTTCAGATTCAGATTTTTATTGTTAAAAACATGTATCAAACAGACAGTTTATCACATGAATAAAAACATTAAAAAGACAGCTTACATTTTTATAAAAATACCTTCTTCATATTACATACCCATATAGAAAAAATTGTAGGTGCAAATTTAGCTACTTCAAAGTAATTTGCTTTTTTCTCAGAGAACAATAATCCCTCAATTTTCTTGTTTAATGTATCCTGTTCCTTTATGATACATGGTAAAATATACTTCCTCCTCTCCTTCAGCAGCAAAGGACAATCTAGCAATAAATGTACTAGAGTTCTTTTTTTTTAATTTATATTACATTTACGGAAGTCATCCACTCTAGTTCCAGTCCAATAACTATTCCACCTGTTTTTTTTCTTGATTGTGCCAAGTCTCAAGAAACATATCACATTTCTATCTCTTTTATTTTCAACAAACTCACAATAACTATCTATTTTCTTGTGCATTTGTACCATCTTATACAACCTCATTCCTGGTAAATACTCTATTTCCCCCAATTCTTTTTGGAAATAAACATCCATGAGACTTTGCTTTGCCTCTTTCACATATGAAGTTGTATTTTAAGGAATTTTCTCTCCCCATATTGGTTCTAGACCTACAGTAATTGACTTAATTTGTTGTTAAGTACATTAAACTATGCATTTGTATATCCTCAACATTTAACTTCTTCCCAGCTTTGTTTTGGTAATCTAGTTTCATCCATTTTAACCACCTTATCGCAGTATCCCAGTGCTCTACTAATTACCTGCTGTTCAGTTGTTTTCATTCCAGATTCTAGCCTGAAAATTGCATTAGGTGTATAGTTAGGTAACCCCCAATGTGAGTGTAATAAAAAAGGTTTGCACTGTTTCTATAGAATGCACATTAGTTGACAGCCCTCATACTTCACTACTATACAGAATCGGACTATTTACATTAGCCTCAAAGGCCTTTCTCATTGCTATAAAAGAATCACCTCAATACTGTTTAGCAAATCTATTAATTGCTTTTACTGATCTTAACCAAGTCTCTTTAATTCTAGATACATGATTTTTCCAGGTTTTGTTTTTATTAAATGTCACTCCCAGATATGTAAATTTTGTTACTCCCTGCAATGCTATATTTTTCACAATCCACTTTTCTAAAATGTTTTTCCTTTTCCCTAATACCATTATTTTGCTTTTTTCTGAATTTACCATTAGCTGTAGTGCTTCCAAGTGCTCAATTGTAAGAGCTAATCTGCTCTTCAGGCCTACTGGAGTTCCTGACAATAAGATAATATCAGCATATAGTAGAATCTGTATATTTTGTTTATTCATCTGTGGGCTGTGCATATCTATATTTTCTAGTTTTTTGAGCAGAGTTTCAATGTAAATTGCAAACAATATCGATGCCAATAGGCAACCTTGTTTTGACTCCTTTGTGAATTTGAATTGCATCAGTTAGTGCTCCCTATCTTGTTGTCCTTACCCTTGCTAAAGTATTTGAATTAGCTTTTTAAGAATTAATAATAATCTGGGATCAATATCCAAGTCTTTTAGAACTTGCCATAAAATTTCTCTACTTACATTATTAAATGCCAAACTAATGTCCAGAAACATCAGGTACAGTTTCCCTTTTTTATTTCCCACATATTTATAGCCTAGAAAATCTAAAACAAATATATGATCTGTTGTACTGTATATTATTCAAAATCTAGCTTGATATACTGATATTAACTTGTGCTCTGTTATCCATTCTTCAAGAAATTCCAAAATAATTCTAGTATATATCTTTATTGAGGTACACAACAATGTGATTGATCTGTAACTTGCTGGGTTTGTTTTATCCCCTTTTTTAAATAGTGGTATTACTAGCCCTTCCTTCCAACAGCTTGGCATTTTCAAGTTATTACTTATATACAAGTATATGGGTACCAATATCTTGGCCCACCAATCAGGGTTGGCCTTAAAAATGTCTGCTGGTATCCTATCAACACCTGGTGATTTATTTTGTGCCTATTAATTGTCCATATCACTTCTTCTTCTTCTTCTGTGATTATAGGCCTGGGCTCCACTCTACTTTCCTCCTCCTAAGTTGTCTCTGTCTTTGATATGCTCTCATACATCGTTTTATAGTGCTCATATCATTTTTGTGTCATAATAGTGCATTCAGTGTTTATTTCTCTGTTGTTTGTACCAAATGCCACCAAACTCCAAAACTGTTTACAGTCCCTATTTGCTATAGCCCATTGCAAGTTAGACCATAGATTATTCTTATCGGGGCCAATTCATGAACAGCTGGGGTTGCTATGTGCTGTGTAAGTTGGGCGCGTAACCATTGCACAGCTGCCCATGCCCACTGTGCCCCCTCCATCACATGCAGAAAAAGGATGTGCCTCCTCCACACATGCCTGATCCCCTGGCTGATCACAAAGCTCTGCATGAGGGAGGGCTGGGGGGCAATGAGGGGGGCCAAACCAGCACTCTGCAGCATGCACAACCCTTGGACTGCTGTGCATGGGGGATTTCAGTTCTGTGTCTAGCAGGCAGCTGTAAATCATTGAAGCTGGCTATGCACCACCCAGGGATGCTGCCTCCAGATGTGGCAGGCATGGCAGGGGGCAACAGCCCCACCAACAATGCAGCCCCTGCCATCAGGGCATGTCTGGTGGCCGTTGTTGGGCAGAGAGGGAGAACCACCTCCACAGCTTGGTCAGCACACTGCATGCTAGCCAGAGACATGGCATAAGAAGCATGCAAGGGATCCACTGAGGGTCTCTGCCTGGACAACCAATTGGCTGCCCACCATGATCCACACTCCATACCTGCCTGTCCCTACTGACCTGCACGCTGTGGGGTGGGGCTGTGTAGGGGAGCTGGGTGGGGGCCAGTGGTCATGAATGCAGTCTCCTCCGTTCCTCACATTCTTTGTCATACCATTCTTTATTTCCCAGCTTTCCTTGTGTTTGAATGACCCAATCCTCTTTACCAAGAGATTCCACAATAATCTCAAAAATGTATTCTAAATTCTGTATCCATGCACCATTTCCAGTATTATTAACAGGATTTACTATTAATTCATCCTTTTCTCTAAGAGTAATGTTCTCATTTAACAGCAAATTAATTTTACTATTGCTAAATGCGTCCCATTTTTTTTATCTATTTAAGATGACCATTTGTTTACTTGCATCATTTACTTTTTTCCTAAGACACAAATAATATTTGTTATACTCAAGATCCATAATCACCAAAACTGGGAAATGATTATGCTCCCATTCCTCTTTCACCACAAATTCTTTTGCCTTACTAAACGACCATACATCGATAAAGGCAATGTCAATAACTGAACTGCCACTTTTTAATGGAAATGTATATTTGCCCTGAAAGTCACCCTTTGTTCTCCCATTCAAAAGTCTCATCCCACTATCTGCTGCAAACTTTAACAGTTTCTTCCCCCTTACATTATCTTTCTTGTGCTTTGAATAACTAATTGGTATAGAATGATAGTCATCTACCTCCCATTACTAGAGTAAACCTCTGTATTATTTGTATTTCTTGCATTGATATCACACATAATACAAATTGGATTGGAACCAAAATGTTCTGTTAAATTTTCTATGGTTAAAGCAATCATTTCAAATAACTGGTTCTTTTTTGCTTTGTTTAACTTTGGGGCAGCTTACACATTTATGCAAATCATGGCCAGTTGTCCTTTTTACCAAATGCACTTCTCAAAATACAGGGACTATCCAATTCAAGTCTATGTGCATTACCAAATGCTTCTGTTGAAAGAAGCATCACCATTCCTCTGCTTGCATGCTCATTTTTTATTGTTTTTATTGCTGGGGTGTAATGTACATGATAACCCCCCACCATATTCACATCTACTCTCCCCAACCATGTTTCCTGTAGCATAATAACCTCATATTTTCTAATATACAATAGCCATTCAGCATCCTGTAATTTTCCTTCCAAGACAGCTATAGACATATTAATATCCATTTCCTATTTTTCAGGTTGTATCTTATTAATTGGAGATGATGTGACCAAAACTGACATAGAACCGACTCCAGCAACACACGTGTATTTATTCTATCACCTCTACATCTACACCCCCTTATAAAAACTTCTGTCTCTTCCTCAGAAACACTACCAAAGGAATGTACTGTTACCCTTGGCTGCAGATATTCAGAAATTGTTTGCTGTTTCTACATAGTAGTCTGGTCATTTTGCTCTATCCTAACTTTCTTGCCTTTGGGTATTTGCTTATCCTTCTCCTTTTATTACCACCAGCTGTTGCACTGTCACATCCATATTAATACCCATTTTCTTAAAACTATCCTTGTGTTTTAATATTACTGCTCTAATATCAGGGTATTTTAATGTAATACAGACCCATCCCTTTTCATTATCATTTTGATAGTTGTATACCGTAACCAGGTTACACCATCCTACTGTACAACATTTTCCAAAAACCCTTCACATGAATTATATGCCATCAACTTCAATGTAAATGGAGATTCATTTTTTACCTTTGGTAAACCTTTAAGATACACAGTTGGGAGTATTTTCCCTCACTTTATGAGCATCTCTTGTTTTCTCCTGTTTATCATCATTTTTGAGTTTCATCCCTGCTTCAATGATGTTCTTCTCTAACAGTTCTTTCCTCTTACCCTCTACCTATGGGTGTTTTATCTTACCCTCTTTTGTTTTTATTTCACCATTTTCCTTATTTTGAGCCCTTATTCGTGTTTCTGCCCTTTCTATATTTTTTGGTGGGGTGTTCTGTACCTCATTCCACTTCTGATTGCAATGTGGACACTTTCCAACTGACTTTGGCTTGTTTACTCCACCCTTTTTTTCTGTCTGAGCTGCCAATTTCTTTCTCAGTTTTTCTACTTCTCTCAGCCCCTGTTGCCCTATTTCGTTTGAGACCTTTTGTATCTTTTCCATTCTCTTCTTCCACTTCTCCCTTGACTGTTTATCATCTGCGTCTTGAAATCTCCTTATTGGTTCTTTCTTATCGGACCTACTCTGCTGTATATTGCTTTCTTGTTTAAGCCAATTTCTTAGTAACTTGTTTGTGTTTCTAATTTCTCTCTTAATTTCTGCTAAGCCCATGACAAGTAAATTGTGGTTTACAAATGATTCTACTACTGTAGGCAATTGTGTCTTTTCATGATTATTTATTGTCCCTGTGTCAGACACTGATTTATTTTCATTGTTACTCTTTTTCCTGTTCCTCTCCTCCATAGATTGCCACAGATAAGGCACATCTGGTGGTGCCCCAGATGGGGGGGGGGGGCAGTCCATGCTGAGATGCTGGATATATGGAGAAATAAAATTTTCAGAATCATACAGAAAGGATTTGTAAACCTTATTGTTTTTTACTTGTTCTCATCCAGAATTTTTTGGTATTGTTTCCTCAGTAGTTTTAATATTCCTGTCTTGCACTTGTTGGATCCATGATGGGTGTTTGACCAAAGTTTTGTCGAATGCCCAACAGCGAAACCAGCAGGTCAACCACACTTTGCAGTTGGCTGCTGGTTTCCAGTGGCTGTATGTGTTTTCTTCAGGGGGCTTCGCCCCTGAACTCACCCCACCTTAGGATTATCAACTCCAAGTCAGAGCTGATTTGAGGGGGTGCAGGACCCCTGTCAGATAGTGCCAGGTTCCAGCAGGTTCCCTACAGCTGCATGGCACTGTAGTCTCTGTAGAGGACCTCACTGGCAAACTGTCGCTGTTGGGTGGGTAACCAGCACTTGTTTCTTCTTTCTTGGAGTACGAATTATTTGTGAGGTCCCATCCTGACCTTCTACCTTCCCTCCATTACTTCTTTCAGATTTAACTTGCTCCTCCTGGAGGGACTCTAACAACAATTTTCTATTTAATTTTCCCACTTTTTGTTCATTCCCTATCAGCCTTTTTTCAATCTCTGATCCCTCTAACCTTTTTATTTGGGCCAATAAAGGGTTTTCTTCCTGAGCTCCATCTCCATTCTCCCTCTGCACATCTATTTGATGCTCTTCAATACTACCTTTGCCAGACTGCATCTAGTCTTTAATTAATTCTGGCCCAGACAGAATGAAGTTATTAGCAATGGCATTATTCTTTTCTAACAGTTTGTTTATTTTATTGAGGTTTAATCACTTTTTTAATTAACTTAATTTGGACTCTGGTAGTTATTTTTCTTGATCCCGTACTATCAAAATTCAGAAATTCAAAATATCCCTCATTTGTATGGCTCACTATTATCTTTGTTAAAGGAAAGTGCAAAAGTGACTGTGAATCTGATAATAAATAATTAGTTCTCCTCCTAATAACTCAGTTAAAAGGAACTAGAAATATATTTCTTCAAAGGAGTTACTAAAATTTAATCTACCCCTTGTCTAAATCTCTTACACATAATTAAGCATGTAGAAATTCACTCAATAAAGTTAAAGAGACAAAGCGACAAAGTGCAAAAAAAGGAAGTCTTTTTTGGCTTTTTTCACTCTCATGTACCCAAATGGTACTGCTCAATAAAAGTGCTTCATACACACTGTTTGCTTTTCTCCATGCCTTCTGGATATAGTCTTTTTTATTCAAATATTCCTGTAGGTATTCCTTCTAGCTCAAGTTTTGGATTACACCTTATTCCGCTTCCCACAGTCCAACAATTTTACTAGAACTTTTCACGGTATAGTCTGCTTTCTGGGTCCGGTGTTGTCAAAGTTCTTGTGGTCTGCACTGCTCTGCTGCTCTTTTAATTTTTTCTTCAAAATATGGGCCACTAAAAAGGGGGATTTAAACAATACAGAGATATAACTTGTGCTATACCATGATGGTGCCTCTACCATAAAAATGGGGAGGGGGGTCCTTCTATTACTTTTAGGCTTTTATCTTTTCTTATATATTTCTCTTTTATCCCCACTTTTTCTGTCTTTTTCTGTTTCAGTTCTACAAGCAAAAGTCAGTCTGGGTATTCATTTTATTCAGAAGTCTGACTACTCTCTGTTTTACAGTTAGCACACGTTTAATGGCTATGAATAACTATCCCAGAAGCCACAAAAAAAAAAACTCTCCTCTAAACTGTAAAATTTAGTTAATAAAAAGGAAGCAGAACTCTTGTGCAACAATTGCTGCCAATAATTCCCTTAATGTAGCTCGGAAAAACTTTTCTCTGTGGAGACCCTTCAGTCCGTCTGCCTGTCCCAGGGTGTGGAAGAAAATGGTGAATCTGGCCTTTAAACATCATGCAAGCTCTTTACTCATTTGGTTAGATACTAGTCATGTGACTTCTTGTGGGGCGACTTTTTTAAACTTTTTTTTTCATTTATTAAATGTCTGACATTGTATTATTCTAAAGAGAGAGAGAGAGTTTTAATCCCTCAATTTGGCCACTTTTACATTAGTTTCCCCAATATGTATTGTCCTCAAGATGTAATGCAATTTCATACTGCTTTATTAAAAATGAGAAAAGCTTTTGTGATTGCAGTGTTTAACAAAATCAGTAAAAGTCATTGTCAAGAAACTAACAATATATTGGCAATACTGGTGGAATCATACTGAAACTGGCACACAAAATGTAAGGTCAGAGAAAAGAGTGTGTCACACAGTGATGCCAAGTGTTGAAACTCACCGGAGGGCAGTCAGGAGCAGGGAGACTTTGGCAGCCCACCCTGACAGGACAGAGTAGCTAGCAGGGGGAATCAGGAGGAAATGTTGTTGGCAGATATTCCTGAGCTCATAACAAGGAGTAAGGCAGAGAAAGGTGGGCAGCAAAAGAAAAAAAAGCAGAGTTGGAAAGGGGGAACAGGAAGGAAAAGGTAGACATGGGGGGGGCAGGCTGCGAAACATGGACAGATATTCCTATGCTTGTTACTAGAAATAAGGCAGAGGAAGGGAGATGGCAATAGAAAAGAGAAAAAAACAGGTGGGGAGCAGGGAGCAGAATGGCAAAGATAGGAGTACAAGTGGCAGAGGCTGAGAAACATGGACAGCAATGTATACAAATGCCCGCAGTCTGGGTAACAAAATCCCATACCTGGCAGCCTTGATGGCAGAGGCAGACCTGGACATAGTGGCAATCATTGAGATATGGTACACTGAAGACCATGACTGGGAGGTGAATGTACCAGTGTACAATCTATACAGGAGGGATAGGGAGGGTAAAAAGGGGGGGTGGCCCTCTATGTCAGAGAAGGTATTTAAGTGATGGCAGTACAGAGTAGACAGGGCTAGGCATTGTGGGTCAACTTGAGACAGGCAATGGCATAGCAGTTCACATAGGAGTGATCTACAGGCCTCCAGCACAGAGGGAGGGAGGGAGGGAGGTGGTAGACAGGGCAATAATGGGGGAAATACATGGGATGGCAGCAAAGGGGGAGGTACTGCTGCCGAATGATTTCAACATGCCAGATGTGGACTGGACCATCCCAGCAGCTGCCTCAGCCAGTAGCTGAGACTTCATAGAATCCTTGCAGGGGCAGGCCTCAGGCAGTTAGTGCAGGAGCCAATAAGGGACAAGGTGATTCTGAACCTTGTACTGACCAGTGGAGACAGGATCATGGAAATCAGGGTGGATGGGCACCTAGGGTCCAGTGACCACCATACAGTGTGGTTTAACATCAGTACAGTATTGCAGGACAGCCACACAAAGATGAGGGTTGTGGATTTCAGGAAGGTGGACTTTACAAGGATGGGGAGAGGGATGGAGGTGGGTGAAGTGGTCAAAATCCACTCCACGAAGCAATTTGCAGATTAAGGCAGAATCCACAAAGTAATCCGCAATGCGAAGCAGAGCACTTTGCATCTTAATGATGAATGTGAAGTCCACTGAATGCAATGACTTCATGTTATTCCACCTTCCCTCAACCTCTTCTGTACCAATTTTAATACTAAGTACATCGAAATCAATGTACATCACATCACTTTGCCTTGTTGGTGAGTTCCAAAGCTTATTTTGCAGTGATTCATGGGATTGCAAGTCACATGGGCTCTAGATTATTCTGCACAGCCTCAGTTCTGTGTAGTGCGTGTGTAGTGGTAGCTGGAGACAGTTTGCTCTCAGAGCTCTGCGATTCAAACCCTCTAAAGGCTGTTAAAAAAGCCTTTTTGAACCACTTTTTTGCTCAGAATGTAGTACATCGATTGTAGGAAATCCTCCTGTGCTCATATCATTGAGTGTTTATTGTTTGTGTGTGGATTTTGAATGTTAATATAGAACTTTCAGTCTGTGTACTGACAGACACTTGCAGTGTGCTTGGGGGAGGGGCATATCTGTGGTGGAGGAAGATTGACTGGGAGAAAAAGGCAGTCTTTCTGTTTAGGTTATATTTTTCTTGTATAACTGTTAATGTACACACAGTAATATTTTCAGTAATTCTTGATATTTTTTGCTGATTGTTGTGGTGCAGCAATGCATAATTTCAGTTTGTTTAAAGGATTTGGTTATATTACTGAATTTTCAATTTGCACGCATTACTTGTAGTGTGCGTGAAATTAATAATGTCTGACGTGCTGCCATCAAATCAGGCACATTTTATTGTGCCATGGAGTAATTGCATCAGTGTGAACCTGCTATCCACACCAACGTGATTTTGTACTGCTTTGTGATATCTTGGTTTTGGACTGTTACTGCAGTGCACTGCAACCCCCCCCCCAACCGGCAAAAGGTATTCTTTTCCAGATTGGATTGTGACTTGTGAACACTGGTTAAGGTGTTGTGACTTTGCATCTGCATCTCTTCTTGATTGTGCAGTGCAATCTTAATCTGTCTGTGCTTTTACATATGTTTAGTGCCCAATCTCCATCTGCAAGCCAGAGCTGTTTTTTTTGGCTTCACATCCACCGGCCCAGACTGAAAGTTCAGAAATCTAAATTTGTTTAGAAATTTCTTGGTGATCTCCCAAAACACCTGCAAAGAGACGTGCAAGCAAAGTTGTTTCTGGCCATGGCACTGCTGCCAGTGGCAAGATTGTCTGTGAGCGTGGTAGTACGCAAAATGCATAGCTGATGTCAGTAAAGGGATATCTCCATCACTGTTTTTTACAGCGCAATCTGTAGCTTCACTCATAGTTGGAGGAGATGATGTTGTCCCAGCTGGTGGTGTTAGTGCAGTTTCTGCTGGCATGAATATTGCTGTCTCAAGTTCCACTTCTGACCAGGTAACCATTTCAAAAAATATAGTTGGGTCTAAAGCTGTGATTGACATTGTAGATGATGTCATACTCCCCATTAACATCCCCATGGTAGCTGAACATGATTCTGATCCTGGTGACAATAACTCACAATGTCACAATTCTTCCAGCACTGTTGAGGTCATGCCTTTGCCATCCGATGATTCAAAGTGTGGCGCAAAAATATTGGGTGGTGATGATGATGATGCTGCTGTGGTTGGAACATGTTCTCCACATGACAATATCCAAGCTGAAAATGTGGATGATGTTGATGAATATGATGATGATGTCAGTTACCTCTGTTGGGAACTGGAGAAAAAGAAAGTCAAGGTGGCTGTGTCTGGGTCTGTTGGCATTAAATCCCCCCTCAAAAAAGTTGTGATTTAATGGTTCCTGTTGATGATGATCATGATGACCCAGTAATAATCATAGGCAGTCGTGATGGTCATCGAGTGAGCCTGCTGTCCTCCAGGTCGGTGGGGGCCAGCGGCTGGATGCCCCCTCTTGAAGCACTGCAGTAGGTGCATAAATCAAAGGAATATATATATAAAAAAAATAATCATAGTTAGTCATAGTGGTCAGTTGGAGTCCAAGTGTGTCCAGCCAGAAAAATCATGTAGCACCCCCCCATTGCAGGGGTTAAAAAAACAGAGTTCAATAAGCAGCATCAGGGACATGTTAAAAGTAGGGGATCACAGTCCCTTGTTTGGGATGTTTTTTATCCAAGATATAAATGATGAGTCAGTTGCAATCTGCCAGCTTTGCCGTGCATGTGTGAGTCAAGGTAAAAAGTGGAGTAATTTGGGCACAGGGGACCAGCATAGACATCTTAAGAACAGGCACATGGCATTGTGGACCCGGCACCAGATGGCAGCTAATGCCATAGTGGGGCATTCACCCTCATCATCAACCTTACTGAGCATGTTATCCCCTTCCATGAGTGTAAGCCAAGTAGGAATATCTGCAGTAGCGATGAAATAACACCAGAGGATTACTACAGGCATGATGAGGGGGAGGATTATGATTTAGAAATCTTGTCAAGTAGTGTTCAGAGTAGCACTGGTGGTGGTGGTGGTGGTGGTGGTCAATGCAGTATGTCTAGTGCAAGTGGTACATCAACCCCTGTACTTAAAACAGGGGAAATAACTTCATTTATGGACTTGTCACCTGTGCATACCTCTTCATCACATATCCACACCCCACCCCTGGCCATTCGAAGAGCAGAGCCATTTGTCACACCCCATGCAAAATGTGTAGTTCAGACCACGCCGGAGAGTATTTTTGCCCATAACCTGAAGTACCCACCCAATCATGCATTGTCACATGAACTTAATGCTGCTGTAGCTGAAATGCTGGCAATTGATCTTTTGCCCTTCTTCTTCATGGATAATTCAGGATTCTTGCGGCTTGTAGCACGTGCCTGTCCAAAATGAAAAGTCTCATCCAGGACATACTTTTCCACCTGTGCTGTCCCAGAGTTATACCGTACTGCGGCCAACTCTGTAAGACATGCCCTTCAACATTCCTCCTCTCTGAGCTGGCCCATCAGCACAGTGGTTTGATTTCTGCTCACGACACTGGCTACTCAGGTTGGGAAAGACGGTTTCCGGTGGAAGTAGGAGGGGCGGCGGGAGAAGGTGAGCATCCTAGGACTGCTCTCCTTCCGGGAGGAAGGGGGACCCATGATCACACAGGAGTGACACCTGGCGGAGGCCGGGTTACCGCCCTGTATGCGACGTGAAATTGACACTCTCTGGGGTGGGACAGATGCAGGTGTCATTGCACGTCTCCACCCCAGCTTACAGGGGATATAAAAAGCACGGTAGGACCCCTGTCTCAGTGAAGCCCTCCCATGGACTTCAATTAGCCTCTGCTGGCAGAAGGTCTCCCAACTAGATACTAGCCCATGGCACCGAATGCCGGAGACCAGTGCCACAGCCCCACCCTCTGGGGGGTAAGCCAGGGGTGACCAGGAGAGCAAAGGCAATGGGCAGTAGGTGGTAGTCCCAGGGACTGTGACCAGGGCCGAAATTCGACAAGAGGGTCCTGCCAGGGAAAAAATAGAATAAAATATAAAAAAAAAAAAATCCTCCTCTCCATTCATCCATTTAAGTATGGATAGGTGGACAAGTGGCAAAACAGCGGGGATTCGTATTTGTGTATAACTGCACATTGGGCGCTGGTGCCACAGATTGTTTGTGCTGGTGGTAGTGTGAATAATCAGTGTAGTAAGGCAGGCTGTCAGGGTAGCAACCTTTCAGGAATTTGACAGCATACAATGCTTGCTATGCGCAGTGTGGCCTGTTCCCACACTGGTGAAAACATGCTGGACTTGCTACTGACCAAAACTGATGAGTGGCTGAAGCCCCTGTCCCTGACAGCTGGATTTCTAGCAAGCAACAATGGGTCAAATGTGGTTAAATGCATCATGAATGGTGGCTTTGTTTGGGTTCCATGCATGGCCCACTGTTTAAATCTGGTGGTATAGGAGTTTCTGCAGCACCCTGATATAAAGGAAGTGTTGACAGTTGCACACTGTATCTGTTCACAATTTTCACGCTCCGAAAAGGCCCTTGACCAGCCTCGGCAGCTGCAGATCCAAAACAGCCTCCCGCAGCACCACCTCAAGCTGGAAGTTGTCACCCAGTGGAACTCCATTTTTCACATTGCAGAGAGGTTGTATAAATGATACAAAGCAATATCTGAATATCTCATTATATACACTAGCCGTAACACTTCCAGGGCCTCCATGTCTCTCATGACTGAACAGTGGTGCCTCATGGACTCTGTTATAACAATTTTGAGGCCTTTTGAACATGCCACACAGGCAGTGAGTGGCGAGTGTGCCTCCATCAGCCAATCAATTCCACTGCTGCCAGTGTTGAGGCAGACATTGCTGAATCTACAGCATAGCCTTGATGGTTCCAGAGACTCTGCTAGCAGTGTGTTGCTGAAACACATGCTGACACTATTCGACCACAATCGGCACATCTTGAGCATTTAGCACAGTGATGACTTTGCAATAGCAACAATGCTGGATCCATGATACAAATGTGGAATTGCATCACTACTGGAGGGAGGGCCTGAACAGGTTAAACATGTCAGTGGGCAACTAGTGCACTTGGTTCATGGGGCACAGAAATCACGTGCCAAGGTCAGCAAACCTCAGCAGCATAACCAGGCTGAAGGTCAGTTTGGAGTAGTAGCAAGCATATCCTGTAAGGCAGCTGTAGTTTGAGGTGGTCAGTCATCAAAACTGGTTGCCGTTAACCCACACTGGGGTGCTTTGTCCCAAGTTGGGATTTGTGACATCAATGAATCTGGAGAACAGGATGATGAGTCAACCACCAGACTTCATGTAGCACAGCGAATGGTTGACTCATATTGGGCTGAAAACAGGCATCTGTCAGTAATTGATGATCCGCTTTTATACTGGAGTGGAAAGGTCAGTGAATGGCCAGAGCTGACCTCAGTGGCACTGAAGAACCTGACCTACCCACCCTCCAGTGTAAGTGTCAAGAGAGTATTCAGTTCTGCGGGTGCAATAGTTTGGGATCATCATACAAACTTCTCTCCTTCAAATGTCAGCTTACTGACATTCATAAAAATGAATCAGGGGCACATACCAGCTCAAACTGCAGCCTCTGTATTCATACCCTGGCATGGTCATGGTTGTGGTGATGTGGGAGAAACAGACCATCCTGGTGACACTGGCAGCATGAAACGGCCTACCATTGAGGTAGATGATGACATCATGGAGAAAGAATTCCCTAGTGGGCACAATTCAGACATTGATGACTGCAAGGGCAGCTTCCTGTATGATGATGATGAGGTTGATGTTGGTAGGTTTTAAGTTAAGTGGTTAAAAAGCGGTCACATTTTTTCAATGAATATATGTTTTATTTTTCATAGAAACATAGAAATTGTCGGCAGATAAGGACCGCTAGGCCCATCCAGTCTGCCCGTAGGCCCTATGCATTGTATGTGGCCATTGATTCTATGTGATCAATGGCTTGTCATCACTCCCTCCCCACTCAGGCTTCCCTTGTGCCTGTCCCAAGCATGCTTAAACCCCTCCACTGTGCTTGCCCCCACTACCTCCTGTGGCAGACTATTCCATGTGTCGACTACCCTTTCTGTGCAGAAAAACTTCCTCACATTACCTGTTAATCTACCCTCCTCCAATTTCATATTGTGCCCCCTTGTTCTAGTACTTTTCTACATTGGAAAAGCTCCCCCACCTGCACCTTATTTATGCCCTTAAGGTACTTGAAAGTTTCAATCATGTTCCCTGCTGTCTCTTCCAGTGAGTACATATTGAGATCCCTTAGTCTCTTTTCATATGTTTTGTGGTGTAAGCCCTGCACAATCTTTGTTGCCCTTCTCTGGATAGTCTCCACCTTATCTATGTCCTTGCACAGGTGTGGTCTCCAGAACTGCATGCAGTACTCCAGGTGAGGCACTACTAATGTTTTATACAATGGCATCTCCACCTCCCGCCTCCTGCTAGTGATACCTCTGCCTACAGTATGCACCCCAGCATACCACTGGCCCTCCCTGCTGCCTTTGTACACTGCTTTGATACCTTAAGGTCATCAGAGATGGTAAACCCTAGGTCCCTTTCCTCCTTCATGACAGTCAGCTCCTCTCCCCCCAACCTGTAACTCTTCCCAGGGTTCCCTCTACCTAGGTGCATTATTTTGCACTTCTTTACATTAAACCTCAGTTGCCACATCTCTGGCCATCTTTCAAGCTTCTCCAGGTCCCTCTTCATTTTCTGCACCACTTCTGGAGTGTCCACCCTGTTGCAGATCTTGGTGTCATCTGCAAACAGGCAGGCCTTTCCTTCCAGCCCCTCTGCAATGTAACTATTGAAGACATTGAACAGTACTGGTCCTAGTACTGATCCCTGAGGTACCCCACTGGTCACCCCCATCTCCCCAGATTATACCCAATTTACCACCACCCTCTGTCTTCTGTCTGTTAACCAGTTCCTAACCCAGTTCACCACCTTGTATCCCATGCCCAGACTACTCATCTTGTTAATCAGCCTTCTATGTGGGACAGTGTCGAAGGCTTTGCTGAAATCCAGGTAGGCGACGTCTACTACCCCTTCCTGATTAAGTTCCCTTATCACCCAATCAAAAAAAACTATTAGGTTCATTTGACATGACCTTCCTGCTGTGAATCCATGTTGCCTCAGATCCTGCACACCACTGGACTCCAAATGTGTCTCTATCCTTTATTTCAGCAGTGTCTCTATGATCTTCCTCACCACTGAGGTGAGGCTGACTGGCCTGTAGTTCCCTGCCTCCTCCCTACTGCCACTTTTGTGCAGTGGGAATACATGTGCTCTCCTCCAGTCCTCTGGAATGACACCCATTGATCACATAGGATCAGTGGCCACATACAATGCTCAGGGCTCCCATATGTACAGGGATTCCTGTATTTTACAGGGATTTGGAGGCATCTACAGGAAAACTATTCCCATAGACTTGCATTGGTTATACAGGAAAACAGGGCAATTCAGCTTCCATAGGAAATAATGTAATCTACAGGAAAACACAGGAATATCACCCTGGAGTTACAGGGAAAATGCCAAATCAATATGGGAGCACTGAATGCGTAGGGCCTACAGGCAGACTGGATAGGCCTAGCGGTCCTTATCTGCCGGCAATTTCTATGTTTCTATGATCATAACGTTAAATCAGTGTCCCACTCAGAATGACTCAAATTCTATATGTCATATTGGTAATCTGGCACAAGTAAATTCACAGTCCTTCTAGTTTACCTTCCCCGCCTTGGTATTATTTCTGATTAAACTTAACAGAATGTTTTCTGCTGTCATTAGCAAACACAGTCAGCCTCTTAGACACAACTGTCCATTTGTACTACTAGGTGTTATCCACTTAAAACCTGCAGATTCAAGATATCTGCCTCCTGACTGAGAGTGAAATATTGTAACACAATGCACACTACATCCTGCCACCCACCCATGTGTGTCTGACAGTGATAGGGAATGTGTTGCAGGCTGCAGCTGTTCCCATGACCACCACTAGTAAACCACTGTTAGCCAAAGCCACCAGATAGTGAGAGGGAATGTCAACATCATGTGCCCATGACCACCACCAGTAAACCGCTGTTAGCCAAAGCCTCCAGATAGTGAGAGGGAATGTCAACATGTTCCCACATGACCACCACCAGTAAACCACTGTTAGCCAAAGCCACCACATAGTGAGAGAGAATGTCAACATCATGTGCCCATGACCACCACCAGTAAACAGCTGTTAGCCAAAGCCACCAGATAGTGAGAGGGGATGTCAACATCATGTGCCCATGACCACCACCAGTAAACTGCTGTTAGCCAAAGCCACCAGATAGTGAGAGGGACTGTCATCATGTGCCCACATGACCACTACCAGTAAATCTCTGTTAGCCAAAGCCACCAGATAGTGAGAGGGAATGTCAACATCATATGCCCATGACCACCACCAGTAAAGCGCTGTTAGCCAAAGCCACCAGATAGTGAAAGGGAATGTCAACATCATGTGCCCATGACCACCACCAGTAATCTAATGTTTTTCATCCTGTGCCCTGCCCATGCCATGGCAGATGGAGCTGGAGAGGAGACCACATCCAGCAGCCACAGCTACACGGCTTCTTACTATTAATACTTACAGTGAGTATGTGTACTAATTTTTCATACTATGGAACTTCCCTGAGCTGTGTAATGCTTCCTGTTGCATTTCTGAGATGCAGTGTGGAAACAAATATGGTCAACTTATTTTCTTTTTTTACAGGTTAACAGTTTCAAGCACTCTCCTTGACTGGAGGACTATAGTACTGCAGTACTGTCTACAACCACCTATAGGATATCCATTTCTGGTAAGTATATACATTTTATTTCATCAGTTCTTTTTTGTAGTTTGTTTTTTCAAAAGAGTGCAAATCATATAAAGTAGATGACATGCACGTCACATAATATATTTGTCATGCACATCAGACACTGTATTGCTGCAGCAGCCATGGCAGTGTTGAACAAAGTTTTATCCAGGTCGTGACATGACAACATGTCTTTTAAAATGCAACTTGAGTTAAGACACATGGACAGTGTATGAGTTACATGTGCTAAATTTGTGAGTGTGATGATTTGGTCTTGTTGTGGCTTACTAAGAGAGCTTGCTATCTGTTACTCTGGATATATGACAGGATGGAACAGTCACACTTTAAACAGAATGTGTTACTGCAATCAAGTACTAATAATTTCTTGTTTATCTGTTTTTGTAGGAAATGTTCTGATGCTGTGTGCTGCCATTGATGCTTTCTCCAAATAACAAGTTTAACATCACACCCTGGGACAAACACAAGTAGTATGATTCCTGACCATCTTTACTGGACTGGAGGAGGCACAGAAAACCTGGGAAGAATTAACAAAAAAAAACAAACATTAAAACTTGCTTCCAAATAACCCCACCCCCCCAAGAAAATACTTACCTTCACTGGCTTGACAGTATTCCAACACCAAAATTCCTCATCAAGCCAAGAAATGTGCACCCCAAGTTTGACTATATGACCTGTGATACAAAAAAAGCAATGATTACATGTATATATAGATAAAAAATTATATATATATATATGTATATATATATATATATATATATATATGTGTATGTATATATATATATATATATATATATATATATATTATAGTGGCACAGTAGTGCCAATATGGTTAGGGTTGAGTACCCCATTTAAGGTTAAAGTGTGAAAGTTTCAGCTTAATAACTTTGCTACTGTATGACAGATGTGTCTGAAATTTGGCAGGCATAGAGCAGTGCCATAGGTCTCTAGATCTGCCAAGTTTTGTAATGGTTAGATATATGGTTGCAGAGTTATAAAGTGACTTTCCGTAGCACATTTACTTTTTTTTGTGCATTCTTTGTTCGCGCCTACAGGTTGCACAGTTTGCGTGACTGGTCCAAAAACTTCAGGGAGCATGCAGCCAGGCTCCCCAATGTGCTTTTTGAAGATTTTGTGAAGAAAATATTAAACGGTTCAAAAGTTATTCAAAAAACAAGTTTCCCATTATAGTCATTGGGAAAAGTTAACAAAAAGTCCGACAGTGTCACAAATGCAGTTTTTAGTGTCGCAAATGATTCCTGTAGTGTCATGAGTCAGCCATTTTGTTTTTAGTTAGTGGTCATAGAAATCCTTGGCATTTAAATTTGGGACCCTTTAGGGACACAATTATTTTTGTGTTCACCTAATCGGACCCTGAGGATACTAGCTATGTCTTTTTTGGGGAGTTAAACACCCCAGAAATAAGTTTTTGAAAATCTTGTAAACTGTAGTGTCCAAAGTAGTGTCGCACTTGTGACACTTTCATGACTTTTTCTGTGAAACTGTTATGATTTGCGACACTACTTTGCAACACTGTGGCCAAATTAACAGAAATTCTTTCCCACCCTGCTGCAAAAGAACGGTTTAGTCTTTTGGGCTGAAATTTGGAGGGAAGAAAGCCAACATCCCACAAATGTGCCTTTTGGTGGTTTGGTGATAAAATGTTACAGGGATGTAAAGTTACGGTACTCCAAAGTTGACATTTTCCCTTAGACTAGCCTAACATTCTGATCCGCCCGTGCCTTTGAGGCCGTATCTCGAAGCGCTTTGAGATATGGACTTTTCGTCAGAAAAATGCTTAGCATCCTGCTAGGGAGCCAAGTACAGAACTAGCTAGGAAAGCCATAATTTATATGAAACTTTAATTGTTTTTCTACGTCGTACGGTTCCTGAGATATAAGCAATTTAGTATTCCAAGTGCTCATTTTCTGCTCCGAGGCCCATTATTATGCATACATTCTTTGTATTCACTGTGTTTCTCTATGCAGCTGTTAGTGAAAAAAAGGGTGTGCGCTTGCGTTACTGTCACAGTTAGCATTGCCACTTGCGTTTCTGTAACCATTTGCATTAGCGTTCCCGTCTACACCTCCATGTGCGTTACCCTTTGCGTTTTCATTTGTGCTTGTGTTTGCGTTACTGTTACCATTTGTGTTTCCATTACTGTTTCTGTTTGCTTTCATTTTGCTTCACCGTGTGCATTACCATTTGCGTTTGCATTCACGCTTTCGTTTGCATTTTCTTTGGCGTCATCTTTGCTGTTACCATTAGCATTTAGCTTTTCCTATTGCAGTACCATGACTGTGCATGTTACCATTTGCGTTTCTGTACACACTTGCATTTGCATTTCTGTTACCGTTACCGTGTACACCACCGTGTGCATTACCCTTTGTGTTTTTGTTTGCTCTTGCATTTGCCTTACTGTTAACATTTGCATTCCCATTACTGTTTTTGTTTGTGTTTCATTTGGCGTCACCATGTGCATTACCATTCCATTTGTGCATGCGCTTCCATTTGCGTTTGCATTTCCTTTGGCATCATCGTTGCTGTTACCGTTAGCATTTGTGTTTCCCATTGCGGTACCGTGACCGTGCATGTTAACATTTGCATTTCTGTATGCGCTTGCATTTCTGTTTGTGTTACCGTTCCCATCTACGCTACTGTGTGCATTACCCTTTGAGTTTTCTTTTGTGCTTGCATTTGCGTAACTGTTAACATTTGTGTTATCATTACTGATTCTGTTTGTGCTTCCTTTTGCATCACTTGCCTTTGTGTACACGCTTCCATTTGTATTTGTGATTCTGTTTGTGTTTCCTTTTGTGTCATCATTACCTTTACCGTAAGTGTCTGCATTTCCAATTACATTACTGTGCCCGTGTGTATTACGGTTTGCGTTTCCATACATGCTTGTATTTGAGTTTCCATTTTCATTAACATTTGCGCTTGTGTTTGTATTACCGTTTGTGTTATCGTTTATATTTGCATCACCATGTGCGTTAGAATTTGAGCTTGCATTTGCATTGCCGTTACTTCACTATTTATAGTGCACATTCTCAGGAAGAAGGGAAATGCATGGCAAAAAACTCCATTTAATGCATCAGTTAGGGTTGTTCCACAGTGACAAAAGCAAGGAAATTCGATGTTAAGGTTCCCACCCCCCTTGCACCACACCACCCCACCCACCAACAGGCATCAGGGAGTGCGTTGGGGTCATCGATCCTAACTTTCACCCCATTCTCCTATACTGCCACCTCACGGCTTGTTTGCACATAGGATGGGGTAAGGCGTTAAGACTGCATTGACCCACTTTTGCAATGCCTGTTGGTGAAAATGAGTGGGTGAGATAAAGGAAGTGAAAACAAACAGCCAATTTCCTCACTTTGTCACTGTCATTGCCTTCTGATGCACACTAAATTGTTTCCCATGCATTTATATATATATATATATATATATATATTAGAGGCAAAAAACTCTGTTTAATGCATCAGGTGAGGGTTGTTCACAGTGACAAAGTAGGAAATTCGGTGTTGGGTTGAAATCCCCTTTGGACCCCCCAGCCCACCCCCAACCGGCATGGGGTGCACGATGGGTCGTGGCCTAACTCTCACCCCATCACATGTGTAAAAGCAAGGTATGGGAGGAGAATGGGGTGAGAGAGTAGTACTGATGACCCCTAATGCACCCTATGCCAGTTGAAGGGTGGGCTGGGAATAAAGGGGCTTTCAACCTAACACAGAGTTTCCTCACTTTTGTCGCTGTGGAATAACCCTAACTGATTCATTAAATGGAGTTTTTTGCCTCTAATTTCCCTTCTTTTTGAGAATGATAACGAGAAATAGTAAATGTAATGCGGTCCCGTCACGTGATGTCTTGTCACATAGTGCAAATGGTAATGCGCATGGTGACGCTAAGCGAAACAGAAAGAGAAACAGTACTGTAGACACAAATGGTAAAAATAACACAAACACAAATGCAAATGAAAATGCAAAGGTAGCAGCACATGGTGGCGTCGGCGAGGCAGGGTAAGTGAAATGGGTACAGAACTGCAAGCAGAAGCGGTAATGGTAACAGTAATGTAAGCGCACAGACTGGTTTTCCCCAAAAGCTGCATAGAGAAAGACAGTGAGTACAAAGAACGTATGCATAATAATGGGTCTCGGAGCAGAAAATGAGGAGTTGGAATACTAAATTGCTTATATCTCAGGAACTGTACGAAGTAGAACATTTTTTTTAAAGTCTTATGATTTATGACTTTCCTGGCTAGTTTTGTACTGTGCCCCCAGTAGGGGGCTAAGCAATTTTCTGATGAAAAGTCCATATCTCGTACCGTTTCCAAGATACGGGCCTTGAAAGGCGTGGCGAACACCGTAATGTTATCCTATGGGAAAAAAGAGAAGTTCGGAGTGCCGTAACTTTGCCACCCTGTAATATTTTTTCATCAGGCCACCAAAAGGCACACCTGTGGGATGTTGGCTTTCTTCCCTTCAAATTTCAGTGTAAAAGACCAAACCGTTATTTTACAGCAGGGTGGCAAAGAATTCCTGTCATGCAATGGACGCCAATGTTAGTCTATGGGAAAAAGTGTCAACAGTACTGTAACTTTGCATCCATGCAATATTTTGTCACCAAACCACCAAAAGCACATCGGTGAGATGTTGGCTGCCTTCCCTCAAATTTCAGCCCAAAGACCAAACCGTTCATTTGCAGCAGGGTGGCAAGAACTACTGTCATTGGCCATAATCTGGAAAAAGTAGTGTAATTTGCGACAGCTTCATAAACATTGCGACACTTTCGTGAAGCGACACTGCTTTGCAACAATACTTTTTCCAGAAATTGAAAAAACATATTTCTAGGGTATTTAACCTCAAAATAAAGACATGCCTAGCATCCTCAGGGTCCGACTTGTTAAACACAAAAAGAATTGTGTTGCTAGAGGGTCCCAAATTTAAATGCCAAGCATTTTTCTGATCACTAACTGAAAACAAAATGGTGGATTTGTGACACTACTGGGGCCATTTGCAACACTAAAAAGTGCATTTGAATAACTTTTGAACCGTTTAATATTTTCATGTAATCTTCAAAGGCACAATGGGGACCCTGCTGCATGTTCCTGAAGTTTTGGACTGGTCGGCGCAAACTAATGCTGACCTGTAAGGATGAGCAAAGTATTTAAAAAAAGCGTAAAAATGTATACGCGAATCTATATAACTCCACAGCTGTATATCGAACAGTACAAAGTAGGCAGATCCCAAGATGCATGCTTCTTGATCATGTATGCAAATTTCAGGCAAATCCATTGAACGTTTGCAAAGTTATTAAGGTGCAAAATTTTAGGTTTAACATGTAAATGGCTCTCAACCCTAACTATGATAGCACTACTGTGCTACCATATATACATATATATATATATATATATATATATATATATATATATATATATATATATATATATACACACATATATATATATATATATATATAATAGTGGCATGGTAGTGCCACTATAGTTAGGTTGAGTACCCATTTAAGGTTAAAGTGTGAAATTCTGCAGCTAATAACTTTGCCACTGTATATGGATTTGCACTAAAATTTGGCATGCATGGAGCAGTACCATAGATCTCTGGATTTGTCAAGTTTTGTTTTGGTTGATATATGTTGCGGAGCTCTAAAGCACAATAAAAGTCACATTTACTTTTTGCACATTCTTTGCTCACACCTACAGGTCGCGACGGTTTTGCGTCTGGTCCAAAACTTCAGGGAACATGCAGCTAGTCCCCGATGCCGTTCAAAGATTTTGTGAAAAATATTAAACAGTTCAAAGTTATTCAAAACAAGTTTCCATTATAGTCAATGGAAAAGTTAACAAAAGTTTGACAGTGTCGCAAATGCAGTTTTAGTGTCGCAAATGACCCCTGTAGTGTCATGAGTCAGCCAGTTTTTTCAGTTAATGGCCACAGAAATGTTAGCATTTAAAATTGGGACCTTCTAGGGATTTACTTTGTGTTCACCTATCGAGCCCTGTGGATGCTAGCCATGTCTTTTTGGGGTTAAACGCCCCAGAAATATATTTTAAAATGTTTAGGTATCAATGTCACAAAGTGTTCGCACTTGTGACACTTTCGTGATTTTTGGGAAAATGGTGATTTATGCACACTACTTTATGACACTATGCCCAAAAGATTGGTCTGGTCTTTTGGGCTGAAATTTGGAGAGAAGATAACCAAGATCCTACAGATGTGCCTTTTAGTGGTTTGGTCACAAAATATTACAGGGCTGCAAAGTTGCAGTACTCCAAAGTTGACAATTATTCCCATAGGATAACATTACAGCGTCCGCCATGCATTTTGGGTCCCGTATCTCGGAAACGCTTCCAGCTACTGACTTTTCATTGGAAAAATGCTTAGCCCCCCACTACTGGGGTAAGTACAAAACTAGCCAGGAACATCATAAATTATATGAAATTTAAATTTTTTTTCTACGTCGTACAGTTCCTCAGATATAAACAATTTAGTATTCCAAGTGTTCATTTTCTGCTCCAGTGCCCATTATTATGCATACATTGTTTGTATTCACTGGCCCAGATAGTCAAACTGCACCATAAAAGTGTGCAACAGCAGCAGCAAGCACAAGTCCACTGTGCCCATGCTCAGTAAGTGAGATACTCAAACACTGCGCAGGTCAAGATGCTCCTGCGGCACATGACTGAATATCTTGCCAACTGCGCCATAGTGCAACCAGGGATGTGCAGTGGTGCAGTTCAGATGCGCAATAGCACAACAAGGGATGCTCAGTGGAGCAGGGCAGCAGTGCAATAGCACAACCAGGGATGCTCAGTGGAGCAGGGCAGCAGTGCAACAGCATAACCAGGGAAGCGCAGGGACAGAATGCAGGGGCCCACTACCCATGCTACAGATGGGCAGAGGAGCACACAGCAGAACAGACATCACCCCTCACACCCCATGCACTTCACAACTGGGAGAGAGCTGGAATAACCACTGGCCCATGGATACCAGCACAGAAACCCACAGCAGGGCATGGTGCCCCAGCACACCCCTGGCAAGCTGTGACAGCACACAAGGAAGTCCCGACCACCCCATGCCACACCATCCCACCAATGCAGAGCACACCCTGCACCATGATCCCCAGACACTCTGCCCAGGAGCAGCGCCCACCAGTGCAGGACACCCTATGCATGCCACCACCCCACTGTGACAATGCAACCCTGTGCACCACAGAACCATGCAAGGCAGCCCCAACACGAGCACCGTCAGTGGGTGGCAGCAGACAGCAATGCAACAACTGCATACACAGTGCCACCATGCACGTCCCCAGGTACAGCTGAGAGACTGACCATGCATTGGCACACCTAGGTACCCCACACATGACAGGGCATGCCCTGGACCCCACCACCAGTGGTACAGCACCCTACACACCCTCCCAAGGACACACCCTGACCCAGCACTGGCCACAACAGCCAGCGCAGACACCCACAGTGGTGCATGGAAGCATGTGCCACACAGGATGCAACACAGTGCATGGACAAACACCCACCCATACCCAAGGGCACACCAACACTAGGACACAGTAGCGTGGCAACCAAGCCCCCAGTGTGTGGCCACAGAAACCATGTACACATGGTCAGCACCCCTACATGGCACAGGAGTGCCAGCCACCCTCTTGAGGCACCATGGAGCTGTACACCATCAGCATGCACCCGGAGCACAAGTGACAGACAGTGAGCATATCCCTGCAACACACACAAGCAACAGCATGGAGGTGGGATAACAACAGCGGAGGCCACAGTGCCACCCAAGGCAGACATGCACCACACCAGTGACAGGAGGCAACCCGGCATTGTGCTGGGTACAGTGGCTGTCCAGCATGGACAGCCACCACTGACGTGCCAGCGGACTGTGGAGGTCACAGACATGCAAGGATGTCAGCTGCACAGGCCATGGATGGTCTGACAGGTGCACCATGGACACCGTGCATGCACTGTGGACCACTGCACACAGTCATCCAGTGCACAGGAACAACACACAAACCACAGACAGTGACTGATAGCTACTCCCACACCATAGTCACTTTCCCACGGACACACACACGCCCATGACTGCATCACCCCTGACGCCATGCACACCACTGCAGCTGAGCACCTTTAGCCCACTGCAAATCAGAGACCACCACAGTAGGCATAACAAAACAAATGTATTTAAAAGATAGAAAACAACTATTTACAAATATGTACAAAAGGTTGGGGGTGAGGGCCACAAACCAGGTGGGGGTGGGTAAGGAGCAGGGGTGAACAACTGGTAGAGGGAAGGAGGGGTGTGAGGGTGGGTCCAGAGGGGTAGGAGAAATCATGGGGTGAAAGATGTTCAGCGGGAGCCCCGCTCCCCGCTCTGAAGGTGCCTCCCGCCATGCCTCCTTCTGACTCCTATCTGGTCGATTCACTGTAAAATCTCCAGGGAGGCCCTGGCCACTTGCAGTATCTCCTGCAGTGCCTGTTCTATGTTCTGCAACCACTGTCCACCTATGACAAGGAGCAGATTCAAAGGTGTGAATGCACACCCCCGCATCCCACCCACTGTGCATAGGCATACGGCCATGGGACATGCCTCTGTGATGGTAGCATCACCCACAGTGATCGTGTCCCCAAGACCTGCCCACCGAGGTGCACACAGCCATGCGGACCGCTGCACACACCACTCCCTCAAGTCCCGCACAGCACCACTGTGGCTGTACAGTGACATGGCTATGCAGTGCGAAGGCAGTGGCACAGTCATGTACCCAGTGCACACATGGACCACCACTGACACACTCCCAGACATGCAGTGCTACTGGACAGTGCTGACTGTACCATGTTACGTGCATGGCAGTGGTGTCAATGGATGGTGGCCATGCCCCACCGCCCGCCCTGTTACACAGCATGCAAAAAATCCTGGATGTAAGGCACTCCACCGTCATCAGGCTGGTCCCAGCACTGGTCTGGTATGGTTGCTCTTGCTTCCTGCCATGCCTCACACACGCAGCCTCCCTCCCTGGCATGCCGGTGCTCCTCAGGGCCTAGGGTGCAAACATGGAGAGGAACATCAGTACAATCCAGTAGCAAAGTCCCCCCCCCCCCAGGTGTGTGCAATCCCACACAGCCATACCCATCTGTCCCCCACCCCATACCACCACCATGGCCCACACTGGACAGCCCCCCCATGTGCTGGACACATGCCACCGTGATACCCGTATGGACATAAACAGTGTATGGATGGGGCACCTACCTGGCCATGGAACCGCGCCCCTCCTGGTGCATGCCCGCAGGTGGGCAAGCCTGTCCTGGTCCCTACACTGGAGGTCCCCATACCGGTGCCAGCACTGCTCTGCCATGCACTGGATGCCCATTGCCTCCTCCAGGGCCACGGCCACCTCCTCCCACATGGCACTCCTGGCCCTGTCCAGAGGTGCCTCCCCAATGAGAGCAGCAGCATGGGGCTCCACCAGGGACACTGGGTTAGCCATTTTGACCTGGCTCCAGATTGGTGCCATCTCCATGCCATCTTACAAGCATCCAGTATCAAAATGGTGCTCCGTGAGCACACGTCCACACGTGTGGATGCTGCGCAGTACTGCGCTGCCATTCCCCATTGCACTGTCACCGAACAGTGCGATAGAAGTGCACCCATGTGGGACGCATGGCACCTAGGGGCAAAGGTAGGCACAGGGTCAGGGTCCATCATGCACAGACCACCACAGCTCGATTAGTACTCACCACGTAGCGTGGTAGGGTGCCCATGTGGCACATCCTGTAGTGGACTACTATGCTGTGGCTCTCACGGCACCTACAGCACCACTGTGCAAGAGTGCCCACATGTGAATAGTGCAGTAGCGCCATTGGCACAATGGTGGCTGTGCCATATACACTGCCTCCTGTGCACAGCACATCAGCATCTTGGCAGGCATTGGTGTCAGCACCACGGGCATGTGCCATTCGGTGTCCACTGTGCACGTCACAGAACTGCGCCATTGCCTGAGCATGTTCAACACAATTGCGCAAGGTGCAACAGCGCAATATTCAGCCGGCATATGCAAATCAGCTCATCAGCGATTCAATGGCGCAGCTACAGCATCAGCATCTACTAAAATTGCACCTCACCTTATTTGCACATGTTGCACTATATAAATGCGACATTGGGCTGCAGGAACCATAGTCTGGTATTGCAGTCTATTGTGGTGAGTTACATGCTGTTTGGGAGTGTGGACTGTGGTGTGTGGGAGATGCATGGGACTGCACAGTCAGAGGTAACACCTGTCATTCCCACAGGATCAATGATGAGCAATCGTGAAGTGGAGGAGGAGGAATGGAGCGTGGGAGGAAGGAGGCCAAACTTCACCAAGGCAGAAACAGATGCCCTGTTTGAGGCCTACCTTGACCAGAAGCCGCTGCTCAGTGGACAGCGGAACACCACAGGCCCATGCTGCTGCATGGGAGAGGTGGTGCGTGCCATCAACCAGCATGGCAGCCACCAGCGGTCTATGCAGGAGTGCAAGAAAGGTGGGCACGGACAGGAGGAGATTAAGGATAAAGGTGGCTGCAATCAGGACAGCACGGGCAGTGGCCGTGGGGGACAGCCGGCTGTGCAACGCCTGACCCCACAGGAAGAGCAGATTCCTGGCAGCATGCGTTGTTGTGCCATCAAGGGTGTTCCAGGTGGGTGGATTCCAGATGAGTGGTAGCCTGTCACTGCATGGTAGGTCCTGATCTGCCACTGTGGGGAGGGGATGTCACAGGGTAGGGCAGATACATTAATGCTACTGTGTTCCCTTACAGCTCCTGAGCATCTACATAGGTCAGCAGTGGTGAGCTCATCTTCTGAGGGTGATACCCTGGACACAGAGGAGGGCACATCCACCTCCACAGGTGTCCGAGGGTCAGGATGACAGTGGGCCCACCTGGCTGTCCAGACTGATGTTGGTGGAGTAGGTGCGGAGAAGGCCCTACCAGTGTCCCAGCATGCCAGTGTCCATGGATGCCAGCATGCTGAGACTCGGACTGGTTCCAGATCCATCACTGATGATGATGGAGCTCACATCATGGACAGTGATATGTGTGGGCCACAGGATGGCCACCAGCAGGTTACAGCATGGGCATTGCTGTGGGTGGTGCCGCCATGGAGGCCTGCGTGACATCTCAGTCCCAGCCTGTGCCTGTCTGCACCAGTGGGGCAGCACTGTTGTATGTCCAGGACAGTGGTGCTGTTGCGGCCACTGCAGCAGCACCGTTGAGCCCTGGATAGCGGCAGTCAGAGGGGCAGTGTCAGCAGTCGGCCAATGGTCATGGGGGGACAGTGTTGGAGGACGGCGTCAGTGCGCCGCCTGTGGACATGCCCAGGCATGGCCCTGGTGTGCAGTGCCCAACCTCAAGGGGTGCTGCCCATCATGGCCACTAACACCGTGAGGGACAGCATGCCGATCAGGCGGATGACCTCTTAGATGAGCACACCTGCATACTCCATGATTCAGTCGATCAGCAGTTGCGACCTGACAGCAGTGGATGCACTCAGTACGGTTCTGTGCCAGGCAGAGGAGTGGTGCAGCAGGAACACCGGTCTGCTCCTAGCAGGGATGGACCGCCTGCGGGAGAATGTGACCGCCGCCATTGACAGGAACACAGGCAATCACAGCTGTCATGGCCACAATGGGCACACAGTTATTTGCCCATGCATCGCAGACACCGCGCAGTGCAATGTCCAGCCCCCATTCCCGGCGTGTGACACCCTCCTTGTCGACATTGGGTTCAGCTGTGGGCATCCCGAGCACGCCTGGTGCAGGCATGTTCGTTGAGCTGCAGACCCCTGCTCGAGAACGGTCGTGTTCACGCAGCGGAACCCCTGGGGGACCGTCAGTGCCACCCCATGAGGCCATTGGTCAGCCTGTCACTGCTGGCTGGTCTCGGCTGGACTGACCTGTCTCCCACCATGGCTACTGTCTGACGCTGCCCTGTGTGCAGTGTGTTGTTTAACGTGCAATGCGCGGGTGGGGTATCCGGCCCTGCACACACACACATGTTCCATCTGCACACCCTCCCAGCTGCTGGCCACTGTGGTGTGTGCATGATGATGCCTGCATTGTGCTGTCCACCACTGTGCAATGGTGCCCAGTGTCTGACACATGCACAATGACAGGCACTGGGCATGGTGGTCTGTGGACATGTGTGTGGCTAGGGGTGGTGGTTGGGGTCGGCGTGCCTCCTACCCTTTGTGCATGTCTTGTGGGGTGTGTGTGTGACCGCGTGCCGTGTTAGAACTTAACCATCCCTGACAGCGTGTGTGGTTCCTTGCTCAGCCAATTCACTTTACGCCGTGCACCCCTGGGGTTTGTCCATGCATGTATGTGGGTTGTGCCCTTGCCATTGGTGGTTGCACATGGTCCCATGACTTACCTGGGTTGGTTGAAGTGCTCCTCTGTGATGGTGTCCCAGTGCAGCTGTGCCATCCAGATCAGTCGGGGGTCCCTTCAACCAAGGGGGGGCTGCCCATCACCATCTGCACCAGTGTCCTCATCTTCCCCATCGCTGTCCCCCTCTTCAACCTGTACAGCTATCTCACAGTCATTGGCCATGTTGTGCAGGATGCAACAGGCCAGGAATAGCCCACAGGCCTTTGAGGGGCTGTACTGTAGGGCACCGCCAGACGTGTCCAGGCAACAGAAATGTGCCATCAGCATCCCGAACACCTGCTCTATGACATTGCGTGTGGTGGCATGTGCCTCCTTGTAGCATTGCTGCGATGGGGTCGCGGGCCGCTGGTATGGTGTGAGCAGCCAGGGATGGAGTGGGTATCCACTGTCACCTGTGTGAGGTTGGACATTAGTTTGGTGATCAGCGTCGCCCTGCCATAGGCCATCTAGGCCAGTACCCATGTCACCTCTGACTATGTCCCTCCCATGATCCATGTCTTTCTGCGTGATTGCATACTCACCCACTAGGGTGGCAGTGGGGATGTCCTACTCTCGAACCTGTGGCACAGTTCAGACTGGTGCCAGATGAAGGCATCATGTACTCCCCAGGGTGCATGGCACAGACATTGGTTATCGCCCTAGCATCGCACACCACCTGGCAGTTGATGCTTGCATACCCCTTCCGATTTATGTATGCTGCACCTTCAGGGTCAGGTGGTGTGTGGATGGCCACAAGGGTGCAGTCAATGGCCTCAAGCACGCCAGGCATACGTGCTACCCTGTGGAACTCTTGTATGTGTGCTGTGCACTCTGCTGGTGTGCTGGGGAAATGGATGTACTCCACAGCATGTGGCAGCAGTGCACTGAGGAATTGGGTGAGTAGACGTGACGTGGCCAACTGGGTTATGCCTGTTGTGTCCCCTGTTGGTCTCTGGAAGGTACCTGTGGTGAGCAGGCACATGACAGCTGTCACTTTTGTCTCCACTGACAGAGCATGGCTCTGTCATGTGGGTGCCTGCATCACATCACTGCACAGCTCACAGAGCTGCTTCAGGATAGCCTAGTTCAGGTGGTACCAGCCCACTATCTCAGTGTCACTGTACTGCTTGAAGCTGGTGCAGGCTCGGTACTGCCAGTTGGGGGCATACCACCGACAGGCCCTTCCACAGCCACACCCCCTGCTGCCTGCCTTCTCACATCCCTCATTACTGTCTCCATCTGAATGGTGGCACTGGCGATGTCCCTGGCTTGTGTTACCCCCCCGGCAGCTGTATTCTCCTTCCCCCCGCTGTCCTTTCTGCTACTCCCCCTGCACCAGGAACACCTCCCAGAATTGGATGTCCTGCCCACTGTCAGTGTCCTCAGTCCAATGTGGCACTTCCCCTTTCCTCCTGCACAGTGGCATAGGCTCCCCATTCCTTCCCTGTTCCTGGTGGTTTCCAGGTGCTCTGTCCTGCTCTTGCCCTGTCCTGCTCACAGCTACTGTGTGCCTGGTTGCAGTTAGCTTGCTCCCACATCTGGCTTTCCTGTAGCGTTCTTGTGTCTCTCTGTTGTTCCTTTTTATTTTGGGTCATTTCCGCTATCGCGCAACTTCTGTTTGCTCCCCTATTGCACATGGCGCATGCTGTTGAATATCACACTGCGCCATTTATCCATGGTTCCTTCCCCTTCAGTTGCGCATTCATTCATTACCATTGCACTCTTGCGCATTGCGATTTGGGGGGCACAGCTGCCTTCCGCTGAATATCGCACAATGGTGCATTTTCAGACTTGTGCTGGCGCATCCCTGTTGCGCATGGTGCAACCCTTTTGAATATCTGGGCCACTGTGCTTCTCTATTTAACTTTTGGGGAAAAAAAGGCTGTGCATTTTCGTTACTGTTACAGTTAGTGTTTCCACTTGCATTTCCATTACCGTTTGTGTTAGCATTCCTGTCTACGCCACTGTGTGCGTTACCCTTTGCGTTTTCATTTGTGCTTGCATTTGCGTTACTGTTAGCATTTGCATTTCCATTACTGTTTTTGTTTGTGTTTCCTTTTGCATCACTGAGTGCATTTACATTTGCGTTTGCATACACGCTTCCATTTGCATTTCTGTTTCTTTTAGTGTTTCCTTTGGTGTCATCGTTGCTGTTACCATAAGTGTCTGTGTTTCCAATTGCATTACCGTGAGCATCGCATTACGGTTTGCATTTCTGTATACTGTGTTTGCATTTCTGTTTCATTAAGGTTTGCACTTGCTTTTCTATTACCGTTTGCGTTATCGTTTACGTTTGCATCACCATGTGCATTAGCGTTTGCACTTACGTTTGCGTTGCTGTTACTTCACTATTTATAGTGCACATTCTCAAAAAGAAGGGAAATTTGTGGCAAAAAACTCTGTTTAATACATCAGTTAGGGTTTTCCACAGTGACAAAGGGGATATTCAATGGTAGGGTTCCCACCTCCTAGCACCACCACCCGCCCCACCAATGGGCATTTGGGTGTCGCGTTGGGTCATCAGTCTAACTCTCACCCCATTCTCCCATACTGCACTACCTCAGCTTGTTTACACATGGGATGGGGTGAGAGTTAGGACCGCTGACTCAATGCACACCCCAATGCCTGCTGGTGGGGGCAGGGTGGGGTGGGGTGCAAGGGGGAAGGGAACCCTAACATCAAATTTCCTCACTTTGTCACTGTGGAGCAACCCTAACTGATGCATTAAATGGAGTTTTTTTGCCATGAATATATATATATATATATATATATATATATATATTAAGGTCAGGTTCTGGGGAAACCATGATGGTGCCAGCCAGGTAAATTAACTTACCAAAGGTAGTATTAGTGTAAACACAGAGGGCATCCTTCCTGTTCGGATCAGTGCAGCAGACCTTGGGAATCCAACAGCATTATCACATCATCATGGATGGTTTACTCAATGGTCGAGTTATCCTAGCACATCATTTACCAAGACACTGTGCATCAGCACAGCCAGGTCAAGAGAAGCATTACATGAAATTCCAACAGCAGCAGCAGGGGACTTAGTTCTTATTGGAGTGTGTGGACGCATGACTGAGTGCAGCATGAATTAATGGAGACTTTACATTCCATTTTATGCTCTCATTTCTCCTTGTCTGGAGTCAGAAATTTTCTTGACATAACACAGCAGCATTTTGGGGGTGCACATTAATTCTGGGGAGTGGTGGTTGCACTGCATGCATAACTGAGTGCAGCATAAATTAATGGAGACTTTTCATTCCATTTTATGCTCCCATTTCTCTTTGTCTGAAGTCAGAAATTTTCTGGACATAAGGCAGCATCCCAAGATTTTTATGAACACTTGCCAAAAACATTCTACATAAAATAAGCTAAGAAAGTGGTGTCCTTCCCTTCCTTGTTATATTCCGACTTAATAATCTCTGTTTCCAAAAATAAATTATTTTAGTCGTCTCAGTAATGTTTTATTTCTGTCTTGCTGTGTGTGTCTGAAAAAGCAGGAGAGAGCAGCATAATAATTTGCTAAACAGCATGTGTGCAGTGTACTGCCAGGTGCACACACTGTCTAGCAGCCTGAAAACATATATGATAGCTGACTTATTCCACTGTTGATGGTATAAAGAATAAAGAATACATAACATATATTTTATTTGTACCATCATCAACAGTGGACCAACTCATATAATATGTTTTCAGAGGGCTCAGTGGGCAGTGTGCACCTGTCAGTGCATACATGCTGTTTAGCAGATCATTGCACTGCTCACTCCTCAGAAAGACTTGCCTGCTTCTGTTGGAAGCTGAAAACTTGCTATACTGCAGAGAACAAACTAGAAAGCATTTGAGGAACTGGGAACCTGGTTAAACATAATTTTGTGGGGACTAGTTAGGAAGGTATGCTACGCTTTCTATATAAAGTTTCATTATTTTCTTATTGGCATTAAGAATTGCAGGATTCCATTAAAGTATAGTAATTTTATAACCAGAGGGGTGAAATACTACTAAATTGCTTGATTTCTGTGCTAGACACATAGGATTTAGAAGGATATTTGTGCAATATTTTAGAAGTGTCTAGCTGGCTGAGCAGTGAGTTTATCCATGGTTTCAGATAAAGGGTTTGTGTGTGTATTAGAAGCAGACATAGCAAATTGTCTTCACTGAAAGGCCTGCTTACATCACAGGTGTCACTAGTCAATCAATTGATTCTGGGTGGGGCTTTATCACTGAGCTGTCTTAGGCAAACTACACAGGGAGAAGCCAATCAGAAAAGACTTGCCTGCTTCTGTTGGAAGCTGAAAAACTTGCTATACTCCAGAGAACAAACTAGAAAGCATTTGAGAAACTGGGAACCTGGTTAAACATAATTTTGTGGGGACTAGTTAGGAAGGTAAGCTATGCTTTCTACAGAAAGTTTCATTATTTTCTTATTGGCATTAAGAATTGCAGGATTCCATTAAAATGTAGTAATTTTATAACCAGAGCGGGTGAAATACAACTAAAATTGCTTGATTTCTGTGCTAGACACATAGGATTTGGAAGGATATTTGTGCAATATTTTAGAAGTGTCCAGCTGACTGAGCAGTGAGTTCATTTTTATCCCTGGACTCAGTAGAGTGGTTTGTGTAGGAGCAGTGGTCTAGTAAATTGTGGAGTTGGTTGACTTACTATAAAGGGCAATACTCACCAGGGTGGTGGAGCAGTGGTGTATTTGATTGTTTCTAACAGTCACCAGTGCTTGTGGCCTAGCCACCCACCCTTCCCCTCACCCTGCCCACCCCAGGTGTGGCATTTCCTTTATAGCCAAGGTTCTGACATCACTTCCTCAACATGTCTTGGAGCAGAACTGTCATATTCTTAATTACCCACCACAGTGCATAAAGGGCAAGTACACACACACACACACACACACACACAAAAAAAATTATATATTACTCATTGTATATTATAAGGAAGAGGGACATGTGGGGAGTGGTGCAATGCACAGGCTGTGGGGCAGCAATTTTATGGGAGACATTCTGGAACCTGCATTGCTGTCCTATTTTCAGGCAACTGTCAGCTCTGAGGGAGAGGTTGCCCACCTCCAGGCTGAACTGGCAAGAACTAAAGGGCCTCCCCACCCAAAAGCACCAGTTCCACAACCACTGCCTCAGAGGTTGCCATGTGTGAAGAGCAGATGGACCACAGTAGGTTCTGGGAGGTGAGGGTGGTGAAACAGAGGTGTAACCCCCAAGTTGTACCTCTAAGCAAATCATATGTCAGTCTGGCAAATCAAGGTTCATCTATGATGACACCCTCATTGGAGACCAAGAAGAATGCTGGGGACATCCACAAGAGAGACCCACAAAAGAGTGGCAAGGGACACCACAGGGGAAAGAAACAGCTTCTGATAGGGGACTCAATTGTTAGGGGTGTAGACCTGGGGAAGGGAGATGAGAGGGAAGTAAGGTGCCTGCCTAGTGCCATGGCTTGGAGGTACAGGAAGCAAATCCTCAGGATTGCAGAAGCAGCATCACAGGAGAGGAAACTAGATATCATGGTCCACCTCGGGACAAATGACCTAGCTAGGCATGAGATCAGTGCAGTGCAGGATGAATTTGTGGAGTTGGGGATGGGCCTCAGACAGGTAGCAAGCACAGTAACCTTCTCAGAGGTGCTGCCAGTCTATGGCAGGGGTGAGGCTAGGATACTGCACACCATGCAGTTTAATGAATGGTTGCAAAACTGGTGCAGAGCACAGGGCTTTGGCTTCATTGGGGACTGGGGGTCCACCTGGAGAGATGAAGGACTATACTGGCATGATGGTTTGCATCTGTCCAGGAAGGGAAACAAGCTCCTAGGTTACAGGTTTAAAGGCTTCCTTGGCAAGCTTTTAAACTAGCCAAGGGGGGAGGTGCTGATAGGAAACAGGAAAGTTCAAGCCTCCCCCCACAAAACATGGCAGGTAGTAGGGAAAACACTGAGGTACAGAGCTTGACAGAGGGTAGGACAGGGGTAAATGGAAAAATGGACAAGGGCAATAAGAGCAGGGATGGGGTAAAAAAGGATAAAGCCAACATTAAATGGAGGGCAATGAGTACCAATGCCCGTAGTCTGGGAAACAAGTTTCCAGAGCTAGTAGCCCTGATGGAAGAGGAACACTTGGATAGTGTGGCAGTCACAGAAACATGGTACACGGAAAACCATGACTGGGATGTCAACATACCAGGGTACACAATCTACAGAAGGGACAGGGAGGGTAAAAGAGGTGGTGGAGTAGTTCTCTACATAAGGGAAGGGATCAATGCTACAGAACTAAAAAGTAAAGGGGGAGGACAAGAGGAACTCTGGGTCACCTTGGAGACAGGGAATGGCATCACAATCTGCACAGGGGTTGTATATAGACCCCTGTCTCAAGGGGAGGAAATGGACAAGAAAATGATAGAGGGCATTCTCAAAATGGCTGAAAAAGGGGAGATACTGTTGATGGGGGACCTGAATATGCCAGATGTTAATTGGGCTACATGGACTGCAGCCACATCCAAGAGCAGCGTCATTCTCGATGCCCTACAGGGGGCATGCCTTAGACAGCTAGTGGTAGAACCCACTCAGGAGGGAGCAATATTATACCTGGTACTCTCAAATGGAGAGAGGATCACAAATTTAGAAGTCAGTAGACATCTGAGAACAAGCAACCACTGCACAGTGTGCTTTACAATAAACACAACCATGGAGACAAGTCATACAAAGACAAGGATACTGGACTTTAGAAGGGCTGACTTTGGCATAATGGGTGAATACCTGAGGAATGCATTAGCAAATGGCCAGAAAGGAGGGGTGGAAGAACAATGGAGAAAAATCAAAACTGCCATCATGGAAGCAACAAGCCTTTGTGTGAAACAAATAAAGAAAACAAAGAGGAATAAAAAACCACTATGGTTCTCAAAAGAGGTGTCAGGGAAGGTTAAGGAGAAAAAGGCTGCATTCAAAAAGTATAAGGAATCACAGATAGAGCACGACAGGGAACTGTATCAATTAAAGCAGAAAGAAGTGGGGAAGGCAGTCAGAAAAGCAAAGGCCCAAACTGAGGAAAAGATAGCCAACTCAGTTAAGAAGGGGGATAAAACCTTTTATAGGTACATTAGGGAGCATAGAAAGGTTAAGGGAGGATAGTGAAGATTAATAAAGGAGAGGGAGGTGGGCAGAGGAGACAGTGAAAAGGCAGAGATACTGAATGAATACTTTTGCTCAGTATTCACAAAGAAGAAGAGGAGGAGTTACCTAAACCAAACAGTAGAAGCACTCTGGGTGAGGGGGTTGACGCCAGTCCATTTACAGAAGAAAGAGTCCTGAAAGAACTCCTAAAACTCAAGGTGGACAAAGCAATGGGGCCTGATGGGATTCACCCTAGAATCCTAAAAGAGCTAAGGGAGGACCTAGTGACACCACTAACCACACTTTTTAACAAATCATGGGAAGATGGGGTGGTACCTGAGGACTGGAGGAGGGCAGATGTGATTCCCCTTCACAAAAGTGAGAGCAAGGCAGAAGCAGGAAACTACAGACCTGTTAGTTTGACCTCAGTGGTGGGGAAAATGATGGAATCACTTCTGAAAGAAAGAATTGTTCAGTACCTAGAGGCGGCGGGCACAGGACCCAAAGCAGCATGGATTCACAGCAGGAAGGTCATGTCAGATGAATCTAATCAATTTCTTTGACTGGGTGACCAAAGTAATAGACCAGGGAGGGGCTGTGGATATGGCCTACCTAGACTTTAGCAAGGCATTTGACACAGTCCCCACAGAAGATTAATAATCAAGTTAGCCAGCCTGGCAGTGGGTCCCAGGGTGGTAGCCTGGGTAGCAAACTGACTGCACAACAGGACACAGAAGGTTATAGTGAATGGAACACATTCTGAAGAAAGGGGGGTTACTAGTGGAGTACCTCAGGGCTCAGTACTGGGTCCAGTCCTCTTTATAGGTGACATTGCAGAGAGTCTGGAAGGAAAGGTATGCCTCTTTGCAGATGACACAAAGATCTGTAACAGGGTTGATACACAAGGGTGGGTAGAAAGGATGAGAAGGGACTTGGCAAGGTTGGAGGAATGGTCAGACATATGGCAATTTAGATTCAATGCAAAGAAGTGCAAAGTAATGCACCTGGGAAATAAAATCCAGGAGAAGAGTACACAATAGCAGGAGGTATTAACGACAGCAATAATGGAAAGGGATCTGGGTGTAGTCATATCAGATGACCTAAAGGTGGGTAAGCAATGTGAGAAGTCAGTAAGGAGAGCCAGGGGATACTGGGATGCATAGGGAGGGCATCACAAGTAGAAAAAGGAAGTGGTTATCCTCTATACAGACAGTTGGTGAGACCCCATCTGGAGTACTGAGTGCAGTTTTGGAGACCTCATCTACGCAAGGACATAGACAGGATGGAAGCAGTCCAGAGGAGGGCAACTAAAATGGTGCAGGGTCTACATCAGAAGCCTTATGAAGAGACTGAGAGAGCTTAATATGTATACCCTTGATGAAAGGAGGGACGGGGGATATGATAGAAACTTTAAGTACCTCAAGGGAATCAACAAAGTCCAGGAGGGTAGCATCTTTCAGAAAAGAGATGTAAAAGAACAAGGGGACACAATTTAAAGTTAGAGGGGGGACAGCTCAGGGATAATGTGAGGAAATTTTTTCATGGAGAGAGTGGTGGACACATGGAACCACCTTCCTGGAGAGGTTGTGGGGTCTAAAACAGTGGGGAATTCAAACATGCATGGGACAGACATAAGGCAATTATAGTGGAGGGTTGCAGGAAGTAGGCTGTTGGTTAACTAGAATCTGCAGCTTATCCAATAGGTAGGGAAATGGGCAGACTGGGTGGGCCAAGTGGTCCTATAGCCACATCAAACTCTATGTTTCTATGTTTCTATGCTTTTCAACAAACCATGACGAAATGAAACATTGCTGAGGCACCAAAAATATTTCATGGTAAACAGACATTGTTAAGTAGAAATAGGGCCATGAAGCACACTGCACTAACACTGTGGACAGGTGCTGGTGCACAGTAGCTAACTACAAAAGTGCAAGGCAAACCCACAAAGCCACCACTCTATCTGAATACATGCCAAGAAAAAAATGTTCAATGCTAGTGCAACTCTATTGATGGCAAAACAAACCACACACAAATGACCCTGCACTTCAGCACTGGGCCTTCATTGAGGCATACTAATGAAGGCCTAACCTCCCCAAAGCGCCAAGGCATTGTGTGTCTTTTGCCATAAATGCATTGCAGTAGCAGTGAACGTATTTTATTAGCATTTATTCATGTGTAGATATGACTTTCTGGTTTTGTTAAGTAGGAATATAATGAGGGCAAGGACAACACTTTTGACTTTATTTTATTTTAGCTGTTTTGGGTATGGTTCTCACGCATTTTGGGAGGAAAACAAGGTTATGCAAAGAAAAGCGGAACACACACTTAACATTATTATATACATAACGGTGCACAATGGGGGTAAGACTAACAACAACAAAAATGGATAGTGGCCTGTGTCAGATGACCCAAAGGTATGCAAGAGAGATGAAGAAGGAAGTAAGGAGGGCTGGGGACAGGGTATACTGGGATGTATTGGGAGCCATCACATTAAAATGAAGTCAAAAAATGGCTGTACAAAGGAAGGAACCAAAATGTTGAAGGGTATGCACCAGAATAAAGCCAGGCTAAGATACACTAAAGACATTACATATAAACACAAGGGGGAGCCTGATAGAAACTATCAAGTACTGAAATGGACTCAACAACAGGGTAGCCACATCTGGAACAAAAGATGTGCATGAAGAAGGGACAAAAAATTCAAGATAGAGGGGGGACAGATCACGGGTAACATCGGGAACTATTTTGTCACACAGAGTGTGGTGGTGGTTGCAAGGACAAACTAAAACTAATAATCAATGTTGTGATAGGACAGCAGCAGTTGAAGCATCCCCATGATCTGTAGTTGGTGCCCCTCAATGCGATCCAACTGCTTCTTAACATTGTCCAGCCAGTGGTTTGCAGCATACATCTCACTCCACAGCAGGCCCAAATCGGCCTGTGTGGTAGGCAGTTGGAGAGGGTTGCCACCACCATCATCAGGAAGTGCTGCAGGTTGTGGTGGTGGAACAGCCAGTTCTGCCATGGCCCTTCCCCGCTTCACACCACGTGCAGGTGGACACCGTTCTGCCCCTCTTCTCCAGCAGGGCCAACAGGCACATTACTGCCCTGTTTGGTGACCTTGGCCCTGCCACTCTAGGTGGTGGAGGTTATACATGTGGGTGCTCTGACCCCTGTGCCAAGGTGACTTCCTCTGGGGTCACAGCACCTCAACACCGCGACACTTACACTTTACTACACTGCTGTCCCCAGGCAGTGTAGTAAAAATCCCACACTAATGAGGTGTGGGGAGGACCAGGCACAGGCTGGGGGCCCAGATGTTGTTGTAGAGCCAGGGGCCGCTGCTGTACAGTTGGGGCCGGGGTGCAGAAACCTGCTGCGCAACTGCTGATGTGGCTCCTCCTCCTCCTCCTGACTTCCTGCTGCTGCTGAGCTGCTGGCACAGGAGCCATAGCAGGTGCTGCTGGCACTAGGGGGCACTGGTCAATGCCACAGGAGGTGGTGCTCCATGGCACCAACTCCACTATCTGCTTCTGGGAAACACTCAGGATGGTGCACCAGTCCAGGCAACCCGGCCACCACATGTGCACCACGCCCACTCAATTTCTGCCGCCACATCGGCGAAAACCCTGAGTCTCTCCCTCTCAATTCTGGCTCTCTCACTCTCTCACAGTGACACACGCACACAGACACACAACAAACAATTAACAATAAACAAATACTAAACTGAAATACTGCACAAACACAAATCTAGACAACAAATATTCAAAAATAAGCACGTATATAAAAAAATTAATATTTAACTTTATTGCCTCCTCAGGAGCTCTCTGAAGTTGCAGCACTTGTGTCCTGTATAATTGATAACAGTGAATCCTGGGGCTTTCTAAGCAAAATCAAGCCATAATCAGCATGTCGCAAACAAATGCTAATAGCTCAAGAACCATGTGTGCTAGGCACAAAGTATGAGCAGCAAACTTGTTTAGCATAAAATTACCTTTCCAACAATGGCATGCAATAAATAATACGTAATTTTTTTTTTTTTCTGTGCTGGTCGAAACAGCAAAAAAAATTATTTTCACACAAAAAAATGCACTTTAAGCCTTTTTTTGTTGGAAAGTATGTGACATATCAACACCAAATTCAGCATGCAGAAACTTGATGTAGTTTTAATAATTTGTTTGTTAAAAAGACAGCTATTTCTATAGCATAAAATATATTTTTTTACCATTTTAGTCAAGATGCTTTGGCGAGGTTTGAAGCATGGCTCTGAACCATATACACCATACCATAAACAAATGCATATAACTCTAAAGTATATAAGATACACAAACATATCAGCGGTAAACTTGTTCATCGCAAAATTTCCTTTCTGGAGGTGCAATGCAATCAATTGTGCTCAATGTGGTTTTTGTTTTATACTGGCTGAGTGTAAAGAAGCAGAGGGTATAGGAGAATGGGGTGAGAGTTAGTATTGATGCTCTAATGCGCACCCCATGCCAGTTGAGGGGTGTGTGGGGTGCAAGGGGGCTTTCAACCCTAACACAGAGTTTCCTCACTTTTGTCGCTGTGGAATAACCCTAACTGATTCATTAAATGGAGTTTTTGCCTCTAATTTCCTTCTTTTTGAGAATGATAACTTATGCCAGTAAATGTAATGCGTGTCCGCCACTTGATGTCTTGTCACATAGTGCAAATGGTACGCGCTGGTAGACGAAAGTTTAAAACAGAAAGAGAAACAGTACTGTAGACACAAATGGTAAAAATAACACAAACACAAATGCAATGAAAATGCAAAGGGTAACGACATGTAGCGAGACGGAACGGTAAGTGAAATGGGTACAGAACTGCAAGAAGCGGTAATGGTAACAGTAATGTAAGCTGATTGGTGACTGGTTTTCCCAAAAGCTGCATAGAGAAAGACAGTGAGTACAAAGAACGATGCATAATAATGGGTCTCGAGCAGAAATGAGGAGTTGGAATACTAAATTGCTTATATCTCAGGAACTGCAATGGCAGAACATTTTTTTAAAGTCTTGCTGATTTATGACTTTCCTGGCTGAGTTTGTACTGTGCCCCTGTAGGGGCTAAGCAATTTTCTGATGAAAAGTCCATATCTCGCACCGTTTCCAAGATACGGGCCTTGAAAGGCGTCGCGAACACCGTAATGTTATCCTATGGGAAAAAAGAGAAGTTCGGAGTGCCGTAACTTTGCCACCCTGTAATATTTTTTCATCAGGCCACCAAAAGGCACACCTGTGGGATGTTGGCTTTCTTCCCTCCAAATTTCAGTGTAAAAGACCAAACCGTTATTTTACAGCAGGGTGGCAAAGAATTCCTGTCATGCAGCTGACGCCGCAATGTTAGTCTATGGGAAAAAGTGTCAACTTCGAGTACTGTAACTTTGCATCCATGCAATATTTTGTCACCAAACCACCAAAAAGCACATCGGTGAGATGTTGGCTGCCTTCCCTCCAAATTTCAGCCCCAAAGACCAAACCGTTCATTTGCAGCAGGGTGGCAAAGAACTACTGTCATTTTGGCCATAATCTGGAAAAGTAGTGTCGCAATTTGCGACAGCTTTCGCAAGCATTTGCGACACTTTCGTGAGTGCGACACTGCTTTGCAACAATACTTTTTCCAGAAATTGAAAAAACATATTTCTAGGGTATTTAACCTCAAAATAAAGATATGCCTAGCATCCTTGTGGTCCGACTTGTTAAACACAAAAAGAATTGTGTGGTTAGAGGGTCTCAAATTTAAATGCCAAGCATTTTTCGATCACCAACTGAAACAAAATGGTGATTTGTGACACCATTAGCCATTTGCAACACTGTGGTGCAAGAGTTTATCATCTTTAGTTCGCTAATATTTTTTTTCATGTATTCTTCGTGTAGACAATGATTTTGTTGACAGCTTTCGAAGTTTTTGATTGGTCGCGCACCGTGCGACTCCAGATGAGCAAAGAGCGAAAAAAGCCGCAAATGCGCACGCAGATCATGTTAATAACCCACAGCTGTATATCCGAACAGTACAAAGTAGGCAGATCCCAAGATGCATGTTCTTGATTATGTATGCAATTTCAGGCAACCATTGAAGCAAGTTGCAAAGTTATTAAGGTCAAAATTTTAGTTTAACATGTAAATGGCCTCAACCCTAACTATGATAGCACTACTGTGCTACCATATATACATATATATATATATATATATATATATATATATATATATATATATATATATATATATACACACATATATATATATATATATATATAATAGTGGCATGGTAGTGCCACTATAGTTAGGTTGAGTACCCATTTAAGGTTAAAGTGTGAAATTCTGCAGCTTAATAACTTTGCCACTGTATATGGATTTGCATAAAATTTGGCATGCATGGAGCAGTACCATAGATCTCTGGATTTGTCAAGTTTTGTTTTGGTTGGATATATGGTTGCGGAGCTACAAAGCACAATAAAAAGTCACATTTACGCTTTTTTTGCACATTCTTTGCTCACACCTACAGGTCGCACGGTTTGCGTGCCTGGTCCAAAAACTTCAGGGAACATGCAGCTGGGGTCCCCGATGTCCGTTCAAAGATTTTGTGAAAAATATTAAACAGTTCAAAAGTTATTCAAAAAAACAAGTTTCCCATTATAGTCAATGGAAAAAGTTAACAAAAAGTTTGACAGTGTCGCAAATGCAGTTTTTAGTGTCGCAAATGACCCCTGTAGTGTCATGAGTCAGCCAGTTTTTTTCAGTTAATGGCCACAGAAATGCTTAGCATTTAAAATTGGGACCTTCTAGGGATTTACTTTTGTGTTCACCTATCGAGCCCTGTGGATGCTAGCCATGTCTTTTTTGGGGGGTTAAACGCCCCAGAAATATATTTTAAAAATGTTTGTAAACTGTAATGTCACAAAGTAATTATCGCACTTGTGACACTTTCGTGATTTTTGGGAAAATGGTGTGATTTGCGACACTACTTTGCGACACTATGCCCAAAAGATTGGTTCGGTCTTTTGGGCTGAAATTTGGAGAGAAGATAACCAAGATCCTACAGATGTGCCTTTTAGTGGTTTGGTCACAAAATATTACAGGGCTGCAAAGTTGCAGTACTCCAAAGTTGACAATTATTCCCATAGGATAACATTACAGCGTCCGCCATGCATTTTGGGTCCCGTATCTCGGAAACGCTTCCAGCTACTGACTTTTCATTGGAAAATGCTTAGCCCCCACTACTGGGGTAAGTACAAAACTAGCCAGGAACATCATAAATTATATGAAATTTAAATTTTTTTCACGTCGACAGTTCCTCAGATATAAACAATTTAGTATTCCAAGTGTTCATTTTCTGCTCCAGTGCCCATTATTATGCATACATTGTTTGTATTCACTGGCCCAGATAGTCAAACTGCACCATAAAGTGTGCAACAGCAGCAGCAAGCACAAGTCCACTGTGCCCATGCTCAGTAAGTGAGATACTCAAACACTGCGCAGGTCAAGATGCTCCTGCGGCACATGACTGAATATCTTGCCAACTGCGCCATAGTGCAACCAGGGATGTGCAGTGGTGCAGTTCAGATGCGCAATAGCACAACAAGGGATGCTCAGTGGAGCAGGGCAGCAGTGCAATAGCACAACCAGGGATGCTCAGTGGAGCAGGGCAGCAGTGCAACAGCATAACCAGGGAAGCGCAGGGACAGAATGCAGGGGCCCACTACCCATGCTACAGATGGGCAGAGGAGCACACAGCAGAACAGACATCACCCCTCACACCCCATGCACTTCACAACTGGGAGAGAGCTGGAATAACCACTGGCCCATGGATACCAGCAAGAAACCCACAGCCGGGGCATGGTGCCCCAGCACACCCCCTGGCAAGCTGTGACCGGCACACAAGGAGGTCTGACCACCCCATGCCACACCATCCCACCAATGCAGAGCACACCCTGCACCGTGATCCCCAGACACTCTGCCCAGGAGCAGCGCCCACCAGTGCAGGACACCCTATGCATGCCACCACCCCCACTGTGACAATGCAACCCTGTGCACCACAGAACCATGCAAGGCAGCCCCAACACGAGCACCCGTCAGTGGGTGGCAGCAGACAGCAATGCAACAACTGCATACACAGTGCCACCATGCACGTCCCCCCCGAGGTACAGCTGAGAGACTGACCATGCATTGGCACACGAGGTACCCCACACATGACAGGGCATGCCCTGGACCCCACCACCAGTGGTACAGCACCCTACACACCCTCCCAAGGACACACCCTGACCCAGCACTGGCCACAACAGCCAGCGCAGACACCCACAGTGGTGCATGGAAGCATGTGCCACACAGGATGCAACACAGTGCATGGACAAACACCCACCCATACCCAAGGGCACACCAACACTAGGACACAGTAGCGTGGCAACCAAGCCCCCAGTGTGTGGCCACAGAAACCATGTACACATGGTCAGCACCCCTACATGGCACAGGAGTGCCAGCCACCCTGCGCAGGCACCATGGAGCTGTACACCATCAGCATGCACCCGGAGCACAAGTGACAGACAGTGGAGCATATCCCCTGCAACACACACAAGCAACAGCATGGAGGTGGGATAACAACAGCGGAGGCCACAGTGCCACCCAAGGCAGACATGCACCACACCAGTGACAGGAGGCAACCCGGCATTGTGCTGGGTACAGTGGCTGTCCAGCATGGACAGCCACCACTGACGTGCCAGCGGACTGTGGAGGTCACAGACATGCAAGGATGTCAGCTGCACAGGCCATGGATGGTCTGACAGGTGCACCATGGACACCGTGCATGCACTGTGGACCACTGCACACAGTCATCCAGTGCACAGGGAACAACACACAAACCACAGACAGTGACTGATAGCTACTCCCACACCATAGTCACTTTCCCTACGGACACACACACACGCCCATGACTGCACCACCCCTGACGCCATGCACACCACTGCAGCTGAGCACCTTTAGCCCACTGCAAATCAGAGACCACCACAGTAGGCATAACAAAACAAATGTATTTTAAAAGATAGAAAACAACTATTTACAAATATGTACAAAAGGTTGGGGGTGAGGGCCACAAACCAGGTGGGGGTGGGTAAGGAGCAGGGGTGAACAACTGGTAGAGGGAAGGAGGGGTGTGAGGGTGGGTCCAGAGGGGTAGGAGAAATCATGGGGTGAAAGATGTTCAGCGGGAGCCCCGCTCCCCGCTCTGAAGGTGCCTCCCGCCATGCCTCCTTCTGACTCCTATCTGGTCGATTCACTGTAAAATCTCCAGGGAGGCCCTGGCCACTTGCAGTATCTCCTGCAGTGCCTGTTCTATGTTCTGCAACCACTGTCCACCTATGACAAGGGAGCAGATTCAAAAGGTGTGAATGCACAGCCCCCTGCATCCCACCCACTGTGCATGGCATACGGCCATGGGACATGCCTCTGTGATGGTGTGCGACCACCCACAGTGATCGTGTCCCCAAGACCTGCCCACCGAGGTGCACACAGCCATGCGGACCGCTGCACACACCCACTCCCCAAGTCCCGCACAGCACCACTGTGGCTGTACAGTGACATGGCTATGCAGTGCGAAGGCAGTGGCACAGTCATGTACCCAGTGCACACATGGACCACCACTGACACACTCCCAGACATGCAGTGCTACTGGACAGTGCTGACTGTACCATGTTACGTGCATGGCAGTGGTGTCAATGGATGGTGGCCATGCCCCACCGCCCGCCCTGTTACACAGCATGCACAAAAAATCCTGGATGTAAGGCACTCACCGTCATCAGGCTGGTCCCAGCACTGGTCTGGTATGGTTGCTCTTGCTTCCTGCCATGCCTCACACCGCAGCCTCCCCTCCCTGGCATGCCGGTGCTCCTCAGGGCCTAGGGTGCAAACATGGAGAGAGGAACATCAGTACAATCCAGTAGCAAAGTCCCCCCACCCCCAGGTGTGTGCAATCCCACACAGCCATACCCATCTGTCCCCCACCCCATACCACCACCATGGCCCACACTGGACAGCCCCCCCATGTGCTGGACACATGCCACCGTGATACCCGTATGGACATAAACAGTGTATGGATGGGGCACCTACCTGGCCATGGAACCGCGCCCCTCCTGGTGCATGCCCGCAGGTGGGCAAGCCTGTCCTGGTCCCTACACTGGAGGTCCCCATACCGGTGCCAGCACTGCTCTGCCATGCACTGGATGCCCATTGCCTCCTCCAGGGCCACGGCCACCTCCTCCCACATGGCACTCCTGGCCCTGTCCAGAGGTGCCTCCCCAATGAGAGCAGCAGCATGGGGCTCCACCAGGGACACTGGGTTAGCCATTTTGACCTGGCTCCAGATTGGTGCCATCTCCATGCCATCTTACAAGCATCCAGTATCAAAATGGTGCTCCGTAGCACACGTCCACCACGTGTGGATGCTGCGCAGTACTGCGCTGCCATTCCCCATTGCACTGTCACCGAACAGTGCGATAGAGGTGCACCCATGTGGACGCATGGCACCTAGGGGGCAAAGGTAGGCACAGGGTCAGGGGTCCATCATGCACAGACCACCACAGCTCGATTAGTACTCACCACGTGTAGCGTGGTAGGGTGCCCATGTGGCACATCCTGTAGTGGACTACTATGCTGTGGCTCTACGGCACCTACAGCACCACTGTGCAAGAGTGCCATACATGTGAATAGTGCAGTAGCGCCATTGGCACAATGGTGGCTGTGCCATATACACTGCCTCCTGTGCACAGCACATCAGCATCTTGGCAGGCATTGGTGTCAGCACCACGGGCATGTGCCATTCGGTGTCCACTGTGCACGTCACAGAACTGCGCCATTGCCTGAGCATGTTCAACACAATTGCGCAAGGTGCAACAGCGCAATATTCAGCCGGCATATGCAAATCAGCTCATCAGCGATTCAATGGCGCAGCTACAGCATCAGCATCTACTTAAAATTGCACCTCACCTTATTTGCACATGTTGCACTATATAAATGCGACATTGGGCTGCAGAGGCCATAGTCTGGTATTGCAGTCTATTGTGGTGAGTTACATGCTGTTTGGGAGTGTGGACTGTGGTGTGTGGGAGATGCATGGGACTGCACAGTCAGAGGTAACACCTGTCATTCCCACAGGATCAATGATGAGCAATCGTGAAGTGGAGGAGGAGGAATGGAGACGTGGGAGGAAGAGGAGGCCAAACTTCACCAAGGCAGAAACAGATGCCCTGTTTGAGGCCTACCTTGACCAGAAGCCGCTGCTCAGTGGACAGCGGGAACACCACAGGCCCATGCTGCTGCATGGGGAGAGGTGGTGCGTGCCATCAACCAGCATGGCAGCCACCAGCGGTCTATGCAGGAGTGCAAGAAGGTGGGCACGGACAGGAGGAGGATTAAGGATAAGGTGGCTGCAATCAGGACAGCACGGGCTGTGGCCGGTGGGGGACAGCCGGCTGTGCAACGCCTGACCCCACAGGAAGAGCAGATTCCTGGCAGCATGCGTTGTTGTGCCATCAAGGGTGTTCCAGGTGGTGGATTCCAGATGAGTGGTAGCCTGTCACTGCATGGTAGGTCCTGATCTGCCACTGTGGGGAGGGGATGTCACAGGGTAGGGCAGATACATTAATGCTACTGTGTTCCCTTACAGCTCCTGAGCATCTACATAGGTCAGCAGTGGTGAGCTCATCTTCTGAGGGTGATACCCTGGACACAGAGGAGGGCACATCCACCCCACAGGTGTCCGAGGGTCAGGATGACAGTGGGCCCACCTGGCTGTCCAGACTGATGTTGGTGGAGTAGGTGCGGAGAAGGCCCACCAGTGTCCCAGCATGCCAGTGTCCATGGATGCCAGCATGGCTGAGACTCGGACTGGTTCCAGATCCATCACTGATGATGATGGAGCTCACATCATGGACAGTGATATGTGTGGGCCACAGGATGGCCACCAGCAGGTTACAGCATGGGCATTGCTGTGGGTGGTGCCGCCATGGAGGCCTGCGTGACATCTCAGTCCCAGCCTGTGCCTGTCTGCACCAGTGGGGCAGCACTGTTGTATGTCCAGGACAGTGGTGCTGTTGCGGCCACTGCAGCAGCACCGTTGAGCCCTGGATAGCGGCAGTCGAGGGCAGTGTCAGCAGTCGGCCAATGGTCATGGGGACAGTGTTGGAGGACGGCGTCAGTGCGCCGCCTGTGGACATGCCCAGGCATGGCCCTGGTGTGCAGTGCCCAACCTCAAGGGGTGCTGCCCATCATGGCCACTAACACCGTGAGGGACAGCATGCCGATCAGGCGGATGACCTCTTAGATGAGCACACCTGCATACTCCATGATTCAGTCGATCAGCAGTTGCGACTTGTGACAGCAGTGGATGCACTCAGTACGGTTCTGTGCCAGGCAGAGGAGTGGTGCAGCAGGAACACCGGTCTGCTCCTAGCAGGGATGGACCGGCTGCGGGAGAATGTGACCGCCGCCATTGACAGGTAGACACAGGCAATCACAGCTGTCATGGCCACAATGGGCACACAGTTATTTGCCCATGCATCGCAGACACCGCGCAGTGCAATGTCCAGCCCCCATTCCCGGCGTAGTGTGACACCCTCCTTGTCGACATTGGGTTCAGCTGTGGGCATCCCGAGCACGCCTGGTGCAGGCATGTTTGTTGAGCTGCAGACCCCTGCTCGAGAACGGTCGTGTTCACGCAGCGGAACCCCTGGGGGACCGTCAGTGCCACCCCATGAGGCCATTGGTCAGCCTGTCACTGCTGGCTGGTCTCGGCTGGACTGACCTGTCTCCCACCATGGCTACTGTCTGACGCTGCCCTGTGTGCAGTGTGTTGTTTAACTGCAATGCGCGGTGGGGTATCCGCCTGCACACACACACATCCATCTGACACCCTCCCAGCTGCTGGCCACTGTGGTGTGTGTGTGATGATGCCTGCATTGTGCTGTCCACCACTGTGCAATGGTGCCCAGTGTCTGACATGCGCAATGACAGGCACTGGGCATGGTGGTCTGTGGACATGTGTGTGGCTAGGGGTGGTGGTTGGGGTCGTGCTCCTACCCTTTGTGCATGTCTTGTGGGTGTGTGTGACCGCGTGCGTGTTAGACTCACCCATCCCTGACAGCGTGTGTGGTTCCTTGCTCAGCCAATTCACTTTCGAGCGCACCCTGGGGTTTGTCCATGCATGTATGTGGGTTGTGCCCTTGCCATTGGTGGTTGCACATGGTCCCATGACTTACCTGGGTTGGTTGAAGTGCTCCTCTGTGATGGTGTCCCAGTGCAGCTGTGCCATCCAGATCAGTCGGGGGTCCCTTCAACCAAGGGGGGGCTGCCCATCACCATCTGCACCAGTGTCCTCATCTTCCCCATCGCTGTCCCCCTCTTCAACCTGTACAGCTATCTCACAGTCATTGGCCATGTTGTGCAGGATGCAACAGGCCAGGAATAGCCCACAGGCCTTTGAGGGGCTGTACTGTAGGGCACCGCCAGACGTGTCCAGGCAACAGAAATGTGCCATCAGCATCCCGAACACCTGCTCTATGACATTGCGTGTGGTGGCATGTGCCTCCTTGTAGCATTGCTGCGATGGGGTCGCGGGCCGCTGGTATGGTGTGAGCAGCCAGGGATGGAGTGGGTATCCACTGTCACCTGTGTGAGGTTGGACATTAGTTTGGTGATCAGCGTCGCCCTGCCATAGGCCATCTAGGCCAGTACCCATGTCACCTCTGACTATGTCCCTCCCATGATCCATGTCTTTCTGCGTGATTTGCATACTCACCCACTAGGTGGCCAGTGGGGATGTCCCTACTCTCGAACCTGTGGCACAGTTCAGACTGGTGCCAGATGAAGGCATCATGTACTCCCCCAGGGTGCATGGCACAGACATTGGTTATGCGCCCCCTAGCATCGCACACCACCTGGCAGTTGATGCTTGCATACCCCTTCCGATTTATGTATGCTGCACCTTCAGGGTCAGGTGGTGTGTGGATGGCCACAAGGGTGCAGTCAATGGCCTCAAGCACGCCAGGCATACGTGCTACCCTGTGGAACTCTTGTATGTGTGCTGTGCACTCTGCTGGTGTGCTGGGGAAATGGATGTACTCCACAGCATGTGGCAGCAGTGCACTGAGGAATTGGGTGAGTAGACGTGACGTGGCCAACTGGGTTATGCCTGTTGTGTCCCCTGTTGGTCTCTGGAAGGTACCTGTGGTGAGCAGGCACATGACAGCTGTCACTTTTGTCTCCACTGACAGAGCATGGCTCTGTCATGTGGGTGCCTGCATCACATCACTGCACAGCTCACAGAGCTGCTTCAGGATAGCCTAGTTCAGGTGGTACCAGCCCACTATCTCAGTGTCACTGTACTGCTTGAAGCTGGTGCAGGCTCGGTACTGCCAGTTGGGGGCATACCACCGACAGGCCCTTCCACAGCCACACCCCCTGCTGCCTGCCTTCTCACATCCCTCATTACTGTCTCCATCTGAATGGTGGCACTGGCGAGCGTCCCTGGCTTGTGTTACCCCCGGCAGCTGTATTCTCCTTCCCCGCTGTCCTTTCTGTACTCCCCTGCACCAGGAACACCTCCCAGAATTGGATGTCCTGCCCACTGTCAGTGTCCTCAGTCCAATGTGGCACTTCCCTTTCCTCCTGCACAGTGGCATAGGCTCCCCATTCCTTCCCTGTTCCTGGTGGTTTCTCTAGTGCTCTGTCCTGCTCTTGCCTGTCCTGCTCACAGCTACTGTGTGCCTGGTTGCAGTTAGCTTGCTCCACATCTGGCTTTCCTGTAGCGTTCTTGTGTCTCTCTGTTGTTCCTTTTTATTTTGGGTCATTTCCGCTATCGCGCAACTTCTGTTTGCTCCCCTATTGCACATGGCGCATGCTGTTGAATATCACACTGCGCCATTTATCCATGGTTCCTCCCCCTTCAGTTGCGCATTCATTCATTACCATTGCACTCTTGCGCATTGCGATTTGGGGGGCACAGCTGCCTTCCGCTGAATATCGCACAATGGTGCATTTTCAGACTTGTGCTGGCGCATCCCTGTTGCGCATGGTGCAACCCTTTTGAATATCTGGGCCACTGTGCTTCTCTATTTAACTTTTGGGGAAAAAAAGGCTGTGCATTTTCGTTACTGTTACAGTTAGTGTTTCCACTTGCATTTCCATTACCGTTTGTGTTAGCATTCCTGTCTACGCCCTGTGTGCGTTCACTTTGCTTTCATTTGTGCTTGCATTTATGCTACTGTTAGCATTTGCATTTCCATTACTGTTTTTGTTTGTGTTTCCTTTTGCATCACTGAGTGCATTTACATTTGCGTTTGCATACACGCTTCCATTTGCATTTCTGTTTCTTTTAGTGTTTCCTTTGGTGTCATCGTTGCTGTTACCATAAGTGTCTGTGTTTCCAATTGCATTACCGTGAGCATGCGCATTACGGTTTGCATTTCTGTATGCACTTGTGTTTGCATTTCTGTTTTCATTAAGGTTTGCACTTGCTTTTCTATTACCGTTTGCGTTATCGTTTACGTTTGCATCACCATGTGCATTAGCGTTTGCACTTACGTTTGCGTTGCTGTTACTTCACTATTTATAGTGCACATTCTCAAAAGAAGTTGTGGCAAAAACTCTGTTTAATACATCAGTTAGGGTTTTCCACAGTGACAAAGGGGATATTCAATGGTGGGGTTCCCACCTTCTTCCCACCACCCGCCCCACCAATGGGCATTTGGGTGTCGCGTTAGGGTCATCAGTCTAACTCTCACCCCATTCTCCTATGCACTGCACTACCTCAGCTTGTTTACACATGGGATGGGGTGAGAGTTAGGACCGCTGACTCAATGCACACCCCAATGCCTGTTGGTGGGGCAGGGTGGGGTGGGGGCAAGGGGGAAGGGAACCCAACATCAAATTTCCCCACTTTGTCACTGTGGAGCAACCCTAACTGATGCATTAAATGGAGTTTTTTTGCCATGAATATATATATATATATATATATATATATATATATTTAAGGTCAGGTTCTGTGGAAACCATGATGGTGCCAGCCAGGTAAATTAACTTACCAAAGGTAGTATTAGTGTAAACACAGAGGGCATCCTTCCTGTTCGATCAGTGCAGCAGACCTTGGGAATCCAACAGCATTATCACATCATCATGGATGGTTTACTCAATGGTCGAGTTATCCTAGCACATCATTTACCAAGACACTGTGCATCAGCACAGCCAGGTCAAGAGAAGCATTACATGAAATTCCAACAGCAGCAGCAGGGGACTTAGTTCTTATTGGAGTGTGTGGACGCATGACTGAGTGCAGCATGAATTAATGGAGACTTTACATTCCATTTTATGCTCTCATTTCTCCTTGTCTGGAGTCAGAAATTTTCTTGACATAACACAGCAGCATTTTGGGGGTGCACATTAATTCTGGGGAGTGGTGGTTGCACTGCATGCATAACTGAGTGCAGCATAAATTAATGGAGACTTTTCATTCCATTTTATGCTCCCATTTCTCTTTGTCTGAAGTCAGAAATTTTCTGGACATAAGGCAGCATCCCAAGATTTTTATGAACACTTGCCAAAACATTCTACATAAAATAAGCTAAGAAAGTGGTGTCCTTCCTTCCTTGTTATATTCCGACTTAATAATCTCTGTTTCCAAAATAAATTATTTAGTCGTCTCAGTAATGTTTTATTTCTGTCTTGCTGTGTGTGTCTGAAAAAGCAGGAGAGCAGTATAATAATTTACAAACAGCATGTGTGCAGTGTACCGCCAGGTGCACACACTGTCTAGCAGCCTGAAAACATATATGATAGCTGACTTATTCCACTGTTGATGGTATAAAGAATAAAGAATACATAACATATATTTTATTTGTACCATCATCAACAGTGGACCAACTCATATAATATGTTTTCAGAGGGCTCGGTGGGCAGTGTGCACCTGTCAGTGCATACATGCTGTTTAGCAGATCATTGCACTGCTCACTCCTCAGAAAAGACTTGCCTGCTTCTGTTGGAAGCTGAAAAACTTGCTATACTGCAGAGAACAAACTAGAAAGCATTTGAGGAACTGGGAACCTGGTTAAACATAATTTTGTGGGGACTAGTTAGGAAGGTATGCTACGCTTTCTATATAAAGTTTCATTATTTTCTTATTGGCATTAAGAATTGCAGGATTCCATTAAAGTATAGTAATTTTATAACCAGAGGGGGTGAAATACTACTAAAATTGCTTGATTTCTGTGCTAGACACATAGGATTTAGAAGGATATTTGTGCAATATTTTAGAAGTGTCTAGCTGGCTGAGCAGTGAGTTTATCCATGGTTTCAGATAAAGGGTTTGTGTGTGTATTAGAAGCAGACATAGCAAATTGTCTTCACTGAAAGGCCTGCTTACATCACAGGTGTCACTAGTCAATCAATTGATTCTGGGTGGGGCTTTTATCACTGAGCTGTCTTAGGCAAACTACACAGGGAGAAGCCAATCAGAAAAGACTTGCCTGCTTCTGTTGGAAGCTGAAAAACTTGCTATACTCCAGAGAACAAACTAGAAAGCATTTGAGAAACTGGGAACCTGGTTAAACATAATTTTGTGGGGACTAGTTAGGAAGGTAAGCTATGCTTTCTACAGAAAGTTTCATTATTTTCTTATTGGCATTAAGAATTGCAGGATTCCATTAAAATGTAGTAATTTTATAACCAGAGCGGGTGAAATACAACTAAAATTGCTTGATTTCTGTGCTAGACACATAGGATTTGGAAGGATATTTGTGCAATATTTTAGAAGTGTCCAGCTGACTGAGCAGTGAGTTCATTTTTATCCCTGGACTCAGTAGAGTGGTTTGTGTAGGAGCAGTGGTCTAGTAAATTGTGGAGTTGGTTGACTTACTATAAAGGCAATACTCACCAGGGTGGTGGAGCAGTGGTGTATTTGATTGTTTCTAACAGTCACCAGTGCTGTGGCCCAGCCACCCACCCTTCCCCTCACCCTGCCCACCCCAGGTGTGGCATTTCCTTTATAGCCAAGGTTCTGACATCACTTCCTCAACATGTCTTGGAGCAGAACTGTCATATTCTTAATTACCCACCACAGTGCATAAAGGGCAAGTACACACACACACACACACACACACACACAAAAAAAAATTATATATTACTCATTGTATATTATAAGGAAGAGGGACATGTGGGGAGTGGTGCAATGCACAGGCTGTGGGGCAGCAATTTTATGGGAGACATTCTGGAACCTGCATTGCTGTCCTATTTTCAGGCAACTGTCAGCTCTGAGGGAGGAGGTTGCCCACCTCCAGGCTGAACTGGCAAGAACTAAGGAGGCCTCCCCCACCCAAAGAGCACCAGTTCCACAACCACTGCCTCAGAGGTTGCCATGTGTGAAGAGCAGATGGACCACAGTAGGTTCTGGGAGGGTGAGGGTGGTGAAACAGAGGTGTAACCCCCAAGTTGTACCTCTAAGCAAATCATATGTCAGTCTGGCAAATCAAGGTTCATCTATGATGACACCCTCATTGGAGACCAAGAAGAATGCTGGGGACATCCACAAGAGAGACCCACAAAAGAGTGGCAAGGGACACCACAGGGGAAAGAAACAGCTTCTGATAGGGGACTCAATTGTTAGGGGTGTAGACCTGGGGAAGGGAGATGAGAGGGAAGTAAGGTGCCTGCCTAGTGCCATGGCTTGGAGGTACAGGAAGCAAATCCTCAGGATTGCAGAGCAGCATCACAGGAGAGGAAACTAGATATCATGGTCCACCTCGGGACAAATGACCTAGCTAGGCATGAGATCAGTGCAGTGCAGGATGAATTTGTGGAGTTGGGGATGGGCCTCAGACAGGTAGCAAGCACAGTAACCTTCTCAGAGGTGCTGCCAGTCTATGGCAGGGGTGAGGCTAGGATACTGCACACCATGCAGTTTAATGAATGGTTGCAAAACTGGTGCAGAGCACAGGGCTTTGGCTTCATTGGGGACTGGGGGTCCACCTGGAGAGATGAAGGACTATACTGGCATGATGGTTTGCATCTGTCCAGGAAGGGGAAACAAGCTCCTAGGTTACAGGTTTAAAGGCTTCCTTGGCAAGCTTTTAAACTAGCCAAGGGGGGAGGTGCTGATAGGAAACAGGAAAGTTCAAGCCTCCCCCCACAAAACATGGCAGGTAGTAGGGAAAACACTGAGGTACAGAGCTTGACAGAGGGTAGGACAGGGGTAAATGGAAAAATGGACAAGGGCAATAAGAGCAGGGATGGAGTAAAAAAGGATAAAGCCAACATTAATTGGAGGGCAATGAGTACCAATGCCCGTAGTCTGGGAAACAAGTTTCCAGAGCTAGTAGCCCTGATGGAAGAGGAACACTTGGATAGTGTGGCAGTCACAGAAACATGGTACACGGAAAACCATGACTGGGATGTCAACATACCAGGGTACACAATCTACAGAAGGGACAGGGAGGGTAAAAGAGGTGGTGGAGTAGTTCTCTACATAAGGGAAGGGATCAATGCTACAGAACTAAAAAGTAAAGGGGAGGACAAGAGGAACTCTGGGTCACCTTGGAGACAGGAATGGCATCACAATCTGCACAGGGTTGTATATAGACCCCTGTCTCAAGGGGAGAAATGGACAAGAAAATGATAGAGGCATCCTCAAAATGGCTGAAAAAGGGGAGATACTGTTGATGGGGGACCTGAATATGCCAGATGTTAATTGGGCTACATGGACTGCAGCCACATCCAAGAGCAGCGTCATTCTCGATGCCCTACAGGGGGCATGCCTTAGACAGCTAGTGGTAGAACCCACTCAGGAGGGAGCAATATTATACCTGGTACTCTCAAATGGAGAGAGGATCACAAATTTAGAAGTCAGTAGACATCTGAGAACAAGCAACCACTGCACAGTGTGCTTTACAATAAACACAACCATGGAGACAAGTCATACAAAGACAAGGATACTGGACTTTAGAAGGGCTGACTTTGGCATAATGGGTGAATACCTGAGGAATGCATTAGCAAATGGCCAGAAAGGAGGGGTGGAAGAACAATGGAGAAAAATCAAAACTCCCATCATGGAAGCAACAAGCCTTTGTGTGAAACAAATAAAGAAAACAAAGCGGAATAAAAAACCACTATGGTTCTCAAAAGAGGTGTCAGGGAAGGTTAAGGAGAAAAAGGGCTGCATTCAAAAAGTATAAGGAATCACAGATAGAGCATGACAGGGAACTGTATCAATTAAAGCAGAAAGAAGTGGGGAAGGCAGTCAGAAAAGCAAAGGCCCAAACTGAGAAAAAGATAGCCAACTCAGTTAAGAAGGGGGATAAAACCTTTATAGGTACATTAGGGAGCATAGAAAGGTTAAGGGAGGGATAGTGAAGATTAATAAAGGAGAGGGAGGTGGGCAGAGGAGACAGTGAAAAGGCAGAGATACTGAATGAATACTTTTGCTCAGTATTTACAAAGAAGAAGAGGAGGAGTTACCTAAACCAAACAGTAGAAGCACTCTGGGTGGGGGGGTTGACGCCAGTCCATTTACAGAAGAAAGAGTCCTGAAAGAACTCCTAAGACTCAAGGTGGACAAAGCAATGGGGCCGGATGGGATTCACCCTAGAATCCTAAAAGAGCTAAGGGAGGACCTAGTGACACCACTTACCACACTTTTTAACAAATCATGGGAAGATGGGGTGGTACCTGAGGACTGGAGGAGGGCAGATGTGATTCCCCTCACAAAAGTGAGAGCAAGGCAGAAGCAGGAAACTACAGACCTGTTAGTTTGACCTCAGTGGTGGGGAAATGATGGAATCACTTCTGAAAGAAAGAATTGTTCAGTACCTAGAGGCGAAGGGCACAGGACCCAAAGCAGCATGGATTCACAGCAGGAAGGTCATGTCAGATGAATCTAATCAATTTCTTTGACTGGGTGACCAAAGTAATAGACCAGGGAGGGGCTGTGATATGGCCTACCTAGACTTTAGCAAGGCATTTACACAGTCCCCACAGAAGATTAATAATCAAGTTAGCCAGCCTGGCAGTGGGTCCCAGGGTAGCCTGGGTAGCAAACTGACTGCACAACAGGACACAGAAGGTTATAGTGAATGGAACACATTCTGAAGAAGGGTACTAGTGGAGTACCCTCAGGGCTCAGTACTGGGTCCAGTCCTCTTTATAGGTGACATTGCAGAGAGTCTGGAAGGAAAGGTATGCCTCTTTGCAGATGACACAAAGATCTGTAACAGGGTTGATACACAAGGGTGGGTAGAAAGGATGAGAAGGGACTTGGCAAGGTTGGAGGAATGGTCAGACATATGGCAATTTAGATTCAATGCAAAGAAGTGCAAAAGTAATGCACCTGGGAAATAAAAATCCAGGAGAAGAGTACACAATAGCAGGAGAGGTATTAACGACAGCAATAATGGAAAGGGATCTGGGTGTAGTCATATCAGATGACCTAAAGGTGGGTAAGCAATGTGAGAAGTCAGTAAGGAGAGCCAGGGGGATACTGGGATGCATAGGGAGGGGGCATCACAAGTAGAAAAAGGGAAGTGGTTATGCCTCTATACAGACAGTTGGTGAGACCCCATCTGGAGTACTGAGTGCAGTTTTGGAGACCTAATCTACGCAAGGACATAGACAGGATGGAAGCAGTCCAGAGGAGGGCAACTAAAATGGTGCAGGGTCTACATCAGAAGCCTTATGAAGAGAGACTGAGAGAGCTTAATATGTATACCCTTGATGAAAGGAGGGACGGGGGGATATGATAGAAACTTTTAAGTACCTCAAGGGAATCAACAAAGTCCAGGAGGGTAGCATCTTTCAGAAAAAGAGATGTGTAAGAACAAGGGGACACAATTTAAAGTTAGAGGGGGGACAGCTCAGGGATAATGTGAGGAAATTCTTTTTCATGGAGAGAGTGGTGGACACATGGAACCACCTTCCTGGAGAGGTTGTGGGGTCTAAAACAGTGGGGGAATTCAAACATGCATGGGACAGACATAAGGCAATTATAGTGGGAGGGTTGCAGGAAGTAGGCTGTTGGTTAACTAGAATCTGCAGCTTATCCAATAGGTAGGGAAAGGGGCAGACTGGGTGGGCCAAGTGGTCCTTATCGCCCATCAAACTCTATGTTTCTATGTTTCTATGCTTTTCAACAAACCATGACAGAAATGAAACATTGCTGAGGCACCAAAAATATTTCATGGTAAACAGACATTGTTAAGTAGAAATAGGGCCGCCAGAAGCACACTGCACTAACACTGTGGACAGGTGCTGGTGCACAGTAGCTAGCTACAAAAGTGCAAGGCAAACCCACAAAGCCACCACTCTATACGAATACATGCCAAGAAAAAAATGTTCAATGCTAGTGCAACTCTATTGATGGCAAAACAAGCCACACACAAATGACCCCTGCACTTCAGCACTTAGGCCTTCATTAAGGGCATACTAATGAAGGCCTAACCTCTAAAGCGCAAGAGGCATTAGTGTACCTTGTTTTGCCATAAATGCATTTGCAGTAGCAGTGAACGTATTTTATTAGCATTTATTCATGTGTAGATATGACTTTCTGGTTTTGTTAAGTAGGAATATAATGAGGGCAAGGACAACACTTTTTGACTTTATTTTATTTTAGCTGTTTTTGGGTATGGTTCTCACCATTTTTGGGAGGAAAACAAGGTTATGCAAAAGAAAGGCGGAACACACACTTAACATTATTATATACATAACGGTGCACAATGGGGGTAAGACTAACAACAACAAAAATGGATAGTGGCCTGTGTCAGATGACCTAAAGGTATGCAAGAGAGATGACAGAAGGAAGTAAGGAGGGCTGGGGACAGGGTATACTGGGATGTATTGGGAGCCATCACATTAAAATGAAGTCAAAAAATGGCTGTACAAAGGAAGGGAACCAAAATGTTGAAGGGTATGCACCAGAATAAAGCCAGGCTAAGATACACTAAAAGACATTACATATAAACACAAGGGGGAGCCTGATAGAAACTATCAAGTACTGAAATGGACTCAACAACAGGGTAGCCACATCTGGAACAAAAGATGTGCATGAAGAAGGGACAAAAAATTCAAGATAGAGGGGGGACAGATCACGGGTAACATCGGGAACTATTTTGTCACACAGAGTGTGGTGGTGGTTGCAAGGACAAACTAAAACTAATAATCAATGTTGTGATAGGACAGCAGCAGTTGAAGCATCCCCATGATCTGTAGTTGGTGCCCCTCAATGCGATCAACTGCTTTAACATTGTCCAGCCAGTGGTTTGCAGCATACATCTCACTCCACAGCAGGCCCAAATCGGCCTGTGTGGTAGGCAGTTGGAGAGGGTTGCCACCACCATCATCAGGAAGTGCTGCAGGTTGTGGTGGTGGAACAGCCAGTTCTGCCATGGCCCTCCCCCGCTTCACACCACGTGCAGGTGGACACCGTTCTGCCCCCTCTTCCCCAGCAGGGCCAACAGGTACATTACTGCCCTGTTTGGTGACCTTGGCCTGCCACTCTAGGTGGTGGAGGTTATACATGTGGGTGCTCTGACCCCCTGTGCCAAGGTGACTTCCTCTGGGGTCACAGCGCACCTCAACACCGCACAATTTACACTTTACTACACTGCTGTCCCCAGGCAGTGTAGTAAAAAAGTCCCACACTAATGAGGTGTGGGGAGGACCAGGCACAGGCGGGGGGGGCCCAGATGTTGTTAGAGCCAGGGGCTGCTGCTGTACAGTTGGGGCCGGGGGTGCAGAAACCTGCTGCTGCAACTGCTGATGTGGCTCCTCCTCCTCCTCCCTGACTTCCTGCTGCTGCTGAGCTGCTGGCACAGGAGCCATAGCAGGTGCTGCTGGCACTAGGGGGGCACTGGTCAATGCCACAGGAGGTGGTGCTTCCATGGCACCAACTCCACTATCTCTTGCTTCTGGGGGGAAACACTCAGGATGGTGCACCAGTCCAGACGAAGCCGGCCACCACATGTGCACACGCCCACTCAATTTCTGCCGCCACATCGACGAAAACCCCTGAGTCTCTCCCTCTCAATTCTGGGCTCTCTCTCACTCTCTCACAGTGACACACGCACACAGACACACAACAACAATTAACAATAAACAAATACTAAACTGAAATACTGCACAAACACAAATCTAGACAACAAATATTCAAAAATAAGCACGTATAGAAAAAAAATTAAAAGGTTTAACTTATTGCCTCCTCAGGAGCTCTCTGAAGTTGCAGCACTTGTGTCCTGTATACTGATAACAGTGAATCCTGGGGCTTTCTAAGCAAAATCAAGCCATAATCAGCATGTCGCAAACAAATGCTAATAGCTCAAGAACCATGTGTGCTAGGCACAAAGTATGAGCAGCAAACTTGTTTAGCATAAAATTACCTTTCCAACAATGGCATGCAATAAATAATACGTAATTTTTTTTTTTTTCTGTGCTGGTCGAAACAGCAAAAAAATATTTTCTACACAAAAATGCACTTTAAGCCTTTTTTGTTGGAAAGTATGTGACATATCAACACCAAATTCAGCATGCAGAAACTTGATGTAGTTTTAATAATTTGTTTGTTAAAAAGACAGCTATTTCTATAGCATAAAATATATTTTTTTACCATTTTAGTCAAGATGCTTTGGCGAGGTTTGAAGCATGGCTCTGAACCATATACACCATACCATAAACAAATGCATATAACTCCTAAAGTATATAAGATACACACAACATATCAGCGGTAAACTTGTTCATCACAAAATTTCCTTTCTGGAGGTGCAATGCAATCAATTGTGCTCAATGTGGTTTTTGTTTTATACTGGCTGAGATACCCAGAATGTGTGTTTTATTCAACATGCTTAGGTGGTTCTTGATGGACAAAATGTCAGCCACAACACACCATGCCATAAACAAATGCAAATAACTCCTGAACTATACATGATACACACAAAATGTCAGCACACAATCTGTTCATCACTAAACTACCTTTCCAACGGTGCTATGCAATCAATTGTAATCAGTGCAGGTTTTGTTTTATACTGGCTAAGATACCCAGAATTTCAGTTTTGTTCATAGCGCTTAGGTGGTTCTTGATGGACAACATGTCAGCCATACACACCATGCCATAAGCAAATACAAAAAACTCCTGAACAATACATGCTACACACAAAATGTCAGCACACAATCTGTTTGTCACTAAATTACCTTTCCAATGTTGCTATGCAATCAATTGTAATCAATGTGTTTTTTGTTGTATACTGGGTAAGATGTAGTGCTTATGGTTCTTGGTGGACAAAATATCAACCACACACACCATGCCATAAACAAATACAAAATTGAAATAAACTGTGGGTCTGGGTGTATAACAAATTTACTACACCGAGGGTTTGATGCTACATAAACCCGAGAAGCCGAGGAAGCTGCTAACCCTGATGGTGTGTGTAAATTGAGTTGACACACACCTAGACTCTATTCTTATTTTATATAATTGCTGGGTTTCCTTTTTCACCTCAACAATTATATAAAATAAATACCTTTCAGGGCGGCCACAGTTTGGCTTAGTTTCAGTTTGCAGATTTGAATTGCCGTGTTTTAGAAATGGTTTCTCTTTTTTTTTTTTCTGTCAGGATTCCACAGTTTCTACCCCAATTGCTGCTGTACAGTGGAAAAAAATAACACATAAAACTTACCACGAGTTCCTCTGGTGGTGGTGCTGGTTCAGTTTGACATGGAAGTGGTGCGAGTTGTGCTGCTGCGCATGCTCATGCGACAGCTGAGGAAACAGTGTGTGTTTGCCGTTAAAAACTCCTTTATAATGGCAAATTATGCCACGGTTTCCCTATGTGAAAAAGGGGAAGCCAGTTATTATTAAATCCTAAAGTATACATGATACATAAACTGTCAGCAGCCAAGCTGTTCAGTAAATTAAAATTGATTGCATAGCACCATTGGAAAGGGAATCAAACCTTTTTTTTTTATACTTGCTGAAATGAGAAAAAAATGCATTTTATTCAAGCTGCTTAGGTGACTCTGGGCTTGTGACAGACAAGTGTCATCCATACACACCATACCATAAACAAGTGCGCATACCTCCTAAAGTGCGCAGTGTGAAAACTCCCAATATCACATCATGATTACATCACCAAACCAAAAAAACACACAAAACATTCCTATGGTATAAAAGGACTACGTTATTGACAGGTATGTGATACAGAATAGATCTGAACTCATGTCAAGTGAGCGCAGGGAACCATTACTTAGTGCAACTCTATGCTATACCACTCATTATATTCCCCAAGCTCACTTGCCAATCATTCAGATATATACATATATACACACACATTTATACTGTTTATACACATATGGACACACACGTATACACATATATATATATATCTATATATTTAGTCTTTCTATCATTTTTATCCAACCATACACACACAATGCACCATCAACATATGCAAAGACACTCAACAACACAGCAACACCACAAATCATAAGGTGCACAGCGGCACCATCTCTCACACAACACGCACGTGTAATAATGAGCAGAGTTGTGCACTTTGTGGGCATAACATCACAACACATACAAATATGTGCATGGTGGCACCCATGGTATTCAGCACGGTGGTCACAAGTCGCATCATAGAGACTACAGAATGTCAACAACAAAATTACTACAATCACCACAATTGCATTTTTCTTACCTTTTCAGATGGTGTCCCATGATGACCTGCACTGAAGAGATTTCTACATTCTTTCATTCTTATCTGGTGTAGTCCCAACCTCTGTGCTGCTGTGTCCACACACTCACACACACGCATGGGTGAACAAACTAAATACACACATACCAGGAGCTTAAGTAAATGGCCTCCGCCATGCATTTATTCAATATAAATTTACTTTCAATCATCCATGTGTAGCCGCCACCAAGCCATGCTTCAAGTCCTTCAGAAAGTCATCCAATCCCTCATCCATCAAGTGTACACCATCTGGCCAGTACACTCCAGGCTTGTGAAGATCGAGGCCAGGGTGCCAGACCACTGACCAGCCCATGGTATCCATCATGACAACATGAACCCATTGTGTAGTCTTCTGATTTTCTCGATGGCCCACACATCTCGTGCTCCACTCCACTTCAACCGCTGCACAATGTTGGACCATACAATATGGACCCTGGGCCACTAGCACTTGATTTGATACAGCATCTGCCTTACGGTTCCCTTCAGTTCCCGCAGTGGGCAGGTTGCCAGATCATTGCCTCCCAAATGAATAATCAGAATGTTCTGATGAAGCCCATCATGTTTCTCCCCGGAGCACTGGAATCAGTCCATCCCACCACATTCCTCACCTTCCAATCCAATGAACTTGCACTCTGTCTTTTCCTAACCACAGGTTTTGCCCTCCTGTGCTCCACTGTGCTCTTTCTGCGGCCCAGTAAACAAAGGAGTGACCACATATCCAGATGCTGAGATGCTTGCTCCTGTCACCTGCAACCAAATCTGAGATATTATTGCCATAGATGATCCATCCGTGACACTCCACCCATGTCCCTCACTACCCCTGCTTTTCCCCTATCATGGATTGTACACCCCACGTAACTTGTGTTTGCTCGCCTGCTGCCATATCCTGACTTGGGTTTGACCTGCGATTTGGCGTCTGTGCAGTTGATAACTCCATGGCTTGCAGTGTCCCATGACTTTTTTGCCTCAGTGTACTCAAGATTTGAAATCACTTGTTGATGCACACGTCTGGGAGCTGCTTCCTACTGACCCCCGACCCCCATTGAGGTAAACCAAAAACATGGAATTAATTAAATGCCAGGCCATCTATTCCCAAGGCTTGTGACTGTGCAGGCTCCTTATTGGTTGTTTCCGATTGTGATCCTAATAAACTCAATTTCTATTTCCGGTGTCTGTTGTCTTTTTCATAATAAAGACCATTACACCTTATATTGTGTTGTCAGTTTCTTGTATGCAAGACATTGCAGGTTACAAACAGTATGATTTTAGAAATAACGCAACAAACACATTTCATTGAAAGCAAGACTGTATTGAAGTTGCTTGTGCCTGTGGTCCGCTCACGTAGCCATACAATCTAAAAGTCAGTTTCCTTATGAGTGTGATTCTGAGTGTGTCCAGCTGTCAGAGAATGAGCTGCATGTGCCCATATGATGGAAGCAATCCACAATTGCAGCAATGCACAGCCTGCTATGTAACGTAGATTGCACAGCATGACGTCAACAAGCGTGTCGTGGGGGAGTCATGTGATGCAAGTGCCTGCATAACACTCTGACTGCTCGGCTCTCGCCTCCTGTCTCTGTTTTTTAACTAAATATCAGGTTGGAAAGTGTTATAGTAGTCAAATACGATCTTAGTTTCCTGCCTAAAGTATTGGAGAGTGAGGAGACCCCGTCTTGGCAGCAGATGGAGAAGGAGAAGCGTAGAAATCATGGAAAGCACACTCCACCTGTCTCTCCTGGGAAGGCCCCGAAGAAAGCCAGGGCCTCTTCATCCCCCGGGGATCTGGAAACTGAAATGGCTGATACCAAAAATGAGCCTCTAACACTGGCAAGATTTTTGGCAGAGATCAAACCTTTCCGGGCAGAATTTCAGGCGGTTACTGAGGAGCTAAAATCGGTCACCCTGGCACTGGAAGATTTATCCAGATGCACAAAGGATAACGAAGCTAGAATCGCATCTGTTGAAGTTTGTTCTGCTAAACAAGAGCCGGAGCTGGTGGCCATCCACCAAAAATTGGCTAGAATGGATTCCAAAATTGAAGACTTAGAAGGGAGGAGTAGACGTAATAATCTCATAATTATTGGGCTACCGGAAAAAGCGGAGGGGACGGACCCGATAGCATTCTTGCAGAGGCTCCTGATAAAGGTTACTGGTCCATTGCCATATGGATCGAACTATACGATTAAACGAGCCCATCGGGCTCTGAGAGCAATGCCCCCACCGGGCGCCCCCCACGCACCTTAATCCTCCGCTTTCTGAATTACATTGAGAAACAGCATGTCCTTCTCAAGATCAGAGAGCTCAAGGAAGTCTCCTGGGAGAATGCTGCTTTGAGGATAACCCAGGACTTACCCCTAACAGTGAGGCAGAAGTGCGCAGAATACCACTCCATAGTGGTAAAATTGATTGCCTCCTCTACCCGATTCCGGATGAGTTACCCTGCGCGCCTGCAAGTTTGTCTGTCTGGATCCTGGGTGAATTACGATGACCCGAAAGCAGCAATGGAGGGTTTAAGGGCTGCACTCCTGGATCTATTCAAATGAGAGGAAACCTCTTCATCCTGAGGGTGAAAGCCGAGTTCTTGTAGTTGTGGGGCAATAAGCTTCTGAAGGAGGAGCTTTTTCCCGGGCAATTGATGTGTGATTAGCCCTTCTTGCTGGACTGGTGGCTCCGGTTTGGGGTTGGGGGCAATGAGCGATCTCTGAAGTGGCAGGGTATTTTTTATTCGTACTGCCTGAGATGGATCTGGCTGGAAGTGCTACACAGTGCCCCGAAGGACAGCTTCACCAATTGTTGATTTTACTGACTGGATGTGACTGTTCATAGTCGTTTTGATATGTGCTTTCTGCTATACACCTTTCTCAAGTCTGTTCGCATTTAGCTGTAAAGTTTAATAAGAGTATTACACCACTAGAGGGCGCCAGTTCTTTGTGTTGGTCTGAATTTAACCAAGCTCCTTTTTCATCACAGGTTGGACTTTTGCAATCCGGTTTCCCCATGACTTGTAAGACTTTTTTTCCTTTCCCGTTACTTTCACTAAGGAAGGTAGATAATCTGCATCCAAGATGGGACAGGAGTATCGGGGATGATCCAGAAAAGGTTGCCCTTATATTCCGGTTATTTTGTTGTTTTTTTCTTTTAAACATCAAGAGATCGAGACCGGAACCTGTACAGTAATGGGAGGTTCCATATATTTCTTTTCTTGTTTTAGTCGGGGGATCAGTCGGAATGGGCAAATAGGAGGCAATTCTGGAGTGAGGTTCACAAAGGGAAGAAATTACAGAGGGGGGCATAGTTTAGGGGTCGGTTTGGTAAATTTGCACCACGATAGGAGAGGAAGGAAGCTCTAGCTGTTTCCTGCTCCCGGGGTTTTTTTTTCTGTTTTTCTCGGGAGTGAAGGAACCGATATGCTAGGGCCCAGGGTATTGAGGGCCTATTTGAGTTTTGCTTTTTGTAGGATTCCTCTCCATTGCCTGAAATTTCCCTACAGGATAGCTAGGGAGTGGCTTTCTCCTTTTCCTGCTTGGCCCTGTCTATGAATAGGGGGCTCAGCTGGAGTTAGACAATGAACAAGGTTGCAGTAAGTGCAGGGACGGGAGGGCTGGGATGTGATCAGGAAGGTAAGTGCATTTGACATCGTGGACCAAAACGCAGTTCATTTGGGAGGGCGAACACTTTTGGTAGGGTGTTCGGGGGGAGGGGGGTTAATTATTATTTCGGGGGATATAAGGGATCAGTGTGGGGGAAATTTTCTTTGGGGAGAAAGAGTGGGGTAGGGGGAAGGGAAAAGCAGACAAAAGAATACTGGAACCCGTCAGGCAGGTGGGGTTTTTTTATGGGCTCTGAAAAGCCGGGATTGTTCTCAATTAGTAAGGTATTACATATAAATAATATCCAGAAGTTAAATGGGTACTCTTTGTGACTTAATTATCTGGAATGTTAATGGAGCTAGAAACAACACAAAAAGATAAAATCTGTTGAAACACCTACAAATGCAAAAGGGGAAAGTTATTTGTTTACAGGAAACGCACTTGCTCGAATCAGAAAATGCTTTGTTTAGCGATAGAGTATAGGGTGTGTATCTGCCTGAGAGAGTATGCATAGCAAGGGAGTGGCCATCCTGATTACTAGGCAAACCCCATTTTCCTGCTAGAAAGTTATCAAAGATCCCTCGGGTCGGTTTTTGTTAATTTTGGGGACGTTATATAGATCAACGGTGATAATTGGCAGTATTTACAGTCCAAACATGGATACGCCAAGCTTTTTCGTAGATCTTTTAAAAACATTGTCCCCATTTGTTCACATTCCAATGTTTTTAGGGGGGATTGGAACTTACCGTTTGACCCAGAATTGGACAAAGATGGCAGAAGAAGAAGTGGGCTAACTCCCGCTCAGAGAGCCCTAAGGGATTTGGTTGATAGTGTCGTCTTATGCGACCCATGGAGGGTTCTTTATCCCTCACTTAGGGAATACACATTTATTTCGGCTATGCATGGATCCAGATCTAGGATTGATTATTTCCTGATTAGTCAATCAGCCCTCCCCGGCCTTTCACAATGTTCAATACTGCCTGGGATAATCTCAGATCATTCGATGGTCCGCTGCTCAATAAATCTATCACCTAATCTTACTAGGCAAACGAACTGGAAACTGAATAATCAACTATTGCGCTCCTCGGTAATTACAAATACCATTACCCATATTATAGAGCAATACGAGAGGGAGAATTTAGATTCAACAGGTAATGGGGATATGGAGTGGAGTGTGTTTAAATGTGTTTTACTGGGTGAACTTATCAGATTGGTGGCAGAAAGAAAGAAAAAAGGGAGAATAAAGCTATGACTCTACTTAGGCAAATTAGGGAAATAGAGTGTACCCTCTCCGGGACTACCCCCGCTGTTATTAGAGAGACGCTAATAGGCTTAAGAAACCAATACAGTGACCTTCTGAGGGAGAAAGCTGAATATGCTCTGTTAAAGACAAAAGCCTGGTACTTGGACCAGGGTGAGAAGGCCGGGCACCTGCTGGCAATGAGATTAAAAGGGGAAGAGTCTGCCAGGATTATAAAGAGTATTACCTCTCGGCTGGATGGGGAGGTTAAAACCCACCCTAAGGAAATTGTTCAGGAGTTTGAAGGTTATTACAGGGAACTGTATAGCCCGATGAATTCTAGACCTTCAAGGGAGGAGGTGGAAAGATAACTTTCCTCTTGTCCACTCCCTTCGTTGTCGTCGGAGCTGGGATGGGAGTTGTCCCAGCCCATTTCAGAGGGTGAGATTGTCACAACAATAAACTCGCTTATCCTTGATAAAGCCCTGGGCCCTGATGGGTTTTCCCCGAACTTCTATAAATGTTTTGCTGCACAGTTAGCTGCTGGTTTAAAAAGGTTATTTCAATGTATTTTGACCTCTGAGAAGGTGGACAAACACTTATTCGCAGCCCTTATTATTGTCATCCCTAAAGAAGGTAAGGATCCAGATAAAGTGTCCAGTTATAGGCCCATCTCACTATTAAATTACGATGTTAAGATTTTAGCAAAAATCTTGGCCAATCGTTTAGCTAAAGTAATGCCCCTACTCATTCATAGTGACCAGGTGGGTTTCATGGCGGGTAGATTGGCCTCTGACCACCTACATAAAATGGCTAATGTCTTCTCTGTATCTAGGGATCACTGTTTTCCCTCTGGGTTGGTGTCGATAGATGCAGAGAAGGCATTTGATAGGGTGGATTGGCAGTTTTTATTTCTGACCATGGTGAAGTTTGGTCTCCCCCTTCCCTTTGTTAAGAGTGTCTTCTCCCTGTATAGCCAACCGAGCGCACAGATCTATTGTAATGTTTTTTTTTCCTCAACATTTCCCCTGTGTGCAGGAACTAGACAGGGATGTCCCCTATCACCCCTTCTTTTCAATCTTTACCTCGAACCTCTTCTGACAAAAATAAGGCAGGATCCTAAGGTCAAGGGCATTAAAGTAGGTTCCCATGAGTTCAAACTTTCTGCCTTTGCAGATGACATTCTTCTCCATTTAACTCACCCCACTGCCACTATACCAGTGGTTATGGGGCTTATAGAGGAGTATAGCAGGTTCTCCAATTACAAAATAAATAAAGAGAAAACTTTGGTGTTCCCATTGAATTCTAAGGTATTCAAGTCAGAGATCACTGCGTTGGGCTTACAATGGAGCCCGCACAAGCTTAAATATTTAGGTGTAATATTGGCCCGGAGCGACTCCAAGATGGTGCAATTGAATTTAGACTCGATTAGGAATACCATTCAACAAGACCTTACAAGGTGGGCCAAACTCCGATATCATTATGGGGAAGGGTGAGCAGCGAAAATGAATGTGTTACCAGGGTACCTGTACCGTTAACCATGTTGAACTCCTGGCTGCCATTAAAGTGGTTTAAAAGTATGCATGCAATAATATCAGCTTTAAGTCTGGCAGGGAAAACTCCATAGAGACTTATTATAGAATGGCTGCCCCCAGGGAAAAGGCTGGGCTAAGATTACCTCATATGGGATTATATTATTGGGCAAGTAATGCCAGTAAGTACCTAAGGTGGCTGATAGCTCCCACAGAGCATTCTTAATCCTTTTATGTCCCCTCATGGGTCAAGTTAGAAGTGGATTTAATAAGGGAATCTGGGATTGATCCGATCGCCCTTCTTTACACTTCACTGAAGTCCCTTCCTGTGGATTTATTCCCCACCCCGATAAAAACATCTCTAAGAATTCATGCACAGTTGTGCTCATTTTTAAAATATTCCCCCAGTAAGGATAGGCACCAACCCCTGTGTCAGAATCTGAATGTAAAAATTGGGGGAAAAATGATTCAGGAATCTTGGCTTCCTGAGATAAAGGGCTTGAGGGTCTCAGACCTCTTTCAGGAGGGGGAGTGTCTCTCTGTTGTGGATCTAATTAATAAATGTCATGTGGCCCCTGGTCATATCTTTAGAGTTTATCAGCGCCGACATTTAATGGTGCAATCCCTTAGGAAACTTGATGGGTCTCAGGCATGCTATGGTTTATCTGAAACCCTCGCCAGGACCGTATGGGAGCCGCATGTAGTTTCCAGATTTTACAACTGTCTATTTAATCAAGCATATCAGCACCTTGGCGGTATCCCCCACTACTGGAACACTACTTTGGGAGACCCGGGGAAGGACTGGGACACAATTTGGCAGCATACCTATAGGTATATAACTCAGGACAGACTGAGAGTTATGCAATTTCAGTTTTTAAATAACATGTTTTGGACTCCGTCAAAATTGCATAAGAAAGGTCGTATTCCTGACTCAGACTGTAACTATTGTCGCCACCAGGAGGGGACATTACTTCACATTTTTTGGGACTGTCCCAGGGTTAAATCCCTGTGGGACACGATTAAGGAATGAGCAGATCCCCTGTTGGGACTCGATCTCCTCTTCAGTCCTGAGGTTTGCCTATTGGGGGATTACTCCAGGGTTAAGGTAAAAGCCAGAAGGTATTATATGGCCATTATATCAGCGTCACTCAAAAAGGTAGTATTGAAACACTGGGTGGACGGTGCTGTAATTTCTTACACAGAGTGGTTACAGGAGTTGCTTTTTAATTTGAATATGGAGAAATTCAGAGCGAATAGAATAAATTGTTTGTCAAAATATTGCAAGGTATGGGAAAAATTACACGAGTTGTACTTACTCCAGACAGGTGCTTACTCTCCTTGATTATAAGTTTAAACCGGAGGGTGTTTCAATGATATGCACATTGTTACATGGTTCTGTCTGCTTGAGGGAGGGGTTGGGAGGAGGGAGGGAGGGGAGGGGAGCAAGCTGCTTCTGGACAATGTACCTGGGTATGTTTATATTGATATTAGAATGTATTGCAGGCTGGAGTATCCTATGTACTTGCTTCTTGCTCTGTATTGTGAGAAAAGTTGAATAAACTTGAATTTCAAAAAAAAACAAAAAACAAGCGTGTCGTGGGGCTCTGCATCCAAATGAAAATAAAAAATGCGGAGCTAAATCTGCCACTTCACAACAGTGCTGGAAGAGTTAGTGGAGCAAGGTTTGTCGCACGTGTCAATGCACTAACTGGTGTGCTCAGAACAGTTTGTGCACTCCAGTACCTCTGTCAGCCTGCCCCATTGGTCTGATGAGTGAGATACGGATCACCACTTATTATCGCAGTCACCAGTCCACATTAGCTCCGCATTTTTTTTTCATTTGGCACAGTGCCAAAGACTGCATAGGCTGCTGTGTCTTTCACCTAGCCACGGATGTTCCAATCAACTGTTAGGACAATCAAGACTCGCATCACGCAACCACATGTCCGCCACTCAAGATCAGACAGCCAAAACCCAGTCCGCCCCACAAACAGACATCCAGAGTGTCTGACTCACTCTGTTCCAAACAATCTCTGCAGCTGTGAACAACCATGCCCACTGCACATCAGCCTTCCTCCAACCACCAAAAGGCCTGCAGCATGACAGGGGCTCTCCCCCGTCCCCCGAATCAGAGCTCCGTGCTCCCAACGAACCGAGGGCCATTTCCAGGAGCCAGAGGCTCTCCCCCGGCCCCTGACACAGGATACCTGCTCTGATACACAAGGTAGCCAAAGGACCTGGCCCCCTTTGACAAAGGTAGCTGATCTGGGATTTGTGCCTTTTTTTGCTTTTTCTTTGGCTTTCATACAAAGCTCCTTTTTGTCCCCTCATCAGTTTAAAGCAGTTATCCTCACCAGTTTAATGCAAAGCCCTTTTTTTTTCTTTTTTGTCCCCACAACGGTTTAGATTGTTTCTATTGTCAAAAATTTACTGAACTGCACTGTATTTTTGGCTGTTCGAGAGTTACCTTAATTGCATTGCACTGTATTCGTGGCTGATTAGAGTTACCTTAATTACTTAAAGTCTAGCAACTGTCCTGCTGTTTGTACCCTGTTGTTTTAATAAGGTTTGCTCACTGCCAGTAATTCAACCCCTGTTAGATTAAGAGAAAAAAAAATCTGCTTCCTGCTGAATACTATTTAAAGACTGCCTACCTTTCCCACTCCTCAGGCAGTCATCTGGTAGTGGGAGCATCGCACAGGGGCTCTCTCCCCTCCCCCCGAATGGAGCTTGGCACTCCAGGAGGTCGCGAGGGCCATCGAGGCACAGGGGCTCTCCCCCGTCCCCCGAAGTGGAACTCCATGCTCCCAACGAACCGAGGGCCGTTTCCAGGAACCAGAGGCTCTCCCCTGCCCCCTGACACAGGATACCTGCTCCGATACAAGGTAGCCAAAACCTGGCCCTTTGACAAAGGGCTGATCTGAGATTCGGCTCCTTTTTGCTTTTCTTTGGCTTTCATACAAAGCTCCTTTTTCCTTCATCAGTTTAAGCAGTTATCCTCACCAGTTCTGCCCTGCAGTCGCTCGTGACTCTCCCATCCCACCCCAATACCCTCCCACCCTTGGCTGGTGTTACTTATATAGACATTATCCTCGCGATTCTTTGGCGCTATCACGTGTTTTTTTCTATCAGCCTAGTTTTCCATTAGTTCCTTATATCATTTGGGCACTAGAGGGAGCTGTTTCTGTTTTATCTCACTAAACACTCTCTGCTGCTAATTCTTCCACTTAGGGTTAGTTCTTAGGTGCTTAACTTCTTGTCTTCTGCCCTCTCTCTGCCTAGCCTTCTGCTCTGCCCCCCATCTCGCTCCCTATCTTCTCTATATTATGTCTCCCCCACCCCTGGTGGCTCTCCTTATGGAGGCTCTTTGCCTTCATACTCTCTATGTGCTCTTCTGCCTCTACACTCCTTCCTCATCTACCAAAGTTCACCCACCTGACAATTTGTACTTTTCCAACCTCCTAGCTACTGCCACACCTACACCTACTCCCCCTAATGCTCTCATCAGCAAGCACCTATGGCCCCTAGCCAGATACCTCCACTTTAAATTGAAGCGCTCACTTCGAGCCTCAGTCAAGGCCTTCTTCTTTATCTCGCTTTGGATATTTGTCCTGTCTCTTATGCTAGCCAGGGACATCAAGGCTAATCCTGGTCCTCCCCAGGATCCCATCATAGCTATGCCTCCCCCGGTTACCTCCCTCCCTATATCCAATGGTCTTACCATGGCCCACATCAACTCCAGAAGCCATCTTGCCAACCTCCCAGACCTTCTGGTCTGGGTGAGTGTGAATGTTCCGGACATCCTAGACATTACTGAAACTTGGCTAAAGCCTTCAATTACTGACTCTCAGTGCTCCTTTCCAGGCTACAACATGCTACGTGCGGATCGCAGCGGGGCCAAAAGAAGGGGTGGCCTGGCTCTCTACTACAAAATGCACCTGAACATCACTGTCTTACAGGATCCCACTCTACCTAACTGTGAAGTTCTCCATTCCCTCCTTCTTCTGGGCAGAGTTAAGAAACTTCATATCTTCTGCGTTTATGTCCCTCCAAAAAATTCAAAACAGGGGCTCGTAGATTTCATTGATAACCTGCCAACTGTAACTGGCAAAAATTACATTATCTGCCTTGGGGATTTTAACCTCAACTGGTCCGAGAATAACACAGCCAACTTATCCGCTATTGTTAGTAAGGCTAACCTATCTCAGCTCATACAGGAACCCACCAGGGTTTCCGGGGGGGGGGCGACTGTGCCATCCTGCTCGACTGGATACTCACAAACAGGAAGCAATATGTCACCTCGGCCGGGGTGCTCCCTGACACAATCAGTGATCACTATCCAATCTACTGCGTCTGGGACCTAACCTCTCCCACCTAAGCATTGATGCCTTCAAAATTGATCTTAGCCTGGTTGACTTGTCTCCTCTCTACCTAACAGAGGACATTAATTACGCAACTGGCTATTTCAACTCCGTTCTCCTTGCTCTACAAAACCATCATATCCCAGTCACCACACATAGGGTGGCAGGGAAGGTAACTAAGTGGCTCATGAGCCCCCTGCTTCAGCTTCTGAAATGCAGGGACAAACTTTGGTCAGTGTGGAAGGTCTCACATCTTCGCACCGACTTCGAAGCCTATCGAGCCTCCAGGAGCAATTGCAAAAGGGAAATACGCCTTGCCAAAAGTTCCTACCACAGAAACCTCCTAAAATCCTTCTCCGATAAACCTCAAAAGTACTGGGCCCAAATCAAGGATATTCTTGGCAATGATAAGCAGCAGGCTCCAACTAACATGAATATTCAAGGCGTTCATTGTAACAACCTGAGTACAATTGCCAATGCCTTTAATTCCCTCTTTTCCACGCTACCTGCTGTGGATCTAACCATGCTCAAAGACTACTGTCCTCCTGCCCCCTTATTAACCCACACTCCACCCGCTATGATGCTGGCTCCTACCATGTACCGTGAAGTTCACAAGCTCCTTAACTCCCTTCCGGTGCTGGGGGGCCCTGGGCTAGACGGCATTCATCCTGGCATACTCAAGCAGGTTGCTCCATGGCTGGCCAATCCTGTCACTAGGCTTTTTACCCTCTCGATCTGCACTTCCACTGTTTCTGCAACCTGGAAAACTGCCAGAACTATCCCTATTCACAAAAAGGGTGATGCCAAACTAATGTCCAACTACCGTCCCTTCTCCCTCCTTCCCACTCTCAGCAAGCTTCTTGAAAAAATAGTCCACCGCCAGCTCGCTGAACACCTTGCTCAGTTCAATCTTCAAACCCCCTGCCAACATGGATTTAGGTCTGGTCACAGCACCACTACGGCCCTAACTCAACTTACCAGCTACATCAAATGCAATATGGACCATGGCCAACTCACTGGAACGGTCTTCATTGACATGTCCAAAGCTTTTGACATGGTTCATCACCCTCTCCTGCTGAAGAAGCTCCAATCCTTTGGAGCTACTGACCCAACTCTTTCCTGGTTCCACAGCTATCTTGACAATCGCACCCAGGTGGTAGCTTTTCACAAAGCCCTTTCCTCCCCCTTAAGTATCACACGTGAAGTCCCACAGGGGTCCACACTTGGGCCCCTCCTTTTCGCCCTTTTTCTAAATGATATTCCCTCACTTTCCAGACATAGCTGCGCTCTTATGTATGCCGACAACCTGGTCCTCTATTCTGGTTCTAAATCAATCGATAACATTAACTTCACACCCTCAAAAGATTTCCAAGTCCTTCAACTCTGGCTCTTGAACTGCCATCAACATATTAACCATGACAAAACACATGCCATGCTATTTGGTTCCTCTAAAAAACTGTCCTCCACTGCCCCCAAGCTCTTGGTTCACTGCCTGGATGGGTCCCCTATCACCAACACTGTGTCCTTCAAATACCTGGAGGTCACACTTGATCCCTCTCTCGACTTGTCATTACATGTTAACGCAGTATGTCTGGCTGTGAATGCAAAAATTGGGGGTGCCTACCATGTGCGTCACTCCCTCACACCTTCTGCCAGATTATCTGTAGCCAGGGGAGTCCTCTTACCCTAGCTTCAATACGCTATCCCTCTCCTCTACACCATTAACTCTGGTGTACTCAGTAAATGGGACACTGTCTATAACAATATCTGCAGATTTGCCTTAACTGCCCCTTGACTTACGCATCACTACCTCCTCTACTCTGGCTTAAATTGGTTGTCACCTAAGGATCTTTGGGCCTACTCCCTGGGATGCTTTATTGACTCTCTGACCAGGACCCCTAGGCCTTATTACCTGGCCAACATGTTGACTCCTGTCTCCCAAACCCGCGCCCTTAGGTCCTCCTCTGTCCCTATGCTCGCTACCAGACCATGCACTACTAAAATGGGTGAACAGGCATTCTCTCACTATGCTCCCAAGTTCTGGAACTCACTCCCCCTACAGGTTAAAAACTCCGCCTCCCACCAAATCTTTAAAGGCCTGCTATCTACTCACCTCCATGCTCATGGTCGTTGTAAATGTTCATGATTTAACTACCCCTGCCTGCTGGCCTGTGGCTAGGATCTAATCTCATGTTGTTGTAACATGCACTGTACATTGAAACAGTTCAGTCAGTCTATCTGCATTGTATGTTGATACTTATTATTCCTGTATTATGTTTACTTTTATTGTAATTTGTAATTCTGTCATTTCTATACCTATGTCCTGTACTCTCCTGGGTCGTGCCTGAAAATAGGCAGGTTTGTTGCCTAGCGCACTTACCCGGTTACCAAAAGCTAATAAATAAATAAAAATGATGCAATCTGTGTCACTGCGCATTACCCTTCTTCTGGATCCCATATGGATGGCCTAAGCCTCCCCCAAGCACAGCAACTCATTATACAGCTTGGTACCGCTGGCTAGCCAGCATGTTTGTCATGGGGCTCTGCATCCAAATGAAAATAAAAAATATGGAGCTAAATCCACCACTCCACAGCAGTGCTGGAAGAGTTAGTGGAGCAAGGTTCATCGCACGTGCCAGTGCACCAACTGGTGTGCTCAGAACAGTTTGTGCTCTCCAGTACCTCTGTCAGCTTGCCCCATTGGTCTGGTGAGTAAGATATGGATCACCACTTGTTATCGCAGTCACCAGTCCACATTAGCTCCTCATTTTATTTTTCATTTGGCACAGTGCCAAAGACTGAATAGGCTGCTGTGTCTTTTGCCTAGCCACAGATGTTCCGATCAAGTCTTAGGACAATCAAAACTCGCATCACGCAACCACATGTCCACCACTCCAGATCCATCAACCAAAACCCCGTCCACCCCACAAACAGACATCCAGAGTGTCTGACTCACTCTGTTCCAAACAATCTTGGCCTGCAGCTGTAAACAACCATGTTCACTGCACATCAGCCTTCTTCCAACCACCAAAAAGCCCGCAGCATGATGCAATCTGTGTCACTGCGCATTACCCTTCTTCCGGACCCCATATGGATGGCCTAAGCCACCCACAAGAGTGGCAACTCATAATACAGCTTGGTACCACTGACTGACCAGCATGCGTGTCATGGGGCTCTGCATCCAAATGAAAATAAAAAATGCAGAACCAAATCTGCCACTCCACAACAGTGCTGGAAGAGTTAGTGGAGCAAGGTTCATTTCATGTGCCAATGCACCAACTGGTGTGCTCAGAACAGTTTGTGCTCTCCAGTACCTCTGTCAGATTGCCCCATTGATCTGATGAGTAAGATACATATCACCACTTGTTATTGCAGTCACCAGTCCATATTAACTCCTCATTTTTTTTTCATTTGGCACAGCGCCAAAGACTGCATAGGCTGCTGTGTCTTTTGCCTAGCCACGGATGTTCCAATCAACTCTTAGGACAATCCAAACTCGCATAACGCAACCACATGTCCACCACTAAAGATCCATCAGCCACAACCCCGTCCGCCCCACAAACAGACATCCAGAGCGTCTGACTCATTCTGTTCCAAACAATCTCAGCCTGCAGCTGTGAACAACCATGCCCACTGCACATCAGCCTTTTTCCAACCACCAAAAGGCCCGCAGCATGATGCAATCTGTGTCACCTCGCATTACCCTTCTTCTGGACCCCATATGGATGGCCTAAGCCACCCACAAGCTATCAAAAAACAGTCAGACAACATCCTGTAAGTGCAGCTATGATCCGACATCCATTCTGAAGCAGTCCCGTGCATTGTTCCACAACTGCAAAACAACCTTCGTGTGTGCGCATGATCCTTTGTCCGAATCATGTAATGCTACAGCTGTCAGCAGGCCTTGCTGCACATGACCCTTGGTATCTTCACAGTGTTATATCCCCTTGTATCCCATTTCCATTGATCCATCAAACAGTTCTTCATTTGCCAGGCAGTTATGTTTGTCAATGCACCATTTGCATGTCCCCCTAAAATGAACTTTCCTATTGTCACCTTCGCCACCACACTTTGTGACCTTAGTGCTGTACTTTCGTCAGGGGGACCTGGCTGTAGAAGACACATGATCTCCCTGAAACAACATTGGTGACCCCTTACAAGTAATCATGCATGCGTTCTTCTCCTTGTCATCCAATCTAACATGAAACCTTCCTTTCTTCCTAGCAAGACATCAAAGCATTGCTGTCGGAGTCAGACCGGTACTGGTGATACTCAGCGAAGCACTCAATGCAGAGGTGTGCATTGCAAGCCATGGATGCTACTGATGGTTCTGCTTGCTTCTGTTTCAGAGTACAATTGTGGCACCTACCCTTCTTGACTTTCACCGGGCAGTGTGGACCATATCTTTATCTCACCACCTGGGAACTCTCACGTAACATTTACGCCATTTGTTCCCTTACCTTCACTCACCAGACCTCTTTTAGCTCAGTTTTTTTCATTTTCATTTGGCGCAGCCTATTCAATGACTGGCATGTCACTGCATTACCTCCGAAACACCAACAGGCCAAGCATGCATTCCACCAACGTAAGACAATCTGATCCATGCCCATGACACTGCATCTGACATACCTGCCACCAAACCATTTCATCAAGTTTCTCACTTCTGCCATTGAACCATTCTTCACGTCAGCTGTTGCTCTCCTCTGCCATTTCCTCATCCTGCTCTACCATGCATCTCCTACCACCTCTGCACATCTCATGACTCCAAGTCGCACACTCTGGTCTCTCTAAGGTCTCTTCAAGTTGCCCCCCTCCAGAAAACTGATTCAACCAAACAGTCGCAGCACTCTGGTCCCCCTCTCTCCCACATTTGCAGCACTCTGGTCTCTCTGTCCCCCGCAGTTGCAACATTCCAGTCTCTGTCTCCCCCACAGTAGCAGCACTCCGGTCTCTCTCTCTCTCTCTCTCTCTCACAGTCGCAGCACCCCGGTGTCTCTCTCGCAGTCGCAGCACTCTGGTCTCTCAAACTCACACAGTCTGGTATGTCTGTTCCCTTGTCATGCAGCTCCCCATCATGTAGTCAGAGAAGCTGCAGAGGAAGTACTGGGGGTAAGTCTTCTTGTGTTGCCAGTTTGAGCCTCTATCTGTACTAGTGATACGCAGGAAAACAATCAACGCAGAGGTGTGTTTTGCATGTACTGCATGTAAATGAAGGTTCGGCACATATTTCTTCTACGAACAAATTCTGCACCTCCCCTTCTTCCCTTTCACGGGGTAGTGTAGTCCATCACAAGTTGGATTCTGTGCAATTACTGGAAGTGAGGCACTACCTCTTCTATGTGCATATCCTTCAAACAGATTCTCAGAGAGGAGCATGTGGAAATTAAGTTGTCTGTGCTTGGTCACTCATCCAGCCTTCGATCGCTGAACATGATTCACGCTGTCTCGGAACAGAGTAAATGCATTTGCCAGTGCCATGTCCCACAAAACCCAGAAAAGGTATATCCACCACTTCTTTGATTTTCTGGCACATGGGTACTGCCCCCAAAGCTGGTCAGCGATGTCCACACCATTCAAGTGCATGTTATACTGCTGCAGTACGTCCGGACATGCAATTGATACAACAGTGCCATCTCTTTGTCTCCTGGGCACAGATGTTGCTGGTGAGGTAGGGTCATGGTTTGTTGAGAGCAAGAAAATGGGATGGTTGTCTTTCCACACTGTGACAACAAGTGAACCATTTTGTCATTGTTTATAACCACAAGCTTTCTTTTTCATTGATAATTTGTTAAGTTCTGAAGGCCATCCAATCCTGTTGGTCCGCATTGTTCCACATGAGTACAAGCCAACGTTCAATAGTTCTATTGTCAGGTGATCGAAGTAAAGTAATTGTCAAAATATACATGGTGCCTTTTGCCACGAAGATCCTTAGTCAGATCTTTCACAGCCCTCTCTGCAAGGCCCACTTCCACAGTGCCAGCAACCTTTCTTGTGTACACTTGGAAATCAGACACATAACCGTAATGAGGATCTGCAAGGACCCATACTTTTATCCCATACCGTTGTGGCTTGCATCGCATGTACTGCTTGAAGGAAAGTCGTCCTCTAAAGCCCACCTTTGCCTCATCAATTGACACTTCTCGGTGTAGGTTGTACTCCATCTTGCATGCCTTGATAACATGGTTGATAACTGGTTGAACATGATGTAGCTTATCATGCTCTTGAGATCCTCTTGGTGGATTTAGCGTGCTGTTACTAGCATGCATGCAGATACTGCACAATCTTCTAATAACGCTCACGGGTCATTAACTTTGAAATTGGTAAACATCCATATAGATGGTGCTTCCCCCAGTACATGCGGTAGTGTGGCGCCTTTATAACGGACATGTATAGTCACATTCCAAATAAAGCTTTTATGTCGCACGCAGTTACTGGAGTCCATCGGTGGTCAACTTTGTTTGCTTTTGCCTGCTTATGAGCACTGTACTGGTTTGTCTCCTCGGCAATCAGGTCATAGAGAATTGGTGGGAATGTTAGGTTCATAAAATCCATGGGAGCCTTCTCTGCACTCATCAGTGTGGTGGGACCCACAGGCTCCTTGAAATCCTCAACATGGACCTGCTGTAAGCAACCTGTCCATCCATCATTGTGACCAGCATCCAGATGTGGTGAAGGTTGCGAAGGTTGCTCTGCATCAACTTCATGTTGTTCATGATGGTCATCAACGTCAATTTGGATACTCGCACGCTGCAGTGTAGCCAAAGGAAGATCATCTTCACTGTCTGTGTTGTTCCTCTGCAGATGTAGCTTGGCCAGTGGCACATCATCCTCTTCACTCTCCGTGGAGTGCCTCTTCCACCGCAGCATAGCCAGGAGCAGATCATCATCATCACTGAAATCACTGTCACTGTCTGGTGTAACCAAAGGCATCATACGCACCAAATCCACCTTGAAGTTGGAATCATCAAAACCTTGAAAGTCATCCGCCTCATTGTCACTGGCACTATCGAACAGGTCTAGCAGGTCATTTTTGTACACATTCTCCATATTTCCAGTGATGATCTGTGGAGTTGCAGTCTCTCGGAGGAAAACAGCTGTCTCTCTCTCGATCTCAGGGTAGTCTCTCAAAGAAGTCTCAATCTCGGACTAGTCTCTCAAAGTAGTCTCTCGATCTCAGTGCGGTCTCTCAATCTTGGGGCGGTCTCTTAATCGTCTGCAATCAAAGAAAAAAAAACATCTTTGCACTGCAGACACGACTCACCTAGGCCACCACCTTCAAAACCTAAACATGCAGAATAACCTGTATGCACATACATCACCACGACATATGCCTAAGCCTGCCAAATATCACAAATGTACAGAAATACTCCACACTGTAAAGCTGGCACCATCATGAAAAACATTTTTTTTTTAATTACATCTGTAATCAGTCCCTCTCCGAAGCCATAGAGAGTGTGGCCTTTTTGTTTGAGTGCATAGATTACATCCATAGCTGTAACAGTCTTTCTCTTGGTGTACTTGGTGTAGGTGATGGCGTCCCGGATCACATTTTCCAGGAACATCATGAGAACACCGTGGGTCTCTGCATAGATCAGCTGTGAAATGAGCTTCACCAAACCATGACAAGCCAGACGGCAGATATCTGGCTTTGTGATGCCCCTGCCCACACTCCCAGTGCCTTGCAACAACACAAAATGGCATTCTGTTTAGATCACATCTCTTTTGTAAACAGCTAGCAGCGAGTCGGAGCCCACGAGACTCCAGGGAATCCAGTTTGTGGGATGGTTTCGTATGTTTGGAGGTGGGATGGAGGACCCTGACAGCGTGGCAACCATTTTGTGTGATGGCATCAGGTCTCAGAGGGAGGGGGGTCACCCAGACAACAGGCAATGCTGTTTGTGGGATGGTGCTGGGCCTTGCATTGCCTCCCACCATGCCACAAACAGCATTGCCTGTTATCTGGGTGACCCCTCTCCCTCCAAGACCTGACGCCATCATACAAAATGGTTGCCACGCTGTCAGAGCCCTCCATCCTACCTCCAAACATACGAAATCATCCCACAACATGGATCCCTGGTGTCCACACCCTATGGTATCAACAACAAATGAAACAGCATTCCACACAGTGTTCTGTATTCCTCCCTCCCACCCCAATGCAACAAAACAACACAAAATGGCATTCTCTTCATATCACATCACCTTTGTAAACACCCAGCCACAGGTGGGAGGTCACAGACCACCAGGGAATCCATTTTGTGTGATGGTTTCTTATGTTTGGAGGTGGGATAGAGGACCCTGACAGCTTGGCAACCATTTTGTGAGCTGGCGTCAGGTCTCGGAGGGAGGGGGATCACCTAGACAGCAGGTGCTGCTCTTTGTTGGATGGTGCCGGGCCCTGCCTCACCCGCCCCCATCCCACAAACAGCATTGCCTGTTGTCCAGGTGACCCCCCCTTCCATCCGATACCTGACGACAGCTCAAAACATGGAGTGCCATTTGTCAGGGAACTGCCCCCACCATCAAACACATGGAAATAAGGGGCACAAAATGGATTCATTAGTAACTTTGGTGTCCCCCAAGTCCACTGCCATAAAACATCCGTCAGAATGCTAAAAAATTGAAACCTCGATGTCCAACCCCCAGGCAGCATGGCCATCACACAAACCCTCAAATACCCAGCAACAACAAACAGGGGTGGTGGAGTAGAGCGGAGAAACCTTTTTGTGCAATGGTACCAGGTGTTTGAGGCTAGAGGGGAGGCTTTCCCTGTTGTCTCCCCACCACCCTCAGAGACCTGGCACCAACAGATTCCCTGGTGTCCCAAATGTTCCTCCACCACCACACGGCACCATGCTTTCAGCATTCCCTTGACCCACCCCATGCTACACCACAAACAGCATCCCCTCCCATGCCCTCACCACCCTCAGAGACCTGGCACCAATGGATTCCCTGGTGTCCAGAGGTTCCGCCACCACCACCCAACACACAGCACCATGCATTCCCTTGACCCCCCACCATGCCAACCCACAAACAGCATTCCCCCATCCCCCCGTGGCCCCCACCAGCACATCCCTCACAAGCATGGAAACAACCACCCCTGAACCCCAAACAACTGCATGCTTCACAAATGGAGAAAAAAACATCAAAACAGAATTCACCCAGTGATGGTCTCCCCCGGTCACCTCCCTGGCACATTTATTCTTACTGGGCAGATAGGGCATAGTGGCATAATTGTTACCTGGCGTGGAAAGTAAACAGTCATGATCGCGGTCTGGTCCACAATAACCATACCAGGTGGGAATGGCGACTCCATTGCAGTGACACCCCTGAGTGAAACCGCAACCACAGCGCTGGCAGAACACAGCACCTCTCACCACCGGACCGTGACATGCGCAACGAGCAGAATGCAAGTACCCTGTACAAGGGAGTGAGGGGAGGGCAACGGCTGCCTGTATCTGCTATGGTTGCAAGTCTGTCAGGAGGGGAGGCGCCATCAGCAGTTCACTCTCAGGCTTGGCCAGTCAGTGTCTGTAGGGGTGTGCAGAGTGTGTCATGCCCATCGAGCTTCCGTGGTGCTTCCACCAGGTGACCACCTCATTACAGGATGAAAATGAAAAAAATAAATAAAAAAAGCAAGGGACACAACCAACCCGACAGGAGCCCACACTCCCGTACGCCCACACGCCTACCCACAATCTCTCTTACACTCTTCGAGCACCCAAACAAAATATAACAATACTTCGTTAGATGGCAACCAGAAAAGAAAAAGAAATAAAACATACCAGCCACAGAGTGCTTTTGTGTGAATTTAAGTATTTTCGGGGTCTTTCTGTGAGCCGGCTCACCGAGAAGTCAAAAAATGGAAGTAAGGCTTCTCAATGAAGATGGCTTACAGAAAGACCCCTGAAAGCACTTAAATTTGCACAAAAGCACAAGAACATTTTAAAAAGTTGAATACCTGGAAGATCTAAGTGTTCTGCAAGGAAGATATCTGGTTGCTCACGAATCGGGACAAGTGGCAAAAGGCTGACAAATATAGCTCTGCTCCAGTTCCACCTGCACGCAGCAGCAAAGTGAGGAGCCGACTTTAAAACACAGTTTAATGAGGATTTTGCTATGGGACCCCTACACTTTCCAGCCATTGAAAAGAGGCTTACAATGTGGGATATCACCCAAAGAGATTTAATAAGCCATAGTTTCATTGGCTGGCAAGTAATGGCAAAAAAAGTTAGTGACGACTCCAGACGTAGCATGGACACACTAAGACACAGCAGCTCACGTCTGGAGTCATTCTCGGTAAAAAGAGCACACTGAAGCCTGCCGAATGCAGATGTTTCTCGGAGACAAAGAGTTAAAGTATTTTTCCAACAGATTTTACTCTCTGCCGAAGCAGCACACAGTTTCTTTCTCCTACTACAAGGTGAAAGTGAAACTCTCTTTCAAGCATGAGTCACTTCCTGCCTGCCTGAAGCATGTGACCCACACTGTGTAAGCCATGTGATGTGTGTGGGCTGCCTGTGAATTCTCACTCCGCCTTAAAGTGGGGTAAGATGGAGTGCACAACGCAAAGTCTTAATCACAACGCAAAATGGCAAAGTGAGGGTTTAAAATGGGCACTTCAAATAGCGGAAAAATAGCACAAAGTGGCCACTGTATGTCCACTTCGTGGGTGGAATTTTACTCGCTGCATCTCTAGAGAGGGTTCAAAGAAGCCCTGACAAGAAGGGAACCAGGAGGAGGAGTAGAGGAACAGTGGTCACACCTTAAGGAAGCCACAGTGGAGGTGACAAATCAGTGCATTAGACTAAGTGAAAAGGGAAAAAGTAGAAACAAACCACTATGGTTCACAAAGGAGGTGGCAAAGAAAGTGAGGGACAAAAAGGGAGCTTTCAGAAAATACAAGGAGACTCAGTAGGATGAGGATAGGGAGGTGTGCCTAGAGAGACAGAAGGAGGGAGGAAAAGCTGTTAGGAGCATGAAGGAGCAAGCAGAGGAGAGATTAGCACAGATGGTAAAGAAGGGTGACAAGACATTTTATAGATACATTAGTGATAGAAGGAAGGCCAGGGGAAGGTTTGTAAGGCTCAAAGAGGGGAAGGAGAGTGTGTAGAGAGTGACCTGTGAGCTGCCCCAGGGATCATGCTGAATGAATACTTCTGTTAAGTATTCACAGTAGAGTGGGAGGGAGACGGACCACAACTAGGCATCAGAAACAGTGGAGGAAGAGAGGTAAACACCAACCCTTTTACAGAAGAGTGAGTCCTGGAGAAACTCACAAAACTGAGGGTGGATAAAGCAATGAGACCAGATGATATACACCCCAGGATGTTAAAGGAATTATGGGCATTGCTAGCATCACCACTGGTGGCCCTGTTTAGTGAGTTGCTCAATACAGGGGTGGTTCCAGAGGACTGGAGGGGGGCAAATGTAGTCACTATTCACAAGAGCAGTAGCAGAGAGGAGGCAAGAAACTACAGGCTTGTCAGCCTCCCCTCAGCTGTGGGCAAGATCATGGAGGCACTGCTTAAAGAAGAGATTGTGCAACACCTGGTAATCACAGGAGCACAGGATCTGAGAGAGCATGGATTCACGGCAGGATGGTTATGTCAAACAAATCTGATAGACTTTATTGACTGAGTGACGAAGGAGGTGGATCAGGAAGGAGCAGCAGATATTGCCTAACTAGATTTCAGCAAGACCTTCGACACCGTACTAAACAGAAGGCTGGTTAACAAGCTAGGTACCCTGGGGTGGGCCACAAAGTGGAGAACTGGGTTAGTAACTGGTTGAGGGGCAGGAAGCAGAGGGTGGTAATAAATGGGATCAAATCCAAGGAAAGAAGAGTGACCTGTGAGCTGCCCCAGGGATCAGTTCTGGGGCCAGTCTTTTTTAATGTCTTTATCAGTGACTTTGTTGAAGAGCCGGAGGGGATGGTTCACCTGTTTGCAGATGACATTAAGATCTGCAACAGAGTAGACACTCCAGAGGGGGTCAATAGAATGAGAAGGGATCTGAGAAGGCTGGAAAGATGGTCCAAGGTGTGGCAATTAAAATTCAATGCAAAGAAGTGCAAAATCATGCACCTGGGGTGATGAAACCCTGCGGAGAGTTACAGAATGGGAGGGGGGATTGCTGGCAGATACCAGAGAGGAAAGAGATCTGGGGATAATCATCTCAGATGACCTAAAGGTGACCAAATAGTGTAACAAAGCTGTGGGGAGGGCTAGTGAGATGTTGGGATGTATAGGAAGGGGTATCACAAACAAAAGAAGGGAGTTGGTGATGCCATTGTACAAAACACTGGTGAGGCCTAGTCTGGAATACAGTGTTCGGTTCTGGAGATCGCATCTTTGCAAGGACATAGAAATGGTGGAAGTAGTCCAGAGAAGGATGACCAAGATGTTGCAGGGTTTGCATCAGAAGACATATGGGGATAGAGTAAATGACCTCAATATGTAGACACTGGAGGAGAGGAGGGAGTGGGGAGACATGATGGAAACCTTCAAGTATCTTTAGGGCTTGAACAAGGTGCAAGTGGGTGACATTTTTTAGCACAAGAGTTATACAAGGACATGGGGGACACAATATGAGATTTGAGGGGGGCAGGACAAGGGGAAATGTGAGGAAATTCTTCTTGAAGGAAAGGGTCGTGGATGCTTGGAACAGCCTGCCCCAGGAAGTGGTAGGGGCAAGCATAGTGGGGAGGTTCAATCATGCATGGGATAGACATAGGGGAACCTTAGATGTGGGGAAGAGAAGTGAAAGCCAATGACCATGCACAGTCAGTGGCTGCTGATGCAGGCAGGGAATATGGGCAGACTAGGTGGGCCTAGCAGTCCTTATCTGCCATCAACTGCTATGTTACCATGTATGTTGGTGGACTGCAAATTTATTTCATTACTTCATTTGGTTAAATATCCAGGAAGGTAGACTAGGTTTTGTAACCTGTTAACAGCAAGATCCCATTCAGGTTCATAGTGTAGTACAATAGACAAAGTTTTACTGATAGGCACAGTTAACAAGGACCCTGGTTTTCCATTTTTACGGCTAACACCGGCAACAATCACGGAATCCTGCTTGGTTTGTGGATTTTGAATTCTTGTACCGGTGCCTCAGGGAAATTGCATGTCACTGCACAGAATTTCTAAGATTTCAGCAACTTTTTAAATTTTTTTTATTTTCCGTTTCTATGTACCCTTCTCACAGCCTCAGTCTCCACTTTTCAGAGATCCCTAGGTTGGCTATCCCTTAGCTTCACCCCCAGCTAATGCTCAGGAGCTTGTGTGGTCCTGACCCTATCCTGCCTGGATTTTACCCTCCCCAGGTGGGGAGGGGACCCCAGGTCACCCCTCCGCACTCCCTTAGTGTGTGTCGAGCAGCTCAGTGGGTCCCTCATGGATCCTGGTTATGAAGTCTGGAGCACCTGGGTCCCTTCTGCTGGTGGCCAATGTGAGGTGATTGTTCCTAGTTTTCTGGTCTTTGTTCCTGAGGGCACCAGGACTACAGGAGATCCAAGGAGGTAGGTCACATAGAAACATGCCACTGCTCCAGATCCTGGCTAGCGTCCTCCCCTCCTGATCACTCTGCAGCACCATTGCATCACCACCCGTGGTCACACAGGAAGTGGTAAAGCAGCAGGACCTACAGCCCACCCTCACTGGAGGAGGGTGCAGTCCCCAGGTGCTCGATCCTACTCCCTGGCCAGACCTCCAGCAACTCGAGTTTGCTTCTGACCTTGGTTCACTGGCATTGCAAGCAATAGTGCTACCACAGCCAGTGGGCCAGCCCAGATTTCAGCATCTTAAAATGAATGCTGCTGTGCTTTGCATTCTTTTTGCTTTGCTGCATATAGCGGTCACAAAATCACCCACACTGCTTTGTTGTAATCAGCCATTCAGTTTAACCACCCATGCCTAGTGGTTAGAGTAACAGACAGCGAATGAACTGGGTACATCCAGGAGACCTGTGTTTGATTCCACAACCTCCACTTGCATACTGTGTGACTCCAAGCAAGTCACTTAACCTCCCCAGTGCTTCTAGGTCACTCCTGAAAACAGACAGTTCTGCCTAGTGGGCCTTACCTGCTTTACAAAGAATATAAAAAAATACTAATATATGTTTACTACATCATAGAATAGTAGACAGGGTACCATGTAATTTACCTGAGTTTTACTTTGGGCTAAAATTACTTTGTATAGGTAAAGATAAATGTTCAGATACATTTTATGTGTTTTATAAGCTTGTTTTAGATTTTAGTCAGGTTTTTATTGTATTCTTTGCATATAAGCATCTAAGTTGTAGATTGCTAAATGCAGGATCACTGTTACCAACTAGCTTATTCAAGTTTATAATCAGTAGGGCCATCCAAAAACCTCAGTTGTTTGAATGAAAACTAGTCTGAATGAAAGTGTGTTCACAAAGAAGAAACTGCCTTACTACTTATGAAAAGACTTCATAGTTAGCACCCCACTTAGGTGAATTAGATAATTTGCACCTTTTCTCCCACCTGCTGTTTCAGTCTCTGTGACAACAAAAAGTTTTCTGATAGACTGCTTCAACAAAAAGCAAATGTTAAATATTTAAGTGTACTTATGTTTTGCCAGTGGATTTTGAAAGCACAGTCAGTGCTCAATTCACATCTGAACAAAGACATGAAAACTAGGAGACACCCTTTTCATGGACACCAAGTTAAAAAAAAGCATCCACATTTCTGGGAGATGCATAAATCCATTTGAACGTCCTCCACTAATCACTTATGGATTTTTCAGGTGAAGACACTGTATTTCAAAGAAGCAAATTCAACCGTTTTTTTTTGCTCCTCCTACCCCCTGGCCATTCACTCCTTCAGGCCTGCCAAGGCTCCCTACCACTGCTGCTGAGTCCCAACCACCATCCACTGCTCCTTACTGCTGTGCTACCAGGTAACCCAAAGTAACCCTTCATTGAGTGGGCCCCTAACCCTGTGAGAGGCTACCAGGGGAGGAGAATTGCCCTAATGAGCTTCCTGTGTATCCTGAGCATGGCAGGGGTCTAAACAGACACATGTCTGGGGCTTCCGCTTATGAAGGGACCAACAGCTGTCCTTCAGTTGGTGTTTTCCCATTTTCTTGGGAGTGTGACAGGCCACATGATGTCAAGGCACAGCCGACGTCCATCATGCTCCCTCCTGCAGTGAGGGCTGACATGTTGTCACACTGGCCTCCATCAGGGGCCAGCAAATGCTGAGCTGTGAACCACTCTCCCTCCAGGAGAAGGTGAGTGGTCATTGGACACTCAAGCCTTCACCCACCAGCTGGCCCTCCAACACCCAAGTCTGTTACCTAAACCTGGTCAGCAGTGTCACAGGCAGAAATCCAATTCAGGCAGTTAAATTATAGATAGGAAAAAACAAAGGTAGTCCACCTCAGCGGTGATGGTTCTGATTAATTCACATCTGAGTTCTACAAGCAAAGAGACCAAGTCATTTGTAACTTGTGCAGTGTCGGTGTGGGTGTTGAAGAAAGGGATCATAGTGCTGTCACTACTGCCATCACCACAGAGGGATGTGGACTGCATTGTTGCTACTGCCACTACACCACAGGGGTGGGGGATGTAGTGCTTCTGCCATCACCACTGATGGATGGGGAATGTAGTACTGCTGCCATCACACCTAAGGGATGGGGGCCATAGTGCTGCTGTTTCTGTCACACCTGAGGGAGGGAGGTCATAGTGCTGTTGCTGATGCCATCACACCAGCGGGATGGGGGCCGTAGTGCTGTTGGTGCTGCCATCGCACCTGAGGGACAGGGTCGTAATGCTGCTTCCATCACACCATAGGGATGGGGCTGTAGTGTTGTTGCTGTATCACATCTTGTACCTAAAATAACTTTAAACTGGTACAAGGATGGAAGGATGTGTAATAGTGGAGGTCAAAATTGCTAAAATGCATGTTAGCAGAGTTAAAAATTGTTAAATAAAGTACACAAAACCAAACACCAGTAAAACCGGATTTTGGCTTAACAGACACCGGTGGCAATATCGTTTTTTACAATGTGCAAAACGGAATATGCCCTTTCTCAATCCCGGTAAACCAGTGTCCCTGAGTCAGTTAACAATATAATAGTCAAATGAAATGCATGGAGTAAACTAAATGTATACTCAGAACAGAAAATAAAGGTTGTATTGACATTTAGAGTGGCATGTTGGGCTTAGTCTTGGCTGTTCACTCATAAAACTTGTCTGGATACCAGAATCCTCCTCATCCAGAACAAGATTATACACTCCTGGTACCACGCACCTGCCAGGCTGAAATCGCTTAAGCTCATGGTTCAAGACCTATACTACTTATGTGGGGCTCCAAGAGTGGACCTCATGCATATCATTTGGGACGGCCCAAAACTCCAGTCAATCTGGTCCCAAATCCATGGCTCCTGATGGCCAGTATTGAGGCTAAATGCTCACTGTAACATTTCTGGTCTGAGGAGATTCCTTCAGTCTCCCACTGATTGGCAGAGGTCAGGAAGTTGGCTAACCTAAATAACGTCACATTTTGCCAAAAAATCCACACTCTCCTTCCAAGCTGTATATGACCCCGCCCTCTCATCCCCATATGTGGTATGAGATCCCATGTAAGGGCTAAGCTCCTACATATTCCTTCCTGTAGCTGCCCTCTTGCTGATGTAAATGCATATTTACAGTCACTGTGGAATATGTTTCTGGAAATTACCTGTGCTGTAGTGTATGTACAGTATCCCTAGAGTGTTTCCTGTATTACTGCTTGTAACATAATGGTTAAGGGCACTGAGCTGCATACCTGGAGACCTGGGTTTGAATCCCATTAGCCCCCACTTGCATACTGTGTGGCCCTGAGCAAGTCACTTAACTTTCTTGCATGCCCAGGTTGCACCTGGAAACAAGCTTTGGCTTAGTGTGCCTTTCCTGATTAAACAATTTCCCCTTCCCCTTTCCCTTTTCCTCCCTTGTTTATGTATTTGTGAAAATCTTTTAATAAAAAGGATTAACTGCAAAAAAAACATTATTGAAGATGCTAGGGTCAAACAGATGATCCAATGCCTTTTCAGTACTAAGAACACCCAGATAACAGACTGTCAACCTTATATAAATGTCAACTCACTCACGGTATCACATCTGAAAAAAAAACAGCATTAGCGAGTAAGATGAAAATCTGGGGCTACAAAGGGGCTACAAATCAGTTGACAAGTCTAATAATGGAAATAAAAAGCACTTAGTGAAAGAAAACACTCCAGGAACATAGGCAGAAGGGCAGCTGGGAGTCGAAGGAAAACAAAATAATCAAATTAAGCAATCACAATTTAAAGCATCACCTAGACAGCTGATACTATTAAATGAAACAACAAAAAAGGTACTGAATCAACATGCAGGCTATAATGAAAACAAAAGAGGTACCATAAATACAGGCTGAAAATAGAAATAAAGTTAGAAGTAATGTTTTGACTATTATCCTCTTCCAGAAATAATCTATTATGAAAGGAGTAAGCATAATTCAGAATTAATAATGATTCCCACTGGCAGCTTTTCATTTATTTTCAAATACCATATTTGGTATATCCATTGGATCTTATTCATTGATTGATACTGAGTAATCGATTGATTGATTGATTGATTGATTGCACATTTGCTCCCAAGTCTAAGCCCCTAAGATGCAGCATCTCTTTTACAAGGGTGTCCTTTGTACATCCCAACCAAATAGTGTCACTGACAGTGACTGTGACTAGGGCCCCCCATTTTTGTAGTTTTCATGGCAGAAGGTTATCTGAGAAACTACAGTATGTCAATGCCTTTGGTGAGATCAATAAAGATAGCACATGTAAGATACCCTGGGACACATGGCTTGCAGCAAGCAGTGGTACTTTAGTATGTTGTCACTGTAATGACTTAACAGCATTGGCAACTTTGTAATTCTGTCGAGTTGTGGCTATGCCGACAGTAGAGGATGGGGTTGGCATGGGGATGGCCATGTCGGGGAGGGTGAGAGGGGTTGGGCTTTGTTGGTCAGTTTGCCAGCAGGGGAGGACAAGCCCAACACGGTTTGAGCTGAACCCTTATGCTCACCACTCATCAGTGAGCGTCTCATCCTCATCCTCTTGCTAGCCATCATCATCCTCCTTCTCCTCACTGGAGTCAGACTTCTTCACATTTTGGGTTGGGATCAGGGGCAGTCGCCACTGGGATGGTCCCGGGTCATCGGTAGGGATGGTGTCCATTGCAGAGTAATGTACATACCTGTGTGCTGACAGTGGCAGCATGTAAGCCCAGTGTAATATGCATACACCCATGCTGCCTTTGCAGTGCAGTGGCCATACACCCTAGGTGCTGCACACTCCTTTCACCCCATTGTCAGTGATCAACAGGCAAGCACCCACATGTGGCACAGTAGCGGATTTCGTCTGAGAGACTGCAGGCACAATAAGATACCATAAAATGATCCACACCCCTTCAGGACCATAACCAACAGTCATGGACTGCCCTGGGGGCACCACAGCAAATTCAATACAGCAGAGAACCCGAGATCTCAACGTTGTAGGATCAGAGACACACACATGTAAATATTACATGTTAGTAGTATATACTAGCTCATGGTGTTCCCCATACCAATACCATGGACTGATAAGGGCCTCCTGTTAGGCCTACCCACCACTACAAACAGACATACCGTTACAGACAGGGCATGCACTAATATTATCCAATGTGTGTGTGGTCCTGGGGACCATGCCTTACATCTTGTTCCCCCATACTGTGCCAGTGCATCCAAGACAAAGTGAATCTGGGTCCTCCCATGTGCACACTACCATCACTGGTGTATCTACACACACATACACACACACACACACACACACATATACACACACACACCCAACATGACAGTGTAGCTGTGGTTACTCACATGGATGGGATGGGCTGGTCCAACTTGGCTCTCATATCTGCTACCAGGCATGCCAACCACCTCCACTGTGCATAGTGTGGAGGCCACTACCTCCTCTGCTGGTGCTAGAGGCACAGCTGTCTGATGGTCACCTCCCATGTCCCTGTAGTCCCATCTTGCCTGGGGAAACCAATTTCTTGGTTTGCCTCTTCATCATGGTAAGTCTCTTCCTTACTGCATTTACAGCCTTAGTAACAGCCAGCCATGCAGCCCATGATGCAGCTCTGAACCCACTCTTCTTACAAATAGTGTGTTCCCAGGCCACATATTCGTGGGTCATGATCATGAGCTCTGTGTTGCAGAAATTTCTTCTGCCTATTATCTTGAAGTCATCCCTTGTCCCTGTTTGGAATGTAGAGAAACAACAGCATTGAGGATTGAATACACAGAGTAGAGCACACAGAAAAGGTATGGTGGTGTGCAGGCTTGCTGTCCCCTGGCTGAAATAAGTATGCACGTCTGCATTGCTGGCCACAACACACAGCAAGCTTCCTGCCTAACACAGACATTGATCATGTGCCAAAACAACAATAGTGTAGTCCTGATGCAGCATAAACATGGTTCTGTGCTCAACCATGTCCCTATTGTTGGCCATTTCACAATATACATACCACTATCCTCCTGCTGTTCCTCTGTGGAATCTGAGTGGTGCACTTTGCCCTTTTATATCCTCCAGGTGCAATGAGGCATGCAGACGAATGAATACATTCCAGTAATGATATGTAAATGTGGAATTTGCCTTCCAACTGGAAAATCAGCTACTTTGCATACCCCAGTTGAATATTGCAGGTTTGCTCCTAGTAGGGGTGTGCGAGTAATGAATACTAAATTCTAATACCACAAATAATACACTATTTGGTATTCGGAAGCTGAATACCGAATAGTGGCACTATTCGGTAGGTATTCAGGTTGTCTTTTTGGTGGGATTTTATGATCTTGCAGGACTTGTTGGTCAATCACTGAACATTTCCAAAGCTCACTGAAGACACATAATGTAACTGCTACATTGCAGCAGAGAAAGACATGGTGGAGAGAGCTATGAGAGTGGAAGAGATTAAACACAAACAAATTATATTGTATTACATCACATCACATCACATTACATCACAGAACCTTTATGTTTTAGGGCTGCAGTGGGCAGAGCCCTAAAGACCATTTGCAATTGATGAGAAAAAGGACTCCACGTTCCTTCCAAATGAACATGTTGGACTGCGTCACAGTTGCCTCCGCATCTGTGAAGCCGTCCACCCGTGTTGTTCCTACCGACCACAGCACTGCACTATTTCACAGTGCCCGCGATCACAGCGGAACTGGCACACTCTATTATATCACGATATCATTGCCATTCATGTTACAAAGAACAGAACTTGCTAGCTGATTGCCTGACCATCCATAACCAATATCTGTTTAATAATTGTAACTTCTACAGTTGTACCATACACATACAAAAAAAACTACTTAAATTTTCAATGTAAACCCACTCTCTGAACCATACACTGCAACTTCCTTTTAACAAAAAAATATACAATACCACCACCACTGCTAGCTGACTGTCTGACCATCTCTAGCCACTATGTGTTTCATGTTTGTAACTTCTACAGCTGTATCATACACATACTTTATCATGGAAACCCACTCTCTGAACCGCAAACTGCAACCTCCTTTTAAAAAAAATATACAATTCCATCACCGCATAATAGAGCCAAATTGCTGATTATCTCATTAAGTGTTCATCTAAACAATACAAAGATAATAAATTATTATCAGACAAAGAACCTCAGTGTTCAATAGCTACAATGGAAATTAATACTTTTATTCAGTGGAATGTGCAAAATTGTCCTTCTGCTAAAGCAAACAAGGCTGTATTATGTATGTTGTCGGACACCCACTCCAAATTGCACTAAGAATTATTCATCACAGACATCGCAGTAAGAGGTTCAGAAAGATGTAAAACAGTATATTAATGTAAACCCCCTATGAATTGGGGTCACTAAAAAGCCTTCTTTCGGTGAGTCTAAATGCTCTCCGCCAGGCTGGTGTCCTGTATTTCAGCCGATTTAAAAAAATAATTGAGTGAGAGTGCCTAATGCCTCCATGTACTGTTGTTTTAAGAGCTGCCAAACTGCAGATAATTACTTTGAAATGGGGGGTCTGTGTGTTTCCCTGCTCGAGTCCCACCTGGGCCACTGAGCAAATTGCTCCATTTCTGCTGTCGCTATATGCGCAGAGGGAGCTCTTTCAGAAGATGTAATTGTTTGCTTGTAACCTGTTAAAGTAATAATGAAAATGCAGTTTGTTCTAGCCTTCTTGCTTGTAGCCAGGACTGTGCAGAGAGTAACTCCCTCATGTTGGTCCTGAACTGCTGAATTGGACCAATCAGTGTAGGGATCCTTTAAAATGGACCCTGCTCTGGGCGAATCAGAACTTGAACTCTCCTCTGGAGCCAGCCATAATGGGACTGTATGGCAGATGCCTCTGGGAATTGTAGTTTGGACTTCAGCGCCTTTTTGCACCAACAGGGGGAGTCTGACTGTAAGTGACAGCCAAACCAGCCAACTGAACTGGGAGGAACTCAAAGGAAATGCCTGGCTCTGTCTACTGGAAAGTTCAGATGAGTTGTGACTGTGAAGAGAGAAGGAGCTCCGAGCTTCTGCGCTGTATAGTTTTGCATGGGAAGCTCGTGTGGGGCCCTGAAGTTCGGCCTTCCAACTGTTTGTGAGTGCCAGTGCGGACTGAATCAGAGTTGTGAGGAGAAAGAAGTTCCAGAAGTGTGGAGACCAGGCTCACCCTGTAGAAGACTGGAGAAACTGCTGAATCGCGTTCGGTCTGTCAGGAACTGAAGCTGCTGTGTGTTCTCCCGGGTATTTTGCAGTAATTGCAATCGGGATCGAGAAGCAGCCTGCCTGGTATAGTACTTCCCTTTTACATATAAATGTGTGTAGTGCTTGTGGGGAATTGCATTTCAAATCCCCTGTACAGTGAACAGAGTGCATGAAGCTGGAAGTAAACCCCAGTTTAATTCAGACAACATCCATTTGATCTAAACTGTAGTGGGGTCCAGTCACAAGGACCTTGTCCACATGGTCTGCTCCTCCTGGCAATCCAGGACAATCTGCCTTCCATCCAGTTCCCAGCATTGAGTTGAGAGTACAAAGCAGGGTAGCTCCCTGTCATCTGTTTGTCGAATTGCAAATGTGTCATCTAATTGTTGCTTTTTTTCATTTCTTCACGAACTGAGCCCTCCGGCTCCAGATTACAATTGGGTATTGTGCAAGTGTTTTTTCCATCACAGGGCCCCGACCAGCTGTACCTATCCTGGCTAGCCCCCCCATCTTGGGTACCCAGTGAAAGTGACAATTTGGGACTCTGAATATGTGCACAGTACTGTGATTATTAATGTGTTTAACTTAATTAACCTGATTTCCCCCTGTCCTTGTTATATCCCCCTAAATAAATCAGATTTGTTTGTTTCAGCAAAGTTACACTGTCTGAGGCATTCGTTTATGTTAAAGTATTGTTCTGTGGCTTTTGCACTGTACCATCTTGTTTTACAGGGTGTCCCCAGAGTCTAGTCGACAGAGCCAGTCCTGGGGGTAAGTGTATATTGTGAAGATATTTCTGATGCACTGTGTGGGCACTAGTGGGAAGAGAGGGAGGTTACAGTGTCCCAGAGGGCTGTGACCAAGTTATTTTAACTACTGCAAACCCTGACCTCTGGGTGGATGCACTTGCCCTTGGATCTAGGCCCCTCAACCTGTTAGTAGTTAAGCAGGCAGGGGTAGTAGCCCTTGGGATAGTGCCACCTAGGGGTAACATTAAATTTTATAGATTAAAATGGTACTTAGTCTTTCAAATGATAACATATTTATGAATGCTTTTCTTAACAAACTGCTGACGTCAGAAGCATCATATACGTGCATAATCCAGCATGTATGCACACAGTTACACTAGGGAGACTGACCCGACCACCACCCCAAAAACATACTATTTTGGTCAATACTTAGATAAAGGTGATCTGTGGCCAGTGGAATGAGGAAAAAAAATGCACCTATAACCATTGCCAACCAAAAAAGAAAGTGACCATAAAACTAAAGTCTAAACCCATAACAATGAATTAGGATCAATGGGCAACTGGCTATGATGAAGTGGCAGTGGGTTTGAAGTCAAAATAGCAGCACTGCATTTTTTGTTTTTTTATGTTGGTAATATTCTGTGTGTTTGTGTGTGTGATCTAACTCTATAAAAGAACAACATGTAACTACAGATGCAACAAAGTTTAACTTCGCTAGCATAGCAGAGGCGAAGTTACTCACTCCACCTCGACACACGGCTACGTGAAGTGCCCAATGAAATGCAATACTTCGCCACTTCGTGTCATAATGACTTAGCATTATGATGACGCTGTGTTACTTCACTTTATTTTCTTTTAAAGGTGGAGTGAGTGAGCATTGTAACAGCCCACAGATCACATGGCTCACAGTCTGCAGGTTACATGCTGCAGGCAGGAATTTAATCATGCAAGAGAGTGAAGGACTTTCACTTTCACCTTACCTAGTGTGGGAGAAAGAGCTGTGTTTAAGAGGAGACAGAGAGACAGCAGAAAATATAAACCCTGCTTTGAGAGGAGACAGAGAGATAGCAAAAAATATATATCCTGCATCTGAACCGGAGCACCTTCTGAGCTAGTGGTCCCCTCTTGAAGCAGGAGGTAGTGGTGCCATGGAAGCACCACCTCTGGTGGCACCTACCAGCACCCCCCCTCCAGTGCCATCACCTGCAATGGCCCCTGCACCAACGGCTCAGCAGGAAGTGAGGGAGGAGCCGCAGCATTCACAGCCTCAGCAGCAGCAGCAGCAGGTTTTTCCACCCCTGGCCCCAACTGAGCACCAGCAGCAGCTGGCAACAACATCTGGGGCCCTCCCACCTGTGCCCAGTCCTCCCAGCAGCTCATTAGTGTGGGAGTTCATCACTACACTGCCTGCGGACACCAGTGTAGTAAAGTGCAATTTGTGTGGTGAGGTGGTGTGCCGTGGCCCCAAGGGAAGTCATCTGGGCACAGGTGGTCAGCACACCCACCTATACAACCACCACCATGCAGACTGGCAGGCCAAGCTTGCCGAACCGGGCAGGAATGCGTCTGCTGGCCCTGCTGGGCAACAGGTGGTAGCACGGCCTTCGTCTGCACGTGGTGCCAAGCGGGGGTGGGCCATGGAGCAAGCTGCTGCTCCACAACCTGCAGGTGATGGTGGCAACCCTGCATGAATACCTGCCACACATGCCAATTTGGGCCTGATGTGGAGTGAGTTGGACCGTGTGAACCACTGGATTGATGTGGAGCAGCGGTTGGAGCACATGGAGCTCCACCAACTCCAAACAATGGGCATGCTTCAACTGCTGCTCTCACACCATAACACTGGTCATTAGTTTTTGTTTGTCCTTGCACCCACCACCCTCTCCATAAAAAAAATAGTTCCTGATGTTGCCCCTGATCCATCCCCCCTCTACCTTCAGATTTTGCCCCTTTTTTCATGCACATCTCTTTTTCTGAAAGATGCTACCGTCTTGTACGTTGTTGATTCCCTTTCGGTACTTGATAGTTTCTATCATGCCCCCCCCCACTTTTCCTTGAGGTTATACATATTAAGCTTTAGACTAAGAAACATAGAAACATAGAATTTGACGGCAGATAAGGACCGCTTGGCCCGCCCAGTCTGCCCATTTCCCTACCTAATGGATAAGCTGCAGATCCTAGTTAACCAGCAGCCTACTTCTTCCTACCTCCACCCCCTAGAATTGCCTTATGACTGTCCCATGCATGCTTGAATTCCACCACTGTTTTTGACTCCACAACCTCCTCCGGAAGGCCATTCCATGCATCCACAACCCTCTTTGTGAAAAAATACTTCATTAAATTACCTCTGAGCCGCACCCCCCATCTTCAAATTGTGCCCCCTTGTTCTTGCACACCTCTATTTACTCCACAATATTTGGGAAACCGGTTAACTAGTTGTCACGGGTTGAACTTGGGGCACTACTTATGCCATCAGCAACTTCAATACCACCAGCTAGGACAACAGCATCTCCAACCATGATTGAAGCTACTGATTGCACTGTGAAAAACAGAGAGAAATCCTATTACTGGCATCAGCTATGCACTTCTGCTGCATACTACCATGCCCACGGTCACTCTTGTCACTGGCAGCAGTGCCATGGCCAGAAGCATTTTTGCATGCACGTCTCTTTGCAGGCGTTTTTGGGGATTACACAGAAAATTCACAACAAATTGAGATTTCTGAAATTTGGGGTGGATGGGAAGCCAAAAAACAACAGCGGTGGCTTACAGATGCAGATTGGGCACTAAATAGATGCAAACACACAGATGCAGATTGCACACCATAAAGAGATGCAGCCGCACAGGCACAAAAACACATTAACCAGTGGTCACACAAATACAAAACCGGAAAAATAAATGATACATTTTGCAGGTTGGGGGGGGAGGGTGCAGTCCACCAGCTAGATAGAAGAAAGCAGTAGAAAATACCTGTGTGGCACAATAAAATGTGTCCCACTTGATGGCACACACACACACACACACTCACGCACTATAGGTAATACACAGAAAATTTAACAGTGCAGAATACTATATAGACAAATCTTTTAAACAGAATGAAAATGTGCACTACAACAAACAGAAAATAATTATCAAATATTACTTCAAGTATTACTGTGTGTACATAAACACACAAATACAAACACACACTACTAGTACAAAACAGTTAGACTGCCTTTCTCTTGTGACTCTCACTCCACCTCAGACACGCCCCTCCTCGAAGCACACATCAACAGTGTCTGTCAGTACACAGGCTGAATGTTCTAAATTAACATTCAAAATGTACAGAAAAATAATCAACACTCGATGATCCAAGCACAGGAGGGTTTCCTATAGTCGATTTGCTAAATTGGGAACAAAATAATTGGATCAAAAGTGATTTTTTTAAAGCTTTTTCGATGGTTTGTTTCTCAGAGCTCTGACAGCAAACTGTCTCTAGCTTTCCACTACACATACTACTCAGAACTGAAGCGGTGCAAGACAATATAGAGCCCATGTGACCTGCCATCCCATGAATCATTGTAAAATTTGCCTCAAATAGCAATAAACAAGCTAAGCAAAGCGAAGTCCATTAAAATCAATGGCATTTTGCGTTAAAATTAAGGGGAAGGCTGTAATACAAGGCGAAGTAGAGCAAAGTCCATTGGAAAGTTCACAGGTGGAGTAATTCACTTTGTGTTGCGGAGCACTACGCGGACTGGGGGATAATATGTGAAGTGCTCCACATAGCAAAATGGGAGCAGTTCACCCGCACCTACAGTACATGTAACACAATTTCAAGCACTTGCGATGGTCTGATAATACACTTGCACGTAGATGCCTTACACTTTTTAACACGAGTGTAAGACATGCATAACAATAATATTGTGACACATTATGCAGTAAAGTGTATAAACAAATTATATGTGAAGTGTGAACATATGTTGAATTGACCTCTTGGTGCTCTACAATGCATTTGTAAAATCAGGTAGCAGACACAGAATGGCTGCACAAGGACAGGTAGTGCTCCAATCAAGGCAATATCAATTGTAGACAGAAGGGCACTCACTAACCACAAGTAGGACACACAGGCTCCTTAAGTTCCAAAGGCAAATTTATTCCATAAACACACAATCTGCATGCTTGATGCATTTTGAGCAATAGTTCTTTATGAAACACTGATGCAGTGAAAACAGACTTAAATAGTAACAAGCATTTGTCAATGCCAAATGTTGATTGCGTTGGTCTGTTGAGCTCGCTCACTGCCCCTCTGTCACTCGCTCAGTCTGTTTCTTCTGGTGCTGCAGGCTGCTCTTTTGTACTGGGCTCCTGCCTGCACTGGCAGCTTTTTCTGCCCACTAAGAAATCTGCAGCTGTCCTGACAGAGCTCCGTTGAGGTGGCTCACTCCCCCTCTCTCACTTGCTCATTTTGTTTCTCCTGGCACTGCAGGCTACCCTTTGTACTGGGCTCCTGCCTCTGTTGGTGGCTTTTTCTGTCCACAAAGAAATCTGCAGTAGTCCCAACACAGGTCTGTTGAGCCTGCTCACTCCCCCTCTCTCACTCACTCATTCCGTTTCTGCCAGCGCTGCAGGCTGGCCTTTTGTACTGGGCTCTTGCCTGCATTGCTGCCTTTTTCTGCCAAAAAAGAAATCTGCAGCAGTCACAATAGAGCTCCGTTGAGCTTGCTCACTCCTCCTGTCTCACTTGCTCATTGTGTTTCTCCCGGTGCTGCAGGCTGCACTTCTGTACTGGGCTCCTGCCTGCATTGGCACCTTCTTCTGCCCACAAAGAAATCCGCAGCTGTCCCAACAGAGCTCCGTTGAGGTCGCTCAGTCCCCCTGTCTCACTCACTCATTCTGTTTCTCGTGGTGCTGCAGGCTGCCCTTTTGTACTGGGCTCCTGCCTCTGTTGGCGCCTTTTTCTCCCCACAAAGAAATCTGCAGCAGTCTCAACAAAGTTCCGTTGAGCTCGCTCATGCCCTTCTCTCACTCACTCATTCCGTTTCTGCTGGCACTACAGGCCGCCCTTTTCTACTGGGCTCCTGCCTACGTTGATGCCTTCTTCTGCCCACAAAGAAAATTTGCAGCCGATACAATAGAGCTCCACTGAGCTCACTCACTCCCCCTCTTTCACTCACTCATTCTGGTTTTCCCACCACTGCAGGCTGCCCTTTTGTACTGGGCCCCTGCATGCATTGCTGCCCTTTTCTGCCCACAAATAAATCTGCAGCAGTCCCAACAGAGCTCCATTGAGCTCACTCACTCCTCCTCCCTCACTTGCTTGTTCTGTGTCTCCCGCTGCTGCAGGCTGCCCTTTTGTACTGGGCTCCTACCTGCATTGGTGGCTTTTTCTGGCCACAAAGAAATCCGCAGCTGTCCCGACACAGCTCCATTGAGCTCGCTCACTCCCCCTCTCTCACTCACTCATTCTGTTTCTGCTGGCGCTGCAAGCTAGCCTTTTGTATTGGGCTCCTGCCTGTGTTACCGCCTTTTTCTGCCCACAAAGAAATCCGCAGCAGTCACAGTAGAGCTCCGTTGAGCTTGGTCACTACCGCTCTGTCACTCGCTCGTTCTGCTTCTCTTGGTGCTGCAGGCTGCGCTTTTGTACGGGGTTTCTGGATGCATTGGCACCTTTGTCTGTCCTCAAAGAAATCTGCAGCTGTCCCAACAGAGCTCCGTTGAGGTCTCTCAGTCTCCCTCTCTCACGTGCTCATTCTGTTTGTCCTGGCACTGCAAGCTGCCCTTTTGTATGGGGCTCCTGCCTGCATTGGCACCTTTTTCTGCCCACAAAGAAATCCACAGCAGTCCTGATAGAGCTCCGTTGAGCTCACTCAGTCCCCCTGTCTCACTCTCTTGTACTGTTTCTCCCACCGCTGCAGACTGGCCTTTTGTACTGGGCTCCTGCCTGTCTGACGTCTTTTTCTGCCCACAAAGAAATCTGCAGCAGTCCTGACAACGCTCCGGTGAGTTCACTCACTCCCCCTCCTTCACTCGCTCTCTTGTTCTGTTTCTCCCAGTGCTGCAGGCTGCCCTTTTGTACTGGGCTCTTGCGTTGGGCCCTTTTTCTGCCCACAAATAAATCCGCAGCAGTCCTGACAGAGCTCAGTTGAGCTAGGTCACTCCCCCCTCTCACTGGCTTGATCTTAATCTGTCCCAAACACTGATTTCCCACAGCGATCGTGCTATTCTCTGGCAGGAGTGCAAAAACATATTTTAGCCAGGATGTGAAAAATTACAACTGTACTGTTCATAAGGAGGTGTGAAAAAATGCCACTGTTGAAAATGTGGCATGAAAATATTACAAATTTGCTAGGTTACAAGGGTGCGTGGAAACAGTTCAATGCACGCATGTAACACAGTAATGTTATGGAGTTGCGTCACCAAATTTTCAACACAGGGATTTTAGGACCTCTGCTCATGAACAGTGCCACTGTCATTTTCTTAATCTGTCCCAAACACTGATTTCCCACAGTGATCGCGTTATTCTGCACTGGAACTGTGAAAACACATTTCGGTCAGGTTGTGAAAAATGACAGCTATACTGCTCATAAGGAGGTGTGAAAAATGCCAGTGTTGAAAATCTGGCGTGACAATATTACAAATCTGTGAAGTTACAAGGGTGTGTGGAAAGTGCGCAATGCACACTTGTAACACAGTCATTTGATGAGCTACCATCACCAAATTTTCAACATAACCATTTTAGGACCTCTGCTTATGAACAGTATCGCTGTCATTTTCTTAATCTGTCCCGAACAGTGATTTCCCACAGTGACTGCTTTATTCTGTGCTGGAAGTGCGAAAACACATTTCGGTCAGGATGGGAAAAATGACAGCTATACTGTTCATAAGCAGGTGTGGGAAAATGGCAATGTTGAAAATCTGGAGTGAAAATATTACAGATTCGCGAAGTTACAAGAGTGCGTGCAAATTGTGCAATGCACGCTTGTACCACTGTCATTTTATGGAGTATCTTCACCAAATTTTCAATATAGGCAGTTTAGGACCTCAACTTATGAACAGTGTGACCGTGCTATTCTGCGCTGGAAGTACGAAACCACATTTTGGCCAGGATGTGAACAATGACAGCTGTACTGTTCACAAGGAGGTGTGAAAAAATGCCAATGTTGAAAATCTGGCATGAAAATATTGCAAATTCATGAACTTACGAGGGTGTGTAGAAATTGAGCAATGCGTGCTCATAACACAGTCATTTTATGGACTTTTGTCACCAAATTTTCAACATAGCCATTTTAACACCTCTGCTCATGAACAGTTCACTGTGATTTTCTTAATGTTTCCCAAACATTGATTTCGCACACCAACCATGCCAATGTGCGCTATATGTGCAAAAACACATTTTGGGCGAGATGTGAAAAATGACTGCTGTACTGTTCATAAGGAGCTGTGGTAAAATGCAATGTTGTAAATCTGGAGTGAAAATATAGAAAATTCTCAATGTTATGAGCGTGCGTAGGAACTGTGCAACACACGCTCGTAAAACAGTCATTTTTGGGAATTTTTTCACCAAATTTTCAACATAGGGTTTTTGGGGGCCTACCTCATGAACTGTGACACTGTTATTTCATTAATCAGTCCCAAATGTTGGTTCCGCGCAGTGACCACGAAATCACCTTTCAGGACCAAATAACAAAATGACAGTGACTTAGTTCATGAGGTGGGGTCCCAAGAACCCCATGTTGAAAATTTGGTGAAAAAATTCCCAAAAATGGCTGAGATATGCACCAAAGTTGAAAAAAAACATTTATGCCATTATACAGCTTACCGGCATTTCTTCAGTTCGCGTTTGGCTTTGAAGAGTGCAGACGTTTTCTCTGTCCGCCGAAGATTGTCACGCCTGCGTCTGGAGAGTAAGTATGGGGTGAGGTGGGGGTGTGTGGAGGTGGGGTACACAAAAGGTGGGGCCGGGTTGGGGAGGGGGGGCCAGAGAGTTAACGTAGGGACCGTTTTTCTTATAGGTGTTTTTTTTTTTTAGAAAGACAACACGGGACTTTTGCCATGCTGGGTGGGCCCCAGCGTGGCAGCTGGAAGATTTGTTTGGGGGCAGTGGAGCTGACAGAGTTGGACACCCCGTGAGCCATCAAACTTTGCCATGCTGGGGTGGGCTCCAGCATGGCACTGAAATCTGTTTGGGGGTTACAGTGGAGCCGGCGGGGAGTTGGGCACCGCGTCGGCTATACGGACTTTTGCCACGCTGGGGTGGGCTCCCAGCATGGCACCTGGAAGTCTGTTTGTTGGACAGTGGAGTTGATGGAGGATTGGGTACACCCCATCGGCCATATAGTGTGCAGGGGGCGCATGAGCATGCTGTGGTGGGCTCCCAGCATACTACTTGGGTGTTTGTTGGGGGGGGGAATCCAAGAAAAAAATGGAGCTGTCTATGACAGCTGTTCAGATGCAGTGCTGACGTGTAGGCACTTTGCATACTGCCAGCGGCAGTATATAAATTGCCTGCCGATGGCAGTATGCAAATTGCCTAGATGTTGCCACCACTCATTGTAGCGGTCTTTTGCTTTGAACTGTATGCCACTGCATCTGAACTACTGTCATAGACAGCTCAGACATTTATTGGTGGGGTGAGGCCGCACTAGCAAGAAGGAGCAGGGCATTGGGTGCGGGGTGGCACACCTACGAAAATTCGTATGGTGGCACTATGTTTCTTGCACATGCATGCAAGCAAACATAATAAATTAATGGAGCAGCTCCATGGGGTGGAGAGATTGAATAAAATGACAGCAGGTAAACCAGGCTTTGGTACCAGTTACAGCTAGTAGATTTTTCCTGGGCCTAAAACATTAACCATACTGGCTCCACAACTTCTCTTCCCTTGAGCAGAAATTTCAGTTCACCTGTATTTCCACCATACCATTAGATAACCTTTTCCTCCATTGGGGGAGTGCCTTACTCCTCCCGGCCACCAAGCCTAAAATGAAACCTGATGCGATGCAGTCTAAATGTCTCATGAGACTGCTCCCAAACTTGCCTGTACCTCTAGCCTGAGCCATACTGATGCTGCTTTTCTCCCAAAGCTTCCTAGCCCAACCAAGGTCTGCACCAACTGAGCCTGAATGATGGCTCCCTCCTTACCATATCCAGGTTCCCAGAGCCGCGCCCCTTTAGCGGGTCGAACAGGCCTGCCCCAGACACGGGTACAGCAGGCCCTAAAGCAAATCTCAGGACATGACCCTCCTTCTACCTTATTCTCCAGACAGCGTGCCATGTGGGAGAAGATCTCTGGACCTGCCTCCTCTGGATAGCCCTGCTGTGGCCCTGCCACTACCACAGCTGCCCCACTGCCTAGACTCCCATCCCATTATAAGGGTTCCGGGACCACTTGCCTTTTGAGTGATGTTCCAGCCTTCCTGCACCTTCTTTGCCTCCTCCAAAGCTGTAAACGAGATGGGACCCTGAACCCCAATGGCCGAAAAGCTCCTGCAGTCCTCCCTTGGAAACCTCCCCACATCGCACCAATGCTGCCAGCTGACACCTCTGGGAGCTGGAGAGTTTTAAGCGCCCAGCCACACTGCCTCTACCATGCCCACCATCTCTTCATCTCTCTCTCCCACCCAGCCCAAAGCCCAGCGCTTAAATACTGGTGAACTCTTCCCCCTGGTGGCAGTGATAGGAATCGCCTCCCCAATCTGGCTAAAAAGGGGCCTCAGGAAAAAAAGACAGGGGCTTAGCAAACCAGAGCTAGTAAGCCCACCCCAAGGGGGGAAGGCTTACATACAAAAATGAATCAGTACTTCTGTAAGAATGTTTTTGTGCAAAAATAAATCAGTAATTCTGTACATTTAAAAAGTATTACAGTAGTTCTGTTGTAGAAATCTTTCTTTAAAAATATTGGTGGTGTAATCTGGGGTTAAGATCACATTTCACGAAAGTCAGTAGAAGCCAAAAGTCTTGGAGGGCAGTCGGCTGACTGCACTCCCACTGCCCACAGTTTAGTGCCAGGTAGTGATGCCATAGAGTTGCACCGCACGCACACCCTTGCTTGCCCTGCATGCCACTTAAAATAATTTATTGTGCAAAAATTTATCAGTACTTCTGTACATTTAAAAAGTATTTCAGTAGTTCTGCTGTAAACATCTGTCTTTGAAGTACTGGTGGTGTAATCTGGGGGTTGGGCTCAGGTTTCACGAAAGTCAGTAGCAGCCAGTAGTGTCGGAGGGCAGTCGGCTGACTGCACTCCCACCACCCACAGTTCAGGGCCAGGTAGTGATGCCACACAGTTGCATCACATACACACCCTTGCCTACCCTACGTGCTGCTTGCTAGAATTTTTTTGTACAAAAATAATTCAGTACTTCTGTATATTTAAAAAGTATTACAGTAGTTCTGCTGTAGAAAAATCTGTCTTTAAAATACTGGTGGTGTAATCTTGTGTTGGGCTCAGGTTTCATGAAAGTCAGTAGCAGCCAGTAGTCTTGGAGGGCAGTAGGCTGACTGCACTCCCACTGCCCATAGTTTAGGGTCAGGTATGACGCCGCACAGTTGCAAGCACATCATTGCTGCATGCCACTTGCAAGAATTTTTTGGTGCAAAAATAATCAGTACATCTGTTCATTTTAAAGTATTACAGTAGTTGAGAGTGTTTAGAAATTGTTGGTATAGACAATGGCAGCTAGAGGTGGTAAAAAACATACTCGATCTATCCAATGCAAATTTACAATGGAGAAACAGTTTGGTGATGGTGAACCTGAATGTGAGTGATGGTCAGGCCGTATTCAATGCCCAGAATTATTGTTTACCCCTTCCAAGCCTACTTCTTCCAGCAATATCCCGGCTATGCATATTCTCAAAAGAACATTACAACGGCTTTTGGCTGACAATACAACAAGTATACACAAGGTCATTAAGCCTGTTAATCATCTTGATGCAGAACTTGGTGCAAGGTTCATAACAGTCATGGATAACTGCCACCATGTATTTGCTACCATTTTGGACCCTAGGTTCAAATGTGAGATCCTTGATATAGCCATGGACATCCACAGAGTGACTCATTTTAGGCAACAGCTGAGTGAAGAGTTAAATAGTGCCATGCAGGCAGTGAGACACTCGGAAAGGGGAGGAAGATGCTCCAGTTCAGGTTCCTGAGGGAGAGAAACAGGCATGTGGTGGTTTGGAATCAGATGGTACTGGTGGAGATGGGGAAAGACGACATAGTGGAGTGCAGAGAAGAGTGACTGGGCATTACTTAGCACTTCATTGCGTCAACAGTAACACAAACCCTCACAGTCTTGGCCTCTCTCTGCAGAAAATGTACTTAATGGCTGCTTTACAGAATTAATTAAGCCATTTGAAGTTGATCCACTGGGCAACTGGATTCAGAAAATGAACTCCTCTCCTCACTTGGTACATTGCTTTAAAATACCTAAGCTGCCTCCTACAAGTGTGCCATCTGAGAGGATGTTTAGCACTGCTGGTGACATTGTTGAGCCATACGGTTCCAAGCTGGACCCTCAACATGTTGAACAGCTAGTGTTCATTAAGCTAAACTTACCAGTAGTTGGCTACAAATATGATCTGCCCACATAAAACCGGTGGTACAGTACTGCTCTCGATCTGCCTAATATTACAACAGTGTAATGTTACTTTTTTGGGGGGTTGGGCTCACCCTTTCTTTTTCTATCACATTAAATATTTAATTTAAAGGGTAACTATCCACTTCCTGGCATATATGCTGCAGGACCCACCATAAGGCCCCTCATAAACTGGAACAATTAAACACTGTATAATGTTTTAGTGCACTTACTACTATGTACTTTAGGTTACAAATTATCTGTTGGCAGAAAAGGACTGCTTGTCCCACATAGTCTGCCCAGATTGTCCATCCCTGCCTTATCGGTCTCTTCTGCAGACCCTAAAGCAACCATGCCACCTCCCTGCCTTTTTTGAAATACACCTCTGTGCCCATCCCACGCATGCTTGAAGCCCCACACTGCTTTCGCCACCTTCACTTATGCTGGCAGTCTGTGTCAGGCATCTACCATGCCTTCTGTAAATAAATATTTCTTCACATCTGTCTTGAACTCCCCCTTCAGCTTCATCACATGCCCTCATTGCCCCCGGTACTTGTGCTCTTTCTCATTAAAAACAGACTCCCCTTCTGTGCCCTCTTCACCCCTGTGAGGTACTTGTATAGGTCTCTATCATGGCACATCTCGCTGTCCTCTCTTCCAGGGTGCACATACAATGCACTTACACCAGTGCCATTTTAGTTGCCTTAGACAAGACACAAGACGTCACCTCATCTACAGCCTTCGGTCAATCTATGATGAAGACCTGCCACCTAACCACTGACCAGTGCAGTAGTTTGTTGCCTTTTTGGGCTGCTGAAAAGTTGTTAGGGTGTGTTCATTGCAGAATTAACAGTTGTACTTCAAAAGAGAAGGAAGTGGTGGACTTTAACAGTGTTACAATGTCTTATTTAAAAAACACTTATTTGGGACCGAATAATGAATTCCAAATATCTGGTTACCCGAATACGAATTTTCATCTGAATATTCGAATTAAGGTATTCACACACCCATAGCCCCTTGCTTTATCATAGTAGCATTAGTGCTGACATATCTCTAGCAATACTGTCATATCAAGTGCATACATAACCTCACATGACTGGAGAAAAGGCATGATACAGGACCTGCCTGCATGCTAGGATGTTGCGCATTGGTAGTGCGGAAGTGCTGCACAGTCCTGTACATGCGCACATGCCACTACCTGTTTGTCACATGCAGAATGCCCCCCAACAAGGACCATGCATAGCGCTGTGCTAATCTATTTTAGCACTGTACAGATGCTGAAACATACAGCACAAATGGAGGGATACCCCCATAGTGCTAGGCACCTGACAGTAGCACAGTTTGAGGGCTGTAATCAATGGATAAACTGTTACTACCAGGTCTGAAAGGAGAAGGCCAGTGCTGCAGACAGACACCTGGTGGCCTGCCACAGAGCTGGCAAGCTGATGGATCTTGTGATAGCCAGAAAGAAGCAACTCCTGGGAGAGGGCAGATCAAGATAGACCCAGGTGCAAGAAGTGGGCCTCTGTGGGTAAGGTTCCTTATACGCTGCACAGGGGTCACTCACGTCAGCCACCAGTGTAGGCACCGGTACAATGAACTGAAACACAGGGAGTCACACCACCTACAGCAGCTATGGGCAATGGTGGAGAGTAGCATGTCGCCAAGGCCAGGTAAGCATAGATGGCTCTATGTATGGTTTGGGTTGTGAACTATGTGCTGTAATGTTTCACTGCCAAGAGACCTCTGTGTTACTGCTCCTGAGGAACTGTGCACTGTATCTGTGTGTGTCCCTGTTGTTTCCCCTCTGTTCTGTGAGTCCTGCACCACTGTATAGCCTGCTTTTACCAATACAGGTGCATAGGACAAATGTCCTAGTACAGTACATGTCCCCGGTGCACAGTACATTACATAACCCACATGGAATCAATGAGACATGCACTTGCCATGGCACCAAGGGTGTGTGGGTACACAGTAACATGACTGCAGTGTCAGGGTGGATGTCTCTGCCATGTGATATATTGCTCACATGTAGCCATAGTGGCATGAATACCCAGCAGTATGCCACTGAGTCCACTGTCTGATCCATGTACACTCTCCATGTTCTGCACTATGTGTGGCGGTATGCATGTGACATGTAATGCATGGTGTACTACTATGTAGCACAGGGTTTGCCACTCTTGTTCTGACCCCTGTGTTGTGCTACACCTATGGTATAATGGCCTTCCCTACTGTTGCACAGGTATGCTTCCTGTGCCCCTGTTGTATGTAACCTGTGTCTACATGCATTCTGCTGCATACTGTGAGGTGTCCCTAGCCTGTAGCTAACATGTATGGGTATGTCGGACAGCGGAGGCTTAAGCAGTGGGATATAGCTTTCATGCTTTGTCTGGGCTCATCAGGACATGACAGGGACCAGTGTGGCTGTCAGGCTAAGGGATGTTCCTCAGACACTCATCCATGTAAGTACCATACATTTAGTGTTTTGTCCTCTAGGTTGCATGTCTACACTATACTGCATGCTTCTGAAGTGGGATGGAGATGTCCATGTGTGTCTAGTTAGGTTGCATGCATGTATGTTGGGACAGCACCCATGCAGTAGTGGTTGGGGACACTCACCATACCATTTAGGAATTGCTCCCCCACTGACATTGTGAGGTATCACAGTCTGTATATTCTATTGTTGTGCACATCTGTGTGGTAGGTATGTTGCCCTTGGTGTGTACTGTGCCTTTGCATACATTATGCAGGGGGGAGCAGGGGTGGCACATTCCCTGCACTGTCAACCTGGTGCACCTGGGCCCTTGCAGTTATGCTCACAGCCCCAGACAACATGCTTGTTGTTGTCATTCAGGTCTGTTGTGCATATCTGTCTGGCATTGATAGCTACCATCCATTGTTGTACTGGTACACTACTGTAACATGGTTCTGTGCTCCATACAGCGTCCATAGTGTTACAAAATGCATCTCTGCAAGTACCTGTGGCATATGCACAGGGTATTTTGCCATTGCATTGCAACAGAGCTGGGATTATGTTGCATGATGTCAGTGGCAGGGTGGCATTGGGTGCGATGCATGTACCTTATCGTATGTGATTGGCATTGTGATGTATAGTTGGTAGGAGGGAGGGACAGGGTAGGAGAAAAGGGAAGAGGGGTGGTTCTTTACATGAGAGAGAGAGAACATAAAGGCCACAGAAGTACAAGGGGACAGAGTAACGCGGAGGTATAGTGGGTCACCCTGGAGACAGGGAGGGGGTCGCTATTAGGATGGATGTGATATACAGGCCTCCAGCACAGGGAGAGGAAGGAGATAAGGATATGATAGATGAAATACAAGGGATGGCTAACAAGGGCGAGGTACTATTAGTGGGGGACTTCAATCTATCAGGTCACCACAGATTGGAGGACTCAGGTAAGAGGCCCAAATGCCACAGGTCAGAGGACTCAGGGTAAGAGTAACTGGCAGCCTTGAAACAGGATGTACACCAATGGCTCTAGGATGCTATAGAGTATGTGGGCAGGCAGTCAAGAACTGAAATTGACTAAAAGCTGCATTTGATTTTCGCCAACAACAGTACCTGATTGCAGCAGTGAAGTAGATCACCTGAGGCTGCACGGTCTGGCCTGCATATTTTTTCCAGCAATACAGGGAGCAGGACCACAGGAGTAGGAAGACACTCCAGGCAGACAGGCAGAACCTTCCCTCCCTGTACCCTGCTATATTGATTGGTTCTACAGGGAAGGTGCTAGGGATCCGACTGCTACCCCTCCCCCCCTTTTCACAGTCTGATTTTATGTAAGTACTTACACTGTTTGCTGGTGTGTTTTTCGGGGAATATCCTCATTTTTACCTAGCAGGGATTGCTGTGTTTATTTTGATTGTGCTTGTTTGAACCTAGCAGGGATTGGTTTGTAGGACCTAGACGTGCTGTTACCTTCACTTGCTTTGCAGTGGCAAGGATATTGACATGCAGCCTACCTATTGCTGTATTTTGAAGGTTTGGATCTAGGAGAGATTTGTCTGTCTTCAGGTTACTTTATTTGTTTGATAGCAGAGTGAGACTTAATTAACAGTTCTACCTAATGGCTTTTCTCCACCTCTGTACTTGGCAAGGCAGTGCACTACACCACCAGGCTGGCAGCCAATCGGAAGGCTTCAAAACCAAGTGAGGAATTCAAACTCAGGATAAAGGAGTATAAAGCCCAGAGGATCCACTACCCCTACCCAAACCCTGCAGGTAGGAAGACTTAGGATAAGAGTAACTGGCAGCCTTGAAACAGACTGTACACCAACAGCTCTGGGAGGCTGCATGGGCAGACAGTCAAGAACTGAACTGATAAAATGCTGCATTTGATTTTCACCCACAGTAGTGCCTGACTGCAGCAGTGAAGTAGATCACTTGATGCTACACGGTCTGGTCTGCATATTTCTTCTGGTAATACAGGGACCAGGACCGCAGGAGGAGGAGGAAGGCACTCCAGGCAGACAGGCAGAACCTTCCCTCCCTCTACCCTGCTATATTGATTGGTTCTACGGGGAGGTGCTAAGGACTCGCCCTCCCTTTCTCAACCCACCCACCTCATGGTTCATCACTCTTTTCTAGGTACACTGCCCCCCCAATCTCCCTCCTATGACAGATGATGGGGTGTTGCTAAAGGACACATTTCCATAAAACAAAACAAAAAAAAATGTATTTTTTCTATCTTTCCTTCTCCCTTTACTCTGCTGTATACACCACAGAAACCAGCTGGTTCCACTAAAACAAAAATGGACATTGTCAACTGCTGGCACTGTGGGACAGTTTTTAACAGGACTGATCCAGCGCTTAGGTCACTGTCCTACATGCTGGACACTTGGGGACCTAAGGGCTCAGCTCCAAGCAGCATGGTCAGAGATCCCTCACCTCCAAGCCCAGTTGCAATGAGGAAAGTTCAAAAACTGTCCACCTTGTCCCCAACACCAATTCAGTGATCCACGTCCCCAGATGATCACTTGGCTTGGGGGCGGGCAGGTGGTGGGGAAAGGCACGAAAATCGCCACAAATAAGAACCTACAAAAACTTAACATGTCAACAAATCCAGTAACAACAGCAAACAAGTTCCTACCTCTGGTATCCAAGCCAATCGCCAGCGCAGAGGATGCAACAGGTCAGCAACTACCGCAACAAATAAAGACACATAAAGATCAAAATGGGCCAAAAAAAGCAACAAAAAAGAGAATTATGATCATAGGAGATTCCATGATTCGGGGAGTCGATCCCCACTTAAAGCAGGAAGGATAACCCAAGGTACTGGTCAGATGTCTCCCTGGAGCATCCACTTGGAGAGACACTGACTGCATTGCAAATATAGTATGGAAATTGGCGGGCAATATGAATGTCCTAATTCACCTAGGGACTAACGACCTCACCAGTCAGTCAGTGGAGGAGACCAAGGAGCACCTGACCAGACTGGGTGAAAAGTTAGCATCCTTTTTATCTGGCATCTCCTTCTCTGAAGTTCTGCCTGTATCGGAGAGAGGTGGAGGCAGGCAGAAAATCAGGGAAAGAGAAAAAGGTGAACTTAATGCCTGGCTTAGAGTCTGGTGCAGCAAGAAAGGACACCATTTTGTAGGAGATTGGCAGAACTCCTGGGAGAGGGAGTTCTTTGGATTTGATTACCTCCACCTGACAAATGAGGGAGTCAGGGTGCTGGGACAGAAGTTTGATGTTTTTGCAGGTCATTTAATTAGCAGAAGGGGAGAGGGGTCTGGTACCCATTACATTGTACAGGAAATCATTCACTTCTCCCCCTAAGAAAATGGGAGAGTGCCTCAGGGAAGCGATAGGAGGAATTGGGAATAAGGGTGGGGTAGAAGAAACATGGTCAAGAATAAAGCAGGCCATTGAGAAGGCAGCAAACCTCTGTGTCAAACAGGTTACTAAGAACAAGAGAAGAAAAAGACTGCTATTGATCTACAAGAAAGTAGCAGAGAAGGTAAAGGAAAAGAAACAGGCATCCAAAAGGTACAAGATGACACAGAGGGAAGAGGACAGGGAGAGAAATCAGGAGAAAAAAAGGGAGTCAGGAAAAGCAGTTAGGAGAGATAAAGCACAAATGGAGGAAAACATTCCAAATCAGCAAAAAAGGGAGATAAACCTTTTTTCGTGTACATAAGTGAGAAGAAGAAAAACAAGACAGGGGTAGTAAGACTAAATGGGAGGGGAGTGTGGAAGATGATCAGAAGAAAGCTGACATACTGAATAAGTACTTTTGTTCAGTATGTACAAAGGAAGGGGAAGGTGACAGGCCACAAATAGTGGAGTAGGGCATCAAGGTAAGGGAGGCGGACACTAGCCCTTTTATGGAGGAGAAAGTCTGCAGGGAACTAGCAAAACCAAAAGTAGACAAGGCTATAGGGCCGGACGGGGTTCACCCTTGGATAATGAAGGAACTAAAGAAGGAACCTTCTGCGACTCTGATTGCCCTGTTTAATCTATCACTGCATATGGGGCAGTTCCAGAGGACTGGAGGAGGGAGGATGTGATCCCACTACAGAAAAGTGGGAATATAGAGGAGGCAGGAAACTACTAACCTGTAAGCCTGATTTTGGTGGTGGGCAAGGTTATGGAAACTCTACTTAAAGAAAGGATTGGGGACTACCTTAACACCACTGGATTGCAGGATTCAAGGCAGCATGAGTTCACAAGAGGTAGATCTTGCTAAACAAACCTGATAGAGTTTTTTGATTGGATTATTTATTTTATTTTATTTTTATTTATTTAAGAATCAGTTTACAACCTTTGAGCCAGAGGCTCGTTTCCAAAGGTACTTCGTCACATAAAGACATACATTGCGTTTCGGTTACATAGCAAAGATTTGCAAAAAATCAATAGGCATTCACCAGAGGTGCCACGTCACATTGTGGTCAGACAAATACAATTTGGTACAGAGTACATGTAATTGATAACAGGTATTACACAAGTCGGTATCAAGTGAGCATTCTGGTAGATAAACATTGAAACAGCTGGCACTGGCCAGGTTAAACCTAGGCATGGTGTACAGGGAAGTGGTGGAGGGGATGGTTAGGTGGAGAGCTGCCGGGGGCATTGTCAAGAAGAAAGAGATGGAGGCTATGTTCAGAGACAGGAGCATTCTAAGTGCTGAAGATGTGGTTCAAGTGTGGTTTGAATGTGGAGATGGTGATGGCATTGGTGATGGTGGCAGGGAGAGTTAAACCAGGTTGGGGCTCTATAGCTGAAGGACCTCTGGCCACGGCTGGTTCTCGTTCTGGGGACCTTTAGAGTGGTCTTGTAGGAAGACCGTGTTGCAATGGTGGGAGGGCTCTGGTGGATGGATGCCGTTACCCAGGGAGAGCCAGTAGGGTTTTGGTGAGGAGACAGGTCTGGTATCGGGCCGTTCATCCAGGGTAAGCAGGTTAGCATCGACATATAGCTGACAGGTGTGTGTGAGCCTGGGGCACCAGTAATCAATCTGCACACTTTATTCAGGGTTAGGTGAATTTTGTTGAGTGCAGTGGTGTCGGCAGCACCGTATACTGGTGAACCATAGTCTACAAGGGACAGAACGGACGACGTAACAGCTAGCCGGAGATCATTTGGGGGAAGGCAGGTTTTATGGCGGAATAGGATGCCAAGCCATGTGTTGGTGGCGGATGTTAGGGTGTCGATGTGGTTGTGAAATGTGAGGGCTGAATCGAAGGTAACCCCAAGGTATTTGTAGGAGCAGACTTGTTCCAGTGGTTGGTTGGTGCTTGGAAGGATATAGAGTGGGTGGTTGCTAGCTTTGTTTTGTGGGTGTGAAAAGAGCATAGTTTTGGTTTTCTTAAGATTGACGACGAGTCTGCACTCCTTAAACCAAGCCTCGGCACTGTTGAAAGACTGCTGTAGGGAGTCCTGTAGGGAGATGGGATTACAGTGGGTGGCAAAAAGGACAGCATCGTCTGCATACAGCAGAATTTTTCCAGAGCATGCACTGGGCAGGGTGTTCAGATACAGCGAGAAGAGAAGGGGGCCCAGGATGGAGCCTTGGGGACCCCAGAGAGAATGGGGCGGGTGCTCGGAGAGTGTGCTGTAATCTTGACACACTGGGATCAGTGTCAAGATAGCTAGCACACCATGCCAGGGGCCAGCCGAGAGACCAGTGAGGCAGAGTGCATTCAGCAGCAGTGGATGGGAGACAGTGTGAAAGCCTTTGAGAGGTCAATGAACACTGCACCAGCTAGGGAGCTGGTATCCAAGGAGGAGTGTAGGAAGTTGGAGAATTCAATAAGGGCAGTGCTGGTACTGTGACCCTACGGAAGCCATGTTGCTCTGGGCATAAGATGTTATGCTTAGCCAGATAATCAGTGATTTGAATGGCCACCACTTTCTCCAGGGCTTTAGAGAGGAGGGAGGATGGAGATTGGCCAGTAGTTGTTGGCGATGACCTGTCACCTCCTTTATGAATAGGTGTGATAATGGCTGTTTTCCAAGCTGTGGGGAATTGTCCCAGGCAGAGTGACTGGTTAATTAGGCTTGTGAGAGGTGCAAGGACTTCATCTAGCACCAGCCTGAGGATGCTGGGTCCAGTGAGTCACTGCGGGATTGTTGCCATTGAGAGCTTTGATTAGGATGGGTCTGGCTTCCTGGGTGGAACTCTTTCGCAGGAGGAAGCTGGGGTGCTGGAGGACAGGGGAGTTTGGCTGGGGAGGTCAAAGAAATTACTAGGAGGACTGAGCTAAGGTCAGTGAAAGTGGTGTTGAACCAGTTAGCTATGGTGGCAGGCTCGGTGGAGGTTGTGCCATTTCTAGTGAGCTGGGATGGGGCAGGGAGCAAGCTTTACCATTGAGTTGTAATATTATCCCAGAAGGTCCGGCTGAGCCCCAGGAGGAGGTAAGGAGGCCTGGTAATGGTCTGCCTTGGCTTTCCTGATGGCCCATGAAGGCATTTATTTCGAGCTGCATTGTATGCTTGCCTATCAGACAGACGACCTGTTTCAGTGGCAAGGTGCCAGAGGTTATCCGGTTTCTAAGTAATTGTGGAGGCCGGGCTAACCCGGGTGCGTTCTGTTTTGGACCGGGTTTTGGTTAAGGGTGCAAAGAGATCACAGGCCATGTTGAAGGTGTGAGTGAAAAAGGTGAGGGCAGTATCAATGTTGGTTGCCTGCTGAATGGGGGACCAGTCTATCTGGGTGAGGAGTGCCTTAAGTTTCTTCAGCCCACCAGGCGGAGGCGCCTGCGGAGGGTGGTCTGGGCTTCGGGCTTGGGATTGGGGGCTACCCAGTGGAATAGGATAGGGGAGTGGTCACTCAGGAGTCTGGGAGGACCTGGATGTTTTGGATTTTATGGGGTTGGTTAGTTATAATAACATCCAGCAGGTGCTGGTACCACTCTTAGGGTTAAGTCTCGTGGGCTGGGTGACGAGTTGTGTCAGATCTTGGGCGGCAAATGAGTCTCTGGTGGTGGATGAGGAGGTGCTGAGCCAATTTACATTAAGGTCCCCACTAGGACTTGTTCTGCCTTATGGTGGAGGGTGGCTAGGTAGTCCGTTAAAGATATCAGGGCTGGGTGCTGGTTCTTTGGGGAATGTAGGCTGTGGTGAGATGAGAGGGCTCCTAGGGGTCTGGGGTGAGTCTGAGGTAGGGCCTGGGCCCCATTTATGAGGTAAGGGTGGGATGCATGTCCAGGTATTGTGTCCCTGGTGTAGATTGCACAGCCTCCCCTCGTTTACTACTCGGTCCTCCTGGTATAAGGTATAGCCTGGGAGGGAGACAAATGAGTCAGGAGTTGATTTGGACAGCCAGGTTTCAACCAAGGCTATGATGTCTGGTTGGTGAGCCATGGCCCAGCACTGTAGGGTGTCAAATTTCTTCAGCAGGCTGCATATGTTCATGGAGGCTACTCGAAGACCAGTGGGCTGAGTGGGTGGATGGGAGGGGGCAGGGCCTGGGTTGGGGTGTATGTTCCCTGTTAGGAGCAGAAGGAGGAGAGTGCTCTGGTCAGAGGAGGCAGATGGAGAGTTCGCCGGGAGGCGACAGAATAAGGAATGGGGTTTGGTTGCACAAGGGGTGGGTAGGGTACAGCACAGGCAGAGAAGGCCTGAGTGATCAGAAGTGCAAGGGGGCTGTGGGGGGAGGACAGGTGATGTCTGGAAGGGGGGTGAGGTGGAGAGGAGCATATGGGATGTGTGGAGGAGGAGGGAGGGGTAGGAGCAGTGGTAAAGGAGGAGGGGAGGACAGGAGGGTAGGTAGGAACACTGGAGTAGTGAGGCTGAGGGTTAATAGGGACACTAGGGTATGTGGAAGGCAAAGGGAGGAGGAGGAGAAGAGATAGACTGGTGAGCAGGGGATGCATGTGCATAGTTGGGAAGGCTGTTGGAGCTGAAGTGAGGAAAGAATGGGGGGAGGTGGATCAGGGAGGAGTGGTGGATGTGACCTACCTGGATTTCAGTAAGGCCTTTGACACCGTTCCACACAGAAGACTGGCAAACAAGCTAGGCAGCATGGGAGTGGGTCCAAAGATAGTAAAATGGGTACAAAGTTGGCCAAGTAACAGAACTCAGAGAGTGGTGATAAATGGAGTTCACTTGCAGGAAGGTAAGGTAACCAGTGGGATGCCACAAGGGCAGTACTGGGACCATCCCTCTTCAGTATCTTTATCAGCGACATAACAGAGGAGCTGGAAGGAAAGATATGCCTGTTTGCGAATGACACGAAAATCTGCAACTGAGTGGATACACCAGGGTGGGTGGAGAAAATGAAGGAAAATCTAAAAAAAACTGGAAGACTGGTCAAGGGTTTGGCAACTGGGCTTCAACACATAAAAAAATGTAAAATTATGCACATTGCGCACAGAACATCAAGGGTAAAGTATCATTTGGAGGGAGGTGTTAACAACAACAAAACAGGAAAGGGATCTGGGGGTTATCATATCTGATGGCCTGAAGGTAGCAAAACAGTGTGATAAGGCAGTGGGAAAGTCTAGTGGGATGCTAGGGTGCATTGGGAGGGGTAACACCAGCAGAAAAAGAGAGGTAGTGCTACCCCTATATAGATCAATGGTGAGACCCTACCTGGAGTACTGTGTCCACTTCTGGAGGCCCAATCTTAGAAAGGACATATAGAAACATAGAAACATAGACTTTGACAGCAGATAAGGACCGCTTGGCCCACCTAGTCTGCCCATTTCCCTACCTAGAGGATAAGCTGCTGATCCTATTTAACCAACAGCCTATTTCTTCCTACCCCCCACAAAAATTGCCTTATGTCTGTCCCATGCATTCTTGAATTCTCCCACAGTTTTAGACCCCACAACCTCCTCAGGAAGGCTGTTCCATGCGTCCACCACCCTCTCTGTGAAAAAATACTTTCTCACATTGACCCTGAGCCGTCCCCCCTCTATCTTCAAATTGTGTCCCCTTGTTCTTGCACATCTCTTTTTCTGAAAGATGTTACCCTCTTGGACTTTGTTGATTCCACTGAGGTACTTAAACGTTTCTATCATGTCCCCCCTCTCCCTCTTTTCCTCAAGGGTATACATATTAAGCTCCTTTAGCATGGATTCACGATGGAAAGGTCGTGTCAGATGAATCTAATAGATTTCTTTGACTGGGTGACCAAAGTAGTAGACCAGGGAGGGGCTGTGGACATGGCTTACCTAGATTTTAGCAAGGCATTTGATACAGTCCCACACAAAAGATTAATACACTAGTTAGCTAGCCTTGGAGTGGGTCCCAAGGTGGTAGCCTGGATAAAAAATTGGCTAGACAACAGGACGCAAGGGGTAGTAAATGGAGTCCACAGTGAAGAAAGAAGGGTTACTAGCGGGGTACCGCAGGGTTCAGTACTGGGACCGGTCCTTTTTAATGTCTTTATAGTTTGCAGAGGAACTGGAAGGAAAAGTATGTCTCTTTGCAGACGACACAAAGATCTGCAACAAGGTTGATACACCAGATGGAGTGGAAAGGATGAGAAGGGACTTGGCAAGGTTGGAGGAATGGTCAAATGTATGGCAGCTCAGATTCAGTGCAAAGAAGTGCAAGGTAATACACAAGGGAAACAAAAACCCAGGGGAAGTGTACACAATGGGGGGTGAGATACCGACAACAGTAAAAATGGAAAGGGACCTGGGGGTAATTATATCAGATGACCTAAAGGTGGGCAAGCAATGTGATAAGGCAGTAAGGAAGGCTGGGGAGATACTGGGATGCATAGGGAGAGCATCAATAGTAGAAAACAGGAAGTTGTTATCCGCTGTACAGACAGTTGGCGAGACCCCATCTGGAATACTGTGTGCAGTTCTGGAACGCCATCTCCAGAGAAAGACATAGTCAGAGTGGAGGCTGTCCAGAGGAGGGCAACCAAAATGGTGCAGGGTCTGCCCCAGAAGACATGAAGAAAGACTAAAGGGCTTAATATGTATACCCTTGAGGAAAGGAGGAGAGGACATGATAGAAGCGTTCAAGTACCTCAAGAGAATCAACAAAGTCCAAGAGGGTGGCATCTTTCAGAAAAAGAGATGTGTAAGAACAAGAGGGGCACAATTTGAAGATAGAGGGGGGACGGCTCAGAGGTAATGTGAGGAAGTATTTTTTCACAGATAGGGTTGTGGATGCATGGAACAGCCTTCCTGAGTAGGTCGTGGAGTCAAGAACAGTGGGGGAATTCAAGAATGCATGGGACAGACATAAGGCAGTCCAAGTGGAGGGTAGGAGGAAGTAAGCTGTTGGTTAACTAGGATCTGCAGCTTATCTGTTAGGTAGGAAAATGGGCAGACTAGGTGGGCCAAGCGGTCCTTATCTGCCGTCAAATTCTATGTTTCTATGTTTCTATGTTTCTTTAGCCTCTCCTCGTATGGCTTCTCTTGCAGACCCTGCACCATTTTAGTTGCCCTCCTCTGAACTGCTTCCATCCTGTCTATGTCCTTGCGAAGATGGGGTCTCCAGAACTGGATGCAGTACTCCAGATGTGGTCTCACCAACACATAGACCATGTGGAGGCGGTAGAGAGAAGGGCAACCAAAATGGTGCAGGGCCTGCACCAGAAGCCCTACGAGGAAAGACTTAGGGAACTAAATATGTACTCACTGAAGGAAAGGAGAAAAAGGGGAGACATGACAGAAACATTCAAATTCCTCAGGGGTATCAATAAGATACAGGAGGGTGGCATATTGCCCAGAAAGAGATGCTCATGGACATGATATAAAGCTGGAAGGGGGGAGACTTAGAAGGGATGTTAGGAAATATTTCTTCACATAAAGGGTGGTGGATGCCTAGAACACCCTCCCTGTAGAGGTGGTGGGTACCGAAATGGTAACAGGTTTCAAACATGCATGGGATAGACACAGGGGACCTTAGAAACAGAGCTGGGGAGGTAGGGCTGGAGATCAATTAGTGTCTACAGTATCACAGTAGGTAGGTAGGGACTTTATGGCAGACTATGTGGGCCAAGTCTAAGAGGTTCTTTTCTGCCAACAGCTTCTATGTTTCTATGTTTCTATGGTAGCGTGTAACCAACATAGTGATGTCCAAGGTATTCTTATTACACCATACAGTCAGGGCCAGGGTATTTAGACAAACTGTGGTCTTCTTAGGTCTAATGTCTAGCACTGGTTCTGTATAAGTGTCACACCCTGAGGTTGGATCAACATATACTGGGATGTGGTATGCCTCCAGGCAGCTCTGCACCTCTCACTTGTGTTGTGCAAATAATGTAGAGTGTGTAAGGTGTCCACCCATGCGCAACACTGCTGAACTCATACGTCATCCCAGCTACTGCATACAGTTCTGCACGATGGTTCCATCCATTTACAGATCTGCTGTGGGTAATGTGTATGCCTGAACCTGCCTTGTGGTTGACTGTGGGGGCCCATGGATGTCTGTTGCCTTGCAGACCTGTGTTGCCCTGTGTGCTGGATGGGTGGTGTGCAGTGTGCTGGGTGTGTGGGCGTGGCTTCAAGCCACTCGGGCCATTACATGGCTTATAATGCACTTGCTTGGTGCTGTTGTTACTTGTACTGCCTTTCCAGATCTGACATGCCTGCTGGTGTCGTGTGTCCCTTGCACGGCTTGGACATGCTCGGTTGCAGTACGGAACACTCATCGTATGTGCAGTCCTCTACTTTTGGGATCAACAATGCTGTCTCTGTTACAACATGCACATTTCCATTGTAGCTGTTTGCCTCCCTTCAGCTATGTGTGTCAATGTGGCCCACTTGTCAGCTGATTGTATGTCTTTTATGCATGGTATGCCACTCCTGCATCCATCACCCTGTGTGCACATCTGGCTGAGTTAGGTGTATTTCTTTCCATAGATGTCGAGAGGAATGCAGGAGCCTGCAGTGGTCGTAGGGACAATGTACTGACTGAGGGCAGGGAAACCTACTGAGATGCCAGATCCACCTGCTCAGGATGATCCTACAGAGGATGAAGGATTACACCTGCATAATGATGGAAAACATATGACACTGACAGACTCTCGGTGGCCTTGGCATGGGAACTGTGTCAGTATCCACCACCACCTGCAGCCCCTTGAGGGGCAAAGGGACTATGGACTTTTGCATTTGAGCATGGCCTTTTATTGGTTAATATGGGCAGGTTGCCCTTTTCCTTTGTTTTCTCCTCCACTTTAGTATGGACTGTTGCCTTTATTCTTTTGTTTTCTCTGAACCTTTTAGACATGATGGGCAGTTGTCTTTTCATTTGTTTTCTCCCCCTTTTGCTATTGGCAGTTGCCTTCATTCTTTTGTTTTCTCCCCCTCTCTCCTTTTAGATTGGATGGGCAGTTTCCCTTTCCCTTTGTCCCCCCTTTACTGTTGGTGGTTGCCGTTTTACTTCCCCCCACTTTACTATGGGTTGTTGCCTTTTTTTGTTACCCCACGTTAGGCGGGTGGTTGCTCTTTTTCTTCTTTCCTCCCCTTTAAACCCTATTCTTCTTTATATTATTTTTTGTGTTATTGTTGTTTGTGGCCTGTTGCCCATAATCTGTAGTAAAGTTGTTTTGTTTTATTTTTGTAATAAAGTGTTCATTAGAAGAAATAACATACAGTACTGTAATAATGCTGTACATCCTGGCCAGGGCGTGCCCCTTGAAGTTACAATTTTAGGTACAGCAACCTCATCACATAGACAGTCATATGTAACAACAGATGAATTATTAATACTGTAAGTACTAAACTATATTAACAAGCAGTCTTCTGTTTTCAGTTTCATTCTTTACAGCAAGTCCTGCTATGGCTGGGTGTTGAAGTCCTTACTGTTGAAACAAGAAAGCACTGTTCAGGTAGTTGTATCTCTTATATGCTGTCTGTCTTTCCTATTTATTGGACTGGCTCATTCACTGTGGTGTGCTTCTGTGTGTAGCCATAGTTAGATCTTCACTATTCCTAGGGGACTGAGAGTAATTATGAAGCACTCCCCACCTGCAGGAGATTATGTGTGGCGTAACCTGTTGGTATATGGTAGAACTGTGAATATAAGTAACATCCTCATATTACCCAGTACTGGTCCAGCTTCCCTATAATACTGAATTGTACATTCTCATATCATAATGATTCCCCTAGATCTAGCAACCATTCTTGGCTTTGGGGGGGTTGGGTTTCTCCTGCTTCCAGTGTTGCAGAACCACCTTTTAGCAGAAATAAATGCCCCTGTAAGCCTTCATGGGGAAATAGGTGCCTCAGAGTCATCTCTGGCATCTACACCTAAAAGTACTCTACTAGTCATGAGGTATATCAGCTGTTGAAGGACTGTCCTACATACCTGTAGGACCATGTCCCAAAAGTCTCTTAACTTGTGGCATGTCCACAGGATATGTGTGATGGATCCTGTAGTCTGACTACACCTCCAACATTTGTCATAAGGTGCCAGACCCCATTTGTGTAATTTGTGGGGGGTCTTGTGCCATCTATGAAGGATTTTAAGTTGCATGAATCTGTTTTAGTGTGCTTCACATCTCATTTCAACAGCGTCCAGCTACTGAGCCACTTCTGGTCTGATACTGGGATTCCCAGCTTCTCTGCCCACTTTGCAGTTGGCGCAGTAGTGTCTGGTGTCAAGGAGATGAGGAATGGATATATTACGCTGCAAGTAGGTGCTTTCCCCTTCTCCTCTGCCACAAATGCCTCCAGGGAGTTGCTCCTAGATGTCATATAGGCTGGTCCTATAATTAGTCAAACTGCACATTGGAGTTGCAAGTAGCACTAATTATGGTTCCTGAGAATGCCATATTTGGCTCGTAACTGAGCAAAGGATTGCATTACTCCTGTGGATCTTTCAGGAAGGTCACCAAGGCATCTTATCCCCATTTCTTCTCTGGTACGACAGCGGATTGTTTGGCCCCCTATACACAACTTCTTTTTATGCCAGAGTGGAGATTGTGTGGAGCTCCCTGGCTCCCACTTTATCTGCTTGACTACCCACGCCCATAACTTCTGGGTATGCTGAATTGTGGGATGTGTCATAAAGTTGGTCTGCTGAGGTTTGAATACTGTGGCTGTATACATGAAATCCACCAGAATATGTGCATCACAGCTGACCCATGTGGATCACTGGGCCACAGGTGTCATAGCGGAGGCTTGTCTCATTTGATAAGGTGCATGCAGTCTGTGTTTGAGCACAACATAGGGAAGGATGATGCCCCCTTTTATCTGATGTAGTTTCAACTTTTTTAAACTTTACCTTCTAGAGTCTTTTGCCCAGAAGAAATTCAACATATGTTGGTGGAGATGGGTAAACATTGTGTGTGGGATGCTTAGTGGGAGGTTATCAGTATGTATTGAATCTTGGGCACTGCCATCATGTTGAATGCCTGGGCTCTACCCCAGTGTCATAAATGTAGGTGACTCTACCTGACTAGGTCAGCCTCTAGGTTTTTAATAAGGGGTGTGAGATTCAGTGTTCCCAGCTTGGCAAGGTCCCACTTGAAATCAGTGCCTACATATTTTATGTGGCTGTGAACAGGTAGCAGACCCCATAGGTATTGAGGTATCTTCTCTACTTCCTTGTCTGAGGGTAATATCATTGTCTTGGCCACATTCAGTTTATAACCTGAAATAGCCCCAAGCTCTTGGGTGAGTTGCAAGAGGGCTGGTATTGATTCTTGCAGGTGAGTCAAGATAAGCAGTATATCAGCAACATAGGCCTGCACCTTATGTTCTTTCCCCATATTGAGACCATGGATATTGGGGTTTTGCTTTATGGCCTGTACCAGTGGATCTGTTGCAGGAATAAATAATATTGGGTGTTGGGGGCACCCTTGCCGAGTGCCACTGTGCAGGAGGAACATTTCTGAGTTCACCCATTAGTTGTTACTGTGGCTGTCACCCCATTATGTAGGGTTCACGCTCCTTGGATGAAACCTTCATCAAAGCTGAGGTGCTGTAGTACTTGGAAGAGGTATTGCCATTTGACCCTATCAAAGGCTTTTTCTGCATCAAGTGCAATCAGAGTCATGATTAGATCTGCTTTCTTGGAATACCAGAGGAGGTTGAGGAGCCTTCTGGTGTTTGATGCTCCCTTTCTCCCTTGAGTAAAGTCGATCTGATCATTAGAGATCAGAATTGGGAGGATCTGTTGCAGCCTTTGTGCCCATATTTTGGCATATATTTTGCAGTCTGCAGTTACCAAGGATATGGGCCAGTAGTTATCACATAGTGTGTGGACTTTCCAAGGCTTTGGAGAGGCCAGAGTCAGAGTAGAGCTATTGCAATCCATGCACACTGCTCCCCTATTTGGCCTCTCCAAAGGATTTAATGAGGGTGTCCATGAGTTCTTCATTGAAGGTGGCATAGAATTCAGCCTGGAGGCTATGTACAGTGGCGTCCCCCAGGATGAAGCCAGATTCTGCAGCATTTTGCAGCACTCTGCAGAATGCTGCAGCAGACCTACTGAATAAAGCAATGTAATTTCAATGGCAATTAGTCCATTTTGTCATTCAGAAAAATGTGACACTGCCAGTATGATGTGAATGCCACAGCTTCCTGCATGACAACAGGGACTAATTGCCATTGAAATTTCATTGCTTTATTCAGTAGGTCTGCTGCAGCATACTGCAGAGTGCTTTAAAAGTGGGGTTCATCCTGGGGGACACCACTGTATGCCTGAGGCCCTCCCATTCACCATAGGTTGAATAGTTGCTGATACAGTCAGACCTGGTTAATCCATACACATTTGTGTTTGCCAATTATTTTACATAATACAAATCTACATAGTAACCAGACAGTGATAATAAAGAGGTCAACAGTCCATCAAAAAATCTGTATGCAGTGTTCTTCATTCAGATAATCAGACATAGGGATTAACAAGGCACGGATTAACCAGGTCTGACTGTATCTCAGAGGGCTGAAAGAGCCTTATATAGAACCTTCCTCTGTTCCTGTGTCAAAATGGAAAGTCTCAGTTGAGAGAGGAACATGTCAATGTTTCTCATAGTGATATTAATTTCTGAGTTGTGTAGATTTGTAAAGTAATAAGAAAGGCTTTGTTAATGCTGTCATTGTCTTTGTGCAGCACTCCCCTCTGGTAGACAGATTGACCAGAATCCTAGACCTCTCCTACCTCTTTTTATAGTTGGTAGGCTAGCAATTTTGCTGGATTTTGCCCCTGCTTCCAAACTTTGGCCGGTTTTAAATAAGGCATACTTGGCTTTCTGGTTAAGGCACAGTAGTTGTTAACCTGATACCAAAGGCTAACAATGGTCAGGAGCAAACTGGCCTTAGCTGGTGGATCCTCCCAGTAGGCGATTTCTGCTTTTTTAAGTTTGTTCTGCAGTTTCTCCATTTCTTCTTTGGCCCTAGACCATTGTAAATATGAAGCTCTGCTATTAAATCTACTCTTGATGTACACCTTGAAGGCATTCTCTTTTGGTTGCTTCTGAGGCATCTCCTGGTTTATCTCCAAGAAGGTCTTAATCTGTTTGGCTAGCTGTTCTTTAAAGGCATTGTCTGCTAAGAGGGAAATGGACTGGATTCCCGGATGAGTGGAGGAGTGGCAGCTGCACGCTGACCTGTTGCAGAGAAGCAGGCACAGCAGTAGACTGATAAGGCTTTATTAATTTTATGTAAGGTAAACCACCATTGCCTAATCTTGTTTTTATTTCTGTATCAGTCTCCTTCCAGACTATCTTGTGTTGCTGGTAACCGAAGCCCTGTTTCTTTCACTCTGTCTTCTGGCAGTAGGGTAGTGGGAGTCCTGACAGCGGGGAAGCCCATCCTCTGAGGTGAAGAGAAGGCAAATGGTGCTTTATTTTAGTCTGCAGTGAATAATTTTTAGTTTGCAGCCCTGAATACAATATGCACCACAGTAGTAGCAGGTGGACCCTGTAGAAGTTTGGTATGGTTGCATAAAGGTGAAACTGAGAAGCACCACACCTGGCTGCTCCTAGTCCTTCATTTCACCAGCCCCTGAGAACAGTGGCAATTCATTCTGAACAACAGACCCTGTAGTAACTTTGGAAAGTACACTTTTTACCTTTACCATTACTACATTTTATTTTTTATGTTTTCATTGTTATACTCATTAGGTACAAAGCTGGCATAATTGTTAACACTCGAGCTCCATACCAGCTTGCTCTTGGCCGGTTTTCAGGTAGTGGTATTTTCCTTTTTGGTGTTGACTGTGATTGGGTTGCAAATTAATTTTAGAAAAGTTACATTTAATTGTTTTTACTTTTTGTATCTTGTAAGTATAAATTAAAATCCGCGACACAAGGGTCACGTGACCAAACCTCTCTTAAACATACATGTACAGTAGTTTCTGCTAGATGCCATTCCTCACCTGGACACCATTGTTACTATAATAACGTTTTTCTTTATATTCTATGAGGCTTTGTCGAGCCATGTTGTTAATATTCTTGGAGAATTTTTTGTGCAATCTTGAATAATTTTTTTAAGTCCAGAACTAGTAACCAGACTGAGATCAACTGAGAAAACAACTGACAACTTTTAATTGCACCTGGTAACATTTTTGAGAGACTAAGCATTAAATGCTTTTCTCATATATTGTATTGCTATGGAATTTGTTGTACTACTTTTTTAATGATTTAATGCTTTTTTTTTATATTCTGCTATTTTTGTCCCCTTACCTACCGCCGAAGTTATCTGCCCTGGTCACAGCATCTCTGATGCTTCTACCTCCTGCTAAGGCCTTTCGTGCTCCCCCAGTTACCCCTGGCTTACCCCTGGGGGGGTCACGGCACCATAGGGGAGACCGGTACCGTGATACTGGTATCTATTTGGGAGAGCATAGGGCCATGAGGCTAATTGAAGCCCAGAGACAGGGCTTCATGTAGGTGGTAGGCATGAGGATTTTATCACCCCTTTGAGCTGAGGCAGAGATGTGCAATGACGCCAGCGTCTGTCTGCCCCAGATGTCTCGATCTTGCATCGGTCCTAGGGTGCCGACCCAGCCTCCGCCAGTTGTCGCTCCTGTGCCAAATATGCTACCCCCTCCCCCCCGGAGAAGGAGAGCAGTCCAAAGGATGCTCAATCCTTCTCCACCCGACCAGCCCTCCGATGACTTGGATCCGTTCCTGAACCTGGGTCACCAGCGTCTCTAGTGGAAGTCCAACCACTGCGCCCATGGGCTGGCATGATTTAATGATTTTAATATAATAGAAATAAGAGTTTCCAATGCTAGAGAGTTAGGGACTTTGGAATAGTTGTATTTAAATAGAAGCTATACTAAGACCCAGACTTAAAGCTGCTTTTTAATTCTTTTTAAGTTATTTTATTATTATCCATAACCTGAGAGGTCAGTCTTTGGAGGCATATAGTATTACTAAGGAAAATCACCTGTGAACTGATAACCTAGAATATAAAATGATACAGCGAGAACTATCAGCTCCATTTTTCTGAAGATACCATACAGCCAAGAGCACTTCGGTACCACAATACGTGTTATTTGGTAACTCTGGAAGAATGCTATTTAAAAACCTTTGACTCCCCAGTTTGATAGGTAAGGGGACGAGAAAGAAATTGAGGAGCTGTATTAACTTATTCAGGATTAAGTTCTCTAGTGGGAACTTCAAGGGCTCTAATAACCGAATACATTTACTCACCAGGAACTACTCCAATTATTTGCTCCCCTAAAAGCCTGGTGTCAGCCTTCTTTCACTATTACTTGATATTTTGAACTAAAATACCAGCTTTAATATACTTTGTGGTATTACTGAAGTGCCCTGAATATCTTTCTGTGAGTCCTTTTTAAACGTAATCAGCAAACACTCCAGTGTTTAACTCTCAGATTCCTTAAATATACAGTCTGGGTAAAAGTTTATATTGGACAAAGGATCTTGAAGAGAATTCATATTGAGACTCAGTCATGGGACTTTTAACTCAAGTGAGAGCTGGAAACTAAAGGTTTAAGACTCACTGAACATTTTTCTGGGATTGTTTGCATAACTATTGTTATTGAATTTTTCGTATAACCAACTTATACACTGACAAGATTGTGGTGTTTGCATTAACTTTACTAAATTTATGCTCATTGCATTGCTACTGTATATTACACTATTTTTTAAGACTTCTAGGTTGATATACGATTATAATAACAAAATATATTGGTCTGAGGGACTAGCATTAGAATAATTTGGATAACTGGGTCAAGAGATACCTTTAAAAGGGGAACTACAATACTCCCTGATCTTCCCTAATGATTAATACTAGAAGTGAGAAAATTCTGAATAAGAAAACAGATAAAGAAAATAATGACTGCATTTTCTCGAGAGATCTTAGTTTAGCCACGTCTACCCCTGTCAAAAATTAAAAGATGGAGGGTTATGCAGAAGCAGTAAAAATGAACATCAGTAAGGACAGGTTAGCTGGTTTAGAAATAGCCCCATACAAGACTTTGAACAGAGAACAAGAAAATACCTGAAGTAAAATAAATACATCCCTGGAAGAAGGACAGGAACAGGCTAGACAACAGTTAGAGGGAAAACAGGAGATGTTGAAAGGTGGACAGTACACAAAAAAAGCAAACAATGAGAAAAAAAATATGAGGAAAAAAAAACAAATAGATTTGGAAACTATCCAGAAAGAAACAGTTCTGGATTTTTTTCTCACCTATTTTAATTAATAAATCAAACATGGAGATTATGAAAGATAAAAGGGAGGGAGATCAGACTACTTACTGTAGTAACGAAGAAGTGGAGACAGAAATCATAAATTTCACTACACAAGTGACATCTGGAATGCATGAAACTAAATTAGAATTATTTAGCCCCCTAGTCTTAATGTTTAACTCCTATGATTCAGTAATCAGGACCCCAGTGATGGAACTGGCAGAGTCTGTAGTGCCAATAATTCTATCAGGCTCTCCAAACACTGTCTTCACACAGTTAGGTGAAGAAGTGGAACAAATAGAAATTGAACTAGAAATGATTGAGCAATGTCCAAAAAATATGACTGAACACAATCTAAAGGCTCCTTCCCATCCAATTATGGCAACGTTGTTCTGTTGGAGTCTCTTAATGATATCAAGACCAGACTTAATAATTTTATGACTAAAGTTCAAGAGCAAATTAGCGATCTAAGTAACAAAATTGATAAAAGTGCATGCCAAATGACTAACCAAAAGCTCTCATTTTCCTCAGATTATTCCTGAAACACCAAAGAACAGTGGACAAAATGCAAAAAAAAGAGACTGGAGAAAAAGAAGAAGAAAGATAAAAAGGAAAAGAAGAATCAAAATGGCCCTGTTAAAAAACTACAAAGAATTCAGCTAACTAGCAATACTTCTGTCCTAGATAAAATTACTACAAAACAAGAAAGGACTGCTAACAAATTTTATAGTCAGATAGGTACTCAGAAAGAGGGTGCAATCATTATATTTTCCAATCTACCCTCGCTACTCTAAAATCTGAGCTCACTTCAGCTACTCACACAGCTAAGCAGACAAATCATGATTACCATATCAGAGGTTTTAAACCATATTAGAGGATTTTTAATACACAGATGTGACTGTTATGGTTGAACAACTGTGTCATATTTTAATTATGGTTATATGTGTACTTGTATGTATTATATTTTGTATAATGTCTTGTTTCTTGTTTATGGACATAATTGCAAATGAGAGTTCACTCTCTATTGCTTTCCAATAAATTTAATTTGATTTGATATATACTCAAGCTCAGGAAACACAAAAAAACCTCTCATAAGATTTTAGTCTGTACCAAAAAACAAGAAAGGATTCTGACAAATACAGACAATAGTAAGAAACAAGAAATCATTGAACAACCTAATGTAAACATAGGACAGCATCTGGACATTGCTTTAATAGGAGATGAGACTATAAAAATTCTTGGAAATTATTTAAAGCATGGGGAAACTAATGCCTCCCTGAAGGACATAATCATACAATTGATTCAAGCTAAATGAGGTATAAATAAAGCTAAAGAAAATATATTAACTGTTTTCAGAGATATGAAAGATACATCTTTCCCTGTATACATAATGATCTCAAGCACAGGCTTTGCTAAACCGGTATGGTTTAAACAGAGAAGGGTGGAATTTCCAAGCCTAGAAATAGCTGGGCGCCAGTAACCTGGCAAACAATAGATAAGATAATATCTGGTACAAGTCAACTTACAGCTGTCCTAGAAACAGAAATTTTCCAATCTACCCTCGCTAATCTGAAATGGGAGTTAACTTCAGCTACTCACACAGCTTAGAAGACAAATCATGTTAATCATAAAATTTGGTCAATTTTTATTATTGAAAGACTCTATAGAGAAAACAACACTGCTTTTGTCTCATTTATTATTTCACTTTTTTCTGGGATTCTAAATATCAATATTAGTAAAAATGATTTTTACTTTATTAGGAGAGTTCACAAAAGGAGAACTGGGAACCAGATTGATATCCATGCTAAATCTTCTGAGCTGGTGCAACAAATATTAGAAAAGGTAAACAGACTCAAACACTCCAATATACTTATAGTGGACATGAATAATATGGGTGTTAATTCTAACACCCCCCCCCCACACACACACACACACGCACTCATACATGACTATCTGAAAATAGTGAGGATAGGGAAGTAATCAATAACAGCATGGAAATGATGGTTGATAAAGCTAAAGTCTTATCATGGAATGTGGTAGGACTTGCGTGTAACCTGCTAGACAAAGAATGGTATTCTTTTGTCTCCATATCTACGGTAGAGATGGGTGAAGTAGCCCCAATTCGCTCCGTGAAGTGATTCACGGAGTGAAGGTGAATTCAAGGAGTGCTCTGCAATGCGAAGCGGAGTATTTCGTGTTATAATGGGTAACTCGAAGTCCATTGAAAACAATGACTTCGCATTACTCCACCTTCCCAAACCACTACTCCACCAATTCTTAAGACGAAGTACATTGAAAACAATGTACTTCACCTCACTTCACCTTGTTTTTAAGCTCCAAGGTGAATTTTGCAGTGATTCATGGGATTTCAGGTCACATGGGCTCTAGATTGTTCTACACAGCCTCAGTTTGGGGTATTGTGTGCAAGAAGCTGTAGGAGACAATCTGCTCTGAGAGCTCTCTGTGATTCAAACCTTCTAAAAGCTGTTAAAAAAAGCCTTTTTGAGTCATTTTTTTTGCTGAAACTTTAGTTCATCGATTATAGGAAACTCTCCTGTGCTCATATCATCAAGCGTTTATTGTTTGTGTGTGGATTTTGAATGTTAATGTACAACATTCAGTCTGTGTACTGAGAGACAGTGGAAGTGTGCTTTGGGGGAGGGGCGTATCTGTGGTGTAGGTAGATTAACTTGGAGAAAAAGACAGTACTTTCTATTTTTGTGATATTTTTCTTGTATAACTGTGTTAAGGTACACACAGTGATATTTTCAATAATTCTTGCCATTTTTTTCTGATTGTTGTGGTGCAGCAGTACATAATTTTAGTTTGTTTAAAATATGTGGTTATATTACTGAAGTTTTCAATTTGTTATGCATTACTTAGTGTGTGTGTGAGTATGTGTGTGACGGAGTGTCATCAAATCAGACACCTTTTATAGTGCCACATAATAATTTCAGCAATGTGAACCTGCTATCCACTGCAGCTGTGTGACTTTTGTACTTCTTTGTGGTATATTTAATGGTACTAGTACTAGTGACTGTTACTGCAGCAGTGCAGTACCCCCCGCGGCCCGCCCCAACCAGCAAAGGTATTCTTTTCCAGATTTGAATTTATTTCTGATGGTGAGCACTGGTTAGGTGTTGTGCCTTTGTGTCTGCATCTCTTCAGTGCACAGCACAATCTTAGTTTGTCTGTGCATTTGCATCTCTTTAGGGCCCAATCTCCATCTGTAACTTAAGTCACAGTTGTTTCTTTGGCTTCCCTTCAGAGTACTGCACAGGTGTGGTGCATAATTCTACATGAACATTGTACTCATTAATATGCATTTTTAAGTCAGGACCATCATCATGAGTCACTCGTGATACAAATCACATTCTTCATCATCATGGTCACAAATGCAGTCACAAATCATGATTCATGATCAGGTCATGAATCACAGCAATCATTTTCTTACTAGTTACTTGGATGTATTGTAAACCTATTTTGTTGCATCTCTCCAGGTTTCACCACCCCACCATTGTACTCATTGATATGTGTCTTTAAGTCGGGGAGTTTTAAGCTACAGCTCATCGGGGAAGTATAGCCATAGGCATTTGCATTCCCAATACAGTTTCATACTGGTTATCTCACACCATTGACACTGTATCACATTCTTCATTATCACAGACACAAATGCAGTCAGAAATCATGATTCACAATCACATCACGAATCACAACATTAATTTTTTTTCTAGTTACTTGGATGTATTGTAAGCCTGTTTTGTAGTATCTCTCCAGGCTTCACCACCCCACCATTGTACTCACTGATTCATGTTTTTAAGTCTGGAAGCTTTAAGCTACAGCTCATCGGGGAAGTACAGCCATAGGCATTTGCATTCCCAATACAGTTTCATACTGGTTATCTCACACCATTGACACTGAATCATGTTCTTCATTATCACGGTCACAAATGCAGTCACAAATCATGATTCACGATCATGTCATGAATCATAACGTTAATTTTTTTTTCTAGTTACTTGGATGTATTGTAAGCCTGTTTTGTAGTATCTCTCCAGGCTTCACCACCCCACCATTGTACTCATTAATATGTGTTTTTAAGTCGGGGAGTTTTGTGCTGCAGCTCATCGGGGAAGTACAGCCATAGGCATTCGCATTCCTTCCTATACAGCATGTGAGTTACAGTCCTATAAGTAGTGGTGGGTGAAGTGGCCCCAATTCGCTTCACAAAGTGATTCACAGAGTAACGCAGAACCCACGGAGTACTCCACAATGTGAAGAAGAGTACTTTGCTTCATAATGAGGAACATGAAGTCCATTGAAACCAATGACTTTGCGTTATTCCGCCTTCCCCAAACCACTTCTCCACCAATTTTAAGGTGAAGTACATTGAAGTCAATGTAATTCGCCTCCCTTCACCTTGTAATTGAGCTCCAAATGAAATCCTGCAGTGATTCATGGGATTGCAGGTCACATGGACTCTAGATTGTTCTGCACAGCCTCAGTTCTGGCCTGGGTAGTAGTGTGTGTGTAGTGGTAGCTGGAGACAGTTTGCTCTCAGAGCCCTGTGATTCAAAACCTCTAAAAGCTGTTTAAAATGCCATTTTGAGTCATTTTTTGTTTTGCTCAAAATTTACTACATCGATTGTAGGAAACCCTTCTGTGCTCATATCATCGAGTGATTATTGTTGTGTGTAGATTTTGAATGTTAATTTAGAACAGTCAGTCTGTGTACTGTGAAGTGTGCTTTGGGGGAGGGGCGTATTTGTGGGGTAGGTACATTAACTGGGAGAAAAAGGCAGTCTTTCTGTTTTGGTTATATTTTTCTTGTATAAGTGTGTTAATGTACACACAGTAATATTTTCAGTAATTCTTGACATTTTTTTGTTGATTTTTGTGGTGCAGCAGTGTATAATTTGTCTGTTTAAAACATTTGGTTATATTACTAAAGGTTTTCAATTTGCTACGCATTACTTGTAGTGTGTGTGTGTGAGTGCATGTGTGATGCGTGCCATTAAATCAGACACCTTTTATTGTGCCATAGAGTAATTGCAGCAGTGTGAACCTGCTATCCACCGCACCTGCATGAATATTTTATACTGCCGTGTATCTTTACTGGCAGTGGATTGCTATTGCCGTGCACTAGTCTCCCAACTGGCAAAATATATTCCTTTCCAGATTTGGATTTGTGACTTGTGTGCACTAGTTAGGTGTTGTTGTGCCTTTTTGTATGCATCCCTTGAGTGCGCAGCACAATCTTAATCTGTCTGTGCGTTTGCAGTGCACCATTAATTCTGGGAGACTGCATTTCTTATTAAGCTCTCACTTCACTTCATCAGCACTGGTACATTTTATGGACACAAGACAGTAGCATTTCATCAGCACTGGGGAATTTTCTGGGCACAAGACAGTAGCATTTTGGGGATGCACATTAATTCTGGTGACTCTGTGTGTGACCACTGAGCACATGACTGAGTGCGCTATTAATTCTGGGAGACTTTGCATTTCTTGTTATGCTCTCATTTCACTTTGTCAGCACTGGGGAGTTTTCTGGACACAAGACAGTAGCACTTTGAGGATGCACATTAATTCTGATGACTGTGTGGGTGGGGTGCTGCCAGTATTGTTGTCACTCCACCTTACTTTGCGTTTAAAGCGGAATGACAACACGAAGTAATAATGACAAGGTGAAGTGAGCCTTTCCTATGGGGCACGCCACTTCGCGTTCACTTCACAGGCGGATTTTAAATTCACTGCATCTCTAATCTATGGTTATGGCTTTCCAAGAAACTTGGATGATGGATGTGGTTGATATAAATGGATACCAAGTAATCAACTCACTGGCAATCAAACTTAAAAAATCTGGGAGAGGAATAGGAGTATGGGCCATTTATATAAAAATAACAAAGGAGATAAATATCATTGACACCTTTAAAGTTCAAAAAACTACATTATGATAGTTATGAAGTGGAATGATCATATATTTATAATTATAAACATCTACAGTACGAGCCCCCAAAAAGCAACACACAAGAGCTAAAGGACTTTTGGACCAATCTCAGTATCGATTTAGATATTATCTCACATAACTTTCCTAATGCCATGCTTTTGATTGCTAGTGATTTTAATGCCAGGACTGCATATTTTAATAATGTAGAACTATTGAAAGTTTACATGAGGTGGAAGATATTGGAAAATGAAAAAGCATGGATAAATTTATAAATTAATATGGGAAAAAACACAGAACTTTACAAATGATAACATATTGCTGATTTTAAATGGCAGGTTGAGAGATTACAAAACTAGAAATACCACTTGTTTTGGCCCGAATGGACAACATACCACAGATTATGTAATTCATAGCCCTGATAGCTACCATGTACTCTATATGACTTCTTAAAGATTAGTATGAGAGCAGAATGTGATCATGCACCCCTTTCTCTGAAAGTTATTTCCCAAGAAAAGAACACGTCTGTTGATAATAGAATACATTCTTTATCATCTGCTTCCATATCTAGAAGACAACGATTATGCATCACTGGTCCAGTGATGAATTCTGTTAATATCATTTTATATAGCCCTGAAGTAAAAGAACTTATAGATAAAATTGATGAAGGGAGATCGGTAGCAGTTATAGACCATAATTTGAAATCTTTATTCACATTAATATGAACAAATATATACGTATCAAATAACAAAAATAATAGAAATAGTACTTGGTTTGATGAATCATGTATATGAGCTAAAAAGACACTTATGACTATTATGACTATAGTTAGACGGGCCAAGAAACCTCCATCTAGACCAAATTTTAACCATTCAAATAAGGCCAGAAAACAATACAGAGTGTATTTAAAAATGAAGAGACTGGAATTCTGCAATAAACAATGGGCTGAGACGTATCCGATTACTGAAAAAGAGACCAGAAAAGCTTCTGGACCATGTTAGCAAAAGGCACAAATAAATTGCAGTCATCGTTACTTGTTTATATATCAAAAGAAAGCTGGATTATGCATTTTGAAACAATTTTTACAAGACTGGATTCCTTAGTGAAAGTTAATAAAATTCCACAATGGTTGACAAAGCCTCCTACTTCACCTTTAACATTTACATTTACTGAAGCAGAGGAAACTATACTTAGTTTAGCAAAAAATATAGCTTCTGCACTAGTCACCATTCCGGGTGAGATCTATAGAGAGAATACGAAACTTTGGATCCCAATCTTGACAAACCTTATCAATGTTTGTATTAAACAAAAATATACTCTGAGATCATGAAAGACAAATATTATTGTCCCAATACATAAAAAAGGTTCAGTTTATGACCCTTGTAATTTTTGACCCATTAGCTTATTTAACACTATATCTAAAATATTTACAAGAATATTGTTAAACAGAATAACAAAATGGGTAGATAATAACAATAATTATCTTTTGTCTCCTTTTCGGGGGCTTTAGACCCGGGTTCTCCACAACAGATAATGTCTTTCCTTTTTCATACTTACTGGAAAAATATGTTCAACTGAAAAAAAAAATGAAACTTCATATGGTATTTGTAGATTTTTCCACTGCTTTCGATTCTATTAATAGGGAACTATTGTGGGAAACTTTAATTCAGAAGAGAATAGATTACTCACTACTCATACCCATATATAAATTGTACTCAGGAACAAACACAGTGGTTACATTTAATACTAAAAGTGGCCTTACGGCGCCTTCCCTACTGAATGGGGAGTTAAGCAAGGATGTTTGTTTTCCCCTACACTATTTAATATTTATGTTGATGCCTTGTTACATTTTGACGATTATCCTCAGTATGATTCCCCTAAATAAAAGAGCCCCCTTGTCATCTTCTTGCCAGTGCTGATGACACTGAGTTACTGGAATCAGGGCTACCTTCAATATAAAATGGGCTCGGAATTTTAAACAACAGATCATAAAAGCCAAGCAAGCTGCTGAGGCACTTCTTAAATTCAGTCACACTTACGTGGAAATTCATTAGGTGATGCCCTCAGAGCAGGAGAAATGAATAAGAACCCAATATAACTGTGTGGAGCAGAGATTTGGATCATTCTTTTCATGTAATCTAGAACGTCCTTTGTTTAACTTCTATAAAGCTCTTCTCAAAGTATTGATATCTACATCTACTGCTATGGTAAGGGCAGAATTAGGTATACTTTTGACCAAAGCATTTACAGATTTGAGAAAGCACATTGGCTAAAGATTATTAATAACAAACAAAATAAGCTTCCTGCTGAAAGTTTGCATGAAAAAATCAAAATGGACAAAAATTAATTTAACATCACAATTTATAACTTCACTAAAATCTAGCCTAAATAAAAAAATAAACAACACCTATGAACAGACTATCAGAGAAAGATTAACATTTTCTTACAGCACAGACCTGCCCTCAAAAAGAAACATGTTGAAGCTGTACAACAAATAGACATGGATAACATAAGAGAACAAAGGTGTGCACCTTGGTTTAAAACAAATAAAATGGCACACAATTTAGAAGATTATTTATTACCCTGTACTACCCCTTTACCCTGATCATAGAAGATTGATCACATGGGCTAGATTCAAAGTATTAAATTCAAAACATTTACATTTTAATAAAGTTTCCACACCTAAGACATTACCTATGGATAACCAATGCCCATGCAAACAGGTTCTAGCCAGAGCTGATAGGGCTGTGAAAAGCTACCAGATGATCAAAGTTACAAATGTGTGTAGAAATTATGCAATGCCCAGGTGTAACTTGGCCATTTTTGGGAGATATTGCACCAAATTTTCAACATGACCTTTTTGGGACCCCTCCTCATGAAGAGTGCTAGTGTCATTTTGTTCACTTGTCCCGAAAGGTGACTTCACAGAGTGAAAACTCTATTTTTTAATATTCAGAAACTGGTAGTGAACTTGATAAAAGGTTGGGGAACTGTGGAAAGCTCCAGGAAGTGTGACATTCCCAGATTTTTACCAACATCACTGGACAACTATAAATTTACAATATCTCTATCTCCAATACAAACACATTCCCTTTTTGAGTTTTTATTTTAAAAGAGATTAATTTTGCTGTTGTACATGACATGGTCATAACAAGTATAAACAGTATTTACAATTTAAAAATTTAAAATGCACACTACATATTGAAGTAATATTATATGACTATTAAGAAGCAGTGGTCAAATATGGAAAACATCTTTTATTAAAAAAAATGTTCCCATACTTTCACTCAAATATTATTTTGGATAAACATTTCAGATAGCAATTTATTATTTTCTTGTTGGCACCATATAGTGCTGTTCAGTCACAATCATCAAAAACTGGCATGCTGCTAATTTAGTCCTCTTGAATTTATTTAGTTAGAGTACATGCCGGTGTGTGTGTATGTGTGTGTGTATGTGACCTGTCACTGTAGATAAACAAAATGCTATAGTCCCCAGTTCTGGCAGTCTCTCACCATTCACCAGGACTAAATGCTGACAGTGTGGAAACCAAGCACTTACCCTGACCCCACACTGTAGCTCTCTGTGTGGATTATCTGAGGGTTTAAAGCCCAAGTGGTGTCAGCCCATCACAGTGTGGGTAAGTTTGCACTGAGTCTGCCCCACATGGTACTGTACCTGTGGATAAACTGAGGGCTTTATCTACTTTTTTACCAGCACTAAATTCATCACAGTGTGCGTGTGTGTGTGGGGGGGGGCTGCACAGTACCTGTCCCTGTAGATAAACAAAGAGCTATAGTTTACCGTCCAGTGCTATCTGAACTGTACCTTGCACGAGCATTGAGAAGAAAAGTCAGCAGTGAACCTGATTCTGTGGATAAACAGAGGTGTTGTAAGTCCTCACTTTTCACTAGCACTGGATAGCAAATATGCAAAGGTTGAATAGAAAATTATTAAAAAAAGAGGAGAAAATATAAATGCACATAGGAACAAGGGTAAAAACTTAAGTTTGTCAGTAAGGGGTGAGAATGTTGTAGAACATAGCTGCAGTTGGACTGTCTGTCATCTGACACTGTAGTCTACCTGACAGTTTCAGAGCTTCAATAAATTCCAGTACAACAGGTAATGACTTAACCCCTAGGTTGCTGAAAGGAAGAAAATAAATCTATTAGGCTGAGCTGGACAGATGCTCAATCTGCAGCCCTGCAAAGGTTCAATTGAGGGGCTAGAAACAGCAGTTTCAAAAGGTATTTTTTGTTAGTATCCTGAGAAGTTCAGAGGTACAATACAGTAGCTACTGCACTACCTTCAGATGCCTTTAACAGAGAGCAAAAAATAGCAAACATCAGAGGGGGAGTGCACTGTTTTGCAGCTGTGGGTGAATACTTCCAAATGTCCAAAAAGGGAGTTCCATAATCAGCCATTTTTAGAGCTACAATCTGATCCCAATAGAGCTGTAGGCTACGCACACAGCCCTAAAAAGACTTTGTCAAAACAGTCTACCATATGACTGTACAAGGTCCATCATACACAGGACCAAGAAGCAGGTATAGTATCTTAAGAGCATTTTGAGTTGATATGCTGACTTTAATTATGATGTAATGTTTGTTCTGCTTTATCCAGTCACTAAAGAGGATGCTGAAATAGTAGTTAAGTTGTTCTCTTCAGCGTTTAAAATTAAAAAGAAAAAGGGGAACAAATGAAAGGGTGAAGGTTGAAAAGCTGGGGCATACTATAATGGTATCATCAAAAAAAAATCTTGATTTTGGGAAATATCATCCCTAAATAGGAGAATGAGGGGAATTATTGGTCTTAAAACTAAATACATTTTCCTGATCCATTAGATTAGTTATTATCTGGCATCAACGAAATATGGTATGGTCACTGTTGTCTGTTTTTGCCTGTCTTTTTATTCTATGTAAACATTAATAGTTTGTACTCAATGCATATTTATTATAAGTATGATATACAGTCACAGCCAAAGGCATGGCCAGATATTTCCTGAAATTTCTGTGATATTTCTAGAGAAATCTCCTGCTTTCTCCATTTACACAGTAGGGGCAGCAGAGAGAAACTCTTTAGAAATTTTGCAAAATATATGGAAATATCTGGCAATGTCTGTGGCTACTACTGTATTATGGAGTGTCTTTTTTAGCATATTGTAATGCCTATGATGATTTTATTGTTATGGTAAATCAAACAAACTTAAATTGATTGACCGAAGAGGGGAATGTTAATGCGCCAGTGACTTTTGCCTCTGGGCTGCATGCCCATGGGAAGCCACTTGAATTCTCTTGAGGCATGGTCAGATATCAGAATCTGAGCTATGTCTGCATCTATGACATATGCCATGATGTCTTGTGGGATAAGCTAGAAGTCTATTCCAGTGTGTAGCTGGTGCAGATGGAAAAAAATGTATATTCCCTCCCTTTGGGATGGACCATTCTCCATGTGTCGTTAAGGCCCAGTTCTGTGACAAAGAAGTCCAGTGCTTCTGCGGCTTGTGAACCTGAGCTTAGTGGAGGTTTGCTCCTATCAAGCAGATCCAAAACACCACCACTCACAGCAAGGAAACCACAGACCAAAATCCAAGGTATATGACTGATAATATTTAATTGTGCTTTATTCAGCTTGAGCATCAGCCAAGTAATCCCGTCGCTTTGGCAAACAGTCTTCGTCAGGGAGTGTGGCCAGGACAAATACATCACCAGTTTAAATACCACATGTGTAGTGATATCATATAAAAAATTCACCAATCATCAGACTTTACAAACATTTAAAAAAACTATACAAGTGCAAATACAAATACATCAATACACATATGGCAGGACCGACTTTTCAAATCTAATGTGTATTCAATAAATCAGATTTATACTTCTATTTCAATTTATTTAGTTGTGATGCCCTGCACCTACTATTTCTTTTAAAGCAAGAGAAAGAAAAAGCAAATAGTACTGCCATGTGATCACCCTGTTGGCATTCAAGGCTCAATAGTCACAGTCTCAAGTGGGGATCCACACTTCAGGCAAAGAAAGGTGAGGGAATGACATACAACAATGTCACCTAGAATTGGGAAAGACAGAAATAACAAATAAAAATAAGTATGCATTGTAACAAAGTAACAGAAAAGCATCAATTAAACACTATTAGCATATTTCATTTTCTATAACTTTCATTTTTTCATTTTTTTCAAAAATGGCTTAAGGTCCCACTGATCATTATGTTCCACAGGTTTTACACTCTTCAACCTATAGATCTACTGGCTTTTTTAAGTAGGTTTATCCTATTCCCCCACCCATATTTTGGTGCTGGGACTGATTCAATCTCCATAACTTTTAGGCCTCCTGTATCAGATGCATCTTGATTTAAGAAGTGTAGACCTACCAGGGTGTCTTCTCTCTTGTTGCTGATGGATCTGATATGTTCTTGTATCCTCGTTTTGAGGGTAACTGTAGTGCACCCTATGTATACTAATTCACAGGGACACCAAAGTACGTAAACAGGAAACTTGGTGTCACAGGTGATGTGTTCTTTTATTTGGAATTTTAGTTCTGGTTTGCACGGGTGTATCAGTGTATTGCCAGTGTTACTAAATGGACAAATACTTTATCTCTGTCATTTGTATGACCTCATCGATCTCTAAGGTAGCCAGTGAAGATGTGAATTTTGGTTGGGATCTGTTGGTAACCTGCTGTGCACCAATCTATCCCTGAGGTTGGGACCACTACTGAAAGTGATCGTAGGTTTCTTTCCTACTGCCTCAGCCACTGTAGGGTCCTCCAGCAGGATGGGCCAGTTTTGATAAATAATGCTTCCTATCATGCCAGAATGTAACAGGGCCTGTACTGACTTTTTCTCTACCATTGTCCTTAAGCAGTTCACTCCTATCCCTAGAATAGTCTCTGTGCATTAATTCTTCTAACAGATCCTTCAAGTACCCACCACCCAATCTATAAACCTGTTTTCAAGTTCTTTTGCTTGTTCCATGAAATCTGTATCTTCTCAGCATTTCTGCATAATCTAAGAAACTGAGACCCCCCTATTCAAAGGCCGGGGGCTTTCCAGCACATCTAGATGTGCGGCTCAAATTAATGGGCCAGCGCAAAACATTGCTATATTCAAATGAGTTGCATGATCATGCATCCTGTCTGAATATAGCAATGGTTGTGTGCGGTGCAAATTGGGTCCGCCAACAATGCCCCTGGATGGCCTGAATATCTGGAATTGGGATGCATGGTGGAACTGCAGCTATGCCAGGCCCAAATTACAGGTATTCAGTGACATCTGCTGTTAATCTAAACCCAAGGAATACAAAATCATATCCCTGAAGCTCCACCTTCCCTCCATGGAAAATATCACTATTATTGGTGGTTATAGGCTTCCTGCTGGCGGCACTGACATCCTCAATATCCTAAAATCCCTAGCCTCCGCTACCAATAATGAAATCATAATCCTTGGGGATCTTCTGGCTTACCTCTAAATCGCATGGCCTGAAATGTCTCTGTGATGAGCTTGGCCTCTTACAGATTGTTAATGAGCCCACTGGGATCAATACTGCAAATAAGGCCAATAGTTATCTACTCTATGTCATATTAACCAAGCACCCTCACAAAATTTCTGCAATTGCTGCAGGATAATGCAGATGAGACCATTAGGCATGCAAGGTGCAAATGGGCCATTTGCATGTCATTATGACCTCATTTGCATGCTGTCTGCAGGGATGTGCCTAGCAGGATATGCCGTGCAGCCTGCCCCCCTGGTCCTGTTCCCCGATCCAAAGTAAAATTGACAGCAACCCCCCATTTTCCACAGTGTAGTACCCCCGGACCCCCTGCTCTGTCCCTAACCCCCAAACCTCAATCGCATTGAAATATACTGGCACCACCGGTCCAGGATCCTGGTTCTACTTAGCCATACATGTTCCCCAAAGTGTAGTGGTCCACCCACCCCATCCTCAATCCCCAATCCAATAAAAAATAAGTTTGTTCCCATCCCAGTTTCCATAGTGTAGTGGTCTCCCCACCCCATCTCGATCCCCAGTCACATACAGAAACTGATCCCAAATGCCCCTTTCCATAGTGTAGTGGCACCGCACCCCACCACCCACTCAGGCATACACATCCCACCCCACTGCCCCCAGTCTCTGCATGGACAGTTAGCCGGCAAGCAGCACAGCCCTCTGCACACCTTCACGACTGCCCGCCAATTGAACTTTTAATCACGGATAGCTTACTGTACGCACTACAAGCCCATTGGCTGACATTGTCAACCAATGGGCTTGCAGTGTGTACTGTAAGATGTCATTTACAACTTTGTGCCATTCACAAAGTTGTGAATGACAGCTTAGAGTACACACTGCAAGCCCATTGGTCAACAGAGTCAACTAATGGGCTTGTAGTGGTTACAGTAAGCTGTCATTCACTGACAGTTCAGTTGGCAGGCAACTGTGGAGGTATGCGGAGGGCTGTACTGCTCATCGGCTGACTGGCCATGTTGGGACGGGGGGAGCGGGGTAGGATGTGGGTATATGAGGGGATGGGGTGGGGGCCACTAGACTATGGAAAAGTGGGCAGGGGATTAAATTATTTTTATTTCAAATTGGGATCCTGATAGGAAGGGGGGACACTATACTATGGAAAAAGAGATTGGACTGTATTTTTTTTTTTATTTCAAATGGGGCTCTGGACGGGGAGGGGGACACTACACTATGAACCATAACAGTAGTTCAAAAATCCTCTACATGCTACAGCTCAGCCAAATCTTCAAGGGATCCAGCCATCCGTGACCGGGCTAGGAACCCTTCAATTTTTGAACCATAACAGTGGTTAAAAAATCCTCTGGGTGCTGCAGCTCAGCCGAATCTGCAAGGGATCCAGCCAGCCCTGACCGGGCCAGGAACCCCTCAATTTTTGAACCATAACAGTGGTTTGAAAATCCTCTGTGTGCTGCAGCTCAGCTGAATCTACAAGGTACTAGCCCCGACTTTGATTTTGGTGCCAGTGAAAGCTGATCTCTGAGTGGCCCATGCTTTCTCCTGCTGCTCACGTCTCTAGCTACTGTATTCCCTCTGTCTCTCAAGTAGAATTTGTCCAGTTTCCCATTAGCAGATTATAAAGATCTGCCACTAGAGGGACCTTAGTTCTTTTTTGCAGTGTGACTGAAGTAAGAGGATCTTTCACTGTCAACTGTAGGCCCCCTCAGTAGCTCTCCACTGCCCATATTCCTTTGGTGATATGGTGCTGATTATTACTATTATAATATCATCGCTTCCCAGCATGTCCAATATATTAATTCCAAATGCCATTACAGGATTCTGTCCAGCCCTAGAACTCTCCTCATATCCTTCCACTGCCCCCATGCATTGCACCTCCCTACTTCTAGTACACTGCCCTCCCTTTACCTCACCCCATCCCTCTTCCTTCCCTTTTCACTTCTCCTCTCCTATGACTATCAGAGCACTTTCATTAATCTCAATTAATTATTCTATTAGTATCCCCTCTCAAACCCAAAAACCCTATCTTCATCCCCAAAACATGGGCAATCACAAAGAAAGAAAGCACTCGTGTCTCTCAAGTGCTCTTTAAAGAAGCTGCTACTCAGGCTCCTCTGCTGCTTGGGCAATGTGGAGCTAAATCCATTATCCTCCATTAACTCTCGCATCACCCCCTGATTTTGCAACTGCCCCCACACTCAAAATGATACTGGTCAGCATCCTAAGCTTGATCAAGAAATTTGACCAGCTACAAGCCTGGGCTTCTCACACTGAACCAGATTTTATCATCATTACAGAGTCATGGCTCAAAAAGGGCAATACTGACCAGCAAATCTTGCTACCAGGCTACAAACTGTTTAGGGCTGATAGGGACTCTGAGGGGGTGGGGTGGCTGTCTACTCTAAAAACAAGTAGGCTGTTAGTGACATCTGCTGTTAATCTAAACCCAAGGAATACAAAATCATATCCCTGAAGCTCCACCTTCCCTCCATGGAAAATATCACTATTATTGGTGGTTATAGGCTTCCTGCTGGCGGCACTGACATCCTCAATATCCTAAAATCCCTAGCCTCTGCTACCAATAATGAAATCATAATCCTTGGGGATCTTCTGGCTTACCTCTAAATCGCATGGCCTGAAATGTCTCTGTGATGAGCTTGGCCTCTTACAGATTGTTAATGAGCCCACTGGGATCAATACTGCAAATAAGGCCAATAGTTATCTACTCTATGTCATATTAACCAAGCACCCTCACAAAATTTCTGCATTCTGCTGCTTTCCACAACAACATGAGTGATCACGGGGTTGTAGTATGTAGAAGATCACAACTTAAGGGTCATCACCAACCCAAGCTAATAACTAAATGGTCTCACTGCAAATTCAACACAGCCAATTATCTGTCGGATTTAAGTACTTTAAACTGGCAAGATCTCTATTTTGCTAAAATGGCTGATGAGGCTGTCACTATCCTGAATAACAATCTTACTGCCCTAGCTAACAAGCATGCCCCCTTCATCAAATCTAGAGTGCATAAATCCTCTCACCCCTGGTTCACACCTGATCTCAAGGCTAAGCTCACAAACCGTGACAAACTTTTGGGCTCAGGCTAGTCGTACTAAGTATCTAATTGACTGGCAGGCCTTCAGAGCTGCAAGGAATGCCTGTGTTAAATCCATTTGTGTTGCCAAATCGAACTTCTAGATCACTACCTTAGAACAGGCAAATGGGAATTCTTATAAACTCTGGAGGACCCTCAAATCAGTTGAAGGACATGCTGCTCCCTCCATTCCAGCCAAGATATACATCAATGGCAAGGTCATCGAAAACAATAGTCAAATCCTTGAAGAGCTCAATTCACGTTTTGCTACCGCTGGCTTAGCCTAACATAGAATTTGATGGCAGATAAGGACCACTTGGCCCACCTAGTCTGCCCATTTTCCTACCTAACAGATAAGCTGCTGATCCTAATTAACCAACAGCTTACTTCCTCCTACCCCCCACTAGGACTGCCTTATGTCTGTCCCGTGCATTCTTGAATTCCTCCACTGTTCTTGACTCCACGACCTCTCAGGGAGGCTGTTCCATGCATCCACAACCTTCTCTGTGAAAAAATACTTCCTCACATTACCTCTGAGCCGTCCCCCCTCTATCTTAAAATTGTGCCCCCTTGTTCTTGCACATCTCTTTTTCTGAAAAATGCCACCCTCTTGAACTTTGTTGATTCCCTTGAGGTACCTGAAAGTTTCTATTATGTCCCCTTTCTCCCTCCTTTCCTCAAGGGTATACATATTAAGCTCCTTTAGTCTTTCTTCATATGTCTTCTGGGGCAGACCCTGCACCATTTTGGTTGCCCTCCTCTGGACAGCCTCCACTCTGTCTATGTCTTTGCGGAGATGGGGTCTCCAGAACTGCACACAGTACTCCAGATGGGGTCTCACCAACTGTCTGTACAGAGGGATAACAACTTCTTGTTTTCTACTATTGATGCCTCTCCCTATGCATCCCAATATCCCCCCAGCCTTCCTTACTGCCTTCTCACATTGCTTGCCCACCTTTAGGTCATCTGATATAACTACCCCCCAGGTCCCTTTCCATTTTTACTGTTGTCAGTATCTCACCCCCCATTGTGTACTCTTGCCCTGGGTTTTTCTTCCCCTTGTGCATTACCTTGCACTTCTTTGCATTGAATCTGAGCTGCCATACATTTGATCATTCCTCCAACCTTGCCAAGTCCCTTCTCATCCTTTCCACTCCATCTGGTGTATCAACCCTGTTGCAGATCTTTGTATCATCTGCAGAGAGACATACTTTTCCTTCCAGTTCCTCTGCAATGTCACTTATAAAGACATTAAAAAAGGACCAGTCCCAGTACTGAACCCTGCGGTACCCCACTAGTAACCCTCCTTTCTTCACTGTGGACTACATTTACTACTACCCTTTGCGTCCTGTTGTCTAGCCAATTTTTTATCCAGGCTACCATCTTGGGACCCACTCCAAGGCTGGCTAACTTGTGTATTAATCTTTTGTGTGGGACTGTATCAAATGCCTTGCTAAAATCTAGGTAAGCCATGTCCACAACTCCTCCCTGGTCTACTGCTTTGATCACCCAGTCAAAGAAATCTATTAGATTCGTCTGACACAACCTTCCCATCGTGAATCCATGCTGCCTTGGGTCCTGTGCCCCACTGGCCTCTAGGTACTCAACAATTCTTTCCTTCAAAGTGATTCCATCATTTTACCTACCACTGAGGTCAAACTAACTGGTCTGTAGCTTCCTGCCTCTGTCCTGCTCCACTTTTGTGAAGAGGAATCACATCCGCCCTCCTCCAGTCCTCAGGTACTACCCCATCCTCCCATGATCTGTTAAAGAGAGTAGTCAGCGGTGTCATTAGTTCTACCCTTAGTTCTTTTAGAATTCTTGGGTGAATCTCATCAGGCCCCATTGCTTTGTCCACCTTCAATTTTATTAGTTCTTTCAGAACCCTTTCTTCTGTAAATGGACTGGTATCGACCCTCGTCTTCAGAGTGTTTCTCTTATTTGGTTTAGGTGCCTCCCCCTCCTCTTCCTTTGTGAATACTGAGCAGAAATATTCATTCAGTATCCCTGCTTTTTCATTGTCACCATCTACCCACATTCCCTCCCCTTTATTAAGCCTCAGTATCCCTCCTTTGGTCTTTCTTCGCTCCCTAATGTACCTATAAAAGGTCTTATCCCCCTTCTTAACAGAGCTGGCTATCCTTTCCTCGGTTTGGGCCTTTGCTATTCTGACTGCCTTCCCAGCCTCTTTCTGCTTTAACTGCTAAAGTTCTCTGTCCTTCTCCTTCTGTGTTTCCTTATATTTCCTGAATGCTATCCTTTTCTCCTTAACCTTCCCTGCCACCTCTTTTGAGAACCATAGCGTTTTTTTCCTTCGTTGTGTTTTGTTGATTTGCTTTACACAAAGGCTTGTTGCCTCTGTGATGGGTGTTTTGATTACTCTCCATTGTTCCTCCCCCCCTCCTTCTTGCCTGTTTGCTAGTGCTTTTCTGAGGCACTCTCATTTTCCCAAAGTCAGCCCTCCTAAAGTCCAACACTCTTGCTTTTGTATGGCTTGATTGTATGGCTGTGTTTATCATGAACCACACTGTTTGGTGGTCGCTTGTTCCCAGATGGCTACCACTTCTAAATCTGAGATTCTTTCTCCGTCCCCATTTGAGAGTACCAGGTCTAAGATTGCTCCCTCAGTGGGTTCCAGTACTAGCTGTCTGAGGCATGCCCCCTGTAGGGCATCAAGAATGACCCTGCTCTTGGATGTGCCTGCAGCAAAGGTGCTCCAGTTAACATCTGGCATATTCAGGTCCCCATCAACAATATTCCCCTTTTTCTGCCATTCTAAGGAAGCCTTCTATCATTTCCTTGTCCATTTCCTCCCCCTGAGATGGGGGTCTGTATACAACCCCCATGCGGATTGTGGTGCCATTTCCTGTCTCCAGGGTGACCCAGAGTATCTCATCTGCTCCCTGTTTACTCTTTAGTTCTGTTGCTTTGATCTCTTCCTTTACATAAACTCTCCTCCTCCTCTTTTACCCTCCCTGTCCCTCCTGTAGATTCGCATCCTGGTATGCTGACATCCCAGTCATGGTTCTCTGTGTACCATGTTTCTGTGACTGCCACAATATCTGACAACCCTCTTCCATCAAGGCCACTAGTTCAGGGAGCTTGTTACACAGACTATGGGCATTGGTACTTATCACCCTCCACTTTTTGATGACCTTACCCCTTTTAGCCCCATTCCTGTCCTTACTGCCTTTGCCTTTTTTTACATTTACTTCTGGCCTGCTCCCTAATGACTTCTCTACCTTGGTGTTTACCTCAGTAATTACTGTTGCTTGTGGGGGGAGGCTGGGATTTTCCTGCTCCTTTTCAGTGCCTCCCCCCTTGGCTAGTTTAAATGCTTGCCAATGAAGCATTTAAACCTCTCACCTAGGATCCTGGTTCCAACTGGACAGATGCAGACCATCGCGCCAGTATAGGTCTGCATCCTTCCAGGTGGCTCCCCAGTCCCCAATGAAGCCAAAACCCTGAGCTCCACACCATTTTTTCTACCATTCATTGAATTCCCTGGTGAGGAGTACCCTAGCATCACCCTTGCCATAGACAGGCAGCACCTCCGAGAAGGTTACTGTATGCGCTACTTGGCTAAGGCCCCTCCCCAACTCTGCAAACTCCTCTTGCACTGCTGTCCCATTCCTAGCCAGGTCATTTGTCCCTAGGTGGACAATAACATCTAGCTCCTCCCTTGTGCAGCTGCTCACGATCCTGAGGATTGCTTCCTGTCCCTCCAAGCCATGGCGCCAGGCAGGGACCTTGCCTCTCTCCCCTTCCTCCCTATTTCTACCCCTAATGATTGGGTCCCCACCAGGAGTTGTTTCCTTCCCCTGTGGGATCTCATGCCACCCTCCTGTGGGTCTTCTTTGTGAAGGTTCCCAGCATCCTCCTTGGTCTCCCCTGCAGGTGCCTCCATAGAGGAACCACTATCCACCAGAAGAGCGAATGAATTGTGGAGAGGTACAGCTGGAGGGATGCAGCTCTGTTCCACCACCCTCCTCCCTCCATGAGCCCACCCTGGTCCAGCCTATCCTCTTTCTTGGCAACCTCTGAGGTAGTGACACTGGCCCTGGTGGTCCCTGGGTGGGGGAGGAGGTTTCACGAATCCTAGCCAAGTCAGCCTGGAGATGGGCAACCTCCTCCCTCAGACCAGAGAGGTGCCTGCAAATAGGGCAGCATCGCAGCCTCCAGAATGTCTCCCAGAACACTGCCGCCCCACAGCCATTGCACTGCACCACTCCTATCATGTCTTATTTTGTGCCCCCTCTCCTGTTTCTCTGTATGCTTACTCTATCCTCTCCTTACAACTCTTACCCTTCCTGTTCTGGGACAGTAACTTCCTATATTCTTCAGTAGCCTCCTTCTTCCTTGCTCAGTGTCAGACCACCAGCAGCTGGGGGGTGAGCTACTTTTTTCCTTTAGGGTTGACAAAACCAGTGTTTCTCTATGATCCTTCCCTTCCTACTGCCAAACAGGAAATTCCTGTTGACAGTCAAATCCAGTGGCTATAAAAGTAGAACTGGCTTAAGGTGGGATGGAGGGCAATTAGTAAGAAAAAAAGGCTAGCAACAAGAAGTTGTAATTTGAGTCACCTGCTTTTATAGTGTCTAAGCCACACCCCCAATTAAGCTCTCTCTCCTCCTACTGGTTTATCAAAGTAAACTGATACAGAACCCTTCCCAGCACAGAACACACACTGACTTTCTTTCTTTTCTTTCTCTTTTTTTTTAAATCCTAAATAAGGCCCCTTCTACTTCTAATAAAGTATCTGTTTGCTTAAACTCAACAGACACTGACTCCTGCTAAGATATAAGTGTTAAATTAATAAGAAAATGTAGCTTCTTTTAGTTAGCTGCTTTCTGCTCTACAAGCAAGGCTAGCAACAGCCTTTGATTCTTCTCCATATGAAGGCCTTGCAAATTCTTCCTCGGCCAGGACTATCCCTGAAGTCCCAACCTCACCTCATCCCTTCCAGCTGCATCCAGTCACCTACAAAGAAGTTTAAGATTCGCTTCTCAACTTAGACATTAAGAAAAGCACTGGTGACGATGGACTAGAACCATTCTTTTTAAAATTAGGCTACTTTCATCTTACAGCCCCAATACTTCATGTATTCAGTCTTTCTATCGTCACTGCCACAGTTCCGTCTTGCTGGAAATCCGCACATATCTTTCCCTTATTCAAATCAGGAGACCCAAGTGATTTAAATAATTATAGACCCATCTCTATCCTGCCCATTCTCTCCAAAATCTTTGAAAAATTTAGTTACTCCCAACTAAAACAACATATTGAAACCTTTTCCCTTCTCAACCCAGCTCAATCTGGTTTCCGGCCTAATCATAGTACTGTCACAGCCCTTGCTAAAGTCACTAGAAACATAGAAACATAGAATTTGACGGCAGATAAGGACCGCTTGGCCCACCCAGTCTGCCCATTTCCTTACCTAATGGATAAGCTGCAGATCCTAGCTAACCAGCAGCCTACTTCTTCCTACCCCCACCCCCTAGAATTGCCTTATGACTGCCCCATGCATGCTTGAATTCCATCACTAATGACTGGGTTTCAGCTCTGGACTCCAAAAAGATCATGGGTGCAGTCTTTCTAGACCTCAGTAAGGCATCTGACACCGTAGACCACAACTTAGTTGTCAGTAGCCTTATTAACCTGGGTGCCACCCCCTCCACTGCTCACTGGTTTACCAGTTATTTAACAGGGAGGCTTCAGAAAGTCAAGACTGATGGCCTATTTTCAGCCTCCCTCCTAATCATTAGGAGAGTCCCACAAGACTCCATTTTAGGCCTTATCCTATTTTCTCTTTACATTAATAATCTTGACCATAACATAACTAATTCCAAATTGCATTTCTTTGCTGATGACACAGTCCTCCACACTTCTAGCTGAACTCTGTCTGAAGTAAGAGACGTACTACAAGCTGACTTTGCGCTGCTTGAACAGAACCTTTTTAATGCAAAGCTCCTTCTTAACATCAAAAACACATAAGGCCATGATTTTTACTCTCAACACCACCACCGCCACCTCTCTAAACCTGCCTAATGACTATATTGTCACCTCTCTAGGTGAATATCTTGAGGATGTCTCCAAATTCAGATATCTAGGTATATAGTTAGATAATAAGCTCACTTTTAATGACCATATTGATAACTTGACCAGCAGGTTAAAATCCAGAATAGGTTTCTTCTTCAGAAACAGGTCCCTATTCCCTATTGAGATTAGGACTAGGCTTGTTCAGGCCACATTCCTGCCTTTTGTTGATTATGGCAACATAATCTACAATTCTACTTCAGGATTAATCCTGAACAAATTGGACGTCCTCTATCATCGTGCACAATGGTTCATTACTAACTCCCATTTTCGAACCCACCATCATGACCTGTATGTAGCTGTCAGCTGGACGTCGCTTACTACCAGACGTTTGATTCACTCTGACACTTGGACTCTCAAAATCCTCTTGGACGAACTACCAAGATATACAATATCCCTTATTTGCATCTCCCACAGTTTGTATTCCCTTAGGAAGTCTGACTTTATCCTTCTAGATGTGCCTAGGACTCATACTTCCTTTGGTAATCATGCCATCTCATATGCACTTCCAACTATCTGGAACCAGCTCCAGTCTATACTGAAACTCTCTAGCACTGTTTCTGTCAATCTTTTTAAAACCTTTGTTACGACCAAATTAAAAAATACCTGCATCTGTTTCTAGTCCTTACTTCACCGTTGACTTTTATATCAACAACTCAGTTCCCCTCCCCAATTCTTCTACTCCTCTAATTCTATTTACCTCTCCTTTTCTTTCCCCACCCTCCCTTTACTCTTTATTTCAGTCATCCTTACTTTTGATATTCCTCTGCACTTTTCCTCCTTTTCCCTTCCCCTCCTCCCTTACAAGATCCTTCCTTTCTTCTCCCTCTCCACTCCCCTTTGCACCTATTTTATGCTCTCCCTTCACCTTATGCATCCTATTGCTCTTGTTCCAACTATTTGGGCTGTAGTTTCTCTACTTTTAATGATTTCTCCAGTTTATGATTATAAATATTGGGCCAGATTCTCAAAAGATTATGTCTGGCATAACCTGACTTGCACCACAAAAAATGGTGCAAGTAGCAAGTTACACCAGCAGTTGTGACATACGGTATTCTGCAAAGCAGTCTGCGACATGTCGCAGGCTGCTTGCACTAAAGTAGACCTATGCTACCAGTTACACCATAAACCCCCTGCGACATGGCTCTAGGGGGTTTATGGCATTAGTGGTGCCCTCTTCTGGAAATGCAGCCTCCAAGTTCCCGGAAGTGCAATTCCAAAACAACCCCTGGAGGACATCCGTCAAAGTACAGTTACACCAGCAAATAGCTGGTGTAAGTGTATTTTGCATCCAACGGGGGTTACGCCAATGCACTGCCACCCTGATCCCCCAGTATATGCAACCCTCCCAAGCCCAAGCCCCAAACCAGTTGTAAAAGCCCTGCAGGGCTATCAAACTCTCCAGCCCCATAGCCCCAATACTGTGCAGATAGAAGCCCTGCAGGGCTAGTTCCCCCCATGCCCAATCCCCCAAACACATGTCCTATGCCCAGCAGGGCTAGCACACCCCCCTCCATGCCCATTCCCCGTTTGAATAGTAAATGCCATGCAGGGCTAGCACCTTCACTTCTCGAACCATGAAATTGTGATATGCACATTAATAAATAACATAGACTTCAATCTCCCTCATAGTCTAGTGGCTCCCCATCACCCCAACCAGCAGTGCCAGTCCACCCCACACCCCCTACCCATCCCCAGCCAGTGACTGACACAGCCCACCTCTCACCATCACAGCCAGCTACCAACTGAGCTCCGTCTGAGTGCATACTGTATATACGTGCTCAATGTATGAATGGCAGCTCATTCATTGAGCATGTATATACGAGTATCGGCAGACGGAGCTCAATCGAACTGGCTGAGTGGAGGTGAGCTATTCAATCACCAGCTATGTAGGGAAGGTGTGGGTAGCCTGGCAATACCGGGCGGGAGGTTGGGGGGTCACTAGACTACCAGGGATTTGTTGCGGTTTAGACACTGCGGGGATCAGGTCAGATTGGGGTCGCAACTTGTGGGGGTTCTGGGTTCTGTCAAGCCCTGTGGGGCATAACATGCAGGAATGGGGTCGGGGGCACATTCCAGCCCTGCTGGGCATAATCTGCAGGATCAGGGGTCAGGGGCACATTCCAGCCCTGCAGGGCATAATCTGCAGGATTGGGGGATCGGGGGCTATTGTGTTGGTACTGAGGGTTGAGGGCATTGTCAAGTCTTGTGGGGCCTCGGGATCATGGCAAGGAGGGGCACTTGTGCCCTACACATCTAGGGCTGTGGCTTGTAACATGCCCTGCAAACACACCCTTTGTTAGGCGTACCTGTGAGAATGTCGCAAGTCGAAGAACTTAGCTGCTGGGACCCTGCCTCTTGCAGAATTGGGCACAGGATCCTTGCCACAACTGAGTATGGCACAAGATGTCTTTAGCAGCGACTTGCACCAATCTACTAGAATCGACTCCATTACCTTTTTTTGTCTTATTTTGAGCACTATGTACCACATGTACCATACACTTTTATATACCAAGATTTTTATGTATATAATTTCCTTTGCCTGTATACATTCCTCAGGACCTCCCTTGTGAATGAGCTTGCTCAATGGAGCTTTCCTGCAATAAACTTGAACTTGAACTCACGTTCCATGATATAAAGTTAATGGGGGTGTTAACTATGGTCGTGTAGAGGTAAATGCCCTAATGTGTTTGTGTATGAATTGCACATCTGTGCCTGTTTTTATATGCATCTACCTAGCATATGTGCCCTTATGATTCACTCCCTTATGCACCCCCCACCACAGCCCTGTAGAGGAACTTGTAGACCCTTATAGTTTCAGGAATTTTGATACACTGTAACAGCAGTAGACGTTGCATCCTTACCATTCTGCTCCATCTTAGTAGTCATAACATAGAACACAAACATATAAACATGTAGCTTAGTATAACCTTTTAAACCAAAGAAAAGCCAACTTCTTGTCCATTGAGGGCCTGTGGTAGCTAGGGGAGGTATCCCCAGAATTTTCCCTCACCAGTTTGCGCTGCTCTGTGCCATACAGTGGTCCCACAACCATCACTAATGGTGGACCAACAGTGCTCCCATGTGGGATAGCAATGCTTCCCCAGGCTATCATCTGATATGTCTCTATATCCTAAATGTATTGTGAGAATGGGTAATAGGAAGAACAAAACAGAGAAAAAGGGGAGAGGGATGAATATGATGCAGAGGTATCAGATATCCCCTAGTGAAATTCCAAATTGTCCCCATGTGGTAGAAAAATAAAATTCCTGTCCTTCTTTGCTGTGACTGCTTCCTATGCAAGAATTTATGCATTCCTACTTTTTCTGACTGGTGCCTGTATTACGGTAGTAAATGGCATTAATGTATCTGGCTCAGCTCTGTGGGGCACTCCTAGCTGGATGTCTATGCACTTCTTTCAGTTGCCCCAAAGAGGGTGGGGTGCTGATGTATAGGGTCCTTTGTCTACTGTTCCAACCCCCCCGGCATGGATCAGCCACATGATTGGAGGGCCCTCATGAACCTCCCTAGGGTCTTCCAGTATACTATAATTCCACAAGTAATGTTGCAGAGTTGATCATAGTGGGAAGAAGCCCTTTTCTGTTATGTTGTGAACTGGCTCTGAAAGTGTCCAACCAGAAGGGATGTTTATCCAGAAACTGGGGTGTGCCTCCATTGTAGCACACTGCATCCCAGAGGGTGGGGGTTATGGACAATGCCCTTTGACTGTCATGTGTAATAGTCTACCTCCTCTCCAGCATGATATGTAATCCCATTAGCTACATTGGGGAAAACCTGGAGTATGTAGAAAACTTCAAATACCTAGGTGTGTGGGTTGACAACAGACTCGACTTCACTCATCATTTAGAAGAACTGTTAAAAAAGCTTCGCCAAAGGCTTGGCCTTCTCTATAGATTAAAACCCTTCCTAAACAGAGACTCAAAGATGAGGTTAGTTCAGGCCATTTTTCTATCAGTTGTTGACTATGCAGACTTCCTTTATAGTCACTGCCCCATCTCCTACCTTCACAAGTTGGATACCTTATATCATAGAGCAATAAGATTCATTACAGATCTGCCATCTAATACCCATCACTGCTCTCTTTATGCTGCAGTTGGGTGGGTTTCCCTTCACCTCAGAAGGAACAGAAATGCAGCACTATGGATTTACAGAGCGTTATCAAAAAAACTTCCAAACTATATTCTGGACTGCTTCACCCAGACCATTCCTAGCTCCTATGCCCTAAGAAGCAATAACATCATCCTGCTCAAATTGCCCAAATTCAACACCAGGATAGGGAGGGCAGCAATCAGCTATTCTCTAGCTATAGCATGGAACACACTACAAAAATCCCTAAAACTGTCCAATATCATTCCATTTGCATCCTTTAAACAGCATTGTACAGTCTTCTTCACAGAGAAATGCAGTTGCTACCGATAGAGCTAGCTTTGTCATCTCACAATCTCCCTCCCAAAAATTAACCACATATGGCATAATCCTTCCAGACGGACACCCCATCTTATGACACCCAGTAATACCTTCACCATCCTAGTATTACATTATATTGTGTGTTTGCCATGGCCCCCCCACTGGGATATGTATATACTGTATATACTGTAAATATTAGCTTAACTTTCCTGTAACCGTTTTTTATCATGCGAATTTACTGTACATCACTGTGTTTATAAACATTTTTTTCCCCTGTATGTATAACTGTTTTATATAAGTGTATGATGTATCTGTTGTGTATCAACTGTTGAACCTTGACCTTATCAGGTCCATCTTGTAAATGAGCCTTGCTCAATAATGTTCGCCTGAATAAATAAAGATTTGATGATGATGATGATATTGACCACAGTTCCACTGAGTTGGTATGCTCCAGCAAACCAGACTTCTTGCCAGCCACTATGGCAGCTGCTTGTGTCTTATGGGTAGTCTGGCAGATGTGGTTGTGCAGAGGTTTCCATGCTGAAGAAAATGAGTATGGCCCACCCCCATAAATTTAGTTTACTTATATCTACTGGTCCTGCTCTGCATCAATGGTATGGCTCCCTTTGTCACCAGGTAAGTCAATTAGGTGGCAATCTGGTGCAGGGTTCCAACACTTGTTGGGGGAGGGGGAATAGCCTATGTAATTCAAAAGTATCTCTCAGTTGAAGACAGCATGCACAGAGAGTAGCATTGGAAAACCCAGCCTTGCTCTGTCAGCATTAATGCTTTACAGTTACCATAGGAGTCAAATACCAGGAATGAATAGAGGGTATACCAGCATGGCTAAATCCTCCACCAGCAGTTGTACAGTTCTCTGTGGCCTCTCAAACATGCTCACATTCGAGAAGGCTGAGCCTTGACTTGCTGCCCAATGCTGATGGAGTGATCTGCTAAATTACCATGGAGAAGTTCCTCTCCTACTCCTACTCCTGTTGCCTTGCCTTGCTTAATTAAGTTATGGCTCATCTCTGTGGTAGAACTGAGGATGGTCCCACTTTGACTTGTTTTAGATTCAAGACTGGGAGGTAAATGGTGAGATCATTGGAGTACAGTGCATACCTGCATGCATCACTCCCATCCTCCCATTCACCTTATCACATTTCACCATCTAGGGTGTGCATTTCTGATGATACCAGGCTACTTTCTGAGTCAAGCATTGTTAAGAGCCCCAAGCTGACCCCCAGTGCAGTCATGCTGGACCTGCCCTGCCAAACTCATAGCCCCCTGGTCATCTTAAATATTAAGAAAATCCACCTAGGGGGATATGTGAGAGGTTCCTTCTATCAGCACTATCTTCTCAGTCTATTGCTCCATGTTGGTACACAGTCCCCCTTCATACTCTGAGGAAGTCAAGAGATTGGCAAGAAAGATTAGTTTGTGGGGTATCAGTTCTGTTTCGTCACACTATTGTGTGTAGATGTTGGCATCTGTTATTTCAGAGCCTCTCATTAGTTGTATCAGCCACTTTCAGTCCCAGTTAAGATACTGAGTAGGGAAAAGAAATTTATATGGAGTCTTCTCATGTGTGATGTCCTGTTCTGGGCACTAGATCCATGCTGACTATGCTTTCGAATGTGCGCACATTTGAGTAGTTGCTGGTTGCTAAGGAAAGTCGTTGATGTGGCACTCAGCGTCTGTACCTTAATCGTGTACGCTCTAGACTGGCAGAAGAGTTCGCCATTGTGCTCAAGACCATTCCTCAGCTATTTGTCTGCAACTGCATATTTGAAACCTACAAGGTTTCCCTCAGCATGGCTGAAACTGACAGAAATGTATCAATTTTAAAAAGTTCAATTTGACAGCCATGACACACTCCTCAACACATTCCTTGTACGTATTATCCCTTCCCTGACCTGCCTTATTCTGACAAGACTAAAATCTGGCAGAGGGAGAAAAAACATTCATCTGAGCTGGGGGGAAGGGAGTATAGATATGGTGATGACTCAGAACCAAGGACTAAATTAACACTACTTAATGGGTCTGTCTAACAGAGGGCGGGGGAAGGAAGGAATGTAAACAGTGAGAACAAAATACCTTTATCAAATCTACTGTTGCCACATGCTCCAGGAAATGTGATATCAGTGAATGAGGATAAAAGTATCCAAGCCACCGGCGCAACAACTCTGACCGCGATGTCTGCTACAGTGCCGGGAACCCAACGACATCCCCGACCGTGACGCGACCTTGAACCGACCAGCAACCTCATGATGCATGATGTGGGGGGGTGGGGCGCTGCACCACCCACCACTATATATATATATCTAACTCCACGTCACACAGACAGTGGAGTTAAATATTTACACCCCATCGCCTTAAAGTGTCTCGGCGCAAAACCTCCATAGCTGCTGATTTAGGTGTGGTGGGGGTTTTGCTGTGGGGGGTTTGCTGTGTGGGTGTCACTGTAATGGCGGCATACCAGGATAAAATAATAAGTCTATTGTATAGCTGTCTTTCAGGAGATTGACTGTCTGTTTTTGGGTCTGACTGAACTTTGCGCCTGTGCAACAACGTGTTCCTCTACTACGTCCGCCTACGAAGTGCTTGAGTTGTGTGGTGACTTGTTCTGATCTGGCCTTGCTCCCTGAAGTAGTGGGGCCTCTGTGGATATAATTTCTGCCCTGGATACTGATAGTGGACTAGGGTCATCTCTTCAGTGCCTGCTGTTCCATAGAGTTGGTGATGGCTGCTGATTCCCTGGATGCCCTGCTACAATATCGGCTATGGTACTTGGGTCCATATGTTATCTGTCCCTCTTGATTCCTGTGCCTGCCTCTTCTACTGGACAGTTTCCCTTTGGCCACCTGTCAGTCCATATCTTAGTTTTTTGCTGTTTGAAGGTCACTTGTTGATCTTGCTCTGAATACCCTTTGCAAGGTAGTCGATTGGGAAGCAGGAATCTTGTGTCCTGCTGACTTAGCCATCAGGTTTTTCTCTTCTCCAGCCAATGCTGTTGTATGTAATTAGTGGCTTCTTCAGATGACTGGAACTCACTGTGGACCTCATTTCTCATGATCCACAGGGTAGCTGTATACTGCATTTACATGGAGACCTAGAAGCTGTCAGCAGAAAAGGACCTCTTGGCCCTCCTAGTCTGCCCTAAAGTCCCTACCTACTGTGCTACCATAGACCCTGATTGATCTCCAGCTTAACCTCCCCAGCCCTGTTACTAAGGTCCCCCTGTTTCTATCCTATGTATGTTTGAAACCTGTTACCGTTTCAGGGCCTACCACCTCTGTTGGGAGGCTGTTCCAGGTGTCCCCCGCCCTTTCTGTGAATAAATATTTCTTCACATCCCCTCCAAATCTCCCCCTTCCAGGTTCATATCATACCTTCTTGTCCTTGAGCATCTCTTCCTGTGCAATATTTTTTTTTTTTTAATTTTTAGTCTTTGGTAACCGGGTAAGGCCCACTAGGCACAAGTGCCTGTTTTCAGGGGCGACCTGGGAGCACTGGGCGGTTAAGTGACTTGCTCAGAGTCACACAGTATGCAAGTGGAGGTTGTGAGAATCAAACTCAGGTCTGGTCTGCTGGATGTATCAAGCTCGTTCACACCTCGTTCCTCTAACCTCTAGGCTATACTGCCAGCCCTATGACACCATCCTGTACCTTATTGGTACCCTTGAAATATTTGAATGTTTCTATCATGTCTCCGCTTTCTCTCCTTTCCTCTAGTGAGTACATATTTAATTATCTGAGTCTTTCCTCATAGGGCTTCTGATGCAGGCCATACACCATTTTGGTTGCCCTTCTCTGTACTGCCTCCACCCCATCTATGTCCTTCCTGAGATGGGGCCTCCAGAACTGGACACAGTACTCCAGGTGTGGCCTCGCCATTGATCCATATAGGGGTAAAACTACCTCCCATTTCTGCTAGTGACACCCCTCCCTATGCACCCTAGCATCCTACTTGCTTTTCCCACTGCCTTATCACACTACTTTGCAACCTTTGGGCCATCAAATATGATGATCCCCAGATCCATTTACTGTTTTGTTGTTCTAAACACCCCTTCCCCCAAATAATACATTGACCTTGGATTTTTTGGTGTTGAAGCCCAGTTGCCAAACCCTTGACCTGTCTTCCAGTTTTTTTAGATCTTTCTTCATTTTTTCCACCCAAGGTGTATCCACTCTGTTGCAGAGTTCTGTGTCATCTGCAAACAGGCATATCTTTCCTTCCAGCCCCTCTGCAATGTTGCTAATAAAGACATTGAAGAGAACTAGTCCCAGTACTGACCCCTGTGGCACCATGCTGGTTACCTTACCTTTCTTTGATTGAACTCCATTTACCACCACACTCTGAGTTCTGTTTCTTATCCAACTTTGTACCTATTTTACTATCTTTGGACCTACTCCCATGCTGTCTAGCTTGTTTACCAGTCTTCTATGTGGAATAGTGTCAAAGGCCTTACTGAAATTCAGGTAGGCCACATCCACTGCTCCTCCCTGATCCACCTCCCTGATAACACAATCAAAAAACTCTGTCAGGTTTGTTTGGCAAGATCTACCCCCTGTGAACCCATGCTGCCTTGGATCCTGCAATCCAGTGGTGTTAAGGTATTCCCCAATCCTTTCTTTAAGTAGATCTTCCATAACCTTGCCCACCACCGAAGTCAGGCTTACAGGTCAATAGCTTTCTGCTTCCTTCCTATTCCCACTTTTGTGTAGCGGGACACATCTGCCCTTCCTCCAGTCCCCCTGAAATCCCCCTGTACTCAGTGATAGATTGAACATGGCCATCAGAGACGCAGACAGTTCCTCCTTTAGTTCTTCAGTATCCCAGGGTGAACCCCATCCGTCCCCATAGTCTTGTCTACTTTTAGTTTTGCTAGTTCCCTGAGGACACTCTCCTCTGTAAAAGGGCTAGTGTCCACTTCTCTTCCCTTAATGCCCTTCTCCACTATATGTGGCATGTTACCTACCCATTCCTTTGTGAACACTGAACAAAAGTACTGTTCAGTATGTCAGCTTTCTTCTGGTCCTCTGCCACACTCCCCCCTCTGCTTTTAGTCTTACTATCCCTGCCTTGCTGTTCTTCTTTTCCCTTATGTATCTGAAGAAAGTTTTATCCCTTTTTTCGCTAATTTGGCAATGTTTTCCTCCATTTGTGGTTTAGCTCTTCTAACTGCCTTCCCTGCCTCCCTCTGTTTCTCCTGATAACTTGCCCTATCCTCTTCTTTCTGTGTCATCTTGTACCTTTTGAATGCCTGCTTATTTTCCTTTACCGTCTCTTCTACTTCCTTGGAGAACAATAGCAGTTTCTTCTTTCTCTTGCTCTTAGTAAACTGCTTGACACAGAGGTTTGTTGTCTTCTCAATGGCTTGCTTTATTCTTGCCCAGTTTTCCTCTGCCACACCCATATTTCCTTTTCCTGCTTGGGCTTCACTGAGGCACTCTCCCATTTTCTTGAAATCAGCCCTCCTGATATCCAGGACCATCATTTTAGTGTGGCTCTGTTCTGGCCCTGCCCTTATGCTGAAGCACACCCTATGATTATCACTGGTCCCCAGGTGGCATCCCACTGTGACGTCAGTGGCACTGTCCCTGTTTGACAGTACCAGGTCCAGTAATGCCCCTTTGCAAGTGGGTTCTTTAATTAGTTGACTGAGGAATGCCCCCTGCAGGGAGTCTAGGATTTCCTTACTTCTAACTGATGCTGCAGCAGGTAGGCTCCAATCCACATCTGGTAGACTGAAGTCCCTCACTAGCAATACTTCACCCTTATTAGCCATCACTTGTATTTCATCTGTCATATCCTTATCTCCTTCCTCTCCCTGTGCTGGAGGTCTGTAGATCACCCTATCCTAATAATGGCCCCCCCTTCCTGTCTCCAGGGTGACCCACAGTACCTCTGCTTTACTCTGTTACCTGTTAGATGCCCGTGACTGGGCAGCGATTGGTCCACTGGACCACCAGGGATATTGGGGGGGGTTTATACCGATGCCCGCGATCAGGCACATAGGGGTCCACTGGACCACCAGGGATATTGGATGGGGTTTTTATACCGATGCCCGCAATCGGGCACATAGGGGTCCACTGGACCACCAGGAATATTGGAGGGGGGGTGTCTTTACATAGATGCCCATGATGGGGCATGGGGGGCGCCACCAGGTGTGGCAGGAACTCGAGTGGCTACCCACAGGTCGCAGCTGCCGTGTTGCATCCTGCAATGCGGCAGCTCACCTGTGGGTGGCCATCATTTGTTCCTTTTTTTGGGGGCTTAACTTTGTGCAGGCGCAGGTAGGGGTTCTGCATGCATGACTCTGCACATCCCAGGCTGAATATCGGGCTGTGTAGGTTATGCATGGGCACGCCCCCCCTACATGTGTCTGCATACATTACTGATGTGCTCCGGCGCATCGAATTAAAAGTGGCACACTTTTCCCTTTTGAATATCACGGTGCATCAGTGGGTTTTGCATGGTGCAACACTGTTGCACCATGCGCAACCCTTTTGAATATCTGGGCCTATGAGTCTATCACCAAAATCCTGAGGTCACTTGTAAACCATGTGCAGTGTATTTTCAGTCTACTTGTTCAACCTTGTTTCAGTCTGCAGAATTTTCCAATTGTTGTTTAAAAGCTGTTCAACAGCCCTGGCCTGTGTACTGTAGGTAGTAATAAAGTTACATCTTTTTTCTTGGGGCATGGCAATGGTGGCATTAAACAAAAGGGTCTGTCTGTCAGGACTAATTGCTCTCTGGTAAGCCCTATTTATGATCTCCCCCATACCAACTGTTCAGAAATCATTGACTCAGATCCAGTGCACTTTCCTCAAACTTTTCAATCATACTACAGTTTCTATGAACCATTAAAAACCGACTGGAATATTACATTATTTACAGTATGATGAGAGGTAAAAGGAATCTGCCAGCAAAAGGGTGTTGTGGTCAGTAGGTTTGCAAATTACATTGGTGTCAACACCCTTTTGTTTATTCTTGGTGATCAGAATGTCTTAAACAAGCATTTGTCAATGCCGAATGTTTGCTTGCTGGCATTGGCAGTGGTAGTGTAGAAGTTACAGAGCTGCGTAATAGGAATGGCAGTGAAGTATTGAACTGAAGCCAACCCCACCACCACCCTGCAGAGAGTGACAGGCATTGGGGTGTGCCTTTGGGTCATCAGGCATAATGGCCATGCCATTTCACCACACCCCACCCTGCAGACACTGACAAGTGTCACGGTGTGCCTTGGGATCTTTGGCCTTATACGCTCCCCATTCCGCCAGAAAATACGGTGAGATGGTGCGGTATAGGAGAATGGGGTGAACTTTGGGACTGAAGAGTCCAAGGCATACCTCGATGCCTCTCACTGGCTGCAGGGTGTGGAATGGTATGAGCATTGCAGGCAAGAATCCCAAGTCACACCCCTGATGCCTGTCATTCTCTACAGGATTGGCGTTATGTTTGGAAACCCTAATACCTCAGGCATTCATTGGTATTTTCACTCCAAATTTTCAACATGGTTTTTTTGTGACCCCACCTCATGAACAGTGGCAATATTAGTTTGTTAGCCGAAAGCTGCTTATGCACAGTGACTACGGCATTTAGCACCACAGGTGCAAAAACATTCCGAACAGGATGTAAAAATGACAGTTGTACTGTTCTCGGGAGGTGTAAAAATGGCAATGTTGCAAATCTGCAGTAAAAATATTAAAAAACTGGTGAAGTCACGGTACATAGAAACTGTGCAACGCACACCATAATGTAATTAGTTTGGGGATTTTTACAGCAGACTGTCAACACAGGCATTTTGGGACCTCCGATCATGAACAGTGTCACTGTGATTTTCTTTATCTGTCGAACAATGATTTCCAGCGACCACGCATCTCTGCGCTGAAAGTGTGAAAACACATTTGACCATGTTGTGAAAATGACAGCTGTACTGTTCATAAGGAAGTGTGAAAAATGCCACTGGTGAAATCTGGACTGAAAATATTGCAAAGTCATGAACTTATGAGGTGCGTGGAAACTGCATAATGCTCACTATAACACAGTCATTTTATGGACTTTTGTCACCAAATTTTCAACATAGCCATTTTAAGACCTCTGCTCATGAACAGTGTAACTGTGATTTTCTTAATCTGTCCCAAACATTGCTTTCGTACACCGACTGCACCATTATGCGCTACATGTCTGAAAACACATTTTAGGGACATGTGAAAATGGCAGCTGTACTGTTCATAAGAAGTGTAATAAAATGGCAATGTTGAAAATCTAGGTAGAAAATATTGAAAATTAAGCAAACTTCTACAGTGCGTAGGAACTGTACAACAACTCATTAAAACAGTCATTTTGGAATTTTTCACCCAAATTTTCAAAATAGGCTTCTCGAGAGCCCACCTTATGAACACTGGCAGTGTCATTTCGTTAATCAGTCCTAAAGGTGATTTCACGCAGTGACTGCGAAATCACCCTTCGGGCCCGAATAACGCCATGACAGTGACAGCATTCATGAGAAGGGGTCCCAAAAACCCCATGTTGAAAATTTGGTGCAAAATTCCAAAAAATACCTGAGATATGCAGCAAAGTTGAAAAAACCCTATCTATCCATTATACAGCTTACCGGCATTTCCTCAGTTAGCGGTCGGTTTGAAGAGTGCAGGCGTGTTCCCGTCCCGAAGATCGGTAGCAGCCGAGGTCTGGAGGTAAGTATGGGGTGAGGGGGTGGGGAGGCAGTTTTATGCAGTGGGTGGGTGCGGTTGTGGGAGGGGGGCAGAGAGAAGCGCCAGGACAGTTTTATTTGCAGGTTTTGTTTTTTAAATGACGATGTGGGACATTTGCCATGCTGGGGTGGGCTCCCAGTGTGGCACAAGGATGGCTGGTTGGGGGACGTGGAGCCAACAGGGATTGGGCACCCGTCGGCCATAGCATCTTGCCACGCTGGGGTGGGCTCCCAGCCTGGCACCCTGTACTCTGGGGGGACAGTGGAGCCACGGGGATTGGGCACCCCTTGCTAGTCTGATACGAGTTGCCATGCTGGGGTGGGCACCCAGCATGGCATGTGGAAGGCTTTTTGGGGGAAGCACAGCACAGCTGATGGGATTGGCACCTGCCATACAGTGCGTAGGGGGCAGCACACAGTATGCGTGTGTGTGTGTGTGTGTGTGTGTGTGTGTGTGTGTAGGGAGAGAGCACATGAGCAGGCGATATCTTATCACTGCTCACTGAGCGTAGCTCCCCTTTCAACTAACTCCTGCATTTTGGAGCTGTCATAGACAGCTCGAGCAGGCATTGGAGAACTGCGGCTACGCCTGCAAACACACTGCCTGAATTGGAAAAGGGCTGCCACACCTCCGAAAACTTGGATGATGGCACTATGTTTCTTGCACATGCTTGCAAGCAAACATAAAAATGCTCCTCTGACTGCTTGTAACTCTGAATCTCAAGTTTTGATTGCTGTTTTTCATAAACTGTACAAATGATAGAAGTTCTTCCTCATTGCCCCACAATGCCATAAATATGTCATTAATAAATTTCCTCCATAAGGAGATATTGGAGAGATAAGGATTATTGGTTTCATTGTACACCACTATCTCTCTTCCCAAAACCTAGATACAAATTTGTTAAATTTGGGGTGAACGTCACACCCATGGCAGATCCACTTACTTGCAAAAAATGTTCCGCCAGGAATGTAAAATGGTTACACTCCAAAATGAAACATGACAGTTCTACCAAAAATTCAATGGGGGCATGCTGCCAGGAGCTCTCCTATTCAAATAACAATGGATAGCAAACTACCCTTCAATGTGTGGGATGTTAGTGTACAAGGATTCAACATCAAGCGTAACCAAACAATCCATTTCCTCGATGTATATATCCTCAAGTACACCCAACACTTCCCTGGTAACTTTAATGTAAGAGCGTAGATAACCTGTAAATTACCTGGACAGGGGTTTTGTTAAGAAATTAACATCCGATATTATTGTTCACCCTGGAGGTGCCTGTAAATGTTTATGCACCTTTGTCAATACATAAATGGTGGGACACATAGGTTGTACTGTGATCAAACATTATTTTGTGGGTTCATCAGTGAAACCTGAGGTGCAAGCATCTTGTACATAACAGTAACTTTTAGCTTTAAATGAATATGTAGGGTTAGAGCATGGCCTTTTGTAAAACTTGACATTACCCAGTTGCCTTTTTTTAACCTCTTGAACATAAAATTCAGTATCCATTACCACCCTGCTATCCCCTTTGTCAGCTTGTTTAATAGTGATACGTGAATCATTGCTAGGAGAATTCAAGGCCTCAAATTCCAGTTTACTCATGTTATTATAACCAGGTGAATGTTGCTCTAACATCAGTTTCTCTATATCCTGCTCACATATTTTAATAAACAATGGCACAGCGTTATTCATAACTGGTACACACTTGGGTTTAGATCTGAAATTAGTAATTGACATATTAGCAGTACTTTGAGTAAAGTCAGCGGATAATGCCTGCATAGTGTTCACAGACACTGCATGCAGTGCCTATTGCTGCTGGAGGCTGACAAATTTCTGAGTCTGAATATAAACACTTAAGATTCAAATTACGAGTACATTTTTGTAAGTCTACAGTGGTGAAAAAATTATCCAACTTTGCTGTGGGTACAAACTTTAAACCTTTGCTCAGTATACTTACTTCAAGTAGGTGATAATTGGACTAACAATATGTTAATAGCATTCCCAGTTTCATTCATAGTCTCTGTCCCCATCTACAATGCAGATAGTATCCCCTCAGTCTTTAATACCTACCCCTTCCCCTGCCTCTGCCTCTTTGATAATTGCCATTTTCTCTCCCTTATCATCATCTTGGGTCCTGAAATACAATTCTGGAGTTCCTGCTTGGGGCAGACATTGTTGTAGGCTCTTGTTCTCTGATGGGAAACTGTCTTAAAAAAAAAACTTATGAGAAGCCATCTGTTTCACTAGCCCCTTGATCTCTGTTGTCACCTGTAGTATGTGTGGTTTTCAAGATGGAACGTGGGGTACTTTTTGTTGTCTTTCACATTGCCTCCAGTTGTAAACACACCCGTTGATATGTAATACCAGTTCTACAATTTCTGCCAAGGAAAAAGGAACTTCATGACTCATCACTGAGCTTAATGAGACTGATAATTGCAGATTCGATTCGAACTCAGGAAAGTCTAGCAAACACATAAAATTTTAAAGAACTGGCTCTCAATCAGCTCTCTTCATCTGCCGAATTTGTTGAACTAAAAAGTAAATTAACTAGGACTACTGAAACTGTTGAGATAAAGACTCAAGCTTTTCAAACATAAGAAGTGCATGAGAGATGAACAAGACTGTAGAAGATACACAGGTATGACAAGCAGCAACACAAAGCACAATATGAAGTTCTTGTCCAGAAGAAGTAGGTGTGCTACCATGTAAAGGGCCTTTGTTAGATCAATGAATTGAAGATGGTAGTAATGTGGCCCTGGTACATCCCCTTGAGTATGGAATCTGTGACTCGGTGGAGGGAGTAGATGGTGACATGCAATTCCTGGAAAGCAGACTGTAAAGGGGAGAGAAAATCAGAGATGTCTAAGAAAGGTGAGAGTTGAGTAAATGTAAGTTTTTCTTGTAGCTTGGCCAGAACAGGGAGAAAGGAAATAGGGTGACAGTTACCTGAAGTGAAGGAGTCACCAACATTGTGGAAGGGGAGAACTTTAACCTGTTTCCATACTTGAGGCATGGCACAGAGGCCAAAACAGAGGCTGAGTAGAAATGAAACAGGAATGTATTACAGGAGCAGAGAGGAAATGAGTTCAGAGTTCAGACCATCAGGTCTATGACCTTTAGAATGATTTAGAGAAAGGAGCCAAACGAAAGTATGGGGGAAGGGTTGATAGCTGAGATAGCGAAAAGAGAGGAGTGAGAAAGGGCAGGAAGCAGAGGGGTCATAAAAGAGGGAAAGAAACAAAACACACACAGTCATACTGCTGGTGCCAAAGAAAAAGTATCCTAGGATGAGCACGGAAATTACTTCACACTCTTGGTCAAAAGATAAACATTGAAGCTAAATATGGTAGCTACTGTATAAACAAAAAGATACCTTTGTTTGGCAAAACAGAAAAGCAGAACAATTTCCTCAGTGCTTTGCTCCATACTGGGGAGCTAAGCACTGGTGAAATTATTCTGCTTTTTCCTTTTTGCCAAATAAAGGTGTTGTGTTGTTTATCACCAACTGACTTTACTGATTGCTTTTCTGCAAGAAATATGACATGGTTTGTGTGCTCTGCTTAAGAGAAGGGTTTGTAGTCTGTCTGTCAGCACAACAGAACCAAAGTACTGTCACACTCAATGAGAAAACCAAAGACCAGCCTGAAGCAGAGTCACAAATTGCAAAATGTATTCACCACACATTGAATCAAAAGCTAGTGCTCACAGATTAGGACTGGTGCAGATGAGCTGCGTTGCCACTTGGCACAGCAGTAGGGCTACTGCTCATGATGCCCATGACCTGGGTTCAGGAACAAGCCCATAGGATGCTCTCCTGCTCCAGGGAACTGAGTCCTGCAGCATTACCGCCATCTATAGATGTATGTGTGGCAGAAACTCAGGACACAGGGACGAAGGGAAGGACATTGCGCTACATACCACGGAGTCAGCCTGCTTATGTCAGGGACCTTGGTTTCAATGCAGAAATCCCTATGGGGACAGGAAATACTGAATGAAAGGGGAAACTAACAAGGTACATTTCCCTCTGAAGGTAGCTCCATGAAGGCTGGTGCACCCATTCAGAAGATGGTACATCTGCCATGCTGAGGTGTGTGTGTGTATAGTGTAGCTTAGAGGTTAGAGTAATGCACTTGATACATCCAGCAGACCTGGGACTGATTCCCATAACCTCCACTTGCATAATTTGTGACAATGAATAAGTCAATTAACCTCCCCAGTGCTCCCGGATCACTCTTGAAACCAAGCACTTGAGCCTAGTGGGCCTTACCCAGTTACCAAAAGAATAAAAGCAGTATGTAACCCCTAGGTGGCACTATCCCAAGGGCTACTACCCCTACCTGCTTGGCTAGTAGCAGGTTAAGGGGCCTAAGTTCTGAAACGGGTGCCTGCACCTGGAGGTCAGGGTTGGTAGTGGTCAAGCTAACCTGGGTACAGCCCTCCAGGACACTGTAACCCACTTCTTTCCTTACTAGTGGCCGGAACAATACACAATAATCACTTTCACAATACCCCTGATGCATCACACAAGTAACCACACTGTTTGCACTTACCACCAGGGCTTTCCTCTGGCACAGCCCTGGGGACCCCCTGTAAAACAAGGTTATACACAGCAAATAACAGCAGTACAGTACTCTTGCACAAACTGGAACCACAGTCAGGGTAAATGCAAAAAAGAGTTAGATCTGATTTATTTAAGGGACTTGAACAAGGGAAGGGCGTAATCAGGCTAATTTGCTTTAAGGCTGTATAAATCAAACAGTTATGCATGCACTTCAGGGTCCATAAACAGTCACACACTCTGGGTACCCAGATGGAAAATGGTGGGCTAGCCAGGAACGTTGCAGCTGGTTGGGGCCCTGTGATGGAAGAAAACAACATGCACAACACACACTATTTGTAATCCGGAGCCGGAGGGCTCAGTTCGTGAAAAGAAAACAACAAGACAAACAGATGACACACTTTTAGATTAGGCTGTTGTTGCAGGGAGCTAACCCGATGATTACTCACGATACCCAAGACTGGACACAGGCTGGACGAAAATCAAAACAGCAAATGGTTAATCTGGAGTGCCAGGAGAAGCAGGGCCCACACTAATCGCTGAGGCATCGTTCCTGTTCAAGCGTGGAGCAGGGGCCTGATACTCAGGCAGGACTCTCATTGATGGCTTTCTCTGTGCAGCGGGTAGTCTGGCTGGGCCAGTGTGGCAAGGCCCCAGCCAAATGGAGACAAATTTGGATACAGTCCGTTTTGGGCTGGATACAGCTTCAAGCAAGCAGAACACAGTTCACACTGTGGGGAACCAAATCACGACCCACTAACAACTCACAGCACATTTACATGTAAGGAAATTCTACTGTACCAGGCAAACCCCTCTCCGGTCAAGTACTGATTGGTCCAATTAGGCAGTCCAGGACCAAGATAGTGGAGATAAACAAAACAGTCCTTGCTGCAAAGAAGGCAGGTTAGATAAACTATATTATCATTATCACTCTAAATGATTTTCAGCAAATAGTTACATCTTTCAACAGAGCTCCCTCTCAGATTACTTATGACTGCAATCCAGGCAGCTCTTAAAGAGATAGTACACAGAGGCTACACAGGCACTCTCTGGCAATCACATTTAAACTGCTAAAACACAGGACACCAGCCTGGCAGTGAGCATTTAGGCAAGCTCAAGGAAGACTTTTTGGGAACCCCCATTTGTAGGGGGTTACACCCTTCCCTGCCTGGAGAAAACTTGGCATTTGCGTCAAGTCTGTACCATCACAATATTGGAAATGCAAACTATACAAGACATTTATACCATTAGCATGTTATGCAAGTGACATCTGATGCATCAGTCAATGTAAACTTATACTTTTACTATACATATTCTTTACACTTCACAATACTATATCCATTCTGACAACACATTTTGCATATTTCACACAGGTAAATTGAACATTACTATACTGAATCAGGTAATAACTTCTTGAACCTAAAACAATGCAAGGGGGCCCTTCCCTATCAGCTAACTTGGGGCTAGAGGGGGCAGGGGCACCATGGTGAGAGGGAAGTACATCTAACCTGAAATTGGCTGTCAAGCTCAATTTGGGCAGTGAGCTTGGTGAGACATAAACAGCTTTGTGCACCACATGGAGAGGCAAGTCCACAGGCCTCCCTGGAGAATCATAGCTGAAACGCAATACTGGCTTGACAGCTCAGCCAGTCTTTCTGAGGGGAACAACCACAGTCTCTGTAATTTCAGCAACAGTCTTGGGGCTTTCATTACTTGTGAGGGGTGCCTCTGCCAGGATGGGAATGTCCAAACTTGGGGCACTGTCAGACCCTAGCTCTGCAGGCTCTGTTTCTATTACACTTGACTCATTTTGTGAAGGCTCAGGCATAATCAAACTCTGAGGCACTGAAGGGGGGTTGTCAGAACTCTCATAGTGCTCTTCAAGTTCTGGTATGTCACCAGAAAGACTCAAACCATCAGCTCTTCCTTCAGGCAAATCATACAGTTCCACAACACACAGGGAATCAGCATCTTCAGACGTGATACTTTGCACTTCACTTTCAGGGAGCATTGGCTCCAAGGACGAAGCTGGGGGGTTAGACAGTCCAGAAGGCCCAGTTTTATCCCTGCAATTAGTCATAAGATTTCCTCAAAAACAACTGAAAATTCATAGGAGGGTAATAGGCATTGTCACACTCACTATCATCAGAATCTGACTGACAGTCACTATCAGTCTGGACCTGCTAGGGGAGAACCCTTAAATCTGTATCCATAGAAACATAGAAACATAAACTTTGATGGCAGATAAGGACCGCTTGGCCCACCTAGTCTGTTCATTTCCCTACCTACAGGATAAGATGCAGATCCTATTTAACCAACAGCCTATTTCTTCCTACCCACCACAAAAACTGCCCTATGTCTGTCCCATGCGTTCTTGATGTCACCAGAAAGACACAAACCTTTGACTCTGTCTCTTCCTTGCAGCAGCATGAGTCACCGGCCCAGGGGAATCAATCTCTGATTGTTCACCCTCAATTATGACTTGCCAATAGGTATCAAGTGGTTACGGTGCATGGTCTTGACAGCTTTGGAGCTGTTCTCTGGGCACACCTTGTACACAGGTAAATCATCCAACTTTCCAACTACTACATGGCGAAGATGGTGCCACCGATCAGCAATTTTGTGTTCATCATGCAGTCCCAAATTGCTTAACAACACACAATCTTCAGGTCGAAGCTCTTGAGCCTTTACTTTTTTATCATGCCTCTCTTTGTTGGCTAGATTTCTCTTGGAGGCCATTGTCTGGGCCAGTTGATAGGCATCATTCAATTGAGGTTTCAGTTTTTGTACATATTGCAAGTAGTTTTTGGCTCAGACACCATCTGGAGAGACCCCAAAACAGACATCAACTGGCAGCCGGGCCTCTCTCTCTCCTGAACATGAGGCAGTTGGGGAGAACCCAGTAGCATCATTTTTCGTGCAATTGTATGCGTGTACCAAGGTGTTAATCTGCTGGCTCCATTTATGCTTGTCTTTTGGGTGGAGGGTGCCCAGCATGTCTAGAAGGGTGTGGTTAAAACATTCTGGTTGAGAGTCTCCCTGCTGGTGATAGGGGATGATTCTTGACTTTTGCACCCCTCATAGAGAGAGCATTTCTTTGATTAGTTGACTCTCAAAGTCTCTGCCTTGGTCAGTGAGGATCCACTGGAAGGCACCATAGTGGACAAAGAAATTTTTCACTAGCACCTTGGCCACGGTAGATGCCTTTTGATCTTTGGAGGAAAAAGCTTGTGTATACCATGTGAAATGATCCGTACCCACTAACACATTGCCAAAGTTCCACTGATCAGGTTCTAAACACAAGAAGTCTATGCAGACTAGTTCCATGGGGGTGCTGGTAGTAATATTAACAAGGGGGGGGCAGCCGTCTGAGGCAGGACTTTTCTTTGCAGGCAGCGACTACAAGTCTTTACATGGTGCTCAACATTGGCCCCCATTTTGGGCCAGTAGAAGCGAGATCATACCAGGCCAAGGGTTCTGTCAATACCAAGGTGCCCCATGTGATTGTGGAGGGACCTCAGTACTAAATCTTTAAAGGCCGTGGGCAGGACCAATTGTTTCTTGCCTACTTTGCCACTATGATCTACTGTCTCTCTATACAACAACTGATTGAGCAACTTCAGTCTGGGGCCTTCTTCAAACAATAAAGCAGTTCTCTAGTCAGTGGAACATAACTTAGACACATCTTTCCCAGCACACAGGGCATCAAGTGCTGGTCAAATCATAGGATCTTGGGACTGAGCCCACTGAATGCTGTCATTGTCAAATTGAGGTAGTGCACTAATATCTAGAGCAGAGAAGTGACAATAAGCAGCTAGTATGCAGGTGTCAGAAGGGCCCAAGCAATCTACTAAACAGTCCACTGTGTCTGCAGACATCTGCTCATCTCTATCAAACTTTTGGCACAATGCTCAAATGTCAGGTTCAGACAGCCTGTCCCAATCACTCTTGGAAGTGGGCCTTCATGATAGGGCATCAGCATCAATATGGTTCAGGCCCAGTCTGTATTCAACAGCATAATCATAGGTTGATAATGCAGAAAGTCACCGATGTCCAGTGGCATCTAACTTAGCTGAAGTCGTACATAGGTCAAAGGGTTATTGTCAGTCTTCACCAGTATCTTTGCCCCATAGAGGTATTCATGAAACTGGTCAATGATGGCCCATTTTAGCAGAAGGAATTCCAACTTATGCACAGGGTAGTTTCGTTTGGACGGGGTCAAGCTCCTACTGGCGAAAGCTACTGGTTTTAGGCCATCCTCATGGTCTTGATACAGCACCACTCCTAGACCCTGCAGACTAGCATCTGTATGCAGCACATAGGGTTTGGTGGGGTCAGCATAGGTGAGGATGGGGGCATGGGTGAGCTGGCATATGATCTCATGGAAGGCTGCTTCACAGTTGGACATCAAGCTGGGCCCGAAGAGTTCACCTGGGTGGAAGTATACTTTTTCTGGTTCTTTAACGGCCTCTTTTTTGTATTTATCATTGGTAGGAGGGTAACCCTGTATAAGGTTCAAGAGTGGGTGAATCACCTTGGAATAGTCTTTAATGAACCTGTGGTAGTAGCTACAGAACCCCAGGAAATGTTGTAGTTCTTTCAGATTATGGGGCTGGGGCCAAGTATTCAGTGCTTTAACTTTACTGGGATCAGTCTCTATCCCTTTTGTAGATACTATGTGCCCCACATACTTCACGGAGGTTTGGAAAAACTGGCACTTGTCAATGGACAGCTTGAGGCCAAAGTCTTCCGGTCGGTCTAGGACTTTAAACAGTCAGTTCTCATGCTCCTCTAAGGTGCTCCCAAACACAATGACATTGTCCAAGTACACCAGACATTCCAGCAAATTCATATCTCCCACCGCACATTCCATCAGTCACTGAAAGATGGCAGGGGCACCCAATATCCCCTGTGGCATCCTCAGAAACTTGTAGAACCCCAATGGACAGATGAAGACTGTTTTCTCATGGTCTTCCGGGGCCATCAGGATCTGGTAGTATCCATTGCGAAGATCCAACACTGAGAACCATTTGCTCCCATTCAAGCAGTCCAGGGCATCTTGTATATGAGGCATAGCGTATTGGTCTGGGATGATCTGCCGGTTCAGGGTTTGATAATCAACACACATCCTCACAGACCCATTCTTCTTATGCACAACCACCATGGGAGAGGAGTATGGGCTCCTGGATTCTTGTATCATGCCAGCATCGAGCATTTCCTGAAGGTGTCTTCTGACATCGTCTATGTCTGCTGGGGCTAGGTGTCGGGACCTCTCTTGAAATGGCCGTTCATCATGCAGGCGTATGTGATGCTCTGAACCCTGGACACATCCCACATCCCCCTTCAACGAAAACACTTAGTCTCTCTGGGCAAGTCTCTTGCTAATTCTAGCCTTTCATTCAGCTGGCAATGGGGAGTCACAAAAGTCAAACAAGTCTGGGGTCACTCTCTCCTTCTCACCAGGGTGCTTGTTGCTGGACAATACTGCAATTTCTGTGCAGTGTACCATAGCTAGTGTGCACCCTCTGTTCACCCAGCTCTCCCGATCTCACATTATGAATCTGGACCATCACTCATCGTGCATAGGCATGGGCACGAGCAGGCAAGATGCTGAGCTTGACCAATAATCCTTCTGGCAATTTTCATTCACCTGGTACATCCAACATCAGTATTTTGTTCTTGACATCTTTCTGGAGGTGGACCTCCCCTTGAATGGTACACTGGGCGTTAGGGGCCAGTACCATTGAATCGGGATCCTTCTTCCACATGATCCCCACTGGTTCATCCTGGTCTACTTCCTTGGGTTTCTGTTGCAAATCATAGGCCCTCTTGATCAGAGCTGGAATTCTCAGGGCCCTCTCAGTCCGTAGCCCTTGTTTCTCATGACAGAGTTACGCCAGTCTCCCAAACTTACAGTATGGGCGTTTGTCCCAATTAACAGGGGGACCCCATCATACAGTCCGGTGGGGGAACACACTAGGGCCAATGTCTCTACTCACTCCTCTACACCAGTTACAGTTGTAGGAAAAGGCAACCAGAGGCGGACATACCCGAGGTAGGGATAAGACTTGTTGCTCAGGCCCCACATATGTAGTACTTCCAGGGATTGCAAAGGCACATCAGATAAGTGTTTGTCATACCAGTCCTGGAATACAATGGTCACTTGAGACCCACTGTCAAGCACAGCCTGAGTATGAATACCATTCACAGTCACCATAGTCTCCATTGAAGGGACCACTATTTTGGACCAGTCTGGAGAGGCAGTAGCAGAGGCCTGGACAGATGATTTAGCCACAAAGAAATTTGAGTTAGGGTTTCCTGAACCCTCACTGAGGTCATTTCGGGCACCCCTTGGCTGCTGATTTGCTTTTTGGAGCTCCCCTTGGAGTCTGTTTACTACTCTTTCTAAGTCCTTCTGAGACTGGCATTCTCTTTTCGTATGGCCATCCTTTCCAGAGTTGTGACAAATGATAGACTCCTGGGTCACCCTGGGAGAGAACATTGTATGAGGAACTGAAGCAGTAGTAAGAGACTGGGGTCTAGTATCTGCTTGCAGCGGTGAGAGTGGTGCAAAATGTCTTAACAGTTCCTTTAGAGTGGCAGTCAATCCGGTGATCTCAGCCTTGGAGCCACCCTCGGTAGCGGATGCCTGAGGGTACACCCCCCAACCCCATGGAAGTCACGTCCTGAAAGGGACCAGAATCTTGTACCATGGGGGAAACCCTTACAGAGGCACCCGTCTTCAACTCTTGGACTTCTTTTACTAGTTCATCATTCCAATGCTGGGCCCAGGGCGGGAAGTCCTTTGCATCCTCAGAGTGCTCGTTAAGTGCCGACCTTTGCCCCTGAGCCTCACTTGGCTGATCACTCTCGGTCACTTGCAGAGCAGCAGCAGATATGGGTGTAATTCCTCCATGGGGTTGCCTTTGCTCAACTCCCTGAATTTCTTTCATTAGCTCCAGGGTCAGACTGGCCCACCTGGATACCTGGACATTTCCAGGTGGGCTCCCTTCAGTTGGGTAAGTGGTTACCTTCTGAATTCTGAAAACTTTTGCATTTATCTTCTTTTTTCTAATTAAATGGGGTATCTGGGACACTGTTGATAAATGTAAGATGCAAACACAGAGGTAGTGTATCAGATTGAAGTGGAATATTGATATGAGTGTGTCAACCTGGGCCCTCCTCTACTGATTTTCCAGGTTGGCCCTTGTATCTTCTTTCCAGGTGGGCCCTCTGTACCCCAGTCCAACCCTGAGGGGCATTAGCTCGTCATAGGAGGGAGGTGATTCCAGTCAGGTGGCAAGGTGCAACTGAAGCAGTAACAATTCTGAAAACGGAGCAGACTTAAGGATCCGGTCCAGCCTAGTTCGATCTAATTCATTTGACATCAGACTACCCTTTCTGAGGCACTCTTGTAGCAGCTTTTCAAGCTGAAGTACATACACAGACAATGGCTCCCCTGGGTACTGCTGAGCATTTCTTACTCTCCACCACAGATCCTCATCTGAATCTGGGCTGCCATGGACATTCTTCAATGCATCAAGATAGTCCTGTGCAGTTGCTCCGGGGTTATTTGCCCACTTGGCACGGATGGTAGCCAGAGCAGGACCTCAGAGGCTCCCACTCAACCTCTTTCCTTTCTCTGCTTCTGAGCATTGCCATTCAAGTACTAGAGGGGCAACATAGTCTATCCAGGTCTCCCAGTCATCCTACCCCTGGGGGGTTGGGAGGGTGTCTGAGAAGATTCTCAGCCTTCGGTGGAGTTGTGACTAATGGCAGGTACAGATATAGGGGCCAGCATTGGCACGGGCACAGATGGTGGGGAAATAACAGGTGCTGGAGTGGGAAGGGGTGTTGGGGAAGGAACACCCTCAGTTGGCAGGAATAGTTTCTTTAAGTCCTCTATGGTTTTCCCTTCCTCCAGCAACAACTTAGCAAATTTCTCAGCAAAAATCTCAAATAATGGTGGGAGCTTATCCTAACCAGGGTCTTTACTGTCTTTTGTTATCACTCTCCAGGCAGCTGGAATCCTTTCTGGGGCAATAGTCTGTGGCACTTTAGAGCTGCCCATGAGGTCACTACACTCTACCAAGGCTATGAAAGTTTGGGCAATCAAATCAGTCTGTCGACCCACCACCAGAGGGTTTTTTAAACATTCAACTTTGGAGAGTGCTCCCTCTACAGTGTCTTTACTGGTACCCAGGGGAATATCCAGTATAAGTAGAGCATTTTGGGGGTTGATCTACTGCCCAGTGCACCACCCCACCAACTGGTGTACAACCATTTCTACTGGGGTAACCATTAATCTTTAATAATAATTTGTAATTTTTTGCCACTACAAGGCACAAAATCCCAGCGGTAAGCCTCCAAAATGTAACCCCTAGGTGGCGTTATCCCAAGGGCTACTACCCCTTCCTGCTTGGCTAGTAGCAGGTTAAGGGGCCTGAGTTCTGAAACGGGTGCCTCCACCCAGAGGTCAGGGTTGGTAGTGGTCAAGCTAACCTGGGCACAGCTCTCCGAGACACTGTAACCTCCGGGACACTGTAACCCCCCCTCTTTCCTTACTAGTGGCCGGAACAATACACAACAATCATTTTCACAATACCCCTGATACACCACACAAGTACCCACACTGTTTGCACTTACCACCAGGGCCTTCCTCTGGCCCAGCCCTGGGGACCCCCTATAAAACAAGGTTATACACAGCAAATAACAGCAGTACAGTACTCTTGCACAAACTGGAACAGTCAGGGTAAATGCAAAAAAGAGTTAGATCTAATTTATTTAAGGGACTTGAACAAGGGAGGGGCATAATCAGGTTTATTTGCTTAAAGGCTGTATCAATCAAATAGTTATGCATGCACTTCAGAGTCCATAACCAGTCACACACTCTGGGTACCCAGATATAGAATGGTGGGCTAGCCAGGAACGTTGCAGCTGGTTGGGGCCCTGTGATGGAAAAAAACAACATACACAACACACACTATTTGTAATCTGGAGCCAGAGGGCTCAGTTCATGAAAAGAAAACAATAAGACAATCAGATGACACACTTTTAGATTAGACTGTTGTTGTAGGGAGCTACCCTGATGATTACTCACGATACCCAAGACTGGACACAGGCTGGACGAAAATCAAGACAGCAGGTGGTTAATCTGGAGTGCCAGGAGAAGCAGGACCCACACGAATCGCTGCGGTGTCGTTCCTGTTCAGGAGTGGAGCAGGGGGCTGATCCCCAGGCAGGTCTCTCATCGATGGCTTTCTCTGTGCAGCGGGTAGTCTGGCTGGGCCAGTGTGGCAAGGCCCCAGCCAAATGGAGACAAATTTGGATACAGTCTGTTTTGGGCTGGATACAGCTTCCAGCAAGCAGAACACAGTTCACACAGTGGGGAACCAAATCACAACCCACTAATAACTCACAGCATATTTACATGTAAGGAAATTCCACTGTACCAGGCAAATCACTCTCCGGTCACGATTGCAAAGTCTCTGCACAAACCAGGGATTCAAAAGCAGCTGAAAATCCTGATTGGCCAGTCGCATTCAGCAAACTCTTCGGTATTCTTCAGGTATGAGCCTGGTAAAAAATCAGTGGCTTACTTTGTTCTCACAAACTTGGATTTAGTCCGAAATAATTCTCTTCTCTCCCTCTCAGGGACAACTGGCAGACATGCAGGCCCCAACTCAGGACTTTCCACAGTTCTCCCATGCGAAACTACTCACACGGCTGCTTGACTGTCTCAAGCTGTTGCTTCTTCAGCTCCCAACTTAGATCTGACTAAACTGCCAGCAAGCCTGGGACTTTCCCCAGAATCCAAAAGGTTCGGTTGGCTGATCTGTCTGTCAGTCACAACAAAGGCTCCCCCTTCAGGTACAAAAAGGCACCAAAAGCCCAAAACTACAATTCCTACAGATTTTGGCTCCAGACAGTTCCTGTAGTCAAGCTTCATTTTAGGTCCCACAAGTACTGATTGGACCAATTTGGCAGTCGAGGACCAAGAAAGTGGAGATAAACAAAACAGTCCTTGCTGCAAAGAAGGCAGGTTAGACAAACTACAGTATCATTAGCACTCTAAATGATTTTCAGCAAATAGTTTCATCTTTCAACAGAGCTCCCTCTCAGATTACTTATGACTGCAATCCAGACAGCTCTTAAAGAGACAGTACACAGAGGCTATACAGGCACTCACTGGCAATCACATTTAAACTGCCAAAACGCAGGACACCAGCCTGGCAGTGAGCATTTAGGCAAGCTCAAGTATGACTTTTCGGGAACCCCCATTTGTAGGGGGGTTAGAAGTACAAATAAAAAAAAAGAGAGGGGGGAGTGGGGGAAGTAGGGAGAAGTGAATAGATACACGTGATGAAGAATTTGTTGAAACAGGAGATGACTTGAGAGGGGTTATACATGAGGGTGCTTCTGTCGAGGAGGGTTGAGATAGTCGACTGGGAAGCAGGGAGGATAATATGAACAATTTTCAAATTCTGCGTCGATAGTGCACTACCCAAATCCATTTTAAAGGCAAAACAGATTGTATATGTTCCAATAGTGCCCTATCCAAGCCTTCAGATATCCTGGTGGATCATGTAACATGCTGCTGTGCAGGCGACTCCAGTGCTGAAGCAAAATTGAAGACTAGCATTGAGTAGCCAGGGTTGGGGTTCCTGGGGAGGGAGGGGTACAGATTCTGCTGACACAGCAACCTTTGTGGAGGACAACGAAGCTTGCTGTCCCACACAGAAGCACACTGTTCATGCGTCAGGCTGACAGACGTGCTGCACTCATGCTAGGCGATGTGGGTGGGATTTAGTGGGAGAAAACCCCTGATACTGTCTACAGTAAGGCCCAGTCCATTCAAGCCCCAAGCCATGGAGCTATCTGCCACCCACTGTATTGTGACCTGGATCTGGGGTGGAGGGATGACCCTCCCCTGGAGCCCCTTCCATAAAGAGAAAGCTATGGGAGATGGGGAAAGCAGGCAGGTAAATAATAGAGGTGGCTGGTGGGTTGCCAGTTGGCACGAGAGGCTGGCAGTAACATAGAAAAATAGAAATATAGACTTTGACGGTAGATAAGCACCACTTGGCCCACCCAGTCTGCCCATTTCCCTACCTATTGGATAAGCTGCAGATTCTAGTTAACCAACAGCCTACTTCTTCCTAACCCACGCCACAATTGCCTTATGTCTATCCCATGTATTCTTGAATTCCCCCACTGTTTTTGACCCCACGACCTCCTCAGGAAGGCCGTTCCATGCATCTACCACCCTCTCCATGAAAAAATACTTCCTCATGTTGCCCCTGAGCCATCCTCTCTCTATCTTCAGATTGTGCCCCCTAGTTTTTTCACATCTCTTTATCTGAAAGTTGCTACCCTCTTAGACTTTGTTGATTCCCTTGAGGTACTTGAAAGTTTCTATCATGTCCCCCCTCTCCATCATTTCCTCAAGGGTATACACATTAAGCTCCTTTAGTCTCTCTCTTCATAGGGCTTCTGTTGCAGACCCTGCACTATTTTAGTTGCCCTCCTCTGGACTGCCTCCCTCCTGTCTATGTCCTTGCGGAGACTGGGTCTCCAGAACTGCATGCAGTACTCCAGATGGGGTCTCACAAACTGTCCATATAGAGGAATAACAACTTCCTGTTTTCTACTGGTGATGCCTCTCCTTATACATCCCAGTATCCCCCCAGCTAGCCTTACTGCCTTCTCACATCATTTGCTTACCTTTAGGTCATCTGATATGACTACCCCCAGGTCCCTTTACATTTTTGTTGTTGTTGTTAGTACCCCCCCATTGTGTACTCTTCCCCTGGATTTTTATTTCCCAGGTGCATTATTTTGCACTTCTTTGCATTGAATTTAAGCTGACCATTCCTCCAACCTTGCCAAGTCCTTTCTCTTCCTTTCCATCCCCCCTTTGTGTATCAACCCTGTTGCAGATCTCTGTGTCGTCTGCAAAGAGGCATACTCTTCCTTCCAGTCCCTCTGCAATGTAACTTATACAGACATTAAAAAGGACCGATTCCAGTACTGAACCCTTCGGTACCCTGCTAGTAACCCCCCTTTCTTCAGAGTGGACTCCATTTACTATTATCCTCTGTGTCCTGTTGTCTAGCCAGTTTTTTTACCCAGGCTACCATCCTAAGACCCACTCCCAGGCTGGCTAATTTGTTTATTAATCTTTTGTGTGGGACTGTGTCAAATACCTTGCTAAAGTCTAGGTAAGCCATGTCCTCAGCCCCTCCCTGGTCTACTACTTTGGCCACCCAGTCAAAGAAATCTATTAGATTCATCTGACATGACCTTCCTGCTATGAATCCATGCTGCCTTGGGTCCTGTGCCCTGCTGGCCTCTAGGTACTCAACAATTCTTTTTTTCAGAAGTGATTTCATCATTTTCCCCTAACACTGAGGTCAAACTAACAGGTCTGTAGTTTCCTGCCTCTGCTTTGCTCCCACGTTTGTGAAGGGGAATCACATCCACCCTCCTCCAGTCCTCAAATACCAGACCATCCTCCCATGATTTGTTAAAAAGGGTAATCAGTGGTGTCACTATTTCTCCCCTTGGTTCTTTTAGAATTCTGGGGTGAATCCCATCAGGCCCCATTGCTTTGTCCACCTTCAGTTTAAGGAGTTCTTTCAGAAGCCTTTCTACTGTGAATGGAGTGGTATCAACCAAATATCCTGAGTGCTTCTATTGATTGTAGTAGGTACCTCCCCCTCCTCTTGTTTTGTGAATACTGAGCAGAAGTATTTGTTCAGTATCCCTGCTTTTTCACTGTCACCCTCTGCCCACCCACCATCTGCTTTGTTTAGCCTCACTATCCATCCCTTGGTCTTTCTTTGCTCCCTAATGTATCTAGAAAAGGTTTTATCCCCATTCTTAACCAAGTTGGCTATCTTTTCCTCGGTTTGGGCATTTGCTATTCTGACAGCCTTCCTCGCTTCTTTTTGCTTTAACTGGTACAGTTCTCTGTCCTGCTCCTTCTGTGTTTCCTTATACTTCCTGAATGCTCTTTTTTTCTCCCTAACCTTCCCTGCCACCTATTTTGAGAACCGTAGTGTTTTTTCCTTGATTTTGATTTGTTTATTTGCTTCACTCAAAGGCTTGTTGCCTCTGTGATGACGGTTTTGATGTTTCCCCATTGTTCCTCCATCCCTCCTTCTTGCCTGTTTGCTAGTGCTTTTCTGAGGCACTCTCCCATTTTGCCAAAGTCAGCCCTCTTAAAGTCTAGTACTCTCACATTTGTATGGATTTCTCTACAGCTGTGTTTATCATGAACCACACTTTTTGGTGATCACTTGTTCCCAGATGGCTACCCACTTCTAAATCTGAGATCCTCTCTCCATCCCTGTTTGAGAGTACCAGATCTATGACTGCTCCCTTCCGAGTGGTTTTCAACACTAGCCGTCTGAGGCATACCCCCTGTAGGGCATCAAGAATGACTTTGCTCTTGGATGAGACTGCAGCAAACATCTGGCATATTAAGGTCCCCCATAAACAATATCCCTTCTTCTGCCATCCTAAGGATGCCTTCTATCATTTCCTTGTCCATTTCCTCCCCCTGAGATGGGGGTCTATATACAACCTCCATGCGAATTGTGGTGCCATTTCCAATCTCCAGGGTGACCCACGGTGTCTCTTCTTCCCCCTGTTTAGTAGAGCCTAGAGGTTAGAATAACAAGCTGTGAATGAGCTTGGTACATCCAACAGACCAGGGTTTGATTCCCACAACCTCCCCTTGCATAATTTGTGACTCTGCGCAAGTGACATAACCTCCCCAGTGCTCCCAGGTCAGTCCTGAAAACAAGCACTTGCAGCTAGTGGGCTTTACCTGGTTACCAAAGAATATTAAAAAAGAAGGAAGGAGAAGGAGGAGGAGGGAGGGAGGGAGGAAGGAGGGATTATGATACGTAACTGGCCAGGAAGAAAAATCTGAATTGAAAAAAAAAGGAAGGAACTCCAGGGCCATCATCCCCCACCATATCATAAGCAGGTATGAATCAGTATGCAGGGCAATATCTGGCAAGTATGTCTAACCACAAACAATTTAGAGCTTAACCTAAAGACATTCTGACAAAATCAAACGTCTGCAGTTGCTTTGATGTATAATTGCTTCGATGTTACATACACTGAGTGATGATCACAAAAAGGTTTCCCAATTCCTAGAAATGGCACAGTGAGGCACACATGCTGCAATAACTCCATTGTCTTCAGTTGTAATTTGACCCAATTACCTCAAGGTATTGTTCATTTACTATTGTATAAGCATGTACAGTTGCTTCAAAGTATGAATGCTCACATCATGTTACTGCAAATCTTGTTCATATATTTATATTGCAATCGGGTAATGTATCCAGTTATGCTGAAAATAGTATTTTATTGCCTAGTTCAGTTACCCTTCAACCTATCACCTCAGCATGGCTAAATCCCACATCACTTTAAAAAAAGAATTATTTCACTACCTGTGATCATTTGATCCATGTTCATGTTTCTAAATTCGATCTAAGCCTAACCTGATACTCATTACTTTCTTCCCTTTTGCTAGTCCTCTGCCTTTATACTCATCCTCCTATTCTTAAAAACTCTTTTGCCTCTTCTCTCCACTCAGACATTCATAGCTCATATTTATCCATTTCTTCTCTGGATATTTGACCTTATATTTCATTTGTATTTGTTTCTCTTTGCACATTAGTTATTGTATATACCTTCCTTTAAGCTGTAGCCTGTGCACGTCTTCTCATCCCACATTGTTGTTATGCTATACTACATGATTACTGCCTGCCCCATTGTATCCTGATTGTACTACTGCACGCACAAGACTTAGAATGATGTGTTTATATTTTCTTAGGGTCTCTGTATATACTGTTTGCTCTAAATATCTGTATCCAGTTCTTTACGCTAATTGTATTGTTATACATAATGTACTCTCCTGGGTCATGCCTGAAAATAGGCAGGTTCTGCATAGTACACTTACCCGGTAAACACAAGCTAAATAAAATTACCTGGTCACAATGCACTTCAATTAATAAATCCAATTATTTATAGAGATTCCATGCCCACTCTACTACTCATGGTATCCTATGATTCCTTTGCTAAGCAGAAATTTGTTGGGGCTTAGAAACACAGAATCTCCCAGTGGAAGGAAATCAAAGGTCTGAGTCTGCCCTTATTACCTCACCTCCCTGATATACTGTACTGGTGGGCTTTCACCCTTTTTCGCTGCTCCCCTACCCCTCAAACCTGTGTTGCTGGCCCCAGGACAATTAGTCATCTTGACCTGTCCCAACCATGTTTAAACCCATTATGAGTAGCTGCCCACACCACTTTAGCCGACAGTCTGAGTCTTAGGTTTGTATTGTTTTCATTTCTGCTCTCTCTCTCTGCTGGTAGGCTGTTCCATGTGTTCACCACTCTCTGGGAGAAGTGTCTCATAATGTCCTTGAATTTACTATCTCAGAGCTTTAGCAGTGTCTGGTATTTCTGCTGCAGCCCACCAGATTAAACATCTAGCAACATCAAACAGATTACTTTGTTTTATGTTGTGGAGTGGGGTCTTACCATCTAAAACTTTTATATTAATGGTGGCATTCCTCCTTAATGTGTTAAGAATATCAAGCTGTGTAGTAAAGAGCTTTCTTTTCTGGTAAGCTAGCTAATACTGGCCAACTCCCCTGAAGGACCTTGTTTATACTTCTTACTGCTTAATGACCTGCTGATATAAGCCCTCCTCTTACATTATTAAACACATCTTCATTGGCCACTTTCACACATCCATTTGTCAAACTGGACCTGAGACAGCAGCCTCATAAATTATAAAACGCAGAATATTGCTGCCTACCTGCTTCCATGGACACGACTGACATAAACTTGATAGAAAAAAAAAGAAATAAAACAAAAACAAAAACAACCCCAAAGATCAGTGAAACACTTTAAAGGATAAGTGTAGCAATGTTTTTTGTTCTGTGGACTGAGCTGCTAAGTTTTGTTCTTGTTGAATCTCTACCCATTTGTTGGAAAAATGCAGTACATATGGAGCCAGCATGCACTGAAGTCATGCACAGATGAGTCCCAAAGATAGTCGCATTGGTACACAGTACATGGGATACATGTGCTTGAGGGGTACATGACTGCATAATCGCATGCGAATCTGATATATGTGCACTTGCACAAAGCAAATTTATGACAAGAAACAGCATACTACCAATGGAAATGAAATGTGTAACATGGAACCCTGCCATAAACAGCAATGCACACAATAACAATGTTGGCATCCCAGAATGGAAGAGAGAGGGTAAGAAATAACACCCTTCCAAATCCTAACATTGCCCCCTCCCCACAGTACCAGTGTGATATGCAGAACCCCAGGCATCCAAAGTATCCCTTACCCCAGACCTGGCCACCCACCAGCACAGCAGAAGTGAAAGACCACATAAAAACAGAGGCAATGGACATGTTCATGCTATTAATCCTGTAATGGAAACACAGCAGACTCAAAATGTAAATCAGCAGCAAAATAAAATAAATTGCCCAAAACTGCCAGTGATGGGATGGCAAACTCCTATGGACAGGCCCATTGCCCTCATCGGTGTCCTCTCCAAACCCAGGTGGGCTGTATACCTTATATGGCTTCTCACTAAGTACCATCCTCTGAAGTGGACCACAGTGTGTCTATAACAACAAAACACCAAGAGATGCATATCAGCAACACACCTGTGTATTCCAAGCTCCCTATTCCATAACAACATATCCCAGATGGGGTGGGCCACAAGGAAGGCTAACCACGACTGAAACACTGCACTAAGAGAAGACATACAGAAGCATTTCATGTATGGGGTACTGTACGTATACTCGTTCGTGAGAGCTCCAGCACTGCCCATTGCACCCTTAGCTTGTCCACAAAGCCATTGTCATCCAGCTTCATCCTCTTCAGCAGCCACAACTCTGTCAATGTCTGGTGTGTCACCACCACCAGCACAGCATCATTCACCCTCTACTCGTACTCCATCACTATTATTGGTGGATGCCCATAATAGTTCTGTGAGACAAGCACATACAGTACCAGGGATCAATGAGATGTCTCCTCCTGCTGTTTTCTAGCTGCCTGTGCTTCCTCCTAGCCTCATTGCTTTGCTTCCCTGCCCCCACGTCACCAGCTTCATTTGTCGCTTTCGCCCCCCTCCCCATTTCAGTGAGTCCTCTGTTTGTGTTCTGTCTTGTCCACCATGCCTCTGCTGGGCTTGCCTGTCTCCCTTCCAGCTGGTGCTTGTTCACTCCTTGTCCATGTTCTTCCTTTTGGATGCCTCAGGCTGACTCGCCTGCTGCTGTCCTCCACTCTGGTTCTCAGGCCCCAGCCTCCGGAGCTGGGAACTTCATCCCGGCGAGCTGGGTATGCCCTGTGGTGCTTTCCCCTCCCGAGTACCCCCCCCCCAATCTCTGGCACCTGTGGACCTCATTCCTTTGGTCGACTTCAGTTCAGGCCCTGCCTTTAGCTTGACTTTGCCCCTTCTGCTCCCATCTGTTCCTGCCCCTGCTCTGGAGGTCTGGCAGGATGTCTTGGGGGAATGAGGCATACCTCTTCATCTCCTCATCCCCTCTGGCCTCCTCCTTCTGCTTAGAGCCTCCCTCATTCCTTGCCTCAGTTTCCCTTCCTTTCGGTCAGCTTCTGACACACTGCTGGATGTGGGGCTCATTCTCACTACAGTGCCTGGGTTTAGATGACTGCAGGTTGTGCTTGAAGTAGGGAACTGTATGGTCGTTGAGCTAGGCCTGCCCATCTGGTTATGGCTCTGTATTTCTTTCTTCAGCCGGCCAGTCGGACTGGCTGTGCAGTGGCCCACTACCTTTGTCTGGACTACCTCATCTGTACTTTGGTCTCCCATTGGTGCATTCATCCTTGTTGGGCTTTGTGGGTCAGCACGCGTCTAGGGGCAGCAAGCCATTAGTTCTTCCCTCTCCTCCTGCATCCTTCCTCAGCCTGTGATCAGCTGTGTTCTTGAGGCCTTTCCAGGCCATTGCGTTGCTCTTCTTCTCCAGTGCTTTCATTCTGCTCCTCTTGGTACAGGTCTTCTGCCCTGTGCTGGTGCGGTTTGCATTTCCTACAAACTCAAAATTATATACAAAAAAAAAAAATGTTTTAATTCCTATCTCTCCTTCCTTGACTCCCCCCCGCTCCCCCCTTTTCTCTCCCTTTTGTTCCTCCTGCCCTATTAACCCCTATTTTCTTTTAGGTCTTCTCATGCTGTTCTCTCGGCTTGCCTGCTGTCATCAACTGGAGCCCTCTGACTCGTGCTCCCACCATGCTGCCTTCTTCTGCACCTGGATTCCATTCTTCTGTGGTAAGATCTCGTTCCCCCCTCCCTTTTCTGATCTTGTCCATCTTTCCCTTATCCCTCCTCCCCTGTCTTCTTTTCTCCCCTCTTCCTGGGCTCATCCCACTTTTCCCCTCCCAAGCCCATGCCAGAGCCCTGCTGCCCCACCTAACTTTACCTTCCTTTCTCTCCTCCTTAGGTTTCCTTCCTGGCCATGTCATCCATCAATGTTCTATCCTTTGAGGACTCTTCACTGGATCCACCACCCTCTGCTGCTCCCACTGGCCGAAAATGCACCTCCAAGTCTCGTCATTCCATCAATGACTGGACGGCACCTCGTCTCATGTTGAAACTGTCCGGGAAAGGGATTTCCTACCCTGCTTCTGCTCAAAAGCAGGAGCTTTAAGACTTATTCCTAGCCTCTATCTCCAGCCCAGGGACCCACCCTGGCCCTGGCCAGCCTATTCCTCAGCCTGCCGCAGTGCCACTATCAGATATTCAAGACTTCATGGATTCAGATGACTGCTTCTATTACTGATATCCAGTCTCGCCTTTTCTCCCTTGAGGCCCACCCCCCAGCTCCATCATCTTCTCCTCCAGCTCCTTCTCTGCCTGCCAGTGAGCTGTCCATGAGCCACCTTCTTTTGCCAGCCTCACTACCTCCTCTGGCCTTAGTGCATTCTCCATTGCTGCCTCCTGCAATTCCTTCAGGTCCATTCCCCCCTTCATCAGCCTCCATTCATATTCCCAGTTCATCTCGTGCCAGCTCACCTCCACAAGGACATTGTGGATGGTAAGGATATCAATTTAGTGTCCCTGCTCATTTCTTTTCATGATATCATGGATAATCACATCGTTTCCTGCGGTGACGTGTCGGTCATCTTGATATCTAAGGACTCCCATCTCCTTTGTAAGATGATGATGCTGGAATTCTTTCTGGCCTTCAGTCTCTTCCGGGGCATCATTTGTTTGGCTTTCCCAGCCTGTAGAGAGGAACTGGACACTTATCTTTACCTCCTGGTTGACCTCCGCGTGCTTTACGGTGGCATGCACTTTTATGACTACCATCTCTCCTTTTCGGCTAAGGTGGCATCTGCCTCAACCCAGTACAACATGAAGCTGAATTGGGCTGTCTTGGACAACAAGCTGTTTTGTCAACATTTTGCTGGTCAGCGTGCATATTCTTGTTCCCTTTGAGGTTCATTCAACCATTTTGCTCCTCTTTGTCCATTGGCTGTGTCTCCTTCATCCTCTTCCTCCTCATCCACCTCCAGGCCTTCTCACACTCCGGATTCTCCCTCTTCTTCTGGCTCACCTCACCCTGTTTCCAATCCATGAGCTCATCTGGACAGGCATGGCTGCCCTATCAGGAATATTGGGAGCAAATCCATCTGCAATAATTTCAATGACCAGGGTTGTACCACGCCTGGCTGTGCTTTCCTGCATCTGTGCTGCCTTTGAGGCAATGCGCATGCTCACTACATTTTCACCAAGGCTCTGAAACTATCCAAATGACATCCACTCCACCCCTCCACTTCAATTAACCTGCTTGCCCAGGCTCACCTCCTGACTGCCCATCCTTCTCCTGAGTTGGTGTGTTCTCTCCTCTTGGGTTTCATCCTTGGCTTCCATATGGGTATATTGGTTCTCCCTAAGACATCCTTTATCTGTGCCAACTTGCAGTCCACTGTCCAGGAACCGGACGTGGTCCTTACCCTCATCTGGATGGAACTTCGTAAGCACTTCATTTTGGGGTCTTTCCTTCATCTACCTTTTCCTGTTTATCAAATCAGTCCCATCAGAATCGCCACTCAGAAGTTCTCTGGTAAGAAGCAACTCATCATCGACCTGTCAGCACCCCGTGGTTTCTCAATACCTAGCATCAACTCCTTCATTCCTGCTGATGACTTTTTCTTGTCCTATGCCCGCAACGATGGCGCCATTACCATCATCAAATAAACTTGCTGTGGCTCTTGGCTTTCCAAAGCAGACATCACCAATGCTTTCAAGCTCCTCCCTATCCATCCTTCTCTCTGGCATCTCTATGGTATGTCCTGGGATAATGCCTTTTACTTTGCCATCTGCCTTGCTTTCAGCTGCCATAGCAGCACTAAACTTTTTGGCACCTTTGCCTAAGTCCTGTGCTGGGCCCTGCTCAATGTTTGCCATTGACCTGCTGTGCTTCACTTGCTAGATGATTTCCTTCTCATCGACCTGCCTACTTTGTCCCCAGCAGAGGGCATGTTTGCTCTCATCTGGCTGTTTGACAACCTGTCGGTCCCTCTGGTAGTGGAGATGACGTTTGTCCCTTCCACTTCCCTCGAATTTCTGGACATTGTCTTGGACTCCGACCACATGGAAGCCTGTCTTCCTCTGGATAAGCTCTCTCTCTCAGGTTCAAGTGTTGGCCTCCTCCTTCTCTGCCAGATCCTACTGCACCAAACATGACCTGCTTTCTCTTTTGGGGTACCTCAATTTCGCAATGAGGATCATTCCTCAAGGTTGTTCATTCATCTCTCCAAGCATCATTTGTCTCTGGGCTTCACCATCACGTCCGAATCACAGCATCAGTGAAATCCGACCTAGCCATGTGGTCCCTTTTTCTCACCAGCTGGAACAGTGCTCCATGTTCCGTAAAGATCCATCTCCTGAATTCCATCCCCAAATATTCACAGACGCCTCTCCAACCCATGGTTATGCAGCCATATTTTCTCAGTCCTGGCTCACTGCCCTTTGGCCTCCCGATGTCTCTTCACTGAGTGACTTTTCTTCTACTTCTCCATTACTCGAAATATACCCAGTCATAGTGGCCGCATTTCTATGGGGGCATCTATGGTCTCACCAATCAGTATCCGTATGTTCTGACAATCAGTCTACTGTAACCATCGTTAATAAAGGTTGCTCATCCTCACCTTCCATTATGTTATTCATGTGGAGGTTAACCTGGCTTTCACTCATCCATGACTTCATCATCATGTGCTATTATATTCCTGGTGTCAAAAACGAAGCTGCTGATGCTCTTTCTCAATTTAGTTTTCAGGATTTCCATCGTCTCCATCCTTCAGCAGATCGCATCATGACTCATCTGCCATCCTATTATGATCTCATCATGACATAAGTCACTATCGTCATCAAACATCTCTCATCATGTGGTCCACATTGGCTCCTTCCACTAGAGCTGCCTATATGGCTGCCTGGAACAAATACATCTCTTTCTGTGCTTCCTCATCCTTCCATCCAACTGTCATTTCAGTCATCCTGGTACTAGTATTTCTGACATTTTGCAATCAAGCCTTGCATCTTTCCCACGGTACCATAAAATTGTATTTATCCGGCATCCAGTTTTTTCTTTCCAATACTCTCCATCCTCACCCTCATTGTTCTCCAATCAATCCATCAAACTACTTCTATCGGGCTTTCAACAATCATCCATTTCCGAATACTCCTTGATGCCTTCCAATAGAAGGACCTCTATTTTGTACTTTTCTGGACTTATTAGACTCAAATCCATTCGACCCTAATTCCAATCTCATGGTGTCTTCAGCAATTACCCTCACCTTCTATGGATTTCTTCACCCTGGAGAATTTACCACATCATCATCTCACTCTTCCACTTTTCTCAGAGTATACAACCTTAAGAAGCATAACGACAATTACATCTTGTCTCTGCCTTCTTTGAAAACTGATAGATTGCATTCTGGAATTTCCATAACCTACTATTCCACATCAATCAGTTGGTGTCCAGTTGCAAGGCTAGCAAAGCTTATACTGTTCCACGCCAGGTCTAATCCTTCTTCTCCCCTGTTAACCTCCAACTTCAACTTACCTATGACATTCAAATGGTTCCTAGACCACATAAGAACCCTCATTCAGAGACTCAGACTAGATTCATTCTCCTATTCTGGTCATTCCTTTCGAATTGGAGCGGACACCTCAGTGTCTTGTCATAACATTCCTGTGCACATCATCAAAAGACTAGGAAGATGGAAATCATCAATATTCAAAGTATACATCCCTAATCTGACCTCTGAACTTAAAAATGCTTTTTCTATTATCTCCTCTTAGTTTGCTCGGAGGACGAGCAGGTCAGTAACCATGGTTCCTCAGAGGTTTTCTCTAAGGGTTTTTTTCCTCTCCTGAGTGCTCCTGATCACACTCTCCAGAGTTGGAGAAAGTAATTCTTTTGGTCCTCTATTCCCCACAGCTACCCAGCTCTTCTATCAAGGGTGGGAATAGAGGAAAGCCATATAGTAAATAATCATCAAATTCACAGTATCACCAAGCACTACATATTTCACCAACATTGAATGGGAGGGCTTTAAGCCCGAGGTTCAATATGAGGGAATAACTCCTCCCACATCTCATTCATAAACCCCCCTCTCGCAGTACTTCATGCTTAGAATCAGGAACTCACCCACCATCCACCCCATTGATCTCTTTCTTCTCTGGCACTCTTCCACCCTTGCGTAGGGCTTCTATTCCCTACAGCTACCCAGCTCTTCTACCAAGGGTAGGAATAGAGGAAAGCCACATAATAAATAATCATCAAATTCACGGTTATCACCAAGCACTACAAATTTCACCAACATTGAGCACATATCTATTTATAGGAACAAGACCGTCAGTAAACATAGTTATTTTCAATAATTACACAGCGCATAGGCTTGGCTGAACAAAAATGTTTTCAGGACATTTTTTAAGGTTTCCACTGAGAATGTCTCCCTCAAATAGCTTGGCAGTGACATAGCTCACATAAAGCAATGGATATCCCCATCATCCCTGTATATGGCAATAGATCGCAGCTGGCTCTCCCCCGTGAGCCCCCAGGGTCGCGAGGGCAGGTGACTGAACAGCCCTCCCCACAGCCCAAAGCTGCCAATTTCAGGTATGGATTTGGACTCCAAGTACCTCGCTACAGCTCCGTGCAGACTCCCGAGACCAGACCCTGCCGATGCTCCGCATCGGCTGCCCTACCACCCCCACCACCACCCTTAGTCGTCTTTAATATTTATAGCCACTGGCACCTGACAGATTTTAACCTATCAGGCAACTTTTCCACTGGCAGGTTATCTGTTCTGGCCTCAAGTGGCTGCTATACATATATACCCAACTCTGTCATTCCTATTCATTTCTCTACTTCTAAATCCCACTCCCTCTAGTGGCGTCTACATGTCACAACAATTCTTATTTCCTACGTCCTTTCTCTCTCGGCAGCACCATTGTTACCTGGTTGCCAAAATGCAGTTGTGTTTACTATACTGCCTGCTCCTTCCTACAACACTCCTCTCACCCTCTTCTCACCCTTTCCATCCACCTCCTCTCGGTGGCCACCCCCTCCTTTCCAAAGAACCCTCCTCCCCCCTTACCCAGGTACCTCCCCCTCCCACCTCCTCTTGCCCTACCCCAATGCTAATTTCTCTCTTCTCCTTCCCCTCCCATATCCCTCCCCAATCCATGCTTTCCAGCCTCTCCCTTCCATCCATCCCTCACTACTCCAATCCCACCTCTTAAACCTGGAAGCTCTATACTGAAGCCTACACCTCCACTTGCCTCCCTCCAAGTGTTGTTCCAGCACATCCAAACTTACCCCGCTACTCGCATACTCTGTCCCACTCTTACTCCTGGCAGGCGACATACATCCCAACCCTGGCCCTTTCATGACCAGGAACACCTCAGCTGGTCTGCCACCATGTCCATCCCCCAACGCACTCCCAAAGGGCCTCCACATTTTTTACCTCATCATCAGGAGCCTCCTTCCTAAAATGGATGCCCTAACTCTATGGGTCACTCAATACCACCCAGACTTACTCTGCATTATGGAATCTTGGCTATCCGCCAAGATCCCAAACTCCTCGCTCAACATCCCAGATTACAATTTATTCCTTCAGAACCGAGGCAAACGAGGTGGGGAAATGGCACTGTACGTTAGGCAATCCCTCTCATGCTCCATCATGTTCAATGTATCTTGCCCCTCATCCCACAAATCAATTGTGGCACATCTATCCTTCCCCTCCTCTTCACCTCTCTACATTGGGGCACTATATGCCACCCCTAAGGCCTCTCCCGACTCAATCATCAAGGCCATAACTTCCATCTATTCCAAAACATCAAACGGGGAACTCGTGCTCCTAGGGGATTTTAACCTTGACTGGCTCTCCACCTCCACAACACCCACCACCCTAAAAATCGAATCCCTAAATCTATCCCAGCTAATCCAAGAACCTACTCACCTAAATCACCGATCCCAATACCACACCCTCCTGGACTGGGTCTTATCCTCCCATCCCCACCATATCTCAGCCTCAGACATATACTCCGATGCCCTCAGTAACCACTGCATCACCTATTGCATCCGCAAAATCCACTCACCACTCTCCCAGCCCAAATTTATCTGGTCTCATCCCTTTCACTGCCTAAATGTCTCAGCTTTGCTTCATGACTTTGCTAATGCAGACTGGTTGCAGGTCCTCTTCATGCCTGATGTCGACCTGGCTCTATCTCAGTTCTGCAGTATCTTCCTGCATATCTGGGACACACACGCGCCACTAAGAAAAACCAGGGTAAAATGCCACCACCACCCCTGGATTACAGCCAACCTCATCGCCTTGTGTTGCTCCAGGGACAAAGCATGGAGACTCTACAAATCCTCCCACTCAGCTCACGACCTCCTAACATACAAACAACTCAGGAATAATTGCACCAATGCCATCCAGCAATCTAAATCATACTACTTTAAAGCTCAATTCAATCAAAACCAAAATCCCAATGCTTCTTTCTGGAAGCGGATAAACTCCCTTCTTGACCCCCCCATGAAACAGGCATGTCCATCCCTCAAACTAGACGGCAATACTGTATCGGATCCCGCCACCGTGGCAGACCTCTTCAACAAGTTCTTCGCCTCTGTGCCATCCCTGACTCACCCAGCCTCCCCTCCCCCTCAGCTAATCCTTCCTGCACAGCTGCTGGCTTCGTCTTTCCCCCACCACACCCCTGGAAGTATACCAGGCTCTCTCCTCCTCAACCCTTCCAAATCTAACCCTGACGGTATCCACCCTAAAATGCTCCGCATCACCACAGCACCTATTGCCACCCCCCTGTCTCACATACTGAACCTCTCTCTATCCACTGCCACTGTTCCAGTTGCCTGGAAAATGGCCAAAGTCATCCCCCTGCACAAAGGTGGTGACCCCTCCCTACCGGGCAACTACACACCCATATCACTCCTCCCCTCCCTGGCCAAAGTCCAGGAATCCCTCATACTATCCAGACTCTCTGACCTCCTCTCAGCGAACAATTTACTCTCCCCAGTCCAGTCTGGTTTCCGTAAACACCACTCCACTATCACCACCATTCTAAGTGTTACTGACTTCATACTCTCAGCCTTGGATAAAAGCCAAATAACTGCCGCCATATTCATAGTCCTGGCTAAGGCGTCTGACTCAGTATCACACCTGCTGCTACTCCACAAACTCTGCACTTTTGGCATCGGCCCTCCAGCAATCACCTGGCTCCTCTCATACCTCCACAATAGGCAACAATCAGTTCAAACAGGCGACACTCTCTCCTCTCCTCTCCCTATCTTATTCAGCGTTCCCCAAGGATCTATCCTGGACCCCATCCTTTTCTCTCTCTTCATAAACGACCTTCCCTCCATCTGCCTCTCCTCCAATATTCATCTGTACGCAGATGACACGGTCATTTTTGCCTCGGGCCCATCCCACGACAGTGTCCTCCCCCTTCTTCAAACAAACTTCAACAGAATCTAATCCTAGCTCCTCGAGAACCGTCTCACTCTCAATGGTAAAAAGACGGTCTCCATGGTCTTTGGCTCCAGACAGAAGCTGGCTACCCTCCCAGCTCTCTCCACCTTGGACGGCTCACCACTGGAGCGAGTCTCAGACTTCAAATACCTGGGTGTTTGGCTGGACTGTCACTCAATTACTCCACTCATGTCGAGGCAATCTGCACTAAACTCCGACCAAAACGCGCAATCCTCTACCGCCATAAATCCTGCTTACCGATCCCCACCCGCTGCGAGCTTGTACACAAAACAATCTTGCCAGTTATAGACTATGCAGATGTAGTCTATTGTACGGCCCCAACATCCTCCCTCGCCAGACTTGATATCCTGCTAAACGCCTTCTGCCGATTCACCACTGCCTCTCCCCCTCTCACTCACCACTGCCAGCTCTACACCCTACTCTCCATCACCCCACGATCCCACAGGCATACCATCCACTGCGCCTCCCTCCTAGCAAAATTCTGGTTTGGTTGCCCCTTCATACCTCGCGTCCCTGCTCAACCAGACATCCCCCCTAGCTACTCCCTTTGCCACAGGGACCCTCATATCTTCCACCTCCCCTGCCCCCGCACCCTTTCTGGCCAACTCACCTTCTTGTACTGCCTCCCCCTTCTCTGGAACTCTTTCCCCTCTGACCTTCGCATGGTCCATTCTTGTTCAGCTTTTACCCAGCTCCTCAGGCTCCTACCCAACCCGCTTTGTTCTAAGTGCACAAATGGTCCAGTTGCGCTGCAGAGGCACCACTCAACCCCTTCCAACTCACCAATGATGCCACCCCCAGTAGACCTCTCTTCACCTCTCTCACACTGCTAATTATCCTGATGTTACATCTTGTTACAAGTACTGTACTGTGTAAATTAACTGATTGTGATTACTGCCTGTACTTCTTGTTACTCCCTGTACATACTGTACCCGGGTCGCACCTGGAAACGAGCCTTGGCTCAGTGTGCTTTTCCTGGTCATCAAAATTTTAAATAAAAAAATAAATAAATGTGGCAATACTCAATGTGGGTGGATCAGACACTGTCCACAGGTTTTTCAAGTTGTCTTAATTGAACAAGAAGTTCACATGATGGAGTGTGCTGAGCATTTCCACTGCATCACTCCCAGGGTTTCCTCTGGTGCACTAATGCCAGCTCATGCTATTGATCCCTCCATGATGGCAAATGATCTGCAGGACTGTCACACAGGGCTTGCTAAAGTATATAGGCAGCTGAGCCGGGGACATGCCTCTTAAAGGAACAGGAGGTGCATGATGATATATACAGTGGAAGAGAGCTTCTTGCAGGTTTAGTGCAAAATATGCACAGAGCGGTCCACATAAATGGTGCACACATTGTACCAGTTGCAGGTACATACATGGTTGACCATGTGTGAACAGACCAGAAAACAAGTAAAGAAAAAATAATCTGGGTTTGAAAAAATGCCATACTCTGAAAGGTTAGACTCTCTAAAGCTCATGCCCCTTTCTACTCATTGTCTTAGAGGTGATCTTATGATTCTGTATGGTATTATTCAAGATCCATATCTTATGTGTGAAATGGGTTTAGAATTTTTAAGACCATCCTCATGAGACTAGGGGTCATCCTCTGCAATTGATTAGGAAACCATTTAGTCACACCAGTAGGAAATACTTTTATACTATTAGAGTGATTGGTCCTTGGAACAAACTGCCACTTCATGTGGTCATCAGTGAGACCAAAAACATATTTAAGTATCGACTAGATGCATTAATAAATGCTGGTTATAAACTGACCTATTTTTCCTTGGTTTAGTATGGGAGCATTATGGGCCTTAGCCTTCTCGCTCCTTAACCAACCTTAGTATGAGCCTTAGTATGAAGTAACCTCTGTCAAACCATACCATTGGAAACTGTGCCAGTTGTTGCTGATGAACCTCTTCCATATGGATGAGAAACTCAGTGGAGACTTTGGAAGGAGAAGGAGGTGACCATAACCATGGGTGTTCCACAACTGGCTGGTTACAGGTGCCCTAAGAGAGTCATGCTGCCTATACAGATTTGGTATTGACCCAGTAACTATCAGGTAGTTGTGTGGCATGGAACAGGAAGACATAGTGTCCACCCAAGGAATTCACGTGTCATGATAGGGGAGACAAAGGTGCTGTGTGCATAGGCATATTATGCCACTGAGTCATTACGTAGAGGGGTGGGGGACATAACCAGTGTTAGCAAGACATCTGGGTCCATGGACCTGCATGAGCTTACTAATGCATTGCTCTAACGTGTTCATGACATCACCTTTCAGGTGCAATATCAAAATGTGTACCACAGAGAAAACATTCTATGACCAGCGTGGCATGCTTAGTGTGCTGGATGCTAGAGACTGCACCCATATTGACAAACTGGTACAACAATGCGGACTACCACAATTACAAAGGCTTTCACAGCATCAATGCCCAGCTTGTATGCAGTGCTGATGGCATTATTATGAATGTGTGTGTGCAAAATACCCTGACTCTAGCCATAATCCAGCTATAGTATATTCAGTAAGTCAAACTTCAGCATATTATTGACTGCATGTGAGAACATAATGAGTGGCTTCTGGGTGAGTGACATGGATTGTTATGGTGCATTGGTAAGGGGTGTGTGCTGTGTACTAAGTATGGACACATTTCTACATGTGTGTACCCCTTGTGATGATAATAGTTATCCATTATAGTGTTGCACACAGATGTGGTGGCCCACCACAATGAGGAACATGGTAGGACATGGTGTACAGTGGAGTGTTCATTTGATTAATTGAAAATGTGCTTCCAATGACTGGTGAAGACTGGTGGCACTATGATGCTTGCACCTGCAAAAGGTATGCAGAGTGTTCACAGTCTCTGCCATGCTGCACAATATAGCTATATGGAGGTGTATTCCCTTGCTATATGCTGTGTTGATCAGGATCATGGATATGGTGATGATACAGTATGACTGATGTTCAAGAGGATTACAGACACATTTGAAACACAGAAACATAGAAAATGTTGACAGAAAAAAAAAACACTGGTCTATCCAGTCTGCCCTGTTTTTCCCTATTCTACCCCAGAACCTAATGTCTAGTTGGTTATTGCCCTCATCCCCCTTGCCCCCTGCCTTATTGCTTTCTACCTGTGTATTAACTCATTGTCTCCTAGCAGATGCCTGTAGTCATCAGTAAAATACACTGGTGTGTCCAGAGGACGGCTACAGAAGTCAGCTACTGACTTCCTGTGTGCCCTTGCAACGTCTGGAGTCGTCACTTATATATTTTAATGTATAATATAACAGAATATAATATATATTTGATTGCATAGCACCGATGGAAAGGTAATTTTGTGCTGAACAACTTTGCCACTGATATTTTGTGGATATCATTTATACTTTAGGAGTTATTCACATTTGTTTATGGTATGGCGTGTATGGCTGATGTTGTTTGTTTTAGTGAAAACATTTTTTTTTTGCTGTTTCAACCAGCATAGAAAAACAATTAAATTACATATTATTATTTGCATACCACCATTGGAAAGGTCATTTTGTGCTGAATAACTTTGCCACTCATACTTTGTGTCTAGATCTTATGGTTCTTGAGCTATTAGGATTTGTTTGTGGCATGCTGACTATAGCTTGATTTTGCTTTGAAAGGCCGAGGATTCACTTTTAACAGTATAAAGGAGACAAGTGGTGCTACTTCAGAGAGCTCCTGTGGAGGCAATGAGTTAAGCCTTTTAATTGGTCCAGCCATGTTTGAAACTATTAATGGTTCTTGCACCCATCATCTCTGCTGTAGGGCTGTACAGAATGTTGAATTTCCAACAGAATGGAATTCCATGGAATTTTAGAAAGCTCTGCCAATTTCCATCACTTGTGGAATTTTGACATTCTGTATGCGAAATGCTTTTCGGCGATTAACAATCTGCAGTTCACCTAAACCGCGGATTATTTTTCTGCAATCCACAAAAAGTTATTCTGCAGTTTACATGATCCACAGAAAATTATTCCACAGTTTACAGAGAAATGCTTTTCGAAAGTCCATGGAACTAAATTCCGCAAAGCATTTCGGAAGCAGAATTGCCATACCACAGCAATTCTGTTGGCAGAATTTTGCATTCTGCACAGCTCTAGTGTGCTGGTAAAAGTCCAAAACCACCAAAACTGTGTGCTCTGCGAGATACCAGGTGCAGTAACAAGTGGTAGCTAACCTCCAACCATAAATGAAGTCCAATGTCTGTACTGCAGTCCGAGTGCAAGAAGGACCAGAAACAAAGTACATTTAAATTAATTCATTTATTGAAGTGGTCCAATTGTTAGATGACAGCTCGGTAGCCTCTCAAAAACTCAGGTGCTTCAGCACCTCTCCCGAGCACTTAGACTGTGGGTGTGGCCTCAGGGATGAAGACCACGCCCGTGGTTGAAGCACTGGTGAGAGAGTGTTGAGCGTACCTGAGTTTTTGAGACTCTACAGAGCTGTACAAAATGAATTGGACCACTTCAATAAATGAATTGATTTAAATGTACTATGTTTCTGGTCCTTCTTGCACTCGGAGTGCAGTACAGACATTGGACTTCATCTACTGTGCTGGTAGGCTGTTCCATGGCTCAACCACTATCTTGGTAGAATAAATCTTTCACACGTCCATCCTGCATCTCCCCCTGCCAGCTTCCACTTACGCCCCTGTGTTCTTGATTTAGCAGACCTGATGAATATAGAGAATACTGGATGCACAACTATGCACAACCAGTGTGTTCTGCTACAGAGGGGTTTTGATTCCCTCTAACCTCAAGAGTGATGTTTGATGTTTTTTAATGCACGTTTTCACCATGTTTTTTGCACCTTGAATAAAATGTAAGTATAGATATTTTCTTATACATGGACTGGGTTTTCGTGGTTTTTCAGTAAACCTATATGGTGCATTATTTGTTTTTATTTGCAGTGTGTGCTCCATATGCCTCTACTAGAGAATTTACTTTAATTTTTCTGTAGCACCACTAATATGCAGAGAGCCTTTGGAGTGCCTTTTTGGTTTGTATTTGGCTGAATTTGCAGATGGTAGATGTTCCTTTCATAGATTAAACCCTTAGTCCCTGACCACCTGCATCCACAGACAGATGCATGGACGGGTACTGGTGCCCCTTGCACCTACCCAATGAAAACTGTATGCTGATGCATCAGGGCTGGTTCCACCCCTTTAAAAATATGCCCAGGTAATGGATGAGGGCAAAACACTGAAAATCAGGCCTCTTGCATTTATTGAGCTGTCCCCTACCTGCTGTTGTTTTACAGCAGGTGATTGCAGTGAGAAATAAGAGTAGGGATAATTAAAACATTGGCATAGGGTTTCCTTGCTAGTATACATTTCTTCAGAAAAATAAAATAGCATCTCTGACAAGGGCACTGTACCAGGGAAGGTTAGAATTAGGGTGTGTTTTTCATGCAAAAGAAAATGTGATTTCAAAAAAGATATAGCACTAGTAGTTAATGCTGTGATGTAGACAGCCAGCTCTGAGTGCTCTGAGTGCTGTATTAATTTTTTTTATTACATGTAAAATATGTGATGGGAAGGTCAGTTTGAGGATACTACAGTCTTGCTGAACTGATACATCAACCCCCCCTCCCCCGGGATAAGTTCAAAGGACAGGAGGTATTTTAAACTGCAGATATCTGGGGTATAATTATCTTGTTGATTTGCTTTCATCCCAGGAAATAAGATTAGCCATTCATAATTCCCTCAGGGAAAATCCTTTGACTTGCAAAAGTGGCCAGGAAGAACTTGAGAGGGAGGGGTGTCAGAGAGAAGCCAGAATGGACATTGAAGAGAGGTTGATGTCTGGGCCAGGGAGGACCCAGATGAATTTGGAAGGTCCAATATACATTCCCGGGAAACCCTTCAATTACATCAGAGAGACCTTTGAGGTGTAGGTTTCAAGGCCCAGATGGGATTAAAGAGGCATATACACTTTTGCTTTGAATACAGTGACTTAGATCAAAGAAACTTTTGAGATGTATGTGTAGCAGAGCACAAACCAGTTTTGTCTGGTTAACCTGTGAAGAGGAAAGTCAATGAGGTCACCTATTATGTTTTTTTTAAATATTTTATTTGGACATCCTGTGTTGTAAAATATAGATTTTAATACACCAAGGCGGAGTTAGTGACCTCATGAGAAGGCTGCTCAGAACTGTGTTTAATTGCTGAGAGAATCTTGACAGAGACACACAAGACAATATTTCTGACTGAGAGAAGATAGACCCTCAAAAGCACTGAAAGAAAGTTAGCATTAGATTAGACCAGCCGATATTTTAAAGTAAAGAGATTTTACAATGGAAACTGTCTGGAGTACCTTGACATTTCTTTTTATTTTAAATGGAGCTTTTAAAGGTTATAAGTAACACTGTGTATGAGCTTATTGTATACCAAACTGGGAAATGGATAGAGTTCTCTAAAGTCTTGCATAGAGTTCTAAGGGTTCATTTGAAACACCAGGTTGGGTGCCAGTAGGCAAAGATATCTGGCCCCCCGAAGACAGAATTATCTAAGCCTGATAATTGGGTATGCTAACAAGAGGTTATCAGTTTGAATCCCTCCAGAGCTTGAGACTAAGGTGACTTGAACCCACAAAACAGACAAGAGGGTTACCTTGTTCTGTTCGCTGTACACAAATCATACTCTCAGAAGTTGGCACTTTGGGAGTCGAGGACTGACCTGCTGAGCGAGTTTTTGGCAAATGTCATATAACTACTTTTTAAAATTCCAGCTAAGGTAAACTGCTGCTTCATAGAAACATAGAATTTGATGGTAGATAAGGACCGCTTGGCCCATCCAGTCTGCCCATTTCCCTACCTAATGGATAAGCTGCAGATCCTAGTTAACCAGCAGCCTACTTCTTCCTACCCCCACTAGAATTGACTTATGACTGTCCCATGCATTCTTGAATTCCACCACTGTTTTTGACTCCACAACCTCCTGCAGAAGGCCATTCCATGCATCCACAACCCTCTCGGTGAAAAAATACTTCCTTACATTACCTCTGAGCTGCCCCCATCTTCAAATTGTGCTCCTTTGTTCTTGCACATCTCTTTTTCTGAAAGATGCAACCCTCTTGGACTTTGTTGATTCCCTTGAGGTACTGAAAGTTTCTATCATGTCCCCCCTCTCCCTCCTTTCCTCGAGGCTATACATATTAAGCTCCTTAAGTCTTTCTTTATATGTCTTCCAGTGCAGACCCTGCACCATTTTAGTTGCCCTCCTCTGGACTGCCTCCATCTTGTTTATGTCTTTGTGGAGGTTGGGTCTCCAGAACTGCACACAGTACTCCAGATGGGGTCTCACCAGCTGTCTGTACAGAGGGATAACAACTTTCTGCTTTCTACTGGTTAATCCTCTCCCTATGCATCCCAGTATCCCCCCAGCTCTCCTTACTGCCCTCTCACATTGCTTGCCCACCTTTAGGTCATCTGATATGACTACCCCCAGGTCCCTTGCCATTTCTGTTGTTGTTAGTACCTCACCCCCCATTGTGTACTCTTCCCCTGGGTTTATCTTAAATAGGAACCAGCTGGAGCTAATCACATCATTGCTGGCATTGGCAGAACACTGTTATGCAACATTACTGTAATGTTTTAATTTGAAGTCATTCTCTTTGTTTTTTATACTTAGGATATCTTCCTGAAAACAGGATATTTGTTGCTTTGATATCATCTGCTCTTTATGCGTATAATTCTCTACCCGAGGTAATAAAGCACTTACATTTGATGTCACAGTTTGTTACAGGGGAAATCATTGTCATGGGCAATGACCTCTGCAGGGAATGAGCAGCAGGAACAGTTCAGTACTGGGAGGCAAAGATCCAGAGAGGCAATTCTAAGTCACAAAGTGTGGATAGAAAAATAGATATATCCCTTGCAGAAATAGTTGTATGAAATGTTTTCATGCTGCGCACAAAAACTACCCATGTGATATGCACGCTGCAAGCATGATTTAAATGTTAAATTGGAAACAATTGCATGCATGTGGCATGTGTGCAAAAAGCAAGTGGTCACTGATAACTGCACACATAAAAGTTAAGTGACTTGCTTAGGATCACACAGTACACAAGTGGGGGTTGATGAGATTCAGACCCAGATCTTCCTGTTTCCTGGTTTGCAGTTCAGTACCTTTAACCACTAAACCATACTGCCTGCATATACTGTATATTGCTCACTTGTACTTCAATACAAATCTGCATACATCTGGCATGCTTATAGCCACTGATATACTTTTTAGTTTTCTTTTCCCTCTCATCTCAGCTGCACAGCTGAACTGTAGCACACATACCAAAGGAAACACATGTGGTTCTTCCCACCCTCAATACACACACTTACCCATAAAACTACTTTATTACTTCTGTTTGGCCTGTATTCCTACTATTTTCTCTCCCTAGTTTTGAATGCATCTATGCAAACAGACTTTAAGGGGCAAGCACAAAAGTAGCAATAACTCAACACCAGCCCACACGGCCAGTCCCCCCCCCCGCACACACACTGCAGTGGGTGCAGCCACGCTGCTACAGACAACCCACCAAGTATAGATTTAAGCTGAGAGTCTCTTATCTGAGTATTAAGGAGCCAGAAGTAGGAGTCTTTAAGAGATGATATCCATGGGTCAGAGTGCTGGGGCGTACCCCCTTGAAATGAATGGAGTTATTTTTTAGTACTATTTTATACATTATGATGGCAAGTTGGAGAATAATAAAGGCCACTTTTCTACAAACAAGGCCCTTGTTAGTCGAGCATGGCCTTTATTAATCTCCAACTCTCCATCGATAATGTATAAAATAATAATAAAAAAATATCCTCATTAATTTCAGTTGGGCACACCCCTGCATTCTCCCTTGCCCTATGTCATAATATGCCTTAGTGTGATGATATGGAGGTCATCATTACTGTGGGTGGGGGGCATAAGCCTGAGTATAGTGGGACTCCAATAGTCTGTGTATATCATACCACTCAACCATCCCTGAATGCAAAGGACAGCCCTAATTTACCCCTGAAAACTGCTCTGCCCCTCATCCATCCCTCATGGAAAACATGCTGCTCACACAGAGCATGTCCTGTAAATTGAGGCATTATGGCAGGGGTACCATTTCTGATTTCAGCAGGGGTCGCCAACAACCAGTGAAGGCCAGGTGCTAGTTAGCCCCTAGGCGGCAAGCTCTGAAATGTCTGAAACATCTTTAAAAGGTAAAACTTATTTGTTTTGACTGAAAAGTGATATGCAAATCAGGAAACATTCAAATGTATAAGATTCATCTGTCTATACACCAGAGCAGTGCATCAGATTTGTGCTTAAACCCACCCAGTTGCTAACCAATTGTTTTCCCTTCTGAAGTTCTGACCCCCCCAAAAAAACTCTGTCCCAGTTTCTCTCCCCAACTCCGTTCCATTCAATACCCATCCCAAATGGCTCATGAAGTACCCAAAGGTGCAAAATTGTGAAAAACAAATCAATATTTCAGTCCTTTCTCCTCCCCAAGCCCCCTGTCAAAAAAATCATTTACTTTTACTTACTCAGCCATTGGGCCAGAACCTGTGATCTAGCCTAGTATGCCACCAGCCCAGTTTTCAGTCATCTTCTCCTCCATCCTTCTGTCAGAAACTGGATGCTAGAACTGACCATCCCAGGTCCCCAATGTGGTCTGTGACCAAGTCACCTCACCAACAGAACCCACTCAACCTGTGCAGCTTGCTTCTTGCTTGGCTGATGCTGTACTACACTGATCAGGGCCAATAAAGGCTGCCCACACCATTGTCACTGCTGCTGCGAGGCCTAGCTTGCTGCTGTGGAGCCCATGCTGTTTTTTCCTAGGCGAGCCTAGTAGAGTAAGTAGGTTGCCTCATCTCGAGTTAGCTTCTGGCTCACCCCCAGCCCCTTCAGCCACCAAGGGAAATGGAGACTCACCAAGAGTAGACCAACAAAAATATGCTGCCACAATATTACTATTTAGAGTTCAGTGCTCACTGACTCCTTCAAGCTGTAGTGAACAGCCTGTCTACTCTGTGGCAGGAAAGACAGTATCCCACTTGCGTGACTCATGTGCTCTTGCTTGGCTGGAGCTCCCCCACATTATGTGTGATGGCACTGCCACTAATAGGTGGAGAAAGTGGACAACACAATGCAGACATAGTCGAGTCAAAAGTGCAAATGCAGCGTGAGCGCAACACAGGCTGGGGGGCACTTATTGTGCAAAAGAGTATATCCAAATTTAATGCCATTATTGCCACACTATAAGAACAACCTAGGTAGAAATGCGTGTGTGTGTGGTAGGGGTGGACTGCCCCCCTCTGCCCTATCTAAATGGCACCCCTGCTTTATGAAAGAAATGAATTCTCAGGGGCTAACATCAGTACAAGTAAATACAGTGTCAGTATACAAAACCTTAAAAAGTATGTTGACATTAAAAAGGACCATTTGTGACCTAAAATAAAACTGTAAAGAATCTTACCTGCCTGTAAGGCATTGAGGCCCAGATATTAAAACAGTTAGCACATCATTAACTGGATTAGCACTGTAATAAATTTGAATAGCACATAGCCTATTAGCATGGCTACTAGGGAAGCTTGGAATTGCCTGATTCTGATCCAATGGGACTAGCTAGAAAAATTTCCATTTCTGAATCCAATTCCTATCTGATTCTAAAAAGGACATCAAAATCCAATGCAACAGCTGTTCCTAAAGCACTGGTTACCCCTCCCCTGCCCTATATCCTCCCCTCCGCTCATGTATCACCATACTAGTGCCCTCCATTGCCACTACCCCATCCCCATGGCCCTCTGGAACAGCCTAGCCACCTATTTTATTACCCCTCAGCCATCTCCAGAACTCTGTCCATTCACCCCCTCCTATCTAATCTCTTTTGTCAGCTGTTTGACAAAGCCTTCTGGCTGCTTCCTTCACAGTACCTCCTATACCTATTCCCTCTGTTTGCCACTATCCTCTCTCTTCAGCTCCCTGAAGCAGCCCAGCTATTCTCTCCCAATGTCTCCTGGCTGCTTCCCTCACTGTAACCTCCTAAACCTGCTTCCTGGGACCGCTACCACTATCCTTTTTCTTCGGCCCCCTGAAACAGCCCAGCTACCTACTTACCCCTCAGCCACCTCCTGTACTCTATCCATTCTCTCCTCCCCTCCTTTCTACTCTTTCTCATCAGCTGTTGACAAAGCCCCCTGGCTGCTTCCTTCACTGTGACTGAGCACTTGGTAACAAAACTCCACCTAGTTATTAACTTTAATAAATGACTCCTTGTAGTCAGCGTATATCTGTTTTAGAATAGTACTGAATGCTTTCTGAAATGTAAATTTTGTGTAGCCACTGCTCACCCTGCATCTGCTCTTATGTTTTAGGTTTTATGCTTCTTGTATGTTCTGTCTTGTACTGTACTTCACTGACATGGAACCTTTGTAAAAAAGCCATAATGACTGAAAGGTATTAATTCTGAAACAGTAAATAAATGAATAAATAAAAAATCAGAATCAGAATCTGATCTGGAATCCTGAATCCTAAATCCCTATGTAAAAACATACTTTAGCCTTAAATTTCAGTCTTTGCCTGTAGTTCGGAGGGGTAGCTGCCAACCACGTCATGCCCCCTTCTCATGGTTAACATCACACATGTTCAAACAGCCTTTTGAAGTTTGGAATTTTTCTTTTTTTTTTGTCTACCACTTGGTGGCTGTCTGCTGCCACCCCTTCCCTTACCTTTGCCACCACATGACTGCCTTGGGTGTCCCTCTTGCTGGATCAGTGGCATCCTCTCCGCTTCTGACTCATGCATGGCACTCTTGCTGCTCTGTCTGACTTTATTGGCTTTTGGGCTTTTGCCTACTGATGCAGTCAAGCTGCCTGTCCTGTCCTTTTGCCTGGATCTTTGCTCAGTCATCAAAATTGTAGCACACCAGTCCTTTCAGTCAAGTAGCAAGCATTCCCAACACTCATGCTGGGGGTCTGGCACTGTCCCCACCTAAGTCAGTGTAGTTCATTCCAGGTACTCCACACACCTCTCTTCCAGGCTTGCTTTCTCAGTGACTGCTCCTCTCAGCTGCCACCCCAGGGTCCTAGTGCCCTCTTTTCCAAGAAAACCTGCTCAGCTGATAGCCATGTTTTAACCATGCTTACTTTTCCAGCCTTAGCAGTTTTCATTTTCTGTCATTCTGCCTCTAGCCTACTAGCTTCACGTACTCCACCAATTCCATACTCAGGCAGCCTACATTTTCCGCAGCTCAGTTTTGTTTTTGCTGTCTGCCTCTAGTCAGTACCACCCTTGGAATTTGTTTGGCATGTGTCTGCCATTCTGCCCCAGGCACTTTTCAGTCAGTCTCTTTCACTTTTAGATGACATGCCATGCCTCCAGTCAATCGTTCAACCTTGCTGCATTTCTTTTCTATCACTTACTTAGCAGCCATTATGCTTTGCTACTGATCTCCCACTAAACTTGCAATGGATGCATGCCAGCCTTGAACACATCTTGACTTCCTGTGCTCCCTGCCCTGAAGGCCACTGATCTTGCTCTGCTCTGTGAAGACCACATCTTGAGGGTGGGTCTCTCCACTCGAGCGGGGTCCTTCTCTTTCTGGCCTTTGAGTGAGAATGTTCTGCATGCTGCAGGATGCTTTAGCCAAGCAGATTGGCTCAGCACCCCCTATTGATGTAGCATTTATGACTTCAGCTACCAGATGGTGGAGCCTCTACATCCTCAAGGGCTCCTTTAGCTGTGCAGACTGTACCGACAGTACCTTTGATAGCTATTCCTCCCTAAGACCACCTAAGATTTACCTGGTCAGCACCTATTTCCCTTTCTCTGACCCCTCAAGTACAAAGATCAGAGAACTACCACTACTCTGTGCCCCTCAAGGGCTCAGTTCCATGCCTTGCTCCCCAAGGGTTTGATTTCCTCCCTAAACCTCCCTAGGTCAGAAGCCAGGTAAGTACCTTTCAGTGGTCATTGCTCTCCTCCTTCCACCTTGGAAAGTAGGCCTCCTTTTTGGGGAACCTCCTTTAGCTGCAGAGATCAGCTTGCAACCCTAAAGGTGTTCCTGTTATAGGGATAGTGTGAGAGACTTTCTTCTAAAAATCTTCACCTGAATTTGGTTTCTAAACTGAAGTAACTGAGCTGTCACTAGTTCTGTCCCTAGCCTGGAGGGATGGCAACCAAGTCTTTGGATTCCCAGATGTTTCTTCCTTTATAGGGAGTTTTTCCTCTCCTCCATGTCAATGGTCATACAAGTTTGGTAGTCTCCACAGAAGTTGGAGTTGGTTGGTGGCTCTTCTGGGTCCATGTCTCAGTCTGGCTATGTCTCTCTTCCTTGTGGAACACTCTACTTGTCTGTCTTCAACTAAGCTTTTAGGCCTTCTTCCCTAAGCTGCCTTTCATCATGAGGTGCCATCTCTGTGACACCTCGTGGGGCTGGAATCCTTTGTTAGTGTTCCGCATCCTTGTGACTCTGACAGTGTGGTAGTCCCTACAGCAGGGACAGAGAGAGAGCATAAGCCAAAGCTCACAGTTGCACAAGCAATAAATACTACTCAGTCTCAGTCAGTCCTAACCTACTCAAGAGCCTGATGACTCTTTAAATTGTAAGGTTTTGCCTGCAGTTCAGAGCAGCAGTAGGTGACCATGCCATGTTCCCCTCCTCATGGTTAAAGCTTCGCATGTCAAAGCATCATTTGGACACTATGAATTTTGCTTTTGTTACCACCTTTCTCCCCTCCTCCTTCTACAGCACCTCTCTCTCCTTGAGGTTGGGTCTTCTTCCCTAAGGTGCCTTTGGTCCTGGGACCCCATCTCTGTGACGCTTCAAGGGGTTGGAACCCTTAATTTGGATTCCATGTTCTTGTGACACCCAGACAGGGTGGTAGTCTCTGTAGTGGGGATTGAGAGAGTGGAAGCCAAAGTTCACAACTGTGCAAGCACTACACACTACTCTGGCTCAATCAATCCTAACCTACTGAAGAGCCTGATGACCCTTTGAATAAGGATTTTCAGACTGCAATTCCAAATATTTCAGTTTAAAAAATCATGTAGCAATCTGATAAATCAATTTCCATGACTTGAATATGAGCAACCTTAATGGCTACTGCTGTTCTGAAAGACAGGCTTAGTTCATTGCTAATTTGATGGCATGTAAGTGGTAACCTGCACCAGACACGTATTCAAATAACAAACAGCACATGCACATAAAGGGCAAACAAGGCATATTGAAAGGGTTTTGGAAGAACTAAAAGGCTGCTTGAAGAGTAATGTTCACCACCTCCCAAAACTCTATTTTTAGCAACACATAGACTAGTGCATGAACTGCCCAGGCAGCACTGGTGACAAACATTTAAAAAAACACTGTTCCCCACTCACCCTATCCCTGTAGTGATTATACAAATAGCACTGGAATCCAGTGGCATCCCCCACCCTCATCTGATCCCTATAGGAATTAAAAATAACCCTGTTGTCCAGTGGTACCCATCACCCTTACCCAGTCCCCATTCTAAAAAAAATAACCTGGTGCACCCACCCAATCTCCATACACCATAAGGAGCCAGCATCCCTAGTAGTCCAGTGGTCCTTCCTCTTCCCCTTCCTGAAAGGCTCCAGTAATGATGATAACCCACCCTCCCATGGTCCTGAGATAGCAGTCAGCACTTACCCTCCTCTCATCTACATGGCTGGCACCAGCTGCCACACACAAGTCCTGTATTACTATACACCGATCTATAGTGCCACAGGACTTATGACAGGGAAAAAAATGAAGTCCACTGAAAGCCATACCATGTATGTACATGGACTTAGCTTTTTCCCATCCAAATTTTATTTGATTCAGAACTCTACTATTTTTAAGATTTTTGTACCAAACATAGGTGTTAGTTTATAGAAAACCGCTCCTCATGACCACATTATTGGTGACTGGTAACATCCACCCAAAATGAGTTTCAGCACTTTCCAATGGATCACCGGTTTCCTTTTTTTTAAATTGTGTGGAAGACTAGATTTGCTGGCCAAGGCACCTAGCTTCACTTGAACTCTTTTCTTCTAGGTTGCTTGAAAGGACAGAGCAAAGAACCTTACCAGAGTGAGGAAAAGGATTAAGGCTTATTTTGGCTAGGCAGATTTACTGTGTGTTGTTATTTTTATTTTGTACTCACAGGGATTGTTACTGTTTGTTGCTAACATTTTATTGCTTTATTTTTCTCTGATTCAGATTTTTGCTGCTGGGTATACCTTCTGCTACATTATTAGACGGTGTACCTATAGGTGCGTGCTTACAAATTACTGCTGTAATCTTCTGATTCAAATTGTCTTTTGCAAGGTATATCTTCTGTTACTGCTTTATTTTTATCTGTAGCAAAATGTTTCTTACAGGGTATATCTTCTGTGAAATTATTATAGGTGGTGCTTACATTTTTGTGACTTGTTATCATTAGACTAAGCAAAATTACTGTTTGCCACTATTTTATTTTATTTTTTACTGAAAGGTTTTTTGTTTGTCTCAGAGGTGTTGCAGTCTCCTTCTCACATTGAAGGAGTAATTGCTTTCCTCCCATAGCACTTCCAGGGAGATTAGGTGTATATCTGAGGGGTAGAGCTGACAAACTGTCAGTAACTTCCAACAGAAGGAAGGGTTAAAAGGTCAGGTTAGCTGATATCTTAGAGGTGGAAGACTAGGTTTGCTGGCCAGGGCACCTAGCTTCACCTGAGTTCTTTTATTCTAGGTTGCTTGAAAGGACAGTGCAAAGAACCTTACCAGAACAAGGAACATGATTAAGGCTTCTTTTGGCTAGGCAGATTTACTGTGTGTTGTTATTTTTATTTTACTCTGGGATTGTTACTGTTTGCTGCTACCATTTTATTGCTTTATTTTTCTCTGATTCAGATTGTTGTTGCTGGGTATACCTTCTGCTGCATTATTACATGCTGTACCTACAGGTGTGTGTTTACAGATTACTGCTATAATCTTTTGATTCAAATTGTCTTTTACAAGGTATATCTTCTGTTAGCGCTTTATTTTTCTCTGTAACAAAGTGTTTCTTACAGGGTATATCTTCTGTGAAATTATTACAGGTGGTGCTTTACAGGTTTTACAGTTTTATCTATCATTAGGATAAGCTTTCAGGGCTACTGCATTTGTTGAGGGCTGATTGTTTCTGTTCTTACCTCATTGTTTCTTTCATCTGTGGTTCTTCTGTTTTGGCAGGGGGAGGGCCCAGCCACCCACACCCACCCCCATCCCCAACCACCCCACACTACACTCCTTTTATAGGGTAGCACAGGCATGACATTTCCTGTAACTAAGCAGGAAAGGGTGGATCAGAGGGGTATCTACACAGTGACCTCATTTACAGGGGCACTAGTAATTTAACTTGTTATAACAAGTTATACAAAAAACAAACAAACACAAAATCAAACTTTTGCTTTCATTTTCTTCCTCCTAATTATTCTGAGCAGGTTATATATCCAGCAACTTATCTGGAATGGATATCATTAACTGCAGGTACTGAAGAACACTTTTCAGAAGGGCAGTTTTACAGGATTTAGGACACTGTCCTACATGCTGGGCCATTGGAGATCTAAGGGCTCAGCTCCAAGCAGCATGGGCAGAGATTACATGCTTCAAATTGCATATCCAAGAGAAAATATATTTTAAGAACCGCCTGCCATTTCCCCAATATCCAATAGAAGCATCTCGACCAAAGAGGGTAGTTGGTCCAGGAGGTTGGCAGGTGGTTAGGAAGGGCAAATCGGGTGCCCCATCACTCAGTGCTCTCCAACATATCACCTCCACAAACCATACAAAAATTACAAACAGGTATCTGCCTCTATCTCCAAAATCAAACAAAGGGGCAGAGGACACTGCAGAGCAGAACACTGTGGCACAGGAGCTAGCACAATAAAACTCACCCAAAACAGGAACCAAAACAAAAAAAGCAAAAAGGAAATCCAAAAAACTCCATGATTCAGGGAGTTGATACCTATCTCCAGCCAGGGGTAATGGTCAGATGTCTCCCTGGTACATCACCTAAAATTGTTCAGGAAGCAGGAGAAAACAATGACATCCTGGTACACATAGGGACTAACGATATCGCTGGCCAGCCAGTTGTGGAGACCAAGGAACACCTGACCAGGCTAGGTGACAAACTATCATCCATTTCATCTGGCATCTACTTCTCTGAAATCCTGCCAGTCTGGGAGATTGGGGTAGATGGACAGAAGGTCAGAGAAGGGGACATAAGGGAGCTAAACATGTTGCTCAAGGGCTGGTGCCAGGAAAAAGGACACAGATTTGTAGGGAACTGGCAACAGTTTTGGGAGCAAAAGTTCTTTAAATTTGATGGACTGCATCTGACTAAGGAGGGAGTCAGTGCATTGGGGCAGAAGTCTGATGTCTTTGCAGAATATTCAAACTAGCAAATGGGGAGAGGGGTGCAGCACCCCATACGTCGAATCGGAAGAACACCCCCCCCTCAGTAAGTGGTCAAACAGGAGTTCAGCATGTTTGTAGTTCATTTGCATCACCAAGTAAGGAAAGATAAGATGCGCAGAGGAAATGCCAGACCTCGCCCAACAACTAACACACTGAAATCTGGCCAATGGAAAATCATGTACACTAATGCTCGCAGTCTGGGAAACAAGATCCCAGACCTGCAGGCAATAATGACAGAGGCTAAACTGAACATAGTAGCCATTAGCGAGACATGGTTCAACAGTAAGCACACTTGGGAGACTTCAGTACCTGGCTATGTACTGTTCAGAAGAGATCAAGGTGCAAAAAGGTGGGGGGGGTGGAGTGGCCCTTTATGTCAATGAAAATATCAAAGCTATGGATATTCAGAATACACATAAGGAGCCAGAAGAACTGTGGGTCACCCTGGAAACAGGAAATGGGACAGCCATGCAAACTGGGGTTGTGTACAGGCCTCCAGACCAGGGGGAGGGCATAGACACATTACTGTTAGAAGATATACAAAACATGACAGCTAAAGGGGGGGTTCTGATAATGGGAGACTTCAACATGCCAGATACAGATTAGTCAATACCAGCAGGAACATCTGCCAGAACTAGACACATGGTGGATTCTCTGCAGGGGGAAGGCCTCAAACAACTGGTACAACAACCCACATGAGACAGGGCTATCCTAGATCTAGTACTGACTAACAGGGAAAGGATCACTAATCTCCAGGTAGAAGGTCACCTGGTGGCCAGAGACCATCACATGATATGGTTCAATTTGGCCACTAGAACTAAATCATTCCATTCCAAGGCAAAAATATGGGACTTCAGAGGGGCTGACTTTGATAAGAAGGCCAACAGAGTTAAGCTAGCCCTGACAAAAAGGAATACAGGTGAGGGGGTACAGGCAAAGTGGGCAAGCATTAAGGATGCAATACTTGAAGCAACATCCCATTGTGTTAGAGAGAAAAGGAAGTGCAAAAGAAGAAGGAAACCATTTTGGTTCTCCAAAACAATAGCAGAAAAGGTCAGAGCCAAAAGGCTGGCCTTCAGGAAACATAAGGGAACACAGCGAGATGAAGAAAGGGAGGCATATCAAACTTCCCTAAGGGAAGCAGGGAAGGTAGGAAGGCAGACAAGGGCCCAAACCAAGGAAACACTAGCACAAACAGTAAAAGAAGGTGACAAGACTTTCTATAGATGCATTAGTGAAAGGAGAAAGTCCAGAGGGGGTATTGCTAAGATCAAAGGAGATAAGGGGGCATGTGAGGAGGAGGACTACATAAAAGCATCTATCCTAAATAGATACATCTGCTCAGTATTTACTGAAGAGAAGGTAGGGCAGGGCCCACAGCTCAGCACCATGGACACGGGGGGGGGTGCACTAGTCCCTTCACAAAAGAAATGGTCCTACAAGAGTTTGATAAGCTCAGGGTGGACAAGACAATGGGACCTGATGGCATACATCCCAGGGTACTAAAGGAGCTAAGGGTGGAACTAGCAGAGCCATTATCAGAACTGTTTATTAAGTCTCTGAGCACAGGAGAGGTCCCAGAAGACTAGAGAAGGGCTCATGTGATCCCGCTCCACAAGAGTGGTAGCAGGGAGGAGGCAGGGAACTACAACCCAGTCAGTCTTACCACAGTAGTGGGCAAGATTATGGAGGCATTCCTTAAGGAAAGGATAGTGCAACACCTGGAATCCATAGGAGTACAGGATCCAAGACAGCATCGGTTTACAAAAGGAAGGTCCTGTCAAACTAATCTCATAGATTTCTTTGACTGGGTAACCAGAGTGGTGGACCAAGGGGGAGCAATTGATGTCACCTACCTTGACTTCAGCAAAGCTTTCAATACTATTCCACATATAAGATTGATTAATAAGCTGGGTAGGCTCAGGTGGATCAGAAGTTGGTCAACTGGGTAGCAAACTGGTTGGCGGACAGAAAACCTCGCTGTTTCTAGGGGTTCTTTCAGACTGTGAGGTGTCTGTCGTTAACGACTGTGTTCTGCCTGCATTTCACTGCCTATTGGGGATTATTGCCACTGTTCTAGCTGCAGTGGAGCTGTGATTTACACTGTTTAGTTTAGTTTAGTAATTCGGGTGTTTTACGTGTTTCTCATGGTTAGTGCTGTATATCGCCATCTTGCCTTTTCTCATGCATGCGCAGTAGGGTGCTGTAATCGGGACATAGCCCAACAGCTCGCACATGCGCAGTAAGGGGACAGTCCTCCGAATACCTCCTGGTGCATACTAATATCCCTAATGTTCTCTCTTCCCCCATATAGGCCTCTGCAAATCCCCCACCCCACACAGATGGTGAATGGACATCGGTAAGCTCCCTCCTGGAGCCGGGAACATGGAGAGTGCCTGAAGAGGTAAAGGACACCTCTTCCCTCAAGCTGCATCTTTGTGAGGGGTGTTAGCCCATCAATGCTGCACGTCAACTGCCTCACCCGCCCCAGCCACCCACCCTCGTCCCTTAATTTATTGGCCCCTTCCTATGACATCATTTCCTGTCTCTTGTATTTGTAAGTCCCCACTTTTCCATTTGCAGGTTATACCTGCTAGCCACTGGATGGACCCTCTGACTATCACCTCGTTTCTCTACCTGAATTTCCTCCTTCTTCTACTTCCTGTACCCCCCCTACCTACATACACTACTCCTCTTTCTTACTCTCATTCTGCTCTGCCCACACCTCACTCCCACACCCAGCCTCCTAGCTAGCTCTACATTCTGACCCCCTTGCCCTACCACCGGACCCCCGCCCAGCCTGCCACTAACCCTCACTAGGAGTCGCTATTTCTACCCTGTATTTGGCCTCTAACCGAGCCTGCCCTGAATCCCCCAGAACCTGGATCCCCATTCTCACCCAGGTCCTAGTTCACCCGCCCTACCAGGGTCTTGAACCTTGTGCCCTGTCCACCAGAGTCCGTGACACTACCACTACTCCAAAGTGGTATCCACTCTTTCTGAGGGGCAGCCTAGATACTTGAACCTTTCTGCCCTGCTGCTGCCTTAGGCATTATGTTCATTTATCTCCTCCTCAAATGTCTCCCCCTCATTTCCATGCTAGTGCCCACATCCCATCAGTCAGACATCACCCCTGGCCCACTTGTGATAGCACCCCCAACTCTCCCAAACTTAGTCCGATCCCCCTACAATGACCATGTACCCTGGCCCACGGCACCCACCCATAGCTGCCCCCCGCCTACCCTGGCTCCCTGTGGTTACAACTCATCCTCACCCTCCCGACCCTTCGAACCCTGCCCATTCCTTATTCTCCTATGGCCTCTTCCCAATCCCAGCGTACCTCCCCCGGAAGTCGACATACTGCCACCCCCTGGTCAGAGCCTTGGTCTTCCTACTACTCCTCTCTGGTAATATACATCCTAGCCCAGGCCCTGCCCCCTCCAGCCCTCCAGCAAAGTTCACTGGTCTCCGCATTGCCTCTTTGAACGTATGCAGCTTACTGAAATCATTTGATGCCCTCCAGTGCTGGGTCATGTTACATCAACCAGACATCATAGCCCTAGTAGAAACCTGGCTGTCCAAGTCCACCCCGACTCCTTTATCTCCCTTCTAGGCTATACCCTATACTGGGAGGATGGAGTAGGCAAATGCGGGGGTGGCTGTGCCATCTATACCCGGGACACAATCATTGGACAAGCGCTCCCTGCCCCTGTTCTTGTGAATGGGGCCCAGGCCCTTACCCTCAAACTCACTCCTGACCCCTCCAGGAGCCCTCTCTATCTCATTGCTGCCTACATTCCCCCAAAGAACCAGAACCCAGCGCTGATATCTATAACAGATTATCTTGCCACCCTCCACCACAGGGTAGAACAAATCCTAGTGGGGGACCTTAACGTGAACTGGGTCAGCCCCTCCTCTTCCACTGTCCGAGATACTTTCACTGCCCAAGACCTGACACAACTCATCTCCCAGCCCATTAGAGTTAACCCAAAGAGAGGAACCAGTACCATTCTGGATGTCATTATCACCAACCACCCCCAAAAAATCCATAACATCCAGGTCCTCCCGGACTCCCTAAGTCACCACTCCCCTATCCTATTCCTTTGGTCTGCCCCCACTCCCAAACCCATAACCCAAACCATACTCCACAGGCACCTCCACCCTGGTGGGCTGATTAAACTCAAACAGTTTCTCACCCAGATTAAATGGTCCCCCATTCATCATTAACAAGGCCTGTGATCTCTTTCAACCCCTCACCAAAATTCGATCCAAAAAACATAATGCACCCTGGGTTACCCCTGCCATACTACAAATGCTCAGAAATAGGGATAACCTCTGGCACCTAGCCACTGAAACGGGCTGGATGGCTGATAGACAGGCCTACAATGCTGCTCGGAACAGGTGCTCATGCGCTGTCTGTAAAGCCAAGGCAGACCATTACCAGGCCACTCTCACCTCCTCCTAGGGGTGTGCCTGGACTTTCTGGGACAATATTAAAGAGATAAATGGGAAATCGGGCTCCCCTCCCCCATCCCAGCTCACTATTGATGGCTCTACCTCCACCAACCCTGCCTGCATTGCCAACTGCCTTAACACCTCCTTTACTGACCTTAACTCTGTCCTGCCCAGTAATTTCTTTGACCCACCCCCCAGCCTACCTCCCAGTGTCCTCCAGCGCCCCTGCTTCCACCTACACAAGGTATCTTCCCAGGAAGCCAGACCTCTCCTAATTAAAGAGTTAAATAGCAATAGTCCCAGCAGTGACTCCCTGGACCCCAGTATTCTCTGGCCAGTGCTGGATGAAGTCATTACCCCACTCACCAGCATACTTAACCGATCCCTCTGCCTGGGGCAATTCCCCACTGCATGGAAAACTGCAGTAGTCATGCCCATTCATAAAGAGGGTGACAGGTCCTCCGCCAGTAATTACTGGCCAATCTCCACCCCCCCAAAGCCCTAGAAAAAGTGGTGGCCATTCAAATCACTGAATATCTGACTAAGCATGACATCTTATGCCCAGAGCAGCATGGCTTCCATGCTGGTCACAGTACCGGCACTGCACTAGTTGAGTTCTCCAACTTCCTACACTTCTTCCTGGATGCCAGCTCCCTAGCTGGTGCAGTGTTCGTGGACCTCTCAAAGGCCTTTGATACTGTCTCCCACCCTCTTCTACTGGATGCCCTCTGCCACACTGGTTTCTCTGCTGGCCCCCTCGCATGGTGTTAGAGCTATCTATCCATTCATTCCCAGTGTGTCAGAATCACTGGGACACTCTCAGAAACTCATCCCATCTGCTCGGGGGTACCCCAGGGCTCCATCCTGGGCCCCCTTCTCTTTACTCTCTATCTAAACACCCTGCCCAGTGCATGCTCTGGCAAAATTCTTATGTATGCAGATGATGCTGTCATTTTTGCCACCGGCCGTAATCCCATCTCCCTCCAGGACTCCCTACAACACTCCTACAATGATGCTGAAGCCTGGTTTAAGGAGCGCAGACTCATCATTAATCTCAAAAAAAACAAGACAATGCTCTTTGCCCACCCCCAAAACAAAGCCTGCAACATCCCACTCCTTATCCTCCCTAGCATCAAACAACCACTTGAACAAGTCTGCTCCAACAAATACCTTGGGGTTATCTTCGACTCAGCCCTCACCTTCCACACCCACATTAATGCCCTTGCATCCACCACTAACATATGGATTGGCATCCTCTACTGCTATAAGGATTGCCTCCCCCCGATGCTCTCCGACTTGCCATTACGTCATCAGTACTGTCCCTTGTTGACTATGGCCTGCCAGTTTGTGGTGCTGCTGACAATACTGCCCTCAACAAAATTCGCCTCACCCTAAACAAGGCTTGTAGGCTGATTACTGGTGCCCCCAGGCTCAAACATACATGTCAACTCTATGACACGGCAAAACTCCTTAACCTAGATGAACAGCTCCACTACCAAACCTGCCTCCTCACAAAAAAAACACTACTCGGGCTCTCCCCTCCTGGGGTGACAGCCTCCATCCACCATACCCCACCCACTATCGCAACCTGAACCGCCAACAAGAGCACTCTACTCATCCCCAGAATCAGGACCACCCGTGATCAGAGGTCTTTCTGTTACAAAGCCCCATCTTGGTTTAACTCTCTCCCTGCACCCATTTCCAATGCCCCCACAATCTCCAACTTCAAAACCACCCTTCGGAACCAACTGTTTAACACTCGCTGCTGCTCCTGTCTCTAATTGGTGCCTCACCACTATCTTTCTACACAAGACAACACCTACTGGGTGGCACTCCACCTCACTCCTCCCCCAACTTCTCCCCACTGTGCATCCTGCCTCTGTTGCTACCTGCATATGCTCAGCTGTATCACCGGAAATGCTACCAAATTGTACAATGTTATGAAATCTTTCTGTGTAACTCTAAGTCAGTGACCTGTATTCTGTAACCTAACTGCTCTGTCTGTCCTCAATGTGATGAGGTACCTTTGTAAATGAGCCTCTGGCTCAAAGGTTGTAAATCGATTGTTCAAATAAATAAATAAATAATTACCCTAGAGCAAAGGAGGGAGACAGGTGATATGATCGAAACATTCAAACACCTTAAGGGCATTAACAAGGTGAAATAGTCTAACATGTTTCAATATAAGAAAAGTAGCAGGACAAGAGGACAGAGCATGAGGTTAGAGGGAGGCAGATTAAGGGGTAATGTGAGGAAGTTCTTTTTCACAGAAAGGGTGGTGGATGCATGGAATGGCCTGCTTTAGGAAGTGGTGGATATGAATACAGTGCATGGCTTCAAACAGGCATGGGATGGGCATAAGGGAGCAATACAGATGAGTATGAATAGATAGGCCCTTGACAGAGCAAAGGACGATGGCACATTCATAAGGTAGAAAAAGAAATGGGTAGATAGGATGGGCCTTGCGGTCCTTATTTGCCATCAACTTCTATGTTTCTATAAAGAAGCTTTATTAAGGTTTTCCAAACATTACAAAAAACAACCATACATGGAAAATGTAAAAGAAATGTACAAGAAAGCATGTAAACTATTGACCACCGAGCCCCATCCCCTACCCCATCCCACACTCACTAAACATAGAAGCATAGGGGAACCAAATTCAGCACCATGTAGAATATACAAAAATAAGAAGGAGAAATAACAAAGCCTACCCATCTTTGAAGTAGGGAGGACAGCCAGGCTTCTACAGGGACCCAGCGCTGCGAATAAACAAGTAAGGTATTATGAGCAGAGGTCAGCATTCGCTCAATATGCAAGAGTTGAACCATCTACAAGTACCATTTGGAAAAAGATGGAGTCTACTGGTCCAACCAGTGCTGCAATATAATATTTTTAATAACCAAGTTAATCATCATAAAATGGAAATGCTCAGGGCCCTGCAGGGTCTGTATATCTGACTCCAAAATACAGTTTTGCTTTGTAAAGGCATCTGCAACACCAAAAAGTGGACCCAACACACTCCTGACTTTTTATCCTAGGGGCTGAATTTTACATCAGTCCCAAAGAATATGCTTTAAAGAGCCTTCAGCGTGTTGACATTGCATACATAAAAGAGAGTCCAGGCATCCCCATTTAAACAACTTCTGAGGGGTGTGATACATTATGTGCAGAATTTTAAACTGGGTGTACCTGTATCCATCAAACTTGATATACAGTAACAATGGTTCAGTGGCTTACACAGCCAGTAATATATTATGCTTGTGCAATTGTGTTACTTAGGTTTTGGATGTTCACACTCTCTATTCCAGAGGAATTACCACCCTGTAGAGATACCAAAGGCAAAGAACCCTCTAGAGGGTTCCACCCCTAGAGGTGCCGCGAGACGATTCCCTTGGCTAAAGGTACCATGATAAGGATCCCCAAAAGAAAGTAATATTTTGAAGGATAGGCAATCAGTGGTTCTGAGACATAATAGTAGATAAAGCATCGGGCAGCTTGATAATGTAATAGGATGCGCAGCTTAGCAATGGCATGGGTTTGATGGGTAGCAAGAGGGAATAATAGGACTTCCTAAGAAGAGAGGGAAAGTCAGGGACACCATCCCCCTCCATCCAACAGTGGATCCTGCCTACAGAACTAGGGAACACTACGCTAACAGTTATGACCTGAAACATGGAGGAGAGGAAAAAAAAACCTTTGAGGAGGAAATCTCTGGGGATCCAAGGCCTAGGTCACCTTCCCTCCAGGCTTGGGATATTTTATTTAGTGATGGCTCTGCTGCTGCAATTTGAAAACCCAATTAAAGGGAGGTGGAAAATATTCCAATTTGGAGGAAAGCGCTCACTCAATCCCTGTAGCCGGGACACCGTGGAAGGTTGCAAGAGCAACTCTACAACAATGGACAACCAAGGCAGGAGGAGAACAGCAATGGCTGCTGAGGCACTCACCTGGCCTACCGATCTACCCTCCAACCAGGTGAACCAGAGGCAGTCATGGGGAGAATAGCTTGAAGGGTGCCTCCTCGCTTGGGTGCTAAAGAGGCCCCTGTAGGAAACCCCAGCCCTTCAGAGCTGAGTCTTAAATTCTACAACTTGAGGAGCCATCGGTATGGTTGACAACTGAAGGTCCACCCGGAGCGAGGACATTCCCAGCTATGGGCCAGGTGAGAAGGACCCCACCCCAGCTAGTCGTAGAGCAAACGGACAGAGCCTCTGGCCAGCAAAGAAAAAGTGCTTCAGAAGGAGGCTGAGGGTAACTGCTTATATAGCTCAGGAAGTGGGAGTGGCTGACTGCTTGTCCATCGAACTAAAGGCTGAGCCTTCCAAATATTATGCCAAATGCCAGATAATTGTGGTTCATCGGACTCCCAATCAAGGGCCTCAAACCAGTATCTCGAAAATTAGCCATATCTATAGACCCAGATCCGAGAGAGAGCCTGATAAAGCTGAGATATGGCATAATGATAATAATAATAATATCTATTTGTTGAGCACCTTTCAAAATTTATCAAGGTGCTTCACACAGTTACAAACAACACATTAAAACAATTAAAATTATAACAAGTCAGGAAATGCCATAACTCATAAAAACGTTTTTAGTGCCTGCTTAAAGCTCCCCACAGTCCTGAACTCCCGAAGCTGACTGGGCAGAGAGTTCCAGAGGGTTGGGGCAGCAAACATAAAGGCAAGTGTCCCAGAAGAATTCAGAGTAACCCTCGGAATCTCCAGCAACCCCTCTTCAGCCGAGCGGAGCTGTCGCATAGGGGAGTAAGGAGTCAGAAGCTCTTTCAGGTAGTCGGGACCAAGTCCGTGTAGGGCTTTGTAGGTTAATAAACCTACCTTAAAGGTAATCAGCCACTGAATCGGCAGCCAGTGCAGATCTCCTAGGTACCCCAGTCAGTAAACAAGCAGCAGCATTCTGCACCAGCTGCAAGTGGAGGATATCAAACCCAGGAAGCCCTAGGTAAAGGGAGTTGCAGTAGTTAAGGTGCGAGGTCACAAAGGTATGGACCAGTATGGGTAGATCACTGGACGGAACAAGGTGCTTGATCCTAGCAATGTTCCTGAGATGGTAAAAGACTGTCTTCATGACTGCTGACACCTGATGATGGAGGGTCAGCCTGTCATCAAGTACCACTCCCAGGTCTCTGTTGTCAGTTCCCTAAGAGATACCAATATTGGAGAGGGGTCATCAGTGGAACAGGCTTACCCAGTTTAGAAGAAAACAAATGACAGATTTGATAAAAAAAAAAATTATCTTTGTTGTCCAGGGCATAGATGCACTGCAAGTCAGCAAAGGGGATCCACTGGGAACTACTAATTAGTTTTGAAGGTGCCATTATGCCTGTAGTTTGCCAGAGCGGGTTAGTAAGTGGCTAACCCATTAATTGAAAAGTAGGATTGGACCAAAGAGGCTGATTCCAAGGATTTGTAAGAGTCATTTTTAGGTGTTGAAGTAGCTGACTATAATTCACTAGGGAAATGCCAATTGGTATGTCCCTCAGACGTCTAGGTAACATGGTCAGTTTGATGTAGGGGAGAGCTTGTAAGGTATTCCCATGCTGGGAATACAAATCTCGCTCTATATACCACCAAAGAGGGACACAGGAAGGGGAAAACACCTTCTCCCCAAGTATCCAGTGGAAATAATTAGCTCCCTGGGCAGAATGAAAATAACTGAAAAAAATTGGGTGCACCCAGGCCTCCTAATTATTTTGGAGCAGCCAGTCTAAGAAAGCAAAGCCTTGGTCAATGACCCTTCCAAAGGAATGTGGCCAGCATAGTGTGGAGATCCTGGAACAATCGATATGGAAATGTGACAGCCCATATGTTCATGGTGTTAAGTACCTTGAACAAAATAATCATGTTAAATTACTAACCCAAGTTGGCCTGGTAGTGCTGAGGGTTGAGGCGCTTGATGCCACACCGATGAACTGGGTTCAGGAATAAGCCTGGGTCGTTGGGGGTCAGCAGGGGAAGGAGAAGATCGAGCATCCAGAGGACTGCTCTCTTCTCCTGGTGTGGGTTCTGGGGATTTCCTCATTCAGAGATGGCTGCTGGCAGAAGCTGGGGGTGGCCAGGGGTAGGGACAGAGAATTGGGGCTGGAGTCAGCAGATGTCTGTGGGAGTGGGTGGGCTTGCTCACTCTGTATGCTGACACCATTGCATGGCCGCACCAGGGGGCGGAACAAGGAAAAATGGCCCTGCCTCCCGGTAGGCGAATGGGGGTACAGGGGTCAATCAACCATGCCCAGTACCAGATCTCTCCATTCATGCCCCTGGCTCTCCTCCCTACCTGGTCACTCTGCTAGATTATAGATAGAGTGCCAAGAAGAGTAGGCAGTCCTACCTCAGGGGACTCAGAGCCGGGGGTTGGGTGATCAGGTAGTGGATGGAGAGGCGACTGATGGAGGAGGAATGGAGGACTTCAGGTGGGTGGGATCATGGCTGAAGCAGAGCGACCCCCTTGAGAGAGTCAGGGTAAGGCAGTGTAGTAGGAGCACACAGAGAATTAACACAAAAAAAAAAGAATACTAACCCAGCCCCATAGGGATAAGGGCAATCGAGACCACCTGTCCAAATCTGCTTTAATATTTCAGAGGGGTTCAGAAAAATTACTACGAATTAGCTTAGCAGTGGAAGTAGTAAGATAAATACCCAAATAGGTCAGGGTCATGAACTTCCAACCAAGGCCTATGCCTGCAAAATATCCCTTCCTGGTGTAGGAATTTGATGGCAAAACCTGGATTTTCCCAACATTGAGCTTATAGAAAGAAACTGAGACCAAAGCATGTATTTCATCCAAGGCGTGTGATAAGGAAGTGACAGGATTCATTAAGTGCAAAAGAATGTTGTCGGCATATGCTGACAACTTGATTTGCTGGGGCTCATTCACCATGCCCTGAATCAGAGGCTTTAATTTGATATGCTGACTTAAAGGCTCAAGGTATAAATTAAATAAAAATGGGGAGAGGGAACAGCTTTGATGCATACCATTGGAAAGAGAAAATGAAGATGAAAGAACCTGATTACAGCAAACGCGTGCTGAGGGGTGTGAATATGGTAGCTTTACCCAAAGTAGAAAAGGCTCGAGTGCACCCCAGGATACTGAAGAAATGGAAAGAGGAGCTAGTTGCTCCTCTGACAGCCCTTTTCCACATGTCATTAAACACAGGGGAGGTACTGTGGGACTGGAGGAGGGCAGATGTAGTCCCACTCCACAAAAGTGGAAATAGGGAGGAGGTAGGAAATTACAGGCCAGTCAGCCTGACATCAGTGGTAGGCAAGGTAATAGAAACACTATTAAAGGAAATAATTGGGGAATATCTCCTTACTGCCTTAGTAGAATACACCAGCACTCTTCATGAGACCTTAGACAGGAGCCAGCTTATGGGAGCGATATACATTGATCTCACTAAAGCTTTCAATACGGTGAACCATAAACTACTACTCAGCAAACTCCACTCCACTAGTCTCATCCCTGATACTGTGCAATGGTTCAAAAGCTACCTCAACAAAAGAACACAACAGGTCAAAATAAATGACATTATCTCAGGTAGTAGACCAGTTGTCACAGGTGTGCCACAAGGTTCAGTCCTGTTTCCCCTCCTGTTTAGCTTGTTCGTCAATCAACTCCCCTTGGCCTGCACTGAAAACCTTCTCCTTTATGCAGATGACACTGTCATCTTCACCAACAGTCCCAATCTGTGATCAATAGAGGCCCGTCTCCAAATGAACATCACCACAGTAGAGACATAGGGCCTGATTCTCAAAAAGCCCTTAGATTGCCACAAAGTTCCGGTGATCTAGGGCTGCAGCACACTCCCAGTGCATCAGGGACCATGTGCCCAATTCTGGAACATCAGGGGTCCCTGCACCACAACACCCGGGAAATGCTGCAACTGCAAGCTAGTGTTGAATGCTAGGCACACCTCCAGGACCTGACAGATGGATCCCCCCTACCCATCCCACCAGGCGCAAAATGGACTGCAATGCCTGGAGTGCCCCTGGGGCAGAAGTAGCACAAGGGAGTACCATAGGTGCGTTGGAGTGCTTGTGTGTATGTCGGTGGGATGAATGGGCACCCTGGGGTGCCCTTGTCAGTGCTAGCCACCTACAGGTGTATTCAGTGCCATGAGACTGTCACCCCCATTGGGTGTCCGATCACCCCCCCAGCACACCCTTCTCCCCAACACCCAAGCGATACATCCCTGTCCCTACTGACCCCCAGACCCCACATACAGAGTCCCCCGCCAGCTCCCCATCTTGAGGGGCATTGCTGCAAGGGGTTTAAACAAGCCTCTGGCTGGTCTAACATAACCCCCATCCTACCATCATGGTGGGGCTTTTTGGAATTTCAAATCAACGGATGTTGCAGCCCCACCATGGTGCAAGCCCCCTTGTGACTTGGCATACCCAGATGCAGATCACAAGGGTGGCGCATTGCCCCTTTGGTGCAGCAGTTTCCCTTTCTGGCACAAACTGCCTACTGGAATAGGGAATGCTGAAAAAAAAGATGCAAGGTGCAACAGGCATCATTGCTGTTTGATACACGCACCTTGCGTCTGGCGGAACCATTTTGGAATCAGGCCTCTGGTTCTCCAAAAACAAACTATTCTTGAACTATAAAAAGACCAAGGTAATGTTATTTACAAAACTTGCAGAACAAACATAAATCATACTAACTGACCATAAATAACAACATGCAGGTGCTGCTAGAGCAGGTACATGTCTTTAAGTCCCTAGGGATCGTTTTTGACAGCTCCCTCTCCTACTTACACCACATCCATAATGTTGTTAAGGCCATCAACACTAGAATAGGCCTGCTGTACAAACACTGACACAGTATGGCCTCAGAGGCACTGTTACTTGCAGTAAAAAGCTCCATCCTCTCCATTATTGATTATGGGCGTGTGGTATATGGAGCAGCCACAGACAATACCCTCAAAAGAGTCAGGACTGTTTTAAATAAATCATGTAGGTTAGATTTAGGAGCACACAGGCTAACCCACATTTGCCACATGTATGCTCAGACTAGTTGACTCAACTTTGATGGTAGAAATAAATACCAGGTCTGCCTCTTAGGGCAAAAAACCCACCTAAGATTAACCCCAACAGCCTCACACAACCTACTCAATCCTGCCACCAACCTGCACAGGACGAGAGGTATGGCAAAAAACTCATTCTAAGCCCCTTTTTAACGAACATCTCAGGGCAACATTTGTTTCCTTACAGAGCACCCTGCTGGCTCAATGGCCTACCAACTAGCATAGTAAATTAACAAAAACTAGGGACATTTAAGAAAAAACTCCTACAGCAGCTCTCTGCCCTTAGCTGCTGCGACTGCCAATCTTAACACCATTACCTTCTAAGTTTCGCTCCCCACCCCGTCTTACCCTCCCAAATTACCTACCCCCTAACACCCCCCAATCTCCCATCACTCTAGTTATTTCACGCAGACCTTACCTCCCTTCACTCTAGTTATCTATCTCAAACCTTGCCTCCCTCCCCCTCCCATGGCTCCTTACCCATCTCTCTCACCCTTACCTTCTCCTCCTCTACTCACCACTAATTAATGACAACTCCTTACTCCCTCCCTCCCCAGCCTCCTGCCCACCTCCTGCACACCAATGTTAATTTTTGACTGCTACACAATCAGTGTGTTAATGATGTAATTGTTTAATATTGTATCGCCATCTATTTGTAAATTTTCTGTATTCACTGATTGTACTCCCACTGTATCTTGTATGCCTCTAATTTGTGCCTGTTTATGATGTGAAACCTTTGTAAAAGAGTTTCTAGCGTAAATGTTTCTCCAAGACAATAAATGAATAAAAATAAATAAATACCTAGTTACCAATAACCTGCAGGATCAGAGGCAGCATGGGTTCACGGGGGGAGGTCCTGCCAGACAAACCTGATCAATTTCTTTGATTGGGTGACTAGGGAAGTGGATCACGGGGGAGCGGTAGACATGGTCTACTTGGATTTCAGCAAGGCCTTTGACACCATTCCACATAGAAGGCTGTTAAACAAGTTACAAAGCCTAGGAGTAGGTCCTAAGGTAGTAAAATGGGTGGACAATTGGCTGGGCAATAGCAATCAGAGGGTGGTGGTAAATGGCAGTCACTCTGGAGTAGGCAAAGTGGCCAGTGGTATACCACAGGGATTGGTGCTAGGGATGTTCATTTTCAGTGTCTTCATCAATAACATTGTGGAAGGGCTAGAAGCTAAAGTATGCCTGTTTGCAGATGACACAAAACTCTACAACAGAGTAGACACACTGGGAGGAGTGGAAAAAATGAGAAGTGATCTAGAAAAGTTGGAAGAATGGTCAAAGGCTTGGAAGCTGGGTTTTATCGCAAAGAAGTGCAAAATAATGCACTTGGGGCATAAGAATCCAGGGGCAAGATATCAACTGAGAGGAGAGGTATTAACAGTTACAAAGCATGAAAGGGACCTGGGGTAATAATTTCTGATGATCTGAAAGCAGCGAAGCAGTGTGACAAAGCAGTGGGGAAGGCTGGAAGAATGCTGGGTTGCATAGGAAGCAGAATCACAAGCAGAAGGAGGGAGGTAATAATACCCCTATACAGATCACTGGTTAGGCCGAACCTCAAGTATTGTGTACAGTTCTGGAGGCCCCACCTCAAGATAAACAAAGAGGGTGGAGGCAGTACAAAGGAGGGAAACCAGAAAAGTTCATGGCCTGCATCAAAAGACCTATGGGTAGGGTTTCTGGTTTTAGGTGTTTATTTTTTTTTTAGAAACAGTGCTTATTTACAACATTTCTCTAACCCTTTTCTAACTAGTAAAAATCAATTATTTTCAGTGTAAACAAATTCTCAGACACCAACATTCATTATTAATCAGTGTTTATTCAATCAAATAAAAACATTTTAAAAATGCACTGTGTACCATGAATGATGATGAAATAAATATAGAGGGTTAGATATTGCACATAAATATTGCACCATAAATATTGGACCATAATAAATATTGCACCATAGATATTGCAAGTATGAACACTAGATTCAAGACATTTCATGACTGTGCCATAAATATTCAACAACAGCATTAATAAATAGAGCTGATTAAATTGTAAACATATTGTAAGAAATCATGCAATGCATTTTAAGTGCTTGCTTGAACATTCTAGCTCTTTCTTTTCTGGCAGTAAATGCTCTGATCTCTGAGAATGACCTTTCTACATTAACACTAGAGACAGGCAATACACAGAATACATTCACTCAGTTCTGGCCACTGCTTCATCTTTTCCCTCCAATATCGGTGCACTTCTAAATCATTATTAGTGGGTACTGGTTCTGCCAAGTACTCATCAAACTGTGCACAAAGCAAGTCTGTTTCTGACTTATTGAAAGTGTCACAGATAAAGTGGTAATGTTCATAGTTAGATGAGAATTCATTTCTGCAAAATGGGTCTATGATTTGTGCTGAGTACCACAGAGAGGCTTCATTTCATTCAAATCCCTTTGTTGGATTTGGAAGATTTCTTGCCATTGCAGCCTGCCATTTCTCATACATTGCTGTGTAAAACATTTGGAATCTTTCCTCCAGTACTTGCTGTGTCTCTAAAGGCAAACAACATAGCAGTGTACTCGTTGCAGGGCCAAACTCAGTACTGCCACCATCAACTTTACTTTCTATAAAGATTTTAGTGTCCACATCCACAATATGATATCTACACTTGATGAATGACCATTTTTTCAGATTCTAGTCGCTTCATGATACCAATCACAGGTTTCATATTTTCACTTAAGAAGTTTAAAAAGCAGTATACAGTGTTCTTTTTTTTAGTTCGGTCTATGTGCTTTTTCAGTTAATCACATTTCTTTCCAGCAGCATCATCACTAAAGAGAAACACAGTGAACAGCCGCCACATGGCTAGCAGATTGTCAACTGCTTCTGTTATTGAGTGTCACACTCTGAATAATTTTTTGCTTAACTCCAAGCCATGAGCAGACAACATAGTATTCTTCAAGGGAATGTTGTTCAAGGATTAGTGGAGTAACTTCCCTCTGTTACTAAGGTAATTCGTTTATATAATTAATAATTTAATGAGTACTGTGTGTAGCTTTAGAAGTCTCTGTTAAGTTACAAAAGTAATGTTTATTTGTCTTTTAAGTGAGGCATGAATGATTATTGCTGTATTGTATTTGTTGATTGCTTATGGCATTATTTTTGTGAGTTGTATTTTAATTCAATAATATTTTATTGATACAAAAACAGCATAGTATTTCCATTTCAGTTCTGTAGCATATTTAAATAATGCTCCTAAATGCATGGAATCAATTACCTTTTATAAAACATTTGAAGAAGTCAGTGCAGACTTTAAAATGCCATCCAGAAGGTGGCAGGGATCGTGTACAGGGAATGCCTTAAACTGTGGCTGAGCTTTGCACAGCTCCCATCAAAACCTTTTCATGTAGCCGGCAGAGTCACTATATATACAGACCTGCTCTCCCAGCTTTTGCCATACAAGTCGAGAACTTTTTGCAGCAAGGCCGCAATGGACACAGAGTTACAAGATTCTATAACATCCAGGTCTACCATGATTGTGCACCGAATCCAGCCCATGTTTCTGTCCTCAGAAATGAAGAGCACTACCACAGCAAGATCACAATGCATTTCTGGCATCTCATAGATGGGTACAGAAATTTGTGAAGCATTGATCAGATCCAGTATGTGATCTATGTCGGAGTTAAAAACTTCTGGCAAGTACTTATCGTACATCAGAGCGGATTTCGGCATAGTTCTTGCAGCTGGGGCCCTTTTTCGGAAAAGTTTGCTCAGCGGCCCATCTGTTTGATGTAAACTCACATCAGATTGTATTACGGCATGGGCAAACTCATGGGCGATGTCCCTTTTGTACTCCCTTTTTCTTTTGAATCTGGTTATTGTGGCAGCAAGGGATATTTGGCTCAGTCCATACTCTTCCTTTTGGTTTAGCTGCTTCTGTCTGAGGTGAGTTTTCGATTGAACATGGTCTGCGATCCAGCTGGTGGTTTTTCCAGGTATCACCGGGACTGAAACTCGGCAAAACTTACATAAGAGAAGTCTCTTGCTATGTATCTCCTCAACCATAGAAACTTTATGTTCAACAGCATACTCGGCTACTGTCTTAGAGCATTGGGGCATTATTTAGCTTTGTGCTTGCTGCAAATCTTAGCATTTCTATGCTGCTGTTTTTATCCTTGTGCTACCACTAGCCATAGCATGACATGTGTTTGCTTCATTAACATACAAAGTGCCCACACCATATTTTGTTTTTTTTCCCGGTTATAACCGAAAGCCCGATTTATCACCTCGGTGGTGTTTTATTGATGATAATCGGTTATAACTGAAAACTGGAAACCCTACCTATGGGGTAAGGCTCAAGGAATTTAATATGTACTCCCTGGAGGAAAGGGGTGATATGATAGAGACATTCAAATACCTCACAGGCAAAAACAAGGTACAGGAAGGAAGCATTTTGCACAGAAAAAGATGTTCAAGGACAAGGGGTCATGCTATGAAGTTAGAAAGAGTGGGGGCTCAGAGGAAATGTGAGGAAGTACTTCTTCACAGAGACAGTGGTGGACACATGGAACAGCTTACCAGCAGAGGTGGTGGGGGCAGAAACGGTGACAGGGTTCAAGAATGCATGAGATAGACACAGAGGGCTCTTAGCAGTGGAAGGGGGGGAGACCGGAGACTGAGTAGGGTCTGCAGTGTCACTATAGGTAAGGAAAATAGGGCAGACTAGGTGGGCCATCAGGTCCTTATCTGCCGACAGATTCTATGTTTCTACGTAAACCAAAATCCTCAAGTGTTCGAAAAAGATATGGCCAGGACACCCTATCGAACTCTTTCTCCACATCCAGTGAGGCCAGGACTGCTGGGGTCTTGGCATTCCTGGACATGGAGATAAGATGTTGATGTTTCCACAAATGATCAGCGGAAAAATGCCCAGTCATAAAACCAACTTGCTTAGGACTGACCAGTGCAGACTAGCCCTTCTGCAGTAGAAGTGCCAAAGATTTTGCCAAAAGTTTCAAATCAACGTTCTATTTATTTTATTTATTTATTTATTTGTGTCTAGGATTACAAAGTACCTTTGAGTCAAGGTTCTTTTACAAAGGTTCCACGTCATGCTGGTTACAGGGTAACAGACACTAAAACATAAAACAGTTACAGGTACATGGTTTTAGACAGTAACTTTCTTGGCAAAATCAGACTGAGTGATGAGTAACTCAAGAAACAATAGGAGGAAGAGGGCAAGAAGGGGAGAGGGCCGAGGGTATGGGAAGGCATAAGTGTAGAGGATCAGGATGAGGTAGCCGAGGGGCCTTGTCAGGACAGACACAGGGCAAGTGCATTAGAAGTTGCATTGGACAGGTAAGTGCAAGAAGAGAGGGCAGCAACTGACACCTATAAGGTCAGAAGCAGCATAGGGAATGAAGATGTTATGGGGTGCAAGCACAGGTGGAGGTGCCAGTTATGGAATGGCAGAGCTTTTTTTTTGAACACTCCAAGCGTTGCTGTGGATGAGGTGTCACTAGAGATCTCATTCAGCCAACTCGGAGTCCTGTATACAAACGACCTTTGGCCTTGGGATGCGCGGCAGCGGGGGATTTGAAGGATTTGGGGCTTAGAGCTCCTGGTGTTGCGGTTGGTGATTTTGGGTTTGATGAGTGTGCTGACTCCTGGTGGTGCCATTCCCATCATGATTTTCTTAGCAGTGATGCAGGTTTGGTATTTGATTCGGTTGTTCAGTTGCAGCCAGCATGTTTTGGAGTAGAGGTCGCAGGTGTGGGAGAGACAGTGGGAACCAGTAACGAGTCAGCAGGCTTGATTGAGGAAGTTGAAACACGCCTGAGAGATGAGGTAGTGGCAGATCCATAGATAATGAGACCGTAGTCAATGATGCTGATGATGGAGCTCTGGACAACTATGGACAGAGCTTCTGGGGTTACATGTTTCCTGTGTTGGAATAGTAGGCCCATCCTGGTGTTGGCTACTTTTGCCATGTTATTGATGTGTGGGACATAGGATATATTACAGTCGAGGGCGAGGCCAAGGTATTTGAAGGTATGAACTTGTTCGAGGGTGATTCCTTGCTTGCTTTTAATGGAGAGCTGATATTGTTTGTGTTTGTTTTGGGAGCTGCAGAAGATCATGGTCTTTGTTTTTTTCTGGTTAAGTATAAGTCTGTGTTTTGTGAGCCAGTTTTCGACTGCAGAGAAGGCCTGTTGGAGATTACCTTGTAGATGGACTGGATCATGATGGGATGCCAGGATGACAGCATCATCCATGTAGAGTAAGATCTGTTCAGGGCAGCATTCTGGCAGTGAGTTCAGAAAAAGGCTGAAAAGGAGGGGGCCCAAGATTGAGCCCTGTGGGACACCGGACCAGACTGGTCTTTGATCTGAGAGTGTGCCAGCAATTCTCACTCTTTGGGAGTGGTGGTCTAAGTAGCTTTTGAATCAGTTCACCGAGTTAGGTGAGAGCCCTGCTAGTCAAAGCTGGGCAAGTAGGAGATTGTGGTTCAATAAAGAAATGGGCCTGTAGTTGGATACAACAGCCAGATCCCTGCCAGGCTTAGGCAAAATGGAAATAAAGGCTTCTTGTTGGGAAGCATTCAATTCAATGCTAGCATGAGCCTCCTTGTAAACCTCCAGCAGCCGCTGTAATAGTTCTTCCGAAAATACCTTGTAAAAAGAAATGGAAAACCCATCAGGTCCCAGGGATTTAACAGAAGTCATCGACCATAAAGTTCCCTGAAGCTCAGAGAGCGTAAGAGGCTGGGCCAAGAAATAATACTCCCCCTGGCCTAGATGGAGTATGTAACTTTGGGCTAAATATTCATCTATGGCCTGGCGATCAGCGACTGAATCACCTAAATTGTCAAAAGCACTATAATTGGCCCGAAATTCTTCTACTATCTGCCGGGGATGGTTGAATGGATGCTGAGTCATGGGTTTAGTGAGATGCTTAACTGTATGAGATGCTGCCTGCTGCCTGAGACATAGCCCAAGAGCTTGCCAGCACTTTTGCCTGCTGAAACGTAACTAATCTGGAATTTGAGAAATGCAAATTCCACATGGGCCCTGTTGAGCTCATTGTAGCATTCCCTAGCAGCATGCAGCTGTACGACCACTGACTCGGAGTAAGCAGAAGCCAGCTGGAGCTCTAGGATCTGGATCCATGACAGAACGGCAGCAGCACAGACCGTGAGGCCGTCCACAGAGACACCCGCAATGTGCAGGGTGCAAGGCCACCAAGACAACACAGTGCGGACAGAAATGGCGATAGCGGCAGTGCCAAATAACCAGGGGCTGCAGGGCAGCAGCCACGAGGAACCACAGCACACCTGGATGCGTGTCACTCACTCACCAACAGCCGTACGGCCAACGCACACAGTGAAGGGCAGCTTGGCCCAGGGATCCCGCCTCCCACACTGTACGGGGGCACACGTACAGCCCCGGAGGAGGGACCCCAAGACCACAAAGGGCATGGCTCAGAACAGCTCCCCGCCCGCATGGCCCCACTGGACTCAGACGGGCAGACCCGGCAGGGTGGGGTGGGCTGGGCACCATGGAGGCCACAGGGGCATGGAACTGGGGACCACAGGGTGGCACATGCACCACTGAGACACCACTGCAGTGGTGCAGGGGCCCGACGACAGATCACAGATGCCCACCAGACAGGGCACAGAGCCCGTGCCCATCAGACGGGGACCGTGCTGATCGTAGGGCCCAACAGGCATGGGCTACCACAGCAGTGCCGGTGGGCATACCACACACCCTCGCAGCAGTTCAGCTCACAGCACGGGCCTCCAGACAACATAGCCATTGGCCAGACAGTGAAGCACCAACCCATAGTACACAATACAATGCCTACATATAGTGGGCCACAGATAGGTAGGTAGTGATGCGGTATTTTGCTAGCAATGTACTGTACTGATGTACAGGTGTGCGTGTCCAGCGAGAGCTCTACAATAGTTAGGAAATGCAGTACACCTGTGCAGTGCATGGGTCCATGGTGGGATGGAAGACATAGCACAATGTGTACTACATAGCAGTTGAGCGCTATGCCAGTGGGACACCCCCTGCCACAGGGTAGCATCACACAGTGGCGTGCCCTTGGGTGTTCAGTACCGGAAGTAAGACAGCACAGCCAGGGATGCCACCAAATGTGTTTAATGCACATATAGACCATAAACTGTGCTACACACCTGCACTCGTGCCCAGACCCCAGAACACCCCCCCACATCAGTTGAATGTTTATAGTCCCACACGGCACATTTCACAGCTATCCAGGCACTCAGACCTGCAGACGGACATTCAGGGCAATGCCCAGGAGGTAGTCCCACAGTGGCCATGTCTCATACTGCTCCACTATCTGCAGTATGAGGTCCGTGGCATCTCAGGCCCTCCTGCGACCACTGGCCACCTCATTGCCGTGTAGCAGCTGCTGGTGTGCTGTTGACCACGGACTACCTCTATGAAGTGCCCGATGGTGGGATGTGCAGTGCCCATCAGTGCATTGAAGCCCCGGTGCCACCCCTCCAGGGCGTTGTTGGTCCTGGGCAGGCCTTCGCAGACAGAGGCATATACATTCCAGAAGTCAAGGGGATAGGTCCCCCGGCACTGCACACTACTGTGCATTGAACGCCCCAGCCAAGTGTCCTCAAAGTAATCAAGGAAGGGGCCCAGGGTGTCCTCGAATGGCTCAAAGAAAGGCCAGGCCCGTAGCTCCTCATAGGCACCAACAACATCCCCTGGTGGCACAAAGGCGAGCACTGCCAACATCTGTATGTGCAGCATGAACTCGTCGTTGGACACATACAGTTGGGCCAGGTCCCCATGCTGCTGTAGCTTCCTGCACAGGCACTGCGTGAAATGGAAAAAGCAGCCCTGGAGCCGTGCCTGTGGGTAGACCGTGTGCAGTGCCCTGTAGGCAGCAGGCTCGAAGTCGATCATTATCGACATAGGGCTTAGGTCTGGGCACAGCCCCTGCAGTGTCCAGAGCATAGCGGTGTAGCAGGCGACAGTTTTATTCCCCATCAGCGCATACACTGCAGGCAGCACCGTCTCACTCTCCATGCCGTGCAGGCTGTACAGCTGCTGGAACAGCCTTGGGCAGGTCCTTAATATACCGTCGGCATACCATGCAGCACAGTGGGACAGACACTGGAGATTCCGCTGTGTGCCGAAGAGCATGATGCGGCTGGTGGTTCCCCCGGAGTTGTGGAGCAGGAACTGCTCACCCGCATCAGTCAGCAGATATTCCGCCAAGATGGTTAGACCTGTGAGCATGGCTGGCTCCACCGGCACCCTCTGCACCCATCGCTGTGCCCTCTGTACCTTCCGCTTCTGGTGTGCGGCCGAGGGTAGTCACCTGCCAACAGCATCTGGTAGCCCATTGCAGCAGGCACCGACCACCTGCTGACTGCTCTCCATCAACTTTACGGCCCGCTGTCTCACAGCCACCTGAACCCACCACACCACTGCCTAAGCACAGTCTGGCACATGGTTGTGACAGCCCATGAGTGACACATCTTCCACCCCTTTGACGGTTCGGGCCCAACCACAGCACTGGCCGGCATGGTACTGGATGCACATCCAGTAGGTCACCAGTCCATGTGTTCTCTCCCTCTGGTACAAGAATCCCCAGAATGCTAAGAGGTTGTTACCCCGGGCGCTCCACACGTATTCAGGCTGCATTTTTACTTCCGTCCCCTGTGGCCATGTATGGGGATGCCTCCCCGGTGGTGCTTTATGATGTGGCGCTGTGTGCACCCACCCACCTGGGAAACTACCGGCCACTGTGAGTCCTGTTCAGCCTGCCTGTGTGCACAGTGCTGGGTCTGTGTGGCACTGGGCCTCCTGGACGCTGACGATGCCGGCACTGTGCGGTGGTGCTGCCTCAGTGCCTGGGGCCCCCTGCTTGACGTCCTGCCCATCACCACATGGTACAGCCTGCATATGCCTGTTCAGGGGGTTTGCAGTCACCCTGCATCCCGTCTCCCATGATGCCCTGTCACCCAGGCAGGGTTCGCCGTCCTGGGATCACCGTGTGTGCTTCGCGGCCAGGGTGTTGCAGTTGCTGGTGCATACCCTAGGATCCTAATCTGCTAGAGATGGTCCTGCAAGCAAGCTATATGGCACTTCCTGACCTTGGTGGCAAGGCAAATAATCTCACCTCAAGCAGCACATTTGTAAGCTGCCCACAGAGTGGTCTGCCTGGTTACAGTACCAGAGTTTTCCTGAAAGAAATGTTCTGTTAAAGTTTTTAAGTGCACTATCATTTGATCCTCCTTCAGCAGGGAATCATTCATATGCCAGATTTTGTCAATCTGAATACTGGGTTCTAGTTCCAAGGAGACCTGCATGGGAGAGTGATCAGAAAGACCTCAAGGCTGAATTGCAGCCCTGATGAGGCCTATTAATAAAAAAGAAATTATTAAAAAATAATCGATTCTGGATTGGGTTTTGTTGGGAGGGGAAAAATATGTAAACTCCTTGGAGTGGGTATAGAGTGTCCACCAGGGATCCACCAAAGAGTGAGAATCAAGTAACTCCTGCACTGCCCTCTAGTTGCAGGAAAGGGAAAATATTGGGGGTCCTGACCGATCCAAATCCTCGTCCAAAAAGACGTCCAATAGTCTGCTGGGATGCAAAACAAATCTGGTCACTTAGTTAAATGTAATGAAAAATCCATTAAAGGTTGTGAGTCATTCTTATTATGGCCATAGAACGAGGGTAAGACTATCTCAGTGTGGTCTAATGTGCCCTGGACAATAATGTATCTAGAGCAGGGACCAGTTACCACCTGATGTGTAACAAAATCCACCTTCCATGCAACTAGAATGGTCACCACGCATGTTTCTTGTCAGTGCCCACCCCAAAAACCTGACCCACCCACTGGCACCTCAAGGAGGGTAAATCTGCCATTAATAAGTGGGTTTCCTGCAAAAAAGCCACAGTGGGGCAATACTGACTCAGATGGGCAAGGATCCGAGAATATTTTATGGGGGAATTAGTACCCTTGACATTCCAAGAAACAAAGGAATGAGTCAATACAGGTAAATGGCAAGCTCTGGTACAGCCACTACATCTGTAAATTCATTAACTTGATAAGGGTGTTTCATGGGCTTAAACATAAACATGAATTGCAGTTGCATACACTAATTCAATCAAAGTAGGGTACACTGAGAAAGGGCAGATATAAAAATAATGCCATCTGTATTACAGTTACCTATATGTTTCACATTTTATTCTATGCACTGTTATAGCAATCAACTCAACAGAACCGGGCCATCATATACATGAAGGTACTGTATCTTAATTGCAAACACTGCTGAGACAACTATATGTTGTGACAAGGTGGAAGATAAACACGGTATACACCTCTGATGTCGAAACTCCAACATCGACTGCCACTACAGTGACTACAATGCCAGGTCACTGTAGTATCGGCACTGGACCCCGGCACTGTATTCGGGGGCTCTTTCACCCCCTCCCCTAATCAGCTCCAACTTGGAGTTGATTATATTTAGTGGGGGGGGGTCGGGGCAAAGTAAACATGTTAGTAAGTTGGAAACCATATATCAATTGCAAAAAGCGATCGACATGACGGTTTTGCTGTCTGGTCATTCGACAAACTTTTTGTCAATGACCGGTTGTACATCTGATAAACACAATGTTGAGACATGTTTAGGAAGACATTTGATGTGTTTAATTGATTTTGTTAGAGTTTGCTATTCAGTACACACACACACACACACACACACACATAATTAGTATAATATAAAAGTGCATATACCCATATGTCAATGTAAATCTTACACATTTCATTACAAGTTGTTCTCTTGAAGGAAGATCTTACCATACAAGACCTAACAATGCATGTTAGGTAAAAGTAAACTGGGGTAGGTGTGTTATTGAAGGTATTGCATAGTTTATCTTTTATTGCTGCTCCACCCCAGGCACACACAATGTGAAAATCAACAACCCCTTGATATGAAGCAACAGGAATTAGTTAGTACAAGGACAGAAACAAGTAGGAGACTGAGTAAGTGGGTAGACAAACATGAGTATGGTAAGTCAAATAACATTTCAAAAAGTCTCACCATTATAATTCATTTTTTACAAATGCATCTGCGCAGTTGACAATTTTTGTAAAAAAAATGATAACAATGGGAGTTATTCCACATATGTCCACAGGTGCCATGCATGCAGATGGAGTGATGTGAGGCCTGGATGCACCAGTCTGCCCTGATCCTGAGTCAGAAGATCATGGAGGAGAGGCAGAGGTAATGAGGTTCCATTGATAGCTGTTGAAGCAGAGGGAACCAAATCAGATGAGGCCAAAGAGGGGCTATTAGAATCATGTGAGCCCCTTCCACCTGTAGCTTCAGCAGAATCCTCTGAAGCACTGGGAAGGCAGGAAAGGAATACAAGAACCTTTTTGTCCAGCAAAGAGACAGCGCATCTCACCAGAAAACACCATGCCTGGGAACGAGTGAGCAAAAATTGGGTAGTTTTGTGTTGGATAGGGAGACTAAGAGGTCTATCTCTGGCCAACCCCACAGGTTAAATAAGCTTTCAACCACCTCTTGATTTAGCTCCCACTCATGAGCCCTGACAGTGGTGTGGCTGAGACTGTCTGCCAGGACATTGCTGATGCCTGACACATGGACAGCAGTCAGGTGGAGGTTGTGCTGGACTGCCCAGTACCACACTCACATCACCTCCTGGCATAGAGGGTATGAGCGAGTGCCTCCTTGTTTGTTTAGGTACTGAACCACAGACATATCGTCGGTCTGAACCAGGAGTGTCCCCAGACATAGAAGAGACTGGAGGGCATACAGCACTACCCTCATTTCTAACACATTGATGTGTAGAGACACTTCTAGCTGAGACCATGTTCCCTGAGTCTGATGGTCTCCTAGGTGGGCTCCCCAGCCTTGACACAAAGTATCAATTGTATGGGTCATGGTAGGAGCAGGGGGTTGAAAGGGGCACCCCCTTGGAGAGATTGGACAACTCCTACCACCAAAGAAGATCTTTCTTCATGTACCCAGACACTAGGACCCTGTGGTCCAGGTTGTCCAGCTGCTGATCCCATTGGACATGAAGAGTCCATTGGGTCACCCTCATTTGCAGTTTGACTAGAGGAACTATAGGAATTGAAGCTGCCATCAGCCTGAGAAGACAGAAGAATGACTGGGCTGTGGTCCAGCGTGAGTTGGCCACTAATCTGGCCTGTTCCTGCAGGGTCTCCACTCTGTCCAATGGGAGGAAGGCCCTGCCCTGGACAGTATCCAGCACTGCCCCAAATGAACTGTAGGTGCTGGGAGGCAAGAGGTGGGACTTGGGATAGTGGATCATTATTCCAAGTCTGGAAAAGAGGTCCAGGGTGAAGGAGAGGGACTCCCTTAGACTGCTCTGTGATGGGGCTGACAAAAGCCAGCAATCCAGATACAGGCACCATCAGATCCATCTGCAGCATAGGGCTGCAGCCACCACTGCTAGGCACTTGGAAAAACCAGAGCTGCTGAGGATAGGCCAAAAGGGAGAGCCTTGAACTAGTAATGTTCCCCCTGAAGGGCAAACTGAAGAAAGCGGCGGTGGGCCTGGAAGACAGGGATGTGCAGGTAAGCATCCTCCATGTCCAGCACACAAAGCCAATGACCCTTGTGGAGCAGGGGTAGAAGTTCCTGGATGGTGACTATGTGGAACCTCTTGTACTCAATGTACAAGCTGAGCATGCCGAAGTCCAAGTGGGTCTTAGGTGGCCTGTCTTTTTGGGCACTAGGAAGAAATGGAAGTATTACCCTCTTCCTATCTATGCCAGAGCCATGGGATCTATGGCTGACTTTTGTAGAAGAGCCTGGATGTCATCCCCTATCAGAGACAGGTTCCTTGGAGGATAATGGGAGAGGTCTGGGGGATTGTCCAGGGGCCTGTCTGGGAACTCTTTGGTGTGACCTCTTGCTATTAACTGAAGGACCCATGAGTCTGCGGTTATGTCCTGTGACCCCAGAAGGTCGAAGGCAAATCTTCCACCCCACTGGTTCCCCTAGAGGATCTGGAGGAGGCAGCGGGCGTCCCCCATGAGTCAGGAGGCCAAGGGGAGGGAGCTGACAGGTCCTTTGGGGGCTTCTGGGACTTGGCAGGGGGAGTAGGGGTTCCTGATGCTGGATACCAGCATTTGGCCTGGTGTTTGGCAGGGTCCTCTTTGGCCTGGCATCTCTGTAGCCGACAAAAAGGCTGTTTGCCTTTGTAACCCCCTCGCTACATAAAGCGGACATCGTGGATGGATTTACTGTGGTCCTGCAATTCAGTGATAATATCTTTGCTGTCACCTCGAAATAACATGGATCCCCTTAAAGGGTCATCCAGGATAGAAGTTTAGATGTCTTGTGCAATCCTGAGCCATGAATGTCCCCTAATGCAGACAGCAGTGGCTGTGGCGTGAGCAGCTGAGTCAACTGTGTCATAAGTGGCCAGGAGGGCATGATGACAGGAGATTTTAGCCATTCTCACTGTCTTGGCAATCTCGTCCTTAAGCTCCTGGTCATGGATAGATTCCAGCTTGGACTTGAATGAGGCCAAGGAAGATTTCTGGTAGGAAACCATATGAACCACATAATTAAGTGACCTGAGGGTGCAAGTGGAGGAGGAATGGATCTTGCGACTGAAATTGTCCAGTTGCTTAGACTCCTTATCAGGAGGAAACATGCTCAGATGTTTAGGTTTAGAGGACCAGTCGTGGGCAGCTGTGATAACAATAAGTCTACATTAGGATGGCCAGTAAGGTGTGTGACCCAGTCTCAGGGGTGGTACATCCTGTCTGCCTTTTCGAAACAGCCAGACCGGAGGAAGGCTGTTGCCAGATAGTGTACGTCAGGTCTTCATGGGGCCCAGTCCAAGGCAGTATGAGTATAGAAACTGTGTCAGTCATGTCTAGATGCTCCGTAAGCCTTTTCTGTTTTGGATCCTGTTCCTGGCTAGCCCAGCCACAGGCATTTTGTTTAGTTTTGAGGAGTTCTGCAAAGGAAGAGTCCACCGGAGGGGATTTCAGGGATTCCTTAGGCTGAGGCTTTATAGGTGTATGCATACCAGAGCTGGAGGATGAGTCAGAGTCAGAGTCCAAAGAGCGTCTGCTAGGGGTCCGAACCCTTTTTAGAGGAGTGTCCTGGGTTTTATCCCTGACCTGGTGTCTAGAGGAGCCTTCTCCAGAAAGGTGGGAATCCACAGATGAGGTTGATCTAGGGATTAGAAAGGAGGCAGGACAAAAGCTGCCAATGGTTTCTGATGTTCAAGCTCTGAGGCTAGTTGAGTCCTGGCCTCCCTGAATCAGGGTCTGAAACACTGCCTATGGATATCAGCCTGAGGCTGCAGTGGAGGCAGAGACTGAGGCTGAGGAGGGGGAGGATGTGGTGAAGGAGGAGTCTAGTATAATGGATAGCCCAGTGTCTGATATTGAGGGTATCCATGAGCCTGATAGGAGTAGGGAAAGCCAGAAGGAGCATACCCTTGATTAGACATAGCCCAACGTCTGGTACCCTGGTACATAATGGGGTTGGTGACCAGGCGTTGGATACCCTGATGAAGGGTACATTGGGTATTGTGAGGGCAGATAGCCTGGAACATTGCCCATAGGTACAGCCAGAGGTGGAGCTGAAGATCCAGCAGGAGGTGGGGCTGAAGGGCCAGCAGGAGGTCCAGTAGGATCAGGTGTTGGCCCTGTAGGGACATTTGAAGGGGCTGGCACTGGATCAGGCACAGGAATGTCTGGCACCAGATGATTTGGCACCTGGGGGCCTGACAGAAGGCCGTCCAGTGTTTAAAGAATGGCCAGAGTGCCAGACATACCCTGACCTAGTGAAAGGTCACCTGGCGAAGGGTCACTTGGCATCGTGGTGTGAGTAGAACCTGACGGAAGACCCGCCATCATCTGGAAAGCTGGAGTCCAAGATGATGGAATCTGGTTGGCCATGGGGGCTTGGGTTGAGGACGTCCTGACAGAAGGTCCATGGAGGGATTACTGTAACAATAGGCCCAGTGGGTGAACCAGGAAGAGGCTTGACCCAGTGAAGGAGAGGGGAGCCTCCAGATTAGGGCCCACCTCTGGCTCTTGATCTTCAGGCAAGCCTGGAGGGTCTGATTGGGTCAGTGGGAGTGAGGAATCCTTTAAAGACTGTTGTGTGTCCGGCAGCTGGCTCAACTTGACATTGGGGGTATCCAACAACCCCAATGGGAGATCCTTAGCTGTGCAGTCTCCAGAGGAACCAGGGAGTGACTTATCAGCCATGGCTGTGCAGATGTCAGAAGAGTTAATGTATGACTTATCAGCCTGGGCCATGCAGACAACAGTGGAGCTGGAGTCAAACTTACTGGCTGTGACCATGCACTCCTCAGTCGGGACAGGGAGTGACTTATTGACCTGGTCACTGGTGACAGACCCTGAAGAAGATATGGGCCTAAGGAGCACAATACTGGTTCTGTCATCCAAGAAGTGCTCTGACTGCACCGTGAGTAAAACAGGCAGGGAGACCATGATCTGATCCACCTGAGCAGTAAGAGACCTGGCAGTTGGGGTACTTATTGAAGTGGAGGCCTCTCAGGTGTCAGTGGTGCCTGATGGTCACCAAGAAGTGGATGGAGACCTATCCTGGTCTCGGTGCCTCTCCTTGTCCTTTTTCTTCTTTTTGGGTTCTGGCATTGAAGATTTTTCCTGCAGATTCTGTAGCTCCTTTTCCATCAAAGCTAGGCACCTCTCCAGCAAGTGGGCTTCGAGATTTTTCTGGTGCCTAATCCATGTGGCCAGGTTGAAGGATTGGTAGGGCACACAGTCCTTGACTCGGTGTTTGGGGCCTAGGCAGAGCATGCAGCGGGAATGCTCATCCACATGCAGGATCTGGGTGTCACAGGACTTGCACTTCTTCTTCTCGACACATCACCCAACTGTTCATGTTCTTGAATTGTACCTCCAACTACATCTCATGCTGTAAATTTGTCACTGTTATGTATTTGCTTCCTGTTTCTTCTGTGTATCCCTCAAGATCTGTGTATTAGACCAGTTTATGTTAGACCTGTTTATACTGTATTTTACCATGTAATTTTTTGACCTGGTGTTCTGTTCTCTTTTTATGTTTAACTGGACATTTGTGTAAATGGGCATTTTTGCTCACATACCTTTCAGTATAAAATAAAGATTAATTGATTGATTAAAAGCTGGACTGACAGACCTGAACCACAGCAGTTCTGTAAAAATCCAAACTGGCCACACTGGATGCAACTTGTACAAATACTGCTGGTCCGGTTACTCTGGCTGCACTGTTCAGTCTGACTTTTATGTATCTGGTCTGCTCCTGAAAGTCTGTTTTTCAATCCTTCCTTGGCACGGTTGAAAACGGAACCATCAGGACCAGACCAGATATGTAAAAGCCAAACCAGATCATCTAGAGTGAGTGGATCAGCAGCATTTGCACAAGCTGTGCCCAGTCCAGATTTTATAGCTCTGGTCTGGGTCTGGTGATTTGGGTTACATCCAAACCCCACTGCACGTGGCTTAGTGGCATACTGTACAGATGGATGCAGAGTCTAACCCATTGAAGGTTGATGTTTCAGAAAACCATTATGTTAAAAATATCAAGACTCACTCAATTTCTGATGATCCCACACCCCCAAGTCACACTTAGTTCTCTACCAAAGTCGTGCTCAAATATCGGTGCCTCTACATTCATACCATTAATCAATCAATCAAAAAATCAATCAATCAAAATCTTTATTTATTCAGGCGAACATCATTGAGCAAAGCTCATTTACAAGATGGACCTGAGTGGTCATACAAATGAGGATACAAGTATTATTGCATAGACAAGAATAGAATAAATAGCAATACAATGGCATGAAATGATTATATACAACAATTTACATATATACAAGTAACAATAGAACCATTTAGCCTGTAGGAAAAAAGAGGACAAAGGTATAGCAGTCCTAAAATATAAGTTATATGGTCTAACTAGTTTTTAAGTGAATATAATAGGTGATTCGGAAGAAAGAAATTGAGTTAATATAATGGATAGAAAAGGGAGGTTTAGTTGGGTCAGATAGGTAGGGATTATGCTTTATAAAAGCAATTGCAGAGCTCTGGAAAAAGGCGGAGAACAATCTTTGAAGGATGCCAGAGGTAGTAGGCTATCTAGCTTCATGGATTTTGGAGAGAGTTCCATGCAACTGCTAAGGAATAGCTGAAAGCAGCCCTCCCATACCGGTGCAGGCATTGGGGACCTTTAATGTGATGAGTTTACTGATCCTTAAGGTGTATGGCCTGGTTGTAATTTGGGTAAAGCAATCAGTGATATAGGTCGGTAGTTTGCCTGTTAACGCTTTGAATATCCAGATAACAGCATTCCTATTTCTTCTGTGTTGCAATGATGTCCAGTTGACTGCCATATAAAGGAGCAATGATGGGTGTTGGAGGAAAGGTCTGTAATAAATCTTATGGACCTGTGATACAGGGTGTCCAGCTTATGTAAGAGATGACTTGAACAATGGCAGTAGAAAAATCAGCATAATCAATGAGGGATAGGAATGAGGCCTGAATTAACTTTTTGGAATCACTGTTTAGGTAATGTTTATTCTAAAAATAGTCCGAGCCTCTGTCTTAGCTTTAAGTAACTCTTCAATATGGACAGAATAGTCAAGCCTGTTATCTATCCAGACTCAAGGTATTTGAAGTTATCAACAAATTCAAGTTTCTCTCCAAGTAAGGTGGATATATGTAGGGTGTTGGATGCTGGGGTAGTGGTAGTACAACTCTTTGTGGTAAAGAACATAGCTTTTGTTTTTGCATTTAGAAGTAGTTTTTGTCAAGTAGATTGTGCTGCAGAATGGAGAATTCGGATTGTAAGTTCACAGGCTTTGGAAGGTGAGGGATTGCTGACAAACAATACAGTATCATCAGCAAACAGATGAATGTTAGATTGAGTGAGGTTGGCATCAATATTGTTTATATAAATAGCAAAGAGGATAGGGCCAAGAATAGAGCCTTGTGGTACGCCCCTTAGCAGAGGTTTTGAGGTGGATAGGCAATTTCCATTTCTAACCAGTTGCGACCTATCTGAAAGGTAACCCTTAAACCAGTTGAATGATAGGGAATCCAGGCCTAATGAGTTAAGGGAGGTGAGCAATAAGTCATGATCCACTGTGTCAAAGGCTTTACTCAAATCCAGAAACACAGCACAGGTAAAATTTTTTTTGTCCAAATTAGTCTGCCAATCGTTGGTTACCTTGGCTAAGGCAGTAATGGTGTTATGCTTTGATCTAAATCCAGATTGTGCAGAATTTAGAAGGTTATTGTTATCCAGATAGTCCCTTAACTGAGAGTTTACTAGTTTTCGAGCATCTTAGATAGTACTGGTAGGATGGAGATAGGTCTGTAATTGTTGAGATCCCTAGTATCACCAGATTTGAGTAATGGAACTACTTGAGCTGTTTTCCAAGTTGATGGAATGGATCCAGTAGTTAGGAAAGATTGAAGAGATGAGTAAGGGGCAGATAAGACATGTGAAGCAATTTTCAGGAAATAGGGATCCAGGGAGTCTGCACCTGCACTTTTAGTTGTGTCTAAATTAGAGAGGAGATCTTCCACTTCTTTCACGGATATTGGGATGAAGGAGAAAGTTGAAGTGACCATTTGTCCCACAGTAGTTTGCAGGTTCAAGGAAGATCTCAGGATATTTGCAGGTGATGAGTCAAATGCTAGGCCAGCAGTGGTGAAGTGAACATTGAAGGTATTTAAGATTTCTTGTTTACCTGTAATTTCTGTGTCATTTAGTAGCAATTTGGTGGTTAAGGCAGGAGTAGAATTCTGGCCCAGAAGTCCTTTTATTGTACCCCAGAGTCTGGATGGGTTATTGTAGGAGGCATCTAATTCAGCTGTATAGTAGGCAGTTTTGGCAGTTCTTATTTTTTTTGTACATGAATTCCTTGCTTTTCTGAAATTTAGCCAATCTCTGGTGTCCTTTTGTTTTCTTGCCTTTTCCACAGCTTGTCTCTGGTTCTCAAGGCTGCTTTAAGCTCAGAGGTGAACCAAGGCAGGATTTTACCTTAGTTCTGATACTGGTGATAGGTGCATGAATATTGAGAACATTGGTGATAATATCCTTTAAAGTCTGGAGTGCTGTTTCAACAGAGGTTGTAAGATAGAAATCTTGCCAATATATTGTAGTACTCAGGTCATGGAGGTAACCTGAGATATTGAAATTCTTTTTTGACCTTTTGAGGATAAATTCTGCAGGATTTGGTGGTTTGAGTGTGGATCTTATGCCAGCTATAGGGTAATGGTCACTCACATCACTTGGCAGTACTCCTGCATGTGAGTATAAGTGAGGCTTGTTTACCAACATAATATCAAGCTTTTAATGCCATCATGCCTCTTCTGCTGCCATGAACTCCCCCATCCATGAAGTCCCATTCTGCTTGTGGCAGCCCCCCCCCCCAAACCAGGTAATTTTCCATGGAGCAGCTCTTTACACCACATCAACTAAATTACTGCTAAACTCATTATTTTTAAATATTTTGTTGAGAAATGTTTGTTTTAGTATATCCATGGTCAGAAAAAATGAATTTGTAAAAGAAACCAAAGCTCCAATTTATCAGTTCATTTAATCACAATACTGCATGTTATGAACTGATCAGATTCTTTGTGTAACCTAAGTCAAACAAAAATTAGACACACATATGCCTATCTATTTGCAAGTGAAGCAACTGTGGTTACTATCATTCAGTTGTAAACACCTATAGTCACAAATTGCAGGTTAAGAACATTCAGTAGAATATAAACAGTAGCCCAGAACTGCCTGCCTGAGAAAATGAAGTTGACGTATTATTTGGAAACAGGCATCACTGGAACTCTTTCCTATGGAATGTCCTGCAAAGTAGCAGAATGACTGCTCTTAGGATGGTGGTATCAAATGGCTTAATGAGGTGTTCCTAGGGGCTGAGGGCACAGCACAGCTTATTTGTTATGCAGAAAGCTCCAGGAAGTATTTAACCCATTCTACTTCCAATAGTTTTCTATGATATCTGTACTATCCATTGGTAATCTAACACAGAAGGACTGCCAGAAGATAATGAGTTAACTTTCAGTTGGCTAAATTAACTCCTCATGCCAGAGGAAAATAGTGCTTTACAGCTTCCTATACACACACAGGCAGCGTAGTAATGAGGCTTCAGTGGAGGAATCTATTTTTAACACTCTATCATGTTGTTTGGTAGCAAAAATGACATCAGCCCTTTTCTGAATGCAAAATGTCTGCTGGGCTACACCTACAGCTGCAAAAAATGAAAAATAACAGCTAGCTGAACTGGGACTGCTAAAGGCACTAACTCCCACTGAAAAGAAAGGAAAAATCCAGAAAAGCCAGGAAATTCAAATGACAAACCTCCACAAATAGGCAAATAGCCAGAAACCCAAGTTCCCCATGTTATAGCATAGAAAAGGTGTCCTAAAGCCCAAACAATACCCGCCCCACAAACACCCCAGTTACCCCCACCCATACAATGTAGAAGAAAAACAAACAAGATATGACATGAGAAAATGGGAGCACAAACTTAACAGAGAGCTGTCTGTATACCCCCAAGCTACCCCTTCCCCTCAAATTGTGGACCGAGTAGCACCATAGGTAGCTACTGCAAGGGTAGTCCTGGCAGGTCAACATAAGAGGAGTGCACCTTAACATCTCAGCTCCAGGAACCCCAGTAATAAAAAAAAAGACCAAAAGCTAACAATAATTCACAGACACCAGGCCAGAAGAAATAAAAACTGAAACCATCTCAATTATGTACCAAGTGCAGACCAGGACAGAAAAGTTATGAAGTGAAAACTCAGCAGCTAAGGAGACAGAAGAATACACTAAAAGAATGCCCAAGCCAGAGAGGCCAACAACAAAAAATAAAATGGGTCCCTATAGAGGCAAACTAGCAGACGTAAAATTTTGAAGCTGGGAACAGAAAAAACGAGCATTAACTTGGCCCCCCCAAAAAACAAGCAGTGAGAAGATAGTATAAAAACAAGACATCAGGGGCCAGATATTTTAAACTTAGCCCTGGGGCAAAGTTAGCACTGCATGGTGTGATAAAGTAGCCCTGAACCATTAGCACGCTATATTCAAAGGAACTGCCCCAAGGTTACAGCAGCTGAATATAGTGTGTAAATGAAGCTGTGCAGACAGGGCTGGGCATGTAGTGCAAAAAAAGCCCAGCAAAGAAGAGAGCTCTGAATATAGCAACCGGGAAGGTCAAACTGCAACAGCAGCTCAGTGGACACAGAGGTGGATTAAGGCAGAGCTGCAGTTGGAGGCCAGCATGTGTGATTGTACTGGAGTGTTGCACAACAACAGCAACATGCAATGCAGGACACAGCAGAACAGTGCTGTGCTATAGACAGGTTAGCCTGGAGCAAACACATTAGTCCGGCGCTAACACTTTGCCCCATTCTAACACATTAACCCGGGGCTAAAGTTTGCTATATTCAAAGCTCCCATGCAAATGAGCCTGCTTAGGCAATCCGTGTGAAAACATTAGCATCTTATTATGGCCTGCATAGCATACATTCCTATTTGGTTTGCCCGGTGCTATTCCTTGGTACACACAGTGCCACCTGTAGGTCAGACTGGAAGTACAGGATGGAAGCCACAGGCTGGGGTGTGCACACAGCTCCACCTATATGTCAGACCTGAGAAACAGTGTGATAGCTGCAGACCATGGGTGTCGGCAGACATGCTCAGTGCATACCTCCCACCCAGTCAGCACTGAAATGAGGGACGCAGACAGTCTGAATGAGGAACAATGAGGGACACTGATCCCCACAATGAGAGGAACATCCTCAAACATGGAGACACAAACACAGAACACAATGGAAACCATTACCTTCATATGTACACAGGATAGAGTTACGTAGCACTGTAGAATAGTGTAACACCCTGCTTGCAAGTCTGGATGTACAGCACAGTCTCTTTGTGTGCATCACAGTTCCAAGAAGAGATGAATGCAGGTCAGAGCTATAGTGAGGGGTACACAGAGGGATGTCACCTGTACTGAGGAACACTGTAGAAGACTGTGTAATTGTGTGTACGTATATATACAGGTATATATATGTGTGTATCTATATATATATATCTTCAATAGGGGTGAGACAAATGAGTAGTGGATCAATCTATGTATCTTACACACAGTGATATAAATCCTGGTAAAAAATCACAGTGTGATAATATTCTACATTTATACATAATGGCCCAGATATTCAAAAGGGTTGCGCCATGCGCAACAGGGTTGCTCCAGCGCAAGTCCGAAATTGTGCCATTCTGCGATATTCAGCGGGAGGCAGATGTGTCCCCCAAATCATGCTGAGCAACAGCGCAATGATAATGAAGACATGCACAACCAAAGGGGGAGGAACCATGCATAAATGGCACAGTGTGATATTTAACAACATGTGCCATGCGCAATTGGGGAGCAAGCGGAAGTTGCACGATAGCGGAAATGAGCCAAAATAAAAAGGAACAAGGGAGCGGCGCAAGAACGCTACAGGGAAGGCACATGTGGCTGAACTCTAGGCAGACACACAGGGAAGGACAGACACACAGGGCAGGACAGGGAAAGGGCACCTTGAACCCACAGGCACAGGGAAAGTGTGGGAAGACACAACCAAAGACAGTGCAGAAGGGGGAAGTGCCACACAGCACTGAGGCCACCACAGGAAGATGTTCCCAGTGCAGGGGAAGTAGCAGCCAGGACAGTGGGGAAACACAGAAACAGCTGCCGGGGGACACAAGCCAGGGACATGGCCAGTGCCACCATCCAGATGGAGGCAGTAATGAGGGGGGTGCGAAGGCAGGCAGCAGGGGGGTGCGGCCATGGAAGGGCCCGTCGGCGGTATGTCCCCAACAGGCAGTACTGAGCCTGCACCAGCTTCGAGCTGTACAGCAATACTGAGATCGTGGGCCGGTACCACCTGAATTGGGCAATTCTGAGGCGGCTCTGTGAGCTGTGCAGTGATGTGATGCAGGCACCCACACGACGGAGCCATGCTCTGTCAGTGGAGACTAAAGTGACAGCTTGCATGTGCTTGCTCGCCACGGGTACCTTCCAGAGACCAACAGGGGACACCACAGGCATAACCCAGTTGGCCGCTTCATGCCACCTCATACAATTCCTCAGCGCACTGCTGCCACATGCTGTGGAGTACATCCATTTTCCCAGCACACCAGCGGAGCACACAGCAAACATACAGGAGTTCCACAGGGTAGCACATATGCCTGGCGTGCTAGGGGCAATAGGCTGCACCCATGTGGCCATCCGAACACCACCTGGCCCCGAGGGGGCTGCATATATCAATCAGAAGGGCTATGCAAGCAGCAACTGCCAGGTGTTGTGTGATGCCGGGGGGCGCATAATCAATGTCTGTGCCATGCACCCTGGGGGAGTACATGATACCTTCATCTGGCACCAGTCGGCACTGTGCCACAGATTCAAGAGTGGGGACATCCCCACTGGCAACTTAGTGGGCGAGTATGCAAACCACATGGAAAAACATAGAGCTTGGGAGGGGCATGGTCAGAGGTGACATGGGTAGTGGCCTAAATGGCCCAAGGCAGGGCGACACTGATCAGCAAACTAACCTCCACCCTCTACACACAGGTGACAGTGGATACCCACTGCATCCCTTGCTGCTCACACCATACCAGTGGCCCACGACCCCATCGCAGCAACGCTACAATGAGGTACATGCCACCACACACAATGTCATTGAGCGGGTGTTCGGGATGATGAAGGCACATTTCCGTTGCCTGGACACCTCCGGTGGTGCCCTACAGTACAGCCCCTCAAAATCCTGTGGGATATTCCTGGCCTGTTGCATCCTGCACAACATGGCCAATGACTGTGAGATAGCTGTACAGGTCAAAGAGGGGGACAGCGTTGGGGACAATGAGGACACTGGTGAAGATGGTGATGGGCAGCCCCCCTTGGGCGATGGGACCCCAGACTGCTCTGGCTGGCACAGCTGCACACCATCACAGAGGAGCACTTCAGCCAACCCAGGTAAGTCATGGGGCCATGTGCAACCACCAATGGCAAAGGCACAATCCATGAACACACATGGACACACGCCAGGGGTGCATGCTGTCAAGGGAAGTGGCCGTGCATGGAACCGCACACACTGCCAGGGATGGGCGAGGTCTAACATGACACGTGGTCATACACACACACACACACACACACACACACAGACACACACCTCACAAGACATGCACAAAGGGTGGGAGGCATGCCGACCCAGACTGCCACCCCTAGCCACACACACGTCCACAGACCACCACGCCCACTGCCTGTCATTGTCGTGTGTCAGACGCTGGGCACCATTGCACAGTGGCGTACAGCGCAACTCAGGCATCATCATGCACACGCAACAGCAGACAGCAGCCGGGAGGGTGTGCAGATGGAACGTGTGTGTACCCCACCAGTGCATTGCCCGCTGAACGACACAATGCACACAGGGCAGCATCAGACAGTAGCCGTGCTGGGAGACAGGTCAGTCATGTGTCACAGTGTCATGGCCATCACAGATGAGTGGGCAGCCCCGCCGAGACCCACCAGCAGTGACAGGCTGACCACTGGCCTCATGGGATGGCACTGACGGTCCCCCTGGGGTTCCACTGTGTGAACGCGACCGTGCTTGCACAGGGGTCTGCAGCACACCGAACATGCCTGCGCCAGACATGCTCAGGATGCCCACAGCTGAACCCAGTGTCAACAAGGATGGTGTCACATGATGCCGGGAACGAGGGGTGGACATTGCACTGCGTGGTGTCTGTGACGCATGGGCTAATAACTGTGTGCCCATTGTGACCATGACAGCTGTGAATGCCTGTGTCTGCCTGTCAATGGCAATGGTCACATCCTCCCGCAACCGGTCCATCCCTGCCAGGAGCAGAGTGGTGTCTTTGCTGCGCCGCTCCTCTGCCTGGCACTTAGTGCATCCACCGCCATCACAAACCGCATCTGCTGATTGACTGATGCTTGCAGTATGTGGGTGTGCTCATTTAAGAGGTCATCTGCCTGATCGGCATGCTGTCCCTCAGGGTGTTCACGGGCCTGATGCTCATTACCCCTTGAAGGTGGGCGCTGCATACCAGGGCCAGGCCTGGGCATGTCCACAGGTGGTGCACTGATGCCGCCCCCTAACACTGTACACCCATGGCCATTGGCCGACTGCTGATACTGCCCCTCCAGCTGCCACTCTCCAGGGCTCAATGGTGCCGCCGCAGTGGCTGCAACAGTCCCACTGTCCTGGACACACACCAGTGCTGCCTCACTGGTGCAGACAGGCACAGGCTGGGACTGTGATGACAAGCAGGCCTCACGGCGGCACCACCACAGCCATGGCCACGATGTCACCTGCTGTGTGGCCATCCTGTGGCCCACACGTGCACTGCCCATGATGTTGGCTCCATTATCATTGTTGATGGATATGGCACCAGCCAGTCTCAGCATGCTGGCATCCATGGGACGCTGGCACGCTGGGACACGGGCAGGCCTCCTCTGCACCTGCTCCACCAACATCAGTCCGGATGTCCAGGTGGGCCCACTGTCACCCTGACCCCCGTATTCCTGTGGAGGTGGACTGGCCCTCCTCCATCTCCATGCTACTGCCCTCAGTGGAGAAGCCCACCACCGCTGATCCATGTAGATGCTCAGAAGCTGTAAGGGAAAAAAAGTAGCATTACTGCATGTGACCTACTCTGTCCCCCCCCCAACAGACCATGACCTACCATTCAGTGATGGCCTACCACCCGTCTGGAATCCACCACCCGGAACACCCTCAATGGCGCAAGGCTGCATGCTGGCAGCAACCCGCTCTTCCTGTGGGGTCAGGCATTGCACCTCCGGCTGTCCCCCACCGGTCGCAGTCTGTGCTGCCCTGCTGGCAGCCACCTTCTCTTTAATTCTCCGCCTGTCCATGCCATCTTCCTTTTGCACTCCTGCATGGAGCGCTGGAGGCTGCCATGGAGGTTTACAGCACGCGCCACCTCCTCCCATGCAGCAGCACGGGCCTGTGGTGTCCCCTGGTGTCCGCTGAGAAGCGGCTCCTGGTTAAGGTAGGCCTCAAACAGGGCATCTGTCTCGGCCTTTGTAAAGTTTGGTCTCCTCTTCCTCCCACGACTCTGTTCCTCTTCCTCCACCACATGATCGGTCATGATTCATCCTGTGAGAATGACAGGTGTTACCTGTGACTGTGCAGTCCCATGCATGTTCCAAACACCACAGTCCACACTCCCAAACAGCATGCAACTCACCGCAATAGACTGCAGTAACCGACTATGACCAGTGCAGCCCAATGTCGCATTTTTATTTTGCAACCCATGCAGATGAGGCGAGGGGCAACTTTAAGTGGATGCAAATGCAGTGCCTGTGCCATTGAATAGCTGATTAGATGATTTGCATATGCAGGCTGAATATCGTGCTGTTGTGCTTTGCGCAATTGTGTTGAATGTGCTGAGCCAAGGGAGCAGTTCTGCGACATGCACAGTACACACCTAACTGCGCATGCCTGGGTTGAAGACATAGGTGCCTGCCACGCTGCTGACGTGCAGAGCACGGGAGGCAATGCAGGGCACGGCCACCATTGTGCTAGTGGTGCTACAGCACTGTTCACCTATATGGCGCAGTGGCACTGGGGCATCGTAGGCACACTGGGGCAACAGCGCTGTAGGCTGCTACAGGAGGTGGCACACAGGCACCCAATCGTGCTACACGCATTGGGTTCCAATCATGCTGTGGCTGTCTGTGTGCCAGAGACCCTTGACCCTGTGTCTGACCTTTGCCCCTAGGTGCCATGTATCAGGCATGGGTGCACCACTATCGCGCTGTTTGGTGACAGCGTGATAGGGAATCGCAGTGCTGTACTGCACAGCATCTGCACGTGGCAGGACCGTGCTGCTGAGCACCATTTTGGTTCAACCAGACAGCAGAGATGGCGCGGAGGCATGCAATGGTTTGGAGCCAGGTTGAGCTTGCCAACTTGGTGGCTATAGTTGAGCCCCATGATGGGGCTTTGTAGGGAGAGGCACCCCTGAACAGGGCCAGGAGTGCGGTCTGGCAGGAGGTGGCCGACGCCCTGGAGGACACCACTGGTATGGGGCGAATGGTGGAGCAGTGCCACCACCATTATGGGGACCTGAGGCACAGGGACCTGGACTTGCTTGCCCGCCTGCGGGCACGTGCCAGGAGGGGCACAGTGCCATGGCCAGGTAGGTGCAACATCCATATGCTTTTATCATCCATACGGGTATCACGATTGCATGTGTCCAACACATGGGGGGGAGCTGTCCGGTGTTGACCATGGTGGTGGTATCAGGGTGTGGGGTGGATTGATATTGCTGTGTTGGACTGCACACACATGGGGGCAGGGGGACTTTGCTACCGGATTGTACTGATGTTCCTCTCTCCATGTTTGCACCTTAGGGCCAGAAGAATGCCGGCGGAACCGGGACCGGAGGCGCCGCATGGAGGAGCAGCGGGACAGGAGGGATGATGGTGGTCCGCGGTGTGTGGACCAGCTTGATGATGGTGAGTGCCTTACATCCATGATTACTATTGCATGCTCTATAATTGGGCGGGCAGTGGGGCATGACCACCATCCATTGACACCACTGCCATGCACGCAACTTGTTACAGTCAGCACTGTCCAGTGGCACTTCATGTCTGGGAGTGCGTCAATGGTGGTCCATGCATGCACCGGGCACATGGCTGTGGCATTGCCTTCACACCGCATAGCCAAGTCACTGTACGAACATGGTGGTGCTGTGCAGAACATGGGCGGTGGGTGTGTGCAGTGGTCCACATGGCTGTGGCTGCCTGGGTGGGCAGGTCTTGTGGACACAGTCACTGTGGGTAGTCGCACACCATCACAGGGGCGTGGCACATGGCTGTATGCCATGCACAATGGATGGGCTGCAGGGGGCTGGACAGTCACACCTATTGACTCTGCTCCCTCGTCCTAGGTGGACGGCGACTCCTGGAAATCCAGCAGAGTCTACACAAGCTGGTCCAGGTGGTGAGGGAGACCTTGCAGCTCCTTCAGAGGATCCACGGGGTGAGGAGGAGATGGAGGAGCACACATCAGCACCAAGAGGAGGAGGACTGGGGTGGCTGTTGATGTCCCCATGCCCCAACTACCACCTTCCCCCCTTTGACCCACCCTCACACCCCTTCCTCCCTCTCCCATTTGTTCACCCCTGCCCCTTACCCGCCCCCACCTGTTCTGTGGCCCTTCCCCCCCTTGTAAATAATTGTATATAGTTTTTTTTTACATCTTTTAAATATATGCATTTTGTTATGACAACTGTGGTGGTCTCTGATTTGCAGCGGGCTACATGTGCTCAGCTGCAGTGGTGTGCATGGCGTCAGGGGTGGTGCACGCATGGGCATGTGTGTGTGTGTGTGTGCAGAGGTAAACTGCCTATGGTGTGGGCAGAGGGATCAGTCACTGTCTGTGGTTTGTGTGTTATACTCTGTGCACTGGATGCCTGGGTGCACTGGTCCATGGTGCCTGCATGGTGTCCATGGCCTGTGCAGCTGACACCCTTGCATGTCTGTGATATGCACAGTCTGCTGGTGTGTCAGTGGTGGCTGTCCATGCTGGATAACAACTGTACCCGGCACAATGCCAGGTTGCCTGCCATCACCAGTATGGTGCATGTCTGCCTCCGGTGGCACTGTGGCCTCCGCTGTTGTTGTCCCTCCTCCATGCTGTTGCTTGTGTCTGTTGCAGGGGATGTGCTCCAGTGTGTGTCACTTGTGCTCTGGCAGCATGCTGGTGACATACAGCTTCATGGTGCCTGCACAGGGTGGCTGGCACACCTGTGCAATGTAGGGGTGCTGGCCATGTGTACAAGTCAGCTGTGGCCACATGCCAGTGGCTTGGTTGACCCGCTACTGTGTCCCTGTGTTGGTGTGCCCTTGGGTATGGGTGGGTGTTTGTCCATGCACTGTGTTGCATCCTGTGTGGTGCATGTCTCCATGCTACACTGTGCGTGTTTGTGCTGGCTGTTGTGGCCAGTGCTGGGACAGGATGTGTCCTTGGGAGGGTGTGCAGGGTGCTGTACCACTGGAGGTGGGGTCCTGGGCATGCCCTGTCACATGTAGGGTACCTCATGTGCTGAGGCATGATGGTCTCTCAGCTGTACCTCAGGGGGGACATGCAGGGTGGCACTGTGTATGCATCTGTTGCATCGCTGTCTGCTGCCACCCGCTGCAGGGTGCTCATGGTGGGGCTGCCTTGCATGTCTTCATGGTGCACAGGGTTGCATTGTCACAGTGGGGGTGGTGGCATGCATGGGGTGTCCTGCACTGTTGGGTGCTACTCCTGGGCAGGGTGCATGGGGATCATGGTGCAGGGTGTGCTCTGCATTGGTGGAATGGTGTGGTACAGGGTGGTTGGCCCTCCTTGTGTGCCAGTCACAGCTTGCCAGGGGGTGTGCTGGGGCACCATGACCCGGCTGTGGGTTGGTTGCTGGTATCCATGGGCCAGTGGTTATTCTAGCTCTCCCCCGGTTGTGCAGTGCATGGGGTGTGGGGGATGATGTCTGTTCTGCTGTGTGTTCCTCTGCCCATCTGTGGTATAGGTGGTGGGCCCCTGCATCCCTGGTTATGCTGTTGCATTGCTGCCCTGCTGCAGGGGCATCCCTGGTTGCACTATGGTGCATCTGGACTGCTCCACTGAGCATCCCTTGTTGCGCTATGGTGCATCAGTTATGCTCAGCTTCACATCTCTAGTTGCGCTATGGTGCAGGTGGTGCAATATTCAGTTGTCGGCCATAGGCGCATCTTGGCCTGCGCAGTTTTTGAATATCGCACTTCTTGCGCATGGGCGCAGTGAACTTGTGCTTGCTCCTGCTGTTGCGCACTTTGTGGGCGCAGTTTGAATATCCGGGCCAATATGCTTACCTCAGAGCCTAATACAATCACTATCCTGAGCTCTTAATGACTTCCTGACCAAACAGAACTCAGCTGGATTCTGCTGATGTAGATATTATCACTCTAGGCAGGTTTCCCTAACACAGCAATCAGCAACTCCACCAAACCCTCAGTAGCCTAGGAAACTAATCAGTATACCGGCTCCACCTGCAACTCACCTGCTAGCCCTAGAAAAGCATATTGTGTTCCTGCAGAGAACCAAATCAAGCTAACAGCAACCAGTTTTATATTGACAAGAAGCCAAAAAAGAGCAAAGCCTTCCACATCCACGAATACCTCAACTACCAATGAATGCAGCCTGCTTCATCCCAAATCTGCAAATTAGTGTTTCAGCTTGTTTTAACAGAAGTTTCCTTTTTTTGTCCCGTGTCTTCTTTATTCCACAAGACAAAGTGAAATAAAAAAAAAAAAGTTCTGGAAACTTCTATTGTATAAATCAGACACATGATGTGCAGTCGTGTGCTATGGAAAATATTTTCACTCCTGCATCATGACTGTTGGATACTCTCACTCGTGCCTTCGGCACTCATGAGTATCCAGAGGTCACTCTGTAGGAGTGAAAATATTTTCCATAACACACTCCTGCCCATCATGTATCCCCTATATATACATACATACATACAAACATATATAGATCAATATACATAGCACTATTTGGTAGGTCCACATTTGTCCTGGTTGTGTAGTGCCTCCCCCCCCAGCATGATTCTCAACACCAGTAATGAGAACCCCATCTCAATCCTTGGCATACTTCTTGAGTGTCACTCATTATGAAGGACATCCCTCATGTTACCCCTCAAAATTGCCCTGTCCCTCTTGGAAAAGGTGCCATACACAGGATATGACCTACCTAGATTTTAGCAAGGCATTTGACACAGTCTCACACAAAAGATTAATATACAAATTAGCCAGCCTTGGAGTGGATCCCAAGGTGGTAGCCTGGATAAAAAACTGGCTGGACAACAGGACGCAAATGGTAACAGTAAACGGAGTCCACAGTGAAGAAAGGAGGGTAACTAGTGGGGTACCGCAGTGTTCGGTACTGGGACTGGTCCTCTTTAATGTCTTTATAAGTGACATTGGAGAGCACCTGGAAGGAAAGGTATGTCTCTTTGCAGATGACACAAGATCTGCAACAGGGTTGATACACAAGGTGGGGTGGAAAGGATGAAAAGGGACTTGACAAGGTTGGAGGAATGGTCAAATATGTGGCAGCTCAGATTCAATGCAAAAAAGTGCAAGGTAATGCATCTGGGAAACAAAAACCCATGGGAAGAGTACACAATGGGGGGTGAGTTAATAACAACAACAAAAATCGAAAGAAACCTAGGAGTAATTATATCAGATGACCTAAAGTTGGGCAAGCAAAGTGAGAAGGCAGTAAGGAGGGCTGGGGGATACTGGGATACATAGGGAGAGGCATCAACAGTAGAAAACAGGAAGTTGTTATCCCTCTGTATAGACAGTTAGTGAGACCCCATCTGGAGTACTGCGTGCAATTCTGGAGACCCCATCTCCGCAAAGACATAGACAGAGTGGAGGCTGTTCAGAGGAGGGCAACCAAAATGGTGCAGGGTCTGCACCAGAAGACATATGAGGAAAGACTAAAGCAGCTTAATATGTATACCCTTGAGGAAAGGAGGTAGAGGGGGGACATGATAGAAACGTTCAAGTATTTCAAGGGAATTAACAAAGTACAAGAGGCTAGCATCTTTCAGAAGAAGAGATGTGCAAGAACAAGGGGGCACAATTTGAAGATGGGGGGACGGCTCAGAGGTAATGTTAGAAAGTATTTTTTTCATAGAGAGGGTTGTGGATGCATGGAATAGCCTTCCTGAGGAGGTTGTGGAGTCAGGAACAGTGGGAGAGTTCAAGAATGCATGGGACAGGCATAAGGCAATTCTAGTGGGGGGGTAGGAGGAAGTAAGCTGTTGATTAACTAGAATCTGCAGCTTATCCATCAGGTAGGGAAATGGGCAGACTAGGTGGGCCAAGCGGTCTTTATCTGCCGTCAGATTCTATGTTTCTATGTTACACACACACAGAATATGCTGTAAATTCAGACATTATAACAGACATGAATAATATTCTAAGATACAACATCACTCATGTACTTTGTATAAGTGAAGGCAATGTTTTCCACAGTGTTCTGTACTTGTATCCCCACGTGTGAGGCTGTGTCTCTCATTATGGGAGTCAGTGTCCCTCATTGACCCTCTTGTTGAGAGTCCACATCCTTCATGTCAGAGACACAGTTCACAGGTCTGATCCATGGTAGTCTAGTCCCCCCATCATGATCCCTGACATCCTTTCAGATAACAACAGTTAGTTTCCTGGTAGTCTGGTGACCCCCCCATCATGATCCCCAGCACCCATTCTGATAATAGCAGTTAGTTCCCTGGTAGTCTAGTGGCCCCCCACCCAGCAGTGCCTACCACCCCGCTCAGACCCCCATCCCGGTGAAGAGCTAGCGAATGACTCAGTCCACTGCTCACCTCCACGGCCAGCTGTCGACTGACTGAGTTATAAATGAGTGCATTCTTATACAGTACACATTCATTCATATCTCACTCGGTGGCTGGCCATGGAAGTGAGAGGTGGACTGAGCCAGTCACCGGCTCCATACCGGGATGGGGAGAGTAGAATGGTGAGCACTGCCAGATGGGGGGGCCATTAGACTACCAGGGAATTTACTGTTATTATCAGAATGGGTGTCAGGGATCGTGATGGGGAAGGCACTAGACTACCGAGGACTGGTTATTGTACTGTATCTTTGTGTCGGGGAGTACTTGGGGGGGGCACATGACTACCAGAGAGGGACTACTGGCCTGTGTGTTCTTCACTTTGGGCATATATGGGGGAACGGGAGTACCACCTCCTCTGATAGCATGGCATTACCACCTGCTTTTTGGTAGCAGTATTCAGTGCTGTGCTACAGGTCACGCAAAACATGCGCTGTACTTTTGAATATGCCGGTGTGCCTGAATTCATAGCCCCTCCCCTAACTCCCTCCCCTGCATACCTTAACTAACGCTAATTGGCCTTTTGAATATTGCTGCCGGGCGCAAATCCGGCACTATTCCTGCACAACAGGTTTGCACCCAGTGCATAGCTTTAAATATCTGCCCCTGGCTAGACCAGAAATGCTGAAACAGATGCTTATATACAGTCAAAAATATGCCAAAACATTAATAAGAACTAAAAAGAGAAAGATGCAGACAGACAAAAAGGAAACCATAAAGAGAAGAAATCCAACTAAAAGGAGGACACAAGCACAAACCAAACTAGAGTGCATGAAAAAATACTAAGATAAAAAAGAGGACTTAAAAAACACAAACAATTGCAAGAGGACCCAGTACTGCTCTAACACGCAAAAGTTCAAGAGAGGCTAAAATAATACAAAATCAAATAAGGCACAGGACCAAAAAGCAAAGTGTGGAGAGACCTAAAGAAAAAGAAACCCCCAAAACAATGAGAATGAAAGCAAAAAAGCCAGAAGCACAAGCCAAGAAAAAACAGGCAGATTAATCTCGGGCATTAAAACATGCCATACCACCAGCTGTCAAAAGCCAAAACACTTGCCAGTGTCAAAATAATACCAAAGTCCATCTACTGTAAGTCTATGCCTTACTAAAGACAACCAAAATTAGTCCAGTTGTTAGAAAAAACAGCCACTCAACAGGTCATACCCAAGGGTGAAGTCCAACAACAGACAGGTACCTAGATGACTAAAGATGGGGACTCAAATTAGATTAGCAGTTCGGAGTACAAGCTGGGGTAGCTACCAGAGTCTACTTAGAAAACAGATCAGGGAGAATATTTGGTAGTTGCTGATTTTCCACATCTGCACAGTCAAAAGAAAAAGAACCCTGTGGAAGCCAAAGGACCAGCTTGGCAGGGTACAGGATTCTAAATCTCATTCCTCCCTGGTGCAACTGCTTTTTAATCTCCGCATATGCCAGCTGCTTCTCTCTCACTAACTTGCTAACATCATTAAAGATAAAAAAAGCTGTGTTGCTGCCAGTACAGAACTGGTTGTGAGTGGGCTGTCCATTGGATTTTAAGCTTGTCCTGGAAGTTCGGTAGTCGGCAAATAATGGACTAGGGTCGCGCTCCCTGGTTAGGTTTAGGGCAGAGGGCCCTATGATGTAGGCACTTCCAGAGTCCAGTGGGACAGCAACTTGGCAGAAGAGGGCACTGAGAAAAGAAATAGGGTTTGATTGTTCTGCGCCCTCCGGAATCCCAAATAGCAGCAGATTGTTCCGCCAAGACCTATTTTCTAGGTCGTCCACCTTTTCTTCATTTTAGCTAACCACCTACTCAGCATTACCAGTTCCTTCTCCTCCATGTACGCCCAGTCCTTGAGCAAACTCACCCGCATTTTAACATCCCCAAGGCAGATGGACAGGAATTCCACCGAAGCTCGAATGGACTTTGTATCTGAGACCAGCTCTACCAGTATAGCCTTTATTGAGACAAACTCCAACATGCAGGCATCCAGCTCAACATCCCTTGAGTGTTCAGGGATGTCAGGAAGATTAGGCATGCCAAAAATAATCTTTTTGCACTTTGGGGGTTTCTGTTGGTTGGGACTTGGAGGTGAGGTAGTGAGTGGGGTCATCTCCATTAATGCTGAATCCTCCATCATAAGCTAGGTAAGGAAACCAAAATTCTGTTGCAAGGGTCATTGTTACATTGTCTGAAGCAGGGAAATGTGAGAAAGGAGAGGTGTTACCACTGAAAATTTCAAAAACAGCAAGTGACCCACTACGGAGCAGAAGTCAGATCACCAGTTTCCTATGGTTTCACTATCAAGGCCAGCCATGTTATGAGCAGCCAAAAATAAGGGTTTATCATTAAACTGCCTTCTTAACTGGTCAGGAAAAACTGTGGTCATGAGAAACTGTGGTAGTTATAAAATGTGTTCTAGAGAAACTGTAGGCTGACCCAAATCTGTATTTATGAGAACCACCTTGTCTTATCTCATGACCACAGTTTCAGCTCACAATCAGTTTTTCAAAACCATATATTGACCATGAAGATTCTGGAACATAGCAGTTTGAAAATGGTTACAAGCCTTTTTCTGTTTAGTTTTTGTTTATAGTTTTTATTAGATTTGCACAAATGAAAAACACACATTTCTTGCTTCTAATGAAGGAGTGTGAATGCATCTCACTATCACATCAATGATCATAAGACAATTACATTGTGATATTAATCATCTCCATTCTCAGTTAACTTAGGTGAAAGTCCTATAGACATTTTCTCAATACACTCAATGGTATGTAGTCAGATTGTTATAGTAATTGCAACAGATGCCAAGTAGCTCCCCCTTCCTTCCAGTGAGAGCAGCACTCCTCATCCTTTATTATAATCTGATTACTAGGGAACAAAAGATGTGTCAGTCTGCATCAAAAGTAGCACCCATTGTTGCCATTTGTCATTAAATTTTGTAGTTTTATCTTGTAAGGCTGCTGTAAGTTTTTCCATTTGCTAAATATTCATTACAATATGTCTCCAGTCTTCTATTGTAGGAATTATTCTGGTCATCCATCATCTGGTGATGGCCTTTTTGGCTGCTATCAAGTAGATTGGCAACAAGGTGCATTCCCAGAACTGGCTATGAGTTGGCATGACTGACAAGAGAATAATATCTGTTGTTAGTTCTATACCCTCCCCTAAGCATTCCCGTAGTGTAAGTTGTATAGTGCACCAGAATGCAGTCAACAAGGGACATTCCCAAAAGACATGGCCCAAATCAGGTACTCTGCAGTTGCAGCCCCTCCAGCACTGGCCGTAGTGCTGAGGTAAATATTTAATTAGGACTGCAGGTGCTCAGAAGATTCTATAGCGACACTTCCAGTCGTATTCTCTCTATGTCTGTGAGAGGGTGACCTTGACCACCGATAGAGCACTAGCCAGCCAGGCCTCAGGCATTACTAATTATTGCAGATCAGTATTCCATTTTTGAAGCACTGGCATGGTATTGTCCCCCAGCGACTCCCTTAATAGTCTGTATAAGCTGCTTATTATATGACCCCCTAAGTTACCATGAAGAGCAACTATTAGAAAGCTCATTGGGACAGTCTGGGGTTGTGGAGTCAAGTTCTGGTCAAAGTTTGGTTTTGCACATAAGCCCTTAGTTGTAAGAAATGGAAATGGTTTCCTGATGGGAGCCCATAAGTAGTCCGCAATTCTTCAAAAGAAAGGATCCCTGTCTCATTTAATATTTGATATATATAATGAATACCAAGCTGCCTCCATTTATGAAAGGCTGGGTCAAGGGATGATGGATTAAAATTTTCGTCCTTTGATATTAATCGTAGAGAATAAAACATTTCCGTGAATTTTGGATGATATTTTACTGAATTCCAAGTTTGAAGAAGTACGCCTGTTAACTTTGAAAAATTTCGGAGAGGAGTAGAGTTACCCTTGGATGCAAACAATATTGGTGCTATGTCATATAGGTCGTTAAGTGCAAATTCTATATCTTTCAGGAGGGGAGTGAATACATGGGAGTGGCCTACTGAAATATAATCTTGAGAAAGCCCACATTGGCATACCACTCTAAATTAGGTAGGTTAACACCCCCTAAAGCTAAGAGTAAATGCAACACAGAGGGCAGGATTCACAAAGAAAGCCAAAAATCCAGCAGCTGCGGGAAAAAGGCCTGCAACACTATGGAAACGCAGTTGCGTGATATTCACAAAGAAAAATTGAGCAGGTGTGGAATTTCGTAAAATCCCCGCAGGTACGGAATTTCAGCAGCTGCGAAAATTGCACACGTACTGAAAATCTGCAACTGCAGATCCGCAGCTCCAGAAATAGCTTAGGAGGCATAGCAACTGGTTAACTTAATTAGCTGAAACAGCAGACTGTAACAGGGCTGCCATAGAATGAAGCTGAAAGCACCCACAGAGACCAGCAACCAGTCCCTCAACTGGGACCACTGCAGCACCACAGGTACCAGTAATACCACGGCACCACAGTGGGCAACTGTTACTGCTGGTCCCTCCTCCCTGGGGTGTTCCTGTTGCCTGCAGGGGTAGCACACATTACAGGCTGGCCAGGATCTATTGCCTGTGGGGCTCCTTCATGGGCTGCACTGTCTGGTGGTTGTTGCCTGTTGCCATATCATGGCAATGTGTGGTTTTGTTGCTGTTACAGCAGCTACTGTTATGCTATCTGTGATGCTATTACTTGTGCCTCACCTCCACCTTAATTGATTTCAATTGCTGGGGCATTACTGCAGTGTGCTGAGGGAGAGTTACACCTCATTCCACTGTGTGTAACATTATTTCCGCAGCTGCACAAAAAAACTGGTTGTGATTAGCCTTTCAGGGGCTATGCCTTACTTACCTCACACCTTTTTTTCCCTCAGGGACTTCCACAGCTGCACTTTTTTCCACAGTCCTTAGTGTTGTTTTTCTACAGCTGCAGAGGGTTTTGTGAATAGCACTCAGTGCAAGTTCCCCTTAGTTTCCATAGCTACAGCAGTTTTGGGAACTTAGGGAAGGTTTTGCACCTTCAGAGAGCTTTGTGAATCCAGCCCAGAGTATCTAACTCTTGGGTGCTGCCTACCTCATATTAAATTTGAGATAAGTTTGTTTCATGAAATAAAATAAAAATGGGGTTGGGGGATTCATAAATTTTGGAATAAGTATAACATGCAGGGAAGGACATTCATCCTTGTAATTTTTACCCTTTGAAAAAAGTATAAATGCAGCCTTCCCCAGGATTCAAGATCCTGTTGTATCTGAAGGGTGAGGGGTTCATAATTCATAAGGTCAAGATTGTCAATGTTTTGCTTTATGGTAATCCCCAAATATTTTATTTTTGTTTCCCGCCAACCCAAGGGTAATTTATTTTTTAAAGATGCATATGGGGAGAAATTAAAAATTAGAACTCCTGTCTTACTGACATTAAGTTTGAACCCTGCATTTTGTTCAAAGGTCTGCAATATTTCCCATAGCCTGGGAATCGACTGTTCCAGAGATAAAAGTAAGAGGAGCACATTGTCCGTGAACAGCGTAACCTTGTGCTGCGACTGTCCTATACTTATACCCTCTATCCCCGCCTCCCTTTGGAATTGCCATATCCAAAGGATCTATATATAAGGCAAATAAGAGTGGGGAGAGATGGCAGCTCTGTCTGGTTCCTCTTTGTAAGGTAATTGTGGAGGTCAAGGATCCACTGACTCTAATATAGGCCTTTGGGTTTGCATACATATTTTTCAGCCAAGTTTGAAAAATTTCATGGAAATTAAAGGCAGGCAGGGTGTCCCAGAGAAAGTTCCAGGACACCCTGTCAAATGCCATCTCAGAGTAAAAATTTAAAAGAACCATTGGGATCTTTATGGTGTGTATATATTCCAGTAATAGTAAAGTACGGCGAATATTATCTGATGTACATCTAGCTTAAATAAAGCCAGATTGGTCTGGATGTATAATTGTGGTCATGTTATGTTCTAATCACATTGCCCAAATGGCCATATCTGTTTTGTAGTCAGATTTAGTATAGGGCACTATGATGATGGGAGTGTTTTATCTCTATCCGGCTTCAGGATAGCCTCTAGTACCGTGTAGTCCCATGATGGTGGGAGGGCGAACCTATCTCTCTGTGACCTCACAGAATAGGCATGTTAGAGTAGGGAGTAACAGCCCCATTAATTTTTTATGCCACATTGCAATGAACCCTTCAGGACTGGGACATTTATAGGGTTTAGCTGTATGAATTTGGTGGGTTATTTCCTCTGGGGTTATCATCGCCTCTAGTCTCTGTCATTGTGCATCTGTTAAATGGGGGAGCTCTAATGTTTTCAAGAATTTTTGTCTTGAATCTGGATTACATCTTGAAGTCTCTGCATAAAAAGTTTGGTAAAAGTTAACTTAAATATTCTGTATGCTGTCTGCTGTGTGGGTAACTTTATGAGTAATAGGATCTCACAATTTCAGGATGGTAACAGCCCTTTTCTGCATCCAAATTTTTCATGCCAAGTTCTATGTCCCCCAGATCTACCCTCATAGTTAGTTTGTTTAAGATACATCAATGTCTGTTGAACCTTGTGGTCCATTATGTTTTGTATTTCTTGTTTTGTTTTAAGTTGAAGCTGTCTGTCTCCCTCTCTATATGATTGCTGGTATGCCTGAAGATTATCCATCAGGAGATGGTATCTAGCATCATATTGCTTTTGTTTTTTAGCCGAATATGCTATCATTTCCCCTCATAAGATGGATTTTAAAGTATCCCATAGGACTGAAGTGGAAACTTGTTGTGTATCGTTGACTTGAAGTATTTGATGGATAAACTCTGTATTAAGGAGACAAACTCAGGATCACGGAGCAGGGATTCATTAAGTTGCCAAAGTGTTTGTTTTTTTCATCTTACCCAAATCTATCTTCAAAAGAATAGAGTGGTGATCATAAAGAAGGCGTGGTCCATAAGACACATCCTGAAACAAATGGAAATCTTCACAAGAAATAAAAAAGCAATCTAATCTTGAGTAACTATGGAATCTCCCCTAGTAATGTGTATAGGCTTTTTGCGTGGGGTACCTTTTTCTCCAAGTGTCTACTATTCCCAGCTGTTCAGAAGAACCTCTAAGAAAGTGCAGAGTGTTAGTTACTCTTTGAGAGTATGTGTTTGTTGAGTCCATATCTACATTCCAGGTCATGTTGAAATCAACCCCTATAATCAATTTGCCCTTAAGAAGGTCCAGAAGCTTGTTCAAAAAGGTTTGAATTACTGGGGTTGGAGATTGTGGAGTAACATCCTGAATGTAAAGTGTACCCTGTAGAATCACATACCTACCCTGTTTATATAATTATTTTTAACTTCAAGTGGGGTTGATCTAGGTACCAAGATCACCACCCCCCCTCCATCTGCCACTTGGGTGAGAAGAGGCGAAGACCCTGTATCTCGCCCCCATTTCAATTTAGAATGCTCCTTGTCTGATAAGTGAGTTTCTCGGATAAAATATAAGTCTGCCGAGTTCTTCTGTAAATATTGTATAAACCTTGTTCTCTTGATTAGGTTTTTCAGTCCATTGATATTCTGTGAAAATATCCTTACAGGTGTGGAGGACATCATCACAAGTGGACTAGAAGGTGCTGCTCCCACTGAGAAGGGCCGCCATCCCCCACAGACAAGAAGGCCGCCTGTACCAAAACATCCAGGTTGAAAAACAGTTCTCCCTCCAGATGTCCAGAAGAACCTGGAGCTGTAGACTGGAGTAAGAAGTCAGTGCTAGATGTCGAGCCCACCATCCCAGACCAGAACAGCCCCTCCCTCGTGTAAAAATAAAGTTTCATCTATGACCAATTTCTAATGTTTGTGTCTCGTTTGTTAAGAAAGGTAATTTTGGTCTAGAAACCGTTAGATCAACATGTGGGATTTTAAACTCAATCCCTATACTTGATGAACTTAAAAAAGAATTATGCTGAACTATCCCCAAATCCCTCCTCCTCCCCCTATATACAGTAAACAAGCCCCAAACATGGGGAAAAAAAACTGTATATCCAAATAGATTGAACTATATTACAAAATGACTTCCAGGTTCGAGGTACAAACAAGGCGTTACCTCTACTTGCCCCAAGAGATAGTGGTAAATATCCCCCAGTGCAGAGTGCCTTTTCCACATATGCTGTGGGTGAAGCACTCTGAGGGACAATCAGTTCCCAAATAATAAAAAAGATCACCATAGCAGTGATGCTTGAAAAAGAAAAAATATGAAGTGATGGTGCCATGGAAGTCCAGTCTCAGAGAAGTCATATTCCCTGACTTAGTAAGGAATTTTAATTAATGTATGATTCTTCTCGTGTTTTATATACCATGGGATTCACCATGGGATTCAATGGGATGCACCATGGGATTCAATGACTGGTTGAAAAGCTGGTGCAGAGCTCAGGGATTTGGCTTCATTGGGGACTGTGGCTCCACCTGGAGGGATGCAGGCCTATACAGGCGTGATAGTCTGCATCAAACCTGAGAAGACAGGATCCTAGGTGAAAAGTTTAAATACTTCAGTGGCAAGCATTTAAACTAACCAAGGGGGGAAGCACTGAAGAGGAGAAGGGAAATCCTAGCCCACCCCCAAAAATCAGGGTAATTAATGAGGTAAACACCAAAATAGAGCAGTTGATAGGGAGAAGGGCAGGGGTAAATGGAGAAAAAGACAAAGGCAGTAGGGACAGGGATTGCACAAAAAGAAATAAAGCCATAAAAAAAAGGAGGGTAATGAGTACCAATGCCCGTAGTCTAGGTAAAAAGTTCCCTGAAATGGTGGCCTTGATGGAAGAGGGATGCCTGGATATTGTGGCGGTCACAGAAACATGGTACACAGAGAACCATGACTGATATGTCAACGTACCAGGGTACACAATCTACAGGAGGGACAGGGAGGGAAGGAGAGGAGGAGGAGGAGTAGCTCTCTATGTAAGGGAAGGGATAAAAGCAACAGAACTAAAGGGTAAACAAGGAGGAGAGGAGGCACTGTGGGTCACCCTGGAGACTGGAAATGGCTCCACAATCCGTACAGGGGTTGTATACAGACCTCCATCTCAGGGGGAGGAAATGGACAAGGAAATGATAGAAGGCATCCTTCAGATGGCAGAGAAAGGGGAGATATTGCTGATAGGGGACCTGAATATGCCAGATGTTGACTGGAGCACCTTTGCTGCAGCCACATCCAAGAGCAGGGCCATTCTCGATGCCCTACAGGGGGCATGCCTCAGACAGCTAGTTTTGAAACCCACTCGGGAGAGAGGAATCTTGGACCTGGTGCTCTCAAATGGGGATGGAGAGAGGATCTCTGATCTTCAAGTGGGTAGCCATCTGGGAACAAGCGACCACCAAACAATGTGGTTCACAATAAACTTAGCTGCAGAGTCAAGCCACACAAAAGTGAAGGTGCTAGACTTCAGGAGGACTGATTTTGTCAAAATGGGAGAGTGCCTCAGAAAAGCACTAGCAAACAGGCAGGAAGGTGGGGTGGAGTAACAATGGGGAAACATCAAAACCACCATCACAGAGGCAACAAGTCTTTGTGTGAAGCAAGTAAATAAATCAAAATGAAAGAAAAAACCACTATGGTTCTCAAAAGAAGTGGCGGGGAAGGTAAGGGAAAAAGATAGCATTCAGGAAGTATAAGGAAACACAGAAGGAGCAGGACAGAGAACTGTACCAGTTAAAGCAGAAAGAAGCGGGTAAGGCAGTCAGAATAGCAAAGGCCCAAACTGAGGAAAAGATAGCCAACTCAGTTAAGAAGGAGGATAAAATCTTTTATAGGTACATTAGGGAGCAAAGAAAGACTAAGGCAGGGATACTGAGGCTGAACAAAGAGGAAGGTGGTTGGGCAGAGAGTGACGGTGAAAAAGCAGGGATACTGAATGACTACTTCTGCTCAGTATTCACAATGGAAAGGCAGGTGGAAATACCTAATCCGGTCAATAGAAGCACTCTGGATAGGGGGGTTGATATTAGTCCTTTCACAGAAGAAAGGGTTCTGAAAGAACTCTAAAAACGGAAGGTGGATAAAGCAATGGGGCCTGATGGGATTCATTCACCCCAGAATTTTAAAAGAACTAAGGGAAGAACTAGTAACATCACTGACTACCCTTTTTAATAAATCATGGGAGGATGGGGTGGTACCTGAGGACTGGAGGAGGGCAGATGTGATTCCCCTTCACAAAAGTGGGAGCAAAACAGAGGCAGGAAACTACAGACCTGTCAGTTTGACCTCAGTGTTAGGAAAAATGATGTAATCACTTCTGAAGGAAAGGATTGTTGAGTACCTAGAGGCCAGTGGAGCACAGGACTCAAGGCAGCATGGATTCACAGTGGGAAGGTCATGTCAGACAAATCTAATTGATTTCTTTGACTGGGTGACCAAAGCAGTAGACCAGGGAGGGGCTGTGGACATGGCCTACCTAGACTTTAGCAAGGCATTTGACACAGTTCAGCAGAAAAGATTAATAAACAAATTAGCCAGCCTGGGAGTGGGTCCTAGGGTGGTAGCCTGGGTAAAACACTAGTTGGACAACAGGACACTGCGGGTAATAGTAAATGGAGTCCACAGTGAAGAAAGAAGGGTTACTAGTGGGGTACCGCATGGTTCAGTACTGGGGCAGCTCCTTTTTAATGTCTTTATAAGTGACATTGCAGAGGGACTGGAAGGGAAAGTATGTCTCTTTGCAGATGACACAAAGATCTGCAACAGGTTGATAGACAAGGTGGGGTGGAAAGGATGAAAAGGGACTTGACAAGGTTACATAGATACATAAATACATAGACAGTGTCTGCAGATTAGGGCCTATGGCCCACCCAGTCTGCCCATTTGAGCTTGTAAGTTCAGTTTATGTTTTCCTAGAAGTCTGTTGCCCCTTACCCCTGACCTCCAGAATTCCTTTATATCTATCCCATGCATTCATAAATCCCGTGATTGTTTCAGCCCCCACCACTTCCTCTGGCAGGGTGTTCCACTTGCCCACTACCCGTTCTGTGAAGAAATTCTTCCTCATGTTTCCTCTGAATCATCCTCCCTCCAACTTCATACCATGCCCTCTAGTCCTGGTACATCTTTTTCACTTAAAAATAGTATATTCCTGCACCCTGTTCCTCCATGTAAGACACTTGTACGTCTCTATCATATCCCCTCTCCCTCCTCTCCTCCAGGGAGTACATATTCAGTTCCTTCAACCTGTCCTCATAGGACTTGTGATGCAATCCATGTACCATCATTGTTGCCCTCCTCTGAACCTTCTCTACCCTGTCTATATCCTTACATAGGTAAGGTCTCCAGAACTGTACACTGTACTCCAGGTGGGGCCTCACTAGTGTCTTGTATAGTGGAATTATGACCTTTCTTTCCTGCTGGTGATGCCCCTGCCTATGCATCCCAGCATCCTATTTTCTTTACCTGCTGCCTTGTCACACTGTTTCCCCTACCTTGAGGTCATCGGAGATGATAACTCCAAGATCCCTTTCCTGCTTGGTGCATGCTATATCCTCACCCCCCAACTGATATATTGTGCAAGGGTTTTTGTGCTCCATATGCATTATCTTGCACTTCTTTGCATTGAATTTCAACTGCCAACCCTCTGACCATTCTTCAAGTTTCTGCAGGTCCCTTCTCATTCTGTCTACACCCTCTGGAGTGTCTACTCTGTTACAGAGCTTTGTGTCATCAGCAAACAGTGAAATTCTGCCTTTTAGGTCTTGAGCAATGTCACTGATGAAGATGTTGAATAGGACCGATCCCAGCACTGATCCCTGTGGTACCCCACTGGTCACTCATCCCTCTGTGGAGTGACAACCATTTACTACCACCCTCTGTGTCCTGCCACCCAGCCAGTTACCTACCCACCAGGTTGGAGGAATGGTCAAATGTATGGCAGCTTAGATTCAATGCAAAGAAGTGTAAAGTAATGCACTTGGGAAACAAAAATCCAGGGGATGAGTACACAATGGGGGGTGAGATAATGACAACAACAAAAATGGAAAGGGACCTGGGGGTAGTCATATCAGATGACCTAAAGGTGGGTCAGCAATGTGAGAAGGCAGTAAGGAGGGCTGGGGGGATACTGGGAAGCATAGGGAGAGGCATCACCAGTAGAAAACAGGAAATTGTTGGCCCTCTGTATAGACAGTTGGTAAGACCACATCTGGAGTACTGTGTACAGTTCTGGAGACCCCATCTCCGCAAAGACATAGACAGGGTGGAGGCTGTCCAGAGGAAGGCAACAAAAATAATGCAGGGTCTGCATCAGAATACATATGAAGAAAGACTAAAGGAACTAAAGATGTATAGCCTCGAGGAAAGGAGGGAGGGGGACATGATAGAAACTTTCAAATACCTCAAGGGAATCAACAAAGTCCAAGAGGGTAGCATCTTTCAGAAAAAGAGATGTGCAAAAACAAAGGGGCATAATTTGAAGATAACGGGGGGACAGCTCAGAGGTAATGTGAGGAAGTATTTCTTCACAGAGAGGGTTGTGGATACATGGAACAGCCTTCCTGAGGAGGTCGTAGAGTCAAAAACAGTGGGGGAATTCAAGAATGCATGGGACAGACATAAGGCAATTCTAGTGGGGGGTAGGAGAAGTAGGCTGTTGGTTAACTATGATCTGCAGCTTATCCATTAGGTAGGGAAATGGACAGACTAGGTGGGCCAAGTGGTCCTTATCTGATGTCAAATTCTATGTTTCTTTGCTTCTATGGGGGCCAAAGACCCAAACTTGTCAACCCCAAAGACTTCCCAACAGGTGTATTATTACTTTAAGGTCCCCTGTGGCCTTTACTCTAATCCTCTCGAATGCTTTCTTCCCTTTTCTCATCAAAACTAGTTAATGGAGTGAGAAATGCTAAGGGACCTGTGTGGAATCGCCCCCCCTCAGGCTCCAATGATATGGTTTCCCCGGGCAATCAATCACCCCCCCACCAAGAAAGATGCACCCGGGGGGAGCACAAACCCAAACAAGAAGTCATCTGCCTATCCAGTCTTGTAGATTTGGACAATAGAGGATAGATGGGGACCTAAATCATTATGGACCAATATCAATAGATCACATCATTAAGTGAGCTATTCTTATGCTAGCCTTAATTATAGACATCTGTCCTGTACCTGGTTAAATGGTAGCAGACAGTATGTCTAAAGCCCAACAGGACCACAAATCAAATGCCCTTATACATAATTTGAAACTAAGGGGGGGGGGGGCTCATCCCTGTAGACACATGGCTACAAGTAATGCCCACCTCGAACTCATTAGTAACAATGTCATTATGTGTCCCAGAAGATGGGACCCAATAAAACTAGATCAAGGAATGCCCATCTCACAGCCTACATTAACTAATGGAATAACAAGGTGCAGGAAGAGTACCTGCAGTTATCCAGTAATGCTTCCTGTATGGTTAACCATTAATTTATTTTTTTATAATAACAGTGAGGTAGGGCATGGACAGGGAGAAGGAAGCAGGCAGTTAGTGAGCCACTATCCAACCACCCCCCAGTACAGTCCCCCCCCAGCCATTCACTGCACCCGTGGCCAGTTCAATAAGTCCCACCACTCAGGGTGCTGGAGAAAAGGGGGAGAACAAGTTCTCCTTCCTTTTAGGGTGGGCACAATGGCCATGATGGCCACAAGAGCAGCGGCCCTGCATTAACCAACACATCCATTACATATTCCCCTTCCCCAACCTCATCCCCAAACACTTGAAAAGTATAAGCAGTTTTTAAATCAAGAATTTAAGGATTGTCTTTTTAAGGTGTCTTCCCAAAGGAAAGTCTGCAAAGTAGAAAAGCCAGACGTATTGACCAAGCTCATGTATTATAATGCTGTATGGTACCTGGGGGGGGGTACCCTATCCTAATGCTTAATCACAGGATGATTATAAAAATGGGTCAAGATAGGATTAGGTCCAATGGTGGGCCGCCTTGCTTCTATGTACAAATCAAAGCTAGCACTGTGAAGAACCAGGCCACATGAAGGCCTGAAGAACCATTGTCCCATCCAGTGTCACCCTGTCCATGCAGCATTACAGACAAGTCAAGTTAAACATTATATATTCTTGGGACTGGAATATTGTTGGGTATAAATTGCATAGTAAATCTAGGGAATTTAGAAAGGGAGTTGGGGTAGGCATTTATATAGATGAGAGTATACAGTCAGAGGAAATAGAACTAACTCCAAATAAAATAGAATAAATTTGGGTTAAAATCACACCTATAAAATCACCAAAAATCATAATAGGTACCATGTATAGACTGCCTTCTAGCCAAAAGAATGATGACCTAGCCCTAATAAATCAGATACTAACTTTAAACCCAGCAGATTGGATCCTAGTTCTGGGTGACTTCAATTTAGCAGGAATCAACTGGGAAACATTACAGAGTTCAAACATATCGGAGGCAAGATACCTCGAAGCTTTCGATCATATAGAACTGGAACAGAAAGTAGAGACATGTATGAGGGGAGAACACATACTGGATTTAGTATTAACTAATATGGGAGACACGATATCTAAATGCGAAGGAAAAATCCCCCTTGGAACTAGTGATCATTCTGTTATAAGCTTCCAGATAAAGGAACTTTTCAAAGAGAAATCAAGCGTCACTTCAATAGTAAATTTTGGTAAGGCTAGATTCCAGATTAAGAGGGAAAACTTGAGAGCTTGGGACTGGCAAAATGAGATGGCAAACAAGCCAACAAGTAGCATGTGGGATACCCTGCGCAATTAAATAAATCTTGAAGTGTCTAAAAAACATACCCAGCAAAACCAAACCAACTACTAAAGGTGTTAAACAGCCATGGATTACACCCAAAATAAAAAAAAAATGATAAAAAAAAAAATAAACTTTATAGCAGATATATGAAAAACAAGAAGGACAAAAGGTGGCTACATTACAGAGAATAGGCCAAAAAGTCAAAAAGGAAATAAAAAAATCCAAAGCATCACATAAACTTAAGCTGGCATCAAAATCAAAGGATAATTATAAAACATTTTATTCTTACATAAACAGGAAAAAAGGAGGGAACAACAGTGTAGGTCCTCTGAGAAATTTGGATGGCCACATGGTATCAGATGCAAAAGAAATGGCAAATATTCAAAACCCAATATTTTTTGTCTGCTTTTAACACAAATAAAAAACCCTGTTCTGCTATTCAATTTCCCGTAAAGACTGATAGCCGTACTCAGACAGAGCTTGAGGATGTTAACACCCGACTTAGACAAATAAACTCGAATAAATCTCCAGGTCCTGATGGTTTGCACCCAAGGGTAATCAAAGAGCTGAGTGATGAAATTGCCCCTCCCCTGACATTTCTATTTCAAACATCGTTGGACAGAGGAGAAGTGGTGAATCAGTGGAAAATTGCATCAGTAATTCCCCTGTCCAAAAAACGGTCGAAGGCAGATCCTTCAAACTATAGACCAGTCAGTTTAACATCTATTATGTCCAAAATCCTAGAAGGTATAATAAAGGACAATATATCTGATTATCTAGACAGAATTGGTTTGAAAGATAGGACACAGCATGGATTCACAAAGGGGCAATCATATGAAACAAACATGCTCCAACTTTACGATCAAGTGAGCAGATACTTAGATGGGGGAGCTTTGGTGGATGTGGTATTCCTTGATTTTTCAAAAGCCTTCAACAAACTGGCACATGGTGAGCTATTAGATACATTGAGGGAAATGGGAATTTAGGACGCCATAATAGAATGGATTAAAGTTTGGCTGATAGCAAGGAAACAGAAGGTCTGCATTAAAGGAATCTATTCTGATTGGGCAGAAATGACTAGTGCAGTGCCCAGGGGTTAGTTCTGGGTCCCTGTTTATTCAACATATATGTGACATCTATTCAGTATCAGAATGAAAATGTATGGCTAACAAAATTTGCAGATGACTGCAGGGTAGGGGTTGTGATAAAGGACAGAGAAGGATCAGGGGCTCTCAAAAAGTACTGAACCACATATACGATTGGACTGTCAAGTCCCAATTATACTTAAACAAGGAAAAATGTGGAGTAATGCACATGGGAAGGAAAAATCTGACACGCATATAATATAAACGGGAGCACCTTAAAGACAGTCATGGCAGAAAAGGATCTGGGGATCCTTATTTCACAAGATATGAAATTCTCTTATTGTAAGAGTCTGTCTCAAAAAGGAAACAAAATTGTAAACTGTATTTTTAGACACATTAACAGCAGAAGTAGGGAAGTAATAATACCCCTGTCTACCTCTCTGGTGAGGCCAATCCTTGAGTATGGCTCTTAGGTGTGATCTCCATACTGAAAGGGCAAGATTGCTATGCTTGAGAGAATTCAGAAAAGAGCTACAAGGGGAATACAAAATCTAAAAGGAATGGATTATGAAAAGAGGCTTAGGGCCCTAGAGTTATATCCCTTGGAATACAGGAGAAGAAGGGGAGATTTGTGTCTGGTGCACAAGACCTGGACAGACAATCAATTGTGGGAAGACCTGGGCTTGGAGTCATGGGAACAGGTGCTAAATACTTGGGCCCACCCACTGCAGCTAAAGGTCAGAAAACCTAAGCTGCAGAAAAGCCAGATGTGGTTCAGTCAAAGCACAGTACATACCTGGAACAGATTACACCTCGAGGTAGTAACCAGTACAACTGCAAACATGTTTAAACTGAAACTGGGTAAACATGTAAGGGAATTAGGAAATATTTTTAAGGTTTAGGCAAAATGTAATAGACGAACCAAACAGACGGAAGTCTTTATAGTGTTCTGAAATTACCTATGATGATACTTATGATATTCCTCTCCCACACCCCCCTTAAAAAATGGTAACAAGCATATGCCATTGTCAGTGTGATATCTGGAGAAATGTCTCAATAAAGTTCTTTCCCTTAAGACAGTTCACCAACAAGGAGAGTTAATCGAGATATCAAAGTCCCAGTATTAATTTATTGTATATAGCACAGGAGGGATCTTCTCTCAGGCAATGATATTTCGGTTGGCTTAAGGAGTTAGGCAAAAAAGGAATTAATGAATGGTGGACCGGCCAGCCTCGTTATTCCATGAGGCAAAAACTGAGTAGGAACTTCAGTTGTGCAGGCCCAAAGAATAGTGGCCTAAGCCAGCACTGCCCCGCTTAAGCAGCTTAACTTAACAAACATAGAAGGCAGTCTGGTAAGTTCTCCTAGGAGTCTAGCCACAGTCCAACTCCACAACTTCCCTTATAGGAGAGTCAGTGATCAGGTGTAGTAGCAAGGAGGAGGAGGAGGAGGTGCAACAATGAGAGGGCCTGGTCCAGCAGCACACACACACCCCTCCCCAGGCCAACTGCTATGCTCCTGGCCAGACAAAAGAGCTCTACCACATGGAGGAGCTGGAGGAAGGGGATGATCTTTTACATTACCCCCCTTCCTAGGAATGGCCCAGAGGGGAGCGCGGGTCGCAGCAACCAGTGCTCCCCACCCCCTTGCAAACCTCCCCCTTAAGCCCTCACAAGCCACCAACCTGAATAGAAAAGGGAATCCAGTGGATGCATAAGCAGTTAGTTCAAACTATTCCAGCAAACGTAGCCTGCTGCTGATGGTAACATTGAAGTTTGTCCAGGATCTCGGAGAGAGGAATATCTGGCCTAGTATTTGGTGCAGTCTTGCCAGATCTCCCAGCTATGTTCATCGAGTTGCGTACCTCCTGAGCCAAGTTTCTGGGTCTCTGCTAAGTATAGGGACCTCTTGCCTACAAATCTTTGACTGCTTCCTCAGCCACCCACTGTAACCCTATCTCCCTCCAGGACTCCCTACAACTATCCTATAATGATGCCGAAACCTGGTTAAAGAGCACAGACTGGTCATTAATCTCAAAAAAACAAAAACAATGCTTTTTGCCCACCCCCAAAACAAAGCCAGCAACTTCCTACACCATATCCTCCCCTGTTCCAAACAACCACTAGAGCAAGTCCACTCCTACAAGTACCTTGGGGTCTCCTTTGACTCTGCCCTCACCTACCACACCCACATTGATGCACTTGCTTCAGCCACTAATGTGTGGCTCAGTATTTTATACTGCCATAAAAACCATCTCCCCCCCGCTGCCCTTTGTCTAGCGGTTACATCCTCTATATTATCCCTTGTTGACTATGTCCTACCAGTATACGGTGCTGCTGACACGACCACCCTCAATAAAATTCGCCTCATCATAAATAAGGCATGCAGGCTAATCACTGGGGCCCCCAGACTCATGCATTCGTGCCAGCTCTATGACATGACAATACTGCTGAATCTAGATGAATGTCTATGATACCAAACCTGCCTAATAACAAAAAAAACTCTTCTCGGACTATCCCCACCTGGGCTGACAGCCTCCCTCCGCCAAGCCCAACCCTTGGTCTGTACACGGACCACCTGCAAGGCCACTTTTCTGGTCCCAAGATCCAGGACTTCCCATGGACAGAGGTCCTTCTGCTATAGAGCTCCATCCTGGTATAACTCGCTCCCTGCCCCCATCTCTGATGCCCCCATGATCTCCAAATTCAAAACCGCACTTCGGAGCCAACTATTTAATAAGCATAGCTGTACCTGTCTATAAATGAGGCATAGCTCTCTGTGCCCCGGCAATGCTCGCTGGCAGCATCCACACCTCACCTCTTTTAATCCTTGCCCATTGCCGATTGAACTGCTATTATCCTGCTGTTTGCTCTTACCTTCGTGCAAGAATGTGCCATTGTAACTAAACTGGCTTATCTGTTCAAATGTTGTAATCGCATGTGTTTGCTAACTATGTAAATCTTATGCTGTAACCAAAAGTCTGTTATGTATTTGTCCTCAATGTGATGAGGTACCTTTGGAAATTAGCTTCTGGCTCAACGGTTGTAAACTGATGTACAAATAAATAAAATAAAAAAAAGTATTGTATATACCTGCGGACTTCCTGGAAATGGCACATTTAGTTTAGCTGGGTAAGGAGTCTGAAATTTTAAATTGTTTGCTCTGAGACTTTGGAAGAGTGGAATATAGTCCCTTCTTTGCTTTTGCGTGAGCAGGGCATAGTTGTTATTTATGAATATGCACCTGGTTCCATATTTAAGACCTTCTTGCTCCATGCCTTCTGAATGAGGTCATCCTTGGTTGCATAATTTAAAAATCTAGCCACTATTGATTGAAGTCGAGCATCAGAACCCACTGGCTTTGGCCCCAATCCATGATGAGCCCACTCTATATAGATCAGGTATTCTGGACCCAGATCCAAAAAATTCTGAAAAAGGCCATCTAGGAAGGCCACCATGTCTCGGCCCTCCTCATCCTCCGGAATACATATATACAGAGGTTTTTCTGCCATCCACGGTTTTCAGCATCTTCTTGTCTGGCGGTGAGTTGAAGTTGAGAGTGGGCCAGATCCATGATAGTGGACTCCAGTGAGTCTAGTCGGGCTGGGATAGTGGAGATTTGCTTGTCGGCCTCATTGGCCCTAGTCTGAAGAATGCCCAGGTCAGAGCAGAGCTCTCTCAACGAATCTTTCATTTCCGCCCGAAGATCTGAGATTGCCTGAAGTATTGTCTTGAGTTTGTCTGGGGATTGTTCTTTATTTAAATCTTTCCCCTGGGTCTTTTTCATGTATCTCCCTTTTTTAAGTTCCTCTTATGATGTTGCGGCCGGGTCCATGGCTGGTGCAGCCACTGTCTCACTGTTGGCCTCCTCTGCAAGTACTTGGAATCAGTTTCTGGTAAATCTTGCCAGCGTTATTTTTGACCCATGTCTAAAATAACTATTCAACTTTATTTTTAGGCTAGTTTAGTAAAGTTTTTAATTTAATTTTAAACCATGTCAACTGTACTCGGGGGAGCTCTTCCTCCACACTGCTAGCTACTTCATGATGCCACCAGAAGTCCCAGACCTTTTTCTGTTTTGTATAAAATGGCATAATCAGAAACTGACAAATTACTGAGCATGTTCAATTGGTACACTTTTTATATAACTTTTATTTTATTTGTTTTACTTTAAAAGCACTGAACAGGCAAGACTTGGGACATGATCTAATGAGCTTGAAAGTTCATGTTTTAAATCCAAGCCTTTTTGTGCTTATACATGAGCAAGTCTTATCAATCATTTTTTTAAAATGTTTAACATTCTATAAGGAACAAACAGCAGAACCCACTTTAACCAAAATTTTCAAGACTAGGAGATCCTTTCCTTGATGCAGTGCACTTCAGTGTTCAGGTCCCTTGCCTTAATGAGAACATGTACTGCCTGAAATTAATATAAACCTTTAGAAACATAGACTTTGACAGCAGATATGGACCACTTGGCCCACCTAGTCTGTCCGTTTCCCTACCTATTGGATAAGCTGCAGATCCTAGTTAACCAATAGCCTACTTCTTCCTACCCCCCACAATAATTGCCTTATGTCTGTCCCATGCATTCTCGAATTCCCCCACTGTTTTTGATCCCACACCCTCCTCAGCAAGGCCATTCCATGTGCCCACCACCCTCTCTGTGAAGAAATACTTCCTCACATTGTCCCTGAGCCATCCCCCCTCTGTCTTCAAATTGTGTCCCCTTGTTCTTGCACATCTCTTTTTCTGAAAGATGCTACCCTCTTGGACTTTGTTGATTCCCTTGAGGTACTTAAAAGTTTCTATCATGCCCTCCCTCTTAGGGCTCTGAGCTGCAAACCTGGAGACCTGGGTTTGAATCCCATAGCCCCCACTTGCATACTGTGTGATCCTGAGCAAGTCACTTAACTTCCTTGTGTTCCCAGGTCACACTTGGAAACAAGCTTTGGCTTAGTGTGCCTTTCCTGGTTAAACAATCCCCCCTTTGCCTTTCCCTTCCCTCTCCCTACTTTTCTCAAGGGTATACATATTAAGCTCCTTTAGTATGTCTTTGTATGGCTTCTGTTGCAGATCCTGCACCATTTTAGTTGCCTTCCTCTGGACTGCCTCCATCCTGTCTATGTCCTTGAGGAGATGGGGTCTCCAGAACTGCACACAGTACTCCAGATGGGGTCTCACCAACTGTCTGTATGGAGGGATAACAACGTCCTATTTCCTATTGGTAATTCCTCTCCCTATACATCCCAGTATCCCCCCCCCCAGCCATCCCTACTGTCTTCTCACATTGCTTGTTTACCTTTTGGCCATTTGATATGACTACCCCCAGGTCCCTTTCCATTTTTATTGTTGTTACTACCTTCCCCTCATTGTGTACTCTTCCACTGGGTTTTTGTTTCCCAGGTGCATTAGTTTGCACTTCTTTGCATTGAATGTAAGCTGCCATACTTCTGACCATTCCTCCAACCTTGCAAGTCCCTTCACATCCTTTCCAGCCACCCTTGTGTATCAACCCTGTTGCAGATCTTTGTGTCATCTGTAAAGAGGCATATGTAACCCCCCTGCAAATGGGGGTTCCCAAAAGTTTTCCAGGAGCTTGCTTGAATGCTTCAAGCCTGAATGGTGTTTGGCGTTTAAGCCACGTATCTGTGAGTGCTTTTAGAGCCTCTGGTACTGTCTCTTTAAGAGCTGTCTGCTTGCAGACATAATTAGTTTGAAATGGGGGGTCTGTGTGTTTCCCTGCTCGAGTCCCCATATGGGCCACTGAGCAAATCACTCCGTTCTGCAGTCACTATATGGGCAGAGAGAGCTCTTTCAGAAGATGTAGTTGTTTGCTTCTAACCTGTTAAAATGATAATGAAAGTGCAGTTTGTTTTAACCTGCTTTCTTATAGCCAGGACTGTCTCCCTCATGTTGGTCCTGAACTGCTGAATTGGACCAATCAGTGTGGGGATCCTTTAAATTGGAACCTGCTCAGGGCGAATCAGAATTTGGACTCTCCTCTTGAACCAGCCACAATGGGACTGTATGGCAGATACTTCTGGGAAATGTAGTTTTGACCTCGTCACCTTTTTCCACCAACAGGGGGAGTTTATTGTGAGTGACAGCCAAACCAGCCAAGAACTGGGAGGAACTCAAAGGAAGTACCCGGTTTTGTCTACTGGAGTTTCAGTTTAGCTCTGGCAGTGAAGAGGGAAGGAGCCCTGTGCTCCTTCCTTGCGCAGTTTTGGTCGGGAAACACGTGTAAGGCCCCAAGTTTCGGTCTGCAGCTTGTGCAAGTGCTTGTTCGGACTGAATCTGACCTGTGAAGAGAATCAAGAAGATCTGAAGAGTAGAAACCAGGCTCACCCTGTAGAAGACTGGAGAAATTGCTGAATCATGCTCGGTCTGTCAGGAACTGAATCTGCTGTGTGTTCTCCCGGGTATTGTGCAGTAATTGCGATCGGGATAGAGAAGCAGCCTGCCTGGTATAGTATTTTCCTTTTACATATAAATGTGTGTAGTGCTTGTGGGGACTCACGTTTCAAACTCTGTACAGCAAATTGAGTGCATGAAGCTGGAAGCAAACCCCAGCTTAATCCAGACTACATTCATTTGCTCCAAACTGCATTGGGGTCCAGTCACAAGGACCTTGCCCACATGGTCTGTTCCTCCTGGCAATCCAGGACAACCTACCTCTCATTCAGTTTTCAGTTTTGGGCTGTAAGTGCAAGCCGGGTATCTCACTGCCATCGGTTTATTGAATTGCAAGTGTGTCATCTAATTGTGTGGTTTTTATTTCTTCACGAACTGAGCCAACCATCTCCGGATTACAATTTGGGTATTGCGCATGCATTTTCCATCTTCAGGGCCCCAACCAGCTGCACCAAATAGGCTAGCCTCTTATTGCCTGGGTACCCCATAAGAGTGACATTTGGGACATTTGGGATTCTGAAATATGTGCACAGTACTGTGATTATTAATGCGTTTAAACTAATTAACCTGATTTCCCCCTGTCCTTGTTATATCCCCCTAAATAAATCAGATCTGTTTATTTCAGCAAAGTTACACTGCCTGAGGTATTCGTTTATGTTAAAGTATTGTACTGTGGTCTTTGACCTGTATCATCTTGTTTTACAGGGAGTCCCCAGAGTCCCGCTGACTGAACCGGTCCTGGGGGTAAGTGTATACTGTGAAGGTAATTCTGATATATTGTGTGGGCCACTAGTGGGAAGAAAGGGGGGGTCGCAGTGTCCCAGAGGGCTGTGACCAAGTTAGTTTAACTATTGCAAACCCTGACCTCTGGGTGGAGGCACTCGCCATTAGACCTAGGCCCCTCAACCTGTTAGTAGTTAAGCAGGCAGGGGTAGTAGCCCTTGGGATAGCGCCACCTAGGGGTTACACTTAATTTTCCTTTCAGTCCCTCTGCAATGTCATTTATAAAGACATTAAAAAGGGCCAGACTCAGTACTGAACTCTGCGGTACCCCACTAGTAACCCCCCTTTCTTCAGAGTGGACTCCATTTACTATTACCCTCCATGTCCTGTTGTCCAGCCAATGTTTTACCCAGGCTAAAACCCTGGGACCCACTCCCGGGCTGGCTAATTTGTTTATTAATCTTTTGTGTGGGACTGTGTCAAATGCCTTGCTAAAGTCTAGGTAGGCCATGTACACAGCCCATCCCTGGTCTACCACTTTGGTCACCCAGTCAAAGAAATTGATTAGATTCATCTGATATGACCTTCCCACTGTGAATCCATGCTGCCTTGGGTCCTGTGCCCCACTAGCCTCTAGTTACTGAACAGTTCTTTGCTTCAGAAGTGATTCCATCATTTTCCCTACCACTGAGGTCAAACTGACAGGTCTGTAGTTTCCTGCCTCTGTCTTGCTCCCACTTTTGTGAAGGGAAATCACATCCGGCCATCTCCAGTCCTCGGTTACCACACCATTCTCCCATGATTTTTTTAAAAAGGGTAGTCAGTGGTATCACTAGTTCTCCCCCTTAGTTCTTTTAGAATTCTGGGGATGAACCCCATCAGGCCCCATTGCTTTGTCAACCTTTAGTTTTAGGAGTTCTTTCAGAATCCTTTCTTCTGTGAAATAACTGGTATCGACCCCCCCCATCCAGAGTGCTTCTGTTGATTGGATTAGGTACCTCCCCCTCCTCTTCTTTTGTGAATACTGAGCAGAAGTATTCGTTCAGTATCCCTGCTTTTTTACTGTCCCTCTCTGCCCACCCACCCTCCGCTTTATTAAGTCTCACTATCCCTCACTTTGTCTTTCGTCACTCCCTTATGTACCTATAAAAGATTATATTCCCCTTCTTAATCGAGTTGGCTATCTTTTCCTTGGTTTGGGCCTTTGCTATTCTGAATGCTTTCCCCGTTTCCTTCTGCTTTAACTACTACAGTTCTCTGTCCTTCTCCTTCTGTGTTTCCTTATACTTCCTGAATACTATCTGTTTATCCCTAACCTTCCCTGCCACCTCTTTTAAGAACCATAGTGTTTTTTTCTTTTGTTTTGAGTTTATTTGCTTCACACAAAGGCTTGTTGCCTCTGTGATGGCAGTTTTGATGTTTCCCCATTGTTGCTGCACTCCTCCTCCTTCTTCCCTGTTTGCTAGTGCTTTTCTGAGGCACTCTCCCATTTTGACAAAGTCAGCCCTCCTAAAGTCCAGCACCCTCATCTTTGTATGGCGTTTATTTCTGTGACTGAGTTTATCGTGAACCACACTGTTTGGTGCTCACTTGTTCCCAGATAGCTACCCACTTCTAGATCTGAGATCCTTGCTCCATCCCCGTCTAAGAAAACCAGGTCTAAGATTGCTCCCCTCCTGAGTGGATTCCAACACTAGCTGTCTGAGGCATGCCCCCTGTAGGGCATTGAGAATTACATTGCTCTTGGATGTGGCAGCAGCAAAGGTGCTTCAGTTAACATCTGGCATATTCAGGTCCCCCATCAACAATATCTCCCCTTTCTCTGCCATCTTAAGGGTGCCTTCTATCATTTCCTTGTCCATTTCCTCCCCCTGAGATGGGGGTCTGTATACAACCACTGTGTGGATTGTGGTGCCATTTCCAGTCTCCAGGGTGACCCACAGTGCTTCTTCTCCTCCCTGTTTATCCTTTAGTTCCATTGCTTTGATCCCCTTCCCTTACATAGAGAGCTAGAGAGCTCCTCCTCCTCCTCTTCCACCCTCCCTGTACTTCTTGTAGATTGTGTACCCCGGTATGTTGACATCCCAGTCATGGTTCTTTGTGTACCATGTTTCTGTGACTGTCACAATATCCAGGCATCCCTCTTCAATCAAGGCCACCAGTTCAGGGAGCTTGTTACCTAGACTATGGGCATTGGTACTCATTACCCTCCATTCTTTGATGGCCTTACCCCTTTTTGCCCCATCCCTGTCCTTACTGCCTTTGCCTTTTTCTCCATTTACTCCTGCCCTTCTCCTATCAACTTCTCTATCTTAGTGTTTACCTCACTAACTACCCTGATTTTTTGAGGGGTTAGGATTTCCCTGCTCCTTTTCAGTGCCTTCCCCCTTGGATAGTTTAAATACTTGCCAATGAAGCATTTAAACCTATCACCTAGGATCCTGGTTCCCCTCCAGGACAGATGCAGATCATCATGCCAGTACAGGTCTGCATCCCTCCAGGTGGATGCCCAGTCCCCAATGAAGCCAAAACCCTGAGCTTTTCACCAGGTTTTCAACCATTGATTGAATCCCATGGTGCAGAGCACCCTAGCTGCGCCCATGCCGTAGACAGGCAGCACCTCCGAGAAGGTTACCGTGCGTGCTATTGGTCTAAGACCCCTCCCCAACTCCACAAACTCTTCCTGCACTGCTCTGATCCTTTTCTCAGCCAGGTCATTTGTCCCTAGGTGGACAATAACATCCAGCTCCCTACCCTTCCCGTGCAGCTGCTCCCGCGATCCTGATGATTCGCTCCCTGTCCCTCCAAGCCATGGCACCAGGCAGGCACTTTACCTCCCTCTCCCCTCCCTCCCACAGTTCTACCCTTCTAACAATGGAGTCCCCCACCAGGAGTTGTTTCCTTCCCCTGTGGGGTGCCATGCCACCCTCCTGTGGGTCTTCATTGTGGAGGATCCCAGTATCCTCCTTGGTCTCCACTGTGATTGCCTCCACAGAGGAACCAAACTCGTCCAGAAGGGCGTATGAATTGTGGAAATGTACAACTGGAGCGATGTGCCTCTGTTCCATCACCCTCACCCTCCCTGAGCCCACTGTGGTCCAATCACTCCTCTTTCTTGGCAACCTCTGAGACAGCGATGGTGGCCCTGGTGATCCCTGGGTGAGAGAGGAGGAGGTCCCCTGAATCCTGGCCAACTCCATCTGGAAATGAGCAACCTCCTCCCTCAGCCCAGAGAGGTGCTTGCAGATGGGATAACACTGCATCCTCCAGAACATCTCCCAGAAGACTGCTGCTCCACAGCCACTGCACTACACCACTTCCATCATGTCTTATTTGTGGTCCTTTAACTGTTGTTTTGTATGCTTACTCTATCCTCTCTCTGTTTATTTATTTTAAATTTTTATAAAAAAAAAATCTCCCTACTTTTCTACTACCTCCATGTCCTTAAAGCTCCTGATCTTCCTATTCTGGGACAGGAATTTCCTATATTCCTCAGTAGTTTCCTTCTTACTTGCTCAGAGTTAGACCTCCAACAGCTGGGAGGGATGGAGAGCTACTTTTTTTCTTTCTAGGAAGGTGAGTCTTTTGTGCTTCTGTGATCACTCCCTTCCTGCTCCCAAACAGGAAGTTCCTGTTGTCAGTCAAATCATGTGCCTATAAAAGTAGTACTAGCTAAGGGTAGGGGAGTGGGGGGGAGAGAGAGCAATATAGTCCCAGTAGAATAGTAAAGTTCTAACAGTACCTCCTTCCCCTTGCTGTTCTCTGCCAAAGGCTAAGTAGGGCAGTTTTTAAATCCAAACACCTGGCTTCCTGTTGCCTAAGCCACTCCCCCTAATTCACAGTTTCCTTCTTCACCTAGCTAACTGCACAGATAACAATTTCCTTCACCCAACTCAGACAAACACACAAACTCTTTTTTGTTTGTTTGCTTTACCCTAAATTGAATGTCCCAGTAGTAGAGTTCTAGTTCTTTAGTCCCAGTAGAGTAGTAAAGTTCTAACAGCACCTCCTTCTTCTTGCTGTCAGCTAATACATTCTTTTTACTTGCTGTTTATCCCCCAGTACCCTGCAGAACTCCACCAACCCACCTCAACCCACGAGCTACTGGTCAGGCACCCCCATGTAGCCTTGGTAATCCCCCCCAGTGGGGTTGGGGTGGAGGAGTCCCAAAATCCTTCTTGTTTTGTTGGGTCACCTAATTGCAGCCTTGTAGGTTGAGTGGTGAGGGGCGCTATCCTCTGCCGGTGTGCTTTGCCATGTCCCAATTTTTCCTCTTTCACCCCTGGAGCCACAGTTGTGCCATGGTGTCTTGACTTACACTGACATCTTGCCACACTGCTTCCCATTTGTGTGGAGAATGGGTGCTATACCTCTGGCCTCCACCAGATGTCAGGCCAGAACCAGGCCATCATCTCCCCTCCCTTTCTCCCAGGGGAAGCGAGTTGTCCATCAGACACTCAAGCTTCCCCTCCCAGGCCAGCCCTCCAGCTCCCCGAGCTAGTTCACAAACCCAGGTCACTAGCGTCGTGAGTGGTAGCAATACTGCTGCACTGGTGGGCCGGCCAGCTGATACCTTTTATAACTGAAGTACTTTTTATTTTCCCATTGGCTAATTAAAATATTTCTACATCACAATACTAACTGTAATGTATGGAACAGCACTCTGGCTGGACACTGATATATCAAGCTCTATTACACCTAATTGGTTCTGTACAAATGTCTTGTCCAACATTGGTGGCACAGTCCTTAGTTCTCAATGTGGCTATCCCAAACCAACTTACATGTACGCTTTTTACGTTGTGTGTTCTTCTTTCTCTGAAATTCATTACTTGTACTATGATTTTATTGTACATGTTCATGCACCTAATGTTGTCACTTTGGTATTGTATTTCATTCCCTGTTGTATCCCCTTGCCTGGGTTGCACTCAGAAACAAGCATTGCCTCAGTGTGGCTACCCTGCTCAAAATATTTTAAATAAATAAATAACAAACTTCTCTTCATCAAAAACATAGAAACATGGAAACATGGAATGTGATGGCAGATAATAGCCGCTGATCCCACCCAGTCTGGCCATTTTTTTATGTAGTTTTTTTGCTGCAGACTCAACATGATCTTAGCCTTTGATGATTGCACTGAGAGGCCTTTCGGCATCATGCAATTCTGTTTAAAGCAGAGCCAGTCCAAATTCTCTCATGGGGATTTGCATATGTTTCCTATCATGCTTTGCATTACTGGGGTATGTGCAATTTTGTTTTCTTTAAAATATGGCTGTATGGCCAATATCCTCCGGGATAACCCCTGCCTCATGTCATTTGCTCTGGTGTTCTTTTGTAGTTCTTTTCCATCTCTATTTTGGGGTTCCCATGCCCCAAACAAATAACACCCCCCTTAAGGGGTGGTTGGCTCCCTCTTCCTGGGCTAAGACACATTTATGGCACACTGATGAGTCCAAATGAGGACAAAACACATGTGTGTGTTTCTGCTGTTGTCAGCCTTTACTGATTGCACTGTAGGCCTTTCGGCACCATGCAATTCTGCTTAAAGTTGAGCCAGTCCAAATTCTCTCATGGGGATTTGCATATGTTTCCATGATGCTTTGCATTATTGAGGTATGTGCAATTATGTGTGGTTCATAGCTCAGTGCTTATGAAACATATAGTTGAATGATGAATATGATTGTTGGATACAGAGGCCAGTATAGAGAGAACAATGTTTACTAGGTAATAGTATAGAATGTATTGTGCTTACGTACTTGGATGCTTGAATGAGTCGATTGATAATATTTGATGGGTTTTGGCCTTTCTCTGTATCCCACCTGTAGGAAGGAAGCTTGTTTAGAATTATAAAGCCCCAAAAGAAGAATAACTATCAATGATTGTTCTATAACTGAATGCTGAAGTAGTCGTGCATAACGACTTAATGATTAGAATAGACGATCACCTCTTCCAACTCCGGAGAGTGTGACCAGTAGCACTCAGGAGAGGAAAAACCCCCTTGGGGGGAAACCTCTGAGGACCCATGGCTACTGACCTGCCCATCCTTCTGGGCATACTAAAGGAGAGAGATCCTAATTAAACTAATTAATCAGTTAAAATCTGAATTCTAATTTGTAGAATTCAATCCATATGAACGGAGCTTAAGAAAAACTGAATTGTAAATGTCCAGAGAAGTAATTTCCCTTCTAATAAAGTCTGAGTCCAAGAATCCATGTATAATTCTGAATGATGGAGAGTAGATATATTGAAGAACCGTCTTCCATACTTCAGTTGATAGAGGGCACAATCCATGGAATTGAATGATGGTGGATGAAGTTGATGACTGATGAACTCAATACAGGAGACCAGAAGATATTTGCATCCAAGCTTTGACGTCAACAAGGCAAGATGAATATAAGTAGTACAATTTCCAGGTTTCTAATAATAGAGGGCTTGTATGATACGAGGAATGAGAGAAGGCTTGAGGCCAGGTTATCGAGTGGTGAATCCAGTTCTGATAAGAAAGTATAGTCTTAGGAATTGAAAAGAAGTAATGACTGTAGAGTTGAGGTGGAGTAATGGCAAGCAGTAAAGGATAATCGGAGACACTGATGCAAGGTTATGAAGCATCCAAGTAGGAGAATATGGTGAGCCCAAAGGAAATAAGTCGGTTGGACTGCGAGTCCGGAGCGAGAGGTAGTAGGAGCAGGATTGCAGCAACGGAGGAAAATGAGAAGGAACAGGACGTGGCAACCAGCCCCTGAGGAATCGTATCTGAATCGATAGCAGGTGAGATAGGAGAGAGGCGGCTGATTCCAGTACGGGAAGTGCATCCAGACCCAGGAATGTCTACTGGCAGAAATCGAGTGAGGTAGTCCTTCGACGATGCACAGGAATCCATCAGCTGGAGAGGTACGTAATCGCATGGAAGAGACTGAGGTTGAGATATGGCAACTGTACGAGAGAATAACATCGAGAGCTGAAGGTATGCAAAGTTCGGAGGCATGAAGCAGACAGACCCAAAGTCTGGACGGAGAGAAATGAAGAAGCGGAATCCAATGAAGTAGCGATGCCACAGGCTTGAATTCAGTAGAGCACAGGCAGGATAGTGAAAGTCTGCAGGAGACGCCAACCAAGTCCTGAATGAAGCAACAGCAATTCCATGGCTGAGACAACAGGGCAAAACATCCAAGAGAGCAGCCCTTGAGCTGCTGAAGGAGCACTGAGGTAGTCCGAAGCATTCGAGTGGGAGGACTGTCACTAGTCGTATAAGTAGGAGTTACCAAGCAGGTAGGGAGAGCAAGTGTCGAGACGCTAACTAAATGTCTTGAAAAAGTGAAGCAGCAGGAAATCCATGGCCGAGGCAGCAAAAGCAGGTATGCATAAGTAGAATGGGAGTCTCCATGCCCGAGTCGGGTGAGGTAGACGTAGAACACAAGTAGGTGAACTTCCCAGCTGGAAGGGGGAAGGCAGGCCATAAAGCAGGCGAGTAGTAGGTAGACCTCCCAGCCGAAGGGCGAAGGCAGGTCATAAAAGCTGTGAATCTCTAAGCCCCAAGCTGAATGAGGCAGGTATCGAGTAAAAGTAGATAAACTTCCCCGCCCGAAGGGCGAAGGCAGGCCATAAAGCTGTGAAGCACTAGGCTCGAGCTGAGCAAGCAGGCAAGAGTAGAATTAGAAACACCTCCCAGCCCGAAGGCGAAGGCAGGTCGCAGAAGCAGACGAGAAGTAGGAAACCTCCCAGCCCGAGGGCGAAGGCAGGTCAGAGAAGCAGGTGATTAGGAAACCTCCCAGCCCAATGGGCGAAGGCAGGTTGTAAAGCATTCAAGTATAATGCAGCAACATAGGAACAGAGGACCTCCGGGCCCATGGGCACAGGCCAGACCAAATGTAAAGACTGAAGGATGAACTGCTCATGGCGCAGAATGACATGTCCTGTAGGTAGGGATCCCAGTAAATAAGCAAACACGGGCTAGATGAATGCTAGCTCAGGAGGAGTGCAGTGGATTGTAAAGGCAGAGTAGTCTGAATGACCAATAAGCTCCAGAAGGGCAAACAGGTAATACGAGCAATGAAGGTAAGAAGTGAACCTGAACATAATGTAGTAAGCAAGCTACATGAGGAAAACAAGCACATGGAAGCTGGGCAAACGACTGAAGAGTAAATGATGACTGTCGAATAGCAAAAGGGAAACCATAGTAAGGAGCACTGACGTAGCTTGCTGAAACAGGTGGCAGGATTGCTGAGAACGGCATAGCCAGGGTGCAGCGCTCAAGTAAATGCCATGGCAGACGTAATGCTTGCAAGTCCAGTTTGAGGGGTATGGTGGAGAAGGACTGATTGAAATACGAAGTTGACAACATCAAAGGAGGCGTGCAGAAGGCATCAATAGAAATGGTGACAGGCAACTAGTCCACAAGGAGAGGAATCCAATCAGGCAATCCAGGAATGGATTGGGTAGACAACGGAAGAGTAGCGAGGTGCAGTCAGGGAGGAAGCTGTAAACAGAAGGCCAAGCCCCATAGCCACAGGTGGAACCATAGCACCGGCTTTCAAAGCATAGCTAGGGCCAAGAGCACAGTCTGAATAAAACAAATATTGATGTGAGAGGAGGATGTGGTCAGGGTCCGAACGTCGAAAATTAGAAACATGCAGCCACCTGAACCGTGGAAAAAGTCTAGAACGTAGGAGACAGGTGCATGGTGCCTGGAAGGTAACTGTCCCGAAGGCTGAGGGCTTAGCAAATGACAGTGCCAGTTCGGAAAGAGCTCTGGTACAAGGAGCAGCACCTGCAACCACCCCTGTATGTAAATGTTTTGTGAGTACCTGCAATCACCACTGTAAGTAAATTCTGACTCACTCACTATGAGTATATGCTCTAACTTAACTCTCCCGGGCCATCTGTAACCCTCCCCGGCGGGTGACTTATTTACTGGCTACCTCTTTCACTATATGACATGTAATTATCTCCGTATTCTAATACTCTTTGCGTTCAAGTCCTAGATATCACTGAACCTGTTATCCAAGCTGGTAACCCTTCCGGGTCGCACCTGAAGATAGGCACTGGGCTGTCTAGTGGGACCTACCCGGTAAACAAAAACAAATAAATAAATAAATAAACAATCCAAAGGTTCCAGTCAGTTACGAATGTGAAGCGGGAGAACGGTAGAAAGCACCAAAGTACACAGGGCAATTGAAGGAATGCTCAAGTTCGTCCATGAAAATAGCATCTTGTGCGAAACATGGCGCCATGCTAAGAGATAGCAATGGAGAGGTATGCGTATGGAGGCACCAAGACCAAGCAGCAAAACAGGGGAGCAACAAATGGAGGCAGCAACAGATCCTGCTTGATCAAGATCCTGAGAGCAAGAAATGCCCGGACACCAGCATGAAAGCAATAAAAGTCCATATCACGAACCGTGGGCCGACCTCTGTTCCAGGCACCCTTGTAGAAGTTGGGAAGGCAGGCAAGGCATACCGAGAGGTGCAGCTGAGGAAGTGGGATGAATCCGAAGGAAGTCGGCTGCTCAGGAAGGGGCGTATCAAGCACTGGTAGATGGAGGCAGGAGCCGCTAAATGCAGGAAAATGGAGGCAGGAGCACCAGCCTTGCAGTAGCACGAAATGCCGCAGGTAAGGTCGTGAGTGACGCAGCACAGGTACAACGTCCAGATAACATCGGAAAAGTCTCAGCCAGAAGCAAGTGCGAAAAAGGCTACACATGGCTACTCCTAGGCATCCACAGGTACTCAGGAAATGAAGATCCGGCGAATGGCTGAACGAGTGAGTGGTTACCAATGGACAAACGCGGTGCATGGAAGCAGCTGCTCAGAAAGGAGGGAATGGTAGGGAAAGGCAAGAGACAGAGGAGCAGAACAGAGAAAGGCGAAACAAGCCATGAAAAATGAAGACATGAAAACACCAGGGGGGGGGAGGAAACAAGCAAACAAAGGGGGGGGGCCAGGACAGAACAGCAGCAGCCGTGCACCAGCACCGTAAACTAGTGAATGCGACTCGCTCTAAGCAGAGTGGGAGACAACTGCTTCATTAAATAGGCTGTGGGGGAGGAGCTCTTCCCCCACATAATCCCGGGCTACTCCCTGCAATTGTGTGATCTATGGTGCCATCTCTTCCCCGCCCTTCCTTGCCCCATGATTCCCTTGTGCCTGTCCCAGGCATTTTTGAACTCCACCACTGTTTTCATCTCCACTACCTCCACTGGAAGGCTGTTCCAGGGACCTACCACCCTTTCTGTGAAGAAGTACTTCCTCACATTCCTCCTGAATTTACCTCCCTCCAGCTTCATAGCATGTTGCGTAGTTCTTGAGCACCTTCTCGTCTGAAAAATACTCCCCTACTCCTCATTATTTACCCCTGTGTGGTATTTAAAAGTATCTTTCACATCCCTCTCTCCCTCCCCTCCTCTAGGGTTTACATATTTTGCTCCTTAACCTCTCCTCATAGGGCTTTTTTGATGCACTATTTTGGTAGTCCTCCTCTGGACTGCCTCCACTTTGTCTATGTCCTTCCTGAGATGTGGTCTCCAGAACTGGACACGGTACTCACGGTGAGGTCTTACCAGTGATCTATAAAGGGGCAGCACCACCTTCCTTTTTCTGCTGCCTATACCCTTTCCTATGCACCCCAGCAATTCATTAGCCCTTCCAACTGACTTGTCACATTGCCTAGTCACTTTTAGGTTGTCCAAAATGATTGCCCTATGGTCTGTTTCCTGCTTGGTCTTTATCAGTATCACTCCACTCATTTTGTACTCTGCTGCTGGGTTCCTATGGCCCAAGTGGATTATTTTGCACCTTTTTGCATTAAAACCAAGCTGCCATACCCTTGACTATTCCTCCAGTCTTTTCAGATCCCACCCATCCCTTCCACCCCCCGGAGTGTTTACTCTGTTGCAGATCTTGGTGTTATCCACAAAGAGGCAGACTTTTCCTTCCAGTTCTTCTGTTAGGTCACTTATGAACAGGACAAGTCCCAGCACTGATCCCTGAGGTACTCCACTGGTTACACTTCCTTACTCTGAGTGAACTCTGTTTATCATTATCCTTTGTATCCTATCTACTAACTAGTTTGTTACCCAGGTTCCCACCTTATTTCCCACCCCCAAGTTCCCCAACTTGCTTTCCAGTATCCTCTGTTGAATGGTTTTGATCACCTTGTTGAAATCCAAGTAAACCATATCCACTGCACCTCCCTGATCCAACTCCTTGGGCACCCAGTCAAAGAAATCTATAGGATTTGTTTTGCATGAAACTTCCATCTGTGAAACCATGCTGCCTTGGATCCTGTAATCCATTTGATACAAGATAATCCACAATTCTTTCCTTTAGTAGCGATTTCCTTAATTTACTCACCACTGATGGTAGACTGACAGGCCTATAATTGCCCACCACTTCTCTGCTACCACTTTAGTGATGTAGGACTACCTCTGCCTTTCTGCAGTCCCCCAGGACCATGCATGTCTTCAGTGATCTGTCAAATAGGTTGTTAGAAGTGCAGCCAATACCTCTCTGAGCTCCCTCAGCACCCACCCTTGGATGTACCCTGTCTGGCCCCTTAGCTTTGTCCACCTTCAGGAGGAGGTGTGGGTTGGAGAAGCCTTGGGCACTAGTGACCACAGCGCAGTATGGTTCAGTGTCAGGGCAGGGACGGAGACAAGTAAGACTAATATGACAGTTATGAACTTCAGACACACAGACTAATAAGATGAGAAAGATAGCTAGGGAAAAAATGGAAGGTACGGAGAAGATGGGGCAGTGAAGAAACTCTGGGAAGCTATCAATGGAGGTGTTCAGGAAGAAGCAGAAATGTGCATAAAAAAGATCAGGAAGAGCAAGAGGGGGAGGAGACCATTCTAGTTCACTAGGGAGGTGGCGGGGCAGTCAGGGAAAGGAGGAAGGGGCTTTCATAAAATTTAAGATGACTCTTAGAGAGGAGGATAGGGAGGAGTACAGGGAGAAGAGGAGTTTGGCAGGGAGGGAGATCAGAAGGGCAAATGCAGCCACTAAGGACAAAATAGTGAAAAGGGCCAGGAGGAGGGAATAAAACATTTTTCAGATATACGAGGGAGAGGAAAAGAGCAGGGCAGGGGATTGCTAGACTGAGGGGGGGGGGGAGGAGGGATAAACTTGGACCAAGACTATGAAAAGGCAGAGGCACTAAATGAGCATTTTAGCTAAGTGTTCACAGAGGAGGTGGAAGGCAGGGGTCTGGTACTATCGCCTAAGGGGAAGGAGGGTAAATGGATGGATTAGAGCCCATTCACTGTGGATAGGGTCAGGGCTGAGCTGGATAGACTAAGGGTGGACAAGGCAATGGGGCCTGACAGGTTGCACCCCAGAGTGATCAAGTAATTGAGGGAGAACCTGGCTGCAACCTTGACAAGGCTCTTCAACCTGTCCCTGGATATGGGGAAGGTGCTGGAGGACTGGAGGAGGGCTGACATAGTGCCCTTGCAGAAGGGAGTTAGCAGAGAGCTGAAGGAGAGCTACCACCCAGTCAGCCTCACGTGTGTAGTGGGGAAGGTAATGGAGGCATTAATCAAGGAGAAGGTGATGAATTACCTGGAGAAGTGGGGCTTGCAGGACAGCAGACAGCATGGTTTCACCAAGAGGAAATCATACCAGACCAGCCTAATTGAGTTCTTTAATTGGGTGACTCAGGTAATTGACCAGGGAAGGGCAGTGGATGTGGCCTATCTGGACTTCTGCAAGGTCTTTGACACCCTCCATCATAGGAGGTTGGTGAGCAAGATGGAAAGCATGGGGTTGGGAGGGAAAATAGGGGGCTGGGCAGAGGTCTGACTAACAGGGAGAACTCGGAGTGTAATGCTTTAAGGGGTGCACTCTGAGATGGCAAGGGTGAGGAGTGGAGTGCCACAGGGGTCAGTTTTGGGTCCACTCCTCTTCAACATCTACATCAGTGATATTGCGGATGGTTTCAGATGGAGGGTGTGCCTATCTGCGCATGATACAAAAATCTGCAATAGGGTGGACACCCCAGATGGGGTGGAAGACATGAGGAGGGACCTCAAGACGCTCGAAGAGTGGGCTGGGAAATGTCAGCTGAAATTTGGGGAACACTGTGGGAAAGGGAACATTGTTTAACCTGGAGTAGCACACTAAGCTGAAGCTTGTTTCCAGATGTGACCTGGGAACACAAGGAAGTTAAGTGACTTGCTCAGGATCACACAGTATGCACCTAGGTGGCTGTGGGATTTAAACCCAGGTCTCCAGCTCAGAGCCTTAACCCACTGTGCTATACTGCCTCCTTAATGCCAAGAAGTGCTCTGTGATGCATCTAGCGAGGAAAAACACACGAGGGGGTACACAGTGGGGGGGGGGTCAAAGAATCAGAACAGGAAAGGGATCTGGGGATCATAGTCTCCTCAAACGTTAAAGTAGGTTTCCAATGTAGTAGGGTGGTGGGACAGGCCAATGGAATGCTGGCATGCATAGGCAGGGGCATTACTAGCAGAAGGACAGAGGCTATAATGCCCCTCTACAAAGCCATGGAGAGGCCGCAGTTAGAGTACGGGGTTCAGTTCTGGAGACCACCCACTCCACAAGGATATAGATGCATTGGAGAGGGTTCAGAGAAGGGCAACAAAGATGGTGAAGGGTATGCAGGGCATGACATATGAGCAGAGGTGTAAGGAGCTAAATCTGTACATGCTAGAAACGAGGGAAAGGGGAGACATGATTGAAACCTTTAAATATGCAAAGGGGCTCAATAAAGCAGAAGAAGGGGGTCTGCTGAGGAGGAAGAAGGGAGCCAGAACTAGAAGGCACAGCCTCAGATTGCAAGGAAATAGGTTCAGGGGCAATGTGAGGGGGCACTTCTTCACAGAGAGGGTGGTGGAGCCCTGGAACAGACTGCTGGACGGAGTGGTGGAGGCTAAGGTGGTGGAGGAATTTAAGAGTGCATGTGACAGGCATATGGGACTCAGTATTGGGGAGGGTGGTAGCAGGTGGGGTATGTGAAAGGGGAGGGTTGGGTAGACTAGATGAGCTGGAGGGGTCCTTTTCTGCCATCAAATGGCTATGATTCTAGGATTCAGGTTAGTAAGTGCTTTCCAGAAATCCTCAGAAAATGGACTACTGTCCATTTCCCTCCCCTCAAAGCTCCTGGCTCCTTTACATGGCCCCTCCTCTTCCCCTTCTATTGTGAATACTGAGTAGAAGTATTTGTTCAAAATGTTTGCCTTTGTAGATGACACCAAGATCTGCAACAGAATAAATGATCCAGTTGGGGTGGGCGGAATGAGAAGAGATCTGGAAAAACTGGCAAAGTGGTTGGAAGAGTGGCAACTGGGGTTTAACGCAAAGAAGTGCAAGATCATGCACATAGGGAAGAGAAACCCTGAAGCTACCTATAGGTTCGGAGGGGAGTTGCTGGCAATCACAAGGGAAGAGACTTGGGCATCATCATCACAGATGACCTGAAATCATCCAAGCAGACCACTAAAGCAGTAAGTAAGGTTAGAGGGATGTTGGGGTGTATTAGTAGGGGTATCTCAAGTTGTAAGAGGGAGGTAATAATCCCTCTTTGCAAGACGCTGGTTAGGCCCCATCTGGAGTACTGCGTGCAGTACTGGAGGCCATACCTGCACAAGGACATTAACAAAATGGAGGCAGTCCAGAGAAGGGCAAACAAAATGGTGCAGAGACTGCATCAGAAAACATATGAGGACAGATTAACGGAGCTCAATATGTATACCCTAGAGCAAAGGCGGGAGAGGGGTGATATGATAAAAACATTCAAACATCTTAAGGGCATTAACAAGGTGAAAGAGACTAACATGTTTCAATATAAGAACAAGCATTTGTCAATGCCAAATGTTGCTTGCTTATATGTGCTGTTTAGGTATTTGGAAGTGAAAGTACCATGCCTAAGAACTGTCAGCGGGGAGTCGGAAATAGTGGTGGGCGAAGTGGGCTCAATCCACTCCGCTAAGCATTTCGCGGAACAAAGGCGGATTCACAGAGTGCTCCACAACGCGAAGCGGAGTACTTCACATTAATAATGGGAATGCCAAGTCCATTACAAATGCTGACTTCGCGTTACTCCGCCTTCCCTGGTCACTACTCTTTCAATTTTAAGGTGAAGTGCATTGGTGGCAGTTCACTTCACCTTGTTTTTGGGCTCCAAAGGTGGATTTTGCAGTGATTCATGGGAGTTCAGGTCACATGGGCTCTATATTGATCTGCACAGCCTCAGTTCAGGGTAGTATGAGTAGGAAGGAGTAGGAGACAGTGTGCTCTGATAGCTGTCTGTAGGAATCTTGTAAAAGCTGTTCAAAAAGCATTTTTGCTTTTTTTGGGGGGGATCCAACTGTAGTTCATCGATTGTAGGAAACCGTCCTGTGCTCATATCATCGAGCGTTTTTGTTTGTGTGTGGATTTTGAATGTTAATTTACAACATTGAGTGTGTGTGGTAAAAGACAGTGAAAGTGTGCTGTGGGGGAGGGGCGTGTCTGTGGTGTAGGTAGATTTAAGTTGGAGAACTAGTGATTTTTTTGGTTTTTAGTTATATTTTTGTTATATAACTGACTGTGTTAATGTACACATAGTAAAATTGTCAGTAACAGTACAAATGTTCTTGCTGTTTGTTGTGAGTATGTGGTGCAGCATTTCATAAGGTCAGGTTGTTTAAATTAGAAATTTACATTACGTGGCAGTACACTGAACTTTTGCATTTGCATCGCATTCCTCTTTCAGCATTGTACACAAAGGCCCAGATATTCAGGGGTTGCGATGGCGAACAGTGTTGTGCCATGCGCAACCCACTGATGCACCACGGCATGATATTCAGTAAGGCAAAGTGCGCCTGCAGACAACCTCGGGATGTGCCGGAACGCATCAGTAATGTAATGCAGGCACAGGTAGGGGCTCCAGCATAACCTGCACAGTCTGACATTCAGCCCAGGATGTGCAGAGCCATGCATGCGCAACTCCCCTACTTGCGCCCGCGCAAAGTTAAGCCAAAAAAAAAAGGAACAACTGATGGCCACCCAAAGGTGAGCTGCCGCATTGCAGGGCGCAACACGTCAGTTGCCACCTGTGGGTGGCCACCCCAGTTCCGGCTGCACCTGGCGGCGCCCCCCATGCCCGATCGCAGGCATATGTGGAAAAATAAAGTCCCCATCCAATATCCCTGCTGGTCCAGTGGACCCCTATGTGCCTGATCTCAGGCATGTGTTATATTAAAAAAGACTTCCTCGTCCAATATCCCTGGTGGTCCAGTGGACCGCTATGTGCTCAATCGCGGGCATGTGTTATATTAAAAAAGACTTCCACGTCCAATATCCCTGGTGATCCAGTGGACCGCTATGTTCCCGATCACAGGCATCGTTATAATAACCCCCCCTCCGTCCAATATCCCTGGTGGTCCAGTGGACCGAATGCTGCCCTATCATGGGCATCCGTTTAACAGAAATCTTCCTATTATCCTGGTGGTCTATGAGTACCCCCCTCCCCACCCCACGAGTCCCCGTCCCGCTCCCCAGCCAGCCGGGCGACAGCACCCACCCGCCTGCCGCCCGCCACCTACCGACTGACACCACGGTAGGGCTGCACGCCCATTGGTTCACAGCATGAGCCAATGGGTGTGCAGCCCGTACTGTACTACACATTCCAGATATGTGAATGAAAGCTGTTTGTTTGTTGGTTCTGGCAGTAACAAGAAACGAAAGCCAAGCAAACTCCTCTCCTCTCACAATTTTGCTTTCTCCCTTTACAAATGCAAAGGAGAAAGTGAAACTGCTTCTCTGACTCACTTCCTTCCTGCCTGGTTTAAGCATGTGACTTACAGTACTGCAGGCCATGTGATGTGCCTGTTTTCTTCTCATGTCACCTTACTTCACACTAAGGCATAATGAGAATGTACAGTGAACAACGCCAAGTGAGCACTTTACAGGTCCCACTGCGCCAGGCTCCACAGACACGAAGTGCCCACTCAGGTTCACTCTACCGGGCAGACTAATTCACTGCATCTCTAGTCGGAACCTCATGCTGCCTGACTTTAGCCCATTTTCCACTTTTCTCCCCTTTGTGGAGTGCGTGCGAGCAATGACACTTAGGCACAGCGTGCCAATGTCCACCACACTCTGCTCCCTTTACTACACTGCTCTAGTAGCGCCCCGGTCATCACCAGGGGCCACTACAGAGCGGTGGGTCCCTGGATCCTGCCCTCGGATAGGAGAGGAGTCTTCCAGATGCTCAATCCTATCCCTCCCCTGCCGACCCCTGGCGGCCTGGGCTTGCATCCAAACTTGGGTCACCAGCATGGTGCAAGGTGTGGCGTCCAGCGCCTCAAACCTCAGTGCCAGTGGGCTGGCAGTAATGCTGCCTTTAATAATCCCCTCCCCTTCCCTTCCTGCTCCAGTGTACCCTGTCTCCTGTGTACAAGTCATTATTCCCCACAGACCCTACCCCAGTTAGTCACTAACCCATAATGTTTGGTGTGGCACCAATCCCTCAGTCACTCGTTGAACTCCTCAAGCCTACCCTTCCTCCCCATGCTTGCACATGGTACCGGCAGTACCTCCAAGAATGCCACCAACTTCCCCACCCCCTCACACTGCCTGTCCAACTACTAGAACCTCCCCCTCATTTGTATGCACATGCAACAGTAAATGAGATTTCTTCCTCCCCCTCGCTGCACGCTCGAGCAGTGCCTGCCCTGCCCCTCCTGCAGTCAACCTGGGGACAGCTTCAACACAAATATGGCTGTGCCTTTCCCTCTTTCCACCCCATTTCACCCATTTCAGTATAGAATCCCCCAGCATAAGTACCCCCGTCCTTTACCCCCTTTCCCTTCTAATGCCCCTTCCACAACCCCAGTATTAGTTCTTCCCTGCCCCTTACCCCCACCAGGTGCACCTCTGTGACTTCTGTATCTGTACCTCCTACTTCCGCCTCACCCCTTTTCTCTGCCTTATTCCTCCCATTCCCCTTGAACCCCTTCCCAGCCTGACTACTTCCTACTGGGCTTCCCATGTTGACCTCTCCTCCTCCCCTGCTGATTTTCAACCCCTCTCCTATCTCCACTGTTGTCGATTTAGAGCTCCCATTCCCTTCTACCCCAATAGTGATGCCCCTTCCATCCTTCCCCCTTCCCGTAGCCTTGTCTCCTGCAGTCACCACCCCCTCCTTCTTTACTAGCCCCCTTCTGCCCTTCTGTCCTTCCCACTTTTCCTCCCCCCCTTCAGTATGTTCCTGCTCCCCCTCTCTCTCTCCCATAGCAGAGGTTCAAATCTATTCCTAGTCAATACACCTCCTACATCTCTTCCCCTATCGGTTGCCTTTTTCTGCCAACAAAGAAATCTGCAGCAGTCCTGACAGAGCTTCATTGAGCTCTCTCACTCCATCTCTCTCACTTGCTCATTCTATTTCTTCTGGAGCTGCCGGCTGCCCTTTTGTACTGGGCTCCTGCCTGTGTTGGCGCATTATTATGCCAACAAAGAAATCTGCAGCAGTCCCGACACAGCTCTGTTGAGCTCACTCACTTCCCCCTCTCTCGCTCGCTCATTCTGTTTCTTCCCACGCTGCAGGATGCCCTTTTGTACTGGGCTCCTGCCTGCATTGGTGCCTTTTTCTGCCCACAGAGAAATCTGCAGCAGTTCTGACATAGCTCCATTGAGCTCGCTCACTCCTCCTCTCTCACTCACTCGTTCTGTTTCTCCCAGTGCTGCAGGCTGCCCTTTTGTACTGGGCTCCTGCCTGTGTTGGCGCATTATTATGCCAACAAAGAAATCTGCAGCAGTCCCGACAGAGCTCCGTTGAGCTCGCTCACTCCTCCTCTCTCACTTGCTTGTTCCATTTCTCCCGGCATTGCAGGCTTCCCTTTTGTACTGGGCTCCTGCCTGCATTGGTGCCTTTTTCTGCCCACAGAGAAATCCGCAGCAGTCCCAACAGAGTTCAGTTGAGCTTATTCACTCCCCCTCTCTCACTCACTTGATCTTAATCTGTCTCAAACACTGATTCCCCATAGTGACAGCGGTATTCTGCGCCAGAAATGCAAAAACATATTTTGGCCAGGATGTGAAAAATGACAGCTGTGCTGTTCATAAGGAGGTGTGAAAAAATGCCAGTGTTGAAAATCTGGCATGAAAATATTACAAATTTGCGAAGTTACAAGGGTGCGTGGAAACAATGCAATGCACGCTTGTAACATAATCATTTTATGGATTTTCGTCACCAAATTGTCAACATAGGCATTTCAGGACCTCTGCTCATAAACAGTGTCACTGTCATTTTCTTACTCTGTCCCAAATACTGATTTTCCACAGCGACCATGCTATTCTGCGCCAGAAGTGCGAAAACACATTTCAGCCAGCATATGAAAAATGACAGCTTTATTGTTCATAAGGAGGTGTTAAGAAATGCCGATGTTGAAAATCTGGCGTGAAAATATTACAGATCTGTGAAGTTACAAGGGTGCATGGAAACTGCGCGACGCACACTTGTAACAGAGTCATTTGATGGACTATCATCACCAAATTTTCAACATAGGTATTTTAGGACCTCTGCTCATGAACAGTGTCACTGTCATTTTCTTAATCTGTCCCGAACACTGATTTCCCACAGCGACTGTGCTATTCTGCGCCGGAAGTGAGAAAACACATTTCAGCCAGGATGTGAATAATGACAGCTATACTGTTCACAAAGAGGTGTGAACAAATGGTGATGTTGAAAATCTGGCATGAAAATATTGCAAATTTGGCGGTTACTAGCCATGTGAAAATCAACTAAGCAATGCACGTTCATTAAACAGTCATTTTGGGGATTTTTTCCACCAAATTTGCAACATAGGCTTTTTGAGAGCCCACCTCATGAACACTGGCACTGTCATTTCATTAATCAGTCCCGAAAGGTGATTCCATGCAGTGACCACAAAATCACCTTTCGGGACAGAAAAACGCCATGAGGATGGGTCCCAGTAACCCCATGTTGAATATTTGGTGTCAAAATTCCCAAAAATACTTGAGATATGCACCAAAGTTGAAAAAACCCTATTTATGCCATTATACAGCTTACTGGCATTTCTTCAGTTTGCAGTTGTCTTTGAAGAGTGCAGGCGTGTTCCCGGTCCACTGAAGATCGTCGTGTTGGGCTCCGGAGATAAGTATGGGGTGAGGGTTGTGTGGGGAGACAGGGTGTGCAGAGGGTGGGTGCAGGTTAGGGTGGGGCCACGGACTCAATGAGGGACCGTTTTCTGTTTTACAGGGTTTAAGAAAAAAAGAAAAACATTGCAGGACAGTTTTTCTTTTTACAGGGACATTTGGCATGTTGGGGTGGGCTCCCAGCGTGCTACCTGAGTGTTTTTATTTTGGGTGGCTGTAGCCAAAGGGGGATTGGGCACCCCCATTAGCACATACGGGGGTGAAGAGCCGAGGGGGATTGGGCACCCACCTTGGCACACAATTCATTGGGGTGGGGCATTATGCCGACGGGGAGTGGTCTCCCCCATCGGCAAATTAATTTGAGAAAGGGGGACTGAAGCCGGCCGGGATTGGGCACCCCTTTGACAAAGAAAGAGAGGGGGGACATGATGTCGAGGAGGATTGGGCACCGCAGACAACAGAAACTTCAGGTGGTGATATTATGCCGACGGGACGCGCTCCCATCGCAAACTGGGTTGGGGGCATGCAAGGGACCGCCCTTCAATGACGGGTTGCTCCCTCATTGCAGTGGAATGGCTGACGCTGCAATGATGGGGCAGCCCCTGATTGCAGAAGCTAAAATGTTTCAAGGTGGTGGCACTCTGGCTGAACTAGTGTCAGCAGCAGCGTCCCACCCCATTGGGGACAGCGGGCCAAGCCTCAAAAGGCAGTGAGGCCAAGCCTCATAAGGCAGTGGGGGCATTAGCCACAACAGTGCCGCACCTCCACAACCTGCTTCTGCAGCAAGCTGCCATAACATGTTTCCTCTGCATGCATGCAAGCAACATAAAAATAGTAGGACAAGAGGACACAGCATGAGATTAGAGGGAGGCCAATTAAGGGGTAATGTGAGAAAGTGCCTTTTCACAGAAAGGGTGATGGATGCATGGAATGGCCTACCTCAGGAAGTGGTGGATATGAATACAGTGCATGGCTTCAAACAGGCATGGGATAGGCATAAGGGAGCAATACAGATAAGTATGACTAGATAGGCAATTGTCAGAGTCTATGGCACATTCATAAGGTAGAAAAAGTGAGCAGACTAGATGGGTCTTGTGGTCTTTATCTGCCGACAACTTCTTTGTTTCTGTGTTTCTTGATCCCCCTCCATATAGTCACCCACTCCATCTTTAACCTTGTTATCCCTCTTTTGTCTTCCTTTTCTTGCTAACATATCTGTCGCCAGGGGATTACTGCTCCCTAAGCTTATGTACAATGTTGTTGTATATGCACCTTCAGCCTCAAACTCATTACTCAGGAAATGGAGTGTCACTTATAATAATATTTGTCGCTTTGCATTAGCAATCAATAAACTTGTACATCACTGTACTTAGTATATGAACTTAGGTTGGCTTTCCCCAAGGGAGGCACGTGAGCTAGCAACAGGTGGTACCATCTATAACATTCTGAAGAATCAACAATTCCAACAGCTGGTTGAATTGCTTCAACCACAACATAACTCTTACCTGTTAAGATCTTCAAATTTTGCCCTGCTTGAAGTCCCTAAGCTAAAGACTAACCTTGGGACAGCTGCTTTTCGGAACTTTGCCCTAGGATGTGGAATACCATTCCATTCCTCCTGAGCTTTTTTGAACAATGTCTGTAGGTTTCTGGTATGCCTATCACAAACACCTTCTGAGTATTTCAGCATGCAAATCTTCTAATACAAGGTACATAGACATCTAGTACTCCTTCTTATTTTCACTGTGGACTTCCCGTCCTGGGGTACCTCTTGCTTGTTGTCACAAATTGCATTACAGTGTTATCTTTCCCATACTTGGAATTACTCTTATCAGCTGTTTCCCTGATTGCACTTTGGTTAACTTAACCATTTAAGCACTGTACAGCTGCTTGTGGCCTTCATTGCTGTGCCCTTGACTGTGATATTGTCTCTACATCCTACAGTAATTGCTTCTTTTTTTTGTTTTGTTATACTGTCTCCTGAGTAGCCTCAAACCTTGGACCCCTGGCTCCAAAGCCCAGAGCCCCACCGCTAAGCCAACATGCCTGACTAATTTCTTGTGATTCTGTTAGCGTCCATAGCCTCTTTCTTGCCCCCCCCCCGAAAAAGAGAATAAAAAACAAAACTACACCTAGACTCTGACATCCAACACCTTTTTTCTAGTTTTGTTCTACTGTCCCCTGAAAAGTCTTAAACCCTGAACTCTCGGCAACATAGCCCAGAACCCCACCGCTAAGCCAAAGTGCCTGACTAATTGCTTATGATCTGTTAGCACCCTTAACCTCTTTTTGCCCACCCCCCCAACAAAGGAATAAAAAATAAAACTACATCTAGACTCTGACATCCAACACATTTTCCCAGTTTTGTTTCTGCTATCTCCTGGGATGCCTCAAACCCTGGACTCTTGGTGCCAAATCCCAGAGCCCTACCATTAAGTCATCGGGTCTGGACAATTTATTGTGGTCTGTTAGCATCCTTGACCTCTTTCGCACTCCTCCCCCTCAAAAAAAAAAAAATAAAAAGTGTTCATCATGATTTCTCTCACTGGTGCCTCCCCTGTCCCCTGGCTCTTTAACTCCCTAATCCTGCTAGATCACATACCACACATGCTTCGGCATAATGTGCCGGAACAGCCACTCCACGGGCTTAGCTTAATAACCTCCCCCTCCTCCACTATGGCAGCACTTCACCCACTCGGCCAGACAGCCTCGCTCTCCCCTCTCTCAGCCCTCCCTGCTGGCTTTACCACAGTTCGGTGCTGGACACTACTCTATCTTGCTGCTCCCTTCCTTCAGCAGCTACCCATCCCCCCCACCACACGCTGCCCCTTCCCCTCCCTGCTGACCTCTAAACTTGCACATAAATGACTACGATTGGCAGCCATATGCATCCTCCTCCTACTTCTCCTACTCTCAGGAGACATCCACCCTAACCCAGGACCTGCTCAAACTCCTCCACCCAAGGCAGTTACCTCTAAGGGTCTCATAGTAGCCTCACTCAGTATGTGTAGCCTTCCCCGGAAATTTGACTCTTTCCAGGGCTGGGTTGCCCAGAATCGCCCTGATGTTATCTCGGTAGTAGAAACCTGGCTAGACGGCCGAACCCAGACTCCGCAATCTCACTCCCATGTTTCATACTTTACCAGGCTGATAGAACCTCTAAAAGAGGTGGTGGATATGTGCTGTACATCCTGGACTCAGTGCAATGCCTCGCCCTCCCCTTCCCAGCCCTTGAACATGGGGCCCAGGCACTCTCAGTGAAAATCACACTTGCACCGAACAGGGCACCTCTGTTCCTCTCTTCCTTATATATTCCTCCCCGACATCAGAAGAGTGCTTTCCACTCTGTCCTAGATCACCTCCAGACATTCCCTGACAAGGCCGAAATTTTTGCCTTAGGGGATTTTAATATAAGCTGGCTAGCGGACACATCGGCACCTCTCAGGGACGAAGCTGCCTCACAGAACCTATCCCTACTAGTGTCCACTGCCACTAGAGTCAACCCGAGGACTGGCACCACCACCCTCCTTGATTTGGTGGTAACGAATGCACCCCACAAAGCTGTCCAAGTCCAGGTGGTACCAAATGCCCTGAGTTACCACTCCTCGGTGCTTTGTCACTGGTCTTGTTTTGAAAAAAAAAGGCCTCCCAAAACAATCCTCCAACACCGCCTTAAACCAGGCACGCTCTGGTCCCTTAAGCAATGTCTCAGAACTAGTGACTGGTCCCCTATCTTTACTGCAGGATGCATTGACTCTGCCCTTGAACAGTTCGTCACTACTTTCATCTTTGCCTGTGATCTCTATGCGCCACTACTCAAGCAGGTCATCAAAGGGGTAGATACACCCTGGATGTTGCAACCCCTTCTAGACCAAATGCGGGTCCGTGACAACCTGTGGCACATTGCCCTGGAAACTGGGAAGCCCACTGATAGGCAGCACTAAGATGCACAAAATAAATACACTTGGGATATCTGCAAGGCCAAAGTGGAATTCAATCGAGCCTCACTTACTGCCTCCTGGGGCTCTGGACGCAAGTTCTGGGACTCCCTCAAGGAGCTCAGTGGAAAAGTCTCTAACGCACCCCCATCCCAACTCTGGGCCAATGGGTCTATCACCACAGACCCTGCCGTGATTGCTAACACACTTAATGTCTCCTTCTCTGACCTCAGTATTGTCCTCCCCCCATTTCTTCTCTCCCACCCCACCTGTGCCCTCTGTCACACACATTACCCCCTTGTTCCATTTCGAATTGGTCTCGCAGCATGAAGCCACCCCTTTTCTCCTCAAAGCACTCAGCAAATCACACTTTAGTAGCGACACGCTCGATCTCAAGCTAATTAGGCTCACCTTTAATGAAGTTCTCCCACCACTCACCATACTCCTGAACTGCTCACTATCACTAGGTCAGTTTTCCTCTAGGTGGAAAACTGCCCTCATCACACCCATCCTTAGTGGAGACCGCACCCAGCCGGGGAATTATCATCCCATCTCAAGCCTGCCCCCCTCTCCAAAGCCCTAGAGAAAATTGTAGCCACTCAGCTAACCGACTACCTGTCCAAATATAGCTTCCTATGTCCCGAGCAGCATGGCTTCTGATATATCCACAGCACTACCACAGACCTACTAGAGTTCACTAATACCCTCCACACATCACTTGACCTAGGCCACACTGCAGGTGCTGTTTTCTTAGACCTCTCAAAGGCATTTGACACAGTGCACAATACGCTTCTCTTGGACTCGCTCTCCCAGATAGGCCTGTCCCCTGGGACCACTGGCTGGTTTGTTAGTTATCTATCCAAGAGAACCCAGTCAGTTAGAATTGCCCATACACAATTTACTCCATTACAAGTCAGCTCAGGGGTCACTCAGGGCTCCATCCTAGGTTTCCTACTATTTTCCCTTTTCCTCAACTCCCTTCCCAAGGAATGTTCTGGAAGCTACTTCTATACGCAGACGACGCTGTCCTCTACAGATCCCACACAAACCACACCACTGTCCGAAATGCACTCCAGAAATCTTTCTGAGACGCTGAATCCTGGTTTGTTCGGCATAAATTAGTTCTCAACTACAAAAAAACAAAATCTATCATGTTTGCACATGCCCGAAACAAAAATCATAGGCTAGCTCTGCTCATTCTAAACTCACAAAACAACCCTATTGAGCAGGTCACCTCATTCAAATATCTGGGTATCACCCTGGACTCAAGGCTCACTTACCATGATCATATCCAAAATCTGTGCTCTGCTGTCAATGTTTGTATTGGTCTGCTACACCGGTACAAGCACTGCATCCCCCCGAAGCCTTACATTTAGCTGTATCAGCTTCTGTACTATCCCTCAAAGACTATGGCATCATAGTATATGGAGCAGATGACAACACGCACATCAACAAAATTAGGATAGCCCTAAATAAGGCCTGTAGGCTAGCCACTGGCTACAATAGGCTCACACATACCTGCACTCTTTACACCGCTACCAACTGGCTAAATTTTGATGGTAGGCTAAAATATCAGACCTGCCTCTTCACTAAAAAAATAACTGCTGGACTACTCCCTCCTGCTCTCACCCCTCTACTCCAATAACCTCTGTCTACCCGCCACACACGGCAAACTGCAACGACCCACTTACGGGTACCCCATTGCAAAACCTCCTTGGGCCAAAGAATGTTTAAGTACCTGGCTCCTGGCTGGATGAACTCCCTCCTGAATTCCTTCATCACAGAGCCTAAACTTGGACTGTTCAAATTCCACCTGAGAGACCTAATCACACAAGACTCAGTCTGTGGCTGTCCCTGATTTTCTCAGGCACTCCTGTATCTTATCAGAATACTTACCTGCCTGGTATCGCCGCCCTAGAGTGTGCGTATATATGACAATGGACTTCTATGGTCCTGCCTGAAATTGCTAATAACCACCAGGGCATGGCTACACCACTGTCCCGTAGTGTACGCTCTAGTTAGCTTCTACTCTGCTCCTTTGCTCCTATTCCTGTAACTCTATGTACCATTGTATTACTAGCTGCAATGTCTCAACCACCTGTAACCATGCTTGATACTGTACTGATTGTAGTACTTGCTACTTTTGTTCCTCTGCTCACACTGGTACCTTTGTATATGTTGAACTATCTGTTGTTTTTGCTTCTTTACTCAATTGACGTGGAACCTTTGTAAAGGAGTCTTTGACTCAAAGGTGTGTATCTGATATTCATCAATAGATAAAAGTAAATAAATATGCTAACTTGCTGTTCCTCCTCTGATTATTTTTGTACATGCGTATTGTGTTTTGCTACCCTTACTCTCGTACCTAGTTATTACTCTATTCTTTGTTATACTGTGATATGTATACTTGTCTGTGTTGTTATCTCCCGGGTTGTACCTGAAAAAAGGCAGCTCCTGCCTCGTGTACCTATCCAGTTAACAAAAACTAACTAAATAATCATGCCTAAAAAATGTCTTACCTCCTTTTGAAACTTACTGAACTGTTCTTCCCTAAGTTTGCACCTTTGTGCTCCTTACTGCTTTGCCTGCCTCCCTCTGTTTTCCTAGATACACTTCCCTATCCTCCTCTCTCTGGGTCTCCTTGAACTTTCTGAATGTTACCTTTTCAGTGTTTACCTTTTCTGCTACCTCTTTTAAGAACCATAGCAGTCTCCTCTTTCTTTTACTTTCTCTTACCTGCTTGACACAGAGGTTTGTTGTTTTTACGATGCAGTTTGGCTCAATTTTCATCCACCCCACCAGGTCTTCTCCCCCTGCTAGGTCATTCCTGAGGCATTCACCCATCTTAATGAAATCAGCCTTTCTGAAGTTCAGTACTCATGCTGTGTGGTTGGATTCCACAGCTGTTCTTATGTTGAACCACACTGTACGATGATCACTGGTCCCCAGATGGCTTCCCACCTTGACATCCACATTGGTGTCTCTGCTAGTAAGCCCCAGACCTAGTATTGCCCCACCATGAGTGGGTTTTCTGACTAGTTGCCTGAGGAACACCCCCTGCAGGGAGTCTGGGATGTCCATGCTTCTAGCTGAAACTGCTGCAGGGAGGCTTCAATCTACATTTGGCAGACTGAAGTCTTCCACCAGCAACACCTTCCCCTTTTCTGATATCCTGCCAGTTGTTTCTAACATTTCCTTATCTGAGTCCTCCCCTTGTTGGAGGCCTGTAGTTCACCTCTGTCCAAATAGTGGCCCTGTTTCCCAACTTGAAGGAGTGCCACACCTCATCATCATTGTGACCTCACAAACTGTGACATGACAACTGCTCAGGATGAGCCACACAACAGCTGCCATGTGGTTGTTAGTGATGTAACAATGAGTGAGATCACAATGCTGATGAAGTATGAAGAGGAATAGAAAGGTGCATTACTTTCCAGAAAAAGTAGATCTATAATACATTGGACTGTAAGCCATTGGTGTCAGGAACTAGCAGGAAGATTTTGCATAATGGGTGCCCCACATCAATTTACCTATGTTCACAGTGTTGGTGCATGCTATCACCTGTATAATGTGGCTCCTCTCAGCTACTTCAATTTCCACCCACTGGTGAAAAGAGTTCTAAATAGCTACCAAAAGCAGGATCAAGGCAGTTCCCACAAATCATACACAGGCTGGCAGGAGGAGCAAAACAAACACCACCCAATGTACAGCACGTGATGCCACAAGAATAAAATGGTTTCCACTATGCAGTGACATGCCAAGTGCTAAAAAGGGAAGGGCCCACCATACCAGAGGGATGATGAGAAGGAAGAAGATATCTCCAGTGAACCATAATACACTGGACAATTACTAAATAGTACCAAATCCATATCTGGTGACTGGCAGAAATAGCAGACCAACCCCTCACGAGAGCAAGTCTTGTAACAAAGCAAGATCCAAGCTGTAATGCGTAGTGAAAGTTAAGATCATATACCAGGTAGTAGCCCTGCAAATTTCAATTGCTGAAACTGACCAGAAGCTGGATACTAAGGCTGCCATGCCAAATTTGGCATGTTCAGTAATGGTTTCGAGCAGGTCTTTTCCAACTCCCTGTAGTAAAACATGATGCAGGAGGATCACCCTCTGGAGAGACACTGTTTGGAAATTGGCCTATCCTTGGTGTCAGGGCCAAAAGAAACAAACAGTTGAGATGATTACAGACAGTCCTTGGTACAGTCCCAGTAGTATCGAAGGGTTCTGTGAACATTCAAGAAATGCAGCAGTACCTCACCCAGGTTCTGAGGGGAAGGGAAGAACACAGGTAAATCAACAGACTGGTTCAATTTAAAATCAGACAACCTCTTAGACAAGAATCTGTGGTGAGTATGAAACATCACCCTATCCCTGTGAAAGACCAGAAAAGGTATATAAGAAACCAATGTTTGCAGTTCCAACACCAATTTCGCCAAAGTAATCACCAAATAAATCAAACTTTCCAAGACCAATATGCAAGGCACAGGAAGAAGCAGGCTCGAAGAGGCTTTATCAAAGTCCAGAACAAAGTGTTGCTGCAGGTAACTGCACCATGTAGATTATACAGTCTTTCATTGATGAGCTATCCCCTGGCAGCCATAACTGGTATCTTGTAAGTGGGGGGGGGGGCTCTATTACTTTTTTTTAGGGCTACAGTGGGCAGAGCCCTGCAGACCTTTTGCTACAAAAAAGGGAGACTTGCAGCCGAACAGCTGGCTGGAGTTCCATCACAGTCACCGCCGCGTGTTTGAAGCACTCTGCACTGTCTATCAGCAGTCGATATTTGTTTTCCTTCCACCACCCAACCCTTTCTCTCAGCACCCACCACCCCACACCCCTCCCACCACAGAAACACAACAGTGACACTGGGGGGAGCCCAGTCTCCCAGTGTCCCAATCAGCAATCCTCCTTTTTTTTAAAACCCCTCCACCACAGTACACATGCAGTTACTTGGTGTGTTGTTTATATATATATATATATATATATATATATATATATTTTTTTTCCTTCCCTTATCCAACACTCCATCTCAGCACCCCCAGAAACATAACAGTGACACTGGGGTGCCCAATCCCCCAGTGTCACAATGGTGATTCCTCTGTCCTTTTCTTTTGTTGTCCACCCTCCACTACCAAGCATGCACAGTTACTTGGTGTGCATGTTTTTTTATATACATATATTTTCTTCCCCCCACCTGACCCTCCCTCTCAGCACCCCCTCAAGAAACATAACAGTGACACTGGAGTGCCCAACCCCCCCAATCTCCCAGTGTCATGATGGCGATTCCTCCATCCTTTCTTTTTGTTGTTTACCCTGTAAAAAAAACATCCATCAATGTCTTTTGCAGCCATAACTGTCCTCCACCTGACCCTCCCACTCAGCACAAACCACCCCGCACACCCCCAAGCCCTTACTTACCCATTGGGGGTCCAACACCTTAATCCTCTCTGGACCGCAGATACATCTTCGCTCTTCAAAACCGGACCACAAACTGAAGAAACAGGTACGCTGTTCGTTGTATTTCAAAGGTATTTTTATCTTTGTGTCCTAACTTTCGTATTTTTTCATATTTTTGGCCCAAATTTTCAACATGCCTTCTTTGAGACCCTACTTCATGAGCAATTGAACTGTCATTAGGCAGATATGTCCCATAAGGTGATTTCATGATCCCTGCCCGAAATTCCCTTTCAGGCAGGAGTTGAACATTTTCTCTACCCTTGTTCATGAGGTGGGGTCATAAGAAGGCTATGTTGAAAATTTGGTGTATAAATATTAAAAAACAACTAAGCTATCTTTTTTTTTTTTTTTTTTATAAATTTTGCATGCAAAACTTTCAAACAAAAATATTACATGAAAGGAACAGATTGTATATGCAGTTCACCCACTTACAAAGGTTGGGCAGACACCTTTCCACTAGTTAACCACTGGGGGAAATCATCCACTTATATAAAAAAACAATAAATATTACTATAGCTTGATGTAGCACGGAACTGTATAGGGTTACATGTATTCCACCATTTAAGATCCATAGCCTTATTACCAGTCTGCCCAATCTAGCATTGGGACTTAAGTAATCCACATGTGCAGAAATCAACAGAGACATTACAACACTTATTCCCAAGTTGGAGCCTCAGATAAAAACTTTTTCTTTTGTGATCATCTGGCTATGCTAGAGCATTAAGAACATTTGCTGAACTAATTCCAACATGATAAAAGAGACAATGGAGAACATAGAAAGCTAAACATAAAACTGTCCCCTTCCCTGAATAAACTATTTCAAACTAACATCCCTAGTCCTTGCATGGGGGTTCACAAAGATAGTGTGGTCACATTCCACCTGGAGCATGCCATCTAGGAGTACAAATGTGCATTTCCATAGGTTTGATATTATAATGAAAGTGAACCACACAAGAACCCTCCCACCGATAATACTTAACCACATAACACTAAAACAAGACTGCATAGTGAAGATGATCAATTAATCTATATATTAAGGAGGTAGGTAACCATTCTTAAAATGCAATATGATGATTTGGAATCCCACACGTGGAGAAGGAAGGTCAGCCCCTTTAGAAATCGGCACAGCCAACAGCTACAATGAAGTCAGAATATTAACAATTGAAATAGCACCCAACTATAATAGTAGCAGAAGTCAAAAGTCAAGTTTAACAGTTAACTGGGCACCATAAAAAACAACAAAGATTCAAGGAATCAACTTTAATTGTTTAGTAAATCCCAAATGATGGCTCTTAACAAGAAAGCAGCCAAAACTCACAATCCGCCCTCTGCATCCAAGTCACCATCTTCCTTTCCCATCTTTTCATTCTCTATTCTCCAAGCCAGCTTGTCAGCTTCACTGGGGTCATTATACAAGTAGGAGTGGCAGTTCCATAGAATTTTCAACTTTGCAGGCATCAGAAGTTGAATGCCTTCCAACGTTGCCTAGTGGCATATAATAGATCTGGAACTAATGAAATTTGGGCATCTCCAAACCACAGCTCTTGCTTTCTTCTGGCCAAAGCTAAAATGCGGTCTCTGACTCCAACCCCACTGCACACTATCAAGATGGTCCGTGGTCCTCCACCACTAGTCACAACCCATCTGGGAGTGATCCGGTATACTTTCCCTATTGCCAAGGCAAGGTCTTCATCCGATAGCTCAAGCATTTGAGGCAACATTATTGAAATGAAATAAAAAGGAGCTTCTCCTTCCAACTTTTCAAGCAGCCCGATCATGTGACCATTCCTTTCTCTTGTCTGGTTCTCCACAGTTTCTAACTGCTGTAGAAGTAGATACATTTCTTTTATCAGCTGTGTATTGGCAACAATGGCTTTCAGGACAGAACCATCCATTTATTGAATCATTTGCTCCGTGCTAACCATTCTGGTCTGAAAAGTAGATACCTGGGGCTTGAGAACATCAAGTGTTTTGTCCATGTCGTGGACCATTCATACTAGCTGCACAAGGCTCCTTCCCACAGCTTCCTCCTGTGGAGGGGCCTTGTGTCTTGTGTTTTTTGGCATTTTCGGTGCAAAGAAATCGTTGACAGGAGCTGAGAATTTTTGTTTGCCCAGTGCTTATTAGTATCCACTTGCTGGCAGCCAAAGTATCAAGTTAGCTTCAAATGAGTGTGCAAAATTAGTAGATAAAAATATTTTAGACTCGCAACTTTGAAAGCTCTAACTAGGATATGCCTGCTCCACTCTGCTGCTAAGCCATGCCCCAAAAGAACAAAGTTATGAGCCTACATTGAATTTTGTGAAGTTGGTAATTTTCAATATTCTCCTCCCCGCCCCCCCATCCAAAATTCACAACATAGCCATATCTTTACAGTACCTCATGAGTGTGACAGCTGTCATTTTTCAATCCTGGCCAAAATGTGTTGATTTTTTTTTACATCCCGAAAGATGATTTTGTGATCCCTGTACGAAATCACCTTTTGGGCAGGATTTGAAACTTTTCTCTGCTCTTGTTCATGAAGTGGAGTCATAGGAAGGCTACGTTGAAAATGTGGTGTAAAAATATAAAAAAAAAACAATAAAGTTATGAGCCTACATTGAATTTTGTGAACCCAGGCTCATAACATTGGTAATTTTCAGTATTTTTACCACAAATTTACAACATAGCCATATCTTTACAACACCTCATGAATGTGACAGCTATCATTTTTCAGATCCTGGCCAAAATGTTTTTTTTACATCCCAAAAGGTGATTTTGTTGCCCTTGCATGAAATTACCCTTCAGGCAGGAGTTGAAAATTTGCTCTGCCCTTCTATAGAGGCAGGGTAATGAGAATGCTATGTTGAAAATTTGGTGTAAAAATATTAAACAAACAATAAAGTTTTGAGCCTATATTGAATTTTGTGAATGCAGGCTTGTAACTTTGGGAAGTTCCAATATTTGTGCCCCACATTTACAACAGATCCATTTCTTTACAGCACCTCATTAATGTGACAGCTGTCATTTTTAAACTCTAGCCCAAAATTAGTTTTTGTAGTCCCTGCACAAAATTACCTTTAAGCCAGGAGTTGAACATTTTCTCTGCCCTTCTTCTTGTGGCAGGGTCTTAACAAGGCTAAGTTGAAAATGTGGTGTAAGAATATAAAAAAAAACAAATTTTCAATATTTTTACCCCATATTCCTCACCTGTAGCCATATCAGCTCTGGCCAGAGTTTGTTTCAGAAAGCTGCAAAAAAAATGCAGCATTCACACTGTCCATGTCTTTCAGTAGTTTATTACTAGGAAACCCAGTGTTTCACCCCATAAGGACTTCTTCAGCAACTTATTTCTTATGCACGTAATAGATAAAAGATCATTCTGTGGAGGCAAAAAATAGAAAGGTGTGAAAAGACAGAATATAGTGAGTGATCAGGAAATGTTACAGAAAAAGAGAAACTGAAGATAGGTGAGCTCATGGGATGTAAATAAGCTACAAACTGTTAATGTCACTCATAAGAAATAAGTCCCTGGAGAAGTTCTTATAGGGTGAAATGTTGAGACACCATGAAATAAATAAAAACATGGAAAGAATTAGACAGTGAGAAGGTGTACTTTTTTAGCTTTTTGAAATCCGCAGTAGGGGTACCCACCCACATTTGTTAAGATATCAAAGGGGCTTTAGTCAGAGATTCAAACACAAGGTTCAGGTCCCAAACCGGAACAAGTTGGGGAGGGGGCATGTGCAAGAGGCCCTCTAGGAACCTCCAGACCGCATCCTACCACTGGACCTTTGTCTTGTCCCTGATAGAGGAATTGAATTCTGAAAACACAGGGAGCTGAACCTTCACTGAAGAGTACTACAACTCTGACTGCAACAGAGTCAGGAGTTAGTCCAACACCCTCTACACTGGTCAAGTGAAGTGATCCAGAGATGACTTCCTGAACCATATAACATAACACTTTAATTTCAAAGAGTAGGTTTGCCTGCTGGAAGATTTCTGGGCATCAGTCAGAACAGCTGAAATGTAAGCTGAGACTCCAAATGAAGATATCTCTATGTCCTTGTAGTAAGGCATGGTGCCACAGTAACTGAAGGTCTCAATCAGATGCAGTCCACGATCTTTCTGAGACAGAATGCCTAGCTGATGAGGTACTGGAATGATGGTTTTATTTCAGGTTCTTTTTTTTTTTACTTGCAATTTATCCTTCCTGCTGCTCCCAGAGCTCTACACTATCGAGAGTCACCTATGGTGTCTGCCCCTATCCCCGCCTACCTGAGACCTGTGGGTGAGCCATGGCTATACCCCCCAGGTGGGTACGAGGTTGGGGCCTGTACACCTATAAATCCTTCTTGTTCTCATCGGGCACCCAGCAGGACAGGCAGGCAGGAGTTGTGGGGTCTGCACCGGGCACTCCATCTACCAGGTGCTCTGGAAGCTAATTTTGTTCCTTGTTCTTGGGGGCGAGACATGCACCCAGATGTCAAGGTGCAACCGCCAATGTCCATCATGCCCCAACCTCTCAGACTGGCTTTGATGCATGCTGTGCCTTTGGATTCCACCAGAGGCCAGTCAAGCACCTGACTTCAACCCTCCCTCCCTCCCTGGAGAAGCCGAGTGGTCCTCCGATGATCGAGCCTCCTACCCCCAGCTGGCCCTCTCTCTCTCCTGGGTGTGTTCCCAAACCAGGTCGACAGCATCGCAAGTGGTAGTCCTACCGCTGTGCCAGAAGGCCAGCCCTACTTCAGGTTCTCACAGAAGTGGGGACTGGATCTGCCTGGGCTACCAGAAAGCCACCAGGATCATCCTATCTGGTTCCTGCCTCAGCATGGTCAAAACCCTTGTGATCAGGGGCAGAAGAGGAAAGGCTTTGAGGAATCTCCCTAACCAACAAAGGAACAATGGGTTGTGCCAAAAAATGCCACATCCTGCATGACATGGTTCAGGGCCCCGTACTAGAGAGGGGATAGTGGACAGCACCACTGCCATGACAAGGTTCTCCTTTGTGGTGCCAGGTATAGGTACATGTAAAATAACAAATATGTATTTATTGTTGATGTGTTTATTTATTGATTAATTTATTTTAAAAGTTTTACTAGGTAAGTCATACTGAGCTGGTATCAGCTCATTTCCAGATGTGTCCTAGGGGGAGAGGGAAAAGAAGAGAAATAGGAAAGATACAACATTATTGTACAAAAATGATACAATAATATGAAATACATATAACAAAATACACAGTTACAAGAATGCTTTACAAGGAAAAAAATTGCCATACAATAAATTGTAAAATGGGCCAAAGAACATTAAACAGTAAATAACAACACAAAAATATGAGGAACAGAGAGAAGTGACTGATACTAGGGGCAGGGGCAATGCTGGTGTCAGAATGGGTGGAAGGCAGGTATAGGGGACCACCCCAATATCAGGATCAGCTGCAGGAGTGAGCAGAGAAATCACAGAGGAAAGATTTCAGAGCAGGAAGGGAAGGAGCAGAGCAATTGGAAGGGGCATAAGCGACATTGCAGAGGGACTGGAGGGGAAGCTATGCCTTTTCGCAGATGACACTAAGATCTGCAACAAGGTCAACACTCCGGGGGATGGAAACAGAAACATAGACTTTGAAGGCAGATAAGGACCACTTGGCCCACCTAGTCTGCTTATTTCCCTACGTACAGTGTAAGCTGAAGATCCTAGTTAACCAACATCCTATTTCTCCCTACCCCCACAAAAATTGCCTTATGCCTGTCCCATGTATTCTTGAATTCTCCCACAGTTTTAGACCTCACAGCCTCCTCAGGAAGGCTGTTCCATGTGTCCACCACCCTCTCTGTGAAAAAATACTTCCTCACATTGCTCCTGAACTGCCCACCCCATCTTCAAATTGTGTCCCCTTGTTCTTCCACATCTCTTTTTCTGAAAGATGCTACCCTCTTGGACTTTGGACTTTGTTGATTCCACTGAGGTAGTTAAAAGGTTTTATCATGTCCCCCTCTCCCTCCATTCCTCAAGGGTATACATATTAAGCTCCTTTAGTCTCTCCTCATATGACTTCTCTTGCAGACCCTGCACCATTTTAGTTGCCCTCCTCTGACTGCTCTCTATCCTGTCTATGTTCTGTGGAGATAGGGTTCCAGAACTGGACGAGTACTCAGATGGGGTCTCACCAACTGTCTGTACAGAGGGATAACAACTTCCTGTTTTCTGCTGCTGATGCCTCTCCCTATACATCCCAGTATCCCCCCAGCCCTTCCTACTGCCTTCTCACATTGATTGCTAAACTTAAGGTCATCTGATATGATTACCCCCAGGTCCCTTTCCATTTTTGTTGTTGTTACTACCTCCCCCCCATTGTGTAATCTTCCCCTGGGTTTTTGTTTCCCAGGAGCATTATTTTGCACTTCTTTGCATTGAATCCAAGCTGCCATACTTCTGACCATTCCTCCAACCTTGCCAAGTCCCTTCTCATCCTTTCCACACCTCCTTGTGCATCAACCCTGTTGTAAATCTTTGTGTCATCTGCAAAGAGGCATACTTTTCCTTCCAGTCCCTCTGCAATGTCACTTATAAAGACATTAAAAAGGACTGGATCCAGTACTGAACCCTGTGGTACCCCACTAGTAACCCCTCTTTCTTCACAGTGGACTCCATTTACAATTACCTTCTGTGTCCTGTTGTGCAGCCAGTTTGCAACCCAGGCTACCACCCTGGGACCCACTCCCAAGCTGGTTAATTTGATTATTAATCTTTGTGCGGGACTGTGTCAAATGCCTTGCTAAAGTCTAGGTAGGCCATATCCACAGCCACTCCCTGGTCTATTACGTTGGTCACCCAGTCAAAGAAATCTATTAGATTTGTCTGACATGACCTTCCTGCTGTAAATCCATGCTGCTTTGGGTCCTGTGCCCCGCTGGCCTCTAGGTACTCAACAATTCTTTCTTTCAGAAGTGATTCCATCATTTTCCCTACCACTGAGGTCAAACTTACAGGTCTGTAGTTTCCTGCTTCTGCCTTGCTCCCACTTTTGTGAAGAGGAATCACACCTGCCCTCCTCCAGTCCTCAGGTACCACCCCATCCTCCCATTATTTGTTAAAAAGTGTGGTCAGTGGTGTCACTAGGTCCTCCCTTAGTTCTTTTAGGATTCTGCAATGAATCCCATCAGGCCCCATTGCTTTGTCCACCTTGAGTTTTAGGAGTTCTTTCAGGACTCTTTCTTCTGTAAATGGACTGGTGTCAACCCCCCTACCCAGAGTGCTTCTATTGTCTGGTTTAGGTAACTCCTCCTCATCTTCTTTTGTGAATACTGAGCAAAAGTATTCATTCAGTATTTTTGCCTTTTCACTGTCTCCCTCTGCCCACCTCCTCTCCCTTATTAATCTTCACTATTCCTCCCTTAACCTTTCTATGCTCCCTAATGTACCTATAAAGGTTTTATCCCCTTCTTAACTGACTTGGCTATTTTTCCTCAGTTTGGGCTTTTGCTATTGTGACTGCCTTCCCCACTTCTTTCTGCTTTAATTGATACAGTTCCCTGTCGTGCTTCTTCTGTGATGCCTTATACTTTTTGAATGCAGCCTTTTTCTCCTTAACCTTCCCTGCCACCTCTTTTGAGAACCATAGTGGTTTTTTACTCCGCTTTGTTTTCTTCATCTGTTTCACACAAAGGCTTTGATTTTTCTCCATTGTTCTTCCACCCCTCCTTTTTGCCCATTTGCTAGTGTATTCCTCAGATATTCACCCATTTTGCCAAAGTCAGCCCTTCTAAAGTCCAGTATGCTTGTTTTTGTATGGCTTGTCTCCATGGTTGTGCTTATTGTGAGGCACACTGTGCAGTGGTCGCTTGTTCCCAGATGTCTACCGACTTCTAAATTTGTGATCCTCTCTCCATTTGAGAGTACCAGGTCTAGTATTGCTTCCTCCCGAGTGGGTTCCAACACTAGCTGTCTATGGCCTGCCCCCTGCAGGGCATCGAGAATGACCCTGCACTTGGATGTGGCTGCAGTACATGTCATCCAGTTAACATCTGGCATATTCAGGTCCCCCATTAACAGTATCTCCCCTTTTAGAGCCATTTTGAGAATGTCCTCTATCATTTTCTTGTCCATTTCCTTCCCTTGAGATGGGGGTCTGTATACAACCCTGTGCAGACTGTGATGCTATTCCTGTCTCCAAGGTGACCCAGAGTGCCTCTTGTCCTCCCTTTACTTTTTTAGTTCTGTAGCTTTGATCCTTCCCTTATGTATAGAGCTACTCCGCCTCCTCTTTCCCTCCTGTCCCTTCTGTAGACTGTGTACCTCGGTATGTTGACATCCCAGTCATGGTTCCCCGTGTACCATGTTTCTGTGACTGCCACAATATCCAAGTGTTCATCTTCCATCAAGGCTACTAGCTCAGGAAGCTTGTTTCAGACTACGGGCATTGGTACTCATTGCCTCCATTTAATGTTGGCTTTATCCTTTTTCCCCCATGCCTGATTTTTTTGCCCTTGTCTATTTTTCCATTTACCCCTGTCCTGCCCTCTGTTGAGCACTGTACTTCAGTGTTTATCTTACTACCCATCATGTTTTGTGGGGGGAGGCTTGAAATTTCCTGCCTCTTATTAGCACCTCCCCCCATGGCTAGTTTAAAAGTTTGCCAAGGAAGCATTTAAACCTGTCACTTAGGATCTGTAAGTAAAAGGCTGTTGTGCAAGAGTGGCATCTCCTGTTCTTTTACTGTTTTTTTTTACTATTCTGTTCTCCTCTGGCATGGCCACCTGCAGGGGAATCCTCACCTTTTGACCTACTATTTCTACTGTTTCCATTCCTAATCAGAAATTGTAGTGAGAAAGAAATTACATGACCTACTAGGAACTGAACTCAGGCCCCCAGAATACCATCCCAGTGCTCTAACCACTGAGCCACAGGCTTACATGATGGGACCTGAGGTTCCCAGACATACCTCCTTTCTCTGGTATTGCATATCATGCAGCTAGGAACAAGTAAGATGACAATCAGATATTTTTTGGTACCATATTGGTATACCATTATGCGGGCAATGCAATTAGGGTGCCACAATTAGGGCGCCACAATCAGTTCACCTGTCATGCTGAAGAACTGGATTTTGTGGCACTTGGCAGGGATGGTGCCATCCAGGTGCTGCACCCCTTGCCCCATACACCTCTGACCTGGAGGTGATTATATTAAAGTACATGTGGTACGGGGGAAGAAGTCCCCCACAGTGGGAGGTGCGGAAGCACAGACTCTGCAAACAGCCATAATGTGCCCTAGTACATTGACTGCAGTGGAGGTCAGACAGCACAATTGCCAGGTGTCATGTTCACCGTAGGCATTGTGCTGGCACCCTATTGATGGTCATATTTTTTCTTGTTGCCATGACCTGGTGGAACCACAGTATTAGCTACTGCTAAGCAATTGAAATCAGACATTGTAGTGAGAAGGAAATAATGTGACCTACTGGGAATTGAATCTTAGTCCCCAAAATATCATCTTGGTGCTCTAACCACTGAGCTACAGACTCTCACATGGTTAGACCTAAGGTTCCTGGACACACATCATTTCTTTGGTATTGCAAGTGAAATTTTCCAGGGTCCTGGCTCATCATCCAGGAGGTCAAAGTTGTACACCCCATCTTCATCCTTAAAGGGTGGGGGGGGGTTGTGGAGCAGCAGACTGCTGTTGCCTAGCTGGGAACACTGGAGGAGGAGGAGGCCTGGGGACAATCTCAGGCAGAGAAGGCAGCAATCTCTTTATCAAATTATAAAACATTTCTTTTTCCACACGCAAAAACCCTTTATACAACCAAGAGGTGATCACGCGCCGTAGCTTCTGTTCCCAACTGCAATCCAAATTGTTTCTTTTTCTCTGACAGAACATCAACCATTCATTTATCAACTGTGTTATAACATTTCTTAGCTTCGCTTCCCAGTTCTTGAACACAAAAATGTCTCGAGATGACACTCTTGATTAGCTAAGGGACACCTTGGATATCCTATTTATCTACATTACAGAATTCTTCCATGACAGTACTGGAGGCTGTGACAATGGGTGGCAATTTTGCTGTGGATGGAGTTGAGACATACTCAATGACGTGGTCCCCAAAGTACAAGTGAAAAGCTGTGGCATCTTAGAAATTAGATCAGCAGGGTGGGGTTCTGGCCTGGTAGAAGCTGAACCCACCTACCTTACTAGTATACTAGACGACTCAGTGGACTTACCATCCCAGACTGAGAGCAGGGATCTTAGGGAGCTGCGTCAACTCAGCAGTGATGTATTGCCCAACTCTTGCCCACCCCAGTGGCACTCCACTGATGATGGTGAACTTCTGCACCAGTTTACACAGCGACTTTGACCCTTTATCTGTCAATAGTATTTTTGGTTTAACTGGCACCGATAGATTCAGCAACTTGCCAGGCAATGCAATAGCTTGTCCATCTTTTCATTAAAATGCTCCAAAGCCTACATTCTGCTTCTCAGTGTAGCATGGTTAAAATGCTGTCATATGTCACAGATTTCACATTTTAGGCTAAGCCTCAATAACCCAGTGCACAATTTGCTATCATCTCACATCAATCTGCTTTCCACACTGATGTAAGTGAAACTGAGCTTTACTCAGCGACAATATACACTAGCATTGACTTTCCTGAAGGAGTAGCTACCAGATGAAAACAAATACTGCCAGAGAAAATTCAGCAGCATAAAGCTCTTCCACTTGTTCAATATTCAGTCTCTCAATAGTGGGAGGAAAAGAACCAAAGTAGTTAGAATGTGTGCTGATAACATGAATGTAAGAATGCTGATGTAGATGGCCCAGTCTTGCAAAAGCTTCCCACAAGGTCCTGATGCCAATGGCTTAAAGGCCAACGTATTATCACTGTATGAAGATACCCTCAAAGATGTTTTGAGGAAAATAATCTGGGATAACCATGGACCATAAACAGGCAGGCAGGATGCTTCTGCAGTCAAGAAAGCAAATGTAGTCCTGGGATGCATCAGGAGGGGATTAAGGAGCACATTAAAGGAGGTGATCCTCCCTCTTTAAGAGGCCTTGGTTCCACCACACTTGGAGTACTGTCTCTACTTCTGGCCAATGCAATACAGAAAGAACCCTGAAGAGACTGAGAGGGTTCACCACAGGACCACAAGCTAATTAGTGCTTAGGATACAATAGCTATGAGGAGAGACTGCTTATATTTAAATTATTTAACCAAGAGAAAAGAAGGCTGGGAGGTGCGTGATCACAGTTTTCTTAATTCTAAAGGGGATAGACAGGGTGGAGTATGCACAGATGTTTGAACTGGAGAGTGCAAGGAGAAATTTAGGGTATGCTCAAAAACTGAGGTTGACCATATCTGAAAAAACATTAGAAATCATTACCTCACACAAATGGTGGTAAACATGTGGAAAAGCCTTCTTGGGGGATAATCTCTGAGGCACTCCATTTCCTTACACCTGGGTATTGTATCCACCTGATAGGTTGCTGATGCACATGTGACTTCAAAGGAAGTCCGTCACCTCTTCCCTGTGATGCTGCCGTTCCTGAATCATTTTGAATTGTGCATCTTACAGGTTGAGGTGCATCACAACAGCTCCCCAGCAGTTTTGAATTTTGAGATAATTAAGGTAAGACAAGCATTCTATATTTCTAAGCTGAGTCAATTCACATTACAAGTATCCAGTAAGTGAGGAGTGTTTGATGAATTCGTTGTGCTATGAATTTATGCTAGATAGCACATTCTGTATTTAACAATCTAGTCAAATGTGTCTGTAAATCAAGGTATAGTTCCTCAACTCCCAGTCAAATTGCAAGCTACTGACCAGATCCCTAGGGCACAGCTGTTTTTGCATTACTTGAAATTCCTTTTTTTTTGGCTCCTAAATGCAGATCAAGACATTTTTATCTGTATTTGTGTGAAGCAGCTCACCTGGGTCTCCTGTTAGCAGACCTAGGAGTGTAACTTGGCTAAATTTGCTGCTGTGTACTATTTGAAACCCCTGCCAGTGGTTTCAAAAGTACCCCTGTTCTCCACGTTTACACACTTCTCTTTGTGGGAACATTTGGGCATCTTGTAGTCCCTGCTGGGCGACTACAGGAAGAGTCCCTTGCCTTACTCCTCGGGGAACTCCCCCTGGCTATTTTTTATCTGCTTCCTAAGGTGCTGGGTTAGTAGCACTGTGGCTATTTTATTTCTGTTTTTGAGGGCCTACCTGGCATGTCGGCAGCTCTCTGGAATGTGTATTTTTTCTGTTTTCTCCTGCAGCTCTGCTGTTTGGTCCCCCCGAGCTTTGGCGTCTCAACATGGCGTTTTCTCACACCTCCCCAACTCCTGTGTATTGAGGGAGGGTGTGGGCCATGTCACTATTGTCTGTTGTTTGCCTGGCATCTTGCCCCCCTCCCTATTCTTCCTCTGGTCCCGTTTTCCATTTTTGCTCGCTGCCCGTATTCGCGCATGTGCACTCCATCCACAGTTCGTGCATGTGCGATTGAGGAACTGCTCTCGCACATGCGCACTTCGCTGATGCCATCTTGCATATGGCAGAACAGGCAGGAGACTCGCGCTTCAGCGAGTATGCTAGGAGTACCCAACTTGTTTGTTTTGGTCCTTCATCACCGTCACACTGCAGTACTATATTTTCCAGGCAATTTCATTAAAGACACTGGGACCAAACTGCCGGGTATTCATTAAATGCCCAAATTGACCACATAAGGGGCATACTGGTAGCACTGCCAGTCACCTATGCAAGGTAGGTTTGGATAGCACTCTTAAATGGGGACAGCCGACACTCTACCCCTACAATATTGCAAATCAGTGCACTCTGGGTGCTCTTTGGTTCTTCACAGAGCTACTCTTTAAGTTTTCCTTTACAAATATGCAATAGGTTACAGGCTCTTAAAGGGACAGTAACATACCATACAGGGGAGCACTAGCTGTGCTGAAGTCAGTATTTGCCTGCAACAACTGCTATTTATATATATATATATATATATTTTTTTGTTACTTGGGGTAAGACTGCAGAGCATTTTAATACAGTCGGTAATCAACTCTATTTTACAAGTCAGTTACTATGACCCTTACAGCAATCTCCATTTGTTTCCCATTCCTCCACAGACATGGGAAAGACAAAAAGCTGCATACTTTGCAATGTACCCATCCCATCTGCGCAACTTGGCTGCATTTGCACTTCTTGTGCTGAAGACCCACCTACATTGGCACATACAGCAGATGAGGACATGTTGAATAACCACAGTGAGCGGCAGGATGCCCCAGAGGTTACACAGGCTATTCCGTCAACCTCAACAAGTTACATGGACACCAATGCCATTCTTCTTCAGAACCAACAAGTCCTGCAGCTTCAACAGCAACTCATGTCAGCTATGTGGGACAAATTAGCAGAGATATCTGAAGAGCCCACATCTCTTAGATTCCTGGTTCTTCCACAAATATCCTCACGGGCAGATCCAACCCTAATGCGACAGAGCCACCTCCCCACTCCGAGCCCAACTCGGAAGACGAGGAGGATAAGGAGACAGACCCCCAATCACTCACCGCAAAATGGCCTTTTCCCAATCAGATACCAGCACTGGTACGCAGCATTATGGCCACAGTGGGATTCGAGACACCAACCACACCCATTCCACAGTCTAAGCTACTGCCTTCTTTACAACTGGCAGCCAAGGCATCTGAAAAATTTCCCGTATGCGAAGCCATTAACGAGATAGTAAATAAAAAATGGGAATCCACAGACTCTGCCCATATTCCAGAATGCAGATCATGGGATAAAATGTACCCCCTGGAAGCTGATAAACTAGCATTATGGTGCACTCCCCGAGCATAGACCCTCAAATAGCTTCACTAAATAAAAAGACCGTTCTGCCAACAGAATCCACCTCAGCACTGAGAGACCCAGTGGACAGGAAGTTGGAGGACATTTTAAAGAAGAATTTTGAGCTTGCAGGTCTGGGGGCTAGGGCAGCTACCACAGCCATTTATGCCACAAGGGCTCAGCTTGAATGGTTACAGAAGGCTCAGAAATCAATTTCAGACAAGACTACAGAGTCACGATTGCTTGATAATGTCATCCTTTCTACAAAATATCGGGCGGACATGGCAGTGGATTCTCTGAAGATCAATGCCAGAGCTGCCACGCTTCTCAACAGAGCCAAGAGATGTATATGGATGAAGCTGTGGAATGCAGATGTGGAGTCTAAATCACTCCTACTAAAATTACCATGTAGGGGCAGTCTTTTGTTTGGGGAAGGACTAGAGAAATGCTTGAAAGGAAAAGAGGATGGGAAAGCACTGGGAAAGGACAGAGTGAATAACTCCATGTATCTCCCAGCCAGGCATGTGAACTGTGCACATTCCTTTCGAGACAGACTCAGAGGTCAGACATCTTACAGGGGCCAGGGTTGCAGAACCAATTTTAGCTCATACAACTCATACAACAGATACCAAGGTAAGGAAACTCAGAGCAGGACAAGAGGTTCCTACCAGCACAAGAGAAGGGGTCACAGCAAGCAATGACTATGTCTGTTGCGAGCGTATGCCCAAGGTACCAGTGGATACCCGACTAAGTAAGTACTTTCAGGAATGGACAAAAACAACTAAGGACAAATGGGTCCTAGAAATAATTCAAGACAGTTACGCAGTAGAATTTGCAGAAACACCAAGACTAAACAGGCTCATAACATCACCAGTACCAAGACACAAGGCAACACCTCAGCAGCTACAGAACATACTAAGGGAGTTGACAGGCAACAATGCCATCATAAGAGTTCCCCCAGCAGAGGAGGGCGAGGGAGTCTACTCCATCCTCTTCACAGTACCAAAAAAGACAGGTGACCTTCGACCAGTACTCAACTTAAAATCCCTAAACAGAAGCGTAAAATACAAACCCTTCAAGATGGAGACAATAAGATCCACCTGAAGAGATGTGCTCACATCCATAGACTTAAAAGACGCCTACCTTCACATTCCCATAAGGCCATCTCACCAGAGATTTCTCAGATTCCACATTATGGGGAAACACTTCCAGTACAAGGTACTCCCCTTCGGCCTGGCATCTGCTCCCAGAGTGTTCACGAAGGTGTCCATAGTGCTTGCCTCAAAACTAAGGAAGCAAGGAATACAAGCAATCCTCTACCTAGACGATTGGCTGATCAGAACAAGATCAGTTCAGCAATCCACGAAGGAGACAAGGATTGCAATTCAATGTCTCGAATCTCACGGTTGGGTCATAAATCAAGAGAAGAGCCAGCTAACACCTTGCACAAGGCTGGAACACCTAGGCAACCTTACAGACACCACAGGATGAAGGGTTCAGCCATCAGAACAAAGGGTCTCGACCCTTCTAGCCGCGATACACAGACTAAGAAACACAAGGCAACCATCATTAGAAACAATTTCTCATACATTAGGCCTCATGTCTTCCTGTATAGACACCATCCCATGGGCAAGATGGCATATGAGACCACTGTTATCACTTCTTATTCGTCAAAGCCCCACATATGATTTGGATTTCACAAAAAGGCTGATTCTTACTACAAAGATTACACGTTCTATACTGTGGTGGTCAATAAGGGACAACTTACTAAAAGGTATGCCACTAGACATACAGATAGACATTCAGGTGGACACCAATGTCAGCCTGACATGCTGGGGTGCAACGATGGGGCAAAAATCAGTGCAGGGATGGTGGTCAATAAACGAATCAAAATTACCAATAAATGTATTAGAAACAAGGGCAGTGTTCAGGGCTTTGCTACATTTCACAATGGAAGTATGGGGAAAAAATGTGCTGATTCGGTCGGACAAGCAAGTGACTGTAGCATACATCAACAAACAAGGGGGAACAAGAAGCAGAGCAATGCAAAAAGAGACAGAAAAACTAATTCCCTGGGCACATAAAAATTTTGCAAGCCTGAAAGCCATTTATCTAGCAGGATAATTGAACACCACGGACTGGCTCAGCCGACAATGGATCCACCTAGGAGAATGGATGCTCCATCCACAGATATTCCAGTCCATCAACAACCGTTGGGGCCCCATAGAGATCGACCTAATGGCATCACACAAGAACAACCAGTGTCACAGGTTCTACTTTCGTTTTCAGGATTACAAATCCATGGGGATGGACACGCTATCAACAACTTGGAGCTTCCACATAGCCTACATATTCCCACCCCCTCCCATTAATTCCACAAGTCCTGAACAAAATCCACAGGACAAGATCAAGAGTGATTTTAATCACACCGTACTGGCCCAGAAGAAGCTGGTTTGCCACGATAGTAGCGATGGCACCGGATCATCCTTGGATTCTACCAGGCAGGCACGACATCCTCAGTCAGGGACCAATATTTCATCCCAACTCAACAAATCTCAAGCTGACAGCCTGGCTCCTGAAAGGGAGAGACTGCTAAAAGCAGGCCATCATCCCGGAGTCATCAACACAATGGCACATTCCAGGAGGACATCCACGACATTGACATACCAAAGGCACTGGAAGGTATTCCATAAGTGGTGCATAGAGAAAGGGACAGACCCATTAACAGTGTCAGTAGCCAATATTCTGCTTTTCCTACAAGACGGTCTCGACAAGGGTTTATCACCAACATCCCTGTGAGTACAAGTGGCAGCAGTTGGAGCAGCCAGGGGCCCGACAGAAGGGATTACCCCAGGGTCATACAGAGATATCATACATTTCCTAAAAGCAACTGCCAATATCTGTCCAAAGATCAAGCAATTTACAGCACCTTGGGACCTCACCTTGGTATTTAGAGCAATGATGGACACTCCATTTGAGCCACTGGAGACTATTGGTCTACACTGGGTGACACTCAAAACTATACTTCTAGTTGCCATTTGTTCAGCTAGGCGTATCAGTGAAATACAAGCACTATCATGTAGGGCATCCTTTCTAGTGTTTCACGAGGACAACATCGCTTTAAGTACCATACCATCATTCATACCAAAAATATGCTCCTCATTCCATGCCAAACAGAACATAGAGATCCCAGCATACATGCCTGCAGAAGAAGTGGACCAGGAACCTCAACTACAACTACTAGGAATTAAGAGGGTACTCTCGACATACCTCACCAGAACGGTGGGCATCAGATTAACAGACCGACTATTCATTATCACTCAAGGTCACAGGAAGGGACAAGCAGTGACAAGAGCCACTATAGCCACCTGGCTAAAGTCAGCAATTGCTGAAGCATATAAGGCAACAAATCAAGAACCGCCCACGGGTGTCAAAGCACACTCTACTAGAGCTATAGCCACATCCTGGGCAGAAAGGAACATGGCATCCATAGATGAAATCTGTGCAGCTGTCACATGGGCATCCCCACAGACTTTCACTAGACACTATAGAATAGATGTGTCTATGGAGGCAAAAGCCAACTTTGGTAGGGCAGTACTGCTAGCCTCTAGGGCAGAAGTGAAAGAATAACTTGGCTGACTACCCACCCTTTCTTCGGGTACTGCTATTTAAATCGTTACCCAGGTGTAAGGAAGTGGAGTGCCTCAGAGATGTATAACCCCACAATCACCTTTACCAGGTGAGTAAACTACCATTCTGGTGAGGTTGCAGAAACTAGCACCGTTCAGGCTTACCAAGTAAGACTAGAAAAGTTCCGGAAAAAGAATGGCATTGAGGGTTACATAGCAGGAGTAGGGTAGCATTCCAGTTGTTTAGTTTGGATGTGTGCCCATATTCAAATTGAGTATAGTCACTGCATTCATCAGGAAGGGCAGATAAGATAGACCCTATGTCCCTTCCATCATCACACTACTATATTGTGTTGCTGTGTTACCTTCTGGCCATGATACAGAGATGAAACATACAGCAGTGCCAGCTAGTGTACAATGCAGTAGTGCTGCAGTATAATGCAAGATGCTGCAGCATACTGAAGAGAACGGTGTAACTCAATTGCAGTTAAGCCCTTTTGTCATGCAGTATTTTGTGACATGTCATTATCTGCAAGGTAATGCATTGCACAGTGGCTAGTTCCACAGTAGAAGCATAGAATTTGTCATCAGAAAAGGACAACTTGGCCCATCTATTCTGTCCAGATAATCCCTGCATAATCTATTTCCACAGACCCTAAATGGTCTCCAGCAACCCTCCCACTCCCTGCCTATTTACTAATATTTCCCTATGCCTATCCCATGCATGCTTGAAGCCCCCCACTGTTTTAATCTCAATCACTTCTGCTAACAATCTATTCCTGGTGTCTACTACCCTTTCAGTGAAGTAGTACTTACTCACATCCCTCTTAAACTCCCCCTTTCCAGCTTCATCACATGTCCCCTGGTCCTGGTGACCTTTTTCATTTGAAAGAGTCTCCCCTCCTACACCCTGTACACCCCCCCCGTAAGGAACCTGAAGGGTTAATATCATATTCTCTCTCACGCTCCTTTCTTCCACAGTGTGCATGCTGAGATCCACAGTCTACCACGGTAGGGCTTCTTGTGTAACCCCTGCACCATTTTAGTTGCCCTCCTCTTGATTGCCTCCACCCTTTCTATGTCCTTTCTGAGGTGTGGCCTCCAAGAGTGTATACAGTACCCCAAGTGGGGGTCTCTCCTGAGAGTGATACAGTGGCAACACCATCTCCCTCCTCCTGCTGGAGATAACCCTTCCTATGCACACAAGCATCCCACTAGCCCTACCACTGCTTTGTCACACTGCCCTGCACTTTGAGGTGGTCAGTTATGATAAACCCAAGGTCCCTTTCCTGTTTAGTGACTGTCAGTACCACCATCCTATACGTCATTCTTGGGTTCCTATGCTTTAAGTGCATGATTTGCATTTATTTGACATTGAACCCCAACAGCCATGCTTTTGATAATTCTTCGAGTTGCTCAAGATCCCTGCACATGCCTCCTACCCCCCCCCGAGTGAGCACATTGTTACAGGATTTTGGTATCATCTGAAACTAGGCATACTTTCCCAGGTCTTCTGCAATATATCTAATGAAAACATTAAAGAGGACCAGTCCCAGTAGTGGGCCTTGCAGCACCCTGCTGATCACTCTCCCATTAGACTGAGTGTCATTACCCACCACCCTTTGTTGCCTGTCCATTAACCAGTTTCTAATTCATTCACCACTTTTGATTCCACCCCTAGGCTGCTCAGTTTCTTTAGCAGTCTCCATTGTGACACAGTGTTGAAGGCCTTGCTAAAGTCCAGATAGACCATGTCCACTGCCCCCCCGATCTATATCCCTGGTACCCCAGTTGATGAAAACAGATTCATCGGATATGACCTGTCCCCCCTTCCCCATGAATCCTTGCTGCCTGTGGTCTTGCAGCCAACTGGATTCAAAATACTGTACCAGCATTTCCTTAAGCAGGGTTTCCATTAATTTCAGCACCAATGCAGTGAGACGGACCAGTCTATAGTTGCTAGGATCCTCCTTGCTGATGATCTTCTGTAGAGGGACATGTCTGTTCTTCTCCAGTCTTCCAGAACCATGCCTGTTTCCAGTGAAATGTTGAGTAAGGCCATCAGTGTGGTAGCTAGCACATCCCTGAGTTCCTTTAGTACCTTTGAGTGTATCCCATCCTATCCCATAGCCATGCCCACTTTTATAGCTGCAAGTCCCTTCAGGACACTTTCCTATAAAAATGGATTTGTCCATCTCACACACCCACTTTGTTCCTGCTGAGGTTTGCTGAGGTTGAGGGCACTGAACTTGTACTCTGGAACTGGAGGCAGAGCAAGAACAGAGGGAGGCAGACCATGAGGACCGTGAGCACCAGCAAGCTGCAGAGGAGAGGAGAGAGAATGAGAATGCCAGGAAGCAGACCGTGAGGAGAAGGAGTGTCAGAGACAACACGAGCTGGAGAAGATGAGACTCCGACCAGCGGCACCAGAGCAGGTAAGTGGCTTGGGTTTAACAGGGACTGCAGGGCTGGGTTACAAATTGAACTCCAAATTAATAGCCGAATTTAAGGAAGGGGAGGACATGGATGCCTTTTTAAATTCTTTTGAAAAATGTTTGTATTCAGGCTAAAATTCCTAGAGAGTCCTTGAGCTTCCTGGTATCCCCACTACTTACCGGGGAAGCTCGGGATGCATTGGGTCAAATGGATAATGAGGACAGCAATGATTACAGCAAGCTAAAAGCAGCACTGTTAAAAAAGTTTGAATTAACTGCTGAATCATACAAAGCTAAATTCCATAAGCTCAGGAGAAGCTCTGATATGAGCTATGAGGAGCTAGCCATGAAACAACGTCAGTTTTTAAAATGTTGGTGGGAAGGAATTGAGGCAAACTCTGTTGATAAAATTGAAAATGTGATTTTATTAGAACAGTTTTATTGGGCTTGCCCAGCAGAGCTAAAAACCTGGCTAGAGGACTGAAATCCCAAAACAGTGCAAGAGGCTGCTGAACTCTCGGACCACTATGACCTGCTCTGAGAGAGAATGGGGTGGGTGTGGCAGCACAGAAAGGGAAAAGCATGCCTTCAGGGCAGCTAAAACCCATACTGCCTCCACCAAAACCAGTTAGTCCCAGGTTTCAGAGAAAAGATTTCTCTGAGAGAAGAACTGAATGTTGGTTGTGTAAGGAAACTGGGCATATTGGCAGATAGTGCCCCAAAAAGGTGAGCAATAATACACAACATGGTACCAGGAAAGAAGTGGGTTGTTTGTGTGTCTCTGGAAGCATGACAGTGAACATGAGGGAACACATGCACCCAGTCATGGTGAATGGTGTACAGATGCAGGGGTTAAGGAACACAGGGGCATCCCTGACATTGGTAAAGCGGGATCTGGTACAGCCTGGTCAGTTTATACCCAATAAATATGTCACTGTCCAAGGGTTCACTGGTGAAGAGAAAACATTACCCCTCGCTAGTGTTCTCTTAGACTGGGGTGAAACAGGGGGAACTGTGCAACAGATGGCTGTAGCCAAAATGTTAGCTGTGGATGTGATCCTGGGTAACAATCTCCAGCAGGGAATGGTATGTGCAGTTACCCATAGCCAAGCGGCAAGGGAAAATTGTAGCTCCCTGATCCCCACAGAAACCAGAGTGGAAACCACTGAGAGGCTGGTTCCCCAGCATGTTCCTCCAGATGGGGAGACTGATAAAAAGGGGGTAGAAATGTCCCTGGTAGCAAGTGACCACACAGCTACAGAAGGTTACTCTGAAGAGGGAGGGGTGACCCATGGTCAGAGGGTTGGGATTGACAGTGATCCTGAGGGACCTGATGCTAGTGCTAGGGACCCTAGTTTAGCAACTGAAGGGGACCTGTCCCATGCCTTGGGAATGAGTGAGGGGTTCGCAGCTGCTCAGAGGGGTGACTCTAGTTTAGAGAAGCTGCAGGCTTGGGCAGACTTTGATGGAGCACAGGGAGGTGACAGCCGACATAAGGTTTATTGGGAAAATGGACTTATGCATACTTAGGCAATACAGACAGAGGAAGGGATGCTAGGCAGGCAGCTTGTCATTCCCCAGGGCATCGTGAGCAGTTGCTCAAAATTGCACATGATATTCCCTTGTCTGGTCATCTGGGAATTGCACACATGACGCAGCAGTTGGCCCAAAATTTCTATTGGCCTAACTTCACCCAGCAGGTGAAGGAGTATTGCAGGTCTTGTCACTGGTGCCAAGAAATAGGGAAGGTGGGCAAGAAAACCCAAGCCACCCTGATTCCATTTCCCATAGTGGAGGAGCCATTCCAGAGGGTGGGAATGGATATTGTGGGGCCTTTAAATACCCCCAGCTCCTCAGGGAAGAGATTCATCCTGACTGTGGTGGATTATGCCACCCAGTACCCAGAGGCAGTCACCCTATCCTCACTGAGGATGGAAAAAGTGGCAGATGCCTTACTTGGGATTTTCTCCCGTGTTGGGTTTAAGCAGGAGGTAATCACCGATCGAGGGGGCCCTTCATGTCGGTCCTGATGAAATGTTTATGGGAGAACTGTGGGATGGTGCAGAGATGCACAACACCATATCACTCACAAGCCAATGAGCTTGTGGAACGATTCAATGGTACCCAAAAGTCAAGGCTCCAGGCGTTTGCTGAACAGCATGGGAGGGGCTGGGAGAAATACCTTCCCCACCTGTTGTTTGCATACAGGAAGGTGCCCCAAGAATCAACAGGATTTTCCCCCTTCGAACTCTTATATGGACACCTGGTACATGGGCCTCTAGACTTGATCAGGGAGGACTGGGAAGGCAAGCACACCACCCAGGGAACTTCCATTGTGGATTACATCCTTAGGTTTAGGGAAAGGCTGAGGAAGCTAATGGGGACAGCCCAGAACAACCTGGCAGCTGCCCAACAGAAACAAAAAGTGTGGTATGACCACAGAGTCAGAGCTCGCTCGTACATGGTGGGTCAAGAAGTCATGGTCCCTATTCTGGTCTGGAAAGACAAGCTGCAAGCTGAGTCAGCAGGACCATACAAAATGGTTAAGAAGGTAAATGACGTGAACTACATTGTGGAGTTACCTGACAGAAGACAGACAGAAAGGATGTACCATGTCAACATGATGAAGCCATATGCAAATAGGGCTGACATGGTGTTTGCAGTGTGTAGTCATGGGGAGGGGACGGACGAAGGAGACCACCTTCTGGATTTGCTGGATGAGAGTAAGAGGGAGTCCTCTGTGGAGGCAGTAAAATTGTCTCCCCAGCTGGCCCCGGACCAGATCCAGAAAGTAAAGGAGGTTTTAGCAGACTTTGCCCCCTTGTTTAGCGCTAAGCCTGGACTAACCCCCTTAGCGACACACAATGTGGAGACAGGGACACAGACAACCATACGGTGGACAGCATATCAGGTGTCAGAGGCTGTCCAAAAGGACATTAGGATGGAAGTTGAGGAGATGCTGGATTTAGGGATAATCCAGAGCTCCCACAGCCCCTGGGCCACACCTGTAGTCCTTGTACCTAAGCCAGATGGCTCAACTCATTTCTGTGTGGACTATCATGGACTGAATGCAGTCACAAAGTCCGATTCCCACCCGACGCCCTGGACGGATGAACTCCTGGATAAGTTGGGAGGGGTGACCTACCTTACAACCATTGACCTGACAAAGGGGTATTTGCAGGTAGAGTTGACAGACAGAGCTAGGAATGAAGAATGCCCTGGCCACTTTCCAAAGGTTGGTGAACCAGGTATTAAATGGTGCTGAGGAGTACGCCGTGGCGTACCTGTCTGACATTGCCATCTTTAGTACCAGCTGGGAGGAACACCTATCCCACCTTAGGGAAGTACTGGACAGGATACAGAGGGTCGGGCTCACTGTCAAAGCCAAGAAGTGTCAGGTGGCCATGGGGAAAGTGGCATACCTCGGGCATGTGGTAGGCCAGGGACAGCTCCGTCCTAACCAAATAAAGATAGAGGTGATCCAGGCATGGCCCAGACCAGAAACCTAGAAGCAGGTCAGGTGCATTCTAGGGACAGCAGGGTACTACAGGAAATTTGTACCCAATTACAGTGCCCTGGCTGATTCCCTATCTGACCTGACAAAGAAAAAGATGCCAAAGATAACTACCTGGGGCCCAACCTGTGAAGAAGCCTTTACCAGACTGAAGGAGACACTGTGCAGTGCTCCTCTTTTGACAAGTCCGGACAAAAGCAAAACCTTTATAGTTCAGTCGGACACCTCAGACGTGGGTATTGGGGCAGTACTGAGCCAGACGTCTAGCCAAGGGACAGATCACCCAGTAGTGTACCTGAGTAGGAAGCTACTTCCCAGGGAGCAAGAGTACTCCATGGTGGAAAAAGAATGTCTTGCCATAGTATGGGCCCTGAAGAAGCTAGAGCCATACTTGTATGGGCAGCATTTTGTGGTGCAGACTGACCACAACCCCCTGGTTTGGCTGATGCAGATGGGGAAAAACAATGGCAGACTGCTAAGATGGAGTCTTGCTTTACAAGGGTATGATCTAAAAATCATACATAGGGCTGGGGCGAAGAACCAGAACTCAGATGGGCTGTCTAGGGTCTATGAGGAGTGAACTGATTTGGGAAGCTCATCCCAAGTAGGGGATAGAACCCCCAAATTCAGTCTAGGTGGGGAGGAATTGTGATGTGGACAGCCAGTTCTGAGTGCTGTATCATTTTGTTTTAAATATAAAAATGTATTACTGGTTGTCTCTGCTGAAAAATCTGGTGCTCTTAGAATGATCTCACTCATCCCCCCCCCCCAGGTTTCAGCTGAAAGTTGAAAGCCATGAGAAACTGTTGAAAACAGCATGTGAGATCACACACTCACAAAGGTTTTTAGATACCAGGTGTTACATGGAAGGCCTGAACCTAATTACAGGGTGGTAGAAGCTTGAGTTGAGCATATCCATTTTCATGATGTTCCAAAGGGAAACCAGGTTTAGTAAACTGGTGCAAGGTTGTAAATGCTCCTGTGAAGACTGTGTGAGGGAGGATGCAGCATGGATCAAAGATATGTCATTTGAAACATATGAGTTATGCTGTGGTTGCAAAATGTAAGACTTTGAAAAGACATACTGTTTTTTTTATTAGATATATTTTTATATATAATCTGACAGAGGAGGAGCTAGATGACCTCACACAAAAGGTATTGGCAAACACAGTTTACTTTAAGGAATAATTCTGTTTTACTTAGACATTTTTACCTAGACTCTGACTAAGAAAACATCTTTGGAGCACTTGTAAACAGGTAGTTAGAAAGAGAGTCAAATCTAAGTACTGTAAGTAGGAATTTGCTCTATTTAAACCTTGTTCTTTTAAAAGATTTGTACGTCTTGTGATAGGAGTTCTGTATTTTGTGTTTTACATATTTTTAACTATTTTAGAAAAATTCTTTTTAGAACGTACTTGATCTGTCTTTGACTTGTTTTTAGTTGTAAGAAACATATATGGTTATTGCAGATACTAAACATAAGCTTGAATGGTGATACCAAACTGGAAAGAGAAGCGTTTTAAATCTGAGGTCTTTATTAAAGTTTTTAAGGGTTCATCTCTGTATACCTGGTTAGTTGCCCATAGGCAAAGATATTTGGCCCCCCCAAAGACATAAATATCCAATCCTGTGCATTGGGTATGCTAGCAAGAGGTTCACAGTTTGAATCCCTCTAAGACTTGAGACCAAAGGTTGATCCAAACTCACAAAACAGACAAGAGGGTTACCTTGTTCTGTTAAACTGTTCACAAGACTGCGCTCAGGGTTTGGCACTTTGGGAGTAGAGGGCCTGACCTGCTGAGTGGGTTTGTGACAATGGGTAGGACCAGACCATTTGGGGCACACAACATGAGCAAACTGCACAGGGCAGACAGGCAGTGCAAATTATTAAAAGAAATGTAAATCTACACAAGGCGTGCCTATCACTCATCACATATCTTATAATTTCCAGTCTACCTTCTGTATCAGAGTGCTTTTTGCCATTCCCTACCATGTTTGTGGAGCTCACTCTGGCTGTCTGCATCCTCCTCGGTGCTGGCTTCAGTAAAGATGGTGACAAATTGTTCACCTCCAAACCCCATTACAGGCTGCTTCATGGGGGAGAGGAGGAATAATGCTGAGGAAGGCAGGCTAAGGCTGGGGTTCGGGGCAGAGGCTGGACATATCAGGCATGGTATATTCAGACTGCACCAATCACTTCTCCAAATCTATGTGACTCCTCATCCTCCTCCTTCATTACCCCCCAACCACACTACTTGTGGGGTTCAGCTGCTCTGCTCCAAACTGAAAGCAGATTAAACATGCATGTGGTGACATAGGGGAGTACTTAATATAAACAAACAAAGCATGCATGCAGTTATCACTACACAGAACACAGGCTGCTCTGAATGTGAATCTGTTTGGATGCACGGTCTTAAGAGGATTATGCATAAATACAAATTAACAAATTTTTTTTTGCTTTTGGTGCACATTAGCATAGTCACTGGCTCTAGTGATCCTCTGGATATTCTTTCCATCTCTTCAAGCTGAAGCACCTATCAGGCACTTCACCCCCCCCGCTCCTTTCCTCCTCCCCCGGCCCCAAGTCTATGTCTCTAATAATAGAGTCCTCTCCAGCACCTTCTTCCTCCTCTTCTGCTGGGGGTCTCTTCCTCCCTTTTTTGGGGCCTCCCCTTCTTAGGACCCCCACTTCCTCCCTTCACACTGCTATGGGTACCTCCTTATGGCTCTCTCATCCCACCAGTATGGGGAAGGAAACATGCAGTGGAACAGGCTGAGGAGCATGCACTGGGGGGAGCTGTGACAGATTTGGCAGCTCCTGGGTGAGGTAGAAGGTCCTCTGAACACTTGCTAGTTTGGCCCAGAGTTCAGCAACCTCTGCCCTCAACCTAGAGAGGGTAGTACAAATGGGGAAGTACCTCAGTCTCCAGAAGGTGTTTTGAAAGACTGTGGCCCACACCAGTTGCACTGCACCACTCCTGTGATCTTTCCTTCCTTTAGTGTCTTTTGAAACTTCTCTGTACTATACTACCTCATTTCTGCTCCTGTTATATTCCTACCTTTCCCCTTTGCTTGCCTGAAACTTATTTGTTAACCTACCCAAGATATGATGTCTATTTTCCATTTTCTAACCCACCTACCTGTATCTACTGTAACTTACCCTGGTGTCTACTACTCTTTACCCACTTGGGTGAATTTTATTTGTTACCCTACCCCTTCACGTGCCTGAAACTTATTTGTTACCCCACTCTAGACAGGTTGTCTCTTATTTTCCCTTTTCTAACCCTCCTATCCATACCTGCCTTATCCTGGGTGTCTACTGTTACGTTCCTTTTTGTGATATGTCTACAACCTGCAGCTGCCTTCTCTGCTGCAGGTTGTACACTATAAACAGTAGTGTGTTACTTCATAACTTTGATCTGCTGTTCCCCTGCAGAGTCTCAAGTGGACTGTAGACAATCTGTGAACATTCTGCACACACTCCTAAATCAGATTCTCCACTCCTGAGCTATCCCATTCATACGATGCAACACAAGCATAATGGGACACATGGGGTGTTACTCCTTTTATTTCCATTTCCTGTTTCCTGCTGTGCCAATTGCCAGTCCCCACTAACCTCTAACAGCACCACCCCCCAATCACACACCTGATTCACAGGGCTTTCTTAATCTACTCACCCCCAAGATTAATTTCCTGAGCTAGGATCATCACACTTCCCATTACAAAATTTAAAGAAAAGTATCAAAGTTCCCCAAACACTCAAAAAATCTCCTTCTTACACTGCTACTTTAAATATTGATAGAAAGAATATACGTAATATATATTCTTTGGAAAAAAACTGCATGAATGCACCAATTAGAGTTCAAGTTAATGCTACAAAGTAGGAAAATGTGGTGTTGAGGTTTCCAACTTTAACTCCCCCAACCCCACCTCCCAAGCAGCAAAAGGAAAAAACATTAGGGTTTTGGGTCTCCATAGTCTTGGCAAATTAGTGGTGGGGTCTTCCTTGGGGTTGTCAACCCTAATACTCCCCTCCCCCAACCTATAGTCTCCTGTCAAGTGCACAACATGCAGCTCCAAACCAGTGCCTCATTGTGAAACACTCTATAAAGGTAGAGAAGTATGTCTCACCACATATTGCCAACAGAATATGTTGTAGCTTTCTTCACACAGGGCCCTGCATGAAAAACAGAGATCATATCTGACCTTGTTTGCTCAGGGGAGTGGGTGGGCATTAGGGTTGACAACCCCAAGGAAGACCCCATCACTGATTTGTCATGAGACCCAAAACCCTAATGTTTCTTCCTTGTGCTGCTTGGGGGTGGGTGAGGTATGAAGTTAGGGTTAGAATCCCTAAAGCCTCTTGTAGAGGCATAGTTCAGGAAGCATAGGAAAACAAGGGGAAGTTATAAAATTCGGAAGTAGTGTTTTATCAGTAACAATAAAATAAAATAAAGATGTACAGGATAGCTGTGCATAAAGGCAGTACAAACAAAATCCTTCCTCAGAGTCTCTTTCTAAAACTTATCTCGATCTATCTAGCCAAAACATTGTTCTCTTTATATGAGATGTCTTTACCTTACAGTTTAACCTCTGCATCTTATTCTTGTAAGCTTCATCTCCTGTTTTTCACAAAATGCAACAAGACTTTTTTTTTTCACTGACCTTCCTGTGGCCAGCCTGAAGACTACATTAATCTTTTTAACAGGTGCAGCAGTTTGGTTAGCTTGTGGTTTGCTCTGGTTAAGGTGTACTGTGAGGAGGACTTGTGTTTCTTTTTTAAGCAGGACTTGTTTTGAATTCTCACTGTGGCAGTTACTAAATCAAACTGCAAACAGATTAGACTTAGGGGTCAGGCAGGTAGCCAACAGCCATTTTAGCTAATTGCTTCACTTTACATTTTGAACTAGAAGAAGCAGGAGCTACAGTGGGTGTTCCTGAGGACTAAAGGGAAGTATTTATTCTTGTAGTTTGGTTAGCTTGTAGTTTGGTCTGGTTAGGGTGTACTGGGAGGAGGACTTGTGGCCTGCTTTCTCCCACCCCTCATTGCCACCACTGTTAAATAGGCAAGTGGACCATTCCCAGTAGTGGTTCCACCTATTAGGAAGGGGCAGGGGGTAGAATAATTTAAAGGGGATGAAATCTGGTTTAAAGTCTTACAGAAATACTGATACAAATGTAATGGTTGTGCATTTTCTTTTTTGAGGTAAGGGCTATTCTGGGGACAATGTTTTGATAGAAATGCAGATTTACAGTTCTTAAGTAATATGGATGCAATTGTAAAGATCTGTGAAATATTTAGAGCCTTGGGAATACAGGGAAGATGTGGAGGCCAGGGCAAGGAGGCAGCTGGATGAATGGGAGGGAAGAGTGGAGAGGTAGGGATGACTGGGGTTGGGGGCACTGGGAGGCTGGGACAGTTGTGAGCTGCAATGGGTGTGGGACAGCACTGTTTCTGGGAACCTGGTAGAAGGTGGGGGGGTGTCCAGTGTGCAGGCTGTTATGATAGCTGATGCTAGAGATAGAGAGCTTGAGATGGGAACTGGGGGAAGGGTACAGGAATGAGAGGGTGAGGAGGAGATGGAGCAGAGGGGCAGGGAGCGCTCCATCGCAGGATAGACCAGGCTGTCAAGTGCCAGAAGATGGTGCTTGGCCAGGGGGACCAAGTCCACAGGGTCCTGGGAGCACTGAAAGGAGGTATTGGCAGGTGGTAGGAACATGGGCAGACAGAAAGGAAGTAGAAAAAGAGGTTCAGGGTAAGCAGAGGCAGGGAGGGATTACAGGGGAGGGCTGGGGCAGGAGGTTGGAGACAACAAACAGGTACGCAGTACTGGCTGATGAAACAGAGCAGGAGGTTGGTGAAGGCACCATAGAACAAGAGTCAGGGGACCAGGAGAGAAGGGGGAAATACAGGGTACAATGTGAGAGGGAAGACTGTGGGGTAGAGGTGGAAAGTGGCAGGAAAGCAGGTTGAGTTGGCACAAACACACTAAATAAAAGGGTAGTAAGGCCAAAACATGTTGGGAGGGGGAGAAGGGGAGTCACAATGCCGGGAGCAGTGGGAGGAGGTACACATAGTAGAGGGGGAGGGGTTGTGGAAGGGATCAAGCACAGAAGGGATGGAGGAGGAGGAGGAGAGCCAGTGGAGGTGCAATTGAAGGAGAAGGGAGGGGGAAAAGGGCAGTGTATGGAAGGAGAGGACACTGAGGAAAAGGGGCTTGTAGGAGGGCAAATCATGGGGGAAAGGCAAGGGATGGGGGATCGAGTACTTGTATTAGGGGATTCTATGCTCAGGGGGGTGAGATGGGGAAGTAAGGGAGCAAGGAAGAGCCAAACTTGGGTGGAGTGTATATCAGGTATGACAGTTGGGGGAGTAGGGCAGTGCATTCAGAAATGTGTGAAAAAAGGTGGGAAGGAAGCTTCATATCAGTGTGCACCTAGAAACTAATGACCTAGCTGGCAGTACAGTGGAAGAAGTACAGAAGAGGTTCAGAGAAGTGGGGGGTATCTGCAATCGAGTGGGAAGCTCAGTGACATTCTCCAAGGTACTCCCAGTACCTAGAGCAAGCACAGTGAGGAAGCTAACAATACAGTAGTTTAATGGGTGGCTGAAGGGGTGGTGTGCAGAAATGGGATATGGGGTAGTAGGGGAGTGGGGCGAGACATGGAACAATAAGGGGCTTTATGCCAAGGATAGGCTGCATCTCAGCATCGAGGGTACAAGGGCATTGAGACAGGGGCTGGAGAAGTACATTAAAAACAACATAGATTTAAACTGAGGAGGGGGGAGGGCTGAGTCAGATAGCAGGGAGGAGGCACCTTCCAGGGGAGACCGGAAGGTGTCTCCAACCAGAGAGGGAGAAGGAGAATGAGGGGACATTACCAAGACAAAAGTGGAAGGGGGAGAGATTGGAAGAGGAGGGGTGGAGCACAAGGTGTACTGTAGTATCCTTGAATGCAAGGAGCTTAGCAAACAAGTTGGCAGAGTTCCAGGCAATGATGGCAGAGAGAGAGGTAGGTATTGCTGCCATTTCAGAGACCTGGGCCACCCAGTACCATGACTGGGATCTTACAATCCCGGGTTACAAGGTGTTCCACAAGGACCGGGAGGGGGAAGGGTTGGGGGTGGCTATTTATGTCAGGGAGGGGATACTGTGTACCAGGAAGGAGGGGGATGGGGGAGGCCAGAAGCCAAATGGGTATTGCTCCAAAGCCCTAAAGGTAAGAAGCTCAGGATGGAGATGGTGTACAGGCCACCCTCGTAGTGCGAGGAGATGGATAGGGAGCAAATCAGGAAGGTCAGTGGCAAGGGAAATACAGTTATAATAGAAGACTTCAACCTACTTGGGGTTGACTGACAGACAGTAACTACAGCACACATCAGGGAACAGGTGCTGCTGGAGGCTATCCAAGACAGATACCTAGTGCAAGGGGTGATGGAACCTACTAGAGAGGGGAACATACTGGATTTGCTGCTAACAAATGGTGATCAAGTCCAGGATGTGGTAGTACAGGACCCTCTAGCAGGAAGTGACCACCACTCAGTGTGGTTCCTCCTCAATACATGGAGGGAGTCGGCTAAGACCAGGACAAGGGTGTTGGACTTCAGGAAGGCAGATTTTGCCAGAATGGGCAGCATCCTAGAGGGGTATTTAGCTAAAATTAACCCAGTGATGGATGCTGAACAGATGTGGGCATTCATTAGGGAGGTGCTGAATGAGGCCACGAACACATGTGCCAAATCTCAGAGTAAGCAGTCCAGGTCCAAAAAACCTAGCTGGTTCAGCAAGAAAGGTGAGTGGAAGGTGAGGGGAAAAAAGAGTGGCCTTCATTAAGTTCAAAAAATCAGGGCGTGATGAGGATACAGAGGTGTTCACAAAGGCATCTAGGGAGGTGACCAGGTCAGTCGGGACAGCCAAGGCAGCAAAGGAACTGAAGTTGGTTCAGGGGATCAGAGAGGGGGAAGAGGGGTTCTTTAAATACATAAGGGAGAAGAGGAGTTGTAGAGATGACATTGTTAGAATTAAGAGGGGTGGGGGATGGGCAGAACAAGGGGAAGAACAAGTAGAGGCACTCAATGAGTACTTCCACTCAGGGTTCACAAAAGAAAGGGATGGCCCAATACTGCAGGGGAAAGGTGACAAGGGTGAAGAGGTGGCGGAGATAACAGATGGGGTCATCCAAGAGAAGAGAGTTCTGAAGGGCCTTAAAGTCTTGTGGGTGGACAAGGCATCAGGACCAGACAGTGTACACCCAAGGGTCCTGAAGGAACTGGTGGAGGTGTTGGCAAGCCCTCTGATGGACCTCTTCAACACCTTCCTGGAGACGGGGAAGGTATCCAGGGACTGGAGGATGGCTCAAGTGGTGCCCCTTCAGTGGACCCAAGGACCAATGGCGTAACTACAGACTGATAAGCTTGACTTCCTTAGTGGGGAAGTTGATGAAGACCATTCTAAGGGAGAGGTTGATAACCTTTCTTGATAGCAATGGTCTACAGGATGAGAGATAGTATGGGTTTGTCTCAGGAAGATTGTGCCAAACTAACCTGATCGACTTCTTCAACTGGGTCACTAGGGTGGTTGATGAAGGCCATGCTGTAGATGTCCTGTACCTGGACTTCAGCAATGCTTTCGACTCGGTGCCCCACAGGAGGTTAATGAGCAAGCTGAGGGACATGGGGGTGGGGGAGAAACTGGTGGGATGGGTTGAGAGCTGGTTGCAGGACAGACAACAGAGGGTAGTTGTAAGGGGGGGAGACATCCAAGCCAATGACAGTAACAAGTGGGGTACTGCAGGGTTCAGTGCTGGGCCCTGTTTTGTTCAATGCCTTCACTGGAGGCATTGCAGAGGGAGTCAAGAGTAAGATCAGCCTGTTCACAGATGACACTAAGATTTGTGCAAAAGTGGACAATGAAGAAGGGAGGCAGGCACTCAGGGAGGATCAAGCTAAACTCAAACACTGGTCTAGGGAGTGGCAGTTGGAGTTTAATGCTAAGAGTCCTAGGTCATGCTCCTCGGAGCAAGAAATCCCATGACCCGCTACTGGCGGGGGAAGTGCAGGTAACATCTTCAGAGGAGGAAAGGGACCTCGGGGTAATAGTCACAGGGGACATGAAGGTATCAGCACAGTGTAGGAGGGTGGCAGTAAGGGCAAATAGAATGTTGGGGTGCATTGCCAAAGGGATCACCTCTAGAAAGGAGGAGGAGGTCATCCTGCCTTTGTATAGATCACTGGTGAGGCCACACTTGGAGTACTGTTTGCAGTACTGGTGCCCAGATCTCAAAAAGGATGTGAGATTACTGGAAGGGGTGCAGCGCAGGGCTACAAAAATGATCATGGGACTAGGGGAGTTACCGTATGAGGAAAGATTGAGGAAGTTCAACATGTATTCGCTGGAAGAGAGAAGGGAAAGAGGGGACATGATAGAGACCTTTAAATACTTGAAAGGTGTAAACAAAGTCAGAGAGGGAGGATTTTTCCACTTAAAGGAGGGAAGGGTCACTAGGGGACACAGTCTGAAGTTGGAAGGGGGAAGGTTCAGGAGGAAGATGAGGAGGCACTACTTTACAGAGAGGAGAGTGGTGGCAAGATGGAACGCACTGCTGGAGGAGTTAATCGAACTGAGGACAGAGGATAGCTTTAAGTGGGGTTGGGCTGGAGTCAAGGGCAGGATTAGTACAGACAAGAACACAAAGGGGGGAAAGACCAGGAAAAGGGAGGGGTTTGGGTGGGGGTGGGCAGCTCGGTAATATGAAACTAAGAGCTGCACAATTGGGCAGATTTGATAGACCTGTGGGTCTTTCCTTTTTCTGCCGGCAATTTTGCATTTTCTTATGTAATTAAAACATCCTGTCCAAGGGCTGATTTCTAATGAGAATTTTCTTAATAAGCTTGTGAAAGGTCGTAAGATTTCTCAAGGTCAACCCCTTGTATTCCAACACTGAAACATAGAATTTGATGGCAGATAAGGACTGCTTGGCCCACCCAGTCTGCCCTTTTTTCCCTACCTACATTGTTACCATAGACTACTTTATCTACTGCTCATTCTCCTTCTCCTCCCTTCCCTTCCTTTCCACTATGATTCCCTTGTTTCTATCACATGCATTTCTTTTTTTGTTATAATCTTCTTTATTGATTTTCAAAACTTTAGACAGACATACATATACCTGGCCGAGCCAGGGTACACAGTCCCAAACTGGCTGTGAGAACTATATACAAAACACCTATATACATACACAGCACAGGAGACCACCCTCCAAAGTGCTCCTATACACTTATAGCACTTTTATCCCAGAGTAACAGGATCAATAAATGAATTTAATCAAAAGGAAAATAACCCCTATAACCCAACTCCTGTTTCTCTAATGAGGGCATCAAATCATAAGCTCTTTCTTGGGTGCAATCCCTCTAGGTGGTGGCTCCCTGCTGCGTCCCCTGGAAAGAGAGAGAGTCCCCATCCCCTCACCTATCCAGCAGACCAAGACCATCAAACTAATTTCCTTATGTATGCACTACAACCCTTCCAAAATAATGGTTTATCTGACCAATCAGACCAACATCATTCTAAACATATCTGTATCATATTCCAGCATAACCTTCTCCTGCTAGTCACATCTCAACAGACAGGCCTGTGTTTGGGCAACTTTACTCTGCAGTGAGTATATCGCTTCCAATGTTGACCATCTTTTAGCATATAGCCCTTTTTCACCCTTCGAGCCAAGATGCCTCTGTATTCTACCCAAAGCCCCAATAAGATCTCTCACCCACTGATCGTATGCATACACCTGATCATCTTTCCAATGTTGTAGCAGAAAAGATTTGACAAGCGTTGTCATTAAAGAAAGATGATATTTGGGTGTAGTACCTGAGATTTGTGAAAAATCACCTAAAATACAAATCTCTGGCATTATAAATTCTGAATAATCCAGCAATGGGTCCATGCGCTGTTTAATTCCAACCCAGAGGGGCGTAATTTTACTACATTCCCACAACACGTGTAGAAGATCCCCTATTCCGGACTCACATCTAAAGCACAGGTCTGTCTGTCTGTCTGAGGTGTCTATCACATAGTTTCACAGGGGTAAAATACATATTAGAGACAATAAAATATTGCATACTCTATCACTTGCATTTCTGAACCCCACCACTGTCTTCACCCATACCTCCTCTGCTGGAAGATTGTTCCAGAAATCTAGGACTCTTTCTGTGAAGAAGTACTTCCTAACATCTCTCCTGAATCTACCCCTCCTCCAGCTTCATAGCATGTCCCTTGTCCATGAGCTCCTTTTCTTTTAAAAAATACTTCCCTCCTATACCTTGTTTACCTGAAGGTCTCTATCACATCCCTGGTCTCCCTCCTCTCTTCCAGGGTGTTCATATTGAGGTCTCCCAACTAGGTCTGCCCCTACGGAGATGGTCCAGTATCGTCCTTTGAGGGGGATTACCCCAGAGGGCCTATCAGCAGTGCTGGACCTATTGGGTATATCAAGTGAGTGCATGAGTCCAGGGGACCTTGTACTTGCCTATAACAAGGAGGTGGGTGTAATGCCCTGGACTCAATTGCTTTTGTTCGTGTTCGCCCACTCACTTTGTGCCCAAGGACCCCTTGGTTTGATGGGTCCTTGAAGAAGCTGAAGAGAATGGGGCGAAGGCTAGAAAGGGCTTGGCAGAAATCCAGTCTTGATGCTGACAGACTTAGGTTGATGGACCACTATGTGCTCTATCAATCAGCAATCACCCGTAAGAAGGCAGAGTTCCTGTCCGAGGAGATTGCTGCTGCATGGAACCGACCAGCTCAACTCTCCCGGACTGTCGACAGACTGTGCAATCTAGTCTGTCTGCAGCCTGGAGGAGATTTTTCACAAGTAAAGTGTGATGAGCTTTCTCAATTCTTCACAGATAAGATTGCCAGCATTAGATAGGGTATCAGCCCAGCTCTCTTTTTGAGGGATTGCAGAGATCGGCGAGAGGTGGCAAACACCTGTGCTGCCTGGTTTGACTTTAGTAAGCCGGAGTTCATGAACATTATAAGGATTGTCCAGACTGTACAACCAACCAGCTGTAGTTTGGATCTGGGCCCTACACCACTATTAGTAGGTTGTGTAGATACTATCTGCCCGATTCTTGCTGAAATTGTCTAGAAGTCCTTGGAGCAGGGGGTCTTTCCTGATCCCCTTAAGGAGGCGGTCATTCGACCACTTCTAAAAGAATCCTCCTTGGACCCAGACTGCTTAGCTAACTATAGACCTGTCTCTAACCTGCCCTTTGTGGGTAAGGTTATTGAAAAGGTGGTTGCCCTGCAGCTGGAGGACCATCTTACAAATTACAATGTCTATGGTGTTCTCCAATCTGGACTTAGGAAACGACATAGCACTGAGACCACTCTGGTCCAGATTTTAAATGAGCTCCTAATTGCGAGAGATCGAAAGGCTTGTACTATTCTAGTCCTTCTTCATCTCTCTGTGGTATTTGATACTGTGGACTATGGTGTGCTCTTGGAGCACCTGCAGCTTCTTTGTGGACTGTCTGGAACAGTCCTACATTGGTTTCGATCTTTTCTTTCAGGCAGGACTCAGAGGATTGCCACTGGAATTTATTCCTCTGACACCTTCTTCCTGTCCTGTGGGGTGCCACAGGGCTCCATTTTGGCACCCATGTTGTTCACAGTTTATATGCTGCCATTAGGAGAGATCATTAGGTGATACAGTTTGGGATTTCACTGCTATGCAGATGATACCCAACTGTATCTGTCCTTCATTCCTGTACAGGATAATGCAATCTCCGTGCTTAACAGCTGTCTAGCCAAGATCAGAGATTGGATGAGCACCAGCGCAATTAAACCCAGATAAGACCAAGGTGTTGGTTGTGAACCCTGGTCGCCTTGAGGTGGGTCTTAGGGCTGGGCTTTCATCTGGTTTAGAGCTTGATGGTGTCCAGCTCTTGACCTCAGACCGGGTGTGTAACCTGGGTGTTATTTTTGATGATGGTTTGACCCTGAAATCTCAGGTGTCTGCCATTGTCAAATCTTCTTTTTATCATCTTAGAAATCTCACCCAGGTGAAACACCTAGTTCCTCAGGCTGACCTTTCTATATTGGTGCATGTCTTTGTCACCTCCCGCCTTGACTACTGTAATGCCCTCTACCTAGCTACCGGGGTTTGATATCCACTGCTTGCAGCTGGTGCAGAACGTGCCAGCCAGTCTTTTGACTGGTACATCTAGGTCTAGTCATATTATGCCTGTGCTGTGCAGACTGCACTGGCTGCCAGTTCAGTGGCAGATCACCTTTAAGGTTGGGCTGCTGACCTATAAAGCCCTACATGACCAGGGACCCCAGTACTTGCAAGATCTTCTTACTCCCTACAGCCCCTTCCACTCACTCCGATCTGCCGGCGAGGGATTGCTAGAGATTCCCAGGGTTCGGTTAAAGACAACTGGGGCTCGTGCGTCTTCTTATGCTGCCCCTTCCCTGTGGACTTCTCTACCTTGTCAGATAAGAGAATGCCTGACCGTCTCTAGTTTTAAATCAGAGCTTAAAACCTATTTGTACTCTAAAGCTTACTCAGAAGGATTTGAACTGTGATTGTTTAATCTAATCTAATTGTATGTTTTAAATGTTTTGTACAGTGCTTTGGTTTTGAAAAGTGCTTTAAAAATAAAGTTTTACTTACTTACTTTAATATCTCCTTGTAGGACTTTTGATGCAGACCCTGCACCATTTTAGTTGCCCTACTCTGGACAGCCTCCACTCTGTCTGTATCCCTCTGGAGATATGATCTCCAGAACTGTACACAGTACTCTAGGTGGGGTCTTACCAGAGATCTGTACAGATGTAACACCACTTCCCTCTTTCGCCGGGTGATAACTATGCACCCCAACATCCCACTAGCTCTCCCAACTGCCATGTCACACTGCCTGGCCACCTTTAGGTCATCCGATATGATTACCCCCAGGTCTCTTTCCTGCTTGGTGGTTGTCAACACCACTCCACCCCATTTTGCACTCTGCCTCTGGGTTTCTGTGCCCTAAGTGCATTATTTTGCACTTTTTCGCATTGAAACCCAGCTGCACAACCCTAGACCATTTCTCTAGTTTTCTCTGGTCTCTGCTCATCCTTTCCACTCCCCCTGGAGTGTCCACCCTATTGCAGATATTGGTGTCATCCACAGAGGCAGACCTTCCCTTCCAGCTCCTCTGCAATGTCACTTACAAAGACATTAAAGAGAATCAGTCCCAGCACTGATCCCCGAGGAACCCATCTGGTCACACTACTTTCCTGGGATTGAACTCCATTTACCACCACCCTTGACTGCCTAACCCCTGTCAACAAGGCACAGGTCAGGAAGCATAAGAAAACAAGGAGCAGTTTTAAAATTCACAATGAGTACAAAAAGCAAATCATCTGAGATTTTCTTTGCCTGAACTGTTGTCACCACAGCTGCTGAAACATCAGGATTTACTCCCTCTTTGATTAACCCAGTAAATCTTGGAAAGTCATTTCCACTAATCATGGGTACAGGTAACTTAGGTACTACCCCCACTTTCATTTGGTGTGACACACCCTTAGTGGTCAGAGTCACTTGGGTGGTGGGATAGTATCGAGTGTCCCTTTGGATGCAGATGACACCAGTACCTGGTCCTTTTGCACAGTGTTTTCCCAGCACTTCAACATGCACTAGGGTCTGTCTGCTTCCAGAATCAGTGAGTCCCTTTACAACCTTATCCCCCACCTTCATATCTGTTAAGTACTTGCCCCAATTTGCTAAGGACAAATCTGCTCCAGTGCCACTCTCCTTACTATGACAGTTTCTTGCATTATGGCCTGGCTTGTTATAATTAAAACAAATTAAGTCTTTGGGGGCAGATTTGTTTCCCCCACCAGAGTTCTTATCAGACTTGGAGTTTGAATGGGGGAAAGAATGTCTTACCAGTTCTTGGTTGTTACCTCACTGCTGTGGCATCTGTCTGGCCATTTTGTAGTCCTCAGCCAAAGAAACAGCCTTTTCCCCACTTTCTGGTCAATGTTCTTTCACCCAAATTTGCACTTCTGTAGGCAGGATGTTGATGTATTGCTCCATTGCAAATGTATCAATGATCTGTGGGACTGCGTTGCTCTCTGCTTGTAGCCATTTAATGAGGAGTGGTCTGAGTCAGGTGAAGGCTTCACGAGGATTGTCGGCTGAGTTGTATTTCAGGGACCGGAATCTTTGCCTGTTGGTCACTCCTGAGATGTAGTTTTCTGACTGTGCAGTTTCCATACTGCTGTAGGCAAGTTGGACTTTACCTATCAGGTAGGGTACCAGTCTGATTGTCCATTGCTGCTTTGGCTATTGGCAGGCTATGGCAACTCTTTCAAAAGTTGTCAGGTATGCCTCAATATCATCCGAGGGACAGAACTTTGTAAGTTTAATGTCTTTTAAGTTGCTTGTACCTTGTTGCTCTGTTGGACCCATGCCAGATCCTTCTGCTTTGATAGCTTGCAAGGCATCCAGCCAGTGCTGCTCCTGTCACTGTATCTCTTCTTTTCTTTGTTGCTCCTGTCACTGTATCTCTGCTCTGCTTCTCTGTCTCTTGTTGTATAGCCCACCATTTGAAAAAGTCCATCAGGCTTTCAGGTTCTGTCACTGCCTATTCTCTTTCTATAACTTGTGCTGGCTGTACAATCGCAGCTTGCACTTCTGTCTCTGCTAGTTTGGCTGCCATTCTCCTGGTAACCACTCCTGGACTTGCTGCTGCAGAATCTATACCTTTCTCTATGCTTCCCTGGTACTAGGTCCAGTACCCATGTACAAAACTCCTGGCTTAGAGTATGCACGGCATAAATCCCACTTAGGCTGACACCATTTGTTGATGAGGCACAGGTCAGCGAGCATAGGAAAACCAGGAGCAGTTGTAAAATTCACAGTAAGTACAAAAAGCAAGCCATCTAAGATTTTCTTTGCCTGAGCTCTTGTCACCACAGCTGCTGAAACATCAGGATTTACTCCCTCTTTGATTACTCAGTAAATCCTGGAATGTCAGTTCCAATAATCACTGGTACAGGTAACTTAAGTACTACCCACACTTTCATTTGATGTGACACCCCCTTAATAGTCAGAGTCACTTGGGTGGTGGGATAGTATCGAGTGTCCCCATGGATGCAGATGACACCAGTACCTGGTCCGTTTGCACAGTGTTTTCCCAACACTTCAACATGCACTAGGGTCTGTCTGCTTCCCAAATCAATGAGTCCCTTTACAGTCTTATCCCCTCCCTTGCATATCTGCTGGTATCAAAATATATGTGAATCATTATGTGGAAATGTAACTGATACTGGGATCCCTTTGTTTAGAAATGTATATAGGTTTACTGTTGAAATATATATAATTATACTGTTGAAATTATTGCAAAAATCTGTTGGGAACTCCAGGGGTTAACATGAAAGCAGTTTTTAAGCCCTTTTTCAAAAGCTGTGGAGAAGGGCCCTCAGTTCTGGGACATTGTGTTCTTGTTGCACCTGCATGAAATTGATAAGAACATTTTAGAAAAAAAACAGGATGCTTGTTAAGGAGGGGGTTTGCCAAGACTTATAAGAGAGAGCTTCAATGTTTTGAGACACAGAGAGATTGAAGGAAAACTCAGATAGATCTTCTCTGTTTATTCTGCCTTTATAAATAGTTATACTGAATAAGTACAGTATATTTGTTATGTTACTGCTAGTACTAATAAACACTTTTTGCAAATTCTACAACTGCTCCTGATTTTTCCTTTGCTTCCTGACCTGTGCTTCAATGACATCCTCTAACCAATTTCTTAATGACTTTACCACTTTTGAACCCACTCCTAAACTATCCAGCTTACTTACTAGTCTCCTATGTGGAACGGTGTCAAAAGCCTTACTTAAATCTAAGTAGGCCATGTCCACCGCTCCACCCTGATCTAATTCCAAATTGCTATCTTTTTTAACAAACCCAAGTTGTTCTCAGTAACCATTTCAACAACATAGTTATATAAATTTGCAAACCAAGGGATCTCAGTTTCACATACGGATTCACATATATATTTTTTAACCACAGAGAAGCAAGGAAGGAAGGAAGGAAGGAAGGAAGGAAGGAAGGAAGGAAGGAAACAGCAAGTGAAGGACTGGAGATAACAGGGGTAATTGTGGGACTACTGGAGCGGCCAACTCCTAAATGCCACAAGTACAATTTGATTGCGCAATCAGACAGGCAAGAGATAGACATGTGACAGAATACGAGAGGACAGAATAAATTCTTGCTTTTAACTCTCTCTGCTTAACAAATGGGACATGATCCTATCCCAACCTTGTCACATACCCCCCTCTTTAAGAGGGAATCTGTTTATTTAAATAGGTTTCTGAAACCTTTTCTTATTACTCTTTTAGCATTACCTTATAAAATTTACAGTTATTTGCACATGCAGTAATCTTAACACCTATTACAGCAAACAGCATTTCTTTTTCAACCTTCAGAATTCTCAATTCCTGAACCATGTCTTGACAAAAAAACAACAATGACATTCTCTTTTGCAGATTTGGGCATCACTTTGAATTTAAAAGGGATGTAGTACCGGGTAACACCTTGTGATTCTGAGATTTTCATCCTTCATTTGATTAAGCCAACAGAGAGGATTGATCTGTAAGAAGTACAAAGCTCCTAGCAAATAAAACTTAAGGGACTCCATGGACCATTTTACAGCAAGATGATCTTTTTCAATACTGGAGTACTTTTTATGTTGACTTGTGCATGCACAAGCAACATCTTGCAGTAGTAGCACATTTCAGAGGTAAGTCAGTGCTGTGGCCAATGCAGGGGATGCTTTAGTGGGTGCATCCCTCAGCTGCCAATCAGTGAGCATGCTGGCAATGACAGCAGTTTCAAAGAGAGCCAAAACCTTGAAAGAAAAATGCTGCTCCAATGAGGTGCAGTTTCCTCATTGAAGCGGCACATGACAAGACTCCAGCTATGCACATTATAGTTCACAGTAATGCGCATGGTCAGCGTTACCAGCGGAGTTTCAGTGTGCCTTTCCTGCTGAAACATTTCAATAAGTGAAATAACTTTGGCATGGCTTTCCACAATGAGGACTCCTGCTGCCTGACACACACTCCCCAGAAAGCAGACATTGGGGTACCCAATCCTTGTGTCGGCATGTCCCCCCCATTATGTGGCACACTGGGAGCCCACTCCAGTATGCCGAAACATGGCAGCTCCTGCCTCCCACCACACAGTCCCACAAAGCCAACATCAGGAGTGCCCAATCACAGTGTCGGAATATATCCCCCCATTTAATGTGGTACACTGGGAGCCTGACCCCAGTGTGCTGAAATAATTGTTTCTGACACCAGGATGCCTGCTCCCAGTGTCGGATGTGCTGCCACCCTGTCTATGTTCTTTGCCATCAACGGGGTGCCTAATCCCCATGCCGGCAATGGCATGCACTCCCCCACTATTGTGGCACAGTGGGTGCCCACCCCAGTGTACCTACATTTTTTTGTAATTGCTTTCCCCTGTAAAATAGAAAAACCATTTCCTGTAGTCTGTTTCTTTTAATTCAACCTGTAAAACAGAAAATGGTCCCTCGTGGTCTCCTCCATCCCCCAATCTGCACCCTTCCTCTGTGCACCCACATCCCGGCACCTCACCCTCACCCCATACTTACCTCTGGAGGTTGGGAGCAGTGATCTTCTGCAGCATGGGATATGTCTGCACTCTTCAAAGGCCAACCGCAAACTGAAGAAATTACAGAAAGCTTTATGATGGGAATCGGGGTTGGGGGTTAAACTTAGCTTGATATCTTTTGGAATTTTGGCCCCAAATTTTCAACATGGGATTCTTGAGACCCCACCTCATGTGCATGTCACTGTCATTTCATTACTCGATCCTCAAAGGTGATTTCGCTGTTGCTGCACAGAATCACCTTTTGGGACCAATTAATGAAACAACAGTGACACTGTTCATGAGGGGAAGTCCCAAAAAGCCCATGTTGCAAGTCTGGTGAAAAATTCCAAACAATGACTGTGTTATGAATGTGCATTGCGCAGTTTCTATGCACACTCAAAACGTCGCCAATTTTTTATATTTTCACTCCAGATTTTCAACATTTCTATTTTTTCACACCTCCTTATGAACAGTAGAGCTGTCATTTTTCACATCCTGCTTGAAATGTGTTTTTACACCTGTGGCGCAGAATAGCATGTTCGCTGTGGGAAATCAACTTTTGGGACAGATTAACAAAATTACAGTGCCACTGCTCATGACAAGAGATCCAAAAATGCCCATATTGAAAATTTGGTGAAAAAATTCCAAAAAAATGATTGCATTACAGGCATGCATTGCACAGTTTCTATGCATGCTCGTAACTTCACAAATCTTTCATATTTTTCACTCCAAATGTTCAATATTGACATATTTTCAAACCACCTCATGAACAGAATAGCTATCATTTTTCACATCCTGCCCAAAATGTGTTTTCACACCTGTGGCACCAAATGGCACAGTCACTGTGCAAAATCACCTTTCGGCTAACAAACTGATAGTGCCACTGTTCATGATGTGGGGTCACAAAAAGCCCATGTTGAATATTTGAAGTGAAAATACCAACAAATGCCTGGGGCATTAAGGTTTCCAACTGCAACATCTCACCCTGTAGAGACTGACATGCGTCTGAGGTGTGACTTGGGATCATCGATTGTAATGCTCACTCCATTCCACCCTCACCCCCACCCTGCAGCCAATGACAGGCATTGAGGTGTATCTTGGAGTCTTTGGCCCCAAAGTTCACCCCATTCTCCTATACTTCACCCATCTCAGTGTAATTCCTTTTGGAATGGGGTGAGTGTAAGGCCTGAAGATCCCAAGACACACCATGACACCTGCCAGTATCTGCAGGGTAGGGTTAGTGAAATAATGTGAGCGTTATGGCCAATGACCCAAAGGCACACCCCAATGCCTGTCAGTCTCTGTAGGGTGGGGGTGGGGTTGACATCAGTTCAATACTTCACTGCCATTTCTATTATGCATCTCTCTCTAACTCCTGCACTATCAATGCCAATGCCAGCAAGCCAACATTCGGCATTGACATATGCTTGTTCTCCCCGCTGTGCAGTGTCCTACTGATATACAGAATTGGATGTTCCTTCCCATCTATATTTTGACTCAGGACTGCACTGAGGTCTACCTCTGATGCAGCTGTCTGTAACAGAAATTGTTTCTCATAGTCTGGACTTTTTAAAACAGGTGCTGAACATAATGCAGCTTGATGACCCAAAAAGCTTCATGACACTCTGGGGACCATTTCACATTATTTGGGTACAGATTTTTCGAGTGTTCTGTGACGGGAGTAGCTAACTAAGTGAAGTTGGGAACAAACCTGTAGTAACAAGCCAGACCTAAAGATGACTAGATATGTTTCTTTGTTTTAAGGACAGGACTGTAAGCTGCAGCTTTTTTCTTGGAAATCTCAGGTTTTACTTTTCCATATCCCAGAACATAACCCAAATATCTGTTTTTCTGCAAATTATAATTTTTTGAAGTTTGTTCTTTGGGTAAGAAAACATTCACTTTCACAGTGTCAGAAGTTACAATTTGTTCCAGCTTGTCCTAAACTATATAAATATCTTCTTTAACAGTTCCTGGTAGTACTAACAAAACAACCTTTGGTGTTTTTTACAATCAATTTCTTCAGGAGGTAGCATAGCATAGTATATCTTGGTGGGATTTTTCTTATCAGGTTCTCAGTCTCATAATTAACTGTACCAGTATGTCAAACCATTTTATAAGGCCCTTGCCACTTCATTAACAGTTTTTTTTTGTAGTGGGTAACAGTAACACAATCTTTTCACCCAGCTCAAAAAACATTTTCTTTTACTCCATGGTCATAATACACCTTCTGCTGTTTTGGGGCTTTTTTCTTATTTCTGTGGGCAATTTCAACATATTTTGCCAGTTTTTTTTCTCAGTGCACATATATAATATGATTCTTTCTGTGCTGGATTATCCTCCTATGTTTCTTTTATTACATCTAGTGGCCCTCTACAGTAGGCTGTCTACCATACAACATTTCAAAGGGCAAAAAACCCACTAGTGCTTACAGCACTTCTCTGTAAGCAAAATCAGGTAAGGTAAGTATTGTTCCCATTTTTTTTCCCTCACCTTTCACAAACCTTTTTAACAAGCATTTTAGGGTTTGATTAGAAAAATCAAGAAGACTGTCTGTCTGTTGGTGATAAGGGGAGTTTCCTATGGCAGTGATGATACCTAGTAGTCAGTACAGCTCTTTCAGCAATGCGGCACCAAATTTACTACCCTGATTAGTAATATTCTCTTTAGGTATGCCCACCTTGCTGAAAATGTTGGCAAGCTCTGCTGCCACTTTTGGGGCTGTGGCAGTATGCATTGGAATTGCCTCTGAGTATGAAGTAGCATAGTCACATACTACCAAAATGAACTGAACATCTATCAAGGGTAGGAGCACCAGGGGCACCTTGTCTTTTTTAGTTACTAGGACTACTTTCTGACATTCAGCACAAGAACTGTAATAGGTGGCAACATGCTCATGAATCCAGGGTACTAAAATGCGTACAACAATCTGGCTAAGGTGTGGTCTCTCCCTAAGTGACCAGCCTTGGGACTATCATGAGCTATCTGCAACATCTCAGTTATATACAGTCCCTGCCACTTACAGCATCTGCTGTTTAAATTGGCAGTCCATTTTTCTGGGCAGTTTTCATTTTTCACTTGCCAAATCCATAGGCTCCAATGAAAAAAAATATTATGGTTATGATGATCTATGCCCACCTTCTATGTTGGGCAGATTTGCTGAAGTTCTACATGCTGAAGTGTGAATTAACATTAACTATCAGCTAATCTGCCCAAATAGAAGGTGTGCATAACACTAACTAGCTGCTAATCGGTCCTGGTCCTGGTTGCAGTAAGATCGATCATCTAGTCTTAACTGAGCCTAACAGCCTCTTAGCAAAGGAGGAAAAGAAATTGCACCAGATGGTAGCATTAGTATATTTGTCAGCGATTGTATTGGTTTGCTTACTCTACTGCTGTACTGTGTAAATTTATTTCTTCCTTAGTGATGGTAGCAGTAGTCTGTTTGTCTCTTTGTCAGTGACTTTTAATCTGCTATATCTTTCTCACTGAGTGGGGCAGGTAAGTAATTCAGAACAGCTACATTTACCATGGTGTTTTCTCCTACAAGTCAGTAACTGTAGCCTATCCTCATTGGTTTGCTCCATTTTGTATTATTTTTCTAAAGCACATGCAGTCAGTGCATTGTTTTACTCAAAAACACTGTGTTTGGTTACAGTTCCCACTCCATTTAATGGGCAGATTTTGTTTACACAGATGTGTCCGTTACAAGCAGCTTAGACTGTACTTCCTTGGTATGACTAACTGTTCCATCGGTTTCTTTGTCTAAAGAGTAACCCAAACTCTGTACACTAGCCCATTACATTTTTTAAATATTGGTTCACCATGTTTTTGTTTAATCCCGAGCTGCTTAAAATAACTTTGGAGAGAAACATTGCTAGTTTGCCCAGAAACAAAATCACAACCAGTTATCCCTTATGCCCTCTAGTCATCTGTTGCCACTGTTTTCTCATGTATCTTCTTTCTTTCCTGGATTTCTAGAACCTTAGAGCTTGCCTCAAACAAGTCTGAATCAAAGTCATCAAAAGGAAAAGAGTCCCCAACATCTGAGATTTTTCTCTGCATGTGCTCTTGTTATCACAGCTGCTAAAATACCAGAATTTGTTCCCTCTGTGATTAGCTCCACAAATCCTGGAAAGTCATTTCCAATAATCACAGGTACAGGTAACTTTGGTACTACCCCCACTTTCATTTATTGTGATACCCCATTAAAGTTCAGAGTCACTTGGGTGGTGGGATAGTACTGAGTGCCCTTGTGGATGCAGATGACTCCAGTACCTGGTCCTTTTGCACAGCTTTTTCACAGTCTTATCTCCCACCCTGTTATCTGTTGAATGCTTGCCCCAATTTGCTTAGGCCACATTTGATCCAGTGTTAGCCTCCTTACTTTTATGGAAGTTTCTTACAATATGGCCTGGCTTTTACTATGATATAATTAGGTTTGTAAAAAAATAAATCTAACAAATTTACAATGGGAAAAACACATCATTAACTTTACACTAAAGCTAACTACAGTGCTATTCTTCAGGAATTACTACAGCTTAATTGTAAAACATTGTCGGAAGGATTTAATATGGAACAGTGTTGGGACCTGTTCCTCAAAATAATTCATGACCATGAATCATGCTATGACCCTATAAAATCAGCATACAACAAAAGAGGGAAAAAAATGATGGTTTGGTGGAAGGATCAAGAAACTTATAAACAAAAAAGTGAACAGCGTATAGAAAATTTAAAAAAAATCCACTGGTCATAAACAGGGACAGGTATAGAAAAACCTTGAGGGCACTGAAATGTGAGATAAAGAAATCTAAAGTGCGCACTGAATACAAGTTAGTGAACACAAAAAATAATATTAAGGGCTTCTATGTGTACATTAATCAGAAGAGGAGTACTGATAGAGTCATAGGGCCACTTTACATCAGTGGTACAATACAGAATAGTCCCAATGACATGGCCAGGGAGTTCAATACATATTTTAGCTCAATTTTTAGTACTGAACAAAATACAGTTTCATCTGAATTATCTGATCAAATTATATCAATTTTACAGAGATAATCTCAGTTGAAAAGGTTTATAGTAAAATTACGGCCCTAGATGTGAGCAAGTCATCTGGTCCTGATTATTTGCACCCAAGACTTATGAAAGAGGTGGGTAAAGAACTAGCTCCAATCATAGCAGATTTAGGGCAAAGATCATTAAAAGAAGGTTATGTCCCCAGAAATTGCCTAAAAGCAACTGTTGTACCAATATTGAAGAAGGATAGTAAAAACAACCCTGCAAACTACTGACCTATTAGATTAACATGGATAGTGACGAAAATCATAGAAGGTCTAATCTCTGAGGATATACGTAGCCATTTGGCAAACAAAGGTCTTGAAGATGTGACACAACATGGATTCACACAAAAGAGGTCATGTGCAACCAATCTAGTCAGTTTTTACAGTTATGTGTGGAGTAATGTACATCAGGTAGAGCAGTGGATGTGGCGCTACTCGATTTTAGTAAAGCGTTTGATGTGGTACCACATAGCAGTCTTGTCTTGAAGTTAGTGGATCTGGGGATTAAATGATAAAGGAATGGCTTAAGAACAGAACCCAATCAGTAAGAGTTGATGGCTATTTATCCACTGTGGCCAGGGTCACTAGTGGCATCCCTCAGGGATTGGTACTGGGTCCACTTTTGTTTAATGTCTTCATAAGTGACCTAAATATTGAGAGTAACAACAAGCTGAGTAAATCTGAAGATGATACAAAACTGGGGGTATTGTGGATATCTTTGAAGACAGGCTTAGATTTGGGGAAGATATTGAGAACATCACTGAGTGGGTAAGAAGAAATAGGATGCAATACAGCATAGATAAATGTATAATTATGCATTTTGGGAAGACCAATATACAGCAGAATTATTATATCCAAGGGAACCAACTAAAAACATCATCTTGTGAAAGGGACCTGGGAGTATATCTTAGTACTGACCTCAAGAGTAGTGACCACTGCAAACATGTCACCAATAAAATAATGCACCTTGTTAACTGTGTCTGTAGATCTTCTTTTTCTACAAATGTCAATGTACTACTTCCGTTGTATAAAACTTATATATGACCACATATGGACTATTGCTCCAAAAGTTAGAGTCCTTATCTTAAGAAGGGCAAACTTTTGGTTGAAAGACCACAGAGGTCATTTACCAAATTGGTATCACAATACAAGGATAAACCATATGAAACAAGATTATCTGATATGGGGCTAAGGCATCTTGAGACTAAGTATGCTGGGGGGGGCATCCTGTTGATGCACAAAATTCTAAATGATGAAGTATTAAAAAGGGACTTACATCTTGTCTATAAGGATATTAGATATGACTTAAGGGGGCATAGTCATCAGATTATTGAGAATCATACTAAAACAGAATCCTGGAGGCAAGATTATGTTTCTAGAGCAGGTAGACTGTGAAATCAGCTACCAGCCAATGTAATTGATGCCCCTAGTGATAATTCATGTAAGGCAAGACTTGACAGGTCTTGTTACCTCCACTGTGAAGTGGGGACGACCTTAATGGGCATTAGACTTCTGTTGTCCTAAATCCTGAGTATTATCCCCGAGTATTATTAAAGTTATAGCAAATAAAGCCTTTAGATGCAGATTTGTTACCCCATCAGACTTCTTATCTGACCTTGAGTTAAACTGGGAAAAAGAGGGTCTTACCAGTCCTTGGCTATTACATCACTGCTATGGTATCAGTCTTGCCATGTGATAGTCCTCAGCCAAAGCAATGGACTTTTCCACGCTTTCCGGTCTGTGTTCTTTTACCCCCCCCCAAAAAAGCTGATGTATGTGGGAAGTGTGTTGATGAATTGCTCCATCGAAAATATGTCAGTGATCTGTGGGACTATTTTGCCCACTATTTGACGCCATTTAATGAGGAGTTCTCTGAGTCTGGGGAAGGTTTCTCAAGGAATGTCAACAAGTTGTACTTCAGGGACTAGAATCTCTGCCTGTAGGTGTCTCCTGAGATGTTATACATTTTAAGAATTTGTTTTCACAATGTCATAGTTTTCTGACTGTGTGGTATCCATAGTGCTGTAGGCAAGTTGGGCTTTGCCTGTCAGTTAAGGTATAAACTTGGTTGCCCATTACTTTTTTGGCCACTGGCAAGATCTGGCTACTCTTTCAAAAGTTGTCAGGTATACTTCAATATCATCCAAGAAACACAGCTTTGTACATTTAATGTCTTTTAATTTGCTTGTGTTTTGTTGATCTGCTGGACCTGTACCAGGTCCTCCAGCTTTGAAAGCTTGCAAGACATCCAGACATCACTACTCCTGTTGCTGTATCTCTTCTCTTCTCTTCTTCTTCTCTTCTTCTTCTCTTCTCTTCTCTTCTCTTCTCTTCTCTTCTCTTCTCTTCTCTGTTGCTCCTGCTATAGCATCTCTTATCTTCTCTGCTGCTCAACATCTTTTTCTTGTATAGCCCACCATTTGAAGAAGTCAGATATGCTTTCAAGTTCTGTTCCTGCCTGTCCTTGTTTCATCATTGGTGCTGGCTGTACAGTCTCAGTTTGGACTTTTGTTTCTACTTCTAATTAGCTGCCATTATTTTGGTAATCACTCATGGGCTTGCTGTTTCCAGATCCATACCTTTCTTCTATGCTTCCCTGGTACCAGGTCTAGTACCCATGCTCAAAACTCCTGGCTTAGAGAATCCGTGTCATAAATCCCACTTCATCTGACATCAACTGGCATAGAGTTATAGGTCAGAAAGCACAGGCAAACAAGGAGAAGTTATAACATTTCTAAGTAGTGTTTTATTATTATCAATGACAATAAAATAAAAAAAATAAAGATGCACAGGATAGCTCTTCACAAAGACAGTGCAAACAAAATCCTTCCTCTGAGTCCCTCTATAAAAAATCTCAGTCTCTCTGTATCTGTCTAGTCAAAACATTGCCTCTTTATATAAGATGCCTTTGCCTGGCAGTTTAACATTTGTACCCTATTCTTGCAAGTTTCACATCCTGTTTTTTTCACAAAATGCTGCAAGACTTTTTTCATTGACCTTTATGTGAGCAGCCTGAAGAGTACACTAGTTTTCTTAACTGGTGCAATCAATTAAGATATCCTGCCCCAGGGCTGATGTCATGCTTATAATTCTGTTATCAAGCCTGTGAAAGGTCAAAAGGTTCCTCAAGGTCAACCCCATGTGTTCCAAATTGCTAAATTCTGTAACAGACCCAAGTAGCTGTCTGTAATCATTTCAACAATATAATTGTATACATTTGCACCTCAAGGGATCTCTGTTTCACATAAAGCTTCACATATATTTTTTTAACCACAGAGACACACTGGGAAAAAGAAAGAATAGAGACAGCAAGTGGAGGAAGGGAGATAACAGGGGGGCATTGTGGGACCATCAGAGTGGCTAATTCCTGTATGTCACAAGGAAAATTTGATTGTGCAATCAGACAGCCAAGAAATAGACAAGTCACAGAATAGTAGCAAACAGAATAGATCCTTGCTTTTACTCTGTCTACATACCAAGTGGGACAGGGTGTTATCCCAGCCCTGTCTCAATGCCATATTTCCCTACTTTTGTGGGGTTAACTTGAACCCTAACTGGTGCATTAATGCAGTTTTTTGCAGACAATTTTTTTTTTTTTGAGATAGTCGAATCTCATTCTCATTCATGCAGGTCCTTTCAGGACCTGCTTGAACAGATGCAGTCATGCAGGGCCCTCAGGGCCCTGTGCCAAGGGAAGACTCCATCCACCTACAGAAATGTGGGCTCTGCACTTCCCTGCAACAACGGATGTCAAGAATTCATGGGGTTCTCTGGTGGACTGCAGAAGTACAGGGACTTTGGGTACTGCACTTCCCTGTGGCCATAGACACAGATGCACAGAGCAAAGAATCCATCTCTTAGCCAAAGCACAGGGCCCTCAGGAACCCATGGGTAAAGAGGTGCAAGGCCCTAAGCCAAGAGAAGAGTTCTCTTCACTGTATGGTACTTTGGCCCATGTGGGCAACCCTGCACCTACCTTTCCCAGGCTGAGGGGTAATGTTACATGACAGCAGCGTTCCCCCAGCATTGGCCCATCCAAATGGATTACTGAGCTCACCCCCGAACTCAGCTCACCAGAATGGAATCACAAAGCACTGGGGTAAATGCTGGCACTACACACAATTTATTTAACAACTTTTTATTTTTATTTTGACACCACATTTTCAAGATAGTCATTTTACGACATGCGGCCTTTATAGAATACTGGCTGAAATGTCATTTTGCACCACATGTATCAAAACATGTCTTGTAAAGGATTTGAAAAATTCCACTTGTCACATTTATGAAGTGGTTTGAAAAAAATGTCTAAGTTGAAAGCTTGAAGTCAAAATATTGAACGTTTGTGAAGTTATGAGTGAACATTGAGACATTTCAATGTTCACACATAACTTGGACATTTGACCATATTTTTACACCACATTTTCAAAATACCCTTCCTATGAACCCAACAGGTGAATATTTTGAAGTCCCACCCAAAATGTGATTTTGTGAAGCAACTGCAAATCACCTTCGGGGTTTGAAAAATTTCACCATAAATTATGAGGTGGAGTCCCAAAAAGGCCATGTTGAAAGTTTGGTGAAAAAATGTTGAAAATTAGCAAAGTTCTGCATGAACGTTAAAATATTTTAACATTCACTCATATCTTGGTCATTTTAACATATTTTTACACCATGTTTTCAGCATAGCCTTCTAATGACTCCTCCACATGAATCTGGTATGTGAAAATTTGCAAATGCCACTCAAAAGGTGATTTCACAGAGTGACTATGAAATCACATTTGGGCAGAGATTTGAAAAATTATTTATTTATTTAGATTTTAGTAACCAGGTAAGTCCACTGAGATCAGAGATCCCTTTTGCAGGGGCGATCCGGAATTAGTTACAAAGAGTACATAACTTGGTGACATTGAACAGTAGTTTTAGATGATACATTTATAGTCGCAGTGAATACATACATAGGAATTTGTATAAGGTGATATTAGGTGATACATATTAAGTAGTGGGATACATAGGAGCCACAGTAGAATAGCTTTAGCTGAATACTTATTTAGTTACAGAGGGTACATACATAGGTATTAATATACAGAGGTTTAGGGTTGTACATATTATGGATAAGGTATCAAACGTTTGGCACAGAGACAGGGGGTGTCACAAGGCTTACAGATATTAAGACAGTTTCGCAGTGCCTTTGGCATTTTTCATAGGAGTTTTATAGGGAAAAGTGGATGAGGTTAAGGCGGAGGTCGCAGAGGAGGGAGTCCGATCAGGAGCTAACGATTGCAGCCACAGAGACTTAATTTAACCTGTGTTGTTCATGAGTTGGGGTCCCAAAAAGGCCATGTGGAAAGTTTGGTGGAAAAATATTAAAAATGAATGACGTTACAAGTGAATGCTGAAATATTTCAACATTCATTCATACCTTGGTCATTTTAACATATTTTACATCAGACTGACAACATAGACTTCTTATGACCTTACCGCATGAACCCAGTAGATGAAAAATTTCATATCTTGCCCAAAAGGTGATTTTGAGCACCAATAGCAAAATCACCTTTTGAGATGGATTTCAAAAGTTCTGACACCCTTGTTCATGAAGTGGGGTCCCAAAAACACAATGTTGAAAATTTGTGTGAAAATATTAAAAAATGTCAACGTTATGAGTGTAAGTTCAAACCTCACTGAAATACAGTACATTACACAACACTTACCTTATCATAGAATCATAGAATCATAGAAGTTTGATGGCAGAGAAGGACCATACCATCCCATCTAGTCTGCCTTTTTTTCCCCTTATACTACCCCCTCCATGCCAGCTCCCACCGTTACCTGATACTCAGCCCCATATGCTTGTCCCATGCCCTCTTGAATTCTTCCACCAATTTAGCCCCCAGCAATCTGTATGGTAGTCTGTTCCAGGGCTCCACCACCCTCTCCATGAAGAAACACCCTCTCACATTGCCCCTGTATCTTTTTCCTTGCAGTCTGTGGCTGTGCCCTCAAGTTTTGGCCCCCTCTTTCCTCTTAAGTAAACCCTCTTCTCCTACTTTACTAAGCCCGTTTACATATTTAAAAGTTTCAGTCATGTCTCCCCTTTCCCTCCTTGTCTCCAGCATGTACAGATCCAGCTCCTTACACCTCTGCTCATATGACTTTCACTGCATACCCTGCACCATCTTGGTTGCCCTTCTCTGAACCCTTTCCAATGCATCTATATCCTTGCAGAGATGTGGCCTCCAGAACTGAACCCCATACTCCAGGTACGGCCTCACCATGGCTTTGTAAAGGGGCATTATTACCTCCCTCCCTCCCTCTCTCTGCAAGTAATGCCCCTGCCTATGCATGCCAACATTCCATTGGCCATTCCCACCACCTTGCTACATTGGATTCCTACCTTACATTTTGAGGAGACTATGATCCCCAGATCCCTCTCCTGTTCTGTTACTTTAATTTTCTCCCCATCTAGTGTGTACCCTGCTTTTCTGTTCCTACTCCCTAAGTGCATCACAGCACACTTCTTTGCATTAACCTTCAGCTGCCATGTCCCAGACCATTTTTCATGCATCTTTAAGTCCTCTTTCTTGTCCTCCACCCCCCCCCGGGATGACCACTCTACTGCATATTCCACCCTACTGCATATTTTCTTATCATCAGCAAATAGGCAGACCCTCCCCCTCAAACCCTCAGCAACATCACTGATGTAGATGTTGAAGAGAAGCGGACCCAAAACTGACTCCTATTGCACTCCACTCTTCATCCTCGCTGTCCTGGAGTACACCCTGTATAGCACCACCCTCTGAGTTTTTCCTGACAGGCAGGCCTCCACCTAGCTTGTTATTTTCCCACCCAACCCAGGCATTCCATCATGCTCACTAGCCTCCTATGGGGGAATGTGTCAAAGGCCTTGCTGAAATCCAGATAGTCCATGTCCACCCCCCACAGTCAATCACCTGAGTCACCCAATCAAAGAATTGAATTAGGTTTGTCTGGCAAGACTTCCCCTTCATGAAGCCATGCTGTCTGCTGCCCTGCAAGCCCCTCTCCTCCAGGTAATCTACCACCCTCTCCTAGATTAATGCCTCCATTACCTTCCCCACCACTGAAGTGAGGCTGACAGTTTGGTAGTTCCTTATTTTCTCAAATTACTGTTGCCAGTTCCACCAGCAAGATGCATCTTCAATCAGAAATTGGATCTACATCATGGAACATGTTCAGGTGAGAAAAGGTGTGTGGTGGGGTGTAGGGTGGTCAGTGCTGAGTGAGGGATCGGGGTGGGGTGGTGGTCTGGGGGAGTCAGATCGGCGAGGGACTGTTTTCTTTTTTACAGGTGGATTTTAACAACAAAAAAAGACATTGAGGGACTATTTTCAGTTTTTCAAGTTTAAAACAGTATGGAATGTGACACCGGGGATTTGGCACCCCAGTGTTGGCTTAACTGTACGGTGGCACCACGGGTGCACACCCTAGTGTCACCATCTATTCAAAACCTAGGGTGCAACTGTCACCTGTGATCTCACTGGTGAAGCAGCATGCTTGGATCAGTAATAGGTGGGAGGACATGCAAGCATGCCAACATACATGCCCACTGTAGGCACATCTGGGAGTACATTGCACTGCAGCACTAGAGGTGAGAGAGAAAAAATGGATATACTCTTATAGTCTACCAGAAGAGTTCTTCTCCTTCATATTTTTTAGCCCTGTGGGCAGGCAGGGACTAGGTCTACTGTCGCCAGTGGTGAGTTTATAATTTGTAACATACTTTATGTGTAAATCAGTGGCAGTCCAACAGGTGATAGTGAGTACTGGCTTGTCTGGACCTGATATGTGATGTACTTCACAGGCTACACAACAGATACGCTTCATTGGACTCCATGTCCCTATGGCAGGTATGACTTCCATGTCCCTGTGACAGTAATAGACTCCTAACTCCAGTGGCAGTTACATGTTCTCTGACTGATGGATTTACTAGGGTTTTGATTCCCTGCATCTGTGCTTCTCTGCCCCTGCTCAGGGATGACTCTGAAGTCTTGAGCTTCTCTGAGTTCCATATTTCCATGTCAGTCCCTTTGCAATTGCTGCTGCTTCTCTGGATTTGCATACCCTTTTGTTCTGGGTTCCTCCATTGAGTATTTTATCCCTCATCACAGCCATCACTACTCCCTGTGTACCTGATTCTTCTTCTTGTTCCTCCTTTTTCTTTGCTCTTGCAGTTCAGTATGATTTGTATCACACTATTATGGCAATGAGTTGTTGTTACATTGCTTTTTAAAGTTGGCAATGCATTGACAACTAAAAATTTTAGTGCACTCTGAAGAGATGCACTGAGACGGTTATTATTTGCAAATTCTTAAAGGCATATAACCTCCAATTTATTGTAGCAATCTTGCAGTACCAAAATACAGAAAGGTAAGGCAAGGCAATAGGGAGCTCATTCCTGGAGGCTCTGAGCACCTTAACAAAACTCAATAGAATAGAAAGACACATTTAAAATACAATAAAATTCTCCCACCCAAAAAAAGAACAAATACACATTATAATAAAATATTCAGCAACTTTAAAAACTTTGGTTTGCTCGAAAGCAAACTGTACATAATAGATGGAGTTCAGCAACTTTAAAAAGCTTCAGATTGCAGGAGGCAAACTGGACATGACAGATGGAATTCAGCAATCTAAGAAAGCCAGACTGAAAAGGTGGGCCTTAAGCTTACACTTGAACACCTCAGTCAAGAGGTCCTCCTGGACAGCAGGTAAAAGTGAGTTCTACAGGGTCAGCCCAGACACTAAAAGCACAGTCTCCTGAGGTCCTAAGCTGAACCCTGGGAATGACCAGGAGGCCCCTCAAAGAGCAGCGGAGGGAGCAAGCAGAAGTCACCAGTGACTGGAGCTCTGACAGGTAACCAGGACCCAGTCTGTATAGGACCTTGTAGGTGAGTAAAATTACCTTGAAAAGGACCCTCCACCAGACCAGCAGCCAGTGCAGAGTATGCAGGACGGGGTCTCATGACTGGACCTCGAAAGGTCAATCAGTAACCTGTTTTCTGCACCAGCTGCAGTCTGCATAGGGCTCATCCTGTGACCCCAAAGTACAGAGTGTTACAGTAGTCAAGCCTAGAGGTAACAAAAGCATGCACCAGCATCAGCAGATCCTTGGGCAGAACGAGGGGCTTAATCCTGGCAATGTTCCATAAGTGGCAAAAAACACTTTTAACCATAGACAACACTTGATCTTCAAAGGTCAATCTGCTATCCAGGATCATGTCAAGATTTCACACCCTCAGGGATACCACCAGTAGAGCAGACACCAGGACAAGGCCTGTGTCCGCTCACAGCGGCAGTCCATCACGTCCGCGACCAGGCTCAATCCCTAGTATCTCCATCTTGACTGGGTTAAGTCTCAGCCAGCTGGAAGCCATCCAAACATTGATTTTAGCCAGGCAGTTGTTAAGCATGTTGACAGCTACAGATGTTCTGGGGGAAAAAGACAAATACAGCTGAGTTTCACCTGCATGGCAGTGAAACTCCACACTGTATTGTTTAATGATCTCACGCAGGGGCAGCATATACACTGTGAACAACATCAGTGACAAGATTGAGCCCTCTGGTACTCCACAGGACAGAGACATTGAGGAGGAGGAGAAATTCCCCATCACCACCTGCTGCACTCTGTCTGAGAGCTAGGACTCAAACCACCTGATGACAGTACCAGCATGTCCTCAAAAACTCATGGAGCTGATCAAGAAGCATGACATGATCCACAGTGTCAACAGCTGAAGAGAGATAGAGGAGCACAAGAACTGACCTCTCTCCTCCATCTCTAGCCCTATCTCTAGCCCTGAGCAGGTCATTATACCCCCTCACTAGAGCTGTTTCAGTGCTGTGTCTGGCCCGAAAACCTGACTAAAATGGCTCATAGATGTTAAAGGACACCAGGCGATCCTCAAGCTGTGTGTTACTAATTTCTCTATAATCTTGCTCAAAAAAGGCAGGTTGGAGAAAGAACAGTAATTCTTCAGGATGTCAGGATCGAGAGAAGGTTTTCTAAGGAGGAGCCTCACCAGCGCTTCTTTCAGAGCCACTGGGAAAACACCCTCCACCATCGAGCACATGGTAATCTCTATGAACACCAGGAAAACAGCATTGATACATCCCATTAAAAAACATGTCAGGACTGGGTCCAGTTCACAGGATGTATGCTTCAGCTCTTCAGCTTCCCCATCCTGCACCATGCTGCTTTTGCTATTTCTTGCTCTAACAGATCTACATGGAGGTTGTGATACACTATGCCCATGAGTTTCAGTGTGGAGACAGCTTCTAGCAAGGTTTCATACACCAGAGGGATCTTGTCTCTGTGGATTCTGAGGTGAGCAGGGTAATATAGTTGAACTTTGATCTTTTTTCTTTTTCTTGCTTGATAACCTCTCTTACTTGCCTTCTGTTGTCATTGAGGAGATCAGAAAAGTCCTGATCAAGGAAGATTCGTTATCCATCGAATTTTAAGTCTTTTGTTTTCCATGCAGTTTGCAGTATAAGTTGTCTCTCTTGATAGTTCAGCATCCAGATGATTATTGACCTGGGACGGGCAGACTGGTCCTTCGATTTGGGTGCTAATGAGCGGTGTGCCTGCTCAATTGACAGTGGGACACTTTCTGGGATGAGAAGTACAGATCGCAGCAAATATAGCACAAAATCCTCTACTGTATCATAGGATTTTTCTGTGTCTTCAGGAACCCCATACAGCCTAAAATAATTTCTTATAGCACGATTTTCTTGATCATCTATTTTGGATTGCAAATCTCTTTCTCATGACAATAAATATAGTATCACTCTGTCGTGCTGGCTGGTTGAGTCGGCCAGGAATCCAATGGCCTGCTCTGCTGCTTCAGTGCATTTGTCTATTTTCTTCAGGTCACTTCTGAGGTCTGCCATGGATGATTCCACTGTATGTAAATTTTTAATAATACCATCCAATTTGGTCATTATTGTGTGTTGGTTGCCCAAGTCCATATTATCTTCCGAGCTGGCAATGCTTGAGACTGGAGATTCGGAGCGAGGGGCCTCTTTTATGCCTGATTGTTTATCTGAGTCCGTCAAAGCTCAAATTTTTGGCAATTGTGAGTTTTTGTCCTGTATCTTATTTGAGACCATGTTAAGCTGTATAAAATCTGCTGTTTTGATAAGGGCAGAGAATATAGACCCATTTAAAAAAAAAAAATGTTTAGATAGTGGCTCCCAGAGCCCCAACAAACACTAGGTTGCCATTCAACTCGTGACGTTACCGGAAGTCCTCCAGTAAGTACTTCTGACTCACTTTTGTTGGCACCAGCCTTGTATTGTGAGCCACCTCTTGCTGCATACATTTTGACCTTGTTATAGGTGGCCACCACCTCTCCAGTGCCAATCGCACATGCCACATCAACCCTAGACACAACAAAGAGACTTACTGGCTTCTGTTAATGAAGATGGGGTGTTAGTCGGTGTTTTCATTAGCAGGAGCTAGTGAGTCTGTTTCTTGTATTTCTGCATTTTGGAACTGCAAGGTTGCTACAATAAACTGAAGACAATATGCCTTTAAGAATTTGCAAATACTAAATGCTTGGTGCATCTGTTCAGAGTGCCCTCAGTGTTTTGGATTTCTGTCTGGAAAATTAACCAATTCTAGAGGAGCACCAAACTAAGCTGCTTTCTGAGCACACCTTATCATGTGACTGGATGCATTGAAAGCTCTCATTGCTGCTTTTCAGAATTTAAGCAGTTCTAGAGCAACTTTTTCAAAACATTTTTGCAGCTAATTTTAGTACTGTACATCTACAGATCTCTCAAAATGCAATGCAAAACACAAGTTGCAACCCTCAGGCAACAGTTTTTGCATGGTTTCTGTTTAATCCTGCAACACTTATGCAGCTCAGTGAGAAATGTTAAAGCAACTGCTGGGAGCAACTCATTTTGTGACAGTTTAAGCTAAATTGTATTGTAGTTCTGTTCCTTGCTTCCTCTGCTTCTTGGTCTTGTTTCACTTTATCTTCTTCTGTCTATCATGGTGTTTGTACACTACCTAATTATTGTTTTGGTGTGTCATATTCCCTGTTTTATGTCTTGCTTCCCCCTTTTCCTTAGCCGCTCACTGCCCATCATCATTGATTGCTAGTGGTAGGCGAAGTGGGCTAAATTTGCTCTGCAAAGTGATACACAGAGTAACGCGAAATCCATGAAGTGCTCCGCAACGTGAAGTGGAGTACTTCGTGTTATAATGGGGAATGTGAAGTCCATTGAAAACAATGACTTCATGTTACTACACCTTCCCCAAACCACTTCTCCACCAATTTTAATGCAAAGTAAGACTGAAATCAATGTACTTCACATCACTTTGCCTTGTTTTTGAGTTCCAAAGCGAATTTGCAGTGCTTCATGGGATTGCAGGTCACATGGGCTCTAAATTGTTCTGCACAGCCTCAGTTCTGAGTAGTGTGAGTGCGTGTGTGTGTGTGTGTGTGTAGTGGAACATGGAGACAGTTACCCTCTCAAAGCTCTGCCATTCAAATCCTCTAAAAGCTGTTAAAAAAAGCCTTTTTGAGTCGTTTTTTTTTTTGCTCAAAATTTAGTACATCAATTGTAGGAAACTCTCCTGTGTTCATATCATCAAGTGTTTATTGTTTGTGTGTGGATTTTTAATGTTAATTTAGAACAGTCAGTCTGTGTACTGTGAAGTGTGCTTTGGGGGAGGGGCGTATCTGTGGTGTAGGTAGATTAACTGGGAGAAAAAGGCAGTCTTTCTGTTTTGGTTATATTTTTCTTGTATAACTGCTAATGTACACACAGTAATATTTTTAGTAATTCTTGGCATTTTTTTGTTGATTGTTGTGGTGCAGCAGTGTATAATTTCAGTTTGTTTAAAACATTTGGTTGTATTACTAAAGGTTTTCAATTTGCTATGCATTACTTGTAGTGTGTGTGTGTGTGTGTGTGTGTGTGTGCGATGCATGCGTGCCATTAAATCAGATACCATTTATTGTGCCACAGAGTAATTGCAGCAGTGTGAACCTGCTATCCACTGTACCTGCATGAATTTTTTGTACTGCTTGTGGTATCTTTACTGGTAGTAGTGGACTGTTACTGCCGTGCACTACCCCCCCCCCCCCACCAAATGGCAAAAGGTATTCTTTTCCAAATTTGGATTTCTGATGGTGAGCACTGGTTAGGTGTTGTTGTTGTTGTGCCTTTGTGTCTGCATCTCTTTAGTGCACAGTGCAATCTTAATCTGTTTGTGCATTTACATCTCTTTAGGGCACAATTTCTATCTGTTACTTACATCACAGTTGTTTCTTTGGCTTCCCTTCAGAATACTGGTGTGGTGCACACAATTCACGACCACATCACGAATCACAAAATTAATGTTTTGTAGTATCTCTCCAGGCTTTACCACTGTACCCATTGATATGAGTTTTCAAGCTGGTGAGTTTTGTGAACAGCCATGTCATCAGGGAAATACAGCCGTAGGCATTTGTGTTCCCAATATGCTCGTCAGCTCCAAGTCTGAGAAAAATAAATTCATATTTCACGGTCACGAATGCAGTCATGATTCCCGATCACATCACGAATCACAAAATTAATTTTTTTACTAGTTACTTGCATCATGTAAGCCTGTTTTGTAGTATCTCTCCAGACTTCACCACTGTACTCATTGATATGAGTTTTCAAATTGGGGAGTTTTGTGATACAGGTCATTGTCATCAGGGAACTACAGCCGTAGGCATTTGTGTTCCTGTACAGCATGTGAGTTACAGTACTGTAAGCCATGTGATGTGTGGGGGCCCAGGGGCTGCCAATATTGTTGTCACTCCTCCTTACTTCAGGTTAAGGTAGAATGACAATGAGAAGTCACAATAGCAAGGCAAAGTGGGCATTTCATGCTGGCCACTCTGCGTAGTGGAGTGATAACGCAAAGTTCCCAAGTTCACGGGCACTTCACCGGTGGAATTTTAATTTACTGTATCTCTAAGATGGGAGACTTTGCATGTCTTGTTACACTCTCATTTCACTTCATCAGTAGTGGGAAATTTTCTGGACACAAGACAGTAGCATTTTGGGGATGAACAATAATTCTGGTGGCTTTGCCTGACAACTGCCCTGATGACTGAGTGTGCCATTAATTCTGGGAGACTTTGCATTTCTTGTTACTCTCTCATTTCACTTCGTCTGCACTGGGGAATTTTCTGGAGACAAGACGACAGTAGCATTTTGCACATTATCTCTAGTGACTGTGTGTGTGGGGAGCTGCCAATATTGTTGTCACTCTGCCTTACTTTGTCTTAAGGCAGAATGACGACGCAAAGTAATAACAACAAGGCAAAGTGGGCATTTCATGCTGGCCACTCTGCAAAGCAGAGTGACAATGTGAAGTGCTCACTTCACGTTCACTTCCCCGGTGAAATTTAAATTTGCTGCATCTCTATTGATTGCACAGCCATCTATCTTAATTCCCACCCACACTTATAATTCTGCCTTGCCTGGGCTTCTGTCTATAGTAAATAGCTGTTATATTAATCATTGATTGTTATGGATTTTATTTTGTAATTTCTGATGTATGTGTTTTCTAAATATGTGAGGGGCACCACTGAAAATGAGCTGTCATGATTGTCATCTTAATAGTCCTTTTCATCATCCCTGTTTACATTTAATAAGCCAAACTTACAAATCAAAAATGAGAATGACTTGACTTCAAAGAAGAGGAGGGCAGTCTGCAAAAGGGACTTGCATACCCTAAAGGAGTGGGCAACAAATGGAAACTGTCAATAGTAAACAACAAGCAGCAACAAACCATGAAAAAGATCTGGTTGTCACTTCACCTAGGGTTTAAAGAGATTTCAGTCAGTGGCAGGTTTTCTCTCCACAATGCCAGAGTCCATGAAATAAACGATAACATTGATAAGTAAATGGAATGTCCAAGGCATGGGGCCATTATGTCGCAGGCAAAACTGCACACGTCAAACCTGCGCATGGAAAACAGCATGATGCATCAGAGCGGCGGCACATAATGCCACTGCAACAGAAATGGCACACACCTGAATGGTCTCTTCATTTTTTGGGGGGACTTCACCCCCCACACCCTCTAGAATTATTATAATCAACTCTGAGGGGGTGTGGATACAGGGGCAAGAAGAATATCCCAATTGGTACTTGTCCTGTTGAACAAACAAAAATAAAAGTAAATAGGTTCCCTAGCAGGGAATCAAACCTTGGCCCTCCTCACCTTTCCACTTCTGGGTCAGGTGCTCTCACCTCTTCACCACGGGAGTGGCTCAATGGAGCACCCAGCCAGCAGTGGTTACATCCACTTCCCCTTCCTGTGCAGAGTGACAGTGGTAGCAATACTTGTGTATTGCTCATATACCCCTGTCGCTCTGAAACACTATGTGCTATAGACTGCACGGTTCTTCATGTGAGGTTTAGTCCATGACATAATGACCCAATACCGATGTTCAAGATGTTGCTTGACTAATCAAGAGTATCATTTCAAGACGTCTTTGTGTAAGAGAACTGCAAAGCAAAGCTTGGAACCCCAGCTGCACACACAAGTGTGTGTGTGTGTGTGTGTGCGTGTGTGTGTGATGTATGTGGTCCCAAGGAGAGGCAGAGAGAGGGGGAGGGAGAGAGAGAGAGAGAATGGCCTCATCTAGTAGACAGATACAATTTGTGGTATTATGAGAGTGGCAGAAAATAACTGCAAATACAGGAGACAGCTTTGTTTACTATCTACAGCACAGACTTGGAAACCAGGAGAGCCAGGTTCAAATCCCAATCACAGCCACCTACTCACTATGTAACCTGAGCAAGTTGCTTAACCCCTCAATGCTTTAGCCTACCCAGCTGTAAAACTGAATAATACCAAAACCTGACTGAGAATGAATTATTGCATCTTAGTTGAGCTATCCTTTCTATAGAGGATAATATATGGTCAGTTATCGTTAACAAGCATGTGTAGCCACTGACAGGTTGCCAAGGTGACCGTTTAAACCTTGAGAGTGAAGCTTGAGAGGTTTCATTCATTTTTGTCAACCACAAAGTGGCTACACACTCTTTGTTAATGATAGCCGACCAGACATTATCTTACAGTGTATGGTCCATATAAGGAATTAAAATGAGAGGCAGGATCCTTATGTTACAGTTTTTTTTAGTCACCACCTCTCTTCCCCCGGGTTCAGCTTTCACCACTGTGGCTGGTTCAGAAAATCCCGAGGTTAGCATATCGCGTATGCACAAACGTGTTCTGTGTTGTTGTACCATCGATGTGATGTATCCACGATGGTATAACAACATTGTGATGTTACATCGAGGGAACAACAACATTGTAAAATGATTGATTTTAAGGAGTAATAATGTTCTACCATACATTATAAATAAATGATACATATAAAAAAGTCCATATCATTTAAAAGCACAACATTTTTGTTCTACAAAAGTTAAACACAGACATAGTAGAAAATTATTTTTGCAAAATTATACAAAAGGTTGTGAAATAGCACGTGCGAAGTCCCTGACTTTACACAATCTTTCCTGCAATATATAAGAAATAGTATGGGCAATCATACACAAAAAGGCTGTCTCCATTGAGGGGTGAGATGAAATCATAGATCTCAAGTGTGAAGCTCAAGAGTAGAGATATGTGAAGTTTTTTAAATTTGCTCCATGAAAAAATTCACAAATTTTGGCAAGTTCAGGGAGCTGGGGACTGCAATTCACACTGTTATTCGCCAGTTAAATTGGCCAAATTTGTGTGACAAATGGCCAGCTCAAATGGTAAATAATATGTGAATTATGTGGCAGTCATGATACCACTCTCCTTAACCCCCCGCTGGCACCCTCCTCCCTCCTCTCCCCATCTGGTGAACGTCATGCTGATGTGACTGCTTCAAAATAATCCCTTCCCCCCCACCTAAGTGTCAAATACACTACACCCATCTCCCCCTACACAAGTCCCACTGCCTTTAATACACCCCCATTCCTCACTCAACCCCCCCAGTCCCCACAACCCTTTCTCCCCACCAGCATCCACAAAGTCAGCATGCAAATAAAGAAAACTGTCCCCCAGCACAGAGAGTCTACTCTGTTCAGTGCCAACTCCTGTCTCATAATGACTTTAATGAATGAAAGGTGATGTATTTGCTCCTAGTAACACCTACATGTTTGACAACTTAACCAATCAGGTTTTACTAGGACCAAAGACATCATCATTCATTTATTCACACCATTACAAGATGGGAGTTGGCACTGAGCAGAGCAGACACTCTGCACAGGGGGACCATTTTCTTTGTTTGCAAGTTAATTTTGTGGGTGCTAGTGAGGGGAGGAGGGTGGTGTTTACCAGAAAGGTGATTGGGGGGGGTGGGGTTTGTATTAAAGACAGTGGGACTTGGGGGGGGTAGGTGGAGTGTATTTGGTGTGTGGGTAGGGGGAAGGGATTACTTTTGCAACAGCAACAGACAGCTGCCCACAGCAGTGTGATGTTCATTGGGCAGGATGAGATGGAGGAAGAAGAGTTCCAGCAGGGGTGACAGCAGAGGACATAATGATCATTTTTATGCTCCTGGGTGGGGGGATGGGGTGGTTACATAGCAGAGTGGATAGGTGAGGTTCAAATAAAAAAAACAACTCACAGGCGAAGTTGGCAGTTCTGTCTTGGAATTTGCAAATTATGCATGAATTGTGAATAATGTAGATTCGCACCAAGAGGTCTCTATGATGTCATTGCACCATGAGAGATAAACATCAGCCTTGTGTATGGTTGCCAATACATTATTTTGTACAGTATATGTTTATTTTCATTAACTTTCTTTCTAAGTCTGTCCCATCTTTTTTTTTATTTATTTATTATGCTTTTCCTGGTAGAGCTTCCTGTCAGAATCAGCCCTGGTCACAGACCCCAGGACTCCCACCTACTGTCAATTGCTGTTGCTTCTCCCGGTCACCCCCAGCTTACCCCAGGAGGGTGGGGCCATGGCACTGGTCCCTCGCTATTCCAGTACCGCAGAACCAGTATCTGGTTGGGAGACCTTCTGGCGACGGAGGCTAATTGAAGCCCCGGGGAGGGCTTCATGAAGACAGAGGCTCCCACCTTGTTTTTCCCCCTGTAGGCTGGGACAGAGACGTGCAATGATGTCTGGCATCTATCCCACCCCAGAGAGCATTGATTTTGCATCACTACAGGATGGCAACCCAGCCTCTGCCAGGTGTCGCTCCTGTGCGATCACAGGCCCCCCCTCAGAGAAGGAGAGCAGTCCTGCAGATGCTCAATCCTTCTCCTCCCGGCCTGCCCTCCAATGACCCAGGTCTGTTCCCAAACCTGGGTCATCGGTGTCACAAGTGGAAATCTCACCGCTGCTCCAACGGGCCTCTGTCCTCTGTCTTAAACTGTGACAAATACAGTAAACAGAAAATAGAAAAACAATTTTGACTTATAAAACAACAAAATAAAACATTAAAAAAAAATACTTGAATCTATTTTCTTCTTCCTGTCTCTGAAGGAAACAATCATGATTTAAAAAAAATGATTGGCAGTTTCATAATTTTGGTAATCTGTTGACAAATGATAAGGCAGTGCCTTTGCTTTCAAAATTAAAATGCCACATGTATCCAGCCAGTTTCTTCCTAACATACTACCAAGTAAAATTCAATCAAAGGTTCAGGACTGTCTTCTCTCATGGAAACCCCTAATAGATTTCACACCCTTCAAACCTCTCACAAATTTCTGTTGTCCATGTTAAAGCTTACCCAAAGAGTCAGGATTGATGAGTTATTGCAGCTCATGGGATCAATTACATTTTCACAACAAATCCTCTGTTATTATCTGCATAGTACATAACACACCTGTTATTTATCACTCTTGAGTAGAATGAGGCATTAATGATGCACAAGCAGTGTCACTCTCCCTTTAAATCTATCAGTGCAAATCATCCTAAGTGCTGGTTTTGTCAACATAGTTGAATATGTCTGTAGCTAAAGCAGCTCATAATCTGTCCCCAGCTGTGGCTAATGCACATATGCTTTTATTACTGCACCATATGGGGACTAGCTGAGACAGTTATGTCAAACACTGCTGTAGCCTGAAGGCACCTAATAGATCTCTAAGCATAGAAGTTGACCTCACCAGCTGAAATTCAACACGTTTCAAAGTGACAGGATTGGAGCCTGCACAGTGATTCAGTGTATGTGTGTGGTGGGTGGGGTATTTTTGAACTTGTTCTGCACATGCATACAATGAGCAGCATTGTTATCTGAACCCCCTCTTCTTACCCTCCACCTCCCAATATTTATTGACTTGTATGGAATACTAGCATCCACCTTTCTCTTAACTTTGTAGCAATTATCTGTGCAAAGGAGCAACTCACACTTGTAGCTACTATCCCCTTACCCACTATGTTAGAACACGTATTCTGCTGTTGCCATGTGCTGGCTTGTGTAAGTAACTTGCATTTGTGTACCCTATTATATACGTAGGTGCTGCGAGAGATGTCACTTATGGTGCGAGTATCATCTTGTGTAGTTTTGGGCAAGAGGACTACTCATCTGTGTGAGATACTGCTCTTATCGGATGAGCAATATCTCTCAAAGTACCAAGAAACTTATAAATCACTTGAGTTAGCTAGAGTTATTTATAATCATTGCTTTCACCTTCTCACAGGGTGATGTAAAACTGGCAAAACAAGCATTTGTCAATGCCGAATGTTGCTTGCTTCTATGTGCTGTTTGGGTATTTGGAAGTCATTGGAGTGCAAATATTGAAAATTCGTGAACTTACCAGCGTGCGTAGGAAGTGCGCAACGCACGCTCATAAAACAGTCATTTTAGGAATTTTTCACCAAATTTTCAATATCGCCATTTAAGACCTCTGTTCATGAACAGTATCACTGTGATTTTCTTAATGTGTCCCATACATTGAGTTCGCACACCGACTGCGCCATTGTGCGCTACATGGGCGGAAACACGTTTTGGGCAGGATGTGAAAAATGACAGCTGTACTGCTCATAAGGAGGTGTGGTAAAATGGCAATGTTGAAAACCTGGAGTGAAAATATTGAAAATTTGTGAACTTACAAGCGTGCGTAGGAACTGTGCAACGCACGCTCGTAAAACAGTCACTTTTAGGAATTTGTTCACCAAATTTTCAACATAGGCTTTTTGAGAGCTCGTCTTATGAACACTGGCAGTGTCGTTTCATTAATCAGTCCCGAAAGGTGATTTCATGCAGTGACTGTGAAATCACCCTTCAGGCCCAAATGAACGCCATGACAGTGCAAGAATTCATGAGGAGGGGTCCCAAAACCCCATGTTGGAAATTTGAAGCCAAAATTCCCAAAATGCTCGAGATATGCAACAAAGTTGAAAAACCCTATCTATCCCATTATACAGCTTACCGGCATTTCCTCAGTTCGCGGTCAGCTTTGAAGAGTCTGAGCGTGTTCCCGTCCACCAATGGTCATCGCTTGAGCTCCAGGAAGTAAGTATATGGGGTGAGATTGTGGGGAGGCAGGATGCGCAGTGGGTGGGTGCTGGTTGTGGAGGGGCAGGAGACTACGCGGACCATTTTTTATTCACAGTTTTTTTTTTTAAGAAGACGATCAGAGATTTTCCAATGCTGGGTGGCTCCCAGTGTGGCAGCAGGAAAAGCTGTTTGGGGACGTGGAGCGACATAGGGATTGGGCACCCCGCCAGCTAAAACAAGATTTGCCATGCTGGGGTGGTCTCCCAGCGTGGCACCGGGGCTTTAGAGGGGGCATGCAGCCTTGGAGCCGGCCAGAGGATTGGGCACCCTTATCGGCTATAACAGTTACCCTTACCTGGGGTGGACTCAGTGTGGCACCTGGACAGCTGTTGGGGGCGTGGAGTCGATGGGATTGGGCACCCCATCGCCATACAGTGTGTGCGTAGGGGAGCGATCAGCATGCAATATGCGTGATTGCGGCGGTGTAATTGTGGAGGAGAGCTCTGCTCACTGAAGCAGAGCCTCCTTCAACTGTATGCCACTGCATTTTGGAGCTGTCATAGACAGCTGCAGCACTCATTGGGGAACTGGGGCCGTGCCTGCAAACACACTGACTGCATTGGAAAAGGGGCTGACACACCTCCGAAAACTCGGATGATGGCACTATGTTTCTTGCACATGCATGCAAGCAACATAAAAATGGTCAAACTGGTACCACACTGCTGAGTGTAGAACCAGTTTGACCTTTCTTTATCAACCAGTGAGCGTGGCCAGTCACCCCACACTACTCCGACACATCTGTGAAAGCTTTCCTAAGTTTCACATTTGAGTTTCTTACTAAACAAAAACAAACAAACAAAAAAAAATGTGTGTAATGCACTTACCCAACCTCTGAAGTGGAAAAATCCATTTAAATGTTCCTGTATGAGATGAACACTGCAAACAGGATATAAGGCCCTGCAGTCATGAGCACTGATTGGCTGACATCATGTAAGTGATTTATTTATTTATTGATTGATTGATAGCCAGGATTACAAATACCGTTGAACCAGAGGTTCTTTTGCAAAGGTCAAGCGTTATTCAGACAAAGACATAAATAATACAATGTGGTTACAGTTGCAACAAAAACAGATTAAGAAAAGTACACTTAATAACAAACATGAAAGAGCAAACTTGAGATATGAAGAGGCAAAGATTACAGGCAAATTGACTTTGTCAGAATAAGAGCTAAGTGATTAATAATCGGGCTTAGTTTTCCCAGAGGGGGAGAGTGGGGTGGGGGAGGTTGGGGAAGGGGGTATATTAAATGTGCTGAGTGTCAGTAGAGTGGGTGGAGATATGGGGAGGGGGTGAGAGAACTAGAGGAAGAGTGGGTAAAGGAGCTTGGGAGAGAGGAACGTTTGAGAAACAGGTAGGGATTTGACAGCTGGACAGGAATTGTACAAACTGTTTATAATACTGCACTATGAACTAAGCACTTTTGTACCTTGCAGTACCAAGGGACCCACCACAGAAATGGAATACTCATGGGACCATCCCAGAATCTATTTGCTGCATATTTAAAATTAATTAATTAAATACATAAATCAATTATCTGTGGGTTATTCTTATTCATTTCATCTCTCATCTGTTTATAAAACATCAAATAGGAGGTTAACAAATCAGTCAACTATTCAGTATACAGTATATCTATTCTGTTAGGTCAGCTAATCTTATCTGGCTCACAGATAAAACTAACTGTACAGCCACATTTGCTGCTCTTTTCAGCAGTTAGAGAGTAACTGGTAAGAGAACCTATATAGGCTAAAGTATCTGGATTAATGGCCAAAACACACAGCACAACTGTACTAAGTTAGTATAGGAAACTGGGTTACATTGCCACCCTGTTAACTTACCAGTAAAAATCTGTTAAAAAAAAAATTCAATGTTAAATAATTTATTTAAATAAAATGCAGAGGATTCAAATCCTTATTTGGATTGTTGTCTTCCCCACAGAAAAGGGTTGCCAAAAGAGCAATAAAATTTTCTGTTCAATATAACACTAAAATAAATACTAAGAAGCATTTGTCAATGCCGAATGTTCCCCACTGGTATTACTGTTGTACTTGTTCACATTTTTACTATATACGGAGCAGATGAGATGCAATCTCTTATTTTCAGTGGTGTCCTGCTTTAACACATTGTTAGATTGTAATTACCCAGAATAGGGCAGCTGAGAGGCAATATCTGCTTTTAAGTGGGCTCCCACATTTTTACCCCAAATATCCAACAGTCTTATGACCTGGTATTATGATCAAGTTAGGTGAGATTTTTTAAATCCCATCTGAAAGGTGCTCTCACTGTATGACTTTGGAAACAAGTTTCAGAGGGGATTTGAAAAACTACACCTGCCATGTTCAGGAGGTGGGTTAACACAAGGGATATGTTGAACATTATGGGCCGAAATCTGCAAAAAATAAAATTATAAGCAAATGATGGAACAATTTGTTTCCTCATAACTTAATCTTTTTTCACATTTTTACTCCAAATTTTCAACCTAAGGATAAATCTTATGAAGAAAGATTGGGTAATCTAAAACTAGATTCATTGGAGGAGTGCAGAAAAAGAGGAGATATACTACAGTTTTATGATACAATTAATGATCCTTACTTCACAAATGAATTAAACATTATTTTCAAATACATAAATTCAGAACTAGGGGTCATGCACCACATGTCACCACAAGAAGATTTAAAATAGAAAAAAGAAAGTACTTTTACACAGAGAAGATGTTAAACCTTTGGAACAGTTTATCTGAAAATATCAGAATAAGTGAAACTAAAGAGATATTCAATAAAAAATTTGACAACTACATAATGAATGGAAGTATGTTATGATATTACACTTGTTCTTTAGAGCTAATTTTGGGCTTATAGCCTTATCAGCTCCTTACATATTAGTGAACATTAGTGAACATAATATTTTTTGACCACTTCTGAGCATGGCAGCTGTCACATTCATGAGGTGGTGTGAAAAAATGGCTATTTTGAAAAGTTGGGGTCAAAATATTGAAAATTACCACAGTTACGTGCATTGAAAAAATTGCAGCATAGACTCATACATTTGTTTTCTCATATTTTTTCTCCAGATTTTCAACACAGCCTCCTTATGACCCCACATGGCCTTCTTATGTGCCCACCTCATGAACAAGGGCAGATAAAATGCTTAAATCCTGCTCAAAAGGTGATTTTGCAAAACAAGTGTGAAAACACATTTTGGCCAGGATTTGAAAAATGTCAGCTGTCACATTCATGAGGGGCTGTGAAGAAATTGCTATGTTGAATTTCTGGGATAAAAAATATTGAAAATTACCAAAGTTATGAGCCTGCATTCATAAATTTCAATGTAAGCTCATAATGTTGTTATTTTTTAAATATTTTTACCCCAGATTTTCAACATAATCTTCTTATGACCCCACCTCATGAACAAGGGCAGAGCAAATTTGCAACTCCTGCCAGAAAGGTGATTTTATGTAGTGACCACAAAATCATATTTGGAGACATATTTGCCTAATTTCCCTGCCATTGCTCATGAGATGGGGCCCCCAAAAAGGCATGTTGAAAATTTGGAGTAAATATATTCAAAAATGACCAAGTTATGCTAGTAAGCTGAAAACCACATTGAAATACATTGAACCACATTGCTGCTTTCCTCAGTGTGTGGTCTGGCATTGAAGAGTGAAGACGTGTCTGTGGTCCAGAAAAGATTATGCTGTTGGATCCCCTGTAGGTAAGTAAGGGCTTGGGGGAATGTGGGGTTTTGGGTGCTGAGTGGGAGGGGTCGGGTGGGAGGACAATAACAGTGGCTGGTAGCAACAGACATCAATGGACATTTTTTTTACAGTGTTATGAAAAATCTATGAGAGATGGTTTTCTTTATTTCAGGTGGTGACACTAAGGACTGGGCACCCATATGTCAGTGTTATGTTTGGTAGCACTGGGGCGGGCTTCGATGTTGCTGAAGCAAAATGGGCAGGGTAGAGTAGCAGCCTCCACAGGGATTAGGCACCCTATGCGCGAATAATAACACGCGTGTGGTTAGGGCTTGGTGGGGGACAGTTACGAAGGTGGCAGCAACAGACATCGGTGGATGGTTTTCATTTTTACAGGGTGTATTTAAAAAGAAATAAACTACAAGGGACAGTTTTCTTTATTTCAGGTGGTGACACTGGGGATTGCACACCCCAGTGTCAGTGTTATATTTGGCGCTCCAGGGGTGGGCTTCCTCATGTCACAGAATAAGAATGGGTAGCAGCCAACATTGGGGATTGGGCAGCTCTGCACCAGAATCTTAACATGGGTTGGGCTTGGGTGGGGACAGTTACAGCTGTGGCAGTAATAGACATAGATGGACATTTTTCCTTTTTGCATTGTTTAAAAAAAATAATAAACTACAGGGGATGGTTTTCTTTATTACAGGTGGTGACACTGGGGGATTGGGCACCCCCAATGTCAGTGTTATTTTTGGCAACACTGGGGGTGGGCTACCTGGTGTTGCAGAAGTAAAATGGGCAGGGTGGGTGGTAGCAGCCAGCATAGGGGATTGGTCACCCCGAGCCAGAATATTAACATGGGTTGGGTTTGGGGTGTGGGAACAGTTATGGCAGTGGTAGCAACAGACATTGATGGATGGTATTTGGGTTTCAGAAGGCTGATCCTGACAGATCAGCTGTGCTTGCTGGGTGGCATTATATAGATCAAAGGAAAGAGCCACCCTATGATTGGGTAGGCTTTTACCTTTGAACTACATGAAGTTTCCACCCAGCAAGCCAGAACATTGTCATGATCAGCCTGGCTGATGATTGGTGTGACACTGGTGAGCCCCTTGCAGACCACTCTGCATTGGACTGGCAGTGACACACCTTTCAAAATCCACTCTTGTAGCAAAATGTTCACTGCGCATGTGCACATGGCAAACATAATAAATGAATAAAAGTACTTTGCTTTTATGAAATAAAATGTAATTGGAGCTGAATTCTTTGCATTCAGAAAAAGTATAGTAAACAAGTTTTGAACCAAATAATAGACAAGCATTGTTTTCTAGTTTAAAAATGTATTTATCTATTTAAAATATTTGTCATAGAGGCCACACTGCACTAAGGACAAGTTGTTTCCTGATATGTCCTGTGGGAACAAGGCATAGAATATATAGAATATGACAGTCAGTCATAATACATTTGTACATTATTATATATAATAAAAGATTTGAATAGTACAAACAATGGAAATACAGTAATAAATTCTAGCACAACTTAAGGTGTACACTGTCATATAAAGCACATCCTCTCAGCACAGCAGGAAGGGGACCACACTGGGAGAGCAGAGGTAGGCACGGGGAGTAGGATGATGGGGTGGAAAGGGTGGGGAGTTCATGGATGGGAGCAACTGAGGAGGGAAGGTAGAGGGGGAGCATAGAAGGGAGACAGTGGTGTAGCTGGAGGGGGCAGGCTGCTCCCACAAAGATGTCATCATCAAGAATACAAGGACTCCTAGCAGAGTGCCAGTCCCTCTGGATTTGCTTTTCGGTTCTGCGGTTGGTGACTGCCACAACCCACCCACCTCCATGACCGGCCAGCATCTAATGCATGAAAGCACAAGGCGTATGCTTTCTCTATAGTTAAACCAGTGGCTAGCTGGACCCAGACAGTGCCTAGGGGGTGGAAACTGTTTTTTCTTTTGTTTATCTCTGTGTGCCTTAAAAAGCCAGGCCAGACTGTGTCAGGAAGTGCTTACATCACAGCTACTTAACAGCCAATAGCTCTGGAAGAGTCTTACAGACCTTGATAAAAGTACGAATTTTAGCAGGCTCATCAGATAACCTAATAGTCTTCAGGTGACGCTACCTCTGGCTGGAAGCTGCAACACTGGACTTAAGATTTGCAAGAAAGTGAGTTGTGCTCACAACAGAGGGAGGTGAACCTTACAATTTACAATTGTCTTTGGTTTGAAGCAGATTCCTTAGGAAAGTTAATATTCTTCAGGTGGAGGATACTTCTAACTGAAGAGTGAAATAAGAAACTTAGAATTATCAGAAAAGGCAGTCTTTCAATCAACAGAGGGAGGTGGAGCTTGCTTTACTTTTGTTACAATTGTTAAGATTTTCAGTGCAGGAAGAGTTTCAACCCACAGGGGCTTAATACTGTTTTCTGTGTCTGCCTTTCTGCACAGCTGACATGTTTTGGGGCTGACTGCTTTCAGAGCACAAGTCACCAGGCTATTTTGGAGCTGGGGAGGTGTACCTGTGTCTGATTCGGATGTTTGGATTTTTCTCTGTTTGATTAGCAGGGTATTTTCTCTGTCAAATTGTCATGTAGGGCATCTTGCTGACAGGAAGGCACTCATCGCGGCAGTAGGTCAGAGCTTTTAGCTGATTGTTTTGTGAGGGCACAGTTTAGGCCTCAAACCCTTCCCACCCTCACCCCACCCACCCTGGAAATAGTTCCTTTATACCTGGGGTTCTGACATCATTTCCTCAAGAGGCAAGGTGCATATCACTGTCTTATCCTCTCTAGCACACTGCACTGACAATATACGCATACACATTATATAAATACATATATTTCTATATAACACACCAATCACACACACAAAAAAAAACTAAACAAGGTAGACAGTTATATGGGGAGTAGTGCAATGTAATGGCTGTGGGGCAGCAGTCTTCTGGGAGTCTTTCTGGAGGCTGAGATGCTGCCCTGTTTGCAGACAGCTATCTGCCCTGAGGGAGGAAGTTGCCCATCTTCAGGCCGCACTGGACAGTAGCAAAGGAACCTCCCCCATCCAGAGAGCATCAGAGCCACCACCACTACCTCAGAGATTGCAAAGAAAGCACAGCAGTTGGACCACAGAGGGCTCAGGGAGGGTAAGAGTGGTGGAACAGTGGCACACCCAGTCAGTTGTTCCACTCCACAATCCATACACCATTCTGGGGGAGCATAGTTCCCCTATGGATGCACCGGCAGAGGAGACTAAGGAGGGTGCAGACAACTGTCACAAGGGAGGCCCTCAGGAAGGAGGCAGAGGGCACCACAGGGAAAGGAAGCAGCTCCTGGTGGGGGACTCAGTTATTAGTGGGATAGAACTGGGGGGAGCAGGGAAAACTGAAGTAAGGTGCCTGCCTGGTGCCATGGCTTGGAGGGACAGGAAGCGCATCCTTAGGATCACGAGAACAGTTGCACGGGAGTCTGAGCTGGACATCATTGTCCACTTAGGGACACATGACTTGGCTCATCATGAGATTAGAGCAGTGCAGAAGGACTTTATAGAGTTGGGGAGGGGCTTAAGACAAGTAGCACACACGGTGTCCTTCTCAGAGGTGCTGCCTGTCAGTGGCATGGGTGAGGCGAGGGTACTTTGCACCATGAAGTTTAATGAATGGTTGAAAAAATGGTGTGGAGCACAGGGTTTTGGCTTCATTGGGGACTGGGGTTCCACCTGGAAGGAAACCAGCCTACACTGGAAGGATGGTCTGCATCTGTCCAGGAAAGGAACAATTCTTTTGAGCAATCGGTTTAAATGCTTCATTGGCAAGCTTTTAAACTAGTCAAGTGGGGAGGCACTGATAAGCAGCAGGAAAATCCCAGTCTCCCCCTACAAAACAGGGTACTAAATGAGAAAAAGACCGAGGTAGAAAGGTCAGTCGGGGATGCTGCTACAGAAGGTAAAGCCATCAAAAATGGGAGAGCAATGAGTACCAATGCCCATAGTCTGGGTAACAAGCTTCCTGAATTAGTGGCCTTGATGGAGGAGGAACATCTGGATATCGTGGCAGTCACAGAAACATGGTACACACAGAACCATGACTGGGACGTAAACATACCAGGATACACTGTCCACAGGAGGGACAGGGAGGGTAAAAGAGGAGGAGGAGTAGCTCTCTACATAAGAGAAGGAATCAAAGCAACAGAACAAAAGGGTAAACAGGGAGGAGAAGAAGCACTGTGGGTCAATTTGAAGGCAGGCCATGGCACCACAATCTGCACAAGAGTTGTATACAGACCCCCCTCTCAGGGGGAGGAAATGGACAAGGAAATGATAGAAAGTATACTTAGAATGGCAGATAAAGAGGAGATATTGCTGATGGGTGATCTGAATATGCCAGATGTTAACTGGAGTGCAGTTGCAGCAGCCACTTCTAAGAGTAGAGTTGTTCTAGATGCCCTACAGGGTACTTGCCTTAGACAACTGGTATTGGAACCCACTCGAGAGGGAGCAATCTTAGACCTGGTCCTCTCAAATGGAGATGGAGAGAGGATCACAGATGTAGAAATGGGTAGCCATCTGGGAACTAGCGACCATCGAACAGTATGGCTCACAATAAACACAGCAATAGAGTCAAGCCATACAAAGGCAAAAGTACTGTACTTCAGGAGGGCTGAATTTGCCAAAATGGGTGAGTGCCTAAGGAATGCACTAGCAAATGGGCAGGACGGAGGGGTGGAAGAACAAAGGGGAATAATAAAAACTGCCATCACAGAGGTAACAAGCCTTTGTGTGAAGCAAATAAACAAAATAAAACGATGTAAGAAACTGCTATGGTTCTCAAAGGAGATGGCAGTGAAGGTTCAAGAGAAAAAGAAAGCATTCAGAAAGTACAAGGAATCACAGAAGGAACAGGACAGAGAATTGTATCAGTTAAAGCAAAAGAAAGCTGGGAAGGCAGTCAGAACAGCAAAGGCCCAAACTGAGGAAAAGATAGCCTACTCAGTTAAGAAGGGGGATAAAACCTTTTTTAGGTACATCAGGGAGAGAAGGAAGACTAATAGAGGGATAGTGAGGCTTGATGGGAGGGGGTGGGCAGAGGGTGACTGTGAAAAGGCAGAGATACTAAACAAATATTTTTGCTCAGTATTTACAAACGAAGGGGAGGCACCTAAACAAACAATAGAAACACTCTGGATGCAGAAGTTGATACCAGCCCATTTACAGAAGAAAGGGTTCTGAAAGAACTTAAAACTGAAGGTGGACAAAGCAATGGGGCCTGATGGGATTCATCCCAGAATTCTAAAAGAACTAAGGGTAGAACTAGTGACACCACATGACTACCCTCTTTAACAAATCATGGAGGATGGTGTGGTACCTGAGGACTGGAGGGGGCAGATGTGATTCCCCTTCACAAAAGTGGGAGCAGGGCAGAAGCAGGAAACTACAGACCTGTTAGTTTAACCTCAGTGATAGGGAACATGATGGAATCACTTCTGAAGGAAAGAATTGTCGAGTACCTAGAGGCCAGAGGGGCACAGGACCCAAGGCAGCATGGATTTACAGCAGGAAGGTCATGCCCGATGAATCTAATAGATTTCTTTGACTGGGTGACCAAAGTAGTAGATCAGGGAGGGGCTGTGGACATGGCCTACCTAGACTTTAGCAAGGCATTTGACTCAGTCCCACACAAAAGATTAATATACAAGTTAGCCAGCCTGGGAGTGGGTCCCAAGATGATAGCCTGGGTAAAAATTGCTGGAGAATAGGACACAGAGTGTAATAGTAAATGGAGTCCACTCTGAAGAAAGGGGGGTTACTAGTGGGGTGCCGCAGGGTTCAGTATTAGGACCGGTCCTCTTCAATGTCTTTGTAAGTGACATTGCAGAGGGACTAGAAGGAAAAGTATGTCTCTTTGCAGATGACACAAAGATCTGCAACAGAGTTGATGCACAAGGTGGGGTGGAAAGGATGAGAAGGGACTTGGCAAGGTTAGAGGAATGGTCAAATGTATGGCAGCTTAGATTTAATGCTGAGAAGTGCAAGGTAATGCACCTGGGAAACAAAAACCCAGGGGAAGAGTACACAATGGGGGGTGAGATACTAACAACAACAAAAATGGAAAGGGACCTGGGGGTAGTCATATCAGATGACTTAAAGGTGAGCAAGCAATGTGAGAGGGCAGTAAGGAGGGTTGGGGGGATACTGGGATGCATAGGGAGAGGCATCACCAGTAGAAAACAAAAAGTTGTTATCCCTCTGTACAGACAGCTGGTGAGACCCCATCTGGACCCGTGTGCAGTTCTGGAGACCCAATCTCCACAAGGACATAGACAAGATGGAAGCTGTCCAGAGGAGGGCAACTAAAATGGTGCAGGGTCTGCACCGGAAGACATATGAAGAGAGACTAAAGGAGTTTAATATGTATAGCCTCGAGAAAAGGAGGGAGAGTGGGGACATGATAGAAACTTTCAAGTACCTCAAGGGAATCAACAAAGTCCAAGAGGGTAGCATCTTTCAAAAAAAGAGGTATGCAAGAAAAAGGGGGCACAATTTGAAGATAGAGGGGTGGCTCAGAGGTAATGTAAGGAAGTAGTTTTTCACAGAGAGGGTTGTGGATGCATGGAACGGCCTTCCGGAGAAGGTTGTGGAGTCAAAAACAGTGGTTGAATTCAAGCATGCATGGGACAGCCATAAGTTAATTCTAGGGGGTGGGGGTAGAAAGAAGTAGGCAGCTGGTTAACTGGGATCTGCAGCTTATCCATTAGGTAGGGAAATGGGCAGACTGGGTGGGCCAAGTGGTCCTTATCTGCCATCAAATTCTATGTTTCTAGCTGCCATCTAGTGCATGAGAGCACTAGTCATGGGTTTTCCTACAGCAAGCACATGACTAGCACCTTCATGTACTAGATGGTGGCTGGCTGCTGGTTTAACTACAGAGAAAGCATCTTGTGCTTTCATGCATTAGGTGGCAGTGCTGCCCTGGTTGTTTTTCAGGGGTGCCTTTTTTGAGCTTTTTCTGTTCGTACAGCATGCACAGCATTGCATTTTTTCCTCAGGTTGCTGTCTGTGTACTGAAACTCCATTTTGGGTCTCTCAGGGGAGCTGACCCTCTCTTCTGGCTAAGCGACAGCCACTGTGACAGGAGCGCAACAGAGGACTAGTGGTAGACATCAGCAAGCAGGCAGCGAGTGGAGTACCTGAAAGTGTGCATCTGTCTGGTTGGCAGATTCAGCAGCTGAGCAGAGTGAGCAGGGCTGTGGCTGTTCCTTTGATTTGATGCTATTCACCAAGATGTCTCGTGGGTTTCGGTTACTCAGTTTTCACATCTACATGGGGACTGATGGTTGTTGGAGTCAGGCTTTGACTCAGTTACTGAGCTACTTGGACTGGAATTGAGAAGACGGAGCTGCAACTGGAGATGGGGAGCAGTCATCGACAAGACTGAAAACCATTAGAGAACTTGGGAGAATTACCAGGATGGACGGTGCTGTCTCAGCCATGGTAAGGGCTCCAGAAGGCAGAAGCACTCACAGTTTAGTGGAGAATCCTAGCCATTCAAGCAGAGTAGTTTAATAGCAGGCATTCAAGGAGAGCTGACATCAGTGATCTGAGACAGCATCTTCAACCACAATGCAGGGGAGGGGCACTGGCATGTAGGATTGAGCCTCCTTCATCTGATTTGTGTATCTCATTGAGCTGTATGTATGCCTGGTCTGGTCAGTTGGGGTGGCAGAGGATGGGCATGTGTTGTGGTTTGGCACATGCCGCTGGCATCAAGGGACCAGAGCTAGGGGGAGGGAGAACAGTGTCAGGAATGGGAGTATATTTGATGTTGTGGTCTTGACTTACAGTAGTGGCAGAACAGACCACCCAAACACTATATGAGGAGCAGAAAAAAAGGTATGGTGGAAAATAGACTTTCTTTTATTGAATAAGGTTTAGTATACCTTTTTTTATCATAGAAAGTTTTTTATTGAGAGTTTTCAAATTTTTAGATGGTACACTTTCATATATTACATATTTTACAGGCACATAAGTAGGAATTTACAGGCCAAGTAAAGTTACACTCCTCATCACAGTATCATATTATCCACTATAAGAGAGAGAGAGAGAGATACAGGGGTCAGAAGGAAAAGTGTAGATAATATAACTTGTTGTAGCAGTGCTAATTATAGCTTCCCATATGCCAGCGGGTAAGGGTGAGATCATTAGCCAGACCGCTTAGGACCTTACAAGGGGGGGTTACCTGGGGGAGAGGGGAATTTACACAGCAATGAATGAAGGTAGGCATCCCATTTTTTATGAAAGTATTCCAGCTGGTCTCAGTGAGTATATGATAGTCATTCTAAAAGAACCAATCGGACCAGGGCTGCCTGCCACAGACCTATGGCTGGGTTGTTAGCCTGCCTTCAATACATTAAGAGAAGCTTCTTGGCTTCCAACAGTGCCAGCATAAACCATTCTTTATGGGCCTTAGACAGGAAGGTTAACTCAGACGAGTCACCCAGCAACAATTTAGGATCTAGGGATAAATCCCTGGTGTCAAGGACTTTGGAACACTCCAGAGCAATAGTAGACCAGAAGGTTAAGATTTGAGCGCAGAACCACAGTATATGGAGCAAGTGGGCATCAGATTGCTGGCATCTCCAACATTTGGAGTGGGGCAGATTTCCCGCTGACTGCAAGGCAGCAGGAGTTCTGTACCATCGAAAAAGAATTTTAAGCTGTAAGGATTGGCTTTTGGAATCCCTATATCCTTTGTGTGAATCTTGGAGGCAATGAGACCAGGTGGCCTTGGATATAGTTGTGCCCATGTCAGCTTCCCATTTAACCCTACAGTGTTCAGTGAGGTCAGCTTGAGAATCTCGCCATGTGGCATAGAACTTGCCTATACGACCCTGAGAAGAGGAAGCTTTATGTAGGGAGGCGAGTCACTTCCATTTACTATCTGGTCTAAGTTGGGAAAAGAGGGAATTGATAAGACTGTGTATCTGAAGAAACCACCAGAAATCAGTATTGGGAAGATTAAATTTGTTCTTCAACTGATTAAAGGACAGCAGAGTATCTGAGTCGGGCAGCAAAAGATCTTGCACATGTCGAATTCCCTTAAGCTCCCAAGAGGGCCATTTGAGCGACTCCCCTCTGAGAATAATAAAATTGTTATGCCGTAAGTCTGCATACTGCAAGGGAGGAGCCCAAGCTTCTTTTGGGGTATGAGACAAGGTCATACTACGCCGCCAGACATAGTGGGATTGGCATATGACCGGGGAGAGGCCCTTTTTTGACAGGCCACAGGGCCCCTAACAGGGACCTAAGTGGGATGGGTGCCACCATATTAGCTTCAAGACAAACCCACAATAGGGAAGGTGCAGATATGAGTATAAACCATTTTGTAACTTGGGCAGCCATACTCGCCAGGTGGTAGCCCTGGAACCAGGGACCCCGAGGCCTCCCTTGGACCAGTGCACTCTTAATTTGTTTCTCCCCTATCTGTATGCCCGTCCTTCCCATAGGAAGAAAGCTACCATCTTCTCAAGTGAAGAGAAGAGTCTGGGAGAGAGAGACAGATCGGGAGGTTGTTGAACAAATATGTGACTCTAGGGAGCAGAAGCAATCAAATGGCAGCCACTTTACTGGGTAGTGTTAAGTGTAGCTTACACCACCACTCAGTCTCTGCACTTAGCTGCTTTAGGAGGGGGGATAAATTGGAAGATTCAAGGTCTGTCCAGTGGATAGGTATGTAAACCCCAAGATAGGAGAATCCTTGGGCAGTCCAACTTAGTTCCGTGCCACAAAGGCATTCTTGCATGCAAAGTGAATTCAGTGGAGCTAAAGTGGTCTTCCATTGGTTGACCTGCAACCCTGAAAGTAAGGCAAACCTGCAGAAGACCAAGAGAGCTGCTGGGAGGGATTGCTGAGGGTGAGACAGGGTAAGTAGAAAGTCATCAGTGTAGGCCGCTATGACATATAAGTTACCATGAGCTGGGATACCTGTGAAACCATTGGTATGGATAAGAGCTTGATTCAATGGGTCTAGTGCAACCAGGAAGAGGAGGGGAGATGGGGGCAGCCTTGTTGGGTATCCCTATACATGGGGAAAGGAGGAGAAGATATCAGAGTTGGTTAGGATCCTGGCCATAGGTGAGTTGTAGAGAGTCGAGACCCATAGGCAGAATTGGAGTCCAAAGCCATACAAGCGGAGGACTTCATGAAGATAATTCCATTCGACCGAATCAAACGCTTTTGCGAAGTCAAGGGCTAAGGCAGCCATAGGGGTCTTGGATCTACTTGCTAGCCACTTTAGGTTAAGTAGTAATCTAGTGTTATCTGAACCCACTTTCCCTGGCATAAACCCCACTTGAGAGGGATGAATTACAGAGGTGAGGACATTGTGCATCTTGATGGCCAGAATCTTAGCCAGAATTTTAGTATCCACCAGTAATAATGATATAGTGCGAAAGTTAGAGCAATTGAGGGGATCGTTAGATTTCTTGGGTGAAAGTGTAATCAGGGCCTCTTTCATCATGGTAGGGAGGGAGCCTGAGGATTGAGCATCCTGCAATGCTAACAGCAGTGGATGAACAATCTCTTGGTCTAATGCTTGGTATAATTCAACAGTCATCCCGTCGGGTCCTGGGGCTTTCCCCTTAGCCATCTGGGATAAGGCCTGACGTATCTCAGGAACTGTAATGGGGGCTTCTAAGAGGGTAACCTGTTCTGGTGAGAGGGTCAGTATAGTGAACCGCCTGCAAAATTGGTTCAGGTCTTGGGATAGCTGGATTGGTGTTTGAGAAGATAGGGATTCGTACAGAGACTGGTAATACAGCTTCAAGGTCTCATTAATAACAGCAGGGTCGGTAGTAATAAAACCTGTGGAGGTATGCAGGGCATGAATTTTAGATGAGGCTTGTTGCTTACGCAATTGGTAAGCAAGGAGCTTGCAGCTCTTATCTCCCCCTTCCCAGTACGTGTGCTTAGATCTAATCAAGATCCACTCTGCTTTGTGATGTAGCAGGGCGTTTATTTGATACTTGAGCCCTACGGTTCTGCAGGTCAGGGATCGGTCTCTGGAAGAGGGAGGTCAAGCTTTAAAATGCCCCTCTAACCCAGTAAGTTCTGACTGCAGCAGCTCCAACATTTTCTTCTGGGTTTTATTCCGGTTCGCTGCAAAAGGCAGTAATATGGCCTCTCAGGTTAGCTTTAAAAGCTTCCCACACTGTGCTTGCAGGAACATCACAGTCAGAATTAAAGGCAAAATATTCCTGGGTTGCTTTCAGCATTGTTTGTTGGAATTCAGGATCCTTAACAAGTAAGGGGTTACATCTTCATCGCGTGCCTGTGGACCGATACCCCAAGGAGGTATAAGTGGTCATCACCGGCGCATGGACTAAGATGATGATATTACCAATGGAGTTGTTCAAGACTCCACCAGATGTTGCATTGTTGGCCAGCCAGTAGTCAATGTGACTGTGTACCCCATGGGAAGAGGAATAATAGGAGTAGTCTCGCTCCGAAGGGTGATCTCGCCTCCATACAGCTATCAAACCCCACTCCTCTGTCATTTCTTGTAAGGCAGCATGAGCCTTAGGATGGGTTTGGGGAATAGGTTTGGACTTGTCCAAGAATATGTCTGATACCAAATTAAAGTCTCCTCCTAGTAGTAGGGGTGGTAAAGTCAGATTGCACTAGAGTAGAGATGGCCCGGCTCAAGCTGGGAAAGAAATCTGCTTGGTCTGTGTTAGGAGCATAAATATTACCCACAATCAATTTCCCAGTAGGAGACACTAACTTAACCACCACCCAACGCCCCTGTGAATCAGACCGGGAATCCTCAACTGTCCATGTGCTAGAGCAGCCAATAAGAATGGCCACCCCCTGGATTTGGATGAGGCAGAACTGGCATGGACAGCCCCCACCCAGGATTTCTTAAGCCAAGGGTTAGACTTACTAAGGAGGTGTGTTTCTTGCAGAAGGGCTACATCTGTATGTAGAGAACAAAGGTACTGGATAACTTTAGTATGCTTCATAGGGCGATTAAGTCCCTTTACATTCCACAACACCAGACATAGTCCTTGAGTTTTGGAGGCAGTCATACTGACAAGTCATCAGAAAAATGAGAAGGTACTTACCCACCTAGAGGTAGGGGAACTTAGGTAGACCCAGAAAGGATAACAAGAGAATTGCAAATCTGGCCTTCACGTCAATGAGCTGCTAGTGGATAGCGGGAAGGTAGAACGCACTGCTTTGAGAGAAGTATTCAAAAAATGTACCAAATGGAAAACAGTATAATCAGAGAGTGGAACAATTAGTGAATAGGCCTGCAAGAAATAGAGAGAGAGTTTGTGAACAATAAACACAAATGACAACCCTACCTTAATCAGATAGCCTGACAGGCAAGGATAATATAACAAATTGAACAAGCGATTAAACACTAAAAGCGAAAGAGACTTTGGCGAAAGAGGGTACAGAACAAGGGAGTACTGTCAGCTACACTAGCTTTCTTGCTCAAGGGTTGGAGAGGAGGAAGGCAACCTAGAAAAAAAAACTTGCCTCTCCTCATCCAGTAACCAATTCCTGTACAACACAACCACGGGAAGGGGTGGGGTGGGGAGGGGGATACAGGAATGGTAAGGGGAGGGGAGGTTGGGTAACTGCCCCAATCAAAAATATAAGGGCCAGTTTGCCTGCAGCCACGTCATTACCCTGTTTGGTAACTATTGTTTGGGACTTAATTATTGGGACAAAAGCACCACCACTATATGGTGCTGTTAGGGTATCCGGGAGTTATATGGGTAGTGAATTCCCTCAGGGTAGACAAAGGAAAGTAGGGGAGGGGGAAGTACCAGCCCCTCTCTGGCATCTTATATCTGTATAGGGAAATACAGCCCAATTACGGAACATTGGCCCCATGGTGTCTAAAGCCCCAGAAGTGAGGGGTCGGACCCATAGGTTGGCCCCAATGGTGCTTATGGGGCTCTCCAAGAACAAACAGCATCCTGAAATATAGATTACTTAATACTAAATAGCCTGAATAGGTATCAAGAGTCACTGCAGAGTATAATCCAGAGGTCAGCCAGTAGGATCCACGTCGTGACTTATGGGCATTTGGGAACCAATCTGAGAGTCAAGAAGAGTCACTGAAGTATCTGAAGGCGCCGTTAAAATGGCTGCAGCATAAGATTTATCTCCCGGTTTAAGCTGTCTGGGGAGGTCCACTGCTTCAATTAGTGAAGATTCCAGTATATCAGCCCAGTCCATAGATTGCTCATTGATTATGGGAGAGAGCTCTGAGTTAGATAAATGACAAGCTGCTGAAGTTGAGGGAGAATCATCCCTAGGCATCTTTGCAGGGGAAGCTGCCCTTTGTTGCTCTGGTGAAAGGTGTTGACCACTTCTGGATCGTTGTCGCTGGCATGAGGATAATCCAGTATTCTTGGGAGGGAGGAATATTTGCTCTAGAAAGGCAGATGGGCTAGATGTAGGCAAAGGCACCATATAAGGCTTATTCCTCGCTTTGGGGGAGTCATTAGGGAAGGGACCTGGTCCAGTTGTATAGTGGTCCTCCGGAATCTGTCTGCCATATTCCTGCTTCCTAGTGGTTTTAACAGATGGGTCCCATAGCCTTCTGGGAGTTGTAGTCTGAAGGGGCAAGTTAGGCCAAAGCTTAGAAATCCAACATTCCACCTCCACAGGATTGTCTGCTAATATCTCTCTCCCCTCCTTGGCTACCAGAAGTTTGGTGAGTCTTCTAAATCTATAATGAAAATTATGGGCAGCCAGAAATTTTTTCAAAGGTCCATAAGCTCAGCGTTTGCTTGATGTTTCTTGTGCGAAGTCCCTATGAAAGGAAATCGGTACTCCCTGCCACCGAATTTCACCTACAGTAGGTCCCAAGCTGCCCTTAAGATGCATTCTTTGGTTAAATATCGCAGTAAGTATGCCACTATCAGCCTCAGGGATTGTGCCAGCCTGTCCTTTCTCCCAGTGATGTGATGGGCTCTTTCAACTTCAACTGGGCCCCTCCAGCGCTCCCCTAACATCATGGGGAGCGTATCATTGAGAAACCGCTCCATGGATGTTCCTTCAGAGCCTTCGGGGATGCCAGTAATGTGGAGATTGTTACGGCGACCAGTGTTTTCCTGATCCTCCACCCTGGCTATTAAGCTTTCAAGTTTCTTATCCTGCATCAGCACTTTCTGTTCAAGTTTGGTCTGCTGTTGTTCTAATGTTTCCACCCGTTGCTTCGCCACATTAAGGTGGTCTTGCAGCTGACGCACATCTGAAGTGGTGCCTATGAGGGTAGTATTTATGTCATCCACCCATGTTAACAGTGCTTCCAGCATGCGGGTGACGTAGCTCAAAGAATCCCCCACAGATATCAGTTGTGGAGCAGTAGCTGGTATGGAAGGTAGCATAGGTGGGGATCCTCCAGGTGCCATCTTGGCCTTAAGCGGCTGTACTTTCAGGAGTGTGGGTAGATGCCCTGGCAGAACGCAGAGGGGATCACAGCTAGATAGATATCCAAACTGCAGGGCAGAGGCCTCCGTGGCCTCTATGATTGGAGCGACTCGCAAGTAACCTGTGTCTGAAAACCAGCCTCTGTGGCCTCTATGATAGGAGCGACTCGCAAGTAACCGGTGTCTGAAACACAGCGTATGCACCATAGAACCACAAAAAAGTCACACCGGACGGTTGAGAACAGTTTTCCAAGCAAAGTTAAGTATTAGGGGGAGGGCCACATCCCGGGATTAAGTTAGCTGGCCACGGATTGTCACCAGACCTGGATGAGCTCAAGAGTTAAGCTGCCGTTTTCTCGGTGGCCAGACCATGCCAGGTATAGTATACCTTTAATGTGAATTGTGCACAGTCACTAACTCCAGCATTCAGTGACCATCGGTGTCTCTCATTGGAAAAATAAGACTTATTTTATTTGGTGCAAGAGTTTAGCAACAGACCACACAAAACCAGGAATGTCACACATAAGAAATGCAAATGGCTAAAATTTCTAAGTTTTTGAAATAGATTGAGAATCATCTTCAGTAGCATTTATGGTTAAGATTAGACAATGGGTTTATTTTTATTTTATTTGTATTTCTAGGGTGCAGGGTCAATCAAGCAATTTGTCAGGGTCTAGAAGTAAAAAACACCTTAAGCTAACACAACAGATGTTAATAGGTTGATAAGAAATACTGTTATGTGAAATAACGTTTGAAGCAACAGATTCTATGAATGCTACTGCTACAACACAAGGGCCTTGTATAATTCTTGGCTCTCACAAGGTACCATTTTATTTCAAGTAGTCTGTCCCTACCAACTGCATCACCGTAGACTCTACTTGATCTCTGGCTCTAACCTCCCCCTTTGCCTTACCACTAATGCTCTCTTATGCCTATCCCATGCATTTTTGAACCCCACTACAGTTTTTGCCCCCACAAAAAAAACTGTAGTGGGGGTTTGAGAATGCATGGCTTTTATAACTGAATTTAAGCATTCATAGATGCATTTTCTAGATGGGAGAAGTATGCAGTTTTTGCTTCCTGATTTTAGTCAAGAGATTGTCTGAGTATTGTCAATTTTAACAAGCATTTGCCAATACTGGATGTTTGCCGCTGATATAGAAGCCCTGTGATAGTAGATGTGTTGTGGTGCACTGTGTGGGTTAAGTATTATCAAAGTTAGGAGCCTGCATTTATAAATTTGAACACTTTATGTTTTAATATTTTTGTCCCAGACTGTCCACATTGCCTTCTTATGACCCCACCTCATGAAGAAGTGCAGAGAAAATGTTTAACTCCTGTCTGAAAGGTGATTTCAAACAGGGACTACAAAATCACCTTTCGGGATTCAAACACATTTTGGCCAGGATTTGAAAAATGACAGCTGTCACATTCATGAGGTGCTATAAAGAAATGGCTATGTTGTAAATTTAGGGTAAAACTATTGAAAATTACCAGAGTTACGAGTCTTCATTTGCAAAATTCAATGTAAACTCATATTTTTTTTTTATATTTTTACACCAAATTTTCAACATAGCCTTCTTGTGACTCCATATCATGAACAAAGGCAGAGAAAATTTTCGGCTCTTGACTGAAAGGTTATTTTGCGCAGTGACCATGAAATCACCTTTCAGGACAGAGTTTCCTAATGTCAGTGCCATTGTTCATGAGGTGGGGTGCCAAAAAAGGCATGTTGAAAATTTGGGCCACAAATATGCAAAAATGCGTAAGTTATGCCATGAAGTTGAAACCCCCATTTAAATACATTGAACCGCATACCTGTTTCCTCAGTTTGTGGTCTGGTTTTGAAGAGTGAAGATGTGCCTGTGGTCCAAAGATGATTAAAGTGTTGGACCCCTGATGGGTAATTAAGGGCTTGGGGGGTTGCTGGGTGGTGGGTGCTGAGTGGGAGGGTCAGATGGAGGGAGTTTATTGGCCGCATCAGACACAGATGGGTGTTTTTCTTTTCACAGGGTTAAATGAAAAGAAAAAAACCAACAAAAACAGCCTATGAGGGAAGGTTTTCTTTCTTTCAGCTCATGACACTGGGGATTGGACACCCCTTGTATCACTGTTATGTCTGTAGTGGTGTGGGGTGGTGGGTGCTGAGAGGGAGGGTCGGGCGGTCAGGACTATGCAAAAAAGGAGAACAAAAAAAAAACCATGGAGGAGAGATGTGACTGTGCATTGGGAGTAGTGCAGTAATGGACCATGGGGAAGGTTTCCTTTATTTCAACCCCTGGCACTGGGGGATTGGGAACCCCCAGTGTCACTGTTATGTTTGTGGGGGGGGGGTGCTGAAAGGGATGGTCAGGTGGGCAGGACTATAAAGAAAAAAAGGAGAACAAAAAAAAAACCCACTGAGGAGATGTGACCTCATATTGTGAGCGGCGCAGTAATGGACCTCAGGGGTTTCATGTATAAGGTGGCAACACTGGGGGAGTTGGGCACCCTCAGTGTCAGTGTTATATTTGGGGCTTTAGGACAGAAAGAGCATGGAAGAATTGAATGGAGTGATGGTGGTTAGACTAGACAAGAAGAGGGAGCCTATAAGAACACGCTAATTGTAATGCAGAGGTTTTGGGATGAGGGAAAAAGCAGGAAAGGCAGTATGAAAATCAAAGAGAGTGGATTGTTTGATGACCTAGCAGGTAACACATCATGCAGGTACACCTGCGACCCAGGTTTGGGAGCAAAATTGGGAGCTAGATCAGGTGGCTGAAGGGGCTGGGGTGGTGCTGACACCTCATCAATGCTTCCAACCAGGAAGGGATGATGCTGTGGCTCTGCCACTAGATGGGAGATCCCAGATGCCCTTATCCTTGCAATGGTCTCAGTCAGTTAGTTCAGAGGAGCTATGAAGGAAGGCACCAGGGAAACTATGCAATAATAAGAGGATACGTGATGAGGAGGCATACAATAGCAATTTTATCGGTACGAGTGGCAAGTGAGCTCAAGGTTATCACGAGTGGCTCTGCAAAGATGAGCCACGAGTGATTTAACCAAGCTCACTTGCCATGAGTGTTGCCTCCCCATCATGTATCCATTTTATATAATAGGGGTTGATCTGTTAGTGTGCATTGTTTAATAGTTTCATGCTATTTGGGTTAGTTTTTTACCTGTCTGTTGGGGTGTTCCTTTTTCTTCCTGTATTTGTGCACTAGGCTCTGGTGACATGTACACAGTGGTGATAACAGCTCCTACGTAATGACAGTGGTGATAACCTTTATTCTTTTCCTGTGTACATGTCATGAGAAGCGATTTGGCTGGGAGTGCTCACTTTTATCTAATGTGTTATAGGTCAACCCCTATTATATAAGAATAGACAGATTGCTTCACTCCTATGATATGTATTAATATGTATAGTATGGGGTGTCTCTTATGGGATATGAAGGTTATCTCATGCTGATTTGGGCGACAGGACTGAAAAGAGAAGCTGAACAGTTCTGGCAGCACAAAATAACCGTCTTATCCCTTAAGAGACACCCCTCACTATAAATATTAATACATTATGAAGCAGTCGAACTGCTTCCAGCCCAAAAGACCACAAAGTCTGCTAAGAATATTCATTTTATTTGTGCTGTTTTTGGTGATCTCTCCTGCTGTTTCATATGGTACTGGTACATTCCATCAGTGGTCACTGCTACATGGCATGTAATGCGGCTGCTTACATACCCTGTAATCGTAGTGGTGGGCGCTTACTGTGGGTAAACTTTTTTTATTTATTTAAGCATTTTACTACTATGTTTTTGATTCTATCCCCCCCCCACACCTATGTGATTCACTTTGAAGGTTATTTCCTGCACTCTGACAGTTGTAGGAGCAGTCATGCTGCTGCCACTATTCTCCCATCCATTTCACATTACTCAGAGATGGTCATCCAACAGCTGTCACACCCTACATCCTATGCAGGTAAGGGAACCTAGAATTGAACATAATTCCTTCCTACTCACTCCCATCCATTACCTGGAAATGTACTATTTCTTACACAGTCGACTGACATTTGAAGAAACTTCTGAAACCAATGTGAGTGCTGTGTGCTTACTCCTATTGCATTTCATTTAGCATGGATTAAAAAATATTAGCGCTTCACAATCAGTTCTGTGGGTGAAATAGTGCTTGTTTTACAATCAGGATTCATCTCACAGTTGATTCTGTCAAGGCAACTGTGAGAGAAACAGTGTGATAAGTGAGAGTCATAATGGCGGGAATCAGCTGTGAAGAGGAGCACAAGGCATCACTGTACGCTTAATGGGGGTGATTCTCCAAGGGGCCGGATTGACGTGCTAATGGGATACAACCTGCCAGCATACCTCTCCCCCTGCTGAAAGATGCACGGTGGTGGTATTCACGTCCACCGACCACTGCGTGGCGCCCTTCAGTGGCCCCACCTCAGCACACAGGTGCACGGGGGCTGTCCTACGAACATAGGCAGACATCCAATGGGATGCCCAGATCCAGTCCACTACTGGATCCCTTCCCCCCACCCTCGCGGTGGTCCAGGAGGTCCAGGCGGCATGTCATAGGGGCCCTATGAGGTTTGCCACTGTTGGTGGCATACTGTCGGGGGCATGCAGCGGCACCAACTGCCTCAGAAATGTGTAGCTTCCATCTCCCCTCGACTGGGGATCCAGCGCGTACCAGCCCCACTCCTCTGTGGAGCATCATGCACAGGCGGTGCAGTGACCATGGAGTATCCATGCGCCCCAGATATTCGGTGTGTAGCCACTCCACACCTTAGAGAATAGGACCCACTAAGAGGTACAGTAATGCTGTCCTCTGATTGGTGGAGGTAGTTCAACTGCTTTATAATTTAATTTATAGTCTTGTATTTTATTAATCCACCAGAATTAAAACTGTTGTTTTCTGCTTGTGCCTAATCATCAGGAATAAGGGGGTCATGCAATCACCCTTTTAAGTGGAACTCTTTCTAATCTGAGAGTTTATCTCAGTCTCTGCTGGTATGTGCTGGAGAAGTAGGCTTTTGTGCTAGAGGAGACTGGGTGCTGGTACCCTGCTGGCAATAGCTATACCTGATGGACAAGAAGACACAAGAGACCAGAAAAGTTTTAGTCAGGGGCACTTACAGCAGAGTGCCTGTGAAGGGGAAACAGGCATTAGTAATAATGTATGCTGGTACTGTGAACATCATACTCACCATCACAGTGGATGAAGGTGCCCTTAAGGGTACACACTACAGTACTGGAGTAGGCTTTGATGATGACTGGATGGCTCTGTCAGTATCTGCTCTGGCACAGGGGATAGGTTTGCACTGGTGGAGGAAGATGCATTGTTGCTGTTATGAGGAGGCTTTGGTGCTGGCTGGTTGTTGGCAAATGGTCTTATGCTGATCTTTTGCTGGCACAAGAGTTTGTGTTGCTAGCTTTGGCTGGCTAGATTTGGGTGGTGGTGCTGGCTGGTGGCTAGTGGTTGGTGACCTGCTGCTTCGCTGGTGAAAGAATCCAGGTTATCTGGAGGTTGCTGCCGGCTTTGGATGGCTGGCTTTGGTGGTGATGCTGGATGTTGGCTAGTTGTTCATGGCACGGGGTCATAACCACGCATACAACAATAGTGTGACAAAAATGCCACTAAGCAAAACAGCGCAGTATAATAAGGTCAGGAAATACACCGACCTACATCAAGAGCACACAACATTGAAATAAATGGGTTACTTTTTGTTTTCTGTCTTTCCACCCCCTGGAATTAGAAAATAAAACTCCGGGGTGGGTGGACTCAGGAAATGGGGAGAAAGTCAGGAGGGACTAACTCTTTTTTTTATTTTTTTTTTTAAATGACAGCAAAAGTAGCAGCACGGGAGGACCTGAGGGGAATAGAACTACAGCCCCAGGTCTCCCGAGTATGCTGTGTGCTGGTGCCTTAACTGCTCCACCACAGGAGCGGCTGGCCAGGCACCCAGCACATGGTAACTTGATACCTTCCTAGTAATTCATACAGCAACAGGGTAGCGGTAATTCCCTATTGTTGTTGTACCCCTGTCGCTGTAATTGGTAGTGCGCTCTTCACAGTGCTGTTAATAGCGCACTATATTCCATGCGCGGTATCGACCTGGTAAGGTTGTCCATAGGTTCTACGCTGTCCCAAGAGTCCTGGTTAGAGAAGGGCTTTGACTGGCTATTGACTGCTGGTTGGTGGCTTGCAGTGACCTGCTTCTACATTGGCCCAGTTGTCTGGGTTAGAGGAGGACTTTGACAGGTTGGTGGTTGCTGGCTGGTTGCTTACTGGCAGAAGACTGGTGGCTGGCTCGCTACTGGCTGGCTGGTGGTTAGCTGGCTGGTGATTGATGTACAGTTTGAACTGGCCTCTACCCTGGCCCAAGAGTCCAGGTTTGAGGAGGACTTCAGCTGCCTGGTTATTTATTTATTTAAAAGTTTTGTTAACTGGGAAAGGCACACTGAGCGGAGGCACATTTCCAGGTGCAGCCTGGGTGGGGGGAGGTAGGAGGGAGACAAATACAATAAATGTACAAAGCTCATAAGTTACAGACATTGTGAGCATAATGTGTAAACAGATATATAGATTCAGCTGACACAACTGCTAGCAATCCAACGAATTACAGTAATATTGCCCAGTGGAACATGGGAAGCAAGGAATGAGTGGAGGGGAGTGGCGGCAGGCCAGATATGAAGGAGAAGAAGAGAGGGCTAGAGGTGGAAGGAAAAAATCAGGAAGAAGGAGATGGAGGGAGAAGAAGGGGCACATTGGGAATCTCAGGGGGGAGATGAGGAAGGCCTACAAAAACAAGAGGGCTGGTTAGAAAGTTTGAGTTGGCATTTAAGGGAGGAGAAGGAGGAAGAAAACCGGAGAGAGGAGGGGAGCCGGTTCCAAAGGGAGGGGAGGCGATTAGAACAAGACACTTGACCAGCAAGTGAGTGTACTCGGGGGAGGGAGAAGGTGCGAGAGACCCTGGAGTGAAGCTAGTAGTTGGATGCACTGCTGGGGAAGAGGAGAGAGGATAGATAAGTTGAGAGTAGGTTGAAACAATATTTGGCAATGAAGGATATGCAATGTAGCTGATGGCACAGGAGGAGAGGGAGCATGGAGAATGAAGAGTACAGAGAGCTGTGGTGGGTTAGGGGAGGTATATTTGAGGCAAACTGGCAGAAGGCATTGCACAGGGTGTCCAACCTGGCAAGATAGGAGGAGGGGGAAGAATCGTAGACCATGTCTGCATAGTCAAAAATGGGAAGAATCAATTTGGGAACTAGCTCATGGCATATTGGGAGGGTAAGTTAGTCCTTTTGTCCACCAGTTGTAGTGGTATAAGGCCCCTAACTTGGGATGAAGCTTTATGTGTAGGGCATCAGTGTGGTGGGAGAAATCCAGCTTGGGGTCCAATCAGACACCAAGGTATTTGAAAGTAGAGACAGTTTCCCAGTGGACTCCATCACGGGTGTGTAAAGTTGGGGGGTGACTGGAGTTTAGCTAACTTCTGGGAGGATCCAAAGGTCACTGAAACTGTCTTTTTGGTGTTCAGTGTGAGCTGATTTGATTTAAACCAGTGTAAAATGTTAAGGAAATCCTGCAGGAGTGGGGCTTCAATTGTACTATGTGAAGGGCCTGATGGTTAAAGAACTGTGTCATCTGTGTACATATGTAACTAGAAGAGACACAGGTAGTGGGAAGGTCATAAATGAAGATAAAAAATAGGACAGGCCCCAGAATAGAGCCTTGTGGAATGCCTGCTTGGACTGTAAGGGGAGGAGACAGAAAATCAGCAATTTGCACTGATTGCTGGTGATCAGAGAGATAAGACTTAAACCATTGCACAGCAGCAGGAGAAAGACCACCAGAGGCCATTTTATGGTTGCTGCTAGCTGGTTGCTTGCTGGTGTTTGGTGGTGAGCTTTGACTGGACTCTATGCTGGCTCAAGAGTATGTGTTTCAGAAGTACTTTGGCTGGTTGGTGATTATTGTCTGGTGGCTGGCTGGTGGCCAGCTTTGACTGGCCTCTATGCTGACCCAAAAGTCCGAGTTAGAGGAGGACATTGGTTGGCTGCTGGCAGGTGGCTGGCTGGCTGGTGGCTGGTTGGCTGGTGGCTGGTGGCCAGCTTTGAACAGTCTCTATGCTGCCCAATAATCTGGGTTAGAAAAGGACTTTGGCTGACTGGTTGCCAGCTTTAAATGGCCTCTACACCAGCCCAAGGGTTCAGGTACTATAACAATGGGACTTAGGCTGGCTGCTGACTGGCTGGTGATGTTTACCAGCCTGTTGCTGGCCCAAGAGTCCAGTTTAGAGGAGGACTTTGGCTGGCTGGTGACTGGTTATTGGCTGGCTGGTGACCAACTTTGACTAGTCTGTATGCTGGCTCATTAATCCAGATTAGAGGAGGACTTTGGCTAGCTGGTGGATGATGGCCAGCTTTGACTGACCTCTAACCTGGCTCAAGAGTCCTGGTTAGAGGAGTACATTGGTTGGCTGGTGGCTGCTGGATGGAATTGACTGGCCTCTCTGCTGACCTAAGACTCTAGGTTAGAGGAGGAGGACTTTGACTGGCTGGTGACTGGGTGGCTATCTGGCTGCCTGGCTGGTGGCTATATTATGACTGGCCTCTATGCTGGCCCGACAATCTGGGTTAGCATACAGTAGGACTTTGGCTGACTGGTGGCTAGCTGGTTGGTGATTGGCTAGTGGATGACTTTGACTGGATTCTACACTGGCCCAAGAGTCTGGGTTAGAGGAGGGCTTTGGTTGGCTGGTTGGTGGATGGTTGGCTGGCTGGTGGCTGGTTTCTAGTGGCAGGTATTGACCAGCTGCTATGCTGGCTCAAAAGTCCGGATCAGAGGAGGACTTTGTTTGGCTGGTGGCTGGCTAGTGACTGGCTGGCTTGCTGGTGGCTGTCTTTGATGCACAAGGGTGCAATATGCATATACATGGAACCCAGCTAAGGCACTTATTTCTGTCTCCCTTCTGTTTGTATGGGTTCCATATATGTGTACACCACACCTTTGTGAATGAACATGTAATTATCTGTGCAGCACCAAGCTGTGCATTAGAGAAAGCGTAATGTGCTTCTAGAAGTCCCAGGTTTGCAGTTGTCTTGGTGGCGCAGTTGGTAGTGCAGTCGGAATGGTATTCCATGCTATTTGGGTTCAAATCCAGATAAGGCCCTTATTTCTGTCTCTCTTCTGTTTTGTTGGCTTTGACCAGCCTCTATGCTTGCCCAGGAGTCCGGGATAGAGGAGGACTTTGGCTGGCTGGATGGCTGGCTTGTGGCTACTGACAGGGCTTTGACCTGCCTCTACGCTGGCCTGAGAGTCTGGGTTAGAGGAGCGCTTTGACTGGCTGGTGGCTGCTTGTTGGTAGCTGGTGACTGGCTGGTAGCAGGCTTGTGGCCAGCTTTGACCAGCCTCTATGCTGGCCCAAGAGTCTGGGTTAAAGGAGGAGGACTTTTGTTGGCAAGTGGTTGCTGTCTGGTGGCTTCCTGGCTGGAAGCTGGTGGCCAGATTTGACCAGCTTCTACATTAGCCCATGAGTTCATGTTAGAGTAGGACTTTGGCTGGCTGGCTGGTGGGTGTCTGGTTTCTGGTGAATGTCTGGCCAGCATCGACTGGCTTCTGTGTTGGCCTAAAAGTCTGGGTTAGAGGTGCTTGCTATCTGGCTGGTGAGTTATTTTTTCCTGCTGATGAAACAAGGTGTAATATAGTGATTAAGCTATATCCAATACACTTTGAAAAAAAAATAACATGACATGTATACTACAGTATTTATAATTGTATTTTTAAAATGACAAAAATAAGGCAACAGTGTAAGCGCTGCATAATTTACCTAATTCGGAATTAAGAGATTGGCTGAGAAAAAGTCGAGTGGCAAAGATTTGACTTGAGTTAGTGGGTAGCTGGTTCTTGACCATTATCATTTTTCATTCCATGTACCACTTTAGAGTTCACACAGGCTGTCATGTAGGCTAGACAATTGGGCCAAATAGAGTACAAGTAAATATTTTCCTGCATTGCCACTACATTTAAATACATTTTCTGAAGCACACCATTACTGTTTGCAGTGGACTGCTGAAAGCATGAGTATATTTTGTATCCCACCCCCTTATCCTCCTATGTCTAGGGGTCCAGATGGTATGCAAAGGGGGGGGCACACAGATCCATGAGTACTTTCCAGACACTTCTTAGCATTGGAATACAGACGGGCCAGGCCTTACCTTGCTGATGATAACCAATCCTCCTCTTACCCATGTGGAAACAGCTCAGGCACCACGGCTTCTGCTGGCCTCAAAAGTAAACGGGGGGGGGGCCTTCTTAAGAAGAAATGTAAGGAATTAATTCATTGAAAACTCAGCACTACTAGGTAAAAGTGAAAATAGACAAGCATTTGTCAATGCCGACTGTTTCCTTGCAAGGTTTATGTGGTAGTGGTGTACTGTATTAGTTGAACTTCAGGTGGGAGGAAAAGCCTGCCTGAAGTATGTTTTGACAAGGTGTTATATTTTGGACAGAATTTGAATACAGAAGCTCAGTTAATAAGAAGGCTATGGTGAAAATGTGGAAATGCATTGCTGGCCTGGTGGCACTGAGGGTTGAGGCACTGGATGCCACACCTCGCGCCACGCGGGCGACCTGTGTATGGGAGTGAGTGCAGGCTGCCGGGGGTCAGTAGTGGAGGAGAAGGGTCAAGCGTTCCAGGGACAGGTCTCCTTTTCTGGGGAGGGGGGGCAACCAGTTGTCGGTGCATGCCTGTCCCTTAGCATTGGTTGGGGGCTGGCACACCAATGCTGCAGGCATCAGGTCAGAGGCAGGGCAGATGCCTGATGGGGTGTGCACACGGGAGCGTGAGTGGCACCGTCACTGGCATCCTTGCATGTTACACCCCTGAAAGGGAGAAACCAGGAGGAAAAAAGCTCATGGTAGATGATGGAGGGAACTTTCAGGTCCCACCCCTGAATAGCCACTGTGCCGACCCCTGTACTGGATCCAGTTTTGGTTGGGGTGGCCCCCTCCGGTCTTGGTGGGGGTGGGCCCTGCTGCTTACCCTGCTGGGGGGGGTAGCCCTGGGGGTAGCTGGTTGGCGTCGGCTGGTGGACATCGAGGGATGCGACTGGGACTCCCTCCAGATAGAGAGGGCCATGGAGCAGGGGTATAAATAAAAAAAAATTGTGTGGTGCACATACTTAAGATTTGTGCAGTTATGAGCGTGCATACCAAAATTGCGATGAATGGCCATAACTTTGTCATTTTTTCATATTTTGACCCCAAATGTTGAACATATTCTTCTTATCACCCCACCTCATGAACCCTATAGGTGAAAATTTTCAATTCATGGGAAAACGGCATTCCATGCCATAGGTGCAAAAACACAACATGGGCAGGATGTGAAGCATGACAGCTGTACTGTTCATGAGGTGGTGTGATAAAATAGCTATATTGAAAATTTGGAGTGAAAATATTGAAAATGACCGAAGTTACACTCGTGTGTAGAAAATTTTGAACAACCGGGTGTAACTGCCATTTTTTGGAGTTGTTTCACCAAATTTTCAAGGTCTTTTTGGGACACCACCTCATGAAGAGTGCCACTGTCATTTCGTTCACTCATCCTGAAAGGTCATTTTGCACAGTGACCTCACCATTCTGCACATTGGTGCGAAAACACATTTTGGGCAGGATGTGAAAAATGACAGCTGTACTGTTCATGAGGAGATGTGAACAAATGGCAATGTTGAAAATCTGGAGTGAAAATATTAAAAATTGGCAAAGATACGAGCCTGTGTAGAAACTGTGCAATGCACACTCGTGTCACAGTCATTTGGGGGATATTTTGCACTAAATTTTCAATATGGGCTTTTTGGGACCTCTCCTCATGAACACTGTCACTGTCATTTCATTAATCGGCCCCGAAAGGTGATTCCGCCCAGTGACTGCGAAATCACCTTTCAGAACCTAGTAACAAAATGACGGTGACAGTGTTCATGAGGTGGGGTCCCAAGAACCCCATGTTGAAAATTTGGGGTCAACATTCCTTAAAATGGCTGAGATATCAACATAAGTTGAAACCCCCATTGACAGCCATTATATAGCTTTTACCTTGATTCCTCAGTTCACAGTTTGGCTTTGAAGAGTGCAGTCATGTCCCGGTCCTCAAAGATCGCAGCTGCCACCCTCGGAGGGTAGGTATAGGGTAAGGGGGTGTGGGAGGTGGGTACGCAGAGGGAGGGTTGGGATGGGGAGAGGTATGGGAGATGATATGGGACTGTTTTTTTTTTAGGCTTAAAAAAAAACATGGGGGGAGTTTTCTTTTTTAACAGGAAAAAAAATGTTTATTTCGACACTGGGAGTGGGCTCCCCAGTGTCCGGGAGGGGGATTTTAGATAATGCCAAAATGGGGATTGGGCACCCTGATGTCAGCATGGACAATGGAGGGAGTGGAGTGGACAGCACACAGTGGTGGGAGCAGCAGGGATAATTTGGATGCCAGGGAAACAGAGGGTGCGGGGCAGACAGCACGCAGTGGGAGAGAGCAGGAGGGCTTAATTGAATGCTGGCTAGGGGAACAGAAGGTGTGAGGCAGCACACAGTGTGAGGGAGTAGGAGGGTTTTATTAGATCACTGCCGGTCTGGTGGTGGAACAGAGGGTGCAGGACAGGCAGCACACAGTGGGAGGGAGCAGGAGGGTTTCATTGCATGATATCCAGTGCAGGGACAGGGAACAGAGGGAGAGGGGCAGACAACATTATGTAAATGAAAGGAGTGAAGCACTCTCATTGAAGTGCTTCATTCCTTTCAAGTGCGGCCGCTTTCCCACTGTGAAATTCCAACCACCGTCACTCTCTGCTTGTGTGGTCATTGGTCTGTCAGGGTCGAGCACTCCTAGAGTGCTCTGCATTGGACTTGTCCCTGGCACAACTTTCAAATGTCATTCTACCACAAGATGTTTCTTGCGCAAGGAAACATAAAAACAAATTATTTTTTTGTGTTCAGAATGATCAGAACAATGAATAAATTTAAAAGGAGATGCTTCATTGGAGTTTAGAGCTAGAGAAACGGCAGAGAGAGGGCATTTGCATTGGCCACAGCAAAAATGATTTTTCAGCCTAGAGTTTAGACCAAACTGGCTCCACCTTTTCCAGAATGAGCTGAAAACTAGATCAAACACTCTCCTCTGCACTGGTTGTACCTTCCTTTTCCTTATGGGGGAGTGCCTTACTCCTCCCAACTACTGAACCTTAAAGTGTACTGGGGCATGTTGCAGCCTAAATACCTCCTGTGGCTGCTCCCAAAACCTTACTCTCCATCAGAGCCAAACTAGGTGCTGTCTATCCTTTCCCTCCAAGCCAAGGCAAGCCTCTTAGAGCATGACAACAGTCCCCTACTTTCAACTTCTGTTCCCATATTCTGCATTCCTTAATGCGTCTAACAGGTCCTGTCCCAGACACGAGCACAGCAGGCCCTAAGGTAAATCCCAGGATACAGTCTCAGCCCTCCTCTTACCTCCAGCAGTGTGCCACCAGGAATGGCTCATTGAACCTGCCACCTCTGGGAGATTCCTGCGTAGTCCTGCCACCACCATGACAGCACCAGTGCCTTGAATCTGCTCCATATCTTTGAGTAGCTGGTCCCCCCCAGCCTCCAGATGGTCCCTGAACTTTCCACTACCAGCTCCTCGGCACAGCTCAGCCACAGAATCCCTGCTCCCAAATGGATGCCAACTCCTGCCACCTTCCCTCAGACACCTCCCTCATGCCGCACTGATGCTGCCAGCCGACACCTACTGGGCCGGGGAGATTTTAGCCCCCCCCAGCTGCACTGGCCCTACACAAGCCCGCTGAATCTTCAACTCCCCACCCAACTCACAAACCCAGGCTTAAATACTGGTGAATCTCTGCCAACTACAGGGTAGACAAGGGAATTGCCCCCTAAGCTGACTGAACAATAGGGGGGCAGAACAGGGGTACTGAGCCCACCCTGCGGGGGGGACTTACACCCTTCCCCCCCATTAAACCATTTCCTACTGGAAATGGGTCAGAAAGGGAAAGAGAAAATTGTTTAACCAGGAAAGGCACACTAAGCCGAAGCTTGATTCCAGGTGTGACCTGGGAGCACAAGGAACTTAAGTGACTTGCTCAGGGTCACACAATATGCCAGTCGGGGCCATGGGATTCAAACCCAGGTCTCCAGGTTTGCAGCTCAGAGCCTTAAACCACTGCACTATACTGCCTCCTAAGGGGAAGGGGGCTCTTACAAGGTTTCCCCAACCACAGTGAGTGTGCCCACTCCCCCACCTGGCCCAGGGTCCCACTCAGCACACCCAGTGACCAACCCAACGTCTTTCAGGTGAGACATTAAACTGAGGTCCCATCTGCCTGGATTGGTGGTAGTTCAGGTGAATGTTAAAGATCCCATGGCACTTCTCGAAAAGAGTAGGGGAAGTTTTTATTGAGAAAAAACATAACATCACAAAGAAAAAGGGCAAACCAGAAATATAAATACAAAGAAATAATTATACAGAAGAAAAACAAAAAGAAAACAATGTGTTACATACAATCCTAGCGAAAATCATCACGATATAGGAAAGTGTTTCCATAGATTTGTAATTTTTCATTAGAAGAAAACTTCCTATCAGTCATATGTATAGCAAGCAAATCATTATGAACAGACTCAATTATAACAGGATAAGATATCTGTTGCTGTTGTAACACTAATTTATGATGAGCTTGCCATAATGAATACTGTAATAAATAAGAAAACATTTAAAGTGCTTTTATGATAAGTTTTCCAAATCCCAGTATATTCCCTAAAATGAGAACATTATAAGTTAATAAATTTAAATGTGGCATCTTCCAGTAAAGTGCTGCTTGAGACCAAAAAGCCTTACTATCTCGCAATCTATAAAAATGTTGTTGACTTTCTTCTACATTAATACATTGTGGTCTTAAACAATATCTTTCATCTAGAGGTTTATATTTCAGATTCCTCTAACGCCTAATCTTCCGTGAGCAGAAATCCAAACAATGTCCCAAGTTTTACTGGATTCTATAATCTGTTAATTTATGCAATGCAAAAATCATTTTAGTGGGAGTACAATTAGGAAATAACAGTGTAATTTTCTGGACTTCATAAACAATATATGAATAAAAGATTTCGAGACAGGGAAAGCAATTTTGTAGTGAATCTTCCACTGATATAATTTCCTCAGGGTGGGAAGTCCATACTTAGGCAAAGAATCAGAGGAGATAAGTTTTGGGAAACAATGACCATTTAAAGAAATATTTATGCCAGATTGACTGGACCCAAAAATGCCATGGTAAAGAAGGTTGTGACCAAAGAAACGAGAAAGAAGAAAATAAAAATTAGAATGGAAAAACAACAGGGTTGATCATGTGTAGACTCCATCTTTTTGAGAGGTATGTGTATTCCTCTTAACAGGGTTAAGTCTGTTTCCCCAAAGCATCTGAAAAATGCTATATAACCTAGTCTCTACAGATATAGGAGGGGAAAAAGATGACTAATATATGAAAACAGGGGTAACAAAAATTGTTTAATAATAGCTATTCGTTTTAGTTTACAAAGAGTCCAGCTTTTCCAAAGGTTTACTTTTGATTCTCCTATACCCAATTGTCTTTCCCAATTATAGAGGGCTATATCATCAACTCTAACCATATCCCCAATATTTTTGAGGAGTGCATGACACATATGTTAAAATAGTTAGTGAGCAGTGAGGGAGTATGTTGTAAAGGTATTATAAAGCTTTTCTCCATATTAAGAGATGCTCCTGAAAACTCCCCAAAAAGAAAAATCTCTAATGCTCGTTGTAGTGACAAAACATTTGCCAATAACAAGTAACATCATCTGCAAATGCTGTAACTTTCACTTTGTCTAACCAGGGGAGGGAGAAAGCCCTATAATCTGATGGTCAGACACAATACTCTGATGACAGGATCCAAAATGAAAGTATACAAAAGAGGGCTTAAAGGGCAACCTTGCCTACACCTTTATTAATTTTAATTTCAGTGCCCAGTAATCCGTTCACAATTGGTATAGTAACTGCCTGACTATATAGTTTAGTTATCCAGTGAACAAATGTTTCGGAATACCGTAATGAGTTAAAACAAAATACAAATAGGAATGACAAACCGTATCAAAGCCTTGGCTTGATCAAGGGCTACTATAATCCCAGGATCTAGAGAGTTTTGTGGTAAAGTGGAAAAAGATCTCTTATCAGAAAAAGATTTTGTTGAATAGTTCTAGTAGGTATAGAGCAAGTTTGTGCCTGATGAATCAGAAATTTTATGGCCTTTATTAGCGATTATGTAGAATCTTAGTTAAAATCTTATAGTCGGTATTTAATAAACTAATTGGTCTCCAATTGTTACTAAACTTTATCGCCTTTTTGTATAAAAAGGTCATAAGAGAAATAGACAAGGTCGTATCAGCTGAGTTTGAATTTAAAACAGAATTAAAAACCGGAGGCAAAAAGAATTCCATATATTTAGAGCAAGCTTATAAAACTCATTAGGTATACCATCCAGACCTGGAGCAGTTCCAGTCTTTAACTTTTTAATAACCTCTGCAACTTCATATGAAGTAATAGGAATTACCAGTGACTGTAAAAGATTATCTGGAAGCTTAGGTAAAGTGGAAATCTTTGAAGCGGAAATGTTTCCATAGACAACGTGGTTGAAGACAGAAATATTCTTGTATATGTTGCTGAATAATAGATAACATACCGATATCTGTGGTAATCAATTCCCTGTGAATTAACAAATCCTGTCATTAAGGTGTTAGTGAGACGAGTTTTACAGGCCTGGAAAGGATCAGACATAGGACTTTGTTTAATTCCATATTTAAATTCTAAATCTAAAGATTTAGCCCTATCGTATTGAAAAGCTTTCATTAATTTCTTTATTGTTATAATTTGGGAATGGACTAAGTACCGGTCTTTAGGCGGTAAAGACATTAATTTGTACAACTGATTTCTATGTAATAAATATTGCAGATATTCTGAATTTGCCTTAAGTTTGCCCCACTTAATGAACAAGGATTTAATTTCACCCTTCATTTGCACCCACCAATCGTAGGAAAGGTCAAATAGATCCATAGTAGAAAATTTATGGAAAAAAACTTCTAATTTAGAAAGAGGTAAGGCCCTGTAAAAGGAAGTGTTTAATCTCCACCGACAATTTATAGAGGAGAAAATAGGGGAATATGTGTCAGTGAGAGATTGCCAATTAAAATAAAATGATCAGAAAATTCAGTAGGTGCAACTGAGCAAGATATTGGAAAGAGATATCGAGAAACAAAAAGCATATCAATACGAGTTGCAAAAGTATATCTAAATATGTTTCACCACCCTGTGGGTGTAGACTTCAAAACATCTTGGAGACCAGAATCTTTGATGAGTTTGTGAAGAAAATTAGTATCGTAATATACTTTTTACCAAGCTGTTTACTCATATTAATGTCTAGGAGCAGTTAAAATCTCCACCCCAAATTATATGCTTTCTAGTTAGTAAAAAGGGTTTAACGTCTTGAAGATTTCTATCCGAGATAACTTTGTCGAGGTGCATACAAATTAATTAAGCGAAGAAATTTCCCAAAGAAAAATCCAAAATTAATAACCTACCAGGTCTAAGATCTATCACTTTAGATATTTTAAAAGACGATTCCCAAATAATACCCCAAGACCATCCGCAATGTCTGGACCAAAGGTCCAAAAGGAAGGTCCCCAAATCCATTTCCTTTGTAGCTGTTTGGTTTCAAAGAGAGACGTCACCCTAGTCTCTTGTAAAAGAATTATATCAAGCTTCAAAGACCCCAAATACATCAGAATGGGTAATTGTCTTTGAAACGTTTTTATACTACATACATTGTAGGATGCTAGCTTCAAAATGGTCATAGGGAGCTAAGGTGTCAAGGGCCATGTTTCTGGCTAACTTTCCTTTTCTTTCCTTTTTTTCCTTTCTTTTCTTTCGCTAACTCCGTTGCTTTGCTATCTTCATCTTCAGTAATAAGTTCTGATACATGAGAAGTATCAGATTCAAGATCTGACTCTCTAGGGTCATCTTGTAGAGGGGAGAAAAGTTTTCTAGGTAATGGGGTTATAGGAGGTTGTTTATAGAGGCTCTGGTGAGGCGTCTGCTTTTCACCGTTTCAAAGGGGGCATGGAAGGACCAAGAAGTCTGTTTACTGGAGGCAAGAGGTGTGGGAGTAGGCGTGGCCTGCAGAGTATGAGGTTCTATACTACCAGTCCCTGTAGTTTTAGAAATTGCTAAATGATCTACAACCTGAGGGGTTGGGGGCATAGAAGCAGTTTTATCAAGAGGTCCTTGCTTCTTTGCTTGGGCTTTTTTTAACAAGTCATCCTGATCCCAACCTTCAGTACAATTTCTGCGAGCCCAAGGGCACTGATGAAAGGCATGGCCCTTCTTGTCGCAGAGGTTACACTGAAAAATGTTAGTACACATATCCAGAGAATGACCAAAACCTCCACATAGGGGGCATTTCAATACGTCACAGACACTACTGATATGGGTTTTATCTCCACACTTGTAGCAAGCTCTGGGTTGACCGCCATAAAAGCAGACTCCCCTATCTTTACCCAAAAAGAAGCTGTTAGGAAGATGCACAACTTCAGAATTAACTAAAAAGCTTCACTTTAAATTTCCAGCCCCGTCCATATGCCTTCAGAATCTAATAAGGCCTCAGGCGGACTCAGAATGTCACATTTAGACTGTAACCAATGATAAATATCACTTACATTTACCCTTCATTACGAAACATAATAGTAATGTAACGGATTTGTGGCCTGGTAAGTGGGATAGCAAAAAAGGGTCCATACAGGTGTGGTTTTGTGAATAGCTGATTTATCCCAAAATTTGTCTAAGTGAATATTAGTCTGAAAACTAATGTCAAACGAATCTTCACCAGAAATGTGGATTAAGGCATAAATGTCAGAAGGGGAAAAGCCCATAGAATTTTTCAAAAGCTGTTTAAAAACATAATACCTATCCGGATGCTCTGGGAGACCTCCTTTATATCGTATCCGAACAGCATTGCGTCTCGGGGCCTGCTCTAATTTATTTCTAAATAACTCTGACATAGGAGGTCTGGATTGGGAGTCTTTACCCCCCTTCCGCAACAAATTTGCAGCATTATCCCCAGTAGAATCTTTAAAGGAGGTATTTGGTTTCAGAGAAGCCAAAGTACACTCCCCACCCTCAGTAATCACAGCGCTTTCAGGTGCATTGTCTGAATATGGAGGAATACCTGGGCCCAGTGTTTCCGAATCGGTGGCATGCTTTGAAGAAGAGGAGTCCGGACGAGAAGGTATTCCAGGCAGAATCAGGAATCCAACGACCGGATTCAGTCTTTCGCCAGCCCGCTCCTGAAAGAGCTGAATCTTCAGACCAGTCCAAAGAGAAAGTCTGGGGCCTCAACGCAGCAGTCCAAAGCGCCGTCAGCACTGATTGTGACGCCTGAGTCCCGTCTCAGAAACAGTCCCTGTAGCATCAGTTCCTCGAAATTTGTTCTCGTAGAAGCGCCGCTACCATTGGAATTTCCGGTACAGGAGAGAAATGTGCTGAAACAGGGTTTAATGCCGCCGACTCCAATACCTCCTCGCCAAGCAAACTCCCACTCGCTGGAATATCCCCAGCCAACTCTTGGATACTCATGTCCTCTTCCGGTGCTGTTTCCAGCGAGGGATTGTGCATGGGCAAACTGGGTGAGTCCTGCAAAGCTGTACATAGAGCAATATCAGATACCGTACATTCACCGACCTCCATCTCCGAGTGCTGTTGCTGAAGTGCTGCCATCATGCAGCGTGACGTCAGCGAGACACCTACTGACGGCGACTAGGCAGCCAGTAGGGGAATTTCCCCGGTGTCTTGGCCAAATTTCCCTCATGTACTAAAAATATCACCAACAGCTTAATCTGGTTCAAGGTCAGTTGGTATTCATCTGTATCCCCCTTCCCCAGGTCATGCCTGAAAATAGGTAGGATTTGTCTAGTGCACTTATCCGGTCAACAAAAACTAAATAAAAATAAAATAAATTTATCCTTTTATCCATCCCGCCCTGTGGAGCGAGTTCAGTTGAAGATTTTGGGTAACAACCTTAATTTTAAACATAAGCAGTACACATGCTATGGCCAGGCTGTCAGAAAAATACTGAAACTTTTTTTTTCTAAACCTTCAAAAAATTTTCTTAAGCATGCAAATCAAGTACTACTTAAGATAACAACAAACAGTGCTCACACACACCACTCTCCCTTTCACACAACATGCTTTCTCCATTCATCCAATGCTTTTGCTCACTCAAGCTTTCATAGAGGTAGAATCTGTACTTTGAACTGTTATTATTAATAGTTGCTCTACAAGGGAGCAACTGCATAACGTGATTTAAATGCCTTTCTTTTTTTTTTTTTAAACACACAAAACATAACAGCCGCAGCAGGTCAGTCCAAGCAAAATCTTCATTCTTTTCTCCACCAAAGAGGAGGGAATGGTCCCATGGCAACCTCAGCTGGGCACAGTACTTTAGCAACTTTAACACTTTTGAACACTTTGATTTTTCAACAAAGACAGTCCTGGCAAATCACAGAAATCTGAGCCATTTCTTCCTCAAATGGTGGACCTTCTGCCATGGGGGTAGTAGTACTCTGGGTCCAGTTTTGTATTCTCCTCAGCAAACAAATCCATGGCAGTGATGTAGTATTTCATATGGCAGCCCACTACATCCTGCTCCAAAGCAAAATGTTTGAAAAGTGTCAGCCCTGCCCAAGGTGATGAAAAGCATAAGGCCCTCGCCTTCTGGATAATTTCTTGGTTGGCCTTCTCAGGAGCCCTAGGTCACTGCAACAACTTATGGACCATGCCCTGGCATACCCAATCTGCCCTTTTCTCCTCTATGATGTCCCAAAGTCTCTCTGATATGTAGGGGTACTCTGTAGTGGAGTATTCTACATGCATCCTTCTTTGAATCCACCTTTCTGCCTGTGACCATTCGGGCAGGTCCATCACATTGGCCCTACAGGCAGCTCCTGGCTTCATGCACACCTGGGTGTGGTATGGGACATTTAAAGGATTGGTACTCAGAAGACCATCCATCTTCTCCCGCAGGGTTTTGTTCCACACTGGGAGGTGCAGGATGGTATCGGGCAGCTTTACTGCAGGTCACTGATAAAGCTGGGGAATAGCTCCGTAGATTTCATGGTCAGCAAACTGAAAGCACTGGAAATCTTGTCCTGGGGCAATAAGACAGACATCCCCCAAACCACCTCATCTCCCACCTCCTCCTCTGTGGCACTACCAGACTTGCTTGCTTGTGTGACCTTCCCCTTCGAGGCTCTGGAGGAGCCACTGCTGCTAGACAGAGAACCTGCGGCTGACCCCCTGGGCCCTGGGGGGCCACCAGCTGCTTTCCATGTCCTCTGCCTCTCCCTCTGCCACTGGGATAGTCAATGGTGGCAGGCAGTGTGGGACTGGGCAGATATCTGAGTCCCACATCACCTTCACTAGCAGGTTCCTCCATGGTTTCCACCACTACATCCACCTCCGGGGCCTCAAGCTGTGGCACCAAGGCAGGGGCCAGTGTCTTAGCCTCTCTTCCAAATCCAGGCTCTCCTGCAAAAATAATGACACAGTGCCCACAGATGTCCCCACTGTGTAAGGTCAAGCGTAACCAAAAGAAGTGCCTTCCCAAATGCCCACAGCCAACCCACTAGAGCAGATTGCACACAAGGACAGCTTTACCTCTACTTCTCCTCAGTATCCACACCAAACACACCTGTCCAAAGCTGCTCCTATCCCTGCTGAATTCCACAGCCACACCAACAGTGACATGGAGATGGTAGTACAGGGCTCCTTGGCTAGAAACCTCATGGACATTTTAACAGATTTTTAGCAACGTGTCCTCTCCTTCACCACAACACAGGAAAATGGTGCCTCCTGCTCACTCTCCTATGATGCTGAACAGAGTCAGACAATCCTGGGTGCCGCTGTTTCCCACCTGACTCCCCTCATGTTAATGGCACCAATGAAACCGCACCATATCACAATTGAGGCCCACCAACTATGCCATAGAAGCAAGGCCCATACACCAACTGGACCCCTCTCAGCTGCTTGCTCACACAAATCAGTGGTGTTGAGGCTTCAAACACAGAAAAATCCTGGAAGAGCCCCCACAACCTGTAGCCCCCCCCATCCTCCTCTTGTGTTTAGGGGTCCAGATGGTATGGGAAGGCGGAGGCACACAGACCCATGAGTACCTTCCAGACACTTCTCCACACTGGAATACAGACAGGCCTTACCTTGCTGATGATAACCAGGCCTCCTCTTACCCAGGTGAAAACAGCTCATGCACCGTGGCTTCTGCTGACCTCAAAAGTAAATGTGGTGGGCCCCTTCTTAAGAACAAACATAAGGAATTAATTCATTGAAAATTCAGCACTACTAGGTAAAAGCAAAAATAGAAAAAAATGTAATTGTTTTTGTTCAGAATGATCAGAACAATAAATAAATTTAAATGGAGATACTCCATTGGGGTTTAGAGCTAGAGAAATGACAGACAAAGGGCATTTGCACGGCCACAGCAAAATGATTTTTGGGCCTACAGTTTAGACCAAACTGGCTCCACCTTTTCCAGAATGAGCTGAAAACTAGTTCAAACCCTCTCCTCCACAATGGTTGTACCTTCCTTTTCCTTACGGAGGAGTGCCTTACTCCTCCCAGCCATCGAACCTTAAAGTTTACTGGGGCATGTTGCATCCTAAATGCCTCTCATGGCTGTTCCCAGAACCTTACTCTCCACCAGAGCCAAACTAAGTGCTGTCCCTCCTGTCCCTCCAAACCAAGGCAAGCCTCTTAGAGCATGGCGATGGTCCCCTGCTTTCAACTTCTGTTCCCATAGGCTGCATCCCTAAATGGGTCTAGCAGGTCCTGCCCTAGACACGGGCAAGGCAGGCTCTAAGGTGAATCCCAGGATGTGGTCCCACACCTCCTCTTGCCTCCAGCAGTGTGCCACCAGGAATGGCTCCCTAAACCTGCCACCTCTGGGAGAGCCCTGCCGTGGTGTTGCCACCACTATGACAGCCCCACTGCCTTGAATCTGCTCCATACTATTCAGTAGCCAGACCCCTTGGCCTCCAGATGGTCCCTGCAACTTTCCAACACCAGCTCCTACACACAGCTCAGCCACAGAATACCAGGTCCCAACTCCTGCTGCCTTCCTTTGGACATCTCCCTCATGCCGCACCAATGCTGCCAGCCAACACCTAGTGGGCTGGGGAGATTTTAGGCCCACCCCAGCCACACTAGCTCTACACAAGCCCACCGAATCTCCAACTCCCCACCCCAACTCCCAAACCTGGGCTTAAATTTCGGCAAAACTCTGCCACCTACAGGCAGACAAGAGAATTGCCCCTTAAGCTGACTGATGGAAACAATGGGGAGGCAGAGCAAGGATAGTAAGCCCAGCCCATGAGGGGGGCTTACAATTTTATATTAACAAACTAAAAACCTTCAATAAAATCTGAGTCACATTTGGTATCTACTATCAATTTACTTGAACAAATTATTCTGACTTGTATAGTTAATTCTGAGAACTGAACCCCCTTCCTTCCTGGCTGCCAGCCTTTACCGTGCAGCAAGTACTTCACTCATGATATCCATTGGCTCACCCTCTGACGACATGCAAAATGTGCTAAGAAGGTGAGACACCTTCATGCATTAGGCCGACAGCACATTGTATCCATTACTTACATAGCACCTTATCATGCTTGTACTGCTGCTTACCCCATGCACATAGCAAAGTGCTTTATTTGGCTGATCTTGAGGTGGCAGTACTGTATATGTGCGGTTATGTGCTATGTGTTTTAAACTTACTATGTGCTTAAAGCTTAAGGCATTGAGTTGTCACGCTTGGCTTAGTAAGTCCTGAGCATCATCAGATGGTTGACAATGGGGACCATGAGCTTAGTATTTGGCCCATTGTAATGAGTTGTCTGAGGTGACAAGAACATCAGGATCAAATTAATTTGCTCAGGTTGCCCCATTATGATGACAGGGACTGAATACTACAAAATCAAAACAGACAATGCAGTAAAAATCATCACCAACATAAAAATTCATTGCAAAAAACTACCTTAATGCAGACATTAGGGTTGTAGAACTCAAAACGCATAAAGAAGGGAAATGAAAAACATTAGGGATTTGAGTTTCAGGAGTATTGACAAATCAGCTGTTGGGTCTTACTTGGGGTTGTCAACCCTAATGTCCACCCCTTCCCCCCAGCCCATAGCCTCTTGTCCGAAGCACAAGATACAGCTCCAACCTAGTGCCTCATAGTGATACAATATGGCCAACATGATCTGCCAGAGATTTCTTCTAGCAGGGCCCTATGTACACTGCGTGAAGACATCACATTTGACCTTGTCTGATCAGGGGAAGGGGTTGCCATTAGAGATGACAACCCATAGTAGGACCCCACCACTGATTTGCCAGTACTCCGGAGACCCAAATCCCTAATGTTTTTCATTTCCCTTCTTTGTGCACTTTGCATTCTACAGCCGTAATGTCTATTAACATAGTTTTTGCAATGAATTCCCTTTCTTTTTCTGATAGTAGAATTGTATCCTCATTTGTGCAGGTCTCTTTGAGACCTGCGCAAAATGAGATAAAAAAATATTGGAGACAGCCTTGACCCAGTGCATGGGCTCAGAAGGCCCTGGCACGCATGTTGATACCTTGTGGGTGAGGTCTCCTGACCCACCACAGGATGTGGCATCTATACCAAAACACTGTTCCATCCCTACCCAGGCTGGGGCTGGTGCTGCATGCTGCAGCATCTTCCCCATCAGTCTTATCCCATTAAACTGACTCACTGAGTTCACACCTGAACTCAGCTCACTGGCAGGAAGCATGTTCCCTAGTGGTACAACAGACATCCCTGCAAATGTTACTTAATAAATTCTTTGTTTTTTAATATTTTAACCCCAAACTTTCAACATAGTCTTCTTATGACCCCATCTCATGAACCTGGTAGGTGAAAATGTTGAAATCTCTGCCAAAACGCTATTCCGTGCCACAGGTGCGAAAACACATTTCAACCAGGATGTGAAAAATGACAGCTGTTATTTTTATGAGATTGTGGGACAAAATGGCTATGTTGAAAATTTTGGGTCAAAATATTACAAATTACCAAAGTTATGCACTCGTGCAGAAAATTTCCAATGTACACACATAACTTGAGTACTTTTAGAAATTACTTCACCAAATTTTCATAATATTTTTTCCCACCTCATGAATATAGGAATTTTGTTAATCAGGCCAAAAAGGTGATATCATGCAGCGACCGTGAAATCGCCTTCCTGGCCAGATTAACAAAATGACAGTGACAATGTTCATGAGGTGGGGTCCCAAAAAGGTTATTTATTTATTTATTTATTTATTGAATACAATCGGAATTACAATCCTTTGAGTCATAGACTCTTTTGCAAAGGCTCCACGTCAGTTACAAAGAATGGAGGGAATACATTTACAGTGAAAAAAACATATACAAACAGTATTAGTGTAACAGTACAGGGTTATGCAGTCATAGCTTTATCTTATTTAGAAGGTGACAGTAGTTGGCAGCATACGAGATGCCCCTTATCAGAGAAGTGCAGGATACAGTTTGGTAGGATCTAGAATGACCCTGTGTCAGATATTTGGTCAGGGGAGAGGGAGTGAAAGGACTTGCGGAGGGCTGTCCCCAGAAGAAGGTGTGTTGAAAATTTGCTGAAAAGATTTCTAAAAATGGTGAAGTTATGAACATAAGTTCAAAATGCCACTGAAATACATTATACAGCACCTACCTTTTTTCCTCAGTTCATGGTTTGGCTTTGAAGAGTGTAAACGTGTCTCGGTCCACTAAGGATGACAGCGTTTGAACGTTGGTGGTAAGTACAGGCTATAGGGTAGAGGGGAGCTGGTGGGTGCTCAGTGGGAGGGTCGGAATGGGCAGAGGGGGATGGCTGGAACAACAAGGGATGGTTTTCTTTCCTTCAGGTTAATAAAAAGACATCGTGGGACAGTGTTTGTGCTGCAAGAACCAACAAAAATTAATAAACTATTTCAGGACACTGGGGATGGGCTCCTCAGTGTCTCACACTGCTGGGAGGGGGCTTGTAAATGCCAACACAGGGATTGGACCCCCCAATATCAGCAATAATAAATAACACAATGGACTGCTTGGGGGGGCATCTGACACAGCTGGAGGGTATCTCAGTGTTTTATTATACACAAATAAATAAATAAATGCATAAATACACTGCCACCAGGGATTGGTGCCCCCAGTGTGCAGATACAGTATATTATTGCACAGCCCAGTCAGGATGGTGGGGCTATAAAGACAGTAGCACCATCCCTGCTATATGAGTCATGACACAGCAGTGGTTGCTATACGACACAGCTGTTGTTTCTTAGTAAACGACAGCTGTGTAATATAGTGCAACTGGCTGTTATTGCAAAAATTCAGCTATCCTTAGATTCTTAACTTTTTAAACTGCACATGCTCACAAACTGAACTTTTTTTCTTTAATAATTCAAAAACTACTTAACTGTGAGAGGAAAGTACAACAAACGCACATACCTTTGACCAACCTCTGTCAAACCTGAAACTTTCAGGTTTCAAAGCCTCATATTGTTTTAGTTATTGGGGGGGGGGGGGCATAAAAAGTCTTAACATTGTCCAAAGCAGTGATTTTTATGTTTTTGTTTGCACCTCTATAATTTTGCCCCACTGGACATGTTCAGGATCAAGAGATCCTGGCACAAAGGCTGTGCTTTCCAAATTTCATGTAAATCAGTTGAATGGGAGCAAAGTTATTAAGGTGCAAACATTGGAGTTTAACATGAAAGTGCTTTCTCAAGCCTAATATACAGGTGTGATCGAGCCCGTATGATACATGTAATTTGTAAACTCAAGCATTTGTAAATATCAACATAATGAAATATGTGTGCATTGTACTCTGATGCACAGACTAGTAGAACAAGAATAATCAGTGAAATTGACATAAACAAATGTATGTCATTGTTATCTAAATGCAATAAAACAAAACCACACTATCACTTCTTAAATAAGTATCTTTTTTTTTTTATTTTTGAAACTTTATACTTTTTTATTTTTTTTATTTTCTATGTATTTTAACAATCAGTTCTGCCCCCCCAAAAAAACATTTAAAGGAAAAAACGGTATACATATATATATATATATATATATGTATATATATATATATATATATACTACATCCTTCATTGATCAAGTATTGCATGCTCTGAAAACAAAACATGGAATACACAGTATTATTTATTCAGTATTGTGTACAACAATACACTGCTAATGGCAATGATTAAAAATATCAAATACTAATAACAAATGTTGTCAGGTGAGACATGTAAGACAGTTGTTCAGCCTGCTAGCCACACAGCTAACTTGTCTCGTTGTAATGACAGTTATTAACATAATGTGTCCTTGTAAGGTGCCAGCCTCTAGTTGTGAATGTGATAGATATTGGCAGGTGTTGATAACTCAAAATAAACAACTGCATTGTAAAGAGCCACAAAATCAGCTAATTTAATGGTCAGGGCCTCCTACAAAGGATATTAGAGTGGTGGTTCACCAAAAAAACACAAATATGTAAACTGTTGCAAGAAAAGCAAACACAGACATAAGGCAAATGGACAGAATAGAAGTGGTCAGACAGACTCAGGACAAGGTTTGTGTGATGGAGATAAGACAGCATGCAACAGAAGATCTGGATCCCAATATTTAGATAGGTGCAAAGTGCAGCGCAAATGTTTGCGCTGCAGTTTGCAATTGGCCAGGGGTACCAGGATACTATATTCAGTAGGGTGCTACCCAACGGACTATAGGGCCATGTCGAGGCAGTGCTAAGTCTGGGAGCACTTCCCCGACATGACTCCCAATGTCGGCCCCAACAGTTGATAGTGCCAGAGCGTTATCTGCAATTTTCAAAGGTACCAATGCAAATGAGCCTATTGGGCATGCAAGGTACTAAGGAGCCATTTGCATGCCCATTATGGGTCCATTTGCATGAGTTGTGGAGGCAGGTAGCATGGCGCCACCTCACCCACTGTCCATGATAGCTGTCGCTATCCCTGGTGGCAGCTATTCTCCCTGATCCCCAGCCCCATATGAAACATTAACTTCACAGGTGCTTGTGGTGCCCTCACTCCTTCTGATCCCCAGCCCTGTATGAAACATTAACTTCACAGGTGCTTGTGGTGCCCTCACTCCTTCTGATCCCCAGCCCCATATGAAACATTAACTTCACAGGTGCTTGTGGTGCCCTCACTCCTTCTGATCCCCAGCCCCATATGAAACATTAACTTCACAGGTGCTTGTGGTGCCCTCACTCCTTCTGATCCCCAGCCCTGTATGAAACATTAACTTCACAGGTGCTTGTGGTGCCCTCACTCCTTCTGATCCCCAGCCCCATATGAAACATTAACTTCACAGGTGCTTGTGGTGCCCTCACTCCTTCTGATCCCCAGCCCTGTATGAAATATTAACTTCCCTGGTGCTAGTGGTGCTCCCACCCTCCAATCCCAGCTCCATAATTATAAATAATATCTCTGGTGCTAGTGATCCCATCCCTCCCTCCAATCCCCAGCCCCCTATGAAATATTTGTGATGTAGACACCTATGTTCTGAGTGTTGTATCATTTTTATTTCTTAAAATAACGGAAATGTGGTATTGAAGTGCCTGCTAAAAATGCCAGTGCCCTTGGAATAACCTCATCCCCCCCCCCGGTTTCAGCTGAAGGATGGATGCCAGGAGAGAAATGCTGAGACAGCATGTGAGATTATACACAAACAGATTTTAGAGACAATGTGTTACATGGAAAAGCCTGAAGTTAATTATAGGGTTAAGAAGCTTGAGTTCAGCATATCCATTTTATGACGCTTTCAGCGGAAGAAAAGCAGGTTGTGATGTATTGGTGCGAGGTTGTAAATGCTCATATGATGCCTGTGTGAGGAGGATGCAGCCTGGATCAAAAGAGATGTCATTTAAACATAAGTCAAGCTGAAGGATTGCAAAATTGATATTTTGAACAGACTACTGTTTTTTTTTTATTAGATATATTTTTAAATATAATCTGACAGAGGAGGAGCTAGCTGACCTCACCAAAAAGGGTTGGCCAATACAGTTGTTTAAGGAATAATTCTCTTTTACAGAGACACATTTTTTCCTAGACTCTGACCAAGCAAGATCAGTGAGCACTTAAGCAAGTATTTAGAGACTAAGTACTGAAGTAGGAATTTGTACTGTTTAAACCTTGTTTCTTTTTAAAATATTTGTATGTCTTTTGATAGAAGAGTTCTGTATTTTGTGTTTCACATATTTTTAACTAGTTTAGTAAAATTCCTTTTAGAACTTACTTGGTCTATCTTTGACTTCTTTTTATTTTGTAAAAAGAGTACATGGTTATAGCAGACAAGAGACATAAGCTTGAACGGTGGTATCAAACCGAAAAGAGAAGCATTTTAAATCGGAGGTCTTTATTAAAGTTTTAAAGGGTTCATCTCTGTACACCTGGTTAGGTGCCCATAGGTAAAGATATCTGACCCCCCGAAGACAGATATATCTCAGTCTGTGCATTGGGTATGCTAGCAAGAGGTTAACAGTTTGAATCCCTCCAAAACTGAGACCAAAGGTTGATCCGAACTCACAAAAACAGACAAGAGGGTTACCTTGTCTGTTACACTGTTCACAAGACTGTGTTCCAAGGTTGGCATTTTGGGAGTAGAGGGTCTGATCTGTTGAGTGAATCTGTGACAGATAGGTTGGCAGCGGTGGGATTATTTTGGTATCAACAGCTTTATTGTTCTGTGTCAGCTGAGACCATAAGCTGTCTTACAAAGAAAGAAAAAGGCAGAGTAAATTTTAAAAAGGAAACAGAACTATATATCACTTGGTGTACAGTTGAGTTCCTACCCATTTTATTTGTTTTCTCTAAAGTGCAGTCAGAGTAGCCGTAGTCAGGGAAGAAGAAGATGGCTTCTGACCACAGCAGGCACACTCTAGGTTACTTGAAGCAGTTGTGTGGGGACAGGGGAGTCCAGTTCAAGGTGACAGCCAAAAAAGCAGAACCTCATAGAGGCCCTGATGGTCGCAGATACCCAGAGCAGCGAGTCACTGACCGTGACTGAAAAGGACAGCAGGGCCACTGTCAGTGAAGGGCCACAGCAGCAGGGAATGGCCACCAGTATCCTGAATCCAGAGGTACTCAAACTGCAAATTGAGTTGCTCAGGATGGAACTGGAGGCAGAGCGAGAACAGAGGGAGGCAGACCATGAGGAGTGTGAGCACCAGCGAGATGCAGAAGAGAAGGCAGAGCGAGAACGCAGAGAGGCAGAGAGGGAACAGCGAGAGGCAGAGTGACAACAGAGGAAGGCAGACCGAGAGGTAGAGTGAGAATGCAGAGCTGCAGAGGAGAAGAGAGAGGAGCACCAGTGGCAACACGAACTGGAGAAGATATGACTCCCTACCAGCAGCACCAGAGCAGTTAAGTGGCTTGGGTTTAACTGGGACTGCAGGACTGGCTTACAAATTGAACTCCAAATTAATAGCTGAGTTTAAGGAAGGGGAAGATATGGACACTTTTTTTAAATTCTTTTGAAAAGGTTTGCATTCAGGCTAAAGTTCCTAGAGAGTTCTGGAGCTTCCAGCTATCCCCTCTACTTACCGGGAGAGCTCGGGATGCATTGGATCAAATGGACAATGAAGACAGCAATGATTACAGAAAGCTAAAAGCTGCACTGTTAAACAAGTTTCAATTAACTGCTGAAACATACAGAGCTAAATTCCGTAAGCTCAGGAGAAGCCCTGATATGAGCTATGAAGAGCTAGCCATGAAACAACGTCAGTTTTTAAAACGTTGGTGGGAAGGAACTGAGGCAAATTCTGTTGATAAAATTGAAAATGTGATTTTATTAGAACAGTTTTATTGGGCATGCCCAGCACAGCTAAAAACCTGGCTAGAGGACCGAGATCCAAAAACAGTGCAAGAGGCTGCTGAACTCTCAGACCGCTATGCCAAGAGCAGACCTGCTCTGAGAGTGAATGGGATGGGTGTGGCAGCACAGAAAGGGAAAAGTGCACCTTCAGGGCAGCTAAAACCCTCACTGGCTCCACCGAAACCAGTTAGCCCCAGGTTTCAACTAAAAGATTTCTCTGAAGTAAGAAATGTCTGTTGGTTGTATAAGGAAACTGGTCATATTGCCAGACAGTGCCCCAAAAAGGCAAGCCAAAATACACAACAGGGTGCTAGAAAAGAAGTGGGTTGTTTGTGTGTCCCTGAGAGCATGCCAGTGAACATGAGGGAACACATGCACCCAGTCATAGTAAATGGTGTACAGACGCAGGGGTTAAGGGACACAGGGGCATCCCTGACATTGGTATAGGGGGATCTGGTACAGCCTGGTCAGCTTATACCCAATAAATATGTAACTGTACAAGGGTTTACTGGTGAAGAGAAAACATTGCCACTTGCTAGTGTTCTCCTGGACTGGGGTGAAACCGGGGGAACTTTGCAACAGGTGGCTGTAGCCAACACATGAGCAGTGGATGTGATTCTGGGTAACAATCTCCAGCAGGGGATGGTATGTGCAGTTACTCATAGCCAAGCAGCAAGGGAAAATAGTAGTTGCCTGAACCCCACAGAAACCAGTGTGGAAACCACTGAGAGGCTGGTTCCCCAGCCTGTGTCTCCAGATGGGGAGACTGATAAAAAGGGGGTAGAAATTTCCCTGGTAGCAAGTGACCACACAGCTACAGAGGGTTACTCTGAAGAGGGAGGGGTGACCCCTTGTCAGAGGGTTGGGATTGACAGTGATCCTGAGGGCCCTGACGCTAGTGCTAGGGACCCTAGTTTAGTGATGGAAGGGGACCTGTCCCATGCCTTGGGACTGTGTGACGGGTTTGCAGCTGCTCAAAGGAGTGACCCTAGTTTAGAAAAGATGAGGGCTTGGGCAGACTGGGAGAGCACACAGAGAGGTGACAGCAAACATAAGGTTTATTGGGAAAATGGACTTATCTATACACAGGCAGTACAGACAGAGGGAGGAATGGTAGGTAGGCAGGCAGCTTGTCATTCCCTAGGGATATCGTGAGCAGTTGCTCAAGGGGTGCCCATGATATTCCCTTGTCTGGTCATCTGGGAATCATGCACACTATGCAGCGGTTAGCCCAGAATTTCTACTGGCCTAACTTCACACAGCAGGTGAAGGAGTATTGCAGGTCTTGTCACCAGTGCCAAGAAATAGGGAAGGCGGGAAAGAAAACCCAAGCCACCCTGATCCCCTTGCCCATAGTGGAGGAGCCATTCCAGAGGGTGGGAATGGATATTGTGGGGCCTTTAAATACCCCCAGCTCCTCAGGGAAGAGATTCATCCTGACTGTGGTGGATTATGCCACCCGGTACCCAGAGGCAGTCGCCCTGTCCTCTCTGAGGACAGATAAAGTGGCAGATGCCTTAATTGGCATTTTCTCCTGTGTTGGGTTTCTGCAGGAGGTAATCACCGATTGAGGGGGTTTCTTCATGTCGGACCTGATGAAATGTTTATGGGAGAAGTGTGGGGTGGTGCAGAGATGCACGACATCATATCACCCACAAGCCAATGGGCTTGTGGAGTGATTCAGTGGTACCCTAAAGTCAATGGTCCAGGCATTTACTGAACAGCATGGGAGGGACTGGGAGAAATACCTTTCCCACCTGTTGTTTGCATACCGGGAGGTGCCCCAAGAGTCAACAGGATTTTCCCCCTTCAAACTCTTATATGGATGCTGGGTACGTGGGCCCCTAGACTTGATCCAGGAGGACTGGGAAGGCAAGCACACCACCCAGGGAACTCCCCTTGTGGATTACGTCCTTAGGTTTAGGGAAAGGCTGAAGGAGCTTATGGGGACAGCCAGAGCAACCTGGCAGCTGCCCAACAGAAACAAAAGGTATGGTACGACCACAGAGCTAGAGCTCGTTCATACATGGTGGGTCAGGAAGTCATGGTCCTCATTCTGGTCTGGAAAGACAAGCTGTAAGCCGAGTGGGCAGGACCGTACAAAGTGGTTAGGAAGGTAAATGACATGAACTACATTGTGGAGTTACCTTACCATAGACAGACAGAAAGGATGTACCATGTCAACATGATGAAACCATATGCAAATAGGGCTGACATGGCGCTCGCAGTATGTAGTCGTGGGGAAGGGATGGATGAAGGAGACCCCCTTCTGGATTTGCTGGAAGAGAGTAAGCGGGAGTCCTCTGTGGAGGCAGTAAAATTGTCTCCCCAGCTGGCTCCAGACCAGGTTCAGAAAGTAAGGGAGGTTTTAGCAGACTTTGCCCCCTTGTTTAGCGCCAAGTCTGGACTAACCCCCTTAGTGACACACAATGTGGAGACAGGGACACAGACGAACATTCGGCAGACAGCATATCGGGTGTCAGAGGCTGTCCAAAAGGACATTAGGAGGGAAGTGGAGGAGATGCTAGATTTAGGGGTAATCCAGAGATCCACAGCCCCTGGGCCTCACCTGTAGTCCTTGTACCTAAGCCAGATGGCTCAACTCATTTCTATGTGGACTATCGTGGACTGAATGCAGTCACGAAGTCCAACACCCACCCGATGCCCCGGATGGACAAACTCCTGGACAAGTTGGGAGGGGTGACCTACCTTATAACCAGGGCCCCTACTTTTCTGCAGCACAGTGGGACCAAGTTCTGCGGCAAGACTACCATTTGCCGCAGAACTTCTGCTGCGGTGGTTTGTAATTTCTGAGGAAGTTCTGCGGCACTAACAAACTACCACATCACAGTGTCAACTTGTCATCCTGACTTCACTTTCATGGCAGTGGTTATAGCAATCTGGATGGTGGAAAGCACAGTAACACTAGTTCAAAAAAATAACAGACTTATAAAAATAATGTTATGCCTAAAAAAGCAAAATAAATGTCTCTCCCTTAAGGTCCTAGCCTGTTGCATAAATGACATATGCAGAAGGGAGCTTATCTGATAAATAAGATATTTCTGTATGCATGCTATCTATCCCACTAATGAGGTTTCCACTGTCTATCACTTATATATTTATAAGCAATCTGTAACATACATACAAATGTGTGTGTGTGTGTATGTGTATATATTATATATATATATATTTTTTTAATTTCCATGAACTTGCATCCTCATTCTTACAGGTCCCATTGGAAATGGAATAGAGGAGTTATTGCAAAACACATTTTTCATGTCAACCTGCTTACCCTGACACACTGCGTAACACCATCAGGCCATGACATGCATGTGAACCGATTGTGAGATAGAGCTCTCCAGCCCATCACAATGTGTCCACCATGTGACAGAACACTGCACCATTCCTTCCCAGGCTCTGAGCAGTGATGTGTTCCACCAATCCTTGTGCTGCCTAGCCAGCTCCCAGAGCTAATCTCTGAACCTGAGTGGCCGGCATGGAAACACAGCATGCTACCCTCTGGCCCAACAGCTGTCCCTGCACACAACATTTCTCCATAACTTTTAGGTGATTCTATCAACCAATGACAATATGTAATCAATAACCCTGGCAAAAATGCTTACAGTGCAATTATTTAACAGGTCTACACATTATTATATTCCACTTTTCTGGGCATAATTACTTTATTTTTCTTAAAAATGACAGGTGAATTCATTTTATGAGTTATTCATTTCAGATGGCATCTCTTTACCTTAAAGGTACAAATAGGTTTGTACAAAGTGAGGTATGGACTTAACAAAGTCTATGCTATTGACAAGTTTTGTTTAAGTTGGCCCTAGTGCAATAATGTAAGACTGAAAATTGTATTAGGCTGTAGTGCAGGTTGAGCAACTATCACCATGCATGATGTGCTGTGCCACCATCTCTGGCAGTGGGAACTGTGGTAAATAAGTGACTGTTCATTTCTGTTGCAGAATGCAGCCATTTCTTTAGCTAATTTATGATGTTATAGCAATGATAACATCACATTTTGAGCATATAGGGGGGTTTTGGATATAAAAAGAAGGGAAGGGAACCAGATTCTATGGATAAACAGAAATATTAATAAAAATCACCAAGAAGAGTAAATTCTGCAACATAGAGAAGTTCTGCAGTGATTGTGCAAGTTCATGAAATCTCTGCGGTTGCAGAATTTAGAGGCCTTGCTTATGACTACTGACCTGACCAAGGGGTATTGGCAGGTAGAATTGACAGACAGGGCTAGGCAGACGTTGGCCTACATCACTCCGATAGGCTTATTTGAGTTTAAAGTAATGCCTTTCCGAATGAAGATCGCCCCGGCCACTTTCCAAAGGATGGTGAACCAGGTGTTGAATGGTGCTGAGAAGTACGCCGTAGCATACCTGGATGACATTGCCATCTTCAGTATCAGCTGGGAGGAACACCTTTCACACCTTAGGGAAGTGCTGGGCAGGATACAGAGTGCCAGGCTCACTGTCAAAGCTGAAAAGTGTCAGGTGGCCATGGGGGAAGTGGCATATCTCGGGCATGTGGTAGGCCGGGGACAGCTCCGTCTTAATCAAATAAAGATAGAGGTGATCCAGGCAGGGCCCAGACCAGAAACACAGAAGCAGGTCAGGAGCTTTCTAGGGACAGCAGGGTACTACAGGAAATTTGTACCCAGTTACAGTGCCCTGGCTGCTCCCCTATCTGACCTGACAAAGAAAAAAATGCCAAGGAAAATTACCTGGGACCCAGCCTGTGAGGAAGCCTTTACCAGACTGAAGGAGGCACTGTGCAGTGCTCCTGTTTTGACAAGTCTGGACTATAGCAAAACCTTCATAGTTCAGACAGATGCCTCAGACGTGGGTATTGGGGCAGTACTGAGCCAGACATCTAGCCAAGGGACAGATCACCCAGTTGTGTACCTGAGCAGGAAGCTGCTCCCCAGGGAGCAAGCATACTGTATGGTGGAAAAAAAATGTATTGCCATAGTGTGGGCCTTAAAGAAATTAGAGCCATACTTGTATGGGCAGTATTTTGTGGTGCAGACTAACCACTACCCCCTGGTTTGGCTGATGCAGGTGGGGAAGAACAATGGGAGACTGCTAAGATGGAGTCTTGCTTTACAAGGGTATGATCTAAAAATTGTACATAGAGCTGGAGCGAATAATCACAACTCAGATGGACTGTCTAGGGTCTATGAGGAGTGAACTGATTTGGGAAGCTCATCCCATGTAGGGTATAGATCCCCCAAATTCAGTCTAGGTGGGGAGGAGTGTGGCGTAGACAGCCAAGTTCTGAGTGCTGTATCATTTTTATTTCTTAAAATAATGGAAATGTGGTATTGAAATGCCTGTTCAAAATGCCAGTGCCCTTGGAATAACCTCACTCACCCCTCCCCCTGGTTTCAGCTGAAGGATGGATGCCAGGAGAAAAATGCTGAGACAGCATGTGAGATTATACACAAACAGATTTTAGAGACAATGTGTTACATGGAAAAGCCTGAAGCTAATTATAGGGTTAAGAAGCTTGAGATCAGCATATCCATTTTATGATGCTTTCAGAGGAAGAAAAGCAGGTTGTGATGTATTGGTGCGAGGTTGTAAATGCTCATATGAAGCCTGTGTGAGGAGGATGCAGCCTGGATCAAAAGAGATGTCATTTGAAACATGAGTCATGCTGAAGGATTGCAAAATTGATACTTTGAACAGACCACTGTTTTTTTTTTATTAGATATATTTTTAAATATAATCTGACAGAGGAGGAGCTAGCTGACCTCACCAAAAAGGGTTGGCCAATACAGTTGTTTAAGGAATAATTCTCTTTTACAGAGACACATTTTTTCCTAGACTCTGACCAAGCAAGATCGGTGAGCACTTAAGCAAGTATTTAGAGACTAAGTACTGAAGTAGGAATTTGCACTGTTTAAACCTTGTTTCTTTTTAAAAGATTTGTATGTCTTTTGGTATAAGAGTTCTGTATTTTGTGTTTCACATATTTTTAACTATTTTAGTAAAATTCTTTTAAGAACTTACTTGGTCTGTCTTTGACTTTTTATTTTGTAAGAAGAGTACATGGTTATAGAAGACAAGAGACATAAGCTTGAATGGTGGTATCAAACTGGAAAAAGAAACATTTTAAATCTGAGGTCTTTATTAAAGTTTTAAAGGGTTCATCTCTGTACACCTGGTTAGGTGCCCATAGGCAAAGATATCTGGCCCCCCGAAGACAGATATATCTGAGCCTGTGCATTGGGTATGCTAGCAAGAGGTTAACAGTTTGAATCCTTCCAGAACTGAGACCAAAGGTTGATCCAAATTCACAAAAACAGACAAGAGGGTTACCTTATTTGTTACACCATTCACAAGACTGCACTCAGAGGTTGGCACTTTGGGAGTAGAGGGCCTGACCTGCTGAGTGGGTTTGTGACAACATTAACTTCCCTAGTGCTAGTGGTCCCCCCTGATCTGGTGCACCCATGCTGCAGCGACAGCGAGGTTGCTGGTGTAAAGTATAGCACCAGCAATCCATTGACACCAGCCCCACACTCTGACTATCTGTCATCCGGCAGTAGGGGTGACCTCCATTTCTGGGGGCTATGCACCCCTAGTTATTTCTATAACAAACTCATGGTCACACCCCAGTCAAAAGTGGGAGGAAGACCAGATCGGCAACATCGAAGGAGGCCAAAAAATCAGTCACACAAGAAGCGTGCAACATTATTCCATTGGCAACATGATGGCGGCAATAATCAGTAGGGCCATTAAATGGCTATCCCCGACCCCCAGCCCTGTATGAAATATTAACTTCCATGGTGCTAGTGGTGTCCCCTCCCTCCGATCCCCAACCACTAGCACCATGGAAGTTAATATTTCATATGGGGCTTGGGATTGGAGGGAGAGAGGGGACCACTAGCACCAGGGAAGGTATATTTCATATGGGGATGTGGATCGGAGGGAGGGGGACCACTAGCACCAGGTTCTTCTGTTTAACATTAGGGGCTGGTGAAGTGGGGCATGGACCATGGGGGCAGTTTTGTTCTTTAGTGAGTACAGGGATATTATGGAAGTAATCCTCCACCTGAAAATCCATTGTGATCACCCTATGGTAGTCAGAAGAAGAAGAATGCCTTTTGCTGGATTCCATGAGGTTCAGAAATGTCATCTGTCCATCAGGGGACACAAGCTTCAATGCTTGGTTCCTCCTCTTTAGCTAACTCCGCTTCTGCTTCTAGTAGTTGACTCTTCGCCTACTATCCTCCTCCAGTTAACTAGCCCTCCTCCAGTTCACTGGCCCACCAGCCATCTTAATAAGCCTGTCACATAAGGCATCTTTCCAGAAGTCTATACCAGTATTATAGGATAGTATTTTCTTCATCTGGTTTTTGAACCTAGGATCCAGCATGGAGGAAAGTACATACTGATTCTTGGTAAATGTGTTGCAAATGATCATTGCCAGCCAGGAACTGAAGAAGGGAGTCAGTAAAGCCTTCTGGCATTAGCATTCTCCCTCATGTCTCAAATAAAGTTCTCATTCTTATGCTCCAATAGATATGCAGGAATCTCATTTGTGGTAAAAGTCATGCTCATGCATGATCTGCTGGAACTGATCTCTCAAGTGACAGCATCAAATGGCTCAAGGATGGCTATCAGCATTTTTGACAACTGCCCAATTGGTGGATGATATCATGATATCTGCTCCACCTATTTTATTCCTCAGAAAATAATCATGGATCACCACCTTTTGCTTGTGGAAGCACTTGAGCATGGTTGAGTTCCAGTGGGTGACAGTCCCGGATCAGAGAATGCTCCAGTATCCTCTTTTCCCTTGAGCATATGAAATGTTTAGTTCCAGTGGTGACAGTTCAGGATCAGTGAGTGCTCCGGCATCCTTTTCTCCCTTTGTGGCTTCTGCAGCTCTCAGCTGGCCTTCTTAGAATGGGGGAAATGAGTGCAAATGTTTTTGATACCACCGATCACATCCTCCACAAGCCAATTTTTCATCAGAAAACCACAAACAACTAATTGAATGCAATGGGCAATGTGCAGCACATGGGCATACCCCCATCACTGATCACCTTGACAATGTTGGCAGCATTATCAGTGATTAGGATTCCTGGTTCCAGTCCATCCTTCGAAAACCAGCTATCAAAGACCTCTTCCAAATTTTAAAGCAGGTTGTCTGAGGTATGAGTACTGTCGAATACAGCCACACAGAGTGGCCTGTTTCCTGAAATCCTTGATACTCTCACCAACACCAGCTCTACTACCAGATTCTCTGGCTTCATCATTATGGGGTACATCCAAGGGTGCTGAGGGAGCTAAGAGAGGTGGTGGCTGAACCTCTGGCAACCCTGTTCAGCCAGTCACTGGAAACAGGAGAGGTACCCAAAGACTGGAGGACAGCTGATGTAGTCCTCCTATACAAAAATGGGAACAGAGAAGAGGTGGGAAACTACAGACCAGTCAGCCCAACCTCAGTAGTGGGAAAGATCATGGAAACATTACTGAAGGAAAGAATAGTAGAACACCTGGTTGCCAATGGTCTACAGGACCCAAGGCAACATGGTTTTACTGGAGGGAGGTCATGCCAGACTAACCTCATTGAATTCTTCGACTTAGTGACAAGAGAGATGGATTGAGGGGCAGTGGATGTGGCTTACCTGGACTTCAGCAAGGACTTTGACACTGTGCTGCATAGAAGGCTGTTAAAGAAGCTGGGAGACATAGGAGTGGGTAGGACAGTGGTGCAGTGGGTGGGGAACTGGCTGGATAGCAGGACACAGAGGGTGGTGGTAAATGGCTGTCACTCCACAGAGGGAAAGGTGACCAGTGCAGTGCCGCAGGAATCAGTGCTGAGTTTGGTCCTCTTCAACATCTTTATCAGTGACATTACAGATGACCTAGAGGGGGAGAATTTCCCTGTTCACTGATGACACAAAGTTTTGCAACAGGGTGGACATGCCAGAGGGTGTGGATGGAATGAAGAGAGATCTGCAGAAGCTTGAGGACTGGTCAAGGGGGTGGCAGTTGAGATTTAACACAAAGAAATGCAAAATAATGAACTTGGGGCACAAGAACCTAAGAACAGCATATCAGCTGGGGGGGGGGGGGGGGAGAGGATATAGAATGCTCCAAGCAGGAAAGGGACCTAGGGGTTCTCATCTCTGCTGATCTCATGGTTGGGAGTCAGTGCGACAAGGTGTCAGGAAAAGCAAACAGGATGCTGGGATGCATAGGCAGGGGTATCACCAGCAGGAAAAGGGAGGTCATAATTCCAATATACAAGACATTAGTGAGGCCACACCTTGAGTACAGTGTCCAGTTCTGGAGACCTTACCTACGTAAGGACATAGATAGGGTGGAGGCAGTTCAGAGGAGGGCAACCAAGATGGTTCGGGGATGACATCACAAAACCTATGAGAACAGGTTGAAAGATTTAAATATGTACTCCCTAGAAGACAGGAGGAAGGGGGGATATGATTGAGACATAGAAGTACTTCATGAGGAGGAACAAGGTGCAGGGAAAAACACAATTTTTCTTACAGAAAGATGCTCCAGGACTAGGGGACATGGGATGAAACTAGAGGGAGTGAAATTCAGAGGGAATGTGAGGAAGTACTTCTTCACAGAGAGGGCAGTGGACAAATGGAATGCCCTGCTGGAGGAGGTGGTGCGGGAAGAAATGATTACAGGATTTAAGAATGCATGGGATAGGCATAAAGGGATCCTGGTAGTCGGGGGAAGGGGACAACCTAGTTCTAGGGAAGCTTGAAGAAGTACAGTACGTGTGCAAATGGGCAGATTGGGTGAGCTGCAGGCCTTTATCTGCCACCAACATCTATGTATCTATGTAGCTATGTATCAAGGTACACCCAATGTTCCATGATGCCATGTAGTCCAGCACCTGACCACTTGCCTACTAGTCTTTTGTGATCTGAACCTCAGGACACACACTAGCATACAAGTCATGTAAAGCCACCTGAGTAAAATAGTGACTAGATGGCACAGTGTTCCAGGGCTCCACCACATGCATCAAACTGGAATGCAACACTACAGATGAAGGAGAAGGGCAGTAGAGTCACCAACATCAATCAAACTACTGCCAAGTTTAACTCTTTTTCCTTATTGTGCCCAGCAGCAAACTTGCCAGACTGCTCCAGAACTTGTTGCAAAGCCAGCTGCCTCCATGGCTCTGATGGCACATCCAGAGGTGATGAAATGTTTGGCTCCCCAGCCCCAGCAACCTGTGGTGTTTGGCTATAAATGAAGGAAGTAATCCTTCCTAGAGGTGCCTGACATGTTTGGTAGCTACCCTCACTTATCACTCTGACCCACTCATGGATATTATGTGTCCACAAGTGGGTTGACATTCCAGATGTACCAAAAGCAGGTGCACAGCTACAACTAATTTTAACCAGAAAAGTCACACAGCTAACCAGCTTTACATTAGGATTACAAATTTCAGAATATTGCCAAATACTGGAGCCCTTACTTTGTTTACTTGGTATTGATTCTTCAGTCAACAGAACCAGCAGGGCTACCACCACCATCATGCTCAGCTTGAGGGACGCCATCAGAACCACCTTTTCTCTTAGGAGCAGTTGAGATCCACAAATAAATCTTCATCCCACTTGTGGACACCTGAATGGGCCTCTCTGATCTTTTCCCACCTTTACCAATCTACTGACCTCAACTAAGCTCCTCTCTTCCTTACCATCACGCTCAGATGGTAATTCACCAGCTGACTCATAATCTGTGTCTTCATCATTGGAAGGGGGCTCAGGATATTGGACAGTGACAGGTTCTTCCATGATGAGGATGTCCTCCTCCACCTCCTCAACCATCACCTCCTAAGGGAAAGGCTTATTTTGTTGTTGCTGTTGTGGAACACCTTGAATAATGGGAACATGGGTAGGGTTAGGATCTGCCCCAACCTCCCCACTTGGATATAGTAGTACCCCTTTCTCTTCACTAGTTGCTGACACACCATGAGTTGCATAAGCAGAAATAGCATCATCCAAGTGATAGACTACCGTGTGGGTGCCAAATGTAACACAGCCACTCTGGAGATGGCAGGTTTTTTTTAGTGCAGTAGGACTGTGGTGGTGGTGGTGGTGAGTGTGCAGGCAATGAAACTCCTCTTGCTTAGAGTTACTGCTTGCCAGCCAGACGACCTGGGTTCTGGCTCTGAGCCCGGAACATCTAGTGCCAGCCGGCATGGTGGGGTTCAGGTTTCCATTGGATGCCTACCACCTTGGGGAGGGAGGGCACCTCCTTCCACTGCATGACTGCCCCCTGGTGATCCAAGGGGACAGAGTTGTCATGTGGGAGGTAACAAGTGGTCCATTTGGGGTGGCCTTATGATGGAACATACCCACTTGTCTGGCAGTTGACATGGAGGCATCACATGCTCAGAGTGAGGTAGGCAGGGGAGCACTGAAGGTGGGGAGTGGCTCACCCATCCTTTTGACTGCCCTGATAGGCATCTCACCAAGGCCACCTCTCAGGACCATGCCCTTGGGCGAGGGGAGGAAAAGGAAATAAAATCCCTGGCAGCTCCAGGCAGATGAGGCCACCCCAACAAAAAAAAAATGAACTCCTCTTGCTCACCACCGCTGCTGCTGCCAGCTTCCCCTGCAGCACCAGCCACATCAGCAGTATTTGTACCCCTGCTGTGACCATGGCTGTTATCATTGCGTTCAGTTACACTGACTGTAAGAGTACCACTGACACCAGCCAAAGTTAACTGCTTTATAGTAGAAGCAGATTTTTGGGGGCACACCCTTACCTTGCTCAAACTCACTAAGGGGCCATCCACATCTGACCCAGATGAACCACTATTGCCAGTACCACCACCACTAAATACACCTACATCACAATGTTCCACTTTCTCTTCAACATTTGTTGCTCAGAGCCTGGCAACAACAACAGCAGCATAGCTGTGCTTCAGCACTTCATGCTGAGAACTAGAGACAGCTTATATTCTCAATGTGCTTTACAAAGTTTTTGACTTAATGGAAGTAAAAAAAAATATGTACAGTATACACACTTATTGTACAATACACACACACACACAAAAATCAAGCTATGAAGCTGAGTATTAAAGTTAACACACTATAATAACTGGGTCTTCATTTTTCCCATACAAAAACCATGGCATTATTTGCTGTGATAAAGGAGTGTTTATTATGGCAAACATGTGCATGGTTTGCATATGTGCACACCACAACTCTTCTTCCCAGACGGCTGGCTGCCTCATCTTTCCCTTGGACACAGAACTGCCACTCTGACTAGGTGGGAAGTCACTACCAGAAACTAGAACTTTAAATTTTAAAGCAAAAATAACCCAATCATTTCTGCGGGCACAAATAAATGTATTAAAAAAGTTTAAATAAATAAATAAAAGTGACCACAGACTGCATACTCAAACCTAAGTGGACCACAGCCACACATGGAGGTCTTTTTCTATTTTATATAATTGCTCTGGTGAAAAATGAAAACTCAGCAATTATATAAAATAAAATATGGGCTGGTGTGTGTAAACTCAAAGTTTACACACACCCTCGGGGTTAAATACTTTCACAAACCCTTCGAGCTTCGCTCTTGGGGTTTATGTAGCATCTAACCCCTCAGGTGTGTGTAAACTTTTCGGTAGACATGCCACCCCATACTTTATTCTATATATAATAACTGGCTCTCCCTTTTTACCATAGAAAAACCATGGCATTATTTGCTGTGATAAAGAAGTGTTTATTAGGCAAACACACTCATGGTTTCCATCACTCTGCATGTGTGCCCACCGCAGCTCTTCCTCACAGACTGCTGGCTACCTCATCTTTCCACCAGAGTCAGAACCACCACTGGGACTCGGCACTAAGTGACCGCCAAAAAAAATAAACACATTATAAATTATAACTAACATTTCAGCTCCGGGCAAAAATAATGAATTTAAAAAGTTTAAATAAATAAATAAAAATTATCGGCGGACCACTCACTGGCACTTAAGTGGATGACGGCCACACAAGAACATCTTTTTTTATTTTATATAATTGCAGTGGCCAAAAAGGAAGACCCAGCAATTATATAAAATAAAATATGGGGTAGTGTGTGTAAATGCGGAAGTTTATGCACCCCCTTGGCATTTGATGTTTTAATAAACCCCTTTGAGCTTTGCTCTTAGGGTTTATGTAGCATCTAACACCTCGGGGCGGGGGTGTAACCTTCTCATTACACACACACACCACCCCATACTTTATCTATAAGTAATACACAGTCAGAGCAGCCAGCCACACACAGGCACTCACAGACAGAACTTAAATTATTGCAAAAAATACTTCTAACTCTTCAGTTTGACCAATGACACAAATATACATCAAACAAAAACAATGAAGTTTTGGGCACACCTGAAAAAGTTTGCAATGAAGTCCAACTAAATACTTTTCTAAGCTAGAAAAGGGACAGATTGTCTTCCACTCACCTTCACCTCATGGAACCAGACAAAATCTGCAACATTTGCAGGTCAGAAGCACAGGAAGTACATCACAGTACTTCCTGTAAATGACACAGAATACAACACTACAAACAGAATCAGAATCAAACAGGGAATCGGAAATCAGAGTCTGAGTTCAGTTTCATTATGCAACCAGATTCATAACTTCTGAAAAATATCTGGAATTCTGAAACCCAAAAAGTGGAGGGCAATGTGATGATTCCTGTTCCACTGGGTGGAACCCCAGCAACCCTATTACTCCCCCCTAAGTATAGCAACTGCAAAATCTAAAATTGCCATGTTTGTTTTGCTGTTCTCTCCTGTGCTTTGCCTACTCAAACCCAGGATGTGGCTGCAAAATAGAAAACGTTTCCTAGTGTACTCTGCTCTGTCTTCAACGCTAAATAAAAAATTAAATAAATAAATCTGATTAGTTGTAGCGGCAGTTTTGTTTACCTGTTTCCCCATCATTGTTTACATGTACAAATGGCTTAGTAGAAGCAAAATTCTGTTGAGAAGGGAAAAACAATGTATTACTTCATTAAGTTATTCAAACATATTGTCTAGGAAAACACAATGAACAGCATCTTATTTCCTGGTGCAGCATGAGTGGGGGAAGAGATAAAAAGAATAAAAGCAACAGTTACAATAGTGTGAAAAGTAAAATAGGAAAACTGTATCATGCATACCCACACGTGTAGATTATTGAGCAATTTTAAGGAATCTTAGGATCCCCGTATTCAAAATGAAACAGATGTTAAAGCTCAGCTACATGTCTGTGAATCTCATATAGCAGGATCAGTGTTCAAAATGAATTCAGTGGTTAAGCTCAGCACCATGACTGACAATATAGTTTAGTGGTCAAGAGCACTGAGCTGTAAACCTGGAGAAACGGGTTTGAACCCCACAGCCACCACTTGCATAGTGTGTGACCATGAGCAAGTCACTTAATATCCCTGTGCACCCAGGAGACTACTGGAAACCAGCTTCAGCTTAGTGTGTCTTTCCTGGCCAAAAATCGTAAAAATAAAATATAAAAAATAAAAGAATGACAAGGCACCTCCAAGAGGAAACAGAATGAACAGAAATCCAGGGTGAATAGTGAAGTATAATAACTCACCAAAATCAGTAAATAACATATTTAGTTTATAGCAATTTGGTTTATATGTTCTGGTTTAGACAGAGTACTAGACAAAGATTTCTGACATCACTTTCCAGGGTCAAGCCCTTATGACTAAAACATACTGCTCAGCCTAAGGGTATTCATGAAGCATTTAAAGCAGGAGACTGAAGACCATTTTTATGGAATTTATAACTGCATCTCTGTATATCTATCATTCTATGATATTGGCTTCCTTGATATAACTTATTTACACTTTTCTATCTAAAATAAGAAATATTACTGAAGAATATTTTATTATCTTAGCACTTTTCCTTCTTTAACAACTACAGTTATCAGCTCAATATAACTTACACAAAAATTAACATCACTGATATCAGATCAGCACAGTTTTTCGAAGAAAAATCTGACTTCAATCCAATTATGAAAAAATGGTCAGCTTTGTATGTCATCCATCATAATATCGGATGTTAAGAGTTCCTCTCCCAACACTGATTTCAGGCTTTTACTGCAAATTTCACAGCCTATTTTGATGAATAAAACATCCATTTTACAGTAAATAACATCTGAGACCTCATGAATTTGGTTCATTAATCAGATTTCATCCCTGCTAAAGCACTCTCTTTCTTTTCCATTACAGTGATGCTGGCTGCTAAAAATCCCAAGTGAGGTTTCTCCTCTTTGCCTTGGATCTGACCCATCCCATCTCTCCTCTCTATGTTATCCATTTGGAAGTGTAAAACCCTCCCAATAGAATAATAAAGCAGAAATCTTTTTAAGGCTACCTCCTTTCCCCTCACGTCCCCTGAATCATTCCCCTAATATATTAATTGCTCTTGAATAAGAGCACACTGTCAATTGTGTGCATGTGTGCATTTGTGTGTGTGTCTGTGTTTGGGGGTGAGAGCTGAAAAACTAGTTTATACTTTTCAAAATAATAACCATTCATATTCTCCAGATACTATCCTCTAATACTACTGCATGTAGGGTAAAAAGAGATACTAGGGAGAGTGTGAGCAAGAGTTACTGGTTAAAGTCCACAGTACGGATGCATAGAATTATGAGGTGATTGGTCTGGAAGGGAACATGGACAAAATGGTCTACAGGGTGAGGTACTGGAGATCCTTAAACCAAGGATGACAGTTCATATTCAATAAATTTGGGTTCTAGGTCCCAACTGGTAAATGTTCATGTCTGGCAACCTTCAAGAAGAGCTTCAAGCACGCATGGTATAGGTGCTTGGGCATAATAGGTAGAGGTATGGGAGGAGGGAAGGACACCAGTGACTGAACAGGGTCCATAGTGTTGTGATAGGCAGGGGAAATAGAACAAATTAGATGGGCCTACTGGTCACTGTCTGCCAAAACATTTTATGTTTCCATGTAACCTTCTTAAATACTTAAGGGTGCCTCATACTTTCTGGGATCACAGGATTACAGTACATTACAGGTTCTCTGAGTTAAAAGCAACATTGGAAAAGGGACTTTCACTGATGTGGTTCCTTATTTTGAAACACAACACCTGATTTACCAAAGTCAGGGCCCTCTGATGGCCCAATGGATAGGCAGGGCCAGATTAAGGCAACCTGGGGCCCAAGGCCCAAGACAAATCTGCCCCCCCCACCGCAACCATGCCCTTCACCATGACTTGGCCATTGCATATCAGTTACTGAAATCTGAAAAATAAATTTTTTACTGTCCATAAAAAGTGACATAAAACATAAATGACCAAACTAAAATGCTTCAAAATTAATGAAACTAATAATATCAATATGGAGCTATAACAATAGTCCGAGTTTTGATCATTTAGAGAAAATAATTACTAACTGGCCTGGTCAAAATATCTTTTTGGGGTGTGAAATGACATGATTTGCACTTCTCAAAAGCCCCCCTCCCTGAAACACACACGCTGGCAGTCTAGGTGTTATCATTTTGTCCTGTCAGGTAGTATGAACCAGGATGTGGGAGTTTTATTGGGTAGGGTAGGGACCCATCTCTAAAACAGGCTAAGTCCAGGGTGATGTAGAAATTAAGTTGATGGTTTACTAGAGGAGTCATGAACTTTAGAGATTATATTGCAAAGCGAGTTATTGTTGGAAGAAGCCATTCCCAGGATCAAACATCTCTGTTATTGGTAAGTAAACCAGGATCAATAAATGGCAAGATTTACTGATGGGACTCTGGAAATAGATTCATTTGTTCTCCCTGAAAATGGAGCTATATCAAAGTCAGAACTTCAATATGAGTGAGATGAGGGAATTAAAAAAAAGTATAATTTTGAATTGTACCATTGAAAAGCATTGTAGATTTCCTAATTTTAGGAATAGATGAAATATAGAGCATACACATTGAATTGCACTGTTAATCTTTTATATTTAAGAGTAAGGCTTTGATTCGGACTGCCTCGGTGCTTTGGCGCTATGTGGATTCTATGTGGGGCTGGGTTACAAAGCAAAGGAAATGGACCTGATCACACTTTAAAGGTCAACCTGGCTGGGGGCCCCCTGAAGCTATCAGCTGCACTTAACACCTAATTATGAAGGTGAGAGTCATGTCACAGTTCAGCCCCTGCCTTGCTCTGACTACTCAGTGGTTAAGTCCTTTATAAAAAAGAAAAAAAGTTTCAGCTCAGACAAAAAGAAAAGGATACATAGTAAATATATGTTGGGGATTGCTGGGGGCCCCCTGGCAGGCAGGAGCCCTAGGCTAGTGCCTTTGTTGCCTATGCCTTAATCTGGCCTTGTGTGTTTCACACTTCTATGCTGGTGTCTTGGGTTTGAGAGCAAACTCAGGAGCCAGCCTTGGGTGGGTAGGCTGAGAGCCAGTGCTGTTGAATGGCAATGTGTCTCATTTGGGAGGGAGAGGTATGGGGGTATATTGTGATGCTGCAGTGGTCTCTGCTGGTGGGATGGGGAACTTGCTGTCCTAACAAATGCATGATGAATACAGTTAATGCATGACCTCCCCCACACATGCTTGCATGCTGCCTGGGGTTATGGAAGCAAAATCAGGAGGATAACCCACCAGCTATTCAAGATGATGGCCAGCCCCTTCCAGGCTCCATAATACTAACCTGGAACTATGCTCCACAGGATCCAGACTCCAAAGGGGTGTGTGTGACCCTAATGACCCTCACATGGGAGGAAGCCATCAGGGATGGATGATGGGGAAAGTTCCTGGGCAAGGTGGGTGATGGGGCTGGCCAGATGGGGGCAGGCCAGTGAGCAGGAAGATTAAACACAGAATGAAACAAAATACTTAATTTACCAGTTCAATTTTAAAAGTCTGCCATTCTGTCACTGATAAATGACTGTAATTCCCTTTAGATTATATCAAGTCTCTGCAACTGTGTTTATATTTCAGTCTCTTCGACTGTTTCCTGAGTTTGTTCATGTATAATACATCCTGAAATAAAGCTTTGCTTGTCTTACTGTAACTTTACTACTGCTTCTCCAGGGTACACTTGTGAAACACAAGAATGAGAACAGTTGTCTAACTATGTCTTGTGCAGTTTTTGCAAATAAATGAGTCTGCCATAAGACAGTATCATACAGACCATTGTCTGCCTCCCCAGCTTTGTGAAGGACATGTTAGGGGTGGGTCCCTTCTGCCTGCAGGTAGGGGCTTGCCAGGTAGCAACACCTGCAGGGGAGGGATCACTAAGGCCACACATAGGGTGGAGGTTTTGGGCTTGAAGAAGGAGACTGAGGGTTAAAATCAGCCAGGTCTGGGGCTACCCCTCTGTCTTCCCCTTTCAGCCAGAAGATCAAGATCAAGCTCAGCCAGAAGAGCAGCATTATCAGCAGCCAGACCATGCCTACAGGTACAGTAAGGAAATTATGGCTGCAAGGCTGGGCAAGTTCAAGCACTTTACATCACTTCCATAAAAAAAATTAAAAATAAATAAAAGGAGAATTTGTGCTGCCTAGACTAACTGAAATCAGGACTTAGAGCATTCATTTGTCCTCGGCTTGCCACGTGGCACAGTGTGGGAATGGACTGGCAGCTAATGTGCAGCTGCTGGAGCTGGGCTGGTGATCAGTAAGAGAAATGCAGGTATATGCTGCTGAAACCCAGGTGGTGCTCAGTAGCTGCCCCTTGCCTTTATGACAGCTCCTCAGCATACTATTTTATGCTGCAAAATTCCGCCATTCCATTTCCAGCAGAGTTCAATGAAATTTCAGCTAAATTTTGAATATTCTGTGGAATTTCTTTCTGCTGGAATTTGAAAATTCCGCACAACACTAGTGCAGATGTGTCCTGGTTCACAGACGATGACAGTGGATGACCTCTGGTGGTAAGTATAGGAAAAATCGGGGGATCATGGGTGCTCAGTGGGATGGTCAAGATGGGGGAGGGGTGGTGGAGATGTTCCAAAATCTGTCTTTGAAAACCTGTAAAAAAGAAAACATTCCCCAATGTCCTTTTTTTTTGCCCTTAAAAAAATAAAATGGTCCCTAGTTAGAGTTAGGCCCGATGACCCCAAGGCACACCACATCACCTGTTGGTCTGTGGTGGGTGGGGAGGAGTGGGATGGTAAGGCATAGGGGTGTTAGGTTGTCAACCCTAATGTCTCATTTCCCTAATTTTGTCACTTCAACCTTAACTGGTGCATTAATGTTTTTGCAATGAATTTCCTTACTTTTTGAGAAAATGTAATGTAACTGGTAACTGGTATGTATTGGTGGAGCAAGGGCCCTCTGGACCCAGTGCTCTCTAGCTGCCCAATATAGCATAACGACAGTTCAGGAGTACGGGCCCTGGGCCCTGCACTCCACTCATACATAACCACGGAGCTATACAGCAGCCTGTAGGGCTGAAAAGGAACCCTTGTAACACTAATTTGCCAATATCTCAGTAACCATAGCAGCTATGAAAAAAAATTTCATTGCAGTTGTAATCATGACTTTGAAACCTCCATGCATGCCTAGTTCACCTATATCTTGCATCGTTTCTGAGATAAGGGTACCAAACGGCACTGTGGGCACTGCAGTGTTTGCCAATGGGAAACATTTCAACTTCATAATGGCATACTTATGGAACCCATGAAGATTTTTGCACCTAAACTGCATAATTGACATCTCTAGGGCACCACCTTTATACCCTGCAAATTTCATGCCAAAACACCAAATTGTTTATTTGCAGTGTAATGGGAAAGTTTTAAAATTCTTAGTTTGTGAGGTGGCAAAATCCCCATTCGCAAAGTCAGTCACCATTCGCGAGCTGTCAGAATTGGCATTTGCAAATATTCCTTGTTTGCCAGATTTTGGCCTTCTGTTCTGGAAATTGCGATCAAGGATTTTGATGGTTCACGAAAGGGGATCAGCTCATGAAAGGGGATTCTGACAGCTCGCGTAAGGGGTTTTGTCACCTAGCAAAAGAGGGTTTAAAAAAAAATTCCCTTTTGTGAGCTGTCAAAATCGTCTTTCACGAGTCAATCCCTTTTTGTATAGTGACAAAATTCCTGTTTGCGATCCAATCCTTGTTTGAGAGAAGGGCCATCTGGTCTAGAAATCATGATCAAGGATTTTGTCAGCTCGCAAGAAGGGATCGGCTCGTGAAAGGAGATTTTGACAGTATCCTGTGATGAAGGCGACCGCTATTGAGCTTTTACAAAAAGGGTGACTCAATAACGGTGCCTGTTCACATGGCTATGGGACAGGGAGGGTAAATATAGTGACAGGATGTCACTATATGTACACATGCGTGAGTGAGCATGCTGTGTGACAGGTGGAAGAGGAGGGAGGTTTTATATGGTGTAGTGCGGTGGTAGGCTGCTAAGCTGGTCATGTGGCATGGTGGGTTGGTGGCAGACTAGGGTTGGAAGGGTGCCGGATTCGATTCTGGGTGCACTGCTATTTTTGCACCCACCAGGATTTCCCTTTTTTTTCACCACCCCTGGCATGCACCCCCCCTGGAGTTGAGAATCCTTTACAAAAATGTATATCTTCAGTGCCCTTGTGCTCTCATACATGAGTGTACATCACCGAAACAGATTTTCGGTGATGTACAGTCGATCTAGTGGTGATCGTCTTTTTGTGATCACCATTATGACATGAAACCAATTTTGACAGCTCGCAAAAGGGGATTCAAAACACTAATCCCCTTTCAGAAGTTGTCAAAATCCCCTTTCGCAAGCCGATCCCCTTTCATGAGCTGACAGAATCCCTGTTCATGAGCCAAGCCTTGTTTTTGAGATAGGGCCATCTGGACCTGAAATCACAATTAAGGATTTTGTCAGCTCGTGAAAGGGGATTGGCTCACCAAAGAGGATTCTGACAGCTCATAAAAGGGGATCAGAAGTGAGTGACAATGATTTTTTTAATTTAAAATGACTGTTTTTTTTTGACAAAAATGAAGCAAACCAAAGCCATGGGTTTATAGAGGGTGCCACCCTGAACAAAACCCATGCTTCAATTGCAAGACAGCACATCCGTGGGGCAAGTTACAACATTTTGTTTGTGGGGGAAGAATAAAAACAAGATGGCGGCTCACGAAAGGGGAATTTTTCCCCACAAACAGGGATTTTATAAATCCCCATTCACGAGGTGACAAAATTCTTGATTACGAGCCCAATCCTCTTTCGCAAAACATACATATAAATTTAAGACTGAACTGAGCATGCTGAGAACCAGAACATTCAAAATTAAATAACTTTGGAAAAGATTAATATTTTTTCACCACACTAATGCTGGAGTGTTCTTTGAGCAATCCTATTTCTACCCTGAAACTTTCAGAAAAAAATTCCAGATGGTGTGGCCACAGAGCGATGGGCAAATATCAGCAAAAATGGACAAAAAAAAAGCAAAAAAATGCATTTACTGGTGCTTCGCTGCACGAAAACTGCAAATCCGGTCGAAATGCAACTTGGCAAATCAAGAGATCCACCATATGAGACCACACATTCCACATTTTGTGCAAATCCGTTGAACAGTCACAAAGTTATTAACTGCCTACTCAACCCTAACTATAATATATGTATGTATATATATATTTATATATATATATATATATATATATATATATATATATATATATATATATCTTATAGGGCACGGTTGCGCCCCTATAGTTAGTTATGAAGGCACTTTAATGTTAAACTTTAAATTTTGCACATTAATAACTCTGGACCCATTCAACAGATGTGAATGAAATTTGGCATGTGTGATGAGGCATGGTAGATCACTTGATCTGACAAATTGCATTTCAGTCGGACTTACAGTGTTTGCACAGTGAATCGCTGAATAATGAACTTTTCGCCAGTTTTGAGGGCAGGTTTTTGGATATTGTCTGTGGTGCTGCATGGCCACCATGTGTCATGCTGGTCTGAAACCTGGCATGTAGAAAGACCTTGGGTCAAGAAACATGCCACCTTTTGTTTGGTGAAAAAATATTAATCCATTCAAAAGTTATTAAACTTTTTAGCTCCCATTATGAGTCTAAGGAAAAATTTATATGGTTGTTTTGCGAAAGAAAAATGGGGTTTAGGCCATCTGGTCACTCCTCACAATCAAAGAATTTGTAGGCTCATGATCAAAGATTCTTTGATCATGAGAAATTTATTGATCACGACAGCTGTCATCTTGTTTTCAGTTTGGGGTTGGAAAAAAACAAATATCTCAACCTAGGGGTGACTTCTGAAGTAAAACTTGGATGGGTTTTGCTCAGGGGGGCTTCCCTCTATCGAGTCATGCCTGTGGTTTAATGTAGTTGTGTCAAAAAATGGAGTTTTAAACTTTTAAATTCTTTGATCACGGCTCGCTAACAATCTTTGATCGCGAGCCTGCAAATTCTTTGATCACGAGATTCTTTGACTGTGATCTTCATTTTTGAGGGAGGGAGAGACGAGATGGCCAGATTTCTGGGTTGGAATAAAAACAAATATCTCAGCCCAGGGGTGGCTTGTGAAGTAAAACTAGGATGGGTTTTGCTAAGGGGCTTCCCTCTGTCGAGCCATGTCTGTGGTTTAATGTAGTTATATCAAAAAATGGAGTTTTAACATTTTTAAATTCTGTGATCGTGAGCCTGCAAATTCTTTGGTCTCGAGATTATTTGATCATGAGCTTCGTTCATGAGGGCGGGAAGAGATGGCCAGATTTTTGCTGGACCAGATGTCTCTGGGAGGGACCAGATAGCCCAAATTTCATGACCAGATGTCCCCTCATGATCAAAGATGATCTTTGATCGGGAGGTTGCGGCAGATTCTCGCGATCAAAGAATTTTTAAAGGTGCAAAAATGTTACAATTAAATATCTTGGAAACGGTTTGGTCTTTTAACTTAAAATTTGGAGGGTGTGGCAGGGATGTCCTGTAGATGTGCATTATGCTGTTTAGGTGTTGGAAAAAATTATTTGATGAGGAAATATTGCATGACAAAGTTTATGTTTTGTGGATAGCATTCTGCATTCCTGCATTGTTGTAATGGCTTGACATTTATAGGGTAGCTAGCCTTACTGCCACTAAGGTAATTTTCAGTGGTTAGATGTGTAAAATGTAAACAGATGTGAAATTATGCCATGCCGATGAATGGAAATTTGGTTTGTTTCAACTTGGTTGAAGCGTGGGGCCCTCCATCAACTTGCGTGACATTATACTTTACTGTGCTTTCTAAAAAAGTAAGGAAATTCTTTGCAAAACACTGCGTTAATGCAACGGTTAGGGTTTTTTACAGTGACAGAAGCAAGGAAATTCCCCATTAGGGTTACCACCCCTTCCACCCCTCGACCACCCCGTCACCAACAGGCATTGGGGTGTGCTTTGGGATCATCGGTCCTAACTCTCCCCCCATTCTTCTGTACTGCACCACTTCAGCTTATTTACACATGGAATGGTGTGAGAGTTAGGGCCGATGACCCCAACGCACATCCCGATGCCTGTTGGTGGAGGCGGGGTGGTCATGCGGTGCAAGGGGTGGTAACCTTAATGGGGAATTTCCTCACTTTTGTCACTGTAAAAAACCCTAACTGTTGCATTGATGCAGTTTTTTTGCAAAGAAGATAGATAGATAGATAGATAGATAGATAGATAGATAGATAGATAGATAGATAAATAGATAGATAGACAGACAGACATACAGACAGACAGACAGACAGACAGACAGATAGATAGATAGATAGATAGATAGATAGATAGATAGATAGATAGATAGATAGATATTCTTTGCAAATGACAATGTTAATGCATCAGTTAGGGTTGATATCAAACCCTAAAAAAGGAGGGAAATACAATGTTAGGGTTTCAACCCTATCATTCCACCGCCTCCCTGCACACACCAACCAGCATTGAGGGTGTGTCTTGGGTTTATCAACCCCAACACTTACCCCATTCCATAAGTACATAAGATGAGATGGGTACAGTAGGTACAGTATAGGAGAATGGGGTGAGTATTAGGGCTGACAAAACCCAAGAGACACCCCTGACGCTGGTTGGTATGTGCACGGAGAGGTGGGATATTAGGGTTGACATCCAAACATTGTATTTGTCTCCTTTTTAAGGTTTGATATCAACCTTAACTGATGCATTAAATCAGTTTTTTTGTAGAGAATTTCCTTACTTTTTGAGATAGTGTAATCAAAGCCTATTTGCCTCTTAGCGCAGAGGCGTTCGGGCCCTGCACTGCCATCCCTCCATAGATGCATGTATGTATGTATGTCGCTGTGGAAGGAATATGCACTCCAATTTATAGGACAACAGTGACCAAATTTCCAGCATAGCCATCTTATTACCCCACTTCATGTACCTGGCATGGAAAATTTTCAAAACCCCTCCAAAATATAATTCCACGCAACTACAATGCCATTCCATGCACAGGTGGAAAAACACATTTGACTAGGATTTGACAAATTATGGCTGTGACATACTTGAGGTGGGATAATAACAAGTTTATGTTGAAAATGTGGGGTCAAAGTCATTCAAATTTCCAAAGTTACAAGCGTGCATAGCGAAATTGCAACGAATGGTCATCATGACTTTGCCATTTTTACATATTTTGATCCCAGATTTTCAACATAGCCTTCTTATGACCCCACCTCATGATCAATATAGCTGTCATTATGCAAATCCCACCTGAAAGGTGAATTCTGCAAGCAGCTGCAAAATCCCCTTTTGGGTGGGAGTTGCATAATGACAGTCACATTTGGTCATGAGGTGGGATCCCCAAAAGTCTATGCTAAAAATTTGATGTCAAAATATGCAAGAATGGCAACGTTATACACCATTGAATTACCATACAAAAGAAGATCTTATTTTGTCAGTCACCATACAAAGCAAGATCTTGCTTTGTATGATAAATGTTAAATAAAACACATTTTAAGGGCATTTATTGAGTAGTAAAGAGCAGAATGCACTTAAGGGGTCCCAACATTGTGCACGGGGTGGTGAGCAAGGTAAGTCTGTTTGCAGATGATACCAAAATTGGAGCAGTGGTAGAAGGAGGGGAGGGATGAAAGCAGCTGCAGGGGAACCTATGCAAGCTAGAGGAGTGGTCAGAGAGATGGCAGCTGGGGCTCACTGCAAAGAAGTGTAAGGTTATGCTCTTCGGGGTGAAGAACCCAAGGAAAGAATACTGGCTGGGGGGGGTTAAGCTGGGGATCACTGAGGAGGAGAAGGACCTAAGGGTAATGGTAACAGGGACTATGACCAACACTGCACAGTGTAGGAGAGCAGCTGCAAAAGTGAACAAAATTCTGGGGTGCATAGCAAGGGGGTTTTCATCCAGGCAAAGAGAGGTGATCTTGCCCCTCTACAGGTCACTGGTAAGGCCAAACTTGAAGTACTGTGTGCAGTTTTGGAGGCCACACCTGAAAAGTGATATCAGGCTACTGGAGGGGGTGCAGAGGAGGACAACAAAGATGCTATGTGGAATGGAGGGGAGAGACTATGAGAACAGGCTGGAAGACCTGAATATGTACACCCTGGAGGATAGAATGGATTGGGGGGGACATGATAGAGACATTCAAGTATTTGAGTGGAATCAGTAAGGATGGTGCAGATGGGGTCTTTAAGCTAAGGATGGGGAAGGACACCAGGGGACATGGGCTAAGAATAGAGGGGGGGAATTTAGGAGGGAAATGAGGAGACACTATTTCACAGAGAGGGTGGTAGCAAAATGGAATGCACTACCAGAATGGGTGGTATCATGTAAATCTGTGAACAGCTTTAAAAGGGCATGGAACAGGGAACAGGGGAGAGTGAATGTGGGGGAGATAAAAGGTGGCAGTGGGATGACAAAGGGGAGGGGGTGGGGCAGCTGCAAACTTGGGGTGCTAGCTGCACACTCGAGCAGACTTAGATAGACTGAGTGGTCTGTTTCTGCTGGCACATTCATATCTTCATAATAAGCAAGCTACATGTGTTGGTTCCTCTCCAGAATATCATTTGGGGGGGGTTCAAATGCAAAAGAAGATCTTGCTTCATGAGTTAGCATATGAATCAAGGTCTTACTTCGTATGACACCAATATGAAAGAAGAATTTCAGTGTTAAAAAACACATTTTAAGGGCAGTAAAGTGCAGAATGCATGTATGGGGTCCTAATAAGCAAGCTACATATGTTGGTTCATCCCAAGAATAATATTTTGGGGGTGGTTCCAAATTTGAATTTTTCAGGCAAAACTGAAAACAAGATGGCGGCCATACGAAAGAAGAAATTTCCCATACGAAGGAGGATTCCTCTTTTGTTTCATACAGCTATCTTTTAGTGCTTACTGAGTATGCTCAGAAATGATTTTTTTAAATTTTCAAAATACAACAACTTAAAAACTGTTTTTTAATTTTTCACAGGACTAGCAAAAGGCATATATGTGGGCTGGATCCTTTGTGCCCTGATAATTTCAGACCAAAAAAACAAACTGTCTGGGCTGTAGACAAGTTCAAACAAAAATCTCGAAAATCACAAATTCGACTGGAAGGTAACTTGCCATATCAAGAGCTCTACCCCTACAGCACTGTGCATACCACATTGTGTGTAAATCCATTGAACAGTTGCAAAGTTGTTAAAGAACAAAATTTTGAGTTTAACATTGAAGTGCCTACTCAACCCTTACTATAGGGGTGCAACTGCACCCATATATGTATATATATGTATGTGTGTATATATATATATATATATATATATATTTTTTTTATTTTATTTATTTTTTATTTTAATTCATATATCGGATTTACAACCTTTGAGTCAAGGACTCATTTACAAAGGCACCTCGTCGCAGGTAGGGGAAACAATCAAGTTGTGAGACAGAACAGTGGGGAACAGTACAGGTGAGATACATGCAGCATACATAACAGAATTTTCAAAGACCAAATAAACATAGGTAATTGCAGAACAGCACACAACAGTAGGTCATTGGGGGTACCAGTGGGTCACACAGGATACTGTGTGAGGTATACAGATTGAAGAATAGGCAAATTGAGAGAGCTGTTGTACACGTAATACTATAGGAACTGGTTGGTTTGAAAGACACTTGCGGGAGGCCCTATAATAGGCATATGCAGCTCCGAGTGCTAATGAGGTGTTTGCGTAGGGCAGCTTTAAAGTGGCCAATTTTTGGTGTGTTTGTGATGTGCGCAGGGAGGGAGTTATACCAGGATGGTGCTCTGTGATGGAAGGACCTTTGGGTGAGTGAGGTCCTAGCTCTAGGCACCTGGAAGGTGGCTTTGGTAGCATTATGAGTGTTGACCGAGTGGGAGGCCCGTAGAAGTGGTGCAGCGACTCCTGGGGGGCATAGCCCAAGTAGGGCCTTTTTAGCCAGTATGCAGGTGTGATATTGCAGTCGTTCTTCAAGATTGAGTATGTTAGATGTGGAGTAGAGTTGGCATGTGTGAGTTCTGCTTGGGGCACCAGTCAGGAGCCTGCAGGCTTTGTTGATAGAAGTCTGAATTTTGGTGAGGGCAGTGGGGTTAGCGACTGCATAGGCAGGGAGTCCATAGTCAACCAATGACAGGATGGAGTAAGTGATGGCCAGCAATAGGGCGAACTCAGAGAGGCAGTCTTTGTGGCGGTAGAGGAGTCCAATTCGGGCATTCATGGCAGAGGACAAAGCACTGACATGGGCATGGAAGGAGAAAGCCGAGTCGAAGGTGATGACCAGGTATTTGTATGTAGATACCTGCTCAAGGGGGTGGAGGGTACTGGGAAGGATGCAAAGGGGAGCATTTTTGGAGTTACTTTGTCGGTGTGAAAAGATCATAGATTTTGTTTTCTTGAGATTCAGAACTAAGTGATGGTTGAAGAACCATTTTTCAGCTTGGCTGAAGGAGAGTTGCAGGGAGCTCTGGAGAGTGAGTGGTTTGGGGTGTGAGGTGACTAGGACTGCATCGTCAGCATATAGTAGCAGTTTGCCTGTGCAGGAGCTGGGAAGGGTGTTTAAGAAGAGACTGAACAATGTAGGGCCCAGAATGAAGCCTTGTGGGACTCCAGAGTGTACATGCAGGGCAGTAGATAGGTTGCCATTTAACTTGACCCGTTAGGATCTATCACAGAGGTAGCTGGAGAACCAGGCCAAAGGGCCAGACGAGAGTCCCAACTTATGGAGGGTATCAAGCATTAACGGGTGATTCACAGTGTCAAAGGCCTTGGACAGGTCAATGAACACTGCCCCAGCAGTCTCCCTGGCATCTAGTGCCAAGTGTATATGGTGGGAAAATTCTAGTAGAGCTGTGGTGGTGCTGTGACCAGGGCAGAAGCCATGCTGTTCTGGGCACAGAATGTTGTATTTGGATAGATAATCCACAAGTTGCGTGGATACTATTTTCTCCAGAGCCTTGGGAGGGGGGATGGAGATAGGTCTGTAATTGTTTGGTACTGTGCGGTCTCCATTTTTATGGATGGGGTGATTTCAGCCTGTTTCCATGCACTCAGGAATTGGCTGAGGCACAGGGAATGATTAAGGAGCTCCGTGAGGGGGGGCTAGCATGACATCCGTTGTTAGGTGGAGCATCCTGGAGTCAAGGGGGTCACAGTTCGGGTTGTTGGAGGAGAGGGCTTTTAGGAGGATTGGTTTTGCATCATGGGGGGAGATAGCCTTAAAGAGAAAGGGGGGATGAGAAATTGCTGGGTTGTTGGTTACCGGGATGGGGTCAAAGAAGTGGTCCGGAAGGACTGCACTTAGATCGGAAAAGGTTGTGTTAAGGCAGTCGGCAATACGGGATGGGTCAGTATTAATTATGCCATTTATAACCATCTGAGAGGGAGGAGGGGAGCGGGTTGTCCCGTTTAACTCCATGTTATCCCAGAAGGTTCGGGCAGAGCCCCAGGAGGAGGTCAAGATGGATTGATAGTAGTTGGCTTTGGCTTGTCTTATGGCCCAGGTGCACCAGTTGCGAGCTGTATTATAGGCTTGCCTGTCTGCTAACCTGCCAGTCTCAACAGCAATGTGCCATAGGTTATCATGCTGCTTCAATTGTTGGATCAGGGAGGGGGAAATCCAGGCAGCTGTGTGTCTTTTAGTACGGGTGTTGGTGACACGGGCAAAGATGTCACAGGCCTTACAAAAGGCACTGGTGAGGAAGGCTAGGGCGGTGTCTATATCCGTTGCGAGGGATATCGGTGACCAATCAAGCTGGGTAAGGTGCCGCTTAAGCTTGTTTAGACCTCCGGGGCAGAAGCTTCGATGGGGGGTGGTTTTGTACGCAGGTTTGCACGTGGGGGAGGACCAGAGGCAGAGAATAGGGGAATGGTCACTGAGGGAGTTTGCTAGGATGTTAACATCCATTACTTTGTGTGGGCGGTTAGACAGCACGATGTCTAGTAGGGAGCTGGTCCCACTTGATTGGTTAAATCTGGTGGGTAGAGTTACTAACTGGGATAAGTCAAGGGCTGCAAAGTCATTCTTAATTTGTGTTGAGGTGGAGCCAAGCCAGTTGATGTTGAGGTCTCCTAGGATGAGCTGTTCAGCCTTGTGTGGCAGGGTAGTGAGATAGTTTGTGAGGGAGTGGATTGCTAGGCTTTGTTCTCTTGGGGGTACGAAGGCTGTTGTGAGATAAAGAGGGCCACGGCCTGGGTCGGGGTGATTTTTAAGGTGATGGCCTGTGCCCCTTGGTCGAGTTTGGGAGTGGGTAGAGCATAACCCAGGAGGGAGTTACTTAGGTAGACAGTGCATCCGCCCCCACACTTATTCATACGATCTTCTCTAAAGAGGGTGAAGCCAGGGAGGGAGACAGCCGAGTCTGGGGTCGAGTGTGAGAGCCAGGTCTCCACTATGGCAAGAATGTCGGGCTTATGTTGAGAGACCCAACATTGGAGTGCAGCAGTCTTCCTTGGGAGACTGCAGATATTCATGGAGGCAATGCGGAGTCCATGTCCTGTGGGGGGCAATGTAGCAGGTCCGGGTCCGGGGTTGGGGTGGACATTTCCAGAGAGCAGGAGGAGTAAGATGATGAGTAGGAGAAAAGGACTACTGCGGTAGTGATAGGGATGCTTGGACTGATGCGAGGATCTGGGGGGGCAGTGCAGGGGATGGGTAGGGAGATAAGGGTGGGTAGAGCTAGGACAGAGAGATGCCACCAACCACTATGGGCTGTGGGGGATAGGGGCACCGGAGGGGGGTGTGATGGGGCGGTTGGGTGATCCAGTGTGTGGGGAGTGCTGATAGTGAACGGAGGGTAGATGGGGGGGTTTGGGGCAGCGGAGGAATGAGATGCTGGCATGTTGTGCATATACAGGGAGGTTAGAGAGATATTTGGCAGCGATTTATTTGGGGGGGATATGATACTGAGGAGCAATGTGAGTATACTAAGACCTGAATGAGACATATTGCTGTATAAGATAGATGAGATAGAAAAGGGAGGATTGTTTTTGCAAGCAGGATCCCCTTAGTGTTCAGCGGGTATAACCTGTAGGTGGAAAAGTGGGCTGATTGGTTCTGCAGCCTCACGTGACACTGTCTATAAAATAAAAGCCGACCAAGGGTGGTGGGTGGTGGGAGCCGACATGGTAGCGCGGGTCAAACAACGCTCCTGAAATGTTGGTCTGAAAGCCTTTGAGCTCCCACAGCCGCATACCTGGGAGTCCGGGGGGGGTTCGGCTAGTGCCTGTTGGATCCTGTGGGGAGGGCGGGCAGCTTCCTCCGGCCCTCGTGACCCTCGCTGGTGCTGACTGTAGAAGGAGAGAGGAAACAATTATAAATACAGTGCAGCAGTAGGAGGAGGGGCAGGTAAGACAATGAAAAGCTTTTAGTAGCAGTCGCAGGCTTTTAGTAGCAGTCGCGATCAGAAATGGCTTTCCCAATGCTTAATTACACTACCTGACTAAACAGTACTATTATTCAACAAAATGAGCCACAACATATCATCAACAGTGCTACCTGACTAAACAGCAATATTATTCAACAGACTGAGCCACAACAGTGCTGCACAGATGTTTTTTTTTTTTTTCTCTCAAAACAGCAGTTTGTCCATTGGCGCCAAATTTAAACTGAACAACGCGCCTGAAATGTTGGTCTGAAAGCCATTGAGCTCCCGCAGCCGCGATACCTGGGAGTCCGGGGGTTGGCGAGTCCCTGTTGGATCCTGTGGGATGGCAGGCAGCTTCCTCCAGCCCTCGCGACCTCGCTGGTGCTAACTGGGAGTCCGGGGGTTCGGCGAGTCCCTGTTGGATCCTGTGGGGAGGGTGGGCAGCTTCCTCCGGCCCTCGCGACCCTCGCTGGTGCTGACTGAAATGTTGGTCTGAAAGCCTTTGAGCTCCCGCAGCCACGTACCTGGGAGTCGGGGGGTTCGGCAAGTCCCTGTTGGATCCTGTGGGGAGGGCGGACAGCTTCCTCCGGCCCTCACGACCCTCGCTGGTGCTGACTGGGAGTCCGGGGGGGGTTCAGTGAGTCCCTGTTGGATCCTGTGGGGAGGGCGGGCAGCTTCCCCCGGCCCTCGCGACCCTCACTGGTGCTGACTGAAATGTTGGTCTGAAAGCCTTTGAGCTCCCGCAGCCACGTACCTGGGAGTCCGGGGGGGTTCGGCAAGTCCCTGTTGGATCCTGTGGGGAGGGTGAGCAGCTTCCTCCAGCCCTCACAACCCTCGCTGGTGCTGACTGGGAGTCCGGGGGGGGTTCGGCGAGTCCCTGTTGGATCCTGTGGGAGGGCGGGCAGCTTCCTCTGGCCCTCGTGACCCTCGCTGGTGCTGACTGGGAGTCCGGGGTGGGGTTCGGCGAGTCCCTGTTGGATCCTGTGGGGAGGGCAGACAGCTTCCTCCGGCCCTCGCGACCCTCGCTGGTGCTGACTGGGAGTCATGGGGGGTTCAGCGAGTCCCTGTTGGATCCTGTGGGGAGGGTGGGCAGCTTCCTCCGGCCCTCGCGACCCTCGCTGGTGCTGACTGAAATGTTGGTCTGAAAGCCTTTGAGCTCCCGCAGCCGCGTACCTGGGAGTCCGGGGGGGGTTCGGTGAGTCCCTGTTGGATCCTGTGGGAGGGTGGGCAGCTTCCTCCAGCCCTCACAACCCTGCTGGTGCTGACTGGGAGTCCGGGGGTTCGGCGAGTCCCTGTTGGATCCTGTGGGAGGCGGGCAGCTTCCTCCGGCCCTCGCGACCCTCGCTGGTGCTGACTGGGAGTCCGGGGGGTTCGGCAAGTCCCTGTTGGATCCTGTGGGGAGGGCATGCAGCTTCCTCCAGCCCTCACAACCCTCGCTGGTGCTGACTGGGAGTCCGGGGGGGTTCGGCGAGTCCCTGTTGGATCCTGTGGGGAGGGTGGGTAGCTTCCTCCGGCACTCGCGACCCTTTCTGGTGCTGACTGGGAGTCCGGTGGGGGTTTGGCGAGTCCCTGTTGGATCCTGTGGGGAGGGTGAGCAGCTCCCTCCGGCCCTCGCGACCCTCGCTGGTGCTGACTGACTAAACAGCAATATTATTCAACAGACTGAGCCACAACAGTGCTGATAGGGGATACATGGCACTCGTGAGATATCCAGAGCTCACTCTGCAGGAGTGACAATATTTGCCCTAGCACACGATCTACCCATCATGTATTCAATATATACAATAGGGCCAAGAGTTTTAGAAGTTTTGTTATGCTGTCTTGTGTTCTGTTCCTGTTTATGTGTTTGCTCATTCTGTGTGTGAGCTTTCCTGAATGGGCTGGCAGTGTTATAAACTCTGGGAGACACATGAGTGTGTTTTGCAATGCTAAATGAGTTAGTTTTAGGTAGGAGTGAGAAACATAATTTTGTGAGGCTGTTTTGTTTAGAAGTCTGGCTGCAGTGAAGCTGAGAGCATCCCAGTAATTGTAATGAGCTGAGAGGCAGTGTGTCAGAACAGCTGATACTGTTTTCAGTGGTAATTAAGTTAGCTGCAGGCAGAGTGCAGAGTGTTCTGTGAAATTGTGCTCTTTAGGATTCTGGCTGCAGTCAAGTTCAAAGTATCACAGTAATTGTAATGGGTGAGAATCAGAGTTTGAGGAACAAGTAAGAGTGTGTTTCAGAGGTAGTTGAGTTAGCTGCAGGCAGTAGTTTAGACTGTTCTGTGAAGCTGTTCTGTTTAGAATTCCGGCTGCAGTCACAGTAATGAGCTAGAAGTTGGTGGTGAAGGGGGGGGGGTTAGGTATGTTTTATAATGCTCACTGAGTTAGCTGTAGGCAGCAGTGAGACCTCTGAAGTAGTTTTGCATTTCTGTCTATTGTAATAGCACAGGTGTTTCTTACATGCTGAGGGGAAAGCTGCCTAGAGTGATGACCTTTTGTGACCTGTGTGTGTAAATGGCTGATATCATCACAGTAGAGCAGAGGATAAACATATCACACTGCAGTGGATGATACACTGTTTTATCTCACTCATTTACCACTCACCCCTATTTTGTGTGTGTGTGTGTATATATATATATATATATATATATATATATATGCATACTGCAAACAACTGTATTAATGCTCTAGTTAGGGTTACAGCCACAACAGTAGGAAAATGTGGCATTTGGGTTTCCAAACATAACACCCCTCCACCATGCTGCACACACCAGCAGGCATCAGGAGAGTGCCTTGGGGTCATCAGCCCTAATGCTCATTCCATTCCATAAGTAAATAAGCTCAGAATGTTACAGCATAGAAGAATGGGGTGAGTGTTCGGGATGAAGTCCCCAAGGCACACCCCCAACACTTGGTGTGTGCAGCGTTGGGATAGGATGCTAGGTTTGGAATCTCTAATGCCACATTTCCCTACTTTTGTGGCTGTATCCCTAACTAGAGGATTACCACAATTTTTTTGCAATTTATTTCCTTACTTTTTCAGATAGTATAATCGTATTCTTATTTGCCTGAGGGAATGCCCTCCTGGCCCTGTGCTTCCATTTATAGGACAACAGTGACAAAATTGTCAGCATAGTCATCTTATTACCCCACCTCATGTACTCAGTACAGAACATTTTCGAATCCCTGCCAAAGCATAATTCTGCCAGAGGTGCGAAAGCACATTTTGGCAAGGATTTGAAAAGTGACAGCTGTGACATACATGAGGTGGGGCAATAAGAAGGTCATGTTGAAAATCTAGGGTCAAAATATTGAAAACTTCCAAAATTATGAGCGTGCGTAGCGAAATTGCAATGAATGGTCATAACTTTGACATATTCTGACCCCAAATTTTCAACCTAGCCTTCTTATGACCCCACGTCATGTACTCAGATTTCAGTGAGTCTTTTGACACCTTTCCATATAGGAGAATAGCAAGCAAGCTGGGTAGCTTAGGAGTGTGTCAAAATGTGGTAAACTGGATAAGAAATTGGTTAGGGGATCGGCAGCAGAGGATGGTAGTTAATGGATGTCACTCCAAGGAAGGGAGGATGACCAGCGGGGTACCTCAGGGATCAGTGCTGGGACCTTTCCTCTTCAATGTCTTTATAAGTGACATTGCAGAGGAGCTAGAAGGGAAGGTCTGCCTCTTTGTAGATGACAACAAAATCTGCAATAGGGCTGACCCTCCATTGGGGGTTCATAGAGAGTTAGACGTTCAAAAAGACCGAGGTCCATAATTGAACTTGTCACCATTCAAGATTTAACAGTGGAGCCTAAAAATGTTCTTTCTCCCATAAAACAATCTAATCTTTTTAAAAAAAACTTCTATAACTATTACTTTCCACAACATTCTTAGGCAGGGTATTCCAAATGGTGATAATTTTCTGATTGTACCACTGGCTCCGTTTGCGTGTTTTATTTACTTCACCTCTTAGTTTACAGTTGTGTGACTTGTATCATTATTGTGAACTGTATTTTTGGCTAGATTAATTGTTCCTAAGAGTGCATTATTTCAAGAAGCTCTGTAAGCTAGACAGAGTTCACCGATCGCCTTCCTGTATTCCATTGAGTACAGATTTAGGTGTTTAAGTCTCTCGTGGTATTGAAAATCCTTTAAGGACCTAATCTGCCTTGTCACCCTCCTCTGAACTTTTTCCATTTTATTTTTTCCCCCGATTGAATATGGGGCACAAAAAGGAAGACAGTACTCCATATGTGGTTGAATGGGCATTGCATACAATGGAATAATTACATCAGGGTCTCTGCTCTCTATGGTCCTTAGTAAACATCTAATTATTTGATGGCATTTTCTAGTGGTTTCATTGGTGTGATTATCAAATTTTAGATTTTTAGATATCCAGACCCCTAAATCCCTTTCATTTATGCTTTCTTTTAATATGTTATTTAATTTATATTGGAAACCTGGGTGGAAAGGATAAGAGAGACCTGAGAAAACTAGAGGAGTTGTAAAGGGTATGGCAGCTGGGTTTCAATGTGAAAAAGTACAAAATAATGCACTAAGGGCAAAGAAACCCAGGGGTTGAGTACAAAAGGGGTGAAGTGGTATTGATGACCACCAAGTTAGAAAGACACATTGGAGTAATCTTATTGGATATTTTAAATGTTGCCAGGCAGTGTGACAAAGCAGTCAGGAGGACTAATGGGATGCTGGGACAAATAGGGAGGGGTATCACCAGCAGGAAGAGGAAGGTGGTACCACCTCTGTATAGATTGCTGGTAAGATCCCACCTAGAGTACTGTGTTCATTCCTGAAGATCACATCACTGGAAGGACACAGACAGATTGGAGACAGTCCAGAGGAGGGCAACTAAAACATTGCAGGGTCTACATCAAAATCCCTATGAGGAGAGACTAAAGGACCTCAGTATGCACACCATGGAACAGAGGGGAGAGAGGGGGGAATATTATAGAGACCTTTAAATAACTCACAAGTCTAAATAAGATATAGGCATGATGTCTTTTTTCTGAAGAAAAGGCACTCAAGAACAAGGGAACATGCTATGATGCTGGAGGGGGTTAGATTCAGGAGAGATGTGAGAAAGTACTTCTTCACAAAAAGAGTGGTGGATTCCTGGAACAGCTTTCCAATGGCGGTGCTGTGGGTGAAAACAGTGGTGGAGTTCAAAAATACATGGGAAAAGCACAAGTAAATCATAGTGGAAAGGAAGGGGAGAGGGAGGAAGAGCTATAGATCAGGCACTGTTTGCGGTAGTAGTGTAGGTAGGGAGAAATAAGCAGACTAGATGGACCAAGTGGTTCTTATCTGTGATCAAATTCTCTGTTTCCTCTCTCTCTGCTATCATTCAGTGCGTACGTGTTGAGATCCCTCTGTCTCTTTTCTTAGGGCTTTTGGTGTAACCCCTGCACTATTTTAGTTGCCTCCTCTGGACTGCCTCCACTTTGTCTATAACCTTGCTGTGGTCAAGCATCCAGACTAGAAACAATACTCCAGGTGGGGTCTCACCAGTGAGTGATATTGTGGCAATACCACCTCCTTTCTCCTGCAGGAGTTACCTCTCCCCATGCATTCCAGCATCCCACTGAACTTACCCTTTCCTGTGTCACACTGTCTTGATACTTTGAGGTTATCAGATATGATAACCCCAAGGTCCCTTCCCTGCTTAGTGACTGACAGTACCTCACCCTATTCTATACTCAGTTCTTGGGTTCCTGTCTCAGTTACTTGATTTTTCACTTTTTGGCATTGAACCTCAACTGCCATGCTTTTGTCCACTCCTCAAGAGTCCCAAGATCCCTATATATATTCTTTCCATCCCTTCCTTATTATCCACCCTATTACAGATTTCTGTATTAGCTGCAAAAAGGCATACCTTCCTTCCAGTTCATCTGCAGTGTTACTTATGAAGACACTGAGGAGAACTGGTCCCAGTACAGATCATTGCAGTACCCCACTGATCATTCTCCCAGCATTAGTTTGGTTGTCATTAACCACCACCCACTCAACGCCTATCTGTAAATCAATTTACAAGTCAGTTCACCACTTTGGATCCCACCCCTAGGCTGCTCAATTTCTGAAGGCTCTTTATGTGGGGAGTAGGCATTTTTCAGTACTGTGCTGTACTTTTGCACCTTTGTTAACTGATCAGTTGATGGGTGCAATGTGCTTGAGCTGCAGTTTTCAAGTGCAGTAAGGAGGCAGCATGGAACAGTATTTCATCCCAGCTGTCTTGCAGTTCTCAGTGGAGTCAAATGACTGGACAGCAGAACACACACACCATGGGAGAGCATTTCTTGATCACTTAGGTCACAGTGACAGAGTTTTGGTATGAAATGACATCCACTAAGGTGACAGTGGGAGAAAAAATGGCTGACAGCATTTCTTTTGCAATTGTTAACTAGTGCTCTATGAGATCAGGTGAAGAACCAAGATGACCATCAACCAGATTATTTTATTCATAGTCATATCAGCTATTTGGACCAATTATACCTCACTATTTTCCATTCCCATTTCATAAAGATGTCTACTTCATAAACTAAAGAATCTAGATATAACTGGGGGATGCAACAAAATGGGTTCAACACTGGTTGTAGGATTCAAAACAGTTAACATGTATGGTAACCAACTGACATGAAAAAATTGACCAGTGCGGTTCAACAGGGGTTTATTCTAGGACCACTTTTCTATATATTTTCAAGTGAGCTGAAGGTGGCCCACTAGCTGGATTACCAAATTTTCTGATGTCACTAAAATGGTAAAAATAGTTATATCACAACAGAAGATAAATGAAGTGCAGATTGATCTGGACAGGTTAGAGAACTGGGTGGTAAAATGACAAACTAATTTCAATGTTGATGCAAGATGATGCATCTACTGTAGAAAAGAAGAAATAAATGCCACAGACAACCTGAGTGGCAAGGAGATTACTGAAACCAAGAATACCCTGTCACCCCATTTTCTTCAAAATACTTGTTGAGTCTCAGCTTAATTATCATTATGGTATCAGCTGATACCACATGCTCTGGCAGTCTATTTCAGGTATTCATCTCCTATTCTGTGATGTAATTCTTCCTGTTTCCCCTTGCACCTTCCTCCCTCCTTCAATGATACAGTGTCCACTTGTCCTTTCATTCTTGTGCATCTTGAAGAGCTGCACTTGGTCTGATGGTATTATCCCTTTAGATATTTGCATGCTGTAAACATATCTAGGTTGGTCGTTTGTGTGGGTGGCTGTTTGTGTGTGTCTGTGTCTGTAGCTTCGTTTTTTTTGGGGATTTCCAATATTTTATGCTTGGAGTAACTACACCATTCTTACTCATTACATCTGTGAAGGTCTCCTGGACTGGATTTCTGCAAAATATCACCACCAGGTATTTGCAGTTTCAGTTTAAAATCAACTTTTTGGAAGCTATTCCAAGCAAAACAGAAGTCAATTAACTAAGTCTGACAAACTCAATGACTCTGGGTCCTGCTTGAATCTATTTTTTCGTCTGACCTGCGCCTAAGGGATCTGTTTGTGGGCTTTTAAACAACCTCTCTAAATAACAAAGGAAGCATAAGGACAAAAGGATTTCACATTCTGCACGTGTACTTGAGTAAGTGTACCTCAGGCTATCTATGTAATGGGGCAGGAGAGTGCATGCCTGCAAGCTCTTGCATAGCCAAAGCCTCTTGTCAAATCTCTGCCTAGCTGTGACCCTGGGTTACCTCTATAATGAACTGTACCAGGACATCTAAAAATTGTATCTCTGAATATTTGCAGCCTTCTCGCCAAACTGCCACAATTTCAGGCCTGGGTGGCTCAGATTGATCCTGACGTCATCTCCCTAACAGAAACATGGCTATCAACAAAGATCCCAGACACAGCAATTGTCCTTCCTGGATACAACTTGTTCCAGCAGGACTGTACCTCAAAAAGAGGGGGTGGTTGTCTGGTTTACCTAAAGAGTGACATCAAAAAGCAAATACTGCCCATTAGCTTCCGCACCAAGGAAGCATAGGTTCTAACACTAAAACATAATACTGGCCAACAAAACAAAGTGCTAATATTAGCCACTGTATACCTGCCTCCTGGGATGCTATCCACTGATTTCCCATAGCTCATAAGCCACCTTGAACAGAACAAACTAAACTGGGAACATATAATCCTAGGGGACTTCAACATTAATTGGCAAGCACAAGATGCAGCAACAGCTAGAGACCAAATAGCTGGTCTGTACCTTAACCAACTAATCACACAACCCACCAGACAAAACTACCGTACAGGAACCAGCACCCTCATCGACTGGCTACTCTCCTCCTGTCCTGAACATATCGCAGAGGTAACAGTCCTACCTGACACCATCGGTGACCACTGCCTTGTACAACTTACCTGGACTAACAAGTTCATCAAAAGTAAGCCTAAGACCACCAGGAACAGATCATTAAGGCCTGGTCAACTAGACTCCTTCAGGCACTGCCTAAAAGGGATTGACTGGTTCCTACTGGATAGAATCAAGGACTGAAACCAAGCACTGGATTACTTCTGTAGTATCTTCACTAAAGCCTTCAACATCTTTGCTCCTTACAAAACAAAGAAAGCCAGATGAATCCCCAACCCCTGTCAGTCTAACCCTCTAATGGAATTCATGCAACTCAGAGATCACCTGTGGCATAGGGCCAAAGCTACTGGGAAACTAACTGACTACCAAGCATATAAGGCAGCTAGAAAGACCTGCACAAAACTCATACATCTGGCAAAAGCAGCTTGCTACAACGACCTCCTGGGAAAGACCTGGGGTACAGGGATGGAATTCAGGGACTCTGTAAAATCTCTCATGGGTAGAGGCTCAAGGTCCCCACTGAACCTTCTAGTTACCACCTCCGGCACATTGCAAGACCCAAAGGAAATCACTGATGCTTTTAATGTTGCACTCATGGACCTCAGCAATGTGTTGCCACATGAATACCTGAATCACACCCTTGCAGGCCAGCAGCACAACCTCAACACTCCATCGCCATGGGATAATGTTACCCCACCATTCTACTTCAGGCAAATCTCCCCAGGTGAGTCCATCAAATATATCAAACAGGTCCTTGGTAAGACTAGGATGGGAAGTGACATTATCAATATGAAGATGGTAGCACTCACATTAAACAAACTTGTGGCACCGCCCACCAAGGTATTCAATGCCTCTCTGAGATCTGGCATCTTCCCTGACAGGTAGAAAGAGGCTCTAGTCACACCTGTTTTTAAATTGAGAGACAGAGCTAATCTAGCAAACTTCTGGTCCATCTCGATTTTACCACCCTCTCCAAAGCACTTGAAAGGGTGGTCTCAGAACAACTAACTGAGTAACTAGAAAAGCATAGCCTTTTCTGCTTGCAACAACATGGATTCCAACAAATCCACTCCACCATCAGCGCACTAGTAGAGTACACCACTCAGCTTTATGGGGCCCTGGATAAAGGGATGGCAGTGGGATCTATCTTCATAGACCTCACCAAGGTCTTTGACACAGTCAATCGCCAACTGCTACTGAAATGACTCCTCTCTACAGGATTGCCAATGGACTCTGTGGTCTGGTTCCATAGTTACCTCACCCATAGATCTCAATGGGTCAGGATCAGTAATACAATATCTGATTCCAGGGAAGTAAACTAAGGGGGTCCTGCAAGGTTCTATCCTTGGTCCTCTCTTATTCAGCCTCTTCATAAATGGCATGCCTTCCATCTGTCCTGCACACTCTGTACTTTATGCAGACAATGCTGTTATCTCCATCCCAGGGAAAGACCTGGGATCAATTAGCTCTTACCTTCAGCTCAATGTTTGTGCATTGGAATTCTGGTTCACCAGAAATAAACTGCTACTCAACTACAAAAATACAAAGAGCATACTCTTCAGCACCCTGCAGAGCAAGACTCAAGGGTCCTCACTGCATATACTTAGTAGTGAAGGAGAAGTACTAGACCAAGTCAACACGTTCAAGTACTTAGGGATTCACCTTGATGACACCCTCACCTTCACTGCCCAAGCTGAGCAACTGGTAAAGTCCACCAACATGAAGCTTGGCATCCTGTACAGACACAGCACCTCAATGACACCGGCTGCCCTGAAAGTTGTTACATGCAGTTCAGTTCTCTCATCTGTGGATTATGGCCTTGTCATATACAGGGCAGGCACAGACATAGCACTTAAAAGGGTCAAAACCATCCTCAACAAAGCCTGCCGCCTGGTTCTGGGAGTACACAAAATGTCTCACTCTTGTGACCTATACAAGGAAACTGGCTGGCTCCCACTACACCACAGACTCCAATACCAAGCCTGCCTCCTTGCGAAAAGGTCCCTGATGGAGTCTATGCCTAGTGCTACATCAGCCCTCTTTGATCCTGCACAACCATCTAAATGCACAAGGAGTGCCTCCAGGGCTGTCCTAACTGTTCCCTTTAAATGAACCACCCTTGGCCAAAGATCCTTCTCCTACTGTGGGCCTAAATGGTTCAATGATCTGCCTGCAGACCTTGCCAACTTCCCCAGATTTGGCCACTTTAAAAATGAGCTTCGCTCTCTTCTTGCCAGCAGATCTGACTGCCAGTGTTTCTGTTAACCCATGGCCTCTGACAGCCGTTCTCGCACCCATCAAACACTACCCTCTCTCACTCCCACCCTCCTGTTCCACAACTGCCCACCTCCCCCCCCACCTCCCACCACCTACTACCTCCCCTTGACAAAGCCTCACCTTGTCTGCTGAAACTGCATTTCTGCAGACTGGGAGCACCCTGTCTGAACTGTAACATGATTCTTAAACAGTGTACTGCACTTAATTAGTGCTGCATTAATATGTTTCTCTGCAAGTGTGGTCCTGTTTCTCTTCACTTGTTGTACCCAGCTTAAAGTTGTAACTGCACACTTATACCACTTGTTAGTTGATGTCTTTCTGTTCTGCAATGGTTCATCACCTGTAAATGTCTTATATTCCTTGTTGACTTGAAACCTTTGTAAACAACCCCCGGCTCAAAGGTATTAATTGCAGTTTTAGTTGTGTTAGTCAGTTCTCACAGCTCATGTTTTCCAAGCTTCTAACCATCTTGGGTGCTCATCTCTCTACTTTCTCCATCATGTCAAATATCCTTCCTCAGATACAAAGACCAGAACTGTACATTCTACCCAAGATGGGGTCTGACCAAGGATCTGCATACAGGCACTACAATGTCATGACTAGGGATGGGAGAACTGGCTTGCAAAAGTTCAGAACCTGTGCCATTTTCTTTAAATAACCTTATCAGAACTTTTTTTCAAGTTCTGATTATGTTTAATTGGAACCAGGAAGCTATGTGCCCTGGCACCTCACTTGCTGCTGAAATAGCAATAGCAACACTTCACACAGAAAAATTGAAGCACACCAAACCAATACTGTATAGAAGTAGAGCACAGTTTGCTCATGCAAAAAAGCAATGGATACAGACCAGCAGTTCAATCAGCACTGATGCTTCGACTTGCTCTGAGTGTTCCTCATTGGGGGGTGGTTGAACAGCTTTTTGGGGTTGGTGGGAGTCTTTATTTTTCATGATTTTGTCAACAGGTTTAGGAGTCATATTGTGCATTGATCTTGATCAGTGGGAATAGCTGAACAGCTAAACCTAGCCCACTTATGTAATCAGAACTGTAATCAATTAATTAATTAATTAGAACACTTTGATTAGTTTCATACCTGGACAGTAAAATATTTAAAGGGATCAGCATTAAGAGTGATCTTCAGTAACTACGCTCTAGGTGCTAAATATGACTACAAAGAGGCAAGAAAATATCTCACATTGTAGTAAAATATATGAAAGTGAGTTAGTGCAAGTGTAATATATTACCCAGCTATGGTTTCTACATAACCAGTTTAAAATTTTAAGTTTCTAATTTCATAAACAAGTACTTTCTTTACTGTTTACAGTGTTCACATAGCAGTTGAATAAGTATTGTATTCAAAAACTATAAATCTTCAAAAACTCTTTTTGTTGAGACATTCATAACCATAAATAGGAACAGATTCTACAGCACATCAAGATCAGGCATGTAAAAAAAACTGAAGACCAGTTATTATATTAGATCTAATCCCTGTTTGAGAGAAGTTCACGTTACGTGAGGAATGGGGGGGGGGGAGGAAAAAAGAGGTGGGGCAAGTTTTATTGGAAAGAATAATGGTGGGAATCTGGAGGCAGTGGAAGGGAGAAGTGACAAAAGAGGACATGACATTGGGGGAAGTGGGAAAGAAAAGGAGGGGGAAGGGTGTTGTATGGGAAGAGGCAATAGTGTATAGTAGATGAGACTAGCAGCTATTTCCCCAAAGGTTAAATTAATTACAAACACACCAAAAAAATCCAGTTCTTGGATTAGACCATAAGGATGGAGACTGCTCAGATTCTAACAGGACTCTTTTAGCAGCAATTTCTCCAGTCTGTCCCCACCCTTAGAACCACTGTGTACAAATTCCAAGACACAAATTAAAACCCAGTCATATTCATACATGCTTGCCTTAAAATGTGAACCCAATGCTGAGTCCTTCCTCCCTGATCTGATATCACAAAGGTGTTCTGTGATTCTTTTTTCCACTAGTCTGACGGTCCTTCCTATGCATAAGGATGGGCAGAGACAAGTACTGGGAAACATTTCAAAGCTTGTGTAATATGTGGCAAACTCTCTGATCTCAACCTCAATGTTTAACTCAAGGGTACTTAACCTATTGCCTGTCATTCCAAAAAAAGCTGACAGAACATCTTCTACAAGTGTAGGAACCCCCAGGTTGAGGAGGAAACCAAATCAGACATATCATGTTGTCTGGACTTAAATGGCTAAGTGAGCTAAGGTCCTTTTGATTTTTTGTTCTGCTGTAAGTAATATGTGGTCATTCATTGAGCAGAAGCTCATAGCAATGTTTTAAAATGAATCAATTTTTAAACACATTTTTCACCACTGTCTTCACAACTACACATTTTTGACATTAGGACTTTAGGAGCGAGACCATTGTATTCCAGAAAAAAAGTGATAGGATTACTATCTTGGTCGGTACTTCTATTTTTAAGCAAGTAATCCTTGTTTGAGGATTTTGCTGTTTCAAGTGCCCAGTCAAGTATATCAGTGGAATAACCTCTCATAACAAATCTCTTGTATACATCCTTAGATTGAGTGTCAATACCTGTCTGTGCTGAGCAATTACAATTCTACCTAAGGGATTGCCAAAGGAAATAGAGGGCACTAATGAATGCAAAAGGGCACTGCCAGCATGTGGCACTTTTTTTGCCAGAGGTGGGTTTTCTAAACCTTTTGGTGCCAATTCACTGGTTCTTGTCAATGTGCAATTTGAAATCATGGTATTCTATTTCATGTGTCTTAGCTTTTGAAGTAAAATGAAGATTAATGACATTCTGGCTTATCTCCCTGAAAAATTCTTCAGCACTATTTTTTTATCCACTCCAGAGGATTAAAATGGCATTACTGTACCTGTGCCAGTGCACAGTATGATCCCTAAACCTGTTGGCAAAATCATCAAAATTAAATAAAGATTCCCACCAACCCAAAAAAGCTGTCTGGCCATTTCCCCATGACAAACACTCAGAGTGAATTGAAGTGCCAGGGCTGATTAAGCTGTTGGTCTGTATCCCTTGTTATTTTGCACAAAAAATGCACTTTACTGCTGCATGCTATTGGTTTGGTGTGTGCTGATTTTTGTGTGTGTGTGAAGTCAGATTATGTTTAAAACATTGATTTTGGAGCTTAGTATACTCCACAGCAGTTCTGTACCTAGACAGAAGGTTGGTGGTGCTATTGAAAAGACTCAAAAAGAAGGCTGGAGGTTGAGAAAGAACCAGTGAGACTAATCTTTATTAGGTTGATATACAGTGCTGCTTCAGTTGCAGCCAAGGACATGGGCAGGTATTTCCTGAACATTTTTATATCTTTAGAGGAATTCACTGCCTGCCTACCTTCAGAACTACTGAGGGCCACAAGAGAGAACCTCTTTAGATGTACTGAAAAATATCTGGAAGAATCTGAATGTATGTATGGCTGCAACTGTACACATGGAATACTAACTAGCTATATGACACTTATATTTACTGTAGTACCATGTTAAGTTGTTTTTTTATTCTTTTCCCTTCACTAGCAATCATTTATTGGTTAAGATAGGTTTTGTATTGTACTTTAAACTAAAAGGTTCTGAAGGGTCTAATAAGGCTTGGATAACTATCAGAATGTTCCATGGCTTATTGGAATTTTTAAGAACCTCAGAACCTTTTGTTTCAGTGTCAGTGGTTCATTAGGTAGCATGCTTGACTCTAGGGCCAGAAAATCAGAAAGTCCTGTGTTCTAGCCTCACATTAGATACTTGATACTTGGGGTAATACCCCCACTAAAGGTAGACAAGGCACCAGGGCCAGATGGTATCCACCCCAGGGTGCTGAGGGAGATGGAAGAGGTGCTGGCAGAACCACTGGAGGATCTGTACAGCACCTCACTGGAGTCGGGATGTGTGCCACTGGACTTGAGGATGGCACATGTAGTACCATTACACAAGAGCGGACCAAGGGATGAACCGTGTAATTATCGTCCAGTAAGTCTCACCTCTATAGTGTGCAAACTCATGAAAACGATATGAAAAGAAAGACTGGTGTCGTACCTGGAGGACAATGGCCTCCAGAATGTGAGGCAGCATGGGTTCGTTTCAGGGAAGTCTTCTCAAACCAACCTGATACAATATTATGACTGGGTGACAGGTGACCTGGATAAGGGTCATGCAGTGGATGTTCTTTACTTGGACTTCAGCAAGGCCTTCAATTCTGTGCCTTATGGGCAGCTTGGGGGGAAGCTAACTGGTGTAGGGGTAGGGCCAAAAATGATGAACTGGATTACAAGCTGGCTGAGTGGGAGGCTGCAACGGCTGGTGGTGAGAGGGGAGTTCTCAATTCCAAGGCCGGTGATGAGTGGGGTGCCACAGAGCTCTGTGTTGGGGCCAATATTATTTGGGCTCTTCATATCAGAAATTAATTTAGCTGTTTAACCAGGAGTAGCACACTAAGCTGAAAGCTTTTTTACATAGCGAGGGGGGTTTCATCCAGGTGAAGAGAGGTGATCTTGCCCCTCTACAGGTCACTGGTAAGGCTGCACTTAGAGTACTGTGTGAAGTTTTGGAGGCCATACCTGAAGAGTGATATCAGGCTACTGGAGGAAGTGCAGAGGAGGATAACAAAGATGATATGTGGAATGGAGGGGACAGACTATGACAGCAGGCTGGGAGACCTGCATATGTACACCCTGGAGGATAGAAGAAATGGGGGGACATGATAGAGACATTCAAGTATCTGGGGGAATCAATAAGGATGGTGCAGATGGGGTCTTTAAGCTAATGAGGGGGAAGAACACCAGGGGACATGGGCTAAGAATAGAGGGGTGGAGATTTAGGAGGGAAATGAGAAGACACTATTTCACAGAGAGGGTGGTAGCAAAATGGAACACATTACCAGAATGGATGGTACCATGTAAATCTGTGAACAGCTTCGAAAGTGCATGGGACAGGGAACAGGGGAGAGTGAGGGTGGGGGAGGTGGTGGGTGGCAGTGGGATGACAAAGGGGAGGGGTGGGGCAGCTGCAAACTATGGGTGCTAGCTGCACACTCGAGCAGACTTAGATAGGTCGGGTGGTCTCTTTCTGCTGGCACATTCATATGTTCATATTGTGGTAAACTCAGGTGCTGGAGGAGAGGGGGTTTCCCTGAGTAAGATGATCAGGGTACAGCTGCAGCTGATTCGGCTGATTGGCTGCAGCTGCACAGACAGGAGAGCTTTAAAAACAGGAAGGAAAATCCAGCAGGCAGTTGCTGCAGGGGTAGAGGGCTGATAAGCTGTCTGGATGTGTTCCAGATCAGGAGTCCCGTAAGCAACCCTCAGGAGATTGGTCTCCTGAATTAAGCCAAAAAGGAAAATTTGTTTTCATTGTGAGTTTTCCATTTTACTGTTTGTGTTCTTCCAGAAGGTCTAGCCTTCTGGAAAGGGTGATTTCTAGTTAGGGCCGGGGATTGTTTAGACAGAGCTCCCACCCGGAGCTAGGCCTCTTTATTTCTGTTTTTGTTTCATTTTCCTCGGTGGGGCTTAAAAAGAAAAGGGTAGAAGCCCAAACTTCTGTATTACCAGCCATATTAAAGAAATAAAAATATACCTGGTTGGTTTGATGTTAATAAAATGGTCTTCCTGAGACTCTTTAACCACCACAAAGCTGAACCTGAATCCAGTGGCGAGGTCATGCCTTGTCACACGTAGTGTTAAGAGTGGGATACAGGTCGGCATAGAATTTGGCTGGAATCCGAACCACCCCGGAGTAAAGAAGACCAGGCATGGAGGACGAGGTGAAAGCCTTGATCCAGGCTACAGCAGCCCAGCAGGAAGCTACTCGGGCTCAACAAAAGACGAATAAGTTGCTGCTCACACAGACAGCCCAGGACCGCACTGTCCTCCAGGAAATGGTAAAGCATCTCATCGAGACCACGCTGGGAGAAGGTCACCCAGCAGGGCCTACCCCAGAGAGTTATCGGACTATACAGGCTTACCACTGTCTGCAGAAAATGACAATGGCTGACAACATTGAAGCATATTTGCTCGCCTTTGAAAGGACAGCTACTTGTGAGATATGGCCTCAGGATCAGTGGGCCATCATTTTAGCTCCGTTTTTGTGCGGTGAGGCCCAGAAGGCATATTATGACCTGGATGAGGGAGTCGCCACTGACTATCCAAGACTGAAGGAAGAGATCTTGGCCCATGCCGGCATGAATCCAGCCCTTCAAGCCCAGAGGTACCACAACTGGAGATTCTGGGAGTCAGCAAAGCCTCGGTCACAGATGTATGACCTCCTCCACTTGGCCAAGAAGTGGTTGCGACCCGAGCTCCATAGTGCTGCCAAAATTGTGGAGCTCCTGGGAATGGACCGGTTCCTAAGAGGACTACTGCCCAGCCTACGAAAGTGGGTTGGAAAGGCTGACCCCACTTCCTGTGATGAACTGGTCGCCTTGGTGGAGTGGCATTATGCCATGAAGGTACTTTCCCCGGACGTTGGGGTCGGCTACCCCCAGGACTTGGGGCGGACTCTAAACCGGAGATATCAACCCCCTGAGAGGTCAGACCAGACAGGACCGGGGAGAAGGATCACCGAAGAGTGGTCCAAGGCTGTGAAGGGACTTTCCGGTTCAAAAATAGAGGGGGATATGGCCACCCCTAGAAGCCCAAAAGGTCCAGGGTCACCCCGAGAACACTACCGCTGTTATGGGTGCAGGGAGTGGGGACATGTAATTGTCAACTGCCGAATGGGGTCGAACCAATGCAGTGCAGCTGGGGTGGGTCCCCACAGAGTGATTGCCATTTGATTAATGTGGTAGGGGTGGTCACCAGTTCACACCAATTTACCCGGGTTGTTAAGGTAAACGGACAGGCCGTTATGGCCCTTATTGACTCGGGGAGTGAGGTCACCCTTATAGTTCGCAGTTTGGTGCAACCCTCCCAAATTAATTTCCAGAAACATGGATCACCTGTGTCCATGGCACAGTGTTTTATTACCCCATGGTGCTAGTTACTGTGGAAGCACAGGGGAAGGAGAGGTAGGTCATGGTAGGGGTCCTCCCATGACTGGCACATCCTGTCCTGGTGGGTCGAGATTTCCCAGGGTTTTAAACATTACTCCATGAGGGCAGAACCCAGGAGGCCAGGGCCCTCTGTTAACTGAGGCTATGTTGCTAGGAAACCCCGAGGGGTCAGAGGACTCACCCGATTATTTTCTTTACGGGCATTGGGACCTTGAGTTGTATGAGGATGCAGGAAAGTCCCAGTAATCACAAAAGGAACACAGGGATTGTAAGAAGTTAGGGACCAAGATACTGGCTGTCAATGGCAGGTCTGTGCTGGTAGGAGGTAGAACCCTGCTCCCAGAAGGACAACAGGGTGAGTGGTCTGGTGTCCAAGGGGAGAGCTGTAGGGAGGAAGAGGAGGACCCAGAAGTGGAGACAGAGTTGAATCCCCCTGAATTGAATACCCTCGGGATAGCCTCCAGGAACTTTGGTTGGGACCAAATAGACGAGCCTCTCTTTCAGAATATCCAGTCAGGGATTGTGGAGATTAACGGGGTGAGAGTAAATGACAAAACCAAGGGACCCAGACCATATTTCATGGTAAATAATTACCTCCTATACAGAGTGATACCAGATGAAGAACATGATGTGGGACAGTTGCTGGCCCCCACCAGCACAGGAAGGTGGTACTGGATTTGGCACACGCTCACCTTCTCGGAGGACACCTTGGGGTCGAAAAAATGCTGCGCCGCATACTCCAAAGATTCTACTGGCCTGGAATTTATGCTGAGGTAAAGAGGTACTGTGCTTTGTGCCCAGAATGCCAGTTGGCATCCCCGCGGCCGAAGTTAGGAGCCCCGTTGGTGCCCTTGCCAATCATCGATGAACCCTTTGTGAGGATTGTGATGGACCTGGTGGGCCCCCTAGACAGGTCAGCCCAGGGCCACCAACACATTCTAGTTATCATAGACTATGCTTCATGAAATCGGAAGTGATCCCGCTCCATAACACGGCCTCAAAGACAATTGTCCAAGAACTCATTCAAGTCTTCATGAGGGTCAGATTCCCAAAGGAGATATTGACAGACCAGGGTACTCCCTTTGTCTCACGTGTAATGAAGAAGCTTTGCAGACTCCTCCAAATCTGAGCCCTGAGGACTTCAGTGTACCACCCCAGATAGATGGTCTGGTCAAACGATTTAATCAGACTTTGAAGGGGATGTTACGGAAAGTCGTGAGCCGAGACAGAAAGGACTGGGACTTATTCCTTCCCTACCTAATGCTCGCTATCTGAGAGGTCCTACAGGCATCCACCAGATTCTCCTCCTTCGAGTTGTTATATGCCCACCTGCCCAGAGATATCCTTGATATACTAAAGGAGGACTGGGAAGAGCAACCGACACAAGGAGCCAGTATGATTGGGAAAATCTCCCAAATACAGGAAAGGTTGGCCTGAGTCATTTCTATTGTCCAGGAACACTTAGAAAAGGCCCAAGAGACCCAATGGACTCATTATGACTGTCAGGTGAGGATCTGGAAGTTCCAGCCTGGGGATCGGGTAATGGTCCTGGTTACCACAGCGGAAAGCAAACTGCTCGCCAGATGGCAGGGCCCATACCAGGTCGTGGAAGCTGTTGGTGATATGAACTATAAAGTAAGCCAACCAGATTACAGGAAGAAGTTCCAAATATACCATATTAACCTCCTGAAGTCATGGCAAGACCGGGAGGCCTGCTGTGTCTCGTTGGCCGTAACCCCGGCAGAAGGTAAAACAGAGGGACAAGTCCATATCTCACTAGAGCTGTCTCCTACATAGTACAAAGAAGCAGTGGAAATGGTTCAGCAAAACGAGGATGTGTTCTCCAAACGACCTGGTCGGACGGTCGTAGCCTACCATGACATTGTGACAGCTCCAGGCATAAGGATAAGGGAAAGACCCTACCATATCCCAGAGGCCAAGAGGAAAGAAATCAGAGCCAAAGTCGAGAGAATGTTGAAGCTCAATGTCATAGAAGAGTCCCATAGTGAATGGTCGAGCTCCATCGTCCTCGTGCCCAAAACCGGATAACACTTGGAGGTTTTGTAATGATTTCAGAAAACTAAACGAGGTATCCCAGTTTGATGCATACCCCCTACCTAGGGTCGACAAACTGATTGACCAGTTGGGGAAGGCCAGATACCTCTCCACCCTGGACCTTACGAAAGGATACTGGCAGATCCCACTCACAAGGGCAGCCCAGGGGAAGACTGCCTTCGTCACCCAAGGGGGTTTATACCACTGCAAAGTCCCCCCCCCTTTCGGTCTGCATGGAGCACCTGCGACCTTTCAGTGCATGATGGACTGACTGTTGCGTCCACACTCTCACTATGCTGCCGCCTACATCGATGATGTGGTCATCCATAGTACGGACTGGGAAACTCACCTCTTCGGAAGGTCAAGGCTGTACTAGATACATTACGAGAAGCTGGGTTGACAGTGAACCCCACCAAATGTAAGATCAGCTTGTCAGAAGTGAAATACTTGGGCTATGTGGTTGGATGGGGATTGGTGAAACCCCAGGTGAGGAAGGTAGCGGCAATCCAAAACTGGCCCCAACCAAACAAGAAGAAGCAAGTGAGGGCTTTCCTAGGGTTGGTCGGTTACTACCGGAGGTTCATCTCTCACTTTGCCACTCAGGCCACTCCATTAACGGAATTAACCAGGGCGACAGCACTGGACATCATGAGGTGGTCGGAGGCAGCGGATGAGGCATTCACCGACCTCAAGGCAGCCTTCTGTTCTGATCCAGTACTGGTCTCCTCAGATTTCGATAAAGACTTCATTCTGCAAACAGATGCCTCGGATGTTGGATTGGGGGCAGTACTCTCCCAGATGGTAGCAGGTGAAGAGCATCCCATCCTGTTCCTAAGTAGGAAGTTGTTACCCCAGGAACAGTGGTACGCCATAGTGGAAAAGGAGTGTCTTGCAGTGAAGTGGGTGACGGTAACCCTCAGATATTACTTACTAGGTCACAAGTTCACTCTGATGACAGACCATGCTCAAGTGGATGCAAACAAACAAGGAAAAAAATGCCAGAGTGATGAGATGGTTCCTTGCACTACAACTGTACCACTTTGTGGTCCACCACAGAGTGGGGACACTGAACGGAAATGAGGATGGACTTTCCCGAAGACCCTACCTCTCAGCACAAGCCGCACAACCCTATAGTGTTGAGCTGGGGAGGGGGATGTGTGGTAAACTGAGGTACTGGAGGAGATGGGGTTTCCCTGAGTAAGATAGTCAGGGTACAGCTGCAGCTGATTCAGCTGATTGGCTGCAGCTGCACAGACAGGAGAACTTTAAAAACAGGAAGGAAAAGCCAGCAGGCAGTTGCTGCATGGGTAGAAGGCTAACAAACTCCCTGGATGTGTTCCAGATCAGGAGTCCCTTAAGTAACCCTCAGGAGATTGGTCTCCTGAATTAAGCCAAAAAGAAAAATTTATTTTCATTGTGAGTTTTCTGTTTTACTGTTTGTGCTCTTCCAGAAGGTCTAGCCTTCTGGAAAGGGGAATTTCTAGTTAGGGTCGGGGATTGTTTAGTCAGCGCTCCCACCCAGAGCTAGGCCTCTTTATTTCTGTTTTTGTTTCATTTTCCCCAGTGGGGCTTAAAAAGAAAAAGGCAGAAGCCCAAACTTCTGTGTTACCAGCCATATTAAAGAAATAAAAATTTACCTGGTTGGTTTGATGTTAACAAACTGGTCTTCCTGAGACTCTAACCACCGCAAAGCTGAACTTAAATCCCGTGGCAAGGTCATGCCTTGTCACAATATGTATGTTCATATGTTCTATAATTGACACCGTAGTGCAGTTTGAGTGGTGCTTCCATTCAGATGAAATGTTAAATCGATGTCCCTTTTCCCAGCTGTCTAGGTGGAAGTTAAATGTCTTGTGACACTTAAAAAAGAGTAGAGGAATTTGTATTGAAAAATAAAAACCATCACTTTTATTTTTATTTACCAGGTGGGTACACTAGACAATAATAGGTACCTATTTTCAGGCATGACCTGGGAGAGTGCAACAGAGAAACAGAAAGGAATGAGATATAATACAGTGTTCAATAATAACACAAGGTTAATTACGTAACAGAAAAAAAACAAAGTGCTGACAACAAATATTATTATAGGAACATACAATATTCAAGGTCATATGGTCATTCTATATGACAACTTACTAAGTTCAAAAAGGAAACATGCAGAACAGAATTCATCATCATTATCATCATCATCATCAAGTTTTATTTATTATAGCTCAAATTTCATTGTGAATCAATGTGCTTTCCAGACAATATAAACATCACACTAAAATTATAACTCAAGATTAAAATACAAATAAAATATATTAAATCAGTAGTATAAAACAATTAACCTACAGTACAGTAAAAATGATTCTTTAAACAGATGGGTCTTTAGCTCCCGCTTAAAAACCTCTTATGAGGTACTATCCCAGATGTCTCATGGAGAGAATTCCAGAGGATGGGTGCAATACAGGAAAATGCCCAAGCAGCTTATGACTTTAATGCAAACCTCAGAACTTCTAATAGTTCCTCATCTGCTGAGCAAAGGGAGTGGAAGGGATGATAGCGACAAAGGAGGTCTTGCAGGTAGCCGGGCCCCTGACCGTGTAGGGCTTTATAGGTCAGCAAACCGACCTTGAAGGAGATCCACAACCTACCTAGCAGCCAGTGCAGATAGTGCAAGACAGGTATAATGTAACATGACCTAGGCAGGCCGGTCAACAACCTGGCAGCTGCATTCTGCACTAGCTGAAGGCTACAGCGATCTACCCCCCATAGACCTAGGTACAGGGCATTGCAGTAATGTAGGCGTGAAGTCACAAAAGCATGGACCAATGTCAGCAGATCACCAAGGTGTACTAGATGCTTGACCCTGGCGATGTTCCTCAGATGGTAAAAAGAGGTCTAGACTATAGCTGTCATCTGTGCCTTAAGTGACAAGCCAAAATCCAGAACAACACCAAGATCCCTCACCCTGTCAGAAGTAAGCAACTGGGAGTCTCCAAGCCTAAGCCCTGAGACTTGCTCAGAGTGCACCCCCCCCCCTGGAGACCAGATTCCAACACCAGTACCTCAGTCTTGTCTGGATTCAACTTCAACCAATTGGCCCTCATCCAGCCCTGGATCTCAGCAAGGCAGTTGTTAAAGACCGAGACCATCTCCTGTAGTTCAGGTGCAAAAAACAGGTATAGCTGAGTATCATTTGCATAGCAGTGAAAACTCAGCCCATACCATCGTATAATGTCTCCCAGCAACAGCATATACACCGCGAACAACACGGGGGATAAAATGAAGCCCTGTAGGACTCCACATAGCAGGGGTACAGGGGCCAAGGAAAAACTCCCTGACACCACCCTCTGTGACCTGCCAGTGAGGAAAGATTTAAACAAATTGAGGACTGTACCAGCCAATAAACAAAACACACCCACAGGAACTCCATCAGTACCCCATGGTCCATGGTGTCAAATGCTGCCAAGAGATTGAGGAGAATCAGAATGGTATGTCTTCCTCGATCCCTCACTCTCAGGAGATCATTCAGCACCCAAACTAGAGCAGTCTTAGTGCTATGCCTCTTGCTGAAACCTGACTGGAGAGGGTTGTAGATGTCATGCAATCTTGTATAGGGCTCCAGTTGCATGGTCACCACCTTCTCAATAACCTTGCTTAAAAAAGACATTTTTATTTATTTATTTATTTATTGAATTGTTTCACCAGGAAAGATACACTGAGCAACAAGTTACTTGTCTTATGGAACATCCTGAGATTAGAGACAGGTCTGTAGTTTGCCAGGCAGTCCAGATCCAGTGAAGATTTTTTCAGGAGGGGCCTCATGATTGCCTCATTCAGGGGTCCAGGAAAGACCTCTGTCACTAAGGAACCATGAACTCCTGGCTAGGACCAGGCTGATGACATCAATGCACCCCACTAAGAGGCACATTGGCCCTGGGTCCAAACTACAGCAGGTTAGCCATAGCCCCTGGATGATCTCTACCACATCCATGATGGCCAACAGATCAAAATTGGACCAGACAGACTGACTGCCTGCGATCCCGGGCCTGTCACTGCAAGGCCCGCTAGAGGAAGCTGACTGGATTTCTGATCTGATGGAGGGAACCTTATCAGAGAAAAACAGAACAAACTCTTTACACCTTGACTGTGAAAAAAATCCCCCAGACCGCAGACAGGCTGGATTACATAACCTTTCCACAGTGTGGAAGAGTTGAGCTGGTCTGTTATTCGATGCAGCAATCTCCTTGGAAAGAAACTCTGCCTACTTACAGGAGATTGCTGATTGATAGTTCCTACAATTAGCCATCGATATAAGCTTATCCTCCTCAGACCATTCCTTCGCCAGTGCCAATCCAACCTTTGACCCCTCATCCTCATCTTCTCACGATTGTCATCAAACCAGGGAGATCTCTGGCATGAGGTTGAACACAGACAGATGCGATGAAGTCAAGGGCCCCAGCAGTTGCCCTATTATAGGCCAGAACCATCTCCCCTGGCTCCTCACATGCACTTATCACATCTCATAGGTCCACAGCACCACCATCAGACACTGTGGGGTTAAACCCCTTAAAGAGCATACTGGACTATCTCCGCAGGGGAGGGTCTATTTGGGGTAGCCTCAAATGAGAACCTCGCAATATGGTAATCAGACCAAACGACCGGATCAACCACAAGGTCAAAGACCTCCATTCCCAGCTGGAAGATGAGATCCAATGAATGACCATCAATATGGGTTGCAGAGGTAACAACCTGTGTATGGATTGAACACATTAGTTGGAGGAAGTCTTGACCAAATTGTGGGTTCATCATTGACCCAGGCATCGAAATCCCCGAGAATTATCCATCTCAGAGACTCCAAAACCAGCTTTATGATGAAGTCCACAACTTCCAGCAGGAATTCTCTCCTGTCCCCTGGTGGATGGTAGATGAGAAGGATCCTACAACCCACACCTGCATACCCTACACATTCAAAGGATCTCATGGTTCCAATAGGGAAGGCTGAGAGGCTCAGGCTCAACTGAAAAAAATTGAAACACCCCCATCCCTATGATCCTTTCTCATGCAGTGTATCACTGAGTACCCAGCCAGAATAGCCAATTCCAGTATTGGGCTGGCATTTTCATCCAGCCAGGTCTCGGTGATGCATGTCAGATCAGATGCTGCAACAAGATCGGCAATAATTCCCCATCTTATTTTTAATAGATTTGGCATTGCACAACACTGCCCAAGAAGGATAGATGGATGATGCAGGTCTGGCGACCTGCCCACTAGTTGTGGAGACCTTGGGTATGGGCACCAGGCAGGGTGGACCACTTTCCTGGATCTGTTTTGCCCCAGGGAGCCTCCTAATCCCCACCACCTCAATCTGCCCCCCTCCACAGAAATCCCCCCACCAGACTCTGCGAATCCCCACCTCCTTCCTCTTTGAACTATCCCAAGTGCTCTACAGATTCCATACACCTCCGCTGCCAGTGGGAGGCACTCAAAAGACCAGAGATCACGGAACCTCAAAGGGGAATAGTATCCTCTACTGGGCGCTATTGATCAACACATCTTACAATCCAATTCACTATCCCAGCCACACTTAACTATCCTTAATACTAAAATACTTAAATAAACTTTATCACCATTCAGTCCCACACATATACCCAACACACCCACACACACTCCACCCCACAACCCCAAACCCCAGCCCTCCCAAAGTCAGCTAATTAAGCAGTCATTCTTTCATTCTAGGGGGATCCACACAAAAAAAGTGAAGCAGTTCAAGTCAGTCTAAAATGGTTTTAGTCCATACAGGCAGTTTCTCTCTCTCACAGGGCTACCCCTTGGTTATTATAATTTCTAGGAGACTAAATGTCCTGAGCTAGAGTCCTAAGAAGGAGAACAAAGAGTCATAAATCCTCTGTGTAATATTTCCCTTAGGCCTCACACACCTTAGATCCATACTCTTCATTTAAATGAATGGACACAGGGAACCCCTAACCCTCTCGCCGAATAAGGATTTCCTTCTAGTCCTCAGTGCAGATTAAATACAAATCCCAGTCGACAATGTAGGCCCTCTCAGAGTCCACCTGTTTTAGTTCATAAAGTCCTATTCAACCAGCAGACTCACTCCATCTTGGTCACAGCCTAGTTCCAAGTAAAAGACGCTCCACAGTTCAGCAGTTCAAACTCCCCTTACCTTCATTTGACCAGGGAGACATTATTCCATATAGAGTACCAATTCTGCTGTATCCAAAATAGAATTGTCCCTCAGAGCCCAGCGCCATGGTACCTACCTTGACCCAGGACAGTACAGCACCAACAGTGGTTAAAGGGAACTCCCGGTGGGAGACAAAAGTTCCTAGTCTCCCATTCCACACCTGTCGAGACCAGAAAAGTCACTCCACCACACCAACACCCAGTCTAGCACCCTGCCACTTAGGTGTCCACTCTTTCAGTCATTTAACTTCACAACCCACAAGTTCCCAGTTTTCCCAATTTCCACTGTTGATACCTGAACCACCACACAGGCAGATCCAGTCACTTCTTCAAAATGTTTGGCATCCATCTTCCCTGCCGCAAACACATGGCAGTCTGCTCAATCTTTAGTTTCTCTCCAGTCTCTCTCTCCCTCTGGCTCTTTGGCAACAATTTAAGGCTATACAGTGAGCCCTGCACTGTACACTGCCCCTGTTGCTCTCTTGAGTCCAACTTTCCTCCCATAGCACAGGTATGTTTAAACCATTTCATGGCTACTTCAGAACATCACCACTTCAGGGGTGTGTAACAACAGTTGATAAGGTATTATGCAAAGATAGGTATGGAAACTCACTCTGTAGCAGCCTAGCAGCAGGAACATGCAGATGCCTGGTTTAGGAAGATGTGATATGTTTATTTGAAGGCATATTATAAACATAATAATGCTGCCACCATAGGATTAGTGTATAATACAGCAAGGTACACAAGAGTAAAAAAGATAAAGAAGGAAAAGTAATACATTGGATACTGGACAGCTCAAGAATAGACATAGAAAGCTCTTTGGAAAATCTCTAGTGACAGTGTTGATGGCTATTTTGTTCTTCAAGAGATTACTCAGAGTTGCTCATATCTTTGAAAAGACCATTTCCCATTAGGGAACTGGGTGGCTCACTGGATTGGTAGTGGGTTAGAAGCCTTTTATCTCTAGGGGGCTAGTTCAAGTCCCGACCAGACTGGTAGTGGCTAAAAGCCATCCTCACCTGAGTGCCGTTTAGTGGCCTATGTGAAATGAGTTGTGGTGGTCTCAGTCCAGTTCCCAGTGGGCAGGTGTCACATAACAAAACTACCAACACCATTGCCACTAATTGGCTCCCTTGACTGCAGGTTTGCGTATCGGCCAAAGAGGGAAGTTCACTGTTGAACATCTAGGTCTAATGACCTTTTGTGCCAGTAACTGTCTCAGTATCACACATATTTCTTCGTAAGCTTCTTTAGAAAAAGCATACTGTTTTTGTGGAGGGGGGACTGGTCCATCAATTTGGACTTCCATATTAGACACCCTGCCACACTCTGTAGCATTTTTAGCCCATATTGTTTCATGTTGCTTGACCACAGAAACTATCCATTGAGGTATGTGTTTCCATAATTCCTCTAAATGATAGACTTTCAAAGAATTTTACAGTATATTTACTATCTGAATCATCCACATTTGGTCCTGGTTTAGTAGTACTTCCTTTCCATAAAATCATGTTACTAAGATCTACTATCAAACCATGCTGTGCTAAAATATTCATACCCATGATGGTACCTTCATGTGTAATACAGTTCCAAAACATACATTTTAATTGCTGTTCTCCAATATGGACCATAACTGTTTTTGTTAAATATGCTGTTAACACCCCCCCAAGAAGCCTTGCAAACTTATTTGCTGCTTTCCATGGGTGGTTAAAGGCATATCACTATCTGTGATGCTAACTGTAGCTCCAGTATCAACCAATATTACAGTCTGCCAGCCTCTGACCTTATCCAATACAGTAGGATGACCCTCCCAGTCCTCTATCAATTTACCTAGGACTGGGAAGGTGGGGGCTTCATCCCGTCATTGCCCTAATTGTATCAGTTCTTCTTCATCAGGTTCCCTTTTAATGGCTGCCACGGCCTTAGTATTGACCAAATTACTGAGCATTTCCATACATTTTTGTAAGTCTGCCTTGCCACTTGGTCTAGTATCATTACCATGAGCCTGTGCTTGTCTTCTTTCCATTACCTGTCTTGGTTTCCCCTACATATCTCCACCTTTTGCCCAACAATCTCATACATAGTGTCCTGCTTTATTACAATTATTACAAGTATATCTACTTTTACCTTCTGTTCTGACAATAGCAGCCACCTGCCTTTTGTCCTTGACCTTTCTGGGGATTGATCATCCTGTTGCATTCATCACCAGTCTGTCAACAACTGTTCTTTTCTGCACAAATGGCGCTCGCCCCAACATAACATGTGTATCAGCGTGAGGGACTAAAGTAGCCTGCTGATCTATCAAACTAAGAAGCAGCTCTTTATCTTTACTAGGGTCACCCATGCCTCTATAGGTGGCGTATGTAGCATATAATCAGTTAATTAACATAACCGGGGATTCCTCAGGAAGGAGTTGTACTACATAAATATTTCCCCAATCTGTGTGAGACACACCATGCATTGATTGTAAAGCAGCTTGGATCTCATCCATAGTTATCCAATTGTCATCATTGTTTGGATTAGCTTGGGTCCCAATCATTTTTGCTGGTAAGCTTTGTAACAGCACAGCAGGTAAGGACAATGTGAATACTTTACATGCATCCTTATTGGTTAGATTAAAATTAGCAACTAATGTTTTTAGCTTTGCACAATAGGGGACTGGATTCTGTCCTGGCTCCCATTTACCTAACTGATCTACCAATTGCATAGATTCTTGTATAGTCAAGTCTCTTTGAGAGAACTTTTGGACTACTTCTACCTTTTCGCTAGCCTCTTGCAATGCTACTGCTTCCTCATATGCCATAATATCTTCTTTTATTTTGGCCTTTTCCCTTAGTTTATCTTCTTCTAACAAGGCTATTTCCTCTTCTAATCCCTTTTTCTTCTTTTCATCATCAGTATTTTCCCATGCAACTGTATACCTCCCTATTTTATCTTTTATAGTCTTAATGGACTCCAATACCTGTGCTTTGCCTTTTGCTGTTAATTTACTAAGGCATTTCACTCCTTTACAAACTACTTTTGCTCCTTCTCCTTTTGTTTTAATACAAAATGGAGCAATTTTCCCTCTCCTCTTTCTTCTAGGTTCTTCCTCACTCTCAGAACTACTGGAGCTTAAGGAACTATTTGTAACCACCTTTCTGCTACAACAATGTTTTGGCTGGAAGGAGTGTTTAACCTGCATAGGTGCCATTTTATATTTTGGACATCTTCACCCAATAAGGTAATTTAGGGTCTTAATTCTAAGGAGATGTGGCACTGCAACTGTGCCTCAGCTTGTAATGTATACAAGGACTGTTCTTTATATGAGAGGTCTTGAGCATATTCCTGATTTACATGATTTAGTCTGTCTGTTACTTGCTGTAATTGTCTAGTCAGTTCATTTAGTTGAGCCTGACTCTGTTATTTACAAACTTGCGATTCTCTTCTAACTGATTGTTCTTAATTTTTAATTCACAAACCTCCCCTTGTGCCACATTCAATTTATACTCCATTTCTTTAGTATCAGTGGCACATTTTTGTGATTCCTTTTCTTGAAAAGCCAAACCTTCATTCCATTTCTCTTCATTTTCTAACATCTGCTTCTTAATAGTACACATTCTAGCTGTTATTTCATACTGGTACTGTACATACATTTGACAGATGTTGGCTAAGTTAGTTCTAGCCACTTCAACTTTTTCATTCCTGTCCATACATTGCTTAGTAAAACATAAGTACGCATCTTCCTGTTGTTCAGGAGAGCGATAAGGACCTTCCTTTAAATATGTTTCTAGAAATTTACATAAAATGGTATCCATAATTACCTCTATCTTGTGGCTGGAAAATCATGTGTGAGTTCACACCAGTCCTTCTGAGTCCCTTATTCAACTTTCTTCTGTACTTGATTGATCAGGTCAGATGCAGTAAGGCGTTCCTCACAGCTTGGACCCTTCAGTCCATTTAATGTCATCAGCAACCGTATAGACTGTCTTCAGAAAACCAAGTCACAGCACCAATTGTAAGGTTTGTGTTGTGTTTGCAAAAGAAATTCACTCATGCTTTCAGATTACTTCTAAGAGTTTATTGAGGTTGTTCATCTTTACATGCATGTCTCATTTGTTCATTTATTTTGGAGCTGCTTTATTCAGTTCACATGCAGTGGTTATGTATGAAATTGTTATCTTGGAAAAAGCCAACATCCCAGTATAAACCAATCATAAAACAACAAACATGTCTATTTTAGGCTGTGATGTACCTTTTTTTCCAAAAACAGGTTATTTATGGACTGTGTAGCTTGAAAACATGTTATTCATAAATGTGGCTTCACAACAGATTATTTATAGACTGTGCAGCTTGAAAACATGTTATTCATAAATATGGCTTTACAACAGGTTATTTATAGATGGTGGTGCTGGACAACATGTTATTCATAAACTGTGTTGCACAACATTCTCTTTATTACCCACCTTCCTAATAAGAATATTACAGGATATCTGGTGTTAAATGTTCTGAAATGTTATACTACACCTTTAATGTTACACCACAATTAAATGTTACACTACATATACAGTAGGTAGGGGAATTTTTATTAAAATAAATCAAAACATACATATAAGTGAATACAACTGGAAGACTATACAATCAAATGCCTCAGAAACCTAAAGTAACATAACTTATGAAGGGAAAAATGATTCTTTAAACAAAAGACACTAGTACAATACCACCCCCCCCCAAAAAAAAAATGAAGCATACTACAGTCAGGGGATTTTCCCCAGTGACTTGGCCTACATTTCCCCATCAGTACAACAGGTCAATGCAACCCACCTCCCAGGATGCACCTGGAAGTAAGCTATCATAGCCAGTGTACCTTTTCTGGTCATAAATTCCAAACAAAAACATAAATACAAGTTTCCAATTCCAATGCGTGCCATGATTTTGTTTGCCTTGTCAGCTGCTGCCTCACACTGCTGCTCCCATTTAAAGTTGCTTCTGATCAGTACCCCCACATCCTTTTCCAATGGAGTCAGTAATCTGTATGCCATTATTTTGCCATTATGTTTTCTTTTCTGAGATGCATCATCTTGCATTTCTCAACTTTAAAATGCATCTGCTATTTTGATACCCATTTCCAAAACCTGTCCCCATCCTTCTGCATTAATTTTATCTCCTGCTGGTGTGATATAAGTGCTCTTTTTATCCTGGTGTCCTCAGCAAATGTGGAGATCCAGCTGATGGTAAGCAGCTCCAGGTCACTAATAACTAAATTGACCAAATGGAGACCCCAGAACTGACTCCTGTGGATTCAAGACAAATAAATGGTTAAGATCAATGTTCTGTCAAACAACTCCATCTCAGCTACTGAAGTTGTCTAATGGTGGAGATGCTCAGATAGTGTATAATCTGCTAAGGATTATGACCCACCAGTGGCACAAGTGTATATATACACACACACATATATATATCTATATATATATAGATATATATATATATATATATATATATATATATATATATATATATATATATATATATATATATATATATCTATATATATATATATATATATTTGTGTGCAGGCCAGTAGGCCTTAACCAATAGATAATTTGGTTGGATAATACTGGATAATCCAAATAATGTGATTTGATGGAAACCTGGATACCTGATTAACCAATCCAGGCAATCAGGAATATAATTCCGCTATACAAGACACTAGTGAGGCCCCACCTGGAGTACAGTGTACAGTTCTGGAGACCATACCTACGTAAGGACATAGACAGGGTAGAGAAGGTTCAGATGAGGGCAACAAAGATGGTGCATGGGTTGCATCACAAGTCCTATGAAGACAGGTTGAAGGAACTGAACATGTACTCCCTGGAGGAGAGGAGGGAGAGAGGGGATATGATAGAGACATACAAGTATCTTACAGGGAGGAACAGGGTGCAGGAAAACACTATTTTTAAGTGAAAAAGATGTTTCAGGACTAGAGGGCATGGGATGAAGTTGGAGGGAGGACGATTCAGAGAAAACATGAGAAAGAATTTCTTCACAGAACGGGTGGTGGACAAGTGGAACACCCTGCCAGAGGAAGTGGTGGGGGCTGAAACAATCACGGGATTTAAGAATGCATGGGATAGACATAAAGGGATTCTAGAGGGCAGGGGTAAGGGGAAACAGACTTCTAGGAAAACAAACTGAACTTACAAGCTCAAATGGGCAGACTAGGTGGGCCATAGGCCCTTATCTGCCGACACTGTCTATGTATCTATGTATCTATGTATCTATGTAATCAGATTCAGGTCATATCTGAAGTCTCCTGTGGGTGCCACAGATTATCCAAACAGCATAACTTAATAGAAAATTGAGTTTAACCTCTGATCCATTTTGAATCCACTGGGACAAATCCTATTGAAATTATCACATCTAGATTTGCTTTGTTTGGGTAAAGGACTGTTTTATTACCAGAAATAGATCAGGGTGATGCCAACATATGGAAAATGTGTTATCAATGACTGAGTTTTGATCCCAGGTTGAGTTTAGGTTATGAACTGTCTACTGCACCCTACCAAGAAAACATGTTCATTCAATAATGGGTGTACTGAAGTTTGTTTTTTGCAAAGTCTGTCAAATTAAGGCTCATTTATTTATTTATTTAGTTTTTATTTACCCAGTAAGTGCACAAGACAACCATATGCATATTTTCAGTCATGAACTGGGAGGTTACAAAGAAAATTGCAATACAATATCAACAGCATATGCATACATGCAGACATGAACAGATATAGTGCTACAAGTACAAACAATTACCAGGAGTGTAATACAATAAGCACAAAATGGGGGGGGGGGGGAGGCAAAGGTCAGGGTAATAAATAGACAGGGCTGTAAAATGCAGTAACATTTTAAGAAGGAGAACTGTAATAATACAAAGTCACAGAAACACAGATTGGTGATAGCACAGAAAATAGGACAGGCACAAATACAAGGAGTACTAATGAATGAAATTAGTTAACATGGACATACAAAATCAGTAAGCAAGTGTCTGCGGTAGCCATTTCAGAAACCTTTGGTCACCTGGCAGCATTATATAACAGATGGGATATAGTTCCATATCCTAGGAGCAAGACAGGAAAATGTAATATCCCCATCTCTGTACACCATTTTGGGATTGATAATGGGATGTTGTTGGTAGACTTTAATGAGTAGTTGCTATAAGATGTCAGGAAGAGAAATGCAAGGGATGATAGCAATTGGTTATGTGGGACCTGATGGCGGTGCTGGACCTATCGGGTTTACCGAGTGAGTGCATGGATCCAGGGGACTTGGTACTTGCTTATAATAAGGCGGTAGCAGGGGCCCTGGACTCCATTGCTCCTGTTTGTGTTCATCCCCTCACTCTTCGCCCTAGGTCTCCTTGGTTTGATGATACTCTAAGGGAGTTGAGGAGAGCTGGACGAAGATTAGAGAGACGCTGGCGGAGTTCGGGTCTGGATTGTGACAAACTTAGTTTGATGGACCATTATGTGGTCTATCAATCAGCAATCTCTCATAAGAAGGCAGAATTCCTGTCCAGAGAGATTGCTGCTGCACAGAATAGACCAGCTCAGCTTTTCCGGACTGTGGACAGATTGTGCAATCCAATATGCCTTTTCTCAAGAATGGTGTGAGGAGCTTGCTCAATTCTTTTCAGATAAGGTTGCCACAATCAGGTCCAATGTCCACTTGACCCTCCCTAGTGGGAGTTGTGATGGTCAACAGGAGATGTGGGACACCCTTTTTGTGTGGTCCGACTTCAGCCTTCGCACAATCAATGACATTGTGATGGTCATCCGATTATTGCGTCCGACCAACTGTGGTTTGGCTCCGGGCACTACATGTCTCCTAGTGGGCTGTGTAGATAAAATCAGCCCGGTCATGGCTGAGATAGTCTGGAGGTCTTTGGAGAGGGGGATTTTTCCAATTCCTCTGAAGAAGGCTATGGTTCAGCCCCTTCTTAAGAAGCCCTCCTTGGACCAGGACTGTCTAGCTAACTACAGACCTGTCTCTAACCTGCCCTTTGTAGGAAAGGTTATTGAGAAGGTGGTCGCGTCGCAGTTGGATGATCATTTGACCAGCCACAATGTATATGATTCTCTCCAGTCTGGATTTAGGAAGAAACATAGTACCAAGACAGCCCTTGTCCGGGTACTAAATGACCTCCTAATAGCGAGAGATTGAAGGACCTGTCCCATCTTGGTCCTTCTTGATCTCTCTGCAGCATTTGACACCGTGGACCATGGTGTGCTATTGGAGCACCTGTGGTTTATCTGTGGTCTGTCTGGTACAGTCCTCAGTTGGTTTTGATCCTTCCTTGAGGGTAGGACTCAGAGGGTGGTGTCTGGGATTTTTTCCTCTACATCATTCCCCCATCCTGTGGGGTGCCGCAGGGCTCCATTTTGACACCCATGTTGTTTGCGGTGTACATGCTGCTGTTGGGAGCGATTATTAGGTGATACGGTTTGAGTTTTCACTGCTATGCAGATGATACTCAACTGTACATGTCCTTTGTGCCTGGCCAAGATGCTGCCTTTTCGGTCTTTAACAACTGTCTGGCCAAAATCCAGGACTGGATGAATGTGAGTTGGCTGTGGTTGAATCTGGAAAAAACTGAGGTGTTGGTCGTGGACCCAGGTCGCTGGGAGGTGGGTTTGTTGGTGGGATCTCCCTCGGGCTTATGGCTTGGGGGTGTTCAGCTAACTACCTCAGACTGGGTGCGGAATCTGGGCGTTGTATTTGATGACTGTTTGACACTTAAATCACAGGTGTTGGCAGTTGTCAAAGCCTCTTTTTACCACCTGAGGAACATCGCCCGGGTGAAGCACCTGGTTCCTCCTGACAATCTTCCTACTTTGGTCCACGCCTTCGTTACCTCCCATCTTGACTACTGCAATTCCCTTTATCTTGGGCTACCAGGGGTTGACATTCGCCGCTTGCAGCTAGTGCAGAATGTGGCAGCCAGGCTATTGACTGGTTCCTCTAGGTCCAGTCATATAACGCCTGTGCTCCGCAGACTGCATTGGCTGCCAATATGCTGGTGCTTCACCTTCAAGGTCAGTTTGCTGACCTATAAGGCCTTACATGATCAGGGACCTGGCTACCTGAAAGATCTCCTTCATCCCTACTGTCCCTCCCACTCTCTCCAATCCACTGACGAGGGATTGCTAGAGATTCCCAGGGTTCGTTTGAAGACCTCTGTGGCCAGATCTTTTAGCTGTATGGCCCGACCCGGTGGAATTCTCTACCTCATCAGGTACGAGATTGCCCGACTGTCCAAACTTTTAAGGGGGCACTAAAAACCTATCTTTTTAAACATGCGTATAATGATTTTTAAATGTTATTGGGTCTGGATTAATGTTATTGTTTTAGTTATATTGTTTTTATTATGTTATGTACAGGCCCCTTGGTTCTGGAAAGGCGCCTTTTACAAATAAAGTTTTGATTGATTGATTGATTAATACTGTGTATGATGCTATCTAGTGCATGGTCATGGAAGGATGGGGAGAAAGACAGCCAAGTCTAGAGTACAACATGCAGTGATGATGTGACAGTTCAGGGCCAGGGCAAAATGGCAAATATAAGTCACATCCCATTTCTTAAGGTGGATTTCACTGAAGCCAGGAAACCAGCTACCCCACTCATAAGTTTGGGAAGTAGGATACCATGGCAAGACGGGCTCTAGGAGTGAAATTGTTACTTACCGAATAAAAAAGACAAAGCATGGAGTTACATTCCTTGCAAATGCCTGCGATATGTAGAGTGAATTGAACGGATGGGTCCAATGTAACATCCAAATAATTGAGGGAGGGGATGGTAGAAAGGAGTCTACCATCAATAGAAGAAATAGAGAGGGGAGGAGCCAAGGTGGACAAATGTTTAGTTTAGGGAGGAGCCAAAAAGCATTGCCTGAGATTTGTAGTGTTCAAGAGTAACTTCTTAAGGCTACCTTTATTAAGGATAAGTCACTTTTTGACACTATGGAGGCCAAAGGATAGGTGTCTGTTGAGATTCTTCAGGTCATTGGAGCTTCAGAAAAAAAACAAGATCATCCGCATATAGAATTGACATACTGTAGAGCAGGCAGTGGTGGAGGTTACTGATATGCAGGAAAAAGAGAGGCCTATGTACTGATCCCTGCGGGATTCAGACATTAGTGAGGGCTAGCTCTGAGAATGAAGACCCAATCATGACTCACTGGTGCTTTTTGGACAAATCATTTTCAAACCAAGGATGCACAGAGGAGGTGATTCCTAGGTCACTGAGCTTGATGCAAAGCAGGGGATGGTTTACTAGGCTGAAGGATTTGGTGAGGTCTAGAAACACAGCACTAGTAAGATCACCCTTATCCACTGCTGTGGCAATATTATTAGTTAGTATAAGTAGGGTAGTGGTGGTGTTATGGCCCCATTGAAAGTCATGTTGTGAATGGGTCGTAAAACTGTGGCAAGTAAGGTAGTCGGTTTACTGGGTGGCAACAAGTTTTTCAAGGACCTTGTTTAAAGCTGGTAAGATTGCAACTGGCTGTAAAACTGATGGTTTTAGTATTACCTTTCTTAATACTGGAACAATATGTGGCAATTTCAAGGGATCAGGCTCATTCCTAGATGTCAATGGCAGGTTGACAAGTTTGGTGACCAGAGATGTTAGCCCATATGCAGCAATGCAAAGGAGCTTACATTTGATCCCACCGGAGTCAGCAGACTTAGTTTCAGAAATCCTTTTAAATTGTCTACGTACTTCAGATTCTCCAACTACTCTGAAATAAAATGGTGGATGATTAAGTGGTTCCTCTATAACAAAATCTGCACAGCAGCAGATGTTAATCAGCAAAGTAAGTTTCAATTAAAAAAAGGCCTTACCAAAATGTGTGCATAGAATATATTAATCTGTGACTCATCAATAACATAATGCCTGCACTTCAAAAATGCTTAAATAATTCTAAAAATGTTTTCTGTCAGTCACCAACATGCTGGCTTTGAATGGAGAAGTTGGACTGTAGTATTCTTGTGCATTTGCATGCCAGCAGTTCTAGCAACTTGGCTGTATCCAGAAACCTTAAGCACAGGCATGTGCTTTTGTGTGGACTGCGGTGGTTGTACTGGCAATATACCTTTTGTCAGCTGCCTTTATCATACCATGTACAGTTTCACAATTAATTCAAAGACTGAACTATTAAAAATTTTAGCCACAACTACAAAATAACAAACCGTGTGCCCATGCCACTTGATACTGACCAAGCTTGAGACAGCTGATCACACGTGCCAACATTTCAATGCCAGAGTGACATCTTCATCAGAACAATTGGTGCTTTGGGAGAGAGCCTTTTTTTACCATAAAGTTTTTTGCCTTATGGTAATCAAAGGCAGGCTTCTCAGCCCTGTTTCTGCCTTCTCAATCCAACATCCACTTCTGCTAGACTCACCTGACTTGAAGGCCCTCACAAATTGCCCTCCATGGTAGGGCCAGGAAGGAGAGGCCATCTTTCCCCCACCTGGGGAGTCTCATCCAGTGATTCCCATCCAGTGATCCAGGCAGTGGTGCAGGTTGGAAAAAGGCAGGCAGGGCTTCATGTAGCCTGCAGGGACCTTTTCCATTTTTCCCCTGGTTCCACTGCCACAGTAGTACATAAGCATGTGCATGTGGAGGCATTCGTATGCACAGAACTGTGTTCCCTCCCATCTATGTTGCTTGTGTGCCAGTGCTATCCCAGTCCTCCACCTGGTGACATCCAGGGGCTGAGTAGTCTTCCTTCTCCACCCTGGGAGAGGAAAGCTGTCTGTCATAAACTCAATCCCCGCCCCCCCCAAGCTGACATCCGGCAACCAGGCTCATTTCCAAACCACGGTTGCTGGCATGTTAGTGCCTCAACCCTCTGAACCACTGGGACAGCCCTAGAGAGAGCCATTTAAATGTGTCTCTTAATAAGACACATACATCATAGCCCAATAATATTAAAGTAAACAACACATTGATAAGCAGCACATGACACATTATAGAAGTACAAAAATACAAAAGTAAAAATTAAGTCATGACCTATAATGTTTCTGTATAACTGAAAAAGTGCCATCCAATAGTCTTATATCACTCACCAGTCTGAAATTTACTGATAAGGAAACAGTCAAACTGGGCCCATGTGGAGGTGATTTGGTACAGAGATTATTACGAGAAGCATCCTGGATTATTACTCCAAACTGCATGGTCTCTTATAGATTGAATGAAGAGTGTACCTTTAGTTTATTTCTGGAATAAAGCAAATTGTTTATTGTCATCAGTTTATTGGATGCTACAAAATGATCTACTATCTACCTGTGAAGGAAGAATTTCCCTGAACTGCCTAGAGAAATGTTCTTGCTTCCATATAAATGTCACATATTATAATGATCTACACTAAATATGTAAGACTATTGGGTGGTGGTTTTTCAGGTACAGAGAAACATTATTGGTTGCGACTTAATTTTAACTTTTGCAGTGCAGTTGGTATCTGCTGCTGTGCAGATTTTGTGACCGATAGAAACATAGAAACATAGACTTTGATGGCAGATAAGGACTGCTTGGCCCACCTAGTCTGCCCATTTCTCTACCTAGAGGATAAGCTGCAGATCCTATTTAACCAACAGCCTATTTCTTCCTACCCCCCCACAAAAATTGCCTTATGTCTGTCCCATGCATTCTTGAATTCTACCACAGTTTTAGACCCCACAGTCTCCTCAGGAAGGCTGTTCCATGCATCCACCACCCTCTCTGTGAAAAAATACTTCCTCACATTGCCCCTGAGCCATCCCCCCTCTATCTTCAAATTGTGTCCCCTTGTTCTTGCACATCTCTTTTTCTGAAAGATGTTCTACAAAAGCTACAGGTACAGTATTTGTACATTGAGCTTCTGGACTACTGCCATATAAAGGATGACTGGGAGTGTCACGTGGAAGCAGAGAGAGGGTTAAGTGAGGGGGTGGGTTGAGGTGAGATGGGGAAGAAGTCAATGTATGCAGAGAGACCAGCAAAGCACTTGTTGAAAGCATTGGCAATGTGGATGGATTATTGTGGTTAATATCATCAGTATCTAAATAGTGTATGGTGGAACGCTGTTCTGCATGGAAATCCATGCCTGGAACAGCATTGTTGTGCAGCAGTTTTAATGTCATGATGTTGTGCTGCACTGAGGACATCACTACTGTAGTACAACAACATTGAATGTAATTGCACAGGCGAGATGAAGCAGCAGCAGCGGTGAGAGTTGACCCAGAAAGTGAGCAGTGCTGGAAATAACTGCTATAGCCCATGCTAAAAGTAAGGCAATTTAAGTTGTGTGGACCTTTTGTGGACATAGGATTTTAAAATATGGTTGCCCATACACTATAAAAGATTGTGTATGAGCAATCATACACAAACAAGGCTATTTTTCAATCTCAAGGTTTCCATGGTAATGAGATCTCTTGAGCGGCATCTGATGGGGAAATATTGCAACTTTGGCCTGACCCAATGCCTGCTTTACATACTACTAGAAGTTATGCAAGTTTTCTGCTGAGGAGTCAAAAAGCTTTTTACAATGGGAGCTTTTGTTAAGCCGAATGGCCTTTTTTTATAATCTCCACTAAATCTGCTATAATTTTCACAATCTGAGGTACAGCTGGATGCTTTAAACTGTGTCCAGCATTTGTCTCTGGCCTTGATCATAGTTAAAAGGGCACTGTTCATCCACTTAGTCATGGGACCAAACAACTTTCTTGTTGTTAAAGGACCACACTTATCTTGAAGGACACTAAGTACAGAATTAAAGTGGCAGATGGTCAGATTACTGTATTTGGTACCCAGATATAGTAAGAGTCTATACTGAAAAGTTCTTGCTGGAACAAAGCAAGGTCAAATTTTGAGAAATTCTGAAACTGAATCAGTTGGGGGGTGGGGAGCTTCAGGAGAGTTAGCCTTCCATACAGAATACATTTGGAAGTGGTTGCTGACAACATTGGGCAGCACACCAGAACAGGTAATTCTATCTACTCTGTGTGTAAGGATCAATGTACAAGCTATAAGAGTGACACAGTTGGGTTCAGAGATAATTTGAGTTAGAGCTTACTGAGACACAGTTTAACATTTTTTTTTACCTAACAGCTACGTCAGTTAATATTGAAATAATTGAAGAGGATAAATTCATTGTTTTTCTCAAGAGGACCCATTATATTGGCTTTAGATTTCAAATATAACAGATGATTTGTCTGTCAAAACATTCATTCAAAACTGACATTCCTCCGTACTCAGTAGAACTGTGCAATATGGCACTTCAGAACAAGTGGAATTACTTAGAAGGTACTGAATGCATTTCCATGGTGACCATGGAATATTATGGTTCAAAAGCATCCAAATCATCTATTATAAATTATAAATCACTATGGTAATTTCAGTCAGTCAGTCAGTATGGGAATTTTTAGCCAATAGATTGTTTTAAAACAATGACATTAAAACGTATTGCTGGGTACTCGTAAATGCAAATTTTAAGAAATGATTGGTGCTTGTTGTTTTAACTTGGCAATGTACAATTTGCATTTTATTTTCATGTGAACTGTGTTTGTACATGAATTGTGCTTGCACCCCTGTCATCCTTGAAAAGACGTACTTCTACTCAGTGGATTTACCTGGTTAATAAAAATAAATAAACTACAATCAGTGTACAGAGTCACTGTACCTCTTATTCTGTGTACACTGTTTCTTGTTCTGGAGCAGTAAAAGGGAGGTTTCCACTTCAGTGCCAGGGGGAGGATGGCACAATAAAAATTAAAAAATAAAAATTCTAAACTTATTATGAATAACAAGCTAAATGCAGGTGCTTTATAATAAGATAATAAGACCTCAGAGGAATGTCTGTTATGGTACATGAGGTTTGGGCAGACAGAACCACTCAGCTTCACTTTGCAGTCCTCTTGCCCAAACCTCACACTTGGAGTCTCCTATACTGTAAGAGCCATCCCTTGGAGACTTAATTGACAAATAAAATACTGCCGACCATGAATTACTCTATTACAAGGTTACATTTGTGTTTTTTGCAGGCTTCATGTAACTACCAGAGTTTCAGTCTAGTGATTCTATGATGCTAAAAAAAAACATGTTTGGCGTCCTACCTACCCCAGTTGCCAATTAATTATCATGTACAATATGATTACCATTCTTTTACATTTTATTCATAACAGTTGGGATTTTGCTGATTAGTCTGAAATAATGTACCCAATTTGTGATAAAGGCAATCCGACTCATTTATCCATCATCTTGCCCTCTGTGAACTGCAGAAGCAACCCCCATTCAGTTCTTATAGTTACTGGGTTGGAAGGAAAGCAAAGAGAAATTATTTTTCACATGATATTTGTTAATCTATCATATTTATACTTGAGTGTGGTCTTGGCAAATTATGTTAAGAGCTCTCAGTAAGCACTCTGACCAAATACATTGCACAACTCTTTGTACCTCTGATCTAGGAAGAAAGGAATATATTATAGTAAAACATTTTATATATACTGTACTGTACTCTGAAGCTCTTTATAATCCAGCACAGAGAGAGATTAGAGAATGAGATTACATACAGGTTAAAGGAAATTGCTATGATTTTAGTGCATGTTGTTTTTAACACCATAGTCCCTTACCTTACCACAGTAAAAGTCTTCCAAGGTATCAATGAAAATAAATACTCTAGTCCACTTTGAGAGGGAAGGGATCATAAAATATCCCAAATAGATGGCCAGCCAATCTGTTCCACTTTCTGGTATGTTGGCCATCCCCCAGCACTCAGACATTTTGTGACATTTAATCAGTGAGAGTTCAGGACTAATCCCATGTAAGTCCATGAGAAACATGTACAGCAGTGTTTTATATATGTTAAAGTACCCTTTGATATAAATGAAACCCACTGTTCAACTAATAGGGGTCCTATTAGTTAAGCAGTGGCTTTCATTTATATTACAGTAAGGAAATTAATTGCAAAAGCTATGTTTAGGCATCAGTTAGGACTGATACTTAATGACACAAAAGTAAGGAAATACGATGCTAGGATAAAAGAAATTCCTCTGACTCTTAGTGAATCTGTGGTATGGTGTCTCTTGGGACTGAACAATCATGTGACACAGCGCTGGCAGGGCTAGATTAAGATTAGAAAGGCCCCTGGGCATTTTCTTTTTTTTTTTCAAATTTAATAAACTTTATTGCATTTTAATTTTTTTTTAAACATAACATATTTGTAAGCACACTACAATATATAGAAAGATAGGGAGCTATAAAACAGCAGAGTGAATCCTATACATTTAAAGCTCCTATAGGAACAATAGTTGGAGTAAACGTCGAACATAACACCTATAAATTTTCTTTTGTTTTTTGTTCGTATCTGGTAAGCTATGCTAAATGTCAGGAAATACTTGAAAACAATTAACAGCAATATCCGAAAAAAAGGAAAGAAAAAACAAATCCTCTTTCTGCCCCCACCCTTCTGCCCTCCCTTCTACCACCACTAGGTAGATAATAACTAACAAAAAAATGCATCTTGCGTTACATAGGACTGGGGATGATACATAATGAAAACAAGGAAATGAGTATCTATTATTAAAGTCTACAGGGCTCAGTTTGATATTCAACAACACAATCATTGAAGAGGGCTTAAGTAGAATTAAATAGACAATAAGGTATGCAAGGGAGCACAAGTCTTCTGGTATTTGTTACTGCATTTTGAAATGCTTGCCAAGAGGTATTCTGCTTGTAAGGCAAAAAGGATCTCTTGGTGCCATTCCGTATATGTAGGGATTTGCTGGTCCAGCTGATGGTGTAATATAACTTTCTTAGCACAGAGAGAGATCAGGGTCATGTGTTTCCATTGGTTCCCTATTAGATTGTCCCCTGAATCCCCAAGAATGCACATTTCCAGTTGGAAGGTGTCTTGTAACCCTAATAGGGGGTCCAATCTTGAATGGATATTTTCCCAGAAAGGGGATACCTTAGTACATTCCCAAAGAATGTGAAGTAATGTACCCCATTGAAGCCCACATCTAGTGCTCATATCTGACAGTAGTTTACCCATTTTACAAAGTTTTGCAGGGGTACGGTATAAATCTTGTAAGATCTGGAACTGGAGTAATCTGTAGTGATCCCACTTGACAACCTTGAACAGTCTACTCCAAATTTTTGGCCACTGGCAGGGGCTGTAGGGGTTGGGGGAAGGACGCTGTCCCATATATAGCAAGGCATGCCTTCTAATTCCCCTATCCAAGTGTGAAGCTCTTTATGAAAAAAGAAGACATAATGGGAAGTGGGCTGCTTTGAGAGTGCACTGAGGACAGGGCCTGCCATGTATTGGTCCCAAAGGCCACTACCGAGGTGTTGTATAAGGGTGTGGGAAATTTGGAGGTATTTAAAACAGAAAACAATAGGTAAACTGTATTTTGCCCATATGTCAAAGAATGCTAGCAACATGTAATTTTCTTTTAGATCTATAACCCTTTTTTCCACTCCACCCTGCCAGAAGGAGAAAGTAATAACTCGATCTCCAATTTTAAAGTTGGGATTGCCCAGGATGGGTTGGGAAGTATCCTTCTTCAGAGAATAAACTGTGGTCTCATTGAGTTGCGCATGTGTTCGAAGGGATGCCATGATGGACATAGGTTTAAGCTGGTGCGGAACTTTGTTAAGGGGAAGATAGGGTAACAACATAATAGCTACACCCGCTAAAGTTCAAAGGGACTTTTCTATTTGTAACCACAGTGGGGAATAGTAATTTGAGTGAGGGTCAGGGGTAGGTCTCATCCATTGCAAAATGACAGAACAGTTAATTGATAGATAATAAAGGTAGATATTGGGGACCTGTAGCCCCCCTGACTCTTTTGATTGCTTTAATTTGGAAAGTACCCTTTGAGGAGGTTTATTTTTCCAGATAAATTTAGAAATAATGCTGTGGACTTGGATAAACCAGGACTTAGGAAGAAATTGATTAAGCATCTGAAGAGGGTATAACAGACGGGGCAGTACATTCATTTTGACTAAATTTATATGACCCCAAAGGGAAATATGGAGTAAATCCCAATGATTCAAATCTGTCCTAATATGTGTTACTAAGTGATCTAATATATATTGTTTCATTTTGGAATTAGATTGAGATAGATATATACCAAGATATTTTATCTTGTCTCTCTTCCAAGAAAGCCCAAGATGATGGATGTCTGCTTTTAGAGTCTGATTATTTAAGGGCATTACCTCTGTCTTTGACAGGTTCAATTTGTAATTGGACAGTCACCAAAAATCCTGAATAATACTCAAAGTAGCAGGTATAAATTTAGATGGGTGGGTAATATGAAGCATAATATCACTGGCATACACCGACAATATGTATTGGAGATGGCCAATTGGGATACCAGAAATTAGTGGAGAGATCTTAATTTTCCTGATAAGAGGTTCTAAAAATAAATTAAACAGATAAGGAGAAAAGGGACATCCTTGTTGAGTGCCCTGTTGTAGTGTGAAGGATGAGGAAAGAACTCCGTTACATAGTATATGAGCTGAAGGGGCCCCTGGGCATTTTCAAGCTGAAGCCACCCCCCCACAAAAAAATTGAAAGTATAACATTCTTTCCTTTTACATAAAGTGAGTTTCAGATATGAAACATTTGAGAAAGCAGGCAAAAAACAGTTATTATAACTTAAATTTTTATTTTTTGTATGAGGCATTTTCAAAAATGTGTTACATATAGTTTGACTATAAAAGTTTGTATGCAACAGATAATGCAAAATTGAGATTGTCATGTCAACTGTCAAAAATTTGTTTTAGTATGTAATCAGTACCATTGTGAACAAGGGTGTACTACTCTGGCACAGTTACCTCTGCTTATGAGACAACTATAGCAGTATGTGCTGTGACATTACCTTTCAAAACTTCATAAGAGCCAGAAGTCTAAACAAGTTCCTCTGGTGACTAAGAAAGGACAAACACCAAGGGGAAAGTTTGCAGACCTAGGAGCAGTTGCAAGTTGTGTGACTTATTAACACTGCAGAGGCACAGCTTGGTCATACAGCTTAAAGGAGGTAGGAAATGATTTTTACATAGTTAACTGCCCTTCCGTCTTCCTTTCCATGCCAGTTATGTATTCCGATATGCTTTGATTTTTTTTGATAAATAAATAATGTAGCTTTGGAGTGCCCTCAGACCTACATAGCTCCACTCTCCTTACCAGTTACTGCTCTATATGTTTGTATTTCTAAGGCATGCTATAACATCAATAACTACCATTCCATGTTGTTCATCTGAATAGCCTGGAATGGTGTTACTGATGTCATAGAATGTTCAGGCAGTATGAAAAGAAAAGGCAGCAACTGCTCAGGAGAGAGGGATTCAAGGTAGTTACAAAACAACATTGATTATTAATTTAACAAAAAGGTCAAAAACATATCAGAATACTGGATAGCCAATAAAAGAACAACTGGAGGGCATCTAGCGGTATATAAACTGTTTCCTGTCACCTGTAAGCTAGGGCAGGAATACTGAATTAACTTTAAACTCTTTTAAATTAAAAAATTGAGAGAGCTCCCACACTCACCATAATGCAAACTCAAAGGGCAGATTTGTCCAAAGTAATCTGAGCATATATATTTGCCCACATTTTCAACTGCAGACTTGCACCTTCATCCATCTGCCTGCCTGGAAATTGTCAAACATCTTTGATTGTGTCCTTTACTAAAGAACAGAGTTTTTCTCAAAACTACCTTATGCATATCCTATTATGGCATAAAATCATTTAAACTGGATATAAATACTTTACGTCTAGAAATGATGAGGTTTAATATGCTGTGTGAGCTACACACTACCAAATCCCTTTTATTTCAACTCTTTTTCTAGCCTTTACCTTAGAAAATGTTTTAATGACATCACTGAAATTGAGTTTGCACAAGGCATTGGTCTTAATTGCCAGATGCACAGAATAGATCATCGCTTCTGATCTTTCTTGATTTCATTTCATTTTTCACTCTTTTCTTGTGACAGAAGGACCTTTCTCAGAGCAATTTGTACACATAAGCATTAAATACACGCATAGAGAAGTTGCTATGTTTGGGAATGTGGACAGCACTCCTTTTTTTAAAATAAAACTAAGAAGATTTTTGGCTGACATTATTTCATTTTTCATTTCATTTTTATTTTTATACTGGAAAGGCACATGAGCAAAATTGACCATTTTCACAAGTATCCCATGAGAGAAAAACATAAATTAAACAAACAGTAAAATTTAACATATACAATGGTAAAAAACAAGGAACTAAAAACACAAACAGTTCTGTTGAGTAGGTAACATTTTAAGTTATTTTTAAAAAGTGTCAGAGTTGGGCACTGGACCAAGGATGATGGTAAGCTATTAAAAAGTTTAACTCCCCTATAACAGAGGGAGAGTTGCCCCTTTGTTGTATGGCAAAAAGGAACTGAGAAGAAATTATCAATGGTGAGTCTAGTAATATGTGAATTAGCAGATCTCTAAAATGGGGAGACCATGCTATTGGGCAAAAGACCCAAATACATTTTGTAAAAGAAATATCAAGATTTTTCTGTTCCGTCTGTGCTCTATAGTGAGCTAATTTACAGCATTGTAGAGGTCACAGTGATGGATCATTCTTGGCAGCCCAGTACAAATCGAATAATGTTATGGCACGTGGTCCTCAGCCTACCTAAAATGTTTCATGAGGGACAGGAGAAGTAAATCAATGAGCCATAATCTATCAGGGGAAGTAAAAAACTATTTGCTAAAAGACCCGTGTTTCAAGTAATAAAAACTGTTTCACGTGGTTCAATATTCCAAGCCTATGATGATTTTTTTTATCAGCTGACTAATGTGAATTTCAAAAGTAAAATGACAGTCTAAAGATACACCAAGATATTTAAAATCAGTAGCTCTCTCAATCAAGTTACCATCATTGCCTTTGTGAGTAAAATCAAAATCAATGGTCTGTCTTATGGCAGAGAATACAATAGACTTTGTTTTTTTAGCATTAAGAACTAAACCATGTGAAGAAAACCAAGAATGCAGCCTACTAAAATCACTGACATTTGTCAAAAAGTACTGATAGACTATTATCTTTACAAAACAAGGCTGTGTCATCAGCATTAAGGATCAGCTTGACGTGCTTACATATCTCTGGTAGAGAACTGACAAAAAGTGTGAATAATAAAGGGCCTAATATAGAACCTTGTGGAACTCCATCATTAGTAAAGCAAACTTCAGAATATTGTCCCTCAATATTTGTTCTGTGTGATCTATTATATAAGTAATTCCTGATCCAATTAAGTACTTCCTCTGAAAAATGTATATGGGACAATGTACTAAGAAGTACATCATGATCATCCACTGGTCGAATGCCTTGGTAAGGTCCATAAACACAAAACCAGTGTAAAGCCCTTCATCAATAGCCCTATAAATAACATTTGTGAACCTCACCAAGGCAGTCTCCGTATTATGGCTGGCTCTGAATCCGTGCTTCGATTCCATTAAAATATTTTTGTCTAAACATTCCAAAATCTGATCCAAGACACTTTTTTCCAAAATTTTGGAAAATGAAGTGAGATGGGAAATCAGCCTAAAATTAAAGACTTCATTTTTTGGAACCAGATATTTGAAGAGGTTTAATAGCAGCACGTTTACATTTACTTAGGAAAACTCCATTATGTAATTAAAAATTAACAATGTTATCTAAAGGAAAATAATGAGTTCACTAAGAAGTCTCACAATATGGTAATCAATAGACTTTAAACCCAGACTAGGCTTGGGATCATTCTTCTTTATATATTCAATTATCTAAATTGGTGAGAGAAAACAAAAATAAAATTTTGGACTGGGTGTAAAAGATTCTGAGCTATTGGGGGAGATTCTGGAGAACTCTCTGAACTGAATTCCTTGGGCTGAAAATCTTTCATCGTAAAACTTTCAAGGTCACCAAAATATGAATTAAACAAGTTGACAACTTCCCTTGGCTCACTAATGAGTCTTTCCTCACTACTAAGGGTAAATTGTTCATCCTTTTTACCCCTGCCCACTAGATCATTCAAAGTTCTCGATGTGAATTTAGAACCTCTTCTTTCACTAAATTATTTATTTCTAAACAAACTTATTTTAGCTGTTTGAACAGCTGCTTGAACAGCTATTTTGCATTAATTTTGAAGTGTTTTGTACTCCTGCAGAAGACTAGGAAGTTTACATTTCCTGTACTTAATCCAAGCCCTGTCTCTCATCTGCATTAGTTTTAAGAGACCTGATGTGACCCATTATTTTTTTGGCCTCTGACTCTAATCTTTTTCAGTGGAATAAAAGTGCCACAGATATTAAGGAAGGTCCTACTAAAAGAATCCAATGCCTCATCAATACTGTCGATGTTACTGATAAAAGACCAGTCAGTGACAGAAATGGCCTTTGAAAATTGCTCAGTGTTAAATTTTTTTAACTAGCAATAATAAAAATTAGGTTCCCTTTTTAAAACCCTTGCTGACCAATTACAAAATACAGCATAATGGTCACTAAGGGAATCTGGAAGAACACCGGAAGTTACAACAAGAGAGGAGTTGATAACAATTACCTAATCAATGACAGAGTCATACCCAGTTTTATAATTTGTACAGGTGGTGACAGAAATAAGCAAAGTCCAAACAAAAATGCTAGCTTGAAGACTGAACAGCAAAATGCTGATGTTCAGACAAAATGCTTGTTGGAAATCAAAAACAATTCAAAGACCCAATGCAGTGAATATCAGTCTGATGAAAGAACAAGTTGCAGTCCACTTTTGTAGTCCTTAACCCCACCTCCTTTCAGGTGTTGCTCAGTGCTCCTTTACTGAAACACAGCATTTCTCACCGTGGGGGGAGGGGAAGAAACAGTCAAAGTCCAAACAAAAAATGCTAGTTTGAAGACTAAAGAGAAACATTACTGGTAGGTCAGAATCAGAAATTCTAATTAATTCTTTGAAATGAAGAATCTCTATTGGGGGAGATCACGTGATGTGCATGGCCGACTAGCAGCACCTCATATCAGCTCCTGTTCAGAAAACAGCTGTTCTTAGCATATTGCTTCTTTCGTAATAGACCGTTTCAGTGCTCAGAGTAGTGTCCAGGTGTCTGGGGGCAAAAATCTTCTGAATACAGAAGTGTCATGGCAGCTTACTGATGATCGGTCAGCGAGGCCTATTCTCCCGATGGAAGCGGAGATGCGCCAGGCGCCCCCTTCTCATATGCCCCCGTAATCGCCTGAGAAAGTGCCGAAAAGAACAAAAAGCCATACCGGGGCATCAGCCAAAGTGCAAGTTGTATCTGCTTCAGCACCTGCCTCTCCACCCCTCACAGAAAAAACATTTTTGGAAGAATTACAGCCATTCAAAGCAGCATTACAGGAAATTACTGCAGAATTAAAAAAAACATACGAGGAGAGCTGGCAGATACCAATAGGGCAAACACGGATACAGCTGCTTGAGTATCGTCATTAGAGGGATGAAAATCTACTAAGGAACCGGAGATCGCCTTATTAAGGCAAAGATTCCACAAAATGGAAGGGAAATTAGAGGATTTGGAAGGCCGAAGTTGAAGGAATAACATTATTATTTTCGGCCTTCCGGAGGAGGCAGATGGATTGGCACCCATTCCTTTTTTGCAGAAGATGTTTACCAAGATAGCGGGGCCCTCTCCTAATAATACCACCTATATTATTAAGAGGGCGCACCACTCATTGAGACCAAAACCTGCCCCTGACAGACCACCACGACCGCTAATAATAAAATTTTTGAATTATTTAGATAAAGTTCACATTTTGGGGAAGACTAGAGATATGCAGCAAGTGCTTTGGGAAGACCAGCAGCTTCGTTTTGCACAGGATTTGCCTGCCACAGTCCGACAGCGTAGGGCAGAATATCATCCTTTGGTATACAAGCTTATAGCTGCAAGTATAAAATATAAAGTCCAGTACCCATCACGGTTTGCAGTATTGGTTTCTGGATCTTGGCATAATTATGAATCAGCACAGCAAGCCCTACCAGCACTGCGGTCTCTACTCCCGGATCTTTTTCCTTCTCGTTGAAGATTATTGGGGCAAAAGGGAGGTCAATGTAATGTAACGGGATGTTTCTATAAAAATCTGATGGGTAAATTCTACAATGAGGTGATAAAAGGAAGCTGCAACATGACCACTAGAGGGCAGTACAATACTCAAATACCGAATGCACGGTTTATGTTTTCCTCACTTTTCATTTTTAATTTTAATCTTATCTTCACCAGAATGAAGTTAAAAGCATCACTCGGATCTACACTAGTGTAAAGATGTAGAGGAGACTCACTGCATATCTGTTTTAGAAGGACCGAGAACTGGGACATTTGTTATGTCTGAAGAGGGGGAGTGGTTCATTTCTTGTCAGGAGCATGTGAAACTGTCATGTTATTTAATTTTGGGCAGCAGGGTAATTAGTAGTTGTTGGCAAAGAAACTGCTGATGTTATTTTCTTTGGGTTTTTCCTTTTAAACCTGTTACTATTTAAGCTGTTTAAAGGAGCAGGAGACGAATGGTAGTTGTTGGCAGGTTACAAAGCATCATGTGCTACATAAGAGGGAGGGGGGTTGCTTCAGCTAGTATAATTATATATTACTGGATTTCAATTCTTGCTGGGTTCATTTTTAAGGAGGCAGCCTCGAGTGGTGACAAAATGTTTTTACAGCCGAAAGAAGGCTTTTATTATTTTGTTATGGCTAACTACTGTATACTGCCGAGTTATACGCATATTCCCTGTTTTCAAGTTTTGTTGAGTTCATTTTTACTTGGCAACTCTCGAGTGTTGGTGGAATGCTAATACAATCGGAAGAAGGTTTTTATTATTTAGCTGTGGCTAAATCAGGGGAGATGATAGTAAGGGGTAAAGGGTTAGGTGGGGAAAAGTATAGAGTTTTCTTTATTTTGGATTTTAGATATTGGAGGGGCTTTTATAGGGGTGGGACGGGTATTTTGGGAGAGGGGATAAGGGGGGATGGGGTGCACCTACTCTGGTTTAAATGTTTTAATTGGGGGAGAGAATGTTATAATGGGCTTAATTATTTTATGGGCAAAATCTTAAACTGGCCAAATTTCTATGGCAAGGTATAAAATATGTTCCTGGAATGAGAGAGGTGCCCAATCTCCAACTAAGAGAACAAAAATACTTTTACATCTACAAAAACTAGAAACAGATATAGTGTTTCTTCAAGAGACTCACTTGCCACCTTCCCAAGTGCTTCTTTTTAGAAGGATTTGGGTGGGACAAGTTTTTGGAACAGCACCTAATTCTTGTAGAGGTGGAGTGGCTATACTCATTGCACTCTGACTACCCTTCCGTTTACTTGATGCAATAGTAGATGGGCAACACAGATTCTTTATAATTAAAGCCATAGTCAGCTATTCTGAAATGATATTGGGTTCAATCTATGGTCCAACAACAGATGATCCTGTGTTTTTTACTTGACTTATGCAGGAGTTGATAACGTGGTCAAATTATCCTATGTTGCTTGGGGGAGATTGGAACTTGGCTTTTTGTAATATTTTAGATCGGTCTGGGACTAGTGTATCCACCCTTTCACAGGCACAAATAGCCGTTCGGGAACTGATGGATACTCTCAGGTTAATTGATCCTTGGAGAGCTTTTTTTCCCTCCAGGAGAGAATATTCTTTTCATTCAATCCCACATAATTCATTTTCTAGGATAGATTATTTCTCGGTGGATATTGGGCATCTTTCCTGGTTACATTTTGTCTGTATCTTGCCAAGGTTATCTCAGATCACTATCCTATGTTGCTGCACTGGGGTCCAGGCCCTAACACAGTTCGTAATAAAGTATGGAGGTTTAATCATCAGTTGTTAAAAACTAAAAAAAATTAGTCTCATCTCCAAATTTTTTTCTCAATATTTATTAAGGATAATGGGCTATCCATGCCTAAATTAGATATTCTATGGGGAGCATTAAAGTGTACTCTCAGAGGGGAGATAATTAGATTAGTTACCATTAAAAAGAGAATAACTGCACAAGTATCGTCCCGTCTTCTCCAAGAGATAAGATCGGTGGAATTATCAATTCCCTCCTTCCCAGCACAAAATCTCCTTACCAATCTGGAAATTCTTAGGGATCGCTATAATTCTCTATTGACAGATAAAGCTGAATACCTTTTGCAAAGATCTAAGGTCCAGTACTTCGACCAGGGAGATAAAGCGAGCAAATTACTTGCTCTTCGTTTAAGGGCTCAGGCTGCAGGTAGAATAATTCCTTCTATTTACAACACATCCAGTTCCTTAGTTACCTCCCCACAAGCTATTCTTTGTTGTTTTCAGCAGTATTACTCCGGTCTGTATTCCCGATCCAGTACCCCATTTAATTCTACAGATGTGGAGCATTTTCTACAAAAGATAACACTTCCTTCTCTAGATAATCATCAAGCGGAACATCTAAAGGCCCCTCTATTGGCATCAGAAATAAGCTTAGCTATTGACACACTGCCACTGAATAAAACTCCGGGACCAGATGGATATACTGCAGAATTCTACAAAGCCTATAAAACTCAATTAGTCCCTATTCTTTTAGATACTTATAACTATATTTATAAACATGGTGTTTTGGATTATTCCCTTACAGAGACCATAGTGGTAGTTCTCACTAAGCCAGGGAAAGATCCTCTTTCTGTTACTAATTACCGACCTGTTTCTTTGATAAATGTTGATCTAAAAATACTGGCAAAGATTCTAGCCAATAGATTGGCAAAAGTGTGGCAAGGTTTAATAAGTTCAGAACAGGTAGGATTTGTGGCTGATAGACATTCCGTGGACCATATGCGGAAGTTGAGCCATCTTATTTCTGCATCCAGGGACTCTTCAGTGCCTGCGGCTCTGGTGTCCCTGGATGCAGAAAAGGCTTTTGACCGGGTATCATGAGAATATTTGTTTTATCTCATGCCCAAATATGGTATTCCTCAACAATTTATTCAATGGGTGAGGGTTTTATACACCCGACCAACAGCTTGTGTTCTCTGTAATGGAATGCACTCTAAGACTATAGTTCTGAATCAAGGAACTAGACAAGGTTGCCCCCTCTCCCCCTTTTTATTTAACCTCTATTTAGAACCACTCATTTGTTACATTAATATCTCCCCTTCAATACAAGGTATCATGGTTGGATCTCATCAATATAAACTATCAGTCTGCGCGGATGACATCCTTCTTCATATTTTACACCCCTCTTCTTCAATAAAAGTGGCTTCGACTGTTATTGAGCAATTTGGCAAATTTTCAAACTATAAGCTTAATATAGCTAAAACGGAGGTGATGCCTTTAAATAAATATACTTACTCATCGGAGGTGTCCCAATTAGGCTTAAGATGGGTTAAAGATAATATAAAATATTTGGGAATATATCTCTCTACTGATAGTTCATGAATGAAACAAAATAATTTAGATAAAACTCTGTCCCAAATTAATCAAGATCTTAATCGCTGGATTACACTCCCTCTTTCTTTGTGGGGAAAGATTAATGTAATAAAAATGAATGTACTTCCCCGGTTATTATATCCCCTTTATATGACCAACTTGTTCCTCCCTAAATCCTGTTTTTTCCAGGTGAATCGTATAATAGCAAATTTTATTTGGGGTAAATGAAAGCCGAGAAGAGCAATAGCAAATCTCCAGTGTAGTAAAGTAAATGGTGGGCTGCAGTTACCGGATTTTCTTCTTTATTATTATGCAATCACTTGCTCGGTAATATTAAAATGGAGTCGAGGGATGTGGATAGAGGACCATCACAGTTATGTTCCACAATGGCTTCAAATTGAAAATGCATTGTGTGCCTCCCAGGGAATAGATATAGGCACCCTTATCTACGTAAACTGTAAGAATATCGCTAGAACATTATACGGCACAAATATTGGGATCACTCTTTGGGTCTTTAATAAGATAAATGCCAAACTTCAAATATCTGTGGAGAAAGACATCTCACAACCAATCCTCAGCAACCCCAATTTTAAGATTGGTGGCAAACCTTTAAATAAACAATTCTGGCCTTTTAATCATAAAATTAAAGTGATTGATCTATTAAGTGACCAACGCTTATCGACATTTCAAGAGGTAAGGAATAAATATCAGATACCGGCTGAATTTGTTTTTAAATATTTTCAGTTGGCCCATATGCTTCATTCATACTTTGGGTTGGGGCCTTGGAATCAATATCTAGCTGGGCCTGTATTTCAATCTATCTCAGCACCACCTACATCAAAACTCATATCTTATTTTTATCATCTTTTGAGAGACCATCTTGAGTTACACAAATGCCATCCAAAGTACATGTGGGACCAAGTAATGCCTATCTCTGCTCCCGAGGAGAGGTCTTGGGAAAAGATCTGGCAGCATTTATATCGAGATGTGAAGTGGGATAGATAAAGATTATTAAAATTTTGTGTTATTCATGACTTATATTACACCCCGGTGAAATTATGTAAAATGGGGCTACTTGCTTCAAATCTATGCTCCAGGTGTGGGGTAATGCCTGGTAATTTATTACATATATTATGGGACTGTAATAAGGTAATACCCTTTTGGGCAGGTTTTAAAGATAAATTGGATCTATTGTTGGGTCTTTCCGAAGTGTTTACACCTGAAATTTGTATTTTAGGTAATTATGGATCAGTATTACTTGGGAAACAATGTAAATATATAGCTATGATATCTTTGTGCACAAAAAAAGTTATTTTACGATATTGGCTCAACCAGGCAATACCCTGTAGGACTGAATGGGTTAAAGAAATTCTTTTTGCCTTACAGGCTGAAAAAATTATTGCTCAGATGTCGGACAGATTACATTATTATAATGAGGTTTGAGCCCCTTTGCATACGTTGCTAACAATCTAAATACTTTTATAATAAGGGCAGTCGAGAGAAGATGACATTCTCTACATTAATTTTAATAGTTAAGGTGTACCCGGGGAGGGGCTATATGGGGGAAGGGGGTGGGGAGGATGGGGAGGAATGATTAGATAAGGATAGCTGTGTTACAAAATGTGTTATTGTAGTAAGCTGTTTTTTTTTCTTCTTCATACTTCTTCCTCGTTTTTATTCCTGGTTATTAAAAAGAAAAAAATATGTGGATTTAGGAGGGTGAAGCTCAACACACTTGATGTAGATAATGCTGGTATTTTTCTAGTTTATCTTTGTCTTGTCTTTTGATTTTTTACCCTCTTTTCTACAATTGAAATTGTTCAAGAATGTTTTTTCTGATTGTAATAGAAAAACTCAATAAAGCTTACTTAATTTGAAGAATCTCTATTGGGATGCTGGATATAAGTAACTGAGTTCAGTAGCTTTGTTCTTGAACTCTGCATCTGACATGGAGTAAATGATGTTCAAAATCCAACTCAATGACTGATGGCGTAGTAAGCTGTTGCTCTTGATTCAAGTTCTGTATAAAGATGATCTAGAATGAGGTAAAGTGTTTCATTGCAGAACTTATTGCTACCATGGAACTCTGTTTCTTCAGCATTAACATCACAGATGAGTCTTCATCTTTTCTTCTGCTGGAGACTGTCACCTTGATAATTTGACACTGTAGCCAATGATTTAGCTTTGCCTTCAGAGTCATCAAACTTGTCATGAAGGCTGCTGAGATATTCCGTAAGTGATCTCAGAAGATATACTGCAAGTCCAAGTTCAAGGTTCTCATACTGTAGAGACTTACATGCTTTATTAAACCCTCCTAATATTTCATCCCATACCTTTGAAAATGAGTCCAGTACCTCTTTTTATCTCCTTATATCCAGCACAAAATGCTTTTGTAGCATCATAATGGGCAGTCCATCTGGTATCTGAAAGACATTTAACAATTAAACACTTTTTGTCAAGTGTGTCACAAAGCATTTTACAATGATGAGTAGAACAATTGAAAAATGTATATCAATGCTCCAGGAGTGGGGTATGCAAAAAAAAAACTTTCACCAGTGGAATTGAAGTGAAAGTCAGATGTTTGCTTCCACGAAAGATCGGAACTCCATTTCCAAAGTTTCATGGAATTTCTGCCACCCCTGCATAGCTGCCCGATATGTAAAAATTAAGTAATTCCCAATCCCTGATGGCTAGCAGTCCCTTCCCCCATGCGATCACCCACCCGACCAGTCTAGAACAACGTACATTTAGCCCTTTCAGTATCCTCCATCCCGATCCCCCATCATATACAGTAGTTACTTAAAAAATTTCCCTGGTGAGCCTAGTGACCTCCTCTTCTCCCCAATCTTCGCATTGCAACTGTATTCAGGAATTAGTGTACTTCACTGGAGGCAAGTCCTTCCTATCCTGTCCAAGAGCGGTTACCACAGTTCTCCTCTTCCATGGTTAGCTACTTCCACCAGCTATTAATGAACAAGTGCATGCTTCTACAGGCATGTGCACATTCATTAATAGCTCAGTGGGTTGCTAACCATACAGGAGAGAGGAAGGCTGTCAGTGTCCCACTGTCGGGTTTGGGATGGTGGGTGGGACTTTGCCTTCTGGGTGGGAGGTACACTAGACCACCAGAAATACTGATTTTAAATCAGGGATTGGGGAAAGAGGGGAAGGAGGGTCAGTAGACCACTGGGAAAATTGTTTTTTATAGTAACTACTGTATATAGCGGGGGATCGGGATGGGGGTTACTTGAAAGGACTCAGGGCATGTTACTCTGGACTGGCCAGGTGGGTAATTGGGTAGGGGAGGGACTGCTAGCTAGTGCCACCAGGAATTACATGGGCAGCTGGACTTTTTTTAAATGGGGTTGGTGATCAGGTGGTGGAAGGGACTGCTAGCCACCAGGGATATTTAATTTTAAATTTGGGCAAGGTTTGGGGGAAGGAAGCAGCTCTGGACACCACAGACAGAACTTTTTCCCCTTTTTTCTGACTCTAGGTGAGTGGAAATGGGTGAAATTTCACTCAAAATCCTTTGGAAGTTTTCTGTTCAGTGGCAGGCAGAAATTTGGAAACTTCTGCAAAAGTTGCAAAATTTCGCTTATGTTCTGCTGCCACGGAACAAACTACTTTCACCCATGTCTGTCCAGGAGACCAAAGAATGGGGCTGCTTTAACACAACATTCAGCTGCTTTGCCACTAACAAGATATAGTGAGTGACCAATACATGATACAAAAAGTGCCTTGGCACTGATGTCTTTTAAGCAGCTGTGAACTCCTTTATACTTTCCAGCAGGGATTCGGTTAACTCCATTTGGGGAGCATTTGACTACAAAAAATAAGGCAAAAATTTCCAAAATAAAGAAGGGGGAGGAAGTCATTGACTTCCAAATTTAAAAAACAAAATTGGACGACTTCCAAAGCTGAAGGCACAGAAGCTAAGAAATGATGGATTTTTCAAAAAGAAATTCATTTTACTAATAATATTTTTATGAACATCCATAAACTGATCCTTCCTAAAATATGTTTGTTTATTTATTTAACAAATCAGAAAGACCTTTGAGCCAAGGGCTCTTTTACACCTCCCACGGATTTTTTTCCTGCATAAGCTACATTGTGACAGCACCATCCTTGCTCTTATTTTGCCCCGTATTGGTTTCCAAATTGTGGGATCTCGAAAGTATTTTGACTTCCAAAAAATTGGAATGACTTCCTGATTTTGACTCATGGAAGTATTTAACTTCCATTAAAAATCATCTCTTTTTTTCTGGATTAAAAATTAATTAACAGAACCCCTGCTTGCCAGACAAAATTGCTGCATCATCATAGGACTGACCATGGCAGTTTGCAAAATCAGTGCCATTGCCTTTTAAAAATGTGACAATGACAACTACCAGATTTTCACCAATGTGCTTTCAGAGTTGAACAAATGTTATAAGTCTCTCAACAGGAGCCCCAGCTCTGTCTACATACCACACAATGAAGGCTAACTGATCTGAATGCGACACATCTGGTGTGGAGTCTGTACTTGCATAAAAGTATTTTGCATCCTGAATTTGTTTTAAAATTGTATTCTTTACCTTTGCTCCCATTATATATGAAGGGCTTTGCCTGTGGCTCAATGGTCTGACTAACCAGCCACTCCCCCGCCTGAGCTATTTAAATGTCATTCTCTGTGTTTCTCTCAGAAGCATTTTTTTTTTTTTTTGCAGCAAAGGCTCTGTTGGATTCCTTGCTCCTCTAGTGTTTTTGGATTTTCTGTTTTTGTTTATGCTGTCTCTCTGCTGGTTTGTGTTTCTCCTGCCTTTCTAGATCTACATTTTGCTTTTGCCTTCAACTGCTGCTTATGCGTCTCTCTGTTGTCTGTGTCTACTTGCATGTTTTCCTGTGCTTGTCTTTCTTCAGTTTTACTTGTTTTAGGGGGGTTTCTAGTTTCCCTAGCATCCTGTTGCTCCCCTTTGCTTGCATTATGAGGATTTTCTAGTTTTCCTAGTGTTTTCTGTCCCTTTTGCTTGCCTTGTGCTGTTTAGGCTCCCATTTGTTTTTATCATACTTTTAGCTATCTCTCAGTTTAACTGCAATTGTTATCTGTGTGCTATTTAGCTCTCACTTTCTGTTTTCCTACCTACAGCAGTCTCCTTGCCTGTAGCAGTCTCCCTGTACACCTATCCTTAATTGTTTTCATCTGGCTCCTCAGTGTCTGACTCCACATAGCAGTTGCAACTCCCCAGCTGCATTAGAGACACTGCTCACATGCTTCAAAAGCAAGTTCATATGTAAATGAAATAAATGTTTGAACTCTTAAATTCACAATCCCTAGTTCTGGGACAGCATTTCAAATGTTTCTGTAAAAGTTTAAGCATTGGAAACAATAGGCATTTAAGTGTTATGTGTAAAGATTATAAATTCAAACTGTAATGATAAATGTATCTACATGGTATCGTGGTGGTTTGCTTGTGGTATCATTGCTATTCCCATGGCAGGGGTTGTGGTGTTGCACAGGGGCACAGTAGTTTCAGGTAGCCGAAGGGCAAGCTTTTATGTAAGTTGTATGATAAAGTACTGTACTATAGAGTCAAATTCCCATTTGTAGGCTTAATCTTTTCTCATTAATATTTGCTTGGCTGAAACTGAACTGTAATACAGCCTTCAAGGAGCAAAGATATTATGTAACTTTATGACTTTCAGCTTTGCTGTTTAGAGGTTTAGCTGCAGCCATTCTCTATAATTGGAGTATTTGAATGGCCTGTCTTTGCAAATGAAGTTCATGGGTTCCTAATCTAAATGTCTGCATATTTGTACTAACCTCCCTAATTCTGGGATAGTATTCAAGGTTCTGTGTAACATATTGCTGCATTTCACAAAAATTGAAACAGTGCTTATTTAAATATTATTGTAAAGTGTATGAATTCGAACTGTAACTAAAATTTAATTTCACTGTAATCTGGCATTCCTTAATGGAACTGGTTGACATGCATTCCCTGGAGTTTACGGGAATTGCTGTTTGCTCTGTTTCTCAGAACCACATGGGGGTCTGATCATTGCTTAGACTAACCTACATGGAGCTTTGTTCTTCAGTGTTCTTGATGAAAAGTGTGCATCACCTACTGTACATGAGGGTCCACAGAGCTTTGTAGTTGAATTCATGCTCTCCTCCTAAATTGGAGACATGCCAATCTTGACCATTAATTACCATGGCTTAGGGCCTGTCCTGCAGCTGATGGTCTCGTTCTGCACCCACAAAGTCTGCATCTTGAGCATGTTTAACTCAGGGCATGGTCCTCACCTGGCCTATATTGGGAATGTCCTCACTTGGGTGGAGCTTTAATCATGCAGATGTATTGGTGGTGACTCTTGATGTAGAATTTAAGACTTCAGCTGTGAGGGATGGGGCCCATAAGCCCTAGGGGGCTCCTTTAGCTAGCCAAGTTGGTTCAGCGGCACCTTCTAAGTTATTCTCCCTCTGACTGCCTCTGGTCTGCTCCTAGATTGGTAGGCTAGCTGAGTGCCTCAGTGGTCATTGCTTTTCTCTTCCTGCCGTGGGGGATGGTACTCCCATGTGAGAGTACTCCACTGTTGCAGAGTGCCCATGCAACCCTTCACAGCATTCTCGTTAGAGGGACAGAGTGAGAGTCTTCCTCCAAATTGGAATATTTTCCACCCCCTTAATTTGTTTATAAGTTGTAGTAACAGAGCTATCACTAATCAAATATCCCAAAGCCTGGAGGGAAGGTGACCTTGGCCTTGGATCCCCAGAGGTTTCCTCCTCAAAGGGGATTTTTCCTCTTCTCTGTATCAAAGGTCATAATACCTAGCTAGACTTTAACAGCATATTCCCTAGGTTGCTTAGGTAGGTTCTGCTGTTGGATGGAGATGGATGGTGGCCCTCATTCACCTTTCTCTCTCTCTCTCTCTCTCTCTCCTTAGGAAATTATGTCCTCTTGCTATCTAATCATTTTGACCTACATGAAGGTTGCTATATGTTACCGTTATCTTCTGCTGACCTATATCAAGGTTCTAAATAGAGAATACCTAATTCAACTACATGAAAGCCTTCAAGAAAAGATGCTTACTCATTCACTTTCTGCAATGCTTTCTGCTCTACACTCTTTCAAGGCTTCTTCCTAAGGTACCTTTAACCTAAGGGAATCCATCCGATGACACTTCTGGGGGTGGAGCCCTTCTCCAGGGTTCCTTGCCTTTGGCTTACATAGAAACATAGAAACATAGAATTTGACAGCAGATAAGGACCGCTTGGCCCATCCAGTCTGCCCATTTCCCTTCGTACTGGATAAGCTGCAGATCCTAGTTAACCAGCAGCCTACTTCTTTCTACCCCCAACCCCTAGAATTGCCTTATGACTGTCCCATGCATGCTTGAATTCCACCACTGTTTTTGACTCCACGACCTCCTCCGGAAGGCCGCTCCATGCATCCACAACCCTCTGTGAAAAAATACTTCCTTAAATTACCTCTGAGCCGCCCCCATCTTCAAATTATGCCCCTTGTTCTTGCACACCTCTTTTTTGAAAGATGCTACCCTCTTGTCTTGCCTAATTGAAGAGTCACAAAGGAATAATCACACTTGGCATTCACACATCAGCACAATTTATTGCAAGCAAAAGATAATTACACTTCATTTAGCAGCAATATCACTATCAGCATTAATGATTACACTTTAGCATTCATTCATTAGCAATATTACTATCAGCATTAATATATACTTCAATTAAGCAAAACATGATACATCACCGATTCAATAAAGCATCATCCAAGCCTTTTCCCAGTAGCTGGGAAGCCCCTAAATCATCTCACAGCCTGGCCAGGAGTTTTGAACCGGGAGAAAGTTCCACAGCGATGCATCCACCCTGCAGATGAGGCTTCAACCAGGCATTGAGAAAGCTACATTTATATCTTATTCTATGCTAAAATAACTGCAGTAGCCTTCATTGTGTTATTTTCCCACATTCTAGAAGCTGGCGGGCTTCCAGGATGTTGCAAATTCACCGATAAGGACTGCTCAAATTCCCACACCTGCTAGGTCACTGTGCTCCAAACACTGGCCGGGTGCCTAGAACACTATGAGCTAAGCAGAAGTTTAAACAAAACTACAAAAACAGGTTGCCTGATAATATGCACCTTCAAGTCAGCAAAATACACTGTCTGAAGCAAAACATAATAATGAGGCTATCTAAAGAGCAAAACACCAATTAAATGAAGCAGCATGTAAAATGGAGTCACACAATACAAAATGGAGTATAAAATGACATACATTACATGAAATAGCATACAAAATGGAGTGACAATAATCAACATATTATACTATCACTACATTCGGTCCTTTGATTATTGTAAATACGATTTGTATGATATTGGTACCATAGCAAAATTACTACGAATATAACATGATAAGTAACAAGTCCAAATAAGCAAGATAATTGTCACTACAGCAATGATTATCAGAATATTTAACACTTTTTGTAGCTGATGGAGACCATCCTGTAACACGGTCCTCCACACATATTCATTATTACTCATTAAATCACTCTGGGCCTTATTTCTTTGCATTATAGAATACATATGTCGCATGTGCATTCTGTCCAATCAATAAATCATAAATATTTTCTGCTACTCCCATTCCCATACCTGTGAAGCATTAAATAACTGCAAGAACTCAAAATCATAATTCAAAGTTAATCTTTGGGGTAAGAAAACAGTTGGCATCCATTGAGCTTGTAAGTTAATTAAGCTAAATACATCAATTCCTACTGCCTGAAGCCTGTTAGTCAGTGTTTCTATATCAACACTATTTAAAATTCCCATGCCTGCCCCTGCTCCACCTAATAGCGTATCGTACAAGCTCTTTTATATTTGCATTTTCTACTAAACATAAACGTTATGTTAAAATGGATTACATTTTCTGATACGCATGCGCTACTGATGTACATGTGGATGGAACCTTAACTATACTATCATTGCTAATTACAGGACGAATTTTCAACACTGTAATGTGATCTGCCCAAGTAGTTCTATTAGTTATTGCAGTAGCATTCATGCAGAATAACGTGTCTATGTCAATCAAAGTAATACTTGCATTGAAAATGTCTGTTTGATTCATGCAGCAATCAAGTCTATGTTGTACAGTCACCATGCAACTATTCAGTAAGTTGCAGCATCTAATAGCAGTCTGGTTCTGTAATTTAATCCAATTTGTGTCCTGCATAGGTTGGCATCCTGCCATTGTCTCAACTGGTTTTCAAATGTTCACATCTGGTGAAAAAGTAATGTTCACTATAGGACATCCTTGGTTTTCAGGGCAAGTAAAGTTGTCTTGCACCCGTAAACTGGTGGAAGATTTCAACCCCATTGTACAAGTGGGTCGTCAAGCTTCAATATTCTTCCACCAGGGTAATAGGCTTTACCGAATGGACCATGAGAGAGAGTGTTATTCTTTTAGAATCCATTGAAGAACCTAGAAAATACACAGACTGATTATTCTCGAAGATAACATGTGTTCGCTGGTACATATTCCCATCTCTCTTTCCTGACCTGATAATTAACACTGTGTTGTCTCGTCCGTGGCTAGCACCTCAGCTGGTTCAGGAGGGCCATTTGGGTTTGTAACCCATATTTTGGCACCATTGTTAAAACCTCCTGTAGATCTAAAACCTTTATCCCCTTGCTGTTAAGAGTGTGGGGCTTGTCCCTTATAGGGGTCACTTTGTTAACTGGAATAATTAACAATTGAGCCACTCTGTCATATTGTTGAATTAGCAGATTTTGTTCTCCACTATTCAACAAAATTACTTTCACTTCTCCTTGGTAATCACAATCAATCACCCTCCCAAAATTTGTATTCCTTGAGGGCTAGTTCTGATTTAGGTGCTATCCAACCAAAATGTCTCGTGGAATTTGTATTCCAATACCAGTTTCTATCACTTGAATGTTTCTGCTGTTTATTCTGTATTCTTGAAGGGCATGTAAATCAAGTCCAGCAGCTTCTGGGGTTGCCCTGCAAGGAGACAGAGCTCCTGTAATTTCCCAATATAACACTGTTTCTGTAGTTGAGTAAGCCTGCACTTGCAAATTAGGAGTTATCATTCGCATTAAGGGGTCTCAGATTCTCCAATTGGTCTATTATTTAAAATCTGTAATGCTTCATGCAAATTCTTTCCATTTTCATAGGCTCTCCCCAATTTCCTAAACTGTTCTTTCAGCAATCCATTCATTCTCTCAATTAACCCTGCTGCTCAGGTAATAAGGGATGTGAAATACCCACTGTATGTTATGGACTTGAGCATAAGCTTGTACCATTTTCCCCTAAAATGGGAACCATTGTCACTTTTGTATCTGCAAGGGTATTCCATAGTACAACATAATTAAGTCAATTGCCTTAATGGTGTTTTCTGTGTAGCTTGTTTACAAGGGTATGCCAATAAATACCCTGAATATGTATCTACAACTGTGCAAGCATATCGACATCTCCACTAAGGGGTAGAGGTCCAATGTAATCAATCTGCCAAATTTGTCCCAGTAATTTTCCCTCCCCAATTGTCCTTTCACAATATGAGGGATTGGTCTTGTTGCCCATGTTGGCATATAGGACACTGAGCAATAACAGTTTTAACCAAATCCAATGTTAGGGTACACCCTACTATATGCCCACCTGTAAGTGGTTTCTCTCCCAAATGTCCACATTTTTGATGTGCCCATTTTGCCAGCCCTGATAACTGCTGACTTTGAGTTTCTTCAATATCCACTGGAAGAATCTTAGCTCTTTCATCTGCAATAGAATTATACCATCGTTCTAGTGTATCTGAAGCACAATGAGCATCAACATGAAATACAGTGGTCTGAGTATTTTGCACCATAGTCCATATTTCCTGCCACAGTTAACAATCATTACACAATATTTTCTCTGGGGCAGCTGACCTATTTTCAGTTCCAAAATGGTCTATACTGCCTCAATTTGTTTACCTCCTAATCCTGTAATTACCACTTCGCTGACCTTTGTGTTTTGCTGGGTTCCCATAAATTAATGAGGCCTCGCCCAGTGTCAATTAAAGCTCGTACTTTTGGGGTGAGCCACTTTTCCAATTAATTTCCATTCTACATGAGGTCTAAATCCTCCTAGCCCACCTTCTACTGGGGCTTGGCCTTCATTTCAGTCATATTTTAGGTTTTTCAGTTGTTGCAACTCCCTAACCGGTACAAATCACTAGGATACAGATCTGCATATTCCTGCTCCAGTCGGGGTGACTCAATGGATCCCTGAGTGAGAGCCCACCCCCAGGACATACTTTCATCATCAAACTCTGCCGGGAGCAGTTGGACTTACAGACTCCCTGAAGAGACATGTACATCTGTCTTTAACTTTGAATTGGTCTGCTTATTTACTCGCTTCTTAGTGTTCAATCCCTCTTTTCTACATTTCCCACATATCAGGGTACTGATCCCATCAATGTTTTCCTTGCCACCCCATCCTTTAAGAGAGCCAGGAACATATCTCCTAGAAACTCGACCCTCAGGATTGGACCGCTGTTTATCCTGTCCTGAAGAATCATATAAACTAGACCCCTTTGGGCCCCAATCTCCCAGTTCCCCTAACTGCCGTATTGCCTCTAGCACTACACCTACTGTTTTCCCCGTCTGATTAATCAACAAAGTCATCATTACTGCCTTATATGCAGGTGGTGCAGTTTTGATAATCTTATTACGTACAGACACTGGCACAACAACACTCATTAAATCAGCATGGTCTTCTGTGGAGACCGCAACTTCATCATTTCCATTTTAATGTTTTGTATACAGTCCTTTAAGGTAAACCATGGTTTACTATCCTCCGGCCAGTCACTCACCGTCGGATACTTGTGTTTGCAAGCCATAGCCACCACGTCCAGCATCGTGGCATAGCCCTGCCCCTGTATTTGGAGGGTCCGAAACGCCTCCTTCACCACAGGGTCATAGCTTAGTGACAGAAACCTAGGGGCATCAGTTTCATCTAAGCTTACTCCATCCGCCCCTGTGTCATAAAACCTCACCAGCCATCTCAACAAACTCTCCCCCTCCCTCTGGGTGTACCACTCCAGCAGGTCTGATACCTCCTGTTGAGAAAAATCCTCCACTACATCTCGATTCCTAGGATTTCCCTGATCCAACACTTCAGTACGTCTTCTAGACACTGGCTGTGCATGCAATATTGGAACCTTACGTCCCTCAGCCTTTTCTTCTTTATCTGAGGCTGACCTTTCCTCATCTGTAGAAACCAAATATCTCCATCTCATGTTTCAGGATCCCAGTGGGCTCCTGCCTAGCTATTGCTAGGCTTACCTTTTCCTACTAACTCTACCCCTCCTCTTTTATACTTGTACTGTGCCACTCGGACAGCTGCATTTTTCTGCAACTGTCCGAAGGTATCAATTTATCACTCAGCAAATGATTTTGACATTGTAACATCACAGCTTTACTTTCCAAATCACAAACCTTCGTTCCAACTCTGCCTTTTCACTAAGAAGTCCCACTACCTTTTCATGCATCTTCCTATAGGCAGACAATAAAATCCACCCCTCCTCAGGCAGCACATTCTTTCCTTTTGCCACAGGCACTCTTTTTCACATGTAACAACATCTGCAGGCTCAGAATCCTTTAAACAGGATTCCAGTGTTCACTCAACCCTGCACAACATGACCACTCAGTGGCTAATCAGCATAAGGTTGGTTTTCCCAACCAGAATTTCCACTTGTGCACATGCAACATTAGACTCTTTCTTTTAAACATTTTTACTTCACCTTAGTGTGTACCTTCCTTTATGAATCCTGCCACTACGCCAAATTGTCTTGCCTAATCAAGAGTCACAAAGGAATAATCACACTTGGCATTCACACATCAGCACAATTTATTGCAAGCTAAAGATAATTACACTTCATTTAGCAGCAATATCACTATCAGCATTAATGATTACACTTTAGCATTCATTCATTAGCAATATTACTATCAGCATTAATATATACTTCAATTAAGCAAAACATGATACATCACCGATTCAATAAAGCATCATCCAAGCCTTTTCCCAGTAGCTGGGGAGCCCTAAATCATCTCACAGCCTGGCCAGGTTTTGAACTGGGAGAAAGTTCCACAGCGATGCGTCCACCCTGCAGATGAGGCTTCCAACCAGGCATTGAGAAAGCTACATTTATATCTTATTCTATGCTAAAATAACCGTGCAGCCTTCATTGTGTTATTTTCCCACATTCTAGAAGCTGGCGGGCTTCCAGGATGTTGCAAATTCACACGATAAGGACTGCTCAGAATTCCCACACCTGCTAGGTCACTGTGCTCCAAACACTGGCCGGTGCCTAGAACACTATGAGCTAAGCAGAAGTTTAAACAAAACTACAAAAACAGGTTGCCTGATAATATGCGACCTTCAAGTCAGCAAAATACACTGTCTGAACCAAAACATAATAATGAGGCTATCTAAAGAGCAAAACACCAATTAAATGAAGCAGCATGGAAAATGGAGTCACACAATACAAAATGGAGTATAAAATGACATACATTACATGAAATAGCATACAAAATGGAGTGACAATAATCAACATATTATACTATCACTACACCTCTTGGACTTTGTTGATTCCCTTGAGGTACTTGAAAGTTTCTATCATGTCCCCCCCTCCTTTCCTCGAGGCTATACATATTAAGCTCCTTAAGTCTCTTTTCATATGTCTTCCTGTGCAGACCCTGCATCATTTTAGTTGCCCTGCTCTGGACAGCTTCCATCCTGTCTATGTCTTTGCAAAGACTGGGTCTCAGAACTGCACACAGTACTCCAGATGGGATCTCACCAGCTGTCTGTACAGAGGGATAATAACTTCCTGTTTTCTACTGGTGATGCTCTCCTATGAATCCCAGTATCCCCCAGCCCTCCTTGCTGCCCTCTCACATTGCTTGCCCACCTTTAGGTCATCTGATATGACTACCCCAGGTCCCTTTCCATTTTTGTTGTTGTTAGTATCTCACCCCCATTGTGTACTCTTTCCTGGGTTTTGTTTCCCAGGTGCATTACCTGCACTTCTTAGCATTGAATCTAAGCTGCCATACATTTGACCATTCCTCTAACCTTGCCAAGTCCCTTTTCATCCTTTCCACCCACCTGTGCATCAACTCTGTTGCAGATCTTTGTGTTATCTGCAAAGAGACATACTTTCCTTCCAGTCCCTCTGCAATGTCGCTTATAAAGACATTGAAGAGGACCGTCCTAATACTGAACCCTGTGGTACCCACTAGTAACCCCCTTTCTTTAGAGTGACTCCATTTACTATTACCTCTGTGTCCTATTCTCCAGCCAGTTTTTACCCAGGCTGTCATCTTGGGATCCACTCCAGGCTAGCTAACTTGTATATTAATATTTTGTGGGACTGTGTCAAATGCCTTGCTAAAGTCTAGGTAGGCCATGTCCACAGCCCCTCCCCTGATCTACTACTTTGGTCACCCAGTCAAAGAAATCTATTAGATTTGTCTGTCATGACCTTCCCGCTGTGAATCCATGCTGCCTTGGGTCTTGTGCCCCTCTGGCCTCTAGATACTTGACAATTCTTTCCTTCAGAAGTGATTCCATCATTTTCCTCTACCACTGAGGTTAAACTAACAGGTCTGTAGTTTCCTGCTTCTGCCTTGCTCCCACTTTTGTGAAGAGGAATCACATCTGCCCTCCTCCAGTCCTCGGGTACCACCCCATCCTCCCATGATTTGTTAAACAGGGTAGTCAGTGGTGTCACTAATTCCACCCTTAGTTCTTTTAGAATTCTGGGATGACTCCCATCAGGCCCCATTCCTTTGTTCACCTTCAGTTTTAAGAGTTCTTTCAGAACCCTTTCTTCTGTAAATGGGCTGGTATCAACTTCTGTATCCAGAGTGTTTCTACTGTTTGTTTTAGGTACCTCCCCTCTTCCTTTGTAAATACAGAGCAAAATATTTGTTTAGTATCTCTGCCTTTTCACAGTCACCCTCTGCCCACCCTCCCCCTTTATTAAGCCTCACTATCCCTCCCTTGGTCTTCCTTCACTCCTGATGTACCTATAAAGGTTTTATCCCCCTTCTTAACTGAGTTGGCTATCTTTTCCTCAGTTTGGGCCTTTGCTGTTCTGACTGCCTTCCCAGTTTCCTTTTGCTTTAACTGATATAGTTCTCTGTCCTGCTCCTTCTGTGATTCCTTGTACTTCCTGAAAGCTTTCTTTTTCTCTTCCCTACAAGATGGTATTCCCCAAGGAATAAGAGGTGAATGGCCACAAAGGTTTATTCAACAGATTGCACAAGTACATCATTACACCACGTTGCATAAGCACTTTGAAATGAAAGGCTTTGCCTGTGGTTCAATTGGCTGAGAAACCAGCCACGACCCCTGCCTAAGCTATTTAATTGTCATTCTCTCTGTTCTCTCTGAAGCATTTTTTTCTTTGCCCCACCATCCTCCCCTCCTCCTCCAGTGGCTTGCCTCTCTCCTTGTGGCTTCTTCCTAAGGTACCTTTTTGTCTAAGGGAATCCATCCCATGGCATCTCTAGGGGTGGAACCCTTCTCCAGGGTTCCTTGACTTTGACTTTTCTCCAGGGTGGTATTCCCTGAGGAATGAGAAGTGAACAGCCGCAAAGGTTTATTCAACAAGTTGAACAAGTACAACATTACACCAAGTTATGTAAACACATTGAACAATTAATTTCTCACATATTGTGGAGGACAAATAAGAGGGATTCCCATAAATAGCTTTACCATAACAAGCAATGTGATCTGCTAGGAAGGGATAATAAACAGCAGGCAGTTCATGAATACCAAGGTATTAGCCATTATGCAGTGAACCAACATTTTCATCATTACCTCGAAAGGCTAAACCCTGTTCTGCTAGAAATTGTATAACAGACAATCCTTTTTAAAACAGCCCGCCAGTATTCCTTTTCTTTCTTATATTGTTTTTCCATGCACAACTCAATTCATCCCTCTGCATATCTTTACTACCACCATACAGTCATTGCATGGCAGTGCTCAGCTAACTGTTCGTGTTCCACAACTCAAAACAAAAGCATCAAAACCACCCTCTCTCAAAGCACTTATCTTACAGAAAAACAATTTACAAACAACACAGAATATTCTCTCTGTTGAAGAGGAATACGGTAACCACTCATGATCAACAGAATCTCCATTTTGTAACTTTGTCTTATAAATTTCTTTAGGAAGATAATGTGTGATTTTTTGCAACCCTAACAACACAGTTTTTGTTGAAGCAGCATGCTGCCTATCGCTATTTTGACAGTTCTCTAGCCCACAGTCTGTCCAGTAATCTTGAAGAGATTTGCTCATGATCTAATCAGCTTGGTCATTGGAGAATGATATTACTTGTTCTTCAGTCTGTTCAGGATTGTTGGATTCAGGGATTTCAGGATAATTCTGTTCAGGATTACTGAATTCAGGAACTTCAGGATCATTCTGTTCAGGATTACTGAAATCAGGAATTTCAGGATCATTATGTTCAGAAATACTGAATTCAGGAATTTTAATATCATCAAAGGGGTGCTGATCTTCTGTTTCTGTTCCATATCCCGAGGATCCACAGTGTGGCTCATCACTTGCTTCATTAGATAACCCCGACTGAATTCCATCTTCATCTTGAGTGCCAATACTTCCAAAACCAAAGCTTTTTAAAGTTGCAGTTCTCTTTAAAATGGATTCTTCCTTTAGAGTCTTCTCTTTTTGACTTTTCCATTTGCATGCACATCTTTCTTGCTTCTTTTCCATTATGGTGGATAGCTGCAGAATGTTAATGAGATGGAGGAGCAGGAGTAAGCAGTGAGCACAGACTGTTTAGTGACATTTATCAGACATGACTTTAGAAACAACAACCAGAGTTCTCTTTTGGCATTTTTTTTCCTGGGCACCATTTGTTGTGGTGTTTCCTATTCAAATTATCACCACAAAACAATGCCAAAAAAAGGAAAAAAAAAGTTCTAGGAACAGAAGAAAAAAATGAATAAAACCAAATAAACAATGTACTTGTAAATATTTGCTAATGCTGTTTAGTCAAACTTTAGTGTGCTCACTGCCAGCTCTGATTCCTTCATGTCTGACCAGTCATGACAATAACTATAATGAAGAAACATTGACAATAGCCATCAGTATCTCTATCACTATCATTATAGTGATTGGCCATCACTTTGCTCTCACCTGTCTTTTTGTAGTTTGCAATCAAGGATATTATGCAGGCTGGGCACCCACAATCACCTGGTCCATCACAACAACAACAAGAAAATCATTGGTGCTGCTCCATTATGAAAGCACTTGGTAACCAACCCCTCCAACAAACTTTTTCCTTGCTGAAGACGGACATTTTCAGCCAGAACTGAAGTGTCTGCAGTCAGTTACCCAACAGGAATTATAAGAGTCAGTGGAGAAATGTAAAGATTCTGTGAGTACCGCTCAGACTAGAGCTGTTAAAAAAAATTCTGTCAAGAATTTCAGTGAAAGTTGGACTTTTGCTTCTGTGAAAGTTCAGAAATCAAATTAATAACTTTTGTGGAAATTCTGACTTAAAACAGGGCAATAAATGTATGAATTGCTGATTATTGTATTAAACTGCAGGAAAAAAGTCTGCAGAACTAATCATTGAACTGCAGAATAATTGCATGCATTGCAGAATAATCCATTAAACTGTGGAATAAGATTCCCTCAGAACTATTATTCCACAGTTCATGTGTATTATTCTGCAGTTCAGCCAAAAAAATTCCATGAGACGGGGTGAAAATTTGCTAAACACATTCGGAAGATTCCGATCTCGCTAATGGTGGAAGTTCAGAAAATTTAGTGAAATTTCCAAACTTTCAGACTGTGTAAATACTTTAATCTGATGCCCTAGGTGTCTCTTTGACAGAAAGAGAGAGCTAGAGATGTCAATGTGCCACCACAAGGTGCCAAACTCTGCCCCGCTGAAGACCATGACAGAAATGGGATCAACAATTTCCTCAGAAAAGGGAGAAAATTCCTTAGGAGACAAAAGAACCAGCATGGCACCTCCTGTTGAAACAAGTAGGGAGTAAATCCCCTAACCCTATCCCCATCTGGGGTGAACAGCAAAGGCTATATGGAGGTAAGTATCCTTGTCTGGATGAGACAGGAGGGTGGGGGTTGGGGCTTTGGAGTCCTTGCTTGGAGGGAGATGCAATGCTGGAGAGGAAGGGAAAAATTAAAAAAAATTCTCCATTTACCCATTTTATAAGTTCAGTAAGCAGGGGAACAGAAAAAGGGAGTAAAGGAGGATTTTGCTACCATTTTTGCATAATTTACATCCACTTTCTGATCTTTGGAACTGGGTTCCCATCCCACACATTTAAAGTTTGCTTGTATATATGCACACAATAGACAGCACCATGCAATGCTACCAGCCACAAACCAAAAACTAACAAAGTGTAAGCAGGAAAGGTGGAGACAGAAAACAGCATCAGCATCTCTCAATCAAGTTATCAACAGCATCAGCATCAGTTGTGTACAATGCAGGAGACTTTTTTGGAAGTCGCTCACTGGCAGGCCAGAAGGGCAGTAGCAACAAGGCAACATATTAAAAATAGGGTTTCAGCACTACATGGCAGTGAGTGGAAATATATTGAAACTCCACAGTATCAGACAAAGAATCAGTAGCAGCAAGCATCCAGTCAGGTTTGAGAAAAGACATGGTTTAGAGCTGGAAGGCAGGTCAAGGGATGGTATTGCTATCATTTAGATAAAAGTACTACCAGGTGGAAGAAGCTAGCAGTTCTGAATATTAACTAGGTTTCTAGCAATAAGACACTCTGGGGCATGCACTATGCAGCTCTAACCACACTTCCAGGGCTGAAGGCACACTGGCTGTGGTGTCTTGTTTAAGTACGCCCCCAGTGTGCAGTTAGATCAGCATAATTCATGACCCTTCATGTCCTGTCCTACTGCGTAAATGTAATTTATTTCACATTATTACCCAGCAGCCCACCCTTACTTTTCCTCTACCTGACTGACATGAGCATCAACACTTCCAGATGAGCATACTGCTTACTGTATGCTGATTTTTTGTTTGTTTGCTTCTTCAACCAATACAGGCCAGTCCTCAAACACTTAAAAACTAGTGGCAGGCTGCTTGTCTACATTAAATATTTGATGTTATGCCTTGGCCCTCGGTCTCTCTGTGCAGTAGTAGTAAAATGTTATTGGTCGACTTAAATAAGTCATTACAATTATAAAAAGCACATACGTTAAATTCAATTAAATTATACAGTCATATAAAATTCCTTAGTGCAATATCAAGAATACTGTTGTGCATATAGCATTGATTGTACAATTATTATTGTGTATCTATCTATCTATCTATCTATCTATCTATCTATCTATCTATATATATATATATATATATATATATATATATATATATATATAATTATTTATCCATATTTTAATAGGTATTGCTTCAAATTCCAGTTCAGCTCAGACTTTTAGCCAGATGAAGGATTTCTCCTGATCTTTAGATCATGAATTGGTCCTCATATGAAGATTTTTCTGTTCTATTTTTTTAAGGAAGGAGGCCACAGCATATAGTATTTTGGATTATGAGATTTTAATAGTTAGACTGTAGCAGTTTCCGGTTCAAACTCCAGCTCACCAAGAATTTCCCCTAATATCCAGTATCTGTCCTTTTCATATAGAGGGCATAGTATCATCAAGTGTTTAAGGGTATCTATATCCATGCCACATTTACAAAGTATTTCCCCTTCATTGTTTCTTTTGTTATAGACATTTGTTTTCCAATTACTTGTTATACTTTCAAATCTGGATCTAGTTAGCAATTTCTTGCAGTCAGGGTTGTTCACTGTCCACAAATAATATTCTAACTTGTGAGATCTTTTATTTTTTAACATCCATCCATTCATTTGTTTTGTATTGTTTGCAAAAAGCCAGATCTAGTTGTTCTCTGATTAGGTATCTCTGATTCTTTCATTAAGTTTTAACTTAATTTGTTTTGTTGGAGATGTCATGTTCTCTGGGATTATTTCCAATAAGCCTAATGGTTTTATTACCTTTTCAACTATTGCCATACTTGGAAATAAAACTTGTTGTCTATGATACTTTATCGCTTCCTCCACACATAATCTACACAGATTTTGGTTACTCATGTTATATACCTTGAGCCAATAATTCAATTGTCTTTTTTTATTTCACATTCTAATGGTAATTGGCCCAATTCGGCACTCACCATGGCTGAAGGGGTTTTATTAGGGAGACCCAAAATGTTCTTATAAAATTTGTTTAAGATAATTTCTAGTTTAGATATATCATGTAGTCCCCATATTTCTGCTCCATAAAGCAAATGGGATCTAACTTTTGCATTTAGGACTCTTAACGTTCCTTTTATTGAGCGCCCTTCATACTTGCATGCAAATTTGTTCAAAATCGGCATAAATCTATTCACCTTATCTCCTGTATCCTTGAAGTGTTTGTTCCACGTCCCATCCTGTGATATAGTTACTCCTAGACACTAAAAGTTATTAACTACCTCCAATGTATGGCCATTAATTATATATTGATATTCATTCTTATTCCCTTCAAAAACCATTACTTTGGTTTTGTCGTAATTCAATGTTAGATCTGCCTTATTGCATTCTTCTACACATTTCTTTAACATCTTTTTAATACCTATAAAGCTTGTTGAAATTAGTGCCACATCATCTGCGAAAGCTAGATAGGCAGAAGGCCTTTCTCCTGTTTTAGGTAAACAATATTTTGGGTCATATAATTTACTTAACACTGTCTGAAAATATAAATTGAATAACAAGGGTGATAACGTGCATCCCTGTTTCACCCCTATATTTTTCTGAAACCATTCTGTTAATTGGCCATTTGTGGAATATTGCACACTGCTGTAGTTATCCTGATATAAATGTCTAACCATACCTATAATATTCTTATCCATTCCCAATCCCTCTAACCTTTCCTATAGCTTAATTCTGTTTACTCAATTGAATGCTGTTTTTAAATCCACACGAATACAGTATCATTTTTGGTTTTTAATTTTATTATATTTAAAGGCTAAATGTACTAAAGTCCAACACTGGTCTAGTGTAGATTGACCATTTTTAATCCTGCTTGTGCTATGTCTATAATTCTTTTTTATTCCACCCATGATATTAATCTATTGTTAATTATCTTTGTAAACATCTTCTCCATACTGTCTAATAGACTAATTGGTCTGTAGCATTCTGGTTTATTTTTCTCTCCTTTTGTAAAAATAGGTACTTAAACGTTTAGTTTTCAACTTGCTGGTATCACTCTGTTTTCCCAGATCTTATTGAACAACAGTATCAAAAAAAGAAACCAATTTACAGCTGTGTAGAAAATAACATCAAAAGGCACCCCATTTAGACCTGGAGCTTTATGTTTTTTAAATGAATCCAATGCTTCCCAGATTTCTTTTTCCGTAATTGGATTGTAATTAGGGTATTCTTTAACAATGTCCACTCCATCCTTACTCTGTTGATCATCCTGACTCTGTTGGTTTTGATTCTTTTCATCATTTAGGAAGAGCAAGCTTTTATAATATTGAACCCATTTATTTGGCTCTATCAAGGTATTTATTTTGTTACTATAATTTATTGCGCCTTTATTGGCTGGGTGACTGGGTGACGTGGGCCCTGGACCAGGGTAGGCCAGTGGATGTCCTCTTTCTGGATTTTAGCAAGGTGTTTGATTCGATACCCCACAGTGGCCTGTTGGCTAAGCTGAAGGAAATGGGGGTAGTGAGACAGTTGTTAAGATGGATAGGAAATTGGCTCTCTGAGTATACTCAGAATGTGGTGGTTGGAGGGTTAGCCTCATTCCCAAGGAGGGTTACTAGTGGGGTTCCCCAGAGGTCAGTGCTGGGGTCACTCCTGTTCAATGCCTATAGCTCAGACATCAGGAGGGGGATCAGGAGTGAGATGAGTCACTTTGCAGATGACTCAAAGCTAGGTGCAGTGGTGGATGGGGAGGAGGGGAAGGTGGCCTTGCAGGAGGATCTGGAGGCTCTGGAATGGTGGTCAGGAAAATGGAAACTAAAATTCAATGTGGGGAAGTGCAAGGTTCTGCACCTCAGAGTCAGAAATTCAGGCCAGGGGTATACCCTGGGAGGAGACATAATTCAAGACACGGAGGGTGAGAGGGACCTGGGGGTAGTGGTAGATGTTAAAATGAACAACTCCGAGACCTGTAAAAGGACAACTGCTAGGGCAAATAGGATGCTGGGATGCATCACTAGGGGGATTACCTCCAGAAAGGCGGAAGTGATCCTTCCACTGTACAACTGCTTGGTTAGGCCACACCTCGAGTATTGTGTACAATCAAAGAAAGTCAGATGCCAGCACAAGTTACAACCACTTTCCCACAAACCACAAAGGTTGTCAATTTTGCCATCCATAAAGAACAAAGGAAGCAAGAAAGACTTTCTTAGAGTGCTAAAAAAGTGCTTCATTTTATTTTTAAATGCACCCTGCTTCCATAAAAAGCTGTTCTTTCTTACAGCATAAAAGTTCCTAACGTGTTTCACGCTCCCTGGTGCTTAGTCATAGGAATAACATCCAAACCATAAAGTGCCATTAAATACTTTGTGTTCTTAAAGTGCCAGTACAAAATAACATACTTCTAATAGGACATACATTAAATCACCATTAAAAAAACAATTAAAACCATTTTCTGTACTTATCCACTGCAAAATGCTGTTGCGTTATGTTATTACCAGTTATTTATTATAGACTATTATCAAAATAGCTTAGTTTATCAGTTTAACTTTAGTTTACATTTTTATCACTATTATTTTTGTATTTCAGTGTCCTACTCCAATTTCTTGGGGATCCACTTTTCATTCAAGTGTTTAGCAGAGGTATCTATAAAAAATAAACAGGAAATGCGAATTAACACATATATCTTGCTGTTAAGATGCTTTCATACAATGACTATATATCATACTATACCAAATCTATTAAACAGCAGGCATAATAGTTATTTCTTTAGGAAAGGTTTCAAATCAACTCTTTCATTTAGCCCTGGTCTTTCTGACCCTCCTGTAGCAAAAATCCAGTATTGTTCTCGCTTTAGCAAGACATTGTTGTAGTCACCCTCCCTTGGGCTTTTTGTAGGCTTCTCAATCCCTAAGAAAGACCAAACATGTTCCTTTAGGTTTGTTGCCTTCCCCATATGAATTGCAAGTGCATTCTTAATGTCACTATTCTTTATTGCTCTAAGGTGTTCCCCCACTCTTTCCTTCAATTTTATTTTTGTTTTACCTATATAAAAACATCCACATGTACATGTGGCCATGTAGATGACCCCTAAGTATCGATGCATATGATGAGAACCACGTACAGAGCCAATATAAAACATTTAAAAACAATGCCCATAGGTTTCAACAGAAGAAGCGGAGCGGAGTAGCTACGATGACATCATCGCGTATGCATGTCCACTCCATTTTGTGAGCCGAGCTGTGGCCCGGAATCGGAGATGATCATCGTCTTTGTTTACATTCGGGGGAACTTTTCATTAGTGATGAAACCATGAAAAACTGCTGATTTTCAGGTAAATACTGGCATCATGTAAATCAGTAGCCCATATTCTACACATCCACAGGAGCGTTTCCAGTTTAATTCACCACCCTAATTCCTTGTTTATTTGTCCTTTAATTACACAAATTTATTTGCTGTTTCTATCATTGCTTTCCATATCTTTTTGTTTTACATCTTTGAACACCTTGTACATTTTTCTCTATCTCCATATGGATATGAATGCCTAACCCATCTAACAATGGTTGTTTCTTTTTTTTGCAGTTAATCTTTTTATTGGAAGATTTCAGACTTTGTTTCGGAACTTTAACTATTAAATCAAATGGCTGCCAAAGTGGTTTACAACATTACCACTCACTACACACAGCCGAAGCTTCAGGACTACATCACAGGACAGGCATATCTATAAGTAATACATCTAGTTGTTCAAACATCTTCTACAGTATGACTATACACATAGTTAATCATACAATGGAGATAATAAGAGGAAATATAAGACAGTTACATACTCATTGTACAAAAGGATGGAAACAATAGTACTTGAGCTTTTTCCCACACAGTGAGAAACTGATAGTGGGGGGCACAGATTGATCATCCAGAAATGGAGCACTTATGATAACTATATAAAGAGAAGCTATAGCAGTGTTTAATAACCAAGCAACCATTTTACTAGGAAGTCAGGGGGGTTTCAGTTTGTCCTTTAGATATCTGGAAGGCAAGGCTCGATTATTAGAATCAATATACAGAATGTAGGGGGCCCATATCTCAGCAAATTTCCTTTAGACACTGGTTTCTATAGCAAGATATCTTAGTCAAAGTGGCCATCCTTTCCAAAGCACTAAGCCATTCTGAAATGGAGGGGGGCCTCTGCAGTTTTCCTTCATCATATAATAAGTCATTTACATTCTATCGAGGCCTGTATGAGCCATAATAAAGAAGCTTTGGGCAGGGTAAGAGTTTCAGGGGTTAGGCCCAGTACCCATAGTCCTGGATCTGCTGGGAGGGTAATCATTAGGATGGTAGAGCAGTGTTGTATTACTGCCTCCCAATAGGGCTTCAGAGGTGTACATGGCCGCAGGATGTGGAGCAGATCTGCCTCTGGGGCCTCCCACCTCCAGCAATAGTCATTGGAAAGAAGACCCAACCTTTTTAGTTGGGATGGAGTGTAGTACCAAAGGTGCAGTATTTTGTTCTGTAGAAGGAGGCTTTGGGGGATGCAGCAGGCCTGGTGAGTTCTCAGCCAGCACTGTCGCCATTGTAAATCTGTAATGGTAGTGTCCAATATGGTAGCCCACTTGACCTTGGCCAGCAGAGAGGGATTAGGAGCACTATCTCTTAGGAACCTCTGTATAAGACCAGCACTACCTTTGGAATGTGCAAGCCATTTTGTAAGAGGACGTGGAGGAGATTTAGCAGTTTTGCATTTTTTACAAGAAACACAGGTGCATCTCCTCCTGACCCAAGATTGGTAGAGGCTTCTCATTTGAAGGTATTTCCAAAAGTCATTATGGGGCAGGTTGTACCTGACTTGTAAACTTTGGAATGAGTCCATATCGGAGTGTCCCAGGGATTCTAGATCCCCAATATTCCTTAACCCTTTAGAATCCCATCCCATCCAGTTCAAGAGGGAGTTGTTAAAACAGAGGTAGGGAGTTTGCCAGAGTGGAATGTAATTCCTCAAATCAAGACAGTGGGTGGATCTAAGCCCCAGTTTTTGCCATGCCAAATGAGCCTGTTGGATGGAAAGCCAACTCTTATGTTGTTTGGGTAGGGAATACGGCACAAGAGCGGACACCGAGGGGCCCTTCACAAGGTCTCTTTCTATTTGGATCCAGGCTGGATGGTGGTCGGTGTGTTGTAAGCCTTCACCTTTTAATGTCTTTGCTATGATAAATGCAATGGAATACTATTAAAAATCTGGTAAATTCCACCCCACTCTTAGATTTTGAGCCCTTAGCTTGACCCTACTATATCTGGGCCTGGTAGAACCCCAGAGAAAGGAACTAATCAGCGTGTTTAGCTTTTGGTTCCATATATCAGGCAAGAGGAAGGGAATGTGAGATATTAAGTGATATATTCTAGGGACAAGCAGCATTTTAATCGTGGCAATCTTGCCTGCCATAGAAAGATGCAGATGTGCCCATCTGTTCATGGCAGTTCGAAGTTTGGCTAGAAGGGGTTTTAAGTTAATGTCCATTAGGGTTGAGACTTTGGAAGTAAGCTGGATTCCCAAATATTTAATGTCCAATTTAGCCCAGGCTAATCCTTGAGTTCCCATACTAACTGATGAGGAAAGATCATTAAGAGGAAGGATTTTCGACTTTGCCACATTGTTGTGTAAGCCAGAGAGTTCACCAAAAGTTTTTAGTGTAGACAGGATGTGTGGGAGGCTGTGTGGCAGATCATGGGTCAGGATCAGGCAATCGTCGGCATACAACTTGGTGGCATAGCATTTGTCTTTAACCGGAATACCTCGAATGTGTGGATGATTCCTTAGGGCAGCTGCAAGAGGTTCAATAGCAACCACAAAAAGTAAAGGGGACAGTGGACAGCCTTCTCTGGTGCCTCTGTGCAGGTGAAATGGATCAGATATGGCATTGTTAGTAAGAACCCTGGTGGTAGGGCACGCATAGAGTATTTTATCTAAGTGGAAAAATAAGGGCCAATGTTAAGAATGTTCAGGACAGCATGTAAATATTCCCAGCTAACCGAATCAAATGCCTTCTTGAAATCAATGGTAATTGCTGTTGCCGGGGTAGGAAGTGAAGCCGCCACCTGTATTAATGATACTAGGGCCTCAATATGGTCTGAACTGATTCTGCCCTTAAGAAAACCCACCTGTGATGGATGAATAATCTCTGGAAGAAATTCCTCCAGTCTGGTAGCAAGGACTTTGGCCAGAATTTTCACATCAGCATTAATTAATGAAATGGGCCTATAGCTAGCCGGAAGGGAGAGATCTTTACCCTCTTTCAGAAGTACGGTAATTAAGGCCTCAGATAGGGTGGGAGGAAGTTGTCCACACAGGAGTACGCTTCATTCAACATATTCGCCAGGGGGGTTATAATCAAGGGCTGAATCAGTTTGTAAAAGTCCACCGAAAAACCATCCCCCCAGGGGCTTTGTGGGGAGCCATCTTATTAATGGCTCTTCGGATTTCCTCCTCCATGATGGGTTGGTCCAATATATCTCTCTGTGAAGCAAAGAGCTTAGGGAGGGGTAAGGGCTTGATATATTGAGCGTAAGAGTTTTCATTCCAGTACCCATGTGAGGAGTAAAGTGTTTTATAGAAGTTGGTCATGATATTGTTAATTGAAGAGGGGTTTAAGGAGAGCTTCCCTGACTGGTCCCATAGGCTGATAATAGTCCTTTCAGCTTGTCTTTGTTTTAACCGAAAAGCCAACAACTTGCTAGCCTTTTCACCCTCAGCCTGGTATCGGTGTTGGGCTCTTTGAATATAGAGCTCAGCCTTCCTACTTACTAGCATGTTAATTTTTATTCGTATGGAAGACAGAGTGGATATAACCAATGGTGACTGAAGCAATGAAGGCTTCTCTTTGTATTTAGCCTCCATACTTTCTAAAGTGTTCTCTAAGTGCTGAAGTTCCTGGTTCCTCATCTTCTGTCTGTGTGAGGTGAAGCTAATAATACCTCCCCTAATGGTGGCCTTGTAGGCCTCCCATATGCTTGCTGCAGAGGCAGAGGAATGGGAATTGTGCTGAAAGAATTCTTCTGTGGCTATTCGAAGCCACTGAGCAAAGACTTTGTCTGACAATAGGAAGGGGTCGAGCCTCCATAATAATGATTTGGAGGTTCGGATGGCAGGTAAGAGGGTAAGGGAGACAGGGGTATGATCGGAAATATAGACTTGGAAGATCTCTACCCCAGAGGTAGCCGTAGATAGATTAGGGGAAGTGAGCCAAAAATCTAACCTACTTGCCATTTGGAGTGGAGCAGAGAAAAAGGTGAAGTCCTTTGCTGAGGGATTCAAAACCCACCACATGTCTGACAGCTGGTGTAGAGACATAAGCTCCTGCAGTTCCTGCAAGGCTCTACAATGGGGCTCCGGTCTGGCATTGGATCTGTCCAGAAGACTATCCAACACCAGATTAAAGTCCCCTCCTAATAGCAAATCTGGATTGTAATAAGAAATGTCCATGAGTTTTTGAGAAATGGCATGGAAAAATTCTGGAGAATCCTCATTGGGGCCGTATATATTTGCCAGGATCAGGGGACCTGAGGCAGTAGCAACCTTCATGATGATCCACCTACCATCACTCCCCATAAACCTCTTTAGATTGCCATTACAGCGATTTATGCAATAAAATGGATACACCCCTTTTATCTGATTTGGCCGTACAGTGTACTTCGGTGCCCACCCAATCCCTCACCAGTTTCGAAGCTTCTTTGGAACTTAATTTAGTCTCCTGCAAAAGGGCGACTTGGGTACCCAGCTTCTTCAGCCGAGCCAGAATTGATTTCCTTTTTATGGAAGAGTTCAAACCCCTAACATTCCAAGTAGTGGCTGTGATATTCGGAAAGTTAGCCATTATTAAGATTGATCAATTTTGCATGCCAACAACTATAAACAAACACTGAAACCATCCTAAGAGATAGCTGAATTTTAGCATAGTTGCTCTAATATATAACTAATGGTCCCCACCTTAGAATAAGTAGTGTAGCAGCCATGAATATGGCCACAAAATGCCCAACACAAGTCTTAGCAACTCCTGAATTCATTTTTGCAGCTGATGTTATCTCTAGCAAGACGCTGAAGGAACAAGGAAACTGTTATACCATCTTGGTATAGGCCAGATGTGTCCAGAATGAAATCTTACCCCAAGGGGTTAAGATATGTAAGGTGGAGAGGGAAACCTTAACTAAAAGCAAGACATTGGAATAACTACTCGGGCTACTCCAAAGAAATGTTGAGAGGTCTCTCTGAGATTCTCATAGGGGATGTTGTCTATTATCGGCCAGGGAGGGGGAAAGAAGTCCAGCACCTCCCAACGGCCCAAAACTCCCCCCGGGGGGGGTTGTGAATAGAGTGTGGGTACCAAGCCCCACATCTTGATCAGCATGTTACATGCAACACTGACCATCGAAAACGTTGCTTGGAGGTTACCAGCTGTCCATATCCTGAAATAAAGGCACCCATAATCACCCTAGGCTGGTCTATGCCCGTAGAGATACTTGAAAAAGGGGGGCCAGAATGCAATTGGTATTAAGTGAAATGTGACAAAGTTCCTTCACTATATCATAAAGGATTATACCTGTACCTAAAAGGTGAAACTACGAGTCACCTATAGTTGCTCATTATCCCTGTGTCAGGCATTATAGTGCTAACCCCCTTAAATCAGCACCCCTAGGTGAGTCTGATGGCATGCATGATCATCGCTAGACATCAAAGGCTAGGGGCACTGCAAATAGAAACTAAACAGCATTAACTATGATTATGTATAGTGTGTCCATAATCATTATTGTAACCAAAACTGCAGCATATTAAACACTTAGTATGCCCAGCTAAACAACAGCTTAATATGTAATAACCTTATCCCCAGAGGTAGAAATCTGCCTACAAATCTGCCTTCTCTGGCTTTATTTCAATACCAGCTATAGGAGCTATCCCCTGGTTACCCAGACACCTTGTTTGTACATGGCAGCAGCCCCAAATTACTGACATGACATCAGGTACCAGCAAACAAGCTGGGTCAAGGTATTGTGTCTGGGGCCGATAAATCTCGAACCTGAAATACAACCCCTCATTCAGACATTTAAGGTTACGATGTTTAGATACAAAATCCTAATGGGGGGGCAAGCAAGTAAGTTCTAAAATAATGCAGCAATACCACTTTCTCGCTTGTCCCTGTTAATGATAACATCCCCTCACCAGAGGGGAATTAAAGACACTAACACATTAACAATTGCAGAGACTGAACTGCCCAAAAGAAAAAGGAAAACAAACCAGCGCAGATTCCACGGGTCCTGGACTGTATTATTAGTCAATACTGAGCAAGTGGTGTGACTGAGGCACCCTGAAGAATTGGGGTGAACCCAACCCCGAGAGGAGACAGGAAAGCTCAGTGAACATTCGCTACAGCGGCCACTGGGCCTCACAGTTGGTAAAGAGGCACCTCGCACAGGGAAAGCTAAACTAAAGAGAGCCCAATCAGCTTAAGTGGGGGAGGCCCAAAGATTATAACCACACCACTTACTTCAGCAGACCATGTGTGTATTTTAGTCCCGGGTCTTTTACCTTTCCGAAGTGGTTGGCAACATGCTCCAGGCACTTTTGTCTTCTGGAGGGCTCCTCGGTTCAGCTGATCAGTCCTTGTCAAAGGGAGCCCAGTCAGTCACCACACCCACTTGGACCGGGCAAACGGCTTCTTGGTGGCTACTGCTATTCTTGGGCAAAGCCAGGGCTCCTGGTTTCAACTCCCCAAGTGGCTCATAGTGATTGGACGATTTAATAGGTATAGAGTAAGCAGAGGAACCATCACCTTCTGAGAACTGTTTAATCCGTTGCCAGCTCCTCAAGCTGCTTCTCTGTGGCTTCTCTGCCACCGGTGGAAGGGACCTTCCCGATTTACCGGGCATTTTCCATCTGTTGTCTGTTCTTGTGGTGCAACTGCCATTCAGACCTTTTGGCTGGTGCCAAGGGAGGTGTACAAACATGGCCAGGAGAGCAGTCCAGTGGAACTGAAGTATCCATGGGTGGCGCAGTTTAACCATGAAGATGTGGAGCAAGGTCTTGGCGTGGCCTAGAATCACCTCCACTATCCTCCAAGAAAGGTTCCACCTCAGTAGGGGAGTTGAAGGTAAGATATTCTCCTTTGTATAATACTCGGAGCTGCGAGGGATATCTTAGAGACGTAGGTAGGTTGAGTTTGTAGAGGGACTGCTTTACCAGCCCATAGTCTCTCAGTCTCCAGAACAAATCGTAAGAATAATCCTGGAAAATCTGAACGGATGCCCCATCCCATCTGAGTGTACTAATGTCCCATGCAGCCTTCAGGCACTGTTCTTTAATCGGATACCTTAAGAATTTACAGAGTATTGGCTGGGGTCAATCTCCAGGCTGGGGTTTTGGGACTAGTGACCTATGGTCCCTTTCCAGCTACAAGGGAGAAAGATGACCCAACTTGAGCATAAGTGGAAGGGCTTTTTGTAAAAAGGATATCATATCGGGGCCCTCAGCCCCCTCTGGTAGTCCCACAATCCAAATGTTCTTCCTTCTCCCTCGATTTTCAAGGTCATCGACCTTGGCCAGTAAGTACTGTGTTTGGCTATGATGGTTCTGAACTTGTAGAAATTGTTCAAGTAAAATCTGATCCTGTCAGCAGAGCCTGGCAGCCAACATGGTGACACACTAACTCTTGCAGGAGACACCCTGTGAACCCCTAGCAGCCCATCCGCGATGTCCAGTTGGGAGTTCGTTGCTCCAAAAAGCAAGCTTTCAATGTCAGATTACCAGAACTTCTAAATAAGCCATTTTTTGTTGGAATCAGATGCAGAATTGCAAATCTATGCTGTGTTTAACAGCCCGGGCCCAGCTGCGTCTCACGCTTTCTACAGGCCAAGATCTAAGCGCCACCCGAGTTTCAGAGTTCCCAACCAGATGCACAGTGAACAGGCAGCAATCCGGAGACAACAGGGAGAGCAATGGCCTCCTCTAACACCTCCGATAGCATGGCCAAAGACATTGCAAACATGACGGTGATGTTAAGCAAAGTTTTGCAAGACACTATGGAACTAAAGCAATCATCTACACAAATAAATGAGGAACTGCGACTGTTAGCTCTTCGGGTGGAGGGCTCCGAAAAGGGCATGAAGCAGCAAGCTGAGCAACTTTCACAACATGACGGACACCTGAGGAAACATCATGGCCTGATTCAGTACTTACTCTCCAAAGTAGATGACATGGGAAATAGAGCCCAGAGATGGAACATCAGAATTGTAGGCATTCCAGAAGGCCTGGAGGGCAGGGACCTGATATCCTTTTTGGAAGATGCATTGCCAGCAATGCTAGGGCTGGAGCTCAAGGCCCCGCCAGAGTTTGAGCAAGCTCACCGCACACTTGCTCCCAAACCTAAACCGGGGCAGTGCCCTTGACCCATTTTGTACAAATTTCTACGATACCCAGTGAAGGAGCGCTACCTCCACCTAGCCAGAGATCTAAAAACCCTGACATGGTAAGGATGCTCCATCCAGCTTTAGCAAGATTACTCTCAGGAGCTTGCAAGGTGGAGAAGAGCATACGCAGAGGTGAAACAGCAACTTTACAAGTTAGGTATTCCCACCTCGCTCAGATATCCCGCGCAACTACGAATCCAGTATAATGGTGTCTTTCACATGTTTAGCAACCCTGGAGACATGGAACACTTTCTGCAAAACATAGAAATATCAGGCAGGAGCATGATCAAATCCCCGCAACCCTTGAGCAGCACTAATAGACAGCACAGGGAGAGCTTCCTGATATCCATGAATATAGCAACCAGCACTGCACCAAAAGGGACAGGACCAGAAGGGGCCTGGCAGTGAGTTCACCGGGGACGTTCGAGGAAGCCTGGAAGGGATACCCCAAGTGAAAAATCTATGGCCAAGAAGAACAGATCAAGGAGCCGCCAGAGATAATGCTGCATCATACATGGGGATGCTGCATCATACATGGGAGGAGACAGAGATAATGAGGAGGGGGGGCCCCTTACCAATCGGCAGGTCTGGGGAGAGGGGGGGCATCACTGGCAGGTGGGGAGGGCTAAGCAGGAGAAGAGGTACTGGAGGTGGAAATCACAGCAGAGAGTGAGGGAAGCCCTCAGCTCCCTTAAGACGGAGAAAGCACCGGGCCGGATAAATTACATCCTAGAGTGCCAAGGAACTTGCAGATGTCCTGGCGAAACCCCTGGCAGAGCTTTTCACCATCTCTCTGAGGACAGGTGGGTGCCCCAAGACTGGAAGGTGGCACATGTAGTGCCTATCCACAAGTTGGGATCAAGGGAGGTGGCAGGGAACTACAGGCCTGTCAGCCTGACATCAGTGGTGGGCAAGGTGATGGAGGGCATTGTCAAGGAGAGGCTAGGCGGGGACCTGGATAAGTCAGGGTGCCTGGACGATAGACAGCATGGATTCATCCCGGGGAAATCGTGTCAGACAAACCTGGTGGAGTTCTATGACTGGGTGACAAGTGCCTTGGACCTGGGTAGACCAGTGGATGTCCTCTTTCTAGACTTCAGCAAGGCATTTGACTCTGTTCCTCACGTGGGCCTGTTGGATAAACTAGGAGAAATGGGGGTGGGAAACCAGATGATCCGATGGATAGGCAATTGGCTCCAGGACCGGACCCAGAGGGTCGTAGTTGGTGGGATAGTCTCTTCCCCAAGGAGGGTCATTAGTGGGGTCCCACAGGGATCAGTCCTTGGGCCCCTTCTGTTCAACGCCTACGTATCTGACATAAGGACAGGAATCAGGGAGGAGATGAGTCTCTTTGCAGATGACTCAAACTGGGGCGGTGGTGGATGGGGAGGAGGGGAGGTGGCCTGCAGGGGACCTGGAGGCTCTGGAAAGATGGTCTAGAAAGTGGAAGCTGAGGTTTAATGCAGGAAATGCAAGGTACTCCACCTGGGGGCAGAAACCCAGGCCAAGTGTGTACACCCTGGGGGAAATACTACAGTCTCAATGGCTGAGAGGGACCTGGGGTGGTGGTGGATGTCAAGATGAACAACTCTGAGACTTGTAGGAGGGCAGCAGCCAGGTCAACAGGATGCTGGGATGCATCGCTAGGGGATCACCTCAGAAGGAGGAAGTGATACTCCTCTGTATAACTGCTTGGTGAGGCCGCACCTGAGTACTGCGTGCAGTTTGGAGGCTGCACTTAAAGAGGGACATTAACCTCCTGGAGAGGGTCCAGAGGAGGGCAACCAAAATGATTTGGGGCTTGGGAGACAGGACCTATGAGGAGAGGCTCGAAGAGCTAAATATGTACACATTGGAAGAGAGAAGGGACCGGGGGGACATGATAGAGGCCTTCAGGTACATGAAGAGGGTAAATAGGGGAGGAACAGTGAGGGTGCTTCAAGGAAGGAGGAGGGGGCACTAGAGGCATGGGTGGAAGCTGGAGGGAAGATTCAGGGAGAAAGGAGGAGGTGCTACTTCACTGAGAGGTGGTAGAGCCATGGAATGCACTACCTAGGGGCTGGTGGAGGCAGAGACAGTGGAGGGGTTCAAGAGGGGGTAGGACAGGTACAGGGGAAGGGTTCAGGAAGCAAAATCCAATGCAGCAAGAATATCCAGAACTGGGAAGGGAGAAGCCAGAGAAGGCGAGGGGGACAGCAAGGTCAGCACCCAGGGTGGGGGCTGACCAAAGGAGCAGACACGAAAGACCATTAGGCCTATTCTGCTGGCATTTTAGTATGTTAGTATGTTAGATAACAAATCCTGTCAGATGATAGCACGATCTCCTCAGCAGCTATGCCAGTTAAGGTGTCCAATAGACACAAACCCTTGGGGGACCTTGTGCTGCAAGCCCTGGATTTAATGAGGATCTTGGACTGCCCGACGCCAGAAGATCTTACGGACCAGAGTCTGCTCATGGAATGGGCCCTGCAATGTAAAGACTGGGCCAAATGTGGGGGGGAGCTGTTGACTGAACAACAAACGCCAAGATGACTAAGGGGTTCTAACCATTTTGTACTCCTGCCCAGATCTCTGGGTTTCAAATGGCTGTGGAGGGGCTGAGATATTCTCCCCATCCCTCCCTCTTGCCAGTAGTCTTATGTGGGCTGGGTTTCCCTGTTAGGCTGGCACCCGACCAGGGAATGTTATGTTTTGGGCGGGTTATGGCGTGGAGGCAATATTTGGGACCTGCCCGGCTTCCTATGCCAGATGACCTAAAGCTTGCCATGGTGTTTTGATGAACCATGATAGGTGGCTTCTATAAGCAGGAGAGAGAGGGATAGTACAAAGTTATTTTTTTTTTCTTTCTTTCTTTTTTGTGTTCTCCACAGCACTCTCAAGGTTCACTCCGCTTGAGAGAGTGCATTCCCCTCCAAGTGGTTATAAAGGGGAACTATCTCTGATCCGGAATGTCTTAACTGTTTCAACATGTTATCAGTTTCTCAGTTTTAAAGGTTTAATCATTGCTGCTATAAAATCTGATGTTCCCTGCAATGTTAGTTTAGCAGGGGTTCACAGGGCCCTACTTTGGGTCAAGTAACGGAGTTGGTTACACTATCTGATGTTAGTCAAATTGGCGGCTTCTGGTAAATTACCAGGCCACGCACTCAGGAGGGGTTCTCTTGATCATGGACCATATCCATCTGTAATGGTCAGGTCATATAAGGACAGTCTCTTAGGTGAAGGTGTGGTACAAGGAGAATGGTATGGAAAGGTAAAAACAAAAGTTGTTATAGGGACTAGAGCATCAATATGTGGACTGATCTGTAGTTTATGTGGGGTTTACAGAAATACAAGAGACAGACGGGGAAGAGATTAAGGGTTGATTCTAAGGATAAACTTCCTGTATATAGACTACTTGGTTCCCTGATAATTAGGTGGGGGACCCGGGCTTTACTGGCTGACATAATTCATGGCAGGTAAAGATATGGTGACAGCTACCTCTTGGAATGTGAGGGGCCTGAACTCGCCCATTAAACATAAGAAAGTACTTGCCAGACTTAAATCCTTGAGAACCCAGATAGCCTTCCTACAGAAAACTAAGCTAAATCATATGAAAGCTCAAAAACTAAGGCGGGAATGGGTGGGCTCAGTGGTCCATAGTGTGGCCAACAAAACTAAAGGTGGGGTAGCTATATTGTGCCATAAAAACTTAAAATGGACTTTGCAGGAACAAAGGGCTGATAAAGGGGGGAGATGGGTCTTAGCCAAAGTATGTACCCCCACAGGGAATATATTATTAACTAACATTTAATCCCCAAATGAGGACACCACCGATTTCTTTCACAAACTCTCACAAGATCTATTGGAGTTGGCGGCAGGGGAAATGGACATTCTTCTGGGGGGGATTTTAATCTGACAATGGACTCCCTCCTGGATAGATCTAACTCCAAGCTGGATGCACACCCCCGCTCTATTAGGGCTTTAAAGGATATGCTATCCCTGCATAAACTGCAAGACATATGGAGAGTAGTCCACCCAGTTGAAAGGGACTATATATATTTCTCTGAAGCTAAACAAGTTGCAAGTAGGATAGACTATTGGTTTATCTCCCCAAACATTATAAATAAGGTACTGGATGTCACAATAGCCCCCCTGTATATCTCAGACCATGCCCCATTGACATTAGCATTGGGACCTTTTGTCCCCACTACTAGGTCAGTTAGTTGGAGGCTAGACCCATTATTGTTGCAAGAGACAGACTTTAAAGAGTGGCTTAAAGGGGAGGTAAAAACCTTTTCCTCTGACAATCCACATGGGTCTGCAACTGCAGCAGCCATTTGGGAGGCTTTTAAAGCCACGATCAAAGGTTGCATTATTAGCTATGCCACCTACAGTAGGAAACAGAGAGAAAATGAAACTAGGGAGCTGGAGAGGGCATTGGGAGAGAAAGAAGGCTTGTACAAGAAGGATCCCACAAATCTCCAAAACCCAGACCTGCTGCATGACCTCTTGGCCCTACAAATGAAATTGAATATGTTAGCTTCTAGAAAAGTGGAACTTCAAATATTAAGATTAAAACATAAATATTTAGCAGGGGGAGAAAAAGCTGGGAAACTCCTAGCATTCTGTCTAAAAAAAAACAACAAGCTGAGAGGCATATAGCCCAATTAGGGACAATAAGGGGTTAAAACATAGTAAACCAAAGGTCATTAACCAATTTATGCTGTCTATCTACAAAACCTTGTACAGCTCCCATACTACCTGGGACAAGTCCAAATTTGAGGAGTTTATGGCAGGTACAAAGCTTCCTAGGCTTACAGACGCCCAGAGAGAACAACTAGAGATTCCCATAGAGATACAAGAAATAAGGGAGGCAATTCAAATGATGGCCCCTTAAAAAGCACCAGGGAGAGATGGGTTCTCTGTTGATTTTCATAAGGTAATACCAGAGATAATATCTCACCCCCTGAGGAATATGTTACAAGAAGCTCGGACACAAGAGATTCTCCCCACCACCCGTAGGGAGGCAATTATCACAGTCCTTCCGAAAAAAGGTAAAGACCATACCCTGCCTACAAGCTATAGGGCCATTTCACTGATTAACACCGCTACCAAAATTCTAGCTAAGGTATTAGCGGGCTAGAATGGAGAAAATCCTTCCCTGTTTGATTCACACTTCCCAAGTTGGCTTTGTGAAGGACCGTGCCAGTACTGATCACATTAGATCTTTAATCTCCCTTGTACAGAAGGCAGGGAAAGCCCCTACTCCAGCAGCCGCTATATCGGTAGATTTAGAGAAGGCCTTCGATTCAGTAGAGTGGGATTTTCTCCATATGATGCTGCAGCACTATAACTTTGGGGATATGTACAGGGGCTGGGTCAAAACTCTTTACACGTCTCCTATGGCCAGACTGCCAACTAATAATACACTCTCAGATCCATTTGAATTGCATAGGAGTACTAGGCAGGGATGTCTCCTCCCCCCAATGTTGTTTGTGTTGGTCATAGAAGCCCTGGCTAGTGCTCTGAGGGAATATCCAATTATTAAAGGCATACGGGTAGGCCCTGATTCATATCATGCACTGTTATATGCTGATGATTGTCATATTCTAACTGACCATTTTCATACCAGTGCTGAACACATTGTGAAGTTACTGCAATCGTTTGCAAGCATCTCAGGCCTCAGGATTAATCAAGGTAAAACAGAAGTCCTCCCCCTAAATAAGCAGCTTTCATCCGAAGATATCTCAGCAGTGGGCTTAGTTAGGGCTAAGGCGGGTATTAAGTATCTAGGCATTAGGGTAAATGCCAATGTGTCTTCCCTACCAGAGACCAACTTTTCTCCATTAATTGATAGCCTCAAGGTAGAAACTCAAAGGTGGAAACAATTGAACCTCTCTCTCCACAGAAAAGTGGCGGCAATTAAAATGATGATTGCTCCAAGGGTGTTCTACATACTATCCCACCTACCAATTGAGATCCCAAAGAAATGGTTTCAATTACTGGACAATCTAATATGGACCTTCACGTGGGACAATAAAACCCTGAGGTATAGTAGAGCCAAACTCCGAGCCCCGTGGAACAAGGGTGGGTGGTGCCTTCCGCATTTCCAACACTACGCATTTGCTTTCTCAGCAGCAGCCACATGTAGACTGCTTTGGAGAATTACCTCTGGCTTACCAGCATGGGAATCAATAGAGAGGAATGCCCTGCATGGGACCCATCTGGTTGGATATATGGGTAACCCCTTCGCCTCCAAATTTCATTTTTGGCTCACAATAAAAGCAGCTCAAAAAGCCTGGCAACAAGTGGGGGCCATAAGTAAGACCTGTTTGAATATGGGGAAGCACCTTCCTCTATGGAATAACCCTGGCTGGAACATTGACCATAAACCCCTTTACTGGGAGGGCTGGAAGGGGAAACAGATCAATACTCTACAAGATATACTAATGTGGGATGGCCATACCCTAGATAGTTTTACTTTTTTGAAAGGGAAATATAACTTGGGCACCAGTGATTTTTGGAGATATCTTCAAATGAGACATGTTTATTCATCCTAGCTTAAAATAGGGTGCATGAGTGTGATATGCCAAAGTAATGGCAAAGCCAAGCAAAACAAATTGCCTTTAGATAGCTGGCTACAATCACAGAAAGGCCTGGCTGGCCATATTTCTAGGTTTATGAGGGGATCCTTACCAGATCCATCCCTACCTGCCAAAGCAAGATGGCAGCATATGTTGAACCTTCCCTTTAGTGAGGATGCCTGGCAAAGTAGTTGGTTAATAGCAAAAACAGCCTGTGGAGACCCCAGAAGTTTCTTTATCCAAAATAAAATAAGACATCTCTGGTACCGTACCCCAGTAGTACTAAAGAAAATTAATTTACTTACGAACGATGTGCGCTGGAGATGTAATGTGGCAGGAGCAGACTTACTTCATTTATTGTGGCAATGTGGCCCCATTTGTCCTTTCTGATCTGAAATACTTACATGTTTCTCCCATATATTGAGAAAAAAGGTCCCTACTTCCCCTAGCGTTTGGATCCTGGGGCTTTCTCCCACTGAACACAGACCATCGAGCCCCCATTTGACATGGCTTGTACAAGCCTCAGTGGAAGCCAAACGGTTACTTTTGTGTAGATAGAGGACTACAGAAGTACCCTCACTCACAGCTTGGTTAGTAGCCATGGCTAATCTGGCTAGTCTTTCTAAGCTGACTCATTTAGCCGCAGCATCTATGTGAGCCTTCTCGGACAAATGGGCTCCGTTCATGCAGTACTTTCAGTATTCACCCCCTAATTCCGTAAACTCTTTGGGTAAGGATATGTTAAAGCCACCTTGACAGAGGACCAGACCTCATATCCTTCCACCCTCTGTTGATAATAGTGTATGGCGTATGACACCCCCCCAGTACCCCACCTTGTAAGTAACCAACCCAGTCCCACATCAATTCTGTGATTTCTTCCACTCCCTTCTGAGTACTGTGAATACCTCACTGTGTTACAATATGTAAAGCCTGAATGGAATGTAATGCTCATATATGTACTGTGATATATGCCTTGTCTCTATAACACAATAAAAAATCTAACTGCAAAACACAAAAAATCTGATCCTGTAGATTGATTTGAAGTTCAGTATCCCCCACTCTGGAAGTGAGTTTTTCCACATCCTTTTTGGTAGTAGATGTAGTAGAAATAAGTGCAGTCATACCAAGTAACACTGTGTTTAGCATGGAAGTAATGTTGCTCAGTTGTTGTTCCACTGTTTGAGTAAGGGGAATCTGAGGATCATTGGAATGAGCCATCTGCAGTCTGCAAGGATTCTTAGCAGCTAGAGCCTGGAGGCCTGTGAGTGTATTACAGGCCTGAAGTGGCAATGAGATGGAAACTTCAAAGTCCAATATAATTGCAATCCCTTGTTCGATTTGTTCACTATAGAGGCTTTAGGCTTCAGCTCGATGTGCAGAATGCAAATCCGAAGAGCTATCCTGTGGAAATAGGTGCTGAAATTCCGGATATGATAGGATGGATGAAGCTGGAACTCCAGCAGATTAGCTATACACCTTCCATCTTGGCTGGCTAGCTCCGCCCCCCAACAATGGTTGTTTCTGAAGTAATAGTTTATAGATATTACCCTTTTTTACCTTGGCAAAAATGTGGCCATTCATTTCACATCAAAAAGCCTGTTTTCATTCATGGACACAATACTCTATGCCCAATAGTACATTTAGTATGTCAGCCAGTTTATTCTTGAAATTTGCCTTATTCTCCACTAATAGTTGTTTTATGCCATAAATAATGATATCTCTCTCTTTTCCTCCTTTATCCCTTACGTTTTAGTATTCTGGGAATAAATCACCCAGTGTGACTATTTCTCCCACTTGTATTCCCATTCTCCTTATCTCCTTTGCTTTATTATTAATCGCTTTTAAAATGTAATATTGGTCTGTGACCACTAATACCAATTCCAATTCCATAACTGGCCTGAAAATACTAACACCATTTAGCACATGCTTGCACCCATTCATTACTGTACCTAGTAAATTCTTGGTCATTTTAGACAAGCTTTCTTCTGTTTCATTGGGCAAACATACCATCTTGTAAAAAGGTAGCGCATAATCCATCTTTGTTGTTTTTATTAAAAATTGCCTAAATCTTTCTTCCTGTTCTTTGTCCATACCTTCCATGTCTTCTCTTCTTTTTGGGCTCCCTTTTCCTGCGCTCTCTCCTCTCTTTTGTTTTTGGTTTTACTTAAGGAGTCCACTGATGTTTCCTGTCCTAATTGTTCCTTGTCCAGCTGTACATTTTCTTTCTGCTCATTTTCTATTAATAATTTTTCCTCATCCTTTTTGGTACTTTGGTTTAGTGTCCTTTTTTTTCAGAATTCTTCCTTTTTTTGTATTCTTGATTTCATTTTCATTTTTACCTCTAACTTTTTCCCTATTGTAACTCTTTCCAATTGTTTTATTTTGGTGTTTATCTTTTTAACCTTGGTCTCTGTTTTTGTATCCATGATGTTATCTTTTCCCTCCATGATTTCTTCTTCTATCAAAGTATCATCCTTTGTCTTATCATGTAATAAGCTAGTTCCTTCTTCCCTTTTCTCATTTATATTAGTATTTCTTTCCATGTCCTGCTGTTCTCTCTTTTCCCATAAGTCTGGGAATTTGCTCTTTAAATCTATACAGCTGTTATCATCCCTGAATGTTTTATTTGGTAGCATCACATATTCTATTGAGTCTTCCATTGTATCTATCTCATAACCATCATGTTTTCTACATTCTTTAGCCTCCTCTCTTAATTGCATCATTATATCCTGCTTTATTGCATAATTATTTTCTTTGCCTTGTTCTTCAGCTAAGTGATCCAATCTTTTTTTGTTTTCAGTCGTTATACCTTTCAAGAATGCTAAATCTTTTTTAATTTCTATTAGCTGTTGCTATATCAAAATATTGGCTTGTATTGGGTCTCTAAGTATCCTCCCTACTTCTTTTGTTATATCCTCTAGGTCTAAATCTATATATGAAGGACTCCTAGAACTAAGAGACCATGACTGTTCTCCTTCAGCCCAATTTCTTTGACCATCTGATATTTCCATTGACTCATCCATTCCTAGAGGTACCATAGATTCTAATTAGGCTAATGAAGATCTCCTACTTCAAGAATGCTCTAGAAACCACCTGGGGTGATGGGAGGTCCTTCTGGGACAATATCCGTAATATTACGGGCAAACAGTCCAAATCCTCTCCCACAGCAATGAACATTGATAGCTCCACCACCCTTGACCCAAAGACTATGGCTGATGCCATAAATAAAACCTTCACAGACCTCAGTGGTGTCCTCCCACCGACTTTTTCCTGGACTTGTAAGTTCCAAAACTCGTATCCCAAACCACCCCTCCAGACCAACCGCTATTTCACTTTAAAATAGTAAAGACATATGAAGCCTACAGATACATAAAAAAGGCTTGCTCTAAATCTAGAAATAGCAGTAACACCATTGATCTAAAACTTCTGTCTCTCACCTTGGAAGAAGTGATCCACCCCCTCACCAAAATTCTCAACCTCTCCCTTTGCCAAAGTCAATTCCCCAACACATGGAAGGCTGCAATAGTCACACCAGTGCACAAAGGGGGTGACAAATCCACTCCAAGAAACTATCAGCCCATAGCTATACTTCTACCCCTCTCCAAAGCTCTTGAATGGATCATGGCGGATCGACTATCAGACTACCTGCAAAAGTACGATCTACTCTGCATGCAACAACACGGATTTAGGAAAGGACACAGTACATCGACGGCCCTACTAGAATTCTCTTGTGAAGCTCACAAGGCCTTGGATAAGGGTTATTTAACTGGAGCTGTTTTCATAGACCTCACAAAGGCCTTTGACACTGTTCACCATGGCCTACTAATCTCTCTTCTGCTCAATATTGGACTAGCTGAGGGACTCGGAGCCTGGGTAGAAAGTTACCTGGCACAATGTTCTCAAACAGTAAAAATCTCTGAGGTTCTCTCAGACTCTAAACTGGTCCTCTCTGGTGTCCCCCAGGGTTCAATCTTAGGTCCTCTCCTCTTCAGCTTATTTCTAAACTCACTTCCCAAACCCTGCCCTGAAAAATTAATACTATATGCTGATGACGCTGTAATTCTCTCCTCCCATAAGGATCCCAATCCACTGTGACAGAGCTTGCAGCTTGCTTTCTCCTGTGTTGAAAAGTGTTTCCTTGATCACAAACTGGTCCTAAATCAAAAAAAAAACAAAAATCATGCTTTTCGCCAATCATCAAAACAGAAATAGGCATACTCCACTCACTATGAAAACCTCCTTTGGAAATACACTAGAACAAGTGAACACCTTCAAATACCTTGGTATCACTTTTGACGAATATCTTACCTTTGCGGCCCATATCGATAACTCTGCAAAAACAGTGAACCAACGCATTGGAATTCTGTACCGGAACCGTCAATTCTTCAACCAAGCTGCCTTGAGGACTGCTGTACAAAGTTCCATCATCTCAATCATAGACTATGGTTTAATTGTCTATGGCTCAGTTATTACCACCGCACTAAAGCGCATCTCAACAGCCCTAAACAAAACCTGTCGACTCCTCACAGGAGCACAGAGACGGACTCACACTTGTGATCTCTACACAGAAACCGGTTGGTTACATCTCTCTAATCGCCTCATGTACCTCACCTGCGTGATGGCAAAAAAATCAATCTTGGAACTCACTCCTCCATGTATCCGGGACCTACTCTGCCTGAACAATGGCACTCGTACCACCAGAAGATCTGAACACCAATTTTTCCTTGTCCCTTGATGCCAGACTGCTCAGGGACAAAGATTTTTTGCCTACCATGCCCCTACCTGGCACAATGCCCTTAACCTACCCTCCCTATCCTCCACGTCATTGGAAGCTTTCAAATCCATGCTATATGCTCACCTCACAGCCTCCAGCTCCTGTGACTGCTTTGACTAAAGACTCATCCCTCTGATTGCACTTACAGATGTTTCAATTAACCACCATGACTCCTATATTGACAAAGACAATCTGAGTACCACTAACCTGGTCCTGTCTGCCTCTAAACTTCTTATTTCTCCCTCTCCCCCCCCCACCTCTCCAACCTTATTCCTTGCCCTTGACACTGCCTCTGAGTTCCATTTTCTTTTCCGTACATAAATGTTACTATTTTAGTGTGGCCATGTTAAACTGATTACCGATTGTTTGTAATACTGTCTACCGTGTTTTTTGTACTTTTATGATGTGGAACCTTTGTAAAAAAGCCTTGGCTCAAAGGTATTAATTCCTAGAACAATAAATTAAACTAAACTAAACTAAACCTTCTTGAATAATTGAATCATGCCTAATCAATTCTCTCATGTTTTTAATAGTTGTGTTTGCAATTTGTAAGTTATAAATTGTGTTTGATAGATCTATTCCATTCATGGTATTAGTTTCTACTTCTGCTTCCATTTTATTACCTCTTTTATCTCCCTCTTATCCCCTCTTGTTGTATTAAATTTCCTATTGTAATTATTTCCTTCTCTATAGTTTCCCCTGAACCAGGGGAGGCATCAACGTTGTCAATGGTAGTGTAATATTTTTCTACCTTAGATCTAGGTTCAGTCTCTTTTTCTCTTTTACTGGTATCTATTCTGGTTACATTTAAAAACTTTGTAATATCCCATTAGGTCTAGATGTGTGTATAACCTCCTTATTACTAATCATATTCCCCACTTCTCCTCTTTTCAGTTTCAATTTACCCAATTTTTTATTAGTCATTAATTTATTTACCATCCTCTTAGTAGGCTGTTTTAATGAAAAATTATTTTTAATGTTTTTTCCTTCCTTCTGTTCTAATTTGTCATTTGTTGTAGTATCTATTGAATTGTCTCCCTTTCTGCTTCTGGTTATTGCAAGCATTCTTACTTCAATAGAATTTCTTATGTATGAGCAACTCAGTAATTTGTTAACTCAATTAATCTGCTTCTACCCAAGAATCACAAAGAAAGAAGACTTAATATCTCAAATCCAGTACGTCAAATCCAATATTACTATCTGCCTTCAAATTATTAATTTCCACTAAAACAGCAATCTGTATAGTACAAATATAATTCAGTATATTAAGAAAAATAAACAATATTAAAAGACTGTAAAGCCCAAAATGTTCAAGTGTTGTACACTAATAAATGTCCTGTTCTTGAAAAATGTCCTTCTGCTTACTCAAACTGTTTTTTTGTTTCTTATTAGTCCAGAAAAGGTCCAACCTTTTTCCACTTTTCAGTCTTTACCCAGGATTCTTAATAGTTCGTAATAACTGGCAATAGTTAAGTGTATAGAAATAAATCACCTCCAAAAATAAAGATGCCCCACATCTGGTCAAAAGTGGAAAAACATCAAAAGGACACAAATCCAGGAATAAATCTCAAGTCAGATAATAATTTCTTCCACTACTGTAAGCCTCCTTGAGGTCTCCCTTCAGTAGCTTTGTAGGTATTTTGATTCTAGAACAATCATCCACTGAAAAAATAGCATAAAAAGCCAAATTAAAACTGTTCTTTGTTGTTTTATATAAATGATATAAATTACCTTCCTTATATCTGGAGAAACTCTCTTGTATTGGAAGAGATAAAATTTCACAGAATCTGCTATAGGCCAGATTATAATTTCTAGATATCATAAATTACTAGAAATTAAAAAATAGCAAATAGTAACAACAACAAAAAACAACTAATAACAAACAGTAGCAATTGATACTATGCTCTTAAATGTGGCCTAATAATCACTAGTTGCTAGATTCTGGGTCATTAGTGCTTAACCGTCAAATCCCATAGATATATATTTTGTATATTATGCTCCCAGGATACTTCCAAAATATACCCCCACTGCCAATTTTGTTATTATTAGGAATATAAATAACCACTAGTAACACTAGTTACTCCAATATAATAATTTCAGCCAACTTACTTTTTGGCATAAAACTGCCAACACCAGTATCCTGAATGCAGCTTTAATTGCAACCAAGAGCCGAGGGCTATCCAGTAATCAGACACCAAAATATCCAGCTGGAATCCACCGGGGGGTCCACTACTCTATTACTGCAGAATCTATCATTTATTGTATGCCAGCCATACCTTCTTGCTCCTTTTTGTTACCTTAAAGCCACAAGACAGAGACAGATTGAATTTAACAGCATTTCAGCAGCAAATTTCGTGACAACAGTAATTTACAGTGAATGCTTAACCCAGCCTTCCACTGCTACAACAGTATAGTTCTATAATATTGCCTTTATTCACTAGTATTAAAAACTTTATTCTTCTAGTCTTCACTTGTAGCTTACAATTAATTCCTGGGCTTTTTGATCTCTGCTCATTACACGCTACTCATTATAGGCTGTTCATGGTGCTTTGATGACTAGCTGTTCTCGGTCCACTGCTCGCATCTGATTGATCCACCTAGAGCCCTTCTATTTACTTGGAACTGCAACCAATTAGTTTACCAATTGGATCTGTTGGATTAACACATGAAAAACGTGCACACTCAATAACACTAATTAACCACTACCCATGGCTTATTAACCATTAATCATTTTCTGAATAGGCTCCCTCTTGGTTTTCAGTCACTGCCAGTTAATTGTTGATTAATTTAGTTATAGCTCTTTTTCTCTAATACCTAGTTATCAGCTGATTGACCATTAGACCATTAAACCAAAAGGTTCCTCGACTTTTTTAATTACTTTCCTTGTTACACCCCTGCCCGGTACTAATTTTAACCCTTCTGTGCCTTGCATTTAATATATTAAAGATTATGATATAAAAATCTAGTATCCGTACTAAATGTACTAACATTGAACAACAGTATTCTGCAGTGTTATACAAAATCACTAGATATTGCACTTCCTTCTCGATATTCAAGGGTCATATACAAACATTTACATTTACAGAAATAAAACATTAAAGCCTTACAACCATAAAAAATAGATTTTATATATTTTTTTAAATCAAACAAAATAAAAAAAAAAACCTACATGTCCTTCACATTCTTCAAATCCTGTATCTTGAGGTAGAAGCAACCAATTCTTTTCCAAAAGAGTTACCCCTAGGGTACGTTTTAAGTCACTGCTAGTGACCGTCCATTATCCCAACAGATTCTCCACCAGTTCACATTTGTTCTCCTTCTCCTTGTTCTCCTTGTTACTTGTTGCTACTTTATTTCTTTTCGCAGCCTTGTCTCCACTTTCTTTGCTTTCCCCCCCCCTTTCTTGCCTTTTCCGCTGGGGGGGAAGCCCCCTCACCTCTCATTTCTCCCCTCTTCCACTCCTCCACTTTGACTTCAATTCCTCGTCCACCTGCTGAGTCCTACTGGGGAACAAACAACAAACTCCTTTGGAAAACCTGGAGTGGTGCATATTAGAAATACCAGTGCGAGATCAAAGCAGTAAGGCAACGGTGGTTTACCTTTTGTAAAAATTAAACGAGCATAGCTCCCCTGCTTCTCTGTCTTTACTCCACAAGACAGAGAGCATAATGCAGCACAGCCTCTTCCTTCAACCACCTCATCAAGTCTCAACCTATAGAAGGCAAAATCTCATCTCTCTGTGAAAAATAAATAAATAAATAACTCTTCCTGATCTAGTCATAACATGCACAAAATAGGTGATTTGATACCTTTTGTTGGACCAACAGAGATTTACAGAAAACACTTTAAGCTTTTGAACCTACAGAGTTCTTCATCAGCTCACTTTCATTCTACACATGAATGTTACAGATTACAGAGATAATTAGCTGGGAGAATCAACTAGAGATAAGACAACCACCTTGAAAATCTAGTAGTGTGAAGGTTAAATGTCACAAAAGGAATGTTATATAGATGAACAAGGTCTATAAATGATCTAATGTTAAAGTCTTACTAAAGACTAAAGAAAAACTGGAGGGGTGTGTGTGTGCGTGCATGCTGCTTGCGCGTGCGTGTTTGTGTGTGTGTGTGCAAGCACTTGATGGAATTAGAGACACACTGCGGTTGCTTAAAATGAGTGGAACATTTTGTTTCTAAACAGGCATACGTTGGTACATTGATACCCTTAGGGCAACAAAGTCCTATTTACTAGGTGTTCCTATTTCAGGTTATAGTTTAAATATTCACAAATAATACTGACAATTGAACACAAAGCTACAGACAGAACATGTTTAAAGAGTGCAAGCTTAAATATTCACAACAAATATTGACAAATGAACACATAGTTACAGACAGAAATATGTTTACACAGTGCCAGCATTGAAAATATGAGGTAAAAAGCATGTGAAGGCTCATTTTATGTAATTGTAGCATGTCTCTAATTACATCAAGTACTTGCACACAGACAGACACACACATACAAACTCTCTTTAGTCTTTAGTAAGACTTTAACATTAGCTAATTTGTAGACCTTGCATGTCTATATAACATTCCTTTTGTGACATTTAACCTTCCCACTACTAGATTTTTAAGGAGGTTTTCTTATCTCTGGTTGCGTCTCCCAGGTAATTATTTCTCTAATCTGTAACATTCATGTGTAGAATGAAAGTGAGCTCTTTTTTAAAAAAATGCCATTCCCATTCTGATGAAGAATGCCATAGGTTCGAAAGCTTAAAGTTTTTTCTGTAAGTCTCTGTTGGTCGAACAAAAGGTATCAAATCACCTATTTAGTGAATCTTACTGTACAAGGAACAATATGGCAACAGACTTTTTTTTGGATTCAGTCATAAAGCATAGAATTTGATGGTAGATAAGGACCACTTGGCCCACCCAGACTGTTCATTTTTCCCTACCTACAGTGTCACCACCAACCTTACTTGATCTCCATTTTTTTCCCTTCCTTTCTATTAAGATTCACTTATGCCTATCCCATGCATCCTTGAACTCCACCACTATTTTCGCCCCACTACCTCCACTGGAAGACTGTTCTAGACATCACCCACTCTTTCTTTGAAGAAGTACTTCAGCACATCTCTCCTGAATTCCTCCCACCCCGAACTCCAGTTTCATTGCATGTCCCTTTGTTCTTGAGTACCTTTTTTTCAGAAAAATACTTCTCCCTCCTGTACCTTATTTTGGTCAGTCCTGAAAACTACACTGGCCTCCTCATCCTTAACTAAGTGTCTACTGTAGCTGGTTGTCTCCATCCGTCTGTCTCCTAGCTGCATGTTAGCTCTGGTGATCTGGCTGGCTGGCCTCCCCTACTCAAAGCTTCTTTGATACAGTCTATGATGTCTCACTGACTCCTTTGTATTGCAGCCCTAGACATACCAAGACATATAATGCACATGTTTTGCTGTCAGTACCCCTTAACCTTAACAAATAGAGAAAGAATAGTCAAGTCCCCCACACAAATCTTACTGTGTGACAAATCAAGTCAGTGTGACAAAATAAGGAGACCAGGACTTACTTGGCAGTTGGCTGCTCTGGGGCTTGATCGGGAGTCTGACTCTCAGGGAAAGACTACTTAGTGCAGTGGGGGTGGAATCCTGACATGAAGCCAAAGGGGTGGCTGGCCTGGGCACAATGGGGAAAAAAATAAACACAGAATGTTTGTTAAGGGACGGCAGGTGTTGAAACTAACTTTTTTGGACACTATCTGGCAGAGCTAGTGAGTGACTGGAGCAATCTACCAGCCCAACAGGGTCTCCACTAGCTCAGTGCAAAAATGTCCAAATTTCAAATTAAAGACCTTAATACAAACTGTGTCTGTGTTTTCTTTTTTTAGTCATTATGTTACCATCCACACAGGGTCAGACTGGGGTACAGAGGGCCCATCTGGAAAGAAGATATAAGGGCCCATCTGGAAAATCAATAGAGGAGGGCCCAGGTTGACACACTCATATCAATATTCCACTTCAATCTGATACACTAGCTCTGTGTTTGCATCTTACATTCATCAACAGTGTCCCAGATACCCCATTTAATTAGAAAAAAGAAGATAAATACAAAGGTTTTCAGAGTTTGGAAGGTAACCACTTACCCAACTGAGGGGGGGGATCCACCTGGGAATTTCCAGGTATCCCGGTGGGCCAGTCTGACCCTGCATCCACAGTCTCAAAACACACACACACTGTAAAACCAATGCCAACCCCCCACCCCCAAAAGAAAATATTTTTGACACAGGAGGCTGGATATTCAAAAGGGTTGCACCATGTGTAATAGGGTTGCGCCAGCACAAGTCCAAAATTGCACCAAACTGTGATATTCAGCAGGAGGCAGTTGCTCCACTGAAAACATGCTGAGCAACAGTGCAATGATAATGAAGGCATGCGCAACTGAAGGGGGAGGAACCATGCATAAAGGGCACAGTGCGATGTTCAAAGACTTGCTCAATGCGCAACAGTGGAGCAAGCGGAAGTTGCGCCATAGCGGAAATGAGCCAAAATAAAAAGGAGCAAGGAAGAGGCACAAGAACGCTACAGGGAAGCCACATGAGGCAGGGGGAGAGACAGGCACAGGGCAACTGTGAGAAATAGGGCAGGCCAGGGAAACCACACTGCAGAAGAGAGCTAGGAAGGTGTGTGGTGACACATACCAGAGGCCAGCACAAACAGGTGTACCTGGTGCAGGGGGTAGCAGTCAGGATAGCGGGGAACAAAGCAACAGATGCAAGGGGGGGAACGCAAGCCAGGGACATGGCCAGTGCCACCTTCCACATGGAGACCGTAATGAGGGGGGTAAGAAGGCATGCAGCAGGGGGATGTGACCGTGGAAGGGCCCGTCGGCGGTATGCCCCCAACAGGCAGTACCGAGCCTGCACCAGCTTTGAGCTGTTTACAGGTATCGAGATTGTGGGCCAGTACTGCCTGAACAGGGCAATACTGAGGTGGCTTTGTGAGCTGTGCAGTGATGAGATGCAGGCACCCACACGACGGAGTCATGCCCTGTCAGTGGAGATGAAGGTAACAGCCTGCATGTGCTTGCTCGCCATGGGTACCTTCCAGAGACCAACCGGGACACCACAGGCATAACACAGTTGGCCACATCACGCATCCTCACCCAATTCCTCAGCGCACTGCTGCCACATGCTGCAGAGTACATCCATTTCCCCAGCACTGCGGTGGAGCACACAGCAAACATGCAGGAGTTCCACAGGGTAGCACATATGCCTGGCATGCTAGGGGCAATAGACTGCACCCATGTGGCCATACGCACACCACCTGGTGAGGAGGGGGCCACATACATGAACCGCAAGGGCGATTCCAGTGTCAACTGCCAGGTGGTGTGTGATGCCAGTGGGTGCATCATCAATGTCTGTGCCATGTACCCTGGGGGAGCACATGATTCATACATCTGGCACCAGTCAGCATTGTGCCACCACTTTGAGAGTGGGAACATCCACACAGGACATCTAGTGGGTGAGTATGCAAATGAAATGAACATATTGCGGGCCTGGGAGGCATGGCCAGAGGTGCCATGGGTGTGGCCCACAGGGCTTGGGGCAGTCCGAAGCTGAACAAAACACTAACCTCCACTCTCTGCACACAGGTGACAGTGGATACCCACTCCATCCCTGGCTGCTCACACCCTACCGGTGGCCCACGACCCCATTGCAGCAATGCTACAATGAGACACATGCCACCACATGCAATGTCATTGAGCGGGTGTTCGGGATGCTGAAGACACATTTCCGTTGCCTGGACACCTCTGGTGGTGCCCTACAGTACAGCCCCTCAAAGGCCTGTGGGATATTCCTGGCCTGTTGCATCCTGCACAACATGGCCAAAGAATGTGGGATAGCCGTACAGGTCGAAGAGGGAGACAGTGATGGGGATGATGGAGACGCCGATGACGATGGTGATGGGCTGCCCCCCCTTGGCCGACGGGATCCCCGACTGATCCGGCAGGCACAGCTGCACTGGGACACCATCACAGAGGAACACTACAGCCAACCCAGGTAAGTCATGGTGCCATGCGCAACCACCAGTGGCTAAGGAACAGCCCACAAACATACATGGAAACACACCAGGGGTGCATGCTGGCAAGGGATGTGGCAGGGCACAGAAGCACACACACACAACCAGGGATGGGTGAACAGCAACATGCCACATGGACGGACACACACACATGCACACACACAATGCACCAAATGTGCACAGAGGGCAGGAGGGCAACTGAGCCAGAACGCCAACACTAGCAACACACATGTCCACATGCCACCACATCCACTGTCTGTCCATGTGCATGTGTCAGATGCTGGGCACCATCGCACTTTGGTGTACAGCACAATGCGGGCATCATCATGCACACGTACCCGTGGACAGCAGCCGGGAGGGTGTGCAGGTGGACCGTGTTTCCACATGCATGGCCGGGCACCCACCCATGCACTGCCCACTGAAACACACAATGCACACAGGACAGCACCAGACAGTGCCCACGCTAGGAGACAGGTCATTCTCGCGGCACAGTGCCACGGCCGCCTTGGATGCATGGGTGTCCCCGCTGAGACCCACCAGCACTGGCAGGCTGACCATGGGCCTCATGGGGTGGCACCGATGGTCCCCCAGGGGTTCCACTGTGCGAACGCGACCGTGCCCATGCAGGGGTCTGCAGCACACTGAACATTCCTGCACCAGGAGTGCTCAGGATGCCCACAGCCGAACCCGGCATCGACAGGGTGGGTGTCGCATGATGCCAGGAATGGGGAGTGGATAGCACACTGCCTGATGTGAGCGACGCATGGGCACCTGACTGTGTGCCCATTGTGGCCATGACAGCAGTGGATGCCTGTGCATGCCTGTCAATGGCAGCGGTCACATCCTTCCTCAAATGGTCAATCCGTGACAGGATCCTATCAGTGTCCCTGCTGCGACACTCCTCTGCCACTCCAGAGCCACACACAGTGCCTCCATGGACGTTGCAAGCCGCATCTGCTGCTGGACCGATGCCTGCAGTAGGTGGGTGTGCTCGTCAAAGAGGTCGTCTGCCTCCTCGGCATCCTGTCCCTCAGGGTGTGCACAGGCCTGATGTTCAGCACCCCTTGAGGGTGGGTGCTGTGCACCAGGACCAGGTATGGGCAAGTCCACAGGTGTTGCACAGACGTTGCTGCCGAACCCTGAACCCCCAGTCCCAGTGGGAGACTGCTGCTGCCACCCCTCCGGCCGCTGAACCCAAGGGCTCAGTATTGCCACCACTGTGGCTGCAACAGTCCCACTGTCCTGACCAGCCACCGGTGCTGCCCCACTGGTGCTGACAGGCACAGCCTGGGACTGTGCTGACACACTGGCCCTCAAGGCGGCACCATCCAGAGCCATGGGCATGAGCTGACCTGCTGTGTGTCCATTCCATGGCACACATGTATCACTGCCCATGACAGTCGTGTCTTCATCACTGGTGCGGGTCTCTGCCCCAGCCATAGCCATGGCGTGCTGGCATCTGTAGACGCCAGAAAGCTGAGACACAGGAAGGGCTTCCTCCACACCTGTCTCAACGACATCAGTGTGGACAGCCTGGCTGCACCACTGTCGTGCCGATCCACAGAAACCTGTGGAGGTGGATGGTCCACACTCCGACTCTGTCTGACTGTCCTCAGTGGACAGGCCCACCAACGTTGACCCATGCAGACGCTCAGGATCTGCAAGGGAAAGCAAAGTCATGTTACTGCATGTAACCTAACCAGCCCCCCCCAAGGCACACCATGGCTTACCATGCAGAGATGGGTCACCACCGGTCTGGAAGCCACTGCCCAGAACTCCCTCTATGGCACTGCTGGCCATGCTTGCAGCAAGCCTGTCCTCTGCTGGTGTGAGCTGCACCACCTCCGGCTGTCCACCGCCTGTTGCAGCACGTGCCGCCCTGATGGCAGCCACCTTCTCCTTCACCCTCCTCCTGTCAGTACCCATCTTCTTCTTACATTCCTGCATGGAGCGCTGGTGGCTGCCATGCAGGTTCACTGCACGCAGCCACTCCACCATGCAGCAGCACGGGCCGAGGGTGCCCCACCGTCCACTGAGCAGTGGCTCCTGATCCAGGTAGGCCTCGAAGTGCCTCTGTCTCCGCCTTCGTGAAGTTGGCCCTCTTCTTCCGCCCACCATCATTGTCTTCCTCACCCTGACCTTGATCGGTCATTATTCAGCCTGTAAAGATGGCAGTGGTTACCTGTGACTGTGCAGTCCAAAGCATGTCCCTGAATCCACAGCCCACACTCCCACACAGAATGCAACTCACCTATAAACTGCAGTAACCGAATATGGCCACTGCAGAACTCTGTCGCACTTTTATAACGCAATACATGCAAATTAGATGAGGAGCAACTTTAATTAGATGCAAATCACGGTGCTGCACCATTGAATGGCTGATCGGAAGATTAGCATATGATGGCTGAATATCACACTTTTGCGCTTTGTGCAATTGTGTTGAACGGGCTGAGCCAATGGCGCAGTTCCGTGGCATGTGTAGTACACCTCACTGCGCATGCCCAGGCTGCTGATGCTGACATCTGCCACGCTGATGATGTACTGTGCATGATGGTCACTGCAGGGCACGGCCACCATTGTGCCAGTGGCGCTATAGCGAGGGTCACTACATGGCGCTGTGACAATTGGCCTCCATAGGCGCAATGGCAAAACTGCTCAATAGTCCACTGTGGCGCTGGCAAACAGGCAATCAATCATGCTATATGCATAGTCATCCAATGGTGCTGTGCGTGGCCTTGTGCCAGAGACCCTTGACCCTGTGCCCAACCTTTGCCCCCTTGGCGCCATGCGTCCGGCATGGCTGCAACTCTATCGCACTGTTCGGTAACAGTGCAATTGGGAATGGCAGTGCTGTACCACGCAGCATTTGCATGTGGGGTACCGCGCTGCAGAGCGCCATATTGCCTACTATAGTTGTTGAGATGGCACGCAGGAGATCCCCACAATGGAGTGCCATTGAGTTGGTCAACCTTGTGGCCATTGTAGAGCCACACTATGGCCCACTGTTTGGTGACGAGGAACTGGACAGGGCCAGGACCCAGGTCTGGCAGGGGGTGGCCACTGACCTGGAGGTGGCCACTGGACACAGGAGGACCTCAGAGCAATGCAGGCACTGCTACGGGGACCTCAGGAGGAGGGAGCCGGACCTACTAGCCCATCTGCGGTCGCGTGCCAGGAGGGCATGGTGCCACGTCCAGGTGGGGTTCTGTCTCTACACTTGTATTGTCCATATGGGTAACAGTGTTGTATGTGTCCAGCACATGGAGATGGCTAGTCTAGGGTTGGCTGTGGCAGTGTTCACAGGGTGTGGGGTGGGTGGGTCTGGCTGGGTGGGTGGGCACACACATTGGGGCATGGGGACTTTGCTTTGGGATTGTACTGATGTTCTTCTTCCCCCACAGGCATGGACGAGCGGCACCAGCTGAGGGTAGAGCACCAGAGAGAGGTGGACAGAGTGTCCAGGCAGGATGAGGACTGTCACTGCCGACCTGACCGGCCCGATGAGGGTGAGTGCAATAACTCCATGATTACTGTTGCATGCTGTGTAACAGGGTGGGCAGCAGGGCATGGCCACCATCCATGGACACCACTGCCATGCACGCGACTTGTGACAGTCAGCACTGTCCAGTGGCACTGCATGTCTGGGAGTGCGTCAGTGGTGGTCCATGCATGCACCGGGCACATGGCTGTGGCACTGCCTTCACACCGCGTAGCCACGTTACTGTACATCCATGGTGGTGCTGTACAGGACATGGGCGGTGGGTGTGTGCAGTGGTCCACATGGCTGTGGCTACCTGGGTGGGCAGGTCTTGTGGACACGGTCACTGAGGGTGGTCGCACACCATCACAGGGGCGTGGCACATGGCTGTATGCCATGCACCATGGGTGGACTGCAGGGGGATGGACAGTCACATGTAATGACTCTGCTCCCTCATCCTAGGTGTACAGCGACTTCAGGCTATAAAGAGGGGACTGCAGGAGCTGTTGCAGGTGGCGAGGGCATCCCTGGAGATCCTCCAAAGGATGAACCGACACGGGGTCAGGAGGTGGAGGTCACATCAGTGAAACATTGCAGATGAGCAGGGCAGATGATGGGCCATCCATGCCCATGGAAATACCTTCCTCCCCTGGACCCACCCTCACACCCCTTCTTCCATCTCCTATATGTTCACCCCTGCTCCTTACCCACCCCCACCTTGTTTATGCCCCCCCATATGTACATAGTTCTGTAAATAGTTTTGTTTATGTGTTACAATATAATTTTTTTGATATGAATACTGTGTGGTCTCTGATTTGCAGCGGGCTATAGGTGCTCAGCTGCAGTGGTGTGCATGGCATCTGGGGTGGTGCAGTCATGGGTTTGTGTGTATGTCCATGGGGCAGTGACTATGGTGTGGGAGTAGCTATCAGTCGGTGCCTGTGGTGTGTGTGTTGTTCCCTGTGCAATGGATGACTGTGTGCAGTGGTCCATGGTGCATGCTCTGCGTCCATGGTGCCCCTGTCAACCCATCCATGGACTGTGCATCTGACACCCTTGCATGTCTGTGACCTGCAAGGTCTGCTGCCATGTCAGTGGTGGCTGTCCATGCAGGGCAGCCACTGTACCCATCGCAATGCTGAGTTGCCTCCTGTCACTGGTATGGTGCATGTTTGCCTCAGGTGACACTGTGGTCTCCGCGGTTGTTGTCCCACCTCCATGCTGTGCCTTGTGTGTGTTGCAGGGGATGTGCACCACTGTCTGTGACTTGTGCTCTATGCATATGCTGGTGTCGTATGGGTCCACAGTGCCTGCGCAGGGTGGCTGGCACTCCTGTGCCAGGGAGGACTGCAGGCTGTGCGTACATGGTTTCCATGGGCCCACACTGGGGGCTTGGTTGCCACGCTACTGCGTCCCTGTGTTATTGTCCCCTTGGGTATGGGTGGGTGTTTGTCCCTGCATTGTGCTGCATCTGGTGTGGTGCATGCTTCCACGCACCAATGTGGGTGTCTGTGCTGGCTGTTGTGGCTAGTGGTAGGTCGGGGTGTGTCACTGGACTACTGTGCAGGGTGCTGTATCACTGGTGGTGGTGTGAGGGGCACACCTTGTCCCGTGTGGGGTACCTCTTGTGCCGACACATGGTCAGTCTCTCAGCTGTACCTCGGGGGGATTGTGCATGTTGGCACTGTGTCTGCCATTGTTGCATTGCCGTGTGCTGCCACCCACTGCTGGGTGCTCATGGTGGAGCTGGCTTGTATGTTTCTGTGCTACACGCGGGTGCAGTGTCACAGTGGGGGTGGTGGTATGCATGGGGTTTCCTGCAGTGGTGGTCACTGCTCATGGGGGGGTGTCTGAGGGTCACGGTGCAGGGTGTGCTGCGCACTGGGGGGGATGGTGTGGCACGGGGTGGTCCACCCTCCTTGTGTGGCAGTCTCAGCTTGCCAGTGGATGTGATGGGACACCATGGCCCAGCTGTGGGTTGTTTGCTTGTCCCCATGGGCCGGTGGTTATTCCAACCCTTCCCCAGTTGTGCTGTGCTTGGGGTGTGGGGGCACAATGTCAGTTCTGCTGTTTGTTCCTGTGCCCATCTGTGGCATGGGTGGTGGGCCCCTACCTCCCTGGTTGTACAGTAACATTGCTCTGCAGCTGGGGGGGGCTCCCTGCTTGCACTATGGCACCTCTGGACTGCTCAGTTGGACATCCCTTGTTGCACCATAGCACATCATATCTGCTCAGCTTCCCCTCCCTAGCTGCGCTATGGCGCAGGTTGTGCGATATTCAGACGTCAGCTGTAGGCGTAATTTGGCTTGCTCCTTTTTTGAATATCGCGTCTATTGCACATGGGCGCAATGGACTTGTGCTTGCTCCTGCTATTGCGCACTTTTTGGGCCCAGTTCGAATATCCAGCCCAGTGTGTCTAGTTCTTGAGAAAATCTTATAGACACATCTTATACACATATTCTTTATAGAATGGCTATCCTAAGTGCTCACATCAGCAATCATCCTGAGCAGCTTATAGTTACAAAGCCTATATAAAGGTCTCCCACCCCCATAATGCTCTAGTGTGGGGAAGTTCTGGTTACTTGCACAAGGTCACACAGCAAGATGAGGGATGTGGTAGGACTCAAAATGAAATCCTGGTTCCCTGAATCACAGTTCAGAGCTGTTACCATTAAATTATTAAACAAAACAAGACTCATCCTCTAATTCCTCGAAAGTAAAATCATGGATCCAGAGTTTCAAGAGAAAGCGTTTGTCATCCTTCCCCATAAAACTCACTGTGCTGTTATCTGGAACTCACTTGTCACCAAGACACCAAAGGCTACTGTGTCAGATTGGTACTTCCCAGACTCAGCCTCTATCATGGCTACCAACTTTCTCAATACTCAGATAGCTGCCACCACTCAAATTAGACAGCCTTTTGGGGAGTCTCCAGGTTTGTGTGTCCATTCAAAGCCACTGTTCACATAGTACAGTGCTTCTTGTTCAAGCTCACATAGCCACCCCTCTCTGTCACAGCTGAAAACACCTTACTTTGGAAATAGCATATGGTAACTGTAGTCTTCTTCTCCAGGGGTGGAAAAAAACTGTTGTTGCCAGTTATAAATTGGTTAGCTGTACCTCAAAGAATTCAATTACAGGCCGTGAGATATAAAAATAATATTTTAACATTTCAAGATAACTACATAGATTCTACAGGATATTACAACAAACTGTAGGGAAGAGTAAATCTACAGAAAAAGAAAAGAAACTTTTTTCATACAGAACTCACACACAGAAAAACTCAACTCTCTCTCTCTTTCTCTCTCTCTCTAAGGTTTAGCTTGCCATAAGACAGTTGAATGTCTCCTGCCTGACTTCCCTCAGAGCACCGATCAGAAATAAAAAAAAAAACTCTCCCCACCAAGATGTATCATCCTATATGTCACTCTGACATCACAGATTCAAAACTCTTTTGTTTCCTAGCATCCGTTAGGGAAACCAGTCTTGACTAGTTTTAAGACGTCCCTTACTATGGTATGTTTATCTTACCTGAGGTCTGGTTATCATCAAAGGCCTTGAGTAAAATTTATGACCAGGCCTCTGCTAGTTTGAACAACAGAAGCTCTCATAAACTTCCAAATGACAACCAAATGTTTTCAGTGCCACTACTAAGCAATTTTACATTACAAATGGCAGTAACCATACAGGTATCCAGCCATCACATCTCCCTTCCCTGAAGAAAGAAAACAAATCTTGTTAGCAGCAGTAACCGATTATGTTTTTGTGCGAGCCCTCTGTCCACTGTTTGTGGAAACCTCACCTTAGTTTCTTCTAGGTCACTCCTAATGCATAAAACAAGAGAAAAAGAAAAAAAACGAAAAAAAAACAGTGGAACTATTGTCTGAACAACCCATCTGCATTGCCATTCTGTGAGCCACTGTGATGCCGGAAAAACATATTATAGGTCTGCAGCATCAAACTTCACCTTAACAATTTTGCATTCTGGCCACTGGTCCTCTGCAGCCATGTAAGGGGGTTGTGATCCATAATCAGGGTGAACTCCCTGCCATACAGGTATGGTAACAGCTTCTGCAAAGCCCAGACAATTCCCAGGCATTCCTTCTCAATGGTGGAATAAGTCTACTCTCTGGGCAGAAGCTTTTTGATCAGGTACATGACTGGGTGCTCCTCTCCCAAGCTTATGACCTGACTCAGGACTGCACCTAACCCGTGATCAGATGCATCTACATGCACAATGAATTTAAGAGAGTATTTTGGACTGGTGAGCACAGGTACACAACACAATGCCTCCTTCAGCTGTGGGACAGCACTATCCCAGGTTTCTGTCCACTAAAACGTTTACAGAATTTTCTTCCTAGTGAGATCAGACAGGGATTTGGCCACACTGCTGAAATTTGGCAGACTTATGGTAGTACCCTGCTGTTCCCAGGAAGGCCTGTACTTTCCTCTTGGTTGTGGACATGGAACATCACTGGATGGCTTCAATTTTCACTGGCTCAGGGTTGTTGTACCCACTTCCCACCCTGTACCCAAGGTCTGACACTTCTGCCATTCCTTTCTGACACTTCTCCACCTTGATTGTCAACCCAATGGTCTGCAGTCAGTGGAACAACTCGGCACATGCTGGGTATGATCCTCCTAAGTCTGACTATAGATTGTGATGTCATTCATGTACAACAGAGTGAGGTCTCCTGCCCCCTGCAGGATGCAGTCCACAAGCTGCTGAAAGGTGGCTGGTGTGTTCTTCATTCCAAATGGCATCACCCTGAATTCAAATAGTCCAAATGGGGTGACAAAGGCATACCTTTGTCTGGCTTCAGAGGCCAGGGATACCTGCCAATAGCCCTTTGTAAGGTCAATGGTGGACAGGTAATGGGCTCCCCCTAACCTCTCTAAGACTTTTTTTTGAATTTGTTTTTATTATGAGAGACACAATAGTACGTGAGGCAATCATGATTATAAAGGTTCAACTAATGCAGTTTGTTGATAAACAAATTTGACATATTGTTGTGTTAGTCTTTACATCTGATAAACTTATTGCATATTAGAGTTTCTGAGTTGGTCCCAGGGCATAGGATCCTCAAATTATAACTAGGCAGGTGGCTGAACCCCAACCTCACTACTCTTGGAAGGGCCAGAGAGTATATCCCTTCTTCTTTCTTTTTCAGGGGACAAAGTCAGGGTCTCTTCTGGATGCATAGAGAATCCATCCCTGCCATTTCTTTAAAAAGAGGCCAGATGCATCATGCAATCTGGCAGTGAGATATTCTATTCTGTAAATTTTAAGGACTATCTGGTGCCAGTTAATTATTGTGGGTATTAAGGTGGACATTCACCTGCGAATTATTGCCTTCTTAACTGCTAGCAGGAAGAGAGGGAGTTCAAGTTCAAGTTCAAGTTCAAGTTTATTGCAGGAAAACTCCATTAAGCAAGCTCATTCACAAGGAGGTCCTGTGACATAAACACTTAAAGTACAAACACAGATAGGTAATAACAGTATATACATGAAATGCACGTTACATGATACAGGCTGGATATACATACAATGGTACCACATAGGGTGACCGCAGGTGGTAAACATTGATATGAGACAGGGAAGCAACTTACAGGTTGCATACTGATAAATGAAACATGATGACTGGTGTGTGCAATACATATACAGTATTTTGGCAGCTAGAACAAACAACAGTCTACAACTGATATGGGGGGGAGGAGTGATTTGATAGAGTAGCAGTGGAGCGTAAGCAAAGATAAAGCCAGGAGTAGAAGGGGAAGGGAAAGCAGTTAATATGACAAATCAATTATACCTTACCAGTGGATAAATATGGCACACATGGGGAAAGAAGAGACTTAATGACAGTTACAGGTGTCTTTTATTTTGGCTGAACTTAGCGATTTGTAGAAGTTTATTGAAACTGCTAGTTAGTTTCAGTACGGTTTGTAATTGCTTCCAAATGGAGGAAGGGCATATGCAATAGTACGTTTACCAAAGGAAGTTCAAGTCCTTGGTATGTCAAGCATAATAAAGTCAGATTTTCTTAACGTAGTACGCACTCATGTGAGATACTAATAAGGAAGAGAGATAGCTTGGCAATTTCTGCAGGAGCAGTTTAAGAGTCCATAGCCCAGCATGGAGCAGGCGTCTAGTAGTAAGGGATGTCCAACCAACAGCTGCATATAAGTCACAGTGGTGCAAACGGTAAGGGGAGTTGGTAATGAACCGTAACACATGGTGATAAAGGATGTCCAGTTTACTTAGATTTGCAAGAGTGGTGGAGGAATAGATTACATCGCCATAGTCGAGTAGGGGGAGAAAAGTGGCCTGTACAAGCTTGTTTCGAGTTTCAAGGGGGAAAAGGGGCCTATTTCTGTAGAAGAAACCTAACCTTGCTTTTAACCTTCTAGAGACATCTTCGACGTGGTCACTGAAAGATAATTTATTGTCGATCCAGATACCTAGATATTTAAATTTGGTTACAACTTCCAGAGGCTCGTTTAGCGTGGTGACAATGAAGTCTTGGGCAAGGGTATTGGGGGGGCCTGTGACAGCACTGCGGGAGAATATCATCGCTTTAGTCTTCTTAGCATTGAGCAGAAGCTTTACCTTTATCAGATTATGCTCAAGTTGTGCGAAGTCCACTTGAAGCACTCCCTTGACTTCAGATAACGATGAACCAGAAGTATACAACACAGTATCATCTGCAAAAAAGTGCAGATTGGACGTGCCACTTCATTGTGGTCTGTGTGAGGGATAAATGGATTGAATGGTTATTTCCTCTGTCAATTCAATAATCTATCCCAAGCATCCATCTAGTTCTATTTGCAGAGAACACCAGAAGGGCGTAAGTTTAGGACAATGCCAAAATACGTGACCTAAGTCAGCTATAGTGCAGTTGCATCCCCTCCAACTGTGCCCATAGGAAGCTGGGAGGTATTTTATTAATTTGGCAGGGGAACAAAAATATCTAGAATGAAACGTCCAAGCAAATTCTCTCCATATATTGGATGTTGTGATTTTGATTGCTTTTAAGGTGGACCCTTCCCATAAGTCATAGGGGGTGTCCAGTCCCAGGTCCTTATTCCACGCCTCCAAAATTGACAAGGAGTTATCCCCCAGGGAATCTCGTATTATTCTGTATATGTGTTCAACTAGATTCCCCCGGGGGATCCTCCCAGTGAATCCCTAGGGAGGGCCCAAAGGGCAGATGGGGGGGGGAGGGGCATGAGGCCATAATGTCTTTTTGTCTTTGTAATGGGGTTGTTGTTTAGGAGACAATTACCAGGCAGACATCCAGAGTTAGTGCATAAAAAATGCCAGGCTGGCATTTATCATTTTATTATTTGTAGCATAAAATGATAATTATTCAGAGCAGAAAAGAAGAAAATTGTCATTAAGTCCATAACATCAATGCTGTCTAGGGTGTAGACACAGGCCTTCTAAACTTAAGGTCTTACACCTCTCACAGTCAGTTCTAGACTGACGTCTTATCTAATAAATCCACCCTAGTGGTTGGCTTATATATGTTTTTATCAATGACATCACTGTCATGTGACATCAATTCATATCCAATTAAGTACATTTTTGAGTTTCTAGGCTCACAACTTGCTCCTATACATAGTACAAAACATTGCTTTTAAGCCTTATTACTTTAATAACTATTTCTTTCCAACATCTTTATTACACACCATAATACTGGTTAGAAAGTGACTCTAAATGCTTGATTATCTTTGTAATTACTGTAACCTCCTCCTTCAATCAATAATTAAAGCAGCTAGAATCTGTATAAATATAGGCCTCTAGGGGCCGCTGCTTCCCTATAGCAACAGATTGAGTGCAGAAGAAGAGCTTGTGCAGCCAACACCCTGCCCTGCCCTGCTGCAGAGCAGGCTGCAGCTTATCAGGCCACCAAACAGTATCTTTTCTCTCTCTTTTTTTACCCTCTACAGGACTGTTTACACACCAGCAAATTAACCTGAGGTAAGCTATTGACCCAGCATTTTGCTATGATGGGGGGACTGTCAGTTCTTTATTTTAATTTTGTTTAAAGGGAATTACTATAGTTTTGTATCCATATCAGGCATTACTGACTCTGCTCACATAGGCTTGAAGGTGACAGGACTTTTAACAGAAATCCCCAATTTCTATCCACAGCTACAATGCGTACTAGGGCTTAATGTAAGTTATTTACTGTATTCATTTATTTTTAGGTTGCTGCGTAGCGTGCTATGTGCGACAATTCGTGCAGACACAACAGCAGCACTATACAGACAGCATCTCTAGACACTAGAAACATAGAAACATAGAATTTGACGGCAGATAAGGACCACTTGGCCCACCTAGTCTGCCCATTATCCTACCTAACAGATAAGCTGCAGATCCTAGTTAACCAACAGCTTATTTCCTCCTACCCCCCACTAGGACTGCCTTATGCCTGTCCCATGCATTCTTGAAGTCCCCCACTGTTCTTGACTCCACGACCTCCTCAGGGAGGCAGTTCCATGCATCCACAACCCTCTCAGTGAAAAAATACTTCCTCACATCCCCCTCTATCTTCAAATTGTGTCCCCTTGTTCTTGCACATCTCTTTTTCTTGAAGATGCTACCCTCTTGGACTTTGTTAATTCCCTTGAGGTACTTGAAAGTTTCTATCATGTCCCCTCTCTCCCTTCTTTCCTCAAGGGTATACATATTAAGCTCCATTAGACTTTCTTCGTATGTCTTCTGGTGCAGATCCTGCACCATTTTGGTTGCCCTCCTCTGGACAGCCTCCACTCTATCTATGTCTTTGCGGAGATGGGGTCTCCAGAACTGCACACAGTACTCCAGATGGGGTCTCACCAACTGTCTGTACAGAGGGATAACAACTTACTGTTTTCTACTATTAATGCCTCTTCCTATGCATCCCAGTATCCCCCCAGCCTTCCTTACTGCCTTCTCACATTGCTTGCCCACCTTTAGGTCGTCTGACATAATTACCCCCAGGTCGGTCCCTTTCTATTTTTACTGTTGTCAGTATCTCACCCCCCATTGTGTACGCTTCCCCTGGGTTTTTGTTTCCCATGTGCATTACCTTGCACTTCTTTGCATTGAATCTGAGCTGCCATACATTTGACCATTCCTCCAACCTTGCCAAGTCCCTTCTCATCCTTTCCACTCCATCTTGTGTATCAACCCTGTTGCAGATCTTTGTGTCATCTGCAAATAGACATACTTTTCCTTCCAGTTCCTTTGCAATGTCACTTATAAAGACATTAAAAAGGACCGGTCCCAGTACTGAACCCTGCGGTACCCCGCTAATAACCCTCCTTTCTTCACTGTGTACTCCATTTACTACTACCCTTTGAGTCCTGTTGTCAGCCAATTTTTATCCAGGCTACCACCTGGGACCCACTCCAAGGCTGGCTATCTTGTGTATTAATCTTTTGTGTGGGACTGTACCAAATGCCTTGCTAAAATCCAGGTAGGCCATGTCCACAGCCCCTCCCTGGTCCGCTACTTTGGTCACCCAGTCAAAGAAATCTATTAGATTCATCTGACACGACCTTCCCATCGTGAATACATGCTGCCTTGGGTCCTGTGCCCCACTGGCCTCTAGGTACTCAACAATTCTTTCCTTCAGTAGTGATTCCAACATTTTCCCTACCACTGAGGTCAAACTAACTGGTCTGTAGTTTCCTGCCTCTGTCCTGCTCCCACTTTTGTGAAGAGAAATCACATCTGCCCTCCTCCAGTCCTCGGGTACCACCCCATCCTCCTATGATTTGTTAAAGAGAGTAGTCAGCGGTGTCACTAGTTCTACCCTTAGTTCTTTTAGAATTCTTGGGTGAATCCCATCAGACCCCATTGCTTTGTCCACCTTCAATTTTATTAGTTCTTTCAGAACCCTTTCTTCTGTAAATGGACTGGTATTGACCCCCGTCTTCAGAGTGTTTCTCTTGTTTGGTTTAGGTAACTCCCCCTCCTCTTCCTTTGTGAATACCGAGCAGAAATATTCGTTCAGTATCCCTGCTTTTTCACTCTCACCCTCTGCCCACATTCCCTCCCCTTTATTAAGCTTCAGTATCCCTCCTTTGGTCTTTCTTCGCTCCCTAATGTACCTATAAAAGGTCTTATCCCCCTTCTTAACAGAATTGGCTGTCCTTTCATCGGTTTGGGCCTTTGCTTTTCTGACTACCCTCCCTGCTTCCTTCTGCCTAAACTGGTACAGTTCTCTGTCCTGCTCCTTCTGTGTTTCCTTATATTTCCTGAATGCTGTCTTTTTCTCCTTAACCTTCCCTGCTACCTCTTTTGAGAATCATAGCAGTTTTTTCCATCGTTGTGTTTTTTTGATTTGCTTTACACAAAGACTTGTTGCCTCTGTGATGGCTGTTTTGATCACTCCCCATTGTTCCTCCACCCCACCTCCTTGCCTGTTTGCTAGTGCTTTTCTGAGGCATCCTCTCATTTTCCCAAAGTCAGCCCTCCTAAAGTCCAGTACTCTTGCTTTTGTATGGCTTGATTGTAAGCTGTGTTTATTGTGAACCACACTGTTTGGTGGTCGCTTGTTCCCAGATGGCTACCCACTTCTAAATCTGAGATTCTTTCTCCATCCCCATTTGAGAGTACCAGGTCTAAGATTGCTCCCTCCTGAGTGGGTTCCAATACTAGCTGTCTGAGGCATGCCCCCTGTAGGGCATCAAGAATGACCCTGCTCTTGAATGTGCATGCAGCAAAGGTGCTCCAGTTAACATCTGGCATATTCAGGTCCCCAATCAACAATATCTCCCCTTTTTCTGCCATTCTAAGAAAGCCTTCTATCATTTCCTTGTCCATTCCCTCCCCCTGAGATGAGGGTCTGTATACAACCCCCATGCGGATTGTGGTGCCATTTCCTGTCTCCAGGGTGACCCAAAGTGCCTCATCTGCTCCCTGTTTACTCTTTAGTTCTGTTGCTTTGATTCCTTCCTTTACATAGAGAGCTATTCCTCCTCCTCTTTTACCCTCCCTGTCCCTCCTGTAGATTGTGTATCCTGGTATGTTGATATCCTAGTCATGGTTCTCTGTGTACCATGTTTCTGTGACTGCCACAATATCCAGGCAACTCTCTTCCATCAAGGCCAATAGTTCAGGGAGCTTGTTACACAGACTACGGGCATTGGTACTCATCAGCCTCCACTTTTTGATAGCCTTACCCCTTTTAGCCCCATTTCTGTCCTTACTGCCTTTGCCTTTTTTTACATTTAAATCTGTTCTGCTCCCTAATAACTTTTGTACCTTGGTGTTTACCTCACTAATCACCATGTTTTGTGGGGGGGCTCATATTTCCCTGCTCCTTTTCAGTGCCTCCCCCCTTGGCTAGTTTAAATGCTTGCCAATGAAGCATTTATACCTCTCACCTAGGATCCTGGTTCCCCCCCTGGACAGATGCAGACCATCACACCAGTATAGGTCTGCATCCCTCCAGGTGGCTCCCCAGTCCCCAATGAAGCCAAAACCCTGAGCTCCACACCAGTTTTCAACCACTCATTGAATTCCTGGTGAGAAGTGCCCTAGCATCTCCCTTGCCATAGACAGGCAGCACCTCCGAGAAGGTTACCGATGCGCTACTTGTCTAAGGCCCTTCCCAACTCTACAAACTCCTCTTGCACTGCTCTGATCCCATTCCTAGCCAGGTAATTTGTCCCTAGGTGGACAATGACATCCAGCTCCCTCCCTCGTGCAGCTTCTCCCATGATCCTGAGGATTCGCTTTCTGTCCCTCCAAGCCGTGGTGCCAGGAAGGCACCTTACCTCCCTCTCCCCTTCCTCACCCATTTCTACCCCCCCAATGATTGAGTCCCCCACCAGGAGTTGTTTCCTTCACCTGTGGGGTCCCATGCCACCCTCCTGTGGGTCTCCTTTGTGAAGGTTCCCAGCATCCTCCTTGGTCTCCACTGCAGGTGCCTCCATAGAGGAACCACTATCCACCAGAAGAGCGAATGAATTGTGGAAAGGTACAGCTGGAGGGATGCAACTCTGTTCCACCACCCTCTCCCTCCTTGAGCCCACCCTGGTCCAGCCTCTCCTCCTTCTTGGCAACCTCTGAGGTAGTGGCATTGGCCCTGGTGGTCCCTGGGTGGGGGAGGAGGTTTCATGAATCCTAGCCAGGTCAGCCTGGAGACGGGCAACCTCCTCTCTCAGACCAGAGAGGTGCCTGCAAATACTTTTACTTCATCAGAAAATGGTTTGTGCCTCACTGTAAGACCCAAGGGCCTTCCTTTTGTTACTATTCTTTCAGGGGACATTACCAGCCACAAAACGGAGTCACTCTTCCTATAAACCCAACAATACTGCTACTTGCTAACTGAGCATTTAATAATACTGTATCTTAGTAATATCCCACCTATGTTATCTTTGTATTTCTAGCAAGGCAGCACAGGATGCATAATAAAGCAAAGGGAAAGGGAATGCTACTTACTGGTTTATTTAATCCTGGGCTCATTTAACTAGCCACTAAGTAAAACACATATTACCACTTGTGTTTTAGTTTATAACTACAAGGTTCCCTTACATGAACCTTTTTACCTGGACCCAGAAGGAAGAGAATGTGAAAGAGGGTTTAGACAATGAAAGGGGGTGGCATAGAGGTGGCCTGCCTCCAACCAAGAAAGAAAGGGATAGTTGCACTAGAAAAGAAGATAGAGGTTGCAGCCATAGAAAACAGACAATACAGATGGGTCCTTACTTGTGGTTCCCTTTCTATATTTTTTTTATTACAGCAATTAAAGGCACAGATGCATTTTATATTTCTTACTTTCTTTCTTTGTACAAAAAGCACTATCCTGGAACTTTAACCATAGCATTTAACATATCCCTGCACTTTACTAGCTAGCACTTTTAATCTTTAATTGTTTTTAAAGCACTCCAGCACCTTCATCTATTCCTTCCATGTACTTTATATAACATAGGCATAAGGTAGGCTAATGGGGGGGCAAGGAAAGACCCGAATATCTCCCTACCAGGGCGCCTCACCAATGACAGGGGTCACCTGGTCACAGTCTTAATATATAATTTCTCACCTGGGCATAGCAGAATATATCTTGGTCAGGTAGGAAGTGCCTGTTTTGAAGTTCAGTAAAAGATATAACCTCCAAGTTGTTAATGAATAGATAGTGATTGCTAAGTCCCAGTCTTCGCCAAGAGAAGAATGCGGTATCCAGGGTCATAGAGTGAAAGTTTTCATCTTCCAATATCAATGTGAAGAAGAAAAGTGTTTGTCTTAATAGTTTATTTTGTTAAGGTTATACCATGCCTTGCAGATTTGAGCGGTAAAATTGGTGCGTTCACGAAGGGGGAGGGTTCGGCCTGGGCAGGCAAAAGTGATTTTTTTCAATATCATGCATATCATTTATCATGAATTCTATGTCCTTCCAGGTGGGTTTAGCCTCGGGTGAAAGCCAGTGGAAGAGGGGTTTCAGAATGGTGGCCTTGGCATAAAATTTCAAAATTGGGAGATTGACACCACCGCTGCCTAGAGGGAGGGACAACAGGGAGAGGCAGATTCACAGTCTCTGCCCATCCCAGATAAAGAAGGAAATTGTTTTATTCCATGATTTAATGTAGAAATTGAAAAGGAAAACTGGGACATTTTGAAATAGGTACAGTAGTCTGGGTGGAACATTCATATGAATGATTTCTATGAGCTGGAAAAAGGTGACTTTCAGGCACCCCCATTTAACTAGGTCCCCCTGAATCTGAAGGGACAAAGGTTTGTAGTTAAGCAATTCAAGGTGATCAAGGTTGCGGGGGATATGACTTCCTAGGTATTTAATTTTGGTACAGCGCCACTGCAGCGGAAGAGAGACCCTCAGGGGAGGAGATGGTTGGTAGTGTAATAGTAGGACATCCATCTTGGTGGGATTTAGTTTGAAGTTTGCTAATCTTTCATACTCCCCTTGAATCTCCCATGTAGCTGATATAGATATCTCCGGGGATAAAAGGGTCAAAAGGATATCATCAGTGAAGAGAGAGGCCTTATAGATTTTTTGGCCAAGGGGGATGCCCTCTATATATGGATTTAGTCTCAGGGCTGCTGCTAGGGGTTCCATGTAAAGGGCAAATAAGTAAGGGGAAGGGCAACTCTGGTGAGTTCCCTGTTGTAGTGGGATGGGGAGGTCATGGAACCATTGATACGAATGTAGGCTTTGGGCTGGTGGTATAGATTTTGGAGCCATGAAAGAAAGGTGTCAGGGAATGCGAAGGCCTGAAGGGTGTCCCAGAGGAAACTCCACGCAACTCTATCAAATGCCTCCTCGGCATTAAGACTAAGTATGGCTGGTGGGATCTGCCAGGAATGTATGTATTCCATAAGAAGCATAGTCTGTCTGATGTTGTCAGTGGTATTATCCTTTTTAACTCTTTAAGACTTCATCCGTCCCAGGCCTGGGGTATGCATCTGATTCTGTGCAGCTGTTCAGCCTGTAGCAGTCAATGCAGAACCTCATTTTCCCTTCCTTTTCGGGAATCAGTATCATGAGGAGACCCAGGGACTACTGGATTCCTGTATCACTTGGAGGGCCAGCATCTCTTTGATCTCCCCCTCTATGGCACATCTTGCTACTTTTGGCTCGCAAGGCTGATTGGGGCTTACTGGGCAGGTACCCATCATCCCACGGGGCTGGTACCATAGACGCAGTCCTCTCCGCAATAAACCCTCCCACCCAGGACACAGTGAGAAGGTGCCTGCTGCCCACTGTCCTCCTTGGCTGGTAAGGCTGATCAGAGCCCATGGGGCTGGTACCACAGATGTGATCCCCTCCACAAGCAACCAGCCCACCCAGGACAGGGCAAGAAGGCGCCTGCTGCCTGCTCTCCTTTTTGGCTCGCAAGGTAATGGCTGGTCCCTGACCCATGACAAGGGAAGGGATTTTGGAACTTTCCTCACTTTTCTAATTGAATACCTGGCACCCATCACTGTGGGACCTGAATGGTTCCAGATGGTCCTGGAGCCCTGACATTGGTTTCCTGCCCAACACTGCAGCCAGTGCTGAAATCATTGGACTAGGGCATAAGACTGCAGAGAAACACTGGCCTTACTTTTCTTCTTTTAGCAGCTGTGTAGTGAAGTTCTGATCTTTTTGCCTCACAGTTCATTCAGTTGCACACTTCTGTGAGCTGTACAGTGCAGATCTGCAACTTGCTTGTTTTTCTTGTCAGCTGCTCAGTAATCAGGGCTGCACAGACTGACTGGAATCTCAGCCTGACTTGTATCTTTTGCTGAACTGATCAATTCTTCACTGCACTGTTTCAGCATTTGCCTAACCTGAACTGGCTCCTTAGTGATTTTTTTATTTATTATTTATGGTGATCCTACCTCTAGGGTTTCTTTAAATGACTGTAGGGTTGATTTTCTGAATTAATTCTAAGTTGAACAGTGTTTGCATTGTATATTAGTTTATTGATGGCAATTTCTGCACTTGTATTTTAAAGTTTAAGACTGATTCTGTATTTCTAATCTGTCTGGCTACTAGACCTCCCCCTGACACTGGCACCAAATGAGCAGGTCAGATACACACCCCCATTTAACACCCTTTTTTTAGCTCCCTGTTGCAATTTGCTGCTGGCACCTTGCCAGAGTCTGTAAGAGGGCGCCCCCCCCCATCATCCCAAGCTTTTTCAACTGTTAATTTTTCTCATCCCTCTCTGCTCTGAAACCTCCCCCTACATAGAAACATAGAAACATAGAATTTGATGGCAGATAAGGACTGTTTGGCCCACCTAGTCTGCCCATTTTCCTACCTGATGGATAAGCTGCAGACTCTAGTTAATCAACAGCTTACTTCCTCCTACCCCCCACTAGAATTGCCTTATGCCTGTCCCATGTATTCTTGAATTCTCCCACTGTTCTTGACTCTACAACCTCCTCAGGAAGACTGTTCCATGCATCCACAACCCTCTCTGTGAAAAAATGCTTTCTAACATTATCTCTGAGCCGTCCCCCCTCTATCTTCAGATTGTGCCCCCTTGTTCTTGCACATCTTTTCTTCTGAAAGATACTACCACCTTGTACTTTGTTAATTCCCTTGAGATACTTGAAATTTTCTATCATGTCCCCCCTCTCCCACCTTTCCTCAGGGGTATACATATTAAGCTGCTTTAGTCTCTCCCCGTATGTCTTCTGGTGCAGACCCTGCACCATTTTGGTTGCCCTCCTCTGAACAGCCTCCACTCTGTCTATGTCTTTGCAGAGATGGGGTCTCCAGAATTGCATGCAGTAATCCAGATGGGGTCTCACTAACTGTCTGTGCAGAGGGATAACAACTTACTGTTTTCTACTGTTGATGCCTCTCCTTATGCATCCTGGTATCCCCCAGCCCTCCTTACTGCCTTCTTGCATTGCTTGCCCACCTTTAGGTCATCTGATATAACTACTCCTAGGTCTCTTTCAATTTTTGTTGTTGTTATTAACTCACCCCCCATTGTGTACTCTTCCCCTGGGTTTTTGTTTCCCAGATGCATTACCTTGCACTTCTTTGCATTGAATCTGAGCTGCCACATATTTGACCATTCCTCCAACCTTGCTAAGTCCCTTTTCATTCTTTCCACCCCACCTTGTGTATCAACCCTGTTGCAGATCTTTGTGTCATCTGCAAAGAGACATGCCTTTCCTTCCAGGTGCTCTCCATGTCACTTATAAAGACATTAAAGAGGACTGGTCCCAGTACCAAACCCTTCGGTACCCCACTAGTTATCCTCCTTTGTTCACTGTGGACTCCATTTACTATTACCCTTTGCATCCTGTTGTCCAGCCAGTTTTTTATCCAGTCTACCACCTTGGGACTCACTCCAAGGCTGGCTAACTAGTATATTACTCTTTTGTGTGAGACTGTGTCAAATGCCTTGCTAAAATCTAGGTAGGCCATATCCACAGCCCCTCCCTGGTCTACTACTTTGGTCAGCCAGTCAAAGAAATCTATTAGGTTCATCTGACATGACCTTCCCGCTGTGAAACCATGCTGCCTTGGGTCCTGTTCCCCACTGGCCTCTAGGTACTCAACAATTCTTTCCTTCAGAAGTGATTCCATCATTTTCCCTACCACTGAAGTCAAACTAGCAGGTCTTTAGTTTCCTGCCTCTGCCCTGCTCCCACTTTTGTGAAGTGGAATCACATTTGCCCTCCTCCAGTCCACAGGTACCACCCCATCCTCCCATGATTTGTTAAAGAGAGTAGTCAGTGGTGTTACTAGTTCTACCCTTAGTTCTTTTAGAATTCTTGGGTGAATCCCATCAGGGCCCATTGCTTTGTCCACCCACAGTTCCAAGAGTTCTTTCAAAACCCTTTCTTCCTTGAATGGACTGGTATCGACCCCCCTATTCAGAGTTTCTCTCTTGTTTGCTTTAGGTACCTCCCCCTCCTCCTCCTCCGTTGTGAATACTGAGCAGAAATATTTGTTCAGTATCCCTGCTTTTTCACTGTCACCCTCTGCCCACATTCCCTCCCCTTTATTAAGTCTCTGTATCCCTCCCTTGGTCTTTCTTTGCTCCCTAATGTATCTATAAAAGGTTGTATCCCCCTTCTTAACAGAGTTGACTATCTTTTCCTCAGTTTGTGCCTTTGCCATTCTGACTGGCTTCCCTGCCTCCTTCTGCTTTAAATGATAAAGTTCTCTGTCCTGCTCCTTCTGTATTTCCTTATATTTCCTTTTTTTTTTAGTTTAGACTCTTTATTGATTTCAGCACCAATAGACAATGTCAATATCAATCAGACATATACATTTGAGAATATTAGGTGCTTCTTTTACATCAAAGAAGAGAAAACATAAAAGGAAGAAGAAAAGGAAGAAAGAAGAGAAAAGAAGAGAAAAGAAAACCCACCCCCTTCCCCCCACCCACATCGCAGACTGTGCATTATTATCAACATTGTAACTATAGTTAAATACTGCAATCCTACTTATGTTGTGATTCCCATATCGTTATGATGACCTCTAAACTTCCCCAAGAGGTAAAAATTTTGCCTCTGCTTCGCATAAGTGCTATATGCCTCTCTAACTACAAAGCCAGAACACACTATCTGTACCATTCCACTACTAGGGGTGCTTTCTCATCCATCCAATGTCTCACTATAGTTAGTTTGGCAGTTGCTGCTACCAAAGCCATATGTGTGCTTTCCTACTATCTGGAATATCTACCGGGAAAGAGTTTACTAGGCACACTTCCAGAGTAAACAGCTACCTCAAACCAAGGATAGGGTCCAGGGAATTGTTGATGGCCTGCCAAAATACTTTAATGTGCGGACACAACCATAACATATGATAAAGGGTCCCCTCATCCATCTTGCATCTATTACATGTTGGTACTTGCAACAGTCCAAATCTACACAGCTTGGATGGTGTCAAGTACAAATTATGCATGATATTGTAATGTACTAATCTGAGTCTATCCTGCTTGACAAACTTATATAAGGAAATCCAATGTTTTTCCCATACATTAGCATCCTCAGGAGACCTAGTTCCCTTACCCAATAGAAACAAACGCCGAGGGTGATCTATTATCCCAACCTTGCAAAGCTTTGTATAGATTTGAGACTTTGTGCGGGCTGAGAATCAACCTGGAGGAGTGCAACGGGACCCTTTTCCCCTATGTCTATTAATGGAGAGAGCTTATGAAACTTAGATAGGGCCTTGCTAACTTGTAAATATTTAAAGGATTCTTTTTTTCCAGCACTATCAGAGCCACACAATTGAACCGGGGTGACCATCTCTCCATCTCTCCATAACTCCGAGACTTTACTGTCTCAACCGAGACCAAAAAACATCGGCTATCGGCACACCCCCAATTTTAAAATGCGGGTTGTTCACAATCGGTTGGTCAGAGGATTGGCTCCACCTAACCGCCAGATAAGCTTGGGCCTGATGCGAGGCTTTATTGACCAAACCCATAGGGTTATTTCTAAGGTTTTTGGGGATATGTGACGGAGAGACGTACAGCAAGGCAAGCAGTGAGCACCTTTCCTGAGATGCTAAATACTCTTCAATAGCTACCCACAGAGGGAGATATGTAATGCGGTCCACTTCTTTCTGCCAATAATATAACTTACTTAAATGTTGAGCAATGTAATATACAAAGAAAGAAGGAGCTGCCAGCCCTTCCCTCGCTTTGGGCACTGTTAATTTGAGGTAGGCCCTACATACCTTCTTTTTATTCCACAGAAAGGAACTCAGCATTTTTCTTAACTTAGAGAACCACATTTTAGGAAGATACATACCCAGCATACTCAATGGATATAGAATTCTAGGTAAAAGGTTCATTTTAATTATATTTAACCTGCCCCATAATGAAATAGTGAGGCATTGCCACCTCTCAAGGTCTTTCGAGATTATTTTCATAAGGCTATCTATGTTGTTTCTCCGAATAGCGATAGAATCCCTAAAAATATTTATTCCTAGGTAAACTATGGAATTTGTTTCCCATGCTAGGCCTAGGGGGACCAACTCTGCCTTATTAACTCTATGGTTCAAGGGGATTACCTTCGTTTTTTCCCGATTTAACTTATAGTGGGACATTTTAGAATACTCCTCAATTTCATCTATAACTGCCGGAATTGAAACTTTGGGGTTCTCCAAATGTAGTAAGATATCGTCCGCATAAACTGAAAATGCATATCTGACATCCCCAACTTGGATTCCGGTTATCTTAACATTGGCGCTAATCTAAGGAGCAATGGTTCTAGGTATATGTTAAAAGTAAGGGGACAGAGGGCATCCTGTCTGGTGCCTGGAGCTAGTTTAAATGGAGAAGATAATAGCCCATTGCACTTCACTCTGGCCGTGGGGCAGGAATACAGTACTTTGACTCACCTGACAAAGTCTCCCGGGAAGCCAAAAGAAGTTAAAGTGGCGAAAAGAAATTCCCAGGATACTCTGTCGAATGCCTTTTCGGCATCAAGCGAAGTTAGCACCATTGGAATATCAGAATCTCTGGCTACCACAATAAGATGCATTAGTTTTCTTATATGATCTTGGGGTGACCTTCCAGCTTAAACCCGACTTGCTCATTCCCTATCAATTTACCTATAATTTTAGCAAGCCTATTTGCCAATACTTTGGCCAAAATTTTTATATCGGTATTTAATAGTGAAATGGGTCGGTAACTACTAGATTCTGAGGGTCCTTTTCTGGTTTTAATATTAGAGAGATCACAGCTTCCAAAAACTGGGCTCTGACATTCCCTTGTCAAACCAATAACAAAAGAGGTCCTTCAATATGGGTGCCAAGACACTTTGGTGTACTTTGTAAAAATTGCTAGGCAACCCGTCCGGGCCGGGAGACTTGTCCAAAGGTAACTGCTGTATTGCTTCCTGTATTTCCCCTAAAGCAATCGGAGCGCTCAAACACGCAGCACCCTCCGCAGTGACCCTTGGCAGAGTCACAGATCTAAGGTAGACATTTAAATCTGAATCTGCAAAAGAAGAAGACGGGGTTGCTGAATATAAACCTTGGTAAAAAGATCCAAACATTTCCACCATTTTTTGAGAATCAGTAACAATTTTGCCGTCTTCCTCAGAGTAGATTCCAGTAATAAATTGCGAAGTCTCCACTTGAATGAGACGCATCGCCAAATGTCTGCTTGCTATTTCTCCTATATCTAGATATTGGAGCTTGGCCCTATGTAACGATAACTCAGCCCTCTGTGCTTGTAGACCTACATATTGTGCCTGCAACTGATATAATTTGGACCACGATTCCTCTGAAGAGGTGCGGGAAAGGATATCTTCTATACATTTGATACTAGTTAGGAGCTCCTCCATTTGGACTCTCTGACGCTTAGCCCTATTAGAATCCATTTTAATAAATTCCCCTCTCACAGAACATTTTAGGGCAGCCCAAACTAGGTCATATTTCTCCACCGTCCCTAAATTGAGGGTGAGAAATAAACTAATATATTCCATGATATATTCAGAGGAGGCAGGATCTTTTAATAGCTGGCTATTCAGCCACCATTGTGGAGAGCCTCACCAGCCCCTAGACAAAACTCCATATCAACGGTGCATGATCGGATATAACCCTTGTTGCAATTCCTACACGTGTAACCCTGGGACCGCCTGTGAACTTATAAGCAAATAATCAATTCTAGAGTGTGTTTTGTGTACCAGAAAAAGTATATTGTTGTCTTTGGTGGGTTAAACACTGCCAAATGTCCACTAATGCAGCCGTGTCTATAAATTCTTTCAGTGCTCTCTGAGCTGGAGATAGGCCCTTTCGTACTCGATCGGATCTATCTAACTCCGTCTGTAGAACCAAATTCCAATCCCCTCCTAATATCATAAGTTTGGGGGGATTTACAGTTATAACATTTAACAGATTTACAAAAAAAGAGGGAGAGTCATTATTTGGGCCATAAACCGATCCAAAAATGACCGGGCTGCAATCCAAAGATCCATGTATAACTATATATCTTCCCTCAGGGTCCCATATTTCCTTAGTCAGTTTAAGCGGCACCTTCCTGGCCAGTATCTTTCGCTTACCCTCCTTTATTTGTTGAAGCACCCGCTCAAAAACCTGGCCAACCCATAACTTCCTAAAAGGAGCACATCCTCCCTTCTAAGATGTGTTTCCTGTAAAAAAGCTATTTGCCCTCGTAACAGCTGCAGGTGCTTTAATATCATCTGTCTTTTAACCCTATCTTTAGCCCCTTTAATATTCCAACTCACAACATGGTAGTTGTCACTCATACTTTAAGCAAAACTCAGTGAGTACCCAGAAGTAGTGAGCAAGCTTACCCTTGTAGAGTGCCCCCCTCATTTTATGCTCCAGACTATTGAGAGGCTTACCCATATGGAATAATATCTGCCATCATCAACCAAAAATAAACCCAGCGCAGTCTGCCCACCTCCCCCATCCAAAACTTCCCATCTCCTTAATCTGTAACTCTCCTTAACAAAACACCCCCAGTTCCCATACACTGCAACTCCAAACATTATATGCCACATGATTTTACAAAAACAGTCCTAAGTCAAACAGCAATGTCCCCAGAGCTCCCCCGCCCAATCACCAATTGTATTTGACAGCCAAAATGCGGAACAAATCTACACTGCTAATTTCAACAATTAAACATTTGCATAACTAGAAATTAGGCAATCAAAATAACATATTATAAAAACGTAGGCGATTATAAGCCCTTGCTCCCCACAAAATATATTTGTTAAAACCATGCGCCATATATACTAGGGAATTCTATTTGTCTGCACTTTACAAAACTTAGTGCTTTCCTAAAAGAAAACCAGAGATCCCATATTCAATTCTCTGCATGGTTATACTGGCCCTTTCACTCTATCGACAGTTATGGCACTTTAGTTCTTCTATAACTAGCACTAATTAACTTAAACAACTGGCATGCACATTATGGACATTTAATTAGCGTAATCTGACTTTTATGAATAACATTGCTAATTATTTTTCAGTTATTTTAGCTCCAGGTCGCAGTCCATTGTAAATTTCGTGACGAAGTACCACGTGGAGTGCCCGATTGCCCTGGTCCACAAACTAATATGCAGCTCTCAAATAGTCAAGACCAAGCAAAATAAACTGCTGCTCCTCGATTTATACTGGCGTAGGTTCTTCCTTCCCTACCATATGCACAGCGTGGACCATTACATCACTCGGTGAGCACAATACAGCTATTGCGGCTTGAAAGTTCCTGCTCCACTTGGCATGGGTCGCTGTCCCCATTAGCCGTAACAAAAACAGCACCACCTCGATCTCTCCAACAGCAGGTGTACAACATGATAGAGCTACCAACAAATTAGTCCAAATCCACCATATACGGCCGTCTTTCAGTATTGAATCGCATCATTTTCACTTAAATAAGTCCGGGAAAAGCTCCTTCAGACCTGACAGCGCATGCGACGGAGAATCGTAGGAAATCCACTTGTCCTCATTCTTCACCACCAAAATTGTGGGATATTTTACCCTAAATTGTTTAGATGCAGCAATTAGTTTGGACACTAGTGGATGCAACTCCTGCCTTCTCAACCTCACCGAGTAAGGAAGATCCTGTACGACCCGCACTTTTTTGCCTTCCCATGTCACTTCACGAGCTTCTTTTATTTTAGATAAGATATGCTGCTTATCCATATAGTTTAAAACTTTAAAGATCAAAGGCCTGGGGGATTGATCCGGAGTCGGGGGTGGACGTAGAGATCAGTGGGCTCGCTCGATTATATATTCACCTCCATTTGGGGGAGGGCCAGCTATTTTGGTGCAAAACCGTTGTGCAAAATCTATCGGGGCACTCCCTTCTTCTTTTTCAGGTATTCCAATAACCACCAAATTGTTTCGCCTGCTGCGCCCCTCCAAGTCCTCTATTTTATCCTCCAGCTTTTTCATCCTACGTCCCATTACAGTGGATCCTAGGTCAGTCTTATCCTGCCTTTTCTCCAAAGTTGTTAACCTGACCTCCGAGTCCCCAACTCTCCTTGTTAGAGAATCCATAGAGTTTTGATTTCTTGCATGTCCTCTGTGATGGTGGCAATTGCTACTTGTAGCGGCTGCATGGACTTCGAGGTCATCTTTCTCAAATAGTGCGGTCGGCGCTGCTGACATTTTAGGATGGTCATAGTTTATGTTGCCAGGCCGCTTTTATGCCTTCTCTTTTTCCGGCGTGAGTGGAGGAGTCCGTCGCGGTAACGCTTTTCTCATATAAGCTTCCATCCGAGGCTTATTTGACTGCCTTCTGCCAATTGCGACTGTTGTATCTGGTTATTTTTTCAGTGATTCTTGGCCCCTTTGAATAAATTTTTGACTGAATCGACGGAAGAAAACGGAGCTCCCAAAAGACGCTGCTACTCCCTAGGCTGCCATCACGTGACCCTCCTTCCTTATATTTCCTGAATGCTATCCTTTTCTCCTTAACCGTCCCTGCCACCTCTTTTGAGAACCGTAGTGGTTTTTCCCTTTATTTTGTTTTGTTGATTTGCTTCACACAAAGGCTTGCTGCCTCTGCGATGGCTATTTTGAATATTCCCAAGTGTTCTTCCACCCCTCCTTCTTGCCAGTTGGCTAGTGCTTTTCTGAGGCACTCTCTCATTTTCCCAAAGTCAGCCTTTCTAAAGTCCAATACTCTTGTTTTTATATAGCTTCAATCTATGGCTGTGTTTATTGTGAACCACACTGTTTGGTGGTCACTTGTTCCCAGAAGGCTACCCACTTCTAAATTTGAGATCCTTTCTCCTTCCCCATTTGAGAGTACCAGGTCTAAGATTGCTCCCTCCCGAGTGGGTTCCAACACTAGCTGTCTGAGGCATGCCCCCTTTAGGGCATCAAGAATGACCCTGCTCTTGGATGTGCCTGCAGCAACGGTACTCCAGTTAACATCTGGCATATTCAGGTCCCCCATCAACAATATCTTACCTTTTTATGCCATTTTAAGGATGCCTTCTGTCATTTCCTTGTCCATTTCCTCCCCCTGAGATGGGGGTCTGTACACAGCCCTCATAACGGGTTGTCGTGCCATTTCCTGTCTCCAGGGTAATCCATAGTGACTTATCAACGTCCTGTTTACTCTTTAGTTCTGTTGTTTTAATCCCTTCCTTTATATAGAGAGCTACTCCTCCTCCTCTTTTACCTACCCTGTCCCTCCTATAGACTGTGTATCCTGGTATGTTGACATCCCAGTCATGATTCTTTGTGTACCATGTTTCAGCAACTGCCACAATATCCAGGCATCCTTCTTCCATCAAGACCACTAGTTCAGGGAGCTTGTTGCACAGACTGTGGGCATTGGTACTCATCACCTTCCATTTATTTTTTATGGCCTTACCCCTTTTAGCCCCATCCCTGCCCTTACTGCCTTTTTCTGCATTTATCCCTGTCCTGCTTCCTACTGACTTCTCTACCTTGGTGTTTACCTGTCTAACTACCGTGTTTTGTGGGGAGAGGTTGGGATTTCCCTGCTCCTTTTAGTGCCTCCCCCCCCTTGGCTAGTTTAAATGCTTGCCAATGAAACATTTAAACCTGTCACCTAGGATCCTGGCTCCCCCCCCGGACAGATGCAGACCACCACACCAGTATAAGCCTGCATCCCTCCAGGTGGCTCCCCAGTCCCCAATGAAGCCAAAACCCTGCGCTTGACACCAGTTTTTCGACCATTCCTTGAATCCCATGGTGCAGAATACCCTAGCATCATCCTTGCCATAAACAGGCAGCACCTCCGAGAAGGTTACCGTACATGCTGCTTGTCTAAGGCCCCTTCCCAACTCCACAAACTCCTCTTGTACCGCTCTAACCCCATTCACAGCCAGGTCATTTGTCTCTAGGTGGACAATGACATCCAGCTTCCTCCCTTGTGCAGCTGCTCCCACGATCCTGAGGATTTGGTTCCTGTCCCTCTGAGCCATGGCGCCAGGCAGGCACCTTACCTCCCGATCCCCTTCCTCCCTCACTTCTACCCCCCTAATGATCGAGTCCCCCACCAGGAGTTGTTTCCTTCTCCTGTGGAGTCTAGTGCCACACTCCTGTGGGTCTCCTTTGTGGAGGTTCCCAGCATCCTCTTTGGTCTCCACTGCAGGTGCCTCCATAGAGGAACCACTCTTTGCCAGAACAGCATATGAATTGTGAACAGGTACAGCTGGAGAGATACACCTCTCTTCCACCACCCTCACCCTCCCTGAGCCCACCATGGTCCAACCACTCCTCTTTCTTGGCAACCTCTGAGGTAATGGTGGTGGCCCTGGTGGTCCCTGGGTGGAGGAAGAGGTTTCATGAATCCTAGCCAGGTCAGCCTGGAGATGGGCAACCTCCTCCATCAGACCAGAGAGGTGCCTGCAAAGAGGTCCCTGACCACCACTGAGGCTTATAACTGCCCTCTCTTTTGTTCCTCTCTCTCAGGCTGATCGGAGCCCACCGGATTGGTACTGTGGATGCAGTCCCCTCCACAAGTCACCCGCCCACCCATGACAGGGTGAGAAGGTGCCTGCTGCCTGCTCTGCTCCTTGGCTCGCAAGGTAACTGCTGGTCCCTGGCCCAGGACAATGGAAATGAGATTTTGGAGCTTTCCTCCCTTTTCTAATTGAATACCTGGCACCCATCGCTGTGGGACCTAAATGGTTCCAGACAGCCCTGGAGCACTGACATTGGTTTCCTCCCAACACTGCAGCCAGTACTGAAATCATTGGACTAGGGCATCAGACTGCAGAGAAACACTGACCTTACTTTTCCTCTTTTAGCACCTGCGTAGTGAAGTCCTGATCTTTTTGTCTAACAGTTCATTCAGTTGCACAGTTCTGTGAGCTGTACAGTGCAGATCTGCAACTTGCTTGTTTTACTTGTTAGCTGCTCAGTCCTCAGGGCTGCACATACTGACTGGAATCTCAGTCTGACTTGTATATTTTGCTGAACTGATCAATCCTTCACTGCACTGTTCTCAGCCTTTGCCTAACCTGAACTGGATTCTTAGTGATGTTTTGCCCACCCCCTCCCACCTCCTTGCTTTATTAAATGCACTACCAGAGCAAAGAGACCTGCCCACCTCCTACTTGGTTACACTTCATTTTACCTCTTAAAGGGAAAGCACCTAAGAGCTACAGCAAAGCAATTAAAGGGGTAATACCTAGATCCACAATACCAGGATTTGTTTACTTCTCCATTAGAATACACTCAACTATTAGCCCCTCTCTCTTCAGACACAGTACTAAGTACCTGCTTCTCCTTTAGCAGATTATACAGCTCCTCCACTAGAGTGTGCATACTTAAGCAAGCATCCCTCACTTTCTACTTCCCTACTACAGGCTGTTCAGCTGGATACCTGAAGGAGCTTTATTTTAAGCATTGCACTCCTTCCCCTCGGTAGTAAAGCAACTCTGTTCAGCTACAGTCCCTTGTTGTAGTTTACTACCTAACAAAGTCCACTCCCCTTCTGCTGCCCCTTGACTCTAAGGATGTTTCCTCTCCACTCACCTCTCTTCTATCTCTTCCCCCAACCTTATTTCTTACCCTGTCCCTACCCACCCCTCCTGCTTTTGCCAGCCCAGGGCCCTATAACTCCAAATCCATCCAAACCCCCTGTCTCAAGGCCCCGACTTATATTCATGCTATTACTCCTGCCCCCCTCCAATGTATTCTGGTCTCATTCCCTCATCATTCCAGATGCATCCTTACTAACTTTGCCAAATGTCTTTGCTGTACTCCACCTCCTGCTTCCACACTATACCACTCCTTTCTACCTCACTCACTTGGCCTCCAAGCCCCATCACTCCAAATCCATGAAGCTACACTTCCTTATCCTAGCTCTACTATTACTCGCCTCGGGGACATCCACCCCAACCCCGGTCCTGCTACTTCCTTCACCTCTGCCATCTCACCCACAGCCACTGCCCATACCCCTACCCCAAAAAGCCCTCATAAAGGGTTGCAAGATATTACACTTAAACATTCGTAGCCTACTTCAAAAAATAGACCTCCTGCAAGCCATGGTTGCTGCCCTGAAACCAAACATTCTAATTATAACAGAAACATGGCCAAAGAGCACAATTCCTGACCACTCGGTCTCCATCCCCCAGTTACTCCATCCTAAGGCTAGACAGTGCAGGCAGGGGTGGTGGACTGGCCGTGTATATCCGTGCTTCCCTCCAATACTTCCCAGTCTTCTCCTCCTCCTCAAACCCAGCAACCCATGATGCCTTAGCCGACAATGTATCCCTCCCTTTCTCACTCCCTATCTTTGTAGCCGGTATCTATTGCCATACAAATGTCCAGCCCGCTGTCTCCCTTGATCTCCTAACTGCCATTATTTCCCTCTCTCAATCTGGCAAACTTTACATCCTTGGTGACCTCAATATAAATTGGTTGTCCCCAACAATATCTACCACAAGAAATGCTGTCAGTGCCCTCAACCTCACACAGCTAATTACAGAACCCACCCACCCTAATCACAAGACCCCGAACCACTCCCTACTTGATTGGGCCCTAACTTCCCACCTCCATAGAGTCATTGCCTCCGGCAACCTTCCAGATGCTTTCAGTGACCATAACCCAGTTTTCCTGTTCAGAAAAGTTCACAGCCCACATAAAACCCTACAAATACAGACTTATAAATCTCTAGAATTGGAACCTCTCCTGCATAGCCTTGCCCTCTCAGACTGGTCCCCTCTAGCAAGCACCTCCTCAGTTGATAAAGCCCTAATCTTTTTTAAAGACATCTTCCTAGCAAATTGGAATGCCTTCACACCCCTAAAACAAACAAGGGTTAGGGGTCATCACCTCCCCTTGTTTACTCCTGAATTATTAGCTTGCCACAGAGCCAGAGGTCAGGCCTGGAGATGGCACACAGTCTCCTAACTTCCAAATGACCTTCTTATTTACCAAAAACTCCATAATGCCTGCACCCGGGATACCAGGCTGGCCAAAACTGAGTACTTCAAATCTACCCTTGCAACTAACATCAGCTCCCCCTCCAAGCTCTGGAGAGTGGTCCATTTCCTCTTTATCCCCCCATCCTATCCACCCACCCCATACCTAAGATAAACACCACCCTTGTTGCTGATCCAGTTGCAGTAGCTACTGAATTCAACTCTTATTACACCACTTGTGATAATGAGCTACTCCAATCCCTCCCTAACTACACCCCTCCATCTCCCAGTTCCTATTGCCTATGAACGACCCCCCTCCGATTCCTCCTCCTTCTCCTTTGCTATGTTTCACTAAATGACACCCTAAATGCTGTGCTAATGATCAACCTTTCAAAAGGCTCCTCCCTGAACAGCCTTGACCCTAAACTACTATCCCTTTCAACTCCAGCTATCGCCTAACCACTCTCTATTATCCTAAACCTCTCATTCTTAACCTCCTCAGTACCTTCCCCATGGAAACATGCAGTGGTCTTTCCCCTCCCCAAAGGTGGAGACCCAACCTCACTGGGCAACTACTGCCCCATCTCTCTTCTCCCTACCGTTACTGAACTTCAGGAACACCTAACCCTTTCCCAGCTCACCATTTACCTCAATCACTCCTTCTTCTTCATACCTTATCAATCTGGTTTCAGGAAAAATCACTCCAACATCACTTCCCTTCTTTGGCTCACTGATTCTGTCCTCATGGGAATGGACAATAGAAAAATCACCTCAGACATTTTTGTTGATCTGGCAAAAGCCTTTGACAAGGTCTCCCACTCCCCTCTCCTTGACACCCTATCAACAGCTAGGCTATCCCCTTTGCCACAGACTGGTTCAAAGCATACCTCACTGGCAGAACCCAATTAGTCAATATCTCTGATCCAGTTTCCTCACACCCCCGATAAGAACTGACATCCCCCAGGGATCAGTGTTAGACCCCATACTATTCTCTATTTTTCTAAATGATCTCCCATCCACCTGCTCTCCCTTCTCCTCCATTCACATGTATGCTGATGATATAGTCTTTTATGCATCTGGACCCTTCCTCAATGGGGTTGTATCCAACTTGCAGCATGACTTCGACAAAGTTCAACACTGGTTTGCAAACCACCAACTATCTCTCAATGCTAAAAAACAGTCTCGATGACCTTTGGCAGCAGGCAGAAACTTACCAGGTTTCCCTCTTTACCCTCCTTCCACACCTTTGATGGGACTTTACTCAAGGACACATCCTCCTTCAGGTATTTAGGTGTCTGGCTGGACCAACACCTGCACTTCTCTGGTCATATTGATGCCATTCAGGAAAAATTGCATCCCAAGCTCAATGCCTTATTCAGGAACCATGCCTGCATCCCACCCATGGCTAGGCATGAGATTGTCCAGCAGATGATCCTACCTATCTTTGACTACTGTGACGTAGTCTACTCTGCTGCCCCCTAAGTCCTCCGAAACCATACTAGATACCATCTTCAACTCTTTTTGCTGTTTTGCCCTTGATGCCCCCTCCGCATTCATCATTGTGATCTCAACCATGCCCTATCCTTCCCTTCCCTGACAAACCGTCATCTCTCTCACTGCACAAAATTCACCTCCAAGCACTTTCCCACTCCCTAAGATATACCAACTCATGAACCATGGTGGTCCCATGCCACTCCACCCTTATTGGCCAATCGGATTTTTCTTATCGCCTCCCAAAAATCTGGAATTCACTTTCCTCTCAAATTTGCCACTCCTCCTCTTGCTACTCCATTAACTCTGCCCTCAAAAACTTCCTTGCCCCTTCCTGTGCCTGCCATGACCCTCCCTAATCCTCCCCACCATCTCCCCTAAGCCCATATTACCATATGCCTACTCCCCACCACTCCTGTTTTCCTCTGATCATGCTCCTCATAGTCCCTACTCTCCCTCCTCCTAAAGTATTCATCCCCCCTACTTTCTCTACCCTTAAGCTATCTGCCTCCTGTGAGCTTGATGACTGCCTTGTGCTGGCAGGACAATCAAAAATCATGTTCTGCCTGCGTCTCTCCATAAATTTCCTTTCCCTTCTTCTATTCTGCCCTCCACAATTTTTCATTCCCTCCTTCCTCTCTTTACTCCTATCCCTGTAAATCTTGAATATCTATGTTACACTAATGGCTACCAATTACTATTGTGTCACCTTACCATCTAGTGATACATTATGTTGCCAAGTTATTATATGTGTTCCAGTATTACCAACTGTTGCCTAATTGCTATATGTGTCTTCATATCTACTATAGTTAACTGTTGCATTGTTAGCCAATGTGATCCACCTGTAATCCCTCCAGCTCTCATTGTATACAAGTAAGCAAATTGTATTCCAACATTGTAACATTTCTCTGTATTCTATCCCATTGTTCCCTACCCCCAGGTCATACCAGGAGACAAGCTACATGTTGCTCAGTGTGCCTTCCTGGTGTAACATTTCAATAAATAAATAAAAAATGTTGGTATTCTTTAGGTTGGCTGTCTCAGTGGAGCCTGAACCCCTGTATCCACTTGGTGTTCTACCAGCATGGTATACCCTGGGTTCCATGTGAACATGTCAACAAATGTACATTTCAGCAGCTTGGGCTGATGTCAGCCACATTGACAGTGTGACAGCATCCCCTGAGGAGTCTTCCTTCACCTCTCCAAGGAGATCTACCAGTGGGTCTGTTTTTGCCCTCTCCTCCAGCGAACTGCATACAACCAGGACCATCTTGTTCCATTGATGGTAGGGTTTCATCATGTTTATGTGGTACACCCACTGTCTGACCCTCCTGTCGGGTAGCTTCACCACATAATTGACATCATTCACCCTCCTGACCACTGAGTAAGGCCCTTCCCAAGCTGCCTGCAATTTATGTTGCCAGATGGGGACGTGCACCATCACCCATTGCCTGACTTTGTACTCCTGGGCTCTAGCTCCACGGTAGTACAATGTTTTTTGCTTCTGTTGTGCAGTGGCTATGTACTCCTGGGTAAACCCCATAAGCTCCTTGAGCTGTGACCTGAAATTCAAGACATACTCCACAGCAGCTTCCCCTTGAAGAGCAAGCTCACCCTCCCATTCATCCCTTACCAAATCAAGGGGGCCCTGTGCCCTACAGCCAAACAGGAGCTTGAAAGGTGGTAACCCTGTGGACTCCTGTGGGACTTCTCTATATGTGAATAGGAGGTGGGTAGGTACTTGTCCCAGTCTCAGGCATGCTGAACACTGAATGCCCTTAACATTTTCTTAAGAGACCCATTGAATCAGTCAATCAGACCATTAGTCTGGGGGTGGTACAGCAAGGCCCTCAGCTGCATTACCCCACACTTCTTCCAGAGACCAATCATCAGATCAGACATGAAATTGGTGCCCTGATCTGACAGAATCTCCTGGGGAAAACCCACCAAGCTAACTATCCCCAGCAGTTCAGTGGCCTCCTTCTCAGCCTCAATGGAGGACATAGGCACTGCTGCTGGGTACCTCATGGCTTAATCTACAACCACCAGGATGTACCTCTTGCCAGTGTGACTTGGGGTGCTCAGGGGCCCCATGATGTCCATGGCAACCTGCAAAAATAGTTCTATTGTAGTGTGTAGGGAAATCAGGGTTGCTTTTAGCCTTGCCTCCAACCTTTTTTACCCTCTGGCACTGAGAACATTTCTGGCAGTAGTTTTCCACATCTTTAAAAATACTGGACCAATAAAAATTATTCATTAGCCGCCTTTTTTATAGCTTCCCCCAAGTGTCCTAAAAAGGGTATGTCATGGGTGAAGGCCAGAAGCTGCTGCCTATATTCCTTATGCACCACTATCTGCTGGAACACCCCTTCCTCCAGTCCCCACTTTGGAACCCAATCACAATACAGAAGCCCATTCTCCCAGTACACTTCTCTTTTCCCCACACCAAGAGAGTCATCTTCCCCACTGGTGGCAAACTCCCTTAGCTTTTGTAGGGGTGGGTCAGCTTGCTGTGCTATCCCCTGCTCCACATGCCTGACCTTCCCCAGAACACTCTCTGCTGTGGGAGAGTCTCCACACATTGTGCTCTCCTCTGTCAATATCTGTGACTCAGAATTGCTGCTCCCATCTCATTGCTCAGCCACGTTTCCTGCAACTGCGGTAGTGGTTGCTTCCTCATGCACTGTCCCCTCAGTGTGCTCAGAAGTTGGTTCCTTCCTTTTGCTATGAATACTGGCACACACAACATTGGCCCTACTATCGAAGTCACTACCCATGATTACATTCACATTTAGGTCAGGTACAACACCCACATCACATATGCCCTGGCCACCTTCCCAGCTCAGAATGAGCCGGGACAGTGGCACTGAGACTGCTAGGCCCATCACCCCTCTAATCCTAAACAGCCAGCCAGGCAGGATCTGTTCCTTTTGAATTAAGTCCTGCTTCACCAATGAAATGGAGACCCTCATGCCTCTAAGTCCCTGGATTGCCATCCCATTTACACACACAGAGTGCAAGTATGCAGTGAAGTTAGAGGGCACTGCACTCCGTTTACAGGCTACTATCTGCTCAGAGCTTCCCAAGTGCTCCCATCCAACTGCACTTGCAACTTTGGTTATGTTTTCTGGACAGTCATATGACAAATGCCCCAGTTTCTGGCAGATATAGCACTTACGTTCACCTGTCCCTCTGCTTTCGGAAACAGGGGCTTCCCCCCTTTGTTCAGGCACATGCTGGCTCCATTTAGGCTGAATTCCTGGGGTTCCCTTAAAACCACCCAATGACCCTCCCCACTGCCATTTCAATGAGAGGATGGACGGCTGGATATGAACTGATCAGCCCTCTCAGCTGCCTCCTTCACTGAGCTCAGCTGTCTGCCCAACAACCATATTCTCATATCCTCAGGTACAGTTTCTAAAAACTTTTTCAATAGAAATAAATCTTTAATCCCCTCTATAGAGCAAGCTTTCACACCTTCTAACCATCGTTCTAGCAAGTTACTTAGCTGCACGCACGTTTCAACATAGCTGTCCCCGGTGCCTTTCGTAACCCTCTAAATTTTTGCCTATAAGCCTCAGGGGTTAACTCACAACACTTTAGCAAGGCATTTATCACTCTGTCATAGACCATGCAGTCATTATCATCCATTCAGGCAAAAGCTTCTAATACCCTGCCTGTAAGCAGTGGCAAAAGGTGAGTCACCCTAGAAGCCCTGCCCAATTCCAAATGCCCGCAGATTCTCTCAGAAGATCATAAAGACAAGTCAAGATCACCCCCTTCCTTGTATCTTGGAAATATTTTTGAATTAATTGTGGCTTCCTGGGTTGAACCCCTCTTGCCAGTACTCATAGGTTCTTGTAATGTCCTCTGGTGCTGCATCTCCATCTGATTTTCATGCTTGAGCTTTTTCATTTGGAATTCATGTTGGCGCTCTTTCTTTCACTCCTCAGCCTTTTACAGTGCCATCTCCACCTTTCACTTTTCCTTCTCAATCTGGTGCTGGTGCTCTTTCTCTCACTCCTCAGCCTGGTGCTTAAGCATGGCAAGCTGCAGCTGCAACATCTGTAACTGGTCTGCTTGCATTTCTGGCCACTCACAGTTTCTGGCACCTCTGCATTGTCCAATACCATCATTGTGCCCCGTTTGGCAGGTTTTCTTGGTCATGTTTTTGGAGGATGGTTATAAGTTGTGCCCATGTGTGGCTCTTCTCATAGACCAGTTCTCTTTGTTGGCACAGCTGCTGTAGTTTTAACAGTGAGCATTTTTCATGTGACTTTGACAAAATGGGCTGGATTTTCAAAGCCCTGAGAAGGACACAAGGTGCTTGCATCAAAGATGTGTGATGCAATTGGCACCTTGCATCAAAAGATGTGGCTGGGAGCTATTCAGTAAAGCAGCCTGTGTCAAAAGCAGGCTGCATGTGGCAAAGGGGGGTTGCACCAGCATTGTGCCACAAAATGGGCTACAACATGGTGTTAGGGAGCTTGCGGCAGATGCAGGCTGCCATATCCTCAATGCAGCATTCAGAAAACCCTCCCAGAGGACAAAGTTCTAAGTATCATTAGACCAGCAAAAAGCGGATCTAACAGTACTGATACATCCTCGGGGAGGGTTGCCAACTGTGCCCCCCCAAGCCCAGAACTGTCCATAAGTTGAAATAAGAGAATAAATAAAATTCCTGCTGATTTAGTGGTCCCCCCGTCAGCCCTGACATGCCTGGAAGGTAAAGTATTGTAAAAAACAAGTCATTGATTAGTGTGTAAGGTTCCCCCCAGCCCGTTATTCTCTCTATGTAAAGGATTATTAAAAAACAAGTCAGTGATTAGTGCTCAAGGTTCCCCACCCCAACCCGATATGCCCGAATATGACACCATTACTATGGTCCATACCTGGTGATCTAGTTGCCCCCCACCCCCGGTTGATAGTGCCCAACACCCTGTTACCCCCATCCAAAACCCCTCATCTGGCAACTGGCTCAGTTCTTCTCACACCACCATGGCCGGCAACCAAATGAACTGTCATAGCATGTTCTATATACAGTATGTGCTCTGACAGTTCATTCAGTGGCCAGCTGTTCTGGTGTGTGAAAGGCTGTACCAGTCACCAGATCAGGATGGGGGGAGTAGGGAGGTGGGCACTACCTGCCAGGGTGTGGGGTGTGGGAGACCACTAGACCACCAGGTACAGACCATGGCAATGGTGTCATATTAAAGCATATCAGGCTGGGAGTGGGGAACCTTGAGCACTAATCACTGACCTCTTTTTTTATAATCCATCATACAGTGAGTACATCAGGCTGGGTGGTGGAATGTTGCACAATAATCGATGACTTATTATTTTACAATACTTTACATTCTGGGCATGTCAGGGCTGGGGCGGCCCACTAGATCACCAGAGATTTTGTTTATACTCTTTTTTTCAACTTACAGGCAGATCAGGGCTTGGGGAGGGCCCAAACCACTATCTTGCTCTCTTCCAAAAGGGGCAGCTCCTGCCCGACCACCCCAGAGCTTGCAGCATACATGGTGTACGCGCTGTCTGTTTGGCACACTGCCACTGATGCCGCAAGCTGCAGGACGCAGGCTCCAGAACCCTGTCCAATACGGAATCCGGTGCAGGGTCTCTGGCACAGGGGTGGTCGGTGAAAGCTGCCATTGTTGCAGCTTGCGGCTGACCTTTGAAAATCCAACCCAATGCCTTCTATCTTTCTAGTCTTGCTAAACAAAAAAACAAAACAGGTAGAATATATTGTCCCCCAGTGTATATCCTGTTCTGTGGCTGGACAGGTAACCTTTATACTGGCAACTGTTTCAGATCCCACACGTTACCTCCAGTTTGTGACAGGCTGGTCCTTCCCAGACTCAACCTCTATTATGTCTACCAGCTTTCTCAATACTCTGGTAGCTGCTACCACTCAGCTTAGACACTCTTTTGGAGAGTCTCCAGGTTTGTGTCCATTCAAAGCCACTGTTCACACAGTACAGTGCTCCTTGCTCAGGGTCCCATGGCCACCCCTCTCTGTCACAGCTGAAAACACCTTACTTTGGAAATAATATATGGTAACTGTACCCTTCTTCTCCAGGGGTGGAAAAAACTGTTGTTGCCAGTTATAAATTGGTTAGCTGTACCTCAAAGGATTCAATCACAGACTATGAAATATAAAAATAATATTTTTAAAATTTCAAAATAACTACATAGATTCTACAGGATATTACAACAGACTGTAAGGAAGCGTAAATCTACAGAAAAGGAGAAGAAACTTTTTTCATCCAGAATTCACGCATAGAAAAACTCTAACTCTCTCTCTCCAAAGTTTAGCTTACCACAAGATAGTTGAATGTCTCCTGCCTGACTGCCCTCAGAACTCCAATCAGAGATAAAAAAAAACCTCTCCCCCCCTTTCAAGATGCATCATCTAGTATGTCACTCTGACATCACAGATTCAAAACTCTTTGTCTCCCAGCATCCGTTAGGGAACCCAGTCTTGACCAGTTTTAAGATGTCCCTTACTATGGTATGTTTATCTTAGCTGAGGTCTGGTTGTCATCAAAGGCCTTGAGTGAAATTTACCACCAGACCTCTGCTAGTTTGAACAGCAGAAGCTCTCACAAACTTCCAAATGACAACCCCATTTTTTGTAGTGCAGTATTAGCCACTGCCAAGCAATTTTACATAACAAATTGTAGTGACCATACAAGTATCCAGCCATCACAGTCACATTCAACAACAACAACAACAAAACATACTGCCAAGTCTACCATTGGGTCACATTTTTGTGGATAGTAATAGTGGACTTATTCTTTTATTCATTTATTTACTTAGTTTTTTTTTACTGGATGAGGTGCGCTAGACAAACATTTGCCTGTTTTCAGGCACGACCCCAGGAGAGAACAATAGTATACATATACCTGTGAATTCCAGGACACTAATATCAGTAATAGTGTAAACAAACATAATGTAAACATAAGTGTACACCAGCATATAGGAAGCAACATAACAGGTCAAACAAAAAGAGGCCTAAGGCACAACATGCTATAGATTAGACAACAGAGGGCTAGGCAGTTTGTGCTAGGGAAGGTTGGTAGGTCGGAAAATGCTAATTCTGTAGACCAAGCAAATTACGAAGTGACACGTGCTATTAAGGCTAGATAACAGGTTGCTAAAGGGCCACTGTTTTGAAGTCTAACAGCAGGAGCAGGCATACAGCTGTAACAGGTGATTTTGAAACTATCTTTGGACTACACATGCAGTTGTACAATGCCTGATGTTAGTTGGTACAGTAGTCCACGGTTTCGGGGCAGATATAGCAAATGCTGTCTATCCTAGCTTGGTCTTTATCCTGGGGATAGTAAGCAAATCATGCTCTATGGACCAAAGAGGGTAAGCAGTTCTATACAGCATTAAAAACTAAATGATAACCCCAAGAGTAAGGTCCTGCTGATCAGCAAGGGACAGCCATCCCAGTTTGCAGTATAATCTACAGTGGTGGACAAGTCGATTACTCGCTGGGGCAAAGCAGCATATGTTATTATATACTACATCCCATTTGTGCAGAATATAGTTAGGGATTTTTAAGAAGACATAAAGGCAATAGGTAAACTTGGGATTTAAGATGCTTCTAGCTACAGCCATTCAGGCAAATGGGGTAAGGTTATGACTGGCATGATATGCTAACCCTAATCTGGTATTGACTTCTCTGCAAATGGTGGATACATGAAGGGAAAAATCTAATGATGGTTCCAATGTGATCCTGAGGTATTTAATAGAGGGAACAGTGTCAATGGGGTAACATTATCGCTTGTCACCAACAGCAGTACAAGCACATTTCTAAGCTGACTAGGGAGTGCCAACTTAGAGATCAACATATCCTAAATAATAGAAATTCCACATGTAACTAGGTCACTGTGGATGTTGTGGTTACTACCCCTGCCTTGTGAGCTCAAATAAGTTTGAGGGGCCTGGGCTATGGTTTTCCTGATTGGGTGGTGGGTTCTGGTTTTCCTGATTGGAGGGGGCTGTATCCAGATCTTTTAAGTTTAGCACAGTGCTTCCACCCAGAGCAAAATTCAAGTGTGCCTGGTGTCAGAGTGGTACAACCCCACAGGATGCAATACCTCCCCACAGTGTCACCCTAAGCATGCAGAATCATACTGCAACCTCAAATTCAACAAAAAATGCAGTTAGTGACTCAAGCTAATATTATACTCACCTCACGAGGCAAAATGTAAAATATCAACAATAAAATATTTATTGGGAGATATTCATAAGGATTGGGGGAATGCAAAGCAAAACTGGTTCTAAAACACTCTTGTGAACTTTTGTGGCAGGGCTGAAATTAAGCACCTGGCTACACATGGCCAATAAAACACTTAAAACAGTAACAGTGCTGACCCCCAACCAGGCAAGACAAGGCAGTTGCAAATAAGACTGTAAAACTTGGTATTACCAGCCCACCTGTACTGTAGCACTCTCTGTGTTTTATTGTCAGGTGATACTTGTGTGCCAATTGGTGCTTTCATTGTCTCGTATGGAGCCTCGTTATTCCAAACCCCCCATGCCGGCACAACAGTCTCTTTCCAAATGTGACTGGCAACTGTGCTGACATAAAGCCACAGAGATGCCAAAATATACAGTTTTCTTCCTCCCACTCCTAGTGCCTCTGAGCCCATTGATGCCTTACTGGTGTCCCATGGGGCCAGAGCAGACTAGAAGATGTGCCATGTGTGTGGCCGTGGGTTGCAGAGGTGAAATTCAGAGTGGTGGGTTGGGCTTACAAAGCAGTGCGGGAGCATTTAAGTCAAACGTTCAAGCAGGCAGCTGCTCAAACATGAGCACATTGCTATGCGACGGTACAACTGTTCTGTGAACTGTTGTGCAGGCAGCAGCTCGGAAATTCAGCACTCCTCCAGTCCCCCACCAGGCTGCAGTCCCAGGGGCCAGAGAGTGCATGAACATGTCAGGCAGTTCTTGATGGGGAAGCAAGGGAAGGAGTCTGGGTAAGTCCCCACCATTTGGAAGAGGGAGTTGCACACATCTTTCCAGGTATTTTGCAGGAATTACATCAGGCATAGAAAATAATAATATATATATATATATATATATATATATATATATATATATATATATAAAATTAGAGGCAAAAACTCTGTTTAATGCATCAGTTAGGGTTGTTCCGCAGCGACAAAAGCGAAGACATTAGGTGTTAGGGTTGAAAACCCTAACTCCACATTCACCCCCCACACCCCCAGCACCACACCCACACACACATGCAAGTAGGGGGAAGGACCAAGGCAACATGACCAATCACAGACAACCAGCAGCAGCTGACAGAAATAAAATACAACTGTCTAAATGTACCTCAAGACATCTCCACCACCCAAGACCAGCTACTGCATGCTCACTGGAGATCCACAGCAAAACTGGGGCCATGTACACCAACGGTAGATATCCTTGATTGCAGATGCACACGAGTTACCACACTGCAGCTCTTCTCTAACCACTTTGACTGCCTTCCAGCATACTGATAGAGCTAAATAGATTTGCAAATCCAAGTATGAACCATAATGGTGAAGCTTGCATGCTGGTCTTTCCTAAATTCAATAATTCTACGTAATCATTTTCCTTCCATCCTCGAGTAACGTGGGTCCTCCTTTAATTTTTATTTCAGATTCTCTCAGATTGAATTTAGTCTACCACAGTAAACTCGTGCCAATCGGAAGGACAGAGTTGGAGTGTGAGATCAGATTAAAAGTAGATGTGGAAACAAGGAAATTAAAAACAGAACAACAGACAGTTCAGGTCAGGACCAGACTGGTCTGGTCAATCTATTCAGTTAATTTCAGAGTCAGTCAGTAGTCAGATCCTGCCCCACTTACCTGAGAGCTGGTGTTCGCCTCCATAACCAGATGTCTGTTTTTCTGAAGCCCCATAGACATTAAATCTTCCTACAGCAGGGTCATTGCCTAACCTCAGACAAGATGGCTGACTAATTTTCCAGCGCTACCCACCTCGAGGGATATATCCATCTGAATCTGCTATTACCAGTCCAATCGGTATAAAATAAAATACAAGATACAACAGCTCCACACGCAAGGATTATGGCTAGCAACATTTTCAGTGGCTAAACACAAGTCTGGACCATGGAAATTGGAAGGCCTGGCAGAAGCACGTTAATCATGGCAACTCCCCCGGCTACAATCTGGGACCCAGCGGTGATCAAAAGCATTTTTGCCTAACTGATGAACCAAATGGCAAACATAACGATCACCTCAAATAACACCACTCAGGTGATTCAGAACATGGTGGTGCGTATCTACCAAATAGAATGCACTGTCAGCTCCCATGATATCGCAATCACTGACCTCAGTAACACTGTTAGGGAACAGGATTGGGCCCTCCACACTCTGATGGACCAAATGGATGACCTAGAGAACCGGAGAAGAAGGAACAATCTCTGGTTCCTAGATTTCCTGAGGGAGCAGAGATGAGGGACACTTGTGGCTTCCTGCAGCACATCCTGCCTGGCATTATTAGATGGAGCCCACTGCAGCCACTGGAGACTGAGCAAGCTCACAGATCCCTGGCCCCAACACCCAAGGCCTGGGATAGACCCAAACCGATACTGGCCCGCTTCCTAAAGTTTAAAACTAAAGAAGCAATCATGGAGGCAGCTAGAAATCAGGGACCCTTGTACTGGCAAACACATCATTTTTACGTTTATCCAGACTACTCCAAAGACCTATCTGATTAAATGAAAGCCTTCACAGAAGTGCACAAAGTTTTGCACCACATGGGAGTTAAGTTAGCCCTCATCTACTCAGCAGTCATGCTATTCACACACAACGTGGCCCTACTTACCTTTACCGCTCCAAAGGCATCCATGGATTTTCTAAATTGCACCTGGCCAAGGGAGGTGAACCTGGTCAAGAAAAAAATCTTGCAGCAAAGACAGTCAGGATGGGAAGGGATGGAACTGAATGCCACAAGAGGGAGAGGAGGAAATGCAGCGGGATGGGATGGAACGGACGGGGCATGGTCTCTCCCCCAACATAACAGAAAAGACAGATCTCCACACCCTACGACAAGTGGGAGCAGCCCAAAGCTAAAAGACTCATCTGGGAGCCCAGAGATCCAACACTCAGTCCAGAGGATGAAGAGCCAATGGAGGCCTACCACAAAGTGAACTGATTTGAGGTACTACGGCCTGCAACTCCAGATAGCCAGAGTCAACAGCCCTCCTAATTCTCACCTTAGATGCATAAGGGGTGCAGTTGCAGAACTCAAGTGCCAAGGACTCCTGGGCCTTCAGAGTCACCATGGAGGAAGTGGAGCTATCAGAAGAACATAGAAACATAGAAATATAGAATTTGATGGCAGATAAGGACCGCTTGGCCCACCTAGTCTGCCTATTTCCCTACCTAGTAGATAAGCTGCAGATCCTAGTTAACCAACAGCCTACTTCCTCCTACTCCCCACTAGAATTGCCTTATGTCTGTCCCATGCATTATTGAATTCCCCCAGTGTTTTTGACCCCACAACCACCTCACCTCAGGAAGACCATTCCATGTATCCACAACCCTTTCTGTGAAAAAATACTTCCTCGCATTGCCTCTGAGCCACTCCCCCCCCCCATCTTCAAATTGTGTCCCCTTGTTCTTGCACATCTCTTTTTCTGAAGGATTCTACCCTCTTGGACTTTGTTGATTACCTTGAGATACTTGAAAGTTTCTATCATGTCCCCCCTCTCCCTCCTTTCCTCAAGGGTATACATATTAAGCTCCTTTAGTCTCTCTTCATATAGCTTCTGTTGCAGACCCTGCACCATTTTAGTTGCCCTCTTCTGGACTGTCTCCATCCTGTCTATGTCCTTGTGGAGATGGGGTCTCCATAACTGCTCGTAGTACTCCAGATGGGGTCTCACCAACTGTCTGTACAGAGGGATAGCAACTTCTTTTTTTCTACTGGTGATGCCTCTCCCTATACATCCCAGTATCCCCCCAGCCATCCTTACTGCCTTCTCACATTGCTTGCTTACCTTTAGGTCATCTGATATGACTACCCCAGGTCCCTTTCCATTTTTGTTGTTGTTAATACCCCCCACCCATTGTGTACTCTTCCACTGGGTTTTTGTTTCCAGGTGCATTACTTTGCACTTCTTTGCATCAAATCTAAGCTGTCATGCTTTTGACCATTCCTCCAACCTTGCCAAGTCCCTTCTCATCCTTTCCACACCCCCCCCATGTATCAACCCTGTTGCAGATCTTTGTGTCATCTGCAAAGAGGCATACTTTTCCTTCTAGTCCCTCTGCAATGTCACTTATAAAGACATTAAAAAGGACTGAATCCAGTACTGAACCCTGCGGTACCCCACTAATAACCCCCCTTTCATTGGAGTGGACTCAGTTTATTATTACTCTCTGTGTCCTGTTGTCCAGCCAATTTTATACCCAGGCTACCACCCTGGGACCCACTCTCAGGCTGACTAATTTGTTTATTAATCTTTTGTGTGGGACTGTGTCAAGTACCTTGCTAAAGTCCAGGTAGGCCATGTACACAGCCCCTCCCTGGTCTACTACTTTGGTCACCCAGTCAAAGAAACCTATTAGATGTGTCTGACATGACCTTCCCACTGTGAACCCCTACAATATCCAACCACACCGGAGTTAAGTCCAGAAGCCCTGCAAGAAGATCAGCCTGCCAAAACTCCAGAATCAGGAGGAAAATACTCAGTCAAGTGCATGTGCTGTTATGATGGGTTTTGAGGGGGGGGGGGAGGCTTAGGCTTGACCAGGGACTGTACCTTAAAGATGCTAGAATAAACCTCCCCATAGAAGCAATGACATACGAGGGGTCAGAGGTACAAGAGCCTCCCTTCCCTACTAATTTGCAGGTCTAATACTCCACGGTCCCCCTTCTCTCTATAGCCACACAGAACCCAGAGCAGTGCACTATTTATCGCAGTATGAACTGTGCTGGAGACCACTGCACAACTCAAGGAAATTGGCTGCATTGCAGAAGGCTAAACTATCAATAAATAAATGAATGTAAATAAATGTGTGATCACTGAGTCAATAGGCTCAAGGGAACATAACTGAAACATAACATGCTGCATGAGGGAGGGAGGATTTCACAGAGAGAAACTTAACTGTATAGAAGGTTAACAGGGAGCAATTTAAATGCCATTTTAAGTTTAGGACTAAGTATAGACAAGTGGGGGAGATCTCCGTCTCACTCCTCCCAGATTCACCCAAGTTGGAATGCAGCCCCCCACCCCCCACCGTTCTCTACTTCTAGTCCATAGGGGCAGGGGACTGGAAATGATGCTTCTGTAATAGCTATACTCCATGACTGCTGGCCTAGACACTGATTTTACCAATACAGTCCAGAACAGTATGCCTCTAAGCTCATCCCACCCACCCCCATTCCCCTCCACTCTCTCACCTCCGGTTTCAAAGGTTCCATGAGCAAACTGTAAGCCTGAGAAGTCAAGGGCCCCATGGGAAGCAGCAGGACTATGGAGACCGGATGAATAGGACATATCCTCTCAGAATATACAGGTAGTAGAGGCAAGGAAGTGGTCCTGGGGTTTAGAGGGACACAATGGAGCCTTCAATGATGTACAAGGCACCAACAATCTCAAGGGGGTATGGAGAAAGAGTGTGCCATCCTATCCCTCTCTGTATGCAGACAGACATACAAGCAGCTTATGCAGAGGTTGTGCACACATGGGTAGTCTGGTGCAGAGAGTTGAAATGCCCCAGGGCAATGAAGCTGGCCTTGTGCAGCCACCAGCTGCTGGCTAAAAGTTTCTACCACCCTTTAAGAGAAAACTGAAGGCATGGAAAATTGAATGTCTATAGTTATGTCTCGTGTACTATGTTAAAAGGGGACTTGTATTTCAGAAATTGGAAGGCAAGAGAGGGAATATCAGGGGAGCAGTGGAAGGGAAAATGTATAGATTACACCACAATGTATGTATTCAGGACTTTAAATGCAGTGCAGGGAGAACAGGTCTGGCTCATAGCTTCTTGGTCACTTCATTCATCTGCAACATATAAGGCCATTAAGGAGACCATGGGTGAGATTAATCTACATACCTGGAATGTTAGGGGGCTCATATCCATATTAAACATAAGCAGGTGCTTTCACGACTGAAGAAGCTGCGAACTGACCTGGCCTTTCTGGAAGAAACCAAGCTAAACAGAGAAGACCATATGAAACTGAAGAGGGAATGGGTGGGTCAAGTGTTATGAAACACAGAAACATAGAAACATAGACTTTGACGGCAGATAAGGACCGCTAGGCCCATCTAGTCTGCCCATTTCCCTACCTACAGGATAGGCCGCAGATCCTAGTTAACCAACAGCCTATATCTTCCTGCCCCCCACAAGAATTGCCTTATGTCTGTCCCATGCATTCTTGAATTCTCCCACAGCTTTAGACCCCACAACTTCCTCAGGAAGGCTGTTCCATGCATCCACTACCCTCTCTGTGAAATAATACTTCCTCACATTGCCCCTGAACTGCCCTCCTTCTATCTTTAAATTGTGTCCCTTGTTCTTGCAAGTCTCTTTTCTGAAAGATGCTACCCTCTTGGACTTTGTTGATTCTCTTGAGGTACTTGAAAGTTTCTATCATGTCCCCCTCTCCCTTCTTTCCTCAAGGGTATACATATTAAGCTCCTTTAGTCTCTCCTCATATGGCTTCTCTTGCAGACCCTGCACCATTTTAGTTGCCCTCCTCTGGACTGCCTCTATCCTGTCTATGTCCTTGCGGAGATGGGGTCTCCAGAACTGGACACAGTATTCCAGATGGGGTCTCACCAACTGTCTGTACAGAGGATAACAACTTCCTGTTTTCTGCTGCTGTTGCCTCTCCTATACATCCCAGTATACCCCTGCCCTCCCTACTGCCTTCTCACATTGCTTGCTAACCTTAAGGTCATCTGATATGATTACCCCAGGTCCCTTTCCTGTTTTGTTGTTGTTCTCCTCCCCACCTATTGTGTATTCTTGCCCTGGGTTCTTGTTTCCCAGGTGCATTATTTACACTTTTGCATTGAATCCTAGCTGCCATATGTCTGACCATTCCTCCAACCTTGCCAAGTCCCTTTTCATCCTTTCCACACCTCCTTGTGTATCAACCCTGTTGCAGATCTTTGTGTCATCTGCAAAGGCATACTTTTCCTTCCAGTCCCTCTGCAATGTCACTGATAGAAGACATTAAAAGGACTGGACCCAATACTGAACCCTGCGGTGCCCCACTAGTAACCGCCCTTTCTTTCAGAGTGGACTCCATTTACAATTACCTTCTGTGTCCTGTTGTCCAGCCAATGTTTTACAGGCTACCACCCTGGGACCCACTCCCAGGCTGGTTAATTTGACTATCAATCTTTTGTGTGGGACTGTGTCAAATGCCTTGCTAAAGTCTAGGTAGGCCATGTCACAGCCCCTCCTGGTCTACTACTTTGGTCACCCAGTCAAAGAAATCTATTAGATTCGTCTGACATGACCTTTCCGCTGTGAACCCATGCTGCCTTGGATCCTGTGCTCCACTGACTTCTAGGTACTCAACTATTCTTTCCTTCAGAAGTGATTCCATAACTTTCCCTACCACAGAGGTCAGACTGACAGGTCTGTAGTTTCCTGCCTCTGTCTTGGTCCCACTTTTGTGAAGGGGAATCACATCCACCTTCCTCCAGTCCTCGGGTACCACACCATCCTCCCATGATTTATTAAAAAGAGTAGCCAGTGGTTTCACTAGTTCCTTCCTTAATTCTTTTAGAATTCTGGGGTGAATTCCATCAGGACCCATTGCTTTGTCCACCTTCAGTTTTAGGAGTTCTTGCAGAACCCTTTCTTCTGTGAAAGGACTGGGATCGACCCCCTATCAGGAGTGCTTCTGTTAATTGGATTAGGCACTTCCCCTCCTCTTTTGATGAATACTGAGCAGAAATATTCGTTCAGTATTCCTGCTTTCACTGTCCCCTCTGCCCACCCACGTTCATTCTATTCAGCCTCACTATCCCTCCTTTGTCTTTCTACTCTGCTGATGTACCTATAAAGGGTTTTATCCCTTCTTAACTGGGTTGGCTATATTTTCCTCAGTTTGGGCCTTTGCTATTCTGACTTCCCTCCTGCTTCTTTCTGCCTTAACTGGTACAGCTCTCTGTCCTGCTCCTTCTGTGTTTCTTATACTTCTGGAATGCTATCTTTTTCTTCCTGACTTTCACAGCCACCTCTCTTGAGAACCATAGTGGCTTTTTCTTTCGTTTTGATTTGTTTATTTGTTTTACACAAAGGCTTGTTGCCTCTGTGATGGCAGTTTTGATAATTCCCCATTGTTGCTCCACACCTCCTTCTAGCCTGTTTGCTAGTGTTTTTCTGAGGCATTCTCCCATCTTGCCAAAGTCAGCCCTCCTAAAGTCCAGTACCCTCACTTTTGTATGGCTTGACTCTGTAGCTGAGTTTAACGTGAACCACACTGTTTGATGGTCACTTGTCCCCAGATGGCAACCTACTTCTAGATCTGAGATCCTCTCACTGCCCCCGTTTGAGTAGCAGAGGTCTAAGATTGCTCCCTCACAGTGGGTTCCAAACTAGCTGTCTAATGTCTGCCACCTGTAGGGTGTCAAGAATAGCCCTGCTGTTGGATGTGGCTGCAGCAAATGTGCTCCAGTTAACATCTGGCACATTCAGGTCTCCCATCAACAGTATCTCCCCTTTCTCTGCCATTCTAAGAATGCCTTCCATCATATCCTTGTCCATTCCTTCCCCCTGACATGGGGGTCTGTACACAACCCCTGTGCGGATTGTGGTGCCCTTTCCAGTCTCCAAGGTGACCCACAGTGCCTCCTCTCCTCCCTGTTTACTATTTTGTTCAGTTGCATTTATCCCTTCCTTTACATAGAGAGCTACTCCTCCCCTTCTTCTCCCCTGCCTGTCTCTCCTGTAGGTTATGTACCCTGGTATGTTAACATCCAGTCATGGTTCTCTGTGTACCATGTTTCTGTGACTGCTACGATATCCAGGCATCCCTCTTCCATTAAGGCCACCAGCTCAGGGAGCTTGTTGCCCAGACTACGGGCATTGGTACTCATTACCCTCCATTTCCTGATGGCCTTACCCCTTTGCCCCATCCCTGTCCTTCTTGCCTTTGTCACTTTCTCCATTTACCCCTGCCCTTCTCCCTATCGACACCTCCATGTTGGTGTTTGCCACACTTACTACCGTGATTGTTTGGGGGGGGCTAGGATTTTCCTGCTCCTTTCAATGCCTCCCCCTTGGCTAGTTTACAAGCTTTCCAATGAAGCATTTAAACCTATCACCTAGGATCCTGGTTCCCCTCCCGGACAGATGCAGCCCATCATGCCAGTATAGGCTTGCATCACTCCAGGTGGACCCCAGTCCCCAGTGAAGCCAAATCCCTGAGCTCCACACCAGTTTTCCAACCACTGATTGAATCCATAGTCAAGGAACACCCTAGCCTCGGATGCCATAGATGGGTAGCACCTCCGAAGGTTACCGTCGTGCTACTTGACTAAGGCCCCTCCCCAATTCCACAAACTCTTCCTGCACTTCTCTAATCCCTTTCTTAGCCAGGTCATTTGTCCCTAGGTGGACAATGACATCCAGCTCCCTCCCCTGTGCAGCTGCTCTGGCAATCCTGAGGATTCGCTCCCTGTCCCTCCAAGCCATGGCGCCAGGCAGGCACCTTACCTCCCTCTCCCCTTCCTTGCCCAGTTCTACCTTCCTGACAATGGGTCCCCCACCAGGGGTTGTTTCCTTCCCTGCAGGGTCCCCTGCCACCCTCCTGTGGGTCTCCTTTGGAGGTTCAGCATCCTCCTTGGTCTCCACTGTAGGTGCCTCCATAGAGGAACCACACTTTGCCAGAATGGCATAGGGAATTGTGTGAGATACAACTGGAGGGATGTGCCTCTGTTCCACCACCCTCACCCTCCCTGAGCCCACTGTGGTCCAACCGCTCCTCTTTCTTGGCAACCTCTGAGGCAGCGGCAGTGGCACTGGTGGTCCTGGATGGAAGAGGAGGTCCCACAATCTGGCCAACTCAGCCTGGAGATGAGCAACCTCCTCCCTCAGCCCAGAGAGGTGCCTGCAGATGGGACAACACCGCATCCTCCAGAATATCTCCCGGAAGACTGCTGCTCCACAGCCACTGCACTGCACCACTCCAATCATGTCTTATTTCTGACCCCTTAACTGTTTGCAATCCTTACTCTTTCATCTGTTTTTTTCTCTCTCTCCTTACTTTCTGCCTGTGTGCCCTTTAAGCTCCTGATTGTCCTGTTCTGAGACAAGAATATCCTTTATTTCTCAGTAGACCACTTACTTGTTCAGAGGCAGACCTCCAGCAGCTAGAGGGGGCTGGAGAGCTACTCTTGCCCTTCTAGGATGGGGGGTCCTTGGTGGTTCTGTGATCACTCACTTCCTGCCCCTAAACAGGAAGTTCCTGTTGTCAGTCAAATCCTGTGCCTATAAAAATAGAACTAGCTTTGGATGGGGGGAAGGAGGGCAATATAGTCCCAGTAGAGAAGTTCAGTCACACAGCAGTCCTTTCTCTTGGTGTCTTCTGCCAAGCTATTAGCAGAATCTTTCTAAGGCAGTCTTTAAATGTAGCTTCCTTCTAGCTAAGCCACTCCCCCTACTTACCAGATCTTTCTACAAGTAATTTAAACCTCACAGCAGTTAAGTCCTTTCAGTCACCTGAGATTTATACCTAGATGACTTTTCAGTTACCCATTCAGTTCAGTTAACCCAAACACACACTTTTTTTTTTTGTTTTGTATGTTAGTTTTTTTTACCCTAAATTAAAGGTCCAAATACAAAAGTTCTTCTACTTTAGTCCCAGCACAGAAGTTCAGTCACACAGCAGTCCTTTCTCTTGGTGTCTTCTGCCAAGCTATTACTTACATCAGCCCCTACTCAGAAAAGGGGGGTAGCGATACTAGTGCACAAAGCAGTTCCCTGGACAACAGCCAAATCTGCTAGTGACATGCAAGGCTGGTGGGTGCTAACACTGATGAATACCCCCGATGGGCAAATCCTCTTAGGGAAAGGGAACATTATTTAACCAAGAGCAGCACACTAAGCCAAACTTGTTTTCTGATGTGACCTGGGAGCACAAGGAAGTTAAGTGACTTGCTCAGGATCACACAATGTGCACCTAGGTGGCTGTGGGATTCAAACCCAGGTCTCCAGATCTGCAGCTCAGAGCATTGACTCACTGCGCTATACTACCTTAGGGAATGTGTATGGCCCTAATGAGGATGCCCCAATCATTTTCCATACCATAGTCCAGGAAATTGGAAACCTGACCCAAGAGGGTACCCCTATCCTGCTAGGAGGTGATTTTAACCTGGTTTTAGCACCAACAATGGACCGAACAGGGATGGGTGATGAATCCCACACCAGAGGCTGCCAGGCCCTGAGGCAGCTGATAAAGGACCCAGGACTAGAAGATATATGGAGGTTGCTTCACCCCCAAGTAAGGGACTATGCCTTCTAATTGCCAGTCCACGGCACGTATAGCAGGCTGGACATCTGGCTGACATCCTCCACGCTCAAATAAGTGGCCTTAGAAACCAAGATACTTCCAGTAATGATCTTAGATCATGCCCCAGTACAATTATTCATTTCCTGGGGGACCCAAATCCCTAAATCTAAATCATTGAGGTTAGACCCTCTTCTCCTAAGGGACCCTGAATGCATATCATGGGCCAAAACAGAAACCTCTCACTTTTTTGCAGAGAACCCCCTAGGGGAGACCACACCAAGGAATACATTGGAGGCATTTAAGGCTACACATCATTGGGGAATTATAGGATGTGCTTCTGCTCATAGGAAAAAATGGGACAGCATCTTTCACAACTGGAAGATGAACTCCATCCATCGCACCAGCCACCACTCCCTCCTAGGCCGCACTATCTTTGGCCTCCATATAGAAATAAATGAGCTCCTGTAATGAAAAGTGGAAATATCCATTTTTCGGTTCAGGCACAAGTACTTGGAGGAAGGGGAAAATGGGGGAAAGGTCCTAGCATACAAGCTACAGAAGCAACAGGCAGAAAAAAAACATCTCAGGCCTAATGGATGAAAAGGACAGGTCCAAACTAAATCAAAAGAGATAAACAATAGTATGACTAAATTCTGTGCCACACTATACACCTCCGCAAGAGCACTAGACAAGCTGACCTTGGAAAACTTCCTAAAATCCCTTCAAACTCCATGCCTGACAGGACAAGCCAGAGTATTAGATTCTCCAATTTCAGAAGAAGAAATTAGGCAGGCCATTCAGGACCAAAACAAAATAAAATCTCCAGGAGGGGATGACTACCCTGTAGAACTATGGCAAGCCCTAGCCTCAGAAATCTCCCCAGTACTCTGCTCAGTCTACAAGGAAGCTCTAGACAATGGCAGGTTCTCCCCCCACATTTAGAGAGGCAGTGATCACTGTACTCCCCCCAAAAAGGTAAAGATCCCACCAAGATGAGTAGCTATAGACCCACCTCCCTTATAAACCCTAATAGCAAAATCTTTGCCAAGGTGCTAGCCACTAGGCTCAACCCCCTATTGCCATACTTAATCCATCCATCCCAGGCCAGTTTCATCCAAGGAAAATATGGGGCAGATCACATTAGATCCCTAGTAAATCTAATCCACGTGGCTCAAGACCTACACACCTCAGCAGCAGCAGTGGCTGTGGACTTCGAAAAGGCCTTTGATTCTATTGAATGGGACTATTTACAAGGGGTACTTAGCCACATGGGATTCGGGCCCACATTTCAAAAATGGATAGGGATGATATACAACCAACTAACTACATGAGTCCTCACAAACTCCCTCCTATCAAACCCCTTCCCATTACAAAAGAGGTACCAGGCAGGGCTGCCCACTCTCCCCACTTTTATTTGTACTAGCGGTAGAGCCCTCACAGCAAAAATTAGGCAGCATGCCCAAATAAAATGAATAGGGTTGGATACACAGCAATACTCAACACTCATGTATGCAGATGACCTGCTAGACCCACTAGAAGACATAGATATGTCTCTTAAGCCCCTCCTTGACCTGTTTACACAGTTTACAATACTGTCAAGTGTAAAGCTAAATTACACAAAGACAGAGTTTCTTCCCTTAAACTCTGAGTGCAACCCTGGTGTGGTCAATCAGCTAGGCCTGAAATGGGCATTAAAGGCAATCAAATACCTTAGCATTACTTTAACCCCCTGCCTGCCCGCATTGTGGAAGCTAGACCTGGACCCCATACTTATTTTATTTTGTTAGTTTTTGTTGACCGGGTAAGTGCACTAGACAAATCCTGCCTACTTTCAGGCACAACCCGGGGGGGGGGGGGATACAGATGAATGCCAACTGACCTTGAACCAGATTAAGCTGTTGGTGGTATTTTTAGTGAATGAGGGAAATTTGGCCAGGACACTGGGGAAATTCTCCTACTCTTTTCGATAAGTGCCATGGGATCTTTAACATCCACCTGAACTACCACCAATCCTGGCAGATGGGACCTCAGTTTAACATCTCATCTGAAAGATGGCACCTCAGAAATGCAGCACCCCTCTCATGCTGCACTACAGTGTCAGTACTGGGTTATTAACCCAAGTGCCAGATGTGGGAACTGAACCCACAGCCCTCTGATCTCCCAGCCTCAGAGGCAAGTGTGCTACCTACTGAGCCACTGACACTGCAATACAATACTGACTGAAATACAAACCTAATTACAGGTGGAAAGGGCTAAATCTTACAATGGCAAGGAAACTTTCATCTATTAAGATGATCACCGCATCCAAACTCTTCTATATACTATCCCACATCCCCCTAGAATTAGCTGGAAGGTGGATCACCAAAATTGACACAGCCATTGAGAACTTCTTATGGGAAAACAAAAAGCCAAGATATAGCAGGAACACAGCACACTGGACCATGGGAGAGCAGTACCTCCCTTGGTGGGAAGGCTACAAATGGGCTTTCCAAGCTATCCAAACCCTGAAATGGTTCACAGGCCAGACACCCAATGCACCCCCAATGGCTAGGCATGGAGGAATCCCGAAGTAAGGTGCAGCACTTAACAGTGCTGCTATATACAGCCCTACCAAAACCCTAACAGCTTACCTCACAATAGGCCCCTAGGTTAAACTCTGGGATAAGCTCTACAGAAGAATAAAAATGAGCCCCAACCCCGTCAGCCTCACTCCACTATGGGGTAACCCTAACAAAAAAACATAACCTGGACAGGGTGGAGGGCCCGAGGTATAGGTCAAATGACAGACATTTTAGAGCAAAATACCTTACACAAAGCCACTTTCTCTGAGCTCTAAAGGCACTGGGACATTCCCAAAACTGACTTCTGGAAATACCTCCAAATCAAAGATGCAGTACACACATCTCTTAGGAGGGCAGCACGGTCCCCCCAGATGCTCCATATTCAGCACTGGCTAGCCACACCGCAAGGTGTAGCCAGAAGGACATACTCAGAAATTAGGGTAACAATCCCCTCACAATCGGATGACTCTAGAACTAGATAGGAAAAAGCCCTGGGTCAAGTTATCTCAGATCAGCACTGGTAGGCATGCTGAAAACTGGCATACCAGGCTTTCACGGATGGTAGAAGTAGGCTCATACATAACAAAATAATGCATTATTGGTATAAAACCCCAGCAGTTCTGTACAAAGCCAAACATTAAGGCAACAACCTCTGCCGGAGATGTCAGATGCAGAAGGGGGATCTGTACCATATCCTATGGGGATGCCTCGACATTCAGCCCTTATGGCAATAAATATAGACACTGATCACTGATGTCATCTGCAAAGATGTACTACTACTGCCAGAATTTATGCTACTGGGAGTGATCACAGAGGTGCATTGGTTAACACTGCACGGCATGCAGGCCAAAAGATTCATACTGAGCAAATGGTACACACCTGAAACTCTCACCATTCCAGAAATACTTAATTCCTTGTTTAAAGTTGCTACCCTGGATCAGATAACCCATGTCACGGCTAACACTGTACCCACCTACTCTAGATGCTGGAACCCCTTCCTAATGTTTACCAGGCCCAGAGCAGGAATTGGGTGAAGCCCCACACCCCACACAAGGAAGGATACTTAAAAATGCCCTGACCCCCCTGATGAGACAGGAAGTGTGCCCCCAAGGAGTAGGAATATCTCCCACTGTTGCCTCATTCTTATATTAGCATACAGTTATTATGGTAGCACATGTTATACTGTTTGTTACAGTTGTGGTCTATGGTACTTTGTGGATCTATGTTTTATCTCTGCCTAGGGCAAAAACATGACCACCTAAACTGTATAACAACCTTGTACAAGGAAGTCAACTCCTAGAGCTGGGAAACTCCAAACCCAGACTGGTAAGGTGGAATTCCCTGCTGGTGAACATGGAGATACGTTTACTTCTTAAAGTCTGAACAGGTATGTCATTTCTGTACCTATGTATTTGTCCTGTTCCATATTGTGTTTTGTACGGTGTTTCATTTTTGTGTACTGTAAAATTTAAAACCAATGAAAAGTTTAACAAAAAAAAAGTAATCTTCCTGCAGCACTGTGTTAATCTTCCTTCCTATTTTCAGATCTTTTTGGTAACTAAGACATCCTCTCCCCCCTTCTCTAGGCTTCCCCCTTGTATCTTCCTCTGATCCCCATCCCCCCAACACGTTGTATGTGTAATTGTTTCTATTACCTTTTTCCTTACTGACGCATGCCAAACATTTTAATATATCCATGCTACCTACATTCCCAAAAGCTGCATCAGTGAACATTTTAATAGAAGTCTTACAGGTTATGAGAAAGGTGGGTTATGCTTTCTGTTATCATGGTTCAGTGGACCAGAGATGTGAGGACTGGCACGGACAGTGATACTGTGGTACATGCACATTCCTAGATTAGTCTTCCACAGCATGTCAAGTATCCAGCATGATGCAAGGGTAATCACTTTAGTCTGTGTAATTCTACAGGTGGTCCTGACTTGTTCTCCCACCTAGTTGTGACACTGGTTCATTAACTCCTGTCTATTTTTACTTAGAGTCAAGAACATATATGCCTCTGTAAGTAGTCTTTCTTTCTTTCTTACTGGCAGGTGATGAGGCAGTAGCTCAATCTTAGATTTTCCCCTGGCAACCCTCCTTTTTCTTCCCTTTCATGGCCACTGTTTCTTGGAGTCTTCAGATGTCTTGGAGACAAATGTAGATGACCAGCTAAGTGAAAACACGGTGTCATGATGACCCATCCATCTGACACAGCACTCAACTTGAACTCCATCCTAATGGCCGAGGAGCAGCCAAACAATTTCACATTGCTGGGCTGGTGTCATCCTACTCTGCTCTGTGCTCCAGTACATCTTCTCAGCATGCGTGAGCCATGAGGGCATCTTCAACTCTTTGGGATCATTCAGGCTTCCTTCAGCAATTTCTGCTGGCTGGTGTAGTGGCCGCACCTAGCAGCAACCATGAAAACTGCAAAAGCTCTGGCAAAAAAGCAAACAAAAACGACAAGGTGCCCTGGTGGGACAGGTGCATTTGGTGGGTACCTGGGGAGGAGGGGAGGGCAATGGGGCCCCCTAGAGGGCTTCCAGAGCTCAAGGCCTTGGGACAAATGACCCATTTGCCCTTTTGTTAATCCAGCCCTAAGCATTGGCGTTGCCTTAACGTCTGCACACTCTTTCCAAGCATTGGTGTGTGTAAATATTTTCTGTGATGGAAAGAGAATACCAACATTAGAGCAACAGCAATGCTATACTGCACAATAGTTCAATTCCTGAGAAATAATGTACCACAGATTCATCAAAGTCCAAGGAAATATTTTACACTAACATTGCTTTTCCTTACTTTTGTGGCATTGTTAACTCTAGCTGATGCCTAAATGTACTTTTTTTCTAATCAGTAATTTTATCTTTTGAACCCATTACCTGTGTCTGCATCTTGCTTGTTGTTTGTGCAGTGTGTATTGTCCAGTTGTGGCATAGGGTGTTGAGCACACAGCATGGCTTTCTGGTGATTAAGCATTCCATGTAGGATAGATATAGTTATTTACAATCTGAAGTGTGTAACAGTAAGTCTATACTCTGCACATTTAAGTTCAGGCCTTCTTGACATTACTATAAGCTCCTCATCCCATGTAGTGCTGGTCTTATGTTATGCATATAAAAACACCTGTCTTGAGAAGTGTGACAAGTTTCCTCAGTTCTTCACAGATAAGGTTGTCACCATTAGGTCCGGGATCTCTCCCGCCCCCTCTAGTGGGAATTGTGGAGGTCGGCGGGAGGTGGTGGACTCCCAGTTTGCCTGCTCTGACTTCAGCAGACCAGAAATCATGGCTGTCATGAGGACCATCCAAACTTTGCAGCCAACCAGCTGTAGTTTGGACCCGGGCCCTACGCGCCTTCTTGTAGGGTGCATAGATGAAATCAGCCCTATCCTAGCCGAGATAGTCTGGATGTCATTGGAGAGGGAGTCTTTTCAGATCCTCTAAAGGAGGCAGTTGTTCGACCCCTCCTTAAAAAGCCCTCCCTTGGCCCTGACTGTCTGGCTAACTACAGACCAGTCTCTAAACTATCCTTTTTGGGTAAGGTTATTGAGAAGGTGGTTGCGCTGCAGCTGGATGATCATTTGTCCAGCCACAATATCTATGATTCTCTCCAGTTGGGATTTAGAAAGAGGCATAGTACTGAGACAGCCCTTGTTTGGCGCTAAATGACCTCCTAATAGCAAGAGATCAGAGGACCCATTCCATCTTGGTCCTTCTTGATCTCTCTGCAGCATTTGACACTGTGAACCATGATGTGCTGTTGGAGCTCCTGCAGTTCATCTGCGGACTATCTGGAATGGTCCTCAGATGGTTTCAATCATTCCTCGAGGGTAGGACTCAGAGAGTGTTGTCTGGAATTCATTCCTCAGCCCCTCTTTCCCTGCCCTGCATTGTACCGCAAGGCTCCATCTTGTCACCCATGTTGTTTGCAGTGTATATGCTGCTGTTGGGAGAGATCATTAGGTGGTACAGTCTGAGTTTTCACTGCTATGCAGATGATATTCAACTGTACATGTCCTTTGTGCTTGGACAAGATGTGATCCTTTCAATATTTAACAACTATCTGTCCGAGATCCGGGACTAAATGAGTGCCAGCTGGCTGCAGCTGAACCCAGCTAAAACTGAGGTGTTGGCTATGGACCCAGATCATCAGGAGGTGGGTTTGTCAGCAGGAAAACCTTCTGGGCTTTGTCTGGGGGTGTTCAGCTGAGTACCTCAGATCGGGTGTGGAATCTGGGCATTATTTTTGATGATGGTCTGACCCTTAAATCTCAGGTGTCAGCCATTGTCAAATCCTCTTTTTACCATCTGAGGAATATCACCTGGGTGAAGCATCTGGTTCCTCCTGATGATCTTCCAATGCTGGTCCATGCCTTTGTAACCTCCCGCTTTTGCTACTGCAATGCCCTTTACCTAGAGCTACCAGGGGTTGATATTCGCCACTTGCAGCTAGTGCAGAATGCGTCAGCCAGGTTATTGACTGGTACTTCTAGGGCCAGTCATATAACACTTGTGCTCTTCGAACTGCACTGGCTGCCAGTACAGTGGTGGATCACCTTCAAGGTCGAATTACTGACCTATAAAGCCCTTCATGACCAGGGACTCTGTTTCCTGTAAGATCTTCTTCGCCCTTACTGCCCCCTCCATCCTCTCCAATCTACCAACAAAGGATTGCTAGAGATTCTCAGGGTTCATTCAAAGACATTGGGGGCCTGATCTTTTGCTTTTACAGCCCTGACCCTGTGGAGTTCTCTACCTCTTCAGATAAGAGATTGCCTGACCATCAAGAGTTTTATGACAGCACTAAAACATATTTATTTATACTAGCATATCCAGATTAGCCTTTGAATTGAATACTTATTCTGGCATACTCAGACTTTACTGAAGCTAATATTTATGTATGGTATTGTAGTTTTACGGATTTTAATATTTTTGGTTGTAATGTGTGTTTTAAATTTTTATTTTGTTTGGTTTACATACAGCACTTGGTTTTAGAAAGGTGCTTTATAAATAAAGATTTCATTCATTCATTCATTCATTCATTCATTCATTGTTCTAAGCAAAATATGTGTATGTCCAAGAACACCACTGGGTGCTAGTGCACAGGCAGAAAGTGTTGAACAGTCCAATCTTCTCTTCCCCATCGCATGCAACATTTCTGTGGGCATGCGTCCAGCAACCATCCATGACTTTGGTGAGTAAAAGCCTTCACACTTTCACTTCTTAGCCACTTAGGCCTCTTAGTGTGGCTCAGGCCCCTCAGTGAGTATGTGGCTGTGGTGGGATTTGAATCCGAATGCTCAGGTTAACTTTGCAATCTAACCTCTGAAACAAACTGCTTATTGAAACAAATGTGCTGAACAGGATGACGGTGTTAATTTGATTACTAAACTCCTTGAGTTGAAACCCCAAAAAAACTATTTCATAAATGATCTACAGTAATGGGACGTACAACTCCAGTATCTGAAGCTGCAGAGCTAGACCACTTACCTTTAGTACTGCACTCACCTGCCACATGTAGGCTACACCTTACCCTGTATGAAATCATAAAGTTCTTAGAAACACTGCCACTTACTTAATACAACTGTATTTAATAATGTCTGTATTTATCCTCCATCTCACCTTATTTTCATTTTGAAGAAGACAAATGATTGCTCCAAAAGGACTTAAGTGATTGCACAGAAGCAGGGCACTGCTTTCAGTGTCATTTAATTACTTTCATTTCAAAAGATTTCTTCCTGAGAGAAGACTGCGAATGACAGACCTGAATATCAGAGATAATTAAAGGTTGTGGGTGAAGGGAGGAGGGAAACATTTGGTATCAGTGGAGTTGTGTCAAGAGTTAGATGCCTTTTGAGTTCTGTTTTTTATTACCTGTCTGGTAGGAATGTCAGATTGAGATACATGGGGATTTGGTTCATGTACTAGAGTACAAGCATTAAAAATGTCAAAACAATATTTCCATTCTCTGACTTGCTGTCACATCAAGAAGCAATTCTCTGAATGCATAAAGACAAGCATCATGTCCAAAAAGGTTCCCCAGAGAAAGAGGCCACAAGCAATGAGAATACAGCAGTAAAGGGCCAGGGGGGACCTTTCAGATAGATAAAAGAAAACATGCATGAATGCAATAATTAATAGGTGTATCTAAGCCAAGTACTTTTATTTATTTATTTTTTTTCATCTGAAGGGCAAAACTGAAGGATAAGCCACACTGGGTTTTGGGGTAAGGCAAGATGTCACTATACTCTGAATGATAACTAGCTTCTTAGATTAATTATGATACATTTGCATCATGGACTATTTCCCAATTTACCTGAGAAGTGACATCTGTAGAAAATGCTTCAGGTAATTTTACCTGATCTACCCCCTTCCCTGTTCTCCCAAAGTGACTTTGTTAAAAACAAGCATTTGCCAATGCTGAATGCTTGCTTGTACTGTATTTGCTGTGTAGTTGTTGAGCATAGACAGCACAGCAGCTAAAATCAGGAAATTAATACCATGAGCTATAAGAGTAAAATTGTCATGATTGGGAAATGAAGAAGTGCTGTGTGTCCTGTACTTATCATAAGTTAGTACTAAAAAGGTTTTGATGCTTCTTAGCAGGAGCAGGATCCAAGTTAGAGTATTTATTAGTTCTGATTCAAATCAGAACCTTTAGGAAATTAATGTCAATACAGAAATGCATCACAAAATGCATGAAAACAATCAAAAAATGCACGACAAAATAGAACATCAAAGTAATTTTCTAACCTAAGTTTGTGTGTCTGTGTTTGTGAGTCCATTTTGTCAATTCTTCTGCTCTGTGTTCCACTTATTCTTGGCTATAGATAATCCATGTATTGTTAGTATATTCCTTTCCAGCATTGATATCCCATCCCCTCCTATTTGCTGATAATGTGGCCAGGCTAATATGTACATCCTTTAACCTAAAACCCATCTATTGACATCCGTTCTGCCCACTATTAATTATATTCTTTCCCTACTGACACCCATCCTGTTCCAGTATGCGTACCCATGCCCTCTACTATCTGCTGGCACCCACCTTTTCATGATATTTACACTTGTGGATGAACATCTCTACCCATGCCAAACCCATCTGCTAGCACCCACTCTGTCCCAGTATGAACTCTTCCGTGGCCAGTCTCATCTGCACAAACCTAACCTGCTCCACTATGAACACCCAATACCCATTATTTACCCCCTACCCCCACTTATCTGCTGCCATCCACCTTGCTCTACTACGAGTACACATACTGCATTCAGCTATGCCACCCCCACTACTACCATTGCTGCCAGTGCTAGAACAGACTGTGCATCCATTGGGCCAAAATGTTGAAATAGTCAATACCTCCTTTGCTAGCTGCTTCTGCCAACACTGATATTATCACACACCTGATTGATGGTCCCAGCTGGTGGATCTCGGATGATCCAGACCGTACTGTCATGGACTGGAGGGCATTGTGGCTGGCTGGACTCGGAGCTGCCTTCTCCTACATTGGAACTCCTTGCTCACCCCACAACTGCACCAGTGCTCTCTAACTTGTCCTCTTTTCCTGCAGCCAGCTCCTGACATCATGGGCTGGCTGCATGTCAGCATGACACAACCATAGATATCCAACCTCTTTTAATTCTATGGAGTAGTGTCAGTGGCTCAGCAGGTAGCACACTCGGCTCTGAGGCTGGGAGATCAGAAGGCTGTGGGTTCTATCCCCACACCAGGCACTTGGGTTAATATCCCAATACTGACACTGTAGTGCAGCATGAGGGGGGGTGCTGCACTCCTGAGGTGCCGTCTTTCAAATGAGATGTTAAATCGAGGTTCAATCTGTCTGTTCTGGTGGTAGTTCAGGTGGATGTTAAAGATCCCATGGAACTTCTTGAAAAGAGTAGGGGAGTTTATTGAGAAGAATAAATCAGACAAAGGAAATATATAGATAATTAAATCAAACAAACTCAGAAAAAACAAAAAAACAAGTTTACTTCAGCATTTAGAACAACAGGTAAAAGGAAAACAAAAACAACCAGTACAAATGCATTCATGTAACAGGAAAATCAGAAGTGGTTATCCAGGGCAAATTTCTCCAATGTGCTTCTAATACTTGTCTTGAAAAGGTATTACATTCCTCTCTAAAAGTATCTCACAACTCTCTAGTAATATTCATGATTATTACATCAATTTGTGTATCTTTTTGTTGTAACATAAACCCACACCTGGCAGTCCAGGTCCCTCATGTTGTTTGCAGTGTATATGCTGCTCCTCAGAGACATTGTAAGATGGTATGGGCTGAGGTTTCACTGCTATGCTGAAGATACCCAGCTCTACCTGTCTTTCGCCCCCAACCAGGTTAGTGCCTCCTCGGTATTTAACAGCTGCCTCATTGAAATCCAAGATTGGATGAGTTCCAGCAGGTTAAAGTTGAACGCAGGGAAGACTGAGGTTTTGGTGGTGGACCCTGGTCACAGAACAGAGAGGTTGAAGACTGATCTGCCCTCTGGCTTATTTTTTGGGGGCACTCAGATTCTTACCTCTGAATGGGTGCGTGACCTGGGAACGATACTTGACAATGGGCTGATCCTTCATCATCAGGAGTCGGCAGTCATCAAGTTAGCCTTTTACCATCTTAGGAACATTGCCAGGATCAAGCACCTTGTTCCGTCCAGTGATTTGCCCATTTTGGTCCACGCCTTTGTGACCTCGCATCTTGACTACTGCAACTCCCTTTACTTAGGGCTTCCTCGGGTTGATAACCACCACTTGCAGCTAGTGCAGAATGCTGCTGCACGTTTATTGACTGGTGTATCAAGGAGATCTCATTTCACCCCAGTTCTGCATGATCTGCGCTGGCTGCTGGTTCAGTGGTGGATCACCTTTAAGGTAGGCTTGTTAACCTACAAAGCCCTACACAGACTTGGTCCTGACTACTTGAAAGAGCTTCTGACTCCTTACACCCCTGTGCGACAGCTCCACTCGGCTGACGAGGGGTTGCTGGAGATTCCGAGGGTTAGTTTAAATTCATCTGGGGCTCATGCTTTTATGTTTGCTGCCCCAAGCCTCTGGAATTCTCTGCCCTGTCAGCTATGGGAGTGCAGAACAGTGGGGAGCTTTAAGCAGGCACTGAAGACATTTTTAAGGAGCAAAGCTTTTCCTGATTTTCTGTGATTTTATTTATATTTATTGAATTTTGTATGTACCTGTGAAGCGCCTTGATACTGTGAAAGAAGCTCAACCATATAAAGGTATTATTGTTATTATTATTATTATGTACCATTTGATCATTAAGCATATAATATTCATAGTGCTCTCATGGAAATTTTGCCAACCTCTATGGTAAATGCCATACATAAGCTCTTCACATGTCATTGTGAAAAAAATAGGGGCAGACCAATATTTTGCTAAAGTATGCCAAAATGTTTGTATAAAAGTAGAAGTAAAGAATAAATGTTCTATAATCTCCTCTTGTTGCACACATTCTTGCCATGTACAGCATCTTTCTGCAAGCTGCTTGTGCTTCTGATTTCCCTTCACATTTATCCTACCATGACAACTAAGCTAATGGAAGTCCCACATTTTCTGTGGAACTCTAGGACCAGTCAAGTAAAGCCAATAGTGCCTCTTGCAAATGTATTGGCTGTAATGGAAAAGTTACTGGTTCTGTAAAGTTAATGTCAGGTATGTGTTTATATAATAGTTTTCTACTATTGCAATTATCATTTGACTGGTAACCTGCCAAGTTCTTAATTTATGAAAAATCTTTCTATAAAAATTAGGAAGGGTCGGTTCTTGTTTCAGTTTGAGTGCCCTAGATCCCTCCCAGCATCGGAACCAACACTGGACAGTATTATACATATATGAAACCCTTACCTTATCTTGATTTACTAGCAGAGGTCTAATATGGACATAGAAAAAGATACAATAAAAAAAATACTGAAGGGCTGATCATATTTAAACCCCCTAACTTATATGATAAATATGTAATATTCCACTTTATAGGATTGCGCTTCCTTCCCCAGACCACTCGAAAAAACAGGCTCAGCAGGATAGCTTCCAGTTTCTTTGGAGGTGTATAAATCTTACTAACATAAAGAAATTGGGGCAAAAGTTTCATCTTAATTAATAACATGCGCTTCTTTTTACTAAGTGTGCAATTATTCCACTTAGATACCATAATATTCCCTAGTTCCAGCTTAGAGGCCCATTTTAACATATCCAAATCCTCCTTCCCCATAATAAACCTAAAATTTTTATTGGCTGTTGTGAAACAGAGATTCCTGATATCAAGGTTAACTCCTGCTGGTGTGTCCCCAACTGGATACCTTGGCACTTTGCTTTGTTCAGACTCGCTCCTGATGCTATAGAATAACTAGCACATGTTTCCAATGCTGTTGCATTTGAAGCCTCTTCTGGTAAAAGAAGACATAAATTGTTTGCATAGGTGAGACATTTGTCTGGCTTCTGTAGTGTACCCAACTGTAAAGACCTGATACCTGTATGGGTATTAATTTTTCATAACAAAGGGTCGATACAGAACACATATAAAAGCGGGCTGAGGGGACAGCCTTGTCTGACCCCTCTTTCTATGGATATTAACGGCCCTATGTTCCCATAAATTAACAGAGTTACTGTTGCCGTTTTATACAATACTTGGATCCACTGAATGAATTGCTGTGGAATTTTATAAAATGTTAGCATTTCCCACATATAAAAATGGCTGACATAGTTGAAGGCCTTGCTCTGATCCAAGGAGCACAAAAAATCCATTACCTCATTCTTATTGCCTCTAGTAATTATTTCTCTAAGTAAAAGCAAATGCTCTAAAATACTAGACTGCTTAACCAAGCATGCTTGAGCTGGGCTAATCACATGATCCGCTACATGCAGCAATCTAACATTAAAAATTTTAGTCAAAAGCTTAAAGTCTGTATTTAACAGGCATATGGGCCTCCAGCTAGTTAATACGTGTCTGTCTCCCGCTTTATGTATGTACACTAATAAACCTTGTACCATTTAAGTGGTAATGCAGTCTGAAGCATGTAAGTGAAAACCTGAGCCAGCTCTACAGCCAAAGGCCCAGATATTCAAAAGGGTTGCTCCATGCGCAACAGGGTTGCGCATGCGCAAGTCCAAAAATGCGCCATTCTGCGATATTCAGCAGGAGGCAGTTACGCCACTGACAACAGGTTGCGCAAAAGAGCAATGCAAATGAATGCATGCTCAACAGGAGGGGGAGGAACCATGCATAACCTGCGCGCCGATATTCAGTCGGGTTGTGCAGAGTTGTGCATGCACAACCCCCAACCTGCGCCTGCACAACCCTGAGCCAAAAAAAGGCTTAGCGGCACACCACAGGTGAGCTGCTGTATTGCAGGGCGCAACACAGCAGCTGCCACCACTGGCTGGCCCCCAACTTGGTCCCTGTGCCCCCACCAGCCCGATCAGGGCAGAACGTAAAACAACCCCACCCACACATCTCCTGAAGCCCGATCGCGGGCATAACCTGTATCAACCCCCCACCAGCCCGATCGGCGGGCATAAGTAACATGAACCCCCGCCCACATCTCCCACAGCCCGATCGCGGGCATCCCAATTTCTAGAAACCCCCACATCTCCCACAGCCCGATCGTGGGCAGAGCGTGTATGAACCCCTCCCAGTGCCCGATCGCGGGCAGAGATGTCACATCACAACCCCCAAACATCTCCCTGGTGTCTAGTGTCCCCCACCCACCCACGAGCCCTCCACCCGCTCCCCCGCAGCCAGCGGCGACAGCATCCACCCGCCTGCCACCCGCCGCCCACGCTGACTGACTGTCCGGTAGGGCTGCCTGCAGCCCATTGGTGCAGAGCTACAGCCAATGGAGCGTGCAGCCCATGCCGTACATGACAGTCAGATTTGTGAATGAACATCATTCACAAATCTGGACACCTATCATGATTATGGACTGCATGCCCAGTAGCTGTAGCTCTGCACCATGGGCATGCAGCCCTACCGACAGTCAGTTGGCGGGCGGCGGGCAGCAGGCGGGTGGATGCTGTCGCCGCCGCCGCGGGGAGCGGGTGAGGGCTTGTGGGTGGGTGGGGGGACACTAGACACCAGGGAGATGTTTGGGGGTATTGGATGTGACATTCTGCCCACGATCAGGCTTGACGGTCCACTGACCACCAGGGAGATATTCGGGTTGGGGGAGGGTTATATTCTGCCCGCGATCGGGCACTGGGGGTTCATACACGTTCTGCCTGCGATCGAGCTGTGGGAGATGTGGGGGGGTTTCATGTAACTGTACTGCCCTCGATCGGGCTTCGGATATGTGTGGGGGTTTCATGTATTTGTACCACCACATCGGGCTGTGGGATATGTGTGGGGGTTTCATAACTGTGATGCCCGCGATCGGGCTGCATTGTGCATCGGTCCCCACGGCTGCTGCCTGGCAGGGTGGCCAGAAGCAAGTCCTCGGGATCGGGCGCACCTACATGCAAATGGTATGCGAATGGGGCCATAAATAGATACAAATGGCCCTCGCGCCTTTGTATAAATTATGGCCCCATTTGCATGTCACCTTTGAATATTGGAAATTTGAGCATGGCGCAATGGTACTTGCGCCAACGCAAGTATAATGCTCAACTTGGCAACCTGGCGGTGGCACAAGTTCCACGCGCTACGCGCAGTGTTGTGAAAGTTGGGCATTCAAAGGAGTTGCTCAATAGCGCACTCCTTTGAATATCACCCCGGCCACACCCCTGGGCAACTATTTTGAGCAGCGCAGGGGCTTGCGCCTTAGAATGGCGCAGTTTGAAAATCTGGGCCAAAGTGTCTATAATGAATCTATATACTTCAGTTGTCAGGCAATCTATGCCTGGAGATTTATTTATTGGTAGAGTTCTGACAGCCGCCACAATCTCTGCTGAATCAATCTCTACCAGTATTTATTGAGCCAGTGTTGCAGGATAATCTGCTATATCTATACCTTAGAAAAATTGTTGCATCTTCTCTGGATCAATTTCCTTCTTTGCAAAAAAGGATTTAGTGTATGTAGTCACAATTTCCATAAGTTTGAGAGGATCGTTATGAACCCGATCCTGCAGACTGTCCATCTTTTTTTGCTGTACCCTTAGTTTGCAGGTATCATATGGGCGGATAGCTGAGATTGCTCCCTGCAAGCCAAAATGTTGCTGGAATTTTAAAACATCTGCTTTTTTTTTTTGGTGAAATTTAAATATTTCTTCCTTTATATGTGAAATCTGGTTTCGGTAATTATGTGCTGAAGTATGTGATAATGAAATTAAAGTTTGTAACTGTTTTCTATTCTGTAAATACTGCAACTATTGTATGTCTCTATCTTTTTTGCTTAACTTTGTCAGCAGTATTACAAGTTCCCACTTCAGATCCTCCCACCACTGAACAGGCGAATCATACATAAAAAATACTGTTTTTTTTTTCAGAAAGAAAATATTGAATTTGTACATGACAAGTCTCTTTATTTAACAATGAGGAATTACATTTCCACGTTCCTCGTCCTATCTTAACCCCTGTCCCTATGTCCAGTGAAAGCAAAGAGTGATCTGAAAATTCTACTGCCATTACCTCAGCTTTTGAAATATGCTGGTGTTTTGATATACAGAAAAAGTCTATCCTTGTGGACAGAAGGCCTTTGTGAAAAGTGGGAACCACTGTGCGGAGTTCTAAAACATGGCATCAAGTAGATCCGCCTTCTTTAGTATATCATTTAAGCAGTTCGAGTCACAAAAGGTTTTTACAGTTTTCGTTTGTAGCCCCTTATCCCTTTTATCTAAGCCACAATTAAAATCCCCCCCTCCAAATTACAGCCTGTGCTGCATGTAAGTATGGCTGTATTTGTTTAAAAAGAGAGACTCTGTCAACCTTTGACTGCATCGCATATATATATTGATTAGACAAAACAATTTCCCTTGGTAGCATATATCCAATAATAATGCCCTTCCAGGTATCAGATCCAACAGTTTAATACATTTAAGATCAAGACTATGAAACAAGATCCCCACCCCTGAACATTGGTCTGTACCTATTTACCAGTATGATGGTCCTACGTACCAGGCAGCTGTAGCCTTTTGAACATCCAATAATGTATGTAGCCTTGTATCCTATAAGAAATAAATGCCTGGCTGTTGCATAAGCAAGGCTGAAAATATCACATCCCTTTTCCTCAAGCTCTTAATACTATTTACAGTTATCGAGTGAAAAAGGAGAGACATAAGAAAGAAAAAAAAGGCAATCGAGCATATTTTTAGCATAACATTCTTTGTCTCCTAACCCCACTCCTCGTACGCAACCTGGTTTTATATTTAACATTAGGTTTTTGTTTCTTCCCCTGATTCTCAATTTGTTGCTTTGTAGGGGGTTCTTCTTCTATTCCTGAGACTATCTCACCCATAGATACCATTGAGGAAGAGTCAGAAATTTCTTCAGAGTCACTATCATTGTTAGGGAGATTTTGGTATCTCTTCTATAGTGGGATGGTCTGTGTTTTTGCCAGTTTAGATGCTGGTATGGCCTTGTCCGGTTGCTTTTGAGCCAATGTGCCTTTCCTTGTCTCTTGAGCAAAGGGGGGGCATAATTTCTACAGCCATCTCTAAAGGAGGGGGCCACAGTGTCCACATTACAAACTTCTGACTGAGGCTGATCTTAAGGGAGGGGTACGTCCACCAGAAGGTGATGTTCTATTGATGGTGCCTGCGTAGCTATTGGGGGGGAGGGCATATTGACCTTGCCTGCTGTCTCTGAGCTACTGCAATTAAGAGCCTTTGCTCTTCACTGTCTGCCCCAGGATTAGTGTTATGTGCCGCCCAAGAACAGCTCTGATATGAATGCCCTTTCTCATCACACAGACTGCAAACTAATTCATTTAAACATTGTGCACTAACATGACCTAACTAGTTACAGAGAGAACAGCATACTTTATCACACACACACTTTACTTATATGGCCCTCAGATCCACATTTGTAGCAGGCTTTTGGTTGGCCTGCATAAAATAAGACCCCTCTATCCCGACCCAAAAAACAAGGAATTTGGCAAATGTTGGAGTCCGTCTCCAATTGACTTAAGCATGACTTTATATCTCCACCCCCCCAGTCCAATACTGTTCGCTGTCAAAAATAGCCATTGGGCCTTCCAAAATGGTACATCTCTGCTTCATCCAGTAAGTCAAATCCTTCACGCTTACTCCCTCATTTTGGAACAAAATAGTTATATGTTTAATCACTGGTTTAGTGAGGAGAATGGCTTCAAAAGGGGCCCAAAGTGGAGTGTTCCTAAGTTCATTGTATTTCTTCCAAAACCATTCCAAACTGCTTGACACCTTAAAGCTAATGTCATATGTGTGCTCTGCCGACACATGTATGACAGCATAAATCTCAACTGCAAAGAAATGTAATGAATCCTTTAGCAATGTTTTTCCAACATATACTCGATCAGGTACACTGTCCAAACCCCCTTTATGTAACAGCTGAACTGCGATGTGGCACTTGGCTGGGGCCACTGGTAAGTGAAACAAAGATGCAAAGGATTTGCGAGTACTTTCAGGCTTCTTATTCAGTGGGGTGCACTACAGTTAATTCTGGCGTTAGGTGTAATGGGGTTAAAGTGTCTGTCAAATCTTTTGTTTTTTTCTGGTCAGCTAAAGGCATTTTAATCAGTGACATATCTGAAACCCACTGTTTGCCATCTGTTGATTTCTCCCATCCAGCGGCACACAGTGTTGCATCTACAGACCATGTTTCAGTGCTGTCTGTGATCACAGGTAGGTCAGGGGCCTGGTGTGCAGCTTGAGAGTCAAAATCCTGGCGTGGGGCATTGAAAGCTGACGCAGCATCCAAAACCTTTGATGCTGCCACGTCAGAAGTTGAAATCAGCTAAATGTCAGTGCCTGTCAGCAGAAAGGTCTATTCGTTAGAGTTCACCATCGTAGGATCATTTGGGCTGATATAAGTAGATCTTTGTTTCAGAATTACTGTTTTTTGACTTTGTAGCTATTCTTCCTCTGAAATGGCTTCCTCTACCCAAGTCAGGTTACGATGTTCATCTGCCAGTCGTTGCAAAGCCTCAGGTACATTTTGCTTGGCCAACAAGGTCTCCTGATGTGCTATCACCTCTAGTAATTGTCAATTTTGGTATTCCAGCCTCAGAAATTCATTGTCCTCTTCATCTTGTACTGATTTCTGCAGTGCAATGCTTCCTTTATTGGTGTCCAAAAGCAGGTCTCCTGCCCGCAGCATTCCAAGCTGTTGAGAAGCAGGAGGTGGAATGATCCCTCCTGCCTCCTCTATGTCCATCTCCTTCTCCAGGCTCACATCGACTGCTGCCATGACCAGCAGCAACAGCACCCTCTACCACAAGAGATGGGGAGTTTTTATTGACAAAAAACATGGTATAATATTCTTATACAATAATCGTACAGACAGTGAAAACAAACATTAAATTAACATGATAATTCAATTAATTAAAAAAAGAAAACATCTTCTAAGTTACTTATTTATATTTTATGAACTTAGTGAAACCTTTCCACCACCTCTGTACTTGTAAAGGTGAGTGAATCCGCACACTTTGTTGATATATTTTATCCATCAATTGCTCAATTATATTACTAAAAACAAGATATGGCATTCTTTTTTGTTGGATCACCCACTGACATTGTGCTTGCTATAAATAAAATATTAAGCAGCATTTAAATTAATTAACCACATCTAAATTGTACGCTGAACTACTAATAGGCACTACACCTAGTACTAAATTGTCATAAGTCAGATTATACAGCCATGTCATGTTCCATTTTTGTGCCAAGCAAACCCATAAAGATTTTGCATATGAACAGTGTAAAAAGAAATGTGCAATTGTTTCTGTCACATTGATACATTCCAAATAGGGGCAATTTCTTTCTTCTATTACTTTATGCTTTAGATTCCTTCATGCATTCAGTCTCCCATACATCGCTAGCCATATTGTTTCCCACATAAAAGGAAGTAATCTTGGATTGTTTAGTTGTGATAAAACCTCCGGGTTGTGTTCAACTGTACAATGTTTAAAATTGGGTGTTTGTGGCTATGTTAGAACCATAATTTGTTTGTATAGTGTAGCTACAGAGGTTTGTTGAATTTGCTGCTTTGTTAAGCCCCATTTAAACAATTTTTGGGCTGTAGCTCTAAAATATTCTGGGACACATAGATGGGGGCCTAACTTAGGTGGTCTACTATCCAATTCCTGAAATATGTATATAAGAGTTGCTTGAACCATCTACAGTGTAATGCATCACAATCTAACAACCCACTTTTAGCATTATGAATAATAAATAATGCTTGTAAAAAAATTATTTCGGTCAAGCATTCCTAGGCCACCTTTATTTTTTGGTAGATATGTATAATATCTTTTAATGGGGTTCACTTTATTTCCCCATAGAAGAATGAAACATAAACTATATAATTTGATTTATATCTTAATCAAGGGTGGAAAAATTAGAGCAATATATAAGAGTTTTGGAATTAAGAATTTTTTTTTAAATTTGAATTAGTTTTTGTTTATTCATTTTCCAAAGTCTCTGTCTGTTTATACATTTTTCAATTTGGGCAATACCCAATTCCCAATTATAGTCAGGCTTATTTTGTGGCCCAAACCAAATTCCCAAAATTTTGATTGACTGAGATGAAATTTCAATTCCTTCAATTTGTCTTGGTGCAGTAATGATGGGTCCAATATCCAAACCTTTACTTTTATCTACATTCAACCGTGCATTGGAGATGGCAGAAAATGCCTTCAATATGTTGAAAAAGAATGGTAAGTTACTTGAATCCTGAAAAAATAAACAGATATCATCTGCATAAGCTTGGATCATCAGGCTTTTTTCTGCATTTATCCATTTTAGTCCTTCCACTTTTGTGATTGAGTTACTAGTTTTAATAGAGGTTCTAGATAATATAGATACAATAGAGGGCTTAAAGGGCAGCCCTGTTGTACACCTGTAGATATCTGAATTCCAGTCATTACCTGTTTATTTATTACTGGAAATACTAAAGCCTTTGTATATAATAATTGAATATCCTGTCAAATAATCCCTAGAATTCCATAATACTCTAATGTAGAAAATAAATAATTATGAGAAACTCTGTCAAATGCTTTAACTTGATCTACAGAGATAATTGTCCCCATTAATCCATTTAAAGACATATAATCTATTATGTCTCGAACAATCATTAAAGCATGTTGAATCTTTCTTCCAGGTATGCCACAATATTGATGCTGAGACAAAATTAAGCTAGAATATGTTTTCATCCTATTATTGATTATGCTAGCTAAAATTTTATAATCCATATTTAATAGTGTAATTGGTCTCCAATTTGGTATATTAGATTTATCCCCTGATTTGAATAAAAGTACCATAACACCCACCGTAAAAGATGGTTTAATATTCCCTCATGCTAAAAGATATTGAAAAAGACTCATTAAGTATGTTGTCACTTCTTCAGAGAACATTTTATAAAAATCACTAGGTAATCCATCCAGTCCAGGGGATGTACCTGATTTAAGAGAATTAATAGCCATAACAACTTCAGATTTTCTGATTGAAGTATTTATAATAGAATCTGTTTTCGGGAATAGATGGTAATTGTACTGAGTGTAGAAATGCTTGTAACTCATTTTGGGTCGGTTCAGCATTTGGAATAAGTGATTCTAAATGATTTTTAATCACAGCATGTAATTTGTCTGATGTGTTAGCTATCTTGCCTGTAGAATCAACTAAGGAACTCATTGACATGGAATGTTTAAGTTCCCTACGTGCCATATATGGGTCTCCCAATGGGGTTCTCCGTGTACCTGACTGAAGCATCAAATTAATGGATTTTGCCCTGTCATACTGATAGTCCTGCATTTCTGTTTGTAAATTCTAAATTTGCCCAGAATAATCATTCCTAGATGTATTAGCTAGAGAATACACTTTTTGTAATTGTGATCTTAATTTCAAATATTTTAAAAAATGCCACATTCCCAATTTTTCTTCCATATTTCATAAAACAGATTTTAAAGTCATGTTTGTAATCTTCCCACCATTCCCCTATGTCTTCATACAATCATCTCACAGAATCCCGTGCTCTCATTAGGTATTTATTTTGAGATTGGATGCTAGGATCTTGTAATAGAGAGATATTAAGACTCCATCTGTCTCTTCTTGTTTTTAAACCAGGCATCATATCTCTGAACTTTAATATTAATATTGAGTGGTCCAAGAATTCCACTGGAAAAACAGAAAGTATAAAATCTGGAAAATTTTGTAAAATACAAAACTGATCAATTATTGTTGAATATTTTCCTCTTTTATAGGTAGTTTTAGCAGTGTCTGGTTGACTAGTCTCACAATTTATTAATTCCGCTGTATCCACTATCCGTGATAGCATAGCTGAATCACAATATATCTTTTTACTAGGAATAGAATTCCCACTTTTTTGTTAATTCAACAATTAAAATCTCCTCCTAAAATCAATTTGTGGGAGGTAAATAAAAAGGGTTGCATGCAGAAAAAATGCTGAACTCTTTCTGCCTTCATTTATGGATTGTATACATTAATAAGTTGAAACATATACTTTCCCCATTTACCATCAAGTATTAAAATCCTCCCAGGTACTATATCAATTAATTTAACCAATTCAAAGTTATAGGTAGAGAATAAAATCCCTATCCCATCTGCACAGTCATCCCTAAATGACCAATATGAAGGTCCCCACCACCAATCAGATTAAATGCAAAGCTGTTCAGAAGTGTTCATCCATGGTTCCTGCACAAAACATATATTACACCCTGTGGAATGAAGATAATTAAAAACCATCTGACATCTCACAACACTCAATATGCAGCTCCTTGGAAGCTGCCTGCCCTTGAACAGGGCTGCTTCAGCTCCCCCATGGTCGGCCGGCACCCAGCCAGCCACCGACCGAGACCAGGATGCCCCCCTGCAGCTCCTTGGAAGCTGCCTGCCCTTGAACAGGGCTGCTTCAGCTCCCCCACGGTCGGCTGGCACCCAGCCAGCCACCGACCGAGACCAGGATGCCCACCTGCAGCTCCTTGGAAGGTACGGGAAAGCACAGCTAATTGGAACATGGGTGCTTCCAGCAAACCCTGTCTGATTGGCCAGGACTTTTCCCCTGCTTTAGCCATCTAGCACTTTTTACAAATAGATTTTTGATAGATCTAAGCACATTTCAACTGTGTAATAGAAGTTTTTCAACTGTATTTGCTGGATTGTAATTTCTACTAGTGTTTTAAAGTGCTTACACCTCTTCTGTCTCAGTGCTTTTCCTGCAGCACCCTCCATCCAAGCACTCTGCCTTGGCACCAAAAAGTCTAACTACCTTTTGTCTTACTAAACTGCTCAGATCGAACTCATCCTAACCTGTATGCTATTTAAGACCTGCTCTTTTTTCTTCTCTTCAGATGCCTGCCCTTGAACAGGGCTGCTTCAGCTCCCCCATGGTCGGCTGGCACCCATCCAGCCACCAACCAAGACCAGGACGCCCGCCTGCAGCTCCTTGGAAGGTACGGGACAGCACAGCCAATTGGAACACGGGTGCTTCCAGCAAACCCGCTCTGATTGGCCAGGACCTTTCCCCTGCTTCAGCCATCTGGCACTTTTTACAAATAGATTTTCAATAGAACTAAGCACATTTCAACTGTGTAATAGAAGTTTTTTTTTAAGTGGCTAGTTTTACATTAACAGGTTATACAGACCTGCCACTAGAGGGGTTCTTGGTCTTTCTACACAAATCACTGTACTCATTCATGGGCAATATGGCCTGCATTATCATTCTACTTCTTTCCTGGTGCTGCTACAAGGGGAGTTTGTAGTTTGAGGTTCCCCAAAGCTTCACTGAACAGGCTGACAACTTCCTTAAAACTGCCTGTGCGACAGCTCTGCAGCTGAAAACAGGAAGCCCTCAGTGTCTGCCATCCACCCTTCAGACTCAAGTCAGATAGACTCTGAGCACCCTATTCTTACCTACACTATGCTGACATCATCCAATAATAATGCCTTACTTAGTATATGCTTCCTTCCGCCCTCCTTGGTGTGCTAGGAACCCAAGTGTCCCTTCCCTTATTAGGGTGTACTACTTGCTATAATCTACCACTGATCTCCTACTCTGGGTGGACAGGCTCATAGACCCATTCCCCCCAGAACCAGTGAGCAATCTACATGCTATACCCCCCACACAACTTCCTTAGCAGCAACCCTATCTCAAGTATATCTAGTCTCTTAACAGAGCATGAGAGCATAAAAAAGGGTGTATGCTATGACCTGCTTTACTATATGAGCAGGATGCATCGAAGACACCTCATCTCAATACCTAGCACTAAACTGCTCAGGTTACTAGTCTTGCTACTTCTCCTATCAGGTGATATCCAACCTAACCCTGGTCCATACGCACCCACTACCTTGGTAGCATCCCCCCAGGACCATCAATGGGTGGCCACCAAGGGTCTGAAGATAGCACATATGAACATATGTAGTCTTAGACCACAAATACATGAAGTCCAGGCCTGGTTGGACCTCTACAAACCGGACTCACTTGCCATCTCTGAAACTTGGCTTAAAGCCCACATCCATGACCATGAGATTCAGGTCGTGGGCTACAATAGCTACCGCAATGACAGAGAAACCAAAAAAGGGGATGGGGTCCTAATCTATGCTAAAGATGACCTCTCTGTGTCACCTCTACCCCAGCAGACTAATCCTACTGCTGAGGGAGAGAGCATATACATCAGGATAACCCTAGGGCATGCCAAACAACTAACAATTGGCTGCATCTACCACCCACCAAAATCAGCCCTCAAATCCCTTGAAGCCATCACAAATGATATGGCTACCAAGGTAACAACGGAGCAACTAATCCTTAGGTGACTTCAACATTAACTGGGCCCAGGACCCTGGTCATGTCTCGAAGTCACTTACCCATGAAGCAGGTCTGACGCAGGTCATCTCTGAACCAACCAGACTTAATTACAAAACTGGGAACGACACCACCCTTGACTGGGCTCTGGTGTCTAACCCCACTAATATACAGAGTGTGGGCACAATGGCAGACTCCCTGAGTGACCATTCCCCAATCTTCTGTATATGGAAAAACAAACCACCCAAGGTCCAACCTAGAATTCTCTCTGCCCGTGACTTCTCCAAGCTCTCTGAACTACAATACAATCGCTACCTAGGTAGTCTGGACTGGAACCCCATAAATCTTCTCTCTACTCTTACTGAGGCTGTGCAATACTTCCAGGATGAACTAACCATAGCGGCCAACCTCTTTGCTCCAATGAAGAGAATGAGGGCTAAAGGCAGCTGCTACAAGTGGATCTCTCCCTTCCTCAAAGCCCTAATGGCTACTCGGGAAAAAGCCTGGAAAAAGTTTAGGCTCTCCTCCCTCCCGGCAGATCTCGCTGAATACAAAGCCCTGAGGAACAAAGCCGAGAGAGCCATAAAACTCGCTAAGAGAGATTACTTAACACACCTTCAGAAAACCAGCCTGGGCAACCCCAAGCAATTCTGGAATCATATCAATGACCTGATCAAGGGCAGCAAAAAGCCTGAGTCTTGTCCCATGGAGCTTAACAGTCAGCTCACAACTGACCCTTCTCAAATATCGGCTGCCCTTAACAGGTACTTCTCAGACCTCGAGGCCTACAAGACCTGCCTGTCTCCCCAGACTCTCCCCCCTACCTCAGATGAACCACCTCACATGGAAAGACCCCCATTTCACCTGAGACTAGCTAAACACACTGAAGTACTAAACCTCCTAAGGAACATGAAACCGAAAGGGTCAGGGGGACCTGACGGTATCAACCCACAGCTACTCAAGGCAGGAGCTACCTCCTTAGCCTGGCCTATAACCATGCTCCTCAATCGATCACTGAGGGAAAGAGCAGTCCCTGACCCATGGAAACATGCCAATGTTGTTCCTATTCACAAAGGGGGCTCAGGTAAAAACTCAACAACTACAGGCCCATCTTCCTCCTCTGCTCACTTGCTAAGGTGCAAGAAAGAGTCATCTACAATCAACTCAGGGACTACCTGGAAGCTCATCAGCTCCTTGCCCCCTCCCAACATGGATTTAGAACAAACCATGGTACTGACACTGTCCTCATTAACTTCACGGATGAAGTTCTCAGGGCAATGGACAAAGGGATACCCACTGGTGCAGTCTTTATAGACTTATCCAAGGTGTTTGACCTCATCGACCACAACTTGCTGCTACAGAAGCTGCAAAATATAGGCCTAGACAATCATGCCCTGAAGTGGTTTGGGAGCTACTTAGGCAGGGCAGAGAGGGTCTCATGGAAAGAGACCATGTCTGACCCACTACCCCTAAACCAGGGTGTACCTCAGGGCTCAATTCTAGGCCCCCTCTTGTTTTCCTTGTTTACCAATGACCTGCATACCCACAGCAGGGAGAGCTCGGTTGTGCAGTATGCTGATGATACTGTCATCTTCCGACCCCTGTGTGACGTGGTTGCCCTAGGCCCTCGACTCCAAAAGGATCTTACTTCACAAGAGACTTGGCTATGTAAGAACAGAATGGTACTAAATGCCGACAAGACCAAGGCAATGCTATTCGGGCCATGATCCCTGGGATTTGACAGGTTCTCATCCCTCTCCTTAACCTCACTCTCTGGTAAAGCCATTAACGTAGTCACCTCCCTTAAATACTTAGGCCTCATGTTGATCAGAATATCACATACAAGGAACACATGGACCAGGTCACCGACCCTACATCAGAAACTTGGCACCCTGTACCGACTCAGGGACCAACTCATCCCTGACACCAGGATCTCCATAGATACCAGCGTCCTTCTACCCAACCTGACCTTTGTGGCCCCTATTATACAGGGCATGGCTAAACAAGAGATTTCCAGGATGCAAACCATATATAATAAAATAGCTTGTTCTGCAACCTTAAACCACCCGAGACGTCACCACTGTGACACTTTGGCCAATCTTCATTGGCCCACATTGGTCGCCCGCCTCCAACACCCCTTTGCTTGTCCAGGCTCAAGTTTCTCAAACCCCACGCCCTCCAAGCATTGCCAGGACCATAACCCTCAAACACAACCCAAGGAACCTAAGGACCCTGATAGAATGCTATTAGAAGTCCCTAGGGTAAGGAGAAATGCTGGCGGAAGATCCTTTTCCTCCCAAGCAGCCTGCCAATGGAACAAGCTCCCTCCCAGGTCCAGGCCTCCTCCTCACTCATGAACTTCTGCACCAGGCTTAAGTCCCATCTGCTGACCTCAAGCACATGCCACTGTCATGGCACTTAAAGCTTCTAAGGTACTCCCCTCCTCTCCAACTCTCGTCTCCTAGCTTAACCCTTCCTACTACCTGCCTTATACAGACTGCTCCCCAGAGGCCACGTGTAACCCCTGAATAAACTATATGCAAAGTACTACCAATTGCTTACATGTCATGATGATAATCATGCCTGTACCCATGCCTGCATCCACTGCTTTTCTTTTACCATGCCTGTAAGCCATGCCTGTATCCACTACTTTTCTTTTACCATGCCTGTAACCATGCCTGTATCCACTATTTTTCTTTACTGTAACCACCTCATGATGTAACTCACAATGTCTCAAATGTTCCTTATGTCCTTTTTCATTCTTATAACTTGTATTGTTATCCCAGGTCGCCCCTGAAAAAGGGACCTTTGGGGCTCAGTGGGCTCACCCGGTCACCAAAATTTAATAAATAAATAAAATTTATGGAACAAACTGAAAAAGTACTCATCAGTTTATAAAGTAGAAACCATCTTTAGATTTTTCTCCTTTTTTCTTTTTTCCCTTTATACCCCACTAACTCTTGATCTGGGATAACATGATCTGAGACAGTAGATTGAGAATTCAATTCATCTTGTTCCATCTCTGACTCATGCTTCTGTATAAATAGGGCTGCATAGGAGTTGTCACAAACAACTTCCGTAGGATCGGGGGTGGGGTTGGGGTTTTTCCTTGTAGATCTATGTACCACTGGGAGAAAGTCTGATGGCTTGCTATCAGTCTCCGCATAACATACTGGTCCTAAGGTCAGACCCACTATGGTGGGCTCTTGTTGATCAACAGGGAGTAAAGATTCTTTAGCTACTAGTTTTGGGGAAGAAGATACATTTTCAATCGCAGTGAGCTGATTAACTAGTGCTGTAGGGGGGTCCGGGTGGGTTAAGTCCATGTCATGGGAGGGGCCTGCTGTTTGAGTCTGAGATTCACTAGCCTTGTCTTGGGCAGATTGGATTAATAGATCTGGGCTACTACAGTTGGCCTTGTTACTTACTGCCCAAGGACATTCCAAAAGGACATGCCCATATTCCTTGCACAGATGACATTGAGTATGATTCGCATAGTGTAAAGAAATGTGACCAATCTCTCCACAGTTGTCACAACGTTGTTTATCACAAGTACTGGATAGGTGAGTTCTATTACCACATCAGTAACAGGCTCTTGGTTGTCCTGAGTAAAAACACACTCCCCTATCTCTTCCCAACATGAAGGAGTTAGGAATATGACATACACCAGCATCATTTTGTTGCAGTTTTACTCTATATTTCCACCCTCCAGTCCAGAATAATTCGGAATCCAAAATTGCTTCTGGATCACTAAGAACTGTTCATTTTTTGGAAAGCCAGTATGTGATATCGTCCACATGAATCCCTTCATTACGGAACATTACGGTAACATTTTTGATGAGAGGTGTTGTCAAAGGAGTTACTACAAAGGAAGTCCAAATGGGTGAAGACTTAACCTGCCCATATCTCTCCCAAAACAAATCTAATATATAAGAGGACCTAAAACTTACATCATAATTATCCTCCCCAGATATGTTAATAAAAGCAAAAACCTCTCTGGGTGAGAATTTTAAAGAATCTTTAATAAATTTTTCCTCCACAAATTGTCTGTCAGATAAGCCCCCCTTGTATCTAATTCGTACTGCATTGCATCACGGTGCTGCTTCCTTTTTAATTTTTGTAAACAATTCAGATAATAAGGGTCTGGGGGAGGGGTAGTGTCCTTACTACCATCAGGGTTCTCAGTATTAGTACTCTCTGTTAAATCCCCTTCAGTGTTAAGCAGAGAAGCTGCCTCTGTCTTAATTTGAGTTTCCCCATTATTACCTACAACTTCACATATTTTTCAGACAGTATTTTTAATGTCTCAGTCTTATCTGTTTGTAGATCAACACATAAATCAGCCAGTTTCCATTCCAGTTGAGTCGGAAAGAATATTAATGTGGGATCCCACTCAGGGTCCGTTAACCATTCTCCTGATGCCGTTTGCATCCACCCTGCTTCTACTAGGGCTTTCCGCGGTTTCCAAGCTGTATCAAAAAAATCTTCCTGCACCACAGGGAGCTGTATTCAGCAATCTGGATGCTCCCCCTTGTGGAGTCTGAACAGAAGAGCTGTGTATATTGCGACTGGAAAAAATCCAAGCCACTCACTGCTCTTTGCTTTATACTTTTCCTTTTGACCCAGCATTAGACTGTTGTCGTTCGGAAAACGAAAACACCGTTGCGGCATCTGAATCTCCTGTTTTTTTGAAATAATTAATTGTTTGCTCAATACTGTGAGTTTCCATTGGTACACTCGGTTTATTTGTGCTGTCAAACACAAACCCAGATAGTTTAGAGAGAAACTTTGGCTGCATCTGTGGGGTGAGCTGATTGGTCGAACTAGGAGTTGCTGATAAGCTACTCGAAGGAGCGTTGTTTTTACAGTTGTCAGTTTTGGTTTCCCTCGTTATTTCAGAAACAGTTGAGTCACTTTTTATGCTACTTGCTTCTTTTTTAGGCAGAGCAGTACTTTTAACATTTGCAGTAGATAGTTTGGAATAGTGCATATCCTGACATTTGTGAGTTGGTGCTGTCATAGCATTATTAGTCAAGGTTGACTCACCCAACTGGATCTGGCCCTTTGATGCTCCTGCATCATCAGATGAAATGGCAGGCCACTCTGTCAATATAGCTGTGAAGAATGCCTTCTCCTTTGTACCTTCATGAAGTAAACTCTGGTGTTGTTCCTCTGTTATTCGTTTCTCCTGTAGAACTTGCTCCTCTGGCAAAATAATTTCCTCAGGCTGAATTATTGCAGAGGGAAATACTTCACTTTGGCTAAGGTCTTCTGTAGATACAAATATTTCCTGAAAATCAGGATCTATATCAATCCCCATCTGGTCCATATTGGTCATTGCTGGGGCGTCTGGTTTGTTCAAGTTAGGAGAAGAGGCCCTCTCTCCCACCTCTATCTCCATCCATATCAAAGAGCACTCTGAATTGGCCATGCTCACAGCCAGTGAGTCCCCCTACTGCAGAGTAGGGGAATTTCCCCAGTGCCCTGGCCAAATTTCCTCCATTCACTGAAAATACCACCAATGGCTTAATCTGGTTCAAGGTCAGTTGGTATTCATCTGTATCCCCTCCCCCGGGTCATGCCTGAAAATAGGCAGGATTTGTCTGGTGCACTTACCCAATCAACAAAAACTAAATAAACAAAATAAATTAATAAATAAATAAATGGACCCAACAGAAATTCCCTTTGAGGTGTTATCGGGTTATAATGTTGAGGAGGTGGTATAAGGAGGCTCCACTGTCCCTACAATGGTGCATCTCTTTGGGGGCAGGCTAAGTGGTTGACCCTCTGAGGTGGGCTTTGGTGGAGAGCACTTTCCAGACTGATGCCAAGCCTCAGCACAGGGCTCACTTGAAACAGAGCTATAGAGTATGTTAAAAGCAAAAATTGTCTACAGCTAACAATGGCCACCTGGGAATTACCATAATGACTAAGGTTTTTTAATTTTATTTGTTTTATTATTGTGATGTGTGTGTATGAAATGGAGACGTACTATGAGTGTTACACCTCACACTCATACTACTATTTATTTTTCTGCATTACCCCATGCCTGCATCATAATAAAGCTTCACTCATCAAGCTAATGCAGAATGGTTTTGCAATAATTTGATGTGTAAGTTTTAATTTTATTTGTTAAAAATGAAATCCTGATAAGCACAGCAGATTTTTACCCATAAAGCAGTATGGATTTATCATCTCCGCTTTAGTAACAGAGCTGTAAAAAATTTGTATGGCACTTATGAGCTTAGAAAGAAATATAAATCATCAATCTTACTGTATAAAAATGATAATCAAAGGTAACTATGGCCCAAGACATCAATAGATAGTATGTAGAGGGTAACTTACCCAGGTACAAGGGAGCCAGAGGTTGGAGTCATGAAGGGACAATGTCCATTGGACCTGTAAAATAAAATATGGGAAAGAGGTCACAAATAATCTGTAGTTCTTAGAGACTAAATAGCAAGGATAGGATAGGTTGGATGATGAGTAATACTTATCTGATGAGGACAGGGTTAGTGTCATGTCAGACCTGTTAAAGTAAAGAAAAAAAACAAGTTAATATGGAGAAAATCCAGTAGCGAAAGCAGAGACAGAGAGCAGAGAGATATGAAAGGGGCAGAGGACTCCATAAGAATAATGAACAAGCATTTGTCAGTGCTGACTTGTTCGCCACTTGCATTCTGTTGTACCAGATCCTGCTTCTGTACATGTTTACCATATGTTTACCCGGGATAGACCGAATGAGATGTAATATGTCAAAGTCAAATTTATTTAAGGTATGTATACAAGGGATGTAGTTATGTTTTACTACTAATGCAAAGTTCAGGCGAGGTTAGCAACTTCGAATCCATGGATAAGAACACAAAGGTTTTAATAAAAGGTCAAAATTTGCCTTTAATTAACTTTGCATTGCTAACTTCGTGTTAATTTCAGGTTGCATTTCAGGAAGGCGAAGTTTGTGAAAAACAGCCCACAGACCACATGTCTGACAGTCTGCAGGCACATGGTGCATGCTGTCTAATGCCATGAAGGTTGCTACCACCGCAGTCTGACTTATTACACTACTTTCCAATCCCACCATCGCAGACAACCCCCGGTACCTGTGCTCAATATGCAGTAATATACAGATAGGAATTTCCCACCATTTTTCCACTTGTGTACATATACATGCTTGGAATGAATGTAAGGTGATGAGGAATGTTGAAGGGCATGTCTTACAGACTGTCTTACTGAGGCTGTGCAATACTTCCAGGATGAACTAACCACAGCGGCCAACCTCTTTGCTCCAATGAAGAGAATGAGAGCTAAAGGCAGCTACTACAAGTGGATCTCTCCCTCCCTCAAAGGCCTAATGGCTACTCAGGAAAAAGTCTGGAAAAAGTTTAGGCTCTCCTTCCTCCTGGCAGATCTCGCTGAATACAATGCCCTGAGGAACAAAGCCAAGAGAGCCATAAAACTCACTAAGAGAGATTACTAAACACACCTTCAGAAAACCAGCCTGGGCAACCCCAAGCAATTCTGGAATCATATTAATGACCTGATCAAGGGCAGCAAAAGCCTGAGTCCTGTCCCATGGAGATTAACGGTCAGCTCACAACTGACCCTTCTCAAATATCGGCTGCCCTTAACAGGCACTTCTCAGACCTCGAGGCCTACAAGACCTGCCTGTCTCCCCAGACTCTCCCCCCCTACCTCAGATGAACTACCTCACATGGAAAGACCCCCATTTCACCTGAGACTGGCTAAAAGCACTGAAGTACTAAACCTCCTAAGGAACCTGAAACTGAAAGGGTCAGGGGCACCCGATGGTATCAACCCTTGGCTACTCAATGCAGGAGCTACCTCCTTAGCCTGGCCTATAACCATGCTCCTCAATCGATCACTGAGGGAAGGATCAGTCCCTTACCTGTGGAAACATGCCAATGTTGTCCCTATTCACAAAGGGGGGCTCAGGGAAAAACTGAACAACTACAGGCCCATCTCCCTCCTCTGCTTACTTGCTAAGGTGCAAGAAAGAGTCATCTACAATCAACTCAGGGACTACCTGGAAGCTCATCAGCTCCTTGCCCCCTCCCAACATGGATTTAGAACAAACCATGGTGCTGACACTGTCCTCATTAACTTCACGGATGAAGTTCTCAGGGCAATGGACAAAGGGATACCCATTGGTGCAGTCTTTATAGACTTATCCAAGGTGTTCGACCTCGTCAACCACAACTTGCTGCTACAGAAGCTGCAAAATGTAGGCCTAGACAATCATGCCCTGAAGTGGTTTGGGAGCTACTTATCAGGCAGGACACAGATGGTCTCATGGAAAGGGACTGTGTCTGACCCACTACCCCTAAACCAGGTTGTACCTCAGGGCTCAATTTAGGCCCCCTTTTTCCTTGTTTACTAATTACTCATGTGTACTCTACATGAGAGCTTTGTTGTGCAGTACGCCTGATGATACTGTCATCTTCCAACCCCTGTGTGACGTGGGTTGCCCTAGGCCCTCTACTCCAAAAGAATCTCACTTCTCTAGAGACTTGGCTATGTAAGAACAGAATGGTATTAAATGCTGACAAGACCAAGGTAATGCTATTTGGGCCAAGATCCCTGGGATTTGACTGGTCCTCATACCTCTCCTTAACCTCACTCTCTGGTAAAGCCATTAACATAGTCCCCTCCCTTAAATACTTAGGCCTCATGTTGGATCAGAATATCACATACAAGGAACATGTGGACCAGGTCACCAGGACCCTACATCAGAAACTTGGCACCCTGTACCGACTCAGGGACCAACTCATCCCTGAAGCCAAGCTCTCCATAGCTACCAGCATCCTTCTACCCAAGCTGACCTTTGTGGCCCCTATTATACAGGGCATGGCTAAACAAGAGATTACCAGGATGCAAACCCTATAAAATAAAATAACTCATTTCACAACATTAGACCACCTGAGACATCACCACTGTGACACTTTGGCCAGTCTTCGTTGGCCCACATTGGTCGTCCGCCTCCAACATCCCTTGCTTGTCCAGGCCTACAAGCTTCTCAAACCCCACGCTCCGCCAAGCATTGCCGGGACCATAACCCTCAAACACAACCCAAGGAACCTAAGGACCTCAGATAGAACGCAATTAGAAGTCCCTAGGGTAAGGACAAACACTGGCGGAAGATCCTTTTCCTCCCAAGCAGCCTGCCAATGGAACAAGCTCCCTTCCCAGGTCCAGGCCTCCTCCTCACTCATGAACTTCCACACCAGGCTTAAGTCCCATCTGCTGACCTCAAGCACATGCCACTGTCATGGTACTTAAAGCTCCTAAGGTACTCCCCTCCTCTCCAACTCCCAACTCCTAGCTTAACCTTCCTACTACCTGCCTTATACAGACTGCTCGCCAAAGACCACGTGTAACCCCTGAATAAACTATATGCAAAGTACTACCAATTGCTTACATGTCATGATGATAACCATGCCTGTACCCATGCCTGCATCCACTGCTTTTCTTTTACTGTTCCTGTAAGCCATGCCTGTATCCACTGCTTTTCTCTTACCATGCCTGTAACCATGTCTGTATCCACTATTTTTCTTTACTGTAACCACCTCATGATGTAACTCACAATGCCTCAAATGTTCCTTATGTCCTTGTTCATTCTTATAACTTGTATTGTTATCCCGGGTTGCCCCTGAAAAAGGGACCTTTGGGGCTCAGTGGGCCTACCCGGTCACCAAAATTTAATAAATAAATAAATCTCACAGTCCGATATAACTCCAGGGCAGCATACGTGGAAAAGTAGGGCTTGGACAGGATTTTCCATTTGGGGCATGCACATGCCACAAACTGCCAGAATCTGGCATTTTCCACAAAGGAGAAGGGCAAAAGGTCAATTGACAGCATTGCCACTATGGCAGCATTCAGTTCACATGCAACCACATGATTTGGTGGGTATTTCATGTGATGAGCAACATGGGCTGCATTGTTACCCATTTTGCATATGGCATGCCAAATGGCTGTGCTCTGCGAACTGCCAGAGGTGGGGTGCTTTTGATGTGTGATGGGTGGTGCACAGGTGACAAGCCAACAAATGAGGTTGTTTTACCTGTTTTAAGCATAAGGGTTGATGTACTAGAATTACTACACTGACCACCACTGCTGCTGTGACCACTACTTGACAATTTAAAATCCTCCTCCTCCTCCTCATGCCTGTAGTAATCCTCCAGTGTTATTTCACCACTTCTATAGACATGGCTAGTTTGGCTACTAACAGCCAAGGAAGGGGGATGTCATGCTCACTAAGGTGGATGAGGGTGAATGCCTCACTATAGCATTAGCTCCCCTCTGGTGCAGAGTCCACAGTGCCACGTGCCTGCTCTTCAGATGTGTATGCTGGCCCCCAATGCCAAGATGGCTACCCTTTTTACCACACCTCACATGCTCCTGGCAAAGCTGGTAGATTGCCACTGTTTCATCACTTTCGTCTTGTATGAAAAAATCCCAAATGAGGGATTTTGATGCCCTACTTTTCACATATCACTGATGCTGCATTTTAGACTCCAGTTTTTGTGGTACTGAAATGGGTGGTGTACTGCATGATTTATGTTGTTGGGCACACTTGGACTCTTCCTGAACATTACAATCTGTGACTATTACTAGGTCATCATCATCAACAGACACAGCTACATCAGAACTTTGAGGAGGGGGTGATTTAATAACAGACTGTTTAGACACAGCCACCTTCAGTTTCTTTTTTTCCAGTTCCCAACTGGAGTCACTAGCATCATCATCATAATAATCATCATCCATATTTACAAATTCAGTTTGGATGCTGTCCTGTGGCAAACATGTTCCAACCACAGATGCAGTATGATCATCCACAATTTTTTCATCAACATTTGAATAATTGGATGGCCCAGGCATAACCACAGCATCGCTGGAAACATGAAATTGTGAGTCATCGTCATGATCAGAATCATGTTCAACTAATGTGGGGACAGGGTGTGTGACATCAACTACACTCTGAATCATGTCTTCGGACTCCACAACATTTTGGCACCCAGATACGTTTGCACAGGTTGAACTTAGAGCAATACTCATGCCGGGCCCGTCACTAACTTCACTACCACAACCGCCAGCAGGGACAACAGCATCTCCAACCATAATTGAAGTGACTGATTGCACTGTGAAAAACATAGTTAAGAAATCCCTTTACTGGCATCAACTATTCCCTTCTGCTGTGTACTACCATGCCCATGGCCACTCTTGGCACTGGCAGTAGTGCCATGGCCAGTAACATCTTTGCATGCACGTCTCTTCATGGCATTTTTTGGGATTACACAGACAATTAAAGAGAAGCTGATGCCTTCTGGAGAACTTTAATAAAACATAATATTTAGACACAGTTTGGCTTGTATTTCACATTAGTTCTGCATTCCTCCTCCCAATTATTTATTACTGGTTTAATATGCATGAAAACATTATATTTGCTCCTGAAAAGTTCATCTATTCCTGTTAATTTCTCCCTACCTGAGGTTATAATGCACTCCTTGTGAGATCACAGTTACTCCCATGGCAACAGATTGTGATGTCACAACACAGGATTATAACTTAAAGTAGGGAGTAAGTTAAAGAGGAAGTCGAACTCTAAGGTATAATGATCATGTATTCATGCAAATTTTCTCAGAAATAAATAGTGGGGAGGAGAAATATATAGAATATTTATGGAATGCAAGCTGAATTATATCTAAATATCATGTTTTTCAAAGTTTTCTTTGAAATGTCAGCAGCTCTTTAGCAACAAATTTAGATATTGGCAGTTTTGGGAGGATGGGAAGCCAAAAAACAACAAGTGTGACTTACAGATGGAGACTGCACCCTAAAGAGATGCATTGGCACAGACAGATGGAGGTTGCACACTAAAGAGATGCAGCTGCACAGGCACAGCAACACCTTAACCAGTGGTCAGCAGTCCCAAACTGGAAAAATAATACCTTCTTTTGTTGGGGGGGGGGGAGGTACAGCAGTGCCTAGATAGAAGCTGTAAAAAATAATGCAGACGGGCTAAGAAATTAAGAATATTGCAATTACGGTGCCACAATAAAATGCATTTGACTTGACGGCACGTGCACACACTAAAGGTAATGGCCAGAAAATTTAACAATTCAGTACACTATAGCCCAGTCTTTTAAACAGACTGAAAAAATGCAAAGCACCACAGCAAACAGCAACAAATTATCAAAACTTACTAGAAGTATTACTGTGTATACATAAACACACAAATACTAAAACAGTACCCAACAACATTTGGAAAGACTGCCTTTCTCACTTGGAATCTTCCTTCACCACAGATCCGACCCTCCCCCGAAGCACACTTCTACAGTGACAGACTGAATGAACTAAATAAACATTCAATATTCACACAAAATCAATAAATGCTCGATGATATAAACACACAAGGGTATCCTACAATCAATGTACTAAATTTTGACACAAAACTTTTCACAAAAATGCTTTTTTAAAGGTTTTTCGACGGTTTGATTCTCAGAACTCTGACAGCAAACTGTCTCCAGCTTTCCACTACACACACTACACTGAACTAAGGCTGTGCAAGACAATCTAGAGCCCTTGTGACCTACCATCCCATGAATTACTGCAAAATGCACCTTAAAGATAAAAATAAAAGGTGAATTTAATGCGAAGTCCATTGAAATCAATGGAACTTCACGTTAAAATTAAAGGCGAAGTTATTCACTTTGCATTGCGGGAGTATTTCGCAAAATTCGAGTTATACACAAAATACTCTGTGTAGCGAAGTTTAGGAACTTTGCCTTCCACTTATGTATACACATAAAAAAACATACACACATACAAAATTTTAAAATACATACTCATAACACAAGAGGTTACAAATGAAAAGCTTATGCATTTCTAAAAACAACCACATATGAAAAATATGTATACTTTCTTTTCTCCAGAGTGCAAAAACGGCATTTAGACTTACATACTCTGTTAGGTTTTAAGTCTATTAACCTTATAAATCACACAGTGAGCAGAGTTACCCAGAGCAAAAGTACTGGCCATGGTATTAGCAGATATTACATATTTTAATTTCTCATCTCTGCTATTATCCCAATTACAGGTGAATAATGGTTTCAACCATCTGTCCCATTTATTATCAAAAACTGTACAGTCAAAAACAATATGATGTATTGAGAGTCTGATACTTGGGTTACAAATGCACAGAAGGTTTTCCCTAACATTATTTGGAAACCAGGAGAACCATAGTAACCCAAATCTAAATCTTGTGATAGCTTCTCTGTGCCTAACATTATCACAATAAAGGAGGCACTATTCCACATTAAAGTTGTTTTTACCAATTTTATAGTAATATACTCTTGTGACTCTTATAAAGTAGCCAGATCTTTTTGGCAGGCGGAATCAGTGATTCTTTGTACGGCACTAATTACAAAGCTATGCAGATCTCCAGGGCAATAATAAAATAATCTTTTTCCAAGCCAAACTTGTTAAGAGAATTATTTAAAGAAGAGAACCAAGAGTCCTTGACTTGGCCTTATTGGGCATCTTCCCAGCAATGATGTATTAAGTTCTCATATGGAGCTGTTACTATCTTATTCCAAAACACCAGACTATATTTTAATATTTTTGTTTTGATGTCCAGGGTCCCAGTCTGTGCTCTTATCATGACATTCAAGGCACAGGATGATAGGCCCAGTAATAATTTGAGGTATAGGTTCTGTATCATTTCCAAATCATAGACTTCACCCCTTTTCTCCCTATTTCAGAGGCATATAACATCTGAGCTTTTACTTTAGCTTCAAAGCATTTTGTTAGCCAGAAATGATTGCCGTCCAAATGCCACTGCAAACCCATTGATTGCTAATATAGTTGTTTGGTTTTTTTTGCCAATGCCTTTACTGACTTAATATCATTTTTCCAAGATATGGATTCATGGAATAATGCTCCCAGATATCAGTATTCATCAACTATCTCCAGATTACAGTTTCCTACTTCCCAGTACTGTAAGTGCCTTGTTTATCCTTTCCTATGGATCCAAATACAGGTATCTTGGATTTTTGTGTTTTCATTTCTAAATCTCATTTCTGTAGTGTGGATTGTATGGTACATATCCCTCTACACAGCCCAAGGCAAGTTTGTGTCATAATTACAGCATCATCTGCATATAACAGTATTTTGATGTGAATATTATTAATTATAGGTGGAAAAGTGTTACAGGATTCCAGCTCCCTTGCAAGAGCATCAGTATACTGTATATATATATATATATATATATTAAATAATACAGGGGCCAGCAGGCAACCCTGTTTGATGCCAAAATCCACTGGCGTGGGAAGGGTCAGCCCTCCGACTTTCCCATATCTTACCTGATATTTGGTGTTCAGGTGTAACTGTTTTATCAGGGACAATAATTTTTTATTGTTGTCTTTTGCTTCCATCATAGACCATAATGTGGAATGACTGACACTATCAAAAGCAGTTCTAATATCTATAAAAGCTGCATAGATATTTTGAGCCTTAGTACCAACATATTTATTCACACTATATTGTAGTGTGAAAATCTGGTCTCTTGTGGAGTGACCCTGCCTAAATCCTGCTTGAAACATGGATACTACGTTACACTCTTCCATCCTATTTTCTAATATGGATAGTAAGAATCGTGAGAAAATTTGTAAACTAATGCAAAGCAGTGAAATTGGCCTATAATTTGTTGGGTCTGTCTTTAGGCCTTTTTTGTGTTTATATATGTAATATGTCTTTTGCAATGGGTCCTGATTTTACACTGTTTTATACTGCCTTTACCCAGGCAAGTAGAGGTGAGATGTGCTATCTCTTTTTTAGTGTGGTCCTGCTTACTGCATAAAACGCATTTTTCTAGGCTAGACTATCTTACATGCAACAACTCCTTTTCAGTGGGGCTCTGCTGTATAGTCCTGTTTTTACACAGTTTTGCGATATATTTACCCAGGTTATTCTAGCTGAGATGCAATATCTCATTTTCAATGGGGTTCTGGTTTGACATGTTTTTGTACTGTGTCTACTCAGGATAGTGCAGCTCAAATGATATCTTGTTTTCAGTGGGATCCTGCTCTTCCCAGTTTTAACTCTATATTTAACCAGGATAGCACAGCTAAGATTCAAAATTTCATTTTCAATGGGGGTGCTGCTTTTACCCATGTAACCCTCCTTCCGAGTGTCTAGGGGTCCCGATGGTAAAGTGAAGGGGCTCACAGGCCAAGAACCAAAACTGATCCCAGGTAACAAAAATAAACTGCTAAGTCTACCTTTTTTGATGAGATTCACCTGGAGAATAAAGATGTCAGCAGTCTTTTTATCTCCAGAAGGTGCAACACAGGCAGGCAGGTCTTCAAGCTCAGAGTGAAACACAGCAAGTAGGCAGGGAAGCCATCTTACTGCAGGGACAAGGCAGGTTAGCAGAGACAGCAGCAACAAGTTCATGAGAGGCTCACAAAATAAAACATAAAAACACCTTAGTTAATTGAAAACAAATAAAATAACAATCACAGCTCCATGGGGCTGGAGGCACACATGGGCAGGCACAAGGAACAAAAATATATAACTGCAGCATGAAGTTTTGGCACAAACTTAGCCTAGGCAGGCCAAGAAATGGGCTCCACCAGCACAAAGAGTGGAGAGGCTCAGATTTTAAATGTGGTGCAGTAACTTGCCAAGGCCACTAAAACACAAACCACTGGGGCTCTCTACAACACACCCCCAAGGACACCTCGGCCTGGCAACTACTGAATCAACCCAGCCCTCCTCAGCTGGCCGCATTAACTTTCAACCCTCTACCTGCTGCAGAACTTGGGCCTAGAACACCAGGACACCACACATCCCCCTGGACCTCTGTAGAAAACCAAAGAAGGTGGACCCAGCTATGCCTCTGACTGAAGGGCCACACACCCGAGGCACCATGCCACATGGGTAATGCCCCCCCAGTGTTGCCACCACCAGAAAGACCATACAGCAATGCTTTCAAAGTCATTGCAACCTCATTGCCTGCTGATCCTCATATACCACAGAGCACTAGGCAGGCCAACACCTTTTCCACAGGCTATGGTTCCTTCTTTATATGGAGTCCCACCTCACCGGCCGCATCCCTGCACACACACACTACCCAAGACCAAGTGCTGATACTGTAATGTGGAGCACAGACCACAAACAGCCCCTGGCTAGGGGTTCAAACCCCGCCCAAATAAGATCGTCTCTACCCATTGGCCTCCTTCTCTTCTCCCCAAACCCACAATTTATACCCTGCCAGATTTTGGACTGCCACACCAAAAGGGTGGACACCACCAGGGCCCTTCCCATCTAAAGTGCCAGCCCAGGGGGTGAGGGAGGGTGATTAATAGTAAGACCCGGAACATGGGGGGTTTACACCCATTTTTATCATGTATTTACCCAGGATAGCCCAGCTGAAAGGCAAGTTTCATTTTCTGTGGGGTTAATCTTTTACAATATATTTTTCCCTGGTAGAGCAGCAAAGAGGCACAGTTCAGCACAGTCTCTGCTGTACTGGAGTCCTGCTTTTACACATTTTTACTAAATATTCTCTAAGGAGTGACCAGATGAGATACAATATCTCATTTTCAGCGGTGTCCTGCATTTACACATTTTTAGATTGTATTTACCCAAGATAAGCCAGATGAGAGGAAATATTTAATTTTCAGTGGGCTCCCACATTTTGACCCCAAATTCCAACATTTTCTTTGTATGACCAGACTTTGTGATCAGGACAGGTGGAATTTTTAAATCCCATCTGTAAGGTGATTTTGCAGTACAACTGTGAAAACATGTTTCAGAGGGAATTTGAAAAATAACACCTGTTATGTTAGTAAGGTGGGGTAACACATGGGATATGTTGAACATTAGGGGCTAAAATCTGCAAAATTAAAGTTATGAGTAAATGTTGGAATAATTCAACGTTTCTTCATGACTTAGTTGTTTTTTCACATTTTGATCCCAAATTTTCAACATAGCCTTTTTATGACCCCATGTTAGTGTATGATCGAGACAGGTGGATTTTTTTAAATCTTGTCCAAAAGATGATTTCACAGAGGGACTGCAAAACAAAAACATCTTTTAGAGGGGATTTGAAAAATGACACATCATGTTGATCAGGTGTGGTAACAAAACGATGTGTGTATTTGGGGCCAAAATCTGCACAAATTACAAAGTTATGTGTAAATGTTGACAAAATTCAATATTTTCTTATATCTTTGTTGTTTTTTGACATTTGAACCCCACATTTTCAGGGATCAATGTTACAGCGACTCCTTTATGTCGACCACATTTGCGGTTGGCATAAAGGGAGTCGCATCTAACTGTGTTTTCTTTGGGGGGCATTGTCCCTGAACCCCCATGCAGGGGGCTCTTCCCCCTGCACCTCCTCTACTTTAATAATCAACTCTGAGTCAGAGTTGTTTTGGGGAAGGGGTGCAATACCCCCAGGAAGCAGTCCCGGGGTCCCATGCTGACACTACAGTGACCTGGTCATGGTAAAGTTGTCGAGGAAGCGTTGGTAAACACATTTTCAACACTGTCTTCTTATGACCCCACCTTATGATCACAGCAGGGGGAATTTTATTAAATTCTATTCAAAAGGCGACTTTGCAGAACAAATGTGAAAACATGTTTCAGAGGAGATTTGATGACACCTTTCATGTTCATGGGGTGGGATAACAAGTGGGCTATGTTGAAAATTGGGGGGCAAAGTTTGCACACATCACAATGTTGTGAGCACACATTGAAAAAAAATGTATGTTTCTTCATAACTTCACTGTTTTGTGACATTTTGACCCCAAATCTTTAACATAGTCTTTTTATGACCCCGTCCTTCTGAACACGACAAGTGTCATTTATAAAATAATGGCCTAAGCATCATTTCATACCACAAGTGCAAAAACACATTTTGGCCAGGATTTGAAAAATGACACCTGTCATGTTCATGAGGTGGTGTGAAAAAAAATTGCCACGCTGAAAAGTTGGGCTCAAAATATAGAAAATTACCAAAGTTATGCATAAGCATTGAAAATTTTGCAATGTACTTTCATAACTTTGTTGTTTTTTTAATATTTTGGCCCCAATTTTTTAACATTCTGTAGTCTTCTTATGACCCCACCTCAGGAACCTCATTGGTGACTATTTTCAAATCCAACCCGAAAAGGTGATTTTGTGGAATAACTATGAAATCACCTTTTGGGCCACATATGACTGATTTCACCTACCTTGTTCATGATGTGAGGTCCCAAAAAGGCCATGTTGAAAATTTAGGGGAAAATGTTAAAAACTGACAAAGTCATGAACATAAGTTAAAAATGCATTGAAGTACATTGACCGCCGCTTACCTGATTTCCTCAGTTCCTGGTCCAGCATGGAAGAGTGAAGACATGTCTTGGGTCCAGAGATGATTATGGTGATTGAACCCTACTAGGTAAGTATGGAGTGTGTGTGTGTGGGTTGGGGGGTGTCAAGTAGGGAGGTCAGTTGGGGAGGGTAATGGTGGCATGAGTGGCAGCAACAAACATAGATGTATCATTTTATTTTTTATAATGTGTAACAAAAAGTCTACCAGGGACAGTTTTCTTTATTTCAGGTAGGAGTTGTGTTCTTATTCTCAGGGCATTGAGGGAGGAATTGGTAGGTTGGAGGGATGCTTTGCAGTGGGGGGAGTTGCATTATTGTTCACTGGGCACCATGGAAAAATGTGGGAGGGATACTTGTCAGTGGCAGAAAGTTGCACTATTATTTACAATGCACCGGGGGAAGAATCGGGAGGTGGAAGTGATACCTGGCAGTGGGAGGGAGTTGCGTTATTAATCATGGGGCATCAAGAGAAGAATCAGAAAGTGGGAGGGATACTTGGCAATGGGAGGGAGTTGCATTTTTACTCACATGTCACTGGAAGAATAATTGGGAGGTGGGAGGAATACTTAGCAGAAGGAGGTTGTGTGGGGGAATGAAGTGCAGGCTGATCATGATGCTGATCAGCTGTGCTTGCTGGGCAGCATCATGAAGATCAAAGGAAAAAGCTACCCTTTGATTCAGGTGGCTCTTTTCTTTGAACTTCAGAAGTTTGTGCCCAGAAAGTCCACGAGAGTGCCATAATCAGAGTGACTTATTATGATTGGTCTGACTCTGTCGATCCCCCTGTAGACTGTCCTGCACTGGATCAACAATGACACATTGCTCAAATCCACTATCATAGCAACATGTTAGTGCTTGCACAAGTGCAAGCATGAACCTAAAAGGAAGCTTTAGACAAAAAGTTACAGTTTGGGCAAGAGAAAGAAATAAAAATAATAAACAGGTAGAAAAAGAGAAGAGAAAGTGTTGTTGGTGGGCTCAGCAAAAATATTTATCAACCTTAGATGGCCTAGTAGCTAGTAATCAAAAATAGCCAGGGTGAGCTAGTGGGGGCTTTTGGGGCTAGTGGACCAACATTATTAAAATAATTTAGCATTGATGGTCTAGGGGGCTAGAGTTATCCCAGGAAGGTCAGTAACTGTAATTTGAGCTGCACTGGACCCAACAGTGACACACCTCTAAAGTGTGGTTCTTTGTAACAAAATGTTTGCTGTACACACATGTGCATGCAAATATAAAAATTGCTGGTTCCTGGCACTCTGCCAGTAGCAGACAGTCTTTTAGAAACCCCCCTTCCAAGCCTGGCTCTCTCCAATTCTCAAACAGCCATAAGTTTAATGCTTTCCATTCTTCCTGACCACATTCCACTATTTATTTTTTGAGGGGCCAATAGTAATAAATACTGGCTAGTCCAGTCATCTCCATCCTCTTGCAGTACACCATTATGCTAAGTCTTACTTTATCAGATGACTGATACAGCATAGTAGTTGCACAACTAGGAGGTGGGGGGCTAAGCAATAACTGCCACTGATGATGCTAAGCAAACTGACCAATCAATTTGCTTAATATGATCAGTGACACAGACCACTCCACCCCTTCTTCTGGTTGTGCACACCCTTGCATTGTATCAGTGATCTGGTACAGTGAAACCTAAGGTGATAGCATGCTTTGGGTGGGTGATGATTGCATTAGCATGGATTTATTACAATTCCCCCAAATCATGGTTCACTGGGACATTGGATGACTTGTGTAGAAATGCTTAGCCATCATAGCAATGTTGTACAAGGTAGCTGATTAAATAGACAGAATGACTGTTAATGATGTCAAGTCAGTGTACACAACCAAAGTGTGGCATTATGCTTGTGCAGGATTTTTGATTGTCAGGAGGCTAGATGTATGACTGAATTGTTTGACTGTTATGAGTTAATGCTTTGATCATTTGCATTCTCTGCCCCGCATGGGATAACCACCTTGTTGGGGAAATGTGAAGGCAAAGAAACCCTCTTGAGGAGGGTTCCACCCCAGAAGTGCTATAGGATTATAATTCCTTTAGTCTAAAGGTACCTTAGGAAGGAGGCAAAGAAGAGCAGTGACCACTGGAAGAGGAGGAGAGGATGGTGGGAGCCAAAAACACAGACCTTCCAAATGAAGCTGGAGGAAGGTGATTTAAATAGGCCAGAAATGGAGTGTATGGCTGGTTACTCCAACCTATCCAATTGCAGGCATAACATTTTAATTCAGTGAGCAAATGTAACCAAAGTGTGGACTATTGCTAGCAAACATTGTTAATCGGAGGCTGGTTGTATGATTGAGTTGTTTGACTGTTATAGATCGATGCTTTAGCCATGTGCACTCTCTGTCCCTGTGGGACTATCACCTTGTCAGGGCACCATGAAGGCAAAGGAAACCTCTTAAAGAGAATTCCACCCCAAGAGGTGCCATGGGAGCATAATTCATTTAGAAACCCAAAAGAACTGCAAAGCAAAAGCTGCAAACACAGACTGAGTAAAGTAAAGATGTAGACAACTGATAGCTAACAACAATTTGTAGTAGACAGAGGTATGACTTCCAGAAGGAGAGAGAGGGAATGGTAGGATAGTAGGATTAAAAAAGTGAGCCACCATTCAATCCCAGCTCACAATGGAAATTCTACTACTATGGTAAAAACTACAATTAAATACAGAAACTATATTATGGCCTTTGGCACTCAGAAGAGACCCCCCGGTAGGAAATCTCTAGTGATCCATGGCCTCATCTGTAATTCCTCCTGCTATGGGTAAATATCATCCTGACAGCTCAGCTTGTAATCTGGAATTTCATTCAGGGGGAAGTTTTAAAGGGATAATTCTCACTCTAGTCCTCTAATGGGATAATGATATGGAAGTGATACTAATTTCTTGCTGTAGCTAAGGGAAGTACCCCGCTGCAAATGAAACTAACCCTAGAGCATGGATTATGGATGGTAATGACTACTGAAAGGCTAGAACCCAACCCCAAGACCATGATGAGACCTAACCTTGACTGAAAGCAAAAGGAGGAGGATATAGAATGAGGCTAGGAGGATCTTAGGCAGCTGCAGGAACAATAGCTTTCATAGGTGCTGACTGACGTGGACTGAACAACTAAATGAACCCATGTGAGCTTAGGACTCCATCCTCTGATAGCCGAAGTCTTAAATACTACACAGTGAGGTGCCACAGAAGGTAGGTCTTCACAGCTAATGCTTCCCTATGAGATCTCAAAGTGGACAAACTCGGCCACGACATAATAAATGTGCAAAAGTAAAATCGGGCACACAGAACTGGAAAGAAACAAATCCAATGTTGGGTAATGCTAAAAAGCTATGTATTATTTTAAAAATAGTGATAAAACATACCGGCACCCACCACTGAAATATACCAACATTTCACGCTGGTCACGTCTGCTTTTTCAAGGTATAACTAGATCATACAAAGTGCACTTTATATAGTCATCTCAATTTAAATCAATCCAGGAGAATCAAATAAACAAATAAAAAGTGCACGTATCCTGAGCATGGACACTGATAGAATCAGTAGTAAAAATACACATACAATGTATAGCACATACATAGAAAAACAACATATTATGTAAATTAGTATAATACACTATGGCCCAGATATTCAAAAGGGTTGCGCCATGCGCAATAGGGTTGTGCCAGCGCAAGTCCGAAAATGCGCCATTCTGCGATATTCAGCGGGAGGCAGCTGCGCCCCCCAAATCACGCTGAGCAATAATGCAATGGTAATGAATGTTTGCGCAACTGAAGGGGGAGGAACCATGCATAAATGGCACGGTGCGATATTCAACAACATGTGCCATGCGCAATAGGGGAGCAAGCAGAAGTTGCACTATACCGGAAATGAGCCAAAATAAAAAGGAACAAGGGAGAGGTGCAAGAATGCTACAGGGAAGGCACATGAGGCTGAACCATAGCTGCACAAAGAGGGCAGGAGGGACACACAGGGCAGGCCAGGGAAAGGGCACCCTGAACAGAGAGGCACAGGGAAGGTGTGGGGAGACACAGCCCAGTGCAGGAGGGAGAAGTGCCACACAGTACAGAGGCCACCACATTTAGGTGTTCCCGGTGCAGAAGAAGTAGCAGCCAGGACAGCGGGGGGAACAGAGAAACAGCTGCTGGGGGGGTGAACACAAGCCAGGGACATGGCCAGTGCCACCATCCAGATGGAAGCAGTAATGAGGGGGTGAGAACGTGGGCAGCATGGGGGCACGGCCATGGAAGGACCCGTTGGCAGTATGCCCCCAACAAGCAGTACCAAGCCCGCACCAGCTTCGAGCTGTATAGCAATACCGAGATCGTGGACCAGTACCGCCTGAATTGGGCAATTCTGAGGCGGCTCTGTGAGCTGTGTAGTGATGTGATGCAGGCACCCACACGACGGAGCCATGCTCAGTCTGTGGAGACTAAAGTGCCAGCTTGCATGTGCTTGCTTACCACGGGTACCTTCCAGAGACCAACAGGGGACACCACAGGCATAACCCAGTTGGCCGCATCATGCTCCCTCACCCAATTCCTCAGCGCACTGCTGCCACATGCTGCGGAGTACATCCATTTCCCCAGCACACCAGCGGAGCGCACAGCAAACATACAGGAGTTCCACAGGGTAGCACGTATGACTGGCATGCTAGGGGCAATAGACTGCACCCATGTGGCCATCCGCACACCACCTGTCCCCGATGGGGCAGCATATATTAATCAGAAGGGCTATGCTAGCATCAACTGCCAGGTGGTGTGCGATGCCAGGGGGCTCATAATCAATGTCTGTGCCACGCACCCTGGGGGAGCACAGGATGCCTTCATCTGGCACCAGTCAGCACTGTGCCACAGATTCAAGAGTGGGGACATCCCCACTGGCCACTTAGTGGGTGAGTATGCAAACCACATAGACAAACTTAGGGCTTGGGAGGGGCATGGTCAGAGGTGATATGGATAGTGGCCTACATGGCCCGGGGCAGGGGGATGCTGATCACCAAACTAATCTCCACCCTCTACACACAGGTGACAGTGGATATCCACTCTGTCCCTGGCTGCTCACACCATACTGGCGGCCCGCGACCCCATCACAGCATCGCTACAATGAGGCACATGCCACAACACGTAATGTCATCGAGTGGGTGTTCGGTATGCTGAAGGAACATTTCTGTTGCCTGGACACCTCCAGCGGTGCCCTACAGTACCGCCCCTCAAAGGCCTGCAAGCTATTCCTGGCCTGGTACATCCTGCATAACATGGTCAACGAATGTGGGATAGCCATACAGGTCGAAGAGGGGGACAGCGATGGGGACGATGAGTACACCGGTGACAATGGTGATGGGCAGCCCCCCTTGGGCGATGGGACCCCCGACTACTCCGGCTGGCACAGCTGCACTGGGACACCATCACGGAGGAGCACTTCAGCCAACCTAGGTAAGTCATGGGTCCATGTGCAACCACCAGTGGCAAAGGCACAACTCACAAACACACATGGACACACACCAGGGGTGCATGCTGTCAAGGGAAGTGGCCGGGCATGGAACCACACACACCGCCAGGGATGGGAGAGGTCTAACATGGCACATGGTCAGACACACACACACACACAACTCACCAGACATGCACAAAGGGTAGGAGGCATGCTGACCCAGAATGCCACCCCTAGCCATACACATGTCCACAGACCACCAGGCCCACTGCCTGTCATTGTGCATGTGTCAGATGATGGGAACCATTGCACAGTGGTGTACAGTGCAATCCAGGCATCATCATGCACACGCAACTGTGGACAGCAGCCAGGAGGGTGTGCAGATGGACTGTGTGTGTGCGTGCAGGGCTGGGTATCAACCCGTGCATTGCCTGCTGAAAGGCACAATGCACACAGGGCAGCATCAGACAGTAGCCGCGTTGGGAGACATGTCAGTCACACACCACAGTGCCACGGCCACCACGGATGCGTGGGCAGCCCCTCCAAGACCTGCCAGCAGTGACAGGCTGACCACTGGCCTCATGGGGTGGCACCGATGGTCCCCCAGGGGTTACACTGCATGAACATGATTGTGCTCACGCAGGGGTCTGCAGCACACCAAACATGCCTGTGCCAGGCATGCTCGGGATGCCCACAGCTGAACCCGGTGTCAACAAGGATGGTGTCACATGACGCTGGGAACTGGGGGTGGACAGTGCACTGCGTGGTGTCTGCGACGCATGGGCACATAACTATGTGCCCAATGTGGCCATGACAGCAGTGAATGCCTGTGTCTGCCTGTCAATGGCAGCGGTCACATCTTCCCGCAACAGGTCCATCCCTGCCAGGAGCAGAGTGGTGTCTCTGCTGCGACACTCCTCTGCCTGGTGCAGAGCTGCACTCAGTGCATCCACCACCGTCACAAGCCACAACTGCTGATTGACTGATGCTTGCAGTATGCGGGTGTGCTCATCCAAGAGGTCACCTGCCTGATTGGCATGCTGGCCCTCAGGGTGTTCATGGCCCTGATGCTCATCACCCCTTGAGGGTGGGCTCTGCACACCAGGGCCAGGCCTGGGCATGTCCACAGGTGGTGCACTGATGCTGCCCCCGACACTGTACCCCCATGGCCATTGGCCGACTGCTGATGCTGCCCCTTCGACTGCCACTCCCCAGGGCTCAATGGTGCCGCCGCAATGGCCGCAACAGTCCCACTGTCCTGTACACACACCAGTGCTGACCCATTGGTGCTGACAGGCACAGGCTGGGACTGTGATGACACGTAGGCCTCCACGGCGGCATCCACCCACAGCCATGGCCGCGATGTAACCTGCTGTGTGCCCATCCTGTGGCACACACATGTCACTGCCCATGACGTTAGCGACATCATCATCAGTGATGGATCCGGCACCAGCCCGAGTCTCAGCATGCTGGCATCCATGGATGCTGGCATGCTGGGACATGGGCAAGGCCTCCTCTGCACCTGCTCCACCAACATCAGTCTGGACATCCAGGTGGGCCCACTGTAGCCCTGAGCCACGTATTCCTGTGGAGGTGGATGGGCCCTCCTCCATCTCCATGTGACCGGCCTCAGTGGAGAAGCCCACCACTGCTGACCCATGCAGACACTCAGGAGCTGTAAGGGAAAACAGAGTCGCGTTATTGCATGTGACCTACCCTGTCCCCCCCCAATAGACAGACCATGACCTACCATGCAGTGATGGGCTACCACCCGTCTGGAATCCACCACCCGGAACACCCTCAATGGTGCAACGCTGCATGCTGCCAGCAACCTGCTCCTCTTGTGGGGTCAGGCATAGCACCTCTGGCTGTCCCCCACCTGTTGCAGACCATGCTGCCCTGATGGCAGCCACCTTCTCCTTAATCCTCCACCTGTCTGTGCCCATCTTCTTCTTGCACTCCTGCACGGAGCGCTGGTGGCTGCCATGCAGGTTTACAGCATGTGCCACCTCCTCCCATGCAGCAGCATGGGCCTGTGGTGTTTCCTTGCATCCGCTGAGAAGCAGCTCCTGGTCTAGGTAGGCCTTGAACAGGGCATCTGTCTTGGCCTTAGTGAAATTCGGCCTCCTCTTCCTCCCACAACTCTGTTCCTCTTCCTCCACAACATGCTCGGTCATGATTCAGCCTGTGAGAATGACAGGTGTTACTTGTGACTGTGCAGTCCCATGCATGTCCCAAAATCTACAGTCCACACTCCCAAACAGCATGCAACTCACTGCAATAGACTGCAGTAACCGACTATGGCCAGTGCAGCCTAATGTCTCACTTTTATAGCGCAACCCATGCAAATGAGGTGAGGCGCATCTTTAAGTGGATGCAAATGCAGTGACTGTGCCATTGAATGGCTGATTAGCTGATTTGCATATGCCAGCTGAATATCGCACTGTTGCGCTTTGCGCAATTGTGTTGAACGTGCTGAGCCAAGGGCGCAGTTCTATGACATATGCAGTACACACCTAACTGAGCATGCCTGGGTTGATGATGCAGGTGCCTGCCATGCTGCTGATGTGCTGTGCATGGGAGGCAATGCAGGGCACGGCCACCATTATGCCAGTGGCGCTACAGTGCTGTTCACCTATATGGCACTGTGACGTCGTAGGTGCACTGGGGCAACAGCACGGTAGGCCGCTACAGGAGGTAGCACACAGGCACCCAATTGCACTACATGCATTGGGTTCCAATTGCGCTGTGGCTGTCCGTGCGCCACAGACCCTTGACTCTGTGCCCAACCTTTGCCCCATAGGTGCCATGCATCAGGCATGGGTACACCACTATTGCTCTGTTCAGTGACAGCATGATAGGGAATGGCAGCGCTGTACCGTGCAGCATCTGCACGTGGCAGGACCACACTGCAGAGTGCCATTTTGACTGAACTGAGCAGCAGAGATGGTGCAGAGGCATGCTATGCAGTGGAGCCAGGTGGAGCTGGCAAACCTTGTCGCCATTGTGGAGCCACACGTTGCGCCTTTATTTGGGGAGGCACCCCTGGACAGGGCCAGGAGTCAGGTGTGGCAGGAGGTGGCCGATGTCCTGGAGGAGGCCACTGGTATGAGGCAGATGGCAGAGCCGCCACCGATATGGAGACCTGAGGTGGAGGGACCCAGACCTGCTTGCCCACCTGTGGGCATGTGCCAGGAGGGGCATGGTGCCATGGCCAGGTAGGTGCAACATCCATACACTTTTATTGTCCATACAGGTATCACAGTTGCATGTGTCCGGCATGTGGGGGGGCCACCCAGTGCTGGCCGTGGTGGTGTTATCGGGGTGTGAGGTGGGTGGGTCTGGCTGTATGGGATTGCACACACATGGGGGTTGGGGGAAATTGCTACAGGATTGTACTGATGTTCCTCTCTCCATGTTTTGCACCTTAGGGCCTGCAGAACGCCAGCAGGCCATAGACTGGAGGCGCCATCTGGAGGAGCAGCAAGCCAGGAGGGGTAATGGTAGTCAGTGGTGCATGGACCACCCTGATGATGGTGAGTGCCTTACATCCATGATTACTATTGCATGCTGTATAATTGGGCAGGCAGCGGGACATGGCCACCATCCATTGACACCACTGCCATGCGCGCAGCTTGTTACAGTCAGCACTGTCCAGTGGCACTGCATGTCTGGAAGTGCATCAATGGTGGTCCATCCGGGCACTGGGCACATGGCTGTGGCACTGCCTTCACACCGCATAGCCAAGTCACTGTACGGCCATGGTGGTGCTGTGCAGGACATGGGCAGTGGGTATGTGCAGTGGTCCACATGGCTGTGGCTGCCTGGGTAGGCAGGTCTTGTGGACACGGTCACTGTGGGTGTTCGCGCACCATCACGGGGCATGGCACATGGCTGTATGCCATGCACAATGGGTGGGCTGCAGGGGGCTGGATAGTCACACTTATTGACTCTGCTCCCTCATCCTAGGTGGATGGCAATTCCAGGTGCTGGAACAAAATGTGAGGGAGCTGCTTCAGGTGGTAAGGGCAACACTCGAGCTTTTGGAGTGCATCCACCACCATGGGGTGAGGAGGAGGAGGAGTGGCAGATATAGGTGCCATGTGGAGGAGGACCAGGGCACACAGTGAACACTCCATGCTCCTACTACCACCTTCCCCCCTTTGACCCACCCTCACACCCCTTCTTCCCTCTCCCATATGTTCACCCCTGCCCCTTACCCACCCCCACCTGTTATGTGTCACTTCCCCTTGTAAATATTTGTATATATGTTTTGTTACTTCTTTTAAATATAAGCATTTTGTTATGACAACTGTGGTGGTCTCTGATTTGCAGCGGGCTACAGGTGCTCAGCTGCAGTGGTGTGCATGGCATCAGGGGTGGTTCATGCATGGGTGTGTGTGTGTGTGTGTGTGTGTGTGTGTGTGTGTGTGTGTGTGCAGAGGTGAACCACCTATGGTGTGGGCAGGGGGATCAGTCACTGTCTGTGGTTTGTGTGTTGTACTCTGTGCAGTGGTCCATGTGGCCTGCACTGTGTGCATGGCACCCCTGTCAGACCATCCATGGCCTGTGCAGCTGACACCCTTGCCTGTCTGTGATATGCACAGTCTGCTTGCATGTCAGTGGTGGCTGTTGTGGCCAGTGCTTGGATGGGATGTGTCCTTGGGAGGGTGTGCAGGGTGCTGTACCACTGGAGGTGGGGCCCGGGGCATGCCCTGTCACATGTGGGGTACTTCGTGTGCTGACACATGGTCAGTCTCTCAGTTGTACCTCAGGGGGGATGTGCAGGGTGGCACTGTGTATGCATCTGTTGCATCACTGTCTGCTGCCACCCACTGCAGGGTGTCCATGGTGGGGCTGCCTTGCATGGCTCCATGGTGCACAGGGTTGCATTGTCACAGTGGGGGTGGTGGCATGCATGGGGTGCCCTGCACTGTTGGGTGCTACTCCTGGGCAGGGTGTATGGGGATCGTGGTGCAGGGTGTGCTCTGCATTTATGGGATGGCATGGTACGGGGTGGTTGGCCATCCTTGTGTGCCGGTCACAGCTTGCCAGGGGGTGTGATGGGGCACCATGGCCCGGCTGTGGGTTGGTTGCTGGTATCCATGAGCCAGTGGTTATTCCAGCCCTTCCCCAGTTGTGCTGTGCATGTGGATGATGTCTGTTCTGCTGTGTGTTCCTCTGCCCATCTGTGGCATGGGTGGTGGGCCCCTGCATCCCTGGTTGTGCTGTTGCATTGCTGCCCTGCTGCTGGGGGGCATCCCTGGTTGTGCTATGACACATCTGGACTGCTCAGCTGAACATCCCTTGTTGCGCTATGGCGCATCATATATGCTCAGCTTCACCTCCCTAGTTACGCTAGGGTGCAGGTGGTGCGATATTCAGTCGTTGGCTGTAGGCGCATCTTGGCCTGCGCAGTTTTTGAATATCATATTTCTTGTGCATGGGCACAGTGGACTTGTGCTTGCTCCTGCTGTTGAGCACTTTTTGGGCGTAGTTTGAATATCTGGGCCAATATACATAAGGTACATATCTATAGTCAAAGATCTCCTGATTATTTGTCAAATGTTCCTATTTAGTACATTTCCCCTTTAAAAATGGAACTAAGCTAAACATTTCACTGATGTGACTTTAAAGGATATTGCCAAAACTACTCACACTGAAGAAGTTTATCAGTGCCCCCCCCCCACACACACACTGGGCCAGGATAAACTTTTTGTAAATCAAAGTAAAACAATGATGTTGTCCTTCTTTTAAAACATGCTGAGCCAGAGCATTAGTTTTGTCATCTTTATTATGTTTTCTTGTGCTTGCACAAGCAACATCTTGTGGTAGTAGGAGAAATGCAGAGGTATGTCAGTGTTGGCAATTGCAGGCTTTAGTAGGTGCTTCCCTCATTCTCCAATTAGCCAGCATGCTAGCACAGACAGAGGAATTATGTAAAGTGGACACAACTTGTAAGAAATGTGCTGCCGCAATCAGAGAAGAGCTCGTCATGCAGCGGCACAGATGACACACCTCCCATACATGCCTATCCTGGTGAAACATTTCAATAAACATGGCGGTGGAGGGCCGCTGCCACACATTCCCCAAAGAAGGCTGACATTGGGGGTGCAATCTCTGTTTTGGCATGTTCACAACCTCCCCACATTGTGTGGCACACTGGGAGCCCACCCCAGTGTGCCTCCGCTCACTGAAGGCTGACTGCATCGGCATGTTACTTCCCCCACCCCACCCCCATGGTGTGGCACACCCCAGTGTGGCCAACATCACCACCCCGGAAGTCATGGGGCAGACTGGGAGCCCACCTGCAAAGAAAGAAAACTGTCCCATGGCACAGTATTCATTTTCTTTTTTTTTTGTACCTGAAAAACAGAAAACAGTCCATTGTCCATGGTGCCCCCAACCCGCATCCACCCTCTGTGCACCCCACCTCCCCACACTCCCCCTCACCCCATTCTTACCTTCAGAGGTCTGGCACTGTGATCTTCAGTGCAGCAGGAACTCGTCTGGACTCTTCGAAGCAGAACTGCAAAATTAAGTAAGCTGTATAATGGCATCAATGGAGGGGGGTTCAACTTAGGTGGATATCTCAGCCACTTTTTTGAATTTTGGCTCCAAATTTTCAACATGGGGGTCTTGGGACCCCACCTCATGAACGCATGCACTGTCATCTCATCATTCAGTCCCAAAAGGTGATTTTGCATTCACTGTGTGGAATCACCTTTCAGGATTGAGTAAAAAAATTACAGTATCACTGTTCATTAGGTGGGGTCACAAAAAGCCTATGTTGCAAATTTGGTGAAAAAATTCAAAAAAATGACTGATTTACTAGTGTGCGTTGAGCACTTTCCACGCACTCTCTTAACTTCAAAAATATTTATTTTTACTCCAATTTTCAACATTGCCATTTTTTCACACCTCCTTATGAATAATACTACTGTCATTTTTCATATCTTGCCTGAAATGAATTTTCACACATCTTGCACACAAGGGTGCGGTAGCTGTGGGAAATCAACTTTTGGGACAGATTAACAAATTTACAGTGCCACTGTTCATGAGTGGAGTTCCCAAAATGCCTATGTTGAAAATTTGTTTAAAAAATTCCCCAAATAAATTGCATTACACAGTTTCTATGCATGCTCATGACTTCACCAATTTTTCATATTCTCACTCCACATTTTCAGCATTGCCATTTTTTTTACACTTTCTGATGGACAGTACAGCTGTCATTTTTCACATCCTGCCTGAAATGTGTTTTTGCACCTGTGGCACCAAATGGTGCAGTCACTGTGCAAAATCACCTTTCAGCTAATGAACTGATAGTGCCACTGTTCATGAGGTGGGGTCACAGAAAGCCCTTGTTGAAAATTTGAAGTGAAAATACCAACAAACACCCAGGGCATTAGGGTTTCCAACCACAATGCCCACCCTGTAGAGACTGACAGGTGTCAGGTGTGTGACTTGGGATTGTCGGCTGTAATGCTCATGCCATTCCACCCTCTCACCCTGCAGCCAGTGACAGGCATCGAGGTGTGCCTTGGACTCTTTGGCCCCAAAGTTCACCCCAGTCTCCTATACTGCACCCATCTCAGCATATTTCCCTTATGGAATGGGGTGAGCATAAGGCTCGAAGATCCCAAGGCACACCGCAGCACTTGTTGATGTATGCAGGGTTGGGTGAGGTGAAATGGCATGAGTGTTATGTCCGATGACCCAAAGGTACACCCCAATGTCTGTCAGTCTCTGCATAGTGGGGGTGGGGTTGGCCTCAGTTTAATACTTCACTGCCATTCCCTATTATACATCTCTGTATCTCCTGCATTACCAATGCCAGTGCCAGCAAGACAACATTTAGCATTGACAAATGTTTGTTAATACTTCTAATGTGCTGTGAAATACAAACCTTAAATTGCTGTTTTTCCTTCCCTATGTAAGGGCTTGGCAATTGCATGTAGCTATATATACCAGTGCTGTAGTGCTATGGTTAATAAACTGATATGATTTGTATACTTTTTCAGTCACAGGGTTTTCAAAATTGGCTTGAATTGTAGAGCAAAAGGAATAGCTGCCACATTTAAAAGAACCATGTGGAAGGGGATATGTTGTTCCACTAATGGATAACCATGAAAGCTGCTTGTACTGCAGTCAACAATATTCGATCCCCTTCAATAAACTATGCATGGCAGCTCATCTGTACAATGTTTTAATTTGTCTTCTGTAGGTAGAATATACCAGTTCTTTTCCAGAAACGATCTAATCATATAGCTCTGGGGACTAAAATCCATTATAAACAATGGTGCTCTACTGTTGTCCATAGCACAAGTTTTGTTTTAAAAGCACATATGACCAGCGCAAAATGTTGGTATATTTTAGTGGTGGGTGTCAGTATGTTTTATCACTATTTTTTAAATAATAGTTTTTTCTTGTTATCCAACATGTGTTTCTTTCCAGTTCTGTGTACCTAACTTCATTTTTACACTTCCCTGTGAGAGTTGGACCTTGCCACTTGGTGGGACTACCAGGAGGCACAGCAGGAGACAGGTGGCCAACAAAGAAGGCTCCCCACCCATGACAAGGGACTCATCCTCAATATCTGGACTTTAAGGGGAGTGAGCATGTCTACACATAGGGCATACCCAGAAAGCACATTCTAATAATGGCCAATATGAATGTGTTAATAGAGCCTGATGGCATCAAGGCAGAAATGGATTAACTGAATGATTACTGCTGAAGAAATGACAGATATGATTGAGACTGACTGAATGATTATTGCTGAAAGGAACAACTAATATTGGTTAAGAATGAAATGAATGAAAATGTACTAAAAAAAATATGAACACATATCAATGGCCAACATCATAGGTAAAACTCAGCCAAAAGGTGACAGCTAGATACAGTTTTAAACTGAGACTAAGGTAAAAATGTTAAAGTAGGCAGACTGAGTAAGCTGACTAAAATGACTGACTGAGAAGTGGAAGCAGCTTTTGGCTAGAAGCCAAGTGAAATTAATTGAAAGAAATGCTGTGAAACTGAGAAGAAAGTTTGCACATGGCTTGGCATGGACAGCAGGTAGAACAAACAGAAAGCATGAGATAAATATAGTAGAATGACATAAGTAGGATATAGAAACCAGTAAGTGCACCACAATCCAAACATAAAAAGTAAGTACCGAAGTTAAGTGAGAGAATGAATGCAGCATGAGTGGCTGATCTAGAGAAAAGAATACATAATGCAACCGCCAGGGAAAGCAAAAAGACAAAATACTAACCTAGAAAGTCACTGAAGGCACAAACCAACCAGAAGCTTGGATTTACTCCGAGTTTTTGGTGTAGGGCTAGAAACCATAACCTTCTGATCTTCCAGCCTCAGTGGTGAGTGTGCAACCTGCTGAGTCACTGAGCCAATTATAGTGATGTCCCATTACAAGCTCTCTCAGTCCTTAACCTACTTCTGCAGTTCACAGATAGCTGACCTGTTCACGTCTGGAGTGGTGGAATTCACTGGTATCTCTCAATGAGCCAGCCTCGGAGCTGGAGGATAGAAGGAAGTAGTTGGTGGTCACGTGACGTCCATTGATCAATCAGCAGTTACAAGGAAATATTTGGAGAAAATAAAGGAGTAGTACACCCTCATATCTTGTAAAGTTATTTGCTTCCTTGTCAGTAGATTATTCTTTCCATGTAGTTGTATGGGATACATGTGTTTACCCATTGTTTGCTTTCACTGTTCATACCAGTCCCTGTAACTATTCTGGGAGGGGGTCTCCATTTCATGGTTGTTGAAATCTCATTGTGCCTACAAGCTGCATTAGCATATGAGAACATGATGTGTCAGCACTCTTTAGTCTCTACAGTATGCTTGTCTGCCTAATTACAGTTCAACAGAACAAGTTACAGGAAGGTATGAAATACCACATTTACCTTCAATTAGCTTTTACAAACTGTCTTTGATGTAATACAGTTTTTTTCCTTTGAATTGCATTCAATATGTGGGTTTCTAGAAAGTTTTTCAGGTGATGTCCATTGATCAATCACCGGTTACAAGGAAATATTTGAAGAAATTCCCCACTCGCTCCATTCATCAGCTGAGGAGCATAGCCTAGGAACCAAATGCCTGCTCTGAATCAACCCCCCCCCACTCGCTTCATTCATCAGCCAAGGAGCATAGCCCAGGAGCCTGACGCAGGCTCTGAAAGACTCCCTCCACTCGCTCCATTCATCAGCTGAGGAGCATATTCCAGGAGCCCGATGCAGCAGGCTCCGAAAGAACATCCCCCCCACTTACTCCATTCATCAGCCGAGGAACATAGCCCAGCCACAGGTATGGATGCACTCTTGCATACAGGACAGAATCCTGAAAGTGGACATTTTATAGCTGTGTTAAAATATGTAATGATATTTAACAGTGCTCCACTCTGCCATTTTTAGCATGCTTTGTTAGTAGCTTTAATTAAATATTGTTGGCAGAGTGGGCTGATAGACCCCGGTGCCTGTATTAATTTCATGCTGAGCTTGCATAGGCTCATTGCACTTTAAGACCAAGGACTTGAACAGTTTGCTATATGTATGTGTACTTTAATCCGATTTGAATTTGGATTTAATGTACCTGTATTATGGCATTCCTCCTTGTTTGGAGCATACGTAGTGTGATAAGGATAATCTTTTGTTAGGGCTCCAGCCCTGTTTCTGACCCCTTTTGTTTCTCTGATCCTTTTCAGTAGGCTCTGAAAGAACCCCCCAAACTTATTTCATTCATCAGTCAAGGAACATAACCCAGGAACCTGACACAGCTACAGATGCACTCTCGCATACAGAACACAATCCTGAAAGTGGACGTTTTGCAGCAGGAAGTTAGCTCATTGACGCTGCACGTCCACTGCTCCCCCATCTCAAATTTGCTCTCCTGCCCTCTGATGTGGCACAGAGAATCTAGCTGCTCTCCCTCCTTCCTTCTATTTGGCAAGTGAAGGACTCAAACCTCTAACCTTCTGCACCAAAGGCAGGTACCTAACCACTGCACTGTTCTAGCAGCCCTACTACACTCCTGTACTTTCTCTGATCTTATATTATTTGGCAACTGTTTCCTACTCAGTACCAGTTTTACTGTCCTGCCCCACCACCCTTGCCACTCACTGATATCCCTTTAACTTAAGAGCGTGCAGAACAAGCATCCACCTGTCAGTTGGGCATGTTTCCCAAGATGCTCTTAATATTATTCCAGAGCTCACTATTAATAAAGATTAACCTATCACTCCCTCCTTCCTCATCTAATAATTGTAAAAAACAAGAAATGCACATAGTTAATTGTTATGATAAACCTGATTGTATTCACTTGAACCTCCCCAACCCAGGGACCTCGTGTTCTGATGGCACTCCAAATAAACTTATGTGGACAGTGTCTCTAGGAAAATGTACCTACCCCATCCTCCTGGTACAGCTGAATTTGCTTATAGGCAAGGCAAGGCAAATTGTATTTAAGAAAACACCCATCCCAGAGGCTCTGGGTGCTGAACATATTAAAATTTCATACTATAAATCATAATAAATACATAAACAACATGCTATTGAACATAAACATACAATATTCCAGCAATTAAAACAAGATTTTGTATCAATACTACCCTCAACAGCAGCAACTAAACTCAAAATAGCCAAAGGCTAACTTAAGCATAAAATTCTGAAAACAGGTAAGGGCTATAAAACACAGGCTGGGAAGACCTGATTATACAGAAAGGCCTTGAGGTGGGCTTTAAATACCTCCACAGAAGGGGCCTCCCTAACACCTGAAGAAAGTGAATTCCACAGGACAGGGGCAGTGATACTAAATGCTCTGTCTCCAGCTGTTTTTAACCTCATCCTGGGAATCTCGAGGAGGCCCCTAGAAGAGGAGCAGAGGGAGTGGACCGAGACAGCAGGTGTAAGAAGGTCCTTCAGGTTCACAGTGAAAGAGAGCACAAATAAAATAAACACCAACAACAAATCCCAGATGTTAAAAAAATCTAAAATTGCATGCCCTAAGGCTAGCCTGGCTGCTACTATTGCTCTCAGGAAATATTCACACCAACCCTGGACCGGGTGCAGGTGCAAGTACACCAATATTTGTAAAGAAGTTAAGGGTACTAATGATCACATCTATAAACATCTGCAGCCTTATGGCTAAGTATGATGCTCTACATGTCTGCATTATACAGGATAAGCCCAGCATCCTATCTATCATACAAACCTGGCTTACTCTGAGAACCCCCAAACTGGCAATCCAGCTGGAGGGCTACACATCCTTCAGACTGGACAGAGCTGATAAATGTGGACATGGTTATATCATATATGTAAAAGACACCCTCCATGGAATAGCACCCTCCATCCCACCTACTGGGAGTAGCTCCCAAATGCTCACAGTGCAGTTGTGGCTCAGGGCCCAGAGAAAGTGCCTCACTATAGTATCTGTGTACATTCCCCCCAAAAATCAGGCAAATGGATTTAAACTTGCCCTTGACTACCTTTCTGAACTCTGTGATAACTCCAAGGTCCTAATGCTTGGGGACTTCAGTATTAATTGGTTATCCCTGAGACATCACCATACAAGAATGCCATCTCAGCAATAGACATGTTTCAGATTGTGCAGTACCCCACATGGCTAAACTATTGCACTGGCACAAGTACTCTCATTGACTAGATTATAGCAAATTGGCTGCAAAGAATCACTAGTACCACTGTGCTTCCTGATACCATCAGCGACCACTAGCCAGTCTTATGCACCTGGACCAACAAGGCACCTAAAACCCCTCAAAAAACTACCACATCAAGAGTGTTAAAAAAAGGGCAACTTGCCTCTCTCGTAACCCTCCTTTGTATGCAAGACTGGTCAGCTGTCTATGCTGCCGAAGATGTTGACACTGCACTAGAGTGCTTTATTAACATTTTTCATATGTCTTGCAACATACAGTATATGTCCCATATAAGAGAAGGAAAATTAAAGAGTCCAGTAAGACATGGATCATACCACAGCTCCTCAATCTGATGAGGATAAGGGACAACCTGTGGCACAAAGCTAAAAGCACAGAGTCCCACATTGACTTCCAAAACTACAAAATAACTCGGAATCAATGGAAAAAGGTCCAGCTCCCCATAAAACTCCCAGGGGAAATGCCAGACCTCACCCAACAACTAACACACCAAAATCTGGCCAATGAAAAATCATGTACATGAATGCCCACAGTCTGGGAAACATGATCCTAGACCTGCAGGCAACAATGACAGAGGCTAAAATGTACATAGTAGCCATTAGCGAGACACGGTTTCCCAGTAACCACACTTGGGAGACTTCAGTACCCGGCTATGTACTGTTCAGAAGAGACTGAGGTGCAAAAAAAGGGGGAGGAGTAGCCCTTTATGTCAATGAAAATATCAAAGCTACAGAAATTCAGAATACACATAAGGAGCCAGAAGAACTGTGGGTCACCCTGGAAACAGAAAATGCGACAGGCATACAAACTGGGGTTGTCTACAGGCCTCCAGACCTGGGAGAGGACACAGACACATTACTGTTAGAAGATATACAAAACATGACAGTTAAAGGGGAGGTTCTGATAATGGGAGACTTCAACATGCCAGATACAGATTGGTCAATACCAGCAGGAACATCCGCCAAAACTAGACACATAGTGGATTTCCTGCTAGGGGAGAGCCTCAAACAACTGGTACAAAAACCCACAAGAGAAAGGGCTATCCTTGATCTAGTAATGACTAATGGGGAAAGGATCACAGAACTCCAGGTAGAAGGTCAACTGAGGGCCAATGACCATCATATGGTATGGTTCAATTTGACCACTAAAACTAAATCATCCCATTCCAATGCAAAAATATGGGACTCCAGAGGAACTGACTTTGATAAGATGGTCAACAAAGTTAAGCTAGCCCTAGCAAGAAGAAATACAGGTGAGGGGTACAAGCAAAGTGGGCAAGCATTAAGGATGCAATACTTGAAGCTACATCCCATTGTGTTAGGGAGAAAAGCAAGAGCAAAAGAAGGAGGAAACCACTTTGGTACTCAAAAACAGTAGCAGAAAAGGTCAGAGCCAAAAGACTGTCCTTCAGGAAATATAGGTGAACGCAGCGGGATGAAGGTAGGGAGGCATACAAAACTTCCCTAAGGGAAGCAGAGAAGGCTGTAAGGCAGGCAAAGGTCCAAACCGAGGAAACACTAGGACGAACAGTAAAAGAAGGGGACAAGACTTTCTATAGATACATTAGTAAAAGGAGAAAGTCCAGAGGGGGTATTGCTAAGATCAAAGGAGATAAGGGGGAGTGAATGGAGGAGCACCAAGGAAAAGCATCTATCCTAAATAGATACTTCTGCTCAGTATTTACTGAGCAGACAATAGGGCAGGGCCCACAGCTCAGCACCATGGACACAGGGGGGAGGGAGGTGTGCACAAGTCCCTTCACAAAAGAAAGGATCCTATAAGAGCTTGATAAGCTCAGGGTGGACAAGGCAATGGGACCAGATGGCATACATCCCAGGTTACTAATGGAACTAAGGAAGGAACTAGCAGAGCCATTATCAGAACTGTTTAGTGAGTCTCTGAGAACAGGAGAGGTCCCAGAAGACTGGAGAAGGGCTCATGTGATCTCGCTTCACAAGAGTGGTAGCAGGGAGGAGGCAGGCAACAACAGACCAGTTATTCTTACCTCAGGAGTAGGCAAGATTAAGGAGGCATGCCTTAACATAGAAACATAGAATTTGACGGCAGATAAGGACCGCTCAGCCCACCCAGTCTTCCCATTTCCCTACCTGATGGATACGCTGCAGATTCTAGCTAATCAACAGCTTACTTCCTCCTACACCCACTAGAATTGCCTTATGTCTGTCCCATGCATTCTTGAATTCTCCCACTGTTCCTGATTCCACAACCTCCTCAGAAAGGCTGTTCCATGCATCCACAGCCCTCTCTGTGAAAAAATACTTTCTAACATTATCCTTAAGGAAAGGATAGTACAACACCTGGAATCCATAGGAGCACAAGATCCAAGACAGCATGAGTTTACAACAGGAAGGTCCTATCAAAATAATCTCATAGATTTCTTTGACTGGGTAACCAGAGTGGTGGACCAAGGGGGTGCAGCTGATGTCGCCTACCTTGACTTTTGATACTGTTCCACATAGAAGACTGATTAATAAGATGGGTAGCTTGGGGTGGGTCAGAAGGTGGTCAAATGGGAGGCAAACTAGTCGGTAGGCAGAAAACAGAGAGTGGTGGTAAATGGTATGCAGTCGGAAGAGATGCAAGTCACAAGTGGGGTACCTCATGGATCAGTCCTGCAGCCAGTCCTCTTCAATATCTTCATCAGTGACATTGCAGATGGACTGGAGGGTAAGGTTTGTCTGCTTGCAGATAACACCAAGATCTGCAACAGAGTAGATGATCCAGATGGGATGGGCAGAATGAGAAGAGATCTGGATAAACTGGCAAAATGGTCGGAAGAGTGGCAACTAGAGTTTAACGCAATGAAGTGCAAGATTATGCACATAGGGAAGAGAAACCCTGAAGCCACATACAGGTTGGGAGGGGAGTTGCTGGCAATCACAAGGGAAGAAAGAGACTTGGGCATCATAATCATCACAGATGATCTGAAATCATACAAGCAGACCACTAAAGCAGTATGTAAGGCTAGGGGGATGTTGGGGTGTATTAGTAGGGGTATCACAAGTCATAAGAGGGAGGTAATAATCCCTCTTTACAAGACACTGTTTAGGCCCCATCTGGAGTACTGCATGCAGTACTGGAGGCCACACCTTCACAAAGACAATAACAAAATGGAAGCAGTCCAGAGAAGGGCAACCAAAATGGTGCAGGGACTGCATCAGAAAACATATGATGACAGAGTAACGGAGCTCAAGATGTATACCCTAGAGCAAAGGAGGGAGAGAGGTGATATGATCGAAACATTCAAACACCTTAAGGGCATTAAAGGGACAGTAAACACTGCAGGGGTCACTCAAATTATGAAAGCCTATAAAAAGGTCTTTCAAATAAGGTATGGAGCTTACCTGTATGTGTCAGGAATACTGAGTTATGAATACCTAAGTCATCTGTAAATCAAAACAAGGCAGCAGCCGTTTAATTGAATCATGAGACCAACAGTGATGTCACTGAGGGGCAAGTTGTAATTACCACATACAGTTTGCCCCTCTGTGACATCACTTCCTGTTGTAAAATGGCTGCTGCCATGTTTTGATTTACAGATTATGTAGAAAGTCATATCTCAGAACTCCTGACACCTACAAGGAAATCCAGTGCCTCATCTGAAATATATTTCATGGACTTTCACAATTTGAGTGGCCTCTTCAATGTTTTCTGTCCCTTTAACAAGGTGAAAGAGTCTAACATGTTTCAATATAAAAAACAGCAGGACAAGAGGACACAGCATGAGATTAGAGGGAGGCCAATTAATGGGTAATGTGAGGAAGATCTTTTTCACAGAAAGGGTGGTGGATGCATGGAATAGTCTACCTCAGGAAGTGGTGGATATGAATACAGTGCTGGGCTTCAAACAGGCAGGGGATAGGCACAAGGGAGCAATACAGATGAGTCTGAATAGATACGCCATTAACAGAGTAAAGGCCTATGGCACATTCATAAGGTAGAAAAAAATGGACAGACTGGATGGGCCTTACGGTCCTTATCTGCCATCAACTTCTATGTTTCTATTTAATGCACCAGCGCTATCTGACAAGCTAAGAAATCACACTTCAGAAGTGAATTTAACAACTCCTGGGGTAACAACCATAGATTTTGGGAGAACATCAAATCCCTAACAGGGAAAGCTAGTAAAACTCCCACGATGCTCAATACAAATGATGTTATCACCCAAGACTCCAAAAACATCACCGATGCCTTCAACAAGGCCTTCACTGACCTCAGTGGAGTGCTTCCCCCAGACTTTCTACTACCCCAGCAAGGATCCAATCCTAGGATCAACACCACCTCATCTGCCAGAACAATATCACCCTTCTACCTTAAGATAATCACTTCAGCTGAAGCCAAAAAATATCTAGCTCAAGCTCTCAGGAGACAAGATCTAGTGGTGACTCACTAGACCTCAAGTTTGTAGCACTCATCCTAGATGTTCTACTACCTCCTCTAACCAAGATCCTAAATCTATTGCTCACTACAGGAAAATTCCCCCAAATCTGGAAAGCAGCAGTGGTCACTCCAGTATTTAAAAGTGGTGACAGAACTGGTCTAACCAACTATTGGCCTATCTTAGTTCTCCCCCTTCCCTTGAAAGCCCTCGAGAGGATAGTATACGACCAGACAGTTCAGTATCTAGATAAGCAGAGCCTTCAATGCCTACAGCAACACAGATTCAGGAAGGCACATAGCACAACCACAGCCCTGATTGAGTTCACTGGCTGTATTCATGAGGCACTTGACCAGGGGCTCTTGGTGAGGGCTACATTTATTGATCTCACCAAAGCCTTCGATATGGTCAACCATGAGTTACTTCTCAGCCTGTTGGCCAAAATTGGGTTATTTACCAATTCAGTGGGCTGGTTCCGGAGTTACCTCTCCAACAGAACACAGCAGGTCAAGATACATAATGTAGTATCTGACCACTGAAATGTCACCATGGGAGTGCTCCAATGCTCCATTTTAGGCCCCCTGCTATTTAGCCTGTTTCTGAATGACCTTCTAAAAGCTTGCCATTACAATATCCTTCTATATGTATATGATGCTGTGCTGTACACATGTCACTCCACGCCAGGTGCATTAGAAGTAATGATGCAAGCTTATTTTTGTGCAGTGGAAGAGTGGTTCCTAAATTCCAAGCTTCTACTAAATTACAAAAAAAACAAGTTAATGTTGTTCACCTCCCATCATAGCCACCACAAGTCATATGCCATCAAAATATATAACAACAAGAACAAAATACTAGACATGGTCAGTAACTTTAAATACCTCTGGGTCATCCTTAACTGCTCTCTCTCTCTCTCTCTCTCTCTCATATGGGCTACACATGACCATTTCACCAGGGCAGCTAGTGCCAGAATAAGCCAACTATACTGTCACAGACTCTGCCTCATGAAGAATGCAATAAAACTGGCAGTAAATAGCTTGGTCTTGTCAGCCACAGACTATGGTCTTGTTGTATATGGGTCCGGCACTAGCACTGCCCTTAAGAGAATTAAGGTTGCCCTAAACAAAGTGTGCAGGCTTGTTTTAGGAGCACACCACTTGACACACACATGTAAGCTCTACTCAAATACTGGATGGCTCAGTCTTAACAACAAGACCCAATACCAGGTTTGTCTGCTTGCAAGAAAGTCCACCCTTGGCCTCGCACCCCCAGAAGTGCAGAGACTTCTCAACCATTCCACCAACCCTAGACAAACCAGTGGTACCAGAAAACCTGCCTTTCAAATCCCATTTCACTGCACTACACAAGGGCAGATATCCTTTGAGTACAGGGCCCCCGTGTGGCTAAATTCTCTCAGCATGGAACTAATAATGGAACCAAAACTTGGCCCCTTCAAATCCAAACTGTAAGCGCATCTTGTAGCGTGCAATACATGCAACTGTGACTCAAAAACCAAAAGCTATTAGGTTTATGCCCCTTAATACTCCCATTATTAGAGGTGAGCAATATGCATAAAATTCATTATGAGTAGTATTTCACGTAGAACCTGAATTTCGTGTAATATTCTGCAAAGCAAAGTGAATAACTTCTTATCTCGAAGCAACGCAAAGTTCCTATTGTTTTCTATGGACTTCATGCTACTTCGCCTTTGTTTTTAGCTCTTTAAGGCGAATTTTGCAATGATTCATGGTATGTAAGGTCACATGGGCTCTATATTGTTTTGCACAGCATCAGTTGAATGTAGTGTGTGTAGTGGAAAGCTGCAGACAGTTTACTCTCAGAACTCTGAGACTCAAACCACCGAAAAACGTTTAAAAATGCATTTTCGCCAAAACATTTTGTGTCAAAATTTAGTACATTGATTGTAGTAAACCCTTGTGTGTTTATATCATTGAGCATTTATTGATTTTGTGTGAATATTGAATGTTAGTTTAGTACATTCGGTCTCTGTACTGACAGACACTGTAGAAGTGTGTTTCGTGGAGGGTTGGATCTGTGGTGTAGAAGGGAGATTAGTGAAAAAGGCAGTTTTTCCAACTGTTGTTGGCTAGTTTTTTATTGTTTGAGTGTTCAGGTACACACAGTAAAACTTCACTTAATTTTTTATAAGTTGTTTCTGTTTGCTGGACATTTATTCAGGCATTTTAAAAGACTGTCTGTGTTGTAGTTTAGTGAACAGTTAAAGTTTCTGTGCCTGACCTTTAATCTGTGTGCATGGTGTGAATTGATATGCATTTTACTGCAGTACCGCAATAGCAATACTCTGAATTTCTTATCCTGTCTGCAATATTTTTCCCTGCTTCTGTGTAGCTACAAACTACTGCTGTCCCCCCCGCCAACCCCTCAAAACAAAGTATTGTTTTTGGACTTTTGAATTTTTGAAGATTGGTTAAGATCTTGTGTTGTGCTAGTGTGACTGCATCTCTTTTGGTTTTTGCTTCCCATCCCCCAAAAACTGCAGAAATAATAAGCTGCTGGTAATTTTCTGTGTAATCTTAAGAAATGCCTGTGAAGAGACGTTCTTGCAAAGCTATTTCTGACTGTGGAGCTGCTGCCAAGAAGACTATTATCAGTGGATGTTGTGATGATGAGGCAGGTTCATCAGGGACTAGCAAGTCTAGCAGAGTTAAGAGTGGTCGTGGTCATGGCAGTACGCAGCAGAAGGGAAAGGTAGTAGTTGCTGCAAGTAAAGGGATTTCTCTGACTCTGTTTTTCATGGCTAAATCAGTCACTTCAGTGCTGGTTGGAGATGCTGTTGTCCCTGCTGATAGTAAAGTTAGTGACGGCATGGTTGATAACAGCATGAGTATTGCTACAAGTTCAACCCAGGCAAAGTTATCAGGTAGGAAAAATGTTGTTGAATCCACAGACTTGAGTGTAGTTAATGTCCCACTCCCCGCAGTAGTTGAACATGATTCTGATCATGCTAATGGCTCACAGTCTCATGTTTCCACTGATCGTGAGGTTAGGCCATCCAAACATTCAGATGTTGATGAAAAAAGTGTGGATGACAGTATTGAGGCTATTGTTGGAATATCTCCACAGGAGGACAGCATCCAAAGTGAATTTGTGGATGATGATTACGAAGATGAAGCTAGTGATCCTATTTGGGAGCCAGACAAAAAGAAAGTGAAGATGGCTATTTGTAAACAGTCTGTTAGTCAATCCCCACCCCTCAAAGTTCTGATGTAGCTGTGTCTGTTGATGACCCTGAAGTAATAGTCATAGATTGTGATGTTCAGTCAAAGTCTAAGAGTGCACAACACCAGAAATCATGCAGTACACCCCGCATTTCATCGTCACCCAAACTGCCATTCCATATGGAGTACCAGCAGTGACATATGAAGAGTAAGGCATCAACACTGCTGCAAGTAAAGGGATTTGGGTTAAATCCTAATACTGACACTGTAGTGCAGCATGAGGGGGGTGCCGAACTCCTGAGGTACCGTCTTTTGGATGAGATGTTAAACCGAGATCCCATCTGCCTGTTTTGGTCGTAGTTCAGGTGGATGTTAAAGATCCCATGACACTTCTCAAAAAGAGTAGGGACATTTCCCTGGTGTCCTGGTCAAATTTCTCCCATTCACCAAAAGAATACCACCAACAGCTTAAAATCTGGTTCAATTTCAGATGGCATCCATCTGTATCCCGGGACAAGGCTGAAAATAGGCAAAAAAATAGTCTAGTCCTCCTTCCCGGTCAACAAAAACTACATAAAATAAATTCATTCATTCACATATCTGGACTGCCTTGTACAGTATGGGCTGCATGCCATTGGCTCATGCTCTGCACCAATGCTTGCAGCCACATGTCAGTTGGCGGGCGGCAGGTGAGTGGGTGCTGCCGCCTGGCCGGCTGATGAGGGAGCGGGTGGTGGGGCTTCAGGGTGGTGGGTGGGGGCCACTAGATCACCAGGGATGACATACTTGGGGGGTAAGGATGCCACGCGATCTGGCTTCTCATGGTCCACTGGACCACCAGGGATATTGGACTTTGGGGAGGGGAAGTCCGATGCCCTCAATTGGGCTGCTGGGGAAACAGAACGTATGCCTGATCAGGTTAAGGGGGGGACATTAACTTTATGCCCACGATCGGGCTGCAGGGAGGAGGACATCAACTTTATGCCTGAGATCGGGTTGCAGGGAGGGGGACTATACGTTATGCCCGTGATCGGCTGCGAGGGGACACTTCAGCCTCATGATCGGGGTAGGGGGCGCTGTTGGGAGTAGGCCACCCACAGGTGGCAGCTGCTGTGTTGCACCCTGCACGCGGCAGCTCACCTGTGGGCAGGGCCCTCGACTTGATCTTTTTTTGGCGTAAAGTTGTGCAGGCACAGGTGGGTTGTGCTCAGAGACTCTGCACAGCCCGGCTGAATATCGGCTGTGCAGTTTATGCATGGTTCCTCCCCCTTCGGTTGTGCATGCCTTCATTATCATTGCACTGTTGCTCAGCATGATTTGGGGGGCGCAACTGCCTCCTGCTGAATATCGCAGAATGGCGCATTTTGGACTTGCGCAGGCACAACCCCATTGCGCATGGCTCAACTCTTTTGAATATCTGGGCCCAAGAGTCCCAGAAAGAAAGAAAGAAAGATAAATTAAAGGAGTAGTACACCCTCATATCTTGTAATGTTATTTGCTTCCTTGTCAGCAGATAATTCTTTCCATGTAGCTGATGGGGATACATGTGTTTGCCCATTGTTTGCTTTCACTGTTCATACCAGACCCTGTAACTATTCTGGGGAGGGTCTCCATTTTAAGGTTGTTGAAATCTCATTGTGTCTACAAGCTGCATTAGCATATGAGGACATGATGTGTCAGCATCCTTTAAACTCCACAGTATTCCTGTCTGCCTAATTACAATTCCACAGAACAAGTTGCAGGAAGGCGTGAAGTACCACATTTACCTTCAATTAACTTTACAAACTGTCTTTGATGTGATACAGGATTTTTTTCCCTTTAAATTGCATTCAATCTATGTGTTTCTAGTGAGTTTTTCATGTTATGTGTACTTTCAGCATAGAAACACATGATGTAAATTGATGCTGTGTCATCATGTTCTCATGTGCTAATGCTGCTTTCAAGGACAATGGGATTTCAACTACCAGAAAATGGAGACCCCCAGGCTAGTTACAGGGGCTAGTATGAACAGTGAAAACAAACAAAAGCAAAAAAATATGTCTTCAACAGCTACACAAAAGAGCTATTTGTTGACAAGGAAACAAAATTTACAAGATATTAGGGTGTACTACTACTTTAAAGAGCAGGTTTTTAGTATAAGATGTTGGGCCACCGCCACAACACATGCAGCTGCTTACTTTTCCCCAAAGTCAGCGTGCCCTATAGCTTCATTTATTTCCATTGATATTTTCTTAAAAAACTCTCATAATTTTCCTCCCAGAGCCCAGCAGCCAAAACACCCTGACTTCCTGAGTCAGACACACACACCCATGCTAGTACGTTTTGTGATGTCGGTAAAGGACAAAGGTGGAGGCATGCTCCATAGACTGTAACTGGGCAATTTTTAAAGTTATTTTTTTAACTTTTCAATACCGTTGTTCACAAATTTCAGCTACTACTTAACTAACAAGGACCTTGTTAGTCAAGCAGTAGCCAGAATTTGTGAAAATCAGTACATGCATGTACTTCAAGCAAGAACAAAACATTCATTCTGGTTCATGGGGCTGGAAAAAGTGACATTAGGAGAAAGAGGAGGTAATTTGAATAACAACCTGATATGCCAGGAAACTTTCTGGCAATTCAGACTACAGGCTTGCATATCTCTTGGCCTGAATGAGATGTTCCAGCTGGGACCTTTCTTTAAGAAGTAACTGAATATGTGAGAGAGATGTTTTATTAGTAGTAAAAATGGGATGAGAAAATGCAAGGGAATTGAACTGTGTGTATCTGAATATTTCTGTGGTTATGACGATAATACCCCCATTAGATTGTATTCTTTCCTGGGAATTCGGGGGGGGGGGGCAGCTAGTCAGTAGCTTCACTTATATTATAACTTTAACTTCCAATCATATTAACAGTAATATGTTTTAATAGAATTATTTTTTTTTAATAATTAAGGGTTCATAGGCATGAGTTCAGATGTATGTGGCATGGAGATATATACAGTATATATATATATATATATATATATATATATAGCACTGATAGCATTCAGACAACTCAGGTGACCACAAAAATATCAGGTGATCAAAGAAGGAAGGTAGATACCATTACCTACAATATAAAAAGAGGGTCTCTGGATTATGATGTCATGTCTTAACAAAGCATCAGAGCGATGTGAAACACTGACGATTTTGCAAGGGGGAGTGCTGCAGTTCTAATGTTCTTTTTTTAAAGTTTATAATAAACAAGAGCTTTTAACATATCCTAGCATTGGATGTCTTTTTGTCGTGTCTGAGGTGGGCAGCTGCTAACTTCAATTTTGCTATGGATAGTGTTTTTCTAACAGCTCCACCTCTGAGTGATCCTGAGCTGCTTCCCTTGCAGTACTACTAAGTGTAAACATTGTTTGATGGCTAGGCAATAGAGGGTGCTGGTAAATGCAACTAACTCAGGGGAAGGGAGAGTGACCAGTGGAGTACCCATACCTCAGTACTCAGTACTGGGTTCAGTCCCGTTTATAAGTTATATTGCAGAAGAGCTGGAAGTAGAGCTGGGTGGAATCTGCAAATTCTGAATTCATGGAAATTTCGTGGAATTTTCCAAAATTCTGACTTCATCAAAATCTGAAGGTACTGAATGCGTATGGTAAATTTTCACCCCATTCCGCAGACTTTTCTTTTTTTTAGAGTTAAATTGTTTATTGACATTTTCAAGTTTACAAAGTAGGATAATCATAAAAGGTAATGAAGAGTGAGGGTTGTTGGTTACATTTACAACCCGACAACATGCAGTATTACAATATAAATGAGTTATGCACTTACCAGCCTGAATGTTACCACTGGACTTTGAGTATCTGGAGAGGCATAGCTTCCATGCTCCACTGAGGGCTGCTGAGGATCCTTTGTGGATCCGGGTGTAGTTCAGGCATCTGTCACCCTGGGTAAGAGCAAACACAAAGAACCACTATTTTACACAGTAACAGAGTTAGGCTGTGTACAGTAGGGATTGATTTAAGGCATATCTAAAGTTTATTGATCATTCATTGGGCAGTTCTCTACCTGTCAGCATCAGTGAGTCATTTACTGGGTGATGAGTCCTGCAGTAGGTCATTCAACCTACTTCGGTCTTGGGAGTAGTGTATCTATAGAAGGGGATTCATGTTGGCTATCTGGACTTGTGGAAACCAAGACCTCCCGTGGTCTGGGAGTCTCAGTAGTTCTCCATCTGCAAAGCAGAAGGTGCTTGGACTGCATGGCCCACAGGGACAACCACCAGTGCTCAGGATCTTATAGTGGGGGGCCTCTGATTGAATTCCTAGGAGGAGCAGGGGACTGGATCTGGGGATTGGTTTGTGTAGTACCTTAGCCCTCACCTCGCAGATATAATCCCAAGTTTGTTGTATAGAGGCATGCCCATAAGATGTGTAGGAGGTCCCCTGGTTGGGATTTATATCTTCAACATACATTGGAACCTTGCAACCCTGCCACGTATAGCACCACAGGGGTGCGGTACCAAGAGTGTAGGATCTTATTTTGCATTAACCTACTTTTTGCAGCTTTTCAAATATTTTTGAGAAGTTCTCCAGCATTCCTTCCACTGTTGCTCAGTAATTTTGGTATGAAGGGCCATCTCCCACTTCTGTCTGGACCCCTCGGTTTGGTTGGGTATGGTGTCCCTGAAGGTAGCATTGATGGAGCTTACTATGCCCTATTTCTTTGTTAGCCATAGGGGCATAACCTGGTCTTCTCCTTGGGGTTTGTGTTTGACATACTCCTATGTGGCACTATGGATCTGTAGGTACCTCCAGAAGTCTGAGGAGGAAAGTGCCCTTCGGGATTATAGGTTGGAGAAGGTCTCTATCACCATGAAGGCTGGGACCATCAAATCCTGCACTCTGGATATGCCCCTGTCTTCCCACCCCTGCTAGTGGACTGGCTTTCTACCTATCTGCAGCTTATCATTCCACCAAAGTGGGGTCACTTTAACTGGGGCAAGTGTCACCCCAAGCCTCCTTCTCAGTAAAGCCCAGCATTGCAGAGAGGCTCCTATGGTAGGGTGGGATTTGAGTCCTGAAGTGGGTGGGTTGTACACTAATAAGGGCAGAGAATGTTTTTGACTGGTTGCCAATTCCATGGCCACTCATTGAGGTATGGATTCATCCCTTGCCGTCATCCAATGCAATGAATGTGTCATTTGGAAGGCCCATTTGTATCCCTTGAGCCATGGGAGACACCACGCCCTGTCCTCCAGTAGGCCCTCAGCTCATTCCTGTTGTATCTGGGGGGCTTTCCTTCCCACAGGAATCTACCAATTGCCTTGTCTGTTCTCTGAGTCCAGCTTGGGGGGGAGGGAGAGGGGTATGTGCACCAATATATAGAAAACTTTGAGGGGCAGGATCATCTTAAGCATGGCTATCTTTCCTGCAAGGGTTAGGCAAAGTTTACCCCATCTAGACATATCCTCCACCATCTCAACTAGTAGTGGTTGGAGATTGTAGTCCCATTACTTGGAGAGTGTGGTGGTGAAATTAATGCCTTCTGTAGGTACATAATACCATCTCCTGTCATCTTAGTCCAGTGTCCCCCAGTGCATGGGGTGTGCATCGGGAGTTGAGCAGGAGCACCTCAGTTTTGGTTTGGTTGAGGTGAAGTCCTGACAGTTCTTGGAACTGCTGGAGGTTGTCCAACAACCTGGGTACGACCTTAGGCAGGTCTGAGAGCAGGACCAGGAGGTCAACTGCATACATAAGTGTGGTGTATGCCTCCCTACCTACCATAATCTCCTGTATTCCCTGATCATCTCTAAGTCTAGTGGCCAGCAGATCTACCATGAGGACAATCAGAAAGGGGGAGAGAGGGCAGCCCTGCCTGGTGCCTAGTTTCAGCCCAAATGGGGGGAAAAGAGTGGAGTTTGTCAGGAACTGGGCAGAGGGGGAATTATATAAGGCTTTTACCCAGGCTGTGAATCGTGGTCCTATTCCCAGCTCTTTCAGAATGGCGTGGAGGTAGTCCCACTCCAGGAAATTGAAGTCTTCTCAAAGTCGATGGCATTCACAGCCGTGGGAGTTGTGAGGTCTTTGGCCACATGGGCCAGGTTGACCAAGGTCTTAATATGGTCAGCACTATACCTACCAGGGACAAATCCTACTTGGGAGGGGTGGATCAGCTGCAGTAGTAGGGGGTCTAGCCATCGGGCCAAGTCTTTGGTGAAAATTTTACTAGCCACATTATGTAGGGAGATTGGGAGATAGCTGCCAGGAGAGGTGGGGTCTTTCCCTTTTTTCCGCAGCACTGTGATCACTGCTTTTCTCATAGTGGGGGGGGAGATCCCATTTGTCTCTGCCTCCATGTACATCTATTGTAGGACAGGGGCTATTATCTCTGCAAGAGCCTGCCAAAACTCCACTGTGTACCCATCCCCCCCCGGGCTTTCCCTGGCCAAAGTGAGAACAGAGCCTCTTTGACGTCTTTGGTGGAAAGTGGGGCATCCAACTGCTCGGTTTGTTGTTCGGTTATATTGGGGAGGTGTAATGACTGAAGAAATACTTGAATGACTTGGAGGTTGGCTTCCCTAGAGAAGGTGTATAGGGAGGTGTAGCACTGTGCCATGGCCTTGTTCAGCTCAGTGTCCTTGGTGTGCACTGTCCCTTTTGTGTCCTTCAGATCTGTGATATACCTCTCCATTTGCTGCTTCCACAGCCTATAGGCCAGCACTTTCCCTCCTTTTTCCCCACCTTCCCAGTATTTCTGCTTAGATGGAGGATGGAGACTTCTGCCTTGTGGGATAGGAGAGAGTTGATCTCCATATGAAGACCCAGTGTTTTCCATCTCAGGGGTTCTTGATGGGTTCTCCCTGCCTGATTCTTCTGTTCCTTTTCTGATTCAATTAGGTCTTTCTCCAGTTCCCCCATTCTTTACTCCCAGCACCTTCTCCTGACCCCTGCATACCCAATGATCTTACCCCACATTGTGGCCTTAAACAACTCCCATGTGTTCCCTACCATGGTGTCTTGAATGGAGTTCTTCTGGAAGAAGATCCTAGCTTCCACTTGGGCACATGTGAGGAATTCCGCATCCTTGACTAGCAAGGGGTCAAGCCTCCAAGAGGGAGGTGGAGGCAGGGGTTGGGGGTCCCCATAGAATTGTCATCTGGACTGGAGCATGGTCAGATACAATAGGCAGTATGTCAGAGGCTATAGTCACCAGGGTGATCTGTGGGGATGTTAGCAGGAGGTCTGTACAGCTGTAAGACCCATATACTGGGGAGTAGAAGGAGTAATCTCACCCCCTGGTGTTCAACACCCTCCAGACATCTGCCAGCCCTTGGTCTTTCATTCAGCTTTGCAGAGCACTCTGTCCCCTCCCATGGAAACCCCCCCTTTTGAGCTTTTGTCCAACAGTGTGTCTAAAACCAAATTAAAATCACCCCCTAGTATGGCGGGTATCCCGGTTTTGGACATATTTAGCAGGGTCTGGAATACTTGGTGAAAAAATTCTGGGTCATCTTCATTGGGGCCATACAGGTTCCCCAGCAGGATCTGTCCTTTGTAGGTATGAAGGATTCCAAACACCCACCTGCCTTGTGGGTCTGCCTTTGCTGTGATGAGAGACCACTGCAGCTGTTTGTGCACCAGAATTGCCACCCCTCACTTATTCGTTGCCGCAGAGGCGTGAACCACTCATCCCACCCAATCCCTCTTCAAAAGCTCATGATCTTTTCTGGTGAGCTTTATCTCTTGCAGGAAAGCAACTTGTATCTTAGCCTTTTTCAGGTATGACAGTACCTTCTTCCTCTTCACCAGCATGTTTAGCACCGGCAAATTCAAGGTAATACATGTTAAATTAACCATAATCAGTGCTTGCAGGGGGTAGTGGAGGCAAGATTAATTGCAGTTGACCAGTGAAGTGGGAGCGGTGCTGCTCCTCTATGAGGCTGTCTTGGTGGCCAAGGCTGTTCATCTTCCCCAGGGAAGAAGGTTAATCTTGGTCATCTGAATGGGTGGGTCTAGGTGCATCACCCATGTGATGATATGTAGTCTTGAGGCCTTCCATGGCAGTTACCATGCCATTCAGGCTGTTCGGGTGCCCCTTCTTTTGACCTTGTTCTGGGATCATTGTGGTGACCTTGAAATACTTACTGCTGTTTTGAGTGGGTTGCAACCCGGGGCTGCAGAGAGCTGCCTCATATTCATGTACCATTTTCTCATACTTTCTAATAATTCCAGTACTAACACAGATATAAACCATTAAATAGCAACACAAACAAAATAGTTTATTTACAACCTGCACTTCAGTGCCTAAGTGGTACCACCTCACACACTTGATCGCTCACCAGCAATGGCACAACAAGATCTGCTCAATGGTTCCTGTGGGTGTGGTGACCTTGCCTGTAGATGGCCCAGTGTCACCATCTCTCTTCATTTCTGCCAGCTCGTGCGGTCTGGATGCATGGCTACTCATCATGGTTATGCCTTCATGGACCTGTCCCCCTCTCAATGGAGCCTGCTAGGTATGTTCTAGGGGCCTCTTGGATTAACACCCACCATGGGGCAAGGGAGGGAGTGGGTGGGTCCGGGAGGTTATGGGGGGGTTCCCACCATTCCACATTGGAGGGCAGGTGTTCCCCCACTGAGGCTCGTGACTTTTTTTGTTTACTGCTATACAATGGGGGGATCTCAGTAGAGAGTCCCAGGGCAATGCTATGTACCAGCAAGGGAGAGATAAAGGGAGGGGTTGGGGGAGACCTTCTTTACCTCATCCACTGTTCCTATGCTTCCCTCCAAGGGGGTGAGCTGGGGGGGGTCAGATCCAATTACTGTGTATCCCCCCTTCTCTTTAGTAGTCTCATCTCATGCTTGGTCCCTTACAAGCCTTCCAGTTCCTCAGGTTAATGAAGATGGGCCTTTCAGTCCCCACCAGTTGGGAGGGGGATTTCTAGCCTGGAAAGGCTCATGGCCAGGGGATCCATTTCCCTGAAAGGGTAGGAACCAATACCTTTTGATCCCCTAGGGCTGCATACCTTTGTCCGTAAGCTTTGGGTATTACTGTCATCCTCCCTCCATTCATGTGGAAGAGCTATTACTCCTTCAGCACTGCCCCTTCAAGCCCTTTGGCATTACCCACATGTTATCTCCCCTCCGCCCCCTCAGAGCTATCAAGTCCCCCGTCCACTCCATTGTATATTGGGGCACTATAATCACCCACGCCATATCACATTTCAAAGAAGTAGGCCTCTCAAGGAGCACAGGGTCAGGAGATCATTCTGCCTTGGTGGGGCCAGAGTCTTAATGTCATGACAATCTCCTACACCAAAGACGCCCTTGTCCAGGGTCCTGAAGTACTTCAGCAAACCCCCCTCCCAAGTCACAGCAGCAAGCAGTACTTATCTAGTGGGAGTCCTGAGGCTCCAATGCATTCACCAGGGGACATCAGGATCTGGCTGGTGAGCCTGGCATCATCCGGTATTCTTCACAGTTTTTGGAAGCTGCGCATGGAAGTTGCTGCATCACAGCTGGGCCAAGGCCATCGTCCCTCTCCGCGGGACTCACTGGAAGAGTTTCTTAACTGGATAGATGGGGTCCCTGGGTCAGGCATTCTGCATCCTGCTGCTGACCTGCTGAGTCCGGGGAGGGGGAGTGCAGAACTTCAAATCTGTTGGCAGTCATATATCACACAAGAGCCTTGCATTCCCCCCTCTGCCGGTCCTACCCTTTATCCTTGATGTGAGGCCCTGTCCTCACTATTGAGTGCTCCCATTTTCAGTGAGTGTCTCTCTCTCTCTCTCTCTCTTTCTCTGACCTCTTTCTGCTGCACTTTGGGAGAGCCCCATGATTTTCCACGTTGAACCCTGCTGCTACCTCCATTTCTTCAGGCTTCAGGGGGGGGTTCTGGGTCTGGTGTGGTCAGAAGAGTGGGAGTTTGGGATGTGGCATCTTCCATATTCTGGTCTGCTTAGGAAGGCACTGCTGGAATCTTGAATAAAAGTAGGACCCTATTTTTCACAATCTGCATCATGGACGGATAACGGAGGGAGTACTGGATGCCCATTTTTTGCTGGGTGTGACAGGCCTGAGTGTACTCCCTCCTTTTATTTGAGAGTTCCTTAGAGAAATCCTGCTAAATGGAGATGGAGTGCCTTTGCAAGTTGAGGCACCCCACCTCCCAGGATTGCTGCAGAATTTCCTGTCTGGAAGTGTACAACAGGAGCTTTATTAAAATCAACCTTGGCTAACCCCCTTTCTGTGGGGCAAGGGCAAGAGGCCAGTGAGCATGTTCTATATTAAGCTGTAACTCTTTTTTTGCAGTCTGAGAATCTCAGGGCGATCCTGCTGGAGGAACTGGACTGTGTTCCATTTTTCTGCTCCCTCTGGAAAACCCAGCAGTCTCAGGTTGTTCCTTCTGCTGCAGTTCTCCAGGTTGTCAGCTTTAGCGAGGAGTGAATTTATGGTGGTCTGTTGGTCCCTGTATGCCCCCAGATCTCTTCTATGGCTGTATCTTGGGCCACAGTGTGGTGTTCTATTTCAGAAATATTCCCATCCAGTCACTGAATAGCCATAGTTGTTTGCTGAGAGGCTTCCATCACTTCATCCATTCATCGGATGAGCCTCTCAAACATCGAGTTGAAGTGCCCAAGGTCCAGTGTAGGGCCCAGTGCTGCTGCCATGCAGCAGATGCGGGAGTTGCTTGAGTGCATTGGAGGATGAAAAACGCACTGGTCACCGACCAAGAGGTATGCTTAGATTGCCCGTCTCGTGAACTACAGTGATGAGTATTTTTTACCAGCCAGGCGCCACTTTGAAAATGTTAGCTGATGGACTAGGTATACTCAGCTCATGATTCAAGCTGCCATCTTGCTTTCCAGCCAAGCTACACCACCCATTCCACAAACCTCTCTGACTGAATTGCAGAATAAGACACATGAACAGCAGAATGACAATTCTGAGGACTTTCACCTCATAGTTCAATGTGTCTGTGCAACTGACTTTGTGCTTGTGTAACATAGATAAACTTTGACTGTTCACCTCTCTATCCATGGGCTATACCACCCTGTAGGGGTACCTAGGCAAGGAACACTAGAGGAGGGTTCCACCCCTTGAAGTGCCACAGGAGTGATTCCATTGGCTAAAGGTACCCTAAGAAGAAGCCCAAAAAGAGTGTCAAGCAAAGTATACAAGGTAGTGAACACTTATCGGAATCGAGGACCTGTATGTAGGTCAGTTGGTAGCACAGTTTCAGTTAGTAGCATGGGTCAGTTAGTAGCATATTTGAGTAGAGTAGGCAGGAAACAACAGGTGAACAGTGACCCACTCTGAGGTCTGACTGTAAGGCATGGAGGCCTCACTTCCTATGGAGAGCGAGAACAGCCAAAGGGGATGCAGGACACTTACAGGACAGCCAACCACTCCATCCAACAGTGGAAACCTACCTAAGTGACATGGGGATTATTGCCTAAAGCTAACTAAATATTATGACCCGTGGCATTGAGGAGAGGAAAAAAAAACCTTTGAGGAGGAAATCTCTGGAGATCCAAGCTGTAGGCCACCTTCCTTCCAGGCTTGGGATGATTGTGATTAGTGATGGCTCTGCTGCTGCAATTTGAAAACCCTATCAAAGGGTGGTGGAAAATATTCCAATTTGGAGGAGGGCTCTCACACTATCCCTCTAACAGGAACGCCATGAAGGGTTGCGAGCAAACTTTGCAACACAGCTCCTCCAAGGCGGGAAGAGGAGAGGAGAGCGATGACTACTGAGGTGCTTAGCTGGCTTACCAATCTAAAAACAAACCAAGTGAACCAGATGCAGTCATGGGGAGAATAGTGTTGAAGGTGCCTTAAGTAGCTGGTGCTGCAGCTAAAGGATAGCAGTATTTCCCCCCTTCGCAGCTTAGTCAAAATTTGACATCAAGAGGTGCCACTGTGCATTGACTTTCAGACCTAACAGCTAAAGCTCTACCTGGAATGAGGACATTCCCACTATGGGCCAGGAAGGCAGGATCTCACACCAGGCATCACCCGGTCAGGATGCGGACAAGGGTGCAGAGTGAGACCGTTGGCTGCAAGCAAGCTCAAGCCAAATTGATGGGCATGGTCGGCTAATCTCATGTAGCAATGGAGCAAGGCCACGCAAGGCACTGGAGAGAATATGAGGTACTAAGCAGCAAAGGAAACACAGTAGGTATGGTACAGACAGCCAGAAGTAGATGTAGAACAAAGGAAGTGCTGAATGATGGAGACCACACATAGGTCAGACATGTCTTAAAGCAGGGATCAGTGCAAGAGAACCTGGGCCTTTAGCAGTGAAAGGCTAGCCAACCAGTCCAACAATGAGTGTCAAATAAAAGTGACAAATACTTGGAGGAGCTTAGTGGTGGAAGCAGTAGCCAGACATAAGGTAATTAGACCACAGGGGCCATGGCTCTTCAACAAAACCCCCAGTCCCCCACCATGGGAAAAACAAGGAAGCAAAGGGGAAGGACCATGACCCACAAATGGATTTTAAAATTAGTACACAGCAACAGCAGTAGCTGGGATGACCTCAAGAGTATAATAAAGCAGTGTGCAAAAGTTGGTCAGGAACAATAGAACAACCAAAAAATCATCTGCTAAAGGGAGTTCTAATCCTATTTTGACATTGAATAGCTGTGCACCACTATCTCCCAGGGTGAATTGCATAGACAGCCTTGATGATTCTCCAACTTGTGTAATGAGCATCGAACATTCACCACATTCAAACCAGCATAAGGAGGTACACCCCACCACTAAACATGCTAAATCAGAAAAGTAGAAACCTGTTCTAATAATAGACGACTTCATGATTAGGAGTATAGAACCTCACCTCCAGCAGGACCATAGTTCAATTGCAGTCAGGTGCCTCCCAGGGACATCAGCATGGGGGGACACAAGCCACATCAAGGGGATCATATGCACAGTGGACCACAACACTCATGTCATTCTTCACATAGGTACAAATGACCTAGCCAGTAGGTCAGTGGAGAAAACTAAACAAAATATCTCCAGGCTGGGCAACAAACATTCTTCTCTTTCAACCAGTCTCACCTTCTCAGAGATTATGCCCATCTGTAATAAGGGAGACAGCAGGCAGAAGATCAAGGAAAAGGACATCACTGGCTGAGGAAGTGGTGCCAGGAAAAAGGTCACCGTTATATTGGTAATTGGCAGGACTTCTTGTAATGTGAATTTTTTTTAAATTTGATGGCCTGCACCTCTCTAAAGAAGGTACACAGGCACTTGGTCAAAAGGTTGATGCCCATATTGGTCAGTTAAACTAGTGGATGGGGGTGGCACAGGCACCCCTGTGACAGGGTGGAATAGGACCCTGTCCCATTTGTTAGAGAAAGTGTTTAAATGCAATGATCTGTCCATTTCTGTCTCTTCTCTGGCTGGTTGTGCAACCAAATTTTCCTGTGAGACATTGGACTTGATCACCCCGACAATATTGCAATCCTTTGCCCCTCACTGTATCTCAGTCCCCTCTTGCTGTTTGTCTTTTCCTGCCTTGCATATCTGCTGATATAAAAGTATGTGCAAGTTATTGTATGAAAATGTAACTGATAATGGGATCACTTTTGTTTCGAAAATATATTGTGTCACTGTTGAAATATATATAATTATATTTTGAGATGATTGCAGAAAGCTATCATAAACTCTAGAGGTTACTTGAGTGCAAATCATCCAGCCTTTTGCAAAAGCTGCAAACGGGGGCTCAGCAAGCACAATGTGTTCTAGCAGCTCCTGCCTGGTATTTACAAAGACAGGATGCTTGCTAAGAGTGGAGGTTGAAAGGACTTATAAGAGCTAAGCTGTAACTGCAAGAAAGATTAGGAGAACAGAGATGGACACACAGAGACTGAAAGAAAGCTTTATTTTATTTTGCCTTTGTAAATAGTTATACTGAACAAGTTTATTTTATGAAGCTGCTAGTGTAAATAAATAATTTTTGGTTAATTCAACAACTGCTCCTGGTTTTCCTATGCTTCCTGACTTGTGCCTCGATGACAACCCCTTACAACACAAGAGTTGCCTTGTGCCCCTCCCCATCACCAACTAGTTCAGCACGTATATACTCCTATCATACACACAACAAGTAACACAAAACACATATGCAACAGAGCTGCATAAGCCTTCAACTAACCAGAATGAACAGTGTTGGAAGGCAATGTGGATCAACGCTCGTAGCCTGATGAACAAAATTCCCAATCTCATAGCTTTGATGGCAGAAGCACAGTTAGACATGGTAGCCATTATGGAAACATGGTTCACTGGGAACCACAAATGGGATGTTACCATCCTGGGGTGCATGCTATTCTGGAAGGATTGAGAAGGTAAAAAAAGAGGGGGTAGCATTGTATGTAAGAGAGGACATCAATGCAATAGAAATTCAAAGGAAGCAAAGCAAGGCAGAGGCACTTTGGATTACCCTTGGAGTTGCAGAGAAGGCCACTATCCAGATCAGAGTTATCTACAGAACCCCATCCCAGGAAGCTGATATAGATAAAGAGCTCATGGAGACCATCTCGATGATGGCAGACAGGGGAGAGTTGCTGCTGGTAGGGGACTTCAATCTGCCAGATGTGGACTGGTCCTCATACACAGCATCCTCTGAACAAAGCAAGGATTTTCTGTTTGCACTGCAAGGAGCAGGTTTACAACTGCTGGTGAATTCCCCCAGCAGAGACAAAGCAATACTGGACTTGGCACTCACAAACAGCTCAAAAGTCTCAGATGTGCAAGTAGGGGTCAATCTGGGGACCAGTAACCACAGGACAATCCAGCTAACTGTGAACAAGGTAGAAGATACCAGTCACACTAAAACCAAGGTTCTAGATTTCAGGACAGCTAACTTTCCTGACATGAAACATATAGTCACAGCCACGCTAGATGGCAGAAACTCAGAAGATGTAGAAGACTATTGGGAGGCCTTAAAAACTGCTTTAAATACAGCTATAGCTACATGCACTAGACAGATCACCAAATCCAAAAGAAAGAAAAATCCACTCTGGTTCACCAAGGAAGTTGCAATCAAAATCAAGGAAAAAAGGAGGGCTTTTGCAAAATATAAACAAACTAAAAGTGAATTAGATAGAGAAGAATACAAAAAAAACAAGCTGAGTGAGGCAGGAAAGGCAGTTAGGAGAGCAAAAGCTCAGACTGAGGAGAAACTAGCACAGGGGGCCAAGAAGGGAGACAAAACCTTCTTCAGATATATAATGGAAAAAAAGAAAGAGTAAGGGGGGGAATAGTCAGGTTAGCAACAAAGGAAGGCAAGATGTCAGAGACAGGTGAAGACAAAGCAGAGTTACTAAATGATTTCTTTTGCTCGGTCTTCACCAAAGAAGACAGTGGGAAGGGTCTTACACTAAGTAGGTCAGTATATAACACCACAGGAGCAGACACAAGACCCTTCACAAGGTAAAGGGTCCTAGAAGAGCTCAACAGGCTCAAGGTAGATAAAGCAATGGGGCCAGATGGCATCTACCATAGGGTAATGAAGAAGCTTCAGGAAGAATGCACCATACTACTGGCTGAGCTTTTCAGCAAGTCACTGGAAAGTGGAATAATACTTCAAGAATGGAAAAGGGCAACAGTAGTACCTTTACAAAAGAGTGGAAGCAGGGAAGAGGCAGGAAACTACCAACCAGTCAGTTTGACCTCAGTGGTAGGAAAAAATTATGGAGTCATTGCTAAAGGAGACAATAGTGAAGTACCTGGAAGATAACAGAAAGATTGTCCCCAGGCAACAGCATATGGATTAAGGCACAAAAATTGTCTCCATCCTTAACATAGAAACATAGAAACATAGAATTTGATGGCAGATAAGGACCGCTTGGCCCACCCAGTCTGCCCATTTCCCTACCTGATGGATAAGCTGCAGATCCTAGTTAACCAGCAGCCTACTTCTTCCTACCCCCACCCCCTAGAATTGCCTTATGACTGTCCCATGCATGCTTGAATTCCACCACTGTTTTTGACTCCACAACCTCCTCTGGAAGGCTGTTCCATGCATCCACAACCCTATCTGTGAAAAAATACTTCCTTAAATTACCTCTGAGCCACACCCTTCTATCTTCAAATTGTGCCCCCTTGTTCTTGCACACCTCTTTTTTTGAAAGATGCTGCCTCTTGGACTTTGTTGATTCCCTTGAGGTACTTGAAAGTTTCTATCATGTCCCCCCTCTCCCTCCTTTCCTCGAGGCTATACATATTAATCTCCTTAAGTCTCACTTCATATGTCTTCCGGTGCAGACCCTGCACCATTTTAGTTGCCCTCCTCTGGACAGCTTCCATCCTGTCTATGTCTTTGATGAGATTGGGTCTCCAGAACTGCACGCAGTACTTCAGATGTGGTCTCACCAGCTGTCTGTACAGAGGGATAATAACTCTTGTTTTCTGCTGGTGATGCCTCCCTATGCATCCCAGTATCCCCAGCCCTCCTTGCTGCCCTCTCACATTGCTTGCCCGCTTTAGGTCATCTGATATGACTACCCCAGGTCCCTTTCCATTTTTGTTTTTTAGTATCTCACCCCCATTGTGTACTCTTCCCTGGGTTTTGTTTCCAGGTGCATCACCTGCACTTCTTAGCATTGAATCTAAGCTGCCATACATTTGACCATTCCTCTAACCTTGCCAAGTCCCTTCTCATCCTTTCCACCCCACCTTGTGCATCAACTCTGTTGCAGATCTTTGTGTCATCTGCAAAGAGACATACTTTTCCTTTCAGTCCCTCTGCAATGTCGCTTATAAAGACATTGAAGAGGACCGGGTCCTAATACTGAACCCTGTGGTACCCCACTGCTAACCCCCCTTTTTTCAGAGTGGACTCCATTTGCTATTACTCTCTGTGTCCTATTCTCCATCCAATTCTTTACCCAGGCTGTCATCTTGGGACTCACTCCCAGGCTGGCTAACTTGTATATTAATCTTTTGTGTGGGACTGTGTCAAATGCCTTGCTAAAGTCTAGGTAGGCCAAGTCCACAGCCCACCCAGTCAAAGAAATCTATCAGATTTGTCTGGCATGACCTTCCCGCTGTGAATCCATGCTGCCTTGGGTCCTGTGCCCCCTCTGGCCTCTAGATATGCAACAATTCTTTCCTTCAGAAGTGATTCCATCATTTTCACTACCACTGAGGTTAAACTAACAGGTCTGTAGTTTCCTGCTTCTGCCTTGCTCCCACTTTTGTGAAGGTGAATCACATCTGCCCTCCTCCAGTCCTCAGGTACCACCCCATCCTCCCATGATTTGTTAAAGAGGGTAGTCCCTTCACATACCAAATATGCTTATATCATCACAACCCAGCATCTGTGCTCTATCCTGCTACCAGTCTGTCAAACTTATACTTGTGTTTGAGAATCATTCAAAAAATTACTAAAAAGTAGACAAATTCTATTATAATAGCCTACTCTACTTTCAGTGACATGGTGAAGTCTTTCTAATTTCACACTTGAATCAATAAATGTAATCATTTGGAGTAAGAGGGCAAGTGACTATCCTTCAAATGTTACAGCAGTATTCTTTGTGCTATTATAATTGCTGAATCAATGACATTCTTAGTATATAAATCAAATTGTGTTTGTTTCAAAAGACTTGAACCTTAAAATAGAATGTATGGGTCATATGGAAAATCCACTCATTGCACCCTTCTGACAAGGGAGGTAATCTATTTCAATATTTACTTACAACTGTACATTCTACCAACATATGTGCTAATGTCCCCTTCACATTCTGATATCTTTGACCTCTATCTGAGATTATGGAGAAAGATTTATGTAGTTTAACTGGCATATGATATGACCTATGTATTATACTGAACTGCATTTGCCTGTATTTATTATACTTCTCACCATCCCTAGCTGATTTTAGTAATGATTGCCACTGGGCATCCATCATCACTATTTACAGATCTTTTTCCCATTTACCTCATACTTTGGGCAGACTAACCAAGTGTGAAAAAGCTAGTAAACCATATAATTTACCTATCATTTTATCAGAAGGCAAATTAATTACAAGGTACTTTCTGAATGTTATTCCACTTTCCAGATTGTTCAGTCTGTCTTATCAACCTGTAATCCTTCCACATTGGGTCTGACTAAACATATTTCAGAGCCTCACCAGCTTCACTTTCTGTAACTCCATCTCTTTCTGCCTCTTTCTACCTTCTTCTGCCTGCTATCCCTGGTCATTTTCCAGAGATGCAGATGCCAGCCTTGAAATGTGTAGTTTTTGATGATCAGCTGGCAGTACAGTCTAGAAGTTAAAGCAATCCTGAAGATAGATTATTTTTACTAACAGTTTGAAATGTAAAGGTGATGACTCACTAGCTTCAATACAAATACGAAACAATTATTATAGATATAGAAAGTGTTGTAATAATACCTTAAAACACACTTAATAAAACAGTTGATTTCCAATTTAAGTTGTTGGATTAAATAGAGTCAAAGGAGGACCTAGACCCTTGGTTATATCATTTCCTGTCAGGAGCCCAAAACATATGGCTGCCACCAGTCCTTAATTACAGGATGATTTACATATGAATAACTTTGGATTGCAAAGATTTACAGATAAACACAATGGCTCAATCAAATTAGCTTTTTATGGGCTTTCAGACATTAATAAATCCTGTTAATGACAGTTCCCCTTTAGCCATATTGATCTCAGTACTGGTAGGCTACTTCTGGTTTTCCACTGATTGTAGCAGGCGAGGGTAGTAGCAGTCTTGAAGTGGTAGCTGCTGGTGGTGGCTTGCTCTGATGAAAGTGGTCCCCATGCTCATCTGCACATTTTAGAAATTACCCCTTTCCTTGTTTTTACTGTAAAAAAAAACCTGACCCCGTTAACACAAAAATGAGGAGTCAGTTATGGCCTCAACCCACCCACCCCTTTTCACTTCAAGTGAGGAACGTGATTATGGGTTTGCATCAGATGTACAGTGGCAGCCATAGATGCATAATACTGTTAAACAGCAATCAGCTGTGCGTAAAAGCTTTTTTTTTAATGTGTGCTTTCTTAATGTTGTCAGTACCACTCCCCCCATTCTGTACTCTGCCCTGGATTTCTGTGCCCCAAGTGCATTATTTTACATTCTGTGTTCAGGACAAAAAGGTCTTTCAAATGAGGGTAGTCACTAATCTAAATTCTTTATAGTTTTTTTTTTAATAGCCATCAGAAATGTGAATGTAGTAGAAACAAAAATGGAACTACAGGTAACAAGATGACCATATCTTACAAAATATAAGGAATTCAGATTAGTGACTACCATCATTTGAAAGGTCTTTTTGCCCTGAACAACTTTCATGTTGGTTGTTTTTGTGCACCTTGAATAGTTTTAAAGATATTTAGATTTGTTTGTAATGTGTGCACATTTGCTAAGAATTCTGCACGGTGCCATAGGAAGATTCTCAAAGAAAAGCAGTCTGGAGTTCTGGCTCCAATGTTCTAATCACAGAATGGGTCTGAATCAGTTTAAGCAGGCATGAGGAGACAAGCTTGCCTGGTCTACTCAACAGAAAGAATTTCATTGAACTGGCATAGTGATTTGCAAACATGAGGCTGTTTAGAAGTGCAATAGGAGTTATGCCAAACAAATGTAAATATCTCTAAAAGTGTATGAGTTACACTTAAATAATCATATGAAAGTTGTTCAGGACAAAAGACATTTCAAATGAGCCTATTCATTAAACTGCACTATTTATATTTTTTAAACTATGGTCATCTGATTACCCGAATTTACATTTTTCATAGGAGTTATGCCAAACAAATGTAACTAGCTCTAAAAGTATACAAGTTACACAAAAACAACCAGTATGAAAGTTGTTCAGAACAAAATTACCTTTCCAATGAGCATATTAATTAGGCTTCACTAATTGTATTTTTAAAACTATGGCCATCTGATTACCTGAATTTTAAGTTTTCTTCACAATATTCACCTTTCGGATGGCTATATTTAACAAAATCTAATGCTTTCAGATTAGTGACTATACTCATTTGAAATGTCATTTAGTCCTGAACAACTTTCATGTTGGTTGTGTATTAGTAACTTGTATACTTTCCAAGATATTTACATTTGTTTGGCATGACCCCTACTGTGTTCACTCAGAGAGAAAAAAAATGAGACTGTTTGGAAGACCATATTTTACAAAATATAAAGAATTCAGATTAGTGACTACCCTCATGTGAAAGGTCTTTTTGTCCTTAACAACCTTAATGTTGGTTGTTTTTATGCACCTCAAATAGTTTTAAATATGTTTAGAGTTGTTTAAAATGAGTGCACATTTGCTAAGAATTCTGCACAGTGCCTTAGGATATTCAGTGAAAATCAGCCTGGAGATCTGTCTCCAGCATTTTAAACAGAAAGAAAGGAGTATTTCATTTAATTGCCATTGTGATTTGCAGTCATGGAAGGGTTCACTGAAAAGTCCAAAAATGTATTTCACTGTATCCCATTTTTCTAGCTAAAGCAAGATGGCTGTAGGCTCTCCCCAAAGCCATAAAAAGGAGGGGGGGGGGGCTGTACAGAGGAGGACCTGGAAAAGGAAAGCATCTTAAATGAATACTTCTGTTCAGTGTTCACAGTAGAAAGAGAATGGACCACAAATAAGCACCAAGAGCTTGGATGGGAGGAAAGTGGAAATCAGTCCCTTTTCTGAGGAGAGGGTCAGGAAAGCACTCACTAATTTGAGGATGGACAAAGCCATGGGGCCAGATGGGCTGCATCCAACAGTGCTGAAGGAACTAAGGAAGGTGCTAGCTGTACTTCTGGCAGACCTGCTTAACAGTTCCCTGGAGACTGGTGTGGTTCCAAAGGACTGGAGAAGAGTGAACATAGTCCTTCACAAAAGTGGTAGCAAGAAGAAGGCTGGAAATGATAGGCCTGTCAGCCTGACTTCTGTAGTAGGGAAACTGATAGAAACACTATTCAATCAATCAATCTTTATTTAGCCAGGTGAAACATCATTGAGAAGAACTCATTTTCAAGATGGACCTGGGCATAGTTACAATGTTAACAACAGTGGAACACAGGGAAGAATAATGTACACATCATAAGATACAAAGTTTTCAAATGTAAAATAACATACATTTGGCAAGGTATGACTATTAAAGGAAAGAATCATGGAACACCTGGAATCCAATGGGCTGCAGGACCCGAGGCAGCATGGCTTCACAGAGGGGAGGTCGTGCATAACAAATCTAGTAGATTTTTTTGACTGGGTAACCAAGGTGTTGGATCAGGGAGGTGGCAGTAGACATGGTCTACCTGGATTTCGGCAAGGCCTTTGACACCATTCCACATAGGAGGCTGGTAAACACGTTGGGTAGCATGGCAGTGGGCAATAACGTAGTAACCTGGGAAGAAACTGGTTAGGAGTGGGAGACAAGAGGGTGGTGATAAATGGAGTTTGCTCCAAGGAAGGGAGAGTGACCAGTGGGGTACCTTAGGGGTCAGTAGTACTAGGGGGCAGACCTCTTTCATGTCTTTATTAGCAACATAGCAGAAGAACTGGACCAGAAGGTCTGCCTCTTTTTGGATGATACCAACATCTGTAACAGAGTGGACACTCTGGGGGGTTGCAAAGGATGGAAAGAGATTTAAAGTGGTTGGAGGAGTGGTCAGAAGTTTGGCAGGTAAGGTTTAATACAAAAAAGTGCAAAATAATGCACTTGGGTCACAGAAACTGAGGGATGCAGTACAAAATGGGAGGAGAGATACTTGCAATGATACAGCAGGAAAGGTACATGGGGACAATCATATTGGATCACCTGAAGATGGCCACACAACGCAACAAAGTGATAAGGGGGAGCTAGTGGAATTTTAGGGTGTATAGGTAGAGGTATCACCAGCAAGAAAAGGGAAGTGGTGTTTCCCCGTATAAGTCATTGGTAAGACCCACCTGGTGTACTGTGTCCAGTTTGGAGATCATGTCTCAGGAAAGACATAGGCAGAGTAGAGGCGGTCCAGAAGAGGGCTACCAAGATGGTACAGGGTCATCATTAAAAGCCCCATGAGGAGAGGCTAAAGGAACTAAACATGAACACCCTGGAGGGAGGGAGGAAGGGATATGATCGAGACCTTTAAATGCCTCATGGGGTTGAATACAGTTCAGGTGGGAGGTATTTCTCAGAGGAAAGGGTGCTGTAGAAAAAAGGGGTCACAATATGAAGGTGGAAGGGGTAGGTTCAGGAGAGTTGTGAAGAAATGCTTCTTTGCAGAAAGAGTGGTGGATACCTGGAACAGTTTTCCAGTAGAGGTAGTGGGATCAAAAACAGTGGTGGGATTAATGAAAGACTGGGATAGGCGCAAGGGAGTCATAAGAGGCAGGAAAGGAGTGTAAGAGAAAGTGCCATAGACCTAGAAGCGTCTGCAGCAAAAGCAGCACAATGAAAAAGGGCAGACTGGATGGGTCAAGTGGCCCTTATTTGCCATCAGTTTATATGTTTCTATGTGTAAGAGGGCAGGCTTAAACAGAGTAGAAGGAAGAACTGAGGAAAGGGGAGTGCGGAAAGTATGAAACCTCAAGGTGTAGCAGTGCAGAACCACTACCAGGTGCTTGGATCTCCAGAATGGGACAGCACCCTTGCGTGCCTAAGAGTTGAGGAGGGAAGGGAGACAGACTTGGAAGAGGTGTAGTGTACTAATGGGAAGAACAGTACAGGTCCAGGAAATAAATCAAGAGGGCAAGGGGAATGAGACAGAGGGAGCAATGGGGGCAAAGGGACACATATGAAAAGAGGGACAAGAAGGAAAGCAAATGCTGAAAGGGAAAAATCACAGGACATGGGAGACTTTGGAAGCAAATGGAGGCAGATTAAGGACTGGATGAGAGAAGGGAAGGCCAATAATAGGGAGCAAAGTAGGGCAAGCAATGGAGACAAGGGGGGAGATGTGATAAATAACAGTCTAGGGGAATGGTAGGGGGGGGAGCAATCTAGGACAGGCAGATAGGGGACCCTGGGGGTATAAAGAGGGTGGGAGCAACTCACCCAAAAAGTACTCTTAAAAGGGGGAGGGAAGCTGGAAAACCATTCCATACCACACTGTTACAATAAGGAAGCACTAGGGGAAGTAAGGGGGGCATCACAAAGTTACATAGGTCAGTGGGTGGGGATGAGACTAGTCAGGGCTTCATAATCCTACAATAGGAAGATGGGCATCAAACAGTAGGGAGTCCTTCTACTGGGGGACTCTACTGTAGAGAGAATGGCATGGCAGCCAGGAAAGACTGGTCAACAGAACAGGAGTGTGGTTTGCCTCCTAGGTATGACGGATGAGAAAATCATACCCATAATATGCTTGCTTACCCAGAAAGAGGGGCAGGAGAACCACATGTTATCATGTACCTTGGTACAAATGACCTGGTGGGATGCAGGGTGGAGGTAGTTCAAGCCATGTTTGTGGTGCTTAGGAAAAAAACTCTGGGAGATGGCAAAAACAGTTGCATTCTCAGATGTGCTGATGGTGCCCAGAGTCAGTACACTTAGGAAATTGAGAGTCTAAGACTTCAATAACTTGCTCAAAGTGTGGTGAAGAGAGAAAGGATTTAGCTACATAGGGGACTGGGGAAGTGTCTGGGAGGAGAAAACCTGTACTCGTCAGGTCGATGGCACCTAAGCAGAGGGGTAAGAAGACTCATAGAAATAGGCTGCGGGAGTTCATGGGAAACATTTAAATCAAGGACCGCCCCCCCCCCCCATTCCCAGCCTCCTGCAGACTGCTATAGGGCAGGGGACCATACATTTTCCCTATGGAGGGGGCTCAGAAAAGATCTGGGATGCTATAGACCAATATATCTGATGGACAGCATTCAAAAGGTGCTAACTAGAATAATTAATAATAGAATTACAAGTTGGATAAAAAAATCAGTTTTTGGATGAAGCTCAGGCAGAGTTCTACCATAGATCAATGCTTCACATTAGTACATTTGGTATATAAATACAAATTTGTAAGGAAGCAGAAACGTTATTGTGTTTTTATTGATTTAAAAGCTGCATTCAACAGTGTGAATACACTAAAAGAAATGGGCATGGAAGGCATTTTATTAGATAGTATTAAGATATACTATTAAGATAACATTTCACAGGTTAGATATAACTCAAAAAGAAATAAAAGTTAGCAGTTTTTATATGAATAAGGGAATAAAGCAAGGATGCACTTTATCACCCACACTGTTTAATCTATATTTAAATCAGATTTAAGTACAAATTTATAATACAGATTATCATATGTTACGGATAGGAAGCAGAGCATGCCCCCTACTTGGCATACACCAAATATATTGTTTTAACATCTACCAGCTACTTAGGTTTAAAAAGAATGTTGGGAAATTTTATGAAGAATTAATTCATTCACATATCTGGACTGCCTTGTACAGTATGGACTGCATGCCCATTGGCTCTTGCTCTGAACCAATGGGCATGCAGCCCTACCGAGCTGTCAGTTGGCGGTGGTGAGGTGGCAGGCTGGTGGGGTGCTGCTGCCCACTGGCTGATGGGGGCGGGTTGGTGGGGCCCGTGGGTGGGTGGGGTGGGGGCCACTAGGTCACCAGGGATATTGGACTTTGGGGTTTGACTTTATGCCCGTGATCGGGCTCTCGCGATCCACTGGACCATCAGGATATTGGACTTTGGGGTAGGGGAAGTCTGATGCCCGTGATCGGGCTGCTCGGGGGTACATAACGTTCTGCCCGCGATCGCCCTAATGGGAGGGCCACTATTATGCCCACGATCGGGCTGCAGGAGGGGGGGAATGATATTGTGCCCGCGATTGGGCTACAGGGGGGAATACTATCATGCCCGTGATTGTGCTGCAGGGGGCGTCCCTCCCCGACGGTTGCTGCCTGGCAGGGTGCCAGGCACAAGTTGTCGGGAATCGGTGCACCCGCACGCTAATGGCATGCAAATGGGTCAGTAATTAGATGCAAATGGCCCCCCCGTGTGCCTTGCATAAATTATGGCCCCATTTGCATGTCGCCTTTTGAATATCGCAGGTGCTGTGCATGGCGCAATGGAACTTGAGCCACCGCATCTGAATGCTCCACTCTGACCACTGCGGTGGCGCAGTTCCACTGCACCATGCACAGTGGCTGTGGCCAAGGGGCGATATTCAAAGAAGTTGCTCAATAACGCAACTCCGTTGAATATCGCCCTGGCCACACCCCCGCGCAACTTTTTTGAGCAGCGCAAGTGCTTGCGCCACAGAGTGGTGCAGTTTGAATATCTGGCCCGTGAAATAATGTACTAATAAAAATATTTCTAATATAGTTACTCTTTTTGTTCAAGTAATAACAACTGTGAGACAACAAAATGACTGAAGACCCTGGTGAGTCTTTGACCCTCCTCATAAAAAAAAAAAAATGCCTGACTAGTGACTAGTCCAGGTGTATCGACTGGCAAATAGCAACACAGGAACACCTGAGGACTGCAACTTCTGGAGGACTAAAGACATTTTATAATGCATGCCTTGTTAGAAAAGACCATGTTTATCAGCAGTTGCAGCCATTAGACATTAAAGCATTATTAGATTTGTCTGCAGTGCGTTATCATACACAATGTCATTAGTCCTACACCAATGAAACAAACCTGAAGCATTTTGAAGGTTGAGGAAGAAGCTCAAGTCCTGGCATTTCTACTGATACTTGTCAGTGTTCAAGCTCACAGAGTAGGCTCCATGCCCCAAGTGGCGCTTCTAAACGGAAAGGTGGCACCTCGTACTCTGCCACCGACAGGACTCTGTATGTCCTGCCTGCCCCTGTGGAGCCCATCCCCGGATCAGATCTCAAGGTATAGCCGCTGTTTTCTTTTTTTTCTTTTGCATTATTTATTTACCCCCCTGCATTCAACCAGCCTCTCCTTCAGGCCTTCTGCCAAGGAACTCCCCCGTTCTCCACTCTGAACCAACCCCAGTGCCAGCTTCCCGATCCCATATTGCAGCCGGCCCAGGGTAGCCCGACATAACCCATCATCTGGCAGGTTCCCTCCTTCTGGGGGGACACTGCCTTCTGGCATTCCTTTTCTCGGCCCTGGGTGCTGCTGAGATTGGTCTTGGCTCTTCGGGGGCTCCATGGAGTCAGGGATCCAGGCGGCAATCATCCGGTCGTTCAGACGCCATTTTTCTGTGCTTTCCTGGCACCCCTGACATTGCATTGCATATTATAGTGCTCCCGGTCTCCACCGGGGGCCACTACAGAGCGAGGCATCACCCTAACCCACCCCAGGAATGGAGAGCAGTCCTCTGGATGCTCAGTCCTCTCCTGCCCCTGCCGACCCCCAGCCACCCGAGTCCATTCCCGAACCTAGGTCACCGGTGTGGTTTGAGGTAAGGCGCCAGCGTCTCAGCCCTCTGTGCCACCAGGCCTGCTCAGCCACTGTTTTCAATCACGCTCCAGCAGTGCTCCAATTGGCTGCTGCTCCTCGCAACCAACACCTGATTGGTCAGCGGTCAGCATGGCTCACCTGATTGGTGCACCCTTTCTATCAGCTCTTGCCATATTGAGGAACTTGGAACTTATTTTATCCAACACTGAAGGGTTTTGATAAGATTGCCTCTAGGCCTGCCTGTTAGTTCCAGTAGTCTAAATTGCATATGTTCTCCTGCCTACTGTTTTAAGTAATAGCTGCATAACTAAAGCCTACTAGTGCATAGACTGTGCTTAATTCCTGCTACTTCCAGTAGTTTAAAATACATGTTTATTTTTCCTGCCTATTGTTTTAAGTAGGAGCTGCATAACTAGAGCCTACTAGTGCTTAGACTGTGCTTAATTTTGTGCATGCCTGTTTAACTGCATAGCTCAGCAATGTAGCCAAATGCATTGTGACCCTCAGTCTATATGCTTTACTTTTTTACCCCCTTCCTGTCTACAGTCTGCCCTCCTTCTGGTCCACTTAACCTCGCTACTCTCTGCCTGCTCTTGGTACCCTACTACCAGTAAATTCCTCTCTTCCTCACTGCACCGCTACTGAGTTATTTGTTTCTCTGTTTTGGCTAGCACCAAAAAGCCTACTCGCACTAGAATTTCATCCCTGCCCCCCACTGCTCCAATCCTTCCTTCTGCCACTATCTTCCCCATCCTTTGTCTTGATGTAGCCCAACCCCTGCCTAGTTAATTTGCAATCTTTTGTCTCCTGCATTCACCTCTACTCCCCACTGACTGTCTGCTGCCACTCCCCCACCCCTTTCCATTTCTAATACGCTGTCTGTGTAGCCTTTATTTACCCTACCCTCTCCTTGTTTCCTTAAATTTGCTCCGCATCCCAAGTGGTACTTCTAAATGGAAAGGCAGCGCCAACAGGACTCTACATCTCCTGCCTGCCCCTGTGGAACCTGTCCCCCGGATCCGGTCTCAAGGTACAGCTGCTGTTTTCAATCGCGCTCCAGCGGTGCTCCAATTGGCTGCTGCTCCTTGCAACCGGCACCTGATTAGTCGGCCGGTCAGCACTGCTCACCCGATTGGTGCTCCCTTTCTATCAGCTCTTGCCATATTGAGGAACTTGGAACTTATTTTATCCAACACCGAAGGGTTTTTGTTTCTCCCCCCACCCCCTCCCAGGCCTCCTTTAAGTACCCATTTGATCCTCCTTCCTCGTACTGCCCTCACCTCATTGGCCCCTTCAGACCCTGTTTCATCATACGTCTTTGTGCATCAGGATAGTAAAGTCAAATCTGCTTTGCCATTTTTGCTTTTGCTTTTTTCACTGTCTATCATTGTCCTCCCTCAAACGTGCCCTCCCTGCCTTACAGCACTCCTGTGTTCCCAGGATTTATTTACTGGCCCCATCTCTCACAACCCTATTACTTAGTTATACTCTTTGGGGTTATACTCTTTGGGGCTTACAATGTCTCCTTCTTCCCCATAAATATGATGCCTCCCACTCTGTACCTCGTCCTTTTGGTGTTCTCCACTCTCACTATCTCTCCTCTGTCCCCTACGCCCTTGCCTGCTCTGCAGAGCCACTATGCCTTCATTCTTCCTGTGTTCAACCAGGCTACCTCCCCTTCACCCAATCCTCTATCCTGGTCTCACTCTCCCATTTGCCCCTGCACCTCTCTTGTCCAGATGCCTATGTACTATACTCTTATACTCATACTTAGCTTCAGGCCCCCTTCAGCTATCAGTAAAAGCCACAAATTCCCGACTGTTATGCACCCACTCCTGGTTCAAGAATGCCAAGTTACACTATATTATTATTGCCCTATTACTTTTATCAGCTGGTGAAATAAACCCTAACCCTGGCCCAGCACAAAAAGGAATGATCCCTTAACAACATCCAGCTGCTACTCCTGAGATGGGACTTACAACTCTCCCTCATGGCCTAAAGACCCTACATATCAATATACGCAGTCTTCTCCCCAAAGTGGACCTGCTCCAGCCCCATTTGGCTACGCTCATCCCTGACATAATTTTCCTATCAGAATCATGGCTAAATAATAAGATTTGCAACTTGTCTCTCACACTCCCTGGCTTTACAATATTGTGACAAGACCATCTAGGCAGAGGTGGAGGGGTAGCTATCTATATCTCTTCATCCATCCAATTTACCTCTGTCTTTTCCAGCTCTGTACCAAAAGCATACGAGGCCCTGATGTTGCAAATCTCTCTCCCCCTCTCCAAACCTATCTTTGTAGCAGGCACCTACTGCTGCTCTGGTTTACAGCCCAATATCGCTAGTGACCACCTAGCTACCCTAGCTACCCACTCTTCAGCCGGCAAATTATACATCATGGTAGACTTCAAGATAAATTGGTTGACCTCCACACCTAACAAAGTGCATAATGCTATACATGCGCTGAACTTAACTCAACTTATCCATGACCCAATTCGGCTAAACCACAAGATGGGAAACCACTCCCTCATTGACTGGGCCCTTACCTCACACACTAACAGGGTCATTAAATCCGGTACTCTGGCTGATGCTCTCAGTGACCATTGCATGACCTTCTCGGTGTGTAGAGTACACAAAGTCAAAGCCCCATATAAAACACTACAAATCTGATCATACAAATCCCTGAACATTGTATCTCTGCTGCATGATTTGACCTACACAAACTGGGCACCCATATCTGAATCCATCAACCTAGATGAAGCAGCAAACTACTTTGGTGACTGATTCCTTGAAGTCTGGAATCAACATGCACCTTTACGCCATGTCCGAGTCCGAGGTAACCACCTCCCCTGGATCTCTCCAGCACTCATTGCTTGCCAAAGAGCGTGTGACTTAGCCTGGAAGCTCCATAATGGCACAAAATGTCTTAAAGACTATGAAACATACCAGGCCCTCAGAAATAAATGCACAAAAGCCACTCACTTGGCTAAGGTTGAGTACTTCAGCTCTACTTTTAACTCCAACATAAATAACCCATCTAAATTCTGAAAAGTAATTAAATCACTTTTCTCCCACCAGGCTCCTTCTCCCTCCCCCCTCCTTAAAATGAACAATACCATCATCTCTGACCACCCCTATGTAGCTGCAGCATTCAACTCGCACTTCACCTCAAGCGCTTCTGCACTACTAGGCTCCCTTCCAACCAATAGTCAGTTGTCTACTGCCTCTACAAGCAGCCCACCTACTTTACCTTACAATTTCTCCTTCTCCAAAATCCGGCCACTAGATATGCTTGCTGCTTTAGAAGCCCTTAACACAAGCAAAGGTAGCTCCTCTGATGGGCTGGATCCGAAGCTACTAAACCTGTCTGCCGCAGCCATTGCTCCCGCACTAACTGCCCTTCTCAACCTCTCTTTTCAACTGACCAAAATACCACAAGGTTGGAAACATGCAGTCGTCCTCCCACTTCCAAAGAGTGGTGATACCTCCACTCCTGGGAACTACTGCCCCATCTCACTCCTCCCAACGTTAGCCAAACTGAAAGAACATCTAGTCCTAACCCAACTGTCTTCTTACCTCTCCGATATAAACTTCTTCACCCAATATCAATCTGGGTTCTGCAAATACCACTCTACTTCCACTTCTTTGCTTCGGATCATGGACTTAATCCTGACTGGGTTGGATTGCGGACACATCACTACTGCCATCTTTATTGATCTTGCTAAAGCATTTGACACGGTTTCCCATTCCCTCCTACTCTGCACCCTGTCTTCTGCCGACCTGTCTGAACACGCCATAAAATGGTTTAGTGCTTACTTAAATGACCGCACACAATCAGTAAAAATCTCCGACTCAATCTCCCCTCCTCTTCCTATATGCACTGGTGTTCCTCAGGGGTCTATACTGGGTCCGATCCTTTTCTCCATTTTTCTGAATGATCTTCCATCCATCTGTACTTCATCTTCTATAAATATGTATGCTGATGATATGGTTCTTTTCTCCTCAGGGCCATCGCCCTTGGATGTTGCCTCCAGGCTCCAACAGGATTTCAATAATGTCCAGGGTTGGTTTCAATCTCACAAACTCTTCCTTAATGCTAAGAAAACAGTGGCCATCATGTTCGGCACCAGACAGAGACTGTCAAGGCTACCATCCCTCCCTGCACTCACTACCCTCGATGGGACAACTATCGAGGCCACAACATCTTTCAGGTATCAGGGCATTTTGCTGGATCAACATCTCTCTTTCTTGGACCATATAGATGCCATAATGAAAAAGCTTTGACCTAAACTCACGGCCTTATATAGAAACTGCTCCTGCCTCCCGCTCCAGGCAGGACGCGAACTGGTCCAAAAGATGATTCTTTCAATCATCTACTGCAATGTCATCTATTGCTCTGCTCCCACCACTTATTTAGCTAAATTGGATACCCTTTTCAACTCCTTCTGCCACTTTGCCCTTGATGCACCTCCCCAACCCATCACTGTCACCTTTACCATGCCTTAGCTTTCCCATCTCTAGCTAATAGGTGGCTGCATCACTGAGCTAAGCTCATCTCTAACTTCTGGCTTGGCACCCTCCCTCCTTATCTTACCTCCTCCCTTTCCCCTCCACCCACACTCTCTCACCTCCTCAGATCTCATGACCACAGACCCCGATCAGTTCCCCTGAGAAACACCTCAAGTGGCCAGTTCTCTTTTTCCTACCGTCTCCCAAGTTTGTGGAACTCTCTCCCTACACAAATCAGTTTTTCCTCCTCACCCGGCTCACTAAATAAAGCACTACATAATCTCCTCTCTATTAATTGTACCTGCCTCTAATTTTTCCCCACCTCTCCTAGTCTATCACCTTGTCTGCTGACCTTCATGTCTAAGCATGACCTAACACCTTGTCTGCTAACTCACAGGTCTAAGCATGACTTACTCGTAGACCTTTTATTTTTTTATTTTATTTTTTAATTTTTATTTTATTGAAATCTAGGATTACAAATACCTTTGAGCAGGAACTGCTCGTTTACAAAGGTTCCACATCAAAGGAATGGGGGGTATACATACATACATACAAAGGTCAACATAATAATACAGTTACACAATAACAAGAAGTAAGAGACTGAGGCTTAGGAAATTCCAGTAATTCAAAATGTGCCAAATGTTAGGTAGCATGACATAACCAGCCAAGGGCAATCTTGGAAATAAGCACTGCAGGTGAGAGGGAAGGGGGTATGCAGGCAGGAAGGCCATTGTTGGAGGGTAGAAGGTGAGGGTAAGAGCTCTAAAGGGAGGGAGAGGAGGATAGAAGTCAGGAAATGCCCTGGGGAGGAAAGGGAGAGGGGCAAGGGGTAGGCAGGTAGAAGGAGGCAAGGCAGGGAGAGATAGCTTAAGACTGAAGTGGAGGGCAGTGAACGGTGGGCCCCCGATTCGGCAAGGCAGTCACAACGATTAGTTGAAAGGAGATGAAGTCGGAGTTGTCTCTTAAAAGGGCCAAGAGCAGCAGCAGTAAGAGTTTTTTTGTTGAGAGTATTGTACCACTGTGGTGGTCTGTGGGCAAAGGTCCTCTGACCCATGGTAGTCTGGCGTCTGGGGACAAGGAAGGTTAGTTGTTGTGAACTTCTAGTTCTCTGGGTGCTGTGGTGGTCAATCAGTAGCTTTTCAATTCCCGGGGGCATGACCCCGAGGAGGACTTTTTTGGCTAAGAGGCAGGTTTGATACTGTATCTGGCTGATGAGAGGTAGCCATCCTGCCCAAGTGTACAGGTCACAATTGTGTGTAAGTCGATCAGCCCCAGTTAGCAGCCTGCGTGCTTTGTTGAGTGCAACTGTAATTCTGCGGAGGGCAGAGGAGGAGGCAGAGCCATAAATTGCTAGCCCGTAATCGATGATGGAGGTGACAGAGCTGTTGATAGCCAACCAGAGAGTGTCAGGAGTGATGCAGTGTTTGCGCCTGTAGAGCAGGCCTATATGGATGTTGGTGGCTTTGGCGACAGAATCTGTGTGCCGATGGTAGGACAGTGAGCTGTCCAATGTGACACCTAGGTATGTAAAATCAGGAACGTGTTCAAGTAAGGTCCTTGTTTGGTTTAGGATGGTGAGGTCACGGGATTTGTACTTGCTCCTGGTGTTGTAGAAGGTCATAACCTTTGTTTTGCTGTAGTTCATGACCAGTTTGTGTGACTTGAACCATTCTTTGATGCGCATGAATTCAAGCTGTAATTATTTCTTGAGGAGCTCTGTGTTTTGGTGGCTGGTAAACATGGCTGCGTCATTGGTGTAGAGCAGTAATTTCTGGTGGCAGACACTGGGAAGGTCATTGAGGAAGAGGCTGAAGAGTAGTGGCCCCAGGATGGACCCCTGTGGGACCCCTGAAAGGACTGGCTTTTCTTCCGAGGTAACACCGGCAATCCTAACCCGCTGGACCCTCTCCCCAAGGTAGCTTGAAAACCAGAGCAGTGCTTCATTGGAGAGCCCAATGTTTGATAATTGCTTGAGTAGGGTGGGTGGTTCACAGTATCAAAGGCTTTACGTGGGTCGATGAATACTGCCCTACACAGTTTCCTTGATCAAGTGTGGTATGGATGAAGCCTGTGAATTCTAATAGTGCAGTGGTGGTACTGTGCCCTTTTCGAAACCATGTTGCTCAGGACACTGAATGTCATATTTTTCCAGGTACTTGACTAATTGGTCTGAGGCGATGCGCTCCAGGGCCTTAGACAATGGAGGGAGGATGGAGATAGGTCTGTAGTTGGAGTGCAGTGATTTGTCTCCACTTTTGTGTACCGGTGTGATGGTCACCTGTTTCCAGCGAGATGAGAACTGGGACATCCTTAGTGATAGATTGAGGACCTTTGTCAAGGGTTCAAGGACTTCTTCAAGGACAAGTGCTAACAACTTCAGGTCAAGGGAGTCACTGCTGTAGCCTGCATTGTGAATGACCTTATGAGTATAGGTTCTGGCTTCATGCACTGGGATCTCCTTGAAGTAGAATTGTGGGGCAGGGTGTAGGAGCGGAGTAGTTGCAGGAGGGTTACTACCAGAGGGGGCATCAAAGAAATTAGAAGGGAGGACACTATCCAAGTTTGAGAATGCATTGTTAAAGGTGTTGGTGATGGTGTACAGGTCAGTTGTTGGTGTTCCATTTATGTTTAGCATGGTGGGTGGTGACTTAGGGTCCTTGCCTGTAAGGTCTTTCAAGTTAGTCCAAAATTTTTTCCATCACCCCAGGAGTTGGAGAGAGTTTCCTTGCAGTATTTGCTTTTGGCTCCCCTAACTGCCCGCGTGCACTCATTTCTGGCAGCTTTATATTTATGAATATCCCCAGGTTTGGATGTTGCATGGGCACAGTGCCAGAGATGATCCCTATGTTTGAGTAAAGTGATTAGATCGGGGGTTATCCAAGGGTTAGCTCTGCCCCTGACCTTCAGCTTTTTGAGAGGTGCAAAGATATTGCAGGCCGCAATTAAGTGGCTGATGAAAAGGTCTAAGGCTTGGTTTACATCAATGGCAGAGTCAATTGGTGTCCAGTACAGGTGGCTTAGGTGTGTCTTTAGTAGCTCAAGGTACCCCTGCTTTAACACTCTGGTGTGGATTATTTTAGGAGGGGGCTTAATGAATTTGTTTGTCCAGGTACATGTGACCGGTGAGTGGTCACTGATCCCATCAGGGAGCACTGAGACTTTTGAGATTCATTCAGGGTGATTAGTTAGGATCCAGTCCAGAAGTGTTCGTGACCCTGTCCTATAGTTGCATCTGGTGGGGGTGGTAACAAGCTGGGTGAGGTTCCATGACGTGACAGCATCCTTGTAGTTACTGGCCTCCAGCGATAGCCAATTTATGTTGAAGTCACCTAGTACTATGAATTCAGAGTTATGGTGTAATCCCTGTAGGCTTTCCAATATGCTCATAAATCCATTGTGCTGATCTTTAGGGGGTAGGTACACGGAGGCAATGGTGAGCTCCTTGTTGTGCGCCCCGAATAGAACTTTAATAGGGAGAACCTGCTAGGGTGGTTTAGGGTTTGAGAACGGGAAGACTTGACCCAGATAGGAATTCCTCAGGTAGATGGCACAGCTCCCACCTCATTTGGAAACCCTGTCCTGCCCGAATATAGAGTATCCAGGGATGGTGACTGCAGCCTCTGGTATCTTGGAGGCTTGCATGTTTTGACAACAGAGAGTACATCAGGGCTATGTTGCTGGACCCAGGTTTGCAAGATGTCAAGTTTGTTAAGGAGGCTGCAGACATTGATTGAGGCTAATGTGAGGGACCCCTCCTGACTTTTTGTGGCATGGGGTGCTAGGCTGGTAGGCCCCAGATTAAGATGAACATTTCCAGATATCAGAAGTAGCATAAGTAGTATCCTAAGAAGGTACGCTTTAATCATTTTGCAAACTAGTTTTGTTGTAGGGCATCTAGTCTTCTTGGCCTTGCTGGTCTGCGTTTGCCCCATGATATTGCAGAGCACAATATATAAAGCCATGTTCTCAGAAGTGCCACATGATTGATGAAAAGTAATCAAATCCACAAGAAATGGTGAAATACCTGTGACCAGAAAACTGTTATTGTAGCTCAAAGACCCAGAATGTGATAAATTCCTGAAGGGGTTAAATTCCTGAAGGTGATGAACATTGGCCTGGGGCATATGCAGGATGTAAAAAAACCTTTGTTAGTCTCTTCCCTTTGTTCTCCAAAATGGTTTTGAATAGACCTCAAAGACTAGTACACATCTTTTAAGAACAAGTCAGATGGAAATGTGGATTCAATGCAGCACTCCACAACTCAGTGCTTGTATAACAGATTTACTGACCTTACTTTTTGGCTTTGGTGGCTTCCAAATAAGTTGATTTATGATGAGAATGCCAATACCTGGTGTTGATGTTTTGCAGTTTCTTAGTCCAGGAAATGTTCATAGATGTTATGTCCAAGAATGGTCTAGTTCCTCCAAGCAGAAACACATGAAAATCCACAAAACTAAACTACTGACAAGAGACAAACACAAACAGCCAGCCACACAGGCTCTAGTCTGAAAACCATTATTTTCAATGCACTCAATCTTGCTCCTCATTTTATGTTTGTGCAAACTGGTCTGTGTTGCCAATCTCTGCCTAGGAGCCTGATTGTCTTGCCAGGATCTACTAGCCTACTCTGCTCCTCTGCTGTTCTCCCTACATAAAATTTTTATTTTACCAGGTAGGCCTTAGTATTCTCCTTTCTCATTATACACCTCTCCCTCTCTTCTGTTAATATGCTGTATTTTTCCCAAGTTGTATTTGTCTCTTCAATTATTACAAACTGTTACTGCTAAAGCATCAATTTTGTCCTATCTGTATATTATATCCACGTATGCTTTAGGTGCAATTTGTACTCTCTGTATACTATAAGTCATCCTTAAGGTCACTGCATATGTTTTAACTAGCTACTTTGTAAACTATGTCTTACACATTATGTGTGAACTACTTGTAAAATTTTCTGTGTTTAAAACTCCCACTCCCTCTCCCCCAGGCCGTACCGTGAGACGAGCAACTTGTTGTTCAGTGTAGCTTACCTGGTGAAATTTTTCAATAAATAAATAAAACTGGAATTTGTGTATAATATGCCAGAAAGCGTATCACAAAAAACACAACAATCTAACACAGATTGTTAACTTCAGAGGGCAAGAAACTCTGCTTGATGCTGCTGAAGCCAGAGAAGATGATAAAGTCGTAAAGCAAATAGCTGGGCTGGACTTAATTGCATTTGAAGCAAAGTACCACAAAGACTACCGTAATACTTGTACCAGCAAAAGTAACATACAGGCAAAAGTTTTACCATCCAGTGACAAGGAATGTGAGTCTGTGTATAAACATGATTCAGTGAACTGATTTCTGAAATTGAGAATGACCTTGTTATCAGCAGAAAAGCACTGTCCATGTCTTACTTGTTACAGAGATACCAGGATATTCTGAAATGCAAAGTTCCTAGCGGTGAGAGTTATCGAAGTGAGAAGTTAAAGAAGAGACTAACAAACTATCTTGGTGACCGAAATGTTTTTCAAATGCAACATGACTCAAGTAAACCAGAACTAGTATATAGCAGTGCTGAGTCTTTCGAAGATGTCATCAACATAGGTTTCTAGTTGCATTCAAAACAACAGTATGAAGAGGAAAACCATTTCCCTACTTCTGAAAATAAAGACATATATTCAACCGCATCTACACTGTTTCATGCAGCACAGGTCCCCCATAGTGAACTCAAAATGTGTGAGGGACTGGATATCAATCCAATAGATAATTCCTTCATCAATTTAGAACAAGCATTAGACATGATTCCTGACAGTGTGTATAGGTTCCTGAAATTGGTATTCCAAGGGATGTTGGTGATGAACCTATTGAAGATGGTAGTCCTTTAGTAAGAGCCACCAACAAGACCCTCCACAGACAGATATTATCAGTTGGTTGGGACTTCCTTCATATTGTATCCTGAGGTGCACAGTGTACAACTAAACATGCTGGGCTTGCAATGTCCATACACCATATGACAGGATCTATACATAGGTTCATAAGTTCATAGGATGGTACAAGTTCTGAAGGCCAAAGGCCCATAATGAACTCACCACTGTTTTGAACTCCCAATAGTGGAAAGAGTATTTCCTGAGTCCCATATATTGGTCTAATCTTGTTTTAAATTGTTCAATAGTCTCACTTATAACAACATTATAAGGTAAGGAGTTCCATATAGATGGAGCTCTTTGCGTAAAATAGTTACACCTTTTTGTTGTTTTATTTACTGAACTATTTAGTTTTAAGTTATGTGATCTAGTATTGTTTTTAAATGTGTGCCTTTCAAGGCAAATTGCTTCAAGTGTAGGGACATCTTGAAAGGCCTTGTAAGTCAAACATAGGTCTCCCCTAAGAGCTCTGTAGTCCATAGAGTACAGGCCAAGCTTCTTTAACCTGTCCTCGTAATCCAGGTTTGCCATATTTTTTATTTTCCTAGTTACCTTTCTCTGAACTTTCTCAACCATAACCTTCCCACCAACGTTGGTAGGTGCACAGAAAGGGGCACAGTATTCTAAGTGGGATCTAATGAGGCTTGAGTAAAGTGGAATTATGAGCTCAGGTTCCCTGCTTTTGACATGTTTAAGGAAACATCCTAGTATGCTACTGCACTTCTTGATAGTTTTCTTTGTATACATATCTAGCTTAAAGTTATCGGTAATGACGGCGCCTAGATTCTTTTCATTTGTTGTAACCTGTAAGTTTATATTGTTCAATGTGTAACTTGCTTTAATGTTGTTCTTACCAAGATGCATTACTTTGCATTTAGACTCATTGAACATCATTTTGTTTACAGCAGCCCAGTTAGCCAATATGTCCAGATTTTCCTGTAGTTGTGCAACCAACTGCCTATCGTTAACTATGCAACCTATTTTGCAGTCATCTGCATACTTATTGATCCAGGCACTATCTGTTGTATGCATAGTAGAGACCACTATATTAAATAACATTGGTCCTAACACAGAGCCCTGGGGGACTCCACTTGTCACAATACCACATGTTGACATATGGCCTCTTATGGCTACCCTTTGCTGTCTGTCTTTAAGCCAAGACACTACCCAGTTTATTATATTAGGATGCAGTTTAATTTTAACTAGCTGTTCAGTTAGGACTTTATGGGACACAGTATCAAATGCCTTTGTGTAATCTAGGAATATGATATCAACAGGCATGCCCATGTCAAGTGCCTTACTAACCGGTTTAAAGAAAATTTATAAGATTAGTGAGGCAAGAGCTTCCTGGAAAAAAAACATGCTGAGATATGTCTATGAATCTTTTTTCTTGCATATGGGCAACAATTCTCTGCTGCAAAAAGTCTTTCCATAAGTTTCCATATAACTGAGGTCAGGCTAATGGGCCTATAGTTACTCGTTTCTTGTCTATTACCTCCTTCGTGTACTGGTGTAATGGTAGCCATATTCCAAGCTGGCAGAGTCATTCCTTCTTTTAAAGATGCATTGAATAGAAGAGTTAAAGGGCAATTAGTTCTTTTGAAAGTTCTTTTACAAATTTTGGGGTAATTCCTTCTGGCCCAGCTGAGGAGTTTGGGTTAATAGTTTTTTTATTACAGTTGAAATATCCTCTTCTGTAAATAGTATCAGATCTTCATGCTACATTATGCTGTCTATGTTGACACTTTCTTTAGGTTTGAATACATATAAGAAATAGTTGTTTAGCTCTTTTGCCATCTCCCTCTCATCACTTATAACAGCCAGTTCCAGAATGAATGGTCCTACACCATTAGGGTTGCCTTTCAATGACCCAATGTAGTTATAAAACCTTTTTTGTTATCTCTGGTAGTTGTTGCTAAATTTAAATCAAGGTTTTGTTTAGCAGTATGTATTAGTATTTTAGTTTTGTTAGCAAGATTTTTGAAATGCTGCCAGTTTAATTCAGACTGTTGTTTTTTTTATTTGGTGTAGGCCCTCTTTTTTTATTGATATTACTTTTAATGTTTTTATTCCACCATAGTGGAACTCTGTTATTAGTATTATTATATTTTGTGTGTTCTGGTACCCAGTTTTTTATACAAAATTCAATTTTTGGGTGAATTATTTCCCATATTTTTTTAGGTCAAGATTTTTTAGTTCATCTTTCCAGTTCCATGAGGTTAAATGTTGCTTCATACTATTATAATCTTTCATAATCAGCCTTGTGGTAATTTCTGATTTTGGTCTTACCTCTTTGGAGACTAATCAATCTTTTTAGATTAAACTGGAGCATATTATGGTCACTATCACCTAGCTGTTGCAGTACAATAGGTGTTGATCCTGCATCCTCAATGTTAGCAAAAATGAGATCCAGTAAATTATTATTTCTTGTTGGTCCTGTCACTAATTTGCACCAAGTTGTATTGAATTGTTACATCTATTGAACAAATCTTTTTTCGAGTAGATCCTTCGTTTTAAGTGTTAACCAGTTGATGTTTGGGAGGTTAAAATCACCCATCAAAATATAGTCACCACACACTTTCATGTGTTCTATTTCATCTATAAAGGATCTGTTTTCAGTTATTCCCAGGTTAGGAGAACAATATCCTAATCCTAATGCCAAAGTTTTCTTAGCAGCATAAATTTTCACCCAGATAATTTCACTTTTAATGTCAACATTGTTTTGTGATTTTAGTTCATAACTGTTATGTCTGTTGGCTATGTAAAGAACAATACCTCCACCTCTTTTATTTTCACGATTTTTTAAGATCTTAGTATATCCTGGAACCTCAGTGCACCAGTGTTTATCTGAGAACCAAGTTTCTGTGACTCCGCACACATCAATATTTTTGGAAGTTAATATGTAATCTTAGTTCATCCATTTTATTTTTCAAACTCCTTGCATTAATAAGTAATATCTTGAGTTCAGTGATACGGTTCTTGTTCTCAGTTGTTGGAGACAAACTTACATCCATGTTATCATTTTGTGTATTATATTCAGTATGCATTATATCTATGTCTTTTATAGAATTATTAATAGTATGAGACTGCAACACATCAGTTGTAAGAGAGGTCAGTGATTTACACCCCACTCCCCCAAGGTATAGTTTAAATATTTGGAGATACATGAGTTTATATGCTGCCCTAAGATGGTGCTTCCCCTTCTGCTTGGATGACGTCCATCCCAGCAGAAGAGTTCCTTTTTATTGTCAAATTCCTCCTGGTGGGTGATACATCCTATTTCCTGTTTGAAACACCAAGTACATAACCAGTTGTTAATATGTTTGATTTTGCAAGTTTGTTGCATAGTTGCACTGGGTATAGGTCATAATTCAGAGAGGGCTATGTCACACCACTGTTCCACCAGTCTATTTATTAGCACCACAAACTCTTGTTTAATATGTTGTGCATGTTGGTGCAGAATAGTATTAGCTCCAGCATGTATTATCACAAGTGGACTATACAGGTAGTAATAATGGTGCACAAGCTAGCACACTGTGTCAGTTATGAAGCCCTAGAGAGAACTGACACAACTATTGCAATGGATCAGCATGAAAAAGCTGCCAGGGACAATATCATAATTCCATCAAACATACAGCATGGGGAGTTTGCCCAGTTTGCTGCAGACAATAACGATATAAATGAGAAAACATTAGATAGAAAGCACACAGCCAATGCTATAACTATGGTGGTATATCAGCATCAGACTGTCACAGTTCTGGAAGGCAGCGATGGCACATTGGCACCTCAGGTTCAAACAAAGAAAATAGCACCACAAACACAATCACTTGAAACTCCTGCAAGGTATCAAGCTATTCTGTAATACAGTCCGCATGGCAGAAGACCTACACCAAATCTTGTGGAAACAGTAAAAAGTAATTGGTTTACTGATGTTGAGGCTTGCCGACTAGACCCAACTTGGCTCTACAATGGCTAATTCTAAGATGCTACCCAACCAAGCTATTTGAGGCTCAGCAAGTACCTGGATAGACAGCTTTTGTTTTTGTGGTTAAAGTTTTGTTATTATTTAAATTCAATGCACAATACAGTGAAAAAGCACATTGTTACAATATTGTAAGGGTTATATGGTTAAACAAGGTGCTATAAAAGTTATGTAGTCAACATAACACTTTGTCGCTTAAGAAGCAATTCAAGGTCCTGTACTCACCAGGGTCTACTCCAGAGGGCTTACTTGCATTTGTCGTGTATATTATTTATTTTTATTTTATTTTTCATAAGGAAACTGGATCAAAGGCCCTTTTTCAAGTCCGACCTGGGACATAAGAAAATTATCTGCTGAGGATGCTGCCTAGCTGCTACCTTGGCCAACTAAGTGCTATACAGCAGGGCTTACCTGGACTTTCTTTGGGGTGACTCCAAATTTGAAACCCTTTGAAAACCTACCGGATCAGAATATCTGGATGTGGAACAGGATGTGTAACAGAATAAAGGGACACACTCAAACAACTATCTGGAACTGTACAGATGATAGATTAACATACATGCTCACTTTCTTCAGCAAACTTAGATATCTCTCCTGGGACATTCCTGAAACACCGGGGGGGGGGAGGTGCAGAAGGTACCATATTAAGCTCTGGATTCTCCAGACATATCAGCAGCAGACAGGTTCAGCCTATTCCCTCCCTTGGATTCAGATACAGAATAAAGGGCTGCCACAGGGTTACATAATGTGGGAGAGTGTCTGTGACAATGTGCAACATTCTGGAGAAATTGGTGAGCTGGACGAGGGAGTTAAGCACTTCTATAACTGAAGGGACCTCCTGCATTCTCCACCTACTGTACACAGGAGGAGTCTTTTAACCTGCATACTAAGGCTGGCCAGAAGTTTCAGGTCTAGTGCTCAAAGGTGAGGAGCTGAGGATTGAACTCCTAGGATCAGCAGATCTGGGGACATGGATATCAGTTTATGTAAGATTTCAGACCCCATCTTACAAACCACCCCCCCACAGAGGCTGAACCAGACTGCACTGCCAAAGGATAAGGATCAAATCCCCTTGGTCCTTCTGGCATCACCAGCAAAGGCATCCTGTGTCTGTTTGGCTTTTTTTAGGAACATTGGGGTCCTGTACCATGAGTGTATAATCTTATTCTGTACTAACTGGTTCCTGGTATCTGGGTAAGCCATGTGGGCTGTCCTCAGGCACAACTTCCATTCCTGGTCCATGATCTGGATATGTAGTGCCTGCACCCATTTAAGTTTAGAGGCCTGGAATTGAGAGGGAAGAGCTGCCCTAAGGGCTGCATAGATGCAGCTAGACTGGCCCCTCTTCAGTAAGAACCATGACTCCACTGGGGAGACAGACAAGCCCTGGGGTCTCTTTTGGATGTATTCAGTAACTGCACTTCTGAGTTGGAGGAAGCACTAGACGTCTTTGGAGGGAATCCCATATGCTTCACCCAGCTTAACAAAGGAGTTCAGGGTATCAGTACCTGGAATGTACAAATCCTGCAGATAGGAGAGGCCGGCTGCCACCCATGAGGGCCAAACTATAGGTTTCTTGTTGATGGTAATCTCCTTGTTACTCCACAGGGAGGTAAGTCACAGAGGAGTTGGGTTGGTACAGAGCTTTTTATGGACTTTGCCCCAGTATTCCAGGGAAGAACCTATAGTCAGGTATACCTGAATACCCCTCAGGGGATGATTATACAATATCAAGGTCAATTGGGCCAGCTTATATGCCTGTCTCTCTCTCCATGCCTAGCCATTGTGGGGTGGCTTGCCCTGGGTATGCAAACCATTTTAATGTCTGGGTGGCCTGGGAGGCCCATTTATAACCTTCAAACCATGGGAGGCCCCACCCCCTTCTGTCCAGTAAGCCCACAGTTTATTCCTGCTGTACCTGGCCTCTTCCCTTCCCAAATAAAGCCCCCCAAGTAGGGTGTCTAGTTTAGAGTACCAGAAACTCAGAAGCTTCAAGGGGATGTGGGATAGGAGGTACATAATCTTGAGAGCAGTCACCATTTTAATGGCAGAGATTTTACCAGCCAGAGTAAGGTGGAGAGCGCTCCACCTATCTAGCTCTGTCTGAATGGCTGACACTAATGGTTTCAGGTTCATCTCCTGAATTCTGTTTAAGTCAGAGATGATACTGATGCCAAGATATTTAAGTCCTTCTGGCGACCAATGAAGTCCATGTTGGGCAGCCATGAGGGAGGTGCAGTGAGTGCTGAGGGGAAGGACTTCAGTCTTAGTCTGATTGAGCCTGAGCCCAGAGTAGGTGGTGAATTGAGAGAGGGTACACAAAAGGGGTGGGAGAGCAGTGGGGACATCAGCAAGGGGGAGGAGGAGGTCATCCATGTACATGAGAGTGGGGTATGACTCACCTCCCAGAGCTATCCCCTGTATGTGAATATTCTGCCTGATAGCTGCAGCCAGGGTTTCCACTGCAAGAACAAAAAGTAATAGGAATAGTGGACACCCCTGGCATGTTCCCCTACCTAATTGAAAGGGGGAGGACAACAAAGAGTTGGTAAGTACCTTTGTGGTGGGAGAGGAGTATATGGCCCGCTCAAAAGTCCACCCCCAACCCCATTGTACACAGCACTTATTGGACAAAATCCCACTCCAGGGAATTGAAGGCTTTTACAAAGTCTATTGCTATTGCTGCCACCAGTGTGGGGAATGACTTGGCCTTAAGAATTAGATTCACCAGCGATCTAATGTGATCTGCACCAAAACGGTCATTGACAAACCCAGCCTGGGAGGGGTGTATCAGATCAGGAAGGAGAGGATTAAGTCTATTGGCCAGTATTTTGGCAAACACTTTACTGTCCATGTTCAGTAAAGAAATGGGCCAATAGTTGGCTGCTTTCAGGGGGTCTTTCCCCTTCTTGGGCAGGGTGGTGATTATTGCCTCCCTAAATGAGGGGGGAAGGGCCCCAACCTGCAGTGCCTCGGTGAACACCTGTTGCAAGATAGGGGATATCATGGATTGCAGCAGCTGCCATATCTTCAGGGGGAATCTGTCTCCCCAAGGGCCTTCCCCTTCTTAAGGGACATTAGCGTGGAGGTCACTTCTTCAGCCGTGATCGGAGCATCCAAGGCCTTAGCCTGTTGCTCCAATATTGTGGGAAGATGTAGGGAGTTCAGAAAGGGGGAAGCACCCATGGGGTTGGGCCATCTAGAAGATTTATAAAGTGAGGAACAGAACTCGCCCATGATCTGATTAATCCCTTCTGTCAATTGTGGGTTCCCCCTCTTGTCTACAAGAGCAGCTATATGGCATTCCTCTCACTGCTTCTTTAAATGATAAGCCAGGACCTTACCCCCTTTTTCCCCCTTCCCAATATTTGTGCCTCAGTCAGATGACAGAAATTTCAGCCTTCCTGGAGAGGAGATCATTTACTTGCATCCTCAAAACAGCCACCTGACGACCTGCCTGTGACCGAAGAGATGGTTGTCGGAGTGCCTTAAAGGACTCCTCCATCTTCTTGAGCTGTCCTTCCAGTAACTGAAGTCTCTGTTCACTTGCCTTGCAGTGTTTGTGGGTGTATCCCATGATTACCCCCCATAGTGTAGCCTTAAAAGCCTCCCACGTAATACCTGTGGAGGTATCTGAGACAGGGTTATTCTGACAGAACTCCATGGCTTCACGTTGGAGCTGGGGGGGGGGGGAGTCTGGATCATGAAGAAGCAAAGGGTCCAACCTCCAGGCAGGGGAGGTGGGGTGGGACCCCCAACTGAAGGATAGTTTCACTGGAGCATGGTCTGAGATGACCAAGGGCTGAATAACGGTGTCAGTGGTGTTACTGTTAATATTGGGGGAAGTTAGCCAGAAGTCTATGTGACTGTGGGAGCTGTGCACTGGGGAATGAAAGGTGTAGTTGGGCTGTGAGGGAAGGAAATTCCTCCAAATGTCAGTGAGGGCTAAGTCCTGCTGCATCTGGGCAAGGGCCAATACTGCCCTGGAGTGGGGTTCTGTATTGGAAGGGGATCTGTCTAAGAAGGGTCTAACATAAGGTTAAAATCCCCCCCATTATCAAAGGGGTGTCAGCTGATGCTAATGTGCCCAGCTGCTGAGCCAGTTTATGAAAAAAGGAGGGGAAATCCTTGTTAGGGCCATACACATTCCCCAGGATCAGGGGCCTCTTCGGCATATCAATATGTGCAATAACCCATCTCCCCTCTGGGTCACTCAACTTCTTTATCAGAGTCCAGTACAGTGCTTTGTGAAGCAGTACAGCTACCCTTCTTTTCCTGAAAGGGGCCGAGGCATGAATAACCTGACTCACCCAGTCCCTCTTCAGTCTAATGTGGTCATATCTAGTAAGCTTGGTCTCCTGTATGAAAGCCATCTCCATGCCCAATCTCCTCATGTGTTGCAGGACTTGCTTCCTTTTTTGGGGGGTACTGAACCCCCTGACGTTCCATGTCACACATGTTTTATGACCCATTGAAAGTAGGAAGATTGTAATTATAAAGAAGATAATCAAGTGTAGGCCTGGGGGTTGAAAGCAGGGTAGCTGTTGTCCAGGGAACCAAGACATGAGTGAGGCATGGATAGACAGAGTAGAAAGACCCATTCCGGGAGGTTGCATCTGTCCCTGCCCTGGCATTTGCATTGACGCTGTGTGTGTCCCTTGTAAATACAGATAATAACACAAATACAAACTACATACATATCATACAACCGGTGATGAATATTGGGGAAATAGGTGTTCCCTTTGCTGCAGGGGTATGCAGAAGGCCAGCCTCTATACCTGAGGTGTAGTCAGTCATCTGTATACCCCCACATAAATTGGGGGGTAAACGAGGGGGTCGCCCCCCCCGAGGGTTGTGGATGCCACTTTAGTGAGACTACTATGAGATTCTCTGCTCACTACAAGCCCTAGAGGGTAGCCAAAGAGTGCGCAGTTATCTGAAACTGGACCCAAGCCTGAAGAGCATGAGGGGTTGGGGGTGCCTCCATCCTGAGGGCAAAGGCTGGGGGGGGGGGGAGTGCCATAATTGTACCTTGGAGGAGCGTTTTGTAGAGACTTTCTCCCTACTGCTCAGTACATATTCCCATGACCTGATATTCTTGGGGGCTGGCAATGGTAGCTGCTAGTGTTAGCTGTGGAAGGCTTGAGGGGGTGTGGGGGGTGTCAGGAACAGGGCCCAAGGCATGCGGAGGGTATGATGTCCTGGCCTATACTTGGGGGAAAGTTTACAGATAGAGTACCACATACCCAGTGTCACATCCAGTGGACGATTGTCGAAGGTGGGTCTAGTGGTCTTTATCTGTCATTAAAGTCAAAGTCTATGAAACTATCTATAGACTCTAACAAATTCCCCCTCATAGGGTCTGGCTGTATCCTGAACAAAGGCCTGGGCTACTCCTCCTCCAACAGAGTGTGGCCAGAGATGTCATGTTAGTTCTTAGCTTGCCCCTGCCCCCCCATCACCCCAACAAACATCCTCTACAGCCCTCCACCCACTCCACTAACAGAGGGTAACAGGCCCTAAGACATGCACAGTGGTAAAAAGTACAATGTGAAGCGGTACACTGACATCCGAATGTAAAGGAGCTGGGGTGTTCAGCGACTACTCAAACTGGTTACTGTCCAGTGCTGTGATGAGTGCAGCCCCTGTAGATCCCTTGCGGTATGGGAGTGGGGTGAGTTCACTGCATCTGCAGCTGACCAGAACATGTGCGAGGTCAGGGGAGAGGGGGGGACAGGTAGTAATGAAACTCGAGCAGCGTGGTGGTTCAGACCTACAGAAAAGTACAGAGTGCCCACTTCTGCCACTGAGTCAATCCCCCTTTCTGAACCCCCAGCCTGGCCAAACAACAGCACAAATGGGTATGCCACCCTAACAGCGACATTTCTATGGTGACATGCGTCAATATCGACTACAGTGCAATGTTGCTGTAGAAGTGCTGCTGGAAGGGGGAAACCGCTTCCCTCAACATGCACCCCCTTCCCAAACTAACTCTGACCTGGAAACATACAAACATAGAAACATAGAATTTGATGGCAGATAAGGACCACTTGGCCAACCCAGTCTGCCCATTTCCCTACCTAATGGATAAGCTGCAGATCCTAGTTAACCAGCAGCCTACTTCTTTCTACCCCCAACCCCTAGAATTGCCTTATGACTGTCCCATGCATGCTTGAATTCAACCACTGTTTTTGACTCCACAACCTCCTCCGGAAGGCCGTCTCCATGCATCCACAACCCTCTCTGTGAAAAAATACTTCCTTACATTACCTCTGAGCCACCCCCATCTTCAAATTGTGCCCCCTTGTTCTTGCACACCTCTTTTTTTGAAAGATGCTACCCTCTTGGACTTTGTTGATTCCCTTGAGGTACTTGAAAGTTTCTATCATGTCCCCCCTCTTCCTCCTTTCCTCAAGGCTATACTTATTAAGCTCCTTTAGTCTTTCTGCATATGTCTTCTTGTGCAGGCCCTGCACCATTTTAGTTGCCCTCCTCTGGACAGCTTCCATCTTGTCTATGTCCTTGTGGAGATTGGGTCTCCAGAACTGCACACAGTACTCCAGATGGGGTCTCGCCAGCTGTCTGTACAGAGGGATAACAACTTCCTGTTTTCTACTGGTGATGCCTCTCCCTATGCATCCCAGTATCCCCCCAGCCCTCCTTACTGCCCTCTCACATTGCTTGCCCACCTTTAAGTCATCTGATATGACTACCCCCAGGTCCCTTTCCATTTTTGTTGTTATTAGTATCTCACCCCCCATTGTGTACTCTTCCCCTGGGTTTTTGTTTCCCAGGTGCATTGCCTTGTGCTTCTTAGCATTGAAACTAAGCTGCCATACATTTGACCATTTCTCTAACCTTGCCAAGTCCCTTCTCATCTTTTCCACCCCATCTTGTGCATCAACTCTGTTGCAGATCTTTGTGTCATCTGCAAAGAGACATACTTTTCCTTCCAGTCATTCTGCAATGTCGCTTATAAAGACATTGAAGAGGACCGTCCTAATACTGAACCTCAGTGGCACCCCACTAGTAACCCCTGCTTTCTTCAGAGTGAACTCCATTTACTATTACCTCTGTGTCCTATTCTCCAGCCAATTTTACCTGGGCTACCATCTTGGGACCCACCCAGGCTGGCTAACCTGTATATTAATCTTTGTGTGGGACTGAGTCAAATGCCTTGCTAAAGTCTAGGTAGGCCATGTCCACAGCCCTCCCTGATCTACTACTTTGGTCACCCAGTCAAAGAAATCTATTAGATTCATCTGGCATGACCTTCCTGCTTTGCATCCATGCTGCCTTGGGTCCTGTGCCCCTCTGGCCTCTAGGTACTTGACAATTCTTTCCTTCAGAAGTTATTCCATAATTTTCCCTATCACTGAGGTTAAACTAACATGTCTGCAGTTTCCTGCTTCTGCCCTGCTCCCACTTTTGTGAAGGGGAATCACATCTGCCCTCCTCCAGTCCTCAGGTACCACCCCATCCTCCCATGATTTGTTAAAGAGGGTAGTCAGTGGTGTCACTAGTTCTACCTTAGTTCTTTTAGAATTCTGGGATGAATTCCATCAGGCCCTATTGCTTTGTCCACCTTCAGTTTTAAGAGTTCTTTCAGAACCCTTTCTTCTGTAAATGGGCTGGTATCAACTTCTGTATCCAGAGTGTTTCTATTGTTTGTTTTAGGTACCTCCCTCTTCATTTGTAAATACTGAGCAAAATATTTGTTTAGTATCTCTGCCTTTTCACCGTCACCCTCTGTCCACCCTCCCTTTATTAAGCCTCACTATCCCTCCCTTAGTCTTCCTTCGCTCCCTGATGTACCTAAAAAAGGTTTTATCCCCCTTCTTAACTGAGTTAGCTATCTTTTCCTTGGTTCAGGCCTTTGCTGTTCTGACTGCCTTCCCAGCTTCCTTGAGTTCCTGGAGTTAGAATCCTTTAGTTCGAAGGGTGTGGGAGGTGAAGTCCCCAGATGTAAAACATAGACTCGAACAGTCCGGCTCCTTGCCAACTGCAACTTGCGGTCACTGTAAAGCTAGTCGCTGTAATGCCGGTCACAATCTTTTTTGTCATGCCGGCATATACGGGTTGCACAAATGAAGAGAAACCAGTGGAAAAATGATTACTTATCTGACCATAATGAAGTAGCTACTTCAGGCTTCTGATATGGAGACCAGGCCCCAGCCAGCAGGCTTGGGGCACACTCGGGGTCTTCAGGGCTGGTGACAGCCACACAGGAGAGCTTTGAATGGTGCTTCAACATCAAGCTGGGTTCCCCTTCTGCCTCCTGGAGTGGGACCTTGGAAGCAGTCAAGTAGTCGGACCTGAGCAGGGTGGCAAGTTGTCCATCTTTGGGTCCACCAGAGGTGTTTGGGAGCTTCTCCAGGGAAACTGGCCGCAGGGGGTTGAATCCGTTGGAGGTTGGGAAACCTTGCAATGGGTCGGGAGTTGAGAGCTCCATCAGCGTGCCTTCTGAGGGTTCAAGCGGCACTCACTCTGAGGGGTGTTCCCTCCTCCCATGCTTTTTGGAAGTGTGTCGCTTATGGTTAGCCCTCAGGGGAAGCTCCCACCTCGAGTCCCTGGTTTCCTGCCATTCCCCTGGCATAATAACATGGAGTGGGGAGCGATGATTCAAGTCTTCAAGTAGAGCCTTAGGAGGAGAGGGTTGCGGCTTCGGGGGGTTGTGCTCATTTGGCCAGTTTCTCCACAAGAAGTCATTTAGAGCTTCAGGGGTATCAAAGTTCAGTGGTACCCCATTGTGCATGATACGCATTGTGGCTGGACAGTTGAGGAAAAATGCTAGCCCAATGCTGTGCATAGTGCATCTCGATTCTGTGTATGCCCTGCACCTATCCGAGAGTTCTTTAGAAAAGTTCTGAAAGATGCTTATTTTGTTCAAATGCCACATAACCTGTTGGATCTCCTTGGCCTTAGCCAGGACCTTCTCCTTGTCTCTAAAGTCAACAAATCTAGTGATTTAGGCCAAGGCCTTTCCTGCGCCTTAGGCATGGGGGCGGGTGAGCGTTGAGCATGCTCTACCTGGAAAGGCAAGTACGGTCTAAATTTAGCATTTCTGCCAGAGACAAATGAAGAAAACTTTCCATGTTGTGCCCTTCTACCTGCTCTGGTAACCCCAAGAGCTGTAGATTATTGCGACTGCCCCGGTTCTCTAGGTCATCAATTTTGCCCTGCATGTAATGCATAGTGCGTTGTTGCTCTCACAAAGCTTCCTCCAGGACCTGCACCTTTTGCTCGGTCGCGGTGACCCATTGTTCAGTGTGGATATTTCCTAGCCTCCAGGTTTTGCACAACTTGGGTGTTCTGGTTAGTCACAATGGTCACTTGTGACATTTGCACAATTAACTAACTGAATATTGCCTCTACTGAGGGCTGCTCCCACGTCTGGTGCTGCTGAGGGTTTGCCATGCTGCAAGGCTGAATACTCCAGTCTGAGTGCACAGGTAAGGGGGTAAATCCTTGCCAAGTTCTACGTTTTTACCAATAATTAAATGATTAATAAAGTCCTTGGTTTATGGAGCCCCTGTTCAAGCATTTTCAAATGGATTCATGAATGAAAATTGCCAGATTCAGAAGGATATGTCCCTCTAGGCTGTTGAGCCGGTGACTAAGCTGCCATCTTGGTTAGCGCCCATAGTGGCAGTGGATGGACAGCTTTTAATGTGATGATTTCATCTACCATATCAACAGTAACATCTATTGGGTACTGTCCAATGCTGCCAACATCAGCTACTGAATGAAGTACAGTTTTCACTGTAATGAAGAATATCTGCAAGATGTCTAGGACACTTGGCCAAGATTACATTGCCTTGACATTTGATGAGGTATTATATTGTAAAGCCAAAGAGATTCAGTGAAGGTGCACAGAGGAATTTCAGAAAACAGTCTTGAAAATGTGTAGTTTCCACATAGCACAGACATTTCTGGCTGTAATTGGAAATAAGTATGAAGAGAGTGGTCTGGAAGACATCCTCATAGACTCGCAGGTGTATGGTAGCAATACAGCAAACAACCTACTTAAAGGCAAATCCTACAACTGTGGAGTGAGGGCCCACAAGCTTGTAATGGAGGCTCTGTCCAGACTGAGGTGGCAGGCATTTTGTAACTGAGTACAAGACAATGAGATTGATTGTAATGCAGACCTCATCAACAGCAAGCTCCTGGAATGTCAAAATGCGGTATCAAACAATGATGCAACAAGCCTGACAGCAACACTTTCCCAGCCCAGTGATGCCCTCAAGAATGTACAGGATGCAATGCATAGATTCAGCAAGTTTTGATAAGCAACTTCAAAGACATTTGCATTCTGGGATGATCACATCGAAATGGTTAACATCCTAATGCTGTTCATTAGAGCAGAACATGAAAGAAAGTGGGACCTGCATCTTGCAACGATTGTAGAGATGCTTCTACTATTTTTTGCCTTTGACAGCACCAACTATGCCTGCTGGGTATCTGTGTACATCAGTGATATGCAGCTTCTGCCAGATTGTGCCCCCGATGTTCATGAGCAGTTTGTGCAAGGAAATCATGCTGTAGCTTGGTCTAGAAATAAATTCAGCAAAGCCTAGACAGACATGGCACCTGAACAAACAGTAAATGTGATAGTAAAGTAAAAGAGGGTATAGTGGGTTTCACTTTGAAACCAGTAGCCTTGGCTGGATGGTTCATCACTGCTCATGAGCGCTCAGCTATCACAACTTCCATGAAGGTAATGTGTGATATGGTAGACTCAGACGTTTCACAAGGAAAACACAAAGAGATTACACCACATTGCATGCAACGAGATGTAGGAGATGTAAATAAGATTGTTAATGCAATCACCGACTTCATGACAAACCCATTTGATTTGAATGCTGACTTGATAGCACTCACCAACATTGCAAATGGCATTGTTGCACCTGCAGAGGTTGCAACCAAGCTTGTTACTCAGAATGATACAGGAATCAAAGCAATGAAAAAGTTTGTGGAAGACAGACTAAATCCAAATACTACTGGATTCTTTGAACCACTGCACAAGCTCAACACAAAAACATAGAAAGTGATGGCAGAAGGAGACCATACGGTCTGTCTAGTCTGCCCATATGCCTACCCCCTCCCTTAACTGCTAGTCAGTGTGGTGGTGTCTTTGTACCTGCCCCAAGCGTTCTTGAAACCTACCACTGTTTGTGCCCCATCACTACCTGAGGAAGGCTGTACCATGCATCCACCACCCTCCTGGTAAAGAAAAACTTGTGTGTGTTACCTCTGAATTTGCCCCCTCCAGCTTCATGTTGTGCCCCCTAGTTCTTGTGTGCTTTCTGACTTGGAACAGTTCCTGAATCTGCACCTTGTTTATTCCATTTAGGAACTTATAGGTCTCAATCATGTCTCCCCTCTCCCTCTGCTGCTCCAGGGAGTACATGTTCAGGTTTGCAAACACTCTTCATATTTTTTGTTCTGTAGGCAGTGTATCATTTTTGTAGTCTCCATTGCACTGTCTTCAGTCTGTTGATATCTTTTTTAGGTGTGGTCTCCAGAACTGTACGCTGTACTCCAGGTGTGGCCTCACCAGAGATCTATAGAGTGGTAGGATGACCTCCTTTTTTCAGCTGGTGATCACCCTGTCTATGCAGCCCAATATGCCATTCGCCCGTAGTGCTGCTTTCTCGCACTGTTTGGACATCTTTTGGTCATCCATTATAATTATTCCCAGATCCCTTTCCTGTTTGGAAGATTCACGACATTTGCATCTCTATGCAAGAAGATCAAATCGAAAGTTAGTACAGTAGTGATAAGACAGTGACTATCAATGCAGACAGGGAGTTGTTTAGCTATCTTGTAGTAGCTGCACAAACAAGAGAGATTGATCTGAAGGAAGTTTTCACACATGAGCTTTCCACAGTTCCACATGCTCTAGCACACTCTGTTGGTACTCTGAACAAAACTGCAAAGAGTAAGCTACTGCCTGAATTAGAAAAGAAGCAGCATCAATGAATCAACTGCCAGCATCCAACATGCCCACAGCCTGGATGGTGGATGCCATGGCTGTTATACAAATGATCAAGCAAGGAGGTGAAACTAGCTTTGGAGAACTTGATGAATTTGCCTTTAGAATAGTACACCAGCCTCTACAGAGTTATGAGAGTGTCAAAAGAGAAGATATCGTCTTTGATCGATATATGTCAAAGATTCAATTAAAGCTTTTCAGCATGCATGAAGGCAATCCTCACAAAGCAATGAAGTCAAAATCCATGATCCCAAAACATCCATCCCAATGTAGTGGAGTAATTTTATTGGAAATCCCAAGAATAAAGAACATCTGGTACAATTCCTGTCAGAAGCACGGTGTGATATGGCAGAAACTTTACTTGACCCAGATCAGAAAATGATTATTGCAGCTGTATTCAAGGATGGCCTCTTTGCCCACATGGTCACTTCAGATGGAGTTGTAGACCAAGAAGATCTATTCTCATCACACAAAGAAGCAGATACTCGGCTTCTACTTCATATTGCACATGTGTCACAAGAATACCCTCATGTAGTGGTGTGGTCTCCAGACACTGACATTGCAGTTCTCTGTGTACATTTTATTCACAAGTTGGAAGCAACTCAAGAACTTTGGTTTCATACTGGTGTGAAAGATGAAGCCAGATTTATACCAACCCACACCATAGCAGTTGAAATTGGCCAACAACTATGCAGAATATTGCCAGCAGTACACTCGCTGAGTGGGTGTGATTCAACCAACAGTCTTGTAAGGGTTGGCCGCCTAAAACCATGGAAGCTTGTCTGGAAGAATCCACACAAATTTAGAAACCTTATCAAGTTTGGCACTACAGTGGATATACCTCCTGCACAGTTGATCATAGAATTTTTGATAACCCTTTTCTATGACCCAACGGCTAACTCAGCAGATGTAAATGGTGTGCGATATAAGCTTTTCTGTCACAAACAGGCCCAGAATGAAGCCCTTCCCCCAACTACCGATAGTCTTCTGCAACATACCAAGGGCACAAATTACCAGACCCTTATCTGGAACCATACCCTGGAGGCTCAGCTTGACATGCTATCCCCAATTGGAAATGGCTGGCATCCTGACAAGGATGGACAAATTTCTCCAACACTAATGACACAGACACCTGCCCCAGAAGCACTCCTGGAACTCATTACATGTGAGCATAAAAAAGCTAAGTGTGAGCACAACTGCAGTTGATTCAGGCAGAGCATGGCATGCACACTAGGGGTAGGCGAAACTGCCATTTTCTGCCCCACGGAACTTCTGAGAAAATCAAGAAACTTTCACGAACATTTCTGAACTTCTGCCTGTGGTGGAGCGGAAACCTCCACGAAAGTTACCAGGCAAAATTTAGCCTGGTATTAATAAAATAAGCCCTGGTGGCTAGTGGTCGCACCCCCCACCCGCCCCGCTGTAAAAAAAAATATCTGGTGGCTAGTGGTCCCTCCCCTCCACCTGGTAACCCACCCCAAAATGTACAGTAACCCCCACCCCACCACATTCCTATCTCCACTTCTCCAGTTTAAAAAAATGAATCTCTGGTGGTCTAGTGGGTTTTTGGTTTTAGATTTTTACCCCATCCCTGATCCCCAGTCCCAAATCCCTGGTGGTCCAGTGCCCCCCACTCAGCCTCCCCAGTAGCCAGGTGTTCCACCACCCTGCTCCCACCCCCATCACATAAACCCCATCTGTGGGTGGACCAGCACAGCCCTCCTCTCTCCTCCATGGCCAGTTTGTCCACTGGCTGTCAATGAATGAGTGTGTATGCGCGCTTTCATTGACAGCTCAGTGGGCAGGCCAGCCATTTAGGAGAGAGGAGGACTGTGCTGGTCTGCCCACTGCCGGGCTTATGATGGAGGTGGGAGCTGGGTGGTGGGACATCTGCTGGGGAGGAGGGTGGGGATAGACCACCAGGGATTTTGGACTGGGGATCGGGAAGGGTAGGGGTTAAAATTTAAAAACAAAAACCCACTAAACCACCAGAGAATTGTTTTTTTTTAAACTGGAGAAGTGGAGATAGTGATGCAGGTGGGGTTACTGTACATTTCAGGGTGGGGGTTACCGGGTGGAAGGGAGGGAACACTAGCCACCAGGATATTTTTTTACATGTGGGTGGTGGGAGGGACCACTCAGCCACCAGGGCTTTTTGGGGGCAACTGTGACTTGAAACTTGAGAGGCGACCGCATGTGGAACTTCCGTGGAAGTTCGGAAATCAATTTCCGAAGTTTTGCGGAAGCAAAAGTCAGACTTTTGCTTGAATTCTGCCTGTGAAAGATTTTTTTCACCCATCTGTAGTGCACTCAGGCTTGCTTGTGTACTGGTGGTGAGGACTGTTATAATCCTCATAAAGTTGCCAGTGTGGACCCAGTGAGTCTGATACTACAGATGATTCAGACTTAGACATGTAGCATGTGACAAATATATTGAAAAATGCTAGCCACACATATATACTGTCATATTACCCATTGCCGAGAGGGAGTCCATTGGTTATTAATGTTTTGCTAGTGCCATGGTGTGCAATAGTATACCTGGCTTCTATTATAATGATTACAGTATTTAAAACTTTTGTGTCACTGAATAATCTGTGCATTTATGAATACAAACCACAAAGCCAACATTCTTTAAGTAATGAGCTTTATTAATAATTTGTGTCAGAGAAACCTTTTGTATGAATAAAATTTGTTTTTGTCTTTTAAAATAAATTAGTAATAATTTGTGTGAAAGAATCCTTTTGCATGACTCAGATTTTTTTTTTGTCTTTCAAATAAATTGTTTAAATCCCATTGTATTGGTATTTTTTATGTTTGCTTGCACGCATGTGCAAGAAACATAGTGCCATCATCGGAGATTTCAGAGGTGTGTCACCTCCTCCTCCAATTCAGTCAGTGTGTTGGCAGGCACGGCCCCTGTAAGCCAATGCATGCTGGAGCTGTCTATGACAAGCTCCAAAATGCAGTGGCATACAGTTCAAAGGGGGAGCTACGCTTGAGTGAGCAGCGATAAGATATCACCTGCTCATGCGCAGCCCCCCACACACACACACGCCCCACGCAGGCATGCGCGCCCCGCACGCACACACTGTATAGCCGACGGGGTGCCTAGTCACCGCCGGCTGTGCTGCATTCCCCCGCATCCCCAAAGTTTCCTTAAAATGCCACGCCAGTGCCCACCCCAGCTTGGCAAGTAATGATATAGCCGATGGGGGTGCCCAATCCCCATCGGCTCCACTGTCCTCACCCCGATAGCTACGGCCACGCTGGGAGCCCACCCCAGCGTGGCAATCGATGCTTAGGCCGACGGGGTGCCCAATCCCCCATCGGCTGAACGCCCCCCCAACCATCCTTGTGCCATGCTGGGAGCCCACCCCAGCATGGCAAACGTCCCGCGTCGTCCTTTTTTTTTTTTAACCTGTAAAGAAAAAACGGTCCCACGTAGTCTCCCTGGCCCCCCTTCCACAACCCGCACCCACCCACTGCGCACCCTGCCTCTCCACACCCCCCACATCCTACTTACCTCCAGACCTCAGTGCGACGATCTTCGGTGGACCGGGAACATGTCTGCACTCTTCAAAGCCAACCACGAACTGAGGAAATGCCGGTAAGCTGTATAATGGGCTAGATAGGGGGTTTTCAACTTTGTTGCATATCTCAGGCATTTTTGGAATTTTTGCACCAAATTTTCAGCATGGGGTTTTTGGGACCCCTTCTCATGAATGATGTCACTGTCATGGCGTTATTCAGGCCCGAAGGGTGATTTCGCAGTCACTGTGCAAAATCACCCTTTGGGCCTGAATACCACCATGACAGTGACATCATTCATGAGAAGGGGTCCCAAAAGCCCCGTGTTGAAAATTTGGTGCCAAAATTCCAAAAAATGACTGTTTTACGAGCGCAGCATTGCACAGTTCCTACGCAAGCTCGTAGAAGTTCCTGAATTTTCAATATTTTCACTCCAGATTTTCAACATTGCCATTTTACCACACCTTCTTATGAGTAGTACAGCTGCCATTTTCACATCTCATCCAAAACATGTTTCGCCCATGTAGCGCTGATTACGCATGCAGTCGGTGGTAGATCAATGCCAGGACAATTAAGAAAATCACAGTAACACTGTTCATGAGCTGAGGTGTTAAAATGGCTATGTTGAAAATTTGGTGAAAAAATTCCAAAAAATGACTGTTTTACGAGCGTACATTGTACAGTTCCTATGCACGCTTGTAAGTTTGCGAATTTTCAATATTTTCACTCCAGATTTCCAACATTGCCATTTTGCCACACCTTCTTATGAGTAGTACAGCTGTCATTTTTCACATCTCACCCAAAACATGTTTACGCCCATGTAGTGCGCAATGGCGCAGTCGGTGTGCAAAATCAATGTACGGGATAAATTAAGAAAATCACAGTGAGACTCTTCATGAGCAAAGGTCTTAAAATGGCTATGTTGAAAATTTGGTGAAAAAATTCCAAAAAATGACTCTTTTACGAGCGTGCATTGCACAGTTCCTATGCATGCTGGTAAGTTTGCAAATTTAATGTTTTCCCTCCAGATTTTCAACATTGCCATTTTATTACACTTCCTTATGAACAGTACAGTTGCAATTTTTCATATGTCGCCCAAAATGTGTTTTCGCACATGTAGCACACAATGGTGCTGTTGGTGTGTGAAAGCAATGTTTAGGACAGATTAAGAAAATCACAGTAACACTATTCATGAGCAGAGGTCTTAAAATGGCTATGTTGAAAATTTGACGACAAAAGTCCATAAAATGACTGTGTTATGAGTGAGCATTGCGCAGTTTCCACGCACCTCGTTAGTTCATGACTTTGTAATATTTTCAGTCCAGATTTTCACCAGTGGCATTTTCCACACTTCCTTATGAACAGTACAGCTGTCATTTTTCACAACATGGCTGAAGTGTGTTTCACACTTTCAGTGCAGATCTTGTGGTCGCTGTGGGAAATCATTGTTCGGCACAGATAAAGAAAATCACAGTGACACTGTTCATGATTGGAGCACCAAAATGCCTGAGTTGACAATCTGCTGTAAAAATCCCCAACCTAATTATATTACGGGTGTGCGCTTGCACAGTTTCTATGTACGTCATGACTTCACCATTTTTTTTATATTTTACTACAGATTGCAACATTGCCATTTTTACACCTCCCATGAACAGTAAAGCTGTCATTTTTACATCTGCTTGAATGTTTTTGCACCTGTGGTGCTAAATGCCGTAGTCACTGTGCATAAGCAGCTTCGCTAACAAACTGATATTCCCCCTGTTCATGAGGTGGGGTCACAAAAAAACATGTTGAAAATTTGGGTGAAAATACCAGCAATGCCTGAGGTATTAGGGTTTCAACGCCCAACCCTGTAGAGAATGACAGGCATCAGGGTGTGACTTGGGATTCTGCCTGTGATGCTTATACCATTCCACACCCTGCAGTCAGTGAGAGGCATCGAGGTATGTCTTGGACTCTTCGCCCCAAACTTCACCCCATTCTCCTATATCGCACCCATCTCACCATATTTCCTAATGAAATGGGTGCGCATAAGGGCCAAAGACCCCAAGGAACACCGTGACACTTGTCAGTGTCTGCAGGGTGGGGTGTGGTGAAATGGCGTGGCCGATAGGGTTGTCAGAACCCACTGAAGTTCTGGGTTCTGGTTCTGGGCTAGAACTTTACAAATAGTTCTAGGGTTCTAATCTTCTTTAGAACTTAAACTCATTTTGTGTGCAGGATTGGATAGAAAGAACAGATAAAGATACAGAGAGGAGAAAAAAACATACATAAAAAGAGCTGCACTCTCAGCACAGCCATAATATTGGTTCACTGTACGTGCAGAAAGGAGAAACACATCTAGCCTCTCAAAGTGCAAATGCCAAGTGGCACAATTAAATGCCTTTAGCACATCTGCATATGAGCAGCACATTCTCTCATTTTTTCCCGCTAAAACATTTTTATCATGTAATTCCCAATAATTACTTTGTTTTCCATGCTGGCATCCCCTGTTTTTCAAATGTATGAAGAAAAAAAGCTTTTTTTAAGTAGTTAGAACCCTTAACACTTAGAACCTATGGGTGTTCTAGTTCTAAATTAGAACTCGAACCCATAGGTTCTAAAAGGGTTCTAATCTTTCTAGAACTAGTTCTGACAACCCTAGTGGCCGTTATGCCTGACGACCCAAACGCACACCCCAATGCCTGTCACTCTCTGCAGGGTGGTGGTGGGGTTGGCTTCAGTTCAATACTTCACTGCCATTCCTATTACGCAACTCTTTAACTTCTACACTACCACTGCCAATGCCAGCAAGCAAACATTCGGCATTGACAAATGCTTGTTACTTTCAAACTTGTCTTAACTTTAGCACATTTTTGTGGCTTTTTCACTTGCGTAAAATGTTGTTTTGACAATGGTACAAAAATCTTGCATTGGCATACCTGGCTACCACTTTACAAGACCATATCCACCCTAGGTAAGTACCTAAAGAACACTTCAATCAAAATAATATAGTTGCTGCTTTCTATATGGGGGGGTGCTATGTTGCCAAACATTTCAGGCCTGGGCCGACAGACTATATCCACTTAAACAGTCCCCCCCAGATGAAGATAATCACAGAAGCACCAGGGCAAGCTGTGTAAGTGAGGTGAAGGTATTTACATGATAGTATGAGCTGCACTTTTTACACTTTGCATTGGAAATGAATGACTTTAAATATACAAATGAGTCACCAAGCTGAATGTGTGCTGCATGCTTTTCCAGCCCCACTATGAGTGCACTTTATCTTTGCTTTGTTGAAACTTTATGGTTTGCTACCAGGAAGTGCACCACAGTCCTTCCACAAGCACCAGTCAAGCCTGAGCAGTCCTCCAGAAAGAGACAAAGATAAGCCCCCTTTTAGGATGAGGTCACATCTACACTTCCTACTATAGCTCTCCCTGTAGCCTGCTCCTAACTACCAACCCCCCCCCCCCACCAGGTCGCACCGTGAGACGAGTATCTTTTTGCTTAGTGTGCCTTTCCTCTTGAAACATTTTCAATAAATAAATATATCTCCCATCCTTCCAAAATCTGCACTCCTGAAGTTCAGTAACACAGTTCTGGAGAGAGACGTGCTGCTACACAGTGTCAGCTTAACCTTCTGAAAACATCTACACATCCTGAATAAGTGTATATAAATTTCAAGTTAAATATCACAGAAATTTCAGGAACTATCTGATCATCTTCATCTGCAACTGTAAAATTGGCATGTTATTTAGAATTTTCCAGTGAAACCTAACTTTGGGGAGGCAACCAAACTCCTGTCATAATGTAAGCTTCAGTGACTGGAAATAAGGGTTTAGAGAATTGAGAGTGTCCAATATATTTCTCATATTAAACCACTACATAAATGTAACTGATGTATTAAGTCCTTTTAGACAGTTGTCTATTCCTTTTATCCATATGTTTTTGTTTGCTTCCTATAAGTGGAGTAATACAAACTCTCAAAAACATATTCCAGTAATCACCTTGCCAGCAACATGCATAATTCTTACAGTATAGGCAAATGTCCACACTAACACATTAATTGATCAGTTGAAGATGTTTAAGGAAGGTGCACAGGATTGGTTTCCCAGCCCTCGACCAGCAGACAATAAGTAATAGTAACAGAGATTTTGTTGGCAGATAAGGGCAGCTTGCACCACCCAGTCTGTCGATTTTGTCCTTGCCTATACTGTCACCATAGACTATACCTGATATCCAGCTACTCTACCCCCCCACTTTCCTACCAAGATTCCTTTGTGCCAATCCCATGCATGCCTTAAGCCCACCACTGTTTTTGCCTCCGCCACCTCCATTGGAAGACTGTTCCAGGTGTCCACCACTATTTCAGTCAAGAAGTACTTCCTCACATCCCTCCTAAATTCCTTCCCAGCTTTATTGCATGCCCCTTGTTTATGTGCATCTTCTCTTCTGAAAAATACTCCCCTCCTGTACCTTATTTACACCTGTGAGGTACTTATAGGTCTCTATCATGCCCCCCTCCCTCTCTTCCAGGGTGTACATATTTAGATTCCATCAGTCTGTCCTCATAGGTCTTGTGCTGCTGCCCTTGCACCACTTTACTTGCCCTCCTCTGGTCAATCTCTGCCTGTCTATGTCCATCCTGAGAGGTGGTCTCCAGAAGTGGACACAGTACTCCAAGTGGGATCTCACCAATGATTAATACAGTGGTTACACCACCTCTCGACTGCTACTGGGGATTCTCCTCCCTATGCACCCCAGCATCCCGCTGGCCCCACCTGCTTCTTTCTTAACACACTGCCCCGCCACCTTGAGATCATCAGATATGATAACCCCAAAGTCCCTTTTCTGTTTAGAGATTGTCAACACCGCTTACCCTATTTAATCACAGCCCCTGGGTTTCAGAGCCCTAGGTGCATGATTTTGCATTATTTTGCATTGAAACCCAGCTGCCATACCCTTGACCACTCACCAAGTCTTCTGAGGTCTCTGTTCATTCTCGTCACCCTCCCCAGAGTATCTACCCTGTTGCAGATTTTGGTGTCATCTGCAAAGAGGCATACCTTCCCTTCCAGCTCTTCTACAATGTTGCTTATGAAGATATTGAAGAGGACTGTTCCCAATGCTGAGCCCTGAGGTACCCCTCTTGTCACTCTCCCCTCATTAGAGTAAGTGCCGTTTATCACCACAATCTGTTGCCTACACATCAATCAGTTCCATACCCAGTTTACCACCTTGGGTCTGACCCCCAAACTGCCCAGTTCCCTTATAAGCCTCCTATGTGGTACGATGTAAAATAGCTTGCTCAAGTCTGAGTAGGCCATGTCCAGTCCCCCACCTTGGTCTATTTCCCTGGTTACTCAGTCGAAGACATTGATCAGGTCAATCTGACATGCCCCCCCCCCCATAAAGCTATACTGCCTCAGGTCTTGTAACCCTCTAGATTCAAGAAGTTTCACTGACCTTTCTTTTGTTAGTGTCTCCATTAACTTCTCTACCACTGACATTAGACTGATAGGCCTCATCCCTGCTGCTGTTTTTGTCTTGCTGGACTACATCTGCCTCTACCAGTCTTCTGTAACTGATTCTGTTTCCAGTGACTTATTGCACAGGGCTGTCAGAGGTGTTGCCACTACCTCCCACATAGGAGCACCCTGTCGTGTACCTAGTCTGGCCCCAAGCCTTAACCACTTTCAGATTCACAAATCTTCTTGGGACTCTTTCCTCTGTGAATGGACTTGTGTCCACCTCCCCCCATTGTTCCTGCTGCTTCTATATGGTCCGTCCCTCTCTTCTTCCACTGTGAAGACTGAGCTGAAGTATCTGTTCAGGATATATGCTTTTTCCAGATCCTTCTCTGCACAGTGTCCCTCTGCTGTTCTTAACCAACCTCACAATCTCTCCCCTTGTCTTCCCTTTCCCCTTGTCACCCTCTTTCTTTTACTGAGCATGGCATTGGCAAGACTCTTGTTTCTTGAGTGGAGGATGGGACTGAGGCTACTGGCTACACTGCAGAATTGCCTTTGGTCACAAAGCAGATGAAAATTTCCCAGAGCAAAAAGCAGAGCTGGCCTTAGGGGGTTGCAAACTGTGCATTTGCACAGGGCCCCAAGAGCAGAGGGGTCCCTCCAAATACTCAGCTGTCCAGTTGGCCTCCCCCGTCCTGGTCCTGTAGGTACTAATTTAAGTAAAGTGCAAAAATGGCACAAAACTAACTAAAAATGCAGCTACAGGGAGGCCATGATAGGGATGAAGATGTTCCTTGGGGGCTTTGCAACTTCTGATATGGGGCCCCAGCAAGGAGGTTCGCACAGGGCGCCGGAATAGCTAGCGCCAGCGCTGGCAAAAAGGAATAAAATTATGAAGAATACAGTTCATTTGGGCCTACTGTATAAATAAATTACAACAGATAACATACAGAGCAGAACAAAAGTGGCTTACCAGTTACAGCTTCTTTTTGTGTGCTACAAACTGTCCAGACTGGCACTAACACAATGATTTTCTTCCCATTAATGCCATTACAAATAATGAATCAATGACATCTAACAAAGCAACTGATGTCACTTAGATCCCCCTTTATTTCATGGGCCTAAGTTTGTTAGTCCTACAATGCTGACTGAATAAATCACACTGAGTGCCACAGTCAAAACGGAATATTTCAGAAGTGTTGATTTTCCTTTTAAACAGCTGGGTGTTTTGGCAGGTTAATTAAGGTTTACCATTCTTTGCTGAATGCACCATCTAGTGGAAGAACTGTGGTGTACAGCAAACGTTGATGATTATTTCCTGCAGTACTAGGGTTGTGGTTTCAAGGACAGCCCAAAGTATATTATTTTTTTTAATTGTTTTTGAAACAATGGGCTACAGTTGGAATTCAAGGGAAAAATTTTTTGGCATAATGGCACACCTGCGTTATATTGCATATAAACAGGAGATTACAAATCCAAACCCTGCTAAAGCAAAATTACCCAGTGTGTGACCTGCAAGTTATCTAACCTTCCAGTGTTCCATTTCCCCCCAGCTGTGGAAATGGTTAGGAAACAGGACCCCACTAGAAAAGAAATGTTGCATCTCAACTGTGCTATCCTGGGTAAATAAACTGCATATATTTGCTCTGTTCTTATTTATTGCATTATATACTATTGCAATGTACCTTCACCTTTTCTTTTGTTTCTTGGCCAGGAAAGGCACACTAAGTTGAAGCTCATCTAACTGCGATCCAAGAGACAAGGTCACACAGTTTACAAGTGATAGTCATGGGATTCAAACCCAGGTCTTCTGCATCTGCTGGTTCATGTCTCTATGCTCTAACCACTAGGCTATACTGCCTTCCCATCTGTTTTTTATTGTGCATACTATATGCTTGGCTTCATTTTTATGTTTGCTTGCACGCATGTGCAAGAAACATAGTGCCATCATCCGAGTTTTCGGAGGTGTAGCAGCCCTCTTCCAATTCAGTCAGTGTGTTTGCAGGCACGGACGCAGTTCTCCAATGCCTGCTGGAGCTGTCTATGACAGCAGTCCAAAATGCAGTGGCATACAGTTGAAAGGCGGAGCTATGCTTCAATGAGCAGCAATAAGATATCGTCTGCTCATGCGTGCTCCCCCTACATACACACACACACACACACACACGACACATACGCATACTGCCCCACGCACACATGTGTAGCCAACAGGTGCCCAATCCCCGTCAGCCGTGCTGCGCCCCCAAAACAGTGTTCCATATGCCATGCTGGCTGCCCACCCCAGCGTGGCCACACATCGTATAACTGACGGGGGTGTCCAATCCCCCGTCAGCTCCACTGGTTCCACCCCCCCCACCAGAGTACAGGGTGCCATGCTGGGAGCCCAACCCAGCATGGCAACATATGCTATCACTGACGGGGGTGCCCAATCCCCCATCGGCTCCACGCCCCCCAACAGCCATCCTTGTGCCACGCTGGGAACCCACCCCAGCGTGGCAAACATCCCGCATCGTCATTAAAAAATAAACATGAAACTGAAAACAGTCCTTGCTGTCTCTGCCCCACCCATGCCCACCCACTGTGCACCCCACCTCCCACACCCCTCACCCATGCTTACCTCCGACTCCACGCGACGATCTTCGTGGACTGGGTACACTTCTGCACTCTTCAAAGCCGACCGTGAACTGAGGAGATGCCAGTAAGCTGTATAATGGAATAGATAGGGTTTTTTCAACTTTGCTGCATATCTCAGGCATTTTTGGAATTTTTGCACCAAATTTTCAACATGGGGTTTTTGGGACCCCTTCTCGTGAATGCTCTCACTGACATGGCATTAATCGGGCCCAAAGGGTGATTTCGCAGTCACTGCGCAAAATCACCTTTTGGGACTGAGTAATGAAACAACACTGCCACTGTTTATAAGGTGGGCTCTCAAAAAGCCTATGTTGAAAATTTGGTGGAAATATTCCTAAAAATGACTGTTTTACGAGTGTGCGTTGAGCAGTTCCTACACATGCTCGTAAGTTCATGAATTTTCAATATTTTCACTCCAGATTTTCAACATTGCCATTTTACCACACCTCCTTATGAGCATTATAGCTGTCATTTTTCACATCTTGCCCAAAACGTGTTTCTGCCCATGTAGCGTACAATGGCGCAGTCGGTGTGTGAAATCAATGTATGGGACACATTAAGAAAATCACAGTGACACTGTTAATGAGAAGAGGTCTTAAAACGGCTATGTTGAAAATTTGGTGAAAAAATTCCTTAAAATGACTGTTTTATGAGCGGGGGTCGCGCAGTTCCTACGCACGCTCATAAGTTTGCAAATTTTCAATATGTTCACTCCAGATTTTCAACATTGCCATTTTATTACACTTCCTTATGAGAAGTACAGCTGACATTTTTTCACATCTTGCCCAAAACGTGTTTTTGCCCATGTAGCGCACAATGGCGCAGTCGGTGTGCGAAATCAATGTATGGGACACATTAAGAAAATCACAGTGGCACTGTTCATGAGCAGAGGTCTTAAAATGGCTATGTTGAAAATTTGGTGAAAAAATTCCTAAAAATGACTGTTTTACAAGAGTGCGTTGTGCAATTCCTACGCACATTCGTAAGTTTGCGAATTTTCTATATTTTCACTCTAGATTTTCCACATTGCCATTCTATTACACTTCCTTATGAACAGTACAGCTTATTTTCACGTCGCCTAAATGTGTTTCACACACGAGCGCATAATGGTGCAGTTAAAAGTAAAGCAATGTTTGGGACAGATTAAGAAATCACAATTACACTGTTCATGAGCAGAGGTCTTAAAATGGCTATGTTGAAAATTTGGTAACAAAAGTCCATAAAATGACTGTGTTACGAGTGAGCATTGCGCAGTTTCTACGCACCCTCGTAAGTTCATGACTTTGTAATATTTTCAGTCTAGATTTTCACCAGTGGCATTTTTCCACACTTCCTTATGAACAGTACAGCTGTCATTTTTCACAACATAGCCAAAATGTGTTTTCACACTTTCAGCGCAAGTCGCTGTGGGAAATCATTGTTTGGGACAGATAAAGAAAATCACAGTGACACTGTTCATGATTGGAGGTCCCAAAATGCCTGTGTTGACAATCTGCTGTAAAAAATTCCCAAACTAATTACATTACGGGTGTGCGTTGCACAGTTTCTATGCACACTTGTGACTTCACCAGTTTTTTATGTTGGCTTGCGCGACGCCAAGAAGCCAGCCGATCTGTGGTAGTGTAGCACATTTGGTGAGGTGTGTCAGCGTGGTGAATATAGCAGCTTAGTAGTGCGCCCTCATTCCCTAATAAGCCAGCATGCTAGCGCTTGACACCAACATTATGTAAAGTGGACACAACTTAGAAGAAAGTGCCACTGCAATCAGGAGACAAGCTCGTCATGCAGCAGCATAAAGACATGCCTCCCGACGTGCCCTTTCCTAGTGAAACATTTCAATAAACATGGCGCCAAAGCCGCCGCCACTAAATCTCAAAGGAATCCAACATTGGGGGTACAATCCCCATGTCAGTATGTCCGGCTAGTTTTTTCTTTACCCCACATGTTTTCCTTCAGTTGTAAGCACAATCCCCATGTCAGCATGTCTGGCTAGTTTTTTCTTTACCCCACATGTTTTCCTTCAGTTGTAAGCACAATCCCCATGTCAGTATGTCCGGCTAGTTTTTTCTTTACCCCACATGTTTTCCTTCAGTTGCAAGCAGGGAGTTTTGTGCGCTGTTTTTTTTTTTTTTCCTCTCTGTCTTCCTTGGATGGGTGCGTCTGCAGGTTAAGAGTAACTGGCACTTGGCGGGAACCTGTAAGCTGTCCTGTCCTGTTTCACACCTCTCTTTGGAGCACTCATCTCAGCGAGCTGGAGCACTTAAATTTAAAATACATTATTCAGTGACAGCCAAAAGTGCAAAAAACCCTCTGCATTTCTATAGCGTCTGGTAAGGCACAACTCAGTCCACAAAACTTCAGAAGCACTGTCTGACTTTCTTAAAGGGGACATCAAGCTTTTACAGTTTTTAAAACTCATCTAGCAAGTTATAAGTCGATTGACTGACTAGGCTGTTACAAAATGTCCTCTGTTTCAGTCTTTCGTTTACGTCTAGGTACTGTTGTAAACGAGATTTTAATATCAATGGGATCATTTCACTGAATAAATACAGGACACCATCATCAGCATCATGACCATCAGTGTCATCATAATCCCGGGAACTTCCTTTCAAATCACCCATTGCTTCTCAATTTAATAGCACGACCCCCCCCCACACACACACACACACACACATGCGATAACATAAAATTGTATAAAATTGTTTCGGAAGCGTGTGCTTTTCCTTTTTATCCTCTCTCTTCGTTAGAGTTTAGTTTCTAAGTTAAACCTCTCCTTTGCAACCAATACCTATTTTTTTTAATATACCAAATTTTCTGACTGATACGAGATTGTATTCATTCTCCTCTTTCAGGTTCCACAAATTGTTGAACCTCTGCACGTCCATATTTTTGTTTGCAGAACTTTTCCCATCATTTCTTCTTTTTCATATTGATTTTCTTTTGCAAAAAAAATATTAAAGATCACATCCCCCCTCAGTTTTCTATGCAAACAGATAGCTTGGCTCGAGGGTGTCCTGTCTCCAACTTTCAAGTTCTCCATGAAAGAAGCTCCAACAGTTCTTTTTTTATTTTTCTTGCTGGACTAATAACTTCAGATCTGAAGATCAATGCCTTGCATTCACAGCCCACAGAGAAGTAAAAACAGAAGTGCACCTGACCTGCGCTCTAATGTTTTACAAGTGTCAGGTTATATAAATGCACACCCACCATAAAAAATAAGTAAATACAGTGACTCAGCCAAAGGGGAAGGCACTTCTTTTTCTCTCTCCTTTCTGATCTGCAAAAAAAACCCACACACTTCTCAGACATTTGATGATGATTGACTAAAGAGGCTGATCCTACCATATGTGGGAATCAGAGGAGCTCAGCAGACCAAGCTTCCTATCACCAAAAAAAAAGCAAAGAAACCACAACTGTTCAACTTCATTGTTGAATGCAATAACTCCCACTGCTCAAAATGCAGACCCCTGGCAAGTACTGTGCAAACTAAGGACCGCAGCCAACCAGGAAACAACAGGATGGGCTTGTCTTGCTTCAAAGGCAAACCAATCCTCCATCATTAAGCCTAATCGGGGTTGAGGAACAGTGGGCAGTATTTAAAATGGGGATTACAAGAACAACAGAATTATGCATTAGGCAGGTTAGCAAGAGGAAAAGGAAGAGGAGACCATTATGGTTTTCCAAAGAGGTAGCAAAGAAAGTGAAAGCCAAAAAGATTGCATTCAGGCAATACAAAAAGACACAGGCAGAAGGGGATAGGGAGAAGTACCAGGAGAAGCAAAGGGAGGCAGGAGGTCAGTATAGCCAAAGCTCAGACAGAAGAACACATTGCAAAATCAGTGGTAGAGGGGACAAACCTTTTACAGGTACATAAGTGAAAAAAGAAAGACAAAGGGAGGGATAGTGAGACTGAAAGGGGAGGATGGGGGCCACGTGGAGGATGACAACAGTAAAGCTGACATATCGAACAGGTATTTCTGCTCAGTCATTACTGAGGAAGAGGAGTGTAATGGGTCTGAAGGGAGTACAAGGGGTGAGAATGGTGCAGAAATGGACACAAGTCCCTTTACAAGAGAAAGGGTCCTGAAGGAACTGGAAGTAATAAGAGTTGATAAAGCAATGGGGCCAGATGGGGTGCACCCCAGGGTCCTTAAAGAACTAAGAGAGGTGGTGGCTGAACCTCTGGCTATCCTATTTAGCCGATCACTGGAAACAGGGGAGGTACCCAAAGATTGGAGGACAGCAGATGTAGTCCCCTTATACAAAAGTGGGAACAAAGAGGAAGCAGGGAACTACAGACCAGTCAGCCTCACCTCGGTAGTGGGGAAGATCATGGAAGCACTACTGAAGGAGAGATGGTTGTCAATGGACTACAGGACCCAAGGCAGCATGGTTTCACCAGGGGGAGGTCATGTCAGACCAACCTCGTTCAATTTTTTGACTGGGTGACTAGGGAGGTGGATCGGGGAGGGCAGTGGACATGGCCTATCTGTACTTCAGCAAGGCCTTTGAAACTGTGCCACATAGAAGACTATTACACAAACTGGGGAATATGGGTGTGGGCAGGACAGTAGTGTGGTGGGTAGGTAACTGGCTGGGTGGCAGGACACAGACGGTGGTGGTAAATGGCTGTCACTCCACAGAGGGAAGAGTGACCAGTGGGGTACCACAGGGATCAGTGCTGGGACCGGTCCTATTCAACATCTTCATCAGTGACATTGCACAGGACCTAGAAGGCAGAATTTCACTGTTCGCTGATGACACAAAGCTCTGTAATAGAGTAGACACACAGAAGGTGTAGACAGAATGAGAAGGGACCTGCAGAAACTTGAAGAATGGTCAGGGGTTTGGCAGTTGAAATTCAATGCAAAGAAGTGCAAGATAATGCATATGGGGCACAAAAACCCTGGCACAATATATCAGTTGGGGGTGAGGATATAGCATGCACCAAGCAGGAAAGGGATCTTGGGGTTATCATCTCTGATGACCTCAAGGTAGGGAAACAGTGTGACAAGGCAGCAGGTAATACAAATAGGATGCTGGGATGTATAGGCAGGGGCATCACCAGCAGGAAAAGGGAGGTCATAATTCCACTATACAAGACACTAGTGAGGCCCCACCTGGAGTACAGTGTACAGTTCTGGAGACCATACCTACGTAAGGACATAGACAGGGTAAAGAAGGTTCAGAGGAGGGCAACAAAGATGGTGCATGGATTGCATCACAAGTCCTATGAAGACAGGTTGAAGGAACTGAACATGCACTCCCTGGAGGAGAGGAGGGAGAGAGGGGATATGATACAGACATACAAGTATCTTACAGGGAGGAACAGGGTGCAGGAATACACTATTTTTAAGTGAAAAAGATGTTCCAGGAATAGAGGGCATGGGATGAAGTTGGAGGGAGGATGATTCAGAGGAAAAGTGAGGAAGAATTTCTTCACAGAACAGGTGATGGACAAGTGGAACACCCTGCCAGAGGAAGTGGTGGGGGCTGAAACAATCATGAGATTTAAGAATGCATGGGATAGACATAAAGGAATTCTGGAGGTCAGGGGTGAGGGGCAACAGACTTCTAGGAAAACATAAACTGAACTTACAAGCTCAAATGGGCAAACTGGGTGGGCCATAGGCCCTTATCTGCCGACACTGTCTATGTATCTATGTATCTATGTAGTTCATCTGGGAGAAAACTTGCCTTGGGAACTCACAGGTTGTTTGCGTCCCTTGTTTTGTTACAATAGACATTTCATTTCAAGTAGTATTTTGTTCGGAAGACTGAGGTTTTTATTCTCTTGACATCCGCAAAGTTGCACGGGATCGGCTTCTAGATTGGGAGATTTCTGTTTTGGGTAAATGTGAGTTCCGGGAACTCACTTAGGTGAAGTTGATCTGTAATCCTTTCCTGAGCATCCACTGACCTTCCTGCACTGCTACTGGCCCTTGGACATGGCCAGGCACCTCAGAGGTGCCAGCTTCACCAAGTCTTGTTTCGGTAGGGATTGAAGAAAGGGAGAAGCGCAGGTCATTGCTGATTGAGCGCCCTGGATTGCTCAGGCCTTGCAAAGTCGGCTGAAGAACCAAAGAAGACACCTCTGGGATATTTCTTGTCAAGAGGAGCTGTTCTCTGACTTCAGACTACTGTTCGCTGCCCATGGATTTACAACAGAAAAATGCAGTGTGACCACAAGAAAGTATCCCATGCCTTCAAGAATACTTTTTTAAATGTATACCAGTATAGAGAGAAACAAGCGAGAGACACACACACACTAAATATACTCATATTAATACTGTTACTATGATCAGCAGGTAGACATGCATGAAAAATAAACATTGATTCTCAAGTATGTTAAGGTAAGTCATGCAGAAAAAAATAGTTTATACCCATGTATGTATGTATGTATGTACATTCCACCAGAAAGGACTGGCTTGACTAATTTTCTATTTATAGGGCAGGAACTATCACACTTTCAGCTTCTGATTTAATTTGAATTCTTTTTTTATAGAGATTTTTTATCATCTTGGCCACAGACTCAACCTATCTTGACTGATCCACCTAGCCACATCAACGACCTTATCCCAGACTTACTGAACCTGCTCCTCTCCTGCTGCGTCTAGTGCCCCCCTAGTAGGCACTTGTAGGGACTCACACCCCTTCAGGGATCAGATGATTTAAACAGAGGCCAGTGTCAAGGGTGGTTGTGCGTGACCTGCAATGGATCAATCAGTCATTCTGCTGTGGCTGGGCTTCAGTTTTCCATGATACTTTTTTCCCAGTGGCACACACAGCATGCTGGGGGACTACACCTCAGATGCATGCAGCATGTACTTTGCTCAGAGAACAAACTTCCCTGGTCCACCAGCCAAAGCTGCTATGGTGCTGGAGTGTGCCGTCACTACTCCCCCGACTGGGATGTGCTGCTGCAGAGCCTTGTCTGGCCGCTTGAGTGCTGACGCCCAAGTCCACTCCTGAACTCAGGTCATCAACATGGGAGCGCAATGCACCTCCATTGGGCCATCAGGTATCCCCATAATTAGAATTATTACCAAGAGCAGCTGTGCCTGTCTCCCAACACCAATATTCCACAGCAGTTTCTTCACAGCACTGTTTCAGTCAGTCACTGTTTCAGTTCAAAGTTCTCAACTTGCAGCTGTCCCACCCTTTCCTCCCCCCCCACAGTCATAACCCCCTCACTCTGTCCCATCCCCTCTTGAAACAGCCCACCGTCCTACAGGATATCACCTCCTCAGGTACAGTGTTCCACTTGCCTACCACCTGTTGAGTGAAAAAAGTCTCCTGATTTCCCTCCTGAATTTACCCCCTCCAGCCTCAGATGATGCCCTCTTGTATCCCTCCCTACTTTTGTTCTCACCTATAACTCAAAAATGACTGGGATTTAAAATCTGAAATTTAAAGTATATCATATCCTGTCCCAAGGGTGGTGCAATCAGTGTTTTTAAAACAAAATCTCAGCTTTCAAATTATATTAATTTAAAAGGGCTATCGGCATCAGTTCACTACTTCACTGCCATTCCTATTATGCATCTCTCTAACTCCTGCACTACCAATGCCAATGCCAGCAAGCCAACATTCGGCATTGACAAATGCTTGTTTAATATTTTTACTGCAGATTTGCAACATTGCCATTTTTTACACCTCCCCATGAACAGTACAGCTGTCATTTTTCTCATCCTGTTCTAAATGTGTTTTTGCACCTGTGGTGCTAAATGCCGTAGTCGCTGTGCATAAGCAGCTTTCGGCTAACAAACTGATATTGCCACTGTTCATGAGGTGGGGGTCACAAAAAAACCATGTTGAAAATTTGGAGTGAAAATACCAACGAATGCCTGAGGCATTAGGGTTTCCGACCATAATTCCCCACCCTGTAGAGAATGACAGGCATCAGGAGTGTGACTTGGGATTCTTGCCTGTAATGCTCCTACCATTCCACACCCTGTAGCCAGTGAGAGGCATCGAGATATGCCTTGGACTCTTCAGCCCCAAAGTTCACCCTATTCTCCTATACTGCACCCATGTCACCATATTTCCTGATGGAATGGGGTGCGCATAAGGGCCAAAGACCCCAAGGCACACCGTGACACTTGTCAGTGTCTGCAGGGTAGGGTGTGGTGAAATGGCGTGGCTGCTATGCCTGATGACCCAAAGGCACACCCCAATGCCTGTCACTCTCTGCAGGGTGGTGGTGGGGTTGGCTTCAGTTCAATACTTCACTGCCATTTCTATTATGCAGCTCTGTAACTTCTACACTACCAATGCCAATGCCAGCAAGCATACATTCGGCATTGACAAATGCTTGTTATGTTTGCTTGGGTGTGCATGTGTAAAGCGAACATGCATCTACTCACAAAGTAGAAGTTGCAGAGGTGTAGCACTGTAACATCCAATACAGCTCTGGCTGTAGGAGGCTTGCCACAGACAGCCCAATGAGAAGCAGGCTGATAGTGATGGTGTGCAGCCTGCCTGATGGGCGTCAATTTTAAGTAGTTATAAGGAGGCAGTTGCACCTATCAGTATGCAGCTGCATCCTTTCATCTACAAGATGCCGTCCAGTAATCAGAAGAGTGGCATCATGATTAGCTTACTGTTTGTCCTCCCTCCAGCCAGATGCCTTCCCAGTGCTTGCTCTGTTTAAAACAAAAGTCCCACTCACTACACAGCCTCCTAAGAAAGACTTCAGAAAACTGGACACCATGACCAAATCAAGTGTACCCAACAGCTTCACTGCAGCTAATGGAGGCAGCTTATCTGACCTCTACAGCCCAGTACCAAAGAGCCATGTGGAATGCAGTGTTGACATGGAGTGAAAAAACAGGATGTTGAGGTGGCATAGGATCTTGCAGCAACTTCATAGTCAGCTCTGGACTCTCCAAAACACCAATTCCACATGGCTTTAGATGCCAATGACTCAGTATCAAGAGTCCTGGATCATGAAATGTCACTGAGGAGGTTTGCCTGGTTAAGGACCACACTCCTTACCCAGGACACCCAAGCAAAGCCATTGATATCTCTTTTGAGGGAAATTCACTATTTGGTGACAATACTGAGGCTCAGATGAAAAGAGTGGATGAGCCCAATTCCACTTACAAAAATCTGACTAAAAAGGAAAAGGCCTTTACCTCCTACATGCCTTATGGATGAAGATACAGGGCAGAGCCTACTATCCCAGACCATACACTGGGTATGAGTACCAGCCACAGAGAGAGATAGAGTATTATTGGGGTAGTGGCAGAAGTGCACAAGTGGGTGCTGCAGCACCAGCCCCTAAGCTACACCCAAAACAAAATTCCTGATAATTTTGTCCTGGACGCCAACCAGCCATTACCATTACCTGGTAAACAAAGAATAAATAAATAAGGAAGGCTCAAGAGAACTGAGACTGGCACAGGGTATTAGGGAAGGGGAAAAGGACTTCTTCAGATACATTAGAGAAAAAAGTAAGAACAAAGACCAGATTGTGAGGATTAGGAAGGAGGGAGAGAGGATGGGTGGGGAAGGGGGGAGAGCAGGCAGATGCATTAAATGAATACTTCTGTTCTGTGTTCACGAAGTAGAAAGGGGGTCAGATAACCCAAGGGGGGGGTATGGTGGGTAGTGGAAGGGAGAGGGTGGCTGATGTAGGGACTGCAGAGAACAGAGTTATTGAAGGATTGAGGGGTATTAAGGGTGGACAAGGCACCAGATGGCATTCACCCTAGGGAACTCAGAGAGCTAGTGGAGATCTTGGCAGGGCCACTAACTGACCTGTTCAATACCTCCCTGAACACAGGATGCATACCACAAGACTGGAGGATGGCCCATGTGGTGCCAATTCACAAAAGTGGCCCCATGGATGAGCCAGGCAACTACAGGCCAGTGAGCCTCACATCAATTGTGGGGAAGCTCAAGGAGACAATCCTAAGGTAGAGGCTGGTGACCTTCTTGGTGTACAATGGTCTCCAGGATGGTTATGTACATGGGTTTGTCACCAGCAAATCCTGACAGACAAGTCTAATTGAGTATTACAACTGGGTGACCATGGAACTGGACAGGGGCCACGTGGTGGATGTCCTGTATTTGGACTTAAGCAAGGCCCTTGATTCTGTGCCACATGGGAGGCTGGGGCGGAAGCTGGAATACATAGGGGTGGGAACAAAGATGGCCAACTGAATCATCAACTGACTGAATGGAAGGTAACAGATGGTGGTGGTGGTGGGGGAACTCTCATCACCAAGGAAAGTGATGAGCCAGGTGCCACAGGGATCGGTACTGGGACCATTGTTGTTTGGGATATTCATTGCTGATATCTCACATGGGGTACGGAGTAGGATCAGTCTGTTTGCAGATGATACAAAGATGGGAGCTGCAGTAGATAACATCAAAGGCTGGAAGGGGCTGCAGCAGGACCTGAACAAACTACAGGAGTTGTCAGTAACATGGCAGCTGGGGTTCAATGACAAGAAGTGCAAGGTACTGCACTTCAGAGCTGGAAACCAGGGGTGGAGCTATCAGATAGGAGGGGTACAGTTGGAAAGTAACAAGGAGGAAAAGGATCTGAGGGTGATTATAACGGCAGCATGAACAACTCGGCTCAGTGCAGGAATGTGGCTGCAAAGGTCAATAGGATGCTAGGGTGTATAGCAAGGGGAATCTCCTCCAGGATTAGGGAGGTGATCCTTCCCCTGTACAGGTCTCTGATTAGGCCTCACCTGGAGTATTGCATTCAGTACTGGAGCCCATTCCTGAAGAAGGACATTACATTTTTGGAGAGGGTGCAACTTAGGGTGACAAAGATGATCCAGGGATTGGAGGGGAAAGTCCTATGAGGAGAGATTAGCTGAGCTGAACATGTACTCTCTGGAGGAGAGGAGGGATAGAGGGGATATGATTGAAACCTTTGAATACCTCAAGGGGATAAATAAGGTTAATACAGAAGGTATTTTTCAGCTTGGAAGGGGGAAGGATATGAGAGGGTATCAGTTGAGGTTGGAGGGGGACTATTCAGGAGGAAAATCAGGAGACATTTTTTCACGGAAAGGATGCTGGACAGGTGAAATGCTCTGCACGAGGGGATGGAGTTCTGTAGAATGGTGGGTGGCTTTAAGAGGGGTTGGGACAGGGTGGGGGGTTATGATGAAGGAGGGGTGGGGAGGGTGGGGCAGCTGCTGTTGAGGGGCTAGCTGCACAATCGAGCAGACTTGATAGACCATAAAGCCTGCTTCTGCTGGCATTATTGTATGTTCATATGTAAGGCTCCATTCTAGGCCCTATTATGTTTTCATTATACATTAATTACTTTGATTCCAATATATCTATGTCCAATCTGCATTTCTTTGCAGATGACTCTGTGATGTATACCTCTGGCTCAATGTTATACGAAGTTAAGGGGGTGCTTCAAGCAGACTTTGCCCAACTTGAACATAATCTAATAAATGCAAAGCTTCTGCTTAATGCAAAGAAAACCAAAGCTATGATATTCTCTCATAGTACCTCCGCAGTTACCTCCCATACCCCGCCTAAAGACTTTATTGTTACCATGTTAAACGAACCATTGGAAGTCGTCTCCAAATTTAAATATCTGGGTATCTGGATCGACAACAAGCTCTCTTTCAATGACCATATCGAGAACTTATCCAGAAGGATCAAAGAAAGTCTAGGTTTCTTCTTTAGAAATAGGCACCTCTTCACCCTCGAGACTTGAAATAGGCTCGTTCAGGCTACTTTTCTTCCCCTTCTTGACTATGGCGATGTAATTTACTCTTCCACTACTCTCGCAAATCTAAGTAAACTGGACATCCTTTACCACCATGCACTACAGTTTATTACCAACTCCCCTTACCGTTCGCACCACTGTGACCTATATGCAGCTGTTGGCTGGACATCTCTCACCACTAGACGCTTGCTCCATGCTGGCCTCTGGACCCTTAAGCTGCTCCTGCACAAATTACTGAGTTACCTGTCATCTCTCATTTGTATTTCTCACAGTGCATACTCTCTCAGGAAATCTGACTTCATTCAGCTGGACATACCTAGGACTCGGACCTCCTTTGGTAAACGTGCTATTGCGCATGCCCTTCCCTCTATTTGGAACCAACTCCAAACCATGCTGAAACTAACTAGCACAGTTTCAATTAACTTCTACAAAATGCTAAGTGCAGCTAAGATAAAAGATATCTGCAACTGTTATTAAGCCCCTTTCCATCCCTATGTGTGCCATACACATTTATGTGTAAGACCTTTATCGCCCTTATGCATGCTACTTACTTATTGTTCACACTATCATTTAACCAAGGCACTATTACATTCTCCTTCATCTGACTTTCTAGCTGTTACCACTGTTGCAAGCATCCCACTCCTGCCCCCCTTCCCCAGCCGATTCTTGGCTCTGTCTATGTATATATTACTCCTCTCACTCCTCCAAGCCTCGAATATCTTGTACCCTATATTCTCTGCTGCTGCTCAATTCATTAAATTTTTATGTATTGCAAACACCAGTTACCCTGCCTTGTACTGCTAGCATGCCACCTTGAAGTGTTTCACACTATGTACCATTTGCCTTCTCACTATCTATTGTCATCTGGTGTTGTATCCTTTTGTGTAATATCCTGCTTGTACTAAGTGTTCACATGAACACATGTTATACTATTGTTCTGTCAAGTATTTTTATTTATGTATGTTCTTCATCAGTGTACATGTCTCAGGACTTCCTTGTGAATGAGCTTGCTCAATGGAGTTTTCCTGCAATAAACTTGAACTTGAACTTGAAGGCTGATCCACTACTTCCATGAATAGGCAAAATCACCACAGACATGTGGGTCCTGGAAGTCATGTCAGGGATTGTCCCTGAAATTCCCAAAATTCCCCAAATTGTAGACACCAAAAAGGTTTCCAGCTCATTACTCAACAGAAAAAATCCTGTTAGAACTGGAAGTAAATAAATTACTGCAAGTAAAAGCAGTGTAACAGGTCTCTGCATCTCAGTGTGGCAAAGGCCTCTTCTCAAGGAACTGTACTCATCTCACAAAAAGAATGGAGAATAGTGGCCCATTTTGTATTTAAGGTATTTGAACAGACATAGCAAGAAAGAAAAGTTCAGGATCCCGCCAGCCCGCCGGCACAGTGGTGGTGCTACTGCTTGCAGCACTAAAGACCCAGGTTCAGAAGCAAACTTGGGGTGTCAGAGGGACAGATGGGGAGGGAGATAATTGAGCATTTGGAAGACTGCCGTCCTCCTCTGGTGGTAGGGCTTGCAATGCCTGGTGATTGCCTGGCCCCTAGCAGAAACTAGGCGAAAGGCACGCAGGACTGCCTAGAAGGCATGGGAGCATGGCAGACACTCTATGTTCTATATTCTATTGCTATAGGTTGCTCCGTTTAGTAATCTGTACATCTAGACCATCTTACTATTGGCAACAATCTAAAATTCAATCATAAATAAGTAAGACTACAGTCCATTAGTCCATAAAAAATCTTGAATTCTTTTATTCGTCTTATAAATTTGCACCATTCATGTTTAACCGGCTACAGTTTCGAAGTTTCACACCACTTCTTCAGGCCAGATTTATAATACAGTGCTAATTCTAAACATAAACAAATAATAAAATCATATAATTTTGTATAATGGTATTCTTGTTTCTTATAAACTTCATTAACATACAGTTTCAGAGATACCTCACTATCACAAAACAAGAGAATCCTGTTCTTAAATTGTATTCTGGTTACACTAATTAAACTTGTGTTACCAATTGAAAAATTGTAACTTAACTGATATTTTTTGTTAAACATGTTGCTCATTTTTTTTAACCTTTATAGCAGCACATTCATTACAGTGTATAAAATTCATACCTGTTTTTAATATTTTCATTTTACTTTTGGATTCACTTTGTGCATTCAGAGTTCAGCCTCAATTTACTGTATTCTTAATAAAAACAAACTATGTTTTAATTCAATTCCTTATATGTCTAATATTGTTCATTCATATATATGTGCTACAGTACTTACTGGCCCAGATATTCAAACTGCGCCAGGCTGTGGTGCAAGCCTGGGTGCAGTGCAGTGCAGCTTGGCTGCGCAGGGGCGTTGACTGGGCGATATTCAACGAAGCTGCGCCATAGCACAGCATCATTGAATATCACACCCTGGCCACCCACAGTGCACATGGCGCAGTTGCACTGTGCCAGTGCAAGTGGCCAGTGTGGAGCAGGGGGGATGCGCTAGCGCAAGTTCCATTGCACCATGTGCAGCAACCGTGATATTCAAAAGTGCACATGCAAATGGGGCCATAATGTATGCAAGGTGCAAATGGGGCCATTTGCATTTCATTATGGCTCATTTGCATGCAGGTGCACCAATCCCCGGTGACTTGCGCCTGGCGCCCTGCAAGGCAGCAGCTGACGGGGACCGACATCCCTGCACAGCGCAGCAATGTGTCCCACAGCCCGATCGTGGGCTTCAGTAAATATAAAATAGCATCCTATATCCCTGGTGGTCCAGTGGACTGCTCTCAGTCTGATCGTGGGCATTTGTATATAAAAAAAAAGATAATCCAATATCCCTGGTGGTCCAGTGGACAACTGTCTACCTGATCGTGGGCTTCTGTATTAATATAAAGAATCCTATATCCCTGGTGGTCCAGTGGACCACTGTCTGCCCGATCGCGGGCTTCTGCATTAATAAAAAGAATTCTATATCCCTGGTGGTCCAGTGGACCGCTGTCTGCCCGATCGCAGGCATTTATATAAAAAAAGATAATCCAATATCCCTGGTGGTCCAGTGGACTGCTCTCAGCCAGATCGCGGGCATTTGTATAAAAAAAGGTACATCCACTATTCTTGGTGGTCCAGCGGACCCCCCTTCCCATCGTCTCACTGATCCCCACCGCCCCGCTCCCCCCGGTCAGCAGCAGGCGGTAGCACCCCACCCGCCTGCCGCCCCGCTGCCTGCCGATTGAGACCATAGGTAAGGCTGTACACCTATTGGTCCACAGCATGAGCTGATGGGCATGCAGCCTGTACCATACTACACATTCCAGATATGTGGATGGATCCATTCTCAGCGATCGGGCTGAGAGCAGTCCACTGGACCACCAGGGATATTGGTTTATCTTTTTTTATATGAATGCCCACGATCAGGCTGAAAGCAGTCCACTGGACCACCAGGGATATTGGATTATCGTTTTTTATACAAATGCCCACAATCAGGCATGAGGGGGTGCCACCAATGAGATGCAGCTGGAGCTCCGGTGGCCACCCACAGGTGGAAGCTGCCGTGTTGCACCCTGCAATACGGCAGCTCACCTGTGGGTAGCCAGCCATTGTTCCTTTTCTTTTGGATCACCTTTGTGTAGCGCAGGTAGGGGTTGCATATGTATGGACTCAGCACATCCTGGGCTGAATATCGGGATGTGCAGAGTATGCATGGGCATGTCCCCCCTACCTGCACTGCATACATTACTGATGCACTCCGGCCCATCGTGATTTGTGCCAGGCACAATCCCCATTTGAATATCACGATGGACGCTTCAGTGGGTTGCACATGGTGCAACATTGTTGCGCCATGCACAACCCTTTTGAATATCTGGGCCTCTGTGTCATTCTGAAATTCAGATGTGCATTGGTTAAATAATGTTTTTCCAGCTTATTTCCAAATTATTCATCTAAAGATTAAATTATGTTGAGAACTCCTGTAATTGAATTTAAAGATTTATTTTTAAAAAACTAAATTCTGATTTTGATACCAGTTTCTTTTAAAAAATAAAAATCATTTGTAGTGTCTTTACCTTATTGTATGCTTTTACTAGTTGGTCTTCTTATAATTCACTCATTGGTGTTTCTTTAATTGGTGTTTCTTTAAGTCTTTTTTGATCTCTATTGTAAGATAAACAAAACAGTTCCTTTAAAATACCTTGTATGCACAAAAGACTGTTAGGCCTATTTTGGTGTAATTTTAGTATGTTGGTATGTTTCAATACAGGTTCCTTCATTGTTTTTCACCATAGTGTTATGTTTATTTTTAATTCTATTAAACAGTTCTTGTATGGTATGGGCTGCACGCCCATTGGCTCTTGCTCTGCACCAATGGGTGTGCAGCCCTACCGGGCAGTCAGTCGGCGGGTGGCGAGGCAGCAGGCGGGTGGGATGCTGCTGCCCTCCGCCTGGGGGAGCGGGTGGTGGGGCTTCATGGGTGGGTGGGGTGGGGGACACTAGGTCACCAGGGATGTATTGAGTGGTTGACAACTACATCCCACGATCGGATTTTCGGTCCACTGGACCACCAGGGATATGATCGGGAGGTGGGGGGTGTGTGTTTGAAAACTCCAGCGGTGATTGGGACATCGGTCCACTGGACCACTGGGGATATATTCAGGGAGGTGGGGGGGTGTTTGATTACTTCCAGCCCAGCGATTGGATTATCAGTTCACTGGACCATGGGGATGTGTTTTGGGGACACATTGCTGCCCGAACGGGCTGGTGGGGGAGTACACTATGCCTGATCGGGCTGCAGAGGGGCACAGGGACTGGGTTAGCCAGCCACAGGTGGCAGCTGCTGTGTTGCGCCTGCAATGCAGCAGCTCACCTGTGGGTGGCCTCGACTTAAGCCTTATTTTTTGGCTCAAAGTCCTGCAGGTGCAGGTTGGGGGTTGTGCCTGCACAACTCTGCACAGCCTGGCTGAATATCGGGCTGTGCAGTTTATGCATGGTTCCTCCCCTTCCAGTTGAGCATGCATTCATTTGCATTGCGCTGTTGCTCAGCCTGTTTTCAGTGGCGCAACTGCCTCCTGCTGAATATCACAGAATGGCGCAATTTCGGACTTGTGCATGCGCAACCCTATTGCGCATGGCGCAACCCTTTTGAATATCTGGCCCATAATACATAGTTATAAAATATAATACAATATATACAAGGGCCATATTTCACCACAATACGAATAAAGGAACATGTGGCATCACAAAAAATGTGTATGCATGTCAATAATATTACTCATTCTTTCCCATGCTTTTCGGAAATGGAATAACTTGGCAAACTGTTTTTTTCCAAAAAGAACCTATGGAGACATAACGGAAGAACATTGCATCAAGAGAAAGAAAATATTGCATCTCAAAAATATATATATATATATATATATATATATATATATATATGTATGTATGTATCAAGCGGAATCAATATACATCTACATGATATCAAACATATATCAAATGTCACTTTCTTTTTATACATGGCATCATTTCAATACGATCATTTAGGCCAGGTGGTTTTAATGCTCCTAAAGTGAAAATCCAAAAGGACTCCCTACATAACAGCTTAGCATTTAGATCACCACCTCTAGGTCCTATTTTCACTTTTTCAAGAGCACAAAATTTAAAGACATGGTGACCATTGTCGTTCACAAGTAAATGGCTAGTCAAAGCATTCTTTTTATCTCCCTCCCTTATGGACCTAAGATGTTCCCCTATTTGTACCTTGAAAGGTCAAATTGTCTTCCCCACATAAAAGGCACCACATTCACATGTGGCCAAGTAAACCACTTGTTCGCTACTGCAATTAAAAAAAGAACTCATTTTAAAAGACTCTTTACTGTTGCATGTAGTGAAAGTGTCAGTTCTCAGAATGTGTGGGCAGAACTTACAATTACCACACCTAAAGTTCCCCATAGGGAGGGGAGGCAGCCAAGTATTCACTTCTGTATTAGTATCCGTAGGCCTATAAAAACTATGAACCAATCTATCTTTTAAACTACGGCCATTACGGTATACCATCCTTGGTTTTAATTTTGTAACCTCCAACAGACCAGGTTCATTTTCCAAAATATGCCAGTTCTTATTAATTATTTGTTGCATTTCATTGGTATGTCTTGTATAGGTGGTCACAAAATTTACCCTGGATGGATCATCAGTACATTTCTTGTTTTTTGTGAATAAATCCATCCTAGAAGTACCCACAGTTTCAAGATATGCCTTCTCCACTAGCCCAGAGTGGTAACCACGTCCAATAAATCTAGCATACATATCCAAACCATTAACAATGAAGTCGACATCCTCAGAACAATTCCTGCGTAGTCTCAACATCTGAGCTTTGGGTATATTTTCAATCATATGGCATGGATGGCAACTTGAGGCATGTAATAGAGAATTTCTATCAGTCTCTTTTCTAAAGAGACTAGTTTTAAAAGTTCCACCCATATTCATAGTTCTTTCTAAGTCCAAAAACGAAATAGAGTGTAAATCACTCTGAATGGAAAACCTAAGATTTGGATTACTATTTTCCAACTAACCTATAAATTCATATAGTTCTGCCAAAGTGTCCTTCCATACCATAAATATAACGTCAATAAAACAACGCCAGATATCAATCCTATCATAATAAGGATTGCAATCAGTGTCGTAAATTGTTGTTTTCTCCCAAAGTCCCAAATAGAAGTTAACATAATTAGGTGCAAAAGTTGCACCCATAGCTGTCCCCTTTTGTTGTAGATATATATCTGTTTGAAAAAGAAAGAAGTTTTTTCTGAGGATATGTTCAACACAAGACAGAAGAAATTGTTTCTTACTGTTGGAAAGTTCAGCATCCATTCCAAACCAATAATCCAAAGCATTCAAACCACCCTCATGAGGAATGTTAGTACATAGAGAATTAATATCTAATGATACCAAGTACCAACCAACCTCAGCCTGCATATCATTCAATATCTCTAAAATATGTGTAGTATCCCTAATAAATGAAGGCAATTGAAAAACATAATCTCGAATATATGAATCTACAAATTGTGAAAGGGGTTCTGTTAAACATCCATTACCTGACACTATTGGCCTGCCAGGTGGTCTATAAAGATCTTTATGAATCTTTGGAAGTATATAGATACATGCTTTAACTAGATGTGCAACAGTTAAAAATCCCCATTCATCTTGTGTTATGACACCAGATATTAAAGCATCATTCAGAAAAACATCAATTTCTCCTTCAAACTTAGTGGTAGGATCACTCTTTAACTTAGCATAAAATGCAGTATCCATAAGCTGTTTCTGTATTTCACTATTATAATATTCTGCGGACATAATCACAATAGAACCCCCCCCTTATCTGCTGGCTTTATAGTAATTGCAGTATTACTTTCTAAACTTTTAATTGCAGCTGCCTCAGCTTTTGTGATGTTCACATAACTCGCTTTGGAATTATTTATTACTAAGCATTTCTTCAAAAGATCTCTCACAGGCATGCTCAAAAGTTCTAACAGTCTCATTATAAGGAGGTATAAAATTAGAGGTAGGACGAAAGGGACTTACTTCCCTTTGTTTGAGGATTTCCCCTCCCGCAAGGTCCTGATCATCCCCAGCAGTAGCGCTACAACACATATTATTTTTATTAAAAAATACCTTTAGATTTAAATTCCTAGTGAAACGATGGAGGTCCACATATGCTTCCTTCCACCTCTTCTTGTGTGTGTCTTTCTCGCCCTCGATCGATGTTATGTAGCAGACAACAGTGGATCTGAAGGTGATGATCCTTTTTTAGAGGTGGAACGGAGTACAGTGGAAGAGATAAACAGAACGATACACTTCCAGGAACCATTTCGACGTGGGAGAGGATCGAAGAACCAGCGAGGCCAAGTGGATCGAGGACGTGAAAGACACACACAAGAAGAGGTGGAAGGAAGCATAAGTGGCAGAATTCAAGGAAGATGGGACAATTGTTAGACACAGAGAATATTGTTGTTAACATCTCCAATTATATTCTGACGGCGAGCGAAAGGACAGTACTACAGAAAGGATTAACGTTTGTTCCTACCCAGGATTCAAACCCTTTTGAAATCTATGTGGACCTCCATCATCATTGAAAGATTCATAAAGATCTTTATAGACCACCTGGCAGGCCAATAGTGTCAGGTAATGGATGTTTAACGGAACCCCTTTCACAATTTGTAGATTCATATATTCGAGATTATGTTTTTCAATTGCCTTCAGTTATTAGGGATACTACACATATTTTAGAGATATTGAATGATATGCAGGCTGAGGTTGGTTGGTACTTGGTATCATTAGATATTAATTCTCTATATACTAACATTCCTCATGAGGGTGGTTTGAATGCTTTGGATTATTGGTTTGGAATGGATGCTGAACTTTCCAACAGTAAGAAACAATTTCTTCTGTCTTGTGTTGAACATATCCTCAGAAAAAACTTCTTTCTTTCAAACAGATATATATCTACAACAAAAGGGGACAGCTATGGGTGCAACTTTTGCACCTAATTATGCTAACCTCTATTTGGGACTTTGGGAGAAAACAACAATTTACTACACTGATTGCAATCCTTATTATGATAGGATTGATATCTGGCGTTGTTTTATTGACGTTATATTTATGGTATGGAAGGACACTTTGGCAGAACTATATGAATTTATAGGTTATCTGGAAAATAGTCAACCAAATCTTAGGTTTTCCATTCAGAGTGATTTACACTCTATTTCGTTTTTGGACTTAGAAATAACTATGAATGTGGGCGGAACTTTTAAAACTAGTCTCTTTAGAAAAGAGACTGATAGAAATTCTCTATTACATGCCTCAAGTTGCCATCCATGCCATATGACTGAAAATATACCCAAAGCTCAGATGTTGAGACTACGCAGGAATTGTTCTGAGGATGTTGACATCATTGTTAATGGTTTGGATATGTATGCCAGATTTATTGGAAGTGGTTACCACTCTGAGCTAGTGGAGAAGGCATATCTTGAAACTGTGGGTACTTCTAGGATGGATTTATTCACAAAAAACAAGAAATGTACTGATGATTCATCCAGGGTGAATTTTGTGACCACCTATACAAGACACACCAATGAAATGCAACAAATAATTAATAAGAACTGGCATATTTTGGAAAATGAACCTGGTCTGTTGGAGGTTACAAAATTAAAACCAAGGATGGTATACCGTAGGGGCCGTAGTTTAAAGGATAGATTGGTTCATAGTTTTTATAGGCCTACGGATACTAATACAGAAGTGAATACTTGGCTGCCTCCCCTCCCTATGGGGAACTTTAGGTGTGGTAATTGTAAGTTCTGCCCACACATTCTGAGAACTGACACTTTCACTACATGCAACAGTAAAAAGTCTTTTAAAATGAGTTCTTTTTTTAATTGCAGTAACTAACAAGTGGTTTACTTGGCCACATGTGAATGTGGTGCCTTTTATGTGGGGAAGACAATTCGACCTTTCAAGGTACGAATAGGGCAACATCTTAGGTCCATAAGGGAGGGAGATAAAAAGAATGTTTTGACTAGCCATTTACTTGTGAACAACAATGGTCACCGTGTCTTTAAATTTTGTGCTCTTGAAAAAATGAAAATAGGACCTAGAGGTGGTGATCTAAATGCTAAGCTGTTATGTAGGGAGTCCTTTTGGATTTTCACTTTAGGAGCATTAAAACCACCTGGCCTAAATGATCGTATTGAATTGATGCCATGTATAAAAAGAAAGTGACATTTGATATATGTTTGATATCATGTAGATATGTATATTGTACACATGGTTTTGATTTATTCCGTTTGATACATACACATATATATTTTTTTTTTGATGATGCAATTTTTTCTTTCTCTTGATGTAATGTTCTTCTTTTATGTCTCTATAGGTTCTTTTTTGAAAAAAACAGTTTGCCAAGTTATTCCATTTCCGAAAAGCATGGGAAAGAATAAGTAATATTATTGACATGCATACACTTTTTTGTGATGCCTCATGTTCCTTTATTCGTATTGTGGTGAAATTTGGCCCTTGTATATATTGTATTATATTTTGTAACTATGTATTATGTGTTTTATATTTAGCGAGCATTGTCACTTTAAATCATTATGTATTTAATGGTCCACCTTGTGAGTAGTATGAGCCTCCTGATGACGCATATGTTGCGAAACCGGTAGAGGTTTATGCTGGTGAATGGCCTTCTCTGTTAAAATGTTTAGCCACTGACAATCTCTCATCTCTCAATTGGATGTCACTTTTGTGTTCACTTATTCTCACTCTTAATTCCCATAATACAGTATATTAATGAAGTTTATGAGAAACAAGAATACCATTATACAAAATTATATGATTTTATTATTTGTTTATGTTTAGAATCAGCACTGTATTATAAATCTGGCATGAAGAAGTGGTGTGAAACTACAAAACTGTAGCCGGTTGATCATGAATGGTGTGAATTTATAAGAAGAATAAAATAATTCAAGATTTTTTATGGACTAATGAACTGTAGTCTTGCTTATTTATGATTGGGCATGGCAGACACTGACATGCGGTGCATGGGAGCACATCATACACATCAAGGTACCATTGCATTTCAAGATTCATGGGGGGATTCATATAGGGAGGAAAACAGTTACCAGTGGCAGGATAATGCCAGGACACCCACAAGCCCCACACCCAACCAGCTGCACTCACCAGACAAGTAACTGGTTCCTGTTCCCAACAGGGTTGAGGGAATTCTGTCTACTGCACCAGGGAGGCAAGCCCTGGGGGAAGGCTGGCAAGTATGTCTCGGTGAACATTTTGATGATGAGACTGGGGTGTCCAGATAGATGGGGGCTGTCCGGTAAGGGGCAGAAACAGAGAAGAAAAAAAAATTCAGGATGGTAATACTGAGCACAGTAATTGCATCCCTGCAGTTAGGGGATTGGCTAGGGTCATTTGATCTGAAGGATACCTACTTCCACATTCCAGTCAGACGCAGCCACAGAAAATATGTCAGCTTCCAGATGGGAAACTGTCATTACCAGTTGACAGTCTTACCCTTTGGTGTACCTCAGCACAACGAGTGTTTACAAAGTGCTTAGCTGTGGAAGCAGCTCACTTAATAAGATACATTGTAGTAGTTTTCACCTACCTGGATGATGGGACAGTCTCAGAAAAAAACAAAACAGGAAGCACTATGCTCCATCCAGCTGGTATGAGACACCTTGGAAAATACTGGGGTTCCTGATAAATCTGCAGATGTTCCACACAAAACCAGTTCAGATTTTGGACTTCATTGGAGCAGACCTGGATACACCACAGGAAAGAGTATTACCGCACAGGACAGGGTGGCAAACCTGATTGCCAGCGCAAAATCATTTATTCCAAATCAGTCAAAGCCTGCAAGGGATTTTCCGCAGCTGCTAGGACACATGGCTTCATTCACAGCTATGGTGCTCTAGGCATCCATCCAGATGAGGGACTTTCAGTATGACCTGAGGGGTTACTGATACAAAAGGTCAGAAGCCCTTCCCCTGCCCAGTACCTGTCACAAAGTATTTTGTGCAAGCACTGGAATACTGAAAAAAGGAAAGCAACCTCAGAGATGGCATTCCTTTCCTTGGCAATCTCCCAACAAGATTGTCTCAACAGATGCCTCACTCCTAGGGTGGGGTGGTCATCTAGGAAACCTCATGGTAAGTGGCATCTAGTGCATGCAGGAGATGCAGGAGCACATAAACCTCTAGCTCATGGCAGTGGTCCTGTCAATGCAATCATTTTCCTTTCAGTTGTAGGGTTAGTCAATCCAGATCCACACAGACAATACCACAACCATGTACTGTATAAATAAACATGGAGGAACAAGAGTTTCAAAACTGTGCACAGAGGCAATGAGACAATGAGGCGATGAGGATCTGAGACCTGGCTTATTCCCTGCATGTCAAAATTCTGCAGTGCGTCTTCCATCCAGAGACAATCTACTGGCAGATTCCCTAAGCAGAATAATGGAAACCAAGAATGGGCCTTGAACCAGCAAGTGTTGGTTTCAATTTTCAGATGGTGGGGCACCCCACAGATAGATCCGTTCACTTCCTGAGACAACAATCGACTTCCTAAATTTTGTTGCAGACCCCCAGTCAAGGGCACAGTTCCAGAGGATGCCCTGACTCTGACGTGGACAGGGAAGTTCCTGTATGCCTTCCTTCCATTCACTGTCATACAGAGGGTACTTGTATAGCTCAGGATGGAACCAGCAACAGTTATCCTGATAGTTCCAGACTTTGCCATAGAAATATAGAAACATAGAATTTGATGGCAGATAAGGACCGCTTGGCCAACCTAGTCTGCCCATTTCCCTACCTAATTGATAAGCTACAGATCGTAGTTAACCAATAGTCTACTTCCTCCTACCCCTCACTAGAATTTCCATATGTCTGCTCCATGCATTCTTGAATTCCCCTACTATTTTTGACCCCACGACCTCCTCAGGAAGGCTATTCCATGCATCTACAACCCTCTCCATGAAAAAATACTTCTTCGTGTTACCTCTGAGCCATCCCCCTCTATCTTCAAATTGTGCACTTTGTTCTTGCACATCTCTTTTTCTGAAAGATGCTACCTTCTTGGACTTTGTTGATTCCCATAAGGTACTTGACAATTTCTATCATGTCTCCCCTCTCCCTCCTTTCCTCAAGGGTATACATATTAAGCTCCTTTAGTCTCTCCTCATATGGCTTCTCTTGCAGATCCTGCACCATTTTAGTTGCCCTCTTCTAGACTGCCTCCATCCTGTCTATGTCCTTGCGGAGATGGGGTCTGGACACAGTACTCCAGATGTGGTCTCACCAACTGTCTTTACAGAGGGATAACAAGTTCCTGTTTTCTGCTGGTGATGCCTCTCCCTATACATCCCAGTATCCCCCCAGCCCTCCCTACTGTCTTACATAAAAACATAGAAACATAGAATTTGACGGCAGATAAGGACCACTTGGCCCACCCAGTCTGCCCATTTCCCTACCTAATGGATAAGCTGCAGATCCTAGTTAATCAGCAGCCTACTTCTTCCTACCCCCCCCCCTATAATTGCCTTATGACTGTCCAATGCATGCTTGAATTCCACCACTGTTTTTGACTCCACAACCTCCTCTGGAAGGCCATTCCATGCATCCACAACCCTCTCTGTGAAAAAATACTTCTTTAAATTACCTCTGAGACACCACCCCATCTTCAAATTGTGCCCCCTTGTTCTTGCATACCTCTTTTTTTGGAAGATGCTACCCTGTGGGACTTCGTTAATTCCCTTGAGGTACTTAAAAGTTTCTATCATGTCCCCCCTCTCCCTCCTTTCCTCGAGGCTATACATATTAAGCTCCTTAAGTCTCTCTTCATATGTCTTCCGGTGCAGACCCTGCACCATTTTAGTTGCCTTCCTCTGGACAGCTTCCATCCTGTCTATGTCTTTGTGGAGATTGGGTCTCCAGAACTGCATGCAGTACTCAGATGGGGTCTCACCAGCCATCTGTACAGAGGGATAATAACTTCCTGTTTTCTACTGGTGACGCCTCTTCCTATGCATCCCAGTATCCCCCCAGCCCTCCTTGCTGCCCTCTCACATTGCTTGCCCACCTTTAGGTCATCTGATATGACTACCCCCAGGTCCCTTTCCATTTTTGTTGTTGTTAGTATCTCACCACCCATTGTGTACTCTTCCCCTTGGTTTTTGTTTCCCAGGTGCATTACCTTGCACTTCTTAGCATTGAATCTAAGCTGCCATACATTTGACCATTCCTCTAACCTTGCCAAGTCCCTTCTCATCCTTTCCACCCCACCTTGTGCATCAACTCTGTTGCAGATCTTTGTGTCATCTGCAAAGAGACATACTTTTCCTTCCAGTCCCTCTGCAATGTCGCTTATAAAGACATTGAAGAGGACCGGTCCTAATACTGAACCCTGTGGTACCCCACTAGTAACCCCCTTTCTTCAGAGTGGACTCCATTTACTATTACTCTCTGTGTCCTATTCTCCAGCCAATTCTTTACCCAGGCTGTCATCTTAGGACCCACTCCCAGGCTGGCTAACTTGTATATTAATCTTTTGTGTGGGACTGTGTCAAATGCCTTGCTAAAGTCTAGGTAGGCCATGTCCACAGCCCCTCCCTGATCTACTACTTTGGTCACCCTGTCAAAGAAATCTATCAGATTCATCTGCATGATCTTCCCACTGTGAATCTATGCTGCCTTGGGTCCTGTGCCCTCTGGCCTTTAGATACTCGACAATTCTTTCTTTCAGAAGTGATTCCATCATTTTCCCTATCACTGAGGTTAAACTAACAGGTCTGTAGTTTTCTGCTTCTGCCTTGCTACCACTTTTGTGAAGGGAATCACATCTGCCCTTCTCCAGTCCTCGGGTACCACCCCATCCTCCCATGATTTGTTAAAGAGGGTAGTCAGTGGTGTCACTAGTTCTACCCTTAGTTCTTTTAGAATTCTGGGATGAATCCCATCAGGCCCCATTGCTTTGTCCACCTTCATTTTTAAAAGTACTTTCAGAACCCTTTCTTCTGTAAATGGGCTGGTATCAAATTCTGTATCCAGAGTGTTTTGACTGTTTGTTTTAGGTACCTCCCCCTCTTCATTTGTAAATACTGAGCAAAAATATTTGTTTAGTATCTCTGCTTTTTCACAGTCACCCTCTGCCCACCCTCCCTCCCTTTATTAAGCCTCACTATCCCTCCCTTGGTCTTCCTTCGCTCCCTGATGTACCTATAAAAGGTTTTATCCCTCTTCTTAACTGTGTTGGCTATCTTTTCCTCAGTTTGGGCCTTTGCTGTTCTGACTGCCTTCCCAGCTTCCTTTTGCTTTAACTTATACAGTTCTCTGTCCTGCTCCTTCTGTGATTCCTTGTACTTCCTGAATGCTTTATTTTTCTTTTGAACCTTCACTGACACTTCCTTTGAGAACCATAGTGGTTTCTTACATCATTTTGTTTTGTTCATTTGCTTCACACATAGGCTTGTTACCTCTCTGGTGGCAGTTTTTATTATTCTCCATTGTTCTTCCACCCCTCCTTCCTGCCTATTTGCTAGTGCATTCCTTAGGCACTCACCCATTTTGGCAAAGTCAGCCCTCCTGAAGTCCAGTACTTTTGCCTTTGTATGGCTTGACTCTGTTGCTGTGTTTATTATGAACCATACTGTTGGATGGTCACTAGTTCCCAGATGGCTACCCACTTCTACATCTGTGATCCTCTCTCCATCTCCATCTCACATTGCTTGCTAACCTTAAGGTCATGTGATATGAATAACCCCAGGTCCCTTTCCATTTTTGTTGTTGTTACTACCTCCCCCCACTGTCTAATCTTCCCCTGGGTTTTTGTTTCCCAGCTGCGTTATTGTGCACTTCTTTGCGTTGAATCCAAACTGCCATACATTTGACCATTCCTCCAACCCTGCCAAGTCCCTTCTCATCCTTTCCATCCCACCTTGTGTAGCGACCTTGTTGCAGATCTTTCTAATGTCTGCAAAGAGACATACATTTCCTTCCAGTCCCTCTGCAATGTCACTTATAAAGACATTAAAGAGAACTGGTCCCAGTACTGAACCCTGCAGTACCCCACTAGTAACCCCCCTTTCTTCAGAGTGGACTCCGTTTACTATTACCCTCTGCGTCCTGTTGTCCAGCCAATTTTTTACCCAGGCTACCACCTTGGGACCCACTCCAAGGCTGGCTAACTTGTTTATTAATCTTTTGTGTGGGACTGTGTCAAATGCCTTGCTAAAGTCTAGGTAGGCCACGTCAACAGCCCCTCCCTGGTCCACTACTTTGGTCATCCAGTCAAAGAAATCTATTAGATTCATCTGACACAACCTTCCCACTGTGAATCCATGCTGCCTTGGGTCCTGTGCCTCACTGGCTTCTAGGTACTCAGCAATTCTTTCCTTCAGAAGTGATTCCATCATTTTCCCTACCACTGAGGTCAAACTAACAGGTCTGTAGTTTTCTGCCTCTGCATGGCTCCCACTTTTGTGAAGTGGAATTACATCTGCCTTCCTCCAGTCCTCAGATACCACCCCATCCTCCCATGATTTGTTAAAGATGGCAGTCAGTGGTGTCACAAGTTCTCCCCTAAGTTCTTTTAGAATTCTGGGGTGAATCCCTTCAGGCCCCTTTGCTTTGTCCACCTTCAATTTTAAGAGTTCTTTAAGAACCCTTTCTTCTGTGAATGGACTGATATCAACCCCCTATCCAGAGTGTTTCTATTGTTTGGTTTATGTACCTCCCCCTCCTCTTCTTTTGTGAATACTGAGCAGAAGCATTCGTTCAGTATCCCTGCTTTTTCACTGTCACCCTCTGCCCACATTCCTTCCCCGTTATTAAGCCTAAGTATCCCTCTCTTGGTCTTTCTTTGCTCCCTAAGATACATATAAAAGATGTTATCCTCCTTAACTGAGTTGGCTATCTTTTGCTCAGTTTGGGCCTCTGCTATTCTGACTGCCTTCCCTGCCTCCTTCTACTTTACCTGATATAGTTCTCTGTCCTGCTCCTTCTGTTTCCTTATATTTTCTGAATGCAATCCTTTTCTCCTTAACCTTTCCTGTCACCTCTTTTGAGAACCATAGTAGTTTTTTCCTTCATTTTGTTTTGTTGATTTGCTTCACACAAAGGCTTGTTGCCTCTGTGATGGCAGTTTTGATTTTTCCCCATTGTTCTTCCACCCCTCCTTCTTGCCTGTTTGCTAGTGCTTTTCTGAGGCACTCTTCCATTTTGCTAAAGTCAGCACTCCTAAAGTCCAACACCCTTGCTTTTGAAGGCTTGACTCTACAGCTGTGTTTATTGTGAACCACACTGTTTGGTGGTCGCTTGTTCCCAGATGGCTACCCACTTCTAAATCTGAAAGCCCCTCTCCATTCCCCTTTGAGAGTACCAGGTCTAAGATTGCTCCCTCCTGAGTGGGTTCCAGCACTAGCTGTCTGAGGCATGCCACCTGTAGGGCGTCGAGAATGACTTTGCTTTCGGTGTGGCTGCAATAAAGATGTTCCAATAAACATCTGGCATATTCAGGTCCCCCATCAACAATATCTATCCTTTTTCTGCCATTCTAAGGATTCCTTCTATCATTTCCTTGTCTGTTGCCTCCCCATGAGACGGGGGTCTGTAAATAACCCCTGTGAGGATTGTGGTGTCATTTTCTGTCTCCAGGGTCACCCACAGTGCCTCCTCCCCTCCTTGTTTACCCTTCAGTTCTGTTGCTTTGATTCCTTCCCTTATGTAGAGAGCTACTTTTCCTCCTCTTTTACTCTCCCTGTCCCTCCTGTAGATTGTGTACCCTGGTATGTTGACATCCCAGACATGGTTCTCTGTACCATGTTTCTGTGACTGCCACAATATCCAGGCATCCTTCTTCCATCAAGGCCACTATTTCAGGGAGCTTGTTACATAGATTATGGGCATTGGTACTCATCGCCCTCCATTTTTTGATGGCATTACCCCTTTTAGGCCCATCCCTGTCCTTACTGTCTTTGCCTTTTTCTGGATTTACCCCTGTCCTGTTCCCTATCTACTTCTCTACCTTTGTGTCTACTTCACTAACTACCCTGATTTGTTGGGGAGGGGGGCTGGGATTTCCCTGCTTCTCTTCAGTGCCTGCCCCCTTGGCTAGTTTAAATGCTTGCCAATGAAGCCTTTAAACTTATTACCTAGGATCCTGGTTCCCCTCCCAGACAGATGCAGACCATCACGTCAGTATAGACAATACCTCTCCAGATGGACACCCAATCCACAATGAAGCCAAATCCCAGAACTCCACACCAAGTTTTCAACCAGCCATTGAATCCAGTGATGCAGAGTACCATAGCCTCACCCATGCAATAAACAGGCACCACTTTTGAGAAAGTTAATGTGCATGCTACTTGTCTAAGGCCCCTCCCCAACTCCACAAACTCGTGCTGTACTGCTCTGATCCCATTCCCAGCCAGGTCATTTGTCGCTAGGTGAACAATGACATCCAGCTCCCTTCCCCATGCAGCTGCTCCTACAATCCTGAGGATTTGCTTCCTGTCCCTCCAAGTTATGGTGCCGGGTGGGCACCTTACCTCCCTCTACCTTCCCTCCCCATCTCTACCCTCCTAATGATAGAGTCCCCCACCAGGAGTTGTTTCTTTCCTCTGTGGGGTCCTCTGCCACCCTCCTGTGGGTCCCTTTGTGGAGGTTCCCAGCATCCTTCTCAGTCTCCACTGTGAGTGCCTCCATAGAGGAACCATGCTTCACCAGAATAGCAAATTAATTGTGGAGAGGCACAACTTGAGGGATGTACCTCTGGTCCACCATCCTCACCCTCCCTGAATCCACTGTGGTCCAACTACTCCTCTTTCTTGGCAACCACTGAGGCAGTGGTGGTGGCCTGGGTGGTCCCTGGGTGGGGGAGGAGGTTTCCCAAATCTTTGCCAGGTCAGCATGGAGATTGGCAACCTCCTCCCTCAGATCAGAGAGGTGTGTGCAAATAAGCCAGCAATGCAGCCTCCAGAATGTCTCCTGGAAGATTGCCACTCCACAATGAGTGCATTACACCACTCCCCACATGTCTGTCTTCCTTCCTGTTTAAGGTGTTTTTTTAATGTATTTTTTGTTTTGTTTTATTTTTGTTTTGTTTTATTTTTTAATTTTTTTATGTTTTTTAGTGTGTGCAAGCATATGAGTGTGTTTGCCCCCATTCAGTGTGCTGCGCTCTTAAGGATATAAACAGGTGTATGTCCTTTGCACTTTTAGTGAAATGATGTTGAAACCCCTGATATAATGGAAATGAAGAGCTTGGGGCAGGTGGGGTGAGGGACAGGGTGCATGGGACTAAGCTCATGCCCTCCAGAAACAATCAACTACAACTCTGATGCACCACCCCAGTGAGTGCCGTCCTTCCTTCCTTTCAGACACCTATTTCACAGAGTCTAAGTAACAGGTCTGGTCACAGCTGATTACAAATATTCTCCCAGCTAGAGTGCCTCCCTGGCAAATAAGTTACACTAAGTAAAGTCAACCCCAGAAACAGAGAATCAAAACACTGACTTCTACTTACTTACACACACTGCCCCCAAAATTAAGAATTCAATTCCGTGTACTCTATTAAATCACTTCCTTGCTTTAAGAAAGCTGGTGGCTGCTTTCTGTCTCAGCTCCAGCATAGTCCACAAACAACCCCTGTTTTTAATTCACAGTTCCTCAGGCCCCCCTTCAACTAATCCCCTTATCAGCCTTCAGCTCTTCCCCTTACCAAGCAAGCAAGCATGGTATTCTATGCTACTGACCCTGTCATGCAGGCCCACAATCAATCTGGCCCTCAGATACAACCTATTGACTCTGTCTCAGGGCAGGATAACATTGCCAGACCTCAGAATACTATGCTAGAGGGCATATTTCTTGAGGAGGTAAAGGTTTCTGGTTTGAATCTGTTACAAGAGGTCATAAAAGTCCTAGGGCAGGATTTTCAAAAGTAGTAGATCACTGCAAGCCCTGGTGCACCAACAATATGGTGCATGGAGCTTACAGTGATCTAATGGGAATTTCTATCCCGTGTGACAATTGCTGCAAGTTAGACCAACATTTTCTGGTCTAACTTGCCTCAATCCTGGGGGCCTGTTATATGGAGCTTGTGCCAAATATTTGGTGCAGGCTGCCATAATTTGTGAAAACAGTTGCAACTGCACCCGAGATTGTAAAATAAGATGCAACTGTGGTGAAAGGTTTGGTGCACTGACAGAATCAAAGTGTCGTGATGCGGGGCTGGATGCAAGCCCTGTCCCACGTTTGGAAAATCTCGCCCCTAAAGTTTTTCAGGAAACCAGCCAGAAAAAAATATACTCCTCAAGGTGGAAAAGATTTTCATACTGGTGTGCCCCCAGAAAGATAACCATGCTGCAGGCAAGGCAATCCACAGTTCTTGACTACTTGGTACACTTGCAGTCCGGAGGTCTGAAGCCCTCAACTCTGAAAGTGCACCTAGCAGCTGTCTTGACTTTCACATCAGCAGGTAAGAATAGGTCTTAGGCCTCACAGCCTGTTTTTAAATGTTTTTTTTCAAAGGCATTAACCACCTTCATCCCTCTGTGAGAGAACCAGACCCCCCCCACCCGTGGGACTTGAACATTTGTCTTTCTCAGCTGATGGAGTCTCCCTTTTAGCCTATGCCTACAGCACACTTTAGATATAGAAACAAAGAAGTTGGCAGCAGATAAGGACCACAAGGCCCATCCAGTCTGCCTATTTTTTTTCCACTTCATGAATGTGACATAGGCCTGTACTCTGTCAATGGCCTATCTATTCATGCTCATCTGTATTGCTCCCTTATGCCTATAACATGCCTGTTTGAAGCCCTGCACTGTATTCATATCCACTACTTCCTGAGGTAGCCCTTTCCATGCGTCCACCACCCTTTCTGTGAAAAAGAACTTCCTCACATTACCCCTTAATCGGCCTCCCTCTAATCTCATGCTGTGTGCTGTTGTCCTGCTATTTTTCTTACATTGAAACATGTTAGATTCTTTCACCTTGGTAATGCCCTTAAGATGTTTGAATGTTTTGGTCATATCACCTCTCTCTCCCTCCTTTGCTCTAGGGTATACATATTGAGCTCCGTTAATCTGTCCTCATATGCTTAATGATGAAGTCCCTGCACTGTTTTGGTTGCCTTTCTCTGGACTGCCTCCATTTTGTTAATGTCCTTGTGCAGGTGCGGCCTCCAGTACTGCACACAGTACTCCAGATGGGGCCTAACCAGTGTCTTGTAAAGAGGGATTATTAACACCATCTTACGCCTTGTGATACCCCTACTAATACACCCCAACGTCCCTCTAGCCTTACCTACTGTTTTACTGGTCCACTTGGATGATTTCAGATCATCTGTGATGATGATGATGATGATGCCCAAGTCTCTTTCTTCCCTTGTGATTGCCAGCAACTCCCCTCCCAACCTATAGGTGGCTTCAGGGTTTCTCTTCCCTATGTGCATGATCTTGCACTTCTTCGCTTTAAACTCCAGTTGCCACTCTTCAGACCATTTTGCTAGTTTATCCAGATCTCTTCTCATTCTGCCCACCCCATCTGGATCATCTACTCTGTTGCAGATCTTGGTGTCATCAGCAAACAGACAAACCTTACCCTCCAGTCTATCTGCAATGTCACTGAAAAGGACTGGCCCCAGAACTGATTCCTGAGGTACTCCACTTGTGACTTGCATTTCTTCAGACTGTATACTGTTTACCACCACTCTCTGTTTTCTGCCCGTCAACCAGTTTGCCACCCAGTTGACCCACTTCTGACCCACCCTGAGCCTACCTACCTTAATCAATCTTCTATGTGGAACAATATTGAAAGCTTTGCTGAAGTCAAGGTAGACAACATCAACTGCACCCCCTTAGTCCACCACTCTGGTTACCAAGTCAAAGAAATCTATGAGATTAGTTTGACAGGACTTTCCTGTTGTAAACCCATGCTGTCTTGGATCCTGTGCACCTATGGATTCCAGGTGTTGCACTATCCTTTCCTTAGGGAGTGCCTCCATAATCTTGGCCACTACTGAGGCAAGACTGACCGGTCTATAGTTCCCTGCCTCCTCCCTGCAACCACTCTTATAGACCAGGATCACATGAGCCCTTCTCAAGGCTTCTGGGACCTTTCCTGTGCTCAGACTCACTAAACAGTTCTGATAATGACTCTTCTAGTTCCACCCTTAGCTCCTTTAGTACCCTGGGATGTATGCCATCAGATCCCATTGCCTTGTCCACCCTGAGCTTAGCGAGCTCTTGTAGGACCCTTTATTTTGTGAAGGGGACTAGTGCACACCTCTCTCCCCGCTTTGTCCATGGTGCTGAGCTGTGAGCCCTGTCCTATCTTCTGCTCAGTAAATACTGAGCAGAAGTATCTATTTAGGATAGATGCTTTTCCTTGGCCTCCTCCACACACTCCCCCTTATCCCCTTTGATCTTAGCAATTCCCTCTCTGGACTTTCTCCTTTCACTAATGTATCTATAGAAAGTATTGTCCTCTTCTTTTACTGTTCATGCTAGTGTTTCCTTGGTTTAGGCCTTTGCCTGCCTTACTGCCTTCCCTGCTTCCCTTAGGGAAGTTTGGTATGCCTCCCTATCTTCGTCCTGCTGTGTTCCCTTATATTTCCTAAAGGCCAGCCTTTTGGCTCTGACCTTTCCTGCTACTGTTTTTTGAGAACCAAAGTGGTTTACTCCTTCTTTTGCTCTTGCTTTTCTCTCTAACACAATGGGATGTTGCTTCAAGTATTGCATCCTTAATGCTTGTCCACTTTGCCTGTACCCCCTCACCTGTATTTCTTCTTGCCAGGACTAGATTAACTCTGTTGCCCATCTTATCAAAGTCAGCTCCTCTGAAGTCCCATATTTTTGCCTTGGAATGGGAGACATGTGCCCTGGAAAACAGTTTTACTAGTAACCATGACATCTACCAGGAGGGTATGCAAACTGCAATCCCTTTGCACAGATTCAAGCTACATAATATTCCATAGATATAAGGTAGTCCTTAAAGCAAATAGGATTCCTACCTCAGTCATATCAGAATTCCGTCTCAACCAGTCAGTGACCCTTCCTGAGCATTTCAGTTCAGGTGAACAAATGCTGCACTGTGCACTGCCTTGATGCAAAAAATGGGGCACTGGGATGTTACACGAACCAGACAAGGGATGACAGATCTAGTACCACACAGCTATTTGTCACCTATGGAGAGGCTGGAAAAGGTAAACCAGCAGCCAGGAAGACTGTTTCTCGCTGGATAGTCTCCTGATTAAAATTCTGCTTTGAGAAATATGGTAAACAACCCCCAGAAGCCTATGAACACATGCCACAAGGAGTACCTCTGCCTCTGTGGCAGTTACAAGAGGCATCCCCCTTCAGGAGATTTGTAGATTTGTAAAGCAACTACTTGGAAGACGGTGCAAACTATCACAAAGCAGCACTGTCCGGACATAGAAACCAGGATGGATGCCAATTTTGGAACTGCTGTCTTCCAGAACCTTTTTTCTATATGGGTTCTAAACCCATCCTCCCAAGGCACCAGTGAGTCTACACTTAGAATTAGGTATTATTGATGAATTCCAGTTACTAGAAGATCCATATACCATTGCTACATTGAAACATTTACCATGAAGACTATTACAGTGACAGCAATGACAGTTCACTGTAATGGTCATGCAGGACCCCTGCACAGCTCCTACGGGTTTTGCACCCCCTTCCTGAAACAACTCTGACCTGGAGTTGATTATATTAAATTATGTGGGGTGAGGGGGGCATAGCCCTCTGCTGAAAACACACTGTTTTTCTGATGGCACAATGCCACCTGCAATTGCGGTCGACACAGTGCCATTACTGTAAAACCAGTCCACAGATTTTCTGTCGAACCAGCTTGGTGGAACCTGAAGAACAATTACTCACCACAGTAATGTTGTTTCTTCTTTAGGATTCATCAATGAACCAATACAAACCCTAACCCTGCCTCCCCTTCTAGGACCTGAAAATAGGTTCACACAAGAATCAGTTCTGTTTTTCTTTGTGCTTGAGCATTACTTTGTTGAAGTTTCAAAATGTTAAACTTGTGGTCATTTCATTAATAATCCTGTCTTGTACTACAGTATTTCATTGGTTTCTTTTTACAGCATTTAGGAACATTTTTAAAAAGTTTATAGTAGCCATTAGTATTCAGGTGGTCCCTGCTCCCCTGGCTTAGAAACAAATCTGGTGTTAAGCCAGTACAGGGAGCATGACCAAACAGTAGACTTTGAATATAGTTTTATATTTAATAATTTATGTTCATTCTATTCTTTGGGTCATCAAACTCTGGTGGAATTATGTGTTTTGTACTAACTGACTGATAGATCCCAAAGAAGAAAAAGAACATTACTGCAATTAATAATGTTCATGCTTCCTTGTGTGTGCACAAGAAACATTTTGCTTTGCTTTAGAGAACAGCATTTCAGAGGTGTGTCATGGACAAGCCCAATGCAGAGCAATCTACATTGGGTTAGCCCCTGACAGACCATTGACCACCCAAGCAGAGTATGACGGTGGTCACAGTTTCATGTGCGTAAACTTTGTGTACTTGAAAGGACCAAAGCACTCCAATGAGAGAGCACTTTAGTACTTTCATTCGCAAAAGCCGTCCGGCAAGCAGCTGAGCATCTTTATGTACACCACTCATAGGCCTGAGACTATAGCAAACTGAGTGATAATCAGAATGCTGTAAGCGCAAGCCAAATTTAAACCATGGATCCATTTATTTTTTTTTTTTCTCTGTCCAAAGTGTCATTTTATCACTTGACAAATCTGAGCTTCATCCTAATTATATAATATGATATGATTGCGATTGAATGGCAATATAATAGGTAAAAAAGCCCTCCTAGGACTCACTCCTGCGACCACAGCCAGCCTGTTCCAATGCACCCAGAACCCTAAAGTTACTAGGTGCTCAGTCAAGGGTGCACTCCATGTCCCACTTAAACAAACCTCCCTTGCTCAGCAATCTCTAGCCTATCATGGGCCTAAATGGATAAATGACCTACCCACCTCCCTCCTAGGGCTCACAAAAATTGAACCTTTTAAAAAAGACCTATGTGCCTTCCTGGCCACTGAAAACCAATGTAACTGCTATCTCTAACACACTGGTTACCCCTCCCCTGCCTCTACATCCTCCCCCCTCACCCCTATCGCCATCCTAGTGCCCTCTTTTGCCACAATCCTTTCTCAACAGCCTCCTAGTAGAGCCCTGGCTATCTATTACCCCTCTGCCATCTCTTTAACTCTTTCCAATCTCCCTCCCTTTTTTTTTTTGCCAGTTGTTGATAAAGTCTCCTAGCTGCTTCCTTCACTGAAACCGAGCACTTAGTAACAAAATTGCACCGAAATTGTAACTTTAATATACGTTTTTCTGTAGTCAGCGTATATTTGTAATAGAATAACACTGAATCTTTTCTGTTATTTTAATTATCTTAACTTTGTGTATCCACTGATCACCCTGTCTCTGCTATTATGTATTGGGTAATATGCTTCATGTCTGTACCATCTTGTATTGTGTTTCACTGGCATGAAACCTTTGTAAAAGAGTCCTCCTGGCTCAAAGGTTTAATCCAAAGCCATAAATAAATAAATATAACTTATACCAGTGTTTGGCACACACAAACCACATGGTCACTTGGGGCGGCCAGCACAGCTAGAGTTCCAGTTAAACACCTCTGAAGTGTCTCGATTTTTTTGGGTGAAATCCCATTTTTAGCCCACCCTGGCCCAAGGTCCCAACCAACCTGCTGAGAGCACGATCCTGTACTTTTTATTTTCAAATTCACCAGCATGTGAAAAAATCCACTGATTACTACTTCCAGAGTGCTGCTTGGCATTCTGCTTCCAGCAAAGATGCAAGATGTCAGTGTCTGATGTCATGCAAGCCAATTGGGTGCATTCCTCCGTAGTGTGGGCTCAGCGAGAAGTTTAAAAAAAGCAGCATACATAGAAACATAGAAACATAGAAACATAGAAGTTGACGGCAGATAAGGACCGCAAGGCCCATCCAGTCTGCCCATACACCAATATGAGCAACCACAAGTTTGTCGTGGGAGACCAATCTGATCTTGTTGTCCGACCACAGTTAGTCTGTATGGTGTTGATGGTCGGGGTCAGTTGGATCAAAGCAGCTGAATCACGCATCGGGAAAAACTGACCAGAAAGGAGCCAAGGCCATTGAGGATGGAAGCAGACACAAGGGAGACAGAGAGAGAGAGATGCAGTGCTATAGCCTCTTGTGCCAGTCTGATCTGCGTGGCAGGGCAGGTAATGTAATGGAGCCCATTAATAGATATGGTAAAATAAACATGACATTTGGTTGGGTTAAGAGCCTATATTCAATCTGAGTTTAAAATTATGGGTAAATATTTGCTACTGTCTCTGTTTTGGCTGTGTTTTTTTTCTACATAGCCACTGTACATTTTCACTTGTTTGATAAAATAACTGATGACAGCAATGATTCATACCACATATTTTTCTAACTGAGCTCCATTTCATATTCTAGTCATAACTTTATTCTTTTTTTTTGGTCCCATGTTTTAATTCAAACAAAATAACAACTGGCTCTGGAGGCTCTGTTTATCAATGTGAGAAAAACATTGCTCGTAATATAATATGAAAGCAACTGTTACACCAAACATATTATTTACTGCAGAGAAAGGTGCAGCCTACTGCAATTGAAATGGCAAACACAGAGTACTGAATGAAGCACAGAAAAACATTTAAAATAGGAGACATTATGTTGACAAGCATATCTATTTTGGCATTACATATATCGGCTCAGATATTCAAAGCGGTTGCTCCCGGCATAACTGAGATGCACTAGCACAACCTTAGAAATACAACCCAGGGCAATATTGAAGTGAGGGACCTGTGCAGCGCAAGTCCTGATACACCGGGGTGCAAAGATAATGTATGTGGCACATCCCCAGGGGGCATGCCCATGCATATGTGGCACATCCCGATATGTAGCCCAGGATATGTGGCGCATATGCAGGCACAACCCTGAGATGCATCGCATACTGATGGGAACAGTTGAGCATGGAAAAAAAGGATCAAATGGTGGTCACCCACAAGTGAGCTGCTGCACTGCAAGGTGCAACACAGCAGCTGCCAGCTGTGGGTGGCCACCCACCCACCCAGTACACTGTGCAGAAGCACCCATACCTGCCCTGGTGGTCTAGTGGACCCCCCTTCCTCCCTGTAGTGGTGATTGCCTAAAATAAAGGAAAGTCATAACCCTGGTAGTCTAGTGGCATTCCCCTCCCTCCCCATAGCTCCGATCACCATAAAATACATATTTATCCTCCCTGGTAGTCTGCTGGCACCCCCTCCCTCCCCATAGTGGTGATCACCTAGAATAGGCTAAATACATATCCCTGGTAGTCTGGTGGTCCCCCCAACCCTCCTGTAACCCCAATCACTGAACATATGGTTAACGCCCCTCCTTGGTGGTCCAGTGGCACCCCCCACCCACACAGACCCCCTGGGCCACCCAGCCCTCAAATCAGCAGTGGGCAGCAGCATACCCACCGTCATACCTCCTTAGCTGCCCACCAACTGGCAACTATGTATGCACTGCAAGCCCATTGGTCCACAGTGTGGACCAATGGGCTTGCAGCCCATACTGTAGCTGTCAGTCAGCGGGCAGCCACAGAGGTATACTGGTGGGTATGCTGCTGCCTGCCACTGATGGGGGAGGAAGCTCAGTGGCCCAGGGGTCCTATGTGGGTGGAGGGGTGAGGGGTGCCACTGAACCACCAGGGAAGGGTGTTAACCATACGTTCGGTGATCAGGGTTACAGAGGGATGGGGGGACCACTTGGGATATGCATTTAGTCTATTCTAGGTCTATTCTAGGTGATCACCACTATGAGGATGGAGGGGGGGTGCCACTAGACTACCAGGGAAGATACATATGTATTTTATAGGGATCAGAGCTACGGGGAGGAAGGGGATGCCACTAGACCCCCTCTGGCAGCACCACATGCTGTGCAGGGCGCCAAGCGCATTTTGCTGGCCTGCCCTGCACAATGCATGCAAATGGGGCCATAATGACATGCAAATGGCCCCATTTGTGCCTTGCATACATTATGGCCCCATTTGCATACTGCCAGCTGAATATCAGGGATTTGCGCACAGCATAACTGTGTTGCACTGGTGCAGTTCCCATTCCTGGTATTCAGCCCTGCCTGGGGGGGTATGTGCCACTGCATCCTATTTGTGCAGTGCGCATTACCTGCTATATTAAGAGGAGATGCGCCATGGGTCTTTTGAATATATCTCAGTTGCTCTGCGCCATCACTTGCACCATTGCCAGGCGCAACTCTGAATATCGGGGCCTTTATGTATACTGGTTGCTTGACTGTGAGAACTTATCACTACGAGAAGTGACATGGCACTCACTGGCTCATACAGAGGTGAGCAGATCAAACTATATTGATACAAAACATAATGAGACAACCAGACTACAGTAAGAAATACATTGTTTTTTTTTTTTATTCTGATACCAAATTCACATGTCTAAACCAAAGAATATCTGGAGCTCAGAAAAAAAAGATTAAAATAAGAGACATTACATCGAAAGCTGGTGACCAGAAGAGGCATACTAAGCCATGACTAGAGATGCAGTTAAATTTAATTTAGGAGGGTGAAATTCTGGCAAAATCACGAATTTCACCATGTAAAATGTTTTGGCGCATGCCATGAAATATTTCAGGGGTGTGAAATCTGGAATTTCACCCACGAATGGTGGAATTTCACCCTTGAGTGGTGAAATTCCACCATTCGCAGGCAAAATTCTGCCATTCGGGGTGACATTCCACATTTTGAAGGCAGAATTTTGCATTTTGCACCCACGAAATATTTCGAGAAATGCGAGAATTTCGCAAAATATTTTGAAGAATGACATTTTCAGATTTCGACCATCTCTAGCCATGACTCCTTTCCAGGTGCAACCCAGTGGAAATGGAAAGAGAATATGTGTTTAAGGAAAAGGCAGCCAGTATTCCAAATATACCATTCATGCAAACATGCTGGCATCAGATTATAAAGCGTACATTTTTTTACATTACTGTTGAATTAAATAAAAAGCGTACAGCTTTATGTAAGCATAACTAGGCTGGGCCATTCCAAGGAGGAAAAAGTGTATGTTTAAATTAAAAATACATATTGATGGGCTGGCTTAATATGGACTACAGCTTTTGACTAGTGCATGCAAATGTCCGACTCATTCTCTGAGTACACCTGTAGTTCTCTGTTTTGGGAAATTATATGTTAAACAAAAGGACATTGTTAAACTCTGCCCTTGAGCCAAAATTGTGCTACATTGCAATTTGTGAATGCAGACTCATAACTTTAATACACCCCTGCCACATACACCATGCAAGGAAACATTTGGCATTGACAAATGCCTGTTTCTGTATGCCTTGACTCCAAGTTGTCATGCAAAAACAAAGGACATTCATCAAATCGCATCTCTTATAGTACTCTGTAGCCATCACTATAGGGTTATATAGACTTCCTCTGATAGGCTGTTGCACACTGAAACTTTGAATTGGATCCTGTTTCCATCCCTTCCAGGACCAGGAGCTTATGACCAAGATTGCCAAGACATTGAGAATGGCTAAAATCTCCTGTCATCATGCCCTCCGGGCCACTTATTACACAGTAGACTCAGTTGCTCGCACCACAGCCACTGCTGTCTGCATTAGGTGACATTTGTGGCTCAGGATTGCTGGCCTGGCACAAGACATCCAGACCTCCATCCTGGATACCCCTTTCAAGTGATCCATGTTATTCGGAGGTGATGCCAAGGATATTATCACTGAATTGCAGGACCACGGTAAATCAATCCATGATGTCTGCTTCATGTACCAAGTGGGCTACAAAGGCATACAGCCTTTTCATCGGCAACAAAGATGCCAGACCAAAGAGGCCCCTGCCAAACACCAGGTCAAATACTGGTATCCAGCATCAGAAACCCCTACTCCCCATGCCAAGTCCAAGAAACCCCAAGAAGCAGCTGCCAGCTCCCTCACTTCAGCCTCCTGACTCATGGGGGAACCCCCTGCCTCCTCCAGATCCTCTAAGGGAACCAGTGGGGGGGGAAGAGTTTCCCTTCACCTTCTGGGGTTGCAGGACATAACCACAGACTCTTGGGTCCTTCAGTTAATAGCAAGAGGTCGCACCATAGAGTTTCTAGACAGGCCTCCAGACAACCCCCCAGGCATCTCTCATTATCCACCAAGGCACCTATCTCTGATAGGGGACGAGATTCAGGCTGTTCTGCAAAAGTCAACCATAGAGCCCATGGCTCTGGTACAGATAGGAAGAGGGTACTACTTCCATTTCTTCCTAGTGCCCAAAAAGAAGGGCGACCTAAGACCCAACTTGGACCTCAGCATGCTCAGCTTGTACGTTGAGTACAAGAGATTCCGCATGCTCACCATCCAGAGACTTCTGACCCTGCTCCACAAGGGCCATTGGCTTTGTACACTGGACATGCAGAATGCTTACCTGCACATCCCTGTCTTACAGACCCACCACCACTTTCTTCAGTTTGCCTTCCAGGGGGAACATTACCTGTTCAAGGCTCTCCATTTTGGCCTATCCTCAGCACCTCAGGTTTTTACCAAGTGCCTATCAGTGGTGGCTACAGCCCTATGCTGCAGAGGGGTCTAGTTGTGCCTGTATTGGATGACTGGCTTCTGTGAGCCCCATCACAGAGCAGTCTGAAGGAGTCCATCTCCTTCACCCTGGACCTCTTTTCCAGACTTGGAATACAGTCCACTATCCCAAGTCCCACCTCTCCCCTCCCAGCACCTACAATCCAGTTGGGGTGCTGCTGGATACAGTCCATGGCAGGGCCTTCCTCCCATTGTACAAAGTGGAGACCCTGCAGGAACAGGCCAGATTAGTGGCCAACTTATACTGGACCACAGCCCAGTTGATCCTCTGTCTTCTCAGGCTGATGGCAGCTGTGATCCCTACAGTTCCTCTAGTTGGACTGCATATGAGGGTGACCCAATGGACTCTTCATGTCCAATGGGATCAGCAGCTGGACAACCTGGACCACAGGGTCCTAGTGTCCAGGTACATGAAGAAGGATCTTCTTTGGTGGCAGGAGTTGTCCAATCTCTCCATAGAGTTCCCCTTTCAACCCCCTGCTCCTACCATGACCCTTACAATGGATGCTTTGTGTCAAGGCTGCAGAGCCCACCTAGGAGATCATCAGACCCAGGGAACATGGTCTCAGCTGGAAGCGTCTCTACACATCAGTGTGTTAGAAATGAGGGTAGTGCTGTATGCCCTCTAGCCTCTTCTATGTCCGGGGGCACTCCTGGTTCAGACTGACAGTATGTCTGTGGCCTGGTACCTGAACAAACAGGAGACACTCACTCGTACCCTCTATGCAGGAATGCGATGCAAGTGTGGTACTGTGCAGCTCAGCACAACCTCCACCTGACAGCTGTCCATGTGCCAGGTGTCAGCAACATCTTAGAAGACAGTCTCAGCCACATCACTGTCAGGGCTCATGAGTGGGAGCTAAATCAAGAGGTGGTCAAAAGCTTATTCAACTTGTGGGGTTGGCTGGAGTTAGACCTCTTCGTCTCCCCATCCAACGCAAAACTACTCAATTTTTGCTCACTCGTTCACAGGCATGGTATTTTCTGGTGAGGCGCACTGTCTCTTTGTTTGGCAGGGAGGTTCTTGTATGCCTTTCCTCCCTTCCCAGTATTTCAGAGGGTTCTCCTGAATCTACAGGTGGAAGGGGCTCACATGATTCTAATAGCCCCTCTTTGGCCTCATCAGATTTGGTTCCTTCTGCTTCAACAGCTATCGATGGAACCCCCAGTACCTCTGCCTCTCTGCCATGATCTTCTGACTCAGAAGCAGGGCAGACTGGTGCATCAGAGCCTCAGATCTCTCCACCTTCATGCGTGGCACCTGTGGACATATGTGGAATAACTATCATTGTTAATATTTTTTTTTTATAAAAATTGTCAACTGGGCAGACGCATTTGTAAAAAATTAATTATAATAGTGAGACTTTTTGAAATGTTATTTAACTTACCATACTCATGCTTGTCAACTCACTTACTCAGTCTCCTACTTGTTTCTGTCCTTGTACTAACTAATTCCTGTTGCTTCATATCAAGGGGTTGTTGATTTTCGTATTGTGTGTGCCTGCGGTGAAGCAGCAATCAAAGATAAACTATGCAATACCCTCAAAATCACACCTACCTGATTTTACTTTTACCTAATGCCTATTTTAGGCCTTGTAAAATAATATCTTCCTTCAAGAGAACAACTTGCAATGAAATGTGTAAGATTTACATTGACATTTGGGTGTATGCACTTTTATATTATACTAATTGTGTGTGTGTGTACTGTATAGCAATCTGTAAAAAAACAATTAAACACATCAAATGTCTTCCTAAGCATGTCTCAACATTGTGTTTATCTTCCACCTTGTCACAACATATAGTTGTCTCAGCAGTGTTTGCAATTAAGGTACAGTACCTTCATGTATATGATGGCCTGGTTCTGTTGAATTGATTGCTATAACAGTGCATATAACAAAATGTGAAACATATAGGTAACTGTAATACAGATAGTGGCATTATTTTTATATCTGCTTTTTCTCAGTGTACTGTACTTTGATTCAGTTAGTGTATGCAATGGCAATTCATGTTTATGTTTAAGCCCATGAAACACCCTTATCTAGTTAATGCATTTACAGCCATAGTGGTTTTGACAGATCTTGTTTGTTTTGTTAATCCTTGTTGCTTTACCCTATATAGATTTTGTTTAGGTTTTCTCCTTTTGCTTCAAAAAAAGCTTGTATAACTTTTCCCATTTTGTTTACCTTATCTCTCTGTCCCTGACTCTAGATATGTTTTTTTGGGAGATTTCTCACTTTTCCTTCTTTTCCTCACTCTGTTTACCCTTACCCTAGATAAGGTGTTATATCAATACCCTTTTTAACAGTATTTATAATTCCAGTAATCCTTAACTAGGGAGGCAACAAGTACACAGGTAGTCTACCTTTTCTTACTGGACCAACAGAGTTCCCTGCAAGCCTGCTGTCACCTTTGGATGCCTGCCGATGCCTCAGACACCAGTCTTATCACTTGCCTAATTCATATGGTAAGAATTTAAATCAGTGCCATGTTGATCATTGCAGCCAATCTTTCTGAAATGCTGTGGAGCAGTGTTCAGATGGTATGGCTCTGGAGCACTGTAGATGATCTTTGAGAAGTTCCATTGTTTTGAGGAGGGTTCTGGTGGGGGGAGGGGGTGCAGTGGAGTTGGGGGGATAATGTAGAAATGGTGCTGCAGTGTCAGAAGGCGTGATGATGGGTCTTCAGACCGAGTCCAGCCAAAGATTGCTTTTTTGGGTACGGGGTCATAATGTCATAGTGAAAACTGTGCTCATCAAGAATGGTGAAAGCAAATCAGCATGCAGCAAAATTATGTTGGCACAGCATGCCATCCAGGACAAAATACCTCAGACCGGAGAAATATCTTTGTTTTTGCAGGGGAGCTCTACCCCCCTGCACCCCCAAACATGGGGGCTTCACCCCCCCACACCCCCTGGACTTATTATAATAAACTCTGGGGGGTCATGGACTTAAGGGAAAAAAGAAACTCAGACCTGGGAAAATTAAAAAAAAAAAATGTAAAAGCCATATCACAGTGGGACCTGGGGAGAACCGAATCACAGCCCCCCAATGACACCGGTGGTAGGTGCTCTAGTCACTCCACCATGGAAGCAGATCAGCCAGGCACCACCCTGGCAGCATCCTTAACATTCCCTAAAGGCAGCCACCAGTGACAAGGATAGCGGTTCTTACCACACACTGAAAGAACCCCTGTCGCTGTAGAACCATTTGTGTTTCTTACAGCACGGTATTTCATGCACAGTTTTTTCTGCACTATATTCACCTGGTACCACTTTTTTGTACTTTAACCATTGCTGAACTCAGGCAAGTATCTTCTTTTGCAAACCAAGGGCTAAAAATTGCAGAAAGCATGGTCTCAGAGTTGATCTGTGACACTGGGCATACACGCATGTCCAATGTCATGGCATGACTATGTTTTTTTGCAATTTTTAGCCCTTGGTTTGCAAAAATAGCTACTTGCCACAGTTCAGCTGTATATAAAGTACAAAAAGCAACCTTTAGCTGAACCTGAATCTGAAGACTCATCCTCGAGACTTCTGGAAAAAGCCTGACACAATGTTGTGGGTGGTGATGGCTGGTCACACAGCCAAGCAGAACAGTGCAAAATGCATGCACCACTACACAATCCCAAGAAAAGAGGGATCACAGTCACAATGAAATGCAACTGGAAAAATGCAAAATGGTGGTGTTCAGACGTGTGCAACAGCATCAATCTATCTGCTGTGCACCACCCACCAATGGCTCAGAACTAGCGATATGAATGAGGCTACTGTTTCACTCCTGTTCTTTTCAACTCACATTCTGGGAAACCAGAAGATAATTTTCCTAGTGAAGCCCTGTGTACTAGGGCTTAATACAATTCCCATTACTATACTGGAAGCATAGATTGAAATTTCAGCTAAGGCCACAAGTGAACTTTACTGTAACAGACCTGTTCATGGGGACAAGAATCCAAATTTGTTGATAAGAGGTAGCATACATTTTTTTAAATAAAAATTTATTGATTTTCCATTTTATACAGAGTGACCTGAGAGATTACATATCCATGCATATGAGTAGAAGGAGCAATTTTACATGATTTGAATATACCACTCCCATCCAATATGATTATACATCTAGAATGACTCTTGACTTGACTGAATATACCACTCCTTCCACCTTCAGCCATGCACATCAGTGTCCTATGTGCCAATACTACTATATCATGGTTACTTCTTAAAAACACTCTGATAGTCACTGAAAATTGACCGAGAATAGAACAAGATATATTGATAAGAGAAGAGGAAATGGAAAAAAATAGGATAGGAAAGACAAAAGGGAATAGGGAAAAGAAAAAGAAAAAGGAGAGAAAAAAGTGTTGCCTGGGTATACGGGTGAAGCGGGGGTCCCAGCAGGTCAGCAGCTACTCCTAGTCTAACCAATTATTTCTCCTAGAATCTGTAGAATATCTTTACATTACTTCGGAGCCTTCAGACGTAAAAGGGGTAGCCATCTCGCCATAAACTTAACTAAGCCCTTTCTCATTTTTGCAGTAATGTTTTCCATTATTAATATCTTTAATGATAAGTTATACCATAATTCTTCTGTGGGGATCGATGGGGACAGACAACATCTAATAATAGCCTTTAAGGTGACTGCAAGCAGCATATGAAATAGCCTTAACTGTGGTGTAGACAATATACCCTGAGGAATATACCCAAAGAGCCAAGTTTCTGGCTGAACCAGGAGTTGGATGTCAAAGATCTGGTTAAAGGCCATCTGAATGTGGTCCCAATAGGGTTTTCATTTGACACACTTCCAAAATATGTGAAACTGAGAGCCAATTTCCCCACACTGTTTCCAGCATAGGTTAGTATTGGAATGTTTTATATATTGTGTAATCATGGGCATAAGAAAAAATCTAACGATCACCTTCCATCTAAATTCTCTCATCCACAACACAGCTGAGGTAGTATGCACCCCCTCCCAGATCTTCAACCATTCCTCCTCCAACAGTGTGATACAAGCTTCCTTCTCCCACTTCCCCTCCAGCCCCACAGGGCAGGCAGACTCCTGTATCTCCATGCACTGTACAAGTCTGGAAATTAACCCTCTCTCTCCTTTTTTCCCCAATATGGTACGCAGTAATTCCAATTGTGGATTTGCCCCTTTCTCTCTCTGGACCCCCATCCTCTTCTCCTGTATGTAATGTTGGATTTGTAAATATTTAAAAAAGTCTCGTTTAGCCAAATTCTATTCCCCTCTTAAATGCATAAAATATTTTATTATTCCTCCTTCCAAAAAGTGTCCTATTCTGGATAAACCCTGTTGAGACCATCTTCTGTACCCCATGTTTTTTGTTTTAGTCTTTGGTAACCGAGTAATGTCCACTAGGTACAGGTGCCTGTTTTCAGGGGTGACCTGGGAGCACTAGGTGGTTAAGTGACTTGCTCAGAGTCACACAGTGTGCAAGTGGAAGCTGTGAGAATCAAACTCAGGTCTGGTCTGCTGGATGTATCAAGCTCATTTACACCTCATTCCTCTAAACTCTAGGCTATACTGCCAGCCAATATAAATACTGAGGGACAAAATCTAAACATGCTCTCGAGGGGTAGATGAGCCCTCATCTAATGAAGCCCCCAACCTCCTAGAAACTGCCAACCAAGATTGTTTAACAACCGCTGACCTAGGGTTATCAAAAGTAACCCTAGCTAACCCTGTATGATCCACATATAGGAGGTCTGAAAGTTGTAACTGAGGTGTCATAGTACCTTCACTTAATGTCCATAAAGGGGGATCCTCTGTTTCATGTAGTTTGGTCACTACTCCCAGTTGGGCTGCCCAGTAGTACTTCTGAAAATCTGAAACTCCCATGCCTCCCATCTTCTTACTCCTCAGCATAGTGGACCATTTGGATATGTGGGAGTCGACGCTGCCATATAAACCATGTGGTAGATGACTGAAGCTCCTTCCAAAAAGAATCTGGAAGCCCCAAGGGGATAGCAGAGAAAAGAAAAAGAAATCTTAGGATAACATTCATGCATACACTCTCTATTCTACCCGAGAGAGAAAGTGGTAGCAAATTCCATCTATGATAATCTTCTTGAACCTTCTGTAGTAAATGACCATAATTAACTTTGTACAATCTAGTAATATCTCTTGTGATATGAATACTCAGATATCAAAAATTATCCTTAACCCATTTATAATTCCCATATGAAGGCAGGGGATGTCAAGTATCCCTAGCCGACACTGGAAACATCTCAGTCTTGACGCCACTGATTTTAAAGCCTGAGATTTCCCCCAAATCTCTTAACATAGTGTCCATTAGGGGGACTGAATGATCTAGGTAAAAAATGTAAATAAGTGTGTCATCCGCATATAATGAAATCCAGGCTTCTATACCCTGGACTTTAATCCCCCTGAAATCATGTGACTGTTGAATCAACACTGCTAATGGCTCCATGCTTAAAGCAAAAAGGAGGAGCGAGAGAGTGGGCAACCCTGCCTAGTTCCCCTCTCAAGTCCTAAAGGAATCTGATGTTAACCCATCCGTCTTCACTTTGGCCTTTGGACCATTATAAAATTAGCTATCCACACCAAGAACATCTCCCCAAACCCAAATTTATTGAAGGTCTCCTTTAAAAAAAAAACAGTCTAGTCGATCAAAGGCAATTTCTCTGCGTCAAATGCCACTACTGCATTAAGTGTTTCTGAGGGGAGGTGGGGAGCTATAGAGATGGTGTTCCGAAGAAGGCGAATATTATCATGAATATGGCGTCCTGGTATAAAACCGGTCTGATCGGGATGGAACAGACAAGGGATAAGCATTTGTAATCTGTTACTAAGTAATTTTGTAAATACCTTCGCATCCTGATTAAGGAGGGATATTAGGCAATATCCACTATAGGTTGCCAGATCCTTCCCCTCTGTTAGGATCAGCGCAATGTAGGCCTCATTCCACGTATCCGGGGTGTTACCTCAGGGTCTAATCTTTCAGGGTCTAATCATTCACATTGCATAATCAAGCATGCCTCATCGGCCTCAGTGTCTGCTGACTCGCATTGCTCATTCAAGCCAGTCTGCATTATCGCCTGTCTCCTTGTGAGCACATCAGGAGTCTCCTCATAAGCACATCTGGATACCCCTCGCTCCTCTCACTTCTACAAGGATCTACTCCCTCCCATCGACTACTCGAGCATACCCTTCTCAGGTCCCTGCTGCCTCATGTTCCTTCTTTAATCTGTGCTTCTTTGGAGTTTTTTTTCCTATTCCATAATCATCCTCCCTACTCATATCACTCATTAGTGAACCATTCTCTTAACCAACATACACCCTCAAATCAAACATCGTCAGCCTGGAGGAAAGGCAACCTAGGTCTTGGATCCCCAGAGGTTTCCTCCTCAAAGGGTTTTTTTTTCTCTCCTCCATGTCAATGGTCATAATATTAGTTAGGGCTAATGCTTTCTTCGGGTTATTTAGGGTCCGCTGTTCGATGGAGGTGGATGATGGCCCCAGCTTTCCCCTCTCTCCATCAGCCCTTATCATCTTCTCAGAATACATTCATCATCCTCACCTCTTCGAACCTCGACATCTTTGGGTATTCTTTCTGGGCTTCTTCCTAACCTACCTTTAGTCAACGCATTCATTCCTGTGCCACCTGTAAGGGGGGAAACCCTCCTTCAGGGTTCCTTGCATCGTACCCCTACAGGGTGGTATATCCCATGGATAAAGAGGTGAAAAGCCACAAAGCAAATCAAGTTACACAAGCATAATCTCATCCAGTTGCATAAGCACATTGAATGGGAGGGCTTTAAGCCCAAGGTTCGATGGGTGGAGCAACAACGTCACTCCCCCATCGGGCTTAAAAGGTCACATATCCTGGGCCTCACCAGGATTCATTTTTTCATTGCTCACCATCAACCCCCCTCCTCCTCCAGTGGCTTATCTTTCTTACCCGTGGGCTTCTTCCTAACCTACCTTTAGCCAATGCATTCATTCCCACGGCACCTGTAGGGGGTACCCTCCTCTAGGGTTCCTTGCTTAGTACCCCTACAGGGTGGTATATCCCACAGATAGAGGGGCGGAAAGCCACAAAGCAAATCAAGTTACACAAGCATCATCTCATCTCATCCAGTTGCATAAGCACATTGAATGATTGTTTTATTTTACATTTTTTTACCCAGGAATGCCTAAGTGAGATGTAATGTCTAATTTCTAGTGAGAGTCAGTATCTACCCATATCTGCAAGTGGGTGGACTGAAGCACTGAGAGGTTAAATCACTTACTCAAGGTCACAAAGTGATGCTGCTAAAGTCTGAACTTGTAACCTTCCTGGTTCCCAGTCTGTTGCTCTAACCACTAGACCACACTGCTTTTAAAGGGAAACTTTCAATTATTTTTGCATCATATTATTTCTGGTTAACACTAGATATTTTATGATTGTTTACCTTCTCTAAAATTCATTGATTTTGCTGGTTATTTTATCTGCTTCCTTTCTTAGTAGAACTGAAATCATGGTAATGGTGTACTTATACCCAACACTTTGTTTTGTTTTAAATCCTTGAGGTACTCTTAGTGCATGCTTTATGAACATTACAACACTCCACAACAGTGCAGTCACTCATGATGCAGTAGTCTTCCCTCCTTCTGCCGCATAATGAATGGCTAGACTATGTCAGGGTGTTTTCAAGTCCAGGAAAGATGCAGAGGAAGTCAACCAAGGAATGTAAACAAACATGATTTTGTATGGTAACACTAGTATGGTGCAATCTGTTTTTCAATTTTAAAACAGCCAGATAAATCAGCAATCTATACAGAATATCAGAAAACATAAAATGTGTTTTTTAAACTAGGGACAATTTGAGGCCTAAGGGGGTTCCCAGAGTCTCTTAAATCGCATAAAATGAGACCAGCACAGCAGTTATACAAAACTGCATAGAGGCAAAAAAAAAAAGGTAAAATGGCACTGGTGTTCAATGAGTTAGAATGCTACTAGCAGAAATTGGGGGCAGTATAGCACAGTGGTTTAAGGCTCTGAGCTGCAAACCTGGAGACCTGGGCTTGAATCTCACAGCCCCCACTTGCATACTGTGTGACCCTGAGCAAGTCACTTAACTTCCTTGTGCTCCCAGGTTGCACATGTAAACAAGCTTTCAGCTTAGTGTGTCCAGCACAGGAGGAAGGACCTGCTGGTATAACTAAACTTCTCACCTTGGACTAAGAACTAGAACTCTTTCTACTGGGACCTTAAATTTAGGGTAACAAAAAAAAAGTTAGTCTGTGTGTCAGAGTTAGTTGAAGTGAATTGTTATCTGTTATCCGTGTTATCTGTGTAGTTATCTAGGTGCTTGTCACTGGTGGCTGAAGGGAATTGTCTGTGAAATTAACTAAGTGTAGAAAGATTTGCAAAGTAGGAAGAGTGGCTTAGCTAGAAGGAGCCAGGTTAAAACCAGATTTAGACACTGCCCTAGATAGCTTCTGCCAGGAAACACGCAGAGCACCAGAAGGAAGGGCCTGCTGGTATAACTAAACTTCTCTACTTAGACTATATTGCCCTCCTTCCCTTCCCTCCACCCAAAGGCAGTTCTACTTCTGTAGGCACAGGATTTAACTGACAACAGGAACTTCCTGTTTGGGAGCAAGAAGTGAGTGATCACAGAGCCACCAAAGACTCACCATCCTAAAAGGGCAAGAGTAGCTCTCCATCCACCCTAGCTGCTGGAGGTCTGACTACTGAGAAATATAGGAACTTCTTGTCCCAGAACAGGAAGATCAGGAGCTAAAAGGGCACAGAGATGTAAGTAGGGACAGAAAAGAAAAAAAAAAGAAACAAACAAACAGAGGAAAGAATAAGTATTCCAAACAACTATTAGGTGGCCAGAAATATGACATGATTGGAGTGGTGCAGTGCAGTGGCTATTGCACAGCAGTTTTCCAGGAGATGTTCTGGAGGATGTGGTGTTGTCTCATCTGCAGGCACCTCTCTGGGCTGAGGGAGGAGGTTGCTCATCTCCAGGCTGAGTTGATCAGGATTTGTTGGACCTCCTCTCCCACCCAGGGACCACCAGGGTCACTGCCGTTGCTTCAGAGGTTGCCAAGAAAGAGGAGCAGTTGGACCACAGTGGGCTCAGGGAGGGTGAGGGTGGTGGAACAGAGGCACATCCCACCAGTTGTACCTCTCCACAATTTCCATGCTGTTCTGGAAAAGTGTGGTTCCTCTATGGAGGCACCCACAGTGGAGACCAAGGAGGATGCTGGGAACTTCCACAAAGGAGACTGACAGGAGGATGGCATGGGACCCCACAGGGGAAGGAAACAACTCCTGGTGGGGGACTCCATTGTTAGGAAGGTAGAACTGGGGGATGAAAGGGAGAGGGAGGTAAGGTGCCTGCCTAGCACCATAGCTTGGAGGGACAGGGAGCGAATCCTCAGGATCACAGGAGCAGCTGCACAGGGGAAGGAGCTGGATGTCATTGTCCACCTAGGGACAAATGACCTGGCTAAGAAAGGGATCACAGCAGTGCAATAAGCATTTGTGGAGATGGGGAGGGGCCTGAGACAAATAACATGCATGGTAACCTTCTCAGAGGTGCTGCCTAACAATGGCACAGGTGAGGCTAGGGTGCTTCATGCCATGGGATTCAATCAGTGGTTGAAAAACTGGTGCAGAGCTCAGGGATTTGGCTTCATTGGGGACTGGGGGTCTGCTTTGAGGGATGCATGCCTATACTGGCATAATGGTCTATATTTGTCCAGGAGGGGAACCATGATCCTAGGTGATATGTTTAAATGCTTCATTTGCAAGCATTTAAACTAGCCAAGGGGGGAGGCAGTGGAGAGGAGTAGGGAAATCCTAACCCCCCCAAAAAAATCAGGGTACTAAGTGACGTAGACACCAACATAGAGATGTCGATAGGGAGATGTGCAAGGGTAAATGGAGAAAGTGACAAATGCAATAAGAACAGGGATGGGTCAAAAAGAGGTAAGGCCATCAAGAAATGGAGGGTAATGAGTACCAACACCCATAGTCTGGGCAACAAGCTCCCTGAACTGGTGGCCTTGATGGAAGAGGGATGCCTGGATATTGTAGCAGTCACAGAAACATGGTACATAGAGGACCATGACTGGGATGTTAACATACCAGGGTATACAACCTACAGGAGAGACAGGGAGGGGAGAGGGGGGGCGGAGTAGCTCTTTATGTAAGGGAAGAGACAAAAGCAACTGAACAAAAGAGTAAACAGGAGGAGCGGAGGCTCCTGGGTCACTTTAGAGACTGGAATGGCACCAATCTGCACAGGGTTGTATACAGACCCCCATGTCAGGGAGAGGAATGGATAAGGATATGATAGAAACATACTTAGGATGGCAGAGAAAGGGGAGATACTGTTGATGGGGGACCTTAATATGCCAGATGTCAACTGGAGCACCTTTGCTGCAGCCACATCCAAAAGCAGGACCATTCTTGATGCCCTTCAGGTGGCATGCCTCAGACAGCTAGTTTTGGAACCTACTCATGAGGGAGCAATCTTAGACCTTATACTCTCAAATTGGGACAGTGAGAGGATCTCAGATCTAGAAGTGGGTAGCCATTTGGGAACAAGTGACCACGAAACAGTGTGGTCCATGATACACTCAGCTACAGAGTCAAGCCATACAAAAGTGAGGGTTCTGAACTTTAGGAGGGCTGACTTTGGCAAGATGGGAGAGTGCCTTAGAAAAGCACTAGCAAACAGGCTAGAAGGAGGGGTGGAGCAACAATGGGGATATATTAAAACTGCCATCATAGAGGCAACAAGCCTTTGTGTGAAGCAAATAAACAAATCAAAACAAAAGAAAAAGTCACTATGGTTCTCAAAAGAGGTAGCGGTGAAGGTTAGGGAGAAAAAAATAGCATTTAGGAAGTATAAGAAAACACAGAAGGAGCAGGACAGAGAACTGTACCAGTTAAGGCAGAAGGAAACAGGAAGGGTAGTCAGAATAGCAAAGGCCCAAACTGAGGAAAAGATAGCCAACTCAGTTAAGAAGGGGATAAAACCTTTTATAGGTATATCAGGGAGCACAGAAAGACAAAGGGAGGGATAGTGAGGCTTAACAGAATGGATGGTGAGCAGACAGAGAGAGACAGTGAAAAAGCAGGGATTCTGAATGAATACTTCTCTTCAGTATTCACAAAAGAGGAGGTGGGGGAGGTGCCTAATCCAAATAACAGAAGCACTCTGGATAGGGGGATAGATCCCGGTCCTTTCACAGAAGAAAGGGTTCTGAAAGAACTCTTAAAACTGAAGGTGGACAAAGCAATGGGGCCAGATGGAATTCACCCCAGAATTCTAAGAGGATTAAGCAGAGAAATAGTTACACCACTGACTACCCTTTTTAACAAATCATGGGAGGATGGTGTGGTACCTGAGGACTGGAGGAAGGCAGATGTGATTCCCCTTCACAAAAGTGTGACCAAGACAGAGGCAGGAAACTACAGACCTGTTAGTTTGACCTCTGTGGTAGGGAAAGTGATGGAATCACTTCTGAAGGAAAGAACTGTTGAGTACCTATAGGCCAGTGGGGCACAGGACCCAAGGCAGCATGGGTTCACAGCGGGAAGGTCATGTCAGATGAATCTAATTGATTTCTTTGACTGGGTAACCAAAGTAGTAGACCAGGGAAGGGCTGTAGACATGGCCTACCTAGGCTTTAGCAAGGCATTTGACAGAGTCCAGCACAAAAGATTAATAATCAAATTAACCAGCCTGGGAGTGGGTCCCAGGGTGGTTGCTTGGGTAAAACATTGGCTGGACAACAGGACACAGAAAGTAATTGTAAATGGAGTCCACTCTGAAGAAAGAGGGATTACTAGTGGGGTACCGCAGGGTTCAGTACTGGGTCCAGTCCTTTTTAATGTCTTTATAAGTGACATTGCAGAGGGACTGGAAGGAAAAGTATGCCTCTTTGCAGATGACACAAAGATCTGCAACAGGGTTCATACACAAGGAGGCATGGAAAGGATGAGAAGGGACTTGGCAAGGTTGGAGGAATGGTCAGAAGTATGGCAGCTTGGATTTGATGCAAAGAAGTGCAAAATAATGCACCTGGGAAACAAAAACCCAGGGGAAGATTACACAATGGGGGGTGGTAGTAACAACAACAAAAATGGAAAGGGACCTGGGGGTACTCATATCAGACGAACTTAAGGTTGCCAAGCAATGTGAGAAGGCGGTAGGGAGGGCTGGGGGAATAGTGGGATGTATAGGGAGAGGCATCACCAGCAGAAAACAGGAAGTTGTTATCCCCCTGTACAGACAGTTGGTGAGACCCCATCTGGTGTACTGCGTCCAATCTCCACAAGACCATAGACAGGATGGAGGCAATTCAGAGGAGGGCAACTAAAATGGTGCAGGGTCTGCAAGAGAAACCATACAAGGAGAGACTAAAGGAGCTTAATATGTATACCCTTGAGGAAAGGAGGGAGAAGGGGGACATGATAGAAGCGTTTAAGTACCTCAGTGGAATCAACAAAGTCCAAGAGGTTAGCATCTTTCAGAAAAAGAGACTTGCAAGAACAAGGGGACACAATTTGAAGATAGAGGGAGGACGTCTCAGGGGCAATGTGAGGAAGTATTTTTTCAGAGACAGGGTGGTGGATGCATGAAACAGCCTTCCTGAGGAGGTTGTGGGGTCTTAAACTGTGGGAGAATTCAAGAATGCATGGAACAGGATCACGTGATGCCCTGGGGAGAGTAGCAGCATAGCGTTGCAGCTCCGCTCGCTTGAAATAAATAAATATGCTTTTTCTGCTATAATCTAAGTAATTTAGTGCTTACCTTCAATAAAATCAAAAGAGAACTGAAGGGGGCAATTGAAAACTCGGGAGGCAGAGATAGAGCTACTATGTCGGAGTCGTTGGAAGATCGAAAGGAGGAAGTCGCGGTGGGGAAGGAAGCCAAAAGGCCCCGAAGAAGCAATTCACTGGAAACTGAAGTTAGTCCAATTAAACAGCAGTCTGCACAAGACCAGATGCAGAAGGATATCAGCACTATTAAAACTGCTCAGTTCACTTTAATAGCTGAATTTAAGGGGTGGAAAGGTTCGTTGTTGGGCCTGTGTACTGGTATAAGGGACGCAGAAGCAAGAATAGCATCGGTGGAAGACCATGTAGTGAAACTGGAAGCTGATAACGTGGATCTGAAGAAATCAGTTAAAAAAATGGAAACAAAAATTGATGACCTAGAAGGGAGATCTAGGCACAATAATCTAGTCCTCCTAGGACTTCCAGAAGGAGATGAAGGTAGCAATGCTATTGATTTTATGCAAAAACTCTGTGAGCGGATTGCAGGACATATGTCATGGAACGTGCACACAGAGTGATTAGATTGAAACCCAAGCCAAATAATCCTCCAAGACCAATTATATTTAAAGTTCTCAACTATTTGGACAGGGATCACGTATTGAAAGCAGCTAGAAGTGCTGAAAAATTAGAATGGGAAGGGAAGCGCCTAAGATTGGTTCCTGATTTGACTTATAAAGTAAGGCAGGATCGAGCATCCTACTGGCTGATCTAATCCAAGATCTGGGCCGCTAAACTACATCATAGAACTCTATACCCAGCCCAACTAGAAGTCTCTTTGCAGTCAGGGGTACAACGCTATGAAACTGCAGAACTAGCAAGGGCTGATCTGGCAATCCGGCTGCCACAACTGTTCGGTAAGGGAGACTGAGTAAATTGGAAGGCAATCTGATTTCGGCAAAAGCAAGTAAAAGAATATGGGTTTTCCAGGCGAGAAAGAAGAGTGGACTTAGTACATGATCTGTACAGAACCAAACTTGATTTTCAGAAAGTAAAGGAGTTAATTATGATCTCAGATTTAGAGGAAGAAAGAAAACAAGAGAAAGAAGAGAGAGGAGAACATTTTTCTTTTAAAAAAAAGACTGGGGTAGTCGGGGAGGAGAGAGGGAAGCTTCATTCTGGAGGATTTGAATTTTGAGACTTGAGGTTATAATTTACCCTTCTCAAGCATTAGTTTTGTAGAGAAAGTGTTTTAATTTAAAAAAAGGTATACAACGGGCACCATAGTGTGGCTGCAAAGGCTCACCGCAGTCCTTCTGATTATTAATAGTAGAGTAGTCAAATTTTAAAAAGTGGCATAACATTACAAAAGGAAAATGAGGAGCTACTGTGAAATATTAACAGATAGCCTCAGAGAAATTTGTAGTAATTAGAGAATACGAATTGTCGATTTGTTTGGTGTGGGCTTCTTATAGGAGAAAAGGAGAATGAAAGGGGATAGTAATGAAAAATTATCCCTCTAGAGTTAATAGAAAATGGGAAGGTAGGATAGATGGCTAGAAGATGTAGGGAAAAGAGCAATGTGGGAGAAAGTAGGTAAGGGCTAGAATTATAGGGAAGATAAGGTAAAGTTTAGCAGAAGTATTCAGGCACCTGGATTTTTACACTGTGTTTATCTTAGCAAGGTTTTAGCTGGTTTGTATTTTATCAGGTGCTCAAGAGACCACAGCAGAGCTGCTCCTCTTGGGGCATGGCAGACAAAACAGCGGGGAGCGGGCATTTGGCCTGGGTAGCTAATCAGTGGGGAAGGGGAACTGGAAGTTGGGGGATGGGGAGGGGGGAGAAAGGGATATAGGCAGGAGAATATTATAGTGGATACTGGTATACCTTTCAGGACACGGTTACAGGTCTCAATTAATACAACAGGAAGCTATGTTGTAGAAATATAGGGAGTTGGAAAGTAATATCATGGAATATTAAGGGGGTTGGGATAATTCAAAAAAATATGTTTTATTGCACACCTTAAAAGATATCAACCTCACATTGTTATGCTGCAGGAGACACATGTACCTGCAGGGAATTTGAGCCAATTTCGCAAAGCATGGGTGGGACAGGTATACGGTGTGGGACACAGCCACAGAAAGGCAGGAGTAGCTATTTTAATCCATAAAAGTGTACCATTTAAGGAAATCAAGATGTGGCAGGACCCAGAGGGGAGATTTGTTTTTGTACATGGGAGTTTAGTGGGGTTGGAGGTGATGTTAGGCTCCATCTATGGCCTGAATCAGGACACCTCTGAATTTTTTCCACCAATAGAAGCCATAATATTTTTGGTTCCCAACACGCCTTGCCTCCTCAGAGGAGATTGGAATTTAGTATATGCAAATGATATAGACAGATCTTATAGCAAACGAGTGGGCCTTTCAGCAGCACAGAAGGCACTCAGAGAACTGATGACCAATTCAGGTCTCTCAGACCCTTTGAGGCTTAGAAATCCTCAGGCATATGAGTATACGTTCTATTCAGCTACACATAGGGTACTTTCAAGAATAGATTTTTTCCTTATCAGCTCCTTTGTTTTATCAGGGATAGAGGACATGGGGATATATCCAATGGGTCCTGCCGGATCGTTCTCCGATTTGGCTGAGGATGAGATTTTCCCAATACAGGAAGACATCCAGATCATGGTCACTAAACACCCAACTGTTGTTAGATGAGAGATGAGTAGAAAGGATGAGAGACTTTATAAAGGTCACATGGGAAAAAAACTATGCATCTATCCGTGCAACAGATGTGCTATGGGGCACCCTAAAAGCTACGTGGAGGGGGGGAGTTAATATGAATGGCCACAGTCAGGAAACATCAAAAGATACAGGAAGTAGAGGGATGGTTGGAAGGAATAAATGCCTTGGAAAAACATCTGAGTACAACTACAGAGGAACAGGTTTGGGGAGAACTTCAAGCCCTTAGAGCGAAATATGCCTCTCATATGCTAAATGTTAACTTAAAGGCTAATGCAATGTGGAAAGCCAACTATCTCGGATATGGGGAGAAGGCAGGAAGACTATTAGCAAATAGACTTAAGCAACAGAGGGATGCAAGGTGGGTGTCGACATTAGAAGACAAAAGTACAGGATAGTTTACCTCTGACCCGCCAGTAATTTCTAAGATTTTTAAGGATTGTTACCAAGAGTTGTACACAGCTCCAGAAAGGCCGGGAGATTATACAAACAAACTGGAGGAGTTTTTAAAGGATGTGAAACTACCAAAATTAAATATAGAACAACAAAATTGCTTGGTGGGCAATATCAATATACAGGAAATATTAGGTGCAATAGATAGATTACCAATGGGCAAAGCCCCAGGCCCTGATGGTTTCCCTCCGGTCTTCTACAAAACATTTAAAAACGAAGTAGCACCTTGTTTGCTGGAGTTATTTAATTACTTAATTGAGGCCTCAATAAAAGAAACCTCCATATTTGAAGCCAGAATAGTAGTTCTACCAAAGCCGGGGAAAGATCCCTCAAGTCCTAGTAATTACAGACCTATTTTGCTACTTAACATAGAAGTTAAATTGTTGGCAAGCATTTTGGCATTCAGGCTAAAACAGGTTTGGGATATCTTAATCAGACCCGAGCAGGTAGGTTTTGTCGCTGGGAGACACTTGGGCGACCTCTTTTGGAAAATTTGTCTGGAAAAAGCTTTTGACAGAGTAAATTGGGAATTTTTATTTGACCTTTTTCCCTGATACGGCATTCCATTAACTGCAGGTACTGTGGAACAATTTTCAGAAGGACAGTCTTACAGGATTTAGGACACTGTCCTACATGCTGGGCCTTTGGAGATCTTAGGGCTCAGCTCCGGGCAGCATGGGCAGAGATTGCACGCCTCAAATTTCATATTGAAGAGGAAATACATTATAAGAACCACCCGCCATTTCCCCAGCATCCAACAGAAAACCTCGACCGCAGAGGGTAGTTGATCCAGGAGGTTGGCAGGTGGTTAGGAGGAGCAAATCAGGTGCCCCATCACTCTCTGCTCTCCAACACATTACCTCAAAAACCATATAAACACTACAAACAGGTATCTGCCTCTATCTCTGAAATCAAATAAAGAGGCAGAAGACACTGCAGAGCAGGACACTGCGCACAGGAGCTAGCACAACAAAACTCACCCAAATCAGGAACCAAAACTAAACAAGCACAAAGGAAATCCAAAAAACTTCTGATCATAGGAGACTCCATGATTCGGGGAGTTGATACCCATCTCCAGCCAGGGGTGATGGTCAGATGTCTCCCAGGTACATCAGAATGGAGAGACACTGACCGCATTGCTAAAATTGTTCACAAAGCAGGAGAAAACATTGATGTCCTAGTACACATAGGGACTAATGATCTCACTAGCCGGTCAGTTGTGGAGACCAAGGAACACCTGACTAGGCTGGGTGACAAACTATCATCTGTTTCATCCGGCATCTCCTTCTCTGAGATCCTGCCAGTCTGGGAGAGGGGAGCAGATGGACGGAAGGTCAGAGAAGGGGAGATAGGGGAGCTAAACATGTGGCTCAAGGACTGGTGCCAGGAAAAGGACACAGATTTGTAGGAACTGGCAACAGTTCTGGGAGTGAAAGTTCTTTAAATTTGATGGACTGCATCTGACTAAAGAGGGAGTCAGTGCATTGGGGCAGAAGTTTGACGTCTTTGCAGAATATTTAAACTAGCAATGGGGAGAGGGTGCAGCACCCCATATGTCAAATGGAAGAACACCTCCCCCTCAGCTAGTGGTCAAACAGGAATTCAAGCGTGTTTGCATTACATTTGCATCACCAGGTAAGAAAAAGGTTTGTCTCCCCATCACGATGCACAGGGTAATGCCAAACTTCACCCAACAACTAACACACCAAAATCTGGCCAATGGAAAATCATGTACACAAATGCTCACAGCCTGGGAAATAAGATCTCAGACCTGCAGGCAATAATGTCAGAGGCTAAACTGGACATAGTAGCAATTAGTGAGACGTGGTTTACCAGTAACCACACTTGGGAGACTTCAGTACCTGGCTATGTATTGTTCAGAAGAGACCGAGGTGCAAGGGGGAGGAGGGCCTGTATGTTAATGAAAGTATCAAAGCTACAGATATTCAGAATACACATAAGGAGCCAGAAGAACTGTGGGTCACCCTGGAAACAGGAAATGGGACAGCCATAAGAACTGGGATTGTCTACAGGCCCCAGACCAGAGGGAGGACATAGACAATACTGTTAGAAGATATACAAAACATGACAGCTAAAGGGAGGTTCTGATAATGGGAGACTTCAACATGCCAGATACAGATTGGTCAATACCAGCAGGAACATCTGCCAGAACTAGACTCATAGTGGATTCCCTGCAGGAGAGGGCCTCAAACAACTGGTACAGCAACCCACAAGAGACAGGGCTATCCTAGATCTAGTACTGACTAACAAAGAAGGATCACAGATCTCCAGGTAGAAGGTCACCTGGGGCCAGTGACCATCACATGGTATGGTTCAATTTGGCTACTACATCTAAATCATCCCATTCCAAGGCAAAATATGGGACTTCAGAGGAGCTGACTTTGATAAGATGGCCAACAGAGTTAAGCTAGCCCTGGCAAAAGAAACACAGGTGAGGGGGTACAGGCAAAGTGGGCAAGCATTAAGGATGCAATACTTGAAGCAACATCCCATTGTGTTAGACAGAAAAGGAAGTGCAAAAGAAGAAGAAACCACTTTGGTTCTCAAATACAGTAGCAGAAAAGGTCAGAGCCAAAAGGCTGGCCTTCAGGAAATATAAAGGGAACACAGCGGGATGAAGATAGAGGCATACCAAACTGCTCTATGGAAGCAGGTAAGGCAGTAAAGCAGGCAAAAGTCCCAAACTGAGGAAACACTAGCAAGAACAGTAAAAGAAGGTGACAAGACTTTCTATAGATACATTAGTGAAAGGAGAAAGTCCAGAGGGTGTGCTAAGTCTAATGGAGAAAATGGAGCATGTGAGGAGGAGGACCCTGTAAAGGCATCTATCCTAAATAGATACTTTGCTCAGTATTTACTGAAGAGAAGGTAGGCAGGCCCACAGCTCAAGCATCATGGACACAGGGGAGGGAGGTGAGCACTACTCCTTCACAAAAGAAAGGTCCTACAGAGCTTGCTAAGCTCAGGGTGGATAAGGCAATGGGACCTGATGGCATACATCCCAGGGTACTTAAGGAGCTAAAGGAGGAACTAGCAGAGCCATTAGCAGAATTGTTTAGTGAGTCTCTGAGCACAGGAGAGTCCCAGAAGACTGGAGAAGGGCTCATGTGATCCCTGCCCACAAGAGGTAGCAGGGAGGAGGCGGGAACTACAGACCGGTCAGTCTTACCTCAGTAGTGGGCAAGATTATGAGGCACTCCTTAAGGAAAGGATAGTCAACACCTGGAATCCATAGGGCACAGGATCCAAGACAGCATGGGTTTACAAAGGAAGGTCCTGTCAAACTAATCTCATAGATTTCTTTGACTGGGTAACCAGAGTGGTGGACCAAGGGGAGCAGTTGATGTCGCCTACCTTGACTTCAAGCAAAGCTTTTGACACTGTTCCACATAGAAGATTGATAAATAAGCTGGGTAGGCTCGGGTGGGTCAGAAGTTGGTCAACTGGGTGGCAAACTGGTTGACGGGCAGAAAACAGAGAGTGGTGGTAAATGGTGTACAGTCAGAAGAGATGCAAGTCACAAGTGGGGTACCTCAGGGATCAGTCCTGGGGCCAGTCCTCTTCAACATCTTCATTAGTGACCTTGCAGATGGACTAGAGGGTAAAGCTTGTCTGTTTGCAGATGACACCAAGATCTGCAACAGAGTAGATGATTCAGATGGGGTGGGCAGAATGAGAAGAGATCTGATAAACTAGCAGAATGGTCAGAAGAGTGGCAACTGGGATTTAATGCAAAGAAGTGCAAAATCATGCACATAGGAAGAGAAACCTGAAGCCACCTATAGGCTGGGAGGGCAGTTGCTAGCAGTCACAAAGGAAGAAAGAGACTTGGGCATCATCATCACTGATGACCTAAAATCATCAAGCAGACCTCTAAAGCAGTAGTAAGGCTAGAATTGGGGGGTGTTAGTAGTAGGGGTATCACAAGTCGTAAGAGGGAGGTAATAATCCCTCTGTACAAGACACTGGTTAGGCCCCATCTGGAGTACTGCGTGCAGTATTGGAGGCCACACCTTCACAAGGACATTAACCAAATTGAGGCAGTCCAGAGAAGGGCAACCACAATGGTGCAGGGACTGCATCAGAAGACATATGAGGACAGATTAACGGAGCTCAATATGTATACCCTTGAGCAAAGGAGGGAGAGAGGTGATATGATCCAGGCATTCAAACACCTTAAGGGAATAAACAAGGTGAAAGAGTCTAACATGTTTAAATATAAGAAAATAGCAGGACAAGAGGACACAGCATGAGATTAGAGGAGGCCGATTAAGGGGAATGTGAGGAAATTCTTTTCACAGAAAGGGTGGTGGATGCATGGAATGGCTTACCACAAGAAGTGGTGGCTATGAATACAGTGCAGGGCTTCAAACAGGCATGGGATAGGCATAAGGGAGCAATACAAATGACTATGAATAGATAGGTCACTGACAGAGCAAAGGCCGATGGCACATTTATAAGGTAGAAAAAGAAATGGGTAGACTGGATGGGCCTTGCGGTCCTTATCTGCCGTCAACTTCTATGTTTCTATGTTTCCGGCGGATTTCATCCAACGAGTGAAAATACTTTATCGTTCCCCATCAGTGAGGGTGCTTTGTAATGGGGCTATTTCTGATACTTGTATGTTGACTAGAGGTACAAGACAGGGGTGCCCCTTATCCCCGATGTTATTTAATATATATATCAAGCTGTTAGTCCTGAAAATAAAAGCAGTAAAATCAGTCAGAGGAATAAGGATGGGGCAGAAGATTATAAAATATCAATGTTTGCTGATGATGTCCTCCTGCATGTATCATCTTGGCATCTATCATTGCAGTCGGCCTTGGATATCATACAAAACTTCAGTGTGTTATCGGGATATAAATTGAATTTAAACAAAACATCGGTATTGGCTCTAACCCCAACATGTACAAAGGCCATGATAGAGGAATTAGGATTATGCTGGGCCCCCAGGTCAATTTCATTTTTAGGTATAGAAATCCCCAAGGACATGAGGAAAATAAAGATTTTAAATTTAGATCTTGTAACCCTAAAGATGCAACAGGACCTGAGGAGATGGAAAAACGTACCTTTGTCTCTCGGAGGAAGGGTTAATATCCTTAAAATTGTTATTTTTCCTCAGCTGATTTACCCCCTAGCAATGTTGAACCTGACTCTCCCTCAGAGTTGTTTTAAAATGGTGGATGCAATCTGGTCTGACTTTTTTTGGCAGGGGAGGAGACCAAGAAGAACTATTCAGAAATTAAAAAGAACAAAGGAGCGGGGTGGTCTCAGTATTCCCAACCTGTTTTTCTATTATCTGGCCTTTCAGGGGAGTAAGTATTTCCAATGGAAAAATCCACAATGTGACAAGATACCAAGGTTAGCCTGGCTACCAATAGAGAGACATCTAACTTCTAAATATAAGATATCATTAGCATCCCTGCTGTTTACGAAGAGTAAGAAAATACCACAGAATTGGAGGAATACACCCACAGCATGGTCCATAAAAGCCCATACCCAATTATGCAATAGTTTGAATCTGGACCATATCCATGATTTGGGGCAACCAATATTTAATAATTTAAATATAACTATAGGAGGCAAAATTATTATGCAGATGTTTTGGAAAGACTGGCGTGTGACAAAACTATCAGAATTAGTGGTAGGGAGAGAATTTATTTCACCCTCAGTATTTAAACAAGTTTTCCAGTTTCCAACATTACCAATATTTAAATTACTCCAGATTAAACAATGTGTAGGCAAGGCATTAAATAAACCCCCATGGTCCTCAAGGGCAGACGGAATGTTCACAGAAATGGCAGAAATAGCTACTCGTTCTCGACCAATAGCCAGTCTATATAGAAAATTGGTTTCTATGGCCGAAAAGGATCTTAGACCTACAGCCACATATTGGCAGATGGCTGCGAACCTGTCATATGATCCTGAGCAATGGGAATCAATAGGGTCCAATAATTATAAGTTTATTAAATAGGACAGGCTTCGGTTAGTAAGATTTAACATTTTACATAATCTATACATTACCCCGGTTAAAAGGAACTTGATGGGGAAACAGTTTTCTGCAGTATGCCCGAAATGTAATCACGAGTTGGGTATGCTCAGTCACTTGAGCTGGGCTTGTCCTATGATCCAAGGCTTTTGGTTGGAAATTAAAGATTTTTGTTGCCCATTGTTCAGAGAGAACAACTACTTACCATGGAAACGTGTGCTAGGCCACCTCTCAGCGGCTATTCCAAACAAATTTAAACATTATTTGACTTTAATATCAGCTGTGGCATTGCTCCTTATAATGAGGTACTGGGTAAAAGACATTTCACCTCCTTTCGGAGAATGGATTAAAGAAATGTATAATGCTATTAAAGTAGATAAAGCAATAGCGTTACAGTACCACTCTATAGGATCTTTTAGTAAGAGGTGGGAGCAACTCACAGCCTACATAGCTGAGAGGTGGGAAAGGACACAGAAGGATCATAGTTCCAACTCTTCTTGATGTAGTAGTTAAATGTCATAACAATATGATTAATCAAATGAAAGGTATTAGTTGATATTAGACCTCTTTTCAAAGCCGTGAAGTCCTGAAGGTTGCTGATTCATTGAATGGGGAGGCCGGGTGGGGGGTCAACTTAATTTATAACCACGGTAACATAGACTATAGGAAGGAGGGGAGGTAGAGGGGAGGAGGGGAGAGGGAGTGGGATTAGAGTCAAGCTTCTTAAGTTTCAGTTTTATTTCTTATTTTCATGTAATGTCATTGAAAATTTCAATGCAACCATATGTAAAATGTATGTGTATAATTTGATGTGTCTATATAAAGCTTATTAAATAGCAAAAAAAAAAAAAGAATGCATGGAACAGACATAAGGCAATTTGTGAGGGGGGTAGGAAGAAATAGGCTATTGGTTAAATAGGATCTGCAGCTTATCCTCTAGGTAGGGAAATGGGCACACTAGGTGGGCCAAGCGGTCCTTATCTGCCATCAAAGTCTATGTTTCTATGTTTCTCTCCTGGTAAAAAATACACTTATTTATTTATTTAAAATTTGATAACCCAGAAAGGAATGCTGAGCCAAGGCTCATTTCCAGGTGTGACCTGGGGGACAGGGTAATGGGAGTTACAGTAGTCAAACTTGATACAATTGTAATAATCGGAAGAACAGGCCTGACATAGGCATACACAATGTACACATATACAATTACAATAGATTACAGAGATTACAAAGAAGTGCGATATACAATATCAGTAGGTTTCAGCAAGTAGTATTACCATTGTAATATTAAATATATAGGCTAGAGTCATGAAGGAGCAGAAGATGGGCAATTACAGTTGGGGTTGGGTGAAGTTTTAATTGCTTTTTAAGTGTGCCAAAGGAGGGAGCGAGATGGATGGAGGGGGGAAGGGGAGTCCAAAGGTCTGGAAGTCAGTAGGAGAAAACCACTTTTCCTAACTGTAAGCGTGGCTGTGGAAGAGAGAAAGAGGTGGCATCATGAGTTCAGAGGTGGTAGCCAGCAGCTGAGGAGGGAGATACAGTAGAAGGTTAGAAATATGGGTGGGGAGAGTGTTTAACCAGAATTTGCCAACAAAGGCAGTGCAGTGCATTCAGCAACAATGCTCCAGAGAAGAGAGGGATAGTGCTGAGTAGCAGAAGCAATGGTGGGTATTAAATGGGAGCTTGGCAGCAAAATGACAGAAAACGTTGTACAGGAAGTCAAGTTTTGCTAGAGATGACTTGGGGGTTGAGCTGTAGACTACGTCAGTGTAGCCTATAGAGGGAGGATTAGCTTGGTAATGAGCTCTTTGTGGATCGGGAGGGTGAGACAGTCTTTGATCCTATGCAACACTTCTAGTTTGGGCTGGAGTTTGGAGTGGATGGAGTCCACATGAAGAGAGAAGTCAAGCTTTGGGTCTAGCCATACCCCTAGGTATTTGAAGTATTTGACCATTTTGATGGTAGTGCCATCCAAGGACTGGAAAGAAAGGTGGAAAGGGAGTTTGGCTAGTTTTTGGGTGGAACCAAAAGCCATGGCAATGGTTTTTTTTATGTTGCACTTTAATTGGTTGGCCTCGAACCACTTCAAAGTGATAGTGAAAGAAACTTGCAGGAACAATTGGGTCTCCTTTAGAGAGGGGCCAGAGGTGAATATGACAGTATCCTCAGTGTACATGTGCAGAAGAGTGGGTGAGCAGGTGGATGGAAGTTCATTTACAAAGACTGAGTAGAGAGTGGGCCCAGGATGACTCCCTTGGGGTCACCGGCGTGAATGTGAAGGGGGGAAGAGGTGTGGACTGGTTGAACAAATTGGTACCTGCCTGACAGACACAAACTGAACCATTTTGTGGAGGAGGGAGAGAGTCCAATGGAGGATAGTTTATGTAGGAGGAGATTGTGAGAGACAGAATTGAATGCCCTGGCAAGGTCGACAAAGATCGCCAAGGTAAGATGTCCCTTATCCATGATGGTATGGATACGATTAGTGAGGCGAAGTAAAGAGGAGGAGGTAGAGTGGATACATCTGAAACCAGACTGTGAAGTGCTAAGTGTGTTGGAGTCATCAGGAAGGAATTCAGCCTCTTGGCAAAAAGAGACTCCAGAAGTTTGGAGAGAGAGGGGAGGATGTGGATTGGCTGGTAATTGCCCCATTGTGAGGGGTCAACACTTTTGTGCAGAGGGATGGCCTTAGCCATTTTCCAAGCTCTAGGGATTTCACCTTGTGTACTAGTTGTTAGTTAGTTAGGGCTCTCTAAGTGAGGGAGTTAGTTCTTTGAGCGTTAATGGGATCCTTCTGAAACGACCTTGCAGAGTATTCTAGGGTCATTTAAACGGCCACGCAGCTGCTCAGATTAAAAGGGAGATATACATCTAAAACCTGCCAATCTAATTTTGAGTATCTTTCTTTGGAGTGGATAAGATATGATTCCTGTTTTGTTGGTGTAAACCTGGAATGCTGAGGAGAGGGAATGAGAGGGAATGAGAGTTGCTGGCAGGAAGCTGTGGTATGGAATGAAGCTTGCCGTTTGGACAAGTTTTTGCAGGTCGACTGGCCAATTGTATGATCATTCGGGCTGTTGGTGTGAGTTAGCCCAATTACTGGTGCAGACTACTGGTGCAGATCATGAGTGTGGGCTCTGAAACTGTTCCTTGTTGGGTTGGATGTCGGTGATACAAGTGGGCTCATCTCCGCTGGGCGGCCAATGGCTGGATTTGCTGCTACATGGGGGAACGGGCTCTTGATCGGCCAGGGAACTGGCTGATGAGCCTGTAGCTTTTCTAGATCCTCAGGGCTTGACCACAGCATGGTCACTCCCTGAGTATTGAGGTGGCGCAGTAAACATCTCCAGCTGTTGTCCCTGGAAGGGAAGTATGGTGGGCTCTAGTGTGCTGTCTATTGCCAACCTGAATTTTTGGCCGGTCTCTGCCTGAATTTGACTTTCCATCTGGATTACCTGCACTCCTTGGACTCCTTCCTGACCTGGCACTAGATGTGTGATTTGTTTTCATTTCCCAGACAGTGAGAGTGTCCTTCTTTTGTGGTTCCCTGGTGGTGAGAGGACCTGGGTGTCCACATTTGTTTTACGTTTCAAAGATTTTCTTTTTTGGACTTCTAAATTGTGCTGTTCTACTTTGAGCAGACTATGGATTCTTAACTGTGGGTGGTGAGAGTGCCCTGACTTCTCCCACTCCCAGCTGTGAGAAGGCCTGGGGGGAAGGGGACTCATAGTTCTTCTGCATGTCCAGTGAGAGGGGACTGCAGGAGATTTTATTCTGACCTGGTTTTATTTACTGCTATTAATTTTCATTCATGTTTTCCATGAGCTAAGTGCTGGACTGAAGTATCCACGTAATGTTCAGAAAGATTATATTTTATTGGGTTTTTATTTGTTTTGGGTGGGTGTTTTATTTATTTATTTATTCTGTTTTGTTTAGTTTGGGTAATTTTATTTTGTCTGTTTGGGGCTTTCTCTTGGGGTTAGTTGCCTGGGTACTGTGTTTTTCGGGTTTGGATAGCCTGTAGGATGTGTAGACCTCCCCCTCAGTTGTGCGCTATTCATCCTCTGTCCTACGCTCCCTCTGCCCATCCCCCCAGCTGACGTTGTCAACTTACTAGTGCTGTCTAGTAGTGAGTATTGTTCGTAGGAGGGGAGGTGGGGGTGGTGGGTGTGGACATCAGAGGATGAATGAACAGGTCTCTCACATTGGGGTAGTTAGGTCTAGAAGACTCCCTGGTACAAAATAGAATCTGGAGCATGGTGCTCCATGTTTAGTCCCCATACCCAAGGGCAGTACCATTTCCAGTGTGCAAGTAGCCAGGGTGGCCCTTGAAGCCCGTTTCCAGCCCGAGTGATGTTATGCAATGCCAGATCTGTTAAGAATAAGATGGCAATTATTGCTGCTCTTGTTGGAACAACCAATCTGGCATGCACCACCGAGACTTGGATGGATGAAAATGCTGGCCCCATATCGGAAGCTGCAATTCCAGTTAGGTACTCGGTGATACACCGCTCGAGATTGGACCACGGGGGAAGGGGGTGGGTGGGTGGCAATCTGTTTCAAGACCGAGGTTGGTCTCACGAATGTACTAGCTGATGAGGCCGAATCCTTTGAGTGTACTGTAGTGGCAGGTGTAGGTTGTAGGATAGCTCTTGTCAACCATCCACCCGAGGATGAGAAGAGATTCCAACAGGAAGTAGCGGACTTCATGGTCGACATGGCACTGGAGTCACCCAGATTGATGGTTCTGGGCAACTTTAACACCTGGGTTGACTACTAGCTCTCGCAATTTGGACAGCACTTCCTCCAGCTGATGACATCGCTGGGCCTTACATAGACTGTTACCTCTGCCACCCATCAACACGGTCACTCTCTTGATCTAGTTTTCCTCCTGGGGATTGAGGCCTCTGATTTGGAGGTGGAACCTGTCAGTTGATCTGATCATTACACCGTGGGGTTCAACTTTTGTGCCCCCCTCCATAGGCCTGCCCCTGTGGAGATAGTCAGTTACCGCCCTTTACAGGAGGTGAGTCCTGAAGGCCTGATAGGGGTGATTGACCTCTTGGAGTTTTCTGCGGCCAGCACGACTCCAGAGACCTTGGTTTTGGCCTAGAATAAGGCTGTTTCCATGGTTCTGGACTTGATTGCTCCTGTTCATGTTCATCCTCTCCCCTTCACCCTTGGGCCCCTTGGTTCGATGAGTCCTTGAGGGAGTTGTGGTGACTAGGACATAGTGTTGAGCCATGTTGGTAGATATCCACCCTTGAGGTTGACCACTTTAGATTGGTAGAGCATTATCAGGCCTACCGATCAGCGATCTCCCATAAGAAGGCTGAATTCCTGTCCGGGGAGATTGTTGCCACTCAGAATTGACCCACTTAGCTCTTCCGAACTGTGGACAGGTTGTGCAACCCAACTTGTCTACAGCTCCAAAGACCTTTTTCACAAGTGGAGTGCAATGAGCTTGCTCGATTCTTTGCGAATAAGGTGGCCAACATCAGGTTGGAGATACTTTTAACTCGCTCTGTGGGGGATGCTGGTGATCACTGCTTGGTCACCCCACCTCAAGCTTTCTGGAGTTCCTTTGACCCGCCGGAGTTTGTGGATGTCATGTGGATTGTCCAGAGTATCCGCCCTATGTGCTGTAGTTTGGATCCGGGTGCAACCTCTCTGATTATGGGATGTTGTGATATTATCAGCCCGGTCCTGGTACAGATAGTCTGGTGCTTCCTTGATTTGGGTGAGTTCCCAAGCTCCCTGAAGGAGGCGGTGGTAACACCCCTCCTGAAGAAAGCTTCTTTGGACCTAGACTCTCTGGCCAATTACAGACCAATCTCAAACCTCCCCTTTATAGGGAAGGTTATTGAGAAAGTAGTGGCGGTACAACTGGAGAACCACTTGACCATCCATAACATCTATGATCCTCTCCATTCCAGTTTTCAAAAGAGTCATAGTACCGAGACCGTGCTGATTCGGGTGCTCAATGATATCCTGATGGCGAGAGATTAGAGAAGCCGTTCCATTCTGGTGCTCCTAGATCTCTCCTCAGCCTTTCACACTGTCGACCATGGGGTGCTGCATGAGTGCCTGAGGTTCATCTGTGGCCTGTCTGGCATGGTCCTCAGGCAGTTTAAGTCCTTCTTCTCTGGCAGAACTCAGAGGGTGGTGTTGGGGATTTATCCCTCCAACCCTCTCTAGCTCTCTCTCTCTCTCTCTCTGTCATGTGGGGTCCCTCAGGGCTCAGTCCCGTCCCCCATGTTGTTTACAGTGTATATGCTGCCCCTCGGAGACATTGTAAGATGGTATGGGCTAAGGTTTCACTGCTATGCTGATGATACCCAGCTCTACCTGCCTTTTGCACCTGACCAGGATAGTGCTCTCTCGGTATTTAACAACTGCCTTGATGAAATCCAGACTGGACGAATTTGAGCTGGCTAAAGTTGAATGAGGGAAAGACTGAGGGAATGGTTGTGGACCCGGGTCACCAGATAGAGGGGTGGAGGACTGGTCAGCTCTCTGGAATTTATCTAGGGTGCTCCCAGATCCTTACCTCTGAACAGGTGTGGGACCTGGGGGTGGTGCATGACGACGGGCTGACCTCACAATCTCAAGTGTCAGCAGTCATCAAGTCTTCCTTTTATCATCTTAGGAACATCACCAGGATCAAGCACCTTGTTCCGTCTGGGGATCTACCTACATTGGTCCGTGTCTTTGTGACCTCATGCCTTGATTACTGCAACTCCTTGTACTTAGGGCTTCCTGGGGTTGATATCCGCTGCCTGCAGCTAGTGCAGAATGCGGCATCATGATTGTTGATGGGGACTTCTCGAGGTTCTCATGTCACCCCTGTGCTGTGCAGTCTGCACTGGCTGCCGATTCGGTGGCGGATCACCTTTAAAGTTGGTTTACTGACTTTTTTTTAAATTCAACTTTACTGATTTTCCAGTCAAAACAGACATACAAAATAAAAACAGACACAAGACAATAATGAATACAATACTGTAACTACTACATCACAAGACATACAAAATAACATTCACGAGAACCCTCCCCTCCCCCCAAGGCATCACCCTATGCCGTGCTTATTTTAACAATATATCTTTACAGGCTATATAAAGTATACAAAGATTCCCATCTTTCTCTGTATTGGTGCATGCAATTATGGAGACTAGCAACCATTTTTTCCACATACAGATTGGCTAACAATTCCCGAAGCCATTTCAGATATGAGATGGCAGTGTCCTCTTTCCAATGCCGAATTACCAGGGCCTTAAGAAAGAGGGCGATCATGGCCATATGGAACCTACATTGTTTGATCTCGACCCCAGTGAAGTCACCCAGTAGACAGATTTCTGGGGAAAATAGTTCCACTACCGAGGGACATTCCCAGAAAATATGATATAGGGTACCTTCTGCTAGACCAAAGTGGCTACAAGTGGGAGATGGAAGTCTACCCATTTTTTTGTAACTTCACTGGGGTCAAGTACATGTTTTGGAGAACGAAATATTGTATAAGCCGCAGTCTATCCTGCGTAATGTAAGAATGACCAGACCCATATTTTATTCCAATTGAGGGACTTCTGAGGAAACCTATCAGCCCAATATGACGAGACCCCATCAGGATAATTGAAGACCAAGTCATATAAAGATGCGTATATCAGAGAAGCAGAATGGGGTTGATGGGATAAAACAATTAAAGGTTGAAAAATCTTGTCTAGACCATACCCAGCACCTAGTGAAAGTTGTTTTGACATCAGTAGATGGCAGACCTGCTAGTACTTAAAATAACTACCCAGACCTGTTGGGAATCTCATCATCATGTCTTTGACCGAAAGATAGGAGTCACCCTTCGACATCTCATAGGGATACTTCCCTTTGAGAAATGGGAGCCATGCCTCAGATAAGGGGGCTCCATCAATACTGAAATTAGGATTCTGCAATAATGGCTGTTTGGGCTCTTTGATGGGATTATATTTCAAAACCTTATACAACTGGAAATGAACCTGCATGGAAGTGATAACTGGAGATCCAGCCCATGTTTTGGGAAGGTCCTTGACCCATACATGAAGGACAGCCTCCCACGAGAGACCACTTGAGTTGATTAGCTCTTGTTCAATGGAGAGCCAGGATGGAATGTAAGGAAAGGTGTGTAAAGTCTCTACTGGCTGAAACCATCTAAGATACTTACTCAAATGACTGGCCAGTAATGTAAACCAAAATGAGGAAGCCACAGGCCACATCTTTCCTGGGGGGTGGCAAGCTTGTAATAAGCACTCCTTTCTGGTATACTACACCATAGGAATTCTGAAACTATCCCATGCAGTTTGCTGAACCACGTAAGAGGAAGCCAAAGGTTCAACATACTTAGGGGATAAAATACAGGTAAGATATTCATTTTGATAAAACGAATTATCCCCCAAAGAGAGGGAGGCAGGTCTGTCCAGTGGGCTAGGTCTTGTTCAGTCTTTGCTATCAAGGAATCAAGGTTTAGTGTTTTTAGATGAGTGGACTGTCTGGCTAGAAAAATACCTAAGTATTTAATTTTGTCCTGTGACCACTGTAAGCCAGCAAGACCAAGTGAGGCCCTAAGAGTCCTGTTGTTCAGTGGAAAGACCTGGGTCTTATCTGTATTAACTTTGTAATTGGAAACAGCACTATACTCCAAAATAGTTTCCAGAGTAGCTTGGATGAAACGAGTAGGTTGGGTAAGGTGCAAAAGTATGTCATCTGCATAGGCCGACACTGTTGGCATATGGGAACTAATCTGCACACCATGAATATCAGGATTGGATCATAGTCTCCATAACAGGGGTTCTAGATATAGGTTAAATAAAAGTGGTGACAAAGGGCATCCCTGTTGGGTACCCGATTTTAAAGGGAAGGAAGGGGAAATCACCCCATTGCAGTAGATTCTAGCACAAGGGGCAGCATACAAGGACCTAACCCAACAAATATATTTATTTAGAATGCCAAACTTAGCTGGGGCCCTGACATAAAATCCCAATCCACTCTATCAAAGGCTTTCTCCACATCCAGGGACACCAAAACTGCTGGTGTAAGGAGTCCCTGGATGAGGAGAAAATGTGGGCCAATTTTCCTCAAATGGTCTTGGGATGATCTACCTGTCATGAATCCTACTTGTTCTGGGCCTATTAGGGTTGGAAGGACCCTACTCAATCAACTGGCCAACAATTTAGCTAGGATCTTAATGTCATTGTTGATAAGGGAGATGGGTCTATAACTCATGACGTTATCTTCAGGCTTACCAGGTTTGTGAAGGACCACTATGAGGGCCACTAGCAGGTATGGATCAGCCAGGGTCTCCGTCATAATAAAAGTAAAAAATCTATACAACCAGGGGATTAGTTGATCATGTAACTTATTGTAGAAGTTGGTGGAAAGTTTGTCTGGTCCAGGGGCCTTATCTAGGGGGAGTTCATAAATTATTGTTTGGATTTTTGCTTCTGTGATAGGGGCTATGAGAAGATTCCTTTCTTCCAACCCCAGGGATGGCAAAGGAAAAGATGCCAAATACACCTCAATTTGTTGAGGGGAAGGGGGAGTTGCCCTGGGACTATATAATTCTCTGTAGTAGGATTCGAATTCAGATGCAATTTCTCTCTGGGCAGTTTTAATGGACCCATCAGTATTAGGTTTTATAGCCTTTATCAGTCTAGCAGATTCTTGCTGCTTTATCCGAAGGGCTAATAAATGACCAGCTTTATCTCCCTGAGCAATGTAGAGTGACCGGGATTTAAGAATAGCGTATTCTGCCCTTTCTCTCCGTAATTCATGGTAGGATTCCAGGAGGTTTAAGAGGGATGCTTTGGAAGTATCATCACTAGACGGGGAGACCACTTTCCAAATGCCTGATTTGTACTAACAGGCTAGAGATTTGTTCTTCTCTTTTCCTTTTTTTGTTAGAAGCTAATTTAATTAATTTCCCTCTAAGAGAGCACTTCAGTGCACTCCATTCGATGTCTGGCTTCCTTGTGGAATTCAGGTTCTCATCCTTATATTGGTCAATGAATTGTGTTATCTTTTTGACTAAATCAGGGTCCTTCAGAAGCTTGTTACTAAGGTTCCAAAGGGTGTCCTCTTGTTTAGATGAACCAAAGGAAGCCAGACACCAAACTGGGGAGTGATCCAAAATGACTCCTGCTTCAATACCACAATCACGGACATTAGGGAGAGAACTCTTGGTCACTAAAAAGTAGCCCATTCTAGAGGAGGATCCATGCACCGGAGAGTGGAAGGTATATGCCCTAGAAGATGGGTTAAGGGTTTTCCAGGGGTCACACAACCCTAAGTGATCTACTAAATCCCGTATAACCTTTTGTGCTGGGGACAACCCCTGGGACCTACAGTAGGTTTTATCCAAGTCCGGTGTGAACAGAAGGTTCCAGTCACCCCCTAAAATCATGAGGAGACTAGAAAAGGGAGATAATATCTGTAAGATATCAGTAAAAAAGGAAGGGGAGTCTGCACTGGGGCCATAAAAGCTCCCAATAATCAGTTCCTGCTGGTCTAGGATCCCCCGGATCACCAAGTATCAACCATTGGGGTCTCTTAGGGTCTGTAGGCAAATGAAGGGTAGTCGACGAGTAATAAAAATTGCTGTGCCCCTGTTTTGAGCACTAGATCCCTCTGTAAAGGCATATCCAACATTTTGTCTGTGGAAGAATCCTGATTCAGAAGACAGCAAGTGGGTCTCCTGTAGACAGATCACATTTGCCTTCAGATGACTCAAGTGCCGCAGTATTTTATAATGTTTTGTTATATTTCTGGCCCCACGCACATTCCAAGATAGAAATTTAATCTGGTTAGCCATTTATCATAAGTCGTATAGTGTCTGGGTGAAGTGTTTGTTTCTTATCCCTTATCCCCTTTTGAACCAAGCCCCAGTGATGCCTTACCATTCCCCCTTCCCCTTAGTCTCCAACATTAAGGTCCCCACTCTATACCCCACATCTCCAATAATCCAGCACACAACAGAAACATACATCTTTTTTAACCCTTCGCCCACCACCCACCAGAGGTAACACCATTGCAAGCAGGATCCAGTAAGCTACACAATGGAGTATCCTCATTAGTTCCCAACACAAAAATTGTTTGTTTGTGATGATAAGACTGATCAAGTTATTGACCTTCCCACCCCTGCCAAAATATCCAGTAACATTACAACATTATAAACAAACTACTAATTTGGTCTTCAATTCAATTCCCAAAACAGATAGCTGCATGAAAAGGCATGCATACTATGCAGAGAAATGCCACCTCTTCCCTCTGCTGACCTTATACAATACTACATGAGTGAGAACCAAGCCACTGACTAACTCTGAACTGCAACTTGGTGCAGTGCTTGGGGCTCATGTTCTTACTGTCAGTCCAATTTAAGGCAAGCAGACCTCTAAAGCAAACCCAACAGGGAGATAACAGAAGGGGGAGAGCCTTCTCACCCCCCCAGTATTGAAGAAGAGAAGTAATAAACTGCTCCTATGGAAGGCCTGTACACTTATAATATTTGACAGACCCTGAGGTATAATTGAGGATTAGACATCCTTCTGTCTCAATGCAAGAATGTACGCTAAAAAACAAATAAGGACCAGCATGCAATTTCTATCGCTCCATTGCAAGGACCAATAAGCACCTTTCCGTTAGATTTGGGCTAAAAAAAAAGAAAAAAAAAAAACCCTGACAAGGGGCTTTAATTAATAAGAACTGAACAATACCTCAGTTTGAGCTTTATGGACCCTGTCCCACTTAGCACCAAGAAGGCACCAGAAAAGGAAGGGAAATACTCCTGTTCCTCACCATGGGAGAGTGGCAACCCCAGTCAAACCCAGATGCCAGTCATAATTCCCAGGGACAAACAAAGGAGAGAAAAAGGTGCACAAATAAAAGAAAATTAAAGTCTAGGCAAAGTGTTTTCCAGGAAACAGTTTCCGAGCCTGTGCACCATTAGCAAAATAGGATTGCTCGACGATAATTCAAAACAAAAAAACAGACTGTGTACTTAAGTCCTGATGCAAGCTGGCATCTCAGAGCAGATTTTCAGCGTGGTTTAAACAAGTCGAGGAGCACAGTCACCAACTCCGCTTCTGCCATTACAGGATCCTCAAAACATTTCCACTGGTTTTAGAGGCATATCTGAAGCCATGCTGGGTACATCATTCGAAACTTCAGACTGGCTGGGATTAGCTTGGAGACTATGAGGTGAAATGCTGTGCGTCGTTGCTGAACTGCAACAGGCAAATCCTGTGCCACCCTCATTTTCTTATCTGCCCATTTCACTTCTTGGAGCTCTTTTATCTTGATAAAAAGTGCTGCCTTTCTTGGAAATTTAGAAATTTAAAAATTAAGGGGCGAGGAGGTGCATCTGGTGGAGGCATTGGTCGTAAGGTTCTATGAGCACGTTCGATGCAATAAACAGGCCCGAAAGGTGATGGACCTGCCAGCTTTTGTATCAACTTCTGCATAAACTGCACGGCATTCGGGCATTCCTCCTTCTCAGGCAGTCAGATGATCACGGCATTGTTTCTCCAGCTCCTACCCTCCAGGTCCTCCACTTTCACCTCAGGTTTTATGATCTGTTGTCTGGTGATCGCAATTTCAGGATCGATTTGTTCTGCCTTCCACTCTAAGGACATAAGCGCACTTCATTGTCTCCGGTACATTTAGAGATATCCTCGCTGTTCACCGCCATGGATTTGTCTTTGGAGGTAAGTGCTTTAACTTTGTCTCTGAATAGGAGAAATTCTTCCAGAAATCACTTTAGCATGAGCAAGTTAGGATCAGAGGCAGTGCTGGCTCCCTTGCCAGAGGCCGTGGATTGTGACCTAGCTTTCTTGCTGAGTTTCTGTGGTGTTGAAGGAGGTGTATGTTTGGGCAGTGCTAGTCTCATCTCTGCCTCCACTGCACTCCCAATTCATGGTAAATAATTGACTACACCCTTTTAGCAAGTTGTATATAAATCTAGCTGCTGTAAAAATAGGTTGTAAATAGTAAGTATAGTAGTTTGTTACTCGGAGTAGCGGGAGCTCAGCTGGAAAGCTGCTACTCAGATGTCCTCATTACGTTAACCCTTTTTTTTTACTGACTTATAAAGCCCTACATGGACTTGGCCCTGGCTACTTGAAAGAGCTTCTTGTTCCCTATTGCCCTGAGTGACAGCTCCATTCAGCCAACGAGGGGTTACCGGAGAATCCGAAGGTGTCTTTGAAGTCTTCTGGGGCCCGTACATTTATGGTCTTGGCCCCTACCCTCTGGAATTCTCTACCCCATCGGCTGCGGGGGTGCATCACTATGGGAGGTTTTAAACAGGCCTTAAAAACCTTTTTATGGTGCCAGGCCTTTAATGGCACTGAATAAGAGATCCTCATCAGACTATTGGTAGGTAGGGTAGGTAAAATATTTATTTTTATACAGGATATCACATGTCATTAGGGATGAAATTCCTGTTTACAAGACAAGTCCTGTTTGGTTACATAAGAGTAGTGAATCACGTATTACAAATACTAAAATTTTTCCAAGGTTTGTTAAATTCAATGACATCCACTATACACTATGCAAAATGCATAATAACAGTCTATCAAATACAACAAACAACAAGTACAAATTGTACAAAAGTACCAACAAGCCTAATTACATTAAAGTACAAAGTTTTCAATGAGGACAAAAAAACTAGGACAAAGTGCATCATGGTATATGGTCTAGATTTACAAATCCCAATAGTAAAGCAAGCCGTTAGCAACTACATACAATCTAGATTGAGTTCAAACCCAATCTACACCCATTACATTATAAAAATTTCTATTGACTAACAAACAAAGCTAAAATACAATTACATCACATATCAGAATTACTAAACACAATAATTAACCAAACAATTAACAATTACACACAGCCTGGAAGATTGATTTCAATCTTGTTTTAAATACATTTGTGGATGCCACTCCCATTGAGTATGGAAGTATATTCCACCATATTGCTGCTTGATGTTTTAAGGTTTTTACCCCAAATTTTGTTTTATTATAATTATCTGTTATTTTATTAACATATACAGATCTAGTCAAGGTCCGAGTAGGCTCAATCTTTTTCGTTAATGCATTAACTGATATGTAATGAGACGGTTGCTTTATAAAAAAGCGGTACAATAATTTCAATCATATCTCTGTTCTAGGGTAGTCCATCCCAGAGTAATTAATAATGTACAGTGGTGTGTTCTATAATGATATCCCAAAATAAACCTTGCAAGTTTATAATAAATTTTATCTAACTTAACCCCGCATTAGCTTAGTTGCAACCCTATGTATAATACTTCCATAATCAATGGTTAGTATCACCATCTGTTCCACTATGGTTTTTCCAGTCTTTAAATCCAAATGTCTTGATGTTTGTCTAAGGGCCCCTAGTTTCCTACTAACTTTATTCAGTAACTCCTTGATATGTTCTTGAAACTTTAACACTACATCAAATATTACACCCAGATATTGATATTCAGTTACCTGATCTGTTAGAACATTTGACAAAGATGTTATACCCAAGTTTGATTTGTTTCTATTCCCAAATTAGAGGACTTTAGTCTTCTTTATATTCATTGCCAGCCCTGACCTGGTGAACCACTCCCCTATGCTGCTGAAGTCCCTCTGCATGTTAACTCTCAGGTCTGCAAAGTCTGATCCAGTTGCAACAAGAACCGTATCATCGGTATACAGCTGGATGCTTGATGTTTGAACTATCTGGGGAAGATCATTCCAGAATACTAAGAATAACAACGGTCCTAGTATAGATCCTTGAGGGCCTCCTCTTTCTACTAATTTAACTGTTGACAAAGTCTGGGACACACATACTCTTTGATATTTTCCTGTTAAATATGATTTAATTCATGCCCAGGGTCCCTCAGTAATGGCCATAACCCAGAGTTTTCTCAACAGTAGGGAGTGGTCCACCAGGTCAAAAGCTTTTGACAAGTCTGCGAATAAAACTGCAGTCTTCTTTCCTTCATTCAAAGAAGTTGCCACAAGATCATTAAATTTGATCAAAGTTGAATTTGTGGAAAGTAATTTTCTAAAACCTGCCTGATATGGTGTAAATACGTTATTTGTTTCTAAATAGTCCATTATTTGCATATGTACTAACTTCTCCTGGCATTTAGATAGTATTGAAACAGAGCTATTGGTCGATAGTTGCCTGGATCACTTTGGTCACCCCTTTCATATATTGGAATAGTTTTACTCTGTTTCCATATAGTAGGAAAAAACCCTGTACTTAAACTCCAATTAAACATATATACTGTAATTGGTGCTATATAATCAGCAGCCATTTGTAGAAACCTTCCTTCCAACCCATCTATGCCAGGAGATTTATGAATTTTAATTTGTTTTAAACATATTTTTACCTCCTTTATATTCAATACTCTAAATTGAAAAGGTGGATATAATCCTTTAAATTCTGGTACATCCTGGGTCTTATTTAATGGGACTCTTACCTTTAGACCTGGGAGATTAACAAAAAAATAATTTAACAAGTTTGCTATTGCCTTGGGTTCTTTTACTGCTGTCCCTCATGAATCAATTGAGTAATGTTTTGTTTATTTTTATTGCCTGGGCTAATAATGTCATTAACTGTTTGCCAGATTTTTTTTGGATCATTATTCCTATCTATTTTCATTCTAAAATAATTCAATCTAGTCCTCTTTATCTGTTGTTTACAATTATTCCTTTTATTTTTATAAATATCCCAATCACTGCTTGTTTTTGTCTTTTTAGCCAATTTCCACAATCTATTCTTAATCTTAATACTTTTTAATAAAGTATCATTTATCCAGGGCTCCCTAGCTTTTCTCTTACTTACTTTTGTTTTTGGTGCATGCTTATCACGTATCTCCAAAAATCTAGCCACAAAATACTGTACAGTTTGATCTAAATCCAGGATTAATTTGCATATCTCCCAATTTTCTGTCTGCATGTCCAAATTGAAACTGTCAATTGAAAAATGTTCGATGTTCCTAACCCATCCCTCCCTGAATTGTATCCTTGGTTGTATCATACTGCCTATAATTGCCCAAAGTAAATGATAATCTCCCAATAATGGGGGTTCAACACCCTTTGAATGGACTTTTAACTGAGATAAGATTAGCAACAAATGTAATAGTGTACCCTTAGTCATAGAGTTAGTGTATCTAGTAGGTTCCTCTATCAGCTGGATTAAATCAAGGGGTGCCAACATTTCTTTTAATCTATTGCCTCTCTGATTACGCCAATCTGAGCTTAGATCTCCCATTAAAATCAACAATTTATCTTTTACTTCATCCTGAATCATACCAATGGTCGATTCCCAATCCACCATCTTTGTATTAGGGGGAGAATACAACATCCCTATAACAACTATTAAGTCACATAAATAAAGTATTATAAAGTCCACATTTCCTGTATTACCTTTTGTTAAAACTGTAACTTATCCCAATGTATTTTTTATGTAAAGAATAACCCCCCATCCCTTCTATTCTTCCTATCTGAATGATATATTTGATATCCTACCAAGCCTATTTTATCATCCTCTACCTGATTTGTAAGCCAGGTTTCAGAGAAGCCTGCTATTTCCAGTTTTTGGGCTTCAAATACCATTTCCACCAAATCCATTTTCTAGGGGCCAAGCTCCTTGTATTGTCATGCATTATTTTAAAATTAATACTCAACTTCTGAGTCAGCCCTGGGTTCAGTTCTATGCCCCCCCCCCATATTAAAAGCAAGGTAAACGCAGCATTATCAGAACACATACTTCTACGCATTTTATATGCCTCCAGAGGTTTAAATTGACTTGCAAAGTACTAAGTTGTCCAAATTCTTGTGAACTAATTTCTGCACAATTTTAAACTACAAAAACTCCCCCCTTGTGATCCTATTTCTGAATTAATTGCCCAATAATAATCCAGTTTACTAAGGACATCCTCAATTATACGGGAATAATTAATTGAACATACAAATAGCAACAAACACATAATTTTGCCTACATGTATTACAGTACCTTAAACCTGTTGGGACTATGTTTCAAATAATATTTACCTTACCAACACTTATATGCTAAATACTATAAAAACTCTCCCTTTTAGTACACCATTAAAAATACAGCCTATTTTCAAGTTACAATATTTTGCTGTCTAAATTTAAGTAAAATAATCTACCCACCCCTTACTTTTTTATTTATTTCTATATGAAGCACTACTAACCCTTCAAACTGCTTTTCAGATTTTCCTTGCTACGAGTGGTGCTCTCGCCTCTCACAATGCTCACGCTTGCGAGTGGCATGGAAATTTAAAAGTCTTAGTCTCCACCTTTGATGATGATTCCAGACAGCTGACTCTTCCCAAGGCCCCTGCTCACAACAGTGCAGAGATAAAGATAGATGTTAAGTCCAGGTACAGAATATTAAATCACACAGTCTCTCACCCTGGTGATTCTCTGCAATGTTACTGCAGATGAATTTCTCTCATAGAAAACAGCAAGCAGCAGGTAGCAAACAGCAGGCAGCGGGTAGTATTCAGCACAGCTATAGCCGCTTGTGAATGGCGTGGAAATTTAAAGGTCTCAGTCCCCGCCTTTGATGATGATTCCAGACAGCTGACTCTCCCCGAGCCCTCTGCTCACAACAGTGCACAGATAAAGATAGATGTTAAGTCCAGGGACAGAATATTAAATCACACAATCTCTCACCCTGGCGATTCTCTGCGATGTTACTGTAGGTGAATTCCTCTCATAGCAAACAGCAGGCAGCAGGTAGCAAATAGCAGGCAGTAAGTATGGTATTTATTGATTTTACTATTGCTGTCTTAATCTTTTGTAAAGTGCTTTGGTATTGGAAAGGTGGTCATGTGAAATAAAGCCTTAGTATTATTATTATTATAGATATAGTAAAGAGGTGGGTAAGGGGAAGGGCAATTGCCGGAACAGAGATCTTTAGGAGTTTGGGGTTGATGCCATCCGGTGTCTGTTTTGAGGGGTTTAAGGAGTTCAGTGCCCAAAGCACTTCTGCTCTTGTTAAGGGGGGGGAGAGGAGTACCCATCAGCAGTGGGGGTGTCAGCAGGAGGAAGGAGAATGGATAAGGTGGGTCAGATGGGAGCGCACTGGTGGTAAAATGTTGGGTTACAACAGATGCAGCTGAGGAGCGATCAAGGTCCCCTGAACTGGGAAACGATGAAGCTCAGGTGGAGGGAGAGCCGAGGAGGGGTTAATGGGTTTTCCAAAATTTAGCGGAGGAAGACCTAGTTTCATTTAGCTTATCTTTGAAGAAATTAGCCTTTGCTGAGTGCACTGCTTTAGTGCAAGCATTTCTTAATGCCCTAAAATTTTGTAGGGCAGCCTAGTTAGAGTCATGACCGGCCTTAGCTAGGTGCAAGCTATTCCCCTGCACCTTGGGGGCCCATACTTTTTCTTGAGGAAAAAAAAATAATTTAAAACACTTCAAAATGCCTAAATTTTGTTAAAGATGAAAATTTTTATCAGCAAATGAAAGTGGAAGACAAGTGGCTCTTTTACTGTTATAAAAGGTGGTGGCAGCTTTGCTGCTATGCCAGTTTAAGATGCAGTGGAAAAGATTAGGTTAAGTAAGAGCTAACGGTGTTAATGGCCAAAAACAAAGGGCGATATTGACAAGAGAACTTGTTTGTAACCTGGACATGTAGCTGAAACAATGAATGATATGACACAATCTGCATCAAAAGTATGTGAGCACTCAAAATGGCTCAAAAACCTGACCAACACAGAGCAAAATTGGATTTCCTGATGGGGACCCTAAAAACCTGATCACCAGGTAAAAAAAAACCTGACAGATGGCAATCTTACTGGTGTCCCATGATAATCCTCTCTATTCTCTCTCACTCACACCCCCAGAAAAGTTAAGTTGCTTATCTTGTTTGCAAATCAGATTATCGGAGGTGCGAGTGTCCAGTGAAAAGGTCCCTGTCTTTACAGAAATAAATGCAGTAGTAGTACCTTACTTACTTAAGTTCTTCCTCCAGGCTCAGTCAGATTCATTTCCAGTGGTGAAGTCAAATAATTCAATGCAGTCAATGGCACTAATTAAAAGATAACACAATTGCACATACCCCAATAATGCAAAGCATCATGGGAAACATATGCAAATCCCTATGAGAAATTTGGACTGGCTCAACTTTAAGCAGAATTGCATGGTGCAGGAAGGCCTCATAGTGCAATCAGCAAAGGCTAAGAACAGCAGACACATACACCATAGGGATTTCCATGTTTCCTATGATGCTTTGCATTACTGGGGTATGTGCAATTGTGTTTTATTTAAAATTTGGCTATAAGGCCAATATCATCCGGGATGACCCATGCCTCAGAGCATTTACTCTGGGGTTCTTTTGTAGTTCTTTTCCTTCTCTATTTTGAACTCCCCATTGCCCAAACAAATAATATCCCCCGTAAGGGGTGGCTGGCTCTCTGTTCCTGGGCTGAGACACAGATATGATACACTGATGACTCCGAATGAGGAAGAAATTTGTGTATGTCTCTGCTGTTCTTAGCCTTTGCTAATTGCACTGTGAGTCCTTCCGGCACCATGCAATTCTGCTTAAAGGTGAGCCAGTCCAAATTCTCTCATGGGGATTTGCATATGTTTCCCATGATGCTTTGCATTATTGGGGTATGTGCAACTGTGTTTTCTTTAAAATTTGGCTGTAAGGCCAGTATCCTCTGGGATAACCCATGCCTCAAAGCATTTGCTCTGGGATTCTTTTGTAATTAAAAGGTGCTGGTTAAACTAGTAGACCTGGTACTGCTTTATTAATACAGGACAGGAGGGTAAGTTAGGTGTAAATGATAAATATGGGGGGGCCCCACAGGGAATGAAGTGGTGGGGCCTGACAGGGAGCAGCACAGGGGCTCAGAATGGTTAAGGCCGGCCCTGGTTAAAGGATACATTGTCTATGTGCCAGGCATGATATCTGAGTTTGTATAGGGTAATTACATCATGGTTAACCCATGGGAGGTGTTTAAATCTAAGCCACATTCTTTTGGGTGGGGCATGAAGATAATAATAATCATAATAATAAATTTATTTTTAAAGCACTTTTCTGCAACCAAGGTACTGTACAGATTTAAGAACAAATGAAATCCAATGGAAACATAAAATTCATATACAGCAAGTTTAGCAGAATAAATAACTGAATAAAATTACTCTTGATAGGCAAGATGCCATAAATGGGTCTTCAAGGCCCTCTTAAAACTTTCCACAGTTGTGCACTCTCATGTCTGATGAGGTAAAGAATTCCACAGGGTCAGGGCTGCATACATAAAAGCATGGGCCCCTGATGTTTTAAGGTGTACCCTAGGAATCTCTAACAACCCCTCATCAGCTGAGCGGAGTCATCATCTGGGGCAGTAAGGCTGCAGGAGCTCTTGCAGATAGCCTGGGCCCAGTCTGTGCAGAGCCCTGAAGGTCAGTAATCTGACCTTGAAGGTGATCTGCCACTGAATTGGCAGCCAGTACAGTTTGCACAGCACTGGTGTAATGTGACTCAAATGAGGAGTCCCCATCAACAACCGCGTCACAGCATTCTGCACTAGCTGCAAGCAGCAGATATCAACCCCCGCTAGCCCTAAATAAAGGGAGTTGCAATAGTCCAGGCGCAAGGTCACAAAGGCATGGATCAACGTTGGAAGGTCACCGGATGGAACAAGGTGCTTAATCCTGACGATGTTCCTGAGATGGTAAAATGAGGACTTGACAACTGCCGACACCCGTGAACGCAGTGTCAGGTTGTCATCAAAGACCACCCCCAGATTCCACACCCGTTCAGGGGAAGGCAGCTGACACCTCTGAGACAAAGTCCAGAAGGTTTTCCAGCCACCAACCCCTCTGTCCATCAACCTGGATCCACCACCAGCACCTCAGTCTTTCCAGAGTTCAATTTCAACCAGCTGGATTTCATCCAGCCCTGGATTTCTGTGAGGCAGTTATTAAGGACTGAGCACATATTATCCTGGTCAGGTGCAAAAGACAGGTAGAGCTGGGTATCATCAGCATAGCAGTGAAACCTCAGCCCATACCTTGTTACAGTGTCTCTGAGGGGCAGCATATACACCACAAACAACATGGGGGACAACACCGACCCCTGAGGGACTCCACATGGAAGAGAGAGAATGAGCCAAAGGAAAAAATCCACAACACCGCCCTCTGAGATCTGCCAGTGAAGAAGGATTGAAACCATTCCAGATTTTGAGTAGCAATTTGGTGAAAGATGCTAGGTCTATATCTAGTGCCATGAAGACCCCAGACCAGTCCACAAGGTAGAGGCCCAATAGGAGTGCTTAAACATTGAGGGATTTGAGTGATCGGAACCACAAATACTTTGGCGAAGTGACAGGGGGCCAGGTTCTTCCAACACAGTAGGTCATACAGTGGTAGCTAAAAGCGTCAGATGGGGTACCTGCATTTGGGTATTTGTGTGGGTGGGATGCTAAGACCCAGTCAATAAGGGTGTGGTTTGCAGAATGGGAGTTTAGTCTGGTAGGTTCGGATAATAACTGGACAAGGTTCAGGGCCTCGATTTGCTGGGTGATGGTTTTGGAGTGTGCCAAAAGCCAGTTCACTTTGTAATCACCCAGTAGCATGAGTTTGCCAGACTGGGTAAGGGAGGTAATGGAAACTAAGGTGTGTACAATAATAGAGGGAAGAGCTTTAGGGGAAGATTAGCAGGCCGTGATGAAAATCGGAAACATGGCAGGGAAGGACAATTTAAGGGACAGAAACTCTTGGGAGCAAACCACACAGGCATAAAATAGTTCATTAAATGGGGATGACATCAAACATTATGCAAAGCAACAAAATCACTAAGTGTATTGGAAACTGGTGACAATGGAGGCATAAATATTTCACAAAATGGTGTAACAATAGTTCCCTGAAACAAGGAAAAGTTCAAGATTGTCAGAGTGTTGGTGACTACAAATATTATCAGCACAAGTAGCCAAATATTTCACCGAGAGCTGTGAGGATCTAGAGATCTTCTTTAGGAATTATTTATTTATTTTTTTTACTCATTATTTTTTCCACCTCTACTGCCCTCTAGCTTCCACTCAATCAGGCCACTAAGATGCTTTGTATCCCTGATCCTACCAACCCACAGGGTCTGCCCCTAGAGTGCCTCACCCAACTCCCCGAGACCCTTGATGGCCCAGATAACCCCCCAGGTAGGGTGAGGAGAGATTCCCCTTACCTCCCTCCATTCCGGAGGAGTGAGCTGCACAGCAGGGTCTGCCCTGTTCTGTTGGCAGGTGGTGAGCTGGCACCAGAGGTCGTCACCTAGGAGGCATGGAGGGAAGTTTTCCTCCATGTATTGAATCCCCAACGATGGTGTGCAATGAGGAGCAAGGCGTCTGGCGTGTGCAGAGATGCACATCTACTCCAGTCCTCTGCCATTGTCAACCCTTGCATTGTGGCATCCCCCAGCAGCACCGACATCCCCTGAGTTCCCCAGCAGGCAGCGATGTAGTGGTGGAGAGTGCATCCCCTTCCACCCCAGAGAAGGAGAACAAGCCACTAGGTGCTTGATCCTTCTCCCTCCTGGCCGACTGCCGGTGACCCAAGTCCATTTCTGAACCCAGGTGGCCAGTATGGAGTGAGGTGAGGTATCCAGCACCTCAACCCTCAGTGCCACCAGGCAGGCCTCATTAGGAATTATTGATGGCATTGTAGTTTAACTCCATTTTCCCAATATGTGATGTCATTTCCATACAGTGCTACTGATTTAAAAAATGGATGCCTGCAGCTGTAAAGGGAGGGGAGAATTAAATGTGTTATGTTTCTGTCTTTAAGAATTACAGGTTTGACCATTAGTTTATTTGAAAGAGATTTCCTTAGCAACAATATTGATAACTGTCTTTAAGCAGCCATAAATTGCAAAAGTATTTAAAGTCAAATCTTACAAGTAAATGCAGCTCATGAATACTTGGATCAGCTGTTTGGTTAGTGCTGGCTCTTCTCTCTGTGGCCAGATTACTGAAAGAGCCAATCAGGCTCTGTAAGCAGGGAGCAATTTGACTTTACCAGAGTCAATTTTGAAGCTGCCTATTTGGACTGTTGTTTCTGCTGCTGGTCATTTCCTCCAATCACAAGGTGCTTCTTGAAGTGGGCGGGGCTACTTTGTCTCTGGAGTCTCTGGAGGAGTGACTTCAAATGCCACTTGTGAACACTTGGATCAGTTGTTTGATTAGTGCTGGCTTGCCTGTCTGTGGCCAAATAAGTGAAAAAGTCAGTTGTACTCTATGGGCTGCAAGTAATGTCACTTTGCTTTAGTCATTTTTGCACCTGCCTATTTGGACTGTTGTTTCTGCTGCTGGCCCTTTCCTCCAATCGGGACGAGTTTATTGATGTGGGTGGGGCTACTATGTTGTATTTCGAAGTCTTCTTCTTCTTGCGATCCTCTGCTTCTGCTGCCCATAGCCAAAGGGCCAGAGCTTAAGAACATCACACTGGGACTGTCATGTAGGGAGTCAGCAATCAGCCTTTGAACCATGTTAGTTGAGAGATGGCCTTTATTTGTCATTGTTGGAACTATACAGTATAATAAAAAGCCATTATAAAAATGTCCCCATTGTACTGTAAGGAGTGTGGGAGCGTTGTTCAGAGTACAGAGAAAACATTTTGCTGGTGGGCTTCATGGAGGGACATATGATCCCTTTCCTCCGTGTATAGAGGCACAGATAAATTAAAATTTATAGTGCAATTGAATCAAGGCCAGGTAAGCTTCCTTATATGCAGCAACTGGTGTCAGCAAACAAACAATTCAAATGAAAGTCAAATGCATAAATGCAGAGGAACCCATGGCTACTTCCCCAGTGCTTTGCGCCTAACTCGTGACCCTTTCTGCTTATTCTTTGGTTTTTAATGCTTTAAATAGCAAGCACCATTGCCAGCAGTGCATTCCCTTTTCTGTGTTTGAAGCTTCCTTATATGTTTGGGGGGTTTGAAGTACAGAGATACTCTTTAATGGTTGCGATGACATGAATGAAATAGTTAGAACAAGTCAGGAGGACATGAGGAGGTAATTTATAGAATTAAAGATGTTCCTAAAGGAAGATATCCAGAGTGATCTTCTCTTGAGATCATCACAGTTCAGGGGCCTGTGGTAAGTAACAGTGGACTATTTGCATTAGTTACTATAGCATCGTATTATTATTTCTGCTCCTAATCTGGTGTTCACACCCTATATGGTTTTGCACTAGTACCTCACTGACATGTCCTTGCAGCTTTTTATTTTGGGTTGCAGTAATCTTCCTGCCTGAATATTGTGACTGCTCAACAGTAATGTATTTTATTATTGTTGGTCTGTCACCTGACTGTATGTTGTTTTTTCTTTTCTCTTGCACTCTGTATATTGTTACTCCGTCCCTCCCTCTCTCCTTCCCCCCACCATGCATCTGGAAATGAGCTGTTATAAGCCCAGAATGTCTTTCCTGGTGAAATGTTTGAAATAAATAAATACATACATATATAAATTTAGCACGCCAACTCTTGCTAAGAGTCTAATAAAAAAGGCAGGTTCTTCTTTTTCTGGCCAGCTAGAAAGCATGCTGGTGTAAGGAATGCCTGCATATTCAAGATGAGCTGAAACTGCACTAGGACAGGTGTGTAATGTTCAGGATAATGGACATGGCAAATGAGAGGATTTAAATTAAAGGATAGGAAAGGCAAGTAGAGCAGTGGATCACTAGTGGCAGTTGGTAGATGCATGGGTTCATCGAAGGAAGGACAGCCAAGTTTGGCAACACAAGAATAATAGACTCCCAGTAAAAGCAAGGAAGCATAGAGGGGTAACATTTCTCAATTGAATGCAAGTCATATGAAAATCACTTCCAGCAAAAATGACTAGCCTGAGAGTCTAAGGCTCTTGGAAAGTCAAAAGGTTCAGGCATTCACAGGTATCTTGTGGAGGAAGAAAATGACTGGGGCACCAAGAAGGAGGAACTCCAGATACTCAGAAGGGGATACTTTAGCTTAAAATGGAAAATGTGGTTCTCTTTTTAAGGGGGGGTGTAACTATGAAGAACAAAAAGGATATCAGGGGGACAAACAGTTTTAATTAGTCCATCTGGTCAACCTCAAAGAAAAGAGTGAGTGATTGACAACATTATCAGTCAGGATCTGCTACAAGACAACAAACTACTCAGCTTAGATGGAAGAAATAGGACAGCAACCTAATTGGATGCAGTGCTGATAAGTACTGTACAAAATTAAATCATATTCCACTTTCATGAATTTGTTTTTTTAGAAACAGTTGCCAATTAGTAGTCTGAAATATTTAAACTGTAAAGCTGAAACTACTAAACCAAATTTCTCCAGCTTTGTTATGTTCCAGGTCCCATTAAAAGTGAGTATGCCAACTGGCAGATCTATACCTGCAATGGCAGCAGAGTTGTAAGCATCAAAATTGTCAGAAAATATTCTCAGCATGTCACAAATCATTAAATTGTGAAATGATGAGCCCTTGTAACTCTAAAATTGCTTTACCACATCTTGCCACACTTGCAAGTTTCTAAGACCATTCAAAAAGGTTATACATGCTAATTTTTATGTGTCTTGTGCAAATGCTGGCTGAATTATAAGCACTGAAATACTGTCTCAAAATTTCACGAAGAGATAAAATGCCAGAATGCGAGCTCCTCTAAGTTTAGAATTGCTCAACCGACTGTCATGATATTTGACAAATACTTACAGCTTTGAAAAACATGTAAACTTGCCAGTTGTCAGGTCTGTAGCTGAATGAATGGCTACAATACAACCAAATAAACAAATTCATAGCATTTCACAGGTATATTAACAGAAATTCAGAAATATTTCCCACAATCAGCATTTGTAATTTCACCTCGCCATTGTCCATTTTCTAACTGAGTATAGCCTCTGCAGTCCAGCAGGACAGGTGGACAAGATGGATCCTAATCCCCTTTAATCATCATCACAATACTACAGTATGTTACTATGTTATCACTGTATCTTACAGAACTTTATAGATAACCATGTTTTGTTAACTGCACAGAAACATAGACTTTTACAGCAGAAAAAGAGCCCTGATCTGTCAAATCTTCCACTCAGGTCCCTATCTTAGCCCCCACCAGTCTAGTACTAGTAGAGTCTACACAGCATTCTCAATTTGTACCTCCACTTTAGTAGATGAGTGACCCCAGCTCAGCCCCTCTACTCTTCCATACAGATGGGCGAAGTTGGAAAATCCGCTTCTTGAATTAATGTGCTGATTTAGCACAATTCGTGAAGTGTGGATCGATTTGCAAAGTGCAGAATTTCACCGAAAAGTATGGAATTTCACCTGTAAATGGCAGAATTTCATTTTTTGCAGGTGAAATTCTGCAATTTGCGGTTAGGAGAATTTTTAAGCTAGTAGCACAAATTTGCAAATTGCTCCATGGAGGTGAATTTGGCGACTTCACTGGAACTTCGCCAGCAAATTAAAACTTCACAACATATCTACCCCTCTATCATTTTCACCATTCACATGTGCCCATCCCAGCCTCTCATGTAAAACCACACTATAATTATATCCTCTTATTGCAGACACCTCACAGTGCCTGAACAGTTGCTGACAGTCCACCTTTTTTATTCCCTTCAGATATTTGAAAGTTTCAGTCATATCCTCCCATCCCTTCTGACCTCCAGGGAGTACATTTTAAAGTTACCCAATCATTGCTGTTAGGTCTTCTTCTGCTACCTATATATCATTTTTATTTGACCTTCTCGGGACTGATTCAATGTGATTCTTGTCTCTTTTAAGATGAGGGTTCCAGAACTGTGCCCAGTACTAGGAGTGGCCTCACCAAGGATTTATAAAGGCGCAGGACCACTTCCACCTTTCTGAAAGAAAAATCTATGCTTATGAACCCTAGACTACTGCTGGCTTTTCCATTTGCCTTACTGCACTGGGCAGCGGTCATGAGGCTGTCACTTGATAACCACCATGGCCCTTTCCTCTGAAGTCTGGTCTAAACTGACCGTCCTCCCATCCAATGCTTTGTTTTGTTTCTTTTCCCCATGAGCATGACATTCTTCTTTAAGTTGCAAGAGCCTCAGTTACTTTTCCAGTTTCTCTGGCTCCTCTTTTATGACGTTAACCCCCTCCTCACTGCCCACCCTGCCATATATTGTATTACCCACAAAGAGGCACATTTTGCCCTGGATGCCTTCTCCCAAGTCACATATAGACAGAGTGAAGAGTGCAGGACCCAGGACTGACTCTGGCACAAATTCTTTGTTACCCAATTAAGTCTCACTAGGCAGAACTACCTGTTTTCGGGGTGATCCAGGAGCTTTGGGCTGGTTAAGTGACCTGCTCAGAGTCACACAGTATGCCAGAGGAGGTTGTGGGAATCAAACCCAGGTCTGCTGGATGTACCAAGATCATTCACAGATTGTTACTCTAACCTCTGGGCTACACTGCTAGCCCACTGTGGGGGGTGGATGGGCGGAGTGCTGGGTGTAGGCGGAGCATGTGGGGATCTGCAGATACTCTGCAGTATATATATATATATAGTATGTTCATAGACATAACATCCAAGGAATGTGCCTCCCTCCACTATCAGTCTTGATAAGTCGAACAAACACCCACCCAAGTCCCACACCCCTGCACACCATGAGGCATTGTTTTGAGTCTAGTGGCCAGAGCCAGAAAATGCAGGCACCATCCACCCCTGCAAGATTCCAAACAGTGGCTGCTCCACCCCTCCCACCAGCAGGGGATTCCACAAGAAGTGCCACCACATTTCCACCCCGGGGACAAGTGATATGGGGTGGCAGATGATGGTCGCCAACAGGTCTGCTGTTGCCGGTGACCACTGGAAGGATGCAAACCTTCCGCCACTTCCCATGTAAATGAGCCCATTACAGGCATCCATATGACCTCTTAGTACCTTACATGCCCATCTAGCTCATTTGTAATATGCAGGTGAATATCACTCCCTGACTTCTGGTGCTACCTAGTCTAGGGGCACAATTCACTATGGGCTGGTATCAGGGCAGCACAAAGTAACACTGTGCTGTGCTGACATTGCCCAATATTCAGTCGGATAGTGCCGGTGCACTATCCGACTGAATATAGCAACCCCTGGGTCAGGAACAGTCACAAGCACAAATTATTTTGCTATGCTTTTGTGCTTTTTTTAATATCTGTCCCCCCCCCAAAGATTTACCCAATTTGAAGAAAATGCCCATCTGCAAGAAGTGTCCACTCTCCTATTGTTAGAGTCAGTTAGAGCCAATGAACCTTCATTAGGTACAGTCTAGTACTTGGCAGAATAATGCACAACCTTGTATGCAAGCAGAGGAACCTCCCATTTCTTGGAACTCTCCTCCAGGAAAGTATAACATCTCACCCTCAACCTAGTGAACTGCTTGCATTAATCCCCCCCCAGCCCATTACTGTTCTAATCTGACAGTAGCGTAAAAAGTCTGGAAAACACTTTGGTGCTGAGACAGATAGGATAGGATTCATGTCCAAGGACCCCATAACCTGCACCTCCTTCAACTGCGACATCAAACAAACTTCCATCATGAGATATGATAAGGACATTGTATTAAACAGTGGAAGGATTGGAATCTTTTTCTTGTGCTCTGTCCACTCCCACTCCTCCTCAGAGGAAGGATGTTCTTCCTCATCTGACAGAGTTGTCTGGTCAGGATTTTCCCCATTCCCTCCCTGTACTGTCATCTTGACCTTCCAAGCTGTTAAGGTCAGGGGATACCTGCCAATCTGGGTGAGCAGTTTCATTCTGCTCTGGTGCGCCTTGGTGTGCCTGTACATACCCCCACTAACCTTAGGGTCTACTTTGGGTTCAGGTGTAATGGAAGGCATGTACTGTAGATCATCAGAACTCAGCAACTCATTTAAGAGCAGCAAACAGGGATTGTGCAACTTAGCCTTACCACTACCAGTCAGTACCCCATATGCACCCCCCAGCTGAGGGGCTGAACCATTGGGGGTGAAACAGACATGTTAGATTGTGTTGCATAATTAGGTCAGTAAGACCCTAAGGGTGAGGGCCTCATCATCCTCCAACAGGTCTTGCATCTCTTAACTACGACAGGTCAACGATAAGCCATGGTGCCTCTTCCTGAAGTACCTCAATCAGCAATGAACAGGTGGAAACCCACTGAAAAATAAACTATTCCCCATGCCTAAATGGAAATCTCCCTGAATCAAGCACTGAGTGGCTCACTGACAGTAGGGTCTTACTGATCACTGGAAACAGGGAGGGTACCTAAAGACTGGAGGACAGCAGATGTAGTCCCCTTATACAAAAAGTGGGAACAAAGAGGAAGCAGGGAACTACAGACCAGTCAGCCTCACCTCGGTAGTGGGGAAGATCATGGAAGCACTACTGAAGGAGAGATTGGTGGAACATCTGGTTGTCAATGGACTACAGGACCCAAGGCAGCATGGTTTCACCAGGGGGAGGTCATGTCAGACCAACCTCATTGAATTTTTTTGACTGGGTGACTAGGGAGGTGGATCAGGGGAGGGCAGTGGACATGGCCTATCTGGACTTCAGCAAGGCCTTTGACACTGTGCCACATAGAAGACTATTACACAAACTGGGGAATATGGGTGTGGGCAGGACAGTAGTGTGGTGGGTAGGTAACTGGCTGGGTGGCAGGACACAGAGGGTGGTGGTAAATGGCTGTCACTCCACAGAGGGAAGAGTGACTAGTGGGTACCACAGGGATCAGTGCTGGGACCGGTCCTATTCAACATCTTCATCAGTGACATTGCACAGGACCTAGAGGCAGAGTTTCACTGTTTGCTGATGACACAAAGCTCTGTAATAGAGTAGACACACCAGAGGTGTAGACAGAATGAGAAGGGACCTGCAGAAACTTGAAGAATGGTCAGGGGTTTGGCAGTTGAAATTCAATGCAAGGAAGTGCAAGATAATGCATATGGGGCACAAAACCCTGGCATAATATATCAGTTGGGGGTGAGGATATAGCATGCACAAGCAGGAAAGGGATCTTGGGGTTATCATCTCTGATGACCTCAAGGTAGGGAAACAGTGTGACAAGGCAGCAGGTAAAGCAAATAGGATGCTGGGATGTATAGGCAGGGGCATCACCAGCAGGAAAAGGGAGGTCATAATTCCACTATACAAGACACTTGTGAGGCCCCACCTGGAGTACAGTGTACAGTTCTGGAGACCACACCTATGTAAGAACATAGACAGGGTAGAGAAGGTTCAGAGGAGGGCAACAAAGTTGGTGCATGGATTGCATCACAAGTCCTATGAAGACAGGTTGAAGGAACTGAACATGTACTCTCTGGAGGAGAGGAGGGAGAGAGGGGATATGATAGAGACAAACAAGTATCTTACAGGGAGGAACAGGGTGCAGGAATACACTATTTTTAAGCGAAAAAGATGTTCCAGGACTAGAGGGCATGAGATGAAGTTGGAGGGAGGATGATTCAGAGGAAACATGAGGAAGAATTTCTTCACAGAGTGGGTGGTGGACAAGTGGAACACCCTGCCAGAGGAAGTGGTGGGGGCTGAAACAATCACGGGATTTAAGAATGCATGGGATAGGCATAAACGAATTCTGGAGGTCAGGGGTAAGGGGCAACATACTTCTAGGAAAACATAAACTGAACTTACGAGCTCAAATGGGCAGACTGGGTGGGCCATAGGCCCTTATCTGCCGACACCGTCTATGTGTCTATGTATGACAATTAGACTCAGTGCTTTTCCCTCTATGGACACTGTTATGCTGTGCCCCACTAATGTCTCTGCCTCCAATCTGCAAACTTACAGACTGCAACGTTTCATGAACACGTACAAAAAGGTTATTAATATAAATAAAAACTCTGAGTCTGTACTTGACCAAATACATTTTTGAAATTTAGTCTTCAATGTCATTTCATTTTTAAAAATGGACAAGTAATGATGGTGCTGCTAATTATTCAGATTCAGCATATGCATTTTTAGTGCCCTTCGTCAGAAACAATCCATTTATTTAGAGGTTTGTTTCATATTCTTGAATCATGTTACCTGTTATAGCCTGTTACTGTATCAGTACAAATGTACTGGACTACAGGGTGACAAAAAGCAATAACACTCAGAATTGTTCCTGTCATCTCAGTGAGGGGCTGCAAGGTAAGAATGTGTCCTCTATGACACTGAGCTTGAACAGAGCGGCATCAGGAGAGGTAACACTGGTGATGGTGAATACTATCAATAGCTAATTGATTAAGTACTGCACATCCTGGTCATGAATAAAAATTCAACCAATCAGTCAGACGATTGGAACTTGGGAGACACGCATGGATGATCTATCAGTAACCTGGTGATGTCCATCCAGGCTACACATACCTTTGCTTTAAAAGTTAAACGAAACAGTCTACTGTAGCAGTGCCTGAAGTATTTAAAAAACAAACTCTAGCATGTAATATTTGCAGTGTAGGGGTGGTAGAGGGAGTTGAGTTTGATAACTATTTTTAGTTTGTGCATCAACTGCTTCCTGAGGGACTTGGATGACTTTTATCCTCTTACTAATGGAAAAGGTATATCTTGCTATTCCATAGAGAGCTGTGAATACTGCCACTGTTTCACACACACTGCTAGCTGTTTGTTCAGGTCAAGGGTCAGAAAGAGAAGGTTGTGTTCCACTCAGCATAAAACACAATACTGTGGGATACATCAGTCTCTCTGTACCCGGACAATAGCACCATCAAGATTCATGATGGAGCAGATGTGTCGCAGTGGTAAATAGAACACAGATGAGTATCAGGAAATGTTGGTCCTAACTCATTAACAGTGAATACAGGGATCAAGGAGCTGCAGTACAGTGTTGGCATAGATAATTTAATAACTTGGGAATGGTGTTGCTTAATGCACCTGGTGCTTACTTGTTAAATTTGGATGACAGGAGTCATTATTGTGAATTTAGTACAAATTTGATGATTGTTTCTGCCATGGATAATGAAGGGATCACAGACACTACTGTATGCAGTAGCTGACTGAATATTTTATTACTTCATTTTCAGAACCTCTGGAGATCAGCTATTTTTCAACAGTACATCTATATGTTTTGGGCAAATACTGCTTAGAATTTGATTATTAACAATCACTGAATTTAAAGGCCAGTCTTGCTCTACATCACTGTGTATTTTAATCACAATATTATCTTAAACTGTACTATAACAGATAGATATTCCACCACCATTTCTACAGAATATGAAATTGATATTTCTGTGTTGGGGCTAGGCTTGTATTTATAGGGCATTATCCTGTTTCAGGGCTGGCACTATAGCATAGAGGTTAGAATAATGAGCTGTGAATAAGTTTGGCACATGCAGACCTGGGTTTGATTCCCACAACCTCCACTTAAATACTGTGTGTCCCTAAGCAAATAACTAACCACTCCCTCCAGTGCTCCTGGGTTGCTTCCAGAAACAGGCATTGCGCCTAGTGTGCCTTACCTGGTTACCAAAGAATAAAAAAATATTAAGCTAGGTAGCTGCTCTGAAAGTGTACTACCTGAGGGTATTAAGTTCATTTTCCACAATAAATTATTTTAAAAGTCTGCTATCCTACCATATTTATGGATGTTTAGCACTGTCCAACTAGTCAAAACAGTACCCACAAACCCAAGTTAAGACTCAGTTTTGACAGCCTCGGGCAAGTGGGAACAGTAGGCCTACTGTCTGCGCATTCTTGGGCCCATGGAGGTTCTCTGGATGTTATGTACATTTTAGATAACTTATCTTTTTTTTTTGTTTTCCCCACATGTGTGAAAAAGGGAAACTGTATATTAAATTCATGTTATGAGATCAGTCTGAAGTGTGCATGTTATGTTTCTGTGGTTGTCTTGTGTTCAGTCATTAAACAAAAAGTAAAAAAAATAGACAATCATAATGGCAATACTATCCTAAAAGTCAACACTTTATCTTTGTTAAGGGCCAACAAAACCATTAAGTACCTGTGAGTTAATGTCCAGATGATCCTTAACAGCCAGGAAATTATAAACCTTATATAGTGTCTCAACGAATCAGAATCCACTGATACAGGACTGCTGAGCCTAAACATCTGACAGATATTGTTTGATTGCTGTAACAGAGAAGTTATCTGAAGGCGATGTCTTCATCTTTTCATTTTATTATTGAACTCAAAATGAATTTTAATGGTGTTTTACAGTTTGTAATCACAGCAGTGCACTCTGTAGTAGTCCTTTGTTATAAAACAATTGAAATTAATGTTCAATAAATGCATTGCTCTTGGCTTGGGATGCTGAACAACCAATGCATCAGTTATTTACTAGTAGCTACAGCTACATTTGGCATTATTGTTTAAAGAATAAAAACACTTTATTATGGCTCTGTTTTGGTCCCTGAGTTTCACTCCACAGGGCAACCCCAGTAGAGGTGGTGCCATCCATTTTCCTCACTGTCAAGAAATCAGTAATCTGATATTGAATCATGGACTAAATTAATGAATTTGTGAATTTTTGCTATACACTTCCTTTGAAAAGATCAGTAAATGTAATTTAAGGATGTCAACTGTGATGTTTACTCAAATTCTCTAAAATACCTGCTTTAAGAAGATAGGGCCTGCATTGATTTGGTCTCGTTTATCAATGTTTAATACAAAAGCACTTAGCATAAATGGAGGGTTGCAGCTACAGTCAAAGTCAAGCATTTAGGGTATGGTCAGAGAGTACAGTCTTATCCCTCAGAGAGTGTTCCATTGGGACAAGATGGCATTAAGCTGGTGACAAGCCAGATATGAAGTAACACAACAACCGTTTGAACTTTCCAATTTCCTGTAAAGGAATCAATATGAATTGCATTTAGTTGTGACCATTGATTTTGCTTTGAAAGAGGCAGAGCTCACTAGGATTAATGCACTCCTGTGCTTCATTTTGTTATCAGGGACCATATTATTTGGGGACATAGGGCAAACTTCTTGGTGAGGTACTTACAAAATTCTGCAGCAAATACATTTATGAAATAGCATAAAGCAAATTATACAAATATACAAATACTAAATGCTTTTTTAATCCATGTTTCTCCTGAAATACTTCTGATGGCCCATTGCCTTCAGGCCAGCTCCTGTCAGACACCAGTTCAAGAGCTATAGAGGAACATTCCACTGTCACCCCTTACTCACATGTTAGACACCCCTGCAGCTCCCCCCCCCTTTCCTTCAGCAGGGCTTTCTTAGAACCAGAATTCCACGGGCAATGAGGCAAGGTACTCTGAGACTGCTTCCCAGGCTGTTGAAAGTAGGAGACTGGGCAGGTTTCTACCTGCTGCACAGTCTGAAGCTCGTTTCTCCTGTTAATTCCCCATGTCCATCTCCCCAGCATTGATGTGCACTTGCCAACTGATGCCCATTTGTGGTGGTGGAAGGAGCCAACACTGCAAGGTTGCCTATGGCTGATTACTTGGATCTCATCAATTTATTTATTTATTTCATTTTTATGAACCAGAAAAGTGCACTAGGATAAATAAATGCCTATTTTCAGGCACACTTACTGTGTACAAATACTTCACAGGTAGATGCCTGGAACAAACTAAAGTGCTACTTTATGGACAAGAGTCAATCAAAATTCTAGTGCAAGATATGCCATTAAATATGTTCCCAGAGAATGCATTGCACTAGAGACAGGTATGGTAAGGGAGAAAACCAAATCCCTGTGCTACCAGAGTCAAACAAGGAAGACCTCCTACTGGAAGCAAGAACAGGTGGGGGATGGGAGGAGTTTCAGCAGGTGCTTGAAGGAGCAAGAGGAGATGGAATGGTGAGGGATGAGAGGAACTGGTTCCATAGTGTTGGAAAGTAATAGGAGAAGATGGATTGCCCAGCAGAGGAATGGGGATGAGGAGCGAAGAAGGTTCACTGGTCCCTGAATAGGAGAGAGAGCATGCAGCAGAGGTAACTAGGAGAGGATGATGAGAGGTAGGAAGGAAGTGAACTGAACCAGTATTTGGAGATGAAAGAGGAGCAGGGAGACTGGTGGTGTGATGGAAGCGGGATGATGGAAAAGGAAGAGTAGAGGGAGCAATGGTGAGTATGAGGAGGAGTTTGTCAGGAAGCAGCAAAAGGCATTGCAGAGGATGTCCAGTCTGGCTAGGGAAGTGGAGAGGGCAGTACCATGGACCATATTAGCATAGCTGAAAACTGAAAGCACCATTTTGCTGATTAGCTTATGGCAGACATGCAGGGGAAGGAAGACTTTATTACGGTACAGGGCACCCGACTTAGGGCAGAGTTTCACTTGGATGGCATCGATGTAAGCTAAGAAGTCAACACCATGGTACTTAAAGGTTTGCACTGCTTCAACTGGGGAGTCATTCAGCCTACAGAAAACTGGAAATCTCAAGAGCCAGGCCAATTTCTGGTTGGTACCAAAGATCAAAGACACTGTTCTTTTTATATTGACCCAGAGATGGTTGGAGTGGAATCAGTGTAGGCTGCTGGGAAAATAATTCTGAAGCAGGTCTTCCACAGATGCGGTGGAGTATACTATAGCCATCCTTGGAGAGAATAACCTTAAGTTCTTACATGCATTGTCAGTGCCAGGATCTCCTGATCCTGTAAAGTTGGTAATGGTTCGTCAGGCAGATTGAATTTTCTGGATGGTGAAAAATAAGTTAAAAAAATGTCTTCAAAGCCTTTTTCTTGTTCACTGATTGTACAAAAATGGCTTCAGTTTTCAATATGAAACTTTAAGGTTTGTCGCAGTTTGGTAGAACAAGGGGGATGAACTGCTCTAGACAAGAAAACACCCCAAACACATAAAATAAGGTCAGTCTTCATTTACTAACACACTCCCCAACGTTTCAGAAAACTCTAAATGAGGAGTGTACAGTTCTTCTCAGTATATTTTGTTTTAAAAACTGTTTAGCTGCTCAAATTGGTAATTGCTTGAGGAATGTATAAAGAGAATAACTTACAGCACTTCAGCATTCCTTTGGATGTGCAGAGGTGCAGGCTGACAGCACAGGCTTGGCTCTTGCACCTGTAGCAAAACTGCGAGCATCATGAATACTGTATAAGGTAATAAGGTTCCACTTTGTATATCACTTTAAAGACTGTACAATGTTAACTGCATGATTTTATGAGGCTTACATAATGTTATTGTAATTGTTGTAGGGAAGAGAAAATGTCTTCGCGGTTGCTTGAGAACTGCTGCCAGGCCTCTGAGGATTCTTGATGGATGTAGCACTCGTTGTGCACCTTTGAAACTGGTATGTAGTGGCACGTGGTGTGGTGTTTGGCATATACTCAAGAGTCAATATGTGCTAAAATAATGTTAATATTTTGCTTACAGTCAGAATTTTCAAAGTGTAAGAAAACCTTACTAGGGGATTGGGATTTGTATAAGGAAATAAGCACTGGCATGTTCACTTGGCTGCTATACTTAAGCAGCAGTTGAACATTTTTATATGACTCTTAATTTTTCTTTTTGTGTTAAATTGCAGTGTCCCCCAGAAGAAACCATATAAAGAATGGCAAAATGTTGAACAATGTGTTAATAAATGAAGACTGACCCTATGTTTTAAGTGTTTGGGCTTTTCTTTTGCTTAGAGCAGTCAATCCCTTTTTGCAAGGCTACACCTGTGGTTCAATGGACTGAGCAACAACCCACTCCCACAATCAGGCCTTAAAAGGTCGCTCCTCCTGGCTGGTTCAGGATCATTCTTTGGTTGCAGCCGGAGGCTCCGGAGGCTGCCCCTTCTCCTGCTCTTTCTCTTGTTTGTCCTAATTTTGTCCCTGTTTCTGCGTGTGGCCTCCGGCTACTCATGCTCTCCCTCTCTGTTACCACTTGCTCGTGGCAGTTTGCTTATTTCCCCTCCTCACCCCTCCCATCTCTCTGCTTCTGATCATCCTCCCCACTCTTTCATTCGGGTGCCCTGCAGCTCACCGCGGCTGCCCGATCCTGTCTCCCCCTTCCTTTTGTTTCTCCTCTCCCCTCCACCCCCGGTCCGCCTCCCAATTTGCCACCAATTGCTGCAGCTCTGCTGGAGCTCTGGGTTCACCTGCTCTCTTTCCATACCCTTGCTCTTGCAGTTTCCCTGCTTCAATTCTGGGTGTGCTATTCCTTGCTGCATCTTAGCGCAGCTCATCCCGTTTGGGATCCCCAACCGCTACTGGCACATCATGTCCCATTCCTCTGTCCATGCTCCCTGAGGGCTTCCTCTACCTTCTTCATCTTCAGTACCCTGGATCAGACTGCCCACCTAGATATCTCCATTTGCTGGCATCACCCACTTCCCTGCTGGCATTCCGTCACTGCCCTCTGGGAAACTTTCTTTCTTTCTTTCTTTCTTTCTTTCTTTCTTTCTTTCTTTCTTTCTTTCTTTCTTTCTTTCTTTCTTTCTCACATTTCTCTCTTTGTTATCAAGCAAGTCTGTGCTTCTGGGGTGTGACATCACCCTCCATGCCTGGCCTTCTTCCACCTCCGGACTCTTTCTACCATTGCCTCCAGCTCTTGTTTGTGGACTCCTTCCCTGTCTCCTGGCTCGTCATGGCATATCTCTCTTCTCGGTACTGGCAAAGGACCCTATTACTTTGCTCCATCTTCACCATTACCTGGGGCCAAACTACAGCTCCCTGAGTCCCTGCATTTGTATATTTCTTACCCTTGTCCTCTGTTCTGGTTGGTCCACATGTATTTGCCTCCACTCCTAGTCCGCCAGCTACAGTTGCCAGTGTTCACTCAGTTTACTTTATATTACAATTTTATTTGCTTTTTGGTGTATTGGTACATAGTTCATGGCTCTCCACTTTTTCCCATGGAGGGGGACTGCTGAGTCATAGTGGGCACCATAGCTCCAGGAAGCTGGCCTTCAAATGTTTCTTCCATTTGTACTGCTACTTTTGTTTTCCCAACCCTCACTGTACCAGCCTTCTCCTGCTCCATGTCGCTTGGCTCATATTACCTTCCTCTCTATGTCAGACTCCATCAATCTCAAATCTCATCCTTCCTATTCCAACTTCGCAGTTCCTCCTACCTACCATTATACCTTGTTTTACTCCTGGTACTTGGTACCCCAACCGTCAGCTGCTGGCTTCACCCAGGCATTCTCGTCTCTCCCACTCATGCAATTCAATCCACTCCTAATTTGATTTATTAATGGATACGGTTGGCATGCACTCCTGTGGTTACTAATGGTAATCTCCTTCTCTGGACCCACATTGAGGTCTACTTCACTCCATCCGACCTCTGTGTAGGTCTACTCGTTCACATTGACTATCCGAGCATACTCCTCAAATGGGTTTCATACTACCTCAACTCGACCTGCTTTCTACCCAGAGATGTGCCTTCCATGTCCATTGCTCCATGGCTCATGGCTAGCCTGTAGCCAATGGTCTCACTCTGCACCCATGATGTCCACATCTAGAGTATGTGAAGCTTGGAGCGGGGTCCTTCTCCCTCTCCCGTCGTGAGAATGTCTTTGCTCCAGGAGGACCATCAGTCATCCCTCATTCCAGCGACACCTCTGGATGTAGAATTTACAATTTCAAGCTATGAGGGGTGGGGCTCTGATTGGCATGACCCCTTTAGCTGCCCAGGTGGATTCAGAGGCACCCTTTCTGCTATTCCCCCTCTGACTGCCTCTGGTTCACCTGGTCTGTTTTGTAGGCTCATGTAGGCCAGCTGAGTACCTCAGTGGTTGGTTCTGTCTTCCCCTGCTTTTGGGAGCCTAGTTGCAGAGTTGTCATTCACAACCCTCAAAGGCATTTCTGTTAGAAGGACTGAGCGAGATCTTTCTCCAAATTAGAATCTTTTCCTCTTCCCTTGATCGTGACTCTAAATTGCAGTAGCTGAGCCATCACTAACCAAAACATCCTTCAGCCTGGAGAGAAGGTGACCTAGGCCTTGGATCCCCAGAGGTTTCCTCCTCAGAAGGTTTTTGTTCCTCTCCTCCATGCCAATGGTCATAATATTTAGATTGGGTTAGGGCTTTCATAGGTTCCATAGTTAGGTTCCGCTGTTGGATGGAGTCGGATGGTGGCCCTGGCTGTTCCCTCTCTCCTTAGGAAGTTCTGCCCTACTACCTTGCATCAGCTTCCAATCTGCTACTATTCCTCATTGTCTCCCATTCCTCTCCTATCCTACCCATCTATGCATATCGACCTTTGTTCCCATCCTCAATACCATTCTGATTCCCTCGTCTCCTTCACGATGCTCGACGCCCCTTTTGGGTACTCCTTTTGGGCTCCTTCCTAAGCTACCTTTAGCCAAGGACATAATTCCTGTGGCACTTATAGGGGTGGAACCCTTCTTTAAGGTTCCTTGCCATTGTACCCCTACAGGATGGTATATCCCACAGACAGAGAGGTGAACAGCTACAATGTATCTAAGTCACATAAGCATGCATCATGCCAAGTTGCATAAGCACATTGAAGTTCTAGTTTATGAGAACTTTGCAAGGACCAGCTCCATGACTGGAAGCCACAGCCAAACACAGTGATTACCCATCAATAACTTTTTCCATTGCTAGAGTTTGGCTCAAGAATGATTGTTTGATAGGTAGCTTTACTGAAGAGTTTATACACTATAAATTATTAAAAAAATAAATGCCATTATTGTGCTTGTACAGTTCATTTTTTCATGAATTCTTCATATCTGGATTTTTGTGAAACTGATGCACATCACTTTCATGACTAAAAATCCACTTTCATGAAACAAGACTCTTACTTTCGTGAACTTTAATAATCACAAAAGTGGGGGGAAGAAACCTTTGCACATCAAAAGCAAGAAAATGTGTTAGAAATTAAAGATGAAACTTGTGTGGTCAATAGTGTAGTGTAAAGTTGATTTCTGAAGGTTTTTTTGGATAAGGAAAGAATACTTTTTAAATTTATAATGGACTTAGGATGTTGCCTGTCATGAAAACAGGCCCTGCTTGTGTGGCTGATAAAACTGTTTTCATGACACAAAAACCCATTATTATGAAATACAACCTCCACTTTTGTGACAGTCTTAAAATGAAAAAAAAACTAGATGGCATCGTAGCACCATGTGCAAAGTAAGCTATAGGTCATGAAGCAGCTGCTTTGCAAAGTGTGCTACAGGTCTGTCATAATGTCTGTGACCATGAAACTGCTTTGAACTGTTCTTGAAGTCCACTACTGGTCTGACACAATGCGTATAATGATGCAACTGCTTTGTGCTACAAAGTCCGCTACAGATCTGACACAGTGTCTATGACCATACAATTACTTTGTGAGTGACTCATAAGACCACTCACAAAGCCTGCTACAAGTCTGGTACAATGATGATGCAGCTGGTTCAGGCCATGTGGAAAACTGACTATAGGTCTAGTACAATCTGAATAATAATGTAGCTGCCTTGCAAGTGGCCTGAAGAACTACCCACAATGTCTGCAGAAGGGCTGGTTCACAGTCTGTAACCATGCAGCTGCTTAGTGTGTGGTCTGCAGGGCCACTTGTAGAATCTGCTACCGGTCTGGTGCAATGTGTAAGATGATGCCGCTGATTGGGGCCACTCACAAAGTCTACTACAGATCAAGTGCAATGTGTGCAGGGCATACCTAAAGAAAGCTTCCATATCTTCTCTCTCAAAAAGAAAGGAAATTCATTGCTAAGAATATGTTAGTGCACAAGAAAGGGCTTATAATTAAAACCACAAAAGTAAAGAAATACAACATAAGGGTTTTTCGAACACCACTCAACCCATCCACCACCCCCATGAACTTCAGAAAACTGTATTTCAAATCATAACCCAGATTTCAAACATACCATTATAACTGTACTTTTATCTTGTTAGCTGTACACTCTTATGCATTTTATTTTGTAGTCAGTCATTGATGCTGTGTTTGTTGAACTTCTGTATTCCTCCGCTTCCCCCCGGTCATGCCAATTTTCAAATATATTAAAAAAAAAATAATATCATAAATAAATAACATAGAATAAGGCATGCAGCTATGCTCCAAGACAAACACTGCACTCATATGCTGTGAGACACAAAGCCACAGGATACAGACCTGGGGCACTTTGTGTGATGTTGCTGCCACTTCGTGCCACTCACAACATCTGCTACAGATCTGGAACAATGTGTGTGATAATGCAGTTGCTTTGCAAGAGGCTCACAGGGCTACTTGTAAAGTCTGCTATAGATCTGACATAATGTGTGTGTGTGTGACGCAGCTGCTTTGTGAATGGCACACACCCTCATGCAATTTGCCCCAGCCTGTATCCTGCGGCCTTGTGTCTCACAACATACAAGGGCAGTGTTTATCATAGGGTGTAACTGTATTCTTCACACAATGTTATTTATGATGCTAAAACATATGTATTATACCTGGATTATGCTTGGCGTTCAGTGTGATGGTGTTATGGAGGTAGTGGATAGGTGAATGCAGTTAGAGTTCAAAAAACCTTATCATCACATTTTCTTACTTTGTCACTTTAATAAAACAGTATAACATGTGCATTAACATATTTTTTGCAATACAATTCCTTTCTATTTGAGCAAGTGCAACAGAAAAATACTCCATACCCTTAAAGTGGTGCAACCAACAAAAATGAACAGCAGTAGAGGAACAGTTGGCCAGTTACAGAGTTGTATACTGCGGCGATCTAGCCAACTGCCAATCATTATTTGTTATATATATTTTTGTGTTATATAGTTTTATGGGACTTCTCTTTATGCCCATGCCAGTGTTAATTCAAGGCATAGGGAAAGACTAGATTTTTTTAAGGGGTTTGACCTTTTGACTCAAAGACCACCTGCTTGCCAGGAAGTGAGATTTTTATTCCCAGGTTCTTTTAGCAGAGTTGTGCCAAAAGCCATTTACCTGCTATAAACATGCACCACAGAAGCAGATTGCTTGAAATCTCAGGAACTGTTATGGTGTATCACATTTTATGAGGGAATGGGATATATTCTCCAGAAAGACCATTCTAGCACTACTATGTGAAATTCACTTCCAGTGTGTTATTGTAAGAACCTGAGACTTCAAAGAGGTTAATTCTGAACTGTCATAAACCATGCTGTGGGTCACTGGTGGGAAAATAAACTGATTTCCTTATATCTGAAAAATTGATGACACTGCATTTTTCAGAATGATAGTTATACTCTCAGCACAGTCACTCAGGGTCATTCTTATTTTGAACATTATCCTGACACAACAGACCAGCTGCCAAACTGCTACACAGAAAAATAAATTTTAACATGTTCATCTTTAAGGTAGAGATGTAGTTAAACAGTTTTAAGGCATTTATACTGTATACTTTCCAAATTTGTTTCCATACTGTAACCTAAATTGATACATGTTATCTTTTAGTTGTACTGCATTTATTTAAATATTTTTTGTAAAACTTTTGTTTCCTAAAGAAATTCTGCCTGTGTGAGATTTTTTATATTGTATGTGTGACTGCAGAAGATTTATTAATAATCTGTGACAACTGTTACTCACTTAGAAGGGTCACTGATAGCAACCAAATTAAAAAGGTCCATGGGGACAATCTGGCCAGATTTTGGAAGAATACCAGAGTTTCATACGAGTCTGCTGGGGTGTGAACTGGGCTAGTGCATATCCTGTAGGACAAAGACCAAATCAGGTGATGTGCTGCTACCTCAAAGAGAGTGTAACACTTGGGCCTTCCTCCTGCGTATAATAGACATGAAAAAGGGTTCATACTGTATTTGGCCACAAGACTTGACCCCGCCATATATGGACATGGCCACTGCCCTGTGCAATGCCATGGACGTGAATACTAAGTAGCAGATGAAATTGCACAGAATGTTGAAGAGTGAGAAAGGTGCAGAGGGTAGCCCCCCCACCACAGGTGCAGGCCAAACAAGCAGCCCATGTGAGGAGACAGTGCTGCAGAAATGGAGCAGTGAACGTTCCCATGTGCCTACCTTCACTGCCAGCCAGGTTATGGACATGGGGAGTGATATCCTTGTGCACTACAGCAGGCTGTACAGGGCCCAGACCCTGTCCACCACCCCCAAGGTAAAGGCACTGCTGTAGCTGGACATCCAATCCAGCATCAACACTGCCGGTCCACAGGCCAGGACACTCTTGGCCATAAAAAACAAATAGCAAGGCCTGCACACCATGGTGAAGAAGAAGGTCACTGTGGGTGCATGGGCATGCCAGAGAACCAGAGGTGGCCCACCTGGCATCAATAGCCAGCTGACACTGTTAGAGAGGATGGCAGTGGATACCCTCACTGACATTGGTGTCCATGGTGAGGTGGAAGGAGTAGACACCATGGAAGATATGCATGCAATGGCAGGGCATAGGTACCCCAGGGATGGCACATCATGCATGTATTAACAGATGTGTATTGCACCCACAGACACAGCCACTGATGAATGACCACCAGCAAGGCTAAATACACACAGCCTGGACACACCAGCAGCAAAGGAGGCACGCAATAACATCAGGCAGAAGGAAGAAGGCACCAGTGGGTAACTGTGCCGCATGCAGCCCTGCAACTGTCCACATCAAGTGACATCAACCGGCATACAAACAAACCTATATCCCCTACAGGTACCAAACTGGAGATGAAGACACAGCTGGAGTCAAATAAATGCAGAAAGCACAGTGGTGGCACTGGATGAGGGGACACAGCAGTCTGGTGAGGTGCTGGACAGTTGCCACACCAGCTGGGTGCACAGGCTGCCCCCAGGATTACAGACATGTACCTGTGCTGAGGGGCCATATGTCTGCACCACAGCTACTGAACAGGAAAGGATGAGCCTCGGTGGCAGGGCCAGAAGTGGAATGGCACTGCCATGCCCAGTGGGTAGTGGGGACGAAGGCCCCTCATCATGGCTGCCTGGACGCACATGGTCTGCATGCAGCCATGCCTACATGGAGGCACACTATAAGGAGCTGCAGCAGCTGAAGCTAGACAGGCTTGAGAACAGTGCTGAAACACAGAGGCACTGGTGGCTCTGACTGGCAAGGTGCGAGATATGAGGTGCTGTATCGACCAGCTGGCAGATGCACATGAGATACTTGTGGAACACCTTGTCGGATGCCATGCACTACATGGATGGGCTGCCCACACCCCTCCATATGTGGCACATGCCCACACACAGGTATCTCCCCCCAGCATGCCATTCCTAGAGCAGGATGTGGACACACAGCTGTGGGACATGGGCAGCACACAGGAGGATATGCCACAGTATGGAGGCACAGCAGACATGCAGGACACCAAGATACACAGCACGGTTGTGGATGCCACAGACACAGAAAGTACACAGTGGGACATACACAGCAACATTAACAGTCACATGCTGACAGATGAGGATGCCTCATAGGGCCAGGTCTTGGACAAATCACAGGCTACCAGGGAACATCACAGCATGACCCATCTGTATGTGCCTGTCCGGAGACTCAGTCCATGGTCCTTGGAAGGCCTACAGGTGAAGCCATATGAGTCAAAAGGCCAGTGACACAACACAACTACAGCACAGCACACATGATAAGCATGGTGTGTTCACACATATGACTCTGCACAGTCCCCCCCCCAACATATTGTGAAACCACAGGTCTGACCCTGGCTCACATCATGCTTGTCATATATGCAGCCACACGTTCACAGCCACCACACTCTGTTGTGCAGTACAGTGTCATCACCCAGTGCAGCACCAATACCATGGTCAACACAGCATGGCACCCAACATGCCACATCCCCCCACACCAGTGCATCAAACACCATGAGCCACATGGCACGCTGTGCTGGACAAGCATGCCCATGCTAGGCCCCCACAGATGGGTGCACTTAGTGAGTGGTAACATCATTGTGCACCTGCCACCCAAAGCTGATGTGGCACATACAGGTTATGATGCATACATGTCCATAATAGTCCCAGACACAGATGCCCACATGACGCAGATGTGAGCAATACAGTAGCACCTGCCATGGCACATGTCCATCTATCCGGTGGGCATTCCCCAGCAACACACTAATGATGGAATGTGTTGTGTACAAGTGCAACCCATGCCACACAACCACCCACTGTCTCCAGCCCATGGCACATGTCCCCTACTGCCATCTTGTTAGGTGGTTCCTGCTGGTGTTGCTCCAGCATGGGCACATTGTAATGCTTCACCATATTATGGAGCATGGCACACATGGTGAACACCCTGCAGGCCCTTCACAGGCATAACACGATTGTTCCCAGGTATGTCCAGGCCACAGAACCACATCTTCAATAGGCCAATGGTCCTCTCTATGATATTCCTGGTCTTCCGCTGGGCATGGTTATAGGCCTTCTCAGCTGCAGTGTTCAGCACCAGGATTGGTGTCATCAGATATGGGTGCAGTGAGTGTCCGCTGTCACCTATGCAGGGGACATAGAACATTTGATGTGACATGCATGCAGAGGTGTGTATCACAGTGACACACACTGTGCCAACCCCATACTCACCCAACAGCCAGCTGTCCAGGCATCTGGTGAGCAGCATGGCACCAAGTCATAAGGTATCCAATATGTACATACCATGGCATGATCCCGGGTACGTAGCATACACATTCATGAAAAGCCCAGTTGTGTCACACACCATCTGACAGTTGACACTGTGGAACCTATTTTGGTTCCTGTATGCCTCCTCATGCATGGACAGAGTCAGTATGGCAATATGTGTACTATTTATTGTGCTGTAGATGTTAGGCATACAATGCCTGGCATAGAATGCCTGCTTCATGGCCTGGACATCGTCCTCCATTGTGGGGAACATGATGTGGTCCTGGATATGTGTGTGACCAGGGCATCCATAACCTGCACCATTGTCCGGGACATGGAGGACTGACATATGCCCATGGCATCACTGGTCACACATTGGAATGAGCCAGTGGCATAGTAAGATAGGGCTCATAAAACTTTGGTCTCCACCATCATTGCCCTGGACTTCCATGTCCGTGGTACAGTGTTGTTGTGGACCATGCCACACAGCTGTGCAACAATGGCCCATGGAAACCTAAGCCTCTGAATGCAGTGTGTGTCCCTCATGGTGGCTGCATCAAGATGATGTCTGAAGACTCTGGGCCATGGTCCCACGTACTTCCGCTGTTCCTTCTCAGCACTGAGTTTGTGCACATTCAACAGTAGTCAGGGATACATACTCCACCTCATTTACCATTTCTGATTTCCCTGTACACATTCCACCACATCCCCTTTATCCTGCCCTGCTCACCTGTGTGTATCTTTAAGTGGGCATGGCATTCCTCATGTACACCACACCTTTACCTGTGCAGGTGATATGTGCATACACACTGCCTCATGCTGTGTTGATGATTGTGGCTGAGGAGAGTGGAACTGTGATGGCAGCTACGGTGACACTGCAAATGGGACAGTACCCAAGACATCTGTGGAGTATGTCAGAGGACACCTACACTGACCGCCACAGCGGTGGTACTTTGTAGTGGATGCAGGGCCATAACAGGGTATGTACCACACCTGTAGGTTGTGATGTGGGGCAATGGGGGTGTGTGTCTGCTGTCCATGGCACTAACTGTACTTTTTCTTTCTCATCTCATGCAGAATCACCTTGGCATGCCACACAGAATTGAACTGACATGGTTGGAGCAGCCTAATAGGGTGCCATGTGTGGTGTGGTGTGGACCTCCTCCACATCATCCCAGAAAATGACTTGTCAAGAACCCTGGATTTCTGCCCCTGAGGGTGGAGGGTGAGGAGGTTCAGTATAAACTGGATGGCTGTGTGGTATGGCGGCTGGCAGTGCCCTCGATGGTAAGTATCGGGTATCTTGTGATGTTCCCCCTCTGACCCTGGCCAGGCATGACAGTGAATCATACATATGCTGTGCAGATTGATGATGTATTTTTTTTCCACTCTTTATTCTGGAAAGTCCTCTGTCAGGCTTCAGCTCTGGCCACGGCCCCTGGGACTTCCACCTGCCATCCATTGCTGCTATCTCCCCAATTACCCCGGCTTGCCCCCTGTAGGATGGTGCCACAGCACTGGACCCACATATCCAAGCCACGGGACAGTATCTGGTCGGGGAGTGCAGCGATGGCAGGCTAATCGAAGCCCCCAGGAGGGCTTCACAGAGACAGAGAGCTCTCCCCTCCTGTTCCTTTTTCCATTTTTCTTGGAGAGACGTGCAATGATGCCAGCATCCACCCTGCCTCCCTGTGTATCGTGCGCTGGTAGCGTGAGTGACTCCTGGCCTCTGCCAGAAGAGCCTCCTTGTGCCGGACACTACCACACCCTCCCCCCCCGGAGAAGGAGAACCATCCATGGGATGCTCCATCCTTCTCCACCGGCTGGCCCTCCGATGTCCCAGGTCTGTTCCCAAACCCGGGTCGCCAGTGTCACAAGCGGAAATCCAACCACTGCACCGGTGGGCCAGATTGACAATGTATGTCATTTCCATTACAGTGCTACAGGGGACCCATACACTGCCTCGTGCTGCTGCCATCCGGAGCTGAGTATGACACCAGCTCCAGTGAAACAGCAGACATGACTAAGGGATCATGTTCAATCGGTAGTGCCATGTGGTGAAGAACCCTAATTACCATGTTGCCCCTGCTCAGAGACTTTTTAATGTGGACTGGCTGTGGGGCCATATACTTCATATTCATATTACATGGTTACTTTTTTTTCGTTTTACCTTGTTTGCTATGATGCTGCAGTGCTCTGTGCTGTATGACAGTTCCTCATTAAAGGCATTTCTAACAGACACCTGTGTGGTTACTGTCTCATGGTCTGCGGGTGGGGTGTGGTGATGGATGGTGTTGGAAGGCCACAGGTGACACACCCCAGGTGGTGGGGGTTGGCTGCCCTCATGGGGGGGCAGCAAGGGGCATGGGTGCTGGTGCATGTGTCCTGCATGTGTGCCATGTGTGACACAGCTGTTGCTCACCTGCAGGCTCGCCTGTTGGAGGCTGTTGTACATTGGGTGGGGACCCCCATACCATTGATGGCATGCAGACACCTGGTTCACTGTGCACCATCCCTGTGCTGTATGTATGTGGCATTGTGCACTGCACTGTCTATGTGCCACTGTCACCGGATCTCAAAACTGTGCCTTGGCCATGCATTCGCACCGTATACCACTGCATCTGTGGGCATTACAGGATTGTGCCTCTGCCAGTGGCCACCATGTCAGCATCCCTCTGCACAGTGTGCTTCACCTGCCCTGGTGTGGCACGTGGTGGTGACACATCACATACAGTGCCATGGGCAGCTTCATCCCAGTCCCTTGATGTTTACCTATCATATGTGTGCTCTGCCATTTGCCAGTGGCTAGCAAAGCACACATGCTCCACATATCATGCAAGGTCTGTGTGCCTGCCAGGCTATGTGGTTAGTGTGCATGCCATGGAGTCAGTGTTGTGGGGACATGGACATCCTATCCAGCTGCCTCCCCTACTGCCACTCAGAATGCACACCCTCGCTACATGTTGTCCTCTGTGTGGTACAGCACATATGCTCTGGTGCTTGTCCTGGTGTCTGGGACTGACAGGTGTTTGGCGTTACACCCATAGGTACCAGGCTACAGCCACACAATCCAGTGTACCTGCTAGCTGGCTCTACTGCCCGGACATCTATGGCAGCCTTCCCCCTGCTGTGGGTGTGTGCACTTACCACTGCATGCCTGGCTGTCATATATGGTTTTGTGCATGCACGTTAGGTCTTCCTGCATGTGACACTATGCAGCCATGCCCTAGTGTACATGCCATGTGTTGCAGGTGTGGAGCTGCACATGTATTGGCTATGCAGGCTCCTGCATGCCTTTCATGCATGTCTTGCCTCTGTGACATGCATGTGTTTCAGGTGGCTCCCTACATGCACTCCCTATGTACCCCTGTGCCTGCAGCATTGGCTTTGTGCATAGAGCCCATTGAAAGTTAATTCTTGGAAAACCTGTGGTGTGCTGTTCTCAGAGTTTAAACAATCACATGATACAGCATTTACATCACCCTAATGTTGGCACCCTCAATGCAAGCAGTATTGTGCCAGTATTTTACTTTTTGAGACAAAAGACATTGCCTTGTGTGAACAAAGTAATGAGAATGGCCTTGTTCTTCATTCAAGTTGCAGTCCTATGGTGCCAAGTTACCAGTCATACATTCTTCCCTACAGTGGCATGTCCATATCATAGCAGATGGCCTGATTTTCTATGGACCAAGAATACCACACGCCCTGGTGTGCTGAGCGTATGGTGCATGGGGCTTGCAGCATTCTCCTGGTGGGCAAACAAGATTTTCTATCCCATACTCTGATTGCCACATGTTAGATCAGCTTTTTCTTGTCTAACATGTGGCAAGCCTGTGTACCCGTTTTATAAGGCTTGCGCCAAATATTTGGTGCAAGCTGACATAAATTGGAAAAAGTGTCACAAATGCACCCAATGTACCAGAATTGGCCACAGTTACAGGAAAGGTGTTTTTTTTTTGTTGTTGTCAATAAAATTGTTATTTTAAAGAGAATAATACAGTATATATTATAAAAACATACATGTATTGATTAATAAAGTGTGTATGCAAATTTTGATGGTACAATTAGCAAATGACTACATTTATAAGAAAAAAAGAGAAAGAGACCCAAAACATTAGTTAACAGGTTGTGTCAATAAATATCATATGTAACCACTATGACTGTTAATGTGAGTAAATAATATACTAAAAGCAGTCCAGCTGATTAACGTACCTTGAAGAAGGTAATAACTCCATATAAGAAACTTAATACATCTAGAAAATAATTTTCTAACATACCTAGCCTTGAAACTCTGACTAGTAATCAGCATGTAATTATTATGAAGTATAAATATGTTTGCAGAAAAACAAATATGCAATGCTTTTTCTGGTTAAACAAGTTTTATCACATACCTTCTTAAAAAAGCTATGATCAAAGGAATTATTAACCTACCAGCAAGATAATTTTGAAGGAAAAGGGAGAGATGTTAGGTGTAGAAATATCCTAGAATATAAGAAAGATAGTAAAAGGAGAGAAGAAGAATAGGTAAGAGAAGCTGAGAAAGATCTGAGGACCCGCTGTGTGCTTTGCCATGTCAGACTTACCCACCACAGAAGTGAAAATACTGTCATATGATGTCTAACCCCAAATACACACAAATGGTTAGAGTATGTTAGTATCTAGTTCTGTATGGCTGTGCAAAGACGTTTGTGAATGGTGTCCCATTTTTTGTAATCTCTAGAGGTATTATCTCTCAAAGACAATGCTAGTTTTTCTAATCTAATAATCTCTAATAGACTGTTTTTCCATTCTTGTATGGTCAGAACAGTGTCTTCTAACAAATACTTCAGTATATTATGCCTAATGGATGTACCTATTAGAAGGAGGGTGTGCTTCTGTTCGTTGGACCAGTGGATGTTTTCTTCAATGTGACCTAGGATGCAAGCGTTTAGCTGAATGTAATTTGAGATCATGGGATCATTCTGGAATAATTGTTCTACTTCCACCCATAGTGGCTGGACAAGAGGGCAATACCAGAACATGTGTAGTAAAGTACCAGAGATAAGCTTGCATTTGTGACAAAGTGATGTAGTAGATAAACCCATCTTAAACCTTTGAAATGGGATATAATAGAGGTTATACAGTGTCTTAAAATGAAGTAATCTAAGATCCACTGTGCTGAAGGTTTTATGTGCCAGTGACTAGATACTTTCCCAGTCCCAGTCATCAGTTGCGTACCCCAGAGCTTGAGACCACCACCTGATTGACTCTGTTGCTGACCCCCTGACCAAGTCCACAAATAGTGCATAAACTGTAGATATAGAAGGTGATATTTTCATGCATCCCAGGAAAGATATATTATTTTCATTTAGGGGTACTGATAGATCTAGCTTATTTCGAATTACTTGCTGTATAAATTCATAAAATGTACCCTCAATAATGGAGATTCCATATTTGTCCACTAATGTTAGTAGGGGTAAGAAGAAATCATTTCTGGTAATGTCCTGTACTGAATGAATGTCCTTGTGTTTCCAGGTTCTGTTATTGATAGTTTTTCCATCTTTTAAGAAACTGTGATTATCCCAAATTGGCTGAGCTCTAGTTTGTCCCAAGTTGAGGTCTAGAGTCAGGGATGTTTGCTTAATTTGTCTGAGGGAGTCAGTGATTATTTTATTTTTATATGGTTTTACAGGTTTTGAGAAAAAGAGCACTTTTATGTCAATCCCTTAAGAACTCATAATTTCCTGCTCAATATAAACCCAGTCAGGGATGTATATTTGTGTTATTCCTGTTTTAAACCAAAAGGCTAGTTGTATTATTCCGGCAGCTAAGAAATAGAAATAGAAGTCAGGTGCCTTCAAACCCCCTTTATTTTTGGTTCTACACAATTTGGTATAAGCCAGTCTGTGTCTTTTGTAACTCCAAATAAAGTGAGCAGCTTGAGATGAAATTCCCTGCATCCATCTTTTTATTTATTTATTTATTTCAAATTTGGATTAATACTTTTGAGCCGGGGGCTCGTTTACAAAGACTCCAAGTCAATAAGGAATACAAGACATTTACAGGTGATGAAACATTGCAGAACAGAAAGAACATCGACTAACAAGTAGTATTAGTGTGCAGTTACAACATTAAGCAGAGTACAGCAAGTGAGGAGAAACAGGACCACACTTGCGGAGAAACATATTAATGCAGCACTAATTAAGTGTGGTACAGTGTTTAACAATCATGTTACATTTCAGACGGTGTGCTCCCATTCTGCAGAAATGCAGTTTTAGCAGCCAAGGTGAGGCTTTGTCAAGGGGAGGTAGTAGGTGGTAGGTGAGGGAGGTGGGCAGTTGTGGAACAGGAGGGTGGGAGTGAGAGAGTGTAGTGTTTGACAGGGGCAAGAATGGTTGTCAGAGGCCATGGGTTAACAGAAACACTGGCAGTCAGATTTGCTGGCAAGAAGAGATCGAAGCCCATTTTTAAAGTGGCCAAGTCTGGGGGAGTCAGCAAGGTCTGCAGACAGATCATTGAACCATTTAGGCCCACAGTAGGAGAGGGATCTTTGGCCATGGGTGGTTCATTTGACAGGAACAGTTAGGACAGCCCTGGAGACACTCATTGTGCATTTAGATGGTCGTGCAGGCTCAAAGAGGGCTGAAGTACCACTAGGCATGGACCCCATCAGGGACTTTTTTTGCAAGGAGGTAGGCCTGGTATTGGAGTCTGTGGTGGAGTGGGAGCCAACCAGTTTCCTTGTATAGGTCACAAGAGTGAGTTATTTTGTGTACTCCTAGAACCAGGCAGCAGGCCTTGTTGAGGATGGTTTTGACCCTTTTAAGCGCTGTGTCTGTGCCTGCCCCATGTATGACAAGGCCATAATCCACAGATGAGAGAACTGAACTGCATGTAACAAGTTTCAAGGCAGCCGGTGTCATAGAGATGTGGTGTCTGTACAGGATGCCAAGCTTCATGTTGGTGGACTTTACCAGTTGCTCAGCATGGGCAGTGAAGGTGAGGGTGTCATCAAGATGAATCCTTAAGTACTTGAATGTGTTGACTTGGTCTAGTACTTCTCCTTCACTACTAAGTATATGGAGTGAGGACCCTCAAATCTTGCTCTGTGGGGTGCTGAAGAGCATGCTCTTTGTGTTTTTGTAGTTGAGTAGCAGTTTATTTCTGGTGAAGCAGGATTCCAGTGCATGAAAATTGAGCTGAAGTTCAGAGCTAGTTGATCCCAGGTCTTCTCCTGGGATGGAGATAACAGCATCATCTGCATAGAGTACGGAATGTGCAGGACAGGTGGAAGGCATGTCATTTATGAAGAAGCTGAATAAGAAAGGGCCGAGAATAGAACCTTGTGGGACCCCTAGGTTTACTTCCCTGGGTTCAGAGATTGTATTGCTGATTCTGACCCATTGAGATCTATGGGTGAAGTAAGTATGGAACCAGGCCACAGAGTCAATTGACAGTCCTGTAGAGAGGAGACATTTCAGTAGCAATTGGTGACTGACTGTGTCAAAGGCCTTGATGAGGGCTATGAAGATATTCCCCACTGCCATCCCTTTATCCAAGGCCCCATAAAGCTGAGTGGTGTACTCTACTAGCGCAGTGATGGTGGAGTCGTTTTGTAGGAATCCATGTTGTTGCAAGCAGAGAAGGCTATGTTTTTCTAGTTACTCAGTTAGTTGTTCTGAGACCACCCTTTCAAGTGCTTTGGGGGGGGGGTAAAATCGAGATGGCTGGAAGTTTGCTAGATTAGCTCTGTCTCCTGATTTAAAAACAGGTGTGACTACAGCCTCTTTCCACCTGTCAGGGAAGATGACAGATCTCAGAGAGGTGTTGAATACCTTGGTGAGCGGTGCCACAAGTTCATTTAATGTGAGTGCTACCATTTTCATATCGATTATGTCGCTTTCCATCCTGGTTTTACCAAGGACCCGTCTGATATATTTGACAGTCTCACCTGAGGAGATTTGCCTGAAGTAGAACGGTGGGGTAACATTATCCTGTGGTGATGGAATGTTGAAGTTGTGCTGCTGGCCTGCGAGGGTGTGATTCAGGTGTTCAGGTGGCAACACATTGCTGAGGTCCATGAATGCAACATTAAAAGCATCAGCAATTTTTGTCAAGCTACAGGGTGTCATCATGAATAGGTAAAGTAATCTTGATAAAATAGTCGTCTTGATGATTTCTATTCTCCCCCATAATCCCAAAGGTGTTTGTTCCATCTGATTAGATCTTCTGATGTTCTTTGTCCAATTCTTGCTGCATTTTTTGATGTTGTCTTATTGATATTTTTTTAAATGAGAATCCCTAAATGTTCTATATATTCTTTTACTCATGTGATCCCTGCATTGTCTATATCTTCTTTAATACAATCCCTGTTGAGTGGTAAAAAGTTGGTCTTTTCCTTATTTAGTTTATAACCTGATAGTTTACCAAAACTCTATATGATATTAAATACATGAAGTAACGAGGTGGCTGAATCAGATATGAGACATATATCATCCGCATAAGCAGCCACTAGTTGTTCATTCAGGCCTCCTTTAATGCCCTTAATTTCTTTTTCATGAATTAGTCTTCTTATCAGTGGAGCTATGGTAATATTAAACAGGAGGGGTGATAAAGAGCAGCCCTGCCTGATACCACTTCCTATTTCAAAGAATTTGGAAATCACCCCATTAGTTACCACAGCAGAAGAGGACTTTTGATATAGAATGTGAATCCATTTTAGAAAGGAGTCTGGAAAGCCATACAATTTAAGGGAATTGAATATATGAGCCCAAGCTACTCTATCAAATGCCTTTTCAGCATCGAGTGAAATGAGGCCGCATGGAGTCTGCTGACTATTTGCCACCTGCAACACATGGAACAATTTCCTTGTGTTGTCAGCTGCATATCTTCCTTTCCTTTCATAAAGCATGTTTGTTGTTTGGAAATCAATAAATGGGCAAGTCTCTAATCTGTTAGCACTTTGGCGATGAGTTTAACATCAAAATTGATTAAGGATATTGGTCTATAACTTCCACAGTCAAAGGGATCTTTACCCTGTTTGTGTATTAGTGTTATTAGGCCCATGGTCATTTCCTGGGAAAGCTTACCATCCTCGAATGCTTGACTGAAAACTCCCACTAAGATGGGCTAATTTAGTGTCAAATTTACTATAAAAATTAGCTGAGAAGACATCAGGTCCTGGAGCTTTGTTTTTTTTTAATCTGTTTGATGGCTGTTAAGATCTCTTCCTTTGTAATTAATGCCCCTAATCTTTTTTTTAGTGATTCTGGGATGTTAGGGATATTGATATTATTACAAAATTCATTCAAGGAGTACTTGCCATTGCGCTGGCTCCTGAGAGTACCCCACTGATAAATGACTGACCAGGTCCTATCCTCCTCTAGTGCTAAACTACTAAGACAAGTACTACTTATCATCACTGTTGATCAATCTATTTATTCCAAATGTACTGTTATGTTCCTGAATTGCCACCATGACTGTTTGTTGCTTGTGATACCTGTAACCTGAATTAATGCTATCACACTGTTTATTGTCTTGTGCTATGTAATCCCGGGTCGCCCCTGAAAAAGGGACCTTCCGGGCTCAGTGGGCTTACTCAGTCACCAAAATTTAATAAATAAATAAATAAATCAATTTTGGTCTCCCTTTTCTTTAGGGATTGATGTGATAATGGCAAAAGCCTAAAGGCGATCGGCATTATTGCGAAGCCAGTATGCCAAAAATCAATTTCAACACCTAATTCCCCAGCGACACCAAAATGGCAATAGAGACTTTTATTTTAAATGTTTTATGCAGGGGCATACCCCCACAACTACTCTAGGGGCTTTTACTACACACAAGGATTATCAACTCCAGGGGTGCATGTTGGGGTGCAAAACATTAAAAAAAAATAATTCAGGCCAGACACAACAAAATGCACCAGCACCCAGACCCAAACCCAGCACTCTGCCCACCAAAGCCGCTAACCAACCCACCATGCCACAGGGCCAGCTCGGCAGCCCACCACCGCACCACCCCTCGCAATCCCTCCCGCCCTTCGCTGTGCATGCTCACTCCCCCCCCTGCACACATACGTATAGCGACATCCCATCACTATATTTGCCGACCACCCCATCCGGTTGCCCTACCTCATAGTTATCCCTAATGACATGCATCAGGATTGAGTCACCATTATTGCAGGTGCTCAATCACCGACGCCCATGTCACAGGCTACCTTCTTTAGAGTATAGCTCTTTATAGAAGTTATAGAACTCCTTGTTTATTTGAAGATGATCTGCCATTATGTTACCATTAGTTTTGTTTTTAATGACTGTGATATTAATAGCACCACTATTTTGTGAGATTCTCATGGCTAGGATTTTTGCTGCTTTAGGTCCTGAGTCTACACAGTTAAGTTTATCTTTCCTGATAGCGAAAACTGCCTCACTTCTGATAGACTCATTATATTGTAGTTTAGTCTTAGAGCATTCTCTCCAGATATCGGGAGAATCTGTGCTCACTAAAGTTTTTTCTAACTCCTTTATTCGACTTAAGGTATCTTGTTGCTTTTGAATATTTTGTTTCTTAATTATGGAAGCCTCCCTTATCAATAGACCCCTCATACAACACTTGAGACAGTCCCAAGTATTATTCCAGGAAGTATCAGTCAGCTTGTTAAAAGAAAAGAACTCCTCAATGTTGACATTAACCTTGTTGCAAACCTCCAAGTTTTCCAATAAGAAATTGTTGAGCTTCCATCTCCACGTTTTATGAGGGTTAGTCGAAGTAATGAATAACAAGAAAACTGGAGAATGATCAGAAATCACCTGTGATTCAGTGGTGACATTAGTAATCCTGGGAATAAACATTTTAGGTGCATATATTTAATCCAGTCTGGAACCTGAGTTGTTACACTGGGACCAGAAGGTGTGTTCCCTCCCCTCTGGGTAAAGTGTCCTCCGGGTGTCCACTAGATTCAAGTTATCCACCAAATCTTTTAAATCTCTCTCTCTCTGGACCTTAGTTATGTGTGGTCAAAAAGTAGATTTATCCATCACAGGATCTAATATGCTATTCATATCACCAGCAATAATAAAAGTACTATCAAGTAAGTTTTTATTTTTGGTGGATATCAAGTTAAATATCTCATGTGATATGGAATCTGGACCATATATATTGATACATGTAAAACATTCTTTCTCCAGTCTGCCACTGACAATTATGTAGTGACCTGAAGGATCGTCTATGACTGTACTGGGCAAAAAGTTCAGACCCACTCTTGAAAAAAACTAGAACCCCAGCTTTCTTTGAATTGTCTCCTGACCCAAATAATTGCCCTACCTACTCCCTCTGCATCAGAGTATAGTGTTCTTTCCTGAGGTGTGTTTCTTGTAAAAAAAAACAATAGATGTGTCTAGTGTCTTAAGGTGCCTTAGAACAGAGTGCCATTTAATTTTGTGGTTTAGACCTCTGATATTCCACGTAACCAATTTTAGTTTATCATTCACAGTCATAAATGATTTTGTTAGAGTAACATTTGCTTGTACACTTTGAAGTTATTAGTTTTATGTTTAGGTGAGCATTCTGAATGCAGATACCCCAGACCTTCAGCTGTCTAGAGAAGAAGAAGAAGTAAGGAATAAGGATAAAATTATATGATTTAGAAAGAGAGAAGGAAATTATCTCATTATAAAAAAAAATAGTTTACACATGGAAAATTAAACATAATGTTGACATGCTTGTTGTTTTGCACCAGTTTAATAATCGGCAGAATAAAACCCCATAAGATAGGATGCATCAGAACACCCAGTCAGTACATTCCAAGGTGGGTTTATTTGAATACAGACCCCACGTCCTCCCTAGTATGTATCTACAGCCATTGGATACATGATACACAACCTAAAGGGTCATCTTTCCTTCAACTGAAAAGCCTCTGTAATTTATGAGTACTGTCTAAAAGCTCATAACTATTTCTATTCTCATCCCCCCTTTTTTTATTTGCCCCCATTCTTCTCTCTTTTCACTTATTCTGTAAGTTAAAAGCAGGTTGAGATAGTAAATACAAAGCATAAAGATTCAGTGAATAAGTATTGCTATAAAGTGAAATGGAGCACCATTACCTGAATCTAATAACCAAATAAGTGGATGTATTTAATATTCTATTTCCACATAAGTCTTTCGATAGGTTTCATCAACATTTAACCCAATACTACATTCTTTTTGTGCATATTTTCTAATCATCGTTGAAGTAATCACCTTTTAGAAAACAATAGAAAATCATTTTTAATCTGACCCTCAGATCCTTGGCTAGGAGAGGGACAGCAGCAGCCTCTTGTTCCAAATTAATTCTGTCAGTATCATTTTGGGTAAGATAAAATAGAAGAAATTATCGATGGTCTATTTGAGAAGCTCTCTTTCCCTGTAAGGACTCTCAACCCTGAGGAAGATAAGAAGGACCTCCTCACGAGTACTTCCAACCCCTGTGATGGAACAACATGTAGTTCAGCAGCTAAGCGCTGGTCATTGAAATCTAGTCGATTGGAGTTAACAATTTACCAGAGAGAAAGAATTTTTTTCTGTCTATGATGGATAGGAAAGTCCCGTGAGAGCATTTGTTTGGGAGCCCATTAGCTATGTGGTTGGTGCCATCCATTTTGTTCTAGGGAATTGAAGCAAATTGACCTACCCAAGAAACCTTGGTAAAATTACCCAAACACCCCCACAGTGTAGCGTGCAAAGGTCACCCCACTGCCTCGCGTGCTCACAAGCCTGCTCAGAGTGAGTGTGCCACCAGTGGGACCATAAGCAGGTTAAGAACCTTCAGCAGTGGGCCGTTGGAAGAACCTTTGAACTCTAAGGTAACTTTCAAAAAGATTTCAAGCTGTAAAAAAAAAAAAAAACATGGTCGAATTTCACATGCCACACAAGGACTGAGTAAGCAGCCTGTAAGAACTTTCATAGAAACATAGAAACATAGAATTTGATGGCAGATAAGGACCGCTTGGCCCACCCAGTCTGCCCATTTCCCTACCTAATGGATAAGTTGCAGATTCTAGTTAACCAGCAGCCTACTTCTTCCTACCCCCACCCCCTAGAATTGCCTTATGACTGTCCCATGCATGCTTGAATTCCACCACTGCAAAGGCTAGCTTTCAGAGGGGATAACATCACCCTCCACCCCCGTGTCTGAGATGCTGTCTTTGCTCCTCAAAAGCATAAATAAAGTCAATGGAAAGGTGGAGAGAACTCTCCATGTAATTTATTCTTGTTAAATATAAATATTTTTGCATTTTGACAGCCCACATGTTCTCTTGAGGATTCATCAGTAATGAAACAAAGTAGCGGGTAGTCTCAGGATGGTCACTAATCCTTTCTGTGTGGTCTTTATTAATGTTGTCTTCTAAACTGCTGACTCTTGTTTCAACATCAGAAATATGTATAGTGTGCGATACCAGCTCCTGTTTAACTTCTTTTAAATCAGTATGCATGTCAGATATTTTTAAACTGAGCCGTGTAATCTCTGACATGATGAGATCAAAATGATCCACCGTTAAAGCAGCAGCAGTAGTAGATTTCTTTGGCATATGTTCACCTAAATTGTCTGAGCTGCTGTTGGACTCAGGAAGAGGGTGTTTCATAGGATTAATCTTGTCCCTCATGTTTATTAAATTGTCATTTGGATCCATCTTAATCTGATAATCTTAACTGATTTGTGTGGATTTTTGTTATAAAGCTTGTTCAGGAGTCTCAAATTACTGAAGTGTAATGTCACTGGAGAAGAAATCAACGACTGTATTTAAATAAAGTTTATGACTGGGATACAACTGAGTTAAATTCTCCAACCTGTTCCTCGGGTCATACACTGTGTGGCACTGCATGACTGTCAGTTGCACTTCACTGCGCTCCCAAAACTGTAGACTGCAGAGGTGCTTTTCAATAGCGCCCTCTGGCAAAAATGTTCTCTGTTTATTCTGGAGATCAAAAAATACTTTTTATGAGAGCAGTAGGTCACTGGCATGTCTCACAATCCAACAGTGATCTCCTTCTATTTGATTTTTTATTAAAAATGAACTGTTTGATTACTGTAATAAATCACAGTATGAGTGAAGGGACGAAGGCCACTGCGGAGCTCAGAGCGAGACATCTGTTCTGAATGCTGCCATGCGATCGAATCAAAGCAAAGGTGTTTGGTTCAGCTGCACCAAAATAGGGTTTGACGCAGTGTTTTATGCAAGCCATGTATCACCCTTTGAAAATCAGGACCAGAGTGTCTGCAAGACTGCATTTTATGCCTGAAGATCATTTGTGGTGCCAGAGGCTCACTTCGCCACTGACATATGGACAAATGGTTAGACCACAGATTACATGGCAGTGACTCCCCATTTGATCAACTTCCCCTCTTGTGTCTCTTTCTCATCCTCTGGTTTAAATGGCATTAATAGCATAACTGGCAACAACAGTAGCCACAACAGTAAGTCACCAGGGTCCTCAGAGTTCTGCAAGTAGGCAGCTTTATGCATCTGTGGATTCAACAATGACCACCATTGGGGAACCTCTGTGAATGTCTTGAGCAGACGTTTGTAGAGTGGCGAACATCACATTCACTCAAACAGGTTACACACTAGCACATAATATGAATATTTAAAGGCTGTCAAGGTTGGTGGCTTTATCCATTTGCTCACTCTATGAACCCAGTAGTTCACAAATTTCAAAATGTGGAAGGCAGCAATCTGGAGGATCATGCACCTGAATCCTTTTCCCCTTTGCCACCTAAACAATATATGCCAACAAGCGGGAATTCCATCTACCAATATTGCATAATCCAGTGGCTGACTGAGCAGCACCAGCATGCAGTTGAGCACAGTATTGACACAAGAGAAGTAAACAGCAGCCCTAATAACTGTACAACTGATGGAGACTCTGCTGTCTGCTGAAGCCTATTAAGGAGACTGCATGGGTCGTAAGTGCTGATACAACTGGCCAAAGACAGGTATTGCCCCTTATTGGCCTGATTAAACTGTAACTTGTGTGTGTGAAGTCCCAATATCAAGAGAAGGAAGCCTATCACTTCTGCTAATATGGTAAAAAGACTAAGAATATATTTTGTAGGTGACACACATTAAGGAAATATATGTAGCTAACCACTGTATCCTGGCCACTCTAACAGACCCTCACTTTAGAGATATTCATTCATGGGGAGAAAGAGGCAAGGATCATCAATTCTATATACAGTGATGTATCCATCTAGTATCTTTATGTTTGGCCCCAAGAATGCTAGTGCTACAATCACAGCAAATGAGGAACAGTTGTCACTTGTATGCCTAGTGACAGACCAAGTAGAGGAGGAGAGGAGAGAGACCATTGATTCTACAGAGTTGCTGCTGTTTATGATGACTGTGACGAGAACAATTCATCAAATTCTTGAGTCTAACAAAAACCAAAAGACAACAAGTGATGATAAGCCACTGTGAGAGCAACTGGCTGAATCTGGCTTGACTAAGAAAATCAGCAAAGGCCACCATGATGTTGCTGTGTTTGGCAGAATCTCTGAAAGACTGTAGCCACATTTGGCAAAAGCTCTGCAAGACTGATCTTTTCTATTAGCATTTACAATGGCACAGGATACAAGACAATTTCAATGGCAGTTAATTCCACTTTTGTCATGTACAAATCTGTGACATTGAATTGCATCCTGGTGTGCTCCACTGTAAATGATGAGGAAGAACAGTTCTTTTTTTGCAGTTAAACTTTTTATTGAAGTTTTACAAGTACAAACCAAAACATAAGAATAAAGAAAAAAGCAAGCTGACCATGTGGGATATGATTATGCACCAGGTGCATAAATAACAAAATATAGCTGAAACAGAATTATACAAAACTGTATGAACCTAGGTAATACATGCAATTAATTAATGTGAAGTATAATGACAGGATGATATGCAAAGAATATAACTAATCGTACAGAACGGGTAACAAAGAAACAATGTAGAACTTATGAGCAGCACAGGGAACAGGGAAGTACAGTTCTGGAGGACTGCATAAACTCATCTATGTGGTTGGTAAGAAAACTAACAGGTAGAGGCAGTAGATAGTCCAGAAAGGGGACTATAAATGCCAGCCTAATGGTACTTAACACACTGCTGTTCAGGGAGAGATAAAATGGAGACAAGGTTGCCAGCATTTATAGTAGGTTTCCAAGGAATTGGTGGCCAGGTGTGAGAGCCAGTCTAGTGTAGCATGTTGGTGCAGGGTAGTGAGGAGTTCCTGAAAGGGGGGGGGGTTGTAGTGCACCACTTACTAAAGAGGAGTCTCTTAACTTGCATGCTCAGCAATGTGAGCCATCTGTGCTCCAGGGCTGTAAGGTGAGGGGCTTCAGAGGTAATTCCCAGTAGAACCAACAAGGCTGAGTGAGGAAATGGTTTGCGAAGGACCATTGTTGCAAAGTGGTAGACTTGTTACCACAGAGGCTTAATCAAGGAGCAGGTCCAGAAGATGTGATGAAGATCTCCTCTGCGCAAGCCACAGCACCAGCAGGAGTCTGATTATAGAAGGTTCACCTTATGAAGGGCTTGTGGGGTCCTATACCAAGAATGTAAGATTTTATTTTGAATTAGTCTGCTGCTGGTGTCCTTAAAAAGCTCTGTGCCCAAAATTTCAGCAAGCCTTCTATTCTTCTTCTGGTATGTTGGTCTATAGCATTTTCTCCCATGCTGCTTTAAACTGCAGTGACTGAGTAGGGAGGGTATCTCTAATGCAAGAATTGATCTTACCCGCTAAGCGTTTCTTGTGGAAGAGCCAATGAGAGATGACATTGAGTTTAGATTTAGAGTGCAGAGCCTGTATAATTTGCTGCAGTGCTAAGTTGGAGATATCTCCAAAAATCTGAGCATGGAAGGCCCCATCAGTTCTGCAGATCTTGGAAGATGTCTATAGCCAATTTGTGTGGTACTAGGAGATCCTTCAGGAAGTGAACACCATGAGTTACCCAAGAGACCAGTTAAGGGGTTTGTGGCCCTCTTTTATGCTTGGGTTCCTCCATAGCAGTATAAACAGGGTGAGCGCAGGATCCAATCATAGCTGTGGTGTGCATTTTGCACCAATATTTAATAGCAGGTCCAGTCATGGGATGTGCTGTTATGGTTCTAGGCATGGGAGAGTACAGAAGGAGAGGTAGAGAGTGCAGATCTTTTAGATCAGTCTCCATAATGATATTGTTTATTAATTTTTTGTACACTGTGCTTAATTGATATGTGAAGCGCTCTGAGTCTCTGGAAAGGGGCGCTATATAAATAAATTATATCTATCTATCTATCTATCTATGGCCTACTGAGATGTCTCTGCTATACATGGTTGAAACCACTGCAGGGTCTGTATGGCCCTGAAAGCCCAGAAATAACCCTCAAACCAGGGTAAACACCAGCCACCCTCAAACCAATGTATCCTGAACTTTCTACAGCTGTATCTTGATGTTTTTTCCCTTCCCAAATGAAGTTTCCTATTATTCCATAGAGCTTAGCAAACCATCTGGTAGGGAGAGAGAGAGAGAGAGAGGTATGTGGGAAAGAAGGTAGAAAACCTTCGAGGTCACAACCATTTTGAGTGCAGCTATTTTCCCAGCCATTGTCAGCTGAAGTAACTTCCAGCAGTCACATTCAGTCTTCAGGGCTAACAGCAAAGGCTGCAAGTTAGTCTCCCATATTTTGGTCAGATCAGAGGTAACTCTAATGGCTAAAATAAGTGATACCCCGCCACCCAGGTTAGGCCATGAGGAGTTACAAGAGGAGTAGAGCAGAAACGGTTCAAGAGGATGACTTCGGTTTTTGAGTTATTAACTTTTAGGCCACAAAGTTTGGTAAATTGATTCAAGAGGGAAAGGAGGAGGGTGAGGGAAGTGTGGGCATCTGCCAATGGAACAAGGAGATCATCTGCGTACATGAGTTTGGAGTATTGAGTAGAACCCATCCAAATTCCTATGATCTCCCTATGTTGGCGGATTGCAGCTTCCAGTGGTTCCACTGCCAGTACAAAAGAAGCGGAGATAGGGGGCAGCCTTGGTGAGTGCGCTGGGCTAGTGGAAAAGGATCTGAAAGTAAGAAGTTCATAAGAACCTTGGTGGTGGGATGTGAATAAATAGAGTGGACCCAGCCTTGAAACTGATCCATGGAATCAAAGACCTTTTTGAAGTTTATGGCTACAGTAACTGCAGGGGTGGGAAGATCTTTTGCCGCATACATAAGGTTGATCAGGGATTCAAAAAGCCCACTCGGGATGGGTGAATAAGGTGGGTTAATAGGGGATATAGATGATTAGCTAGGACTTTCACATATATTTTACTGTACACACTAATTAATGAAATGAGACAGTAGCTTGCCACCAGGGCAGGGTCCTTCCCCTTCTTGTGGAGCACCGTGATGGTCAGGTGACAGAATAACCATCTACTAGTTATGTGTATATAATTTTGATATATACATGTTTCTTTTAATTTCTGCTTATGAGACATGGCAGGGTCAGCAGGCCCATGGGGAAGAATAGCTTTTAAAGGGGCCTGACCTTTTGACCCCAAAGCAGTTGCTTGCTGGAGCTAAATAGCTAGAGTTTCCTTTTCTGTGTTAACACTTATCTGCTAAACTTCCTGAAACTGTAATAAAAAACAGGTTATAACAAGCCACTGCTTTGAACCTAGGAAACTAGTCGTAAAATATTGCATTTTACGACATCAGGAGGGAAGCCAGTTCTGATAGATACCTGTGAAAATTCACACAGCTAAGAGAAGTGTTTTTCAGGATTTTTTTCTGAAACATCAAAGGGGAATGCAGTCATAACTTATGCTTTGATGAAGATAGACTGTCTGTATAATTTGATATTGCTACCTTTGCAGATTTCAAGCAAGCAATAAGATGAAACCATTTGGATTATACTTGATTGTGTTACAAATTAATTACAGGGCTAAAAAGTGACCTCATGTGCTGTGACATCACAAGGAGGTTGGGACTTTAACTTTGAATATTGCCAAGCTGGCTGAAGGGACTGAGACTCATTCTTGTTCCAAACTTTGAAAGGCCTGACACACTTGTGTTCTGGACTTAAGAGGCACTCCTGTCAAGAACAGGTAACACTCAACTGAAAACTGAGTTAGAACTAGTAATTCAGTTACAAGGCATTTTGTTTTGTAATTTCCATTTCTTTCTGACTGTAAGCATTAATGTATATATGTTCTGTGTTTTGTATTTATTAACTATTTTAAATTTTAGTAAACGTTTTGGTTTCCTTAATCCTGCCTGAGACATTTTCTCATTTTGAGTGTGAATGCTGAAACAGTATTGATAATTCTGATATAACTGTTAAAGTGCTGATTGTGTCACCATATGCAGCCACGCTAACAAGGATCTGTGTAAAGATCCAGGAAGGTAAGGAAATACCCAGGTCTCAATTGAGTCAAAAGGGGATTTTTGAACCAGGCTGGTAGTGTGCCCACTGGGTTAAGTATTGCACTGCTTTCCCAGAAGAGGGTGTGATATTTGGACCTGTTGTCTTGGCATTCTAGCTAAAAAGGGTTCATATTTGACCCCAGGACTCAAGACTGGTAGTCGCTCGGACCCAAAACAAACAGGAGGGTGTTCCTGTTTGTCCCCTATTCATGAATCACACTTAAAGATTGGGCACTGTAGCAACAGACGCTTGACCCAAGGAGTGGGTTTGTGACAATGGTCATGTCCTGAAGTGTAGGAGGGAGGGTGCCTGAAGCTTCAGCCTTCTGGAACACATGGTGGAGAATCAGGGAAACCAGAGGATCTAGTACTTGCCAAAATTCTGCTGGGTAGCATTCTCCACCAGGGGCTTTCCCAGGGTTGAGCAAAAGGAAGGCCTGAAATATCTCCAGTACAGTAAGGGGGGATCTAATTGGGCAGCCTGTTACAGCCTGAGTTTTGATAGCTCCAGAGCAGTTTAAAAGATTTGGATGGTGTTCACATCCTGTTTTTGGGGTGAGGAGTAAAGAGCAGCATAAAAGGAATGCATGATGGAGTTGACTTCTTGCAGGGTGGTGCACACTGAGCCTGTTGGGTCCTTAAGCCCAGCAATGAGGCACTCCATCTGCTGTTTCCAGAGCCAATAAGTTTACAGCTTCCCTCCTCACTCATCTCCTTCCCAGTACTTATGTCTAAGTCTTACAATGGAGATCTCAGCCTTCCGGGAGAGGAGAGTATCTATCTCCATCTGTAAATGAGCTATATGCTGGTGAAGATGGGAGTGGGACTCCATATGGGGGATGGTTTTAAGCTAGGCTTTGGCAGCTCGAAGAGCATTCTGCAAATCCAGGAGTTGGTACTTTCACTTCTTACACCTAGCCTTGGCATAACCTATAGTTTTCCCCCATAACGTGGCTTTATAGGCCTCCCAAGTGGTGCCAGGTGATATATCTTCTATCTGGTTGTCTGCAAAAAACTGATCAGTCTCCTTTTTAACTCAGAGTATAAAGTCTGGGTTTTTGAGTAATAGAGGGTCTAATCTCCAGGAAAGAGATTTAAGTGGAGGGTCACCCCAGAGAAAATTCAGATACACTGCAGCGTGATCCAATAGGACCAGCGAGAGTATATGAGAATCCACTAACTTTGCAGTGAGTTCAGTGGAGATGAGCCAATAGTCAAGGCGGCTAAGGGACCCATGAACCATGGAATGATAAGTGTATTCCCTATCACTAGGATGAAATCTGTGCCAGAAGTCAACCAATTTGTGGTCCTGAATTATCTGTGTGAGGGCCTGTACACTGCATTTGTGGGTCTGAGTGGCGTTGGGCATTTTGTCCACACAGGGCATGAGTGCAATGTTGAAATCATCTCTAGAAGAACCAGTCTGCAGTCCTCTGTGCTAACTGGTGAAAAAATATGGGATCATCCTCGTTTGGTGTGTATAAGTTGCCTAAAAGATTGGTGCAAGTTGGAATATCCATAAGGCAAAAACCCATCAACCCATGGAATCACTTGCTGGGGTCCATTTGAGATTCATAAAGTAAAATTACCATCCCACATTTATGCGAAGGAGCTGTTGCATGAAATTCTTGATCAACCCAGTTTTTCACCAGTCAGGCATGATCACTGGCACTAAGCTTAGTTTCCTGTAAAAGGGTAGTATGGGAATGAAGTTTCTTGAGGTGGGACAATATTTTTTTTTCCTTTTATCAGAGTTAACAGCTCTGACATTTCAGGTATGACATACTATGTCAGCCATAATCAATGCAAGGGAAGAAAAGGATATACTGGATAGTAGAGACAAAGGCCAGGATAACTGGAACATCACACAGCCTGTGCCTCAAACTGGCACCAGTAATCCAGTCATACTGCCAGACCAGAAAAAGGGAATATCCTGCATAGACAAGTAGGGCACGTAAACAACTCCTTGCACCCAAGAGAAGTTTCCTGTGCTGCATATTCGTACAGAACCTAAGATAACAATGTATACTATATACAAAGGTACAGTGGTAACATATTCTTAGGTGAAAAGGGATCTGGGCAGCTAGTAGAGAGCTTATCAATGCCCACAATCCCTCTATCGAAAGCGTGGCACAAGCAAAAACAAGTAGAATAACAATTATCATGTCAAGTAAACTCTAATACTTTGAGGATTGGTCAAAATCCATCATCCTTCCCTAAGTTCAGTAGGGTACACGGTGAAAACTGAATCCCATAATGCGGATAACCCAAACAGGCTAACAGATTATGTATGTTGGGGGGGCAGAGGAGAGGATCTCCCCTCCGAGGGGAGCAGGAGGGCCATAACTTGGAATGAAAAATATACCAGTACCTCAAGCTGGCCATGAGAAAATATATCCTAAGTGGGGGTAGGATCAGATCTGCAGGTCCTCAAACCAATACTAATGCCCCCTTCCAATGTTGCAGGCATGCAGGAATCACAAGTAATATAGAGGGGAGTCTACTGAGGCATAAGCGGTCGTGGGGTTCTAAGCCACCATTCTCCCAGATACTCATCAAGGTCAGCAAAGTCTGCTATACAGGATGGTTATCTGCTGCCTCAAAGTGGGAGAGCCCATAAAAAAGGGGAAGAATCAATTAGGGATCCCTCTGGAAATACTATAACTGCAGATGCAAAGCTTTGCATACCTCCCATAGTTAAAATACATCCTCATAACAGAAGCAGAGGCTCATAAACAATTTCAGCTGTTAAAATGTCAACAATGGTCCAAATGAACACAGTAATGCATGAGAAAAGCTTCCAAAAACTCACAACACTGACAGTGGTGCATTAACAACTGCAGCTGTATAACTGTTAACAGAGGTCCAAATGAAAACAATACTTTTCAGTAAACACCCGTCCTGCACTGGTGAAAATGGGCAGAAGATTCAGAAAACAGTTAAGCCAGGGGGAGGGACTGGTTGGGCTATTAAATAACTAGAGTGAACAGTGAGACTCATTAAAATGAAAAGCTGGTAAAGTCAATGAAAAGGTAAGACCGGTAACCTTGAAAAGGCTCTTATGTTACCATCCAGACAGTGAAGCAGTCCAGATTATCCCTCGTGGTGCCAGCCCGTTGAAAGACAGGTGCAGAGGTAACCACTCCCATGGAGGAACAAAGTCCAAAGAGATGAACACTTGACAAAAGAAGGCAACAGGATGGTTGGAAGGAGGAGAAACAGCCTTCATGTAACTTAATTTCCTTTGGTGTCATTTTTACCTGGTAAGTCATGGGTAGAGATGCAGTGAAATTAAATTTTGCTGGTGAAATTCTGGGGAAATTGCAAATTTCACCATGCAAAATATTTTGTAAAATTAGCTGATGAATTCCGTGGGTCTAAAATGTGAAATTCTGCCAGCGAAATTACGAATTTTGCCCGCAAAATGTGGACCCTCACCTGTGAGCAGCAGAATTTTGACCAAGAGTGGTGAAATTCCTCCATTCGTGGGCAAAATTCCACATTTCACAGGTGAAATTCGCAATGCGGAATTTTGCATTTTACACCCTCAAATTATTTCACAAAATGTCTATTTCATGGAACAAAATTCACGGATTTTGCACATCTCTAGTCATGGGGCGCATATGTGTTCCGAGATACCAGGAGAAAGTTTAAGTCATCCCTGTGAGAAAATCTTCCCTTTATACAGGTGTGACAAGGAGAGATCAAAAAAGAGTACCTGCAAGTCAGCTGAACTCATCAGCTTGGTGGGAAGTCGAAGGTCGGCGCTCAGGAGTAGTCACAACATTTACAGCAGGCTCTTCGGCTGAAGTCAGTGATATGAAGGCTGCGAAGCAGCGACAATGAATTCCCAGGACCTTTTGGTGGATCCATGGCATTTGGGAGCTGAGGGCATGGCTGCTGATCTGACAGGCTGGGATTGCTCTGGAGATGAAGGCCTTAGCGGGGCAAATCTATTATCAAAGAGCAGTGCCCATAGCTCGTCTGAGGAGGCTTCAGTATCAGCATCTTGTCTGTGGCTTCAGAACCTCAGTGTTCATGACTTAGAGTTCTTTTTGTGCCATTTCAAGGAGTGCAAGCACTTGTGACTTCACGGCAGCAAGATCCAAGAACTGGCTTCTGCATGATAGGGGGTCCTGACTGGTGCTATGAGAGGTGGTAGGGGCTGCTTCCATGTCTTTTAATGGGGGTCCAATAGTGCTGGGACGATGAAGCCTAGGTTTCCTCAGCTCATCAGGCCAGTACTTGTGGAGGAAATCCATAAGTGCCTCCAGTGTAGAAAACATCAGGAGAACCCCATTATGGACTACCCTCATAACTGCTGGATACCGGAGAGAGAACTGCAGACTAATGCAGTACATGATTTGACAGGCCTCAGTACAGGCTCAATGTCTGAGGGGTAGCTCTTTGGAGTAGTCCTGAAAAATTTGAATCGGGTGTTCCTTCCAGGTTAGCTGACCGAACTCTCTGGTTCTCTGAAGAATCTTCTCCTTGGTGGCAAAGCTGAGGAATCTGGCCAGGATAGGCCACAAGCAGTCTCCCTTCTTTGGCAGTGGTGCCAGAGAGCGGTGAGCCCGCTTAATGTCGAGGGTGAAGTCCCCTTTAAGCTGTAGTATGGTGGGGGGAGAATGCTAAAGAATCCCATGGTATCCCAAAGCTCCACACCTTTGGGATAGCCCAAGAAACCAATTTTTGTGGCAACTGTGATTTTCCAGTTCATTGACCTTTTCTCACAGGGCATGGATAAGTCGGTGTTGCTCCCTAACTGTTGAAGTAAGTTCTTGGATAGTGACCTTGTGTGGATCGATTTTGTGCTCCATTTGAAATGGAAGTGATTCCACCTTCTGGCTTGCCAAGGTGGTTTGCTGTGAGGTTGCTGTAACTTCTGACATTTGGGTAAGTAGCCGGTTAAGCATTTCTTCGATGGCTGAGGCTTCCCTGTTTGTTTCCTGCCTGGTTTCTTGTTAAAGAAATGGTTGATGACACAGTGATACTAGAACCAGGGCCACCAAACAGCATCAGAGACAACAAGCCCACTGATGTGCAACCACAGTGCTTGATGACCCATTGGGAAGGCTAAAACTGATGCAGCCCTCTTTTAGTGCACAGATTTCCTGGATTTAGACACTCAGGGAACAGTTACCAAATTAGGTGGCCATCTTGGATGGGGTCAAGCCACGGCCCCCATCCCCAGAAGAGCAGTTCTAAACTGCCAAAATCTGAGAAAAAAAGAAATATCCTCACCAGCATTGAGCATTGAAAAAAACCCTATTAAAATGGCCTTATATACAACTGCATAGTTGCTGACACAGGACCGGAGAGTGCCACAGATGCTGCTCTGGCAGCAGCAGCCAGCAGTCCAAAGGCACAGTCTTGGAGGCCGTAACTGCCTTAGCTGACAGCTCTGATGTCCACTTTGCAACCTTCCTTTGGCCTGAAGGAGCCACCTTTACAGCAGACCCCAGCTAATGGTACCAAGGAAAACATGAAGGAGAGACAAGAGGTGAAGAAGAGTTAATGAGTAGATACCACATACACAGCACTGAAGTTATTTCATGATTAGTCAGGAAGTGAAATGTCAATGGGATTGATAGGTTCCTTAATGTAAATGCCCTTTAAACCTAAAGTTAAACACATTAAAGATTTAAAAATGGTAATATATTTTTAATAAGATGGACACTTTCATTTGGAATACCACTTCAGTGGATCAAAAGTGTGTACTTTTTGAGATACAAACTACTAATGATGCAACTACTGATGATGTAAATTTACCTATGACAATCACATGGAGATGCAAAAAGACATAATGAAAGTCAAAAATAAATCACTTGCAGTAGACACTGACAACTAACTTGAGAAAACTGATTGCCTTAAATGGATGAACTGAGCAGCTGCAAAAAAGTGAATAGATTTAAATATGTGTTAATTGTTGGCTTGTTCATTGCTCTTGATATTAAATTTGACAGCTTGAGGGATTTGTTCAAAGTTGTACTACCAGGGCAAAATGTATCCTTTTTAACTCAAGTATTTCAGCTTCCTATAAGGGAATAACCTAAAAGAACAAATCAGCATACCATAAGGCCAGCCTGGTTTGGTGGAGGGCTGAGGCACTGGGCACCTACTTCCCGCAATGCCAGAGATCCGGGTTTGGGAATGGATTCAGGTCGCCAAGGATAAGCCAGGGTGGGAGAGGACTGAACATCTGAAGAACTGCTCTTTTTGACTGCCACCAGCTGGAGGCCTGGTGGTGGTGCAGCTTCAGGTGGCACGAAGGGAGGCCCCACACTTACGTGATTCGTGTGTGCTTGCACACACACACACACACTCACGTTCTGTGCCAGGGAAGGGAGATAATGCAAAAAAATGGTGGCAGGGACTTAAAGAAGCACTATCCATCCATCCCCAGATCCATGCTATAGCCTGGAACCCTGATCTACTCTGGATGATGTCTCTGGACGAGGAAAGCTGTCCTCCCTCCAGCCCTCGCATGTGGGAAAATCTGTGGGGGAACCTGCATGACCAGGTGAGTCTGGGGTGAAGTAATCACTGGTCTGGGGAGGCGGGACAGGGCTGAGTGACTGCCCCGAGTCACCACAAGGTAGAAGAAACTTTGTGGGGGGGGGGAGCAATCAACATGCAGTCTAAACTCAGTTCAATATCCAACTTGCCCTAAAACTAACTATAATATGCTTATTTGCATTTAACCCTTAAAAGATTGCACGAGTATATACATGTTCAGAATCCATATACATTCAAACATAAAACAGATCAAGAGATCATTGTTAAATCAGTATGATCAAAAGAACCATTTCTTCTTTGTACAGCAAAATTCCATATTTTTCCTGACATTAACCCACTTATACAAAAACACAGAAAAAAAACATTTCTAATGTATAGAGAAGGACTACTAGTGCTGGGAGCTACTGTTTCATACACATATCCCACAAAGTGTGTTGTAATCCTTATCTTTGTAAAACAGGTGTTTTTTTTCACCTTGAGCAAGTGGATCTTTTATACGAAAAACAGGAGCAAAAGTCAAGAATAGCGGAAGCAGGAGAAAAAACTGCAAGATCATACCCCTGAGACATGGGACGGCAGTTTTGATGGTGTCAGCAGCCTTCTTCTGCCTTTACAAACAGTACAGTATGTACCTTAGGAAGGTCTCTCTTTGGTCTTTACTTAAAATAAAATGGATGGAGATTTGAGACTGAGATGTGGGCTTGAAATAATAGATGTGGTATTTTGAACTAGATATACCTACAACATTAGAAATGCAACAAATATCGTATGATGCAGTATAAATGAAGTAAACTAAAGTAAAAACAGCATTTTTCTTTCACTTTCTTAGTTTTGTTTTCTCTTTTTCTTTTCCATTTGGTTTAACACATAGTGACATTTAATTAATAGGTTTTGTTGTTTGTAGCGTATTGTGGGGCAAGCTGGGTAGTTAATCCAAACAGCTAGAAGCATAATTGTTACTTTACAGTGTTTTAAGTACAGTATACTAATACTTGTGACTCAGCATTCTTTAGCATAATTACCTTGATTATCTTTTTAGACACTAGCGGCTCCAGCCACAAATGGTTACCAGGGCACAGCTGGGGCACAACAGATGGCAGCCAGGGCACTGATGTATTGTCACTATGGGGGAAGCTCTGCACCATATGGGGCACCAACTGGGGCACAGCATTTTTTTACCAGGGCACGTGCCCTGGCGGGCCCTGGTGTAGAGCCGCCACTGTTTTTAGATAAAAGGAATGATTCAATGTTTGTATGGTACGGGGTCAATACGATGCATGGAAGTGCTGCATTAACCGCGCTGTGTAGAGCGTGCTTGTGATTACAGTGACAGGGGTTTAACAGCAGAAGAAAATTAAACCCCTGTCACTGTACACTTTTCATGACAGGCATCAAGTTACCGTGTGCTGGGTGCTTGGTCAAGCCACTCCCATGATGGAGTGGTTAAGGCACCAGCACACTGCAAAATCAGGAGGCCTGGGGCTGTGGTTCAATTCCCCCCAGGTCTTCCCAAGCTACTGCATTTTGCTTTTTTAAACAAAAAACAAAGTTCCCCTCCCGAGTTTCTCCCCATGCCTCAGTCCACCCCCGGAGTTTGTTATATAAGTTCCGGGGCAAAGGCTGCCAAAACACAAGACACCCATTGTTCATAATGGCATGCGCTGTTTGTGTAGGTCAGTGTTTTACCCGAATTTTTTTCAGCGCACGCCGTTTCACCTGCAGCATCTATTGCCGTGATGTTTCTGATTTCGCTGACATGCCCCAGTGCCTGTATGTATGACCTCAATTTTTAAGGGAAAACTTATTTTGACATTTATTAAATGATTTATATGACTATTTTTTTTTTTCTTTTTGACAATGTTAATGTTTTATGAGACTTCTTTATGTTACAGTATATAAATATATTTAAAATCAAATAATTAAAATGTTTAAAAAAAGCAAGTATCAATCTTCTCCAGTGGTGCCAGAGAGGACAGGAAACAAAACATGGTGAAAGGCTAGCTAGATGAGAAAGTGAGCCTTGCAGGAGATGACAAGTCTCTATTGTACTGGAAAAAAAAAAAGTACTGGGCTGTACAGAAAGTGAAACTCCACCAGAGAAATTTGTGCAGAATGGCAATTTCACTTCTGAAATGCTTTTTGGAATTTATTTCAAAATTCCACAGAATTCTGGAAAGTATTCCTCTCTTGATGCCAGGCGCCTTACCAACTGTGCCTCCTTTATCTCCAAATTTTGGTTTGGCTTCCTCCCCTTATATCTTTCTTCTCTCCTCTTGTCCTCCCTTCTTCCTCTTACTTTCTTCACAACAGTGGCTTTCACTCTCTTTACTCACACAAATAAAATCTACTTCTGGCCATACAGTTTTTTCATTCTGCTTCCCTAAACTATGTGGTCTTTTTCCCTTTCCATTTGCTCTGTTCCTTCCCTTCTCATTCTGAAATCTCTCCTTCATGAATTTTCAATTTCTTCCTGCAGTTGCTTCCTAATATTGGGGTGAACATCTGCTAGCTGCCTCCCACCCTACAGTGACACAAGCACAGCGCTCCCCCCCAGTCATCAATCACTGCTCCCTCTCCTTATATTATTAGTGCTCACTTTTCTTTTCATAATTTTTCTGCCTGTTCCACAATTTACTATATGGCAAGTTTGATCTTGAATCATTTTTTCTTGTAATTATTTTAAGTTTCAAGTTCATGTTCAAGTTTTTATTATTAAAAGAATATATATATATATATATATATATATATATATATATATATATATATATGTAATAGACGGATCATGAAAATAATACCACTGAAAACGATTCAAAAAAATCCTTGTAATACATAGCAGCTCCCCATAATAGAATACTCCACTCCCAATAATACTACACTTCACTCCCAATAATACTATCGTTCCGACGAATGATAGTATTATCACTCCTCTGTTAAGGTGCAAGTGCACCCTGCAACCTCTCACTCAGCATAAGCCTTCTTCACCACTCAGCTGGAACAATTTAAAAAATGGCTCTGCGGGAAACAAGTGCACGCAACTTTCCGTCGAGATACTGTCTCACAAAAAACTACAACGGCTCTATCAAAGCCACAAACACTTACCAAACCTAGCTAAAATTTATCTCTAACCAGGAAAATCAAAACACCTTAAAAAAAACAGCCTTCAACTTAAAACTTTTTAACATCTACCTCATGAACATAGGTGAGTCATGGCCCATACAAACCATTCAAACTGAAGAATCAGACAATATCTTAGCCGATTTCATATTTCAGTTGAAAAAGCAGGATGGTGCAGAGTACGAACAGAGCACAATTAGAGGAATACTGGGCAGCACAGACCGATATTTAATTAAACATAATTACCCAGACTCAATCTTCCAAAGTGCCACAGTCACTTTCAAACAGACCCACAGCACACTCATAGCCAAACAAAAGTACCTGAAGAAGTTTGGCATGGGGAATCAACCAAAGCAAGCCCAGCCACTGACAGAAACAGAAATTAACCAGTTGTACAGCACGGGCACCCTCAGTCTCAACACACCAACAGCTCTCCTTCATCTCATGTTTTTTAACATAGGCCTACACTTTGAACTCCGAACAAGCGAACAGTACCAAGTGTGCTGGGGTGACATTGTCCCAGGCAGAGATACAGAGGGGAAAGAATATCTAGAATACCATGAGCAAGCCACTAAAACAAGAACAGGAGCAAATATCCAAGACGTCAGACCAGTGGTACCCGGGCTCTATCAAAACACACAGTGCCCAGAACGAGATGTTGTAGCTGCATACCATATATATGCTAGCAAGAGACCCTCAGCAATGAACAAACCAGAATCCCCCTTTTACCTTGCACCAAATCTAAAGCTCAAACCCTCAAGCCACTGGTACAAGACAATGACAATAGACGAAAACAAGATCCAAGGTATAATGAAGCTTCTACAGCAAACAGGGTCTTTCCCCAGAAAAGAGAATTATGAATCATTCTACTAGAAAAACTGTGATACAGATGCTCATTGACTCCAACATAGCACCAACTGATGTCACTCAGCTCTCTGGGCATAAAAATATTCAGAGTATAAATAATTACTCTACCTTGTCAGAAACAAAGCAAAAGAAAATATGTTCAGTCCTGTCATTCAAGCAGCCTTCCACCTCCTGAGCCCAGCTAGAAGCCGCATCTCCAAAATCCACCTCAGAGCCTACTACCGCTGCACAGACTGTCACACGGGAAATGACAGCAGCTCACACTCTCACCAATAAAAGTTCTCGGTTTTCTCAAGTGTCCAACAACATATTCGGATCCCACTGCAACTTTTTTGGTAACATCACGATCAACATTCAGAAGTCTTCTCAGCCCAAAAAGAGAAGATATGTGATCTACTCAGACTCGGAGTATGAGTGAAAAACGCAAACACAAACTTTACTCTGTTGAGTTACTCGTTCGTTAGCTTGGCTATTTCTTTACAAAAAAATGTAAAAGTTATATGTTCCATCTAAGTTTTACTACGAACTTTTAGCTGTTACTCTTACGAACTGTTACTGTTATGAACTGTTTCCTGCACTTTCCTGATGACCTCTTCAAACAACTTCCTGATGCAGCGTTCAAGCCCATCACTCAGCCTACACAACATTCAAACAGGTAAGACCTCGCCACCTTCTTGCATCCATATATTACAAAAAACAGAAAAATAGGTTACAGTGATTTACTCGGCTGAAATTCCATCTCGAGGTTATCTATGTCCCCAGAATCTCTTGATGGAATTACAGCCTTGTAATCACTGTAACATATATATATATATATATATATATATATATATATATATATATATATATATATATATATATATATATATATATATATATTAAAAATCACTACATAAATGCAATTAAATAGTAATAAATGAAAATTCATATAAAACATACATAAATTATCATCAATACAAACCGATACACAACTGGCAATTAAAATAATGGTGACCTTTCAGGTAGTCAAGCTCACTCTACTAATTTATTCAATGCTCCAAGTGCAAAACTTGCTACTGCAAATATTGTTGGCTTCCATTTAGAGAACAGTAAATAACCGACCTCCTTATTTCTGTGGTCTTTTGCAAGTCTTTTTATATCAAGGGGTTCAAGCCATTTCTGTTTTTCTGCCTTCAGTGAATTTAGTCGAAAAGCAGGTGCTGAACCTTAATTCTGCAATTCAAGTTACACTTGCAGAATATATTACCTCCATTATTTTTACCTCTCTTGTACATGGCATTACCATTTTCTAAAATCCCTAATCTGAGTCTTCAGAGTGCTACCCCATGTTTTTTTTCTCTTTTGCAGAATTCTAGGTAGATTTTATTCTTTCTGTATAATTAAAGTTCTCTATACAGTGTGAGACCTGGTAAGTCACTGAGTCTAGCATAAAGCATTTAAAATAAATGATTCTCTATTCTTTGTTCTGCAGTTCTCATACAAAATCTTAGGTTCTCTTGGTTGCTTTCATTCCAGATATTTGGAAGCCCAAGTCTACAGTAGTTAACACACAGTTCAACTTTTGGAACCAGTTATACTTATTTAAAATACCAGTAGCTTCTTCTCTGATGGCAGTCAATAAGTTTGTGTCCTGAGCCAACATAAGCATTCTCCACCAGTTTGCTGCCCTAATGTATGCACTGGCTTCCAGTGATACTATATTATTTTCCACCAGGATTATGGTAGAAGGATTGTTACATGGCATACTCAAAATATTCCTAAAGAAAGCATTTTATTTATTTATTTATTTATTGAATTTTGATGACCGGGTAAGCCCACTGGGCCCCGAAGGTCCCTTTTTCAGGGGCGACCCGGGAATAAACATTAAGAGACACATACAGTAGATAAACATGTGGGAGTACAGAGTATCACGGTATACAGTATTCAGCTGTTTACACATAGTAGACATGACATTGGTTAGATGTTGTTCATTATATTATCCATTGACAAAGACATTATAGAGACAGTACTGTAGTTTTTCTTGGTAAGCCTAGTTCAGGAGCATTAATAGGGAAGGAAAGCGATAGTGCATACATTGTTAGGGGCTAACACTTTTAGTTGGGTGAAACAGTCTACTGTGGTAACTGCAATAGTGCCTGAGGCAGAGGCAGTGGTACGAAAAAGCATCCCTTCCTTTGATACATGGTTAGGTCCTGTGACATAAGCAGATGCTCCTGTCTAGCAGGTGAGCCTTGAGCTTGGTCCGGAAGCAGGTGATGGACTCTGCCGTACCTCCAGGGGGAGGTTGTTCCAGTTGGAAGGGGCTGTGTACGCGAAGGACCTGGAGCCTGCTTTAGTCCTGGTCTTGGGAACCACAAGGAGAGTTTGGCCGGATGTTCTTAGTCTCCATGGGTTGGTTTTAACCCTAATGAGACCATTGAGGCTGGGGGGAGGTGTGGGACCCAATAACTTAAATGTAAGGCAGAGGGTTGGGTAGATGAGGCGAGCTTCCAGAGACGGCCAGCTGAGCCTTGATTGAGGTTCGCAATGGTGAAATCTCGGGTGTGAAAGAGTGGCAAAGTGGACTATCTTGTTATACAAGGCCTGCAGCCTGCCAAGCTCTGTCATGGCCACGCCCTGGAGAACTGGGACCGCGTAGGTTAGCTTTAGGAGAAGTACGCTAGCGGCAATGGCTACCCTAGCTTCTGGGATAATCTGGTCCTTTATTCTATAAAGGATTCCAAGTTTCCCATGGATGGCCTTGGTGATTTGGTCAACGTGATTTTTCAATGTGAAGCCTTGGTCCAGGGTAAGTCCAAGGTATTTCGTGGAGGTTACCACCTCAAGTTTTTCACCCCCCCTGGTTTGAAGTTGTAGGAGCAGTGACCTCTCAGGTCCCAGTGATCTAGGCCCGAACAGCATCACCTTTGTTTTTTTGGTGTTTAGTACCATTTTGTTCAGAGTAAGCCAGTCCTCCATCTGAAGGATGTCCTCTTGAAGGGCTGTCTCCAGTTCAGTTAGGCTAGGGGAGGCTCTGTAGATGACAGCATCGTCTGCATACTGGATAACGCTGCTGCTCCCACAGTGTGAGTGTAGATCATTTATGAACAGCGTAAAGAGAAGGGGGCCGAGTATTGACCCTTGAGGTACCCCTTCTTTGAGTGTTGATAGCTTGGAGACATTATCATTCCACTTGACCCTCTGGGTGCATCCCGTGAGGGTAACTCTCGAACCATCCCAGTGCATGGGTGTCAAGGTCAATAAGCACATTTTTGTATTAGGAGGTTGTGGTTAACCAAGTTTAACGCTTTTGAGAGGTCAATGAAGACCAAGGCCACTGGTCTCTGAGTCATTGTTGCTCAGGACTTCTGTCGAGAACTTGGCTAGCGCAGTGTCTGTCCCGTGCTTGGCTCTGAACCCATGCTGAGATGGAGAGATTACCTGGTGGATTTCCTGGTATTCTCAGAGTTGGGAGTAGACAAGCTTCTCCTGTACTTAAGCAACAGAGCACAGCAGGGAGATAGGCCTGTAGTTCCCAATAGGCTCTGTAGACCCCCCCCCCTTGTGTATGGGATCACTAGGGCCTGCTTCCAAGGCTCAGGTACTGATCCCTCAATAATGGACCGGTTTATCAGCCAGTTAGGGGTTCACTAGTGCTGGGGGCGCCTCTGAGATTCTGGTCTGGATCCCGTCAGGGGCCCCCAGATCCTCTCGAGCGCAGGGATTTAAGGATGCACAAAATTTCCTTTATCCTCACCAGCCTCAGGTGAAACAAAGGGCAATCAAGGTCTGAGGGCTGATGTGCATTATGCTCGCTCCTGTTGTCAGGGGTCCCACATTTTATACAGTTTCTAGGTTTTTTATCACTGTTTTGTTTTGTATAACAAACCCTATATTTCATGTCCACAAAGGATTTGGCTGTTTACATTGGCATTACAAGTCTTTTCCGGGATCTGATATGAATTGTTCACAAATAACTTGCCAAATTTTTAAACTGCCCTAGTGGATTGTGTAGCTTTCTTCTTGGTTTCTTCTATGTGCATAGACCAATTGTACTTATTATTAAATACTACTCCCAAATATTTAAAGACTCTAGTACATTTATATCTGCAATCTCCAGTCTTCCATGCCATATCCTGATTTGGTTTGTTCCCCGGTATCATGATATTAGATTTTTCATCACTGATTTCAATAGCTAGCTCTGCAAGAAGATTTGCTATAAAGGCCAAAGCTTTCTTAAGACCCAAGGGGATTTGGGAAAGAATAACTATACTATTTGTATAACAGCAATAATACTCTTAAATGCCCAATTGCAGGAGCAATAATATCTATTTCTGTCATAGCCACTGTCAGAGAATTTAGGTATATGTTAAGTAAAAAAAGTGCAAGAATGTAACCTTGTTTGACACCTTTCTGTACAGCAAATCCACCCGATTGTCTCCCGTTTTTCCCTACTCTAACATATGAAATGTTGTTATGGTGAAACAGTTTGATTACCTCCAGGAGAGGTCTATCTATATTATACAAATGCAGATTTGCCATAATAGCTCCCTGTTTACATTGTCAATTGCACTGTGTAAGTCTATGAAAGCCAAGTACAATGCTTGTTTCGTCTCAACAATATATTTGTTTAGCATATAGTTTAAAATAAATATGTTGTTGAGGGTTCCTTTCTCTTTCCTAAAGCCAAATTGTAGCTCTGATATCATTTTCTCTTCCATTTTCCAAAGTTCAAGTTTTGTTAAAATAAATCTTCAAAACAATTTTAAGGCAAATACAGAGGAGAGTAATTGGCCTATATTTATTATGATCTTTCATGTCTCCTCTCTTAAAGATGGGTACAATAACACCTTGTGCCCAATCATCAGGTAGTATGAAAAGCTCTGGAAATTAAATTGAACATGGGAGTTTGGCCCATGCCTCTTGGGCAGTAAGGAAAATCTCAGCAGGTATACCATCTTAATCTGCAGCTTTGTTGTTTTTCTAAGCTAATATGGACTGTTTTGTTTCATTCTCACTGAACTTGATTCTTGAATTAAGCCCTCTGTCTTCTTCAAGTTGTAATTTGCTACTATTTTCTACTAGTTTCCTGCCTATATTTCTCCCTAGAAAACTTACTGTATCCCATGTTTCACTATCAATGATCGATAATGTATTTCTATCCAGCGTCCTAGTACCAAAGGCTGCTGATTCCGAAAAAGTTTTTGCATTCCCTTTCTCAGATGGATATTTGTAGCTGAGCCTAGAGTTCCTTGTGTTAAGTTTTCTTTTTAATTTTTATCAGATCTTTATATTCTTTCCTGACATTGATCAGAGCTTTGTTATAACTTATGTCTCCAGTTTTTTAGAAGACTTTCTTTAATTTACACAATAACTTTCACATTTCATGATAGTCTTTATCAAACCATCAGATTTTAGGGGTCTAAGGCCTATTTTTCTAGTATCTCTGAACTGGCACTAATTTTTCTAGTAGATGGTCACTAATGGACAAGTACCAACTTGTGACCCTTGCAAATACATGTTTAATTTCTATGTTTGAATGTACATTCATTATGTTAATTATCATTTTTGCCAGATTTTGGCCCATAATATCAATTATCTGGTCTGTAAGCTTTTGGGCCCACTCTAAAGGTACTGGTATCCATTTAATCCTTTTCTTATTCATGATTGTCAAGTCAGACCCAGCCAACCTCAAACTGTGAATGTGACTTGGTCTCTGTATATCACAAGAGCTGCAAAGTTTAATTACTACTGGGAAATGGTCACCATTCCAGAGTTTCATAATCTCTAGGCTGGAAATTGTATGGAAATTTAAAATATTTACTATGCACAAGTCCAAAAGGGAGCCCCACCTACAGTCATAGGAAATGAATAGTGATCTATTCTAGCACCATTTACTCTACATTAACAACATGTGACATAAGTTCCCCAAATAAGGAGATATATTTTGTCCCTAATCTAGAGCATATGTTGTCCAGAGAATTTTGTAGTGGAATGTTACATGTATCATCCAGATGTCAGTGTCTATCATATATCTCCTGTACAGAACCAGTTCTTATATTAAAATTTCCTAATAGGAGCTGGCCCAGTGGCACTGAGGGTTGAGGCATTGGATGCCACACCTTGCGCCACTTTGGTGACCTGCATTCAGAAACGAGTGTGGGCCACCAAGGGTTGGCAGGGAAGAGAAAGATTGAGCATTCGGAAGACAGTTCTCCTTCTCTGGGGAAGTGGGGGTTCTGTCAGTAGAGATGGGTGAAGTGGCCCAAATTTCGCTCTACGAAGTGATTCATGGAGTGAAGGTGAATTTGAGGAGTGCTCCGCAATGCAAAGCGGAGTACTTTGCATTATAATGGGTAACACAAAGTCCATTGAAAACTATGACTTTGCATTACTCCACCTTCCCAAACCACTACTGCACCAATTCTTAAGGTGAAGTACATTGAAAACAATGTACTTTGCCACACTTCACCTTGTTTTAAACTCCAAAGGAGCATTTTGCAGTGATTTATGGGATTTCGGGTCACATGGGCTCTAGATTGCTCTGCACAGCCTCAGTTTGGGGTACTGAGTGTAGGAAGCTGTAGGAGACAATCTGCACTGAGAGTTCTCTGCAATTCAGACCTTCTAAAAGCTGTTAAAAAAGCCTTTTTGAGTCATTTTTTTTGCTGAAACTTTAGTTCATCAATTACAGGAAACTCTCCTGTGCTCATAACGTCGAGTGTTTACTGTTTGTGTGTGGATTTTGAATATTAATGTACAACATTCAGTCTGTGTACTGAGAGACAGTGGAAATGTGCTTTGGGGGATGGGCATATCTGTGGTGTAGGTAGATTAACTTGGAGAAAAAGAGTGCTTTCTGTTTTGGTGATATTTTTCTTGTATGACTGTGTTAATGTGCACACAGTAATATTTTCAATAATCTTGCCATTTTTTTGCTGATTGCTGTGGTGCAGCAGTGCATAATTTTATTTTGTTTAAAATATGTGGTTATATTACTGAAGTTTTCAATTTGCTACGCATTACTTAGTATGTGTGTGACTATGTGTGTGATGCGTGTCATCAAATCAGATGCCTTTTATTGTGCCACATAATAATTTCAGCAATGTGAACCTGCTATCCACTGCATCTGTGTGATTTTTGTACTTCTTTGTGGTATCTTTACTGGTACTAGTACTAGTGACTGTCACTGCAGCAGTGCAGTACACTGCCCCACAGCCTGCCCCAACTGGCAAAGGTATTCTTTTCCAGATTTGAATTTCTGATGGTGAGCACTGGTTAGGTTTTGTGCCTTTGCATCTGCCTCTCTTCAGTGCACAGCACAATCTTAATCTGTCTGTGCATTTGCCCAATCTCCATCTGTAACTTAAGTCACAGTTGTTTCTTTGGCTTCCCTTCAGAGTACTGGACAGGTGTGGTGCATAATTCTGCATGAACATTGTACTCATTAATATGTGTTTTTAAGTCAGGACCATCATCACAAGTCACTTGTGATACAAATCACGTTCTTCATCATCACGGTCACAAATCACAATTCATGATCACATCACGAATCACAACACTAATTTTTTGCCCAGTTACTTGGATGTATTGCAAGCATGTTTTGTAGTATCTCTCCAGGCTTCACCAGCCTGTCATTGTACTCATTAATGAGCATTTTTAAGTCAGGGAGTTTGTGCTACAGCTCATCGGGGAAGTACAGCCATAGGCATTCGCATTCTTAATACAGTTCCATATTGTTTATCTCACACCGTCGACACCGAATCACATTCTTCATCATCACGGTCACAAATACAGTCACAAATCACAATTCACGATCATGTCACGAATCACAGCACAAAGTTTTTTGACTAGTTACTTGGATGTATTGTAAGCATGTTTTGTAGTATGTCTCCAGGTTTCACCACCACGCCATTGTACTCATTAATGAGCGTTTTTAAGTTGGGGAGTTTGTGCTACAGCTCACTGGGGAAGTACAGCCATAGGCATTCATGTTCCTTCCCATACAGGATGTGAGTTACAGTACTGTAAGTAGTGGTGGACGAAGTGGCCCAATTTGCTCCATGAAGTGATTCACTGAGTAACGCCAGAATCTATGGAGAACTCCACAATGTGAAGCAGAGTACTTCGCTTCATAATGAGGAACATGAAGTCCATTGAAACCAATGACTTTGCGTTATTCTGCTTTTCCCAAACCACTTCTCCACCAATTTTAAGGCGAAGTACATTGAAATCAAAATAATTCGCCTCACTTCACCTTTTAATTGAGCTCCAAATGAAATTCTGCAGTTATTCATGGGATTGCAGGTCACTTGGGCTCTAGATTGTTCAGCACAGCCTCAGTTCAGGCCTGGGTAGTGTGTGAGTGTGTGTGTGTGTGTGTGTGTGTGTGTGTGTGTGTGTGTGCAGTGGTAGCTAGAGACAGTTTGCTCTCAGAGCTCTGCAATTCAAAACCTCTAAAAGCTGTTTAAAATGCCTTTTTGAGTAATATTTTTTGCTCAAAATGTAGTACATCGATTGGAGGAAACCCTTCTGTGCTCATATCATCAAGTGTTTATTGCTGTGTGTGGATTTTGAATGTTAATTTAGAACAGTCAGTCTGTGTACTGTGAAGTGTGCTTTGGAGGAGGGGTGTATTTGTGGTGTAGGTAGATTAATTGGAAGAAAAAGGCAGTCTTTCTGTGTTGGTTATATTTTTCTTGTATAACTGTGTTAATGTACACGCAGTAATATTTTCAGTACTTCTTGACTTTTTTAGCTGATTGTTGTGGTGCAGTAGTGTACAATTTGTCTGTTTAAAATATTTGGTTATATTAATAAATGTTTTCAATTTGCTATGCATTACTTGTGAGTGCATGTGAGTGTGTGTGCGATGCATGCCATTAAATCAAACACCTTTTATTATGTTACAGAGCAATTGCAGCAGTGTGAACCTGCTATCCACCACACCTGCATGAATTTTTTATACTGCTTTGTGGTATCTTTACTGGTAGTGGATTGTTACTGCCGTGCACTAATCCCCCAACTGGCAAAATGTATTCCTTTCCACATTTGGATTTGTGACTTGTGAGCACTGGTTAGGTGTTGTTGTGCCTTTTCGTATGCATCCCTTGAGTGGGCAGCGCAATCTTAATCTGTCTGTGCATTTGCATGGCACCATTAATTCTGGGAGACTGCATTTCTTGTTACGCTCTCATTTCACTTTGTCAGCACTGGGAAATTTTCTGAACACAAGACAGTTGCATTTATGGGAGGCACATTAATTCTGGTGACTCTGTGTGTGACCTGACCACTGTGCACATAACTGAGTGCGCCATTAATTCTGGGAGACTTTGCATTTCTTGTTACACTGTCATTTCACTTCATCAGCACTGGGGAGTTTTCTGGACACAAGACAGTAGCACTTTGGAGATGCACATTCATTCTGGTGACTGTGTGAGTGGGATGCTGCCAATATGTTTGTCACTCCACCTTATTTCGCGTTTAAGGTGGAATGACAAGGTGAAGTGAGCCTTTTCTATGGGGCACTCCACGTAGCGAAGTGCCAACGCGAAGTGGCCACTTCACGTTCACTTCACTGGTGGATTTTAAATTCACTGCATCTCTATCCAGTAGTCAGTGCTTGCCTGGCCCCTAACAGCAGCTGGGAGCTGGTGCACCAATGACACAAGACAGGGGTCGTGAGTGACATAGACGCTTGATAGCAGCATGCACTTTGAGCATGCACGGCGCCATCACAGGTGTCATTGCACACACAATCCCGTTAAGAAGGAAAAATGGGAAAATGCACCACAGAGGATGAAGAGGGAACTCACTGGCCTCGTACCTGACCAGCCACAGCACAGGAACACTTGATCCAGTTTTGGAGGGGAGGGCCCCCCTCTGATCCCACCGGGGGGCAAGCCCTTGGGCCACTACTGTACCAGCTGGTGGACATGATGATGAGACTGAGGCTCCCCCAGATTGTGAGGGCTGTGGGGGCAGGAGTATAAACAACCTCAAAAAAAAAAATCTAACAGCATTAACTTCGAACCACTGTATTTTTCTATTATGCATGATACCAAATGGTTCAAACATGTTAAAAAGTCCTATTCATCTTACAACCTACCCTCAGGTGGAACATATGCATTTATAATAATAAAATCAGTGTCATTAATATTCGTGATGTGGTTACATAAAAAATAAGGCTCTCCTACCTCTAAAAGAGTTACTTTTTTTAAAGTAACTGTTGAGAATAATGAAATTAGACCCCCCTTTTACCCTGCCCATGTTATTAATGTTAATCACCTATTTTGTAAAACATTGCTATCCCTGCAAAATATTTATTTTTTCCCAATAACCAAGTCTCCAGAAATAGGTTGTTGTCATGCTTCATGATTTCCTTCAACCAACCCATGTCCTCACACTCACTTAAGAGTCCATCAATATTCCAATAGATTATACTGATTTATTTTCTGTCTTCCCCTAATTGTCAGCTTCTACTGTATCTGATTGATTCTCATACTCTGCAGCTGTCTCAGTGCTGGATGATATATAAATTGTTCCTTCATCTTCTGACTTGTCCATGGGCATTACAATACTATTATTAATTATTGGCCCTCTTTAGGTTCTGCCCCTTATCATCCTAGATTTCCAGCTTCTATGATCATCCTGTTGTGCTAGTGTATGCATTATTTCTTTGTTTTTCTACATAGGTTTTTATCCACCTTATCAGGTATGGGTGGCTGTTCAGCCCTGTCTCCATCAACCATGGCTGTCTGATGTCTCCTCCAGTTTTGGGGGACCCTATCCCTCATGGATTACCCCCTGCAGCAGAGCTGGGAAGGGAAGGTCATCTTCCCGCACCTGGAATGCAAATCCAAATTTGTGCCCAAAGCCAGCGAGACCGAGTGGGCCATTGGTGTGAGTGAGCAGGGCTTCATGAAACCGATCCTTTATTTTTCCTCCTGTTTTCTCCCCTGGGCAGCATGGATGTGCAATGAGCACATTGTGCAAGCTCCACTTCTGCAGAGATGCTCCTGGTGCTCCGAGCATGCACCCTTCCCACTTTGTTGCAACCCGCACACACTACCATCTGGATTCCTCATGATGACAGTCAAGGGGCAAGGCACAAAATATCCCCTCCCAGAGGGAGGACAGCAGTCCAGTAAACACTCAATCTTCCCTCTCCTGACCAACCCCCAAGTGATCCATGTCCATTCCCAAACTGGGTCACTGGTGTGGGACAACATAAAGTGCTCACAGTGCCTCAACCCTGTGCACCACCTGGATGCCTGGTGTATGCATTATTTCTAATGGTTCTGCAAATTCTGTCATTCGCTTCTGATTTTTACAAACATGGTTTTGAAACTGTATTTTGTTTTTCCCTGCTGCTATGTCATCTATTGTTTAACCATTCTATACCTATTCCTGGCCTGGCTTTGATTTGCCTACTAGTTTATTGGTTTACAAGCATTTTTAATGTTATATCCAATTTGACCCCAGGGGGTTAAATTATTGCCTTGCTCTGATCAATTCCTTTCTTAATTCCTTGTTTTTCAGTGTTATGCAAAGAATATTTGCCATTGACTCGCACTTATGTCTGTAAGCTGTAGTTATAGCCTGCCATCTAGTATCTGTTCCTAAAACACTCTTACAGATATAAACCATGACTTTTAAGGCCATTGTCCTGGATTCCCCCCTTTTCCCTCACAAAAAGACAAAAACTATTGTATGTTGTTGTGCTCAGATTGGCAATTAATTTATTATATATCATAATTCCATTTTCCAACTCATCATCTTTTATTACTGTATCTTTCACAATTGCATTTATTGCATCCATATATCAATCTCTGATCATCCCTCTTTCTTCCTCTTCTTGCTCCCCCAGGTGAAAATCTGGGTGCCTTCTTCTCTTTTCCTTTTAGGTAATGGTGAGAACTGAGACTGCTTTTTCTCCTTCAGCTTCTTCTTCTTTTCATCCTATTCCTTTTTCTTCCCCCCCCCTCCTTCCCCACCTTCCCTCATCTCTGCCATCCACCTTTGTCAGTCCATAAACTGTCCTACAGGACATTTTCTGTCATCCACCTCTGACAGACCTTCCATACAGTCCCTTTTGACTGTCTTTCCCTCACAATCTATAATTTAGGGTGGGTGGGAGGGATCAAAACATCAGCAAAAGTGGCTGAACCACTCCTGTGCTGCCCGTTATGTACCTCCTTAGCCCCTCCCTTCCTGTTGCCTGCCCTATTGTTCTGTCTCCCTGTCCCTCCCCTTCCCCTCCCTCCTTCCCCTCTGAGCACACCATCTTCAGGTAAAGGGAAGGGGTGCACCAGGACAACTTGGTCTGCCCCTTAAAGGGCAAACTCCATTGTCCCAGATTCCTCCCTTTTCCCTCACAAAAAGACAGAGACCATTGTATGTTGTTGTGCTCAGATTGGCAATTAATTTATTATATATCATAATTCCATTTTCCAACTCATCATCTTTTATTATTGTATTTTTCACAATTGCATTTATTGCATCCATATACCAATCTCTGATCATCCCTCTTTCTTCCTGTTCTCACTACACCAGGTGAAAACCTGGGTGCCTTCTTCTTCTCTTTTCCTGTTAGGTAACAGTGAGAAGTGAGACCGCTTTTTCTCCTTCAGCTTCTTCTTCTTTTCATCCTATTCCTTTTTCTTTTCCCCTCCCCCATAGGGACCCTTCCTTTACTTCTCTCTCCCTCTTTCTTTTTTTTTTAACTTCTATTTTCTGCATGTCTCCTCCATGCTTCTATAAAACCCATTGTTTCTGTATTAAACATATCCATGGCTAGATCTGACAGGTGCACTCCATCTGACCTGTAGAAATCATCTACCCACTCTTCCATGGCCCGCAGTATTATGTGCCCTTCCATTTTCCTTATCAGTGTTCCTACCCTACTATTCATCTTTCTCCTGGCCCTGTCTACCGCTCTATGACTGTGTTCATGTCTCCAAACCCTTCTTGGGATCATATCTGACTAAACAATGCATACCCCTGGCCACCACTGCAGTATTTTCTCTAAATCCCTTTTCACCTGCATGTATGTGTCCACCCATGGCTTATCCCCAATATCGTTACCCCCTAGATGCACAATAATTAGGTCTGGAATGGGTTGCTGCTCCTTCATTTCTTTCAGGGTAGGAAGCAGTTGTGCCCATCTCATCCCACAGATGCCACGCCAAACCAACCTACATTTTCTCACATCCTGATACAGCTGTTTCCCCCCAGCCTTTTTCTCAGCTCTCCTTTCTGCCCAGTAAATGTAGGAGTGACTGCAGATCCATACTTCCGTGATCCTCCCTCATCCTATAGAATTTAAGCAAAATAAATATCTTACATATGTTCTTAGCTCCCCTTTTTTTTGTATCACACCTCTATGCCCCCCCCCCCAATGTAGCTCTGTATCTGAAAAACAAAACACAGGTGATACGTTAGTCTCCATACTGCAGAACTGGAATGTATCTCTTGTAACTGGCAGACTGCCAGCTCCCCTTCTCCAACATGTTAGTCACCGTCTCACTTGCTGCTGCCTACTGTGATGCAGCCCCTATCTGTAGGGAGTGGGATGAGTAATTGCATGGATCCTCCCCCAAGAATTGCATGCCTTTTTTGAGCATGGCCATTACTTGATAACTTGTGACCTTTTTTCCATCTCCATGTAAAAATATTCTCCCTGTCCTACACCGACGCTCTGCAGCGTAAGCCCACAAAGCCTTCACTGGGCAAACTGAGCCATCTACCGGGGCCTTCAGGGTTACAGTACAACCCTGTTTCCCTTGATCCATCTTTAACTTCTTAATCATGATTTGTATCTCCTTCACCCCCAGCTTATATCTTCACATTCCAACCCCCCTTCTTCATCCTTACTGCCATGTCCCACAGCCTCGCTCACTCTCATGGCCCCTGCAAACATTACCAGATACATCATATGGAATAGCTGTGCCTCATCTTTTGATCTGCAGATTGCCGGTAATACCCCTTTTATTTTCACCAGCCACTGCTCACCTATGGTTGTCTATTATCTGGAGCTCTTTGTTTTAACCTCCCCCATCCCTGCATCATTCTTCTAATTAACATTGACTTAGTCAGGTCCTTCCAACCCTTCAGGTTGCAAACTAAATTAATCCCTGCCAGATAGACCCCCATCGTGGTGTGGGCTGTTCCTCTCTGCCATTGCTCTACTGTGAATTTCCCTAACTGTTCCTCTGTAAGTGGCTTACTTACCTCCATGTGGTGTGTTGCCCTGAATGTTTGAAACACCCGCCATGCCCCCTCGTAGGCCCTCAGAGTCCATGGTGCCCATGAGCTGCGAAACAATAAATCTGCTCCCTCTTGCCAACGTCTCAGATATTCATTGATATGGTCATTTTTTGCTCCTCTGCTGTTGGTGCCAGCTTCTGGAAATGATCCAGCTGCAGACGGGAAAGGCTGTCAGCCAGGGTATTGTGTACCCCTTCTATGTGTTTAGCTCTGAATGACATATTCAAGTTCAAGGCCCTTAACACCAACTGTCGCAAGACCTGCATGACCGGTTCTGACCTGGCTCCTCTGTTGTTTAAAACATCTACTACTGCCTTGTTGTTGCACCAGAATGTCATCTTCTGATTCTGCAGTTCTTCCCTCCACACCAGGGTGCAGGCCCAAATGGGCATGATCTCCAACAATGTGATGTCTTTTACTTTCCCGTCCCTCACCCAGTCTGCAGGCCATGGTTCTGCGAACCATCTGCCACTCAAATAGCCCCCCATATCTAAGCCCCCTGCTGCATCTGTGTAGAGATCGAGGTCCGTGTTATAAACCCAGTCCTTCTGCCAAAAGGAACAACCATTATAGGTGCTGAGGAACTCCTCCCACACCCTGAAATCTTCCTTAACTCCTTTTGTCATGTCTACCCAGTGGTGTGGTCTGGTTACTCCCACTGTGGCCCTTCCTAGCCTTTTGGTGAAAGCCCTCCCTGGTACAGTTCCCATACACGCAAAGTTTAGGTGTCCCAGGACCTGTTGTACCTGCTTTAATTGTACTCTTCTTCTACTTGTGTGTACTTGAATCAGCTCCCTCAGCTTCAATACTTTCTTGTCTGGTAACCTAAAAACCTCCCCAGGGCATCTATTTCAAAACCCAGGAATTGTAGAACCTTACTGGGACCTTCTGTTTTATCCGATGCCAATGGAACCCCTAATTCTCTGCATATATCTTGGAAACTGGCCAACATTCTTTCAGTCTCACTCCTCCTGCTGTTTATTAAAAGGTAATCATCCAAGTAGTGAATGACAGTCTTGCAACCATTTTTTTCCTAAAATATCCACTGTAAACAGGTGCTGAATGCTTCAACTATAGCACATGCTATGGAGCACCCCATGGGCATTGCTTTGTTGAAATAGTACTGCTCCCCAATCTTAAAACCCAATAAGTCCCAATCTTCCCTCCTAACCGGAAGCAGTCTGAATGCCGATTCTATATCCGTTATGGCCATCCAAGCATCAGTAGTCACTCGGATGATCTGCACGGCCTCCTTTAATGTGGCGTAGCTCACTTTACTATGCTCCTCGCTTATGAAATCATTCATCGAGTCCCCCTCTGGAAATGACAGGTGGTGAATCACCCTGTATTCTCCTTGCTGTTTTTTGGGGACCAGCCCCAATGGAGACATTCTCATATTTTGCAGTGGAGGGGTAGCGTATGACCCTTCTACTCTACCTGCTGCTTTTTCCTTATTTATTTTCTGTCTTAAAATGTCCTCCTTCCCTTTAACTGAAACCAAATTGTTTGCCTCTCTCGCTCGCCTCGGGCCTTCACACTTTAAAGGGAAACCGGTCTCAAACCCTTTCTTAAGTGACCCCTCCATCTCCTTATCTGGATATTTTCTTAGCCACTTTTCCCACACTTCTATCTTAATGGGCGTCCTTGCTGTTTGGAACTGATTTCCTGCCCTCTCCCCTTTGTTTCTACTATACCCACCCTCCCTGTCCCTTTTTCATTCCTTGTAGTTAATAATTCTGGCTCCCTCTACCTGTCTGTCCTCTGCCTCTCCCCCCTCTATTCCAAGCCAGCCCCTTATATCCCTTCCCAAAAAAACTGTTGGCCTGTTCCTTGCCTCCCTGACCCTTTGGTCCCTTGTGCCCATGTCATTCTGCATCTACTTGCTGGGTGTGTTCCTCCACATTTTGAGCAGGCGTGCCAAAAACGGCATTGTGGGCAAGAGCAGGATGCCCTATTGTAACCCCAGCAACACCTCTGGGGTGCCCCACCCCGCTTCACCATCTCCCCTTCGGGCGTGGACTGGTCAGTTACATAATCTGTCCACAGATCTAATTGTTTTGTATCCCATCTTACATCCCCGAACGTCGCCATCCTTTGCCGGAAAAACTTGTAGTATTTCCATCTCACCCCTCCTTTCGCCTTTGCTCATCTTATTATCAGGGAATAAGTGATCATTGGAATGCCCAGCTCAGGTTTCCTTTCCAACACTATAGCTGAGTACTTGGCGAAACCTACAAACCACTCATCCCAAGTCTTTCCTTTGGTAAATTTGTCCTCCTCTTTCTTGCCCAAAAAAACCACTGCTGCAGCCATTTTGCTCTTACCAATGTTCTCCGCTTCCTTGTATTTTGCTGCTGTGTCCTGGCTCACTAGTGCATATATGTCCACGTACTCCCCCTTCCATATTTTTTCTTTCGTGGCCAGTGGTACGTGCCCCCCATTCTCATTCCTGGGCTTCTTATCTCCCATGTTCCTTTTCCTGCCTTCTACAGTTTTTCTCTTCCCCCTTTGTTGCTGCTGTATCTGACCTAATCTCCGCCAGTGCGGATTCCATCTGACCCAACCCCCCTGTCCCAAGCGCCAAAATAATTTGACATATGTACTCTTTTATGCTTTCTCCTACCTCCCCGGATACATTACCTATGGCCTTGTTGGTTTCTTGTGGCCTGCTGTCCTCTGGATGCCCTGTATTGTCCCCTTGTGGTGGCATGGCTGGTTGTGCTACTGGCTGCAGAAGGATTGCTGTGCTCGGGGGATCCGGTCTGGGTTCCACTGGGGGAACCACCACCTGGTCTTGGGGCTGTACTGATGGGACTGGGATCTGGGGCTGCAGTGGTACTGGGCTAGCCACTCTGGGAGGTACCACCAGCAGTGGCTGCACCCTGTTAGGGCTGCGTGGCCTCCTTGTTGGCCTCTTCCCACCACCCCCCTTTTCGCTTCCCTGCTTTCTGCTTCTCCCCAGATCTCCCAGCTCCTCACCTTCCACCAGCTGCCACATTCTGTTGGCCTTCTCTGCGAGCTCCACTATAGCCTTGTAGGCATCTTCCTTAGATGGCTTGTTCCTTCTCGGTGCCATTTTCTTTGTACTTGTCTGTGGAGGCTGTAGAGACAACTGACCAAAACCAAGAAAGTTGAACATTTTTCATTAATCATCTGCCCGAAATAGCCTTGTATTTTTAGGCCCTCCCCACTTCTAGTTAAATTATATGCTCTTATGTAATATGTAGTTATTTCACCCTTATTTATTTAATTTTTTCAGTATATATTTATTTGTTTATTTTTTATATACCACCTCTTAAAATGCCCCCCCGGCCCTCGTATGTGTCTCCACCCGGCACCCTTGTTCTTGTTGTACTGCCTCTCCTTGCTGGGGTTTGCATGCCCCCCACCTGTGCAATTTATCTAGAGATGCTGTGTTCCCCATAGGCCTCCCCCAGGCCCTGCTGCCCCCTTTCCGCCAGGCCTTGTGTCGTGACGTCAGACACCGAGCATCTGTCATCGCTCCGCATGGCCTTCTAGGCCTCACATTCTCCCCTTCATGTGCCCAAAAGGCCTCTGGTCCCTGTAGGCCTCCCCCGGGCCTTGCTGCCCCACTTTCCACAAGGCCTTTGTTGTAACATCCCGCTCCGGTCATCTGTCATCATCCCACGTGGCCATCTAGGCCTAACATTTTCCCCCTCATGTGCCCAAAGGCCTCTGACCTCACCGCATGGCCCTCTAGGCCTCCTCATTATCCCTCTCACCAATTTGGTGGTAACAGAACCAAATGCATGGCCATTCCTTTTGCATCCCCCTCTGGCACATCCTCACTCCCCCAGAACGTCCTGCTTCCATACCTCTGGTTCTCCCCCCCCCAAGCTCGATTCCCTCCTGATGCATGGCCCAGCTGCGGCATCTGACGTCATGCCATGTGGTTATCCTAAGCTTTTGTACTGCCAGCCCCCACTCGACTAGGCCCTTGCACAGATGCCCATTATCAGCTGCCTCTTATTTGGCCGGCCCAAAGGCACTTAGCAGACCCACAGAGTCCCCCATCACTCCTCCTTTTGCTTTACTTCAGAAGGCCACCACTTGGCCCACCCTCCCTGTGAAACTGTTCATCTTGCGGTCTCCCCATGGTGTGTGACATCATGCCACGTAGCCGTCTGTGCTGGTTCCACACTATCACTGTTTGCCAGGCCACTCCAAAACGTCCTATGTCCTTCTTGGTGAACCAGCCCAGTCCCATCCCTTTCCAAGCCAGCGCTCGTGCAGTAGACCTTGTCCCTCCCTTCAGATCTCTTGTTCACTCCCCAGACCACACTCTTTCACCACTTGACTTGCTGGGACCATTGCCAATCAAATACCATCGCCTGCTGTCTCCTCACTGCTGCAGACCTTTCGATCATGTGCCACAATGCTTGCTTAGCTTCCACCGCTCGCTGTCCCTCCATATCATGCTCTTCAGCTGTTTCCTACGCTAGGCCTCCACTGGCCCAACACCGCTGCATGCAGCTCAATCTCTTACAGCACTAAGCAGCAAACTTCATTCCACTTCCTCCGGGCAAGGCCCACAGCCCCCAGATACCCCTCTACAACCTCTCTATTTAGCGCTTCACAGTCTGCTCCCTATCAAGCCCTGCCATCGCTGTATATTGCAACTGCACCACAAACAAACAACATTTTTTTTTTATACGTGGCATCCTGTCCCTCTTGAGTTAAGCAACCTTTCTTACCCATTGCTAGCCACCTATTGATTTATTATGCATTCAAGAAAACTGTTTAACATCTCTAAACCAACATAGTTGTTTGTTTTTCTTAGCTCTTTATTCCAGGTGTACAAACCTTCCTCAATTAACATGCCAATCCAAAGTGCTGTAGTTTCAGTATAGATCAAAACTTCTGCAAAAGTGGCTGAACCATTCCTGTGCTGCCCATTATGTACTTCCTTTAGCCCCTCCCCTTCCTGTTGCCTGCCTATTGTTCTGTCTCCCTGTCCCTCCCTTCCCCCCTCACCCTCTGAGCACACCATTTTCAGGTAAAGGGAAGGGGTGCACCTGGACAACTTGGTCTGCCCTTAAAGGGCAAACTCCATTGTGGGTCTAGTTTCTTATCTTAGGAATACATTTAAGGTATAGTGTAGCTAACCTCACCACTTTGTTAATATCTATCTCTTTTCTTCTCTTCTAATTCAGTTACAGTTTTGGTCTCCTCTGATCTGTGGTACATTCTCTCCTTATGAACTTTTTCCCCTATTGACCTGATTTTTAACTTCTTGGCCCAGATATTCAAACTGCGCCAGTCTGAGGCGCAAGCCCCTTCGCTGCTCAAAATAGTTGAGGGTGTGGCGAGTGATATTCAAAGGAGTTGCGCTGTTGGTAACTCCTTTGAATAACACCCCGAGCACAACACTGCGCAGGCGCGAGTGGAACTGCGCTTCCGCCAGAAGTTGCCAGAGTTGAGCATTCAACTTGCGGTGGCGCAAGTACCATTGCGCCATCGCAAATTCCGATATTCAAAGGTGACGTAAAATGGGGCCATAATTTATGCAAGGTGCAGGGGCCATTTGCATCTCTTTATCTTCATTTGCATGCCATTTGCATGTAGGTCGCCCGATCGAGGACTTGCTCCTGGCTACCTGCCAGGCAGCAGCCGTCGAGGACCGGCGCCTAATGCAGCTTCCGATCGCGGGCATCACAGTTACATGACCTCCCCACACATCACCCATGGCCACGTCGCGGGCAGAATCCGATACATGTCGCTTCCACACATCATACATAGCCCGATCGCGGGCGGAATCCGTACATGTCGCCCCTCCAGTGCCTGATCGCGGGCGGAACCTGCATAAACCCCAGTGCCCGATCGTGGCAGAACCTGCACAAACCCCAGTGCCCGATCGCGGGCAGGGCGCAACCCTCCCCCCAGCCCGAATAACTCCCTGGTGGTCCAGTGGACGTAAAGCCCGATCGCGGGCAGGATGTCACAGCAGACCCCCAAACATCTCCCTGGTGTCTAGTGTCCCCCACCCCACCCACGAAGCCCCTCCACCCGCTCCCCGCGGCGGCGAGCGGCAGCATCCACCCGCCTGCCGCCCGCGCCCGCCCGACCGACTGTCCGGTGGTGGGTGGGGGGACACTAGACACCAGGGAGATGTTTGGGGGGTTCGCTGTGACATTCTGCCCGCGATCGGGCTTTACGGTCCACTGGACCACCAGGGAGTTATTCGGTTGGGGGAGGGTTACATTCTGCCCGCGACAGGCACTGGGGGGTTTAGGCGGGTCTCTGCCGCGACCGGGCACTGGGGTTTATGCAGGTTCTGCCACGATCGGGCACTGGGGGGTTTATGCAGGTTCTGCCACGATCGGGCTGTGGGAGGTGTGGGGGAATGTACCTGTACTGCCCGCGATCGGGCTGGTGGGGGCACAGGGAGTGAGTTGGGGCCAGCCAGGGGTGGCAGCTGCTGTGTTGCGCCCTGCAATGCAGCAGCTCACCTGTGGGTGGCCCTCGACTGCTTCCTTTTTTTTGGCTCCGCTTGTGCGGCGCGAGGGTTGGGGGTTGCGCATGCACAACCCCGCTAACCTGACTGAATATCGGGTTCGCGCAGGTTATCATGGATCCTCCCCCTCCTGTTGAGCATGCATTCATTTGCATTGCTCTCTAGCGCAACCTGGTGCCAGTGGCGTAACTGCCTCCTGCTGAATATCGCAGAATGGCGCATTTTGGACTTGCGCATGGCGCAAACCTGATGCGCATGGCGCAACCCTTTTGAATATCTGGGCCCTTATGTTTTTTCTATATTCATTGTATTCCTCTGTTTGTTCATCATTAACCTATTAAGTTGTTGTTCTTCTCTCTCACTTGTTTGGCAGTTGCATTTGTTCATTCGTTTTTCTCCAACTTCTTCTACAATCATAGTAGCTATATCTTTTTTATCTTGCATATTCAATTGTGTTATCAAATCAATTATATCTGCCTTTTCTTTCTCAACAATTAGTTTAGTTGTCTTTTTCATTTGGGCTTTATTATTCGGAGCCTGCTTGTCATTTATGTTGTTTCCTTCCTGTCTGGTCACTCTAATATTAAATTTTTTCTCTGGCTGTGGCTGCTTCCCTTCTAACAATAAGATTATGAGAGTAACCAGTTGGGCTAGATAATTGTTATTTGATCTTAGCTCAGCCTTAATGTCCTGCAACAATATTTTTTTTGTTATTATATCAGTGTTTTGATTCGGTGCTGCCTTACTAGTACCCTCTTTCTTGATCTCTCCTAAACTACTTTCTAGTTCTGTGTCTGGCCACAAATGGGGAAGGTCAGGTTGGGCTTTTGTGAGGGATTCCAAGCTTATCCTATCTTATATATGGAGAGATAAACTGATCAAAGTTCTGTAAAATGAGCATCTTTTATTTCCTAAAATTTGCCCATATTTGTTTGTCCAGTTGACATACTGTATCTGTTTTCTTATGATTACTACCTGCTGGTGAATCCAATTCCCTTTTATTCTTTACATTTTTGCTGTCTCCATCTTTCTGTTTTTCTTGCATTGATTCCTTTTTGTATAATAATCTCTCATGTTGTATGTCCCCTCTTTAACTATTTGCACACCCTGGCTTTCCATTTCCCTTATTTCAACCAACAGAGGATGATCTATGTCAGTAGGTAAGGACTGGCACCTCCTGTTGGAGATGATGACCCATTTGGGAGTAAAGCTCCTTTTATCTGGATCAACTTAGCACCATCAGTTAATTCAATTGCATGGCATTACTAAATAGCTAAAAATGTTTTTCTGCCTAACATCTTTTTTCCTTTGAGCTTTTTCATTTTTTGCTTGTCCCCTAGTCTTTGTTCTAGTCATGTTCTAGCTGTTTGACTGAGTCAAAATATATATGAGGTGCAACTATGATGTCTAAAATAAGTCAAAAAACCTGTGAACATACCTTAACTTTAGATCATGTATTAAAACTTCATATAACAACCTGTCATTAGTAGTGTGCACACTAATTTATATTCTCTGGGCCAGAAATTCAGACTGCACCAGGCAGTGGGACAAGCCTGGGCACAGTGCAACTGGGCTGCACTGGGGCCAGGACCAGGTGATATCCAATGGTGATGCACCATGGCTCAGCACTGTTGAATATGGCAAGGTCAGCAAACTTACTGTGCATGGTGCAGTGGCATGGTGCCAGCGCAAGCCACAGAGATGGAGCACTGGGATATGCCAGTGCAAGTGCAGTTGTGCTAGGTGCATCACCCATGATATTCAGCTGGGGGCATGCAAATGAGGCCATAATACATGCAAAGCACAAATGGGTCCATTTGCATGTCATTATGGCCCCATTTGCATGCAATGCACTGGGCGTCCCGGCAAATTGAGCCTGGCACCCTTCCAAGCTGCTGACATGTGATGATGGCTCCCTGGTGGGTTATTGCAGCCCCCCTCCTACATGCCCAATCGTGGGCAGTAGTACACATCTACATGATCCAATGCCCGATTGTGGGCAGTAGTATGAGAAATCATATACCCATGCCTGATCACGAGCAGTAGTCTACAGAAACATATACCCATGCCCGAACGCGGGCAGTATTAGTATGTAACAGAGTAGTATGCCCAATTGCAGGCAGTTGTATAAGGTAACGGATTAGAATGCCAGATCGCGGGCAGTGGTTTACGTAACATATTCCCATGCCCAATCACGGGTGGTAGTACACATACACAAGATCCAATGCCCAATCATGGGCAGTAGTAAGGATAGTCATAAACCTGGTGGTCTAGTGGACCCCCCTCCCCCCGTATGCCTTATCGTGGGCAGTAGTACACCGGACCATGAATCTATGCCTGATCATGGGCTATATTACTACATGTACTCAACCTGGTGGTCCAGTGGTACCCCTCCCCACCCACCCACAGAGACCCTGCCACCCAGCCCCCATCATCGGGCTGGCGGCAGCACCCCACTGCAGATACTGCCCAGGCACCTGCAGAATGACAGTGTACAGTATGCTCTGTACTCCTATTGGGCCACAGTGTGGACCAATGGGCTTGCAGACCATACTGTACTACACAGGACCAGATATGTGAATGAATGCATTCATTCACATTTCCCCATTTCCAGAGGATGGGGGCAACAGTTTCATGGCCACACCACTTCTTCAGGCCCCAACTGTGTTTCTATAATAAAATAATAAATTAAATCTTGTTTCAGTTTTCGCTTCATTTCATTACACTTTCTCAGTAGTACAGCTGTCATATGATCAGGCCTGCCTAGTTGCATCTTTCACTTTAACTATCTGTTTTTCATGTAAATGTCATACTATTCAACTGTTTGACAGATACCAAAAACCAAAAATATCTAATAATAATAAAAAACATCTAATAATAATAAAAAAAAAACGATATGGCCATCTTCCAAATGTCCCACACGTTATATTATAGCATTCTTCCACCTATTAGTTTCCATTTCTTCACTTCATGTATAAGTATAGACTGTGCAAAAAACAGCTTGCACACCCTTTAACTCCTATTTGTTTTTCTGTTCCCTTAATGATGTTACCCTTCACTTGTCTTTCATCCACCTTTAAAAGTAAAACAACCTCATAAGTAACTTTTTCTCTTTTGTAATGTTTTTCTTCTATATTCTGAGTATTTATATACTGTATATAGTACCTTCTTTATAAGGTTTCTTTCTTTATAGTAACTTGCTCCCTTCTAGTCATTTTTGTCATCCCTTTAATCACATTTAAAGTGTAAAAATCATTAGAATTAGCTCTAATATATTATTAGTTCATCTCTCTAACCAACCGATATGAAGACATCTGTTCCAAGGATACCTTGTTTGCTATGCATTTACACTTCAAGCATGTATTTAGAAGATTGGCTGCTACATGGTCCTGCTAAAGCTTTTGCTGTTTGTTTTTAGTCTCTGTAAAATAAACATGCTTATTTATCCTTTAATTGGCAATGCTGTAGCTCTTAAGGCTTAAAAATCTCCAGTATGTTTGTAAAAAATACCTCAGCAACTATGCTTTCTTTTCTTGTGGCCTGTATATTGACAAGTGGCAAATGCATGGTTGTTTCAGAGCCTTTGCCCTTCCTTTAGTGGTTTCCTGTCAAACAATAACATTTTCAGTTTATTTTACTAGTAAAATTGTGTTTCTATCACGCAACATCTTACAAAGATGTCTTACCTGTGACACAGTAACACCACATCAGCCTCTAGGGAGGGGTTGCTGGTCACATTACTCCATTTAAATCCTGCAGGAGGTGGGGGGAGTTACTGATGTCACTGGTGACATCAACCTGGCTCCGCTCCTCAGTGCTGCTGATTACTGCTAGCTAAGTAGTTCAGTGTGAAATCCCTGTAGCTCAGTTAGTGAGATGTTAGTGTAGAGAATCTGAGCCTATGGTCCACACTTTAACGATTCATCCCCCACCCTGGACTACTAAATTCTGTTATTCTATTTTATTGTTAATTTTCATTCAAGGCTTCTTTTACCTCCACTACCTAAATTTTGTTATTTTTTTCTACATGAATCTTTCCTTTTGTAATTTAAACATAACTAGTGGGCATCCAAAAACATGGAGGGAGGGGTTGTTTTCTGTGCTTCAGCAATATTGCTTATTTTTTGCAGGTATGTTCCTACATATTCTGCCTTTCTAATTTACTATAACAATAACACTGTGCGAAGTTTCTCAAAAAACCCGCATTATACTTGGTGAGCAGTACGGGCTAATCATTCACACTATTTCTATAGTACTTCATTCACCTACTTATTCACAGTACTGCAGGCTCTTTGTCACATGGGGGAATCTATGGATGTTTTGAACATTGTTAAGACATGTATTTACTGTTCCAATTAATATATTTGTCACTATAGAGAAAGAACTCCCCACCACACTGTCCTTGTTTATCAAAATAAGTCCGCCATGTCCTTAATAATATAAGTACCAGTCACATTCTTCATTTAGTCCCACTTCCGGGTTCAAACAATTTAAAGTAAAAATTCAAAAGACTTCTCGCTTTCTTAGTGCATTGTCCCAATAAGTCTCTCCACTCTGTGGTATAGGGACATGTTCTAGGCCCCAAAAGTGGAGTGATATGGCTGAATGTCCCATCATGTTGAAGTGTCTTGCCACTGTTGAATTCTCTTCTTTCAAACGGATGTCGCTTTTATGTTCGCTTATGCGCCTCCGAAGTTCCTTTATGGTTTTGCCAATGTAAAGTTTGTCACATGAACAGTGTAGGACGTAGACCACATGGTCGCTCTTGCAATCAATATGTTGTTTTATTGTGAACTTCCTGTTCATGTATGGATTGTCAAATAGTTGTTTCTTACTGGTGTTTCCACATTGAAAGCAGCGGCAACAAGGCACACTGCCTGATGCCAAGGGGCCCAACAATAATTGTTTTTCCTGTATATTTGGAATATAGTGTTATGTGTGCACTAAGTGATCTAAAATAGTCTTATTTTTACATGAGGTTATAATGTTGTCTATTCCTAAATCTGTTATTCCTTCCTCCTTCTGTCTGAAGAATATGTCAATTGCCTATAATGGCTTTTTTTATCTGCCCATTCAAATGGGTGAACGGGGTGGAGAACACTATACTGTCCCCTATTTCTTGTTTTGGTGTCTGTGTCAATTACACTTTTCTAGGTTGACTTGTGACTGCCTGTTCTCTCTCCTTTATCAGTCTATAATTATAACCCTTGTCATTAAATTGATCTGTCATTTCCTCAACTATTCTTTTATATTCCTGTGGTTCACTACAGTTATACCGCACTCTTATAAATTGGGATTTAGGTATGCTCTATTTCAGTCGTGGGGCATGGTAACAGCTATATTGTAGCAAAGTGCTTTTAGAAGTCTCTTTATGGATCAAACTAGTCTCTAGGCCATTATTGCCTTTATATCATCATCACGGTAAAAGAAATATTTCTATTCCTACTGTATAAGTAGTCATGAAAGTCACTCAGCTCCACCTCACTCCCTTGCCAACTCATAATAATGTCATCTATATAGCTCTTCCACAGTACAATCTTGCCCCAAAACAATATTAACTGTATTGTCCAGTATGTGTACTTTTTCAAAACTCCACATAAATAGACTGGTGTATGAAAGAGCTATGGTGCTCCCCATAGTCGTGCCCCTTACTTTTATATAAAAGTCTTCCTCAAATTTAAAGTAGTTTTGTTTTAAAACAATCTCTGCTAACCTACACAGGAATTCACTTGGTGGATGAATGTCCTCCCTGGTCCTGAAGGCCTGTAAAAGTGAGTCCAAACCTTCTTCATGGTCTATACTGGTGTATAGATCCTTAATGTCAAAGGTTGCAGTGGTATCCTTAGTTCTCCCCTTAGTTCTTTTAGAATTCTGTGGTGAATCCCATCAGGCCCCATTGCTTTGTCCACCTTCAGTTTCATGAGTTCTTTCAGGATCATTTCTTCTGTGAATGGAGTGGTATCGACCCCCCTATTCAGAGTGCTTCTATTGATTGATTTAGGTACCTCCCCCTCCTATTCTTTTGTGAATATTGAGCAGAAGTAGTCATTCCATATCCCTGTTTTTTCACTGTCACCCTCTGCCCATCCTCCTCCTCCTCCCTCCCGCTTTATTAAGCTTCACTATCCCTCCCTTGGTCTTTCTACACTCCCTAATGTACTTGTAAAAGGTTTTATCCCCCTTCTTATCTGAGTTGGCTATCTTTTCCTCAGTTTGGGCCTTTGCAATTCTGACTGCCTTCCCCACTTCCTATTGCTTTAACTGGTACAGTTCTCTGTCCTGCTCCTCCTGTGTTTCCTTATACTTCCTGAATGCTGTATTTTTCTCCTAACCATCCCTGCCACCTCTTTTGAGAGCCATAGTGTTTTTTCCTTAATTTTGTTTTGTTTGTTTGCTTCACACAAAGGCTTGTTGCCTCTGTGATGGCAGTTTTGATTTTTTTCCCATTGTTCCTCCACTCCTCCTTCTTGTCCATTTGCTAGTGCTTTAGTGAAGCACTCTCCCATTTTGCCAAAGTCAGCCCTCTTAAAGTACACTTACTACTCCACAGCTGCTGGCTCATGCTGCTGAACACTGTGCCACATAGGAGGGAATCAGGACTCACTATATTTGGTTTCTGACCTTTGCCTAGACTGGGACTGGAGAAACATGTGGGAACCTCCCAGTACTGAAGCCAGATCCCCTGCAATTTGTTTATTAATATTTTGTCATACTTATTTCTCTATTATTGTATTATTTTGTCCATCACACTTTGTAATTGTTGGCACTAGGTCAGATCAGCACCTGCATGGACACTGCTGTCAAGAACAACACCATCCATACAGCACTGATCAGAGCAGAGGCAGTATACAATGATGCGAGTAAACACAGCGTCAGTGGTAGCAATCGCAAGTGTGGTATGCGATTGCTACCACTGTTACAATGTATTTTTTTGGGGGGGTTCCACCCCTTTACCATCCACACCCTCCGTTATTAAAATAATTAACTCCAAGTCAGAGTTGAATTATGGAGGGTGGGATAAAATTTGGGAGACCAGTATTAGAACCCTTGTCTTCAACACCATCCTGGCAGAGCTGCTAATGTGCTAGAACTCCATGTCATGGGAGCAGCTCAGCCAGGTTCCTCACTTCCTTTCCCCTTCTCCTGCATTTAGTACCATGGACAGTGACCTAGGGAGTGCATAGTGTGCTTTTTCCCCTATCGCTGTCCATGGTGACACAGTATAGACCGTGTGTTCTTACTGGTGCTATTCTTGTAGCGCTCTTATGACTGAGTAGGTAATTGTTCTGTTCTCTGCTCTTCCCCCTCTCCACAGGATACATCCTGAAACAAGCTGATACCAGCTCAGTATGTCTTTCCTGGTTAAACTTTTGAAATAAGTAAATATATTTCTGTGTAAACCATGGAATAATTTTCTGTGCATCACATAAACTGTGGAATAATTTTCTACAGATTGTGGAAAAAGAATCAACAATTAATGTGACTGTGGATTATTAATCAGCAAAAAACATTTAGCTTGCAAAATGTTGTAATTCTGCTACTGACGGAATCCCACAGAATTATCCATATTCCAGAATGCCATTCCTTTGGAATTTGAGCATTCTAAACAGCACTAAACAAGACCATCTGGCCCTCTTTGACATAGGTAGCCATTTAGTACAGTACCACAGTTGTTTACATGCAAGTACGTACTCAGAGAGAATATTCATTGCTGCAGGCAGTATCATCAGTATGCAACAAGAGACTGCACCATTGCCACCAAAATGTAGAGAAATGCACATTTTTAAAAGTAAACCTGTCAATTTTTAACATGCACTAGTCTGTTCTAAGATTTATGGATCATGCACTTCTCCAGCTCTGACACAGGAAAATTCAGTTTTAATTAATGTACCAACATATTATGAGTAGCCATTCATAGAAAAGTTAAATGTGTGCAGACACTGAAAAGTAAATGCATAGACTAGGTAATTCTAGTAGCTCCTGATACTTGTCAAAGTTTTGTGGGAGAGGTAAGAACTGAACACTGTGAAACTGAGATGAATATGTGGATATGATCTTTTTGATTTTACATAAATATAAGGAGACTGAAGTGTTCTCTTCTTAATAATAATTAGCTTATTTTACTATTAGTAACATAAACTACAGTCAGATTAATTACAGTCATATTAAATTACCTTCTTTCAATATACTGTATTTAAGGGACTGGATATTTAAAAGGGTTGCGCCATGCGCAACAGGGTTGTGCCAGCGCAAGTCCGAAATGCGCCATTCCGCGATATTCAGTGGGATGCAGTTGTACCACTGAAAACATGCTGAGCAACAGCGCAATGCAAATGAAGGCATGTGCAACTGAAGGGGGTGGATCCATGCATAAAGAGCACAATGCACTATTCAAAGGCTTGTGCAATGCGCAACAGTGGAATAGCCGGAAGTTGCGCTACGGCGGAAATGAGCCAAAATAAAAAGGCTCAAGGATGAAGTGCAAGAAAGACAGGGAATGCTCATGAGGCAGCAACAGGGAGCAGGCCACAGCAGCAACCAGTGCAGGCCAGGGAGTAGGCAGGACAGAATAGTGGCAGCCGAAGGCGTGTGGGGCCACAGAGTTTGGAGGCCAGTGGGTGTACCCGGTGCAGTGGAGGTAGCAGTCAGGACAGTGGGGGGAACAGAACAACAACAGCTGGGAGGGACACAAGCCAGGGAGATGAACAGTGCCACCTTCCACATGGAAGCTGTAGTGAGGGGGGTGAGCAGGCATGCTGCAGGGGGATGTGGCCATGCAAGGGCCTGTCAGCGGTACGCCCCCAACAGGCAGTACCGTGCCCGCATCAGCTTTGAGCTGTATTCAGATGTCGAGATTGTGGGCTGGTACCACCTGAACAGGGCAATACTGAGGCGGCTCTGTGAGCTGTGCAGTGATGTGATGCAGGCACCCTCACGACGGAGTCATGCTCTGTCAGTGGAGACAAAGGTAACAGCCTGCATGTGCTTGCTCGCCACGGGTACCTTTCAGAGGCCAACAGGGGACACCACAGGCATAACACAGTCGGCCACATCACGCATCCTCACCCAATTCCTCAGCACACTGCTGCCACACGCTGCGCAGTACATCCTTTTCCCCAGCACCGCGGCAGAGCGTACAGCAAACATACAGGAGTTCCACAGGGTAGCACGTATGCCTGGCGTGCTAGGGGTGATAGACTGCACCCATGTGGCTATTCACATGCCACCTGGCACCGATGGGGCCGCATATCACAACCGGAAGGGGTACTCCAGTGTCAACTGCCAGGTGGTGTGTGATGCCACTGGGCGCATCATCAATGTCTGTGCCACGCACCCTGGCAGAGCACATGATTCATTCATATGGTACCAGTCTGCACTGTGCCATCGATTCAAGAGTGGGGACATCCCCACAGGACACCTAGTGGGTGAGTATGCATGTAGGAGCAGCAAAGTTGGGGGACGGGTGGGCAAGACACAGGTGCTGTGGGGGTGGCACACAGGGCTAGGACAATATGGACCTGAACATGACACTAACCTACACTATCTCCACACAGGTGACAGTGGATACCCACTCCGTCCCTGGCTGCTCACATCCTACGGCCCCACGACCCCCGCCATGGCAGCGCTTCAATGAAGGCACATGCCACCGCGCTGCAACATCCATCAATGGTGTTTGGGATGCTGAAGACATGCTTCCGATGCCTAGACACCTCCGGCAGTGCCCTACAGTACAGCCCCTCAAAGGCCTGTGGGATATTCCTGGCCTGTTGTATCCTGCACAACATGGCCAAAGACTGTGGGATAGCTGTACAGGTCGAGGAGGGGGACAGCGATGGGGATGCCGGTGACGCCGGTGATGATAGGGATGAGCAGCCCCCCCTTGGGCGGCGTGACCCCCGACTGATCCGGCAGGCCCAGCTGCACCAGGACACCATCACAGAGGAGCATTTCGCACAACACAGGTAAGTCATGGGGCCATGTGCAACCAACACTGTCTAGGTGCAAGCCACATACACACAGGGTAACACACCAGGGGTGCATGACGGCAAGGGGAGTGGAAGGGTACAGGTGCACAAACACACCATCAGGGAGGGGTGAATAGTTACACGCTACATGGACACACACACACACACCAGGCACACAGTGCACAGGGGCAGTTGCACAGCAGAGCAGGAACAGACATGTCAAACACACAGATCCACAGACCACCCCCACCACCTGTACTGTCCATGTACGTGTGTCAGATGCTGGGCACCCTTGCACCTTGGTGTACAGTACAATGCAGGCATCATCATGCACACGCACCTGTGGACAGCAGTCGGGTGGGTGTGCAGGTGGTCCGTGTGTTGGCGTGTTGGGCAGGGCACCCACCGGTGCACTGCCCAGCAAGACACACATTGCACACAGGGCAGCACCAGACAGAGCCCGCACTGGGAGACAGGTCAGTCAGGTGGCACTGAGCCACGGCCACCACGGATGCGTGGACGGCCCCGCCGCGACCCAGTTGCACTGGTAGGCTGAGTATGGGCCACATGGGGTGGCACCGATGGACCACCAGGGGTCCGACTGCACGAGTGTGACCTTGTCCGCACAGGGGTCTGCAGCATGCCGAACATACCTGCACCAGGGGTGCTCGGGATGCCCACAGCAGAACCCGGCATCGACAGGCTGGGTGTCGCACGATGCCGGGAACGTGGAGTGGAGAGCGTACTGCATGGGGTGCACGGGTACAGGGCACCTGACTGTGTGCCCAATGTCCACGACAGCGACCAATGCCTGGGTCAGCCTGTCAATGGCTGCGGTCACATCCATCCGCATTTGGACCATCTCTGCCAGGATCATTGCATTGTCCCTGCTGTGCCGCTCCACAGCCACACACAGTGCCTCCACGGATGTTGCAACCCACATCTGCTGCTGTACTGATGCCCGCAGCAAGCGGGTGTACTCGTCAAATGGGTCATCTGCCAAATCATCAACCTGTACCCAGGGGATGGAAAGGCCTGATGCTCAACACCCCTTGAGGGTGGGCGCTGTTCACCAGGACCAGGTATGGGCAAGTCAACAGGTGGTGTGCATATGCCACCACTCGAACCCTGTACCCCCAGACCCGTGGTGACTGCCGCTGCTGCCCTCTCACGCTTGCGTGCCCAAGGGACCAGTCCTTCCAATGCTGGCTCATAACAGTGCCAGGGACCTGCACAGCCACCGGTGCTGCCACACGGTGCTGACGAGCACAGCCTGGGACTGTGCTGACGTCTTGCACCTCGTTGGAACCCTCTAGATCCATGGTCATGGGCTGTCCTGCTGTGTGTCCATTCCAGCCACACGGCACTCGGTCACTGCCCATAGCGCCGCTGCATCATCAATGGTGCAGGCGTACACAGCTTCAGCCACACGCGTAGCTGGCATGCTTGCATGCCAGACAGCTGGGACACAGGAAGGGCACCCCACACCTGACTCACCAACATCGGAGATGGCAGCTAAGTGTGCACACTGGTGCAATGCACGCCGGGTTACCAGCAGAGGTGGATGGACTCCTCCAACTCTGGCTGCATGGTCCACAGTGCACGGGCCCACCACCACTGTCCCTGCAGGCACTTGGATCTGTAACATGAAGTGAGAACATGTTGGTACATGGGATCAACCTTCCCCCACCCTCACCATGTCATACTGTGCAGTGATGGGCTTCCACCTGTCTGGAAGCCACCACCTGGAACGCCCTCGATGGCACTGCACTGCATGGATGCAGCAAGATGGTCCTCCACCGGGGTCAGCTGCGCCACCTCTGGCTGGCCCCCGCCTGTGGCTGCCATGCCACCCTGAGTGCTGCCACCTTCTCCTTAACCTGTCTCCTGTCTGTCCCCACCATCTTCTTACAATCCTGCACGGAGTGCTGGTGGCTTCCGTGTAGGTTTACGGCGTGAGCTACCCCCTCCCATGCAGCAGCACGGGCCTGAGGGGTACCCCGCCTTCCACTGAGTAGTGGCTCCTCATCCAGGTAGGCCTCATAGAGTGCCTCTGTTTCAGCCTTTGTGAAGTTGGGCCTCCTCTTCTGCCCACCATCATCCTCCTCACCCAGCTTGGAAGACTTGGTTTGCTGGCCAAGGCACCTAGCTTCACCTGAGCTCTTTCCTTCTAAGACTGCTTGAAAGGCAGAGCAAAAGAAAAGGATTAAGACTTATTTTGGCTAAGCAGATTTACTTTGTGGTGGTGTTTTATTTTTACCATGGGATTGCTACTGTTTGTTGCCAATTTCATTGCTTATTTTTCTGATTCAAATTGTTGTTGCTGGTATACCTTCTCTAACAGATTACTGCTGTAACTTCTGATTCAAGTGTCTTTTGCAAGTATATCTTCTATTTGTTAGCTTTATTTTCTCTGTAGCAAAGTGTTTCTTACAGGGTATATCTTCTCAAATTATTACAGGTGGAGCTTACATTTTTGTGACTTTTTTATCATTGGGCTAAGCAAAATTACTGTTTGACACTGTGTTTTATTTTATTCTTGTTTTTTTTGTTGTTGAAAAGGTTTGCTGTCTCAGAGGTGTTTCAGTCTCCTTCTCACATTGAAGGAGCTAATTGCTTTCCTCCCACAGCTCTTCCAAAGGATTAGGTGTGTATGTGGAGAAGGTGGGCTAACGACTGTCAATTTCCAACAACAAGAAAGAAGGTTAAAAAGTCAGGATTAGTTTATATCTTGAGGTGAAGACTTGTTTTGCTGGCCAAGCACCTAAGCTTCACCTGAAGCTCTTTCCTTCTAAGACTGCTTGAAAGGCAGAGCAAGGAAAAGGATTAAGCACTTATTTTGGCTAAGCAGATTTACTGTGTGGTGGTGTTTTTATTTTTTACCTCAAGGGATTGCTACTGTTTTGTTGTTAACATTTCATTGTTTTATTTTCTCTGTAGCAAAGTGTTTCTACAGTAGTATCTTCTCTGAAATTATTACAGGTGGTGCTGCAGGTTTACAGTTTTATCTAACATTAGGATAAGCTTTCAGGGTTACTGCATTTGTTCTTGACTGATTGTTTCTGCTCTTACCTCCTTGTTCTTTCATCACGTGGTTCTTCTTTTTTGCAGGGGAAGGGCCCAACACCCACCCCCTACCCCACCCCCCAACCCACCACCACACTACACCCTTTTATAGAGTTACCACAGTTGTGACATTTCCTGTGGCAGAGCAGGAAGGGGTGATCAGTGGGCCTCCACAAGGTGAGCTCATTTACAGGGGCACTAGTAATTTAACTTGTTATAACAAGTTAAAAAAACAAACACAATCAAACCATTACTTGCGTTTATTTTTCCTTTTGTTTCCTTCTAATTACTCTGACTAGATTATAAACCCAGCAACTTATCTGGAATGGATATCATTAACTGCAGGTACTGTGAACAATTTTCAGAAGGACAATCTTACAGGATTTAGGACACTGTTCTGCATGCTGGGCCTTTGGAGATCTTAGGGCTCATCTCCGGCAGCATGGGCAGAGGGTTTGCGCCTCAAATTTCATATTCAGAGAGAAACACATTATAAGAACCACCTGCCATTTCCCCAGCATCCAACAGAAAACCTGATCTAGAGCAGGGGTAGTTGGTCCAGGAGGTTGGCAGGTGGTTAGGAGGGGCAAATCGTTGCCCATCCTCTCTAGCAACGCTGCCGCTCAAAAACCATATAAACACTACAAACGGTATCTGCCTCTATCTTAAATCAAACAAAGAGGCAGAAGACACTGAGCAGGACACGGCAGCACAGGAGCTAGCACAACAAAACTCGCCAAAATCAGGAACCAAAACCAAAAAAAGCAAAAGGAATCCAAAAACTTCTGATCATAGTGAGACTCCATGATTCGGGAGTTGATACCCATCTCCAGTCGGTAATGGTCAGATGTCTCCCAGGTACATCAGCATGGAGAGACTGACCGCATTACTAAAATTGTTCACAAAGCGGGAGAAAACATTGATGTCCTAGTACGCATAGACATTATCGATCTTGCCAGCTGGTCAGTTGTGTGGAGACCGACGAACACCCCTGACCAGGCTGGGTGACAAACTATCATCCATTTAACTCCGGCATCTCCTTCTCTGAGATCCTGCCAGTCTGAGAGAGAGGAGCAGATGGATGTGAAGGTCAGAGAAGGGGAGATAGGGGAGCTAAACACATGGCTCAAGGGCTGGTGCCAGGAAAAAGGACACAGATTTGTGGGAACTGGCAATAGTTCTGGGAGCCGAAAGTTCTTTAAATTTGATGGACTGCATCTGACTAAGGAGGGAGTCAGTACATTGGGGCAAGTTTGACGTCTTTTGAAGAATATTTAAACTAGCAAATGGGGGAGAGGTGTAGCACCCCATACGTCGAATGGGAAGAACACCCTCCCCTCAGCTAGTGGTCAAACAGGATTCAAAGTATGTTTTCAGTTAATTTGCATCACCAGGTAAGAAAAAGGCTTTTCTCCCCATACGATGCACAAGTGTAAGCCAAACCTCATCCAACAACTAACACTACCAAAATCTGGCCAATGGAAAATCATGTAGTACAAATGCTCACAACCCAAAATAAGATCCCAGACCTGCAGGCAATAATGTCAGAGGCTAAACTGGACATAAAGCAGCAATTAGTAGGATGTAGTTTACAAGTAACCACACTTGGGGCTTCAGTACCTAGCTGGCTAACTGTTCAGAAGAGACCAAGGTGCAAAAAGGGGGGGGAGGTGAGGCCCATGTCAATGAAAATATCAAAGCTACAGAAATTCAGAATACACAACAGGAGCTAGAAGAACTGTGGGTCACCCTGAAACAGGAAATGGGACAGCTATAAGAACTGGGGTTGTCACAGGCCCTCAGACCGGGGAGGAATAGACACATTACTGTTAGAAGATATACAAAACATGACAGCTAAAGGGGAGGTTCTGATAATGGGAGACTTCAACATGCCAGATACAGATTGGTCAATACCAGCAGGAACATCTGCCAGAATTAGACACATAGTGGATTCCCTAAAGGGGGAGGGCCTCAAACAACTGGTACAGCAACCCACAAGAGACAGGGCTATCCTAGATCTAGTACTGAGTAACAGGGTAGGGATCACAGATCTCCAGGTAGAAGGTCACCTGGGGGCCAGTGACCATCACATGGTATGGTTCAGTTTGGCTACTACATCTAAATCATCCCATTCCAAGGCAAAAATATGGGAGTTCAGAGGAGCTGACTTTACAAGATGGCCAACAGAGTTAAGCTAGCCCTGGCAAAAAGAAACACAGGTGAGGGGGACAGGCAAAGTGGGCAAGCATTATGATGCAATTTGAAGCAACATCCCATTGTGTTAGACAGAAAAGGAAGCAAAAGAAGAAGAAAACCACTTTGGTTCTCAAATACAGTAGAAAAGGTCAGAGCCAAAAGGCTACTTTCAGGAAATATAAGGAACACAGGAGGATGAAGATAGGGAGGCATACCAAACTGCCCTAAGGGAAGCAGGGAAGGCAGTAAGGCAGGCAAAGTCCCAAACTGAGGAACACTAGCATGAACAGTAAAAGAAGGTGACAAGACTTTCTATAGATACATTAGTGAAAGGAGAAAGTCCAGAGGGGGTATTGCTAAGCTTAATGGAGAAAAAGGAGCATGTGAGGAGGAGGACCCTGTAAAGGCATCTATCCTAAACAGATACTTTTGCTCAGTATTTACTGAAGAGAAGGTAGGGCAGGGCCCACAGCTCAGCATCTTGGACACAGGGGGGAGGAAGGTGAGCACTACCCCTTCACAAAAGAAAGAGTCCTACAAGAGCTTGCTAAGCTCAGGTGGATAAGGCAATGGGACCTGATGGCATACATCCCAGGGTACTTAAGGAGCTAAAGGTGGAACTAGCAGAGCCATTAGCAGAACTGTTTAGTGAGTCTCTGAGCACAGAGAGGTCCCAGAAGACTGGAGAAGGGCTCATGTGATCCCGCCCACAAGAGGGGTAGCAGGGAGGAGGGGGAACTACAGACCAGTCAGTCTTACCTCAGTAGTGGGCAAGATTATGGAGGCACTCCTTAAGGAAAGGATAGTGCAACACCTGGAATCCATAGGGCACAGGATCCAAGACAGCATGGGTTACAAAGGAAGGTCCTGTCAAACTAATCTCATAGATTTCTTTGACTGGGTAACCAGAGTGGTGGACCAAGGGGAGCAGTTGATGTCGCTTACCTTGACCTCAGCAAAGCTTTTGACACTGTTCCACATAGAAGATTGATAAATAAACTAGGTAGGCTCGGGGGTCGAAGTTGGTAAACTGGGTGGCAAACTGGTTGGCGGGCAGAAAACAGAGAGTGGTGGTAAATGGTATACAGTCAGAAGAGATGCAAGTCACAAGTGGGGTACCTCAGGGATCAGTCCTGGGGCCAGTCCTCTTCAACATCTTCATTAGTGACCTTGCAGATGGACTAGAGGGTAAGCTTTGTCTGTTTGCAGATGACACAAGATCTGCAAACAGAGTAGATGATCCAGATGGGGTGGGCAGAATGAGAAGAGATCTGGATAAACTAGCAAAATGGTCAGAAGAGTGGCAACTGAGATTTAATGCAAAGAAGTGCAAAATCATGCACATAGGGAAGAGAAACCCTGAAGCCACCTATAGGCTGGGAGGGGAGTTGCTAGCAGTCACAAAGGAAGAAAGAGACTTGGGCATCATCATCACTGATGACCTGAAATCATCCAAGCAGACCTCTAAAGCAGTAGGTAAGGCTAGGTGGATGTTAGGGTGTAGTAGTAGGGGTATCACAAGTCGAAAGAGGGAGGTAATAATCCCTCTTTACAAGACACTGGTTAGGCCCCATCTGGAGTACTGCGTGCAATATTGGAGGCCACACCTTCACAAGGACATTAACCAAATTGAGGCAGTCCAGAGAAGAGCAACCAAAATGGTGCAGGGACTGCATCAGAAGCCATATGAGGACAGATTAACAGAGCTCAATATGTATACCCTTGAGCAAAGGAGGGACAGAGGTGATATGATCGAGGCATTCAAACACCTTAAGGGCATTAAAAAGGTGAAAGAGTCTAACATATTGAAATATAAGAAAAATAGCAGGACAAGAGGACACAGCATGAGATTAGAGGGAGGCTTATTAAGGGGGAATGTGAGTAAGTTCTTTTTTACAGAAAGGGTGGTGGATGCATGGAATGGCTTACCACAAGAAGTGGTGGCTATGAATACAGTGCAGGGCTTCAAACAGGCATGGGATAGGCATAAGGGAGCAATACAAATGACTATGAATAGACAGGTCACTGACAGAGCAAAGGCCGATGGCACATTTATAAGGTAAAAAAAGAAATGGGCAGACTGGATGGGTCTTGCGGTCCTTATCTGCCATCAACTTCTACATTTCTATGTTTCTATGTCCTTGCTCGGCCATGTCACGGTCTGTATGGGTGGAAGTGGATACCTGTGACTGTGTAGTTCACAACATTTTCCCATGACCATAGTCCATAACATCACACAGCATGCAACCCACCTATCACCTGCAGTAACCGAATATGGCCACTGCAGATCACTGTCGCACATTTATAGTGCAATGCATGCAAATTAGGAGTGGAGCAACTTTAATGGGATGCAAATCGCACCGTTGTGCCTTTGAATGGCTGATCAGCTGATTTCCATATGACGGCTGAATATCGCGCTGTTGCACTTTGCGCAATACGGTTGAGCCGGCTGAGCCTATGGTGCAGTTCTGTGACTGCATAGTACACCACACCGTGCATGCCCAGGTACCTTACGCAGGCATCTGCCGAGCTGATTACGTGCTGTGCGTGGTCAGCTATTCATGACACGGCCACCATTGTGCCAGTGGTGCTACAGCGCTGGTCACCACATGGCGCTGTGGCACAACTGCGCAATAGTCCACTGTGGCATTGGCACACAGGCGACCGCTCACGCTGGACGTGTAGACGTCCGATGGCGCTGTGCGTGGCCTTGTGCCAGAGACATGTCCTTGTGCCCGACCTTTGCCCCCTTGGCGCTGTACGTCTGACATGTGTGCAGCTCTATCGCACTGTTTGGTTCAGCGCGATAGGAACTGACGGCGCTGCCTGAACAGCGCAATAGGGACAGACGGGGTTGTATTGCGCAACATTTCCACGTGGGGTTGCCGCACTGCAGAGCGCCATATTGCCTACTATCAAGTTGCTAACATGGCACGCAGGAGAGCTCCCCAGTGAAGTAGCTTGGAGGTGGCCAACCTAGTGGCCGTGGTTGAGCCTCACTATGGGCCACTGTTTGGGGGGAACCCCTAGACTTGGCCCGCACCCAAGTGTGGCAGCAGGTGGCCACTGCTCTGGAGCAGGTCACAGGGTGGCGCAGGACAGTGGAGCAGTGCAGGCACCGCTACAGTGACCTGCGCGAGGAGGGAGCAGGCACTGCTGGCATGCCTCAGGTCCCGTGCGCTGGGAGGGGCATTGTGCCTAGGCCAGGTGGGTGACCCATCTATGCACCTGTATTGTCCGGTGGGGTATGACTGTGTATTGGGGCCAGAGCATGGGGGAGTGTTGTACTATGGTTGGCTGTGTCAGTGTTTGCAGGTGTGTGATGCATGGGTCTGGCTGTGTGGGCAGGCACACTCATTGGGGCAGGGGGCTGTCTGCATTTGGATCTCACTAATGTGCTTCTCAACATTTGTTTCCCACAGGCTTGGAGGAGCGGAGGAGGGCCCGGGTTGAGTTGCACAGGGGTGCTGCAGGGGTGGCCGGCAGAGGAGGCGGTGGTATGGGCCTGCAACAGCAGCAGCAGCATCTGCAGCAGCTGCCACAGCAGCAGCAGTGGCTGGATGAGGGTGAGTGTCATTACATTATGGATGCTATTACGTGCAATGGGGGGATAGGGCATGGCCACCATCCATGGACAACACTGCCATGCACGCGATGTGTGACAGTCAGCACTGTCCAGTGGCACTGCGTGTCTGTGAGTGCGTCACTGGTGGTCCATGCAAGCACTGGGCACATGGCTGTGGCATTACCTTCCCATCACGTAGACATGTCAGTGTACTGCCTTGGTTATGCTGTGCTGGGCATGGGGGTGTGTGTGAGTAGTGGCACACATGGCTGTTGCTGCCTGGTTGGGCTTGGCCCGTGCGCGGTCACTGTGAGTGTGTGCAGTCCATCACAGGGGCAGGGCACCTGGCTGTATGCCATGCATACTGGGTGGACTTCAGGGTTGTGTACAGTTCTAGCCATTGATTCTGTTCCCTTGCCCTAGGTGTACGGGTCCTGCGCAGGATAGAGCAGGCCATCCACCGCCTGTTGGAGATTTCACAGGAATCAATCAGCATCCTCAGGGAGATGAACCAGAGGGGTGTGCGACGCCGGAGAGGGACACAGGGTCCAAGCCGTCCTGCAGATCTGCAGCCTGGGAGGCAGTAGCTGCCCCACAACTACACCCTTTACCCTTCCCTCACACCCTGTCTTCCCTCACCAAGTTCTTCACCCCTACCCCACACCTTCCCCTACCTTGTACCTGTACCCCAACCCCTGTATTGTATATATGTAAATAGTGTTATTGTTGTTCCTGTTGTTGTTGTTCTTCTGTTTTTCATTGAATATATATATCTATTTTGTTATGAATACTGTGGTGGTCTCTGATTTGCAGCTGGCTATAGGTACTCAGTTGCAGTGGTGTGCATGGCATCTGGTGTGGTGTGGTCCTGGGATTGTGTGTGTGTCTGCGTCGGGGAGTGTCCCTGGTGTGGTGGTGGCTATCAGCCAGTCTGGCCGTGTGCTGCCCTACTCCACTGTGGGCTCCTGGTGGGTCTGGCTTGTATGGTTCTGTGGTACACACGGTTGCATTGTGCCAGGTTGGGGGGGCATGGTGGTTCCGACAGTGCCAGTTACAGTCACTGCTCATGGGTGGTGTCTTGAGGTTCCAGAGCAAAGTGTGCTGTGCACAGTGGGGGCTGTGGTACACCTGGGTTGTCCGCCCTTGTGTGGCAGTATTTGCCTGCCAGTGGGTGTGCTGGTGTGCCGTGGCCCTGCTGTGCTTTGTAGGCTTGTCCCCATGGGCCAGTGGATTTTCCGTCCCTCCACCGGTGATGCTGTGCTTCGGGTGTGGGGGTGTGTTGTTAGTTCTACACTGTGTTCATGTGCCCGTCTGTGGCATGGGTGGTGGGCCCCTGCCTACCTCCCTGGTTGTGCAGTTCCATTGCTCTGCTGCTGGGGGGGCTCCCTGCTTGCGCTATGGCGCATCTCAACTGCTCAGCTGGGCTGGTCTTGTTGCGCTATGGCGCGACATATGTGCTCAGCTTCCCCTACCTGGTTGCGCTATGGCGCAGGTTGTGCGATATTCAGACATTGGCTGGTTGCGCAATTTGACTTGCTCCATGTTTGAATATCACGTCTGTTGTGCATGTGCGCAATTGACTTGTGCTTGCTCCTGCTGTTGCGCACATTTTGGGCGCAGTTTGAATATCTGGGCCAAAAGGTTTAAACAGTAGTTATTCATTGACATGCTAATTTGCATATTTAGCTCAAAGTAGTATACCTAGATGGAAAAAGTATCTTTCATGTTAAGGATTATTTTCAGCCATTTAAGCTGTGGGAGTGGGTGTATTTGCCTAGACTGAGTACAATACAAAGAATAATGCATACTCAAGTGGGTGTTAGGAGGTTTTTCTATACAACTGAGGTGTGTGACTACCCATAAACCTTGAGAGCAAAGCTCAAGGGGTTTATGAGGTTATCACACAGTGAGGGTGTGTAAGAAAACATTGTAGGTACTGTGGTAAACTCAGGTAGTGGAGGAGAGGGGGTTTCCCTGAGTAAGATAGTAAGGGTACAGCTGCAGCTGATTTGGCTGATTAGCTACAGCTGCACAGACAGGAGAGCTTTGAAAACAGGAAGGAAAAGCCAGCAGGCAGTTGCTGCAGGGTAGAGGGCTGACAAGCTGCTTGGATGTGTTCCAGAACAGGAATCCCTTAAGCAACCCTCAGGAGACTGGTCTCCTGAATTAGGCCAAAAAGAAAAAAGTTATTTCCATTGTGAGTTTTCCGTTTTACTGTTTGTGTTCTTCCAGAAGGTCTAGCCTTCTGGAAAAGGGGGGTTTCTAGTTAGGGTCAGGGATTGTTTAGTCAGCACTCCCACCCAGAGCTAGGCCTCTTTATTTCTGTTTTTGTTTCATTTTCCCCGGTGGGGCTTAAAAAGGAAAAGGGCAGAAGCCCATAGTTCTGTGTCATCAACCATATTAAGAAAATAAAAATATACCTGGTTGGTTTGATGTTAACAAACTGGTCTTCCTGAGACTCCTTAACCACCGCAAAGCTGATTCTGAATCTCATGGTGAGGTTGCACCTTGTCACATGTGGTGCTTGAAGTGGGATCAGGTCGGCGTAGAATTTGGCTGGAATCCGAACCACCCCGGAGTAAAGGAGACCAGACATGGAGGACGTGGTGAAAGCCTTGATCCAGGCTATGGCAGCCCAGCAGGAAGCTACCCGGGCTCAACAAGAGATGAACCAGTTGCTGCTCACCCAGACGGCTCAGGACCATGCTGTCCTCCAGGAAATGGTAAAGCATCTCATCGAGATCACACTGGGAGAAGGTCGCCTGGGAAGGCCTACCCCAGAGGGTTACCGGACTATACGGGCTTCCCACTGTCTGCAGAAAATGATGATGGCTGACGACATTGAAGCATATTTGCTCACTTTTGAAAGGATGGCTACTCATGAATCATGGCCTCAGGAACAGTGTGCCGGCATTTTAGCTCCGTTTTTGTGCGGTGAGGCCCAGAAGACATATGATCTGGATGAGGGAGTCACCACTGACTATCCAAGGCTGAAGGAAGAGATCTTGGCCCAGGCTGGCATGACTTCAGACCTTCGAGCCCAGAGGTACCACAGCTGGAGATTCCAGGAGTCAGTGAAGCCATGGTCACAGATGTATGACCTCCTCCACTTGGCCAAGAAGTGGTTGAGACCCAAGCTCCATAACGCTGCCAAAATCGTGGAGCTCCTGGTAATGGACCGGTTCTTAAGAGGACTACCGCCCAGCATACGGCAGTGGGTTGGACAGGCCGACCCTGCTTCCTGTGATGAACTGGTCACCTTGGTGGAGCGGCATTATGCCATAAAGGAACTTTCCCCAGACATTGGGGTCGGCTACCCCTGGGACTTGGGGCGGACTACAAACTGGAGATACCGAGCCCCCAAGATGTTGGACTGGACAGGGCCCTGGGGAAGGACTACTGAAGAGCAGTCTGAGGCTGTGAAGGGACTTTCAGGTTCAAAAATAGAGGGGGACTTGACCTCCCATAGAAGCCCAAAGGGTCCATGGTCACACTGAGAAAGCTACCGCTGTTATGGGTGTGGGGAGCGGGGACATGTAATTGCCAACTGTCCAAATGGGGTCAAACCAATGCAGTGCAACTGGGGTGGGTCCCCACAGAGTGATTGCCATTTGATTAATGTGGTAGGGGTGGTCACCACTTCACACTGATTTACCCGCGTGGTTAAGGTAAACAGACAGGCCGTTATGGCCCTTGTCAACTCGGGGAGTGAGGTCACCCTTATAGTTCGCAGTTTAGTGCAACCCTCCCAAATTAATTTCCAGAAACATATGGGGATCACCTGTGTACATGGCACAGTGTTTTATTACCCCACGGTGCTAGTTACCATGGAAGCGCAGGGGGAGGAGAGGCAGGTCACAATGGGGGTTTTCCCTCAGTTGGCGCATCCTGTCATGGTGGGTTGAGATTTCCCGGGGTTTGAGACATTACTCCATGGGGGGGAACCCGGGAGGCCAGGGCCCCAGTAACCAAGGCTATGGTGCTAAGAATCCCCGAGGGGTTGGAGGAGTCACCCGATTATATCTCTTGCAGGCATTGGGACCCCGAGTTGTATGGGGGGCAGGAAAGTCCCGGAAATCATGAAAGGAATGCAGGGATTGTAAAAAGTTAGAGACCAAGATATTGGCTGCCAATGACAGGTCTGTGCTGGTGGGAGGTAGAATCCCTCTCCCAGAGGGACAACAGGGTGAACAGTCTGGTGCCTGAGGGGAGAGTTGTATGGAGGAAGAGGAGGACCCAGAAGTGGAGACAGAGTTGAATCCCCCTTAATTGAGTACCCTTGAGATAGCCTCCAGGAACTTTGGTTGGGACCATACAGACGAGCCACTCTTTCAGAATATCCAGTCAGAAGTTGTGGAGATTAACAGGGTGCCGGTACAAGGCAAAGCCAAGGGACCCAGACTGTATTTCATGTTAAATAATGACCTCCTATACAGAGTGATACCGGATGAAGAACATGATGTGAAACAGTTGCTGGTCCTCCGCCAGCACAGGAAGGCGGTACTGGATTTGGCACACGCTCACCTTCTTGGAGGACACCTTGGGGTCGAAAAAATGCTGCGCCACATACTCTGAAGATTCTACTGGCCTGGAATTTATGCCGAGGTAAGGAGGTACTGTGCTTCATGCCCAGAATGCCAGTTGGCGTCCCTGTGGCCGAAGTTAAGAGCCCCGTTGGTGCCCTGGCCAATCATCGATGAACCCTTCGCAAGGATTGCGATGGACCTGGTAGACCCCCTAGACAGGTCAGCCTGGGGCCACCAACACATCCTGGTCATCGTAGACTACACTTCAAGATATCCGGAAGTGATCCCGCTCCATAACACGGCCTCGAAGTCGATTGCCCAAGAGCTCATTCAAGTCTTTGCAAGGGTTGGATTCCCAAAGGAGATACTGGTGGACCAGGGTACTCCCTTTGTCTCACATTTAATGGAGGAACTTTGCAGACTCCTCCAGATCCAAGCCCTGAGGACCTCAGTGTACCGCTCCCAGACAGATGGACTGGTCGAACGATTTAATCAGACTTTGAAGGGGATGTTGCGGAAAGTCGTGAGTCGAGACGGAAAGAACTGGGACTTACTCCTTCTCTACTTAATGCTCGCTATCTGAGAGGTCCCACAGGCATCCACCGGATTCTTCCCCTTTGAGTTGTTATATGCCCACTGGCCCAGGGGTATCCTCAATATACTAAAGGAGGACTGGGAAGAGCAACCACCACAAGGAGTCAGTGTGATTGGTATATCTCCCAAATGCAGGAAAGGTTGGCCTGGGTCACTCCTATTGTCCAGGAATACTTAGAAAAGGCCCAAGAGACACAACGGACTTATTATGACTGTCAAGCAAGGATCCGGAAGTTCCAGCCGGGGGATCAGGTGATGATCCTGGTTCTCACAGTAGAAATCAAACTGCTTGCCAGGTGACAGGGTCCATACGAGGTTGTGGAAGCTGTTGGTGATATGAATTATAAAGTAAGCTAACCTGATCGCAGGAAGAAGTTCCAAATATATCATATTAACCTCCTGAAGGCGTGGCAAGACCGGGAGGCCTGCTGTGTCTTGTTGGCCGTAACCCCAGCAGAAGATAAAACAGAGGGGCAAGTCCATATCTCACCCGAGCTGTCTCCTACACAGTACAAAGAAGCAGTGGAAATGGTTCAGTGAAATGGGGATGTGTTCTCCGAATGACCTGGTCGGATGGTCGCAGCCTACCACGACATTGTGACAGCTCCAGGCATAAGGATAAGGGAAAGACCCTACCGTATCCCAGAGGCCAAGAGGAAAGAAATCTGAACCAAAGTCGAGAGGATGTTGAAGCTCAACGTCATAGAAGAGTCCCATAGTGAATGGTCAAGCCCCATTGTCAAAATCGGATAGTACTTGGAGGTTCTGTAATGATTTTGGAAACTAAATGAGGTATCGCAGTTTGATGCATACCCCCTACCTAGGGTCGATGAACTGATCAACCAGTTGGGGAAGGCCAGATACCGCTCCACTTTGGACCTTACGAAGGGATACTGTCAGATCCCACTCACAAGGGAAGCCCAGGAGAAGACCGCTTTCGTTGCCCCGGGGGGTTTATACCACTACAGAGTCCTCCCATTTGGTCTGCATGGAGCACCTGCAACCTTTCAGCGCATGATGTACCGACTGTTGCACCCACACTCTCACTATGCAGCCGCCTATATCGATAATGTGGTCATCCATAGTACAGACTGGGAAACTCACATTTGGAAGGTCGAGGCCATACTAGATATGTTACGAGAAGTCGGGTTGACAGCGAACCCCGCTAAATGTAAGATCGGCTTGTCAGAGGCAAAATACTTGGGCTATGTGGTTGGACGGGGATTGGTGACACCCCAGGTGAAGAAGGTAGAAGCAATTCAAAACTGGCCCCAACCAAATAAGAAGAAGCAAGTGAGGGCTTTCCTAGGGTTAGCCGGTTACTACCAGAGGTTCATCCCTCATTTTGCCACTCGGGCAGCTCCATTAACGGAGTTAACCAGGGCGAGAGCACCGGACATCGTGAGGTGGTCAGAAGCAGCGGATGAGGCATTCACCAACCTCAAGATGGCCCTCTGTTCTGATCCGGTACTGGTCTCCCCAGATTTTGATAAAGAATTAATTCTGCAAACAGATGCCTCGGATGTTGAATTGGGGGCAGTACTCTCCCAGGCGGTAGCAGGTGAAGAGCACCCCATCCTGTACCTAAGTAGGAAGTTGTTACACCGGGAATAGCGGTATGCCATAGTGGAAAAGGAGTTCTTTGCAGTGAAGTGGGTGATGGAAACCCTCTGATATTACTTACTAGGTCGCAAGTTCACTCTGGTGATGGACCATGCTCCACTCAAGTGGATGCAAACAAACAGGGAAAAAAATGCCAGAGTGACGAGATGGTTCCTTTCACTACAACCGTACCACTTCGTGGTCCACCACAGAGTGGGGACACTGAATGGAAATGTGGACAGACTTTCCTGAAGACCTTACCTCTTGGCACAGGCCGCCCAACCCTGTAGTGTTGAGCTAGGGAGGGGTATGTGTGGTAAACTCAAATAGTGGAGAAGAGGGGGGTTTCCCTGAGTAAGACAGTCAGGGTACAGCTGCAGCTGATTTGGCTGATTAGCTGCAGCTGCACAGACAGGAGAGCTTTAAAAACAGGAAGAAAAAGCCAGCAGGCAGTTGCTGCAGGGGTAGAGGGCTGACAAGCTGCTTGGATGTGTTCCAGAACAGAAGTCCCTTAAGCAATCCTCAGGAGATTGGTCTCCTGAATTAGGCCAAAAGGAAAAAAGTTATTTCCATTGTGAGTTTTCCGTTTTACTGTTTGTGTTCTTCCAGAAGGTCTAGCCTTTTGGAAAAGGGAGGTTTCTAGTTAGGGTCGGGGATTGTTTAGTCAGCGCTCCCACCCAGAGCTAGGCCTCTTTATTTCTGTTTTTGTTTCATTTTCCTCGGTGGGGCTTAAAAAGGAAAAGGGCAGAAACCCAAAGTTCTGTGTCACCAACCATATTAAGAAAATAAAAATATACCTTTTTGGTTTGATGTTAACAAACTGGTCTTCCTGAGACTCCTTAACCACTGCAAAGCTGATCCTGAATCCTGTGGCAAGGTTGCGCCTTGTCACAGTACATAATTGAGTATGTGTTGTTTTTTTTATAATGATGGGTGCAGGATGTTTCTACACAAATAATTTTTTAGGGTAAGGAGTGAAGAAATTTCATTTATTCTAGACTTAAACATGTCAATTCAGAAGTACATCTGACATTATTTTCCAGTTGCTAATGTAGGCAATAATAAAAATAGTGTAATATATGGATGAGCATCAATAATAGAATCCTAAGCCATACAAAACTTTTCCGGCGATACACCACTGCTATTTCAATAACACCATCCTGAGACAACTGATAATACTATTGTTTTTGCTGATAATACTACAGTTTTAAAGTTCATTTCAGCTCTGAACAATAGCATTATCACAGAAAGAGAGTAGTTTTTTTAACTGATTGAATGTAACAAATTTTGTAAAAATGTTAATACATTGTCAAATAAAATTAAACTGAAACTGAAACTGAAGCATTTTCACAGAAAGAGAGTAGTTTTCTTTGAGCTATCTGATCACACTAGAGCTGGTTACCATGGTGCCCAGTGCGGTTGCTCAGGACATGACCTGTCAATCAAAAACATGCTTTGTCATTGGCCACTTTATGTCTCTGGGCAGGCAGAACACTTTCAAAAACATGACGGCCTTGTCTTGCTTAGCAATAGAAACTCGTAGACTTACACTCTTTTTTTTTTATTTTTATTTATTATTTTCTTTCTGGCACATTAAAGGATTATCAGGTTGATCCTGCCTACACTGAACACCTCTCTGAACCAACCAGGTAGGACTCACATTGAACTAATAAATGGAGGTGCTGTGACCCTGACAGAGACTGGTTAAAGCCCGGATTAAAGCAAGTGAGTGTTCCGTGCAGCGGTCGGGCAGCCATTTTCCTCTGATAGCAGCAGAATGATTCCGAGTCCCCTTATTTATTTGTATTTCTTTCCAGATCCATAGATTACAAAAAATAACAGTTAGAGGACTGTGTATTACTCGGTTGTAATACCCAGTCCCCTATCTAGTATTCTAATTTCATTAACATTTACCTGTATTTCCACTCAGTTCTCTCTCTCCCAGTTGCCAGAGAGACAGAGAGCACTGGTAGTTTTGAATTTGCTATTGCAGATGGTAGTATGCTGCAAGAAGCAGCTCACTCCAGTGTCAGATCACTCTCTGGTAACTTCCAAATTGGCTTTCCTTAACATTCCCCATAAAGAAACCCGATGGAAATTAAATGGTCAACTGCTCAAAGACATCAAATACTGTAACCTAATAAAGGAGCAGATTGATTTCTTTTTCTCCACTAATTCCTCTGAGGACATGACACCTGATATTTTGTGGGGTGCTTTCAAAGCGTACATGAGAGGGATTATTATCAGCTTAGCCACAAAAAGGAAAAAGACTCGAGAGGCGGAATTACTAGCTTCATTATCTCTAATAAGGTCTTTGGAAACCAAGTTATCCTCTAATGCCTTGGAAGAGGATATGAGGAGGCTTCCGGTAGCTAAAGATAAATACTTAGATCTGTTGAGGGAAAAAGCAGAACTATCTATTATTTGCACCAAAGCAAACTACACCGATCGGGGGAAAAAGTGGGTCACCTGCTAGCCTTAAGGTTAAAGCAGCAGGAATCAGCTAGATTTATTCTTCCAATTAGGGCCCAAGCAGATGGATCCTTGAAGGTATCCCCTTCTGAGGTTGTGCAGGAGTTTGCCTCCTACTATGAGCATTTATATAGGGACATGGACAACCCTCCTTCCTTGGAAGAGCTCGAGGCCTACCCGAGGGATTCCTCTCTACCCTCTTTATCTGAATCACAGAGGAATTTCCTATCCTCACCAATATCTCTGGAGGAAATATCAGAGGTCATTGGGGCTTTGCCCTCTGATAAGGTCCCAGGACCAGACATTTTTTCCGCTTTAATTTATAAAACTTTTCGATCACAATTATTGCTGGTTCTTCACCGGTTGTACTGTCACATTCTTTCTGGTGCAAAAATAGATACACATTTGTTTGAAGCCCTGATTGTTCTCCTTTCTAAACCCAATAAAGATCCGGAATTAGTGCAAAGCTACAGACCAATCTCTTTATTGAACCAAGATGTTAAAATTCTCTCGAAGATATTGGCTGATAGAATAACACGAGTTCTTCCAGACCTGATTAACATGTCTCAGGTGGGGTTTATGAGGGGACGTTCATCAGCTGACCATCTACATACCCTGTCACACATTGTCTCGGTGTCCAGGGACACTGCCTTTCCTTCAAGATTCGTCCCTTGGATGCTGAGAAGGTGTTTGATTGCATCAATTGGAATTTCCTTTTTCAGGCCCTTAAAGTATTTGGTTTCCTGGCCAAGTTTATAGATTGGATTCGGGCCTTATATCAAACTCCATCTGCCAGAGTCTTTAGCAATGGAGCATTCTCCAAACCCTTTCTTTTGTCTTCCAGTACCCAGCAGGGATGCCCTCTTTCCCCCCTCTTATTTAGTTTATACTTAGAGCCCCTTATCCGAAACATTCTCAATAATCTGGAGATAAGCGGTATCCCGATAGGTAATCAGGTGGTGAAGATTACGGCTTACGCTGATGATCTCCTCCTTCATTTATCTCACCAAAAACATCTATTCCCATCATATTAAGGGAAATAGCCAAGTTCAGTGCTCTCTCAAATTATAAGCTGAATATAAATAAATCCTCCATTTTCCCTCTTAATCATAAGGTTTTTAAAAATGATTTGTCTCCTTTTGGTCTCAGTTGGTCTCAGCGTGTTCTCAGATACCTTGGTATTAATTTGACGCATAACCCCTCCTCCTGGTTTAAAGAAAATTTGGAGCCTCTTTCCCAAGTGATAGTTCAGGATCTCAATAGATGGTCTAAACTCCCTCTCTCTCCCTGGGGTCATTTTAATATCAATAAAATGAATGTTTTTCCTCACTTATTTTATCCCCTCTCGCTTCTTAACTCCTTCACTCCGTTATCATGGTTCCAGAAAATGCATGGAATTTTTACAAATTTTATCTGGTCTAATAAACAAGCCAGGTTATCATATTATAAGCTAGCTGCTCAGAAAATGGATGGAGGACTGCGGATCCCCCATCTGGCAATTTACTACTGGGCTAGTCACATTGCAAAATATATGCGGTGGGTGAACCCGGGTCCAGAATAATTAAGACCGGTCTGGCTGAAAATTGAGTTAGATTTTATTCAGTCCGAGAACATTGACCCCCAGACGATGTTCTATCTTAAAATAGCGTCCCTTCCTGATGCCATTAGCAGTCCCACTATCCGAACGTCCCTCAGAGTTCACACGCAGCTTTGTTCATTTCTGCGGTATTCCCCAGACTTGGACCTGTCTCAGTCCATTTGGAATTCCCCTTCTTTCATAATAAACAAAAAGATGATATCTCATAAATGGTTGCCCCAGATTGGGGATGGGATAATCTCTACTGTTCTGGATGACTCAGGGGAATGACTCTCAGTTTCTAATATAATTCACAAGTTTGACATCCCATTAGCTTTTCACTTCAGGGTGGTCCAATTGAAGCATCTCCTCTCTACAGTATTTGGTAACATCCCTCCTAGTCCACCTGCCTTTCTGTTTGTATCGGACCTCTCCTCCTTATTGGGGTCACCAGGCGCTATTTCCAAAATATATTGTGTCCTATATTGTTGGAAATATAGAAACATAGAAACATAGAAACATAGAATTTGACGGCAGATAAGGACCACTTGGCCCACCTAGTCTGCCCATTTTCCTACCTAACAGATAAGCTGCAGATCCTAGCTTACCCCCCACTAGGACTGCCTTATGCCTATATGCTTATATGGGAGACCTGCAGGCCCCACTAGGCTCTGGGTCTCTTTTTTCCTCAATATACTCCTAATTGGTCAGCTTTATGGAAGTTCTGCCATAAATGCATCTCTCAGGATAGAATCTGCCTTATGCAATACCACATAATGCATAACATGTATTATACCCCTGTGAAGCTGAGGAAATGGGGTCTCATAAGTTCGGGGGCCTGTACCAGAGGATGTCACAAGGATGACACGTTTCTTCACGCCTTTTGGTCATGCCCCAAGATAAAGTCATTGTGGGTAGCAATACAGAATAACCTAGATCCTATACTGGGTTTGCAGGAGTACTTCACCCCAGACGTATGTTTGTTGGGGGATCTATCCTCTATCAAGGTGAGAATCAGTGCAATCATGGAGATATGATATCTCCTATCTGTTAAAAAAAATTGTGCTTCGGCATTGGAGGGATACAGTAAGCCCAACATATCAGGAATGTGTTAATGAAATTCTGGCTAACCTATGTACAGAGAAAGTGATAGCGAGCCTCCATAATAAGTGGCAGTGGTACAAGAATACTTGGGATCCCCTTTGCACGCTAATTATGGCCTGATTAGCTAAATGAGTCACTATATCCAGTGATCCTCGATTCGTGATACTATATAGTATCTTTTTATTATTGTATGGACTCTGCTGCAGTATGGGGTGGGGGAAGGGGGGATGGGGACAGCTCATGTAACATTTTGAGTATAGGCATTGTATGTTGTAACTCTCTGTCCCCTGTAATAGAAAAATTTACTAATAAAATATGAATAAAAAAAAGAAGCAGTTCACTGTGATGTCCATAATCAGACTTAGGCCACTCTTGGAGATGTTCACATTTTAAAAGTCTGTCATTTTTTTGCTTCCGACTGCAGCTACAGGTATTCAAGCAAGGCAATCCTGTTTCTATTGGAGTCATGTGGTCCAGCTGCCTGTTACCTGGCTCTCACACTAAAAAATTAATTTACATGTTTTTTTTTTTTTTTATGTTTTACCCACTGTCAGAATGTTGTCAACCCAATGTTTAGGGTGAGTGAGGTTTGTATGAGGGAAGTAATATTTTGGGTTTTACCCACTATAAGTATGTTGTCAACCCAATGCTCATGGTGAGATTAGTATGTGGGAAGTAATATTTTGTGTTTCTTTTATTGTGCGCAGTGCAATAGGGAGTTTGAAAGCAGCACACAATCTGTTGTTTTCTTGGTAAGGTGCTTTGTAAAGAATGCCATTACATGGTGGGGAAAGCACAAGTCAAAGACAAAGCCATAATAACTGGGTGTGATGTCACACCCAGTTATGACAGCTTCTGAAAGCAATTGAAAACCATTTGATAAAAGGGGTCACCAGTTATTGTGTACACATACTGTATAAGGAGGTTGAAATGTTCTCTCATTATTTGAAAGTAATATGGAAACAGCTGCTTTTGTAAAAATGATATCCTTTCTCTGTCTTTTAATGTAACAGAGATGTAAGTAATAATACCCGACAGGGTGGGTGCTACTGGGATATAACAGACCACACAGGGGTGTAATGAGGCCCAACGCCACAGGCGGAGGGCCATATAACCCCTGGGAGGCCTGTTGTAGCCCATAACACTCACCCTGGAGTGTATTATTACACTTAGAATATGACTATTTAGTTTGAAAGAAAAAAAGACTAGTAGACAAGAAGTTTGCAGAAGTGTAACAGTAAATATATTTAAATTTCAATGTGTTTAAATGGGGAAAAAAATAGTCCCTTTCTAGGAATGGGATGGAAAATTGAGTGTGGCAGTGGAGTCAGTTTTAAAATTAATTACATAATTTTGTGTTTCTGCCCACTGCTGAAAAACTTGTATTGTCCACTGTGTTTGCCATTTTGTGACAGGTTCCTGTCTTTTGTCAGCCGCGGTTAATGACAGAAAACACCGACTTACTTTGCAAATTTTTTTTTTCTTTCGGGAGCTTTGTCTGTCCGGTTTTCCACTTTGTTTGCGTCTCCTAACATCTTTCTAAAACCATGTTTAGTTACCAATGTAAAATTAACTATTGTTGCAGTCATTTACTTTGCCAGTGGCGAGTGGCTATGGCATGTATTCATGCAGTGACAGTACGAGTGTGAATGGTGGAGTGAATGTGGGCACAGCATGGGCAGAGTCCCAACAGGTGGGTGTTGATGTTGCCAGGCAGAATTTGTTTTGGTGCGGACATTGTTAAGAAATAATGGTCCACTTGCGTTGAGTTTTAACCAATGGGAGTGCACCTATTCTTTAGCCCATATAATAAATGTTTTGTATGAATTGTATGATACTTTGTATGAAAAAATTGTGAAGTCCTTTTAAGCCAGACAATAAACTTGACACAGGAGGATGATGAGGTGGATGGTGAAGATGCCTGTGTCCATTGGTTACACTTCTAGTACCATGAGTCCTTCTTCATGCTGGCACTGCTGTCTTTTCTTTCCTTCTAGCCTGGGCTGCTACACTGTTGTCATCCATATCAGCTTCTTAATTGGCTGCCTTGCCTGTCTGGGTGGGTAGAATCCTACACTTTCTGCTCATGGCTCAATAAAATTTATCTATCAACTCATTAGTGTCTCACCCATCTGCCTGCCCGATCTGATCATCTAAGACATAATTAAATGTTTTATGGTGGCTGGCTTGCCCTCGTTACACTCCCAAATCTAACTCTTAGAAAGTGGAATCATTTTCTTGATTGTACTGTAGTTACCAGATCCATGTTGGCTCATCTTTTCCACCATAAGCAAGGCTTTATGATTAAACTTTGCACTGTGGGAAGGTTTTATGAAAATCTATGCTGGTACGTGGCCAGTTGCAAATGGGTTGTTAATTTCATCCTTCTCATCATCAGCCTAACAAATAATTAAAAACAGTCAGTTCTGTGGCAAACTTAGACAAGTACTCTGTGTCCAACGCTTTTCCTTGACATAGCATGAAACTTAGTCCACATTTGGCAGTGTTGGAATGGACATCATTTTGGACACCAGTAGTCTGTGAACCTTAAGTGTTCTTATTTTATTTTCTCAGTCCTAACCCTTGTCATTTCTATGATAAATGCAATGTCCATCTTTTTTTCTTGTGAAAACCCTAGATTAAAACATTTATAAAATGTTTTGTTTTGCAACAAGAATATTTTATGGCTAAATAAACTTGGAAGATGCCTGGTATGTTTTATAGTTAAAAAAAAGTAGGGTCATTTGTTTTGCCTAATTTCATTGCACTGCCACTGTAATATGATTCTGCAGAAAATTGTTTTTAATTCAGTTAGACTGATGGACAAGTACATGATGGGATCACTATGATCCTCTTTCTTTCAAATAGAAAAATATTATTTCCAGCCTATGAGTCTGGACTATGACAATACTGTAACAGAGAATCAAAGAAGAAATGCAAAATGGGAAGCCACCATGCATGGTTAAATTTGTATAGATCAGCAACAATTGTATCTGGGCCCAGGGCTTTCTTTAACATACTGTCCACAATAGCATTGAAAATGTCTACATGAGAGATGAACAGCAGAACTGATCCCATGTATGAACATAACGTAAATCTCCGGATTTTGAGTCATATTTATTCTTGTTATCTCATCTGGACAAATATATTGAAGCGAGTGGTGCGGCACCGCAACTTTCACACTAAATGGAACCGCGCAGCCTCTGCCATGTTCCCGACTCCCGGACTTTACAAAATTAAAATACATTATGTTCCATCACATAAACTAAAGGCTTTTCCTTGTGAAAAGCATAATGGGGGGGGAGGGGTAAGGCTTTGGGGGTGGGGAGCCAAGGATTTTGACTGTTTTCCTTTTAATGCTATTATTGTGACTTCCTTAGTTTTATTTATAGCTTGGCAGAAGGCACCAGGAGAAAGGACTGCTGTGTGACCGAACTTCTCTGCTGGGACTAAAGTAGAAGAACTTTTGTATTTGGACCTTTAATTTAGGGTAAAAAAACTAACATACAAAAAAAAAAGTGTGTGTTTGGGTTAACTGAACTGAATGGGTATCTGAAGAGTTATCTAGGTGTAAATCTCAGGTGACTGAAAGGACTTAACTGCTGTGAGGTTTAAATTACTTGTAGAAAGATCTGGTAAGTAGGGGGAGTGGCTTAGCTAGAAGGAAGCTACATTTAAAGACTGCCTTAGAAAGTTTCAGCTAATAGCTTGGCAGAAGGCACCAGGAGAAAGGACTGCTGTGTGACTGAACTTCTCTGCTGGGACTATATTGCCCTCCTTCCCTCCCCTCCACCACCCCACCCAAAGCTAGTTCTATTTTTATAGGCACAGGATTTGACCGACAACAGGAAATTCCTGTTTAGGGGCAGGAAGTGAGTGATCACAGAACCACCAAGGACCCACCATCCTAGAAGGGCAAGAGTAGCTCTCCGGCCCCCTCTAGCTGCTGGAGGTCTGCCTCTGAGCAAGTAAGTGGTCTACTGAGAAATATAGGATATTCTTGTCTCAGAACAGGACAATCAGGAGCTTAAAGGGCACACAGGCAGAAAGTAAGGAGAGAGAGAAAAACAGAGGAAAGAGTAAGGATTGCAAACAGTTAAGGGGCCAGAAATAAGACATGATTGGAGTGGTGCAGTGCAGTGGCTGTGGAGCAGCAGTCTTCCGGAGACTTCTGGAGGATCGCGGTGTTGTCCCATCTGCAGGCACCTCTCTGGGCTGAGGGAGGAGGTTGCTCATCTCCAGGCTGAGTTGGCCAGGATTTAATGGGACCTCCTCTTCCGTAAAAGGGACCACCAGTGCCACTGCCTTGCCTCAGAGGTTGCCAAGAAAGAGGGTGGTTGGACCACAGTGGGCTCAGGAGGGGGTGAGGGTGGTGGAACAGAGGTGCATCCCTCCAGTTGTACCTCTTCACAATTCCTATGCCATTCTGGCAAAGTGTGGTTCATCTATGGAGGCACCCACAGTGGAGACCAAGGAGGATGCTGGGAACCTCCACAAAGGAGACCCACAGGAGGGTGGCAGGGGACCCTGCAGGGGAAGGAAACAACTCCTGGTGGGGGACTCCATTATTAGGAAGGTAGAACTGGGGAAGGAAGGGGAGAGGGAGGTAAGGTGCCTGCCTGGCGCCATGGCATGGAGGGACAGGGAGCGAATCCTCAGGCTTGCCGGAGCAGCTGCACAGGGGAGGGAGCTGGATATCATTGTCCACTTAAGGACAAATGACCTGGCCAAGAAAGGGATTAGAGAAGTGCAGGAAGAGTTTGTAGAATTGGGGAGGGACCTTAGTCAAGTAGCACGCACGGTAACCTTCTCGAAGGTGCTACCCATCTATGGCATAGGAGAGGCTAGGGTGTTCCGCACCATGGCATTCAATCAGTGGTTGAAAAACTGGTGTAGAGCTCAGGGATTTGGCTTCATTGGGGACTGGGGGTCCACCTGGAGTGATGCAAGCCTATACTGGCATGATGGGCTGCATCTGTCCAGGAGGGGAACCAGGATCCTAGGTGATAGGTTTAAATGCTTCATTGGCAAGCTTTTAAACTAGCCAAGGGGAGGCACTGGAAAGGAGCAGGAAAATCCTAGCCCCCCCAAATAATCATGGTAGTAAGTGCAGCAAACATCAACATAGAGGTGCCGATAGGGAGAAGGGCAGGGGTAAATGGAGAAAGTGACAAAGGCAAGAAGGACAGGGATGGGGCAAAAGGGAGTAAGGCCATCAGGAAATGGAGGGTAATGAGTACCAATGCCCGTAGTCTGGGCAACAAGCTCCCCGAGCAGATGGCCTTAATGGAAGAGGGATGCCTGGATATCATAGCAATCACAGAAACATGGTACACAGAGAACCATGAATGGGATGTTAACATACCAGGGTACACTAACCTACAGGAGACAGGCGAGGAGAAGGGGAGGAGTAGCTCTCTATGTAAAGGAAGGGATAAAAGCAACTGAACAGAAGAGTAAACAGGGAGGAGAGGAGGCACTGTGGGTCACCTTGGAGACTGGAAAGGCACCACAATCCTCACAGGGGTTGTACAGACCCCCATGTCAGGGGAAGGAATGGACAAGGATATGATAGAAGGCATTCTTAGAATGGCAGAGAAAGGGGAGATACTGTTGATGGGAGACCTGAATATGCCAGATGTTAACTGGACACATTTGCTGCAGCCACATCCAAGAAGCAGGGCCATTCTTGATGCCCTACAGGTGGCAGGCATTAGACAGCTAGTTTGGAACCCACTTGTGGGGAGCAATCTTAACCTCTGTACTCAAACGGGGGCAGTGAGAGGATCTCAGACCTAGAAGTGGGTTGCCATCTGGGGACGAGTGACTATCAAACAGTGTGGTTCACGTTAACTCAACTATAGAGTCAAGCCATACAAAAGTGAGGGTACTGGACTTTAGGAGGGCTGACTTTGGCAAGATGGAAGAGTGCCTCAGAAAAGCACTAGCAAACAGGCTAGAAGGGGTGTGGAGCAACAATGGGAATTATCAAAACTGCCATCACAGAGGCAACAAGCCTTTGTGTGAAGCAAATAAACAAATCAAATGAAAGAAAAAGCCACTATGGTTCTCAAAGAGGTGGCTGTGAAAGTCAGGAAGAAAAGATAACATTCTGGAAGTATAGGAAACACAGAAGGAGCAGGACAGAGAGCTGTACCAGTTAAGGCAGAAGGAAGCAGGAGGGAAGTCAGAATAGCAAAGGCCCAAACTGAGGAAAAGATAGCCAACTCAGTTAAGAAGGGGATAAAACCTTTATAGGTACATCAGCGACATAGAAAGACAAAGGGAGGGATAGTGAGGCTGCATAGAATGAATGGTGGGTGGGCAGAGGGACAGTGAAAAGCAGGAATACTAAATGAATATTTCTGCTCAGTATTCTAAAGGAGGAGAGTGCCTCATCCAATTAACAGAAGCACTCTTGATAGGTGGATCCCAGTCCTTTCACAGAAGAAAGGGTTCTGCAAGAACTCCTAAAACTGAAGGTGGACAAAGCAATGGGTCCTGATGGAATTCACCCCAGAATTCTAAAAGAATTAAGGGAGGAACTAATGAAACCACTGGCTACTCTTTTTAATAAATCATGGGAGGATGGTGTGGTACCCGAGGACTGGAGGAAGGCGGATGTGATTCCCCTTCACAAAACTATGACCAAGACAGAGGCAGGAAACTACAGACCTGTCAGTCTGACCTCTGTGGTAGGGAAAGTGATGGAGTCACTACTGAAGGAAAGAATAGTTGAGTACCTAGAGGCCAGTGGAGCACAGGACCCAAGGCAGCATGGGTTCACAGCGGAAGGTAATGTCAGGACGCAATCCAGATTTCTTTGACTGGGTGACCAAAGTAGTAGACCAGGAGGGCTGTGGACATGGTCTACCTAGACTTTAGCAAGGCATTTGACACAGTCCCACACAAAGATTAATAGTCAAATTAACCAGCCTGGGAGTGGAACCCAGGGTGGTAGCCTGCAAATAAACATTGGCTGGACAACAGGACACAGAAGGTAGTGTAAATGGGTCCACTCTGAAGAAAGGGGGTTACTAGTGGGGTACATGAGGTTCAGTATTGGGTCAGTCCTTTTAATGTCTTCATCAGTGACATTGCAGAGGGACTGAAGGAAAAGTACGCCTTTTGCAGATGACACAAAGATCTGCAACCGGGTTGATACACAAGGAGGAGTGGAACGGATGAAAGGGACTTGGCAAGGTTGGAGGAATGGTCAGAGTATGGCAGCTAGGATTCAATGCAAGAAGTGCAAAATAATGCACCTGGGAAACAAGAACCCAGGGGAAAAATACACAATGGTGGGGAGGTAGTAACAACAACAAAAGGAAAGGGACCTGGGGGTAATCATATCAGATGACCTTAAGGTTAGCAAGCAATGTGAGAAGGCAGTAGGGAGGGCTGGGGGTATACTGGGATGTATAGGGAGAGGCATCATCAGCAGAAAACAGGAAGTTGTTATCCCTCTGTACAGACAGTTGGTGAGACCCCATCTGAGTACTGTGTCCAGTTCTGAGACTCCATCTCCGCAAGGACATAGACAGGATAGAGGCAGTCCAGAGGAGGGCATAAAATGGTGCAGGGTCTGCAAGAGAAGCCGTATGAGGAGAGACTAAAGGAGCTTAACATGTATACCCTTGAGGAAAGAAGGGAGAGGGGGACGGATAGAAACTTTTAAGTACCTCAGTGGAATCAACAAAGTCCAAGAGGTAGCATCTTTCAAAAAAGACTTGCAAGAACAAGGGGACACAATTTAAAAGATAGAAGGAGGGCGATTCAGGGGCAATGTGAGGAAGTATTATTCTCACAGAGAGGGTAGTGGATGCATGGAACAGCCTTCCTGAGGAGGTTGTGGGGTCTAAAACTGTGGGAGAATTCAAGAATGCATGGGACAGACATAAGGCAATTCTTGTGGGGGGTGGGAAGAAATAGGCTGTTGGTTAACTAGGATCTGCGGCCTATCCTGTAGGTAGGGAAATGGGCAGACTAGATGGGCCTAGCGGTCCTTATCTGCCGTCAAAGTCTATGTTTCTATGTTTCGATGTTATTTGTCAGTAATTCATTTTCTCGAAACAGAAACATCTATTGTTTAAAACACAAAATAAAATATAAACACTTGGCTTTGTTACTCAGTTCTTATAATGACTATTTATATTTCTTTTTAAGCCAGGGTAACTTTCTAGCTCATATTTATCTTTCTATTCAACAGCATTGACCAAAATGCAGGGTTAAATGCACAGTCTGACAGTAATGTCAATTATTTTGTTGAAACCGCTGGCTTTTCTTTGGCCCTCACTACATGTGAGTTGAAGCATAAACCTTCTTTAGTTTTTAATCCTCATTTTGTTCTCTTTTTTATATTCTGGGGCCTCTGAAGAAATGGCAGGCAGTCCCTACCTGACACATATCCACCATTTATATGGAAATATGTCACCTAAATGCACTGCCCACAGCCATGAAGCATGCACATACACCATGCAGAGGTTCCCAGAGCCAACATGAGTGTACAAAAACTGTGGCAGCACTATACAGGGGTGGAGGGCGTGGCCATATAACATCATGCTTGTGCCACACATATCCACTTTCATGATGTGCAATACATCTGCTCAGCATGTGGGACAGCAGGCATGAAACTACGCATATAGAGGGCTGCTGCAAACTGCATGTGCACAGGGCCTGCATGACATCCTGAAGCACATTTACAGCTGAATGCCACAAGGACATTAGGGTCAGTGTTGGCATTTGGTATCTCAGTAACTGTGATGAGCAGCAGTTGGCACTCAAAACACCCATGCACAGTGTAAACCATATCAACCAGTCTGGAGCATGTGTAGGAATAGTCCACCACCATTTATTCCCATGGACTTGGCATAATGCCCCCCACTTACATGTAACATGTGCCCTGCCACCCTCAACACAGTACATGATCGATATATTTCAGACCCTTGCAATATGTCTCAGATGCAATAGCCAAACACACCATGCACAGAGCCCCACCCCCCACAGGGTCTATACCCCTGTGCACAGCTGCATGCCTTGTAACAGGCCTCCAATCCCACAGCAGACCCCCTCTGAGACACACCACAATCACCATGGGCCTGACAATCTTGGCCAATAGCATGCAACCACTGGCCAGAAGAATTGCTCGGACAAGGGACATTGAAGCACACATTTTATTATTGTCACAGGGGCAGCTGCCCCTGTGCATGTCATTTATATAGGAAGGGGCCTGTCAGCTGACAGGACAAATATTCAGCATAAGCAGAAAAACAAAAAGTAAAATGTAATGTCCAAAATAAAATGTAGGGCATAGACATGCCCATTGATATGTCCCAGGGACCCCTGCCACTGGCCCCTAACACCCCAGGAGATGTGGCATAGGGGCAGTGTCATCTTCAGCAGCTTTGGCTCTGCACAGGCCAGCAGGTACACTGGAAACCTAGCCCTCCTCCTCCTCCTCTCCCTGGGAATCCTCATTGGACCTCATCAGTGTTGTCTCTGTGTACTCCTGCTCAATAAGGACTAGCCACACAGTGTTCTCCAATAGCCCTGGAACAAGATGAACACAGAGGATAGGCATGAGTGGGATGCACATGTACAGCCACAGCAGAACACAGCTGACACAAAGGGCACCCCCTAACACTGCATCACTTACCTTTGAGGGCTTCTTCTGGGCCCAGTAACCTCCCAGCTTATCCTTATAGTAGGAGTCCTGCAGCCCCATCCCACAGGATAGCCAGTGTGGGATGTTCAGCTCCCATTGCATCCTCCGAGCTACCACACAACTGCCACTGTCCCATTCATCTGCTCCATCTTCTCAAGGGTGATCATTGCAATAGTTATATAACAATGTTTCAAAAAACTGAGGTCCTAGAAGTTGAATTGGTATTAACCCATTTCATAAGTCAGAGACTGAGATTTCTATTAAAGTGTGTAGGGTGGACTATATAAAACTATTATGCTGAGCTTCTAGAATATTTTTCTGGGTAATATTGAATTATACTTCAATTCCTTGGGCCAGATTGCTGAGGTTTCTATCTGTGTTATTGATGGACTGTTGATGAAAGAGGAGGTCTTAATTAGGCTGCCTATAGCCTTCGCTTGCTGATATACCTGTACCTGGTGGCTGGTGTTATGTAATCCTAATGCTGCTGCTAGAATATCTATAAACATTTTACTTCACTGGTGTTGCTCATACCAACAATCATCTGCAATGGGCAATTAATATTGGGTTGTACCACCTATTTCCCTAATCTGCTTTACTCTGCAGTTTTGAAATGCTCTTGTAGTTCTCTGACTTCCCCTGTTGTCTTAAGACACTGTTTTGCTAGCAGGGTTACATTATTAAAATTCAAATCCTTATAAAAATACAAGGGATACTGAGGATCACATACACAAATGATGTGTCTTTTATTCTGCAAACTATCACCCTGCTCTGATCTAGCAGCCTCATATAGAAGTAGCGTAGTTAGTGAAGGCAGGAGAAGGGTTTGGGTTGGGGTGCATTCAGGAGTCTAAAGCTGCTGACATAACTCTCTAGGCCCTGTAAAGGTCACATTATAGTTTGCCCCTCCCCCTCTCATAACATGACAAACCAGGGTGGATCATATGCATATGGCCTACTTTTCAGGTGTTTTTCTGAGGTGCACAATAGAGGTAGGGTCAAAATTCAGTGTGGAATGTATTAATAGTGATGCTGTCTGTACGCTAAGCAGACTGAAAATTTTGGTATGCATTTCTATTAGTGTTTCTGAAGTTGTACAATGTGTCAGGACAAGCCAGAATAACTTGATCCTTAATAAAAATGCTATGGTTTACAGGGATCAGTGTGTGATCTGGAATATACGCCTGGGACATGGTTGTGTGCCTGGGTTTGTTTTTTAAATCTATGACCAACCACAATCTGAAAGTATCAAAATACAAATGTGCCTTTCTGGATGAATCAAAATAAGGATGTTGAAAAGTAAAATCTAAATTTGGGATGCTTCTATACTAGATAGAGAGGAGATGGTCAATATCCTGTTTGATGGAATTTAATATAATAAGGTATCTGTGGGCGAATTAGGGGTTACTAGTCTGGTGGGGTAGCTAGAGTCACCAACCATCTGTTTGTACAGCTTTATTGGGTTCACCTATACTGTTACAGGTATTACTAATGTCTGCCTTTATAAAATAGTGGATATAGCAGCTGGTTACTATTAGGACATGGTGTATCATAAAGGTGGAAGGGGTGGACACAATAAGGTGCTCTGATTCCACGATCTGATCTACCTATCTATTAAAGTTAGATACATATAGAATAAAGGATGGGGAAGTGTGTGATATGAGAATTTAATGCACACCCAAGGTGTGGGATGCTACATAAATCCTGAAGGCAAAGCCTGCGGGGTCTAGTAAAGCATTCCACACTGAGGTATGCATTAAATTTGAATGTCGCACACTTCCCCATCTTTTATTTTATATAATTGCTAGTGAGTAATTTTTTTCAGCCTGACTCCTGTGTCTCTCTGTGTCTCACACACACACACACACACACTCACGCACGCACGCACGCACACACACACAGTCTCTCTCCCTCCATCTGTCCTTTTCCTGAATGTGAAGTTTGTTCTTGCTTTCTTTTTTTTTTTTTTAAAGTTTCAGATGAAATCGCAATTGCAGTTACCTCTTATTGTAGACAGTCAGCCACGGAGCCATTTCCACTCATAGATCATATCACCTAAAGCTGGCGAACCACAGGAACAACCAGATAAGTGTTTTTTTTTATTTAAAAGTACACTCAACTAGATACATAAAATAAATTTTAAGAAGGTTAGGGCTTTGTTGTGGTGGCTTCTCGTTAGCAAAGTTACAGAGCCGTCATGTTTGAGGAACTATAAATCCTGCCCACACACAGAACAGAAGCAAATGAGGGAGCACTTCTTTTTTTTTTCCATGAAAGTTTTATTTGATTTTCCAAAATATTCATATATATATATATACACACAAGTCTTCATAAAAGTAGTTCCTTTTCTAATTGATCAACATTTTTGTGACCAATATTGTACATACACTTAATTACTTAATTTCATTAAACAATGTATAATACTCTTGAAATTTCACTGTATCTGTAAATTTTATGGTGATATGTATAGTTTTTTGCTGATACATAACTGTACCTGTAATTTTGCCAAAAAAAAGCAAAGTTAATAAGTAATACAGAGTACAGTATATAATCTATTTTGTCTTAATATTTCACCTTGTTAATATTGCAACTGTTATTAATTTTCTGCAGTACTGTTTCCTCTAAACTGACTAATCCTCTTTACGATTTCTTCCATGTTTTGTAATCCTTCTAATGGTCCTCTAAGTCTCTACTTGTAGCTTGTTTAATATTGGTGCCAAGATGTCATCAACAACTGGGAGTTTCTCAGCTAAGATGTGAGTTATCTGTTTGTTGTCTATGGTTTCCCCCAGTTTATTATAAAATTCTTGGATTGTGGGAGGTACACCTGATTTCCAATTTGACAGTAGCACTCATTTAACTACTGAAGCTACTGCCCATGCTCCCACCTTCTGATGTTTGTTACTGAAGACATCCCCTGGATCAATTCCCAGAATCAAAAATTGGGGGCAGAAAGGTATTTGGATATTATATGCAGTTTCACACAGTTTGTGGACAGTCTTCCATAAGTAAAAGATGTCTGAGCAATCCCATAACATGTGCAATAGATTTTGCTTGCTTCTGTTGGCATCTCCATCAGGGTCCCTCTGGCAGATAGCCCATTTATTCTAGCCTAAGTGGGGAGTAATAGTAATAGCGTAGAATTTTGAATTGGATTGTTCTGCCCTGAATTTCTTTACTAACCTCACAAGCATTTTTCCCTGTCGATGCCCACGCTGCTTCTGTTATGTCCAAACCCATTTCCCCCTCCCATTACTGCTTGGCTGATACAGTAAGCACATTCTGTGTGCTTCCCAACAGATGTTTGTATCCCAGACTTACCCCTTTACTTAGGCTTACCACTTTTGCTAATTGGTTCCATTGGGTGAATCCTGAATCAATGAGCGTCAGTTCAGGGCCCAGCACAAATGCTAACAAAAGCTGCCGTATCGGCAAATAAATAGAAAAATGAAATCTTTCCAATTTGAATTTCTGTCTCAAATTTCCAATGGATATGAAGGTGCCTGTTTCATCCAGAAGAACCCCTATTCTTGCCACACCTAACTCCTTCCAACCTGGGTCCTCCCATGGCTCAGTTTGGGATTTTCCACAATGGTGTTAGGTGAAGAGGAGGCTTCTTGATGCTGAGTAGCTTCTGAATTTTTGTATGGTTTGTATGGAGTCCGAAGTGCAGTCAGATAATTTAACTTGTGGGTTACAATTGGAAAATAATGAATCTGTTATGTTAAAGGGATGAGTTATCTGTTTCTCTACTGTATACCAAAAAGGATGTATCCCACCCTTATCTGGTGTTATATACCAGACTGTCTGTTTAAACCTAAAAGCCAATGGGTATTTTTCCCAATGTGGCAAGCCAAAGTCCCCTTCTAACTTGTTGGCTCTCAGTTTATTTGCAGATAGCCTTGGTGGTATTGCTCCCCATAGGAACTGCCTCACTAAACCATTCACTTTTTTTAAGGAAACTAGCCAGTCTTGTGAATGGGAAATTCTGAAATAGAAAGATGAGCTTCGGTGCCAACAACATCTTAACTGAATTTATTTTCCCCCATATTGAAAGATTTAATTTGGATCATTTCTTGAGATCCTCCTCTATTTCCTGCAAGAGTGGTATTATGTTTTTAGGATGGTATCATTAAAAGTGATATGTCCCATGCAAAACAGTAGGGGGAGCTGTCCCCTTGCACTGTAGGAGTGGAGTTGAAGGATACAATTATCACTGTAACTAGCTAGCTAAAGGTTCTACCTAAATTCGGACAAAATAGCCTGAAGCTAAGAATGCTACCCACTGAAGTGCTTGACTCCTATATGGCTGCAGTTTATGCTAGTACTCCTTCTGACAACTCAAAATAAAAGGACTACTGCTATTTTACAAACTGTATTCTTATGTAAGCAGCAAAAACAAATGTTGACCCAGACAGCCTAAAAGTTCAGCCTCTGTGTGATACAAGATTACTCAATACCACACTTAGTCCTGAAACGTTAAATTCAATATCAAAACAGCAATCCCCTCCAACAACCACACTAAATAATAAAACATACATTACTTTTGCATACATTTCTCTTAGCAAACCATTCTTGGTATTCCACCATTTCTTTTCTCTTTATATTTTCGTATATTAACAGGTTCCAATCTATGTTAAATATGTGTCTACTGAGATAAAGGTCAGCTACTTCAAGAAAAAAAGAATACATTTAACTGGTTATATAGCTAATTCTACTGCCCCCTAGTGAGGTCATACTACAAGCCTGTTGTCTACCATAAATCCCCACTTTCCCCTCCTCTTTCCCCCAAGTATGGCTAATCCACTAAATCTGTTGCTGATTATAGAGAGGGTAAGACATTGTCTGACTGCCACCCAGTACCAAAACTCCTCAAGGTAGCAGGCTGCTATGGAACGAACTGTAGTCAAGAGGAGTTGAAAGAATAACCATGACATGATAAGCTTTATACTTAATATCCTAGGGAACCACTCATGCATTAAAAGCTGCCAGTTCATGTAATCTGACTGAAAAGATGTAGAGCAACCACTTTTTGGCAGATTATATTAAATGTTTCCTGTGTTACAAGTCAAATATGAGGCCTGTCCAGGTTGAGCCAGCTCCCTGCCCCTCCTCCATTATTCTTCCCCTGACTTTTTGTTAGGAAGTCTGCTTATTTATTTACTCAATAACAGTGAGATCTGCCTAAGACATCCAGTTCCCCAGATGTCATATACACTTTTCTCACCCAGAGATTGACAGTTGATGCACCATTCAGTAAGCATGCGATGTGATTTGGCTAGGCCTGTCTTAATGGTTCTCATAACCTGTTACTCACTATGTTCCAGCTCATATACACTGCTCAGTACTGAGTGAGTCCAGTCTGGATGCTTCTCGCTATCTTGCCTTCTCCTCCAGTCCCTTACTTATATATGTTTGTTGTATCCAGAATATCATACAGTCCCTTTATAATAACTATAAAATTATTTATCACACTTATCATATAACTGATCCCATCTTCTTCCCTAATATTCTAACAGGCTTGTAAAATAAACATCAGGGTGGCTGATATTTGCCCCTGCTTAATAGAGTACTTCATCTTATTTATTTCACTATCCGTGCTGAAGTTTGTTAGAGTCTGTAAACCCTCTGTAGTCTACCAGTAGGTTTCAAATATCTAGGATAATCAGTTTGTATGCATTTTAATTCAAAGCTGGTTTGTCACTTTTTTATTTATTTATTTATTTTTATTATTTCCCCCCCCTTTCCCCCATATATTAGCTGTATATTAGATGTAACCACACAACCTTAGCATGCCTAATATCACTATACAACTAAATGGAGATGTCAGGTGACCATTTTAAAACAACATCCTTTTGAATGTTCACTGTTTACTATGATAGTTTGGCAAAGTCTGCACATTACAAGGCGTAGCTCACTCAGATAATGCTAGCATATATGTGGGAAGAGTACCTGAGTCTTGCAAATCCCTCCCGATGACGTCTACCAAAAAAAAGGGGGGAATGGGGGGCACTCTTTGTTTTCATCTCCCGTCTCTTGCATGTTAAAATGCCAACTTCCATTGTCCTCTGCTCTTTTCAGGTCACTCCCACTTGCAATAATTCTTCCCAAAAGCTACATAAATTTAACCTTGTGCAAACCGTTCACAAAAGAATTAAAAACTGGGCAGACTTTAGTGAAAAAAAGATTAAAGACCATGCTGAAACATCCACATTAACTAATAAAACCTGCTGCTAAGGTTCAACGGTTGTAGTACCTGCTTCAGATTGGAGATGCCTCTTTCCTTGATATCCTATCCAATTGCAATCACTTATTCAAAGAACATTTTTTTTCTACTTGTAGTAATTCCTCCTCTACTATTGGAGCTGGTGCTTGTCTGATTGAGGAGGAGGAGTCACCGAAAGATTTCTTTCTGTTTCTGCTACAGCTCCTCACTGATCTCCCTGCTCCTGAAATTGGCCTGTTCAGCTTACCTGTGGTTTCCTTGGAAAAGGTGCGTCCCTTCCTTTCATTTGTTTTGTTAATTTTTCTAAGATGTACGTGGTTAGTGGTTGCAGTCATATGGGTTATCACTGGTGAGCACAGGAAGGAGGTTTCAAGTTTTGAACTGTGCAGCACAAAATTTGTTCTCTCCACCTGCTTCTGCACATCTCGCTGCTTAGCTTGAGCTGTCAGGTTGGTGTTGCTGGAACTTTGGTTGGGTTCCAATACCGTTGTGTTCTCCCTGTTTGTTTTTTTCAAAATGTCTCCATTTGGTTTTTTCCCCACCAACTACCTTTTGCTCCTTACTTGTTGACTGTTCAGTTTATAAGATTCCAAGAATTCCCACACAATTTCCACTGTAATACATATCACATTTGGGTATGGGGGGGCTTTATCACCAGGGTAGCTGGGTATTTCATAAAGTAATTGACCCCCTTTTTCTGAAGCGCTTGTTTAACTTCTCTGTATTTCTTTCATCTCTGCACAATCTGCAGATAAATCCTGGAATAGTGAAATTTTAGCACCTCTCTCAATCAGATTCTGTTTTTCTCTGGCTAGCCTCAGAAGATCTTCTTTTACAGAATAACACAGGAAGTAGGCAACTATACGTCTATTGGGGGCTCCTTTCTGCAGTCTAGGGGCTAGGAACTGATGTGCCCTTTCTATTTCTAGGGGCCAGTCCTATTTTTTTTGTAAAACTTCAGATAGAAAATTCTGCAAGAACTGTGGCATGTTTCTCCCTTCCATGCCCTCAGGATCTCCAAGAATTCGTAAATTATTTCTTCTCTCTTTGTTTTCCAAGTTATCTATTTTATCCAGTATGTATACCAACTGTTTATCATAATATTCTGAACTATCCTGAAGTTTTTCCATGTCCTGTTGTAATTTGTTAACTTTCCCTTCTGATACTTCAAAGCGCAGCCTGAATTTTTCCATGTCCTGGTGTAAAATAACCATTGATGATTTCATATCTAATATGCCCACTTTTAACATAGAACATAGAAACATAGAATTTGACAGCAGATAAGGACCCCTCAAACAGCTCCCTAATTTCTTGTATATCCAATTTAGGCTGTGGCTATGGTGAGCTGCCTCACATAATCAGTCTTGATGTGAGGGCAGAAGGCTTGCAGTTGTCAACTGACATCTCGACTGAGCTGTAGAATTTATTTTTAAAAGTAATGTTGTCCTACCGTGAGTTTCTCTGCCTGACTTTCTGCTTGCCAGAGACTATAATGATGTAACTACCCACGGGTGCTTTCTGATTGCTTCTGTTGCAAAAATTTTAGTATTTTAGTGTTTTGGTGAGCCACCATTCATAGGCGGTCTTGATGTGTGGGCAGAAGGCTTCTGATTGTTAACTGACCTCTTGGCCAAGCTTTAGAATTTATTTTTAAAGTATTGAGCTCCTACCATGAGCTTCTCCACCCAGCTTTCTGCTTGCCAGAGACTATAATTATTTAACTACCCGCCAGTGCTTTCTGATCACTTCTGCTGCAAAAATGTAAGTATTTTAAGGAGTTTTCTCGAGAGTTTCATCCAGTGCTTTCCTTTAGCCATCTATTCCTGTCAGCAGTGCTCGCGCTCCTTAGGAGCACTTGTTTTTGACAGACAGAGCACTTGAATGCCATAAAAACCAATGGGTTTAGATTTATTTCAATTAGAAATAGATCTCCAAAAATTCTACAGAAAAATAAGATTAGCGGATTGGTTCTGAGACAAACAACAGGAACCAAACAAAATGAAACATAATTTACAATGAGCATTGGGTGTGGAATCAGATTTCATCCCATCTAAATAGAGGACAAGAGGTAGTAGAGACATATATAAAGGTAGCAGAACAAAGAGTTAAAGAAATGATGAAGAATAAAACACTTCTCCCCAGGTACAACAATTTAACACGAGCAGAAAGACAGACCTTTCAGAAACTGGAACAGGATGAATCAGTAGTAATAAAACCCGCAGATAAGGGTGGGGGATTGTACTATGGAAGTATGAAGAATACAAGCATGAATGTCTTAGACAACTAGGGGATATGGAAAAATACCTTTTGCTGAATGGAGATCCAATGGAAGAGATTCAGACAGACATTAGGGAACATTTGTAACAAGGGGTCAACCTGGGGTGGTGCACAGAAACCGAGAGGGACATGTTAATAAAAAAAGAGACCAAGGATTCCTTTGTTTTATGTCCTACCAAAGGTACACAAGGACACCAGGAAATCCCCAGGAAGACCCATAGTCTCGGGGGTGGAGTCCATTCTGGAGCCACTTTCCAAATATGCAGTGTTGGGTAAGTTACTTTTTCTATTACTTTTGAAAACTTGTTCCAGAAAGCTCTGTGCAGTCACTAGCAAGGATGGAAAAGTACTGGAAATTGTAATACACCTTACAGTTACAATTACTTACATCTTTTTATACAAACCAAATATGTAACTGTAACTGTTTACATTTATTTGACAGTAACTATTAACTAATCTATTACTTTCAAAAAATGTAATCTGTTACAGCTATTTATTATTTTTGTATTGTTTTTGTATAAAAAGAAATAAGTAACTATAGTTGTAAAGTGTATTTATTTTCCTAGTACTTCTCCATCCCAGCTACAAGTGACTGTACAGATCTTCCTGGAACAAGTTTCCAAATGTAATAGAAAGTAATAGAAAAAGTAACTTACCCAACACTGCATATATGTAGATTTTCATATCCAGCAGGAAGTGGGTAAAATGGGAATGTATATCAAGGACAGAAATTATTACAGACACCAATAATCAAAATTTGGAAATGGAATGTATATGGTTGGTTTCTGTAGATATTAAAGATCGTTATACCAGTATCTCACACAAAGCAAGATTGTTAGCATTAGACCAGGCCCTTAGATGACGTTCAGAACAATTTCCCACTTCAGAATTTCTTTTGGGATTGGCAGGGATGGTGTTGGTTAAAAATCACTTTAAATTTGAGGATGACTACTACATGCAAATAAAGGGAACTGTGATGGGGAGCACCGTGGGCCCCATTGTATGCCAATTTATATATGTGGAGTTTAGAGGGAATGCATATTCTCAGTTCAGTGACAGATCCTTTTTTGGGGAATATGAGTTTGGAAGCGCTTTATTGATGACATGCTTCTTCCATGAGAGGGCACGATGGAAGAACTGGTTTATAGATTACCTAAACAGCAGAAACCAAGATTTATTATTTTCTACAGAAGCAAGCGTGGAAGAGATCTCATTCCTGAATCTTTTGATCTATAAGAATGGAAATGTCGTAGAAACAAATGCTACAGGAAACAAACTGATAGAAACACATTGTTACATTATCAGAGGTTTCGTAACCCCAAACTAAAGGACAGTATTCCTAAATCCCAAATCATCAGAGACAAGAGAAGCAGTAGCAATGAACAGGAGTTTATAAGGGAGGCTCAAAATATGTACACAAGATTCACAAATAGGGGCTACAGAAGGGATAAAATACAGGAAACAGTGCAGGAAGTTATGGACATACATAGAAAAGAATTGCTGCAGAGTAGAGACAAAGAGGAAATGGAGACTAGGATTGTTTTCTCCACAGCATCTAGATATCTCAGTGGGGACATCTGAAGGATTCTATCAGAGAACTGGCACATACTTCAAACAGGAGACATGCAGAATGGAAGATCTGAGAACTGCCCACTTGTTACATCAAATAAAAACTCTACACTCAGGGATAAACTTGTACATACGGCACATCATAGAACCAAAACAAAAACAAAACAGCTTCTTCTGGGGCCATTAGAAATTGGGAGCTTTCCATGCAGCCACTGTTTCCAATGTGGCTACACGAGTAAGAAAAGCATTTTTTGAACTACATATACCAATCACAGACATTACATAAAACAACATATCACATGTAAATCAGACCATGTGGCCTATATCTTACAATGCCCTTGTGACAAGCTGTACACAGGGAAAACAAAGAGGGAGTTAAGAAATCGAATTAGTGAACACAAGAGTGACAACAGGACAAAGGATCCTAATTCTTCAGTAGCACAACATTTTAACACTGCAGGACACTCTGCCACCTCATTGAGATTTTGGGGTTTGGAGAGAGTAGAAGAGCCACTAGGAGGCAACATCAGCTGGGATGACCTTCTTTTAAAGAGAGAGGTATTTGTGATTTTTACTACGGATTTCCTGAACCCTAATGTGGGATTAAATGACAGCTGCAACTGGAATCTATACTGGTAAAAGAGGATTGTTTATCTACTATAAGGGAAACGAAGAGCCAAAACATATTCCCAAGGGGAGATAATTCAAGAACAAGTCAAGTGCGGACCAGGACACAGCCCATGGACTTCTGAATGTTCCCCACTTTTTCAGCAGTTTAAACCAAAACCATATATGAAGATTTCTTCACTGGCACAAGGATTTAAATTAAGGGATGTACAAAATAATAGGACTGAACTTCTTCATTTTTCTGGAAGAATACTCCATGCCTCTCCTCTGGGACTCCCTATCCAGTGAGATGTTACATTGTGATAAAAAATGGAATGCAACAGTCTATTTAACATACAGTCAAAAGTTATTGCAATACTGTGCACGTATTTTGGAAGCAACTGGTAATAGAAATGTTAAACAGATTTCTAGTAGTAACAAGCATTTGTCAATGTCGAATGTTGTCTTGTTGGCATTGTCATTGGTAGTGCAGGAGTTAGAGAGATGCATAATAGAAATGTCAGTGAAGTATTGAACTGACGCCAGGCCCACCCCCACCCTGCAGAGACTGACAGGCATTGGGGTGTGCCTTTGGGTCATCAGCCATAACACTCATGCCATTTCACCTCACCCTACCCTGCAGACAACAACAAGTGTTGCATTGTGCCTTGGGGTCTTTGTGCCTTATGGTCTCCCCATTCTATAAGGAAATATGCTGAGAAAGGTGCAGTATAGGAGAATGGGGTGAACTTTGGGGCTAAAGAGTCCAAGGCACACCTCGATGTCTGTCACTGGCTGCACGGTGGGGGTGGGGGTGGAATGGCATCAGCATTACAGCCGATAATCCCAGGTTACACCCCTGATGCCTGTCAGTCTCTACAGGGTGGTGCTTTGCAGTTAGAAACCCTAATGCCCCACGTCTTTGTTGGTATTTTCTCTCCAAATTTTCAACATGGGCTTTTTCTGGCCCTACCTCATGAACAGTGGCACTATCAGTCCATTAGCTGAAATGTGATTTTGCACAGTGACTGCACCATTTAGTGACACAGGTTCAAAAACACATTTCAAGCAGGATGTGAAAAATGACAGCTGTACTATTCATGAGGAGGGGTAAAAAAATGGCAATGTTGAAAGTCTGGAGTGAAAACTGTACAATGCATGCCCATAACACAATTATTTTGGAGATTTTTTTAAACAGATTTTCAACATAGGCATTTTGGGACCTCTGCTCATGAACAGTGTCACTGTAATTTTGTTAATCTGTCCCAAACATTGATTTCCCACAGTGACCACATCATTGTGTGCCACATGTGAGAAAATACATTTTGTTAATCTGTCCCAAACATTGATTTCCCACAGTGACCACATCATTGTGCGCCACATGTGAGAAAATACATTTTGGGCAGGATGTGAAAAACAACAGTTGTACTGTTCATAAGGAGGTGTGAAAAAATGTCAATGTTGAAAATCTGGAGTGAAAATATTAAAAATTGTTGAAGTTACGAGGGTGCGTGGAAACTGCACAATACACACTCTTAATACAGTAATTTTTTGGAATATTTTCACCAAATTTTCAACATAGGCTTTTTAGGACCCCACCTCATGAACAGTGCATTGTTGTTTCATTAACTGGTCCCAAAAGGTGATTCCCACAGCGACAGCAAAATGACCATTTGGGATCTAATAACAAGATGACAGTGCATGTGTTCATAAGGTGGGGTCCCAAGAACCCCATGTTGAAAATGTGGAGCCAAAATCCAAAAAAATGGCTGAGATATCCACCTAAGTTGAAACCCCCATTGATGCCATTATACAGTTTACCAGCATTTCTTCATTTTGCAGTTCAGCTTTGAAGAGTTCAGATGTGTTCCCACTCCACCGAAGATTGCAGCACCGGACCTCCTGATGTAAGTATGGGATGGGGGGGGTGTGGGGAGGTGGTGTGCTCAGAGGGTGGGTACAGGTTGGGAGCCATGGACAACAAGGGACTGTTTCCTTTTTTTCAGGTAGAGAAAAAAAAAAAAGAGCACCGCAGGACCGTTTTCTTTCTTTACAGGTGAAAAAAACAAATGTTGGGCACACTGGGGTGGGCTCCCAGTGTTTTCCATGACTTTTGGGGTGTGTGATGTTGGCCACACTGGGGTGGGCTCCCAGTGTGCCACATAATAGGGGTGGGGTGGGGGAAGAAACATGCCGACTTGGTTGGCTTTCTGTGAGCAGCGGCACACTGGGGTGGGCTCCAAGTGTGCCACACAATGTGGGGGGTGGACATGCCAATACAGGGACTGCACCCCCCATGTTGGCTTTCTTTGGGGATTGAGTGCCGTCACCATGTTTATTGAAATGTTTCACCAGGAAAGGCACATACAAGAGGCATGTCATCTGTACTGCTGCATGACAAGCTTGTCTCTGATTGCAGCAGCACTTTATTTCAAGTTATTGGAGCTTTAAATAATGCATGCATCAGTGCTAGCATGTTGGCTAATTGGGGAATGAGGGATGCACCTACTAAAGTGTGCCCTGTATTCGCCAACACTGACACACACATCTGCATTTCTGCTACTACATCAAGATGTTGCTTGCACATGTGCAAGACAACATAAAAAGTATGTGTAAAACATTTTCGGCAACTGTAGCCGAGGTTGGGGGCGAACTGCCTTACAGGTCCCTCCAGCAGATCTCAATCTTCCCACTTTATACCTCTGCAACTTGAGTTACTGCAAGGGCTGGTTCTCTGTGTTCCACAGGGAAGGAAGGTGGTATCCTGTAGTGTGAGGGGTGATGATGTCATCCGTGACATCTACCCCACCACCACCATCTCGCGGTATTTAAACCAAGCATGGATGTGGTTTCAGCTTCTCTTAGCAACATGGAGGCAGCTGTTGCCTGATGGTACACAGTTTTCTGGGGACTTTCTAAACTTTAAGGACACTAAGAACCTTGTTAATACAATCATTTTGGCTCCATGTATATAAAAAGATTTAAGGTACTGAAAAGGATGTTTCTGTCCCTTACATAGATACTCCTAATGAAAAAGGGATAAACAGGACAAAAGATGAAAGGTGAGCAGAAGGGGTAGGCTGTATTCAAAGCCGTTTAATTTAGGTTTAGTAAAGGTAAACATAGAAAGAGTATTACAAAGTTGCTGTATTTCCTTTTTTTTTTTTTTTTAGCAGAAGTATGAAACGGAATGTCCGGAACCACCTGACAGAGTAAGGCATTTAAGAAAGGAGACATAAATATTAAAGTAAGAGAAACTAAAATGAAACAGTTAAAAAGTTTGTGTGTGAAAGCAATATGTAAACATTAACACAGTGAAACACTTGAGCCCTTTCTTTTTGTCTGTAGACATTGGGCCAGATATTCAGACTGCGCCGGGCAGCAGCGCAAGCCTGGGAGCAGTGCAACTGGGCTGCGCCGGGGCCAGGACCAGGCGATGTTCAACACTGTTGTGCCATAGCTCAGCACTGTTGAATATGGCACAGATGGTATGCATACCGCGCATAGTGCAGTGGCACTGCGTAGGCGCAAGACACAGAGAGGGAGCACAGGGATGCGCCAGCACAAGTTCAGTTGTGCTAGGCGCATCACCCATGATATTCAGCTGGGGGCAAGCAGATGAGGCCATAATATATGCACGGCACAACTAGGGCCATTTGCATGTCATTATGGATCCATTTGCAAGCGATTAACTGGGTCCCGGCAAATTGCGCCTGGTGCCCTGCCAAGCTGCTGCCATCGGGGCTCGAAACTGTAGTGGGCTATTGCAGCCCCCCCACTCCCATATGCCGTATCATGGGCATCTGTAACTTAAATTCAAACCCTGATGGTCTAACAGCCCCTTCCCGCTGCCCGATCGTGGGCATCTGTTATTGAAAAGAAGTCCCTGGTGATCCCACCCACCCCGTAAGCCCAATCATGGGCATCTGTTATTTAAAATCAATCCCTGTTGGTTTAGCAGTCCCCCGCTGCCCGATTGCAGGCATCTGTTATTTAAAAGCAATCCCTGGTGGTCCAGTGGACCCCCCACCCACCCGTAAGCCCGTAAGCCCAATCATAGGCATCTGTAATTTAAAGTCAATCCCTAGTGGTCTAGCGGTCCCCGATCATGGGCTGTCATAGCTGCAGAATGTCACCTTGTGGTCAGTGGTACCCCCTCCCCACCCTCCCACGGAGGACCCCCAGCAACCCAGCAACCACCATCATCGGCAGGCGGCAGTACCTCACCCGCATACCTCCCGGCCACCCGCCAAATGACAGGTACCTTATGCACTGTATGCCTATTGGTACACAGTGTGCCAGAAAGGTTAAAGATGCCCATGATTGGGATTACGGGGTGGGTGGGGAGTCCACTAGACCACCAGGTATTGCTTTTAAATAACAGATGCCCATGATCGGGCAGCAGGGGTACCGCTAGACCTCCAGGGATTGACTTTAAATTACAGATGCCCATGATCAGGCTAAAGGGGTGGGTGGAGGGGTCCACTGGACCACCAGGGATTGTTTTTAAATAACAGATGCCCATGATCGGGCAGTGGGGAGACCACTAGATCACCAGGGATTGACTTTAAATTACACATGCCCGCAATCGGGGTTATGGAGTGGGTGGGGGGTCCACTGGACCACCAGGGGTGTATGTGTGCTTGGCAAAGGTGTTCTGGGTGGGCGGGTGGCCACCCACAGCTGGCGGCTGCTGTGTTGCACCTTGCAATACAGCAGCCTGCCTCTGGGTGGCTGGGACTTGCTCCTACATTTCTTGGGCTCAACTTTGAGCCCTCCTGTGCAGCACAATGCAGGGTTGTGCTGGCATATGCACCACACATCCTGAGCTGAATATCAGGGTGTGCCGCATATGCATGAGCATGCCCCTGCATCTGTGCTGCATAGGATTACATTGCGCCCCAGTGCATCGGAATTTGCACTGCACTGGGCAGCCTTTTCAATATCCCACCAGGGCACAATGTGGGGTTGCACCAGCGCAACTCAGTTACGCCAAGTGCAACCCCTTTGAATATCCCGGCCATTACGTAAAGAGACAAAAACGTAGGAGATTCTAAAGAAAAAAATGTAGGATGGAAGTTTAAAGATAATGTAAGACAAGAAGTGGTATTTTTTATTTTGCAATTAAGTTCAGAGAAAGCTGAATAGAATTTGAAGTTTAATCTATGGATTCATTGTCTTAAATCCACAGGCAGGTTCAGCTGTTTTAAGGAGAATGTTGAATATACAGAAAATAGCTGAGATTAAACAGGTAAATGGATAGCTGTCTTGAACAGATTTGGTATTAGAAATTCACTTGGTGCTGTGTTATGGCTTATAAGGGCTTGTTTAATACACTTGTCTGGACAATGAAAGACTGTACCTTATTGAAAACAGACTATTTTGGTGTAAAAGCACCTATACCTTGCTCTAGGATGGGGAGAAAATCACAAGTTATAAATGTGGAAATAAAGAATTGATTCTATCGTAAAAAAAAGTATTTTGAATGTATATTTTATATAGATACAACAATGCATGGGCCTGAGGAACTGGCATCAGCTATTAAACTTTTACCCTGGTTACCTGGCACGAACTTGAGAAACAAAAAAAAAAACAAGTTAGCTTGAACAAACTTGAGTTTAGAGTGGAGTTCATCCAACCTACTTGATGTATTATTATGGTGAATATCAACTGATGGAGCTTTATGAAAAAATTGCTTGCCAGTAATTATATTGCAATAATAATCACTGAGCTGTGTAACATTCCCCCTAGGGGTGCCCCTCATGTCTCAGTCCAAGACATGTATACTGCAACTTTAACCACTCAAATTATAGCAGATAGTAGCCAAAGAACAATTACAAACACAAAAAAATAATAAACGTTTAGCATTTTGGCAGGGGTTTTTAACTGTGCAATAAAAACAGCTTTTTAAAGTCCTTTATGTGATATTATTGCATTCTTTGTATTTAAAGAGCTAGTGTACTGCCTAAAACTAATATTAGTTTTTAAAAGTTACCAAAGGCAAATAAATAAATAAAAGCAGTCAACCATAATATTTTATATCTGATCTACTTTTTATTTGCCCTTTGTTTAATTACAAGATTGTTTACCTGATGTTAGTACAGTAGGTGTGATGTGTGGAACAACATGTTGCTTAGCAACTGACATGTCTAACTCTGTTCCCCCCATTTCATCATCAGCACTGTGACCTCACTGACAGTGACATCATTGCTGCTTACGAACAGCCACTCAGTGACTGACAGGTCAATCACCTGTGATGTCACTGTCAATAAGAGCACGGTGCTGATGATGTAGTGGGGGGAAGAGATCGATATATCAGCTGCCAGGCAAAGAGCTGTTTCACACATCCAACACAATATTATCACATAGAAGACTTTCTAATGAGCAAAAGGAAAAGGAAAAATACTTCAGAAATAAAAGGGTACAAGTGACTAATTCTTAAAATTTGTGTTATTTTCCTGGCTGCCTGATTTGGCTCCACTAGTGCTCTAAAATCTTAATAACATTTGCAGGTGCATGGTATTTCAGCTGAAAAGACTTCTTTTTAGAACGAGTTTTCCAGACCACTAGATCTCCCACTTTTGGAGTCCATTTAGGGGGGTCTGTGTCTTGATGATGCAGCTAATAATTACACAGTCCAATGTCTTGTGCAATGGCAATGTCTTTAAGCAGGGTTTCAATAGCAGGAGGGCCTTAAAAAGAAGCAGAGGCTAGAGACAGTGGTGTGTTCATTTTTCAGACATAAAACAGTTCAAATGAGGTAAAATTAGTTGCTGAATGCCCTTGATTTGGTATCCCCGTCAAAACCCAGGTACCAGAGTGTGCCTCTTGATTACAATGCTTTTATTAAGGCAATGTTAATGGATTGGCTCAGTCTTTCAACCCTCCCTGAGCTCTCTGGGTGATAAGGGACATTTAGTAGCTGTTTTGCTGCTAAGGCCTCCAAAATGTCTTTAACAACGTCACTTGCAAAGCATCTGCCTCTGTCTATTTCACTAAGGTGGGGTACCCCATTGTCTGGGATGAGTGTCTTTAGGAAGTGGTTATTGACAGTGGTGGCTGTATTGTCTTTAGAAGGGAAAATAAAATGGTAGTCAGAGAATTGATCTACCACAATTAAAGCATGTTTAAATCCACTCTTAGCAGTTGGTAATAGTTCAATAAAGTCCCTATATACTCTGCCCCAAATTCCAGAGGCAGGAACATGTAACTGGGTTTCTCCCCTTTTGTGTCCTTCTTGGATTGTTGCATATACTGAACAAGTAATGGAGTTATGTACATAGATTCGAATGTCATTATTTTCAGCTGGCCACCACCAACTCTAAAATAAAGCTGCAGTGTTTTCAACTGAACCATGTTACTCCCCTGCACCTAGTTGTGCTTGTTCTAGTAAGACCCCCCATGTTAATAGGAGGGATATTTTTGTGTTCTTCCAAATCCAGTTGCCTCGAACCATAAAAGGAGTCCCTTCAGATATGTTCCATCCCAGATGGAGGAGTTGATCCTGGGGTTGGCTGTTGCAGATGACTTTGAAGGTTGCAGAGGTGGTTATCTTTGAGATGGGGTCATCAGGCAGGGGAAGGGGGTTGGCTGCATTATGCCATTGTCCTTCTGGCCAGTAAGGAGTTTGTCTTGGCGGTGGCTCAAAACTGCATGACAGGCCACAGAAGTGGTCAACTCATTATACTAAGCCTCCTTTGCCAATCTATCTGCCTCTGCATTTGCTTCAACATGTATAACCCTCTCCCGGTTATGTCCCATAATATGGACTACCCTAAATGGGGGTGTAATTCTTTTAAAGCAGAAATATTTTCCAACCGTTTTCGATGGGTTATGGATTTGTGGTCTACGGTCTGTGAAACCATTTTTAATTAACCCAGGATGCTAAATAGTGAAGGATTTTTGGCAATAATTTGAGTCAGTCAGTATGAGTACCTCAAGTATACCACCAAACATGGAAACAGACCGTAGCTTCTTGTGCCACAGATGCTGCAAGAGGAAGATCTGGTTGCCCAGGACTACTTTGCCATTGTGATATCCCCCTGTCACTAGTCCTATTCCTGCCCTGCCACAGCCTTGAAACTTTTGGTAGGATCCATCACAATAAACAAAGAATTGTGATGGGGGTCTCTGCAGCAGTAGCAGGGACCTCCTGGTCCATACTTGCAGGTAGGTGGATTTCTTGTGGGCTATATTCAAAGTACAGCAAGGAATCACTTAACAGGGGTTCCCACAAATGCCACCTCTGACCTACTGCTTTCCTAAACTTGTCAGTTTTTCTTCAAAGTATGTTGGGAATGGGGCTGGAACTAATATATCAGTTCTGACTGGTAGCTGGGTCTGAAAATGGCAAGTACCTGTGTAATAGTCACTAAAATCTTTTCCACAGCTATAAAACGACTTTCAGTTGCAGTGAATGTTTTCCTTGAAAACAGCAGGACCTCCCTGTCAGACTTTTGTCCCTGCATGAGTGTGACATAGTATGATTCATTGCCTAATGTGATCTGAATATAGAGAGGTTGGCATTATCCCTATCAGATATAATTACACTAACTTGAACCTCTTGTTTTAATAAATCTGTGTGTGTTTGGTCTAAAGCTGGGTGAAAGATGCAAATTCCCCTTTAGTAGAATTTCCGTGAACGTTCACCAACTTTTGCAGAATTTTCTGAACTGACACCTTTGGTGAAATCAGAAATCTTCCAAATGTGTTTGGTAAATTTTCACCCTGTTCTGAAAATTTTCTTGCTGAACTGTGGAATAATACACATGAACCATGGAACTAATACATTAATTCACAATTCATGTAATTGTTCTGCAGTTCAGCTCTGCTCCATCCTGGTAGAGAAAAAAAAACTTTACATGGTGTCCAGTGGAACCCCCCCCCCAACCTCCGATCACCAGCCCCGAATATTTCCATGTTTCTCTGGTGCCTGGTAGCACCCCCTACCCTCTGATCTCTGGCCCCATAATAAATTAATGTTTCCCTGGTGTCTAATGGCACTGCCACCCTCCGATTGCTTCCTGGCCCCATAAAATGTAATATTTCCCTGCTGCCTAGTGACACCCCCCACCCTCCAATCACCAGCCCCATATTTGCTGATGTACCTCAACTAACTGAAGTGCCTGTCACAACTGCACACTCACTTCCCTTTCTTACTTTTTACATCATGCAGTAGGCATAGAGACAGTCTTTTCTGACTTTTTTTACAGGTACTTGTTTATCTGATAAGTGAGCCAGAAGGGTGCATTCCTTATTTCTAGGGCTATCCTCAAAGAGAACTGGTACACAAAAAAGTAGTAATTTCCAAAGGAAGTGGAAATATTTGACTGACATATATGAGGTAGTAAATCCCCGCAGTGCCCAAACTAGCCAGGACAAGTTCACCCACCTTCATTCCCTTGCCCTTACCAGCCCCCCCCCCCAACTCCGACAAGGTTTCCCTGGACTGCGCCTCTGCCTACCCTAGTCTTCCAAATACTTTTATTGGTGGTCCCTCCCTCAGTGGGGGGAGGGGCTACTCTATATCACTACCTCTGAATGTTCTAGTGACTGCCACAGCACCCTATGTTTGCATTTCTGTATTTTACACACCTTGTTTCATGTATTTTTGCATTCTTGTACCTTTTTTTATTATACAATCCATGTATTATAGTATAATGTTTACCTCTGTATACTTTGTACACGTGGTTAATTTGTTCAGCCTTTGCTGTGGAGCCTTTGTAAAGGAGTCGTTGACTCAAAGGTTGTAATTCCGAAAGTTCAATAAATATATAAATAAATAACATAAATAGATGAATAATGCACAATTTAAAGACTGAGAAATGGGAGTGAGTGCACAGTTGTGACAGGCACTTCAGTTAGTTGAGTCACATCAGCAGATATGGGGTTGGTGATTGGAGGGTGGGGGGGTGTCACTAGACACCAGGGGAATGTTAAATTATGTCAGGGCTGATAACCAAGGGTGGGGTACCACTAGACACCAGGGAAACATGAAAGTATTAGCAGGCCAGTGATTGGAGGTTGGCGGGTGCCACTAGATCCCAGGGAAACATTAAATTAAGAACATACGAACATACGAAATTGCCAGCAGAAACAGGCCATATTGGTCTATCAAGTCTCCTCCAGTGTGCAGCTCAGCCTATATTTACTGGAGCTACTTCCCCCTTCCCCCACAGGAGATATCCTCCCCCTCCCTCTTTTCTCCCTTCCCTTTCCACCCTCCAACTGTAATTCTGTTTTTTACCCTGTCCCACCAAGCTTTGAAACTTCCCACTGTTTTCACTGATACCACCTCCTCTGGCACTTTATTCCACCCTGACACCACCTTTTCTGTCAAAAAGTGTCTCCTCATTTCCTTTTTAAATCTACCCCCACTAGTTTCAGGCTATGTCACATTGTGGTCCCCTCCCTTTTTAAATTGAAGATGCCCTCTGTTCCCATCTTGTTTATACCCTTTAGGTACTTGAAGGTTTCTATCATATCCCCCTCTCATCATATGGTTTGTCCCCCATGCCCTGGATCATCTTGGTCACCCTCCACTGAACCCCCTCCAGTAGTTTGATGTCCTTCTTCAAGTTAGGGCACTAGAAGTGTACACAGTACTCCAGGTGTGATCTCACCAGTGACCTGTATAATGGCAGCATGACTTCCTCCCTCCTGGAGGTGATACCTCTGATGATGCATCCCAGCATTTTATTTGCTTTGGCTGCCACTTTATGGCACTTTGCAGAGTATTTCATGTTGTCCCTGACTATCAACCCTATATCCTTTTCCTCCTCTGAGTTGGACACCTGCATGCCCCCAGCCAGTTTAGTTTAGTTTAGTTTATTGTTCTAGGAATTATTACCTTTGAGCCATGACTCTTTTGCAAAGGGTCCACGTCGATTGTGTACAAACAAGTCAAGTTACATAGGATGGCAAACAAGTTATGAAGTGGCATAAGCCAGTATAATGCAGTACATTAATGTCAAACTTCGAACAAGGAAAAAAAAATACTTTAGCATACACAGTACAAGCTGATTAGAGGAAAACATTAGAGAAATGAACAAATGGAAGGGGTAAGAGGAGATAAGGGGATGCAGACATAGAGAGATTAGAGCTACTCAGATGTCTTTGTCAAGAAATGAGACAGAGGTGGTAGATGAAACAATAGAACAGCCAGGAGGGAGAAATTTAATCGAGGCAGTCACAGGAGCTGGAGGCTGTGAGGTGAGAATGTAGCCTAGATTTGAAAACTCCTAGGGAGGTGGAGGAGGTGATGAGAGTGCTGAGGGCATTGTACCAATAACTAGCCCCTGGGTTCCAAGCTCCCAGGTGCATGACTTTGCATTTCTTAGCATTGAATCCCAACTGCCAGATGACAGACCATTTCTGTAGCCTAGCCAGACCCTCCCTTAGCTCCTTTTTCCTCTCCTCCGTGTCCACCCTCCCACAGAGCTTAGTATCATCTGATGATAGGTAGATTTTACTTTTGACCCCATCTGCTATGTCACCAATAAAGATGTCAAATAGCGCAGGTCCAAGTATCAAGCCCTGTAGGACCCCACTGGTTACAGGTCTAGGCTTGGATAGTTCTCCTCCTACTCCCACTCTCTGGTTCCTGTCTTACAGCCAGCTCTTGACCCACCCCAGCAGCTTGACCTGATTCCCAGGTTACTCAGCTTGCTGATCAACTTGCCATGTGGTACAGAGTCAAAGGCCTTACTGAAGTCCCGGTATAGGACATCCACTGCCTGGCCCTTGTCTAATGACCTTGTGACCCAGTCAAAAAAGTCTATTATGTTTGTTTGGCAGAATCTTCCCCTGATGAACCCGTGCAGCCTACTGTCCTGTAGATCATTTGCTTCTAGGAAGGTCACCAGCCTTTCTTTTAGAATGGTCTCCATTAACCTGCCTACTATGGAGGTTAGGCTAACCGGCCGGTAGTTGCCAGGTTCATCCCTTGGACCACAATTGTGGAGTGGCATTACATATGCCATCTTCCAGTCCTGTGGCATGCTCCACTTCTCCAGCGAGGTGTTAAACAGATCCACCAGAGGGGAAGCCAGTACCTCTGCCAATTTCCTCGGTATCATCTGGTGCATGCCATCCAGGCTAGGTGCCTTGTCCACCTGAAGGACCCTAAGACCCTCTAAAACCTTTTCTACCCCAACCACCCCATCAGATTCATCCACACACCCCCAGTCTTCCCCCAATTTTCCCCTGTAGCATAGGTCCATCCTTTTCCCTAGTGAAGACAGAACTGAAGTAATCTTTCAGTGCCTCTACCTAATCCTCACTGTTTTCCACCCATCACCCCCTCTTAATCCTGACTATCCCATCCTTACTGCTTCTTTTCTCCTTTATGTATCTGAAGAAGTCTTTTTCCCTTTCTCTTTCCCTTTCCCTTTCCCTTTCCCTTTCCCTTTCCCTGATCCCCTGTGCTAGCCTTAGTACTTTTGCAGCTTTAGCTGCCTGGACCACTTGCCCTGTCTCTCAGGATTTCCCTGAGTAAACCTCCCTGCCCTCCTTTCTCAAGGTACGCTTGTACTTCTGGAAGGCTGCCCTCTTCTCTTTCACTTTCTCTGCCACATTTCTGATGAACCAGCTTGGTATCTTGATCATAGAATTCGTATTCCAAGTCTTCATGCAAGTGTTTGTGGCCTCATTCAACCTCGGCTTAATGAGGGACCATTTCTGATCTGTGTCAGTCTCTGGTCTGAGATTTGCAAGGTGCCCAATGAGGATGTCACTCATTCTACCAAAGTATGACCTCCTGAAGTCCATGACTCTCGTTTTGGTCTTGGCTGTTTCCTTGCCCATATTGATGTAAAACCACACTGTGCAGTGGTCACTGCTCGCAAGGGGGTCCCCTCACTACTACTTCCTGGACATGATCTCCATCCAGCACTACTAAGTCCAGTATGGCATCAATACTGGTTGGCTCTGTAACCCCCTGCACCAGGAAACACTACCTGAAAGCTTACAGGAGGTCCTGTTCCTTGGCACAGGAGGTAGTCAGAGTACTCCAGTCTATTTCAGGTAGGTTGAAGTCACCTGTTATGATGATGTTTCCTCTTTTACCAAGCTTCCTGATCTGGTCCCTCAGCTCCCTGTCCAGCTTCATGCCCTGCGAAGGTAGTCTGTACACCACTCCTGATCCAGTCCTTCTCCCTTTGGTGTTCTGGAACATTACCCATAAGGTTTCTGTCCCACCCTCTTCCTCTTCTTCTCTGTTGCATAGTATCCCTTCCCTAATGAGTAAATCCACACCACCACCACCCTCCCCTTCTCTCTCTGTCCTTCCAGTACAATCTGTACCCAGGGATCATGAGGTCCCAGTCATGGTACTGGGTTGCTCATGCCTCTGTTGTGGCTGTTATGTCCACCTCTCCCTGCTGCCATCAGTGCCTGCAGATCTGTCGACTTGTTTGCCAGACTCCTTGCATTCAAGGACACCACCCTCCATTGTGACCACTTCTTTGAACCCTGACCTCACTCTATATCCCTCTTTCTCCTGTGGTCCTTCTCCTTCCCCACCCCTGTGTCCCCTTCATTCCTTATGGTGACCTACTGGGGGGGAGTCCCAATGGTCCCCCTCTCCCAGTAACTATGTGTGCCTCACTATCTGTCACCTCCCCCCCCCATTTTCAGTTTAAATTCACTTCATCTGTCGGATATCGCTCCAGTTTATCAGGACTGTGGTGCCCTCTTTATTTAAATGCAGCCTGTTTGGTGCATATAGGTCCTTATTCTCCCAAGTCCTATCCCACTTTTTCACCAGCCCATACCCATTAGTCACACACCACCACTCCAACCATGTTTTGGGTTCCTCTAGCCTCTGTTTCCTAATAGTACTTGCCATACAGACTGGAAATACTTCAGAGAATGTTACTGTTTTTCCTATCTCACTACAGTTCTTCCCTACCTCTTTAAACCTCTCCTGCACCACTTCCACCTCACACCCTGTCAGATCATTGGTGCCCAAATGCACCACAATGTGAGATTTCTCCCAGTACTGCCCCACACATTTTGGAGAAGAGGTCCCACCCTCCCTGCCATTATGCTTGTCATAATGGAGTTCAATATGTATACCCTAGAGCAAAGGAGGGAAAGAGGTGATGTGATCGAAACATTCAAACATCTTAAGGGCATTAACAAGGGGAAACATGTTTCAACATAAGAAAAATAGCAGGACAAGAGGACACAGCATGAGATTAGAGGGAAGCCTATTAAGGTGTAATGTGAGGAAGTTCTTTTTCACAGAAAGGGTGGTGGATGCATGGAATGGCCTACATCAGGAAGTGAAGGATATGAATACAGTGCAGGGCTTCGAACAGGCATGGGATAGGCATAAGGGAGCAATACAGATGAATATGATTAAATAGGCCATTGACAGAGTAAAGGCCTATGGCATATTTATAAGGTAGAAAAAATGGGCAGACTGGATGGGCCTTGCAGTCCTTATCTGCCATCAACTTCTACTGTATGTTTCTCTATTTCTATACACTCCATCCACCTGCTGCTATTCTTTGTACCAATGCCTCTCAATCTCATGCCCTTCAATATTGAGTCTCCCAATATAGCAAACCTCTCTGCCATCCCTTTCCCTCTCTCATATTGCCTACTCTGTTGCCCCTCCCTTTCATTTTGCCTGCCCTTTTGTGCACTTCCTGGACTCCTTTCTTCCCCTAAGTCCAGCTTCCCCTACCCCTCTGCACACTCCCAGCACTACTTCCCCTCTTGCCTTCTCCTTCTCCTTCAACCTCCCACCAGTCTCTCTTCCTGGACAAGCCCTCTCTTCCCCATGTATCCCCTTCCCTTACCCCTCTGCCCCTGTTCCTCCTCTCCTCAAATCTTCCTGCTCCACATACCCCCTTGTGTCTGCTTCTGGCCTCTGCCCTTTCCTGTTCTTTGTTCTCCCCCCTTCTCCCTGCTCTCCCAAACTTGCCTATATTGTGAACCTGTTTGAGGACACTACCCCTCCCTTGTCAGGACTAACTTCTGTTGTCCCTCCCTGCTTCCATCTCCATCCTCCTTGCCCTGAATCCTTCCACCCTGCTTCTACCCTTCACCATGTGCCAGTTTCCCCTCCCTCATTTCCCCTTGGTCCTTATGGTGAGGGTGTCCCTGGACCTTGCGACGACCACCTTGGTTCTGCCATAATTATTAGGGAGCCAGTGATCACAGAGTGAGGGATGCAAACGGACACTAGGGAAACATTACATTTTATGGGGCCAGCAATCAGAGGGTGGGGATGCCATGAAACACCAGGGATTGTCTGGAAACATTACATAAATAGTGGGCAACTGACTCACTGAACTGCGGGAAGAATGTACAGTATGAATTGTGGATTAATGTATTAAACTCCTAAAAGAAATTATGCAGATTAATACATTAATCCACAGTTCATACATTCATTCCACTGTTCTAAAATGTAATTGCTACAGAAGTTGCCAAAATGATTTCCAAACTTTTATGGATGCGAAAGTCCAACTTTCCTGCAAATTCCATTGGCAGAAGTTTGTCTTTGCACAGCTCTGGTATGCTTCTCACTGGTCCATGTAAATTTACCTCTCTCTTTGTTTTTTTCATAAAGAGGCTTTGTTAATCTGTTATAATTTGGTACTTATCATCTTGCAAAATTTAACAGCCCTAGCGTGCTCTGAAGTAGTTTTACTGTCTTTTGATGTAGGGGGGGATTAAGTATTTAATTTTGTCTTTAAGCTATTTTGACAACCCTATTCCCTGTGGCAATATGGTAGTTCCTAAATATTCTACCTCAAGTCTCCCCGTCAGGCTTTTTATTAAATTAACTATAAAACCATCGGATTGCAATTTGGCAAGGACTTTTTAAAGCATTGCAAATTATCCAGTTCAGGGTCATGGGAGAAGTAATAGACAATCCCCTGAATATCATGTAGGGTTTTTGTCATTGCTTCTGAGAAAATCCTTGGGGAATTTGTGAAGCCTTGTGGCAGTCTGGTGTATGCATACTGTTTCCTACCCCCCCCCAAACAAAAAGGTTGCTTTTTTTCTTGGTCCTCTTCCTAGATAGGGACTGACCAAAATCTGTTTGCCATATCTAAAGTTGCCTTGTTTTTCTTTACCTCCAGTGTGTCTATGGTGACTTGCATATGTGTGTTATGAACGGTGAAGGGCACTGTCTATTTAAAACTCAATAATCAACAACCAGTCATGTAGAGCCATTTGGTTTCTTTACAGGCAACAGACAGGTATTTGTTTTAGCCCTGTCTTTTTTTAATAATCCCTAAATTTAAAGTTCAGCCATTTGTAATTCTAACTGGCTTTTAATTGCATTCAGGATTGGATATTTCATTTGTGGTTTATGTGTCCTCCTTGGACTTCTCTGGTGTGTGTAATCAGCCCTGCTTTGTTTTTTGTCTGTGCATATACTGGTGTGTATTTTTTAACACATTTCTGAGTTCTATTTTGTCAAGTTGTGTATGTAAATGTAACCTGGGTGCTACCTCCCAATGGGCTACTACCCCTGCCTGCTTCCTTAACTGCAGGTTGAGGGGGCCTGGGCTCTAACAGTAATGCTATTAATACAGTGCCTCCACCCAGAGTAAGTTTCAAGTAGGTTTGATGTTAAACTATCACAACCCTCAGAGAAGTTGTACTTACCCACAACCCCCACCAGTAGATCCACACATGGAGTTATACTAATTACCTTGCTTAGCATTCAACTTTCAATTATAAGTCAGTGCTAATAATATGCTCACTGCTATCACTCTTACCAACAGGATCGGGATACCCTGTACACCTACAAGGAAAATAGGCAGTAACAACAGTACACCTGTGTACCTTTTCCAATCCCCCACACTCCAGGAATAATATGCTCAGGATGCAAATTAACATTCAAACAGTAAACTGATTTATTGGGGGATGTTTACAGGAGATGGGCATAAGTTATTGAGATCTAGGTACCAAGGATCTAAGTTGCTGCAGGCTTGTGTGTTGCCACGAGGTGGCCAGCATTGCAGCTGGTTGGGGACTTAAATTAATAATTGGTAATTGATTCTTTTACTTTAATCTGTAGCCACATTCAAGAGTGCTTCAAACCCAAACGGAATTGTAATCCCCAGGCTTGATAGCCTACAAATACAGTCAAAACACAACACAAACTTTGAAAGCAAATCAGATGACCACAAACACTTTAATCTTGGTTGCAGGGTTAAGACCCTGAGATTACTCATGGTACCCGGACCAGTAGGGATGCTAGCAGCAGTCAGACTGGATTCTTTCTTGCCAGGTATGAACAGGCAACCAGGGCCAACGTGACTCACATCCACTTCACAGCCTTTCCCTTCAAGGTGGCTGCAACCTGTGATTCCTCTCTCTGCAGGGGCTGACACCCTGATCTGGTCTTTAGCCAGGCTAACCTCAGATCTGCAATGACAGTTTTGTGGACCTTCCATGACACAGGCCCAGCACATGCAGCTCAGTATCTGATGCAGTTTATTCAGCATATGCAGCTTGTCCACTTCTGGGTTTGCAGACTTTTTACTGTAAGCTGGACACGCAGTGAACAGATCTCCCCCTTTCCTTGAACAGTGGCAGGAGACAGTCACAACTGTTGCAGGCTCCACTTTCTCGCAGGAGTCTCTTAATCATTCCTAACAGCAACTTCTCAAGCTCTGAGACAGTGCAACACGAGACTCCCTTGTTTAGTAAATTGCTCTTTCACCCAGCTCAAGGGCTGCAAATGGTTGACAAGAACAGTGCCTTTTCTGCTTGATTCAGTCCACACAAGGTGGCTAGCAGGCCTTTTCCCCATGTTTCTTATCTAAGCCACACAGGCTCCCTCTTTCTTGAGAGTTCGAGATGATCTCCACTTTCAAAACAGCCCCCAACTCTGAAGACCGGGCTCTCTGTATTCAGGTTGGCTGCCCAAGCTGTCTGTCACAGTCCCTGACCTCTGACTGGTCAAATTGGGTATCAAGAGAAAACTTCACAGTTTCTCCCAAAAATCACTGTAACAAGGACCCATTAAGACTCCTGAAGTTCTGACTGGCCCAAAGAGGGGTCAACATATCATCATTATGACGAGCTGCTTGAAATGGAACAGTCCCAATACTAAAGTCCATTTTAAACATAACAGTTTGGATTTGGAAATAAACAATCACAATATTTAATAAGGCTGCACTGTTACAAGTAAGCGACTGTACAACAAAACTTATCGGTGAGCCACCTGGCTGGTCACAGGCATTAGAAGTCCTGGACCCAGCGCAGGATATCCCCTGCAATGGCAGGTCTAAACCTCTTACGGGTGCAGCGCGGTGGCATCCATTCGCACACTCACGTAAGAGCAGGGAAACCAGTAATACTTTACATCAGGATTTACTATTTACATCACAGGGCTTGCCAGGCTCTTAGAGACAGAGCACTAGCTGGGACCCTCCTTTCAGCAGAAGAACCTTGTGAGATCCAGAAAGGTGACTTCAGGTAAGCCTACCATTTGGGGGTGGGTTACATAAACACTGCATAAGGATTTGGTCTGAAACTAGGGGAGTAACTGAGCAGGTCACTGCAAATGGATATTAGATCTGCAGTATCCAATCCATTCCCAGGCCCATTTCTTCAGTCATGCTCACCCTCAACACTTCCATGTTATGGGAACCAAAACATGATGTTATGGTGAAATGGACTGTCTGTGTATCCCTATAATGGGTGGCCCTTTTGAAAATTCTGGCATCCCTGATATTACATGTAAATTATATAGAGTATGGGTAGACCCAGTGTCTACAAGATCATTTTATTCTGAACCTGCAGTGTTAACCAATTCTCTGGGTCTAATCTCAGGGATGCCTGTATCCTATGCACGGTGGTTGTGTGGTTGGTACTGGTTGTGTCTTGGGGAGAACCTCACATTGTGCTTGTAATTGGCTCTATGGTATGAATTATTGTTTGGTCCTGCAAAAAAAACTTGGTTTCGATAGATGGGGAAGTATCCTGAAGGAACTGATAAATTTAGAGGTGAAGTATTGTTAGGAGAACCTGTGGGGTTTTGATTCTCGTGAAGATGATTGTACAATTTTTGTGGTGATGTTTCTTTGTTTGGTTTTGATACTGGATCCTCTGGTTTCCCGATGTCAGATATTAATTGTGCTGCTTTAACTAGGTCTGCAAAAGAGGTATTTCCCGTATGTGCTAGTGAGATTAAGTTTTTTTGAATGTGTGGCTTTTAGCCATTAACAAAGCACATAATACATTATTTGTCATTCATCTCTTGCTTGCTAACTCCTTTAAAATATGCTGACTCAAGTCAGTCTGTAAATTGCCTAGGGGACTCATCATTTTGTTGCTTCATTTTATAAGCTTTCACTATGTTTCTTGTTCAATATTTATTTAGGGTGCTGGCTACCAGATGTACTATATCTTCTGCAGATTTTCCTGCTCCCTCAGTCTCCACTATTTAATCCCATACCTCCGATTCCATACAAAACAGGATAAATGTTAATGTTGTCTTGTCAGCACAATCAGATATGTCTCCCAGTTCTCTCATGCACTGCCTTCTCCACATTTCTGGGTCTACCTGTCCTGCCTTATCCACCCTTTTAATATTTTACTATACTTTCTAAATCCTTTGGGTTTGGTTGGAGTGGGATTAGTTCCATGCCCCCATGCCCCCAGTGATAATAGTAAGAGGGTTGTTCCCCTTGGACTGAAGTCTATGACTTTGGGGGTGGAGGGTTATAAGTTTACCCAGTCTGGCCTGTTTACTGAGGCTGCGGTGGGGGATTATAAATGTACCTACAGTGGGTTGCAGTCTGACATGGAGGGTGGTTTATTTGTAAAATTGTTTGTAAGAAAAACATTTTCCTCTGCAGGTAATGGGGGGTTCATGGGAGTATTACAGGGATCCTTATTAAATTTCCAACTATCCAAATTAGATTTAGTTGTATTTCAGTGCTGGTTCTTATATTGAAAAGTCTCATCCAGTCTTCTCCCTTTATAATAGGACCTTTCTCATCACTGGTAGTCTTATTTCTAGGCACTCCACTACTGATAGAAGTACCACCACCATTTTCAGTACTGGCAGCAGTATCACCAGTAGGTTCTACATTGCTAGTGGCATCACAGGCATGTTATCCTTGTACATTCCTCCTAGTATTTTGTCTGGAGTCTTGTAATTGCTTAAGTGTCTGTTAGTATGAGTTCTGTAATGAATTGTGATCTGTGATAATTTTATTATAATGTTGTATTTGTTCTGTCAGTTGTTTCTCAGAGTTTCTCACATCTAATCTAGACACTCTTTCTAACCCATGTAATGCACATTATAACATAGGTAAAAATATCCCATATTTTGATTCATCCAAACAGGTCACCTGACCATTGATTAATCCCAGTATACCCATATTTGCTTGCTGGACCACAATATCTTGATTGACAGGAATGTAAATTGACCTAATAAAATCACTCCACCATACAGACATGTAGAGATATGGTAAATCTGGCACATAAGCAGTGGATTTTCATCTGAGAACAGTGGAATTTCAGCAGAAAATGGTGGAATTTTGCCACATCTCTAACAGCAGTTGCATACTCATTAGAACAAATCCACCTAGTGGAGAACTACAACTACAGCTTCCTCATTAGGCAATATCCATTAGGTGGAAGGACTATTTTATTACAACTTCATGCAGACAGGGGTTTATTTCAATATTCCTTTAGATAAACCTCTCGCATGATGTTGCCCATGTTATAAGAGGATTAACCCATGCCAGGACATTGGTTTACTAAACATTAATCCATGCCTGGGTGGTTGAAGTCACTCAGCCTGCAGTGCATGCCACACAACACCACCCCCCTGGCATGGATTAATGCTTAGTAAACCCATGCTCAAAGAGGGGTCAACGTATCATCATGGTGACAGGCTGCTTGAAATGCAAACAGTCCCAATACTAAAGTCCATTTTAAACATAACAGTTTGGATTTGTAAATAAATAATGACAATATTCAATAAGGCTGCACTGTTACAAGTAAGCGACTGTATAACAAAACTCATCAGTGTGCCACCCGGCCAGTCACAGGCATTAGAACTCCTGGACCCAGCACAGGCTATCCACTGCAATGGCAGGTCTAAACCTCTTAAGGGTGCAGCGCAGTGGAATCCATTTGCACACTTATGTAACAGCAGGGAAACCAGTAATACTTTACATCAGGATTTACTATTTACATCATGGGGCTTGCCAGGCTCTCGGAGGCAGAGCACTAGCTGGGACTCTCCTGTCAGCAGAAGAACCTTGTGAGGTCCAGAAAGGTGACTTCAGGTAAGCCTACCATTTCGGGGGTGGGTTACATAAACACTGCATAAGGATTTGGTCTGAAACTAGGGAAGTAACTGAGCAGGTCACTGCAAATGGATATTAGATCTGCAGTATCCAATCCATTCCCAGGCCCACTTCTTCAGTCATGCTCACCCTCAACACTTCCATGTTATGGAAACCAAACCATGATGTTATGGTGAAATGGACTGTCTGTGTATCCCTATAATGGGTGGCCCTTTTGAAAATTCTGGCATCCCTGATATTACATGTAAATTAAAGAGATCCAGCAAGTTTTGCCCTTGCACCACATGTATGGGTGCCTTACCTCCACAGCAGTTCTATAATTCCAAGCTGCACCCCAAAAAGTAATCTGTAGAAAAGTAATTACACTCGCAAAAACCCAGTAACCCTGGTCCCAATGACTTCCCTTTTTTTTTTCTTCACCCCGCTCCACCCCTGCTCTCACTAGCATGATGACGAGATGCTCAGAAGAGTGGGGGGAGGGGGCACGCTCCATTACAGTCAATGGGCACCAGATTTTGGCTTCATTTTTAATCTTATAATGGCCACTGTGTAATAAAACGTGGGCACCGGTCGACTAACAAGGGCCTTTTGAGTGGGCTGGTGACTCGTTTACCACAGTAACCGATAAATAAAGTAGAAATAACTGGCCCCATTGACTGTGATGAAATCGCCCTGCGCTCTTCCTAGCAACTCATCATCATGCTTGTGAGTGTGGGGGTGGAGTGGGGCAAAGAAAAAGTGAAGTCCTTAGGACCAGGTTACTAGTTTTATGAGTGTAATTGCCTCTGCAGTGCAGAGGCACAACTGGAATTATAGAACTGCTGTGGAGGTAAGGAACCCATTCATGGAGTGCAGGGGCACTGCCAGGTATACTGGTGGATCTCTTTAAATAGAGTGTGGATATACCCAGTGTCTACAAGATCACTGTATTCTGAACATGCAGTGTTAACCAATTCTCTGGGTCTAATCTCAGGGATGCCTGTATCCTATGCACGGTGGTTGTGTGGTTGGCACTGGTTGTATCTAGGGAAGAACCTCACATTGTGCTTGTAATTGGCTCTATGGTATGAATTATAGTTTGGTCCTGCAAAATACCCTTGGTTTGGATAGAGAGGGAAGTATCCTGAAGGAACTGATAAATTTAGAGGTGAAGTATTGTTAGGAGAACCTGTGGGGTTTTGATTCTTGTGAAGCTGATGGTAATTTTGTCTTGTCAGTACAATCGGAATTGTCTCCCAGTTCTCTCATGCACTGCCTTCTCCACATGTCTGGGTCTACCTGTCCTGCCTTATCCACCCTTTTAATATTTTTGCTATACTTTCTAAATCCTTTGGGGATGGTTGAAGTGGGATTAGTTCCATGCCCCCAGGCCCCCAGTGATAATAATAATAATAGGATTGTTCCCCTTGAACTGAAGTCTATGACTTTGGGGTTGGGGGTTATAAATGTATCCAGTCTGGTCTGCATACTAAGGCTGCGGTGGCGGGTTGTAAATGTAACCACAGTGGGTTGCAGTCTGACATGGGGGGTGGTTGATTTGTAAAATTGTTTGTAGGAAAAACATTTTCCTTTGTGGGAAATGGGGGGTTCATGGGAGTATTACAGGGATCCTTATTAAATTAGATGCACATTATAACACAGGTAAAAAAAATCCTATATTCTGATTCATCCAAACAAGTCACCTGACCTTTGATTAATCCCCAGTATTCCCATATTTGCCTTGCCGGACCACAATATCTTGATTGACAGCAATGTAAATTGACCTAATAAAATCACTCCATCATACAGACATGCATAGATACATAGACAGTGTCGGCAGATAAGGGCCTATGGCCCACCCAGTCTGCCCATTTGAGCTTGTAAGTTCACTTTATGTTTTCCTAGAAGTCTGTTGCCCCTTACCCCTGACCTCCAGAATTCCTTTATGTATATACTATGCATTCTTAAATCCTGTGATTGTTTCTGCCCCTATCATTTCCTCTGGCAGGATGTTCCACTTGTCCACCACCCATTCTGTGAAGAAATTCTTCCTCACTTTCCTCTGAATTGTCCTCCCTCAACTTCATCCCATGCCCTCTAGTCCTGGAACATCTTTTTCACTTACAAATAGTGTATTCCTGCATGCTGTTCCTCCCTGTAAAATACTTATATGTCTCTATCATGTCCCCTCTCTCCCTCCTTTCCTCCAGGGAGTACATATTCAATTCCTTCAACCTGTCCTCATAGGACTTGTGATGCAATCCATGTACCATCTTTCATGCAGAGATATGGTGAATTTCGCACGCAACTAGTGGATTTTCATCTGAGAACAGTGTAATTTCAGCAGAAAAGGGCGGAATTTTGCTACATCTCTAACAGCAGTTGCATCATCATTAGAACAAATCCACCTAGTGGAGTGTTTGATGCTCAGTAAACCCATGCCCTGTCGTGGGTTAATCACTCCTTACTGAGTATTCCTTCTTCTACCATTCCCCATAGTTCAGCTGTTGTAATGCACTATTTAGAACTTTCTTAACTTTTAATTTTAAAACTTTGATCAGTGTACAGATTGTCAGCAGTTCTATTTAAATATTGACCCAAGTTGAGGCGAACCATTTCGGGGTCCTTAGAATCTATTACAGTAACTGCAGAGGGAGCCATGGAATAAACCCAATTCTTCCATGTTAGAGAAGCCAGATGTTCCACTGGTAGTCCTGCATTGGGGTTCTGATCATTTTGCCCCATTGCAGGGGTACTAATAGCCTTTGGTACCCCTATGGTTTGGTCTGATGACCTTGGTGGTGGTAAGCTCAGGTGCCTACTTTGATGTCTAGAGGATTCTTCTGAATCTATTAGTAGCGTTCTTTGTCTATTCATATGTCCTCTCAATTCCTGCATTATATTAAAGTTTGGTATCCTCATCTCTTATAGACTTCGAAATTTAAATAACTTGTTCTAGTCCGATTTAATTAAAGCTGTTCATGAAGTGTGATGTTTTCCTATGGGCACAGCTTTAGGAGGGGGTTGCAGTAAAGGAGATATTAGCAACTCAGAAGCTGCTCAGCCTCCCTGAATGCAGTCTTATACTACAGCAGCAGATTCCATGTCATAACAGTGACTGCCAAAAGGCGACTGCCATTATGGCAAAATCAGGGTGCTGAAAATCAATTTCTGCACTCTTACTCTCCAGCGCATAGCAAAATGGCTCTGGGGACTTGTATTTTTAACATTTTATGTGGGGGGCTGCCCTACCGGGTCATAATGTTGCATGCTTAATAGCGTACAACATTATGGCTAAACCGGTACAGCGTAGTATGTAAGCGCTAATGGTGCAATATCACGTATACTGCTGTATGCAGTATTGCACCATTAGAGCTTTCCCAGGCAGAGGATGAGACCTCTGCTGGGAGTGGGTTCCATCAAGCAGCTGCCATGGCTTACAGGACTGAGCCACAGCAGCAGGAACCCAGGTGCTGCATCTGTTTGATTCCTGGTCCCAGAATCTTTTATTTTTTATTTACTTGTGCACTCCCCGAGTTGAACCCTCCCGGAGTTGAGAATCTTTAGTGGGGTGGGTTTGAGGCCATAACCCCCGTAATGGGGGTGGGGGCAGAAACCCCCACAGAAAAAAGGCTTATGCCTCTTGGAAGAAATTGCTGTATTGGCAGTGCGATTTTCCGTAATGACATAATGTCTTACAACATTGACCCGTGCTGGTGGCTTCCACACCTGCACCCCAACTTAAGGATTCTCAGCTCCAGGGGTGCATGGGGGTGCAAAACATTAAAAATGTGGGCCAGGCGCAACAAAAACGTACCTGCACTCAGACCCAAACCCAGCACTCTGCCCACCCAAGTTGCAAACTCACCCACCATGACATGGGGCCAGCTCAGCAGCCTACTGCGGCACCACCCTCAAAACCTCTCCAGCCCCTCACCAAGTGTGCTTTTCCCACCCGCAGCGTGCATATGTGTAGCAATGACCTGTCGCTACATTAGTAACCCACCCATTCATTCACAGTACCTCCTCGGTAGTCCCATGACATTGTGATTGAGTCTCCATTTTGCGGGTCGCTCAGTCATGGTTGTGCATGTCACAGGCTACCCAGCAGCACAACTCAAGAAGTGGGGAGGTTGCAGTGCAAGAAATGTGTGCAGTTCAAAAAAAGCACAGTTTTGTCTAAATGTAGATAGCTAAACACAACAGCAGCACGTTCAGGGGTGGGTGGGGTGGCAGTGCAGGAAATGTATGCAATTCAAAAAGTGTACCGTTTACCTGAATGCAGATGACTAAATACAACAGCAGAACATTTGGGGGGGGTTGCAGTGAGAAAAAGGAACAAAGTTTAACACAGTAGTAGCATAAAAAGGGGGGGTTGTAATATGAAAACTCAAACTTGTTTGAACCTTACTCAGTACCTTTTAAGCTGCCTGGACCCCTGTGCTAAAAAAGTTAATCCTACCAGGTCCACAATGAGTTATCCAAGTTAACTCACAGATTTTTCTTATTCTCATCTGTTCTCACACCACAGTGTCACCCAGAACCAGTACCAGAACCAGATGCCGATGCAAGGGATCGTATGACACAACAATACGAGTACTCAATTCACAGAAATATTGTAAAACAGATCCAGGGTGTGTTGGCATAACTTAAGTCTTTATTTATTAGCATTTTTATGATTAGGATACTTTCATACCCACTAAACTACATGAGCATAATCTAAATGAAAAACACATGTTCACATATCAAAAAGATTCATTAGAAATGTCAGGACAAAATCATTCTCTTCTTTACCCAACAAAAGCAATGAGCGAATAATTATTTTAAAAGCCCAGCAGTCTTCTTAGAAACATAGAAATTGTCAGCAGATAAGGACCTCTAGGCCCATCCAGTCTGCCCGTAGGCCCTATACATTGTATGTGGCCACTGACCCTATGTGATCAATGGCTTTTCATCTCTCCTTCCCCTCTCAAGCTCCCCTTGTGCATGTCCCAGGTATGCTTAAAACCCTCCACTGTGCTTGCCCCCACTACCTCCTGTGGCAGACTATTCCAAGCATCAACTACCCTTTCTGTGTAGAAAAACTTCCTCACAATACCTCTTAATCTACCCCCCTTCCAATTTCATATTGTGCCCCCTTGCTCTAGTACTTTTTGACATTGGAAAAGGTCCCCCACCTGCACCTTGTTTATGCCCTTCTTCTAATACAAATTCCTGGTCTGAGAAACGGAACACGCTTGCCTAACTGAACTGGACAGCAGTGTCACTATTCCTATCACAAACAGTTATTCAAAGCTGTATTCTAACTAGCCTGTTGTAGAACTTCTGCATGCATGTTGCAAAGCTATCGTTCCCTAAACAGCAGTCTTATTGAACTCATAGTTCTGACCACTAGTATTTTACATCCGAAGCTAACAGTGCTAGAGGCAGAGAGCTTTTCTGATTTCTTATCACTTTGTGGGACCCTGTCAGCAAGCCTAGCCAATATGCCACTAAGCAGCCACTTCCCAGGAATATATTCAGAGCACCCTCTTGACTTATCAAAAGTTTGGGATTTAATAGTCCTTCCGGTGAGGGTCTTTCAAAAGGTTTTTTTCTAGAAAGAAATGCAAAAGGTCTTCACTTTAATAAGTACCAGCCAGTCATTTCTTACTCCTTCTCCTTCTTTGGTCAAATGAGAAATATTTTAGCACTCTGTGGTTAAGCGTGCAGTATCTGCTAGAGGGAGAAGCTATTATGAGTTTCATGGTCAGAAGAGCAATGACGTATCCCTCATAATATTTCTGGTAGCTGACTCTGTTCACTCTAAGTGAATCTATAGCATGACTACCTTTCTGTAATATGACTGAAACTAAAGTTGCTTAGGCCTTGTTAATTTTCAAGGTCCACTGTTAGCTGGCTTTGCCTGGATTGGTCCAGGTCATTGGGAAGTGGCTTCCCTAGTATCAAATCCAGTCTGGCGTGCAACAGTAATTCTATGGAAACATAAATAATGGTACAGCATCACTACCACACACACACTACACATGGGATGCATGCCCTTCATCCCTTTCTTGTGACATACATACCTTTGTGATGTCCCATACAGCACTCCTATTCTACTGGTAAGTGCATTTCAATATTCTCCACAGCTTGTGTGGATAGTCTCCCACCCTTTGGGCTGAGCTGCATAAAGTGCTGCTGCTGCCACCATTGCACTGTCCAGTGTGACTCAGCATGCTTCTGTATGCCACATTGGCCCACATGTGTGCTGGTTACGCATACTTCTAAACAGCCTTGGTTCTGTATGGGAAGGTAGTGTGGCATCCAACCAGGGCCAAGGTCAGGGGAAGCATGGATGGAAGCACCACCTGTGATCAACAGAAACTTTGCTGACCACCTACACAGTGACTGCACAATACCAACATTAGTACTGTGCCATCACAAAAGAGAGTGTTTTTTTGAGAGGGGGTCTGCCCCCTGCACCCTCCACATTTCAATATATTCAACTCCAGGTTGGAGTTGTTCTGAGAAGGGGTCAGAACAACAGGAGAAGCTGCGTTGGTGAAAATCGACCATTACAGCGACTGTTGCTGTAATGGTCTGTTTTCACGTTTTGCTGTCATGATATCGCTCTCGGGTGAGCCACCGAGCATGGACCAGAATGGACCAGCATGGGACAAACACTTCATGGCTGCTGTTCATGGTACACAACACAACAGTAAAGAGGATGTGCCCAGGGTTACTAATGAATGCCGTCCTGCTGGACAGCGTGTGGGACCACAGACAGGCACTGAGAGCCAGGTCATGGCCATGTGTGCTCTGGTTCAGGCTGAACAACTGTGCCCTGTGGAACACAAACTGTCTAGAACAATTCTATGTGAGCCATGCCATGATCACATGGAGGTTAATGGTGGTGTCAACTGAGACAAAGGTGCTATGTGCATTGGCATACTTTGCCACTGGGTCCTTCCAGAGGGTGGTGGGGGATATCATGGGCGTCAGTAAGTCATCCTTGTTCAGGGCACTGAACCAGGCCACCAACGCCTTGCTTCTGCATGTGCATGAGCACATAATATTCCCCACCATACAGGCTGTCACACGGGCCATGAAGGAGGTATTCTATGCCACGCATGGCATGTCCAATATATTGGGGCCATTGACTGTATGTATGTGGTGATTCTGGCACCATCCATGGACAAGGAGGCATACCATAACCTACAAGGGGTATCACAGCATCAATTGCCAGATAGCCTGTGATTCCATGGGCGTAATCACTAATGGGTGTGCTACGTACCCAGGGTCATGCCATGATGCCTAATCAGTATATATATTGTAAAAAAATGCATTAATGCTATAGTTAGGGTTAAAGCCACAAAAGTAAGGAAATGTGGTGTTAGGGTTTCCAGCCCTAATACCCCATCCCAACCCCACACACATTAACAGGCATCAGGAGTGTTCCTTGGGGTTGTCAGCCCTAACACTCACCCCATTCCATAAGTAAATAATTTGAGATGGGTACAGTATAGGAGAATGGGGTCAGTGTTAGGGCTGACAACCCCAAGACTCAAGACACACCCCAATGCCTGTTGGTGTGTGCCAGAAGGGGTGTTAGGGTTGGAAACCCTAACACCACATTTCCCTACTTTTGTGGCTTTAACCCTAACTAGTACATTAATGCCATTTTTTTTGCAATGTATTTCCTTACTTTTTAAGATAGTATAATCGTATCCTTATTTGCGTGTGGGAGTGCATGCAGGCCATTTATAGGACAATGGTGACCAAATTTTCAGCATATCCATCTTATCAACATCATGCATTGCCAGGGATGGCAGTGGAGTGTGGGGGGTGCCACCAAACACCAGGGAAACAGTGGCTCACAAATCACACTGCAGCCAGCAGCATGAGTTCAGATGTGGCTGCAGAAGTCAAGAAATGTCCGCTGTTCTCCTTCAGAGAGTGTGGGGTAAGCACTCCTCTCGCTAAGCTGGGCACCGTGTTTGCAGAGGGATCTGATCCCCTTCCCCATCTCCCCCTTGACCCCTATCAAATACCCCCTATGCCCCTGTCTACTCCCCTCTACCTGCAACTCCCCCCCCACCCTGTCTAAACCTCTCCTGATGCTGTCCATTGTTTCGAGGGATACCACCTCCTCTAGCAACTCATTCCACTTAGCTACCACCTTCTCATTAAAAAAAAGTGCTTCCTCATCTCCCTCCTGAACCTTCTCTCCACAAGCTTTAGGCCGTGCCCATTACCCCTAGTGGTCTTGTTTCCACTAAGGCTGAACAGGCCCTAATTGCTCACCCTGTTTACTGGTATATCTTCAAGATACTTGAAGGTCTCAGTAATGTCCTCTCCTCCTGTCTGTCCTCAAGAGAGTACCTGTTGAGTCCCCTGGGCCTCTCCTCATAGGTGTTGCCTTGCTGGCCCTGGATCATCTTGATTGCCCTTCTCTGGACCATTTATCTCTCTTAAGATAAGGGCACCAATACTGCACACTGTGCTGTAGGTGCAGTCTTACAAGACACCTGTGTAATGAAAGAATGACCTCTGCCTTTCTGCTGGTAATTACCATAGCTATGCAGCCCAATATCCAATTTGTTTTAGCTGCAGCTTTCCTGCAGTGTGCTGAGTGTTTCAGGTCACTTGTGATAATTAACTGACATCCTTTTTTTCCTCTGAGCTGGTTACCTGCACATAACCCAAACAGCATTTGATCTGTGGGTTTTTTGCCCCATGTATACAACTTTACACTATTTAGTATTGATCCCCAGTTGCCAAATGCTAAACCACTTCTGTAGCCTAGCCAGGTCTTCCTTCCTTCATGTCAACTCTCCCACAGAGCTTGGTGTCATCCTGAACAGGCAGATCTTACCCTTTATCCCATCCATGATGTTACTTGCGAATACCTTAAACAACATTGGACCAAGCACAGAGCCTTGTGAGAACCCACTGTCACAGGCCTCACTTCTGAAAATTAACCCCTGACTACCATCTTTGGCTCCTCTCCTGCAGCCAACTTTTGACTCATCCAACAAGCTTGGCTCTCACCCCCAGGTCTTCCATCTTACTGACCAGTCTCCTGTGTAGTACAGAGTTGAAGACCTTGCTGAAGCCAGATACAGCACAGCAACCACTTGGCCCTTGTCCACTGTCTTGATGACCCAGTCGAAGAAGTCAATTAGCTTTGTCTGACATGACCTCCCTGACACAAGCCCATGCTGCCTCACATGTGTAACTACACTGCTGGCTGTTCTCTTGTCTGTATCTTATAAGAAGATTTTACCTGCCTTCTGGTGTTTTCCTATGTATGCTGGTTGCTCTGATTGCATCCCATAAATAGAGATGCAGTCACCACGACATCCCACAAAGCACGCCAACTGGCCACACATGCGCAGTAGCACACAAACAGCTAATAGAAATTTCAGTGACTTCTGTTTACTGTTCTTTGTACTTTGCACTGCATAACTATTATTAGCTATTAACATTATTTTAAGTGTATTTCTTTGGATTTGTCCTAAATGGTATAGACTCACATATTCCCTTCTGCTATGTTTAATGTGAATAAATCCATACTTCTGCTAAAATCAGAAAAGTCTGTTTTTATTATTTCAGTTTAACCAGGTGCTTTGCACTTGAGATGCTTAACTTCATTGACTGAAGAAATATTCCATATATTTACATAATGCCCAGTGATTTTATCTGCGTTATATCCATCTGTATAATTTATGCTGTATTATTTCATTTTTTGCCACACATACAGATGCCCTTGTACAAAAATAAAAATTGAAGCCATTTCTAATCCAGGATAAAAACGTATTCAAATTTACATATTCACACCATTGTGCTCATCTTATTTCCATACAAAATGGGGTGCTGTAGTGTTAGTACACCAAGCACATATGCATACTAAAAAACAGGGCAGAGTGTGTATCATCTTTCTCCTTACTGGGGCACTGTGTAGTATAGGTGAACTATTACACACTTTCATTGCCTGCCCTATGAGTTCGGGGGCCAAATTGGAACCCAGTGTGTGTCAATAGTGACATGCTCGTTATCCCAACCCCTCTGACCATGGGCAAGGCACAAGAAGGCCACCATGATGTGGCATGAAAAGGAGAATGGGGCATGTATCCAGTGGATGGCAAATCAATAGGCCTTCCCAATTTACAGTGCTGGACCTCTGGGCTAAATCTTTCTGAGATGCTATTGAGAATGATCATTTTCAAATCACAATAGAGAGCTGAGGTGGTTAAAAACAAAAACAGTGCAGGGGAAGGGGGAAATGGTGTGGGAAGAATAAGGACAGTGAGAAACCTCCAGGGAAACTGATTGTGGTGGGCACTGGATCTTCCACGGAGGTCTTGTCTGTTGTTTTGGATTATCACCTTCAACCCCCAGTGACCACAGCTTTGTCTTACCTGTAGGACACTCAGCATACATTAAAGATTATAGAGAGGGTCAGTAATCAGGATAAAATCACTACAGACAGTATTTTAGTAACACTAGATGTTAAGGGTCTCTATACTAGCACTCTGCATAGTGCAGATCCTTCATTCTTAAGAGAGAAACTATCAGAAAGAGTACAAGAGGAAAAACACCAAATGACTACATTTTAAAGATGTCCAAAATGGTATTAGAAAATAAAAATTTAGATTTGAAATCAACTATTACTGGAAAGTTAAAGGCACATTCATTGGGTCAAGCATGGCCTCTTGTTATGCTAATATATTTATGGACAGTTTTGAACCAAAATATATCTATAATGAACATACAAACTGGTAGACAGAAAAAATAACTTTCTGGAAATGTTTTATAGGTGATATCATATGCATCTGACTTGGCTATGTACTATAGAAGATCTATAACAATTTTGCATTTATTTGAACAATTGTACAGAGTATCTTAAATGTGTTATTAGTTCTGACAAAGTCTCTATTAACATTTTTGGATCTGCATATTTTTTAAGAGGGGACCCACCTCAACACAAATCTTTTCCAGAAGATATTGGATAGAAATGTTCTTCTCTTTATTAGATGTATCCATAAAAATGACAGTAAAGACAATATATCAGATGGACAAATGGTGAGGATTATAAGAAACTGCACACAGCAAAAGGATTATAGCCAGCTGCTGATGAACTGGAGATGTGGTTCCTAGAAAGGGATTAGAAGAAAGGCATACTGGAGGAAACAAGGAGCAGCTGTGACAATGAGCCGAGTCAGGACTTGATGAACAAAACTGAGGTACAATAACAAAACACAGAAAGGACTATTCTGGCTTTGGAGGGTTTTGATGAATTTGGACAAACTGAATCTATTGTTAAGAAACATTGCCATATCCTACAGGTAATGGACATGGGTAAGAATGCTTTCAAAGAGAGGCTGCTGGTAATCACTAAAAGGGTGAAAATAATAATGGCCGATTGTGCCACTCTTTCCAAAAACCAAAAGAAAGGGAATATGAAAATGGTCAGGGAAGGCAACCAATAGTGGAGACCTACCCGTGTGGCAGTTGCCAAAACTGCCACATTACCAGGAGAACAAAATAGTATATAATCCAAATCAAGGACTTTGTCACATGCCAACCTGACCAAGATAACATAGGGGATAATGACTGGGTTTTGGTTAATAACCACACTGTAATCACCTCGAGTGGTTGCCAAGACAACATAGTAAACCTCAAGAGTGCAGCTCGAGAGGTTTATTGTTGTCCTGGCAGCTACAAGAGGTGATTTCAGCATGGTTATTTTCCAAAATCCAGTCATTATTTTTTGTAGTATATGGGCCCCAGTTACTTTACTTATGGCATGCAATCACATTTTAAAAGAAAACAGGTGACTGTAACAGCCACAGCCTGTTCAGTAAGGCAGGCGGTTCTGGAACCACACATGTGCAGATCATATCTGTTTGTTATACCACTGATGTGATGTACCACTGATGGGTTAAAAACATAGTGACATCACATCGATGGTATAACAAACCTGTAAAACTATGGATTTTTACAGATAACAATGTTTGACCATACATTATATATATTCTTTCTTAGATTTGTGGAGCTTGAAAAATAGTAGCCCCAATCAGATTAGGAGATGTTAATAAGCTTTTTATGAGAGAAGCATACTGGGTTGACTGATAAGGGACTTTAGATCCCAAATAAGGTACTGGATGAATGAAGAAATCTCATGGGTAGATTTTTATACTGTAATTATGTGATACACTATTGACATTTTCGCAGTAATCTGGTTAGGTTGGTTGCAGATATTATCCCTTAAAAGTTGTTCCCCTTCTTTCCCACACCACTTTTTCCACCTTCCCAGCACCATTTTTTGTTTAAAGCCCCCCCAGCACTCTACTGGGGTTTGAAGATGATACTCCTCAATAGCATCTTGGTAAGATTTACCCCAGAGGTCTAGCATAGTAAATTAGAAGGCCTATTAGTTTGCCAACCACCAGATACATGCACCATTCTCATTTTGGTGCCACATCCTGGCGGTCTTCTTGTACCGTGCCTGGGGTCAGAGGAGTTTGGACGAAGGGCATGCTACTTTTGGCACACACACTGGGTCCTGATTTGGCTTCTGAGCATATTGGGCAATGAAAGTGTGTAAATGTTAATTTACTTATACTACTCGGTGCCCCCAATAACGAGAAAGGTGATGCACACTCTGTCCTATTTGTAGCATGCATAAGTGCTTGGTGTACTAACACTACAGCACCCCCACTGTGTTTGGAAAAAGATTAGCTAAATGGTGTGAATATGTAAATTTGAATAGGTTTTTATCCTGGATTAGAAATGACTTCCATTTTTATTTTTCTGCAAAGGCATCTGTATGTGTGGGTGCAATTGAACTAGAAACAATATAATATTAATAATCCAGGAGGATATGACGGAGATAAAATCACTGGGCATTATGTAAATATCCTGAATATTGTATCAGTCACTGAGGTTGGGTATATTGTAAGCAAAAGGCACCTGGCTAACTTAAAATAATAACAACAACTTTTTTTCTGTTTTTAGCAAAACTATGAGTTTACTCACGCTAAACACAGCAACATACTGTAGCATATATGAGTCTATACATTTAGGAAAAATCTAAAGAACAGAAATAGCATAAAAATCATTTTAATTTGCTAATGATAGGTATACAATGTTAAGTAGGAAGAAGAGTAAATAGAGAAGTCACTAATATTTCTATTAGCGGTTTGTGTGCTACTGCGCATGCACGGCTGGATGGTGCACTTCGGGGGTTGCCATGGTGATCACATCCCTATTTATGAGATGCAATCAGGGCAGCCAATGGCCCATATATAGGAAAATACCAGGAGGCAGGTAAAAAGCTTCTTCTTATAAGATGCAGACAAGAAAAATAAGATGGATGCTAGGTGTCTACATTGACTTTGCTTTTGATTAAAAAAAAAACAGAACTTAGGTGTTTAGAAAACATTTTTGCTGTTTAAACATGATTTTTGTAAATACCATTATGGCCTGTAGTTCATAAAATGCAATCTAAGGGAGAATTGTGCATACAATATGAATGCAAAGAAACACAGCAAAATACAGATTGTACACAAAAGAACATTTATGCTTGAACCTACAAATCGTAAGGCTCAAAGAGAAACCAGAGGCTTCAGTAAAGTAAGTGACACTACTATTGGACTGTGCATTTAGCCCTTCATTTTGTTCAGCATTGTTAAATAGAACAAGCATTTGCCAATGGTGAATATTTGCTCGCCGATATTAGCATTGGATGTGCAGGGGTGAGACAGATACAGAATAGGAATAGCAGTGAAGTATTGAACTCACACCAACCCCACCTCCACTCTGTAGAGATGGACAGGCATTGGGGTGTGCCTTTGGGTCGTCACCCATAATGCTCATGGCATTTTACCTCACCCCATCCTGCAGACACCGACAAGTGTTGAGGTGTGCCTTGGGGTGTTTAGCTTTACAGTCACCCCATTTCATAAGGACATATGCTGAAATGGGTGCAGTATAGGAGAATGGGGTGAACTCTGGGGCCGAAGAGTCCAAGGCATACCTTCATGCCTGTCACTGGTTTTAGGGTGGGGATGGGGGTGGAATGGCATGAGCATTACAGCCGGCTATCCAAAAACATGCCCCTGACGCCTGTCAGTCTGTACAGGGTGGGACGTTATGGTTATAAACACTAACACCCAGGCATTTGTTGGTATTTGCACTACAAAATTTTCAACATGGCCTTTTTGTGACCCCCCACCTCATGAAAGCATTTGGGACCACTGCTCATGAACAGTGGCACTGTGATTTTGTTAATCTGTCCCAAACGTTGATTTCCCACAGCGATTGCGTCATTCTGTGCCAGATATGCGAAAACACAGTTCGGGCAGTGTGTGAAAAATGACAGCTGTACCATTCGTAGGGAGGTGTGAAGAGATGGAAATGTTGAAAATCTGGAGTGAAAATATTAAAAATTTTCGAACTTATGAGTGTACATGGAAACTGCGCAATGGACGCTAGTAACACAGTCACTTAGTGGAATTATTTTACCAAATTTTCAACATAGGCATTTTGTGACCTCTGCTCATGAACAGTGTCACTATGATTTTCTTAATCTGTCCTGAACATTGATTTTTCACAGCGACTGTGCCATTGTGCGCCAGATGTGTGAAAACACATTTTGGGCAGGATGTGAAAAATGACAGCTGTAGTGTTCATAAGGAGGTGTGCAAAACTGACAATGCTGAAAATCTTGAGTGAAAATATTGCAAATTCTTGAAGTTATGAGTATGCATAGAAACTGCGCAATGCACGCTCATAACATAGTCATTTTATGGACTTTTGTCACCAAATTTTCAACAAACTGTAGGCATTTTTGGACCTCCACTCATGAACAGTGTCACTGTGATTTTCTTAATCTGTCCCAAACACTGATTTCCCACAGCGCTCGTACTATTGTGTGCTGGAAGTGTGAAAACACATTTCAGCCAAAATGTGAAAAATGACAGCAGTATTGTTCATAAGGAGGTGTGAAAAAATGCCCATGTTGAAAATCTGGAGTGAAAATATTACAAATTTGTGAAGTTACAAGTCTGCATGGAAACTGCTCAACGCATGCTTGTAACAGTCGTTTTTTAGAATTTTTTCACCAAATTTGCAACATAAGATTTTTGGGAGCCCACCTCAAGATCAGTGACATTGTCGTTTCATTAATCAGTCCCAAAAGGTGATTCTGGGCAGTGATCATAAAATCACATTTTGGGATTGAAAAACCAGATGTCAGTCACTGAATTCATGAGATGGGGCCCCAAGAACCCCATGTTGAAAATGTGGTGCCAAAATCTGCAAAAATGTCAGAGATATCCACATAGGTTGAACCCCCCATTTTATGCCATTATACAGCTTACCAGAATTTCTTCACTTCGTGGTTGGCTTTGAAGAGTACAGATGTGTCCCCGCTCCACTGAAGATTGTCACACCAGACTCTGAAGGTAAGTATGGGGTGGGGGATGGGGAGGTGAGGTGCGCAGAGGGTGGGTTCGGGTTGGGGAGGGCACCACAGACAGCGAGGGACCTTTTTCTTGTTTACAGGTTCTTAAAAAATAAAAAGCAAAGCCGGAAGGTCGTCTTTTTTCACAGGTAATGCGTGCCACCTTGGTGTTTGTTGGGGGGCTGTAGCCGACTGGGATTTGGCACCCCATCAGCACATAGAGTGTTTGGGGGGCACATGAGCCAAGGGGGATTGGGCACCCCCTCGACACATAACAAATGGGGGGGCCATTATGCCGATGGAGATTGGGCTCCCCTGTCAGCAAATGAACTTGGAAGGAGGCTTGCCGAAAGGAGGATTGGGCACCCCCCATCCTCTTTCATAGGGACCATGAGAGGAAGATGGTGACAGCCAACGCCATTTTTATTTAAAACAAATGGGGACATTATGCCAATGGGGACTGGGCTACCCCGTCAACAAATTAACTGGGGAGGGAACATGCCAACAGGGGGATTTGGCACCCCTGTTAGCTTTCATGGGGACTGGGAGAGGCAGACAGCGACAGCCGTCACCATGTTTATTAAAATGGGACACCAGACAAGGCAAGCTGTGATTTGCCACTGGAATCAGGGACCACCCTAGTAGCAAAAACAACTGATTGTTAAATGACAGAGGACTCCCTGATTGTAGCGGTGAGTTTCTTTCAAGTTGGTGGCATGCTACAATACTGCTGTCATCAACAGCGTGCTCCTCTATTGGCACCATGGAGACCAGCCCCAAAATGGGCAGCTGGCATTCGCCACAACACTGCCCACCTCCACAACTCGCTACTACAGCAAACTGCCACAATATGTTTCTTGCGTATGCGCGTAAGCAAACATAAAAATAATATGGACTAAAATGTTACCCTGTCCTGCATGTTTAAAAGGAAAGTGATAGTTGTTATAGGAACAGAGCAACAAAATCAATGTGTTTATATTTGCTTATTTAGTTTTTAAACAATAGCTTATTTCTGTTTCCAGAAAATGAATTACTGACAAATTTAACTTACTAAGGAAGGAATAACAGTAGGACTCAATAGGATATTACATCCTGAGTAGGTTGTTTTCTTACAGAGTATTATTATTCTTAGTCTGAAGTTTTTATTTAAGCAATACAAGTGGAAAGATGCAGGAGTAGTAATGCTTATGTTGACTTCCATTTTAGGAAAAACATTAGAAATAAAATGCTAATACATTTTGGAGGCTTGTGAATACCTAATCTAGGTTGTTGTTATTCATTTGAATTGACAGCATTTTATTTCTATTTGTTTAAATATGGGAGATGTGTCAGTTGGTGATTTCTAAACCTGGTGGTGAGGTATTTTAGAAAAAAACCTGTATCTATATATTATACTTGGTATGATCCTCCCAGATGACACACTATGCGTACTGCTTGCCCTGAACCTATCCAAAGGAAAGAACCCTGATGGCTTAGACTCTAAGCTTCTTCACCTCTCAGCAGTCTTAATTGCTTTGCCATTGACATACCTTCTAAACCTCTCCTTTCTGCATGCCACTGTACCAGACACTTGGAAATCTGCTACTGTGATCCCCTACTCAAAGGTGGGGACACTTCTGATCCCTCCAACATCTGCCCCATCTCTCTACTTCCTACTCTGGCTAAACTGCAGGAGAATCTAGCCCCGGAATGAATCTCCCCCTTCCTCGACTCATCCTCCTTTTTCAACCCATTCCATTCTGGCTTTCATAAAGACCACTTAACCACCACCTTCCTCCTTTGGCTCACTGATTCCATTCTCCCAAGCATGGATCAGGGATGTATCACCGCAGCCATCTTTGTTGACTTGACTAAAACCTTTGACACTGTCTCCCACTCCATTCTTCTCAGCATCCTTCCTGCTGCCAGTCTCTCTGACTCTGCCACTAGCTGATTTCCACTTCTACCTCATAGGCCACTCCCAATCCATCACAATTGACAACTCCCTCTCCCCTCCCCTCCCAATAACCACAGGCATCCCCCAAGGCTCGGTACTTGGTCCTATTTTATTCTCCATATTCCTGAATCATCTCTCAAAAGCCTGCACATCTTCATGCATACACATGTAAGCTGACGATATGGTGCTATTTTACTCCAGCAACGCCCCCTCAGAGGTGACCACCAGCTTTCAGTTGGACTTTAACAATATCCAAAGCTAGTTTACTGATAACCAACTGTAACCCCCCCTACAAATTGGTGTTTGCTGTACCATCTTCCTGGGCTCCCTAATACCCACTGTCAGGCTGGCATCCTGTCTTAAGTAGTGCTATCTATCTGCATGAGAGTGCCCTAGCGAGCCTCCACACCTGTCTCTTTAAGAGCTTAGCTAATCTGTGCTTAGAAATTAGTCTGGGCTGGGTCCGAGTAATTTTAGGCTTGTGGCCAGCCAGACAGTCTGTTATTCTGCGCCATTCTGCAGTTGCTACTTGTGCAGAGGGAGCCCTCTTAGGAATTGTGATTGTTTATTGCTAATTCGCTGTTATAGTTAAGATAGAGAAGTTTGTCTGACCTGCTTTGTTTGCAGTTCAAACATTTGGATGGGAGCCACCATGTTAGGTTCTAGACTTCCAGTATTTGGACCAAATAAACCACTGGTGACCTAAAATGGAGACTATCCCCAGGGGTCTTGTGGGAAGGGATTTTGTAGTTTTTGAGAGTTTTAAGTATTGGCGCTCAAATGGACCTGGAGGTGGAGCCCTTACTGTGACTCACAGCTCCCTGAGCCAACAGAACCTTTTTGATTTCAAAGGAAATAGTCAGAACTGCCTGAAGCGGTGGATCAGTTAGATCTGAAGGTTGAAGAATGAACAGCTCGAGCTTTTGAGCAGCTGCACCCAGAAGGAGTGTAGGGGAATTGGGCGGAAGAGTCCCACACAAAAGATTAATAATCAAATTAACTAGCCTGGGAGTGTGTCCCAGGGTGGTAGCCTGGGTAAAACATTGGCTGGACAACAGGACACAGAAGGTAATTGTAAATGGAGTCCACTCTGAAGAAAGAGAGGTTACGAGTGGGTTACCACAGGGTTTAGTACTGGGTCCAGTCTTTTTTAATGTCTTTATAAGTGATATTGCAGCGGGACTGGAAGGAAAAGTATGCCTCTCTGCAGATGACACAAAGATCTCCAACAGGGTTGATACACAAGGAGGTGTGGAAAGGATGAGAAGGGACTTGGCAAGGTTGGAGGAACAGTCAGAAGTATGGTAGCTTGGATTCAATGCAAAGAAGTGCAAAATAATGCACCTGGGAAACAAAAACCCAGGTGAAGATTACACAATGGGGAGAGGTAGTAACAACAACAAAAATGGAAAGGGACCTAGGGGTAATCATATCAGATGACCTTAAGATTACCAAGCAATGTGAGAAGGCAGTGGAGAGGGCTGGGGGGATACAGGGATGTATAGGGAGAGGCATCACCAGCAGAAAACAGAAAGTTGTTATCCCTCTGTACAGACAGTTGGTGAGACCCCCTCTGGAGTACTGCATCCAGTTCTTGAGACCCCATCTCCACAAGGACATAGACAGGATGGAGGCAGTCCAGAGGAGGGCAACTAAAATGGTGCAGGGTCTGCAAGAGAAGCCATACGAGAAGAGACTAAAGGAGCTTGATATGTATTTCCTTGAGGAAAGAGGGAAGAGGGGGGACATGATATTTAAGTACCTCAGTGGAATCAACAAAGTCCAAGAAGGTAGCATCTTTCAGAAAAAGAGATGTGCAAGAACAAGTGGACACAGTTTGAAGATGGGGGGGGGGCGGCTCAGGGGCAATCTGAGGAAGTATTTTTTCACAAAGAGGGTGGTGGACACATGGAACAGCCTTCCTGAGGAGGTTGTAGGGTCCAAAACTGTGAGAGAATTCAAGAATGCATGGGACAGACATAAGACAATTCTTGTGGGGGGTAGGAAGAAATAGGCTGTTGGTTAACTAGGATTTGCAGCTTATCCTGTAGGTAGAGAAATGGGCAGACTAGGTGGGCAAAGCAGTCCTTATCTGCCATCAAAGTCTATGTTTCTATGTAAGAGGCTCTGCTGGCCTCGCTGCCACTTTTCTCCTGCATCTGAACTGCCTATTGCAGAAGTCGGATCGGTTCCAATTTCCAGCTTGGAACTGTGGCAGAAGAAAGAAGTTTGTTATTGTGACTTGTGATTGGGAATGAAGACTTGCTTCAGAAGTGATTGGCCCTTCTGATGATAGAATTTGTCTCAGATTAAGAAGGTTTATGCAGTGAAGCTGTCATTTGCAACTGGACTGTATCCAAATTGTTGTTTAGAGAAATTAGTGATTTAAATGTGCTGAATTTGTTTCATGGGTCATGATTTGGTTCCACACAGCAAGATCGTTTACGCCAGGTGGAGGCTTCACCAGTAGAAGATCATGAACTTGTTCAGGACTGTTCATCCTGCCTGGGCTCTGTCACCTCAGCATAGGCTGCTACTACCACTTCAGAGACCATTTCGTCGAAAGACCAGCTTGGAGATTCAGCCCCCTGCCCAACACCATTGAGCAGGTAGTGACCACCCAGAGGTCAGTCATGTCGGCCCTGCTTCCCCTTGCCTTCCTGATCATCACCATGAGGTCTACAGCTCGCCTGTCCTGCATCCTGGTCTGGGTTGCATGAGTACAATTCAGGGTAGCTCCCTGCAACAAAAGCAAAAATCATTGTGGTATCATCTAATTGTTTCCTTTTCTGGGTTAAAGCAACAGACTGAGCCATCCGGTTTGAATTACAAATAATTGGGTTGTGTGTATGTTTAACTGTCTTTCTTTTCCTAAGGGCCCCAACAAAAGCTGCAATGCCTGTCACCCCGAGCAATGCTTCAGGCTAGCCTGCATGACATACTGGGTACCCAGGGTTGTTGAACTGTCTAATTGGGACTTACAGTGCATGCTGAACAATCCTGATTTAAATCAGATTGCTAATCATTCTGCTAGATTTACACCCCTCCCTTATTCACTGCCCCTAAATAAATCTGATTGTCTTTTTTTCAAGTGTAACCTGGCTAGCTGTGAGTATTATTAGTTCGGTTACAGTGGTAAGATTGTATTGTTGCATTGCTGATTTTATTTTCCAGGCGGTCTCCAGGGCAGCTGCAGCAGATCCAGCCCTGGTGGTAAGTGAAAAGGGTGTAAGCACATTATTATTATTACTATCTACTGATTGTGAATGCACCATTGTATTATTTTGTAGGTCACTAGAAGGGTTGGTGGGGAGTATTAGCATCCTGGGGGGCTATACCAGAGCAGTTGAGCTATCCCAATACCATCTCTCTGGGTGGAGGCACCCAATCACTGAACTTAGGCCCCCTCAACCTGTGTATTGCCATACAAGCAGTGGTAGTAGCCCTTACAAAGGCACTGCTAAGGGGTTGCATCTTGGAGGCACCACTGGGATTACTGCCCTCTAGTGGTCAAAAGTTAAAATTTCAGCCAAGTGCAAAATTGAGACAGACTTTGAGATGGAGGCGCTTACTAAGCTCAAATGGAAAATTTCCCCCCACAAGCTGGTCATGCACTGCATGATGGGGTGGAGAGAGGCTGAAGGGGTTGACCCCCACCATGCCATACTATTACTTGATATCCCTGTGGGGACCACTAATGAAACTATTGAAGAAACAGTGGGGAAGGTTAAGTGTCTGGGAAAGGTTGAAGTACAGGGGCAGGACTCAGATCAAATTGCTCAGACCTTGCTGGCCCTCCTTTCTTGCAGTCTCCTCATTGATCCTGAAATGGTAACCCCTGTCATCATGCCAGAAGGATCCCAGAAGGGGTGGAGAGTTATTCATTTGCATAATGACCCATCATCTTCCCTAGAGGTCCCAGTAAGAGGGTTTAAGGACAATGCAGACTTCTAGCTGCTGAGGGGTGGACAACTGAGGAATTGTTAAATGCTTTGGAGGATTCAGAGGAGATCACTCCAGTATAATCTCCTCCAGCCTATCCATCCACCCCAAGGTATGCCCTATTGTAGCGTCCCCTATTGTGATACCCTCTGTACACCTGGGCTTTTGTTACAGGCTCAGATTGTTCTCTGGTGCAGTTTCTGTGCCAGTGGGGGAGGACAACTTAGAAACATGGATGGACTATGCTACTCTCTTGGTTCAGGAATGGCAGTGCTCTGAGGGGAAGAAGAGAAAGAGACTTATGAAAAATTTAAGGGGCCCTGCACTAAAGGCTATTCGGTTCCTTCTATCCACAAACCCAGAGGCCACTGCAGCTGAGTACCTTTCCGCTTTAGAAGAGGTGTTTGGCAGCACCAAATCTGAGGAAGATTTAATGTGGAAGTTAAAGTCTGCTAAGCAGTGGAAGAATGAGAGGTTGTCTGCTTTTGTCACCCAAATTGAATGGGCCCTGCAGAGAGCCCATAGAAAGGGGGTGTTCCAGCTAGTGAACTGAATCATGTCAGGCTGGAGCACATCCTAAAATCTGCCCATTACTCAAGTGTGTTTATGTTAAAAATGAAGTTTCAAGACAGGAAAGCTAAGCATCCTGAATATTATTGGCTGATGAAAGAGATTTGAGAGGCTGAGAATGAGGAAGATAATTTATTTATTTATTTATTGAGATCTTGGATTAACACCTTGGAGGACAAGCTCATTAAATAGGTTCTGCGTTTAGGTAAACAAGGATAAGAACATTAAAACAAATAAGGAGATTGAAACACAGTTGTACAGGAATGGCAATGAGTAGTAAAGTCACAGTATCTGTACAAGGACGTAGGCTAAGCAAAGTAGCCAGAGTCAGTTCAGTTACAGTAGATTAGACAATAATACAAAGGCTATGTCATAAAGCCGGAGTCTGGTACAATAACTTAGGCATTGTTTCAAAGGTTAAAAGAGGAGAAGAAAGGAGTGACAGTACCTTGGGAGGAAGGGTGACAGGAAGTAGTGAGGGAGAGCAGAAACAGAATAAGGAAATAGTATGAGGATGGGTAGGAGAATGGCAGATGAGGGAAGAGTGCTAAAAGGAAAATATGTGCAGAGGTGAGTAGATACCAGGCAGCGAGGCATCCGACTGGAGGCAGGAAAGGTACAACAGAAGGCCACGTGGGAGTGGGCTGGAAGGTTAGGGAGGAGGCCGGGGAACACACATAAATTATTGGAAGCAGTCACAGCTGGCATTCCCTATTAGCTGTTGTCTCCGCATTCTTTTAAAAGGACCAATCGAAGTTTGCAAAGAAATATCAGAGTGAAGAGAGTTCAGCCGCCATCCAGGGGCACAGAAGGCGAAGGACCTTTGTCCCAGGGAGCTACGACAGTGAGGAATTTTAAATAAACGGCAGTCTGAACTTCAAGTGAAGTGATGGTTAACATTGGGGGAGAGAAGATTCTGAACACCAGGGAGTAAGAGGGAAAGACTGCCTTTTTTACTAGTAAACAGGACTGGTAGAGAAATCTGCCAGACAACTGAAGCCAGTTAGTCTGGTCATACAGGTCACATGTGTGCATCATGCGTGTGGCTCCTATAACAAGTCAACAGGCTTTATTTAATGCAACTTTAATGCAGTGTAGGGCAGTTTCTGTAGCTGAACCATATATTACCAGCCCGTAGTCAATGAGGGTCAATAGGGAACTTTGCACAGCTACTCTATTTTGAGGGTCTAAGGGGTGTGACTGTGCTTGTGCCTGTGCAGCAGTCCAATGCATGCATTAATGGCCTTTGTGACATTGTCGATGTGGCAGTCAAAAGCCATTGTGCTAACCAGCATGATCCACAGATATCTGAAGTTTTGTACAAGCTCCAATGGTGAGCCCACTACGTTAGTGATAAGAAGAGAGTATGCTCTATTCCGATTTTGGGTGGTGGAGAACAACATTGTTTTTGTCTTTCTATATAGTCATCACCAGATTCTGATCTTTAAACCATCCTTCAACAGCAGAAAAGTTGGTCTGGAGTTTGCCTTCAAAAGCGAGGGGGTTAGAGTTGCTGGTGAACAGAAGAGCATCATCAGCATATAAGAGTAGACAACAATGGTAGGCAGATGAGAGTTGGTTAAGAAAGATGCTGAATAAAAGCAGGCCCAGAATGGACCCTTGTGGTACACCTGAGCAGACTTGTCAGCTGTCGGATAGGGTATTAGCAATCTTAACCTGTTGAGACCTATTCAGCAGGTAGCAGGAGAACCATGCCACAGTGTCCGGGGAGAGACCAATGATATTGAGCTGTTTGATCAGTAGTGCATGGTTGACAGTGTCAAATGCTTTCAATAAGTCAATGAAGGCTACAGCTACTAGGAGACCTCAGTCAAGGGAGTGGTTTACATAGACTGTAAATTCAAACAATGCTGTTGTGGTGCTGTGGTGCTTTCGAAAACCATGTTGCTGTGGACATTGCAGGTGATACTTTTCAAGGTATTAGCCAAGCTGGTCTGCAACTATTCTCTGAAGGGCTTTCAAGAGTGGTGGTAAAATAGAAATAGGGTGATAGTTCCCAATAAGTGCCCGGTCACCACCCTTAAAGACTGGTGTCACTATCACAGACTTCCACTTTTCGGGGAAGTGCGAGTACCTGAGAGAAGTGTTGAGAATATATATAAGTGGGGTAAATATTTCATCAAGAATCAGTTCAATGAATTTCAGGTCCAGGGTATCACTGCTGTACCCAGTTTTGCTGAGGGCCTTCAGAAGGTATTTTCGAGCTTCCTTGGTTGTGATGGTTTTGAAATAAAAAGGTGGGTGGGAGGGAGTTGCGGTACTTATCACTCCAGCATTAGCAGAGTTGGGTGGGCTGAAGAAGTCAGGGGGAGTACCCCACTCAAGTCCATGAAGGCGTTATTGAATGAGTTGGCAATTGTTCTAGGATCAAGAGTGGGTCCACCTTCGATACTGAGCATAGTGTGGACAGATCTGTAAACTTTACCAGTTACTTCCTTTAAGTTGTCCCAAAATTTTCTGCTATCACTCCATGTTTTGGTGAGGGCCTCCTTATAGTATTGATTTTTGACCGCACATATATCCCGAGTGCAATCATTATGTGGTTTCTTATAGCTTTGCATATCTGCCTCCTTGCCAGAGGTGCGTGCCCTCAGCCATAGGTAGTCCCTTGATTTCAGCAGGTCGAGTAGACCAGGGGAGAACCAGGGGTTGCAATGGCCCTTGACTTTCTGTGTTTTCAAGAGGGCATGCCGATCACAAATTTTGTTAAAATGGCAAATGAAGTGGTCAAGGGCAGTCAGCATTGCATGAATTATAGACTAGGGACCAATCATGATGACGAAGATCTGCCTTTAATGATTCTAGGTGGCCCTGTTGAGTACCCTGTTGGTAACTATTCTCACCGGGGGCTTGATGTAGTTATTGGACCTCTTGAGTAGGATTGGTGAGTGGTCACTGAGTGCGTCAGGGAGGATGGTAATCCCAACAAATGACTGGGGTGGTTAGACAGTACCCAGTCCAGTAGGGTGCTGGTGCCTGTGGAATAGTTAACCCTAGTTGGTGTGCCAACCAGTTATGAGAGGTGAGTTGCTGTGAGTGCATCTTCGAAGATCTTAGCCTCTGGAGGAAGCCAGTTGATATTAAAGTCCCCAGGGAGTATAATTTCAGTGTTGAGGCTCATTGATTCTAAGCACTCCATTAGTCCATCGAAGCAAGTAGACTTGTGCTTTGGGGGAATATAGACTGATATGACTGTGAGGGTTTTATTATGAGTGCCAAGGAGCACTTTAATGCCAGCACTTGTATGTGGTCACCCAGGGTGGGCAGTGGCAAGACTAAGCCTTGTAGGTTGTCCATGAGGTAGATTGCACACCCTCCTCCATGCTTTGATAGTCAGTCTCTTCTGAAGACCGTATAGCCTGGGAGCGAAACAGAGACATCTGCTATGTTGGGGGAGAGCCATGTCTCAACCACAGAGAGTATGTCTGGATTATGATGTTGGGTCCATGAATTCAGGATGTTAAGTTTATGGAGGAGGCTGCATATATTAATTGAGGCGATCGTGAGAGATCCAGATCTGCTTGGTATAGTGGCACCTAGCTGGCTGATGGGAGGATATGCTTTTGTTTAAATTGAAGAAGTGTGGAAAGAGTGAAAGCGGAGGCAGCCAGCTGAGGACATGCCTACATGTATCACAGTCAGGATACGGCGGAAGGGGTCAGTGGGAATTTGGAAAGTTATTTATATATGGGGATGTAGTGGTACCATAAATGTGCAAGCAGCAACAGTCCAAGGAAGGCAGGTCCGGAGAGGTCCCGTGAATAGAAGGGAGGTTGGAGGGTGGAAGGAGCATTAGCAACAGCAGTCATGTAGCAAATCACATAGCAGTAGTGGCCATTCTTGAGTTTGGGCTGAATAGGAGCTGAGAGGGAGTATAGATGTGGAGAGAAGAGAGCTAATTCTCTTCAGAAGGATAATAAATAATAATAAATAATAATAATACATATTATTTCTCACTAGCGCCTTTCAACCATCAAGATGCTTTACAAAAAGATAAAAAATAATGATAAAACTATAAACAAACAATAAAATAATCAGAGGATCCAAATTTAATAAGTGCCACCTGAGGCATGGCACCATAAATAGGTTTTCAGCGCCTGTTTAAACCCCCTCCCCCCCCCCACGGTCATGCGCTTCTGAAGCTGATGGGGTAGAGAATTCCAGAGGGTCAGGGCCATGTGCATAAATGCACCGTCCCCTGATGATTTCAGAGACACCCTCAGAATCTCTAGCAACCCCTCGTCAGCGGAACGCAACTGTTGGCAGTAAAGCACAAGGTGCTTTTTCAAGTAGTCAGGGCCCAGTCCATGTAGGGCTTTATAAGTCAATAAACTGACTTGAAAGGTGATCCACCACCTAATCACAGCCAGTGTGGATCATGTAGCACAGGTGTAATATGGGAAGATCGGGAGGCTCCCATCAACAATTGTGCTGCTGTGTTCTGTACGAGCTACAGGCAGCGGATATCAACCCCAGGCAGCCCTAAATATAGGGATAGGGTAGTAATTATTAGTTATACTGTATGCTTTTTTTTTAAATTTAATTGTAGGTGTAGTGAGGATGGGAAACAGGTGGACAGAGGGCAGAGACAGTCTAGACTGAAGGAAGGGTAGTCACTACAAGAATGGGATACGGTAAAAAGAGGCCAGTCCCTTTAAGAGGGAGAGCAGGAGGTTGACCTTCAGGTAGGGGAGGTAATTGGCTCACTTTGTGGGGAGGAGGGATATTTACTAGGGGCTGGGGTGCATGGTTGGGACAAAATATAGAGTGGAGTGTGCAGAGTCGGGACAGCTGGCAGCTCAATTTACAGCAGCAGAGGCTGAAATTTTGTTTTAAATCCAGGCGCTAATGCAGTCAAGACTGTGTGGGCACTGAGAATGCAGGCAGCCAAGCTAGCCCTGGAAATCTTGCACCTTAGCGAAAGGTTCAGAGTGCTAAAATAAGCCTAGAATCATAGCACTTCAAGCTTCTCTCTGGCACTGAAAAAAATGAATATTCCAGTTTACAATGAATTGATAGTGGCTCAAGCAGCAACCAGGCTACTCCATAGAGATTAGTAGGGCAGAAACTCCATGGAGTATGGATGCTTAAGTGAGCTAAGAGTGGAACAGATTAATAGGTTTAGCTCCAGAAAATCAGTATTTCAGGGAGAATTAGGTTATAATTCAGCTGGACAGAGACGGAGTGATGTCCCAATGCTTGCGTTAAGAGCTCTGTTGCCATTTAGGACAGGCGTGGAGGATAACGTTTCTGGGGATCCTGCTACAGAAAAAGGTGCCAAGTTTGAAAATTGAACAATAGGCAGTGGTGGGTCCTTGGAAATTGTCCTTAGTTCGTACCTTATCGAGTCAGATGAGTGGACATGGGAGCAGCTTCTGGGGGCTGAGTAAACCCTGCTCTAGCCAGGAGGGCTTATCGAGTTAGACGAGCGGGCAATAGAGCAGCTCCTGGAGGCTGAGTAATCCCTGCTCTAGGTTGGGAACCATATGATGGGGTTGCATGCACCACCTGACCCTAGACAGACCTGATGAGAAAGAGGAAGCTCTTGAGACACAGCAGGTCCATGATTTGCTAAAAGAGATAAAAAAAGATGTGACCCAGCCAACAAGCCATGGCTGAAGCAGCCAGGAACTCTAACTTTTGTCTGCCTAAGGCTGAGACTGACAGTGGGGCCCCACCCATGAGTGTGGGGGCTCATGCTATTGTCCCTGAACCTTGAGCTGAATCCAGACTGGTGGAAGAAATGAGAGAGCTGCGAGCTTTAGTGTGGGACCTCATACGCGTCACCTGAACTTCTGCCCCCTGGCAGAACTGCGGAGACAGGGAACCTGAGCCCAAGTCACAAGAGGACAATAGAACTCCCTCCTTAAACTGTTACAAACTTTGTGAAGAACCAAATCCCGCTAGTGATCATAGGGAACAGGTGTTCTGCTATTGGTGTGGAGAAGATGGGCATACCCGACGAAGTTGCAATTCTCCTGAGGATCTGCATACGGTCACTACTAAACTGCTCAGTCTGGTTCGGAAGAGCAATATGAAACCTCAGCCAGGCCTGCCGCGAAAATCTTTTTCCTCCAAAACTGCTGTGGGCCAGTCTGCAAAACAAACTTCCCCAGATTTTCTGAGATGGTGGGTCCCTCCATGGAGACTACAGTAACAATTAATGGCATCTCCACTTGAGCTGTGCTAGACAGTGGCTCACAGGTCACCATTATAGTTCAAGATTGGTACAATCAGCACTTATCTGACCTCTGACTCCTACCCCTTGAAGGATTGCATGGGTAGGGGTTGAGTTAAAAATCCTATCCTTACCAGTGGTATGTAAGAATTTGGTTGTCTTTCCCTACTGCTATTGCTGGCATGGATGAACAAGTGGAGACCCTAGCCCTGGTGTGTCTGCTGACTGGACTGTATGATGGTGTCCCTTTGTTGACTGGCACCAATGCCCATACGTTCAGCCAGCTAGCCCAGCTCTATCAAGAGAAACAAGCCAAATGGGTTGGAAAGACCCTACACCTTCTAGCACTGGAATGCTGAGCCTATGATTTACAGATGCAAACCAAAGAGGTTGAGAGAGATGAACCCATCAGGGTAGTATGGAAAAAAGACCCGGAAACACTTGTATTGCCTCCAAATGCTCAGTGTACCATTAGTGGTGAAGTGTGCCTAAAAAAGGATGTCAAAAACAATATTCTTATCCTGGATGCCCCAGAAGAGGGGAAATTGCCTGAGGGACTACTGGTCAAGCCTAGGATTCTACCAGCCCAGGCCTATGCCTACGCTCAGTGGCAAGTGGTGCAAGTCCAAAACATGTCAGACCGGGATGTTCGAGTAAATCGAGGATGCACCCTGGCTACTGTATATTGTGCAGATACTGCTGTGCTGCTCTGCAAAAAGTGCCCTGGAGAGGATGACGAAGTGATCCCTGACCTGTTTGACTTTGGAGAGTCCCCTCTTCCTGCAGAATGGAAAGCTAAGATCAGCAAGAAATTGGCTTAGAGAAGCAAAGTATTCTCATTGAAAGAGTGGGATGTGGGATGCATCACAGGGGACAAACACTACGTTAGACTTCATGATGGGAGGCTGTTCTGAGAAATATCCCATTGCCTTGCACCCGCTGACACTGATGATGTTCGATGCCATCTCCAGGAAATGCTGGCAGTGGGAATCATCCAAGAGTCTCAGAGCCCGTAGCCCTTTCCAATTGTGGTAGTCTGGAAGAAAAATGGATCAGTGAGGATGTGCATGGACTACAAGACTTTAAATTGAAGAACTGTCCCTGACCAATACACCATGCCATGCATCCAAGATGACCTTGACTGCCTCAACGGAAGCCAGTGGTTCTCTGTGCTAGACCTTCAGAGCGGGTATTATCAAATCCCAATGGCCCGGAAAGACAGAAAGAAAACTGCCTTCATTTGTCCCCTGGGTTTGTATGAGTTTTTGCGCATGCCACAGGGTATTTCGGGAGCACCTGTCACATTCCAGTGGCTAATGGAGCGAGCTGTGGGAGACATGAGCTTACCAGAATGCCTTGTCTATCTAGATGACATAATTATGTTTGGCCAGACCCTTGAGAAACATGAAGCTGTCTGTTTAAAGTTCTCGACCGATTAGAGGATTTTGGACTAAAATTATCAATAGACAAGTGTCAATTTTGCCAGAAATCTGTGAAACACATTGGTCACACAGTGTCAGCTGAAGGGATTCAGACAGACCTGAACAAAGTAGAGTCTTTGGCCACCTAGCCCCAGCCTAACAATCTGAAACAACTGCAAAGATTCTTGGGGTTCTGTGGCTATTATTGCCAGTTCATAAAAGATTACGTCAAAGCCATCCACCCTTTGCTCAGTTTAACTCAAGGTTACCCACCTACAAACAAGAAATAGAAGAGAAGTGCAGTTAAAGAGGAGGAAAAGGTATACTTTCAGACAAATGAATCTTTTGGAGCCAAGAGTACTCCCAAGTGTGAGGCGGCCTTCTATGATATCATTCACCAACTCACCGATGCCCCTGTGCTTGTGTATGCTGACCCTGCCAGACCCTATGTGTTGTACACTGACGCCAGCTTGAAGGGACTTGGTGCTGTTCTATATCAAGAATATGAGGAAGACTTACATCCAGTGGCGTTTGCTAGTCGGAACCCTAACACTGTCTGAAAAGAATTACCCTGTACACAAGCTTGAATTTCTTGCATTGAAGTAGGCTGTGGTGGACTAATACCATTAATGTCTTTATGGTGCAAAGATTCTAGTGAAAATTGGCAACAATCCCCTCTCCTATGTCCAGACTTCAGCTTAGTTGGATGCCACAGGGCATCGCTGGTTATCTGCACTTTCCACTTAAGATTATTCAGTGGAGTATCGACCAGGCTTGAACCACATTGATGCTGATGCCTTCTCCAGAAGACCTGACTCTAATGCAAAGTAGGTGAGAATGTCTGAACAGTCTGTCAAAGCCCTTTGTCAAAAAATTCAATAAAGATGAGCACTCCTCTCTTGAAACAGTTGACTGCCTGGTGGATTACTTGGGCCCTCCTGACACTTGTGTTGCCGCGGACTACTGCCATCTTGCAGCCTTGGATCTCAGCATATTGCCCCATCTCATCCCTGATAATATACAGTGGGCTCAGGCTCAAGACCCCATGATTAAGCCAGTGCTGGATGCTATTCATGCTGGAAAAAATGTGTCCAAACTTTGTTCTTCAGATCCATGAACTGCCCTGTTGTTTAGAGAAGGGCCCAGATTAAAGTTACACAACCAACTACTTTACAGGGAAACCACAAATCGACAAGGTCAAATTTTCAAGCAACAACTAGTGTTACTTACAGCTTTCAAACATGTAGTTCTATGGGCCCTTCATGACCAGATGGGACACTTAGGCAGTGACTGAACTACAGACTTGGCCCGTGCTCAATTCTACTGGCCAAAAATGAGGGCTGACATTGAAACTCATATCGGAACTTGTAGTCATTGTCTCCAGAGGAAAGCTCAGCCCCAAAGGGCTGCACCCTTTGTCAATATCTCTACCAGTGCACCCATGGAGTTTGTCTGTATTGGCTTCTTGTGTCTTGAGCCAGATCAAAAGATTACTGGCAATGTGCTAGTGGTGGCTGATCATTTTACTCTTTATGACCAAGAATATCCAACCAAAGACCAGAATGCATCCACAGTGGCTAAGATCCTGATTGAAAAGTTCTTTGTCCATTATGGTGCCCACCAGGGAATTCATTCCAATCAAGGGAGAGATTTGAAAGTCACTTGATCAAGGAAATGCTCTCACTCTGGGGAGTACGAAAGTCCAGAACCACCCCCTATCACCCCCAAGGGGATCCACAGCCGGAAAGGTTTAATAGAACATTACTAGACATGTAGGGCACACTTCATGCCTGGGACAAGTCCAAGTGGAGCCAACAGATAAGCACCTTAGTACATGCATATAACTGTACTAGTAGTGCCACTGGGTTCTCCCCCTACCGCCTAATGTTTGGCAGAGAAGTCCAGTTGCCAGAAGACATCTGCTTCGGAGTGTTCCCTGATAGAGTCAGAGCTTAAAATTACCTTCAGTATGTTCAAAAGTTAAAAGCCCAGTTAAACCATGCCTACCAATTAGCACACACACTTTGGCAGGAAAGAGGAACTTAGCAAATAAAGAAAGGCACAAGTGTGTCAAGGCCTAAGAGATGCAACCTGGAGAGAGTGTTTTGTTATGAAACTTGGGACTGCATTGAAAACCTACCAGGTCATAATGTCGTACACTTAATAGTGTACGACATTATGCGTGAACCCCGGACCTGTGTGCTTTCCATCTTGGAACCCCCTGGGAATTAGAATCCTAAGTTGGTGGGGGAGTCCGGGGGGTGTGGGGGGTGGAGCCCCCCACAGATCAAATAAAATAAATAAATCACTCAACGCGATTAAGTCGCACGGCAGAATGCCGTGTGACATTTTGACCCAGTGCCCATTGAAAACACTAAATTGCCAATGGGTGGCATCACACCCCCTACATTGTTGTCAGCAAGCTGGAGGATCTGCCAGTCTACAAAGTGTATCCAGAAAATGACACACAAGCTTTCAAGACAATACACAGAAATCCCTTGCTACCAATTGGTCAAATTATCATCGATTCTGCACCCCAGGACACTGCCCCTCCTGAACCTATAACCACAGCTGCAGCTAAAACGAAACAGTTAACCCCCTCTCCAGTTGTCAAGGATTCAAGGCCCTCTATTAACCACACCCTGAATGAAATTGATTGCCAATCAAAGTCTGATGACAGTGAGTGTGAAGCTTCCTGTTATCCGTCTTATGAACTGAGTCAGTTGTTTCAGGGTAACCCCATGTACAATTTTGGCGATGAAGCTGGACTCTCAGGACTGTCTCACCTTCCCACCTTCTCCACAGCCCCTGTGCCCCTGACTGTTAGGTGCAAAGTGTAACTTCTGATGTTGCTGACTCTTTGTGTCTGGTAGAACTAGCTGAGCTCCCAGAAGGAGAACCAGAGATAGAAAGCACCACTGATGACATACCGGCAAGTACAGTACTGTTTACAAACAATGAGACTGACAATGCAATGGAAAACGATGTTGATGAAGTTAATGATTCTGAAAGTATCAGTAGTGTGTTACAAGATTTAAATGCCATGGAATTTCCTCTAGATGATGAACCTGGAATTTCTTCAGAACCAAGTAATGAAAGTAATATTGTTGAAACAGAACTAATAGAACAAGAAGCTGACAATTCTTCCAGTACAGAACAGACAACCAGTGCAGAGGTATCCCTTTCTACAGAAACAGTCTTATTGACAAGCAATGAGCCATGACTGAGAGACCCAAATGCAGATGCTGAAAGAACTGAGCCTGTGCTTGCCCCTCCCAGAAAGTCTGGAAGAGCCACCAAGCCAGTGGTACGCCTCAGTTATGACTCCCCAGAGGCCTGTAGACCTTCCATTACATCTAGTTTACAAAGGGGTGTATATTTCTGAAAGCTCTCTTCCAACACTGAGTTATTCTGCCATCTCTAAGTTAATAATAAATCCTTCCAAGCAGTGTACTGACACCCTTACCCATTGCAGCCCTAGTGTGGCTGATAGGGCTAGGCCCCAAAGACATGTGGGTTAGTATGCAGGAGGTAACCCAGATCAGAACTGTAAGGGCAATGTGTCTAACTGTTTGAAACTGTTTGAATCAGCTAACATGTTTATGAAAATGTATGACTATGTGTTACTATGAAAATGTTTATTACAAATTAAAAAGTATAGTAATGCTGTATTGTTATGACCAAGCTATTTTACTGATGCATCAGTAATTATTTTATGGTATACAAAATGAAATGTGCATGTATTTTCATATACTGTTTTATATAGAATTTTATAGTATGTGTAGACTTGATGCAGACACCAAGTTTTTCCAGGCAGGGGTAGTAGCCCTTAGAATAGTGCTGGCTAGGGGTTACACAACTCTCCATGAATGTAAAAAAAACCCAGTATCTATGACATTCGGCTCCAGACAAAAACTGTCCAGGCTTGACTCCTCCCTTGCCTTCCACACCCTCTCTGGCTCAACACTGGACAATGTTGCCACATTCAAGTACCTTGAGCTATGGCTGGACAAGAATCTAGACTTCGGGGTCCACATTGGAGACATCCATAAAAACATTCTCACTAGACTTGGAGCTCTGTACCGATATCACAAATGTCTCCCACAACATGCCAGGCGAGAAATCTTCTAAAAGATTATTCTCCCTGTGTTTGACTTCGGGGATGTAGTCTATAGCTCTGCCTTGAAAACCACCTTAGCCAGACTGGACACTCTCTTCAACTCCTTCTGCCGCAACATTCTTGTTTGCTCCCCTCGTTCTCACCATTGTGACTTTACTCTTCGCTCTGCTTTCCCTTCCTCCACGACAGACACCTCTCACACATAGCAAATCTAGTTGGAAAGTTCTAACTTGGTTCTCTACCACCTTACCTGTCCTCCTTCCAATCAACCCCCCTCCCACCCAGTTATTCCCTATGCGCCTCCACCCATAGGACTCTCGCCCTCCCACCTCTGCGCAAATCGTCTGGCCATGCTGCCTTCTCCTACAGTTTGCCTGTAATCTGGAACTCCCTCCCTGTAGAAAGTCACTCTGCCTAGTCCCAACACTCCCTCTCCTACCTCCTCCGTAAGCACTCTCTTCATTCCTGTATCCGAACCTCCACCCTCTCTCCCAAAAACACCCCCGCCATGCCGCCTGACCTCCTCCTCCCTCTCCACCTGACCCTATCTGCCTCCCCATGACCTCTCACATCTCCCACTGCCCACCTCCCTCTCCTCATAGCCCCTGTCCTTGCAAGGGTTTTCAGCATCCTGAAGGAATTCAGTTCCTGAGGTTCAGTTCCTGGCCTCCCCTCTCTCCCTCCTAGCCCTTTCCCTCCCTCCACTCCTTTTTGCCATGTCTCCCCACCCTGCAGGGTTTTCAGCATCATGGAGGGGTCATTCTTGGCTTCCCCTAGCCCTCCCACCCACCCTCCCCTACCTGCCACTCATGCAGTAACTCCTCTCCCCATGCATCCCTCCTCCCCTACTTCTGGTGCATTTACTCCCCTTCTTATAATTTGTTCAGCACTTAGCTACTCTCAAATACTGGCTTTTTGGATCTGGACATGCAATTACTTGCCACCGTGTTGTTGCTACCCTGTCAGCTACCCTGTACAGTATCTGCACCTAACACCTATCTCTCTCTCTCTCTCTCTCTCTCTAACAGTCTTCTCTCAACCATGCCCACCATACTCTCCTACCCTCCTTTCCCCTCCCTCGGCCCCTTACCTACCCCATTTCTACGCTACAACTACAACTGCGTAATGCTACCCATGCTATCTGCTCACTGTCCATTACCACCCTCCCCTCAATGACTATGACTTCTTCTCTCCCCCCCTATGTCTTGGCCTCGCTCTGTTATATATCACTCCCTGTTTACATTAACTTGTGTTGTCTCATGCTGATTAGTATTGCATTGTATTAGCACAACACTGTAGGTATCTGAAATGCACTTATGTAGTTGATTGTTTGGTATTTGTGTTCCATAGTACTAGTGCAACACTGTATGTATTGCATTTGATTGTTTTGACTTTACTCGATCCTCTCATTTATGCACCCCCTTCCCCCAGGACGCTTCTGGAAACTAGCTGTTTACAGCTCATGTTGTCTTTCTTGGTAAAACCTTGTCAAATAAATAAATAGTTTATATGTTTGTAATATAGTGTTTGAAAACACCATCATCATTTTTAAATACAAACCCTGGCCCTGATGAAGTGGCAAGATTAGACACCATAAAATGCTGACCTTTTGATCTTTGGATGATTTTTGAATGAATAAATGGTAAAACTTACAACTAGTGAGTGGATCATGTCTCCACTGAGCTGATTTTTAGATTTTCAAAGACTTACAATGTTCTGCAATATATAACAGAAGCTGTGTGTTCAAGCCGGCCAGTCAGCACAGCAGTAGAACTACCACTCATGGCAATGGTGACCCAGGTTCAGGTCATTGAACAGCCAAGGAGAGGAGGAGGATCCAGTGTCCTAGAGGATGCTCTTCTCCTCTGAGGAGGGAGAGTTGCACTCCCCATTATTACACTGCCACCTGGCTGACCACAGGTGGACTTGCAGTGGGTGGGTGACATAAGGAATGGGGAAACTGCCTGGCTCCTGTACACAGTTAATTCCAATTAGAAGCATCCCCGGGAAGGAAAAATGGAAAGACAAGGCCCTGGCATTGGGGACTAGCAGCCATAGTACATCCAGTCCCCCAGCCCCAACCGGGACATCCTACAGGACCTACATATGCTGTCATAGGGGACCACATCACCATCCAACCCCACCACCATCCAACCCCACCTGGGGGGGTAAAGCATGGCTATTTGGAGGCCATCGACATCCACATGTACAGTAAGTGCAATTGGAGGAGTCCTATGCCAGAAACCAAGGGAACATAAAAAGAATGAAAAAAAAAAACTGTGTGGTTAATTTATGCAGATTTTCCAAAAAGAGCAATGTTTGTAATAGAACTGTGTTGAACCAGTTTGTAGATTTGTATTGGCCTGTCCTTCCCAAACCCATTACTGTACTATGTACAGAACAAGGAACCAGACTGGGCCCCTACCCCACGAGGCATTCTTTCCATATTGCCCTGTTAGGTGCAAAATACCGTATTGGCTAGGTTAATTACCAGGCTACCTCAATGATTTATTTTTCCCCTCCTCCAGTACCTCCTATTACTTATGGTTGTAGAATGGCAATAAACTCCATATTCCCCAGTGTGCAATGCTGGTCAAGCCTCAGTCAGATATAGACTAGTTAGCACATGGAATAGCCTTTCACCTGCACTGTCTATCTCCTCCAGCTTCTAATCTATGAAAATCTTCTTCAAGGAGTATTTGAAGGCCTCTCTGACATATCACAAAAGCCCTCAAGCTGGCCTCTAGTCTCTAGTCTTTCCCTGGGGGGGTCCTGTAATGTGGGATTGGCATTCTGTCCAGGTTTATAATACTGCCTCTTGTATAGGCTGCATACTTTAATTTTTCTCTGTATTATGCAGTGGCCACAGTGTAATGTATTTGCTATTCCACCTCTGGGGTCCTGTGTATAGACCCCTAGAACCACTTATTGGCATTTACTGCTCATATCCAGTGCACATTTGATTCAGTGTATAATCATTTCTGAATTTACTGTTTATTGCTTACCCTGTATTGTTTTGTTTTTTTTTCACCACTGACTAGCCTCTTTAACAAATCATGGGAGGATGGGATGGTACCTGAGGACTGGAGGAGGGCAGATGTGATTCCCCTTCACAAAAGTGGGAGCAGGGCAGAAGCAGGAAACTACAGACCTGTTAGTTTAACCTCAGTGATAGGGAAAATGATGGAATCACTTCTGAAGGAAAGAATTGTAGAGTACCTAGAGGCCAGAGGGGCACAGGACCCAAGGCAGCATGGATTCACAGTGGAAAGGTCATGCCAGATGAATCTAATAGATTTCTTTGACTGGGTGACCAATGTAGTAGAGCAGGGAGGGGCTGTGGACATGGCCTACTTAGACTTTAGCAAGGCATTTGACTCAGTCCCACACAAAAGATTAATATACAAGTTAGCCAGCCTGGGAGTGGGTCCCAAGATGATAGACTGGGTAAAGAATTGGCTGGAGAATAGGACACAGAGGGTAATAGTAAATGGAGTCCACTCTAGAAAGGGGTTCTGAGTAGGGTGCCACTTGAGGTTCAGTATAGGACCGGTCCTCTTCAATGTCTTTGTAAGTGACATTGCAGAGGGACTGGAAGAAAAGTATGTCTCTTTGCAGATGACACAAAGATCTGCAACAGAGTTGATGCACAAGGTGGGGTGGAAAGGATGAGAAGGGACTTGGCAAGGTTAGAGGAATGGTCAAATGTATGGCAGCTTAGATTTAATGCTAAGAAGTGCAAGGTAATGCACCTGGGAAACAAAAACCCAGGGGAAGAGTACACAACGAGATACTAACACAACAAAAATGGAAAGGGACCTGGGGGTAGTCATATCAGATGACTTAAAGGTGGGCAAGCAATGTGAGAGGGCAGTAAGGAGGGCTGGGGGGATACTGGGATGCATAGGGAGAGGCATCACCAGTAGAAAACAAGAAGTTGTTATCCCTCTGTACAGACAGCTGGTGAGACCCCATCTGGAGTACTGTGTGCAGTTCTGGAGACCCAGTCTACACAAAGACATAGACAAGATGGAAGCTGTCCAGAGGAGGGCAACTAAAATGGTGCAGTGTCTGCACCGGAAGACATATGAAGATATACTAAAGGAGCTTAATAATGTATAGCCTTGAGGAAAGGAGGGAGAGGGGGGACATGATAGAAACTTTCAAGTACCTCAAGGGAATCAACAAAGTCCAAGAGGGTAGCATCTTTTAAAAAAAGAGGTGTGCAAGAACAAGTTGGCACAATTTGAAGATAGAATGGGAGGCGGCTCAGAGGTGATGTAAGGAAGTATTTTTTCACAGAGAGGGTTGTGGATGCGTGGAATGGCCTTCCGGAGGAGGTTGTGGAGTCAAAAACAGTGGTTGAATTCAAGCATGCATGGGACAGCCATAAGGCAATTCTAGGGGTTGGGGGTAGAAAGAAGTAGGCTGCTGGTTAACTAGGATCTGCAGCTTATCCAGTAGGTAGGGAAATGGGCAGACTGGGTGGGCCAAGCGGTCCTTATCTGCCGTCAAATTCTATGTTTCTATGTTTCTTGACAATCCCTTTTCCCCCTCTCCCTTCCCCAAGGCTGCATCTGGAAACAAGTCCATTTGCACTCTCTTTGCTTATCTGGTAAAATATGTTTCTAGTAAGTGTCAATTGTACTCCTGGAAGCTGTTTTTTTAAATACAGGTTCGACTTTGTTATTGTTTCATCTTTACTTTACTAAAATAAAAATGTAAATTAAAATACCACCAATAACTTAATCTGGTTCAATTTCAGTTGGTTTGCTTCTGCATACCCCCAACTCTCGAGGCTGAAAATAAGCTGTACTGCATTAGAAACATAGAAACACAGACAAGGATAGCAGAAAAAGACCAATGGTCCATTCTGTCTGCAGGAGTTCCCTATTTAGCCCTGGGACCCACTGTCCCTCCAGGGTCTTAGCCTTCCCCATCCTTCCCTCCATTCCCCTCCCAGCTTCTGCGGCCCCAAGCAACCACTGCACCCTTCATTCTATCCCAATTGTGCTTGGAACCACCAACAATGTTAGCATCCACCACTTTGGCAGGCAGAATGTTCCACAACTCCATCACCCTTTCTCTAAAATTACACTTCCTCATGTCTCTTCTGACCCTCCCTCCTGTCAGTTTCCAATTATGTCCATGTGACCTTGAACTATGTTCAAGCTAAATATTTCCCCACAGTTTACTTTATTAATTCCTTTTGTTAACTTGAAGGTCTCCATCATAGCTCCACTCTCCCTTCTGGTCTCCAGCATGTACAAGATCAGTGCCTTGAGAAACTCCTTATAGGACCTGCTCTGTTGACCATGAGTCATTTTTGTTACCCTGTGCTGTACCCTCTCCAGTCAATCTCGTTCCTTCCTGAGGTGGGAACTCCAGAACTTGGTGCAGTACTGGAGTGTGACCTCGCTAAGGATCTATCTAGGGGAAGTATTTACTCTTCCCTTCTGCTATCAGTACCCCTCCTGATACATCCCAGTATCTTACTCGCTTTAGTATATGCCTTATTGCACTGACTCGATTGTTTATGGGAGTCACTGATGATAACCCTAAGTTCTTGTTCCTTAGCCATAGTGCTAAGTCTGACCCCACCCATTCAGTACTCTGTCCTGTGGGTCTTTTTCCCCAGGAACAATACCTTGCACTTTTTGGGGTTGCTTGCATACATGTGCAAGAAACACATTTCGTCAGCTTCCTTTACAAGTGGGCAAGTGGGTTGTGGGGCGTGGCAGTGTTGCGTCAAATGGCAGCAGTCCACTCTGGGGCTGGTCTATGCCACAGCGAATTAGAGGAGCATGCTGTCGATGACAGCCGTTAATGAGCATGCCACTATGATCAAAACATTTGACCACTGCAATCAGGGAGTGCCCCGTCACTACACAATCAGCTGTTTTCACTGCGGGGCAGTCCCTGACTGCAGCAACCAATTACAGCTGCATTGTGTGGTGTCCTCTTTCAATAAACATAGTGCTGGCTTCTCCATCAGCCTCTAACAGTCACCACGAAGCTGACTGAAAGCCACCACCCACCGCACCCAGTTTTTAAAGCTAACGGGGGTGCCCAATCCCCCTGTCAGCATGCCCCCTCCGCAGTTCATTTGCCGTCGGGGTAGCCCAATCCCGTTGGCATGATGTACCTCCCATTTGTTGTGTGCCAAGGGGGTGCCCAATCCCCCTCAGCTAATGCAACCCCCAAGCACACTGTATCACTGATGGGGGTGCCCAATCCCGGTCGGCTCCAGTCCCCCCAAAAGAAACATCCAGGTGTGCCGGCATGCTGGGAGCCCACCTCAGCATGCAAAAAATCATCCCACATTGCTGTTTATCTTTTTAAACCTATAAAAACAGAAAACGGTCCCTCACGCTCTCTCGTGCCCCCTTTCCCAACCCACATCCACCCTCTGTGCACCCTACCTCCCACACACACCCCTTACCCCATACTTAACTCCAGAGCCCGGTGCGACGATCTTCGGTGGACCAGGAACATGTCTGCACTCTTCCAAGCCACCCACAAACTGGAGAAATGCTGATAAGCTGTATAATGGCATAAATAGAGTTTTTTCAACTTAGGTGGCTATCTTAGCTATTTTTGGAATTTTTTCACCAAATTTTCAACATGGGGTTCTTGGGACCCCACCTCATGAACTTAGTCACTGTCATTTTGTTATTCGGTCCATAAGGTGATTTTACAGTCACTGCAAGGAACCATCTTTCAGGACTGATTAATGAAATGACAGTGTCACAGTTCTGAGGGTAGATCTAAAAACCCTATATTGAGAAAATTCAGTAAAATATCCCAAAAATATGACTGTTTTAATGAGTGTGTTGTGCAGTTCCTACGCACACTCATAACTTTGAGAATTTTTAATATTTTCACTCCAGATTTTCAACACCACCATTTTATCACCCCTCCTTATGAACAGTACATCTGTCATTTTTCACATCTCGCCCAAAATGTGTTTTCATACATGTAGCACACAATGGCGCGGTCGGTGTGCGAAATCAATGTCCGGGACGGATTAAGAAAATCACAGTGACACTGTTCATGAGCAGAGGTCTTACATGCCTATGTTGGAAATTTGGTAATAAAAGTCTATAAAATGACTGTATTACGAGCATGCATGGCATAGTTTCCACTCAACCTCATAACTTCACGAATTTGTAATATTTTCACTCCAGATTTTCAACATTGGCATCTTTCCACACCTCCTTATGAACAGTATAGCTGTAATTTTTCACATCCTGGTTGAAATTTGTTTTCGCACTTCCAGCGTAGAATAGCGCAGTTGCTGTGGGAAATCAGTGTTCGGAACAGATTAAGAAAATCACAATGACACTCTTCATAAGCGGAGGTCCCAAAATGCCTATGTTGAAAGTCTGGTGCAAAACATCCCAAAATAATTACATTACGAGTGTGTGTTGCGCAGTTTCTAAGCACGTTCATGACTTCACCAGTTTTTTTATATTTTTACTCAGATTTTCAACATTATCATTTCTTTACACCTCCTCATGAACAGTACAGCTGTTACTTGGAGTAACAATACCAAGAAATGCCCAGGGCATTAGGGTTTCCAACCATAATGCCCTACCCTGTAGGGACTGACAGGCGTCAGGGATGTGACTTGGGATTGTCGACAGTAATGCTCATGCCATTCCACTCCCACCTCCACCCCCACCCTGCAGCCAGTGACAGGCATCAAGGTGCACCTTGGAATCTTTGGCCCCCGAGTTCACCCCATTCTCCTATACTGCACCAATTTCAGTGTATTTCCTTATGGAATGAGGTGAGTGTAAAGCCTGAACACCTCAAGGCACACCTCGACACTTGTCAGTGTCTGCAGGGTAGGATGAGATGAAATGTCATGACCATTATGGGCGACGACTCAAAGGCACACCTCAGTGTCTCTCCATCTCTGCAGGGTGGGGGTGGAGTTGGCATCAGTTCAATACTTCACTGCCTTTCCTATACTGCATCTACCTAACTTCTGCACTTCCACTGCTAATGCCAGCAAGCAACCATTCAGAATTGACAAATGCTTGTTAGTGTTGAATTTCAACAGCCGAACCTTAGACCACCACTCTAGCTTTTGTACATCACTCTACGTTTCCCTGATTCCTTCATTGTTAGCCACCCTCCCACAGAGTTTAGTGTCATCTGCAAAGAGACACAACCTGCCCTGGATATCCTATTGAATGTTGCTAATGAACATATTGAAGAGGACCAGTCCCAGAACAGATCACTGTGGTACCCCACTTATGACATCCCTCACTGCTGACTTGATCCCACTGAATACAACCCTTGGCTGCCTCCCCTTTAGCCAGTTAGCTACCCAGTTTACTATGACCTTAGCTGCACCAAAATCCTTCATCTTCTTTAGCAAGCATCCATGAGGCAGAGAGTTGAAAGCCTTGCTGAAGTTGAAGTACAGCAAATACACGACATGGCCCCATCAAATCCCCTCATCATCCAGTCCAAGTAACTATGAGACTAAACTGACAAGACCTCCCTGCAATGAATCTGTGCTATTTACTATCCTGAAGCACATTGCTCTCCAAGTAATCCATGAGGTCCTCTTTTACCAGTGACTCCATTAGCTTACCTACAATAGAGGTAAGACTGGCAGGTCTGTGGTTCCCTGCATGTTCCTTGTTCCCCCCTTTAAGAACTGGGACTACATCCACCACCCTCCAAGCCTTCGGAACTACCCCTGTCATTAGAGAGCTGTTAATCAGACCTACCAGCAGTTCAGCCAGTTCTGCTGCCAGCTGCCCGAGTAACCTCAGATTCAACCTATCTGGTTCCTAGGCCTTATCTATTTTTAGTTCTGACAACCCTTTCTGGATCCTTTCACTTGTAAATATTGGCTGACTCATTTCCTGCAAACTCTTAGTGGCTGCTTTGATGCCACTGTCTGGCAAGGATTCACTGTTCTCCTTAGCGAAAACTGCGCTAAAGAAATCATTGAGGACGGTGACTTTGTGTCGTGTTGTCTAGCCCTCCTTTTCTGGTTAGCAAATACTAAATAAATACTTACATTTTATCAAACTCATTTGATGCTTCTGATTGATGAACTGTGGCAAATACCTTTTTTAGACCTGTGTGACATAGTTTATGTCACTTCCAGCAACAAAGTTCTATAGTAGAACATGGATGCATTGTGACAGCAATGTAAGAGCTTATAAAGGTTGTAACCTACAGTACATCACATAATTCTAAAACCGTCCTTACCAGCAGAGTGTTAATCAGAAAACTAATTGAATTTACTAAAAGGACAGTAAATTTGTAAAAGTAACAGAATCTGAACTAATATTGTAATACCGATATAATAGTTATGGAAACTTTTAATTTGTTATGTTCCTTATTTGACTGTTTCACCATTATGCTAATAACAAGCTGCTGATTCATTGTGCATACATTTTGCTTTTACTACATTGTTTTATATTATCACAGATTTGTTACTCTGTTTACCATTGACCCTAATATTGTATCCTTTACTTGATTAAGTTTACGCATGCTGTATTACTGTCCTTGGTAGGGCACCTCGTGGCCTTTGACTTCTATGAGCCACTCCAGTCAGGATTCAGAGCCAGACATAGCACTGGAATGGCATTAGGTAGGGTGCACAATGACCTCTTCAGGTCTAGAGATCAAGGGGGGACAGGTCAGTTCTTGTCCTCCTTGATCTCTCATTAGCCTTCGACACTGTAGGTCACATTGTACTTCTTGATCATCTTAGAGAGCACTGTGGACTCAACGGCACTGTCATCAGCTGGTTTGAGTCCTATCTCACTGTCAGAAAACAGCAGGTGGTGATGGGGAATTTCTCCTCCCCCTTGAAGCTCCTGCTGTGTGGAGTACCTCAGGGTTGATCTTGTTGCCAATGTTATTGGCAGTGTATGTGCTGCCCTTGGGGGAGCTCATTAGGCAGTACAATATGAGTTTTCACTGTTACGCAGATGATACCCAATTGTACTTGTCCTTTGCCCCTGGAACATTGAATGTTGTCGAAGTGCTAAACGGCTGCCTGGCCAAGATCAATGATTGGATGTCCTCCAGCTGGTTGCGACTAAACCAGGACAAGACGGAGGTCCTAGTGATTGAGCAGGGATGAGAACGTGATGGGAATGCCTCTGGGGTGGTCACAGGTTTATTCCTGGGATCTATGCCATTGATGGCTTCCTCTAGGGTGTGAGATCTTGGCATAGTCCTGGATGACAGACTGACACTGGAAACATACGTGTCGGCTGTTGTCCAAAGTGTTTTTTATCACCTGAGGAACATTGACAGAATCAAACCCCTAGCTCCACCAAAGGACCTACCCACACTGGTACATGCCTTTGTGACATCCAGATTGGATTACTGTAATGCTCTTTACTTTAGGGTCTCTGGAGGTACCCTCCACCTTCTGCAGTTGGTGTAAAATGCAGCTGCCAGGTTGCTGACTGGCCTTCCTAGATCCAGCCATGTGACTGCAGTGCTGCATGCGCTGCACTGGCTGCCAGTCAGGTGGAGGGTTATCTTCAAGGTGAATTTACTCACCTAGAAGACCCTACATGGACTTGACCCTGGCTACCTGACTGATCTCCTATCACCTGCCACCTCAACCCACTCCCTCTTCTCCTCGACTAGGGGCCTCCTTGAAGTTCCTTGGACTAGACTTAGAACTTCCACTGACGGGGCCTTCAGTGTCACTGGACTGGTCCTATGGAACTGTTTGCCAGCTGTTCTCATGGAGGCCACATCAGTCAAGGGGTTTAAGAGTGGTTTAAAGGCCTGTTTTCTATGGCTTTCACTGTTGAATCTATCTGACCGGCCTTAAGAAATGATTAAGTCAAACTGTTAACTGTTGAAACTATTGTATCTGAAGATTTTATTGTTTTAACTGATTGTGTATTTATGATGTATACTATTTATTTGACCACCCTATTTGTTTTATGTAAGGCGCCCAGAGTCTCCAAGAATGGGCACCGTATAAATAAACTTTGACTTGCCTTGCCTTGTTGTTCTTTCCTACAGTATGTACCTTAAAGCAGCAGTGCATGTTATGGTGAACATTTTGATTCTACTTTTTTAATTCTATTTTAGATTGCCAATTACTCCTGTCATGCACAATAGCCTTCTTTCACCATTTGGAGTCTGCTTTAGCACAGTTTTACATTTGCAGTATTAAATGGAGCCCTCTTTTTAATAATGGCTTGAACCAGGTTTTCATCAGGACTTTCAGTTGTGTTTTTTTACTCCTATTGTTTCACAGAGTCAGGAATCCCTGTCCACTCATGCTATTTTTTTTTCATTCACAAGAAAAGGGATTTTAAACAATGTATGTTCAGAAACAACAGATAATATTAGTAAAAATCTAGACCAAGCCATAATAAATGTATTGCTCTGTGGATAATTTTCAACATACCAAAAAGAGCATTGTACAAGGCAGGAGACAATGGGCAATCTAAAATAGAATAAATATGGGATATGACATGGGTGAGAGTGAGATAGCAGAAATATCTCCACGAGCTGCCACTGAACTCTTGATATCCCATGAGTGGCAAAGCCACAGGTGGGATACCTAGAGTTCAATGACAGCTAGTGGAGATATTTCTACTATCTCACTCTCACCCATGTCATATTCGATTTATACAACAATTGTGTGTCTCTTTTTTTTTGTTTTAATGTTATTTGCATTTGTTTGTCAAAAAAGTAAAAAGAAAATACATTTTCTGCTGTTTTTTTTGTTATAAAAAATTAAAAGGTAGCTATTAATGAAACACCACTCATTTTATAGATCTTTTTGCACTGAACAATGTTTGTGCTCACAGTACAATGCTGTGATTTTTTTCTTTTACAGTTATTTGCATTTACATATGGTTAGTACTGCTACTGAGGCCAAACATTATAAATGAGTTAAGAGCCTTTTGTGACATACCCAACTGACCAAGATACCCATTGTGACATACCCAGCAGTGAAGATATAAATGATATCTCACATGTGGTCAGTGAGATATCTCTTCTATCTTCCTGAAAAGAGACACACGTGTTGTATAAAAAGTATACACCAAAATTGTCACTCTTAACATGCACTGATACTTAAAGATGTCAGTGAGCATAAAACTAGTAGTTAAAATAGATACAGTACAGCCCACTTAAACTCGTACCTCTTAAATGCATAGCCCACTTTGGTGCATAAGCTTCTGAAGTCCCAATTCAATGTGTATCTCCTCAGTGTTAATGTGACCTATTAAATACACTTAAAAGCCCATCTAAATGCTTAGATATGGCTCCATAGGACACTGATCTAACTGGTACTTCATGATGAAATAAGAGTCTTAGTCATTATCTCCTATTGGTACACATTTACTGCAGTGGCAGTGAAGCACTCAGTTCCTCTGAAACACTTGCAGTCACAAACCTGAGCAAGACAATGTAGTGCTAGTGAATACCTTAATAAAATAATACATTTTTAACAATGTAATTGCAGCCAGTTTTGCTGTTCTAATAGAATTGGCACAAGATCTCCTAAACACATAACCTGCTTAAATGCATACTTACAGCCACCATACAGGGTATGCAAGAGTTAGTAGAACTAAAAATAGTAGACAAGTAGCCAGTTGTAATTTTTTTGAAGTATTTTTCCTTTTTCCGTTTGCTCATTATAATGTTTTCTACATGACAGTATAATGCTGGATGTGTGGAACAGCTCTCTGCCTGGCAGCTAACATATCTGGATACGTTCTATGCCCCTTCACTACAACATCAGCACTGTGACCTCACTGACTGTGATATCACAGGTGATTGATCTGGTAGCTATTAAGTGGCTCTTCCTGAGTATCTGTGATGTCACAGTCAGCGGGGTCACAATGGTGATGATGTAATGGGGAGAACAGAATTAAATATGTCAGCTGTGAGGCAGATTGCTGCTCCACAGAGCACGCCTACTGAAATCAGGTAAAAATCTTCTTATTACCCAATGGGAAAAGAAAAAGCATCTTAGATATAAAATGTAATAGTTGATTGCTTTCAAAAACTAATATTAATTTTAGGCAGTGCACTAGCTCTTTAAGAGGGCTGCACTATATTTGATGCCAAACTCACAAGATTTCATGTCACCTTGTAAGTTGGGTACAGGTATGTCACAAATTATCTTTCCTGTTGAGTACATCACAATGGATTACAGAACCGATCAGACAGCAACATTCATGATGATGATGACATCACAGTGACCTGAGCAGCACTGAAGCAAGTAGTTGAAATAAAAGAAGAACAGTGACATAGAAATATAGAAAGACAAAAGGTGATGGCAGAAAAAGACGAATGGTATATCGAGTATGCCTATAGGTCTCTATAGAGTCCTGCAACCTAGAGTCCTTCAGGGTTTAACCCCTGCCCAGTGGTTATCCTATTTCATTCCACTCCCTTGCCACTCGCAGTGATGACTATACCTTTTATTCTGTCCTGATCACACTTGAAGCCACCCACAGTTTCAGCTGTCACCACTTCGGCCAGCAGGCAGTTCCATGGTTCCACCACCCTTTCTGTAAACTAATACTTTCTCACATCCCTCCGGAACCTTCCCCCTGTCAGTTTCCAGTTTTGCCCACATGTTGTCGAGCTGATATTCCTGGTAAACAGTTTCCTGGAGCTCATCTTGTTTATTCCCTTCAGGAATTTGAGTGCCTCTATCATATCCCCCCTTTCCCTTCTGGACTCCAATGAATACATTTTCAGTGCCCTAAGTTGTTCCTCACAGGACTTTCCTTGTTGGCCCTGAATCATCTTCATTACCCAGCACTGTACTGATTCCAGTCTATCCTTGTTTTTTCCAAGGTTAGGGAACCAAAACTGTAGACAGCTCTCCAGATGTGGCCTCACCAAGTATCTATAGAAGAGGAGCATCACCTCCTTTCTCTTACTGTTAATATCTCTTCCTATACAACCCAGTATCTTGCTTGCTTTACTTTAAGCCTTGTCACATTGACTAACCTGCTTAAGGGTGTCATTGATAATGACTCCAAGATCATGCTCCCCAGGTGTAGTACTGATTTTTACTCCCCCCCCCCGATCCAGTACCTGTCCTGAGATTCGTTTTCCCTAGGTTCATTTCCTTATACTTTTTGGCATTAAAATTCAACTGCCAGACTTTCCAGCATCTCTCTAGCCTCTGTAGGTCCTCTTGTAGTTCTCTAATTCCCTCTGCATTATCCACCCTTCTGTAGGACTTGGTGTCATCTGTGAAGAGACCTAGCCTACCCTGGATCCCTTCTCCATTGTCTCTGGTGAACATGTTGAAAGGAAACAAAGCCAGGACAGATCCCTGTGGTACTCCAGTTGTGACTTCCCTCGCTTCTGATTTTACTCTGTTTATCACTACGTGCTGCTGTTTTCCTTTTAGACAATTCTACACCCATCTAACTACATCCCTAGCCACCCTGAGGTCCCCCAACTTCTTCAGCAGGTGTCTATGAGGCACAGAGTCAAAAGCATTGCTGAAGTCAAAATACAGCAGATCCATGGCACGGCCTTTATCCACTTCCTTTGTAACCCAATCTAAAAAGACAATTAAGTTTCCCTGACACAACCTCACTGCCACAAAGTCATGCTGGTTACTGTCCTGGAGTTCATTACGCTCCAGATAGTCCACAAGGTCTGCTTTGATAAATGACTCCATCAGCTTCCCAGCAACAGAGGTTAGATTGATGGGTCTGTAGTTGCCTGGCTGTTCTTTGTCTCCCCCCCCCCCATTATGAAGCAGAATCACATCTACCACCCTCCTGTCCCTTGGGACAACCCCCATACAAAGAGATATATCAAAAAGGCCTTTCAGAAGTTCAGTCAATTCATCTGCCATTTCTCTAAGCACCCTTGGATGTATCCCATCTGGTCTCCAGGCCTTGTCTGTCTTGAGGGTTACTAGACCCTTTCATACGCTATCCCTAGCAAATGATGGATTTGCCATCTCTGGAGTTCCTTTTGTGGCAACTTTAATGCCACACTCAGGCAGGGGAAAGCTACCTTCACTTATGAATATGGGGCAAAAGTAGTCATTTAGGATGGCAGCCTTTTGCCCATCCTCCTTTATCACGCACACCTCATCAAACAGCCTAACTTCACTCCCACCCCTCCTTTTTTCATTTACATAGCAGGAAAAATGTTCTTCTCTGTGCTTGACCCCTTTTGCTAAGTGCAGCTCTGTGTCTGCCTTTGTCTACATTACCCTTTTTTGCCTCCCTAGTCCTCTAAAGGTATTCTTCCTTTTCTGTCTTCCCTGCTTCTCTTTATATTTGTGGAAGGCCATGCTTTCGGCCCATACTACTTCCCTGACCCTTGCAGAAAACCAAAGTGGTTTCTTAAATGTATTTCTTTTGGTTACTCTCCTTATGCAAAGCTGTGAAGCTTCAAGAATAGCCCCACTGATTACCTCCCATCTCTCTTCAACCCCTGCCCCATAGCCCACCTTTAAACAACAGATTACATTTTATAACTAGTAAACTGGTGTTGTACAACTAAAATGCATAATAATATGAGTCAAAATATGCAGTTTATCATCACTCGTGTGGTGGGTAGGACTTTTATTCATGATGAGTTACTGTATAATCATGCCCCCTAACACTTTAAGATGAATTGCATATTTTGAGTAAGGGCATTGCATCTTAATCATACTGGTGTGGTAGTACATGAATGTTAGGGTTCATTTAGTGTTTTGTATCAAAATTGGGGATTTGAACAGCTTGTTTCTCATTGATCATAGCCACTAGGACCACAAAACATGATGTGCATCTTTTCAGGCCTTGGGGCTAATTTTTGGCAAGTGTAGTGCAAATGGTTTGTTGGTTTGAAAGTTATTACTTAGTGAAATTGTGTAACATTTCCCAAATTAAGACTTTTTTTCATCAGAGAGTGAAAAACTAGATTGATTTAAATTATGAAACATACAAGTTTGTTAGATTTCATGTCAGAATATGGTCTATTGCTAGCTTAAAAATGATTCTTTTTTTTTATTTTTAAGTTATAAAGTTTTAAAATTGGGTGCAGGTGTAGTTCATTGAAAATATTGTCTGAAGAATGCAAAACATTTTTTCTGAGTTAAATCTGGGTATGAACAAAAACTTTTAAAGAGCTGGGGCTGACAGTATGGCCTACAGGTTAGAGTAATGAGCTATGAATGAGTTTGCTACATCCAGCACACCTGGGTTTGATTCCCACAACCACCATTTGCATACTGCATGACTCTGAAAAAGTCACTTAACCTCCCCAGTGCTCGTGGGTCACCCCTGAAAACAGGCAGTTGTGCCTAATGGACCTTACCCAGTTACCAAAGAATAAATAAATAAAGTAAAACAATTAGAAATAGACTTAACTGTAATGGATGACAGTCGAATGGTTTATCATAAGACAGCCTAATAAGACTTTTGAGCTGACTTTCAAAAAAGTTATTTATACTTAGTATTTTAATTAGAAAAAAAGATTTCATGACTCACTGCAAAAATCACTGAGACAGACTTCAGCATAGTCATCGTATGCACACAGCATATAGCACCTACACTTGGTAACAGATGACTAAATCATTGTGAAAATATGTCTACGTCCATTGTGAAAACTTTAAGTCCAACACAACATGACCTTACTGAATACTATTTATCTACTTAGGTAAATTCCACTACATCTTTTCTATCTGGTCATTTTCATTAAACCTTTACTGTATATAAATAGTTTAACGTGGGGCCAGTTTTGTCCCTGTGGGGATTTTCCAAACTATGTTTGGATATCTGTGGTGATTTTGTTCACTGAAAGGGACACTGTCAACCCCTCTTAGGTCTCAAAGTGTCCCTAGTTTGAAAACATATTTTATCATTGCCAGAATTCTGTAAAGAGTGTTGATGTAGCTGGTAGTTTGATTCTGACTCTTATTTTCTTTAACAAGCATTTGTCAATGCCGAACATTCGCTTGCAGGTATTTGCAGTGGTATTTGGCACTTGGACATGGCTTAAAAAAATCTGTGACAAAGAAGTAAAATGAGGGAGACAGTTTCACAAGTGGTTCTATTGCCTGAAGCAGGCAGCATAACAGTATTGGTGTAAAATACTTTGTCTGCAGAAGAGCAAATCTGTAACTCTGTTACCCACTGTTCAATCACAGAAACAAATTGTAGGAGGGACAGAAACATGCTAAGGCAAAGTCTTGGACATCCCTGAATATACATATATATATATCCCCCTCTCCCCCTCTCTTCCTCCCCCCCCAAAACACCTCTTCAACAGGTGCTTTTCAGGCTTGGCTGTACTCTGCCACAGGAAAGGTAAGAGTTGAAAGGCAGAGGAGTAAGTGCATTAGGCATTTGGGGGGAGTGGGTAAGACCTGGAGGATATTGGCTGCACCAGAGAGGAGTATTAAAAATATAAGTAAAAACAAGAACTGAAAGTGATTACCTCCCATGGGTGGGTGTTACATTAACCAAGTTAATTAAAGTTAGCACACATCTCTCTCTCTCTCTCGTTCTCTCTCAGCTCGGACAAAGTCTCCCAAGTTGGAAATAGCTACTAGTAGCAGACAGGTGGTTCCTACCTTGGTCAGCTTGTTTACCAGGATCGTGCGGACCATGGTGTGCTTCTTGCAGAACTCCCCAAACAGCAGTGCCTCCCTGCTGCTGTCCCCCACTGCCACTAGCATGGGCTTGAGCTGCATGAACATGGGATCCTCGGGCATCGCCGCCAGTCCCGAAGCTGCTCTCAGCAAAAGCATCATCGTAGCCATAGACATTGCTTGCCTTGCTGCTCAGAGGAGCCCAGTGCTGCATTCTTATTATCAAGAACTCAAAATCCACTGAAAGAATGACTTGACTAGTAATAGTGCCACTACTACTACTACTGCTGTCCATTTTAATCTGTGGTTTGTTGTTTGCAGATGCTCCCTCCTACCTGTTGACTGTTGTACTACCACCTTGATACTCCTCTGACTGACAGCTTCATAAAATTGCCTCTTCTTTACTGCAGTTCAGAATGGGATGGGGGCGGTATGACCTGACTGATGCTGGCATCAGCCAATAACAAAGCATCAACAGCGGGACAGGCTTGACTGCCACCAATGGCAAGAGGGAGATGGCTGTGCACTTGTCAATGTATGTGAGTGTCAGTGTGAAGTTTGGGATCTTGGATTTTTTTTTTGTTTTTATTCCTTATTTATCCACCTGCTGCGGCAACTACCAGGAGAACACCAAGCTCACTCACATGATGGGGGATCCGGCATGGCCGTCGCCAATCCACAGGAGGGTCTCCACATACCCTATCCAGCCAGGCTGGCTCCATACCCCCCCAGTGCGATTCCACATGAGTCCTCCTGGCAATGCAGGGCACAGCCATCAGGCTGCACGGTCACGCCCAGCCATTTCCACTTTTTCTCCCATACAGAGCACAAACGTGCAATGACTTCTGCGCATGTGCGTGCCGGCGTCTGCCCGCTCCCCAGTCACACCAGGTAGCGGTACCCTGTGCATCCCCAGGGGTCACCGCGGCATGATAATGATTAGCCCTCCCCAGGACTAGGAGAGCTGTCTCCCGATGCTCAATCCTAGTCCTCCCCTGCGGACCCCCGATGACCCGTGCTCATTCCCGAACCTGGGCTGCCAGCGTAGTGCAAGGTGTGGCATCCAGCACCTCAACCCTCAGCGCCACCGGGCCGGCAGGATCTTGGATTTTAAATGTTTAAAATATCCATACATAATACATTGATGGTGGGTGTAACCAGAATTTGATACACATCGGAGAGGTGAGATGCTGCATTAAAACAAAGAGTGAAGCTCTATGGATTTATAAAAGCATCACGCCCAGGGAGTACATGGAGCAGAAGCCCACAGAACTCAGTTCCATCAATCTTTAAAAAGTTTGCAATACAGTGTCACCACATCTGTCATCTCTTTCCATTGAATACTATAGGAGAGTTCCACCTAAACATTTCCAATTTAACTTCTGATCTCGGTGTGTGTGTGTAAAATTCGGATTTACACCCACTCATGTCTCCTTTTTTAATAAGTACCGTTGAGCATTTTCAATAAATGTGGGGTTCCCGACTGACAGGGAGCAATTACAACCACACGGTTATGAGGCAGTTTTACAAATCTCTTATCAGAGCATTAAAATGCTCAGTAGTAATTATAAACACACACCATTCAAGGAATCATGCCCAGTGTCATGCTATGTGCTATTACTCCATGGCCAGAGCCCTCTGGCTCTGTCCCCAGCAACTGTATATTAATTATACTAGTGGGAAGGTGTTTTGTAATCTCCCCCCACCCCAAAACACTCTGTGTTTTTCTTTTACTTACTTACACACACACACACACAAGCATGAGAAAAACTCGGGGCTGAGATACAAAGCTTTTTTTGTGAAGTTAGAGCTACTGCACCTGCTATTAATTGCACTGTCTGCTGCCTGGGCAGTTTCGAGAAAATATTTCAAGGTTTTGTTAGATCCTCTTTAAAAAAAAAGTTCAGTACCCTGTATAGTAAAACCTTTCCAGCAAAGAACTGGACTTCTGTAGTTAGTCAGGGGTGTTCCTATAAAACAGCTGTTAAAGCGGCATACAGCTACTAGAGTTTATTTTAGTGGATAACACGATTTCATGTTTATTTGTTTCTTCAAGGTAATCCTTATAAATTATGAAAATTACAAAATGAGCAGGAACTCGGAGGAGGAAATGCTATCCTTCCTACAGAGCAGATGGATCTGAGATTTGCGAGCCTCTCAACCATTACCTCTAAAATGTGAAACATAGACATCCAAAATGGGTGAACAACATGTGGGACACTAACCTTCAAAATGTGGGTGGGACACATGGAGGCACAACGTCAAACAGAGATACAGACTTAGAACACCATGGAAATGAGTGCACTTATTACGTTTAGTTTCAATATGCTGCTGTACAACGTTTATTTTCGATGTGCTGTAGATTCATCGGTTATTATAAATTTCTGCTTTAACTCATGGATTTGCCACGTAAGATACCAATTTTCTTTTCTATGTTGGACAACAGCACAGCACCCTTTTCAAGTGGGCTATGATCACCATTTAATTTTAGGCACCTGGTAATACCTGAATATATAGGTATCGTATGACTATTACATATACTAGTTAAGAGAAAATAAATAAATGCCAAGCCGTCACCCTTCCTAATGTGGAACAGTAGAGAAGTATGATGCAAGTAGTGCTATATCTTCCAGGGTGGGGTGTACCATAGCCTAGGTCTTTATCACAACATCATGAACTACCCTGTCTTCCCTCTGGCATACACTTGGACCACGCAAATCAAGGAAAAGGGGGCAGTGCTTCAGCGATGTCACTCGGCTAGCATGAAAGGAGCTGCTGCTATAGTGAAAGCAACCGCAATAATCACCATTCTCCTTGATTGGCCAGATATTGTTATCATTGCATATAAAAGTAAACCACTTTGCAATAAAAATAACCATAGTCTGAAAGTGTGTGTGTGTGTGTGTGTGTGTGTGTAAGTAACGTCACTTGAATGTTTAATAGAAAATGGTTTAAATGAGAAGGAAACCAACTTGTTTGCATGTAATTACTGGTTGTCTACAGAAAGTAACTTATTAAAAAAATATAATCATATCTGAGTTACTAGTTTAATTGAAAATAGAAGGCCCTTTTTCCATTCTTCCCCTGGTTTAACAGCTTCTGTCATTAACATTCAAAACTAGTTTATTTTTTCCGAAATTGAATGTTCTGTATCTTTTTCCACATATTTTCACTGATTAACTGCACAGTTGCTAGTGTTGATCACCTTTAACTGCAAAATTAAGTTATGCTACAATAATGGGGACAATGAGTACTTGCGCCGCTGTTCAACTGCATCTCGTCACCTTTTGCTGTTGCAGGCAGTGCGCACACAACTCCTGGCTCCTCCCTCCCTCTCTCATTACTCATTGGCAGAGGGTTGGTAGAACTAGGGTACATTAATTGGCTGGAAGCTGAAGAACGTTCACTCTCAAACAAATTCAAAAATGGCTGGCTGCAGCACTGTCAGGCAAGCAGTGGTGGCTCCAGCTTCTGTTGGTTACCAGGGCACTGGGTGGGCACCACAGTTGTCAGCCAGGGCACCTATAGAAACCAGAATGTGTATCATGCATGTATAGTCCTGCCTACCCAGGCCTGGTAGAGGTGCAGGAGAGGTAATAAACAAATAAATTAAGAAAGCTCCCCCACAGCCAGCCAGTCATCAGACCATTTCAAGCCTCCTCTCACTCCACAAACAGAACACAGGAGTTTCATTTTAAAATCACAGGCGAACACAAAACCACATCAGAGGGCTCCAAGTCTCCTCTATACAACACCAACTGCCACATTACACCAGAAAACTGTAACACCCCACCCAGACCCCAACACACAAAAAATACAACAGTGCCCCTTCCCAAGTCAGCCAGCCAAACATCAGGACACTTTAGTTTTACAGTTTCTCTCCACCCCTTTCAAACCCCTGGCTTCCCCAAACAACAACTGTAAAAAAATCCCCTTTCTCTGTGCTTACCAGTACGTGAGGTATGCAGAGTCTGAGCTGGGCCCAGTAGAGGTGTAGGAGAGGTAAAAAAAATAAAAACATCAGAGGGCTCCAAGTCTCCCCCATGCAACACCAACTCCCCCTTACAGCAGGCTACAGCAACAGCAACACCCCAGCCCCCACCCCCACGCAGTACCCAACACACAAAATACAACAGCACAGCCCCTCCTTCCCAAGTCAGACATCCACATCTTCAGACACTTCTTTAGTTAGTTATTCATTAAACTCTCTCCCAGTCACACCCCCTTTCAAACCCCTGGATTCCGTAAACAACAGTAAAAATATGCCCCACACCAGAAACAACAGCACAGCACAACCAGCACCCACCACTCCCCCTTTTCCTTCCTCGAGTCAGCCATCCAATCATCTCAAGACAATTTAGTTATATTATAAGTTAAACTTGAATGTCTCCAACCCCCTTTCAATCAAGCAGCAGGCCAGTAGCCCCTGGCTTCCCCAAACCAAACAACTCAACTGTAAAAAAAAAAATGCCCGCTTTCTCCTTACCAGTACAGTAGGTGAGGTATGCAGTCTGAGTAGGTTCATGGAAAGGTCTCAGTGGTCTGACTCTTGGCAGCCACAGCCGTTCTTGAGGTCCAGATTGCAAATGCAGTTTGCAAAGAGCCCGGGAGAAGATAGCTGAGGTTGGCCTCGGTGACTCCGAGTCTTGTCTGCGGCATCTCCACTCAGATCTGGTCCAGGACAGTGGGACTCCAGGTCGGTAACTCGACAGCATTGGTGGGACTCAGGGCTGGCGACTCAGCGGCAGTGTGTTGATGGTCCCAAGACTCCAAAAAAAATAATCGGCGGGTCAACTCAAGTTCAGGCAGGCTGCACACAGCCAACAAATGAAACAAGGAAGGAGCCAGGAATCCAAATCGACGCTTGCCTTCTTCTCGGCAAATGAAGAAAAACTGGTCCTGTGTCCATGCTTCTTTATTGCCAAAACAAACACTCAGTTGGCTGCTGAACTGTAGCTTTCATTGGATTGGCTCCACACACCTACCTCTCATTGGTGCAGATTTTCCTGCTTCTGGATTGGTTCCTAGTACTTCTTTTCCAATTCCCCCATTGGCTGCTTCCTGATTCTGCAAGCCTGGCTTTAGTTTAGCTCCATAATGATGTGTTGTGTGCCCCCCCAACCCGAGTGGCAGGAGTTTTCGAATTATGCTCAGGGGACTAGGGATCCCAGCTTGGTAGGAAGATGACAACAGGATTGTTTGTGTATTGCAGCCAGACTACTCGTTTGAGTGGAGGATGAAGTTGGCGCCGTGACTATTGTGCTGCGTGGCAGGGGATCAAATCGCTGCATGGCAAAGGTTTATTCTTCCTGGACAAAGGGTTGGGCTGGTAATCTGATTCCATTCGGCAGACACAACAAAAAGGTTTTAGAGCTCGGCGCACTGTGTGTAGTGGTAGACGTGCACTCGGAGAACCGGGGCACGAACTGGGGGACGGCATTTTTTCACCGGGGCACATGCCCCGGTGTAGTACCGCCAGTGCAGGCAAGATAGAAGCCATGACAGAATTGTTGACTTCATGCAAATATAAATGCCCGCAATTACGGCTGCAATTCAATGCAATTGCAACTGCATTAAATTGCAGCCAACGATTCTGATGGCTGACGGCGGCTCCGGGGTCTAGCATAATTGGTGCAGCGGTGGTTTTCTTTGAACTGAATACCACTGCTGTCATACACAGCTCCCACATCCATTGGTGCAGGACGGCCTTGCCTGCTCAACAGAGCACTGCATTGCACAGGAAAGTCACACCTCCAAAAAGTCCTATTCTCCCAAGACATTCCTTGCGCATGCGCGCAAGCAAATGTAAAAATTAAAAAACAGACTGCCCAACATACTGGTGTTATCACACCAAAACAGGTTTGTTTACATTCCTTGATCAACTACAAATGCAACTTTCCTGGACTTGGGAACACCCACAAAACAGTTTAGCCCCTCATGATGCAGTGGGAGTTTAAGAGACTACTGCCTTATGAGTGACTGCACTGTTTGGGTGTGTTTCTAATGCTCAGGAAGCATGCAGTAAGAACAGAACCAGGATTGTAAACAAAAACAAGGTTGTTTATAAATATACATTGCCATGCACTTCAGTTCTACTAAACAAGGAGGCACACAAAACAAACAGCAACATTATTGAATTTTACAGAGGGTAAGCAATTATAAAATATGGGGTTTGTACTAGAAATAATATGATGAAAAACAGGTTGACAGTGTCCCTTTAATGCAACAGATCGGTGTTGTGTACTACATCACTAGGAAGTATGCCTTATCTCTGTTGATGTCAAATGCTTGTGCATCATATACAATATTACCCTCTCACTATTCTTAAATGGAGAAGAAGCAAGGAAGCTGATAGAATCGTTAGTAACAGTGATTTTCATCGCATATCAATCTCTTAAACATTATCCCATGTAAGATAATATTGCACTATACAGTTTTTACACACATCATAGTTTAATTTAATTCTGTGTAACAAGATGATTCATTCTGTAAGTGAGTGTACTAACACAACTTATTCATAGCAGATTTAAACTTAAAAAGTCAAAATAAGCTTTAGGGATGTGTGCCCACTTAGGATACTATAAGGTAACATGTCAGTTTGAACCCTGTAATCGTCAGGTGTGGTCACAGAAATAAATACTAATAAAAGAAACCTAGTCTTGAAACTTTAACATATTTATAAGATAATGCTCAATCATTCATTGAAACTACATAGTTTGAAACTCATTGTTTTCAGTATTTAATAACTGCTTTTTATCAAACAATCACATTGTAATATAGTGGACTACAAATATATAAATATTGATGAGGCTAGATACCCACAAATATTTGTACTGGTAATGAATATGTATAAGCTGTGACACTGAAGTGAGAAACAATTTCCCAGACATATTTCATGTTTAAGGTAGAAGAAGCAATTTGCTTAGGACATATTCTTTTTTTCAAATAGTTATGTAGAAGGTGTCTGAGTTACTGACTGGTTTCTATGGTGACATCTCTAACACTGGCATAAGGACATAGAGAAGATATTCTAATAGGATTTTACACACAATACAACAAAATGTGTATTTTGATGCCAACTGTTTAGGATTGATAAACACTAACTAACATAATGTCATTATTGTTTTGAATGCATTATGACCTTGATTGGGAAGAATGCTCAGAGAATTTACAGTAACGAGAATTAGGAGTCCCGTTAACCATCTTTTGAAACTTATTATTAGATCAAAAAGAAGAATAAGTAAGCAATAATGCCTGACACGGTGGGTGGTATTGTGAAATACCGGACTGCCCCGGGGCATAATGAGGCCCAATGCCACAGGCTGAGGGCCTTATAGCCGCAGGAAGGTCCAGTATTTCCCAATACTGCCCACCCTAGAGGGTATTATTGTGCTTAGAAAATGGCACATATGTGACAGTTTTAGAAAACAGAAGAAAAAATTAAAAAATGTATAACTTATGATTAAAAATAAAGGAAAGTTATTACAGTGGTAAATTAGTCCCTGTACAGGTATACTTCCCAGTAGAGGGCACTGTAGTCTTTCACAGTTTCTTTACTGTGAACTGTACATAACTGTTGCATTTCTTTTACAGTGTCATCTGTGTTGTTTTTTCTTTTTTGGGGTCTCATGAACTTTACTTTACTGCTAGCCCTAACCCCATGCAAGCCCCATCACCTCCGTTTATGAGGACTCCTACTATGATCGGGCAGGGCAGCTGAGAGATGTAATCACTGGGTTAGTTTTCTTTAGGTGCCAACTTATTTTTTAATTTTTTCTAATGCCAGAAACAGCTAGCATGAGGCAGTAGGGGCAGGGGGAGGGATCAGAAGATAGAAGAAACATCTGGATGGGAGACTAGTACTACTAGTGAAAGTTTTACTGTTGCTGAAGGTTGGTGCTGTCAAATTGCCATTTTGGGGAATAGCCACAAGCAGGAGGAAGAGATTGGGGCTGGGAGTAAGTTGAAAATGTGGTGGTACCTACTCTAACTTCTTTATTTTTTTTAATGAAGTTGAGGGTTGCTTTTTTGGCCGAGGGAGAGGGAAAGATCAGATGCTACTTTATGGCTTGAGTGAGGCAAGTAGTGCTGAGTTCCTTTTTCAGTTCAACATTGGACAGAACTTAAAGAGCAGATATCCATTCATTACTGAATATGTGTCTTTAAGTTACAAGTTATTGTAGCTGAGGTGCATTGCTGGGGAGATTACTTACTAAACAGAAAGCATGACTGTGTTTCCTGTCAGTGAGCGAGTGGGGAAAAATGCTGGATGCTCAGTTCGGGGTTCCCAGTGATACCCTAAGTAATAGGGCACCCTGAACTGGCACTTGTTTTACACTGGGCATCTACTGAAAAATACCCTCCTACTACTGTTGTGGTTCTGGCCTATCAGAAGGCTAGAATTTACTTAGCCATTTTCTAATTTGATATTATCCATGCTGAGATGGTTTTCTGATGCTGGTTTGTATTAGTATGCACAAAAGTAGTTTGAGACTTGTTTTAGTTGAAGCACACAATTTCTTGTCGAGTTCCATGTAAAGATATAACAATTATAAATCTAGGAGCTGTATTATACATAATGTTTAAGAACATTTAAGTCTGGTAAAACATTGTAAATACTGAATTAAATGTTTTTTTTAAATGGATATAGCATATCAAAGCCACTAGTGAGCTTTAAGAATTATGTTACCCTGTAAATTTAGGTAGTTTATGTGATACCATATAGCTAATGATTGAATTTTTAGGTTAGATAAAAAAATCTATTTACAGGTGATGAAACACATATATATGCATCACGTATATAATAGATGATCTAGAGTTCAGTTTCCAAACACCACAAATGTGTATGATGAAAGCATAAAATAATGCTACAGGAAGCATAACTTTTGATCAGAAAATATTCTGTTTTTATTTTGTTTTTATGGGTGGGCCATAGGCCCTTATCTGCCGACACTGTCTATGTATTATGGAGATTCTGCAGACAAATTGGTAACATAAACAGATCATATATATATATATATATATATATATATATATATATACATATATATATATCTCCACATACAATAATTATATATGAACTGCTTGTATATTTATATTGAATCTGGTTCTTATTACATATTTCATTGAAATGAAAGTATACTAAATAACCAGGTCGAACATTGTCATTTGTCATCATCTTCTTAGATGGAGAAAACTTTTTTTGCAATGTTAATTACACTGAACTAAAATCTCTAGCTTTAAAACTGTGCTGCACTGTGGATATAATTTTTGGTTCAGGTCCTATGGCTGTGCTTTTCTGACTGGCCTACAGATATGCTGTTGGAATAAAGAGCCTCAAACAAGAACTCATGGCCCCCTGGCCTTGGATGGGATTCTGTAATCCTAACTTTATCAAAGCACTTATTCCAGCAAATACTTTTAAACCTCAGCTTGTAGATAACAATGGGTATAGGGGAATTATTAGTGGCAGCAAACATTTCATCTTGTCACCAGATTCAAAAGTGACAAGCGGTGCCCTTAGTGGGAGTAAAGATTATACATGATCTTGACTAAGTAAGACATATCAACCATGAATACTCAAGAATTTTCCTACCATTAATACAAAACATAGAATTATCACACATCTAGTAAGGGTACAATCCCAAAGTTACCACAAGGTCACTAAACAGAAGAACTCTGACAGCTACCTAACAGGCACTGGGGAATTACTTGTATGCCAGCATTCACAACCACTTGCACTAAAGGCTATTGTATTTTAGCTTGCTTGAAAACCTGGTGCTCTTGTACAAGAAATATAATTCTTTCAAGTCCTTTAGGAGCAGCTCTCTGGAATAATTTTGTTTTTTGACTTACAATTTTTCATCACCCGTCTGCCCAGTACCTCCTTTGGGTGCTGCCATGCCTTTGCCCTGCTTGTCAAGTTGCTTGTGTGCTGCACCTCTGATTCTTTAGTTATCACACCAACTAGTTAACCTCCATGACTGAATTCCAGATGTGAATGCATCACTAGAAAAGCAGGGTTCATGCGCAGCCCTAGGGAGGCAGGCCTAGAATTGACCTTAATTTAGTGTGAGCATGGACAGCACTTCCTTAGGCACTCCTATCACCACCGATATCAGTAGGACAAACCTCATCTAATGCATTAGTCAATGGTGCCTTTCTTGTGCTGAGCACCTAGGAGTGCTGGAGAGTAGACAGAGAGGCACGAATGTCCACACCCTCCCAGGGAAAAAGAGTATGCAGTGAGATGCTTATCCTTACCTGGCCAGTCCATCAGTTCTGGATGTGAATGTAGGTCGCCAGCAGAGATGTATGAAGTTGGCAAACTTTGCTTCACAAATGAATTTGTGACCTTTGCCAAATTTGCAAAGTACAAAGTGCTGACTTTGCAGAGTTTTCGGCAGGGAAAGAGGCCCTTTTTCAAATGAAGTTATGCACATTCACCAGCAAAGTTGTAACTTCACCATGAGTTTGCCTGACCTCTCCTGAAAAAGTGCTTCTTCTCCAGGAAAACTCTTTGCAAAGTAGCAAAGTGAGCAATTCCCAACTTTTTTTTAAGACCTATTTTGCAATTTCACTGGTACTCTGGCAGTGTTGTAAAACGTTGCAACATCTCTAGTCTCAGCATGGCAAACTGAACCTCTTTTGCTGTGCTGTACATCAACCAGAGGTCTTTTAAATGTAGAGATTATTTAAAAATGTGTTTTAAGAGCTCTGACATAACCACAGTGGCTGTGGCCCTTCATTCATATGGACTAGACCTTGCATCTCTGAACAATGAAGGCTCAGTTTGGAAAAGGACTATTAACTACAGTATATAAAATATTTGACGGGGAAAGATTGTTGTTTGCTGGGCGGGGGATTCCCAGAACACTAGCTCAGAGTGAGATGATATAATATGGACAGACAAGATGGACCATCAGTCAATTTTTCTGACAGAGTCTATGTTTCTGTGTAAAAGATAATACTATACTGTATATATTATAGTATATATATTGTAATTGATAAAAATTGAAAAACTACATCTAACTATATTGGTGGTATATATATATATATATATATATATAGTGCAGTGCATCATACTGAATATAAGATCAGAAAATGTAATAAGTGAGGATTTGACAAAGTGTATACTGTTGCAGATAGACAAGTAGATGTAATTGTTGGTCCACATTTCTTAAGTCTTTTTAATACATCAGGTTTTACAGTTTGTTTTTATTTTATGTTTAGACTTAAAGAAATCTAAGTTTCAGCAGCAAACTCTGATGAAGTATTAAAATACATGAATTGCTAAATCCAGAATAAGCTTCAAGGATATGTGTCACAAAAGGACACAATGAGATGGATATACTGTATAACATTCTGGAGGGAGCTTTAAGAAATATGTTTGTTACCCTGTACATTGAGATTTAAAGGAAGCCAAGTTTCAAAAGCAACCCCTTATAAAGTCTTTACATACAAAAAAACATTGGTCTTATGAATTCATTGCTGTCTAAACAAAACATATCAGTGATGGGTGAGTGAGTTGATGTTGTCTGTTGCTTTCTAAGACCCCCATTAACAAAATGTTTAAATCAGCAAACAGTCGTAAAAAAAGTATTAAGTTCTACACAAGTTGGGACTCACCTCCTATTTCATGCAGGACCCAAAGGACTCATCTCCTGCTTCTGGCCCAACATGTCATGCTTTGTTCAAAGTCCCCCTGTGAGAAGTAAGTTAGGACTCTCATCCTGTACATCTTGCTTTGCACAGGGTCTCTCCTGCTTTTGAAGCAAGTTTTGACTCTACTTTTTCAAAACATAGGGAATTCATTGCAAAAAATGTTGTTAATGCATCTTAATGCTCAAAGGCTACATGAGAAGGTAATGTCATAGTGGGTTTGTTCAATCATAACACTTCCTGAACCTGTAGCTTCAAGTAGCAAACCACTGGGTCATGGTCCAGCCCAGTAGCTTAGTCTTTGGTCACAAAGTATAGGACTGGGGGTGCGGGGGGAGCATTAAGATTGAAAAATGCCAAAACCACAGTTCTCTCCTTTTGACTTTGGAACTCCAAGGATGCATTAACATGTTTTTGGTTGGTTGGTCATTTTTTGCAATAAAAAAAAATACATATATATATATATATATATACATACACAATGTAGAAGAGAATGAAACCTTACAGATACATAATTTATTTATATGGCCTGAAGACCTAAAATTATAATAAATCATTTATCATAATTCTAAGTAAGTCATCACCATTTACCATCACTTAAGGCTGGTCACAAAGGAGCTCTTAAAGGGACACTGTCACCCCCCTTAGGCCTCAAAGTGTCCCTAGTTAAAAAAATGCATGTTATGGTTGCTCATATTCTGTAGAGGCTGCTGTTGTAGCTGGTAGTTTAATTTTGATTCCTTTTTTTCTTTTAGGAAATGAAAAACAGACTATCCAACACATTGGTGTTGCCATACAAAAACATTTTGTTTACATTGCTTGAGCAACTCCCACTGCATCTTTGCTGGACTTGAGGATACCCCAAAAACAAACTAGCCACTCATTATGTAGTGGGAAGAGAGGAGACCATTGCATTATGATTAGCTGCACTGTTTGGGGGTATTCCAAATATTCAGGAAGTATGCAACAAGTATAGATCAACGGTTTGAAACAAAACAAGGTTGGAGATTACACACTGAGCATGCATTTCATTTCTACTGAGAAAGAAGGCAGACAAAACAACCAACAACGTCAAGAAATTTTACAGAAGGTAAGCAATCAAAAATGTAGGTTTTAACTATAAATAACATGATGCAAAAAAGGTTGACAGTGTCACTTTAACCAATGGCAGAGCTGACTGAACAATGCTTGATGACATCACAATGACCTCTGCTGCACTCAAGACAGAACAACGAAATCAAACAGAAACAGTTTATTCATTATTAAAATAACTAATCTGAAAGCTCTACAATTTAAAACACATTGCATAAATTTGTCACTCAACGGTCTCACTCAGATTGTGACATTTATCAATTGTGAGGGGGAACGACTTTCATAACTCTCTCATTGCTCTGCTACTCATGAGTTATAGTTGTGGCCCCTCACTCATGATGACAAATGGCATATTGTGAGTCTGGTTATTATGATCCCATTTTTATATATATATCTATATATGTATATATATATATAGATATACACACACACACACACACACACACACACACACATATATATCAAAAACCGCTATATTAATGCATGCATTATGGATAGAGCAAAACATAAAAAGCAGGGAAATGAAAACTTAAGGTAAAAGTGCTTGGAAACTTTGTGACTCTGTGGTGTCCTTTTCCTTCGGGTTGGAACTATCGGGCAACAACACAGTGTTGATATTACCTTTATTTCAGCACCCTCTGCACAATTATTATTGTTTCAGTATTTTACTTTGTTTGACAAGACAGTGCCAAAATTAGGGTAACATGAACACTGTATTGCATGATCATTCAAATCCCATAGCTGGGGGAACTCTCAGCCCTGGTCTCAATGATTTTGTATTTACTGTATATACAGTATGTTCCCTTGCTGTGTAGTACCCCCCCATGATTTAAAAAAAAAATTGTTTTCCAGTAGCCCAGTGGTTCACGCCTTCCTGGTTCTGGTGATCAACTCCCTATTGCCCACATTGAACCATCAGACAGTGGCCAGTATTTACACTTGACTCATCGCCACTGTCAGCCACCATGTCACACAAATACACTCACTTGAATTAAGAACAGTTACAGTATGTAAGACCGTACCACAATAGTAGATCTTCGAGGTGATCTCAGTCATCAGGTAACAACATAGGAACATTTACCATCGATGAAGGTGAATCCACATGGAAGATTTTCAGCAGTACAACTGGGGCCGCTGACGCCATCAATGTCCACCGATGTCATCAACCATATATAGGCATGGGCGGCTACGCTCCCTCCTCAGTTCTTTGCCTCCGGAGATGAAGGGAGCTAGGCTCACAGCCTGGGAAACCAAGGAGAGAAAGAAGGACCCAGCTCTAGCTATAAAAGATGGATAAAACAGATAGCCAGGTCCTTAAAAAGAGCCCCATAAAGGGGGATAGTGGGAGGGAAATTAGACCTGATGACTGAAATCCCCTCAAAGATCTACTGTTATGATAAGTTCTTGTGTAACTGTTCTTTCTTCTTTGGGAGTACCTCAGTCATCAGGTACACCATAAGAATGAATACCAAGCAGTGATGAGTGTAAACAGACAGTCAAAGGGGCTGGATCTCCATAAACTTAAGACAGGAGTCCTTGTAAAACAGCCCTGCAAAACCTGCACAGGTTCTTGAGGCAATGTCCAGACTGTAATGCTTGGTGAACGTGTGGACTGTACTCCAGGTGGCTGCTGCACAAATGTCAGCAGCTGAGACCCCTTTGAAACAAGCCACCGAGGTAGCTATACCTCAGGTGGAGTGAGCTTTGACAACACCAGGCAATTTTTTGCCGTCCTTATTGTAGCAGAACACAGTGCAATTTGCCAACCATTTGGATAAACATTGCTTAGAAACTGAAGAGCCCTCTCTACCTGGGGAGAAAGAAAAAAACAGCTGCTTAGACTTCGTGGACTCTTTAGTCTGAAGCAGATAATACTTCAAAGTTCCATGCACATCTAACGTATGGAGCAGGGCTTCCCCTGAATTGGCATGCTCAGGAAAATAAGCAGAAAGGTGGATAGACTGATTAAGTGTGAACTCAGAGACCACCTTAGAAAGAAACTTAGGATTTGTGCACAGACACCCTATCTTTGTGAAAAATCAAATAAGGCTCCTCGTACCAGAGGACCTGAAGCTCTGAAATTCTTTGAGCAGAAGTAATTGCAACTAAAAAGAGTGCTTTCCAAGAGAGAAAGCGCAAATTGCAAGTCACGATTGGCTCAAAAGGAGACAGGGTCAACGTCTCCAAAATAAAATTTAAGTCCCAAGCCGGGATCGATGAGCAGATTGGGGGTTTTAGATGCAGGATCCCTCTAAGAAAGGTATGGAAAACATCCAGCTGAGCGATATTGCGTTCACCCATGGGCTCATGAAAAGCAAAAATAGCCGAAAGGAGGACCTTGAGGGAGGAATGCTGGAGGCCTGAATCAGACAAAGAAATCAGGTAGTCCAGGAGATGATTCACAGGACAGGTGAATAGGTCTAGGGAATGTTTGGCAGCCCAGATGGCAAACCGCTTCCACTTCATGGCATAAGTGGCATGGGTGGAAGGCTTGTGTGTGGCCACCAGGATGTCCACCACCCTGTTGGAGACCCCAAACCTGGCAATGGCTATGTCCTCAGGAGCCATGCATACAGATGGAGGGACCTGAGGTTTGAAAGGACCAGTGTTTTCTGATCCTGGTTCAGAAGATTCTGGCAAAGGGGCAGTGGCACCAGAGTTTCCTCCACCAGCTGCTGAGGCACAGGGAACCATGTCTGGTGAAACCAGAATGGAGCTACCAGAATCATGCTGGCCCCCTCCATTTGTGACTTGATGATCACCCTCTGTATTAGTGGGAACAGAGGGAATATGTACATAAATCTCGCACTCCAAGAGAAGGACAATGCATCTCACCAGAAAACTCCAGGCCCTAGGTCTAGCAAGCAGAAATTGGGCAGTTTAACATTGAGTGGGGATGCAAAAAGGTCTAACTCTGGATGACCCCATCTATGGAACAGATTTTCTGCTATGGATGAGAGAAGCTCCCATTCATGCATGCTGGACTGAGCCCTGCTGAGACTATCCACCAGAGTGTTTAGGATGCATGGCACGTGGACCGCACTCTTATGGCCTCCCTGCATAGGGATTATGAGTGAGTCACACCCTACTCGTTGATGTAGTAGACTATACTTAGATTGTCTGACTGCACCAGCAGTTGGCCTGAAGCAAATGCTCCTGAAAAGCCTGCATGGCACAGAGCACAACTCTCATCTTCAGGACATTGATATTCAGGGCATCTTCCCACTGGGACCAGGAGATCTGGGATTGAAAGGGACCCAGGTGTGCTCCCTAGCCTAGACCCAAAGCATCCATGGTTAGGATCTGCTGCAGGGAACAAATCTGGAAAGGAACCCCTTGGAGAAGATTTGAGGGGTCCATCCACCACTGCAGTACCTTGTGAACTGGGGAGGAGACCAGGACTTGTTGGTCCAATTCGCCCATGTTTTGGTCCCATTGCACTCTGAGGTGTCCACTGAAGGGTGTACATGTGAAGTCTGGCCAATGGAATGGTGGGGATGGTCGCTGCCATGAGACACAGTAGCCTTAGGTACAGTCAGACAAGAATGTACAGACTGAGTGACTTCTTCGGCCTGAGCCATAAGGCATTCCACCCTGTTTTGGGGGAAGAAGGCCTTCCTCTGCTCAGAGTCCAGTACTGCCCCTATGTACTGCAGTCTTTGGGATGGTACTAAGACAGACTTGGGCAGGTGACTGTTATGCCCAGAGAGTGAAAGAGCTGGAGACTGTGCTCCAGAGTCAGCAGGAGCTATTCCCTGGATAGGGCCTTGAGAAGCCAATCATCCTGGTAAGGGAAGACATACAGCCCCTCTCTTCTGAAAGCTGCCGTGACCACTGCTAAGCATTTGGTAAAGGCACACAGCATAGAGGATAAGCCAAAGTGTAACTCATTGAATGGGTAATGCTCACCATGAAAGGCAAAATGAAGAAACCTCCTGTGAGGAGGAAAGACTGAAATGTGCAGCTAAGCATCCTGCATATCCAGTAAACATAGCCAGTCCCTGATCTTGAGCAGAGGCATGAGGCCTGGCAAAGTTAGCATCCAGAACTTTTTGTACTGGACAATGAGATTGAGGTCCTTGAGGTCTAAAATAGGTCTCAAATCTCCAATCTTTTTGGGGACCAGGAAAAAACTGGAATAAAGCCCTGGTTTCTCAGTCACCTTGGCACTAGCTTGATTGTCTGCTTGTACAGAAGAGACGGTACCTCCTCCAGAAGAACAGACAAGTAGGCTGGGGGATAGTTTGAGGGTGATGGAGGGGTATCTGGAGGCTGCTGGTTATGCTTCAAGGTGTGACCACTCTCTATGATCTGCATGATCCAAGCATCTAAAGTTATGGTTCTGCACTGATTCAGATGGAGGATGAACTGACCTCCGACCACCACCTCCTCCTGGGCCTGGACCAGAGGAGAGGGGTCTGTCAAGGAGTCAAGCTGAGGTGGGATCAGCTGCAGAAGCTGGTCCATCATTTCTAGGACATTTAGCCACTGCTCCAGTATTGGAGGGTGCGGGCGAGGAAGGTTGGGCTCTGCGCTTGCCCTGGGTGCAGAGGCCCTAACCTGGACTATTAGCCAGTCTTTGAAAAGTAGGCCATCCTCTACCACAGGGCTGAGTGTGGTAGAGAGAATGGACAGACTACATGACTGTACCAGAGGCCTGCAGGTCATTTATGAGGTCTTGGACATCAGTGCTGAAGAGCTTGGTGCCATTGAAAGGGGAATTAAGCACCTTGTTTTGCACATCAGCTACAAATCCACAGACCCTAAGCCATGAGTACCTATGAAGGCTTATGTCAGTGGCAGCTGCCCTGGCCACTATGTTGGCCATGTCATACAGGGCCTTGAGGAGATGTTTATTGACATCTTCTGCAGTTTGCAAACACTGGAGAAATTCCTGTTTCTGGGAGCCATCAGGAAGGGCTTGAGCAGCAGCTTTGCCCTTTCTCCAGTTGTCTTTCTTGAATGTTACCATATGTGACAGATAGTTTACAATACTTAGGCCCAAATTAGAAGAGGCATAAACTATTTTATCCCAGAGGTCAATCCTGCAGGATTCCTTGTCTGGGAGAAGGGAGCTAAGGTGCTTAGTTGCCTTAGATCTGTCATGAGCTGCCTTGATGACCACAGAGTCAGTTTTGGTGTGGTAGAAAACTAAGGAAGACCCTGGGGAGTATTATATAGCTTGTCTGCCCTGTGTGGCATGGCTGGCACCTTGTCTGGCCTATGCCAGACTGTTGTAGAGGCATCATTCAGGGCCGGCAGCATAGGAGGAATAGTCTAAGGGGGAAATTCAGGAAGTCTGCCGGGTCTTTCTTGGTGACATCCTCCACATCAGTCTGAAAGCCCATAGTGGCAGACAAATGCTTCATGACATTGAAAAAGGTTGCATTCTCAGGAGAAGACCTTGGAGCATGCTTGACTGAGTCCTCGCTGATCGAAGAGGCAGTGGACTTATCAGAGATGAGGATATTTTACTCTTTCTCTTCATCCTTTATGTCATCAGGGAGGATGAGATCAGGATGATACTCCTCCTCAACTTTGCCCTCCTCCTCTTCTGGGTCTGGCATCAGATGCATCAGCAGCAGCCCATGGGGAACTTCCCGTGGTCGATGAACAGGTGTCGACAATGAAGCTGCCATTTACGGTGCCAGTGACGAAGGCCTGTTGAAGGTACCCAGCTGCTGAACTAGTACATTTGTGAACTTAATGAGTACTTCATTCAGATCCATAGTAATTGTCAACAGAGGGGGGTTCGAAGGCACAGGAACTGATGACCCTCCATCTTGTGAGTCAATGAGCCTGAAGCCCTTGGAGAGAAAGGAGCAGGCCTTGAGGGAGTTGTCATTGACAGTGTGCCTGTTGTCAATGGTGAAGGGGCCAGTGACCTGGAGGTTGATGGCTGAGTGCCCTGGGAGTCGGGGACAGAGGAGCTGTCAGTATGGGTCTGATAGCAACAGAGACCTGGACAGCTGGTCTCTTCATCAAGGCAGCCACCATCAATGAAGAACCCCACCAAAGAAGAAGCGGCCAATGGAGAATGGGATCTCCGCTGGGGGGGGGGGAGCGGTCATGATCCTTTTTTGACTTTTTCAAATGGTCTTGTTTTAGGCCTTGGAGACCTGGGAGTTTGATGAACCAGTGGGTGACTGAGCAGCCGGTGACCCAGAGGATCCCTGCCCAGAGCTGGCTACCTGTTGTTCCATGAATTGCTTCCAAGCCTGCCTGCATCACCTGAGGGTAGTTTGGTTAAACTTCTGACAGAGCTCACAGTCGGAGATGTTGCGGTCAGGCACAAGAAAGCAGATACAAACAGAGTGTTTGTCTGTAGAAGTAATCTTCTTTCCACAGCAGCAGTGATGGAAAAGAGAAGAGGAAGGATGAACTCTTGACATAAACAAACAGAAAAAATCTCTAAAATGAAAATTTGGAAAGAGTTGTAGAAAAAAGTGGCTGTAGGCCTAAAAAAGCATGAACACTGCGACAAAGCTTCCACTGAGACTGTGCTAGCAAGTCAACAGCAGGAAAGAACTGAGGAGGGAGTGGGGTTGCCCTTGACTACATAGGGTTGATGACATCAGCAGACATCGATGGCATGGGTGGCCCCAGTTTTACTGCTAAAAATCCTCGGTGTGGATTCCCCTTCACTGACAGCGAAGGTTCCTATGGTGTTACCTGATGAATGAGATACCCCCGAAGAAGATTTCAAATTTCTTTATCAATATTGTACTCATGCAAGTACAATGTTGAGAATGTTATTTAAGTAATTCAAGTCAGTATACTTGGTAAGCAGAGGATGAATACCGCCCACCATCTAGGAGTCTTGAGGGGGCAGCGGGGAGGTGATCACCGGGCAGAGGTGGGCCACTGGACTAGCAAGGAAAACATTTTTGTTTAAATCTGGGATGAGGTGTGGGAGAGGGCACCACTGGCACCAGGGATTGCTTGGTGATAGGATCTGGCACCATTTGTTTCTTAAATTGAAGTATGAAGAACATAGCGGGGCAATAGTATTCATATACTCACTGGAGGTGATTGATCTAGTTGGAAAATATTATCCCCTCAGGGTGAACTATCGACTGAAAATAGTTAAGTTCCCCTCAGCTAATTCCCACTATGTTCCTGAATAACTGAGATCAATATCTGTTTTGCTAAAGCTTGCCTGAGTTATGCTCCTCTCCCCAGTCATTCTATGGTTTACCTTTGTTCTTGGATGCCTCTGGTTTCTTCTTCTTCCTATTTCCTTGGTGATAGTGGTCCGGTCTGTTCTGGTCCCAATTATTTGTTTTATGTATATGTCCCCTAGTAGTTTATGGTCCCACCTCTTGGTTTAAAAAAAAAATTGATATCCCATTTGCCCCCTCATCTGGTGATCACCTCCCTGTACAACCCCAAAATAACAACCAGTATTCACACACTGCTCACTTCCACTACCAGCTGCAATCTCATGCATATATTCTGAATGGCATAATTGAAAGCATTTTATTGATAGTGCACTCATGGAAGTAAAATATCAACAAAGTTATTACAATAACATAGGTAAATATACTTGCATGAAACAGCTGTCAGTGACAGAGGGGAGCAGAAGGTAATACTGCCTGACACCTCAGGGTCAGATGGGGGAGTGGGTAGGGAATGATGCAGACTGGGGTAAGCCACTGAACTACCAGGGAAACCTTAAAAAATCTGAAGCAGGAAAATGGGGGCTGTGAGAGGTATGGTACCAGAAAGTACTCTGAGTTGTTGATGGGCACCATGCGTTTTTAAGAGATCATGCACATGGGCCAGTGAAGCGAGCAAAATAATTTGAGACAATTGGTCATTGATATGGACTACTGTCTGTTAACAGGGATTTTGAAGGCAATAGTGCCAGCTGTTTCTGGTCACATGACCTTGTTTTGGCCAATCAGAGGCTAGGGTTTTATGCAAGATTTAATAACTTGTGCTATGGCCCTGTTGCAATGACACCAGTCAATAGTCTCTGAACTATGATGAGTTAATTCCTTAACCTTGTAGCTGAGCTTAAAAAGCTGCTGCTAATCCTAAAAACTGTTGCTACTAATTTTATAGTCGCTGCAGTGCAGCTGATTGCTAAAAGCTGCTGCTGATGCTTTTAAATAGCTCCAGCTCATTAAATGCAGTTTATAATAAACAGAAAGCTATGTTTAAGCACACACAGAAAGGTTCTTTTATGCTGCACAAAAGCTGTATACTGAGTCATTAAGAAGGGTTTAAAAAACAAATAGGGACTGGAACTACTGTCCCTCAGATTGAAAAGTGACATCCAGTGGCAAGAATGCCCTCACCCTGTGGCTGTGGGCATCATAATCTTCTGTACTCTCTGTCAGTTTTTTTAACCCAGGACAATAGTTTTCCACTATATGCCTCAGCTGAAGTCTATATTTATATGATATATATAGTTCGACTAGCAATGTTTAAAAAATGGTTTATTACAGATCTCCTTTACATTTAATTCAGGAAAAATTCTAAGCACAAGATATGACATAGATTGGTCACACATTCCTGCCAAGTCCTCCATTTAGAATAGTCACGTCTGCTGAACAGTGACATTTCTTTTGATTTAAATCATCCTCAATGAGATCAGTCCAGTGCTTTATGTTTCCTTGTCACTTGCCCTCCATTGTGGCTATGAAAAACCTGACTGGTCGGAGAGGAGACAATGGGCTGGAGTAAGACTGGACATTGGACCACAAGATGACAACCAGTATTCGGCATGAGCGCTGCCCCATAAGTTCTGAAACCTTGGATTCTAGGTTATGGTGGATCTACAATCAAACCCTTTTGATAGCAAGGTTTTGTTAAATGTAACTAAAAAAAGAAAATCTATCTTATTTTAATAGCTGTAACCACTGATGGACGTTTCATGCAATTTTCAAGAAAGGAAAAAAAAATAAAAATCGAGCTTGCAATAGATGTATGGGGGAAATGTGCAAATGAGGTGTGCCTGTTTCCAATGGTGATTAACAAAGGCATCTTCAAAGATTCACTACTGTGACTTGTAGGGTCTTGAAAAATTAGCAACACAGCAATTTATAGTGGTGTCACTCCAAGATGAACCCACTTCAATAGTGTGCTAAACAGACTTGCATGACACAAATACTGATGGAAAGCACCTGTTAACATTTGTAAACAGGTCAGCCGCACTTCTAAAACAGGTACCCCATACCCCCAACCATGTTCCTTTTCAAACCAGAACACATTAACAGAATGTATCGGAAAACATGGACAAAGAAAAGCTAAACATTTGGCTCAATATACAATAGCACATTTTTTAAATACAGTATCCAAAAGCACTTTGAATGCAGCAAACAGTTGTATCAGCCACCACAAGAAGGTTAAATGAGCTTGAGAAGGGCTGATATAAAGCAAGAGAAACAGAAGAAACAAAGTAGTTTCCTTATACTACTTCTATTATAAACCAAAGATTATAGAAATATAACATTACAAAATTCATTCTCTTTGGAACTGAAGAGTCAAGAGGATGAACTGTTTGTTTTTAAATGGTTTTCTCATCATTTCTATAACACTACCTATTTTGTAAACAGAAAGCCAAGAAGCTACAGAATGAATATTGTACAAGAAACTATTTCTCCACAGAGCTTTCTACTCTTTGAAACAATCAAAACTTGATTTAAGGTGCCACAGTTGAATGCAATGTCTCTGTATCTCTTTTAAGTTTAGAATTCATTATCTCCAGAAATGTTCAGGCTTTCATCTTCATCATCTTCCAAGTCAAACACCCCTGTCTTCTGTGTCAGCACCACATCAACCAGTGAAGAGTCTGAAAACATTAAAGAAAAAAAAATGAACACATCTATCAGAGAGAATGTTTCTTCAACTGGGTTTTACCTATTTCAGCCAGTTTACTATAAGAATTTGCTCAGATGGGCATAAGAGGACTAATATGTATGTACAGTATGTATTTATTTCAAAACTTTTTATCAGGAAAGATATACTGAGCTGATAACGGCTCATTTCCAGATGCATCCTGGGAGGAGGAGTATGGAAGACAGTCCCAGAGAAGAACAAGCATTTGTCAATGTTGAATGTTGTCTTGCTGACATTGGCATTGGAGTTGAACAGATGCATAATAGGAATGGCAGTGAAGTATGAAAGTGACGTCAACCCCACATCACCCTACAAAGACTGACAGGCACCGAGGTGTGCCTTTTGGCATTGGCCATAACGTTCATGACATTTCAGCTCACCCTACCCTAAAGTGCAAAAATTATCGTGTTGAGCCTTGGGGTCCTCGGGCCTTATGCTCACCCCATTCTGCCATAATGCTCATGGCATTTTACTTCACCCTATCCTGCAGACACTGACAAGTGCTGAGGTGTGCCTTGGGGTGTTCGGCTTTACAGTCACCCCATTTCATAAGGACACACGCTGAAATGTGTGCAGCATAGGAGACTGGGGTGAACTGTGGGGACAAAGAGTCCAAGGCACACCTCGATGCCTGTCAGTGGCTTGAGGGTGCAGAGGGTAGATGGTATGGCATGTGCATGACAGCCAGCAATGCAAAGACACACCCTTGACATCTGTTAGTCTGTACAGGGTGGGACATTATGGTTAGAAACCCTAGTGCCCCGCCCATTTGTTGGTATTTGCACAAAAAATTAGCAACACAGCATTTTTGTGACCCCCACCTCATGAAAGTGTTTGGGACCTCTGCTCATGAATAGTGGCACTGTGATTTTCTTAATCTGTCCCGAACATTGATTTCTCACAGCGACTGTGATATTCTGCACCAGATGTGGGAAAACACCATTTGGGCAGGATGTGAAAAATGACAGCTGTACCATCATACGTAGGTGTGAAGAGATGGCAGTGTTGAAAATCTTGAGTAAAACTATTAAAAATGCTTGAATTTACAAGCATACGTACAAACTGCACAATGCACACTTGTAACACAGTCATTTAGTGAAATTATTTCACCTAATTTTCAACATAGGCATTTTGGGACCTTTGCTCGTGAACAGTCGCTATGATTTTCTTCATCTGTCCTGATCTTTGATTTCCCACAGCGATCCTGCCACTGTGCACCAGTTGTGCAAAAACACATTTTGGGCAGGATGTGAAAAATGACAGCTGTACTGTTCATAAGGAGGTGTGCAAAACTGACAATGTTGAAAATGTTGAGTGAAAATATTGCAAAATCTTGAAGTTATGAGTGCACATGGAAACTGTGCAATGCACGCTTGTAACATACTCATTTTGTGGACTTCTGTCACCAAATTTTCAACTTAGGCATTTTAGGACCTCTACTCATGAACACTATCACTGTGATTTTCTTAATCTGTCCTGAACACTGATTTTCCACAGTGACCACGCAATTCTGTACCGGTAGTGCGAAAACACATTTCGGACAGGATATGTAAAATGACAGCTGTACTGTCCATAAGAAGGTGTGGAAAAATGCCAATGTTGAAAATCTGGAGTGAAAATATTACAGATTTGTGAGGTTACAAGTGTGCGTGGAAACTGCACAACGCACACTCGTAAAACAGTCATTTTTCTGATTTATCTTCACCAAATTTTCAATGTAGACTTTATGAGAGCCCACCTTATGAACAGTGTCACTGTCATTTCATTAATCAGTCCTGAAAGGTGATTTTGTGCAGTGACCGCAAAATCACCTTTTGGGATGGAATAACACCATGACAGTGACTGAAATCATGAGGTGGGATCCCAATAACCCCATGCTGAAAATTTGGTGACAAAATTCCCAAAAATGCTTGAGTTATGCACCAAAGTAAAAAAAAAACTATTTATGCCATTATACAGCTTACCAGCATTTCTTCAGTTCGTGGTTGACTTTGAAGAGTGCAGACGTGTTACAGATCCACTGAAGATTGTCGCACCGGGATCCAGAGGTAAGTATGGGGTGAGGGGGGTGTGAGGAGGTGGGGTATGCAGTGAGTGGGTTGGGGGATGGGGCGCAGACAGTGAGGAATCATTTTCTTCTGTTCAGGGTTTAAAAAAAAACGTTACAGACATCGCGGGATGGTTTTTACTTTCAACAGGTACTTTTGGCATGCTGAGGTGGGCTCCCAGCATGACACCTGCATGTCTTGGGGTGGGGGGAACTGGAGTTGGCGGGGACTGGGCACCCCATTGGCAAATACTGAGGGGCGGTCGCATGAACCGAGGGGGATTGGGCACCCACTTGGCACAAAAGAAATGGGGGGAAACATGCAGAAGGGGGATTGGGCACTCCTGTCGGCTTTCTAAGGGACTGCATGAGGTGGCGGCTGTCCCTCGGCTTCAACGTCACCACCGCCATGACAGGGGACACCAGCAGTAATTGGCTGCTGCAATCAGGGACTGCTTTGTGGCACTCCCTGATTGCAGTGGCTAATTTCTTTCTAGGTGGTGGCACATTTTTTCAACTGCTGTCATAGACAGGGTGCTCTGCCATTGGCGCCACAGAGCCCGGCCTCAAAAAGCAGTGGCGCCATTGGCTGCAGCAAGACCGCATCTCCAAAATCCACTTCTCCACTGAAGCAACCACAATATGTTGTCTGCGCTGCACGCAAGACAACATAAAAAGTAAAAAGTAATTAATAGCATTACAAAAATAATAGTCATATACACCAATGCAGTACATCAAAGGAGCACAATCATAAACATTGCAAGGCAAAACAGTACAACAGGTATATGCAGCAGATAAAACTGAGTTTGGACAGGCACAGGAAAATCACCCAAAGAGGCATAGTCATAGTATGAGAGGGAGAGAACAAAATGGGCAGAGCAATATGAGTAGGGGGAAGGAGATAAAGAGGTAGGGGTCTTGGACAGTTGCAGCTGACAGTAGAAAAGTCATGGAGAAGAGACCTAAGGGAAAAGAGTAAGAGCAGATTTACAGGGGAAGGGTGGACCAGAGTTTAGAAGAGCACTATGAGAAGGCAGCTTGGTCAACAGTAGACTCCCTAAATGGAATAGAAAGGGAATGAGAACCATTGCTGCAGACAGAGGAGGAGGAAAGAGGGTAGAGAACAGTAGGGAGGTAAAGTAGGAGGGAAGGGAACCAAATCATAATCTGTATATAAAGGAGGAAGAATGTGAAAGGCACCTGGCAGCAATAGAGGGGAGGGAGAGGGCAGAGTACAGTAGAATGTTCCTAATAAGTAAGCAATAAGCCATGACAAGGTGTGGGTTGTTGTCTGATAAACATACAACCAAAGGTGCACAGTGAGGCACGAAGCACTTATGCCAAGTGCTTTCAGCATGTCAGGAGTGTGTTTATCTGACAACAACACACACCTTGGAGTGTCTTATAGCTCTTATGGGTTCTGCAAAAATATATTGTTCCAATCAAATAAATAAAAAAACACACATTAAAAGATTTAAAAAAGTTTTGTGTGTGTGCATACGTGCGTGGACATGTGTGTGTTTGTGTTTGGTATAAAGTAGTCCTGGTGTGTCTCTCTCTTTTTTTTTTAGTAACTGGGTAAGGCCCACTGGACACAAGTGTCTATTTTCAGTTAGGACCTGGGAGAATGTTCTGCCAGGAGAGGGCACATGGTGCTATGCAAAGGGCTGCTTATTTTCCCTTACTAGGCACCCCTTGCTCTTTTCTAGTTCTTTTTTGGATGTTCTTTTGTTTTGTTTTTATTTCCCTTTCCAAGCTCTCCATTTTCCAGCTAAATTTTGTTTTCTACCTACTGAAGTATAATGAGGAGTGGTCAGTGAAGTTGGTGACAATGTAGGTGGCCTCCCTTGTGAAGTGAGCCGAGTAGAGGCCTTTCTTTCTTCTTTCTGTCTTTTGTTGTTGTGTCATATATGGGAGACACAAAGTAACCTGTCTGACACACATAAGCTGCTGAGTATGCCAGGAATAGTGAGCCGAAGAGGTAATGCCCCTTTTTGGCAGTGGAGATGAGAGTTTCTCTCTCTCTCTCTCAGAAGAGATAACCCAACTGGGTGATAAGGCAGTTCTTTGACTATTTGGCTACATGATGTAATTTCACCAAAATGGAGAGGAGGAGGATGCGCAGCTCATGAACAGGACCAGTTTATTAAGCAACTGACTATAGACCTTACAGCAACACAAAATGGGTGCTACAACATTCACTTTCACTTTCAGTTGCAGCTATAACTCTACAGAACCATATAATGTACCTATAATTACTGAGATTACTATCACCACTAAATGGATCTATTGCAAGACTCTAATACTATAAATATTTGCACAATTTACAGTTTTCACCACAGAGCACATTCAAGTTCATTGAGCATCATAAATAGATGTTGCAGAGGAATGCACAAGAAAACCTCTGTGCATGTACTTCCCTAGGCCAGCTTATAGAGCAGGTTAGGCAAAGACTTGGCCACTGGGAATCGATTGGACCCAGTGATATGAGCAAACACACTTGTATTCCAAAGAACTGGTGCAAACTGAAAGCTTCAGACAACATGAAGTTTTGCTATATTATGACAATTGCAGTATGACCGCAGGTTAGAACTGCTCCGGAGGTGAAATAGTTAACTTTCCATGCAGGCATGGAACTTGGAGCGCGAACTCGGTTGAAAACTCTGTCTGTTGTGCTTCAAACGCAAACTGTCAGATTCTTTACTCCGCCACTGAACAGTCGCTCAGAGATTTCTCCTTCTGCTTGGTTCATTTTGTCGGTTTAAAAGTATTATTTTTCGGTTTTTAGCCGAAATTAAACCACAACCAGTCGGTTCAAGCTCTGTCTGTGGTAATGTAAGTAATAGATAGGTTTTACATTTATTTTTTCTGTGTGGAACTTGTAATTCTTTATCAGTTCGGTTTGAACCGATCAGGTTGTATTTAAAATCTTCTAGTCCTTTTTTAGAGTGCAGTTCCCGGTTCTTATCGGTTCTAAAAAAAACAGATTTCATTACGGTTTTTTCCACGACCCGTGAACCGATAAGGGTGTCTTGCTTGGTGGATTGCCATAAACGGGCAAGTTGGTTAGGCTGGCATTATGTCTGAGAAACCCAAAAGAAAAACCGGACCCACTGGGTTTCAACACTGTAGTGTTTGTGGGGAAGCTTTTGCTAAGGTTGACCCACACACCACATGTGTCTATTGTCTGGGGTTTGACCACCTCAATTCAGACTGCCAGATTGTCACAATTTCCCTGCTGCCACCATAGATAAGAGAGTTGGTAGGCTCAGGGAAAGGGAGGCCAAAAAGTCCACGGACCCGGATGGCCAGCCCAGTTCGGTGCCAACCGAACCGGAGGGAGTGCCCTCTGACCAGGGCGATACTTCCTCGGGCAAACGGAGAGCCGATTCTGAGGAGCCAGTTCCAGCAAAAAGGACTAGAAAGTCAGCTAGTGTAGAGCCAAAAGTTCTCTCCCCAACTGCTGAGGAAATAGCTAAAGCAATTCAAATTGTCCAGTCTCTCTCTCCGGTTCTGACCGAACCGACACCTTCAGGTAAGCATTCGGTTCAGCCGGTTCCACCGGTTCAAGATTATGATTTTGAGGATTTTTATGAACCGGGGAAGGGGGAAGAGGAATATGAGGAGAGTGAATATGGTTTTGAAGATCTGGATGTGCCCATTGATCCGGACATCTCTCCAGATAGACCCTGGGGTTTCTCCTCCAAGGCTTTCTGAGTCCCTTCTCATTTCATGTTTTATAAAAGTTGCTGAAACTCTCCAGCTCCCGTTGAGGAAGCTGTTGATGACCAAGAGGAGCCAGACTATGTAGAAATGATGGATATTCCAGAGTCTAGGAGACTGTCTATTCCTTTGCATAAATCTTTTCGGAAACAGACAGTAAAAGTTTTAAAAACTCCTCACACTATACCTCCTGTGGATAAAAGGATGGACAAGAGGTATACCTTATCAGGCTCTGACACTGATTTCCTCACTCAACAATGCAGCCATGTGGGGGTAGTGCAGGCTGCAGCCTGTGACAAGGCTAATATTCCCCTAGCTTCACACACCCCTGAGAAGGACTCCAGGAAGATTGATGCTATGGCAAAGAAACAATACATGGCAGCATCTTTGGGACTCAGACAAGCAAATTATATGGTTTATGCTGCTAGGTACCAGAAATCCAGATGGGATACTGTGCTGGCCCTAATGAAACAAGTCCCTGACCAGCTTGCCAGGGAGCTGGAACAGGTGGCTATGGATGGTATTGAGGCATCCAAGGTGCAATTTCATGCTGCAGTAGACTCTAATGATGTTTCATCAAGAGTCATGGCTACATCTGTGGCACTTCGCAGGATGGCTTGGCTCAGATGTACTACCCTGTCTCAGGATACCCAGTCTAAGGCCATGGATTTTCCTGTTGTGGGAAATTCTCTATTTGGGGAGCAAACAGAGAATTACATGAAGAAAATGGATGAATATAGGACCACCTATAGGAGTGCACAGGCCAAGGAAAGGCCTCAAAAGCAGCTTCCTAGAGGCAGGGGCAGGCCTTTTCATAGGCCTTTTTACCAAGCCCAAGCTTCCTCCTCCGCCTATGCTCAGAGGGGGTTCTTTAGAGGGAGAGGCAGGCCAGGGTACAAGCAGGTCTGCTTCTACCCCTCAGCAAAGCCCCTGCCAAGCAGGCACCCTGATGGGATTGCCAGGGCTGATTCTCCTCTACCTGTAGGGGGCAGGCTGGCTTACTTTGTCCAGGACTGGAAGTCTTTAACATCAGACAAGTGGGTCCTGGAAGTAGTAAGCCAGGGACTGGTTCTCAGCTTCAAAAAAATTTCCAAAGCTGAGAACCAGATCTTTTCCACCTGCAACTCCATCAGAGGCACTCGCCCTAGAGGCAGAGGTCTCTACCCTCCTGGCTCTCAGAGCTGTGGAAAGGGTTCCTCCCCTACACCAGGGCAAAGGTTTGTACCCAGGTACTTCCTTACCCCAAAAGACAGGAGAATGGCAGCCCATCTTGGATCTCAGATATTTAAACAAGCACCTTTTAAAGCCAAAGTTCAAAATGGTGACTCTGGGAATTATCCTACCCTCTCTAAGGCCAGGGACTGGCTAGCTTCCCTGGACCTCAAGGATGCCTACTTCCATATTCCCATCAGAAGCTCCCATCAAAAGTACCTCAGGTTCGAGCTGCCCTCAGGCCACTACCAGTTCAGAGCAATGCCCTTCGCCTCACTTCTGCCCCAAGGGTATTCACCAAATGCCTGGCTGTAGCAGTTGCCTACCTAATAAGGCAAAAGATTGCCATCTTTCCTTACCTGGATGATTGGCTCTTAGTAGGCCAGTCCCCAGACCAGGTCAATTTACACCTTCAGATAATGCAGCAACTGCTTACCTCTCTAGGTTTCCTTCTGAATCTCTCAAAGTCAGTTCTAGAGCCGTCCAGCTTCTTACCTTCATAGGTGCAGAACTGAACACACAGGAAGCCAGGGCCTTCCTCCCTCTGGACAGGGCAAAGACCCTAGTCTCCCTGGCCTCCTCATTTACCCTGCAGGTCTCCCGGCCAGCAAGGCATTTTCTGCAGCTCCTAGGACACATGGCTGCTTCCACAGCAGTTGTGCAAGGAGCAAGATTTCAGATGAGGGACATCCAGTTCCATTTGAGAGCTTTTTGGTCTCAAAGAAAGGATCCTCTTACCAAGCTTATCCCAGTAACTCGAACCCTGATCCAAGCCCTACAGTGGTGGCAGGATCAGAGCAACCTGAGACAAGGGGTTCCTTTTGTCACTCAGTCTCATTCTCTAATCCTTACTACAGATCTGTCCCTCTTGGGCTGGGGAGCTCACATGGGCGACCTCACCACCCAGGGTCTGTGGTCTCCCCAGGAATCTCTGCTCCACATCAACCTGTTGGAGCTCAGAGCAGTTTTTCTAGCACTTCAAGCTTTTTCCAAATCTGTTCAGAACAAGAGTATTCAGGTCAGAACAGACAACACCACTACAATGTGGTACATCAACAAGCAAGGGGGCACTCGGTCTACGGCCTTGTGCACCGAAGCGATGAAGCTGTGGTCTCTGGCTTACTCCCTGAACACCTCCCTTACGGCAGTTCACCTCCTAGGCAAGGACAATGTCCTGGCAGATGCTCTCAGCAGGATTTCCCAGGGCCACCACGAATGGTCACTGGATCCCCTGGTCTTGGGAGTAGTATTTGCCAGATGGGGCACCCCGCAGATAGATCTTTTTGCAGCCCCAGACAATCACCAACTTCCTCTTTTTTGCTGCAGGTCCCCAGTGTTGGTCTCACTCCCCCTGGATGTCTTAGCCCTCAGTTGGGAGGCGAAGTTTCTCTATGCCTTCCCTCCCTTTCCTCTCCTGTTCAAAGTGCTAGTCAAAATCAGATCCCAATCATGCAAAGTCATTCTGATAGCTCCGGATTGGGCCAGACAGCCCTGGTATCCACTCCTACTGTCCTTAGCAGTCCATCCTCCCTGTCCTTCCCAGGAATCACAATCTGTTAACCTGTGCCCAGGGAAGGGTCTGGTACCAGATCTCAAATCTCTCAATCTCAAGGCTTGGTTCTTGAAGAGTTAGAGTTTGCTGATTTACACCTTTCCCAAGGTGTAATGGATATATTGAAGGCTGCAAGAAGCCTTCCACCAGGGCTACTTACAATTCCAAATGGAAAAGGTTTTCCATATGGTGCTCGAAAAGCATATTTCCCCAGTCTCTGCTGATCTACCCACAGTCCTGGATTATATGGTCCACCTGAATTCTTTGGGGCTGAGACCAGCTACCCTGAAGGTGCACTTGGTAACTGTGTCTGCTTTTATTTCAGCAGGTAAATCCTCTTCCCTTTCAGCTCATCCTGTATTTTCCAAGTTTTTTAAGGGGTTGTTTCTCACCAACCCTCCATTCAGGGATCCTGCCCCTGCCTGGGATCTTAATGTTTGCATTGCTCAGCTTATGCAACCCCCCCCTTTGAGCCCTTGTCTTCAGCTGAGCTCAATACTTGACTTGAAAACTGTGTTTTGGTAGCTATCACCTCTGCCAGACGACAAGTGAATTACAAGCGTTGTCAGTGGAGCAGGAGTTTATCTCTTTTCACAGAGATAAGGTGGTCCTTCGGACTAACAGAAAGTTCCTGCCTAAGGTGGTTTCAGATTTCCACCTTAATCAATCTATTTCACTTCCAGTGAACTTCACTGACCACTCCTCCTCTGGGGAGAGGATGCTGCACAGCCTAGATGTGAAGAGAGCCCTTAGTTACTACATAGAGCGTACCAAGGGTCATAAGTTTGACTCCCTCCAACTGTTTCTCACCTATGGTGAAGTTGGTAAAGGGAAGCCAGCCACTAAAAGATCCATTGCCAGGTGGATTGTCTCTTGTATCCAATTCTGCTATGAGAAGTTGGGTAAAGTTCCCCCCTCAGGCCTGAGGGCTCACTCTACCAGAGGTACAGCTGCTTCTGTGGCTGCTGCCAGAGACATTCCTATTCTAGAAATATGTCAAGCAGCTACCTGGAAAACAGTTCACACTTTTACCAAGCATTACTCCCTGGACATCCAGGCTAGGAGTGATGCTTGGTTTGGCACAGCCGTGCTTCAGAGCCTATTTCCTAGGTAGGTTCTGTCCCTCCTCCATGGGGTACTGCTGTGTAGTCTAATTGTCATAATATAGCAAGACTTCATGTTGTTTGAAGAAAAAATTACTCACCTTAGTAATGTTGTTTCCTCTAATGGAGTCTTGCTATATTATGACCTCCCTCCCTGCCTGCCCCTCTCATAACCTCTGTTTTGGGGATGTGGATGGGCAGTACAGGGTTGGCACTTTTTTTTTTGATGTCCACCTTGTTGTTTTTCACCTACCTTTTTGGGTGAATTGGTGTTGTGTTTTTGCATTTTTGGGTCTCCTGACTTGAGTCTTTGTTTTAGGCCAAAAATGAGTGTTTATGTTAGTAGCCAGTTGGCTAGTGTAGGTTTACAGCTTCCACACAGAACCTTAGTGAGTTTTAGCTCATAAAGATCTGACAGTTTGCGTTTGAAGCACAACAGACAGAGTTTTCAACCGAGCTCGCACTCTAAGTTCCATGCCTGCATGGAAAGTTAACTATTTCACCTCCAGAGCAGTTCTAACCTGCGGTCATACTGCAATTGTCATAATATAGCAAGACTCCATTAGAAGAAACAACATTACTAAGGTGAGTAATTTTTTCTTCCGAGCCATCACCAATAGCCCAGGAAAAGACTTGACAAGTGAAGACTGAGGAACAGAGCACAAGAACACCACTGGGCCATCACCACTGACCCAGGAAAGCTGGAAGAACTGAAACTGAAAACTCGATGAAATGAAGAACTGTAGCAGCTCCTGGCTGTCACCACCGACCTGGGAAACCTGAAGACTGAAGATTCAATAAACTGAAGAACTGTAGCACCTCCAGGCAATCACCACTAACCCAGGAAAAGCTCGAAGACTGAAGATCAAAGATTCATTAACCTGAGAAACTGGAACACTTCTACTGAAGAACTTCTGGAATGTTGAAGACCTGCAACAAAAAATCCAACCCACTGGGCGATGGATCATTATCTGTGAACCGATGCAGATGCCAGTATTGTCTAGCTCACAGTTAAGGAGGGGTTGGCCTGAAGATCTGATGAAGAAGCAAGTGACAGGGAGTTCCTTAGCTGTCTATGCTATTCCTATACTGACGACAAGCCCCAAATTGTCCACATGCAGATGGCTGCCACAGACTCTGTGTGATTACTGTTAGTGACAGTCTTTGGTCGAGCAACCATCAAATGACATGATATGCATTAGGCAGGGAAGTTCATAAACATGCAGGCAGTTCGATAGCATGTAGGGCAGTTTGTCACATGCAGGGCAGTTCATAACATGGAGAGCAGGGTTAATCCAAATAGTCTTTGAGATAAATGGGGCAAATTCAAGCAAGTAAGGCAATTGTTTGCATACAGAGCCATTACACAGTCACAGAAAATGTGTTACATTTCAGGCGCTGTCCCTTTAAATGCAGTCTTGGGTCAATAACAGTTTTTGCTCTTTTCCACAGCTTACATATAGTTTAGCATTTTCACTTCAAAAATGTTCAGCAAAATCACCTTCTATAATAGTTGCACTAGGAGAGGCAATAAACAAGGGCAAAACCTGACTAAATGCTGAATATACCTAGCTATGCAGGGACCCTGAGGTATGTCCTCAATCCCATAGCCATTTACTTGGGTTCAGAGAGCTTAACAGGTGAATTACCTAATTGGCTGAGGGTAATCTAGCTAGCCTACATGCTAAGGAGCCCATGCTAACTGTCCCTCCCTGCATAGGGGGCTACGGGTCAGTTATTCAGGTTATTAGCCCTTGGCTAGGGCAATGGCAACTATGCTGCTGGGGTGGCTAACTGGTTGGTCAACTCCATTCCCCTTGCTCTTCACTGAAGCTGATACTCTAGTGCACTTTAAATTAGAAAAGCTCACAATTTAAAAATATTAGCCTTGGCTTGTCTTCTGGTGGTCACCTGGCTACTAGCCACCTTGGTCAGTCTGGAATGCTCTCCCTTTATAAGCTGGGGGGGCTTGTTTTGCCCTGTCTGACCCACTTGGTGCTATTTTCTGACCAAATAATGATGAACGCTTTGGGCTAGCTAGCCTTTATTTACTACCCCATCTGGCTAACTTGGCTATAACTGTGGCTGTACCCTGCCCCTACTCCTGGCTGGAAATTTCTTTGTTTTAATACTATTCAGGACCTGCCTGCCCTATGCTCTGCCTCTGGGAGTTACTTGATTTGCATAAGCCTGCCCCTGTGCTTCTGCTTCCTTGCTGGAGCTTAACTTAATAAATTTTAATAAATTTGTATAGGGCCGCCTCTCGCTCTATGCTCCAGGCTGGAGCACAATTTAAATAAATTTAAATAAAACTGTGTACAGGCTGTCCTTAGTCTCGGGGCCTTGCCCTAGCCCTAACCATGGCCGTGGCAATCTTTGCTGCACCCTCTGGCATGATTAAACAAAACTTTTTTTAAATGCAGTTCCTGATGGTGCTGCTGCTGACTCACTGGCCAGTCCCACGGAGAAGATAAAAGAAGGAGGAGGCAGAGAAGTGTGCTGGCTGCAGAAAGGCTGTGGGTGGTCTTGCTTTGGGTCCTTGTTCATCCTGAAGCTCCTCCCAACTCTCTCTCGCTCTTTACTGCCACGGCCATGGCCCCACATCACTATACCATTGATGAGGGGCCAGAAACTACTTTTTTTTAAATAAAACAAAAAATAGAACTGAAGAGAGCCCACACCACAACTGGTGACTACTATTGTTTTGGAGACCCACCAACTCTGCTGGAAGCCACTGCAACACTACTGGATCACCGACACTTGACAGAGGGATGAGAGAAGGACTGTAGGTACTACCCTTTAACCATATTTATCTCTCTGCATCCCCTTTCTCCCTTCAGCCTCAAAATGTTCCTTCTTTTTTTCACTGTTTAGAGCACTTGACAGCACTACTGACTACACTTTGGGCCAGTTCAAAATGTTCTGCCAAATGACCATTACTGGCAACACGCAGAACCCTCCCCAGTGTTTGGGATGCTGAGTCCCTAAAAACCAGGGAAGGAACCAGCTGTGCAGAATGAGCAGGACCTTTGCTGTGGCACAGGCTCATGCCACCTTCACTGGGCAGGCTGCAAGAAGGGAAAAAATAACTTTTTAAACTGCAGGCAAGCAGTTTATTTTCATGGGGCTCCTGTCACTTTGTTCACCCCCCCTTGCCACCTAAACTATCAGGGGCACCTGAACACCTTACTGGGGAACACTAGGGATTTACTGGAGCCCCATCTTTGGGGGTATTACACCTACCAGGGAAACAAGTGTGTTGAGGCGTGACAAGGAGAGACATGAGAAGCTGGAGATTTGAGCTGCAAGCCATTGGTTACAACCATCAGTTCTTTAGCCTGTGGTTGGTTGTTTTTTACATAAACAGCATTTATTAAAAAAAAAGTAGCAGTATCTCTGTGAAGTTGCAGAATTCGGTGGCTTCATGGGACCAACTTCCGGTTTCACTGACTGGAGCACTCACATCTGATTGAAGAGTTTGCATCTGTCAAGCTTAGAATAAATGGAAGAGGCTTTTTTTAATAAGTATTCAAACAGATTAGTTTGGGGGGTCTAGCATTTCAGGAAGTGGCAGGTGGGTGAGCAGGTGGCCATGACAGACACGATCCATACTGGGAGGCCATGACACTGCAGGAACTTGGCACAGTGGATGATAATAGAAGCTGTGAGAGACCTGCAACTTGAGGGCCATGGATAAGTAGTCTGCAAAGAAACAAATGTCAAACTACATGATAAAACAGGTTAGTTATTCTTAAAAATTTTATTTTAAATGTTAATGTGTATGATAGGTGTGGGGATGTGGATGGGTATTTTATAAGGTGACTGAAAATGTTACTTTTTGGGTTACGGCAAGTTATGGAAATTATTTTTTTTATACAGCATTAACATGCAGAAATTTATGAAATTGCCAGATTTCGTTATGTGAAATATTTTGCATAATTCGCCCATTTTGTGGAATATTTTTTGCAGAAGTGAAATGTGGAATTTCATCAGCAAAGTGCAAAATTTTGCCCACAGAGTGTGACATTTCGCCCGTAAAAAGGCAAAATTCACCAAGTGCAGGCAAAATTTTGCCATTTTTGTGGGGTGAAATTTCACATTTCGAGGGCAAAATTTTGCAACTTCGTACTCCATGAAATATTTCATGGACTGGCCGAATTACATGAAATATTCCATGTGGCGATATTGCCGGTTTCGTGGGAATTTTGCCTGCGAAATTTAATTTCGCAAAATTTCTACTAAGATGGCTGCCAAAATTTGTTTCAAACATTTTTGGCAGGCATGGATATGTGGGTGCATTGCATCCTGATTGCTAGAAAAGTGCCACCCACAGGGTTGTTACTCTATAAATACATTGCAGTGGGTAGCATCTGACCAATTAGGATGCATCAATTTCCCTACCTATTTTGTAGTATCCCCTAATATACCTGTGTCTAGCATAGTCTTTAGGAAGTAAATGACCAGGGGAAACTGAACTATTAACAAGATAATAACAGATGCTGGGAAGTGCAGACTGGTGTTGTTGCAAGTTCAAGTGAAATAGTTGCCACAGCAACCCTCAAGAGTGAAGCTCGAGAGGTTGCCTTGCTAGCCATTTGATGAGAACCTACAGCCAACGCTATTCTGTACTCCCCTGTTATGTATAATGTGTGATTGCAAATTTATTCCTCTAAACATTCTGTTTTATCTCAAACAGCTTAGATGTTTCAAATCAGACGCCGGCTACAACATAACAATGATGACACTAGAGGGAGTTTGTAACAAAATTGTGACTTGAGCAAAACAGTGCAACAGCCTAATGACACTAGCAGGAGGGGCGATACTTAGTTGTAAAAAATGTTTTTGTAATCTCAATATACTACTCTCATCCCTGCATTATATTAAAATCAGAGTTACTACACAGACTGAATTTAAATAAGTGATGTGCAAACCACATAGAATTCATCAAGTGAAAGGACTTGCTGAACGTTCACATCCGTGAATGTAGTTATCATTCCTCACATCGCTGTTACTGTTACAACTGCCATCACTACTGTATTATTATTATTCATTTTATTACAACTGTTCCTACTAGTCTTATCCTCAGTTTTACTGATAGCATGAGTGTCAGGAAGGTGGGAGACATGGATACTCTAAAGATGGAAGGGACATAGCTGTTGAGGTTATAGGAAACAGAAACACTGAGGATGGAAAGCATGGAAACTCTGATGATGAGAGGTATAGAAATACTTACAGTGGGAGGAGCACCAACACAGAATGTTACAGAAGCTGTACACTGATGGGGAGGAATGGTAGCACTGATGGTAGATGAATGAGTTCTTGCTACACAGATTGGATACCTTTGGGAGATTGTCATGAACCGTCTTATATGCATTTTGGTTGTATCTCTCCAATCATATTTAGTTGGATGTGCTGGGAGATTTATCACTGATTGTTGAGGCTGAATGTGGTGTCCTTCTGGGGACAGTGTTTGTACCTATGTTGTATAACTTCTAAATTAGATATCAGAAGGTGGTGCAATGTAGGTTTGATTGTTATTCAGATGATAACTGGCAATTTCTTTTTAAACTGACCCTGGTGAGAAGACCTCATGCTTGCATTTCTGCAGATTGCAAGCCTGCCTCATTCCTTCCCTTTATGGGTAAGGTAGCTGAGAAGGTTGTGGCAGTGTAGCTGTAGTTACACCTGGAAAGCATTGACATCCACGTGTCTCTCCCATCAAGATTCAGGAATCAGTACATCATGCAGACTGCCCTTGTTAAGGTGCTCAGTGACTACCTCATGGTGAGAGACAGAGGGCAGTGATCAATTTTGGTTCTTCTTGATCTCTCATTGGCATTTGATATGGCTGACCATGGGGTGCTGATTTATCATCTCAGGCAATATGTGGGACTCACCAGTGCAGTGTTGTATTGGGTCCTATCTTATGTGCAGGGTGCAGCAGATTTTGCTGGGTAATTTCATCTCCCAGATGGCAAGACTCAGTTGTGGTGTGCCACAGAGCTCAATCCTCATCCCCATCTTGTTCACTGTGTACATGCTGCCATTGGATAAGGCCATAAGATGATACAGCTTGAAGTTAGATTGCTCTACAGATGATGATACCCAGCTGTATCTGTCATTTGTCCAGAAAAGCATGATGCAGTCTCTGTGCTGACTTCTGAGTCAGTGTCTTGCTGAAATGAATTACTGAATGGCCTCCAGCTGACTGATCCTCAACCTGGATAAGGTAAAAGTTTTACTGGTTGACCTAGGTTCCCATGGGTCAGCAATGATGGGTGGTTGTGCCACTATGCCATCTTTAAATGGCATCCCACTTGGAGTCATGGATAGACTAAAGAAACTGTTGGTCACTGTAGACTGCAAGCTGACTCTTGAACATCAGATGTCAGCGACTTTTTCCATCTGTGAAATATTGACTTGATTAAACCATACCTGGCACCAGGGTACATAGTTATGCTAGTGCATGCCTTTGTTACATCTAGGCAAGATTACTGTAAGGCTCTGTACCAGGGGATACTGTATCTGGATTAATAATTCATCAACTGCAGCTGGTCCAGAATGCTGCAGCTCAGCTGATTGCTGGAACTTGCTGGTCCAAAAATCATTCCAGTTCTGCATGATCTGCGTTGGATGTCAGAGTCGTGGTGCATCACATATAAGATAGGCTTGTTGACATACAAGGTCCTGCATTGTTTGGGCACAGGCTATCAAAAATATCTTTTGTACTTATATGCCTCTGTCTGACCTCTTTGCTCCCAGTGGAATTCTGGCAAAATTATGAATCTGCTTCCTTAAGATTTCACAGAATGTCCATGAAATGTTTGTGAAGTTTTGCAAAAATGTTGTTTTCGGTTATTTGCATCTACTTTTAAAACCACTCATCTGAATGCACCACATTTGGTGCATGTTTAGTTGCATAAAATATATGTATGTGTGCCAAGTATCATATCTCTGGCTTTAAATGGGGCTGAGTTTAAGACGTAAAACATTCAGACATGTTTAAATTAAATTGTACAGGTATGTAATCTGCTAAATTATTTATAAGCCCTTATTATTTTAAAACTAGAGAATGCAATGTCACCAAGTTTGGCAAACTCATAGATCCTAAACAAAAGCCTATGCATGCCAGCTTTTTTAATCTCTTGCTTAAAGGATGTCCATGTTATTACCAGCCAAAAACTGCAAAATACCACCAGTACATACAGTCAAATTTCATGGGGTTTTGTGTGAATTGTGGAATTTTGTGATCATTTTTGGAAGCCCTACCCTTGCATTTTACCCAGAAATACATCTGTCCTGCCATTAGGGAGAAAAAAAAGGCTGGGTAGACTGGTAATAAAATTGGATTCATAGAGCACCCCTTTGTACATGTTGCAGGAGAGGTGAAGGGTATTGTAGGATCATGATGCTAGCGTACATAAGATAATTGCCCTCTCTGACATACAGGTCAGATGAGTGTATTCCATAGCCAAACACTACAAATGAAGGGAGGAACAGACTGTTGACCACACTGTGATGGGGAGTACATGTTTTGAGGACAGTGGAAGTCATTTATTGAACTAGGGTGCTCCTAAGGAGAAAGATATCCAGAGGGATCTTCTCCAAGTTCTTCATTGTCCTGGGATCTGGGGTGAATGACAGTGAAAGAAACTGGACAACCTAATTTTAGCTAAGATTCTTTTCAAAGGGGGTCTTCTTTTTCTGACAGCTAGATGCCATTTTGGGGCAAGGAATGGTTGCATGCTCAAGATATGCTACAGTTATGCCAAGAGGGAGAGGGCACTGGTCATGTCAAGGCATCAATCAATTGAGGTATTAAAACTAAAGGATTGGGATTGGGGAGCAGTTAGTGCATTTGGGTCACTGGTGGCAGACATTAGATGCATGGATTCACCAAGGGAAGGACAGATGAACTGGTTAGCACAAGAGAAGTAGGGGCCCCAGTTGGAAAAAGGAAGCATAAAGGGACAAGAATTCTGACTTAAGAAGTCATTTAAGAATCACACCCAGCAAAACAGACTAGCCATTCTATGAAGGTTATGCATGCTCATTTTTAGATATTAAGCTTCACTGGTGGCCAAGTTATATGCAAGAAAATATTTCCACAAAATTTCACAAAAAATAAAGTGACAGACTGTGAGCCGCTACAAGTTTGAAATAGTCATCCACATTACAATATTTTGTATACTTTTAAGGAAGCAAGCAGCAACATGCAGTTCTCAAATTATTATCTCAACAGACAGCTGAGTTATGACCACATAAACAGATTTCAGAAATTCCACAGAATTCCACAAAATTACATAACATTCCCCAAATTTTTGTGATGTTTTGCCAAAAATCTGTGAAATCAGAATTGGCTAATTTTGCCCAGCCTACCCACATCCTTCCTGAACACTGAGAATGCCCTCCAAACAGTCCAGCTCTGAAGATGCAGTGGTGTCCTCCTGCTACATTAGGACAAGCAAGGCTATATGGGGTGTTCACAAGTTTCAGGAGGGATGTAGCCAGAGTAAATCAGGATGGTTAACACACATATTTTCTGAAGTAACATGAATATGGTAGCCATCCAACTTTCACTTTTCTTAAGAAAATGGAAGCAGTTACAAATCACCTACCTACTCTGTTATTACATGCTATAGAAAGTCAGTAATTGTATTTTTTTGTCAGCTGGAGGTAAGTTGCAGCGTAAGGCAGGTTGACTTGTCTCTTTAATGCAAACCCTTAAACAGGAAGTGTTAGCTTGATTGTGAAACATACCTCCCATAGTGACTTCAGAGTGTTCAAAAGTGTGTAAGTTGCAACATGCAGCATGGTTCTGGACTGCAGCCTTGCATGCTGCCAATGTTCACCACGGTCTCCATGCAAATCAATTTACAAAACAACTGGAAAACTAAAGCACCTGTTGTTTTGCACCATGGTGGGAGAGCCTCTGCTTATTCCCAGCATGTGACACAGAAGGCCATGTTCTACTGCATATTGAGACTGTATATTTGCATATCCATACCATTTGTCAGCTGCATCAAAGTGTTACTGTTACCTAACAAATCCTGTTGGATCAATGTGTTATGTTGTCAGCATCCTCTAAGCAAATTTCCAAACAAACTCATTTCACTGTTTAGTTTTTATTTATTGTTTTCCTTTCAAAGTGACATTCTGAATATCTCCGTTGGTAAATGATAGTCATGCACACAGATACATAAGCAAATATGCACTATATAGACAGTATTGGGGACTTACCACGGTCTATGACTCGTAATGAAGCTGATGCTGATATCTCTCCGAATTCATTCTTAGCATAGCAGGTGTAAACCCCTTCATCTTCCTTCTGGATCTTCTGGATCTGTAGCCAACCAGTAATTTCATATTGATGTGGTCCCCCACGGGCCTGCCCATATCAAATAATAAAATGAATCTCAAGTTTTTTAAATAGACACTGTCACATCCCCATTCCAGCTTTTTTAAAAGCCCCCCCAAAAATATTTTTCTTGAAAGGCCAGGTACAGTATGTCTCATAGTTGTTTTTTTTCTGCCCCCAACCCAATTATTAGTGCCACCATGGCAGCACTTTGTCCTTAATCCAAAACGGGTGGGTAAGTGGGGTCTTTTATAGCTGTGACATAATTACTCCATGGTTGGCCAACAGAAAGTGTGTAACAGCCTGAAGATCCATGCCCTTCCTCTCTGAAAGTCAGGTGCCTCATCAAACTCCATAACCCCAGGGTGTGAAATTTCAAGCTGGGTGTCCTAATTGGCTTTGCTGGCTGCTGCTGCTGCCTTTCCATTGGGATGGCCTAACTAGGAATAAATAAAACCAAAAGAAGGTATGCTGGCAATCTGCTGGGCTCTTCACAGAGTTTCCCGGTTTCTGTGAAATTTTTTTATTTTTCTATTGACAGGAGTAACGTCCCCAGAGGAGGAGTAATGTTGGTCAGGACACCACGGAAACTCCCTACTTTTACAGTAAGTGCCATGAAATCTTTAAGTTCCACATGGACAGCCACCAGAGATAGGCAGAATGGACCTTGGTTTAATGTCTTATCTGAAGGACAGCACCTTGGAAATGTAGAATGCCCCTAGTGTGTCCAACTATGGTGTCAGTATTGGTTATTTTTCCAATTTCCTTATGTACTACTTGAACACATGACCTTCCAATCCTCTGAGCCAGAGGTCAGAATGCTACCAAGTGAGCCACTAACACTACTGTAACTTCTAGATAGGAGCAGGGCCATTGAAAGTGTGTCTTTTTTAGACAACAGATTAAGATGCATTATTGATTTGCCTTTTTTAGTTAGCTGAGAAAGACACATGTTGCAACCCTACCCATAACAAGGATTGACAGGATCTTTGAAGAGTCAGGTAGATCACCATTGTATCTTCTGCACCCTCCTTGTTTGAGAAATAGGTTTGGGGATAGCAGAAGAGGACACTGTGGGCTTGATTTTTAAAGCCCCAATGTTGGTGTAAAGTGCCTGAATCAAACAGAATTGACACAAGTGGCACCTTGCATCAAAAGTTGCACCAATCCTGATTTTTGAATTTAGGCTGTCTTGAAAATGAGAGCCCATGCACCTAATTTGCCTTGTGCCTGACATGGGGGTGCACCATGTCGGAAGGGGGCTTGCGCCACAGCAAGGCTGCAGTATCCCTTGAATCAAGATTTTGAAAGCTCTGCTGTGGCTGCAGGTCCTGGCTGTGTTTAGGCCAGCCATGAGCTAGTCCAAAAGCCCTTGCACTGCATGGTGAGACTGGTCCAGGTGGGGGTGGGGCAGAAACCCCAAAGCCCAATCAGAATGTTTGTCAGTGTTATCCATATTACTCCCATACTGGGTTGTATGTTAAAGTCAAATGCTGTTGTGGGATAGGTTGGTGGGACAGCCACATGGCATTGTTGTGTACGGTCACCAGAATCTCCTAAAATAGAAGCCTAATGTTGCATATCATGCCCCTGTATCAGTATAACTGTGGCTCTCAGTCTCAATCTGCACAGTCTGACAGCTGACAAAAGTTGCCATACATGGTACAGGGTACCTGAATGCACATTATATGGGTGCCACTATATTTCAAAATTGTCAGCTCCATTATGCCCTTGTTGCATAGCTCTATGTGTATCTGCATATGTCATGCTGTGTGGAGGTCTTACAACGAGCATGTTTTTAATGCACCTGCATTAAGCAGGTTGCAGAACTGTAACAGAACTACTGAATGCAAACTATGGAATAAGAAATATACAAGAGTGTGGAAGTTCTTGCCTGGGTACTGTACTGTTCTGTGCATGCAAGGGCCACAGTACATGTTTGGTAGCTTTACTACAGTAGAACACATACATATCATCAGGTGTGCCAGTCTCCTGTATTCGTATAGGGCACCAGCATGGATGTGCCTGTCAGGGGTTGACTGCCCATGGGGTTGCCACAGCTGTATGATATTACAGCAGTACATTCTTGTACACTGGTAAACCCATGGGTAGAGATGTGTGAAACTGGAAAATTTTGCCCAGTGAAATATTTCACCTAATTAGCGAATTTTGCAAAATATTTCGCTGGGCGAAAAGTGAAATTTCACCCTCTGTTGAGAGCAAAATTTCACACCAAGCTGGCGGAATTTTGCTCACGGGTGAAATTTCACCTCCTGCGGTGAAATTTCTCCTCCTGCGGGAGTAATTTCACCTCCTGCAGTGAAATTTAGTGGCCACTTCCCACAGTTCTCCTTGGTGTCTAGTAGTCCCCCGGCCCCCTCCAGGATGCTCACTGGCTAAATTGTTTTCCCTGGTGTCCAGTGCCCCTCCTGCCAATCACCAGCCGTAATTTCATTAGATAGGCACCCCCCAAGTTACTTTGGCCCCCTGCCATTGATTTGTTTTAAAGAAAAAAAAAATTCAACCTCAACTCCCTGGTGTCTAGCGCACCCCTCACCCCCACCCCATCATTACCTAACAGCTCCAACCCAGTCCCCCCCAGTACCCCAATCGGGCCACCAGCACAGCCCTCCACTCACCTCCACGGCCGGCAGCCTGACTGAGTATAACTGAGCACCTGAGTGAATGAGTGCTGGCTCATTCATTCAAGCACTCAGTCGCTCAGGTCAGGCTGCTGGCCATGGAGGTGAGTGGAGGTCTAAGGCCCAAATGGGGTACTGGGAGGAGCTAGTTGGAGCTGCTAGGTAATCATGGGATGGGGTTGGGGGGTCTAAGTAGACCAGGGAGTTGGGGTTGATTTTTTTTTAACAAATGGCGGGGGCAAGGTAACAAGGGGGGGGGTTGCCTACATAGAAACATAGAATTTGATGGCAAATAAGGACTGCTTGGCCCACCTAGTCTGCCCATTTTCCTACCTAATGGATAAGCTGCAGATCCTAGTTAACCAACAGCCTACTTCCTCCTATGCCCCACTAGAATTGGCTTATGTCTGTCCCTATCTATGCATATCTAATGAAATTAAGTCCAGTGATCGGCCGGGGTGGGCACTAGATACCAGGGAGTGAGGGTTGAGTTGTGTGTCTCACGGAGACACACCTAAGATTGTATGGTTGTGTGTCTGGGGGAGTGCTTACTGCAGTGCCATTTGTGGTGGTCAGCGGTGACGGTGGGTGAAATTGTGGGTGAAATTGCGAAATTTCACCTCAATGTTGCGTAACATTTCACACAGCAAAATTGCTGATTTCACCGCAGTTTCGCTGATGAAATTTTATTTCGCTGCATCTCTACCCATGGGCAGTCAACCCTGACAGGCACATCCATGCAGTAGCCCTATACAAAAATGAACATCTGTCACACCTGAAGATAAGTGAGTGTTCTACTGTAGTAAAGCCACTATATATGTACAGTGGCCTTTGCAATCCTAGAACAGTACCCAGACAAGAGCTTCCACACTGTTGTATATTTCATATGCTGTAGTGTGCATTTAGCAGTTCTGTTACAGTTCTGCAACCTGCTTATAGAGATGCATGACAAACATGCTGGTTGTAGGACCTCCACACAGTATGACATATGCAGGCATGCATAGCACTGTGCAACAAGGGCATACGGAGCTGACACTTTTGAATTATATTGTACGACACTAGCACCGCATAATGCGCATTCAGGTGCCCTATAATGTTTATGGTGATTTTTGACAGCAGTCAAACTGTGCAGCTTGAGTGAGCTGCAGCTCTTCTGGCACAGGGGTGTGATATGCAAGGCTTCTATCTGAGAAGATTCCAGTGACTGTAAATGGTGATGCTGTGTGGCAGTCCCCCCAACAACAGTTGCCTTTACCATACAGCCCACTACAGCAACAATCAACGTAACAATGGCTCACATATTGATTGGGCTTTGGGCTTCTAACCCCCCCATACTTGTCCTGGGGCCAGGATTCCAAAGGGCAGGGGATGATGGCAGACTCTGTCAAACCCCTACTATGCATCACCTGTTAGGCGCACCACTCCACTTGCAGCTGCTCTGGGAACTTTGGCATCAAGACCCTTGTTGTACCCAAATCCGCACACAGAGTCCCTGGCACACCTGGAGTTTGCCACAGCTGAGGTTTAGCACAACTTGTGCCAATCTAGGGGACATTTGAAAATTGGGCCCTGTGAGTACTGAAGACCACTAGTACTTGGTTTGTGAGGAAATTATGCACCTAGCTAGAAGATTGGGTGGGTTTCTGTATTTCTGTTGCCTCTCGAGAGGAAGAAAGGAAGGTTCAGAAGGGTACCAGATTAAACACATTTGTATTAAATTGAACAAATTATTCCAAAACACAAACCAACCCTGACTTTTTTGAGGCCATTTTGGTATATGATTCATAGTTTAGATTTGACTCCTACTTAGACTCACAATTGATATTTCTATTCCTGTGACATACAATATTATTTGTATTAACCATTTTGTGTACAAAGGTTCTATAGTATGGAACAATACCTTTGATTTTGTCATTTTGTGATACCTTTTCATAGACTAGCAAAATTGTTTTTGAGACTAGCTTTGGACAGTTATGCTCCCTTCCTCAGGTCAGCCTGACCCGAGAAGGAGTATAACTCACAGACGTTAGTCTCAAAAACAGTTGTGTTAGTCCAATTAATGGTTATACCGGCAACATATTTGTGTGTTTGTTTCTTCTACATCATCAGCTGGACTAACATGGCTACCACATTTCTTTGCCATTTTGTGACATTTACAAAAAATCAACACTATTTTGAGCAAATATGAAAACCTGAGGCATAAAACAACGGTTATTTCAGGATAATCTTTGGCTAAAATAATGAAAAAAAGAATCAGTGGTTAAACTTAGAGCCCCATCAAAGCTACCCCAGAAACTACATCTCTTCACCTCTCTCCATGAGCTAAAATGATTCAGAAGTTGTTTTGGTAGAGAGTTGAGCAGATCATCTTGAGCTTAACTAAAACCATCCTGAAATGGTTCTTGAATTATCATGTAGATACATGTAATAGAGAATGCTTTTCATGTTGGTATATTGTTTGTAAGTAGTATTATGTGAAGTTAACATTTTTCCAGTGGAATTTGGGTAGAATTGCCAACTTGGTTTATCTGAAATTTCACGATATTGTCACTCACAAAATGTTTGTGAAATATTGCCACATTTATTTCTGTGTTTTCCATCTAATTTCAAAACTACTTTCTAACAATTCTCAAGATTTAATGCTGTTATAACACAAACAATATTACTCCATCAAAGAATACTATCAGTTTGATCTGACAAGTCCTTCCTGCCATGAACCTGTGCTGTTTACTATCTTGGAGTCCTTTGCTCTCCAGGTAGTTTATGAGATCCTCTTTGACTAGTGTCTTCATCAGTTCATCCACAATAGACGTAAGACTGATACATCTGTAGTTACCTGGCTGCTCTTTGTCCCCCCACCTTATGGAGCAGGGCTGCGTCTACTACCATCTAGTCTTTTGGAACTGCCACTATCTGAATTGAGCAATTAAATAGCCACACCTGGGGTTCAGTTAATTCCATTGCCAATTCCCTGAATACCCTTGGATGCATCCCATTTGGCCCCAGAGCCTTATCTAACTTTAGGGCTGCTAGCCCTTTCCAAACCCTTTCACAGGTAAATGCTTGCTGCATCATCTCAGGGATCCCCCTTACAGACCCCTTAATGCCACTCCCCGGCAGAGGCCCTCTGTCTTCCCTTATGAATACAGAGTACAAGTAGTCATTAAGAAAGTTTGCTTTCTGCCTGTCCCCATCAACTACCCTACTTCCCTCTGTTAACATAACAATTCCTCCTCCCTCGTCTTTCTTTTTTCCCTAATATATCAAAAGAGCTGTTTTCCCCACCCTTGACATCCCCCTCCCCCACAATACATCTCTCTGTGTCTGCCTTTGCTACTCTGATCATCCTTTTGGTTTCCCTTGTTCTCATTTGGTACTCTCTCCATTCTTCCTTCCCTTATTTTTCCTGGTACCTGGTGAAGGCCTTCTTTTTGGCTCTCACTGCTTCTCTGACCTTTCCCAGACAACCACATTGGTCTTTTGTACCTTTTTCTTTTGATTATCATTCTAATGCAAGGCTTTGTTGCTTCACGAGTGGCCCCCTTGAATGCACCTTATCTTTCCTCCTCATCCCTGATGCTGTCCACTCTGACTAACTTGTCCCAGACCAGCTCACCCGTCTAGCTGAAGTCTGCCCTTCTGAAATTTAGGACCTAAGCTTTTAATGAGGAATTACTTGTCCCAACACCCAAGTTGAACCATATATAGTTATGGTCACTGGACCCTAGTGGCACCCCTGCCTTTATTCCTCTTACCACTTTCAAGTAGGTAGGTAGGTAAGGTTTTATTGTGTGACAAAATGTCTTTACAATCTTTAAAATTTTGGAGTACATACGTATAGACACATACAAATACATATAGCAATTATGGTTACCAGTATCATACAATAAATAGTGCAGAAATCTTACAATTTGATAGAAATTAAGAGTCCACAAAGATATCTTAATATTCTTACATCCTTTGTATTAAATAAAGTGACAACTAGTTAATAAGAGGGAATACCAAGGGTTGCCAAAATGGATCACAGCCAGAATTTCCTTTGCCTGTCATAAAGTGGACAATGCAATACAATATGCTTCAAGTCATCCTCTATATTTTTCATACATTTACAAAATGGAGATATGACTCCCTGTCTCCTTTGTTTAAGCATGATATAGTTTGTAGGATACAGTTCCATCCTAAATCTGGGCAGAGTTCTGCTTTCTTTTGAATTCTTTAGAACAGAAAGATACTAAGCCCTTCTTAATTTTTAATGAAAGCAGACAGAAAACCAGCACCGTAACAAAGTCTCACTTTAGACTAAAAGTTCTTTAAATGACTCACTGACTCCAGAATCATGAATGACTGTGTCCACAGTATATTTTAATGATCCAAAAAAGAGTAAAATCCATGGTGAAATACAAAGAACAAACAACTCAGCACACAGCTATACACTTCCTGGTGTGAAGTCTCGTCACCTGATGCGTTTCACCCAATCAGGGGCTTTCTGAATTTTTAGCATTTTGAACCATATAAAATTTACCAACTGATTTCTCTTTGTTTGATCAGTAACCAATGCTAGATCTGCAAGTCTGGCTTTAATTTGAAAAGTTATTTCTTGAAAAGGCCTGGTGTAAATTTCACACAACAGGTATCCCAGCCTAAGTGGCACTAATTCCTCTTTAATTGTTGTTATGGTTGGAGAGATAAAACCTCTTTAGTTATAATTTAATTTCTCTTCCAGACACATTCTTAGGAGATGATTTTCTAGAAGAAGGAATAATTTTAAAATAAATGTCAGTCTTCTTTCTAGTGCCATAATTTTAAGAGGACTTTGTCCAAGTTCTTGTCTAAGAACTTTGGCTGAGACTGACTGTGATACTCTTAATACATATCTGTACATTTGATTAATGGTCACCTCCAATAATTTCAGATTTCTGATTGACCATATTTCGGCAACATACAATACACAGTGGTTTTCATTTTAAAGTTTATAACTTTCAGAAAGCCCGCTACTGTGCTTTGGCCATATTTGGCATTGAATCGCTTGAACGCATTGAATGCTGTGTTTAGTTTTTTTAGACATCTGGGTTGTATGACAAGCCCATGATGTACTTTAAACATACTTTATGCCCAAGTAGCCATAGCTTTTAGATGTTACTATTTTTAAACAATCTAAGTACAATGATGGAAATACCTTAGTTTTAGCACCAAATATGACCATATTTGTTTTATCTGTATTGTTAGTTTATTCATTTTGCATTGATTTTCAAAATGAGTTAACTTACTCTATAGTCTAAGTTTTGATGTTTAAATTAGTACTACATCATCCACATATGCTAAACATGAAATGTTAGTAATAGAGATAGGTGGAGAGTGAAATCTAGGGTTGTCCAAAGATAATAATATTGAATTAATGTACAGACTGAATGGGGGGGAACAGGCTTGTCTTACTCCTAGGTTTGTACTTATTTGAAAGGTTAGGCTTCCATTTTGATCATGTTGACTCTCAGCCAAGTATTCTGATATAATGCAATGATAATATTTAATAAAGCTGAATCCATGTTATAAGTTTTAAATTTTCCTAGAGGAGGACCCGACTAATTGAGTCAAATGCAGCTCTCAGGTTGACAAATCAACAGTATATTTTTGTCTTCTTTATAGTGACATATTTCCATATTAAATGGCTCAATACATAACAATGTTGAACCATAGAATGGCCAACTCTAAATCCATTTTGTGTTTCAGAAAGAAAATGATTTTCTTTGACTCATTGTTGTATATGATTCAGTATTGTCCTGCATAAAATGTTTTATGATATATCTAATAGACTGATGGGTCTATACATGTCTGGGCTGTTTATATTACCCTTCTTAAAGGTAGTACAATTTGCCCTACCTTTTAAGTGGCCCCCCACTCAGCAGTGCCAGTCCACCCTGCACCCCCTGACCCATACTCAAGTCAATGACTGGCACAGCCCACCTCTCATCACCATGGCCAGCAGCCGACCGAGCTCTGTATGAGTGTACACTACTGTAAATAGTATGCACTCAATGAATGAACTGCCATTCATTCATTGAGCGCATACTATTTACAGTAGTACATGCTCATATGGAGCTCAGTCGGCAGCTGGTTGTGGTGGTGAGAGGTGGGCTGTGCCAGCCACTGACTGAGTATGAGTCGACTGGGGTGAACTGGCACTGCCAGGTGGGGACCACTAGACTACCAGGGAGAATGGTATCTGCATTTTATTGCATTATTATTGGGGATGGGGGCATGATCTAGTCCTGTGGGGCTTTCTGTGCATTTTGGGGGATTGGGGGAACATGCACAAGCCCTGCTGGGCTCTTTCTTCAGTATTGGGGGTCAGGGGGCATGACCTAGCCCAGCAGGGGCAATATGTATTTGGTGGCTGGGGCATGGGGGGCATGACTAGCCCTGTGGGGCCTTCCCACTAGCAAACTGCAGATCGGGGTAAGGGGGGGCACATATCTTGGGAGCTGGCCCGGTGACAGATCTGCACAACCCCGGAGGGCATAAAAGCTGATGTAACCATACATTGGCTGATGTCCTCTGGGGTTGTTTGAGAATAGTAACCTTGGGGACTTTGTTGCTCCCTTCCAGAATAGGGCACAACCACTGCTGTAACTCCCCTAGCACTGTATCACAGGGGGGTTAGACCGTAACTGGTGGCATTTGTCCACTTTGGAGGAAGCAGCCTGCGACATGTTGTAGGCTGCTTTACAAAACACCGCATGTCACAACTGCTGGCATAACTTGCTACTTGCACCATTTACTGTGTCGCAAGTCAAGTTACGCCAGGCATAGGCTTTTGAGAATTGGGCCCATAGATTCATAGATGTTGTCGGCATGTAAGGGCCTTGTGGCCCATCTAGTCTGTCCTATCCCTCTTTCTAATGCTTAAGGTACCCTAGATGGCACAACAAGTTCCCCTCCTTTCGCCCTAGCTCGATAATTCCCATGTGCCTATCCCTCGCTTTCTTGAATCCCTGAACCATGGTAACCCCCACCACTGACTGGGGGAGACTGTTCCATCTCTCCACCACCTTTCAGTGAAGTAGAATTTCTTCAAGCTCCCCTTAAGCTGCCCCCCTTTAGTCTCATGCTGTGCCCCCTTGTTCTGCTATTTCCATTCATGTGAAAGATACTCCCCTCTGGGACCCTGTTGATCCCCTTCAGATACTTCAAGGTCTCTATCATGTCCACCCCCATCTCCTTTCCTCCAGGGAGTATTATACATACTGTATTGAGAGCTCTGAGTTGCTCCTCATATGACTCATGCTGTATCTGGACACCATTTTTGTCGCCCTCCTCTGTAACTCTCCATCCTGTCTATGTCTTTTTGGAGATGGGGCCTCCAGAACTGAACACAGTACTCCAGATGAGACCTTACTAGGGAGCTGTATAATGGTACCACCGCTTCCCTCCTTCTACTTGTTATATGCCTCCCTATGCACCCTAGTATTCTGTTAGTCTTTCTGACTGCTTTGTTTCACTGTTAAGCCGCTTTGAGATTGTCTACTATGACTACCCTTAGATCCATTTCCTCTATGGTGGCCTCCAGTGTTACCCTGTCTAGTTCATACTTGACCCTAGTATTCCCTCTTCCCAGGTGCATAACCCTGCACTTTTTTGAATTGAAACCCAACTGCTATTCCTTGGACCAGTTTTCTAGCCTTTTCAGATCTCTCTCCTCATGTTTTCTATACCCTCCTATGGAAGCTCCACACAGACACCTTGTTAACCATGTCACTGTAACTTGAAAACACTTAATCAAAATGTCAAGACATTTGGAAGGTTCTTTTAACCTAACAAAGAGGATATGTGCCACTAATCAGGTCACTGACACTACTGTATGTATGGCTCAGTTATAAGCAGCCAGAGTTTCTCAAAGTGTTTATGAAAATGTTCAAGTAAGCAAATTATAAAATATTGAGCAGTTGTGACTTTAAATCAGGTAACACAATGTCGCCACATTTGACAGATGCACACACCCATAATATTAGTGTTTGTGTGTGTGTGTGTGTGTGTTTTAAATTTCCCTCATTCTTAAAGAATAGTTGAGTTATAAGCAGTCATAAATTACCAATTAACTAAAATACTTCAGGTGAAATCCCACGTGTTTTTACAAAAATCATGAAATGTCATGATATTTTTTTAGAATCCACATCCATGAATTTTGCCCTACCATACAAATGACCTGAAATAGAGGAGAAAGGAAAAGGCTGAGAAGAGTGGCAAAAAGACAGTATTCTTTGTGAACTCCATAGTTAGGGCAGTGAGTGAGGTTAAAGGGCACTGCATATTCATGATAGCAGAGAGGGTGAGGTTATTTTCCTGCCTGCATGAGGGTTATCCACATTCAGGCAAGGAAGCTGGAGGGAAGAGCAGATTATCGTTAACCACATTGGCATGAATGACATAGAGAGCACACGTGATGATGACCTGAGTGGGTAATTCATAAAGCAAGAATGATTGTACAGGAAAAGAATCCAGGGCAATCTTTTTCAAGATCCACATGTTCAGAGGGGCTCTTGAGGAATGACAGTGGACCATTAGGCAGGGTAACTCTTTCTTAGGTTCTGTTGCAAAAGGAAGGATTTTCTTTCTTTTTGGCCATATAAGGGAATTCTTGGACAAGGGATGTGTGCACACTCAATATGGGCTGCACCGGCAGCAGGTGTTGTGCTCAGGAGAATACACAAAGCATTCAGAGGGAATTTGTATTAGAGGATATGGAAAGAGGCTAGTGTGAGATTCACCAAGGGAAGCAGTCAGATGTGGAACATTAAGGGAAGGCCAGCAGAACTGCATAGCACCAGAAAAAACACACCCAGAGGAGCCAGGAAGCATCGCGGGACAACAACTTTCATTTCCCTTACAGAAATATAAGTGTGTTGTGTACATGCAGAATGCATGCCACATGTTTAATTGTGCAAAGTTTGCATGCAGTTCACATACACAAAGTGAACCTATACGAACCAGGTCTAAAAAGCAAATCAGGTTTGCATGCTGCAAGCTTGACATGTGTGCAGTAGGTAAGCTAGTGTGAACATCTAAAAATTACATCAGGTTCATGTGTTGCATGCTTGACATGAGTGCAGCAGTTAAGCTGGTGTGAATTTCATTTAAACAACACATCAGGTTCACATGCTGCACGCTTGCTACGTGTACAGCAGCTAAGCTGGTAAAAATCTCATCTAAAAAACACATCAGTTTCTATTTCTTATACTACTGCTAGCAATTAGTCATTAAAATACATTTTTATTTGAATTCCCATAAAAATTTGGTAAACTCATTAATTCTGATTGTTTTGCAAGTTGTTTAATGGCTTTTGATTTTTGTCATTCTATTGCCATTAATTTGCAAAGTATTATTTGCTTACTGCATTAAATGCCTAGGATATAGCCAGTCAACATCCCCCATTCCAGATGTATGGAGAGGGTCCTCTGTGTTGAGAACCCTATCCTTTTTGTTTTGGACCATGCAAATCCCTTATGCATATTTAGTGCTACAAATGTGTTTCTCCATGACTGTTTTATCTCACTTACTTTCCCTTTGTCATTCTGTATTGAGCATATACACTAAGGCCATGCTCAGCACTTCTTGTGCTGAGTAAGGTCTGGGAAGCATGCACTATACCTCACATTTTGTCACTGAAAAGAGGGACATGGACACTTAAAATGAGGGTCAATGAGGGACACTAACCCACATGATGATCAGGTCACATCATGAAACATGGAGATACAGTAGCTCAGAACACAGTGGAAACCATTGCATTATCACCTGAGAATGAATTTCTACCATTAAGCAGGGGTGTCATTTAGGTAAAGCAGAGTGGGGCAGTTGCCCCCCCTCCATATCTGTCCCTAGGTTGTTCTTGTGGTATGGCAATAATGGCTTTAAATTTGGATTTAATCTTTTGCACAATAAGTGCCCACCTGGCCTGTGTGTGCTCACGCTGCAGGTACTCTCCAGACTCAATTGTGTCTGTATTGTTCTGTTCACTCCCTCCACCTATTAGTGGTGGCACAATCACATGTGATGTGAATGAGCTCCAGCCAAGAAAATGTGCATAGCCTTGCAAGTGCGACACTGTCTTTCCCTCCACAGAGTAGACAAACTGTACACTACAGCTTGGAGGAGTCAGTGAGCACTGAACTCTCAATAGCAGTGTTGTGGCAGCATATTTTTGTTGTTATACTCTTGTGTATCTCCACCTCCCCTGGTGGCTGAAGGGGCAGTGGGTGAGCTAGAAGCTAACTCAAGACTAAGCTACCTACTTATTCTACTAGGCTCGCCTTGCAAAAAAAAAAAAAAAAAAAGCACAGATCCCCATGGCAGCAAGCTAGGTTTAGCAGCAGTGGTGACAGTGGTGTGGGTGGCCTTCATAGGCCTTGAACAGTGAAGTGCAGCAGCAGCCACAGCAGCAACCAAGCAAGACGCAAGCAACCCAGGTTGGGTGGGTTCGGATGGTGAGGTGACTTGGTTGTGGACCATGTTGAAGACCTATGATGGTCAATTCTAGCATCCAGCTTTTTGTGAAGGAGAGAGGGGGAGCAGACTGAAAACTGGCTGGTGGCACACTATGCCAGGCTGCAGGTTCTGGACATGTGGCTAAATAAGTAAAAGTAAATATTTTTTTTTTTTTTGCAGGGGGATTGCAGAAGGAGGAAAGACTGAAATATTGATGTGGTTTTCATGTTTCTTCACCTTTGGGTGGCTTCATGACCCATAGGGGATGGGTATTGAATGGAATGGAGTCAGGGAGAAAAATAGGGCCAAAGTTCTTTTTGGGGAGGGGAGGCAGAACTTCAGCCAGGGGAAAAAAAAAAGGTTAGTAACTGGGTGGGTTTAAGCCCAAATCTGATGCGCTGCTCTGGGGTATATACAGATGAATCTTACACATTTGAATTTTTCCTGACTTGCATATCAGGTTTCAGCCAAACCAAATAAGTTGTACCTTTTAGAGATGTTACAGACATTCTAGAGCTGTCCCTTGCATTCGCGGACAGTTGAGCGGTATGGTATGCACACACCATTGGAGCCCCACTATAGTCAGGCTTATGACCCCCCCAATGAAGCTGATCACCACATCCCCACACTCAGGCACATTATGACAAAAGGCAAATGAGAATGCAGGGGTGTGCACCATTGAAATTAATGTTGTTGTTTTTTTTAATTACTATTTTATACATTATTGATGGAGAGTTGGAGATTAATTAAGGCAACCACTCGACTAACAAGGGGCTTGTTAGTAGAACAGTGGCCTTCATTATTCTCCAAGTCAACATCAGAACATATAAAATAGTAACAGAAAATAACTCCATTCATTTCAAGGGGGTACACCCCAGCACTCTGACCCATGGACATCATCTCTTAAAGACTCCTGCCTCTGGCTTCCTAGTACTCAAGTAAGAGACTTTTTATGTATGTCTCTACTTGGTGGCTTGTCTGTAGAAGTATGGCTGTACTTGCTACAGTGTGTGTGCATGGGGGGGGGACAGTCCATGTGGGTGTGTGTTGAGTTATTGCTACTTTTGTGCTTGCACCTTAAAGTCTGTTTGTGTGGAAGCATTCAAAACTATGGAGAGAAAAAAGTAGGAGTACAGGACAGACAGAAGTAATTAAGTGGTTTTGTGGGTAAGTGTGTGCATTGGGGTGGGAAAACATGTGTTTCCATTGGTATGTGTGCTACGGTACAACTTTGAAAATGAGATGAGGGAAAGAAGAAAACTAAAAAGCATAACAGTGGCTACAAGCATGCCGCATGTGTGCATATGTATTCAGATACAGTTTGTATTGAAGGACAAGTGAGCCATATGTGTGCAGATAGTATGACTTAGTGGATAAAGGCACTGAACTGCAAGCCAGGAGACTTGGAGGCATGAAGACCTGGATTTGAATCTCATCAACCCCCACTTGTGTATAGTGTGATCCTGAGCAAGTCACTTCACTTTTACATGTGTAGTTATCAGTGACCACTTGCTTTTTTGCACACATGCCACGTGCATGCAGTCTTTTCCAACTGAACATAAAAATCATAGTTTCAGCACTTGTTTGCTGCACATATGCCATATGCATTCAATCAGTTCCAGTTTAACATTTAAATCATACTTGCAGCATGCATATCACTTGGGTAGTTTTATGTGTGCAGCATGAAAACATTTCATATAATTATTTCTGTAAGGGTTGACTACAGGCCAGTAAAAGAATCGAACCCAGCAAAACTGGCAAGTTGAGAGTCTGATCAATACAGAAGGCTAGGACTTTACTCACAGAGACCTGGTTTGGGGGGGAGTAAATGTTATACCACTTAGGAGAAATCTGGGCTATTCTGAAGGAAAAATCTGACAGGAAAGGGAGTGGTTTGCTCCCTTTTGAAAGGAGGGTGTCCCTGTGAAGTACAAGGAGGATGTTAGTGGGCAAACAATGCCAGAGAGTCCATTTCAGTATAGCTGGGGGGGCAAAGTAGTCAATGAGGGTTGTGCTACATGACTCCAAATGGCTTGACAGAGCCTGATTCCCAGCTGGTTAAGGACATAAGAACAGCAGCCAAATCAAATGCAGTGTTGATTAGGTCTGTAAAATTAAAATTCCACCTATGGATGTGTGACAGCATTACCTATTTCTATTGGAACCAGATGCAAGATCCCTGTGTGTCAACCGGCAGATGAGCTGCCATCAGCTTACCAGCTTTAAATGGCACTGTTCTGTTGGCAGTGAACAAGCTGAGAAGCCTGGAGTTCACTGAATAAAGCTGACTTTTGAACATCAGGTGTTGACCATAGTTTGCAGTGTAGTTTTTCAACTACAAAATATCTCCCAGATTAAACTCTTTCTGATGTAAGAGGACCAGAGACTGAAGTACATGCATGTGTCACTTCGAGGCTTGACTTCTGTAACACTCTCTACTTACAGTAGGGATATCAGGAAGGTTAATGTGCTGCCTACAACTGGTACAGAATTCTGCAGCGAGGCTGATTACTGGGTCATAATACCTGTGCTGTAGCAGCTGCACTGGATTCCAATTAGGTGCTGGCAGTATGTACCAGTGGATAGAATAACGAGCTGTGAATGAGCTTGGAACATTCAGCAGACCTTGGTTTGATTCCAACAACCTCTGCCTGCATACATTGAGACCCTAATCATCACTTTACCTTTGCAATGCTGCCAGTTTGCCCTGAAAACAGCCCTTGGGCCTAGTGAGTCTTACCCAGTTACCAAAGAATATAAAAAGCATAGGTGATGCATCATCTTTAAGATTTCTTTACTAACACATATAAAGCCCAGCACAAATTAGGTCCTGGCCACCTTAAAGACCACTTGGCTTGGTATACTCTCAGCAAATCATTACACTCCATGGAGGGATTGCCTTTAGCCATTTGAGATTGTGCTTAAAGTTGACAGGTGACAGAGCATTCTTAATGGTGACTCCGATAATTTGGAACTCCCCCTTTGCCATCTAAGGAGTGCACCCTCGATGGAGGCATTGAAAAATGGGCTAAAACATTATTTGTTCTTGTAAGCATTTGTGGACAAATGATGTGGTTCCTTCCCCCTTACCATTTATTTGTTTAGGTATTTATTGTAAGCTCATTACTGAAAATATATTTCACTGTTTTATTATGTGTCTGTATTCTTATGGACCTGTATTGTGAAGCACCCTGAGCCGTAGGGATAGAGTGCTATATAAGAAATGCTTTGCCTTGCCATCTGTTTCTGGGAAATTTCAAGACAATCTTAAAAGTGCTCTGTTCATGAAATGTTGCCACTGAGTAATCTGTATTTCACCCATAACCATAAAACTACTCAACTGAATTTCTCTGGATTTGAAATGTTTAGATATATAGACATTCGTTAAGCATACCAAATTTCAGTTTTTTTATCTCTAAGGATATTTCAATTATACTCATTAGGCATGGGCTAACCAATGGGTATCTAGATCAGGTAGTTCAGGTATCTGCTTGTTCTTAGCCAGGTAGGGTAGTTTGAGTAAAGTACTACCCTACAGAACATAAGAATATCATTTCCTGGTTGGGTATTTATAGTTGGGTATCGGGTCAGTTAATGGATACTTACAGTGATGTGCCATTGCTGTACTTGGCATCATGTGACATGGGAATTCCACTTTCCAACTTGTATGTGATCAATGCTAACATGTATGTTGCTTTCTCCTTGTGCACTGTGCCTACCATGCCACTCCAATCAGAGTGCTTGTCTACAGAGAGTATATCAGGGAGTTGAGGTGTGTGTGCCACAGACTTGGGGAGGGTCACAGACAGAGCAGGCAATATGTAACCCCTTGCTTAGAGGCGAGGGTCATGTGGGGAAAGGGAAAGCAGCTGTGAGACAGGAGAGAGAAAATAAAATAGAAAACAAGTATGAACTCAGTTTATAGGTTCATAAGTTCATAGGTTATGGGTTCAAGTCTATTAGCTTGTTGGCCATCAGTAGACTTGCCACTAACAGTGGATGTATCCTAATTTTTTATCCCCCATATGTAGAACTAGCTGGCGTTTAAAAGCAATCATGTCAGATGCTCTTACCACATTACCTGGCAAGGCATTCCATGTGTTCAACACCCTCTAATTGAACCAATGCCCCCTTTTTGTAGTCCTATATGATTCCCCTTTCAGCTGGTAAATATGCTTTCTTAGTTCTATACCCTTATGTTCCTTTCTAACTAGCCTCAATGTTTCCAGGATTACTTCATCTTGAATGGATCTGTATACATAACATAAGTCACCTCTAAGTTTATGATATCCCATGGAGTACATACCCAATTCCCTTAATCTATCCTCATATTCCATGTCCTTAACTTTATACACTTTTCTTGTAAGTTTTCTCTGTACCTTTTCCACACTTTTGCTGATGGCTATACTACACGGTGAGCAAGGGACCCCATATTCCAATACAGGTCTCACTAATGACCCATACAGTGGCACCAGCATTTCCCACCTCCTGTTCTGAATATTCCTTAAAAAATTACCAAGAATTGTATTTTCTTTCTTGACACATTCTGCCGAATGCTTATCAAGGCTCAAATTATCACAAATCCATACTTCCAAGTCCTTCTCATTCTCTGTTGTTATAATTATGTTACCATTAATAGTGTAATTTGCTTTCATATTATTTGCACCAAAGTGCATCACCCTACACTTGGTTTCGTTAAAAACTAATTTATGTTCCGTAGCACAAGTAACCAATTTATCAAGTTGTCTTTGCAGTTTTTCCATGGATTCTATGTTGTTTACTATCGCCCCCACCTTCACATCATCAGCATATTTAAATTGCCATGCCCAATCTTCTACCTGCATTGTGGAAATGAACACTCTAAACAAGTTGAGCCCAAGAATTGATCCTCACACACCCCAACTCTGACCAGTGTCCCCTTATTCCAACTCTGTTTCCTCTGATCCAGCAATGGCTCTATCCAGGCTATCAATTCTTCTTTAATACCCATCATCTTTAATGATTTCAGCAGAACATTATGTGCTACCAAATCAAAAGATTTGGAATAATCTAAATAAATCACATCAACAGACATACCCCAGTCCAGTGCCTTACTCACTGGTTTAAAAAAGCCGAAAAGGTTAGTCACACATGAGCTGCCTTTGACAAACCCATGCTGTGAGACATCTACCAGACCAAGCTGGCTTAGGTTTTGTTCCAGGTGTTCCTTTATGAGGCCTTCCATGACTTTTCCTACTACCAACGTGACAGGAGGGATTCAGGGAAATCTACTAAAAAAAAAAAGAATTCTTGCCACTGGCCACCTCACAGTTACAGAGGTAGTGTCAATGACTGAGCAGACACTGCATTTCAGTGCTTGCTGACTGTCACAGGTGCAGGGGCATCACAACATGTGCAAAGGGAAAGTGAGGAAGAGAAAAATATAGAAAACAATAAAGAATTCATCTACTGACTCAAAAAACAAAAAGAATTTGCTGCTGCATAGTTGGAGGTATTGCCATCGCAGACAGAGCAGGCAGTTCAGCACTTGCCGACTGTCTCAACCACGCCATATGGGGAAAGCAAGAACTGTAGTAAAGAGTGACTCAAGCCCTGGCAGAAATTTAAATAACATTTTTTAAATGGAAAAAGTCAAGAAACAGAAAGAGAGATGGAAACTGGGAGCAAGGGAGAGAACATGTTAATTTTCTCAGGCAGCCAGACAGACCTGGGCTCCATTGGTGGAGCTCAGCTAGGCATTTTTTTTTAATTTGTTCCTGTGGCTTGCCTAGCACAAAAGTGATTATTTCAGCACAACATAGTGTTGTCTCGCTGGCATTGGCATTGGTAGTGCTAAAGTTAGAGGTGCATAATAGGAATGGCAGTGAAGTATTGAAGTGACACCAACCCCACCACCACCCTGTAGAGACCGACAGCCATTGGGGTGTGCCTTTGGGTCGTCAGCTATAACGCTCATGGCATTGTTCCTCACCCTTCCCTGTAGACACTGACAAATGTCATGGTGTGCTTTGGGGTTATTGGACATTATACTTACCCCATTCCATAAGGAAATACGCTGAGGTGGGTGCAGAATAGGGGAATGGGGTGAACTTTGTGGCCGAACAGTGCAAGGCACACCACGATGCCTGTCAATGGCTGCAGGGTGGGGTTGGGGGTGGAATGGTGTAAGCATTACAGCCAATGATCCCAAGTCACACCCCTGATGTCTGTCAGTCTCTACAGGGTGGGGTGCTACAGTTGGAAACCCTAACACCGTAGGCGTGTGTTGGTATTTTCACTCCAAATTTTCAACATGGGCTTTTTGTGAGCCCACCTCATGAAAAGTGGCACTATCAGTTTGTTAGCTGAAAGGTGGTTTTGCACAGTGGCTATGCCATTTGGCGACACAGGGATGAAAACACATTTTGGGCAGGATGTGGGAAATGACAATTGTATTGTTCATGAGGAGATGTAAAAATATGGCAACGTTGAAAATCTGGAGTGAAAATATGAAAAATTGCTGAAGACATAAGCATGTATAATAACTGTGCAACACACGTCAGTAACCCAATTAATTTGGGGATTTTTTTAACCACATCTTCAACATAGGCATTTTGGGACCTCCCCAATGAACAGAGGCAGTGTGATTGTGTTAATCTATCCGAAATGTTGATTTCACACGGTGACCATGCCATTGTGTGCCACAGGTGCAAAAACACATTTAGGGCAGGATGTGAAAAATGACAGCTGTACTGTTCATAAGGAGGTGTAAAAAATTGCCAGTGTTGAAAATCTGGTATGAAAATAGTGCAAATTTGCGAAGTTGCAAGGATGCGTGGAAACTGCGCAATGCACACTTGTAACACAGTCATTTTATGGAATTTTGACACCAAATTTTCAACATAGGCATTTCAGAACTTCTGCTCATGAACAGAGTAACTGTCATTTCCTGAAATTGTCACAAAAATTGATTTTGCGCAGCGACCACGCTATTCTGTGCTGGAAGTGCGAAAACACATTTTGGCCAGGATATGTAAAATGACAGCTGTACTGTTCATAAGGAGGTATGGAAAAATTCCAATTTTGAAAATCTGGAGTGAAAATATTACAAATTCATAAAGTTATGAGCCTGCATGGAAACTGCGCAATGCACACTCGTAAAACAGTAATTTATGGGATTTTTCCAACCAAATTTGCAACATAGGCTTTTTGAGAGCCTACCTCATGAACACTGGCACTGTCATTTTGTTACTCAGTCCCAAAAGGTGATTCCATGCAATGACTGCAAAATCACCTTTTCAGGGATGATTAATGCCATGACAATGCCAGAATTCATGAGGAGGGGTACCAAAAACCCCATGTTGAAAATTTGGTGCTAAAATTCCAAAACACACCTGAGATATGCATCAAAGTTGAAAAAAAAAAATTTATTCTATTGTACAGCTTACAGGCATTTCCTCAGTTCACGGGCAGCTTTGAAGAGTGCAGACGTGTTCCTGGTCCACCAAAGATCATTGAGCCGGACTCTGGAGGTAATTATGGGGTGAGGGGGGTGTGGCGAGGCAGGGTGTGCAGTGAGTGGGTGCAGGTTGCGGGAGGGGGGCAGGGAGATGGAGAGGGGCTGTTTTCTTTTTTCACAGGGTTTAAAAAGAAAAAAAACCTTGCGGGATGGTTTTTATTTTTCAGGGTGATTTGGCATGCTGGGGTGGGCTCCCATCATGCCACCTAAGTGTTTTGGGGGGGATGATGCAGCCAACGTGGGATTTGGCACCCCCCTCAGCACATAACAAATGGGGGCTTGCATTATGCCGACCGGGAGTGGGCTCCCCCGTCGGCACATACATTGGGGCAGGGCATGCCGACAGGGGGATTGGGCACCCCCAAAGTCGCCAGTATGGCAGGCAGTGTGCCACCATGTTAATCTTTTTTTGCTACCAGGGAGAGCACATCGGGAGGTCCGCTGCATATGACGAGCTTTGCTCGCATTGCAGCAGACCTTTCATTTGATGTGATTGCCACATTAAGTATGCATGGTGTGGCGCCGGCATGCAGGCTGATTGGGGAATGAGGAATGCACCTACTGATGCATGCCCTGCATTCACCCAACAGTGACCGTGCCTCCCAAATCTGCTACTACCACAATATGTTGGCTGTGCATGTGCAAGCCAACATAAAAAGGGGTTGAGTTGAAAAGTAAAGTAAAGTAGCCAGCAGCCACCCACACATTAATTTGCCTTTACTATAATTCACCAGTTCTTTCTGAGCCTAAGTGATGCACAAAAGTCCAGTATTTCTTAAGAAAGTGTGAGAGTAAAATTTATATTTAAAAAAATACAGAAATTATTTTATTTTTGAGGACTTGTTTAAAGTAAACAATCAACCTAGATATCTAAGGAAGGGTAAATGTTTTACACGATGCACTGTACACAGCACTCAGCCTGACTGCATGTGTGTGTGCATTTAGTTTAGTTTATTTAAAGAGCTAGTGTACCACCTAAAACTAATATTACATTTTAAAAGCAGCCAACCATTACCTTTTATATCTGAGTTACTTTTTTCCCCCTTTGTTTAATTAGAAGATTGTTTTTCTGATGTTAGTTGGTGTAATGTGTGGAACAGCTCCTAGCCTGGCAGCTGACATATCTTGCTCTATTGCCCCACAGTACATTATCAGAAGTGTGACCTCACTGACTGTGACACCACTGCTACTTAGAAACAGCAAGTGAGTGACTGCCAGGTCATTCACCTGTGATGTCACTGTCAGTGAGATCATAATGCTGATGATGCAATGTGAGGCAGTAGAGTTAGACATGTCAGCTGCCAGGCTAAGAGCTGTTTCACACATCCATCACAATATTATCACATAGAAAACTTTCTGATGAGCAAAAGGAAAAAGAAAAATACTTCCAAAATACTACTAAAATTTGTATTATTTTCTTGGCTGCCTGTTTTGGCTCCACTAGTTCTTTTTTTTTTTTTTGATCCCACCTGCACACTGGTTGGTCCCTCTTTTGGGCCCCACATGGACTGATTCCCACACCGGCAGCCCCCGATCCCCACCTCCCCACATCGCAGCCAGTCCCAGAGTACCCTGATGTATCCCTTCATTGGGCAGGTCCGCTACCTTCACAGGGAATGAGCCTTACCAGCCTTCCATACGGTCCTGGGTGCTGCTGAGGCAGTTGGTGAGGTCGCAAGGCAGGCTCCAATGTCTGTCACACTCCTTAGCTAGTAGGACCAGGCACACTGCTGTTCCGGCCTCTGACAGGGGTCAGTAGGCACCAGTCCTCTACCCCACCCTCCCTCTGAGAGAAGTCAAGCAGTTAGTGGATGCTCCAACCTTCTCTTCCAGGCCGGCCCGCTGATGCCTGAGTCCATTCCCAAACCGAGTTGCTGGCATCACAGCGGTGAATCGTTCCACTGTGCTGGTAGGCCGAATTTCCACTAGCTCTTTTTTTTTTCCTTTATTGCACCTTCCATGGGCTCCATGAGGCTATGTCCCCACTCCCTCAGAGGGGGTACATCCTCTGGCCTGACCTCCAGCTCATCCACCCCCTGAGGTTCCCTTGCGGATTTCCCCTTCATGGCAGGGCCCAGTGGAGGGGCACCGGCAATCCCCTACCACCCAGTATGGCAAATCTGGTGGTGGGAGGCAGACTTCACTGGAGCAGTTGGGCCATCATGGATCCATGGAGCCCCTGCCTTTTTCTGTTTTCTCCCTCTCTTCCCTCTGACATAAGCACGTCGGCTTCTAAGCCTCCTAACCCATACTGCCCTCCAGCCACTACTAGAGGGCAATCAGCAGGCAGGACAACTAATCCCCTTCCCTGGAGAGAGGAGAGCAGTCCTCTGGAAACTCAATCCTCTCTCCCCCCCCCACCAACCCCCAGTAGCCCAGGCTTGTTCCTGAACCAGGGCTGCCGGTGTGGCATGAGGTGTGGTGTCCAGTGCCTAAACCCTCAGCTCCACTGGGCTGGCCCTTTCCACTAGCTCTTTAAAACACAAATACAACCAAGATCAAAAATGTGGGTTGAAATTGTATGCAGAAAATAACATATCATTTTATAAGTATGTTATACAATACTTAATACAGAGCACTACTACTACTCTAATTTAGTTCAAGAGTTTAAATCACTATCTAATTGCAAACTCACATATGCAAATAAAAAAAAGAAGAATTTTTCTTAAGCGTGTCTAATGTAATTTTCCACAAGAAAAATGTACATTTTATATACAAAATCTTCATTTTACATTGGTGTCATCAAGCAATAGCATTTGTCTTAGGGCCACTGTTAGATTCCCCGACATTTATTAATGTGACATAGCCAGCCAAACTCAGTCTATGCAGCACTTAGTGAAACAGATATCCTTTTACTTCATGGTTATAGTTAATGTCTGTGCCACTCCTACCTGCCTCAGCAGTGTCCATCATGGGTATAATTTTTGGAAACAGTAACAGCCTCACTCACAGCAATTTTGCCTCTTGTAACTGCTTCAGCAATCCCACCATGGGTATAATTTTTAGAAACAGAAGCAGGCTCACTTAGGATGGCCGTGACTATTCTACCTGCCATAGCAAAGTCTGTTGTAGGTATAATTTTTGTAACAGCAGCAAGGTAACTATGAGCAGCTGTACCTGTCCTACCATCCTCAGCAGTCCTGTCATGGGTATAATATTTGGGAAAGGCAGCAAGCTCACTCACTGCAGTTACTCCTGTTTTACCTGCTTCAGCAATGCCAGTCATGGGTGCAGTATTTGGAAATAACACCAGGCTAACTCAGAGAATGTACACCTCTGTTACCTGACTCTCACACTGGTCCTACAAATAAATGACTTGTTTAACTGTAAAAGGTTCTGTGTTTTTTTAACTACTGCAAAGGCTCATGCTAGTAATGTTAAACTAATAAAGAAAATTTGTGACATCTCACAATGGCCCTATACATGACTGCCTTGTACAACCACAAATTATAAAGTCTGTAATTTGGAAACAGTAACAGGCTTACTCAGAGTAGCTGTGCCTATTCTATGTGCCTTTAAACAGCCCATGGTGGGTAGTTTTCTCTGTTTTGGGTAGTCACACCAAAGTCTTTCACATTTGTTATGGTCAAGGTAGGGTATAAGGGCAGAAGAAAAATAAAGGTATTAAGTACCTTACCCTAAGCAACTACCTGTTTTCCATTGGGGTATTTTTAGGATAATTTGGGGTAGTTTTAAGGTACCTGCAGATAGTATTTAGGGTAGGGTATTTCACTACCTGCCCATGCCTATTGCACAGCCAAATGTTTGTTAACTTTTTACAAGCCTTTGTGAATAAGTAAATTGGAAATGTTGGGAAATTGAGATCTCCTATAACTTACAAACAACTTAACCAAATGTTGCCACATTAGCTGTTTTTAAGACACTTCCAAAATATTACACATGCAAATATTCGGGTATCTAGGAGCAAAGGTATCTGAGTTATAAGTAGCAAAATGATTTGGACATTTCTATGAAATTCTACAAAGAAATACAGACATCTGTTGTTTTTTGAGCCCCTACAAGTTCAAAACCACATAACCAAATGTCTGGAAACTGGACAGCTACAGTACATAGAACATTAATCCATGGGTGAGCATCTTGATGTGCATGCCTGTAGCTTATAGGAAACATAAACACGGTTGTGCATTTTTTTATTATTACTATTAAAATGGGCATATGTGAAGATTGTTTATTAGAGCTGTGCAGAATTTTCAAATTCCATTACTAATGGAATTCCACTGAATTTCAGAAATGACTCATAATTCTGTGGAATTCCATCAGATACAGGATTCCATACTCCTGAATGTAGAATGTTAACTGCAGAATTGTGTTCTGCAACTTACCTAAACTGCAGATACATTTTCTACAAACTGTGATCCGTAGAATAATATTCCAGGGTTGAAATAGAATGCTTTTCAAAATTTCACAGAATTAGAAAAAATCTTTAGGAAATCATCTCAGAAGCAGAACTATCATTCTGCATGAATTCTGCCAATGGAATTTTGAATTCCACATGGCTGTATTGCTTATTATTCCCAGTGAATTATTGTAAGTGTTGAATTTTTCCTTATTTCATCTCCCTTGTTAATACTGTCTTGTTTCCACACCTAACATTCATTTTTATGTTGGCTCACACTTGCCCGCCAGCCAACATATTGCAGTAGTAGCAGATCTGGAGGTGCAGTCACTGTGGGCGAATGCAGGGCACGCATCAGTAGGTGCGTCCCTCATTCCCCAATAAGGCAGCATGCAGGCACCACACCAGCAACACATAATGTGGTGAGCACATCTAATAAAAGGTCCGCTGCAATGAGAGCCAAGCACATCACGCAGCGGCACCTCCCGACGTGCCTTTCCTGGTGAAGCATTCTAGTAAACAAGGTGGCAGTGACTGCCGCCACCGCCTGCCACAATGCTGACTTTGGGGGTGCCCAATCCCCCTGTCAGCATGCCCTGACCCAGTTCATGTGCCAACGGGGAGCCAACTCCCTGTCGGCATAATGCTCCCCCATTTGTTGTGTGCCGAGGGGGTGCATTTGGGACTTACCCTTTTGTAATATTTGTGTCACTGCTACATCTGCCCAGAGCTCTCAGCACTGCAACATTCTGTGACAAGCAACCATAGCACCATTTTTGCCCCACTAAAAAGTGAAAAACTCTTCTGTCTTTCATGCTCCTTCTTCCTACGCCCTTAGAAACCTTGATAATTGCTCCACCCCCCTCCTCCACCCAAGTCCTCAGTTAGTCAGGCAGTTTTCTCATATAAACTTTATCTTCTATTATCTAACCTTCCCCTTCCTACCACTCTTTTTCCTCCCCATGTCATTGTGAAAGCCCTACATATGTACACTACTCACATCTGCTCTTGTAACTAACCCCCTCTTCCCATACAAATACACCTTTACCCTACCTCCTCCTCTCTCACCTCACCCTCTTTGTGAACAAAGTAGTTCATGGTAACTGTTAATCTTGTCCCCCACACAAGCTTTTTGGAGTTGCTTCCGGTGCTTGTGTTCCCACTCGGTCTGCACAGTTTCCTGCCATCCACTTTATTTAATCCATGGAGATACCAGCATGGTTTAATCATATCCCCCCTTTCACTTCTCACCTCAAGCATGTACATTTTCAGATCTGCTAACCTCTTCTTGTATGTCCTTTCCTGCTGTCCCAGGGTCATAGAAACATAGACGATGATGGCAGAAAAAGACCACAGGTCCATCTAGTCTGCATGGACTTCCCTAACTTGCAGAACCTATTGCGCATACAGGGTTTTATCCCTCTCAGTCCAACCCCCCACTCCCATCTCTATTGCTGCTGACCTGAGCAACCACCACACCCTTCATTCTGTCCCAGTCATGCTTGAAAGCATTTAAGGTCTTGGCACCCACCACCTCCTCTGGCAGAAATGTCCGCACTCTACCACCCCTTCCATAAAACAGAATTTCCTCGCATCCCTCTTAAATCATCCCCCCTCCACTTTCCATTCATGACCTCGGGCTTTTGACTCTACTCATGCCAAATAGCTCCCTGCAGTTCATCTTGTTTATTCCCTTCAGGAACTTGCTGGTCTCTATCGTATTCCCCCTCTCTTGTCTGGTCTCCGGTGAGCACATGTTCAGTGCCTTGAGACAATCTTCGTAAGAGTTGCCCTGTTGGCCTTGAATTATCATGGTCATGCTGGCACTGCACACACTGCCTCCAGCCTGTCTCTGTCCTTCCTTAGGTGAGGACTCCAGAACTGAGCATTACATTCCAGGTACAGTCTCACCAGTGGTCCATAGAGAGGTAGTAGTACCTCCTTTTTCCTGCTGTAAAAACACCTTCCAATACACCTCAGCATTATATTTGCATTACTGCAGGCCTTGTTACACTGGCTTGATTGTTTGAGGGAGTCACTAATGATGAGTCCCAGGTCCCTTTCCTTTTGCCATAGTGCTCAGTTTAACCCCTCCCATCCAGTACTCTGTCCTGTATCCCCCTTTGGTGCATAACCTTGAATTTTCTGGCATTGAATTTCAACTGCCAAACCTCTGACTACTTTGCTAGCCTTTGTAGATCCCTCTCCATCTCCTCGATCTCTTTGTCGCTATCTACCCTACAACAGAGCTTTGTGTCATCTGTGATGAGCCACATCTTGAGTCATTTGGGCCAAATGCTCTCTCCAGTGTTGCTAATGAACATATTGAAGAGGGCAGGACCCAAGACAGATCCGTGCAGCACCCCACTCGTGACCTCTGCCTCATCTGATTTGACTCCATTTACCACCACCCTCTGCTGTCTCTCCTTTAACCAGTTTCCTATCCTATCTAACTATGTCCCTAACCACATCTGCTATCATCTTGGTTTAACACAGAAGTGCCTACTCAGCTGTAATACTAGCAGCACTATAATACCATGTGTTTTATTGCATACCGATATACAACACAAAGTGTATTGACTAGACTTAGACATGTAGTGCAGACTCTTAGTTTTCATTTAAAAGAAATCAGATTTCTAGTATTTTTAATGCATATCACTACAAGGAAAGTGCATTCACATGGCTTAATCATGTAGCACTGTCTCAAAGATTCCATTTAAAACAAATTAAATGTATAGCCTTAATGGTTTCAAGGTTAACTCATATTAAAAATATTATGTTTTAGAAGGTATAACTTTGGAACAGTTAAGACTAGGGACCTTATTTTTCAAATGAAATCTTGGAGTCTGCAATACATGTCTATCTCATTGTGAAATGTTTCCCTTGTATCAATGGGGCCTATGCACCCATGTGGGCCAGGTACATGCGACAGACATGTACCCATCCCATGCTCTCCCAAACCCATGGACATATGCGCAGGACATGCCATTCACAAATGCTGGCTGTCTGTCCATGGCCTCACCACACTGGCATATTGGTACAGGTGGGGGAGACCAGGGGACACAGGCAGGCATTCAGTTAGAAGCCCTCCCTAGTAGCAGAATGGATTCCCTGCTCCATGTGGAGCAGGAGATTGTTGTGGGAAATGATTGGTCCTGTTAAATCAATAAAGACTGGACAAGTGTCCCAGTGGCTATTACCAGCCCTCTCTGCATTTTTGGAGAGCTGGGGCAGCATGGCGGGAGGATCGCTTGCCCCACCATTGCCAGTGAGTAGAAGACAGAGTAGGCACAATGGCTATGCAGGGTCCCTGCCTGCACTGCTTGTGCTTCCCTCAACCAGAAGAAGGGCAGACAATGTTTGCCAAGTGGTCCTTATCTGCTGAGAAATTATATGTTTCTATGTAGCCATCTCCACATTGGTTTATGGCACGGTGTGTAGGAACACCCTTGGACATTCCCCTGGTCTGTCTGCACATGTAGATTCATGGACAGACAGAAGAATGGGTGCAGAAGAGGCTTGTGCCACTTCCAGGAATGCTGTGCGCATGGCAGTGAAACTTAGGGAAGCTTCTGCACCATGCGTATGCAACACGTAGACTTCATGCATAGACCTCTAGTACATTAAAATGTCTTGATACATGCACTGATACATTTCAACATATAGCAACATGTTTTACTGCATTTCAATACATAAGATGTGTATTGGCATGGCTTTGACATGTAGTGCTAACTCTGAGCTTTTATTTAAACATAAATTAAGTTCCTAGCCCTAATGGTTCCATTAGCCCTTCTCAAATATATCAGCTTATGAAAGTTATAGCTTTTGAACAATTGGGGCCAGAAGTTTTGTTTGTTTTCTTATTTTTAATGAAAGGATGGAGTCAGCACTTCAGGTCTGAGGTATCCTTGGACAGACTGGGGATCTGGTGCAGAAGGGACCTGTGCCACATCTGTGAATGCCGTAGAGGTCTGTGTGACCCCCAATGCATGGCACTGATATTTAGGGAAGCTATGCACCATGTATATGCAACATGTAGGCTTCATGCATAAACCCCAACATGTATTAAAATGTTTTGATACATGCATTGATACATTTCAACTTACAGCAACATGTTGAAGTGCATATCAACACACAAGATGTACTCTGACATGGCTTTTACATGCAGTGCTGACTCTAAGATTTCATTTAAACAAAGATTAGTTTTCAAGCCCTAATGGTTCCATTAGCTCTTCTCAGATAAATTCACTTTTGAAAGTTATAGCATTTGAACAGTTTGGGCCAGAAAAAATTGAATGACTGGAGTCAGCTCTTCAGGTCTGAGGTATTTCAATATACTGTACAGCAGGGTGAATTAGCATCCATTATATTTAGTGGAAGTCGACCTACTATACATGTTCACGTCTGATAGAATTAGTGCAGACAGCTTACTCTTCAATGCAGTACTACTGACAATCAGCTGTGCATTATTTTTCACTATCCATTTATTTTCACTGATTGTCAGCAATAACGAATATAGCAAAAATAAACATAGTGAAAATAACCTTCTATACAGTACTTCCCAGGTATTCCTAAGTATTAAAATGTATCAGTGCATATCAGTGTATATTGACATATTTTAGCACATGTCGATACATATAAAGTGCATTGACTAGGCATGTAGCCTGAACCCCAAGCTTTCATTTAAAAAAAATGTGTTTCTAGCAGTAAATGTTTTAAAGTTAGTGCTTACTGAAGAAATTACAATATCTTTCAAAAGGTATTGTATAACTTTGGAACTATTGGGGCAAGAAACTGCATTTATTAAAATTAAAGCTTGGAGTCATCCCTGCATGCCTAAGCCATTGTAAAGCATTTGCATGAAGCAGTATGTGTTAAAACATGTCACTATACATTGACATGTGTTAATGCATGTATTGATGTTTTAATTTATATCATTACACAAAAAGTATATCAATATGATTCAGGTATTTAGGTCTCCCCAGTACATATAATATTATATGGTAAATATAATATTGGCAACTGAATCATAAGATACTAGTGATATTCCATAATGGAGGACCACATACTTTTTCTAGTTGCCAGTTTACCATATAAGATCTGTAATGAAAAAGCAAATGTTAGGATTTGTTGCCTTTAATCATTAGGGATGCAAAAAAGAGTCTCTCGGTGTATAAAAGCTATTATATAGCCATTTATCAGGCATAAAAATCTCACTATTGAGCCAATTACTGGTTTCAGTGAGATCTTATTTCAAACAAATGCTGCAAGCACTTACACAATAGTTATGTTTGAAGAGATAATCTCAGATTTGTTTCCAAAAAATCATCCTGCAAATGAAAGCTTTCTTCCTGGAATATTGAATTAAACTCAAATCTCTTGTGGCTGGTATTATACATGAATTGCAATATCCAGAGTAAAAATTGATATGTAATGTACATGTCTGAGGCTTTCATTGAGGTCATCCAGGAAAAGCTGAGCTCATTTTCAAAAGTAAAACAGAGAGAAACACTGAAGAATACTGGACAGAGACATAAAAGGAGTGGAGCAACACGTATCATAGATGCTACCTATTGCAACCTTCAGCAAAAAATGCTGCATGCATTTTCAAAAAACAAATTATGCAGAAGTGTCTGTTAAAATGTTGTAACAAGCAGGTTAGAAACAGAAAGGTCCCTGCTTGTTACCAATTGTTGCATGTATAGCACTGACTATAAGGAGTCTGTTGAATGGGGACAAAGGGTATGGGGGAAAGAGGAAGTAGAAACAGAAGACAAGAAAAAATGAATTAAGACAAGCATTTGTCAATGCCGAACGTTCACTTGCCGGCATTTGCAATGGTGTTTGGTACTGGTACTGGCTTCAGAGGAGCAAGGAGGCAGCAGAGAGAGCAGCAGGTGCTGCATGGTGGAAGCTTTTTTTTTTAATTCAATATGATTTATTCATTATACTGTATAGATAAGGAATGACAGTAATAGCAAACAGGTGAAAATTGGCAGGTTACAACTCAATGCATCAAGACTGCCAATACAGTTATTAACAAAATAGACACATAATAAAGCACAAACTAAAATAGACAATATACATTAAATTAAACAGATATCCCCCCATCCCACCCTCCACCCCCTGGTGCCAATCATGGTATCTACTGTCCATAAGATGACTTAAGTCAGTTGAGTGGCTTTGGTCTCTATGGTTTCCAAGCTGTGAGAAAAGCATCTAAAGGGCCCCATTTACTGTGATAACCATCAAGTCAGTTGGCCATTGATGTAATATGCCGTTCCAATTGAAGAGCCAATAATATTTGTCTATGCCATTCTATCACAGATGGCAAGGATTCCTCCTTCCAGTACCTCATGATGGTTAATTTGGTTACAGCAGATATCATAGCTATATGTGCCATTCTTATTCTAGGGGTATCAGAGGGATAACAATTGAGCAGATAAGCCTCTGGTGTAAACAATGGATCAAGCCCTAACATTGGGTCAAGGGAGCATCTGTTTGCTTGCCAATACTTACGAACTCTTGGACATTTCCATAACACATGATGTAAGTCCCCGTCTGTTGCTGAACACCTTTGACATTGGGAGGAGGGTAACTTACCCATTTTATATAATCTCTCTGTAGTATAATATAAATTGTACATTATGTTATACTGTATCAAGCGAAGTCTATCTTGTTTAATAAATCTGTAAATATTACGCCAGGTCTGCTTCCATGTGCTAACATCCTCTGTGATGGAAAGTTTTTGGGTCCAGTAGTAGCATATACCTTGTGGCAGGTGAAAGTCTAGAGACTGTAAAATTCTATATATCTTGGAAACCGAGTGTGGTTGTTCTGCTACCTGAAAACAGGTAGAGGGTTCCATTTTTGGAGGAATATATCAGCCCTGTCCCCCCAGAAAGGAGACCAGAATGTGTTTTAGTTGCCAATATTTAAAAAGATGTCCCATATGTGCACTGAAGCGCTGCTAAAATTGGAAAAAGGGGAGTATATCCCCATTAGGGGCTATATCTTTGATCTTAGCCTGCTTCACAAGCATCCAATATGAGGGAGAAATAGGCCTGTTTCCAATTTTAATTTGAGGATTGCACATTAATGGCTGTTCTAGGGACTTATGCCAATCCAAGGCCAGATGCTTTTGCACTTGGTGCAAAGCTCTGATGGACCATCCAATCGGAGTATCCTTTAGGGACGTAGGAAGAAATTTTGGGGAAGAATAAAATAGTGATGTTAGAGTACAATGGCTCTTAGAGGCCAAGTACCTCTCAATATCTAGCCAGAGAGGTAAATATGTATCTGTATCTTGTGATGATAGCATACGGAGCCAGTATCTTGATTTACTAATATGATGTGCACTGTAGTAAATAAAAAATGATGGAAGAGCAAGACCCCCTTGGAGCGTAGGTGCAGTAAGCTTGGAATAAGCTTGTCTTACTCCTTTCCCCTTCCACAAATAAGAATTCAATAGTTTATGCAGCTTTAAAAACCAGGACCTGGGTAGGAAGAACCCTAACATGCCCATAGGATATAAAATTCTAGGAAGTACATTCATCTTGATTGTATTGATCCTTCCCCATAATGAAATGGGGAGGGATCCCCACCTGTCAAGATCTGTTTTCAATGTGGATATAAGATTTGTGAGATTCTCTTTCACCATGATAGACACTTCTCTGGCAACTTTAATGCACAGATAGGTCAAAGATTTGGACTCCCATTTTAACCTGAATTCCTCTATTTCACCATACACAAGCCTTCCATTCATTGGAAAAATTCTGTTTTTTGAGAGATTCAACTTACAACAGGAAACCCTAGAAAAAAGATCTATCTCTTCTAGCAACACTGGGATACCTATAACGGGTTCTTCTTGCATGGTGGAAGCTGTACTGTACAGTACGTGATGCTTCTGCTAAATATTTTACTGTTTCATTTTATATGTTAGCTTGTATGCAATATGGAGTATTTGTAGTGCTTTACGTGTATTGACCATGAAATCCAGTTTATTTTGTCATGGGCCTGGCCAGGATCTGAGCAAAAGTATCAGTCAGTCATGCTGGGCTTGTCAAGTGTCATTGATATTTAAAAAAAAGCTACGATAATTAGGCTTTATTATGCACAGTAGGCTATGTTATATCTTGTACATTCTGCATGGCTACTAACTGTCCATGAATTTCAGCTAAATTATGTTGCTGCATAGATAGGCATTTTAGCATGACTCCTGGGAACATATGAACCTATGCAACAGCAGCAGAAGGCCTTGCAATTGACCAAGTCTGCTCAAGTTGATTACTGTTTTGCCTTCTTCTTTCTGAGAGAACAGGCTGTTTCCCTTCAGTGTAGCAGCAAGATTGACTTTCTGCTGAGGTGCTTTTCTAAGTACTGTACAGTACTAGGGACAAAGAATGTCTAGACAAGTGTCCAGAGGAAAGAACTGATATAAATAACTCCATTGCTGTTTTTATGTCTAGAATAGAAACTGTTCCGTGGGACCTTCTTGCCCCACCCTTTGTGCTAGTCAAGACAGCCAGAAATGAAAGATCTGTTGCAGCATGGTAACTATTTCATTGCTGTTTTGAAAACATGCACATAAAATATACAATGTTTGCATTATTAAAATAACAATTGGGAGTTTTCTTCTATTATTAAAATTACAACTGTGAGTTTCCTTCTTCAAATTATACTCTGTGTGTATTTTGGTTGCACAAATCAAGACATTGTAAGCCCAGCATTCTGCAAAATGTAATCAGTTGACTGGAATAGTTGCAGTAAATACAGAACACAACAAATAAAATAAGCACCATATAACTGATTCTAGAATCCAGACTCTCTCTATAGTTCTCCCTACCTAGTTCTGCCTCATTAAGAGCTGTGCCTGTTATTAAGCAAGATCCCAGTACATATGAGTCTGTTGACTCAGAACTTACACAAATAGAACACTTAGTAAACATAAACAACATAAGTAACCAGCATTTGTTGATGCCGAATGTTGATTGTATTGGTCTGTTGAGCTCGCTCACTGCCCCTGTGTCACTCGCTCGTTTCGTTTCTCCCAGTGCTGCAGGCTGCTCTTTTGTACTGGGCTCCTGCCTTCGTTGGCATGTTTTTCTGCCCACAAAGAAATCTGCAGCTGTCCCGACAGAGCTCTGTTGAGATGGGTCACTCCCCCTCTCTCACTCGCTCATTCTGTTTCTGCTGGCGCTGTAGGCTGGCCTTTTATATTGTGCTCCTGCCTGCATTGCTGTCTTTTTGTGCCCACAAAGAAATCTGCAGCAGTCACGATAGAGTTCTGTTGAGCTCGCTCACTCCCCCTCTCTCACTGGCTCATTGTGTTTCTCCCAGCACTGCAGGCTGCCCTTTTGTACTGGGCCCCTGCATGCATTGCCGCCTTTCTGCCCACAAAGAAATCTGCAGCAGTCCCAACAGAGCTCCGTTGAGCTCACTCACTCCCCTCCCTCACTCTCTCATTCTGTGTCTCCCACTGCTGCAGGCTGCCCTTTTGTACTGGGTTTCTGCCTGCATTGGCAGCTTTTTCTGCCTACAGAGAAATCTGCAGCAGTCCTGACACAGCTCCATTGAGGTCGCTCACTCCCCCCCCACTCGCTCGTTCCATTTCTGCCGGCGCTGCAGGCTAGCCTTTTGTACTGGGCTCCTGCCTGCATTGCCACCTTTTCCTGCCCACAAAGAAGTCCACAGCAGTCATGATAGACCTCAGTTGAGCTCGCTCACACCTCCTCTCTCACTCGCTCATTCTGTTTCTCCTGGCGCTGCAGGCTGCCCTTTTGTACTGGGCTCTGCCTCTGTTGGCATCTTTTTCTGCCTACAAAGAAATCTGCAGCAGTCCTGACAGAGCTCCGTTGGCCTCACTCACTCCCCCTGTCTCACTCACTCATTCCGTTTCTGCCAGCACTGCAGGCTGCCCTTCTGTACTGGGCTCCTGCCTGCGTTGCCACCCTTTTCTGCCCACAAAGAAATCTGCAGTAGTAACAATAGAGCTCCATTAAGCTCGCTCACTCCCCCTCTCTCAGTCACTGATTCTGTTTCTCCCACCGCTGCAGGCTGCCCTTTTGTACTGGGCCCCTGTGTGCATTGCTGCCTTTTCCTGCCCACAAAGAAATATGCAGCAGTCCCAACAGAGCTCCGTTGAGCTCACTCACTCCCCCTCCCTCACTCTCTCATTCTGTGTCTCCCGGCACTGCAGGCTGCCCTTTTGTACTGGGCTCCTGTCTGTGTTGACACCTTTTCTTGCCCACAAAGAAATCTGCAGCCATCCCGACAGAGCTCAGTTGAACTCGGTTACTCCCCCCCCCCCCGTCACTCGATCCTAATCTGTTTCAAACACTGATTTCCAACAGGAACTGCGGTATTCTGCGCCGGAAGCGCAGAAACACATTATGGCCAGGATGTGAAAAATGACAGCTGTTCTGTTCATAAGGAGGTATGAACAAATGCCAGTGTTGAAAATCTGGCATGAAAATATTAATTAATTTGTGAACTTACAAGGGTGCATGGAAACTGCATAACACACGCTCGTAACACAGTCATTTTATGGAGTATCATCACCAAATTTTCAACATAGGCGTTTTAGGACCTCTGCTCATTTACAGTGTCACTGTAATTTTCTTAATCTGTCCAGAACACTGATTTCCCACAGCAACCGCTCTATTCTGTGCCGGAAGTGCGAAAACACATTTTGCCCAGGATATGGAAAATGACAGCTGTACTGTTCACAAGGAGGTCTGAAAAATGGCAATGTTGAAAATCTGGTGTGAAAAAATTGCAAATTCACAAAGTTACAAGCGTGTGTAGCAACTGCACAACGCATGCTCATAAAAAACAGTAATTTTTTTGATTTTTCCCAACAAATTTGCAACATAGGCTTTTTGAGAGCCCGCCTCATGAACACTGACACTGTCATTTTGTTACTCAGTCCCAAAAGGGGATTCTGTGCAGTGACCAGGAAATCACCTTTCGGGGCCAAATAATGCCATGACAGTGCCAGAATTCTTGAGGAGGTGTCCCAAAAACCCCATGTTGAAAATTTGGTGCCAAAATTCCAAAAAATGCCTAAGATATGCATCAAAGTTGAAAAAACCCAATTTATTCTATTATACAGCTTACCGGCATGTCCTCAGTTCGCGGTCAGCTTTGTAGAGTCAGAACATGTTCCCGGTCCACAGAAGATGGTCGCCCGGACTCTGGAGGTAAGTATGGGGTGAAGGTGTGTGTGGGGAGGCAGGGTGCACAGTGGGTGGGTGTGGGTTGTGGGGGGGCAGGGAGACCACCGAGGGACCATTTCCTTTTCCACAGGGGAAAAAAACATCAATGGGACCATTTTTTGTTTTGACAGGGGCATGTGGCATGCTGGGGTGGGCTCCCAGTGTGCCAATGGAGTCTTTTTTTGGGGGGGCAGCTGTAGCTGATGGGGGATTGGGCACCCCCATTGGCACATAACAAAAGGGGGGGTGACATTATGCTGACAGGGATTGGGCACCCTGTCAGCACACAACAAATGTGTGGGGGTTACATAATGCGATGGGGACTGGGCTCCCCCATCAGCAACATCAACCTTGGGGCACTGAAGCCGACAGGGATTGGGACCCCCATCGGCAAACAAACACGGTGGGGGGGCACATGCTGCTTTGGGGGATTGGGTACCCCCTCTGGGGTGGGGGCTTAATATTGTTTGTGAACACGGCAGCAAGCTGCTGCTGTGTTCACAAACAGTATCACTGTAGCAAGGTTCCACCCAGCAATGACGGGTCGCTTCCTCATTGCAGCGAATGGCTTATGCTGCAATGACAAAGTGGCCCCTGATTGCAGTGGCTGAAACCTTACAAGGTTGTGGCACACTGGCTGAACTAGCATCAGCAGCAGTGTGCCACGGCATTGGGCAAAGTGGGACAAGCCTTTAAGGCTGTGGGGACATTGGCCACAACAGTGCCACACCTCCAAAACCTGCTTCTGGAAAGTTGCCGTAATATGTTTCTTGTGCATGCGTGCAATCAACATAATAATAGGGAAAGGATCTGGTTGTATGTGTTACCTCTCAAAGAGACTGCATCTCAAAGCACTTTACAATACAGGAGATGGAAGGTGCAGAATGTTGCAGCCACGAAGCACACGGAGATTCAAGTAACTCAGAGATACATTATAGAGAAAGTGAAGAGAAGTCACACACAGGGAGGATTAGTGACTTCCCCAAGGTCAGTTTATGAGGAAGGAGTGGTCAGAAGAGCTAGGACCAGGAAGAGAGAGTGGGGAGGGGGCAGCAGGAGTCTCCAATAAGTAAAGCCGCACCGGTCCCCAGGAAGTAAAGTAGTTACATGGAACAGGCTTATTATGGTACTATCAAGTAGTGTGAGGCATGCCAATAAACCTGATAGTAGTAGCCATGAGATTTTCAGTGAGAAAACATGGGGTCATTAGGGTGTTTTATAGCATGTTTTGTCTGTCCTCCCCTCCCATGACTGTAGCCCCTTACAATATGTCTGGTCTGGCTTCTTGTCACTGGAACCCAAACTGTTTCATTTATGCCACTGTCAGAGTGGTAACTTTGAAAACTACAACTAAATCTTCCTAGTTAGAGCTCAGTCTAAGTTATGACTTGCCTTGTAATGGACTAGGGAGGTAATGGAAGACACTGGTATAGAGATGAGTTCAAGGAAAAAGGAAACAAAACAAAAAAAACAAAGGCCAATTAGTTTGTGTCTACTATTATTAAGTATGCCTATGTAGTTATTGTAATTCTGTTTTACAGTCCCAGTACATCTATGTAGCTTTGAGTCCACTACTCTGAATAAAAAAAGGGGGGGTAACCATACACAGTTGGCACAGTTTAAAGAAGCAGTGTTCTGGGCCATCTGAGAGGTTGTCCATTGTCACAGTCCTATAGAGTTGTTAAGTGTAGAACTAAGTGTTCGGTTTAGGGGCCTCACATTCAGGCCACACTGCAGAATGCATTTTTTTTTGTTTAAAACTAGTCCTTCAAAGATGTTTTAGAAAATATAGGCTCTAGTATTTTTTTGATACAAAGGAGGAGACAACATTAAGCACACCAGTACTGTATACTGTATGTGACCTTCAGTTTGAATATGTGCACTACTGTAGATTTCAGGAACCTGCAGTCCATGAAGACGTTCCAATTCATGGTGAATCAGCTCAGAAACACTTTGACAGTTTCTGCTTAGTAATACAACATGAAGAGAGCAAACCTTGATTTAATCAGCATTTTGTTCTCTTTATTTTCATGCTGAAAACAAGGTGCAGTTTGATAAATGGAGAAACAGGATACATTCTTCCATTCAAGTCTCAGGAGCGCCTTGCCAGTTCCCCTCTACTGCACCATGTACAGTATGGGGGGTAGGAAGAAGCTCCTTGGACTTGAATGGATGAATGTATCCTGTTCCTCTAATAATGAAGTTGCACCTTGTTTTCAACCTGAAAATATAGTGAACACATACAGTTTGCTGATTAAAATCAGGGTACTGTTTGCTCTCTTCTTCTTGTATTACTAAGAGGAAACTGTCAAAGTGTTTTTGAGTTGATTCACAGTTAACTGGAACAACGTCTTTATGGACTGCAGGTGCTGGCTACTTTGCTGTTACAGATGGATTAAAGCACTAGTGTGTGAGCACTTTTTGAATAAAGAGCTGTTTTTTGATATTCCAGTCCTTGGTTTGGATGTTGTTTTTTTTTTCACTTTACATTTGCTGGTTAATTAGCACCAAACCTGTCCCCAGTGCAGCTGTTTCTGTGGACTGCCTTAAATAAATAAATAAATATATTCAAGATATTTCAAACTGTGAGCCCCCAGTGTTTCATTCCCCAAACCCAATACCATACTTAAAAAAAACAGGGAGGTACATTATCAGGGCATTTCTGACTTTTATTGTACTATATGCATAAATACATGTTTGTTACTTAGATGTTGAATGTTGACTCGCTCCTCTGCTCCCAGGGAAGATGTCAATGTGACCATTAGGCCATCAACATCTTGATGTTGGATGGGTAACAGAGGTGTGGGGTGAACAGCACACAAAGGAGGGAGGGAGGAGGGAGGGAGGGTGTAATTGGCTGCGGGATGGGGAATGGAGGGTGCAGGGTGGAGAGCACACAAAGAAGGAAATAGGAGGATTTTATTAGATGCTGGGGTGGGTAACAGAGGCTGTGGGGTGGAGAACACACAAAGGGAGGGAGTGGGAGGGTTTAATTGGATGCTGGGACTGGTAACGAAGGGTGTGGGGCAAAGAGTACACAAAGGGAGGGAGCGAGAGGGTGTAATTGGCTGCTGGGATGGTGAACAGATTGTGTGGGGTGGAAAGCACACAGAGGGAGGGAGCGGGAGGGTTTTATTGGATGCCAGGGTGGGTAACGAAGGGTGCAGGGTGGAGAGCACACAGATAGTGGGAGGGAGAGGGTTTTATTGGATGCCAGGGTGGGTAACAGAGGGTGCAGTGCAGAGCACACAAAGGGAGGGAGCAGGAGGATTTTATTGGATGCTGGGTCTGGTGAGAAAACAGAGGGTGTGGGACAGAGAACACACAAAGGGAGGGAGTGGGAGGACATACAGTAATTGGCTGCCAGGATGGGGAATGGAGGGTACGGAGTGGAGAGCACACAGAGGGAGGGAGCGGGAGGGTTTTATTGAATTCTGGCATGTATAATGGAGGTTGCTGGGTGGAAGGCACACAAAGGGAGGGAGTGGGAGGGTTTTATTGGATGCTGGGGTGGGTAACGGAGGATGCAGGGCAGAGAGCACACAATGAGAGGGAACAGGAGGGTTTCATTAAATTCTGGGGTGTATAATGGAGGTACTCTGTGCTTGCTACCATCCCCATTTACTGGTGACTGTTCCCATTGCCTCTATAAATAAAGGCTTCAGTATGAAAGGGGAATTTTTTTTTAATAAAAAGAGAGCTTTTTTGTGTTAAATTACATTATTTGAAATCCAAGAAACAGGGCAAAGCAACAACTCTGAAAGCCACTCCATACATGATTACTCCCTGTATGTCTCCATTTAAATAAAAAAAAAATGTTGCTCTGCTCTGACTTAGATTGAGATGGGACATGTATTGAAAAGTAGAATTTTTTTTGTGTATAAATAAAATGAGCCTGGCAATCCACGGAACAGAGATGTATACTGGCAGCCTGGTTTAGTGTGTGACAGCTCGTTCTGAAACAGTTCTGGCACCGAAAGCTTGCCGTGCCTGTTTATAATCCTTTGGGTGAAGGAAAACTTTTTTTTTATTTAGTTTTACCCCCAGAGTTGTTTGTGACTGTTCTTTTTGATTCCTTTGCATTTTGAAAAGAAAAGAAAAGTATCCTTCTGTTAAGTAAAGTGGGAGAGCGACGAGAGAGTACCATGAACGGGCATTGGCAGAACACTGTCTCTCTCACCCTCTCACTCTGTCCCCCATGGTGTTAGTTGAGTATACTGCAGACTGTATGTGTAAACCATGGAATGACCTCCCCTTAAAATTCTGCTGCCTCAAAGAAATGAAAATGATTCTTGCACCCAATATTAAAATAAAATGAGGAACAAATAATAAACATGTGTTAAATAAATATTACAGGATGACACATTGTTTTGTTCTCTGCCCCTTACTTACGTTTTCTAGCATAGGACATATTATTATAGGTAAGCCATTCTTAATCATTGCAAAAGTACTCAATATCAGGATGGGGAATGGAGGGTGCGGGGTGGAGAGCACACAGAGGGAGGGGAGGAGGAGAGGGAGGGTTTTATTGGATACTATGGTGGGTAATGGAGGGTGCAGAGTGGACAGCATACAGAGGGAGCAGAAGAGTTTTATTGGATGCCAGGATGGCTAATGGAGGGTTGCCAGCATTGAGACGGGTGACAATGCAGCACTGCTAAACTGTTACTTAAAGCAGAAGCCATAACTCCAGCCATGCACATTAGGGTCAACTGTAATGCACATGGCCAGAGTTAAGGCTACTGCAAGAAGTGAAGTGCTCTCCCATTGGAATGATTCATTTCTTTCAACTAGAAAACATGCTATATCAGCAAAGCAGAACTTGTGTTATGACCAGAGTGCATGGTCATTGGTGTACACTGCCAAGCACATTGCAGTTTCAGCTGTAATTGGCTTGGGTAGTGACACACCTCTCAAATATTGTGTAGTCCCAAGACGTTACTTGCACAAGCGCAAGTGAACGCATAAAAAGGCAGTAAAACAAATAATCTATCAAACTTCATGACCACTGCGTGCCAGTGCTATTTTCTTACTATAGAAACATAAGTTTGGAAAGGATTCTTGGTCCATCATTTTCCCCCACCCTACCCCGACTTCATAAGTAGGGATGAACTAAGTAAGCTGAACAATTTTTGTAATTTATGTGGATTAGCCCAAATAAAAGGTAATATTTCAGTTTATAGTGGGGTCTTGCTTTTACCCAATTTTGTAGTTCTTAATATTTCTAATTTTTTATTTGCTTACATTTATGCTATATAGTATATTGTTTGAGTGTATTTTGCATGACAATCTGCTCCTTCTCAGGTGTTGTTGCGTTATCATTTGGACATCTAGATAATGTTGTACCATCATCCTAGCAGCACATCCAGAAGTCCCCCCCCCCAAAAAAAAAAGCCTAAAGCAACCTGCGTTTTTTAAATGAAAAAAACTACACCCAGCTGCTCAATAATTCACCCATCTTCTGCCACCAAGCAGGCCAGGTAAATGCTTCATGTTGTCTGTCTTAGTTGGTTAGCCATCCATTGACAAGAGATGACATCTCACTGTAGTAGTTTTAGAACTGTGCATTGCCATACCATAAACCAGCAATGCTCAGTCGGGCTGAAACTGTAATACTGTGAGCAGACATCACTGAGCATTACATGGTTAACATTAGCTATACTGACCAACTAAAATGCTTACCTGACTTATGCGGGACGGTAGATCGGTGGTTTATTGAGCAGATGAGTGCGGGTGCTTTATTAAAAAGAAATACTGTAGCAGATTAGAGCTCATGATACCGTAATTCTGATTTTCAACAGTTAGGTAAAGTTAGGTGGTTAGGTGGGGGTGGGAGATTAGTGTTTCCTAAAATATTTCAAAATACTGTAACAGTTAGCAAACACAAATATATCAAGGTGTGTGACTTGACCTAGTGATTCTGATGGCATCATCAAATAATTTAATTTTTCACAATTATAGTTTACAAGGTCATCAGAATAAAAAAGGCTACCTGTGTTTTGGTGGGGCAGTGTGTGCCACCCCTTCCAAGCACTGTTTAAAGAACCTGCTCCAGTTTCCTTTGGACTCACACTTGTCCATGCTGCTGCTCTATTGCTGCTTGATCTGGGGCCTCGTATTGCTTTTCTAGGTTTCTGTCTGCATCTCTTCTATTATTTAGTTGTTTTTTTTTGAGGGGGGGTTACATAGAAACATAGAAACATAGAAGTTGACGGCAGATAAGGACCACAAGGCCCATCCAGTCTGCCCATTTCTTTTTCTAACTTATAAATGTGCCATCGGCCTTTGCTCTGTCAGTGGCCTATCTATTCATAGTCATTTGTATTGCTCCCTTATGCCTATCCCATGCCTGTTTGAAGCCCTGCACTGTATTCATAGCCACCACTTCTTGTGGTAAGCCATTCCATGCATCCACCACCCTTTCTGTGAAAAAAGAATTTCCTCACATTCCCCTTAATCAGCCTCCTTCTAATCTCATGCTGTGTCCTCTTGTCCTGCTATTTTCTTATATTTAAACATTTTAGACTCTTTCACCTTGTTTATGCCCTTAAGGTGTTTGAATGCCTCGATCATATCACCTCTCTCCTCCTTTGCTCAAGGGTATACATATTGAGCTCCGTTAATCTGTCCTCATATGTCTTTGATGCAGTCCCTGCACCATTTTAGTTGCCCTTCTCTGGACTGCCTCAATTTGGTTAATGTCCTTGTGAAGGTGTGGCCTCAATACTGCCGCAGTACTCCAGATGGGGCCTAACCAGTGTCTTGTACAGAGGATTAAAACCTCCTCTTACGACTTGTGATACCCTACTAATACACCTAACACCCCCCTAGCCTTACCTACTGCTTTAGAGGTCTGCTTGGATGATTTTAGGTCATCAGTGATGATGATGCCCAAGTCTCTTTCTTCCTTTGTGACTGCTAGCAACTGCCCTCCCAGCCTATAGGTGGCTTCAGGGTTTCTCCTCCCTATGTGCATGATTTTGCACTTCTTTGCATTAAATCCCAGTTGCCACTCTTCTGACCATTCTGCTAGTTTATCCAGATCTCTTCTCATTCTGCCCACCCCATCTGGATCATCTACTCTGTTGCAGATCTTGGTGTCATCTGCAAACAGACAAGCCTTTCCCTCTAGTCCATCTGCAAGGTCACTAATGAAGATGTTGAAGAGGACTTGCCCCAGGACCGATCCCTGAGGTACCCCACTTGTGACTTGCATCTCTTCTGACTGTATACCATTTACCACCACTCTCTGTTTTCTGCCCACAACCAGTTTGCCACCCAGCTGACCAACTTTAATCCACCGAGCCTACCCAGCTTATTTATCAATCTTCTATGTGAACAGTGTCAAAAGCTTTGCTGAAGTCAAGGTAGACACATCAACTGCTCCCCTTGGTCCACCACTCTGTTACCCAGTCAAAGAAATCTATGAGATTAGTTTGACAGGACCTTCCTTTGTAAACCCATGCTGTCTTGGATCCTGTGCCCTATGGTTCCAGGTGTTGCACTATCCTTTCCTTAAGGTGCCTCCATAATCTTGCCCACTACTGAGGTAAGACTGACGGTCTGTAGTTCCCGCCTACTCCCTGCTACCACTCTTGTGGGTGGGATCACATGAGCCCTTCTCCAGTCTTCTGGGACCTCTCCTGTGCTCAGAGACTTACTAAACAATTCTGCTAATGGCTCTGCTAGTTCCTCCTTTAGCTCCTTAAGTACCCTGGGATGTATGCCATCAGGTCCCATTGCCTTATCCACCCTGAGCTTAGCAAGCTCTTGTGGACCCTTTCTTTTGTGAAGGAAGTAGTGCTCACCTCCCCCCCTGTGTCCATGATGCTGAGCTGTGGGCCCTGCCTACCTTCTCTTCAGTAAATACTGAGCAAAGTATCTATTTAGGATAGATGCCTTTACAGGGTCCTCCTCCTCACATGCTCCCTTTCTCCATTAAGCTTAGCAATACCCCTCTGGACTTTCTCCTTTCACTAATGTATCTATAGAAAGTCTTGTCACCTTCTTTACTGTTCAGTACTAGTGTTTCCTCAGTTTGGGACTTTGCCTGCCTTACTGCCTTACCTGCTTCCCTTAGGGCAGTTTGGTATGCCTCCCTATCTTCATCCCTGTGTTCCCTTATATTTCCTGAAGGCCAGCCTTTTGGCTCTGACCTTTTCTGCTACTGTATTTGAGAACCAAAGTGGTTTCCTTCTTCTTTTGCACTTCCTTTTCTGTCTAACACAATGGGATGTTGCTTCAAGTATTGCATCCTTAATGCTTGCCCACTTTGCCTGTACCCCCTCACCTGTGTTTCTTTTTGCCAGGGCTAGCTTAACTCTGTTGGCCATCTTATCAAAGTCAGCTCCTCTGAAGTCCCATATTTTTGCTTTGGAATGGGATGATTTAGATGTAGTAGCCAAATTGAACCATACCATGTGATGGTCACTGGCCCCCAGGTGACCTTCTACCTGGAGATCTGTGATCCCTTCTTTGTTAGTCAGTACTAGATCTAGGATAGCCCTGTCTCTTGTGGGTTGCTGTACCAGTTGTTTGAGGCCTTCCCCCTGCAGGGAATCCACTATGAGTCTAGTTCTGGCAGATGTTCCTGCTGGTATTGACCAATCTGTATCTGGCATGTTGAAGTCTCCCATTATCAGAACCTCCTTTAGCTGTCATGTTTGTATATCTTCTAACAGTAATGTGTCTATGTCTTCCTCTGGTCTGGGGGCCTGTAGACAACCCCAGTTCTTATGGCTGTCCCATTTCCTGTTTCCAGGGTGACCCACAGTTCTTCTGGCTCCTTATGTGTATTCTGAATTTCTGTAGCTTTGATATTTTCATTAACATACAGGGCCACTCCTCCCCACCTTTTTGCACCTCGGTCTCTTCTGAACAATACATAGCCAGGTACTGAAGTCTCCCAAGTGTGGTTACTGGTAAACCACGTCTACACCCAATTACTGCTTCTCTGTTTTCAGGAAATGTGTGCCCTTACTCCTCTTCTCTCATGCCTTACTCTAACATGCTGAACAAACATTTTACACACTGTAGCTGCCCTGCTGCATATTGTGCCCTCTCTTCTGGCCTTCTGCCTTCCCTGACCTATCAAGTTGTTTCCTGCCGTTGCCTTTTGCTTGCTTGCACTGCTTCTTCCAGACAACTCCTTTGTTTTCTCTCCTGTTTAGCATGGTTCAGTTTCTTACTGTTCAACATCCGAGTTGCAGTTCTACTGGACCACTTGTGCCTAGAGGGTCTAGTGTCTGAGTCTAAGGGGCTGTTTGTATTTGCTTCTTACATGCCGTTGCTCACAATTAATTCACATTGTGACTCATATAATGCAGATTTAGTACTTGATTTTTTTTCTCTACAAGTACTGCCACATTGTTTGGACTATTACCTTGGGTTGGCTATTCAGGCTTAGCACTGACTCAAGTTCATGGATGTGCTGCTCCTTCCATTGTTGTTCTTCACATTATGGCCATGAGTCTGACTGGTCTCCACCTTCATCCCCTTTTCCTTTAGCAGGATCAAGTCCTTTGTTCATCAGGAGTGGAGCTCTCACTGAGAAGGGTGTTCCTTTAGTCATACTGACTGGGCTGTGCTGCACCCTTCATAAGTTAGGTCTCCTTATGGGCCACAAGCCAGGCATTGCTGCAATACCACAGCTGTTACTTCTTTGGGTCTGCTCCTTCTTCCTTGTACTGCTGCCAGGGGATGTACTGTTTACCCCGCTATGGGTGGGGTGCTTATCACCATGAGGGCCCCTTTAGTTATCTTGACTGAGCTCTGGAAATCTTTGGAGTTGGCAATCTCATTAGAGGGAAGGGCAAGACTTTTGTTAGCTCCCTACTTGGTTTACATAGCAGTCCTTCAAAGCAGTTACATTCCAAATTTCAAGCAGTATTCAAGCTGCCATTAATTCCCAGAGCTGTCACATTGGGTATTGGGAGAATTAAAATAAAGAAAAATAGACAACAAGCCTGGAGGGAGGGTAATCTTAAACCTTGGAGCCCCAGAGGTTTCCTCCATGGGGGAATAACTGTTCTGTATGACAAGGTCATCAAATAATTTTTGTCACGAGATGAGGTCTGAATGGTGTCTCTTTCTGTCTTGTACACTTCCATAGCTAGTTTTCCTTTCCCTTTCTCCTTACAGGGAAGTGAATTACAAACCTATCAATGCTCCACTATGCCTTCAGCTTTGTCTTTTTAGGGATTATTACTATTGTCCCCAAGGAATCTTTAGTCGAAGGGCACATTGTCTATGTGAAAACCTCTAGGGATGGAGTTCTCCTAAAGAGGGTTCCTTGCTATGTGACTAAGCTCAGTGGTACTACTGTATGACAGGGTGGTAGTTCTCTCTGGGACAAACAGAGGAAAGGTCAAAGTCTACAAGTCATAATCATTCAATCTATGCTGCATATCCATTTTTACACAATCATAAGTTGCCCAATAAACTGGTGAATCATAGCCTTATATTCAAGGCCACTGATTTATTTTTAGTTATTTTTGAATTTTGGCAAGGAAAGACAGAATGAGGTGAAGCTCATTTCCAGGTATGTCCCAGGAGCACAGGGCATTTAGGCAACTTGGTCAGGGTCACACAGTTTGCAAGTGGTAGCTATCCATTTCAAATCCAGGTCTTCTGGATCTCCAGGCTCACAGCTTGGTGCTCTAACCCTTTAGGCTTCCAGTTTACAGTGGCTGAAGCTATCAAATACTGTTTTCAAGAACTGAAAATCCAGGAATTGTACCAATAACTACCACTGTAATGTTTAGATTTGATCAGGATTCTACTGTCTATAAATGTATAAATACATAGAATTTATGAAAAGTATATGTATATAAACCACAGAGACAGGCCATATTAAAAAAACAATGTGTTATTTTTTCATATTTTGTGATTCTGAATCCATATTGCATACTTTGAAAAACAGTTTTAAAATCAAGCCATTTTTGGGGGGCTAACCTTATATGTTATATAAAACAAACAATAGAAGAGTGCTGTGCACTAGTGAAATAATACCATCTCGGGGCTTATGGTTTATGAGCTCTTTGGCCCCCTAGATGCTATTATTTCCTTGTGCACAACACTTTTCTATCATTTAACACATACATGTACTGTACATTTACAGAGGGATAGAGAGATAGCAAGAGAGAGAAAGACTGTACATAGACAGACAGACAGACATAGTAGTGCCCCTATAATAGGATTTAGTAGGCAGTTTAATGTTTAACCCAGCTGAGTCATCCCTCTACAGAATAGCCTGAAATGTGGCGTACATGGGGTTGGTGTCAGGATCTCTGGATCCTATAAATTTGGTAACAGTCGGTTCAATGGTCTAGTGTTCTAGAAGATTGAAATCCCCTAAAAACTATTAAACATATTTTTGATCACTGATAGCACAAAAAATCTGAGAATTGAAGCCTGAACCTTTTATGATCATTGGAGTCTGGCCCAAAGGTAATTATTTGATGGAGTAGGTGACTTTACTGAAAAATGTGTGGGTTTTGAATCATTAAGAAATTAATTGCAGAGAATGTCTTATTCAACAGTCTAAGGATAACTGGATTTTTACAAACCTGACATTTGTCAATATCATGAGGGGGTTCCAATTTTATGACTCAAAACTGCCATTTTCTTGTGGTTTTGAGTCATAAAAAAGGCCCCTGCTGTGCTCAGATTGTCACTAATACAACCAGCAATGGGTACCCAACCCTTCCACCATGCCCCTTCCCGCTGTCTGATCTTCAACAAAGTCAGTGGCAGGTTTCCAACCCCACTAATTGTAATTCCTTTCACCAGTGTTCAGTAAAGCTGGCGTTGGGTGCCCTACTCTGCTGCCAGTACCCATCCATTGCCTGCCTGATCTTTAATAAAGCCAGTGGCTGGGTGCCAAACCCTGCCCCTGATACTCCTACCTTCCTGCCCGAATTTCAATAAAACCAGTGGTGGGTAACCAACTCTCCTTCCTGCCCAATCATCAGTAATGCTGGTGATTGGTACCCAGTCCTCACACTGGTATCCATCCCATCTGAACTACAATAAACTCAGTGGTGGGTGCCCAGTTCCAACACTGATACCTCCCTCCCACCCAATCTTCAATAAAACCAGTGGTGGGTACTAATCCCTGCTGCTGGCACCCCCATCCACCTATTCGATCTTCAAATAAGCCAGTAACTGGTAGCCATGCTCACTGATGTTACCCCCAACCCACCCAATCTCCTTTTCTTGTCACCCTTGCGCCAAGCATTACTGTGTCAGTATTTTGCTTTTTATGCTAAAACAGTGCCAAGGTTAGGGTAATGTCAACATTGCATCGCATGATCACTCAAACCTTGAGAAACAGCACACCACGAATTCTTCAAGGCTCCAGGTACATTTTCTGCTAACTTTTGATTTCCCAATTTTTTTGTGCTTTAACCCTAACAGATGCATTAATGTAGCATTTTGTGACTTCTTTCCTTAGTTTTTGAAAAAGCTATATAATAGCTGACACCTTTGGCTTTCTTTGTGCATGGCCCAGTGGGCCTTGCATGCAGCAGCAGCCCTATTGAGCACAGCACAAGACCAGTAGCTTGCTTGGCACAGAGCATTACAGTACTTACACAAAGCAGCAGACCCACTGAATATGGTGCTGGACCTTTAGCTTGCTTTGTACACAGCCCTGTGGGCCCTACATGAAGCAGCAGACCCTTTGCACATCTCACTGGACCTGTTGCTTGCTTCACACAGGGCACTACTGGCTCCATGCAAAGCAACAAACCCATTGGGGCATAGCATTGGACCTGTACCTGCTTTGCAAAGGATGCTGTGGGCTGTATGTGAAGTAGCAAATCCATCAGACACAACACCAGACCTGTAGCTTGCTTCACACAGGGCTCTGAAGAGCCTATGTAAAGCAGAAGACCTGTCAGGCATGGTACCAGATGTGTAGGATGCTTCACATAGAGTCTTGTGGATGCCATATGAAGTACAAGACTCATCATACTACTGTTTAAGCACACTGAAGTATGCTACCTTGGCAGAATAAGGTGCTCAGGTAGGCTACCTAAAGAAGATGCCCATTCTCCATTGCCCAGCTTCATTTTTATTTGCACATGGTTAAGGGAAGTCTTTAAGCTGCTATTTAGGTATTAGGAATAATACACTAAGAACTGGGATAATAAACTAGGAACTAAAATAAAAGAGTGTATGTGTTGACTTAGTCATGGAGTCAGCAGTGTGGCAGCTGAATGTGAAAACCAGAGGCTACATTTTTTCTTGATACCAGCTCAGGTGGCAACAAATGTTTATGAGTTGAAACAAAATGAAGCTGGGCAATAAAGAATGAGCTGAACTTCAAAAGAAAAAGAAAATTGCCTGACAGCTTGAACTACCTGTTTGAGTGCTCAGTCCTGGTTTGCCCGCTGCTCTCACCACTGGCCTGTTATTGGATGTGTTGTTAGGGGGTAGGGAAGTGTTTAAGTTGCCATTTATGTGTTTGGAATAATGAACTGATGAACCCAGCATACGTGCTTGCAGCATCTTTTTTGATTAGCCCACCCACTCACCAGTTTTGTCAAGGTAGCACACTTCACTGTGGTTAAACAGCAGTTTGTTTATCCTGGGTGGAGCACCTTAGATACTGTGAGCCCCATGCTATACATTTAATAGACCCATCATGCTGGTCTGAATGTTGCCACTTGGGTGGACATGAGGAGTGGTGGTATGAAACCTGTCCCCATAATTTTGGTTTAATGTGTAATATGTTTTGGGGGACACCAAATTTAAGCTTTTTCTGCTAAAAAAGCTAAGTCCCTGCAAACACACAGCTTTTTTTTACTTAGTTTTATTTAAGCATGTATTTTTTTTTAGGATGATGACTGGTGGTGTGGGACCAAGGCAAAAGATAGCAACCAGTCAAGGTGGAGGGAGAGCTGTGCCAATCACTCATCATGGGACCGCTCAACAAGAATGTATAGGGGTGACTATGGGGTTGAGGAGGGTGGCCTGGGTGCTAGAGGGTGGGAGAAGGTTGGAGTTTGCTTTAACAGGGTTGTGGGAGAAGTGTAGTATGGATAACAATGGATGGGTGAGTTTTTCCTTATCTTTTGTTTTTATATGGGGTTGTGTTTATATTATATATATTTTTACAGGGTATTGACCAGTCAAGGACAGCAGGTGACAAAATGGTGACTGGCTGAGGAAGAGAGAGGGCTGTTCTGGTCACCCACTCTGGGACCATATAATACATTTATTCATGTACTGTATGTATGTATGTATGTATGTATGTATGTATGTATTTATCTGTTTGTTTCTTTCTTTCTTTGCTTTTGATAGCTGTGTAGGACCACTGGAACTAAATGTCCCATTTTCAGGTGTGACCCGAGATTAGTAACAAAATAAAGTATATACATTTAGAATACATAACACAATCATTTAGGATGCATAGTGCAAATATAAGGAGTTGCATAATTACAAACTGTGGCAGAGTACAAGTGACAAACCATTTGAAACATTTGAAAATACCAAATCAAAGCAAGTTAGTTAACAGACATACAATATAACAAGCATTTGTCAATGCCAAATGTTGTCTTGCTGGCATTGGCATTGGTAGTGCAGGAATTAGAGACACATAATAGGAATGGCAGTGAAGTATTGAAGTGATGCAATCTTCATTACTTTCAGTAGAGACTGGATACATTGGGTGTGCTTGTCGTTAGCTATAACGCTCATGCTATTTTACCTCACTCTACCCTGTAGACACTGACAAGTGTCGTGGTGTGCTTTGGGGTCTTTGGGCATTATACTTACCCCATTCCATAAGGAAATATACTGAGGTGGGTGCAGTATAGGAGAATGGGGTGAACTTTGTGGCCGAACACTCCAAGGCACACCATGATGCCTGTCACTGGCTGCAGGGTGGGGCTGGGGTGAAATGGCATGAGCATTACAGCCGATGATCCCAAGTCACACCCCTGACACCTGTCAGTCTCCACAGGGTGGGGTGCTACAGTTAGAAACCCTAACGCTGTAGGCATGTGTTGGTATTTTCACTCTAAATTTTCAACATGGGCTTTTTGTGACCCCACTTCATGAAGAGTGGCACTATCAGTTTGTTAGCTGAAAGGTGGTTTTGCACAGCGGCTATGCCATTTGGCGACACAGGGATGAAAACACATTTTGGGCAGTATGTGGAAAATGACAACTGTATTGTTCATGAGGTGATGTAAACAAGCATTTGTCAATGCCGAATGTTGTCTCGCTGGCATTGGCAGTGGCGGAGGTGGAGACGCATAGTGCTGTGATTTTGTTAATGTGTTCCAAAAGTTGATTTCCCACAGTAACCATGCCATTGTGCGCCACAGGTGCGAAACACATTTTGGGCAGGATGTGAAAAATGAGAGCTGTACTCTTCATAAGGAGGTATGAAAAAATGCCAGTGTTGAAAATCTGGCATGAAAATATTGCAAATTTTCGAAGTTACAAGAGTGCATGGAAACTGCGCAATGCATGCTTGTAACACGGTCATTTTATGGAATTTCATCACCAAATGTTCAACATATGCATTTTAGGGCCTCTGCTCATGAACAGTGTCACCGTCATTTCCTCAAACTGTCCCGAAAACTGATTTCACACAGCTACCGTGCTATTCTGCACCGGACATGCGAAAACACATTTTGGCCAAGATATGTAAAATGACAGCCATACAGTTCACAAGGAGGTATGGAAAAATGCCGATTTTGAAAATCTGGAGTGAAAATATTACAAATTCACGAAGTTACGAGCATGTGTGGAAAACGCGCAATGCACACTCATAAAACAGCCGTTTTTTTTATTTTTCCACCAAATTTGCAACATAGGCTATTTGACAGCCCCTCTCATGAACAGTGGCACTGTCATTTCCTTAATTGGTCCCGAAAGGTGATTCCACACAGTGATAGCGAAATCACCTTTTGGGACAAAATAACCCCATGACAATGCCTGAATTCATGAGGAGGGGTCCCAATAACCCCATGTTGAAAATTTGGTGTCAAAATTCCCAAAAATGGCCGAGATATGCACCAACATTGAAAAAATCCTATTTATGCCATTATACAACTTATCGGCATTTCTTCAGTTCACGGTCAGCTTTGAAGAGTGCAGACGTGTTTCCGGTCCACCGAAGATCTTCGCGCTGGGCTCCGGAGATAAGTATGGGGTGAGGGGGGTGTGGGGAGGTAGGGTACATAGAGGGTGGGCGCGGGTTGAGGGAGGGGACAGGGAGACTGTGAGGTACCAGTTTCTCTTTTACAGGTAAAACAAACAAAAAAAAACATCACGGGGCAGGTTTTTTTACAGGGTAATTTGGCATTCTGGGGTGGGCTCCTAGCATGCCACCTGAGTTATTTTCTTTTGGGGGACTGTAGCTGATGGGGGATTGGGCACCCCCATCGGCAAATACCAGTTGGGGTGGGAGAGCTAAGGGGTATTGGGTACCTCCCTAGGCACACAACAAATGGGGGGGACATTATGCTGATAGGGAGTGGGCTCCCCAGTTGGCAGACTGAACTCGGAAGGGAGGACTGAAGCCGAAGGGGATTGGGCCTCCATTGGCAAAGAAAGACTTTTGGGGGGGCATATGATGCCAAGGGGGATTCGGCACCCCCTCAGCACACAGCAGAAATGGGAGGGTGGACATTATGCTAACAGGAGTGGGCTCTGTCGGCATTGTGACAGGCGGTGGCAGTCACTGCCGCCATGTTGCTTGCGCATCGGGAGGCGTGTTTTGGTCCCGCTGCATGAGATCTTCGCTCTCATTGCAGCAGACATTTTCTTAGATCTGGTGGCCACATTAAATATGCATGGTGTCAGCACCTGCTGGTGGCTTATTGGGGAATGAGGGACGCACCTACTGATGTATGCCCTGCATTCGCCCACCATGACCGCACCTCCAAATCTGCTACTATTGCAATATGTTGGCTGGCATGCACGCATGAGCCAACATAAAAAGAGGGAACTACAATCCAGTGGGTGAGGGCTAATAATGGCAGCAGTGAGTCAGCAGCTGCATTCTGCTAACAAAAGAAGATGCTCTTTATGTGCTGATTTGAAGGTGTAGATAGAACTATCTAGTTTGACAGAAGGGGGAAGGGGTGGGGCTAAATAGGCAAAGGGTCTCTGCCCTGCACTAGTTTTTATTCTTGAAGTTGTGAGGGGTATGTAGGATGAGGATCTCAAGTTTCTGAAGGAGGAATAAAACCAAATACTGAGCGCTTTACAAACAAAGGGGGTGCAGGGCCTGGTGTGGCACAGGAGCCTCCTGACGAAGCTTATTGTAGCGAAGCACCAAGGCTGCTGGGTAATGGTGTCCACAGCATTGCAGTTGCACCTGGAGCTGCAGTGAATTAAAACTTTTGGAAACCAAGAATCTTGTAATGTGGTTTTTCAGGTTATTTTGCCTCATTTAATCTCACCCTGGAGTGCAAGGCCATCTGTGTTTGTTCAAATTCTGAAGGAGAGATGCCTGGTCAGAGTCAAGGCTAGGGAGGGAGGGAGGGAGGAGAGCTGGTGTTGATGAGTTTGTAGGTTACTCAGTGCAGTGCAGTTTACATCTGGCCTATGCGTGAGGACCATTTTAACTCTTTTAGCTCTCTGCAGGGATGGTCCTTATTGAGAGCGCTCAGGGCAAAATGGCCAAATTATGTTGTACAGCACCCTCAACCTTGTCATTTCAGTTTACTTTGCTTGCAGGAGAGTGGCTGCCCCTTAAGTAGGGGTGGGGAGGAGAACGCTGTTGGTGATGGCCAGTCAGGATTCTTTAGTAAGGTAGGTTCTTAACCTGTAGAGCTTCCCAAGCTTCTGATTTATTGTTCTTGTGGCAGCATCTGTATGTGGTTCATATGATAACATGGATTCCAGATGTAGTCCTAGATATGGAAAAGTGGTAACAGATTCTAGGTGATCTCCAGCTGAGGAGATGACCTTGAAGCAGTTTGGCTGTTGGTGTAATTTCAACAAGGACATAAGCAGCATGTTTTTTTTTTTTCTTGCTGTTCAAAACAAGTTTTTTTCATGTGAATCAGTTTTGCATTGCAAAAAAATCTCTTTGCAGGCATTGTTGGTGTTGTGGACATCTCCTGCACAGCAATAGACTACCACATCATCTGCACAGAGTATGGCTTTTGGGCTGCCACAGTGATTGGAAAGGTCATTGATAAATAGGGTGACCAATATAGGCCCAAGAATGAAACTCTTTAGTATGCCTTGGGTGATGTGTCTGGCAGAGGAGAGCACTTTTCTTATCTTTATGCATTGTGTACAATTTGAGTGGTAGTTTCTGAGTCAGGATATGGAATTTGTATTGCACTCCAGGCTTTGAAATTTGTACAGTAGTCGTGTATGATCAACCAGATTGAAGGCTTTTTTGAAAATGACAGATAGCACTTATTAGTTGTCCTGTATGATATGTATCTAACAGAGGCAATGTCAAAGGTAAAACTGATTACAGCTGTGTCAGTACAGTGATGCTTACAGAAACCATTCTGAGCAGAGGAGAGCAAGCCATGGTTCTCAATGTACATTGCCATTGGAACATGTAGTAGCTTTTCTTGAATCTTGCCTAGTGCACTGAATATTGAGATATGCCTGTAATTTTCAATCAAGTTTTTTGACCTGCTTTTGTGAATGGGAGTTATATGGACTGTCTTCCATTTTACTGGTACAACACCTTGGGTAAAGGACATGTTGTAGAAGACCTGGAGCATGATCTTAATGGCAAAGGCAAATATTTTAAATAATTTAGGGTCAATGCCATAGGTACTAGTGTGGCTGTGGGGAGCTGGAGAGTGGCATGGGTGCTAGAGGGTCAATGAGGGTATATTTTGTTTAATCTATTTTACAGGTTTAGGATCAGCAGGGGATGGCAGAGAACAAGATGGTGATTGGCCAAGGTAGAGAGAGAGGGCAGTTCCGGTTTCCTAACATGGGACAATATATTACATATACTGTATATCACATTTGATGTGGGAAAATGAGAGTGGCATGGGTGCTAGAGGGTCAGTGAGGGTGTTTTTTTTAAGTTATGTTACTGGTTTGCAGTCAGAGGGGAACAGCAGAGAACAAGACACAGAGGGAGGGCTGTGTCAGTTTCCCACCATGGGAACATACAGTATGGTGGGAGGAGGATGGTATGGGGGCTAGAGGTTGGGTAGGGGTGGGATTTTTTTGTTATATATTTTTTTACAGGTTTGTAATCAGTTGGAGATTGTAGGTGACAAGATGGTAACAAACTGAGGTGAAGAAGAGAGCTGGACTGGTTGCCCACCATGGGACTTACATTTAAAGTATGCCCCGGGGTGGTAGTGGAGTGGGGAAAAAAAAGTATCATTCAGGGTATTTTTTCAACAGGAAGTGGGAGACAAACAAGATTTTTCCCCCCTTTGGAATTGACTGGATAATTCAGCCATGAATTGAAAAAACAAGTTGTTTTTTTTTTCAGACCAACAAAGTTTGTGTAATTCATTAATACAGACATGCAGACCCCTCTTACCACAAATAGTTTTTCAATAAATGAAGTGCATGCTGCCATAGAGTCACTTAATTTGGGCAACGCTCTGGGCATTGATAAAATACCAGCTATATTTTTCATCTCTAATATATGTTGGTGGGCACATGTTCTTTTAAATTTCTTCAACTCATGTTTATGTAATGGTTGAATTTCCCATTCCTGGAGCGGGAATATCATTATTCCAGTTTTCAAAAAGAGGTGATAAGCTAAATCCCACTTCATATAGGCCTATAAGTCTTATTGATATATTGGCTAATATGTTTTAAGATTATTCTTGACAGTCTTCCAATCTGAATTTATACAAATAATATATCAAATCTCAGAGCCGATTTTTATACTGGACATTTAACTTTGCACCACTGCTTTGTTTTAAATCATCTTGTACCAAAATATACTAATATTTGAGGACAAAGAGTGAATGCTGTTTTTATTGATGTGTCCTCTGCATTTGACCCATTGTCCAGAACTAGTTTATGGATCAAGTTTAAAATCTTGAGTATGAATCCTGGGCTATTGTACATTATAATCTTATGATATACTAGTACTAGGACGAACATCAGATTATCAGTGAAAGGTGATACCACTGAGACATTCACTTCAAATAGAGAAGTCAAACTGGACTGCCTGCTGGCTCCCCTATTATTTAACCTCCACAGCAATGACTTTTTAATTTCCTTGAAGGATTTTCAGTGGATTCCCCAAAGATGACATTGTTCTGCCGTCTCTTACAAAAGGTGGTCTCCAAAAGCTTTTGGACCACTTTAATATGTTCTGTAAAAAAAACAAATTAGTGGTTAATCTTTCAAAAACCAAAGTGTTGCGGTTTGGTCAGAAATCTTCAAAATCAGATAAATGGAACTTTGATGGGAATTCACTTGAGCAGATTAAATCATATATATATATATATATATATATAGACTTGGCATTTACCATTCAAAGGTCATGGAGTGAACACTCTGAAATGTTGTCAAAGAAGTTAGAATAATGTACATATGGGTTTGAGTTGATTTCATTGCAGATTTGATGGTTATTCAATACCTGCTGCTATAAAAGCTGGGAATGCAAAACATTTCTCGAAAATCTTATATGCTTTTGAGATATGGGGATCTTTGGAACCTGAGATTATACAGAATAAAAGGGTTAAACTTTGGCATCAGATTTTATCCTTTTCACAAACGGTCCCTGCCTGTACCATTAAGGATGAGTTAGGGGAAACTAGATAGACCCCAGTTAGTAAATCTAGAAAATTCTCTCATTGTTTATAGATTAAAGGAATGAATCCCAGCAGATTACTTACTGTAGTTTACAAAGAAATTGAAACATGTAAATGTTTAAGCCTAGATTCTGGATGAAACAACTGGATGGCATCCTCTATGATCATTTTTTTTTCTTTTTATCTGAACTGTTAGACAGGGGAGTTAACAAACATGGGCAACAAAAAACAGCTCAAGCTGCAAAGGAATGTGCACGGATCAGGAAGCCACAACAACGGCAAAAACCAGCACCACTCCGGACTCATGAGAAAAAAGGCTTTGTGAAACCGGTTGGCGTTTTCATTTTGTTGCCATTTTCTAGCATGTTCTGGGCATGGTGCACTTTTTAACAATAACTTAATAAGCCTTTTTTCTCATGAGTCCGGAGTGGTGCTGGTTTTTGCTGTTGTTGAGTTAACAAACATCCCACTTACAGGAAAGTGGTACTTGAGAAACTGAAAAAGAAGGAATGCCAGAGGGATTTAGAAAACCTAGCTAAATATAAATGTAGTCCCTGGTACAACTTATAAAAGAATCCATAGGTATGAACCTTTTTTGGGCTTGACTAAGGATCCAGTATTGAGAAATGTTTCTACTAGATTTAGGTTCCAATTGTTTGATTCAAATATATTAAAAACCTGGTATGAGAGAAAATCAAACAATTATGAAGCCTCAGTATGTACACCAGGGCATACAATTCACATAGTATGTTTTTGTCCTTGGTATAACATTATACAGAAAAAATGTCTAGGAACTTTTTTCACTAGTTCTATGGATCCCTCGCTTAAGCAGCTAAATCATTTACTGTCTGGTGTAGACCCTTTTTATGTTGATTGCGCTCATGAGCGAGAAACATGTTGCATCAGCTTTCTCCACAAGCAGGTTGTGAAGGCATGGCACTGTTGTGCCCAATGCCTCCATGGCCTGCAAAGGCTTGTCCCTCATCTCCCAATGCCATGGCACGCTGCTGTTGACACTAGTTCAGTCAGCGTGCCACAACCTTCTAAAAAATCAGCCGCTGCAATCAGGGGCCACCCCATCACTGCAGCGTCAGCCATCCGCTGCAATGAGGGAGTGACCTGTCATTGCAGGGCAGGATATAGGATCCCTGATATTGTTTATGAACATGGCGGCAGCTTGCCACAGTATTCACAAACAATATTTACCCCCCCATATTTATTTGCCGACGGAGAGCCCACTCCCTGTCTGCATAATGTAACCTCCCCGGTTTTATTGTCTGCCAATGGAGTGCCCAATCCCCATTGGCAGAAAGGAATCCTCCACCCTTTTGTTGTTTGCCGATCAGGGTGCCCAATCCCTGTCAGCAGAAAATAATTCCCCGCCCTTTTGTTGTTTGCTGATGGCCGTGCCCAGTCTCCCAAGGGCTACAGCTGCCCCCCAAAAAACAAGACTCCGGTGGCATGCTGGGAGCCCACCCCAGAGAGCCACGTGCCCCTTTTGTGGTTTGTCGATGGGGTGCCCAATCCCCCATCGGCTACAGCTGGCCCCTCAAAGCAAGACTCTGGCAGCATGCTGGGAGCCCACCCCAGCATGCCACATGCCCCTGTAAAGTTAAAAACGGTCCAGCGACTTTTTTTGTTTTTTACCTGAAAAAAGAAAACAGTCCCTCGTAGTCTCCCTGCGCCCCTCCCACAACCCGCACCCACCCACTGTGCACCCTGCCTCCCCACCCACCCTCACCCCATACTTCTCCGGAGCTCAGCACAATGATCTTCGTGGACCGGGAACACATCTGCACTCTTCAAAGCCGACCGCAAACTGAGGAAATGCCAGTAAGAGGCATAATGTAATAAATAGGGTTTTGTCAACTTTAATGCATATCTAAGGCATTTTTGGGAATGTTTTCACCAAATTTTCAACATGGGGTTTTTGGGAGCCCTCCTCATGAATTCTTGAACTGTCATGGCATTAATCAGGCCCGAAAGGTGGTTTCACGGTCACTTTGCGGAATCACCCTTCGGGGCCGATTAACAAAATGACAGTGCCAGTGTTCATGACGTGGGATCTCAAAAAGCCTATGTTGCAAATTTGGTGGAAAAAATCCAAAAAATGACTGTTTTACGAGCGTGCATTGTGCAGTTGCTACATAGGCTCGTAACTTCACAAATTTACAATATTTTCACACCAGATTTTCAACATTGGCATTTTGTCACACCTCCTTGTGAGCAGTATAGCTGTCATTTTTCCCATTCTGGCCAAAATGTGTTTTCGCACTTCTGGTGCAGAATAGGAGCGGTTGCTGTGTGAAATTACTGTTCGGGACAGATTAAGAAAATGACAATGATACTGTTCATGAGCAGAAATCCTAAAATGCCCATGTTGAAAATTTGGTGATGATAGCCCATCAATTGACTGTGTTACAAGTGTGTGTTGCGCACTTTCCACGCACCCTTGTAACTTCGCAGATTTGTAATATTGTCACACCAGAGTTTCAACAGTGCCATTTTTTCACACCTCCTTATAAGCAGTACAGCTGTCATTTTTTCACATCCTGACCAACATGTGTTTTCACAGTACTGGCGTAGAATAACGTGGTCACTGTGGGAAATCAGTGTTCGGGACAGATTAAGAAAATGACAGTGGCACTGTTCATGAGTAGAGGTACTAAAATCCCCATGTTGAAAATTTGGTGACGAACCTCCATAACATGACTGTGTTACAAGCACACATTGAACTGTTTCCACGCACCCTTGTAACTTCGCAAATTTGTAATACTGTCACACCACATTTTCAACAGTGGCATTTTTTCACAACCCCTTATGAACACCACAGCTGTCATTTTTCACATCCTGGTTAAAATATGTTTTTGCACTCCTGCCGGACAATAGCATGGTCACTCTGGGAAATCAGTGTTTGGGACACATTAAGATCAACCGAGTGAGAAGTGGGCATGACCAAGCGCAACTGAGCTCTGTTGGGACTGCTGCAGATTTGTTTGTGGGCAGACAAAGGCCCCAACACAAGAGCCCAGTACAAAAGGGCAGCCTGCAGCACTGGGAGAAACAGAACGAGACAGCAAGTGAGGGAGGGGGAGTGAGCGAACTCACCGAAGCACTGTCAGGACTGCTGCGGATTTCTTTGTGGGCAGAAAAAGGCGTCAATACAGGCAGGGGCCCAGTACAAAAGGCCAGCCTGCAGTGGTGGGAGAAACAGTATGAGCGAGTAAGACAAAGGGACTTAGTGAGCTCAACGGAGCTCTATCAGGACTGCTGGGATTTCTTTGTGGGCAGAAAAAGGCACCAATGCAGGCAGAAGCCCTGTACAAAAGGGTAGCTTACAGCGTCAGGACAAACAGAATGAGTGATGATAAAAGGGAGACTGAGCGACCTCAACGGAGCTCTGTCGGGACAGCTGCAGATTTCTTTGTGGACAGACAAAGGTGCCAATGCAGCCAGAAGCCCCATACAAAAGCACAATCTGTGGCACCAAGAGAAACAGAATGAGCGAGTGACAGAGCGGTAGTGAGCAAGCTCAACGGAGCTCTAGTGTGACTGATGCAGATTTCTTTCTGGGTAGAAAATATGGCAATGCAGGAAGAAGCCCAGTACAAAAGGCCAGCTTGCAGCGCCGGCAGAAACAGAATGCGAGAGTGACAGAGGGGAAGTGAGCGAGCTCAGTGGAGCTGTGTCGGGACTGCTTCAGATTTCTTTCTGGCCAGAAAAAGCTGCCAATGCAGGCAGGAGCCCAGTACAAAAGGGCAGCCTGCAGCGCCAGGAGACACAGAATGAGCGAGTGAGGGAGGGGGAGTCAGTGAGCTCAACGGGGCTTTGTTGGGACTGCTGCAGATTTGTTTGTGGGCAGAAAAAGGCAGCAATGCATGCAGGGGCCCAGTACAAAAGGGCAGCCTGCAGTGGCAGGAAAACCAGAATGAGCGAGTGAGTGAGTGAGCTCAACAGAGCTATATTGTAACTGCTGCAAATTTCTTTATGGGCATAAGAATGCAGCAACGCAGACAGGAGACCAGTAGAAAAGGGCAGTCTGCAGCACCAGCAGAACAGAATGAGCGAGTGAGAGAAGGGGAGTGAGCGAGCTCAACGGAGCTTTGTCGGGACTGCTGAAGATTTCTTTGTGAGCAGAAAAAGGTGCCAACACAGGCAGGAGCCCAGTACAAAAGGGCAACCTGGAGCGCCAGGAGAACCAGAATGAGTGAGTGAGACAGGGGGAGTTAGCAACCTCAACAGAGCTCTGTCAGGACAGCTGTGGATTTCTTTGTGGGTAGAAAAAGCCACCAACACAGGCAGAAGCCCAGTACAAAAGGGCAGCCTGCAGCGCCAGGATAAACAGAATGAGCGAGTGACAGAGGGGGAGTGAGCCACCTCAATGGAGCTCTGTGGGGACAGCTGCAGATTTCTTCCTCAGCAGAACAAGGTGCCAATGCAGGCAGCAGCCCAGTACAAAACAGCAGCCTGCAGCACCAGGACAAACAGAGCCAGTGACAGAGGGCCACTGAGCGAACTCAACAGACCAAAGCAATCAACATTCGGCATTGACAAATGCTTGTTTAATATTGAAGTGCACACATTTTTAAACACTGTTACCAATTTAAGGAAAAATATGTATAAACAATCTCCTATATACAGTGTAAATTGTTAAGTAATGGTATGTTTACATGCTTTTGTAATTGTTATTTATAATGCTTTTTGAAATGGTGTATAGTGTAGCTGATCAATAAAAGAAATTACTAGTGCAGTTTTTCTTTTTTGCTATTTTCTCCTGGTGCATGCATGTGTTTTTTTTTAAATAATTGTGACTCTTAAATGTGGACTTTTTTCATGTAAAACAAACAAAATCCCATATTCTAGGCCAAGGACAAATGTACCTGAAAGTTTCAAGCTTCAAAATGCAGGGATTTTCGTTTTCATTATCCAAGCACAAAAAAAAAAAGTCTTAAAATGGGGCCTTTTACGTAGTTCATATGATCAGTAACTTAAAAACTACTGGATGGATTGTTTCAACAATTGGCATATTCTTTCTTTTTTCTATAGAGCTGTTTGGTCCCCAGCCACTTCCTTTGCCTGCTTCAGGTCTGTAGCTCAGCACCTGCAGTCGAATCTGCCACTCCTTTTGCCACCACACTGGTGCAGACCAACATGGGGTGGGACACATCAGCACCGGTGCCATCATCCTTAATGGCTGGTGCACATGCAGTTTTTCCCGTTTTTCTTTCTCTGTTTTCCCCCAAGGCTGAGTCACATGCATATGTTGATGCACATGTATGTTACAGGTATCTGTGTCTGATCCCCCTCTTGTGGTGCTCACCTGGTGCAGCACCCAGCCTCCATTAGGTGGTGAAAGTGCAGCAAGATGCACTACTCCATCCCCAGCAGGAGGAGAGCTGCCTGTGGGACACTTAATCCCCCTTCACTTGTTCAACCCCCTAAGTGACCCTGGACCATTCCTGAACCCGAGTCATCAGTGTGGCAGCAGGTGAGGCACCAATGCCGCAACACTTCATGTCACTGGACTATCATTTGACACTGTCTTAGCTTCTAGGATTGAGAGGGAGCATGCCAATTTGTGAAACCCTAGGGTCTAAGACAGCTGATTTATAAACTTTCAAAAACAAGAGTTTTGACACAAACAATAACTCATCCTAACACTGTGGTGCTACTGTGCCAGTACGATATACTCATTGCAAAGAACTACGGTAATGCAATAATGAGGTTCCAAACCCATAAAATTATGGAAATCGGATGTTAGGGTTCCTCAACATTAACACTCGCCCCCATCCACTAGTCTTGTCAGCCAAGGCCAAGCTATAGTTCTGGGGCCATGCCTCAAGGGTCTGCTGCTACAAACTACAGGTCTGATACCATGCCACAGATGTCTGCTACTTCATCTAGGAGACACAGAATCAGTCATAACTTTTCTCATGTCTTGTGCAAAGTAATAAATCAATCATCAGGTCCCTGCATGAAGCAAGGGATGAGTCATAAAGCAGCACATCAGTAATAATAAACTTTTTGGACAGGAGATCAGTCATAATTTTTTGTTACACACGAGATTAGACATAAATGTGCTCATGCAGGTTCCCAGACTGCAGCTTAAACAGCAGACCCATGGGGAACAGTCCCAGACCTATAGCTTGACCTTGGGTCACGGGGCTATTGGATAAGGAGGGGTGGTAGTTCAGGTTGCAAACACCCTACACCATATTTCCCTCCTTTTGTGACTTTGGAACCCTAACAATGCACTGGTGGAGGTTTTTGCAATGCATTTCCTTACTTTTTGAGAAAGTATAGACAAACTCACCATTGCTTCTCTGCTCTTCCCTTTCTATTATCCCCAATCGTCACATCACCAGTTACGTTGTTCCTTCTTCATTTCCAAATAACAGTTTAATTCCCCCCTCCTACCTCTCATCTCTGTTCTCCTCAGTTACCGAAGATCCATGCTGTCTCACTCCAGGGTCCAGCGATTCTTCTCCACTCTTGCTTTGCACAGGGCTCTTTGGGCTCTGCTTGTAGCAAGACATGAGACCTAACTTGTTTTGAAAAGGGCTCTTCAGATCACGCTCAAAGCAGCACATTAGTCATAAGCTTCTTAATATTATGTTCATGTATGACTTTACTTGTAGAACAAAATGCATAGTTGCTTTTCCCCTATCATTTTCACAACCATTTTCATGTTTTGCTTGTTAGAAACACAGTAACAGCTGGTAGAAAATGACCAATGGTCCATTATGTCTGCCCATATTAATGACTACCTAACCCACCAACCTGATGTCTTGGTTGATTAACCCCCCCCTTTTCCCCACCCCACCTTATCTGCATCCATTCTCTTCCTGTATCCCACTTTTGGGTATACGAGTCCCTTATTTCTGTCCCAACTATGTTTATAGAGGACAGGAAGTTATGTGTAAATGGCATCTGTTTATAATGTTCCCATTAATGAAAATAATAGCCATAAGCTTAAATGATTCATATGTAACTGTACGTGAATAAACAGTGGTGTGAAAACTGTATTTTGCATTGTTTTGTTTTTTATGGGCAGCCTTCTGTTACAGTGTTCTTCATGAAACCAGTGATCTGGAGTTTTAACTGTCATGGTTTGTGTCTGAGTATGGCTCTGATAGGTCAACTGATCTGGTAATTTTGCTGTAGTTGTATATGTCCTACTTGTCCAGGACCATCTTACAAATGAGCTTGCTCAAGGATGATTTTGCCTGGTTAAATAAAGTTTGATTGATTGATTGATTGAACTGCTCATGCTTAGCATTCTGAACACAAACACTGCTAGTTCCCTGCACATGAGCTATTTATTCATTTTTAATTGTTGATCCCTTTGGACATGCAGGGGTGAGGGGCTGCTTGCTAGGGATGCCACGTATCATTTGGCGGTGACATTCATTCGAATAAGTATGGCTGTGAGGCAGTGTATGGAAAACTCAGGCGAGAGATGACAAGCAGGGGACCAAAGGGAGAAAAGGGTAATAAGGAAAGTTACTGGTTGGTCCCTGTGGTCTGCTCCACTCCTGTCAGTGGCAAATCTGCTGCAGTGGTGAGCATCCAATTCAGGAAGGCAGCAATGGTAGCATGGCAGTCAGCCCAGGAAGCAGCAGCAGCACTGGTAGCGCAGTCGCGCTAATTGAAAGTAAAAATGTTGGCAGTTTACAGGCCGTTGTGGTGAGAGTCAGAGGAGGGGTGGAGTCAGCAGCAGTGAAGCCAGTTGGGCTGTAGGAAATTACCCCACATTTTCTCCAAAGCCTCCGATCAGGGTGGTGTGTCAGCAATAGCACCAACAGCCAGGTGTCATCTGGACTGTTAATAAGTGTAAAAAGAGTCTGTTTTTTTCCCACGCCATCCTGCGTGAACAGTGCAGTAGCTACAGAGAAGGGGAAAGCCCTTATCAGGCAGCCTCCAACTCCATTCAGGAGAGGCTACAAGCGGGTGTTCCCCTTGGATTGTTCCTCTTCAGGAGAGGAGGACTGTAAAGGATTTGGACCTGTCCATCAGGGTGAAGCTAGCAGGGACTGACTCTTATTAGGAGTGGTCAGGGACACACACATCCCTACTTTTGGCCTAGTGGAAGAGGGCTTGATAAAGACATTTAAATAAATGTGTTTAAATAATCTTAGAGGGTGGGGGGGGGCACAATCTCCTGCAGTAGCTACTGCAATCAGTGCTGTTTTGGATTATAAGTGCCCTACATTTGTTGGAAGATAACGATACCCAGACTCCCAAATATTTCCCTGGTTATTGGAAACAGATGATCATCTGAAAGGGGATGATAACACCAATATAAAGGAAGAAAAAAGACTGTTTAAAGACAGCGTTCCTTACACAAACTGTTTGAATTGCTTGATGCCTAACAAACTACCTAAACTATCTGAGCCATTAAAGTATTGCATGCATCTGACATCAAACAAACTGCCTAAATGCACCTGAGCCATAAAAGTAGAAACATAGAAAACAATGATGGTAGAAGGAGACCAAGGGTCCATCTAGTCTGCCCATGAGTTCCTGAGACCTTTTCAGATCTCAGGACCTGACCCCCCCTTCTGCTTTATACTCCCAATCATTCCCACGGCACTTACATGTGTTTTAGCTGTCTCACCCCAATTTGAATTATGTCACAGTATTTGCTTCCTTCACCTCAGCGGGCAGTCTATTCCATGTCCCATGACCCTTTCTGTAAAATTGTTTTTCCTAAGCTCCCTCTTGAAGCTCCCACCTTCCCCCAACTTCCACACGTGACCTCTAGTGTTGGAGTCTGCAATCCTGTTGAATAAGTTTGAGGAGTGCACCTTATTTATTCCTCTCAGGAACTTGCATGTTTCAAACCTGTCCCCGCTCTCCCTCCTAGTCTCCAGCAAGAACATATTCAAATGCTTCTAGATGCCCCTCATACTAGAGCCCTTGAAGGCCTTGAATCATCTTGGTCACCCTTCTCTGGATGGCCTCCAGCCTGTTCTTATCCGTCTTAATACGTGGACTCCAAAACTGGACACAGCACCCCTGAATGGAGCCTTACCAGTGACCTGTAGAGAGGGAATATTGCCACCCCACTTTTGCTGTCAAATACCCATGTTATGCACCCTAGCATTCTGCTGGCCTTGCTGTATGCTGTGTTGCATTAGCTGGTCTGTTTAAGGGTGTTGCAAATGATGACTCCTAGGTCCCTTTCTTCTTGTGAGGCACTGAGCTGAACCCTGTTTAGCCAGTATGCAGTCCTCATGTTCCTCTTACCCAGATGCATCCCCTTGCACTTTTTTGCACTAAACCACAGCTGTCAGATGTTAGGCCATCTTTCCAGCCTCTGTAGGTCTTTTTGTAGGTCCCTAACCACCTCCTCGTAGTCTACCTTTCCACCTAGCTTGGTATTGTCCACAAATAGAGCAAGTCTGCCCTGTATACCTATGGCAATGTCACTGATAAACACATAAAGTAGGAATGGCCCTAACACTGAGCCTTAGAGCACACCACTAGTGACCTCACCTTTTTCTGACCTCTCCCCATTGACTACCACTCTCCGTATTCTATCCTTAAGCCAGTTTCCTAAGTACCGCATGCCCCAGACAATTTAACAGACTGTTTAGACTGTCTGAGCCATTTAAGTATTGTATGCATCTAACACCTAAGAAACTGCCCAGAAGTACCTGAGCTATTAAAATAGTGTATGCCCCTGACAACCTAATGAACTGTCTAAAGAACTTGTGCCTCTCAAGTATTGCATGCTCCTGACATTTAACAAACTATCTGAAGTAAAAGAGTTATTAAAGTACTGCACTTCAAGGACTGTCTGACTATCTGAACATTGTGACTCTTGCATACGCCTGACTGTTTTACAAATCACTTCAAGTTCTTAAAGTGGCTGTACTCTTGGATACATTGCAAACAACCTTGAACAGAGCTAAGCCATTGTCACCCGACAGTCCATTTCAGGTGCTCTTGAAATCAGTACAGAGGAAAGTTTCTTGGAATTCCAAATTTGTTCAGAGGTTCTGATCCTGTGAGTTCTTCACTCCATAGTTACCTACAGTTCAGAAGGAAAGTTTCCTAGAAGTCCAAAGAGGTCAAGAGGTTCCAATCCAGTGTGTTCTTCAGTACAGAGCTCTCTACAGTTCAGAAAGAAGTTTCTTTGAATTTCAAAGTGATCCAGAGGTTCTGATCCAGTGTGTTCTTCAGTTCAGAGTTGTCCATGTATCAGAAAGAAGTTTCTTGGAATTCTAAAGCAATCCAAAGGTTCCAATCCAGTGCATTCATCCATCCAGAGTTGCCTACATTCTGGAGGGAAAGTTTCCTAGAATTCTAAAGTGATCCAGTGGTTCCGGTCCAGCGTGTTCCTCAGTTCAGAGTTGTCTACCATGCAAAGTCATTTACAGCCTAGAAGGAAAATTTCCTGACTTTGATGTCCATCCACCATTTCCCCTTTTGTGACTTTGACACGTTTGCCATAGGTCATTTGCAGCACTTGAAAACCCACAGACAGACTTGAGGTTTGGCCCAGACAATTAACTTAGCGTGTGACTTTGACATGGAGCATGCCTAAGCCCAACTAACTGAGATTAAAGCCATTTGAGACATAAGGTAACAAGTAAAAGAACTGTTATTAGTCATTGAGTCCTAAGTATAGTCTTTATACTCGTAAGGGTATAAGTGAAGTACAGTCATTCCAGTCATAGAGTAATATGCACAGTCATTACAGTCATAAGGTTATAAGTACAGTACAGTCACTAGTGTTATGTAAGCAATAATACCCGACAGGCAAGGCCCCTGGAATTCTGCAGTTCTGCGGTTGTGGAATTTGCCACAGAATTTGCATCATGCCGTAGAATATATATAGTGCCACAGAAAACATTGTTTTTGGTGAATTTTCATATAAATATACTGTTTTTCCATAGTGTCAGGCCTTCTTTTCCACCTCTTTTATCCTGAAGCCCCTCCTCTATGCTCAGCATATGATGTAATCGAGGACATCACATCATATTTATCCAATGACAGGACTGCATTCTTCCAGAGAAATGAATAAATCATGCCGCAGAAATCAGAAAATGCTGCTGTAGAAGTCAAGGAGCCCTGCCGCAGAAATCTGAAAATTCTGCTGCTGAACACCAGGGGCCCTGCCGACAGGGTGGGCATTACTGGGAAATACCGGACCTCCCAAGGGCTTAATGAAGCCCAACACCGCAGGTCCGGTATTTCCCAATAATGCTCACCCTGGAGGGTATTATTGTGCTTAGAAAATGGGCTTATATTATTCTCTTTTTTTTTAAATAATGATTTAACAAAACCAAAAAAGTGTATAATATAAAAAAAAACCAGAAATGTTGGGTTCAGTAAAATAATCCCTTTACCAGTTTAGTGCCACTAGGGGGTGCTGCTGTTTTTGAGATTAGTTTTTTGTGTAAGTTTGGAGAGTCACCTTTTCAGGACTTTATTAGTTACCCAGAACATTGTTTTCATTTTTCTTCATGCCCCTTCCCCAGAGTTTACTATTCATGGTATGGAGATAAAAATTGTTTCTGTTGCAAGAGTGTGAGCGGGGAGCGAATGGCTGCTCCATGGAATGGGAATGACAGGGTGTCCTGTCACATGTGATCAGGAGACATGGAAGTCAACTGCTCAGTTCTGCAGAAAAAAAGTGCACATTGTTTAGAAAAGTGAAAACGATTTGTGGCAGTCGGATATAGCAAGTCCTTTGAGAGAGGTGGTTTTGTGCGAGTGGCTGCCCTGTGGAGTAGGAATGGTGTGTTGTCCTGTCACACACGATCGCAGGACACAGATGTCGACTGCTGAGCTCTGTAGAAAAAAATGGGGTACCTTGTTTAAATATGTGACGGCTACTGTTGTGGGGGTGATTTCTGGCACTTGGGTATAGCGAGCTACTAAGGTGTTTTCGTATGAGAGACAGTGTATGGCAGCACAAGCAAGCAGCAGACGTGAATTTTGTTATGACGGAGAGGCACGTGCTGCCATTTGAAGAAAATCGGCGCTGCTGACTTCGCGATAATGTAAGGAGAAGCCAATTGGTATGTCGGCTTCCTTTTTCATATTCTTTTTTTTTTTAAGTATGGTTAGTCTTTCAATTTAAAGTTATACAGATTGGAGGGGGGTTGGAGGGGACTTGGCCACTCACCAACTTGCTGACCAACTCTCTCGCTAAGTGAGAAAAAAATGGTGACCGCTCAATTAAGAAATTCTGGGAGCACAACAATATGCAAAGTAATGGGGCACCTTGAATTGGCACTTGTTTTTAGTTGGGCATCTAGTGAAAAATAAATGCATGCTTGGCATGGCCATTCAGCCAATCAGCATGCATTATTTTTCAAGCCTATTTTCTAAAGTCTTATAATGTATGGGGAGCACTTATTAACTGAAATCAAGCAGATTACAGCCTTGTTATGCCATCGATATGACATCTCTCTGTTGTTAACCTTTCTTGAGTATGTCATATCAATGGTATAACTAAAGGGGAATGCTCAAAACAATCAATGTTCTATGAAGTAATTCAGTAAAGTCATTCAATCCATGACTACACAATCTTGGTAGCCCATACACTAGCACTGTAAAACATAATGTATGATCTTTGGTTAACAACCATGCTGAAAACACTTCTTGAGGTTGCCATGACATCTGAAAACCTCTCGAGCTGTGCTCTTGAGGTTTACAATGATGTCATGGCAACCTCGCAAAGTGTTTACAGCGTGGTTATTAACTAAAGACCATACATTATCCTCTATATAGTACAATCATTACAGTGAAAGGATTATAAGCACAGTACAGTTACCATTGTTATAGTGTTACAAATATAGTACAGACATTACAGTGATAGAGTTATAAGTACAATACAGTCGCTACAGTTGTACAGTTATAAATATAATTCAGTCACTATAGTCTACAGTTACTGCTTACAATACAGCTAATTGAAATCAAAGGTAACACCACTGATCAGGTGATACAGGAGTCATTTATCTGGTTTAATTCATACAGTGACAGTATATGTTAAATTAAAATATTTTATACAACAGAGTTAAAGTAATACATTGCAAAGTTCATTGCTTATATACAAAGTTTAGACTGTGAAGTTTGGTGTGTTCTTTTCTGTGTTTGTACCACCTTGGTCTGAGTTTAAACATCATAATATTCATCTGTAGTTTGTCTCCTGCCTCTCCTTCTGGTAAGTTTGAAGGTAGCGCACCACACCATCACATCCCTTCCCCACTCTGACTCACTGCAGACTGCCATGCATGTATAATATACATTCACTGCAGAAACCTATGTATTGTTATGGTTAAAAAGCCACACAGGCAGAGAAATGTAGTAGCAGGGCTTTTTCAATCCTAACACCCACCCACCTCCTCCACCCCATACCCTTATGACCCAGGGTCAATTTACAGGTCCTTTGCCATGCCCCACAGTTCTGCTTCAAGCTACAAGTTCAGATCCATGCCTGCCCAGGTCTGCTGCTTCAGATTATGTGTCTGTAGCCATGTTCCACAATTCTGATGCTCCACAAAGGGCCCGCAGGCAAGATCAGTCATAATTTTGTTTTGTGCAGGGCCCTGTAGTCCTGGCACAAATAATAGATCAGTCTTTACACAAGACCTTATGGGCCTTGCATGAAGCAGGAGATCACTCATAAGTTTTTTTGTGCAGGGCCCTGCGGGATTAGCCTGAAGCATGAGACCAGTCGTAACTTTCCTCATACTGAACCCAAAACAGAGGTAAGTCCTAACTTGCTTTGGGCTTTGCATGTAGTAGGCAGTGAGTCTCAACTAAGATGTGACATAACTTCCTTAGTATTTTGTTTGTGTATGATGTAGTACAAAACGCATGTGATTTTTTATGTCAGGTTTTCAATAGGTTTTCATGTTTCTTGGCATTAAACATTTTGTTCTTGTTGGACTTAATACATTTTTCATGAGGGTTTTGATGCTTTCATTATTTTGTTTGTGTAGGATCAAAAAATGTTTCACAAAGATTTCCGTGCTTTAAAAGTGTTGTTTGTATTGTACTAAGAAAATATTTTGATGTGATTTTTCTGATATTGTCATATATTACCAACCATACACGTTATATGCTATGTGTGTGCGTTAAGTTCATGAAAGTTTGTCACAATGTTTTTTCGAGTCAATCACACAAACTAATTTTTCTAATTTTACCTCTATCAATTTTTTTCTTTTGGAAGTCAACTCAGACATGTTAGACTGTTTTCTGATGATACAAATGTCAGCCTTTGGAATTAAATATTTTTCCATAGTTACATTTTACAACTTTTTTGGTGCCCAGCCTTAACTTTGGGGGAAAAGGTTCACATCTTTTTATATTTTTTTCAAGCAGCCCTTGCATGAGTGAGATTTTAGAACTATACCTTAAAAACAAATAAAAAATATTTCATTTTCAAACCATAGAAAGGCCATATTTTAAGACAATATCTAATGAATATATAAGTGTCATAATTTATCAACTATCTATGTACTCTTCCGTCACCGACTAGCTCTTAGTCCATCTCAGGACCCCTGTGCCATGCCAATCCCTTTACCCTGCCATCTCCTGGGACTTACCAAGATGGAGGCTGTTGGGCTGGACCAGTTCTTTTTGGATCAGGCAGGTCACCTAGTAGCTGTGAGGAAGCCCAGATCTGCAGGTGATGGGTCTGTTGGCAGCCCTGAGGTCACCATGCTGTGGCAGTTGGGATTTTTCCTCTTTTTTCCCCGCCCCATAGAGACACTGGATAAGACAAGGATGTGTGCACATAATGGGCTAGTGCCTTCTTCAGGCAATTGGTGTCCCCCCCCCCCGAGCAAGCTCCCACCTGCACCACTATTTGTGCTCACCCAGGTGGTAGTCATGCAGCAGGGCATTCCCTTCTATCTCAGCAGAGAAGGAGACTATCCAGTGGGAGACTCATGGCTCCTCTCCCTATCCTGCCCTCTGACAACCAAGGCATGTTTCTGAACCCAGTTCACAGGCATTATGAGTGATAGCAGGGTAGCCCATAAGTCTATTTTTTTTTTTGCATATTCTTTTTATCCCCATACCAATTAGCCACCAATTTCTTTGGGTAGTCATTTCATCCATCCATCCACCGCTGGCCCATTGTTGCCATCCACTGTCCCACTGCATGATTGACCCAATGTATCCCTTCATTGGAGGGGCCCCCTACCCATGGGAGGCAACAGAGAGAGGAGATCAAAGTGCCAGAAAGCACCTCCTTGCATCTGTGTTGGGTGGTGAGAATACAGCTCGAGGGCTGTCCCAGCTTTGCAGTGGGGGAGCAGGTCATCATTATTTGGTTGTCTCAGATAGCCTTTTTTTCTATATTTACTGCCCATCCACACCCACCCTTATAGGGCCTGAACAGAGCAGTGAGCTGAGGCGGGGACATGCGGAGGCGTGTTGAGGCTGCACGCCGCCTTGCACATCCCCAATCCTCCTCCAGGTGCCAAGGCCCATCCCACCCCAGGAGGAAGTGTCCAGTTGATGCTCTGGAATCCATCCCTGCCGGTCTCTGCTCCTGACACCCGGGCTCAGGGTGCAAACCCAGGTCACCTGCATACCAAGCGAACTCCTTTGCTTGGTGCCACGGAGTTGGCAGTCTAAATATTTAAATCAGTCTTGCTTTTTTTGCTATCTAATGGCAAAAAAGTCTTAATTGGTACTATTTTTTACCGGATTTCACTATTAACTTTTGAACTATCAGACCTACTGTAGTTGCACCAAACTTGCTGAAACATTACCCCAGAACTGAAACTGTGTATACCAAATTGCAGGCATAGAGGCTAAGCTCACCAAGATATAAGCAGGCAAAAAAACACATTTTTGGCACAAGCACTAACTCACCCTAACATATAGTTGCAAGCATGTCCATGTAAGAAAGATATATATATACTGTATATGTGTATATATATATATATATATATATATATATATATAAAGAGAAAGAGAGAGAGGGAGAGGAAGAGGGAGATACAGTGGCATCCCTAGGATGAAACCTGATTCTCAAGCATTTTGTAGCACTTTGCAGAATGCTACAGCAGATCTACTGAATAAAGTAATGCATTTCAATGGTAATTAGTCCCTTTTGTCATTCAGGAAAATGTGACACTGCCAGGATTAAGTGAATGCCACAGTTTCCTGCATGACAATAGGGACTAATTGCCATTGAAATTACATTGCTTTATTCAGTAGGTCTGCTGCAGCATACTGCAGAGTGCTTTAAAAGTGGGTTTCATCTTGGGGGATGCCACTGTGTGTGTGTGTGTGTGTGTGTGTGTGTGTGTGTGTGTGTGTGTATCTCTCTATATATATGTATATGTTCATATATATTCATAGCAAAAAACTCCATTAATTCATCAGTTAGGGTTGATAGCACAATGACAAAAGTATGGAAATGCGATGTTAGGGTTACGCCCTACCACCCCACCCCACCCTCCACTCACCAACAGACATCGAGGGAGTGCCATGGGGTCATCAGGCCCAACTCTCACCCCATTCCACATGTTAACAAGCTGACATGCTACAGCATGGGAGAATGGGGTGGCAATTAGGCCTGATGATCTACTCCCATCACAACATCTGTTGGTGAGTGGAGGGTGAAGGAAGGAGCAGAGGTGTAACCACATCCATTTCCATGCTTTTGTTGCTGTGCTATCAACCCTAACTGATGCATTAACAAAGTTTTTGTAATTTATTTCCTCACTTTTTGAGACAGTATAATAGTATCTTTATTTTACTGTGGGACCATAAGGTCTGCCATCCCTCCATCCAGATAGTACAACAGTATCCATATGTCAAGGAGGGAGTGTAGGGTCCTTCGGACCCTGCACTCCCATCCCTCCATCAAGATAGTACAACAGTATCCATATGTCACATTAGAAGTGCGTGGTCCTTTGGACCCTATGGTCCTATCCCTCCACATATGCACATATGTATGTAGCTGTGGAAACACAGGGATCTCTGGCCCCTGTGCTTCCACACATTAAGTTACAAGCAGGCCTAGCGAAATTGCAACAAATGGTCATAATTGAGCCATCTTAAATAATGTTACCCCAAGTGTTCAAAATAACCTTCTTATCACCTCACTGCATGTACCCAGTACAGAAAACTTTCAAATCCCTGTCAAAATGTAATTCTGCACAACTGTAATGCTGTTTTGCAACAGGTGCAGAAAAACATTTTTGGCAGGATTAAAAAAATTGCAGCTGTACTATTCATGAGGTGGTGTGAAAAAATGGTGATGTTGAAAATCTGGATTGAAAACATGAAAAACTGGTGAAGTTACAAGTGTGAGTAGAAACTGCGCCATGCACACTTGAAAAGTGGTCATTTGTTGAAATCTTTTCATGTAATTTTCAACATGGGCTTTTTGGGACCACCACTCATGAACAGTGGCACTGTGATTTTGCTAATCTATCCCAAAAGTTAATTTCACACAGTGACCACACCATTCTGTGCCACAGGTGTGAAAACACATTTCAGGCAGGAAGTGAAAAATGACAGCTGTACTGTTCATAAGGAGATGTGAAAAAATGGCAATGTTGAAAATCTGGAGTGAAAATATAAAAAATTGGCAAAGTTACGAGCGTGCATAGAAACTGCATAACGCATGCTTTTAATGCAGTCATTTTTTGGAATTTTTTCACCAGATTTGCAACATGGGCTTTTTAGGACTCCACTCATGAACAGTGGTACTGTCATTTTGTTAATCGGTCCCAAATGTTATTCCAAACCACGACTTCAAAATCACCTTTTGGGACTGAGAAAGGAAATTACAGTGCCAGTGTTCACAAGGTGGGTTCCCAAGAACCCCATATTGAAAATTTGGGGCCAAAATTCACAAAAATGGCTGAGATATCAACTTAAGTTGAAACCCTTATTGACTGCCATTATATGGCGCTTACCTTTGATTCTTGAGTTTGCGGTTCGAAGAGTGCAGATATGTCCCAATCCAGAGAAGATTGCTGCTCCTGACCTCTGTAGGTCAGTATGGGTAAGGGGAGAGTGTGGGGAGGTGGGTGCGCAGAGGCAGTGTGGGGATGGGGGAGAGGGGATTGGGGGGACTACGAGGGACTGTTTTCTTTTTTGCAGGTTTAAAAAAAATTAAAGATGTCAGGGGATGGTTTTCTTTATTTACAGGTATTTCAAAATACATATTTGGGCACACTGCAGTGGACTCCCAATGTGCCATATTAGTGGGGGGTGGATACATGCTGACACAGGGATTAGGCACCCCATGTTGGCAATTGAAGACTACCAGCATTGGGGGCACATCATTCGACACTGGGTGTGGGCATGGGTGGGAGTGGGTTAAAAGCATTAAAATAAAATTAAAAATACATATATATATATATATTTGGCACACTGGGTTGGAGCTTCCAGTGTGCCATAAGTCAGGGGGGGCCATACATGCCGACATAAGGTTGGGCACCCTATGTCCTTGTTAAAGAATAAGTGCTGGGGCCATTTTTTGCTAGGGGAAATCCACCATTGTGGATCCCCATTCATCAGTCAATCCCCATTCATGAGATACAGCAATCTGGTCCTTATCTCATGAACTGGGATTTTGACAGCTCGCAAATGGGATCGGAAGCGAGTGACAAACAGGGATTTCCTGTAGCAAAACACAGCCTTTTTTTAATACAGTGAGGAAAAACCAAAGACATGGGTTTCTAGAGGGCATTGTCCTGAACAAAACTCATACAATTGTTCACAACAAATACATCCATGGGGCAAGATATAAGGGTTTGTTTTGGGCAAAAAGAAGAAACAAGATGGCGGCTCACAAAAGGGGACTTTTTCTCATGAATGGGGATCCCCGTTTGTGAGCTGTCAATATCCCCATTCATGAGGCAAATCCTTGTTCACAAAAAATACCCCTATCCAAAAGATTGAACTGAGCATTCTCTGAATCCAAAATTTCAAAATTGAATAACTTTGGAACAGATTAATATTTTTTCACCAAACCAACTCTGGCTTGTTCCTTGGGATGACCTCTTTCTACCCTGATAATGTCAGGCCAAAATTCCAAACAGAGTGACTGCCCAGCATGATGGGCAAAAATCAGCAAAAACTGGTAAAAAAAGTGAAAAACACACTTTTTTCACTATGCGCTGCATGAAAAGCGCACATCTGATCACAACAACACTTGGCATGTCAGGAGATCTACTCTATGGTACAAGGCATACCAAATTGTATGGAAATCTATTGAACAGTTATTAAGTTATTAAGATGCAAAATTTGGGGTTTAACATTAAACTGCCTACTCAACCCTAACTATAGGGTGCAATTGCACCCTATAACATATATATATATATATATATATATATATATATATATATATATAGCACGTCACTCCCTTTACTTAGGGTTGAGAAGGCACTTCAATGTTAAACTCAAAATGTTGCACTTTAATAACTTTGCAACCATTCAGCAGATTTTCACATTTGCTATGTACTGTCCTGTGGGGTAGATCTTCCGATGTGGCAAGTTATATTCTGGTTGGATGTGCAGTCTCAGAGTTACAGAGAGGTGAAAAAAACATATTTACACTCATTGACTTTGCTGGCATTTTTCTTTTAACTTGCCTACAGCCCAGATGGTTTGGCTTTTTGGCCTGAAATTTTCAGGGCAGAAAGGGACTACCCCACAGATGTGCCTTTTGCTTGTCTGGTGACAAAAATAATAAGACGTTTTTAAGTTATTGCAATTTCAAAATTTGAAAACAATAATTTCTGAGCATACTCAGTAAGAACTACAAGATAGCTGTATGAAACAAAGAAGGAATCCTGCTTCATATGGTCTAAATCATCATTCGTATGGCTGCCATCTTGTGATCGTTTTATTGAAAAAATATGTGTGCAAAAGATTGCAAAATGATATGCCATGTTGATTCTGGCATATATTTGTGCCTCATTAGTTCCCTAATAGCTGTGATTTTAGTTTTTTGCAACTGTTAAGTTAAAAGGCAGTGTATTTTCTACTTTTTAACATCCTGGACTGTGACCGTGTAATACAAAGTAGGATCTTTTTTTTTTTTTAGTTGTTTAACCAGGAGTAGCACACTAAGCTGAAAGTTTTTTTACAGGAGCAACTTCATATGACAAGATACATAAGATCCTACTTCGTGAGCCGAAAAGCCAGAATATTTCTTAAAAAAATAATGTTTCTGCTGACATCGGGGTGTCCAATCCCTGTGTCAGCACCAGATGCTCCCCCACCAGTGTGGGACACTGTGTAGCCCACTGTGTGTGTGTGTGAGTGTGTGTGTGTGTATGTATTTCACTCTCAAATCCTGACTTGAAGAAGAAGCTGTAGATATGAGAGTAAAATACATACACACACACACACACACACACACACATATGCATGCAGAGACACACACTCGAAAATGTCTTGGGGAGTAGAAGTACTGAGTGTTGGAAATAAAACATTAGTAACTGGCTTATACACACCTAGTACATTGTGACAGACATTCTATATAGCACACACCACTGCCACTATTCCAAGTGAGTGAACACTTGTGAGCTGTCATGTGTTGCGGCTGTTCTTGCTCCATCTCTTGACTACAGTATAATTTTATTTTACAAAATGTTACCTTCCACAACTTAACCTGGAGAGTTGTCCTGGATGATAGGCAGAAAAAATTGCAGTCCCTGCAATCCACGGGTCTGATAAACACACAGCTCTGATCATTTGAACAGTGGACTGCTTCAAATGAGGATGGGAATAGGACAAGTGGGAGGGGTTAATGAAGGGGAAGGGTGGGAGGAGGGGCAGCTGCAGGAATAAGGGTGCTAGCTGCACATTCGAGCAGACTTGATAGACCTCTAGGCCTATATCTGCTGGCAAATTTCATATGTTCATATTTCAGACTGCATTGGAGAATGTTTAAAGTCATTGGACTGAGAAGCTGGATTATTTGCACTCTGAGGTAAAGGTTAGGGGGCAGGGAGGAGCCGGTGCAGGGCGGATGGGCTCTGCAGCTTACTACAAGCTGCTTTGTTATTGGGAGGAGGGCACCCAACCTGTAAATAAATAAATAAATAAATAACAGAGTTGAATCCACAGGTTTGAGCAGAGTAAATCTAACTGTATAGTATGGCTAGGAGGATCCAACTCTGGGGCAAGGATTCCTTCTTTCCATGCCTGGGGGGTGTGAGGTGGCATGGGAGCCCACAGAACTACAGCCACTATGATCCCATCCCTCAGAGGCCCCTTGCAATGGGAGAGACTCTATTTGACTTCTTCCTCCTGGAATAAAAAAAAACTTTAATTTCATCAGCCCACACACTTAGACTGTTACTGAGGATCAAATTTACGCTGACGTCCAGCTGAGAATGGGGCACCTGTTGAGATGAATAACTGTTTAGAGGCCCTAGGTAAACAAACAGGAACAATGCATCTGGCAAGCCAGGTGGTCACAGAACTGTTATCCATTTTGTTAATGACATGAATGACAAAGGAATAATCCCTCCTTCCCTCTTTTTATTTAACAGTCTCCCACACTGCAGATAATGGGATGACCAATCTCCATGTCGGTAGTAGCTCCCCCAGGTGAGACACTGGAGAGTTCACTCCATTGGCCCCAGTTATGTCATAACCCCACCACCACCACCAGTACTGTGGTACACTGTGGAGCCCACACCCAGTGTCCCGAAATTTTTATTTTTATATACCTGAAAAAGGAAAACAGTCCTTCAATGTCATTTTTTTTCTGAAAAAAGAAAAAGGTCCCTCGTCATCTCTCCCTCCCCCATCCTGACCCTCCCACTGAGCAACCCATCACCCCACACTCCCCCTTGCCCAATACTTTACCATCAGAGATGGTCTACTGTCATCTTCTGTTGCCTGGGACACATCTGCACTCTTCTAAGCCGAACCACGAACTGAAGAATCAAGGTATGCGCCATTTAATTGCTGTCAATGGAATTTTGAACTTATGTTGATATCTCAGCCTTTTTTAGGTATTTTCTCACCAGTGGGGTCCCAAAAAGCCCATGTTTAAAATTTGGTGCAACAATACCAAAAAACTCCCAAGTAACCCGTGGTCATTGAAATTTTTCTGCACACGCTTGTAACTTCGTCAGTGTTTAATATTTTCACTCCAAATTTTCAGCATTGTCATTTTTCATACCACCTCATGAACAGTACAACTGTGATTTTTCACATCCCGCCTGAAATGTGTTTTTGCACCTGTGGCGTAGAATGGTGCAGTCACTGTTTGAAATCACCTTTTGGGACAGATGAATGAAATGACAGTGCCAGTATCCATGAGATGGGGTTCCAAAAAGACCATGATGAAAATTTGGTGAAGAAATTCATTAAAGTGCCTGAGTTATGTGCATCAGTTGAATACATTGTACGCACACACATAACTTTGGTACTTTTCAATATTTTACTGCCAAATTTTCAGCATAGCAAATTTTCCACACCACCTCATGAAAAGTACAGCTGTATTTTCCACATTCTGCCTGAAATGTGTTACAGCACCTCTGCTGCAGAATGACGCTGCAGTTGTGCATAATTACATTTTACCTTGCATTTCACAATTTCTCTGTACTGGGGTACATGAGGTGGGGTAATGAGATGAATATGCTGACAATTTTGTCACTGTTGTTCAGTACATTGAAATGCAGGGCCCAGAGGGCCTTATGCTTCCACAATGGCATATATATGCACCTCTATGGAAGGACTTGAGTGCAGGGTTGTTTGGACCTTCCGCTTTCCAAAGTAAAATAAGGATACTATTATACTAGCTCAAAAAGTAAGGAGATTCATTGCAAAAAAATGTTAATTTATTAGTTAGGGTTCCTATTGCAGCAACAAAAGTATGGAATGCAGTTATTGAGTTCTCAACCCTACCACTTCACCACACCCCCACCCTCCACACACCAACAGGCGTCGGGGTGTGCCTTGGGGTCGTCAGGCCTAACTCTCACCCCATTCTCCTATACTGTACCATATCAGCTTCCTCACACATGGAATGGGGAGACAGTTAGGGCCAATGACCCCAAGGCACACCCCGACACCTGTTAGTGTTTGAAACGTGGGTGTGGGGGTGTTAGGGTTGGAAACTGTAATGCCTCATTTCCCTACTTTTGTTGATTTCATCCTAACTGATGCATTAATGAGGTTTTTTTGCAATGACTATATATACATATAAATATATATACATATATATATATATATATTAGTGGGTTCAATTGCTTCTGAAGTGATGCCCATTGTTTGTGGTGTGCCTCAGGGGTCCATTTTAGGACCCCTGTTGTTTTCTATCTTTGTTAATCAATTGCCCAGGGCTTGTAGGATGGGTGAATCCTTGCTGTATGCTGATGATTTAATCATCTTTGCCCAGTCTGATTCGGTGTCTGAACTTTGTGTTTCCCTACAGAGGGACTTTAGGGATGTTTGTTGTTGGTTAACTACAAATGCGATGGTTTTGACCTCTGCCAAAACAAGGGTTAGGCTTTTTGGTATACAATCCATGTTGGAGGATCCCCCCAAACTAGTGATATCTGATACACAAGGTGGCTTGTTGGAGCAGGTATCTCAGTTTAAGTATTTAGGAATACTTTTGGATCCCTGTTTGACATATTCTTTACAGGTACAAGCGACAGTGAAAAGCTAAACTAGAAAAAGGGGGTGTTATATAAATCCAAGTCTTATTTCTCTCAGATTAGAAGGTTGGTTATTACCACTGGGTCTCTTCTTCCTCATGCTGACAACAAATCTAGTATTTATTATAATATTGGGGTTAAAGAAATGCAGTCTTTGTCTGTAGTATAGAATAATATATGTAGATTTGTTTTGGGAGTTCTTAATAGAACCCACCGATGTAGTTTCTACTTACAGCTGGGTCGGTTTAATAATAATAATGAATAATAATAATAATAATATTCTGTATTTTTTACAGCACCTTTCTAAAACCAAGGCACCTTAACAGCAAACTTCACATAAAAACAATAGAATAAATCACAGATACAGTAAATATTGAGTTCATAAAATTCAATAAAATATCATCAGCTGGAATATGTCTCACACCACAAATGGGTCTTTAGGGCATGTTTAAATTCCTCCATGGACATGCACTCCTGAAGCGGATAGGGTAGAGAATTCCAAAGGGTTGGGGATGTGTACATAAAAGCATGGACCCCCAAAGAATTTAGAAAAACCCTTGGAATCTCAAGCAACCCCTCGTCTGCCGAGCGGAGCAATTGCCTAGGGCAGTAGGGTACCAGGAGCTCTTTCAAGTAGTCTGGTCCCAGTCCGTGGAGGGCTTTATAAGTCAGAAGGCTGACTTTAAAGGTGATCTGCCACTGTACTGGCAGCCAGTGCAGTTCGTGCAGCACCAGAAAAATATGACACTTACGAGGAGTACCCATCAATAACCAGGCCGCAGCATTCTGCACAAGCTGCAAGAGGTGAATATCAACCCCTGGTAGCCCTAGATACAGGGAGTTGCAATAATTGAGGTGCGAGGTCACAAAGGCGTGGACCAATGTAGGCAGGTTACCAAACGGAACTAGGTGATTAATCCTGGAGATGTTCCTCAGATGGTAAAAGGATGATTTAATGACTGCCAACACCTGCGATCGCAGTGTCAGCCCATTGTCACAAAATAGCCCCAGGTTCTGCACTCATTCAGAGGTAGGGAGCTGGGAGCCAGCCAGAAAAAGTCCTGAAGGCAAACCAGCTCCCATTCCCTCTATCCAGTGACCCGGGTCCACAACCATCACCTCCGTCTTCTCTGAGTTCAACCTCAGCCAGCTTGAATTCATACAGTTCTGGATTTCAGTGAGGAAGTTGTTAAATATCGAGAGAGCTCTATCCTGGTCAGCTGCAAAAGATGGGTAGAGCTGGGTGTCATCAGCATAGCAGTGAAACCTCAGCCCACACCTTCTTACAGTGTCTCCTAGGGGCAGCATGTACACTGCGAAGAACATGGGGGACAACACCAAACCCTGAGGAACCCTACATGACAGAGAGACTGGGCTGGAGGAATTAATTCCCTACACCCCCGAGTTCTGCCAGTGAGGAAAGATCTAAACCACCCAAGGACTGTACTAGACAGGCCACAGATGAACCTCAGGCATTCAAGAAGTACCCCATGGTCCACAGTGTCAAACACTGAAGAGAGATTGAGAAGGACCAAGATGAAATGGTTCTTTTGATCTCTTGCCATCAAGAGATCATTGAGCACCTGAACCAGTGCAGTCTCGGTACTATGCCTCTTTCGAAAACCAGACTGGAGTGGTTCATAAATGTCATGGATGGTAAAATGGTTCTCCAGTTCTATGGCCACTACTTTCTCAATCACCTTCCATACAAAGGGAAGGTTAGAGATTGGTCTGTAGTTGGCATGGCAGTCTGGGTCCAAAGAAGCTTTCTTCAGGAGGGGCGTTACCACCTCCTCCTCCTTCAGGGAGCTAGGAAACTCACCTATCTCCAAGGAGCACCAGACTATCCATGCTAGGACTGGACTGATAGTATCACAACAACCCTTTATCAGGGAAGTTAGGCCCAGATCCAAACTATAGCATGTAGGGTGCATACCCTAGAAAATCCACATGACATTAATGAACTCCAGTCTGTCAAAGGAACTCCAGAAGAGCCTAGTGACAGTGACCAGGCACCAATCCATAGCTTCTCCCATAGAGGGTGCAGGTTGGAGTGCCGCCCTGATGTCAGCCACCTTATCCACAAAGAAGAGAACAAGCTCTTCACACTCTATTTGTGAAAAGGCTCTTTGAACCTGCAGGCAGGCTGGGTTGCACAGTCTGTCTGCAGTTTGAAAAAGCTGAGCTGGTCAGTTCTGAGCAGCTGTAATCTCTCCAGAAAGGAACTCTGCCTTCTTATGGGAGATTGCGGAATGATAGACCTGATAATCTTCCATCAATTTGAGAGGGTCGGCATCAAGGGCGGATCTCTGCCAGCAATGCTGTAATCTTCATCCTTGCCACCACATCTCCCTGAAGGTCCTATCAAATCATGGGGTCCGAGGGTGAAGGGGGAGAGGACGAACATGGACAGGAGCAATGATATCCAAAGCCGAGGAAATGGCTTCATTATAGGCCAAGACCAAGGCATCTGGGTTATTGCTCACTCCAGAAAGCTCCCATATGTCAAGTGCCACTGCCAGGCCCTCAGAGCTTACATCTCGCAAAGGGCAGTACCTGACCATCTCCACGCGGGTGGGCCTACGAAGGGGGGGCATAAGAAATGAACCCCATGGTGTAGTGATTGGATCATCCAATAGGTTTCACCCCCAAATCGAAGGCTTCGATCCCCAGGAGGAAGACTAAGTCAAGGGAGTGACCATCTTTATGAGTGGCAGAAGTAACAACTTATGTAAGGCCCAAAGATGTCATCAATTGGAGGAAGTATTGTCCGAATTGCGAGAGTTCATCATTGACCCAGCCATTGAAGTCGCCCAGGACCATCAGCCTGGGTGACTCAAATGCCATGTAGATCATGAAGTCCACTACTTCCTGCAGGAAACGCTTCTCATCACCTGGTGGACGGTAGATGAGGGTGATCCTACAACCCACACCTGCCACTACAGTACACTCAAATGACTCAGCCTCCTCAATTGGTACACTCGTAAGGCCCAGCTCGGTCTTAAAACAGACCGCAACCGCCCCCCCGTGGTCCAACCTCGGGCTGTGTAACACTGAGTACCCAGCCGGAATAGCGGCCTCTAATATGGGGCCTGCATTCTCATTCAGCCAGGTCTCGGTAATGCATGCCAGATCCACTGACCCAACAAGATCTGCAATAACTGCAGTCTTATTTTTGATGGATCTGGTGTTACACAACACCGCTCTGGTAGGACGGGCCTCTGGAGCTGCTCAGGTTACCCGCCCACCAATATTGGTGGTACCATTGGGTATGGAAACCAGACATGAAGGACCACATTCCAGATTCCATTTTGCCTCAGGGCGTCTTCTGGTTCTCATTACCCCAATATGATGGCCCTGCTCATTCGACCTCCACTGTTCACACCCCCCAGCTCCCCTCCTCCCCCTACAAGCAATAACAAGTGCTCTACAGTGCTGGTATGCTGATAGCTGTAATGGGAGGGGAAGGGCGGAGGATGAATAGCGGACGACCATGGGGACAGGACTCCTACACATACTAAAAGACCCAATAACAATAAAACACCCCTGTAAAAAGATCCCCAATTAAATAACTAACTGAACTCCCAAATTAAAAACAAACCCCAAAGTAAGATACAAATACAATATCCTGCCCCACAACTCTCACTTGTTGGAACAGTAGGCATAAACAACACAAAATGACACAAATAACCAAAACAGATTAAGCCCCTCTTATTTATCACTTCCCCCTCTCTCTCTCTCTCTCACACAAAGGGGAGAAATTCAACTAATATACTAAATCAAACTTACAATGCCCACCTCACAAATATAAAATTAAAATGCAATAAAACCCCTTCCCATACACTCTAATATTTCAATCAGAGCATAAAGTCTCAGAATAAAAGGAATTGGTCTAAGTGGTCCATGTAAGTCTGAGAAAAAGATGGTATACCAGTTGGCTAAGAGTCCCAATTTAGAACTTCAATTCACAGAGAAATAAAATTAAAACAGTATGGACTAAACTTAAGCCAGTAAATGTAAAAATAAAACTTAAATACTTAAATACACCCCCTCCCACTGGGTGTATCAAATGTCAAATAATGTCAGATGAAATATGGGGCCCCAAGTCCTCTCACTACCTGGGGACACAAAAATAGTGCACGGGACTCTCACTGCCAAAATAATAATCCAAAGCATTAAAGTTTGAGGTCTGACCATAAGTTGTTGTCTCAACAGGATTCCTTGGAATGGGGATATCCCAATAATGGTCCTGCTGTTGAAACAATGGGCCCTACCCATGAGGGCTGCTGCCAGAGATGTCTGCCCTGCAACCTTGGCTCCTCGCCTAAGCCAACCCCTCAGCTGGCTCAGCGAGGGGCATTGGATAACTTTAAACCCACCAGCCAGTTCCCCAACCAGTCCAGTCCTGGCCGTCCTGCACAAGGCAGATTCTAGCTATCTGGCCACCCACAAATGTAGAGCCCCGATATTCCGGGCAAATAAAGATCAGTTTTGCTCTAATCCAGGCTTGATATCCCCTTTAAATAGGAACCACTTCCAAAAACAAAACAAACTCAAACACCACAAGCAGTCTCACAATTAATCCCAAATTAGAGCCCACAGTATAGTCCTCTTCGACCCGGCTCCAAAACCAAACGACTCCAAATACTCTCAATGCAGGGTACGGTCCACCCTCCTACCCTGTAGCTCACTCTGCTTTCCTCCACACTCTCCAGACAAAATCAACTCTTTGGACTGCTGTCTCCTGGCTACAGTAAAATCCCAAAACAAACTAGGAAGTGAATTTTAAAATGGGCTTTAAAAAACTTTTTTTTCTTTTTTTTGTGATTGGAGTAGCAGCGGGGCCGGGCCGAGCAGCCCCAGTGCACACTACGCGGCCCGTTGACAACGACCCTGACAATGCTCCAGGCAAAACTAAATAACTCACTATAAAAGCCCTATCTGAATTAAATAAGATGAACTAACAATAAAAACAGCCACACAGCAGCAAAAATGATCGAGGCAGGCAAAAACAAAGAAAAGACAAAAGATTTCCTTAAAAGAGCAAACAGAGCAGTCACAGCATACCCCAGTTGTCATGTGGAGTACTCATTAGGATGTTTGGTGTACAAATGTTTCTATTTTATTCCTATTTTTCCTCTCTCCAATTTAGTTACTAGGAGAGTATTACCTTCCAGTTTGAGGGCAGCTGATGGTCCCTTATATTTGGTTCCCAGGTATCAACAGAAATCTAGTTCTAGGGCCTTCTCAATTGCAGCACAAAATTGTTGGAATGCACTTCCTCAATTAGTAAGGCTCACTCCATCTTTTCCAATTTTTAAATCTAGACTAAAGCACTATTTGTCACAGAAATCTGGTTGTAATTGTATTATGTAGATTGCTTTTGTATGTTTGTATATTTTGTTTGTTGTATGTCTGGGTCTGGCCTGAAAAGGGACTTTTGGTCCAGTGCCCTTGCCTGGTTACCAAAGAATATATGAAAAGGAAATATATATGTATGTGTGCATGTATGTGTGTGTATATATATATATATATATATATATGTGTGTGTGTATATAGGAATGTATGTGTGTACTTGTATGTATATGTATATATGTCTATGTGTATATCTATGTATATGTGTATATACATATATGTGTGCGTGTGTGTGTGTGTATACGTATATATGTATGTATATTTGTGTGTATGTATGTATGTATGGATGGCTATATTTGTATATGTGTGTATGTTTAATTTGGGGCTTGTTTTCAACTTGCAATTAGGCCTCATTCAGCATTTTGCCTTTCATTGTCTGTTCTTTAAAACACAAGGACACTTGCAATAAAAGTTGTAAGTTCATCTTACATGTATTAGGCAGAATAGTATCCCAAGATTTTTTATCACCAGAATGCTTTCTTGAAGCATACTGATACATTTTAAAATGTATGTGAGAAGAGTTCTGCTTGTTGATAATTCTTGATAACCTTTGTCCTTCAGGGGCTTCTCAGCTAAAAGCAAACTAGTGTTAATTAGCTTCTCTGTTATAATCTTCTGTTATGTTTTAAATGTATGTGTTAAACCAATGAGCATTATTTCTGTTTTTTCAATATTATCCGGGTGTTAGTAGTATGGGATTTTCTAAATAACTGCCATAAAGCTTCTGAAGAAGGACCTGTTTGGTTTGAAAGTAAGAGCACTTTGTTCTTTTTTGTGTAGCATCAATGTTGGTCCAATAAAAGGTATCAAATCATTTGTATCTGGATCTGTTCTTAAAAGGACCAATACGGCAACTACACCACTTGTTTGTTTCACCTCTAGGCATCACTACTCCATTACCTGAACAGCGATGTGCGAGTCATCTCCAGGCAGGAACGGATGGCTTCCTTCCTTCCTCCATTCAACAAATGCCATTGGATAAGAGGACACCTCACAGCCAAAGATGATGTCATGGCCCTCAATGTTGACAATATCCCGGGGCGGCTTGGCAATAATTGGAGCTAGACAGCAACAGAAAGACATAAAATCATCATTATTTACCCTGTCTCTGCTGACTGTGATCTTTAGAATGGGGTGGAGAGAACACAGATTTAATTCACAAACTAGTGCAGACATTACTGAGAGGTCAAATTCTTTATTAAAAAGTATGTATTTTAAAAAAGTGGATTACAGGCATGGCAAGGCCATTTTATTTATATAGTGCCCAATTCATAAAGCTCTGGGTGCTGCACAATTCAATTAAATCAAACAAACACACAGTAAAGCACAGACAATTAAAACATGCCCCTTAACAAACAGCAACTGGAAAACAGGAATGGTAAAATCCTATAATATATACCAAAGCAATTTTACGGACATTGATTCCTGATGCTCACACAGCCTAGCTGTTATACAAGGCTAGTTCAAAGAAATTAAACTTAAAGCCCTTCTTATATGCCTCTGCCAATGAAGAGCTCTACAAATTTATGGAAAAGACATTCCAAACATACAGAGTTGCAACAGAAATCACCCTGGGCCCAATTTTAAAAAGACTTGTAGATGCCACAAGTCCCTGGTGCACCACATATACAGCACAGGGGGCTTGTGGCATCCTTTTGGTGCCATTTGTGATTCTCTCTCTTATGTACACCAAATGCTGCAAGTTAGACCTGATCCCCACGGTCTAACTTGTGCCATTTGAGGGACCCTTTTTACTGGGCTTATGCCAAATATTTAGCGCAAGTTGCCATAAATCGTGGAAACTGTCAGAGCTGTGCCCAATGTATTAAAACTGGGTGAAGTTGCATCAGAGAAATTTGGTGCAGTTGGGCTGAACATTGGGGTTGTTACAGGGCTTGATGTAAGTCCTGTGTAAACCTTTGAAAATTGGGCCCCCTGTCTCCCAACTGCCTTAAAAAGGATCTAGAGATGGAAAGCATATTCTCCTTGGTGGAGCAGAGTGGGTGTCCTGGACTATATAAGGCTAACAGTTTTTTTTTGTTAGATAGCCAGTACCCAGACTATAAACCCTACACATTTTAGTCTTTTATGGTCCTGCCACTCGCTTTGCTCCACTGAGGTGAATATGGGCCAAGACATCTTTTAGGTAGTGAGGACCCAGATTGTGTGGACCTTTATATGTCAACAACATAATCTTGAAGGTGATGCACCACCACACTGGCAACCAATGCAGTTCATGTAGGACTGGAATGATATGCTCAGAGGGCATAGCTCTGGCAAACAAGTTATAAAACCACATGCTATAATTTTGTATTTTGAGTCAATGATTCTACAGGATATTATTGGGATTCAATAACCACTTGCCTGTGTCACAACATGCACATTGATACTGTCCTTTGTGGCCTAAGCAGGTTTTTTTTTTAATTATGAACATTACTTTATTAACTGGTAATATTGCCAGATAAAACACAAACAACAAAATGTGTATTAGGATTTCACTGATTTTTTATCTGTAAGATGGTTTTACTTTGTTACTATGGGTATCTCTGCAAGAAAGTGAAGAAGTGTTACAGCTATTAGGTCCATAAGTTATTTCAGGCAATCAGTAGTTCTGTTTTATAGGTGCAAGAGACACACTGATTTTGTGAGTGTCTCTTGCACTGTCTTTGTAGCCATAACAACCAGAGCACCTGAGTGTCAAATGTTGCCTATACTAACAGTATAAAATGACAAATTTGTTACTTGTCAATATAAAAAAATTCATAGATCTATAATGTCTTAATTTGGTTCATGGAGACACTCTTTGCAGTATAAGAGTGGTTTTGCCAATGTCATTCATATGTCAGAACAGCTCATCTTCACTTTGCCGTTCTTGCATGCAACAGATACACATAAAACCACTATTATACTGCTAAAAGTGTCTCTGTAAGACATATAAACACACATATAGGCCAATTACCTTTATAGGGCCTTTGTAAAATGAAGTTCAGATGCATAACTATGCATCCATGTATAAATAATTTATAAAACAGATCATTTTGAAAATACCTGTCTGAAAACAACATACAGTATCTGTGATTGCTTTAAAGCAGACATGCAATGAAAAGGGAATCCATAGATTCTTCTTATGGTCAGATCCCCCTAGTTGCACCGCTGAATTTTGTCAGATTTGTTTCAAGTAGTTTAAAAAGTGAAATAAAATATTTTTTGGGCGTAATGAGTGTGAGGCTGCCAACATGTGATCCTACAATGTACCTTCCTGACAGTACAGAAGATACAGTAGTGTGCATGAACAGGCAAGAACATTGTGGGGACAAAGGTTGTCATACATTTCACATGTGCCAAAGCAATTTTATTATACTTTTTAATCTGCAATACATTCAATAGCATCTTTCATACATAATGTATCCTATAGTGGCTTACAGGTTTAGCTAAAATTAAACACAGCTGGAACAGCCATGAATGGTACAATGATGAACAGTGCTAAAATCAAAAGCCAATGACATGGTGGGATGGAGTTTCAAAAATGATGGCACAGATGTAATTCCTAATTTTGGGCTGAACCTATGTCATCCAAAATGTGCCAAAATGTGTCAGTGCTGTATTCAAACATTTTGGCACACATGTGACAGTTTGTCTGCTTTATGCAGGCATATGTCATCATTTGTTTGATGCATTTCTTATTTTTTGTTGCATGCATCATTTTTCTGTGTGCAACTGGCTGCAATGGCTGTGAAAAGTTAGACCACATTTATTGTGATCTAAGCATTTGTGGCAAGTTGCATGATTGTGTTAAAAAGATGACATGCTTCCTGGACATGCCTTTGAAAGTCCAGCTCACTATGTTTAAGCTAGGAACAGAAGGCAAGGGAGAATAGATGGATACTGAGATGATATTTATACAGGTGTAGGGACTCAGTGAGGTGAAGAGAGAGAGAGGGGGAGAGAGAGAGAGAGAGAGAAAGTGAGAGTGAGAGAACACTATTCCACTCAAATATGACAGCGCTGGTAAAGGTTCTGTTGCCAACAGTGGCTAGGATGTGAAAGGGGACAGACAGAAAAGCTGCAGAGGTTGCATGTTGTAGGAGTAGGAGATATGGTCAGAAAAATAGGTAATTCCAGAATAATGGAGGAGTTTTATGGCAAAGATGGCAATTTTGAACTGAATACAGAAAAGGATATGGTGGAGCCAGTGGAGGTCAAAAGATTAAAACTGGTGTTATCATGCTTCCTAGTGCAAGAAAGGAGGTGGGCAATAGTGTTCTTGGCAGACTGAAAAGTTGAATGTTGAGATTTTGGAAGCTCAAAGAGAAGGAGCTGCAGGAACTGAGACAAGACATTATACAAGTGTGTATAAGGATCTCAGCAGAGGAGAAGTTGAGAAAATGACAGGCACAGGATATGTCACAAAGGGAATTGTAAGCAGATTTACAGGCACCGTAGACGGGAGAAGAAAAGAAGAGTTTAGGATCAAGGAGCGCACCAAGGTTCTTTGTAGAGGACATTAAGGTGAGGTCAGAGCTGAGGAGAAAAATGGAGGACACACAGCAGGAATTAAATGTATTTTTCTTAGGATGGTCTTGGTCTTAGACATGGTGGGTTGCAGCAAATTATGTCAGAGCCAGTCATAAATATGGACCATCTAGAATGAAACAAAAGAGAACAGAGTGCTTGAGAAAAGAGTCAAATGAGATGTAGGGCTGGGAACTATCCCCACAGAAGTAATAGAAATGACTAAAGAGGAAGTGAGTTGCCCCCAAAGGAGAAAATAGATGGAGAATAAAAGAGGACTGTGAATACAGCACCAAGGAACACAATATAGAAGTCAATATGGGGACTACTACAGTTAGTACCAGTCTAAAAAGCAACAATAGTCTTAAGATAGAAGTAAAATCAGGACAGGAAGAAAACAAAGATACCAGCTTAATGCTTGAGGTGATAAAGGAAGAAAGTGCTAAAAATAACATGAAATGTGACATGGCAATGAACTGGATCTAATCGCAATGAGACTTCATAGACTCTGTATGCTGCTGTAAGGAACCCCCATGCTGAGATATTATGCTAAGCTAATGCCTCACAAGGTGTGCAGCAGACCTTAACCTATGATCTTTGCATCTCCACAGTCACCGTACTCTAAGCGTAGCATTTATCTTAGCATCATAACTTGTTGCTTAGATCTAATCAAAGTCAGATTTGCATGCGTTTTTTTGTAGTTACTCAAAAAGGGGCTCCGATATTGCATTTAGAGCATCCTATCCACATATCATTACAGAACCAGAATCCAGACCGCTCAGATAACAGCTGACTTGACCAGATATCCTGGATGAGCAGATTGGAATGGATATTGGTCTGGATTTATGAACTGTTAGAAAGTTGTAAATGAAATGGAAAAGAACAGAGGAGGCACAGGTGGTATCACAGAGGTATGACTAGGTATCAAAAGATAGGTCAAGAGTAAAATTGTCACTGCTACTGCCACTATGTCATCATGAATTAATTCAGTGGGAATAAATCGGTGATGTAAAGAGACTAGTCGCTGACCACTGTACGACATGGCTTTCTTTCTTACAGGTCTTTGCTGACTTATTGTATCCTTTGGGTGATGGGGTAGAGTGCTGGATGGCAGTGTGTGTGTGGGGTGGATGTGTACTGTTTAAATGGAACAGGGTGAATGGAGTATGGTGTGGGAAATTTGGATTATTCAGTGTTAGAACTGGAGCAACGGGAAGGCTTTTTATTGTATTATATTATCTAAGGAACATCACTGGAACATTGGGGGTGCTAGGGGCTACTGGGGCAGGTACCACTGGATGCCAGGGTTATTAGTTTTATAGTAATTTGGAAGCTGCTTAGGGAGGGGGACCACTGGATGCCAGGGATATGCTTGCTTAACAAAAATTGGGGCTTGTGCAGAGGATGGGAAGGGCAATGGAATCCAGAGATATGTGCTGTATCATGATTTGTGACTCCAGCAGAGAAGGGGGGAATTACTAGATACCAGGGTCATCTGCCGATATGGGAGGAGTCTCCAGTGCTGTATGCTGTGTCCTTTATTAGACCAGCACCACTGTTGACCACAGACTGCAGTGTGGAGCACTCAGTCGGCATTATCTTGGAGGACAAATGATTGCTCATCATATTGTAATGAGATTGCAATGACATCAAATCATTCAAATGCCCTCTTTGCCTGATCCATGGTAAAGTGGTAATCTGCATATCATGGTTCCAGTATGGGGCTGTGAGTCTCAGGAGCAAACAGCTTTGCCCTGTGCAAATTGCTTATTTGCTTCTGTGGTTAAGTGGTCTGCCTATGCCTTTCTACCAGCTGGCCCTCCTTCCAATGCCAGCTAGGGGCTTTGGATGCAGTTTGCTCCATCATTGCCCTGTGTTCACTTGGGGGTATAATGCAACAAATATTGCATGGGCAAACTTGCTTCTGTACCTATTCCATTATACCACTCTACGCATGTCAGGCAGTTTTGCTTACCAGTAAAGGAATATGTCCTGAGCTTCTCTCCAGCTTTGAAACTGTTGCCCCATATGTTTTGGGTGTGTGATGAGATAACAGGTATTTGGGTTAAGGTAGCCATATTTATAAGCAAGGCCACTGTTTTCGTTTTTTTAATTTGAACACCTGGTAAAATTCCAGAGTTTGAACTGTCTGCACACTGGTAAAAATAAAGAATTTCATGGAATAAGGAATTTTATATAAGATCAGTGAATCTACACAATGTTCGTAGTCTTCTTTACATTGCTTCCTGTACTATTTTCAATTTGCTTTATTTATTCTACTATATATTAAACCTTCTTTCATTCTGACTGTTTATGTACATATTAAAAGATCAACAGTACAATCCCAGTAAACTCTAGAAATTAGACTAGCAGTCACTGGCATAATCCTGGCATTTCAAATCATGAAAAATGGAATTTTATTACTTTAATCACAGAAAAACAGTAACTTTCTTTATAAGACGGAAAGTCCCAGGGGACTGGAAAAGGGCAGATATGGTGCCATTGCACAAGAGCAGAGGGAAGGAGAATCCAGGAAACTATCATCTGGTCAGTCTTACCTCTGTGGTGGGTAAGCTGATGGAGGCACTCATAAAAGAAAGATCAGTACAATAGGCCCGATTCTAGAAGGGTGGGTCAAGTTGCCACCGAACACAACTTGCACCACCCGCAACTGCGACAATGACCATGTGCCCTATTCTAGAAGGGGCAGGGTCTCCGTAGCAAAGTTCTGTGACTTGCAACATGTGGCTAGGTATGCCGCACAGAGGGTTTACCTGGCCAGCATGTCACAACCGACAACCGCTGGTCGCAAGTGCACCCCCCACCCAGCAAGCCACAACAGCCGCCTGGCGAAACTGCCCACCCCCTGCCCCCACACCTCCAGCAATTGCCCTGCAGGGCTGGTCACGCAACTGGCCACTGAAACATCCATAGATAGCACCCCGCAAACCGTAGTCAACCCCCCACCCATGCCTCCCCTGGGTCACCCGCCGCCAAATCGACAATTACTCTGACATGCCCTGGTAGTCTGGTGGCCGCCCACCCAGCCATGCCAGCCCTCTCAGCACCCCCACCCATCCCCAGTCAGTGACTGGCACAGCCCACCTCTCACCTCCACAGCCAGCTGCCAGCTGAGTTATGTGGGAATGCTACTGGAAAGACATGCTCAGATACTAATTTCTGAGTGCATATTTCCAGTAGCACTCTTATAACTCAGTGATAACTGGCCATGGAGAAACAGAGGCAGGCTCTGCCAGTCACCAGCTGAGAGATGGGTGAAAGGCTACTGAGTGGGCTGGCACGGCTGAGTGGGGCCACTGGACTAGCAGGGCTTATCGGATTTTCGCGCGTTTGCAGATGGTGACTCAGGGGTCGGCAACCATAGTGATGACAGCACCACCCTGTGGGGCATTTTACAACAGGGGATACAGGGGGCTGGGGTTGTGAGCAGCCCTGCGGGGCATGGATCACACAGGAAGATGGGGGCAGGGGGGTGGGCAGCCCTGGGGGCTGTTACTGTGTGAGGGTATGGGAGGGCATGTATGCAATGGGAGGTGGGGTGGGGGTGCACGATGCCCAGTGGGACAACATCGAAGGAGGTCTGGACATGGGGGGAGGGCACATGGACTGGGCCTACAGGATCCTCGGAGGATGGATGTAAGTTACACCAGCTAAATGCAGGTGTAACTTACGTTGCCAGTTCTCCTCCGGGGGTTCTTGTAGAATCTCGACGGTGGGGACTTTGTTGCTGCCCTTCTTGAATGGGGCGCAACTGCTGCTGTAAACCCCATAGCGCCATGTCACAGGGGGTTTATGGCGTAACTGCCAGTGTAACAGCTGTTCGGCAGAAGCGGCTCACGACCCCACTTTGTAGAATAAGCCGCAAGTCACAAGTGCTGGCATAGTTGCCTTGCGCCATTCTACTTGTCACAAGTGCTGTTACTCCAGGTGTAACCTTTCTAGAATCAGGGCCAATATCTGGAAGAGGAAGGGCTCTTGCAAGCCAGACAGCATGGGTTTACAGGGGGAAGATCATGTCAGATGAATCTGATCAAATTCTTTGACAGTATGATGGAGGTATGTGATCAGGGAGGGGTGATGGATGTGGTCTATCTAGATTTTGTTAAGTATTTCGACACCGTCCCTCACTGGAGACTGGTGAACAAATTTGGCAGCTATGGGGTATGAGGGAAATTAACAAAATGGGTGGAAAACTAGTGTGAAGGCAGAACTCACAGGGTGGAAGTCAATGGGGCTCACTCCAGTGAGGAAAAAGTGACAAGTGGGGTGCTGCAGGGGTCAGTATTGGGCCCAATACTGTTTAACATCTATATTGGAGATATAGTAGAGGGTCAACATGGGAAGGTGTGTCTATTTGCAAATGACACAAGAATCTGTAATAGGGTGGGTACACCGGGAGGGAGTGGAGAAAATGAGGGAGGATCCAAGCAAGCTGAAGGAGTGGTCAGGGAGGTGGCAATTCCGCTTTAATGCAAAGAAGTGCAAGACAATGCACATAGGGCACACAAATCCAAAGGTAAGCTACACACAGGGGGGAGAGGAACTTGAGGCAACAAAGCAGGAAAGGGATAAGGGGATCATTTCAGATGACCTAAAGGTGGCAAGCCAGTGTAACAAGGTGGTGGGAAGGGCAAATAGAATGCTGGCATGCAGAGGAAGGGGTATCACAAGTAGGATGGGAGAGGTGATCATGCCACTGTACAAGTCCATGGTTAGACCACACCTGGAGTATGGGGTACAATTCTGGAGACCACACTTGCAGGGTGACAGGGATAGAGTGGAGAAGGTCCAGAGAAGGGCTACCAAAATGGTGCAAGGCTTGCCCAAAAGATCATATGAAAAGTGGCTTGAGAAGCTTGACCTGTACATGCTGGAAACAAGGAGGGAGAGGGATGGTACGATAGAAACTTTTAAGTATTTGATAGGAATAAACAGGGTGAGGGAAGGGAGCATTTTCAAGAGGATGATAACACATCAACTAGGAGGCACAGTTTAAAACTGGAGAGTGACAATTTCAAAGGAAATATGAGAGGACAATACTTCACTGAGAGGGTGGTGGCTCCCTGGAATAATCTGCCTGAGTGGGTGGTGGGAGTAAATTCAGTGGGGGAGTTCAAGAGGGCATGGGATACCTACATGGGATTAAATATGAGATGTAATGCCAGCCCAGTGACGCAGAGGGTTGAGGTGATGGATGCCACACCTCATGCTACGCTGGTGACCCAGGCTCGGGAACGAGCCTGGATCATCGGGGGTTGGCAGAGGAGGAGAAGGATGGAGCATCAGTAGGGACTGCTCTCCTTCTCTGGGAAGAGGTGGGTTGCCATCGGTGCTCTAGCAGCCTCTGGCAGTGGCTGGAGGTAGCTGTAGAGCACTGGCTTGGGGACATGGAGGAGCGTGCTGGGGCAGACCCTTGGCTAGATGCGTGCTGATGCGCATGCTCTCGGCTTTAGGCATCATTGCACGCCTCAGCCGATGGGGAGAAAAAGTGGAAAAATTAGGGGCACTAGTCGTGGCATGATGGCTGTCTCCAGAGGGAACTCGATCGGCGCTGAGGGTGCATAGCAATACTGAATCCTGATCTGGGGGGTTGAGCTAGGGGAAGAGCTCCCCACCATCCTGCCACTGGGGGTAAGCCACAGGGGTAGCTGCGGGCCCGAATGTGGAGCCGGAAAGTTGTCCCAGGAGATGGTGGCCTGAATACCCGGAGGATGCCAGACGTGTAGAGGAAGGCAGACTGGTTGCTCCAGGGAGAAAAAAGTACAAAAAATAATATGATTGGTAATGGTATGTATCCAGTTGGGAAAATGGGGGCTGGAGACTGCATTAGGGAGGGAGGGCAAGAAAGCGGGGAATAAGGAAACAGAGGAGCCATGGGGAAGGGAAAGGGCAGGCTAAATAGGCCAAGTGGTCCTTTTCTGCTGACAGAGTCTATGTTTCTAGGTTTGTTTCTATGTTTAAGAAATGTTACTTCAAGCTCATGATGTTGGGTTGCACAAATGGATTTCAGATGAATATACAGAATGTGTTAAAAAAACCTAACTCTAGCAACAACAATGGTTACTGAGAGACTTGTGCTTCAACATTGTGCTGAGAAAAACTCACCAGTCTATGCAAAATGGATAAATAACTGTCAGGACATTATAATCCTGGACAGAATATGTTTATCCCCATTCAAGAAAGAGAATGTTATATTAAGAAACATGGGAAAGAGCTTTTATCATTCTGAACTCCTAACTTGAAATTGTATTCAAAGCGCATGATGCAACATTAGCGCTATTTTAGTTTGTCTGACTGTTTATATGATTTTAAGTCTTCTAATACTCTCCCCTTAGATTGTTTGGGTGTTCATGTGATTGTGGTGTGTTTCTCTATGTGTCCAGAAGAGCCCTCCACCCTACTATTCCTGAATTCCTTCCTCTTACTGCCGATTTCCCTCCCCATCTCACTGTTCTTACCTGTCCCCAAGTTCCTGATCTTCACCTCTGTCCAGTGGGAGGAACCTGCTTACACTGGCACCTCTGGGTGGCACTCTCATTTGCCACCATTTCATCCCTGCCTTGTCCATTTCCTTTACCATTATCCACCCCCATGTCCTGGGCCTACTTTCCCACTGGGAGGAGATGGACCATGGGGACCTCTCTACTCCTTCCTCCCCCCCCCCGGCCCCCTTCCCCGCCTTGGTTCCTGTGATGTTCTCTCCCCCATGCCTACTTCCAAGCCCTGTGGTTCCTCTGCCCTTCCCATCCATACCCTACAGATCTCCTCTCATATCAGTGCACCAATCTCCTGCCTCAGCTGCACACCTTCACCCTCATCTGTTCAATATGCATGCAAACTAGGCATCTACCAGTTCCTAGAGAGCTCTCAGGAACACTGCTGCCTCTCTGCACTCTACAACTCAATCTGCCTTCCCCTGCCCCCACTATATGCCCCTTCTCCACATTTGACTCTCTAGGCATTCTTTGTCAAAATTCTGTGAAATTTAAAAATAAATTACAGAACGTATTTCAGAAGTAGGGTAGCATTCTACACCACTTCTGATGGCAGAATTCTACATTCCAAACAGCCTTAATGTGTATGTCTTAATCTTGCCCCCCCCCCCGTCCATTTGCTTCAAGTATGTACATGTTGAAATCTTTCAGCCTTTCCATGTAAGTCTTTTCCTGCTGCCCCTGGTTCATTTTGGTTACCATCTGCTGCACTGCCTCACCCTGTCCCCTGTCTTTCTTCAAGTATGGGCTCCAGAACTGCACACAGTTTTTGTGGTGAGGACAAAGCACGGACTTGCACACTGGCAGAATTCCTTCACTCTGCTGGCTACTGATTCCCCTTCCTCTACATTCCAGCAACCTTTTGCCACCCTCCCAAACTTCTGTGGTACAGTGGGCTGATGTTTTCAAATTGTGTAAAATTAGTAAACCCAGATCCTTCTCCTCAATTGTACTTTCCACTGCCACACATCATAGCTTATACATATAAAAAATACCACCAATGGCTTAATCTGGTTCAGTGTGGGTTGGTTTCCATCTACACCCTCCTCCCCCAGGACATGGCTCAAAATAGGCAGAATTGCATAGTCCTCCTTTCCAGTCAACAAAAACTAACTAACTACATAAATAATTCTGCAGTCTGTTTTCAGATTTTGTTTTGCCCCATGTACATTACCTTGTATTTCATAGTAATGCATTTTTTCACAGAGAGACTGATAGAAGGGTGGCATAGGTCAACGGAGGAAGTGGTCTGTGCAAAATGAGTGGTGGAGAGTTCAAAGAAAATGGGATAGACACAGGGGATTGGTAAAGACCACACCACATAGGGGGTGGGTGGGGTGAGGATTCTCTAGGGCTTTTTCATTCATCATTATACAATGGCAAGAAAGAATCCTGGCTTCTGACTGGTCAGTTGGCTACACAGCAAGGATGTTATCCTGGCATAACATCCCTGCTGATTTTTATTGCCACATCTTTATCATCTTTTCTTAAGAAACAAAAATATTTTTCCAGACTAATAAAAACATTCTTTAAAATTATTTTCTTTATTCTGTATATAACAACAGGCCATTGTATAATAGGAATAATGCCCCCAGGGTGGGTGTTATGCTGGGATAACATCCTTTCTCGGGTGTTGGACACCTTCGGCCGCTGGCCTTGGGCCCAACCACCCAAGGCAGGATGTTAACCCAGCATAACACCCACCCTGTTGGGCATTTTTCCTTTATTAGTTACAGTAGGTACAAATGGGCAGACATGCTAGGCCAATGGGTCTTTTTCTGCAGACAAATCCTATGTTTCTATGTTTTCTTCTCCCTCAGCAGGGGCACTGAACCAAGGTGCACCTGGCTGAGTGACCAAACCCTAGCATCCTGAGGGGCTATTGGTTATGACTTCCACCACTTCCAGCCTAGAGCTGCTTAGGCTTAGCTTCTCACTAAAGGCAAGGGAAGCCCTGGCAAGGGCCAACTGTGCAGGCACAATTACCTGCATGATCAGCTCCACCCACTGGATCTGATCTGCACCAAACTCTCTAGAAAATAACTCCACTGCCATTTATTATTTACTTGCAAATCTATCAGGCCATGGGGAGTGGAAGAGAGGGTCAGACCATGATGCCTGACTAACATTTGGTATGGGGGTTACAGATACTAGATGCATATAACGCCATACGAATAAATGATCACATATCTGAAAGCATTTCACTGTACACAGAACCTAATAAACTGTGTGAAGAATGGCACATCATTGTTTTATATGAGAAAGCCCAGAATTATTTCCATGATTTAAGGGATGCTCACTGTGGCAAAGGTTCAGAACAGCCCTTCTGTAGTGGTTTATTAAACCAATAAGGCACTCCAGGATATGACTCATTGTGGAAGGCATTCAGTTTTGTGCCACATCACCAAGCAACAACCCAAACCATGGTGTTCCTCATTGCAATTATAAAATGAACCCCAGTTTTAGTAGGTAAAAAAAAATAAGAAAATTATCCATTTTTTAAAGAACATTTGAGCAGAATTCACAATTTCAAATCATGTGTCATGCTAAGATTTAGCCACAGATTGTAGTCTTCATTGGCCAAGTGAAAAAAATACGTATACTAGAATACTGAAAAAAAAGACCAGAAGTGAGCCATAGTTAAATCCTTAAAAACATTAAACATGAATGCAATGGTTTTAATTATTTTATATCTACAGGTATGGTAGTCCTGCTTTTTAACTGAGCAATATAGTATGTCTCCTGTACTCATTGTCTTGTAATGCAGCTTCCTATTCACCCCAACCCTTCACCTACAAAAGACAGAGTTCCTATTCCCACAGCACTGAAAAGGATGACTGGAAACTGCATGCTTCTGCCAGTAAGAAGCTTGATTAAGAGCCAAAGGGATTACTAAACAGCTGGCTGTGGCTTTGGAGCCACATGTTCCTGCACCCAAGGGGGCAGGAAGTCAGGTTGCCAGATATCTGTGGGGAGGAACGAGTCAGAGCATCTGTTTACATAATATGCAAGCATTGTTCTCTTTATGGCTTGACTTGACTTGTTGGATACTATGATAACTTTTTCTGGATCAGCATAATATTGTACATTAGTGTTGCAGTACAGAAGCTTTTGGGGGGAAATAGATCTTTGACCAGGTCCCTGTGTGAACCTGAAATCTTGTTGGTCAGAAAAATTGTACCACACTATTCCATAAAACTAGTTTCCTAGAACAAATATGGTTTTGAACAAGTTCTTTACTTCAAACATCTGTTGGGACTGATATAACTTCCCATTCTTCACAGGAAAATTGTGCCTTCCAAAGTTTCTGAATATTGTTGTAGGCATACAATACATGAAAAATTATATGACACATTTGAACGTATAAATATTGCACTGATGTAACTGGCCAAATACTGTAGCATGATGGTTACGAGGCCCTACATGGTTTGGGACCTGGTTATCTAAAAGAGCACAAACAAAATGCCTGGACTTAAACCCAAAAGAGTTTCAAGGAACAAGAGGGGCATAGGCAGGAAATGCTGCATGGCCTCTCACTAACTTCCCATTCAAACATACATGCTCAAGTATGCTCTCATACACACATGTAGCACAGGGAGGAGGTTGGGGGGGGCTGTTGATCAGTTGTAGGGGTTGTGGCTCAGTCATTTTCCAGAGGGAGATCTGGGTGACTGGTATGTGTCCAGTTTGTGTGAGATTCATTCTTTCAGTGCAATGTTAGCTGCCACAAATTGAAAACATGGCCGCTGCCTGGAGGTAGTAGAGCATAAGGTCAAAACAACATGTATACAAAAGCTCAAAAGACCTCGCTCAAATAGAAAAAGGAATGGATTGTCCACAAGCTCTATACTTTAGTTTAAAAAGCTGGCTTTATTGTAGAAGACACAGGGTACAAACCCACAAGGTAAAAAAGAAACACCTGATGATCATTTCACCCACTTCATCAACTAGGAGCAGATTTATCCTGGACTCCCTTCAGGGTGCCTTCCTCAAGCAACTGGTCATGGAACCAACTCGGCAGAAGGCAATACTGGACCTTGTGCTCACAAACAGGGACAGTGTGATGGGGTAACAGTGGGGGAGCACCTGGGGAACAGTGACCACCAGTCGTGGTTTGAAATCACAGAAAGAGCAGAACCAAACCACACAAAAACATGTATCCTGGATTTTAGGGGGGCAGACTTTGGGAAAATGGGGAGATACTTGAAAGAGGCATTACGGGGAATGGAGCAGGAATCAGGGGTTGAGGAACAGTGCATAGTATTTAAAACGGGGATTACAAGAGCAACAGAATTACGCATTAAGCAGGTTAGCAAGAGGAGAAGGAAGAGACCATTATGGTTTTCCAAAGAGGTAGCAAAGAAAGTGAAAGCCAAAAAGATTGCATTCAGGCAATACAAAAAGACACAGGCAGAAGGGGATAGGGAGAAGTACCAGGAGAAGCAAAGGGAGGCAGGGAGGTCAGTAAGGGAATCCAAAGCTCAGACAGAAGAACACATTGCAAAATCAGTGGGCAAAGGGGACAAAACCTTTTACAGGTACATAAGTGAAAAAAGAAAGGCAAAGGGAGGGATAGTGAGACTGAAGGGGGGAGAATGTGGTCCGCATGGAGGATGACAACAGTAAAGCTGACATATTCAACAGTTATTTCTGCTCAGTCTTTACTGAGGAAGAGGAGGGTAATGGGTCTGAAGGAAGTAAAAGGCGTGAGAATGGTGCAGAAATGGACTCAAGTCCCTTTACACGAGAAAGGGTCCTGAAGGATCTGGAAGTAATAAGAGTTGATAAAGCAATGGGGCCAATTGGGGTGCACCCCAGGGTCCTTAAAGAACTAAGAGAGGTGGTGGTTGAACCTCTGGCTATCCTGTTTAGCCGATCACTGGAAACAGGGGATGTACCCAAAGACTGGAGGATAGCAGATGTAGTCCCCTTATACAAAAGTGGGAACAAGAGGCGAGGAACTACAGACCAGTCAACCTCACCTCAGTAGTGGGAAGATCATGGAAGCACTACTGAAGGAGAGATTGGTGGAACATCTGGTTGTCAGCGGACTACAGGACCCAAGGCAGCATGGTTTCACCAGGGGAGGTCATGTCAGACCAACCTCATTGAATTTTTGACTGGGTGACTAGGGAGCTGGATCGGGAGGGCAGTGGACATGGCCTATCTGGACTTCAACAAGGCCTTCGACACTGTGCCACATAGAAGACTATTACACAAACTGGGAATATGGGTGGGCAGGACAGTAGTGTGGTGGTAGGTAACTGGCTGGGTGGCAGGACACAGAGGGTGGTGGTAAATGGCTGTCACTCCACAGAGGGAAGAATGACCAGTGGGGTACTTCACAGGGATCAGTGCTGGGACGGTCCTATTCAACATTTTCATCAGTGACATTGCACAGGACCTAGAAGGCAGAATTTTACTGTTAGCTGATGACACAAAGCTCTGTAACAGAGTAGACACACAGAGGTGTAGAAAGAATGAGAAGGACCTGCAGAAACTTGAAGAATGGTCAAGGGTTTGGCAGTTGAAATTCAATGCAAAGAAGTGCAAGATAATGCATAAGGGGCACAAAATCCTGGCACAATATATCAGTTGGGGGGTGAGGATATAGCATGCACCAAGCAGGAAAGGGATCTTGGGGTTATCATCTCTGATGACCTCAAGGTGAGGAAACAGTGTGACAAGGCAGAAGGTAAAGCAAATAGGATGCTGGGATGCATAGGCAGGCATCACCAGCAGGAAAAGGGAGGTCATAATTCCACTATACAAGACACTAGTGAGGCCCCACCTGGAGTACAGTGTACACTTCTGGAGACCTTACCTACGTAAGGACATAGACAGGGTAGAGAAGGTTCAGAGGAGGGCAACAAAGATGGTGCATGGATTGCATCACAAGTCCTATGAGGACAGGTTGAAGGAACTGAACATGTACTCCCTGGAGGAGAGAGAGAGGGGATATGATAGAGACATACAAGTATCTTACAGGGAGAAACAGGGTGCAGGAATACACCATTTTTAAGCGAAAAAGATGTTCCAGGACTAGAGGGCATGGGATGAAGTTGGAGGGAGGATGATTCAGAGGAAACGTGATGAAGAATTTCTTCACAGAACGGGTGGTGGACAAGTGGAACACCCTACCAGAGGAAGTGGTGGAGGCTGAAACAATCATGGGATTTAAGAATGCATGGGATAGACATAAAGGAATTCTGGAGGTCAGGGGTAAGGGGCAACAGACTTCTAGGAAAACATAAACTGAACTTACAAGCTCAAATGGGCAGACTGGGTGGGCCATAGGCCCTTATCTGCCGACACTATGTATCTATGTATCTATGTACTTCGATCAGTTTTACCCTGTGGGTTTGTACCCTGTGCCTTCTGTAATAAAGCCTGCTTTTTAAACTGAAGTATATGGCTTGTGGACAATTCAGCCCAATGTTAGCTGCTCCTCAGCTGAAGTGCCATCCATCAGAAGCAACTTACCATGAGGACTATTAAGTGCTGCAAGCCCATTGTATCAATATGACCTTGTGTTCTTACTGGAGGTCAGACTGCATGCGAGAGGGGAAGGGGGAGAAAGCAGAGTGGGACGGGACCCTAAGGGTAGAAATCCAGAATCAGTTGGTGCCACTGGTAGAATCAGCTCAGGAGAACTGCTCCACAAAAGAAGGAAAAACTGCTACCCCTGAAGCTCTGGCTCTATCTAGCAAGAATGTGCCAGAAGAGAGAGACAGAGTTCAGAAATGCAAGGTACAGAAAGAAGCAAATCATAGTAGTAGTAGTAGGAGGAGAAATCTATAGTTAGAGGAATGGGGAAGCTGGCATGCTACTCTAGCCAAGTGGATGGGTCCATTCTCTGCCTCCCAGGTGACTGTAGAAAAGGTAACTCCCTAGCTGGAGAGGTTGATTAGCATAGAGGTGGGAAAGTCACGTATTGTACTACACCTAGGTGCCAATGACCGGGAAAACCCCAGCACAGAACATGTAAATGTCAGCTTCAAGGAACTACAGTAAGCAGTAAATTGAGGTCAATAGCAGATATGGTAGCCTTCCCGGAGGCGCTACAGGTGCCATGTGCAGGACAGAGTAGAAGGAATGGAATCATAGTTTAACAAATGGCTAATGGGTTGGTGCAAAGATGAGGGGTCCACCTTTTGAGGTATTGGGGATCCTTCTTGGAAGATAACAGACTGCTGGTGAATAATTAAATGAGGCAATAAGCTGGATTAAAAAGATGGAGTTTTGGGGCCCTTTTAAGGATCTCCACTATGCTGGCAGATCAAATGTGGAGAGGCAGAGTGTTCCATAGTGCAACTGTCACTACAAAAAAAAAAAAAGCTGTCCCTAGATAACTTAAGTCTGAATGGGGGGACAGACAGAAGACCAGTACTAGTGGAGTAGAGAAGGCAGACAGAGGTGTGTGGAGTCAGACTATCTTTTAAATAACCAGGTCCTAAACCATGCAGGGCCTTGTATGCCAAGAAGCATATAATGAAATGAATGCACTACCGAATAGGCAGAAACTACATTTAATGCAACACTGGCGTGCTGTGATCTCTATGAGTTGTCTTGGACATATGGCATGTTACAGCATTCTGGACCAACTACAGGTAGTGCATCAAACTCTCAGACAACTCTAAGTAAAGAGTATTACGATAATCCAACCTGGGTGTGATGAAGACATGGGCTATCATTACCAGATCACTGGGTGCTAGAAATGGTTTCATCTTACTATTTTTGAAGATGGAAAAAGCCACTATGGACAACTGCTGAAACCTCATACTCCAATGTCAGCCTTAAGTCCCTAGTGACTCCCAGATTTTTAACGGTCTCCACAGTTCCAAGGGGGGCTCCATGTACTGATGACAACCAGGTCATCATCACCTCAGTCTTGCTGTCATGGAAGTTGATGCAGTTGGGGGTATTTATTTTATTAATCTTTTTGTGTATCTTTGTAACATTTTAGCTGTAGTCCTTCATAACTGTTTTTAAATATTGTAGCATCCTCCAAGACACTTAATAAAGATATTGAAACTTGAATGCAATTCTGCTTGTAACCAGCTGAAATTGTACTTCACTGTAATGCCTTCATACTACTGGGTGAGTTTCTCTTGCAGACAAAAGGGACTGCAGTCTGCTCCAACTATATAAATCTCTGTGTGGGGCTGCAGGAACAAGAAATGCTATTTGACTGAGTCATGGTAAAGCTGCTCAGTCCACACATGACAAAGAACTCTGTGGCAAATTGGATAGTGATGAAGGGGTAAGTGGCATGAAAAGGGATGTAGAAAAGCTGGAGCAGTGATCCAGACTATGGCAACTGATGTTCAGTGCCAACAAATGTAAAGTAATGCACACCAGGAACAAAAATCTAGAGACAGAATATTACATCAAAGGGATCACAGTAGAAAACTCATAGGAGTTGGGACCTAGGGGTGATAATAAACAACAGTTTAAAAGTTGTTTCCCAATGCAGTATGGGCAGCATGTGGGAAAGCTAAGAGGATGATCATTTGGAATTCCACTTATTGCATCAAAGCGGCAATGTTGCCACTGTTCAGGTCACTGGCTGGACCACTCCTGGAGTACTGCATGCAATTTTGGATCCCCCAACTGAAGACAGACAGGGAAAAGTTAGAGACTGACAATAGAAAACTAGGTAGCACATCTACTGCAAACAAGCATTTGTCAATGCCGAATGTTGTCTCGCTGACATTGGCATCGGTAGTGTAGGAGTTAGAAAGCTGCATAATAGGAATGGCAGTGAAGTATTGAACTGATGCCAATCCCCACTCCCACCCTGCAGAGACTGACAGGCATTGGGGTGTGCCTTTGGGTTGTCAGCTATAACGCTCATGTCATTTTACCTCAACCTACCCTGTAGACACTGACAAATGTTGTGGTGTGCTTTGGAGTCTTTGGGCCTTATACTTACCCCATTCCATAAGGAAATACACTGAGGTGGGTGCAGTATAGGAGAATGGGGTTATCTTTGGAGATGAACACTCCAAGGTACACCTCGATGCCTGTCACTGGCTGCAGGGTGGGGGGAGGGGTGGTTTGGAATGACGTGAGCATTAGAACTGATGATCCCAAGTCACACCTCTTACGCCTGTCAGTCTCTACAGGGTGGGGTGTTACAGCTGGAAACCCTAACACCGTAGGCGTGTGTTGGTGTTTTCAATCCAAATTATCAACATGGGCTTTTTGTGACTCCACCTCATGAAGAGCGGCACTATCAGTTGGTTAGCTGAAAAGGTGATTTTGCACAGCAACTGCACCAATTGGTGCCACAGGTATGGAAACACATTTTTGGGAGGATGTGAAAAGTGACAACTGTATGTTTCATGAGGAGGTGTAAAAAAATGGCAATGTTGAAAATCTGGAGTGAAAACATGAAAAATTGGTGAAGTCATGAGCATGCATAGAAACTGCACAAAGCGTGTCCGTAACCCAATTATTTTTCAGATTTTTTTTAACCACATTTTCAACATAGGCATTTTGGGACCTCCCATCATGAACAGTGGCACTGTGATTTTGTTAATCTGTCCAAAAAGTTGATTTCCCACAGTGACCATGCCATTGTATGCCACAGGTGCAAAAACACATTTTGGGCAGGATGTGAAAAATGATATCTGTACTGTTCATAAGGAGTTGTGAAAAAATGCCAGCTTTGAAAACCTGGAGTGAAAATATTACAAATTCATGAAGTTACGAGCGTGTGCATGGAAACTGTGCAATCCACGCTCATAACACAGTCATTTTTTGGATTTTTTTTACCAAATTTGCAACACAGGCTTTTGAGAGCCCACCTCATGAACAGTGGCACTGTCATTTCATTAATTGGTCCCAAAAGGTGGTTCCATGCAGTGACCACGAAATCACCTTTTGGGACTGAATAATGCTATGATAGTGACTGAATTCATGAGAAGGGGTACCAATAACCCCATGTTGAAAATCTGGTGCCAGAATTCAAAAAAATGCCCGAGATATACGCCAAAGTTAAAAAAACCTATTTATGTCATTATATACCTGTAGCTTACTGGCATTTCTTCAGTTCACGGTCGGCTTTGAAGAGTGCAGGCGTGTTCCCAGTCCACTGAAGATCATCATGCTGGCTCCAGAGGAAAGTATGGGATGAGGGGGTGTTGGGAGGCAGGGTATGCCAAGGGTGGGCACAGGTTGGGAGAGGGGGCAGAAAAGACTGCAAGGGACCATTTTCTGGTTTACAGGTTTACAAAAAAAAGTAGAACATTGCAGGCCTTTTATTTTTACAGGGACATTTGGCATGCTGGGGTGGGATCCCAGCATGCCACCTGAGTGTGTTTGGGGGCTGTAGCTGACAGGGGATTAGGCATCCCGTTGGCACATACCGAAGGGGGGGCAAGAGCCGAGGTGGATTGGGCACCCCCCCTCGGCATACAACAAATGGAGGGGGACATTATGCTGATGGGGAGTGGGCTCCCCCATTGGCAAATTGAACTGGAAAGGGGAGACTGAAGCCCACAGGGATTAGGCCCCCCTTCAGCAAAGAAAGACTGTTGGGGGAGTGCATGATGCCGAGGGGGATTGAGCAGCCCCTTGGCACTCACTTGAAATGGAGGGGGGCATTATGCTGACAGGGAGTGGGCTCCCCGTCGGCAAATGAAGTGGGTCAGGGCATGCCAAAAGGGGGATTGGGCATCCCTGAAGTAATCGGCAGCAGTCAGTGCAGCCATGTTTAGTGAAAAACTTCACAGTAAAGGCACGTCAGGAGGTGTGTTATTGTGCTGCTGCATGACGAGCCTTCCTCTCATTGCAGCACCACTTTTGTTAGTTGTGGTGGCCACTTTACATATTGCTGGTGTCAGCCCCTGCATGTTGGCTTATTGGGGAATGAGGGACGCACCTACTGATGCATGTCCTGCATTCGCCCACAGTGACCGCACCTCCAAATCTGCTACTACCACAAGATGTTGGCTGGTGTGCATATGCGAGCCAACATAAAAAGCCTTTAGTTGACTTAAAGTTCATATCAAACACTTTATTAAAGTGTTTCCAGCAGTTCAAAATTTGTAATAAGAGATTAGAGACAAGCTAGCAGAGGTCTATGAAAAAGATTCAGGAGCAGCAGGGTAAACCCTGTGAGGAAAGATTGGACAGTCTAAACATGTACTCTATAAATGATTGAACTTGAACTTGAATGGAGAAAGATTAAGAAAAAATATATTAAGTCTTTAAATTGGTTAAAAATTTATTAAATAGATGACTCCATCTGATCAGATATGGCTACTAAATAGTCAATATACACGGACAATTAAGAGAGAATGATTCAGGAAGTCCACAAAAATATTATTTTACAGAAAGTGTGGTGGATTTGTACAATAGAGATTTCCATACAGTATTTGTTGAAACTGTCCATGTCTTTAGTTTCAGGATAGACTTGTACTATACCACTGAGGTGGTGCAGAAAATAACTTCATGGACTAAATGTATTTTTTCATACTATTTGTCATATTTACTTGTTCAGAATTGTAAGACTTCCCATCTCCAGACTGATGCCAGAAATAACAAGCATTTGTCAATGCCGAATGTTGTCTCGCTGGTTTTGGCACTGGTAGTGCAGGAGTTAGAGAGACACATAATCGAAGTAGCAGTGAAGTATAGAACCAATATCAACCTCACCCCACCCTGCAGAGAGTGACAGGCATTGAGGTGTGCATTTGGGTCACTGGCCATAATGCTCATGCTATTTCACTTCACCCTACCATGCAGAGTCTGACAAGCATTGCATTGTGCCTTGGGGTCATCTGGCCTTATGCTCACCCCATTTCATAAGGAAGTACATTGAGATGGGTGCAGCACAGGAGAATGGGTTGATCTTTGGGACTGAAGAGTCCTAGGAACATCTTGATGCCTGCCAGTGGCTGCAGGGTGGAAGTGGAGGTGGAGGAACAGTGGCATAAGCAGTACAACAGACAATCCAAAGACACACCCCTGATGCCTGTTAGTCTGTACAGGGAAAGATGTAATGGTTAGAAACCCTAATGCCCTGGGCGTGTGTTGGGATTTACACTCCAAAGTTAAAAACATAGCCTTTTTGTGACCCCACCTCATGAAAGCATTTGGGACCTCAGTTTGTGAACAGTGCCCCTATGATTTTGTTAATCTGTCTCAAATGTTGATTTCCCACAGTGGCCATGCCATTTTGCCCCACATGACAATGTCAGCTGCACCATTGATAAGGAGGTGCGAAGAGATGGCAATTCTCGAAGTTACGAGTGTGTGTAAAAACTGCACATCGCATGCTTGTAACACAGTCATTTAGTGGAATTATTTCACCAAATTTTTAACATAGTTATTTTGGGATCTTTGCTCATGAACAGTGGCACTGTGATTATCATAATGTGACCGAACGTTGATTTCCCACAGCGACTGCGTGATTGTGCGCCAGATGTGTAAAACTACATTTCAGGCAGTACGTGACAAATGACAGCTGAACTGTTCATAAGAAGGTGTGCAAAAATGACAATGTTGAAAATCTGGAGTGAAAATATTACAAATTCTTAAACTTATTCTGGCCCTGTGGTGCTGAGGGTTGAGCACTGGACGCAACACCTCACACCATGCTGGTGACCCCAGGTTCGGGAACAAGCCTGGGTCAACAGGGGTTGGCAAGGGAGGAGAAGGATTGAGTATCGGTAGGACTGCTCTCCTTCTCTGGGGAGGGGGTGTGTGCTGCCGTTGGTGTGCTGGTGGCCTCTGGCGATGGCTGGAGGCATTGCAGTGCACATGCAGTCTATGTGGGGGACATGCTATGGCCAACGCCGGGAAGAAGTGCATGCAGTAATGCAAGCACTCCTGTCCATTGGTGTCATTGCACACCTCACATGACAAGCAAGGAGAGAACAGGAAAAACAGGGCACCAGTCATGGCGGCATGATGGCCATCTCCGAGGGGGACTCGCACGGTTCCGAGGGTGTGCAGCAGTACTGGATCTGGTCCCGGTGGCAGAGCAAGGGGAGGCTCTCCACCTCCCTGCTGCGGGGGCTAAGCTGCGGGGGTAACTGCGGGGCCTGAATTGAAGCAGAGGAGTCCTTGGGATGGTGGCCGGAGACCAAGAGTGAGATGATGCCTGGACGAGAAGTAAGGCAGATTGGATGCCAGGGAAAAAAGTACTAACAATAAAAAAATTTCTAAAACTTACAACTGTGCATGGACACTGCACAATGCATGCTTGTAACATAGTCATTTTATGGGATTTTGTTTTCACCAAATTTTCAACATACACATTTTGGGACCTCTGCTAATGAACAGTGTTACTGTGATTTTCTTACTCTGTTCTGAACATTGTTTTCCTACAGTGACTGCGCCACTGCACGCCAGATATGCGAAAACACAATTCAGGTAGGATGTGGAAAATGAAAGCTGTACTGTTGATAAGGAGGTGTGAAAAAATGGCGATGATGAAAATGTGGTGTAAACATATTAAAAATTATCGAAGTTACGAGCGTGCCTGGAAACTACACAATGCACATTTGTAAAACAAACATTTTATGGATGTTTGTCACCAAATTTTCAACATAGGCATTTTAAGATCTCTGCTCATGAACAGTGTCACTGTGATTTTATTACTCTGTCCCGAACATTTATTTCCCACAGTGACCACGCTATTCTGCGCCAGAAGTGCGAAAACACATTTTGCACAGCAACTGCACCATTTGGTGCCACAGGTACGGAAACACATTTTGGGTAGGATGTGAAAAATGGCAACTGTATTGTTCATAAGGAGGTGTGAAAAAATGCCAATTTTGAAAATCTGAAGTTAAAATATTACAGATTTGCGAAGTTACGAGCATGCGTGGAAACTGCGTACCACACGCTAGTAAAGCAGTCATTTTTTGAATTTTTTTCACCAGATTTGCAACATTGGCTTTTTGAGAGCCCACCTCATGTACAGTGGCACTGTCATTTTGTTAATCGGTCCCAAAGGGTGATTCCATGCAGTGACCACAAAATCACCTTTCGGGACCGAATAACGCCATGAGAGTAACTGAATTCATGAGGAGGGGTCCCAATAACCCCATGTTGAAAATGTGGTGACAAAATTCCCAAAAATGCCCAGGATATGCATCAAAGTTTGAAAAAGCCCTATTTATGCCATTATACAGCTTACCAACATTTCTTCAGTTCGCGGTCGGCTTTGAAGAGTGCAAACGTGTTCCCGGTCCACAGAAGATTGTCACACTGGTCTCTGGAGGTAACTATGGGGTGAGGGGGGGTGTGGGGAGGAAAGGTGTGCAGAGGGTGGGCACGGGTTGGGGAGCAGGGAGATGGCGAGGGACTGTTTTATTTCTTTACAGGTTAAAAAAAAATATTGCGGGAAGGTTTTCTTGTTTTATAGGGCTATTTGGCATGCTGGGATGGGCTTCCAGCATGCCAACAGACTGTTTCTTTTGGGAGGCAGCAGTAGCCAATGGGGGATTGGGCACGTCTGTCAACACAGTAGGGAGGCGGAGCAAGAACCGAGGTTGGGCAACCTTGGCACAACTGCACTGGGTGTTTGGGGAGGGTGGGAATGATGCCGACGGGGAGTGCACTCCCCCATCAGCAAATGAAACTTTTTTGGGGGGGACATAATGCAGACGGGGAGTGGGCTCCCCCATCGGCAAAATGAACTATGGTTAGGGCACTGAAGCTGATGGGGATTGGAGCCCCCTTCGGCATACAAACACTGTTGGAAGGGCATATGCTGCCGAGGGGGATTGGGCATCCCTTTGGCACGGGGAGGGCTTACTCATATTGTTTGTGAACATGGCAGGAAGCTGCCATCATGTTCTCAAACAATAACACAGTACTAAGGTTCTGCCCAGCAATGTCGGGTCACTCCCTCATTGCAGCAGAATGGCTTACGTTGCAATGACGTGGTGGCCCCTGATTGCAGCGGCTGAAACCTTACAAGGTTGTGACATGCTGGCTGAACTAGTGTCAGCAGCAGCATGCCACCACGTTGGTGAAAGTGGGCCAAGCTTCCAAAGTCTGTGGGGGCACTAGCCACAACAATGCCGCGCCTCCACAACCTGCTTCTGCAGCAAGCTGCAGCAATATGTTTCTTGTGTATGCGTGCAATCAACATAAAAAAAGAGAATGTTTTTATGATTAATAAGCCAGAGGTTTTGTTTGTGGAAGGGGGGAGAGGGGTGACACTGTTGCTTGGAGTGACCTGCTTATTATGAAAGCATGGGGTGTATGAATATGTGGCATGTTTAGTAATGTAAGAAGGTCATGCATGTGCTTGGACTTGATTCATCGCTGTTCCAGGTACACACACTGACTAATCAGAATGCTGGAACGTTTCTTGCCATTGCATAATTATTTGTTTATTAAAAATCTGGTAACTTGGGAAGGAACACTGAGCCCACCAGGTGCAACCCAGGAACAGAAAAAAGAGGAGATATAGACATAAAGAGCAATTATAAACATCCACAGTGCAACAAACAAAAATACAAGATAAACAAGCAGTCAAAACCAAAATGTGAATGCCTTGACAGAGCAGAGTTTACCCTAGCAACCAGTGTTTACATCTTAAGTGTTTTATGACTTGCTCCAGTTTCCCCCACTGCGCATCTTCATTCCATCAGCAGCATTAGAACATGCTGTGAGTCCATGATTGTTTTAAAATAAAAAGTATCTCACAAATGCCAAGGACAGACTACACTTGAGTGAGGAGGGAAAGAAAGTGTTGAAACAGAGGATGGAGGAGTACATAGAGGAAGTAGAGAATTTAAACTGGGGGGGGGGTGGCAATTGGGCAAGAGACATGCAGAGCCCACAGGTTGGGAAACCATATGAGCTTACCCCCCATAACAGTGACAAAGGACAAATGGCAAGTAGTATCGGTGATGCTAGTAAAGGAGGGAAGGATGGGAGGGGGTGGGAAGGGTGGAAGGTGGTTACCCTTAATGCTAGGAGCCTTGGGAGGGAAACTGCAGAGTTACAGGTGCTCATGGAAGAGGGAGAGGTGGACATTGCAGCCATCACAGAAACATGGGCCACAAGATACAATGACTGGGACCTGTCTGTACCAGGGTACTGGTTATTTCATAGGGACAGGGTGATTGGGAAAGGAGGGGATGTGGCACCATATGTGAAGGAAGGACTGAAGTGTGTAAGGGAAGAAGGGGAGGAGGGTAGTACGGAGTCAATTTGGATGCAAATCCAGGATTCCAAGACTAGGATTCTTAGAATGGGAGTGGTGTACATGCTGCCATCTCAGACGGAAGAGTTAGACAGGGAACTAGCGGGACAGATCAGAAGGACCTGCGAGAAGGGTAGTGTGGTGATTGTGGGGGACTTCAACATGCCAGGAGTGGACTGGAGTACCCCAATAACCAGGAACAGAAGGGAACAGGTACTGCTGGATGCCTTCCAGGACAGCTTCCTGCTGCAAATGGTCAGTGAACCAACCAGGTTAGAGAACACCCTTGACCTTGTGCTGGCAAATGGGGACTTTGTGAGAGAACTTACAGTGGAGGAATCACTGTCAGGGAGTGACCACCACTCAGTATGGCTCACATTGGATATGGGCAAGGAAGGAGTGGAATCTGGCACAAGAGTGCTGGACTTCAGGAGGAACAACTTTGGGAGGATGGGGGAAGTGGTAAAAGGGTACCTGGCCAGAATTCAGTCTAGTATGGACATTAAACAGAGGTGGGAGCTCATAAAGCTGGAGACAGTGGAGGCAACCAAAACCTGCTGCAAGGCCCAGAGCAAGAAGGCTAGGCCTAAGAAACTGTGCTGGTTGAGCAAGGAGGTCATAGTAAAGGTAAGGAGGAAAAGAGCTGCATTTAGGAAGTACAAGAAAACAGGGAGAGGGGAGGACAGGGAGGAGTACTTGATGGAATCGAAGGAGGTGACAAGTGCAGTAAGGGGAGCCAAGGCATCTAAGGAACTCAGGCTGGCACTAGGCATTAAGAAGGGGGAGAAGGACTTCTTTAGGTACATCATGGAGAAAAGGAACTGTAAGACCCACATAGTAAGGATCAGAAAGGAGGGGGGGTTGGGTGGAAGCAGGGTGCGATAAGGCAGAAGCACTAAGTGAGTACTTCTGCTCAGTATTTACTAAAGAGAAGAGGAGGGTGACACCCAAGGGGGGAGAAATGGCAGAAACGGGGGAAGGGGGTGACAGATGGGGAAATCATGGAGGGCAGAGTTCGGGAGGATATGAAGGCACTGAGGGAGGATAAGGCGCCAAGCCCACATGGCATCCAACCCAGTGTACTGAAGGAGCTGGCAGAGGTCCTTGCAGAACCTTTGGCAGACATATTTAATGCCTCACTACATTCGGGGTGAGTACCTCAGGACTGGAGGATGGCTCATGTGGTGCCCCTCCACAAGAGTGGCTCCAAGGATGAACCAGGAAACTACAGATCAGTGAGCCTCACATCCATCGTGGGTAAGCTAATGGAGACTATCCTGAAGGAAAGGCTGGTGGCCCTACTAAAGGCCAAAGAACTACAGGACAGCAGACAGCATGGCTTCATATGGGGCAGATCATGCTAAACCAACCTGGTGGAGTTCTATGACTGGGTAACTAGGCAACTGGACAGGGGCCATGCAGTGGATGTCCTGTATCTGGACTTCAGTAAGGCATTTGACTCAGTGCTGCATGGAAGGCAGGGAAGTAAGCTAGTAGGCACAGAAGTGGGTGCAAAGCTGGTGAGATGGGTAGGGAACTGGCTTCAGGGAAGGGAACAGAGGGTGGTGGTGGGTGGGGAGCTCTCACACCCAAGGGTAGTGATGAACGGTGTTCCACAGGGCTCGGTGTTGGGACCTGCATTGTTTGGGATATTCATTGCAGACATATCATTGGACATCAAGAGCAAGATCAGTCTGTTTGCTGATGACACCAAGGTAGGAGCAGTGGTGGATGACCTAGGAGGATGGCAGGGGTTGCAGGATGATCTGGCAAAGCTTGAAACCTGGTCAGACACCTGGCAACTGGGGTTTAATGCCAAAAAGTGCATGGTGTGGTATTTTGGGATGAAGAACCCAAGGAGGAGTTACCAGCTGGGGGGAATGCAGCTAGCCCAGACAGAGGAGGAGAAGGATCTGGGGGTGCTCATTACAGGGTCAATGAACAACTCGGCACAATGTAGGAAGGCAGCTGCAAAGGCCAACAAAATGCTGAGTTGTATTGCAAGGGGTATATCCTCGAGGAGGGAGGAGGTGATTCTGCCGCTGTATAGGTCTTTAGTTAGACCGCACCTGGAGTACTACATGCAGTACTGGTGCCCATATCTGAAGATGGACATTAAGTTACTGGAGGGGGTGCAGCGCAGGGTGACAAAGATGATGAAAGGGGCTGGGGGACTTATCATATAAGAGGAGGCTGAGGGAGTTGAATATGTACTCGCTGGAGGAGAGGAGGGACGGGGGGTCATGATTGAAACCTCTAAGTACATGAAAGGAATAAACAAGACAGGTACAGAGGGGCTGTTCAAAGTAAGGGAGGGGAGGGACACCAGGGGCCATGATATGAGACTGGAGGGAGGAAGGTTCAGGAGGGAGATGAGGAGACACTTTTTTATAGACAGGGTGGTGGCTGGGTGGAATGTGTTACCTGCAGAAGTGGTATCCAGTAGAACAGTGGACTGCTTCAAACTTGGATGGGACAGGACAAGGGGGAGGGTCAATGAAGGGGAAGGGTGGAAGGGAGAGGCAGCTGCAGAATAAGGGGTGCTAGCTGCACATTCGAGAAGACTTGATAGACCTCTAGGTCTTTATCTGCTGGCAAATTTCATATGTTTGTATGTTTGTAATTGACAGGGTCAACCAGCAAACTTAAAAGCTACTGTAAACAACTCAAAGTTTAGTGATTTAATGACCACAGAGGGGTTGATATTCAGTGTAAGTGTGTGTGTGTGTGTGTATGTGTGTGTGTGTGTGTGTGTGACACATGGCTTAAACATGAAATAGCAGTAATTATAAAAAATAAAGTTTGGAAAGTACTATTAATTTTTTTTACACACCCTTGGTGTGTGATGAAGTAATAAACTCCTCAAGGTTGAAGGCACAGAAAGATGGCTGCAACCTCCATGACTCACAACCTAACTCTAGGGTACATTTAAATGTATGCAGACTGTTAGTGAAACCCATATGTGAAATCCCCACAGCGACAATCTCAGCAGGTTTGAGATTGTGCTGCTGCAAAGTCAGCGGGTGAAATGTTGCCCTTTTGTCGACTTTCACCCTACCTTCAAGTTAACTCTGACTCAGAGTTAGGAATCTTTAAGAGGGGGGGGCACGGGGGCACAGCCCCCCGCATGGGGTATTCAGGGGGATGCAGCCCCTGATAGAAAATAAACCGATGTCTGACAGGTGAAATCTCATCTGTCAACATAGGGGATCTCGCTATGCCAAACCTCAACAACAGTGTTATCAAGTCGGCATAAGTAAACCGTTTAAAAATATTTTTTAAGTAATAAAAAGTAACACCTCCTCAAAACAACCATGTCAACACACGTTTCACACCCAACAGGTGCTTTTTCAAGCATATGGAAATTGCAGCTGTCTTTTTGTGTCTTTGGAGTTTCTGTTTCTTCTATTCAACTCCTCCGTTTGGTCACCTTCCACTGCCTCTTTTTGCTGCTTTGTGCCCGCAAGGTTCGCTCTTAAGGTTTATGTGTCATCACACACCTCCGACGTGTAACATAGAGAATAATGCATGGGATAGTGTGCATTATGACAATTTAATGCACACCCAAGGTGTGGGATGCTACATAAACCCTGAGAGCAAGGCTCGAGGGGTTTATAAAAGCATCCCACACTGAGAGTGTGCATTAAATTCATGTACACTACTCCATGCTTTATTTTTATGTTGATTGCGCGCAACACAAGAAACATATTGGCACAGCTTGCTGATCTATTTGCAGGCACCTCTCTGGTCTGAGGGAAGAGGTTGTTCATCTCCATGCTGACCTGGCAAGGATTCGGGAAACCTGCTCCCCCACCCAGGGACCACCCAGGCCACCGCCACTACCTCAGAGGTTGCCAAGAAAGAGGAGTGATTGGACCACGGTGGGCTCAGGGAGGGTGAGGGTGGTGGAACAGAGGCACATCCCTCCAGTTGTGCCTCTCCACAATTCATTCATCACTCTGGCGAAGCATGGTTCCTCTATGGAGGCACCTGCGGTGGAGACCAAGGAGGATGCTGGGAACGTCCACAATGGAGACCCACAAGAGGATGGCCCAGAACCCCACAGGGGAAGGAAACAACTCCTGGTGGGGGACTCAATTGTTAGGGGGGTAGAACTGGGGAAGGGAGGGGAAAGGGAGGTAAGGTGCCTGCCCGGCACCAAGACTTGGAGGGACAAGAAACAAATCCCCAGGATTGTGGGAGCAGCGGCAAGGGGGAGGGAGCTGGATGTCATTATCCACCTAGGGATGAATGACCTGGCTGAGAATGGGATCAGAGCAGTGCAACAGGAGTTTGTGGAGTTGGGGAGGGGCCTTAGACAAGTAGCACACATGGTAACTTTCTTAGAAGTGCTACCTGTCTATGGCATGGATGAGGCTAGGGCACTCCGCACCATGGGATTCAATGACTGGTGGAAAATTTGGTGCAGAGCTCAGGGATTTGGCTTCATTGGGGACTGGGGCTCCACCTGGAGGGATACAGGACTATACAGGCGCGATAGTCTACATCTATCCTGAAGGGGAACCAGGATCCTAGGTGATAGGTTTAAATGCTTCAGTGGCAAGCATTTAAACTAGCCAGGGAGGCACTGAGAGGAAGGAAATCCTAGCCCCAAAATCAGGAGTAATTATGAGTGAAACACCAAAATAGAGCAGTTGATAGGGAGAAGGGCAGGTGTAAATGGAGAAAAAGACAAAGGCAGTAGGGACAGGGATGGGGCAAAAAGAAATAAAGCCTTAAAAAAATGGAGGGTAATGAGTACCGATGCCTGTAGTCTAGGTAAAAAGCTCCCTGAAATGGTGGCCTTGATGGAAGAGGGATGCCTGGATATTGTGGCAGTCACAGAAACATGGTACACAGAGAACCATGACTGGGATGTCAACATACCAGGGTACACAATCTACAGGAGGGACAGGGAGGGAAGAAGATGAGGAGTAGTAGCTCTCTCTGTAAAGGAAGGGATAAAAGCAACAGAACTAAAGCATAAACAGGGAGGAGAGGAGGCACTGTGGGTCACCCTGGAGACTGGAAATGGCTCCACAATCCGCACAGGAGTTGTATACAGACCCCCATCTCAGAGGGAGGAAATGGACAAGGAAATGATAGAAGGCATCCTTGGGATGGCAGAGAAAGGGGAGATATTGCTGATGGGGGACCTGACTATGCCAGATGTTGACTGGAGCACCTTTGCTGCACTCATATCCAAGAGCAGGGCCATTCTCGATGCCCTACAGGGGGCATGTCTCAGACAGCTAGTTTTGGAACCCACTCAGGAGAGAGTAATCTTAGACCTGGTACTCTCAAATGGGGATGGAGAGAGGATCTCTGATCTTGAAATGGGTAGCCATCTGAGAACAAGTGACCTCCAAACAATATGGTTCACTATAAACTTAGCTGTAGAGTCAAGCCACACAAAAGTGAAGGTACTGGAATTCAGGAGGGCTGATTTTGTCAAAATGAGAGAGTGCCTCAGAAAAGCACTAGCAAATCAGGCAAGAAGGTGGGGTGAAGCAACAATGGGGAAACATCAATACCGCCATCACAGAGGCAACAAGTCTTTGTGTGAAGCAAATAAATCAAAATGAAATAAAAAAACAGTATGGTTCTCAAAAGAAGTAGCGGGGAAGGTAAGGGAAAAAAAGACAGCATTCATGAAGTATAAGAAAACACAGAAGGAGCAGGACAGAGAACTGTAGCAGTTAAAGCAGAAGGCAGCGGGTAAGTCAGTCAGAATAGCAAAGGCCCAAACTAAGGAAAAGATAGCCAACTCGGTTAAGAAGGGGGACAAAACCTCTTATAGGTACATTAGTGAGCAAAGAAAGACTAAGGCAGGGATACTGAGGCTGAACAAAGAGGAAGGTGGTTGGGCAGAGAGCAACAGTGAAAAAGCAGGGATACTGAACGAATACTTCTGCTCAGTATTCATAATGGAAAAACAGGGGGAAATACCTAATCCAGTCAATAGAAGCACTCTGGATAGGGGGGTTGATATTAGTCCTTTCACAGAAGAAAGGGTTCTGAAAGAACTCTTAAAACTGAAGGTGGATAAAGCAAAGGGGCCTGATGGGATTCACCCCAGAATTTTAAAAGAACTAAGGGAAGAACTAGTAACACCACTGACTACCCTTTTTAATAAAGCATGGGAGGATGGGGTTGTACCTGAGGACTGGAGGAGGGCAGATGTGATTCTCCTTCACAAAAGTGGGAGCAAGACAGAGGCAGGAAACTACAGACCTGTCAGTTTGACCTGAGTGGTAGGGAAAATGATGGAATCACTTCTGAAGGAAAGAACTGTCGAGCACCTAGAGGCCAGTGGGGCACAGGACCCAAGGCAGCATGGATTCACAGCGGGAAGGTCATGCCAGACAAATCTAATTGATTTCTTTGACTGGGTGCCCAAAGCAGTAGAACAGGAAGGGGCTGTGGACATGGCCTACCTAGACTTTAGCAAGGCATCTGACACAGTCACTCACAAAAGACTAATAAACAAATTAGCCAGCCTGGGAGTGGATCCTAGGGTGGTAGCCTGGGTAAAACACTGGTTGGACAACAGGACACAGCAGCTAATGGTAAATGGAGTCCACAGTGAAGAAAGGAGAGTTACTAGTGGGATACCGAAGGGTTCAGCACTGGGGCCGGTCCTTTTTAATGTCTTTATAAGTGACATTGCAGAGGGACTGGAATGAAAAATATGTCTCTTTGCAGATGACACAAAGATCTGCAACAGGGTTGATACACAAGGTGGGGTGTAAGGGATGAAAAGGGACTTGGCAAGGTTGGAGGAATGGTCAAATGTATGGCAGCTTAGATTCAATGCAAAAAAGTGCAAAGTAATGCACCTGGGAAACAAAAACCCAGGGGAAGAGCACACAATGGGGGGTGAGATACTGACAACAACAAAAATGGAAAGGGACCTGGGGGTAGTCATATCAGATGACCTAAAGGTGGGCCAGCAATGAGAGAAGGCAGTAAGGAGGGCTGAGGGGATACTGGGATGTATAGGGAGATACATCACCAGTAGAAAACAGGAAGTTGTTGGCCCTCTGTCCAGACAGTTGGTAAGACCACATCTGGAGTACTGTGTACAGTTCTGGAGACTCCATCTCTGCGAAGACATAGACAAGGTGGAGGCTGTCCAGAGGAGGCCAACCAAAATGATGCAGGGTCTGCATCAGAAGACATACAGTATGAAGAAAGACTAAAGGAACTAAAGATGTATAGCCTCGAGGAAAGGGGGGGGGGACATGATAGAAACTTTCAAATACCTCAAGGGAATCAACAAAGTCCAAGAGGGTAGCATCTTTCAGAAAAAGAGATGTGCACAATTTGAAGATAGAGGGGAGACAGCTCAGAGGTAATGTGAGGGAGTATTTCTTCACAGAGAGGGCTGTGGATACATGGAACAGCCTTCCTGAGGAGGTCGTAGAGTGAAAAACAGCAGGGGAATTTAAAATGCATGGGACAGACATAAGGCAATTCTAGTGGGGGGGGTAGGAGGAGGAAGTAGGCTGTTGGTTAACAAGGATCAGCAGCTTATCCATTAGGTAGGGAAGTGAGCAGACTAGGTGGGCCAAGCGGTCCTTATCTGCCGTCAAATTCTATGTTTCTATGTTTCTATGTGGAGGCACAGCACTGTTGTGGCCAATGCCCCCACAGCCTGCAAAGGCTTGTCCCGCTTCCCCCAGTGCTGTTGCAGGCTGCTGGTGACACAAGTTTGGAACGTTCGCACCAACTTGTGACAAATCAGCTGCTGAAATCGGGGCTGTCTTGTCATTGCAGCGTCAGCCATCTGCTGCAATGAGGGAGCGACCCATCATTGTAGGGCGGATCTAGCAAGCCTGATATTGTTTGTGAACTTGGCAGCGGGTTGCCACCATGTTCACAAACAATATAACCCCCCCCCACCATGTTTATGTGCTGATGGGGGCCCCAATCCCCATCGGCTTCAGTGTCCCCCTGTTCATTTTGCCGATGGGGAGCCCACTCCCTGTCAGCATTCTGTCACCCCCCCTTTCATTTTCTGCCGATGGGGTGCCCAATCCCTGTCGGACACAATGAAGCCCTCCCCCCTTTGTGTGCTGACGGAGGTGCCCAATTCCCCATCAGCTATTACTGCCCCTTGCCAACAGAAAGCCGTTGATGCCCCCCCCACGCTGTTATTCCTGCCGACGGGGTGTCCATTCCCGTTGACACACCATCAGCCTAATGACTCCCCCTTTGTGTGCTGACAGGGCTGGCCAATCCCCTACTGCTATTGCTCCCCAAAAGAAAGCCATTGTTGGCATGCTGGAGCCCACCCCAGCATGCCACATGCCCTTAAAGAAAAAACTGTTCCACAAAGTCTTTTGCTTTTTTCCCCCTGAAAAGCAGAAAATGGTTCCTCGTAGTGTCCATGCTGCCCACCCACCATCCGTACCCTCCCACTGTGCACACTGCCTCCCCACCCCCCACCCCATACTTATCTCCAGAGCCCGGCCGATGATCTTCGGTGGACCGGGAACACCTCAGCACTCTTCAAAGCCGACCACAAACTTAGGAAATGCCTGTAAGCTGTATAAAGTAATGAATAGGGTTTTTTCAACTTTAGTGCATATCTTGGGCATTTTGGGGAATTTTTTGACCAAATTTTCAACATGGGGTTTTTGGGACCCCTCCTATTGAATGCTTGAACTGTCATGGCATTAATCGGCCCCAAAAGGTGATTTTGCGGTCACTGCGCAGAATCACCTTTGGGGACCGAGTAACGAAATGACAGTGCCAGGGTTCACGAGGTGGGCTGTCAAAAAGCCTATGTTGTAAATTTGGTGGAAAAAATCCCAAAAATGACTGTTTTACGAGCGTGCACTGAGCAGTTGCTATGCACGCTCATAACTTCATGAATTTGCAATATTTTGACACCAGATTTTCAGCACTGGCATTTTGTCACACCTCCTTGTGAACAGTATAGCTGTCATTGTTCACATCCTGGTGGAAATGTGTTTTCACACTTCTGGTGCAGAATAGCGAAGTCTCCGTCAGAAATAAGTGTTCAGGACAGATTAAGAAAATGACAGTGACAATGTTCATGAGTAGAGGTCCTGAAATGGCTATGTTGAAAATTTAGTATCGATACTCCATAAAATGACAGTGTTGCAAGCGTGCGTTGCGCAGTTTGCACGCGCGCTTGTAACTTCACGAATGTATAATATTTTAACCCCAGAATTTCAACATTGCCATTTTCCCACACCTACTTATGAACAGTGCAGCTGTCATTTTTCCCATCCTGGCTAAATGTGTTTTCGCAGTTCCAGCACAGAATACATCTGTCGTTGTGGGAAATCACTGTCCGGGACAGAGTAATAAAATGACAGTGATACTGTTCATGAGCAGAGGTCCTAAAATGCCTGTTTTGAAAATTTTGTGATGATAGGCCATCAAATGAATTGCGTTGCACACTTTTCACACACCCTTGTAACTTTGCAGATTCATAATATTGTCATGCCACATTTTCAACAATGGCAATTTTTCAACAATTCTTTCCTTCAGAAGCGATTCCATCATTTTCCCTACCATTGTGGTCAAACTGACAGGTCTGTAGTTTCCTGCCTCTGTCTTGCTCCCACTTTTGTGAAGGGGAATCACATCTGCCCTCCTCCAGTCCTCAGGTACCACACCATCCGCCCATGATTTATTAGAAAGGGTAGTCAGTGGAGTTACTAGTTCTTCCCTTAGTTCTTTTAGAATTCTGGGGTGAATCCCATCAGGCCTCATTGCTTTATCCACCTTCAATTTTAAGAGTTCTTTTAGAACCCTTTCTGCTGTGAAAGGACTAATATCAACCCCCCCCCCCCAATCCAATGTGCTTCTATTGTCTGGATTAGGTATCTCCCCCTGCTTTTCCATTATGAATACTGAGCAGAAGTATTCATTCAATCATCTCTTTTCACTGTGCCTCTGCCCAACCACCTTCCTCTTTATTCAGCCTCAGTATCACTGCCTTAGTCTTTCTTTGCTCCTAATGTACCTATAAAGGTTTTATCCCCTTCTTAACCAAGTTGGCTATCTTTTCCTCAGTATGGGCCTTTGCTATTCTGACTGCCTTCCTGCTTCCTTCTGCTTTAACTGGTACAGTTCTCTGTTCTGCTTCTTCTGTGTTTCCTTATACTTCCTGAATGATATCTTTTCTCCCTTACCTTCCCTGCCACTTATTTTGAGAACCATAGTGTTTTTTTCTTTCATTTTGATTTGTTTATTTGCTTCACACAAAGGCTTGTTGCCTCTGTGATGGCGGTTTTGGTGTTTCCCCATTGTTGCTCCACCCCACATTCTTGCCTGTTTGCTAGTGCTTTTCTGAGGCACTCTCCCATGTTGACAAAATTAGCCCTCCTGAAGTCAAGTACCTTCACTTTTGTATGGCTTACATAGAAACATAGAAACATAGAATTTGACAGCAGATAAGGACCGCTTGGCCCACCCAGTCTGCCCATTTCCCTACCTACTGGATAAGCTGCAGATCCTAGTTAACCAGCAGCCTACTTCTTCCTACCCCCACCCCCTAGAATGGTCTTATGACTGTCCCATGCATGCTTGAATTCCAGCACTGATTTTGACTCCACAACCTCCTCCGGAAGGCCGTCCATGCATCCACAACCTCTTGTAAAAAGCATTTTAAATTACCTTGAGCCACCCCCATCTTCAAATTGTGCCTCTTGTTCTTGTACACTCTTTTTGAAAGATGCTACCTTCTTGGACTTTGTTGATTCCCTTGAGGTACTTGAACGTTTCTATCATGTCCCCTCTCCTCCTTTCCTCGAGGCTATACATATTAAGCTCCTTCGTCTCTCTTCATATGTCTTCCGTGCAGACCCTGCACCATTTTAGTTGCCCTCCTCTGGACAGCTTCCATCCTGTCTATGTCTTTGCGGAGATTGGGTCTCCAGAACTGCACACAGTACTCAGATGGGGTCTCACCAGCTGTCTGTACAGAGGGATAATAACTTCCTGTTTTCTACTGGTGATGCCTCTCCCTATGCATCCCAGTATCCCCCCAGCCCTCCTTGCTGCCCTCTCACATTGCTTGCCCACCTTTAGGTCATCTGATATGACTACCCCCAGGTCCCTTTCCATTTTTGTTGTTGTTAGTATCTCACCCCCCATTGTGTACTCTTCTCCTGGGTTTTTTGTTCCCAGGTGCATTACCTTGCACTTCTTATCATTGAATCTAAGCTGCCATACATTTGACCATTCCTCTAACCTTGCCAAGTCCCTTCTCATCCTTTCCACCCCACCCTGTGCATCAACTCTGTTGCAGATCTTTGTGTCATCTGCAAAGAGACATACTTTTCCTTCCAGTCCCTCTGCAATGTTGCTCATAAAGACATTGAAGAGGACCGGTCCTAATACTGAACCCTCATGGTACCCCACTAGTAACCCTCCTTTCTTCTGAGTGGACCCTATTTACTATTACTCTGTGTCCTATTCTCCAGCCAATTCTTTACCTAGGCTGTCATCTTGGGACCCACTCCCAGGCTGGCTAACTTGTGTATTAATCTTTGTGTGAGACTGTGTCAAATGCCTTGCTAAAGTCTAGGTAGGCCATGTCCACAGCCCTCCCTGATCTACTACTTTGGTCACCCAGTCAAAGAAATCTATCAGATCTGTCTGGCATGACCTTCCTGCTGTGAATCCATGCTGCCTAGGGTCCTGTGCCCTCTGGCCTCTAGATGCCGACATTCTTTCCTTCAAGTGATTCCATCATGTTCCCTATCACTGAGGTTAAACTAACAGGTCTGTAGTTTCCTGCTTCTGCCTTGCTCCCACTTTTGTGAAGGGGAATCACATCTGCCCTCCTCCAGTCCTCGGGTACCACCCCATCCTCCCATGATTTGTTAAAAAGGGTAGTCAGTGGTGTCACTAGTTCTACCCTTAGTTCTTTTAGAATTCTGGGATGAATCCCATCAGGCCCCATTGCTTTGTCCACCTTCAGTTTTAAGAGTTCTTTCATAACCCTTTCTTCTGTAAATGGGCTGGTATCAACTTCTGTATCCAGAGTGTTTCTACTGTTTGTTTTATGTACCTCCCCCTCTTCATTTGTAAATACTGAGCAAAAATATTTGTTTAGTATCTCTGCCTTTCACAGTCTCCTCTGCCCACCCTCCTCCCTTTATTAAGCCTCAGTACCCCTCCTTGGTCTTCCTTCGCTCCCTGATGTACCTATAAAAGGTTTTATCCCCCTTCTTAAGTGAGTTGGCTATCTTTTCCTCGGTTTGGGCCTTTGCTGTTCTGACTGCCTTACCCAGCCTCCTTTTGCTTTAACTGATACAGTTCTCTGTCCTGCTCCTTCTGCGATTCCTTGTACTTCCTGAATGCTTTCTTTTTCTCTTGAACCTTCACTGCCACTTTCTTTGAGACCCATAGTGGTTTCTTACATCGTTTTGTTTTGTTTATTTGCTTCACACAAAGGCTCGTTATCTCTGTGATGGCAGTTTTTATTATTCCCCACTGTTCTTCCACCCTTCCTTCCTGCCCATTTGCTAGTGCATTCCTTAGGCACTCACCCATTTTGGCAAAGTCAGCCCTCCTAAATTTCAGTACTTTTGCCTTTGTATGGCTTGACTCTATTGCTGTGTTTATTGTGAACCATACTGTTCGATGGTCGCTAGTTCCCAGACGGCTACCCACTTCTACATCTGTGATCCTCTCCATCTCCATTTGAGAGAATCAGGTCTAAGATTGCTCCCTCTCGAGTGGGCTCCAATACTGGTTGTCTAAGGCATGCCCCTGTAGGCATCTAGAATAACTCCACTCTTCGAAGTGGCTGCTGCAACTGCACTCCAGTTAACATCTGGCATATTCAGATCACCCATCAGCAATATCTCCCCTTTTTCTGCCATTCTAAGTATACTTTCTATCATTTCCTTGTCCATTTCCTCCCTCTGAGAAGGGGGTCTGTATACAACCCCTATGCGGATTGTGGTGCCATTGCCTGTCTCCAAATTTACCCATAGTGCTTCTTCTCCTCCCTGTTTACCCTTTTGTTCTGTTGCTTTTATTCCTTCCCTTATGTAAAGAGCTCCTCCTCCTCCTCTTTTACCCTCCCTGTCCCTCCTGTAGATAGTGTATCCTGGTATGTTTACGTCCCAGTCATGGTTTTGTGTACCATGTTTCTGTGACTGACCAGCGATATCCAGATGTTCCTCCTCCATCAAGGCCACTAATTCAGGAAGCTTGTTACCCAGACTACGGGCATTGGTACTCATTGCTCTCCATTTTTTGATGGCTTTACCTTCTGTTGCATCATCCCCCACTGACCTTTCTACCTCGGTCTTTTTCTCATTTAGTACCCTGTTTTGTAGGGAGAGGCTGGGACTTTCCTGCTGCTTATCAGTGCCTCCCCCTTTGACTAGTTTAAAAGCTTGCCAATGAAGCATTCAAACCGATTGCTCAAAGACTTGTTCCTTCCTGGACAGATGCAGACCATCCTTCCAGTATAGGCTGGTGTCCCTCAGGTGGAACCCCAGTCCCCAGTGAAGCCAAACCCGGTGCTCACACCATTTTTTCAACCATTCATTAAACTGCATGGTGCTAATTACCTCGCCTCCCCATGCCATTGACAGGCAGCACCTCTGAGAAGGATACTGTGTGTGCTACTTGTCTTAGGCCCCTCCCCAACTCTGCAATGTCCTCCTGCACTGCTCTAATCTCATGATGAGCCAAGTCATTTGTCCCTAGGTGGACAATTACGTCCAGCTCAGACTCCTTGCAGCTGTTCTCATGATCCTGAGGATGTGCTTCCTGTCCCTCCAAGCCATGGCACCAGGCAGGCACCTTACTTCAGTTTTCCCAGCTCCCCCCAGTTCTATCTCCCTAATAACTGAATCCCCCACCAGGAGCTGCTTCCTTTCCCTGTGGTGTTCTCTGTCTCCTTCCTGTGGGCCTCCCTTGTGACAGTTGTCATCAGTCTTTTCTGCAGGTGCATCCATAGGAGAGCTATGCTCCCCCAGAATGGTGTATGGATTGTGGAGTGGAACAATTGACTAGGTGTGCCTCTGTTCCACCATCCTCACCCTCCCTGAGTCCACTGTGGTCCAACTGCTGTGCTTTCTTCGCAACCTCTGAGGTAGTGGTGGTGGCACTAGTGCTCCCTGGATGGGGGAGGTTCCCTTCCTACTGTCCAGTGTGGCCTGGGGGAAGATTTCCTTACTACTGTCCAGTGCGGCCTGAAGATGGGCAACTTCCTCCCTCAGGGCAGAGAGTTGTCTGCAAATAGGGCAGCATCTCAGCCTCCAGAAAGACTCCCGGAAGACTGCTGCCCCACAGCCATTACATTTCACTACTCCCCACATGTTTATCTACTTTTTTGTTTGTTTTTGTGTGTGTGTGCGCATGTGTGATTGGTTTGTTATATAGAAATATATATATTATACAATCTGTATGCTTATATTGTCAGTGCAGTGTGCTAGAGAGGATATGACAGTGATATGCACCTTGCACTCTTGAGGAAATGATGTCAGAACCTCAGGTATAAAGGAACTAATTCCAGGGGTGGGTGGGGTGAGGGGTGGTAAGGGGTTGGGCCAAAACTGTGCCCTCACAATCAGCTAAAAGCTCTCACCCACCGCTGCAATAAGAGCCTTCCTGTCAGCAAGATACCCTACACAGCAATTTGACTTGACTCTACAGATAAGTTTATAGTGAATCACACTGTTTGATGGTCATTTGTTTACCAGATGGCTACTCACTTTAAGATCGGAGATCCTCTCTCTGTCCCCATTTGAGAATACCGGGTCTAAGATTGCTCCCTCCTGAGTGGGTTCCAGAAGTTTCTGTCTGAGGCGTACCCCCTGTAGGGCATCGAGAATGGACCTGCTCTCGGATGTGGCTGCAGTAAAGGTGCTCCAGTTAACATCTGGCATATTCAGGTCCCCCATCAGCAATATCTCCCCTTTCTCTGCCATCCCAAGAATGCTTTCTATCATTTTCTTGTCCATTTCCTCCCCCTGAGATGGGACTCTGTATACAACCCCTGCGCGGATTGTGGTGCCATTTCCAGTCTCCAGGGTGACCCACAGTGCCTCCTCTCCTCCCTGTTTACCCTTTAGTTCTGTTGCTTTGATCCCTTCCCTTACATATAGAGCTACTCCTCCTCCTCTTCTTCCCTCCCTGTCCCTCCTGTAGATTGTGTACCCTGGTCTGTTGACATCCCAGTCGTGGTTCTCTGTGTACCATGTTTCTGTGACTGCCATGATATCCAGGCATCCCTCTTCCATGAAGGCCACCATTTCGGGGAGCTTTTTACCTAGACTACAGGCATTGGTACTCATTACCCTCCATTTTGGTATGGCTTTTTTCCTTTTTGCCCCATCCTTGTCCTTACTGCCTTTGTCTTTTTCTCCATTTACCTCTGCCCTTCTCCCTATTGACTGCTCTATCTAGGTGTTTACCTCACTAACTATCCTGATTTTTTTGGTGGGGGCTAGGATTTCCCTTCTTCTTTTCAGTGCCTCCCCCCTTGGCTAGTTTAAATGCTTGCCACTGAAGCATTTAAACCTATCACCTAGGATCTTGGGTCCCCTTCTGGATAGACGCAGACCATCGCGCCTGTATAGGCCTGCATCCCTCTAGGTGGAGCCCCAGTCACCAATGAAGCCAAATCCCTGAGCTCTGCACCAGTTTTTCAACCAGTCATTGATTCCCATGGTGCAGAGTACCCTAGCCTCATCCATGCAATAGACAGGTAGCACTGCTCTGATCCTATTCTCAACCAGGTCATTTGTCTCTAAGTGGATAATGACATCCAGATCACTCCCTCTTGCAGCTTCTCCCATTATTCTGAGGATTCATTTCTTGTCCCTCTAAGCCATGGTGCTGGGCAGACACCTTACCTCTCTTTCCCCTCCCTCCCCCAGTTCTACCCCCCTAACAATTGAGTCCCCCACCAGGAGTTGTTTCCTTCCTCTGTGGGATGCTGTGCCACCTTCCTGTGGGTCTCCATTGTGGAGGTTCCCAGCTGGGAGGGATGCACCTCTGTTCCACCACCCTCACCCTCTCTGAACCCACCATGGTCCAACCACTCCTCTTTCTTGGCAACCTCTATAGTAGTGGCGGAGGCCTGGGTGGTCCCTGGGTGGGGGTGCAGGTTTCCCTAATCCTTGCCAGGTCAGCATGGAGATGAATAACCTCGTCCCTTGGACCAGAGAGGTGCCTGCAAATAGGGCAGCAATGCAGTCTTCAGAATGTCTCCTGTAAGACTGCTGCTCCACAGCCAGTGCATTGCACCACTCCCCACATGCCTGTGTCCCTTCCTGTTATAGATGCTTTTCTTCTTTTTTTGTTCTTGTTTTAGTGTGTGCAAGCTTGTAAGTGTCTCTACCCCCTATCCAGTGTGCTGTGCCTTTAAGGATATGAACAGGTGTATGTCGTTAGCAGTTTTGGGGAAGTGATGTCAGAACCCCTGCTATAAAGGAAGTTATGCGCTTGGGGTGGGTGGGTGAGGGGCAAGGTGGGTGGGAGTAAACCTATGCTGTCCAGAAACAATCAACTTCAACTCTGACCCTCCACCCAGGGGAGTGCCTTCCTTTCAGACACCTATTTCACAGAGGTTAAGTAACAGGTCTAGTCACAAATGACTGCAAATATCTCCCAGCTACAGTTTCTCCCTGGGAAAATAGCACTGTAATCTGTCAGCAAAGGTCCCGGTCTTGCTCACAATGTTACCCGAAGCCAACAAAACAGCAGAATCAACCAGGTACACAGATATACATGGTCAGATATTTCCTGAAAGTTCTGTGATACTTCTAGAGAAGTCTCCTGATTTCTCCATTTTCACAGTAGGGGCAGCAGATGGAAACTCTTTAGAAATTTAACAAAATATCTGGAAACATCTGCCCATGTATGTGGCTACTACTGTAAAGCTTTTTTTTTTCTTTTGTAGTTTAGAGATAGGAGCAACCAAACACATAGTAACAAAAACACAACATAAAGGACAGACGAGTCTACTGTGGTAGCTGCCAGCTAACGGACAGACGGAGCCACCACATTTGCAGAACTGTACAGCCCGCCCACACACAGCGTGAGAGCCAATGATGTAGCACTCTCTGATTTTAATAGGCAGAGCACATGTTTGCTTTAATAGCCAGCTGGTTATTACGGCAAATACCAACTGGCTGAGCCCAAAGAAAAATTTGCTCACCAGTAATTATACACTTCTAAGCCCCCCTCATCAGGTGGGTTTACTAGCCTGTCTTGTTTCCTTTTCTTCCCCCCATTCCGTTTAGTTTGGGAGTGCCCTCCAGCCTTGTATCCATGCTGCCACCAGGGGGCAGCAGCAAGGAAGGTATTTAAGGCCCTAGTTTTGCCCAGGAAAAGAGGAGAGAGCAGGAGTCGGTAGTGGGTTGGGGCAGTTTCCCAGAGGGGGCCCCTTCTTCGGCCTAGTAGGTCGAGAGTGCTGCAGCATTGGTACAATACAGGGTATGGTGCTCCGAGGGAGGGTGTGTAAAGGTTAGCAGTGGTCATGTGGGTCCAGGAGGAATTCCCCCCATTAGGTGTGGACATCAGCTGTAGTGGGTAAGAAGTATTAAGAAGGGGGAGAAGGACTTCTTTAGGTACATCAGGGAGAAAAGGAGCTGTACGGACCACATAGTAAGGATTAGGAAGAAGGGGGTTGGGTGGAAACAGGGTTTGATATGGCAGAAGCACTAAATGATTACTTCTGCTTGGTATTTAATAAGGAGAAGGGGGTGATACCCAAGGGGAGGAATGGCAGAAATGGGGAGGGGTGACAGATGGGGAAATCATGGATGGCAGAGTTCGGGAGGGTTTGAAGGCACTGAGGGTGGACAAGGTGCCAGGGCCAGATGGCATCCACCCCAGGGTACTGAAGGAACTGGCAGAGGTCCTTGCGGGACCTTTGGCAGACCTATTTCATGCCTCACTACACTCAGGGTGTGTATCTCAGGATTGGAGGATGGCTCATGTAGTGCCCCTCCACAAGAGTGGCCCCAAGGATGAACTGGAGAACTACAGACTGGTGAGCCTCACATCCATCGTGGGTAAGCTGATGAAGACTATCCTGAAGGTGAGGCTAGTGGCCCTCCTAGAGGCCAAATGACTACAGGACAGCAGACAGCATGGCTTCATATGCAGCAGATCCTGTCAAACCAACCTGGTGGAGTTCTATGACTGGGTAACTAGGCAACTGGACAGGGGCCATGCAGTGGATGTCCTGTATCTGGACTTCAGGGAGGGGTAACTAAATTGGTGTAAGTGTTGCACCAAAAGCCCTATGGGGGAGGGACTGAGGGATCTCAACATGAAAACCCTGGAAGACAGGAGAGTGAAAAGGGACATGATAGAGACCTACAGGTACCTAACAGACACAAACAGGCTACAGCAGGGGAGTTTCTTTCAAATGAGGAAGAGCACCAGAACCAGTGGACATGTGATGAAGATGGGTGAGGGGGAGTTTAACAGGGATTTATGAGGTAGTGCTACTTCACTAAAGTAGTGGTAGATGCCAGGAATGGGCTGCCAGAGGAAGTGGCGGAGGCAAAAACAGCAGGGGCTTCAAGCGTGTGTGGGATAGACATACAGGAATATTAGGAAATGGGCAGGGAGGAGGGAGGATCACCAGAGACCAGCTGGGGGTCTACAGAGACAGACTAGACAGGGTCCATCTGAGAAGACTGGGCGGGACAAGCAATCCTTTTCTGCTGACAAATTCTGTTTCTATGTGTAATTTTGTATTTTTGTGAAACTTGACTTTCTTGTCAGTGCCCCTCCAGGGTAAAACATTTGCTTCATTGCTTTTTCTCTATGGTTCTTTGTCAAGAAGTAAGTCAAAAGAGAAAACTTGGCAAATAGCTAATATTTAGTAGTTATTCACTGAACAATTGTGCCAAATGGCAAGCAAAATGAGAATAACAAAATAATAAGTTACAGCTGCAAGAATTTAGCATATGCTTTTTTGCTACAGTATCATCCAGAAACAGTTTGCAAGAAGAAATGTGTCCACACCAACAGTATGCAAACTTCAAAGTTTCAGCAGGCAGATTAATCGCAAATGCCAGAGTTGTTGAAATATATTCTGAAAATGTATTCCACCATGAGCTCATCAAACAAATATTGCATGTTTAGTCTGTTTTAGAAGTGCACAATCCTATTGGTAGAATTATGGCTGTTGGTTATGTTGGTTGTGTGCTAGAAATATAACTACACATGAAATGTGTTTGTTACTGCTGGTAGTCTTATGGTAGGGCAATCTTGTGGCATAGCTGCTGTTTTCATGGTTGTGTCATTTCATGCCTTGCCATATGGGACACATATTCAGAAGGGTCTCACATGGCCCTTGGTACTCATGCAAATGTCACTGTAATCATATGTGGTAGTCCTCTAAAAAAGTATGCATGATAATAAATGATTCAGCCCCATAGCGGGCATGTTGAACTACTAAATGCAACAGTTTTGGTAGTGAACTCAAAGGGATGGCTATCAGCTAGGGTGCTCACTAGATCACCATGGGAGTGACCAGTTTATTTATGGATCACTGGAGGAAAAAAGTAAATATACAACACTTAAAATAGTCTTCACTGAGGCATAGCCAGTGGTTGGTTTGCCGTTTTTATGTTCGTTGTGCGCACAAGCGCGATGAACATGTTGATATGTTCGTTGCTAGAGAGAGGTGTGAGGGGTGCCAGTTCAATAGCCAACAGTACTACAGGGGGCCTGTCTGTGGCTGGCAAATCAGCAAGCAGTATCCTGATGACACCGTTTTGCAGAGGGGGCTCATCTCAGCAAGCATTTCAAAGGACAGAGCTGATGCTGCGTGTGGCTCTGTCCTTTGACATGTGAGCCCTCAGCTGCAGTTTAGTGTGTCTTTCCTTGTTAAACAATGTCCCCTTTCCCGGCTGCTGCTTAGAGTGTCTTTCCTGGTTAAACAATTTCCCCTTTCCCTTTCTGACACTGGGATGCCCACTCCCAGTGTCAGATGCACTCCTGCAACCCATCTATATCCCTAGCAGACATCGGGGTGTCCTATCCCCATGATGGCATCCCCCCCGTACCACTATTGTGGCACACTGGGAGCCCACCCCAGTGTGCCCAAATTTACATTAATTTTTTTTACTTGTAAATGAAGAAAACCTTCCCTCGCAGTCTTTTATTTTTTTTTCACCTGTAAAAATGAAAACTGCCCCTCGTTGCCTCCCCCATCCCCTTCACCCATCCCAACCCTACCTCTGTTCACCCACTTCCCTGAACCCCCCCCTTACCCCATACTTACCCTCTGAGGTCAGCGGACATGGTCTTCTGTGGGCCGGGACATGTCTGCACTCTTCAAAGCCGACCAGCAAACTGAAAGAATGAAAGGTGAAGCCCTATAATGGGAGTTATTGGGGGTTTCAACTTATGTTGATATCTCAGCCATTTTTAGGTATTGTGGCCCAAAATTTTCAACATGGGGTTCTTGGGACCCCACCTCACGAACATGTCACTGTCATTTCATTTCTCAGTCCTGAAAGGTGATTTTGCGGTCACTGCACGGAATCACCTTTTGGGACTGAGTAATGAAACAGTGCTACTGTTCATGAGGTGGTGTCCCAAAAAGCCCATGTTGCAACTTTGGTGAAAAAATTCCAAAAAATGACTGTGTTATGAGTGTGCGTTGCGCAGTTTCTACACCCGCTCATAACTTCACCACTTTTTAATATTTTCACTCCAGATTTTCAACATTTCCATTTTTTCACACCTTTTAATTTTTTTATGTATTTATGTTATTTACTCGCCTTCCACGCTTTGGTGCTCCCCTCTCCTTCAGGCTCCACTGTGCTCCCAACTCACCGCCCATCCTCTTCTGGGCTCCCCCACTGTCCTCATATTGCAGCCAACTCCAGAGGGGTATCCCAGTGTATCCCTTCACTGGATGGGTCCCCCTCCTCTGAGGGGGAAAACACCAGGAGGGGGCTTACCCAGTGCACTCTCTGTTAGGACCTCAGGAGCACTGCTGAGGCAAAGGAAGTCCCTGGAGGTTCCAGTGCTGTCGTGGAGCGGGAGAGCCGTCATCCGGCAAGCACACGGAGCCATTTTCCTCTTTCCTGGTGTTCCTCTTCTTGCGTCGCTCATAAACAGTGCCCCCAGTCTCTACTGGGAGCTGCTGTTGAGCGAGGTCACCCACTCCCCCCACTCTCGAAGAGGAGAGCAGTCTTCCGGACGCTCAATCCTCTTTGTCCCCTACCGACCCCTGGTGCCCCGAGTCCATTCTCGAACCCGGGTTGCTGGCATGGTTCGAGGTATGGTGTCCAGTGCCTCAACCCTCTGTGCCACTGAACTGGCTCACACCTCTTTATGAACAGTACAGCTGTCATTTTTCACATCCTGTCTGAAATGTGTTTTGCACCAGTTGCACAGAATGACGTGGTCGCTGTGCAAAATCAACTTTCTGGATGGAGTAACAAAATCACTATGTCACTGTTCATGCAGGGAGGTCCCAAAAAGCACATATTGAAAATTTGGTGAAAAAATTCCAAAAAATACCCTCGTTACGTGCGTGAGTTGCACAGTTTCTATGCACGCTCATAACTTTACCAGTTTCTCATATTTTCACTCCAGATTTTCAACGTTGGCATTTTTTCATACTTCCTCATGAACAGTACAACTTTCATTTTTCACATCCTGCCCCAAATGTGCTTTAGCACCTGTGGTGCCGAATAGCGCAGCCGCTGCCCGAAATCACCTTTTGGGATCAAGTAACGAAATGATAGTGCCACTGTTCATGAGACGGTGTCCTAAAAAGCCCATGTTGAAAATTTGGAGCAAAAATACCAACAAACATCTAGTATGTTAGGGTTTCCAACTATAATGCCCCCCCCCCATAGAGCCCGACAGGCATCGGGCGTGTACCTGGGGGTCATCAGTTATAATTATAGTTATAATGCTCACACCATTCCACCCCACCTCCCACCCTGCAGCCAGTGACAGGCATCGGGGTGTGCCTTGGAGTCTTTGGCCCAAACGTTCACCCCATTCTCCAATACTGCACCCATCTCAGCTTATTTCATTATGGAATGGGGAGAGCATTAGGGCCAAAGACCTCAAGGCACATCATGAGGCCTGTCAGTGTCAGCAGGGTGCGGGTAGAATGGCATGAACATTACAGCCAATGACCCAAATGGACACCCCTAATGCTTGTCAGTCTCTGCAGGGAGGGGGTGGGGCGTTAGGGTTGAAAACCGTAATGCCTCATTAAGGAAGTAAATCAGGGAGGGACATTTGATGTCACCTACCTTGATTTCAGCCAAGCCTTCAACAATGTCCAACACAGAAGGCTGATTAACAAGATGAGTAATCTGGCAATGGGGCACAAGCTGATAAACAGGGTTAGAAACTGACTGACAGACAGGAGACAGATGGTGGTGGTGATGGGATCCAATCCAGCGAGAAGGAGTGACCAGTGTGGTACCTCAGGGATAAGTCATGGGACCAGTCTTGTTCAATGTCTTCATTAAAGACATTGTGGAAAGGCTAGAAGGAAAGGTCTGTCTGCCTGTTTGCAGATGACACCAACATCTGTAACACAATGAATGCTCCAGAAGGGGTGGAGAAAATGAGCAAGGACATGGAGAGGCTTGAAAAATGGTCTGGGGAGTGGTAACTGAGGTACAATGCAAAGAAGCCCAAATAATGCACCTGAGAAGAGGGAAACCGGGGGAGAGTTACAGGATGGGATGGAGCTGCTGATGATCACCAAGAAAGAAAGGGACCTAGGAGTTATCAGTTCTAATGACCAAAAGGTGCCAAAGCAGAGCACAAATGTTGCAAGGATAGCCAGTGACATACTGGGGTGCATAGGCAGAGGTATCACTACCAGAAGGCATGAGGTGGTGATGCCATTGTATAATGCACTAGTGAAGCCTCACCTACAGTACCATGTACAATTCTGAAGGCCGCAAATGTGCAAGGACATTGACAAGGTGGAGGCAGTCAACAGAAAGGAAATCAAGATTTACATGGCTTGCAACACAGAACATATCAGGAGAGATTAAAAGGACCTCGATACGTACTTATTGGAGGACAGGAGGGAGTGGGGGAACATGATAGATAAGTTCAAGTATCTCAGGGGCATAAACAAGGTACAGAGATGGCCATCTTTCAATATATCAAACGTTCAGCATTGACAAATGCTTGTTTTTTATCCTAAAAGCAAAAAAGAAAACCAGCCATCATTGTCCGCTGTGTAACCCCCTCCCCTAAACAGTATACAGACACAATACAGTAATTAGTCTACTGTGCTGTACTGTAATTGGTCGGCTGTGATGTACTGTAATTGGTCAATTACAGCACTCAGCTGCCACTTAAGATCATCCAGTCCTGACTGCAGTATGTAGTGTAGTGTAGTGTAAAACAAATGTGTACTTGATCGTTGCTTCATTTATTAGTTGCTCTGTTTGCTGCTGAATCGCTGGAGAAATGTCCATCTTGCACTGGACTGCTGCTAGCAAATCTAGCAAAAGAGAGTACCCTCTTGATCTACACAAGGTGTCCTAAGAGCAGCTAGCAACACAAACTGGCCTGGACGAGGACACCTCTAGTGCAGTTGCTCTGGAATTAAATGCTTGCCAACCACCATCCCACAAAAAGAGCCACCCTTCAACCTACACCTCTTATACTGGTGAGGTCCAATTTGAAATCGGACGATATGCGACTGAAAATGGGATGATGTCAGCGGTCAGGTACTATTCTACCAAGTATGGTCGCAACATCAATGAGTCCACAGTCAGAAAGTTCAAAACTGACTATAAAGAGCGACTAAAACTTACCCCAGATCCCACTCTATTGAAGCCATCTCTCCCAACCAAATCCCATGGCAGACCTACGTTGCTGATAGAGGAGGTGAAGGACAAGCTACACTTCATTATTACCAGCCTCCAAGCCGAGGATGCGGTGGTGAATGCACGGGTGGTGCATGCCATTGCCCTCGGAATTGTTAAATCAAATAGCCCACAGATATTGGTGAAGAACAGTGGCAGTGTTACCATCACCACCAAATGGGCTTGGTGCTTCCTGAATAGGATGAGTTACAGCCGTCGTAAGGGCACCAAAGCCGCCCACAAAACCCCACTCAATTTCATACAATTGAAAAAGGTATTTTTGGACAGAATCTCTAAAGCAGTGGCTCAAGAGCTGATCCCCCTAGAGCTTGGGGTGAACATAGATGAGACAGGGATAAATCTCGTTCCAGTGTCACAGTGGATGATTTCGGCAACAGGGTCAAGACAAGTGGCCCTAGTGGGACTAGGAGACAAAAGGCAGGTGTCTTTGTTACTTGGGTGTACACTTGCTGGTGATTCGCTGCCACCTCAAATGATCTATGGAGGTAAAACTACAGCATGTCACCCCAGTCATAAATTTCCCAGCGACTGGTGTATCACATATTCACCCAATCACTGGGCAAATTAAATTACAACACTGTAGTACATTGAAGCTGTGCTTGTACCGCACCTTGCTATCATCAAGTATTCTCTGGGGCTGCCAAATGAACAGAAAGGGCTCCTCATTCTAGACCTTTTCAGGGTGCATACTACAGCAGCTGTACTTGAGCAGTTAGAGGAGGCAGGTTTCATTCCTGTTTTTGTGCCAGCTTTCTGCACTGACTTACTACAGCCCCTAGATATTTCACTAAACAAGCTCTTTAAAGATCATATGAAGCAATGCTTCATATCCTGGTATGCTGGAATAATATCAGACCAGCTCTCTGATGGATCAGAGAGAGTGAAAATCAATCTGAAAATGTCCACATTGAAAGAGAAACATGTGGTGTGGGTGGAGAACAGCTTCAATAAACTTAGAGAGAGAAAGGAAGATTGTGTCCGGGGGTTTATGGAGGCAGGCATTTCTGGAGCCCACGAGAGATGCTTGGATGCCAGAACTGGTGAGTAGAACATTGACATTGTGGTAGCAATCAGTTGTTGTTGTTGTTTGCCTGCTACTACAGTGATTCTTTTTTTCTTCTGTTTTCCAGAACACTTCTGAATGTGAGGGAAATTGAAATCAAATTGAGTTACACCAGAGTGCAGATATTTGCTGTTGTTTGCTGTGTTTTTTTGTTTTTTTTTGCTTTTTTTCCCAAAATACTTTTAAACCAATTTAAATAAAGTATGATGTTTTATTTTTTAATCCTGGTTGCTTATTTCATTAGTGTTTCCAATGATATGATACTCAATGCTGCCCACGTCCGTTTCATTTGTCTGCATCTGGCAGTATCTGGCAGCGGTATTAAAAAATATTTGCTCCCCGTTGATGTTTACGCTAATTTCATTAGCGCGAGGAACGTAAAAATAAAAAGCGAGCGAACATTTCCTAGAGTACAATATTCTGTGCAGGTACTTTTATGCCTCAGTCATGTCACCCATTTCCCTCCTTTTCCCAAAGGTGTAATGTTCAAGTCCTTCAACCTCTCCTTGTATGTCTTGTCCCGAGTCCATGGTCCATCTTGGTTGCTCTGTGCTGTACTGCTTCCACCTTGTTACAGTCTCTCCTCAGCTGTGAACTCAAGTACCTTGCACAGTACTCCAGGTGTGGTTGCACCAATGACCTGTACAATGGGGTATCACTTCCCCACTTCTACTGCTTGTTCCCCTATCTATGCGACCAAGCATGCTGTTTGTCTTGCCCAGAGCTCCATTACAAACTGTTGTTTTTAGGCTCTCTGATATCAAGACCCCTAGATACTATATCCTAAACATGCATAATGTTGATGAAATGAAAGCAGGAGGCTTTTGGTAAAGCAACAATATGTCTCCTATAGGACATGTCAGAGTCCAGAGTAATACCAACAATTTTGATAGTGCTTTGAAGAACATGTTGGAAGGCAAAACAGTTCAGTTAACGATCAGTGTAGTCTACAGCACATGAGGCTTCTATCTTGTCAGAGTTGATTTTTAGGGAATTTGAATTGTACCAGTTTTTAACTAAAGTCAAGCTGTTGTTAATTTTATCCAGGATAATGTCAAACAATTTCAAAAAAAGATGATAAGAAACCCAAAAGATTAAATCACTCAAAGGTGTAATATACAAACAAAAAAGCAGAGTCACAAGGATAGATTGGAAGGCAGTGCACACAGAGAATTTCTGAATAAGCTGCAAAGTGTACATAAACTTATTTTTAGAAAGGACATTAGGGAAGTCAAACACCCAGTGCTTTGTGGAACACTGCCACAGCACTAGTTCACTTTGGGCAGCACGTCTCCATTTTGTGGACTTGTTTGCCCAAAAACAGACCCCTGCAAAACACCTGAGACCGGCAAATGACAGACAGTGATGAACCACAGGGTCTGTGAGATATGAATTTAACCAAGACAACTACACACATCATTACAAACTCATCATATAATCTTTCACACAATTGATGACTGAAGGTGTCAAAAGCAAATAAAAAGTCTAATAAAATCAAGACAGCAGACACCCTTGACTTTCTGCAATGTATACTGTATATCATCAGGAACTTTTAACAGGGCAGTTTGCTTGACCATTTTTAAACCCAGATTGCAGCAGTTCCAAGAGTGACATACTAGAGACTCAAGAGAGTCCAAACTTTGGCTAATAATGTTATGTTCCAAGACTTTGGACATGGATTTGGGTAAAAAAACTGGACAATAGTTGAATATTCTGAACAGTCAATGTATGTTTTTAATGAGGGGAGATACTATTGTCTGTTTGAGGTTGTGAAGATAAATGCCACTTTCCAAACAGAGGTCAGTCACCCCAGTTATGTTTGAACAGCTACTGGCAGAACAGCTTCCACAAGCTATGACATATGAACCTACGAAGAAGCCAGCAGAAGAAGGCTATTTGGTCTATCTAGTCTGCTCGTATTGCAGGGTCTACAGCTTGAGCAACTGTCCCTGACCTCCCTCCCCACTCCTCCCATCCTCCCTACCCATGATCCTTACCTTCCCCCTATGCCTATCCCAGCCTCTCTTAAAGCTGCCCACTGTCTTCAATGAGATGACGGTATGGGAACAGAAGGACATTTAGATGGATGTACAGAATTTATGCCATTGACTACCTGATCAGTATCTGTCTGTAAAAAAGAAGATGATTATGGGCAGGATTTTCAAAAGCCTTAGATCGCCGCCAATCCCGGTGCGCCAACAATATGGCACATGGAGCTTGCAGTGATCTAACAGGATTTTCTATCCTGTATGGCAATTGTCGCAAGTTAGACCAACTTTTTCTGGTCTGACTTGCGGCAATCGTGAAGACGTTTTTACAGAGCTTGCACCAGATATTTGGGGTAAGCTGCCATAATTCATGGAAACTGTTGCAACTGCACTTGAGATTGTAAAATCAGGTGCAGTTGAGGTGAAGGGTTTGGCCCTGTTCCACACTTAGAAAATCCTGCCCTATGACTTTAACCTGTGGATGGTGAGAATTTTGTGGTACTGGGAAAAATCAATAGATTTCCGAATTTCTAAAATTTGTTGAAAAACATAATTCAAAACCACCAGCTTGGAATCAAAGATTGGTACCTTTTCTGGGATTGAAAACAGCTACAAAACTCAAAGCAGGGTATTATGACTTCTTAGTCTTCCTTTCCTGGCCAAAAATTACAAACAGATAATAGCACACCTTTGCATCACTGAGCAATGTACTATAGGCCTTCAACATTTCAGAATAGATTTCACATTCTGAAATGGTTTTATGAAGGCCCCTATCCCATTCCTCCCTTCTATACTTCCTCTACAATGAATGGAGGTCTGCAATGATCCAAGGGTGCAATTAGATCTCCTAGCTACTCCATGAGTGTCGGCAGGCATACTCAGTTTTCTCTGCTGAGTACAGTAAAATCTGGAAAACCCAGGGGCAACATGAGCCTCAGGCCAGGGCAGCAAACACAAACAGAGCCTGGTGTACCTGAAGAACTGTTTATCCCCCTTCTTGGATGCTTTACTGTGTCTGTGAATGATCTTTGGAAGAAGTATGGGTGCTTAACATAGAGGCCATGATTGTATGAATGACCCGATCAAGTACTGTATGTATGCATAAGTGCTTGTGTGAATGGACTTCTGTAAGGCTGGCTGCCTTGATGTGGTACAGAGGCAGTGTGTGTGTGTGTGTGTGTGTGTGTTAGATAGAATGCTGTGACTCTATCTGGATCATTGGCTTACTAAAGATTACTGACTGAAATGTGGGTGAGGCAATGTTTCTGCTGTGGGGCAGCACAGTATTTGGTTTGTGTTTATAAGGGAAAACAGATCCGTCAACTCTTGAGTACAAGCTTAAAATTCCTGGCTACACCCCTGAGTTACTTTAGATAACAAGAGGGCTGCAGTACCCAAGGAATACTTATAAATCATATCATAAGCCTTTACCAATAAATTTGCATCCTTACTACTGTAATAATTTTTTAAGGGATTGACTAAAAAAGGTCATATTCAAGTCACCAATACAGTGCACTCCACTTGCAACAGACCTGGTTCTAGCAGACGACCGCTGAAAAATGCCAAAATTTGTCTGCCCTGAATCCTGCTAATACAGTGTAATGATAATATCACCCTTTAAGTTGGATGCTGTGGGCTGTTTTTTCCAGACAAAATTCTGGAGCTTTGCGTGTGTATGCGTTAAGTGCCAGGCGCTTCATCAACAGAGTGCCAGTATGTGCTAATCATGCTTATTGATTCAGTTACTTAAAGGAGTACTACACCCTCATACCTTGTAAAGTTTGCTTCTTTGTCAACAGACAACTCTTTTCATGTACTCGTTGGGGATATATGTGTTTGCTTTAGTTTATTTTCACTATTTTATACTAGACTCCTGTAACTATCCTGGGAATCTCCATTTTCTGGTTGTTGAAATCTCATTGTCCATGAGAGTTGCATTAGCAAATGAGAGCATGGTGTCACATCACCTATTTACAGCATGTATCTCTATGCTGAAATTACATATAACCTGAAAAAACTCTCTGGAAACACAGAAATTGAATGCAATTTACTGGGGGAAAATACATTACATCTAAGACAGTTTGCAAAGCTAACTGATTGTAATTGTGGTATTTAACGCCTTGCTGCAACTTGTTTTGTTGAACTCTAAGTAAGCAGACAGGCATACTGTGAAGTCGAAAGGGTGCTGACACATCATTTTCTCATACATTAATGAAGCTCAAAGAGACAATGAGATTTCAACAACCAGAAAATGGAGACATCCAGGATTGTTACAGGGATTGGTATGAACAGTGAAAATAAGCTAAAGCAAACACATTTATCCCCAACAGCCACATGGAAAGAGTTGTCTGTAGATGGCTAAATGAAATGCGTTGTCTGTTGACAAGGAAACACATAACATTTACAAGATTCGAGGGTGTAAGGTAGCCTGCCCTCACCTGCTTAGATCTCTCATCCTCAGGTCATACATATCTAGTTGTGCTGCCTTCCCACTTTCTAGAAAGACAGAACTTATAAAAAAGCATGGATAATATTGACAATTGGTTCTGTGGAGCTGGGTTCAGGAGGTTCAGGAGTGCTGTTGCAGTTGATGCAGATTAGTACCACATTTTGAAGTGGAGCTCATTACGCCACCCACAGAACTCAGTCTGAGTTGGAGACACTCTGCCACCTGAGAGACAGTGATCCAGAACCCAACATATAGTCTGATGACATTGCCTAGGCATTGGTGTCCATGCACCTACCCACCCACCCACCCAGTGAGCATGAACTAGAAGATGAGGGCTAAGACACCAATGAAACTAAAGGTTCCCACCGGCACAGCGGCAAGGTGTCCACTTGTGGAGCCGACATCCTGGATTCAGTGACAACTCAGGAGTCAGAGGGCCAGCCTGGGGGAGAAAGACTGAGCATCCCAGGGACTGCTCTCCTTCTCTGGGGGGAGGGGGGAAGAGTGTCCAGTGCAATGTGAACCTCTTGTGGAGGCTGGAGGTACCATTGCAGTCAGTGCCACATGTCGGGGGGGCGGAGCAGATGAGGAGTGTCATTGCATGTCCCACCCCAGTGGAAAAACTTGCAAAAATGCCGGCCAGCGTGGCAGCAGCTCCACCTCTGCTGCGCGCTTCTGTTACAGGCCAAGGTACGCTGGGCGGGTTCCTGCTCCCCCATGGCCCCGCCTGAAAATCAGGGTTAGGACACCATGTTCCCTGGGGGGGGGGTGCCTGCCCAGCAGCTCCTCCCGGGGGGGTAAACCTGGGGTTGAGGGGTGGTGGTGAGTGGAGCAGGGAGATCAGAACCTTTGATCCCAGGGTTTGGAGCCAAATTAAAAAAAAAGGAAACTAATGGTCCCTCATCTCTGTTGTGGAGGTAGGGGTGGTGCACCAAATTATCCAGCAGAAGATGAATGACATTCAACTAGATTGGACATTGGTCGAAAAAACTGGAAGAAGCTGGCCCCCGCACAGCACATCTACAATGAAACTGACATTTTTTTTGGCAAGACAGAAAACGCAAAACTGAGCAGTGAGTGAAACTGCAATTTTAATAATTTAACATTTTAATAAACTTTAAATAAAACTTTCAAAATGTAGAACAGTACCCCACCTCCCAAATCAAGTACACTACAGCACCCCCCCCACCGGTCCAAGCAAAAAATCACCTAATTTAAAATAATTTTCTGCACCAAGCACAATAGCACATGCAGTATAGTAACTCAAATAAATGGACACTCTTCCACTAATAGCATACTTTACAAAAAGTGAAAGTTAAACATCATGCGCAAAAATTACATTTCCGTACCCTACCATACCTATCAAACACTAATATGAATCACAAACGAAAAGTACGAGTAATCACAATTGTAAACATGCCCCCCTACCATCTAAGTCAGTACTGAACAGCATTGAGTATAAGCGCCTTTCACTGTGTCACAAGAATAAAATTCATTGGGCTTAAGCACAGATTTGGGGAGATAAAAAAGAACATTGCAGTTTTATGATCAGGCAATGATTCAGCTAAAAGATTTGTATTAGCAGAATATTATGAGAACAAAACTTTGACCATGCAGTGCCCAGCAGTGTGTGTGGAACTGAATATCCACTGAAGAAGACTATACAAACACAGCTTAGACTCCATTCTGGAACCCTGACACTGTCCCGCACAAAAGATTAATAAACAAATTATCCAGTCTGGGAGTGGGTCCCAGGGTGGTAGCCTGGGTAAAACACTGACTGGACAACAGGACACAGAGGGTAATAGTAAATGGAGTCCACAGTGAAGAAAGTGGGTTTACTAGTTTGGTACAGCAGGGTTCAGTATTGGGGCCAGTCCCTTTTAATGTCTTTATAAGTAACATTGCAGAGGGACTGGAAGGAAACGTATGTCTCTTTGCAGATGACACAAAGATCTGCAACTGGTTGATACACAAGGTGGGATGGAAAGGATGAAAAGGGACTTGGCAAGGTTGGAGGAATGGTCAAATGTATGGCAGCTTAGATTCAACGCAAAGAAGGGCAAAGAAATGCACCTGGGTAACAAAAACCCAGGGGAAGAGTACACAATGGGGGATGAGATACAGACAACTACAAAAATGGAAAGGGACCTGGGGGTACTCATATCAGATGATCTAAAGATGGGCCAGCAATGTGAGAAGACAGTAAGGAGGGCTGGGGGGATACTGGGATGCATAGGGAGAGACAACACCAGTAGAAAACAGGAAGTTGTTGGCCCTCTGTATAGACAGTTGGTAAAACAACATCTGGAGTACTGCGTACAGTTCTGGAGACCCCATCTCCGCAAGGACATAGACAGGATAGAGGCAGTCCAGAGGAGGGCAACTAGAATGATACAGGGTCTGCAAGAGAAGCCATACAAGGAGAGACTAAAAGAGCTTAATATGTATACCCTTGAGGAAAGGAGGGAGAGGGGGGACATGATAGAAACTTTCAAATACCTCAAGGGAATCAACAAAGTCCAAGAGGGTAGCATCTTTCAGAAAAAGAGATGTGCAAGAACAAGGGGACACAATTTGAAGATAGAGGGGGGATGGCTCAGAGGTAATGTGAGTAAGTATAGAAACATAGAAACATAGACTTTGACGGCAGATAAGGACCGCTTGGCTCACCTAGTCTGCCCATTTCCCAACCTAGAGGATAAGCTGCAGATCCTATTTAACCAACAGCCTATTTCTTCCTACCCCCCACAAAAATTGCCTTATGTCTGTCCCATGCATTCTTGAATTCTCCCACAGTTTTAGACCCCACAACCTCCTCAGGAAGGCTGTTCCATGCGTCCACCACCCTCTCTGTGAAAAAATACTTCCTCACATTGCTTCTGAGCCATCCCCATCTATCTTCAAATTGTGTCCCCTTGTTCTTGCACATTTCTTTTTCTGAAAGATGCTACCCTCTTGGACTTTATTGATTCCACTGAGGTACTTAAACGTTTCTATTATGTCCCCCCTCTCCCTCCTTTCCTCAAGGGTATACATATTAAGCTCCTTTAGCCTCTCCTCGTATGGCTTCTCTTGCAGACCCTGCATCATTTTAGTTGCCCTCCTCTGAACTGCCTCCATCCTGTCTATGTCCTTGCGGAGATGGGGTCTCCAGAACTGGATGCAGTACTCCAGATGGGGTCTCACCAACTGTCTGTACAGGGAGATAACAACTTCCTGTTCTAGGGACATGGATATGTTGCTCAATCCACACTATTTCTTCACAGAGAGGGTTGTAGATGCAAGGAACAGCCTTCCTGAGGAGGTCATAGAGTCAAAAACAGTGGGGCAATTCAAGAATGCATGGGACAGACATAAGGCAATTCTAGTTGGGGGTAGGATGAAGTAGGCTGTTGGTTAACTAGGATCTGCAGCTTATCCGTTAGGTAGGGAAATGGGCAGACAAGGTGGGCCAAGCGGTCCTTATCTGCCATCAGGTTCTATGTTTCTATGTATCTCAAACAGGGTATTGATATTTTTGGGATGCGATTCCACGTAGAACAACCAAAATTATCCCCCTGTTCAAGCCTAAAGGACATGACATATGAACGTCAACTACAGAAAATGGCCTTATTTAGCCTTTAGAGAAGGAGACTGAGGGGGGACATGCTCCAGATGTACAAAGTAATATCAGACAAATCTCTAATGAGGGATCTAGATTGATCTTTAAAAACTCAAGTGCACAATCTAAGGGGTCATACACTACAACTAGCAACCAAGCAATTTAAAAAGGACGAGAGGAAATACTTTTAAACACAAAGGGTGGTGGGGACCCAGGGACATAATTTAGGGGTAGCTAAGGGTTGCGGCTAAGACCCATATGATTTTACTGTAACCCCTGTGATGTCCATTGAAACCTCTAGGAACCCTAAAACAAGGTTTCTCTAGCATTCATTAATATAAAATTTGGTAAGAGTGAAGTTTTGTAACCCCTATGATTCTGTTGAAAGGAAACTTTGCAATCCCTATTGTTCTGGCAAAATGCCAGTACTACAGTACTATGGGGATCTGGAACTATCTCCCATATAATTCTGGTAATTCAAAAACTTTGGACATTTTTAAGAAAAGATCAGAGGCCTGATATTCAAATCAGGGCAAAGGGAAGCACAGAAATATTGTGTGGGTTCCCTTGCAGTAGTCCAGGTGTCAAGAAATGCTATATTCAGTGGAATAGCACATGGTTGCTATTTGACTGAATATAGGGCCTTTGCGGTCCAGCATTAAGCCATTTAGCACTGGACAGACTTGGTCCCTGAAATAGGGCATCACAATGGCTTGTGCCTGGGCTAAAATTCCTGTATTCTAATGGATCCATGAAGATGAGCCCATTGGGCATGCAAGGCACTAAGGGGCCATTTGCATGCTCATTATGGGTTCATTTGCATGGGCAGTGAAGCTGGACTGCGCAGCACTGCCCCCAATTGCCCAGTCCCTGAAAGCTGTCCCTTTTGCTAGTGGTCCCTGCTCCCGCCAGTCACTGGGCTGATGGTTAAATGTCTTCTTTCAAGACACAATAACCACCCCAGCATGAAGGGTGTGCATGGGGAAACACCAAATACAAGAAACACAAAACTCCAGCACCACCCACTGCTAAATAAATCAGTCAGACTAAATGAGAAAGTAGCAAAAAGACAACATTTATTCCAATAGTGAGTAACAAGACCTCTCACTGGGAGCAGAGGAGAAGCCCACACCTTCTACCAGTTTCGCCAAGAGGCGTCTTCAGGGAGTCTCCCTGAAAATGCCTTTAGTCCTTTATGCTTACTGATTGACAGCACAATCTGGGCTGTCAATCACTGAGTGCGTAATACAGTATGTACCTGTTGACAGCTCAGTCAGCAGCTGGCCATGATAGAGAGCAAAGGCCTGTGTCGGTCGCTGACTCAAGGTTGGAATGGGGGGAGCAGGGTGATGGGACACTGCCTACCAGGTTGGGGGGTGGGAGGTCTGCTGGACACCAGTAAATGATGTAACCCTTTACTACAGGGGATTAGGATGGGGGGGTACCACTGGACATCAGGGACACTGTGTCAGTATGTTGGGCGGATAATTGGGTGAGGGGAGGGACCACTGGACACCAGGGACTAGTACATACATCATTGGGCATGGGTGCGTGTGGGGAAGGGACCACTGGATTCCAAGGAATGATTGTTTGTACTATCTGGCCAGCGATCAGCAGGGGGAGGGTAGACAACTTGCACCAGGGAATAGTTTTGCTTTCATATCAGGCCAGAGATCAGTGGCGATCGGTGAAGGAGAACACTACACGCCAGGGGAACTTTGTGTATCAACATCAAGATGGTGATTGGTGGGGAAGGGTGCCACTAGCATCAAGGAATAGTTTTTTATTTAATATCAGGCCAGCGATCAGAGGGGGGTGCCACTAGCACCAGGGACTATTGTGCTGGGGGTCAAGGGGCCACCGCAATTCCTCTGCCAACTGCTAAGACTGTGTGGGAGTAAGTCACAGTTTTGATTGGCGGTCTGTGCACTGCCCAAGGGCCCCCAGTAAAATGGTCTTGCATGGCACACATACACTGAATATTGGACTAATATTCAGGTCCCCACCCCTTCATTTACATTGCACCCCCCCTCTGAATCTTGCCTGGGCATAAACCCTGTTTGCCCATGCTAACTGGGCTTTTCAATATTGTGCATCCTTGCAAAACCACCATAAGAACTGTTGCCTCCTGGACTAAAAGGGTTTTCTGTGCCCCCTAGTTCCAGGGATAATATCTGGCTAGTAGACTGAGGCTACGGTGCAAAACAGTGTGAGCAGACTTGCTGAGATCAAAAGTAAGGTGTATGGAACTAGAAGAGCAACTCACAGGGTGGAAACCATTAGAATCAGTGGTATTGGCCCAGAAACAACGAGTAAAGACTCTCCCTGTCCAGATGTGCCTTCGGGATGTCTGGCATGAAGCCAGACATTTGCTAAAAGGAGAGCTGGCCCTGCTGGTATCATGCTGATCACTCTGGAGTAACCCCAGGCTGCAGATGGAGGGAGAAACTCTCAAATGGGGGAGGGCTATGAAAATGCAAGTCTGAAGAGAGAGAGCGGGGGACCTATGCAACCCTAGGGCAGGGATATTACTGGACCTAGACAAAAGAAAACATAAGACAGGTGCTCATCACCTTTAACTATGGAAATCCCTACAACTGAGACATCTATTAGCTCACCTGTGACATCAACTCAAACTTCTGGCTAGAGATATAAGGGAGGATCTGGTGGGAGCAGAAGGTAGGGAGACACACATTCGAGGGGAGGGCTCCCAGGGTAGGCATTATTTACAAAGCACTTTTAAATAAGTGCACCCCTTGGATGGAGAAAATGCAGGGAAAAGATGCTTAGCTATACCCTAGCAAGTGAAGAGAGGGAGGTTTGCTGAACCAATGCCTATAGAGCTTTAAAGACACTACCAGCAGGTAAATGCAACTGAAGTCACATGGCAACACCTGTGGTAAAGGATGCGTAAAGTCCTAGAAACCATAAACCTCATGGACACCTTTAAGGGGGTGGAGATGTGGAAATGAAAGGTGAGATCTCGTTCATATTTTATGGTCATGCCTTAGCATATTAACCTGGTGGGAGCAATTGCTAGCAACTATGGAGAATATGCTGGGGAGAACCATCCCAAGGGATGCCTCCTTGTTGATTTTGGGGAACACTAAAAGACTGTAGGATCATGGCTCACTGCAGACCACCTGGCTGATGGCAACCACTATTGAGGCAAAGATGTTGTTAATTAGGTGTTAGAGGCCATCAGACATCCCTTCACTGAGGAAGTGGGACGATGAAATGTACAGGCTTGCTGGTTAAGAGAGGTTAATGTACAATACCTTGCTGGCAAAAAATTATCACTCTGCTAGGATGTTTAGTATCCTCATTTGGGGAAGGATACCCAGGGGAACCCATACTCATCATTAGCATCCCCAAAACTAGAAATCCAAGCCTAATGGAATAGAGTGACATTAAGAGCGGGCCAACTTGATGGGAAGTTTATAGCCCACTACTCTGTATCCCATTCCACCTAATCTGTCCATTGCAGAAGATGCAGTATGGAATCCAATGAGCTTAATTACTTACCCCCGTGCAGAGCTTAAGTTAATTATTGATAGTTACAGTTCACTGCATTCTTTTTTGCTTAAAAGGTCTAATGAATTCTTTAGGATGACAACTGTCTTTATTACTGGTGCCTTAGTTCACCGGCAAAGTCCTGGGTCTAAGAGACGGGAATGAGAAGGCAGCATGATATACCAGGGGCCCACCACCAAATTGGAGGGATATAATTCCTTAATAGCCTGTATTCCAAGGAGCAAAATCTGCTGTGTAGCTCCAGCCAGGAATGTTGAAGGTAATTGTATAAACATGGTTTTGGTACTATGTATGAACTTTATCAGAATCATTCAAATGTGAATTTTAAAAAAGAAAGTGCCTCCCCTCCTGTACCCTGTTTATCCCCATGAGGTACCTATAGGGCTCTTCCATGCCCTTTCTTGCTCTCTTCCAGGGTGTACATGTTGAGATCCCTCACTTTCTCCGTGTAGGTCTTCTCATGCAACCCCTGAGCCATCTTTGTTTCCTCCTTTGGACTGCCTCCACCCTATCTATGTCCTTTCTGAGGTGAGGCCTCCAAAACTGGACACAGTACCCCAGGTGGGGTCTCACCAGCAAATTATGCAATGGCAACACCACTTCCCTGCCCTCCCCCTGTTGTAAATACCTGTCCCCATGTACCCCAGCATCCCACTAGCACCACCCACTGCTTTGTTATAGTGCCCCACCACTTTGAGGTCATCAGTTATGATAAACCCAAAGTCCCTTTTACTGCTTAGTGACTGTCAGTACCTTCCCTCCCATCCTAAACTTCAAGCCTGGGTTCCTGTGCCCTGGGAGCATGATTTTGCCCTTTGTGGCATTGAATCCCAACTGCCATCTACAAAAAGGCATACTTTCCCTTCCTGTTCTTCCATAGTGTCACTTGTGAAGACATTGAAAAGGACCGGTCCCAGTACTGAGCCCTGTAAATGTGCATTTTACAAAAGTAAAGTTCTGTTTATCAATGAATTCATTACTTTTTGAACTTATATCTCATTTTATATTGTAGAATACATAAAATAATCATCTTTCTTTCTATAAAAACTAGTTCTTACCATAGAAATAAAATTAGGACTACTGCAATCAACCACTTAAAGGAAAGCAAGGTAATCAATAACACTTTATTCATTCTTAGTATTTTGTCTATTACTTGGTATTGGACATGTAAAATCAGTATTTCATCAAATTTGGATAACAAAATCTGGATGATAATATCTCCTTAATCATATGTATATCAATTACCCCAGCTGATATATACAGTATTTGCTAGAACAGCAGCAGTCACGAAGTCTTGTCCACCTACTAACAGGTTATGAGAATAATGCCCTATGCGGCATAACATTAGAGATGAACTCATTACATATTCAGTAACAACTACCCATATACCTTTAAACTGGAACATCAGAAAAACAAGGTTACAAGCTATTAGTCCTTCTTGAAACATTATTGAAAAAGGAAAAAAGTAAATTAAACCTTTGGTCAGTCACACAATCTCTCAGATCATTTATCCACATTGAGGATGAAACCTAAAATCATAATGGAACAAGCATTTGTCAGTGCCGAATGTTGTATTGCTGGTGTTGGCATTAGTAGTGCAGGAGTTAGAGAGATGCATAATAGGAACAGTAGTGAAGTACAGAACCGACGTCAACCCCACCCCACCCTGCAGAGAGTGACAGGTATTGGGTGTGTGTGTTTGGGTCATCAATATACCATCTATGCTATTTCACTCACCCTACCCTGCAGAGTCTGACAAGTGTTGCATTGTGCCTTGGGGTCATCTAGCCTTATGCTCACCCCGTTTCATAAGAAAGTACATTGAGATGGGTGCAGCATAGGAGAATGGGTTGAACTTTGGGGCTGAAGAGTCCAAGGCACACCTTGATGCCTGTCAGTGGCTGCAGGGTATGGGTAGAGGACCAATCGCGTGAGCAGTACAGCAGACAATCCAATGACACACCCCTGATGCATGTTAGTCAGCACAGGGTATCATGTAATGATCAGAAACCCTAATGCCCTGGGCATGTGTTAGTATTTGCACTCCAAATTTTAAAACATGGCCTTTTTGTGACCCCACCTCATGAAAGCATTTGGGACCTCTGCTCATGAACAGTGTCCCTGTGATTTTTGTTAATCTGTCTTGAATGTTGATTTCCCACAGTGATCATGCAATTCTGCACCACATTAAAATGTCAGCTGCACCATTGATAAAGAGGTGTGAAGAGATGGCAATGTTGAAAATCTGGAGTAAAAATATTAAACATTATCGAAGTTATGAGCATGTGTGAAAACTGTGCATCTCATGCTCGTAACACAGTCATTTACTGGAATTATTTCACCAAATTTTTAACATAGCCATTTTGGGACCTCTGCTCATGAACAGTGGCACTATGATTATCTTAATCTGCCCCGAACGTTGATTTCTCACAGTGACCACGCGATTGCGCTCCAGATGGGCAAAACTACATTTCGGGCAGGATGTGAAAAATGACAGCTGTACTGTTCATAAGAAGGTGTGCAAAAATTACAATGTCGAAACTCTGGAGTGAAAATATTACAAATTCTCAAAGTTACGACTGTGCATGGACACTGTACAACGCACGCTTGTAACATAGTCATTTTATGGAATTTTTTCACCAAATTTTCAACATAAGCATTTTGGGACCTCTGCTCATGAACAGTGTTACTGTGATTTTCTTACTCTGTTCTGAACATTGTTCTCCTACAGCAACTGTGCCACTGCATGCCGGATGTGCGAAAACACAGTTCGGGTAGGATGTGGAAAATGAAAGCTGTACTGTTCATAAGGAGGTGCGAAAAAATGGCAATGGTGAAAATCTGGAGTACAAATATTAAAAATTATTGAAGTTACAAGCGTGCGTGGAAACTGCACAACCCACGCTTGTAACACAGTCATTTTATGAATGTTTGTCACCTAATTTTCAACACAGGAATTTTATGATCTCTGCTCATGAAAAGAGTCACTGTGATTTTCCTAATCTGTCCCAAACACTGATTTCCTACAGCGACCATGCTATTCTGTATGGGAAGTGCGAAAACACAATTTGGCCAGGATGTGAAAAATGACAGCTGTACTGTTCATAAGGATGTGTGAAAAAATGCCAATGTTGAAAATCTGGAGTGAAAATATTACAAATTTGCGAAGTTATGAGGGTGTGTGGAAACTGCGCAACACACACACTCATAGCACAGTCATTTAATAGACTTTTGTCACCACATTTTCAGCATAGGCATTTTAGGACCTCTGCTCATGAACAATGTCACTGTGATTTTCTTAATCTGTCCCAAACACTGATTTCCCACAGAGACTGCACTATTCTGCGCCAGAAATGTGAAAACGCATTTCGGACAGGATATGAAAAATGACAGCTATACTGTTCATAAGGAGCTGTGGAAAAATGTCAATGTTGAAAATCTGGAGTGAAAATATTACAGATTCATGAAGTTATGAGCATGCATGGAAACTGCGCAATCTACGCTCATAAAACAATATTTTTTTAATTGTTTTTCACTGAATTTGCAAAATAGGCTTTTTGAGAGTCCACCCCATGAACAGTGGCACTGTTTTTTTATTAATCGGTCCTGAAAGGTGATTTTGCACAGTGACCACGAAATCACCTTTTGGGACTGAATAATGCCATGACAGTGGGTGAATTCATGAGGAGGGGTCCCAATAACCCCATGTTGAAAATTTGGTGCCAAAATTCCCAAAAATTTCTACGATATGCACCAAAAGTGGAAAACCCCTATTTATGCCATTATACAGCTTACTGGCATTTCTTCAGTTCGCTGTCGGCTTTGAAGAGTGCAGACATGTTCCCGGTCCACCAAAGATCTTTGCACCATGCTCTGGAGGTAAGTATGGGGTGAGGGGGGTGTGGAGAGGTGGGGTACACAGTGGGTGAGCACGGGTTGGGGAAGGGGGCCACAGACAGCAAGGGACCTTTTTCTATGTTACAGAGTAAAAAAAAAATGATACATCACGGGAAGGTTTTTTTTTTTTTTTTACAAGTACATTTGACACACTCGGATGGGCTCCCAGCATGTCTTCTGTGTGTTTTGGGGTGGGTGGACTGGAGCCAACAGGAATTGGGCACCCCGTCGACAAATAAAAGGTGTTCGTCGGGGGTGAATGATGTCGAGGGAGATTGGGCACTCCCTTCGGCAAACAACTGGCATGGGACATGATGCCAACGGGGATTGGGCTCCCCCATTGGCAAATGAACTCAGGAGAGGGGCATGATGATGCTGACAGGGGGATTGGGCACCCTCGTCGTCGGCTTTTCTGGGAACTGTGTGAGGTGGACGGCACAGCCGTCGCCATGTCTGATTGAAATGTTACACCAGGAAAGGCACAGCCTGCAATGAGGTGGAGCTCCCTCATTGCAACAGCTAAAATGTTTCAAGTTGGTGGCACTCTTTTGCACTGCTGTCATAGACAGTATGCAATCTAATTTGTTCCATGGAGCCCAGCCCCAAAAAGCAGTGGCGCCACTGGCCATAACACGACCGCACCTCCAAAACCTGCTATTCTATTCCAAAGTTACTGCAACATGTTTCTTGCGCACACGCAAGACAACATAAAAATGGAAAAGTCTAATAAAAGAAAAAAATAAGTTATATTGGAGATGGAGTCTCTGCATCCATTGGGAGAAACTCTCACTGTATATTTAATTCTGGTTCTATATCTGTTTCTAGACAAAATGTTTCCAGAGGTCCAGTACCCGTCCTTGTTTAAAAAAGCAAGTGTGCTGCCTAAAACTAATATTAGTTTTTAAAAGTAGTCAACGATTACCTTTTTTTGGAGGTACTTTTTCTTTTCTGTTTGGTTAACTAGTAGTGTTTATCTGATGTTTGTAGGTGTGATGCGTGGAACAGCTCTCTGCCTGGCAACTGTTATATCTATTGATTAATTAATTGATTGATTGATTGATTGATTGATTGAAAAGTTTGGAGAATTACCTTTGAGCACAAGTGCTCATTTACAAAGGTTCCATGTCAAAGGCATAGTCACAAAAAACATTACAAGTACTATAAGCAGTTCCAGAGGAAACAGTCAAGTCAGGCTAAAAGCTCTTATGCCAGAACAATTACATGCAGTTTTGAACAAAAAACAACAATCCACACAGATCATTGTATGAAGTCACAGGTAGTGTAAAGAGAGAAACCAAATAAAACTGTTTAATGGTTACAATTGTATTAGACTGCAAAGGCAGACTAAAAAGATTTAAAACTGATTCAACTTTGAGAGATTCAGCAGTGTATCAGGCAATTCATTTAACCAGTTAGCGGCCCTGACAGCAAATGACCACTTGCCTAGATGAGAACACCTGAAAGGAGGCTTTTTCTATCTCTGTTCCCCCGCTGCATTGTCAGCATTGTGACCTCACTGACGATGACATCAGTGCTGCTTAGGAACAGCCACTCAGTAGCTGCCAGGTTAGTCACCAGTGATATCACGGTCGATGAGATCACAATGTTGATGATGTAGTAGGGGGGAGAGAGATAGATATGTCAGCTGCCACGCTTAAAGCTGTTCCACACATTCAGCATAATATTATCACTTAGAAAACTTTCTAATGAGCAAAAGGAAAAAGAAAAACACTTCAGAACTAAGACGTTACAACTACTTCTTAAAATTTGTATTATTTCCTGACTGCCTGCTTTGACTGTATTAGCTATTTAAGAAATACAGCTTCTCTTCAGTTTGATTCTACTGATGCTGTTGAGCCAAAATTTGCTTCTGTGGGACCAGTTGGTGTAGGTTGCCTAAATGCTTCTTTTCCTTTTTTTTTGTTTACTTAGTAAGCTTTAGCAGCTGGCCCCCATCAGTACTGCCCCCTCACCCAGCCCGATCACTTGCCTTCTTTGGGACTTACTGTTCTTGCTCTGGAGTGCATCCTGGCTTGCCCCCAAGGCAGGGCCATCAGACGGGACAGCAACCCCTGGACAGAGACTCAGTCAGTGACCCAGGAGAATGCCTCTGTTGGTGGTGTAGAGCCTGCAGCAAGGGGTGGACATCCTCCTGCAGCAGCCAGCTTTTTTCCTTTTTTCTTCCCTCCTGTGGGATGCTGAGGAAGCTTCCTGATGCATGTGCATGCCACATGTGCACTCAAGTCAGAGCATGGTGTCATCCCCCTTCCCAGCTTGTCAGCTCTAATGTACCACCACCTGCGGTCACCCAGGTGGAGGCAGAGCAGCAGAGACCAAGCACTCATCCTCCCCAAGTTAGAGACTGTTTGGTGGGATGATCATTTCACCTCTACTAGCCAGCCTTCCAATGACTCAGGTTTGATCCCGACCACAGGTCATCAGCGATATGTGCAGTAGGACTACTGCTGTACTGGCAGGCCAGCTCCTGCTCTGTTTTGAAAAATATATGTTTTTCCTCTTAACACAACATTTAGCTGATTGCATTAATGAGAATGAACAACTGGTTTTAATAATAACAGAACAAAATGCCATAATTCTCATTTTATATTGTTGTGACTCGTAACACATGTCTGGATAAATTCTGAATCTACAGTTTTAATTGGCACCTCATTTAGGAAGTTTTCATAAGTCAGTCTTCATGTGAATACGAAGGCAAAATAAATCATTACAGTTTCTTGACAAGCTAATTTCTCTGATCCAGAGCTGGTGGCAACACCAATAAAGTAGTTGGAATACTGTACCAATTACCCAGATGTTTCCTCTCTGCCCTCTAGGCCCTCATTACAAAGGGAAGATTTTTTGGATTTTAATGATATGGCATTTTTCAAAAAGCATTCAATTAGTTCTTATCTGTTCTCAAACTCAGTAACTAACATTGAAAGTAGATCCCAAAATGGACATTTTTACATTTCAACAGGGTTTCTTTGTTTTTTAGCTTTCTTCTCAAAGCAACCCAGTCTTTTGTGTTTGTATGTTAATAGTGCTACTGAGACCACTCTGACAATTGTGAGGGTAGGCTCATGTGCATTCTTTGGTCATGAGAACCATGAGCCAAAGAATGTATGTGAGACCACTCTTACAACCTAAGAATGGTCTCAGTGGAGATAGTAAAATATTATTGATTGAGCTCAATCAATAATATATCACTTTTTTAAACCTCACCCAAAAGTGCCAGTTTGCAGGGCAGCTGGCTGTGAGACATTCTTCACAGAATAAGAGTGTATTTCATGAGGAGGAAAGGAGAAATCCAATTAGTTAGGAGTGCTTCTACAATCTATAATATATCAGAAAGGGATTCCTCTATGGCTCCATGGTGCTAAGTAATGGGTCTTCACTCTGACATGCTGATGACCCATGTTCATGCCCCAAACCCAGGATGTCAGGAGCAGAGGCAAGCAGGGACAGCTCTAGAACACCCTTTGGTTGCTTCCCTCCTGTAAGATGGGTAGCACAGCTCCATGTGTCTTGCGGCTCCTGTTGGTGGCATTGTGGAGGCATTTATGGCAGCATGAGTGACCACACACTATACAGGGTCCCCACCAACTGAAAGGTACAGCAGAAATCCATTTTTGATTAGAATAATGAACACTAGAAACATTAGGTCTGTGGCTGAGAGGAAAACCAGTTGGCCATGCAGGTAAACTAACCAGAATTTTGAATTGGCTGGAAAAACTGGAATTTGAAACAACAGTACATGGAGTACAGGCATGCAAAAGAGTCCTCTAGCTCTTATACTGGTCTGAGTGCCTGCTACAGTCTGCAAAACCAGCAACAGCAAGTGAGCACCATCTAGCAAATAGTAGGATACAGATGTGAAGCAGACCTAGAAGCATGTGTGGATTTTAAACAGTACTGTATTATTTTTATTTATTTGTAATTTGTTAACATGGGTAAGACCCAAGAGCATTAAATGCCCATTAATACTGGGGACTGTATGTTGTTTCATAGCCAATAGCCAAATGAAAGAATTAACCCAGAAAAAAAAATCTTTCAATTGCATGACGAGAATCCACAAAAAGATCACCTTAAAGTAAGTTAGGAGTTCAACAAGCAATTGTTAAAGTCATCGAGTTGATAAATTGAGAAAGCCACTTGAAAGGTATCACTTTCAAGAAGGCAGCAAACCAGTATACTCAACACCACTTTTGTTCAAGCAAAGTGAAAAAGAAAAACACAGTCAGCAGATAGCCACTAGGGAGCAACCCTTCTACAGGGAGTCCATATGCACACATGCTGGCTCAACAAGTAGACTCCCAGCCAGGACAGAGAATAAGCAGGTCAGGCAAGGAAAACCAGGCAGGCAGGAATAATCAAGCAGAGGAACAAGCAGCAGATACTAGCGTCAGGCATGCATTTAGAATAGACAAGGCATGCAGTAGCATAATGCAAACAACAAGCAAATGCTTGAGGTGGCCTGGCACCACCAGGAATGCAGAATAGCAGGACTGATTGAGGAGTGGGGTCTTTCCATCAGCCTTGAAAGAGGCATTGATCAGACCCCTACTGAAGAAACCCTCATTGGATCCGGAGTGTCTCAGCAAATACAGATCAGTCTCTAACCTCCCATTTTAAGGGAAGGTTATAGAAAAAGTGGTGGCTTTCCAGCTCGAGACGCATCTTACCTCCTTTTCCACTTATGAGCCTTTCTAGTCTGGATTTAGAGCTGGGCATAGTACAGTGACAGCCCTAGTGAAAATGCTTAATGATCTCTTAAGGGTGAGAGACAGGAGAGAGCATACTGTCTTGGTCCTCCTGGATCTCTCGGCAGTGTCTGACATCATTGACCATGAGATGCTGCTTGACTGCCTGTGGTACTGGTGTGGCCTGTCTGGTAATGTTATCAACTGGTTCAGGTCATACCTGACAGGCAGAGTGAAGAGGGTGATGATGGGGTTAGCAGCATCTAACCTGAGCCTCTGCTCTGTGGAGTTCTGCAGGGGTCGGTCCTGTCACCCTTTTTGTTCACTGTGTACATGCTGCCATTGGGAGATATAACCAGGCAGTATGGGCTGGGTTTTCATTGCTATGCCAGTTATACCCAGCTATAACTGTTCTGTGCACCTGGTAACCAGATGGCAGCCTCCGGTTTTAACAACTGCCTGGAGGAGATCCAGACTTGGATGACTCAAAACTGGCTATGACTCAATCCCAAAAAGACTGAGGTGCTAGTGGTGGACCCAGGTCATCGTTGTGGGGGAGGGAGCACAGGAGATCCCCCTGGTCTAGTACTGTGAGGGTCTCACTGACCCCTCCACATGGATCAAGGATCCTGGCGTGATCCTTGACAACAGCTTGACACTCTATGCTCAGGTGTCAACCATCATCAAAAGTGGATTTTAGCATCTGAGGAATATCGCCCACCTGACCATACTGGTACATGCTTTTGTCACATCCAGGTTGGACTACTGCAGTGTCCTGTACCCATGGTTAGCTGGAGGCAATCTCCACCAGCTACAGCTGGTGCAGAACACAGTGGCATGATTATTGATGGGTGCATGAAGGTTTAATGATATTACGCCGAAGGTCTGATCATATTATGCCTGTCCTCCGTGAACTGTACTGGCTGCCAGTTAGGTAGAGAATTGTCTTCAAGGTCAGGTTACTAACCTATGAGAAGGGAGGACCAGTCTACCTGCAAAATCTCCTTGTGCTCCATTGTCCATCCTGGGCTCTCCTTTCCTCAGAGGGTTGGCTCCTTGGGGTTCCCAGGGTTAGATTGTGGTATTCGGGTGATCTTGCATTTTCTGTTGTTGCGCCTACCCTGTGAATCTCACTGCCTAATAATCTTCGGGAGGCACCCTTGGTGGAAACCTTTCAAAGAGGTTTAAAGACATTTCTTTTTAATCAGGCTTTTAATTTATAAATATGGAATTTATGAATTATGTTTATTTTATAATGGTAGTTAGATTGTAAGTCTACTGTTACCTGCTTCACCTGATTTCAATTATTATACTGTGTGTGTTTTTTTAAGCTGTTTTTAAATTGTAAATGTGAAGCTCTCCGAGTCTCTGGAAAGGGGCGCGATATAAATGAAGCAGTATAACGCAGTGGTTTAAGGCTCTGAGCTACAAATCTGGTGACATCCAGCAGACCAGACCTGGGTTTGAATCCCACAGCTTCCACTTGCATACTGTGCGACCCTCAGCAAGTCACTTAACTTCCCTGTGCTCCCAGGTCGCACCTGTAAAAAAGCTTTCAGCTTGTGTGCTACTCCTGGTTAAACAACTAAATGAAAAAAATAATAAAGTTTCTATCTATCTATCTATCTATCTATCTATCTATCTATCTATCTATCTATCTATCTATCTATCTAGGCTGAAGCAGCCAGTATGTGGCACCCCAGCAGAATAGAAAGAGCTGGAGCACCACATTCCTATTAGCGGATGGACTACAAAAGACAACATAGTCAGCAAAACAGCACCCAGATATAGCATGTAGCATGAACTCGACAGAAAGTAAGTGCAGGGGGAAACTCATAGCATGAAGAATAACTTGGAGCATAAGCTCATCAGCAAAGCAGTGCTGTTGCAAGACCCAATACTGATCAAGGAAAAACTGTTTACCAATCAGAGAGCTCTCTTCTCCTTTTCATGACGCATTCTTATTCTGTTCAGAGTGTCTCATGTGTATGTACCCTGGAAACAGGCCAGTTCAGGGGGAGGTTTTTAAAAAAATGGTTATATATTATTGATCGACATCAATCAGTAATATGTATTTTGTTTTACAATTTATTTTTTTATTTTCCTGCAGCCACCATTATGTACCTTCTTGCTCTGCTGCTGCTGTCAGTTGTCCATGACCATTCTGCACATCACGCACTCCTACTGATACAAGAGCTACATTAAACTAGATCCTTCTGCCATCCCCATAAGGGCTCCGTGGCTTACCCCCACACAGCAGAACCCCAACGACTGGCATGCACCAACCATCCAGTGATGTGTTACCTATGATAGTGGTGATATAGGAAGAGGGAGGTCCATTAGAAATCAGAGGCATCTGAAATGGTTGATGCAAATACCTTCATGTTATTGGTGGTTGGGTGTTTCTCCAACAAAAGGGCAAAATGCAACACTAAATTACAAAAATCTGTGCTCGCCTCTTCTATGCCATAGAAGCCCTGTTCTTGGTCTTGGGGATGCCCCTGCTGACTAAGCTCTGCAACTCATATTAAATGATGGGACTCATACTAATATATCCTTTATCTCCAGCAAGTTCTTTTATTTTAACAAGCCACACTTTTGATATTCTGGGTGACGTTTCATGGCAACTGCACCACTTCATCTAGACCCTTTCCAGTGGGTTCATTTTACAGTATAATGTATTTTGATCATCATTTGTCAGTAACTTGTAAAGTTTAAACCACATTCATGATAAAATCTTTAGCATCACTGGACTGGAAACATTCCTTGTACATCTGACTTGCTACATGGTATGAAAACCACTTCACATTTAGAATTACAGCATAGCCCTCCTGCTGACTCCCTTTGATGTGGGTATGTGTCATGTAGTTGGTTATATGGTGTTTTTCCCCCTTAAGGCAAAACAAAACAAAAAGCAGCACACAGACAGTAGGGCTCTGCATTTATCCGAACTCAACCTTACTCAGCAGCAGCACAGTGTCTTACAGCATGGCTGCAGTGATTTCTTTGTTGTGGAATGATGTTGTCCCCTTAGGAGGTCCAGCCACCTCCCATCGCATCAACCATCAAGCCGTCTGATACACCATCCTGTGAGCAGGGGACAGCTGACATTATGTGGTCATCCACAACATCAGGACTACCTCCACTTCTGCCCTAGGAGGTGCCCAAAGCATGGATTGGTCAATTCCTTTGCCCAGAGTCTGAGCCGGATGCCTTTGCATTGCACCTTGACTTCACTGGCATAGGCTGGGACAGTCAGAATCAGGACTCAATCTTAGGTCTCCCATGACATGGTGTAGCACAACACCTGCTGGTGCCACTAGGCCACATATTCAGTAATATAACATTATGGCCACAAAGGGCACACTTACATTTGGAAGAGTAGTTTTACTTACATTCTTAGAATACCAAAACCGCTCATCTTTGGTTTGTGGTTCTTGTACTCTAAGAATGCATGTGAGACCACTCTTACAACTTTCAACTGTAAGAAGTTGTATTAATATGCAGTAGAGTCTAGGTGCCCCACAATCCACAGGAGTCAGCAAGAAGAGGCAATCTTCTCATACAGTCTGAAGCAGTTGGTGGGGTCTTACAGGAGTTGCCACTCATGCCTCTTTCAGCTGAGGCTGGATACCATGTGGAGTCACTCAATGAGTGCCTGCAAGAGGAATCAGAGCAACCAAGACGCAATCAGGTACTGGCCTCAAAATAAAAAAAAAAAATGTTACATTTGAATAGCTAAAAGCAATGCCAGGCAATTAGTTTTAACAGTCCATTTTTAACCTCTTCTAGTTTTTAGTCACAGAAATAGGTTTTCTAACCCTGATCTACCTTCTTAAAAAAAAAAAAAGAGACCAGCAAAAGTGATCCTTGTTATTATGTCCCATTAACATGACAATAGTTGGTAAATGGCCAATACAAATCAAGGACTGAGCATTTTCTATTTTGTACAGTGCATGTCAAGCTGTAATTATGCAAAGCTGTAGATTTTGTACAACCATATCTGAGGTTACTCATTTGCTTGGATGCGCATTTGACATGTTAAGATGTCTCTTTCATTCACAGGTGTGCTTAGATATTACAAAAAAGGCTTCTCAGTTAAATCAGGCCCTTCACTGCCTGGGTTCATTGGGCCTTTGCACATGGTAGGCCATATTAAAAGGTTGAAAATATATAAAAACGATGTTTGTAAGACCTTTGTTAATGACAGAAATGATTGTGAGATGAAAACTGAAACGAATTGACCCAAGGATAATTCTTTGGTGGGCAGTACTGCTTCAAAACTTATAGATTTTAAAGTATTTTAAAAAGAAAATCATATTTTCATGTATGAGCAATTATGAAGAAGCCAGCAGAATGAGGCTGTTTGATCTATCTATTCTGCTCACATTGCATAGTCCCTAGCTTACACTACTGACCCTGCTCCCCTCCCCAACCCCTTTCCATCTGATCCCCAATGCCCTCTAATTTCCTTTTATGCCTATCCCAGCCCCTCTTGAAGCTGTCCACTAACTTCATCAAGACCACTTCTACCACCAGTGCATTCCAACTGGCCACCACCACCATCTTGGTGAAGAAATGCTTCCTAACCTCCCCTCCTCCAGCTTTAAACTGTGTCCCCTTGTGGTCCAGCTGCTACTTAGCTTAAAGAGAACCCCATTGCCTACCCTAGTTATCCCTTTCAAGTACTTGAAGGTCTCTATCATGTCCCCTCTCTCCCTCCTCTTCTATAGGGAGTACATATTCACGCCCCCCAACCTCTCTTCATATGTTTTACCTTGCTGACCTGCAATATGAACACACACAAAGTTGATTTTCGACCTGGTGGTGCTGACAGTTGAGGCGCTGGATGCCACACCTCTCAACACGCCGGTGACCCGTGTTCGGGAATGGACTCGGGCCACCAGGGGTTGGCAGGGGAGGGACGGGATTGAGCAGCTGGATGACTGCTTTCCCTTCCCGAGGAGGGATCCAGGGCTATGTTCCGCTCTTAATGGCCTCTGATGGAAATCAGGGGCATCACAAGGAACTTGCAGCCCAGCGATGTTGGGTGGAGTATCAGCAGGCATCGGTACACAGTGTCAGGATGCCATTCATGACCGTGCTCCAGGGGAAACCTAAGCAAAAATTCCCCGGAGGACCAGGGAGGTTGCGCGGGCTCCAGGGACCCAGCCCTCATCCCCCGCATCAGACCATCCCTCCAATGGATGACCCAGTCCTTCCACCAGGACTGACCTTCTAATTACAGAAAGGCTGCCAGGTAGGTGGGATGGGCTCTCCCCCTGGGGGTGATCTGGGACCCTGGAAGTTCCTGGTGGGGGGGTCCCGAAGGAGGGAGGTCACGACAGGGAGTAGAAGCAATGGTTCGAGTGAGCACCTCTGAGAGATGCCCTTGTCCCCTGGAGCCATAAAGAGAATGTAAAAACAATTGATTTTTGTACAAAGTTTTCACAACTGAAATTTTGCAAAACAATTATTTATACACCTTATGCAAGTTTCATGGGCAACTTTCATAAGAGCTTCCACTATTTTAATGACTTGTAATGATCACAAAATCTGCAGAATCCAGTCCTTGCCTGAAATTACGTTTTGGAGGGAATTGTGGATGACCACTTATGTGGTCACCAGAAGGCAACTTAATTAGTCAAGCCCCAAGTTTGGGACACAAATGTAAACATTTAGCCAAGTTATAGCCATCTTAAAATGCTTAGGGTAAAAAAACAAGTCCACTTGCATGTTCAATGTGCCAGTTCTTGAGATGCACACGTATGTTGACTGTGTTTTTTTTTATAGGCGTTTATTTATGTATAGGTCATTAGTTAGACCACACCTGGAGTACTGCGTGCAGTTGTACTGCGTGCAGTTCTGGCGTCCGTATCTGAAAAGGGACATTAAGTTACTGGAGGGAGTGCAGCGAAGGGCGACAAAGATGATCAAGGGTCTGGGGGACTTATCATATGAGACGAGGTTGAAGGAGTTGAACATGTACTCACTGGAGGAGAGGAGAGACAGGGGGACATGATTGAAACCTTTAAATACATGAAAGGAATAAACAAGACAGGTACAGAGGGCTGTTCAAAGTAAGGGAGGGAGGGCCACCAGGGCCATGATATGAGACTGGAGCGAGGAAGGTTCAGGAGGAGATGAGAGACACTTTTTACAGAGAGGGTGGTGGCTGGGTGGAATCGTTACCTGCAGAAGTGGTATGCAGTAGAACAGTGGACTGCTTCAAACGAGGATGGGACAGGACAAGGGGGAGGGTTAATGAAGGGGAAGGGTGGAAGGAAGGGGCAGCTGCAGAATAAGGGGTGCTAGCTGCACATTCGAGCAGACTTGATAGACCTCTAGGCCTTTATCTGCTGGCAAATTTCGTATGTTCGTATGTTCGTATCCCACCTGCCCATATGCTTAAAAGGGAACAGTCCCTACAAAAGGCTCACACTCATGTGTGGGGCTGGTCCCAATGTGCACTTTGTGGACGAAAACATTCTGGTTTACCTACTGTTTACTGAAGTACAGTAGATTATATCAGACTCATTTTGCTTAGTTGTAGGCTGACATCTTTTATTACAAATCCCAGAATCCCCTGCAGCTAACATCAGGACAGCAGACAGTAGCGGGAGATTCAATAGCTGGTAGTGCATGTTAGACCTATAACCTCAGATCAGATGTTTTCCAGGACTGCTTTTCTCCAGGGGCTAAGTACTATACAGTCCTCTGTGACTGTGCATTGCCCATGGAGGACAGTGGGATCAACAAATCAAAAATGAGAGCTTATATAAACTCTAATAGCAGCTGCCTGCCCTTGAACGGGGCTGCTTCAGCTCCCCCATGGTCAGTCAGCACCCCGCCAGCCAGTGACCAAGACCAGGACACCCACCTGCAGCTCCTTGGAAGCTGCCTGCCCTTGAATGGAGCTGCTTCAGCTCCACCACAGTCAGTCAGCATCCAGCCAGCCAGCCACCGACTGAGACCAGGACGCCCGACTGCAGTTCCTTGGAAGCTGCCTGCCCTTGAACGGGGCTGCTTCAGCTCCCCCACGGTCGGTCGGCACCCAGCCAGCCACTGACTGAGACCAGGATGCCCGCCTGCAGCTCCTTGGAAGCTGCCTGCCCTTGAACGGGCTGCTTCAGCTACCCCATGGTCGGTTGTCACCCAACCAGCCACCAACCGAGACCAGGATGCTCGCTTGCAGCTCCTTGGAAGCTGCCTGCCCTTGAACGGGGCTGCTTCAGCTCCCCCATGGTCAGTCGGCACCCAGCCAGCCACCGACTGAGACCAGGACATCCGCCTGCAGCTCCTTGGAAGCTGCCTGCCCTTGAACGGGGCTGCTTCAGCTCCCCCACAGTCGGTCGGCACCCAGCCAGCCACCGACCGAGACCAGGATGCCTGCCTGCAGCTCCTTAGAAGGTACGGTGACAGTGCAGCCAATCGGAACACGGGTGCTTCCAGCAAACCTGCTTTGATTGGCCAGGACTTTTCCCCTGCTTTGCCACCTGGAGCTTTTTACAAATAGATTTAGCTGCAACTAAGCAAATTTCAAGTGTCTAATAGAAGTTTTTCAACTGCATTAGCTGGATTGTAATTTCTACTACTGTTTTAAAGTGCTTACAGCTCTTCTGTTTCCCTGCTCCTGCACCCCTTCCCATCCAAGTACTCTACCTTGGCGCTAAACTGCTCAATCGAAACCTATCCTACCTCTATGCTATTTAAACCCTGCTATTTTTTCTTCTCTCCAGCTGTCTGCCCTTGAACAGGGCTGCTTCAGCTCCCCCATGGTCGGTCGGCACCCAGCCAACCACCGACCGAGACCAGGACACCTCTGCAGCTCCTTGGAAGGTACAGTGACAGCGCAAGTCAACATGGAGACAGCTCAGCAAACCTGCTCTGATTGTCCAGGACTTTTCCCCTGCTTTTGCCACCTGGCGCGTTTTACAAATAGATTTAGCTGCTACTAAGCAAAACTCAAGTGTCTAATAGAAGTTTTTTTTTTTAGCTTTCCATTGACAGGTTATACAGATCTGCCACTATTGGGATTCTTGTTCTTTCATTTAAAAAAAAAAGTCTATCCTCTTAAAGTCCCAGTTGCTTTACTTGCTATATACCTTCCTTCCCGCCCTCAAAATCCTCTCAAACCGGGTAAGACTTCCCTAAACCACCGGGACTGCTGAGAGCCATGCCATTGGCCCCACGGTATCTGTACCGCACCCTGATTGGATGCTGTCTTGCCTCCTGCTCGGGGATTGGATCTTGAGCCAGCTAAAACTTTGCTCTGCTCCGGGCTGCTGCACCCATTCATTTCTACGGCAAATGGCTGAAATTTTATGCCAGCCCCCCCCCGACCTTAACTTTATAGACCTTCCTCCACACCCCCTGGTAGCTCTGCCCCCCCCCACTCGTGCTCCATTGGGTACCTGTTTTTGGACTCCCGCCATCTTTTAGTCACCACCTCCCACTCCCTGGCTGCCTGGCCTTCCTGGCTGTATCCTCACTTCCTACTGTTCCAGCTACTGCTCTTCCACCCCCTTCTCCTAGCCCTGCCAGCCTGTCTTAAACCCCTCCCTCCGCCTACCCCAAATCCTACCTTAATCATGCGCCTCCACCGCTCTCTACCATCTATTCCATTTCTCCTTGCCTGTCTTCCTCCCCTACTGCATGCCCCAAAAGCCTGCTTTCCCTCCCTCCCCCACAGCTTCCACATTCCTGTATCCTTCCTCCACATAGGCACGCTGCACACTGGTCACTGCCCTTGCCCAGGGTCCATCCTACCACCATGAAACTGTCCTACACCCACACTGGTCCTAGCCCTCCACTCTGGTCCCCCTGTCTACGCTTACCCTCACCCATTATTGTCAATGCTTGGCAACTTCGTGAAATGCTAGCAGGCGAAAGCATTCCCTTAAAGAAGTGCGCCGCAGCTCCTTGAGGCTAGTCCTTGTCCTCCTAATGCTGTCAGGCAATGTGCACCCAAACCCTGGCCCATTCTGCTTTAAAGCCACTAATCTGAGCAAGCCTTCTTGTGCCCTTTCATTCATAGCAATCAACATCTGCAGCCTCCTTCCTAAAATGGATGCCCTACAGGCCTTCACCAGGCAACACTGCCCTGACATCCTGGCAGTTTTCGAAACCTGGCTCACGCCATCAGTACCAGACCATGCAATCAGCCTTCCTGGCTACAACATCTTTAGGCTGGATTGCCTCTCCAAAAGAGGCGGGGGCTGCGCTCTCTACCTAAAAGACTCCATACAGGGGCACCACATCATTACCTCACTCCAACCCACAACTGCTCAGATTCTGCTAGTAAGAATCCTCCTCAGAGCCCAAAACAAAACCCTCACTGTTGCCACCATCTACATCCCTCTCAAAGAACAGGGAACTAGTCTAACAGCTGTTCTTGACTTTGTAAAGTCACTCTCACAGGACACCGAATCCATCCTCCTAGGCGACTTCAACATCAACTGGCTTGCGGCCGATGCTGGTGCACACAAGGACACCATTGCTGCGGTGAACCTCACACAAATGATCGACTCATCAACCAGGAAAAATTACAGGACTGGCACCAGAACACTCTTGGACTGGATCCTTGCCAGTCACCCATCACGGATATCTAACACTAATGTCCTCCCTGACTCTCTCAGTGACCACTCCTCTGTTAGCTGCACCTGGTCAAATAAATTCATCAAACCACCACCAAAAACTATCACCAGCAGGGTTCTACCCCGTGGTCACCTTCTTCGACTCAAATCCCACCTCCTCCATTAAGACTGGTCCCCTATCTTCAATGCAACCAACGTAAACACTGCCCTTGACCACTTCATAAACATCTTCACTGTGGCCTGTGACACGTATGCTCCTATTAAGAAACGCAAAGTCAAATCACTCAGTAACCCTTGGCTCACAGGTGACCTCCTCAGGATGCTAAAAACAAGAGACCACCTATGGGAACTGGCCAGAAACTCTGGAAGGCAAAATGATATCCAAAACTACAAATGTGCTTGCAATGACTGCACCAAAACCATCCGGCAAATGAAGTCTGCCTGTATAAGCATGCCCTCACAATCTCCTGGGGCAATGGTTGGGAGTTCAGGAAGAACATAAAGGAACTCACTGGGAATCCACTCAAAACCCCCCCATCAATACTCAACATCAACGGAACCACAACCCTCAACCCAAAAACCATTGCGGATACCTTTAACAAAGCCTTTACTGACCTCAGTGCTGTCCTACCCCAGGACTACTTCAAAGACGGTGAAGCCCCTCTGTCCGCAATGAACACTACCCCCACCAGCTCCCCCCGCTTCTACTTCAAAGCAGTCAAGGCTCACCAAGTACGCAAATATGTTACCAAAGCCCTTGGTAAATCAAGATTCAGTAATGACTCCCTTGCTCTCAAAATTCTGTCTCTCACACTTGATGAAGTGCTTAGTCCTCTGACCAGAATTTTCAACCTCTCCCTCAGCCTTAGCCAGTTCCCAGACAGATGGAAATCTGCCACTGTCACCCCAATCCATAAAAGTGGTGACAAAACTGCCCACGATAACTACAGACCTATTTCCCTACTACCCCCACTCTCCAAGGCATTAGAATGCATCGTCTCGGACCAGCTCACAGAATACCTGGATACGTACAACATCCTGTGCAAGCAACAACACGGGTTCCGCAAAGGTCACAGCACCTCCATACCCTACTTGAATTCACCAGCGCAATCCACAATGCACTTGACTCTGGCGAACTACTAGGCTCAATCTACATTGACTTAACTAAAGCCTTCGACACCGTCAGTCACCGCCTCCTGCTTGTCCAGCTTCAGAACACTGGGCTGTCAACTGACTCCATTGACTGGTTTAAGAGCTACCTTGAAGAACGGTCCCAAACAGTAAGATTCGCTGATATACTCTCAGACCCTAGACCGGTCTGCTCAGGAGTCCCCAAGTGCTCCATTCTGGGACCCCTCCTCTTCAGCCTAGTCTTAAACGCACTACCGGACAGCTGCCCAGAACAAATAATTCTCTACTCTGACGATGGTGTGATATTCACCTCAGACCCTGATCCAATCCAATTACAAAATAAACTTCAGCGGGCCTTCTCCTCCATCAAATCCTGGTTCTTAAATCATAAACTGCCTCTCAATCAGAAAAAAAAACAAGTCTATGGTCTTCTGCAGCCCCCACAACAAAAACAAACAACTCCACCTCTCCACTGCAACCGAACAAGGAGCCATCCTAAAGCAAACACAATCGTTCAAGTACCTCGGCATCACCCTTGATCCCCACCTCTCATACACTGTCCATATCAACAATGTTGTAAAGTCTGCCAATGCGAGGTTATGCATATTATTCCGGCACAGGAAACACCTAACCCCAGAAGCACTATCAGTGGCCGTCCAAAGCTCCATCATCAGCATCATAGACTATGGTCTTATCATATATGGGTCTGCAACTACCACTGCTCTCAAATGTACCACGACCTTCCTGAATAAGGCATGTCATCTCATCACTGGCTCACATTGCTGTGCCCACACATGTGAGCTTTATTCCCAATCTGGATGGCTTCAAATGGACAAACACATAAAATACCAAACTTGCATCACAGACAAGAAAATTATAATGGGGCTTGCCCCACCTGGTGTCTGTGCCCTCCTTAAGCCTCGACATAGGAATGTCACTACAAAGAGATCCAATTCCCATCTACTACATATCCCATGATGTCGCACAACCCAAGGACAAAAATCATTCGCCTATTGGGCATCCAACTGGCTCAACTCCCTTGGCAGCGACATAGCGACCGCTTCCAACACTCAGCCTCTTCAAGTCCAAGCTGCGCCTCTCACTGCTTGTATCCTGCGATTGCCCGTCTTAACATTTCCACCATTCCAGCTGCACATGCCCCAGCACCTTACCTGTCACATTCCCTCGACAAGGCCTCCTGGCTGCACTGTCTCCTGCCCTCACCCACCTCCCCCCCGTTATCTCAACTCCTGCCCCCACCCCAACCACCTCTCGTACTCCTCCTTACCCCCTCAATCTCCTACCCTCACTTCCCCACCACCCACTCACCCTCCTTCCCTTGTCTTGCTCATAGCTCAAGTCTTTGTACTGGTTATTACATGTCTTAAGTCAATGATTACATGTTTGTAACTAAAAATGATGACTGTTGCACACGCTGACATGGAACCTTTGTAAAAGAGCCTCGGCTCAAAGGTATTGTAATCCTAGATTGAAATAAATAAAAAATAAAATAAATAAAATAATAAACACTGCAGGTTACTGAATTTTCTCACTGTTTCCCTACTGCTCTGATGTCATCTGCAGGGGATTCTGGGATTTGAGGTAACAGAAGATGACAGTCTACCAACCACTAAACAAAATTAGTCTGATGCTATCTACTAAACTGCAGTAATTAGTAAGTAAACCAAAATATTTTTGCACACAATATATACATTGGGACCAGCCCCACACTTGAGTGTGGAGACCTTTGGTTGTGACTGTTCCCCTTTATTATGTGGCTATGGGGTGCCCAACCCTGGTGGCTTGCTATTTGCAACCCCCACACCCTTTTCTTATGATAGGACACCAACACAGGCATTGCATATTATTGAAATAAAAAAGTATAATATAGCCACCAGAACACCAACACTGGCAGCCATCATACCCCACCTCCTTCCTCACCCACCCATATTGTAACTATGTAGCCATCGGGGGCTCAACCTCAGTGGCTCAATAAGTGCCTCCCTTTCATACACCTCGCTCCAACCCCAGATTCAGACACTAATAAAACTGAAAAATACAGATATAGCCACCAGGAGCCCATCTTCAGTGGCATTGACACTACCCCTCAAACCCACACTCTCCTTTTGATAGTAGGACACCAACCCTGCTGCGAGGTATAGCTGAAGACTGACTACTTGGTCCCATGGAGGAAGATGGGAACAGCCCTCCCTCCACCCTGGCCGGCCACCATGATCTGAATGATTGTGGTAAAGGAAAACCTGAAAAAAACTATGTCTGAAAAAAGACTAACATCACATGTGCACTGACTTGATCTAATAGCCACGTAAGTGGTGAAAGTTAAATCCCCCCAAAATGCCTCTTTGTGGTCTTTCCCCAAAAACACATTTCAGGGAGATTTTTGTTTGACCACTTATGTAGTCTTGATGGGGGTGTCCTAATTAAGCTACTACTCAAATTTGGGCCAGAAATGTTTAAAATTGGTCAGTTATGGCCATGTAAACATTTTAAGGTTAAAAAAAACATAAAGCAGCAGTGCAACACTGGTGAAACTTTTGACCTACAGTATACTTTTTTATGCTATTTTAGATTGCCACTTACCTCCTGACTTGTATGATACCCTACTTTCCACAATTTAAGTCTGCTTTAGTACTTTTATCCTGTTTGAAATAATAAAAGGCACGTTCCTTTTAATATGGCTTGGACCAGGTCTTCATCACTATTCTCAGCTGTTTTTGTCCATCAGTTGTTTAAATATCACTTCTATTGCAACTAAAATGAACTATTATGCAGTAGGCAGTGCTTCCTGACCTTATAGAGCAATAGGTGTTCAAAAACAGCTGCAAATACTGATGAAAACCTGGTCCAAGCCATATTAAAAGGAGTGCTCCTTTCTAACGCAGGTCCATGCCTTTGTGACCTCCTGCCATGATTATTGCAATGCCTTATATTTATTTATTTAGCTTTTGTTTATCAGGTAAGTACACTAGACAAGTTACATGCCTATTTTCAGGTATCACCCAGGAGAGTACAATGAGATACAGATACAGTGAGATACAAGTTCATACAGAGGACAACATGACACAAGTTAGGCAGGATACAGAGTCAAAATAAGAACCATGTAAACATAACCAGTAGACAGTAAGCACAGTTAAGATATGTACAGGAATATATATACAGTATATATGTATATATATATATATATACAGAGAGACACCAAGGCTAAGAACAGTACAATTTTACAAGGTATACATGACTCCGAGCCACAAACAGAGCCACAGTCTGAGTATCTCCTGAAACAGAGAAAAAATACATTATATGCAGCTCAGAGTCCAGTTAGACAGGCTACCTAGGGTTAGCAGGGGTGGACCTTCACCGCCTGAAGCTGGTGCAAAATGTGGCTGCCAGGTTGTTGACTGGCTTACCGAGATCCTACCATATCACACCTGTGCTCCGTGGACTGCTCTGACTGCCAGTTTGGTGGAGGATCACCTTCAAGGTCAGGTTACTGACCTATAAGACCCTACACAGACAGTGTTCACGGTATTTTCAAGATCTCCTTTGCCCTTATCACCCCCTCCGCCCTCTCCGCTCCACTGACAAGGGATTGCTGGAGGTGCCCAGGGTCTGTTTACAAACTTCAGGAGTTAGATCATTTGCATTTGTGGCTCAGACCCTGTAGAACTCTCTACTTTGTCGGATTATAGATTGCTCGACCATTGAGGCATTTAAGTCTGCCTTGAAAACCTATTTATTTAGCTTGGCATTTGTCTGAAGTTCTGAACCTGGTTGCCTTTGTTTAATTATTTTAGAATTGTTTCTGGTTTTAAATATGCTTTTTAGAGTTTTTTTATGTACAACGCTATGATCTTGATTCTGGAATAGCATTTAATAAATAAAGATTGCTTGCTTGCTTGCTATTATTTAAAATGTGAAAAAAGTACTAAAGCAGACTCAGGTTGTGGAAAGAAGGGTATCACACAAGTCAGGAGGAAAGTGGCAATCTAAAATAGCATAAAAAAGTATAGGTCAAAATTTTCACCAGATTCTTGCACTGCTGCTTTAAGTCCCAGAAACTACACATTGTGTGTGCACGGGGACATTTTTTTCCAGCCTTAAAATGCTTAAATGGCTATAACTAGGCCAACTTTATACATTTGGGCTCAGAGTTGGAGTCTGCTTGGATAGACCCACTCCCCACGACCACATTAGTGGAACATGGGAGTTGGGGGTTAACCCTAAAAACACATTTTTAGAGGATTTATCTTTCACCACTTATGGGTCATGAGGAGGGATGTTATCTAAGCCATCCCTGAGGTTTGGGCCTGAAATGGTAACAATTGGCCAAGTTATGGCTATCTGAACATTTGCAAAGTTCATTACAGGTCCAGTACAATGTACAGTACAACCCCCACCACTCACAAAGTTTGGTACAGGTCCTGTGAAATAAATGTGATGATACAGCTGCTTCTAGGCCTTTCTTGAAGTTTGCTACAGGTCCAGACCAATCCGTGGCAGCTGAACTTTAATGCTAAAAAATGTAAATTAATGCAAACTGGGAGAAGGAACCCAGGAGTGCAATATGAGATGGGGAAGGGGGTAAAGTTTAACTGCACTATGGAAGAAAAAGATTTTGGGGTGATGATATTGGAGACCCAAAAAATATCTGCACATTGCAATAGGGCAGAAAGTAAAGCAAACAAAATGCTGAGTTGCATAGGGAGGGGGATTAACAGCAGCGGGCAAAAGGTGATCCTGCCACTGTACAGGTCGCTAGTGTGGCCAAACCAGGAATGCTGAATGAGATACCGGAGTCCACACCTGAGGAAGGACTGCAACAAGTTGAAGGCAGAACAGTGCAGAGCAACTAAGATGGTCCATTGCCTTGGAGATAAGATGTACAAGGAGAGGCTGCAGAACTTAAACATGTACTCCCTTGAGAAAAAACGAGAAACGGGTGATATGATTTAGGCATACAAATACCTGCATTGGATAAATAGTGTAGACACCAAGGAACTATTCTTCTTAAATTCAAACACAAGAACAAGAGGGAATTCACTGAAGATGATGGGGGGGGGGTATTCAGAAAGGACATCTGTGAGTACTTCTTCACAGAAAGGGTGATGGACAGGTGGAATAAGCTACCTGATGAAGTGGAAAAGGCCAAATAAATCAGCAGCTTCAAGCAGGAATGGGACAGGCTGGTGGGTTAAGTTAGAAAAAGGGGTTGCTCTTCATATCTCTTACTATTTTAGGGCAGCTATACTGGCAGATAAGAGTCCCCCGCAGCTTAGCCTATCAGTCGCATCATCAGAGGACTGGCCACAGGGAACTCTGGGATAATAGTGGTGGGTCACAGGATCAACCAGATAAAGTTAGAGATTTTAACAGTGTCAAATATTTAAAAAATGTATGGCTAGTGCCTTTTAGCTAATCACGACCTATAGGTCCCGTGTTTCTACTTGTACAGTGTTGACAATTCCCCTTTAATACATCTACTAGGGTCGAAGTACACAGCTGTACAGAAATGAAAAATTAGGGCAAAAGTTGCTAGGACCTTGAAAATTGGTGGTGTGGTGTTCCTCAGGGTTTGAACGATCATGCTATGCAGTGTTGTTGTGTCAGTAGTTTACTATGTCTGACAAGACAGTACCAAAATTAGGGTACTGCCATTACTGCATCGCATTATGGTTCAAACTCTGAGGAGCACCTTACCACAGATTTGCCAAGGTACAAAATGCATTGACATAGTTTGTTGCAGGCCAACCCAGTTGCGTGGAGGACTGGGGCATCCGTGCCTTACCTCCTGCCACTCCGGTGACCCATGTTCATGGTGTGAGCGGGCCATCAGGTGTCAGCCAGGGATGGAGAGGATCGAGCATCTGAAGGACAGCTCTCCTCCCCCAGAAAGGGGGAGGGAGTACAGGGTTGGCATTCCCCTGACACCTAGCAGAGGCTGGGTGTCAGCGTGCCATGAGCCCTCACGTAAGAAAGGAGAGGTGGAGCCGCTGGCAGGCACACTGTGGGTGGACGAGTGCACAGCTCAGCTATTGCTGATATTGCATGCTCCACCCGGGGGACCAATTGGAACAGGGAAAAGGGTCCCAGGTGGAGTGGCATGAGCAGCTGTCCTCTGCAAGTGCTGACTCTGAGAAGGCACTTCCCCAGAATCTGGATCCTGTATGAAGGTGAGTTGAGTTGGAGGTTCCTCACCAACCTGCCATGGAGGGGAAACCATGGGGGAAGAAGGGGAAGCTTGGCCTGATGGGGTACAGGGCTGGGAGAATGGGTGGGATGGAGTGCCAACCGAGACCAGAGAGGAGAAATAGATCAACCAAAAAAAAAACAACATAGTTTGTTGTAGCATTGTAATTATGCAGTAATACAACTATTAGAAGGGTTGAGAAGGCACTTCTATGTTAAAACCAAATGTTTGCACCATTATACTGCAGCCATCTCTAGACATAACAACCAGAACTTTGGCAAGTGCATTCTTGGGCAAAGGATCTCTTTATCATGAAAATTTTCTGATGATCAGGTGAGTGGTTTAAAAGTTCTAGAACGCTGAAAATGTAAGAATATCTTTTCTAAGACTTTTTCCTCAGTCATAGCTCATAGGACAAAATGGCTATGAGTTCAAACTTTAAGGTTAGTTAGAGTTTGGGGTTACACTTTATTTTTGTTTATTTTAAGTGTCTGTTTCAATTTAACTAATCATTAATTACACTACTCTTCTGTTTAGCTACCAAAAGCTTGTTGTGACTAGGTTATTCTAATTCATTGTGTACTGTATTGTATTCCTGCTTTATTACATGTTTTGTAAATAATATTTTAATTGTGAAACTGTCATTTTATGCATCTTGGGACCCCACTGTAAATGAGCCTTGGCTCAATTGGGCTATCCTTTTCTGAAATTACAGAATACAATTTAAACTACTGCTACTAATACTACTACTACGACTACTACAACTACTGCTACATGCAGCAGGGTAATTAAGGTACCTTGCCTCCTCAGACTGGTCCCCTGTATACTCTGCTCAAGACACTGACAGTGCCCTCTCACTTTTCACTGCCATCCTTACCAACACATGAAACAAACATGCCACCCTTAGAAAGACCAGAGAAAAATGTTCCCACCACCCCAGATCACATCTCAAACAAATCTGATTGACTTCTTTGACTGTGTCACTAAGAAAGTAGACAGGGGCCAAGCAATAGACATCCTCTATCTTGATTTCAGTAAGGCCTTTGACTCTGTGCCCCACAAAAGGTTGACCAGGAAGTTGGTGGATCTTGGAGTTGGAGAGAAGATGGCCAGATGGGTGAAAAACTGGCTGAGTGACAGAACCCAGAGGGTGGTGGTGGGGGGAGAGTTATCTGGCACCAGAGATGTAACCAGTTTGGTCCCATAGGGCTCCATGCTGGGGCCAGTGTTGTTCAATGTCTTCATCAATGACATTGGGGATGGCATTAAAGGCAAAATGTGCCTATTCGCAGATGATACCAAGCTCTGTGGGAGAGTAGACACAGCTGAAGGGATACAGGACCTACAGAAAGATCTGGAATAGCTGGGGAGGTGGTCCAGGATCTGGCAGCTTGGCTTTAATGCCAAGAAATGCAAAGTTATGCATATTGGAGCCAAGAATCCCAGGACAGAGTATTACTTGGGTGGAGTCCAAGTAGCTGCATCAGAGGAGGAGAAGGACCTGGGAGTGATGATCACTTGTGCCCTAAAGCACTCCACTCAGTGCAAGAAAGCAGCAGCAAAGGCAAACAAGATGCTGGGATGCATAGCTAGGGGGATCAGTAGTGGGAGAGAGGAGGTTATACTGCCCTTGTACAGGTCTCTGTTAAGGCCGCATCTAGAGTATGGAGTTCAGTCCTTGTGCCCACACCTCAAAAAGGATATTAACCTGCTGGAGAAAGTACAGAGGAGGGCTACCAAGATGATAGCTGGTCAGCAGGGCAATGCATATGAGGAGAGGTTGAGGGCACTGAATATGTACTCCCTGGAAGATAGGAGAGAGGGAGTACAATTGGGACATTCAAGTACTTGAAAGGGATAAATAATGTTGATAAGGAAAGTCTCTTTAAGATGAGTGGCAACCATATCACAAGGGGGCACAGTCTTAAGCTGGAGGTTGGGAGGTTTAGGAGGGATGTCAAGAAGCACTTCTTCACAGAAAGGGTGGTGGACACTTGGAATGCACTGCTGGAAGAGGTAATATCATTAAAGACAGTGAGCAGCTTTAAAAGAAGCTGGGATAGACATAGGGGGAAGATAAGAATCATGGGTAGGAAGGATGGGAGTAGTGGGGAGGGAGGGCAGGGACATTAGCTCAAGCTGTGGACCCTGCAATACAAGCAGGCTTGATAGACCAAATGGCCCTCTTCTGCTGGCTTGCTCATATGTTCATATGTATATTCGTATCCGAACTTACTGAGATGTGCAAATCTTGGGACCTTGCACGGTGTCGTTTCAAGACCTCCCACTCCACATCTGACCACCAACATTACAGGTCTGTTAGAACTCCTGTACTAAGGCAATTCAGACAGCCAAGTCCCATTACTTCAAGTCCAACCTTCAGACCAACCTAAATTCTCTCACCAGTTTCTGGAAAGTGATCCATTCCATATTCAACCCACTGCCCCAGCCTGCCACAACCCCCCCCCCCCCCAAAAAAAACAGATGACTCACTGGTCTCTGAACACCTTGCTGTTGCTTCCCTTTTCACCAAATTCTTCACCACTTGTGCACTACCCTATCTGTCCTCAAATGATCCCCTCTCCCTCCTCTGTCTTATCCGAAAGCTTTTACTTCCCTTCTGCCTCCCCACAGGAAGTTGTTCTTGCCTCATGTACCTTAGCCGTTCAAAATACAGCCCTCATGGCCTGGACCCTAAACTTCTTCATATATTCCCTCCTGCTATCATTCACCTGGTCTCTCACCTGTGTGGTCCCGCATGCCTGGTAAATTGCCAAAGTACTCTTTCTTCAAAAGGGAGGTGAGCCCCCCCTCCCCAGGAAACTATAGGCCAATCTCACTCCTTCCCTCTCTTGCTAAACTCCAAGTTTTTTTCTAGACTTGTCACCTTTCTAGACTCCTCTTCTTTTCTCTCTTCTTTCCAGTCTGGCATTAGAAAAAACAATTCCACTATCTCTTCTCTACTGCATGTAACTGACTCCATCCTTACTTGGATGGATCAGTGACATATCAAGGCAGCCATCTTCAATGATCTTGCAAAGAACTGACCCGGTATCCCACCCCTTCCTCCTGAACAAACTGGCCTCAGCTGGCCTCTCTGCTCCTGCAGTTGAGTGGTTTCTCTTATGCATTACAGACCGTCAACAGTCAGTTCAGGTAGGTGGCATGCTATCCTCCATCCCGTTACTGGCAGGTGTGTTCCCCAGGGCTCCATCCTGGGCCCCACAATGTTTTCCATTTTTCTTAACAATCTCCCCTCCGCCTGTGTCTCCTCCCATATACACATGTATGCCGACAACATGGTCATTTACTCATCAGGTTCCTCTACATCTGCTGTTGAATCCTCACTTCAGAGCGATTTCCACAACATGCTATGCTGGTTTCATGCCAACCAGCTCAAAGTTAACACCAAAAAGACTGTGTCCATGACCATTGGCACCAGCCAAAAACTAGCAAGGCTCTCACCTTCCTCAGTTTTCCCGCTGGATGGCACCCAACTGGAGGCTGTCCCTGCACTCAAGTACCTTGGTGTGTGGCTTGACAGTAAATTAGATTTCTCAGTCCACATTGATGCCATACACTCCAAACTTCATCCTAAGCTTGACATCCTGTACTGTAATAAGGACCTGCTAACCAAAATGATCCTCCCTATTTCCAACTATGCAGAAGTGGTATATAGTGTAGTGCCTCCCTCCTCCCTTGCCAGACTGAATACCCTCTAGAATGCCTTCTGTTGCTTTGCCTCAAACTCTCATCCCTGCACCCACCATTGTTCCCTCTATTCCACCCTTTCCATCTCTCCCCCATCCTCATGTCATTAGTCCCACTGCTCCGCATTCATTGGCAAATAGTGGTTTGGCTTCCTTCCTTCCCACCTATCTTCTCTGTCTTCCTCCACCCCCCCTACTCTTATTCACTATGCTCAAGGGACACCCGCACCTTCTCTATTCCTCATCCTCACTCACGCTCTGGTCAATCTGCTTTTTCCTGCTGGCTCCCCTCCCTTTGAAACCTGCTCCCTTCTCCATTTCATTTAGCACCCTTGGGCTGTCATTGTCTATGTTTCTATTAGGTTGTCAAAGCCCCCCAAATAGCCAGTTTTTGTGAGTCAGAAACACATTTTCATGACTTCCACACCAATTTTCAAGTGACACAACTTGCCCTTTCATGACACCTAGTCTCAAAATGAGATACAATGCATATATGGCTTTGCAAGGCCACGTGTAAAGCAAGCTACTGCTTTGGCCACTGCATGTGATGATGCAACTGCTTTGTGAGTAGTCTGCAGGGCACTCATGTAGTCTGGTACAGGTCTGGCACAGGTGTGTTGGATGATGCACCTGCTTCATGAGTGGACCCCAGGACCATCACAAAGCAAGTTACAGATCTGGTGTACTGCATGTCATTAAACAGTTGTTTTGAGCTGGCTCTGTGGCACCAGGCAATAGGAGATCGCCTGTCATGCTGGCAACCTGGGTTCTTGCCCAAGCCTGGAGAATCAGGAGCAGAGGCCAGCAGGGGAGGGCTCAGGAGCATCCTTTGGATGCTGTCCTCCAAGGGAGAGGGTTGTGGAGGCATCGCCCTTTAGTGACTCCTCATGGCTGGATTAGGCCTTGCACTTTGCGGTGTGGGTGAGCACACGCCGCATGTGCAGGTTACGAGCATGCCGCAGCATGCCTCCCCAGGGGGTGTGGTAACCAGAAAGAAGGAAAATGGCTACCCGTGTCAGCCAGATGATGGTGGCCTACTTCCCCTGGCAGCAAAGCTGGGAAATCCCCAAGTCAACCCACACTGCCTGCCCGAGATGTGAGGGTGTGCCAAAGGGCACCTCGATCTCCTCTCCTGAATGCCTCCCATGGGCAGGGAAGCCCCTCGATGAAGGAATACATTGGGACAAGTGGGCGGCAGGGCAGACAGATGACAGATCAGGGGAGCAGTGGAGGGTGAGGACTTGGCCTCCCAAAGGAGAGGGCAGCCGGGTAGGATGGAAGGAGGTATAAACAGAGCATGCAAAAAGAAACAGTTGTTTTGAGTTCCAGCCCACCTATGCAGCAGGAATGCTACCACTTTTGATGCCAATGATCTGAGTTCAGGAGTGAACCAGGGATGAAAGAAGGCAGCCGGTGGGAAAAGGCTGAGTGTCCATCAGACTGCTCACCTTCTCTGGGAAAGGAAGGGATCTGGCACCTAGCTTCACACCAACACCTAACAACGGCTAGGGGGAAAGTAAGCCAGAGACCAATACTAAGGCCGGATTGGTGGAAGTGGCAGATGTCTGCTCATGAGGGGAGGGAGCACACCTAGCCATGCACTGAGGTCATTGTACATCCACATCTGTCAAGAGGGGGCCACAGGGAGCCACACACATGAACAAAGCCCCTTGACAACAAGCAGCATGACGTCTGGGATCCTTGCTGGGACCCAGAAGACTGATATGGGGTATATCTCCGAGTTGAAGACAAGGAGAATAAACAGATACATAAAAAAAATACACTTGCCTTGTAAGTTGCCTGCAGCAACTTATCAAGCAAGCTACAGGTAAAGTGCAGTGAGCGTCACTATGCAATGTTCATCATGAGGTGTAAGAAAGGTAAAAGTTAAAAGTGAAACAAAACCACACAAGTAGCCACACTCCATCCTCCAATATAAGCAAAACTATAGCTGTATGATGGAAACTTACATTTTATTGAGCCAAACTAGATAGCATAACACTGAACAGGCTTGTTTGGTGCTGAGCTTTTCAATTTGGTGCACTATACCATGAGTTTCCACCATACAGCTCTGATTTTTCTTTTATTAGAGGACTGAGCGCAGTTGCTTGTGTAATTTTGTCTTCCCAGTTTTCGACCACACCGGCTGCAGTGTCTGTGTGCATAGGATCCTGTGCTTTTCGACTAAAGCAAAAGGTGTCAGTTTTTATATACATTTTTCATAGAGCAAGGAAATAAATTGCAGAAAACTACATTAATGCATCAGTTATCAAACTGTGAGCTGCATCTCATGCAGATGCAATAGATCTCACGGCCTAATCTGCTGGCATTTTCGTATGTTCATATGTTCAGTAGGGTTGAAGCATGAAGTGTAAAAAGTAGGGAAGTTAAACTTTAGGGTTAAAAGTCCCTGGAACCTTGATTATTCAGTTTTGCCATGTTCCTCGGGGTTTGAATTAGCATGCGACACAGTGTTCACATTACTCTGATATTGGCACCCTTTATGCAGTCCTCTATTTTACTTTGTCTGAAAACACACTGACAATAATAGGGTTAAAAAAAAACAGTACACAACACCATGGCTGGTGAATCATATCAAAAGTATTACATAAATGTAGCTAGCAACCCAGAGCTAGCACCCTTATGTATTGCTTTGTTAAGAAGGCTTGCTTAGGGAGTGGAGTTAGTCAGTGATCTCACATATTTTCTACCCTTGTAATCAATTAATCAATCAACCCTTAAGTGTCATACCCTATATTATGGTAATGCCAACACTGTGTCACATGATTGTTTATGCCTATTAGGAACACCGTAACACAGATTCACCAATGATCCGTAGACTTATCGCATTAAGTTCTGTGGTAGGGTAGATAGCAACAAGGGAACTGGGGAGATGCAGAGGGACTTGCAAAAGCTAAAGAATTGGTCTAAGGTTTGGTAGTTGAAATTCAATATCAAAAAAAGCAAGGTGATGCACCTAGGGAACAAGAACACCAGGACAGAGAACTGGATGGGAGGGGTAAAAATATCAATACAGCTGATAAAAGGGACCTAGGAGCCATCATTAGTGACTTCCTTAAACAAGGAAGCCAGTGCAACAAAGCCTATAGTAAGGCAAATAGGATGCTGGGGTGTATTGGAAGGGTGCTGGCAGGAGGAGAAAAGGGGCATTACTGCCTCTTTATAGATAGTTGGTGAGGCCGCACTTGGAGAAGTGTGCCCAGTTCTGGAGTTTTCACCTCAGGAAGGATAAGAACAGGCTAGGAATAGTACAATGAAGGGTGACCAAGATGATTCAGAGGCTGTAAGGCAGAGCATATGAGGACAGGCTCAAGGCACTGAACATGTACTAACTGGAAACCAGATGAGAGAGGGGTTATATGATAGACTTTCAAGGTCCCGAAAGGAGTAAACAAGGTAAACTGTGAGGAGCTATTTAGCATAAGTAACAATTCAAGCACAAGGGGGCATGACTGGAAACTGATGGGAGACAGATTCAAGAGGTATGTGAGGATGTCCTATTTTACAGAAAGGGTGGTGGATCTGTGGAATAGTCTGCGAGCTGAGGTGGTCGATGCCAAAACCATAAATGGATTTAAGTGCAACTGGGACAATGTAAAGGGTATAGTGGTTACTCAGGGCAGTAACAGTTGGGTATGGAGCAGGGGGTGGATAGGGCAGGCTAGTATCCTTTATGGGCAGAAGGTACCAGGGCTTGATAGGGAACTACAGGAAGACTGGATGGACCATTGGTCTTTTTCTGCTGTCATTGCCAATGTTTCTATGTTTTTATCTTAACCTTTATGTTTCATTTCACAACTTGTTACACTTTTTGCATCAACCCTAATAGATGTCATTCTTTTTTGCAATCTATCTATCTATCTATCTATCTATCTATCTATCTATCTATCTATCTATCTATCTATCTATCTGTCTATCAATATGTATATATTATATATGTATATTCTATGCAAAAAACTGTGTTAATGCACCAGTAAGGGTAACTTAACACCACAAAAGTAGGGAAATATGCTGTTAGAGTTTTCAACCCTAAGGCCCCCCATCCCCCAAGCAGCAAAAGGAAAAAAAACATTAGAGTTCTGGGTCTTCAGAGTCTTGGTGAATCAGTGGTGGGGTCTTCCTTGGGGGTTGTCAACCCTAATGCCCACCCTATTCCATGAGCAAGCAACACCACACATGACCTTCTTTCTTCACATAGGGCCCACGGGGGGGGGCATTAGGGGGGCCATGCTGAGAATTTTCAAATCCCCACTGTAACATCATTCTGTGCTACTGCAACATCATTCCATGCTACAGAAGTTATGCATAAGACTTGAAAACCCCATTAAAATACATTGAACCACCTTTACCTTAGTTTCTCATACTGCAATTACCGGTTCCAGCAGCAAAATGTGTCTTTGATCAGAGAGTGGATCTTCATCCCGTGACCCATTCAGGTGATTAAGGGTGTGTGTGGGAGTGTGGAGTGGTGGGTGCTTAGTGGGAGATTGGAGTGGGGGATCAGATCGGCAAGGGACCATTATCTTTTTTACAGGTTTTGTTTAAAAAAAAGACATCAAAGACCATTTTCTTTATTACAGTGAGGACGGCGATTGGAGGGTGGGGAGTGCCACTAGACAGCAGGAAAAAAAATGTTTGAATGGGGGCAGCGACTGGAGTATATGGGGTGCCACTATACACCAGAGAAATATAAAATTCAATACAAGAATGGGCTTGGAGGGAGGGGGTGCCACTAGGCACTAAGGAAACATCAACTAATTACAGGGACAGTATTGGAGGGTGGGGGGTGCCACTGGACACCAGGGAAATATAATTTAAATACAGGACTAGGATTGGGGGGGGCACCACAAGACACCAGAGAAGTGGCAGCTCACTGCCTTCACTGCAGCCCTCAGCATGAGTTCTAGCTGTTGCAGCAGAGGTCAAGAAAGTTCACTGTTCTCATACAGAGAACATGAGTCAATGGCTTCACTCGCTAAGCAGGGCACCCTGGATTTTGGGGTGCCAGAAAATGTAGTTATGGCAACTTATTAAAACAAACATAAAAACTAGCTGAACAGGTCCCCTTTAGCTAGGTTCAGGTGTTTGTTTTTAAGTGCATAATTTAATTGTAGCTTTGGTGTTTATGTCGGAATTTCAGAAACACTAAAGAGAAAATGGCGGCCATCTTGACTGTTTTTTTCCAACATGACAAGAAAGTCATACAAATAACAACTCAAGATATGTTTTTCACCTTTCACAATTGGTTATTTACCTTTCGCAATTGTTTTTTTATCTGTCAAGATAAGGTTTTTTTTACCATTCACGAAAAAAAGTTATCTTTAAAAAAATTATGACTTTAAAATGGGACAATATTTTTCAACAAACCTTCCAAATGTACAGTCTTGGCATTGGCCCCTTCTACCCTGAAAATGTTATGAAAACATTTAGCATGCTCTAGATTGTAGGTGAGAGCAAAACATTCCCAATGTTAAGTACAGGAAACTAAACGTGTGCTTTTTTGCTAATTTTTGTCAACCCGTATCTCAAAAACCACACAAGATGCCATCACAAATCATTTCGCATCTTGAGATTCTGCCAGCCTGACCGTACGTGCCAAATGTTGAGCTATCTCAACCCAGAACGCAAAAGTTATCAAGGTGCAAAAAATGTGGTTTAACATTAAACAGGCTACTCAACCCTAACTATAGGGGCTCGACCGCGACCCCATAATATGTATTATTTGCGTAAAAAAAGACTGTGTTAATGCACCAGTTAGGGATCAGCTTAATGCAACAAAAGTGAGGAAATGTCGTGTTAGGGTTTGAAACCCTAACTCCTTACCTTACCAAGCAGCAAAAGGACAAGACCACACAAGAAACCACAGACAGCCATCATCAGGAAATACAAACAGTATACAACTGTTTCTAGATGATACAAATGTAGTAGCACTGATGTTCTTCCTTCATGGATTTGTATCTGAGGCATGCACACTGCAAGAAATACACACTCACTTTTCACTGTAGAGAGAAATCCATGAGACTCAAATCACAACACTGCTTCTGTTTGCAGAAGCACAGGCTGTGCACCCCCAGATACAAATTCATGTCCAAATTACAATAATTCTTTTGTCCACATAAGCACTGGCCCATATGGGGCCAATGCTTCTGTAGCATCAGGTACTCATGAACACTGTAAAACATGCACACACTCTACAGACCTGCACTTCTACAGCCACATGTGTAAGACATACACACAGACCTCTGACTGCAGAAGCACAGACACCAAAGATTTCATGATACCAAAATTGTAACAGTACTTCTGTCTACAGAAGTACAGACCCCTGAGAGTCCTGAGCCTCTTCAGCCAGAGATGTAAGACATGCATACTGACTTCTTGTTTCAGAAGTGCAGCCTCCTGTGGGTGCAGACGGAAGTCATGTTGCAGTGTGGGTTATCATGGTTTCCGCAGAAGACCTAGGAATTGTTTAAGGAGGTAGCAGTTTTTCACTTACACATCTACTTATAGAAAACCATGCACTAGCAGACCATGTTATCTAACAAGGTACTTGATAGAGCATGCAGGAGTATCACTAGCTGCAAAGATGCCGCCTAGAGCCACTGTCTGTCTGGAAAAGTGCAGGCCCCAATGGGCCTGCACTCTTGCAACCATACATACCATGCACACTGTTTGACATACACACTCAGATGTGGCTGAACCTGTGCTAATGCAGCTGCAGATACAAATCCACAAAGGCAACACATCAGTGCTTCTCATTTGTGTCATCTGAAAACAGTTGTATGTTGTTGTCTTACCTGATGGTGGCTGTCTGTGGTTGCTTCTGTGGTCTTGTCCTTTTACTGCTTGGGGGTGGGGGTGGGGAGTCATGGTTGGAAACCCTAACACCACATTTCCCTACTTTTGTGGCATTAAGTTAGACCCTAACTGCTCCATTAATGCAGATTTTTTTCATTTTTTAATATCCTTTTGCTTCTGAGATGATGGAATTGTATCTTCTGGACCTGCGTGAAAAGATGCAGATGTGCAGGGCCCTTTGGGACCTGTGCCAAGGGAAAACTCCATCTGTCTACGGAAGTACAGCAGTGGATGTCATGACTTTATGGGTCTGTCTGGAGGGCTGTGGAAGCACAGGGCCCTGTGGGCACTGCACTTCCATGTAGCTATAGATACAGATGCATAGGGCAATGAGTCCATCCTCAGCCAAAGCACAGGCTGTCTGGCACCCAAGGGTGCAGAGGTTCTCTTCACCTTATGGTACTTGGGCTTGTGTGGGCAATCTGGAACCTTTCTTTCCCAGGCTGGGGGGTAGTGTCACATGACAGTACCACCCCCCAACCTCGTCCCACCAAACTCAGCTCACTGGCATAGGATCACAAGGCACTGCCTGCTCGGGTAAAGGCTGGTACTACTCACAACATTTCTTAATAGTTATTATTCTTTTTTTTTATTTTGACACCAAATTTTCAAGATAGTCATTTTACAACTCCCTCTTATGAACGTGACATGTGCCATTTGTACAATACTGGCAAAATGACATTTCACACAACAAGTGTGAAAACACATCTTGTCCAGGATTTGAAAAATGGCACCTGTCACATTTATGAAGTGGTGTGAAAAAACAGCTAGGTTTAAAATTTGGAGTCAAAATATTGAAAATTAGAGAAGTTATGAGTAAACATGTTTTAATTATTGTAAAGTGCCTTGATAGAAACATAGACTTTGATGGCAGATAAGGACCACTTGGCCCACCCAGTCTGCCCATTTCCCTACCTATTGGATAAGCTGCAGATTCTAGTTAACCAACAGCCTACTTCCTGCAACCCCCCACTATAATTGCCTTATGTCTGTCCCATGCATGTTTGAATTCCCCCACTGTTTTAGACCCCACAACCTCTCCAGGAAGGCGGTTTCATGTCCACCACTCTCTCCATGAATAAAAATTCCTCACATTACCCCTGAGCCACCCCCCTAACTTTAAATTGTGCCCCTTGTTCTTACATCTCTTTTTCTGAAAGATGCTACCTCCTGGACTTTGTTGATTCCTTTGAGGTACTTGAAAGTTTCTATCATGTCCCCTTCCTCCTTTCATCAAGGGTATACATATTAAGCTGTCTCAGTCTCTCTTCATATGGTTTCTGATGTAGACACTGCACCATTTAAGTTGCCCTCCTCTGAACTGCTTCCATCCAGTCTATGTCCTTACGTAGAAGAGGTCTCCAAAACTGCACATAGTACTCCAGATGGGGTCTCACCAACTGTCTGTACAGAGGGATAACCACTTCCCTTTTTCTGCTTGTGATGCCCCTCCCTATGCATCCCAGTATCCCACTGGCTCTCCTTAATGACTTCTCACATTGCTTACCCACCTTTAGGTCATCTGATATGACTATACCCAGATCCCTTTCCATTATTGTTGTTGTTAGTATCTCCCCTGCTATTGTGTACTCTTCTCCTGGATTTTTATTTCCCAGGTGCATTATTTTGCACTTCTTTGCATTGAATCTAAGTTGCCATATGTCTGACCATTCCTCCAACCTTACCAAGTCCGTTCTCATCCTTTCTACCCCCCCTTGTGTATCAACTCTGTTACAGATCTTTGTGTCATCTGCAAAGAGGCATACTTTTCCTTCCAGACCCTCTGCAATGTCACCTATAAAGACGTTAAAGAGGACTGGACCCAGTACTGAGCCCTGAGGTACTCCACTAGTAATCCCCCTTTCTTCGGAATGTGTTCCATTCACTATTACCTTCTGAGTCCTGTTGTGCAGCCAGTTTGCTACCCAGGCTACAACCCTGGGACCCACTCCCAGGCTGGCTAACTTGATTATTAATCTTTTGTGCAGGACTGTGTCAAATACCTTGCTAAAGTCTAGGTAGGCCATATCCACAGCCCCCTTCCTGGTCTATTACTTTGATCACCCAGTCAAATAAATATATTAGATTCATCTGACATGACCTTCCTGCTGTGAATCCATGCTGCTTTGGGTCCTGTGCCCCGCTGGCCTCTAGGTACTGAACAATTCTTTCTTTCAGAAGTGATTCCATCATTTTCCCCACCACTGAGGTCAAACTACAGGTCTGTAGCTTCCTGCTTCTGCCTTGCTCCCACTTTTGTGAAGGGGAATCACATCTGCCCTCCTCCAGTCCTCAGGTACCACCCCATCTTCCCATGATTTGTTAAAAAGTGTGGTTAGCGGTGTCACTAGGTCCTCCCTTAGCTCTTTTAGGATTCTAGGGTGAATCCTGTTAAGGCCCCATTGCTTTGTCCACCTTGAGTTTTAGGAGTTCTTTCAGGACTCTTTCTTCTGTAAATGGACTGGTGTCAACCCCACTACCCAGAGTGCTTCTATTGCTTGGTTTAGGTAACTCCTCCTTCTTCTTCTTTGTGAATACTGAGCAAAAGTATTCATTCAGTATCTCTGCCTTTTCACTGTCTCCTCTGCCCACCTCCCCTCTCCTTTATTAATCTTCACTATCCCTCCCTTAACCTTTCTGTGCTCCCTAATGTACCTATAAAAGTTTTTATCCCCCTTCTTAACTGAGTTGGCTATCTTTTCCTCAGTTTGGGCCTTTGCTTTTCTGACTGCCTTCCCCACTTCTTTCTGCTTTCATTGACACAGTTCCCTGTCATGATCCTTCTGTGATTCCTTATACTTTTTGAATGCAGCCTTTTTCTCCTTAACCTTCCCTGACACCTCTTTTGAGAACCATAGTGGTTTTTTATTCCGCTTTGTTTTCTTTATTTGTTTCACACAAAGGCTTGTTGCCTCCATGATGGCAGTTTTGATTTTTCTTCATTGTTCTTCCACCCCTCCTTTCTGGCCATTTGATAATGCCGTGGTCGCTTGTTCCCAGATGTCTACTGACTTCTAAATTTGTGATCCTCTCTCCATTTGATATCTTTAAAGGCGCTTAAAAAATAAAGTTTATTATTATTATAACATTGAAATAAAAGTTATGAGTAGTACTACTCACAACATTTCTTAACAACTTGGTTGTTTTACCATATTTTTATATAACATTTTCAACATAGTCTTTTTATGACCCTACCTTATGTACCCAGTAGGTGAACATTTTTAAATGCCACCTGAACCGTGATTTTGTGCAGCAGCAGCTGCAGCATCACCTTTTGGCACATATTTGAAAATTTTCAGCTGCCTTTTTCGTTAGGTGGGGTCCCAGAATGGGCATGTTGAAAGTTTGGTGGAAAAATATTGAAAATTAGCAAAGTTATGAGTGAACATTGAAGTATTCAACATTCAGTCATAACTTGGTCAATATTCGTCCACCAAATTTTCAACATAGCCTCCTTATGACCCCACCTCATCAACCCAGTAGCTGAACATTTTCAAATCCCACCCAAAAAATAATTTTGCAGAGCAACTGAAAAAATCACCTTTTGGGATGGATTTGAAAAATTTCACCCACCTTGTTCATGAGGTGAGGTTCCAAAAAGGCCATGTTGAAAATTTGTTGTAAAATTATTGAGAAATGACAAAGTTCTGAGTAAAAGTTCAAGCAATTAATAAACCATGACAGGGTGTGCATTATAGGATTTTAATACATGCACCTGGAGTATAGTAAGGCATGAGGCCAAAGGCTGAGTGTCCTTGTGACCATGGGAAGTGCATTAAAATCCTATGATGCATACCCTGGAGGGGCATATTACAATTATAAAATGGCTCTCAGTACTGTAGGTTTTTTGGGGGGAAGAAATGAGATCTGAAATCTGACTGTGTGCTTACAGAGATTTAATGGGCGGTCAGGTGACCTCTCTTGGCCAGTGTAATTTCTAGATATTTTCTTGCTATTTTATAAAACCCATTGAAATACATTACACAGACATACCTTGTTTTCTCATATCGCAGTCACTGCTTCTAGTAGCAAGCTGTGTTTTCCATCAGAGAGTGTATCTACACCATAGGACATTTTTAAGTGAGTGAGGATGTATGGGGGTGGTGGATGCTGAGATAGGGGTCAGGGTGGGGTGGGTTGGGGTGTGGGGGTCAGATCAGCAAGGAGCCATTTTCTTCTTTACAGGGTTGAAAAAAGAAGACAATGATGGACTGTTTTCTTTTTTACAGGAATTATTTAATACTGGATCTGACACTGAGGATTGGGAGCCCCATTGTTGTGTTATACTGTACGGCAGCACTGAGGGGTGTACCCCAGTCTCACCAACTATGCATGAAGGGCTGGCAACCTCGAGGGGAGGGGATTGGGAAAGCAGTACCAGGGGTGGGCTCCTCTGCCTGCTTAATCTAAATTTGATAGGGAGAACTGACTGAGCTGGGAAGAGAGGGAATAAAAAATAAGAATAAATACATACATAAATAAATACATACCTACATGCAGTACATACATACACACATACAAGACAGAGAGATTGAGATTCCTGACTCACTACTAGCACAGAACCCAGCAGCACTTCTCATCTGCGGCTGCAGATGTCAAGAACCTCTCACTGTTCTCAGGCAGAGGATGCACATGAATGACTCCCCTTGCTAAGCTGGTCACCCTGGATTTTGGAGTGCCCAAAAAAGCTGTTTCTGGCCATAATTAAGGAAAAAAGCACCAGAATCTAGTTAAATGGGTCCTGTTTAGGTTCAGGTGTTTGTTTTTTAAACACAATTTTAGGGATTTTCCTGTTTTTATTATGTTTGCTTGCATGCATGTGCAAGAAACATAGTGCCATCATCCGAGTTTTAGTAGGTGTGGCACTCTGTCTTCCAATTCAGTCAGTGTGTTTGCAAGTATGGCCACAGTTCACCAATGAATGCTGTAGCTGTATATGACAGTAGCTGAAAATGCAGTGCTGTACAGTTGAAAGGGAGAGCTCTGCTTCAGTGAGCAGCAATAAGATAGTGTTGATTAGCATATTGCCGGCAGTTCTGCTTGTATACGTCTCTGCTTTCTCTTCCTGGAACATAAATTCAGTTTGAAGTGAACTTTTCCTAGGACTATCTTTCTCGGAGGAGGCGACGGGGGTGCCCAATCCCCTGTCAGCTCAATTAAACCCCCCCTCCAAAAGAAACAGACTTCCAGTTGCCACGCTGAGAGCCCACCCCAGCATGGCACATGTCTGTATGGCCGACGGGGGTGCCCAATCCTCCATTGTTTCCACAGCCCCCCAAAATATCTTCCAGCTGCCATGCTGGGAGCCTACCCCAGCATGGCACAAGTCCCACGTCATCCTCCTAAGAAGACAACAAACACCTGAAAAGAAAAAAATGGTCCTTCGTTGATTGTCTTGTCCCCCAACCCGTGCCCACCCTCTGTGCATCCACCTCCCCACACCCCACCTCACTCCATACTTACCTCCGGAGGCTGGTGAGATGATCTTCGGTGGACTGGGAACATGTCTGTACTCTTCAAAGCCGACCACGAACTGAAGAAATGCCGGTAAGCTGTATAATGGAATAAATAGGGTTTTTTCAACTTTGATGCACATCTCAGGCATTTTTGGGAATTTTGGCACCAAATTTTCAACATGGGGTTTTTGGAAACCCTCCTCATGAATTCTGGCACAGTCATGGTGTTAATCAGCCCCTAAAGGTGATTTCGCAGTCACTGTGTGGAACCACCTTTCAGGACTGATTTATGAAATGACAGTGTCACAGTTCATGAAGTAGGCCCAAAAAACTCTATTTTGAAAATTTGGTGAAAAAATTCCCAAAAATGTCTGATTTACGAGCGTGCATTGCACAGTTCCTATGCACGCTCATAAGTTCGCAAATTTTTTATATTTTCACTCCAGATTTTCAACATTGCCATTTTACCACACCTCCTTATGAGCAGTACAGCTGCCATTTTTCACATCTCACCCAAAATGTGTTTCCACGCATGTAATGCACAATGGCGCAGTCAGTGTGTGAAATCAATGTTCAGGATGGATTAAGAAAATCACAGTGAGACTGTTCATGAGCAGAAGTCTTAAAATGGCTATGTTCAAAATTTGGTGACAAAAGTCCATAAAATGACTGTGTTATGAGTGAGCATTGCACAGTTTCCATGCACCCTCGTAAGTTCATGAAATTGTAAAATTTTCAGTCCAGATTTTCACCACTGGCATTTTTCCACACTTCCTTATGAACAGTACAGCTGTCATTTTTCCCACCATGGCTGAAATGTGTTTTTGCACTTCCAGCGCAGAAATGCGTGGTCGCTGTGGGAAATCACTGTTTGGGACAGATTAAGAAAACAACAGTGACACTGTTCATGAGTGGAGGTCCCAAAATGCCTGTGTTGACAATCTGCTATAAAAAAATCCCCAAACTAGTTACATTACGAGTGTGCATTGCACAGTTTCTATGCACACTCATGACTTCATCTGTTTTTTTTATATTTTCACTGCAGATTTTCAACAGTGCTATTTTTTACACCTCCCCATGAACAGTATAGCTGTCATTTTTCACATCCTGTTTGAAATGTATTTTCACACCTGTGATGCCAAATGGTTTAGTCGCTGTGCAAAAGCAGCTTTCAGCTAACAAACTGATATTGCCACTGTTCATGAGGTGGGGGTCACAAAAAAACCACATTGAAAATTTGGAGTGAAAATACCAATGAACCTCCGAGGCATTAGGGTTTCTGACCATAATGCCCCACCCTTTAGAGAATGACCGGCATCAGGGGTGTGACTTGGGACTGTCACCTGTAATGCTCATACCATTCCACCCCCACCTACAACCTGCAGTCAGTGAGAGGCATCGAGGTGTGCCTTCGACTCTTCGGCCCCAAAATTCACCCCATTCTCCTATACAGCACCCATCTCACCGTATTTCTTGATGGAATGGGGTGAACATAAGGGCCAAAGACCCCAAGGCACACCGTGATACTTGTCGGTGTCAGCAGGGTTGGGTGTGGTGAAATAGTGTGGCCGATATGCCTGACGACCCAAAGGCATACCCCAATGCCTGCTGGTATCTGCAGGGTGGTGGTGGGGTTGGCTTCAGTTCAATACTTCACTGCCATTCCTATTATGTAGCTCTGTAACTCCTACACTACCAATGCCAATGCCAGCAAGCAAACATTCGGCATTGACAAATACTTGTTTTAATGGAGGGGAAAAAAACTAGATGGCAGCCATCACCAGCGGAAAAAAATAATTCAGTTAGCGAGAGCTGTTTTAGGTTCATGACAAATTAGTGATGCTAACCAAAAATGCTCTCACAAACAGAAACATTTTCAGTTCATATCAGAGGGTTAGCCAAAAACCCTACTGAGCATGCTCAGAACAGCTCAGAAAAAAAATGTAAATCCTTATAACTCTGGAACTGTTTACTATTTTTTCACGAAACCTTCTAAAGGCACTACTGCAACACAGGCCACTTCTACCCTGAAAGTTTTGTGAAATAATTCTGTATTGTATAGACGGTGCATGAGAGCACAAAACCCCCCATGTTAGGTATAGGGACAAAAAACACTTTTCTAAAATAAAGGGTAGCCAGATCTCAGAAACTGCACAAGGTGCCATCACGAAACTTCATGTCTTGCAACTCTGCCAGCCTGACCATGCATGCAAATTTGTGAGATATTCTATCAAACACTGCCAAAGTTATTAAGGTGCAAAAATTGGGCTTAACATTGAGCATACCACTCAGCCCTTACTATACCAAACTATACTGGTACTACCACACCACTATAATATATATATATATATATATATATATATATATATATATATATACCAGCTGGGGAGAGTAGAGCTAGCCGAGACAGAGGAGGAGAAGGATCTGGGGGTGCTCATTACGGGGTCAATTAACAACTCGGCATAATGTAGAAAGGCAGCTGCAAAGGCCAACAAAATGCTGGGTTGCATTGCAAGGACTATATCCTTGAGGAGGGGGGAGGTAATTCTGCCACTATATAGAGCATTAGTTAGACCACACCTGGAGTACTGCATGCAGTACTGGTGCCCATATCTGAAGAGGGACATTAAGTTACTGGAGGGCGTGCAGCGCAGGGCAACAAGAATGATCCAGGGGTTGGGGGACTTACTATATGAGAGGAGGATGAGGGATTTGAACATGTACTTGCTGGAGGAGAGGAGGGACAAGGGGATATGACTGAAACCTTTAAGTACATGAAAGGAATAAACAAGACAGGGACAGAGAGGTTGTTCAGAGTAAGGGATGGGAGGGACACCCAGGGACATGATATGAGACTGGAGGGAGGAAGGTTCAAGAGGAAGATGAGAAGACACTTTTTTATGGAGAGCATGGTAGCTGGGTGAAATGCATTACTGGCAGAAGTAGCAGCCAGTAGAACAGTGGGCTGCTTCAAAAGGGGCTGGAATAGGACAAGGGGGAGGGTCAATGGAGGGGGAAGGTGGGAGGGAGGGGCAGCTGCAGACTAAGGGGTGCTAGTTGCACATTTGAGCAGATTTAATAGACAACTAGGCCTTTATCTGTTGGCACTTGGCAAATTTCATATGTTCATATGTTCATACACAGTGTATATATATATATATATGTGTGTGTGTGTGTGTGTGTGTGTGTGTGTGTGCAATAAGCCATGACAGGGTGTGCATTTAAAGATTAACGATGCACATCCCAGGGGCATAGAAAGGCATAAGGGCAAAGGTGTATCCCTGTGTGTTTATAAAATGGCTCACGTTTTGAAAATAAAAAAGGAAGTGATTAACTTCTAGCAGCAGTATTTGCTAGTTGGCAAACAATTTCATCATACAGTTTTTTTAGCAGACGTGAAATTCTGACATCCTAAGATTCACGCTCAGTATATTTTTAGTTTCTCAGATATTGTTAAAACAGTTTTTATATCTAATTCTGTAATTAATGACTCTTGTCATTAAAGATGGCCACCACTCACAATGTTTACAAATTCCTTCTGCTGAGGTTATCTGTTGAATATACATGCTAGTTTCATACTGTGGATGTATTAGAATAGTGTTACCACATGTTTCTGCTGGTAAACAGCACAGGACTTTACCAAGATATTTCAATTTCTTCATGGCAGGCACATGGCACAGGAGTGGGAACTGTAAAAAACTTCAAAATCCTTATCTTGGTTCAGGAATAAAAGAAAACAAAAAGGTGTATCTTGATATTTTTGCCAGACAAACATTATTGCTGTAAAAAATAATGGTTACTAACAAATATTGCTGCTTTAAGTTTTCTTTGTTAAATATGTGGTTTGGGGTTGTTTAAATTGTTTTTGTTTGTGAAATATTATACACGGTTAATGAAATAATCCAAGTTTTACTGTTTGCCCAGCAGATGGCGCTGCTTAAAAAGGTTATTTTTGTAACTATGGTGTTGGTTGGTTTCTTTTTTATTTATGTATTTCATTGATTGATTTCAATTTGCATGATACTGTACTGGTAATTCAGTTATGCAAAGTTTTTTTTTTTTTTAATAGTGGCTTCAGCATGGCATGGCTTGCTGCAGGTAAGTAATGACCCTCTCTCTTACTTCTGTACCATTTGTGGCCCCACCACTCAGTCCAGGCTACTACTGTACCACGGTAATTGCTAACCCTTGTTGTTGCCTACTATTTTCTGCCTGAGTATTGCTTCATGCTGCTACAGTGAGAAGTAGCTGTTAGTCGCAAAAATGGAGGGAGTGCTGTTTTTGTCACGCTGATGCCCCGCCCAAGTGACAAAAACTAAGGGAGGCTCAGAATGTGATTTTGGCTACACTCTGTGTTGTCCTCATTTTTGATGCCTCCCAGTACTGATCCTCAGCTTCAGCATAAATGCACAGTTTTCAAACAAAAAGTATGAGAAAGACTAGCTGCGGTGGTTAGTCAATCAATCAATCAAAATCTTTATTTAACCAGGTGAACACAGTTGAGCAAAGCTAATTTTCGAGGTGGACCTGAACACAGATGCACAGTCAAGCTTAGAAGGGTTAATGGAGGGAGTGCTGTTTGTCATGCTGATGCCCACAGGGGTGTAGCCAAAAATTTTGCTAGAAGGTTAGTAGTTGCTGTTTCATCCCCTTGCCCAGTATGCACTTCACAAAACCTCCTCTCATGCTTGTAAATGACGCAGCTCTGAAATGTTAGGGAGAGTTAGCCTTTCACTAGAGAAAATTGTGGCTGTATGAGTACATTGGGGGGTTGGCTTTTTTGTAAGGTTAGTGAGCTGGTATTAAAACATGACCATTGTGGTGAGCGAATGGCAGTGGTCTGAAGCAAGAGAAGTTGGCAGAAACAGTGCTTTTTTCATGTAAAGGCCATGGAACAAAGTACCACAATTCATGAGGCCAACTATGTGACATTTTTTGCAGGAGTCAATGAGGATTATAACGAGATCCTGTGAGTCACTTTCTTTTACTCAGAAATGTGACTTACGTAGATATGTGGTATTTTACCTTTGTAGTAATAAAGTAACAGAACCAAAAAATGGCATCTACTGACTATTTTTAATTGTATTTAGTGTGCATTAACCCTTAGGCTGCCAACAGAATTAGAACGTATAGAAATTTGGACTGATATTAGTGATATGTCAGTCCACGGACATGCAAGGGTTTGGGTAATGTTAATGCTGGTAATGAGGTTTCTTTTGAATGGAAATTAAGTCAGACACCTGACTGCTCATCAGTAGGTTTCTAATGCAGTCAGGTGATGTCTCTTGTCAAATAAGATTTCAGGTTTTTCCTTGCCATTATATATATAAATATATATATATATATATATATATATACTGTATATATATATATATATATATATATATATATATATATATATATATATATATGTATACAATATACATTTTTTATGCTAAATAAAAATGTGATCTCGACCAGAGAACAGCACAAAGCTAGATAAAAAATGTCATTTCCACAGTAGGGTATGTCACAAAATGTATGTAGCTAGCTGGATACATCACAACAATAATTTCATTCTGACACCTGTGCCCTGCAGTTTCTGCAGTTATTCACTTCTACCAATATAAGCTACATCATTTAATCAGTGTGTCACTGTAACTTGGGAACATTTCAATCATGGCTTCACTCAGAATTCTAAAAATAAGCAGATCATGAAGATGGTAAACTTTTATGTTTTATCCAAAGTCACTAGGAAAAAACACAAATGTATATTAATTGCACTTGTGATGTGTATTCATGAGCTGTGGCATTTATCTTCACTTCTTTGCCACTCATGAAGGTCAAGAGGTCACTGACCACTCATGAAGACAACATATCTCATGAATGCCCATCATGTCATATATCTCTATCTAGCTATATATGTATATATATATATATATATATATATATATATATATATACATATATATATTATGAGGAGCCATTTACATGTTAAATCCAAAATTTTGCACCTTAAGAACTTTGCAACCGTTTGATGGATTTACCTGAAATTTGGAATGCATAATCAAGAACCATACGCCTTGGGATCTGCCAAGTGTTGTACTGGTTGGATACACGGCCTGCGGAGTTATTAAGCGTGATTCGCGCACGCTTTGCAATTTTTCTTGAATTCTATGGTGTACTTACATGTCATACAGTTTATGCGACTGGTCGAAATCTTCAGGGAACGTATGCCAGGGTCCCCTGATGTGCCTTTCAGAGATTTCATGAAAAATATTAAACGGTTCAAAGTTATTCAAAACTATTTCCCATTATAAGTCAATGGGAAAAGTTAACAAAAAGTTTGACAGTGTCGCAAATGCATTTTTAATTTCGCAAATGGCCCTCTTACTTTCACAAATCTGCCATTTTGTTTTCAGTTAGTGATCAGAAAAATGCTTGCCATTTAAATTTGGGACCATCTAGCAACCTAATTCTTTTTGTATTCACCTAGTCGGAGCCTGAGGATGCTAGCCATGTCTTTATTTTGGGGTAAAACACCCCAGAAATATGTTTTTCAGATTTCTGGAAAAAGTACTTTGCAAAGTACTTTTGTGTTTCACAAGTGTCACAAATTTTGCGAAAGCTGCAAATTGCGACAGTACTTTTCAAGGCTGTGGGAATGACAGCAATTCTTTGGCACCCCGCTGCAAAAGAACAGTTGGGAGTATTGGGCTGAAATTTGGAGGGAACGCAGCTGACATCTCACAGATGTGCCTTTAAGTGTTGTGTTGAAAAAATATTACACAGCGGCAAAGTGACGGCACTCCAAAGTTGACAGTTTTTCCCGTAGGGTAACATTACGGCACCGGATGCATTACAGGAATCCTTTGGCACCCTGCTGCAAAAATAACAGTTTGGTCTTTTGTCCTGAAATTTGGAGGGAAGACAGCCAACAGTGCACAGATGTGCCTTTCAGTGGTTTGGTGAAAAAATATTACAGGGAGACAAAGTTATGGCACTCTGAACTTCTCTTTTTTTCCCATAGGATAACGTTACGGCGTTCGCCACGTCTTTCAGGGCCCGTATCTCGGAAACGGTGCGAGATATGGACTTTTCGTCAGAAAAAATGCTTAGCCTCCTAGTAGGGGCTAAGTACAAAACTAGCCAGGACAGTCGTAAATCATATGACTTTTAAATTTTTTTTCTACGTCGTACGGTTCCTGAGATATAACCTATTTAGTATTCCAAGCCCTCATTTTCTGCTCCGATATCCATTATTATGCATACATTCTTTGTACTCACTGTCTTTCTCTATGCAGCTTTTGGGAAAAACCAGCCTGTGTGCTTACATTACTGTTACAGTTGCCCTTTCCGCTTGCGGTTCCGTACCCGTTTCACTTACCGTTGACGTCTACGCCACCATGTGCGATATCCTTTGCGTTTTCATTTGCACTTGTGTTTCTGTTATTTTTTTGCCATTTGTGTCTACAGTACTGTTTCTGTTTCACTTTGCGTCACCATGCCCATTGACATTTCCGTTTGCAGGCACCATGTTGCTATGTGACAACACATCATGTAGCAGACCGTTCCCGTCTACACCAGCGTGTGCATTACCCTTTCTGTTCTCATTTGAGCTTGCATTACCATGTGCGCCACTGTTAGCACTTCTGTATGCATTGCTGTTCCTGTTGCTATGTCACAAGACATCACATGGCAGGAGGGCCCTGCGCTCCCGCCGCATTATGTGCTGGGCCCCGTGCTCCCGCCGCTGCATTACATTCACTATTTCTCATTATCATTCTCAAAAAGAAGGGAAATTAGAGGCAAAAAACTCCATTTATCGAGCAGTTAGTTGTTCTGAAAGTGAATTGGTGTTAGGTTGAAAACCCTTGGACCTCGCCCACCCTGAACCGGCATTAGTATTGGGGTCATCGGTCCCAACTCTCCACCCCATTCTCCTATACTTCTGCTGCTTTACATGTGATGGGGTGAGAGTTAGGGCTGATGACCCCAATGCGCACTCCCAATGCCAGTTGGGGGGTCAAGGGGTCAAGGGGGTTTCTAACCCTAACACCGAATTTCTCACTTTGTTGCTGTGGAACAACCCTAACTAATGCATTAATATATATATATATATATATATATATATATATTTATATATATAGATATACTGTATAACCCCTTATTTTAATAGTAATTGTATTTACGCGATATCTGCGGTATGGTACCTATGCATGAAAATTTATTCAAAGCAGTTAATGTTTTGCATTGCAGCGTTTCATGTTTTCCAGTTTAGTTTAGCTTAGTTGCAATTTTACCTGGTAGCGTGGTTGTAACAGTGCATACTGTGGTGACAGGATTCTCACTGCCAGTACTAACATTAGTAAAACTAATGTGATCCACCTTAGCAATGCAATGAAATGCAACTTGTCTGTTTCGCGTGACCCTAATGTGATTCATGCGATTCCACATTCCTCTCTGTTTGGTTCAGATGGAGATTACGATGAGAACGCAATAACAAGTCCATCACAAATAAAAACTGTGAGTGGCTTTCCACTGTGCTTTCCGCTGTGCGCTCTACTGTGCTGACCAAGCACTGCACTACAGTTCACTGTGTGGTGAATGAAGGAGTTAGTGCTTCACATTGTTTAACTTGTGTGGGAGGTGGAAGGAGTTCATTAATGTCTATTAGTGTGCTTCTGAGTGCTTAATGTACTACTGCGATTACTGTGATTACTTGCTTGACTTCAGGAAATTAAAAACTTTAAACTTTATTGTTCAACTTTATTAAAATAACAAATAAAAGGACTTGAAGTTTCAGTAATTGAGGCACTGATTGTGTGCTTCCATAATTTCAGCCTTTCGGAATCCATTCAGATTTCCTTTTCTCGCTCTCCCACCTTGTTAACGCTTTCCACCAGCCATCGAGCAAGCTTAAGTTTCAAGGACTGCATTCTTAAATCAATGTTTAATTCTCCTGTTGCACATCCATTTTGAAGCTGGTGTGATACTGCAGTGGTGTACCATTTTGTGAAGAATTGCTTAAGCTCATCCTTTAGCAACTTGTTTAGTCAGGTCCAGAGGCCGGAGTAGATCAGTGCATGATGCGGACACGAAAACTGGTATAATAGCATTTTGCTCCAATGCTTCCAATACATCCTGAGTGATATGCCCCCTAAACAGATCCATTATTAACAGTGATCTCTGTTCAGTAGGTAGGTCCATCGGTCGTTTGATTTTATTACTATAAGGGACCAGAACATCACTGATAAGCTGAAGCATTGTAGCATTACATGCCCAGTGGTTTTCTGAATGGCTGATTAACCAACCCTCAGCGAATTGAAATGCAGGGTGGCAGTTATTGGTTTTGCCCTTATAAATGATCTGGAGGGAAGAAGTTCACCAATCATTGAAACTGCAAGCACTACTGAGACCTGTCTCTTATCGCCCAACCCACAGACCTCTACCTGCTTAGACCCTGTAGTTGCCATGGTCCACTGGCTGCATGGCATTAACTGGACACCGGTCTGATCCAAGTTGATAACTAAAGCTGGAGGGATCAGTTCTTGACTGCATGCTATAGCCACTCTGCCAGGAATTTTGATTTTAGGTCATTAAAGTCAAGAGGCGTTTTATGTGCTGCTTTTGTAGCTTTTCTTTTTGAGTACCCCATGCAACTCAACAACTTCCATGACTGCTGTCGACTGAAAGAAAGATTACCACTATTCTCAGACAAGAGGTCGGGGTTATGTGCTTTTACAACGCCATATGCGATAGCAGAAACTACCCTGGTGTTAACTACTGCACCTTCTGACCTCAGACTTTTTATGATATTTTTAAGCTCCTGTTCAACATCCTTGAGAAGCAATGCAGGTCATCCTCGGGGCTTAGTGGGCAGCTCAGGTAAAAGTTGACGGGTCTGGAGTTTTGCTGAGCTCGGTGAGGTAGTCTTTCTTAAAATCTCTCACAGTACTCTTGTTTATGGTTCCACAGTACTTCTTATTGTAGTGATAAACGGCATTCATAACGCTGTTCTCAATGGCATGTTTTACAATTCCAAATTGGACAGCTGCACTGTACCTCCCATACTCTCTCCTGCGCTTTTGAGGAGGAGGACCAGACAGCTCATCAACAACAGACTCAGCAACTTGGATGGGAGCTGAAGCAGACTGGCTCAGGGTTTCTGCACTAAGCAGTGCTCCAGATAAGTCCCTTGACAGACGTTTCCTTGTTCAACCAGGAAATAAGTGATATCTTCAGTTTTATTGTCAGTCAGTGGTAGCAGTGTACAAAAGGCTAGAAATACTGCCGCCAGTATTTCTTTGCAATCTGAAGACTACTGACAGTTGACTTCCGGGTTCACCAAGTACCATAGTAGCACTAATATAATTTGAGGCTAATAAGTCTGAGAGGCACAGCTGGGTGGGAATTTGGTTGCACAGTAATAAAGCATTATACGTTTTATATATATATATATATATATATATATATGTATGTATATTCATTGCAAAAAACTTCGATAATACATCAGTTAGGGTTGATAGCACAGTGACTAAAGTATGGAAATTTGACATTAGGGTTACCACCCCTACCACCCCACCCCTCCAAAAGGTAGACTAAGCTGTGGGTAGCAAAAAATCTGTATCTCAAATTGTTTTCAAGATACGGGTGCCAAAAGAAGCCATGAGTGCTGCAATGTTAGCCTATGGGAACTTTCTCAGCTTCAGAGCACTGTAACTTTGTAACCATTTTAAATTTACCAAACCACCAAAATGCACATCTATGGGGCCAGGGCTTGCCACCCTGCAAATTGCAGCTAAAAAAACTCTTATCGTTTAGGTACAGTAGTGTGGCAAAAAAGTGGTCTTTTTTGGTGCAGTAGTGTTTCAAATTGTGACAGTACAGATGCGGCAGTGTCATGATTTACGAAAGTGTAGCAAATGTACTGTCATGATTTGCGACATGATGGGGGACCTGATTTAAAAAATTGTATTTCTAGGGGTCCTAGAAAACAACTGATGGCACCATTGTGTTTCATGGGCCCCGTTTAGGTAAACACAACTGTCAGTGTTTACTTAGGTGCAGTAGAATTTGAATTACAGACATTTTTCTTCACCATAACTGAAACAAGATGGTTGCAGCATGACAGAAAAAGGGCAGTTTGCAACAGTAATATGTACTGGCAGCAGCTTTCGTGAGGCACATGTATTTGTTTCCCATTGACTATAATGGGAAAATTTAAATTTGGATAACTTTTGAATGGATTAATATTTTTTCACCAAATCTTCAAAAGGCACATCAGTGACCCAGACCATATCTTCCCTGAAGATTTCAGACCAGACAGACAAATAATTTGGGCTGTAGCCCTGAGCAAAAAGAAGTTTTTTGGCACTCTTCTGCTCCACAACCGCTTATTTGACCATTACACAACTTGCCAGATCCAGAGATCTAGGGTGCTTCACTGAGCATTCACAATTTCAGGCTAATCTGTCATATGGTTGCAAAGTTATTAAAGTGCAAAATGTTGGGTTTAACATAGAAGTGGCCAGGCAACCCTAACTATAGCTGCACTACCATGCAGCTATAATATATACACACACACACAGATATATATGTATACATTCACTGCAAAAAACTTTGTTAATGCACCAGTTAGGATTAAAGTGATAAAAGTAGAGAAATGTGGTGTTAGGGTTCCCAAGCCTAACACCCCACCCCCACCCAGCAGGCACCATTGACTATTGTATATAAGTGTGTTAATTGATTTATTTGTCTACTTTAATATATTACACCTGTGCAGTGATTCACTATATAAGAGGGTACATGTTAGAGGGGGGACGGCTCAGGGGCAATGTGAGGAAGTATTTTTTCACAGAGATGGTGGTGGACGCATGGAACAGCCTTCCTGAAAAGGTTGTGGGGTCTAAAACTGTGGGAGAATTCAAGAATGCATGGGACAGACATAAGGCAATTTTTTTGGGGGGGGTAGGAAGAAATAGGCTGTTGGTTAAATAGGATCTGCAGCTTATCCTCTAGGTAAGGAAATGGGCAAACTAGGTGGGCCAAGCGGTCCTTATCTGCCATCAAAGTCTATGTTTCTATGTTTCTATTATTCTCTTGATAAAGTGCAGGGGAGCCTGTGTGAAACATTGAAGTTTTTTTTCTGGCTTTTCATGGTTTTAAGAAGTGGAGCAGCTGAATCGATATTAAAGGATTTAAGCACTTTGATTCTGTAGTCAGTGTCTATGTCCAGCGTGAGTGTGTGCCAATGTTTTTTGCTTTGTTGTTGCTCCCTTTACATTGTGCACCACATACTGAGCAGTGACTCTTTTTCTTGTTTTGTATACGTGTGTTGTTGTTTGTCCAGGATGTAATTTTTGTGGGTTTTGAAGTTTGTTTTTGTGAAAAAAGTGAAACAAGATGGCAGCCATACAAAAAATTATTTTTTCATCATGAAAAAGGATGACTCCCTTACAAAAATGGATCCTTTTTCATATGGACCAAATTCTTTTTTCATTCCAAGCAGCTATCCAAAAGACTGTACTGAGCATGCTCAGAACCAAAATTTTATAATTTAATAAATTTATAATGGATTAATATTTTTTCACCGAACTGGTGAAAGTCACATCTGTGGGCAAATCCCTTTCTACCCTAAAAATTTCATGCCAAAATTCAAAACCATCTTATCTCTAGGCAATGCCAAAAAACAGCATAAAACACTAATTTTATTTAAACCTTTTTCATTATCTGCATCTCACAATTCTCACATCCAATCAGAACAAAACTTGTCATGTCAAGAGATCTACCCTATATGCCTGGGCATGCAAAATGTCATGCAAATCTGTTGAACAGTTGCAAAGATATTTAAGTGCAAATTTCGATATTTAACATGGAAACTCCTGGTCAACCCTAACTATGGTGGCGCTACCATGCCATTGTAATATATATGTATGCAATAGGCATGGACTCAAAAGCTATGTGATAAATGTGTTTACCGGAGCTACTATGTGATAAATCTACAGCCTTAGATTGATGCACATAGTAAACTCATCATCACTCATTGATAAACATAGTAAGCTCATTATCAGCTCAGCCCCCCCACCACCACCACTCCCCTGCCTGTCCTGCTAGCATTACTTCTATCAATACCCTTTTACTTTCTCTTATAGCTTTCATGTATGATCTAGTATCTTACTGCATAGTTTGTTTTTCTTCCCGTAGAAAAATGGATATGTTATTTCTTTAAACAGAATAATTATGAATTTGAATTGTATACTTTAATAAAAAGTTTTAAAATTACGCCACTTTTTGGCTAAACTAATGTGTTATATAAAAGAAGCAATAAAAATGTGCTGTATACTTAGGAAATCATATAATCTTGTGAGCTGAATGATTCATAGTGCCAGTTGTTCTTTGGTCTTGTGGTTTATGATCTCTTCAGCCCCCTCGATGGTATCAACCCAGTTTCATGACTATGCTCTCCCCCCACACTGAATCTCATAGTGTTACATAAATTGTTTGCATGACGTTGCCGTTTATTTTTATTGTTGTTTAACCATGGTATATGCATTTATTTATTTACTGTGCCTCCTCATCATGCAGGGTCATCTTATCATTTTAAATATTGCAGTGTTGACATTTTTCTGCTGTTCCAACAGTTGTTTGTTTTTAAAAGAGACAGCAACAAAAAACAGTCAAAAATGTTATTAGTTTTTAAAAGTACTGTAGTTAGTTGTTAACTTTTTATTTCTGAGGTATTTTATTCTTGTTCATTATGTTCATTAGAAGGTTTTCAACCTGATATTAGATGTGATGTATGAGCAGTTCTTCAGCTGGAGACTGGCTTATCTATTTCTAATCCTCTTCATAACTCATCAACATTGTGAACTTACGTATTGTGACATCACAAGTGATTGATCTTGCAACAGGTGATTGGCTCTTCTTGGTCAGTTGTCATGTCACAGACAGTGAGGTCATAGGGCTGGTGATGTATGAGGAGGAACAGCACTAGCGATGTCAGTCTCCAGGTAGAATGCTGTTTCATGTATCACACATAGTAGTGTGAGATAGAAAATCTTTTAATTAGTAAAAGGGAAAAGAAAAACTACTTCAGAAATAAGAAGTAATAATTCACAACTCTTGAAAGTTAATATTAATTTAGTCTATATGCTAACTTTTTAATATACAATTTTAATGTATCCTGTTTGTGCTTGTTCTTTCCTGTTGTATCCCCTCCCCTGGGTTGTGCCTGGAAATGAGCCTTGACTCAGTACACCTCTCCCAGTAATGAGTTAAAAAAGCACACTAAATAAATGTCCTTGTGCATAACGCTGTTCTATTATATGTGTGTGTGTGTATATATATATATATATATATATATATATATATATATGTGTGTATAAATAATAGCGGCACAATAGTGCCACTCTAGTTAGGGTTGAGTAGCATGTGTTATGTTAAACTTCAAATATTGCACTTTAATCACTGGGCTGGTAGCACTGAAGGTTAAGGTGCTGTATGCCACACCTTGCGCTATACCAGCAACCCGGGTTCGGGAGTCACCTCAGGTCATCAGGATGCCAGCATGGAGGGGGAAGGATGGAGCAGGATCGAGTGCTTATGGCAGTTCTCCTCTCCTGTGATGGTTGTTGCCCCTCCATAGTTGCACTGCCACTGTCTGGAGGTCTGGTGGCAGTGCAAGCAGGAGGGGACAACAAGTCAGGAGGGCACCTTGGAATGCAGTGCATGCATGCCTCCACACGTGCACGTGTGTGTGCAGGATGGGGAGGTGGGTGAAAACGGGGGAAAAAAACACATAAAATATATAATGAAAAAAAATTGCGCTTTAATAACTTTGCAACCAATCAATGGATTTGTACAAAATTTGGCATGCACTTTTCTGTGAGATAGCTCTCTTGATGTGTCAAGTTTCATACCAGTTGGATGTGTGGATTCTGTGATCCGGACAGTGCACAAAGTCATAAAGTTGCCATTTTCTGCAGTTTTTTTTTTTATCATTGCCTTGCATCCAGACAGTGTAGAATTTTGGTGTGATTTTTGTTATGGTAGAAGCAGCTTGGGAACAGAGCAGGCATGCATTTATTTTGTAAAGAAATATTAATCTGTTGCAAAGTTATTCAGTTTTTCATTTCCCATTGTTTTCCATGGGAAGATAAAGGGAGAAAGTTCAACAAAGGATTTGATCTCACGAAAAAGGATTTTGTCTCACAAGAGCCATTCTTTTTCTGTTAGAATAAAATCCTTTTTCGTGAGAGGAAAATCCTTTTTTTGTGAGCCATCTTGTTTTTTTTCATGAACTAAAAATGGTGGAAAATACATAAAAGTGTTGTCATTTTACAAATCAAACACCAGAACCTAGCTAAACAAGTCCAATTTAGTTAGATTCTGGCATTTGCTTTTGACAATTAGGGCCAGAAATACTTTTTATGGGCACCCAAAATCCTGGGTGCCCAGCTTAGCAAGAGGAGCCTTCTGCTACATTCTCTGTATGAGAACAACAGATTTTATTTAGTTCTGCAGCCACAGCTAAACTCCTACTGCCAGCTGCAGTGTGAGTTCTGAGCCTCCATTTTCCCTGTTGTCTAGTGGCATTCCTCACTCCCTGATCACTGTTCCCATGCATTCCCTGGTGTCTAGTGGCATCCCCACCATCCAGTTGTCATTCCTTAGTCCCTTCATTATTTTACTGATATAATCCGACACCGGGATGCCCACCCCGGGTGTCAGATGCCTCCACCTGCAGCCTCTGTTTTATTACTTACCCAACAATGGGGAGGCCCAATCCCCATGGTGGCATGCTGAGTCCCCCCCCCCCAAGCAGTGTGGCCAACCCCAGTGTCCCAAAATATTTATTTAAATCCTGTAAAAGAAATGTCCCATTGTCTTTTATTTTTCACCTGAAAAAGAAAAGATCCTCATCATATCTGCCATCCCCTCCCCACCCAACCCTCCCACTGAGCACCCACCACCCCACACACACCTTACCTCTACTTACAACTGGAGGTCATTGGCTGTCATCTTCTGTGGAGCTAGGCATGTCTGCACTCTTCAAAGCTGAACCGCGAACTGAAGAGTAAAGGTAAGCCTCATATAATGTATTTCAATGGTGATTTGTACTTATGTTTATAACTTTGCCATTTTTTGGAATTTTTCACCAAATTCTCAACATGGCCTTTTTGGGATCCCACCTCAAGGACACTACAACTGTCATTTCATTAGTTGGGCCTGGAAGGTGATTTTGTGGTCACTGTGTGAAATCACCTTTTGGGTCTGAATAACAAAATTTCACCACCAGTGTTCATGAGATGGGATACCAAAAAGGGCATGTTGAACATTTGGTAAAAAAATTCCTAAAAATGGTCAAGTTATGTGCGTTTGTTTAAACTTTTCTAGGCATGCACATAACTTTGGTCATTTTCAAGATTTCAACCCCAAATGTTCAACATAGCCATTTTTTTCACACCACCTCATGGAGCAGTACAGCTGACATTTTTCACATCCTGTCCAAAATGAGTTTTTTCACCTGTGGCATGGAATTGCATTTTGGCATGGATTTGAAAATGTTCACCTATGGGGCTCATGAGGTGGGGCCATAAGAAGACCATGGTGAAAATGTGGGGTCAAAATATTAAAAAATGCCAAAGTTATGACCATTCATTGCAATTTTGCTACACCCACTTGTAACTTTGTAAATGTTAAATATTTTTACCCCCGAGTTTCAACATAGCCTTCTTATTACCCCCATCTCATGTATGTCACAGCTGTCATTTTTCAAATCCTGGCCAAAATGTGTTTTCACATCTGTGATGCGGAATGGCATTGCAGTTGCACAGAATTATGTTTTGGCAGGAATTGAAAAATTTTCTATACCGGGTTCATGAGGTGGGGTAATAAGATGGCTATGGTGACAAGTTGGTCACTGTTGTCCTATAAATGGAAGTGTAGGGCTCAGTGGGCCCTGTGCTTCCACAGCTACATACATATACACATCTATGGAGGGATGGGAGTGCAGGATCCAAAGGAGCCCATGCTCCCACAGTAAAATAAGGATACTGTTATACTATCTCAAAAAGTAAGAAAATAAGTTGAAAAAACATTGTTGATGCTCCAGTTAGGGTCAAAGTGACAAAAGTTGGGAAAGAGGTGTTAGAGTTTCCCTAACATCCCACCCTCCCAAACCAGGCAGGAGAGCAGGTGTGGGGGATGCCTTGGACTTCTCAAGCCTAACACTCACCCCATTCTCATAATGTATACACATCTGACCATATTTAGAGATGGAATGGGGTGAGTTTTAGGGTTGAGAAGCCCAAGGCACACCCCACACCTACTCTCCTGCCTGGTTTGGGAGGATGGGGCTTTAGGGAAACCCTAATTCCTCATTTCCCAACTTTTGTCACTTTGACCCTAACTGAGCATTAATGAAGTTTTTGCAACATATATGTGTGTGTGTGTATATATATATATATATATATATATATATATATATATATATATATATATATATATATATATATATATGTATATAGAGAGAGAGGGAGAGATATTTTATTTATAGTAAAATTGCAATCTTTGTATGACAATTGCAATTTTTGCATGTTTTCTCACAAATACTGATATTTTTTTCACAAAATTTGTAATTTTTGTGGAAATAATATTTTACATGGGTGAGACTTCCCCCATACAAATGGTTAGTAGTAATTTCTCTGTGTACACTTTCTCAGTATATACAATTGTGATCAAAATTAGCAGGAAACATCCAAATGTATGATATGTAATAAAATAGATGGGTGAGTCCATTATACTCTGAAATAAATCCATTGAGGGGCCCAGAGGCAAACCCAATTCTAAGCAGTCAGTTTTGATCTGGTTAGCCCCCTTGATGGATTTATTTCCTTGAATACCACACTTTTCCTCATCATTTACTGTGCACAGATTCTGACTGAAGTGTTAAAACAGCTCACACAAAAAGAACACAGCAACTTGAGGAGTTGAGAGAGTTACTAGAGAACATCTAGTTAGATATGTTTGTTGTCCTTGCTGCTGTGATCTCCCTGTTGACGAGATGTTTCACCTCAGTGGCCTAACCTAGCAAACAGCATTTTAAATGAATTTAATAAATACATTAGAAGGTCACTCATATCAGTCTGCAAATGTTGGTAATGCTGTTGCAATTTCACAGTTAAAAGCAGTCTCTCTCCATGGGCTAAGTAGACAAACATTGAAACAGTTAGCAATGCAGAAATTCACAGAGCCCACTCTTTGTGATGGTAATGTCCTGACTAGCACAACAAATGGTCTTTTGTTTTACTCAGCCCCTAGAGGTGAGAATTTGAGGACTTTGTAAAAGGGTTAATAATCTGAACAAACACTGATCCTTTACAAAACAAATGGCCTCCTCCCTTCTTTAGGTCTCTGCAGACCACCTTGAATCAATTAATGTACTATATTTTATCCAAGAGAGGTTAAGCAATAGAAAATGAGGCAAGAATGTAATTTAGAAAGTAAATCAAGTATGGTGTGGTGGGTTAGGTCACAGATATCTTCTGCACTACTTCATACTGTATACCACTTAATTCATACTTCTGTATTTTGCCAAATGTGTATTTCTGTAAATGTTATCCCATGCTTCCTTTCCCCAATTCACACCTGGAAATGCTCTCTGGCTTAGCATGCATTTCCTGGCCAAAATTTCTAAATTCAGCTTTATTCATCAGTTTTTCATCAGGCGTTAATAAGGGACAAATCTTTAAGGAATGCCTTGTAAGCTGGCCTGGTGGAACTGAGGGTTGAGGTGCTGGACACCACACCTCATGCCACACTGGCAAAGTGTATTCAGGAATGAGCCTGGGTCATCGGGGGTTGTCAGGGGAGGGAGAGGATCGAGCATCCAGAAGACAGCTCTCCTCTCCCGGGGAGGGAGGACTGGCATTCCCACCGAATGACTACCCCCAGGTGGAAGCCAGAGACAAGTGTGGGTCAGAGGGGCCAGACATAGGGAGGGTGCTGTTGGACTACTGCAGGCGCACGCACACCTCCATGTGTGTATGTTCTGCATGTGCATCCCAGCAACAGGGAAGGGAGAAAAAGCTGAAAAACACCTCCAGCTGTAGGATGATGAGTCTGACTGACCTCCCACAGGCTCCTCACCCTGCGACCAGGTAGGGGTAAATCCCGGTGATACTGAGGTGATGGGGCTGGGGGGGGTCGGTCAGAAGGGGGTAGCCAGGGGCAGAAGGAGGATAAAAGTGTATATAGAAAAAAAGAAGAAGAAAAAAAAGGAATGCCTTGTAATATTCATTTGCAAGATATTTAAAATACATTTGTTGGGGGGGCTAAGGTCCAGGTGCAAGACAGTCAAAACATTTGCATGTGTGAAGTCCTGCAACATTTAAAAAACATTTCTGGCAGACAAATGAATGTCCAGAGTTTCAGGGACATCAGCAGCACCCATCACTATTGTGACATTTATTTTGTCAACTAAAATATGTGGCCAGAAATGCACGCTGAACTGAAAAGTTAACTGTTTTCCTGGTGCAGCTGGGGGAAGGGGAGGGAAGGGGATGGGAGTGGAATACATAACAAAAATGACATACAGAAATCAGTTATCTTTTAATTGGACTGCAGCTGAAATTCCATTACACAGGAGCACTAATGAGAGCAGAACAGTTTACATTGAAATCCAAAGTGTAAGTACTGGCAGCCAGCTATAACATTATAAAGAAATACTAGCAATACTTGAAATAAAAAGCAAAAGAACACAAAGTAAAAGAAGGTATCTGTAGGAAGAGCCAAAGTTTGAGGAAAAGGATGGTGATAGCCATCGGACTCAGGAAGCAGACAAGGGTGCATGGGGGACTTAGGGAAGAAACAGAAAAATGAGATGTAAGGGGCAGTAATGGAGAGAGGCATGGGGACTACAGGTCAGAAGAAACAGAGGGGGAGGTTTGGATGAAACCAGGGGTGCAGGGGAGGGTCTTTTAGTTACAGTAGCATGCAGCCACCTGGGAGACAGGGGTTCAGTCTTGTGTTCCAGAGTCCCACCTTAGGACCGACTGGGAATGATGGAGGTTAGGGGCTCACTTCCCAGGGAAGGTGGCAGGGTGTGGGTTACCTGGCATTTGCATACACACTGCCAGCCAAAGGAAAAAACTTGATGCTAAATATGAAGGAAGCTGGTCTGGACAGAGGAAGGGTGCAGCTGTAGTGGCCTTGGATCATTACAGTAAGGGATGAGAGAAAATGGTGTAAAAACTGGAGAAGAACTAAAACAAAGCCACAGGAATGACCAAACTGCACATGCAAATTATTTGAATATCAGACTGTGGGGGGCCCAGTACACAGACACACTGGTGCCTGCACAAAATCATAGTGCAGATAGGCTCCCTATTGCACCACCACCAAAAACTGCCATACACAAAAGGGCAGACTTAATCAAGGGGGTGAAGTCCTCCTACAACGAAGTCCCAATGCAAATTGTTAGGTTAGTTCTTGGTGACTGCAAATGGGATTTGTGCTCGCCAATGTCATGGCTTATAAAAGTCACAGAGATGTGTGTATTACATACCACCAGTCATCTGGTGCTATGCCTTGCTTGAACCCTGGGTGAATAGCAGTGCAGCTATAGAATTCATCCCACCCACAGGACCCTCTGCTGTATGACTGATTCTGTGCCAAAGATTTTTGGGTTTTGGTGGTCTCTGCCATCCATCCATCCATCCATCACCAGTGTTCCAGCATCTCCGCCATCTGCTCCTTAAGTCTTTCAGTGCTGTTGGCATGCAGCGGTACCCCTTTCCTAGCACCATTCTATACCACCATACTTTTCTCACAGTCTCTCACTAATGCATCCTGAGGCAGTTGCTGTTTTGCCACACCCCTATCCAGTGTTGGGTAACTTACTTTTTCTATTACTTTCTATTTTTTTTAGAAACTTGATCCAGGAAGCTCTGTGCAGTCACTAGCAAGGATGGAGAAGTACTAGAATAAGTAATACACCTGACAGTTACAGTTACTTATTTCTTTTTATACAAAAACAATATAAAAATAGTAAAAAACTATGACAGATGACATTTATTTGAAAGTAATAGATTAGTTACTAGTTACTTTCAAATAAATGTAATCAGTTACAGTTATGTATTACTTTTGCATAAAAAGACATAAGTAATTGTAACCATAAGGTGTATTACTTTTTCTAGTACTTCACCATCCTTGCTAGTGACTGCACAGAGCTTTCTGGTACAAGTTTCCAAAAGTAATAGAAAGTAACAGAAAAAGTAACTTACCCAACACTGACCCTATCGACTGAACGTAGTAGTCCTAAAGATAAGGAGTGTCGCAAAACTATGAAACTGCCTGTGGTAGGCATCCCTTGCTACATGCAAATCTTTTTGAACTCTGTAAGCCATTTGCATGGCAACTCCTGTTCCTCACTGTATATAGCCTCAACGTCAGCTGCTGAAGAAATGTGGAAGCATAAGTAAAGCATACTGTGCAGAATACAATATCTGACATGCCTCACAATGGATAAAGTGCTACATTCAAAATATGATTGCTTGGCAAAATATACAAAATTCTATACTAGGGCAATGTAGAAGCACAAGGAGGATAACTTGGTGGAGAGAAGGGAAAGAAACAGGGCTAATGGCAGGTACAGGAGGGAGTAAACTGTGGTTTGAAGAACCATTTTAGGAAGTAGTACCAGTGGGGGATAGGCAGATGTGAGACAAATTGCTGTTCCAGAGGCTGGGGAGAAGGCAGACAGAAAAGGCAGATTGTTCTATCGGCTATGGAAGCTTGTGTTGGGGGGGGGGAGTTGAAAAGGAGAAAGTACCATAGGAATGAAAAGAGTAGGAAGACAGGATCAAAGGGGAGAGGACAGCAGAGATGTAATGAAGAAGAGTTCCAAAGTTTAGAAAAGAGGGAGGAGCAACAAGAAAGATGTCCAGATTCGATGGAGGGGAAGGAGAGGTGCAGGTATACGAAGCAAAGATAAGTGAGAGGTGCTTCAGAGTTAGGAGAAAAATGGCAAAAGGAGTGGAAGAGAGTCTTGTCTGGCTAGAGTGGCCTTGGAAGCAGCACTGTACACCACGGCTGGGATATTCAAAGGGGTTGCGCCTGGCGCAACAGTGTTGCACTGGCGCAACCCCACATTGCACCCAGGAGGATGTTGAGAAGGCTGCCAGGGTGCGCAAATCTGATGTGTGCTGGGGCGCAATGCTAATGTATGTCGCAAATACGGGGTGCCCATGGCCATGCACATCCTGATATTCAGCCCAGGATGTGCAGCACATATGCTAGCACAACTCTGGCATTGCGCCATATAGGGGTCTCAGAGTTGAGCCTCCAGAAAAGATGGAACAACTCCTGACAACCCACAGGTGGGCTGCAGTTTTGCAGGGCACAACACAGCAGCCCAGCCGTGGGTGGCCACCCACCCACCCAGAACACCGTTGGCAACCATACACACAACCCTGGTGGTCAAGTGGACCTCCCCCCCACCCATAGCTGCAATCGTGGAAATGTTTACCAATCAAGCCCTGGTAGTCTAGTGGTCCCCCCCTCCCAAGTCCCGACTCCCCGATAATTGTAATGTAAGACCATCCCTGGTGGTCAAGTGGTCCCTCCTCCTACCTGAGTCCCCAAGAAATGTAAAATGACCATCCCTGGTTGTCTAGTGGAACCCCCCCAGCCCTAGCCATGATTGCAGTAATCCTTTAGAAGGGAAAGCCCTGGTGATCCAGTGGCACCCCCACCCCTCCCACCCACACTGATCCCTGCCCACCCCATTTCTCCCCGCCTTGGCAAGCAGCTGCAACCCACCTGCATACTGCCCGGGTTGCTCACAGTACAGTATAGGTGTAAGTCTATTGTCCCCAGTGTGAACTAATAGCTTGCAGGGCATACTGTGTATTTTGATAAGTCCCAAATATGTGAATGACTTCATTCACATATTTGGGATCGTCTTCAGTACAGTATGCCTTGCAGTCTATTGGTCCACACTCTGACCAATGGACTTACAGCCCATACTGTACCCTGTTATTTGGTGGTGGTCGTGCGGTATGTGGGTGGTTGCAGCCACCCACCGATGATGGGGGGAGCAGGTGGGCAAGTGGTCCAGTGTGGGTGGAGGGGTGGGGTACCACTGGTTCACCAGGGAATTATGATATGGCGCTGTTCCGTGTTTGCGGCAATGGGTGAGGGGGTACCACTAGACTACCAGGAAATTATATGAAGATCTTATTCTGGCGAACAGAGACTCGGGAGGGATGGGGACCACTAGACTACCAGGGAAAGTCTACCATTACATTCATCAGGAATCGGGAGGAAGGGGAGGCCACTAGACTACCAGAGATTGTTCCTCATACATTTCTGCATTCGTGGCTACAGGCGGGGGATACCCTGGGATCCCCACCGCACACGTCATGCTATGCAGGGTGCCAGGTGCAAGTCGCTGGGCTGCCCTGCACAAGGCATGCAATTGGGGCCATAATGACATGCAAATTGCTCCATTTGCACCTTGCATATATTATGGCCTCATTTGCATGCCATCCACTGAATATCGCGGGTGATGCACCTTGCGCAACTGCAGTTGTGCGGGTGCATCCCCTTGCTTCCTGTCCATGGCTTGCACTGGTGCAGTGTCACTGTACCATGTGCAGTCTGTGCCATATTCAACTGTGTTGCACCATGGCGCATCACCACTGAATATCACCTGGTCCTGGTCCTGGCCCCGGCGCATCCCAGTTGCACTGCACCCAGGCTTGCGCCCCTGCCAGGTGCAGTCTGAATATCCAGCCCCACATCCACATAGTCAAACACCAGTAAGATTACCTTGGCATCACAACCTGTTGCCACAGAAATTATTCTGATGTTACAAGCAGAGGGTGATGACCTCAGGGCTGGGAAAGTCAGAGACACTTATGAAGTTTAAGGGGCATGCAACCTTCTTTCAGGAAAATGTAATTAATAATAAACAATGGAATGTCCTGAAGTCCCAAATAAGAAAAAAAAGTGTCTACAGGAAACTAGAAAATCCCTTTAAAAATGTAACTTCCCCATACTGTGCAATATGGCATGTACACCCATAAGACTCAGAACCCCAGCGGCAAATGAATCAGATAAGATTAGCTGCAGCTTTGGTATTCCAATTTCCAGATTAGCTCTACTGAAATCTCAAAAAGCGAGAAAAGCTTGCACACAATCTACTGAAGAAACACATATATATATATAATATTTATTGCTACTTATAAACAAGGTGCAAGGCATGTAGCCAAAGAGTGAGTCCACACAGACTGACACAACACCCAATATCATTTTATGCCCCACCCAACACTTTATCAAGGGTCTATCCAAAATACCTCCTTACTGTTTGAGGAAACTTTGTGTACTCATGCACCAAGGCTGTATTTTAAATATAAGTAATTTAATCTGAATGTAATTCGCTTTGCAAAAGAAAGTATAGTGTACTTAAGCAGCAGTGCATTGAAAATGGGCAAAAAATCTGACCCCAGCTTTTTTTCACTACAAAAGATCCCAGGCATCTTTCAATTTCATTTGGAGATAACATTTTCTAGTCCCATTAAAATGTATTTTACAAATGTTTCAATTTTATTTTTTCTCATGAAAAAGATGGCCACAACATTTGGAATAAGCACGGCACTGCTGACCTGGCAAGTGTTAGGACTGGGAAAGTAAAACAGCTCTTGGTGCCCAGCACAGGAGATACCTAGAAAAGTAGATTTGGGAGATGTGCTAATATTTTTATTAATTGTAGCTGAAACTAGCTTTTGGAAAAAAAAAAAAATTTTGTTGCACACTGCTGCTTTTTAACATGGTTTGACTTAACAATTGTTTGTACAAGGCAGCAGCACACATTACTGTGTTTACACATTGCCCTAATTCGCAAAAGCTTGCAGAAGTCCAGTCATTATAGCTGCCTGTGGATTTCACAAAAGTCAATAAAGACAAATATAGGCATTATTTCTTCCCAAGAAGTAAAAAAAAAAAATTAATGATCAAAATAACTTAGTACATGCCACCCTTTGACATGACCGTGCAACTCCCAGATATAAAAAGCAATAACTCTGATATGACTCTAGTTACTTATATTTAAAATTTAGATTGTTAGGTCATAAATACTTTTTATTGCGCATTTGTCAATGTTAATGGCATAGTTTGGAGTTTTTTAATTGCTTGCTTTATTAATTGCATATTGTTATATTTGTTTTATGTATTTAGCATTTTTGTCCAGGAAAGGCACACTAACTCAAAGCTTATTTCCAGGTTTGACTCAGGGGCACAGAGAGATTATATGACTCGCTCGTGGTCACACATTATGTAAGTGGAAGTTGTGGAATCTGAACCCCGATCTGTCGTGTCTCCAGGTTCACAGATTTGTGCTATAACCTTTAGGCAATATAGTCTCTCTAATAATACTGTAAGTAGTTTTGTATAGTCTGTCTTCTGGCCCAGGTTATGTCTGAAAAAGGGGTGTAACTCAGCACACTTACCTGAGAAAGAAAGAAAGAAAGAAAGAAGAAAGAAAGAAAGAAAGAAAGAAAGAAAGAAAGAAATTCTTCATTCACACTAACCTTACAAATCAAATGGGTCCGGAACTGCACTAGCCCAAGGAAATTTGCACTATGTCCCAAACTAGTAAAGTTAATGTTAAAATCAACCCCTGAGTTAAGTACAGTAGTACTAGTTCATACAGTATATCAGACAGTATTTGAAATACTGATCAGAGAAATGATACAGCCTGATGCACAGTTCCAAGAACACAACTCAGAAGCCAAACTTTGAATGCGTTCAGTTCAATAAACCCAAGGTGGTGAAGTATAAGAAGCAGAGTTCAAATGTTACAATATATTAGACAGAAAGCTTGTCACACTTGTTTTGGCTTTTTATTAAAGACAAACCTCTAGCCATCTGTAGTTTATAAACAAGTGACAAGACATTTTCTTTTGTTACTGACTTCTCATGTTCCCTAAGTATTATTTTATCTATGTTCAAATAAAAGGTATAGATACAGGACCTCCCAGCTCCCACCCACAAAATCTTTGCTAAAATGTTTTAAAATAAAAAGCAATTGTGTTTTATAAATACATTAAAGAAACTACAGATTTTGCAAACTTTTGTTTTACATAAAAAGTTCAAAAATGCACACTCATCTGTGAAAGGAGATGAAGTTAGAAGAGCAGATTGCTGCTTACCTGCTTTGCATGGTCCCCTGTGAGCTATGGTCAGATTGACATCAGGCTGGCTGTTATAGACGGACTCTCGGAATTTGCAGAGGTTTCCATATGTTTTTTGGTCTGATCCACAAAGCATCTCTTTCCTCATGCAGACACACTGCGGCTCAGGGATGTGTCCAAAATTGTCACTGTCCACCTGGATGACACACTTCAGGCCTTCCCCGCATCTCCCATAGAAATTACCGGTGGGGTTAGCATCACATAGCTGACCCTCCGTGTTCCCACATTCCCAGCAGCAACCACACCTGTCCCGGATCCTCCCTGCCGGACAAGCTGGGAGAGAGGGGCACAACTCTTGCTGGCACTCTGGGCACTCCTTACCTCCCTCCAGCAACCTATCCCAGCCCTTGTGTCGGAATTTTTTTCTTGGAAAAATGACTACAGCTTCTGCAAATAAAACTACTGTAAGTAGCAGCCGCAATTTCATCATTTTCCTCCCCTTAAGTTTTTATTTTCAAGAAATGAAAGTCTGGGGTTTTTTTGTCAGAAAAATGTCTTCTCAAAACCCCCAAAGTTCTTTGTTGGAACCACTTCAAAACAAAAGCTTTGATATATTCATATATATCATCAATGCTAAACGTTCTGAAAAACTTTTCAGGTTTAAAACCATGCACTGTTTTGTTAATTATCTTTGGAAGATAACTTTGCTCTTTTACATAAATTGTTAATTACCTAAACAAAATCTACACTCTGCAAAGATAAAATAGTTACAGAGCTGTATTCCTCTTCAGTCAAAAAACTCACTGATTGCTGTTAAAACGAACTCCATACATGCCCTTTATTTTTAGCATTATATGTCACCAAAGCTAATGAATGCAGATTTCTTCTCCACAAAACAAGATATTGACCTATAAATGAAGAACAGGCAGCTGAATGCTGACTGTTATGGAAAAAAGTTGAAATGGTCTGCAGAGATTTGCCAAGAGGATGAGATTTCCTTCTGTCTGCTGGGGGTAGGTGTGGGGAACTCTTTTCCAGACAGGAAAGGTTTATATGGCATTCAGCCCTCAGTAAAGCATAGGAAGGGGGAAGGAGGAGGAGCCAGAATCACACTCCCCCTCCCCTACCCCTTTGTAAACATAAGGCTTCACACCTACTGTACTTGGCAAGCAGACACAAGCTATAATTGCTGACTTACGAGCTGAAAATGTCTTTCTAGACACTCTTTAAAACAAAAACAGAAAAACTACATTCCCTTTAATCCACAATGTGCATTATACATCATTTTTTATTAATTAATTTTAGAATTTCTTCACCAGGAAGGCAGTATACTGTAACCTAGAAACCAAGCAATCCTTTGTTTGAAACCCGCAACTGCTACTTGCTTACTGTGTGACCCAGAGCAAGCCAACCACCCTGTGCTCCTGGGATGCCTCTGGAAACAAGATTCAGCTTGGTGTTCCTTTACTGGCCACAATTTCTAAAATAAAACAAATAAAAATACTCTCGGCAGCCCAGCTGAGATGCAGCATCTCATTTTCATTGGGGTCCTGGTTTTACCATTTCCAAAATGGGGTGGCTCTAATGGGGCATGAACTGGTAATTTTCTGGCTTCCAAGCCATTGCTCTAACCATTATACCATGATGCCTCCCCCGTGATTAAAGACCTGAAGTAGTAGGAAGATAGGTAATGGGTAGTAGGCAGGCATTAGGTAGACTTATATTTGTATCATTGTGCACTTCTAATGCAGTCAGAGCACCAATGAAATACAAGCTAGTGCAATCAAAAGCAACATTTAAAACAATTCAGTAGGACTGCAGTGGCATTCATAACTGTATAGTGTAACACTGTTAGTCTGTAAAATACTAGCTATACAAATTAACACATACATAAATATCTGAGTAGATGAAACTTGGGAGGGACCTCACTCTAACTCTAAATGTATTCATTATGGACCAAAAAAGGTCTAAACGTCTGTGAAATTAATCATTGCAGTTCAGCCCATGCTGTCAGCAAACTGTAACAGTATAAATGTATAATGCAATGAGAGAGTTAATTGTTTCATAACACAGACTACATTTCAGAATCTTTATCTTCACACTAGGGCTTTACTCATTTCTAATTCTGTAACCCTGGTCCCTCCTCATTTCTTTTTTTTTTCCATTTTACAATTTATTTACCCAGGATAGTCAAGCTGAGATACAATATATTGTTTTCAGTGGGGGAGTCCTGCTTCTACCAAATTTTACAGCTCAGAGGGTTGACAAAACATAACACAGGTGGTGGTCACCATGTGGAATAACCTATCTGGTAAGGCTCTGCACTGTTCAGGCTTTCAAAGCAGGACATTATAGATCCCCGAGGAGAACAAAATGGCATGGCACAGGGTCATCTCACCATGAACAAAAAATGGGCATCAGTGAATGCTACAAGCATAAGGGCGTGCATTGAAATAACATTGGGTAAAACACTGACGACCATAGAAACAGCGCACACCCTTAGAAAACATGGGCTTCCCTGCACCACCTGACATGGGAGGATTAAACCCCCCCACCCTCCTGGAATTTAGATAACAAACTCCAGGGGAGGGGGGAGACTTTGGGAATGGGGGAAAACTAGGGAGGGGGAAACTTTGTTTAAAAAAAAAAAACACTGCAAAAAGTTGTAGCATGGGGAGAATCAAACCACAGTCCCAGGTCTTTCGTTCCACTGTGTGCTGATGCCTTGGCCACTCCACCACAGGAGCAGCTTGACCAGGCACACAGCACATGGTAACTTGATCCCTCACAAGAAAAACATACAGTTGCAGGGCTAGAGGTAATTCCCTACCGCTGTTATACCCCTGTCACTGTAAATCCATGCGCTCGCTACACAGCACTGTTAATACCACACTGTCTTTCTTGTGCGGTATTGACCCGGTACTGTGTGGGCTAATGAAAGCCTGCCTGCCTTCCCCTCAGCCCTGGACACTGCCTGGCCACCAGACTCCAGATTTATTGTACCAGGAGGAAGGACAGCCTTCCCCTTCCTGGTCACAGGGGACAGATAAGTGCCGGTCTGCGGAGAACAGGTTCAGGGCTGATAGCCTGCCCTCACAGTCTCCACAAGGCAAACAGCTTATGAAAAAAAAAAGTGGGAACCAAATAGTGCTGAGTGGAAAATGCAAATCTGATTTTGCAAAAATTTTGCAAAACTTTCTAAATTCTGACCTTTGCAAAATCCATGTCCTCTGAACGTTCTCAATGAATTGTTGCCATGTTCCACAAAATGTTTTGGCTGAATTGTGGAATGATGCATATGTACTGCAGAATGACAGTTCTGTGAAATTCCATTCCAAAATGAAATACATCCACTTTCAGTACATGCAATCACCATTCCACAGTTTAATACAGCAATCCACAATACATATATTCATTCCGCCATTCTATGTCAGAATTTTATGAAAGTTTCCAAAGTGCATTCTGAAATTTTGCAGAAGCGAAATTCTGACTTTCATGATAATTGCACTAGCAGAATTTTATTTTCATACAGAACTAGGACCAAATTGTATTACATTGTTTTAGGTTATGGAGAAGGGAGTAGCCTGTTATTTCATTAGATGTGGAGCAGCTCATACATCTCCTTCAATCCTCAAGTGCAGGAACCAGTGGAAACTTCCATCTGGATAGAATGCGCCTTTTTACCTCTAGGGGATCCAAACAGGCAAACCCTCCAACTAAAAGTCCCTTAGGAAGAATACCTGGAGGACTGCAAGCAAACAGAGTTTGTGGTTCACCTTTGAAGAGTGCAGACATGTCCTGGTCCAGAGAAGATTGCAGCCACCGACCTCCGGAGGTAATATGGGGAAAGGGGGTGTGGGGAGATGGGTGCGCAGAGGGAGGGTGGGGATGGAGGAAGAGATACATGGGAAGATGACAAGGGACCATTTTCTTTTTCCAGGTTTAAAATAAAAAGATGTCAGGGGACTGTTTTCTTTTTTACAGGTACATTATACATTTGGGGACACTGGGAGTGGGCTACCCAATGTCCCACATGCTGCCAAAGTGGGGATTGGGCACTCCACTGTTGGCAAACATAAGGGGGGAAACAGCAATACTGCTGGGAGGGGGGAGACATACTGGGAACACTGGGAGTGGGCTCTCCAGTGTTCCACAACAATAATATCAGAATTTTATACAAAACTGGGGACACTGGGAGTGGGCTACCCAGTGTTCCACACTGTCAGGGGCTACTGCCAACATAGGGATTGGGTACCACTCTGTCAGCATTCAGCAAACCTTAGATCAAGAGGACACACTGCTGGGGGGAGGGACAAACCATACTGGGCTGAAGAACAACTGGGGACACTGGGAGTGGGCTACCCAGTGTCCCACACTGAGGTGGATGGGGAGGGCCTGTTTTGTTGGTTTGGGGAAGAGATTTGTTTTTGGTTTTTTTGGAAGCCGCTGTTGCAAGACTTCCACTTTCACTCCACAAGCTGATCAACTGTTTACTGACATGGGCTTCATGCAAACCAAAGGACCGAAACCCTCTCTGATTGGAGTGACTTCAGCCCTTTGAAGTGCATGACCATTCACCCACCTAACAGAGAGTTGCATCAGGACCACACCAACTGGTCATTGGGGCTGACTGCTGAGCCCATTACAAGCCCCTGGTTTTGTGTGCTGCAATGGGCTCGGCAGTGAAGCCCCCCAAAATCCTGTATTGCAACAATACATTTGATTGCACTTGCATGCAACCAATGTAAAAAGACAAAAAAAAATGTTGAACCATACTGTGAACCCTCTGGTGTTCAAGTTCTAGTTTTGAACTTGAACACCAGAGTTTGCAAGCACAGTTGGAATATTTATTTTAATTTTTTTTTTTTAATTCTCTTTCTGCTCTGCAGTTGCAGAGCATCCTTCTGGGGTACCCTCATGATGCTGCCTCTACTGCCAGGTCTGAAATCTCCTCACTCTGGCCTCCCCCTAACCTCCATGGCATGTCCAGCCCCCCCAGATCTCCTCCCTAGGTGGCCTTTCTTAAATTAGAGGAACTTACTGTGGGGACGGGTCTGGCATGGGAGGTACCGGTGGAGGTAGGTCTGACTCTTCAGGATGTGGGCAGGTCCCCGGGGTCCCCATCATCTCCGCTGCAGCTGCAGGTTTTTTTGCTGTACTTGTGTTTCCCCCATGGAGCTCGGACATGCACTGATGTCTTAGGTACATACATGCTGACATCTGCCGCAACTCTGCCCCCCCGCATCTATAGCGCTGCATTTCTGACTATCCCCTGACCACAATCAGGGGCCGCTCGGGAGTGGCGCTTCCCCTGGAACCCTCCCTGGGAAGGGAGAGCAGTTCTCCGGATGATCAATCACTTCCTTCCCCTGCCAACCCCCAGTGACCCGAGCTCGTTCCCGAACTTGGGTCGCCGGCATGGCACAAGGTGTCATGTCCAGCACTTCAGCAGCACAGGGCCGGCTCCAGTTGGAATATTTCTAGAACTAGTTCTGACAACCCTATCAAGCGGGTCACAGTTTGTCTGTTTTTCAGTGTGTGATTCGTGTTCAGCTTGTACTGTGAGCACCAGTGTAGAAATGAGCACATTTCATTTTGTGTACTCTCACTTAGACTGTCACTGACAATAAGCATACAGGGTTGGACAGGCAGGCAGGGTAAAAGTGTTGTGGAGTGATCAGTGAAAATGAAAACAGCTGCTGCTGTAGGGCTGTGTGAACCCCTATATGTTCCACCTTGTGAACTTTATGACTAGAATCCAATGATGTGTTATCAGGCTCTACCTGGTTCTACAGGCAAAACCAAGACAGAGCCATGCTCTACTATATCTAGGTTCTACCTTGTTATAGTGTACTTAAAAAAGGAAAAATAAATATATTTTACATTTTTTAATGTAATTGCAAATCTGTGCATGAGTGAAGTCTGTTTAATCACCAAAGTGTATTGTTTTGTGTGTTTGTTTTGCAATAGTCCTATCTTTTCCTCTTTTAGGGCCTCATACTAGTGCAGCCTCTTTCCCACCCCACACTAATTTTGGTAATTACTTAGCAGTTCCAGAACCCAATGACATCTGCTGAGCTGAAGACAACATAGAGGACAATGTATAGTCCACTATCCACAACAAGCGTGTGTAGCTATCGTGAGGTTGCCATGGTGACCATTTAAACCTTCAGAGCGAAGCTCGACAGGTTTTGGTCACCATGGCAATCTTGGGATGGCTACTCATGCTTGTTGTATTTAGTAGACTAGTAGACCATACATTGTCTTTTATAGTGTATGGTCCACTATACACAAACTAGAAACTGCACCCACTCCGAAAAATGAGTTTGTATGTTTTAAAAATCCACTCACTTTTTTCAGAGCCGCTCTCATCTGGGGTCAGCACTCACCATAGCATCCATTTTCAGGAAGAGCTGAAGTTAGTGGAACATGCATGCATGAACGTGTTCCATGTTGTTGTGTTGCAGTAGCTATGTATCTAGTGCAGCACAACAAAAATGACGCAGCTACTGCAGCACAACATTGTTCTAGGTATGGATTGCTACCTAGAACAATGTTCTACTATACACTACAAAGAGGATAATGGGTGGGCAGTAGTGAACAACAATGCCATGTTCTCTTCAAGAGGTTGTCCTGACAACCAAGTAAACCTCGAGAGCGAAGCTCGAGAGGTTTGCCATTGTTATGAAACCTCGAGAAGTGTATGCAGCGGTGTTGTTTACTGTTACCCATTCATTGCCTTTTACAGTGTATGGGCAGCAACTAAATGAAGTGTGTCCTTACTTTTCCATTTTTGTTCTGCACTGCTCTCTTTTGGGCTCAGCTCTCACCACCTTGGCCATTTCTTGAAGTACGGAAGTTTGCGGGACGCGCATGCACAAAGACGTTCGATGTTGTCACACCATCGTTGTGACATACTCAAGAGGGTACAACAACCTCTTGATGTCACAGCGATGGTACAACAATGATAGGAAGTCACTGAATTCCATCATTAATATCCCTCTCTCATACACTGTAATGAAGTGGAATACAGTAACATTGAACTTACTCCTATATAGTTTCGATAGCAGGTGATTCATCCACCTTTTAAAAATCTGGGTCACAGGTCTGTTACAGTATGTTAGAAGACATATAGAATCATAAGTCTATCAAATGTGTACTGAAGCCCTACAATGTATTACCTCCTAATAACCTTATTCCACATGTCTCTTTTGTGTTTGAACCCAGCTATATTCTCAACATTGACCACAATGCTTGGTAGAATAATTCACCCATCCACCACCCACTCTGGGGAAACATACTTCCTAATATCCTTTTTAAAGTGCCCCCTTCCAGCTTGAGATTGTACAGTGGATGAACTGTTCCCTAACTTGAACAACTCTGTAATTTCAACCTACTGTACCCCTGAAAGCAACTGTACATTTATACCATGTCCCCTCTCTCTCTTCTGACTTCCAGAAAGTACACACTGAGACTCTAATCTTTGCTCATAGGATCTACCCTGCTGCCCCTGTATTATTTTCCTTGTCCTTCTCAGTATTAATTCCAACCTATCGTGGTTCATCCTCAGATATGGGCTTCAGAATCATGCACAATACTCCAGGTGAGGGCAAACAGTGACTGGGTTACTCCCCTGCTAGTCTCCTGCCAGCCAGGCAGCTGCAGCATCAATCCTCAGGTGAAACACTTGTATCCATTATTAAATGAGAGGTGCTGTCAGTAAATGTGATGCATATTTTATTTTACAATTAATTTAGTCAGGATAGCTGAGATGCACATTCTTGTTTCCAGTGGGATCCTGCGTCTACCCATTTCCCAAACCAGAGGGAGGGGGGTAGACTGGAGATCGAAGAGGTTAAACGACTTGCCCAAGGTCACACTGCAAATATTTAAGCTCTAAATAGAATTTAAAGATGCAATCTCCTGGTTCTCAAGCCGGTGCTCTAACCACTACATCACACTGTCACCAAATAGGAAGAACATAGAGAAGCAGATTTGGCACTGTACCACTTTGTGTATTAACTGCACTTGGGCAATGTAGAGAGAGAAAAACCACCAGTGGCAGAAACCTCCAGAGAACCCAAGGCCAAGTGATCTGCCATTTCAACCTGGTCATATTAATTCTATTAGGTATGTTCTGAGTGACCCTATGCTCCCTAATTAATTAAAGTCAATAAAAATTCATCTTATAGTTATTTAGAACTAATATTTTTCTGACATAGAGTCATCAGTATGCTTTTATTTCTCTAAGATGTTTTTAGAGCAGCGCTTATTACTAATTTTATAATTAGTAGCACACGTTATTAAAGAAGTCTGCCACTAGTAATATTTAAAAAAAAATCCTTTTTCACTTTACGTACTGGAGCGTAGATATTGAAAAGTCCCCGGGCACATAGCGCAAGTGCCTGTGCAGCGCAACCCAGATGTACTGCCCCAACATAATGCCACATTCAGTGGATGCGCCATAAGATGTGCCAGCGCAACTGTGGCTAAATATACCATGGCTATGCTATAGCGCAAAGGCACATGCACTGCATGTTGGGCAGGAGTGAATATAGTAAGTGGAGCAAATCTGCCTAAGACACTGGGGCAACATGGCAGGACCCAAGGTGGGACGTGGGCTGCTTGCAAGTGCACAAACAGGGGGGCACCAGCAGCCATAGCAATGGTGAATAGAGTGGCATGGCAAAGCCACAGGATGTGTACAGCACAGCACCCCCAGGGCACAGGACATGGCACCACACACAGAGAGGTAGGCAATGGGCCCATCAGGCACCATTGGCATGGCACAGATGAGGGTATGGACGAATAGCCACAACACTGGAGGTGCCAGTTGATAGCATGACCAACATAGGCACTGTGACAACAGTGTCAATTGGCAAAGCATGCTGGATGTGTGTAGGCCACACAGGGTGCACATGTCCAAGGGCACATGAGATAGAAACATTGAAACATAGAAGCTGATGTCAGATAAGGACTGCAAGGCCCAGCCAGTCTGCCCATTTCTTTTTCTACCTTATGAATGTGCCATCAGCCTTTGCTCTGTCAATGGCCTATCTATTCATACTCATCTGTATTGCTCCCTTATGCCTATCCCATGCCTGTTTGAAGCCCTGCACTGTATTCATATCCACCACTTCCTGAGGTAGGCATCCACCACCCTTTCTTTGAAAAAGAACTTCCTCACATTACCCCTTAATCAGCCTCCCTCTAATCTCATGCTGTGTCCTCTTGTCCTGCTATTTTTCTAATATTGAAACATGTTAGACTCTTTCACCTTGTTAATGCCCTTAAGGTGCTTGAATGTTTCGATCATATCACCTCTCTCCCTCCTTTGCTCTAGGGTATACATATTGAGCTCTGTTAATCTGTTCTCATATGTTTCCTGATGCAGTCCCTGCACCATTTTGGTTGCCCTTCTCTGGACTGCCTCAATTTGGTTAATGTCCTGAAGGTGTGGCCTCCAGGTCTGCATGCAGTACTCCAGATGGGACCTAACCAGTGTCTTGTAAAGAGGGATTATTGCCTCCCTCTTACGACTTGTGATACCCCTACTAATACACCCCTACATCCCCCTAGCCTTACCTACTGCTTTAGTGGTCTGCTTGAATGGTTTCAGGTCATTGGTGGTGACGATGATGCCCAAGTCTCTTTCTTCCCTTGTGACTGCCAGCAACTCCCCTCCCAGCCTATTGGTGGCTTCAGGGTTACTCTTTCCTGTGTGCATGATCTTGCACTTCTTTGTATTAAACCCCAGTTGCCACTCTTCTGACCATTTTGCTAGTTTATCCAGATGTCTTCTCATTCTGCTCACTCCATCTGGATCATCTACTCTGTTGCAGATCTCGGTGTCATCTGCAAACAGACAAACCTTACCTTCCAGTCCATCTGCAATGTCACTGATGAAGATATTGAAGAGGACTGGCCCCAGAACTGATCCCTGAGGTACCTCACTTTTGGCTTGCATCTCTCCTGACTATATGCCATTTACCACCACTCTCTGTTTTCTGCCTGTCTACCAGTTTGCCACCCAGTTGACCAACTTCTGACCCACCCCGAGTCTACCCGGCTTATTAATCAATCTTCTATGTGGAACAGTATCAAAAGCTTTGCTGAAGTCAAGGTAGGTGACATCAACTGCTCCCCCTTGGTCCACCACTCTGGTTACCCAGTCAAAGAAATCTATGAGATTAGTTTGACAGGACCTTCCTTTTGTAAACCCATGTTGCCTTGGATCATGTGCTCCTATGGATTCCAGGTGTTGCACTATCCTTTCCTTAAGGACTGCTTCCATAATCTTGCCCACTACTGAGGTATGACTGACTGGTCTGTAGTTCCCTGCCTCCTCCCTGCTACCACTCTTGTAGAGCGGGATCACATGAGCTCTTCTCCAGTCTTCTGGGACCTCTCCTATGCTCAGAGGCTCACTAAACAGTTCTGATAATGGCTCTGCTAGTTCCACCCTTAGCTCCTTTAGTACCCTGGGATGTATGCCATCAGGTCCCATTGCCTTGTCCACCCTGAGCTTATCGAGCTCTTGTAGGACCCTTTCTTTTGTGAAGGGACTAATGCACACCTCCCTCCCTCCCTCTTGTCCATGGTGCTGAGCTGTGCACCCTGCCCTACCTTCTCTTCAGTAAATACTGAGCAGAAGTATCTATTTAGGATAAATGCTTTTACATGGTGTTCCTCCTCACATGCCCCCTTATCCCCTTTGATCTTAGCAATACCCTCTCTGGACTTTCATCCTTTCACTAATGTATCTATAGAAAGTCTTGTCGCCTTCTTTTACTGTTTGTGCTAGTGTTTCCTTGGTTTGGGCCATTGCCTGCTTTACTGCCTTCCCTGCTTCCCTTAGGGAAGTTTGGTATGCCTCCCTACCTTCATCCTGCTGTGTTCCCTTTATTTCCTGAAGGCCAGTCTTTTGGCTCTGACCTTTTCTGCTACTGTTTTTGAGAACCAAAGTGGTTTCCTTCTTTTTTTGCACTTTCTTTTCTCTCTCTAATACAATGGGATGTTGCTTCAAGTACTGCATCTGTAATGCTTGCCCACATTGCCTGTACCCCCTCACCTGTATTTCTTTTTGCCAGAGCTAGCTTAACTCTGTTGGCCATCTTATCAAAGTCAGCTCCTCTGACGTCCCATATTTTTGCCTTGGAATGGGATGATTTAGTTCTAGTGGCCAAATTAAACCATACCATGTGATGGTCACTGGCCCCCCCAGGTGACCTTCTACCTGGAGATCTGTGATCCTTTCCCTGTTAGTTAGCACCAGATCTAGGATAGCCTTGTCTCTTGTGGGTTGTTGTACCAGTTGTTTGAGGCCCTCCCCCTGCAGGGAATCCATCATGTGTCTAGTTCTGGCAGATGTTCCTGCTGGTATTGACCAGTCTGTATCTGGCATGTTGAAGTCTCCCATTAGCAGAACCTCCCCTTTAGCTGTCATGTTTTGTATATCTTCTAACAGTAATGTGTCTATGTCCTCCCCCTGGTCTGGAGGCCTGGTGGTAGACAGCGCTGCAGTGCAGCATGGTGTACAGTGCAACAGCGTTGGCATGCACAGCACTGGGATAGGTTCCCACCGAATGTGCCACTGTGGGCAACAGTGGGCAAAAGCACAGATGCAGCACAGGGATGCCCATGTTAAGCACTGTGTGGGCATGATGGGGTGGACAGGGTGGATGTGAGCAACATGGCACAAACAGGCAAGCTGTGCAGTCCAAGGGGCAGTGGGCAGCATACTAACATTAATTGCCAGTAGATTAGGCCTTACGGTCTATCGAGTCATCTCGAACCTCAGATCCCTTGTTGGGAACCCAGGCCCCCCCCTTGTGTTCCAATACATCCCCTTTCTGTATCTGTCCCACCCTCTCTTGAGGCCCTCCACCTTGGAAATCTGGACCAGCTCACCAAGCAGCGCATTCCAAGGTTCCACCACCCTCTCAGTGAAAAACCTCCTCCTCTTTTCCCCCCTCTTTCTTCCACCTTCCAACTTCAAACCATGCCCTCTGGTGATACCTTCCTCCTTTAGTCTAAAGATCCCCTCCGTGTTTACCCAATTTATTCCCTTGAGGTACTTGAAGACCTCGATCCTGCCCCCCCATCTCTCCTCTCCTCCAATGAAAACAGGCCGAGCTCCTCAAGTCTGTTTTCATACGTCAACTCCCCCAGTCTTCGAATTATCCTGATAGCCCTCCTCTATACCCTCTCCAGGAGCTGTATTTCCCTCTTCAGGTGTTGTCTCCAGTACTGTACACAGTACTCAAGGTGTGGTCTAACCAGTCCATTGTACAGCGGCAGAATCACTTCCCTGCTACTAGTGGTGATCTCCCTTACCTAACATCCTGTTTGCTTTGCTAGCCACTCTCCTGCACTGCTCAGAGTTTTTCATACATGCATCCACCTTGACCTCTAGGTCTTGTTTTCCAAAAGAGGCCTCCAGCACCTCCTCTCCCAGAGTATACATGTGTTTAGGGTTTCCCTGCCCAAGACGTAACACCTTGCATTTGATGGTATTGAAATTTAATTTCCATGTGTGAGCCCACCTTTCCAGGGTGTCCAGGTTCCCGTGCAGGGCCAACCTCCCCTCTTCTCCCTCAACTACTGCTCCCATCTTGGAATCCTCAGCGAAGAGACTCATCTCACACCATATACCCACACTGATGTCAAATATGTATGCACGAAACAGGATCAGACCCAGGACCGAGCCCTGCGGTACCCCACTACCGACCTCTCTAGGGTCCGAAATCTTCCCACTGACCACTACTCTCTGTGTGCATCCAGCTAGCCAGTTTCCTATCCATCTAACCATCAATGGGCCCACTCCCATCCCCATCAGTTTCTCCACCAGTCCATTTTGGGGGACCGAGTCAAACTCATATCGAACAGAACAGCTGACCACAACAACAGCACAGGAATAACCACTGACACAGGGAAAGTGTAATTCAACAGGATTTACTATAAAACAATAGGTAGAAAAAAAATACAAAAAGGCAACAACAACAGCAGCAACTGTTGAAACAGGTGTGGGTAAAGGATGAACAGGGAATTCAGGGGGCAATTATGTACAGAGTGGGAAACAGGGTGAGGAAAGGATTGCAATGGGGCTAATCAAGCTTGATAATACAAAAAGTCCAATGGCTACACAGCCTACTGCCCCTGTTTTTCCCCTAAAGGAGGGTGGTTCCCCTGGCCCCACCCATGCAGCACCGCCGTCTGCTCCCGGATGGCCTGCAGTATGGCCCTCTGCCTCCAAAACATGGCCCCTTGTCTTCTGTAAATGGCCATGAGGATCTCTGGGGTGCTGTGTCCCTGGCCCCACCTGATGCCACCTCCTTGTCCAGATCCATGTGCAGCACCCTCAGCCTGATGACCTGTGTGGGCAAAGAAAGACATGCACTCAGTTCCACGGCTTACACAGGCCATGTCCCCCCCGCCGCATTGGAGTGATGTGCATGCTGGACATTGATGGGACACATGCACAGGCCCAACAATGCACCATGCACACAACGGACTGGCAGAATGCCATGCAACAGGGCCACATGATGACTGGAATGTGGCACAGGGTGATGCAATGTCAGCATGTGCATACAATGGATGTTGCTAGAGGACATGATGCTATGCCCACCCACACCGTATGGGGCCAATAGCCATGTGCACCATGTCTGGAGGCCCACTGGAACCCCATGTATGTGATGCCAGGCACCCATAGTCCTGATGGGACACACACCATGTGGTGGACACACATGGATATGGTGCACAGTGGGACTGCCCCATGGTGACAGGACAACATCCACAGTGTGCAGACGGCACACCTGGGGCACAAACAGCATGTGGCTAAGGTGCTGTGGTGGGCACTGGAAACCCACACCCCCACCCACACTATAAACATTACAGAACTGCAACACAAAAGCACACTTACCTGCCACAGGCCGGGATGGCACCTGAGCAGCTGCATCCTGGCAGTCAGCCATGGGTCCCTATGGTCATGGTGTTCCTGCCCACCCCCTGGCCGGTGGTCCCTCATCCTCTGAGCTGTCACCCAGCTCTACCTGGACATGGATTCTGCAGTCCATGGCCATGTTGTGTAGCATGCAACAGGCAAGGAATATGCCACTCTCCTTCTCTGGGCTGTACTGTAGGGTACCTCCAGACCTGTCCAGGCATCTGAAATGCATTTTCAACATGCCGAACACACGCTCGATGATATTGCATGTTGCTGTGTGTGCCTCGTTATATCCATTCTCCATCTTGGATGACAGCTGGCATATGGAGGTGAGCATCCACAGCCGTAAGGGGTATGCACAGTCACCTGTGGGGGAGAAACAGCATTTAGTGTACATCATGCATTCCCAGGTGTGCAACATCCCTCTGCACATGCATGTTAGCCCCAGCTCTATGTGGCCCCCACACTGCCATTCTCCCCACCTCCCCCGGCCATACCCACAATGTCACATCGGTGGGTGCACTGTGAGTGTGTTGCATGCAGGGTACGTGCCGGGCATGCCATGGCCACTCACAGCCATGACCTGTTGTACACATGCCCTGCCCCTGCGGGCATGCTGCCACTGTCCTGTCCAGCTGTGGTTCTCTGAACCACCACGGCACCTGTGTTAGCCACAGGCCCTGTGCGACTACATGCCTGGACAAGTGTGCATGCTGTGTGTGTCCCCAGCCCTGCCCTCCACAGTGCACAGCCCCCCCCACCGCCTGTGGTTCACAGTGCAGTAGGCACACGTTGGCCATGGCACAACATGTCTCTTGGCTGTGGCAACCCCTGTCGGTGTCCCACCTGGCAGTTCTGCCAGCTGTATTGTGCCACTGTGTGCTGTCTGGGCCCATTGTCCAGCCCTATTCACCCACTAGGTGGCCGCTTGGAATCGCCCCACTTTCAAACAGACAGCACAGGGCCAACTGGTGCCAGATATTGGCATTATGTGCACTTCCAGGGTGCCTGGCACAGACATTGGTGATGTGCCCCATGGCATTGCACACCATCTGGCAGTTTACGGAATGGAAGCCCTTTCTGTTGACATATGCAACACCCTCAGGGCCAGCTGGTGCACATATTGCCACATAGGTGCAGTCTATGGCCCCTAGCACACCTGGCATGTGTGCCACCCTGTGAAAGTGCTGCATGGCTTCTGTCCACTCTGCCTGTGTGCTTGGGAATTTTATTTCCCCCAAAGCATGTGGCAGCAGAGCAGTGAGAAATTGGATGAGGAGATGGGACCTGGCAGACTGTGTGATGCCAGTGGTGTCACCCACCTGCATCTGGAAGGTGCCCATGATGAGCAGGCACATTGTTGCTGTCACCTTTGTTTCCACCATCATGGCATGACTCCTGTGTGTTTGTGCCTGTACAGTAGGTCATCATGGAGCAGTTCACAGAGCTGTCTCAGCAGTGCCCTGTTGAATCAGTACTGGCCCACAATCTCTGTGTCACTCAGCTGTTCAAATGTGAAACGGGCACGGTAATTTCTCTGCTGGGTATACCACCTATGGGCCCTTCCATCCATGTTGTTGCTCCTCCCATCTTCTAACTCCCATCATGACTGCTGCCATCAGAAATGCAGACCCATCCATGGCTGCTTTGTGGTGCTATAGAAACATAGAAACATAGAATTTGACGGCAGACAAGGACCGCTTGGCCCACCTAGTCTGCCCATTTCCCTACCTAATGCATAGGCTGCAGATCCTAGTTAACCAACAGCCTACTTCCTCCTACCCCCCACTAGAATTGCCTTATATTTGTCACATGTATTCTTGAATTCCCCCACTGTTTTTGACTCCACTACCTCCTCAGAAAGGCTATTCCATGCATTCACAACCTTCTCCGTGAAAAAATACTTCCTCATATTACCTCTGAGCCGTCTCCCCTCTGTCTTCAAATTGTGTCCCCTTGTTCTTGCACATCTCTTTTTCTGAAAGATGCTACCGTCTTGGACTCTGTTGATTCCCTTGATGTACTTGAAAGTTTCTATCATGCCCCCCTCTCCCTCCTCTCCTTGAATGTATACATATTAAGCTTCTTTACTCTCTCTTCGTATGTCTTCTTGTGCAGAACCATCACCATTTTAGTTGCCCTCCTCTGGACAGCCTCCATCTTGTCTATGTCCTTGTGAAGATGGGGTCTGCAGAACTGGACACAGAACTCCAGATGGGGTCTCACCAACTGTCTGTACAAAGGGATAACAACTTTTTGTTTTCGATGGGTGATGCCTCTCCCTATGCATCCCAGTATCCCACCAGCCCTCCTTACAGTCTTCTCACATTGCTTGCCCCCCTTAAGGTCATCTGATATGACTACCCCCAGGTCCCGTTCCATTTCTGTTGTTGTTATTATCTCACCCTCCATTGTGTACTCTTCCCCAGGGTTTTTGTTTCCCAAGTGCATTACTTTGCACTTCTTTGCATTGAATTTAAGCTGCCATTCATTTGACCATTCCTCCAACCTTGCCAAGTCTCTTTGCATCCTCTCCACCCCACCTTCAGTATCAACCCTGTTGCAGATCTTTGCATCATCTGCAAAGAGACATACTTTTCCTTCCAGTCCCTCTGCAATGTCATTTATAAAGACATTAAAGAGGACGGGTCCCAGTACTGAACCCTGCGGTACCCCACTAGTAACCCCCCTTTCTTCAGAGTAAACTCTGTTTACAATTACCCTCTGTATCCTGTTGTCCAGCCAATTTTTTTCCCAGGCTACCACCTTGGGACCCACTCCAAGGCTGGCTAACCTGTATAGCAATCTTTTGTGCAGGACTGTGTCAAATGTCTTGCTAAAGTCTAGGTAGGCCATGTCCACAACCCCTCCCTGGTCTACTACTTTGGTCACCCAGTCAAAGAAATATATTAGATTCATCTGACATGACCTTCCTGCTGTGAATCCATGCTGCCTTGGGTCCTGTGCCACACTGGCCTCTAGGAACTCAGCAATTCTTTCCTTTAGAAGTGATTCCATCATTTTCCCTACCACTGAGGTCAAACTAACAGCTCTGTAGTTTCCTGCCTCTGTCTTGCTCCCACTTTAGTGAAGGGGAATCATGTCTGCCCTCCTCCAGTCCTCCGGTACCACACCATCCTCCTATGATTTGTTAAAAAGGGTAGTCAGTGGTATCACTAGTTCTACCCTTAGTTCTTTTAGAATTCTTAGGTGAATCCCATCTGGCCCCATTGCTTTGTCCACCTTCAGTTTTAAGAGTTCTTTAAGAACCCTTTCTTCTGTAAATGGACTGGTATCGACCTCCCTATCCAGAGTCCTTCTATTCTTTGATTTAGGTACCTCCCCCTCCTCTTCTTTTGTGAATATTGAGCAGAAGTATTCATTCAGTATCCCTGCTTTTTCCCTGTCATCCTCTGCCCACCCTCCCTTCCCTTTAGTAAGGCTCACTATCCCTTCCTTCGTCTTTCGTTGCTCCCTAATGTACCTATAAAAGGTTTTATCCCCCTTCTTAACTGAGCTGGCTATCTTTTCCTCAATTTGGACTTTTGCTATTCTGACTGCCTTGCCCACTTCCTTCTGCTTTAACTGGTGTAGTTAGCTGTCCTGCTCCTTCTGTGTTTCCTTATACTTCCTGAATGCTACCTTTTTTTCCTTAACCTTCCTCGCCACCTCTTTTGAGAACTATGCTGCTCTGTGTTTGTGGGTGGACTAGACTTAGGCATGATTTTTATATGTCTATCTTTACGCAGCACATCTGCATGATGCGCCACAGATGCACAGCACATTTTGGCTGACTATAGGACTTCGTGGCACATTCATGGGAATGCCCCTCCATATGCACCACATACAGCATGTTTGTGCTCAGACACATCCAGTTATGCACTACTCATCCATATTCTTTCAATATTGGCTCCGGAGCATCATCTGGTTTGTACTGGCACATCTCAGGTTGTGCTGCATATCTGTTTTGAATATCCTGGCCTGGATTCCTACTGTAGATGTAATAGTAGAGTGCCAGTGCTCTTTTCTGATGGTACACATCACTTCACCTCACATAATAAAATAACTATATTGATACTTTTGCCAGAAATACAATATTATCAAAAATTATGAATGTTTTCTGGCTCTGTGTCAATTCGGCGATCGCCGTTAGGTGGAGTGTACCTCACTGAAAACAAAAATGGCAATGTACACTCACAGCAAAAACAACAGTGGTGACACGGATCTCAACATATGCAGGGGCAACCTCGTGGATGGGGCTTCACCCCCCTGCACTCCCTAACTAAAGATTCTCAACTCCAGGGGGGTGCATGTCGGTGGGGACTTGTAAAAAATACAAAAGAAAACGCTGCAACCACAAAAACTCTCGCACCTCCCCAGACCCAAACCCTGCACCCTCACAACCATAGCCAGCCACCCTCACCACCACGCCACATGGCCAGCTCGGCAGCCTTCCACTGCACTGCCTCCCACATACCTTCCCTCCTCTTCTGTCCTCCTCAGTGTGGTTCCAGTCACCCTCATCAGCTTCCTTTTCACCCGTCTGTACCCTTTCAGGGTAGCCCACAACACAGGTGCTGAGATTGAGTCACTCATACTTGAGTTGTTCAATCTCAGTCACCCTTTTGATGGGATACCATGTTTTCTAATAATTATTGCTGCTTTAAAGAAAATATTAATAAGGAACTGATCCAACTTGAGTTTAAACAACTGAAGATAGCGTATTTCAATAGGAAAGAAATAGGAGTTGGGTTCTTCCACTTTAGGGTGAAAACAAAGAGTGCTTGGAAAAAAAGAGTACAGGCAAAAGGGCGACAGCAAGATGCGCTACATGCAATCATGCTACCCCCATGTGCAGATCGCATACCGCATGTTGCTGTCACACCCTCCTGGTGTCACCATAATTTCCCATAGGGGCTCCTTCCCCCACACCCCCCATTGTGGAGGGCTTCACCATCCACACCTCCATCAAATATATATATATATATATATCTATATATATCTATATATATATATCTATATATATATAGATATATATATATATAAATACCCCCCAGGTGGCACACATGGTGGACCCCATGCTCAGTGTAGGCAACGATCAGAAATCCCGATTGCTCACATCACACTCGTCCTCATCCCAAGGCCCACATTCTGGAGCCCTCTTTGTGGCACCCAATTGACTGGACACCATAAGCAAATGAGAGTTAAACCCAGGCAGGCCCTCAGAAAAGGGACAACGGTAATCTAAGGCTAGCTGGTATGACAGCTCAGCAGGTAAAGCACGGTAATATGTTTTTCTGTAAATCTAGGCAAGGCAAAGCAACTTTGTTTCTATAGCGCCGTTTCCCAAAGGCTCAGGGCACTGTATAACAAACAACCTGAGATTCAGCAACTAAATGGGCAACATATAAAATCAAGATAAAAGTGATTACAATTCAGGGAAGGCTTCAACAAATAGAAACATTTTCAAACTGGATCTGAAGACCACAGTGGAGTGGACAGATCTAATATGGTCTAGCAAAGCATTCCATAGAACAGGTGCCACCACACAGACTGCTCTATCCCCAGAGCTAGTATCCAACTACAGTGAATAAAAATATTAGCAGTGTTAATTCTTCTTTTCTTGGTGCTTATGCTATGCAATACGTATGTTTTTTATTACCAAATCCTACAGTAACTCTTCAGAAAAAAAATATTTGAAAACATTTAATAAAATAAATAATTATCGTAGAATCATAGAACCTGCTGTCAGAAAAGGACCATACTGCCCCTTGAGTCTTCCTGAAACCAATGAACCCCACCTCCCACTCCCTTTTAACCCCCACTACCCTGCCCACTCTTTCTATCCCTGCCTAGCCCCATGTAGGTATCCCATGCCCTTTTAAATTTATCCACTGTATTCATCTCCACCACCCATGTCGGCAACCTAGTCCATGGCCCCACCACTCTTTGTGAGAAGTAACTACCCTGGACGTCACCCTGGTATTTTCCCCCCTCCAGCCTGAGTACATGACCCCTGGTGGTTTTGTTTTCACTCAGTCTAAAGATGCTTGTCCCATTGATTTTGTTTATTCCTTTCATGCATTTGAAAACTCCCACCATGTCCCCCTATCCCTTCCCATCTCCAGTGTGTACAAACCAAGCTCTGCCAGCCTCTGCTCATATGGTCTCTCACTCACCCCTGGGCCATTTTAGTTGCCTTTCTCTAGACCCTCTCCAGCCTTTCCTTGTCTCCTTGAAAATGGGGCCTCCAGAATTGTATTCCATACTCTAGCTGTGGTCTAACCAGTGTCTTATACAGTGGCATGATTACCTCCCTCCCTCCCTCCTGCTACTTGTGAAACCCCTCCCAATACAGGCCAACATTTTTGTTGCCTTTCCTGCTGCCCTTTCACACTGGTTTCTAACCCTTAATGTGTCAGTGATCCAAATACCCGGGTCTTTTTCCTGCTCCATGACCTGCAGTGACTCACCCCCTAAGCAGTAATTTACCCTAGGTTTATTTCACCCTATGTGCATTATTTTGCACTTTTTTGTATTGAATTCCAATTGCCACTTTTCCGCCCATTCCTCCAGCCTGGCTAGGTCTTGCCTCATTTTCTTCACCACCCCCAGCATGTTGGTCCTGTTATAGACTTTGATGTCATCTGCGAACAGGCAAGCTTTTCCATTCAGTCCCTCCGTTAAATCCCCCGCATACGTGTTGAACAAATATTGGACCCAGCACCGATCCCTGTGGCACTCCACTCTTCATCCCTACTTCCCTGGAGTACTTTCCATATACTACCACTCTCTGGGTCCTCCCTCCCAGCCAATCCTCCAACCACCTTGTAAACCTTGCCCCCACTCCCAAGCTGGCTAACTTGTTTACCAACCTTCTGTAGGGGATGGAATTGAATGCCTTCCTGAAATCCAGGTAGGCCACATCCACCACCACCTCCTTGATCGTACACCTCTGTTACACCCTTGAAGAATTCTACCAGGTTGGTTTGGCAAGACCTATCCCCTGTGAACCCATGTTGGTTGTCATCACTTAGCCCTTCCTCCTCTAGCTGTCTTACCAGTATCTCCTTTATGAGGGCTTCCATCAGCTTGCCCACCACTGAGGTGAGGCTGACTGGGCGGTAGTTTCCAGGGTCATCTTTCCCCCCCCCCCTTGTAAAGTGACACCACATCCACCCTCTTCCAGTCCCCTGGGGCCCTCACTGTTTCTAGGGATAGATTAAACAGCTTGGCAAGAGATCTTGCCAGCTCCTCCCTCATCTCCCTGAGGACTCTTGGGTGTACCAGATCTGGCCCCATAGCCTTATCAGTTTTTATTTTACTCAGCTCCTCAATCACCCTCACCTTAGTGAAATGACTCTAGTCTGCCTCCTTGCCCTTTGTACCCTTTTCCCAACTACTGGCCCACCACCACCATTTTCAGCCATGACTACTGATGCAAAGTAGTCATTGAGCAGTGTTGCCTTTTCTTCATCCCCTTCAACTATTTGAACTAGTTTATTTATTTATTGAATTTTGTTGACCAGGTAGGCCCACTGGGACTAGAAGTCCCTTTTTTAGGGGCGACCGGGATACGGATGCTAAGCAACTGAAATTGAACCAGATTAAGCTTAGAACTGGAAAATTTTACAAACATATTAAATTGGAAGATGCAAAGTATTCATTGAGCAGGGTTGCCTTTTCTTTGTCCCCTTCAACTATTTTAACTATTTTAGTTAGAACTGAAACATTTTACAAACATATAAAACTGGAAGATTTCTGGAACATTTTACAGTTAGAAAACAGTCTTTTTTATCAGTCTCACCATATTGCTTCTTTAATAAATAATAGCAATACATTAGGTAAGAGACACAAGTGGAACTTTAGGCACAGACAGTGAACATTAGCAGAACAACACAGAAAGTTATACAGAATACTTGTAAGGATTAAATTAACAGCTACCAATCTGCCTCTGCCAGTCACATCCTGGATTTAACCTTGTCATTGTATGCTGACTTCTAACAGCAACTGTCAAGTGTCAGGAGGCAGCATTAGAAAGATATTGTACCCAAATGGTTAGTGTGATGAACTGTGAAACTGGAGACCCAGGTTTGAGTCATACTACATCCACAAACTCACTGTTTGTCTATGAGCAAGTCACTTGTTCTCCCTGTGTTTTGGTCTGAGAAAAATCCAATGTTGAATTTGTATATAATAACTGGGGATCATTTTCTCTCATAGAGAAACACGGTTATAATTTGCCATTATAACCACCTAGTTATAATGGTGAACACACGGGTTTCCCTTGCTTAGTCCATGCATGCACACATTGCCTCCCTTGTGCACTCTCTTCAATAGAGTCACACTACTAGACTCAGAGTAAGTGTTTTCATAAGCTTCTTCATTAATGTAGTTGCTGTCCAGTTACTCTATGTCTAGTTTGGGGGCAATTATGCAAAGATGAAAATAAGAAAGTAAAAGGGAAACCACACTCCATCCTGACCACGCCACTGGAACCACTGTTTTCTATAACTACTGGGTAGTGTTTTCAAGGTGAGAAAATGCTACCCAACAACTACATAAAGCAAAACATAGGGTAGTGTATAAAACGCAAGTTTTACACACCCTCGGTGTTAAATACTTTTACAGTCCCCTTAAAACTTCGCTCTCGGGAGGGGGGTATGCGTCATCTAACACCGTTTGTGTGTGTGTGTGTGTGTGTACAATTCTCATTATATATTCCACCCCATGCATCAGTGACGGTGCCAAGCACTGGCACTTTGGCCTTTGATTCAGGCCATTTGGACTTTTGGGCCACTTCAGATCACGTCGACCTTTTGCCAACAAATTTAAAAAAAAAAAATCCCTTGTCCTTGCCAGGTGGCCAGGTCTAGTCCTATTGCCATTCTTTTCCCTACCTCGATAACGTACTATATTCTTTCCTCATTGCCAGACATTCTTTCCTCATTGCCAGACATTTTTTATAAAGAACAAAATAAAAAATAAACAACAATATTCTGGCTCCTGCCACTGTGCCAGGTGCTGACTGAGCATTTATTTCTTTAAAAAAATGATTGGAGGAAGAGGCGAAGGTAGAAGAGGTGTGACTTGACAAGAGTTGCTATGGTGTGGAGGTGGGTGCCTCTCTGCCCTATCTTTTGCCTGCTAGGACCTCATACCAAGTATGTGACATGAAAAGTGTCAAACCAAAGTCAATGGGTCTGAACTGAAACCAAACTAAAGTTGCCAATTTTCACATCTATGCACCCTTACATCAGTCCAGCTAGCTGTAAAACTGGCTCCTAGCAGGATCGCACTGAAAAGGAGATGTTACATCTCTGGTGAGCTATCCTTGGCAAATAAATTATAAAAACAAGTGACCCTAAGTTGGCCTGAAAGCTTGTATACTGTAATTATGCTCACTCAATAAAAAGTACCATTCTACTCATTGTCTCTGTATCTACTCTTCTTGTTTTCCAATCTTTATTGCTGGAGGTGTGAACAGGGAAAGCAAACAGTTACAACTAAAGCATTTACAAGTGTTTTGAATCCCATTAGCCAACACTTCGACAAGACGTGGAGTGTACTTTTAAATGTCCCTCATCCCATTTCTTTAAGAAAGTCAAGAAATCCCATTAATTGACTTGATAGAAGCAAATGGGACTACAATTTGTCTGTTTTTCTGATATTTATTTATCAAAAGTACCAAGACTGTCACAATGTTCTCCATTGTTGATTGCAGACACAAAAGGCACTGTACTTGAACAGGTTACTGAATTTAAGTATTGGGATTGCTTTTGGACCCTAATTTAACTTTCTCATTACATATAAGAGCAATAAGTAGACACGTTAACCAAAAATGAGGTGTCTTATTTAAACTACAGAACTGCTTAACTACGGAGGCCAGTCATATTATGACAAACAGTATACTATTACCTACATTAAATTACAACTCATATATCATTTCAAACGTCACCTCTGCTGATTTAGCATTACTAATATATTTCATTTGAACTGTAGATTTGCACTAAAGATGCCATTTAGAACTCATAATACTGAACTGTATGCACATTCTGGCTGGTTACCTCCTAAGTTTGACGGCTTGTACAACCTGTGCTGCACCGTAGATAGCACATTAAGGTTAAAAATGGATTCTCCTCTACATGCTCTCCTTGATTTCAAAATGGAATGTAGGCAGTTAAGATCTACAGGAAAGCACATATTATCAATTCCAGCCACCTCAACTGTTATTGGTGAACGTGCCTTTTCAGTCCACACTGCTAAATGTTGGAATAACCTACCAGAGTTATTTCATAATGTTAAAAGTCACACAGTTTACAAGCAGCAGTTGAAACTGTATCTCTTAAAACAACTACAGTGTAAACGTTTTATGTAGTTTTTATTGAAGATGTTGTTGTGTCTAAGTTTATCCTGCACATTGCATGTATGTATCTTAACTATTCTTTGCTAACATCTTGGCGGTTTGTAAGACTGGACCCGGGTCGTTCATGAAAAAGGGCCTTGGCTCATTGTACTTAACCAGTAAATAAAAGCTAAATAAATAAGTAAAAGGCACTTGAACAGAACAACCCAGTTAAACTAGTCAGCTTGTTTACAATTGTTCCTGCTTAAGAGCAAATCCTAGGATGTGTTAACAAAGCAGCTACATTTGGCAGTGGTTCAGTGGTGAATCAACACAGTGGTGCAGTGCATCGTGGGCACACTGGCTGACTTTGTCTCAGCCCTCCTTGCTGACCCAGTTCCTCCTTGCCAAACTCTTGGTATTTTCCTTTCTTAATCTTTCATCCCAAGCTGTGAATCTGGAGACCCAGCAGTCCTGGGTTTGAATCTGCAGGATCTGCAGCTTATCCTGTAGGTAGGGAAATGGGCAGACTAGGTGGGCCAAGCGGTCCTTATCTGCCATCAAAGTATATGTTTCTATGTTTCTATGAATCCCACAACTGCCACTTGCATACTGTGTGATCCTGAGCAAGTCATGTCACCTTCCTGTGCTCCCTGCATGCGTCTGGAAATGACCTTCAGCTCAGGGTGCCTTTCCCAGCCCAAACTGTAATAAAACCCTGATCGAAAGCCCAGTCTGAACTTGCGATGACCCTTGGCAACACTGCTAGTGATTGGGATCATCTTTTCACAGATAAAAAATGGTTACAGTGTTTTAGCTCTGCAGTGTCACAGAATACCTGGGGTCTGATTTTCAGAGGGTCTGACATGGCCCAGGGATGACATTTCACTGTGCAACTCCCTAGTGCAGGAAAGCTGATGCAGCTTAATATATAGCTGGGAAAAACACACTGAGCTAAGGCTTGTTTCCAGCATGTGATTCAAGTTGAGGGGGAGCAGAAAAGAGGATGCAAAGTATATAAAATCAAGTGCAAAAATATACAAAGTGAAGTAATATGAGAAGGAATGCAAGACAAAAGCATTATAGATATACAGAAATAAATACGATACTCCCACAGAGGATGCACATAAATTGGAAAATGTTTACAAAGTAAGACTTGGTAACATTATATAGTACAGCGAGAATAAAGTGCATGGGGATGCCAGGTAATGTGGTCCTTGGTCTGATCATTGCCAGGATTGTTGGATGTTTCATTGAGGAGGGATGCATCCTTTTTACACTGAAGAGGGTGGTGGTGAGACCTTTCCTTAAGAAGCATAAGAAGGTCATGTCAGACGAATCTAATTTATTTCTTTGACTGGGTGACCAAAGTCGTAGACCAGGGAGGGACTGTGGACATGGCCTACCTAGACTTTAGAAAGGCATTTGACAAAGTCCCACACAAAACATTAATAGTCAAATTAACCAGCCTGGGAGTGGGTCCCAGGGTGGTAGCATGATAAAACATCGGCTGGACAACAGGACACAGAAGGTAATTGTAAATGGAGTCCACTCTGAAGAAAGAGGGGTTACTAGTGGGAACAAGAGAGTTCAGTACTGGGTCCAGTCCTTTTAATGTCTTTATAAGTGACTTTGCAGAGGGACTGAAGGAAAGTATGCCTCTTTGCAGATGACACAAAGATCTGCAACAGGGTTGATACACAAGGAGGTGTGGAAAGGATGAGAAGGGACTTGGCAAGATTGGAGGAATGGTCGAAAGTATGGCAGCTAGGATTCAGTGCAAAGAAGTGCAAAATAATGCACCTGGGAAACATAAACTCAGGGGAAGATTACACAATGCGGGGGAGGTAGTAACAAAAACAAAAAAGGAAAGGGACCTGGGGGTAATCATATCAGATGACCTTAAGGTTAGCAAGCAATGTGAGAAGGCAGTAGGGAGAGCTGGGGGTATACTGGGATGCATAGGGAGAGGCATCACCAGCAGAAAACAGGAAGTTGTTATCCCTCTGTGCAGACAATTGGTGAGACCCCATCTGGAGTACTGTGTCCAGTTCTGGAGACCCCATCTTCGCAAGCACATAGACAGGATAGAGGCAGTCCAGAGGAGAGCAACTAGAACGGTGCAGGGTCTGCAAGAGAAGCCATACGAGGAGAGACTAAAAGAGCTTAATATGTATACCCTTGAGGAAAGGACGGAGAGGGGGGACATGATATAAACATTTTAAGTACCTCAGTGGAATCAACAAAATCCAAGAGGGTAGCATCTTTCAGAAAAAGAGACATGCACGAACAAGGGGACACAATTTAAAAATGGGGGGGGCGGTTCAGGGGCAATGTGAGGAAGTATTTTTTCACAGAGAGGGTGGTGGATGCATGGAACAGCCTTCCTGAGGAGGTTGTGGGGTCTAAAACTGTGGGAGAATTCAAGAATACATGGGACAGACATAAGAAAATTCTTGTGGGGGGTAGGAAGAAATAGGCTGTTGGTTAACTAGGATCTGTGGCTTATCCTGTAGGTAGGGAAATGGGCAGACTAGGTGGGCCAAGCGGTCCTTATCTGCCGTCAAAGTCTATGTTTCTATGTTTCTAAGCAATCCCTGACACTGAGATCCAGGCAAATTGCTGGAGTCATTGTGGACTGCAAACTGTCACTAGACTATCAGATCACGATGGAAATGTGAAAGGAAAACTGTGACTCCCACTGGGACTTGAACCCAGACCCCTAGTGTACTGTGCCAGTACCCTAACCACTAAACTATGGGAGGCTCAGTGACCAGCAGACCTCTAGGTTTTCCCTTGAGGCACACACTTTCCTTTCTATGTGTTACATAACCAGCAACTTAGGTATATATCAGAGACACCGCACAACTTTCTCAGTGCGGTAAAGCCACTGTGAGACAATTTTAAATCATGATGGAAATATGAAAGGAAAAATGTGGCTCCCACCGGGACTAGAACCCAGGCCCCTGGTGTACCATGCCAGTACTCTAACCGCTAAGTTATGGGTGGCTCAGTGATCATCAGGCCTCAGGGCTTTCCCTTGAGGCACACACATTTGTTTTTATGTGTTGTGTAACCAGCAACTTAGGCATGTGTCAGAGACACCAGACAATGTTCTTAGTGTATTTGCCACAGCAACACACTTTTAAATCATCCCAAAGCACTTTAAAATACATAACAAATATACAATGCATATTCTGGAAATGAATTCATAAGACATAAATAGATAGATAAATAAATAAATAAATAGTGTGGTAAGTGGCAAATGCACTGAAAAAGTTGTCTGGTGTTTCTGACATATGCATAAGCAGCCATGTAGACAGGCTGTACCACTCACTCAGACATGTGCAGTGCGTTGTCTCAACTTACTGAACTGCCTCTCAGTACTCTCGATCCCTCTCCAGTATGTATTGCACTGGTGCTGAGAGGGGCTGAGTGAATGCAAAAGGGGATCACCTCCCGAGGTCAGGAAAGCACAGACACACACCAACGCAGAAAAGAAAGTGCCCATGCACATACAGCTATAGATTGTGTGAAATTTTGCTTTAGGCCTAAAACAAAAAATTCAGAGTTAGATTGTGAGCTCCAATACTTAAATCATTCACCTGTTTTAATACAAGCTACTAGATAGCTAGATAGATAGATAGACAGACAGATAGACAAACATACAGACACACAGATGGACAGATGGACAAACAGATAGACAGACAGACAGATCATTAAACCTTTTTTTGTATACAGATAACATGTCATTAGGGAAAAACATCCCTGTTTACAAGGCAGTCCTCTACACTAGACATTTCAGTTTCTATAAAAATAACAGTAAAATGTATAAATTACAAATAACAGTAACAAGCATTTGAGAAGCAGCTTTCCAGTTCATTTGCAAAAACAGATACTGATGATGAAGATAGAGCAGAATATGGTAATTTGTTTCAGTATAAAGCAGCCTGAAAACTTAGCATCTGTTCACCAAATCTAGTATTACACCTGGTAAAGCCAATTTTGTTAATGTGCAGAGATCTATTCAAATCACAGATTTGATCCTTCTTTTTTTCCCAAAATACACTACGAGTATTGTAATGATTAGGTTGAAATAAGCTCTTATGTCGTAGTTTCAGTCAAGTTGTAGTGCATCTTGTACCCAGGGACTGTCAATTCAACTCTTTTAACATTGCACAATGGTGAGTAGTAAAACTACAACCCAGTATGTACCGGACCAATTTATAATACAACTTATCTAACAACCCCTTTGTTTCAGTACAATATGTTAAATTACCATATTCCAAAGAAGATAAAACTAATTGCTCAGCAATTGTTTTCCTGACAAATCTTTTAGGACACATAGTGATATGTCTTAGTGCCCCTACTTTCTTATTAACATTGTTAACAATTGAAGTTATATGTACTGTAAAAGATAACTCAGAATCAAAAACCACACTCAGATATCGGTATTTAGTTTTCACGAACCTGGGCAATCTGTTCATCATAATTTGTCAAGATGTGCAACTGAGGTTTATTTTTTTATCTAAAATGAACCAACTTGGTTTCTTAACATTCATGATAAGGCTTAACCTGGTGAAACACTCCTGCACTCTGAGAAAGTCCACTGTACAGTTTCCCTAAAATCTGACATGTCCCTACCTGTAGTAGCCAGAGCTATGTTGTCTGCGTGCAGTCTCTTCAAGGAAAACTTGACTGCCTGGGGAAGATTGTTATTAAAAAGCAAGAACAAGACCAATTTGCAAGCCAAGTTGAGAAACAAAACTGAGAGTATCCAGGTCAAGTTAAATCAATGTAGCAGTGATACTAAATGGTGACAAGCTGTCCCAAGCAGAAGCTAGTACCCCACTGAAATGAGATGTATCATCTCAACTAGGCTATCCAGTGTAAATAAATTGCTTGTACATTACTTTGGGATATAGTATGTGCCTGATATAAATGTGTAAATGCTATACTATTCTACTTGTATCACACTAGTATTTGATGCAAGTACCAATGCTACTGAGAGGTGTTAAGCTGTCATTCTCAGTTTGCCCTAATTTCTTCTGTCTCCTCAACTCTTTTTTCAAACTTTTTTCCATTTCATCTTCTGGACTGTGGGGCTATAGTGAGTGCTAGTTTGCTTAATCAGCAACTGAGGACAGCAGTGAGCAATCATTTTGTGCATGGGCACAACCACTGGGAGGGGGGTGTAAGGGTCCAGTCCCACTCAATCTTTTAGGCCCCCAAAAATGGTCAGTGAAATTCACATCAGCATGACAGTCTCAATAGATCCATATCCTCTCCAACTTTTAGCCATGGTGGCACCCATGATTTTGTATAACCATTACCAGCAAAAGAGAACAAAGACAGTATTTTAAACTATATTATCTTGGTATAAAACCTCCATACCTACTGAGGGACCAGCCAGGATGCAATGCAGTACCTTTTAGTGTTACTGCAACACATTGTAGTATGATGCAGTGAACAGTGTAATTCAATGGCAATTAGGCCCTTTTGTAATGCAGTATTTTGTGACATATCATTTACTGCAGAGTATTGTGTTGCATCCGGTATCCTGTCGATGGGATGCAGGTAAGAGGGCTCTGTATTGTGGGCACCTGCAATAGTGCATGACTCATGAGTATTCAGGAGTTTGGTGTGTGGTGTACTGTGAGTGTCACCTTCCTGATACAGGGCGTGTGGAGGTGATTATATATATTTTAGGGGGGTGCAGGGGGGCACAGCCCCCCATGATGGGGAGTAGGGTGTGGAGCCCCTCAGCATGCCGAAGGTGGACTGTGAGGGTCCATGTGGTATACGCAGTGTGTGTCAACCTCTGCCTGTGATAATTGGAAATGACTTTACAGGATTTGCTAAGTTAATCACAGAGGGAGCAAAACCTGCAGTTTCAGAAGCTGTAATAAAAACAGCACAATCAAAAAAAATCTCAGATTGTGGGTAGTGGTGTGCAAAGTTGAAAAAATTAGCTCCATGTAGTATTTTGCGAATACACTCCATTTCATGAGTTACTACACTGGGTGAAGCCCACAGTTTGCAGGATCTGTCCACTTTGCAATGCGGAGTGCACTTCACCAACAGCAAAGTCAATGTGTGAATTGCCCATGCTGTGCTGCGGACTTCACGCATGACTTTTGCTACAACAGGTGAAGTTTGCAATGTATTTTGGGGTTGGAGGTCACATGTGCCTGAACAGCCAATAGAAAGCTGATGGGGAGTGTTAAAAGCGAGTGAGGAGAGAGGACACAATAGCTAGTGATTCTGAGGAGATTGTGGAGGATAAATCTGAATATTTCTTGTTGAAACATTTTCTAACCTGTTTTTGTGTGTACTACATTACTGTGTTACATACATTTTTTTTGTTTTGTAGTCTGAGTGAGGTGATTGCAACTGTCTGTGTGAGTGTTTGTGATTGTGTTTCAATTTGAATGCCCCTGGGCCCCTGCCCCCACACCCACCCCTTGTGTTATGCAATCCCCTTCCCTTTCATCTTTCTAATCCATTGTACTTTGAAAATCCAAGAAAAACCCACCTATACTACAAGTCTTGTTGCCCCCTCCTGCATTTTGAACAGCAGTGGTATCCTTCCCAGCCTGTGTAGCAGGTAGAAATCCAGCTATTCATCTGAGTAGCCTACCCAACCTGTTGTTGTACCCTTGTCATGTGCTGTGAGAAATAGCATCCAAAATATAAGTTTTCCAGATGAATTTCCTGTGTTTGACTGAATTTTCCTTTGTTTGCTGTGAACACCAGTGGTATCCTCCCAGCCTGTGGTGTAGTACTGCACTGTTTGCAAAATACAAGCTTTAGAAATCCAGCTATTCACTCGGGTACCCTACCTGACTGTTGTATCCCCATGTACTGTGAGAAATAGTGTCCAAAAATATCAGTTTTTCAGACTGAACTTTCATGTACTTGACTACATGTTCTGTTTGTGAACACCAGTGGTATCCTCCCAGCCTGTGGTGTAGTACTGCCCTGTTTGCAAAGTAGAAGCTTTAGAAATCCAGCTATTCACTTGGGTACCCTACCTGACCTGTTGTTGTACACCCTCCCCACCCTTGTGCTGTGAAAAATACGGTCCAAAAATATCACTTGTCCATGTTGCCAAACAATAATAAAAGAAGAATGCCACCAAAGAGAAACAAGAAAGGGAGAGGAGTGAATCACACAGGTAATACTGTAGCATCATTTGTGAAGAGTGGAGCAACTGAAACAATGAATTAATGACTGTCTTCTGATGTGGTGTTGTCATCAACAACAGGTTCTAAGTGGTCTGGGATGGGTGCTGCTAGCAGTAGTGCTGAAGTATTTACCAGTGGCTTTTCTGCATCTAAATTCTTTTCCACAACTTCTGTGGCAGCCTTGATAGTGGATAGGGGTGATGTGTGAAGTGGCAATAGTGGAAGCAGCCAGAAAAATACATCAGAAGCAGTGTCTCATAAAGATAAGGTGGAGCATGTTACTGTCTCCATTGCTGCTGGTGGTCGTGGTGGTGTTCCGCATGATACAGTTAAGTCAGTGGTTGAGGAGAATGTTGAAATGCCCAAACACATGCGTGACACCACTATGGCAACCATTGCTGCGGAGACAAGCACACAAACTGTTGAGATTGAGGTTCATGACTCTCAGGTTCAGCATGAGGAGGATGTCAGTGGATGGCATGCAGATGATGATGATGCTGATGATCATGATGATAAGGTGTTAGATCCCATATGGGATCCAGAGAAGAAGAAGAAGCAGAAAGTCAGTGACAGTGAAGGGGTTCTTAACTGCAGCATTGATTTAACCACCAAATGTCACACTGAAGGTCCCCCTATACTATTCTTGAAGTGATGAGACAGAGTCAAACTACAAAAACAGTATTATCCCCCCACCAATACTTCCACTCCGCTGTCCCAGTCTAGGCATCAGGATAAAAAAAAGGTTACAACATCCCTTGTGTGGGCTTCAATGTGCTGGACCCAGTAGATGAAATGGTGGCAATATGTCAGCTTTGCCACATACAGGTCAGTAGGGGGAGGAAGGGCAGACACCTAGGCACTGGTGATCAGCACACACACTTAAAGAACTGGCTCTCTCTCGATGGCTTAAACAGCAGAAGGAAGCTGTTGCAGGTGGTCCTAGTCCCTCATTCTCATCATATTTATGCGCTGCCACTGGGGGGGGTACGTAGTGGAGGAGGAGGATGTGGAGATGGTTGCTACAACTAATGGGCATAGCAGCAGTGACAGCTTCAGTGGTCCCCCTCACAGTCAGTCCACAGTAATGCTTTTGCCAACCCATAAAACAGCTAAAATGACTTGTATCCCTTCACCAGCAACATGTATTTCTCGAGTCAAATAGAACCCCTACTGGGCCACTGCGATACAGCAGTCTGTTTGCCAGCCAAACACCCCAAAAATTATAGCCAACTCTGACAAGCACATTTGAATGGCAGAACAAATATCCAATGAATCATTCTTCTGCATGGGAGCTTAGTGCGGCTGCTGCAGAAATGCTCACATTTGACCTGCTCCCATTCTCCTTTATTGAGAATGAAGGATTTAGGTTTGCTGCTTGTGCATGTCCAAAGTGGAAGGTACCATCAAGTACATACTTCTCCAAACGTGCTGCTCCTGAACTGTATGCCACAGTAAAAGAGGCAGTGTTATATGCACATAAGCATTCATCATCACCATCCATCCATCTTAGCATGGATATGTAGACCACTGAGAGGACAGCTTGTAGCTCCTATATGTGCATTACAGCACACTGGGCACAGGTACCTGGGGTGGTCTTGAAATCTTGGCATGGTGGTGGACAGTGCAGCAAGGCACACTGTGGTGGTAGCAATATAATAAGTATTAAGCAGCATGCAACCCCCACAATGAGAAGCGTGCTTGGATCCCACACTGGGGAGAAAATGCTTGAAGTAGTACTGGGTGAGATTGATGAGTGGCTGCACCCCCACTCAATACTCAATGAAAGCTGGCTTCATTGCACATGACAATGGCTTCAATGTTGCAAAATGCATAAGTGATGGTGGGTTTTTCAGGGTGCCATGCCTGGCACACTGCCCCAACCTCATGATCCAGCAGTTTCTTAGCCATCCTGATGTGAAGGATATCTTGTTGGTGGCCTGCTGCACCTGTGCCCACTTTGCCTGTTCTGGAATGGCCCTTGACCAACTATGCCAGCTTCAGAGAAGGAGCAATCTGGTTCATCATCACATGAATTTGGATGTGGTGACCAGATGGAACACCACACTGTACATGTTGGAGTGGCTTTATGAGCAGTATAAAGCTGTGTCCAATTATCTGTTGCTGCACACCAGTCGTGACAGTGCTGGAGTGTCCATGGCTATCACCACAGAACAGTGGCATTTAATGAATGAACTGATAATGATTCTGCTTTCCTTTGAACATGCACCACAGGCAGTGAGTGGGGACACTGCCTGTATCAGTCAGTCCATCCTCTTGCTACGTGTGCTGAGGCAGACACTGGTTAATGTGCAGCAATCAATTGAGGCACACGGTTACAGTGAGAGTTTGGCCTTGTTACATGTGAAAAGTTTGCACCTTAGGTTTTTTGCATGGTATGCTGGACAAAGAAAGTAACAAGTAGAAGTAATAAAAGAGGTTTATTACAATACTCACGCCATAACAAGTGAAGCAAAGCAATTACAAGGCAGACGATTTTCCACCATTCCTTGAGTATGGTCTCTTTCTCTCCAAGGAGCTGGCATGAATACAATTATATATGACAGATAAGAGTACAGTTACAGATATGATAAACATACACATTGGATGAGTCATGTAAATAAGGTGGCTCCCTTGGGCAATTACATAGGAAATAAGGAAGAATCTCTGAACAAAGGAAACTCATAGTCAGCAAAAGAATAAGTGTTATCTATTCTTATTTCCAGACAGTTAGTTTGGAAATGTTTCCAACATAACCATAAGAGCATGCAACATATCACAATAGTTGAAAACTACAGAATATGAGTGATTATTAGTATAAAGAATATGTGGCAGAAGCATATCAAATAGGTAAATGCATTACATACAAATATGAGCACAACAAATATAATAAAGAACACTAATATAAGTAATAAAACAAGACAGAACATTATAAGACCATGGTAAGGCACCAATACTTGTAAGTGTAAAAGGTTATGGTTACATGTGGGTCAACTGGTGGTATATAACCCAGGCATAACAGTCTCCTCCTTGTTGCCCTGCTCAAAGGGCAACACAACAAAAAGAAGATGGTTAGGTGTAGAAATGGTATATTTAAATGCATCAACAAGCCTGAGTCATGAGCCTTGTAAAATAACTGCAGCCGTGCAAAATGCTGGATAAAAGTACACCTCAGACAGCAAAGGGTTACTAGTGGATGAGTTAAAACAAGATATAAGCCTTGATGCAGCTCCATGCTCCATGTGTTGACTCCAACACTCATATTGTTGGAATTCTGCAGTCTGACGACTTTGGCATCGCCACCATACTTGACCCCCATTATAAGTGTGGCCTTGAGTCTATACTAGATGGTGACCAACAGAGGGTAGAAAACCTTCCCAACCTTGTCAAAATGGTCAGAGAGGAACAGATGCTCAAGACACATAGGGCACTGAATGTTGTTGCTACCACCACTGCACGACTGTCAGCTTCACATGCCATAACTATGTTAACAAACAGACAAAAACCAAAAACCATCAATCCCATTTGGGATGTTTTAAGTGAGGTTGGAGTTGCACCCATGGAAGACCAGGATGAGGAGAAGCATGATTAGGTGGCCAGATTCAGAGCAGTACATTGCATGGTTGACAGTTTCACAGCTGAACAAAAGCACCTTGAAATTGGTGAGCCATTATTGTACTGGGCAAGCAAGATAACTGAGTGGCTTGCATTGACATCTGTGGTGATAAAATACCTTAGCTGCCCTCCCTCTAGTGTCAGTGTTGAGCACGTGTTCAGTGCTGCAGGTGTGATTGTATGTGACCAGCGAACAAACCTATCACCAAAGAATGTGGAAATTCTAACATTTATAAAAATTAATAAGGGACACATTCCATGCAAGACTATGACATCCATGTTCTTACCACATCCTCCTGATAACGGATCATCAGAGGAAGATGCAGAGACAGATGATGCTGTTGACAGAAAGATGAAGTCATACACTACAGTAGTTACACCAATGTTGATGACTCAGTTCTGGAACATGAATACCATTCAGGTGAGAACTCCAGTCTTGAGCAGTGTGAGTGCTGCTTCATTGAAGAAGTTTAAACAAAACAACAATATGTGAGGGTTGACAGGATCTAGGAGTACTCATCATGGGAGCAATTAACAATTCTGTGCAATGCAGAAAGGCAGCAGCAATGGCCAACAAAATGCTGGGATGCATTGCAAGGGGCATTACCTCGAGAAGAAGGGAGGTTATTCTATCATTATACAGATTGTTGGTTAGACCCCACTTGGAATACTGTGTGCATTACTGGCACCCGTACCTGCAAAAGGACATTAGGCTGCTGGAGGGGGTGCAGCGTAGGGCAACAAAGATGATTCAGGGCCTGAGGGAATTGCCATATGAGGTCAGACTAAGAGAGTTAAACATGTACACACTGGAGGAGAGGAGGGATGGGGGGCATGATTGAGACCTTCAAATACATGAAAGGGATAACCAAAACACACAGATGGTCTATTCAGGAGGAGGGTGAGGAGAGACACTAGGGGTCATGACATGAGATTGGAGGGGGGTAGATTCAGGAAGGAGGTGAGGAGGCATTCCTTTACAGAGACGGTGGTGGCAAAGTGAAATGTACTACCAGCTGAGGTGGTGGCATGTAACACAGTGGAATGCTTCAAGAAGGGGTGGGACAGGGCAAAGGGGAGGATAAAGGGAGGAAGGGAAGGGGGTGGGGCAACTGCTGAATAGGAAGCAAGCTGCAATCTCTAGCCGCCTAGATAGGCCAGGATGGCCTTTTGCTGCTGGCAACTTTCGTATGTTTGTATGTGTGCTGTTGCTGTACCTCCTTTGCACACAGTTATATTCCCATATGATGTCTCCAGAGTTTATGCTATTGTCATGATTGTTACTGTTCCCTTTTCAGAACTGTGTTGCTGCTGCTGCTGCTATATTTTGCCCATTTATATGCGTTCGCAACCTGCCAACAAACAGCACATAAATGTGATGTATTGCAGTACTGGCAATGCCAGCTTCCGCCCACCACTGTCAACCCCCATTGGCACCACCTCAAACTACAAAAAAATCACTTTTTAACAGCCCAGCAAGCAATTCTTGCTATGGTTGTCAAATCCAATAAAGACACAGCCCTGTCTTCTGCTGCTCCACCAACACCACCTCTTCTTCAACCAGTTGTGTATATGGTTTTGTTCTGAATTATACAGCATTATCCAGTCGCTGCACTGCTGATGAAGTCATGGTCCAGAGGGAAACAAGACTGGGTATTCAGATCCTCATGTATCACTTGTACTGACTTTCTCAATGTTAGAACATCCAGTGCCCATCACATTATGTTCTACATTTTCAACTGAACTGCCCCTGATATCGAGCCCCTACAAACACTTGTGTACTGGAAATGTGATTGAACAATAGTGGGGATGCTACAGTCATGAATTCCAGACCACTGCATGAGGGCAGACCCATGGATAACTGAAACACTAGTTCAATGATGCAAGTACAATCACCGACACTCACCCCCTGCAAGTCCTGTCACTGAGGTCTATGAAGGTAAGAAGGAGCCCCTTGGCTTGCAGTCATCATTCTCATTGCTTCTTCAGATTTATAATTGAAGTGTGTTTTTGCCTTTCTTTTGTTGTCCCCACAGGTTAATGCCTGTCCAACATCAGTCGCCACCTGAGTGGCATGTGCACTGCAAATTGTTTGTAGTCTGATGTAAGCATAATCCTTTTTTACTCTCAGATGGTTGATTGCTTTCATTACTTAACAATTCACTCATGAGGTGTTTGTAAGTGTATGGCACAGAAAAGTTTTTTTTGGTTTGTTTTGGTTTTTTTTAACCATAAACTGATGTATGTGTACCATACTGATCAATTATGTCAGTAATATCCATCGTGGTTAGGTTACATAGTTATTTGGTGGAACTGAGCATCACTTTTCCATCAGAAGGTTAAAGAGGGTTAGTATACCTACTGTTAGTGTCTCTCTGACATTGAAAACTATAACATACTTCACAGAGTGCATTTTGCAGTACATAGTTATGAAAATTGTGCTTATCCTGTTCCAAGTCCAACTGCTACACTCTGCTTTGCTGTTTAAACAGTTGAGTTTCCTGTTATTGTTCTTGTAGTCACTGATGTGTATAGCTGATGATGATATTTCACATTAAAGTGACATATTAAACTGTTTTTCATCTGATTTTTGTTCTCCTATTCAGTTTACAGTACCTGCTAAGATTCTGACAAAGTGAGTATCTGTGTGGAACATGGATGGATCGCAAAGGAGTCAGGAACACTTCCAGTGACATAAGTATTGTTATTTAAATTATTTTTCATTTTGGGGGAGATGGTAAGTATAAGAATGGGGGGGTTTAATTATTTGTAAAGGAAAACAGTGTGCCACAGTGACCAAAAGGAGGCAAAATAATTACGCAGTTCTTTTATAGGGTGACATGCATGGAAGTAGTGGTTGTAGCCTGGGCAAGTGCTTTACTGGGTGTATACCCCCATAGTGGTGGAGTGTGGACCAAAAATGTATGTTTTTTAAACAAAGTCAAGAAAGGTATACTCAGATGGATATTGATGTAACGACTGTAGTGGGTATCCTCCAGTGATACAGTGACTGTTGCTGAAGCAAATTGATGTGTTCTTTTTTCTGAAATCCAGGAACACAATGAGTGATTCTTGAAGTAAAATCCATGTGAATATTCTTTTCTGTTCTTCAGGGTTCTCCAGTGTTGTCTGTGTTTCTTAATGTACCTGTTTCCGAAATCATCACACAGAAGAGACATCATCATCTTATGCATGCCGGATAAAGCTCCAGGGAATTACCTGAAATTATATAATCAAGAACATAAAGCATTACTTGTAACATCCATTGAACTGTGCAAGTTCTGAAAAGAAAACGACCACATCACCTAATAATTGAAAAGCCTTACCTTCCAGTACTGGTATGCAGCAACTGGAATCCAGAGCATCAGTGACAACAGACGTCAATCATATTCAGATTGATGGATGCAAGAAATACCTGCAAGGACGCAGAAACACAGATGTTTAAAAATACAGTGTTTGACAGTTTTCATAAACATGCCACAGAGGAAACAGATACAGCAAAACAAAAAAAAAACACCTTCACCCGAGACCCACCCCCAAAAATAAAAAAAACAGAAAAAATGTACTTACCTTGCACCACTGGAAATGGAAAACATCTGTTCCTAGAAAGCAATCCAGACTCTCAATGATGTGAAATCCCTACAAGGAAAGAGAGACAATCAATGTTTAAAAACCAAATGAGTAACCATCCCCTTTCAATATCCCATTACCGCAACAAAATGAATGAACTTACCACTCAAAGTGCAGGAGTACAGGACACAATAGGTATCATCGATTTATCACTGTTGTACGTGACCAGCAACAGCACACAGACAGCAGCATCACTACACAACTAATCCTTCCAAGGACATAAATGATAATAAAAGTAGCAGCAGTGGCAGCAGCATCAGTGAGACTTTTACTGTACATTATGAGTGTTAGAAGTCTTCATATGTTATCTACCAGACATTGTGAATTTTCCTTACCACCCACATTATTCTTAAATGCTCTTGTTCTCATTCAGCAACTGCACAGCTGTCTGGCAGCAGCATCTATATGACATGTGTTTTTCTGGCAGGAGACATACTGGGGTACAACAACAGGCATAATTCCTTGACATAAATATCTTCTCATTTTATTCTGGGTGATTTCTCATGGAAATGCACATACAGCACAGCGGACAACAGAGAGACAGAGCAGCAGGGCAGAAACTTTTCACATAAATATTTTCTCAATTCTGGATTATTTCTCATGGAAGTACACATGCAGCACAGCAGAAGAGAGAGATGTAGAAGCAGGACAGCAGGTTTTCATATAAATATCTTCTCATTTTATTCTGGTTGATTTCTCATGGAAGTGTGCATGCAGTTCAATGGACAAGAGAGAGAGACGTAGCAGCAGAACAGCAGTTTTTCACTTTCAACACCATGTGACGTGTTTTTCTGGCAGGAGACATACTGGGGTACAATGACAGGCATATTCCTTTGACATAAATATTCTCTCAATTTATTCTGGGTGATTTCTTATGGAAGTGTGCATACAGCGCAGCAGACAAGAGAGGGACATAGCAGCAGGGCAGCAGTTTTTCACATAAATATTTTCTTATTTTATTCTGGGTTATTTCTCATGGGAGTACACATACAGCACAGCAGACAAAAAGAGAGACATAGCAGCAGGTCAGCAGCTTTTCACATAAATATTTTGTGATATGCCAATGGAAGGGCAAAAGCCCATCGGCGAAATCACCCACAGCGACATTTTCAACAAGTTTCAAAAATGACGCTGTGGGGGACCCGCCGGAGAAATTTTGCCCTTTTGCCAGGTTTCCACCCTTTCAAGTTAACTCTGACTCAAAGTTAACAATCTATAGAATGGGGGTTCGGTGGGGCACAGCCCCCAGCATGGGGGATTCGGGGGGGCACAGGCCCCAGATAGAAACACAGACCAATGTCTGACAGGCAAAATTTCACCTGTCGACATCGGGGATGTTGTTATGCCAAACATAGACAACATTGTTGTCACGTCAGCATAGGTAGACCATATTTTCTCATTTTATTCAGGGTGATTTCTTGTGGAAGTGTGTATACAGCGCAGCAGACAAGAGAGGGACATAGTAGTAGGATAGCAAGTTTTCACATAAATATTTTGTCATTTTATTCTGGGCGATTTCTCATGGAAGTGCACATGCAGCAGAGCAGACACGATAGAAACGTAGCAGCAGGACAGCAGTTTTTCACATAAATATTTTCTCTTTTTTATTCTGGGTGATTTCTCCTGGGAGTGCACATACAGTGATGCAAACAAGAGAGGGATGTAGCAGCAAGACAGCAGTTCTTCAAATAAATATCTTCTCATATTATTCATGGTGATTTCTCATGGAAGTGCGCATGCAGCACAGCAGACAAGAGAGATACTTAGCAGTAGGACAGCAGTTTTTCATATAAATATCTTCTCATTTTATTCTGGGTGATTTGTCTAGGAAGGTGCATACAGCGCAATGGACAAGAGAAGGATGCAGCAGCAGGACAGCAGTTTTTCACATAAATATGTTCTCATTTTATTTTGGGTGATTTCACATGGAAGTGTGCATGCAGCACAGCAGACAAGAGAGAGAGATGTAGGGCACATACAGTGCGACTGACAAGAGAGAGACATAGCAGTCGGACAGTAGTTTTGTACACAGATATCTTCTCATTTTATTCTGGGTGATTTCTCATGGGGGTGCGCATGCAGTGTAGCAGAGAAGAGAGAGACGTAGCAGCAGGACAGCAGTTCTTCAAATAAATATCTTCTCATTTTATTCTGGGTGATTTTTCAAGGAACTGTCCACTGGACCACCAGGGAATATTTTATTGTAATGAAGCCTGTGATCAGGCTGGGGAGCAGGTCCACTGGACCACCAGGGAATATTTTATTTTAATGAAGCCCGCGATCGGGCTGGGGAGCAGGTCCACTGGACCACCAGGGAATATTTTATTGTAATGAAGCCTGTGATCAGGCTGGGGAGCAGATCCACTGGACCACCAGGGAATATTTTATTGTAATGAAGCCTGCAATCAGGCTGGGGAGCAGGTCCACTGGACCACCAGGGAATATTTTATTGTAATGAAGCCTGCAATCAGGCTGGGGAGCAGGTCCACTGGACCACCAGGGAATATTTTATTTTAATGAAGCCCGCGATCAGGCTGGGGAGCAGGTCCACTGGACCACCAGGGAATATTTTATTTTAATGAAGCCCGCGATCAGGCTGGGGAGTAGGTCCACTGGACCACCAGGGAATATTTATTTTAATGAAGCCTGTGATCAGGCTGGGGAGCAGATCCTCTGGACCACCAGGGAATATTTTATTTTAATGAAACCTGCAATCGGGCTGGGGAGCAGATCCACTAGACACCAGGGAAATTAGGGAATTATTTTTATTTTTATATATTTGGGGACTGGGAATATTGCTGAGAGTCTGGGGGGGATTCTTTATTCTGGACCAGTGATCGGCTGGGGGTGGGACCACTAGACAGACACCAGGGCAAAAACAAAAGGTTTCACATTGAAATTCTGTATAATCAGAAAAAAAAACCTCTGGCATTGCAAACGTTTGATAAATCACTACCGCTGTTCTACAGAAATAAGATCACTGTTGCAAATCACAACAGGTGAATGGAAAATGCTGATGGTAAAAAAAAATTTAAAAAAAATGACCAGAACCTATATTAATTAACAAGCAGAACATCTACCTAGTTAACTGTCAACAAGCACCAAAAGAGTTTTATTTCTCTAAGTGGGACTTTGTTCCAAATGCAATGCATGCATGGGTTTAAAAAACATCTCCTTTAAAGTGATTGCGCTTGCGCCACACACAGACTCACATGACAGTGACATACCTCTGCCACCTGATTAGCTGTATGTTGGTCCGGTGGCATAGAGGTATATAAGGCTGTGTGTGGCGCAAATTATTCAGTGCATGGCTGACTGCATATGAAAGATATACAGAATTAGAGACGGCGCTTTGAGCTTTCTTTATTTTGTATTATCTGGTCTCAGACTCAGTTTACCTTCAGCAAAGGCATCCAGCAAGTGACTTACTTCTGCTTAAAAAATAAAACACCGAATAATAACTAAAACAAAGAAAATGGGACAGGAATCAGGGGTTGAGGAACAGTGGGCAGTATTTAAAATGGGGATTACAAGAACAACATAATTATGCATTAAGCAGGTTAGCAAAAGGAAAAGGTAGAGGAGACCATTATGGTTTTCCAAAGAGGTAGCAAAGGAAGTGAAAGCCAAAAAGATTGCATTCAGGCAATACAAAAAGACACAGGCAGAAGGGGATAGGGAGAAGTACCAGGAGAAGCAAAGGGAGGCAGGGAGGTCAGTAAGGGAAGCCAAAGCTCAGACAGAAGAACACATTGCAAAATCAGTGGGTAGAGGGGACAAAACCTTTTACAGGTACATAAGTGAAAAAAGAAAGACAAAGGAGGGATAGTGAGACTGAAGGGGGAGGATGGGGGCTACGTGGAGGATGACAACAGTAAAGCTGACATATTGAACAGGTATTTCTGCTCAGTCTTTACTGAGGAAGAGGAGGGTAATGGGTCTGAAGGAGTACAAGGGTGAGAATGGTGCAGAAATGGACACAAGTCCCTTTACACAAGAAAGAGTCCTGAAGGAACTGGAAGTAATAAGAGTTGATAAAGCAATGGGGCCAGATGGGTGCACCCAGGTCCTTAAAGAACTAAGAGAGGTGGTGGATGAACCTCTGGCTATCCTGTTTAGCCGATCACTGGAAACAGGGAGGTACCCAAAGACTGGAGGACTGTCAGATGTAGTCCCTTTATACAAAAGCGGAACAAAGAGGACGAGGGAACTACAGACCAGTCAGGCTCACCTCGTAGTGGGGGAAGATCAAGGAAGCACTACTGAAGGAGAGATTGGGGAACATCTGGTTGTCAATGGACTACAAGACCCAAGGCAGCATGGTTTCACCAGGGGAGGTCATGTCAGACCAACCTCGTTGAATTTTTGACTGGGTGACTAGAGGTGAATCAGGAGGGCAGTGGACATGGCCTATCTGGACTTCAGCAAGGCCTTTGACACTGTGCCGCATAGAAGACTATTACACAAACTGGGGAATATGGGTGTGGGCAGGACAGTAGTGTGGTGGGTAGGTAACTGGCTGGGTGGCAGGACACAGAGGATGGTGGTAAATGGCTGTCACTCCACAGAGGAAGAGGACCAGTGGGTACCACAGGGATCAGTGATGGGACCGGTCCTATTCAACATCTTCATCAGTGACATTGCACAGGACCTAGAAGGCAGAATTTCACTGTTTGCTGATGACACAAAGCTCTGTAACAGAGTAGACACCAGAGGGTGTAGACAGAATGAGAAGGGCCTGCAGAAACTTGAAGAATGGTCAGGGTTTGGCAGTTGAAATTCAATGCAAAGAAGTGCAAGATAATGCATATGGGGCACAAAACCCTGGCACAATATATCAGTTGGGGGTGAGGATAAGCATGCACCAAGCAGGAAAGGGATCTTGGAGTTATCATCTCTGATGACCTCAAGGCAGGGAAACAGTGTGACAAGGCAGCAGGTAAAGCAAAAAGGATGCTGGGATGTATAGGCAGGGGCATCACCAGCAGGAAAAGGGAGGTCATAATTCCGCTATACAAGACACTAGTGAGGCCCCACCTGGAGTACAGTGTACAGTTCTAGAGACCATACCTACGTAAGGACATAGACAGGGTAGAGAAGGTTCAGAGGAGGGCAACAAAGATGGTGCATGGATTGCATCACAAGTTCTATGAAGTCAGGTTGAAGGAACTGAACTCCCTGGAGGAGAGGAGGGAGAGAGGGGATATGATAGAGACATACAAGTATCTCACAGGGAGGAACAGGGTGCAGGAATACACTATTTTTAAGCGAAAAAGATGTTCCAGGACTAGAGGGCATGGGATGAAGTTGGAGGGAGGACGATTCAGAGGAAACATGAGGAAGAATTTCTTCACAGAACGGGTGGTGGACAAGTGGAACACCCTGCCAGAGGAAATGGTGGGGGCTGAGACAATCACGGGATTTAAGAATGCATGGGATAGACATAAAGGAATTCTGGAGGTCAGGGTTAAGGGGCAACAGACTTCTAGGAAAACATAAACTGAATTTACAAGCTCAAATGGGCAGACTGGGTGGGCCATAGGCCCTTATCTGCTGACACTGTCTATGTATCTATGTATCTATGTAAAAGGGGATATAAAAGATACACACACAAAAAAATGATCAACCTGCCCATTGGGGCCTGGGAAGCTTTGACCGCTTGTCACTTACACTTATCTCCTCGTGGTTATCAATATCAAGCCTTGTCTGCTCTGCTTTTTCTGCTATTGTCAATTTGTCTTAAAGCCTACAAACTAGTGCAAGTGCCAGAATTGTATTAAATAAACAACAAATGGGCTAACTGGAAAAGAACAAATGGGGAATAGGAGAGAGAAAGAATGCTGCTCATTCACCATCAACTTGGCAGGTTGTAACTTGGAAGCTTTGAGTACTCATTGCTGCTCACACAGTGCTTGACTCTATCTCTCCTGTGTTTCTTTTCAAATGGCATTGCTTTTTGCTTCATTTAAATCCTAAAAACTGCAGCAGGCCAAGTACCTTAATTAAAAAAAAAAGAACAGTCCAAATCAGTTAGTTGTAGTCTCCCCCATTCTCCTGTGTGTCTGAAGTGATTGGAGTACTGTACTTTGTCTTTCCTGTGAGGTATTTATAAAAAAAATAAAAATAAAAACCTTTCTGTAGTGTATACTGTACAGTAGTTGCATCTCACACTTGCCAGTTTGCCTGTGTAAGACCACTACCAGCTGCTGTTGTGTGTGAATATATTACATGGTTTACTGCTCATACCATGCTGTGGGCTCATTGTCAAATTAAAAAAAAAATACATAAAGGAAAAAGCATTTTTGTCTCATTAAAAAAAAAAATCCATCTACAATTGTGGAAGGGGGAGTGTGGCTGTGTGGCTGTGAGGCCGAGCCTATACTGAGTGGGTAGAGGTACTTGGGAACAACTGAGAGGACTACATACATCTGCGGTATTGCAACAGTCGAGAAATATTTCCTCTAATAAAAAAAAAAAAACTAGCTATTGTGCTGGAAGAGGGCATGCGGCTGTGAGGCCGAACCTGTACAGAGTGGAAACAACTGAAAGGACTAAATAAAAAGATAATATCTACAGACAAAACAGTTGTGTGTGCCAATAAAAAAAAATAAACCTAGCTATTGCGGTAGAAGGGGGACACTGGCTGTGAGGCTGTGCCTATATTAGTGGGTTGAGGATCTTGGGAACAACTGAGAGACCTAAAAAGAAAACACGTACTGGAAAAAGCATTTTTGTGTATAATTAAAAAAAACTGGAAATGTTCACAAGACAGGGTGAGGCGGTGACCAAAATGGGGAAAGGTATAGGGAAACGTATGGCACAAACAACACTGCACAGTCTAACTGGTAAAAGACCAGTTGCTGGGACCTCATCCAGTAGCAGTAGTGGTTCTTCCACAGTGCCATCCAAACAGATAGGAAAGGCCAAAACTACCTTTATTAAAACTAAAGGAGTAGTTGGCACCACAAGGAGTGGCAAGCCAAGATATGGTACCTATGTGTACCGTAGTACCAGTACAGATTTAAATGAAACAGAGGTGGAGAAATCTATCTCTGATGAGAGTAATGATTATGAAATGGAAGATGTAGACAAGGAGGGAGAAAAGCAGAAACAAATGGAAAGCCAGAATGAGGTAGAGGTGGCAGTTGCCCAGGCTCAGGATGAATGTGGTGATACGTACTTGGATGACTTGGGCAATTTGGGCACGAACAGTGTGGTGCAGGTGCAAGAGAAACAGGATGAGGGGGAAGTGCATTCAGATTTAGTTTCTGTTACTGGCTTGGAGGAGCTGTTGGATGATGATAATGGTGAGACAGAAAAATTCCATGATGAGCAGTATCCCAGTGTTGAGAAACAACAACACAGTGGAAGTGACAAAGGAGGACAGTATAGTATGCCAGGTAATAAAACAAAAAAGGTGACATCTTATGTGTGATCTTACTTTTCTCTGGCTGCCAATAATGAGTTACGAGCAGTGTGCTCTATATGTAAAAAGACCATCAGCAGAGGGAGCAAAAAAGGTGCTTAGGGTACCTCAGCATTAAAAAGACATTTAGGGAGCTGTCACCCATTACGTCTCAGGCGTGATTTTTTGGTCAGAGAGAAAGAAGACAACATGCAGGCAGAGTTAAGTCAGACTACACCTGCACCTGTTATATCAAATGATAGCAGCAGCCCTGCTGCTTCATTTGTACTGTCAACTCTTTCTCAGTCTTCTTCTCGAATAAGTACTACAAACAATCCCCCTTTGCCCTTATCATCATCATCCAGCACTCCTAATGTTGGCCATCTGAAAACTTCAACAGCTGAAAGACTGCTCACAATTTCAGAAACAATTGAACATAAAGCTAAGTACCAGCGTACTCATCCTGAGGCAATTGCTATAACAAAACTAATTTCAGAGATTATTGCACTGGACTTACAGCCTTACAGAATTGTGGAGCATGTAGGAATCAAAAGCCTTTTGAATCACCTGTCACTACGTTACAGTATACCATCCAGGAAATATTTCTTGACTGTTGCAATACCGCAGATGTTTGATTTAGTAATTGCTAAACTGAAAAATGCTTTAAAAGATGCAGTTGCTGGGGTTGTCCATCTGATTACTGACATATGGACAAGCTGCCAGCCAGAACCATTTATGTCACTGACTGCACATTGGGTATCATTTACTCCCTGTAGTGACACTGACAATTACCCTCTGAAACTGGCTTCCCTTCGCATCCAGTATATCCCGCAGGATCACACAGCTTCAAACATCCTGGATGAGCTCAATAGAGAGATACAGTATTGGCTGACATCACAAGGGCTTTCTGTAGGTTTTATTGTGTCTGACAATGGTTCAAACATAAAGAAAGCACTGTCTGATGGGGGCTTTGTCCACATTCGATGTTTTGCACACTGCCTAAATTTGATTGTGCATGCATTTATGGAAGAGGATAGAGATATAAAGGCTCTCACATATGTGGCAAAATGAATATGCACACATTGCAGCCATTCCTGCAAAGCACGCCAGTGTCTTCGGGCCATACAAGAAGAGCATGGACTGCCTCCTAATACACTCATCCAGGATGTTGCAACGAGGTGGAACTCTACCTTTTACATGTTCCAATGACTGCTGGAGCAAAACAAGGGTGTAAGACAGTGTACACTAGAGAACAGCATAGGGGATGCTGATGTGTACATTAATCCTCAGCAGTGGGCTGTTTTAGAACTTCTCATCAAGATCCTGCAACCTTATGAGGAAATTACTAGGGAAGTGAGTTCCAACAGTGCCACACTCAGCCAAATAATCCCACTGATCAAGATTCTTAGATTTCAGCTGAATGCAATCAGGGATGAGTTGGAAGGTACAACAAGTCAGTTTCAGATGGCAGAGTCTAGTGCAACTGAAAGGGACTTGCCACCCAGAATAAAAAAAGACATAGTACATAGAATGATTAAAAAAGTCAGAGATGATGAGAAACTTGGTGAAATGCTCATGGCAGAACATTACATTATTGCAACAGCACTAGACCCACGATACAAGATGAAACACTTCTCACAGTATGACCCAAATGTGTTCCGAAACTGCAGAGAGAAAATAATTCAAGAAGTAGATTTGCTTTTGAAAAAAAAAAACATGACAAGAGATGCAGCCCCCTCATCCATTCTCCCTGCACCTTCACAGCTCTCTCTTCTCAGTCAGGCTACAAAACTGTCAGCTGCTGCCATTCATTCTACACCCAGCAGTCATCTTTGAGGTCACTTGGATACTGTTGTCCTGGAAAAATCAGCCCTTCCTTCTCCACATGTCACTGCTTCTGCCCAGGCCATGGTTGACTGTTATTTAGCGGAAAAAAAGGTATTGAATGGAATGAAGATCCCATTAAGTACTGGCAAAGCAAGTAGCCTGTATGGCCTGCACTTGTGCAGGTATCCTTGAAGTATATGGTCTGTCCCCCAACCAGTGTATTTTCAGAGTGACTCTTTAGCTGTGCAAGAAATGTGGTAACAGATACATGATCTAGGCTACTACCAGAAAATGTTGAGAAGTTAACATTCTTAAAAGTAAACCTTCCGTTGACGGGTTACAGCTATGACCCAGAGGCAGCAAATACTTTTCGCAATGACCTCCAAGATGACTACTTGGAAGAGTAGAAAGATCACCGTTTCTTCAGAAAAATAAATTAATACTCAAATAAGCCCATGTGTGGCCTGCACAATTTTTGTACCTGATGGCACGTTTTCAGCATGTCCTAACAGACTTTGTTAATTTTTGGATTGCCTGAACCTGATGGCACACATTTCACATTTTGTCCTAATAGACTTCTTTAATTTTTGGACCACCTGAAGTTGTGACTTATGGCACAATGTTTTCAGCATGTCTTCCTCACATGCTTTGCTAATTATTGGATTGCCTGAACCCGATGGCACACTTTTTGCAGCATGTCCTAATGGACTTGTGTAATTTTTGGACTGCCTGAACCTGACGATGACACACTTTTAGCAGCATGCCATGTCCTCATGGACTTGTATAATTATTGGACTGCCTGAACCTGATGGCACACTTTTCACAGCATGTCCTCGTGGACTTGTATAATTTTTGGACTGCCTGAACCAGATGGCACACTTTTCGTAGCATGTCCTCATGGACTTGTGTAATTTCTGGACTGCCTGTAGTTGAGACTGATGGCAGAATGTTTTCAGTATGTCCTAATTTCTGGATTGCCTGAGCATGATGGCACACGTTTTTCAGTATGTACTAATGGACTTGTCTAATTTTTGCATTTTTGGATTACCTGAATGTAGGAATCTGCCCACTCAGTACAGGCTCAACCTCACAGCAACACTCCCCCTTTCAACACAGTAGCTAGTTCTCTGGATTCCTAAGGACATGCAGTTATTTTTTTGGTAGGGGTCCCCTAAATGTTTAATCAGTTTGGGTGGGTAGGTGGAGGGACCCCATGCCATAGAAAATAATTGCATGACTCTCAGTGGAGCAGAGAAGGAGCTGGAGCAACAATTCCAAACTGATATCTGTTAGGAGGAAGTAGGCTGTTGGTTAGCTTAAACCAGCAGCTTACCCAATAGGTAGGGAAATGGGCAGATTGGGTGGGCCAAGCAGTCCTTATCTGCCATCAAATTATATGTTTCTGTGTTTCTATGATATGTCTATTGTATAGTGTGTGCTACTAAATGGGAATGAGATTCCTCCTCTGAGGCCAGGCAGGTCGGTTATCAGTTTACAGTTGCAGCACTAGTACTACTGACTCCGAGACAGGGAACAGACAGAGGTCAACTGCATGACTGCCATATTCAACTGACCAGCACATCAGTGCTATAAACTCAGTTTTCATATCCTGAAATGCTGACTACAATTTTATGTGTGTGTCACAAATGTCATTGTTGTTTTATGCAATTATATAGCAGATTTGCAGTTTTCGTCACATTTTACAAAAGGTTCTGATTTGAATCAGAACTTATCAGGACTTTGGCCTGAATCCTGATCCTGATAATAAGGGTCAGGACCTTTTCGGGTCCGCCTAACCCTAGTGCGCATGCAGCACAGCAGACCAGAGTGAGATGTAGCAGCAGGGGAGTAGTTTGTCACAGAAATATTTTCTCATTTTATTTAGGGTGATTTCTCTTGGAAGTGCACATGCAGCACAGCCAACTAAAGAGATACACATAGCAGCAGGATAGCAGTTTTTCATATAAATATTTTTTCATTTTATTCTGACTAATTTCTCAAGGAAGTGCACATACAGCACAACAGATATAAGGGAGACAGCAGCAGAGCAGCAGTTTTTCACATAAATATTTTCTTATTTTATTCTGGGTGATTTCTCAAAGAACTGTGCATACAGCGCAATGGACAAGAGAGGGATGTGTCAGCAGGACAGCAGGTTTTCACATAAATATCTTCTCATTTTATTCTGGGTGATTTCTCATGGGAGTGTGCATGTAGTGCAGCAGACAAGAGAGGGACATAGCAGCAGGACAGCAGTTTTTCACTTTCACCACTATGTAACATTTGTTTTTCTGGCAGGAGACATACTAGGGTACAACAACGGGCGTATGCCCTTGACATAAATATCTTCTCATGTTATTCTGGATAATTTCTCATGGAAGTGCACATACAGTACAGCAGACAAGAGAGGGACGTAGCAGCAAGACAGCAGTTTTTCACTTTCACCACTATGTAACATTTGTTTTTCTGGCAGGAGACATACTAGGGTACAACAACGGGCGTATTCCCTTGACATAAATATCTTCTCATTTTTTTTTTTTTTTACTTTATTTAGTTTTAGCTTGGCAGTCATTACATAAGATACATCAAAACCTCATTCCGTTACATTCAAGTATCATTTAAGATAATGGAAAGACAAGTACATGCAGTTACACTTTTTAGGTCTCTATACAGATTATCACTAATCCATGCTAAACATGGGTCCTTTAGCATAAAAGATTATTAGAAACAAGGAAACCAGGGTTATGATATTGCCTCCTCCAGTGGAGCCCACATTTTAAAATATTTATCCAACTACCCTCTGACAGTATATTGTATTTTCTCATATTTCATACAGTTTAATAACTGACTGGACCATTCCGAGATTGATGAGAAAGATGCCAGTCTCCAGTGCATAGCCAAAGCCTTTAGACCCATCACATTACCCAGTCTCCAAAGGATCCTGTGACTATGGACAAGAGAAGGCCCTCTTACCGGGTCACTTGTTGGAAGGCCCAGCAGGATCTCCACTGGGTCGAGATTTAATGGAATTCCCACCACCCGTGACATTATCTCCTGAACTCCAAACTAGAAGGAATTCACTCTGAAACAGAGCCATACCATATGGTAAAAGGTCCCAACATGAATATGACATTTGGGGCAAATAGGAGAGGCATTGGGGTCTTGTGCCAACCATGGTGAATGATACGCTCTATGTAGTATTTTATATTGAATAATGTTATTCCTATTATTTACTGAACTACTCAAGCAATTGCTCAAAATATTATTCCAGTCACCCCCTGTTAGACCTTCTGGGTGAAGATCCAAGTCCCATTTCTCTTTAACATTCATGAGCATATCTGGTGATGCCCCTATTAAAATTTTATATGTTTTTCTTAGGGGTTTAAACTTAATGTCCTCTGACTGTCCCCAAAAGAGTTCCTCCAAGGGGGATCTGGACACTACTCCCTCAGGTTAATCACCTTCCAATAGACCCTCTATTGCTCTCATTAATTTCCCGTATAGGGAGAATGCCCTTCCCTAAACTTCTTAGTCGCCATTAAATCAACAAAGTTATTCCATCTTCAGACACAACATGCTTGAGTAAGGATATTCCCTTGTGGGTCCAGTATTTTAGTACTGGTCTATCTCATATAACTATACCTTCCCCCTTTTGAATTAGTTGTTTCAGTGAACATTCTGGGGATACTCCTGCTTCCACTCCCAGGCCACTCCCGATGGGCCAAATGCCAGGCCTTAACCAGAGTGCTCATACACGGATGATAAGGGGCCCCGGGGCACTAACCATTCCACACTGAGACAGCCTATCATGATAAATGTAGAACCCCATCTCTTACTCAAGCCAGACCCAAGCCGGTTGACTCTCTGGTTTCTTCAAAATGTCCGAGATATGAGCCAATTGTGAGGCAACCCAATAAAAATTAACATTCGGGAGACCCAAACCTCCCCCTTTCTGGGGCAGCCACATAATGGCTATTTTAATCCTCGGATGTTTGTTGTTCCACAATAATTGGGTGATTGCCCCTTCGAGACTTTTAATATACTTCATGGGGATATGCAGTGGGACTGACTAGGAAAAATATAAACATTTGGGGAGAACTGACATCTTGACCAAGTTCACTCTACCTATATGTGTTAAGGGTTTCGCTCTCCAGGCCAGACAATCCTCCTTAATTGTCTTTATTATGTTTTTCATATTAATAGTAACTAAAGCTGAGAGTCTTGAAGTGATCTGGATACCCAAATATTTAATTATTTTAGATGGTTGGACTATTGTATGCCCTATTTTGATTGGGTTTTTCACTTCTCCCAAAGGCAGCCATTAGCACTTGCTTCAATTAATCTTATGACCCAATAGGGGACCATAACTTCAAAAAATCTTAGAATACTCCTTCATTGTCTCCTCAGAAGAGCTAGTGACTAAAAGAGTGTCATCAGCAAAGAGTGAGATCACATGGTCTACTCCTTTCCACTCCAGTCCCTTAATGTGGGGATTCCCTCTAATTTTTAAAGCCAGGGTTTCTATTGTTAATACATAGAGGAGCGGGGAAGCAGGCAACCCTGCCTTGTGCCCCTAGTCAAGGCAAAGGGGGGTGAAATAATATTATTTGTGAGAATTTGAGCTGTCGGTTTCTTATACAGACTACCTACCCAATGCAAAAAATGAGGGCCAAAGCCCATTCCCTGCAGAACCACCATCATCAAGAGCCATTCCACCCTATCAAAGGCCTTCTCCGCATCTAGTGCGAGAAGGCCTCCCATTTTCCCCTTGGGCCAGTGATGCATGATGTTAAGCACTCTTCTGATACTATGTTTGATTTGTCTGCCCTTGACAAAACCTCTCTGGTCTGGATGGATCAAGGTAGCAAGGTGGCTCTCCAACCTGGTCATCATCATTTTAGCCAGAACCTTATAGTCTGTATTTAACTGCGATATAGGGCGATTCGAGGAGCACTGCAGAGGATTTTTGCCCACCTTTGGTAACACAGTAATCATGGCTAAGTTCTGCAAGGGGAGGAAGTTCCCCTGCATCCAGCAATTCCCTTATTGTCTCCAACATTGTTTGACCTAGTTCATCCCACAATTCTTTATATAGCTCCACTGGGATGCCATCCGGCCCTGGAGCTCTACCCCTTCTTGATTTCCACACCACCCTTCTTAGTTCCTCCATAGTGATCAGCGAGTCCAAAAGGTCCATGCCTGAGTCCTTCAACTGGGGAAGATTAACCTCCCCTCAGGAAAGAATCAGGGTCTGCTCCTGCAGGGTATTCCGAGGTGTACAGTCTGGAATAATATTGTAGAAAAATGGTATTAATTTTCTGCTGATCATAGGTGACCCCCTCCCACTATTTCCACTCCTTAGATGGTTCTTTCAGCCCTCTGCTTTTTGACCAAGCCCACCAACCATTTTCCAGCTCTATCTCCTTCAAAGTGAGAGAAGGATTTAGTCAGTAAAAGGGATCTCTCAATTTTATGTATGGATAATTGTCTTAGCTCCCCTTTTAACTTCTTTAAAGTAACTAATTTATTACCCTCAACTTTTTTCATCAAGTCCTTTTCTAGTTTATGAATTTGGAGCTCCAAATCATACTCCTTTTTTATGCCCATTTTCTTTTTATAAGCGGCGTAGGAGATTGCTTAACGCCAGATACAGGCCTTAAGGGACTCCCAAATCATCCTCTTGTTTGTGTGTCTGGGCCAATTTACCTCTAAAAAAAATATTACCTGCTGCCTTAGATGCTGAATAAAATTGGAATCACCCAAGAGAGCTGGGTCCAGTCGCCACTGCGGGTTGGGTCCCTTCCCCCCTCCATTTCTACTTTCAGCAGGGCATGATCTGAGATCACTATGGGACCATATTGTGCCTCGGCTATACCCTCCAGCCTTGATTTTGTCATAAATAAATAGTCCAGTCTTGTATAGACTTTGTGGGTGTGCGAGTAAAAAGAATATTCCTGAAAGGAAGGGTGACAAAATCTCCAGGCCTCTAAAAGAGATCTCCCCTCCATCATACTATGTAGTGTCCCCACACTCCTAAGGAGTGGACCTCTCCCTCCTTCCGAGTTGTCCAAATGCCAATCCCAGTAGGTATTAAAATCCCATCTAACAATTATATCATCCGGGTATGGGGCCAATGTGGTCTCCAAATGAGAAAAGAAATCCGGGGAATCTACATTAGACCCATACACCAACATTAATGTCAAGGTAGTGCCTCCCAAATCAACCACTCCAATTATAAATCTACCCTGTGGGTCAGATATTGAGGACAACACTTTATGTGGGACCCCTGGCCTAATCCAAATAGCCACACCTCAGGCCTTGGAATTGAAAGGTGAGGCTAGCAGTGTCCCCCCCCATGCCCTTCGCAGGGCATCCACTTCCTCCCTCGTTGAGTGAAGTTCCTGTACAAACATGATGTCCCCCTTCATTTTATGTTGAAGGCATGAAAAGACCCTTTTCCTCTTAGTAACAGTACAGAGCCCATTAGCATTGCATGAAATTAATGGTATATTAGACATTTTCATATTTCCTCTCAATCCATTTTACCCTTCGAGTGTTTACATGCATTATTATTTTTAATCTTACTTCACTGCCAAGACAAAGTTTTTTTAACTCCAAAAAAAATTCCTCCAACATAGCCCTCCCTCCCCCTCTATAACCCCAACTGTCAACTGATTAAAACACAAGAACAACACAAGAAGATGTAATTGTACCCCAACCCCTTTCTCCCTCCCTCTTTAACCATAAAACTAGCTGCAACAGGCAGAACCACAACCATGTCCCTCTACTTGTTGTGGACTGAGCATATACACCTTGCAATAAGTGTATAATCTATTAAAATAATTTTTATAAACTGCTTCCCCCTCCCCGCTAGTACCTCCTTTTGGTAATCTCCAGAGGTTCTACATTCCATAAATTAGCAACTTAGCAGGCCCTTCCTTCATCCACACTTACGGAATTCCCCAGAAAAAATAAAAATCTCCATTCTCCCCAGTATATGTATAAAAAAGAAAGTCCTAATTCTTTTACTTCTATTAGGAGGCGTTCTGGGAATACGCTGCCCCCCACTGATATTTGTTCAGAGCAGAATCTCCCAGCACGATGGAGTTCACAGTTTTATCTCCATAGCTCTTACCCATCCAAGGTACTGTAAATAGCGCCCCCTATCTAGTTATTCTATTCATGTAAAACAGAAAACGGATTGTATAACCTTCTGAGGAGAATAATTAAATTAATTAAATAAACCAAAAGGGCATGGTGTACTTGATTTTCACCAAACCTCCTTGCGAGCCTATTACCCTATCATCTTGTGCCCCTGGAGACCACCTTACCCATGTAACAAGAAAGTCAAACTTTGTAGCTTAAGCTAATTTCCACTTGTCGGTGCCGCTCGGCTTTTAATTTCCAAAATGGAGAAGCTAGTTTAATCTGCCTGTCTTGCATAGCACCAAACATGGTCAAAATAACGTAAAGTTAAAGAAAAATTTACAGTACTTATGATGCCAGTCTTCACCATTCAGAATAGCCGACAAATCGGTTTAAAATGTCTAAATACAGTTCGGTGCAGCAGCCTGGAGGGAGCAGACCCACGAAAGATGCTGACAGTCAGAAGATGGGCTCTCTGGCTTGCACCCCCCCTCCTGAAATGAAACGATAGCATTTTCATGAATTCTGAACTCCAACTTCAGGTTTTGTTCCGAATCTTAAGGCCCCGCACGAACTCCAACGCCACAGATGGATCGGTAAACGCTTAGTGTTCCCTCCTGACAGCCTTACTACCAATAAAGCAGGATATGCCAGAATAAAGGGACAATTTTTTGTATGCAGCAAATGCTGAACTTCTGAGAAGGCCTGCCTTTGAATCTGGAGTATACGTGAGTAGTCAGGATAAATGCTGATCCTCCGTTGTTGTACTAGGATAGGCCCCAGCTTCCTTGCCACTTCGAGCACAGCCACTCTATCCTGATACCTCAGGAATTTAACAATGAGGTGCCATGGCCTTTGGTCGGGTGGTGGCTTCGGGCCTGGCGAGCGATGTGCCCTCTGGATTTCCAGCTCTTTGTCGGGTGGGAGCTGCAGGCTGGAGACCAACCATTTTTTAAGAAATGTCGTGCAGTCATTTCCCTCGAGTCCTTCTGGTAGGCCAATGATTCTAATATTGCTACGATGTTCACGATTCTCATGATTATCTAGGGTTTGCTTCAGCACCTCTATTTCTCGCAGGGCTTTTGCAAGATCCATGGAGTGAGTCGCCAATCTATCCTCCTGATCTCCGATACTTTGTTCCACTTCCTCCAGGCGCTATTCATGGGCTTCAACTTGCTCAGAGGTGGAATTGTCCACCTGTTGTAAATGCTGAATTTGTGATGACATGGTTTCAAAGCCAGCTTCCATACTGGCTCCTAAGTCATATTTTAGATCTTTGATTAATCTTTCCAACTGTTGGTAGCCTTCTGCCATGCTAAGAGTTGGGCCGATCTCCACCTCCTCACCTGCGACACAAGAATTGCTCTCAAGGGGGGTCCCTTGGTGGATCAATACTCCGGGCTTCCTCTGGTGCTCTCCCAGTCCCTGCCAGGCCCTTAGCTGAGGATCTTCTCGGGGAAGGTTTAGACGTTATTTTTGCCTGCTTTCTTCCCGATTTTGGATTGGATGTCATTAGCACTAACAAGACTTATTATTTTTATAAAAATAAGTAAAGTTAAGGCACTGCAGTGAGGGGATTGCAAGGGATTTTCCTCAGAGCTGAGAAACTAAGCAGCCATCTCACTCTGTTGCTAGGCCACGCCCCTATCTTCTCATGTCATTCTGGATGATTTCTCATGGAAGTGCACATACAGCACAGCAGACAAGAGAGGGACGTAGCAGAAGGACAGCAGTTTTTGTCTTAAATATTTTGTCATCTGATTCTTAGTAGCTTCTCTGGGCACTTGCACACCAGACACCACTGAAAAAAGAGTGACCAGGCAATATTACAGAGTACAATGTAGTAGGATAAGACATTAGAGAAGGAAGACAAGAGGATAGAAAAATGTTTTTGCTTTTCTTATATCCTTTTTTATTTTTTTTGTGTTTTTTTATGGAGGGGGAGGGACAGTAACACTTGAGGGATGTATACTTACAACATATAGAAATGAAAAAAGGACAGGAAAAAAAATTAAAGTTTATTGCCTCTGCTATGCCCACGAAGCTCCTCAACTAGCTTAAGCAACTTCTCTTCATTGGCAGTTATGCTCTCCTGATTCTCCTTTACGGTTTTGACATCCTGACATAATTCTGTGAGTACATGCCAGATGTCAGACACCTCATCCCACAGGACAGCCAGGTCCACCTGTGTCACCACTGTATGGGGAGCTGATTGTGGTGGGGGGATGGGCTGCTGGAGCTTCAGCTGCTGCTACTTCCTGTTGCCTGCCCCTGCTGGACTCTGCATGTGCATGCCTACATACCCATCTCACAGCTTGCCTTGACCCCCCCCCGTCCCACATCCCCCTGAGAAGTATCGTGCTCAAGCTGCAGCCTGGCATGTCATTCTTCAGTGTGGTGGACACTGAGGTGAGCTTGCTGCCCACTGGTACCTAAATGGCTACCCTTTTTCCCCCCTCCATACCTCTGTTCCACACTGTTTGCATTTCACACTACTGAGGTCTTTACTGTGATACTCAAAGAAACCGCACACTGGGGATATCTTGGGATAAAATGGGGGCGATCCTGGGGTTACTGTGGGTGGCTGTTGCTGCTGCTGTACTGGGTCTGGCACCATCTGCTGCTGCTGGACCGGCACTGCCTGCTGCTGCTGCTCCACTTGCTTCACTTGCTGCTACTGTTCTGCCTGCCTCTGCAGCTCCTCCTGCTTCTGCTGCTGTTCACCAGGTGCATCCCTCCCAGCACAAAATGCATCCCGATTAAGATGCAGCCCCTCCTGCACACACATACTGCACAAATGTCACCCACTACGTCCTACATGTGCCACTTCTTGCTCCTCCGACATATTAAGTAAGTAACAGAGATACCGGATGATTAAGGACCCCTCTTGCGCTGAAGGATAATTACGGCAGTTTCACTGTAGCTGCAGGCTGTTGCTCCGTCCACTGCCGGCTACCAGTACACGCCCTCGTAAAGAATAAAACTACTAATAGTCATAATAATAAATGCAGCTGTACCAAATAGAACCCGGGGGGTGTGGGGGGCAGAGTGCCCCCACAGAAGAAAGAACAATGCTGAGAATGTGCCGTACAGTCAGAAAACCGGCGTTAAGCTGCAGTAAGATTAAAAATATAACGAAAACACAGTGCTGCGGTAAAAATATTGTTCAAATGATGACATTTAGATGCATAAGGGGGGTATATAGAAAAATAAAACAGTGCAGTGGTACAACATGGAAACTGTCTTTCTAGTTCAATGAATTTATAAAGTTAAGCCGGGTGTGGTGCAAATACTGTGCAAGTTGAAAAGGTCACATTTTACATACATGCTCAAGGTGTTGTTATCGTTTGCAATAAATAGACTTTCGATAGCATGTCGTGGTTTGGCGTGTCACTGTATGCTATTTTTCTGTGAGAGGGGACGTGTGCATTGCGTGCAAAAAGCTGTCACTACCGTAATGCTGTGAGTTTTTGATTTCACACATAAGGGGTCCTTAATCATCCGGTATCGCCTAAGTAACTATACTAACTACCACAGAGAAAAAAATGGAGGAGTTTGAATCACAAAATGAAACGCAAAAAAATAGTAAAAAGTGAACAGAGGACAGATAAGTAGAAGTAATGCACAAAAAACTGATTAAGTAACTATTTAAACACTTTTCTCTAGCAGGTTGTTTCCCACAGAACTGAGAGCAGTCTGTATTTCTCAACAACTGGGAGAAAGTGAAACCAACTCATTCACTTCCTCCCAGGATAAAGAACAGATACATCACTTCCTGTCTGCTTCAGGCTCATGTGACTTGCACAAAGTCTGTCATGTGATTTTTCAGTTCTTAGCAAACTTTGCCCTAACAAGTGCAAAGCAAAGTTAAGGTGAAATTGCCAGTGAACTTACTAGGCGAATTTCGGATGTACCTGTGCAGCTTCTCAAAATGGTCCATGGAGGCGGATTTCCCGATTTTGCCAAAACTTCGAAAGCAAATTAAAACTTCGCAACATCTCTAATGGTGGGGGCACTCTTCCTTTTGGTGACTTTGATGTGGACTTGTTTGAGCCCAGCTCCAAGATCAGGAAATCCAGGAAAGAAAGATGACAGCTGAAAAACAGTGTCAACAAAAGACTGATGGACATAAGGGGTTGATATATGAAAATGCTGAAACCAAACTGACAACTGAATCTGGTTTTGTTTCAGAGCAGACTAACAATTGTTCTTTCCAAGATTATTTTAAGCAGATGGAGGTTGAAACAAAAACTGGGTGAACCAATGTTTAGCAAATGTAGCAGGCTACTATACAAAGTTTGTGTGAACCCTCAGATGCAGGAACAGATAGAACAATTGGTCATGCCAAAGAAGTATAGAAATGAGTGTTACAAATAGCACATGATATTTCTTTCGCTGGTCACTAGGGGAGAGATTTCACCCATGCCAGATTGCTGTACAGATTTCACTAGCCTGGGATCCTGGAGGATGTTGCTACCTATTGCAGGTTTTGTGCTGAATGTCAGAAAGTAGCCCCAGTGACAAAACAAAGAACAGGTGTCCCTGGTGCCCATACACTTGATAGATGTCCCTTTTGAGAGAATTGCAATTGATGTGGTTGGCCCATTAGACAAAAGTAAGAAGGGTAATCAATTAATTTTGATAGGATGTGACTATGCCCCACGATAACCAGAGGCAGTTCCAATGTGTTCTGTCTCAGCCCTGAATGTGGCAGCAGTGCTTGCTAAAATGTTCAGCAGAGTGGGCATATTTAAAGAGATTATTACTGCTCAGGGTAGTAATTTTGGTGCTGCATTGCTGAAAGAGCTGTCCCAATTACTAGGTATCACTACCATATGAACTTCACCTTATCGCCCACAGACAGGAGGTCTTGTTGAACATTTTAATCAGACCCTAAGACACATGCTAAAAAGGTTTGTGAAAGGTAAAGGGAAAGATTGGGACCACTACTTACAATATCTGCTTTTTGCTTATAGAGAAGTACCACAAACATCAATAGGTTTCTCACCCTTTGAAATGCTGTATAGTAGACAACATAGAGGGCCACTAGATGTAATAAAAGATATAGAGGAAGATAACAGCCCATAAAAAAATCTATAACAGCTTATATGTGTGCACTGAGAAAGAAGTTGGAAAAGTATTTTGAAATTGCCCATAGAGGCCAGAAACGAGCAGAAGGTGTAGTATGACCATGGGGTAAAAGAAAAAGTTTTTGAGCCAGGTGAAAAGGTTTTGTTTCTGTTACCCACTATAGAAGATAAACTATTAATGAAGTGGCAAGGGCCTTAGAGAATGATTTAGGCATAGTGGCACAGCTAACTATGAGATCCCTGATAGGAAAAATCCTATTAAGATATACCATGCTAACATCCTGGAGAAATGGCTTGAAAAAACTACCAAAGGCTGCTTTGTTAGTATTACCAGAAACTGACAGAATGATATTGATATGACAGACTGGAACTTATGATATTGTAAATATAAATGTTTCCTTAACCTCAGAACAGACCTCAGAAATTCATAACTTGGTAAAGACATTTACCAGTACTTTTACCACAGTGCCTGCCTTAGAATAAGCATTTGTCAATGCCAAATGTTTTCTTGCATGGTGTATGTTGCTGGGGTGTATTGTGTTAGTTGAATTATAAACAACTCATGTTCTTAATTTAGGTAAAAAAGGAACTTTTCTAACGGTGACCAAATTGTCAACATAGCCATCTTATTATCCCACCTGACGTACTTGGTACAGAATATTTGTTGAATCACCACCAAAACGTAATTCTGCATACCTACAGTGTAATTCCATGCCACAGGTGTGAAAACAAATTTTGAGTAAGATTTGCAAAATGACAGCTGTGACATACATGAGGTGGGTAATAGGAAGGCTATGTTGAAAATCTGTGGTAAAAATATTTAACATTTTCAAAGTTATGAACGGGTGTAGCAAAATTTCAACAAATGGTCATAACTTTGACATTTTTTCATATTTTGACCATATATTTCCAACATACTGTACTCTTCTTACGACCCCACTTTATAAACCCGAAGGTGAAAATGTTCAAATCCATGCCAAAACGCCATTCCGCATCATAGATGTGAAAACACGTTTTGGACAGGATGTGAAAAATGATAGCTGTACTGCTCATGAGGTGGTGGTGAAAAAATGGCTATGCTGAAAATTTGGAGTCAAAAGTGTGAAAATTACCAAAGTTATGCATGCACGTAGAAATATTTCAACAAACACGTGTAACTCAGCCATTCATAGAAATTTTGTCACCACATTTTATCATGGCCTTTTTGGGACCTCACCTCATGAACTCTGGTGGTGAAATTTAATTATTCAATTCCAAAAGGTGATTTCATACAGTGACCACAAAATCAGTAGCCCTGATGGAAGAGGAACACTTGGATATTGTGGCAGTCACAGAAACATGGTACACGGAGAACCATGACTGGGATGTCAACATACCAGGGTACACAATCTACAGAAGGGGCAGAGAGGGTAAAAGAGGAGGTGGAGTAGCTCTCTACATAAGGGAAGGGATCAAAGCTACAGAACTAAAAAGTAAAGGAGAAGGACAAGAGGCACTCTGGGTCACTTTGGAGACAGAGGATGACATCACAATCTGCACAGGGGTTGTATACAGACCCCCGTCTCAAAGGGAGGAAATGGACAAGAAAATGATAAAGGGCATTCTCAAAATGGCTGAAAAAGGGGGGATACTGTTGATGGAGGACCTGAATATGCCAGATGTTAACTGGATGACAGGGACTGCAGCCACATCCAAGAGCAGTGTCATTCTCGATGCCGTACAGGGGGGCATGCCTTAGACAGCTAGTGGTGGAACCCACTCAGGAGGGAGCAATATTAGACCTGGTACTCTCAAATGGAGAGAGGATCACACATTTAGAAGTCAGTAGACATCCGGGAACAAGTGACCACTGTACAGTGTGCTTCACAATAAACACAACCAAGGAGACAAGCCATACAAATACAAGGATACTGGACTTTAGAAAGGCTGACTTTGGCATAATGGGTGAATATCTGAGGAATGCATTAGCAAATGGCCAGAAAGAAGGGGTGGAAGAACAATGGAGAAAAATCAAAACTGCCATCATGGAGGCAACAAGCCTTTGTGTGAAACTAATAAAGAAAACAAAGAGGAATAAAAAAACCACTATGGTTCTCAAAAGAGGTGTCAGGGAAGGTTAAGGAGAAAAAGACTGCATTCAAAAAGTATAAGGAATCACAGAAGGAGCACGACAGGGAACTGTATCAATTAAAGCAGAAAGAAGTGGGGAAGGCAGTCAGAAAAGCAAAGGCCCAAACCAAGGAAAAGATAGCCAAGTCAGTTAAGAAGGGGGATAAAACCTTTTATAGGTACATTAGGGAGCATAGAAAGGTTAAGGGAGGGATAGTGAAGATTAATAAAGGAGAGGGGAGGTGGGCAGAGGGAGACAGTGAAAAGGCAGAGATACTGAATGAATACTTTTGCTCAGTATTCACAAAAAAGAAGAAGAAGTGGAGGAGTTACCTAAACCAAACAGTAGAAGCACTCTGGGTAGTGGGGTTGATGCCAGTCCATTTACAGAAGAAAGAGTCCTGAAAGAACTCCTAAAACTCAAGGTGGACAAAGCAATGGGGCCAGATGGGATTCACCCTAGAATCCTAAAAGAGCTAAGGGAGGACCTAGTGACACCACTAACCACACTTTTTAACAAATCTTGGGAAGATGGGGTGGTACCTGAGGACTGGAGGAGGGCAGATGTGATTCCCCTTCACAAAAGTGGGAGCAAGGCAGAAGCAGGAAACTACAGACCTGTTAGTTTGACCTCAATGGTGGGGAAAATGATGTAATCACTTTCTGAAAGAAAGAATTGTTCAGTACCTAGAGACCAGCAGGGCACAAGACACAAAGCAGCATGGATTCACAGCAGGAAGGTCATGTCAGATGATTCTAATCGATTTCTTTGACTGGGTGACCAAAGTAATAGACCAGGAAGGGGCTGTGGATATGGCCTACCTAGACTTTAGCAAGGCATTTGACAGCGTCTTGCACAAAAGATTAATAATCAAGTTAGCTGGCCATGGAGTGGGTCCCAGGGTGGTAGCCTGGGTAGCAAACTGGCTGCACAACAGGACACAGAAGGTAATAGTGAATGGAACACATTCTGAAGAAAGGGGGGTTACTAGTAGAGTACCTCAGGGCTCAGTACTGGGTCCAGTCCTCTTTAACGTCTTTATAGGTGACATTGCAGAGGGTCTGGAAGGAAAGGTATGACTCTTTGCAGATGACACAAAGATCTGTAGCAGAGTTGATACACAAGGGGGGGGTAGAAAGGATGAGAAGGGACTGGGCAAGGTTGGAGGAAAGGTCAGACATATGGCAACTTAGATTCAATGTAAAGAAGTGCAAAATAATGCACCTGGGAAATAAAAATCCAGGAGATGAGTACACAATAGCAGGGGAGGTACTAATGACAACAATAATGGAAAGGGATCTGGGTGTAGTCATATCAGATGACCTAAAGGTGGGTAAGCAATGTGCGAAGTTGGTAAGGAAAGCCAGGGGGATACTGGGATGCATAGGGAGGGGCATCACAAGTAGAAAAAGGGAAGTGGTTATCCCTCTGTACAGACAGTTGGTGAGACCCCATCTGGAGTACTGCATGCAGTTTTGGAGACCTCATCTACGAAAGGACATAGACAGGATGGAAGCAGTCCAGAGGAGGGCAACTAAAATGGTGCAGGGTCTACATCAGAAACCATAGGAAGAGAGACTGAGACAGCTTAATATGTATACCCTTGATGAAAGGAGGGACGGGGGACATGTTAGAAACTTTTAAGTACCTCAGGGGAATCAACAAAGTTCAGGAGGGTAGCATCTTTCAGAAAAAGAGATGTGTAAGAGCAAGGGGGCATAATTTAAAGTTAGAGGGGGGGATGGCTCAGGGGTAATGTGAGGAAATTCTTTTTCACAGAGAGCGTGGTGGACACATGGAACCACCTTCCTGGAGAGGTTGTGGGGTCTAAAACAGTGGGGGAATTCAAACATGCATGGGACAGACATAAGGCAATTATAGTGGGGGGTTGCAGGAAGTAGGCTGTTGGTTAACTAGAATCTGCAGCTTATCCAATAGGTTGGGAAATGGGCAGACTGGGTGGGCCAAGTGGTCCTTATCTGACGTCAAAGTCTATGTTTCTATGTTTCAATGTTTCTATCACCTTTCAGGCCCAATTAACAAAATTATAGTGTTCATGAGGTGGGGTCCCAAAATGGCCATGTGGATAATTTGGTGAAAAAATACTTAAAAATGGCAATGTTATGAACTTAAGTTCAGAACGCCATTGAAATACATTATACAACACTTGTGCCACTTACCTTTATTTCTCAGATCGCGGTTCGGCTTTGAAGAGTGCAGACGTGTCCCTGTCCACATAAGATAACAGCCTATGACCTCCAGTGGCAAGTATGGGTAAGGGGTGTGTGTGGGGTGGTGAGTGCTCAGTGGAAGGGTCAGGATGGGGTAGAGGGATGGGGAAGATGATGAAGGCCGGTTTCCTTTTTTTCAGGTTTCAAAAAAAAAGATGTTGAGGGACTGTTTTCTTTTTTTAGGTCTTATTAAAGAAAATAAATATATTGGGGCACTGGGGGTAGGCTTCCCAGTGTCCCACACTGCTGGGTTGGGGGGGTGGTACTGAATGTTGACGCAGGGATTGGGCTCTCCAATGTTGGCTTATTGAGTTTTTCTGTATTTATTTATTTATTTTAAAGTTGTTAACTGGGAAAGGCATGCTGAGCCAAGGCTTGTTTCCAGGTGTGACCTGGAGGTTAACAGCAGGGAATGGAAGGTGGGGTGGAAGAGCACAGAGGGAGGGGGGCATTTTTTTCCTACCTAGCAGGACGGAAATGGAGGGTGGGGGTGGTACAGTGCAGGGGAGTGAGAGTTTTTTTTTCTTACTACCAGGACGGGAACAGAAAGTAGGGATGTGCCGGCATGGCACACAGAGGGAGGGAGCAGGAGTTTTTTTTTTTGGTTTATGTATGTTTCACTATCATCAGCTCCTGCTGCTACTTTGGGGCTGCTTGTTGTTACTTCTCATTGTATGGGTAAGCCAAACACTCGTCCTGTGCTCAGCTGCTTGCTGGACGGATTAATACAAATAAAAGTACTGAAACACTCACTCATTGGGGCGCTTCAGTTCTTTCAAGTAAACAAAGTTTTCGCCCATGAAACTATGACCACTGTCATACTCTGCTTGTGTTGTAATTGGTCTGTTAGGGATGAGCCCAATGTAGATTGCTCTGCACTGGGCTAGTCCGTGACACACCTCTCAAATGCTGTTCTCTGAAGCAAAGCAAAATGTTTCTTGCTTACACAAGGAAACATAAAAAGGGGTCGAGCATGTAACAGTGACAGGGAAGTCTCACCCTATCAGATAAAAGACATACAGATTACCAAAGAAATTAAGAGTGGATGGGGTTAAGGAAATACAACAAATGAAAGTTTTGGGTATCATTGAAGAATTAAGAAGTGTTTGGTCATCACCAATGGTGACTGTAAATAAAAAAGAAGGGGGTGTAATAATCTGGCTGGATTTTAAGAAACCTAATCAAGTGTCTGAATTTGGCAGCTATCCTATGCCCAGAATAGATGAGTTGGTGGACAGATTGCAAAGTGCCAAGTACATCAGCACCCTCAATCTCACCAGAGGTTACAGGCAAATTCCCTTAGCTAAACAATCCAGAGAAAAACTACATTTTCCACGCCTATTGGATTCTATCAGTTCACCACCATGCCATTTGGTTTAAATGGTACACCTGCTACATTCCAGTGGTACATGGATGTAATTCTGTCCCCTCACACTGGTTATTGTGCTGCTTATTGTGCTGCTTACCTGGATGATGTTGTGGTGTACTGTCCAGACTGGAAAAGCCACCTGGAATGCCTACGAGCAGTTATCCGATCTGTCAAAAATGCAGTTCTGATCATTAATTCTACCAAGTGTGCAGTGGGCATGCAGGAAACCAGATATTTGGATTATATTTTGGGAACTGGAGAAGTAAAATCAGAGATTTCCAAGACAGAAGTTGTAGCTAACAGTCCTGTCACTGAAACAAAGAAACATGGCAGGTTTATGACTGGTTGGTTACTACCAGAGATTCGTTCCCAACTTTGCCCAGTTAGCTACTTCCCTGACTGAACTCACAAAGAAACTGTGCCCAAATAATGTGAAATGGTCCCCAGACCGATTGATTGTGATGAGGTTTTTTGGGCCATCAAGGCTGTATTATGCTCAGCCTGTTTCAAGAAGTCCAGACTGAGAAACAATTTGTGTTACAGACAGATGCATCGTAGGTAGGCCTTGATTCAGTCCTGAGTCATAATACAGATGGGAGGAACATACAATTCTGTATATCAGTAGGAAATTACACTACATAGAGAAAAGGAACTCTACCATTGAGAAGGTATGTCTTGCTGCAAAATGTGCCATGGAGTCCCTTAAGTTCTAGTTGCTAGGAGCTGACTTTGTGCTCATAACAGATCATAATTGTCTCTACTGACTTAATCAAATGAAGGATAAAAATGACAGAATCACAAGGTGGTACCTGGCACAATAGACATTTCAATTCAAAATTATGAGCAAATTCAGAAAAGAAAATGTCAGTGTGGACTTTTTGTCCAGATATGGTTCAGGAATTGAGAATTCAGAAGGCTGATGAAAAATAAGTATGCGTAAACTGAACTGTTTGCTATAAAATGTTGTATGGAAAGGGTCCTACTTCTTGTGCAGAGAAGTGTAAATGTTAAATGTGTAAGGCCCCCCACCTCCATGTGGGGCTTACCAGAGTTGGGCTATAGCCCGTTGTGCCCCAAAGTTCCTGATTCTGCCTCCAGTCCCCTGAACTGTTGAAACGGGACTAGAGGGCTTCCATGTCTTTGCAGCAGCCACTGCCAAATTCTATTGTTCCTCAGCCCCATAAGGAGAGGAGGCCAAGGTCCATTATCCACTTTGCTCCTCCAGGCACCCGGGGTTCCCAGGAGTGGCCTGTGCCATTTCTAATATGGCTGCACATGCAGATGTCAGTGCTTGCACGGCCCAGCCCTTAAAGGAGCCATGGCTCCCATGACTGAAGTCTGGCCATGTGGCTATAATGTAAAGTATGTCCCAGCTCCAGGGTAGGTAGCAGAGCCAGAAAACAAATGAATATTGGTCCCAGGCATTAGGTGGGTGGTCTCCAGGCTGGTCCCCAAATGGGCAGTGGGACCAGGAAGTATATGATGGAGGTGCACACGCACACCCACAGCACCTGATGGCACAAAATGGTGCCTCATATTTTTGGATCCCCGACAGCCAAGGGGTTCCTCTCAGTGAAAATAAGGATTTCCCTGGCCAGAGCAAATCAAGCAGAACCAGGGCATGTGTTTTGGATGCCTCATGAATGAGTTTATAAATGAAATGGGAGACTGCCACAATCAGGGATAAAATGTAAATAAAAATGACAGCCCCCGGCAATTCTCCCTGCTGAAGAGAGTGATGGGAAGGGTAAAAGGGCACAAGCTACATCCCAGGAAAAGTTTGGCCAATGAGGTGGGGAGGAATGAAATGCTATAAAAGGGGATATACCTTGGTTTCTGGGAGGAGTCCAGCCGAGAACTGGGTGGAGAAAGATCATGTTGGAGGACTGCACAAGCCAGTAAGCTAGCCTAGGTGCAGATAGGCCCCTCCAAATCCAAGTCTCTCTAGGTATTGTGTCTGCAAGCTGGAAAATAATTGGACCCTATTTTCCTGTGGGAAGTTAGTTGGACTGCTTTTTCCCAGTTGTTAAGCCTGTAGTCTTTGTGAACTGTTTGAACTGTTTCTGGCTGGGAATAGAAACTAATGGGCTGAGCAGAGACTGTGAAAAAGCTCAAATGAATTTCAGCTCCAGTGTATGTGTGTGCCTTGTGAGCAGTCCTGGGTGGCTCCCTTGTGACAACAACGAAGGACTCGAGTGGTGAAGATGGTGATTGGCCTGTGATAGGCAAAATGGAAAAGGCCCTAGGGTGAAGACACAAAAGGTCTGTCACAGGTGAAGAATCCTGCATCTGCCTTCAGCCTGCCATTCGGTGTTCTTTGATAGACCATCTGCTGCATTCAGTGCGGTACAGCAAATACAAAGCATTCTTCAGCGCCCCTTGAGACTGTCAGCAAACTGTCAGTACCTCTGTACCTCTAGGCTCTGGCCTTGAAGAGATCTTTTCAAACATTAGTTAGTTTAGCTAGCTATAAAGGGAGTGAAGTCCAGGGTAAGACTTTGTTAAGCATCAGGATAAGCCCAGGCAGAAGATTGAAAAATTATTTGTTTGCATGTTTGGAAGTCCCATTTATAGTTCTACCAGGTCTCATTTCAAAACACACTGTTGTTGTTCCCACTGTAACCCACGACCAAAATGCAACAATCCTGCAACATCTGGTTGGCTACCAGCAACCCAGTGAGGTACCCACTGCAATGGACAGTAACCATCTTACGGCCATAAGGGAACAAAATGGTGCACCCTGGGAGGTGATACAGGGATTGTTTGGCGGACAACTGTTAAAAACTGTTGAACAAAATTGTTTGGTTATATGTTTTGTTGCTTACCCTCTTACCCCTAACATATAATAAATTTGAGATCAGTTCACATTATAATTTTTGTTCATTGTTATTGCCTGGTGTAACTTTATACTGTATGGGAGGGAAAATAATATTTGTTTCTGAGGGAGGTTAAGGCCACATTGGGTAGCCTTTATATACCTCTGCTCTGGGTGGAGGCCCCAAACCCTGTTCTGATATTCTATTTGTGTAATGCGCCCGAAAGAACCTAGGCCAACCCAAAGATAGATCAGTGTGTGAAAGAGTACAGGGGGCACATGTCAGTGAGACCCCCCCTTACATAAAGTAATGCTAGAAGGAGAATCAAAAGAAGATTTTGGAAACCTGTTTTTTTAAAACAGGTTCCTTCTTAAAAAGGGGGACATGTGACAGAGCTGAATAAGACCCCGTTCCATTTGTTGTGCCAAAAGTTAAAAGCAAGGATCTATTCTGTTCTCTCCTATTTCTGCCACCTCTCTGTCTTTGTCTGCCTGATTGCGCATTCAGCTTTTTCTTCTGGCACCTAGGGACTGGCTACCCCAATGGCTGCACGATTTTCCCCTCCTGTCTTCCTTCTTTCACGTGTTGTTTCTAGTCTTCCTTTTTTTCCCTTACTTCTCTATGGTTATAAAAATATATGTGGGTCTTTGTATGAGACTTGGTTTCTTAGTTTGCAAATGTATATACTTATAATGTTGAAGTATTGCAGAAAGTTTTCTGGGGGCTTTCTTAGAAATGATAGCAAGTTCTAACAGAGTTGACCTTGAGAAATCTTTTGACCTCCTCAAGCTTGCTGACAGATATTGCCAACAGGAGACCAGCTCCAGACAGCCTGTTCTTTTCTGTTACACCTGTTGAGCCTTGATGTATTCTAGTCAGGTAAGAAATTGACAAACTTGATACATTTTATGAAAAACAGGATACAAAGTTAAAAACCTGACAGGCAAAGAGACCTTACAAAATGAGCAATGTTTTTTGGTTTTTCAGATTTAGATTTGGGGATACTCTCAGAAGAAGGACTTTTGTTTGAACTACCTGTATTGAAAAGCCATTCTTACAATCTTATTTTTTTATTGTTATTGATAATAATAAACCACTATTAACTGCCCCTGGTTAGCATATGCTTCCTGACCTTTGCCTGTACGACAGCTAGCCAGTAGCCTACCACATATGGGAGGTTACATAGAAACATAGAAACATAGACTTTGACGGCAGATAAGGACCACTTGGCCCACCCAGTCTGCCCATTTCCCTACCTACTGGATAAGCTGCAGATTCTAGTTAACCAACAGCCTATTTCCTGCAATCCCCCACTATAACTGCCTTATGTCTGTCCCATGCAAGTTTGAATTCCTCCACAGTTTTAGACCCCACAACCTCTCCAGGAAGGCGGTTCCATGCGTCCACCACTCTCTCCCTGAAAAGAATTTCCTCACATTACCCTGAGCCGTCCCCCTCTAACTTTAAATTGTGCCCTTGTTCTTACATCTCTTTTTCTGAAAGATGCTACCCTCCTGGACTTTGTTGATTCCCTTGAGGTACTTAAAAGTTTCTATCATGTCCCCGTCCCTCCTTTCATCAAGGGTATACATATTAAGCTCTCTCAGTCTCTCTGCATATGGTTTCTGATGTAGACCCTGCACCATTTTAGTTGCCCTCCTCTGGACTGCTTCCATCCTGTCTATGTCCTTGCGTAGATGAGGTCTCCAAAACTGCATGCAGTACTCCAGATGGGGTCTCACCAACTGTCTGTATAGAGGGATAACCACTTCCCTTTTTCTACTTGTGATGCCCTTCCCTATGCATCCCAGTATCCCCCTGGCTTTCCCTACTGACTTCTTACATTGCATACCAACCTTTAGGTCATCTGATATGACTACACCCAGATCCCTTTCCATTATTGTTGTTGTTAGTACCTCCCCTGCTATTGTGTACTCTTCTCCTGGATTTTTATTTCCCAGGTGCATTACTTTGCACTTCTTTGCATTGAATCTAAGTTGCCATATGTCTGACCATTCCTCCAACCTTGCCAAGTCCCTTCTCATCCTTTCTACCCCCCTTGTGTATCAACTCTGTTACAGATCTTTGTGTCATCCGCAAAGAGGCATACCTTTCCTTCCAGACCCTCTGCAATGTCACCTATAAAGACGTTAAAGAGGACTGGACCCAGTACTGAGCCCTGAGGTACTCCACTAGTAACCCCCCTTTCTTAAGAATGTGTTCCATTCACTATTACCTTCTGTGTCCTGTTGTGCAGCCAGTTTTCTACCCAGGCTACCACCCTGGGACCCACTCCCAGGCTGGCTAACTTGATTATTAATCTTTTGTGTGAGACTGTGTCAAATGCCTTGCTAAAGTCTAGGTAGGCCATATCCACAGCCCCTCCTTGGTCTATTACTTTGGTCACCCAGTCAAAGAAATCGATTAGATTTGTCTGACATGACCTTCCTGCTGTGAATCCATGCTGCTTTGGGTCCAGTGCCCTGCTGGCCTCTAGGTACTCAACAATTCTTTCTTTCAGAAGTGATTCCATCATTTTCGCCACCACTGAGGTCAAACTAACAGGTCTGTAGTTTCCTGCTTCTGCCTTGCTCCCACTTTTGTGAAGGGGGAATCACATCTGCCCTCCTCCAGTCCTCAGGTACCACCCCATCTTCCCATGATTTGTTAAAAAGTGTGGTTAATGGTGTCACTAGGTCCTCCCTTAGCTCTTTTAGGATTACCTTTGTCTTCATCAGCCTTACGAATAATTATAAACATTTAGATTTTTAACAAAGTTGCAAAGTGCAGTATCTTGTGTCCAGCTCTTATCCTTGGTGTAGCATGAAGCCTTGTCCCCATTTAGCTGTGTCTGAATGGGCATACTGGTAATTTGTTTTCTTCTGCCCCATTGTCTTCAGATTTTTGGGCCTGCACTGATCTTATACAAATATTTTCATTTTATGGTGAAATTGGCCCAGTACTCTCACCCATAGCTTATCCATGGCCTAAACTTGAGCCTTGACCATGTTTGGCAGTGTCTCTGAGGACATAATATTTGAAACCACTAGCCTTTACACACTCCATGAGCTGCTGCATCATAGTCATCTTCCGGTTTTGGACCTTTTTGTGCTACATAAGTCTTATAAATATTGAGGGGAGTGGGTGGATGACTAACTACTCTATGTGTCCAACAAATTTCGATGACACAGCACATCAGGTTTGTCAATGATGAACATGCATTATTTTTGCAATCAGTAGCCTTCACTGGGTGCAGCTGCACCATTCTGCTGTTTTGTGAGATTCATACAGTACAGCATATGCTACCCTGGCAGAAAGGAAGTAGCTATGACTACATTCTCACAATTAAAGAGTCAGGTCTCTCAATCTTAGAGTTGCCAACACTGGATTTAAAAAATAAGGAACAGCACCACCCCCCCTCCGTGCCCCTTGCCCCGCCCCTCAAAATATGGGACAGTTGGCAACTTTATTTTTTCAGTTTAGGTTTCAATGTATTCTTTGTTTCCTTACAGATACGTGCGCAAATGGGCAGACTTGGTGGGACATAGGCCATTGTCTGCAGTCAACATCTATGAAACTATGTGTCTATGATACCACTTCATTACTTTCGGATCTCTGGGAGTTGCAGCACTCCTGTGTATTGTGCCAATTTCAAGTCCCAATCTGTGCTCCCAGAAATCAGAAATTAAGGAGCCTGTGGAAAAAAAAATCAAAAATAAGGAGGGGCAGATAAATTCTGTGTAAGGAAGATGTAAACACTATAAGATGCAAAGAAAAATAATGAACCTTCTTCCATGAGTAAGTGGCGAGGGTCCACAAAACATGGAATTCTTAAGATGGTACTTGTAAAGAAACAAAGAATAATTTTAAACCTGAATTGCAGCAATTACGAAACCCAGCTCTTCTTTAACCACATACAGTACATGGTCGCAATACAATGCCCTTTCCTGTATAAAGGTGCCAAAATACCAGCCCCGGTTAAGGTTACACTGTGCAATCTGGATATTTTTGTTTTTGTCCCTAGTGCATTCTCAGTGGTTTTGGGGCATTCTTTATTTGATACCACTTTTCTTGTGACTAAGTTGTACTAGCTTGCAAAATATACCTCTCTGTAACCTTATGAGATAATGGTGTTTAAAAACAGCTTAGAATGCTGATGAAGACCTGACTCTGAGGATTCCCATATTTAAAGGAGTGTTTATTTAGTTACTTCAGATCTAAGCAAATTCTTAAGTAGACTCAAAATGCAGAAAAGGGGCTTCTTATTAAACAGGTAAAAAATTTATCTAAACTAGAACAAAAAGGAGTAGGTACAAAATTGATTTCTATTTATTTTTTAATTAAAGTTTAATTTACCAGGAAAATTGTGTTAGATTTGCAGCTCTGTTTTCAAAAGAGATATGATTACATAGACACAATGAATACATTATTAGGGCATCAAAGTTACAATCCTGACACTCTGCAGATTCCAGTTTCAAAGACCGGTAACTTCTACTAGCTCAAGTCTAGTTGACTCCCTAACAGCTTAATCTGGTTCAAGGTCAGTTGGCATTCATCTGTATCCCCCTCCCCCGGGTCGTGCCTGAAAATAGGCAGGATTTGTCTAGTGCACTTACCTGGTCAACAAAAACTAAATAAATAAATGAGTAGTGGTCCCCCAGGAGCCATTGGGATTTAATAGTATCTAATGTTGCCACTGTGGATAGTGGTGTATCGGGCAACTTGGATGTGCCAAATTATTCAGGTTAGCCAATTAGTCTTAAAAGGAGCATCATACAGGTCATCCAATGGCCAAGAGATATGATCTGCCCTTCTCTAGATTATAATATGAAGGGCTCAAAATACTGTAAGGACTGACCACTTCTTAAGGTAATGAGGAATGCATCTCCAGAGAGCAAATTGTTGGTAATTTTCTATAGGTTTGTAAATGTGTGTGTCTTGGTGTTATTGACACATTGTTAATTGCAGTGATTTTGTGATAAGGAAAACATTTGCATTTTGTCACATTTTAATTTACTGATAAAGGAAGTACTGACTGTCACTTTGAGAGTTTATTAAGCTAATTTATGTAATTGCTTGTTAATTTGCACTAATTGTTCCTTCACTAAAGCCATGAAGAGTGCTATGGAATAGATTCTATTAATTACCTCTGGTTTACATTGAGAAAATGCTTACCCTTTTTTTCTCTCACTGACACGTGACTTCTAGGACCTTATCCACTAAATCACATATCCAGGCTGTGAATGGACATGCCAGAGACATGATCCACATCCCCTGGCCTCCCTTCCTTGGTCACTTCCTCTATGAGTACATGAGCACAGAAAGACCATGTTGTATGTCGGAGGCTGAGAGGGATGCCCTAACAGTTTCAGCCACCAGAGTGGAAACCTTGTATCATATGGCGCAAGGGATGATGGGATATGGCAAACTATATCTGTAAAAGACAGATTCAGAAGTATTTTCAAAAATTACAAAGATAACTGGATGGCTCCTAGCCCTAAGGGTGAGGACAAAGTCAAAGGGGCATTCGGTGAATCACTTAATTTCAGCAGTTTCTGCCTGGCCGAAGCCAGTCCAGAGATTGCCATCAGCAATTCAGCTCTTCGGCACTTCAACAGGAATGATGCAGCTATAAATAATCTGAGCATGTGCAACACTTTCTGGCAGCCATCTGACCTTCGGCAAGCAGTCAGGGATGTGGAATCACAGCAAAACTGAGCATTCTGCAGCTCCAGTATCAGGAAGGAAGGACCTTGCTGTGTGTGCTGTGTTGTGCTGTCTTTACTCTTTTTGTCAGAAAAAGGTTGCCAAAATTCACCAATTTGTGAAGAGCAGTGTCTTGGAGTAAACTTGCAAGCTGCCACTGCAGTTCCACAAATATTGTTAGGCAGGGAAAAGGAAGGAAAAGAACAGCATTTAATAATAAACAGGGGTAAGTGGACAAAGGCCCTATGGCATGCCCTGCTGCAGTAGTCCAGTGCTGTTTTTGTGCTCAAATCTCCTAAATCAAAGTTTTTGGTACTTTTCTTGACTAGGTGAGTGCCTAAACCCCAACTCTTAACTTTATCAATTGTAGTTTTGGTGATTGTTTGTGGGTGGATCATGGCTGTGCTGCTGGGTCAGGGACAGTGTGCCACCAGACTCCAGATTGCCTGACCCCCCCCCCAAAAAAAAATTATCTTGTGAAATACTTTATCCAGTTACAACTTAGTCTTTATAACAGGCAATGTGTACTGTGCTGGCCTGTCTGTTGAAGTCAAACCCCCCAAAAAATAAATCTTGTGAAGCAGTATATCCAATTGCAGCTTAGTCTTCATGACAGGCAGTGTGTGTATCATACCTAGCCTGCCTATGAGAGCTGTAGCCCCCCCCCAAAAAAAATCTTGTGAAACACTTTCTCCAGTTACAAATTAGTCTTCATGGCAAGTAGTGTGTGCCATGACTGGCCTGCTTGTGAGACCTGGAGCATACCCCCACAAAAGAAAATCTTGTGAAAAACTTTAACCAATTGCATCTTAGCCTTCATAACAGGCAGTGTGTGCTATGTCTGGCGTTCCATAATGATAAAGCAAGGTTGTCTTGAATGGGAAGCAGGAAAGACTGGGAGAGGAGGAAGAGCCATAGGGAAAGATTCCAGTATGGTATCTGTCCCTACAGCAAGCAGCAGTTCTGCAAGTAGCAGTCGTAGTTGTGAGGCCCATGGTGGGGGTGATGTACATGGTGAAGATGTTAGAAGGAGAAGGACAGAGACAGGGTGTGGTGCTGGTGTTGGTGGTGGTGGTGGTAGTAGTGGTGAGTCCAAAACTGAGAGACATGCTAGGGCAGGTCATGTAATAGTGCATCCAAAGAAACCATGGGGATTTGTTATTCCACAAAAGTCAGCTGGTTGTATGCCCACTTTGATCAAGAGCTTTCCCAGTCACAGTCAGGGTCCAGTGGAGAATCTGGTAGTGCTGAAACTAGCCAGAGCAAAGCAGAAACACATGGATCTTTCACTGCTTGTGGTCCTCCTTCTTCTCCTCCTCCTCCAAGTACCTTGCTTTCCTCTACTACCCATGGTGGTAATGTAATGCCCAGGAATCCTCCATCCCTTTCCAAAGATGTACAGATAAGCCCTTCACCTGTGAGTCTTGTACGAACCACGTGACAGTAGCTGGCAGTGCCAAGTGGAGTGCCAGCTCAGCAAGCTGTACATCCACACTATGGTGAGTACCATGGGCAATTTCCAGTTGGCCACAGCTGACTTGAAGCACTATAGGATGCTTCTTCTCTAAGTGTACCCTTAGGCCCCAACTCAAGGAGTGAGTCTGGAATGGGTCTGACACTACTGTAATCCTGTCACCTGATAAAAAAGAATTGCTTGGTGTACACAGGCAGGTTGCTGCTTATAGTATACCATCCCCTCTTTTTTTTGTTTATAAAAGCAAGTCAATAGCATGTCCACCACCAGCACAGCCAGTTGCAGTGGAGGAGAGTGGGGAGACTGCCACAGAGGAAGAGGATATGGAAGTGGAGGTGCCAGAGGAGGGAGAGTTGCTGTTGATTCAGAAGAGGAAGCAGAAGTGCAGGAAGAAGGAGGATGCAGCAGGAAAAGGGCATAGGAAGTATGAAGCATCAATTGACAGTGAGGTGGAGAAGGGTGGGGAAAGGAGAAGTTGCAGAGGAGAAGCAGGCAACTTTGGAGGAGGAAGAACAAAAAGGGAAAGAGGAAGTGGAGGTTGAAATTATGTTGACAGTTACAACAAGCTCCTCTGATGAGGACTATGAATCTGATGAGTGGAGGCCACCACCCCCACTAGTATGGGAGAACAAGAGTGGGAAAGTAAGAGAAACAACGAGGAAGCGAAAACAAGAAAGCAAACTGATGGAGCTGATACATGTGCTACTACAGCTGCTGCTTCTGGTGATCATATGGAGCAGTCACATCATTCCATCCCCATGATCAGGAAAAATAAATCTTGCAGTGGTCACCCTAGTTCTTCTAAGTCCCCCCCCAATACCACAGGCTAGTGGTCATGTAGCTAAGAAAGCCAAGAGATGTTCTGCAGTATGAGACTATTTTAAGGATGACCCCACAAATCCACTGAGAGCATGTTGCAAGATGTGGGAGAAAAAGATCAGGAAGGGTAAATCCACATGGATATTGAGAACCAGTGCTCTGGCCAATCATCTAAAGTGTGAACATGGCATCTTGCTGACAGTCACATCCCTTCACAATCTACACACAGGTCAGACTCAGCAACAGCAGCAGCCAGGTATGGGTGGTGGGATCAAACCGTTTGTTCAGATTATGCAGCCCCCATGGCAGCAGCAGTCAAAGTTAGCTGACACCAGTGGTGCTCCTTATAGAACACCACTCCAACCAACACCATCATGACCACCACCACAAAGGAGGGATAACAGTGGTAGTGGATGCGCCAGCACCAGTGCTAGTCCAGAATTTATTGCCACAAAACAAACCACACTGCAGGTGTCATAACATGTCTTCACAAACATACCACCTACTCATCCAGCTGCTGTGCAAATCACTCAATTGGTTGGTGAGATGATGGCGCTTGGTCTGCAGCCATTGTCCATGGTGGAAGACACCGTCTTCTGAAGACTCTTACATGAGTTGAAACCCAAATACAGCATTCCATCATGCTTCATGTTGTCTCTGAATGTTTTCCCTACAATGTGTGAGGCTGTGCACATACAAATGTTGACTATTCTGAAGCAGTCAGAGGGGGGAGATGTGCATTTCACTAGTGACATCTGGAGCAGTACTGCAAACCAAAGCTTCCTGAGTCTCATTGCTCACTGGGTTGTGTCAAGCACCAGCAGCATTAACACTGCCCCACCTTCATCACCAACACCAGCCCCTGCAGGAGTTCTCATGAAGCACACAGCCACACAGAGGAAAAGTTCTATAGGGAGTGCCTTACTTAATGTGTCAGTCATGGAGGGGAAGCACAGTGGGAAGAACATTCTGCACTTTCTGCAATCAATGCTGGACATCTGGATATACCTTCACAACCTGAAGGTGGGAATTTTTGTAACAGACAATGGGAGTAACATGCTAAAGACCATGAACGATGGGAGTTTCTGCAATACACCTTGCTTCTCACAGGCACTGAATCTGGTTGTGAGTTATGTGTTTGAGAAGCATGCACAGTTAAAAGAAATACTGAACACCATTAAGACATTGTAAGATTGTTCCATTGCCAAACGTGCTGAGCTCCTCTCACATTACCAACAATAGCACAATGTCCCACAACACTGCTTGATTAAAGACATGGTAGCAAGGTGGAACTCTGTCTTTTACATGGTGGAATGACTAGTGGAACAGAAAACTGTGTTCTGGGTTATGGAATTTGATGATGTGTCTTGTGGGAGACACCTGTCCCAGGTGCAGTGGTGTATGCTGCAAAGGCTGGTTCCACTTCTGAGACCTTATGAACTGGCCACTAAAGATCTGTCTGCTGAATCTGATACCCTTAGTATGGCCATATCTATGGTGAATCTACATGAAAAACACACAATGTCATATGACATCTACCAGAACAACAACCCAATAAAGCAGGGCCAGTAGCGGAGATGCCAATGGTGTTGCAGGTAGACATGGTGGTTGTTGTGTCATCAGTGGTGATGGAGGTGATGATAATGACTTCAGCAGTGGTGATCAAGATTCTAGTGCTGGACAAGGTGGTGGGGCTGGTGATGACAGTGGTGACACTACTAGTTCATCATCTCAGCAGCATCCAAAGTTGAAGGCAATCCTTATTAGGGAAGAGACAAAGACATTTCTGATACAACTTGAAGAATGATTTCAAAGCATTTGACTGGACACCCAATTTGGCATGGCAACATTACTGGATCACAGATATAAACATGTCTGCATTCCTCCTGCACACGTTGACTATGTCAAACAGAAAGTCTTGCAGACAATTCAGATAGAGTAGCACAGCCAACACACGGAAGCCACGACTCAACCTCCATCTCTTGGGCCTACTTCCCAGGCTTCCAGTGCCTGGCAGCATCAGGGTCAGCATGGTGGTGATGATGACAATGATGACGTCAGATGAGAAAAGAAAAACATTGATGCTCTGATTCCAGAAGACACAGCAAAAGACATGGGAGCTGTTTAATATACAATACTGATGTTGCACAGACATTATGGATAAAGGCATGGACATGGCACCAGAATACATGGTTGAGCTACCCGAAATACTAATGCCATCAAATTCTGGCAGGACAGAAAAGTGATTTGGCCTGCACTGGCTAAACTGGCTTTGTACTTCCAGGGAGGTCTCTCAACATCGGTTGCTTCCGAAAGCTGTTTCAGCACAACTGGAAATACTGCCTTTCCACATTGCTCCAGGCTAGATCCAGACAGTACTGAATTTCTAGCCTTTCTGAAACTGAATTTACCATGCATCAGTTTCATCTGTCCATTCAATTACTTCAAATTCCAACAGGTGTCATTAACTAACCCTATACCTCCTGCAGGCAAGTCTCCCTGCACTCCCACTGCCACTGGCAGCACCACAGTCCAGCTCAATACCTGCACTCATAACAGTGCAGTTACCAGCTGGGAAAGGATTTGGACACACCCTAACACTTCGAGTCCTCCAGAAGATAGTACAACAACTGTTACCATGTCATCACCAGCAAGCTCAGTTTGATCAGGTGGCAAGTGCCACCTGCCTCAGAGCAATGCAGCCTCAGCCTCACATGCTTACAAACAGTCAGTGCTACTTAAATCAAACATGTACTATCACCTAAATCACTGTCACAGCAGTGAGAAAGTATGACAATGGTCATGGTCACCTCAGGCAGCATGGGATGAGCAGTAGTCGGGGAGGACGTCAGAATGATGTTTCCATTGGACAGAAGCAAAAAAGTAAAGCTTAGCACTAAATGTAAAAAAAAAAAATAAAAAATGTAAAAACTTAAAAATATTTACACAAAAATAAAAAAATGTGTGAACTACAGGACTACAGGGGGGCCTCAAGCTCAGATTCAGCCAAGGAAACTAAGAATTCCTATAGGTCTTAACACTACATGTTAGTATGAAAAAAAAGACCTTACAAAAAAAAAAAAGTGGGGATTATGGGGGGGGGGCATCAGCGCAGTCAAGGAAACTAAGAATTGCTGTAGCTCATTCTTAGCACTACATGTTAGTAAAAAATAAAAAAAAATATTTAAAAAACTTACAAATACAAAAAACTTTTTAAAGTAGGGACAGGCCGGCCAGTCGGAGCAGCAGTTGGATTTCTGCTTGCGACGCTGGTGACCAGGGTTCAGGAGCAGTCCCGGGTTGCTGGAGAGCCAACCCAGGGGAGAAGGCTTGAGCGTCCGATGACCGCTCACCTTCTCCAGGGGGGAGGTTGGGGATGTGGTCCACCACCTGCTGACTCCCAGTGAAGACCAGAGGTATAGCAGTGTGCTGGCTGACTGACTGGGGGGGCGTGGCTAGACATCATGGCATGCTGTGCCATTGGAGAGAAAAGGGAAAATCTCTCCACTGTTTGACTGGATGATAGCCATCTGGTCCCCCGCCACCAAAAATGCCGTGGTTGGGCCCCAGAGACCACCTCAGCAGCATCCAAGGGGCCAAGAAGTTGCACTGGATGGCACCCCACTGGCACCTTTCTCCTTGGAGGAGAACCCATCCGGTGAAGGGTTACACTGGATTACCCCGAGGATGGCTGCCATCTGAGGTAGGTTGACGGTGGCAATGGGTGGGGGCACAAGTGAGCAGTGTGGGAGAGACCATAGATGGCCTAAAAGAGAGGCCAACAGGGAAACATGGGGAGGATAAAAAGAGAATACAAAAAAATAAAAAGAAGGGACAACGGGGGAGGGGCTTTAGCGCAGCCAAAGAAACTAAGAATTCCTATAGCTCTTATCAGTAGCACTACATGTTAGCAAAAATTAAATCTTAAAAATGTTTACAAAAAAATTAAAGAAAGGAAGGACTACGGGGCCTGAGTGCAACCAAGGAAATTAAGAAATTCTGTAGCTCTTAGCACATGCTAGCAAAATATTAAAAACAAAGAAAGAAAAAAAACTTACAAATATTTACAAGCAAATAAAAAAGTAAATATGCAAATTTGGAAAGATAAGGTCAGCAAGGAAATGCCCTTGGATAGTACAATAGTACTTGCACTTTTCTTTTGGATGCATAATTTTTCAGGGTGATTCATTTTGAAAACCTATGTGGAACTAACATACTATCTGGCATAAAGGGCAGAGGGAGCCTTGAGGTCAGTGAAGGAAACTGAATTCCTATAGCTCTGATAGGGGTAATTAGCAATCGCATGTGTTTGACACTGTGGTGATCCTCAGCCATGGCATGCCAACACCACCTGCCACACATAAGCTATAGAAATTCATGCCCATTGCTGACTTCAAGGCTTTTTTCCTGTTTTATGCAGTGTGTTTTTATGCTGTATGCCAATTACTGCACTGGGAGCCAAAAGGATTTGCCCAAAGTGTTGAAGGAGAACTGGATTTTACCCTCCATCTGTCAAAGCTGAACTGAAGTTGTCACCTAGCCCTCTATTAGAGCAACCAGTGGTGGGGCTCATAGAGTCCTAGTAAGGCTGCAAATGTGCCTCTGGGAACTTGTGAACCAGACTGGCCATTGTTAAGGAGGCACCCTGGGTTGCATAATGTTAATGGCTCATGTGCATCCCCAAAAGTGTGCAGCACATTTTTGGCACTAAATGTAGGCATACCTCTGCTATGTGCCCAACCACAACCTGCCCACCCACAGAGATGCACATACTGCTCTGGACTGGATACAGAGCAAGGGTTCATGTTACTTTGTGGATGCCCCAGAGTGCTTCTCATATGCAGTGCATGCACAGCTGGGGCCCCTTGATGACTTTTACCAGCTCTCTGTGCAGGAGGGCTGGGAGAAGTTTGTGAAGTGGTCCCTCACGGGGAATGAAGCCTTTATTTTGATCCATAAATCTAACCTGAAAGATGCCACTGAGGAGCAGAGATCAGCCACACTGAAACAATATGCTAGACAGGACTTTGACTGTGTTTCATTGCCAAAGGCCACTAAGAGTTATGCAGGCCTCAGAGTGGGTAGCCCTCCAGACTTTTTCAGTGTCAAAGGTCTACTACTGAAAAAGCCCTAGTCCCATGTTTTCTAAGGTGGTGATTGGTCTAGTGGTTAGAAGGTAGACCTGTGAACCTGGAGATACAGGTTTGAAATTCAGAACCACCATAAAAACATAGTATCTGATGGCAGACTAGGACCACTTGACCCACCCTGTCTACCCCAATTTTTTTTTCTACCTTCATTTTTGCCATAGACCCACATGATCTATGGTGCTGCTTACCCACCACCTTCCTTACCTCCATGATTCCCTTGTGCCTATCCCAAGCATTTTTGAACGCCTCCACTGTTTTAACCCCTCCACCCCCACCTCAGCTGGAAGGCTGTTCCAGGAATCCAGCACTCTTTCTGTGAAGAAATATTTCCTATTTCCTCACATCTGTTCTGAACCTACCCCTTCCAGCTTCATATTCTGACCTCATGTCTCTGTGTGATCCATTCCTTAGCAAGTCATTAGCCTGCTTGTGCTTAACCTCACTGCAGTCTTTCCCTTCTCTATGCCTGCCCTGCTTTCTTTGAATATCCCAGTGCACTGAAAATGCTAGCAGCATTTGCTCTCCTTCCACTCTCTCTCCTATATTGTAAAGCACTTTCAAACACAGTTTGTATGAATGAATGGTGCTATATAGAACCAAATTCTTGAATGCCTGGCTGACTTGCCCCATTATTCATATTGCTGCTGCTCCGACCTACGTGCAGGTCCAACTATTGCTACTCTGTTTTGCAGACCTACGTGCAGGTCCAACTATTGCTACTCGACTTACAGACCTATGTGCAGGTCTGACTATTGCTAGTCTGCCTTACTGACCTACGTGCAGGTCCACTCTTTGCTTATGCAACCATTGCTTAATGCTCTACCTCACTACTACCATCTGACCTACATGAGGTCCCAGCACTCTACACTCATTCAGCTCCTCTTCAGTTTTGGGGCATGCCAGCCATACCATTCTGGTGCAGACCCTCCCTACAGCTGATGGTCTTGCACTGCATTTCTAAATCTGCATCTTGAGCATGCCTGATTTGGGGAGGGGTGCTTCTCACCTGGCCCATAGCTTGGAATGTCCTCACTCCAGGCCTGGCTTTAGCTGTTCGAGACTCGATGGCAGCTTCTGGTGTAGAATTTCAGACTAGCTGTGAAGGGTGATTACGGCGATCTCCTTTGGCTGTAGTATTCTTACAAGGCACCTTCACCGCATTCTCCCTATGACTGCCTCTGGTTCACCTGGCTTGTTTTTAGGTTGAGTAGGCCAGGTGAGTGCCTCAGCAGTTGTTGCTCTCCTCCTCCGCCTTGGTTGCCCTCAATGTTGCAGAGCAGTCTGGCAACCTTCCACGGCATTTCCATTAGATGGATCGAGCGACAGCTTTCCTCTAAATTGGAATATTTTCCATACCCTTTTATTGGGTTTCTAAATTGCAGCAGCAGAGCTGTCACAAAATAAACATCCTAAGCATGGAGGGATGGCAACCTAGGCCTTGGATCACCAGAGATTTCCTCCTCAAGTGAGTTTTTTCTCTCCTCCATGCCTCAGGTCATGACTGTTAGTTAGCCATAGTTAGTGTTCCCTAGTTCCTTTAGGTAGGTTCTGCTGTTGGATGGAGGTTGATGGTGTCCCTACTTGCTGTTCTCTCTCTCTCTCTCTCTCCTTAGGAGGCCCCTACAATCTGCAGTGCAACCCATTGTACTCATGTCATTCCAAACGTTATTAAGTTGCCTGATGCCTTATCTACTATTAAGTCTCACAGCTACTGATTGCTAACATGCTTCATACTACTACATTTCTTTTTGGGGATCCTTCCTAAGGTGCCTTTAGCCAAAGGAATTGTCCCTCGTCACCTCTAGGGGTGGAACCCTCTTCGAGGGTTCCTTGCCTTTGGTACCCCTACAGGGTGGTAATTCCTCTGGAATAGAAACTGCGAATGGCCAAGAACCTAAGTAACACAGCTGTACAAGCATAACACTATATTGGCTGCATAGGCCATTGAATTATAGTCATTTACAGGACCCCTTTTTCCCCTAAAGTCAATTTGTTTTTGTACTGATTTATTTTTCATTTTCACCATATGTCTCCATTTCTGTATCCTTCTCACACATTTGTCACCTTTCAGCCTTCTTACAAGGCCCTGTTAATCAGTCTCTACCTGGGAACTTCCCCAGCTCTTTCTCTCCCATTATGTTTTATCTTTCCCATCATCACCTTTTTGTTTCACAGATTCTCTCTTAATCTTACCATTTATCACTTCTTCTCCCTTAGCCTCCCTCTTCTTCTTCTCCACATATATATCTCTCATTTTACCTCTCCTCACACTAACTTGTTTTTTCTCTTTAGATATTTCCTGAAGAAGACCTAAGGTCGAAACGTAGATTTTTAACTCTATTTTCTATTTTCAGCGTGCATTTAATATAACCATTTTGTTTTGCTTGTAGACCACATGCTGACGCAGCGCCTTGTCTTTGTTTATTTACAGGACATTTTCCTTAAATGGCTAAATGCGTGCACTGATGGTCCAACAAATGTCTGCAGTCTGGAGAAATACTGACAGATCTTTGTTAATCACAGTTCTGGTGCTAAATTAAACTTTTCCTCCAAGACCAAGGTTTTACAATTCTAAACCAGGAAATGAACTTCTCTTTTGTAACATGCTGAAAAAATGGATGAAGCTAAGTAGGAACAGCAGAACAGACTCCAAGGACTATTCATTTTTCCAGACATTACCATCTATGTTTCCAATCTGGAATTTGGTTTGGATGCCTTAATATATATGTACTCAGATTTTACAACCATTTGAAATTAGCATTCTGCACCGGTAATGTAGCATAATTCCATACCATATGATATGATTTCCCTGAACTTCAGTAAGGCATTTGATCTGGTACTGCACTGGGCAATAACAGAAAAACTTCAAGCAGAAAAAATCGGCACCAGTCTTATAAACTGGATATTATCATTGTTATCAAACAGAATGCAAAAAAAACAGTAATTAAGGGTTATACATCATTACCAGGAAACGTGACTAGTGGGCTACCAAAGGGCTCTTTACAATGACCATTACTGTTTAAAATTTTTATGGACATGACCAAAGAACTATAGAGTCACTCAAAATATGCAGATGACTCCAAGTGTGTGTGTGTGTGGGGGGTCCAGCAGAAACAAGCAAACATGCATCAATGTTACAAGAGGATCTAGATAAAATAACAAACCGGGCCAGAAAGTGGGAAATGTGGTTAAATATTGAGAAATGCTAGGTTATGCATTTTGGTAGCAAAAGTATCAAAAATACATACACCCTACGTAATACAATATTGGAAAGCACAGACACTGGAAAGGATTTAGGAGTCATAATATCCAACAAATTTGGCAATAAAAAAAACAGTGCCATGATGCTCTTGCCAAAGCTAATCGTACTTTTTGGGCCCCAAAACATAACTTAAAGTCAAGCGACAAAGAGGTGATGTTGCCATTGTATAAGGCACATGTAAGGCCACACTTTGATGATGCCTCACAGTTCTGGAGTTCCTCAATGCAAGGAGAAATTGGGCAGTTGGAGAAGGTGCAATAATGGGCAACAAAAACTACTGTATCATAGGACTAGAAAATATATATGTCCTACCAAGAAAGACTAACAGAACTCAAATTAATGTCATTAGAGACAAGATGAGCTAAGGACAGATCTATTACAGATGTACCAGATTGTTTATTATGATTATCTCATGAATGACAAACAAAATTCAAACAAACAGAATTTGAAACTAGAGGACATCCATTTCAACAGAAAGGAGAAAAAGAAAGGGAAAAGGCACACTAAGCCATAGCTTGTGTTTGGGTGCAACCTGTAGAACAGAAGGAAGTTAAGTGACTTGCTTAGAGTCACATAGTATACTATGGGGGCTAATGGGATTCAAACCCAGGTCTCCAGGTTTGCAGGTCAGTACCCTGAATCACTATGTTATACTGCCTCAAAGTCTCCAAGTCCAATGAACAAGGGAAAAGGACAACAAAATGGTGAAACTATTATACACAACACACAGTTAAAATGTGGAATTCACTACCAACTAATAATCGACATAAGTAAAAATAAATAAGAATTCAAGAAAAGTCTAGATAAATTTATAATTAATAACGCAGGGGGAAATTTGAACTATTAGAGTTAACCATAGGCTCATGCCTCTTCAACTCTACCATTCCCAGTATGAATACCCTAGTTAGGCATTTTATGCTTGTCAATCTGATAACTTCTCTGTCTTTGTTTCTCTGTTCCTTCTATGTGTATATGAGTAATTCCATGAAATGGGGGTACGAATGTGTCAGATTCATTGGCATTCATCTGTATCCCCCTCCCCGGGTTGTGCCTAAAAATAGGCAGGATTTGTCTAGTGCACTTACCCGGTCAACAAAAGCTAAACAAATAAATAAATAAAAATACTTTGTATATTGATTTAATGAAAGTTAACAACAGCCACTGCAGTCATGATAAGTGAATTTAAAAGGTAGCCACATGTACAGATATGTAACCCCCCCTGTTACCAGGGGTTACAAGAATCCCAGTTAGACCTAGTGGCAGGCAAGGACAGGCTGTTAGTGAGACACCAGTTAGATGGGTTTCACTCTGTCTTGCTCTGTGCTCAGTCTCTGCTGAGCTGGAGAAATTACATCATTTAGAATTCTAGCAGCAGCATGAGTCACATTGGAATGCTGCAGCTGGGAGTTAGGATTGAATGTTGGGAGGTTTTGAGTTCAGTCTTCAGTGAGTCTTGAAGTGGGATCACTAGAGGAAGGAGGTGTTCTGCTGTAGGCAGGCCCTCAGAGTCCTCAGCTCTGATATAGAGCTAGTAACAGAGTGGTGCGTGTTCTCACCATATGAAGAACACAAAGTACTTCAGCTGAAGTGGTAGAGACCACTCCCCCAGTTGGTTCAGTGCCCCATCCCTGCGGGGATGGGGGGAAGCCAACAGCCAGGTTCCAGGGGAAATCCCCTGGCCCGGCTAGACAGAGAGAGAGAAAAAGCTGCCTGATGTTGTGCTGAGGCACCACGAAGATTTATGATGGTTTTCCTGTGAAAGAAGCCTGTGGGGCACCTGCAATCAGGGGTGAGTCTGCTCTTTAAAAGGGCCTATGTTTCACCAGAGACTTTGTGTATTAAGTATCTGTTACTGTGGGTCAGGAAAGGACAGCCAAGTACAGTGCTTAAAGAGTGTGGGATTTGGACATCTTTAATTAGTGGGATTCTACAGGGGGTGGACATAGCCACTTAACAAGTATGCCTTAAGTCAGCGCACTGGAGTTTCAGAGACTGTAGACTGAATGTGAAATACATTTACAGTGATAATCTACAACAGTAGAGATTTTCAGAGAAGAGGTGTTAGAGTCCAAAGGAATGGCTGGGTATGAATTATGGGAGCAAGAGGTGGGAGACCCCACATCAGGAGTAACCAGATTCACCTCTACGGGTTTGCTTTGGGACACCTGTTGCTTTTTCTCTGGTACTTGGCCAGTTCTCGAGGAAAGTACCCAGACATGGGATTAGATGGAAGAATTTCCATTATGGAGCCTGTATGTACTCATGGGAGGTTTAGGGAGCCACCAAGAAATGTTCCATGCCATATGGAAAGTGGTCCAGTTGCTGGCTGGATGTACCATGCAGGGAAGTAGTCGAAGGCTGGTCAGATGTGCCAGGCCAAGGAAATCCAGAGAAGAGTACAAGTTCGGGCTGAGTGCCCAGTGTGTTTCTAAACCTGAGCGTAAAAGTGTGTAGAAGATGTGTTCTGATCTCCGTAAATCTTCATTACCAGGAGTGTAGCCCCTTGGGGGTCCACCTATGCTTTGTTATTCTGTTTGGTTGTGAATAAAAGCCACACTCTAGAATCACACTCCTGGTTTGGACATTGCAGTAATTGCTTCCTGTGTCCGGAGTTACTCGGGTACCCCTGTCTAGAAGTCAAACCTAGCCAAAATACCGAGCAACAGTTTTCTCCCCGAACCCAGGTCCCAGGTAAGGGGTTACCTATGGAGGCACCGCACAGCGCTAATAACACAAAAAATACCATCAACTTGACCCCGGGGGTTACAGATACATTTCATATTTTGAGAAACCCAGGTGCACACATTTTATTTTTATTCCATGTCCAGCTCCAAAATGTCACAGATTTTTCCTAGTAAAATGTAACATGCAAAACCAAAGTAGATTCCACAGCTTCTATGCAAACTATATTTTAGATGCACTTCAGTAAATTTATGATAAGAAAACTGCCTCTGCTGTTGGTTTTTGTTAATGGAGACATTTTCACCCTAGTTTTTCAATGCATATAGAATTTCTGGTTCATTCAAAGTTTTGTGTGGTGCGTGCAACTGTGATGTCCAAGCAAACTGCATATTTTACATGTTCCCAAAATTTCAGTAAAATAATCCACATTTTTTTGAGTGGGTGATTTTCTTTTGGAATGGGGTCTTAAAGGTACTGTAGGACTTTGGTGAGAGAGGGGTGCAGGCAATGCTTTTTTTAAGTGTTTGTACTCCTCATCCGGCTGCCCCCTTCTGTCTAACCCCCCCCTCAGCCCCATCACCCAAATATCACCGAGACTTACCTTTAGCCCAGTTGCCAGGTGTGGAGCCTGTGAAGGGTTGGGTATCATCCTGCTGCTGGGCTTTTTCCACCATTTTTTCTCCCTCTTTCCCCCGTTGCTGGGGCACACACAGGCAGACATGCATGCGTGGAGGTGTGCACACATCAGTGGAAGTCCCGTAGCACCGACCCCTTGCCAGGCATCCTCAGACCCATTCTACATGCAGGCCTCCACCTGGGGGCAGTCATTCAGTGGGAGCACCTCTCCTTCCTCCCCAGGAGAGGAGAGTTGTCCTCCAGATGCTCAATCCTCTCCCTCCCCAGCCGACCCCCGGTGGCCTGCTCGCACAATGAACACAGGTCACCAGCATGGCAGGAGGTAAGGCATGAATACCTCAGCCCTCCACACCACTGTGGGTTATCTTGGAGACAGGGAATGGCATCACAATCTGCACAGGGGTTGTATACAGACCCCCGTCTCAAGGGGAGGAAACAGACAAGAAAATGGTAGAGGACATTCTCAAAATGGCTGAAAATGGAGAGATACTGTTGATGGGGACCTGAATATGCCAGATGTTTACTGGACAACATGTACTGCAGCCACATCCAAGAGCAGGGTCATTCCTGATGCCCTACAGGGGGCATGCCTTAAACAGCTAGTGCTGGAACCCACTTGGGAGGGAGCACTATTAGACCTGGTACTCTCAAATGGAGAGAGCATCACAGATTTAGAAGTCAGTAGACATCCGGGAACAAGCGACCACAGCACAGTGTGCTTCACAATAAGCACAACCTTGGAGACAAGCCATACAAAAACAAGGATATTGGACTTTAGAAGGGCTGACTTTGGCAAAATGGGTGAATACCTGAGGAATGCACTAGCAAATGGCCAGAAAGGAGGGGTGGAAGAACAATGAAGAATAATCAAAACTGCCATCATGGAGGCAACAAGCCTATGTGTGAAACAAATAATAAAAAAAAACAAAGTGGAGTAAAAAACCACTATGGTTCTCAAAAGAGGTGGCAGGGAAGGTTAAGGAGAAAAAGGCTGCATTCAAAAAGTACAAGGAATCACAGAATTAGCACAACAGGGAACTGTATCAATTAAAGCAGAAAGAAGTGGAGAAGGCAGTCAGAATAGCAAAGGCCTAAACTGAGGAAAAGACAGCCAACTCAGTTAAGAACGGGAATAAAACTTTTTATAGGTACATTAAGGAGCATAGAAAGGTTAAGGGAGGGGTAGTGAAGATTAATAAAGGAGAGGGGAGGTGGGCAGAGGGAGACAGTGAGAAGGCAGAGATACTGAATGAATACTTTTGTTCAGTATTCACAAAAGAAGAAGAGGAGGACTTACCTAAACCAAACAATAGAAGCACTCTGGGTAGGGGGGCTGACACCAGTCCATTTACAGAAGAAAGATCCTTGACATGGAACCTTTCTAAAAGAGCCTTTTGCTCAAAGGTACTTTAATCCTAGATTTAATAAATAAAAATAAAGAGTTGTGAAAGAACTCCTAAAACTCAAGGTGGACAAAGCAATGGGGCCTGATGGGATTCACCCCAGAATCCTAAAAGAACTAAGGGAGGACCTAGTGACACCACTGACCACACTTTTTAACAAATCATGGGAGGATGGGGTGGTACCTGAGGACTGGAGGAGAGCAGATGTGATTCCCCTTCACAAAAGTGGGAGCAAGGCAAAAGCAGGAAACTACAGACCTGTTAGTTTGACCTCAGTGGTAGGGAAAATGATGGAATCACTTCTGAAAGAAAGAATTGTTGAGTATCTAGAGGCCAGCGGGGCACAGGACCCAAAGCAGCATGGATTCACAGCAGGAAGGTCATGTCAGATGAATCTAATCGATTTCTTTGACTGGGTGACCAAAGTAATAGACCAGGGAGGGGCTGTGGATATGATCTACCTAGACTTTAGCAAGGCATTTGACACAGTCCCACACAAAAGATTAATAATCAAGTTAGTCATGCTGGGAGTGGGTCCCAGGGTGGTAGCCTGGGTAGCAAACTGGCTGCACAACAGGACACAGAAGGTAATAGTGAATGGAACTCATTCCAAAGAAAGGGGTTGTTACTAATGGAGTACCTCAGGGCTCAGTACTGGGTCCAGTCCTCTTCAACGTCTTTATAGGTGACATTGCAGAGGGTCTGGAAGGAAAGGTATGCCGCTTTGCAGATGACACAAAGATCTGTAACAGAGTTGATACACAAGGTGGGGTAGAAAGGATGAGAAGGGACTTGGCAAAGTTGGAGGAATGCAAAGAAGTGCAAAGTAATGCACTTGGGAAACAAAAACCCAGGAGAAGAGTACACAAAGGCAGGGGAGGTACTAACAACAACAATAATGGAAAGAGACCTGGGGGTAGTCATATAAGATGACATAAAGGTGGGTAAGAAATGTGAAAAGTCAGTAAGGAGAGCCTGGGGATACTGGAATGCTTAGGGAGGGGGCATCACAAGTAAGAAAAGGGAAGTGGTTATCCCTCTGTACAGACAGTTGGTGAGACCCCATCTGGAGTACTGCATGCAGTTTTGGACACCCCATCTACGCAAGGACATAGACAGGATGGAAGCAGTTCAGAGGAGGGCAACTAAAATGGTGCAGGGTCTGTATCGAAACCATATGAAGAGAGACTGAGAGAGCTTAATATGTATACCCGTGATGAAAGGAGGGACAGGGGGGACATGATAGAAACTTTCAAGTACCTCAAGTGAATCAATAAAGTCCAGGAAGGTAGCATCTTTCAGAAAAAGAGATGTGCAAGAACAAGGGGGCACAATTTAAAGATAGAGGGGGGGAACGACTCAGGGGTAATGTGAGGAAATTATTTTTCACGGAAAGAGTGGCGGACGCATGGAACTGCCTTCCTGGGGAGGTTGTGGGGTCTAAAACAGTGGGGGAATTCAAACATGCATGGGACAGACATAAGGCAATTATAGTTGGGGGTTGCAGGAAGTAGAATGTTGGTTAACTAGAATCTGCAGCTTATCCAATAGGTAGGGCAATGGGCAGACTGGGTGGGCCAAGTGGTCCTTATCTGCCGTCAAAGTCTATGTTTCTATGTTTCACTGGGCTGACCAAGGCAATGCTTTTTTTAACTTGAACAGCTGTGTGGTGTCCACTGTTGCATGTGTAAGGTTAGGTGTACCCATTGTACGCGCAACACTGAAGGTGCTTTTTTCTCATGTCTGATATGCAGTTATCCCACAACATAGTCCCTTTTCCACTCTTGGGTCATAGTGTCTTGAAATGATTAATAAAATAAAGTAAAAAGAAAAGTAACATTTTTTTCCCACGTTAAACACCTGTTGTGTCCACTGTTGCAGGTGCAACGTTTGGTGTCCAACGTTGCACTTGCAACAGTGAAGGTGATTTTTCTCAAATCTCAGTGAGGAAGTTATCTCATAATCTGGTTCCTTTTTCACTTTTCAGTCACAATCTCTTGACAAACTTATTAAAATTGATCTATTGTGGATTTGAAAAATTGACCCTCATGTCACACTTTGGTAACCCTTTCTCATGAACTTACCATTATTTTTTCAGGTTCTTCCATCTTCTTTGTAGCATTTTTTTGTCTAGAATCTTGGTGTGCTTCCATTCATGCTCCTTCTCTCTGTTGCAGCTTTCTTTCTGAGCATCCTTCATTGAGCCCTTCCTCCAGACTTTTTCATCCCTATGAGGTGCTATGATACTCTCTTTCTGGTTGCTGCCCTCTGGACACCTTTCACTGCTCTTTTTCCTTTTTCCCATTGCTGGGAAATACTGTGTGAATGGTGTGACGGACCACATGGCACTGTATGTCCAGGCTGCTCACTGGGAGCTGCCACCACTCTTGATAAACTAGGATGGTCCAGTATGGAATATGTACTGTAGGCGAGTGTTTGAGGCACTTCAGTTAGCCCAGCCAATGAGGTCTCATCTCTTGGTGGGCTCATTAATGAAAGTGCTCAATAATGTATTGCACACAGTGATAAACTTACAGGGCTCAATTTTCAAGGTTGATGCAGGGCTTGCGACAAGTCCTGCATCAACCCCGTTCTTTGGCACAGCTGCGCCAAACTCCTTTGATGCAACTGCACCTGATTTTAGTACACTGAGTGCAATTGTGACACTTTCCACAATTTACAGCAGCTTGCACCAAATGTTTGGTGTAAGCCCCATAAAATGGGTCCCCCAATGGTGTAAGTTTGACCAGGGAAAACCCCAATCGCCAGATGGGTGAATGCTGCAAGTCCTGTGCGCCAAATGGTCAGTGCACCATGGTCTTGTGGTATTCATGGGGCTTTGAAAATCAAGCCTGTAGAATAATGCGTGGGGTGATGTACATTCTGGGTTTTCTTTACACACCCAAGGTGTGTGATACCACATAAACCATGAGTGTGAAGCATGAATTTCTTGTGATGGTATCACACACCAAGGATGTGAAAAAAAAAAGAATGGTGACAACACTTGTAGTTAATTTTATATAACTACTGTTCCAGAAATCATATACAATATGGCATTGGTGAGGTATACTGTTAAGATGGTGACTTAATATTGCCACAGTGATTATAGGGACAGTGGGTTGCTAAATGGCATTGTTTAGACCTGTATTTTTTGCACTGACTGGTTTGGGAGTTTGGCTATGTTTGGGAGATTACAGTGCAGTGTTACTGTGGTGCTGCCAAGTGCTGCAGTGCTAGCAGGTATGTGTCTCCCTGCTAATTGTAGTGTGCAAGCCTGACGGAGATGGATTTGCTTTCTGTTACCTGCTGGCTACCTTTACTAAATGGTGCATTTTTAGTATCTGAGCCTCTTGTGTTTCTTTATGTCCCTGCCAACTGTGTGCAGCCTGTTACAGTAGTAGTCACAGACATTGCCAGCTATTTCCAGATATTTCATGAAATTTCTGAAGAGTTTCTCTTGGCTGCCCCTAGTGCAGAAATGCAGAAAGAAGGAGATAATTCTGGAAATATCACAGAAATTTTGGGAAATAGCTGGCAGTGTCTGTGGCTGCTGCTGTAACATTAGCACTGCCTGTCAATCTTGCTGTGACCTGGGTTTGTTATATTAATTGTGGGTGATGCAGGGGACAAAGCCTCCCGCAATATACAGGTACTGTCTCCCTACTTGGGTTCTGTGTCTTGGGATGTGTTTGGGTGTCTAGGGTTCAGTTTCTGTTGTTTTCTTGTGTTTGTCTACCACCTGTACGTCTCCCATATTATCGGGTGAACAAGTTACCTGCGGTGCATTTTGCTGTTGGCAGAATGCTTGTGCTTTAATTGCCATTGGCGATGTTAATGTCGCACCAACATGGGTGTACCCATCAGTGATACAAATAAAAAAAATTCTTTAGCCTTTTACCTAACATTTGCGGGACATCTTTAACTACTGCCCAAATTCAGGGCATCTTTTCACCATTGCCACATTGAATACATAGTGTGACCTGGGGTTTGTTATATTAATTGTGGGTGGTGTGGGGAGCAAAGCCCCCCCATGTGGAGGGATGGGGGCGGAGCCCCCACAGTATACAGGTACTGTCTGCCTTCTTGGGTGCTGTGTTTTGGGATGTGTTTGGGTATCTTGGGTTCAGTTTCTGTTGTTTTCTTGTATTTGCTACCACCTGCACGTCGCCCACATTGTCAGGTGAACAAGTTACCTACTGTGCTTTTTGTTGTCAGCAGAATGTTTGCTCTTTAATTGCTGTTGGTGATGTTAATGTCACACCAATATGGGTGTGCTCGTTAGTGATAAAAATAAAAAAAATTCTTTAGTCTTTTACCTAACATTTGCAGGACATCTTCAACCACTGCCCAAAATCAGCACGCCTTTTCACCATTGCCAAAATGAATATACACTGTGACCTGGGGTTTGTTATATTAATTGTGAGTGGTGTGGGGAGCAAAACCCTCCATATGGGGACTTGGGGGGACAGAGCCCCTGCAATATACAGGTACTGTCTGCCTTCTTGGGTGCTGTGTTTTGGGATGTGTTTGGGTGTCTAAGGTTCAGTTTCTGTTGTTTTCTTGTGTTTGTCTACCACCTGCATGTCGCTCATATTGTCAGGAGAACAAATTACCTACTGTGCTTTTTGATGTCGGCAGAATGTTTGCGCTTTAATTGCTGTCGGCGATGTTAATGTTGCGCCAACATGGGTGCGCCCATTAGTGATGCAACATAGACAGAACATAGAAACATAGACTTTGACGGCAGATAAGGACAGCTTGGCCCACCTAATCTGCCCATTTCCCTACCTACAGGATAAGCTGCAGATCCTAGTGAACCGACAGCCTATTTCTTCCTACCCCCCACAAGAATTGCCTTATGTCTGTCCCGTTCATTCTTGAATTCTCCCACAGTTTTAGACCCCACAGCCTCCTCAGGAAGGCTGTTCCATGTGTCCACCACCCTCTCTGTGAAAAAATACTTCCTCACATTGCCCCGAAGCCATCCCTCCTCTATCTTCAAATTGTGTCCCCTTGTTCTTGCACATCTCTTTTTCTGAAAGATGCTGTCCTCTTGGACTTTGTTGATTCCACTGAGGTACTTAAAAGTTTCTATCATGTCCCCCCTCTCCCTTCCTCCCTCAAGGGTATGCATATTAAGTTCCTTTAGTCTCTCCTCATATGGCTTCTCTTGCAGACCCTGCACCATTTTAGTTGCCCTCCTCTGGACTGCCTCCATCCTGTCTATGTCCTTGCAGAGATGGGATCTCCAGAACTGGACACAGTACTCCAGATGGGGTCTCACCAACTCTCTGTAGAGAGGGATAACAACTTCCTGATTTCTGCTGGTGGTGCCTCTCCCTAAACATCCCAGTATCCCCCCAGCCCTCCTTACTGCCTTCTCATGTTGCTTGCTAACCTTAAGGTCATCTGATATGATTACCTCCAGGTCTCTCTCCATTTTTGTTGCTATTACTACCCCCCCCCCCAATGTGTAATCTTCCTCTGGGTTTTTGTTTCCCAGGTGCATTATTTTGCACTTCTTTGCATTGAATCCAAGCTGCCATATTTCTGACCATTCCTCCAACCTTGCCAAGTCCCTTCTCATCCTTTGCATGCCTCCTTGTGTATCAGCCCTGTTGCAGATCTTTGTGTCATCTGCAAAGAGGCATACTTTTCCTTCCAGTCCCTCTGCAATGTCACTTATAAAGACATTAAAAAGGACTGAACCCAGTACTGAACCCTGTGGTACCCCACTAGTAATCCCTCTTTCTTCAGAGTAGACTCCATTTACAATTATCTTCTGTATCCTGTTGTCCAGCCAATGTTTTACCCAGGCTACTACCCTGGGACCCACTCCCAGGCTGGTTAATTTGATTATTAATCTTTTGTGTGGGACCGTGTCAAATGCCTTGCTAAAGTCTAGTTAGGCCATGTCCACAACCCCTCCCTGGTCTACTACTTTGGTCACCCAGTCAAAGAAATCAATTAGATTCGTCTGACATGACCTTCCCGCTTTGAACCCATGCTGCATTGGGTCCTGTGCCCCACTGGCCTCTAGGTACTCAACAATTCTTTCCTTCAGAAGTGATTCCATCACTTTCCTTACCACAGAGATCAAACTGACAGGTCTACAGTTTCCTGCCCCTGTCTTGCTCCCACTTTTGTGAAGGGGAATCACTAGGGCTGTGCGAATACATTTTCCCGAATATTCAGCTGAATATTCAGTATTTGAGTCCCAAGTATTTGGTATTCGGCATTCGGCCAGAAAAGGTGTTTTTTTAAGGAAACTTTAAAAAAGCACTTCAGCAACACCATTAATCACTCATTGAACCTGGTATACCATATACACCTCAGTGACACTTCAGCCACCAACACTGAGCTCTCACTAATGCAACACAAGCTTCATGTGGCACACTCGAGCCACCACACCACACACATAGCACTCTGAAAACAATATCAAGCATTGCATTGGGTCAGCACTAGAGGATGTTCATGGTTACAGACACGGGGTAGAAGGTGCTTCAGCCATGGGCATAGGAATAGTGGTAGCAGTGGCTGCAGTAGTGGTGACAGCTGAAAGGTTGGCTGCAGCAAGAATGGCACTGGTGGTGGTGGGAAGCACACTGGCTGTGGATGTAGCAGCCATAATGGTAGCAGTGGGGACGCTGGTGGTGGTGTCTGCTGCTTACTTCTCAAAGCATGTATGCTCTAATTCCCCCCTATTACTGCACAACAGAATGTGACAGTGAACATACAGATGGACGGGTGGTGACACTAGCAGTAGTAGTACTGCTAATGGTACTAGTGGTAGTAGTACTATTACCAATGCTACAAGAACTAAAAGGCTTGCTTGGGGAGAACAATATTTGAGCCCATTGAATAAAGCGAGACACCTGTATGTCATTGTCTATGTAGTCTATCTCACCACCTTCTCTGGAATTGTATTATGTATCAATAATTTGCAGTGGAGCAAGACAAGATGCAATTCAGTACTTTTCAGTAAAAGACGTGCCACAAAATATTGGATGACTGGATGGCTTAATTGCCATTAAATTACACAGCTTCTTGCAGCATACTGCCGCATTTTACAGCAATTTTGCAAGTTACAGCATTGCGTACTGTCTGGCACCACAGTATGAACTATGTTCTATAATCTTGATGCAGTGTTTCATCCTTGGGTATGTTAGCTGTGGATTGTTTTGTTACAAGAGCATCTCAGTCTCATTCATTTTAACTTCACTTATTTATAGTGTGTGTTTCTTTAAGGGTTGTATATTCATAGCGTGTTTGTATGTTCCCAACATGCACCCTGACAAAGACCAGGTTCTGGTCAAAGCACCAGGGCTATATTGGCATCCTCCAGCCTTAGCACAAACAAATGTATTGGCAACTTTATGCTGCACTGCTCTTAACTATATTTTGTTACTGAACCCCTCCCCCCCCACACACACGGAGTGCTTCTTTTGTTCTACATAGATTGTTTGGGGGTTTGGCAGCCCAGGGACAACACTAGCAGTAATTGTGTGGATGTGCTGTATGTTTGTGATCTATCATTCTGTCCCTCACCACTTGGGGCCAGTGGTGCAGATGCTTTGCTGGGGTTGGACCAAGCATGTTTGCAAGATTGCTAAAGACATGATGGATCAGGTCACTGCTGGTTACTGGGTAAAACACAAACTATTACTACGTAGTACCTGTGTGTGTGTGATGCTTTACTTAGTGCTTGTGGAACTACAGTAATACACCAACCTTTCCAGTTATACTGCACCACAGAAAAGTAGCAGTAAAGAAAAACACTGCTACTAAGAAGGGCAAGAAAAGGGCAACCTATTTAGCCAAACATGGAACCGAGCAAGGAACAGACAGATGACATACAGCTAACTCAGTGAGACAAGCCTACCCCACTAAGTGCAATGGTTTAATTAACAAAACAACAATAATCAAACAAAAAAAATGCATGTGCACAACTGTGCACACACACACAGCACAGACTCGCAGGGGGATATATTTCAAAAACACAGCTTAATTGTGTGCAGTGCACTGTAGAAGTGGGGGGGGATGGGGGAGTCTGCCGCCATGTCAGCGTGGCTCAGTTGGTAGCACATCCAACTCTGGACCAGAAGGTCGTGGGTCCTCATCCCACACCGGGATTGGACTTGCACCTAAAAATTGCTGGCATCCAAATGCAGTATTGGGGGGTGCTGTACTGCTGGGGTGTGCCATCCTTCGGATGAGACATTAAACCAAGGTCCCTTCTGCCCATCCTGGTGTTGTCCTGGTGGGTGTCCGGGTGGAAGTAAAAGAACCCAGGACACTCTTCACAAAGAGTAGGGAACATTCACGGTGTCCAGGCCAACATTCCCCTTCCCATAAACCGGTTCATGCAATTATCCAGGCTGTGTGTGGGTGATGATGTGCAATATGGCCGCCACCACACATTCAGTCACTTCACTACCAGTCTAGCACTGGGATACACTGTGTATGAAAAGCATTATATAAATGCTGATTCTTATTCTTCTCCTTCTCCTCCTCCTCATGTGTACAGGGATCTATCCCCAGCACCAGAGGAGACTAACAATACTAATTCAGTGAGTCAAGCCTGACTGGCTTAGAACTGGATAAGTTTATTTCAAAATCTGTGTGCACACAGCTGTGCACATGTGAGGCCCTGCCTCATGAAAAAATATATTAAGCGTGCACATTCAGGGTGAAGCCTCACAAAATCAAATATTTTGCACATATACTGCAAATTATAAGCAGTGACCTGCAGGAGAGGGAATTGACAAACACCCTCATCAGTCATGCAGGGAACCAAGCCTGGAACCAGACAATAGTAAAAAAAAAAACATGCAAAAATAAAATGTGCTCTACCCAAAAAAAAATCAAACTGGAGCTATGTCAGACAGCAGCAGAAAAGGGGTGTTAGCAGACAGACCTCCTAGTCCCTGTAACTGAGTACAGCAATAAGGACAAAATACCTGTCAGAAAGCCAAACGTAGCTTTTCTGACATTGATCAAAAAAACTATACTGACCCAAAAAAGCCTGTGAAGCAAAAATCAATTTCTTTTTTAGCAAGTTTAAGGTCTCAAAAGTACTGCAGAGCAGATCTCAGAAACCACTGTCTCCTGTCTTCTGCCAGCTCAGAGTGAGGAAGTCACATGGTGTGCTTGGCTTTGAGCTCAAGAAACAGTTTTTGATTGGCCAACAAAGCTCTGCTACACTTGGAAATCTCACCGAATAGTAGTTCCCGAATAGTGACTGAATAGTGAACTATTCGGAAAAAGCATCTGAATATTCGGGAAGCCTACTATTCGTGGTATTCGGAAAATACTATTCGGCCCATGCACAGCCCTAGAAATCACATCCACCTTCCTCCAGTCCTCAGGTACTGTACCACACCAGCCTCCCATGATTTGTTAAAAAGGGTAGTCAGTGGTGTCACTAGTTCTCCCCTTAATTCTTTTAGAATTCTGGGGTGAATTCTGTCAGGCCCCATTGCTTTGTCCACCTTCAGTTTTAGGAGTTCTTTCAGAACCCTTTCTTCTGTGAAAGGACTGTGATCGACCCCCCTATCCAGAGTGCTTTTGTTAATTGGATTAGGCACCTCCAACTCCTCCTCTTTTGTGAACACTGAGCAGAAGTATTTGTTCAGTATCCTTGCTTTTTCACTGTCCCTCTCTGCCCACCCACCGTCCATTCTAATCAACCTCACTATCCCTCCCTTTGTCTTTCTATGTTCCCTGTTGTACCTATAAAAGATTTTATCCCCCTTCTTAACTGAGTTGGCTATCTTTTCATCAGTTTGGGCCTTTGCTATTCTGACTTCTCTCCCTGCTTCCTTCTGCCTTAACTTGTACAGTTCTCTGTCCTGCTCCTTCTGTGTTTCCTTATACTTCCTAAATGCTATTTTTTCCTCCCTAACCTTCCCCGCCACCTCTTTTGAGAACCATAGTGGCTTTTTCTTTCATTTTGATTTGTTTATTTGCTTCATACAAAGGCTTGTTGCCTCTGTGATGGCAGTTTTGATGTTTCCCCATTATTGCTCCACCCCTCCTTCTAGCCTGTTTGCTAGTGCTTTTCTAAGGCACTCTCCCATCTTGCAAAAGTCGGCCCTGCTGAAGTCCAGTACCCTCACTTTTCTATGGCTGGACTCTGTAGCTGAGTTTATCATGAACCACACTGTTTGTTGGTCACTTGTTCCCAGATGGCTACCCACTTCTATATCCTCTCACTGTCCCTATTTGAGAGTACAAGGTCTAAGATTGCTCCCTCATGAGTGGGTTCCAAAACTAGTTGTCTGAGGTATGCCACCTGAGAATGGCCCTGCCCTTGGATGTGGCTGCAGCAAAGGTACTCCAGGTTAACGTCTGGCATATTCAGGTCCCCCATTAACAGTATCTCCCCATTCTCTGCCATCCTAAGAATGCCTTCTATCATATCCTTGTCCATTCCTTCCCCCTGACATGGGGGTCTGTATACAACCCCTGTGCAGATTTTGGTGCCATTTCCAGTCTCTAAGGAGACCCACAGTGCCTCCTCTCCTCCCTGTTTACTATTTTGTTCCATTGCTTTTATCCCTTCCCTTACATAGAGAGCTACTCTTCTCCCTCTTCTCCCCTCCCTGTCTCTCCTGTAGGTTGTGTACCCTGGTATGTTGACATCCCAGTAATACAAATAAAAAAAAAATTCTTTCATTTTTTTAGCTAACATTTGCAGAGCATCTTCAGCTACTGCAACAAGGCAGTAAGGACGGGTGGGGATATACTGTATACAGTGCTGTTTGCTGCTGCATTGTTTCAGACCTCTGTGACAGTTTGTGCCACTCCCCCAATTCTTACATATTTCATTTTATACAAAGTTGTTAAATAAATATTTGTTTAATACAAATTACCAAATGAAAACAATCTGTTGTGCAGTTTCTGATGCTATCTGATTTTGTGAAACTTGATAGCAGCCAACAACCAGGATCTTTCAGCCAAGGCAAATGGTGCACACTGCAGAATGATTGAACAAATCAAGTTAACTACCTACCTTCCCCAGAAACTAGCACCCTCTCCATGGCCCCCAACACTAGCCTCACCTCCTTCCTTGGTACCAGACACTAGCTCCACCTCCTTCACTGGGATCAAAATTGGCACTGTCCCACTAGCCAAATGCTGGTAGAGTTTGTCTCTAGCTGGTAAGATTTTCCTTTAGCTAGCCCTGCAGGCTTCTACAGCAGAAGGTAATACTTTTAGTAAGTACACCAGCTGGGCCAGTGAATAAAGTCTGTGGGAATCTTTCCAGTCACTAGTCCTGCTGGCTAGTGGATGCAAAACTTAATTTTGACACCTAAATTAAATATGACTTACCTGCTCTGCCCAAGTCACAGTGTCCAGAGTTGGGTTGGCTTGGGTTTGTGATATTCTGATAGGCACTAAAAGGAATGCTCAGAGAAACGGGTGAGGAGACACAAAAGGTCGGAGGTCCTGGAGGAGAGAATAGGGCTTGCATTTGATTTATTTATTGATTGACTGCAGTTATGGATTAATACCTTTGAGCTATAGGCTCATTTACAAAGGCTCCAAGTCAGTAGATATAGGACATTAGGACAAAAATAATACACACAGGTAAACAAAAATGAACATAACGTGACACATGCTAATACAATGAGTACAGTATGACAAGTTCAGCAGTTCAATTCAGTTAAGGTAGGAATACGTTTTACAGTGAAGAATAATTAACACAAACAGCACTGCATGAGTGCAGTACAATACTTGGGAGAGTGCAGAGTGCAATAAGATACTTTTCTTAAAGGTAGACAGCTGATGTCTGGCCAGACCTGTTGAAATAAAGGGAAAAATAGGTTAGTATGGGAAACTTATATTAGTAAGAGTAAATAGAGAGTGGAGAGATACAAAAGGGGTACAGTACAGTGAAGGTGTAACAAAGGGATGTTTTAGAGGAACAGATGAGATAAGGTCAAAGTAATGAAACCAAAGATATAGAAATGGAAAACAAAATAAAAAAAAGACAGGAAACAGGAGCTGCTGTCCCAGTGCCCCAGCACAGGGACTGCACTCCCCCAGTCTCCCAACACAGAAGCTGCTGTCCATGTGTCCTGACACTAGAGGTGAAGTGGTAAAATCTGAGATGAGAAGTAATTTTTGTATTAAGGCAGAATCCGTAAAGTAATCCTCAACGTGAAAAGGAGTACTTTGCCTTATAATTAGGATTGCGAAGTCCATTGGAAACAATGACTTTGCGTTACTCAGCCTATCCATAACCACTTCTACACCAATTTTATTGCAAAGTACTTTGAAATCAATGTACTTTGCATCACTTCGCCTTGTTGGTGATCTCCAAGGTGAATTTTGCAGTGATTCATGGGATTGCAGGTCACATGGGCACTAGATTGTTCTGCACAGCCTCAGTTCTGTGTAGTGTGTGTGTATTGGTTGCTGAAGACAGTTTGCTCTCAGAGTTCTGAGATTCAAACTCTCTAAAATCCTTTCAAAAAGCCTTTTTGAGACATTTTTTTTGCTCAAAATTTAGTACATTGATTGTAGGAAACCCTCCTGTGCTCATATCATCAAGTGTTTATTGTTTGTGTGTGGATTTTGAATGTTAATTTAGAGCATTCAGTCCGTGTACTGACAGACACTTGAAGTGTGCTTGGGGGATGGGCGTATCTGTGGTGGAGGTACTGTAGATTAACTGGGAGAAAGGCAGTCTTTCTGTTTTTGCTATATTTTTCTTGTACAACTGTGTTCATTTACACACTAATATTTTCTGTAATTTTTGAAATTTTTTTGCAGATTGTTGTGATGCAATGCATAATTTCAGTTTGTCTAAAAGATTTGGTTTTATTACTGAAGTTTTAAATTTGCTGCACATTACCTGTAGTGCGCGTGTGTGTGTGTGTGTGTGTGTGTGGGCGTGCAATGCATGCTATCAAATCAGACACATTTTATTGTGCCACATAGTAATTGCAGCACTGTGAACCAACTATCCGTTTGTGTTATTTTGTACTGCTTTGTGGTATCTTGGTAGTGGACTGTTACTGTAGTGCACAGCCCCCTCCAACCGGCAAACAGTATTCTTTTCCAGATTTGGATTTGTGACTTGTGAGCACTGGCTAAGGTGCTGTTGTGTCTTTGCATCTGCATCTCGTGAGTGTGCAATGCAATCTTAATCTGTTTGCATTTGCATCTGTTTAGTGCCCAATCTCCATTTGCAAGCCACAGCTGTTGTTTTCTTGACTTCCCATCCACCAGCTCAGACTGAAAGTTCATAAATCTAAATTTGTTTAGAATTTTCTTGGTGATCCCCCAAAATGTCTGCAAAAAGACATGCAAGCAAAGCTGTTTATGGCCATGGCACTGCTGCCAGAGACGAAATTTGGCCGTGGGCATGGAAATAAGCAGAAGTGCATAGCTGATGTCAGTAAAGGGATTTCTCCATCAATGTTTTTTACAGCGCAATCTGTTGCTTCACTGATAGTTGGAGGAAATAATGTTGTCTCCGTTGGTGGTGTTAGTGAAGTTGCTGCTGGCATGAGTATTGCTGCCCTAAGTTCCAATTCTGACCAGTTAACCATTTTAGAGGGGCCCCCTAGTGAAGGCCTAACCATCGAAGTGCAGGGGTCATTTGTGTGGCTTGTTTTGCCATCAATAAATTTGCACTAGCAGTGAACATTTTTTGGGGGGCATTTATTTGTTTGGAGTGCTGTCTTTCTGTTTTTGTTAAGTAGAAATATAATGAGGACAAAAACACCACTTTTGTACTTTATTTTAATTTAGCTGTTTTTGGGCGTGATTCTTACCATTTTGGGGAGGTAAACAAGGTTATGCAAAAGAAAGATGGAACACACACTTAACATTATACACATAACAGTGCACAACGAGGGGGGAAAGACTAACAACAATAAAAATGGACAGTGACCTGTGTCAGATGAACTAAAGGTATGCAGAAAAAGCAACAAGGCAGTAAGGATGGGTGGGGGTATACTGGGATGCATTGGGAGGGTATGCATCCCCTGCAGCGAAACCCCTATACGACATAAGTTGCTATCACCAACAGCGATATGTTGCTGTGGAGTTGCACCTGGGACTGGCAACACTTTCCCTCATCCTGCACCCCCTCCCTAAATCAACTCTGACCTGGAGTTGGTATCCTTAGGTATGGGGGGGTGCAGGGAGCAGAGCCCCCCCGAAGAAAAAACAGACCCTGCGGTGTGCGGCTCCCTGCCCTGCAATTCACAGTCGACAGGGAGCCTGGTGCTATGATGCCGGTCGACAAGTTTGTTGTCGACACGGCATTGTGGAGCTCACTGGGAGCCATCACATTATAATGAAGTCCAAAGATGGATGTTTTTATCCTTATGTGCATATATTTGGTAAGACCTCATCTTAGGTGCATTGTCAGTGATGAGAGCATATCTCTGCAAGGTTATACACAGGATGGAGGCTGTACAAAGAAGGGCAACTAAAATGTTGAAGGGTATGCACCAGAACGAAGCCAGGTGAAGAGACACTAAAGGACATTACACATAAATGAAGGTGTGGGGGGCATCATAGAAACTATCAAGTACTGAAATGGAATCAACAACTTACAAGAGGGCAGCATCATCCAGAAAAAGAGATGTGCATGAAGAAGGGCCCGAAATTTGAAGACGGGAGCGGATCAGTGGCAACTTCTGGAACTATTTTTTCACACAGAGGGTGGTGGGTGCAAGGACAAACTAAAACTAATGATCAACCTTCTGATGGGACAGCAGCAGTTGAAGCATCCCCATAATTTGTAGCTGGTGCCCCTCAATTTGCTCCAACTGCTGCTCAACGTTGTCAAGACGGTGGTTAACGGCCTCCAACTCACTCCACATCACTCCACGTCAGGCCCAAATTGGCCTGTGTGGCAGGTAGTTGGACAGAGTTGCCACCGTCACCTGCTGCAAGTTGTGTTGGTGGAGCAGCCGGTTGATCCATGGCCCTCCCTCACTTCACACCACCACAGGCAGATGGACACCGTGCTGCCCCTCTTCCCCAGCAGGGCCAGCAGGTGCATTACAGCCCTGTTTTGCAACCTTGGCCTGCCACTGTCCATGGTGGTGGTTGTACAGGTGGCTATGCTAACCACCTGTGCCAAGCTGAGTTCCACTGGGGCCACGGCGCACCTTCACACCACACAGATACAGACACACTACCACACCACACATTTCACTACATTGCTGTCCCCAGGCAGTGTAGTAAAGAAATCCCACACTAATGAGGTGTGGGAAGGACCAGGCACAGGTAGAGGGGGTTCCAGGTGTTGTTGGAGACAGGGGCTGCTGCTGCACAATTGGGACCGGAGGTGACCTTGACTCTGTCAGCCATGTGATGTGTGTGGACTGCTTGTAAATTCTCACTCTGCCTTTAAAGCGAAGTAAGTCATTATCAGCAATAATTACAAGGCAAAGTGACAAGTAGTGGTTTTTAATGGGCACTTCGTGTAGCCTGACAATAATGTGAAGTGGGCTACTTCACATCTACTTCATGTCTACTTCGCGGGTGGAATTTAACTTTGCTGCATCTCTACGTGCCATAAGAGCTGCGCTCCCCTGAACCACCTGGAGCTTTTTTACCCAACCCCCAAACCACAGGAGCTGAACTCCATCCTTCCCCCAAACCACAGGAGCTGCACTCCAAACCCTCCCTCAACAGGAGCTAAACCGCATCCACTTAAACCAAATGAGTTGTGTTCCATCCCATCAAAAAAAATCATAGGAGCTGTACTATATCCCCCCAAACCACAGGAGCTGAACTCCATCTCCCCCAACCCACAGGTGCTGAAATCCACCCCCCCCCAACAACAAAAGCTGTTCTCCATCCCTCCAAACCACAGGAGCAGCACTCTATCAACCCCAAACCACAGGAGTTGAACTCCACCACTCCTCCCCAAACCACAGGAACTGCACTACACCACTGTAAACCACAGGGGCTGCACTCAAACCTACAAAACACAGGAGCTGTACTCTACCCCCCAAACCACATGAGCTGCACTCCATCCCCCCCCACCAAAAGTACAGGAGCTGGACTCCAATGACCAAACCACAGGGGTTGCACTATATCCCGCCTAACCCACTGCAGCTGCACCCTCCCCAAACCACAGGAGCTGCACACCATGCCCCAAAACCACAGGAGCAGCACTCTATGCCCCCCGAACCGCAGGAACTGAACACTATCCCTCAAAACCACAGCAGCTGCACTCCATACTCCCAAACCACAGGAGCTGCATGCCATCTCCACAAAACCACAGGACCTGCACTCTATCACCCAAAACCAAAGGAGCTGTGCTCTATCCCCCCAAACCAGAAGAGCTGCACTCCAAAACCACAAACCACAGGAGCTGCACACTATCCCCCAAACCACAGGAGCTGCATTTCATCCCCCCAAACCACAATACCTGCAAACCATATGACCCAAGCCACAGAACCTGCACTCCATCCCCTCTAAACCACAGGAGTTCCACTCCATCCCCCCAAACCACAGGAGCAGCACGCCATACCACCCAGACCATAGGAACTGCACTCCATCTCCACCAAACCAAAGGTGCTGAACTCCACCCCACCAAACCACAGGGGCAGCGCTCTATCCCCCCCAAACAACTCCATCTCCCCCAAACCACAGGCACAGCACTCCATCCCACCATATCTCAGGAGCTGCACTTAATCTCCCCAAACCACAGGAACTGCCATCAGTCCACACCCGAAACCTCAGGAGCTGCGCTCAATCCACCCCCCGTACAAACCACAGGTGCTGCACTCTCTCCCCCAAACCACAGCAGCTGCATTCTATTCCTTCCAAACCACATGAGCTGCACTCCAACCCTCCAACCACAGAAGCTGAACTCCATCCTCACCAAACCAATGGAGGTGCACACCCCCCCACCACCAAATGACTGGAGCTAAACTCCAGCAATAAACCACAGGAGCTGAACTCCATCCTCCCTAAATCAGAGGAGCAGGACTCCATCCCCACAAGCCACAGGAGCTGCACTCCATTCCCCATGAACCACAGGAGCTGCACTCCATCCCCCCAAACCACAGGAGCTGCACTCTAACCCTCCAAACCACAGGACCTGTGCTCTATCCCCGAACCACAGGAGCTGTGATCTATCCTCCCAAACTAAAAGAGCTGCACACCAAGCCACCAAATCACAGGAGCTGCACTCCATCCTCCCAAACCACAGAAACTGCACATTATCAGATACAAACCACAGGAGTTACACTCCATCCCCCCCAAACCACAGGCACTGCACTCCATCCCACCCAAACCACAGGAGCTACACTCTATCCCCCCAAAGCATGGAAGCTGCATTCCACCCCACCAAACCACAGGAGCTGCACTCCATCCCTTCCATCCCACAAGAGCTGCACACCATACCCCCAAACCACAGGAGATGCAGTCAATACCCCTTAAACAGGAGCTGCACTCATCCCCCACCAAATGACAGTAGCTGCACTATACCCCCCCAAACCACAGGAGCAACACTCCATCCCCCAATACCACAGGAGCTGCACTCCACCATCCCTACAACCACAGGAACTGTGTTCCATCCCTCCCAGACACAGGAGCTGCACATCATCCCCCTCTAACCAAAGGAGCTGCACGATATCCCCCAGAACCGCAGGAACAGTACTCCATCCCACCCAAACCACAAGAGATGCACTCTATCCCTCTCAAATGACAGGAGCTACACTCCACAATCCCATAAACCACAGGAGCTGTACTCCATTTAACTCAAACCACAGGAGCTGCACTCTATGCCCCAAGAACACAGAGGCTCCACTCTTTCTACTCTAATCCACATGAGCTGAACTATATCCCCCCAAAAACAGCAGTTACACTCCATCCCTCAAAAACCACAGGTGCTGCACTCCATCCCCCAAACAATGGGAGCAGCACTCTACCCCCCCCAAACCACAGGAGCTGAACTATATCTACAGGCAGAAGGGGATAGGGAGAAGTACCAGGAGAAGCAAAGGGAGGCAGGGAGGTCAGTAAGGGAAGCCAAAGCTCAGACAGAAGAACACATTGTAAAATTAGTGGTAGAGGGGGACAAAACCTTTTACAGGTACATAAGTGAAAAAAGAAAGGTAAAGGGAGGGATAGTGAGACTGAAGGGGGAGGATGGGGGCCGCATGGAGGATGACAACAGTAAAACTGACATACTGAACAGGTATTTCTGCTCAGTCTTTTCTGAGAAAGAGGAGGGTAATGGGTCTGAAGGGAGTACAAGGGGTGAGAATGGTGCAGAAATGGACACAAGTCCCTTTACACGAGAAAGGGTCCTGAAGGAACTGGAAGTAATAAGAGTTGATAAAGCAATGGGGCCAGATGGGTGTACCCCAGGCTCCTTAAAGAACTAAGAGAGGTGGTGGCTGAACCTCTGGCTATCCTGTTTAGCCGATCACTGGAAACAGGGGAGGTACCCAAAGACTGGAGGACAGCAGATGTAGTCCCCTTATACAAAAGTGGGAACAAAGAGGAAACAGGGAACTACAGACCAGTCAGCCTCACCTCAGTAGTGGGGAAGATCATGGAAGCACTACTGAAGGAGAGATTGGTGGAACATCTGGTTGTCAATGGACTACAGGACTCAAGGCAGCATGGTTTCACCAGGGGGAGGTCATATCAGACCAACCTCGTTGAATTTTTTGACTGGGTGACTAGGGAGGTGGATCAGGGGAGGGCAGTGGACATGGCCTATCTAGACTTCAGCAAGGCCTTCGACACTGTGCCACATAAAAGACTATTACAGAGACTGGGGAATATGGGTGTGGGCAGGACAGTAGTGTGGCGGGTAGGTAACTGGCTGGGCGGCAGGACACAGAGGGTGGTGGTAAATGGCTGTCACTCCATAGAGGGAAGAGTGACCAGTGGGGTGCCACAGGGATCAGTGCTGGGACCGGTCCTATTCAACATCTTCATCAGTGACATTGCGCAGGACCTAGAAGGCAGAATTTCACTGCTCGCTGATGACACAAAGCTCTGTAACAGAGTAGACACACCAGAGGGTGTAGACAGAATGAGAAGGGACCTGCAGAAACTTGAAGAATGGTCAGGGATTTGGCAGTTGACATTCAATGCAAAGAAGTGCAAGATAATGCATATGGGGCACAAAACCCTGGCACAATATATCAGTTGGTGGGTGAGGATATAGCATGCACCAAGCAGGAAAGGGATCTTGGGGTTATCATCTCTGATGACCTCAAGGTAGGGAAACAGTGTGACAAGGCAGCAGGTAAAGCAAATAAGATGCTGGGATGCATAGGCAGGGGCATCACCAGCAGGAAAAGGGAGGTCATAATTCCACTATACAAGACATTAGTGAGGCCCCACCTGGAGTACAGTGTACAGTTCTGGAGACCTTACCTACATAAGGACATAGACAGGGTAGAGAAGGTTCAGAGGAGGTCAACAAAGATGGTGCATGGATTGCATCACAAGTCCTATGAGGACAGGTTGAAGGAACTGAACATGTACTCCCTGGAGGAGAGGAGGGAGAGAGGGGATATGATAGAGACACACAAGTATCTTACAGGGAGGAACAGAGTGCAGGAATACACTATTTGTAAGCAAGAAAGATGTTCCAGGACAAGAGGGCATGGGATGAAGTTGGAGGGAGGACGATTCAGAGGAAACGTGAGGAAGAATTTCTTCACAGAACAGGTGGTGGACAAGTGGAACACCCTGCCAGCGGAAGTAGTGAGGGCTGAAACAATCACGGGATTTAAGAATGCATGGGATAGACATAAAGGAATTCTGGAGGTCAGGGGTAAGGGGCAACAGACTTCTAGGAAAACATAAACTGGACTTACAAGCTCAAATGGGCAGACTGGGTGAGCAATAGGCCCTTATCTGCTGACACTGTCTATGTATCTATGTATCTATATATATCCCACAAACCACAGGAGATGCACTCTGCCCCCCCCCCCACCAAACCACAGGAGCTGCACTCCACCCCCAAACCACAAGAGCTACATTCCATCCCCCCAAACTAAAGGAGCTGGACTCCATCACCACAAGCCACAGGAGTTGCACTCCATTCCTCCCAAATCACAGGAGCTGTACTCCATCTCCCCAAACCAGAGGAGCAGTGCTACATGCCCCCAAACTACAGGAGCTGCACTCTAACTCCTCAAACCACGGGAGCTGTGTTCCATCCCTCCCAAACCACAAGAGCTGCACATCATCTCCCTCTAACCCCAGGAGCTGCACTATATGCCCCAGAACCACAGGAGCTGTACTCCATCCTCCCAAAGCCACAGGAGATGCACTCAATCCCCCTCAAACCACAGGATCTACACTCCACCTTCCCATGAACCATAGAACCTGCACTCCATTCCCCTCAAACCACAGGAGTTGCACTCCATGCCCAAAGAACACAGGGGCTCTACTCTATCTTCCCTAATCCACAGGAGCTGAACTACATCCCCCAAAAAACAGCAGCTGCACTCCATCCCCCGCAAACCACAGGTGCTGCACTCTATCCCCAAACAATGGGAGCTGCACTCAATCCCCCCAAACCACAGGAGCTGAACTATTTCCCCACAAACCACAGGAGCTAGACTCTGCCCCTCCCCACCCCGTCAAACCACAGGAGTTGCACTTCACCTCTAAACCACAAGAGCTACATTCCATCCCCCCAAACTGAAAGAGCTGGACTCCATCCCCACAAGCCACAGGAGATAAACTCTATTCCCCCCCAAACCACAGGTGCTGCACTCCATCCCCCAAACTACAGGAGCTGCACTCTAACCCCCCAAACCACAGGAGCTGAACACGATGCCCCCAAACCACAGGAGCCGAACTCCATCACCCAAACCATAGGAGCTGCACTCTAACCCCCCAGACCACAGGAGCTGCACTCCATTCCCCAAACCACTGTAGCTCTTTTTCCAAACCAACAAATCATAGGAGCTGCCACTCCATCCACTCCAAACCACAGAAACTGTGCTCCATCCCCCCAAACCACAGGAGCTGTGATCCATACTCTCAAACCAGAGGAGCTGCACTCCAAGCCCTGAAAACAAAGGAGCTGCACTCAGTCCCCCCCCACCCCAAACCACAGGAGCTGCACACCATCCCACCTAAACCACAGCAGCTGTGCTCTATCCTCCCCCAAACCACAAGAGTTGCACTCCATCCTCCCCAACCACAGAAGCTTGACTCCATACTCCCAAACCACAGGATCTGTGCTCTATCCCCCAAACCACAGGAGCTGCACTAGATCCCCCCCAAACAAGAGGAGCTACACTCCATCCGGACAAGTCACAGGAGCTGAACTCCATCCCCACAAACCACAAGAGCTGCACACCTCCCCCACCAAACCACCAGAGCTGCACTCATCCGCAAAGCACAGGAGTTGCATTCCATCCCTCACAAACCACAGGAGCTGGACACTATCCCCACAAGCCACAGGAGCTGCACTCCATTCCCCCAGACCACAGGAGCCACACTACATCCCCCCAAACTGCAGGAACTGTGCTCCATCCAAACCACAGGAGCTGCACTATAACCCCTCAAACCACAGGAATTGCACTCCACCCACCCAAACCACCCACACCACAGGAGCTGTGTTCCATTCCCACAAACCACAGGAGCTGTTCTCCACCACCCCCCAAATCAAAGAAGCTGCACTCCATCCACTCCAAATCACAGGACCTGTGCTCCATCCCCCCAAATCTCAGGAACTGTGATCCATCCTCCCAAACCAGTGGAGCTGCACTCCAAGCCCTGAAACACAAGGAGCTGCACACCATCCCACCCGATCCACCGGCGCTGCACTGTATTTCCCCCCAAACCCCAGGGGCTACTCTGCAACCTGCCTCAAACCACAGGAGCTGAGTCTCCATCCCTCCCAAGCCACAGGAGCACCAGACCATATCAGTTGCCCTCTGTCCCCCCCCCCCAAACCACAGGACCTGCATTTCATCCACCAAACCAAAGGAGATGCACTCTATCCCACACAAACCACTGGAGCAGCACTTCATTCCCCCAAGCCACGGAAGTTGCACTGTATCCCCCGCAAACCATAGGAGCTGCATTCCACCCCACCCAAAAAAAATGACAGCAGCTGCACTCTGTCCCCTCCAAACCAGAGGAGCTGCATTCCATCTCCCACAAACCACAGGAGCTGGACTCCTACCACCAAACCACAGAAGCTACACTCTATCCCACCCAACCCACAGGAGTTGCACTCCATTTCCCCAACACACAGGAGCTGCACTCCATGCCTCCAAACCACAGGCGCTACACTCTATCCCCACTAAAACACAGGAGCTGAACTCCATCACCCCCCAAACCACAGGAGCTGCACTCCATTCCACTCAAACCACAGGAGCTGCACTCCATACCCCCAAACCACAGGAACTGTGATGCCCCCCACCAAACCACAGGAGCTGTATTGCTACCCCAAACCACAGGAGTTGCACTCTATTCCACCAAAATCAATGGAGCTGCACTAAATTCCATCCAAACCATGGGAGCTGCAGTCCATCCTCCCAAACCACAGGAGTTGCACTCTAACACCACAAACTACAGCTGCTGTTCTCCACCCTCATATCATAGAAGATGCACTCCATCCCCTCTAAACCACAGGACCTGCACTCCATCCCACCAAACCACAGGAGCTGTGATCCATCCCCACCAAACCAAAGGAGCTGCACTCCAAGCTCCAAAACCACAGGAGCTGAACTCCATCCCTCCCAAACCACAGGAGCTGCACTCCATGACCCCAAACCACAGGAGCTGAACCCCTCTTGCCACCAAACCACAGGAGCTGCACTCCACCCCCAAACTACAAAAGTTGCACTCCATCCCTCCAAACCACAGGACCCTCACTCCATCCCCCAAACCACAACAGCTGTGATCAATCCCCAGCAAACCAGAGGATATGCACTCCAGCCCACCAAACCACAGAAGCTGCAATCTATCCTTCCCAAAGCACATGACCTGCACACCATCCAACCCAAACCACAGGAGCTGCACTCCATCCTTCCAAACTACAGAAGCTGCAATCCATCCACCCAAACCACATGAGCTGAACTCAATGCCCCAAAACAACAGAAGCTGCATTCTATCCCCAAACCACAGGAGCTGCACTCCCCTCCCTCCCCCTCAAATCACAAGAGCTAAAATCCATTCCCCCCAAGATCATAGGAGCTGCACTCCATCCCCCAAACCACAAAAGCTCTGCTCCATGCCCCCAAACTAGAGGAAGTGCATTCAATTCCCCAAACCACAGGAGCTGCGTTCTCTCCCCCACTGAACCACAGAAGCTGCACTGCCACCCCTCCCAAACACCAGGAGCTGCACTCCATTACCCCAAACCACAAGAGTTGCACTGCATCCCTCCAAGCCATAGGAGCTGCACTCCATCTGTCCAAACTGCAGTAGCTGCACTCCATCCCTCCAAACCACAGAAGCTGCACTCAATCCCTGCCCAAACCATATCAGCTGCACTCCACCCCCAAACCACAGGAACTGCACTCCATTCCCCCCAAACCATGGGAGCTATACTACATCCCCACCACAAAACCACATGAGCTGCACTCCATGCCCCCAAACCACAGGAGCTGAACTCCATCCCTCCAATCACAGCATAGGAGCTGCAGTCCATTCCCCTAAACCAGAGGAGCTGTGCTCCATCTCTCCCAAACAACAGGAGCTGCACTCCATCCCCACCAAACCACAGGAACGGGACTCAATCCCCTCAAACCACAGGAGTTGCACACTATCCCTCCAAATCTACAGGAGCGGCATTCCATCAACTACAAACCATAGGAGCTGCACTTCATCCCCCCAAACCACAGGAACTACGCCCTATCCCCTCCAAACCACAAGAGCTGCACTTCTTCCACTCAAACACAGGAGTTACACTCCATCCCCTCTAAGCCAAAGGAACTGCACTCCATCCCATCCAAACCACATGAGCTGAACTCCAGCCCCCTCAAACCATAGAAGCTCCGCTCCATCACCCCAAACCATAGGAGCTGCACTCCATGCCCCCAAACCACAGGAGCTGTGTTCCATCCCCCCAAACCACAGCAACTGTACTCCATCCCCCAAACCACAGGAGCTGCACTCCAGCCCCCTAAAGAACAGGTGCTGCACTCCATCCACCAAACAATGAAAGCGACACTCTATTCCCCCCAAACCACAGGAGCTGAACTATATCCCCACAAACCACAGGAGATATGCTCTGCCCCCCTCCCACCAAACCACAGGAGCTGCACTCCACCCCCAAACCACAAGAGCTACATTCCATCCCACCAAACTAAGGAAGCTGGACTCCATTCTCCCAAACCACAGGAGCTGTTCTCCATCTCCCCAAACCAGAGGAGCAGTGCTACATTTCCTCAAACTGCAGGAGCTGCACTCTAACCCCTCAAACCACAGGAGCTGTGTTCCATCCCCCCCAAATGACAAGAGCTGCACATCATCTCCCTCTAACCACAGGAGCTGCACTATATCCCCCAGAACCACAGAAGCTGTACTCCATCCCCCAAAACCACAGAATATGCATTGTATCCCCCTCAAACCACAGTAGCTACACTCTACCCTCCCATAAACCATAGGACCTGCACTCCATTCCCTTCAAACCATGGGAGCTGCACTCCAAGCCCAAAGAACACAGGGGATCTACTCTATCATCCCTAATCCACAGGAGCTGAACTACATCCCCAAAAAACAGCAGCTGCATGCCATCCCCCACTAACCGCAGGTGCTGCACTCTATCACCCCAAACAATGGGAGCTGCACTCTATCCCCCCAAAACCACAGGAGCTGAACTATATCCCCACAAACCACAGGAGCTACACTCTGCCCCCCCACCCCACCAAACCACAGGAGCTGCACTCCACCCCCAAACCACAAGAACTATATTCCATCGCCTCAAACTGAAAGAGCTGGACTTCATCCCCACAAGCCACAGGAGATACACTCCATTCCTCCAAACCACAGGAGCCGAACTCCATCACCCAAACCACAGGAGCTACACTCTAACCCCCCCAGACCAGAGGAGCTGCACTCCATTCCCCCAAACCACTGTAGCTGTTCTTCAAACCAAAAAATAATAGGAGATGCCACTGCATCCACTCCAAATCACAGAAACTGTGCTGCATCCCCCCCAAACCACAGGAGCTGTGATCCATCCTCCCACACCAGAGGAGCTGTGCACTCCAAGCCCCCAAAACAAAGAAGCTGCACTCAGTCCCCCCTAAACCACAGGACTGCACTCCATACTGCCAAATGACAGCAGCTGCACACCATCCCACCTGAACCACAGCAGCTGCACTCCATCCCCCAAAACCACAGGAGTTGCACTCTAATCCCCCAAACCACAGTAGCTCTTCTCTAAATCAACAAATCATAGGAGCTGCCACTCCATCCACTCCAAACCACAGAAACTGTGCTCCATCCCCCCAAACCACAGGAGATGTGATCCATACTCCCAAACCAGAGGAGCTGCACTCCAAACCCTGAAAACAAAGGAGCTGCACTCAGTCCCCCCACCTGAAACCACAGGAGCTGCACTACATACCCCCAAACCACAGGAGCTGTACACCATCCCATCTGAACCACAACAGCTGTGCTCTATCCTTTCCAAACCACAGGAGTTGCACTTCATCCCCTCAACCACAGAAGCTGGACTCCATACTCCCAAACCACAGGATCTGCACTCTATCCCCCAAACCACAACAGCTGTACTCCATCCCCCCAAACAAGAGGAGCTGCACTCCATCTGCACAAGTCACAGGAGCTGAACTCCATCCCCACAAACCACAAGAGCTGCACACCTCCCCCACCAAACCACCAGAGCTGCACTCATCCCTAAAGCACAGGAGCAGCATTCCATCCCTCACAAACCACAGGAGCCGGACTCCATCCCCACAAGCCACAGGAGCTGCACTCCATTCCCCCAAACCAGAGGAGCCACACTCTATCCCCCCAAACCACAGGAGCTGTGATCCATCCAAACCTCAGGAGCTGCACTATAACCCCTCAAACCACAGGAACTGCACTCCATCCCCCCAAACCACCCACACCACAGGAGCTGTGTTCCATTCCCACAAACCACAGGAGCTGTTCTCCACCACCCCCCAAATCAAAGAAGCTGCACTCCATCCACTCCAAATCACAGGACCTGTGCTCCATCCCCCCAAATCTCAGGAACTGTGATCCATCCTCCCAAACCAGTGGAGCTGCACTCCAAGCCCTGAAACACAAGGAGCTGCACACTATCCCACCCAATCCACCGGAGCTGCATTGTATTTCCCCCCAAACCCCAGGGGCTACACTGCAACCTGCCTCAAACCACAGGAGCTGAGTCTCCATCCCTCCCAAGTCACAGGAGCACCAAACCACATCAGCTGCCCTCTGTTCCCCCCCAAAACCACAGGACCTGCATTTCATCCACCAAACCAAAAGAGATGCACTCTATCCCCCACAAACCACAGGAGCTGAATTCCACACCTACCCATAGAAAAAATGACAGCAGCTGCACTCTATCTCCTCCAAACCAGAGGAGCTGCACTTCATTTCTCCAACACACAGGAGCTGCACTCCATGCCTCCAAACCACAGGAGCTACACTCTATCCCCACTAAAACACAGGAGCTGAACTCCATCACCCCCCAAACCACAGGAGCTGTACTCAACCCCCCAAACCAGAGGAGCTGAACTCTATCCCCCCAAACCATGGAGCTGCACTCCATTCCACTCAAACCACAAAAGCTGCACTCCATGCCCCTAAAACACAGGAGTTGCGATGCCCCCCACCAAACCACAGGAGCTGTACTGCTACCCCAAACCACAGAAGTTGCACTCTATTCCACTGAAACCAATGAAGCTGCACTAAATTCCATCCAAACCACAGGAGCTGCAATTCATCCTCCCAAACCACAGGAGCTGCACTGTAACCCCACAAACCACAGCTGCTGTTCTCCACCCCAAATCATAGGAGATGCACTCCATCCTTTCTAAACCACAGGACCTGCACTCCACCCCACCAAACCACAGGAGCTGTGATCCATCCCCACCAAACCAAAGGAGCTGCACTCCAAGCCCCAAAACCACAGGAGCTGAACTCCATCAGCCCCAAACCACAGGAGCTGAACTCCATCCCTCCCAAACCACAGGAGCTGCACTCCATGCCCCCAAACCACAGAAGCTGAACCCCCACCACCAAACCACAGGAGCTGCACTCCACCCCCAAAATACAAAAGTTGCACTCCATCCCTCCAAACCACAGGACCCTCACTCCATCCCCCCAAACCACAACAGCTGTGATCAGTCCCAAGCAAACCAGAGGATATGCACTCCAACCCACCAAACCACAGGAGCTGCAATCTATCCTTCCCAAAGCACATGACCTGCACACCATCCTACCCAAACCACAGGAGCTACACTCCATCTTTCCAAACTACAGAAGCTGCAATCCATCCCCCAAACCACATGAGCTGAACTCAATGCCCCAAAACATCAGAAGCTTCTCTCTATTCCCTAAACCACAGGAGCTGCACTCCCTCCCTCCCCCTCAAATCACAAGAGCTAAAATCCATTTCCCCCAAGATCATAGGAGCTGCACTCCATCCCCCAAACCACAAAAGCTCTGCTCCATGCCCCCAAACTAAAGGAAGTGCACTCAATTCCCCAACCCACAGGAACTGTGCTCTCTCCCCTGCTGAACCACAGAAGCTGCACTGCCACACCTCCCAAACACCAGGAGCTGCACTCCATTACCCCAAACTACAGGAGTTGTACCGCATCCCTTCAAACCACAGGAGCTGCACTCCATACCTCCAAACCACAGAAGGTACAGTCCATCCCATCCAAACCATAGGAGCAGCACTGCATCCCTCCAAACTACAGGAGCTGTACTCCATCCCTCCAAACCACAGGAGCTACACTCCATCCCCTCCAAGCCACAGGAGCTACAGTCAATCTCCTCCAAACCACAGGAGCTGCACTCCATCCCTCTAAACTGCAGTAGCTGCACTCCATCCTCTCCAAACCACAGGAGCTGCACTCAATCCTGCCCAAACCATATCAGTAGTATAAGTTCATATATCTTGTCAAATGTTAAATTTCAGCCGATCAGCGCGTGCCACGTCATTTGACAGGTGGGCATGGCCTAAAATGGACCAATCAGAATTGTTTCTTGTTAAACCGGAAGTCCCTCCCTAAAATGTGCTAGCCCAACCCACTTTTGCCTGAAGTGACGTAAGCTCAAACCCATGTCCCACCCCTTGCATAGGAAATGACATGCGTGTGAACCCATGTCTCATCCACTTGCACAGGAAATGACCCACACTGAAACCCTGGAAGTGACATAACACCACCATTTTATAATCATCCTACGCCCCTCATTCTTGTACACTCCTCTAACCCCTGCCACCCACCATTTTGTAAGTGTCCTGTACCCTCCTTCTTGCACACTCCTTGAACCCCTGCCATCCACCATTCTGTAAGTGTCCTATGCCCCTCCTTCTCATACACTCCTCAAACCCCTGCCACCCACTATTCTATAAGCATCCTACACCCCTCCTTCTCATACACTCCTTGAACCCCTGCCACGCCATCCTGGCTGGAACCCGAGCCCCACCATGCTAGCTCAAACTCCTGTCTCCCTCCATTCTCCTGCACCCCATTGTCCTGGTTTGAACCCCTGTCCTTCTTTACCACCATGCCCCACCCACCCCCAAAAAAATAAGTTAGGGTTTATGTAGTCTTATGTGCCCCCTGTCAGCTTGGGTGTATAACTGCAGGGGCATGTATGTGTTTTTTTTGATTAGGATATTTTCAGAAAGAAGTATCTAGGAGGCAACCTGATCATGCAGAGGTTTCACAGATCTGTTTGGAGACCCCCAAGGGAAATCCATCTGCCTGTGTGAGTACCCTTTTTCTGTTTTATAACGAGTTATAAAATATAAAAAACTTGTACCAAAAGGATACCTTTATGTATATGCATGTAACATTTATAAGCTAAAACAGGGACCTGTGTGTCAATAAGATGGCTCAACAGTTTTCTCTGGATATCATTGCAACATGCTGGCAGTATGGTGGGTGGGTGGGTGTGTGTGTGTGTCTGTGTGTGTGTGTGTGTTATTATTCTATAGCAATCACAAACTAATCATTTTACCCCATCATGAATTAAAAGAATAAAATATATCAGAAAAAAGGAATGCACATATCTATAGTTCTCCCCTCAGCTCTGTGTAGTATCAAGGAGAAGGCTAAATGAGATGTGAGTGATATTTATAATGTTTTTAAAAAAGGGGGTGGGGGACTACAACAGATGTGCCTCTGACACATGTTACCATGTATAGTGTGATGGGGTGTGGTGATGGTTTTACCAAGGGGCAATCCTTCTTACAAAGCCTTATATAAACTCTGCGTTTGAAGACAGAAGGCACAGCTTTTTGAGAGATTCCTCAGATTCTGTTTTATAGACTTGGAGCAGATTATCAAAAACATCAAGAAGAAGATGACACAGCGCAGCGCTTCTTAATTCAACCTCCCAGCAACAGGCCAGACTGTCACACTACTGAATGAAAAGTCGAGATGAAAAACCAAGCAAGAAGATGGCACAGCGCAGCACTTCTCAAGTCAACCTCCCAGCAACAGGCCAGACTGTCACACCACTGAATGAAAAGTCTGGAGATGAAAAACCAAGCAAGAAGATGGCTACCGGGGCCCCACAACCCAAGCCAATGTATGTGTACTACATGAGGTGTGAAAAAGAATGACCCACACAAGTCTTGTTGTATGGAAGAGTGTCTGACATAAAAAAGAAACTCTCTGTACATTTTGGTGAATCAGAAAATCCTAAATCTGACTGTTCTTCTGAAGAGGCACCCCTGCAAGACCTTGAAGAGTTGCTGGGGGTGTGAATCTGATGCAGAAAAAGAAGTTTCTATGAAACCCAAAACAGAGAGTGACAAGAACGGGGAGCCAGAGAAGATGGGCAGTGAGACACTGCCAAAAAAAGCATCAGAGAAAGTTGTAAAACAAAAATCCTAGACACAGCCAAGAGGCACCTCTGCTCAAGAGGGTGGATGATGATGATGATAATGCAGCCACAAGCAGTGTAACTGAGGAGATGAGTTGGCAGTAGAACTAAATCTTACCTATAATGAGTCACAGGACCAATGCTGTTTTCTGTTTTTACTTTAATAGACTGAAGGATTTGCAATGGAGCAGCAGTCATATTCTGACAACATGGATTCGCGACTTTCCACAAATCTACTGCTCAACTGTGTTTGCTGTGTGAAAGATACAAATGTGTTTGTTAATGAGATGTGTGAGGACCAGTATGTTAGAAATACAGAGGATGACAGAATGTGTCAAAATGTCACAGAACAGGCTGTGATCACTACCCAACCCTCTTCTTCTTCTACTACTGAGATTAGGCAGGGGCCCTCATGTGAAAAACCAGGCCTCAGTAGTAAACCCCCCAAAATTGGCCACGATATGTATTGCAAGTATGTTATGTATCATACCATCTGTGGCATAATTGCTGCAGTGATAGAGAGGGTGATACATTCTGAATTGGTTGACGCCTGTCCCGGGTGCGAGATAGGTGACGCTAGTCAGAAAAGTCATTCTTGTATCACCGATGAATTGACCCTTTTAGAATTATACAGAAATGTTTCTGAAGCCATACATATAGGGCAACTTATGCCCGTGATTTTAGCAATAGCAATGAAACAACAGGACTTAAATATGACCAACAAAACACTACAATGTATCGGTCATGCTTTAAATGATGTGAAAAGGGCTGATGATACCAAGTGGTGTATTAAAAATATGTATCACCAGACAGACAGAGAGATTAGAAGAGAGGCCACACGTCTGGTCAGCAAAGGCCCCTTTAAAACATTTCTAAAAAGAAGTTCAGGGACCCTGTTTATATTGTAAAAAACGTTACCCCAAATTGATGTATGTAAACATTTCAGTACCAAAAAGTGTTATATTTTATTTTACAGATAATCATGTGGGATGCAAGTACAGAGATAATCCAAAGACTTATGTATCTGATCCTAAGCCATTACTGCCATCCATCACTATTTGGTTCACCTCAATATGACGTTTGCCTTTGTGAGATACATGCAGCCTCTGAACTGATGATGTATGCCCTTCCAGAAGTATGGGAGGATACAGATAAATATATAAATGAATCGGTGTTGCCACTTGTAGAAAATGTCAAAGTGTTTGCCGATATAGTTGAGGAAGACAATGAATGTCTATGTGGACTTTATATCATGATCGCCATAGTCATGTGTGTGTGTGTACTATAAAGAAAAAACCTTGTGATATTGTGCGTGTTGTTAACCTGACTTCTCTGCTTGCTGAAATGATCCACTGGTCAAAAAAGGGCCCTTTAAAAAAGTGTTATAAGGAAATAAAGGAAAAGGAACCCTGTTTATGTTGTTAAAAAAAAAAATTACCCCCCAAAAAGCAATTACTTGTTACCATTTTAATATTGTTCATGTTGTTACCCTGGCTTTTTCCACTTACTAAACTGCACCATGCAGTGACAGGTCACTAAAACATAGTGCTGTATGTTTTTTTCCAGAGTATGCCATGATCAGAAATGCCCTGTCAGTGTGTCTAGAGTCCTGTTTACCAACTAGTCAGACACAGAGCTAAACAACCTGGTTTAAATCTACCTACAGGACAAGCACCGTCTGCATTTTTAGAGACAGGCCAAGAATATTTTGACAGTATCTGAAAAATACCCTTGAAAATAACCACAGAATATTTTAAACAAGAGGGTGCTACTCTTGAGCAAGCGATGGAAGATATTCTTATGCAGTTTATGCATAGCCCTTATGATCTGGCAAACTTTTTTGGTTTTCTCTGTACCGCTGTTGATCTCTTAATGTTTAGTCTGCAGAACCGGGAGGTCAGAGTCTGTCATCATACATTACGCTGAAACTGTCGCTTTTCTTGTGTTTAATAAATCTGATTTAGCATATGATTTCCCTAAATAGTGTATTATGATGTACTGTCATGCTCCCGATATTCCAGTCGATCTTGATGGCTACAATGTACCGTGTGATAAATGTTTTTTTCCGCTTGCTAAGCCGCACCATGCAGTGTGAGGTTACTAAAACATAGTGCTGTATGTTTTTTCCAGGGTATTCTACAATGGGTAATGCCCTGTCAGTGCATCCAGAGGCTTATTTAGCAACTAGTCAGACACAGAGCTAAACAACCTGGTTTAAATCTACCTACAGGAAAAGCACCATCTGTACTTTTAGAGACATGCCAAGGTCTTTTTGATGGTCTCCCAGAGGGACCCCAAAAGGAAACTATGGATTATTTTCAAGATGAGGGTGTTACTCTTGAGGAAGCAATGTATAAAATTGTTATAGAGTTTATGCATAATCCTTATGATGTGGTACACTTTTATTGTTTTATCTGTACCGCTGTTGAATTTTTAGTGTTTAGTCTGCAGAACGGGGGGTCTGAGTCTGTCATCATATATTTTGCTTCTTTTATCGCTTTTGTTGTGTTTCATAAATCAGATTTAGCATATGCTTTTCCTAAATAGTATATTATAATGTACTTTCAGGTGGAACGTACTGGCATGCTCCCAATATTCCAGGCAGTCTTGATGTCTACAATGTACTGTGTGATAAAGGACATTTTAAAGGAACCTGTATACTTTGGAAAGCAGCCTGCATTAAATGTCTGCTCTGAAGATGCTGCTGCTTCACTGGCAGAAGACACACTGACTCTGATTAAAGCATTGCCTCACTTTATATGGAGACTCTATATTGAAGTAATGGAAAAAATTAACTGTAGAGCATTATGTAAGGTGAATGACATTGTAGAAGTAACAGATTTTCTTAAAAATCAGGCTAATTATTTTGAGTGGTGTATGGCATATGTGTGTATGTATTGTGCCAGCCTCATCAGTAAGGGGGAAGTGGGTGATGCCCATGCTTGTGTAAAACATGCAGCTCAAAAGTTACTGTCTCTGGATATTGTAAAATGTGTAAAACTGGAAGAGTAGAAAACAAGATATTATGTAATCATTGCATGTGTGCCATGTGTTATGCCTTTTGTAGGTAGCAGCTATATGTATTAGTTTATATACTATAAAGTATATAAAGTAAACCTTCAAATACTGTTAAGACGTGTGTATTTATAAATAAAATACAATCATGCATTGCACTTTGTGGTCGTCCTAGTGTTTTTAAAAGAATAGAAAGAGCACATGCTTTATTTTACTGGTGACAAGAGTTTTTCTAGCTAACAGATGTATCAGGGGGTTGACAAAAGAAGATGAATGATCACCTGCTCCAAAATATATATTTTAATGCAAAAAAAGTGGGTAGTTTCACAGGGGTGACTCAGCTGTATAAGGCTGCAAAAGAACTTGATAAAGATGTCACCAGGAACGGTGTTGCAGAATGGCTTGTGAAGCAGGACCCCTATTCATTACACAAAGCAGCCAGAGTCCGATTTAAGAGAAATCCTGTCATTGTTTCTGACATGGACAGACAATGGCAAGCTGATTTAGTGGATATGAGTCAATATGCAAAGTACAATAATAGGTTTAAGTACATACTGATGTGCATCGATATGCTGTCCAAGTATGCCTGGGTAGTGACTTTAAAAGACAAATCAGGCAAGGCAGTGACGCAAGTTTTTAAAAGTCAACGCACACCTCAGAAGTTGCAGACTGATCAGAGTAAAGAGGTTCTAAATGCTTCTGTAAAGAACCTATTAAAACAAAATAAAATACACCATTTTGTGACGAATAATGAAGTTAAGGCCAGCATTGTAGAAAGATTTAATAGGGCACCGAAGTCACGCATGTGGCATTACTTTACAGTCCAGAATACTTGGGAATATACAGATGTGTTGTCAGACCTGGTGCACAGCTATAACCATACTGATCACAGAAGCATTAAACACAGGCCTGTGGATGTTAACCCTTCCAATGCCCTGGGCGTATGGAAGATCCTCTATGGTAATACTGTTCTTGGCAAAAAACAAAAGGGTACCCTTCAGAAAGATGATCAAGTGAGACTAAGCTAAGAGGGGTGTTTGAAAAGGGTATATGAACAGACATACACAGATGAGATATTTATTGTGAAGGAGGTCTTAAAGACACATAGGCCCACCTATAAGCTAAAAGACTATTGGGGGAAGACATCAAAGTTACTTCTTATGCTGAGGAGTTGCAAAAAAATTGAACTGGATGAGGACTGTGTGTATAGGGTGCAGAAAATCCTGGCAGCGAAAAAGCTTGGCAGAAAAACTTGGTATCTGGTAAAGTGGAGAGGGTGGCCTAATAAATTTAACAGCTGGGATGAGGCAACACAGATTCAAGACATTAGGAACAGATAAGGCTTAAAATGCTCAAAAATGTTTTTTATATCACCTTGCCCAGCAATGCCTCGCACAACATTTTCCCCAGCAATACTATATCCACTTTTACAGTAAAGTTACCACAAATGCTTGAACTACCTGGTGAATGGGAAGTGGACTTAGCAGAAATTCAGTACCCTCATACCTGGGACAACATGCCTGCACAGAAAAACAGGTTCAGTAAGCTCTATCAGCCTCTACGCATAGCCCACAGTAAAACACCACCAACTGGACTCTTTACTGAGTCAGCAGCATTTAAAATTCCTTTGGGCTATTATCCTAACATGACTGGTGTTATTACTCAAATTAATAAAAGCATATTTGTATTTGAAGTAAATGAACTGCCAGTGGTTTTAGAACAACAAGCCGTCAGGAGAGAAATAAGCATTGACAGTGACATCAAATGCATTTTGTTTATGCACGGGCAGTTACAGTACCTTTTGGGTTTTAGCAGACTCGAGGTAGGTGAAGGAAAGACTCTAATAAAGAACCCTGCAGATATTAATGGGGGCTTTTACACATTATATATCTACACTGACATTATCACACATGAAATAGTGGGTGACAGTCTAGTGCCTTTGTTGAGATGCGTACCCAACAGGGGCCAAGACAATGAGATAGTAACCGTGATCTACGATAAACCCCATTATCAAAGAGTCAGTAAACATCAGATCGATACAGTCATTATTGAAATAAAGAATGATCAAAATGAACCTGTACCACTTCAATTTGGAAAGGTGATCGTGAAGTTGCATTTTCACCCCCAGAGAGTGCTTTAAAATTTAAACAAGGTTGGTGATCGTTCAACATTATGGGGACCCTGCCTTGTACAGAAGCTATTATAAGGCACAGGCAGAATACGGTCTGCCCGGCTTTCACAGACTTCCTACTATGTATGGTTCTGGTATAGGTGGGATATTTGTAGTCTGTTCAGAAAAGCAGTTCCATTTTTAAGAAGGGGGTTTGAAATTGCAAAACCACATCTACAGACAGCTGCTAAAAATGTTGCAAAGGATGTTGTGGGGCATGTGACTAGTGCTGTCACTCAAAAGATGTCAGGGGGTGATAAACCTACTCAGGGTGGTTCAGAGCTGATTGTATTCAAAAGAGGTAAAAAGAGAAAGCACAGAGTATACCCATCGCTTCTCATCGGACCTCCTGGCTACTTTAAAATAGGTGTTTCAAAACATAGAAACATAGAAGTTGATGGCAGATAAGGACCGCAAGGCCCATCCAGTCTGCCCATTTCTTTTTCTACCTTATAAATGTGCCATCGGCCCTTGCTCTGTCAGTGGCCTATCTATTCATACTCATCTGTATTGCTCCCTTATGTCTATCCCATGCCTGTTTGAAGCCCTGCACAGTATTCATGGCCACCACTTCCCGACGTAAGCTGTTCCATGCATCCACCACCTTTTCTGTGAAAAAGAATTTTCTCACATTCCCCCTTAATCGGCCTCCCTCTAGTCTCATGCTGTGTCCTCTTGTCCTGCTATTTTTCTTATATTTAAACAAGTTAGACTCTTTTGCCTTGTTAATGCCCTTTAGGTGTTGGAATGTTTCAATCATATCACCTCTCTCCCTCCTTTGCTCTAGGGTATACATATTGAGCTCCATTAATCTGTCTTCATATGTCTTCTGATGCAGTCCCTGAACCATTTTGGTGGCCCTTCTCTGGACTGCCTCAATTTGGTTAATGTCCTTGTGAAGGTGTGACCTCCAGAACTGCATACAGTACTCCAGATGGGGCCTAACCAGTGTCTTGTAAAGAAGGATTATTATCTCCCTCTTACGACTTGTGATACCCCTACTAATACACTCTAACATCCCCTTAGCCTTACCTACTGCTTTAGAGATCTGCTTGGATGATTTCAGGTCATCGGTGATGATGATGCCCAAGTCTCTTTCTTCCTTTGTGACTGCCAGCAACTCCCCTCCCAGCCTATAGGTGGCTTCAGGGTTTCTCTTCCCTATGTGCATGATCTTGCACTTGTTTGCATTAAATCCCAGTTGCCACTCTTCTGACCATTTTGCTAGTTTATCCAGATCTCTTCTCATTCTTCCCACTCCATCTGGATCATCTATTCTGTTGCAGATCTTGGTGCCATCTGCAAACAGACAAACCTTACCATCTAGTCCATCTGCAATGTCACTAATGAAGATATTGAAGAGGACTAGCCGCAGGACTGATCCCTGAGGTGCCCCACTTGTGACTTGCATCTCTTCTGACTGTATACCATTTACCACCACTCTCTGTTTTCTGCCTATCAACCAGTTTGCCACCCAGTTGACCAACTTCTGACCCACCCTGAGCCTACCCAGCTTATTTATCAATCTTCTATGTGGAACAGTGTTGAAAGCTTTGCTGAAGTCAAGGTAGGCGACATCAACTGCTCCCCCTTGGTCCACCACTCTGGTCACCCAGTCAAAGAAATCTATGAGATTAGCTTGACAGGACCTTCCTTTTGTAAACCCAGTCTGTCTTGGATCCTGTGCCCATATGGATTCCAGGTGTTGCACTATCCTTTCCTTAGGCAGTGCCTCCATAATCTTGCCCACTACTGAGGTAAGACTGACTGGTCTGTAGTTCCCTGCCTCCTCCCTGCTACCCCTCTTGTGGAGCGGGATCACATGAGCCCTTCTCCAGTCTTCTGGGACATCTCCTGTGCTCAGAGACTCACTAAACAGTTCTGCCAATGGCTCTGCTAGTTCCACCCTTAGCTCTTTAAGTACCCTGGGATGTATGCCATCAGGTCCCATTGCCTTGTCCACCCTAAACTTAGCGAGCTGTTGTAGGATCCTTTCTTTTGTGAAGGGAGTAGTGCTCACCTCCCTCCCCCTGTGTCCATGATGCTGAGCTGTGTGCCCTGCCCTACCTTCTCTTCAGTAAATACTGAGCAAAAGTATCTATTTAGGATAGATGCTTTTACAGGGTCCTCTCCTCACATGCCCCCTTTTCTCCCTTGAGCTTAGCAATACCCCCTCTGGACTTTCTCCTTTCACTAGTGTATCTATAGAAAGTCTTGTCACCTTATTTTACTGTTCATGCTAGTGTTTCCTCAGTTTGGGACTTTGCCTGCCTTACTGCCTTCCCTGCTTCCCTTAGGGCAGTTTGGTATGCCTCCCTATCTTTCATCCTGCTGTGTTCCCTTATATTTCCTGAAGGCCAGCCTTTTGGCTCTGACCTTTTCTGCTACTGTATTTGAGAACCAAAGTGTTTCCTTCTTCTTTTGCACTTCCTTTTCTCTCTAACACAATGGCATGTTGCTTCAAGTATTGCATCCTTAATGCTTGCCCACTTTGCCTGTACCCCTTCCCCTGTGTTTCTTTTTGCCAGGGCTAGCTTAACTCTGTTGGTCATCTTATCAAAGTCAGCTCCTCTGAAGTCCCATAGTTCTGACTTGGAATGGGATGATTTAGATGTAGTGGCCAAACTGAACCATACCACATTATGGTCACTGGCCCCCAGGTGACCTTCTACCTGGAGATCTGTGATCCCTTCCCTGTTAGTCAGTACTAGATCTAGGATAGCCCTGTCTCCTGTGGGTTGTTGTACCAGTTGTTTGAGGCCCTCCCTCTGCAGGGAATCCACCATGTGTTTAGTTCTGGCAGATGTTCCTGCTGGTATTGACCAATCTGTATGCGGCATGTTGAAGTCTCCCATTATCAGAACCTCCCCTTTAGCTGTCATGTTTTGTAAATCTTCTAATAGTAATGTGTCTATGTCCTCCCACTGGTCTGGGGGCCTGTAGACAACCCCAGTTCTTATGGCTGTCCCATTTCCTGTTTCCAGGGTGACTCACAGTTCTTCTGGCTCCTTATGTGTATTCTGAATTTCTGTAGCTTTGATATTTTCATTGACATACAGGGCCACTCCATCCCCCCTTTTTGCACCTTGGTCTCTTCTGAACAGTACATAGCCAGGTACTGAAGTCTCCCAAGTATGGTTATTGGTAAACCACTTCTCACTAATTGCTACTATGTCCAGTTTAGCCTCTGACATTATTGCCTGCAGGTCTGGGATCTTATTTCCCAGGCTGTGAGCATTTGTGTACATGATTTTCCATTGGCCAGATTTTAGTGTGATAGTTGTTGGTTGAGGTTTGGCATTTCTTCTGTGTGTTGTATGGGGAGACAGACCTTTTTCCTTACCTGGTGATGCAAATGAACTGCAAACATGCTGAATCCCTGTTTGACCACTAGCTGAGGGGGGAGGGGTGTTCTTCCCATTCAACGTATGGGGTCCTGCACCCCTCTCCCCATTTGCTAGTTTAAATATTCTGCAAAGGCGTTAAACTTCTGCCCCAATGCACTGACTCCCTCCTTAGTCAGATGCAGTCCATCAAATTTAAAGAACTTTCACTCCCAGAACTGTAGCCAGTTCCCTACAAGACTGTGTCCTTTTTCCTGGCACTTCACATAAAAGAAAGCGTTCAAAGGCAAAAGGATCTTCAAGGGGTCATAAAAAAAGCAGAGACCTGTTCTAAAAAAAAACATGGCTTTCGTGCACTGAGGTTCTGAAGAATGCACAAAATCAGAACTTGACTTGTTTGCCATTTCTTCCACACAGACAAGCATTGAAAAAAGCATTTATGTAGAGATACCCCCTCTGGCTGCCCCTTCAGAAAACTCAGCAATTGAATTTTATATAGCAGGGAATGGTGAAGACTATTTGGATCTAAACAACACGCTTCTTTACCTGGTTTGCAAAATCACTAAAACGGATGATAGTGATATACCTACAGCAGCTAAAGTGGGCCTTATAAACTATCCAGTGGCCACCATTTTCAGTCAGCTGGATGTGACTGTCGGTGATTGGCTCATCAGTCAGAGCAACAACTGTTACCCCTACAGGGCTGTCATAGAATCTGTGCTGAACTTCAGTGAAGAGACTTTTCTACCTAATTTATTGCAGGATTATTTTACAAAGACACCCCGGGGAAACATGAAATTACAGACAGAGATGGTGACAATGAAGGTTTTAATAAAAGAAGCTCCTTCACACATCTCAGTAGAGGGGGTAGAGATGCTGGGACACTTGCACTCAGACTTGTTTTTTTCAAGAGAAACTAATGCTGAATGGTGTGGATATTAAAATTAAACTGACACGTAACAGGGATGGCTTTTGCCTGATGAGTGGAGATGCTGAGCCTTATAAGCTAAAAGTCATGGCCACCTCTCTGTTTGTCAAAAAGGTTAAAGTGACCCCCGGTGTTCATCTGGGATACTCAGAAGCCCTGCTGACCTCCAATGCTAAATACCCTATAGACAGAGTGGGAATGAAAGTGTTCAGCCTCCCTGCAGGCAGCAAGGTCTGCAACCAAGATAATTTGTTTTTGGGACAGTTACCAAAAATGATGGTCATTTGATTTGTTGACAATGATGCTTTTAGCGGTTCCTACACTAAAAACCCCTTTAACTTTAAACATTATAACATTAATTTTGTGGCTGTGTATCTGGACGGTGCACAAATCCCTGCTAAACCTCTGCAGCCCAATTTTAGAAATGGGAATGCTGTGAGATAATATTTTAATCTACTACTAGCGGTGGGGACATCTTTGAAAGATAGGCCACTAGTTGTTAACCGTCAGGAATTTACCCAAGGGTACAGGCTGTTTGCCTTTGATCTCACTCCAGACCAAGAATGTGCTGATCATTATTCTTTAAATAAAACTGGGAACCTCAGAGCTGAGATCAGATTTGCAGAAGCCCTTCCTCAAACAGTTAATCTCATTATCTATGCTGTGTTTGATAATGTAATTGAAATAAACCAGAGAAGAAATGTTATTTTTGATTATATGTGATAAACCATAAAAATGAACACAAAGCAGCTGGAAAAAATTGTAATCAATGACTCCCACATCTGTGACTGCTTTGTGGTGGTGTTTCCTGTGATCTGCTACCCAAGTGATCTGCTACTCAAGGAGAGACTGAGAAACCTTTCCGCAGCACTAGTCATCAATGCTGACCCACATGACCTCCCAGGACAGCACTGGTTAGCTGTATACATTTCAGAAAATGGGACTGGGGAGTTCTTCAACAGCTACAGTTTTCATCCTGACAATCATGCACAAATGATTGTTTTTTTTTAAACAGAAATGCAAAAAACATTTTGTACCAAAACACACAGTTGCAAGATACCTTTTCTACCACCTGTGGATTTCACTGCATCTTTTTCTTACACCACAGATGCAAAGGACTTTCTTATGATCACATTTTTAAAATGTACTCTAATGATTTGCAGAAAAATTATGCCATGGTAACTAGTTTTGTACGTCACCTTTTCAGACATCTAAACATGTCAGGGCACGTATCAGTGGGGTGGCAACATGTTCAGACTTGTTTGTCTTATAATGAATTTAAAATATGCAACTGCTTGTAATTTTATTCAAAACCAGTCACTTGTAAAATCATATATAAACACTCATAATTGTGTGTCTCTGTCAGTTTTCCTGGGGGTCTGTGTTTAAACTTGGGGGGGCACCTGTGTTTAAAATTTTCAGACATGTAATGTCTTCAATAAATAATGACAAAAATATGTAAAATATAAAGGTATTTATTGTAAAAAACATGCCAATAAAATACAACATACATCAGTGGTAACATCATGGATAAGATATAATAAACAGAAGCCTCTCCTGTTAAAAAATGCACACTATATATACCATAGCACTGAGGTAGAATTATGATAAGCACCTCTTTCTAAAAACATGTTAACATATTTAACTATGAGGTAGGCTAACATGCATCAATATAAACACTTTTTATTGTAAAAACAGGATTACATAGTCAATATAAGGTAGGCTAACATGCATCAATATAAACACTTTTTTGCAAAAACAGGATTACATAGTCAATATGAGGTAAATGGTTAACATAAGTTGTACACAGCAATAGGCATCCCTATGCCTAGTGCACCTTCCCGGTTACCAAAAGCAAATAAATAAATAAATACTGCCACCCCTTCAACTAGTGTATTTTGACCAATTGCTCACACTGTTTCCACTCCTGTGTGTAGTAGGGCTTTACTATAACCCCTGTTTATGAACGTCACAGATTGCTCCTGTTTATTCCCTTATTGTAATACTTATGTTCTTATTTATTGTGTTACCTGTCATACTGTTTCTGCAACTTTATCATACTTTTTAAACTTCCTCGCTTGTTACTGAATGTATCTCCCCATATCTGTGAGTTTTTTTACTTGACTGTGTATTGTATTGTTTCATGTGCTGCGTCACATATACAACTTTGTATTCCTAAAACTGTATTCTCCTGGGTCGTGCCTGAAAATAAGCATCCCTATGCCTAGTGCACCTACCTGGTTACCAAAAGCAAATAAATATAACATTCATACACAGAGATTGCATTTAAATTTTACACAGTGAGCCATGTAGGGTTTTTAAAAGACTTTCATCTTTTGGGTGTCACTGACCATTGGTTGACTGGAGATGGCTGTGATTGTCTTGCACCAGCCAATTTTAACCTTTCCACATAGTTCCTGTTTGCTGAATGAGCAAACACTGAGGTGGTAATGTTAGATTCAGCCATTGCTTTGACAAAAACATCCCAGCCCTTTGGCTTTCTGTGGTCAGGGATTGTGTGAGTGGCTGTAGCCGCTCTTACCAAATTGACCATGTGAGAGCCAGAAACAACAGTACCATTATACATTAATTCCTCCTTATCACACCAAAACACAATATCCTTGTTCTTTGCCATATGTTTTAACAAAAGTTCAGCATTGGTTTTAGGTCAATGAGAAACACTACTTAAAATGTATTTTTCCATAGTACTAGGTACAGAAGCTGTCTCTGCCGTGTTCACAGAGGGGTCAGAAATTGATTCATTTTCAGGCATCAATAATGTTAAACTGGTTTTAGCTTGTTCTCCTTGTCTTACCAAAGTAAGATAATGCTGTAACACAGCAGAGTACATTTTGGCTTGGTCATAGTCTGATAAATCAGTCCAGGACAGTATAGCTCTCATGTCAGTGTCCAAACTGTTAGTTGCAACTTTTCTCATATCCTGATCAGGGTAATTAGTTTTAATGTGATCCATCCATTGCTGAGGCACCAAATACATTTTCAGAGTAAAATCCATTATCTGTTAGCCAGCTGGCTGGTGATCAAAGGGATGGCAATTCCTAACAGTGTCCCTATAAAGCCACCTGTCTGGTTAACTATTTTATTTTTATTTTTTAAGGTTATTTGTTTATCACTTAAAGTTTTAATGACTCTCCATTTTTTTTCAGCAAACCTAACTGTTTTGCTGACAGTGGAATATTTCCTTTGAGTGTGTTTAAGGCTATCTCAGCTATAGCTAATATCAGATCATCAGAGGCTGAACACAAAATAGCTTTCTTAAGCTCGGAGGCCCTTTTACTAGTAACTTTAAAACAGACAGATTTCTCTGTAGTCTTTTAGACAAAATGACAATACAGTATCAAATATTTTTAGAAGCAGAATGTGTTTTTTTCATGACATATGCCACAGGCCATTCAGGGGGAAACAACCCACTATGCATTCTATATTCATCTGGTGTATTGGATCTTAACTCAACCAGTATATAGCCATGAGGCTTTCTTGTGGTATCTTCAAAAGCTTCTAATAAAAATATTGTCTGACCAGAATACACCTGCCTAGCCAAAGTTATGATCTGCAGCTTGTCTCTGGGGTTTGTAAACAAAATCATGTATTTGGCATTTAGTGTGATGGTCCTGCTTTTTTTACTTTGACAGAACACATTCTGGACAATTAAAAATATTGTCAACTGTTTATGATGACTGTACTTGGTAAACCCATACTCAACTTCATTATTTTGACAGGCAGATTCCATTAAATCATCTATAACAACAAAATTTACCTTTCCAGGGGGTAAGATATCATTGTCAGCTAGTGACATCAGTAGCCCCTCCACAAATTTAATCTGCGGGAACTTTAACAATTCATTATACCAAGGTTGCCAACAGCTGTAGAACCAGACAATATTTTCAGGCTTGTCTGATAAAGTGGCATCAGCATGTTCCAACAACTTTTTTTATAAAGAAGCTATTCCCTGTACTAGAAGGACCAGCCAACAGACAAGTAAAGGGATGCTGCAAACTGATATCCATTTTTCACAATTAGTATCCATAAGGAAGTGTTTTAATATTGTCTTGTAAAACTCGCTTGTCATAAACTACTCTCTGGGTCTCGGACAGCATTTTTGTTTCAAGGGACCACTGCTTTTTATTCCTAACAATGCTGGGTTGACTCACAGTAATTTCTTTAGAGATTTGTGACCCCATATAATCAAAGACCAGGTCCTTCAGACTTTCAAAATTAATGTGTTTTCTGCAGGCTACATTAAGGGAAAACCCTCTCACTTTAAGAACAACCTTTCCACTGGACAGCCAGTAGCCGTAAGTTTTTGGGCCTGCGCAAATGAACTCTATAATGTGTTCATCTGCAGGAACTTCACTGGTTAGCTCCCCTAAATAATCGCCTGGAGGTGGGGTCCAGTCACCTGGTCTGGACACAAAAATGACAGAGTCGATGTTGTGGTAAAGGCACCTGTCCTGTAACCTAGCTAGCAGGTTGTAGAGTTTCACTCTGGCATATGCTGTTGTAAAACTAGATATAAATATGTTAATATTATTAGAATTTGGATAATGATCTCTTGTATATTTCCAGCTTAAACAAGCTGTTTCATCATCAATGAAACAGCATGAGGCTATATCATAGTATGGCGCAAACACATACTGAAAGAGTTTGTCAGGGTCTGTTACTATGCTCGTGGTCGGCAAATTAGCTCTCTGCCCAAATTTGCCCCAAAGAGAATTTAAAAACAGTTTAGATATCTGTCTCCTTGCTGGGCTAACAGCTATGGCCACAGGGTTCAAATGTACATTTTACCTTTCAAAATACTGCTGTATTTACCTACATTATCTGCTTCATTTTTTACCCATGAAGGGAAACAAAATGCCTCTTGCTTGCCTTTTAGATGCAGCTTGATGTAGTCTGCAAAAAGTTCTGTGCATGACTCTTTAAAATGCCAAACTTCATAAATTTTAATGATTTTGTAGCCTTTTTCCAGTGCCAGGTTTAGTTCTACAGTACAGTAGGTATCTGTAAGTGCCCTTTCCTCTTCATTGTGTGCGCACGATGTTGTTTGAAGTCTGTTTTCAGTGCATGTGAGACATAATGTAAACACAAGTTTTTTACCAATCCTGGATAGCAGCACTGGAAAAAAAAGGCCTCTTGGGGGTAAGACTTTTACTTTTGCTAAACCAAAGTACTGAGTGAGGTCATCAAAATCATCATAAATGATGTCAGGATGACCGACTGGATACTGTTTTGCTTTACTAACAAAAGGGTAGAGGCTGGTAAAATCATAAAAGTGTATTTTCTCACCAGGCTGCATCTTATAGTACAGACAAATGGCATTTGTTCTCCCCCAAACAGTGACTGCCTAGGTTCGAGTGGCTGAGGTAGCTGCCTGTCCCTCAAGAAATTATTCAAACCCTGATCTGTAGCCAGCATTGCTTTCCATTCATGTTCTCACAATACTCTAACAGCAAAACAGCTTAATCTGGTTCAAAGTCAGTTGGCATTCATCTGTATCCCCCTCCCCCGGGTCGTGCCTGAAAATAGGCAAGATTTGTCTAGTGCACTTACCAGGTCAACAAAAACTAAATAAAATCCTTGCTTTTTAGAAAATGAAATTTGTGCATGGTCCTATTGAATAACTGTCCAAAACTAGTCCCTGTCATGTGGTTTCTATATTTCTCACAGCAACAGATGTTGCAGCTGTGAAAAAACAACCATTAAATTCAAATGCTGTGGGTATTTCATTTATGACAGAAGAGCCATTCAAAAAGTACGGACCCACCTTAAATTCACCACCCCGTAGCACGTGCTGAATAGAAATATTTTCTTTCTCAGATATGTACATAAGCCACCAAATAGCAGGTGTGGAGTACCTCTTTAATTGTCTGTGGTAGTCATCTGGGGGAGAACAGCAACAGTGCATTCTTTCAAAATTAAAAATCTGTACATGGCCATGTAGACTGAGGCTATCATGACGCACTGGAAGGGGTCTGAGGATACTGTTTCATACTCTACTGTATCACCATCTGACTGTTTTAAAACACTTTTGGCTGTCATGTTCATCACTTCTTTCATTAATTTGACACAGGCTTTTCAAAGAATTTCAACATCTAACTGACAATAGTAGCAAAGCTCTCTTTTCAGATCAAATTCTCTATGTCGGTTAGCTAGGTACCATTACAAAAACTCTTGCTTTTCTGCAGGCAGCATATATTCAGAACCATAAAACTAAGCATCAGGCAGGGGGCCTACATAATTTTCATTAGCCTTGGTGTTAAAAAATTGGGGAAAGTAACCTTTAGCAATCTCATTCTAAAATCCAAATGGCTGCAGGGAATTTTGCTAGTTTAAAAGGAAGAAAACAATGGCTGTTGATAAATCTGATGTGTAGGGATGTCGCTGTGACACAGAGTAATTTTCCTCCTTGCAAGAGCAATTTAATATCAGTTCTTTCCTTGACTAGCTGGCTAACAATAAAATAACTCTCATAGCCTTTGGCATTGTGTGCTATAAATGTGTAGTGTCTAAATGGTGCATCAATAAAATGTCCTGCAAAATCTTTTATACAATCTTCCTCTTCAAATTCCCAGGACCTCTCCCCATCTAATTGCTTAGCATACACAAAAGTTGGTATGTGCTCTCTCGTTTCTTGTGTGACCTCAAAATCAAACACTGTATATTTCTCAGAGATTTTTACATCTGTGAGTGGTGACGTAACACAGATGCTTGTCTGCAGTCATGAAACCACATCTGTTACACTGAATCAATTTACATGTATGAGATCCCTTGTAAAAGACAAAACATTGTTCACAGAGTTTCATGGATTTACAAGACCCTGTACTCCCATCAGCTCTAGTTAATTGCCTTTCTAGGCATGCTAAAGACTTACAAATATTTTTATAGTATTTTATTTATTTATTTATTTATTAAATTTTGATAACCAGGTAAGCCCACTGGGCCCCAAAGGTCCCTTTTTCAGGGGCGACCCGGGGAATTACATGGAATGATACATGGGGTAGCATACAGCACAGGTACATTACACTAGACAGCAAGGAACATAATACATAGTAGTTTTTTCAGCAGTTACATTTAAGAGGTAAGATATAGTAGCTTTTTAGTAGTTAACATTTCCTGGGTAAGCTCTACAGATGGGGTGCAGTGTTATATAGACGGAGTGCAGTGATAGTCGCTATTTCCATATGAGGGAGGGGGTGTGTCACTGTCAGTTTCCAGTTTAAGACAATTGGGGTCAAAGCAAACTTTGCACTGTTGTGCACAGAAATGATTTCCCTAATGGCTATAGGCTACGTCACAATATTCACATAGGTACCTAGCCCCGATGAATTTTTTTTACATTTGTTATACCATAATAATAGTTGTCATGCAGTAATACAAACAGTATTTTAGGAAGTCTTTCTGGCCCTGTTGAAAATGTTTGCCAGTTTCCTTCATTATGATATAAAATCTTAATTTTGACTCCTAAAAAAACATTAAAACTGGGGCACATCACTGAAAGTGACAGGGTTTGGTTTGACAAACCTAGCTCAGCATGCAATATTTTAGCCTTATTCAACAACTGACTTTCACTCATATGTGGATTTAGGAGTGCAAAAATGGAGCCACCAAAACACAAACTAGTATCTCTGTTATTTAAATCAATCAAGTATCATCTCTTTTTTTGTAAAATCCTGCTATACAAGATGGAACTCAGTGTCTGTCTCCCCCCCACCCCCGAAACCTGGTGATTCCTGATAGCAATTACCACGAGATGTATAGTGTCATCAGTAATGATTTCCGTATTGCTCTGTAGCATATTAGCTAGCTGATCTAAGAAGGTGGCAGCATTTAACTCATTGGGGCATGTTTTCCTTGAGAACAAGGGTTGATTTAAAGAAGCAGCATTTAATCTTAACTGTATAAAGTTTCCACGGCGTGTTTGTCTCATCACCCTGTCCAGCAATTCTTGTATAGCCTGGTGCATTGCAGCAATGGCCTCTGTAAAATATTTTATTTCATCTAGATTTATAAACTTATATCATTGATGGAATTCTGTAGCATCACATTTTTTTAAAATATGTTCATATTGCTGCACAGATTCTAAAAATACTGTAGGGGTGACCTGTTTTCCAGTTCATCATCATCTTCTTGCATATATGCCGTAACCTGGTTTTCTAATTCACCAGACTGCTGAACATTAGCAACATGCTGTAATAACCTGCGTTGTAATATTTTCCTGGCATGCTTTATTCTTCTTTTCAAATTTTCTCGGATTGTTTTATTTTTTACCCAGATTTTAATTTTTTTACACCATTTGTTATTTTTTAAGTGCTGCCACCTTTTGTACTCAGCTTGTGAGAGCTTCTGTGCTTTCACTTTGTAATTTTATTTTTGTATTTGGACACCGTTTCCTCCATTCTTCTGTACTTTTAAAACATGTGGGCCACATTTACCACCTGTTTCAGCTCTGAGTATAAGAACTTGGTTGCACATAATAAAGAAAATACACTGCTCAGTAAAGTACCTTTACAAAACTCAGATTTAAACATCTGATGATCATAATCCTCACTAGATAATCTGCTTTCAATTACCAAGCCATTAAACAGACAATCAAATGTATTAAGAATATAGGCTTTCCCAGCACTGATTGTGTCAATGTCACTTTCTTGAAATCTTGGGTGCAATAAATCTTTATCAGAAACCCTTGTGCTGCTGCTCATAGATGGCTGTACATCATCATTCAGATTCACACAAGATCTATTTTGCTCATAACTCACACCAGCAGGAACTTTTGGGCCCCTTTAAAAAACATCGCATTCTAGTAATTGCCTCTTTCTTCCTTTCTCTCCTTCAGGGGTTCACTGTGCTGTTGGTAAAAACAGAAAATACACCCCTGTCACTACTTTTGTATTTTAAACTTTATACTGTAAGACAAAATTTAAACTCTAAAAACTTGCAGCATTTTTTAACCTCCCTCAGTCTCCCATTTTCAGCATTATACTGTAAAACAAATTTCAAATCTGAAACCTACGCCTTTTTTCTTAACATCCCCACCCAAAAAAAACCTGCAGCATCTACTATTCCTAGTTAAAAATAAAAATACACACCTTCTGAAGTGGTAAACGTTGCATTATTTAGCTCTTCAATCGATTGGAAAAGGGCTTCATTTCCACTCCATGACTCCATTATTGCTTTTTAAATGTTTTTAAAAATTATTTTAGCTCAAGACGTATTTTTGGCGGTTTTGCTCTGTTCTTTTGTCTTTAGCTCTCAGTGTCTTGAAAAGCTTATATAAAATGTGTAAAACCACACCCCAAGTACATGGCTAGTAGTGAGAAAATGTCTGAACATCTGGTACTGTCCATCAAAACCCCATCCCTGCCCCTTCTCCATGGGGAAATATATAAGTCCTAAGCTACTCCTTGTAGGCCTTGTTTTTCACTTCCTGCAACAGCTGGAAGACATTTCATGCTTTTACCATTTGACTGAAACTTTGGTCACAGTCTAATTAAAAGGCATGCAGACTGCTTCTTTAAGTCCAAATAAGCTTATTGATTAGTTAGTTTTTAAAATGTATAATGAAAATATTGTCTTTTTATACACAGCTGCGTCCTTTAAATTAGTAATTCAGTAAAATAGCTTACATACCACTAATCAGAAGATAAAACTTATTTTGTCTTTTCTAAAAAGTTAATCATGAGAATCACCTGTTTTTCTCTTTTACACAGTAGGGGATTTAGCAAGAGTAATGTCTTTCTTCTAAAACTTTGGTCACAGTCTAATTTAAACAGATGTTTTTTCTCAGTCTTAAGTCACAGTTTATAATAACGGCAGTTGAGTGTCAGCTTAAGTTATGTTTTTAAAAGTCAAAATGGAAAAAAATTTCTTTTTTCTAAAAACAGTTGCAACCTTTAAATCAGTAATTTAGTGTAACATAGCTCACACACACACACACACACACACACACACACACACACACACACACAGCATGTATTCTTTTGCACCGACTCTAAGCAAAGCTGTATATACATTTTAAGAAGATTGTGTGCTTTTAAATGATTCTGAGAGAGAAGCATTATCATTTTACATTCTGTCTTTTCTTTGTAACATATTATTTATTTTCTTATTTAGTTAAGCTTCAGATTAATACCTTTGAGCCATGAACTCTTTTACAAAGGTTCCAAGTCAGATAAATTACAGAAACATTATACAAGATATGGTTACAAACCTACTACATGACTTTTAATTTTTTGATAGTGTGACTATAGACATTTATTTTGTAACAAAAGCATAAAGCTAAATTTTTACAGATCCCTGTAAATACAGGGACCCTGTAATCCAACAATCTTGAGACACACATGTTTCCAAAGAGAATCAATAGTCCTTTGTAGCCATGGTTGCATAAATAAAAAACAGATGTTTTTTTTCTCAGTCTTAAAAGACAAAGACACCCACCACACTGCCAACAGGACCATGGGCTCCGGAAAGGCCATCTATATTTCAAACATACATAAAAGACATTGTTTTTCCTACGAGCCTAATGAGCGACACACACACAGACACACACACCATACTGCCAGCATGTTGCAATGATATTCAGAGAAAACTGTTGAACCATCTTATTTACACGCAGGTCTCTGTTTTAGCTTATAAATGTTACATGCATATACATAAAGGTATCCTTTTGGTACAAGTTTTACACATTTTATAACTTGTTATAAAATGGGAAAAGGGTACTCACACAGGCAGATGGATTTCCCTTGGGGGTCTCCAAACAGATCTGTGAAACCTCTGCATGATCAGGTTGCCTCCTTGATACTTCTTTCTGAAAATATCCTAATCAAAAAAACACACACATGCCCCTGCAGTTATACACCCAAGCTGACAGGGGGCACATAACACTACATAAACCCTAACTTATTTTTTTTGGGGTTGGGTGGGGGCACGGTGGTAAAAAGGGACAGGGGTTTGAGACAGTATGGTGGGGTGCAGGAGAAAGGAGGGGGACAGGAGTTTGAGTTAGCACGGTGGGGCTCGGGTTCCAGCCAGGATGGTTTGGAAGGGGTTCGAGGAGTGTATGAGAAGAAGGGGCATAGGATGCTTACAAAATAGTGGGTTGCAGGGGTTTGAGGAGTGTACCAGAAGGAGGGGCACAGGATGCTTACAAAATGGTGGGTGGCAGGGGTTCGAGGAGTCTACGAAAATGAGGGGCATAGGATGCTTACAAAATGGTGGTGGTGTAATGTCACTTCCAGGGTTTCAGTGTGGGTCATTTCCTGCGCAAGTGGGTGGGACACGAGTTCACACACGTGTCACTTCCTATGCAGGGGGCAGGACACGGGATCGAGCTTGCGTCACTTCCGCCAGAAGTGGGTGGGGCTATCGCATTTTAGGGAGGGACTTTCGGTTTAACAAGGGACGATTCTGATTGGTCCATTTTAGGACACGCCCACATATCAAATGATGTGGCAAACACTGATTGGCTGAAATTTAACATTTGACAAGATATATGAACTTATACTACTCATAACAGCTGCACTCTACCCCCAAATGACAGGAACTGCACTCCATCCCCCCAAACCACAGGAGCTACACTACATCCCCACCACAAAACCACATGAGCTGCACTCCATGCCCCCAAACAGGAGCTGCATTCCATTACCCCCACCACAGCACAGGAGCAGCACTCCATTCCCCCAAGCCAGAGGGGCTGCACTCCATCTCTCCCAAACAACAGGAGCTTCACTCCATCCCTACCAAACCACAGGAGCGGGACTCAATCCCCTCAAACCACAGGATACATAGATACATAGACAGTGTCAGCTGATAAGGGCCTATGGCCCACCCAGTCTGCCCATTTGAGCTTGTAAGTTCAGTTTATGTTTTCCTCGAAGTCTGTTTCCCCTTACCTCTGACCTCCAGAATTCCTTTATGTCTATCCCATGCATTCTTAAATCCCGTGATTGTTTCAGCCCCCACCACTTTCTCTGGCAGGGTGTTCGACTTGTCCACCACACATTCTGTGAAGAAATTCTTCCTCACGTTTTCTCTGAATCGTCCTCCCTCCACTATCCCACAAAATCTACAGGAGCGGCATTCCATCAACTCCAAACCATAGGAGCTGCACGTCATCCCCCCAAACCACAGGAACTACGCTCCAACCTCTCCAAACCACAAGAGCTGCACTCCTTTCACTCAAACACAGGTGTTGCACTCCATCCCCTCTAAGCTAAAGGAACTGCACTCCATCCTATCCAAACCACATGAGCTGAACTCCAACTCCCCAAACCACAGGAGCTGCACTCCATTCCCCCAAACCACAACAGCTGTACTCCATCCCCCAAACCACAGGAGCTGCACTCCAGACCCCTAAAGAACAGGAGCTGTGCTCCATTCCCCCAAACCACAGGAGCTTGCTCCAACCCCCAAACTACCAGAACTGCACTCCATCCCCCCAAACCACAGGAGCTGCACTCCTTACACTCAAATACAGGAGTTGCACTCCATCCCCACTAAGCCACAGGAACTGCACTCCATCCCATTCTAACCACATGAGTTGAACTCCAACCCCCTCAAACCATAGAAGCTGCACTCCATCACCCCCAAACCACAGTAGCTACACTCCATGCCCACAAACCACAGGAGCTGTGCTCCATCCACCAAACCACAGCAACTGTACTCCATCCCCCAAACCACAGGAGCTGCACTCCAGCCGCCTAAAGAACAGGAGCTGTGCTCCATTCCCCCAAACCACAGGATCTGTGCTCCAAACCCCCCCAAACCACCAGAACTGCACTCCATCCCACCAAACCACAGGAGCTGCACTCCATGCACCCAAACCTCCGGAGCTGTGCTTCATTTTCCCAAACTACAGGAACTGCGCTCCATCCCCAAAAACCACAGCAGCTGCACTCCAGCCCCCAAAACAACAGGAGCTGTGCTTCACCCCCCAACCACAGGAGCTGTGCTACATCCCTCCCAACCCAAAACAGCTGCATATCATCCCTCAAACCACAAAAGCTGCAATCAATACCCCATTAAACAACAGGAGCTGCACTCAATCCCCTCACCAAACCATAGGAGCTGCACTCAATCCCCCCACCAAACCACAGTAGCTACACTCAACCTCCACCCAAAACCACAAGAGTGACACGCCTTCCTTAAAAACCACAGAAGCTGTACTCTATCCTTCCCAAAACACAGGAGCTGCACTCACCACCTCTCCAACCACAGGAGTTGTGTTCCATCCTGTCAAAACAGAAGGAGCTGCACATCACACCCTCTAACCACAGGAGCTGCACTATATCCCCAAGAACCACAGGAGCTCAACTATATCCCCACTAACCACAGGAGCTGCACGCCACTCCCAAACCACAAGAGCTACATTCCATACCTCCCAAACTAAAAGAGCTCAACGCCATCCCCACAAGCCACAGAAGCTGCACTCCATTCCCCCCAAACCACAGGAGCTGCACTCAGTCCCCCCACCAAAAACCACAGTAGCTACACTCAACCCCTCCAAAACCACAGGAGCGACACTCCATCCCCCAAACCAAAGGAGCTGCACTCTATCCTTTCCAAAACACAGGAGCTGCACTCCACCAACCCTCCAACCACAGGAGCTGTGTTCCATCCCTCTCAAACCAAAGGAGCTGCACATCTTCCCCCTCTAATCACAGGAGCTGCACTATATCCCCCAGAACCACAGGAGTTGTACTCCATCCCACCCAAACCACAAGAGATACACTCAATCCCCCCTCAAACCACAGGAGCAACACTCCACCCTCCCATAAACCCCAGGAACTGCACTCCATTCCCCAAACCACAGGAGCTGCACTCCATGCCCCAAGAACATGGGGATCCACTCTATCTCCCCTAAACCACAGGCGCTGAACTACATCCCCGAAAAAGCAGCAGCTGCACTCCGTCCCCCCACCCAAAACCATAGGAGCAGTGCTCCATCACCCCCAAACCAAAGAAGATGCACTCTATCCCCCTCAAACCACAGGAGCTACACTCCACCCTCCCATAAACCATAGGAGCTGCACTCTATTCAACTCAAACCACAGGAGCTGCACTCCATGCCCCAAGAACACAGGAGCTCCATTCTATTTCCCCTAATCCACAGGATCTGAACTACATTCCCCCCAAAACAGCAGCTGCACTCCACCCTCTCATAAACTACAGGAGATGCACTCCACTTAACGCAAACAACAGGAGCTGCACTCTATCCCCCCCAAACCACAGGAGCTCAACTATATCCCCACAAACCACAGGAACTGCAGTCCATACCACCACCAAACCACAGGAGCTGCACTCCACCCCCAAACCACAAGAGCAACATTCCATCCCCCCAAACTAAAGGAGCTGAACTCCATCCCCACAAGTCACAGAAGCTGCACTCCATTCCACCCAAACCACAGGAGCTGTACTCCATCCTCCCAAACCAGAGGAGCAGTGCTCCATGTCCCCAAACCACAGACACTGCACTCTAACCCCTCAAATCACAGGAACTATGCTACATCCCTCCCAAACCACAGGAGTGGCACTCCTTCAACTCAAACACAGGAGTTGCACTCCATCCCCTCTAAACCACAGGAACTGCACTCCATCCCATCCTAACCACATGAGCTGAACTCCAACTCCCTCAAACCATAGAAGCTGCACTCCATCACCCCCAAACCACAGTAGCTACACTGCATGCCCACAAACCACAGGAGCTGTGCTCCATCCCCCAAACCACAGCAACTGTACTACATCCCCCAAACCACAGGAGCTGCACTCCAGCCCCCTAAAGAACAGGAGCTGTGCTCCATTCCCCCAAACCACAGGAGCTGTGCTCCATCCCCAACAAATCACCAGAACTGCACTCCATCCCCCCAAACTACAGGAGCTGCACTCCATGCACCCAAACCTCAGGAGCTGTGCTTCATTTTCTCAAACCACAAGAACTGTGCTCCATCCCCCAAACCACAGCAGCCGCACTCCATCCCCCAAAACAACAGGAGCTGTGCCTCGCCACCCAGACCACAGGAGCAGTGCTCCATCCCTCCCAACCCACAAGAGCTGTACATTATCCCCCCAAACCACAGGAGATGCAATCAATACCCCCTTAAACAACAGGAGCTGCACTCAATTCCCCCACCAAACCACAGTAGCAACACTCAACCCCTCCCCCAAAACTACAGGAGCAGCACTCTATTCTTCCCAAAACACAAGAGCTGCACTCCACCACCCCTCCAATCACAGGAGCTATGTTCCACACCCTCCCAAACCAAAGGAGCTGCACATCATCCACCTCTAACCACAGGAACTGCACTATATCCCCCAGAACCACAGGAGCTGTACTCCATCCCACCCAAACCACAAGAGATACACTCTATCCCCCTCCAACCACAGGAACAACACTCCACCCTCCCATAAACCACAGGAACTGCACTCCATTCCCCGAACAACAGGAGCTGCACTCCACTCCCTAAGAACACAGGGGCTCCACTCTATCTCTCTTAAACCACAGTAGCTGAACTACATCCCCTCCAAAACAGCAGCTGCACTCCATCCCCCCCCAAAAAAACACAGGAGCTGTGTTCAATCACCCCAAAACCACAGGAGATGCACTCTATCCCCCTTCAAACCACAGGAGCTACAGTCCACTCTCCCATGAACCACAGGAACTGCACTCCATTCCCCAAACCACAGGAGCTGCAATCCATGCTCCAAGAACAGATGGGCTCCACTCTATCTCCCGTAATCCACAGGAGCTGAACTACATTCCCACAAAAACAGCAGCTGCACTTCACCCTCTCATAAACCATAGGAGCTGCACTCCATTTAACACAAACCACAGGAGCTGCACTCTATCCCCCTCAAACCACAGGAGCTCAACTATATCCCCACAAATCACAGGAGCTACATGCCACCCCCAAACCACAAGAGCTACATTCCATACCTCCCAAACTAAAGGAGCTCGACTCCATCCCCACAAGCCACAGAAGCAGCACTCCATTCCCCTCAAACCACAGGAGCTGTACTCCATCTCCCCAAAACAGAGGAGCACTGCTGCATACCCCCAAACCACAGTAGCTGCACTCAATTCCCCTACCAAACCACAGTAGCTACACTCAACCCCCCCAAAACCACAGGAGTGACACTTCATCCTTCCCAAAACACAGGAGCTGCACTCCACCAACCCTCCAACCACGGGAGCGGTGTTCCATCCCTCTCAAACCAAAGGAGCTGCACATCATCCCCCTCTAATCACAGGAGCTGCACTATATCCCCCAGAACCACAGGAGCTGTACTCCATCCCACCCAAACCACAAGAGATACACTTAATCCCCCTCAAACCACAGGAGCTACACTCACCCTCCCATAAATCCCAGGAACTGCACTCCATTCCCCAAACCACAGAAGCTGCACTCCATGCCCCAAGAACACAAGGGATCCACTCTATCTCCCCTAAACCACAGGAGCTGAACTACATCCCCAAAAAAGCAGCAGCTGCACTCCATCCCCCAACCCAAAACCATAGGAGCAGTGCTCCATCACCCCCAAACCACAGAAGATGCACTCTATCCCCCTCAAACCACAGGAGCTACACTCCACCCTCCCATAAGCCATAGGAGCTGCACTCTAGTCAACTCAAACCACAGGAGCTGCACTCCATGCCCCAAGAACACATGGGCTCCACTCTATCTCCCATAATCCACAGGAGCTGAACTACATTCCCACAAAAACAGCAGCTGCACTCCACCCTCTCATAAACCACAGGAGCTGCACTCCATTCAACGCAAACCACAGGAGCTGCACTCTATCCCCCAAACCACAGGAGCTCAACTATATCCCCACAAACCTCAGGAGCTGCACGCCACTCCCAAACCACAAGAGCTACATTCTATACCTCCCAAACTAAAGGAGCTCAACTCCATCCCCACAAGCCACAGAAGCTGCACTCCATTCCCCCCAAACCACAGGAGCTGTACTCCATCCCCCCAAACCAGAGGAGCAGTGCTACATGCCCCCAAAACACAGTTGTTGCACTCCATCCCCTCTAAGCCACAGGAACTGCACTCCATCCCACCCTAACCACATCAGATTAACTTTAACCCCCTCAAACCATGGAAGCTGCACTCCATCATCCCAAACCACAGTAGCTACACTCCATGCCTACAAACCACAGGAGCTGTGCTCCATCCCGCGAAACCACAGCAACTGTAATCCATCCCCCAAACCTCAGCAGCTGCACTCCAGCCCCCAAAACAACAGGAACTGTGCCTCACCCTCCCAGACCACAGGAGCTGTGCTGCACCCCTCCCAACCCACAACAGCAGCACATCATCCCCATAAACCACAGGAGCCACAATCAATACCATCTTAAACAACAGGAGCAGCACTCAATCCCCCACCAAACCACAGTAGCTACACTCAACCCCCCCAAAAAAAAACCACAGGAGTGACACTCCATCCTTGAAAACCATAGGAGCTGCACTCTATCCTTCCCAAAACACAGCACTCCACTACCCCTCCAATCACAGGAGCTGTGTTCCATCCCTCCCAAGCCAATGGAGCTGTGCAACACCCCCCTCAAATGACAGGAGCTGCACTATATCCCCCAGAACCACAGGAGGTGTACTCCATCCACCCAAACCACAAGAGATACACTCTATCCAACCTCAAACCACAGGAGCTACACTCCACCCTCTCATAAATCACAGGAACTGCACTCCATTCCCCAAACCGCAGAAGCTGCATTCCATGCCCCAAGAACACAGGGACTCCACTATATCTCTCCTAAACCACAGGTACTGAACTACAACCCCTCCAAAACAGCAGCTGCACTCTGTCCCCCCAAAAACCACAGGAACTGTACTACATCCCCCCAAAAACCACAGGAGATGCATTCTATCCCCCTCAAACCACAGGAACTACACTCCACCCTCCCATAAACCACAGGAGCTACACTCTATCCCCCCAAACCACAGGAGCTCAACTATAGCCCCCCAAACCACAGGAGCTGAACTCTGCCCCAACAACACCAAACCACAGGTGCTACACCCCACCCTCAAACCACAAGAGCTACATTCCATCCCTCTGAACTAAAGGAGCTGGATTCCATCCCCACAAGCCACAGAAGCTGCACTCCATTCCCCCCAAACCACAGTAGCTGTACTCCATCCCCCCAAACCAGAGGATCAGTGCTCCATGCCCTCAAACCACAGGAGATGCACTCAATTCCCCCACCAAACCACAGTAGCTACACTCAACCCCCAAAAAACCACAGGAGTGACACTCCATCCCCCAAAACCACAAGACCTGCACTCAATCCTTCCCAAAACACAGGAGCTGCACTCCACCACTCCTCCAACCACAGGAGCTGTGTTTCATCCCTTCCAAACCAAAGGAGCTGCACATCATCCCCCTCTAATCACAGGAGCTGCACTATAACCCCCAGAACCACAGGAGCTGTACTCCATCACATCCAAACCACAAAAGATACACTCTATCTCCCTCAAACCACAGGAGCTACACTCCACCCTCCCATAAACCCCAGGAACTGCTCTCCATTCCCCAAACCACGGAGCTGCACTCCATGCCCCAAGAGCACAGAGGTTCCACCCTATCTCCCCTAAACCACAGGAGCTGAACTACATCCTCGCAAAAACAGCACCTGCACTCTTTCACCCCCCCAAAACCACAGGAGCTGTGGTCCATCCCCCCAAACCACAGGAGATGCACTCTATCCCCCTCAAACCACAGGAGCTACAATTCATCCTCCCATAAACCACAGGAGCTGCACTCCATTCAACTCAAACCACAGGAGCTGCACTCCATGCCCCAAGAACACAGGGGCTCCATCTCCACTAATCCATAGGAGCTGAACTACAGCCCCACAAAAACAGCAGTTGCACTCCACCCTCTCATAAACCACAGGAGCTGCACTCCATTCAATGCAAACCACAGGAGCTGCAATCTATCCCCCCAAAACCACAGGAGCTCAGCTATATCCCCACAAACCACAGAAGCTGCACTCCACCCCCCACCACCAAACCACAGGAGCTGCACTCCACCCCAAACCACAAGAGCTGCATTCCATCCCCCAAACTAAAGGAGCTGGAATCTATCCCCACAAACCACAGAAGCTGCACTCCATCCCCCCAAACCACAGGCACTGTACTCCATTCCCCAAACCAGAGGAGCAGTGCTCCATGCCACCAAACCACAGGAGCTGCATTCTAACACCTCAAACCACAGGAACTGTGTTCCATCCTTCCAAAACCATAGGAGCTGCACATCATCTCTTGCTAACAACAGGAGCTGCACTATATCCCCAGAACCACAGAAGCTGTACTCCATCCCACACAAACCACAGGAGATGCACTCTATCTCCCTCAAAACACAGGAGCTACATTCCACCCTCCCATAAACCACAGGATCAGCACTCCATTCCCCTCAAACCACAGGAGCTGCACTCCATGCCCCAAGAACACAGGGGCTCCACTCTATTTCCCCTAATCCACAGGAGCTGAACTACATCCCCCCAAAAATATCATCTGCACTCCATCCCCCACAAACCACAGGTGCTGCACTCCATCCCCCCAAACAATGGAAGCTGAACTCTATCCCTCCCAAACCACAGGAGCTGAACTATATCCCCACAAACCACAGGAGCTGCACTCCACCCCTAACCACAGGAGCTACATTCCATCCCCCCAAACTAAAGGAGCTGGACTTCATCCCCACAAGCCACAGGAGCTGCACTCCATTCCCCCCACACCAAAGGAGCTGCACTCCATCCCTCCCCCAAACCACCAGAACTGTGCTCCATCCTCCCAAACCACAGGAGCTGTGCTCCATCTCCCCAAACCACCAGAACTGCACTCCATCCCCCCAAACCACAAGAGCTGCACTCCATGCACCCAAACCTCAGGAGCTGTGCTTCATCTTCCCAAAGCACAGGAACTGCACTCCATCACCCCAAACTACAGGAGCTGCACTCCAGCCCCCAAAACAACAGGAGCTGGGCCTCACCCCCCCAAACCACAGGAGCTGCACTCCATCCTTTCCAACCAACAAGCGCTGCACATCATCCCCCCAAACCACATGAGCTGCAATCAATACCCCTTTAAACAACAGGAGCTGCACTCATCCCCCACTGAACAACAGGAGCTGCACTAAGTCCCCACCACAAAAAAAACCACAAGAGTGACACTCCATCCCCCCAAACCACAGGAGCTGCACTCTGTCCTTCCCAAAACACAGGAGCTGCACTTCACCACCCCTCCAACCACAGGAGGTGTGTTCTATCCCTCCAAAACCACAGGAGCTGCACATCATCCCCCTCTAAAAACAGGAGCAGCACTATATCACCCAGAACCACAGGAGCTGTACTGAATCCCACACAAACCACAGGAGATGCACTCTATCCCCCTTAAACCACAGGAGCTACACTCCACCCTCCCATAAACCACAGGAGCAGCACTCCATTCCCCTCAAACCACAGGAGCTGCACTCCATGCCCCAAGAACACAGGGGCTCTATTCTATCTCCCCTAATCCACAGGAGCTGAACTATATCCCCGCAAAAACAGCAGCTGCACTCTGTACCCCCCTCAAAACCACAGGAGCTATGCTCCATCCTTCACAAACCACAAGAGATGCACTCTGTACCCCTCAAACCACATGAGTTACACTCCACCTTCCTACAAACCACAGGAGCTGCACTCCATTCAACTCAAACCACAGGAGCTGTGCTCCATGCCCCTAGAACACAGGGGCACCACTCTATCTCCCTTAATCCACAGGAGCTGAACAACAACCCCCCAAAAACAGCAGCTGCACTCTGCCCTCCCATAAACCACAGAAGCTGCACTCCATTCAACTCAAACCACAGGAGCTGCACTTCATCCCCCTAAACCACAGGAGCTTAACTATATCCCCAAAAACCACAGGAGCTGCACTCCACCCCCCAACCAAACCAAAGGAGCTGCACTCCACCCCCAAACCACAAGAGCTACATTCCATCACCCCAAACTAAAGGAGCTGGACTCCATCCCCACAAGCCACAGAAGCTGCACTCCATTCCCCCAAACCACAGGAGCTGTATTCCATCCCTCCAAGCAAGAGAATGACCCATGCCTCCAAACCACAGCAGCTGCACTCCTGCTCCTCAAACCATGGGAGCTGTGTTCCATCCCTCCCAAACCACAGGAGCTGCACATCATCACCCTCTAACCACAGGAGCTGACTGTATCCCCCAGAACCACAGGAGCTGTACTCCATCCCACACAAACCACAGAAGGTGCACTGTATCCCCTCATACTACATGAGATACATTCCACCCTCCCATAAACCACAGGACCTGTACACCATTCCCCTTAAGCCACAGGAGCAGCACTCCATGCCCCAAGAACACAGAGGCTCCACTTTATCTCCCTTAATCCACAGGAGCTGAACTACATCCCCTTAAAAACAGCAGCTGCACTCCATCCCCTACAAACCACAAGTGCTGCACTCCATCCCCTCCAAACAATGGGAGCTGCACTCTATCCCCAAACCACTGGTGCTGAACTATATCCCCACAAACCACAGGAGGTGCACTCTTCCCCCCCCACCCAAACCAGAGGAGCTGCACTACACACCCACACCACAAGAGCTACATTCCATCCCCCAAAATAAAGGAGCTGCACTCCATCCCCCAAACCACAGGGGCAGTGCTCCATGCCCTCAAACCACAGGAGCTGCACTCTAACCCCTCAAACCACAGGCATTTCCCTCCATCCTCACAAACCACAGGAGCTGAACACTAGACCCCAAACCACAGGAGCTGCACTCTAACCCCCCACATCACAGAAGATGTGCCTCATTCCCCCAAACCACTATAGTTGTTCTCCAAATCAACAAATCATAGGAGCTGCCACTTCATAAACTGCAAACCACAGAAACTGCACTTCATCCCCCCAAAACCACAGGAGCTGTGATCCATCCTCCTGTAACCCCCCTACAAATGGGGGTTCCTGAAAAGTCTTCCTTGAGTTTGTCTAAATGCTCACTGCCAGGCTGGTGTTCTGCATTTTAGCAGTTTAAATGTGATTGTCAGAGAGTGTCTGTAGAGCCTCTGTGTACTGTCTCTTTAAGAGCTGCCTGGATTGCAGTAATAAGTAATCTGAGAGGGAGCTCTGTTGAAAGATGTAACTATTGGCTGAAAATCATTTAGAGTGATAATGATAATGTAGTTTGTCTAACCTGACTTTTTTTGCAGCAAGGACTATTTTGTTTATCTCCACTATCTTGGTCATGGACTGCTGAATTGGACCAATCAGTACTGGTAGGCCCTAAAGTGGAGCCGGACTATAGGAGCTGTCTGGAGTCAAAATATGTAGGAACCGTAGTTTTGGACTTTTGGCACCTTTTTGCACCTGAAGGGGGAGCCTTTGTTGTGACTGACAGACAGATCAGCCAACTGAACCTTCTGGATTCTGGGGAAAGTCCCAGGCTTGCTGGCAGTTGAGGCAGATCTAAGTTGGAATCTGAAGAAGGAACAGCTTGAGACAGTCAAGCAACCACCTGAGTAGCTTCACTCAGGAGAACTGTGGAAAGGTATGAGTTGTGGCCTGCATGTCTGCCTGCTACCCCTGAGAGGGACAGAAGAGAATTATTTTAGACTAAATCCAAGTTTGTGATAACGAAGTAAGCCACTGATGTTTTACCAGGCTCATACCTGAAGAATACCGTCAGAAGGTCAAAAAAGAACTTTAATATTTCAGGATATCTCCATGATTTGTGCCACACCACACATTGGTAAGAATTCTATCTCACAGCTTCAATAGAGTCAGCTCTTCAGATCGTAAGTGATATTATCACAAGTGCCCTCAATATACATGCACCCCTCACCAGTATCAGAACCAAACTCAAATCTTGTCGTTGGTTCTCTGCTGACCTTAAATCCGCACTGCTTGCCAGAGATAAACTCTGGAAAAGGGCAAGAAAGACAAAGGATCCAAATGACTGGCTTCAATTCAGAAAAGCCAGAAACTCCTGCACAAAACAAGTAAGAAATGCCAAGGCTGCCTTCTATACAGCTGAATTGGATGCCTCCTATCACAATCCTTCCAGGTTCTGGGGTACTATAAAGGGGATCCTAGGTCAAACTTCTACCCCGTCTTACCACCCAAAGTGCACCTAAATAGTATTGAAATCACTGACAAGCAAGAAATCTTAAATGCCTTCAACGATCATTTCACTACAGCTGGCCTAGCTTTCAACTCCTCACCTGCAAACCTAATGAGATCATCACTAAACTTACAATCTACTGAGGGACAAAAGGCTGCTTCCACATTCTCCTTCAAATCAATACTCTTAAAGATGTAGAAGACCTTCTATTCCAACTAGCTACAACTAAAAGTGCAGGTGCAGACCCTGGATCCCTACTTTCTAAAAGTAGCACTGCACGCCTTAGCTGCCCCCACTCACCTCTTCAATCTGTCCCTAGCCACTGGTTCTATCCCCTCAATATGGAAAACAGCTCAAGTGTTTCCACTACTTAAGGCAGGCATCCCATGGACCTCAACAACTATAGGCCCATTTCCATCTTACCAGTACTGTCCAAGATGCTTGAAAGTGTTAGTAAACTTTCAGTTAAGTGCCTACCTTGATACCAACAATCTCCTTAACCTAGCTCAATCTGATTTAGATCTATGCACAGCACCATCTCTGCCTTAGCAAAAGTTACAAATGACTGGCAGACTGCCTTAGACAAAAAGAATAACACTTGTGCTGTGTTCCTGGATCTAAGCAAAGCCTTTGACACTGTGGACCATGAACTACTAATCTCCTCTCTGAACTCCATAGGCCTTGACTCACTCTCTTAAATGGTTCAGATGCTATCTCCGGAAGATTACAACTGGTAAAAAATGAAGGTGACCTATCTACCTCTAAACCACTCCTTAGAGGTGTACCGCAAGGCTCCATCCTGGGCCCTATCCTCTTTGCCATTTACATCAACAATATTGACTCCAATCTCTCACAATCTAATATTCACCTTTTTGCAGATGATACTGTACTATATGTCAGTAATCCCTCACCATCAAAAGCCGGTGAACTTTTACAGTCTGAGTTCTCCCTCCTACAGCACAACTTATTAGAAAAGAAACTACTACTAAATGCCAAGAAAACGAAAGCTATGTTCTTTGCCACCAAGAGCTGCTCTTCCACTGTCCCATTATTCACCCTCCCACAATTATCTACCATCCTTGGTGAAAATCTGGAATACGTGGACAAATTCAAATATCTTGGAGTCTGGATTGACAATAAACTTGACTACACTAGCCACATTGAAGAGCTCCTGAAAAAAGCTTAGACAAAGACTTGGCCTATTCTATAGGATCAAACACTACCTGACCAGAGATTCCAAACAAAGGCTAATCCTGGCATCATTCCTATCCCTCATTGACTATGCTGACTTCCTGTATGGCCACTGCTCCCTCTCCCACTTAAATAAATTAGACACCTTGTATCATAGAGCTATTAGATTCATTACAGATCTTCCCCTCCAGCACCCATCATTGCTCTCTCTACAATGCAGTCAGTTGGACATCCCTACAACATAGAAGAAACAAAAATGCTGCTGTCTGGATCTACAAAGCTCTGACAAACAAACTCCCTTCCTACATCTCAGACTGTTTCAACCAGATCACATCCAGGCCTTACACCCTAAGGATCAATAAACTCATCATGCTGAAGATTCCTATCACCTGCACCCGGTATGGAAGGGCTGCAATCAGCTATTCCCTAGCACTTACCTGGAATTCTCTTCAAAAGACCTTGAAATTGGATACCCTCATTCCTTTAACATCCTTCAAAAAACTGTACACTAGACTACTCCCAGAATCATGCAACTGCTTCCATAAAGCCTAGTCCTCTCACACCCCCTCCTTCCCCCACCCCTTTTTATGTTACCCCCATTTCTCTATCGTTCTTCTAGCTTGTCCTCCAAACTACTCCATACAAAAATGCCCACCCAAGTCCAACTACCTGAGCTTATCCCTACTATACTGTTTGTTTCTTTCCTTTCAATATGATTTAGGTTTATTGTCATTTTACCTTGTATATATGTAAATATTTGTATATCTGTCTCATTCATAAATCATTGTATTTGTGTTTATTCAGTACCATGTTTTTGTGTAAAATTTGTAACCTTATATTGTTATGACCACTCAGGTCCATCTTGTAAATGAGCTATGCTCAATAATGTTTGCCTGAATAAATAAAGATTTTGATTGATTGATTGATTGATACCGAAGATTTTGCTGAATGTGATCATCCTGGCAGGATTTCCAGCTGCTTTTGAATCCCCGGTTTTTGCAGAGACTTTGTGATCGTGCCTGGAGAGTGGGTTGCCAGGCATAGTAGAATTTCTTTACATGTAAATATGCTGTAAGTTGTTAGTGGGTTGTGATTTGGTTCCCCACTGTGTGAACTGTGTTCTGCTTGCTGGAAGCTGTATCCAGCCCAAAACGGACTATATCCAAATTTGTCTCCATTTGGCTGGGGCTTTGCCACACTGACGCAGCCAGACTACCTGCTGCATAGAGAAAGCCATCAATGAGAGACCTGCCTGGGGATAAGCCCCCGCTCCATGCTTGAACAGGAATGATTCCTCAGCGATCCGTGTGGGCCCTGCTTCTCCTGGCACTGCAGATTAATCACCTCCTGTCTTGATTTTCATCCAGCCTGTGTCCAATCTTGGGTAGTGAAAGTGAAAGCCAAAAAGATTGCATTCAGGCAATACAAAAAGACACAGGCAGAAGGGGATAGGAAGAAGTACCAGGAGAAGCAAAGGGAGGCAGGGAGGTCAGTAAGGGAAGCAAAGCTCAGACAGAAGAACACATTTCAAAATTTGTGGGTAGAGGGGACAAAACCTTTTACAGGTACATAAGGGAAAAAAGAAAGGCAAAGCGAGGATAGTGAGACTGAAGGGGAAGGATGGGGGCCGCATGGAGGATGACAACAGTAAAGCTGACATATTGAACAGGTATTTCTGCTCAGTCTTTACTGAGGAAGAGGAGGGTAATGGGTCTGAAGGGAGTACAAGGGGTGAGAATGGTGCAGAAATGGACACAAGTCCCTTTACATGAGAAAGGGTCCTGAAGGAACTGGAAGTAATAAGAGTTGATAAAGCGATGGGGCCAACTGGGGTGCACCGCAGGTTCCTTAAAGAACTAAGACAGGTGGTGGCTGAACCTCTGGCTATCCTGTTTAGTCGATCACTGGAAACAGGGGAGGTACCCAAAGACTGGAGGACAGCAGATGTACTCCCCTTATACAAAAGTGGGAACAAAGAGGAAGCAGGGAACTACAGACCAGTCAGCCTCACCTCGGTAGTGGGGAAGATCATGGAAGCACTACTGAAGGAGAGATTGGTGGAACATCTGGTTGTCAATGGACTACAGGACCCAAGGCAGCATGGTTTCACCAGGGGAAGGTCATGTCAGACCAACCTCATTGAATTTTTTGACTGGATGACTAGGGAGGTGGATCAGAGGAGGGCAGTGGACATGGCCTATCTGGACTTCAGCAAGGCCTTTGACACTGTGCCACATAGAAGACTATCACACAAACTGGGGAATATGGGTGTGGGCAGGACCGTAGTGTGGTGGGTAGGTAACTGGCTGGGTGGCAGGATACAGAGGGTGGTGGTAAATGGCTGTCACTCCACAGAGGGAAGAGTGACCAGTGGGGTACCACAGGAATCAGTGCTGGGACCGGTCCTATTCAACATCTTTATCAGTGACATCATGCAGGACCTAGAAGGCAGAATTTCACTGTTCGCTGATGACACAAAGCTCTGTAACAGAGTAGACACACCAGAGGGTGTAGACAGAATGAGAAGGGACCTGCAGAAACCTGAAGAATGGTCAGGGGTTTGGCAGTTGAAATTCAATGCAAAGAAGTGCAAGATAATGCATATGGGGCACAAAAACCCTGGCACAATATATCAGTTGGGGGGTGAGGATATAGCATGCACCAAGCAGGAAAGTGATCTTGGGGTTATCATCTCTGATGACCTCAAGGTAGGTAAACAGTGTGACAAGGCAGCAGGTAAAGCAAATAGGATGCTGGGATGCATAAGCAGGGGCATCACCAGCAGGAAAAGGGAGGTCATAATTCCACTATACAAGACACTAGTGAGGCCCCACCTGGAGTACAGTGTACAGTTCTGGAGACCATACCTACATAAGGACATAGACAGGGTAGAGAAGGTTCAGAGGAGGTCAACAAAGATGGTGCATGGATTGCATCACAAGTCCTATGAAGACAGGTTGAAGGAACTGAACATGTACTCCCTGGAGGAGAGGAGGGAGAGAGGGGATATGATAGAGACATACAAGTATCTTACAGGGAGAAACAGAGTGCAGGAATACACTATTTTTAAGTGAAAAAGATGTTCCAGGACTAGAGGGCATGGGATGAAGTTGGAGGGAGGACGATTCAGAGGAAACGTGAGGAAGAATTTCTTCACAGAACAGGTGGCGGACAAGTGGAACACCCTGCCAGAGGAAGTGGTGGGGGCTGAAACAATCATGGGATTTAAGAATGCATGGGATAGACATAAAGGATTTCTGGAGGTCAGGGGTAAGGGGCAACAGACTTCTAGGAAAACATAAACTGAACTTACAAGCTCAAATGGGCAGACTGGGTGGGCCATAGGCCCTTATCTGCCGACACTGTCTATGTATCTATGTATCGTGAGTAATTATTAGGGTAGCTCCCTGCAACAACAGCCTAATCTAAAAGTGTGTTATCTGATTGTCTTGTTGTTTTCTTTTCACAAACTGAGCCCTCCGGTTCCGGATTACAAATATTGTGTGTTGTGCATGCTGTTTTCTTCCATCAGAGGGTCCCAACCAGCTGCAACATTCCTGGCTAGCCCACCATTCTCCATCTGGGTACCCAGAGTGTGTGACTGTTTATGGACCCTAAAGTGCATGCATAACTGATTGATACAGCCTTTAAGCAAATTAACCTGATTATGCCTCTCCCTTGTTCAAGTCGCTTAAATGAATGAGACCCAGCTCTTTTTTGCATTTACCCTGACTGTGGTTCCAGTTTGTGCAAGAGCACTGTACTGCTGTTATTGGCTGTGTATAACCTAGTTTTACAGGGGCTTTCTAGGGCTGGGTAAGAGGAAAGCCTTGGTGGTAAGTGCAAACAGTGTGGGTACTTGTGTGGTGTTTCAGAGGTATTGTGAAAGCGATGATTGTGTATTGTTCTGGCCACTAGTAAGAAAAGAGGTGGGTTACATTGTCCCAGAGGGCTGTGCCCATGTTAGCTTGACCACTACCACCCCTGACCTCTGGGTGGAGGCACCCATTTCAGAACTCAGGCCCCTTAACCTGCTACTAGCCAAGCAGGCAGGGGTAGTAGCCCTTGGGATAGCGCCACCTAGGGGTTACATTTTGGAGGCTCACCACTGGGATTTTGTGCCTTCTAGTGGCCAGAAATTATGAATTATTGTTAAAGATTAATGGCTACCCCTGTAGAAATGGCTGCACATCAGTTGGTGGGGTGGTGTACTGGGCAGTAGATTCACCCCCAAGTGCTCTATTTATACTGGATATTCCGCTGGGTACCAGTAAAGACACTGTAGGGGGAGCACTTTCCAAAGTTAAATGTTTAAAAAACCCTGTGGTGGTGGGTTAACAGGCTGATTTGATTGCCCAAACTTTTATAGCCTTGGTAGAGTGTAGTGACCTCGTGGACAGCTCTAAAGTGCCACAGACTATTGCCCCAGAAGGGGTTCCAGCTGCTTGGAGAGTGATAACAAAAGACAGTAAAGACCGCGGGGAGGATGAGCTCCCACCATTATCTGAGACTTTTGCGGAGAAATTTGATAAATTGTTGCTGGAGGAAGGGAAAACCATGGAGGACTTTAAGAAACTATTCCTGCCAATTGGTGGCGTTCCATTCCCAACACCCCCTCCCACTCGAGCACCTGTTACTGCCCTGCCTTCTGTGCCCATGCCAATGCTGGCCCTTATATTTGTACCCGCCAATAGTCACGACTCCTACCGAAGGCTAAAAATCTTCTAGGGTACCCTGCCCACCCCCCAGAGGGAGGATGACTGGGAGACCTGGATAGACTCTATTGCCCCTCTAGTACTTGAATGGCAATGCTCAGAAGCAGAGAAAAGAAAGAGGTTGCATGAGAGCCTCCAAGGTCCTGCCCTGGCTACCATCCCTGCCAAGGTGGCCAATAACCCTGGAGCAACTGCACATGACTATCTTGATGCAGTGGAGTATGTATATGGGAGCCCGGATTCAGATGAGGATCTGTGGTGGAGAGTAAGAAACACTCAGCAGTACCCAGGGGAGCCATTGTCTGTGTATGTACCTCGGCTTGAAAAACTGCTACAAGAGTGCCTCAGAAAGGGTAGTTTGCCATCAAATGAATTAGCTTGAACTAGGCTGGACTGGATCCTTAAGTCTGCTCCATTTTCAGAATTGTTACTGCTTCAGTTGCGCCTTGCTACCCGACTGGAATCGCCCCCCTCCTATAATGAGCTAATGAAAGAAATTCAGGGGATTTAGCAAAGGTGACCCCATGGGGGAATTTCACCCATATCTGCTGCTGCTGTGCAAGTGACTGAGAGTGATTAGGCAAGTGAGGCTCGGGGCAAAAGTCGGCACTTAACAAGCACTCTGAGAATGCAAAGGACTTCCCGCCCTGGGCCCAGCATTAGAAAGATGAGCTACTAAAGGAAGTCCAAGAGATGAAGATGGTTGTTTCCGCAAGGATTTCCCCCATGGAACAAGATTCTGGTCCCTTTCAGGACATGACTTCCATGGGGGTGGGGGTGCACCCTCAGGCATCCGCTACCGAGGGTGGCTCAAAGGCTGAGATCACCGGATTGATTGCTACTGTAAAGGAACTGTTAAGATATGATGCACTACTCTCACCGCTGCAAGTGGATACTTGACCCCAGTCTCTTACTATTGTTTCAGTTTCTCATACGATGTTCTCTCCCAGGATGACCCAGTAGTCTATCATTTGTCACAACTGTGGAAAGGATGGCCATATGAAAAGAGAATGCTGGTCTCAGAAGGACTTAGAAAGAGTAGTAAATAGACTCCAAGGGAAGCTCCAAAAAGCAAATCAGTGGCCAAGGGGTGCTGAAATGACTGCAGTGAGGGTTCAAGGAACCGTAACTCAAATGTCTTTGTGGCTAAATTGCCTCTGCTACTGCCTCTCCAGACTGGTCCAAAATAGTGGGCCCTTCAATGAAGACTATGGTGACTGTGAATGGTATTCATACTAGGGCTGTGCTTGACAGTGGGTCTCAAGTGACCATTGTATTCCAGGACTGGTATGACAAACACTTATCTGATGTGCCTTTGCAATCCCTGGAAGGCCTACATGTATGGGGCCTTAGCGACAAGTCTTATCCCTACCTATGATATGTCTGCCTCTGGTTGTCTTTTCCTGCAACTGTAACTGGTGTAGAGGAATGAGTAGAGACATTGGCCCTAGTGTGTCCCCCCACCGGACTGTATGATGGGGTCCCCCTGTTAATTGGGACAGACGATCATATGTTTCGGAGACCGGCGCAACTCTGTCATGAGAAACAAGGGCGATGGACTGGAAGGTCCCTGAGAATTCCGGCTCTGATCAAGAGGGCCTATGATTTGCAACAGAAACCCAAGAAAGTAGACCAGGATGAACTGGTGGGGATCGTGTGGAAGAAGGATCCCGATTCAATGGTACTGGCCCCTAATGACCAGTGTACCATTCAAGGGGAGGTCCGCATCCAGAAAGATGTCAAGAACAAAATACTGATGTTGGATGCGCCAGGTGATGGAAAATTGCCAGAAGGATTATTGGTCAAGCCTAGCATCTTGCCTGCTCGTGCCCATGCCTATGCACGACGAGTGATGGTACAGATTCACAATGAGTCAGATCGGGAGATCCGGGTGAACAGAGGGTGCACCCTAGCTATGGTACACTGCACAGACACTGCAGTATTGCCCAGCAACAAGCACCCTGGTGAGAAGGAGAGAGTGACCCCAGACTTGTTTGACTTTGGTGACTCCCCACTGCCAGCTGAATGGAAGGCTAGAATTAGCTACAGGCTTGCCCAGACAGACCAAGTGTTTTCGTTGTAGGAATAGGATGTGAGATATGTCCAGGGTGTGGAGGATCACATTCATCTGCATGATGAATGGCCATTTTGAAAGAGGTCCCGATGCCTAGCCCCAGCAGACATAGATGATGTGAGAAGACACCTGCAGGAAATGCTCGCTGCTGGCATGATATAAGAATCCAAGAGCCCATACACCTCTCCCATTGTGGTTGTGCATAAGAAGAATGGGTCTGTGAGGACATGTGTTGATTATTGAACCATGAACCGGCGGACCATCCCAGACTATTACAGCATGCCTCGTATTCAAGATGCCCTGGACTGCTTGAATGGGCGTAAATGGTTCTCGGTGTTGGATCTTCGCAGTGGATACTACCAGATCCCGATGGTCCCAGAAGACTGTGAGAAAACAGCCTTCATCTGTCCATTAGGGTTCTACCATTTTCTGAGGATGCCATGGGAGATATCGGGTGCCCCGGCCATTTTTCAGCAACTGATGGTACATGCAGTGGGAGATATGAATTTTCTGGAATGCCTGGTGTACTTGGATGATGTCATTGTGTTTGGGAGCACCTTAGAGGAGCTTGAGAACTGACTGTTTAAAGTCCTAGACCAAATGGAAGACTTCGGCCTCAAGCTGTCCATTGACAAGTGTCAGTTTTTCCAAACCTCCGTGAAGTATGTAGGGTACATTGTATCTACAAAAGGGATACAGACTGATCCCAGTAAGGTTAAAGTACTGACTACTTGGCCCCAGCCCCATAATCTGAAAGAACTACAATGTTTCCTGGGGTTCAGTGGCTACTACCACAGATTTATAAAAGACTATTCCAAGGTGATTCACCCACTCTTGAACCTTACCCAGGGTTACCCTCCTACCAATCATAAATACAAAAAAGGGTCTGTTAAAGAACCAGAAAAAGTATACTTCCACCCAGGTGAACTCTTCGGGCCCCGCTGGATGCCTGACTGTGAAGCAGCCTTCCATGAGATCATATACCAGCTCACCCATGCCCCCATTCTCGCCTATGCTGACCCCACCAAACCCTATGTGCTGCATACGGACACTAGTCTGCAAGGTCTAGGAGTGGTGCTGTATCAAGACCATGAGGATGGCCTGAAACCAGTAGCTTTCAGTTGTAGGAGCTTGACCCTGTCTGAACGAAACTACCCTGTGCATGAGTAGGAGTTCCTTGTGCTAAAATGGGCCACTGTTGACCAGTTTCATGAATACCTCTATGGGGCAAAGATATTGGTGAAGACTGACAATAACTCGTTGACCTATGTACAGACCTCAGCTAAGTTAGACGCCACTGGGCACCGGTGGCTTTATGCATTATCAAACTATTACAATGCTGTTGAATACAGACTAGGTCTGAACCATATTGATGCTGAGGCCCTATCACGAAGGCCCACTTCCAAGAGTGAATGGCTCAGGTTGTCTGAACCTGACATTCCAGCATTGTGCCAAAAGTTTGATAGAGACAAACAGATGTCTACGGGCACAGTGGACTGTTTAGTAGATTGCTTGGGCCCTTCTGACACCTGCATACCAGATGCTTATTGCCACTTCTCTGCTCTAGATATTAGTGCACTACCTCAATTTGACAATGGCAGCATTCAGTGTGGGCTCAATCCCAAGATCCTATGATTCAGCCAGCACTTGATGCACTGCGTGCGGGGAAAGATGTGTCTAAGTTACATTCCACTAACTTGCGAACTGCTTTATTGTTTAAAGAAGGCCCCAGATTAAAGCTGCTCAATCAGTTGTTGTATAGAGAGACAGTAGATCATAGTGGCAAAGTAGACAAGCAACAATTGGTCCTGCCCATGACCTTTAAAGATTTGGTACTGAGGTCCCTTCACAATCACATGGGGCACCTCGGTATCGACAGAACCCTTGACCTGGTGTGATCTCACTTCTACTGGTTCAAAATGGGGGCTGATGTTGAGCACCATATAAAGACTTGTTGTCACTGCCTGCAAAGAAAAGCCATGCCTCAGAGGGCTGCCCCCCTTGTTAATATTACTACCAGCACCTCCATGGAACTAGTCTGCATAGACTTCTTGTGTTTGGAACCTGATCAGTGGAACACTGGCAATGTGTTAGTGGTTATGGATCATTTCACACAGTATGGACAAGCTTTTCCCACCAAAGAACAAAAGACATCTACCGTGGCCAAGATGCTAGTGGAAAATTTCTTTGTCCACTATGGTGCCCCTCAATGGATCCACTCTGACCAGGGCAGAGACTTTGAGAGTGGACTAATCAAAGAAATGCTTTCTCTGTGGGGGGTGCAAAAGTCAAGAACCACCCCCTATCACCTGTAGGGAGACCCTCAACCAGAATGCTTTAACCGCATCCTTCTAGACATACTGGGCACCCTCCACCCAAAAGATAAGCATAAATGGATCCAGCAGATTAGCACCTTGGTACATGCATACAATTGCACAAAAAATGATGCTACTGGGTTCTCCCCCTACTGCCTCATGTTCAGGAGAGAGGCCCGGCTGCCAGTTGATGTCTGTTTTGGGTATCTCCAGATGGGGTCTGAGCCAAAAACTACTTGCAATATGTACAAAAACTGAAAGCTCAATTGAACCATGCCTATCAACTGGCCCAGACAATGGCCGCCAAGAGAAATCTAGTCAACAAAGAGAGGTATGATAAAAAAGTAAAGGCTCAAGAGATTCAACCTGGAGACCTTGTGTTGTTACGCAATTTGGAACTGCATGGTAGATGCAAAATTGCTGATCGGTGGCACCATCTTCCGATGTAGTAGTTGGAAAGCTGGATGATTTACCTGTGTACAAGGTGCGCACAGAGAACAACTCCAAAGCTGTCAAGACCATGCACCATAACCACTTGCTACCTATCGGCCAAGTCATGTTTGAGGCTGAACCCCCAGAAAATGAGTTCCTTGGGCCAGTGACTTATGCTGCTGCAAGAAAGAGACAGAGTTAACCTACCCCAGTGGTCACAGATTTAAGGTTTCCTCTGCAGCAGGCCCAGAATGATAGTGACTGTCAGTCCACTTCTGACGAAAGTGAGTGCGACTATGCCTATTACCCCTCTTATGAAATGAGTCAGCTGTTTTGAGGTAACTCCATGATTAATTGTGGGGATGAAGCTGGGCCTTCTGGACTGCCTAATCTCCCAGCTTTGTCCTTGGAGCCAATGCTCCCTGAAAGTGAAGTGCAAAGTATCACTTCTGAAGATGCTGAGTCTCTGTGTATTGTGGAACTGTATGATTTGCCTGAGGGAGGGGCTGATGGAATGAGTCTTTCTGGTGACATACCAGAACTTGAAGAACACTCTGAGAGTGCTGACCACCCCTCTTCAGTGCCTCAAAGCTTGATTGTGCCTGAGCCTTCACAAAATGAGTCAAGTGTTGTAGAAACAGAGCCTACAGAGCAAGGAGCTGACAGTGTTCCAAGTTTGGACATTCCCATCCAGGCAGATGCACCCCTCACAAGTAACGAGAGTCCCCAGACCAGTGCTGACAGGACATAGACTGTAGTTGTCCCCCTCATAAAGACTGGCAGAGCTGTCAAGCCAATAGTACACCTCAGTTATGATTCTCCCGGGAGGCCAGTGGATTTGCCTCTCAATGTGGTGCACAAAGGTGTTTATGTCTCACCAAGTTCACTGACCAAACTGAGCTTGACAGCCAATTCCAGGTTACTTGTCTTTCCCTCTCACCATGGTGCCCCTGCCCCCTCTGGCCCCAAGTTAGCTGATAGGGAAGGGACCCCCTCTTGCATTGTTTAAGGTACAAGAACTTATTACCTGATTCAGTATAGCAATGTTCAATTTATCTGTGTGAAATATGCAAAATGTGTTGTCAGAATGGATACAGTATTGTGAAGTGTAGAGAATATGTATAGTAAAGGTATAAGTTTACTTTGACTGATACATCAGATGTCACTCACATAACATGCAAATGGTATAACTGTCTTGTATAGTTTGCATTTGCAATATTGTGATGGTACAGACTTGACGCGGACACCAAGTTTTCTCCAGTCAGGGAAAGGTGTAACCCCCCCCTACAAATGGGGGTTCCCAAAAAGTCTTCCTTGAGCTTGCCTAAATGCTCACTGCCATGCTGGTGTCCTGTGTTCTAGCAGTTTAAATGAGATTGCCAGAGAGTGCCTGTATAGCCACTGTGTACTGTCTCTTTAAGAGCTGCTTGGATTGCAGTTATAAGTAATCTGAGAGGGTGCTCTGTTGAAAGATGTAACTATTGGCTGAAAATCATTTAGAGTGATAATGAAAGTGTAGTTTGTCTAACCTGCCTTCTTTGCAGCAAGGACTGTTTGGTTTATCTCCACTATCTTGGTCCTGGACTGCCGAATTGGACCAATCAGTACTGGTGGAGCCGGACTAAAGGAGCTGTCTGGAGTCAAAATCTGTAGGAATTGTAGTTTTGGGCTTTTGGCGACCTTTTGCACCTGAAGGGGGATTCTTTGTTGTGACTGACAGACAGATCAGCCAACCAAACCTTTTGGATTCTGGGGAAAGTCCCAGGCTTGCTGGCAGTTGAGTCAGATCTAAGTTGGGAGCTGAAGAAGCAACAGCTTGAGACAGTCAAGCAGCCATCTGAGTAGTTTCATGCAGGAGAACTGAGAGGGAGAGAAAATAATTATTTCGGACTAAATCCAAGTTTGTGAGAATGTAGTAAGCCACTGATTTCTTACCAGACTCATACCTGAAGAAGACCAAAGATTTTGCTGAATGCGATCAGCCTGTTAGGATTTCCAGCTGCTTTTGAATCCCCGGTTTGTGCAGAGACTTTGCGATCATGACTGGAGAGTGGTTTGCCTGGTACAGCAGAATTTCCTTACATGTAAATGTGCTGTAAGTTGTTAGTGGGTCGTGATTTGGTTCCCCACTGTGTGAACTGTGTTCTGCTTGCTGGAAGCTGTATACAGCCCAAAATGGACTGTATCTGAATTTGTCTCCATTTGGCCAGGGCCTTGCCACACTGGCCCAGCCAGACTACCTGCTGCACAAAGAAAGCCATCGACGCGAGACCTGCCTGGGGATAAGCTCCCTACTCCACGCTTGAACAGGAATGATGCCTCGGCGATTCGTGTGGGCCCTGTTTCTCCTGGCTCTCCAGATTAACCACCTGCTGTTTAGATTTTCATCCAGCCAGTGTCCAGTCTTGGGTATCGGGAGTAATCATCAGGGTAGCTCCCTGCAGCAACAGCTTAATCTAAAAGTGTGTCATCTGATTGTCTTGTTGTTTTCTTTTCTTGAACTGAACCCTCCGCCTCCAGAATACAAATAGTGTGTGTTGTGCATGTTGTTTTCTTCCATCACAGGGCCCCAACCAGCTGCAACATTCCTGGCTAGCCCACCATTCCCCATCTGGGTACGCAGAGTGTGTGACTGTTTATGGACCCTGAAGTGCATGCATAACTGTTTGATTAATACAGCCTTTAAGCAAATTAACCTGATTATGCCCTCCCTTGTTCAAGTCCCTTAAATAAATCAGACCTAACACTTTTTAGCATTTCCCTGACTGTGGTTCCAGTTTGTGCAAGAGTACTGTACTGCTGTTATTTGCTGTGTATAACCTTGTTTTACAGGGGGTCCCCAGGGCTGGGCCAGATTAAAGCCCTGGTGGTAAGTGCAAACAGTGTGGGTACTTGTGTAGTGTATCAGGGGCATTGTAAAAGTAATTATTGTGTATTGTCCCGGTCACTAGTAAGGAAAGACAGGGTTTCAGTGTCCCAGAGGGCTGTGCCCAGTTAGCTTGACCACCACCAACCCTGACCTCCGGGTGAAGGCACCCATTTCAGAACTCAGGCCCCTTAACCTGCTACTAGCCAAGCAGGCAGGGATAGTACCCCTTGGGATAGCACCACCTAGGGGTCACACTCCCAAACCAGAGGAGCTACACTCCAACCCCTGAAAACAAAGGAGCTGTCCTCAGTCCCCCCAAACCACAGTAGCTGCACACCATCCCACCTAAACCACAGCAGCTGCGCTCCATCCCCCAAAACCACAGGAGTTGCACTCTAACCCCCCAGACCACAGGAGTTGTGCTCCATTCCAACAAAACTTAGGAGCTGCCACTCCATCCACTCCAAACCACAGAAACTGCACTCCATCCCCCCAAACTACAGAAGCTGTGATTCATCTTCTCAAACCAGAGAAGCTGCACTCCAAGCCCTAAAAACAAAGGAGCTGCACTCAGTACCCCCTGAACTGCAGGAGCTGCACTCCATACCCTCAAACCACAGGAGCTGCACACCATCCCACCTAAACCACAGCAGTTGAGTGCCATCCCCAAACCACAGGAGTTGCACTCCATCCCCTCCCCAACCACAGGAGCTGAACTCCATACTGCAAACCACAGGATCTGCCCACCATCCCTCAAATCACAGGAGCTGCACTCCATCCCGCTCCCCAAAACAAAAGGAGCTGCACTCCATCCCCACAAGTCGCAGGAGCTGAACTTCATCCCCACAAATCACAGCAGCTGCACACCTCCCCCACCAAACCACCAGAGCTGCACTCATCCCCCAAAGCACAGGAGCTGCATTCCATCCCTCACAAAGCACAGGAGCTGAACTCCATTCCCACAAGCCACAGGAGCTGCACTCCATTCCCCCAAACCACAGGAGCCACACTCTTTCCCCTCAAACCACAGGAGCTGTGCTCCATTATTCCCAAACCACAGGAGCTGCACTATAACCCCTCAAACCATAGGAACTGTGCTAAACAACAGGATCTGCACTCTAACCCCCTACACCACAGGAGCTGTGCTCCATTCCCACAAACCACAGGAGCTGTTCTCCACCACCAACCAAATCATAGGAGCTGCACTCCATCCACTCGAGACCACAGGACCTCTGCTCCATCCCCCCCCTAAATCCCAGGAGCTGTGATCCATCCTCACAAACCAGTGAAGCTGCACTCCAAGTCCTGAAACACCAGGAGCTGCACACCATCCCACCTAATCCAGAGGAGCTGCACCGTATTCCCCCCAAAACCACAGGAGCTGCACTGCACCCCACCTCAAACCACAGGAGCTGTGCTCCTTCCCTCCTAAGCCACAGGAGCAGCACACCATCCCCCAAACCACAACAGCTCCCCTCTGTTCCCCCCCCCCAAAACCACAGGATCTGCACTTCATTCCCCAAACCAAAGGAGATGCACTCTATCCCACACAAACCACAGGAGCTGCACTCCATCCCCCCAAGCCACAGAAGATGCACTTTGTACCCCACAAACCACAGAAGCTGCATTCCACCCCTACCCACAAAAAATGACAGCAGCTACACTCTATCCCCTCCAAATCGGAGAAGCTGCATTCCATCTCCTCCAAACCACAGGAGCTGGACTCCTACCATCAAACCACAGAAGCTGCACGCTATCCCACCCAACCCACAGGAGCTGCACTCCATTCCCCCAAAACACAGCAGCTGTACTCCATGCCCCCAAACCACAGGAGCTGCACTCTATATCCCACTAAAACACAGGAGCTGAACTCCATCTCCATCAAACCACAAGAGCTGTACTCCACCTCCCCAAACCAGAGGAGCTGAACTCCATCCCCCCAAACCACAGGAGCTGCACTCCATTCCACTCAAACCACAGGAACTACACTCCATGCCCCCAAACCACAGGAGCTGCAATCCATCCCACCAAACCACAGGAGCTGAGATCCATCCCCACCAAAACCAGAGGAGTTGTACTCCAAGCCCCAAAACCACAGGAGCTGAACTCCATCTGCCCCAAACCACAGGTGCTACACTCCATACCCCCAAAACCACTGGAGCTGGACCCCCAACACCAAACCAAAGGAGCTGCACTCCACCCCCAAACCACAGAAGTTGCGCTCCATCTCTCCAAACCACAGAAGCTGCACTCCATCCCTCCAAACCACAGGAGCTACACTCCATCCCCTCCAAACCACAGGAGCTGCACTCCTTCCCTCCAAACTGCAGTAGCTGCACTTCATCCCTCCAAACCACAGAAGCTGCACTTAATCCCCACCCAAACCATATCAGCTGCAATCCATCCCCAAACCACAGGAGCTACGCTCCATCCCCACCCTGAAACCACATGAGCTGCACTCCATCCCCCCAAACCACAGAAACTGCATTCCATCCCCCCAACCACAGGAGCTGAACTCCATTCCCCCAAACCAGAGGAGCTGTGCTCCATCTCTTCCAAACCACAGGTGCTGCGCTCCATCCCTGCCAAACCACAGGAGCAGAACTCAATCCCCTCAAACTTCAGGAGCTGCACTCTATACCTCCAACTCCACAGGAGCTACATTCCATCAACTCCAAACCATAGGAGCTGCACTTCATCCCCCCCAAACTACAGGAACTATGCTCCATCCCCTGCAAACCACAAGAGCTGCACTCCTGCCACTCAAACACAGGAGTTGCGCTCCATCCCCTCTAAACCACAGGAACTGCACTCCATCCTATCCAAACCACATGAGCTGTGCTCCATCCCCCCAAACCACATCAGCTGCCCTCTGTCCCCCCCCCAAATCACAGGACCTGCACTTCATCCCCCAAACCAAAGAAGATGCACTATATTCCATGCAAACCACAGGAGCTGCAATCCATCCCCCCAAGTGACAGAAGATACACTCTGTCCCCTACAAACCACAGGAGCTACATTCCAGCCCTACCCGCAAAAAACAACGGCAGCTGCACTCTATCCCCTCCAAATCAGAGGAGCTGCATTCCATCTCCCCCAACCACAGGAGCTGAACTCCTACCATCAAACCACAGAAGCTGCACCCTATCCCACCCAATCCGCAGGAGCTGCACTGTGTCCCCTTAAAACACAGGAGCTGCACTCCATTCCACTCAAACTACAGGAGCTGCACTCCATTCCACTCAAACCACAGGAGCTGCACTCCATTCCACTCAAACCACAGGAGCTGCAATCCCCACAACCAAACCACAGGAGCTGAACTGCTACCCCAAACCACAGAAGTTGCACTTCTATTCCACCAAAACTACTGGAGCTGCACTAAATTCCACCCAAACCACAGGAGCTGCAATCCATTCTCCCAAACCACAGGAGCTACACTCTAACCCCCCCAAACCACAGCTGTTGTTCTCCACCCCCAAATCATAGGAGATGCACTCCATCCCCTCTAAACTACAGGACCTGCACTTCATCTCCCCAAACCATAGGAGCTGTGATCAATCCCCACCAAAACCAGAGGAGTTGCACTCCAAGCCCCAAAACCACAGGAGCAGAACTCCATCTGCCCCAAACCACAGGAGCTGAACTCAATCCCACACAAACCTCAGGAGCTGCATTCCATGCCCCCAAACCACAGGAGCTGCACCCCCCACACACACCAAACCAAAGGAGCTGCACTCCACTCCCAAACCACAGAAGTTGCACTCCATCCCTCCCAACCACAGGATCTGCACTCCATCTCCCCAAACCACGACAGCTGTGATCAGTCCCCACCATACCAGAGGATATGCACTTCAACCCGCCAAATCACAGGAGCTGCACTCTATCCTTCCTAAAGCATATGAGCTGCACACCATCCTAGCCAAACCACAGGAGGTGCAGTCCATCCTCCCAAACTACAGAAGCTGCAATCCACCCCCCAAAAAAACATGAGCTGAACTCAATACCCAAAAACAGCTGGAGCTGCATTCTATCCCCCAAACCACAGGAGCTGCACTCCTTCCCCCTCAAATCACAGGAGCTAAAATCCATTTCCCCCAAGACCATAGGAGCTGCACTCCATTCCCCCAAAACACAGAAGCTCTGCTCCATGCCTCCAAACCAGAGGAAGTACACTCGATCCCCTGAACCACAGGAGCTGCACTCTATTCCCCTACCGAACCACAGAAGCAGCACTGTCACCCCTCACAAACACCAGGAGCTACACTCCATTACCCCAAACTGCAGAAGCTACACTCCATACCTCCAAACCGCAGAAGGTACAATCCATCCCCTCCAAACCTCAGGAGCTACAGTCCATCCCCTCCAACCCATAGGAGCTGCACTCAATCCCCGCCCAACCCATATCAGCTGCACTTCACACCCAAACTACAGGAACTGCACTCCATCCCCCCAAACCACGGGAGCTACGTTCCATTCCCCCAACCACAGGAGCTGTACTCCATTCCCCCAAACCAGAGGAGCTGTGCTCCATGTCTCAAAACCACAGGAGCTGCGCTCCATCCCTGCCAAACCACAGGAGCAGGACTCAATCCCCTCAAACCTCAGGAGCTGCACTCTATCCCACCAACTCCACAGGAGCTGCATTCCATCAACTCCAAACCATAGGAGCTGCACTTCATCCCCCCCAACCCACAGGAACTACACTCCATCCCCTGCAAACCACAAGAGCTGCACTCCTTCCACTCAAACACAGGAGCTGCATTCCATCCCCTCTAAACCACAGAAACTGCACTCCATCCCATCCAAACCACATGAGCTGAACTCTAACCCCCTCAAACCATAGAAGTTGCACTCCATCACCCCCAAACTACAGCAACTGTACTCCATCCCCCAAACCACAGGAGCTGCACTCCAGTCCCCTAAAGAACAGGAGCTGTGCTCCATTCCTGCAAACCACAAGAGCTGTGCTCGATCCCCCCAAAAACACCAGAACTGTACTCCATTCCCACAAACTACAGGAGCTGCACTCCATGCACCCAAACCTCAGGAGCTGTGCTTCATCTTCTCAAACTACAGGAACTGTACTCCATCCCCCAAACCACAGGAGCTGCACTCCAGCCCCCAAAACAACAGGAGCTGTGCCTCATCACCCCCCCAAACCACAGGAGCTGCGCTCCATCCCTCCCAACCCACAAGATCTGCACATCATCCCCCCCAAACCACAGAAGCTGCAGTCAATACCCCATTAAACAACAGGAGCTGCACTCAATCCCTCCACCAAACCACAGGAGCTGCACTCAATCCCCTCATCAAACCACAGTAGCTAAATTTAACCCCCCCAAACCACAGGAATGACACTCCATCCCCCAAAACCATAGGAGCTGCACTCCACCACCCCTCCAACCACAGGAGCTGTGTTCCATCCCTCCCAAACCAAAGGAGCTGCACATCATCCCCCTCAAATGACAGGAGCTGCACTATATCCCCCAGAACCACAGGAGGTGTACTTCATCCACCCAAACCACAAGAGATACACTCTATCCTCTTCAAACCATAGGAGCTATACTCCACCCTCCCATAAACCACAGGAACTGCACTCCCTTCCCCTCAAACCACAGAAGCTGCACTCCATGCCCTAAGAACACAGGGACTCCACTCTATCTCCCCTAAACCACAGGAGCTGAACTATATCCCCCCAAAAACAGCATCTGCATTCCATCCTCCCCAAACCACAGGTGCTACACTCTATCCCCTCAAACAAAGAGGGCTGCACTCTATCCCACTTAACCCACAGGAGCGGAACTATATCCCCACAAACCACAGCAGCTGCACTCCGCCCCCCACCAAACCACAGGAGCTGCACTCCACCCCCAAACCACAAGAGCTACTTTCCATCCCCCAAACTGAAGGAGCTGGACTCCATCCCCACAAGCCATAGGAGCTGAACTCCAATCATCCCAAACCACAGGAGCAGCACTCCATGCCCCCAAACCACACGAGCTGCACTCTAATCCTCAAACCACAGGAGCTGTCCTCCATCCCCAAACCACAATAGCTAAACTCCATCCCCCAAACCACAATAGCTGCACTCTAACCCCCTAGACCACAGGAGCTGTGCTTCATTCCCCCAAACCACTGTACCTGTTCTCCAAACCAACAAGTCATGGGAGCTGCCACTCCATCGACTCCAAACCACAGAAACTGTGCTCCATTCCCCCAAAACACAGGAGCACTGATCTATCCTCCCAAACCAGAGGAGCTGCACTCCAAGACCTGAAAACAAAGGAGCCATGCCCCCAAACCATAGGAGCTGTACTGCATCCCACCCAAACCACAGGAGCTGTCCCCCATACCCCTCAAACCACAGGAACTATGCTCCACCCCCCAAACCACTGGAGTTGCACTCCAGCCCCCTAAACAACAGGAGCTGTGCTCCATCCCCCCCAAACCATGGGAGCTGTGCTCCATCTCCCCCAAACCACAGCAACTGTGCTTCATCCCCCCAAACCACAGGAGCTGCACTCCATGGCCCCAAACCACAGGAGCTGTGCTCCATCTCCCCAAACCACTGGAGCTGTACTTCATCTCCTCAAACCACAGGAACTGCGCTCCATCCTTCAAACCACAGCAGCTGCACTCCAGCCCCCCAACCAAAAGGAGCTGCACTCCATCCCCCCAAACCACAGGAAGTGCACTCCATGCACCCAATCCACAGAAGCTGTGCTCCCTCCTCCCCAAACCACAGGAACTGTGCTCCATCCTCCCAAACCACAGGATCTGCACTCCAGCCCTCCAAACAATAGGTGCTGCACTCAGTCCCCTCCCAATCCACAGGAGCTACATTCCATTCCCCCAAGCCACAGCAGCTGCACTCCATATACCCCCAAACCACAGGAGCTACACACCATCCCCCCAAACCACAGGAGCTGTACTCTATCTCTCCAAACCACAGAAGCTGCACTCCAGCTCCCCAAACCACTCCAGCTCCCCAAACCACAGGAGCTGCACTCCAGCCCCCCAAACAACGGAAACTGTGCTCAATCCTCCCAAACCACAGGAACTGCACTTCATGCACCCAATCCACAGGAGCTGTGATCCATCCCCCCAAACCACAGGAACTGCACTCCCTCTCCCCAAAACACAAGACCTGCACTCCAACCCTCCAAACAACAGATGCTGCACTCAGTCCCCTCCCACTCCACAGGAGCTACATTGCAATCCCCCCAAACCACCAGAGCTCTGCTCCATCCCTTCCAAACCACAGGAGCTACACACCATCCCCCAAACCACTTGTGCTACACTTTGTCTACCCCCAAACCACTGGAGCTGTACTCCATCCCCCTAATACACTGGAGTTGCACTCCATCCCTCCAAACCACAGGAGTTGCCTCCTTTCCCCCAAACCACAGGAGTTGTGCTCCACCCCAAACCACAAGAGCCATGCTCCATCCCTCCCAAACTACAAGAGCTGCACTCTATCCCCCAAACCAAGGAGTTGTACTCCATCCCACCAACCTATAAAAGCTGCCACTCCATCCCCCCAAATCACAGGAGCTGCACTCCATCCTCACAAACCACAGGAGCTGCACTCATTCCCCCCCAAACCAATGGAACTGTGCTCCAGCCTCTCAAATCATGGGAACCACACTCCATCCCCCACAAACCACAGGAGCTGCACTCCATCCCCCCAAACTGTAGAAGCTGCACTCCATCTCCCCAAACCACAGAAGCTGTACTCCATCCCTCAAAACCATTGGAGCTGTACTCCACCCCTCCAAACCACAGGAGCTGCACTCCATTTCATTAAACCATGGCAGCTGCACTCCATCCCCCCAAACCACAGGAGTTGCACTCCATTTCCACCACAAACCATAGGAGCAGAACTCCAGCCCCCCAAACACAGGCAGCAGGCAGTGAGGTGGGAAGTTTGGACAAAAAAAAAAACACAAGCAACACAGTATTGGTACCAATGGCTCTCAGGTAGGATGAGGAGGAAGAAGGGTGGGAAGTGACTCCTCCCAGTCAACACTGGGTGGTCTCTTGCCCAGTGATCAAAAGCCAGTCCTTGGCTACTACCTTCCCAGGTACTACTCTGGGAGGGTTGTTGCTGATGGCCTCTGCCCTGATGTGACTTGGGCCAAAAAAGGCCTGGGGTGGGGAGGGGCATTCTACTTAGGGTCCAGGCAGCAGAGGATCTCTCTATTTCTGCCTGGACAGTCAAGTGATCAACTAGACCACAGGACAACAGCAGGAAGGAGATAAGGCCTTAATGTTTTTAAGATCTGCTTGTCCTTGGCATTGGGATGGGTTGCAGTCAGTCAGGTGTGGAGCAAGGCCACTGGTCAGCAAGAGCAGTTTAAGCTCCTATGGGCAGCGCTAGATTATAGCCCGAGATTTTGATGCAGTCAGACTAAACGTGCTGCTGGTCCTGTTCACGCTGGGCATGGTTGAGCAGCCCCCCAGGCACCCAGGCCTTTGTTAGCCTTTTCACTGGCAATGGGCCTCCTGGTTCCTTGAGCAACTCTAGCTGTCCCCGCTGCCCCAGTTGGCACAGCCCTAGTTTCACCGTTTATTGCAGCAATTCTTCAAATAAAAACCTTTTCATTTAGCTGGAAGTTGTTTTCTGGGTGGGGCAGCACAGGATAGTCTGTTTCCACTAGGGTAGACTTACCAGAGTCAGGTGAGTGGTTAGTGGGTGCTCCTGGTGTCCTTGGTGGTCAGAAGCACTTTTTCCTGGTCCGGTGGTGGGTTTAGGGCAGTATGGGTGGTGGTTTACAGCAATGCCCAACAGGAGAGGGATGGGGGGCGGTGGTCCTGCTGCAAGGATCCTTAGTTGCAGCGAGACTGGGAGGAGGCATTTCCAGGTGCAGTCTTCCCACCGGTGGAGCTTTATGGCTGGTCTCAAAGAGCTGGTGCAGCGTGGTGGTCCAGGTGATCATATGCTGACTGCACAGTGAAATCTGCACTGCGAACGACAGTACAGTGACAACGTCAACAGGTTGCTATACTGTCACCCCGGACCTGGCACTGCCTTCTAGGGGTCTTGCATCCACTCCCTGAGTCAACTCCAGCTCAGAGTTTATTAGTTTAGTTATGGGAGTGTGGATGGCAGAGCCCTCTGCATGGTGTGTACATGGGCAAAGCCCCCTAAAGAAAACAAAGTCTGTAGTGAATGGTTTTATACTGATCACAATTGCAGTTGACATAAAGCCATTGCTGCAACATCGGTCAACAACGAAGTTGTCGAACCGGCATTGTAGAGCCCAGCTGGTGACAATTGCCTGAAGAACCATCATTTGGCAGAGAGAACTGGGTCTCGGTGGGCACAGCAGGAGAGCAGCTTCTCTGCCCACCAAGACTCTGAGCTGCCATGCCATCTTCATTTTCCACTGGGGGTATGCACGTAGCCACACTTCTCTCATGGGACCCAGAACTCCAGGCAATGCATGCTAGGCTTGCATGTTTCGTGAGGAAGTCCCAGAGGATTTTGGTGGCCATATTGCTTGGGACTGGGTAGGCAGAGGAATGGGGCTGTTGCAAATCCCACATTGCTTAACAGGATTATGGCAGCCATCTTGCCTGGGGGCCAGTGCCACGCAGCTTCTGCCCAACAGTGGGAGCTAATCAGGGGAGGTTTATCCCCAGCTTGCAGACAGCAATGGCAATCTTGTTAAATGCTGCAGCAGGTTATGCCAATAATTGGAGCTAGGCAAGAGGTTCGGATAACAGGGATAGGCTGTGGAAGGCAAAACAATATATATAAATTAATAAATAAAAATATGACAGCAGCTAAGGCAAGACATGGGAGCATTCCAGGGAACAGCTCTATGAGGAGGATCATCACAGGGTGACAAGGAATTGCGGGTTCACAGGGGGTAGTGCACTTAGATGGGAGGCAGGGCACACTCTCAAAATTTTTTTATTAAAATTAAAAACAAAACAAAAAGAACAGAATAATAAATCTTTTATAGCCTTTTGGACATAGAGGGATCAGTGGGGGCTGGCTCTCAGACCATGTATCAGTTCAGTGAGATATTCAAATTTGTTATCTCTCTTCCCATGTAATATTTAGGTTTCAAAGACACTGCAGATCAATTACAAGCATGAGCACCCAGAGCAGGTCAGCAGAGCAGGAGCGCTGAGGTGGCTCAGACCTCACTGAACCCAGGTTTGGATGACCCACCCACTCCAGAATTCAAGGAGAAACTGCAGCAGTTGATAGCACTGGGCAGTCCCAAATGGTTTGTGAGAGGTGCCAGGGCAGCAGCCGTGGGGTCCCAGTACATCACACCTACTGAATTGATCAAGAAAACTTTCCATGAGGATGGTAGAGGCCATGGCAACCAGGGCTAGCTGGAAGAAGAGAGTGGTGGCAAGGAAGCAAGGAGAACCAAGGGACACACCGGTGATGGCAAGGAGTGCCACCATCAAAGGGCAGCAGCCGAGTGAGCCAGGTGAGGATAGCAGAGCCACAGGAGAGTCAGGAGAGCCTAGTGCAGAGCCAACACCAGAGTTGTTCGATGGTGAGTATGGTACCAGGTCAATACCACGCATGTAAGACAGTGCAGTATTAAAAGCATAATGTAATAACACTGGATTCCAGTGACGGGGTAGAACAGTGGTAGGGGAATTTCGCTGCCCCTGTTGTTGCATACAAAATGGGAGGGTGGGGAAGTTGCCATGTGCTGGGTGCCTGGTTGAGTTGCTCCCATGGAGAAGTGGTTAGGACACCAGCATATGGCAGAGTCAGGAGACCTGGGACCATGGTTCGATCCCCCCCCCGATCTCCCCTGCTATAACTTTGTGCCACAATTAAAAAAAAAATGAAAAAACACCCCCCTTCCATGTTTTTCCCCATCTCCAAGGTCCCTCCCCCATGAATTAGTTATTTAAGTTCCAGGCGGTATGGGGGTGAAGCCCCCACAAAAAAAAAATGAAGACCCATTGTTTTCAATGGGCATGGTGCACAGAATAGGTCAATGTTTTGCCCGACTCTGTTTTTGTCCAGCGCTGTTTTGCTGCAGCATTTTTAGCCATGCTGTTTTGATGTACAGTGGAATAACCCTGTGCCAGTGAGTATGGTGGGGGTCAGGCAGTACCAGTCTCCCAGGTAGGGTGTAGCGGGTCAGGTTGAGCTAGCAGGAGGGTACACTCCCCACCGAACAGGGAGCATATCCCAAATCGGGGTGCTGCATTTGCTAACATAGTAAGGAGGAAGGGCACATCCACAGTAGGGAAGCACCTCACTGTCAAAGCTCTGAGAGGGGTGCGGGAACAAAACAAGGATAGGAGTCCACAGCCTAGGGTGAGGGCAGAAGAAGTCCAGGCCCCAGGGCAGGGCGCTGTGGGGGGAGGGTCAGGGCCAGTGGGCAATATGCCACAGAGCTGGTGGCCGATGCTGGTTCTGTGGTTTTCCATGTACATGCCAGGTGCTGCAGGCAGAGGGGCAGGTCCAGTGGCATCAGGAGCTGGGGAAGCAGGGGCAGGCACGCCACCTCAGGTGGGCCAGTGTTGGCCTTGAGCATCATGAGGAGGACAACAGTTCTTCAGGGGAGGCAACGTGGCGAACAATGTGGCAGTGAATCAAGTGCCACCATCGGTGCCACTCCCAGGAGAGGCTCAGAGGCCACAAGGGGAGGGCAGGATGCAACAGAGACCAGCAGAAGGCTCGGTGGTGCTGCCCCAAGTATGAAGAGAGGCAAGGGCTGACAAGGGCAGCAGGAGGGAGCACCTGTTCAGGCACAGGTAGACCGGGCAGTTAGGCAGGTTTGGGAGCTGGGGACTCAAGGGACATGGCCAAGGCCCTGCAGTGCAGGGCAGCAGCAGCAGGCAGTGGCAGTACAAGCTAATATTTATTTATTTATTTATTTATTGGAATCTTGGATAACACATTTGAGCTAAAAGCTCCTTTACAAAGGTTCCACGTGGTAAGGCAATAGACAAGGTACATAGACATTACAAAACAGATAGGGATATATACAGCAAGCAAGTACATTATGGTACATACAGATACAGATTCAAGCGAGTACGGTTAAAATACATCAGGTAGGAGAGGTCAACTTTATTGTAACAGTACTAAGAGCATACCTAAGGTGGACAAGCAATTTATAGTGGTAGCTGAGCTTTAGATCATGCAGGTAGAGTTATGGAGGTAAGAAGGGTGGTGACCAAGGAGGGGAGGACAGAATAGATGAGAGCAGGTGCAGGGTGGGGCAGAGACAAAGGGGTGACAAAACGAGGGGTTGAGTAGTCAGAGGGGTGGGATTGGATAGGAATCTCCAGGGTTACATAAGAAGGTGATAGGGCAGAGCTGGGTAATGTGGGGGAGAGAGGGATAAGGGAAATGGTTTAAAGTGGGGGGTGAGGTGGGGAAACCGGGTGGGGTGAAAATTGGAGGATTAATATTTGTGAAGAAAGCAGGAAGGCGGGGGATAAGAGGGAAAGTGGGGGTAAGTGCTCAGTGGGGTCACACCAGGCAGGGGAGAAAGTGTGGGGGGGAGATGGGTGCTATGCAGGACAGATAAACTATCAATAACAGTAGGATTAGGCACAGGTGATGCAGTCGCAGTTGTTAAGAGTGACCAGATACTGCAGCAGCTTGGCCTTAAATGGGTGTAGTTTTATTTCCTCAATCAGCTCAGAGTTGAGGGAATTTAGCCAGCAGGGGGCCCTGTATTCGAAGGACTGTTGCCCTAGTGAGGTCCGGCGGAATTGGATAATGAAGGCAGCTTTACTCGACCCCCTTGTTAGTCTGGAGGACTCCAGGAGGAGCAAGACCTGGGGTAGATTTTTTCACTAATAGACAGACTTGGTACTGAATTCTGCTATTCAGGTTTAACCAACCAGTGCTTGAGTATAGTTTACAAGTGTGAGTTAAACAGTCCACAGCCAGGACTAGTCTGTAGGCTTTGTTTAAGACAATCTTGATTCGCCTAAGTGCTGTATCAGTACCGGCTTTGTAGACTATCAGTCCATAATCTATTATAGAGAGCATGGACCTGTTAACTGCAAGCTTGATGGCATTTTTGGTGAGGCACTGCCTATGCTGGTACAGCTGACCTAGTCTGGCACTAGCTGCCTTGACAACATGATCTATGTGCTGGCTGTAGGAGAGAGAGCTGTCAAGGTAGACACCAAGGTACTTAAAGGTGGTGACCATTTCAATGAATCAAACTTGTTATTGTAGATATTGAGACAATGTGACTCTGTGATGGTTTTGATGGGAGGCAAACAACATTGTTTTAGTCTTTGTGTAGTTGAGCAAGAGCTTAGACTGAAGGAACCATACACCCACACAAGAGCCCATGGGGAACAGCGGTCCCCAACCCACACAGGCAGTTAAGCACTGGGCATATATGGGCATAGACAACTCCATGGGCGCTCATCTGATGCCTGCTATGAGGGACACAATTTGGAAAGGGGAATATATTGAGATATTCAAGCTGTTGTATAGAGCTCTGCCAGATGCAGGGGATAAGGATAAACTGAAGCAGAAGAAATTGTGGAGGCTGAAGGTGCCACCCACATTTGATAACTGGGTAGCAGCATTTAATATGTTTATACCAATCTACTGCCGGAAGTTCCCATAGAAGATTGGGCAGCTCTTGAACTAGAGAGACAACATCAAAACCACACATTTGACCTATGAGGGGAATGCGTGGTTAAGATATAATGAGCTATTTCGAATGCGGCTAGTCAATTCCCCGGATATGCGCTGGGACAAGATCGATTGGCATATGACGAGGGCCAAGCCAGCAAACATTGCTTATACAGCAAGTGGGCACATGGTACCCAAAACATCATGGGTATGCCAAAAAGGGCAGGCACCTGCAGGCGATATAATATGGGAAACTGAGAATTTTGCAAGTTCAGGCATGAGTGCAACAGCTGTGGGGGTAAGCACAAAGCCAGTGCCTGCCAAGGTGGTGGTAGTTTTAAAAGAGTAGAAGGTCACCAGTCAGAGAACAGGCATGGGGACAGATCCACCCAAAAAGTTGGCAAAATCCCCAATAAGAATTGAACACATTACCCCCTGGCTTGAGTGCTACCCCATATAAAGGACACACACTACTTAGCAGATGGGTTCTCCAATGGTTTCCGCATTCACTATCAGGGTACATGGGTTTCCACTACAGCATGCAGTTTGAAATCATCAAGCTCATTGAAGCAGGTGGCGGTGCTGAAGATCATTACAAAGGTGGAAGCAGGTAGGGTAGCGGGACCTTTTTGAGAACCACCGCTGAACTCTTTAAGGAGTTCACCTTTGGGAGTGGTCCCAAAGAAATTTCCAGGGTAGTTCTGGTTAATACATCACCTTTCTTACCTTAAAGGGTCATCTGTTAACAACCTCATCAGCCCAGAGGACAGTGCATTCTGTTATGTGTCTTTCGATACAGCAGTTAAGCTCGCTCAACAAGCTAGCAAAGGGGCTTTATTGTCGAAAAGTGACATAAAGTCTGTTTTTCACCTGATACCAGTCAGTCCTTTGGACTATGACTTGTAAGGTTTTTCATTTGACAGTAACTTTTATTATGACAGGTCCATGCCTATGGGTTATTCTGTCTCCTGTGCAGGGTTTGAGACTTTTAGCAGGTTCTTAGAATGGCCACTAAACAACATAGTGGCAACAACAGGATAACACACTACTTGGATGATTTCCTGTTCCTAGGCTCCCTGGGTGCGCTCGAGTGTGAGGGTACACTCCAGTCATTTATGGCACTTAGGGGGTGGTTCAGAGTGCCACTAGCACAGGAAAAGACTGAGGGGGCCAGTAACTAGGCTTACTTACCTCAGCATCGAATTGGATATGGAAGAAATGGTGTCTAGGCTTCCAGCCGATAAGAGGCCATGGCTAGGTCTGCTGGTGGCTGCCAAGAAGGTCACATTGAAGACACTGCAGTCATTGATTGGCAACTTGAATTTTGCCTGTAAGGTGATTGTGCTAGGGAGTTCTTTCATAAAATGCTTAGCATGGGCGACATGGGGGGGGGGCACTGCAGCCACATCATCATATCGGAGTGACCGCTGGCATGAGAGCGGACCTGGCAGTCTGGGACAGTTTCCTTCAACAGTTCAATGGAGTGTCCATGTGGCAGTCTGGGTTAGCATTTAAGCATGACTGCCAGTTGGTTACTGATGCAGCAGGAGGTATTGGGTATGGGGCGTATTTTCAGGGCTTCTGGTTCACAGGCCCCTGGGACGACACCTGGCAGGAGGCAGGTTTGTGAAAGAATGTTACCTTATTGGATTTCTTTCTCATTGTGGTAGCCATCTTTGTGTAAGTGGGCAGATTAAGGGATAAAAGCATACTTTTTCAATCGGACAACATGGGGGTGGTTGATATTTTGAACACACAGTCTTCCAACTCAAAAGAGGTTATGAGATTGCTGCTGCTATTTGTGCTCAGATGTTTGCGGCTCAATGTCACATTTAGAGCAAAACACATTCCTGGGGTATTGAATGTAATTGCAGATGCGCTGTCTCGCCTGCAGTTCAAGCATTTCAGGCAGATGGCACTGGCAGCAGAGAGAACCCCAGCTCAAGTGCCGGAGTTACTGTGGCAGGCAGGGGTCCAAGAACAGCTGAATTGGTACAACACGATCTGGCTCCGGGAACATGGTGTCAGTATCGGGCACATCTGAATGATTTCTGGGAATTCTGTGGGGACAACAATAGGAGCTACAACATGCTACAGCAACCCCAGCTGATTCAACAGTTTGAACACTATCTGATTGATGAAGGCATGCACGCACATGCATACATAGTCACCTGTACGGCATTGCTTTCTTAGCGAAGATGCACGGTCTCCAGGATGTGATGGGTTCATTCATCATAAGAAAGATAATAGAGTTTTGGGCTAGGATTCAGGAGACCAAAAAGGATAAAAGAAAACTAAGAGAGTATGTTATTGGGGTAAATTTTAAACGTCCTACCACAAGTTTGCTGGTTGGAGGACGAAGCATAGCTGTTCAGGGGCTTGTTTCATCGGTGCATTTTTGGGGGCATTCTGGGTGTCTGAGTTGGTGGAGGACTCCACATTCTCAGCAGGACACAACATACAATTGGAGGATGTTATGGTATAAGGAGATAGATTGGAAATATTGCTGCACCCGTCTAGGACAGCTCAGTTAGGTCCCTGCAAAGTAATTATTGTACACAAGGCAGAAGGGCAAGAGCTTTGTCCTTGGGCCATGGCTGGGGAATACACGGCTCAGAGGATGAAGAAACAAGGTTTATTTTTCATGCATGCAGGTGAAAAACCAGTCACGAGGCACCAGTCTGCTGCAATACTTAAGAAGGAGATTAGGGCCACGGGCAGGGACCCTCAGTTTTATAACACACACTCCTTCAGGATTGGGGCAGCTATGGAGGCTTCCAGACTAGGTTGCCCAGAAGCACAGATTTAGGCCATAGGCAGATGGCAGTCCAGGGCATATAAAAGGTACGTGAGGTCGACAGGCTCAGAGAAGGTGGCAATACAAGGCACTCAGGAGAGTGCCAGATATTAATGTATGTGATTTATTTTTCAGGTGCACTACCCACAGTCAAAACCTTCTATTTGATCAGCCATTCCTTTGTTGAGAAAGCACACAATTGGGCAGCTTGTCAAGGTCAAGGGAATCAGCTGGGCATACCCATGGAGAGGCAAGAGTTCATTGGTGTGGAATTATAGGCATGAAATGGTAAGATTTAATACCTACATTGAGGAACTTGGGATTGATCAGTAACCCACCACAAGGCTTAGTTATACACCAAGGGGGGTATGATCTGGGTAACCTGTCCTCTGTTGATTTTATACCGGGTATCAGGATAGGTATACCGCTGCTGCAGTGACTCCCTGACGGCTAAGACCATCACAGTGACAGGATTTGGGCAAAGTCCGCATGTCGCTGTGATGGTCTCTGCACAGCCAGGGAACTGCCTCTCAGGGTGTTTTGCCCCCCACCGGTCCAACTCCGACTCGGAGTTGGAATCCTAGAGAACAGGGAGTGTGGGAGTGGAGCCCTCTCACATGGTGGGTTCAGGGGGCACAGTCCCCCGATGGAAACACGGAGGCATCCCCGACACTACATTGCCGACACTCGGCAATGCAGCTGTCACTGCCGGGGATGTCTCCGTGGCCGCTGTCACTGTGGCATGGTAAAACCATCATGATAACCTAAGTTGGATTATTCAACATATGCCAAATACCAATTTGGCATGGTCTAGGATAGTACCCCGGAATAACTGGAGGAAAGGGTCAGTGACTAGATCGCTGTGGAAAGTCCACAGGGAGGTGAATCGAGAGGTGTCTTATTTCTGCCTTCCCCGAGGAATACAGATAATGGGGCACCAGGACATCTTGCCTGATTATGCTGGGTTTTACAATTCAGATGAGGTGCATGTGTCCAAGGTGGGGCAGGGGCTTTTCAACAACAGATTACAAAATGTACTGGAAGAATGGATCTAGAATATTCACCTGGGACATTGGTGGGAGATTTGTAACTTTGTTACGGATCTAGTGGCAGATGATTCAGGGGCATGGAGCAAAATAAGACACAATTTCATGTAAAGGGGCAGCCCAGTGAGGACATACTCTAGTCAGTAGCACAACATGGGACAGAGAGGGGACCACGGAGAGAGATGGTCAGGCAGTTGAAGCCCGGTGAGGGCAGCACTGCATGGCTGTGGCCTAGAGGGTCTCTATTCCGTAAAGCTATGCTCGGCAAGGGGCTGGCCAGCCCACTGGGGGCTTGCCAGGCTTCTTTTGGCCTAAGGCTGGCTTGTTGGCAAGACAATCTGGATCCGTGACTGAATGCGTCTGCTGCCCCAGTGGAATACTCTAGTGGTTATCATGATAACCGCATTGCCCCTTCCCACAAGCATCTTCGGTCCTCCCAGTGGGAACATCTCAAGCTGATCTCATGCTGCGAATGCCTAAAGCCACCCTAGCTCATAGTCCTGGATGTCACAAGCCAGGTGGTTCACCACTCCCCGAGCCATAATCTGAATTTATGCACTATTTACTGTCTGATGTTTTGTTGACCCCACGCACCTTATCTTCTGTTTGCTCTGTTGTCTATGTACCTAATTCACAAAATGTATCTTGTTCACAGTCTTGCTAACTCCATTGAACCCCACCACAAATGTAAAATTGTTTGCTCTCCTGCTTTGCTGTATTGATGTACCTGTTATACCTGTTGTACTCTCCCGGGTCGTTCCTGAAAATAGGCATATAACTTGTCTAGTGTACCTACCCGGTAAACAAAAGCTAAATAAACGATTGTATACATTTATGCTGGTATTATCAATTTTATATTATCTTTTGTATTGCATCAATTTTTGACATATGTTTTGATGTATTTAATATTTCATGTTGAGTAAATTCGGTCTTTCTGCCAAAATACATTGGTTGGTGCCTTGTGTGTTATTTGGGATTGCAATGTTTCAGTCTGGGCATGGCTCCTCCTGGTCATCACTGGGAGATCCCTTGCCCAGTGACCAAAAGCCAGTCCCTGGCCACTACCTTCCCAGGTACTACTCTTGGAGGGTTGTGGCCAATGGTCTTTGCGCTGACCTGACGTGGGGCAGGAATGGCTTGGGGTGGGGAGAGGCAGAGGCCAAGCTACTCAGGGTCCAGGCAGAAAAGGATCTTTCTCTTTCTGCCTAGACGCTCAAAGGATCAGCTAGACCACACACCCTCCCTAAGTTTAGGAATGTTGGCTGAGAGTAGCCTGGGGCAGAAGTGCAGATGATTCTATTGGACGGAACAAAATAAGACACAATTTCATGTAAAGGGGTGGCCCAGTGAGGGTGTACTCTAGTCAGTAGCACAACATGGGATGGAGAGGGGAACATGAGGAGAAATGGTCAGGCAGCTGAGGCCTGGTGAGAGCAGCACTGCATGGCTGTGGTCTAACAGGTCCCTATTCCATAAAGCTATGCTCAGCAAGGGGCTGGCCAGCCCACTGGGGGCTTGCCAGGCTTCTTTTGGCCTAAAGCTGGCTTGTTGGTAAGACAATCTGGATCCGTGACTGAATGCGTCTGCTGCCCCAGTGGAATACTCTAGTGGTTATCATGATGACCGCATTGCCCCTTCCCACAAGCATCTTCGGTCCTCCCAGTGGGAACATCTCAAGCTGACCTCATGCTGCGAATGCCTAAAGCCACCCTAGCACATAGTCCTGGATGTCACAAGCCAGGTGGTTCACTACTCCCCGAGCCACAACCTGAATTTATGCACTATTTACTGTCTGATGTTTTGTTGACCCTACGCACCTTATCTTCTGTTTGCTCTGTTGTCTATGTACCTAATTCACAAAATTTATCTTGTTCACAGTCTTGCTGACTCCGTTGAACCCAGCCACAAATGTAAAATTGTTTGCTCTCCTGCTTTGCTGTATTGATGTACCAGTTATACCTGTTGTACTCTCCCGGGTCGTTCCTGAAAATAGGCATATAACTTGTCTAGTGTACCTACCCGGTAAACAAAAGCTAAATAAATAAATAAATAAATGATTGTATACATTTATGCTTGTATTATCAATTTTGTATAATCTTTTGTGTTGCATCAATTTTTGATATATGTTTTGATGTATTTGATATTTCACATCTAGTAAATTCGGCCTTTCTGCCAAAATACATTGGTTAGTGTCTTGTGTGTTATTTGAGATTGCAATGGTTCTGTCTGGGCAAATGCATTATCGTCTTTATGCAGGGCACAGTAGAGAAGCAAGGTGCTTGCCTGTGAGGGGTTTTTGTATCGTTAAGCATATCCAGTAATTGAGAGATGCAGGCAGGTATTTGAATTTGGGGAATTATCTCAGTTATTTGGCACCATGGGGATGGATTCACAATGCTGCTAACATGGTTGCTTCTGTGTCTGTATAGTGAAGTGAAACCAAGAACTGAATTGAGAGGAGGAATGCAGCTGTCACTCACCATGACACACCAACGAGAAGGGAGACCTCCCCGTTCAGAAGAATAACAGAAATTATGACACTGGATGTAGGTTTCCCCACTGTGTGGCAAGTTTCCATCAGTAGCAAAAATTGCAATTGTTCACCCATTAGCACTCATCTTCTGCACAGGGTTCTGCAGACCAATTGGTTTAGTACTTGCCCCAGGGCAAGAGGTGGTCTAAAAATTATTTGCCAATGACATTTTTTCTATCCCCAAAAGATAGACTGATTAGAAACAACATTGAAACAACCTAATTAACATTGTAAACATCAAACATTAAAAACTTGTACAGACAACTGGTCAGGCCACATCTTGAGTATGGAGTCCAGTTCTGGAGGCCACACCTCAAGAAGGATGTGGATAGAGTGGAGCGTGTCCAGAGGAAGGCGACAAAAATGGTGAAGGGCCTCAGTCATTTGTCGCATGCTGAATGCCCGTAGGACCTAAAGTTGTATTCCCTAGAACAAAATAGAAAGGGAGGAACATGATTGAGATCTTCAAATATATCAAGGGTATTAACAGGGTACCAGTAGGGGACATCTTCCAGCTAAAGAGGCAATCGAAAACAAGGGGGCATGATATGCAGATAGTATCGAGGAAGTTCAGAAGAAACATTAGAAAATTCTACTTCACAGAGAGGGTGGTGGATAACTGGAATAAACACCCATAGGAGGTGGTGGGGTCAAGAACTGTGGGGGGGATTCAAGGGAGTGTAGGATAGACACAAGGGTCTTTGGGATCTGGGGGGGGGGATGGTAGGAAATTGCAAACTCCTAGCAGCTAGTTAGGCACACTAGGCAGACTGGGTGGGCCTGGTGGACCTTTTCTGCCAACACAATTCTGTGTTTCTATGTAATATAATAACAACATTCACGTCATCCCATTCACATCAATAAAATACAAACCTACAATGACAGAACACAGAGAAGCAAGGGTGCAACTTGTCTTAATATCCTTATATATACTTCAAAATGTTGTAAATAAAAGCCCCATTCCTCACTACCACACTGAGGGGAAAATGTCCAAATAATTAAACCAACAAACAGACAGCTTAGGTCCAGTCTAGGCTAAACATTAAAAACTGAACATTTCTGACACTGCAAAGATGCTCAAGCACAAACTGTATGGCGCACATCACGGATGGAGCCAAACTTCTACTTCCACCATGCTCTCTCACTGCGTGGAACTACTGACATGTTCAAGGATAGGGAGTATGGGCACCCACAGTTCTCTCTGTTCGGGAAAGGCAGACCTGCCTCTCACACAGTTCAGCCACTTCTCATGAAATGAAACAACTCACTCACTCTTGTCACTGCTCTCTGTCATGGTTACATAAGGGACCAAACCAAACCAATTTACAAGGTTAACCATAGAAAAACTTGAGGGACGTACATAACCACTGCCCAGTGGAATGCATGTAGGCAAGCCAGCCATGGACAAATACATAAAGTACTGCTCTTAAAAACTCCTTAATGCCACCTCCAAACTTAAAAGCCTCTCTGCTGATTTAATAATTGGGCCAACAAAACCAACTGAACAGTAACACCCTGTCCCGAATCAAGCAGGGTTTTTTTGGGGGGTGGAGTTCAGCTAGCCTAAAATCAAGTGGCTAAAGACAATTAGTGCAGGCTGCACCAGTGGGATCTAAATATAGTCTGAGGCTGAACGACCAGTCCACAGCAGCACGGTCCAATGCACGCAAAACAATCAAAGTGCAAATAAGAAAGATTGCATGACAACAATGGTTCCAACTTTACATTGAAAGACCACACATTATGCTGATTTAAACACCCAGGCTTCCACTCTACCTATAAAAGTAAATTGTAACATACTATGTTGCATCCAGGTCCTGACTCCTACCCCACATCCACTGGCACCGTAACCCACTGCACACACATTTCCAGCCCACTCTGACTACTTTCACTTGAAAGAGTCAGTGCCCAGTAACCTCCCAATAATCACCACTCGCCAGTGACTTGCTGTGGGCAAATAGCACCAATATAAGTAGATAAGGAGTAAGGAGAGAATGATAGGTAGGGCTGGGGAGAAAAAAGATGGTAGCAGGTAACAGGAACAGAACATCCAATGTTTCCATTCTCCTGCCCTGTCTGTATTTGTGCCAATTTAGCAGAACACTAATGGTCCTCACTGAGCACTTCAGCAGGAAAATCCACCCATTATTGTGTTACTGACTGGCGGGCTGTGCACATCAGAAACATCCATGTCAATATTACACCACTCAGTGTGGGCACTCATAAGCATTTTTGCCCACTGTATAAAAATTCGGGTCATCCTGCTAAAATAATTTTGTTTTATCTGGTTGATCCTGCTGTCACTCCCACCGGCATTTTAAATGGAGCACCTCTAGCAGCCCATCCCACTATCTTCCGTGGCTGGCATCAGAGCTGGGGAGCAGCCACAGAAGAATGTATAGCAGGGGTCTGCAACCTTTCCAGGCCTGGAAGCCATATGTCTGATAACCACAAAATGTCCAACCACAAAACAGCCACACAAAATACTTTTAAATCAGCCCTCCCCCGCCATACTGCACTCTGTTACCACACAGAAAACAATCTTTCTTTTTCCCCATGTAACCCCTAGGTGGCGCTATCCCAAGGGCTACAACCCCTGCCTGCTTGACTAGTAGCAGGTTAAGGGCCCTGGGTACTGAAACGGGTACCTCCATCCGGGGGACACGGTTGGTAGTAGCAAGGCTAACCTGGGTACAGCCCTCTGGGACACTGTAACACCCCTCTTTCCCCTCTAGTAGCCTAGACAATATGCAACAAACACTTTCACAGTAGCCCCTATTCAGCATACAAATCCCCCACACTGTTTGCACTTACCACCAGGATTGGTTCCACCAGTTCGACCCTGGAGACCCCTTGTAAAACAAGGTTAGGCACAGCAAATAACAACAGTACAGTGCTTTTGGTACAAACTGGAACCACAGTCAAATCAGATGCAAAAAGAGTTAGATCTGATTTATTCAGGAGACTTAAACAAGGGAAGGGCGTGATCAGGTTGATTGATTCTATAACTGATCTTGTCAGGCAATTATGTATGCACTTTTTAGTCCCTCAACACAGTCACACGCTCTGGGTACCCAGCTGGAAATAATGTGGGCTAGCCTGGAACGTTGCCCGAGGTAGGCTGGCATGACTGCTGGTTGAGGCCCTGTGATGAAAAGAAAAAGCATGCACAACCACACACAATTTGTAATCCGGAGCCAGGAGGCTCAGTTCGTGATGATTAAACAAAACAATTAAATCAGATGACACACTTTGATTGAGCTGTTGATGCAGGGTTTTTGTGTTTACTCACGTTACCCAGTACAGGACACAGGATGGATGAAATGGAGACTGCAGGTTGATGTCTGGTTTCAAAAGGAGGGGGGTGGACCACAGGAAATGAACAGTCCTTAGTAAGACTCCAAGCTGCCTCTCCCGATGTGACGTAAATGTGAACCAGTCTCTGACTCAGAGTAAGAGGTGGGGGGCACTCAACAAATAACACTGCAGACAGATGTATCCAAATCCAAATATATTCTTTTATTTTCAAAATGGCCAACACCTCGATGTTTCACCTACAAAAGTAGGCTTTCTCAAGAGATGCCTTCTTCTAAACAATAAAACATACATTAATTAAAAAACTGTCCGCAAACAACAGAAAATTCCATCAAAATTTCAATCCCAAACAATCACTGGTGCTACTCACATTACCTTTAATTATTAAAATCTCCTCCACTCAACTTCTTATTTCTTTGTTTAAATAATCCTAAAAAATATAAAAGTCATTATTTAAACCATCTCCTTTAAATCTAACAAATAATTGTTTCATAATTAGTATTATCCATCACCATACACCCTGCAATAGTGTTATAATATAACCTATACAGGACATAGAACATATTCCAGATACAGTGCTTTCATTATACCTGTATAAAACAGATGTAGGAACATCTAATATCTGTCACAACTTTATGCTTTCTTGTTCATTTTTTACTTAATTCCAAAAGATTGCCTTATTAGTCCCCTTATGTTCCTATTCAGGGATCAAACAAGAACAACTATTTAAGAGATTCCCAACAAAAGACAATGTAGCATCATAGCCATTTCATTTTATTCTCCATTTATCCCCTCAGGTTATCATCTAAGCCACATAATGTGAAAACTTGTTCAAAATCCACAGTATTGTATACAGCAGCATGTAAACCATTTAATTTCAAACCATGCTACTTTTTATATTCTAACTGTTAAAATCATTATCTATTAGTTTCCTTTAAAATGAAATCCACTCATTTTCATTTTTGACTTTTTTCACTAAATTCCAGGCATTCTCACTACGAATCTCTTCAGACTTCTGTTTAAAGATCCAACAGAAGCAACTATTCATGAAATTCACAACAGTGTCTGCAATGACATCAGAGACATTTCATTTTGTTCATCACTTACCCCCTCAGATTACCATCTATATAACATAACATAGAAGCTGTTAAAGTGTCACAACATTATATGGAGCAACACAGCAACCATTTCATGTCCCTTCATATCGTTGTATCTCATATTCTAATTTATTGAAATCACTATCTAATAATTTCCTAAGTGAAATTCACTTGTCTTCTGATGTACCATTTCTACCTGTCAAATGAAAATAACACAGCCCTCGTCCTTATTGCCACATTCCATCCATGGTTATCAAAAGTAAACACTTTCATTTAGTTGTATGCAGACTATTCATAATACTTCTATTTTAAACACACAAAACGGCAAAAGATGATTAGTGTTCCAGCCACTGTCTCCTAAGTTATCTCATAGCAGTAAGTCAATGTACTTTTTTCTAAATCTGAATACAATTTAACTACAGCATCAGCTCTCATTCTATCCTTCGAACTTTAGTCCTACTGTCCTGCATATTCAGAATAAAAAGTGTAGTTTTCAGACTCCTTACCCTGATTTTTTCAGCAAAACCTTTTTCCTGCGTCAGACGCTAGCTCTCTTTTCCTCGTGTGTTCTAATTAGGAGCCATCACTCTCTTTTTAACTCCATGAGGAGCTAGGGCTACTGTGTCACTCACTAACTCCCTTAAAGGTACAGATCCGAAAAAGTCTGTTTACACATTGTCTTACAATAACTTCCATGTATTTTTTTCTTTTCTAAGTACTAGTGTTTTAAAATATATTTCCTGTGTTGTAGCACAAGCAAAAAGGAACTTGGACACCACATCTTACATTTCACAGCGCAATATTGTCTATTTCACTGTAGTTATAATTTTTTAGGGCAAATTCCCATAGCATCTTATTTTATCTGATATCTTACATCCTGGTTATATCCTTTAAAAATATATCCTTTTATCTATACTTCTGCTATAATCCATCCATTCTAATGTCAAATTTCTTGACACTATCAAACATCCATAATCCCTAAATGGCAGTTCTTTCATTTTCTTAGGCTTATGACATCTTATTTTATAGGAGGTCCTCTATTTCTTTTCATGGATTTTGATTACCAGCATTCTTTACTTTTAAACAGATCTTATATAACTAAGGCCTCCTAATTATTCTAACATCTCTTCATAAGCAATCTTTTCCTAAATTTTCAACACATCTTGTTTTATCTGATGTCCTTCATTACTGTTACCTTCTAATTATTCTAATGTCCTTCCTCAATAATCTGATCACTTATTGATCATTTACTGCAGAGTTCTAACATAAAAAAACATATTTTTCACTGTATTCATTACTTCTGTTTAGTCATAGGAACTGATCTCAGACAGACAGTTCAAGTCATACTATAAATAACTATCTGCGGCAGCAATTCCAATTTATGTCTTTATTCAGTCCAATTCTTGATTCCAATGCTCTCATTTCAAAGATACAATGGGTCTCCATTTTTTTCCAACAACTTATTGAAGTCTCCTCTTCCTTCTGGAGGTTTGACCACTTCCAGATCCCAGAACCTAAGAGACGCCCCTGTATGCCCTGCCTTTAAAAAATGATCTACTACTGGTGTAGATTTTTTATTTCTGATATTTGATTTATGTTCCTGGATCTGCTGCTTTAGGGGTCTCATCGTCTTACCAATATAAATTTTGTCACATGACACTGCAGGACATAAATAACCCCCGAAACGTCACAAGTGGCAAACTGCTTGATATCATATTCTCTGTTTGTGTAGGGATGTCTGTATTTCTGCTTTTTACTTGATGACTGGTTTGCCAGAAGAAGCTGGGCCCACACGAATCACTGAGGTGTCATTCCTGTTCGAGGTGTTGAGCAGAGGGCTGATCCCCAGGTGAGTCTTCGTCGATGATGGCTTCTGTGTCCAAAGTAGCTGGCTGGGCCAGTGTGGCAGACCCCAGTCTGGATTGAACAGTTTGGATTTGAGTCCAGTAGTGCTGGATGCAGCTTCCAGCAAGCGTGGCATATTTCCACAGTGGGGAACCAAATCGCGACCCACTAACAACAAACAGCACGTTTATAGTAAAGCATTCACCATACCACAATGCGGGTAGCAGTCCTGCTGCAATATCAGTGTCTCTGAGCAAAACAGGGAATTCTGTGGTAAATGAATGTCCTGACGGGCCGATCGTGTTCAGCAAATCTTCGGTCTTCTTCAGGTTTAAATCTGGTCACTCTTCAGTGGCTTTAACACACTCAAATTTGGATGCAGTCTGATAAATTCACCCTCCCTCTCGAGGGGTAGCAGGCAGACAGGCCTAAACTCAGCCTTTCCACTAATCTCCTGCGTGAACCATGCAGGAGCAGCTGCTTGAATCACTCGAGCTATTTACTCTTCAAACTCTAACTCCAGACTGACACACACACTGCAGCAGACAGCTTGGAAATTTCCCTTCTGTCCAAAAGGCTCTGGTTGGTTGATCCATCAGTCTGTCAAAGCAAGGGCTCCCCCTTCTGGTCCATTTAGGTGCCAAAGTGCAAAAACTACAATTCCTACAGAAATTTACTCCCACAAGACCTCTGGGGACTGTGTCTGTCCCCAGAGGTACTGATTGGTCCCAGTAGGCAGTCCAGAACCAAGATGGTGGGGCAATACTGAAATGTCCATGCTGCAAAGGAAGGCAGGTTAGACAAACTACAATATTATTATTATTAAAACAGAGAAACAGTAAACAGTCACAGTTCCTAGCAGGGCTACCTCTGCGCAAATAGCGATAGCAGAATGGAACGATAACACTGCAGCCTGGGCAGGATTCGAGTCTGAAACTACTCAGTCCCTACCCAGATTCAGTTTGTACCACAAGATAGGCAGCTCTTAAAGAGACAGCCACAGAAGCTAACAGGGCACTCACATGCAAACACTTTTAAATCAGTAGGACACAGAACACCAGCCTGGCAGTGGGCATTTAGGCAAGCCTAAGGCAGACTTTCAGGAACCCCCATTTGTAGGGGGGTTACACCCTTCCCTGCCTGGAAAGAACTTGGCATCCGCATCAAGTCTATACCATAATAGCATGGAAAAAGACAATATACGATATGTTACATACGTGACATTACTACAGAATACAATAATGATTGATGCATCAGTAAGCATAAACATAACACATTACTATACTTATTCAGTGTTCTCTATTCATATACTATATTCATTATGACAGCAGCTTTGCATATCTCATACATTCAATACTGATATCTGATATGACCTACTCAATAACATTACCATACTTTTCATGTAATTGTTTCTTGCACTTTGGATAACCTAGATGGGGGCCCATTCCTATCTGCTAACTTAGGGCTAGACAGGGCAGGGGCATCATGTTCTGATGGTAGAACAATTAACTCAGAAGTGGCAGACAGGCTCAGTTTGGGCAGTGAGCTCTTGGAAATGTGAACACCCTTGTCGACAACATTGAGAGGCAAATCCACAGGCCTCCAAGGGGAGTCATAGCTAAAGCACATCAGTGGCTTAACAGCTCACCCAAACTTTCTTGGGAGGATAGAAACCGGTTCTGGGCAGTCAACATTGGCATTGGTTTCTTCTTCTGTAGTGAGGGATACCTCTGCACTGATTGAAATGTCCAGATTGGGAACACTATCAGCTCCTTGCTCGGCAGATTCTGTTTACACAATGCTTTGCTCATTATTATCTTCTGAAAAGAGCCCAGGTTGCTCATTTTGAGGAGACTCTGGTACAATTAGACTCTGTGGCACTGAAGGGGTGCTGTCAACACTTTCATATTGTTCTTCAAGTTCTGGTATGTCACCAGGGAGACTCATCACATCAGGTTCCTCCTTAGGTAATTCAGAGAGTTCTCTAGACACAATGAATCTGCTACCTCAGATGTAATACTTTTCACCTCACTTTCAGTAAGCATTGGCTCTAAGGAGAAAGCTGGGGGGTTATGCAGTCCTGAAGGCCCAGCTTCATCCCCACAGTTACACATAGGGTTACCTTGAAACAATTGACTCAGTTTATAGGAAGGGTAATAATAATTGTCACACTCACTATCATCAGAGATGGACTGACAGTCACTATCATTCTGGACCTACCGGGGGAAAAGCCTTGAGTCTGTAACAACTGGGGCAGGTTGATGCTGTTTCTTTTTAGCAGCAACTCGAGTCACCGGCCCAGGAGAGGCAATGTCTGATGGTTCAGCATCAATTATCACTTAGCCAATAGGCAGTAGGTGGTTTCTGTGCACGGTCTTGTCAGCTTTTGAGTTATTCTCAGGGATCACTTTGTACACAGGTAAATCATCCAGCTTAGTGACTATTACACGTGGAAGATGATGCCACCTGTCAGCGATTTTAGGTTTGCCATGCAGTCCCAAGTTATGTAATAGCACTCGATCCCCGGGCAACAACTCTTGGGCCTTCACCAGTAGATCATATCTCTCTTTGTTAGCAAGGTTTCATTTGGAAGCCATTGTTTGAGTCAGTTGGTATGCATGGTTCAATTGAGCTTTCAGTTTCTGCACATATTGTAAATAATTCTCAGCTCTGACCCCATCCGGGGAGACTCCAAAGCAAACATCTACAGGCAACTGGGCTTCTCTCCCAAACATGAGGTGACAGGGAGAGAACCCAGTAGCATCACTTTTAGTGCAATTGTAGGCATGAACCAAGGTGCTAATCTGTTGGCTCCATCTGGACTTGTCTTTGGGATGAACAAACATATCCAGGAGAGTCCTGTTAAAGCTTTCAGGTTGGGGGTCCCCATGTGGGTGATAAGGAGTGGTTTTAGGCTTTCGCACCCCCCGCAGAGAGAGCATCTCCTTAATCAATCTTCCTTAAAAGTCTCTGCCTTGGTCAGAATGGATCTGCTTGGGGGGCACCATAGTGGACAAATAATGTTTCCACTAGCACCCTGGCTACAGTAGAGGCCTTTTGATCTTTAGTTGGGAAGGCTTGTGCATACTGTGTAAAATGATCAGTAACTACCAACACATTGCCACTGTTCTTTTGGTCGGGTTCTAAGCACAAGAAGTCTATGCAGACCAATTCTAGAGGGGTAGTGGTAGTGATATTGAAAGAGGGCAACCTTCTAAGGCAGGGCTTTTCTTTGAAGGCAATGACTGCAGGTCTTTACATGGTGCTCAATATCTGCCCCCATCTTTGGCCAGCAGAATTGGGATTGTACTAAGTCGAGAGTTCTATCAATACTGAGGTGCCCCATGTAGTTATGGAGAGACCTCAGTACCAGTTGTTTAAAGGCCATGGGTAGGACAAACTGTTGCTTGTCTACTTGACCCCAACGATTCACTGTCTCTCTGTATAACAACTGATCATGCAACTTCAACCTGGGGACTTCCTTGAACAATACAGCACTTTGCGAGTCAGGGGAACGCAACTTGTTCACATCTTTCCCCGCACGCAAAGTGTCAAGTGCTGGTTGAATCATGGGATCTTGAAATTGAGCACACTGAATACTGTCATTATCGAACTGAGGTAGTGCACTAATATCTAATGCAGAGAAATGGCAATAGGCAGCTGGTATGCAGGTATCAGGAGGGCCCAAGCAATCTTTGAGGCAGTCCACTGTGTCTGCAGACATTTGTTAATTTTTATCAAACTTTTGGCAAAATGCTTTGATGTCAGGTTCAGACAATCTGACACAATTGTTCTTAGAAACTGACTGTCATGATAGGGCATCAGTATCAATGTGGTTTAGTCCCGGTCCGTATTCAACAGCATAATCATAAGTCGATAAGGCAGAAATCCAACAGTGCCCAGTGGTGTCCAATTTAGCTGAAGTCTGCACATGAGTCAGTGAGTTATTGTCAGTCTTCACTAATATCTGTGCCCCATAGAGGTGCTCATGAAACTGGTCAACTATGGCCCATTTTAGGGCGAGGAATTACAACTTGTGAACCGGATAGTTCCGGTCTGATGGGATCAAGCTCCTACTTGCGAAAGCTACAGGTCTCATCTTCATAGTCTTGATATAGCACAGCTCCAAGGCCCTGCAAACTAGTGTCCATATGCAGAACATAGGGCTTGGGTAGGATCAACATAGGCAAGGACTGTGGCATGGTGAGTTGGTATATGACTTCAAAGAATGCTGCTTCACATTCGGGTGTCCACCGTATCCCAAAAGGCTCACCTGTTCAAAAATACACTTCCTCTTGTTCTTTAATAGCCCCCTTTTTATATTTGCGGTTGGTGGGGGCGGTAGCTTTGGGTAAGGTTAAGGAGTAGTTAAATCACCTTTGAATAGTCTTTGATGAACCTGCTGTAGAAGCCACAGAACCCCAGGAGACACCGTAGCTCTTTTAGGTTATTGGGCTGGGGTCAAGTGGTCAAAGATTCTAATTTACTGGGAACTGTCTGTATCCCTGCTGCAGACACTATGTGTACCACATATTTCACAGATGATTGAAAAAAATGGCACTTGTTTATGGATAACTTGAGGCCAACTTCTTCCAAATGATGGACGACTTTGAACAGTCTGGTCTCATGTTCCTCTAGCGTGGTCCAAAAACAATGACATCATCCAAGTACACTAAACATTCCAGCAAGTTCATGTCTCCCACCACACATTCCATCAATCTCTGGAAGGTGGTAGGAGCACCCAAAATCTCCTGTGGCATCCTCAGAAATTCGTAGAACCCCAAAGGACAGATGAAAGGCTGTTTTTTCACGGTCCTCCAGGGCAATCAGAATCTGATAATATCTGCTGCAGAGATCCAGTACAGAAAACCACTGACCAACATTCAGACAATCCAGGGCATCCTGTATGCATGGCATGGTGTATTGATCTGGGATAGTCCATTGGTTGAGGTTCCAGTAGTCCACACACATCCTCATGGATCCCTTCTTTTTACACACCACTATGATGGGGGATGCATACGGGCTTCTTGATTCTTGAATAATGCCAGCAGTGAGCATTTTCTGTAGGTGCCTCCTAACATTGTCTATGTCAGCTGGGGCAAGGCGTCGGTACCTCTCTCGAAATGGTTGGTCATCATGCAAGGGTATGTTATGCTCAGCACCATTGACACACCCCATGTCCCACTCTTTTAGTGAGAACACGGTCTCTCTGAGCAAGTTTTCTGCAAATTTGGGTCTTCCATTTGGCAGACAAAGGGGAATCACCGAAGTCAAATAAGTCCGGGGTCACTTTCTCCTTTTTGCCAGAGTACTTATTACTGGTTAATACTGCAGTGTCTGTGCAGTGTACTGTAGCCAGCCCACATCCCTGGTTCGCATGAACTTCCCTGTCCAACATGTTTCTCACTTGCACCATCACTCGGAGGACATAGGCACGGGTACGTGCAGGTAGTATACTGGGCTTAACCATCAACCCCTCCGGCAGCTTCCCTTCACCAGGGGCATCTATCATCAATATACTGTTCTTTAAACCTCTGCTTAGGCAGACTTCTCCATGGATTGTACACTGGGTGTTGGGGGGCCAACAGTAAAGAGTCAGGATCCTTTTTCCACACTATCCCCACTGGCTCATCTCGGTCCACTTCATCGGGTTTCTGTTGCAAGTCATAAGCCCTTTTGATTAATGCTGGAATTCTTAGGGCCCATCCAGTCCATTGCCCTTGTTTCTCATGGCAGAGTTGCGCTAGTCTCCCAAACATGTGGGTGTTTGTTCTAATTAACAGGGGAACCCCATCATACAGTCCGGTAGGAGGTCACACCGGGGTTAGTGTTTCTACTTGTTCATCTGACACCAGTTACAGTCACAGGAAAAGACAGCCAGAGCCAGACATATCCTAGATAGGGATAAGACTTTTTGCTCAGGTCCCACACATGTAGGCCATCCAGTGATTGTAAGGGCACATCAGATAAATGTTTGTCATACCAGTCCTGGAATACAATGGTCACTTGCGACCCACTATTGAGCACAGCCCGAGCATGGATACCATTGACAGTCACAGTAGTTTACATTGAGGGGCCTACTATTTTGGACCAGTCTGGAGAGACAGTAGCAGGAGCCTGAGTAGACAATTTAGCCACAAAGAAGTTTGAATTAGGATTGCTTGATCCTTCACTGCGGTTGTCGCCAGCGCCCCTCGGTCAAGGTCTCATTTTCTGGAGCTCCCCTTGAAGCCTGTACACAACTTTATCTAAGTCTTTCTGAGACCAGCATGCTCTCTTCATATGGCCATCCTTTCCACAGTTGTAACAAATGATAGACTCCGAGGTCATCCTTGGAGAGAGGACATTGCATGAGGGACTGAAGCAGTAGCCAGGGATCGGGGTCCGATATCTGTTTGCAGCGGCGAAGGTGATGCAACATATCTTAATGGTTCCTTTAGGTCAGCAGTCAATTCTTTGATCTCAGCCTGGGGGTCACCCTCAGTAGAAGATGCCTGAGGGTGCATTCCCATCCCCATGGCAGTCACGTCCTGAGAGGGACCAGGGTCTTTGTCTAAAGTGGAGACCTCTGTAGAGGCACTTGTTGGTACTTTTCTGACTTTCTTCAGCAGCTTGTCTCTCCACCACTCAGCCCATGGAGGAATATCCTTAGTGATCTCCATTTCAGAGAGGTCTTCCTGTGCTGTGGTTACTCGGGCTGCGCCCACCCCATAATCACAATCTCTTTCTTCACTTCAACCTCCCTGAGTTCTTTTGTCAGGTTGCAGTAGTCAGGTGGGTTTATCTCTCCTATCATGGAGCTTTAACTGGATAATCTGCAATTTAGAGTGCTTGGTATGCTGTAGTATGTGCCCCAGCCTTACACAGTTCAAGTCACTGGTGGCTACTCCACCCTTTCGATAAGCTCTCTGCAAGTCCCTCTCTAGGTGAGTAGCATATGCAGACAGACTTTCCTCTCTCCACTGTTTGGTATCTTCAAATTGCCACATCAAAGTCTCCCCTGACTCAGTGTTTCCAAAATTGCCTTCCAGGGCAGACAGGTACTTTGAGCAGATGCCTCAGGATTCGTGGACTTCAGAAATCTAATGGCTTCCAGGGCTGGACTCCTCAAACTTTCCATGATCCTTTTTCGCTTCTCAGCCTCTGCACACTGCCATTCGGGTACCAAAGGTTCAACATAGCTGATCCAGGTCAATCCAGGTCTCCCAGTCTCCTGTGGGGTGGGAAGGGTACCCTGAGAACATCCTCAACTTGCGGTACATATCATGACTAACTGCAGGCACCAATGTAGGTGCAGGCACTGGAACCGGTACTGGAATGGGCAAGGGCATGGGGAAGGTACACCCCCTTGTGGCAGGAATAATTGCTCAAAGTCCTCTACAGTTTTTCCTTCCTCCAGCAACAGCTTAGCAATTTCTCTTCAAAAGTCTCAGATAATGGTGGGGACTCATCCTCTAAGGGACCCTTACTATCTTTAGTATTACCCTCCAAGCAGTTGGGGACCCTTCGGGGGTAATAGTCATTGGCACCTTAGTGCCGTCCATGGGATCACTCCACTCCACCAAAGCCATATGTGTTTGGGTCAATAAATCAGCCTGCCGACCCACCACCATAACATTTTTCAAACCTTCGACTTTGGAAGAGAACCCCTTCTATTGTGTCCTTACTAATACTCAAGGGAATGTCTAGTATAAGCATGGCATGATGAAGTCAACCTCCTGCCCCATACACAACCCCACCAACTGGTGCACAACGACTTCTTCTGGTGCGGCCATATTCCAGCAACAATGATTCTAATGTCTGACCACTGGGGGTGCACTAATCACAGTGATGCCTACAAGATGTAACCCCTAGGTGGCGTTATCCCAAGGGTTACTACCCCTGCCTGCTTGGCTAGTAGCAGGTTAAGGGGCCTGGGTATTGAAACGGGTGCCTCCTCCCAGAGGGCAAGGTTGTTAGTAGCAAAGCAAACCTGGGTACTGCCCTCCAGGACACTGTAACCCCCCCTTCCCCTCTAGTTGCCTAGATAATATGCAACACTTTTACAGTAGCCCCTATTCAGCATACAAATCCCCACACTGTTTGCACTTACCACCAGGGCTGGTTCCCCCAGTTCGACCCTGGAGACCACCTGTAAAACAAGGTTAGGCACAGCAAATAACAACAGTACAGTGCTTTTGGTACAAACCGGAACCACAGTCAAATCAGACGCAAAAAGAGTTAGATCTGATTTATTCAGGAGACTTAAACAAGGGATGGGCGTAATCAGGTTGATTGATTCTAAAACTGATGTAGTCAGGCAATTAAGTATGCACTTTTTAGTTCCTCAACACAGTCACATGCTCTGGGTACCCAGTTGGAAGTAAGGTGGGCTAGCCTGGAACGTTGCCCAGGGTAGGCCAGTGTCGCAGCTTGTTGGGGCCCTGTGATGAAAAGAAAAAGCATACATAACCACACACAATTTGTAATCCAGAGCCAGGAGGCTCAGTTCGTGATGATTAAACAAAACAATTAAATCAGATGACACACTTTGATTGAGTTGTTGTTGCAGGGAGCTACCCTGGTGTTTACTCACACTGCCCAGTACAGGACACAGGATGGACAAAATGGAGACTGCAGGTTGATGACTGGTTTGCCTGGAGAAGCAGGGCCCACACGAATCACCGAGGTGTCGTTCCTGTTCGAGGTGTTGAGCAGAGGGCTGATCCCCAGGTCAGTCTCTCATTGATGATGATTTTTGTGCCCAAAGTAGCTGGCTGGGCCAGTGTGGCAAGGCCCAGTCTGGATCGAACAGTTCGAATTTGAGTCCGGTAGTGCTGGATGCAGCTTCCAGCAAGTGTGGCACATTTCCACTGTTGGGAACCAAATCACGACCCACGAGAGATCACATGATGCAGAGTTCCCGATAGCAGCACTGGAGTGGAGCTCCGCCACCTTGCCTTTTATTTCACTAATATTTTAGTTTAACAGCTTGAAAGGCTGTGAACCAGATTGCTAGTAGTTAATTTGGGAGATAAAGCGTCAGGCTAGTGCCGAATAAATTCAGAGATCGGCTCACTCGCTGCGATGGAGGCCAAAATGAAGCAGGCCCTCCCTAAGCACACTCCTCCAACTTCACTGGAGAAGCAGTCTAAGAAGCAGAAGGCCCAGGGAGCTACAGCTGGCAAAGCAGCAACCCCAGCCCCAGCGGCGATCTCGCTAACTGAAGACCGTTTCATGCAAGAAATCCTGCCATTCAGGGAAACTTTGGCTGATATTGCCTCGGAGCTGAAGTTCCTCCATAATGATTTCAATGGCCTTGCAAGGAGGGTGGGCGATGTGGAGGCCCGCATAGTCTCGACAGAAACGTGGAGGGAGAAGACAGAGCCTACAGTTGTGCAATTGTGCCAACAGATGCAAAAGCTTCAGCTTAAAACTGAGGATTTAGAGGGCAGGAGCAGAAGGAAAAATATATTGACCCTAGGCCTACCAGAGGATGAGGAGGGTGCCAACATTGTGGCCTTCTTACAAAAATTTCTTCAGAAAGTCATGGGGCCTTCCCCACTCAGTGCGAATTACCAAATTGAGCGGGCGCACCGCTCTCTCAGACCGCGACCTCCTCCAGGTGCTCCCCCAAGGCCAGTCATCGTGAGTTCCTAAGTTTTGTTGAGAAGCAACATATAATTAATAAGGCTAAAGAGCTTCAGAAAATTATGTGGGAAAACGCCAATCTAAGAATCACACAAGATCTACCCCTGGAGACCCGGCAGAAGAGAGTCGCCTTCCATGCTATAGTCAAGAAGCTAATAGCAGCTGGAATCCCATTCCGAATGATGTACCCAGCCAAACTTGATGTCTCTGTTCAAGGCTCATGGCTCACATTTGATACACCAGAACAGGCAGCTGCAGATCTTTGCCTGAGGTTACCCAGCCTGTTTAAGGAAGGATGAGCCTCACAATAACTGACTCTTGTGCATTTTTAATTGTGGATAAAAGACTTACTTTTATTTACATGAGACTTACTTTTATTTACATGTGGGAGGGATGGTTTTGAGTTGAGCAGGGACGGCCAGGGGGTATTTGTTTGATTTCTGTGCTGGCAGAGGGTGTAGGGGTCAAGACACACCTAGGGTGGGTCTTTGATACCACTCTTGATTGTATAGGAACACTTTTAGAGGGAGCCAGTTCACCAGGAGGACAGTAATTGATGCGCGAGTGGGGTTTCCTCCTAACCTTTCCCCATCCACCGAGCAGACAGCTACCCGGAGACTCAGGTCAGTTCTCTTGTATCATTTTCCTTGCAGACCTGGGATGGGTTCTAATGGCTTGCTTGAGTGATGGTGGGGAGTTAACCCTTGCGACGACTCTCACCTTATGCGGTCCCCAGTAGGAGGTCGACCAGAACTATGGGCCCAGTGGGCTGATGCCCGCAGCTCAATGCCTCAGTGAGGCCTAGTATGGGGGTCACAATTATTCCCAATTCTAATAGAGGCATAAAAAGGACTTTAAGAGAAGTGCATTCCCCGACATGGGGGACGGTGGGAGGCTACGATTTATAGGGTTACTGACTGATTCTCCCGTATCAAGTAAGATACTTAGCCTTGGTAGGCTACATAACATAGGCGGGGGGGGGGGTCCTTCTGAGGTGACCAGGGAGACTGCACAACGTACTGTTTTGGATGTATATGGCATTTGCTTCACTTACATTGTAAGTGCCATTCAGTTTATTGGTTCCCTAGTTCAGAGTCCTGTTATAGCCTTAAGTGTACCATGTAAAGGAACAATCTGCCTTGTGTCTGTTGCTACTGGGACAGTGGAAGCAAATGCCATGGGGTTTTGGCCTTACACACCAAAAGTTTTTCGGTCTGCAATTTACTTGGTTAGGGCTGTCAGGCCTTTTGTACATAGTTTTGGGGGGTTATTAAGGGTAAGGGTGGTGGGGTTATTTTGGGTATGGGGTATTTGTTTACCCTTGCTGAATTCCATATGTATTAACAGGGCTGTCTGGTTTAGGTCTCATCTGTCACAAGATACGATAAATTCACGGGTAATACTTAGTTGGGTTATCTTGTTCAAAGACATGGGATGGGGCAGGGGTGGGGGCTGGAGTGTGCCTTATGGGGTTCATGCGAACCATCTGGTTCTGTTTGGCATTGTTACTTGCAGTGTGGTGTGAAAATGGTTAAGACCCTCATTAAAATAATTACTTGGATTGTCAGAGGAGTAAGGGACAGCTTGAAAAGGATGCAAGTACTTAAGCATTGTTCAATCCTAAATGCAGACATTCTCCTACTTCAAGAAACCCATCTGGCAGCTATGGAGTCACTAAGCTTACGTAGTCATGGTGTTTCCCAGGTTTTTGCAGCAGGCAATTCGTCTGCAAGCCGTGGTGTGGCCATTCTTATTAAAAGACACATCTCATTTCAGGCACATAATATCATTGCCGATCCTCTTGGGAGATATGTACTACTTAAAGGCATTTTAAATAATAGCACAGTGGTCCTGGGCTCGATATATGGTCCAGTAGGGAGGGATCCTGAGTTTTTGATGGACCTGGCTAATAAAATTGCCATGCTCTCTCCTGCCCCCTTGATTTTGGGTGGAGATTGGAATATCCCCCCATCTCAAGATTTGGACAGGACGTACAGACCTTTGAAGCCTCTCTCACCCTCTCAGAATGCATTAAAGGACTTAATAACCTTGCTAGGGCTAGGTGACTCATGGCCTATCTTAAATCCTACGAGTCAGGCTTATACGTTTCGTTCAGGTGTCCACCAGACCTGGTCAAGATTAGACTACTTTCTAATCAGTTGCTCTCTTATGTCTGGTCTTCACCGGACAGGTATAGAACCCGTAGTGGTATCAGACCATGCAACAGTCTGGATTGACATTTCATTGGGCTCTCGTATTAGGAGGGACACCATCTAGAGGCTGAACACTCAGCTGCTGAAGGACGAAGCACTGGTCTCTCATATTAGAGAGCTTAGTGCTATGTTTATGGTTAATTATGAGGGTTCAGTCTCGAGATGGGACCTCCTCTGGTGCTCCTTGAAGTGTTATCTTTAGGGAGAATTTATCAAAATGGCTTCCGGAAGGAAAAAGTCATGAGAGTCCAAGGTCCTCTCTTTATTAACCCAAATAAAAGAAAAAGAAAACGCCCTATCCTCCACCTCCTCCCCGGGTACCCTATAAGAGATATTAGCATTGCGTAATGAAAACGCGGAACTAATAAGAGATAACGCTGAATATGCTCTGGTTAAAACCAAAGCTAGATATGCCAACCAAGGTGAAAAAGCCGGCAAGTTGCTGGCCCTCCGACTTTGCCAACTTGAGAGCTCACTACTAATTCCTTCAATCAGGGCCACAGACAGCTCTATTAAAACCGAACCTTGGGAGATCGTACAAATTTTCGAACAATTTTATTACGTCATTATATGGTCATTGCCTCCCCAATACAAACCCTCAGGATATAGAAGCCTACTTAGGGTCCCTCAATCTTCCAACGTTGGATGACCCCAGTCAAGCCCTTCTTGCAGCTCCGATATCTACTTCTGAAATAGAAGAGGCCCATCAAAGGTCTCTCATTGGATAAAGCACCGGGCCCAGATGGTTTCCCTTCAAACATTTATAAAAGATTTGCTAAGGAGCTAGCCCCCCCCCTTTTGCTTAAATTATGCAATTATATGTTTACATTAGATAAGTTAGATCCAACCCTCATGGATGCCACAATTATCCTTTTACTCAAACCAGATAAGACACACTTGGACCCAGCTAGTTATAGACCAATCTCCCTCCTAAACTATGATATAAAAATTCTGGCAAAAGTCATCTCGCTCCGAATGAAGACACATTGGGTCAGACTCCTAAGCCCGGAACAGGTGGGGTTCGTAGCGGGCCGTTCTCCGGCTGACCACCTTAGGACACTTACGCATATTTTTCAGGTAGCCCAGTCATCTCAGTCCCCTATGGCGTTAATCTCTTTAGATGCCGAAAAAGCTTTTGATAGGGTGCACTGGGAATTTTTATGGCTTACCCTGAGGAAAATGGGGTTTCCCTCTCAGTTTATTGTAATGATACAGTCCCTTTATACTTCCCCGTCGGCCAAGATTTACTGTAACGGGATCTTTTCTTCCCGGTTTCCTTTATATACAGGCACCAGACAGGGTTGCCCCCTTTCACCTTTCCTGTTTAATCTTTATCTAGAACCCCTGATCCATCAGATCAAACAAACCCCATTAATTAAGGGCATCTCTATTCAGGAACAAGTTCTTAAACTCTCAGTTTATGCGGACGATATCCTTCTCCATTTGGCTCACCCAGTCACCTCATTGGAACATGTCCTAGAGGTGGTCAATCAGTATGGTAAACTATCCAATTACAAGCTAAGTATCTCCAAAACCATAATTTTCCCTCTGAATGGTTTTACCCTGAAATCGGATTTCGTACATTTAGGCATTAAATGGTCCGCCCAATCATTGAAGTATTTGAGCATATATGTATCTGGGGATCCCACCCTAGCTCAGAAGCTCAATCTCAAAGATTTGATTGGGGTCATCCAACAGGATCTTTCAAGATGGCAGAGCTTACCTCTCTCTTTGTGGGCCCGAATAAACATAATTAAGATGAATATTCTCCCCCGGCTGTTTTATCCCTTAAATTTACTGAACCTATGGCCCCCAATCTCCTTTTTCAAATGGTTACACTCTATTATATCAAAATTTATCTGGTTAGGCAAGCATCCCCACCGTGCCTTCTATAAACTTAATGTCCCTAAAGCTGAGGGTGGTCTTTGTCTCCCCAATTTTCTCTTATACTATTGGGCGAGTCACCTAACTAAATTGGGGAGATAGCTGGCCCAGGAAAACTCGGAGTACACCACTATCTGGCTCCAGATCAAAAATGATATCCTAAGATCTAACAATATCGATCTTAATACGGTTTATTATCTAACTAAATCTTCATGGTCATCAAGGTTCAGGACTCGATAATCGGCACCTCCTTAAAAGTCCTTTCACAGTGTTGCTCATATTTTAAGATACCTCTTAAGACAGATATGAGTCAACCAATCATGTCAAATCCTAACATTAAAGTCAGGGGGTCATGTTTATCGTCTCATTGGCTCCCCCAATTACAAGAGGCACATGTTGAGGACCTGTTTTCTCAGGATGACCTCCTTTCTTCATCTGATATCCTTGACAAGTATGATTTCCCGAGACGGTCGATTTTTAAGGTGTACCAAATTAGACACACTATCAGTACCTTATTTGGGGTCACACCTTGGCCATCCTTGCTCAGACCCTTAATGGCTCAAGTCAGGGGAATTGCCTTAGACCCACATTCAGTTTCTAAAGTCTACACTCTCCTCATGACATTTACATGCTCTGGCCCTCTTTCTGGTTCCCCGATTTGGTCGACCCTAATTCCGGAGGTGAACCTAGATTGGGCCCGGATCTGGGAAGATCTGTACCTTTATCTCTCTCAAGATCAACTTAGACTCACACAATACCACATACTTAATAACATGTATTATACCCCCATGAGATTGGCCAAGCTGGGTAGAGTACCGGACGCTACTTGTATCAGATGTGGCAGAGAAGAAGGGGATTTGGTGCATATTTTTTGGCATTGTGAGAAGGTATCCCCCCTCTGGCAAGAAATTAGATCTAAACTCGACCCCTGTTTAGGGTAGGAGGACCTTTTCACAATTGAGGTCTATATTCTGGGACTGTACGAGAGTATTTTGGTCAAAGAACGTAGATACCAGATGGCAATAATTGATATTATTTTTAAAAAACTGGTCCTGAAGCACTGGTTGGACCAGCTTGTCATTTCTTACAGTGAATGGTTAAAAGAAATATCTCTTTTCTTCAGAGCCAATCATCTGATAGCTGGTTTCAGAAATAACATGGATAGTTTTAATAAGAAATAGGAGAAGCTATATGCCTTATACCTGTAATGGGAGTTTGTTAATCCAGATGTTTGATTAGCCGCTTTAATATAGGAAGGGTCTCTTCTCCTCTGTCGGAGGATATAATCAGGCACGCTCCAGAGGGTGGGAGGATGGGTGGGGGTGGGGGAGGGCTAGGGAGGGGGAGAGGGATTTTAGTTAGTTAATCTATGTATAGTTAGATGGCGTATTGTACTGCTCTGTTTGACAGTTGTTAATGACAGGACTGTTGTATAACTGCCTTTTGTTAAAATGAATAAAAATGTTGAATTTAAAAAAACAAATTGCAATCCACTTACAACAAACAGCACATATATAGTAAAGCATTCACCATACCACAATGCAGGTAGCAGTCCGGCTGCAATATCAGTGTCTCTGAGCAAAACAGGGAATTCTGTAGTAAAGGGATGTCCTGACAGGCCGATCGCATTCGACAAATCTTCGGTCATCTTCAGGTTTAAATCTGGTCACTCTTCAGTGGCTTTAACACACTCAAATTCAGATGCAGTCCGATAAATTCACCCTCCCTCTCAAGTGACAGCAGGCAGACAGGCCTAAACTTAGCCTTTCCACTAATCTACCACCCGAACTACGCAGGACCAGCTACTCAAATCACTCGAGCTGTTTACTCTTCAAACTCTAACTCCAGACTGACACACACTGCAGCAGGCAGCTTGGGGATCTCCCTTCGGTCCAAAAGGTTCTGGTTGGTTAATCCATCAGTCTGTCAAAGCAAGGGCTCCCCCTCCAGGTCCATATAGGTGCCAAAGTGCAAAAACTCCTACAGAATTCCTACAGAAATTTGCTCCTACAAGACCCTTGGGGACAGACACCATTTTAGAGTCCCCAGAGGTACTGATTGGTCCCAATAGGCAGTCCAGAACCAAGATGGTGGGTCAATACTGAAATGTCCATGCTGCAAAGGAAGGCAGACTAAACAAACTACAATAGAAACATAGAAACATAGACTTTGACAGCAGATAAGGACCGCTTGGCCCATCTAGTCTGCCCATTTCCCTACCTACAGGATAGGCCACATATCCTAGTTAACCAATAGCCTATTTCTTCCTACCCCCCCCACAAGAATTGCCTTATGTTTGTCCCATGCATACTTGAATTCTCCCAGTTTTAGACCCCACAACCTCCTCAGGAAGGCTGTTCCATGCATCCACTACCCTGTCTGTGAAATAATACTTCCTCATATTGCCCTAGAACCGCCTCATCTTTAAATTGTGTCCCTTGTTCTTGCACTCTCTTTTCTGAAAGATGCTACCCTCTTGGACTTTGTTGATTCCACTGAGGTACTTAAAAGTTTCTATCATGTCCCCTCTCCCTTCTTTCCTCAAGGGTATGCATATTAAGCTCCTTTAGTCTCTCCTCATCACGGCTTCTCTTGCAGACCCTGCACCATTTTAGTTGCCCTCCTCTGGACTGCCTCTATCCTGTCTATGTCCTTGCGGAGATGGGGTCTCCAGAACTGGACACAGTACTCAGATGGGGTCTCACCAACTGCCTGTACAGAGGGATAACAACTTCCTGTTTTCTGCTGCTGATGCCTCTCCCTATGCATCCCAGTATACCCCCAGCCCTCCCTACTGCCTTTTCACATTGCTTGCTAACCTTAAGGTCATCTGATATGACTACCCCCAGGTCCCTTTCCTTTTTTGTTATTGTTACTACCCCTCCATTGTGTATTCTTCCCCTGGATTCTTGTTTCCCATGTGCATTATTTTGCACTTCTTTGCATTGAATCCTAGCTGCCATACTTCTGACCATTCCTCCAACCTTGCCAAGTCCCTTCTCATCCTTTCCACCTCCTTGTGTATCAACCCTGTTGCAGATCTTTGTGTCATCTGCAAAGAGGCCTACTTTTCCTTCCAGTCCCTCTGCAATGTCACTTATGAAGACATTAAAAAGGACTGGACCCAATACTGAACCCTGCGGTACCCCACTAGCAACCCCTCTTTCTTCAGAGTGGACTCCATTTACAATTACCTTCTGTGTCCTGTTGTTCAGCCAATGTTTTACCCAGGCTACCACCCTGGGACCCACTCCCAGGCTGGTTAATTTAACTATTGTGTGGGACTGTGTCAAATGCCTTGCTAAAGTCTAGGTAGGCCATGTCCACAGCCCCTCCCTGGTCTACTACTTTGGTCACCAAGTCAAAGAAATCTATTAGATTCATCTGACATGACCTTCCCACTGTGAACCCATGCTGCCTTGGGTAATGTGCCCCACTGACCTCTAGGTACTCAACTGTTCTTTCCTTCAGAAGTGACTCCATCACTTTCCCTACTACAGAGATCAGACTGACAGGTCTGTAGTTTCCTGCCTTTGTCTTGGTCCCACTTTTATGAAGGGGAATCACATCTGCCTTCCTCCAGTCCTCAGGTACCACACCATCCTCCCATGATTTATTAAAAAGAGTAGCCAGTGGTTTCACTAGTTCCCCCCTTAATTCTTTTAGAATTCTGGGGTGAATTCCATCAGGCCCCATTGCTTTCTCCTCCTTCAGTTTTAGGAGTTCTTGCAGAACCCTTTCTTCTGTGAAAGGACTGGGATCGACCGCTCCTCCCCATCAAAAGTGCTTCTGTTAATTGGATTAGGCACTTCCCCCTCCTCTTTTGTGAATACTGAGCAGAAATATTCATTCAGTATCCCTGCTTTTTCACTGTCCCCCTCTGCTCACCCACCGTTCATTCTATTCAGCCTCACTATCCCTCCCTTTGTCTTTCTACGCTCACTGATGTACCTATAAAAGGTTTTATCCCCTTCTTAACCAAGTTGGCTATCTTTTCCTCAGTTTGGGCCTTTGCTATTCTGACTTCCCTCCCTGCTTCCTTCTGCTTTAACTGGTACAGCTCTCTGTCCTGCTCCTTCTTTGTTTCCTTATATTTCCAGAATGCTATCTTTTTCTTCCTGACTTTCACAGCCACCTCTTTTGAGAACCATAGTGACTTTTTCTTTCATTTTGATTTGTTTATTTGCTTCACACAAAGGCTTGTTGGCTCTGTGATGGCAGTTTTGATAATTCCCCATTGTTGCTCCACACCTCTTTCTAGCCTGTTTGCTAGTGCTTTTCTGAGGCACTCTCCCATCTTGCCAAAGTCAGCCCTCCTGAAGTCCAGTACTCTCACTTTTGTATGGCTTGACCATGTAGCTGAGTTTAACATGAACCACACTGTTTGATGGTCACTTGTTCCCAGATGGCAACCCACTTCTAGATCTGAGATCCTCTCACTGCCCCCATTTGAGAGTATGAGGTCTAAGATTGCTCCCTCATGAGTGGGTTCCAAAACTAGCTGTCTGAGGCCTGCCACCTGTAGGGCATCACGAATGGCCCTGCTCTTGGATGTGGCTGCAGCAAATGTGCTCCAGTTAACATCTGGAAGATTAAAACAATATTATTATTATTATTGAAACAGAGAAACAGTAAACCATCACAGTTCCTAGCAGGGCTCCCTCTGCGAAAATAACGATGGCAGAATGGAGCGATAACACTGCAGCCCAGGTGGGACTCGAGCCTGAAACTACTCAGTCCCTACCCAGATTAATTTTACACCACAAGATAGGCAGCTCTTAAAGAGACAGGCATGGAGGCTAACAGGGCACTCACATGCAAACACTTTTAAATTGGTAGGACACAGAACACCAGCCTGGCAGTGGGCATTTAGGCAAGCCCAAGAAAGACTTCCAGGAACCCCCATCTGTAGAGGGGTTACATCCATTAACAAAAAGTTACATAAATAAAAATCAGAACGACATGCAGTGGCCAACATAAAAAAAGCTAGTAGCCCCAGTTCAGAAGTGCCATACACGGCCCTCCATGGTGAACACTTTTCAAGTGTTAGTTGTGGGAAACCCTCTTTGCAACCATTAACATCTGGCCAGTATCATTTGTTTTGTGATTTAGCTGCTGGATTGACTCCACCTGGCAACTAAGTTTTCCTTTGTATATTAAAATGCCCCAAAATGCCACACCACATTATATACTACATTTTGTCATGGTATGGTGTGGTACCATCAGTACTGGTAATCTCCTTCACTGTCTCTGTACTCTGCTCCCATCCTAAATAAAGTACAAACTCTTTCTTTTAAACAGTCCAGGACACAAGCACCTGAAGGAAGACAGCATCAGCAATAAACATGGTTGGTATAGCAATGACTTGTGTCTTCAGTTACTAGACATGGCATTCAAATTCTGGAGGCTTTTATTTAAACTTGCATTTTATAATGCAGCTTTTATTCAATGGCAACTGGTATTTGAGGTTGGCTAGTAACTGAAGATACATGATAGTCATAGACTTTAATACAACCAAAAAGTGTGGGTGGGGACTAGCTGATGTAATAAATTCAACCTTTTAAACAGTTAAAACTATGTGGGCAGCATGTTGGAACAATTTGCAAATCACAAACGAAGTCTGTAACTTGGAAACTTAGGGTTTCAGAGTGCTGAGTTTGCAGTTTGGGAGATTAGAGCCAAATTAGTTTGTACTAACTTGCAAATGCAGGCCTGGAGCACAAGGTATTGCGAGGCAATCATGAATAGGAATTCCAATTGCATATTGGAAAGCCCAGGGAGCTCCCTAACTGCAATTTATAAACCCAAATTTAAGCAGCACTAAAAACATGTATTAACCATGTGCAAATGGCTGCAGAACCAAGCACACACTGTTAAAATGCCCAATAAAATTAGTATATTGTATAACAGCACTACATGTTAAAGCAGTGAAAGCCAGCAGTTTGTGAGAGAAAATGTGCATGTTTAAAATATGCAAATATTGCAGTAATTGATGTATGTTTTTTTACCCAGTTAAGTAAGGAAGTCTGAGTGTAGGTTACCAGCAGGTGTCACCACTCAAACAAACAAACAAATATACACACACACGTGCACACACACACACACACACACACACACACATACACGCACACACCTACCTTTGTGGGGGTCTTCTCTATCCCTGAAATTTCACTGCCACTCAGAGCACAAAGAAACCAAAGGCAGCACTTGAAATAAGTAAGGAAATGAAAAAAAAGATTTACAGAATCTAGCCATTCAGTGCAAGAGTAAAAGCTGATAGCACAGCACTAACCCCAGCACTTTGCATCATGTAACAGACTTTTACTCTGTGATACCACTAGCACCAGCATTTCACGTCACTCAAGACTTTTGCTCTTTTACTCTTGCACTGGATTGCTTGATTCTATAAATCTTTAATTTTTTCATTTCCTTACTTATTTCGACTGCTGCCTTTGGTTCTTTTTGCTTGATACCTTGAGGCTAAGCATCCACTTGTTACTGTGATCGCAGGTTTACTTGTGTGGTTTTTACTCAGATTGCAACTCACCTCCTCCGATTGTCAGCATGACTCTGACTCTCACCAGTCCTAGCAGTAGGCAAATGGAAAAACTTCAGAGTTGCACAAAAATACTAAAGCGGCAGTGGCCCTTGATACAGTGACCAGTGATCCTAGAGGCTCTAGGCTCTGGACTATCCCCGGCGGTTCGGGCAATGGGAAAACTCCTGAGAAAGTACTTAAGCAGTAGTGTCTCTCAGTACTGCTATTTGGGCATCTACAGTCTTCTTCCTGGCTGGTTCTTCCTGTGCAACACAGCAGATCAGCCTCCATTCCTTCCTCTTGCGGCATTCATGCTGGAAAACATCACTGAATTTATGGTTCCCCCTCTGGTCACCTAGCTCACACCATAGAGGTTATAATTTGGAATGCATACAAAACACTTGAGTTTAAATGTTAAGGACTACAAGGTAATGTACTTGGGGGAAAAGGAACCTACATATGGAGTATTAGTGGGGAGGGTAGGTTGGCCACTACAGTTTTGGAGAAGGATCTGGGAGTCATCACCACTGAGTCCTTCAAGCAAACCAGCTACAGTAGTTCAACAGGTGTTATAGAAATACATCAAGAGTTCTGGGGTGCATGGAGAAGGCTTTTATACTAGGACAGGGGAAGTGATACTGCCCACATTAAGCTAGACACTACACATGTTTTATTGACATGCTTATTAAACATCAGTGCTTGGACACTAATATAACTAATTCAATCAATCAATCAATCAATCAAAATCTTTATTTATTCAGGTGGACATCATTGAGCAAAGCTCATTTACAAGATGGACCTGATAGGTCGAGGAACAAAATAAGGGTACAAAAGCAGACATATACAAAAACACTTCTATATAAACAGATACAAAAATATAAACATATTTACAAACAAGGTAGCCAGGGATTAATGGCTCCAAAGCATGCTAGACCAGACAGTTATGATTGAAGCCTAATAAAATGTTAGAAGCAGCCTCCGAAATGAAAAATGACATGGGCTGGTTGGTGAGAGTTATGGATAGGGACTAAATCTACTAGTAATGATTAAGTGGGGTAGAAGTAAGTGTCAGGGGTAGCAGTGGAGGATTTGGTGGGGGGGTAAAGAATGTGATAGGACTAGGCTTTATGAAAGCAATTGCATTTCTCTGGGAAGAGACTTGTGTAGAGCTTTTTAAAGGATGATAGAGGTATATAGGTGGTCAGCTTTAGGGTCTTCTGCAGAAAATTCCATACCAATGCTAGGGAGTAACTGATTGCAGATCTCCCATGTCGGGTGCAGGCTTTTGGTAGTTTCAAAATGATGAAGTTGTTGCTTCTTAGGGCATATGACCTAGCTGAGGCCAGAGTAAAGCAATCTAAAATATAAGATGGACGTTTGTTGGACAGGGCCTTGTATATCCATAGTGCAGCATTTTTATTCCTTCTAAGGTGTAAGGATGTCCAACCAACTGCAGCATAGAGAGAGCAGTGATGAGTGTTGAATGGAAGATCTGTGATGAACCTTAAAGCTCTATGATACAAGGTATCCAATTTACTTAAATATGAAATAGTACAGTGGCCATAGTGGAAATCCGCATAGTCGATAAGTGATAGAAATGAGGCCTGGATTATTCTCTGTCTTGAATCCCTGGTTAAATAATGTTTGATTCTGAAGAAAAGGCAGAGCCTCTGACGAAGTTTTTTCAGAAGTTCTTCAATATGCTCAGTATAATCAAGCCTGTTGTCAATCCATACCCCTAAATATTTGAATTTGTCAACATAGTCAAGGCTTTCTCCAAGAATGGTGGATAGTTATGAAGATTGCTTGGTGAGAAGGTGTTGGTATAGTAATTAGTGGAGAAGAACATAGCTTTTGTCTTCTTTGCATTAAGGAGGAGTTTTTATCAAGTAGTTGGTACTGCAAAGGGAGAACTCTGATTGTAGTATTTCACAGGCCTTTAGAAGGTGATGGGTTACTAACATATAAGACAGTGTCATCTGCAAAGAGGTGAACATTGGCTTTTGTGAGATTAGAGTCAATATTGTTAATGTAGATGGCAAAAAGGATAGGGCCCAGAATAGATCCTTGAGGTACTCCTCTTAGGAGTGGTTTTGATGATGAAAGGTTGCCTTCATTTTTCACCTGTTGCATTCTATCAGTGAGGTAACATCTGAACCACTTGAGAGAGGGTGGATCTAGGCCTATGGATTGCAGTGAAGAGAGTAACAGCACACGATCCACTGTGTCGAAGACTTTGCTTAGGTCAAGAAATACAGCACAGACGTTGTTCTTTTTGTCTAGCTCAGTTTGCCAGTCATTTGTGACTTTTGCCAATGCAGAAATGGTGCTATGCCTGGTCCTAAACCCAGATTGAGCAGGGTTCAGGACATTATTAACATCGAGGTAGTCTCTTAATTGGATGCTCACTAATTTTTCTAGCATTTTGGAAAGCACTGGCAGGATGGAAATGGGCCTGTAATTGTTGAGGTCCATGGGTCCCCTGATTTAGGAGGGAAACACTTGTGCTGTCTTCCACAGCGAAGGAATAGAACCAGAGGCTAAGGAGATTGAAAAGATGTGTTAAGGGAACTGCAAGCACATGTAATGCAGTTTTTAGAAAATAGGGGTCAAGAGAGTCTGCACCTGCGCTTTTTTTAGTGTCCAAGTGCAGTAATAGGTCCTCTACTTGCTTCAGTAAAATTGGTTTAAATGAGAATGAAGAATCAGCCCTATGAGCCTCATTAGACTGGGATTTAAGTTGTGACCGCAGATGATTAGCTGGAGAGGAATCGAAAGCAAGGCCAGCTGTTGTGAAGTGAGTGTTGAATGCATTTAGTATTTCTTGTTTGTCGGAGATAGTAGCCTTATTAAGGTGCACTTGAGGTGGCAGAGAAGTGCTAGAGTCCTGCCCTAAGATCCCCTTGATGGTGCCCCAGAATTTAGCAGGGTTGTGGTAAGAGGCATCCAGTTCAACCGGTAAAGCAGCCTTAGCATCCCTTACTTTTTGGTGCAGCTATTTCTGTCTTTTCTGAACAGCACCCAGTCATTTGGATCTTTTCGTCTTCCTTGCCATTTTCCATAGCTTATCTCTCTGAAGCAGTGCAGATTTAAGGTCGTCTGAAAACCAGCGGCAAGATTTGTTTTTCGCTCTAACACTAGTGATTGGTGCATGAGTATTGAGGCACCTATAATTATGCTGTTTAACACCTGAAGTGCTAATTCCACAGAGTCTGCAAGAACTCCTGCCAGTGTGCAGAGTGGCATAGATCGTGGAGATATCCTCGATGTTGAAGTTTTTTTTAGATCTTCTCAGGAGGAATTTTGCTGGGTTAGCTGGTTTGCCAGATGATCTTATTCCTGCAATAAGACAGTGATCACTTATGTCACTGAATAGTACCCCAGCATGTGAGAACAGATGGGGTTTGTTTGCCAGCATGATGTCAAGTAGGGTACTGTTACTTCTGTTTTTTAAATTGATTCTTGTCGGTTCATTTATTAGTTGATAAAACCCATATGTATCACAAAAGGATACTAGGGGTGCAGCTGTCTTGGAGAGCCAGTTTAAATTCAGATCACCTAAGATAATAGTATCTTCAGGGCCAAGTTTGATTATGTTCCCCAGGTGGGTTAGGAGCTTATGATCAGCAGAGGGAGGCCTATAGCAGCCAACTAGTTGAAAAGCTGCTATGTTGGGGATAGCTATTTTAAGGGATAAACATTCGAACTCTTTGGGCAACGATGTTGTACTAAGGCAAGATGCGGATATATTCGATTTAACATAAATAGCTACTCCCCAGCCCCTTGATAGGCGGTCTGTTCTGAATATTTGGTAGTTGGGTAGATTTACCTCCCTATCTGTTGTTGTAGGTTTGAGCCATGTCTCAGATATTACCAGGAAGTCTGGCATGGTGTGGGTTGCCCAGGCTTGTATTAATGAAAGCTTTTTCAGGAGGCTGCAAGCATTAATATGAAGGAAGCTTAATCCTTTAATGGAGGCTAGATCTGCTGGGGAGGTGATACCCTCTGGAGGTCCTGGATTGATTTCAACATTACCAATACAGATTAGCAGAAAGAATAAAAGTTTTGTGAGGGCTTCGAAGGATAGGAGGAAGGAACAGTCAATGGGCCTTCTTTTCCTGCTCGTGGCTGATGCTTTGAGATGATCCACTGTGTATTACGGCTTAGCAACCTATCGTAGAGTGCTAATTTGGTGGAAAGGTATAGGGGCACTGTAGATCCAGTAATGGAGCATTGAGCGTAAAGAGTACATGACAGGTTGTGACCCTTTTTGGGGTTACCCACTGATTGTGGTGAAGCAGTGGTAGGGCATATGTGAGGAACTGAGCGGCATCCACTGGAGGTGTCACAGGAGGTTAGGCTGGCGAGCTGCATAATTCAGCAAGGCATGGATTGGTATGGCATCATCCTCAAAGAAACCATAGATGAGAGAGAGAGAAACAGTAAGAGGAGCTTCCCCATTTTGATGCGGTACCTAGGGTTAGTTACAATGAGGACAGGGGAGGACTGCTGAGCAGATGCCACATAGAACGCTGGCAGTTTATTGGATAAAAATTTTGCTGTGGGCGGAGGTAAGAAAATTGGCGGAAGATGCATATAAAAGAAACACCCAAGGAGGGGTGGGCAAAATTTTGCAGCTTTCCTGTACCTTCCTGGCTGTCTCTCCGGCCTCCTGGTCCCTAGGCGGCCTTGCGATGTCGACGCTCATTGGCGGGAGCAACCCAGGTGCTCACTGGGTGTTTGATGGCAAGGGCGGCTGGACTGGAAGGAGACAGAGGAAGGCACAATCAATTATAAAAAATGCAGCAATCAAGTGATTCTGCAGTTAGGTGATTAAAATTTACACCACAAAGGCGGGGGTTCGCCTTAGCGCCTGGCCCACTACAAATCCCACCAAAGACTGTAATCACAGAAACATTTCAAAATACAACAGGAATTTTAGCATTAACACAATAAAGCAGTAAAACAGCTCTTTTAAGTAATTTAGGTTCAAAAAGTCACAATCCCGACCAGCTTCAGTAGTGTAAAGTCTAACAGAAGTCTATGGAGTAGGCGGACCAATCGGGCGCAAGGCTCAGATAGCGCTCGCCCTCCGATTGGTCGTGGCTTTCCCGTACCTTCCTGGCTGTATCTCCCGGCCTCCTGGTCCCCTGGGCGGCTTTGCGGTCGCCGACCGCCCGCTGGCAGAGCGTAGCCCCGGCGCTCACTGGGTGTTTGAGGGCAACAGGAAACATACAATCATAAAATAACTTTCATCACATTGTTTGTCATGCCTGAATAATAAAAATGATTTCATGCTGTCTCTGTGTGTCTGGTATATTTTTTTTATTTAAGACCAATGCAGCTCTTTCAGCACTCCATACATGTCAACATGCCCTTCTGCAGAAGCAGGAAGGATATACAGGAGATGCACTGTCTTTCAGATTTTTTGACCCTTAAGTCTCACCATGGGTAACACTCTCAAAACAGGGTTGTGCCATATTTCAAAAGTGAGCTACTGCCAAGAGAATATTTTATTTTGTATGCATTTCATTGTCAGGAGGAATAGCATATGCACTAGTCTTTCATAAGGGTCCCAGTCATCTCTCTCCAAGTACTCTAGAAACATAGAATTTGTCTGCAGAAAAGGGATCATTAGGCCCATCTTGTACCCCCTATTTCCCTGTCTACCACCACCCCCAGACCCTATTCTGTCTCAAATGTCCCTCTCTCCTCCCTTATCTCTAGTTTTTAAGCCCATGTGGCTATCCCACACATGCTTGAAGCTCCCTGGTGTCTTCCTCTACCTCCTCTTCTGGCATGCTCTTCCAGGCATCAACCACCCTTCCTGAGAAGAGGTATATACTCATATCCCTCTTAAACTCCTCTTCTAGCTTCACTATATGGCCCTGTAATATGGTGATTCTCTTCCTGTAAAAGAGACTCTCCTCCTGCACCTTGTTCTCTCTCATGAGGTACTTATAGGTCTCAATCACATCCCCTCAAGATCCTCTCTCTTCCTTTGAGTACATACGGAATTGCTGCAGCCTTTTGTTGTATAGTTTTTCGTGCAACCCCCTGCACATTTTGGCAGATCTCCCCTGGATCTCTTCCACCTTGTCAATTTCCTTGCATATGTGAGGCCTCCAGAACTGCATATATACTCAAGGTGTGGTCTCACAAGTGAGCGTTACAGTGGCAACACCACCTCCCTTCTCCTGCTAGAAATCCCCCTCCCTATGTACCCCAATATCTCACTAGCTCTGACCACTGCCCTGCTGCACTCCCAGAAACCTGGAGATCATCACATATGACCACCTCAAGATGACTCTCTTGCTTTGTAACTGTAAGTACCTCCCCCATCATGTACATCACTCCTGGGTTTCCAGAGGTGCATGACTTGGCACTTTTCGGCATTGAAACCCAGCTGCCATCCCCTAGACCACCCCCTAGTGCCCCCATATCTCTTTTCATTCTCTTATCCCATCCTGGGTGTTCACGCTAATGCATGTTTTTGTGTCATCCACAAAGAGACACATCTTCCTCTCCAATTCTTCAGTGATGTTGCTTATGAAGACATTAAAGAGGACAGGACCCAGCACTGATCCATGTGGCACCCCAATGGTCACTCTCCCATCACCCAAGTGACTTCCATTTACCACCTCCCTCTGTATCCCATCGTTCAACCAATTTAATACCCATATTACCATATCCTCCCCAACACCCAGGTTTATTATCTTACTGTTTGACACAGTGTCAAAAGCATTGCCAGAGTCCAGATGGGTCAAATCCACTGCATTCACCTGATTCACATCTTTAGGCACCCAGTGAAAGAAATCCATGATATTTGTTTGAAATTTCTTCCTCCCTGTGTAACTATGCTGCCAGTGGTCATGCAGCCCATTGGCCTCCTGGTACTCCATCATCCTCTCCTTCAGCAGTGTCTTTATTAAATTCACCTCCACTGATATGAAAATGACTGGCCTGTAACTGCTAGTCTCCTCCCTGCTGCCACCACTTTTGTGCAGGTGGACCACATCGACACTCATCCAGTCATCTGGTGCAAGGCACAAGGCAGGGTGGTGGGCAGTAGGGTAGTGCCTGATGTTCCAAAAAAGAAAAGAGATAGAGAATGGGAGGTGTATCTATCTGAAAACATACACCATCTACACACATAGAATTTTCCATTTGCATTGCTCTCAGGCCCTCTAGCATCCTTTCTTTGGTGATAGGAGCATCACTGACCCCCCCCCAGTCAGATTAATTGCACAGTCTGGCAATGGGACCTTCTTTTCCCATCTGAAAACTGAACAAAAACATTGATTCAATGGGCCTATGGAACCAGAGTAATGTTATGCTTATGCAACTGTGATAACTGTTTGGCCATTTGCACTCTGTATTTCATGGGGCATTACCACTCTGTAGGGGTACCAAAGGCAAGGAACTCTCAAAAAGGGTTCCACCCCTAGAGGTGGTATGGGAAGAGTCCATTGGCTAAAGGTACCTTAAGAAGGACTCTCCCAAGGAGAGAGGCGTGCCACTGAAGGAGGAGGGAAGGATGGTGGCACAAAGAAAAAGTGCTTCAGAAGGAGGCTGGGAGGAAGTGCTTATATAGCTCAGGAAGAGGGCATAGTTGGTTGCTCACCCCATTGAACTACAGACATAGCCTTACAATTCGATAGGCCTACTCAACCAGAGTAGTGTTATGCTTGTGTTACTGTGATAAATGTTTGGTCATTCACACTCTCTATTCCATGGGGAATTAACACCCTTTGGGGTACGGAAGGCAAGGAACCCACAAAGGGGGTTCCACCCCTAGAGGTGCCGTGGGAAGATTCCCTTAGCTAAAAGTACCTTAGGAAGGTGCCCCAAAAAGAGCATTGCGCAGTAAACATTGACTATGAGGTACAGAAACAGATTGACAGCAACAAGACAGTTTGACGAACCATGATAAAGATGCACAGGTTGGACTTCCGGTTCTGCTCCCCTGAGTAATGGCAGCCTAGAAAAAGAACTGTGTCTACCCCGAGCTAAAAAATCTACACTTTGGCTGTAATTTTTCCTATTTTTTAAATAGATTTTGCATTACAAAACCAGAGGAAAGTGTAGAGAATTGGAGAGATTGAATTTAGTAACGAAATACAGCATGATGGAAGAGATAGCTTATGAAACCAAATTGGAGGCCTCAGTCGCATCAGATAACTGTGAATCTGCAGATCTTAAAAGGGGCTTGTTTAAATCTCAGCAGAAACAACCAAAAACCAAAGTGAAGAAGGCAAAACTGGACCTAATTTACCAAGAGATACTTACTTTCGTGCAGAGATCAAAGAAATGTACAGTGAGTTACGAAGAGATGTAACACAATTAGAGCAGAGAGTAGACGAACAAGAGAGAACTGTGACAGCAACTGAGAATAGAATAGACGATTTGGAACAAATGGTACAGCTGATGAAAGAGATGCAAGAACAAATACTTGATTGCCAAGAAGATTTCGAGAACAGAGCACGCTACAAAAACATTAGAATTTCTTGTTTACCCGAGGACTCTAAGGGAACCAACATTAAGGAATTTGTTGAAGCTTTGCTACACACAGCCTTAAAACTGCCAAAAGATTTCAACCTTCATCTCGAGAGAGTGCATAGGGCATTGGTCCCAAAACCTAACTCTGCAAATATTCCACCAAGGTCAGTAATTCTTCGCTTCAACAGCTATGCAACAAAAGAACATATTTTGCTTACAGCATGGTGGCGCCAGAAAGTTTTCTATGGCCCAACCTGCATATATCTTGATCATGACTATGCACCAAAAACCACTCGTCTGCGACGTGCCTATTTACCATTACTTCCAGTACTGAAAGCAACAGGACACAAATTTACAACCCCATATCCAGAGCGGCTAATTGTCCATCTGCCTACTGGAAAGAGGGAGTTCTCCACAGCTCAAGAAGAAAAAGAAGAACTTACAAAAATGGGCCTGCACTTTCCCTAACGAAGTTTGGGTGGCAACAATCCAGAAGAACACCAAGTTAGCTGGCAGTCTAACACTAACAGAAGACAGGGAAAACAAGAAGAAATGGGAACAATCAAATCTACTCAAGCAGTTTACAGAAGGGAAGCAAAAAGTGGCAATACTTGAAACTTACTGAGAAGCTCATTCAGCTGAAGTGAGCAGGAGAGAAAGTTTGAAAAATATGTGCTGCGCCATCTGTTTCTCGGGCCTGAAGTGTGCTCTCTGTATTAATGAGCTGCTCTGAGCCTGGAATAGGCAACTGCACGATGAACAGACACTACCTTACATAACCTAAGTGCCTTCTAATGGTGGACTAGAAGTTATAGATATAATTATCTGATTATACTAATTGCATGCTCTTTTTTCTTCCAACAATAATCAAAGTAACATAAGGGGGGAACATTTTTTCAGAAAGCTCGGGGTGCAGGGAATGGGGAAGGAAGCAGTTGTTTGAGCTCTATGCTGCTTTTGGGGGACGTCCCTAAAGATTTTATTTGGAGTTATATACTCCTTTCCCATGTTGTTTTTGCCTTATTTAAAGGAGAATAGTTTACTGGCTCCTCGAAGGCCCCTAACAATGATGTTAAGGGATTCCATTCACTTTTAGGGAGAGTTCAAATGCTCCAGGAGCAGTTTCTATTGGAAATTTGGAGTTTTTTATTTCTCTCCCCACATTTGGAAGTCCTAAAGCTTCTACAGCACAGAATAATACTAAAAGCAATAGTTATGTGTGTATATGTTTTTGAGTCACTGTCTATCACTGATGCACAGCTATCTTTTCAGATTACTGGATACACCACTTACATTAACAGTTTGCAGTGGCTAATCACAGTTATATATGTGATAAGTTATTTTTGGTTGATGAGGGACAGTAAGAAAACATTAGTTGGATTACATGGCACTGGTCAGATGACAGGACATCTAAGACAAGATAGGATATTTTTTGCTGGTATCATTGATGGGACATTCTGGAGACTGTGGATTCTTGTGGAGATTGGAGGGGGAGTGGTCGAGGGGAGAAAGTGCAATAATCAGTAATGCTTTATCAAATGAAAACAAAATATGGTATTAGAAACAGCTAAGATATTGTCATTAAATATTAATGGCATTAATCATCACAATAATATCTGTGGAAGCAGAACACAGAATGCATTTATTTACAGGAGACACATTTGTCGCAAGGGAACATGCTAAGCTTGCTGCAGGTGGCAGATGCACTGTCTTTTCTTCATCTAGTAAGTCGGGGAAAAGGTATGGAGTGGCAATTTTGATCCCAGCTACTACTCCATTCACTAAAGGGGAGGTCTTTTCAGATAATAATGGGCATTTTGCCATAGTACAAGGGAGGTTGCATGAGACTGATGTGACAATGGCGAGTGTTTATGTGCCACCAGGAGCATCTCCCTCACTACTAAGATGGTTCTTTAACAGATTGCTCAAAAAGCAAAATGTGGTATTGCTGATAGGAGGTGACTTCAACTTAATAATGTCTTTGCAGAAAGATTCCACTTTCCCTAAACAACATAGGTTTACTCCACTGAAAAACTTTTAAAAACCCAGATACCTAAGATGGTTCTTACAGATATAGGGCTCCATTTCTACCCCTCTGTGGAGGGACATACTTTTGTCTCCCCTAGATTTCAAACTTCAGCTAGAATAGATTATTTTTTTACATCTACTGAGCACTTAGATATGATTCAAGATATGTCCCTGGAAGCTCACCTCCTCTCAGACCACATACCTCTCTTAATTAAGGTGGAATTAAACAAAACTCATAAAACAACTTTATGGAGACTGAATCTTTCTCTCTTGAAGGATTCAGTGTTTAAGACCAGAATGATAGACAGTATAACACAAATCTTAGAGGAGAACGCAGACCCTTCTATTTCAGCTACTATCCTCTAGGATACTCTGAAGGTTGTGATTAGAGGAGAGATTATCTCTTATTCCTCTAGACTAAATAAACAGAGAGAATCCAGATACAAAATACTACAAGATAAGTTACAAGAATTACAACAGAAGAGAGATAGAGGAGAACGAGTTCCACAATTTGAGTTTAGACAAATTCAGTCGGAATTATAATCCATTCTAGATTATAAAATGCAAATGTCTTTACTATATCTTAAAAGATACTATTATGAGGGGAGGCCCTAAAGGTGCCAGAAATTTAGCTAGGTGTACTAGAGGATTTAAGCAGACTGCCACTATTACAAAGATTAGAGACCCCTTAGCAGGTGACATTCTTAGTAAAACCGCTGCAGTTTTGAAAGCATTCCAACAATATTATGCAGATTTGTACTCTGACCTACACCCCCCCCCCCGGAAGATATAAAAAATTTCTTGTCACCCCTTAACTTTCCACACTTATTTGAATCCCAGTAGGCTTCACTTCTATGCCCTATCTCCATGCTAGAGATCCAGAAAGCAGTTACAAATTCTAAAACATTAAAAAGTCCAGGCCCAGATGGCTTTGGAGCCGAATGGTATAAGACTTTTCTCTCAAAATTAATTCAGCTGATACAAAAAACTTTTTTAGAGGTACAGGATGGAGGTGCCCCCCCCTCCCCACCCTCATAGTCATATGTGGCCATCTCAGCTATACTGAAACCAGGTAAAGATCCATTAAATTTAGAGTCATACAGACCCATTTCAGTTTTAAATAATGATTGTAAGATATACATGGCAATATGGGCCCATAGGTTAGAGACTATACTGCCTACCCTGATACACCCAGATCAGGCAGGATTTTTACGCATGCATTAGACTGCAGATAATGTACAAAGAATAATCCACTTGATGGATTACATGGCTAACTTAGCTACCCCCTGGGCTTTAGTCAGTTTAGTTGCCTGTAAGGCTTTCGATAGAGTGTCCTGGAGATTTTTATGGGGAACATTAATATCATTTGGGTTTCTGAAGGAATTTGTAAATTGGCTGGAGCAAATATATTCTGAACCAAGGGCCTATATAAAACTTAACAGGAGTATCACACCTCATATCAAGTTACAGCAAGGCACTAGACAGGGATGCCCCGTGTCACTTTTATTTGCCATCTATATTGCGCCTTTGGCTATGATGCTTAGAAAATTAGAAAATATTAAGGGAATTCAGCTGGGCAATCAATCATGGAAGTTGGCTTTATATGCAGATGACATTTTATTGTCAGTAGCGGATCCGGAGTCCTCTATTCCACCAATATGGGAGGTACTTGAGCAATTTGATCAATTCTCTGGATATAACATAAATTCTTCTAAAACAGAGGTTCTTCCCTTTCATTTCTCCCCCTCACAGACACTGAAGGGTAGTTTGCCTCTGCACTGGAGCAGCATCAAGATAAAATATCTAGGCATACAGTTACCAAACCAGTTAATGCATCTCATTATGGTAAACTATGAACCTCTAACACAAAAAATAGAGTCTGATCTATATCAATGGTCCCAACTTCATTTATCACTATATTCTAAGGTGGATCTTATTAGGATGAATATTCTTCCAAGGCTGCTATATCTTTTTCAGACTATTCTGATGATGCCAGATGGAATGTACTTTCCCTCCTGGAATAAGTCTTTGGCAAGATTTGTCTGGGCTGGGAAAACCCCCCAAACCAAGTGGTCCACATTAATGTTACCAAAAAATAAGGGTGGCTTAAATTTACCTGATCTTCAGATGTATGCATACGCTACAGTGATAGCTCGAGTTTTCAATTGGAACAACCCAAAGTATGACATACCCTGGAAGAACTTAGAATTCACCCTTAATGGTGTAAGGGAGGGGAGTGAACTTTTACATTTGCTATATACCCCAGTAAATAAAAGGCCTAGACTTACTTATAGTACAAATTCTACTATGGGGCTTGGAGGAGACTCATCCATTTAAGAGAGCTAGAACCAGTAGGTCCCTATTTTAATCTATTAAATTTCAGAATCCAAACTCCTACTCTGGAACAGAAGGATACTTTGGCTCAATGGAGATGAAAAGGTTTTAAATTTATGTTCCACTTGGTGGATGCCGGGGGGGGTCCTCTCATTTACTAAACTTCAAGGAACTTACAATCTTCCACAACAAGATTTTCCAATTTATACAAGCTTAAGAGAGAGAGCACTGAATGTAAAGGATCAGCCTTTAGTAGACTCCCAGGTCCCCCCCTTTATTGCTTACTTTAGCCATGACCATAGGGAGAGGACAGTTGTGGCCCCACTTTGTGGGACTAATATATAGGGGTTTGAGGGAATTATCAAAAAATTCAACTCAGGGAATTCTAAATGCCTAGAATAAAGAGTTTCCACTCCAGGTATCAAAGGAAGATTGGGAAAAGTATACTAAATTCTCAATGGGACTTTTGGGAGCCCCTATTGGTGAGAATTTGCCTAGAAAGTTAGAAATAGATTTTTCTATAGTCCGGCAAGACTGGCCAGGTTTTCATCAGGGACACTAAGCAATTGCTGGAGAGATTGTGGAGAAATATCTACGGATCAGCTCCATGTTTTTTGGGCCTGCCCACAGTTGGCAGGTTACTGGAGAGATATTTTAGAGACATTAAAAGAATTGATAGATGTGGAAGCTGTATTGACCCCTGAGCTAGTAATACTCTCAATACTGCCAGAGGGTCTCCCAATACCCAGAGGATCACTGTTAATCACTTATATGCTGGCAGCTAAAAAAGCAATTACTAGAAACTGGGAGAAGAAGATGTCTCCAAACATACAGAACTGGCAGGGAATAATGGAAGAAATTTATGTATTAGAGAGATTAATAGCTAAAAGCACAGATAAATGGTCTGCATTTGAGCTTAAATAGAGGAAATAGATTCTATATATTTTATCTTTAGATCCTACTTTTATAGCTTAGAAACATATCAACCCTGATGATGGTTTACATAAATGTCTTAGTGCTCATTATATGAACTGCTTTATAAAATATGTAAGTTGTCCTGAGACCTTTGACTAATGTATTGCTACGTATCTGACTGATGTAATTATGTACTGTCTTAACTTATACACTGTAAAAACTGTCTTATGATTTTGCAAATGAAATTATAATAAATATGTAGTATAAAAAAAAAAGATGCACAGGTTGTCAGGATTAAACTAATAAAATGGATTGCACGGATGATATCAGGGGCTTCCTAAGGAGAGAGGGAACAGCGAGTAAGGCAACTATCCATCTCCATCCAACAGCGGAAACCTAAGGAAACTAGAGACTATACTATAAATGACTAACTACATATTATGACCTTTGGCATGGAAGAGAGGAAACCCCCCCCTTTTAAAAGGAGGAAACCTCTGGCAGTCCAAGGCCTAGGTCACCTTCCCTTCAGGCTAGGGATAGATTATTTAGTGATGGCTCGGCTACTGCATTTTGGAAACCCCATTTCAGGGGATTTTTTCTATTTGGAGGAATGTTCTCACTTTATCCATCTATGGAAAACACCTTGGGTGCAAAAATAGCTGTCCAGCAAAGGGAGACTCCCGTACAGGAAGCTCTCACCCAAGGCAGAAGGAGAAGGAGAGCAACGACTGTTAGAAGGCACTCACTGGCCTCCATACAGGAGACCTAAGTTAGAAACAGACATCTGAGGAGCTTCTCTGAGGACCCTCTGAGAATCGAGCTGGACAGGGAAGGGGAGGTTGAGGAGACCAGGTGAACTGTAGGCGGTCGTAGGGAGAATGGCTTTCGAAGGTGCCATGGGGAAGCCATAGCCAAAGAAGTGCTCTAGGACTTAAGGACCCATCCTTCATCAGCTGAAGTCTTAAATTCTACCTCAAGAGGTGCTGCCAATGAGTTAGACAACTGAAGCTCCACCCAGAGGGAGGACATTCCCACTATAGGCCAGATGAGAAGGATGCAGCCCTGAGTTTCACATGCTCAAGATACAGACTTCATGGCTGCAGAGCGAAACCATCAACTACAGGGCAAGCCCTGAGCCAGAAAATGTAATGGTCATGGTTGGGATGCCTCCGAATTGTGAGTGAGAGCATGAATCAACTTTGATGTGCTAGAAGGAGGAAGCTTGTGAAGCCGATGGCTATAGATTAGGTAGCATGTTATTGATGAGAAGGCTGGGCAAGACCAGTAGCATTAGTGATAAGAAGCCCAGGTGAAGCTAGGTGGCTTGGATAAGGCAGGAGGCTGTTGTACGAACCAGCATTTGGTGATTTGATTGTAGTAGCAACCAGCTGAAAACAAGCCAATTAATTCCATTACAAAAGCTGAACTGATGGTGACATAAAAGGTAGGTGTTTAGGCAGTGAGATGCTGAGATGCCAGTGATTAAATCAATGAAGTTTAGAGTAAATGAATCAATGAGGTTTAGCAGATAGGAGATATGTAGCAGGATTTGCAACAGCAGTTGCAACAGCATTAAAATGGGCAGTAGCATAGCTAAGCATGATGCATCGCATATGAGGTAAGCTGAATTACGTATATGCTTGGCAATCCAATTCCATAGGGAGAAAATCATCAATTCAAGTCAAGTCAAAATTAATTTTTTTAGCACTCAATCCCAGAGGCTCTGGACGCTTTACATAAGGGTGACAAACAATTAATATAACAAATAGATTTTAAATCGGGGTCAGTAAATTTTAAAGACATACAATATAAAATAACCATAAGTAATGTTTAAAAACTCCTTCAGCTTCAATTTAAAAATTTTAGTGCACATTAAATGCCTGATTAAAAAGATGTGCCTTAAGGCCCCACTTAAAAGATTCAAATGTGGGGGCCTCTCTTAGTGATCATGGCAGTGAATTCCACAAAGTTGGTCCAGCCACTTCAAAGGCGCAATCTCCAGACATCTTCAATTGCACCCTGGGAACCACAAGGAGGCCCTCAGTGGAGGAACACAGTGAGTGCACTGGGCAAACAGGTGACAGGAGATCAGACAAATAGCCTGGACCTGAGCCATATAGGACCTTATAGGTGAGCAAGCCCACCTTGAAGGCAATCCTCCACTTGACCGGCAGCCAGTGCAGTTGGTGCAAAACCGGGGTTATATACACGGATCTCAGAAAACCTGTCAACAGCCTGGCTTCGGCATTCTGCATCAGCTGCAGTCAGCAGAGTTTGCCTCCACTGACCCTGAAGTAATCGAGCCTTGAAGTAACAAAAGCATGTATCAGTGAAGGCAGGTCATCTGGTGGGATTAAGGGTTTAATCCGGGTGACATTCTTTAAGTGATAAAAACCACTCCAGAAGATGACAGACACCTGAGCTTCAAGACTTAAGCTGTCATTAAGGATAAGGCCCAGATTTCACACCTTATTAGTCACCCCCAGTGCAGTGGACCCCAGGAACAATCCTGTTCCTGCACTGGTGGCGACCACATCCCACCAACGACCTGGATCAATCACCAGTACCTCCGTCCTATCCGGGTTAAGCCTCAGGCAGTTGGAGGACGTCCAGTCCTGGATCTCAGACAGGCAGTTATTTAGCACATGCACGGTGTCTGATGTTCCAGGGGGCAAAGAGCAAATACAGCTGGGTATCATCTGAATAGCAGTGAAAACCCAGACCATAACACCTAATGATGTTACCCAGGGGCAGTATGTACACCCCAAACAACATGGGCAACAAGATCTAACCATGAGGCACTCCACAGGTTATGGGCTTTGAGCTGGTGGAGAAATTTCCCATCACAACCCATTGCTTCATGCCTGTCAAAAAAGGACTCAAACCAGCTGATGACTTTTCTGGTGAGTACACAGAGCTCTCTCAGGCAATCAAGTAGCACCACATGATCTACAGTGTCAAATGCTGAAGAGAGATCCAGGAGAATGAGAACTGACCATTCCCCTCTATCTCTAGCCCTGAGGAGATCATTCTGCACCCTAACCAGTGCTGTTTCTGTGCTAGGCTTTCTCCTAAATCCAGACTGGAGTGGCTCATAGATGTCAAAGTCCATTAGGTGGGCCTTGAGCTGCAAAGCCACCACTTTCTCTGCTACCTTTCCTAAGAATGGAAGCTTGGATACAGATCAGTAATTTGCTAAGATGTTAAGGTCATTTAGTTTACATAAAAGCATTTGATGCTATGGTTTCAGCAGGAATAGTGAATTGATATGATTGCATGAATAGTGAATTGATATGAATGGCATGAATACCTGAAATGCCATTAAGAAGGAGACAGCATAGTAATGGAACACAATGAACATCTGAAGGCCATGTAGCCTGCGAGGTTAATGATTAGCATGGATAACTGAAAGCAATGTAGGCAAGAAATCAGGGCAAAATCATACAGCTTACATAAAGCATGCTCCTGCTACTCGGAGCCATGATGTCCCGCCATGACATCATGGTCCCCAACCATGGAAATAACAAGAAGCCACAAGCTGAGCACCATGAGACCAAACAGCACTGTAATGTTGATAGGGTAGGAACCCCCAAAATAGAGGTGCTTTTACTGGCAAGGTTCTAGTTAAGGACACAGCCAATGATAGCAAGCTGTTGAGGCAGTAGAGACCAGGAAACTAATGTATAGCTGAAAGTTTCAGTATAGCAATGCAGGATTTGTCTGAGTGGAGCTAGCAGTTAGTGAATTAAAAGCAGAGCTGTAGAACAGGGAGTGGCAGCTAGCTGAGCCGTATGAGCCTGGACCAGGTGCAAACAATAAAGGTGGAAACACAGGATACAGCAGAGAAACAGCAATGTGAGCTGAGCATAAAATAACAATTGCAGGAAACTGAGGATTGCCAGAAGCAGGGGCCTGACCTGAAGCATACAGGCTTGCACAATCTGCTGAGTAAATGAGAGCCTGAGGCACAGGCACAGGGCAGCTGAAGGTAAGGAAACAACAATATGTAACCTGAAGCACAAATAAGCAATGTATACACAGGGTGCTAGAAAACTAGAAAAGTCCAAATTAAACAAACAATAGCTAACACAAGTACAGGAGCAGGAAGGAAACAAGCACACAAGGAAGCACTAACAGCCAGAGGCAAAACAACAAAAACCAAAAGCAGGAAAAACACAATGAACAGAAATCCAGCACAAACAAAGTAGAGCTCAAGCACAAGCAATGCGGGGGCGGGGGGCAAAGCCCCAGTAGGCCTCAAGGCAGAAGACAGACAGAGCCTCTGGCCAGCAAAGAAAAAGTGCTTCATTAGGAAGCTGGGAGGAACTACTTACTGTATAGCTCAGGAAGGGGGCGAGGCTAGTTGCTCACCCCATTGAACTACAGACATAGCCTTACAATTCTCCCAGTGTGACCTGGGGGAAGGGGTACAATAGGAATGAGACATTAAACAGTCAAGTTACAAGATCAACATTAACATATAGTTGTAAGGCAGGTGTTACAAACAGTGTTACAACAGTGTTATGATAACATGTAGAAAGAGTAGACAATAATAAGTGTTGGATTAATAAGTAAACAAGTGCTTATGTGAAAGAAAAGGGGAAGGGGAGGGACGGGGAGGTGGGGCGAGGGGAGGACCTGTGTCCTGGAGACCTCCTCAGGATGCGAGAAACCCTGTAAGTGGACTGGTTGACCAGAGAGAAGGGATAAGGCAGTGTCCGTAGAGACCCCTTTAGGATAGTGGGGAAGGAGTGGATCAGAGATACAAGCCCCTTGGGGTAGAGGAAGGACCCATGGAGAGCATTCGGGTCCTTTACATTCTGTGAGAGATCAAGGGAGGCCAGTAAGGGGGAGCACTTTGGGGGAAGTAGGGCAAGTGATTTGGGGGGGGTGCACAGGGTAGAATGACGGTGAGGGTAGAGAGGTAGGGTTTGTCCAGTGGTTAGAGGAGGGAATTAGGGAGGTATATGGCAGGAGCAGCTAGGTGCAAGGTAATTACTGAGGGCAAAGCTGATGGAGTAGGCAGGGGATGAGTGCTGGATTTGAAGTGGGAGGGAATTCCAAATTTTTGGGAGGCGGTGAGAGTAACGGGATTGACAGACTTAGGCAGATCTGAGGGGGACAATGAGGGTACAGGAGTCACTTGATCTAAGGGAATGAGAGTGACGGGGTGTTATAAAGGAGGAGGTGAGGTAGGAAGGGAGTTCACCCAACCAGTGCTTGGAGGTGAATTCAGCACAGTGGGAGAGTGGCCTATTTGTAAGAGAGGGGAAGGATAGGGCACAATAAAGATTGCAGTGATGGGTGCCGGGGTGGGGCATCCAGGGCAAAGCGGCAGAAAGAATTGAAGAGGGTGTCCAGTCTGGCCGGGGAGGACTTAGTGGCAGTACCATAGACTATGTAACAGTAGTCAAAAATGGGCAGTGTCATCTTCTGAACAAATTCACGCCTAGCCATAGGAGGGATGCAACTACGGTTCCTGAACAGGGCACCAAGCTTGGGGTGTATTTTTTTCTGGATGATGTCAATATGTCCAGAGAAGTTTAGATGTTGGACCAACCATATATCACAAGTGTCAGACATTATTGGCAATCATTCGTTCTCACCAACCAGTGGTCTGGTAAGTACAAAGGAACACTCAGAGACATTGGAATGAAATTCTGTATTGAAGGGAGCACAAACTGAGCCTATGAGTGAAAAGGTACCTACCACCAGACTTACTGTGAAATCTGCAGTGGTGGGAGAAACCTGAGGTGACATTTTGCAGCAAACACCTTCGCAACACATGAAAGGTAAAGCCCATACAATGGAGTATATGGGTAGACCATAGACAAGATACTGGAAGTTTATCTTCTATTTGTTTGTGTCTGCTTCTTAAGGTAATGTCCTACTAAGAGTCTTAACAATATTTCCCTCCAGATGTTATGGACTTGATTTCTTTAGTTTAATACCAATTATATTTAAGTCAATACTATATTAATTTTATAGATGTCAAACACTGAATGTATAACCATCTTGATTATTTGATTGCTTCAGCTCTATATTATTAAAATAAAATTAATAAAATATAAGTGAAAAAAATACTGTTGAAATGCTACTCCAGTCAAGACAATAATGATATACAAATAAAAAAATATAAGTGAAAAAAAAATACAACATTTGAATTGCTACTCTATTCAGGACAAGTAATTATATAGAGAATAATGGATGGGGAAGGGTTTGATATGAGAATTTAATGCACATCTGAGTTGTGGGATGCTACATAAACCACGAGGGTGAAGCCCGAGGGGTTTATCAAAGCATCCCACAATGAGGGTGTGCATTAAATTCTTATATGAAACACCCTCCCCATCTTTTATTTTTTATAATAACAGACCAGCAATTTTTCTCCAGCAGTTTGTGAGACTGTTTGGCTCCACCCACATACAGAATGTTGGCCAATGAGGCAGCAGCACAGTTTGACTGGCATGGCTCATGAATGTCATAACAACCAGCCGGTTGTTATGGAAAATATCAACCTGGTCAGTACATTGAGAGAAATTGCTGACCAGTTATTATATACAAATAACAATGGGTTTCTTGGTGGGGAAAATCAAGTAGGTGGCAAAGGGGGTTAACTCATTATCTCCTGGGTGGCCATTTTGTGTCAGGTCAACAATGGATAATTCGGACTTCATATGGAGCTATTGGAGGTAATACGCAAGCTGAAGTAACATTGTATACTGGCAAATCTTCTGGTACCCTGTTAGGTCTAGCGTAAACTAATAGGATCCTATCCCAAACCCCAGTCAGCACTTCTGCCCGACTATACTGTTGGGGCACTACCCTTACCCGACTGGCAACAGTGTATATACCTTTAAATTAAATATAGGAACTCCCAGTGTTTCACTGGCTACTCAGCTGTAGGAACAGTGTAGGCCTGATAACATTGCACATGGCCAGCTAAGGTTGATGCACTTAAAAGACTCAACAATAACTTTACTTTGTTGCAAACTAACAAAATATGCAAATACCAGTTTGATATTATATTCCTAACCAGATGGCCTAGTCCAGTAAATGATTTTCCAAATCAACAAATAAGTGCAGTGGTGGTGCTGCAGGGATTTTCTCATGGTTTACCCAGACTAGTGGGCTCTCCCTTGGTGCACAGGGTATAACACAGCCTCTTTTGGCTATTTCAGCTCCTTGCTTAGTCTCAGTCCTCTAGTGTTACACAAAAACATAGACAATGATAGCAGAAAAAGAACAAAGGTCCATCCAGTGTGCCCTGATTCCCTATTTAGTCCTGGGCCTACTGTTCCATCAGAGTCCTAGCCCTCCCTACCCTCACCTCCATTCTCCTACCTTATTCTGACACCCTGAGCAACCATATACCCTTCATTCTGTTCCACCCTTGCTTAAAACCACTAAGAGTTTTTTTACCCGCCACCTTGGCTGGCAGCCTGTTCCACAGCTCCACCACACTTTCTGTAAAATAGCATTTCCTCACGTCCTTCATGTACCTCCCTCTTGTTAGCTTCCAATCATCACCATGTGATGCGAAGCTGGTATTCAAGTTCAATAGTTCCCCACAGTTCAACCTGCAAATTCATTTTTTGAATTTGAAGTTCTCTATTGTATCTCCTCTCCCCCTTCTGGTCTCAAGCCAAGTACATGTTCAGTGCCTTGAGGCGCTCCTCATAGGACATGCCTGCTGGCACTGAATCATTTTTGTTATCCTGTGCTGCACCCTCTCCAGCCTATTCCTATCCTTCTTGAGGTGAGGACCCTAGAACTGGGCATAGTACTCCAGATGTGGCCTCACCGAGGATCTATAGTGGGGAAGTATTACCTTCCTTTTTCCTGCTAGCAATACCCCTCCTGAGATATCCGATTATCCAATTTGCCTTCCTATAAGCCCTGTTGCTCCAACTCGATTGCTTTAGGAAGTCTCTGATGATAACTCCAAGGTCTCATTCCTCAGCCATGGTACTGAGTCTTACCCATCCCATTCAGCACTCCATCCTGGGGTTCTTGTTCCCTAGGTGCATCACCTTGCACTTTTTGGCATCAAATTTCAACTGCCAAACCCTTTCAACTACCACCCCTCCAGCTTTTACAAGTCACTCTGCATTTATTTTATTCCCTGGTCACCATCCACCCTCCCACAGAGCTTAGTGTCATCTGCAAAGAGACACAACCTGCCCTGGATCACCTCATAAATGTAATTGATGAACATGTTGAAGAGGACCAGACCCAGGACAGATCCCTATGGAATGCTGCTTGTGATCTCCCTCTCTTCTGATTTAACCCTGTTCACCATTATCCTCTGCTGTCTCCCCTTTAGTCAGTTAACTACCCAATTTACTATGACCTTAGCTGCACCCAATTCCTCCATCTTTTCATCAAGTGTCTGGAGGGTACCAGGTTGAAAGCCTTGCTGAAGCTGAAGCAGAGCCAATCCACAGTGTTGTCCCCGCCCAATTCCCTTGTCACCCAGATGAAGAAAACTGTCAGATTAGTCTGACAAGATACCTCACACAAATCCATGCTGCTTACTTTTATTTAATTAAATAATTAATTTATTCATTGTGTTTGACAAGGACTAGGTAATTCTGCCTATTTTCAGCCCTGCCTAGGAGGGATACAGATGGAAATCAACTGACATTCAACCAGATTAAGCTGTTGATGGTATTTTTAATAAAATGAAATTTGGCCAGGACACCAAGAAAAAGCCCCTACTCTTTTCAAGAAGTGCCATGGGATCTTTAACGTCCACCTGAACAACCACCAGAACATGCGGACAAGACATAGCCTTAACATCTCTTCAGAAAGATGGCACCTAAGGAGTGCAGCGCCCCACTGATGCTGCACTACGGTGTCAGTATTGGGATTTAACCCAAGTTCCTGATTTGAAACATAGAAACATAGAAACATAGAAGTTGACGGCAGATAAGGACCACAAGGCCCATCCAGTCTGCCCATTTCTTTTTCTACCTTATAAATGTGCCATCGGCCTTTGCTCTGTCAGTGGCCTATCTATTCATAGTCATTTGTATTGCTCCCTTATGCCTATCCCATGCCTGTTTGAAGCCCTGCACTGTATTCATAGCCACCACTTCTTGTGGTAAGCCATTCCATGCATCCACCACCCTTTCTGTGAAAAAGAATTTCCTCACATTCCCCCTTAATTTGCCTCCCTCTAATCTCATGCTGTGTCCTCTTGTCCTGCTATTTTTCTTATATTTAAACATGTTAGACTCTTTCACCTTGTTTATGCCCTTAAGGTGTTTGAATGCCTCGATCATATCACCTCTCTCCCTCCTTTGCTCAAGGGTATACATATTGAGCTCCGTTAATCTGTCCTCATATGTCTTCTGATGCAGTCCCTGCACCATTTTGGTTGCCCTTCTCTGGACTGCCTCAAGTTGGTTAATGTGCTTGTGAAGGTGTGGCCTCCAATACTGCCGCCAGTACTCCAGATGGGGCCTAACCAGTGTCTTGTACAGAGGATTATTACCTCCCTCTTCGACTTGTGATACCTCTAATACACCCTAACACCCCCTAGCCTTACCTACTGCTTAGAGGTCTGCTTGGATGATTTTAGGTCATCAGTGATGATGATGCCCAAGTCTCTTTCTTCCTTTGTGACTGCTAGCAACTCCCTCCCAGGCTATAGGTGGCTTCAGGGTTTCTCTTCCCTATGTGCATGATTTTGCACTTCTTTGCATTAAATCCCATTTGCCACTCTTCTGACCATTCTGCTAGTTTATCCAGATCTCTTCTCATTTTGCCCACCCCATCTGGATCATCTACTCTGTTGCAGATCTTGGTGTCATCTGCAAACAGACAAGCCTTACCCTCTAGTCCATCTGCAAGGTCACTAATGAAGATGTTGAAGAGGACTGGCATAATGTTCTTAGGTGGCCTTGAACCACCAACCTTTCAGTTAAGAATCCAATGCCCTAACTGATAGTGCCACAGAGACAACACTATGGGAATGGAACATGGAGCTTTCTGATCTTCCAGCCTCAGAGGCGAGTGTGCAACCTGCTGTGCCACTGACGCGGGACACTGACACTTACTATCTGTGGTGACTGTTGCTCTCCAAATAGTCCACAATATCATCTTTGACCAGTGACTCCACCGGTTTTCCTGCAATAGAGGTAAGACTGACATACTGTATCTGTAGTTCCCTGCTTGTTCCGTGTCCACCCCCTTTATGGTGTGGACCTACATCCACCATCCTCCAATCCTTCAAAACCACCCCTGTCCTTAGGGAGCTGTTGAATAAACCTACTAGGGGAAGACAGTACCACTGCCAATTGTCTGCATATCCTTGGATACAATACATCTGGTCCTGGGGCCTTATCAATCTTTGGGGTTGCCAGCCCTTTCAGGACCCTTTCACTAGTGAATGCTGGCTGCCTCATCTCTGGGACCCTCTTAATGGCCGCTTTGATGCCACTGTCTGGAAAGGGTCCACAGTCCTCCCTAGTGAAAACTGAGCAAAAGTAATCATTAAGGATGGCGACCTTTGGCCCCACCTCAGACTCCCTATCCCCCTCTGTTAGCCTCACAGTTCCTCCTGCTTTCTTCCTTTTTTTTTATTAATATACCTGGACAGCTGTTTTTCCTTGCTCTTGACCCCCTCCGCAATATGCAGCTCTGTGTCTGATTTTGCCTCCCTTACCATCCTCTTTGCCTCCCTGTTCTTCAGCAAATATTCTTCCCATTTGTCCTCCCCTTGTTTTTCTTTAAATTTGTAGAATGCCTTTTTCTTGGCCTTCACTGCTTACCTGACCCTTGCTGAGAACCATAGCAGTTCCTGGAATCTGTTTTTTGGGGTTAACATTCTCATGCATACCTTAGATGCCTCAAGAATGGCCCCCTTAATTGCCCCTCATCTATGTTGTCCACCCCTGCTAACTTATCCCTGACCAGTTCCTTCAGTCAGCTGAAGTCTACCCTTATAAAATCAAGGTTTTCAGCTCTCCATTGTGGTTTACTAGGCTCGAGGGCCAGTTTGAACCAAACAGAGTTAAGATCATTGTTTCCAAATGGCTCTCCTACTCCTAGGGCCCTTACTACCTCTAAGTTGGTGAGCACCACATCGAGAACTGCAGTCCTGCAGTGGGCTCCTTAACTAACTGTACCAGCAGAGAGTCCTGGAATGCATCCAGCAAGACCTAGCTTCTGGTGCGCCTGACCACTGGAACATCCCCATTGTTGTCTGACAGGTTCAGATCGCCCACAACCATTACTTCTTCCTTGGCTATCCCTCTTTCCATTTTTTTCTCTGAGCTCTCTGTTCATCTCTTTCCCTTGTCCTGGTGGTCTATAGATCACCCCAAGTGCAGTTTGTTGTCCGAGTCTGCTGTGAGTTTCAGCCACAACGACTCAATCTCCCCACTACTACCTCTGATGATTAATCGTCTGTCACCTGTATGCCCTCCTTGACATGAAGGGCTACTCCTCCCCCTCCACCTGTCCCTTTATCCCTCCTGAACATTGGAGTACTCAGGGACTGTCAGTTCCCAGACATTACTGTCAGAAGCCCATGTTTCTGTTATGGCCCAAATATCCACCTCAGTGTCTGCCATCAGTATCTGGAGCTCACTGATTTTATTACCTAGTCTCCTGGCATTAAGGCATTCCCTCTTCCATTTGGCCCTTGATCCTGCTTTGCTACTACCCTTGCATTTTGTATGTCCTCTCACTCCCATTTCCCCTCTCCAAAGTCCCTTCACCTAGTCCAATATGGGCCACAGTTTTCTCTGTACCTGCTATGCTGCTACAAGTCCCCAGATGTGTGTGTTGGGGGGGGCAGCTAGGATCTCCTTCCTCTCCCCTGCCATTGAGGTTCCCCTAGACCCAGTCTCCTCCACAGTCAGTTTAAACATCCAATATAGATGTCAAACTTCTGCCACAGCCCATGTAGGCCCCTCTTTCTTGTCAGGAGAAATCCATCACACTTGAAGAGCCTGTTGTCCCAAAAGTTCCCCCAGTCCCCCACAAAGTGATACTACTTATCATTAAATCTTCCCATAAACCATTCATTAAACTTCTCAATTACCTCATGCCTTATCCTACCCTGCTTTCTCTCCCTGCCCCACACAGGAAGGACTTCAGAGAAGGCCAGGGAGACCGAGTGCGCTGCCAATCTATCCCCCAGTCTATGAAAGTTCTACTTCACCATCTCTACTGAGTGGTTAGGCAGATCATTAGTGCCCAGGTGTACCAACACACCCAGCTCCTCCTCCTACTCCCTTTGCACCATCCTTCCTATCTTGTCTAAATCCCAGATGGCAGATGACACAGGAAGGCACCAGACCACAACCCCCATTCGCCCCCCCTTCACCACCCTCTCTACCAAAGTAATCATAGAGTCCCACACTGCAAAGACCTTCCTGGCAGACTTGCACCCCTTAGGTGCCAACACATTACCTTGCTCTTCCCTTCAACTGTCTTGAAGAGTCCCCCCCCCCCCAGCAGAGTCAAATGACCCTGAACCGCCTTTAGGGGTGTGAAGCTATTCACTGGCTGAATGGTGAAGGGCTGGGCAACCTCATTGTGGCTAGCCCTACTTCCTCTCCTGTCCCCCTCCCCGCCACTCTCCACCTTCCCCCGGACAAGTGGGTCTCTGGCAGAGTGTTTGTGTGGGGAGTGGGCTTCTGCTGAGCTGATGATGCAGCTGATATATTTCTACCCTTGCTGCCACCAGCTGAGCCTGGAGCTCTGTCAAGGTTCTGCACATGGGGCAGTGCCTCCTCCTCCTCCTCCTCCTCCTCCTCCAGAGCATATCCCTAGAGAAGAGCACCCAACAGCTGGCACAACTGACTGCCTCACCTCTGAACCCTATCCCCTTAAAGACCTATAAAGAAGACATCTAACTTAAGTTGTAGCGCTCGCCCAGATGGGACCTAGCTGTAAGGCTCAGCTATAGCACATAAAAACAGGGATAAAGCAAAACTACGTTTTAGTGCTTATCCAGATAGGGTGTAGCTGCAGGCTTGGTTATAGCACAAAATAAAAGGAATTAAAACTACCTTGTAGTGCACACCTAGAGAGGGTGTGGCTGTATGCTTAACTATAGCACAGAAAACAGGAGTTAAACTATCTTGTAGTGCTTATCCAAGCAAGGTGTAGCTGTATTATTTTGCTGTTTATTTATTGAAATGTTTCACCAAGAAGGTACACTGAACAACAGGTTGCTCATCTCCCGGTGTGACCTGGGGGGAAGGGGTACAATACGGATGAGACATTTTACATTCAAGTTACAAAGATCAACATCGCATACAATTAATTAAGGCAGTTGTTGCAAACGGTGTTACATACATATGTAATTTGTGAGAACAATTAATTAGTGCAATGATAATAAGTGAACAAGTACTATCGTGAAATAAGGGGTGGAGGAGGGAGAGGATGGGATGACAGATAGTGTAAAGCCGTGTCCCGTAGAGACCCCTTCAGGATGCGGGGAACCCTGCAAGGGACAGGGGACTGTAGTAGGGATTAGAGAGGGGGGGGGGAGAGAGAGAGAGAGGGAGCAAGTGTGATTAACACCTAGGAGGGGAAATAAGGCCTGGCCCAAAAAGAGAACCCTTCAGGATGCCATGAACCCTTCAAGGGGTAGGGAAGTTCAGGCAATTGTAAACACTCCTACGGTTAGGTGTTGTAATTATAGAAGGATAATGAGAGGGAAGGAATGAGAAATAACATCTGGGAGGGGATGAGGCCTGATCCAAGGAACCACCAGGCTGCTGGGGACCCTGCAAGGAGACCTGGAAGGCCAAGGATAGGTAGATGGAGGAAGAAAAGGTGGCAAGCCTAGGCACTATAGGATCCCTTCAGGACGCTGAGAACCCTGCAAGGGGAGTGTGAAGGCTAGGGTAAAGGGGGAGAGAGTAGGGGAAGGGAGAGAGGTATGAGAACTAGCACATGGGGGGGGCTAAGGTCAGTAAAGTCAGTAGAGTCAATAGGGCATTGGTAAATTCTGAGAGGGATGAACTGTAAGGAGCTATTACGCAAAACAATCCTGCAAGTGAAATATACACTAGCTATAACACAAACACTGTTCTGCAAATAAACCTTACAATAACCTGCAGTACATTCCTCAATATATTACAGCCAGGACCCCACATGATACTCCCACAAACTATGCTGTTAACTGTATTGTTTTACCTGGGATGTGACGGGCAGAGTTCCTGGCTGCTGACTCCCTGGCAGACTCTTGTGATGTCCTTTGCACTCGATCCTGCGTGTGAAGCGTGGCAGTGTGGAGAAGCTGCTAGTGGTAACTACCTTTTAAGGGCTAGTAATGGCTGTGCATATGATTGGATGCCAGAGCTGTAGTGGGCGGAACCTCTTCAATTATTGCCTGTGACCAAAACAGGTAGATGCTTCTTTAAGTTTTACCAGAAAAAAACTGCTCTTTGCATGTTCAGTCATAGCTCTCCTCCTCTCTCAGCATGTGGCAGATGATCCTTCTTACAAACTCACAGGTGGAGCTTCAGCTTGTGAAGCCTGGCCATGTCAGATCAACACGCCATGTCCTGGTATCCTGGCCCTAGCATATTATGACAACCAGCACTTAGCAGCTGGGCTGGCTGGATGGCTTCCTTGTCAGAGGGCCACTCTCAGTAATGTTGCAACAATCAACCCATTTGGATTTTAGCCACTATGTCAGACATGGTGAGTAAGAAGTCTTGTGGGTAATCAATCTTAATTTTTCAGGTTGGCCACCGCCATCATTTTACCCACGTTACTCAAGGAGGACTGTGATCACCATTGGGCTCAGTGGAAATTGGAAGAAGGGGAATTTTAGATATTTGATGGTCACGGTGCTACCAATTGGTCTGGGTAGGACATGGGTGTCAGTACCTTGGGGTGGCAACTAATTGAGGGAATTGATGGTGGACCAATGGTGATCAGTGAATGGTAGGTTGCTGGGGGCTCTTTTGTAGAATAGGATCTTCCGATGGACTTTGCATTATTATTTCTTAAGGACGGTAGACTGGACCCTCAGTGCCTTCAGTCCACCAGTGCCACTGGCACCATCTAGCAGGCAATAGTACCTATAGAGTGGATTTTGATGAGCATAGCCAAATGGAGGGAGCCCCTGTCAGCACATGCAGCAATATAAGGTAAGGAAGCCTGGAGGGGGAACACGTGTGGAAGAAGGGAGGAGGTCTTTGTTTTCTGTTATAGACCTTACACAGGGGGCCCACTTTGTTCACTAGGTGGGGGCAGGTCTAATGTATAATCAGCTGTTTTGACTTCAATTCTGGTGTCTTAATTGGCAACAGAATGAAATCAGAGTTGAAATCGGAATTTCTGATAATCTGACAAATGCCCAATGGAATGGAATCAGCTGATTCCAAGCAACCCTACTTTCTGCTATTTTCAACTCAACCTCCATTTTCACTTTTCTTGCCACTTTGTTAAATTCCCTTGCTGTCCCCACATATAATTCCACATTTTCCATTTGCTGGTCCCCGCTTGTACTTCCTAAAAGCTGTCCTCTTTATCTTTGTTGCTTCCACCACTTCCCTCAAGAACCAAAGTGGTCTTTTTTTCTTTTTCCTTTCCTACCTGCCTCAAACAGAAACTGTTTGCTTCTGCAATTCCTTGCTTTGTAATTTTCTACTTGGCCTCAACCCTCTCTGCTTCCCTTGCCACCATAAGTTTCTTCAGAGTTAACTGCCCCACCTTTCCGAAATCTGCCCTTCTGAGAACCAGGACCACTTTCCTTGAACTTATACATTGGAATTCCAGCATAATGCTAAACCACACTGAGTTGTGCTCTCAGATACCAAGGGGCTCACTAAACCACGCTGCTCACAGGTACTGAGGGGCTCCTCTACTCTTACCTCTCCTAACTGGAGAGCACTAAGTTCAGCAAAGTTCCTTCCCTGGTAAGCTCCCTAACCTTCTGGGTTAGTAGGCACTCTTGCATTATCTCTACCAGTGCCTGGTTTAATGCAATTGTAATTTTAGCCAATAGGATTTCCTAGTCCGATTAGGTTGAAGTCTTATGGCCACCAGGCTGGGCGCCCCGTGAGCTGCAAGCTGTGAGCGGTATATTGTTTTATTTTATTTTATTTGGTTTTACATTTTTCTTTTCTTTTACTTCATTTTTAGTTCGCTTATTTCATGCTGCAAGCTGCTTTGGCTAGGCAAAAGCCTGGAGTAAGATGGCAATTTGATTGTAGCTTTGGCCATTTGAATTGCTCTGCTACATGCAGTGGTGTTGTTGGATTCTGCTACTGCATAGGGAAATGCAAAGCTTTTGACTGAGGTGTTGTTGCCGACACCTCAGCAAATTGTGTTGAGCCGATTTTGGATTGAGCCAAATTTGGCCATGTGGTCAGTGACGAAGATTGCTGTGATCTCTGCTTAATGTAGGACAGTGGGGACTTTTTGATTGGGCTGCCACCCTATGGAGGTGTCCGTTCTGAGGAGGAGCTGTGGGAGCCGAATAGATCGTTTTGTGGGAGTCCACTCTAGGAAGGAGTTGTGGGAGTTAAACGGACTGCTGTTGAAGGTGCCAGTTGGTGCGCTGGGTCTAGGAATCGAGCAGTGGGCCCTAGACTGTGTCTTGGTGGTCCTGAAGTTTGTGCTTTTCGAGACTGGCCTGACTCTGCTGGGGATCACCAGCTAGATTCTGCTGCTTCAAGGGGGCTCTGGGGATCCTTAGTCAGGAAGGTGGCTGGTGATCCTACAGTGCCCCTAGACTCCCGGGACTGGCTATTGCATGGCCTTGATCTGAGTGTTGTGTTGGTGCAGCAGAATATTTCTGGTTGGGGTCTTCTAGGTGCGGAGCCAGGTAGGCCTGTGCTGCTGCTAATCGTTGGTCGGCTTCTTCTTGGCTGGACCCATTCTGGTTTGTATTTATTTGTTGGATTTATTGCACATTTGGATGTATTTGATTTCATTGGCTGGTCTTATCCAGGATTGGATTTACCTGTTGGATTAACCTACACCGTTGGATGAGTTCTCTCCTGGATTATTTTTGTTTGTATCTACACTTCAACTGTTCTGTGGTTTCCCTGGTGGTGAGAGGACCTGACACTTTATTTGTTTTATTTATTTATTTTATTAAATATTATGTTCATGTTTATGTGAAGAGTGCCCGGAATCTCCCCAACTCCTTGGCTGTGAGAGGGCTTGGGGGCGGGTGAATTTATATTTGTGTTTTGCAACCTGTGTGAGGGGATTGTAATAGTTTCTGGGTTTGAAATCGTCCAAATAGTGGTGAGCAGGGTGGTATTTTATGTATATTTTTTAGTGGGTGGGTATTGTTTAATTTTATTATTGTTTCTGGGGGTTTCTTTAGGTTGGGTGCCTGAATGCTGTGTATACTGGCAATAATTCTTACTGTGAAATGTGTAAGTTTTACCCCCCCGATCGTGTGCTATATATCCTCCACTCTCCGGGCCCTCTGTCCCATCCCCCCCTTTGTTGTTATCAACTTACCAGTCCTGCCATGCGCTGGGTATCGTTCATAAGAGGGGTTGTGGGGGGTGTGGACATTGGAGGATGAATGAATGCACCTCTCACATCGGTTTAGTCAGGCCTAGAAGACACCCTGAGGTGAAACGGAGTCTGGAACGGGGTGCTCCTTATCTAGTCTCCATACCCAAGGGCACAGCCTTGTGTGGCAGGCAAGCAGCTGGGGCACCCCTTGAAGCCCATCCAACTCTAGTGGTGTTACGCAATGCCAGATCTATTAAAAATAAGACTGCAATTATTGCAGATCTTATTGAAACAACTGATCTGGCTTGCATCACCAAGACCTGGTTGGATGAAAATGCTGGCCCCATTTTGGATGTTGCAATTCCGACCAGGTACTCGGTGATACACCGCTCGAGACTGAAAAAAAGGGGGGGGGGTAGCGGTCTGTTTTGAGACCAAGTTGGGCCTCACGAATGTACCAGTTGAAGATGCCAAATCATTTGAGTGTACCATGGTGGCAGGTGTAGGTTGCAGGTTAGCTGTCGTCTACCATCCACCTGGGGATGAGACACAATTCCTGCAGGAAGTAGCGAACTTCATCGCCAACATGACATTGGAATCTCCCAGGTTGATGGTACTCAGATACTTCAATGCCTGGGTCGACAACAATCTCTCACAGTTTGGGCAACACTTCCTCCAGCTTATGACATCTCTGGGCCTTACACAGGTTGTTACCTCTGCCACCCATAAACATAGTCACTCTCTTGATCTGGTTTTCCTCCTGAGTATTGAGGCCTTCAACCTGGAGGTGGAACCAGTTGGTTCATCTGATCACTACACCGTGAGGTTCAACTTTTGTGCCCCCTCTTCGGAGGCCTTCCCCTGTAGAGATGGTAAGTTACCGCCCTTTCCGGGAAGTGAGTCCTAAAGGCCTAGCAGCGGTGATTGACCTCTCGGAGTGTCCTGTGACCAGCTCGAGTCCTGAGACTTTAGTGGTGGCCTATAATAAGGCCATCTCAGTAGCTCTAGACTTGATTGTTCCCGTCCGTGTTCATCCTCTCCCCCTTCACCTTGGGCCCCTTGGTCTGATGGACCTTTGAGAGAGTTGTGGTGAGCAGGAGATAGATTAGAACGGTGTTGGTGGAAATCCGCCCTGGTTGCCGACCACCTTAGATTGGTTGAACACTATAAGATTTACCAATGAATGAACTCCCGTAAGAAGGCAGAATTCCTGTCCGGGGAGATTACTGCCACTCAGAATCGACCAGCCCAGCCCTTCTGAACTGTTGACAGGTTGTGCAACCCAACCTGTCTGCAGCTCTGAAGACCTTTTTTGCAAATAGAGTGCGATGAGCTTGCTCGGTCCTTTGCGGATAAGGTGGCCGACATCAGGTCAGAAGTTCATTCAACTCACTCTATGGGGGTGGCTGATGATCACCACTTGGTCACCTCACCTTGGGCTTTCTGGAGTACCTTTGTCTTGCCCGAGCTCGCAGATGTCATGCAGATTGTCCAGGGTATGCGCCCTATGTTCTGTAGTTTGGATCCGAGCCCAACTTCCTTGATTACGGGTTGTTGGGATATGATCGGCCCGGTCCTGGCTCAGGTAATCCAGTGCTCCTTGGAATCTGGTGATTTTCCGAGCTCACTGAAGGAGGCGGTGGTAATCCCCTTCCTAAAGAAAGCTTCTTTGGACCCGGATTCTCTGACCAACTACAGACCAATCTCAAACCTTTCCTTTATAGGGAAGGCGATTGAGAAAGTAGTGGCGGTACAGCTGGATGACCACTTGACCATCCATAACATCTATGAACTTCTTCAGTCTGTTTTTTGAAAGAGGCATAGTACTGAGATGACGCTGGTTCGGGTGCTCAATGATCTACTGATGGCGAGAAATCGGAGGAACAGTTCCATCTTGGTGCTTCTTGATCTCTCCTCAGCTTTTGACACTGTACACCATGGGGTGCTGCTTGGACATCTTAGGTCCATCTGTGGACTGTCAGATACAGTCCTTAGGTGGATCACTTCTTTCCTCACTGGCAGGAGTCAGAAAGTGGTATCTGGGATTTTTTCCTCAGACCCTTTCTCCCTGCCATGTGGGGTCCCTCAGGGTTCAGTGCTGTCCCCCATGTTGTTTGCATTGTATATGCTGCCCCTCGGAGACATTGTAAGATGGTATGGGCTGAGGTTTCACTGCTATGCTGATGATACCCAGCTCTAACTGTCTTTCGCCACCGACCAGGATAGAGCTGTCTCGGTACTTAATACCTGCCTCGCTGAAATCCAGGACTGCATGAACTCGAGCTGGTTAAAGTTAAATGCTGGAAAAACAGAGGTGATGTTAGTGTACCCAGGTCACCGGATAGAGGGGTTTAGGGCTAATCAGCCCTCTGGACTTTTTCTCGGGGGCTCTTAGATCCTATCCTCTGAACGGGTGTGAATCCTGGGGGTAGTGCTTGACGACGGGCTGACTTTATGATCTCAGGTGTCAGCCGTTGTCAGGTCTTCCTTTTATCATCTTAGGAACATCTCCAGGATTAAGCACCTGGTTCCATCCGGGGACTTGCCTATATTGGTCCATGCCTTTGTGACTTCGCGCCTTGATTATTGTAACTCCCTGTACTTAGAGCTTTCTGGGGTTGAAATCTGCTGCCTGCAGCTCATGCAGAACACAGCAGCACAATTGTTAACTGGGGCTTCTCGAGTATTCCATATTACTCCTGTGCTGCGTGATCTGCACTGGCTGCCAATTAGGTGGCGGATCACCTTTAAAGTTGGTTTACTGACTTATAAAGCCCTACACGGACTGGGCCCTGACTACTTGAAAGAGCTTCTTGTGCCTTACCATCCAGTGTGACAGTTGCGTTCAGCTGACAAGGGGTTGCTAGAGATTCCGAGGGTGTCTCTGAAATCTTCTGGGGCCCATGTGTTTATGCATGTGGCCCCAACCCTTTGGAATTCTCTACCCTGTCAGCTCTGGGAGTGCATGACTGTGGAGGGGTTTAAACAGGCATTGAAATCCTTTTTATGGAGTCTCACTTATGATGGCTCCACATAATCCTGATCTCCTGTTACCTATTTTATTTGTGTGTTATTTATTCTATTATTACGTTTACTGTTTTAATATTACTGTTTTTATCTTTTTGTAAAGCGCCTTGATGGCCTGAAAGGCACTTATGTGAAATAAAATTTATTATAATTATTATTCCATTAGTACAACCTCCACTGTTGTGACCACTTTCTTCATTTGCTCTCCCAGCACTCTACCCATTTTGTTTGTATGGTTTGGTGGCCTGTGCATCAATCCTACCTCAATGACCCTCCCATTAACTGTCACTAACTGTAGCCATACTGATTTCATCCAACTCTCACCCTTTAGTGTGCTGTCTTCTGCTGTCTCTATGCTGTCTTTTATGTAAAATGTCACCCCTTACTCTGCCCTGGTTCCTGTCTCTCCTGAGAAGAGCACCCAGGAATAGCTAGATTGGAATCATGATTCTGTCTTTGCCCTGTTTCTGTGATTAACAAATCTGATGTTGCCACTGCTGCTGCTACTGCTTGGAGCCACCCCATTTAATTTTCCAGGCTCCTTGCATTCCTACAGCCTGCCTTCCAAATTCCGACTTTCTGCCCTTCCCCTGCCTCTCTCCTAACTGGCCCTTGTCCTTCTTGGTTGACTCTCCCTTGCACTGCATTGTCCAATATTCCCTCTTTTCTAAACCACTTTTCTAGTTCCCTTACTATTTCCATCCTTTGGGGTTCCACATCTTCTAGCTCCTTACTCCTTTGGATCCAGTACCTGTTTTTTTCCCTGTTCTGTAGTTTTCACCCTGCCATATACCCCCTTATTTTTTATGTTGTAGGAGAGATCTCTAAAGGGTTACTATGTGTGTGTCAGTGTTGTGCACCCTATTACAGCCCTCCCCCATTTCTAGTTTAAATTCTTGCTAATTCCCATGCCAAACTTCTGCCACAATGTACTGGTGCCATTCCTGCTATAAGTGCTATTTCCAAAATTGTCCGTAGTTCTCCCAGAAAAAAAAATCTAAACCGTCTTCCCCACACCAGCACTTTCACCATGTGTTGAACTTCCTCATTTTATTCTGTCGGTCCTTACACCCAGATGACCAGTTGGACTTCAGAGAAGGTTACCGTCTCTGCAGCTACCCATGGTTTCCTACCTACAGTGGCATCCCCTAGGATAACTTATTGGATCCAGTAGACGCCATATGGTGTCGGAACCATCCATTACAGAACCTGACCCAAAATGGCCACCAGGACTCAATGATATAAAACCCAATTCTGCAGCATTTTGCAGCACTCTACAGAATGCTGCAGCAAATCTACTGAATAAAGCAATATAATTTCAATGGCAATTAGTCTCTTTTGTCATTCAGGAAAATGTGACACTGCCAGGATGAAGTGAATGCCACAGTTTCCTGCATGGCGAGGACTAAATGCCATTGAAATTACATTGCTTTATTCAGTAGGTCTACTGCAGCATACTGCAGAGTGCTTTATAAGTGCGTTTCATCCTGAGGGACGCTACTGTATTTTTCTAAAGCTGTCCTTAACTCCCTCTGCACTGTGCCCCACCAGATCATTGGTTCCTAGATGAATCATCACATTTGACATTCTATCCTCTGCTTTGGTGAGCTTCCTCAGCTAGGGCAGAACCTTGCTGCTACTGGCATAAAGCGTACAGAGTTTTCTTCCCGGCCTGAGGCTCACGCCAGTCTCCCTCTCCCTGGAAATATGGGGTCCCTCAGCACTATTACCTTCCCCTTCCACCTACTATGCCTCACTAACTATGGCAATGTGATCGCCACCTTACCACAACAGTATCTACTGTAAGTTGTCACCATTTGCCTTCCCCTGTTGTCCCGCCTCCTTCCACCTTCTCTCCCTCTAGCCCCTCTACATGCTTCCTGAGGATCTCTGGGTCTTGTTTCTTTAACTGTCTCCTTTTCAGAAGCTCCACTGGACAATGCTCCTTTTCGTATCCTCCCCCTTACAGAAATATAGGTGTGCTGTGTACATGCAGAATGCATTCCACATTTTTAATTGTGCAATATTTGCATGTGGTTTACATACACAAAGATAACCTATGAGAACCAGGTCTAAAAAGCAAATCAGGTTTGCATGCTGCAAACTTGACATGTGCGCAGCAGGTAAGCTGGTGTGAACATCTTCTTAAACTTACATCAGGTTCGTGTGTTGCATGCTTCAAATTAAATCAAATCACCTTTATTTTTATAGCACCTTTCAAAACCAAGGCCCTGTACATAAAACCAAATACATAAAAATAACATTAAAACAAGAACATTAAAACAGATCATCCATGACTAGGGAAAGATAAGCTAAATAAATAGGTTTTTAACTCAATTTTAAATCTATCGACAGTTGGGCATTCTCTCAGTCAACGAGGTAGAGAATTCCACAGAGCTGGCACTGAAGAGTGAAGTCACGAGAACCAGATGTCTTCAATCGTACCCTGGGAATCTCCAGAAGTCCCTCGTTGGTGGAACGGAGAGGATGGAGGGGGCAGTAGAGTACCAGGAGATCTTGCAGGTAACCAGGTCCCTGATCATGTAGGGCTTTAAAGGTTAGCAAGCCAACCTTAAAGGTGATCCACCACCAAACAGGCAGCCAGTGAAGCTCACAGAGCACAGGCGTAATATGAATGGCTCTAGAAGTCCCAGTCAAAAGCCTGGCTGCCGCGTTCTGCACCAGCTGCAGGCAGCGGATGTCAACCCCTGGTAGCCCTAGGTAGAGGGAATTGTAGTACTCAAGATGGGTAGTGACAAAGGAATGGACTAGTGTTGGAAGATCATCCGGGGGAACCAGGTTTTTCACCCGGGTGATATTCCTCAGATGGTAAAAAGAGGATTTGATGACAGCTGACACCTGAGATTTTAGGGTCAAACCATCATCAAAAATAACGCCCAGGTTACATACGTGATCTGAGGTAATGAGCAACATACCACCAAATAATAAGCCTGATGGTTGTCCGGACCCCAAACCCGCCCCCGGACGGCCTGGGTCCATTACCAGCACTTCAGTCTTATCTGGATTCAATCTCAGCCAGCTGGAAATCATCCAAGATCTTATCTCAGTAAGGCAATTATTTAGCATGGAGAGTGCATCATCCTGTCCGGGCAGAAAAGACATATACGGCTGAGTATCATCTGCATAGCAGTGAAAACTCAGACTGTATCACCTGATGATATCTCCCAATGGCAGCATGTACACTGCAAACAACATGGGGGCTAAAATGGAACCCTGCAGTACCCCACAAGGCAGGGAGTGAGCACCAAAGGAATAAATTCCAGTGGCAACTCTCTGAAGCCTGCCCATGAGGAATGAATGGAACCATTTAAGGACTGTACCAAACAGCCCGCAAAAGAGCCGCAGGCGCTCCAGCAGCACACCATGGTCTACAGTGTCAAATGCAGCAGACAGATCAAGAAGGACCAGAATGGTACATGCCTTTTGATCTCTAACCATTAGGAGGTCATTAAATACCTGGATAAGAGCAGTCTCCATGCTATGCTTCTTCCTAAAACCAGACTGGAGAGTATCATAGACATTGTAAGTTATAAGATGATCATCCAATTGCAACACAACCGCCTTTTCGATAACCTTACCAACAAATGGCAGGTTAGAGATAGGCCGGTAGTTAGCTAGACAATCTGGATCCAAGGAGGGTTTTTAAGGAGTGGTCAAATGACCGCCTCCTTGAGGGGTCAGGAAAGACCCCCCTCTCCAAGGACTTCCCGACAATGTCAGTATGGATCAGGCAGATAACATCTACACATCCCACTAGAAGGGGTTTAGGGCCCAGACCCAAACTACAACTGGTTGGGCACAATGTTTGGATGATCTTCACAATGTCAGTGAACTCCAGCCGGCGTAAATCTGACCAGATAGACCGAGTGCATGCCACTTCCTGTTGACCACTGCAATCCCTCATAGGAGAGGTTGGACCAATGCCAGACCTGATTCTGGCAACTTTATCCGCAAAGAATCTAGCGAACTCCTCGCATCTCAGCTGAGAAAAAGCTTCTCTGAGCTGGAGACAGATTGGATTGCACAATCTGTCAACAGTCCAGAAGAGCTGATCCAGTCGATTCTGTGCAGCAGAAATCTCCCTGGACAGGAATTCTGCCTTCTTACGGGTGATTTCTGATTGATAGCCAACATAATGTGCCATCAACCTAAGCCTGTCAGCATAATGGCTGGACTTCTGCCAGGCTCTCTCCAACCTTCGTCTAACTCACCTCAACTCCTTCAAGGAGCCATCAGACCAAGGGCTCCTTGGGTGAAGGGTGAGACGGTGAACACAAACAGGAGCAATCTTGTCCAGAGCATCTCCCACAGCCTTATTATAGGCTAGTACAAGATCATCTGGACACAAGCATTCACCTGACAAGCCCGATAGATCCAGTACCGCCGATAGGTCACTAGGGTTAATACCCCTTAAAGGGCGGTACTGAACCATCTCCATAGGGACAGACCTGTTAGAGGGAGCCCTGAAGCTGAACCTTATGGTGTGATGGTCAGACCAGCTGACTGGTTCCACCCTCAAATCAGCAATCTCCATACCCAAAAGAAAGATCAGCTCCAACGAATGACCCCCTATATGGGTCGAGGAGGTAACTACCTGTGTTAGGCTCAGCATTGTCATCAGCTGGAGGAGATTTTGACCAAAATGCGAGAGTTCATTGTTGACCCAGGCATTGAAGTCCCCCAGAACTATCACCTATCTCCTGCAGGAATTCTCCACCATCTCCTGGTGGACAGTAGACGAGGAGAATCCTGCAACCTACACCCTCTCCCAGGATATATTCGAAGGATCTGGTACTTCCCAATGGCACATCCAAAAGGCCCAGCTCTGTCTTAAACATAATGGTCACACCCCTGCCCCTACGATCAAACCTTGGATGGTATATCACCGAGAACCCGGCTGGAGTTGCCGAGGCTAAAACAGGGCCTGGATTTTCATCCAGCCAGGTCTCGGTGATGCAAGCCAGATCAGTTGATACAACAAGATCAGCTACAGTAGCTGTCTTGTTTTTAACAGATCTGGCATTGCATAACACCACCAAGGTAGGATGAGCTGTCGGGGAAGACCTCGGCACCTGCCCACTAAGGTTGTAGCCCTTGGGTATGGGGACAAGACAAGGATAACCTTTATGCTGACTCCATTTCGCCCCAGGGCATCTCCTGGACCCCACAACTCCAATTTTCCCTCCCCTTTCCTGTCCCTCACCAGGCCCATCTCTCCCCCTTCTTTTATGGGACAGGAGTGCAGCAGTTAAGCAGGTGTGAACATCATTTAAACTTCATATCAGGTTCACATGCTGCACACTGACCACGTGTGCAGCAGCTAAGCTGGTACAAATCTCATCTAAAAAACACATCAGTTTCTATTTCTTATACTACTGCTAGCAATTAGAGTCATTAAAATACATTTGTATTTGAATTCCCATAGTAATTAGGTAAACTCAATAATTATGATCCCTTTACAAGTCATTTAATGGCTTTTGAGTTTTGCCATTAAATCACTATTAATTTGTAAAGTATTTTTGCTTACGGCATTAAATCCCTAAGATATAGCCAGTCAACATCCCCCATTCCAGATGTACAAAGAGGGCCTTTGTGTTGTGAAGCCTATCCTTTTTGTTTTGGACCATGCAAATCCCTTATGCATATATAGTGCTACAAATTTGTTTCTCCATGACTGTTTTATCTCACTTACTTTCCCTTTGTCATTCTGTATTGAGCATATACACTAAGGCCATGCTCAGCATTTCTTGTGCTGAGTAGGGTCTTGGAAGCATGCACCATATCTCACATTTTGTCAATGAAATGAGGGACATGGACACTCATGTGATGTGGATGAGCTCCAGTCAAGAAAGAGTGCATGAGTCTTGCAAGTACGACATGGTCCTTCCTGCCACAGAGTAGACAGACTGCACAGTACAGCTTGGAGGAGTCAGTGAGTACTGAACTCTCAATAGCAGTGTTGTGGCAGCATATTTTTGTTGGTCTACTTTTAGCGAGTCTCCATCTCCCCTGATGGCTGAAGGGGGCAGAGGGTGTGCTAGAAACTAATTCAAGACTAGGCTACCTATTTACTCCATTAGACTCGCCTAGCGAAAAAAAAAAAAAAAACACAGACCCACACAGCAGCAAGCTAGGCTTAGCAGCAGTGGTGACAGTGGTGTGGGTGGTCTTCATAGGCCTTAATCAGTGCAGTGCGGCAGCAGCCACAGCAGAAACCAAGTAAGAAGCAAGCAATCCAGGTTGGGTGGGTTCGATTGGTGAGGTGACTTGGTTCACTGGGGACCTATGATGGTTGGTTCTAACATCTAGCTTCTGGCGGAAGGCGAGGGGGGTAGGGGACTGAAAACTGGGCTGGTGGTACACTGTGCCAGGCTGCAGGTTCTGGCCATATGGCTGGGTAAGCAACCATAAATTATTTTTACAGAGGTATTGGGGAAGGAGGAAGGACTGAAATATTGATGTTTTTTTCATGTTTCTTCACCTTTGAGTGGCTTCATGACCCATAGGGGATGGGTATTGAATGGAATGGAGTCAGGGAGAAAAATCAGGACAAGGTTGTTTTTTTTGGGGGGGGCAGAACTTCAGTCAGGAAAAAAAATGGTTAATAACTGGGTGGGTTGAAGCCCAAATCTGATGCACTGCTCCAGGGTATATACTAATGAATCTTATACATTTGAATTTTTCCTGATTTGCATACCACTTTTCAGTCAAAACAAATAAGTTGTACCTTTTAGAGATGTTACAGACATTCTAGAACTGTCCCTTGCATTCACAGACAGTTGAGCGGTATGGTATGCACAGACTATTGGAGCCACACTATAGTCAGGCTTATGCTCCCCCCCATTGAGGCTGACCTCCACATCCTCACACTCAGGCACATTATGACAAAGGGAAAAGGAGACTGTAGGGGTGTGCACCATTGAGATGAATGGGGGTATTTTTTTATTACTATTTTATACATTATTGATGGAGAGTTGGAGATTAATAAAGGTCACAGCACAACTAACAAGGGCCTTATTAGTTGTACAGTGGCCTTCATTATTCTCCAATTCATCATCATAATGTATAAAATTGTAATAAAACATAACTCCATTCATTTCAAGGGGGTACGCCCAAGCACTCTGACCCAAGGACATCATCTCTTAAAGACTCTTGCCTCTGACTCCCTAGTACTCAAGTAAGAGACTTTTTACTTATATCTATGCTTGGTGGGTTGTCTGTAGCAGCATGGTCATACCCGCTACAGTGTGTGTGTGTGTGTGTGTGTGTGTGTGTGCATGGGGAAGGGGGAGAACTGGTCATATGTGTGTGTGTGTGTGTGTGTGTGCCAAGTTATTGCTAGTTTTGTGTTTGCATATTAAAGTCTGTTTGTGTGGAAGCATTCAAAACTATGGAGAGAAAATAGTAGCAGTACAGGCCAGACAGAACTAATTAAGTGGTTTTAATGGTACATTTGTGTATTGGGGGTGGGAAAAACACATGTGTTTCCATTGTTATGTGTGCTGTAGATCAACTGTGAAACTGAGATGAGTAAGAGAAGAAAACTGAAAAGCTTAACAGCAGCTACAAGTATGCCACATATGTGCAGATATATCCAGATACAGTATGTATTAAAGTACAAGTGAACCATATGCGTGCAGACAGTATGGCTTAGTGGTTAAAGGCACTGAACTGCAAGTCAGGAGACTTGGAGGCATGAAGAGCTGGGTTTGAATCTCATCAACCCCCACTTGTGTAGTATGATCCTGAGTAAGTCACTCAACTTTTACGTGTGCAGTGACCACTTGCTTTTTGCACGCATGCCACATGCATGCATCTTCTCCCAATTTAACATAAAAATTATGGTTTCCACACTTGCTTGCTGCACACATGCTATATGCATGCAATCAGTTCCAATTTAACATTTAAATCACACTTGCAGCACGCATATCACTTGAGTAGTTTTATGTATGCAGCATGAAAACATTTCATATAATTATTTCTGCCCCCACCTCTGGAACAGCCTCCATCTAGCTACTCGCTCTTTCACCCCCCTCCTCCCCAAAAGCCTTATTCCATGAGCTCATAGTCCATGCCTGCTCCTGTACCTAGATCACTAGTATGTGTGCATGGTTCTCTTCTGTGCCCCTCTCTCAGTCACATATGGACCCAGTTCACGGAGCAGCTCAGGCCTTGCTCACTGCCACCTCCATTGATCAGCATGTGTGGCATCAGTATTGAGGAAAATACACTGTATATGCTATGTATATTGTAGGTACTATGGCCTGGATATTCAAACTGCACCATGCTGTGGCACAAGCCTGGGTGCAGCTCAACTTGGCTGCGCAGGGGTGTGGCCTGGGCGATATTCAACAGAGCTGCACTATGGCTCAGCAGCTTTGAATATCACACCCTGGCCACCCCCACTGTGCATGGTGCAGTGGCACTGCGCCAGCACAAGTGGCCAGAGCGGAGCATGGAGATGCGCTTGTGCAAGTGCCATTGTGCCATTCACAGCACCTGCAATATTCAAAAGGGGACATGCAAATGGAGCCATAATTTATGCAAGGCACACATGGGGCCATTTGCATGTCATTATGGCCCCATTTGCATTCCATTAGCATGCAGGTTCGCCGATCCCCACAACTTGCACCTGGCGCCCTGCCAGGAAGCAGCCATCGGGGACCAACGCCCCCTGCAGCCCGATCGCGGGCATCTGTAAAGATAAAAAAAGTCCAATATCCCTGGTGGTCCATTGGACCAAGTGCTGTCTGATAGCAGGCATCTATTTAAATAAACCCCCCGTCTAATATCCCTGGTGGTCCAGTGGACCGCTATATGTCCAATCGCGGGCATCCATTTTAAGAAAGAAAACCCCCCCCATCCTATATCCCTTGTGGTTCAGTGGACTGATTTCCACCCGATCTCGGGCATCTGTTTTAAGAAACAGAACCTCCCGACTAACATCCCTGGTGGTCCAGTGGACCACACTCTGCGGATCGAGGCATCAGTACAACAAGAATGTCCTATTACCCTGGTGGTCGGTACCCCTCCCCCACCTGCCCACTGAGGCCCTGCCCTCCCCCGGTCAGCTGGCGGGCGGCAGCATCCTGCCTGCTGCCCTGCCGCCACCAACTGACACCCGGTGGGCTGCATGCCCATTGGTTCTGGCGTGAGCCAATAGGCGTGCAACCCCTGCATCTACGCATTTCAGATATGTGGAATGAAATCATTCACATGTCTGGAATAATAATAGTACATATGGAGCTGCGCCCATTGGCTACACTATGAGCCAATGGGCGTGCGCTCTACCAGATATCGGTCGGTGGGCAGGTGGGAATGCTGCCGCCTGCGGCTGACCGGGGAGGCGGGCGGTGGGGCTCAGTGAGCAGGTGAAGAGCCTGAACCACCAGAGTAAGGCGTTCACATTGTACTGATGCCCGTGATCGGGCAGAATGCGATCCACTGGACCACCAGGATGTAGCGGAAGATTCTCTTCCTTAAAGAGAGGCCCGCGATCGAGTGGAAATCGTCCACTGGACCACCAGGGATAGAGGATGGGGGGTTCTTCTGAAACAGATGCCCTATCGGCACATAGCGGTCCACTGGACCACCAGGGATATTGGATGGGGGGTATATTTAAACAAATATCCGCGATCGGGCAGCACTTGGTCCACTGAACCACCAGGGATATTGGACGGGGGGTTTATTTAAACAGATGCCCATGATGGGGCATGGGGGGACGCCGCCAGGTGCGGCAGGAACTCGGGTGGCCACCCACAGGTGGCATCGGCCATGTTGCACCCTGCAATGCGGTAGCTCACCTTGGGTGGCCATCAGTTGTTCCTTTTTTTTTTTGGCTTAACTTTGTGCTGGCTCAGGTAGGGGTTGCGCGTGCATGGCGCTGCACATCCCGGGCTGAATATCAGGCTGTGCAGGTTATGCATGGGCATGCCCCCCCCACCTGTGCCTACATACATTACTGATGCGCTCTGGCGGATCAGGATTTGTGCAGCACACTTTTCCCTGTTGAATATCGTGCTGGGGCGCATCAGTGGGTTGCGCATGGCGCAACACTGTTGCGCCATGCTAAACCCTTTGAATATCTGGGCCTATATGTATTTCTACTATATATGAAATGTACATTATATGAACTACAGTATAGTTGTACTAGGTACTACCTTTCTCACTGAAGTTATCGTAAAATAAAATCACTTCTATACTCTTGAAACTGCACCTGTTTCATATGTTGTATCTTACTGTGTATCCCATGCCCCTTCCCCCCATATCACAGCTAGAAAAAAACCTTCATCTCAGTGTGGTTTTCCAGGCAACATTTCTGAATAAGAAAATACATTTCCATGGATTTCCTGCCCACCCCCACCTCAGCTTCTGCATGCTCACTGGACTTTACTAAAGACGTTCCGATCCCATAAAAAGGCTTAACATATAATGCCATTTTACAATGGACTTCCACAGCATCTGTAGCGGCTGAGGTGAAAGAATGGTCTTTAATTCAAGGGGCAGTAAAGCTTTTTGTGCACTTCATTCACTTTTATATCCACTTGCATTTTCATGCATGCCTAATGCTATTTTCCTCAGGTTGAACACACTGCATGTTCCTACTCCCCCATCCCACATCCTTAATATGATTTTTTAAGTTAAAAGAAAGCCTGTTCTACTTACCCTGAGCTCTGGAATGGGAATGTATGGCACTCTGATATTAGTGGAAGATCACAAAGGATGTTTCTTAACAAATGGAAGGGTTGAATGGGTGGATCTGTTGTAAACGGAGTTTACTTAAATGCTGAAATGCTAAGTTGTAGTCTGGCATGAAAGAGCTCTACAGACACAGACAGATAATTACAGTGAACTAGGTTTTACCCACAGCCTGCAGGACTGACTAATGCAGAAGGCACTTGCCACCTGGAGAGGCCTTTTCCCTTGTCTGTACCCATACCCCCTCCCCGACAGAGCAGGTCAGCACATGCGGATGTGGGTCATAGAGGAATTCAGGAGTGCTTGAGGCCTTTTTGCCTTCTCCCTCATACCTGTCATCAATCTTACTTGTTAAAACAAAAGAAAAAATCCAACACTTGTCAACCAATCATTGAAACAATGGATTTCCTAAACTTGTGCACTGCAAGAAAAGTCTTCCTTAATATGGCACAGTTAATTTGCATCAAACCCTACATTTCTTTTTCTCCATCTTCTGTTTATGTACATATCAGTGCAGAATTATTATTCTTATGCATTTAAGTTTTTCTAATGTAACCGGTTTGCAGTATAACTTTCGGGTTACTACCCCTGCCTTGTGGGCTCAATAAGATTGAGGGGCCTGGGCACTGTTTTCGATTGAAAAGTGGGGGGGTTCTTTCCCAGATATAAAATAAGTAGTGTGGTGCCTCTACCCAGAGTTAAAAAATAGTTTGCCAGATTTCTGCTCAGTACAGCCCCCTGGGATGCTGTACCTTCCCACCTCCCCTTGCAGTCACCCCACACATGAAATGCCATAAACAGATGCAATACCTTACGGTGCGTGCAATTAATGACTATCGCTAATAATGTGCTCATGAGTCAGTATTAAGCAAGAACAACAATTATATTAGGAGGGTAGGGGAATGGGAGATGCAAAAATAAAGAGCAGTTGGAATATTTGATGAAACAGCAATAACAGTGCCCACACTCCCCACTAGCAACAAATAACAGTTTCCCCACCTCCCCACTGGTACAAGTGCCTCCTATAGCCATTCTGGGTGCCCTGGTGGTTTATGGTGCAGGCCTGAACAGTGCAGCTGGGTGGCCGGTGTCTGTGCACTTTTTAAATAAAGAAGGAACTTTTAAATAACTTTAATTAACTCCCCTGGTCAGGGCAGGCCCTGTGTTTAGTCACAGTTGTGTAGCACAATTTCACAGGGTCTGGACTACACAAGCAGCATCAGTCAGTCAAGCTGGAGGCCTTGAGCTGTACAAGCAAATTGGCAGCTTATTTGACTGTGGCAGAATTCTGGTAGCTTGTCACCTCCTGGGCTGTGGTAGACTCTGGCAACTTGTCACCTTCTGTACGGGTTGGTCTCAGAAGCTGGAACAGGCCAGTACTGAGGTCCAGGGAAACACACCTACCTCACACAGGCATCTAACTCCCCAGGAAAGACAATGGGTAATGCCTAGCTGTGGCATTACCTGGCCAATTCCCCAGACTGTTCTCACTGGCAGGCTGCAGCTAGTGCAGAACGCGGTGGCGAGATTGTTGTCAGGGGTGAAAAGGTGTGAGCATATTACTCCGGTCCTCAGCGGACTGCACTGGTTGCAGGTCAGGTGGAGGGGTTGTCTTCAAGATAGGGTTGTTGACTTATAAGACCCTGCACAAAAGGGGTCCTGTCTATCTGCAAGATCTCCTTGTCCCCTACCGTCTGCCCCAGGCCCTCCGTTCTGCTGGGGGAGGCCTCCTGGAAGTTCCCAAGGTTAAGCTGTGGCATTCTGGGGATAGAGCATTCTCAGTGGCTGCACCTACAATGTGGAACTCCTTGACTGGTTATTTGAAGGAGGATCCCTCGGTGGAGGCCTTTAAAAAGGGTCTTAAAACATATTTGTTCCAGCAAGCATTTTATTGATTATGTTATAAAATTATCTGGATTTTTTTTTGCAATTGTTTAACCAGGTGAAACACACTAAGCTGAAAGCTTGTTTACAGGTGCAACCTGGAAGCACAGGGAAGTTAAGTAATTTGCTCAGGATCACACAGTACACAAGTGGGAGCTGTGGGATTCAAACCCAGGTCTCCAGATTTGCAGCTCAGAGCCTTAAACCACTGCACTATACTGCCTCCTTTATGGGATTTATGGGATAGATAAATAATGACATGTTCCTAGTTGTATTTTTTATATGTATGTTTGTGTTTGATTTTAAATATATGTTTTTATATTGTACAGCGCCCAATGTCTCTGGAAATATGCACTTTAGAAATAAAATTATCTATCTATCTATCTATCTATCTATCTGTGTATCTGTGTATCTGTGTATCTGTGTATGTATCTATGTATGTATGTATGTATCTATATATCTATCTACAGTATCTATCTATCTATCAATCTCTCAATCTATCTATCTATCTATCTATCTATCTATCTATCTATCTATCTATCTATCTATCTATCTAACTTCAATCCTGGAGCTCAGAAATCACACAGTCTTTTCCTCTTTGCTGGCTAACAAATGTGGACCTTTCTGGAATGAGGTCTGAATTACCTCCCCGTCCTGGGGGTGGAAATTAGTCTCTCAGATTCTTTCCAAACTGCAAGTTCAAACCACAAAACAGCTTTTTCATTTCAAACAGGCTTACCCAGACAATGGAATTTTTCTGCAGGAGTCTCTCTGTACTCTGGTTACTTACTTCAAGCAACACTTCAGGCGGTTGGCAGGATTCAGTCCACCCTCCTCACAGGCTGAGGGCTTCTCTCAAATGCTGCAAAGTTTTAGTTGCAAACAGCTCTTCAAACACACTCTGGCTTTCTGATGATAGAAAGCTTTAGGCAAGTCTCCTGGAGCTTGGCTGTGGAAGCCTTAGGCCGAGTCCGACTTCCAAACTTTTTCTGGACACGGGCTATATGCCCTCCTAAACCGTGGAGAGCTTCAGGTGAACTCCCCCAGAGCTGAATACGCACTCAAGGTCTGAGAAGGGAAAAGGCAGCATCTAATTGGTTAAAACAGCTGTCCGTCTGCTAAATTAATATGCATGAAGTCCACTCGATGCCTGATTGACTGGCTATAAAGACACTAAGAGCACTGTCCTTACCTCCTTCCCAGGAGACATTGCCAAATCCTACAGGGCTCCTAGAATGCTATTTGATGACATGGCAGGTCAAAAGTGGCAAATATGTCTGCTAACAACAGTTTATTCAAAGTTCCAAGTTTCAGTCTCTCCTGCAGGCAAACCAAATAGTTTAAAATAATTCACTGCCCCATAGTCCATTAGCTGCCGCTCTGCCCTAATATCTGGTAGCAGAGTGGGGCAAGATAAAGACTCCCCCTGGCTGTCACAAGTGCCATAGTGCTGACCCCCTAGGCAGAAGACAGGGCTATTAATATTCATAGCAGCCTCAACTGCTCTTAAAGTGACAGTGCTCCTTATTGTAATATTGTTTAAGAGAGCTTTTGCCAAAGTTTTTTTTTACTCCCCCTCCTGTCTGCCTCCAGACTGCCACTAGTGTTGCTGCCAGTCCTGGGGGTAAGAGCACATGAAAGGGACACTGAATGAGCTGCCAGAGCGGCTTTGAACACTAAGCCCAGTAGCACTTGGGTTATTTCATTTAATTTTTTGGGTTGTTATTGTATTTTTATTATTATCTTTGTTAAGTGCTCTGCGCCCCTGGATAGGGTGCTGCATAAATAAAATTTGCCTTGCCTTGCTTCTTTCAGTCCTCACGCTGGCAGTCACCAGCTCTTACATTCATGCAGGTATCCTCCTGCAAATGCTCACACAGGCAATACAGCATTCACAACCACTGGGCTGGTGATTTAACTTTTCCACACAGCTCCTCCAGTCCCCCCACCAAGATTACGGACACTGGGTACTGACAGGAGCATAACGGGGCACCAAACTGACCAGGACAGGCATCCAGGAGGCAAATTAATGTAAGCCCCACCTGTGTGTGTGTGGAAGGGTTACACTAATTTGTGGCATTGCTATCAATCTCTTCTTTCAACTCATTTGCTTGTATTGATCATTGCTTCAGCAGACATCTATGTAGCGTGTTGGAAATGGAAGAAATTCTCAAGTGGAACCCATTACCTTTGTTGTAAGACTGAACATGCCTAGCAGGGGTCTAAGGACACGTTTCCTCATTGTACAGTATGTTGCACTTTTACACTAATCAGTTTTATGCCTTCAGGAGACAACATTTTATACAGGAGCAATCCTTCACCATTATGCTCCAGGAACTGAGTATGGCATTTAATTTCATTTCTGGAACTGTGTTTCTCCAGGCCCCCACCAACATTTACACCACTGACTATGTATGGAGTAATTTGTACAGATGATTGTTTAGAGCGCTGTGCTTGTGTAACACAATATGCATTTTTGAAGCATGATTAGCTTGTAGTCAATGTGGTCTTTCACACTCTCTGTTTACGATGAACTACCACCTTTATGGGGTATTGGAGGCACATGAACCTTCTTGAGGATGGCTCCACTCACTAGAAGTGCCTCAGGATGGCAAGTCATGTGACTAAAAGTACAGTATCTTAGGGAACAAGCCCAGAAGGAGACAGACAGGAGCCACAAGAGGAGAAATGGAGGATGATGGGAAAAAGAAATGAGCATCCAGAGGATGCTTGGGGCATGCACAGTTAAGTACTGTAGTGCTCTGTGGGGAGTTGTTAAAGTGTCACCCACTGCTCTATGGAACCCCAGGCTTAGCCTTGCAGTTCACTTGTTTAGTGGGCAGCTTGGTATGGAATAATAGTGCAGCTGATTGCTTGGAGTATTGTACTTGTGAGACATAATATGGATTCGAAGCATGATTAGTTTATAGTCAATGTGGCCTTCTATGGTGTCTATTTGCAATGAATTACCACACCTTCAGAGTATGGAGGCACAGGAACCCTTTTGAGGAGGGTTCCACCCCTAGATGTCCCACAAAATGGCAAGTCCTTTGATTAAAGGTACTTTAGAGAAGAAGTCCAGAGTCAAAGCCAAAGGCATGTGTAGGACTGACAGAACATCGATTTCTACAAAGGAAGGAGAGAAAGTCATGACGCTGAATAACTACTGAAAAACAAGTATTTGTCAATGCCGAATGTTGATTGCTTTGCTCTGTTAAGTTCGCTCACTCCCGCTCTCTCACTTGCTCCTTCTGGTTCTCCTGGTGCTGCAGGCTGCCCTTTTGTACTGGGCTCCTGCCTTTGTTGGCGCCTTTTTCTACCCACAAAGAAATCTGCAGCAGTCCTGACAGAGCTCCGTTGACCTCGCTCACTCCCCCTCTCTCACTCGCTCATTCTGTTTCTGCCAGTGCTGCAGGCTGCTCTTTTGTACTGGGCTCCTGCCTCTGTTGGCACCTTTTTCTGCCCACAAAGAAAGCTGCAGCAGTCCCAACAGAGCTCCGTTGAGCTTAGTCACTCCCCCTCCCTCACCCGCTCGTTCTGTTTCTCCCAGCGCTGCAGGCTGCCCTTTTTTGTACTGGGCTCCTGCCTGTATTGGTGCCTTTTCTTGCCCACAAAGAAATTCACAGCAGCCCCAACAGAGCTCAGCTGATCTCGGTCACTCCCCTCTCTCACTTGCTCGATCCTAATCTGTCCCGAACACTGATTTCCGAAAGCGACCATGGTATTCTGCACCGGAAACACGAAAACACATTTCAGCCAGGATGTGAAAAATGACAGCTGTACTGTTCATAAGGAGGTGTGAAAAAATGCCAGTTTTGAAAATTTGGCGTGAAAATATTACTAATTTGCAAAGTTGCAAGAGTGCGTGCAAACTGCACAATGCATGCTCATAACACAGTCATTTTATGGAGTTTCATCACAAAATTTTCAACATAGGCATTTTAGGACCTCTGCTCCTGAACAGTGTCACTGTGATTTTCGCAATGTGTCCAAACACTGATTTTCCACAGCTACTGGCATATTTTGCACGGGAAGTGCGAAAAAATATTTCGGCCAGGATGTGAAAAAGGACAGCTGTACTGTTCATATGGAAGGCCAGAAAGATGGCAATGTTGAAAATCTGGAGTGAAAATATTGCAAATTGGCGAAGTTATAAGCGTGCGTGAAAACTGCACAATGCACACTCGTGACACAGACATTTTATGGACTTTCATCACCAAATTTTCAACATAGGCATTTTAGGACCTCTGCTAATGAATGGTGTCACTGTGATTTTCAAAATTTGTCCCAAACACTGATTTTCCACAGCAACCGCACTATTCTGTGCCGGAAGTGCGAAAACACATTGGAGCAAGGATATGGAAAATGACAGCTGTACTGTTCATAAGGAGGTATGGGAAAATGGCAATGTTGTAAATCTGAAGTGAAAATATTGCAAATTTGTGAAGTTATGAGCGTGCGTAGCAACTGCGCAATGCACGCTCGTAAAACGGTAATTTCTTGGAATTTTTCCACTAAATGTGCAACATAGACTTTTTGAGAGCCCACCTCATGAACTCTGGCACTGTCATTTTGTTAATCAGTCCTGAAAGGTGATTCTGTGCAGTGCTCGCAAAATCACCTTTCGGGACCAAATAACGCCATGACAGTGGCTGAAATCATGAGGAGGGGTTCCAAAAACCCCATGTTGAAAATTTGGTGCCAAAATTCCAAACAATGCCTGAGATAGTCATCAAAGTTGAAAAAAAACAATTTATGCCATTATACAGATTACCGGCATTTCCTCAGTTCGTGGTCGGCTTTGAAGAGTGCAGACATGTTCCCGGTCCATCGAAGATCTTTGCATTGGGCTCTGGAGGTAAGTATGGGGTGAGGGGTGTGGGAGGTGGGGTGTGCAGAGGGTGGGTGCAGGTTGGGAGGGCCACTGGACTCGATGAGGACAGTTTTTGCTTACAGGTAAAAAAACATTGCCGGTCTTTTTTTTTTTTTTAACAGGGACATTTATAGACATTTGGCATGCTGGGGTGGGCTCCCAGCATGCCAACCTACTGTTGTGTTGGGGGGGCAACTGTAGCCAATGGGGGATTGGGCACCCCCATTGGCATATACAGGCGGACGCAATATCCGAGGGGGATTGGACATCTCCCTCAGCACACACCTATGTTTCATCGCGAGGGGGACATGATGCCGACGGGGAGTGGGCTCCCCCATTGGCAAATCAAACTGGAAAGGGGGAGATTATGCCGACAGGGAGTGGGCTCCCACATCGGCAACCTGAATTTATGCAGGGGACTGAAGCTGACAGGGATTGGGGCCCCCATCGGCAAACAACCACCATGTTCACAAACAATATCACAGTAGCAAGGTTCCGCCCAGCAATGACAGGTCACTCCCTCATTGCAGAGGAATGGCTTATGCTGCAATGACGAGGCAGCCCCTGATTGCAGCGGCTCAAACCATACAAGGTTGTGGCACGCTGGCTGAACTAGTGTCAGTAGCAGCATGCCACCCCATTGGGAAAGGCAGGTCAAGCCTCCAAAAGCTGTGGGGGCACAGGCCGCACCTCTACAACCTGCTTCTGCAGCAAGCTGCCACAATATGTTTCTTGCGCATGCACGCAATCAACATAAAAAGGAGGAAGAGCCACTATACAAATCCTAACCCATCTGGTAGAATACAACTACCATACATACTCATGTATAAGCTGATTTCACATATAAGTCAATCCTTCTTTTCCATATGATTTTAGCAGTTTTTTAGATATATCTCATAGATAAGTCAACCCTCCCTTTACCATACTTACCACAGTGGCAACCCATATGCAATAAAGTACCATACCCAGCTGAATAAAGGGAGGAAAAATGAAGTGTACATCAAAAATTAAAAAAGTGCATTTTATTTTTGTAGAAAAAAGCATTTAACAAACCATCTTTTCAAGCACTACAATAAAAAACTTGCAGATAAGTCATCCAGAGCCCTCGACAGGCCATTAAAATACAGCACCTGAAGATAGGCGTGATCTGTATGCGCACAATCTGACCCAAGTTGTCCAGACCCCTACAAGACAGGACCCCAGGACAGGAACGCATACTCTCATTGAACTTATCCTGACAAACTCCCCCAAACACCTATCTAACGTCAAAGTCCTCCCGGACGTTCTCAGTGACCACTCTCTCCTCTCCTGCTCCTGGTCCAACAAGAGCCCACCTAACCATCCCAAAATATCCCACCAAAGGCACCTCAAAAAGGGCACCATAACCAAGATAATCCACTGTCTCTCCACCAGTGATGGGACACCAGTCCATATTGCCCAATCCACTGACGAGGCCCTCACTTTCTTTATTAAAATCTTCAACATAGCATGCGATAAACATGCCCCACTCTCCAAAAAGTTTCTAAAATCAAGGGACACCCCGTGGATCACACAACCTCTGCTAGACCAGATGCACCATAGAGATAATCTCTGGTATAAGGCACTCAACTCCAAAGTTCCCCATGACAGACAGGTCTATAGGGAGGCTAGAAACAAGTGCACCAGGGCTATTCAGCTAGCTAAGGCCAACCACTACAAACAAGCCCTAACCTTGACCTGGGGCTCAGGGAACAAGTTTTGGAGCAACAGCAAAGAACTATGTGGGAAAACCGATAACCAATCGCCAACCCAGATAATCTATAATGGTACCCACTCACAAGACTCCACCATAATAGCCAATGTTCTAAACAATTCCTTCACAGACCTCAGCCACATACTCCCACCAAACTTCTTTGACCCACCCCCTACCCCAGGCACAACATCTCACCTTTCCGATTCAAAACAATCTCCTGCAATAAGGCCAAACACTACCTGACAAAAGCCTTAAGAAACAAAAGATATAGCAGTGACTCTTTAGATCTCAAGATCCTCTGGCTAATGCTAGATGTGATCCTTCCTCACCTCACCAAAATATTCAACCAATCATTACGCCAAGGGCAATTCCCAACTCTCTAGAAAAGGGGAATTATCATACCAATCCTAAAAAAGGTGACCCAACCAATCCCAGCAATTACAGGCCAATCACAATACTTCCCCCTCTCTCTAAAGCTCTCGAAAGAATAGTGTCAGACCAACTCACTGAGTACCTGACAAAGCACTCCCTGCTCTGTCAAGAACAACATGGTTTCAGAACAGGATACAGCACCACCATGGCACTCCTCGAACTTACATCCTACATACATGAGGCCCTCGACGAGGGGAAATAGCAGGCACAATCTTCGTAGATCTAACCAAAGCGTTCGACACTGTCAGTCATGACCTACTGTTACATCTACTCCCCTCCCTCAGCCTAGCCCCAGACACAATACACTGGTTTAAGAACTACCTCACTGACCAAACACAAGAAGTCAAAATTAACACCACCCTTTCCACCAAGCACTCAGTTCAGTTGGGTGTACCCCAAGGATCAATCCTAGGCCCGCTACTATTCACACTCATCCTTAACTCAATCCCAAGCGCGTGCAATGGTAAGCTACTTCTCTGCGCAGACAACGCAGTAGTTTTTTGGAAAGATAGCACCCCAAACTCCCTCCAACACAAGCTCCAAATTTACTTCCAGGAACTAGAAGACTGGTTCACAAAGCACAGGTTAATACTAAACTATAACAAAACAAAATCCATGATCTTTGCGCACCGACAAAACCCCTACAATAGCTCCCACCTAAACATCTCCAACTACCCGGGCACCAAAACTGACCAAGTCACACTCTTCAAATACCTTGGCATCACACTTGACACATCACTCACCTATCACACACACATCAACCACCTGTCCGCCTCAGTAAACACCAGACTAGGGACCCTCTATAGGCATAGACAATGCCTCCCACCCCAGGCCTTATGTCTGGCAATGACCAGCTCGGTCTTATCTTTGGTAGACTATGGTATAATTATATATGGAACAGCTGATCCCATGGCACTAAAACAAATCAATCTCGCCCTCAACAAAGCCAGCCGTCTGGTCACGGAAAGTGACAGACTTACCCACACCTGCGACCTCTACAAAAAAGCTGACTGGCTGACCTTCAAAGGTAGGCTAAAATACCATACCTGCCTCCAAGCCAAGAAAATTCTACTTAAAATGGCACCCACTGGCCTGCACTCCCTAATAAAACCTAACACCTAAAGGAGCACCCCAAGGCACCTAGCAAAAATGCCCATCCATGTCCCCCTCCGAAGGACCGCTATAAGTCAAAGGTCCTTTAGTTATCGGGCACCTATCTGGCTCAATGAACTCCCCCCTCCCATCTCACAGGCCCCAAGACTAGGCCTGTTCAAAGCCGGCATCAAGAGGCACCTCATAGACTCAGAGACGTGTAGCTGCAACTGAGCATGCTACACCACCTAGACGCAGGGTTGACAACCAACCCCGAGACGATACCTAATTTCTGCAAATGTTGTTACAAATTATGGAAAGTACTCATGCATCTCCCTTATGTTGCATGTTCTATAGACCCAGGGCTGCTAAGCAACCCTAAAGAGACTATTCAATATCTGTATTTGTATGATGTCATTTTGTAAACACCACTGTATAACACTAAGTAATGATGCATGTTGTTCTTTTGCATAACCTGTTTGTTTGTCCAGACATGGAGTCTTTGTAAAGGAGTCTCTGACTCAAAGGTTGTAATTCCGAAACTTTAATAAATAAATAGGATGACCTCACGTATAAATCAAGTCCCTATTCTTTAGTGCCTGTTTCTGACACTAAAAACTTGACTTGCATGCAAATATATATGGTATCTAAACACTTATGCAATAAGTTTCTGACCATCAGCAGGGAGGAGACAAATGATCTCCGTCAGGTAGAAACCTCTAGGAGATCCAAAGCTTCAGGTCACCATCCCTCTAAGTGTCAGAAGAAATGATTAACTCAGTCATGAGCTGGGCCCACAAAACTCCCACTGTAATTTAAGCATTATGCAAGTTTCTCCTTCCAACACTGCAGACTTCTGCCACAGAAAAACCAAAGGCTTGCCCTCAGACAGCATAGCTGGCTCATGCCAAGGAATGGGGTTTGAAATGCCCCACAGCAAAGAGAGGACTGGATACAGTTATTTCTAGCCTGGCAGCCCAAAATGCTCCTGGCAAGGCTCGTGGATATGAGAAACAAATCCCTCAAGGAGATCAATTACGTGCAGTATGAAGCCATAGATGGTAAAAGCCTACTTACTGATAATTGCAGTTTGAAGCCATAGAGGGTGTAAGTGTACTGGGCTCTTGAGAGGTAAAGAGTGGGTTTGTGCCCAGTTGTTGGAGGGGCGTACACCTGTATGACATTTGGGCATATGCCTGTTGATAGTGGTTTAGGCATTTGCATGGAAGTAGTAAGAAAAGTATGAATAAGAAATGGCAAAGATAAAGGTTAGCCTTAAGGAGCGAACTGGACAACCACCTGGAGCAATAAAGGGCAGGGCAACAGAACATCCAGCATGAGCCACGCAATGGTTGTGGAGCCCAGCCATGGTTGTGGACGAGCAGTACAAAGGTGAAGAATATGGAGCATTTGAAGGGTGAAGGCATGGCAAATGCCCAAGCCAAATGAGGAACTGGAGGACACAAAAACAAAAAGCAGGAGGTGAAGTATGGCCAGAGCTATGGCCTGAAGGAACCTGGATGCAGGCAGTGCAAGGGACATAGGCAGGTGCAGGCAGGGGAAAAGAGAGAGAGAGAGAGAGAGAGAGAGCTCAAGCAAGCACCCCCAAAAGGCAGCAGGAGCTGAGGAGGCAAGGAGGAGGAAAGGAATGGAGGAGGAGCTACTGAAGGAGCCAGGCACAGTAGCATGCAGAATGCCCTCCCCCAAAAGAGTTACAAGGCTACAAACATAGAAACATAGAAACAAAGACTTTGACGGCAGATAAGGACCGCTTGGCCCACCTAGTCTGCTCAATTGCCTACCTAGAGGATAAGCTGCAAATCCTATTTAACCAACAGCCTATTTCTCCCCTACCCCCCACAAAAATAACCTTATGTCTGTCCCATGCATTCTTGAATTCTCCCACAGTTTTAGACCCCACAACCTCCTCAGGAAGGCTGTTCCATGCGTCCACCACCCACTCTGTGAAAAAATACTTCCTCACATTGCCCCTGAGCCGTCCCCCCTCTGTCTTCAAATTGTGTCCCCTTGTTCTTGCAAGTCTCTTTTTCTGAAAGATACTACCCTCTTGGACTTTGTTGATTTCACTGAGCTTAAACGTTTCTATTATGCCCCCCCCCCCCTTCCTCAAGGTTATACATATTAAGCTCCTTTAGTCTCTCCTCGTATGGCTTCTCTTGCAGACCCTGCACCATTTTAATTGCCCTCCTCTGAACTGCCTCCATCCTGTCTATGTCCTTGCAGAGATGGGGTCTCCAGAACTGCACACAGTACTCCAGATGGGGTCTCACCCACTGTCTGTACAGGGGAATAACAACTTCTTGTTTTCTGCTGGTGATGCCTCTCTCTATACATCCTAGTAGCCCCCCAGCCCTCCCTACCGCCTTCTCACATTGCTTGCCAACCTTAAGGTCATCTGATATGATTACCCCCAGGTCCCTTTCCATTATTGTTGTTGTTACTACCTCCCCCTCATTGTTTAATCTTCCCCTGGGTTTTTGTTTCCCAGGTGCATTACTTTGCACTTCTTTGCATTGAATCCGAGCTGCCATACTTCTGCCCATTCCTCTAACCTTGCCAAGTCCCTTCTCATCCTTTCCACACCTCCTTGTGTATCAACCCTGTTGCAAATCTTTGTGTCATCTGCAAAGAGGCATACTTTTCCTTCCAGTCCCTCTGCAATGTCACTTATGAAGACGTTAAAAAGGACTGGACACAGTACTGAACCCTGCGGTACCCCACTAGTAACCCCTCTTTTTTCAGAGTGGACTCCATTTACAATTACCTTCTGTGTCCTGTTGTTCAGCCAATGTTTTACTCAGGCTACCACCCTGGGACCCACCACCAGGCTGGTTAATTTGACTACTAATCTTTTGCGTGGGACTGTGTCAAATGCCTTGCTAAAGTCTAGGTAGGTCATGTCCACAGCCCTACCCTGGTCTACTACTTTGGTCACCCAGTCAAAGAAATCAATTAGATTCGTCTGACATGACCTTCCCACTGTGAACACATGCTGCTTGGGTCCTGTGCCCCACTGGCCTCTAGGTACTCAACAATTCTTTCCTTCAGAAGTGATGCCATCACTTTCCATACCACAGAGGTCAAACTGACAGGTCTGTAGTTTCCTGCCTCTGTCTTGGTCCCACTTTTGTGAAGGGGAATCACATCAGCCTTCTTCCAGTCCTTAGGTACCACACCATCCTCCCATGATTTGTTAAAAAGGGTAGTCAGTGGTGTCACTAGTTCTCTGCTTAATTCTTTTAGAATTCTTGGTTGAATTCCATCTGGCCCCATTGCTTTTCCACCTTCAGTTTTAGGATTTCTTTCAGAACCCTTTCTTCTGTGAAAGGACTGGGATCGACCCCCCTCTCCAGAGTGCTTCTGTTAATTGGATTAGGCACCTCCCTCACTTCCTCTTTTGTGAATACTGAACAGAAGTATTCATTCAGTATTCCTGCTTTTTCACTGTCACTCTCTGCCCACCCACCATCCATTCTATTCAGCCTCACTATCCTTCCCTTTGTCATTCTACACTCTGTGATATACCTATAAAAGGTTTTATCCCCCTTCTTAACCAAGTTGGCTATCTTTTCCTCAGTTTGTGCCTTTGCTATTCTGACTACTCTCCCTGCTTCCTTCTGCCTTAACTGGCACAGTTCTCTGTCCTGCTCCTTCTGTGTTTCCTTATACTTCCTAAATGCTATCTTTTTCTCCCTAACCTTCACCTCCACTTCTTTTGAGAACCATAGTGGCTTGTTCTTTCATTTTGATTTGTTTATTTGGTTCACACAAAGGCTTGTTGCCTCTGTGATTGTAGTTTTGATATTTCCCCATTGTTGCTCTACCCCTCCTTCTAGACTGTTTGCTAGTGCTTTTATAAGGCACTCTCCCATCTTGCCAAAGTCAGCCCTCCTGAAGTCCAGAACCCTCACTTTTGTATGGCTTGACTCTGTAGCTGAGTTTATCATGAACCATACTGTTTGGTGATCACTTGCTCCCAAATGGCTACCCACTTCTAGATCTGAGATCCTCTCACTGTCCCCATTTGAGAGTACGAGGTCAAAGATTGCTCCCTCACGAGCAGGTTCCAAAACTAGCTGTCTAAGGCATGTCACCTGAAGGGCATCAAGAACGGCCCTGCTTTTGGATGTGGCTGCAGCAAAGGTGCTCCAGTTAACATCTGGCATATTAAGGTCCCCCATCAACAGTTTCTCCCCTTTCTCTGCCATTCTAAGTATGCCTTCTATCATATCCTAGTCCATTCCTTCCCCCTGACATGGGGGTCTGTATACAACCCTTGTGCGGATTGTGGTACCATTTCCAGTCTCTAAGGTGACCCACAATGCCTCTTCTCCTCCCTGTTTACTCTTTTGTTCAGTTGCTTTTATCCCTTCCCTTACATGAGAGCTACCCCCCCTCCTTCTGCCCTCCCTGTCTCTCCTATAGGTTGTGTACCCTGGTATGTTAACATCCCAGTCATGGTTCTCTGTGTACCATGTTTCTGTGACTGCTACGATATCCAGGCATCTCTCTTCCATCAATGCCACCAGTTCAGGGAGCTTGTTGCCCAGACTATGGGCGTTGGTACTCATTACCCTCCATTTCTTAATGGCCTTACCCCTTTTTGCCCCATCCCTGTCCTTACTGCCTTTGCTACTTTCTCCATTTGCCCATGCGCTTCTCCCTACTGACATCTCTATGTTGGTGTCCACCTCACTTAGTACCCTGATTTTTTGGGGGGAGCTAGGATTTCCATGCTCTTTTCTAGTGCCTTCCCCCTTGACTAGTTTAAATGCTTGCCAATGAAGAATTTAAACCTATCACCTAGGATCCTGGTTCCCCTCCTAGACAGATGCAGATCATCATGCCAGTATAGGCCTCATCCCTCCAGGTGAACCCCCAGTTCCCAGTGAAGCCAAATCCCTGAGCTCTGCACCAGTTTTTCAACCACTGATTGAATCCCATGGTGTGGAGCACCCTAGCCTCACCCATGCCATAGACAGGCAGCACCTCCAAGAAGGTTACTGTGTGTGCTATTTCTCTAAGGCCCCTCCTCATCTCCACAAATACTTCTTGCACTGTTCTGATCCCTTTCTTAGCCAGGTCATTTGTTCTTATGTGGACAATGACATCCAGCTCCCTCCCCTGTGCAGCTGCTCCTGAGATCCTGAGGATTCACTCCCTGTCTCTCCAAGCCATGGCAGCAGGCAGGTACCTTACCTCCCTCTCCCCTTCCTCCCCCAGTTCTACCTTCCTAACAATGGAGTCCCCCACCAGGAGTTACTTCTTTCCCCTGTGGGGTCCCATGCCACCCTCCTGTGGGTCTCCTTTGTGAAGGTTCCCAGCATCCTCCTTGGTCTCCACAGTAGGTGCCTCCATAGAAGAACCACACTTTTCCAGAATGGCATAGAAATTGTGGAGAGGTACACCTGGAGGGATGTGCCTCTGTTCCACCACCCTCACCCTCCCTGAGCACACTGTGGTCCAACTGCTCCTCTTTCTTGGCAACCTCTGAAGCAACGTCAGTGACCCAGGTAGCCCTTGGGTGGGAAAGGAGGTCCCACAAATCCTGGCCAACTCAGCCTGGAGATGAGCAACCTCCTCCCTCAGCCCAGAGAGGTGCCTGCAGATGGGACAATACTGCATCCTCCAGAACGTCTCCTGGAAGACTGTTGCTCCACAGCCACTGCACTGCACCACTCCCATCATTTCTTTTTTCTGGCCCCCTAACTGTTGTTTGGAATACTTACTCTTTCCTCTGTTTGTTTGTTTATTTATTTATTTTTTCTCACCCTACTTACTTACTGCCTCTGTGCCCTTTTTAGCTCCTGATCTTCCTGTTCTGAGACAAGAAGTTCCTATATTTCTCAGTAGTCTCCTTACTTGTTCAGAGTCAGACCTCCAGCAGCTGGGGGGGGGACGGAGAGCTACTCTTGCCCTTCTAGGATGGTGAGTCTTTGGTGGCTCTGTGATCACTCACTTCCTGCTCCCAAACAGGAAGCTCCTGTTGTCAGTTAAATCCTGTGCCTATAAAAGTAGAACTGGTTTAAAGGTGGAGGAGAGGGAAGGAGGGAAATATAGTCCCAGTAGAGAAGTTTTAGTTATACCAGTAACTCCTTCCTCCTGGTGTTCTGTCTGTTCTCTGGCAGAAGCTATCTAGGGCAGTGTTTAAATCTGGTTTCATCCTGGCTCCTTCTAGCTAAGCCACTCCCCCTACTTTGCAAATCTTTCTACACTTAATTTCACAGATAACAAGCATTTGTCAATGCCGAATGTTTTCTTGCTGGCATTGGCAGTGGTAGTGTAGAAGTTACAGAGCTGTGTAATAGGAATGGCAGTGAAATATTGAACTGAAGCCAACCCCACCACCACCCTACAGAGAGTGACAGGCATTGGGGTATGCCTTTGGGTCATCAGGCATAACGGCCACGCCATTTCACCACACCCCACCCTGCAGACACTGACAAGTGTCACGGTGTGCCTTGGGGTCTTTGGTCCTTATGCGCACCCCATTCCATCAGGAAGTACGGTGAGATGGGTGCGGTATAGGAGAATGGGGTGAACTTTGGGGCCGAAGAGTCCAAGGCATACCTCGATGCCTCTCACTGGCTTCAGGGTGTGGAATGGTATGAGCATTACAGGCAAGAATCCCAAGTCACATCCCTGATGCCTGTCATTCTCTACAGGGTTGGGCATTATGGTTGGAAACCCTAATACCTCAGGCATTCGTTGGTATTTTCATTCCAAATTTTCAACATGTTTTTTTTGTGACCCTACCTCATGAACAGTGGCAATATCAGTTTGTTAGCCGAAAGCAGCTTATGCACAGTGACTATGGCATTTAGCACCACAGGTGCAAAAACATTCCAAACAGGATGTAAAAAAATGACAGCTGTACTGTTCATGGGGAGGTGTAAAAAATGGCAATGTTGCAAATCTGCAGTAAAAATATTAAAAAAACTGGTGAAGTCACGAGCGTGCAAAGAAACTGTGCAATGCACACCTGTAATGTAATTAGTTTGGGGATTTTTTACAGCAGATTGTCAACACAGGCATTTTGGGACCTCCGATCATGAACAGTGTCACTGTGATTTTCTTTATCTGTCCCAAACAATGATTTCCCACAGCGACCACGCATCTCTGCGCTGGAAGTGTGACAACACGTTTTGGCCATGTTCTGCAAAATGACAGCTGTACTGTTCATAAGGAAGTGTGGAAAAATGCCACTGGTGAAAATCTGTACTGAAAATATTACAAAGTCATGAACTTCCGAGGGTGCGTGGAAACTGTGCAATGCTCACTCATAACACAGTCATTTTATGGACTTTTGTCACCAAATTTTCAACACAGCCATTTTTAAGACCTCTGCTCATGAACAGTGTAACTGTGATTTTCTTAATCAGTCCCAAACATTGCTTTCGTACACCGACTGCACCATTGTGCGCTTAATGTGCGAAAACACATTTTGGGTGACATGTGAAAAATGGCAGTTGTACTGTTCATAAGGAAGTGTAATAAAATGGCAATGTTGAAAATCTGTAGTGAAAATATTGAAGCTTCGCAAACTTACTTAGCATATAGAACTGCGCAAGGCACGCCAGAAACAGTCATTTTAGGAATTTTTCACCAAATTTTCAACATAGCCATTTTAAGATGTCTGCTCATGAACAGTGTCACTGTGATTTTCTTAATGTCCCGACATTGATTTCACACCGACTGCGGCATTGTGCGCTACATGGGTGGAAGCACATTTTGGCCAAGATGTGAAAAATGACACCTGTACTGCTCATAAGGAGGTGTGGTAAAATGACAATGTTGAAAATCTGGAGTGAAAATATTGAAAATTCACAAACTTACAAGCGTGCGTAGGAACTGCATAACGCATCGTCGTAAACAGTAATTTTTTAGAATTTTTCACCAAATTTTCAACATAGCCATTTTAAGACCTCTGCTCATGAACAGTGTCACTGCAATTTTCTTAATTTGTCCCGTACATTGATTTCGCACACCAACTGCGCCATTGTGTGCTACAAGGCGGAAACACATTTTGGGTGAGATGTGAAAAATGACAGCTGTGCTTCTCATAAGAAGGTGTGGTAAAATGGCAATATTGAAAATCTGGAGTGAAAATATTGAAAATTCGCAAACTTACGAGCCTGCGTAGGAACTGCGCAATGCACGCTCGTAAAACAGTAATTTTAAGGAATTTTTCCACCAAATTTTCAAAATAGGCTTCTTGAGAGCCCACTTCAGAACACTGTCAGTGTCGCTTTCATTAATCAGTCCTGAAAGGTGATTTCATGCAGTGGTCAGAAATCATCCTTCGGCCCCAATAACACCATGACAGTGACATAATTCCGAGAAGGGGTCCCAAAACCCCATGTTGAAAATTTGTGCAAAAATTCCAAAAATGCCTGAGATATGCAGCAAAGTTGAAAAACCCTATCTATCCCATTATACAGCTTACCGGCATTTCCTCAGTTCGCGGTTGGCTTTGAAGAGTGCAGACGTGTTCCTGGTCCACTGAAGATCATCGGGCCGAGGTCTAGTGGTAAGTATGGGGTGTGGGGGTGTGGGGAGGAAGGGTGCACAATGGGTGGGTGCGGGTTGTGGGGGGGATCAGGGAGAAGCGCCGAGGGACAGTTTTTTATTTCTAGGGTTTTTTTTTTTAAATGACAACGCGGGACGTTTGGCACGCTGGGGTGGGCTCCCAGCGTGGTACAAAGATGGCTGGTTGGGGGTGTGGAGCTGACGGGGATTGGGCACCCCGTCGGCCATATTAGCATAGTTGCCACGCTGGGGTGGGCACCCAGCGTGGCATGTGAAAACTTTGGGAGGCTCAGCACAGCCCGACGGGGATTGGACACCTCTGGCTGTACAGTGTGTGCGTAGGGGGGGGCAGCACGCAGTGTGCGTGCGGTGTGTGTGTGTGTGTGTAGGGGGAGCATGAATGAGTAGGCGATATCTTATCGCTGCTCACTGAAGCGTAGCTCCCCCATTCAACTGTACTCCACTGCATTTTGGAACTGTCATAGACAGCTCCAGCAGGCATTGGAGAACTGCGGCTGCGCCTGCCAACACACTGACTGAATTGGAAGAGGGGGTGACACATCACCGAAAACTCGGATGATGGCACTATGTTTCTTGCACATGCGTGCAAGCAAACATAACAATTCCCTTCTGACACCTGACAAGCACCTAGATAAGTACACAGATAACAATTTACTTCAACTACCTCTGACAAACACATTAACTCTTTTTTTTTTTTTACCCTAAATTGAAGGTCCCAGTACAAGAGTTCTAGTTCTTAGTCCCAGTAGAGAAGTTTCAGTTATACCAGTTGCTCCTTCCTCCTGGTGTTCTGTCAGCAAGTGTGGGGGTTGGCAACAAGGGACCAGGCAAGCAGAAAGAAGCAGCTACCAAGGCCCAGGGGCAGGTAGCAGAGCAGGCTGCAAGCACACAAGGAAATGAGACAGGAATTAAATCAAAAAGAAGCAACGGTAGTTGGGGGGACAATGCACCCCAGAAATGGAAGCACATGCAGCATCCAGAAGGAGGTGCCCAGGCAGGAGGCACAGAATGGCAAGATTGGAAGGAATGACAGGCACACAGCCCATCTAAACATACAACAAATACTGAATTAGCTACTCAAGCTACTGTACTCACTGGTAGCACGCCAATGAGGAAAGCGATTTACAGTTTGTAAAAGAGTATGGGTTGAGCAGCTAATTCTGGATTTGTTTATGTCTGGGAGATATATGGCTGTCTCCATTAGCTGGCACCCCTCCAATAACCAGCACATTGACTGGGGACTGCATCTTATTTCAAGTGAACCACTAAGGCAGTGCACCATATTTTAAAAGGAAGCCAACTCTGGCAGTTGCATTTTAGAATAGGGCCTCAGCTGATGTGAGGCCCACCTTGCCGACTGGTGGCTAAGCTTACTTTCACACCAGAGCTCTGATATAAAACACTAAGAGAGCCCCACTCCACTTTGGGATGAAACATATGAGTAGCCATTTGAGGCAGAAGGCGCATTTTAATTATTAAAGGATTTTCCAATTTTGTGTGTGCGGGGGGGTGTATGCACTGGGTTTTAACACAGCCCATCTACAAGGAGAAATGCAAGGGAGCAAAGAAGCACTGAACAAGCAGGGAGATTAAGCTGACATGGCAAGCAATGGTGGAAGACATATGAGCAACAGAAGCACCCAGAGGAAGGTTGTAGGAAACTGGCATACAAAGTAACATGACACAATTTATTTATTTATTTATTTATGTCTTTGTTTACCTGGTAAGTGCACTGATCCAGAGGACCATTTTCAGTCACAATCCGGGCCACCGGGTGGCAAGCAGCAGAAAGAAACTCAGCAACACATACTGGGAAACTTCAATCTATACTGTAGATTCACACCTCAGGCATGAGGTGGTGGGGGAAAAAAAGGAAACAAACAGTGGACCAGCAACAAAGCCAGAAGGTACACCATGAAGGGCCGACAAAGACCCATGTGCCACAGAGCAGTGCAGCTGTGGAATCTCAAAGGCTGCAACCATGTGGCAAAGGTAATGGGAGAAAGGTGAGGGTGGGCAGGGGAGCCAGCTGACATGCAGCTGCAGCCAAGAAACAAGTGTTCAGAAAACTTTTGGCATGGGTACTTAAGTAGAGCTTGGGGAGGGCATGGTGAGTGTCACTCACTCTCCTGCTAAACCGCAGGCTTAGCTTTGCAATTGTCAATTGTACATGTATTGTCATGCCCGAAAATCGACAATTTAATGTCCAGTGTACTTGCCTAGTTAACAAAAACTACAGTACATAAATGAATACTCCAGGCCCCAGCCAACGCTTTCCAGCCTTTCCATTGTGATGTCTTAGCCCTGATAACCACTTACCTAACCTGTGCTTCCTACATGTTGCCCCCTTGGCAGGGACTTTGAGGGAACCTCATCGCCAGAGCAGGATCCAATGAGGCCAGGGGTGGTACAGGGATGAAGACTGCCAAAAGCTGTTACCATTCAGGCTGGTGAAATTTCCTCTGACGTTTTCTCCCTTTCACAACACAGGATGCTGGTGGTGGAAAGGGTGTCAAGCATGTACACATGTATCAGTGTACTGACATAAAGAGTAAGCTGATGCCCTCCCTCTTTTCAATGAGGTGTCCCTGGTGTGTTCACTTTCTGTGTAGTACATCTTATATTGGTGAGCCACCTTAAAGGAAACATAAACAGGGTGCCCAATCTTAGCCCAAAAACCACAGCAGCGTCAGTTACTGTTTTTACTCACATAACGCTGCAGTCTTTTTGCTTATGAAGTCTGTCACTCCCGAGTTGCTATGGGTGAACAGCCTCCACAGGAAGTGAGATTGCAGATTTCAGTTGGGTCTGGTTAAAACTGACAGCCAGAGATGAAGGAGTGACAACAACCACCCTCCCTGCAGAGGGGTAACAGGCTATCTCAGTTGCAACTGGCAGTGTCATCAGGGATTGGGGTGGTTGTAGGACAGGACCTGTCCATTAAAGTCCAAAGCCACGGGGGGACTTCTGGTGGGATCCAGTGAAGATGGCAGCTTGAACCCTTCACTCTGCCCCAGCCCAATGGAAAATCCTACACTTACCACCGTAACAATGGACTGAAAGTTTACTCTCCTCACTCGATTTCAACTGCAGTCACATACTTTACCAACATCCTATGGCAACTTCAGGACAAACATGTCCCAATCACCACCAGAAGGGTCAGAGGTGGCAGTACCCTCTGGCTATCCAAGGAACTACTGGCCCAAATGAAAATCAGGGACAAAACTTGGAAAGCCTATAAGTCATCTCCCTCCCCCGAGCTCTGGAATGCATACAGACAACTACGCAATTCCTGCAGGCTGTTAAGCTGCTAAAGCGCTACTACTATACCAACTTGCAAAAAGATATGCTCAGTAACCCATGCAGTTTCTGGGCTTCAATAGTGTCCCTCCTAAATCCCAACTCTAACAAGCAGACAACACAGCTAAACTCACCCTCAGGTCCCATCAATGAACCTGGTGCAATTGTGGATACTTTCAACAAAAAGTTTACGGACCTCTCCCTCTATCTTAACAAGCTCCCTACTCAGTCTCCCTCTGACCTACACAGCAAGTCTCAATGCTTCCATCCCTCCCCTAGTACTGCATGTGATCCTCCATTTTACTTTACGGTCATTGGCATAAAATAACTGCCAAACTCTTAAAGACACTTCCTGGCCGAGGTAGCCCAGATAGTGATGGGCTATACCCTACCTTCCTGAAACTGCTCTCCCCAGTTATTGTAAAGCCCCTAACATACATTTAATTTAGGGTAAAAAAACTAACAAACAAAACAAAAAAAAAAGTGTGTGTTTGTCTGGGTTAACTGAACTGAATGGGTATCTGAACAGTTATCTAGGTGTAAAACTCAGGTGATTGAAAGGACTCAATATCTGTGAGGTTTAAATTACTTGTAGAACGATCTAGTAAGTAGTGGGAGTGGCTTAGCTAGAAGGAAGCTACATTTAAAGGCTACCTTAGAAAGATTCTGCTAATAGCTTGGCAGAAGACACCAGGAGAAAGGACCGCTGTGTGACTGAACTTCTCTGCTGGGACTATATTGCCCTCCTTCCCTCCCCTCTACCCACCACCCAAAGCTAGTTCTATTTTTATAGGCACAGGATTTGACTGACAACAGGAACTTCCTGTTTGGGAGCAGAAAGTGAGTGATCACAGAACCACCAAAGACCCACCATCCTAGAAGGGCAAGAGTAGCTCTCCGGCTCCCTCTAGCTGCTGGAGGTCTGCCTCTGAGCAAGTAAGTGATCTACTGAGAAATATAGGATATTCTTGTCTCAGAACAGGACAATCAGGAGCTTAAAGGGCACACAGGTAGAAAGTAAGGAGAGAGAGAAAAAAAAACAGAGGAAAGAGTAAGGATTGCAAACAGTTAAGGGGCCAGAAATAAGACGTGATTGGTGTGGTGCAGTGCAGTGGCTGTGGAGCAGCAGTCTTCCTGGAGACATTCTGGAGGATACGGTGTTGTCCCATCTGCAGGCTCCTCTCTGGGCTGAGGGAGGAGGTTGCTCATCTCCAGGCTGAGTTGGCCAGGATTTGTGGGACCTCCTCTTCCATCCAGGGACCACCAGTGCCACTGTTGTTACCTCAGAGGTTGCCAAGAAAGAGGAGTGGTTGAACCACAGTGGGCTCAGGGAGGGTGAGGGTGGTGGAACAGAGGTGCATCCCTCCAGTTGTATCTCTCCACAATTCCTATGCCATTCTGGCAAAGTGTGTTCCTCTATGGAGGCACCCGCAGTGGAGACCAAGGAGGATGCTGGGAACCTCCACAAAGGAGACCCACAGGAGGGTGGCAGGGGACCCTGCAGGGGAAGAAAACAACTCCTGGTGGGGGACTCCATTGTTAGGAAGGTAGAACTGGGGGAGGAAGGGGAGAGGGAGGTAAGGTGCCTGCCTGGCGCCATGGCTTGGAGAGACAGGGAGCGAATCCTCAGGATTGCCGGAGCAGCTGCACAGGGGAGGGAGCTGGATGTCATTGTCCACCTAGGGACAAATGACCTGGCTAAGAAAGGGATTAGAGAAGTGCAGGAAGAGTTTGTGGAATTGGGGAGGGGCCTTGGTCAAGTAGGACGCACGGCAACCTTCTCGGAGGTGCTGCCAATCTATGGCATAGGAGAGGCTGGGGTGTTCCGCACCTTGGGATTCAATCAGTGGTTGAAAATCTGGTGTGGAGCTCAGGGATTTGGCTTCATTGGAGACTGGGGGTCACCTGGAGTGATGCAAGCCTATACTGGCATGATGGGCTGCATCTGTCCGGGAGGGAACCAGGATCCTAGGTGATGAGGTTTAAATGCTTCATTGGCAAGCTTTTAAACTAGCCAAGGGGAGGCACTGGAAAGGAGCAGGAAAGCCTAGCCTCCCAAATAATCACGTAGAAAGTGCAAACACCAACATAGAGGTGTCGATAGGGAGAAGGGCAGGGGTAAGTGAAGAAAGTGACAAAGGCAAGAAGGACAGGGATGTGGCAAAAGGGAGTAAGGCCATCAGGAAATGGAGGGTAATGAGTACCAATGCCCGTAGTCTGGGCAACAAGCTCCCTGAGCTGGTGGCCTTGATAGAAGAGGGATGCCTGGATATCGTAGCAGTCACAGAAACATGGTACACAGAAAACCATGACTGGGATGTTAACATACCAGGGTACATAACCTACAGGAGAGACAGGCAGGGGAGAAGAGGGAAGGAGTAGCTCTCTATGTAAAGGAAGGGATAAAAGCAACTGAACAAAATAGTAAACAGGGAGGAGAGGAGGCACTGTGGGTCACCTTGAAGACTGGAAATGGCACCACAATCCGCACAGGGGTTGTGTACAGACCCCCATGTCAGGGGGAGGGAATGGACAAGGATATGATAGAAGGCATTCTTAGAATGGCAGAGAAAGGGGAGATACTGTTGATGGGAGACCTGGATATGCCAGATATTAACTGGAGCACATTTGCTGCAGCCACATCCAAGAGCAGGGCCATTCTTGATGCCCTACAGGTGGCAGGCCTTAGACAGCTAGTTTCGGAACCCACTTGTGAGGGAGCAATCTTAGACCTCGTACTCTCAAACAGGGGCAGTGAGAGGATCTCAGATCTAGAAGTGGATTGCTATCTGGGGACAAGTGACCATCAAACAGTGTGGTTCACGTTAAACTCAGCTACAGAGTCAAGCCATACAAAGTGAGGGTACTGGACTTCAGGAGGGCTGACTTTGGCAAGATGGGAGAGTGCCTCAGAAAAGCACTAGCAAACAGGCTAGAAGGGGTGTGGAGCAACAATGGGAATCATCAAACTGCCATCACAGAGGCAACAAGCCTTTGTGTGAAGCAAATAAACAAATCAAAATGAAAGAAAAGCCACTATGGTTCTCAAAAGAGGTGGCCGTGAAAGTCAGGAAGAAAATATAGCATTCGGAAGTATAAGGAAACACAGAAGGAGCAGGACAGAGAGCTGTACCAGTTAAGGCAGAAGGAAGCAGGAGGAAGTCAGAATAACAAAGGCCCAAACTGAGGAAAAGATAGCCAACTCAGTTAAGAAGGGGATAAACCTTTATAGGTACATCAGCCAGCATAGAAAGACAAAGGGAGGGATAGTGAGGCTGAATAGAATGAACGGTGGGTGGGCAGAGGGGGACAGTGAAAAAGCAGGGATACTGAACGAATATTTCTGCTCGGTATTCACAAAAGAGGAGGGGGAAGTGCCTAATCCAATTAACAGAAGCACTCTTGATAGGGGGGTCGATCCCAGTCCTTTCACAGAAGAAAGGGTTCTGCAAGAACTCCTAAAACTGAAGGTGGACAAAGCAATGGGTCCTGATGGAATTCACCCCAGAATTCTGAAAGAATTAAGGGAGGAACTAGTGAAACCACTGGCTACCCTTTTTAATAAATCATGGGAGGATGGTGTGGTACCCGAGGGACTGGAGGAAGGCGGATGTGATTCTCCTTCACAAGAGTGGGACCAAGACAGAGGCAGGAAACTACAGACCTGTCAGTCTGACCTCTGTGGTAGGGAAAGTGATGGAGTTACTCTGAAGGAAAGAATAGTTGAGTATCTAGAGGCCAGTGGAGCACAGGACCCAAGGCAGCATGGGTTCATAGCGGGAAGGTCATGTCAGACGAATCTAATTGATTTCTTTGACTGGGTGACCAAGTAGTAGACCAGGAGGGCTGTGGACATGGCCTACCTAGACTTTAGCAAGGCATTTGACACAGTCCCACACAAAGATTAATAGTCAAATTAACCAGCCTGGGAGTGGGTCCCAGGGTGGTAGCCTGGGTAAAACATTGGCTGCACAACAGGACACAGAAGGTAATTATAAATGGAGTCCACTCTGAAGAAGAGGGGTTACTAGTGGGGTACCGAGGTTCAGTATTAGGTCCAGTCCTTTTAATGTCTTCATCAGTGACATTGCAGAGGGACTGGAAGGAAAATATGCCTTTTTGCAGATGACACAAAGATCTGCAACAGGGTTGATACACAAGGAGGCATGGAAAGGATGAAAAGGGACTTGGCAAGGTTGGAGGAATGGTCAGAAGTATGCCAGCTAGGATTCAATGCAAAGAAGTGCAAAATAATGCACCTGGGAAACAAGAACCCAGGGAAGAATACACAATGGGTGGGAGGTAGTAACAACAACAAAAGGAAAGGACCTGGGGAGTAATTATATCAGATGACCTTAAGGTTAGCAAGCAATGTGAGAAGGCTGTAGGGAGGGCTGGGGGTATACTGGGATGTATAGGAGAGCATCAGCAACAGAAACTGGAAGTTGTTGTCCTCTGTACAGACAGTTGGTGAGACCCCATCTGGAGTATTGTGTCCAGTTCTGAGGCCCCATCTCCTAAGGACATAGACAGGATAGAGGTAGTCCAGAGGAGGGCAACTAAAATGGTGCAGGGTCTGCAAAGAAGCCGTATGAGGAGAGACTAAAGGAGCTTAATATGTATACCCTTGAGGAAAGAAGGAGATGGGGACATGATATAAACTTTTAAGTACCTCAGTGGATTCAACAAATTCAAGAGGTAGCATCTTTCAGAAAAGAGTCTTGCAAGAACAAGGACACAATTTAAAGATAGAAGGAGGGCGGTTCAGGGGCAATGTGAGGAAGTATTATTTCACAGAGAGGGTAGTGGATGCATGGAACATCCTTCTTGGGGAGGTTGTGTGGTCTAAAACCTTGGGAGAATTCAAGAATGCATGGGACAGACAAGGCAATTCTTGTGGGGGGGTAGGAAGAAATAGGCTGTTGGTTAACTAGGATCTGCGGCCTATCCTGTAGGTAGGGAAATGGGCAGACTAGATGGGCCAAGCGGTCCTTATCTGCTGTCAAAGTCTATGTTTCTATGTTTACTACCTTGCCCTGTCATCTGCAACAGTTCCTGACTCTTGGAAGCACGCTCATGTCATACCCATATTTAAGGCTGGGGATCCCCTCACCCCTGAAAATTGTAGTCCCATCTCCCTCCTTCCTAATCTGAGTAAATTACTTGAGAAAATCATTCACCACCAACTATCTGATCATCTAGAAACTTACCACCTTCTGTGTCCTCTCCAGCATGGCTTCCACAAACACCATAGTACCTCCTCCACCTTGGCACTTTTCTCAAACCATATCCTTAGAAGTATGGACAAGGGCAGGGCCACGGGTGCAGTGTTTGTGGATCTATCGAGGGCTTTTGACCTCATAGACCACCATCTCCTCTACTTCCCCCTGTTAAACTTCAGCTGCTCACCAGACACGGTCACATGGTTCCATAGTTACCTCTCAGGCCGGTCCCAGTCCATCTTGATTGGTAAAAATTCCTCTGCTGTGCTACCTACTCACTCCGGTGTACTTCAGGGCTCAGTACTGGGGCCTCTACTTTTTCTGTGTTTATTAACATCCTCCCTGCTGAAAGCATCAATTGCAAGGCCCTCCTCTATGTGGATGACCTAGTCATATACCACAGCGATAATTCCATAGAGTCCTTGTCCACCACCCTCACAGTAAACTTTGGGGCCACACAGAGCTGGTTCCTCTCCGGAAAATTTCTAGTTAATGAGAAAAAGACAAAGGCCATGCTCTTTGGCTCTAAGCCATTCCTAGCAAAGGTAGCCAGGTCAAAAACCCCACTCTTGATCGCTACCCCTGCCGGCCCTCCACTCGAAACTGTTCCTGCCTTTAAATATCTAGACGTCACCCTGGACCCCTCCCTTACTTTCAACGAACACATCAGCAACATTGTAATAAAAATCCACAAAAAATTGGGTGCTGCCTACTGCCAAAATTAGTTTCTGTCCCCGAAGCTCACCTAGCCATTGCTCGAGGAAACCTTCTGCCCCTCTTTGACTACTGCTCCCCCATATACTCTACTATGCCTTCCTCCTTACAGACACGCTTACATACCACATACAACTCCATCTGCTGCTTTGTCCTTCAAGCCCCATTTATCTCCCACTACTGCTCGCTATACCAGTCTCTAGAGTGGCTCTCTCTGCAGGGTCATTTTGACTTCACTATGGGCAGCCTCATTGACAGTGCACTCAGAAACCATCAGCTGTCCCCCTACGCCTCCCTATTCACTAACAGAGTGGTCTCTGACGCTCCAGACCTCCTCCATTCCCCCACTGGAAGTCCCTCACACTACTACTACCATGTGTAGTAATGCTTTCTCTGTCTCTGCCCCCTTCCCTCTGGAATAGACTTCCTTTGTCCATCCGATCATCCCCCTCCTATCAGTCTTTCAAGACAAACTTAAGGGCGTGGCTCCTGACTGAGGCCACTTGTACCTACAGCTGTTCTCCAGGTAGTACAGGGCCCGTAACCTGGCATAGCACCTTTTTGTGCCTTCACCCTTCCTCCAGTGCCCCTACCCTCTTGCACTGTTCTGCTTCTCTGCTCAATCTGGATATGACTACAGGTACCTGTTTTATTCTGAACTGTTAGCAGGTTCTGCAACTTAACTTAAGTTGCATTTCTGCCTATGACTTTTGCCTGTACCACGCCTGGTGATAGACTGAACCTTCATTTTAACTGTATTTATTTCCTTTTCTCCCCAGTGACTGTATGTACATTGCATGTAATACTTTACCATAATCCCCATGTTAAGCCTTTTATATTGCATAGCCACATAATGTATGTCACTACACCAGTATGTACTGATTTCGCTGAAATATTTGTACTATCTAATGTGACCTCATATCAAGTGTTTTTGGCAGTCCTGTTTTGTTCTAATTATATCTCTGTATTGTATGTTTGTTGTGCTTGCCACCCTGGTGGCCCGGGTCTCAACTGAAAATGGTCCTCTGGATCAGTTTGCTCACCTGGTTATCAAAGACATAAATAAATAAATAAATAAATAAATAAATAAATAAATACTGAGAGATTTCCTGCCCAGTCAGTCGCAGGCATCCAAATAGAAATGGGAACAGGCACTCCAGACAGTTATCCCGGAGGAACAATGGTCAGAGTGCTGGAAGGGGGCCCACAAAGATTATCTGGACATAAAGAGTAAGTTAATACAGAACAAAATCCTACACTCCTGGTACCGCACCCCAATAGTCCTACACAAGGCAGGAGTGTTGGACACTGATCAATGCTGGAGATGCCAGGAGCAGAGAGGGGACTTGCTCCACATTCTCTGGGAATGTCCAAAGGTTACAGGACTCTGGGATCATGTGTGTGGCCTGGGATTTTACATGATGCACAAGCCTATCCCCAAATCAGCCAAATTACTCCTTCTGGGAATGAACTCAGTAGCCCCACATCTCAAAAGACAGGAGTACGGATGGCTGGCCCTGTAGGTAAAGCAGCTAATGCTATGCAGGTGGAGAACCTCAGAGGTACCAACCTCTCAGGAAGTCACAGCCGCCTTACCTAGCATTGCCTCCATGGAGAGGCTCTCCCACCTGGCCAACAACAGCATGGCAGAGCACACTGACTGCTGGACCCCATTCCTGAAGTTTTCCACCCCCAAGACAGGAGTAGGCTAAACCCTCCTCAGACAAGTATAATAAAATCCTGCTGTAAATGTTGAAATGGGGATTGTGATCTTCTGTCACCTAGCAAGAGCAGTATTATCCCTGTATGTATATAGTTATGTACTGTTAGTAGTAGAATAGGCATTCTTTGTGTTCATCTGTCTAGGGTGAAGGTTGCCATGAAAACTCACCAGTCCCTTAAGGACCAGTAAAAACCATAAGGAGGACTAAAGCCTTGAATCTCCACAACACCAATATAGAATGTGATAAGCCTTAGTGAGTCCACAATTTAACGGTGTTTCATTGTCGGGCAAGGTTGTACATGTAACTCACAACCTCCACCCTGCTGCATTTCATTCAGTGATGTTATATGTATGTAAGATGAAAAATAATAAAACATTTAACTGCAAAACAAGATGCGTTCCAGTCAGATATGCAGTTTCCGAGATCTGGATAGTGGAAAAAAAATCACAGTTTTTTACTTTTTTTTTTGTCTGTGCCTTGCACACAGATGCATTGGAATTTTGGTCTGCAATTTTCAGTGTAGAAAGTGAATGGCCCACAATAGTGCCTTTCAGTAGTTTGTTGAAAAAAAATAATCCATTCTGAAGTTATCCAATTTTACAATTTGGGGTTCTGAGCATGCTCAGTATAGTCATTTGGATAGAGGTCTGGAACGAAAAAAGAAATTGGTCCAAACGAAAAAGGATCCTTTTTCGTTTGGGGCAAATTCATTTTCATGGGGAAAAATTCCTTTTTACGTTCGCTTGCGCGCATGCTCAAGGAACATTTTGGGAGAGTAGCACACTTTGGAGGTGTGCCTCTCCCATCCAATGCACTGCTCCCTTGAGCAAGCGTGGCGGTCCTGCACCAATGGGTGCAGGAGCTCTGTATGACAGCGGTGTTCCTCTGCTTCAAAGGAAAGCACGGCTGCCATACTGAGCTTTTTCATCATACCGCTCCCCTCACGTCCGCGCCCCCCTCTTGGCACGTACACGCCCCCAAAGCTTCGGTGCCACGCTGGGACCCCCACCCCAGCATGGCAAACATTGTTTGCCGACGGGGTGCCCTAATCCTATTGGCTGCACAGCCCCCAAAGCCATCCTGCTGCCACGCTGGGAGCCCATCCCAATGTGGCAAGCGTTCCTTTGTTTTGCCGATGTAAGTGCCCAATCCCCCATCGGCTCACTCGGCCCCGGTGTAGTTTGCCGACAGGTTCCCCAATCCCCGTTGGTTCCTCGCCCCCAAAGCCATCTTCTGCCATGCTGGGGCTCACCCCAGCGTGGCAAGCGATCTAACGTCGTCGTTTTGTTTTGCAAAACCTTTAAAATAAAAACAGTCACGGCGCATCTCCAACCCCCACTCCACCCCACCCCTGCGCATCAGCCTCCTACACTCCCCTCACCCCATATTTACCTCCGGACTCCGGCGCGACTTTGAGTGGACGGGAACCGTCTGCACTCTTCAAAGCCGACGCTAAACTGAGGAAATGCTGTATAATGGGCTAGATGGGGAGGGTTCAACATTGCACATCTCAGTCATTTTTGGAATTTTGCGCAAATTTTCAACATGGGGTTTTAGGACCCCTTCTCATGAATGATGTCCACTGTCATGGCGTTATTAGGGCCCGAAGGGTGATTTCCACAAACTGCGCGGTCACTGCACACAAATCACCCTTCAGGCTTGAAACATCAATGCCATGACTGATCGAAAGGGCCATGTGAAAGCCCCAGATAAAAAAAAACCAAACTGTTCTTTCTGTGCATTGCGCGGTTCCTCGCGGGTTCCCTAAGTTCGCGAATTTTCAATATTTTCACCCAGATTTTCAACATTGCCATTTTATCATACCTTCTTATGAGTTTGTACAGCTGTCATTTTTCACATCTCACCCAAAACATGTTTCCGCTTCATGAGCGCACAATGGCGCAGTTGGTGTGCTAAATCAATGTATGGGACACATTAAGAAAATCATAGTGACACTGTTCATGAGCAGAGGTCTTAAAATGGATATGTTGAAAATTTAGTGAAAACATTTCTAAAATGACTGTTTATTTAGCGCAGCGTTGCAGTTCCTCACATAGCGCTCGACGCTTGCAAATTTTCAATATTTGCACTCCAGATTTTCAACATTGCCATTTTACCACACCTCCTCATGAGCAGTACAGCTGTCATTTTCACATCCTGCCCAAAATGTGTTTCTGCCCACGTGAAGCCATAATGGCAGATTGAAGTCACAGCGTAACTGAATGTATGGGACACATTAAGAAAAATCACAGTGACACTAATCATGAGCAGAGGTCTTAAAATGGCTGAGCTGAAAATCTGGTGAAAAAATCCTAAAATTACTGTTTTACGAAAGGCATGCTAGTAGTTCCACGCACGCCTAGTGACGCTTGGCGAATTTTTCAATATTTGCACTCCAGATTTTCAACATTGCCATTTTACCACACCTCCTTATCAGCACTGCAGCTGTCATTTTTCACATCTTGCCCAAAAAGTGTTTCCGCCCATGTAACGCACAATGGCACAGTCGGTGTGCGAACTCAGTGTATGGGACACATTAAGAAAATCACAGTGTCACTGTTCATGAGCAGAGATCTTAAAATGGCTATGTTGAAAATTTGGTGAAAACATTCCCAAAAATAACTGTTTTACGCGCGTGCATTGTGCAGTTTCTATGCACACTTGTAAGTTTGCGAATTTTCAATATTTTCACTCCAGATTTTCAACATTGCCATTTTACCACACCTCATTATGAGCAGTACAGCTGTCATTTTTCACATCCTGCCCAAAACATGTTTCCACCCATGTAGTACACAATGGCAGTCGGTGTGCAAAATCAATGTATGGGACACAGTAAGAAAATCACAGTGACACTGTTCATTAGCAGAGGTTTTAAAATGCCAATGTTGACAATTTGGTGAAAAATTCCTAACAATGACTGTTTCTGAGGCGTGCATTGCACAGTTCCCATGTACACTCCTAGGTTTGCGAATTTTCAATATTTCCACTCCAGAGTTTCAACATTGCCATTTTACCACACTTCCTTATGAGCAGTACAGCTGTCATTTTTCACATCCTGCCCAAAACGTGTTTCTGCCTATGTAGCGCACAATGGGGGTAACAAAAAGGTCATGCTGACAATTTATTGTGCAAATACCAGCAATCGCACAGGGCATTAGGGTAAAGCACCATATATGCCAAACACCACTGCAAATACCTGCAAGCGAACGTTCGGCATTGACAAATGCTTGTTTGCCACCGTTTTGTTTTCCTTTTTTTTTTTTTTTTTACAAAAGCAAAAAATTTTCAAAACCCACAAAAACGACATCCTGCAGAGAGACCAAAACATGTTTCTGCCTCTTTGGGACTCTGTTACCTAGATTCTGCACTTTATTGTTGGACAAATGACCCTGAAATGTCTTTATTTTAACATGTTAAATTCTTTTTCATCACTTGCTTCTACTTTTTTCGTTTTGTTCAAATGAAAAAGAATCTTGTATAATGAAAAATGATTTGACTCTTAAGTATTTCCCAGGTGTCTAGTGGTACCCCCACCCTCCAAATGCAATACTCATTATAATTATTTCCCTGGTGTCTAGCTGTACTCCACTCTCTGATTGCAGTCCCCATTATAATTACTGTAGAACAGGTTAATATTAATACCAATTAAATTTCACTATAGTCGCACTTCCGTTCAAAGCTAAAAAAAAAAAAGAGACAGCAACTGTTATGGAAGTAATCTTTATTAAATCACGTTTAAAACACAGTGCTATCTATAGTTATAAAGAGCAGCCCCTACCGCTTACAGCCTTGTGCGGTTCCTCGGTTTGAATCAATGTAGTAATGCAGCATAGGAACTGACCTGCAGAAGGCAAAGCAGCTTTTTTCCAGAAAGAGAACTTACATTTTGATCTCCTGACATGTCATGGTTGCCAAAATGTGTCTATCCATTAAAGCGGTTTTTAGCTGATATACTCTTTGTTTCCTGAGAAAGCATTAATAGCCACAGGCTGGACATGCTCGAAGGACAGAGTACAGTGTGAAGCAGATATTCTTACTTACAACTAGGGTCCCGAACATGCAACTTCCAATTTACCAAGAAATTAGCTATACTTCACACTGTTGATGGATGAGAACCGATTCCAAAGTAGAAGGTAGCATACAAAGTATTGAATGGCTATGGAGCGGACACGCTCAAAGGAAGGAGCACAGTGTGAAGCTGGAATGGCTCCAAGTGCAGCTGAAATTATCCAGAGCTAAAAAAGTACTATTTTTAAGTCTATTTATTAAATAAATGCATCCAAAAGGAAAGTTTTGAGGCTTTAGTGGAGCAGAGTGAGAAAAGTCAAACAGTGAGTTTGACAAGTGGGCCAGACACGTCAGTAAGCTCTACAGCAACCATAACCAGACTGCCAATTGACAGAAAGTCTAGTACTGCTGTGAACAAGCATGTCTTACAAATAAACCAGAGTGGCATACAAACAGGGGGAGAAGAGATGAGTACAGTGCAAAGCAACTGTCAAGGAAAACCGATCCCAACTCCCATCCATAAAGTTTGAATACACCTGGTTGAGGGATGTTGACATTGTGAAATTAAGAAAATGCCTATATTAACAGTTCTGCAGTATTTCCCTGATATCTAGTGGCACCCCTACCCTCATATTGCCATTCCCCTTATAACTGTATATTTTCCCAGTGTCTAGTGACACCCCCACCCTCCGATTGTAGTCCCCCTTCTTATTTTTTCCCCCTGGTGCCTAGTGGCACCCCCCACCCTCCCATGTCCTATGCCAATTGAAATGATGAAAACAGTCCTTTATGTCTTGTTTTTGCCTGTAAAAAAGAAAGTGGTCCCTTGCTGACCACACTGCCACCTCAACCTCACACTCAGCACCCACCACCCCACATACACCCATACCCCCAACACACCCTCACATAGCTGAATGGGTCACAGAGTGAAGAGCCACTCTCCAGTTGAAGATGTATCTTGCTGCTGGAATCGGCAACTGCAATATGAGAAACTAAGGTAAATGCGGTTCAAAGTATTTCAATGGGGTTTTCAACTTTTATGCATAACTTGGCCATTTTTGCATATTTTTACACCAAATTTTCAATATTGCCTTTTGGGGACCCCACCTTATGAACAATGTCAGTTGAATTTCAAAAATCCTACCCAAATGGTGATTTTGTGATCGCTTGGTGAAATCACCTTTTGGGAAGATTTCATAATTTTCCCTGCTCTTGTTCATAAGGTGGGGTCATAAGAAGGTTATGTTGAAAATTTAGGGTCAAAATATGTTAGAATGGCAAAGTTATGCACATCTGTTGAAATTTGCTTGCACTCTCTTCTAACTTTCGTACTTCTAAATATTTTCACCCCAGATTTTCAACATAGCCATTTCTTTACACCACCTTATGAACTTGACAGCTGTCATTTTGTGCCTCTGGCATGGAATTACGTTACTATGGCACAGAATGACATTTCAGCTCAGATTTCCAAATGTTTAGTACCTGGTTCATGAGGTGGGGGTAATTTATTTATTTATTCTTTCTTAGCTGGGTAAGGCCCACTAGGCACAGGTGCCTATTTTCATGGGGTGACCCAGGAGATTCAGGCTGGTTAAGTGACTTGCTCAGAGTCACACAGTATGCTAGTGGAGGTTGTGTGAATTAAACCCAGGTCAGCTGGATGTACCAGTCTCATTCACAGCTCATTACTCTAACCTCTTGGCTATAATGCCAGCCAGCTAAGAAGGCTTATGCTGACAATCTGGTTGCTGTTGTCCTACAAATGCAAGCAGAGGGGCCTATGCTCCCCTCAGACAAATAAGGATATGACTACACTATCTGACAACATATGGATGCATGGGAGCGCAGTGCCCATAGGGCCCTGCGCTCCAACAGGCAGATAAGAATATGATTATACTATCTCCAAAAGAAAGGAAATTCTTCGCCAAAAAAACTTCAACTCCATTAATGCAACATTTAGGGTTCAGGTTAAAGTGACAAAAGTAGGAAAATGTGGCTTTAGGGTTTCCAACCCTAAAACCTCACCCCCCACCCATAAAACAAATCAGGGGTGCAATCTTCTTTAGTGTTGTCAACCCTAAAGCTCACCACATTAGGTGTGTATGTTTGTGGAGTGTATAGAGTGGGTAAAGTGTGCTAGACATAGAAATGCCTATTTTCAGATATGACACAGGAGGTTACAACAAGGTGAAATACATGACAAGATAGCAGTATACACGGTACACCAAATTTGCTGCAACAGAAAAACAGTACAAAATAATCATTAATCAATAGACATAGAAGTTCCTACTTACTGACATTGCCCGAGAGGATACAACAAGGTGGAATACGTGAAAAGATAGCAGATATACAGTACAACACTTGGTTAATGATAGAAAATAGAACAAATAATTAATGGTTGGCACAAGTATAATTAACAAAGGCAAAAAGGCAACCAAAATATTACATAGTATATGATCATAATATAAGGTAATTAAGTGCCAGTTGTTAAACCCAGTTGTAGAGGATAGGGTGACTAGTAGAACAAGCATCTGTCAATGCCGAATGTTGTCCTGCTGGCATTGGCTTTGGTAGTGCAGTGCAGAAAAACATTTGAGCAGGATGTGAAAAATGACAGCTATACAGTTCATAAGAAGGTGTAAAAAAATGCCAGTGTTGAAAATGTGGCATGTAAATATTGCAAATTCACGAAGTTACAAGGGTGCATGGGAAATGCGCAATGCACGCTTGTAACACAGTCATTTTATGGACATTCAGCACCAAATTTTAAACATAGGCATTTTAGCACCTCTGCTCATGTACAGTGTCACTGTTATTTCCTCAAATTGTCCCAAAAAGTGATTTCGCACAGCGACCGCGCTATTCTGCACCAGATGTGCGAAAACACATTTTGGGCAGGATATATGAAATGACAGCTGTACTGTTCATCAAGAGGTGTGGAAAATGCCAATGGTGAAATCCAGGTGAAAATATTACAAATGCCTGCAGCGTTACAGCGTGTGTGCAATCTGCCAATACCGCATTTCGTAACACAGTCATTTATAGATATCGTCACCAAATTGTCAACATAGACATTTTAGGACATTTGCTCATGAACAGTGTCACTGTCATTTTCATAATCTGGCCCAAACACTGATTTTCCACAGCGACCGCACTATTGTGCGCCAGAAGTGCGGAATCACATTTTGGCCAGGATGTGAAAAATGACAGCTGTACTGTTCACAAGGAGGTGTACATAAATGACAATGTTGAAAATCTGGTGTGAAAATATTGTAAATTCGTGACGTTATGAGCCTGCATAGCAGCTGCGCAACGCACGCTCGTAAAACAGCCATTTTTTTTATTTTTTCAACCAAATTTGCAACATAGGCTTTTTCAGAGCCCACCTCATGAACAGTGGCACTGTCATCTCATTAATGGGTCCCAAAGGTGATTTCCACGAGTGACTGCGAATCTCCTTTTCGGGACCGATTAACGTATATAACAGTGACAGAATTCATGAGGAGGGGTTCCAAACCAATGCTGAAAATTTGTGTAAAATTTCCAAAAATGCCCGAGATATGCTAAAGTTGAAAACCCTATTTATTCCATTATACATCTTACCAGCATTTCCTCAGTTCGCGGTCGGCTTTGAAGAGTGCAGGCGTGTTCCTGGTCCACTGAAGATCATTGTGACAGACTCCGGAGGTAAGTATGGGGTGAGGGGGTGTATGGGAGGCAGGGTATGTAGTGGGTGGGTGTGGGTTGAGGGAGGGGGTTGGAAGACTACGAGGGACTGTTTTTGCTTTATAGGTAAAAACAAAATAAAAGATATTGGGGGGCTGTTTTCATTTTAATAGGTGTTTTGGCATGCTGGGGTGGGATCCCAGCATGCCACCTGAGTGTATGTGTGTGGGTGGGTGCTTTAGCCGAGGGGGGATTGGGTACCCCCATTGGCAAACAAGGAAAGGGGGAGACACATTATGCTGACGGAGAGTGGGCTCCCCCATTGGCAAAATTCAAGGGGTGGAAGGGATACATGCCGACTGGGATCGGGCCCCAGTCAGCAAAGAAAAACTGTTGGGGGTAGGGGCGCATGATGCTGAGGGGGATTGGGCACTCCCTTGGCAATCAAAACAAGCTCTTGCAGAGCCACTACGACTGTGAATGCATTAACTAGATAAGGATGTGTCATGGGCTTAAACAAAAACATTTATTTATTTAAAAAATATCAGATTTGCAAACCTTTGTGTCAGAGACTCAGTTGCAAAGGTACCTCATTGAAACTAATACAAAGACAGCATAGTTAACAAGTCAAAAAACAATGGCTCGGAGAGCAGACTGTTATAACAATCATTCACTGGTGATGCATGGGTAGCAGTAGATAAACAGATTACATAGTTTAGGCACACAGACACCACATCAAGAAGACCAAAGCAGATCAAACAATATACTATAGCTAAAGCAAATAGACACCAGGAGTCAAAGAGAAGCTCAGAGTGTTCACAGGAAGGCTGTTGCATATATACTAACTGAATTAAAATACAGTACAGTGAGAAAGGGCATATTAAGGCAATAAAGCATGACATGGTGTGTATCATGTAATAATGTCACTTCTGGGGTGGGTTGAAGCATGAGGCAAAGCTGAGTGCTTCCACCACCCAAGGAGTGACAATATTACAAGATAACACACACCCTGGAGTGCCTTATTGTAATTATACAATAGCTTGTTGTTATATACAGAATAAAAAAATACATTTTAAAGGATGTTTTTGTTAGTGTGCAAAAATATTTCTTTTTTTTCAGTTCAAACTTTATTAACACATTTTCACATTTTCCACCATTTGGAGGCAGCAAATATGTAATGTACAACTTATTTAAGATACAATACTCAGACTGCCCCCCCCCACACACACACAGCAGTATTATGCCTCCTAATAACAAGAGCTGTTAAGGCAGAATGTAATATGTTTACAGGGATAAGTAGTACATAACGAGACTTATATCCGAATAGCCATAATTAGAGTGTGAAGGGGATCCCAGATGTGTGTATAAGCTGGTAATCTATTGTGGAGACTAGCTATAGCTTTCTCAGTAGGGAGGTTAGCTAGGATTTCGTTCACCCATTCCTGGAATGTCGGGACAACCCTATCTTTCCAGTGCCATAGTATAAGCTTTTTGACAGATAATGCAATCAAGGAAATGTGAAATCTCCTAGCCTTAACCTTGATGGAGGACAGGTCCCCTAGGAGACAAATATCAGGTGTGAAACAATCCTGCAAACCCAATAAAGGGTCCAGGTTAATTTTAATGGTATCCCACAGAGGGGTTATTTTGTAACACGACCAGAATATGTGAAGGCGTGTTCCTTCCCCCTGGGAGCATCTGATACATACGTTTGACTCGAGAAGGCCCCATCTCTCTAACTTGACTGGGGTATAATACATATTGTGTAAGATGTGATACTGCATAAGATGCAATCTGTCTTGGGACACATACTTATGACAGAACTTCCATAAAACCTGCCAGTTGAGAGTATAATGGGGAAAAACAGATCCCCAAAACCTAGTCGGTCCGAAGGAGCCCCCATACCGTCTGTAAAACAAATCCTGATATAACTTAGAAATGACACCCGAGGACCCTAATAGGGAAAAAGTGGAAAAATATTTCTTAAGAGAAAATGCAAGGAATGATCCAAATCCAAAGCTACGGTGATGTTATTGTGTAATAACATCACTGTTTCAATGGGTCAGCAGCCAATCAGCTTCTTACATTTTTCCTTGCCATTGTATAATTAAAAATAATGCCACCATCTGTATTACAGTTACCTATATGTTTTGCATTTTATTCTATGCACTGTTATAGCAATCAACTCAACAGAACCAGGCCATCAGATACATGAAGGTACTGTACCCTAACTGAAAACAGTGCTGAGACTACTATATGTTGTGACAAGGTAGAAGATAAACACAATGTTGAGACAAGTTTTTGAAGACATTTGATGTGTTTCATTGTTTTTTTTTAGAAACTGATATACAGTTCACACACAAAATTCATATAAAAGTGCATATGCCCAAATGCCAATGTAAATTTGACAAATTTAATTACAAGCTGTTCTCTTGAAGGAATATATTACTATACAAAGCCTAAAAATGGGCATCAGGTAAATGTAAACTGTAGTAGATGTGTTATTGAAGGTACTGCATAGTTAATCTTTTATTGCTGCTCCACTGGATCAGCAATATTTGCACAAGCTGTGCCCAGTCCTGATTTTACAGCTCTGGCCTGGGTCTGATGATATGAGTTTTACCCATACCCCACTGCATGAGGCTTAGTGGTATACTGTATAGATGGCTACAAAGTCTAAGTCATTGAAGGTTGAAGTTTCAGAAAACCATTATGCTAAAAATATCAAGACTCATTCCCTCCCTCACTCCCCAGTCACAATCAATCCTCTACCCAAGTCATGATTAAATACTGGTGCCTCTACATCCACACCACTAAGCTTTTAATGCCATCATGCTTCTTCTGCTGCTGTGACCAATTCAATGTGTGATCTGCTCAACCCTGGCTTTATAAATTTATTTAATTATTTTTAGAGGGGCTCCTGGTTGTGACCAATATCAAACAAACAATGAAGTCCAGTGTGCTTCCCCCAAACTTCCCAAACAGGCCTGTAATGGAGGATTTTTCCAAATAGGGGCTTTTAGTTATCAAACTTTGGCCAAAATGTGAGCATGCCAAACCACTACGTCAAAGTGGCCCCAATCGGTTTGGTCCTGCACTTTAAATAATGTAAAAAGTACCTTGCTGCTCTGAGTTAGAGTCCAGCTGTTTCATTCTCTGTTTGCAGAGACAATACTCCAGCTTTCTTGTCTCACATTTATAAAGTGCAGTCTTCTAGGTGTGTCTGGGAGCAAATCACTAGGAAAGTGATCACAGCTTTCCCCTAATCATAAACCAATTCAATGTGTGATCTGCTCAACCCTGGCTTTATAAATGTATTTGTTTTTAGAGGGGCTCCTGGTTGTGACCAATATCAAACAAACAACTGAAGTCCAGTGTGCCTCCCCCCCCCCCAGAACTGCCTGCCTGAGAATGAAGTTGGTATATTATTTGGAAAAATGCAAGGCTGGGTCTCTTATTATGCAGTGTCCAGCAAAGATGTTGTCAAATGACTTAATGAAGTGCTGTGAGTAGTGGTGGGTGAAGTGGGCTCAATCCGCTCCGCGAAGTGATTCGTCGAGCAAAGGTGGATTCACGGACTGCTCCGCACTGCGAAGCGGAGTACTTCGCATTATAATGAGGAATGTGAAGTGCATTGAAAACAGCTACTTCGCATTACTCCGCCTCCACTGGTCACTTCTCTTTCAATTTTTAAGGTGAAGTACATTGGTGGCAGTTCACTTCACCTCACTTCGCCTTGTTTTTGAGTTCCGAAGGAGGATTTTGCAGTGATTCATGGGAGTTCGGGTCACATGGGCTCTATATTGATCTGCACAGCCTCAGTTCAAGGTAGTATGAGTAGGAAGGAGTAGGAGACAGTGTGCTCTGATAGCTGTCTGTAGGAATCTTTTAAAAGCTGTTCAAAAAGCATTTTTGCTTTTTTTCGGGGGATCCAACTGTAGTTCATCGATTGTAGGAAACCCTCCTGTGCTCACATCATCGAGCGTTTTTGTTTGTGTGTGGATTTTGAATGTAAATTTACAATGTTGAGTGTGTATGGTGAAAGACAGTGAAGTGTGCTGTGTGGGGGAGGGGCGTATCTGTGTGTAGGTAGATTTCAGTTGGCGAACTAGTGATTTCTTTATGTTTTGGCAATATTCTTGTTATATAACTGACTGTGTTACTGTACGCATAGTAAAATTGTCAGTGATAGTACAAATTGTCTTGCTGCTTGTTGTGTGAATGTGGTGCAGCATTTCATAAGGTCAGGTTGTTTAAATTACAAATTTACATTACGTGGCACTGAGTACACTGAACTTTTGCATTTGCATTGCATTCCTCATTCAGCATTGTACACAAAGTGTTCTGTGTTGTGTGTGCAGTGTTGTGTGCATCAAATATAATACACCTTTTAAAATTTGTGACACAGATCAGTGTAAGTGCAACTAAGCGCAGCAGTGTGAACCTGCTATCCACTGCAGCTGCCTGATTTTGTACTGCAATCGTGTTCTCTGTTCTTAGTGTTGTTGCTTGTAGTGCTGTAAAAATAAGCACTGTCTGTATTCAGTGCCCCCCCCCACGTTGAAAATATATTTTTTAACAGACTGGATTGTTTTTGTGACACCATCAGCACCACCGGTTACTGAAGTTTTAATTCTGTGACAGTGTCACAACACAGTAGTCCCCTTATCTGTTGCTGAAGCCACAGTTGTTTATTTTGCTTCACATCCAGCTAGTGATAGTAGTGAGTAGCGACCCTCCAGTCAGAAAGTGAATGTATCAAAATCTGAATTTGGTAATAATATTGTGGTTGATCCCCCAAAATGCCTGCAAAGAGACGTGCAAGTAAAACTGTTTCTGGCCATGGCAATGTTGGCAGTAAGAGGGTCTGTGGGCATGGTAGTAGTACGCGGACAGAGAAGTGCATTGGTGATGTGAGGAAAGGTATTTCTCCTGCAGTGTTTTTTACAGACCAATCAGTAGCTTCACTGATAGTTGGAGGAGCTGATGTTTTCTCAGCTGGTGGTGTTAGTGTTACTGGTGTTAGTGGTGGTGGAGGTAGTATTAGCATTGTTGCATCAAGTTCTAATTCCGACCAGTGTACCATATCCAAACATATTGAGTGTGAAGCAGTGCAAGTGAGTGACAGCATAGATGATGTCATACTTCCCAGTAACATCCCATTAACTGAACATGATTCTGATGACCATGTCAACGATAGCATACAATGTGATATTCCATCCACCGTGGCACTTAACGTCACTCATTTTCCATGCAACAGTGATTCACAGTGTGGTGACAAAATATCAGGTGATGGTGGTGTAGATGCGGATGATGAGTGTGATGATGCTGATGATGATGCTGTTGCTGTTGTTGCAACATGCAGTCCACATGTTAGCATCCAAGCAGAAGATGTGGATGTGTGTGACAGTGACGTTGATGAATGTGATGATGATGTAATTGACCCCAGTTGGGAACCGAAGAAAAATAAATTAAAAGTGCCTATGTCAGAAATTTCTGAATCTCTTTGCAGGAGTCACCCCCCCCCCGTAAAAACTTGTGATGTACTGGTTTTAGTGGATGATGATGATGACCCAGTACTCAATATGATAGGTAGTCGTGGTGGTCAGCTGCAGTCCAGGTGTGCAGTGCCAGAAACATCACCTACCCCTCCCCACTTCAGTGCTTAAAATAACAGACTTAAATAAGCCACATCATCATGGACTTGTTAAAAGCAAAGCATCACAATCCCTTGTTTGGGATTTTTTTGTTCAAGATGCAAATGATGATTCAGTTGCAATCTGCCAGGTTTGCCATGTGCGTGTGAGTCAAGGTAAAAAGGGGAGCCATCTTTGGACAGGAGGACAGCAAACGCATCTTAAGAATAGGCACTTGGCTCTGTGGACCCAGCACAAGCTGGCAGCTAATACCAGACTGGGGCATTCACCTGTATCACCTGCAGCCATAGCCAGCATGTTGTCCCCTTCCATGACTGTTAAGCCCAGTAGGAAATTAAACGTGTGCAGTAGTGCGGCAATAAGAGCAGAGGATTACTACAGGCATGATGATGATGAGGTGGAAGACCATAATGACTTTGAAATGTTGTCCAATGCTGGTGAGAGTAGCAGTTTTTGTGGTGGTGTTGGAAGTGGTGGTGGTGGTGGTGAATGCAGTATGTCTAGTGCAAGTGGTACATCAACCCCGGTTGGCAAATCCATAAAAATAACATCATTTCTGGGTTTGTCATCATCACCTGTGCAACCGTCTTCATCAAATGTCCACACTCCACCCCCAGCCAATGCCATTCATCACAGAGCACAACCATTTGTGACCAACACACACCATGTAAAACATTTAAGTCAGCCCACTTTACAGAGTGCTTTTGTGCATAAGCTGAAGTACCCCCCAATCATACAGTGTCACATGAACTTAGTGCTGCTGTAGGGGAAATGCTGGCAATTGATCTTTTGCCCTTCTCCTTTGTGGAGAATTCTGGGTTCCGGTGGTTTGCTGCCTGTGCCTGTCCAAAATGGAAAGTCCCATCCAGGACATACTTTTCTATCTGTGCTGTTCCTGAGTTGTTTCGCACTGTCTCAGACTCAGTAAGACATGCCCTTCAACATTCCTCCTCTCCATTCATCCATTTAAGTATGGATATGTGGACAAGTGGCAAAACAGTGGGAAGTTCATATCTGTGTATAACTGCACACTGGGCGCAGGTGCCGGGGGTTGTTTGTGATGCTGGTAGTGTGAATAATCAGTGCAGGAAGGTATATTGTCACAGTAGCAATCTTCCTGGAATTCACCAGCATGCAACAATTGCTATGCGCAGTGTGACCTGTTCACACACTGGTGAGAAAATGTTGAACATGGTACTGGCTGAAATTGACAGATGGCTAAACCCTCTGTCCCTGACAGCTGGGTTCATAGCAAGTGACAATGGATCAAATGTGGTGAAATGCATCACGAATGGTGTTTTTTTCCATGTTCCATGCATGGCCCACTGTTTAAATCTTGTGGTTCGGGAGTTTCTGCAGCACCCTGACATAAAGGAAATGCTGACCATTGCACGACATATCTGCTCTCACTTTTCAAGATCTGGAAAGGCCCATGACCAACTGCAGCAGTTGCAGATACAAAGCAGCCTGCCTCAGCACCGCTTGAAGCTGGAAACTGTCACCCGATGGAACTCCATGTTATACATGGCAGAGAAGTTGTATGAACAATACAAAGCCATCACAGAAAATCTTGTTATGCACACTAGCCATGACAGTTCTGGGGCCTTCATGTCTATGACGACTGAACAGTATTGCTCTTTGTAATGGACTCTGTAATAACAATTTTGCGGCCTTTTGAACATGCCACACAGGCAGTGAGTGGCGAGTCTGCCTCCATTAGCCAATCAATTCCACTGCTGCGGGTGCTGAGGCAGACATTGGTAAATGTACAGCATAGCCTTGATGTTGCCAGAGACGGTGGTAGCAGTATGTTGCTGTACCACATGCTGACAGTATTCGACCAGAATCGTCACATTGTGAGCATTCAGCGTAGTGACAACTTTGCCATGGCAACAATGCTGGACCCATGATACAAACATGGAATTGCATCAGTACTGGAGGGAGGGCCTGAACAGGTAAAAAATATCAGTGGTCAATTGGTTTGCTTGGTTCATGGGGCACAGAAGTCACGTGCCAAGGTTTGCAAACCTCAGCAGCATAATCCAGCTGAAGGTGTAGCTGGAGGACCAGCAAGCATATCAAGCAAGGGTATGCGGACTGTAGTTCCTGGTGGTCTGTCATCCAAAGTGGTTGACGTCAACCCGCTTTGGGAGACTTTGTCCCAAGTGGGTATTTGTGACATCAACGATTCCGGGGAACAGGCTGATGCATCAACAATCGGACTTAGTGCGGCACAGAGAATGGTTGAGTCATATTTGTCTAAAAACAGGCATCTGACAATCAGTGAAGATCCTCTTTTGTACTGGAGTGGAAAGGTCAGTGAATGGCCAGAGTTGACTGCAGTGGCACTGAAGTACCTCACATGCCCACCCTCCAGTGTAAGTGTTGAGAGGGTATTCAGCTCAGCAGGTGCAATAATCAGGGCTCGTCAGACAAACCTGTCTCCTGCAAATGTTAGTTTGCTAACATTCATTAAAATGAATGAGAGGCACATACCAGTACAGACTGCAACCTCGGTATTCGTACCCCGGCCTAGTCATGGTGGACTTCCTGATGTGGAAATGGAGCATCCTGGTGACACTGGCAGTGGCTGCCTGAAACGGCCCATCACTGATGTAGATGATGACACAATGGAGAAAGAATTTCCCAGTGGTTAGACTTCAGACATCGATGACTGTGAGGGCAGTTTACTTTATGAGGATGATGATGTGGTTAATTTTTGCAGGTTTTAACTGCAGTATTTAAAAGGCGATGTGCCCCCTCACCCCAGACCACCACCACTGGGAATAATGTTATCCAAGTCTGCTGCCACCATGAGTCTGTCTGCCCCCCCATGGACCACCCCCACCACCAGGACTGACGTTATCCAAGTCTGCTGCCATCATGAGTCTGTCTGCCCATCCCAGACCACCACCACTGGGACTGATGTTATCCAAGTCTGCTGCCACTATGAGTCTGTCTGCTCCTATGGACCACCACCACTACTGGGACTGATGTTATCCAAGTCTGCTGCCATCATGAGTCTGTCTGCCCCCCCATGGACCACCTCCACCACCGGGACTGATGTTATCCAAGTCTGCTGCCACCATGAGTATGTCTGCCCACCCCGGACCACCACCACCGGGACTGATGTTATCCAAGTCTGCTGCTACCATGAGTCTGTCTGCCCACCCCGGACCACCACCGGGACGGATCTAAAAAAGTTCATCAACATGATCAGGCACACCCCTCCCCGACCCGAGCATGGGCACACATGCAACACCAAGAAGTCATTTCATTCCATGACCATGACTATCATTTAGAACCGGACTCCAGAAGAATGCTGATGAAATCTGTGAAGAAATAAAAAAATAACAAACCATTACAGACAAAACTGAAAATGTGATTCCTCCCCCCAAAAAAAGAAATACTTACCTTCATGTGCTAGAGAGTTATCCAGCTCCATTTAAGTGCAAAAAATTCTTATTGAGCACTGGATGGCGCACAGCAACAGTTCGGAGATGAAGTCATCTGTGTGTGATGCAGAACAATAGCATGAATACATGTCCATGTCAAGTTCAACCCCCCTCATCATCACCTACAAAATACACTACTATATATATATATATATATATATATATATATATACACACTCACCAAGGCTACTATTACTGTACATCCAAAGGGCACCTTTAAATCCAGTTGAGATGATCACTTTTCACTTCTCTGCACACAAGGAGGATGCATTCTGGGCCTGCAGAAAAAATCTGGGGACTCTGTGCCACTGTTGTGAGCATGACTGAGTGCGCCATAAATTCTGGGGGACTTTGTATGTGCTGAAACAGTCTCATTTCACTGTTACCACTTGTCAATTTTCTGGACACAAGACAGATGCCTTTTGCAGATGCTGAAAAATGAGGCACCAAAACAGTGCACATACACAAAACACACACACTTAACAGAAGGAAGGGCCCCAGAATACAAAGTGTAGCATACTAGAGACAACAAAAGGACATAATTACATACAAGGGTCAGGGATGGTGGAGGAATACATTTTATGGCATAGCAAGGAAGGTGGAAACATGGTGTGAGGAAACAAAACTAATGTGGGATCTATGGCGATCTAGCAGCAGTTCCAGCATGGACATAATTTGAAGCTGATGTCCCTCTATGTCATCCAGCCGCTGCTCCACAGCACTCATCCTCTCGCTGTTCTCCTCAACAGCACTCCAGAGAACTGCCAAGTCAGACAGTGTTACACGCACTTCTCTGGCGTCCACTCCTTCGACAGGCTGACCTGCTGGTGGTGGTGGTGGTGGGGGGGTAGGATGCTGGTGGAGCAACAGGTGCTGCTGTGGCCCTCCTCTTCTTAGGGATGCCGCGCCCGCTATGAACAGTGGCACCCTCTGCCACGGAATGGCCAGCAGGTGCAGACATGGTCCGTTCTGTGGCAGCCTGCCACTCCAACTGGTGGTGATTAAGCATATGGGTGTGCTGGCCCCCAGTCCCCAGGTGACTCTCCCAGGGGCTACGGTGCACCTCCACCGCTCATAGGTGACACTTAACCACACTGCTGTCCCCCCTGACACAGTCAAAAAACAGCCAAACGGAGGTGCGGGAGGGCCAGGCACAGCCAGGGAAGGGCCAGATGAACTGGCAGTAGGCTGCTCACACTGCTCAACAGTTCTGATGGTGGCATCCATACCTGGGCCTGGGGGAACAGGCACATCCTGCTCCAAAGGACCTTGTGCTGGACTTGGTGGTGGTGGTGGTGGTTCAACTGCCTCAGAGTCAGGAGGTGGTGCTGGTCCTGCTTCCGGGGGTTGGACACTCAGTAGTTTAGAGTGTTCCAACACAAATGGGCACCCATGCCCCCCACGCATGCGCACGGTAAGATGACACATACTACCATGCTCTCCCAGAGCTGCCCCTGCCTCAGACATTCCCTCACCTTGCTCGATCTCACAACACAAGCACAACACACACACAGACAAACTAAGTAGGTAGGAAAAATATAATTTACAGAAAGAACAAATTAAGTAAAAAATAGTACAGAAAAGACAAAAAAAGTAGCTTTTAAAAAAACTGTTGGTTTAAGTATTAAATTTTAACTCTCTCTGCAATCAAAAAAACACTCCTCTCTCTAGTACACACACCCTCCTCTCTCTCAGTCTGCACAGGAGAAAGTGAAACTGTCTGTGTGACTCACTTCCTTCCTGCCTGGCTAGAGAGCATGTGACTTACAGTACTGTAAGCCATGTGATCTATGGGGGGGGCTGCCAAGTCTGAAACACCAACACTTAGAATCATAATGAGGAATGTGAAGTCCATTAAAAACAATGACTTTGCCTTACTTCGCGTTCTCTTTATGCCAAAGTGGTAATGACAAGCGAAGTGAGCACTTTGCATTGCCACTCCGTGTGGCCAGTGTAGCATAAAGTTCCCACCAGCGTGCCCCTTCTTGTTTTTAAATTACGCTGCATCTCTAGCTGTGAGGAGTCTATGGAATTTGTCATGTAGAAAGTTCCAGGGACACAGTCGTAAAAACTGGAATTATAGGTTCCAAGAAATAATTAACTTGGGAGGAATGTTAGAAAGTCAATTCCACTATAAACTGAGCTAGGAAAAAAGTAAATAGGACAAGAAAAAAACAGAATTTTGTTTCTAAAATGAATTACTAATTGCAACTGGTATTTTTAACATGTGCAAGTCAACTTCACTTCTCAAACTTAAAAAGAAAAATGCACTTCATCACAGACTGTATTTACCAAGTACTGTGCCCATATTAGTATATAAATTTTAAGAAATACCTGAAAGCTGTCTATTTTCCATAGAAGGTGAATCCTTAGTAGTTTCAGACACTTAGTCTTTCCCTTTGAGACACCAGGTGACTCTGATAATCATTTGTTCCAGGGGTTTTTAAGTCAGTCTGAAGACATTAAGTATTTTCTGTTCTCATACTCCTTAAAAAAATGCAAGGATTCCACAGATTTCTTGTGTTCCTAGGTCCAGCTCCCAAACTAGTATTTCAACATAATAGATCCACCTCATGCCCCTCCCACATGAATAAAAAAAGGTGGCCTGGATCTTTAGGAGCTTCTTGGGTGGAAGGGGGTTGGATCTCACTTCCCCCCAAAAAAACAATGCTGCCTCCCACTACTCAGGTTCCAGTTCTTGTACCACCCATTTAAGAAAGAAAGTAGTACCCTGCAACCATTGAGTAAGATGAAAGCTCATTTATTTGAGGACAGAAAACATTTCTTGGGGAAGGGTTAGGCAGAGGAAACTATTTACACCTTCAGTCAGTTCCACAGACAGAAAACATGACATCACTCCTTTTGTGCATGCAAAACTCGTGTAGGCTCTGCCTACAGTCATAAAAAGGGGGGGTTACATGATACTGACAGGGATTGAGCACCCCGTCAGCACACAATAAAGGGGGGGTTGACAGGCAACAGCGGCAGTCACTGCCACCATGTTGCCTGCACGTAGGGGGAGGCGTGTTGTGGTCATGCTGCATGACCGCTTCGCTCTCACTGCAGCACACCTTTTCTGTGACGTCTTGGCCTGATTAGCTAGGCAGGGTGTCAGCCCCTGCTGCTGGCTAATTGGGGAATGCGGGACACACCTACTGGTGCGTGCCCTGCATTCACCCAACAGTGACCGCGCCTCCAAATCTGCACTACCGCAAGATGTTGGCTGTGCAAGCGCACCAACATAAAAAACGGGGCAATGGAGAGCAGTAGGAGACAAGGAGAAGGACTGAGAGCAGTATGGGGTGGAGAAAAATAAGATACTACTATGATTAATTAAAATGCAACCAACCATGTTATCACTGTTAACTATGTTTGCCTCCCTGCTGTACCAAATACTTTCCAATGATGCAGGATGTCCTAACTCTGTATGAGCTGCCAAATAAATGTATAACCTGCATGTTCTGAGCCTGCATGTTCTTAGTTATCCAATGCTCATCATTGCTGGACTTTCATCCCCCATTCACTCTTTTTGTTGCTTTGCTCTGGACTGTCTCCATCATACCCACCACTGTTCCCTGCATGTCTCCCTCTCCCTCCATTCTCTTAATGCCAGGTGCCTCACCCATTGTGCTTTATCTCCAGTTCTGGCTTGGCTCCCTTCCTTTATACCTGGCCTCACTCCTCTCACCTCCCCCCAGCATGATACTCCCTTCACAACATTGACTCCCACTCCCTTTCCCTACTTCAAATGAAATCCACTGCAGGTCAAGCTGCCTTCTCCTTCCACTTCCCTAAACTCCGGTCTTTTCTCCCACTGAACATCCTTTTTGCCTCTTCCCTCTCCTCCCTCAAAGCTCTCCTCCATGACTACACAGCTCACTGCTGCTATTGCTCCTGATCCTGTATCATAAGCTGTTGATCCACCTCCCCTAGTCATGGCTCACCTATGTTCCACACTAGTGCAGTCTCTCCAAACTACCACTCCAATTCAACTATCAATTGTATTCTGAACTTTATATTTGCCTTTTGCACAATTACTAACTCAGTTACCCTAATGCACCTTATTGTACTGTGATTCTCTAAATGCTGTACTTGCCTTTAGCACAACTGCTAATGTTGTTTAACCTATTGTACTGTCACTGTTCTCCTCACTTCCATACCCCCAGGATGCATCTGGAAGCCAGCTCTTAACTAGCTCAGTATGTCTTTCCTGGTAAGACCTTTGAAATAAATAAGTAAATACATTTACTGATTTTCATTGGGGATAAGAGTGAAAGCACAGGCATGCCTGAAGCATTGGAAAGGAACACCATATCATACATGATTAAACAAACCATTAGCCCCACACAGGTTTCCCTGACAGCACAAGCCTCCAGTCTTCACTGTCAGATTGGCACCCTCTGTCACAGCACCCTGGTCCTGGGAATCACCCTCACCTATTCACTGAGCCAAGGGTTACACCTGGGTTACTAGGGGGTAAACAAGCACTGAGCTAACCTGCCTCCCTTCCCAGAGGTTAGTGACCTTCAGGCTAATGCCTCTCTAACTCCCTACTGGTCCATAACTATGAGTCAAGCTTGTGTCAGCTACCCAGGTCATCAGCATGGCAAGCAGCTCCCACACAGCTACACTAATGGGCCATCCTGAGCTCAACATCTCTGCAAGTATTGTGTTATGTCTGGCCCAGCATCTTATGTAGAGGCTCACCAGTAATCTTCATTTTGGAAAGTAGCACAGAATGAGATCTGAGACTGGCTGGGCACATCACAGAGGTAATACTCTCAGCTCTCATGGAGGGTGCTGGCCTCTGGGAAGTTGTGCATCTTCTGATGGTTGATCCTGGAGTAGCTCAACAGCCTAGCTGGAGCAAGGGTGCAGCCATGGTTGATCTCATGGATCAGGATGGGAGATGGAAGATGGGAGATGGAGAAACTGGGGGGGAGGAGAGACAATCGAGGGCAAACAAAATAATAAAGGATATATAGATCTGTGTTGTAATCATTTCCCACACATTACAGCCTCTGACCATTTGGGATTTCTTTTTACAGACCTTTTTGTTACAGCTGCTTCCCATTTTTGGTAGATTGCGTCATCCCTTCTTTGTTTTTTGCTTGACTGATCCACCCACCAAGAAGCATAATCTCTAATATACTGCATTCCAGAATGTAACTTTTATTTGTACAAGGAATTTCTAGTAAGGAGCCCTCCACTTACAACTCCCTTACACACATGAACAGACACACACGAACAGACACACACACACACACACACAAATTGCTTGAGCATTAAAATGTAATGGAGCCTTGCATGGTTGAAGCATAGAGCTATTAACATAGAAACATAGAATTTGATGGTAGATAAGAACTGCTTGGCCAACTTAGTCTGCCCATTTCCCTACCTACAGTACTGTTACACCACAGACTCTACTTGATCTCCGGCTTCACTCCCCCCCTCCTTACCAATAAGGTTCCCTTATGCCTATCTTGTGCATTCTTGAATCCTGTTACCATTTTTGACCCCACCACCTCCATTGGGAGGCTGTTCCAGGCATCCACCATTCCTTCTGTGAAGAAGTTCTTCCTCACATCTCCTTTGAGTAGGTACCCAATGAATATGTTGCACTGATTATAGCATCGTATAATCCACATGGCAAAAATAGCAAAGGACAATGCACCTACAGGGATAGTATAGTGCAGCTATGTTAGTGCTATCCCTGTAGGTGTTGTCAGTCAGGATGAAGAGGATAAAAGCTCCACTGATAGCTGCTGCTGTGATGCAGAGGTTGAGGCCACAGACAGTGAAGGGCAATGGAACATCCAGTGGACCAGGGTTTGATTCCCGGTCCTGTGTGTTTTTTTTCCCTCCCGAGTTTCTCCCCATCCCTGAGTTGCCTCCCCAACCCTAGAATGGTTATATTTAGATTGGGGGGTGTAGGGGTGGAGCCCCCCCACAGACAGTCAGTCTAAGTACTTTATTGGTAGCACTCAGCATTTTTCTGATGAGCTGCCTTGTATTTTGCTGCTTTGCTTGCATGATTTTTGACTGCACTATTCCGCAGTCAGTGTTATGACCCAGTGGCCCCTAAGACTACCGCCTCCAGCTTCATAGCAGTCTCCATGTTCATAAGCATCTTTTTTTTCTGAAAAATGCTACCCTCTTGAACCTTACTTATACCCGTGAGGTATTTAAAAGTCTTTCTTATATCCCCCCTCTCCCTCCTTACCTTCAGGGTGTAGCTATTGAGGTCCTTTAGTCTCTCTTCACAGGGCTTTTGATGCAGACCCTGCACCATTTTAGTTTAGTATAACTCTATAGATCATGAATTCAAGGTTCAAATACCATCAGAGACAGACTATAAAAGTTCAGAGGATTGCTCATGAATATGATTAATGGTTCCAGTGGTTTCTGTCCAACTTGGTGCAGTTGGTGACAATGTCATATTTCCATAGATTTCAACTGTAGGGTGCCACAGTGATCTAACCATTCCCTGGTGATGTATGCTGTGTACTTGCTTCCACTGGGTGAGACCATCATTTTAAGCTAACATGTTGGGTTTTGCTGTTATGCAGAAGACACTCATCAGTATTTTGTTTATAATTTATTTACCAATAATAACCCAGCTGAGATGCAACATCTCATTTACAGTGGAGTTCTGCTTCCATTGCTGTGTGGCCTGGAGCACTGAGAGGTTCTGACTTGCCCAAGGTTACACACTGAGTGGCTCTATCAGGGTCTGAACCTGTGACCTATTATTTCCCAATCCATTCTTTAAGTACTACATCCAACTGACTCCAAAGTCCTTCTTTAGCCACAAGGCAGGGCTCCTCAGTGCCAGAGTTAGAACAGTGTGTGTCTGAGGTCAAGGACTGGATATGAGATCACTTGATGGCTCTAATGGAGTAGCAGCTCCTCTGCAGCTCCCAGATCACCAGTCCTAATTTTGACGGATATTTCTCAACAAACTACACATATTTTGATCCAACCAAGGTTTTATCTGACTTGGAACATCTATGAGTTTTTATATATAATTTTTTTTATTTTATTTTAGTCTTTGGTAACCAGATAAGGCCTACTAGGCATAAGTGCCTGTTTTCAGGGGTAACCTGGGAGAACTGGGCGGTTAAGTGACTTGCTCAGACTCGCACAGTATTCAAGTGGAGGTTGTGAGAATCAAACCCAGGTCTGATCTGCTGGATATACCAAGCTTATTCACAGCTCAATACTCTAACTTCTAGGTTATACTGCCAGCCCACAAGGCTGCTGTCTTTTGAAAATGGATGCAGAAAAGATGGCTCCACCCACCAGACATAGTCCACCGCCAACTCCAGATCACTCATCTAAGTACAAACGGGCTAAGTAGGCCTCACCTAAAGTTAATCCTACTAATACAGGGGTTTTGGTATTTACAGAAGAGAAGATTCTTTCCAAATAGACACCTCTTAAGGAAGTTTTAGAAACTCTACTGAATGATACAAGAGTTTTTAGGACTAAAATGGAGGAACTTACCACAAGAATGACTGACACGGAGGCAAGAATCTCATTTGTTGAAGACTGGCATGCCAGAATGAAGCTAGAGCTTCGAGCATTACAACACAAAATGTCCAAATTAGAGGCAAAGCTTGATGATTTAGAGGTAAGGAGTCAAAGTAATAATAGTGTTGTCTTTGGTCTGTCAGAAAAATCTGAAGGAACAAATCCGGTGCACTTAGCGCAAGTAATCTGTGAAAATCTTGTGGGTCTTTCACCTAATGGCCAGATCTACGAAACTGAGTGAGCGCACAGAGCCTTGAAGCCATTCCTGGCAGCAGGTGAGAGACCCAGACCCTTTATAATAAAATTCTTGAACTATTTAGATCACCAACATGTTCTTTCTAAAATAAAATTAACTCAAAACCCAAGCTGGAAAGGGAAAAAGATCTGTATATTGCAAGATCTTCCTCAAGTGGTTCGGGCACACAGACAGGAATTAGCACTTATAGGGGCCGAGTCTCCAAGGGGCGGGAAGTACTTACCAAAAGCACGTATCCCACCCGTGTAGCTTCATATCTGCAGAACAATGCATGGTGGCCATATTCATGTCCACCACCCACTGCGCGGCCCCCATCCATGGCCCCACCCCCTGGTGCACAGGTGTGTGGGCGCTATCCAGCGAATATGGGTGAGCATCCAATGGGATGCCTGGACCCTGTCACCACTGGATACCTTTCACTGCATGGTGCCCTGGCTGCAGGGACAATTGGCAAGACTGCACACATCAACGTCGGGCGAGTGCCTGGGAGGCTGCCTCTGCCCTCGCAGTGGTCCGGGAGGGCTGGGGCGGCATGTCGGTGGGGTGCTACGGTGTTTGCCGCTGCTGGTGGCATACTGCTGGGGGGTGCACAGTTGCTACAGCTGCCCCTGGAACATATAGCCTGTGCCCCTCCTTGCCCAGCACATTGCGCTGTCAAGAATACCATGGAGTGCGGGCACGCCCCCTGCACCGCCACCTGGACTACCCCCTCATGGAGCTCACCAGCTGGCCAGGGACTCCGTCTCACTCATGTCTGTCCCATGCTACTGTGATGCATTGGGTACAGGGGGTGCAGCAGCTGCGGAGTGTCTTCACGCTTCAGGTGCATGGTGCGTAACACCTCCGCACTTTGGAGAATAACCCCCATAGTGAGTAAAACAATCACAATTGGAATAAAATTTAAAATGCAGTAATTGGCAAAGCTGATTCTCCAAAAAATAACATTGGGTACTCTTTTGATTCTGCTGAAAAGGTGAAAAAAGAGCTGCTGGTGATTTTTCGCAATCTTTTCAGCAGCAGGTGAATACTACTGGATGGCAGTATTGACCACAAGTTAGTGAAGAAATGTGTAGTCTGTGTGCTTATTGTCTTGCTGCATATTCATTTTGATCCTTTTCTCTATATTATGTATACTGTGTTCCTGTAATCTGATATCTGGTATGGTCTTAATTGAATCCTGATGTGACCGTTGAGCTCACTTTTATGCCAAAGATGACAGAGGTTCAGCAGTATTCTTTTAGTGGGAGAGTTGGATTCGCTCTTGAGAAGCCGAATTTTAATTTTAATGTGAGACATTAAACAAATCTTCAGATGCTATGAGCTGATCCTCAAAGATACTTTGAGCAGATTGCCAAATGCTTTTGTTTAATTATACCTAGTGGTTTTTATTTAGATGGGAACATTCATTGTAATAGTTGGAAAGGGAGACTGCGTCAAAAAAAAACAAAAAAACAACAGGGTTTTGTTGGACCGTGTTGAGGAGATGATTACATAGAAACATAGAAGTTGACGGCAGATAAGGACCGCAAGGCCCATCCAGTCTGCCCATTTCTTTTTCTACCTTATAAATGTGCCATTGGCCTTTGCTCTGTCAGTGGCCTATCTATTCATAGTCATTTGTATTGCTCCCTTATGCCTATCCCATGCCTGTTTGAAGCTCTGCACTGTAGTCATAGCCACCACTTCTTGTGGTAAGCCATTCCATGCATCCACCACCCTTTCTGTGAAAAAGAATTTCCTCACATTCCCCCTTAATCGGCCCCCTCTAATCTCATGCTGTGACCTCTTGTCCTGCTATTTTTCTTATATTTAAACATGTTAGACTCTTTCACCTTGTTAATGCCCTTAAGGTGTTTTAATGCCTCGATCATATCACCTCTCTCCCTCCTTTGCTCAAGGGTATACATATTGAGCTCTGTTAATCTGTCTTCATATGTCTTCTGATGCAGTCCCTGCACCATTTTGGTTGCCCTTCTCTGGACTGCCTCACTTGCCTCTGAACTGCCTCTGGACTTCACGAATCTTGTGCTGCTTTTTGCCCATGCAGACCCCCATTAATAAACACTCACCACTCCATTTGTGGCTAAAATGGGTCACAGCCTTTTAATATTATAAAAAATTCAATACATACATGTATATCAAACATTCGAACATTACAACAACAAAAACTTTAAGATCCCTGGGGCAGCAAATTCATGTGGCTTTTTCCTTGACCTTCCGCAACCTGCCTGCTGGGGAACTCTGGCCCATAAGTCGGACAGACCTGCCCATGGACGTATCTCCCCTCTGGACAGCTGCCCCCCTTTTCCAAAACAGACTGAGGGACACGCTGTTTCTGAGGAGCATGCCTACCCAGGTCCGCACTCCCCATCGTCAGTTCATGTCCCCCCGCACTCCGGTGCCCGTTGTTAATGGAGTAACAGCTTCCCCGATTCTGTGAAGCGTGCCCGCCCAGGGTCATGCCTCCAGCCAGCTGTCACCCCATCCACAATAATAGTACCTTACTTCCTTAAGGCTAGGTCAAAGTATCAGGTCAGCCATGAATTTACCGCCTAAAGATCCCACAATCCAACAGGCCAAGGCTATCTGCTGAAATCCTCCAACCTATTGCAACAGGCCATTATCAGGGAGGGGGGACGCTGTCGGCCTTGAGGGCTGGTCCCAAGAGGGCACACCCCCCTCAGAGCCAGCCCTCGTATACTCTGCCCAGGCTCCGCCTCTCATCTGAGGCCTGGTCCAGTCCATCCTTCTGACTGGCACCTGTGCCAGGGCTGCTCCCAATGGTCTACAGACCTGGGCAGCCCACCCCTGTTTTTCACTGGTGACTGTGGGCAAAACACCACCCCCCCCCTCAGTGAGATGCCGGGTGGTTCATTGCCCAAGCAGACCCCCATCAATAAACACATACCACTCCATTTGTAGATAAACTGGGCCACAGCCTTTTACTAATATTATAAAAAATTCAATACATACATGTATATCAAACGTTCTACTATTACAACAACAAAAACTTTAAGATCCCTGGGGCAGCAAATTCATGTGGCTTTTGCCTTGACCTTCCGCAACCAGCCTGATGGGGAACTGTGGCCCATCAGTCGGACAGACCTGCCCATGGCCGTGTCTCCCTTCCGGACAGTCGCCCCCCCCCTTTTCCAAAACAGACTGAGGGACATGGCTGTTTCCGAGGAGTATGCCCACCCAAGGCTGCACTCCCCATCGTCAGTTCATGTCCCCATGCACTCTGGTGCCCGCTATTAATGGAGTGACAGCTCCCCCAGTTCCATGAAGCGTACCCACCCAGGGTCGTGCCTCCAGCCAGCTGTCACCCCATCTACAGTAATAGTACCTCACTTCCTTAAGGCCAGGTCAAAGTATCAGGTCAGCCATGAATTTACTGCCACCAAATACGTGTTTACATGTATTCCCCAACAATGCCCCATGGATTTTACAGTACCACAGTTTCACAAAAATCCTGCAGCATTAAGTTAAAAATGTTATTCCCAATGTCCGACAAGTGAACTCCATCCCTGCTATACATACCGGCACATGCTCAAGTGATGTTGAAATGCCGGATGACTGCCACACCACATGAAATAGCGAACCTGGACACTTCCCTGTTCACTTCTCTGCATGCTCTTTCTATGGCCAGGACATTGTGTGCCCCCCTCCACTGCTGTGGTGGAATAATCTGAGACCATGCCACAACTATCCATGGGAAGAGCTCCTTCAGGTGGGCCAACCTTTTCTTAATTGCCATGATCAGTTGCGGGGCCCCGCGGGAGATTAAGTCATTCCCACCTAGGTGAATCACCAGTGCAGCCGGCGGCTGCCCCAGGAGCCCCAAACTCTGAATTATCCCCAACAGTTGTCCCCACCTCATCCCCCCTTTCCAAGCCCAATGCACAATAGCCCACTGTTCCGGGATGCCCAAGGCCACACCATGGCTCTTGAATGCACCTCCCTTACATAAGAGTGTCCAATGATCCAAATGTGAGCCAGTATATCTGAAACACAAAAAGACAGCATGAGTGTTGTGCAACAGACCTTCTTTTTTTTTATCATTATTGCCACCCACAGCTCTCCATCCCCCCCAGCTTCGTCTCTGCGAGGCATCCCCCCAAACCTGCACTAATTCCATATGCAGAGCCGAGCACCATAGTACATCCTAATTCTGTTCCTGGGGCCTGACATGGCCTTTGTATGCCTCAGAAGACCATCTGTCCAGACTCTTTATCTGTTTTTCCCCAAGCCCAATCTTGCAGCCTCCGTGGTCGCACCAATCGTAAATGAATGGGTTCCAAAAGTTCTATAGTCCAACCCCACCATCCATAGACCCTTCCACAATACCGCAGCAAACTGCCACCTGGTGACCAGTCTGCCATCCCCATGCACAAAGGCATGCTCCTCCCCCAGAGGCCTTTCAGATAAGTAGGCTTGCACCACCAACCACGGGCACAGATCTCCCACCAGGGATCTGTATAATGTGATAACTGATGGTGGACCACATTGGTTACTTTTCAACTTGTGAAGCTGCAGGCAAAGCCTATCGTGCAGGACCTCCACATCCCTGAGCTGCAGGTTGGCCCCAGGACCTGGGTTGCTGGAGTCTGGAACCAATTCAGAGACCCAGAAGACCCCAAAGAAGGCACATGCAAACAGCGCTCAAAATAGTCGGGATTCATAAACAGAGCTGCAGATAACACCCAGGGACCTCAACAGCACAGACAATTCTGGAAAGCCAATGGGCTTCCTGACATCCTGAGTTTTTCCCCTCCACCTCGCCCACCCTTCCAATATCTTCTTTGTGATGAAGGTGTTGGTAGGGTCTAGGAGCCCATTCACCCTACTCAAAAAGGCAATACCTGCTAATTGTGTACATATTACTGCAGGGGACTTTCCCAACTGTACCATATGAAGGACATAATCCTGCACCTGCCTCTCAGCCACCAACTGGGACATGCTTTCCTGCTGCCTACAGAACTGTGCAAAGGCAGAATAGCTGCTTACATATTTTTTCCATGTTGAGGGGGCAACAGAGAGCTGTACAATTAGTGCCATCTTGCCTCCCCAGGTGCCAGACTGCCTCTGGTATTTGTGTGGGTGTCAGCTCTGCTTCTGGGGCCGGCTGCCAGAATCGGTCAAGCTGTAAGCAAGATAAGGCATTGGCTATCACATTCTGCTTGCCTGGCAAGTGGTGGGCCCTAAAAGTGATGTTATATCACAGGCAACACATGACCAACATCCGCAGTGCCTTCATGACATCCTCAGACTTAGAAGTCTGAGAATTCACAGTCTTTGCTACTGCTTGGTTGTCCGTATGAAATAGCACATGCCGATTAGCGAGCCTGTCCCCTCAAACCTGGACAGCCACCATGATGGGAAACAGTTTGAGGAGTGTGAAGTTACGGGTCAAGCCAGATTCCACCCACTCCTGTGGCCATGAACCCGCAAACCACGACCCATCAAAGAAAGCTACAAACCCTATTCCCCCTGCTGCATCTGTAACCAAATCCACCCCATGGTGCAAACCCTCCTAGTCCTTCCTCATTGACACCCCATTGAAGTCTTGCAAGAATAGCTCCCAGACCTTAAGGTCTGCCTTCATTCCCCATGATACCCTGATATGATGATATGGCCTTGTGGGGCCAGATGTAGCAGCAGCCAATTTCCTCAGAAAGGGGGGACCAGGACTAACTGCACGACATTCAAAACTTAAGTGACCCACTAGTGACTGTAACTGTTTTAAGGTCACTTTCTTAAGCCTTCCCATTTCCCCCACCAAATGCCTGAGGTGCAACACCTTGGCCATAGGCAACTGTGAGACCATGTTCACCAAATCAATCTCAATACCAAGAAATGACATAGATGATGAGGGCTTCTGTTTTTTCCGGTGCCAATGGAACCCCTAAATATTCCATGAGAATGCAGAAGCCCTCCGGTGTATGGAAACACATCTGATTCCCAGCGGGTACTGAAAACAAGAAATCATCCAAATAATGCATTACGTTCCTGTTCCCAGTGTGCACCCTTGCTGCCCATTCGAGGAATGTTGCAAATGTCCCAAATGCAGCACAGCTGATGGAGCACCCCATGGGCATGACCTTGTCAACATACCAGCAGCCATTGAATCTGAATCCCAGACGCTCATGATCCTAAGGTCTGACTGGCAGGAGGCAGAAAGCTGACTTAATGTCACTTTTTGCCATCAGGGGGCCCAGTCCCAATCCTTGAATCAGCTGCACTGCCATGTCAAATGATGCATATTTAACTGAGCAATCCTCGGGGGGAATAAAATCATTCACTGACGCTCCTTTTGGATAAGACAGATGATGTATCAGCTGATACTCACCAGGTGCTTTTTTGGGTACTAATCCCAATGGGGACACTCGCAAATTTGAAATTGGTGGTTGTTTGAAAGGGCCCACTACCAGTCCCACAAAAACTTCTTTCTGAATTTTTTCCACCGTTATGTCCGGTAGAGACCCTGCCGATTTTAAGTTGCTAGCCATGGTAGCAATGCAGGGTCCCATATATGGTATAGGAAAATCCCTGCAGAATCTGTCTAATAAATACAATGCCACCCCCCTTTTTGGATACTGACTGAGCCACAGCCTCATGTTACAGAGTCAGACTGGTGAACTATCTAGACTTCCTAACTCCTGGCTTGGCCTTATCTCCACTTGCCTTCTCACCTCCTTGCTGTTTGTCCATGGCAGCTTTGCATGCAGAGACCCTGTGTTCCCTCCTGCAGGTCTTACATATGTGGTTGAACTTGCAGTGGGCACAAAAACAGTTGCCCTTGTTATAGTCATAACATACCCTCTTGACACTCTTCTTTTGATCTTTTTTCGGATCTCCCCCTACTGACCTAGCTATGACGTGTTCACTATCTGTGTACGTCACCACATTGGGCCTGCCCTGCATCATATAATGCACCCAGAGGTCCAGGTGTAAATTTTACCACTTCAGCGTGGGCTGCCTAGCCAGTTTTAACTGAAACTGCTCATCATACTTTAACCATGCATAACCGTCAAAAGAGAGATGAGCGAACTTGATAGAGTCCCGGTATTTGAGCAAGGACACCAGGTTCTTTGGATATTTCATCCCATATACAGACATGTATATATTGAAAGCCGCTGCCCAATTCTCAAATGTAAATGGCACCTTGGGCTGCTGGGGCCTCTCTTTCTTTTTCTTGTCCTCACCCTCTTCCGGTAGCTCCCGGTGTAGCAGCAAAATCATATCTATGAACCCCTCCTTCCATGTTTTTTCCCAAACTGCATCCGACAAGTGATCTCCCAAGAGGTCATCCACCCCTGAATATGCCCAGTGATCCATCACATTTTCTGCCTCTACCATGGCAGCCATTGCCACTGAGGGGTGTGGCGATGACACACCTGCCACTGTGGGAGTGGGTCCTCCAGCAACCTGCCACATTCCCCCACCAGTTGTGTTCCTGGCACCTGGAAGAAGCTGGGGCTGATTGTGAGATGTGGCCACCCTGGGGCCATTCCACACCTGGGCCACTGAACCAAGGGCTGATGCAGACACTCCCAGATGAATGGCTGCCAACGCCAGAGAGGAGTTCAGCAGAGCAGCAGCTGGTGCGGCCCACACCGAAGGGGCAACTGGGGCGCTATCACTTCCATCACTGAAGGGGCTGCTGGGAGAGCCATCACCACCCCAGCTATCTGCAGTGGTACCCTCCCCAAGTCCATGGACACTGTCCCACCAGCCACTCCTTGGGGTTCCCAGCCCCTGGGACCATACAGATTGAAAAAGGGGGGGGACCGATGGTAGCCATCTGGTCATGCTGCTAAAAACTGGGGGCCCCATCTGGTACCACTGGTGCCATGGTGGTATCCATGCTTGGGGAGGCCATGGTATCCCCTGAGGGAGCCCAGCAGGGCCTGGACACTGCACTGGCAAACTGTCCTCCACCCCCAAGATTCCCTGTGAAATCAGCATAGGGTTGTCAGCTGCTTGTGAAACCCCTACCCCATCCCACTGTGCTCCATGACTACATGTGTTATGGAGATGCCCGGCCTGCTCCCCATTGCCGAAAGGTGCAGTACAAAGGCTGGAAGATGGAAGCGGTGAATAACGAGGCCCCATGACCCCCACTTCTGATTCTCTCCACCTTCCTGCCTAGCCATCCATAGCACTGGGTACCACTAAACCTTTGTCCATCCTGTCTATTGATGGAGCCTGGTAACCAGACATGTAAGGAGGTAACTGTATCATGCACCTCTCCCCTGACCCACAGTCCCTGTAATCATGGTCCCCCATGTCTCCCACTGCTGCCTCACTAACCCAACTCATGCCAGTGCTGTCCCCTATCGACCCATTTATGTTATCCCCCCGGCACCCCTCATTCCAGAAGCCACTGTCCATTGCCTTGTGCCCTGCAGTAAACCTTTCCCACCTGTGCTGTGCTTTGCCTCTTCCCTGGCGATCCTATCAAGCACCACCTGCCATATTTAGTAGGAGGCAGTGATGAACTTCTGGCAGCCGTGCCAATGTCGAAAACGCTGACCTCCCTGACATCTGACGTATCCTGGCCAACCACCGCCAACCCACTGCTATCCTCCCAGATGCTTTAAAGGGGGTGATTGTGTGACACACCAAACGAGGAACAAAATTGTACTGGGAGAGAGGGAGGATCGCCCACAGAAGCGAAGGGAAAGGAGAGGCAGGGAGGGACGGGAAGAGGAGGCTGCCCCTGGAAAAAAAAAACACCCGCCCAACAAAACAACCCGTCCACCCACCAAACAAACCACCCAACCACTGGCCTACCTCGAACAAGTGGCGGAGTCCTGTCGGCCTTGATGGCTGGTCCCAAGAGAGTGCACCTCCTCAGAGCCAGCCCTCATATACTCCACCCAGGCTCTGCCTCTCGCCTGAGGCTTGGGCCAGTCCATCCTTCTGATTGACACCTGTGCCAGGGCTGTTTCCAATGGTCTACAGACCTGGGCAGCCCATCCCAGTTTTTCTCTGGTGACTGTGGACACCCCCCCCCCGTGAGAGGCCGGGTGGGTCAAAGGATAGAACAATCGGCTCTCGATATACCAAGACTCGGCAATGGTGAGCTCCGCTGAAAGGTTGCTTGACTGTTCTTCCCTTTTGTTTCTATCCCAAATGCTTTTTAATGGGATTTTAAAATGTTGCTGTTTCAAATTGAAGACTGGGGACTTCTCATTTTGTATAAATGTTAACTGTTAATCGGTCATTTGAGGGGTGGGCACAAGGATTATTATTTGTTTTGTTTTACATAGTTAATGTTTTGTCATTGTTAAAACTATATTTTTATGTAAACTTCCTTTTAAATGGTAATAGTCTTTTTGATGGCTTTAGAAATTCTACAATGGTTGGCCTTAATAAATATTTTTATATAGAAGACATTAGGTTTTCAATTTTTGGCTATTTCATAGCAGTAGAATGATTACTATTAAACTTGAAATTGTAAATATAAAATGAGATGATGTGAGGTTATATAGATGCTACACTCCAATTTATTTATGCCCCAAATGGGCATTTAGACTTAGAAACAGTGAGGTCTTATTATGACTTCAAACTTATATTAAAGATGCAGCCAGCTAGGTTTACTTTGTTAGATATTCTGACTATTCAATTAGAATGGATCTAGTATAATTCACTATTGAAGTTCACTGCTGATTAAGATGCTTTTATTTGACTAACACTTCTGGTTAATATGATTTTATATATATATATATATATATATATATATATATATATATATATATATATATATATATATATATATATATGTATATTAGCTAATTTGATGCTTACTGTCATAGGTTTAATATTAGGTGACTGTTGCAATAGTTAACCTCACACAATATCTAGTAAATAGTGAATTTCATAGGTTCAGGGTGAATGCATGTAAATAATTAGACATATTTATGTATTTCCTATATTCTATTCCTTATAATAGTTGCTTGATTATTCATTACCATAAGTCTTTGGGTGACTCTGAGGGTTTGTGGACTTGGATTTGAGCATCACTGCTATTGTGATATTATTAGGAGTTTGGTTATTAAAACCAGGGGAGATGTTTTTTGGATTTAGTCTTGGGGTTTTAACTCTAAAAGTTTCTTCTTTTTTTTTTTTTGTGACGAAGAGGGGTTGGGTATTTTTCATGAAACCTAAAATTTTCCTTGGACTCAGCTTTTACTGTTAGTAATATTACATTTCTCTATTATAAAATTTAACTGATATCATGTCTAGTTCTATAAGTTTTACTACTTGGAACATATTTTTGAAATCTCACCTCAGCATCTCTGCTTTTCCTACCCCTGCCCATTCGCACAGTGAATCTCTTCAAGCTACCCTCCTCTTAGGCACAAAGAAACTACATATTGTGTGCCTACAACCCCCCCCCGGGCACCTCTGGACTGAATGAACTTCTCTCCCAGGTTGCCTTGACTGCTGGACCTAATAAAGTTCTCATCCTTGGTAAGCTAAACCTCAACTGGATTGGCAAATCCAACAGAACCCTTCTCACTGCAGTTCAGGGACACAATCTTCAACAACTCATTACTGACCCCACAAGGATCATGTCTACCTCTAGATCTAGTACCCTAATTGACTGGGCCCTGACAAATCAGATTGGCAGAATAGCTATTGCTGGTACTTTCTCTGATGCCATAACCAAACACTTTCTGGTGTATTATATTTGGCTTGTTAGGGGAAACCCCTCTCCCCCTCCTAAATATATCACTTTTTGCAACTTCACCATCTTAAATCAGACACAATTTCTGTATAATCTCTCTATGCTTGACTGGTTCTGCAACCATACAGCCAATAATGCTCAGCTCTTGACCATTTTCTAACTATATTTGGGGCACTCAAGGACATGCACACCCCCTTAATCACACATAGAATCGGGGATACACCTACTAGGTATGGCATGTGGACAGCTGGTTCTGATTTCAATATGATATTTTTTCTGCAAAATAAAATATATAAGGGAATGTCTGTCAGGAGGAAATACTGTCTTGCTGAAATTGACACATCAAACCCCCCAGGGATCAGTTCAAAGGACAAGAGGTAGCTTAAACTGCAGATATCTGAAATGCAATTACTTTGTTAAGTTTTCTTTGAAGCCCCAGAAATAAAATATCCATTCATGACATCCTCAGGGAAATCCTTTGATTTGCACTAGGTGTCATGAAGGAAGGAGAAAATGCATGTGTTGGGGTATATCCCAAGATAGCCAGTAATTACATCAAAGAGACTTTTGATGTCTGGGTGAAACAAATCACAGACTGGTTCAAGAAGTCCAAAATGCATGTTTTGGAGGGTGTCATTTAAGGAAGCCAGAATTTCATCAAAGAGGCTTGGATGTCTGAGACTAAATTAGGAAGTCCAATATGCATTTGCTTGTGGTTATCCAGTGAATTACATCAAAGAGACTTTGATGTCTATGTGAAGCAGATCCCAGACTGGTTTTTGCAAGTCACATTTATGTCACCTATTATTTTTTTAAATATCATAGTAGGACATCCTGTGTTATAAAATATAAATTGTAATACACCAAGGCAGAGTTAGGTGACCTCAGAGAGAAGGCCGGCTCAAGACTGCTTTTAAAAATACTGAGCAGACCTTACACAAGGACATTCATTTTCTGACTAAGAAAAGAGGAACATCGAAGCACTGAAAGATTAAGAAAGTAAGGACCTTAGATAAGAACAGTCTGAGTGTATGTGTTGTAGGAATTTGCACTTTTAAACCTGTTTTGTTGTTAAGGCCGTATGTGTTGGGATTTCTTACTCTGTATTTTACTGTTTTCCTGTTTTACCTATTTTAAAGTAAAGGTATATATTTTAAAAACAGAAACTGCCTGGTGTGCCTTGAAACTTTTTTTTATATAAGTGAAGCTTAGATGGTTATAGTTGATACTGTGCATGTGCTTATTGTGATACCAAACTGAGAAACAGAGAAGAGTTCTCTAGGTCTTGCATAGAGTTCTAAGGGTTCATTTTGTTACACCTGGTTAGGTGCCTGTAAGCAAAGATATCTGGCCCCCCCCGAAGACAGAATGATCTGAGCCTGACAATTGGGTACGCTAACAAGAGGTTATCGGTTTGAATCCCTCCAGAACTTGGGACAAAAGGTGACTCGAACCCACAAAACAAACAAGAGGGTTACCTTGTTCTATTAAACTGTTCACAATTCTACACTCAGAGGTTGGCACTTTAGGAGTAGAGGGCTGACCTACTGAGTGGGTTTGTGACACTAGGTGGCCCTAGAAAGACATTCTTGCACAAATTAGAGCCAGGGACAAAAGCTGGGTGCATTATAAGATCTCTGGTCTCCCCTCTGATTTCTGTGATTATAGAACATGAAGAAATGAATGCAAAAGAAATATTTGCTTAGCTAAGAGTTCCTTTTTCAAAGGACTATTGGTTGATGCTGCTGGTGACGCAAGGTAATTTTTGGTCACACATTAAAGCCTTCCTTGGAGCTAAACATTCCCAAGTAACCAATGATATTGTCCTTTATGGTGTGCACTGTAATAATTCGGCCACCACTGCAAACTCCTGGAGGGTGTGGCCAACCAGGCAAGATGCTGGATGTACTTTAGGACTGTACAGAATGGGCAACTAATATAAAAGGCAATAATTTACTTCAACTCAATCTCCCCCAACAAAGGTGAACACAAGGCAAGCAAAGTTATTATTTCCTTCTGATAAAGGGTTGGGAGGTGTTCCATCCTGCTGTAAGCATCATAGCACCTGCAAGCTGCGACTGCTTTAGGGGTGTGCAAAATTGGTAAAATACGGTCTGTGTAAACTTTTGTGGATTTTGACTATTCCGCAGTTTTCCACCCCGCGAAGTCCCACTTTGAAGCATTTTTGGGCAGATTCATGAAATTTTGAAGTCAAAAACTTCAATTCCTGTTACAGTCAATGGTAGAGGTGTCCCAGATCCGTGAAGCTTGAACTTCACCGTTGAAGTTCAGCATAAGAGTCGAAGTTTGCAATGAACCATGGGATGTGAGGTCAGACATTGCTGAACAGCCAATGAGAAGCTAGTTTTGTCATTCTGTGAGTGTAATGTGTTTAAGAGAGACTTAGAGAGCAGACCGTGTGCTGCAGCTTAGAGTCAAATCTAAAAACATTATATAAAAGAGCATTTTGTTTGTCAAATTGCTTCAAAACTGTTATTGTGAGTGCTCTTTACACACACAGTGATTTTTTTGTGCTGCTTTTCTCCATCCTGTATTGTTTATTTGCAGTATTTAGTTTTCTGTTAGAAGTTGTGGTTCGGTGGCTTGTGTGGGCCAGGGAAGGGTAGGAGCAGTTTAGAAGGCATAGTTTTCTTCTGAACAAAATCACTGGGCAAGTGCCCTTCCTTTTCTTAAGAAAAAAAATCACTGTCCTCCTGACTGTGATTAACATGAGTGATTTTTGTGTGACTGATTGCACAACTGTATTTAGGGAAAAGAAATCACTGTTCTCCAGACAGCGATTTAACCTGAATGATTGTTGTGTCCCTGCATACAAACCTGAATTTAGGAAAAAAATCACTGTTCCCCAGACAGCGATTTAACCTGAGTGATTGTTCAGTTACTTCATGCACAACAGTATTTAGGGAAAAAACTCACTGTTCCTCAATTCAATTCATCTTTATTTTTAAAAGGCGCTTTTCTTAAAATCAAAGCGCCTGTACAAATTAGCATAACAATAAATACAATAAAATTAAAACTAATATAAATCCTTAAAAGCTATATTAAAAAGGTGGGTTTTCAAAGCTCTCTTAAAGCTAAGGACGGTCGGGCAATCTCGTACCTGACGAGGTAGAGAATTCCACAGGGTAGGTGCCATAAAACTAAACGATCTAGCACCAGATGTTTTCAAGCATGCCTAGGAATCTCTAGCAATCCCTCATCAATGGATCGGAGGGAGCGGGAGGGACTATAGGAGCAAAGGAGCTCTTTCAGGTAGGTAGGTCCCAGATCATGTAGGGCTTTATAGGTCAGTAAACTGAACTTGAAGGTAATTAGTCAAAACACTGGCAGCCAGTGCAGTCCGCGAAGCACAGGCATTATATGACTGGATCTAGAGGATCCAGTCAACAGCCTGGCTGCCGCATTCTGCACTAGCTGCAGACGGCGAAGTTCAACCCCGATAGCCCTAGGTATAAGGAGTTACAGTAGTCAAGCCGAGGTAACGTATGCTGGATCAATGTTGGAAGGTCCTCTGAGGAATCAGGTGCTTTACCCTGGCAATATTCCTCAGATGAAAAAGGAAGTTTAACGACCGCTGACACCTGAATTTAAGTGTCAGACAGTCGTCAATTAATACATGAAGATTCCGCACCTGATCTGAGGTCGTCAGCTGAACACCTCCAAGCCATAGGCCTGAGGGTGATCCCTCCGGCAGACCCGCCTCACAGCGACCTTTGTCCACAACCAACACCTCAGTTTTCTCCGGGTTTAACCTCAGCCAGCTCCCATTCATCCAGTCTTGGATTTCTTCAAGGCAGTTATTAAATACCGACAAGGCAGCGTCCTGACCGGGCACAAAAGACATATACAGCTGGGTATCATCTGGATAGCAGTGAGTACCCAAACCGTACCGTCTAATAATCGCCCCTAACGGTAGCACATACACCGAAAACAACATAGGTGCTAAAATAGAGCCCTGCGGTACCCCGCAGGGCAGGGAGAATGATGCTGAGGAAAAAATTCCCGACACCACTCTCTGAGTCCTACCCTCGAGGTAAGATTGAAACCATCTGAGGACCGTACCAGACAGTCCACAGACTGACTGCAGATGCTCCAACAGCACACCATGGTCAACGGTGTCAAACGCTGCAGAGAGATCAAGTAGTACCAAGATGGATTGGATCCTACGATCTCTTGCTATTAGGAGGTCATTTAGTACCCGTATGAGCGCTGTCTCGGTACTATGCCTTTTCCTAAATCCAGACTGGAGTGAATCGTAGATATTGTTGTTAGTCAGATGATCCTCCAACTGCGCTGCGACCACTTTCTCAATAACTTTATCCACAAAGGGTAAGTTAGAGACTGGCCTGTAATTTGCTAGACAGTCTGGATCTAAAGAGGATTTCTTTAATAGAGGCTTAACTATAGCCTCTTTAAGGGGATCTGGAAAAATCCCCCTCTCCAAAGACTTCCAGACGATCAAAGCTAGGACTAGGCCAATCTTATCCACACAACCCACTAAAGCGTGTAGGGCCAGGGTCCAAATCACAGCAGGTCGGTCATGTGCTCGAATGATCATCACAGCATCCTCGATTATGGGAAGGCTGAAGTCAGACCATCCAAACTGGGTGTTCGACATCTCCTGACGACCACCGTCGCTCCCATTGGGAAGGGAAGAGTGAATATCTGATCTGATTTTGACAACCTTATCTGCAAAGAAGAGAGCAAGCTCCTCACACCATTCTTGAGATAAGGCTCTTCTGGGCTGAAGACAGACTGGATTGCACAGTCTGTCCACAGTCCGAAAGAGCTGAGCTGGTCTGTTCTGTGCAGCCGCTATCTCTCTGGACAGGAACTCTGCCTTCTTATGAGAGATTGCGGATTGATAGGCCAAATAATGGTCCATCAAACTAAGCCTGTCATCATCAAGACCGGACCTTCGCCAACGCCTCTCCAGCCTTCATCCAACCCTCCTCAATTCCCTCATGGTCTCATCAAACCAAGGAGACCTGGGGCGAGGAGTAAGAGGACGAACACGAACTGGTGCAATAGAATCCAGGGCCCCTGTTACTGCCTCATTATAAGCATGTACCAGGTCACCTGGATCTAAGCAATCTATCGGTAGGCTTGATAGGTCCAACACCGCCATCAGGTCATCTGGGGATACACCCCTCAAAGGGCGGTATCAGACCATCTCTGTCGGGGCAGACCTAACAGGGGTGGCCTCAAAACTGAACCTAATGGAGTGATGGTCAGACCATCCGACCGGTTCCACCACCAAGTCGGATGTCCCCATCCCCAGAAGGAACACCAGATCCAATGAGTGTCCACCAACATGAGTCGAGGAGGAAACCACCTGTGTGAAGCCCAGTGATATCATTAACTGGAGGAAGTCTTGACCAAATCGAGAGAGTTCATCGTCGACCCAAGCATTGAAATCCCCCAGAACCAACCATCTGGGGGACCCCAATGTAAGGTCAACAATGAAGTCTGCGACTTCCTGCAGGAAAACATTCTCACCACCTGGTGGACGGTATACAAGAAGTATCCTGCACCCCACACCCTCGCCCACAATGCACTCAAAGGATCTGGTGACTCCCACTGGTACCTCCATCAGACCCAGTTCTGACTTAAAACATATGGCAACACCCTGCCCCTACGATCCTGCCTCGGGCGGTGTATCACCGAGTACCCAGCTGGAATTGCTGTGGCTAAAACTGGCCCAGCATTTCATCAGCCAAGTCTCAGGTGATGCACGCCAAGTCAGATGACTCCAACAAGATCGGCTATAACAGCCGTCTTGTTTTAATAGACCTGGCATTGCATAACACCGCCCGAGTAGGACAAACCTCCGATAATGACCGCCCTACCCGCTGATCCAAACCAGAACCCTTGGGTATGGGCACAAGACAGGGAGGACCCCTCTCCTGTGCCCATTTCACCCCAGGGCGTCTCCTTGACCCTACAATCCCAATCCGCCCACTCCTTTCCATTCCCCCTCCAGCACCAACCCTCCGTCTCCTTCTCACAATCCCCAAAGCCCTACATTTTCTGTAGACTTCCGGTGACAGAGGGGGACAGAAGAAAGGACGGAGGTCCCTGAGCATAGAGGGGGAATAATACCCGACCGCGTTATAATCATTCCAGCACATAATTCACACCACACTAACAATATTTATATAAAACAAATATAAATAAACTTATATATAAAGCAAATTCCAAAAGCTAAAAATAAAACACTAAATAATCACAATATAGTACAAAATCTATTAATCAATTCTAGTGCTGTCAGATTATCAACATATATTATAATTCTACCCCACCCACAGTACTCTCACCACTGCGGGGAGAGAAGCGTACCACCTAAAACCACAGAAAGTGGCCTTTTTACTTTAAAACTTATCCAACAATGCACTCATTTAACACAAAAAACAGAGTTCAAAGTTTTTTGTTGTAAAGTCACACTTCTGTGCTCTCACCACACTGTATGTCTCCAACATATATCAGACTCCTCTCATGAGACTGATATTCCCAAATGAACTCAGTTATAGTTAAATTTCATGATAATCTCCCACAGTCTCCTAATAATTAAGACACAGCAGCTTACAGCAAGAAATGGTTGTAGAATACTTCACCAAAACCAACTCCAGACCGTTCTAAATTCTGTCCCAGTCTCCAAAATTCCCAATAGCCGAAATCGTAGAGGCATCAAACGAACATATAACAGATGGCAATAACAACTCCTTCACCTCCACAGATATTAACCGCAGGCTCCAGCTCACCCGACCCTCGCTATGATGAGGAAGGCAGAGCCACCCTCCGATAGCCCCCCTGCCTCACCCAGGGAGCAAAGCAAGCCCCACCACCCTCCGGAGGCAGAACAAACCAGCCCCCCCCATCTGGACCAGGGAGCTAAACCTCAGGGTTATGTGGACCACAATCCTTGCTCTTCACTGCCGATTCTTCTGGCATCCACTTCCCTTATCAGAAAGTCCCACATACACAAAAGCCTACAGCCTCTTTTCCGGTCCAACAAAGATCCGTCCCCGAGCAGAAACTGCAGTTCACCCTGCAGATTCCTGAACGAGCGCTCCGCAGCTCCCAACAACATATTCTGTATGTGTCCAGCAAAAGGAAAAGCCGTCGCCAAGCCTCCAAGCTCCGAGCTGCAATCCTCCAACCTCTTCAAGAAGACGACCAAGCAGACCGATACCCAGTCCAACACCCAAACGAACCTCCTACGACCAGGTCAGTCTCTCCAACACATCAAATGACTTTGATTACCAAACAAGTAGTCACAATATTAAACGACTGCTAAACGAGTGTATAGCGATTATATGGCAGATAATTCTGTAATTCAAACAATAACGCTAAATAACGTAAAATAACATAAAATCGGGCCAAGATCAAAAACTTTCTAAGCACTCATAGATGGCAGCCCAGCGTGGCCGCCATCTTTTCCAGCAAACAAATCTTGGTAGTATTCACTTTCAAGAGAGTTTCATAGCTCATAAACCATAACTATGTCAACTTAGTCAGCCTTTCGCAGACAGCGATTTAACCCAAGTGACTGTAGTGTGACTGCATGCACAACTGTATTTAGGAAAAAAATCACCATTCTCCAGATAGTGATTTAACCTGAGTGATTGTTGTGTCCCTGCATACAAACCTGTATTTAGGAAAAAAATCACTGTTCTCCAGGCAGCAATTTAACCCGAGTGATTGTTGTGTCCCTGCGTACACACCTGTATTTAGGAAAAACAATTACTGTTCTCCAGACAGCGATTTAACCCAAGTGATTGTTGTGCCCCTGCGTACACACCTTTATTTAGGAAAAAAATCACTGTTCTCCAGACTGCGATTTAACCCAAGTGATTGTTGTGTCCCTGCATGCACACCTGTATTTAAGGAAAAAAATCACTGTTCTCCAGACGTCGATTTAACCCGAGTGATTGTTGTGCCCCTGCATACTCACCTGTATTTAGGAAAAAAATCACTGTTCTCCAGACCGTGATTTAACCTGAGTGATTGTTGTGCCCCTGTGTACACAATTGTATTTAGGAAAAAAAAATCACTGTTCTCCAGACAGCGATTTAACCCAAGTGATTGTTGTGTCCCTGCATGTTCTGAAGAATGACTGGGAAGAAAAGGACAACTAAAGGGAGAGGCCATGGAGTGGCCACAAAGAACATTTCCCAATTTGTGGCTCCTTATCATAATCCTAATAGTGGTGCAGGAACCAGACACTTGTCTGTGAGAGCACAGGGACAGCATTCAGATGACTCTGTGGCAGGTAGTAGCAGTAGTAGCAAAGTATATGGTCCTGGTGTTGGCTTTCCTACCATTAAGTTTTTCTCTGCAGAATCTGTGGCAGACATGTTAATGAATGTCTCACTGTCAATTGATACAATGAGAGGAAGCAGTAGCACCACCAGAAGTGCAATTTGAAAGTGGTGCTGTTAGTGATGGTAGGTCAGAGGCGGATCCGGATATTGAGTGTCCGTGTCCAGTGAGTGAAGGTGAGGTGGTGGTATATGTGGAGCAACACAAGGACAACAGTTATGAAGAGGAGGTGCATCTTACAGAGCCTGTGACACTTGCTACTGAGGTGGACAGACCTGCTGAGGCTGATAAGACTGCCAGCTTTTTTCCAGACTATGATGTGGATGATAATGATGTGTCAGACAACATGGATCCCTCATGGGAGCCAGAAAAGAAAAGGGCAAAACAGGGTGTTACTGAATGTGTCTTTCCTGTCACCTTAACTGCTAAAACTGCCAAGAAGAAGGTCACGCCAACCATTGTTTCTCCCATTTCTACATTGTTTCGGTTACCCCACAACATAACAAAGAGAAAATCTTCTCCTTTGCTTTCACAATCACAGTCATCTTGGCACCAAATAAATACAAGGCCCCATACATCCCTAGTTTGGGATTTTTTATGTACTGGACCCATCTGACGAGACAGTGGCAATTTGCCAACTGTGTCAAACCTGAGTAAGTCAGGGTAAGAAGGGTAGTCACCTCGGCACAGGTGGGCAACATGCACACCTTAAAAATAGGCACCCAGTTTGGTGGTGTCAACACCAGAAGGCAACCAGCACCAGTGGTTCTGGTACATCCCAATCAGAGGGCAATGCAAGCAAAATACACCCAGCACCACTACAGGTACGTGGAACTGCGGGTGAGGAGGAGGATATCATTGTTGTACTGCATGAGAAGGATTCTGGAAGTGGGCAAAGTAGTGTTCCTAGCATCCGGAGTACCACCCCAACCCAAAATGTGATTGCTACCCCAGTTATGAAAAACCAAAAAGCTGCTGAGGTGTGTCATGCATCGTCACAGGCAATTAGTACCACTGGCAGTCCCCAGGCAAGGAGCACCCCCTTACTTGCACAGGGATGAGGCAAGCTGTTTGGCACACAACCAGGTGCATCACTGACAGCAGCAGTATCAAGAAAAGTTCAGCCGATGCTGCCTTTCATTTTGGATAGGCAAACAAAATTCCTGCCTAATCATGGTACAGTGCGGGAGTTGAATGAATCGTGCAGAAATGATTGCTCTGGATTTGTTGCCATACTCCTTTGTAGAGAATGTGGGATTTAGGCAGTTCGTGACCCATGCATGTTGTAATCATGGAATTGTTTAAAACTCACCTCATATGTAATCATTTGTGTAACTTATGTCAATTAATGTTATGGTGTATGTAAATTTGTATGCCTGTCTGTCCTCTCTGTGATGAGGTACCTTTGTAAACAAGCCACTGGCTCAAAGGTTGTAAATCTGAAATTGTACAAATAAATAAAACTAAATAAATAAATACATACATACTTTTCAAAGCATGCCATCCCATTAACTATACAGTACTGTATGTGACATGGTACATCATGCCCTGCAGCATTCCTCAGCACAGTATGTCCATCTGAGCATGGATATTTGGACCAGTGGGAAAACGTCTAGTAGCTCTTACCTGTGCATTACAGCATACTGGGCACAGGTACCTAGGATAGCAGCTGATTGAGGCAGAGGTGAGAACTGCCCTAGGACACACTGTGGTGGGAGCAACATGCCTGGTGTTAGGCAACATGCAACACTGACCATGAAGCGTATCCATGGGTCACACACTGGAGAAAAGATGCTGGAAGTCTTACTAACCAAGACTGATCAGTGGCTCCACCCTCATGCACTGAAAGCTGGATTCATTGCTAGTGATAATGGCTCAAATGTGCGGAAATGCATCACTGATGGGGGATTTGTCAGGGTGCCGTGCCTGGCACATTGCCTTAACCTTGTGGTGCAGGCTTTCCTTAACCATCTGGATATAAAAGAAGTTTTGGCTTTTGCCCGACTCATCTGTGCCCACTTTGCACATTCAGCAAAAGCACATGACCATTTCCGTGATCTACAGGTAAAGAACATGCTGACTCAGCACCGTTTAGAGTCTGACATTGTCATCCAGTGGAACTTCACCTTGTACATGGTGGAGCAGCTATGCCAGCAGTACAAGGCTATATCTGAGTATGTGCTAATTCATGAGAGTTGTGACAACAGTGGGGCATCCATGTGTCTCACAACAGAGCAGTGGCACCTAATGGATGGACTCATCTCGATTCTGAGACCCTTTGAGCATGCAACACAGGCAGTGAGTGGGGGACACTGCCAGCATCAGTGAGTCCATTCCTCTACTACAGGTGCTGAGGCAGACACTGCTGAATGTGCAGCAACAGCTAGAGGATGGTGGTGACAGAGCAATTTGCTCATTAATGGAACAGATGCTGTCCACATTAGACTCCAACACCCACATAAAGTATATTATGCAGTCTGAGGAGTTTGGAATTGCAACAGTGCTCAACCCACGTTATAAACATGGGCTGGCAGCCATATTACATGGTGGGCATCATGAGCTGCAGAGACTGACAGAGCTGCTCACTCAAAGGGTAAGTGGTGCATTGCTACTATGGGCACAGGGGGCAAAGAAGGATGATGGTACTGCACAACGATCAGATGTTACTGCCACCCACTTCTCTTCATCTCAGTCAGGGTCTCAAACTGCAGAAAAACAATGTAAGGTAAAGGAACCTATGCTGAATCCCACTTGGGCCACCCTCAGTCAGGTGGGAGTCACAGATATGGAGAAAACTGAGGAGGAGGAGGAGGAGGAGGAGGATGATCACGCTGCATTTCTTTGACTAGCAAAACGCATGGTAGATGCATATTTCACAGATACAAAGAACATCGCCATTAGAGATGAACCACTACTATACTGGGTGCTAAGGTCAATGACTGGCCAGGACTAACAGCAGTTGCCCTGAAGTATCTTAGCTACCCATCCTCCAGTGTCAGCGTTGAGCGGATGTTCAGTTCAGTGGGTGCCATTGTGCATGACAGGTGCACAAATCTATCTCCTAAAAATGTTGGCATGCTGACATTTATCAGAATGAATGAGGCTCAGCAGGCCTGCTGGTGCAGCGGTTGGATTTCCACTTGCCATGCCAGTGACCCAGGTTCAGGAATGGACCCGGGGAGTCAGAGGGCAAGCCAGGGGCAGAAGGATTGAGTGCCCTTATGGCTGCAGTCCTTCTCTGGGGGGAAGGTCAGGTGAGTGTCTGGTGCATGTATGACTGCTTGTGGAGGCCAGGGGGAATTGCAAGCACCAGCACTAAAATCCTAGAGGGGTGGGCCGGGCCCAGGATGTCATTGCACATCCCTGGGGCATCCAGAAATGACACTTGTGGCCGCCACAAATGAAGCTTGCCCTTGGCTTCGATTAGCTACCAGGCCGGCTCCCCAATCCAGTCCCATGATTGTGGCATAGGCACAGTGCCACAATCCCACCCTCCGGGGTAAGCCGGTGGTGTCAGGGGAGCTGAGGCTGGTATGGAAGTTGAAGCACAAGGGTCTGTGATGGGGCAGATGCTCCAGCGGCCGCAGGCAGAAAAAGAAGCAAATTAAGAAAAAAAAAAAAGATGAATGAGGCTCACATACCCTCAGAAAGAGTAACGTCCATGGTAACAACGATTGACAGTGATGATAAGGAGGAGGAAAGTGCTTTAGGCAGACCAGGATGTACCTCACCATTATCTCACAACACTGAAGTGGATGAAGCAGTGATGGAGCGGGAGTTCACGTATGGTGACATTTCCAGTATTGAATACTGTGAGGGATGCTTCATGGAGGATGTGAAAGAATAATGAACTCTACTATTTATTTTCTTCTTCTCTCTCCACATCCCCACCCGTCCACAACCATGTACTCCTGGATGTCAGCTTAATAACAATAATAATGTATTGTATTCAGTGCTGAGATATACATCAACAACTATTAATTAGTGCTGCTTCTTAATTGTGTCAAATTGAACAGTTGTAAACAATGCACTATGCCACTTACGAATTACTGAACAGAACACCCACTCTAACCAGCAAGAAGCACCGCAGCCATGCAGCAGTGACCTCAACACCTCACCCTTCTCCTCCTCCTATTATCTCTTGTGTGTACTGTAGATGCCTCTGATCCTCCAGTACAGGCCGAAACAGCATGGCACAGCACTTTCACCACCAGTGGTTTCTGTATGTATTAGGCAGCCGATTGTGATAAAGAGAATCACCTCCTCTACCTCCTCTGTACTCCCTGGGCTGCTTCAGCTACTGTATGTCCTCCTCCTCCTCACAATCACATCAAGTAAGAAACAGAATTGGCTTGGCTACCACTTACACCACCGTAGTGACTGATGATTCATTGCCACCAACGTGAAACAGGATCGCCTCCTGTACCTCCTCAAAACTCTCCTCTTGACAGATTCATCTTGGTCCTCCTCCTCCACCAAGCCACTGACTAAAGTCTGCAAGGCATCATCATGCATGACCACACTGCATCAAGGACTTTCTTCATCTGCTATTGGTAAGACACCTGCACTGTTTTTCAGACACTGCAACACTTTCTATAAGCCTGCTAGAGGCAGAAAATAAGTCCATGATTGATGAGATTCATTGCAGCATTAAAATGTTTTCCTATAATATCTTCTTCATGCAGGTTTTGTTGATTCTACTACAGAACACAGACACCAAAACGGAATTGCACAGCCAGCAGTAGTACTCTAACGGTAAGTATCATTGTGATTAAATGTTTTTCCTTTACTTTTCTTTTATTTCCTCTCCTTTCTTTTCCTTTCCTTTATTTTTCTTTCCATGACTTTTATTCACAAAAATCCTCTCTTGTTTTCCAGGTTCTCTCTGTGGACTGACATTATTTGCTTGGAGAATCATCAAGCACGTCGTTGCAACAAATTCAGGCACAAGGAATACCTGTAAGGATAAGGGAGAACAGCAGAGTCAGTAATTAAGAAAATAAATGAATTTGTCAATTATGGTATAGAAATAAGTCACCACACCCTAAAAAAAAAAACAAATACTTACCTTCATGTTTGAACAATGTTGTGTATGAGTCAAACAACATCTATATTGTAGTTGTCCAACAGTATGATGTCATCTATCTGCATTTGGCACAAATAACTGAAAATCAGTGAAAGAGAAGTATGACTATATTAGACTTTGAACAGTAGCAATAACCACCCCTCTCTTAACAAAACAAAGGTACTTACCTGTGCACTATGTCTACATGCCATCATGAACCCCCAGCGAGCAATCCCCCCAAACAAAAAAATATCTACCTTCACGGTTGGCCAATGTTGGGCATGATTCAGACTACAGCATCTATGTTGTAGCTGTCCAGCAGTATAATGGCATATGCACAAATAACTGAAAATCAATGACAGAGAATTACAAATGTATTAGACTTCGAACAGTAGCAATAACCCCCCTCCATTACAATGAAAAGAAAACAAAGGTACTTACCTGTGCTGTACATCTATGTACCATCATGAATCAAGGACCACAATGAGCAAGAGGCCGTTTCTCTGACTTTGGAACAACAGCAGCACACAGCACTATCAAAGCACCCTCTTCATGTGGCAATAGTGCTTCTCTTGCAAGCTTCACATATGCTTTTCATCGCCTTCTCTGGCATGTGCGGCAACAGTATTTGACTGAAAGGATGTGTTTTCTCTCTGGGGACACAACTTCACATTTCTGACAAAGTGCTGGTGGTGGTGGTGGTGATGGGGTGGCAGGCCCAGAAATGCTTAGTTTGATAAATATGTTTATGTTTTCTTGCAAGCTTCACATGTGCTTTGCACTGCCTTCTCTGGTGTGTGTGTGGCAACAGTATTTGACTGAAAGGATGCATTTTCTCTCTGGGGACACAATTTCACATTTCTGGCAAAGTGCGAGTGGTGGTGGTGGGGTGGCAGGCCCAATAATGCTTAGTATGATAAATATGTTTAGAATGTGTTTGTGTTATGGTTTGCACTTCTTTGGGTGGTTGGCAGTTGCACACAACACAGCTACCAGTTACACACCATCACATACCACGGGGAAACAATTTATGTAATGTGGCAAATACTTGACATTTGTGGATAGAAGGAGGGAGTACACATGATGAACCAGTGGCAAACATGAAAGGAAGGAATGTGGTTCATCATGTGTAAAAAGGATTAAAGAAATAACAGAACTGGAGAAGCAAGGGACATCCACATGAATGAAACAATACTAAAAAAGAGGACAGAGAACAGAAACCTTAAAACAACATAGCTTTTTTTCACTTTTTATATTTTTGGGGTGTTTTTTATTTTTCATAGGGGGACTAGAGAGTGGTGAAATTAAGAACACAGATGACAGAATAACAACATATAAAATAAAATGTTTCTTGAAACAAAAACAACTCAGACCACCCCAGCAGTACTGCCAGAAGATGAGCCATGCCCACCGCCACCACCACGCAGCTCGGATAGGAGAGTGAGGATCCTCTCATGGCTGGACATGGCGCTGTCCAGCCAATCCATTACATCCTGCTGGAAGGTGTTGAATTCTTGCTGCAGATCATCACCTCAGCCCATAAAACAACAAGATGGCCATTTGTGGCAGGTGCCATGGGGTCATCATTACTGCCACTGTCATAACGGCATTGCTGAGGTACATGAGTAGTACTGCTGCGGTGCATATCATGCCTGCCACTCTGTTGCTGACTCACTGGTGCTGCAGCAGTACCGCCAACCTCATTGCTGCTCCACATATTCCCCAGGGCCATCACCACCACCACCATCACGTGATGCAGCCACATCAAGCTCTTTGGCCCTCCACTCAGTGAGGTGGTGGATGTGGAGTTGCGTCCTCTGTTCGCCGGTCCCAAGACAGCTCCCTTTTTTGCCACACCTCACACACCACACATGCACCCTGCAGATGGCCACTGTCTCATCTGCAAGGTGCATATCAAAAAAATCCGACACTACAGATCGCTGAGAGACTGGGGAGCACCAGAAGAGGAGGTGGCACACATGCTGATATTGGAAAGTACACCAGACTACATGTAATGCATTCACAACATGGCTAACACTACCCATACTGTTTTTCAGCTCCATCATGACTCAGGGGTACTGTGCAGGATGGGACCGGCACCATGGCACATGATGAAGCCATGCCATCCACATCAACTGGCATCATGGTCACAGACAGGGGGCACTGTATCAGTCTGGGATTGGTAGACATTCCTGGACTGAAGGATGAGGATCCACTGGACAACCTCCTTCTCCCCGACAACCTACTGATGCTTGTGCCAGCAACACAGGATGACGATGCCTATGACAGTGATGATGACCTCACATTGATCTTGGGTTGCAGTGGTATCAACACCCCTCCCAGAGGTCAGGTATTGACACAGGCAGCAGCAGGCAGCTCAGGCAGCCCAGCGAACACACAGGCCCCCCCTTCCCACTTGGTGGCTTGTGGTGCTGCTGCTGGTGCTGGCAAGGGCTGGGGAGCAGGTGTGGTCACTGGTGCCACTGCACAGGTCCAGCAGGCTGCTGTTGTGCTGCAACAGCCTGTGGGAGACACTGCAAGAATCCCCAGGGGCCACTGGCAGTGCCCTCAATCAGTCCCCACCACATGCGCGGTCCCTGGTGTGGTGTTCCCAGTTGAGGGATGTTGGACGGCATGCGGCCACCCCTCCAGCCTGTCAGCATCAGCACCATGATACGCCCAGTGCAGACAGGCTGGATGAGCACACCAGGCTGCTGCAGGGTTCCGTGGGTAACCAGACAATGCTTGAGACAGAAATACATGTGCTACTGGTTGCGGTCTATCAACTGGCTGAGCGAAGGGACATTGGACATGCACAGCTGATTAGTGAGATCTGGCAACTGCAGAAAGCCATGACTGCATCGCTGGACTGCATCGCTGGACCACATTGCAGAGACCATCAATGTGGGCTTTGCAGCATTGACATCAGGCTGACATCACCCACTGCCATTCCCCTCCCTGCCACACCCAGCAATAGTCTGTTCTCAGGTGTGTACACAGCCATGAGAAACTGGTCGCATTCTCAGGCCTCTACCTCCATGAATGTGTTGGTGATGCCAACTGTGGCTGTTGCACAGCCTGTGTCTGCCACACAGTCAGGGCATGGCCACCCACATGGCTGAGTCGGTCGTGGTTCTGCATGGTAGTCCTGATAGGTGCATTGCCCAGCCCAGTCTCCTGCTACTCTTTCTGGCTGTGGTACATCTGGTTGTGGCCTCGTTCATGTGCTGTGGCACATGTGTGGCCTGGGTCACATCCAGCATGTGTGACAGCAGTTCTGCTGGACCATGTGGCATGGGCGTGATGAGTGCATCACTGTGTTGGCATTGCCTGTGTGCCGGTGCTCACCCTCTGATCCATGCCACAACTACTGCACTGCTGTGTGTGTCTCCCTGGCTGCACTGTTGTGTGTGTCCCACCAGGTGCTCTGTGCCCTGCTGTGCGCCCTGTGGTGGTACTGCTGTGTGTGTCTGCCTGTGATTGTCCATATGGGTGTACAGCACATCGCACATGGGTGAACATGTTTGTATCTGTTTCTCCATGGGAGTGTGTGGGTGCGTGTGCATGCCTGTGTGTCCACCTGTGTGGGCAGTGTGCGAGTGTGTGTCCCTGCATGCATCTCTGTGTGTTCATGCATGTATGTGTGCATGTGCATGTGTGTGTGTGTGTGTGTGTGTGTGTGGTGGTGTGCATGCCTTGCTGCCCTGTGTCATAGTCATCTGTGGTTCCCATAGTGTTCCTCAATGATGGTGTCCCTGTGCCTCCTGGCATGTGTGGCCAGCCTGAGGTTCCTCTTCTCCTTGGCCGGCTGCACCCCCCCATCCAGCTGGTCTTCCTCATCATCATCTGTGCTGTTGCCCTCATCCACCTGGACAGGTATCCCACGGACAATGTCCATGTTGTGCAGCATACAACAGGCCAGGAATATGCCAAAGGCTTTCTCAGAGCTATACTGTAGGGCACCACCAGATCTGTCTAAGCAACAGAACTGCATCTTGATCATGCCGAAGACAGACTCTATGATGTTGCATGCGGTGATGTGTGCCTCATTGTACCTCTCCTCAGCACCATTGTTGGTTCGCCGTATGGGGGTGAGCAGCCAGGGTCGGAGGGGATATACACTGCCACCTGTGGGGAAGACACATGTGTTGGTTACTGCCTGTCATTGCCTGTTTCCACTACCCCCTTCCAGGCCACACTGCCACTGCCTGCCACCCAGTATGCCCTGGCCAGTGCCTCCCATGAACTGCTGCTGTGCCACCATTCCTGGCTCACCATGTGTGTTCTACATGCCTGGGCACCTGTGTCTATGATTCCCTGCACTGTTGCCATCCTCCTTTCCAGTCTTGTCTCCTCACCTAACACTATCCTCATTCCCCACCTCACCATTGCTGCTGTGTGGTGTACCACACTGCTGCTGGTGTCACCTTTTCCTAGGTCCTACTCACCAACTGGGTGCCCTGTGGGGATAACCCCACTCTCAAAACGCTGGCACAGGATGGAGTGGTGCCACATAAATGTGTCATGTGTACTTCCAGGGTGTGTGGCACACACATTGATGATGCACCCAGTGGCATTGCACACCACCGGGCAGTTGATGGAGTGGTATCCCTTTCTGTTCATATATGCTGTGCCTTCCAGGCCAGGTGGTGCGTGCATGGCCACATGGGTGCAGTCAATGGCCCCATCACACCTGGCATGCATGCCACCCTGTGGAATCCCTGCATGTTTGCTGTACACTCTACCTGTTTGTTTGGGAATGTTATGTACTCCAAAGCATGTGGCAACAGAGCATTGAGGACCTGGGTGAGGAGGCGGGGCGTGGTTGACTGTGATATGCTAGCAGTGGCACCCACTGGTTTCTGGAAGGTGCCCTTGGTGAGCAGGCACATTACCACTGTCACCTTGGTCTCCACATTTATGGCATGGCTCCTTCTGGTGGGTGCCTGAGCTCATCATGGCACAGCTCACAGAGCTGCCTCAGAAGTGCTCTGTTGAGACGATACCGGACCACTATCTTGGTGTTGCCATAGTTCTCGAATGTGAGCCGGACACGGTACTGCCTGTGTTGGGCATACCATCGATGGGCCCTTCCTTGGCCACATTGTTCTTCCTCACTCCTCCTCACCCCCCTCATTACCTGTTTCATGAGGAATGGTGCTGCATCCATTGTACTGGCCCTCCTGTTCTGTGCCTGTGCTGTGTGTGTAGTCGAGCCTCTTTCTTTTATGTTCAACTTTGTGTGGCACAGTCTGTGAATTGTTCCACAGTTGCGCCATGTGTTTCAGCTGAATATGACACTGCACCGCATATTAATGGTCATGCTCCCCTATTCTTGCACAGCATACATTACTGTTGTGCATTGGCCATCCGGAATTGTGCTGTGCAATACTGCTGTTTGAATATGGTTCCAGGTCACATTTCTGTAATTGTGCTTGTCCATTTCAGTTGCACAATGTGCAACTCCCTTGAATATCTAGCCCATACAGTATAAACATTTTCCAGACTTCTTAGTATGCCACCTTTCAGTACAATTGGCACTTTAATTTTATCTTATCACAGTTTTTAAACTTTTTTTTAACAGATTTTTGTTAGCATTGTAACAATTCCTCAAAATGCCTAATTTCTCAGAATTGTTTTTCTACATTTTGCAAAGTTGGACAACTGTGAAGTAGGTCAACTTTACCCAGAACTAGCACTTACAGGGGGTACACATTCAACTGCTGTTTGAAGTCGCAGATGCATTAATTGAGACTGTTTGAATAAATGTACTGCTGTACCCATTCACTACTTTGGGACCACAAAACTGACTTTCGGAGTGACTTTGTGAGTAATTCCAGCATGCTACCCCAGGCTCCCTAAAGGAGCTGAATCTTTTAAGTCTGCAGCCAGTGACAAGATCTGATATATATGATGATCTATACCCATTTTGCATTATACAGCTCTTAATCCATGTATGTCCTATGATGTTGATTGTAAATCATATGCTTGTTCCCCCTCTTCCCCTTCCCCCAGGTCGCATCTGGAATCGAGCGGTTATCTGCTCAGCATGCCTTCCTGGTAAAACCTTTAAATATATATATATATATATATATATAATAGATAACCCACTTTAGAATTGTGCAGAGTCGCTCTGATACTCCTTTTACCTTGGTGTGCATTATTCCTTGCGAGACCACAGGCCGAGTCGTTAATCACCAAGGTGTACATATATCAGAGCTTGATCGCACACCCTAGAGTGGGTTATCTATCTTATAAAATGGCAAAATTGTTTCGGAGGATGGTGAAAGTGCAGGTGTGCGGTCATGCTCTAACATACGCATGGTCATGTGATGTGTTTCAACCAATCAGTAGAGATAATTTTTCATACCCATTTTAGTAGTGAGTGCCATTTGAGCCCTGTTTCCATAATACCAGAAATAGGAAGAGAAGCCGGTAGCTTGCCTAGTCTGCATTGTGAACTACTAGCTTAATTGTGCAAAGTATTTTTAACACAAGAGGGGGCATCTAGCTGTCAGCGAGTGCCAGAGTCACATATGAGTGACCCTCACATGCAAAAAGCTATATCTGAGCAGTATTAATTATTTTGGGGCTAATCTGAACCTCCCTGACCCCAGAAGAACTTTCAGGGCTTACGACGGCTTAAAAGCAAGCCATGCTGTGAGCGGGCATTAGTATGCAGCAAAACTTGCAAGGACAGGCTGCATGAGTCTGTGTGGGGGTGCATTACTCTGATTGTGAACTGTTTTATTAGTTTTTTACATACACTCCATAGCCAGTGTCATTTGAGCCCTGTTTCTGTAATACCGGAAATAGGAAGAGAAGCTAGTAATTCGCCTAGTGTGCATTGCGAACTACTAGCTTAATTGTGTACTGTATTTTTAACACACGAGTGGGCATCTAGCTGTCAGTGAGTGCCAGAGTCATGTATGAGTGGCTCTCACTTAAGAAAAGCTGAATCTGAGTAGTATTAATTTATTTCGGGGCTAATCTGTACCTCCCTTGCCACAGCTTAAAAGCAAGCCCTGCTGCAAGCAGAGCGAGCCAGGCAGAGCGCATGCGGTGTCCCACACAGAGACATGTATGTTCAGCATATGTTGGCTGTGTCCTCTGGGGATGGCTGGGCACTGGGACAAAGACATAAACTCTGGGACAACACTAGGCATACTTATCCTACAAGGTAAAAGCTCACTGTATGTGCAGAAGTACGATAAGGGATAATATCAACTCAATAATGGAAAATAAAAAACTGTGTGTTGAATGCTATATGTTTACAGAGGGGGAACCTTCAGAGGGGTTTATATGTGACAAATGTGAATTAATAAAAGTGTTATACAGTGAAATAGAATCACTGCAAATAAGAGTACAAATACAGAGAGACATCACCATATTAGAAAAATACATTGGTACAGCTGCAGAAAGGTCTCATACAGAGCTTGATCTAGTTCCAAGAGACATTGGGGGAATCAGAAGATAAGACCAGGGCAAAGGGGAAACTACCTAAGTAGCAGGAACCAGGGGAGCAGGAAGTTGATATGGAAGAGTGGTGCAAGGTTCAAAAAGGAGTTAAAAAAGGAAGGTGGAACATAGGAGGGGCAATAACCTCACCTTGCAAAACCGCTTCCACATACTGGAAGGCGAAGGTCAGCAGGTAGCAGGCACATTCAGTGCACAAAATGGCCAGTTGGGGTCAACTAATAATATAAATACCTCCAAGGAGCATATCATATCACAGGTGCATGAGAGACATACATCTTGCAACCCTCAATCTAATACCCAAACAGCACCCAAAGATGTATTAATAATACGGGATTCCCTGCTAAGATATGTAGACCACATAATATGCCAGAATAGAAATGAGCATACAACAGTCAGTACACTACCAGGAGCAGGTATAGGGGACATTAAGGGTTTACTTCCAGGCTTAATGCAAAACTGTGTCAAACCTGTCATTGTCCTGCATGTGGGAGTTAACGATGTGGGCAAGAGAAAACTCACTGACATTCAAAGGGATTTTGAGGAAGTGGGAAAAACACTCAGGACAAAGGGCTGTAATGTCCTAATATCAGAGATACTCCCAATACCAACGCAGGAACTGCAAGACAAAGGAAAATAAGGCAACTCAATGAGTGGCTGAGAAGACGGTGTCTGAGGGAGGGGATGACACTAATAAACCATTGGGAAGGTTTTTCCATCCCAAAGCTGTTTAGAAGTGATGGTCTGCACATTAACAAACATGGGACCCGAGTATTAGCCCAGGACATCAAACTAGCACTGCAGAATCATTTAAACTGAATTATGGGGGCTACAGGGAGGCAATGGAACTTTCCTACTAGAAAAAAATGTTGGCAGTGCAAGGAATAGAAACAAACCCACATGGAAATGCTTAAGTCTAAATGCTAGGAGCATTGTGCAGAAATTAGATAAATTAATATATACAATGCATACTGAGGCCATCCAGATATGCACCATTACAGAAACTTAGTGGGACAAGGAAGATCAATGGGAAAGACAAATACCTGGATACCAGATGTATGACAGAGATAGGCCAGGTAGAAGAGGGGGAGGAATTGCTATATATATGGTTGATAGTGTTACTTCAGAGGAAGTGGTAACAGACAGTGTGGAGGGAATTGAACAAATTTGGATCACAGTTACCCCGGAAGATAGTGCCAAGATCACAGTTGGGGTGATTTACAGGCCACCCTTGACTCCCCCTAATACTGATATAGCATTAACTGAGAGAATTTAGAACATGGCAACTCCTGTAAATACCATTTTGTTAGGGGATTTTATCTACTGGGCATTGATTGGGTAAAACATACTGCCAAGTATCCAGTAGAGATAAGATACCTGGATGCTTCATAGCAGGTTTTGAACAATATGAGGATTGCAGAACTAGAGGTGACAACCTACTGGACCTCATATTAAGTAATATGGGGGACAAACTACAGCTGTGCAGGGTTACTACCCCTCTTGGATCGAGTGATCATGCCAGGGTAGAATTTTGTTTAACAGGACAGAAGGCAAGCGTATCAGGCAACACACTGATCAGAAATTATGAGAGGGCAGACTATTGTATACTGAGGGAGGACTTTAGCAGATGGGACTGGAAGGCTGACTTTCAGTATCAATCTGTTCAGGGAATGTGGAGGGCCCTAGAGAGCACTATTAACCGTGTAGTGAAGAAATACATACCAGCCAAAAAGAAATGTAGTAGGTCGGGAAAGATTCCAGCATGGATGTCTGGCAAGGTCAAGAACCTGATAAATAAAAAGAATAAAGCTTATATAAAGGCTAAAAAAAGTGGCACATAAGAAACTGGGATAAATACAGAGCAATATTACATAAAACTAAAAACGTGATTAGAGAGGCAAGGTGGGGATATCAACTGAGACTGGCAACTAAGGTTAAAGATAACTATAAAACATGCTATAATTATATTAGTAGCAAAAAGGATGGTGCACAGATTACAGGCCCACTCAAAGATCCAGACGGTAGTCTTGTACAAGATAACATGGCTAAGATAAGATGGCTGAGAGGTATAACAACTATTTTGCAACAGTATATAACATTAAAACAAGAGGGTCTAAACTACATCTTGATAATGTTCAGAATACACCTAAAATAGATGTAGAGAATATTAAGGAAAGACTGCGTAAGTTGGATCCATATAAGTCGATGAGACCAGATGGGATTTACCCAAAAGTAGTCATTGAATTGGCTGAGCTACTGGCAGAACCACCGATTAGCTTATTTCAGGGATCTCTAAACCAGGGTGAGGTGGTAAAGGCATGGAAGGAAGCAAATGTGGTCCCTGTTTTTAAAAATAAGGGATCAAGGCAGGAGGTTGGAATTTATCAACCAGTTAGTCTGACTTCGATATTGGGTAAGATCTTAAAAGGAATCATTAAAGAACATATAGAGAAGACTATGCAGCAGAAGGGGTGATATTGATGATTCACAGCATGGATTTAAAGCAGGCTGTTCATGCCAGACAAATCTCCTAGACTTCTATGAAAATGTGAGCAAGGCCTTAAATAAGGGTAATTCAGTGCATGTGATCTTCCTGGACTTTGCTAAGGCATTTGACAAAGTGCTACATGGGGAACTAGTGGACGCTCTGATAGACCATAGAATAGAGGGTAATATGACACACTGGATTAGTTTCTGGCTACAGAACAGGAAACGGGGGATGTCTATCAAGGAGTCCAGCTCAGGATGGCTGGGAGTGATGAAAGGAGTCCCACAGGGGTGAGTGAGGGGACCATCTCTCCTTAATGTTTATATACACACTATGACTGGTGGTGGTGGAGTATGGGAATCCAAGTTTGCTGATGGTACTAGGATAGGCACAGTTATTAACAAAGACAAGGACATTGACAAAATGCAGGAAGCTTTGGCCAGCCTGCAAGGGTGGGCTCAAAGTCCAGACTGACCTCCAATACTGAAAAGTGCACTGTTATGCACTTTGGGAACAAGAATAGGGCAGCAGTGTGTAAATTAAATGGACACACACTTAAAGTAGTAAATGAGGAAACAGATTTAGGGGTTAAAATATCAAACGACAAAGTTTAGTCAGCACTGCAGGCAAATAGTTAAAAAAGCAGGTAACATTTAACTGCATAAATGGGCACATTAAGAGTAAAAGTAGGGAGGTACTGGTTCCACTATTTGGGTCCCTTGTGAGACCACATATGGAATACTGTGCCCAAGTTTGGTTACCAGGCTACAAGAAGGATATAGGAGCATTGGAAAGGATTCAGAGGAGAGCAACCATAATGATAAAGGAAGTACATACTAAAGAATATCAGGATAGGTTATCAGCACTGGGGATGTATACACTGGAATTTCGCAGATTGAGAGGTGACATGTGCCTGGTCTTCAAAACACTTACAGATGAAGGATTGTGGTAGAAATTGGGACTTAGGCTCAGAGACCAGCAGTACAAGACTAGAGCACACCATTTATAGTTGGTAATAGAAAGATGTAGAACAAAGAAGAGAAAACACTGGTTTAGTGTTAGGGTGGCATCAGTGTGGAATGGTCTTCCACTAGAGGTGGTGGCAAGCGGAAGTATGCAAACTTTCAAATCAAATCTAGATACATATCTGATTACTAACAACATACAGGGGTATACATAGATTAAAACTCGTGAGTGAAATGGGCAATATGTCTCCTTGCTCTGGAATACCTATGATAGCTATGATACCTGTGACATGGCTATATCAGGAAATATCACAGAAATTCAACTGAAATTTATTTATTTATTGAAATGTTTCACCAGGAAACACACACTGAATAACAAGTTGCTCATCTCACAGTGTGTCCTGGGGGAAAGGGTAGTGGAAATACATACTGTACATGTATGCAACAGCAAACATTATTATAACAGTATCGGCAGCAGTGAACAGCAAATAACAGAAAGAACATATTAAGTGCAGCATATGAGTACAATTGTTTACAAAGGTTACAATGGACAGGTCAAGTGCATAACATCAGGATAACACCTTAAATTCATGATGATGGTAATATTTAGCCAGAAAGGAAGGGGGTGGATAAGGAATAACAGCAGAAGTGGAAAGGTAATGAGGCTAGGAGGACAGCAGATGAATAGGAAACAAGGTTATAGATATAATGATAATTGTAGATTGATAGGAATCCAAAGTTATAGTTGTATTGGTAGTTATAGATAACCTGAAGGAATGGTAGGTAGGTATCACTGCAAGGAAAAAAGTAGTGGAGTTGGAAGGGAGCTATAATCTAGAATAGTTAATTAATATATTGATAGAGGTTGGGGAGCAGGTCAGGAATACCAGATAGGTTAATTGCAGGTACAATTCACTGAGAGGAAATTATGTAGGGCTGAAGTTATAAAGCAGGGGGAGGAGGAGTTGCGAATCTGGTGAGGAAGTGAATTCCACAGTTTTGGGAAGCAATACAAGAAAGCAGCCTGGCCTACAGCGGTAGACTGGTGAGGGACAACCAAGGAACGGGAGTCGTGAGATCTAACTGAGTGGGCAGAGGGAGGGAGGGAGGACTGATAGAGAGGAAGTGAGACAGGATGAGAGCGATCCAAACCAGAATTTAGAGACACATTTAGCACAATGATGGAGGCATCTATTTTCTAGTGAGGGAAATGCCAGGAAGTGGTACAACTGACAGTGGTGGGTTTGAGGAGGATAGTCCAGAGCGAAGCGACAGAAGGAGTTGAAGAGTGCATCCAATCTGGCTAAGGAGGTCCATACTGTCCATCCATGAGAGGATGGAGTCGGTCAGTCTAATCAGGGAGGTGGTGGTGGAGTGGTTTTTCTAAAACCAGACTGGAAGGGAGTGAAAAAGTGGGAGTTAGAGAGATAAGAAGAGAGTTGGGCAAGAACCAAGTGTTCTTACAGTTTGGCAATGGTGGTAAGGAGGAATATGGGATGATAGTTCCCCATTGAGGAAGGATCACCATGCTTAGGTAGGGAAAGAACAATGTTGTGTTTCCAAACAGGTGGGATGGCTGCCATTTTGAAGGAGAGGTTGAAGAGGTCAGACAGTGGGGCAGAGATAGCCGTAGCTGAGAGATATAGCAGCTTGGGGTCCAAGCCATCAGGCGAACTGCCTTTGGATGGGTTTAAGGCATGCTAAGCATCCAAGGTATCAGAAGGGGCAATAATAGTGAAAGAAAAACAAGTAGACTGGGGCAATGTGCTGTGATAAAGATGCCAGATATGGGACTACCTTACTTTCCTATTTTTTTTTACATTATTCTATTCTCTTACTTATGTCTTATATGTCAAGTCTGTTGCAACAGCATGTGTCCTTATTTATGTTTGTAGTGTTCTTTTCTTTACTTCATTTAAATTCCTGTCTTTATAGTGTGCATTTCCCTTTAAGAGCTATATACAGACTGGCCATCTGTATCGTTAATGTATATATTTAGTTAATCTTTTCTCCTCATACTTTGTTTTGTGTATGTCCCAGTTCTGAGTGCTATATTACCTTCTGTCTACAGAGTTTGAGAACTTGTGAGAAAGCACAGAATAAAAAGAAACTAAAATGTTTTTGTTTTCTAGTGCACTAGTCCTGCCATTTTACTGCGGCGTTGAGCACAACCCTGGAAACCAGGAAAAAGTGTACAAAGGGACTTGGATCCTCTGGATACAAGAAAGTGTATGCTTTCGGCAATTAAGCCAAAACAAAACAACTTCCAGACACTCTGAGCACAGGAATGGTTCTTCTTGTTTGCGCGCACTAGCGAGAATAATGCACCTGAAAAGAAACACTGCAGCCACTCGGCTATTGGTTAAGCTGTCGGCTTTCTTAAAACTACCAGTTTGTTTTGTTAAAAGAGAAAGGAAGGCAACCGATTAATTATGGGTATGCTGGGGGTTTTATTCGAACGTTTTGTCTCTAGGTTACATTAGTGGACATGCCTTAAAAAGGAGTTTGTATTGATGCAAATAAGAAATTAACAAACAGTGCTCTTAAGGAAGTAAATGATAAATAAATTACTTCAACATTTCCCAGGGCTAATAAAGTTATCATTAAGCTTTTAGAGTAGAATAAGTGTTCACATTACACTATAAGGAAATGAATACTAGTAAATAAATGAAATTGAACCTGAAAATGGTATCTTCATGAGTCTTAAGGTGCATTTATCTGAAGTCATGTTTAGCTCTGCTGTTTACTTGTCTATAGAACCAGCCGGCCCTATCATGCCATGTTTTATAGACTGGATCAAAAAGAGGGAGGGGCTTCTTTAGCATTTCTTGCTTAAATCTTCATTTATTAAATATTATTATGAGTAACTTACATATTATTAAGTTTTGTGAAGTAGTAAAAGATATAATGACTTGGGAAGGTAATAATTAAGTCTCTTTTAGTTTTTGTGATAAGTTGGAAGAAAATAGGGTGGAGTTTCACAGGTCACCTAATTTTGTCTGTATAAAAGAAGGTCTATCTCATTCATTAATTGGAGTTTGGAAGGACTAGACGTGCTCTTTCCTGCTCAGTGGGAACTCTAGCTATCTTCTAGCGTTGTTATCCTATTTTTGAATTTTTTTCTCTTCATTTACCTCTGTTTATTTTGTTTGCCATTCAGTATGCCTTTGTGTTAAAGAAATAAATAATAATTTTGAGTTGAAGGGGGAGGGAGAAGAATGAGTGTATGACTTTCCAGAATTTAGAGGGATTGTTTATGCTGGATTGAAGGGTTGAGCTAAAGTAGTCTGCCTTAGCAAAATGAGTGGCTTTTGTGCACTTGTTGCAAAGAGAAAGTACAATTACGTAAGAACTTACCATAACAGTAGATCTTCGAGAACAGCTCTTGCAGCAGGTTACACCATTAGGACTGAAGCCAGCAGGTGCCAGGACCGCACGGAAATTTTCTAGCTAGCATTATTAAGTGGGGACCACCTCCGACGTCGGTCCCGCCCAGACGTCAGGCGTAGTAACAAAGAAACATAGAAACATAGACGTTGACGGCAGATAAGGACCGCAAGGCCCATCCAGTCTGCCCATTTCTTTTTCTACCTTATAAATGTGCCATCGGCCTTTGCTCTGTCAGTGGCCTATCTATTCATACTCATTTGTATTGCTCCCTTATGCCTATCCCATGCCTGTTTGAAGCCCTGCACTGTATTCATATCCACCACTTCTTGAGGTAAGCCATTCCATGTATCCACCACCTTTCTGTGAAAAGAATTTCCTCACATTCCCCCTTAATCGGCCCCCTCTAATCTCATGCTGTGTCCTCTTGTCCTGCTATTTTTCTTATATTTAAACATGTTAGACTCTTTCACCTTGTTAATGCCCTTAAAGTGTTTGAATGCCTCGATCATATCACCTCTCTCCCTCCTTTGCTCAAGGGTATACATATTGAGCTCTGTTAATCTGTCCTCATATGTCTTCTGATGCAGTCCCTGCACCATTTTGGTTGCCCTTCTCTGGACTGCCTCAATTTGTTTAATGTGCTTGTGAAGGTGTGGCCTCCAATACTGCACACAGTACTCCAGATAGGGCCTAACCAGTGTCTTGTAAAGAGAGATTATTACCTCCCTCTTACCACTTGTGATACCCCTACTAATACACCCTAATACCCCCTAGCTTACCTACTGCTTTAGAGGTCTGCTTGGATGATTTCAGGTAATCAGTGATGATGATGCCCAAGTCTCTTTCTTCCTTTGTGACTGCTAGCAACTCCCCTCCCAGCCTATAGGTGGCTTCAGGGTTTCTCTTCCCTATGTGCATGATCTTGCACTTCTTTGCATTAAATCCCAGTTGCCACTCTTCTGACCATTTTGCTAGTTTATCCAGATCTCTTCTCATTCTGCCCACCCCATCTGGATAATCTACTCTGTTGCAGATCTTGGTGTCATCTGCAAACAGACAAGCCTTACCCTCTAGTCCATCTGCAAGGTCACTATTGAAGATGTTGAAGAGGACTGGCCCCAGGACTGATCCCTGAGGTACCCCACTTGTGACTTGCATCTTTTCTGACTGTATACCATTTACCACCACTCTCTGTTTTCTGCCCGTCAACCAGTTTGCCACCCAGTTGACCAACTTCTGATCCACCCCGAGCCTACCCAGCTTATTTATCAATCTTCTATGTAGAATAGTGTCAAAAGCTTTGCTGAAGTCAAGGTAGGCGACATCAACTGCTCCCCCTTGGTCCACCACTCTGATTACCCAGTCAAAGAAATCTATGAGATTAGTTTGACAGGACCTTCCTTTTGTAAACCCATGCTGTTTTGAATCCTGTGCCCCTATGGATTCCAGGTGTTGCACTATCCTTTCCTTAAGTGGTGCTTCCATAATCTTGCCCACTACTGAGGTAAGACTGACTGGTCTGTAGTTCCCTGCCTCCTCCCTGCTACCACTCTTGTGGAGCGGGATCACATAAACCCTTCTCCAGTCTTCTGGGACCTCTCCTGTGCTCAGAGACTCACTAAACAGTTCTGCTAATGGCTCTGCTAGTTCCACCTTTAGCTCCTTAAGTACCCTGGGATGTATGCCATCAGGTCCCATTGCCTTATCCACCCTGAGCTTAGCAAGCTCTTGTAGGACCCTTTCTTTTGTGAAGGAGTAGTGCTCACATCCCCGTGTCCATGATGCTGAGCTGTGGGCCCTGCCCTACCTTCTCTTCAGTAAATACTGAGCAAAAGTATCTATTTAGGAAAGATGCCTTTACAGGGTCCTCCTCCTCACATGCTCCCTTTTCTCCATTAAGCTTAGCAATACCCCCTCTGGACTTTCTCCTTTCACTAATGTATCTATAGAAAGTCTTGTCACCTTCTTTTACTGTTCGTGCTAGTGTTTCCTCAGTTTGGGACTTTGCCTGCCTTACTGCCTTCCCTGCTTCCTTAGGGCAGTTTGGTATGCCTCCTATCTTCATCCCGCTGTGTTCCCTTTATATTTCCTGAAGGCCAGCCTTTTGGCTCTGACCTTTTCTGCTACTGTATTTGAGAACCAAAGTGGTTTCCTTCTTCTTTGCACTTCCTTTTCTGTCTAACACAATGGGATGTTGCTTCAAGTATTGCATCCTTAATGCTTGCCCACTTTGCCTGTACCCCTCACCTGTGTTTCTTTTTTGCCAGAGGCTAGCTTAACTCTGTTGGCCATCTTATCTAAGTCAGTCTTCTGAAGTCCCATATTTCGCCTTGAAATGGGATGATTTAGATGTAGTAGCTCAAATTGAACCATACCATGTGATGGTCACTGGCCCCCAGGTGACCTTCTACCTGGAGATCTGTGATCCCTTCCCTGTTTGTCAGTACTAGATCTAGGATAGCCCTATCTCTTGTGGGTTGCTGTACCAGTTGTTTGAGGCCCTCCCCCTGCAGTACATAAGGAGGCAGTCCCCCATAATCCCCAGTTCTCCCACCAGAGACTCTCGGCTGCTGGATGACATCAGAAGAGGAGACCGAGGAGCTGCCATCAAATGGCAAACAAAGAGGCTGTAAATGCCTTATCCTAGGAGAAGGATGTTGTGACTATAACCTACCTCCAGCGGGGATGGTGGGAGGGAAAGTACCTGCTGCAAGAGCTGTTCTTGAAGATCTACTGTTACAGTAAGTTCTTACGTAACTGTACTATCTTACTTCAAGAAACAGCTCTTGCAGCAGGTTACACCATTAGGACTGATTCCCAACCAATACTAGAAATCACACACCATCGGGAGGAGGAAAGGTAAAATTCCTTGAATTACATTGATCCTAGGACTGAAGTCCCTGAAGGACTGCTAGGTCAAAACCTGCTCTTCTCCTCGATGTGATATCCAGGCTGTAATGCCTGAGGAAAGTGTGAACGGAGCTCCAAGTAGCTGCAGCACAAATAGCTGAGGTGGATACATTCTTTAAAGCTGCAAAAGAGGTAGCCACCCCTCTGGTGGAATGAGCTTTAACCATGCCCGGTAGGTGTTTGTTGCGCTTCTGGTAACAGAACGTAATACACTGGATGAGCCACCTGGACAGCGACTGTTTTGAAACAGGAGCTCCCATCATCCTGTGGGCAAAGGAGACAAAAAGCTGGTCTGATTTTCTGTGGTGTTTGGTTCTGGTCAGGTAGTATCTGAGACACCTATGCATATCTGAAGTGTGCAGAACGGCTTCTCCTCGATTAGAGTACTTAGGGAAATATGCTGGTAAATCAATATCCTGATTAAGGGTGAGTGCTGAGACCACCTTAGGCAGAAATTTAGGATTAGTCCTTAGGGATTCCCTGTCTTGGTGGAAAACCAAATAAGGTTCTTTACACATAAGTGCTCGTAGTTCAGAAATTCTTCTGGCCGAGGTAACGGCAACTAAAAATAATGTTTTCCAAGAGAGAAAACGTAGCTCACAATCTGCAACTGGTTCAAAAGGTGGCAGCATGAGCTGCTCCAAGATGAAGGGTAGATCCCATGATGGCATTGGATCCTTAATTGGGGGCCTAAGGTGGAGGACACCCCTCAGGAAGGTACGTGTCGTGTCCAATAGAGCTATAGTGCGCTGGCCTATAGGGAAGTGATAGGCTGAAATGGCACAGAGGTGTACCTTAATCGAGGAGTAAGCTAAACCAGAGTGGAAAAGGGACAGCAGGTAGTCCAGTACCAGCTTCTCTGGGCAGTCCAAAGGTGATAAACTGCGCACTTGAACTCATAAGCAAAACCTGTGCCACTTCATGGCATAGGTTGCATGGGTAGCCAGTTTCCTGGTGGCAGTGAGAATGTCTGCCACTTCTTGTGAGACCCCATGTTGCATCATGGCTATGTCTCTGGGAGCCAAGCATGCAGGTTCAGGGAATGTAGGTTCGGATGGACCAAAGAACCTGCCTCCTGAGACAGCAAATGGGAGCTGATTAGTAAAGGCACTGGAGGTTCCCGGGATAGCAGATGCAAGAGAGGGAACCAGATCAGTCTGGGCCAAAAGGGCACGATCAGTTTAAGTGTCGCTTGCTCCCTGAAAAGTTTTAGGAAAAGTTCTGAAAAGTTCTCTGGATCAATGGGAAAGGGGGAAAAGCACAGAGGAATCTGCCCACCCAGGAGAGGGACAACGTGTCTCGCCAGAAAACACCAGGCCCTGGATCTAGTGAGCAAAAATTGGGCAGTTTTGCGTTGGATGGGGACGCGAAAAGGTCTAGTTCTGGAGTACCCCATCTGTGAAACAGATCCTCTGCTACCTCCTGAAGCAGTTCCCAATCATGGACTCTGTCCTGAGAGTGGCTCAGGCTGTCTGCGATGACATTGCCCACTCCCAGAAAATGAACGGTAATAAGGTTTGCGCCGTGTTGCAAGAACCAATCCCACACTCTCATAGTATCCCTGCAAAGCAGGTAGGAATGGGTGCCTCCTTGTTTGTTGAGGTAATACATCACCGCAGAATTGTCTGTTTGTAACAGAAGTGTACCCGGTGGAATCTCTGACTGGAAGGCCTGCAGGGCGTAAAGAACTGCTCTCATTTCCAGGATACTTATGTGGAGATGAGACTCTTGGTCTGTCCACAGGCCCTGAGACTGGACACCATCGAGGTGTGCTCCCCAACTGAGCCCTGAGGCATCTGTGGAGAGTGTCACAGTCAGGGACGGCGCTATGAAGGGAACTCCCACCGAAAGATTCCTCGAATCTAGCCACCATTGCCAATCTTGAATTACGGCCTTCGTGATCTGGATTGGATGCTGCAGATGGTCTTGTGTTTGGTCCCATTGTACCCATAACATCCACTGGGTTACCTGCATGAGGAGATGGGCTAGTGGGACTGTTGCAATGGTCACAGCCATGTGTCCGAGCAGGCGAAGGACCAGTCTAGCTGGAACGATCTTCTTCATCGAAAAGTCCTTGATTAGGGATCTTACATGTTCTGCGCTATCCTGGGGAAGGAAAGCTTTCTCTTGGACAGTGTCCAGAACTGCACCTATCAATTGCAGAGTCTGGGACAGAACCAAGCTTAACTTCTCATAATTGATGATAATGCACAACGTCTCAAAAAGAGACTGAGTGCAGTGAATGGCAGACATCAGGGCCTCCCGGGAGGGCACCATGAGAAGTCAATCTTCCAGGTAGGGAAACACGTTAGTGGCCCTGTCTCCTCAGAGATGTGGCTACAACCGCCATGCAGTTCGTGAACACCCGAGGTGCCGATGACAGCCCGTAGGGGAGAGCTCGGAACTGATAATGGCGACCCTGAAACTCGAAGTGCAGGAACCTCCTGTGTGCCTGAGCAATAGGAATATGCAGGTAAGCATCCTGCATGTCTAGGGATGCTAGAAAAGCACCCCGCTTCAGTATGGGAATCAGACCTGGGAGGGTCACCATGCAGAAGCATTTGTTCAGGACCGAGACATTGAGGTCGCTGAGGTCCAGTGTCGGACGGAGGTCCCCTGTCTTCTTTGGAACCAGAAGGAAGTGAGAATAATATCCTAGTCCCCTCTGGTTCCTTGGCACATGCTCTATGGCTTCTTTTTCCAGAAGCGTGAGCACTCCTCCTGTATGAGCATGGCATGCTGACCCAAGTAACGGGAGAGCAGGGGAGGTCTTGTAGGTGGGTAATCTAGAAATTCTATGCAATGGCCTTTCTTGACCAACTGAAGAACCTACCTGTCGGTGGTGATCGATTGCCACCCTAAAAAGTGGCAGGCAATGCGACCCCCGACTTTCCTTGCCTGTTGATCCAGAGGAGGTGTGGGGGCCAGGAAGGAGTCATGCTGTGGCAGCATTGGTCCCTGCGGGGCTGGGCCGGCTTTGTGTAATGTTGGCCTCTGCCTGGGGACGACTTGGCCTGGGCCTTATGCAAAAAAGTGCCCCTTTGCTGCTGGCTGGAACATGGCTGTTGCCTTTGTTGCCAGCCATGAAAACAGCTCTGGTTGCTATGAAAGGAACTAGGCCCGGATCTGTACATGTCCTGTACAGATTGGACTGCCTTCCCTGCGTCCTTTAGCTTGGTGATGACCTTCTCCAAGAATTCACCAAAGAGTACCTCGTCATTGTACGGGACATCTATAATATTCTTTTGTACGTCCGGGGTGCAGCCGGAGACATGGAGCCATGAGTGTCACTGGAGACAAATGCCTGAAGTTGCAGCTCTGGCAGAAGAGACCGCGGAATCGCATGTGGCTCTAAGAACTTGGGTCCCCACATCTGACCTGGTGCAGAGTAAGTTAAGGAGCTCCGCTTTCTGGTCGCCATCGGGAAGCCTTTCAACCAGGTCCTGGCCTTGTTCCCACAGGGCATTCTGGAACTGTACCATATGGGTAAGATAGTTCAGAGATCCGATGGCACATGTAGCAGCCGCATACGTGCGTGCGCCTCCCCAGGGCATCCAATTGCTTGGATTCCTGGTCTAGTGGCTGACTGCTCATATGCTGGGGCCTTTGAGACCGGTCATGTGAGGCCGTGATGGCCAGGGAGTTTACCAGAGGTTGCTTCACCAAGTACTGGTCTTCTCTCGGAGCCTTGTACAGGTTGTCAGTCTTTTTTGGCACCATGGAAGTGGAGTGCGGATGCTTCCATGCAGCCTTGGTGATGTCCGTGAAGGTGTCCACCAAGGGTGGGACTACCACAGGCTTTGGGTCTTTTTGCCAAAGATAGCGGGCAAGGCGTTGTCGTTCGGAGTCAAGGTCTTCAGCGTCCCACCCCATGTTGTCCTGGATGTGCCTCATGATATCAGCAAAAGAGGGACCATCCGGTGGAGACCTGGGGAGGTCATGTGGGTCAGGAGAGGAGATGCTGAGTGGAGAAGGAGATCTGGAGTAGTCCGAGGTATCCGATCTGAAATCCTCCCCCGACAGAGTATACCGGCATCGTCTGGGTCGTTTGGGGCTGAGAGACCCTGATAGAGATCTGGAGGGAGGCCTTCTCCTGTCTTTAGATCTGTCCCTAGGAGGTGGAGTCTGTTCCTTGGGGGTTGGTGGTCATCCTGCTGGTTCCTTAGGTGGTGAAGGAGTAGGAGGAGGAGGAGGAGAAGGAGTAGGAGGAGGAGGTTTGACGGGGACCACATCCTTTCTGATGGTGTCCCACCAAAAAGTAAAGAGTTCCTTTACTTCTTTGATGTGCATACCCAATGACAGGCCTGGCGCCGGTGGTCTGTTGCCTGGCTTGGGTGTCGGGTCCCCAGGTGTCTCCCGGGCTGGGGAGGGTTCCCGTGGGAGCCTGGCATCCTCAGTGTCACCTGCCTGGTCTTCGGGCTGTGGGGTGTCCTCCTCCATTAATTCCCTATGACCAGCATCCGCCGGTGACAGGGGGGCTGTCTTCCACTCCAGAGATGCCGAAGTCGGTCTCCTGGCTGATGCCTTCGGATCCAGCTAACACCCAGACAGCGACTGTTGTCTGGCTGGTGTCATCGGCTCTTGTGAGCGCCTGGCTGATTTGGAATGTTTAGCTGATGTCAGGTATTTAGTCGACGTCAGATCCGATGCCCTTTTCAGGGACGTCAGGTCCTTGGTCTTTCTGGGTGAAGGATCAGGACCTCTGGGCAGTTGGGAGACTGACCTGGAGTTGGTGTCCCGATGTCAGGTGAAAGGAGAGGACTTATGGTGCTCAGAAGACTTCGAAGAGGCCTTGGATGGGGTGGAGGAAGCCAAGGGCCTCAATGTCTTGATCATCTGGAGCAAGGAAGAGCTGCGTGAAGTCCGGACCTTAACTGGAGGGGGGCTGTGACCGAGCCCTGAAGGGGGAGTGGTCCGATCTGGAGCCAGAGCTGCAGGAGTCCAAGGCCCGAGTTGGGGACCTAAACCTCACCTTCTCCCGATGCTTGTCCCAGTGTTTATGGGATTTAGAAGAAGATTCTCCCCTGGAGGAAGTTTCTTGGTCCATCCTTTTTAATTTCTCTTTGAGGAGATATGCCTGTAGTGTCTTCTGATGGCAGATCCTGGTGCGGCTATTGAATCTCTGGCAAAAGGTGCAGGCTTTGGTATCGTGGTCTGGGCCTAGGCAACGCATGCAGGAAGAGTGAGGATCCTTGAAAGGTATCTGTTTTCCACAGGCACACTTAGAAAGGTGACCATCAAGCGATGGAGTTGAAGAAGACATCAGTTGTGCAAAGAAATTCACAGAAAGTTCTGTAGTCGTCGTATGCTAGGTAGAGACCAAGAGGCTGATGCTGGTGAGTTGACGGCGGGAAAAGAACTGGGGATTATGGGGGACCGCCTCCTTATGTACTACACCTGATGTCAGGGGCGGGGCCGACATCGGAGGCGGTCCCCACTGAATACTGCTAGCTAGAAAATTTCCATGGGGTCCTGGCACCTGCCGGCTTCAGTCCTAATGATGTAACCTGCTGCAAGAGCTGTGTCTCGAAGTAAGATCGATATGTGTCATAGTCTATAGGGAGCTTAGAGGCTTTATGTAGCTTCCAAGCTTGGTCCCATGCTCTCTGACAAGCTGTGAGTTCAGGTGAGATCCATGGAAGCTGGCTCCCACAGATTATTACGCGTTGAAGTGGGGTGTGCTGATTCCAAATGTTGAGAAATTTACCTTTAAAGTATTCTGCAGCTTCATCTATTGAGTTCGCTGAGGCCATAGGGATCCAGTTTGCACGGGCTAGGTCATGGAGTAGTGGAACGAGGGTCAGAGATTTATATGAGTGAGTCATTAAGGTTATATGAGGGGCCTTGATTCTGTAAATTGTATGTACCAGAAAGGTCATGAGGTGGTCACTTAGAGCATCTGATAATACACCAGATTTAATGACCCTATGTGGGTGTGAGGTGAGGGCCCAGTTGAATAAGGAGTGACTACCCGTTTTATGGTTCATCTGAGCTGGATCAAGGATGAGCTGGAATAAGTCATGTGCATCAATTTCATTTCGTACTTTGTTCATTGTGGGGGATTACCAGTTTAACTCATTACCTTCAATAGCTCCATATGAAGTCCGAACTAGCCATTGTTTACCTGACACAAAATGGCTGCCCAGGAGGTAATGAGTTAAGTTAAAGTCACCCATAATATAAGCTTCACCCGAGGATGTGTGGGATACTATGGAACTGATGAGGTCTGTAACAACAGAGGAGTGGAAGCCTGGGCAACAATAGGCACCCGCCACAAATATAGGGATGGAGAAAGGGAGGGAAAGCTGTAAGATAAGCACTTCACATGATTTCGGGACAGAGGCAGAAAGAATGGTGGTGAATTGGATAGATGAGGAGACATAGACAGCCACTCCTCCACCACTCTCTGACTGGTCTTGTCAAGATATAGTATAGCCCAGGATGGAGAGAGAAGGGTCACCTATTTTATAGTTAAGCCAGGTTTTAGACAGGTTGATAATATCAGGACCAAGCAGAGCAACCAGAGGCTGGAGTAGATCGACTTTATGGAGAAGGCTGCATATATTTAGGTGGAGAATTATTTTTTTTTTTACCATTCTATTTATCACTCCCAAGCACCAGAACTCTCTCAGGCCACTACTTTCACCATCTCACTCTGCCACCCGCCGTGTTCCCTGCCATCTTCAAAGTCATTATTATTCTTCCCCGAGCCTGGGTGACTACAACCCAGGGAGACCGAAGGGGCAGTGGCAGGGAGCCGGCATTGGGCATGTGGTGGAGGCACTGAAAGGGCAGTCACCTATCCAGGCTGGGAGGGTTTTTTCTTGTGTACTCCCCGGAAGCCCTCCCCCTGTCACACACCCTCAGAGCGTGGTGCACTCCTGATGCTGCGGCGCAAGGCAACCCTGCCTGCATCAGCCACGCAGTCTACAAGTTGTGACTCTGCAGTGCCCCCGGTCACCACCAGGGGCCACTGGAGTACTGGACAACCTCATGCCCTCCCCCCTGGACAGGAGAGCAGCCCAGTGTGCTCTCCAACCTCTCCCTCCCCTGCCGCCCCCCGGCACCCAAGCTCGCTCCCGAACTTGGGTCGCCGGTGTGGCGCGAGGTGTGGCATCCAGCACCTCAACCCTCAGTGCCACCGGGCTGGCTAGGTGGAGAATTTTTAGTCCATGGAGAAGAACAGTGAGGCTTGATGGGTAAGTTCCTGGAGCAGTGGAGGTGGCGCCGAGGCACTTGGAGGGCAAGGTCCAAGGTTGGGATTTATGTCTCCGGAAGATGGGAGCAGGAGTGCAATGTTAATGTAGTGAAGCTTTACACTCTTATACCAAAGTACAGAGCAGGCTTGACTAGAGATAATGGGGGTGTGGAGAGACGGAGGAGGCTGGAAGATTAGAATATGTAGTAGTGTGCAACAAATAGGAATTGCTAAAAGTGAGGCACCAGAGCAGATGGGTTTGTGTTCCCAGGACTGAACAGAGGGAGATCGGGTAACAGCATAATTGAAGACAGGAGAGTGGAGTGGAGTGTGTCAGAGAGGGGCCAGTAATAATGCAGAGGGGGAAGGGGGTGGGCAAGAAGGGGGAGACAGAGGACAGAGAGGATAGGGAGAAGTAGTGAGTGAGTCTAGAGGCATGGTGAGGAAAAGATATGTGGTAGAAGAGTATAAAAAACAATCAATCTGTTTTGTACCAAGTGAAACACCATTGAGTGAAGCCCTTATAAGTTAGGGGAAAGAGAATACTATACTATAAGTTAGGGGGAAGAGAAGACTATACTGTTATGACACAGTCGCGCTGCAAATAAAAGAACTAAGGTCCCTCTAGTGGCAGATCTTTATAATCTAATAATGGGAAATTGGACACTTCAAAATAAAATAGAAATGAGCAGAAAAAAATTAGAATTGAGCAGCCTTTCACGTTAAAATAAGCTCACAGAAAAAGGTAAATTTGCAGCAAGCCACAGAGTACAGGGCATAGAGAGAAAGGTCCAATTAACACACCATGAAGCTAAGAAATGGCCAATTCGGTTTAGGCCACAGAAGCGCTCTTAATTTAAAGTAAGAAAAGCTTTGCTGGTGTTCCAAGATGGTTTCTGCAGTGGTGAAGGAGCTGAGGGTCCAGAGGACAAGGCTGAATGTCCGGGGGTGGCTGAAATGCTGGAAGCACTGCGGAAAAGAGGCAGCACCCTTTCAGCCTGGTCACAGGGAGGGCTGGAGAGAAAAAGAAGGAAACAAGGGTATTAGTATATACTTGAATCCAGAGTAAAGATCAGAGGGCAGGGGAAGACAGCATCAAAAGACAGGGAATCAGCAGAGGACCGGGGCAGGAGGTAATAAAAGAAATAGTGGGGTGGGTTAACAAGGGAATTTCCTGTGATATACTGTGACATGTAAGGGATATGCCGTGGGTCTGTGTATGATACAGAATTTGTCTGAGTTGATTTTTTACCTCGTTGACCTCAGGAGTAACAGAACCATAAGTGAGCTCAACGAGGTCAAACATCAACAAATAAATTCTGTATCACACACTGACCCATGGCAAATTCAATGTATGCAACAGACACCCTACTCACTAATACTGCCCATTATTTTTCAATATTTTTTAATATTTTTAAAGTTTCAAAAGTTAAATTGGCACTTTTTTGTGCCATGACCATTCAGTCCACATCTTTTCCCCACAGTTGCCATAGCACAGAGATGCTTTTCCATGACCGGGCCATGTACCGTGGGAAAATATATAGTGATTGGACAATTACTATAGTGAGCAGTGCTAGTGCGGTAAAGTGCACATGCACTAGTTCAGTAGCCCAGGAGGTGTCCTAGTAAGTGGAGATGTGAGGTGGTCTGGGGATTGTCATGTGCAAATCAGCAGCAGTCAAGCTCATGGAGTCCAGGTAGAGCATGCTAGAGATGGCCTACTGGAGGAGGGCTAGTCAGACATGGAGCATTCCCCGCTGCTGCAGCCTAGGACTTGTATATTTTAGTATGGCCTAGGCTGGAGACATCAGGGATATGAGGGCATGTACTGGACAAGTGTGGGGTATTTATCGGGTTAGTATTTGACTAAATTTTAAGGGCAGGCTTCACTACCAGACCTGCTTGCTGGTGAAAAAGATAACTTTGGGCCTCTCTCCACCCTCAGCACAGCATCTCCTCATTCCTGCCCCCACTCCTTGGGTAATCAGAAGCTCCACCCAGGCCTCCTACCAAGTCCCGCTCTGTAGGACAGCTCTGGGTCAGCAAGATTTGATGTTTAGGGCCCCTGTCTGGATAAATGACATATCTTCTGAGGTCTTTCCTGAAATAAAGATTGGCCCATTTAAACTTAAACTCTGGCAGCACCTCCTAGAAATAAACAGCTTTGACTGCTCTTAGCATCCCCTTTTCTGTGCCGTCTTGCTTTCTTGCTCACCCCATCTACTTTCTTGGCCTGACAATGCCCTCTCAGACAGCTACAGCCCTCCTTCCCACTTAGGCCCTGTCCACACTACACCAGTAAAACAGTTTGGTAATGTTACAGAGGGCTTAAACCGTTACCGTAATGGTTTGCATTTACACTGGTAATGTTACAGAAGGTGTTTTTGGAACCGTTGTAGAAACCTCTTGTGAGGTGGTTTCAACAACGGTCCCTGTAACGGTTGCAGTTCTGTAACGTTACTGGTGTGTGTCTAAACGCTCCACCATGTTGCCTCCAGTCCCCCACCATACCTGTATGCATTGCAGCACTAGTGTAATGCATGCGGGGGGGGGGGGCAGAGGCTACCAGGGCGTACCAACGGCAATGTGAGACACGAGCATAGGCTGCAATACTGGTCAGTCTCCATAGCAGGATAACCCAACCTACAGCGGTATGCCCACCCCTGGAGTTACCCATGTGTCCCCACTTGCCTTCTCTCCTGTCCTCACATGCCTCCCTGACAGCCGCCTCCTGAAGTATCTATATACTGTTTGTGATAATGCCTCTCACTGTGACAGGTGCTGGGAGTACCCCGCCTGCCGATCAGAGCCTTGGCATCAATACTACTTGTGGAACGGTGCCAGTAGTTCACACATACAGCGGTTGAGCTCCTGAGTGCATCGTGTAACACCGCTGCGGTGGCCAATCGATGTGTGGCACTGCGTACAGGGGAGTGGTGGGGTACACCGATGCCAGTAGTGGAGGGGCTGCCATCAGCCATTTGACAGCAGTACCTGACCTGCTGTCATGCCCTGGTGCCCTACCCCTGTTGGACATGTTGCCATGTCACATATTCTCCCTTCCTCTCACAGCAGTACCTCCCTGTATCCACCATGCAGCCCCCCCCCGCGCCTTCTCCCTGTCACCTCCTCACCATACATGTGTAACAGATCATTGCCATACTGTATGTTGCATATTATGGCTTGTACAGATGCATACTACCCATATGTATTGCTGGTGGGTGCCTCTCATCAAAGCTGTTCTCACCAGGTGCACCATGGGATATTCTCTGCTTCGACAGGGTTGGGGCCACACATACTATCACACACAATGTGGGCAGGCTGTACCGTTTTCAGTCCTTTATCAAACTGTTCACTGGCAGTGTGGGCACACTGTATCATTTACGGTCTGTAACGGTTTGGAACTGTTACAGATTTCAAGTGGTGTAGTGTGGACAGGGCCTTAGCCTCTATCCCTCTCTCCCATCCTCTTACCCCCCCCCACACCCTCTATTCTCTGTACCTCCTCAGCTCTTCTGCCTGTCTAGGGGGACTAATGAAGGCACTTCTACTAGGGCTTAACTTATACTTCAATACGGATTGTGCTACCCATTGTACCAGAACCATTTAGCATTGCAATGTGTACGCTTCTCTTCTCCACTCATGCACTTTATATTTAGTCCTGCTCTCATATGTTGTAGCTTTTAGTTTAACACACTTCTCTCCTGCCAAGATGTATATTTGCCACCTATGTGTTGTAACCTTATTTTACATTGCTATCTCCTGACCAGTTGTGCCCTGGTTTTAGCTTACATGTAATGCAATTGCCTTGTCTCTTGTATTGCGATTCTAATTTGGACTGTTTTGTCCCTATGTACTATTGACATGGAGTCTTTGTAAATGAGTCTCTGACTCAGAGGTGTGTAATTCAGATATTCAAATAAATAAATAAATAAATAAAAGTATTTTAAATGGTCAATCTTTTCTTGTGCCATGTGGTGTTATAGATTAGGCTGTTATCCTTAATATTTTTATTTTCACAGGGCAGAACTTTTTTTTAAGTACTAATTTGAGGCTGGATTTGGGTATTGTAACTTACTGCCACATTGAAACTGAGTTTTGTGACAGTCTCTGAAGTCAGTGCAGTTGCTCGTTGGTGCTGATGGTCACACAGGGCAGAAGTGTTGGTTCTGGGGTGCTGGAATTGTGCAACTTTGGCATTCTGAGTAGCACCAGTAGCCCTTACAGACAATGACGAGTTTACTGTTCAAATAAACTCAATTATGAGTTATATAGTGCAACAGAGTTCACTTTTGAGCAGTAGACTCATCATTGCCTGAAACAGCCAATTTATCAGTGAGGTCTGAATCTCACACCTCTTGCATACATCTAGAAATTCTGCATCGTGTCACTGGCTAGCACTGTAGATGTTCAAACTGACTATTTTTCTTTCTTTTAGAAAAGAAAGGTAAAGACAATATTTAATTTTTGATTGCCCCATGCAACAAGGGCACCTAACAGTGATACGGCAAGACAACCTGATCCCTTAGCTTACTGGAAGAGTTGATCATGCTTAGGAGATGTAAACTAATGGGCCAGAATCTGTATGCAAGGTTAATGAAAAATTTAATTAAAAGCCTTGTCAAGCAGCATACAACTCTGGAATAGACACCTCACATTAAGAGATAATTGCCAAATGCAGTCAGGATTTAGTTATTAATTGAGTGTCCCACTGAGACATGTGAGTAAGAGAGGTTGGATATAACATGGTTAACCACATCACCAAGTTTTCTCCACATCAACAAAGGGAATCCCAGAAGAACCCCCAATCTAAGAGAACTAATTCTTTGGAGTTCCCAAGAGTTCAATGACATGAAGGATAGGAGTTGGGCTAAAAATACCAGCTTGGGTCTCCTGCATGGTAGCACCATCTGTTTTCATGTATACTTGGTAAGATTGGATGACTTACAGTATATTGAAGAGAAAGAAGATTTCAGGAAGAGAAGAACCTGTAGTATAATACTGAAATTTATTTGTTTTTTTTTACATGCCTTCAATTGCCTTTCTGTTTCAGTCCAATGAATGCCCTCAGCAGTGAAAGGTATGGTGCAGGCTGGATCATCTTGTTTTGTGCAGGTTTGCTCAATTCAGAACAAGTGACATGAGGGCTGTTTTAGATGGCTACTAGTCCAAACACATTTGAGAAGGGGAGCGTCACTCAATTTCAACCTATTACTGGTTGGTTCCCATTGCAAAATTTAGCTACAGTAGTTAGACTGGAAGATAGGCTAGAAATGTAGACAATGTCAGCAGAAAAAGACCAATGGTCCATCTAGCCTGCTCATAGTTCCCTATCAAACCCCAGGACCTACTGTCCATACAGGGTACTAGCCCTCACTTTCTATCTCCTTGTTTCCTTCCCTACCACTGTTCTGCCCAGCAGTAAGTTGTTATTTTTTACCATGTGATCATGCAGTGGTGTGTCGAGTTAAGTGCCACAATCCTGCCAGCTTTACGTGTCACCTTGATGGCACCTTTCAAGTTTATTTTAGTTAGCAATGGTATATTTTGGTATAATTCCCAATTGCTACTATGGTATGTCATTTTAGACTGTCACATACACGCATGTGCACACTCCACCATGATCCACAAGCTTTCCCCTACAGTATCTTGTAATATTAATTCTAGGGATGTGGATATGATGTTCTATCCACACATCTAGACAGTGTCCTTTCCCTTTAAGATGATGCCAGAAAGTCTTCAAGCTGGCTGCTCTCACCCACCCAGGTGGTAACTCCTTCGGGTCTGCCCCATAATGCCAGATCTTCTTTTCCTCTGGAAGAAGCAGGTTCCCACCTTACCACTCCCATGTAGAGTAGGCCCTCATGCTCAAATCTACAAAATTTACTTCCAAAACTTAAAACTATTTTGAGTTTGTCTTCAGCTCGATCTCCGATCACGATCATCATGGATGATAAGTCCATTCCCAGGTTCCATCAGTGCCCTTGCATGCAGAAGATGTCCAGGACTGACCCGCATGCCACATGTGTCTACTGCATGAGGCATGATCCTGATCTCCAGACCAGCTACTTTTGTCGTTTCTATTACCAGAATGTTCTGGAGGACCGTCTTGCCTGACTTAAGCTGGGCCAGTCAGCGCATTGGAACCTGCTGGTCAAATCTAAGGATGCCCATTGGGTGGTCTCCATGGCTGCAGGGTCTGCTGAACAGTTTGTGGCATTTGAGGAGGAGGCAGCCAGGCTGCTTCTCTCTCTCTCTCTCTCTCTCTCTCTCGCCCTCTTTCTCCTCTTCAGCTTCTGCCTTCGTGCCACTCCAGCTGGGTTCAGCTTTTATGGAGTCCTTCAAAAAACTGGTCCAGTCCCTGCTGACCTTTGGTCAAGGACCCTCTGGACACAAATTAAAATCTAAAATGCAGTCCAAGAAGGTAAAAGACAGGACTTGCTGCCATTAATGGGATCGGAAACACTCTTGGTTGAAAGCCTCTGATTCCCACACTTCTCCAGATTTGACTTCATTTGAATCCTTGTCCCAGGCCACCGGCTCCTCGGTAACCCCATTGGGCCAGTTGGCTGAGATGCTGGTTGATGTCCCAGATGAGATTTTTCTTGAACCAACTGACCAGTTGTGAACTGAAATGGCTGACACTTCCTTGTTCAGGGCTCCAGTCCTGACTCAGACTGTTGGAGGGATGGATCAGTCCTCTGATCCACCACCTCTGGTCAACAACCTAAGCCAGGAGGAGCCTTGGCACTCATCGACTCCCTCCGAGACTCGCCGCCGGTCCTCCTGGCAGTTTTGGTCTCAGTCTTCTTCCCATGGTTTGAACCAGTCCTGCCAACATCATCGCTCCCACTCTTGGCACCATGGGAAGCGGCGCTGCTGCTACTCTTCATCCTTGGGTGAGGAGAGGCTTCAGTGCAAATTGTGTCAATGCTACAAGGATTTGATGTGGCAACAGTTGGTGCTTGCTGGAATCAAGCTGACTCTGGCTCTTACACTGGCCATCACCTGGCTGTTACCTGAAAGGCTGATACGGTTTCCATCAACGGAGCTGACCAAAATGGTCTCAGCTTGGCCACCCCCAGTGTCTCTGCCTATTCTGGTGGAACTTCCACCTAAATAGCCACTGACCAGAGCCTTGGCCATCTAAGGGGCTTCCCCTTCGGCTGTCAGTCACCATCACCCCTGACCATCCATAGAGGGTCAGTGGGGGCTCAGGTGGTCAACCACTCTTTAACAACTCCTCAGAGTCTGAGGGATCCTCCCTGCACTCCAGTCTGGTTGACATGGAGTCCATGGGAGACCTCTTGACAGATGAAGGTTCATCTTCTTTCATGGGCCTTCTCTGCTTGATCTACGAGTCGACGGGTATAAAAATGGAGCCTGTCCAGAAGTGGGCTCATTACCGATTGACTGAGATTCTCGACCAGAGAAACACTCCTATGCAGGCTTTCCCAGTGCGATAAGCCATCCTTGACCCTGCCCTGGAGCTTTGGCAGTGCCCTGCTTCATGCCCTGTGATTTCTGCTCGAATGACCTGCAAATACTTGGTTCTCACTGGCTCCCTTTCAGGTTTCACAGAGCACCCCTTGGCCAAGGGATTGGTGGCAGACTCTGCATTTAGGCACTCCAGCAACACTGAGGATATTGACAAGCCACCTGCCAAGGAGTCCAAGAAGTTGAACCATGCGGCTAAGAAAGTCAATGCTGCCTCCACACTTGGCCTTTGCTAGGAAAGCTCAGCTCTCCTCATGGCCCACTTCTCTCATGACCTGATGGGTGCCCTGAATGAGGTGCTTCCTCATCTGCCAGTGGACCTTCACACCATGGTCAAACAGGTTTGGGACTAGGGCCTGGCTATAGCCAAACAACAACTCCAGAGAGCAATGCACGTTGGGGACTCTTGTGCCCGTTCCATGGTGGCCTCAGTGGCCATGAACCACAGGGCTTGGCTGAGGATCTCGACCTTCACAGAAGACACTCAGCACAAGCTGGCAGATGTCCCTTTTCTGGGCACCAACCTATTTTGACCTGGGGTCAAGGGTCACCTCACCTGTAACGAGGCATTCAGTTCCATCTTGGACTCTGTGACATTGGCCCAGAAGGACTGTAAGGGCTCTAAGCAGCAGCAGAAGAGGAAGCCCTTTTGGTCCACCTCCACTCCTGCAGCCAAACTTGCCCAGCCCCAGGCTGGCCAGAGTGCTCAGGTCTGGCAATCGTGGCCTAAGTCGGTGGCCTCAGTCATCCGTAGGCCTGGACAGAGAGGCTTCAGTGGCACCTCAGCTGTGCCCTTCTCCTTTAATCATGCTTAGTGATGGGATGAGAGGGGCCTCCCTCATGCCCATCAAACTTCCTCTAGGTCCTCCCATGGGGGTCTTGCTCCACCACTTCCTTTCCACCTGGTCCACTGTCAATATGGAGAGGTGGGTTCTTGAAGTAGTGGGTCAGGATCTGCCACTGGAATTTGAGCAGTACCTTCTTGCTGAGCCTGTGTCCCATGGGAGGATTTGGTTTTCACAGGCACGCTGTCAGCTGTCAGAGATGACATAGCCCAGTTCCTCCGCAAGGACGTCATGGATCCTCTGGAACATCCAGGGTTTGTCTCCAGGTGCTTCTTGGTGCAAAAGTAGATGGGGAGCTGGCACCCCATTCTAGATCTGCATGACCTGAACAAGTTCCTCAGGCAGCGCACCTACAGGATGGTAACTCTATGTCAGATCATACCATCCCTAGAATGAAACATGTGGTTTTGCTCCCTGGATATTCAGGATGTGGTTTTTCACATCTTGATCCATCCGTCTCATCAAAGGTTCCTCTGCTTTCAAGCAGAAGGAGCCCTCTACAAGTTCCAGGCCATGCCATTCGGCATCTTCTCAGCCTCCAGGGTCTTCACCAAATGCATTGCAGTGGTGGCAGCTTATCTGAGGCACTGAGGGCTCCAGGTTTACCCCTACCTGAATGACTGGCTAATTGCAGGTCCCTCCAAGCAGGAGGTGGAGCAGTCCAGGGACCTGGCCCTCCAGACCTGCATCTCCCTTGGCCTTCCAAGTTAGAACTCATGCCCTTGAAGGGGATCTGGTTCATTGGGGTGGAGCTCAACTCTTGCAAAGCCAAAGCCCGGCTTCCGGCTGACAGTGTGGAGGCTCTCTTCTCCTGTGCCCAATCATTTCAGGTTGGGCAATTGCATCCTGCCTGGGACATCCTGTGCTTGCTGGGCTACATGGTGGCCTGCACCATCTTGCTTCATTGGGCCCACTGGAGAATGCACTCCCTGCAGTGGGAGTTGGCCAGTCAGTGGTCTCAGTGCAAGGGTCACTTCATCCATCTGGTTACTGTGACCAAGAGGATGTGAGATGCCAACCAGTGGTGGTTAGTCCCAGCACATCTGCAGGAAGTATCCCATTTGTCTGCTCAAAACTGATGGTCATCCTGCTGACCGGTGCCTCTCTCATGGGCTGGGGTGCCCACCAGGGGGAACACAGAGTCCGTGGGCTCTGGACCCTTAAGGACTCTCGATGTCACATCAACCTGCTGGAGCTCTGAGCAGTTTGGCTGGCACTGACTACATTCACTCTGCACATTCGGGGTCAAGTGGTCCAAGTCCAGATGGAAGACACCTTGACCATGTACTACCTCAATAAACATGGCAAGACACACTCCCTACCCCTGTGCAGGGAAGCCCTCTGTGTCTGGACCCCCGTGCACAGCATGGAGGTGGATCTCCTAGCCATTCATGTGGCAGAAGCCTCCAGTCAGCTGGTGAACACCCTCAGCTGGGTGGGCGAGGCATCTCATGAGTGGTCTCTCCACCCAGAGATAGTTCACAGTCTGTTCTCCCAGTGGGGCACCCCTCAGGTGAACCTGTTCACCTCCAGGAAGAACACAAATCTGAGGCTGTTTCATACCCACTCTCCCTCAGCAGGGAACACTGCAGGGGGATGTCTTCTCAAGGCTCTGGACCCCAGGCCTTTTCCATGCCTTCCCTCTACTTCCCTTATTCCACAAGGTGCTCCTCAAGGCCATGAGGGACAAGGCAGAGGTGATCCTGGTGACTCTGGACTGGCCATGCCAGTTATGGTACCCCGATCTCCTCAGCCTCAGCAGCAGGCTCCAGAGGCATCTTCCCCTATCCCTGGACCTGCTCTCCAGCAATCAGGGAAAGTACTCCACCTGCACCTTCAATCCCTGCACCTGACAGTCTGGTTCCTGAGAAGCTAGAGTTCCAGGCTTTGGGTGTCTCCAAAGCTGTCTTGACCATTGTAGAGACATCTCAGAAGGAGTTGACTAGGAAGTGCTATGCCTTCAAATGGAAGAGATTCTCCATTTAGTGTCAGGGCAAGGGGTTGGGCCCTTTGGTCTGCCCAGTGGCTAGCATTCTTGATTATCTTTGGTCCCTCTCTCAGTCAGGCCTTCAGCCGATGACCCTTAAGGTGCACCTGCCAGCCATCTCTGCTTACTGGGCATGGGCCGGTCAGCAGTCAGTGGCACAGGAGAAGTTGGTCTGGTGTTTTTTGTGAGGGCCTTAACCACATTTCCCCTCCAGTGCATGAATCACCACCACCATGGGACTTGTTGCTGTTTTTGGCAAAGCTCATGGGCAAGCGATTCAAACCAATGCACAGGTGTGATATCTCTTACCTGTCATGGAAGACTGCCTTCTCGGTGGCTATCACATCAGCCAGAAGGATCAATGAGCTCCGGGTACTCTTGGTGGAGTCTCATTCCTGGTCTTTCACAGGGACAAGGTTGTCCTGCGCCCCAACCCAAAGTTCTCCCCAAAGGTTGTGTCAGAATTTCACCCTAACCAGGTGATTAATCTCCCAGTGTACTTCATCAGTCACACCTCAGAGGCTAAGCACAGGCTCCATACTCTGGACTTGAGGCGAGTGCTTGCTTATTGTAAGGAGTGCACTGCTGGAGTTCAGGGAGAGGTTTGCCAGCTATTTGTCACCTAGCTGCACCTGGCAGGCCTACAGCCAAGTGGATGATTGGCAGGTGGATCACATCCTGCATTGATCTCTGCTATAGGTTAGCAAGTAGGGAGCATCCTGGAAGGCTAAGGGCTCATTCCACTCACCATACCACTGTACTGGTGGCTGCTTCCAGTGAAATCCCTATCCAGGAAATCTGCAGGGCTACTACCTGAAGGTCATCACACACTTTCTTTTCCCATTACCAGATTGACCTTGAGGCATGCGGGGATGCTGGCTTGGGGGCCTCAGTTCTGCAATCTCTGTTCCCTAAGTATGGTGTATGTGCCTTGCCTCCCTCCTCCTGGAGAACTGCTAGGAGTCTGCCTAGACCTGTGGATAGAACATCATATCCAGGTCCCTAGAAACACAGGTTACTCACCTGTAACAGTAGTTCTAGGAGTGGTATATGATGTTCATCCACATGAACCCACCCAACCTCCCCTGGCTTTGGTGCACAACTCTGCTTACAGCAGGCAAGTTCTGGTGTCATGGGGCAGAGCCAAGGGAGTTACCACCCGGGTGGGTTTAAGGATCCAGCTTGAAGACTTTTCAGCATCCTCTTAAAGGGAAAGGACACTGCCTAGACGTGTGGATGAACATCATATACCACCCCTAGAACTACTGTTACAGGTGAGTAACCTGTGTTTTAAGTACAGTATACTGTTCTTTGGTTCTGTGAGATTTGAGTGACTTAAAAAGAGCAAGCCCCAAATAGGCGAACACAAAACAGCGCAGCCACAAACAGTGATGGGTACAACTCAGCAATTCACTGATATAGCTAGAAAAATATAAAGGTACTTTTCTGCAGATGGTGAAGCCCCTTCACCCCCTTACTAAATTAATTAACTTTGAGGTGGAAGCAATTTGGGGAGGGGGGAAAGTCGTAGGTCACCATTTTGGCGATCACTGGCTTGTATCCCCCACCATTTGTGGCCTCACTGTTTTGTATTCACCTATTTTGGGTTTGCTCTTTTTGAGTCACCCAAATCACAGGATACCCTGTTCTTTGATGTATTACTAAGTAATCTAAAATGCCAACAGTAAGGGCTATTTAACAGTCTGGGATAAATGTGGTTCTTGGATGGTGGATTAGAAACATGGGCATTTGGGGCTTCTGGGAACATCCTTGGGAATTTGCAGACCAAATTGTAAGTTTATACCTCAAGAAATTCAAAAGTTATATATGCTTTTGTATGATGCCAGTGAAGCAAAGGCCGTATCACATCGAAACAGTGACATTTCAACATCGAAAGTCATTACAGCAACAATTTCAATGAAATTTGAAATTGTCTCTGTAATGGTCCTGCTAGCAAAATTTCACATTTCCCTGTGATACGTCCCCCTTCTGCGTCAAGTCCAACTCAGACTTGGATCTTAAGAGATCAGGGGGTGCGGGGAAGCCCACCTCCCTGAAAAACATTTTCAATGTCTGACAGGCAAAATTTTGTCTGTCAATATTGTGGCTATTGCTGTGCCACATTTTGACAACTTTGTTGTCGATGTGGCTTGGTGGAACTAGCAAAGGCAATGGTGTCTTGAGACAGGTTACATTTTTTCCTTCCCAGACACCACACCAAAGTCACCTTCAAAAACCACATTACGCTTTTGTTATAAACCTGGGTACTTGGAGGGCTTCAGGAGACAACCTGGGAACATGCGCAATGAATGTCAAGTTTATACCACAAGACATTCCAAAGTTATAAGGCTTTCTGTGTAGTGCTATAGATCAGAGGCATCAACCACCCAGATACTATTTACTGTATTTGTTTTTCTTTCACAGATGCCACACAGAAGTCACACTCAAAAAACATTTTACATTTTTTTAGAAAGCTGAGGCTCGATTTTCAAAGCCTCGAGTATGACGAAAGCTGCCTACATCAAACATAATTGATGCCAGTGGTATCTTGCATCAACAGATGAGGTAATCATGATTTTTGAATGTGGTCTGCATTGAAAGGTTGAGTTGTTATGCCAAACTGGCCCTGCCCCAGTCTTGTGACTGAGATCAGGGTGCACCAGGTTGAAAGGGGGCTTGCATCATGATGGGGCTGCAGCATTCCCTTTTTAGAATTTTGCAAGCTCCACCATGGATGCAGCAAGGGGCTCCACTTAGACCAGCCTGGAGGTGTCTAAGAGCATTGTGTCAATTCCAGTTGATGTTGCCAGTGGGGGGTGGAAGACTGCCAGGATGGGACCTGGGGCAGGCAGAGTACAGGGGGCACCCTAGGGGGCATGAGAAAGATGGAGAAAGTGTTAGTGGTGATTTGGCACCCCGCTGAGGTGCATTGTGCTATGCCAAGCAGTCAATCAACTGGTGGTCCAGGAGAGCTGGCAGGGAGGGAAACTGACATAGCCCCAGGAGGGCACTGCTGTGGTACCTGCCACAGAGGTGACATGAGGCACAAGCATGTATGTGGGAAGAATTGACTGCAGGTTGTGAGCTACCAGTGATGGAGGGGAACCTTCTCTGGGCATCGCTACTGTCCCCTAGTACTCAGCCCCCCCATGTTGTGCCAGGCCACCTCTCCTGTACATGCTTGTGCCTCATGTCACCTCTGGTGTAGGTGCCATGGATGTGCCCACCTGCGGCTGTGTGTCAGTTTCTCTCCCTGCCAACCCTCCCTGGACCACCAGTCAATTGACTGCCTAGCATAACACAATGTACCCTGGCAGGGTGTCAAATCACCACCCTGCACTTTCTGCATCTCCCTCACACCTCCTAGGACACCCACCATGCTCTGTCTGGCCCTGGCCCCCTCCTGCCATGCACAGTCATACAACCACCACCTTCATGGCCCCTCTAGTGTTGTGCTGGGTGGGGGGGGCCAGATTCCAGTGGTGATTCCTGCAGATGCCCCAAATGTTTGGTGCTAGCCTGTAGCTGTGGTGACTCCTGGGATGTTGACACAAGGACCCCCATTTATAAAATTGGGTGCCAGGTTCCTGATGCACCCAGAGTTCACTGTAGCCCTAGAGTGACGCAACTTGTGTCACTCTAAGGGCTCGTTAAAAATCAAGCCCCTGGGCATTTGGGAGGTTTAGGGAACACCTTGTGGAACATGTATACTGAACTTAATGTTTATACCACAAGAAATTAAAAAGTGATGCTTGCTTCTGAATGGTGTTAGTGAAGTGAAAGCAGGGCCTCCCTGTCATCAGGCATTATGAGGTGAAAATCCAAAATAATAGCTGCCTTCTGCTTCCCCGACACTACATAGAAGTCACCCTTGAAAACCACTTTACACTTTTGTTATTAACCTGGGCACTTGAGAAGCTGCAGTGTGCACCCTGAGAAACATGCACACTAAATGTCAAGTTCCCACCTCAGGAAATTCCAAAGTTATGATGTTTATTGTGGGGTGCTATTGAACAAAGGCACCTGGATACAGTTTACTGTGCCTTTTTCCCAGATGCCACACAGAAGTCACCCTGAAAAAAAGACTTCAACTTTACACTTTTGTTAGAAACCTGGGCACTTGGAGGGCTTTAGGGGACACCTTGGGGAAAAGTATACTGAATGTCATGTTTATACCACAATAAATTCAAAAGTTATGCTTGCTTTTGAAGAGTGTTAGTAAAGAGAAATATGGGCTTTGCTATCATCAGACAGTCCAGGTGGAATCCAGCCTTCAAGCTGCCTTCTACTTCCCAGGCACCACACAGAAGTCACCCTAGAAAACCACTTTACACTTCTGTTTAAATCTAGGTACTTGAGGGGCTTCAGGAAGCATGCTGGGGAACATGCACACCAAATGTCAAGTTTATACCTCAAGAAAATCTAAAGTTATAAAGTTTTCTGTGTGATGCTACTGAACAAAAACATCAGTCACCGGATACAGTTTACTGTACCTTTTTCCTTTCCCAGACACCACACAGAAGCCACCCTCGAAACACCACTTTACATTTTTTTAGAAACCTAGGCACTTGGGGGGGCATCAAGGGACACCTTGTGGAACATGTATGCTGACGTTCATGTTTACATGATAACATAAAAGTTGTGCCTACTTTTAAATGGTGTTAGTGAAGTGAAAGCAGGGCCTCCCTGGCATCAGACATTTGAGGTGGAAATCCAACATGCGAGCTGCCCTCTGCTTCCCAGCACCACACAGAAGTCACCCTAGAAAACCACTTTACACTTTTGTTATTAACCTGGGCACTCATGTTGCTTCAGGGGACACTGTGGGAAACATGCACACTGAATGTTAGGTTTGGCTGGATAGGAACCTAAACTTCTCCATCCACATTGATGCCATTCTAAAGAAACTCTGGCCTAAGCTAGGGGCCCTCTATCGTAACAGGGGTAGCATCCCACATCCGGAAAGGCGCAAACTGGTACATAAAATGATACTGCCAACTTTCGACTATTGTGATGTTGTATACGGAGCTGCCCCTCAATCCTCCTTATCCAGGCTTGAACCTCCCTTTAACACCTTCTGCCAGTTTGCCCTGGATGACCCTACTCTGATACATCACTGCACTCTTTACTGCTCTCTAAATTTTCCCTCACTTATTGACAGGAGAACATTGCACGTAGCAAACTTTACCTCTAAATTCTGGCTAGGCTCGTTCCCCTCTTACCTGTCCACCTCCTTATCTGCCCCTCACCCCTCCAAATACACCCTCTGATCTGATGACTCTCACTCACTGAATATAGTCTACAGAAATACTACATCCGGCCAAATGGTATTCTCCCATCGCCTACCTAAGCTCTGGAACCAACTACTGTCCCACATCCGCCACTCCTCATCAGCCTACTCTCTCTCTACATCCCTAGCAAACTACCTAGTGATGAATTGCAACTGCATCTAGCCCCATAGGGCCCTGCCTAGCTGCTGGTCTATACCTCTTCCTTCCTCCAGCTGGGCCAAACATCTGCCCCCTATACCAAACCCCTCTTCCATTCCTAGCACTTCTGCAACTTAGCACTTTCTATCACCCCTACTGTTCCACCCCCCCGTGTACCTTTGACTATCCCCCCGTCAGCCACTCACAAATGTATCGTAATCTAGAAATGTTACTAGCTATTGTTGGTGTTAACTGTACAGTCTGTCTATATGCTGCTAATCTAATTCCTGATGTATGTATCCTGTTCTACTACTTATTGTTCCCACTCCCTTTCCCCAGGACATACTGTGAGATGAGCATTGTTGCTCAGTGTAACCTTCCTGGTGAAACATTTCAATAAATAAATAAAATAAATAAATACCTCAATAAATTCTAAAGTTATTACGTTTTCTGTGTGGTGCTATTGAACAAAGGCATGAGCTGCCTGGATACAATTTACTGTATCTTGTTTCTTTCCCTGACACCACACAGAAAGTTACCCTTGAAAACCATTTTACACTTTTTGTCATAAACCTGGACACTTCTAGGGCTTCAGAACACATGCAGGGGAACATGCACACCAAATCTGAAGTTTATACCACAAGAAATTCTAGTTATAACATTTTCTGTGTAGTGCTATTAAACAAAGGCATCAGCTGCCTGGATGCAGGTGACAGTGCCTTTTTCTTTCCCAGACACCACACAGACGTCACCCTTGAAAACTACTTTGCACTTTTGTTAGAAACCTGGACACTTTGGGGGCTTTTTTGGACACCCTGTAGAAAATGTATGCTGAATTACAAGTTTATGTCACAAGAAATTCAAAAGTTATAACTTTTTTCTGTGCGGTGTTAGTGAACAAAGCCATTGGCAACCTGAAGACAAAGTTTTTTTTTCCCCTACGCAGACACCTCACAGAAGTCACTCTCAAAACCACTTTACACTTTTGTTATAAGCCTAGGCACTTGATGGGGCTTCAGGGGACACTTGGGGAGCATTCAGCCTGGGAATTTGGGGAACTTTACCCTTAACACTGCAAACAAATAAATACCCCAGGCAATGAAAAAGACACAGAAGTGCTATTGTTTTATTTTCCTGTTATTGTTTATATCCTTTTATTTATTTCACAATGTTACTTTGTGTTTACTTAAGGGCCTGGATATTCAGACTGCACCAGGCTGTGGCACAAGCCTGGGTGCAGCGCAACTTGGCTGAGTAGGGGCGTTGACTGAGCGATATTCAACGGAGCTGTGGCATGGCACAGCATCGCTGAATATTGCACCCTGGCCACCCGCAGTGTGCATGGTGGAGTGGCACTGCACCAGCGCAAGTGGCAAGAGTGGAGCAGGGGGATGCGCTAGTGCAAGTTCCATTGCACTAGGTGCAAGAACCGCGATATTCAAAAGTGTCAAATGGGGCCATAATGTATGCAAAGTGCAAATGGGGAATCTGCATGTCATTATAGGGCCATTTGCATGCAGGTGCCTGATCCCTGGCAACTTGCGCCTGGCGCCCTGCCAGGCAGTAGCTGTCGGGGACTGATGCACCCTGCACATTGCGGCAATGTGCCCCTCTGCCCGATCGTGGGCATATGTAGAATAGATACGCGTCCAACATGCCTGGTGGTCCAGTGGACAGCTTGCAGTCCGATTGTGAGCATATGTAAAAAAAAGCAATGTCCTATATCCCTGGTAGTCCAGTAGACTGCTCGCAGCCCGATCATGGGCAAATGTAATGTAGGGAACTCACGGTACCCCCCTACCCACCCGCTCCTGGGCCCCACGATGCTCCCCCCATCAGCAGGCGGCGGCACCCACTCACCTGCTGCCTGCACGCGCCGACTGACAGTGTACGGTAAGGCTTCGCCCAGTGGTCCACAGCATGAGACAATGGGCGTGCAGCCTGTACTGTACTACACAGTCCAGATATCTAAATGGATCCATTCACATATCTGGACTGTGTAGTATGGTATGGGATTGCACGCTCATTGGTGTACGCTGTGGACCAGTGGGCGTACAGCCCTACCGTACACTGTCAGTCGGCGGGCAGTGGGGCAGCAGGTGGTTGGGGTGCTGCCGCCTGTCGCTGATGGGGTGGGAGCGAGGCGGTGGGGCTCAGTGGGCAGTTGGGGAGGGGGGTACAGTGGAGCTCTCCTTATTACATATGCCTGCAATTGGGCTGTGAGCAGTCCACTGGACCACCAGGGATATTGGACATATCATTTTACATGGATGCCCGTGATCAGGCTGCAAGCAGTCCACTGGACCACCAGAGATATTGGACTTATATTTTCACACAGATGCCCATGATCGGGCTTGGGGGGCGCCACCATGAAGGTGCAGCCAGAGCTCAGGTGGCCACCCACAGGTGGCAGCTGCCGTGTTGCGCCTTGCAATATAGCAGCTTACCTGTGGGTGGCCAGCTGTTGTTCCTTTTTTTTTGGCTCACCTGTGTGCAGCGCAAGTAGGGGTTGTGCATGCATGGACTCAGCACATCACGGGCTGAATGTCGGGATGTGCAGAGTATGCATGGGCACACCCCCCACCTGCACTGCATACATTACAGGATAAGCTCCGGTGCATCGGGATTTGTGCCAGGCACAATCCCCATTTGAATATCGTGCTGGGGCACATCAGTGGATTGAGCATGGTGCAACACTGTTGTACCATGCGCAACCCTTCTGAATATCCAGGCCAATGTGTACTTAATGTACAGGTGCACCCCTCTTTTTTAATTTTTTGGAACAGTCTAAGTATTTTTATTCACACTGTACTGTACTGTGCTTTTTGTTTGCATAGAAAAGGATCTACAGTCAAGTTCAAAGCTGTTACCAAACTAGATCTGCAAAGACATTTTGGTTTACTTACAGTACTGTGTAATGTGCTGTACAATAGAATGGCAGATTGTATCAAATCATTTTTGCATAGTTCTAGGCTGACACTGTCTGTTACTACCAATCCTATAATCTCCCCCAGGTGACATCAAAGCACTAGGCAGAAGTGGGAGATTCACTAGAAAGCAATGCATGTTAGATGTTATATTGTTTACTTTAAGCTCTGATCGTATAGAAACTCTAACATGTACTGTGGGCTACTGAATGTCCTACTGCTGGCTTACGCTCTCATGTCAGCTTGCATATAGTCTCGGATTTTCAGTAACAGATACTGTAAAGTAGTGTCAGTCTAGAACAAAGCAAACTGCAGTAATACAGATACTGTACAGTAGTATCAGTCTAGCACTAACCAAACTACAGTAGTACAGATGCTGTATTTTAGTGTCAGTCTAGCACCAACCAAACTGCAGTAGTAAAGATACTGTACAGCAGTGTCAGTCTAGCACCAACCAAACTACAGTAGTACAGATACTGTATTTTAGTGTCAGTCTAGCACCAACCAAACTGCAGTAGTAAAGATAGTGTACAGTAGTGTCAGTCTAGCGCCAACCAAACTACAGTAGTACAGATACTGTACTTTAGTGTCAGTCTAGCACCAATCAATCTGCAGTAGTACAGAAACTGTACAGTAGTGTCAGTGTAGCACCAACCAAACTACAGTAGTACAGATACTGTACAGTAGTGTCAGTCTAGCACCAACCAAACTACAGTAGTACAGATACTGTACAGTAGTGTCAGTCTAGCACCATCCAAACTGTAGTAGTACAGATACTGTACAGAAGTGTCAGTCTAGCACCAAACTGCAGTAGTAAAGATACGGTACAGTAGTGACAGTCTAGCACCAACCAAACTACCTGTAGTACAGATACTGTACTTTAGTGTCAGTCAAGAACCAACCAAACTGCAGTAGTACAGGTACTGTACTATAGTGTCAGTGTAGCACCAACCAAACTGGAGTAGTACATATACTGTACAGTAGTGTCAATCTAGCACCAAACTGCAGTAGTAAAGATACTGTACTTTAGTGTCAGTCTAGAACCAACCAAACTGTGGTAGTACAGATACTATACAGTAGAATCAGTCTAGCACCAACCAAACAGCAGTAGTACAGATACTGTACTTTAGTGTCAGTCTAGCACCAACCAAAATGTAGTAGTCCAGATACTGTACAGTAGTGTCAATCTAGCACCAAACTGCAGTAGTAAAGATACTGTACTTTAGTGTCAGTCTAGAACCAACCAAACTGTAGTAGTACAGATACTATACAGTAGAATCAGTCTAGCACCAACCAAACTGCAGTAGTACAGATACTGTACAGTAGTGTCAGTCTAGCACCAAACTGCAGTAGTAAAGATACTGTACAGTAATGTCAGTCTAGCACCAACCAAACTACAGTAGTACAGATACTGTATAGTAGTGTCAGTCTAGCACCAACCAAACTGCAGTAGTACAGGTACTGTACAGTAGTGTTAGTGTAGCACCAAACTGCAGTAGTAAAATTCTGTACAGTAGTGTCAGTCTAGCACCAACCAAACTACAGTAATACAGATACTGTACTTTAGCATCAGTCTAAAACAGGGGTTCTCAAATAGTGAGGCCAGCCTCCTTGGGGATGCCCCAACCTGTTCCAGGGGAGGCTCAAGCAAGTCTGAAAAAGTACTGTATTTAAATGTTGAGTTTTATATATGTTGTGTGAAGAGATGAAGCACACTCAAAAAGGATATTAGTAGGAGAATTTTATGTATTTATTTACTAATAGGTGACAAGGGAGGTGAATGAGCAAGGTTAATTTCAGGGAAGGGTAGGGAGTGAATACACTTCAAAAGGTAACTGCCAAATAATCAAGAAATACAAAATGAACAATAGTGCAAACAAATATGAACAATAAACTAATAATCAGTGGTGGTAATTGTTCAATTTGTAGACTGATGGCAGAACAGCCTAAATACAAGGATTGAGCATAGAAGTGCTAAGAGCAATAGCAGAAAGGAGCAAAAGAATCCCTGAGAAGTTGCTTATGAGCAGGGAAGGAGGGGGAGAGGAAAAGTAGGAAGGTTATTTCATATAGAGAGGAAACAGAAAAAGTAGTCTGACCCATGAAGGTACTGCAACAAGGGGTAACAATGGTTTAAGAATGAAAATAGTGGAGGAAATAGGCTGACCTGGGGGTTACAATAAGCTGAAAAATAATATTTGTTATTTTATTTATTTGTTATTCAGATAACACCTTTGAGCACAAGAACTCTTTTTCAAAGGTGCCATGTCATTATAAGACAAAGAACTGAATGTGAGCCAAGTACTCAGAGGGATTTCTATTTATTCATGGTGTACTGCACAAAATACAGTATGTTATTTTTCTTTGGGGAGGCCCAAGATTATTTCAGTTTTTGGGGGAGGCTCAAAATCTTTTCCATGGATATGGGGAGGCTCACTGTGACAAAGTCTGAGAACTATTGGTCTAGAACCAACCAAACTGCAGTAGTACAGGTACTGTACAGTAGTGTCAGTGTAGCACCAACCAAACTACAGTAGTACATATACTGTACAGTAGTGTCAGTCTAGTGCCAAACTGCAGTAGAATAGATACTGTACTTTAGTGTCAGTCTAGCACTAACCAAACTGTAGTAGTACAGATACTGTACAGTAGTGTCAGTCTAGCACCAAACTGCCATAGTAAAGATACTGTACAGTAGTGTCAGTCTAGCACCAACCAAACTACAGTAGTACAGATACCGTACTTTTGTGTCAGTCTAGAACCAGGCAAACTGCATAGTACAGGTACTGTACAGTAGTGTCAGTGTAGCACCAACCAAACTACAGTAGTACAGATAATGTACTCTAGTGTCAGTCTAGAACCAGCAAAACTACAGTAGTACAGATTTTGCACAGTGGTGTCAGTCTAGCACCAACCAAACTACAGTAGTTCAGTATACTGTAATACAATCTGCTATACTACAATATAGAACACTGTTGTAAGTAAATCAGTGCTGTATTTTCTACACACAAAGTTAAAGGGGAACAGTCACCACCAAGTGCCACACACTCAAGAGTGTGACTGGTCCCAGTGTGCAGTTTATGTGGAAAACATTTTGGTTTATATACCATTTACTGTAGTACAATAGATTGGGCTGGCAGTATAGCCTATAGGTCAGAGGAACAAGGTGTGAATGAGCTTGATACATCCAGCAGACCAGACCTGAGTTTGATTCTCACAACCTCAACTTGCACACTGTGTGACTCTGAGCAAGTCACTTAACCGTCCAGTGCTCCCAGGTCACCCCTGAAAACAGGCACTTGTGCCTAGTGGGCCTTAGCCAGTTACCAAAGACTAAAATAAAAAAATAAAAATAAAATTATATCACACTAATTTTGCTTACTTCTAGGCTAGACATTTTCTTTTACTACAAATCCTAGAATCCCCCCTGCTGACTTACAAGAAGTAGTCAGCAATGGGAGATTCAATAGCATGTTTGACCTCATCTTGTTTACTGTATGCTCTGATCTTTCAAAAGCTCTGACATGCATCACAATGTACTGAAGTTCCCACTGCTGCCTACTGCTTTGATGTCAGCTGGTGGGGGGGATTCTGGGATTTGTAGTACAAGAAAATATCAGCCTCCAACTAAGCAAAATTTGTGTAATATAATCTATTACTGTATACTGCAGTAAACAGTAAGTAAACCAAAATGTTTTTGCACACAAAGTGCACATTAGGACAAGCCACACACTTGAGTATGGGGCACTTTGTGATGACTGTTCCACTATAAAACTGGCATCAGCCCCACGCTTTAACTAGGTGATCACTGATCCCCTTCACAATGCACAATACTGTAGTGTGGTATTTTCCTTCTTGTTAATTTAACATCTAGTTTTTACTTTATGCTGTACCTCGTATAGGTACTATGCTTTTTGTTTTCATTGGACAGCAGGAGGCCCTGTTACACCTGACAGGAGGCCCACAAGCTGTACTTTACATAAAGGTTCAAAAATTTGCTTACATTTTTCCTTTTGAATCCTGTTACACTCCACAGGACAGGAGGCAGAATAAAATGCTTAACATTCAGGAGTGCAGACCAAAAAATGCATATATTTGGACCATGTTTGTTTCTACAACAGGCACAAAAGGTACTGTACTACTGTATAAGCATTGTACACCATGACATTGGTTTTTGCCACCACCATACATAAATTAATACAGCTGACATGCATTCCCCCATCAGAAACCCACTTACAGAATCAACCCAGAGCCCTCAGCCCCCCACATGCTGCCCAACTCCAGAGCCCTCAGCCCCCCACATGCTGCCCCTACCCCAGAGCCCTCCATCCCCCATGTGCTGCCCCACCCGGACCCTCAGGCCTCCACACACTGTCCCCTCATAGTTAGAAACAGACAATGACAGCAGAAAAAGACCAACCCAGTCTGCCCAAGTTCCCTATAATGCCTGGAACCTACTGTTCCTCCAGGGTACTAACCGTCCCCATCCTCTCACTATTCTCCTTCTTGTTCCTGTTGCCCCCGGTAACCACTATTGCTTTCATTATATCTCAGCTCTGCTTGAATACCCTGACTGTGTTTGCACCCACCACTTCTTCCGGAAGTCTGTTCCAAGGTTCAACCACGCTTTCCGTAAAATAGTACTTCCTCACATTTCTCCTGAAAATATCTCCTGTTAATTTCCATTCATGTCCACATGACTGCAAATTGGTATTCAGGTTAAATATAGTTCCCCATAGTTCACTTTGTTAATTCCTTTATGGAGCTTGAAGGACTTTATCATATCTCCCCTCTCCCTTTTCCAGTGAGTACACATTTAGTGCCTTGAGGCACTCCTCATTGTATCTGCCCTGGTGGCCTTGAATCATTTTTGTTACTCTGCACTACACTGTTTCCAACCTATCTTTATACTTTCTGAGGTGAGGACTCCAGAACTGGGTGCAGTACTCTAGGTGAGGCTTCACCAGGGATCTGCAGAGGGAAGCATTGCCTCTTTTCTTCTGCTATAAATACCCCTCCTGCTACATGCCAGCATCATGTTAGCCTTGCTATAGGCCTTGTTGCACTGACTCAACTGCTTAAATGAGTTTCTAATGATAACTCCCAGATCTCGTTGTATTGTAGTGTTGTAGTGCTAAGACTCTTTCTTCTCATGCAGTACTCTGTCTTGGGGTTCTTTTTCCCTAGGTGCATTACTTTGCACTTTCTAGCACTGAATTTTAACTGCCAAACCTTTGACCACCCCTCTAGCTTTTGTAGGTCTCTCTATATTTCCCTTATTCCCTTGTAACTACCCACCCTCCCACATAGTTTTGTGTCATCTGCAAAGAGACACAACCTGCCCTGGATTCCATCTCCGATGTCACTAATGAACACGTTGAAGAGGACCAGACCCAGGACCGATCCCTGTGGAACCCTGCTCATAACTTTCTTCTCCTCTGATTTAACCTCATTGACCACCACGCTCTGCTGCCTCCCCTCTAGCCAGTTACCTACCCAGTTCACTGTGGGTTTAGCTGCATCCAGGTCTTCCATGTTCCTGAGCAATCGTTTGTGAGGTACTGAGTCAAAAGCCTTGCTGAAGTCAAAGTAGATCATATCCACAGCATGGCCCTTGTCTAATTCCATTGTCACACAGTCAAAGAAAACTATTGGGCTAGTCTGACAAGATCTTGACAAATTTTCAGGCCCTCACACACTGTCCTACCCCACAGCCCTTAGACACCAATATACTTTACCCTGTTGCCCCAAATTAGAATTGTACAAAATACAGTGCTGTATGAAAATATAATGTCAGTGTCCTACCCTTATACTGTAGTTTTGCATACTGTGATTCATCATTAAGAGTTCAAGAGCTCAGAGGTAGTGCTGTATATTATAGTCTTTAAATGTAAGTCTTTCATTTAGTGTAAGTCCACAGTTAAGAAGAAACAGTCTTCTACTCTTCGGCCAAAATGCTCTCCGATGGTGGACAAGCCCTTCTCCAAGCTCCTCTAGGGTTCTTGCTGTTCTTGCACTGGGGGTCAGTGATCAGTGCAGCATCTGGTGGGACCTTCACTGCTTGTTGATATGGGTGGTCCTTGCTTTCTTGGTCATCTGGAGGGTGCTTGTTTTTAGGTTCCTCTGTGAGGATCCACTTAAGGGCCTCCACCTCCTTTCCCTCTGCCAGCTGCAGGGTCCCAGTTCTGATCTCCCAGTTGTGCATGCAGCATACTGTACATACCGTACAATACATACACAGCAGGTTAATACAGAACATACCAGAGATTTAACAAAAACCTGTTTTCATATTTATATAGAGAAATTATTTCTACCATGTGATTTTTGATAACCTGTGATCTGTTGTTATAATTTAGCGGGTGACATTTTCTGAATAACCAGATTTTACATGTGCAAAAGAAAAGAGACGCCAAATACTAACAATTTTAAACTGACACAGATGTACCCCAATAGTGTAAACATACAGTATAAAAGGCAAATTTTGTTGCTGAATGAAGTATCTATTTCTTTTGAAAAATAAAATTTGACAGGTATTTAGTTTCTCTGAAGGAACTACTGTTCATATATAAAAATATAACATTAGATATACAAAAGATGGAAAAATACATTTAATTTCTCATTGTAATACACAGAGCACCTAGTAACAGTTTCTGAACTTCAATGCAACAATTCTATTAAATTCTTTTCCACTAGCAGCATGAAACACAAAGGTTAAAACTCAATTTTTTAATCACAAACAGTTTATTATTAAAATCAAAAGAAATTACTAAACCATCAAAATATTGTACAAAAAATAAAATACTGTAAAATTAGTTATTTTCACAGAAAGTTATTTTAGGGAAAACACAAATGCAACTATAATTGTGTAAATTAAATTTAGTGCTACTGTAAGTTATTAGCACCACATTTATTGTAATGGAAAAACTGCTAATTAGCGCAAATTAATTTTAGCACAAATTACGGCTTCAGCAAGCATAGTGAAAATTAAACTGTGAAAATTTCAAGTTTTACAGTAGTCAGTTGTCTGTTTAGTAGATGTAAACACCTGGGGCCAGATATTCAAAACGTTGCACTGTGCACAAACAGATTGCGCCGGACCTGTGCCAGGCCACCATATTCAAAAGGCCAAATAGTGCCGGCATAACCTGGTAGCGCCGGTGCAGAAAGCTAATGTATGCAAGGGTCAATGTGAGGGGTGGGACCATGCATACAGGCACAATGACATAGTCAAAGTCTTAGCAGTGTGCAAACTGCCGTAGCACAACCACTAGCGCGGCCCTAGTTACCGCCTATAAAAAGGCCATCTAAACTCAGGGCAAATCACAAAGGGGGGCATGGAAACTGCAGGAACCAAGATGGCAGTCATCAACAATGTGGTGATGGTGTACCTGATGGCCGCTGTGCTGAAGGAGGAAGAGAGGGACAAGGCCCACCCTGGGACCCACCATAGACAAGCAGGAGATGGCCTGCACCCTGGATGTACAGGCCCAGAGTCTCATTCAAGACACTGACAGATGACCACCTTGTGGGCTGGTACAGAATGAACAGGGTCATGCTAAGAAAGCTGTATGAAGTCCTGCATGAGCAGCAACAGCCTACCACCCAATGCAGCCATGCCATAACAGTTGAGCAAATGGTGATGGCTGTGATGTGCTTTCTATCCAACGGGACCTTCCAGACCCTGGTTGGAGACACCATCAGCATGTCACAGTCTGCCACTTCATGCCTCCTGACCCAGTTCCTTGATGCTTTTGTGCCACACTCTGGTGAATTCATTGTATTCCGCAGCATGGCACAGGAGCACAGAGAAACAATGCAGCAATTCTATTGGGATGCACACCTACCAGCTGTACTAGGTGCCATTGACTGCACCCATGTTGCCATCCATACACCACCTGGTAATGCTAGTGATAGATTCATCAACAGGAAGGGCTTCTACTCCATCAATTGCCAAGTGGTATGTGATGCAATGGGGCGCATCATCAATGTCTTTGCACAATACCCCTTCAGTTCCCACAACACCTTCATCTGGTACCAGTCATGGCTGTGCCAGGCATTTGAGGGTGGCGTAATACCCAGTGGACACCTTTTCAGTGTGTATCTGCAGCAGGCATGAACAACCCCCCCCCCCATGGTGGAACAGGGCCCTAGAACAGCAGACAAGGGAGGCAGAGAAGGGAGGAGTGTGTGTAGGTAGACAGGATGATCCAAACAGTAGGGTCTGCTAACAGGCAGGGAGACTGGTACAGTAAATACTTGCTAACATGTGGTCATGTTTCCACATGGGACATTGCCTATCCCCTGAGACCCTGGTACTTAAAACCTATCCTCCGGCAAGCAACTGTGGCTGAGGAGCAGTACAATGAGGCACATGCCACAACAAGGAATGTAACTGAGTGAGTCTTTGGCATGCTTAAAATGAGATTCCATTGCCTGGACCAGTTTGGCAGTGCTCTACAATACACCCCCTCAGAAGGTATGCTGCTTATTCCTAGCCTGTTGCATGTTGCACAACATGGCATTGAACCATGAAATATGTGCACAAGAACTGGAGGAACAGTCAGATAGTGAACCAGAGCTGGAGGTTCAGAGTATAGTAGAGCAGATCGAATGGCGAGACCCTTGCATGGCCAAGAGGTCCCAGGAGCACTGCAACAACATCATTGGAACACTAATATGGATGGGTAGGTGAGTGAAAACAATATCGACAACAAATGTGTTAAGATGTATATTTACAGAACGAACACTACAGTGGCAGACACACAGTGGTGACAGGTGCTGTAATATGGAACAATATAAGCAAGGCATATAGGTGATAGGGGGAATGTGGTGGGATGTGGTCAGGATCAAAGAGGTGCATGTGAAGGGTGCAGGATGGTGTGGCACACACATGGCACCATTGCCATCTCCCACCATGGACCCTTGCAGACTCCAGAACATGCAGTCATGAGGGGGGGTGTACTGTGGGCTGAGGAGCTGACAGGCGAAGACAGCGGGGACAGGGATGCCCTGGGATGACTGCAGCCATGGTGCGGGCTTGCTGTGGCCAATGACCTCAGCTGCCCACTGTTCTGTGGTCTGCCCATGGGTGATGGTTTTGCAGTGGTGCTTGTTGACCCTGAGCATCCACCAAATGTGGTGAAGGCATGCTGGGGTACACTACTGGCCCAGTGACATTGTGTGCTGGTGGTGCACCACTGCCCAGCCATACCACCAGTTCCCACTGCAGCTGTGAGCTCTCTCACAGCCCCAGTGAGCTCATCAAACACATGGTGGAGGGTGTCGAGGTGACGTGCATGATGCTCCTCTGCTTGCTGCTCCACCTGCAATAGGCCAGCATTCACGGCCTCCCGGAGGAGGGACAGCTCCTGCCATACCGCTCTCCTGAAGGCATGCAGCTTCTGCTGTGCAGCTGTCTGTAACTCCACAGCGGAGTGGAGAAGGTGTCAGAATACTGGGGCCACTGGACCCTGGAATGCACGGTCATCCTGGACAGTGGGTGGGGGTTGCTGGGGCCATTCAGCGGTGTTGGAGCAGCAAGCACCTTGTGTGTCCACCTGCTGTCCCAACGTACCATCCACTGCACCACGTATATCGTGTGGGCGGCCTGGCTGACTAGCAGGATGATCACCCACAGGTGGCGGTCACATGGCCTGGCATGTGTGTGTGGCCACAGACCTGTCAGGGACAGCACTTGCAGTGGTGGTGATGGTGAAGCTGGTGGCAGTGACAGTAGTGGTACTGGGGGCATAAACCACAGGGGAGCCTGACAGCACCAGAGGCACAGGCTGTCTGGCAGGTGATACAGTTGGGGAAGCAGTGTGGGCCCTACCATTCGCCCCTTTCAGGTCCTCAACCTCAAACCCAAAGTCAGATGGTGAGAACCCCCAAAATGTCAATGTTGCCCTTGTCGTCCATCTGGGGATGTATGTCTCATCCTCTCCATTGTCCTCCTCTTCCTCTACCTCCTCCTCAAGATAAGTGGCCACTCCAGTTCTGGCATCTATGGTGACACCCATGGCTGATGCCTCTGCCGTCATCCTCTGGATCCCTGATGTTGATGAGCCCTCTGCATCATCTACCTCCACATGTTCCACTGCTGTGGGTTCAGCACTCTACACTATGAAGCAAGAAGGTGACTGTGAGTGGCCTGCCCATGACACAGCGGTCCCTCACCAGTGCCACTGCATGAAATAAACCCTAATGCCACCAGTGATGCACCGTGCTGACTGAACGTGGTGTGCACAGCCTAGACACCAACACAGCCAGAGTGCGCACATGACCAACAAAATATGTGCATCCCAGAGGGGCGTAGCCAACCAGCACACAGGATGGGCACACACACGTGAAAACCAACACCATAATGTGTGTGACAGTTGTAGCACACAGTGACACACATGACAGCAAGCAGAACTGCATGGTGTATGCACACCCACTGGCAATGTACACACCATGTGCAGGGTCTCAGTGGCAGTGACTGCAGGGTGCAATATGACCGTGTGCACATGGCACATGCAGCATGTTCGGCAATGCACAGTACACATGACAAGTGACTGCCAGACCATAAACAGGCCTACAGAATGCACTCACATGTGCACAGGCCAGGCAGATCGTGTACCACCACACAAGAACAGCCAACATTAACCCCCCTGTGGTGACAAGCATACCATGGTGTTTGATGGCCCCGTACTCACATGGGCAGTGTAAATCCAGTGGCATTTCACAGCCACCACCCTCCACACCTGCCATGGACACTGTACGTATGGTCAATGTGACCATCTCCATGATGGGGTCCACTGCCACTAGCTCTTCAGGTCTTGCCCCCCCCCCCGGTGGCGTGCTGTTCCAGTAGGAGGCATGCCTCCTCCTTCTCCTTGGCCCTGTTACAAATTGTGTCACTGCTTCCTGACAGCCTCCATAGTGTGGCCATGGCCACCCACAGCACTCATCTTCACTGTAATTTGATCGCACATGTCGCTGACAGTGGCATCGGTATTCCTGTAGTGCTGCACGGCCTCCTCCCTTGCCTTGAAGTCATGGACAGGGGCCTTCAATTCCTTACCAGATAACTAGTAGGACTGCAACCTAGCCCGTTCATCTGAGGCACCTGTGTGGGAATGGAGGATGACAGTGGTCAGTGGGGGTGTGTGTGTGTGTGTGTGTGTGTGTGTGTTGGCCACTTCACACAACCAAAAGCGTTACAATGTCTGAACTATTGCATCACAAGGATGGTGGGGAACAATCCACTACACATGGCACACAGTCCAGACACTCTCCTCAGCATGACCATCTGTAGCAGTCTGCCACAGGGCAAGTGTAGTGTGCAATAGTACAACAGCCACATGGATACACTGTGAGGGCAGTAACAGGAACACTGTACCAAGTGTGGCCCAACAAGTGTGTTGCAGGACTGTGCTGCACAGCTCATTGCTGCCAGCAGACAGCACACCGTCCTCATGTTGGAGGGGACTGTAGCATGGGATACACATATGCTGGCTGCACACTGCAGCCATGTGAACTGTATTGTGTTGTGCCCCCCCCCCCCGAAATGTAATGTTACCCTGTGGATGGAGTTCTGCATCCACATGTGTGCCACAGTGTGTGCATATGGAGACACAGATACAGGGTGAAAATGTGTGACGTGGGTATAGCAGTGTAGTGCTGTGACTGTGTACACATGCATGCAGGGGCCTGTGACTCCCGGGTATGCTGTGGCCAGCTGTGATCGACACAGTACATCACAATCCTGTTCAGACACACACACACACACACACACACACGTATAGTGGCCCCATTATAGTGTAGCAGAGCACACATTGGTTAGCATTGCAGTACAGCGATGTAATGATAGTGGGACACCTACCTTGTGCTTGTGTTTGATTCCTGGGACATGTTTGGGCCTACTGTTGTGTTCTGACAACACCTCCTTCAGCCTGTAGTACCAGTAAACTCTGCAGGTGGAGTTCAATCAGCCCTTAAATAGCCTGGCCCGGGCAATCCATAGTGGAATGCATATAGATGTGGCTGTATTGAGATGCTAATGATGTGGACTGCACCTCAATTGTGTAAGTAGGCTACTTAGCATACCGGCTTTGAATATAGCAGTTTTGTGCTGGGCAAAGGCATTAGCGCCATGCAAAATATTATCGCCATGGTGCGGCGCTACTTGATTTACACCAGGCAAAGTGACTTAACGCCACCCCCAGTGAGCAAGCGTGAGGACGTTGGCACATTTGGGGTCATGCAGGGGTCACACGTGCTCACTGAATGCATTAAGGCCCAGTGCAGTGCTATTACATTTGCACCATGCCAGAACTGCATAGCGTGGTGCTAATGTACGCACAGCTCACATTTTGGCCTACACAGCTAGGAGTGGCAGGGGTGACAGGGAGTTGTCTGCAGAAGGCATACCCACTAAAATAGCATCCAGAAAACATGTGAGGGTGGTGGTCCAAAGGGACCACAAGTTTGGGGAGGCTGAAATGGCTAAACTTGTCCAGCTGGTCATGCAGAGGAAGCACCAGCTGTTTGGTGAGGTCAGGGAGGGGGATAGGCCTAGAAGGCAGGTGTGGATGTCCATTGCACAGCACCTGTCACAACATACAGGCATTGGGAGGATGGGGAATAGTGTAGACATCATTATTTCCACATGCAGCACTGGGAGAAGCAGCGACTGGAATGCTTCAAGTGTATGGTGTGTAAGGGGATAGTGCCTGCACCAGGTAAGTGTACACCAGTGCCACAAATCTGTGGGTCACATATCAGTGTGTGTACCCATCCATGTGCAAGCCACACATGTGTGAACATTTGTTTTGGTAGTGTAATGACACTCACTGTGCATGGTTATGGCCAAGCAGCAATGGGCGTGCTACTCAGTGGGTACAGCGGTGGGCCTGGTTGAGTCTACTGTACCTGTGTCCATGGATGTACATTTGACGCTCTATGCTGGCCTCACAAAGCAGGTTGTGCTGTTTGCAATCAGATCTCATGCAGCACATGTACACTGTGCCTACAGGCATCATGTGTCCCATGCCACATGTGCCACTGTGTGGGTGGGACTGTACTCTGGTATTCAGCGACGCTGTGCATCAGTGGCGTGGGTGGGGGGTGGCTGTCACAATGTCCATGCTGGTCCTGACAATGTTGTTCTCCCTTCACTTTGCATACTGCACCAACAGGAGCAGCCAAGGGAACAGCTGGAGGGGCCATGACCATGCACAGAGAGGGACGGAGAGCATTGACAGGCAGCAGGATGCCATACATGAGTATGGTACCATGTTGTTGAACTGTGTTGCAGCCACTGCAGGTTGAGTAATCATTGCGAACCAGTATGTCAATGGGTCACACACATCTGTATGTACAGTCACTGGTCCTGGGTGCACATGTACATGGTTTGGGCCTGGTGTTGGGCTGCAGGGTTGTGCATCTTGCGCATGTTCCGCTGGCTGTGTTGTGTTGAGGGTGTCTGACGTCTAGTCTGGCCACACTAATTGTGTTGTGGCTGCACATGTATCCTCAGAGCCCTGTGCTGCTGCAGTTTTACATGTCCCCCATGCAGGTGGGGTGTGGTTATCTGCTGTGCACATAGCATTGGCCTCCACAGACATCCATTCACACCCACGTGGTGTGGCATCCCACTGTGCTGTGTCCACACACTGTGTGTGGCATGCATTCCAGGCAATGTACCTGTCACACATCTGCATCTGTGTAATGGCGTCTTGGTCTGTCTGTAGCAGCAGATTGCTTGTGGTACCCAGCTGCACAGGGTTGCTACGTCAGTCACCATCAGTGTGCTATGCAGGTTGTGCTGTCTTCAGACTGTGTTGCCCACCATGTGTATGGGTGGACACAGTCACCGTACATGGTTATGTATGCTCTATTGGGTGCATGTCCAGCATTTGTCACTCAGCAGTCAACATGTTTCTCAGCATGGGTGTATTTGGGTTTCATGGGCGTGTCTGGGATATTGCTGTGTAGTTACTGGTTAGGGTGTCAGTGTGTTTTGTGCCATTCTTCTGTTCATATGTGTTGGGGGCAGCAGTCTGTGCTACTGAGTACATCATCCTTTCATGGGTGCAGTGGTTTTGGTGTGTATCCATACCAGTTGGTTCTGGCAGCCCCATGTCATTCTGTGTGCTGTGCATGCTGTTTCTGGTGGCTTTACAGTGTTGTATGATACCGTTGCATGTAGCTGGCTATACCTGTGTACTGGACTGCAGGATACCCATCCTTGTGCCATGGCCTTGTCTGCACCATGTACATTGCACAGCAGATGGCAGGCTCCAGTGCATGCATGGCTGCTCCCAGCATGCAGACACCATATGCCCGTGCCTCTTCCTTGGACATTGTCCTTGTAGACATTGGCATCCTGCCCTAGCGTGCCCTCATGTGCCCCACCTTGCCAGCTGTATTGCACCATTGTGGTCCCATGAGATGCAGTGCTGTGTCTGTGTTGCACACTGTAGGTGCAGTCCCGTTCAACTCCTGGGGGGGATTCTGTTTTTTGGGTCTGTGTTGCAGCAGTGACCTGGAGTACTGTGTCCCATGCATGTGCACATGGCACACTGCTGTCCTAGTCTGGGTCTGTGGTGGAGGGGCCAATGCATACTGTCTGCTGCACAGCCCATGGCTTTTCCACTGTGGACCACAGTCTGCTGGCGTGTGACTTGATTGTGTTGATTCATGTTATGATATTGCATGGCCATCTGGCTCTAACTTCTGTGCCATTGGGCAGCATGTCCCAACCATTCTGTTGCAACAATGTTTTGTTGTGGCTCTGTGCCAGTCTTTTGGTCACCTGGGGGGGCCTGTGTGGTTACACTGTGTCAGAGTCTACACTGCTCAGCTGTGGGGCTTCATCCATACTATGGTGTTGGCTATGGCCTTCCTGGTCTTCCCGTGTGCTTTGGGTGGGTGTGTGTAGCATGTGTGTTCATGCATCGGCGTACAGCTACAGGCCGGGTGGCATGTGCAGTGTTCCAATATATGGGTACATAGGCATGGTGATCGGGACAAGCTGTCCTTCCCTGGAGCAAGATCCTGGGGTTTTCATTGCTCAGCATTATCAGTACACCATCCTTACATGGTGATCATTCCACCCATAGGTTCCCATAGGAAGTCCCTGTGGGCCATGCAGCCAGAGGAGACTGAGGGCTGTGACAAGTTGCTCAGCAGGATAGTGTGACAGCAAAGAATGCTGTTTGAGCAGCAAGCGGTCATCATTGCAGAGACAAGTAGAGTGGCATCCATCCTGGAGGAGCGGCTCCCTGCACCCTCCCAGCCCCATCATCCACAGCCCTGTTACCCCTTCCAGTGTTGTGCACCCTTCCCTGTCCCCCCTTTTTTGCTGTACTGCTACTGTTCATAGTTTCCTTTTTTTTTGTATAATATGTTTATTAAAATTTCCAGATGTTATACATACATGAGAAATAAGAAATTCCATAAACATCATGTCCAGCACTAGAGCAGTCCCATTCAAACAACATCAGAGTAAGCTCGAACTATTTCACTTGAGTGCCATTTTAGTGTTGCTATCTATTATCCTTAATCATAAAAATCAATAGAAAGAAAGAAGAGAAAGAAAGAGTACAGTAAACTGGAACCACATGACAAAGAGAAAAGAAGAATTAATTTCGCCCAGCATGTCAGTTTATAAATAGACTCTGATATGTGCATGTCTTCATGGACCACCAGCATCCAACCCAAGGTCATCCCCTGCATCCATAGCGAAGCCTCCAACCCCCACCTCCCATCCCCTACCTATATCCACTTGCTCAGGTGTGCCTCTCGGCCATCCACCCCTAATAATCTATAATAGTGCCGGCAGTGTCTATCCTGCCCTTCTCTTATCAGCATCACCTCATCAAGCATGAGAGTATTCAAGAACTTACCCCAATCCCTCAGAAACCTCTCCTCTCTGCCCGCTAGAACATAGGTGAGTCTATCCACTGCTAACACCCTCAGGTCCAGTCCCTTCCATTGGCCAATTGTTGGGGCTGTGTTAGTAACCCACAGATCCTGAATCCCCTGTTGGGAAATGACTAGTAGGATTCTCAGTCATCTAGGATACAGGCACCACTCTTCCTCCCCCAGTCCCTCCACCCCAAACAAAAGCGACAATGGGGAGACCTCTATAGCTCACCCTTCACCATTGATAGTTCATGGGCAACCCCCCTCCAGCATAAGGTCAGTATAAGGTCAGTTGGGGCAGTCCCACTAATAGTAAAAGAAGGTGCCCCTAGCTGCACCACACTTACTGCAACTTGGGGATACCCTGGGTAAAATTTGTGGACTACACTTGGTGGGTAATACAAACGGTGCAGGAATTTGTATTGCATTTTCTTAAACTGATTACAAAAGAGAAGACCCATGCTAGACACCAACATTAACTCCCAGTTAGTATCCATTATTTGTATATTAAGGTCTTGTTCCCACCAGTGTCTCATCCTGTGAGCATCATTTAAGAAGAAAATTCTGTCCTGCTTAACAGCCTGTCCAATTAGACCCTTCTCATTTTGTCTGGCTCCTAGAATTTTGCTCTCAGCACTTGTCATGGGAGACTCCATGAGTGATGTTCTACTTAACCTCTGGCAATAATTCCGAATTTGGAAAAATCTAAACAGGGGGGAAGTGGGGACCCCCAGCCCCAGCTGGATTTCTTCGAATGAGTACAGTCCTGACCAAGTGAGTAGGTCCCCCACACACTGCAAACTCCACCCCCCCATTCCTGCCACATAAGAAATCCAGCATCTTTAAATCCAGGGAGGAAATCTTGGTTACCTACCACTAGGACCAGGGTAGTGTTCACCTGGGTGGCTCCTCTTCATTTCTTAATAATCAGCCATGCATCGAGGACCGATGTAACCAAGGGGTTAGGGTCTCCCAGTTGGCAATATGCTTTTGTCCCACCCTTCCCCAAATAGGCCGAGACCTGACCCAGACAGTCTCCCTCTTCCAAATCAAGCCGATTGGCTGCCCTATTGTTATTAACCTAGTTATGTATATACCTATGTTGTACTGCTAGATAGTACCCCGTAATATCTGGGAAATTCATACCCCAATTTTTTCCTTGAGGGTTTAAGTTTTTTTAGACTAATTCTCAACTTTTTACCCTGCCAAATAAAGTTCATAAAACCCTTTTTCATTCTTTTGATGTCCTTGATTGTTGGACAACAGGGCACCATTTGCATGATGTAAAGAATCCTTGGCAGGACATTCATTTTAAGGAGATTAATCCTACCCAACCACAAGATTGGCAATGCACGCCACATGCACAAACCCTTTGAAATTGTTTCAAATAATGTTGCATAATTTAAGGCATACAAGCTCTCCAAATCTCTTTCCCACCCTGATGCCTAGATACGTGAATGCCTTATTTACTAATTTTAATCCCCAAGTGACCCTCCCTTGCCTCCTTATCTAAATACATTATTTCTGATTTACGTAAGTTAAGTTTGTACCCTGAGAACATAGCAACTTTGTCTATACTATGTTGGAGGGTGGGTATAGACAGCCCCAGCTTCATTACAAAAAGTAAAATATCGTCCGTGTACAAGGTAATGACATGCTGGGAGCCCCCCCAACCCGGGATGCTAGATATCAGTGGGTCATTCCTTTTTTAATAGCAAGTGGCTCAATGGTTATATCAAATGGGGGGGGAGAGGGGACATCCCTGCCTGGTACCCCTCCCAAGCCAAAACTCCTCCAATGGGATGCCATTAACCAGCACCCTTGCCATTGGTGCTCAGTAGAAAGCAGTCACTAGTTGCCTAAACCTGTCTCCCAAACCAAATCTCTATAGAGCATGCATCAGATATGGCCACGCTATTCTATCAAATGGTTTCTCGGCACCCATGGACAGTACACATGCCTGCCCTGGGCGCCGAGTTCTCTACCAGATCACATTCAGTAGTCGCCTCATGTTGTGGTAAGTCAGCCTCCCTTGTATAAATCCTGTCTGGTCAGGGTGAACAATAAGGGGAAGTATCTTCTCCAGCCTAAGAGCCAGTACTTTCATCATAATTTGACAGTCATAATTTAAAGGGGAGATGGGCCTACATGAGGAGCACTCCACTAAATCCTTATCAGATTTTGGGAGGACACAGACATTGGCCTCACAGCACATTTTGGGCAGTCCCCTCTCCCCCCTCACATCCTCTGTCAAGTCCCTGAATGGCCCAGCTAACTCCACTCACAATTCTTTGTAATACTCTGCCCCAAAGCCATCAGGACCTGCTGTCTTCCCTCTCTGCAATGTTCCAATAGCCCAAACAACCCCTTCAGTAGTAATCTTGGCCCCCAGTGCTGCCATCTGGTCTTCACTTAGAGTGGGAATGTTTAGCCCCTCTAGAAATTCCTCCACTAAGAGCTCTGATCCCCCACATTCTGCCTGATGTAGTTTGACATAGAAATCTCTGAAACACTGTCTGATTTTAGCATCCTCGTGTACCAGAATCCCATTTGTATTCCTGATATTCACTATCCTCTTCGTGGTTTTGCCACCTCTCATTAGGCATGCCAGAAGAGGACCTGGCTTGTTTCCCCATTCATAGATTGTTTGTCTTGCAAACACCAATCTAGATTTAGCTTCCTCAGTCAGACAGCTATTAAGGGCACCCCTAGCAACCTGTAGTTCTCTCAGTACCCCCTAAACTCCTGCCTCAATGTCTTTACATTCCAGATTCTGAATCTTATGCTGCATAGCCACTTGCTTTTGCCTTTTCTTTTTTTAATGCTGCTGTGTACCCAATTATAACCCCCCCCCGCATGTACGCTTTTCCCGCCTCCCAACAGCTACCTTCTGTGTCGTCCATAGTTTCCTGTGTTTGCATTGGTATTCTTTCCTTCTTTTATGGTATTACTGTCTCATTTTGACAGTTTTTCTCTGTACTGTTTGCGGTTTCCCCTCCCCAGTTTCTTTATTCTACCATATATAGTTGTACCTGTTCACGTTTGCTCTTTCATTAATATATCTATATTGGTTTGCAATCCTATGTCCTGTTTCCTTCTTGGCTGACTTTTTTTCTCTTACAGGTTCTTTCTTCTTATTTGCTTTTATATTCTTGGGTCACGTGGTGTTTTATGCCATTACCTTTGGTGGTTGATTTGCCATTGTTTGGGTTGTACACTGCTATCTGCTAGTGTTCACATTCTGGGCTGCACGTCTTTGCATGCGCCCCCGGTGGACAAATTGTTCTGTTCCGCACTGTGTTGCTGTGGCTGTTTGCACTGCCTGGTTGCTATATTCAGAGCTGTCTTATTTGCTATATTCAGTGCTATCTTATTTGCCAGACTATTTTCGCACTGCACTCAGCCCCGTTTGCATGGCTTCCTTTGCATGCTATATGCAAAAGGTTTAGCCCCAGGGCTATTCCTTTGAATATAGCATGCTAATGATTCTGGGCTAATTTTGCACACTGGGCATTGTTAAGTTTGCCCTGGGGATATGTTTTAAATATCTGGCCCCTGCTATTTAATGTTACAACATGACGTCCTGAATCTCAGGGCCTAACACATGTGGGAACCGTAGATAAAAATAGTAAAACGTGACTGCCTGCATACTTGATGCCAACATGTGTGGGAACAGTACATACAATCTAGTGCACCATAAGCAAAATGTGACTGCCTAAACAGACACCGCTGGACATGAGTGGGAACAGAACAGATTCACAGTTGATAAACTATTAAAATCAACTAACAATAACAAACTTACACTAAGTAAACCTGAAAACATAGTATAAAAAAACAGTACTTACACCATGTGCATGGATCACCTCCCAAAGAGCCCCGGACTCCTGGTCCTTATTAAGGTCTGGGACAACTAGGGCAAGCTCCTCAGAACAGGTGCTGTGCCATTCCGATGCTTCCATCCTTGGGGCTATACAGTGGCCTCCTGCTTCCTAATAAAGATGATCTTCTTCACCTCCTCCCCAGCTGTGGCCTGCAGTGGATAAGAAATAAAATCAGTAACTGTTAAAAAAGATCACCAGTAATTTACTATATAAAATAAAAAGTCATTTACAATACCTAATGTTAATGGACATTAAAATACATTTCAATTTTAATTACACAACATGGCAAATGAAAGATGATAATGCTAACTCTATATATACTCCATTACATTTCTAATCGCGCATGGTGCACTTCAATAATTACAGTACAGTTAGAGAGTTTGCAACTGAAATTACAGTACATACAGTTCTGGTTAGTAATTAAATAACACATTATTTAGATTACATTAAATACTGTGCATTTCAGTACCTACCGGAATGGGCTGCTCAATGTCCCATAGCTGACCTTTCAGGTCGTAGTATATCAGGCACTCACTCTTCAGTGCTCTTGGAATTAGGTGACGCTTGCACTGAACTTTGTGCAAAGGACTGTTGACAGTGTGCTTTTCATCTTCCCCACCTTTCTAGCAATTCTGGCTGGCCCTGCGTGACTATAGGTACCCATGGATGGGGGGACACAGGTTTCACACTTTGTGACTTTTAAAGGAGCAATGCACAATACACAGTCAAAGCACAGTAAATGAGCAATGCACGATAAACAGAAATATATAATAAGGCATTTATAGGGTATGATAAGATCCCAAAGATCCCATGGGTTTTTGATTGTCATAGTTGCTGTATCTGTACATTGTCTTGTAATTTAAAACCACACCTAGGAATCACTGCGCCATAGCACTGATAAAGTGTGCAAACTGTAATTTACTGTATTAACAGTCAGTTGTGATTATTGTTAGACTAAGGGTCCACTAATGGCTATAAGAAGCATGGGCAGTTACACCCATTAGCTTAGCCTCAGGATCACACATCTGTATTCTTTAAAGGCAAGATGTAAGAGCAATAGGGCACCACAATTACTGTACATTATCAATAAAAACTATATCCCTGGAATAATACATTTTAATTCTTTAACTGTAATACTTTAAGTTTATTTCAATTTAAAATAATCACTTTACACTTTTCCGTAATGATCATCATGCTGTACTGTGCTTATATACTGGTAAGATTAGCAGTCTTTCTGGGGTTCCTTGATTGTTCATTTATTCTGTCCCATATGAATTTTATCTAGCTACTGCCAATCTCCAAGAAGCCTCCTTACAATCCATAAAACCACATTGCATATTGCACTTGGTATTGGTCTTTTCTCCCCTGCTTCCATCCCTATTTATGTTATTCCCCCTGGACATATATTGAGTTTGAGGTGCCAGTGTCTGAAAAAACAGTGCTGCAAGACACTCAGGCCTGCCATTTGAAATTGTCACTAGTTTAAGTTCTCATGCCTTGCTCAGAGGCACAAATTGCATTTCTTGTGAGGAGGACATAATGTTATTGCATTCAATAGCAGGCATAACTGGCACATGTGGGAAGCTGTCAAAGCTTACTACTGCAGTGCCATCGCTGATCCCACTGCTTGGAATCTGCACCTCACCTTCAAGAAGCTGGGTGAGAGACACGGGGGATGACTTCTGCGGATGTGACACCACTGGTCTGCATGTCTGTAACAGCTGGAGCAAAAGGTCCATCTTTTTCTCAATGCTCAGTACCCTTTCTGCCATGTAATGCAGTTCAGTTCTGCTCACTGGCATATTCTTATCCTGTTCTTATTCATGCACACTTGACTGTACTCCTGTACCTCTTTTCCCCCCCTCGGTTTCAAGCTACTCATGCCTGTTAACACTCGGCTCCTTCTCAATTTTGTCTACCATCTGCCTGTTAACATCTACTTCTGGCTTTTCCTCCATGACTGAATCCTTCATTTCACTGTTAACATCGAGCATGTCCTCCTCAATTGCATCTTCCACATCCCTATCAGTCTTGCTGGGTTTTCAAAATCAAGTTTGCTGGAAACCTTCGCTTAGCCTCCCCTTTTTCATGTGGTACTTCAGAGTTTACATCTGCCAGGGTCTCTATTTCTGGTTCAACCTCTTCCTGTTCATCACTTTTCTGTACCTTGAGAGGGTACTGGTAGTTTCTGCACACTGTACACTGTTGTCCTCACTGCTGCTTGATGTTCCATAGTCATCCATTTTATCAGAAAGCCCGCAATGTTAGAAAAAAGGTAGAAAAACATATAATGTCACCTAACGTACAGTGTTGTTTGCTAAAACAAGAATGTGTTGCAGAATTTAATAACACATTACTTCTTGCGAAAAAACAAAAATAAGAACTGCGCTGAACTTTACCTTGGGTGCCTTTTCCCTCGGCTGCTTTGGGGTCTTTAACATATCAATGGATTTTCTATGCTTGTGTTTATACAGTTGATTGATATTATCTTTCCCTGCAAGCGAAAGATCATTTTTTGGGGGGCAGGGAGGAGCTTCACGTAATCTCTGAGAAATAGCTTTTAGGCCCTACCCAGACACTAATGCAATGTGAGAGTCACAGAAAACTGCAGAGAGGGTTGGCTTTTCAGCATACTTTTGCATGAAATTTCAGAATCATGTTCCGCAAGATGTTCCCTAACAACCCTCGGAAGCACAACTCTATACTCAGTTTGGCATTTCTGCATACTTTCATGCAAACTTTCAAAATCATTTTTCCAAAGGTGTCTCCTAACCACCCCTAGAAGCACAAGTCTGCACTCTGAGTTAAAGTTCATTTTTGGGGGATGCTTCATGTGCTCTTTAAGAAGCAGTGCTATTCCCAATGAAGCTAATACATTTAGAGCGTCATAGAACATAACAATAATAATAACTTTATTTTTAAAGCACCTTTCAGAATATCAAGAATATCATATGGCTGATAGGTTTGACATTTCTGCATTCTTCCACCTGAAATTTCAGTGTCCCATTCCCCAAGATGTCCTCTAGCCACCCCAGGAAGCACAAGACTGTACTCCAAGCAAAAATTTATTTTTGGGAGGGTGCTTTCTGTGCTGTCTCTCAAACAGATTCAGGCCATAGACAATCACACTCACTGGAAGGAAAGAATGAATTGCTAGGGCCACCAACAGGATAGAAAAGAGACAGCATATGGGGAATGGCACCACTGCAGCACAAAACGGACATTTCAGCACACTGAGTGCTACAAAATACCTGAAAATCATGTGCTGCATGAAATGGCAAAAAAACAACATGACATTGGGCACAACTGCACTACTGCTACTACCCCGAATAACCACTGTACCCTTCACTTTGTCCCAGCTGTGCTTGAAGCCATTTATGGTTTTGACACTCACCATTTCAGCTGGAAGACTGTTCCACTCTTTCTGTAAAATAAAGCTTTCTTATATCCCTCTTGAACCTCATTCCCATCAGCCTCCACTCGTGCCCCCATGTCCTTGAACTACTACTCAGGCTAAGTACTGTAGTCAAGGCCCCTACTTTTCTGTGGCACATGGGGACCAAGTTCTGTGGCAACATTACCATTTGCCACAGAACTTCAGTGATGGTGGTTTGTAATTTCTGCAAAAGTTCTGCAGCACTAATGAACTACCACATCACAGTGTCAGCTTGTCATCCTGACTTTATGTCCATGGCAATGGTAATAGCAAAAAAGATGGGGGAAAGCACAGTAACACTAGTTCAAAAAATAACAGACTTAAAGAAATAATTTTATGCCTAAAAAAAAAATAAATCTATTCTTTAAGGTCCTAGCCTGTTGCATAAACAAAATACACAGAGACAACCTTAAGTGATAAATAAGGTATTTCTATACTCATGCTGTCTGTATCACTCATGAGGTCCCCACTGTGTATCACTTATATATTTATATGCAATCTGTAACATATGTGTGTGTGTGTATGTGTGTGTAGGAGCCATATAGTATGGTGGTTTAAGGCTGTGAGCTGTAAATCTGGTGACATCCAGCAGACCAGTATGGGGTTTGAATCCCACAGCCCCCACTTGCATACTGTGTGACCCTGAGCAAGTCACTTAACTTCCTTGTGCTCCCGGGTCGCACCTGGAAACAAGCTTTGGTTTAGTGTGCTTTTCCTGGTTAAACAATTTCCCCTTTCCACATATATATATATATATATATATATATATATATATATATATATATATATATATATGTGTGTGTGTATAGTGAGCAAGAGATACTGTATGTGTGTATATATGTATTTCTTTTTTTTTTAATTTCCATGAAATTGTACCCTCATTCATACAGGTCCCTTTGGAAATAGAATAAACAGAATAGAGGAGATATTGCAAAACTAATTTTTCATGCCAACCTGCTTCCCCTGACCCACTACACAACACCATCAGGCCATAACATGCATGTGAACCCATTGTGAGATACAACTCTCCAGCCCATCACAATGTGTCCCCCATGTGACAGAACACTGCACCATACCTTCCCAGGCTCTGAGCAGTGATGTGCTCCCCAAATCATTGTGCTGCCCAGCCAGCTCTCAGAGTTCATCTCTGAACGTGAGCTGCTGGCACGGGAACATAACATGCTACCCTCTGACCCAGCAGCTGGCCCTACACACAAAATTTCTCAATAAACTTTTGGTGATTCTATCAACCTATGACAATATGTAACCAATAACCCTAGCAAAAATGTGCACAGTGCAATTATTTATTTAACGGGTCTATTCTTTCAACAAGTCTATACATTATTATATTCCACTTTTCTGGGCATAATTATTTTTCTTAAAAATTACAGGTTAATTCACCAGTTATTCATTTTAGATGACCTCTCTATACCTTAAAGGCAAAAATAAGTGTGTACAAAGTAAGGTATGGACTTAACAGGTCTATGCTATTATCAAGGTTTTATTTAAGCTGGCCCTTGTATAATAACGTAAGACTGAAAATTGTATTAGGATGTAGTGCAGGTAAAATTGTATTAGGATGTAGTGCAGGTTGAGCAAATGTCAGCATGCATGATGTGCTGTACCACCATGTCTGGCAGTGGAAGCTGTGGTAGATAAGTGACTATTCATTTCTGTGGCAGAATGCAGCCATTTCATTAGCTAATATATGATGTTATAGCACTGATAACATCACATTCTGAGCATAGAGGGATTCTGGATATAAAAAGAGGGGAAGGGAACCAGGTTCTATGGATACACAGAAATATTAATAAAGAATCTCCAAGAACAGGGAATTCTGTGGCAGTGCAGAAGTTCTGCGGTAGGCTGCAAGTTCTGCACAAAATTCTGTGGCCGCAGAATTCTAGGGGCCTTGACTGTAGTTAATGGCATGGACAGCAGATAACTGAGTGTCCTGGGGGCCAAGTAACAATACATACAGTAGGTGGCATGACAAGTAGTTGGATCATTAACCTATTGAGACAGTCTCCCTGTTTATAGTAGTAATCTAATAAATTGTTGTTCACTAAGAAATTATACAGTTTGGACTCCAAGGGGGAGGCTGACTGTCAATGATTGGTCTGATTACTGAGATTCAGACATGGAATATGCTTGCCTGATGGACTAATGCCTAGTCTGTGGGCTATGTGTGATTGTGCATGCCTCGCTCATTCTCTGTCTGTTACTCTTCCAGCAGCAAAGTAGGGACTCAGACACCCAGTCGGGCAGAGCCAAGTAAAACACATACTGTATAAGCAACACTTGTAAACTCAGCTTCACATGCCTACAACTGAATAGAAGCTCCCCAATATTGGAAAGGTTAAAAAAGCTTCCTGAAGTCTAATATAGCAGCTCCCAAGACTGCAGGTGCTGCAGAGTCTGACAAGATACATGTGAAGTCCCAAGGGGCTGAACACTCAAATTGAAAATGATCACACACTGTTTCAGTGTACAATGTTTTATTAAGCACAAGGGTAAAAACAGCACCATACAGACCACTTCCCTACATAAATTCTCACTGCCAGTTTCATGCCAAATGAGTTTTATCAAGATCTTGATAAAGGACATTTGGCACAAAACTGTCAGTGACAGTTTATGTAGGGGAGCAGTATACTGTTGTTTTTATTCTTGTGTTTAATAAAGAATTGGATCACTGAAACCATGCTGTCATTTTCAGTTTCTTGAGGAGTGAGTATTCAGCCCCTGTGGACATTAAAAAGGCTTTTTAACAACTTCCTAAAGAGCACCCCAACCATCATCGATGTTTTACATCATATTAATGCTGTTTCCAAGATGTGAAATCTTGAAAAAAGAATCAGTGTGCCATGAAATTCGATGACAGTGAGAGTTCTCGGGCAGTTGCAATAAAGCCTTTTTAACCTTTCCAATGCTATGGAGCTTCTATTCAATTGTAGGTACATGATGCCAAGTTTGTATGTGGTGACTCTACCTCTCTATTGGTTCTTAGTCTGGGTCTCAGTAAGTGGTGAGTATATTGCATGGCAAGATGCCAGCAACAATATCAGTCATAAGTGCAATAACAGAAGAGGCAAGATGATTCATGTATCACACACGAGAACAATTATCATGAGAAACAAGAATAAAAGAGCAATCTGGTTCTCTGGAAGGGTCAGACAGGCAGAAAGGGCTAAAAAGAGGGTATTGATCAGGTACAAAGAAAAGCAGGTGGATTAAGAATGGGATGAGTACCAGGAGAAAACTGGAGAGGTCAAGAGGGCAGTCAGGATCGCAAAGGTAGACACAGAGCTGCATATTGCAGAGGGGGTCAAGGGAAGGAAAAAACAATTCCTAAGATATGTAAGAGAAAAAAAGAAAAGATTGGAGGTGGAATTGTGAGGCTAATGGGGGAGGGATAATAGAGGAGGAGGATGGGCAGAAAGCAACTCTGCTAAATGGCTACACCTGCTCAGTATTCCCTAGAGAGAATAGAAAGTCCTTGCATGAGAGTGGCACAAAGGCAGCTGTTAGAGGGGTTCTGAAAATGAAACTGCAGAAATTTACTGGCAAAAGTGTTGAAAAGAGGCTAGCAGCCCTAAAGGCAAACAAAGCCTTGGGGCTGGATTGGATGCATCTGAGAGTGCTAAAGGAAATGGCATTGGTGTTTCCCATACCCCTGGCAGGGTTATTCATCAGCTGTATGCAACAAGGGGTGGTTGCTAGGAGCTAGAGGATGGTGGACGTGGTTGCACTGCACAAGGAAGGGGACAAGGAGAAGCCACAAAACTATAGATCCATGACTGATTAGCCTTACCTCTGTGATAGAGAAACTTACAGAGACATTAGTCAAAGAAGATCCAGTGAAATACCTGGAAAAATGGACTTCAGGACAGTAAGCAACACAGGTTCATGATGGAGGTCTTGTCAGACCAACCTAATAGTATTCTTTGGCTAGGTAACCAAGAGAGTTGATAAAGGCTTTGCTATAAATTTACTCTGCTTCATCTTCTGCAAGGCATTTGACTCAGTGCCACATAAAAGACTGCTGAAGAAGAAGAAGATGAGGGATCTTGGAACAGCTAAACAAATAGTAAGGTGGGTAGGGAGTTGGATGAAGGGGAGGCACCAGAGAATACTGATGACTTGTGTCAATCAAACAAAAGAGAGGTTACTAGTGGAGAACCAAAGGGATCTGTTTGGGGACCAGCCCTCTTTAATATAGTCATCAATGTCATGGGAGAGGGAATCCAGGGTAGGTTGTGTATATTTGTGGATGATATTAAACTCTGTGGAAGGACTGACAATGTGGAGAGGAGCAGAGTCCTGCAAAGGCTAGAAAATTAGTCCAAAGTCTGGCATCTGAAATTCAAAGCCAAAAAGTGTGAAGTTGCACAGTTAGAGAACAAAAATCCTAGAACACAGTATTGAATGGGGTTGGGGGGCAGCTGGACACTACATCAGAGAAAGAACCTAGAAGTAATCAGTAGACTGTGAATTATAAACAAAGACCTGGTGTGGTCTGCAAACTTCTTCCATTTTCAGGCCAAAAGCAAGAAGTTCCAGTGAGTTGTGAGGGATTTTCCAGCTCTCCTCCTGCCCTTAAATATTCAGCATTTGTCTGCCTCCTGAGGTTGAGTACGGAACCCGGGTCATCGCTCCTGACCACAGATCCTCCCTTCCTCTTGCCAGTCTGTGAGTGATTTTCCAGCTCTCCCCTAGTCCTTCCCTATCCAGTATTCTTCTGTCTTCTGAGGTTGGGTAGTGGGACCCCAGCCATCACTTCTGACTATAGACCCTCCCCCCTGCCACTTCCCAGCCAATCAGAGTGGCTCCTGGATGCTGCAGTCATGGCATTACAAGTGCTCAAATCCTTGATTCTACTAGTGGCCCTCTGTGCTAAGGACTGAGTGCAAAGGACATCAAGGAGTCTGCCTGGAGTTAGCCATGAGTTGCCCATGCAGCCGGCCATGCTACACCCCATACCAGTCCCTTCTCTATTCAGCCGCTGCTCTGCTTTGCTCAATGAGTACCCATTTTAAATGACTATGGGCCTCCTGCCCATCTTAGTATTCTATTGTTATTCTTTAACTCCACTTGAAATTACCTATCTAGTATTAACCTGACATACTCCCTGGTTAGCTAATTTTGTGTATGTGTACCTTTAGTGTTTCCTGTCTAGTGTCATTGTTTTGCTCATTGCTAGCCAGCTTCTCAGTTCCCATCATGTTGTTTGATGCCTCCAGTCCAATTAGCCATTGTTTTGCTGACTGCTAGAAAAATCCCATCTGGGTATCAGCCATTGTTTTGCTGACTCCTAGAAAAATCCTATCTGGATTCATCCACTTTCTGCATTTTGTCATATAAATAGATCACGGGGCTAAATAAGGTACAGGAGAAGAGTATTTTTCAGATGAAAAGCTGCTCAAGAAGAAGGGGGCATGCTATGAAGTTGGAGGTAGTGGTGGGCGAAGTGGGCTTAATCCACTCCGTGAAGTGATTCACGGAGCAGAGGCAGATTCGGGGAGTGCTCCGCAATGCGAAGCAGAGTACTTCGCATTATAATGAGCAACGCGAAGTCCATTGAAAACAATGACTTTGCATTACTCCGCCTTCCCGGACCACTACTCCACCAAATTTTAAGGCGACGTGCATTGAGAATAATGCACTTCGCCACACTTTGCCTTGTTTTTGAGTTCCGAAGGTGAATTTTGCAGTGATTCATGGGATTTTAGGTCACATTGGCTCTACATTGATCTGCTCAGCCTCAGTTTGGGGTAGTATGTGTAGGAAGGAGTAGGAGACAGTGTGCTTTGAGAGCTGTCTGTGATTGAAACCTTTTAAAAGCTGTTAAAAAAGCATTTTTTGGGGGGCTCAAACTTTAGTTCATCGATTGTAGGAAACCCTCCTATGCTCATATCATTGAGCATTTTTGTGTGGATTTTTTTTTTTTTAGTTGTTTAACCAGGAGTAGTACACTAAACTGAAAGATTTTTTACAGGCACATCCTGGGAATACAGGAAAGTTAAATGACTTGCTCAAGGTCACACACTATGTAAGTGGAAGCTGTGGGATTCAAACCCAGGTCTGGTCTACTGTATGTCACCAGATGGCAGCTTAGAGCCTTAAACCACTGTGCTCTACTGCTTCCCTAAATGTAAATGTACAATACTGAGTGTGTGTGGTGAAAGACAGTGAAAGCGTGCTTTGGAGGAAGGGCATATCTGTGGTGTAGGTAGATTTAAGTTGGAGAAATAGTGATTTCTTTGTTTTTTGGTTATATTTTTGTTATATAACTGACTGTGGTAATGTGTACACAGTAATATTGTTAGTAATTGCTGAAATTGTCTTGCTGATTGTGTGTTGTGTGGATCTGGTGAAGCAGTTCATAATTTCATGTTGTTTACATTACAATACGTGGCGAATTACTGAACTTTTCAGTTTGCTACGCATTACTCGTTCAGCATTGAAGACAAACTGTTCTGTGTGTGTGTGTGTGTGTGTGTGTGTGTGTGTGAAGTGTTGTGTGACATCAAATAATACACCTTTTATTGTGCCACAGACTAGTGTAATTGCAGGCGCAGCAGTGTGAACCTGCTATCCATTGCAGCTGCCTGATTTTCTACTAGCAACTAAGTCTGACAAACTCAGTGACTCTAGGTCTGCTTGAATCCACATTTTCGTCTGACCTGCTCCATGATCTGTATGTGGGCTTTTCAACAACCTCTTTGAATGACAAAGAAGCATGCAGACAAAAGGATTTCACATCCTGCATATGCACAGGCACAGTTCATCACCTTCAGGAATTCTAACACATTCTGTGACTCTGTACCTCAGCTGTTGATCATTTCTTTTGGCTTGTGACTTAACCACCAGGTATATACTCCTGTCTCTCCTGTTATGTACTTATACTTATACTACTCAAAGGGTTGTACCTACTATCCCTCCACTTCTATCTCTTGGGCAGTCGCATACCTAAAATTAAGCCAGGCATGTTCCCTGTAGACATGTTTACACACCTGGCTCAGAGGCTCCTCCTGCTATCTGGTGATATTGAATCTAACCCTGGTCCCAAACTCTGCACCCCACTCTACCTCAACTAGCACTAAAAAGGCCTGGTACTAGCCCATATGAACATTAGAAGCCTCCTGAGTCACCTGGCTGAACTTGAAGCCTGGGCTAAGTTGGTGGATCCTGACATACTATGCCTCACCGAAACCTGGTTGAAACCTACTGTATCCGATACCTCCTGCCTCTACCTGGGTATAATATTCTTGGCCGAGATCGATCTGGGTCCAAGAGGGGGGTGGGAATTCGCTATTACTATAAAAGTCATCTGTCTCTAGTGTCCTACCTAACCCTGATTCCCCATGCTATGTGAAGCGCTGCATGCAACCCTGACACTGGTTTAAACACCTACATATCGCTTGTGTGTATAACCCACCAACCAGTGGGCTGAGCGGTCTCCAGAACCTACTGCAGTACGTTTCTCAAAATGTAAAACAAATGAAACACTCCTCCTCGGTGACTTGAACCTGAACTGGCTGGGCCCCATCACAATCTCCTTGCATCTTTGATCCAGAAGCACAATTTCACCAACTTATACTATCTGCTAGAACCACGTCTTCACTATCAGGGTCGTTACTGGACTGGATCCTTACAAATAGACCGGATCATGTTTCCAAAGCTACCGTCCTGGCTGACTCACTTACAGATCACTCACCAACGCTCTGTCACTGGCGCTCCTGCCCACCGCCTGCTCCTCAACCACGACTGATTACCTTCACGAACTATGCTGCCCTCGATACACAAGCCTTCTTATCTGACATATCTGACATAGACTGGACTGACGTTTTCTCCACCTCCAATGTTGACACTGCCCTTAACATATTTCTCACCAGGTTTGGTGAAGTACAAAAAACACCTCCCAAAGGTAAAAGAAGAGTCAGAGGTCAGCAGTCAAGATGGCTAAATAAAGAACTCCTATGTAAGTTAAAAGTCCGAGATAAGCAATGGAAACAATACAAAAATCTGGGCTCCCCTGGATCTTATCCTGTACAAGCAGTATAGAAATGATTGCAAAGGCGCATCAGGCAGGCTAAAGCATATACTGTCAAAACCTGCTGACTAACTCCTCCAACGACCCTCGAAAATTTTGGAGCCACATTAAAACTTTTTAGGATCTCTGAAAGCTGTCACCCCTCAGAAATGGTCCTGCAAGGTGTCCACTGTAATGACTCCTTCACTATTAGCCAGCGTTGTAACCAGCAGTTTTCCGACTATCTGCCTACACAGCTTCCCTTCAATCTCCTGCTACACAACTGAACTCAACATTCCTGGCGATTCACCTACCTCATCTAAACCATTCTACTTCAAAGTGGTCACCAGGCATCAAGTCTTCAAGCTGCTCAAGGCTATCTCTGACAATACCAGCCCGGCTCTGATGGAATGGAACCCCATCTATTAAAGATGGCTGCTCACTCATATCTGGACCTATAGCTAGAATCTTCACCCTATCCCTCTCCAATGGCTCTGTCCCTGAAATCTGGAAGGCGCCAGAATTACTCCGTGTTTAAAAAGGCAGCAAAATGACACGACCAACTACAGACCAATTGCTATACTATCAGTCCTTAGCAAGATCCTTGAGAAATTAGTCTCTATTCAAGTTACCAAATTCGTTTAGAAAACTCCAACTTACTCAATACAATGCATGACTTTAAAAACACCACAGCACCATGACTGCACTAGCAAAATTCTCCTCTGACATTCTTACCAACATGGACAAAGGGAAGCTAACAGGGGCTGTTTTCATCGACCTCACTAAAGCGTTCGACCTTGTTGACCACCCTTTACTACTTGCCTCCCTCATAAATCTGGGCTTCTCCTACCCTGTCACTACCTGGTTCAGCAGCTACCTTGCCAACAGGACTCAAGCAGTGAAATTCAACTCGGCGATCTCTGACAGTGCTGTTATCAATATTGGCGTCCCTCAGGGCTCCATTCTCGGTCCTCTCCTCTTCTCACTATTTGTAAACAATCTCCTGATGTAGTAACCTCTGGCCCTCACTACTTATGCTGATGACCTGGTCATCTATGCCCACTCTGACAATATCACCAACCTGAATGCTGCCCTTACCACAGACTTCCACTGGTGAAGCGCTGGCTACACACCAATGCCTTGTCCTTAACTCCAATAAAACTAAAGCCATGCTATTTGGATCCCACACAAATTAAGAACCTGCTCTTCTTCTCTCTCTGTGCCTGACATTAATGGTAACCCTCTGGAGTCTGTTAGCTCTTTTCGCTACTTGGGCATTCACCTTGACCAAAATCTTGACCTAAAGCTGCACATCCAGGAAACTTGTAAATCTGTCAATTGTAAACTAGAGGCTGCTTACAGGACTAACTACCTGCTTACCCCTGCCGCTAAACTGGCAATTGCTAGAGGAATCCTGTTACCAACCCTCACCTACGGTGCTCCCATCCTAACCATGGCCAGCAAAACTGCTCTGCACCAATGGGACACCACCTTCAACAATGTTTGCAGGTAGCGGCTAAAAGCACCCGCGCCTGAAGCACCATCATCAGCTATACAAAGACCTGGGCTGGCTATCTCCTCCTCCACCAGGCAATATTACCTCTGCAACCTTTCGGACACCATCATCAGAGCATCAAAGCCAGCTGAGCTCTCAAAACTACTCCAACCGGTTATACCTTCACGGGACCTTAGATCCTCTGACAAGTCCTTATTGAATATTCTTCTCTGCTGCACAAAAAAGGGCTCGGGAGCCTTCAGTTATGCTGCCCCTCACTTTTGGGACTAAGAAATGCTCCTTCTCACGATGCATTTAAGCACAATCTCAGAGCTTTCCTTACCTCGATGGACAAATGTGTTTGTTTTGATCCCTCTTGAATCCCATGCTCCTAACCTGTTCTCTTCCCCTTCCCTATTATGTATTATAGGCACTTGCGCTTTTTATTCTTGGTTGTTTTTGCTTTTATGTTTCATGTTTGTTGATACTGTATAACATTGTTGTTCTGATGCCAATTGTAAAGCTCTCTAATTACTGCCTAGTCACTTAGCTTGCCCTCGCTCCTGAGCTGTTTTCCCCACCTTCATTCCTTATCCTGCACCCTCTGTTCCTGTAACACTTACTTTCCCAGCCCGCTCTTCCCTTCCCACTTAGCCATTTCTCCAGTACCCCTGTCATTACCCCTCCTTTTTCCTGCCCTCCTCTCCTGCTTTTTGCCGCCTACTCCCTCTAACCGCCCTCCACTCCCTCTCTGCCGCTCTTCGGTTCCACTGGCCGGTAACAGGTTGCTACCTTGTACCACTAATGCCGTAACTGCCGCCACCCTTCCTACCTTTCTTTCACCTTTCTGCCCTCTCCTGCCAGCTTTCCCTCCTTCTTTTATTCTTCCTCTTCTCCCTATGCTCAGTCCTCACCCGCTCCCATCTCCTATTTTATCCGCCTCCCACCAGTTCGTGACTCCCTCTCTCTCCTGCCGTCTCGTGGTTCCACAGGCTCGGCCGCGAGTTACTCTCTACCCGCCAATGCCGTTTTCACCGCCCTCGCCTCTTGTCCTCCTCCCTTCTTCTGCTCTGCTGTGCTCTTACTAAATTACCTCTATCTCCCTACCCCACTCATTTCCCTATCTGTTCCGTGCCTTCATCCCTTTTCCCCTATACCCTGCCCTTCCCACCCTACCCTCCCCTCCCCATTCCTTTAGTTCAAATCCCTCCTCACCCTTGCACCTAGTCCCCCCACCGACCTCCCCTGCACATCACCCTCTCTCCCTCTCTATTTTTTGCACCCATAGCTTCACTGTCCTGTTCCCCGACCTCTCCGTCTCTCTTGCCGACTCCTGGTTCCACCGTCCCGGCCACAGGTGGTAACCTTCTCCCGCTAATGCCGCACTCGGCGCCTTAACCTCCCTCCTGTCCTCCCCTTTTTTGCTATTCACCCTACCACCCCCTGTCTCCGTCTCTCCTGCCCTACCCTTACACCTGTCCCCTACCACCTCTCCCCTAGTTCTCAACAACTGAATACATGTAATTTTATCCTTATTGCTATGCTTGGCTACACTGTGTGACTTTGTCCTTTGCAAATGTATCCTGCTCTGTGTAATTTCTTATGTATCCTGCAAATGTATCCTGCTTTGTGTAATCTCTATGTATCACTGTGTTCTGTAACTGTACCTCCCGGGTCGTGCCTGAAAATAGTCACTTGTTGGCTAGCGCACTTACCCGGTCAACAAAAACTAACTAACTAAATAAATAAATAAATACTGCGATCGTGGTATCTGTTCTTTGTTTTCCTGCTTGTACTGCCATAAAAATCTGCAGTCGGTGCTCCCCCCCACCCCCACCGGCAAAAGGAATTTTTTACCAGATTGGATTGTTTTTGTGACCTCATCAGCACCACTGGTTACTGAAGTTGTTTTCATTGTGTGAAAGACTAGTCTCTTATCTGTTGCTGAAGCTACAGTTGTTTTTTTGGCTTCACATCCAGCATCCCCCCCAATCAGAGAGTGAACGTATCAAAGTCTAAATTTGATAATATTGTGGTTGATCCCCCAAAATGCCCACAAAGAGATGTGCAAGCAAAGCTTGTTCTCACCATAGCAATGCTGGCAGTAAGATAGTCTGTGGGTGTGGTAGCACGCAGACACAGAAGTGCATTGCTGATGTGAGAAAAGGTATTTCTCTTGCAATGTTTTTTACAGCCCAATCAGTAGCGTCACTCATAGTTGGAGGAGATTATGTTTTCCCAGCTGGTGGTGTTAGTGTTACTGGTGTTAGTGGTGATGGTAGTATTAGTATTGGTGCATCAAGTTTGAATTCTGACCAGTGTACCATATCCAAAAATATAGTGGAGTGTGAAGTAGTGCAAGTGAGTGGCAGCATAAATGATGTCATACTTCCCAGTAACATCCCAGTAACTGAACCTGAGGATTCTGATAATCATGTCAATGATAACATACAGTGTGATATTCCATCCACCGTGGTGGCAGTTAATGTCAAGCATTTTCCATGCAGTGATTCGCAGTGTGGTGAAAAAATATCAGTTGATGGTGGTGTAGATGCTGATGATGAATGTGATGATGATGATGATGTTGCTGTTGTTGTAACATGCAGTCCACATGCTAGCATCCAAGCAGAAGATGTGGATGTGTATGACACTGATGAATATAATGATGATGTAATTGACCCCAGTTGGGAACCAAAGAAAAAGAAATTCAAAGTGGCTGTGTCTGAGTCTGTTTGCAGGAATCCCCCCCCCACTGTAAAAACTTGTGATTTACCAGTTTTGGTTGATGATGATGACCCAGTAATAAATATGATAGGAGGTTGTGGTGGTCAGTTGCAGTCCAGGTGTTCAGTGCCCGAAACATTACATCCCCCCACTTCAGTGCTTAAATAATGGACTTAATAAAGCCACATCATGGACATGTTAAAGCAGAGTATCACAATCCCTTGTTTGGGATTTTTTTGTTCAAGATGCAAATGATGAGTCAGTTGCAATCTGCCAGGTTTGCCATGTGCGTGTGAGTCAAGGTAAAAAGGGGAGCCATCTGGGCAGAGGAGAATAGCATACACATCTTAAGAATAGGAACTTGGCACTGTGGGCCCAGCACAAGCTGGCAGCTAATACCACAGTGGGGCATTCACCCTTGTCACCGGCAACCATAGCGAACATGTAATACCCTTCCATGACTGTTAAGTCTAGTAGTAAATTAAACGTGTGCAGTACTGAGGTAATAAGAGCAGAGGATTACTACAGGCATGATGAGGTGGAGGACCATAATGACTTTGAAATGTTGTCGAGTGCTGGTGAGAGTAGTCGTTTTGGTGGTGGTGGTGGTGGTGGTGTTGAATGCAGTATGTCTAGTGCAAGTGGTACATCAACCCTGGTTGGCAAATCTGGCAAAATAACTGCATTTCTGGGTTTGTCATCATCACCTGTGCAACCGTCTTCATCAAACGTCTACACTCCACCCCCTGCCAATGCCATTCACCACAGAGCACAACCATTTGTGATCACACCCCATGTAAAATGTTTAAGTCAGCACACATTACAGAGTGTTTTTGTGCATAAGCTGAAGTACCCCGAATCATACAGTGTCACATGAATTTAATGCTACTGTAGCGGAAATGCTGGCAATTGATCTTTTGCCCTTCTCCTTTGTGGAGAATTCTGGGTTCCGGCGGTTTGCTGCATGTGCCTGTCCAAAATGGAAAGTTCCATCCAGGACATACTTTTATACCGGTGCAGTCCCCGAGTTGTTCCGCACGGTGTCCAATTCAGTAAGACATGTCCTTCAACATTCCTCCTCTCCATTTATCCTTTTAAGTATGGATATGTGGACAAGTGGCAAAACAGTGGGGAGTTCATATTTGTGTATAACTGCACACTAGGTGCAGGTGCCGGGGGTTGTTTGTGATGTTGGTAGTGTGAATAATCAGTGCAGTAATGTACATTGTCATGGTAGCAATCTTCCAGGAATTCGACAGCATGCTACGATTGCTATGTGCAATGTGACCTGTTCACACACTGGTGAGAAAATGTTGGATGTGGTACTGACTGAAATTGACAAATGGCTAAACCCTCTGTCCCTGAGAGCTGGGTTCATAGCAAGTGACAATGGGTCAAATGTGGTGAAATGCATCACGAATGGTGGTTGTTTTCATGTTCCATGCACGGCTACCTGTTTAAATCTTGTGGTGCAGGAGTTTCTGCAGCACCCTGATATAAGGGAAATGCTGACCATTGCATGACATATCTGCTCTCACTTTTCAAAATCTGGAAAGGCCAGTGACCAACTGTGGCAGTTGCAGATACAAAACAGCTCGCCTCAGCATCGCTTGAAGCTGGAAGTTGTCACCTGATGGAACTCAATGTTATACATGGTAGAGAGGTTGTATGAACAATACAAAGCCATCTCAGAATATCTTGTGATGCACACTAGCCGTTACAGTTCCAGGACCTCCATGTCTATGACGACTGAACAGTGGCACCTCATGGACTCTGTAATAACAATTTTGCAGCCTTTTGAACATGCCACACAGGCAGTGAGTGGTGAGTCTGCCTCCATTAGCCAATCAATTCCACAGCTGTATGTGCTGAGGCAGACACTGGTGAATGTACACCATGGCCTTGAGGTTGCAGGAGACCTTGCTAGCAGTATGTTGCTGCAACACATGCTGACAGTATTCAACCAGAATCATCACGTTGTGAGCATTCAGTGTAGTGACAACTTTGCTATAGCAACAATGCTGGACCCACAATACAAACATGGAATTGCATCAGTACTGGAGGGAGGGCCTGAACAGGTGAAAAATATCAGTGGTCAACTGATGCGCTTGGTTCATGGGGCACAGAAGTCACGTGCCAAGGTCAGCAAATCTCAGCAGCATAATACGGCTGAAGGTGTACCTGTAGGACTATCAAGCATATCCTGCAAGGGGAAGGGGACAGCAGTTCAAGGTGGTCTGTCATCCAAACTGGCTAGCATCAACCTGCTTTGGGAGGCTTTGTCCCAAGTGAGTATTTGTGAAACAAATGATTCGGGAGAACAGGATGATGCATCAACAACTGGACTTAGTGTGGCTGCAGCGGCTCAGAGAATGGTTGAGTCATATTTATCTGAAAACAGGCATCTGACAATAACTGAAGATCTTCTTTTGTACTGGAGTGGAAAGGTCAGTGAATGGCCAAAGCTGACTGCAGTGGCACTGAAGTACCTCACATGCCCACCCTCCAGTGTAAGTGTTGAGAGGGTATTCAGCTCAGCAGGTGCAATAGTCAGGGATCGTCGGATAAACCTGTCTCCAGCAAAAGTCAGGTGGAAAAAGATAGCATTCAGGAAGTATAAGGAAACACAGAAGGAGCAGGACAGAGAGCTGTACCAGTTACGGCAGAAGGAAGCAGGAAGGGAAGACAGAATAGCAAAGGCCCAAACTGAGGAAAAGATAGCCAACTCGGTTAAGAGGGGATAAAACCTTTTATAGGTATATCAGGGAGTGTAGAAAGACAAAGAGAGGGATAGTGAGGCTGAATAGAATGGACCGTGGGTGGGCAGAGAGGGACAGTGAAAAAGCAGGGATACTGAACGAATATTTCTGCTCAGTATTCACAAAAGAAGAGGAGGAGGGGGAGGTACCTAATCCAATTAACAGAAGCACTCTGGATAGGGGTGTCAATCCCAGTCCTTTCACAGAAGAAAGGGTTCTGAAAGAACTCCTAAAACTGAAGGTGGACAAAGCAATGGGGCCTCATGGAATTCACCCAAGAATTCTAAAAGAATTAAGGGTAGAACTAGTGAAACTACCGACTACTCTTTTTAACAAATCATGGGAGGACTGTGTGGTACCTGAGGACTGGAGGAAGGCAGGTGTGATTCCTCTTCACAAAAGTGGGACCAAGACAGAGGCAGGAAACTACAAACCTGTAAGTTTGACCTCTAAGGTAGGGAAAGTGATGGAATCACTTCTGAAGGAAAGAATTGTTGAGTACTTAGAGGCCAGTGGGGCACAGGAACCAAGGCAGCATGAGTTCACAGCGGGAAGGTCATGTCAGATGAATCTAATTGATTTCTTTGACTGGGTGACCAAAGTAGTAGACCAGGGAGGGGCTGTGGACATGGCCTAAGTAGACTTTATTAAGGCATTTGACACAGTCCCACACAAAAGATTAATTGTCAAATTAATCAGCCTGGGAGTGGGTCCCAGAGTGGTAGCCTGGGTAAAACATTGGCTGGACAACAGGACACAGAAGGTAATTGTAAATGGAGTACATTCTGAAGAAAGAGGAGTTACTAGTGGGGTACAGCAGGGTTCAGTACTGGGTTCAGTCCTTTTTAATGTCTTTATAAGTAACATTGCAGAGGGACTGGAAGGAAAAGTATGCCTCTTTGCAGATGACACAAAGATCTGCAACAGAGTTGATACACAAGGAGACGTGGAAAGGATGAGAAGGGGCTTGGCAAGGTTGGAGGAATGGTCAGAAGTGTGGCAGCTTGGATTCAATGCAAAGAAGTGCAAAATAATGTACCTGGGAAACAAAAACCCAGGGGAAGATTACACAATGGGGGTAATAACAACAAAAATGGAAAGGGACCTGGAGGTAATCATATCAGATGACCTTAAGGTTAGCAAGCAATGTGAGAAGGCAGTAGGGAGGGCTGAGTGTATACTGGGATGTATAGGGACAGGCATCTCCAGCAGAAAACAGGAAGTTGTTATCCCTCTGTACAGACAGTTGGTGAGACACCATCTGGAGTACTGCGTCCAGTTCTGGAGACTCCATCTCCGCAAGAACATAGACAGGATAGAGGCAGTCCAGAGGAGGGCAACTAAAATGGTGCATGGTCTGCAAGAGAAGCCATACGAAGAAAGACTAAAGGAGCTTAATATGTATACCCTTGGGGGAAGGAGGGAGAGGGGGGACATGATAGAAACTTTTAAGTACCTCAGTGGAATCACCAAAGTCCAAGAAGGTAGCATCTTTCAGAAAAAGAGAAGGGCAAAAGCAAAGGGACACGATTTAAAGATGGGGGGGCGGTTCAGGGGCAATGTGAGGAAGTATTTTTTTCACAGAGAGGGTGGTGGACACATGGAATAGTCTTCCTGAGGAGGTTGTAGGCTCTAAAACTGTGAGAGAATTCAAGAATGTATGGGACAGACATAAGGCAATGCTTGTGGGGGGTAAGAAGAAATAGGCTGTTGGTTAACTAGGATCTGCAGCTTATCCTGTAGGTAGGGAAATGGGCAGACTAGGTGGGCCAAGCGGTCCTTATCTGCCATCAAAGTCTATGTTTCTATGTTTCTATTTATTAAAATGAATGAGAGGCACATACCAGCACAGACTGCAACCTCGGTATTCGTACCCCGGCCTAGTCATGGTGGTTTTGGCGATGTGGAAATGGACCATCCTGGTGGCACTGGTAGTGGCTGCCTGAAATGGCCCACCACTGACGTAGATGATGACACAATGGAGAAAGAATTTCCCAGTGGTCAGACTTCACACACACATAACTGTGAGGGAAGCTTTCTTTATGAGCATGATGATGTGGTTAATGTTAGCAGGTTTTCACTGAAGTTGTTAAAAGGCTGTGTGCCACCCAAGACTACCACCACCACCACCAGGACTGATGTTAGCCACTGCTACAACTGAGTATGAGTCCGTCTTACCCCTGGACCACCACCACCGGGACAGGTGTTAGCCACTGCCACCACTGAGCATGAGTCTGTCTGACACCCAGACCACCACCACCAGAACTGATGTTAGCCACTGCCACTACTGAGCATGAGTCTGTCTTACCCCTGGACCACCACCACCGGGACTGATGTTAGACACTCCCACCACTGAGCATGAGTCTGTCTGCCCCCTGGACCACCACCACCACCACCACCGGGACTGATGTTAGCCACTGCCACCACTGAGCATGAATCTGTCTGACCCCTGGACCACCACCATGGGACCGATGTTAGCCACTGCCACCAGTGAGCATGAGTCTGTCCACCCCTGGCCCACCACCACTGGGACTGATGTTTGCCACTGCCACCACTGAGCATGAGTCTGTCCAGATCACCACATCCCTCAGCCAGAGACGCAAAGCTTCTTAATATTTAAACCATAAAGTGAGTATGTGTACTCATGTTTGTTATGCTGTTTCACTTCCTTTAGTTGTTTGTTTTGTTTCTGTAGCTTTTCATGGCCGCAATGGTAAAATGCATACGGTATACTTATTTTTTTTTTTTTTTTTACAGGTTAACAAAAAAAAGTCTCCATCACTAAAACTCAGTGGGAATGGTTCTGCAGTTGTACCATACAGAGAGGAACCTATGTAATATCCATGTGAAATCCATTCAGGTAAGTATGAAGATTTTATTTCATCTGTTTCATTGGTTTGGAAAGACTGCAACAAATATTGCATACGGGTTGTGTTAGTTGACAAGATATGGGTTTGAAATGTAACTTCACTTGAGATTGAGAACCAGGGAGGGACAAATAAAAATTAAGTTGTAAGAAGTCATTCATTTCTTTTTTTAGGAAACTTCTAAATGCTTTGTTGTTCTGTCAAAGTGGCCTTATCCAAAAAAGTTCTTCAACATTAGACACCCCCCTCACCCGGGCTTGGGCACACATGCAACACACAGAAGTTATTTCATTAGATGACCATGACCATCATTAACAACCGGACTCCAGAAGGATGCAGATGAAGTCTGTGAAGAAGTAACAAAGTAAGAAACCATTAAAGACAAACCTGCAAATATGATCCCCCCACCCCCCAAAAAAAATACTTACCTTCATGTGCTTGAGAGTTATCCATTTCCAATTTCAACTCAAAAAACTCTCACTGAGCACTAGAATGTGCACACCAACAGTTTCTGTGACTTGTGATACAGAACAATACCATGAGTACATGCCCATGTCAACCCCTCTCCTCGCCTACAAAATACACAAACATATATCTATCTATATCTCTACTCACCAAGGCTACTATTAGTGTGCACCCTTCCATCCAGTTTAGATGATCACATTGCATTTGCTCAAATCGCCTCGCAGAACACATTGAACCAGGAACAGTATGCTCACAGTTATCATTTTATTCTGGGGCACTTTGTAGGTGCCGAAACACTCCCATTTCACTGTGTTACCACTTGTCAATTTTCTGGACACAAGGCAGACATATTTTGGGCATGCAGAAAAAACCTGGGGACTCTATGCCACCACTGCGCGCATGACTGAGTGCGTCAATAATGTTGGGGGACTTTGTATGTGCTGAAACACTCCTGTTTCACTGTGTTCCCACTTTTCAATTTTATGCACACAAGGCAAATGCATTCTGCATATGCAGAAAAAATCTGGGGACTCTGTGCCACCACTGCACACATGACTGAGTGTGCCATTAATTCTGGGGGACTTTGTATGTGTTGAAACACTGCCATTTCACTATGTCACCACTTGTCAATTTTCTGCACACAAGGTATGACTGAGTGTGCCATTAATTCTGGGAATGCATTTTGTGTGTTGTGTGATTGTTGTGGGCTCATGATGTCATATTCACATTATCAATTAAAGCAGCATTGCAAGAATATCATGACAATTTTGAACTGTACTTTTTAATGCTACTATACATTGCCACAGCCACTAGTTACCTCCGAGTCATGACTTGACTGATACACTTTTGTTCACTATTTCTGTCTGCTTTACTTAGTTGACTACTTTTTTTTCATGTATGAAAAAAAACGAGCACGCCTTTCAATATTGTTCTGACCAGGTTTGTATTTATTTGCAGCTGCTTTTCAATAAATATCTTTATGTGGTGTCATAAAACACTGCCTACTGCATAACTGTTAATTTACAACAGAAGTAATATATAACAACTGATGTGATGGAGAAAAGCAGAGGAAAACATTGACAAAGACCTGGTCAGCACCAATTTAAAAGGAATGCTCCTTTCATTATTTCACACATAAAAAAAGGTAGTACGGCAGACTCAGCTACTGGAAATTCTTCTATCATTCCAGTCAGGATGTAAGTAAAGGAAGTTGTTACATAGCATTAAAAAATATAGGTCAGAGTTCTCAACAGACTGTTGCACTGCTGCTTTACAGAGATTCACCACGTTACATAGTTATGTTGATGCACATAATCTAATATGTGTGCGTCTTGCTTCCAGTGGAATATTTCTTGCTCCACATAGTGCAATACATTTCTGAGAAAACCGCCTGTAATTTCATTACAGTGTGTCACGTGATGGAGGAATTCCCGTTCAGAAAAGCCGCCCACCTTCTGCCCCCCTTTCTCAGCAATGTTAGGACGTGACGCCAGGGGAGCACCGGTGCATGCTCCACTATAGTAAATGTCTGGCAGCTATCCCAATTTTTCATTATAAGGTTCACTTTGTGGTGAAATGTGGAAACGTTTCCACTAACAAGCCTCTTCTCAATGGAAACGTGCCCACACGTTTCACCAGAAACTAGCCGTTATAACATAAAGAAACATTCGGAAAGCTGCAGAACAATCGGACATTCACTGTAATGGAGCACGCACCTGTGCTCTCCCTGGCATCACGTCCTGATGTTGCTGAGAACAGGGGCAGAATGTGGGTGGCTTTTCAGAATGGGAATTCCTCCATCACGTGACACACTGTAATGAAGTTACAGGCTGTTTTCACAGAAATGTATTGCACTATGGGGAGCAAGAAAGATTCCCCTGGAAGGGAAAATGTGTATTATTAAAAAACAAGAAAGAAAAAACACACAAAAACCGTACAACACAGTAGTGGGATGGGGGTGGGGTCCAGAAAACAATCCCTTCATATGGCCATGGGATGCCGAGGTGGTCCAGCAGCAGGTGCAGCATTGTGAGTATTTGCTGCTGCTGTTCTTGTATTATGTCTACCTGCTGCTGCACAGCACCTACCCTCTGATTATTCTCCTCCAGGGTTGCCCACACCAGGGTGATGTCGGCCTCTGTTGTAGGGATTGTGGTGGGGTCCACTGCAGGTGGAAATCCAGGTAGTGGTGGTGGTGGAGAGGGTGGTGCTGGTGGCTGTGGTAGCAGTGGTGGTGGTGCAGCTGCTGTACTGGCCCTCTTCCTGCTACAGTGGTGAGGCACAACTTCAACCCCAGCAGCACCCCCCTCAGCCACTGCCACAGAAGAGCCAGCAGGAGGATGCCTCACCCCTTCCATGGCAGCCTGCCACTCCACCTTGTGGTGGTTCAATATGTTGGCGGGCTGGCCACTGGTCCCCAAATGTGTCCCCTGGGGGCCACAGCTCACTAACATGCCACACAGATGGCACACCATGACTGTGCTGTCTCCCCCCAAAGAGTTAAAAAACTCCCACACTGGGGAGCTGCGGAGGGGGGTACCAGACACAGTCCTTGCACCACCTATGTTTTCCAGGGGCACTTTCTGTGGCTGTGGAGGTGGCAGAGGGGGTGCTGCTTGAGCCCCTACAGCTGCTACCAGTGGTGGTGGTAGTGGCTGAGAAGGTGGATGCACAGCAGGCACCAGTGGTACTGGTGCTGCTGCTGCTTCCACAGGGGGAGAAGCAACACCCAGGAGTCAGGAGTGTTCCAGAATTACACGACTGCCCCATGTGTCTGCACTCCCCTCCTCTGACCACGCCCACGGGCCAGCGACTCTCCTCCAGGGTCCATCCTTCCAAGTCAAGTCCCTGACTATAAAAAAGTACAACCACAGTCAATGCCTAGCCTTCACCCAGCGGCCACACACACTCTCACACTCCCAGACACACACTCACACTGACACACACAGTCACACACACACAAAACAAAATAAGACATAAAAAAAATTCACTACCAAAAAAACAATCACAAACACAATACAAAAACTAAATAAAGACATAGCTTTTAAAAAAGCTGTTTTCTTCAAACACAAAGGCAATAAAGCAGTTTCTGACAGTCAGTGACTCTAAACTGCTCTGCTCTCCACAAAGCCTTCTCTTTCTCTACGAATGCAAAGAAAAAAGTGAAACTGCTTCTCTGACTCACTTCCTTCCTGCCTGGCTAAAGCATGTGACTTACAGTCCTGTAAGCCATGTGATGTGTGGGGGGGCTGCCTATTTACTTGTCACTTTGCCTTACTTCACGTTTAGGCATAATGGCAAAGGCAAAGTAGTAATGATAAAGCGAAGTGAGCACTTACAGTGCCCATCTGTTATATCCCACCAACAGTAGGCCACTTCATGTTCCTTCGCCAGCGGATTAAAAATCCGCTGCATCTCTAGTTGGAGGGGGGTAGATCCAGCAGAGATGCAAGGAAGTATTTCACAGAAAGAGTACTGCATTCCTGGAACAGCCTTCCAGTGAAGGTGGTGGGGGCAAAACTGCACTGGAGTTCAAGAATGCATAGGATAAGCACAAGGGAAACATAGTGGAAAGGAAGGGGAAGGGAGAAAGAGCTATAGATTGGTCATGGACTGTGGTAATAGTGTAGGTAGGGAGAAATGGGCAGACTGGATGGGCCAAGTGGTCCTTATCTGCCATCAAATTCTATGTTTCTATGTCGTCTCATATTAATTCTCATTTTTCAGTTAAAGCACCATAATCTACTTATGCTAAATTTATCCCTTAGTGCTCTCCACACCTACTTGCATTTGTTTAACTTATTCGGTAATCCGTGGAATACATCAGAGTTGCAGCTTTCACCTGCTTATTTCAAATCCTGTTTTGTAGTTACAGCTCAGGGTTACCAGGTATTAGCAACTGCTGCTAATCACTTATCTAGCTCAGCTAATTATTAATTTTCCTACAGTAGTTGTTGTTTGTCTGCTATTACGCAATGTTTAATAACTGTGGTTACTGCTTGCCATTTTGCTCTTGCCTCCCTCCTCTTGGCTGCGATGTTCCTTGCCCTCCTCTACCTTCTGCATTCCTTCTCCTTCTACCCTCTCTACCTGTCTCTCATCCAATTCTCCTACTCTCCTTCACTCCCTCCATCGCCCCCACCCTTATCTCTTCCTCCCTCCCTATCCACCCTGGTCTCCTAATGTCTCTTCACTCAACCCAGAGTTTCTCTACCATGCTGTCCTCTCATCTCACTGCCCCTGTTCTCCCTGCTCCCAACCTGCTCTAAGGGTAGGAAGTGCCACTCCATCCATCTTCTCATTTTTCTGCTCCTCCTTCTCCTGTCTGGTGATGTGGAGCCAAACCCTGGTCCCTCCCCCTTCCTCCTTCCCTTCCTCCACTACTGCCAAGGATCTTAGTGTGTAACCATCTAAATGCTAGAAGCTGTCTACCTAAATTAGTCCTCCTTTCTGCTGGATTCAGTTACACCCTCCTGATGTCCTGTATTTCTGAGTCCTAGCTGTCCTCCAAGACTCCTGACTTTAGCCTGTCTTTTCCTGATTGCCATCTTTTCAGGCAGGATAGAAGAAAATGTGGAGGAGGGGTGGCCATCTATGCCTGCCAGTGCCTTTCAAGTACTATGGCCATTAGGGAGACCATACCTTCCTTCCACGAGTTTCTTCTAGTTAGGCTCTCATTCACCTAGAAACATAAAAACATGGAAACATAGAATTTGATGGCAGACAAGGACCAACAGGCCCATCCAGTTTGTCCTGTATCCCTACCTAACAAGAATGAAACAGATCCTACTTAATCTACTGCGTCAACTCCTTTTCTGAACTGTTGTGGAACCCCCTATGACTAGCCCATGCAGTTTTGTATCCCCCAACTGTCTTTGCCCCCACCACCTCCACCTTCACTGGGGTCCATCCTTCCAAGACAAGTCCCTGACTATAAAATCCACTCCCTCCCCAACACATCACTGGAAATGGAGGGGTGAAATGGAAGGGGGAGTGGATTTTAAAATATTAAAAATAGAAATCAATAACAAATATCAACACAGAAAACCTGAATGTATAAAGTAATGAACAATTATGTATGTAAAACAAAGGTAAAAAAAATGAGATCCCCTGTGAGTATGTATGTAAAATAATGCTGTTTTTTTATTTATTTCAACCTTGTGCTGTACTGTATACACTGTATATACTTTTTATTTCTTGTATATTATTGCTTTTTGTATACCTGCTTTTGTACTGTACTTTGATGTATGCATGACCAGGTCCACCTTGCAAATGAGCGTTGCTCAGTGGTGCCCTCCTGGATAAATAAAGATGTTGATTGATTGATTAATTGACAATGCAATGATAATCTTTTAGAAAAGGTTATAGAGAAATATTAATATATTAAAAAACTAGTGTTAGGCAGCATAGATACATAGATACATAGATACATAGACAGTGTCGGCAGATAAGGGCCTATGGCCCACCCAGTCTGCCCATTTGAGCTTGTAAGTTCAGTTTGTTTTCCTAGAAGTCTGTTGCCCCTTACCCCTGACCTCCAGAATTCCTTTATGTCTATCCCATGCATTCTTAAATCCTGTGATTGTTTCAGCCCCACCACTTCTCTGGCAGGGTGTTCCACTTTCCACCACCCGTTCTGTGAAGAAATTCTTTCTCATGTTTCCTCTGAATCGTCCTCCCTCAACTTCATCCCATGCCCTCTAGTCCTGGAACATCTTTTGCTTAAAAATAGTGTTTTCCTGCACCTGTTCCTCCCTGTAAAATACTTGTATGTCTCTATCATATCCCTCTCCTCCTCTCCTCCAGGGAGTACATGTTCAGTTCCTTCAACCTGTCTTCATAGGACTTGTGATGCAATCCATGCACCATCTTTGTTGCCCTCCTCTGAACCTTCTCTACCCTGTCTATGTCCTTACATAGGTATGGTCTCCAGAACTGTACACTGTACTCTGTACTCCAGGTGGGGCCTCACTAGTGTCTTGTATAGCGGAATGACCTCCTTTTCCTGCTGGTGATGCCCTGCCTATACATCCCAGCATCTTATTTGCTTTACCTGCTGCCTTGTCACACTGTTCCCTACCTTGAGGTCATCAGAGATGATAACCCCAAGATCCCTTTCCTGCTTGGTGCATGCTATATCCTCACCCCCAACTGATATATTGTGCCAGGGTTTTGTGCCCCATATGCATTATCTTGCACTTCTTTGCATTGAATTTCAACTGCCAAACCCTGACCATTCTTCAAGTTTCTGCAGATCGCTTCTCATTCTGTCTACACCTCTGGTGTGTCTACTCTGTTAAAGAGCTTTGTGTCATCAGCGAACAGTGAAATTCTGCCTTCTAGGTCCTAAGAATGTCACTGATGAAGATGTTGAATAGGACCGGGTCCCAGCACTGATCTCTGTGGTACCCCACTGGTCACTCTTCCTCTGTGGAGTGACAGCCATTTACCACCCTCTGTGTCCTGCCACCCAGCCAGTTACCTACCCACCACACTACTGTCCTGCCCACACCATATTCCCCAGTTTGTGTAATAGTCTTCTATGTGACAGTGTCAAGGCCTTGCTGAAGTCCAGATAGCCATGTCCACCGCCTCCCTGATCCACCTCCCTAGTCACCCAGTCAAAAATTCAACGAGGTTGGTCTGACATGACCTCCCCTGGTGAAACCATGCTGCCTTGGGTCCTGTAGTCCATTGACAACCAGATGTTCTACTCAATCTCCTTCTAGTAGTGCTTCCATGATCTTCCCACTACCGAGGTGAGGCTGACTGGTCTGTAGTTCCCCAATTCCTCTTTGTTCCCACTTTTGTATAAGGGGACTACATCTGCTGTCCTCCAGTCTTTGGGTACCTCCCCAGTTTCCAGTGATCGGCTAAACAGGATAGCCAGAGGTTCATCCACCACCTCTCTTAGTTCTTTAAGGACCTTGGGGTGCACCCCATCTGGCCCCATTGCTTTATCAACAGATTTATAAACATGGGTTTCTGAGAATCTGATGACTCTTTTTTCCTAATAGTGCGCTGTGGGTGGATGGAAGCCAAAGGCTTCTTCAAGTAAGTGTTTAAACATATTTATTTATTTAAAATTGTGGTAACCAGGAAAGGCACACTGAGCCGAGACTCATTTCCAGGTGTGACCTATGGTAACATATGGTGATTTGATCATTTAGTATATAGTTATTGCAAAAACATTAATTGAGGGTGCTTAAAAATATTAAATGTATTTATTGGACTGCAATAAAATTAACTGCATTTTTATGATAGGTGACTGTGTATAAACAAGAAACAATAAAATTAAGGAATTAAAAGAGTTTTTAGGTATTGACAATCCTTGATAAGAGGTGAGAGAGTATATATTTTCAGACTTGTATTTTTAGTTTCTTATGGATTTGAATTAAAAAAAAAAACTGTCAGGATTCAATAGGAATGCAAGGGGAACTTTATGCATCAGTAGGTGGGATTTTCTTGTTGTTATAAAATGTTAAACTATGAAATGATGGTTAGAGAATGGTTTAGTGAGGATTTATGGTTTGTGCTGCCTTCACTATATTGTTTTGTAATCATGGGTTCTTTATCAACAATATGATTTGTAGTGTAATGAAAATATTTTACTATTTCATTTGTATATTAGTATTTAAGACATTTAAATTCTGATAACATATACATGAGGTGGTGGTATTAGCTTTATTGGCAGATAGTGTATGAATTGCATAAAGTATAATTTTATTATAACTGTAGATCCAGAAGAAGTAGTGAGTAAACTATGGAACATATGTCTAAGGTGGTGTGATCTAGGATAAAGTTGTTGGATGACTGGTTTAAATAAAATATTAAATAAGCAAGCCGATGAGTTGGTCTGTCTCTGCATAATGTTGTTTGGATGTCCTTGAGGGTATATGGAGCAACATTCCAACCCCACAGTGCTTTTTTTTTTATATGTAACCCACCCCTGTGGGTTGGGCATCCCAGTTCTTAAGAGCACCCTGGTTCAGGTTAGGCCTAATTAATTAATTTAAATTTATTTGTTTCACCCATTGATGGGGTCTACATGGGTCAGAGGCCGTCTTTGTGCCACAGCAATAAATAGGGAGTTCTGGCACATTTTGGGATCAGGTCCAGTGCAGTGGAAGTGTGCAGCAAAAGGGTTGCAGGAGATGGGTGTTTGCCTTCTTCTGCATCTTTTTGTGCAGCTAGCTGGGTGGTCAGGATGAGAGCAGTGGTGAGTTGACATGACGGTGGCCATGTACAGGTTTAAACAGCTCTGTGGGTTGATGGGATTTGAACTGGCAGCCCTAGAAACAAAAGATGGAGTGGGGGAGATTGAAGTAGCCATGCCTGCCAGAGAGCCACAGCGGGTACTTGCTGTAGATCATGACCCCCCCATCCCAATCTGGATTGTCTGGCCTGCAGAGTGTATGGAACTGGTTGGATGCAGGCAGGGGAAGAGCTGGTAAGACTGTTGAGATGGCCAGTAGGGATGGGTCCATGTTTGAAGACATCTACCCCAGGGTGTCAGGGGACGAGTTACCCGCCCACTGTCAGAGGTGGAGAAGAGAATTGAGAAGGAGGGATAGAGCCCAGGTGTGCAAGGATTTCCTTGCCCTGCCACCTCACAAGTTCATGAAGGAACAGAGCCTTTTGGCAGCTAGGTGCTCAGAGCTGCAGTTAGAACTTGAGAAAGTGATTCTGCTGCCTGGTTGTTAGGGGTCATACGGCCTTTCAGATAATTTGCTGTTACCAAGAATTCTAGTTGCGGCCAGCCGGCCCAGGGAAATAATGAAACTGGTGAGGTCAGCTCGACCATGAAAAACCACCACATGTAACTCCACAGAGAACTCACAGGTCCAGAGGATCAGTTGTGTAAATATGTTGTGACTGGCCAGTTCTGTTCATTAAAAAGGAGGTAGTATAGTGCAGTGGTTTAAGTCTCTCAGCTGCAAACCTGGAGACCTGGGTTTGAATCTCACAGCCCCAACTTGTATGCCGTGTGACCCTAAGCAAGTCACTTAACTTCCTTGTGCTCCAAGGTTGCACCTGTAAACAAGCTTTGAGCTTACTGTGTCTCGCCTGGGAAAACAAAGGTAAAAGAAAATGAGATACCCTATTCTGGTATTATTTTGTGTGGACCCTCTATTATTTGAATGTCAGCATTTGTATAACCTTAAAGTTCCCTTGCAGCCCAGCACTGAAGATGGCACCCCTGACACTGAAGGACCCTTCCAATGAGGATGAGGACTGGTAAGAACTTTTGTTTATTATTTATTTATTTGATTTACCAGGAAAGTGTGCTGGATCAAAAAGCCATTTTCAGCCATGCTTGGGGAAGGGAAAGGGGAAGACAATAGGAATACAAACTTTCGTATTCAAAAATTAATTAAAATATAATAAAATATACAATGTGGATGACCTGATCCGTGTTGCTGCTGTTGTGGGCCCTCCCTTTCCATATAGTATCATCAGGCATACCCCAGACATGGGGATGGGGCTTGCAAATGTGGGGGCTCATTCTGGATTCATTTTTGGGGTGCCTGGACTTGGAAACCTCTGTCTGTGGGTGCTGGGCACCCAGTTTGAAACTTGACTTGATCTGCTCTGTTTGGAATAAAGAAGGAACAATATGGTGAAGTGTGAAGAATTTCACATGTTTTCAATATATTGTGGCACCAGGGAGTCTGTGGAGTTGAGCAGTTGCTGTGCTGTACGTGTGAGGCATATGCTAATTGCCCCGAGGGGTGTGCGTTAATTGGATTGTGGGCTGTTGGCTGGCACATGTGATTTGGAGGAACTGGTGTGCTAGAGCCTGTGGGAGTCAGAGACAGAGATTGAAGTGATTAATACAGCCAAGAACTGGTGTATCTGCTGCTTATTGTCAACTTATTTACTCAGTAAGAGGACAATGGCTACTGATCCTGATGCTCCCGGTGTGATTGTTCCAGCTGCAATGCTTAAATGGCTTTGGAGCATAGTGGAGAAGTCTACCAGTTCTAAATGTTTGCTCTGCCAATTTGAGGTCCTGGGGTGACTCAGCTACCAGTTTGCACTGGCTGTCAATGAAAGACCCCCAGGTGCTGCTGATCCCATATGCTACCCCTGGCTGAGTGGGCTAGGATGTTCTATGACATCTATGGGGTCAGTATTTGAATGTTTGGATGAGATTGGAGCTATGACTGCTGCTATATCCAGTCCAGAAGTGTACAGCACCCAAGAAGCTGAGAGGCCTGGTGGGATAGCTCCAGAGAAGCCAGAAGCCCCTGTGTCGAATCCCTCCACAATGTCCATGGACGTGGTACAGGGTGTGGTGACCATATGAAGCTCCTTACCCGCAAGGATTTTTTAGAGCCAGCCCAGTGTTCACCCCTGCATCTCTGGAGCCCAAAGGTGTAGTCGCCAAAGCCACAGATAAACCAACCAGAGAGCCGGAATAGTCAGACACGCCATCGTCAACAACAAAGAAGCCTGGTAAAGCCTCCACTGAATCACTGCTGCTTCAGGGAGCAAGTCAAGTTAGCAATGGACACCTGGATAGGGACATTGCAACTTAGAATGGGGTTTGGGACCCCCGGTAATAGGTCCAGGTAGTAAGTTTGCCCAGTTTTAGGTCCCATAAAGTTTGGATGTAGTTTTGAAACTCACCTTTTCAGTGGTGTGCCAGTGTGCCTTGGGTAGCTGTGCTCAGTGGGGGAGTGCACATACCCCATTGCAGCATAGTTGGCCTGGTAGCTGGTTTAGGGATGCTCTCTGGGTGAGTGAGCAGTTGAGGCAGGGGAAAATGTAACCCACCCCTGTGGGTTAAAAACATAGAAACATAGAAGCTGACATCAGAAGAAGACCACTAGGTACACAAGGGTGTATTAGAGCACCCTGGTTCAGGTTAGGCCTAATTAATTAATATTTATGGATTCTGCCCACTGGAGGGATCTCCATGGGTCAGAGGCAATCCCAGTGCCATAGCCATAAATAAAGATGAGCATTCGCAACCTGACCCACCCATAAAATACACATATACTGTATCTGCTGTATATGTATGTATGTATTTATTGACTGAGTGATTGATTGATTGATTGCTGTACAGGAAAGGAGTGCTAGACAATAATGTTTATTTTCTGCCTGGTCCTGCTGGGGGGGGGGGTGGAGATAGAGACACAAACCAACTGAAATAAAACAGATTCCTCTGTTGGTGGTATTTTAGTGGATTGGGGAAAATTTGACCAGGACAGTGCTGAAATTCCCTTACTCTTGGCAGGAGACTCTGTTGGCTTACTGACCAAGGTGGCAGATATTGGTGAGTTGAAAGAGGAAGATGTTTCGCTGCTGGCTGGGGCTCGGACCGCGTTCCCAGTCTGTGTTCCGTTACAGAACAAAGAATATCTATAGAACCCAGAAGATGGACCTGTGTTTAAACTTACTAACTACAGAAACAGGAGAGATAACATCTGCAGAACTTAAATTTGAAATTCTACATTCTACACTCTACATACTCTGAAACTTTGCATCTACAGCTCTGCCTCTGCCACCGCCCTCAGGTGCATATCCATTGCCCTAAACAAAGCTTGCCCTCTCATAACCGGTGCCCATCGCCTCACCCACATGTGTGATCTCTACGCACAGACTGGGTGGCTTCAACTTTCAAACCAGATCAAGTACCAAACCTGCCTCATGACAAAGAAAATAACACTAGGCATTGCTCCCCCAGGTGTCCAAGCTCTCCTCTGCCCAGTGTGAACTACTTGCATCACCAGGGGCTCTGAATCCCAGCTTCTGCATATCCCACATTTCTGCACCACACAAGGACAAAGATCATTTGCACACAGAGCTCCCAGCTGGTTCAATGGTCTCAACATTGACATTGCCTCAATGCCAAAGCTTGAACCATTCAAATCCAGTCTCCATCACATCCTGTCTGCATCTAGCTCCTGTGATTATCCTTCCTAATTGTTCTCCCCTCTCCTCTTTGCTCTTTCCACCTAGCACTTAACCCTCTGCCCCCTCAACTCCCTCTCCCATACACCCATTCATCCTCCCTCCTCCCACCCTTCTTCCCTTCCCTCTGTAGCACTTTAATTGATATTTGACAAGTGCCTATGGCCGCACCCCACTAGTGTGCCTCTCCTCCATAACATGTCAACTCTGTTACCAAACCTCCTTCTGGCATTTTTGCCACTGTATTGAATGTATAAAACTGTATGCAACTGCCTGTAACCCACTGTTATACTGTTATTTAATGTCATGTTTGAATTGTACCTCAACTGACATGTAACCTTTGTAAAAGAGCCTTGGCTCAAAGGTACTTGCAATCCTAGATTCAAATGAAAAAAAAAACGAAAAAAAAAACGTAATAGACATTTGTTACAAATAATAGCTGAGGATGAGATGAGGTTCAACCAATGGAAAGGTTCCCTGAAACATAGACTGTTAAATAAAAATGTGTAATTACCTGACAGACTGTCGACAGTGAAGGTGCACCTTTGGTTGGAACTGCTGCTACTAGTCCTGATGTTCAGCTGAGCTCTGCTGGGCCTAACTTTTACAATCAGCTGCAAGATAAAAGTATTTATTTATTTAAAATTGTGGTAACCAGGAAAGGCACAAGTAACAAGCTGACAGACCTTGACTGGTGAAGGCCTTTCAGCTCCCTGGCTGATTAACAAACGATAACCCATGGTTTCCTGTGAAAGCAATAGAAACCTAGAAACATAGAATTTGATGGCAGATAAGGACCGCTTGGCCCACCCAGTCTGCCCATTTCACTACCTGATGGATAAGCTGCAGATCCTAGTTAACCAGCAGCCTACTTCTTCCTACCCCCACCCCCTAGAATTGCCTTATGACTGTCCCATGCATGCTTGAATTCCACTACTGTTTTTGACTCCACAACCTCCTCTGGAAGGCCATTTCATACATCCACAACCCTCTCTGTGAAAAAATACTTCCTTAAATTACCTCTGAGCCGCCCCCCTTCTATCTTGAAATTGTGCCCCCTTGTTCTTGCACACCTCTTTTTTTGAAAGATGCTACCTTCTTGGACTTTGTTGATTCCCTTGCATATTAAGCTCCTTAAGTCTCTCTTCATATGTCTTCCGGTGCAGACCCTGCACCATTTTAGTTGCCCTCCTCTGGGCAGCTTCCATCCTGTCTATGTCTTTGCGGAGATTGGGTCTCCAGAACTGCACGCAGTACTCCAGATGGGGTCTCACCAGCTGTCTGTACAGAGGGATAATAACTTCTTGTTTTCTACTGGTGATGTCTCTCCCTATGCATCCCAGTATCCCCCAGCCCTCCTTGCTGCCCTCTCACATTGCTTGCTCACCTTTAGGTCATCTGATATGACTACCCCCAGGTTCCTTTCCATTTTTGTTGTTGTTAGTATCTCACCCCCATTGTATAATCTTCCCCTGGGTTTTTGTTTCATTACCTTGCACTTCTTAGCATTGAATCTAAGCTGCCATACATTTGACCATTCCTCTAACCTTGCCAAGTCCTTCTCATCCTTTCCACACACCTTGTGCATCAACTCTGTTGCAGATCTTTGTGTCATCTGCAAAGAGACATACTTTTCTTCCAGTCCCTCTGCAATGTCTTATAAAGACATTGAAGAGGACCGGGTCCTAATACTGAACTCCCCGCGTACCCACTACTAAATCCGACTTTTTCAGAGTGACCCATTTACCATTACCTCTGTGTCCTGTTCTCCAGCCAATTCTTTACCCAGGCTGTCATCTTGGGACCTACTCCCAGGCTGGCTAACTTGTATATTAATCTTTTGTGTGGAACTGTGTAAAATGCCTTGCTAAAGTCTAGGTAGGCCAAGTCCACAGCCCCTCCCTGATCTACTACTTTGGTCACCCAGTCAAAGAAATCTATCAGATTTGTCTGGCATGACCTTCCCACTGTGAATCCATGCTGCCTTGGGTCCTGTGCCCCTTGGCCTCTAGATACTCAACAATTCTTTCCTTCAGAAGTGATTCCATCATTTTCCTACCACTGAGGTTAAACTAACAGGTCTGTAGTTTCCTGCTTCTGCCTTGCTCCCACTTTTGTGAAGGGGAATCACATCTGCCCTCCTCCAGTCCTCGGGTACCACCCCATCCTCCCATGATTTGTTAAAGAGGGTAGTCAGCGGTGTCACTAGTTCTACCCTTAGTTCTTTTAGAATTCTGGGATGAATCCCATCAGGCCCCATTGCTTTGTCCACCTTCAGTTTTAAGAGTTCTTTCAGAACCCTTTCTTCTGCAAATGGGCTGGTATCAACTTCTGTATCCAGAGTGTTTCTACTGTTTGTTTTAGGTACCTCCCCCTCTTCCTTTGTAAATACTGAGCAAAAATATTTGTTTAGTATCTCTGCCTTTTCACAGTCACCCTCTGCCCACCCTTCCTCCCCTTTATAAGCCTCACTAACCCTCTCTTGGTCTTCCTTCGCTCCCTGATGTACCTATAAAGGTTTTATCCCCTTCTTAACTGAGTTGGCTATCTTTTCCTCAGTTTGGGCCTTTGCTGTTCTGACTGCCTTCCCAGTTTCCTTTTGCTTTAACTGATACAGTTCTCTGTCCTGTTCCTTCTGTGATTCCTTGTACTTCCTGAATGTTTTCTTTTCTCTTGAACCTTCCTGCCACTTCCTTTGAGAACCATAGTGGTTTCTTACCTCGTTTCGTTTTGTTTATTTGCTTTACACAAAGGCTTGTTACCTCTGTGATGGCAGTTTTATTATTCCCCATTGTTCTTCCACCCCTCCTTCCTGCCCATTTGCTAGTGCATTCTTAGGCACTCATCCATTTTGTAAAGTCAGCCTCCTAAAATCCAATACCTTTGTCTTTGTATGGCTTGACTCTATTGCAGTGTTTATTGTGAACCATACTGTTCGATGGTCGCTAGTTCCCAGATGGCTACCCACTTCTACATCTGTGATCCTCTCTCAACTCCATTTGAGAGAACCAGGTCTAAGATTGCTCCCTCTTGAGTGGGCTCCAATACTAGTTGTCTAAGGCATGCCCCTGTGGGGCATCTAGAATAACCCCACTCTTTGAAGTGGCTGCTGCAACTGCACTCCAGTTAACATCTGGCATATTCAGATCACCCATCAGCAATATCTCCCCTTTTCTGCCATTCTAGTATACTTTCTATCATTTCCTTGTCCATTTCCTCCCCTGAGAGGGGTCTGTATCTGACCCTGTGCGGATTGTGGTGCCATTGCCGGCCTCCAAATTTACCCACAGTGCTTCTTCTCCTCCATGTTTACCCTTTTGTTCTGTTGCTTTGATTCCTTCCCTTATGTAAAGAGCTACTCCTCCTCCTCCTCTTTTACCCTCCCTGTCCCTCTTGTAGATAGTGTATCCTGGTATGTTTGTGTCCCAGTCATGGTTTTGTGTGTACCATGTTTCTGTGACTGCTACAATATCCAGATGTTCCTCCTCCATCAAGGCCACTAATTCAGGAAGCTTGTTACTCAGACTACGGGCATTGGTACTCATTGCTCTCCATTTTGATGACTTCACCTTCTGTTACAGCATCCCCACTGACCTTTCTACCTCGGTCTTTTTCTCATTTAGTACCCTGTTTTGTAGGAGAGGCTGGGATTTTCCTGCTGCTTATCAGTGCCTCCCCCCTTGACTAGTTTAAAAGCTTGCCAATGAAGCATTTAAACCGATTGCTCAAAAGACTTGTTCCCTTCCTGGACAGATGCAGACTATCCTGCCAGTATAGGCTGGTGTCCCTCCAGGTGGAACCCCAGTCCCCAATGAAGCCAACCCCTGTGCTCCACACCATTTATTCAACCATTCATTAAACTGCATGGTGCAAGTACCCTCTCCTCACTCATGCCATTGACAGGCAGCACCTCTGAGAAGGATACTGTGTGGCTGCTTGTCTTAAACCCTCCCAATTCTACAAGTCCTTCTGCACTGCTCTAATCTCATGATGAGCCAAGTCATTTGTCCCTAGGTGGACAATGACGTCCAGCTCAGACTCCCGTGCAGCTGTTCTCGTCATCCTGAGGATGCCCTTCCTGTTCCTCCAAGCCATGGCACCAGGCAGGCACCTTACTTCAGTTTTCCCTGCTCCCCCCAGTTCTATCCCCCTAATAATTTAGTCCCCCACCAGGAGCTGCTTCCTTTCCTTGTGGTGTCCTCTGTCTCCTTCCTGTGGGCCTCCTTTGTGACAACTGTCCTCAGCCTCCTTAGTCTCCTCTGTGGGTGCATCCATAGGGGAGCTATGCTCCCCCAGAATGGTGTATGGATTGTGGAGTGGAACAACTGACTGGGTGTGCCTCTGTTCCACCATCCTCACCCTTCCTAAGCCCACTGTGGTCCAACTGCTGTGCTTTCTTTGCAACCTCTGAGGTAGTGGTGGTGGCTCTGGTGCTCCCTGGATGGGGAAGGTTCCCCTCCTACTGTCCAGTGTGGCCTGGGGGAAGGTTCTCTTACTACTATCCAGCATGGCCTGAAGACGGGCAACTTCCTCCCTCAGGGCAGAGAGTTGTCTGCAAATAGGGCAGCATCTCAGCCTCCAGAAAGACTCCCGGAAGACTGCTGCCCCTCAGCCATTACATTGTACTACTCCCCACATGTTTATCTACTTTTTTATTTTTGTGTGTGTATGTATGTGTGTGATTGGTTTGTTACGTAGAAATATATATATTATACAATGTGTATGGTTATATTGTCAGTGCAGTGTGCTAGAGGGGATATGACAGTGATATGCACCTTGCACTCTTGAGGAAATGATGTCAATGAAAGGGGTTGGATGGATGTAGGACTCCACGGGGAAATGGGTCCCGAACCCAGAGCGGAATATGTTATGTTATCCCAAGATTCTCAGAGGATACCAGTTTCAAGCACCTGTTCACTAGCCTCAGACCCATTCCCAGATGAAACCAGGGGACAAAGAGAATGCTTGTGAGAGCCGTAGGAATGATCATTCATCATGAGGGGTCTGTCTGGTGCTGCAGAATGTGAAATAAGTGCTTGAAGCCCTGGTATTCATTCCTCGGCAGCACTTGCCATTAACATCAGAGGAATCATGGCTGGTAGAGGTCTCAGGACTGGGAATGAGATCAGACAGTGGTGAGCATGTTACCCAGATGATGCCCACTACTGAAGTCAGCACAGAAAACATGGCAGCTGTAAGGAGGAGCAGACCAGAGCAACAGGGAACTTCATCTGTGGCTGGAGAGGATCGTTCTACAACTGATAGTGCTAACTGGATCAGGACACAATGCTGTAAGTCTGGTGCCACAATCAAAAGGTATGTTAGAGATGGGTGGGATGGAGGGGGACCCTGAGCAAGAAGCTGGGAGTGTGGCAAACAGTGGCCACAGATACTGTTCAAATGAGAAATACAGGGGGTGGAAAAACTTCCAGTATTACAGGGACAATGAACTATCTATAGACACTCCCGATTCTGGCACTGCAGTTCATGGATAAGAGACAGTGCAAATGTTGGTGGAACCTCCCATGGAGGCTTGATGGGGAGGCTACAGAAGCTTTTCCCCATACAGAGGTTGTGCAGACTGTTCCCAACACTGATGGCAGTGAGACTTCACATAGTCAGGAAAATACTGGAGAAATGGTTTTAGACTCTAAACCTGGTTCTTCAAATGCAGTCTCTAGGCAAAATTCTGAACCAATTTTTGCTGACCTATTCCAAGATTCGACTGACTCTGCACCACTTAGGAACCCAGTCAGGTTAAAATATAAAGGTGGTTTAGAGAAGCATTCAGATAAGGTTTACATTGCATGCAAACTCCTTAAGGATCCTGCAGTTTGTATCATCAGAAATCAACACCATTGTACAGGTTTCTAGGAAGGATTTTTTTGATGTTAGTTTCCATGCCACACAATCTCTGGTAAGGTTCTGGAATAAGTACCAACCACTGAAATTTTCTCCACAATAGGTGCCATTTATCACATGCGATTGACTAAACTAGAAACATAGAAACATAGAAGTTGACAGAAGATAAGGACCGCAAGGCCCAGCCAGTCTGCCCATTTCTTTTTCTACCTTATGAATATGCCACTGGCCTTTGTTCTGTCAATGACCTATCTATTCATATTCATCTGTATTGCTCCCTTATGCCTATCCCATGCCTGTTTGAAGCCCTGCACTGTATTCATATCCACCACTTCCTGAGGTAGGCCATTCCATGCATCCACCACCCTTTCTGTGAAAAAGAACTTCCTCACATTACCCTTTAATCGGCCTCCCTCTAATCTCATGCTGTGTCCTCTTGTCCTGTTATTTTTCTTATATTGAAACATGTTAGACTCTTTCCCTTGTTAATGCCCTTAAGGTGTTTGAATGTTTCAATCATCACTCTCTCCTACTTTGCTCTAGAGTATACATATTGAGCTCAGTTAATCTGTCCTCATATGTTTTCTGATGCAGTCCCTGCACCATTTGGTTGCCCTTCTCTAGACTGCCTCAATTTGGTTAATGTCCTTGTGAAGGTGTGGCCTCCAGTACTGCACACAGTACTCCAGATGGGGCCTAACCAGTGTCTTGTAAAGAGGGATGATTATTACCTCCCTCATACAACTTGTGATACCCCTACTAATACACCCCAGCATCCCTCTAGCCTTACCTACTGCTTCAGTGGTCTGCTTGGAAGATTTCAGGTCATCGGTGATGATGATGCCCAAGTCTCTTTCTTCCCTTGTGACTGCCAGCAACTCCCCTCCCAGCTTAAAGGTGGCTTCAGGGTTTCTCTTTTCTATGTGCATGATCTTGCACTTCTTTGCGTTAAACCCCAATTGCCACTCTTCCGACCATTTTGCTAGTTTATCCAGATCTCTTCTCATTCTACCCTCCCCATCTGGATTATCTACTGTGTTGCAGATCTTGATGTCATCTGCAAACAGACAAACCTTACCCTCCAATCCACCTGCAATGTCACTGATGAAGATATTGAAGAGGACTGGCCCCAGGACTGATCCCTGAGGTACCCCACTTGTGACTTGCATCTCTTCTGACTGTATACCATTTACCACCACTCTCTGTTTTCTGCCTGTCAACCTGTTTGCCACCAAGTTGACCAATGTCTGACCCACCCTGAACCTACCCAGCTTATTAATCAATCTTCTAAGTGGAACAGTATTGAAAGCTTTGCTGAAGTCAAGGTAGCCAACATCAACTGCTCCCCCTTGGTCCACCACTCTGGTTACCCAGTCAAAGAAATCTATGAGATTAGTTCGACAGGATCTTCCTTTTGTAAACCCATGCTGTCTTGGATCCTGTGCTCCTATGGATTCCAGGTGTTGCACTATCCTTTCCTTAAGGAGTGCCTCCATAATCTTGCCCACTACTAAGGTAAGACTGACTGGTCTGTAGTTCCCTGCCTCCTCCCTGCTACCACTCTTGTGGAGCTTGATCACATGAGTCCTTCTTCAGTCTTCTGGGACCTCTCCCGTGCTCAGAGACTCACTAAACAGTTCTGATAATGGCTGTACTAGTTCCACCCTTAGCTGCTTTAGTACCCTGGGATGTATGCCATCAGGTCCCATTGCCTTGTCCACCCTGAGCTTATTGAGCTTTTGTAGGTCCCTTTCTTTTGTGAAGGGACTAGTGCACACCTCCCTCCCCCCTGTGTCCATGGTGCTGAGCTGTGGGCCCTGCCCTACCTTCTCTTCAGTAAATACTGAGCAGAAGTATCTATTTAGGATATATGCTTTGATATGGTCCTCCTCCTCCTCACACACCCCCCTTATTCCCCGTTGATCTTAGCAATACCCCCTCTGGACTTTCTCCTTTCACTAATGTATCTATAGAAAGTCTTGTGACCTTCTTTTACTGTTTGTGCTAGTGTTTCCTTGATTTGGGCCTTTGCCTGCCATACTGCCTTCCATGCTTCCCTTAGGGAAGTTTGGTATGCCTCCCTATCTTCATCCTGCTGTGTTCCCTTATATTTCCTAAAGGCCATCCTTTTGGCTCTGACCTTTTCTGCTACAGTGTTTGAAAACCAAAGTGGTTTCCTTCTTCATTTGCACTTCCTTTTCTCACTAACACAATGGGCTGTTGCTTCAAGTATTGACTCTTTAATGCTTGCCCACTTTGCCTGTACCCCCTCACCTGTATTTCTTTTTGCCAGGGCTAGCTTAACTCTGCTGGCCAGCTTATCAAAGTCAGCTCCTCTGAAGTCCCATATTTTTGCCTTGGAATGGGATGATTTTGTTCTAGTGGCCAAATTGAACCATACCATGCGATGGTCACTGGCACCCAAGTGACCTTCTACCTGGAGATCTGTGATTCTTTCTCTGTTAGTCAGTACTAGATCTAGGATAGCCCTATCTCTTGTGGGTTGTTGTACCAGTTGTTTGAGGCCCTCCCCCTGCAGGGAATCCACCATGTGTCTAGTTCTGGCAGATGTCCCTGCTGGTATTGACCAATCTGTATCTGGCATGTTGAAGTCTCCCATTATCAGAACCTCCTTCCTACTGACAAAAACAGTAACTGTTCTTTTCTAGAATGAGGAGGTCCATGTCAATGATAGCCACTTCTGGTTATGCCAATGGTGTGATGTAATGGGCCTGCCATACCCCATCATAGACAGTGAAAATATCTGAATTGGGTGTTAGAGGTTCAGAGTAAAACTAAAGCAATATAATATGGATATGTTACATTTACCCAATAGTCTTTTTCCTGTGGGGGGATTAAGGGGTCTGCTTCTATGTAGTATAGCCTAAAGCCTATTACAAATATGGTGTCAAGTCCCATTTGAGTAACAGGTGCAACCACCTGAGGTGTGGGCTTTGTGGTGAGTTTGGAGATTTGAGCATGATGTGCAGAAATCTTTTTAGATATAAATTTATGTGAAGAAAAAGTCCACTCCTTCTACAACTGTCCCTGGGCCTCCAGAAATAAGTCTGATTGATACAACCAGGACACTATTCTTAAAAAAGCCCTGCATGACACCCCCTGCACATCCCAGCAGGAACCCTCAGGATGGCAACAGGATAAGTTCCGTTGTTCCAAGATCTCCTTCTGCAGTAGCTGCTAGACATGGCCCTTCTAGACAAAAACATTTCCTCATTTCAGAAAAACCTGGGGACTCTAACTCAGCAGTTCCACAAATGTCTACTGACCCTAATAATGGACTCTGATGCTTCCACAAATTCCAAGCACTCAAGATCCTCTCACACTTTGTCTTCCTCAGAAAGGGAAGAGGATACCATTGCAGCATCCAGCATGCCAAGGAGAAAAGGAAGGAAATCTCCCAAAAAGGGGATGACATGAATGGAAGTATTTTTCAATGATCTCATCACTTCTTTCTACCTGGTCCATGACGCCATCCTTACATTCAGCCTCTATTAATGTGTATAGCATCTGGAACATTAACAAAAGGAGTGCTATATTTTTTTTTATACCATTTAAATTCTGTCATTTTTTGCAGAAAATGAGGCTATGCTCCATTTTTGAAGTATCTCAGATTAAAAAGGCATGGTTTGAGGACCTTCTTATTGGACCTTTGGGGAAGGCATGGCAGATAGGGTAGGCATTTTATTTAGGGGTTCTTACTTTAATGTTTCTAGACTGATTGATGCCTCTGGTAGAGCCTTGATTTGGGGGATTGACTTTCAGTCTGAATCCCTGTGGGTGGTGAATTTATTTTATTTTAGTTGTTTAACCAGGTATAGTACACTAAGCTGGAAGCTTTTTTACAGGAGCGACCTGGGAGCACAAGGAGGTTAAGTGACTTGCTCAGGGCCACATAGTATGTAAGTGGAAGCTGTGGGATTCAAACCCAGGTCTGGTCTGCTGGATGTCCCCAGATTTGCAGTTCAGAGCCTTAGACCACTGCGCTATACTGCCTCCCATGGAATGTGTATGTACCACAAGTGAAATCAGCCTGCATTGCTCTGGTAGATACTATTATACCTTATCTGATACCTTATTCTTTACTTTAGAAGGGATGTGATTTTGGTGGGGCCTTTAATTCTCATTTGGAAGCTTAGACAACAGTACATTTGGAAAAAAAAAGTATATTGTGATGTCCATGCCTTAAAAAATATGGTAAAAACAGCGAGTCTTTCTGTTGCATATAGGGTGCTATGTCCCATGGGAGAAAATATCTATTTCTGGAGTTCCTATTCTACAAGAACAGACTATTTTTGGTTTTTTTCTGCTATGATAATTGACTTTCACACTTCTTCCTGCGGAGTTTTCTCATCATTTATTGTTACAGGCTCAATTTAAATTTTCAAACATCACTGTCATATACCTCTAAAAGTAGACAGAGATTGAATACTACAACTTCGTCCAATCCAGACATCCAAGGAGCAGTTGATATCAATTATTATATGCACACCATTCTGTTTTCTGTCTGTGTGACACCCTTTATTATGGTGGGAAGACGCTAAAATTCAAATAAAAGAACTGTTTCACCAATTTGAGAGCAGGAAAGGTAATACAGAATGCTTGTATTACCTAGGCCTCGGGACCAGTGGTACAGATTGTTTACAAATGCTTCAACAACTGTTGATAATTTTAGAGAGCAAACTGACACAGTAAAACCTGAAATGGCAAAATTACAGTATAAAAGGTTGAAACCTGTTAACATTAAACATTGCAGCTCCTAAGCCCTGTCCAGGTGTCTCTGCCCTTGGCAGTACAGTGCTCAGAATCGCTGCTGCCTGCTTCAGCCTCAACCTCCCGGGGAAGAACCACCACAGATCCTGACCCCTTTCCTGGTGTCTCTGTCCTCAGCGATGTGGTGCTCAGATTCGCTGCTGCCCACTTCAGCCTCAACCTCCAGGGGACGAACCTCCGTAGGTACACCAGCATTAGCTCCCGGGGAACCAGCATTTCAAAACTGAGGCACCCTTGCTGCTCCAGCATTCAGATTGGCTGCATACTTTGCTAGAGTGCTTCTGATTGGCTACTTTCACCTGCCTGAATTTTTCTTTGCTCCTACCCGCAAGATCAGCCCATTCAGCTGTGTCTTGAGCTGGGACTTTTGTTGATATAATTGTAATCTTGTATGCTACTAGAATTCAGTCTAATGAGTCTATTAATTTGTTGCTACCTGGAGATTAATTTTATCTGCCAGCTCATTGGCCACCAACTTTGCAAAGTTTGAACTCAGAAACCTGCTTTAAATGTTATAACTGCTTCTCATTGCTCTCTGCCTATTGTAAAAGTTTTTTTTAATTGATTATTTTACTAGATCAGCTATTTTCCAGCATTTAATGTTTTAAATTGCACTATTTTTAACTCTCTACTCAACTCCTTTCTTTGAAGACCCTCCCCCTGCAGCTCAGTGCTGACACACACACCCCACATCCCCTCCTCCAGATCTGTTCCCCAGACTGTCTGGAACCTACCCCTTACTCCTTCTTTTGTTGTTTAATCCTTGGCACCTCTGCCCCCCTGCTGATTTCCCCATTCTGCTTCTCAACTTGTCCCTGCCTACTGATTTCATCTTTCCCACACTAAGTCCAGAATCTCTGCACCCCGCCCCAAACTCCTGTGATACTTTAGCTTAATCTTTTGCTTTCCCTGTCTCTCTTATGGCTCCCGAGCCCTGTCTGAGTGTCTCTGCCCTCAGCGGTGCGGTGCTCAGAATCACTGCCGCCCACTTTAGCCTCAACCTCCCAGGGAAGAACCACCACAGGTACACCAGCATTAGCTCCCAGTGAACTGGCATTTCAAAATGGAGGCACCCTCACTCCTCCGGCACTCAGATTGGCAGCATCCATTGCTGGAGTGCTTCTGATTGGCTACTTTCACTGCCTGAATTTATCTCTGCTCCTACCCACAAGATCAGCCCATTCAGCTATGTCTTGACCTGAGACTTTTGCTAATATAATTTCCTGCTTACCCCATCTGGACACAGACTTATATAGACACATGCAGTCACATGGGTGCCTCTTTATGAATTATAAAGTACCAAGTTCCTCATTTGCAAGTAATACCATCTGCCCACTTGAGGGCTTACAACCATGCAACTATAGTTATTCCACTTTCTCGCTAAATACTTAGTGCCTCAGCTACCCAATTTCCTGCCCTATTTTATCTTATACCACAACCTGTGATTCCTTTATACTGTCCCAAATCTCCCCTCCTTAACAAACCTTTGTTTATTCTTTTCCTTTTCCCTTCCAGACCACCTACTTCAATTATGTCAGCCCCCTCCACTCCACTACTCCTGTTTCTCATCCTCATTCTACCTATTCCTGTAGGTCAACCTACACAGCCTAAAGATCTGGCCACACCCTCTAACCCCCCCATCTCTACCTACATCCCCATTCTAGCCATAACCCCTACCCCCCTTCTCGAACTCTGATCCCACTACTCTCATCAACCGATGGCTCAGCATCTCTCAGTTCCCAGCTACTTTGCCTTCCTTCATTTTCTTATCTCTTTCACATCTAGTCCCGCTATACTTTCATCAACTCATAAGCCATCTCCCCACCACAAATGCACAAAGCTCCACTTCCTCATAATTGCCCTTCTCCTACTTTCATCGGGCAACATCCACCCAAATCCTGAACCAAATGCTTTATCTTCCCCCACTGCTACTTCCACTTACTACAAGCCTAACTCTCAAGCTGCCCCTACCCTCCCACATAGACTGAAAATGCTACACCTGAATATCTGCAGCTTTACCTCCTGCAAAACAATGGTTGTCTCCTTCAAACCAGATATTCTTATTATAACAGTTACTTGGCTCTCTGACAAGAACCCGAACCACATTATCTCCATTCCTGGGTACTCCTTCACTAGACAGGACAGGGCTGGCAGAGGAGGTGGCATAGCTTTGTATAGCCTATCTTCATTAAAATACTCCCCCATTTTTGCTGCCTCCATACCTGCTACTTATGAAGCAATTGCCATCGGACTTGCCCTATCATTCTCTGTACCGATCTTTATCACAGGCATTTACTGCCACCCGGGCCTCCAACCCACTACAGAACTGGTAACCTCCCTTACCCACACAGATGAACTATTCCTACTAGGTGACTTCAAATTAAATTGGTTGTCTCCCTCCACATCTAAAACATGAAATGACATTTCTACCCTAAACCTTGTCCAGCTCATCCAAGAACCCACATGTCTGAACCATAAAACTCAAAACCATTCCCAGATCGATTTGGCATTCACCTGCCACCCCCACAGAGTTATAAAATCTGGTATCCTCCCAGATGCCCTTAGTGACCATCACCCTATCTTTCTGGTAAGGAAGGTCCACAGGCCCAAATCACTTCACAAAATCCTACAGCTCCTGTGACACTCAGACAGCTGGTTCTGATTAATCTAGGATTTTTGTAATATAAAAATATGTTATTGACTGTCTCTCATGAGAGATGCTGACAATCTGTGGAATGACACCCCCCCCCCCCAGGTTTTAGCTAATAAGTGTTACCTGGAAGGCCAAGAGATAATTACAGGCTAGAAGAGACTAAATGAAGCATCTCCTGTTTATGTGACTAATTGCAGCTTGCCAACTGCCAAGATAGATCATAAACTTTTAAAACGTTCAGAGGAAACTCAGTTAAAATTCACATGGTGATACAAAGCATGTTGCACCTCCGTGAGATCTGGCAGAGAGACATAACAAGTCCTTTGATGTCCTGGAAAGGGGAAGCTGCTCATAAGATCAAAGAAAGTCATTTGAAGAAAATGAGTTGTACTGAGGTTACAGAATTTACCTTTGTTAAGACTTCCTGTTTGCATAGATATGTTTTTTATATTCTGACAGGAAGGAGCTAGGTGACCTCATGCAAAGAGGTTGGCAAAGCCAGTTTTAAAACAATATTCTGTTTTCCACTAAGACACAAATGTTTAGACTCTGAAAAAGAAACATCTACAGCACTGTGAGATAAGAATACCTTAGAACAGACAAGTCTAAGTGTATTAGTGGTAGGAATCTGCACTTTTTAAAACCTTATTCTTTTAAGTGATTTGTATGTTTTATGATATATGGTTCTGTATTTACATTTTACATTTTTTATCTATTTTGAAGTAAACCTCTACTTTAGAGACTACTTGGTGTGCCTTTGAATTTCTTTTTCTTGACAAGTGAAGCATACATGGTTAAAGCTGACTCTGTACAAAGCTTACTGGTTTTACCAAATTGGGAAAAGGGAAGGATTTATTCTGAGGTCTTTAACAGAGTTTTAGGGGTTCATTTTGTACACCTGGTTAGGTGCCCATAAGCGAAAGATATCTGGCCCCCCCAAACAGCAGAATTATCTGAGCCTGTAAATTGGGTACGCTAACGACAGGTTCACAGTTTGAATCCCTCCAAGACTTGAGACCAAAGGTTGATTCGAACCCACAAAACAGACAGGAGGGTTACCCTGTTTCTGTTTCCTGTTCACAAGACTGCGCTCGGAGATTGGCACTGTGGGAGCAGAGGGCCTGACCTGCTGAGCGGGTTTGTGACAGCTCCGTCCCTACAACTCCTTGGACCTTGAACCTCTCCTTCATGCTCTTGCTTCCTCCAATTGGTCCCCTCTCACCTCTGCAACCTCTGTAGACCCTGCCCTCACCTACTTTAAAGGCAAATTCCTAGCAACAAGGAACACATTTGCCCCACTCAAACAAACTTGAGTTCTCGGAAACCATCTCCCCTGGATCACCCCTAAACTGTAAGCCAGCCTCAGGGCACATGACAAAATGTGGAAAAAGCACAAGGCCTCCCAGTTCCCCACAGATTACATGATCAATTAATCAATTAATCTTTATTTATCTAGGCGAAAACACCATTGAGACAACTCATTTGCAAGGTGGACCTGGTCAGATAAATGTTACAATTCACGGCAAAGTAATGGAAGTATAAACAAGCACACAGACAAAGATACAGAGTAGCTGGATACAGAATTTACAATATATACATTAACATATAGTTGGCATATCATAGGTACAATATATACAATATATACAATTTTCACAGGGCGAGTGTTTAGATGGAGAGGAGTGCTAAAGTGATTAAGTTAATGAAAACATTTGCATGCTTCCTTAAACGCCCTTGCAAACAGATTTTTAAATAAGGGTATTTTTACTGGTAATACAAGTTTTAGGGATTTTTGCACGTTATTCCAGAAAACAGGGAGGGAGTGATCTATGGCTGCTTTTTCAAAGCACGTTCTGAGTATGGGGATAACAAAGGAAGTACAAGAAAGGCTTCTAAGCGGGTAGCTCCCTACCTGGCAGATTGGAAGACAGTCAGAGATGTATCTAGGTAGTTTGCCAGAAAAACTTCTAAGAGTCCAAAGGATTGCATTTCGCCAGCATCTGTAAGTAAGAGAACGCCAGCCTAACATAGAATAAAGGGTGCAGTGATGGGTGGAAAATGAGGCACCGGTAATAAATCTGATTGCCCGATGGTAGAAATTATCTAGTTTCCCTAAAGCCAAGCTAGGACCAAGGCTATACAAAATATCCGCATAGTCCAGAAGGGGTAGAAAGGTGGTTTGTACTAAATGTATTTTAGCCTCCTGTGTAAGTAAACATTTTATCCTGAAGAAGACACCCAGCCTCTGTTTTAGTTTTTTTGTGAGGTTTGCGCTGTGATCGGAAAATGAAAACCTATCATCTACCCATACACCCAATAATATACCGTAGACTATGAAATGCATGTACTAAAGCTACTAGACTAGTTAAGTCTGAGTATTTTAAATCTGCCTTCCTCACTAATATCAGTACACCCTCTAAATTCTGGAAAGTGGTCCAAGCACTCTTCTTCCCCCCACCCTTCCCCCATTCTAAATATCAACAACTCCCTTGTCCTGGACCCCTGCCTTGTTGCTAAGGAATTTAACTTCTATTACACCACATGTGTCTCCACTTTCCTAAAGTTCCTCCCCTCCTCACTCCCCACGATTGCACCCCTTCCCTCTGGCACTCAAGTCCCCCCCCCTTCTACCCTCCCCTTCTCCTTTGCATCCGTCTCCCTTGAGGAAACTCTATCTGCCTTGCTCTCACTAAACCCTTCTAAAGGATCCTCACTTGACGACATTGATCCCAAGCTCTTGTACCTCTTAGCCTCAGCTGTAGCCTTTCCGCTATCCCTTATCCTCAACCTCTCTTTCTCGTCCTCCACTATCCCTTCCTCCTGGAAACATGCAGTGGTCCTCCCCCTTCCTAAAAGTGGTGACCTGACGTGTCCTGCAAACCTTTGCCCTATCTCTCTCCTCCCGACTCTCACTAAGCTTCAAGAACACTTGGTCCTCTCCCAGGTAACCTCATTTCTCACCAACGCTCCCTTTTTCACCCCTTTCCAATCTGGCTTCTGGAAAAATCACTCCACCTCCCTACTCAGGCTTACTGATTCCATCCTTACTGGGATGGACAACGACCTCATTACCACAACCATCTTTGTCGATCTTGCTAAGGCTTTCGACACTGTCTCCCATGCACTCCTCATCAACTCCCTTACGTCAGTTGGACTGTCCACACCAGCTACAAAGTGGTTTAGGGCCTACCTCACAGACAGAACCCAATCTGTCAAGGTCCAAGATTCCATCTCCCCTCTTCTCCTTATCACTACTAGTGTCCTTCAGGGTTCAGTGCTTGTTCCTATTCTGTTCTCCATTTTTCTAAATGCCCTCCCTTTAGTCTGTTCCCCTTCCTCCTCCATTCACATGTATGCTGATGATACTGTCTTGTACACCTCCGGCAAATGCACAACTGATATTGAAACTACCCTGCAGCATGACTTCCACCAGGTTCAGCTCTGGTTTGCCTCCCATCAGCTCTTCCTCAATGACAAGAAGACAGTCTCCATGACCTTTGGCACAAGGCAGAGACTCTCTAGTCTACCCAGTCTACCCTTCTTCCACACCCTGGATGGGACTACTTTAGAGGACACTACCTCATTCAGATACCTTGGGGTCTTGTTGGACCAACACCTCAACTTCTCTGGACATGTTGATGCTATCCTGAAAAAACTGCGCCCCAAGCTTGGTGTCTTATACCAGAACCATAGTTACATACCTCCTATGACCAGGCATGAACTTGTCCTGAAGATGATACTCACAATTTTTGACTACTGTGATGTTGTTTATGGTGCCACCCAAAAGCCCTCCCTGGCCAGACTAGACACCCTCTTCAACTCCTTCTGTCGCTTCGCTCTTGATGCTCCCCCACAGACCCATCACTGCAAGCTATACCGTGCCCTGTCCTTTCCCACGCTTGCTAACAGATGCCTCTTTCACTGTGCCAAATTCATCTCTAAATACTGGTTGGGTGAACTCCCTCCTTACTTCTTCACCTCTCTCTCTCCTCCCCACCCATACCTCCTCGCACACTCAGATCTTCAGATGCTGATACCCTGACAGTTCCCTGCCATTCCTCACTCTTCAGTCAATCAGCCTTTTCCTATCGGTTCCCTAAAGCCTGGAACTCTCTCCCCTCACAAATATTCCACTCCTTCTCCTTCCACTCACTTGGAGCAGCACTACATAACTTTCTCTCCTCAAACTGCACCTGCTACAATCCACTTTAAATTCTCCACTCCTATCCTCCCACCACGCAACTTCTAGTGGTCATACCTCTACTATCACTTACTTTACTCCCCTCTTCTACCTCACTAATTTTCTCCCCCACCTTAATCCTACTCCTCTTTACCTAGCCCCACCTTACTTCTGCCCATCCTGCCCTCTCCGCCTCATTCCTGCTCCCTCATGATGTGCTTTGATCTCTGCCTTGTGCAGGCAGGGTTCCCAACATCTTGGGGGGACTGACCCAGGCAGCCCTCTCTTCTCCCTCACCTTCCCTCCCCTCCTCCGTTCACCTGCAGTCTACCCCCTTGCAGCTCCCCTTAGGGTTTTAGTGCTTGGATAGTCCTTACCTCCCTCCCCTTTCTCTACTCCCCGCTCCACCTCCCCCCCGACTTCTCTCAACTACTAGGTTCTAAGCCTACTTTTCCTCATCTTGCTCATTCCCATGGCATTGTTCTCAACATCCTAAAGGGGTTAGATCTGGACTAGCCATTTGTCTCCCCTATCCTACCTTCCTCCACCCCTTCTCTTCCTCTCCCCACTTAGTACTCACCTCCCCCTTCTCTTCCTCCCTCCACTCAATACTCATCTCCACCTTGATATTCACCCTGAACCAACCACTGGCAGAGTCCTCAGCACCCAGAAGGGGATTAAAACTTTGATTTTGCCACTCACCTCCCTCCCTCCACACACCCCCCACACACACCCTTGTCCCATTCCCACCCCTCCACAACTTAGTCCTTTCATGGTTAGTCGTAATCTCCTTATTGCACTTACCGGTTATTCTGCACTTCTGGGTTACCTTGTTAACTTGTACTGCCTGAGCTATTCTCTAGCTTTATGTTGCTCAAAAGTACGAGTATATCATTTAGCCCTATTAACCAACACAGCTCTGTAATCACTTAACTCTTGCATTTAAATGTTAATTTATGTGTAACTGTACCTACTTCAGTTGTTTCTCATCCAGGTTCCAAGTTCAAAACTGTTAGCATTCCTCTGTTTCATTGGCTTACTGTACAGCCTACTCGATCTTTATGGGTATGTATTCAAATGTAACCTATTTGTTATTGTACCAATTGTCTGTATTCTGTCCTCATGCTCCCCTCCTCGAGGTTGCACCGTGAGATAAGCAACTTGTTGTTCAGTGTGCCTTCCTGGCGAAACATTTCAATAAATAAATAAAGGAAGGAAGAAAGAAATATAAATTTGGCACACAAAATTCACCCTTTGGGGATCCCTTCACAGCTTGTAAAACAGAGTGGACCATATGGGATTTTCTTGATTGGCAACACCAGATGGGAAATTGGTTTCTGATACTGTAGGCAAGTTATCTATAGTGGAAACTTATGTTCAAACACTTTTAATGTGAATCCTGAACTTGAGGAATTCCTGGAGAATATTTTGCCAGTAGCAGACCCCTATATTTCAGAGCGAGCTGCTCAGGGTCTATTACTTCCAGTATCACTAAATGAGATAAAATAAATTATAGGAAATCTTTAATCTGGCTCCTCCCTGGGAAAGATGGAATACCGAATTAATTTTATTAAATCCTTGCAAATGTGTTAGCTGTTTTTTGCAAATAATTATTTAATATATGTTTGATTCTTTCAGTTCCTCTTCCACCTTTGGGATGGTCCTGCTTATATTTTCTATTTAAGAATGGAGATAAGGCATTTTTAAATAACTGGAGATCAATCTGTTTGTTACGTTGAAATGATTTTGTTCTAGATTACAGGAGGTGGTACAGGAACTGGTAAGCCCAGTAAAAACTTGCTCCATCCCTAATAGGTCTATACATGAAAATCTTTATATACTGTGGGATATAATTGAATGGCCAAATTCTAATACTGTTAAAGGCTTTTTCTATCAGTTGATTGGGAAATAGCCTTTGACAAGATTTCTCATGCTCACTTCTTCTTAGTATTACAGTATTGTGGCTTTCCAAATGACTTTATTGCCTGGATCAGATTGTTATATAAAGAGCCACAGGTCATTCCTGTCATGAATGGGGTCTTGGGTTGGGCATCTTCAATTACAGTTGGAGTGAGACAGAGTTGTCTGTTGAGTCCCCTACTTTATGTTATTTTTCTTTGGACCCGCTAATAAAAATAATTAAATAGGACCATAAAGTGACAGATATTTCCCTTCCACTGTCAACAGAACAGATCAAGATTATGGCTTACACAGAAGATGTCTGCTTGCTTCTATTTGATACTTCTTTGGGTCAGGAAGCAATTAAAATTTTGCAGCAGTTTTCCAAATTATATGGGGCTAAAATAAATATGAGTAAAAGCACTGGGCTAAAACTAGACCAAGTTCAACCTGATGCACCCAGCTTGGAAGGGGTCCAACTTTCTGATATCTCTATAAAAGTTTTGCAGGGTAAAGTCAATCAGGAAATTTAGCTCTCCTTCATTGGGAGAAGAAGTTAAATATCAGCATGACTAAAGTGGTGATTTGGAAACAATGGAGATTTTCCAAGCAGAAGAGGGTTCAGGTAGCTGAGTAATTTTTGTTACATGGTTTTAGTTATCTTAGTTATGTTTGTCCTCCACCTGCTTGTTTAGAAGCAAGAATCATGCATATTTTCTTTCAAATGGTGTAGGACGGGCACCATGTCATAACACTGACATGAAAAATGTCGTAGTAACTGCTAAGTAACTACAGTGATGTCAAATATAATGCATGGGGAAACCATTGCACAGTCAAAATATCACACAACAGAGACAAAAAAAAATGTAGGCCACCAGGCACAAGTTACATATCCTTGTGAATTAGCAAGCAAGCACTGTTCTGCCTCCACACCAACTCCACCTGCACAGTGACCCAAATGGTCCCCAACATTGAGAAACAGTGCACAGTGCCCACTCCCAGCAGTAAACAGAGGTCAACAGTGTCCTGCAATTACACAAGCCAGCTACCCAAAGGCTTCAGGCAGACCACTCACTGACACACAAAGGTGAATTATGGAAGCACCTCATAACATAGAAACATAGAATTTGACGGCAGATAAGGATCACTTGGCCCACCCAGTCTGCCCATTTCCCTACCTGATGGATAAGCTGCAGATCCTAGTTAACCAGCAGCCTACTTCCTCCTACCCCAACCCCCTAGAATTGCCTTATGACTGTCCCATGCATGCTTGAATTCCACCACTGTTTTTGACTCCACAACCTCCTCTGGAAGGTTGTTCCATACATCCACAACCCTCTCTGTGAAAAAATACTTCCTTAAATTACCTCTGAGCCGCCCCCCTTCTATCTTCAAATTGTGCCCCTTGTTCTTGCACACCTCTTTTTGAAAGATGCTACCCTCTTGGACTTTGTTGATTCCCTTGAGGTACTTGAAGTTTCTATCATGTCCCCCTCTCCTCCTTTCCTTGAGGCTATACATATTAAGCTCCTTAAGTCTCTTCATATGTCTTCCGTGCAGACCCTGCACCATTTTAGTTGCCCTCCTCTGGACAGCTTCCATCCTATCTATGTCTTTATGGAGATTGGGTCTCCAGAACTGTATGCAGTACTCCAGATGTGGTCTCACCAGCTGTCTGTACAGAGGATAATAACTTTGTTTTCTACTGGTGATGCCTCTCCCATGCATCCCAGTATCCCCCAGCCCTCCTTGCTGCCCTCTCACATTGCTTGCCCACCTTTAGGTCATCTGATATGACTACCCCCAGGTCCCTTTCCATTTTTGTTTTAGTATCTCACCCCCATTGTGTACTCTTCCACTGGGTTTTGTTTCCCAGGTGCATTACCTTGCACTTCTTAGCATTGAATCTAAGCTGCCATACATTTGACCATTCCTCTAACCTTGCCAAGTCCTTCTCATCCTTTCCATCCCACCTTGTGCATCAACTCTGTTGCAGATCTTTGTGTCATCTGCAAAGAGACATACTTTTCCTTCTAGTCCCTCTGCAATGTCGCTTATAAAGAACATAGAGAGGACCCAGGTCCTAATACTGAACCCTGTGGTACCCTGCTAACCCCCTTTTTTCAGAGTGGACTCCATTTACTATTACTGTCTGTGTCCTATTCTCCAGCCAATTCTTTACCCAGGCTGTCATCTTGGGACCCACTACCAGGCTGGCTAACTTGTATATTAATCTTTTGTGTGGGACTGTGTCAAATGCCTTGCTAAAGTCTAGGTAGGCCATGTCCACAGCCCCTCCCTGATCAACTACTTTGGTCACCCAGTCAAAGAAAACTATCAGATTTGTCTGGCATGACCTTCCCGCTGTGAATCCATGCTGTCTTGGGTCCTGTGCCCCTCTGGCCTCTAGATACTCAACAATTCTTTCCTTCAGAAGTGATTCCATCATTTTCCCTACCACTGAGGTTAAACTAACAGGTCTGTAGTTTCCTGCTTCTGCCTTGCTCCCACTTTTGTGAAGGGGAATCACTTCTGCCCTCCTCCAGTCCTCAGGTACCACCCCATCCTCCCATGATTTGTTAAAGAGGGCAGTCAGTGGTATCACTAGTTCTATCCTTAGTTCTTTTAGAATTCTGGGATGAATCCCATCAGGCCCCATTGCTTTGTCCACCTTCAGTTTTAAGAGCTCTTTCAGAACTCTTTCTTCTGTAAATGGGCTGGTATCAACTTCTGTATCCAGAGTGTTTCTACTGTTTGTTTTAGGTACCTCCCCTCTTCCTTTGTAAATACTGAGCAAAAATATTTGTTTAGTATCTCTGCCTTTTCACAGTCACCCTCTGCCGTCCCTCCTTCCCCTTTATTAAGCCTCACTATCCCTCCCTTGGTCTTCTTTTGCTCCCTGATGTACCTATAAAAGGTTTTATCCCCCTTCTTAACTGAGTTGGCTATCTTTTCCTCAGTTTGGGCCTTTGCTGTTCTGACTGCCTATCCAGCTTCCTTTTGCTTTAACTGATACAGTTCTCTGTCCTGTTCCTTCTATGATTCCTTGTACTTCCTGAATACTTTCTTTTTCTCTTGAACCTTCACTGCCACTTCCTTTGAGAACCATAGTGGTTTCTTACCTTGTTTCATTTTGTTTATTTGCTTTACACAAAGGCTTGTTACCTCTGTGATGGCAGTTTTTATTATTCCCCATTGTTCTTCCACCCATCCTTCCTGCCCATTTGCTAGTGCATTCCATAGGCACTCACCCATTTTGGCAAAGTCAGCCCTCCTAAAATCCAGTACCTTTGTCTTTGTATGGCTTGACTCTATTGCTGTGTTTATTGTGAACCATACTGTTCGATGGTCGCTAGTTCCCAGATGGCTACCCACTTCTACATCTGTGATCCTCTCTTCATCTCCATTTGAGAGAACCAGGTCTAAGATTGCTCCCTCTCGAGTGGACTCCAATACTAGTTGTCTAAGGCATGCCCCTGTAGGGCATCTAGAATAACCCCACTCTTAGAAGTGGCTGCTGCAACTGCACTCCAGTTAACATCTGGCATATTCAGATCACCCATCAGCAATATCTCCCCTTTGTCTGCCATTCTAAGTATACTTTCTATCATTTCCTTGTCCATTTCTTCCCCCTGAGGGGGTCTGTATACAACCCCTGTGCGGATTGTGGTGCCATTGCCTGCCTCCAAATTGACCCACAGTGTTTCTTCTCCTCCCTGTTTACCCTTTTGTTCTCTTGCTTTGATTTCTTCTCTTGTAGAGAGCTACCTCCTCCTCTTTACCCCTCCTGTCCCTCCTGTAGATAGTGTATCCTGGTATGTTTACGTCCCAGTCATGGTTCTGTGTGTATGCTGTCTGTGACTGCCACAATATCCAGATCTTCCTCCTCCATCAAGGTCACTAATTCAGGAAGCTTGTTACCCAGACTACGGGCATTGGTACTCATTGCTTCCATTTTTGATGGCTTTACCTTCTGTAGTGGCAACCCCACTGACCTTTCTACCTTGGTCTTTTTCTCATTTAGTACCCTGTTTTGTAGGGAGGCTGGGATTTTCTTCTACTTATCAGTGCCTACCCCTTGACTAGTTTAAAGGCTTGCCAATGAAGCATTTAAACCGATTGCCCAAAAGACTTGTTCCTTCCTGGACAGATGCAGACCATCCTGCTTGTATATAGGCTGGTGTCCTCCAGGTGGAACCCAGTCCCCAATGAAGCTAAACCCCTGTGCTCCACACCATTTTTTCAACCATTTGTTAAACTGCATGGTGTAAAGTACTCGCCTCACTCATGCCACTGATAGGCAGCACCTCTGAGAAGGATACTGTGTGTGCTACTTGTCTTAAGCCCCTCCCCAACTCTACAAAGTCCTTTTCACTGCTCTAATCTCATGATGAGCCAAGTCATTTGTCCCTAGGTGGACAATGATGTCCAGCTCAGACTCCGTGCAACTGTTCTCGTGATCCTAAGGATGTGCTTCCTGTCCCTCCCTAGCCATGGCACCAGGCAGGCTGCCACTTCAGTTTTCCCTGCTCCCCAGTTCTATCCCCCTAATAATTGAGTCCCCCACCAGGAGCTGCTTTCTTTCCCTGTGGTGCCCTCTGCCTCCTTCCTGAGGGCCTCCCTTGTGACAGTTGTCTGCACCCTCCTTAGTCTCCTCTGCTGGTGCATCCATAGGGGAACTATGCTCCCCCTGAATGGTGTATGGATTGTGGAGTGTAACAACTGACTGGGTGTGCCTCTGTTCCACCACCCTTACCCTCCCTGAGCCCACTGTATTCCAACTGCTGTGCTTTCTTCACAACCTCTGAGATAGTGGTGGTGGCTGTGGTGCTCTCTGGATGGGGGAGGTTCCCTTGCCACTGTCCAGTGCACCCTGAAGATGGGCAACTTCCTCCCTCAGGGCAGATAGTTGTCTGCAAACAGGGCAGCATCTCAGCCTCCAGAAAGACTCCCAGAAGACTGCTGCCCCACAGCCATTACATTATACTACTCCCCACATAACTGTCTACCTTGTTTAGTTTTTTTTTGTGTGTGTGTGTGTGTGTGTGTGTGTGTGATTGGTGCGTTATATAGAAATATATGTATTTATATAATGTGTATGCTTATATTGTCAGTGCAGTGTGCTGGACAGGATATGACAGGGATGTGTACCTTGCCCTCTTGAGGAAATGATGTCAGAACCCCAGGTAAAAATGAACTATTTCCAGGGGTGGGTGGGGTGAGGGTGGGAAGGGGTTGGGCCTAAACTGTGCCCTCACAAAACAATCAGCTAAACACTCTGACCTACCGACGTGATGAGTGCCTTCCTGTCAGCAAGATGCCATACATGACAATTTGTAATACTGCTTCAAACCAATTTGACAGAGAAAATACCCTGCTAATCAAACTGAGAAAAATCCAAACATCCAAGTCAGACACAGGTAAACCTCCCCAGCCCCAAAAGAGCCTGGTGACTTGTGCTCTGAAAACAGTCAGCCCCAAAACACGTCAGCTGTGCAGAAGGGCAGACACAGAAAACAGTATTTAGCCTATGTGGGTTTAAACTCTTCCTGCACTGAAAACCTTAACACTTGTAACACAAGTAAAGCAAACTCCACCTCCCTCTGTTGATTGAAAGACTGCCTTTTTCTGATAATTCTAAGTTGCTTATTTCACCCTTCAGTTAGAAGTATCCTCCACCTGAAGAATATTAACTTTCCTAAGGAATCTGCTTCAAACCAAAGACAATTATAAATTGTAAGGTTCACCTCCCTCTGTAGTGAGCACTACTCACTTTCTTGCAAATCTTAAGTCCAGTGTTGCAGCTTGCAGCCAGAGGTAGCTTCACCTGAAGACTATGAGGTTATCTGATGAGCCTGCTAAAATTAGTACTTTTATCAAGGTCTGTAAGATTCTTCCAGAGCTATTGGCTGTTAAGTAGCTGTGATGTAAGCACTTCCTGACACAGTCTGGCTTGACCTTATAAGGCACACTGAGGTAAACAAAGGAAAAACCAGTTTCCACCCCCTAGGGACTGTCTGGGTCCAATACACAACCTGTAACCTGCTCTCAATTCAGGGCTTATGAAAAATTCTTAGCCCAGTGAATACTCCCAGTATTACAAATATTGCAATGCAAACAGTCAATCACTAACTCCAATCAAGTCAGAAGGGCCGAAACACAGCAAACAGTAAAATCTTAACAATTGTAACAAGTAAAGCAAACTCCACCTCCCTCTGTTGATTGAAAGACTGCCTTTTCTGATAATTCTAAGTTGCTTATTTCACCCTTCAGTTAGAAGTATCCTCCACCAGAAGAATATTAACTTTCCTAAGGAATCTGCTTCAAACCAAAGACAATTGTAAATTGTAAGGCTCACCTCCCCCTCTGTTGTGAGCACTACTCACTTTCTTGCAAATCTTAAGTCCAGTGTTGCAGCTTGCAGCCAGAGGTAGCTTCACCTGAAGACTATGAGGTTAACCTCAAGAGAATCGATAAAGTCCAGGAGGGTAGCAACTTTCAGAAAAAGAGATGTGTAAGAAGAAGGGGGCACAATTTAAAGATAGAAGGGGGATGGCTCAAGGGTAATGTGAGGAAATTTTTTTTTCATGGAGAGAGTGGTAGATGCATGGAACCGCCTTCCTGGGGAAGTTGTTGGGTTTAAAACAGTGGGGGGAATTCAAACATGAATGGGACAGACATAAGGCAATTGTAGTGGTGGTGACAGGAAGTAGGCTGTTGGTTAACTAGAATCTGCAGCTTATACAGTAGGTAGGGAAATTGGCAGACTAGGTGGGCCAAGTGGTCCTTTTCTGCCATCAAAGTCTATGTTTCTGTGTTCTATGTTTCTATGTAACCTACCTCCAGAATGCACAGTAGAGCAACAGCTGGCACTCTGCAGCTGCATATAGACTAGCAACACTCACACAAGTCACATGATAAAACAGTGCAGGACACACTGCACCTGCCTTATGCTATAATGCAGGGGGGGCTCCACCCCTGCACCCCCCGCAATAAATATATCAAATCAAACTCTAGGCCATGCAGCACAGGACACATGGCAAACTCACAAAATGGCCATATGACCCATATAGAATTCTGCCATACGACATTTTTCCCTCACTATTATGCCAGCGCTGTTATTCAGTGCACATATTGACAGGTACCTGTGAGGTAGCCAGCTGAACCCAATAAAAAAGACATCACAGAGAAGGAGTCTGCCTGGAGTCAGCCAATCAGTTGGCCACACTGCCCTTCAGGACCCTTTCTGCTTCTGCTAACTAACCAAGGAGACTGTCACTATTCTATTTCTAGGACTCCCTGCTCAATCCTGTCTAGATATAGTCCCATTGCAAGTATTGTGTGTATGATTCGTTTCAATAACTCTGTTTGCATAGTTTCATAAACAGCTCACACTACTGTATGCCCTGCCAACTGCTAATATCAGTGTAACCTGGAATTTGTTTCCTATCTGGGTACATCCTGTTTTTAATGCATTGACAACAGTTAATTTGTTTCCTAGAAATTTCCTATCTAGGTACACCCTATATTTAATGCATTGACAACTGATGGTATTAGAGTATCCTAGAAATTTCCTACCTGGGTCACTCAGTTTTTAAGTTTTTATATTGTTTACTGTATGCCTGCTGTTTCTCAGGTACTGCTAATCTTCAAATGACCTATTTACACTGTGTGCCTTGACAACTAATAATATTAGAGTATCCTAGAAATTTTCTGAGTACACCCTATCCTATTCTAACTGTACCTTGAAAAATTTTTATATTAGAGTACCCTAGAAATTTCCTGAGTACACTCTAACCTATACTAACTGTACCTTGACAACTGTTTATATTAGAGAATCCTAGAAATTTCCTGAGTACATCCTAACCTATACTAACTGTTCTTTGACAACTGTTTATATTAGATCATCCTAGAAATTTCCTGAGTACACCCTAACCTATACTAACTGTTCCTTGACAACTGTTTATATTACAGTATCCTAGAGATTTCCTATCTGAGTACACCCTAACCTATACTAACTGTACCTTTACAACTGTTTATATTAGAGTATCCTAGAAATGTCCTATCTTAGTACACCCTAACCTATACTAACTGTACCGTGACAACTGTTTAGTATAGCGTGTCCAAGAAATTTCTTGTTCTTCAGGTCCTCCTGGATAAGCCAAGTTCAGCTGGCCTCTCAGCCCCCTCTGTGTCTGGTTCCATTTCTACCCCTTGGGCCATCAGCAGTTGGTACAGGTAGGAGGCATCCTGTGCCTTCCACTCCCAGTCCAGGCTGGGTTTCCACAGGGATCCATCCGGGGTCCCATCCTATTTTCTTTTTTCCTCAACAGCCTCCCCTTCTGCCTTGGCCAGCTCGCATATTCATATATATGGAGATGGCACTGTTTTCTACACCTCAGACTCTTCGACTGCGGCTGCGGAAGTCTAACGCCAGGAAGGCTTTCATAATGTCATGCACTGGTTCCAGTCCAACCAACTCCTGGCCAACACCAAAAAACAAACAAACAGTTCCCATGACCCTTGGAACCAGTCAGAAATTGGCCAGGCTTGCCCCTTCCCTTCTTTCTCCACTCTGAATGGTTCCCTCTTGAAGTGGCTCACTCCTTCAAGTATCTCAGTGTGTGTGGCTTGACAGTAGGCTTGACTTCCCTGTCCACATTGATGCTATCCATGCCAAGCTCTGCCCCATGTTTGGTGCCCTGTAAGGTAACAAAGATTGCCTGTCTCTGCAGGTCCACTGTTAGCTGGTTACCAAAATTGTGCTCCCAGTCTTCGACTATGTGGATGTGGTCTACAGTATAACCCCCCTCCTCTTCCCTTACCTAATCGAATAACCTCTGTAACACCTTCTGTCATTTTACTATCAATTCCTCCTCATATTCATCAATGCTCTGTGTATTCCTCCCTCTTCATCCTCCCCCTTCCCTCACATCACCAATCCCAATTGTGCCTCCTTCATCTCCAAATACTGGTTTGGATCATTAGCCTCTTACCTAACCTCACTCACCTCACCCATTTACTCTGCGTAGCGCTTCTTCTGCTCCAGGGATCCTTGCACCTTCTTTCTCCCCCACTCTCACTCCTCTGCTGGGCAGTCAGTCTTCTTCTTATCACCCTCTGGAACCTACTTCCTTCCTTCCTCCTTCCATTTCTCACCCTCCCCCACTTCCCTTAGATGTCAGTTTAAACTCCTGCCCCCCCTCCCGCTCCTGTCAGCCCTTTCCCTGATCTGTCCCTGGTACCCCTTCCCATCCAGCTATAGTCCCCCCTTCTGGGATCAACTTATGTCTGAACTTCTGCCAGACTGAACTGCTCAACTTGTTATCAGTGACTCAGGTCTATAGTGTGCTCATAGTCTTTGCCTGTATCACACAACATTATTATCCTCACTTGTACCATGTTGCGCTTTTCACCGTTTGCACTTTATTTTCTGGAATGCCTCCTTACTACTGTGTATGACTTATTGTATCCCCTTTCCTTTGCTCACACCTGGAAGTGAGCCTTGACTCAGTTTGCCTTTCCTGGTTACCAATTTTCAAATAAATACATAAATTCGACGTATTTGCCGCTTAACAGGGTGGACTCAACATGATAATCCCAATGCTTTTTTTACTCTTTTTTAATGCTTCCTTATGGTTTGGTTTACAGGGAAGTCTGAAAATGGACATGGGTGGTTTTTACCCAGTTTGCATAATAGTATGTGAACCATCAAGGGTATAATCGAATCATGAGGTAATGCCTTTGCTGTTTCCACAAACACCCGAGGTTGCACTTTGCTCTCCTTCTAAGATGCCTTTGGTTCTTGCACAGTTGATTGATAAGAGGGTCCCTCAGAAAATGAAGGACATTCATAGGCTCAGTTCGTATGGCAGGCTAGGGGTTATAGGGAAAGTGCAGAAGTTTAGATGAATGAATGTACCCCAGGCCAGACTGTATTAAACAGACTGAAATGATGAAACATTTTTATTTGGACTGCCCATTTATGGCAAAGATTTGGACTTTCTTGACCAATAGATGGAAGCTTCTGTGGCTAGAATGTCTTACTTACAGTAACCTTATTTTAGGTGACTTTGCTCTACAGTGCAAGAAGTACAACAATAGCAAACTAACAGTGATCTGTGCCTGTCTTAAAATTTTATTTGTGGCAGGTAAGGTGTCAGTGCATGTTGCAACAGGTAGAATCTTCAAATATGTCCATAACCAGAATGGTGGAATCTGTAGTTAGAGAGGTTCAATCTAGACAGAAGAAATGCTTAGAGAATGCAGCTTTTTGTTCTCTGTGGAAGTCAGTCCATTGGATATAAATGATCTTGCTGTTTCAATGTCATTGATGGGAAGCACCAAGGGAGGTCGACAGTGAAAATGCCGACCTCCCACACAGCGATGGCATAATACCGACGAGGTATTGTGCCACCCATTTATCAAGTGTTTTCTGTGGGGGCTGCCCCCCCACACCCCCCATGCGGGGGGAGGCTCTGCCCCTCACAACCCCCTGACTTTAGGATTATCTACTCCAGGTCGGAGTTGGTCTGGGGAGGGGGCAGAACACTGATGGAAAGCGAAACATGAAAAAAGGACTATTACAGCGAATGTCGCTGTAATGATCTTTTTTTGTGTTTCGCCGTTGGGGTGTCGACCTGAAGGGGTACACTGTCATTGATGAATGAGAGTTTGCTCTAATTTTCATCTTTTTGTTTTTGTATTGTTTTGTTTTTTCACCCTAGTTTCTCTATGCTAGAAGCAAGTTTTTGTTTTCTTTTTCCATTGGAAGTTATTACTTTTCTCACATACAGTATGTGTGCACTGCCCACTGTTTTTGCAAACAGTAGGTATGTATTTATGTTTTGTTTTCACTTTGTTTTGTATTTCTTTTTGTATGGCTGGTTTTATTTTTTTTTAAGTAAAAATTCTCCTACTGTTTTATAAAAATGCACTGGATCATTAACGTCCACCTGAACAACCAGCTGACACAAAGACAGGATCTCGGATTAATGCCTAATCTGCAGGATAGCACACCCCAACAGTCCAACAGTACAGCATTCCCCTAGTACTACACTTGAATGTCAACATTTATAGTGTGAGACAATCCCACCCACAACCTTCTAGCCCATAGACAGATGTGCTACCCACGGAGCTACAGTGCAGGGGAGTATATTTCTGTCCCTGGTCTTTATAACCTGCTCTGTATAAAGCAGCCCTCCCCCACTTCACCGGCCTATTGTGCCATAATAGTTGCTCCAAACAGTAATGTCTTTTATTGCAATTTGTCAGTGAATTCTTATATAGGTACAACTGCAGTTAATTTTGGTAATGCAGGAATGTGACTATTCCTTCATGACACTTTCCTACCAACCCCATGGTCAAGTGTTGTACTCATTATTGAAAGCTTTACACAAGCCACAGGGAGTCCTAGGCCCTGTAGCTTGTTCTTTAACCCATAGTTTAGTGCCAGAATATTCCAAAGCTGTACTGAGATTTGACTTTTAAAACGTTGGATTTTGACATTTATTGAACTCCATCCTCAATTATTGCTGGAGGCAGACTCTTGAAACTTGAATACATTTTTAAATGCTAACATTCTAATGGCCATACTTCAGTTCTCAGTGGGGAACTGTTGTCTCACAAGGACTGCTGTTTGTTTATTATACACCTTCACTTTACCCTGGATGCATGACTCACCAGCAGTGCCTGTCAGATATCAGTCCCCTCACTGGCATACCTCTCAACTGTACCACATTGCGAGGAACGTTCCTCATTTTACTTCACAAAAGCTCCCTGTTCCACATTGTGAGGACTTGTCCCACATTCAGTGTCAACATTTTAAACCAGAAATCTTTAGTAAGTGATGCAAAAAATATATTATTCAATTAATAACAGACTTTCTGAATATAAATGCAAACATTTTAACAGTGTTCCGAGCTTCTTAAGTAAAGATTTAGTTAAGTGTTCCACATTTTGCTCATTTGTTCCACATTTTAAGAGGCAATGTTCCACATTTGGGGGACAAAAGGTTGAGAGGTATGCTCACTGGTGGGATTTATTCTCTGATCCTTTTACAACACTGTGGAATCAAAACTTTTGTCTACATTATTACAATACAGCACATGCCTACCCTCTACTGTGTATGAAAATCCATACACATAAAAACCTCATTGTACCTGTGACAGAGTGCTTTCTTCTGACCTGTGCCTCGATGACAGTACCACAGTTCTGACATCACTACTATAGACAAAACAAAATAGTAATTCTAAATGTGTGCTGAAAATAGAGTTAGAATCAATGTTTCCACTATCAGTCTTCTTCAGAAATTATCTAAAAGAGAAAAAAGCAAAATTACTGGCGCGGTAATGAGAAATAAGGGATATGTGAGGAAAGAAAATAAATGGAGGCTCTAGGAGAAAAAGTGATAATAGTCAAAGTAAGAATAGAATCTGGAAAACAAAAAGGTAATGATGGGTATGAAAATATATTGCAGGAGTGAATAAGCTGAGGACTCCTCAAATGGGGACTAATTATAGAGCCTAGTAAGTGAGCAGACCTAGGGAAAAGGAGGCGATAAGAGTGCTTCTCCTGGGGCACTCCATGATTAGGGGGATCAGGTGGAGAGGGAGGGGGGACTTCCTTTGGTGTTAAGTCCAGGAGTATATCTGGCTTAAAATGGTGCATCAGGTAAAATACCACAACTATTCTCTAATGCAGGAGTGTGGTGGGACCCCTGACATATTGGTGCACCTGGGGACTAATGATATAGAGGGGAACAGTGAGCTGGAGATGCAAACTAGGTTTAGGGAGCTGGCCAGGGTCTGTCTGGACGTGGGGTGCTCGGGCTCCTTCTTGGAGATACTACTGGTGCCTAGGGCCAGTGTGGAGAATAAGCAAAAAATAAGGGATGTAAATGTATGGCTCTGTAAATGGTGCGAGGCCAGGGGGTATGGGTGGGTAGGGGACTGGGGTGCAACCTGAGAGGACAAAGAACTGTATGCAAGGGACAGGCTCCAACTTAGCTCAGGGAGAAAAGAGGTCCTGCAGCTTAGACTGGCAGAGTTCATCAATTCCAGGTGGGGTTTAAACTTGTGAGGGGTGGAGGGAAAAGGCTCCATGGCAGGGCAGGCCAGGCCAGGGAGGTCCTGGCCTTCTTCCACAGGTGGGAGGAAGGGGGCACAGGGCAGGAGCACCTGATACTGCATGAGGTGGTCCTTATAGGCAGAGGGCAAGGTGGCCTCAGGCAGGGGAGATAAGGGCAAGGGGGCAAATTTGAGGGTGGTCCTGATAAATGCCAGGAGCATGAGAAATAAAATGCCAGAGCTTCAGGCACTGTTGGTAGTGGGGGGTGGATGTGGCGGCAGTCACAGAGACTTGGGCCACTTGCAGACATGATTGGGACTTAAATCTTCTAGGGTACACCATATGCAGAAGGGATAGGGTGGAGGGAAGGAGAGGGGGTTAGCTTTTATTATTAGGGATAGCATAGGGATAAGCAAGGTTGAGGAAGTGGGGGATCAGGTAGAGGTGCTTTGGGTCACCCTGCAGGCTCCAGGGGGAAAACAGGTGAAGATGGGGTAGTATATAGACCACTCAGACAAGAGGAGGAGGAACAGGAGGGATGCCTTGTGGCTAACCTTAGAAACCACTGTGGAAGGGGAGAGGACAATACTGTGGTGCTGGGAGACCTGAATATGCCAGGAGCAGACTGGGGAACTATGGTGTCCTCATCGAGCAGGGAGCAGTGTCTGTTGTACGTCTTCCAGGATGTGTTCCTTGCCCAGATGGTGACTGAGCCAACAAGGAAGGGGTGCATCCTGGATGGAGTCCTGTCAGACAGATGTGGCCGTCAGATGGAGAGCTCATCAGGGACCTGGCTGTTGGGGACCACTGGTGGGAGGTGTGACCATGCCAAGGATTGGTTCTCCCTAGAACTAGGGGGTGGGGTAGAACACACAAGAATGACAGTGGTGGATTTTAGAGGGGTGGATTTTGGGGGGGATGGAGCGGATTCTTAGGGACTACCTAGAGGAGATCACGCCAAGCAAGGGCACAGAGGCCTGGTGGGAAATTATAAAAAAAGGGGCTCCTGAAGGCTACCAAGACCTGCGCGAGGGAAAGATGCAAGTGGGGTACAGCTAGGAGGCCAAGCTGGTGGACAAGGGAAGTCCAGGATGCGATGAGGGAAAAAAAAGCTGCTTATAGCTGATAAAAATGTTCTCGGGGAGCTATATCCAAGGGAGAGTATGATAAGGTAGCCAGGAGGGTCACCAGGGTGGTGAGGTTGGCCAAGGTGGGGGCAGAGCTGAGACTAGCACAGGAGATTAGAAGGGGGATAAAGGGTTCTTCAGGTATATCAGGGAAAAAAGAAAAGGAAAGGAGCAGATTAGTCGGCTTAGGATAGAGGGTGGGTGAGTGGAGGAGGTGGGGGAGAAGGCAGAGGTACTAAGTGACTTTTTTTTGCCTCGGTCTTTACCAAAGATGATGGGGGTGGCACAGCCAAGGAGAGGGGGTAGGGGGACCAGCAGATGAAGTGGGGGAAATGGATGTTGAAATATGCAGAGGGAGGGTGTGGGAAGCCCTCAAGGCCCTAAGGGGGGATAAAGCACCGGGCTCAGATGGGATCCATCCCAGGGTGCTTAAGGAGCTGGCAGATACCCTGGCTGCACCCCTGGCAGACCTTTTTAACTCTTCCCTGCAGTTGGGGTGGGTGCCTTATGACTGGAGGATGGCCCATATTGTGCCTATACACAAGGGTGGCTCGCGAGAGAAGCCGGGTAGGTATAAGCCAGTTAGCCTGACGTCAGCAGTAGGCAAACATAGAAACATAGACTTTGACGGCAGATAAGGACTGCTTTGCCCATCTAGTCTGCCCATTTCCCTGCCTACAGGATAGGTCGCAGATCCTAGTTAACCAACAGCCTATTTCTTCCTACCCCTCACAAGAATTGCCTTATGTCTGTCCCATGCATTCTTGAATTCTCCCACAGTTTTAGACCCGCAACCTCCTCAGGAAGGCTGTTCCATGCATCCACTACCCTCTCTGTGAAATAATACTTCCTCACATTGCCCCTGAACCGCACCTCCATCTTTAAATTGTGTCCCTTTGTTCTTGCATGTCTCTTTTTCTGAAAGATGCTACCCTCTTGGACTTTGTTGATTCCACTGAGGTACTTAAAAGTTTCTATCATGTCCCCCTCCTTCTTTCCTCAAGGGTATACATATTAAGCTCCTTTAGTCTCTCCTCATACGGCTTCTCTTGCAGACCCTGCACCATTTTAGTTGCCCTCCTCTGGACTGCCTCTATCCTGTCTATGTCCTTGTGGAGATGGGGTCTCCAGAACTGGATGCAGTACTCCAGATGGGTTCTCACCAACTGTCTGTACAGAGGGATAACAATTTCCTGTTTTTGCTGCTGATGCCTCTCCCTATGCATCCCAGTATACCCCCAGCCCTTTCTACTGCCTTCTCACATTGCTTGCTAACCTTAAGGTCATCTGATATGAGTACCCCAGGTCCCTTTCCTTTTTTGTTGTTGTTACTACCTCCTCCCCATTGTGTATTCTTCCCCTGGGTTCTTGTTTCCCAGGTGCATTATTTTGCACTTCTTTGCATTGAATCCTAGCTGCCATACTTCTGACCATTCCTCCAACCTTGTCAAGTCCCTTCTCATCCTTTCCATGCCTCCTTGTGTATCAACCCTGTTGCAGATCTTTGTGTCATCTGCAAAGAGGCATACTTTTCCTTCCAGTCCTTCTGCAATGTCACTTATGAAGACATTAAAAAGGACTGGACCTAATACTGAACCCTGCGGTACCCCACTAGTAACCCCTCTTTCTTCAGAGTGGACTCCATTTACAATTACCTTCTGTGTCCTGTTGTCCAGTCAATGTTTTACCCAGGCTACCACTCTGGGACCCACTCCCAGGCTGGTTAATTTGACTATTAATCTTTTGTGTGGGACTGTGTCAAATGCCTTGCTAAAGTCTAGGTAGGCCACGTCCACAGCCCCTCCCTGGTCTACTACTTTGGTCACCCAGTCAAAGAAATCTATTAGATTCGTCTGACATGACCTTCCCGCTGTGAACCCATGCTGCCTTGGGTCCTGTGCCCCACTGGCCTTTAGGTACTCAACTATTCTTTCCTTCAGAAATGACTCCGTCACTTTCCCTACCACAGAGGTCAGACCGACAGGTCTGTAGTTTCCTGCCTCTGTCTTGGTCCCACTTTTGTGAAGGGAATCACATCCACCTTCCTCCAGTCCTCGGGTACCACACCATCCTCCCATGATTTATTAAAAGGGTAGCCAGTGGTTTCACTAGTTCCCCCTTAATTTTTTTAGAATTCTGGGGTGAATTCCATCAGGCCCCATTGCTTTGTCCACCTTCAGTTTTAGGAGTTCTTGCAGAACCCTTTCTTCTGTGAAAGGACTGGGATCGACCCTATTAAGAGTGCTTCTGTTAATTGGATTAGGCACTTCCCCCTCCTCTTTTGTGAATACTGAGCAGAAATATTCATTCAGTATCCCTGCTTTCTCACTGTCCCCCTCTGCCCACCCACCGTTCATTCTATTCAGCCTCACTATCCCTCCCTTTGTCTTTCTATGCTCGCTGATGTACCTATAAAAGGTTTTATCCCCCTTCTTAACCGAGTTGGCGATCTTTTCCTCAGTTTGGGCTTTTGCTATTCTGACTTCCCTCCCTGCTTCCTTCTGCCTTAACTGGTACAGCTCTCTGTCCTGCTCCTTCTGTGTTTCCTTATACTTCCAGAATGCTATCTTTTTCTTCCTGACTTTCACAGCCACCTGTTTTGAGAACCATAGTGGCTTTTTCTTTCATTTTGATTTGTTTATTTGCTTCACACAAAGGCTTGTTGCCTCTGTGATGGCAGTTTTGATGATTCCCCATTGTTGTTCCACACCTCCTTCTAGCCTAGTTGCTAGTGCTTTTCTGAGGCACTCTCCCATCTTGCCAAAGTCAGCCCTCCTAAAGTCCAGTACCCTCACTTTTGTATGGCTTGACTCTGTAGCTGAGTTTGGAGTGAGAATGACCTCCAAAGTGATGGTGGTCATTCTGAAGGAGAGGATGGAGGGGGTTCTGAAGGCACGAGGTCACCTAGATGATCACTAGCATGGCTTTGTTAAAGGCAGTTCATGTCAGACCAATCTGGTGGAGTTTTATGAAGGGGTGATGAGTGCACTGGATCAGGGCAGGCCAGTGGATGTCCTCTTTCTGGACTTCAGCTGTTCATTTGACTCGGTGCCACATCCTAGGCTACTGGGGAAGCTGGAGAATATGGGGGTGGGGGGTAGATGGTCAGGTGGATAGGAAACTGGCTAGTGGGGCATGTTCAGATGGTGAGGGTGGGAGGGGGAGGGCTCATCCTCCAGTTTAGTCACTAGCTGGGTCCCACAGGGGTCGGTACCGAGCCCAATGCTGTTTAACACCTATATCTCAGACATCAGAAATGGTATCAAGAGCGGGATGAGCCTCTTTGTGGATGACTCAAAGCTGTGGGCAGTGGTGCATGGGGAGGAAGGAAAGCTGGATCTCCAGGAGGATCTGGAGACACTGGGGAGATAGTCATGAGCCTGGAAGCTAAAGTTTAATGCTGGAAAATGCAAGGTTCTGCATCTGGGGGCCAAAAATCTGACTTGTATATATACCTTGGGGGGGAAGGCACTGCAGGGTTCTAGGGGGGAGAAGTTCCTCAGGGTGGTGGTGGATGCCAAAATGAATAACTCAGAGCAGTGTAGAAGGACTGTGGCTCAAGCAACTAAAATGCTGGGTGCATAGCCAGGGGGATAACCTCAAGGAGTCGAGAGGTGCTCCTTCCTCTGTACAATTGCCTGATTAGACCACACCTTGAATACTGCATGCAGTTTTAGTGTTCCTACTTAAAGAGGGACATTGCATTCCTGGAGAGGATGCAGAGAAGAGTGACCATGCTGGTACTGGGGCTTGGGGAAAGGCCCTATGAGGAGAGACTGGGGGAGCTTGACCTATACTCACTGGATGAGAGAAGGAACAGGGGGGATATGATAGAGGTCTTCAGGTATCTCAAGGGAATGAATAGAGTAAGGCTTGAGGGGGTCTTTCAGCTGAGGGAGGTGGGGGCCACCAGGGGACACTCATGGAAGCTGGACGGGGGGAGACTGAGGGGGGAAAACAAGGAGGTGCTATTTCACTGAGAGGGTGGTAGAGCCCTGGAATGCACTTCCCAGGGAGTTGGTGGCTGCTACTACTGTGGAGGGGTTCAAGAAAGGCTGGGATAGGTATAGAGGAAGGGTGCATCCTGGAGTCCCGCTGGGAAATGGGGGACCTTGTAGGGAAGGAGGGAGGGGCAACTAACGATGCACTGAGAAGGCACTGACCATCGAGCAGACTCAACAGACCATAAAGCCTAATCTGCTGTCTTCATAGTATGTTAGTATTTTGGTAAGATGTGGTGGAAGGAGACAGAACTAGAGACACCTGTAGAAAATGAAAATGGATGTGCACACATAACTGGAATGCTTATGTGAGTATGCCCACCTCACATACACATACACATACACACTGGATAGAAGTGTTTGTGGGCATACCCAGACATGGAAACATATCATGCACACATACAAACAAAGATATGATGGGGTGGTGGTTAAAAAAAGACAGATTATGGTGGTAAACCATAGGGTGGCTGAAAGGCATTAGTAGAAAACAAGTCTGTCATTTAAACTAGAGGGCTGCTGGGAGCCTAGGCAGACGATCAGCTTGAATTCCATGTCTTTCCTTTGGTCAACATCCTGGAAACCCTGCAGAAGGACACAAACAGAAAGGTCATTGACATTATGGTCCTTGGAGGTAAAGTTGGATACAGTGGGTTTATCATCGTCTCCATTCCTGATCACCCTGTAATGTTCACTAAATCAGTCAACCAGACATCAGCCAGTTTCGCTGATGTAGATTGCTGCATATTTCCTGCAAAGAACACAATATATCACATTACTGGAAGTGCATGAGAACTCCTTGGTGATGTGAAAAACACATGTGGAACCTTCAATTTCGTGACACTAGAAGTAAATTTTCAGGTTTAACAGTGAGTTCTGTTGCAAACGTCGGTACCTGCTAGATAGGAATTGTTGGGAGTATGTAGTCTGCTGTATTAGTTTGAACCAGGAGATTTTGCATGGGGTGGATGGGTACTAAAATACCCAACCCCCAAGACTACCGGCGGGTACCCCAAAAGTACCCTAAAAATACCCAGATGAAAAACAAGTAGTCAGGTCAGGTAGTCACTACCTGACCCTTTCTACTACCTGATTACCCGACTGTAAGCACAATTAGCCTACACGACCCTGGCCATAACAAAAATAATGTGAAAGACAGGTTTTTGGACTATTAGACTGTTTGTTTGGTGCCCCAGACTATTATACCCATGGGGGGAATTGCTGAGACAGGTACAAGAAGTGCAACCACTCTTAGCAAGCCTGTTGCTGTTTCCAAAAATGATACCCATGACAGGCATTGCTGAGGCAGGTACAAGAGGCACAGCTGCTCTTAGTGAGCCTGCTGCTGTTTTAAAAGGTTGTATCCATGGTGGGCATTGTTAAGGCAGGTATGAGAGGCACAGGCTCTCTTAGTGAGCCTGCTGCTGTTTTAAAAGGTTGTATCCATGCTGGGCATTGTTAAGGAAGGCATGAGAGGCACAGGCTCTCTTAGTGAGCCTGCTGCTGTTTTAAAAGGTTGTATCCGTGCTGGGCATTGTTAAGGCAGGTATGAGAGGCACAGGCTCTCTTAGTGAGCCTGCTGCTGTTTTAAAAGGTTGTATCCATGCTGGGCATTGTTAAGGCAGGTATGAGAGGCACAGGCTCTCTTAGTGAGCCTGCTGCTGTTTTAAAAGGTTGTATCCATGCTGGGCATTGTTGAGGCAGGTATGAGAGGCACAGGCTCTCTTAGTGAGCCTGCTGCTGTTTTAAAAGGTTGTATCCATGCTGGGCATTGTTAAGGAAGGCATGAGAGGCACAGGCTCTCTTAGTGAGCCTGCTGCTGTTTTAAAAGGTTGTATCCATGGTGGGCATTGTTAAGGCAGGTATGAGAGGCATGGGCTCTCTTAGTGAGCCTGCTGCTGTTTTAAAAGGTTGTACCCATGGTGGGCATTGTTAAGGCAGATATGAGAGGCACAGGCTCTCTTAGTGAGCCTGCTGCTGTTTTAAAAGGTTGTATCCATGGTGGGCATTGTTAAGGCAGGTATGAGAGGCACAGGCTCTCTTAGTGAGCCTGCTGCTGTTTTAAAAGGTTGTATCCATGGTGGGCATTGTTAAGGCAGGTATGAGAGGCACAGGCTCTCTTAGTGAGCCTGCTGCTGTTTTAAAAGGTTGTATCCATGCTGGGCATTGCTGAGGTAGGTATGAGTGCAGCTGCTCTGATTGAGCCTGCTGCAGTTTCCAAAAATTATACCTATGATGGTGTTATGCTTGTTCCCCACTCCCATATTGGCAACCCACTGTGCACCGCCGACTATATCTGTTATTTTATATGCTATGTTATGCATAATCAGTACTAACATTTAGGGCTTTGGTACTTACTGTATAAGAGTAAGTCACCAGGGATATTATTACTGTGATCATTGCTAGTAACGCTTAAGTAATGTGCCTAGAATACATTTCTGTATTCTTGTCTATTCTTCTGAAAAGTCATTGTAAGCCTACACTGCCATTATGCGGATTTATGTAATACCACATTTATTTTCTGCATTTTATATGCGTTCTTTGTTCTTATTTTAGATGATTTTACACTTTTTGTATATCTCTAGATACACTGGAGCCATCTAACTTTTGGCCAATAGGGTCTGTTTTATGCATCTAACTCATGTACGAAGTAGTAGTTGCTATGGTAATTATCATAGTATATAACCTACTGTATTACATTTTCTCACCAAGACCATCTTCATACCCTGGGGTACTGGGAAACTCTGGATCCAAGTGTCTATTTGGTAAGACCTGTTTTAGGACATAAGTCTGCTTTTGCGTAATAAACATGTTTATTACTGCATATGCCACTTGTCTGTTGTTTCTTCAGCTGGTTTAGTACCACCAAGAACCTGAGAAGGGCTGAGACCCCTGCCATTACTGGTGACTGTCTGCAGGTGGTCTAAACTAGTGAATATTCACTATTTGCTGTCTTTTCCCTTGCAGGTAATAAGTAGGTGTACACACCCATACTACCTCGTCCATGTTTTTCACTCTGTAGCATTGTGTAAAGTCTGACTGCTTACTGGGCAAAGTTGATGCCATCTCACCTTGTTCAACAGCAGTTTGGAGTTGCAGAATTGCATGAGTGCAGATACCCGACCATCTGTTTGGTTCAACCACTGTGGATTGATACATAGCAGGGTAACCACTGACGGGTTCATTTGGGTTTCTCAACCTTTTCTACAATGTCCAATATCAATGCAAACCTGAGACTCAATGTCTCTAACTTTCTCATTTCCCATGGAGGCTGAAACAACTTTGCACTGGACGTGAAAAACCCTGATAACCCTGTACTGTGGATCTCAACCCAGTACTCAGAGGCGAGACGAACAGCCAAAAAGCGTGATTCTAAAGGGCTGTCAGTTGCAGCTCTCTGTGCTGCTTTGGAAGCCTCCAAGGTGAGGTTCTGTTCCCTTGAACTACAAAACTCAGCTCTTAAGAAAGAGATGGGATTGTAGGCATCTGAAAGTCTTAGGAAAAAGCAGAGACTGGAAGAGGAACTTCAGTGCCTGCGTAATGAGATTGAGACTCTTTTGCATTGTACTGAACACAATAATGATCGAGAGTTATGTGTGTTGCGAGAGGATTGTGATAAGCTGAAGCAAGATAAGAGGCAGCTTTTGCACATGAATGATTTATTGATTGAGATGAATGAGTCTTTGCGTGAGGAGAACAAGGAGTTGAGAGAGGACCTGAAATGGGTAAATGACGATTTGGATAAAGAGCTTAGGACTAACTGCGAACTGAGCGCTGCATATAGAGTGTTACAAAAAGAGATTGTATGAGGTGTTGAGTATAACAATGCAAAGTTAGTCGCATACAGTGCAGAGTTAAGATGGCAAAACTGTGTCATCAGCGAGAGGTACTAACTGGTCATTTCAAAGCGATGGGCAGGTTTCATTACACACCCATCGACTTTACGTCATCCAGAGATGCCGATTCTGGTGATGACAGCAGCCAAGATGGCACCGAGCCACACTCTCAATATGGTGCTTCCTCCACCCACCATTTACAAGATGGTGGCTCCCTATGTTGTAACAGTGTGACCCTACGTCATGAGAAATATGGCAACTCTCATGTGCAACGCCAAGATGGTGACCCCCATGATGGAGGGGGAAGTCAAGACCGAGCATCTCTGATTGCCATCCTGAAAAAGGAGGACAAAATGGAGATCAATCAGATGAACAAGGCAGCCCTCGCTAGGATACAGATGACTGAGGAGCAAAGACAGGTCTTTCAGGAACACATGGAAAGCATGTTAAAGGAGGCTGCTACACAGAAATCGGTTGTCTGCTCTGTGGTTGATGCTACAGCGGAGACCACCCTTGACAGCACACATTCCAAACCTTTTTCTGATCTGCTCTTTGTAGTCTAGACTAATCCCCTTCAGGCAGCTCACTCAGTACAGCAGATTGCTAACAGCATAGGCCTCATGACCCCCAATGACAATCTCAGGTGTCAGATGGAAAAAATTGTTCCAAATGCAAGATGTTCAGTCTACCGGTGGGCTACCAAGTACAGATACTCCAGTAGACTGCAGAGCCCAGCCTCTGGGCAAATCTCTCAGAGGAAATTCACCAAGCCACGGATGCAATTTTTGATGACGTCACTGCGGAACTCATTGCTGCACACTTCCCAGGCGTCGTTGGCATTATGTTGGCCCATCCTGTTAAGCAATATGCTAAGGAAAGTCCAACATCATATCATCAGAGGTTATGCTTGGCCAACCATACTGGCAAGGTCCTCTCACAAGAGATAGTGGACACAGACCAAATTGAATACAAGACCTTGTTAATTCAGAACGTGATTCTGACCATGCATGACAATGTTGAGTCTGAGTTTTTCCCCACATCCGACAAATTCTCTGACATTCTCAGAAGGATGAAGCATGTCTACCAGCTCTACCTCTGAGATCTGAATTCTGGCTCAAAAGCCAAGATGGCCACAGTACAACCTGCCAGCAAGCCCACAACTCACTACATGGTGGAGGGCAAGGCTCAGGACAACAAGGCCAAGTCCTCTGATGACAAACAGACCTATAAGATGGGGGAAACCGCAACAGAAATAGGAACAGACAAAGAAATTGGAATAACCCTAATTCCACTCAGAATGACAACCAGAGCAATCAAAATTATTGACAAGGCCCTTTCTGCTGTGATGTAGAAGCAGAGAATAATAATCTCTGCGCGTTCCTTGGGAAAGTCCAATCAGTGGCCAAGTCTATCCCAAGGCAGACCATTGCAGCATTAGCTCCAGTAACCCAGTCTCTACTAGGCCAAGAAGATAATGGAACCTCCTCAGGCCAGGCTGCAGCAGGCCCTAGTTCTGAGGCCTTGTCCATTGCAGCTACTACTAGTACCCAGGACTCCCTGTATTCTATGCAGGACTTAGAAGATGCCCGGCAAGATCCTGCTGGCATCTATTTTCAGCATCCACCTGAAGACACCAGTAATAGATCAGATTGACAATTACAGGCCTCAGTCCGTATTGTAAACATACTAACATACTAACATACTATTTGCCAGCAGATTAGGCCTTATGGTCTATCAAGTCTGCTCGAACCTAGATCCTTAGTTGGGTGCAGAGACCCTCCCATCCCTTGTGCTCCAGAAACCCCTATCATCCATCCCCACCCCCCCCGGGACAGGCCATCATCTGATACATCCACTTTCTGTGTCTGTCCCACCTCTCTTAAAGCCCTCCACTGTGGATCTCTGAACCAGCTCACCAGGCAGAGCATTCCAAGGGTCCACCACCCTCTCAGTGAAAACCTCCTCCTCTTTTCCCCTCACCCTTCCACCTTCCAACTTCAAACCATGCCTCTGGTGATGCCTCCCTGCTTTAGTCTAAAGATCCCCTCCATGTTTACCCTATTTATTCCCTTGAGGTACTTGAAGACCTCAATCATGTCCCCCCTGTCTCTCCTCTCCTCCAATGAAAACAGGCAGAGCTCCTCAAGTCTGTCCTCGTAAGTCACATCCCCTAGCCCTCGTATCATCTTTGTTGCCCTCCTCTGTACCCTCTCCAGGAGCTGTATGTCCCTCTTCAAGTGTGGTCTCCAGTACTGTACACAGTACTCAAGGTGTGGTCTAACCAGTCCATTGTACAGCGGCAGAATCACTCCTTGCTCCTTGAGGTGATTCCCCTTGCGATGCATCCCAACATCCTGTTTGCCTTGCTAGCTGCTCTCCTGCACTGCTCAGAGTTATTCATACATGTATCCACCATGACCCCTAGGTCTTTTCCCCTGTTGAGGCTTCCAGCACCTCCTCCCAGGGTGTACCTGTGTTTAGGTTTTCCCGACCAAGATGCAACACCTTGCACTTGGTGATATTGAAATTTAATTTCCATGTGTGAGCCCAGCTTTCCAGGGTGTCCAGGTCCCCTTGCAGGCCAACCTCCCCTCTTCTCCCTCAACTACTGCTCCCATCTTGGAGTCATCCGCGAAGAGACTCATTTCACACCCTATACCATCCCTGATGTCTGATATGTATGCATTAAACAGGATTGGACCCAGGACCGAGCCCTGTGGTACCCCACTACCAACCTCTGTAGGGTTCGAGAGCTCCCCACAGACCACTACTCTCTGAGTGCATCCAGCTATCCAGTTTTCAATCCATCTGACCATCAAAGGCCTACTCCTAACCCCATCAGTTTCTCCACCAGACCATTGTGGGGACAGAGTCAAACGCCTTGCTGAAGTCCAAGAATAATACATCCACAGGCTTACCCTGTCCAGTTCTGATGTTACCCATTCATAGAACTCCACAGGTTGGTTTGACATGATCTACCTGGCACAAACCCATGCTGCCGACTATCCAGACCTCCCACCTCCCCAAGTAAACCCCCAATCGTTCCTTTAGTATACTCCATTAATTTTCCCACCACTGAGGTTAAACTGATGGGTCTATAGTTTCCTGGTACTTCCTTCGACCCTTATGGATTGGTACCACATGTGCCTCGCCAATCCTAGGTACCCTCCTGTCTCAAGTGACCTGTTGAAAAGCTCCACCAGGGGTGCAGCCAGTATGTCCGCCAATTCCATAGTACTCGGATGAATGCCATCCGCCCAGGAGATTTGTCTTTCTTAGGGCCTTGAGGGCAAACCACCCTTTGTGGGATGGCACATCTGTCCCTCCACCTTACTGGTCTTTTTATCCTTATCCAGATGTGACACCCTGGGGTACCTTTCCTCCCTTTTGCTCCATTTCTGTTGCTCCCTGATCCCACTCCCTGCCGCTTCTATCCCCTTTGTGCCTTGCTTTGTAGATATCCCATCCCTCCCTAGTGAACACAGAGGCAAAGTACTCATTAAATACCTCTGCCTGGTCCTCTCTTCCACCACCCTTCTTCTGATCTCAATCTGCTGAGATGGCCCTTAGTTTCTTTCTGCTCCCAATGTACTGAAGAACCCCTTTTTCCTCCATGTATCCCCTGTGCCAGCCGCTGTTTTACTGACTTTGCTCCCCCCACCATACGGGTGACTTTTCTAGATGCAAGCTGGTACATTTCCTTATCCCTATCCCCTCTTGTTGTTTTATATTTTTGTAAGCCGCCTTCTTTTCTCTGACTGCTACCTGGACCTCACTGGACCACCAGCATGGTTTATGTGACCTTGCCCTCACGCTTCAACTTAGCGCAGATCCTGACTGCCTCATGAAGTCCCCGTTTTATGACCTCCCATCTCTTTTCCACACTTGTCGTTGAGGTAATCCCCTTCAAGTGATCCTTGAGAATATTTCCCATGCCCATAAAGTCTGCCCCCCTGAAGTCCACTGCCAGTGTCCTAGATCTCACCCCCACTCCCCCAATGCTTATTTGAAACCAGACAGTATTGTGGTCACTCCCAACAATATTAAATATTAAACAATATTACTATTGACACAAATGGGCAGCCTTGTACTAAGGCCATGGTCTAGGGTGCCAGATTGTTGTATTACTAGATACAGGCGAGGCTGTGCCTGTACTACACAATGAGGATCCAACTAATTCCTCTTGATCCACTGGAAGGAGGAACAATGCTCAAGGTGTGGATGGCTCAAAATGTCCTACATGCTGCTGTATTGTACTCTCTGTGGTGTTGGGTACCCTCAACACGAATCACACTTTTGACCTCATGGTATTATGTCATCACCCCAACATCCTGGGAATTGATTTCCTAGCACTACATGGCTGTATAGTAGATTTGGATAATTGGGTCTTGATCTGGATCAAAGAACAATACCACACAGTCATGATTCTGGATTCTCACATGGTTGCCTCCATTGCAGTCAATGACAAGGAATATGACATCATAGCTCTATTCCAGACATTCATTTTTTCAAAGAAGTTACCTATTCTACAGAAGCACCTTGATGTTTTTGCAACACACAAACATGGTTGTGGGAGAATGCAAACCATCATTGAAGTTCCAGGCCCTGAACATGACAGGCAAAGGCAAAACCCTTTTCCTGCAGAGGCCTTACCATCACTCAGAGGAACCATTCAGTCAGTTCTTCAACAAGGTCGGTACACATGGATTTGTCTCTGGCAGGGCTTTCATAATAGCCCCTCCCTCTTCCATCTACACATGATGTATGCCTTGCAGAGTTTCTCTGCCCCACAGTGTCTTCTGCAGTATGTGGATGACATACTTTTGAAGATCGTCACTGAGGAGCAACATTTTGACCTACTTGATGAGTTACTGACTCTCTTACAGAGAGCAGGCCTCAAGTTCAATCCTGCAAAAGCACAATTGTGCCAGAAAGAGGTTATCTTCCTTAGTCTGCATATCACGGAACAAGGCAGAAGCCTGGTCTGGAAGAAGATCAAAGGTCTACAAGATTTGCCACTTCCTACCAGTGTGGCAACACTCAGACATTTCCTGGGAATGGTCAGCTATTCCAGGGATTTCATTTGTGACTTTGCACAAAAGGCTGCCCCTCTGAGCTCTTGAAAAAGGATGTCCTCTGGTCTTGGCGTCCCATTCACACCAGTGTTGTGACACTCCTGATACAGGCTTTGGCCTCTGCTCCAGCATTGGTTAACCCCAATCCAGCCTTGCCGTTCCATCTGGAATCAACTACTTCAGACATCGCCATGTCTGCAGTGCTTGCTCAAAGAGTTACTGGCATTCTGAGACCTATTGCCTGTGCTTCCCAGATGCTGTCCCCAGTGGAACAGAAGTGCAGTCTTTGTGAAAGACACCTTCTGGTTACCTACTGGGCTGTTAAACACTTTCTGTACATCATCGGGTATTCACCCAGAATTCTGCATACCAGTCACACCCCCATGAACTTCCTGCTGTCAGACACAGTGAAGGATGGCTTTGTATCTAATACAGTGATCTTGCTTAAATGCATACCCCCGGGACAGAAGAAAAGTATGCACTTAAGTGGGCTGTGCTCTTATGCGGTCCTATACACTTAACACTGTGCATTTTTTCCTGATTGCATATACAGTACACAGTATATGCACCGTGTTTATTTTTTTTATAGCCACTTTATGATTTTAAATAGATGTAGCCACTTCAAATATTTTCTTTTGGCCTAAGGTGATTAGCTTTGTTTGTTAGAGGGAGGGAGTAGGGGAGTCTTCTTGGCCGATGTGACTTGTGAAGCATGGATGGTGGGTGTTTGTATTGTGCTTTACATTGTTTCTTTTTTGTAACGTGAATGGTTTCAAGAATGGTGAGCTTTTTGGCTAGTTTGTTCACAGAGATGGTAGCCCCACTATTAAACGATGTCAGAATATGATCTAACATACGACACCTGTAAAGGCTTTTAAAATTATTAATGATGCCCATATTCATAGGTTGAATCAATGATGTTGTGTTTGGGGGCAGAAAAATGACAGTGCTCTTATGGAACTGTAATGGGGGGTGGGCACTACAGTTGTCCAGTAGGAGGATGATTTTCCTTCTTCTGCGCCCCATCTCCCTGTCAAAATCTTTCGCCCACTCAGTGAAGATCAATGAAGTCATCCATGAATTTTGATTAGCCCTGTAAGTGACAGGTAAATGCTGGATATCGATGTCTTTAGAACACTGTGGCTTCAGGGTCTTCCCTTTGACCATTAATTTGCACTTATCGGTGCCATAAATGTTTGCACAAGTAAGAACAGTGCTTCGTTCTTTAGCTTTTTTACTACCAGAAATTGCATCATTTTTAAATGTTAGGGTCCCATCAGGAGTAACCCTATAATAAATGCCAGTTTTGTCATCATTGTAAGTGTCCTTGGGTTGAAATTGGGCTAAAATGATAGGAAGCACTGTCTAAGCCCAGTTATAAGCCCCTGCTGTGTTGGCATCTTTTTTCCCCATGGGCTTTTTTAAACACAATGTTGTACTCCTGTTCAAAGCAGCATAGCCACCCATTGCTGGGCTCAAACTTGGGTTTGCCCAAGAACTCCGCAAGCTTTTTAGCTTTAGCATGCATCAATGGTCTGGAGACCGGCATATCAGAGCCCCTAACATTTTCAAACCAGCACAATAAGGCATCTTCCACAGTTGAGTCCTTACCCTCCCTTTTTGTTTTGTGACTCATGTTGGAATTACTCTGAAATTCAGGTCTGATTGCCTCTTTGTTTTTTCTGGAGATGACTGACTTGTGACTGTGAAATTTCCCATTGTCTGGAAACTTAGTTCTGCGTTGCCCCAGGCAGTTCTAATTCATCAAGGACAGCAATATTTTCTGCGTAAGTTAACTCCTTTTTCTTTTTGGAGATGGAGACAGGACAGGAGTGTGATGTGGCCATTGTTGGAATCTGAAAGGGCTGAGCAGAACACTGTTCTTTAGTAGCAAAGCCATTTAGTGGTGATAAGTATGTAACGAGGTGCAGCGGTCCCAAGGAGGTCTCTCAGTGCTGTTATCACACCTGTACCTCATTAGTGTATTAACAAGACAATTGAATGCTAGAACACATTCACAGTCAGCCACACACAGTCCATTAAGGCACAACAAACATTAACTCTGGGCAAAAAAAGTATGCCTTTAAATGGGATGTATTGTGTGTTTATCAGGCCTTTTTTACATGGAAAGCATATTAAAAAAATCAGGACTTTGATGTTTTATGTGTTTAAATGGTCTATGCATTAAAGCGGTATGTGTTTAAGTGGTCTTGACTGTACCAGATTAACTCACTGGTCTCTTCTTCTCCAGGATCATGACCTACAGGTCCACACTGCCAAAATGCCCTCTATTCTGGCCCATGGTCTCCTGTATCAAGAAGCCCCACATGACTGCATACTCCAGCCTCCTGATTTGCCTGATCCAGGCCAGTTTCTCTCCACTACTCCAAAACTCCTAGCTAACATTTCCCTGTATCATGTCTTTACTGATGGCTCTGCCTCATACTACCAAGGAGAACAGATAGCTGGATTTGGAGTGCTCATCTTGTACCCCAATGGTAACACTGTTCATGCGTCCAAATGCTGCAGTGTTTCCTCTTCTCAGTATGCAGAACTGGCAGCTGTAGTCTGTGCTCTTGAACTGATACAGCATGGTACTACAGATACCGTTATCTTCACAGACTCTGAGTCTCTTGCTCTTTAACTGAATTTTTGCAATTCTGAGAGATGAACTCCTTCACATCTTCTGATGGCACCCCTGTGAAATACAAAGCACTCTTTGTATATATTCACAGTCTGACTCAACAGTTTAAGCACAAGCTGATCATTCACAATGTGAAGGCCCACTCAAAGTTTGATCCACACTACAGTTTCAATGACTGAGCAGACACTCTTGTAAAAGAGGGTGCTCGGTGGGGGTAAGTGGGATATGACTCACTCTGTGGCTCTGGCAGCTATACACATAGCTGCTATGAAAAAGAAGAAAAATGAATCTTTTGTGCCACTGGACTTTTCCACAGCACACAAATCTGATTCTCAGCTGAAAGAAGTGTTCAGATTCATAGACAAAGGAACCGAACAAGAATTGCCATCCAACAACCCCTACAAAAGACATGCAGACAAACTTGCATTTATCACATGACAACAAGTTGATATGGTATCAGCCTGACGACCTGAACCACAGGTTGTGGACAGTTCCTGAATTATTGCGATCTGAGTTCATCCATCAGGTCCATGACACCCCGACTGGTGGACCCCAGGGGGTGAAAAATACAGTCGAGAGACTGAAATCTGTGGGTTGGTGGCCTGGAGTCACTAGGGATGTTAAACATTATATCCATAACTGTTTACTTTGTGAGCGAAAAAATCCTACCCCAACCAAAAGGAATGCTAAATTACTTCCCCAGAGACAATCCAGTCCCAGGCATGCAATTCAAATTGATTTCATTGGCACTCTGACCACCACCAGCAGGAACAACAAGTATGCCCTTGTGGTCACTGACCTATTTCTAAATGGGTCAAGACTTTTCCCACTTGACAATGCACAGCGAAGGCAACTGCAAGAGTCCTGGTAGAACAACTGTTTTCCTGGTGGGACCTACCTCTTAAGGTAGACTCTGATCAAAGAATCAGCTTTACAGGTGAGATGATAGAAGAAACACTCAAACTTCTTGGTGTACACCAGACGTTTCACATTCTCTATCACCCACAATCTTCAGGTCAGGTAGAAAGAGCCAACAGACAGATAAATCCGATGTTATCCAAATTCATTGAGGACAATCCCAAGGATTGGGATTCCCTTTTGCCTTTACTCCTTATGGCAATTAGGGCAGGGGTCGATCTTAACATTGTTTTACTAGCCCAAACCCTAGTGAAAATTGACCAGGGCTAGCGCAGCTAACTCTCTACTTGTCTGTCTTGACTACTGCAGGTTTTCATGACTCTAAAAAAGTTAAAAAATTTCTCTACTTTAGCAGGCTCTAGTCCTCATGCTAATCTCTCTCGCAATGTTCCAGATATCCTGGTGTGATTAACAGCTCATTAAGAGCTGCAATTATCTGGCAGTTCAAGAGGGGTATTCCACAAAAGACTCAATGTGAGTCATTATCACTCCACTGTTATGACTTTCAGCTAGTGTCATGGGTGTGATCAAGGATAGAGTGCTGTTAAGTCACTAGCTTCCAGTTTTCTGAATGTGTCTCTGTCTAACAATTTGTCCATACTATTAAAACCAGTGCCCCTCATTTCCCTACATTTTGAGTGTCTGTATCCAACATTTCAGTGACAAAATGCAAGAAGATATACAGGGTTGGCCCAGTAGGTGGTGGGTTTTATCCCAGCCTCACCACAACTTCCCTCTCCCCTCCAAATCTCTTAACTCTGTTCTTTCATTGGACACCACTGCAGACCAGACTCTGAAATGACCATCCACAGATCCATAACTGCCATTACTGAAAAGTGTAGGGGGTACCCAGCTTTTCTAAATGGACCATGCCAGCCATAACCATCCATATAGTCCCACCCTTATCCCACCCAACATGTCCTTTCATCCTAAAAACAAAGATTTGGACCATGTATGGTACAAAAATAAACCTTAATAAAATACATAATGTGAAAGCTTAAAATAGGCATTCCAGACATACATAGATCATCCTGTATAGAAATAGAGATAGTATAGCATTATGTCTGTGTACTGTTTCCCCTGGGCTGATGAAAGGACAATGTTAAAGAAAAATGTGTTATTGTTGGGGTAGAGCATATTAAGATCAATGCTCTTAAAAACAAAAATGTCATAGTTTTCTATTTCCCAAGCCCCTTAGGTTTGTGTAGCACCCACCCCAAAGAGGTATACATCACTGCCAGTGACATTTTGACAGTGCAGTCCTCTACAGCAACAACAGCTGCATGTTGCTGTAGGGAACCTGCTGGAAATCAGCACTGTCTGTCGGGGGTCCTGCACCCCCCCAAATCAACTCAGACTCAGAGTTGACAATCCTAAGCGGGGGTTGCAGGGGGTGCAGCCCCCCATGTAGGGGGCTTGTGGGCAAAGTCTCCTGAAGAAAACACTTGTTTTACTACTAAACCGACAGCCGCCTGCAAAATGCAGTCAACCTGCTGGTTTCGCTGTCTGGTCGTTCTACAAAAATATTATCGACAACCAGTGGTGGATCCTCCCCAAAGAAATCTTAGATGAACTTAGTCAGGAAGAGCGATACACTGTGAACAACATGCATGATACTGCCAACAGTATTAAAGCATGGGATAATTAGGTCATATGACGTAACAGCGTAGAACTCAAAATCTTCACTGTAAACAAAATTTCACTATATTCACTGGAGAGTGTTGTACAGTGAAATTATTTTTACAGTGAAGATTACTAACCTTGTCTTGGCATGCCATCACCATCCCACCAGCTTATTACCACCACCACTGGTACAGCGCGCATAAAGTGCTTCAGTAAATGCTTACCTGTCCATTTGATAGCTAGGTAAGCTGTGTTTCAAGTCGACAATGCATGGCAACACCACACCACCACTCCACTACCACTCAAGCCTGCACACCAAATCAGTATACTGTACATTAAAGGTACATTAAAAGTACTGGATTCAAAGTTTGCTATCCATTGAATGAACATTTAGTTGTCCCTGTGCTCTAATTTCTAATGTAGTACTATGCACACCGCCAATAGATGGTAACGATAGGGGAGGAACTAAGCCCATTCACTGGATTCGTTATTGAGAACCACGTGATTGGTCAGTTTCACTTCTGCATTACTGGCGAAAACTCTTTGCTTGTACTTCGTGTTTCATGTGTAACAGGTTGGAAATACTGTACAGCAAAGAAAGACAAATGGTAAGGTGAAGCAAACACTTTATTTGTAACTATTGGGTGCAGAAAGCAAAACTAAAAAAAATTTCCAAGTCAGATTCTCAATTAGACACAATGCCATCTATGAAGCTGTTGCGGCTTCTCTCAGTTTATTCATCATTTGCAACATCCGTAGCATCATCTGAAAAAGAAATGAAAGGTACAGTAAAACTCAAATTCAGTATGATTGTAGACAAAGTTTGTTTAGGTGTAAAAGGCTTACCATTCAGGCATTCAGAGTGTGCATGTAGGATTCCAGCTGGCTTGAAGCCCCTCTTGCAGTCCTCAGATCAAGCTGCAAGTTTTGTAATGCTGGCCACTAACCACTGTGCATGCCTGTTTTTAATACTGGTTGTATGAAAGTCAAAGTTAAATTTGGTTGCAAGCTCACATTGTGCCATTTTAGCCACCACCTCACCCGCATACCACTCTGTGAAATGAAGTTTTAATTCATCTTTTAGAATCTTGTTGACTGAAATGTCTAGCGGCTGAAGAAGGTTGGTGCAGGAGGCAGGTACAAACACTGACACAATGTTGTGTTTGTTAAAAGCCTCGATGACATCAGGTATAGTGTGGCCACGGAATAAATCCAGTATTAGCAGGGTCCTCTGCACAGTCGGTAACTAAAGTTTTGTTTTTATCACTTGTATATAGGGAACAATGACACCTTCGATGTACTGCACTGTAGTTCGTGAGTTGGCCCAGTGGTTTTCACTATGAGTCACCTGCCAATCAGATGGGAATTTGTATGAAGTGTGGCACTGGTCGGTCTTGCCAGGGTAGATGATCTGAGGGGGGAGGTAGTGGCCAGACAAAGTACAACAGAGGTTGACAGTAATCTGCCATTTGTCACCCAAACCTGCCACTTCAACTTGTTTGTTCCCCCACCATATCCATAGTTCACTCTGAGTATGGCACCAAGTTAACACCGGTTTCATCAAGATTTAAAACTAGCTCTGGTGGAATTAGCTCTTGATGAGCAGTGGTGGCAATTCTGCCCAAGAATGCTTTTTTCAAGGTGTCAAAATCAGTGGGTGTTTTCCGGGTGGCCTTGGTGCCCTTCCTCTTACTGAAGCCCATTCTGTTCAGAAACAGCCATGACAGCTGCCTTGAAAATGTCAAACTACCCCCATTTTCTACAAGTAATTCTGGGCTTTTGGCCTTCACAATGCCAGTTGCAATGGCAATCAAGAGCCTGCCATTAATCACTGCACCTTCTGCTCGCAAAGTCTTTGCAAGATTTTTTAATTCACCCTCAACATCCGCCATGAGTAGAAGAGGCCGTCCTCTGGGTTTATTGGGAGCTCCTTGACAAGTTTGTCAGGGTCTGGTTTTTCTGTTAACTTTTGTTTGTAATCCCTCTTAAATGTTCACACTGTACTTTTGTTCATTTTCTGGTGGTACTTGCCTTCATAATACCTGATGGCATTCATGACACCATGTTCGGCAGAATATTTTCTGATTTCAAATTGGACTTCAGGCAGATAAACCACATAGTGTGATCTACGTTTCTTGGCAGGTGGAGAGGCAGCAGCTAGCTCCTTGGTAATGGCCACTGTCATTAGATTTGAGATTCCAGTGGTGACCGAAAGAACATCGGCATCCAAATTGTCGATCTGTGGGACTGAAAAATTTCACTTGCTACCAATTCTCCAAGGTGAGTTAAGCCACTTCATGAGAGACATCCTTCACAGTTGAGCAGTAATGCTGAACTGAAACACAGTTGCAATCCATGGGATCAAAGACCTTGTTGTGCGATATTATATAGGCTCAATCAGCTGACTGGTCTCCTGAGCACGATATAAACTTTACGCATATATTTCTAGTTCTACAGTAACACCCCACAAAACAAACCCACCACCATCCCTGAAGGAGTCAACATAGATGTTTTCAACAAATTAATCGCTGTTCAGGAAGGCACAGACACCTACCTGACCACCATGGTTGTAGCACCTGACAAATCATCCCTCCAAACTGAATGGCAAACTGACAGTCATGGACAGACACTTCCTGTTGCCCGCCTTTACACAGGCACCTTCCAAGGGATGGCCTAATATCAGAATTGCCCCAAATGGTACTCTGTCTATTCGCCAGACCAATTACAGACATTCTGGTCTATATAATCTTACTGTTTTGATTGATCCCACCTTTTGTGATAACTACTCAGAAGACTCCGTGAGAGACTTTTGTATTTTTTATTTATTTATTTTATTTATTAAATTCTCAGATTACAAATACCTTTGAGCAGAAACTGCTCGTTTACAAAGGTTCCACGTCAAAGGATGAGGGTCAACATACATACAGAGGTAGTAAAAGAATGCACAATAAACAACCAAAACAACTAAAAGAAAAAATAAAGATACTCAGTTATAACATACTTTGAGATAATATTCATAAAACGAGCAGCTTGAGTAGGCAGCTGGCTGCGGTAACAATAAGAGAAAGAGGGCACCACAGGCAGTTAGTATTGCAGGCATGCGACCGGGAGAGGAAGTTGGCAGGCTAATGGGCCACTGTCCGATGGTAGTGGAAAATATCTTGTACCAGTGGAGATGTGAAGCAGGAAAGGAGTCACAAGGAAGGCCCAGTGCCAGAGGAATGAGATTGGAAAGGCAGCTGTGAGACATGAGTGAGCTGGGAGGTGTTTAGAGAGATCTCTGTTCAACAAAGCAGTCACATTGAGTGGTAGAGGTCAGGTAAAGTTTGAGATTCCTTTTGAAGGGTCCAAGTGTAGTAGAGGAAAGTGATTCTTTATTGAGGGAATTGAACCATTGAGCAGCTCTATAGATAAAGGACCGCTGACCCATGGAGGTACGACATCTGGGAACCTGAAAGGTTAGAGATTGGGCACCACGTGTTTGTTGAGTGCCACTGTAGGTAGTAAGGAGTGAGCTAACACCAGGTGGCATGAGACCAAGGAGAATCTTTTTGGTAAGTAAGCAGGTCTGGTATTGTATTCTGCTGCTTAGGGTAGCCAGCTGGCCTGTGCATAGAGGTCACAGGTGTGAGTTAGTCGGGCTGCACCTGTCAGTAGTCTACAGGCTTTGTTGAGAGCAACTGAGATCCTGCGGAGGGCACTTGTTGGGGCAGAGCCATAGATGGCAAGGCCGTAGTCAATGATAGAGATGACAGAGCTGTAGATGGCTAGTTTAAGGGCATCCACAGGCATTCAGTGCTTGTGTTTGTGTAGTAGTCCAATCCGTATATTGGCGGTCTTGGTAACAGTGTCAATATGCCGAGTGTAGGAGAGGGTACTATCCAGGGTAATACCAAGGTACTTGAACTCCTTGACATGTTCGAGTGGGTTCCCAGCATGGTTCTTGATGGTGAGGGACAGAGAGTTGTGCCTGCTCTGTCGGTTACAGAAGGACATGGCTTTAGTCTTGCTGTGGTTCAGGACACGTTTATGAGAATTGAACCAGTCTTTGAAGCGATTGAAGTCGAGCTGCAGCTGGGATTCAAGGACTGTAATGTCATGGTGGCTGGAAAACAGGACTGCATCATCTGCGTATAGTAATATTTTCTGGTGGCAGGCTCTGGGGAGATTGTTGATGAAGAGGAGAAGAGTAGAGGCCCAGAATAGACCCCTGGGGACTCGAGCGGACCGGTTTCTCATCCGAAGAGATCCCTGCAATCCTTACATTGGATCCGATTATCAAGGCAGCTGGTGAACCATGGAAGGGCATCGCTGGAGATCCCAATGGAGGACAGTTGCTTGAGCAGTAGGGGTGGTTAACTGTGTCGAATGCCTTGGTAAGGTCTATAAATACTGCCCCTCCACATTCCTTTGTCAAGCGTGGCTTGGATGAAGGTTGTAAATTCCAGTAGTGCAGTGGTGGTGCTGTGCCCTTTTCTGAAGCCATGCTGCTCTGGGCACTGTACATTGTACTTATCCAGGAATTCAGCTAGTTGGTCCGACACTATTCGCTCCAGCGCTTTGGATAGTGGGGAGGAGTGAGATAGGCCTGTAATTGGTGTGCAGTGTCCCATCCGCTTTTGTGAACCGGTGTGACAGTGGCTTTTCCAGAGAGAGGGAAATGGCCCAAACTAAGCGAGAGATTAAAGATCTTTGTAAGTGGTTCTAAGATTTCATCGAGGACTTGTGCCAGCAGTTTCAGGTCAAGGGAGTCTCCACTGTACCCTTGTTTGCCGATGGCCTTTTGAATGTATTTTCTAGCTACTTGTGGTGGCACCTCCTTAAAAAAACTTGGGGTTGTAATGCTCTAGTTGGGGGTAACTTGGGAGGAGCTGAGGGGAGGTCAGTCAAAAATTTGGTGGAAGGACACTGTCCAGGCTTGTAAATGCATTATTAAAAGTGCTGGTGATGATACCTAGGTCGAGTCTAGGAGTGCCATGAAGGTTGAGCATAGTGGGTGGTGCTTTAGGATCCTTGCCTGTGAGTTCTTTCATGTTGTTCCAGAATTTGTTTCCCTGGCCCCAAGAGTTGGTCAGAGCCTCTTTGTAATAGCTGCGTTTAGCATTCCGTATTCTTCGAGTGCAATCATTTCTGGCTGCTTTGTATAATTGTATGTTTACTTGCGTTGGAGTTGCACGAGCACAATGCCAGAGGTGGTCTCTGTGCTTGAGCAGAGTTAAAAGGTCAGTAGTAACCCAGGGGTTGGTCTGTCCTTTGACCTTCATCTTTTTCACTGGTGCATAGATGTCACAGGCTTCGTTGAAACATTTGATAAATAGGTCCAGAGCTTTGTTGGTGTCATTGAGGGAGTCAAGCACTGCCCAGTTCAGCCTGGTTAGATGGGATTTTAACAGCTGGAGGTGCCCTTGTTTGATAACCCTGGCATAGATAAGCTTGGGAGGGGGCTTGTGGTATTTGTTTGACCAGGAACAGATGACAGGCGAGTGGTCAATTATTGTATCCGGGAGTACAGAAACATCGGAGATGCATCTAGGGTGGTTAGATAGAATCCAGTCTAGAAGCTGTGAGAGCCTGTCCTACAGTTACACCTAGTGGGGGCAGTGACCAGTTGAGTGAGGTGATGCACTCGCGGCTGCATCCTTATAGGTAGCGCCCCAGCGACAGCCAGTTAATGTTAAAATCACCCATGATTATGGTTTCAGAATTATGTTGCTGGACCCTTAGATATTCCATGATGCTATGGAAGCCAGCAGCCTGGTCTCTTGGGGGTAGGTAAACCGAGATGACAGTGAGTTCCTTGTTATGTGCACCAAGAAGGATTTTGATTGTGAGGACCTGAGAGGAGTTGCTCAGGCTGGGGGATGGGATGATGTGACCCATAAGGGTATCCTTAAGATAGATGGTGCAGCCCCGGCCCCGTTTAGCAATCCTGTCTTGCCTGAAAATGCAGAAGCCAGGGATACAGACTGAGGTATCAGGGATTTTAGGGTTTAGCCATGTTTCCACAACTGAGAGGACATCAGGGTTGTGCTGTAGGATCCATGTTTGGAGGGAGTCAAGTTTGTTGAGGATGCTGCAGGCATTGATGGATGCCATGGTGAGTGTCCCTGTCCTTCTGCTTGGTGCCACTGCTGGCTGCCCAGGTGGTCCTGGGTTGGGGTGAACATTTCCTGAGAGCAGAAGCAGCATAAGGAGAATTTGTAGGAGAAAGGATTTCAGCATCTTGTAGATACCTGGTGGTTAAGTCATAAGCCAAAAGAAATTATCAACAGCTGAGGTCCAGAGTCACAGAATGTGTTAGAATTCTGCAGGTGATGAACTGTGCCTGTGCATATGCAGGATGAAATCTTTTGTCTGCATGCTTCTTTGTCATTCAAAGAGGTTGTTGAAAAGCCAACATACAGATCATGGAGCAGGTCAGATGAAAATGTGGATTCAAGCAGACCTAGAGTCACTGAGTTTGTCAGACTTAATTGCTTGACTTATGTTTTGCTTGGGATAGCTTCCAAAAAGTTGATTTTTAAATGAAAAATGCAGATACCTGGTTGTGATGTTTTGCAGAAATCCAGTTCAGGAGACTTTCACGGATGTAGTGAGCAAGAATGGTGTAGTTGCTCCAAGCAGAAAACCATGTAAATCCACAAAAACTAAGCTACAGACACAGACAAGCAGCCACTACAAACATACCTCCAGCAGACACCAAAGTATCGCAATTACATGGCTACAGCAGCTATGTTTCTGTCTGTAGTACTCCCTACTGAATGAGAACTTACCAACTGTCCCATACAGGACCCCAGGCCGCTTAGTTTATTTATTTAAGTTTGTTGACTGGGTAGGCCCACTGAGACCAATATAGGTCCCTTTTTCAGGGGCAACCTGGGATTAGTACAGATAAATAACATTCACAGAAAACCTTACACTGAGTGGTTACATAGGGTGGGATTTATAGAGGACAAGGAACAGTTTTTACAATCAGTTGTTAGATACAAGAATTTACAATTGGACAACTAGACATAATTTCATATAAGACATTATATACATCATACAACTTGACAAGGGGGATTGCTCTATAGATCATCATCAAAAGTAAGATAACAAGATTAATAAGTAAGACATATAGACTTTTTTCCTCATATTAGATTATGTATATCATTATACATGACATGGGGTACGACTAGAGCACATTGAAAGCTGGCAGTGGTTGGTGGGCTCATTATGTGCATCAGCGATAGCAGCTGCACTGGTTGAGTTCTAGCAGATAGGTCCTTAGGTCTTTTTTGAAGCACCTAGTGAGGCACATTCCTAAAGGGTGGTTGGGAGTGCATTCCAGAGGGGGGGATGTAATTGGAGAATGCCCTATGTTTGGGCACCAGGAGGTTTTGAGAGACTAGGGGGTGCTAGGCTGCCTGAGCTTGTAAGCTAGGCAGAGGCAGATATTTTTGCCTGTCATCCAGGGTGGGCCAGGCTAGGGATTGGAAGACTGAACAGTGGTGTTCTTTCATGGGGCCCCAGCAGCAAACCTGCTTATTCTGTTGTGCATGGTTCTTAATTTTTGCTGCTCAGTGTGTTTAGCTGAGGTCAGAACAGACAAGCTGTATAGTAGGGTGGGTAGGAGGATACCCTGTGCAATCCTGCATCTGGAGGTTAGCGTGAGATAAGGACTGAGGCACTATAGGAGGCCAAGTTTATGGTTCAGGGTCCTATTCAGCTGGGTGACGTGCACCATGAAGATGCAGTCTTGGTTGAGGGTGACCCCCCCCCCAAGTACTTCAGGGACTCAACGACACCAATCTTGGTTCTATTGGCTAGTGAGAGATCCAGCATATTGGACCTGTCTGGTCCTAGCTCTTTTGGACCAAATATCATGGCATTGTTTTTTCTCTCATTAAGAACCATTTTGTTATTGTTTAGCCAGCTCTCCGGTGCTGGTAAGTCATTATTTAGGAGATTGTTTAGGATAGTTGCATCACTGGAGGACCTGTACAGCACAGCAGCATCTGCATATAGGGTAATCTTTGCCCCACTGCAGTGGTTAGGGAGCTCATTTATAAATAAAGAGCAGAGCAGAGGACCCAGGATAGAGTCTTGGGGTACCCCATCCAGGATTGGACACTTGTCCAACACGGCGCTCTGCCAATGCACTAGTTGGGATCTACCCTGAAGGTAGGAGGTGAACCATTGGATTGTGTGGCTGTCAAGGCCAGTCCATTTCAGTTTTTCTAGGAGGAGTTGGTGGTCCACCAGGTTAAATGCCTTGGTGAGGTCGATAAAGGCCACACCTGTGAGCATCCCCTTATCCATCTCTGATACTATCTCTGTGGTGAGGGCTAGCATGCTGTTGCATGGTGAAAATGCTGTGTCTCTCTATATATTCAACTATTTGGTTGTATACAGTCCTCTCTAGCACTTTGCTAAGAATTGACAGAGGAGATATTGGCCAGTAGTTCTCAACCTGGTCCTGAGGGCCCCCCATGTGAATAGGGGAGACCAGAGCCACTTTCCATAGTAAGGCACTTGCCCTTCAAGGAGAGATTGATTAAACAACTAGGCTACTGGTTTAGCAATCACTGGAGCTGCGAGGTGGAGAAGCTTTGGCTCGAGTTTGTCATAACCAGCTGATCCGTAGGGTTTGATCCCCTTTAGTAGCTTCAGGACCTCCTTTTTGGTGATAAGTTGGAAGTGGAATTTTGGGATGTTGGGGTTCAATTCATTAGGGTTATGTGGGGTCATGGGTGGTCCAGCAGTGTATGTTTTGAACTTGTCAAGCTTGGTAAAGAATGTGGTAAATGTCTTGGCGGCAGCTTGGCGGGGTCTTGTGGCAGTTACCTTTTGCCACTATATCACTGTCTTCCTGAGTGTTTTGGCCCTTGATCAGATTGTTGATTTGCCTCCAGAATTTTTCTGGGTCCAATAGCTGTTATAGTGTATAGTTCTCAGAGGTGGCGAGTTTAAGCTCTTTTTAGCTTACGTTTGCACGTGTCTTAATTTCTCTGTATGTTTGCCAATAAGAGACCTGGCTTGTAGATTTGAAGGTCCCCAGACCTGCATCTCTACTCCTCATGAGTAACCTGAGATCTTGGGTGAGCCATCTGGCTTCCTGACCTTTTTACTCTAATCTGTTTTAGTGGGGCATGTTTATTGGCAGTGGAGAAGAGGTTAGTAATGAAGAAATCAAAAGCATAATCTATGCTCAGAGCCCATTTTATTTGCCACCAATCTACTTCAGCCAGGGTGCTGAGGAAGGAAGTTAGGTCAAACTTTGAGACATCTCTAGCCCTGAGTATTCTGGGAGGGGGGTCGAAAAAGTGGTACTCTATATTCCATACAGGGGAGAATGATCACTGAGTGAGTCAGAAAAAGTCCCTTCCAATTTGAACCTGTCCAGGTTAGTGGTAAGTAGCCAGTCCAATGTGGTGTGCTTACCTGCTTTTGTGTTTTGCCTGGTAGGATCCTTTATTAGTTGTGTCAGGTCCACCTCAAAGAGGGCCATTTTCACATCCCCAATTTTAGGGGACCCTCAGTGTATGTTGAAATCCTCTGTGATAATTTTTTCTTCCTTTCAGGAGATAAGGGAGGGCTTTTAATAGTGATTTAAGTGATTCCCATAAGGATTTGGGGGGTTGTATACCACCCCAACCACCAGTGGTTTTGTTCCACCCGGAGACAGCTTAATGAAAAGTGCCTCACAGGCTGAGGGGATTAGGTCTGGCTTGGTGATAATGGCTGTGTTATGAATGGATTTAACATAGATCAGGACCCCTCCCCCTTTTCTCTTTAGGCAATCTTGCCTAAAAAACTTGTACCCTGTTACTCCTATCTCCTGGTCTAGGATTGTAGGCTTGAGCCAAGTTTCACTTACCGCTATAATATCAGGTGAGCAAAGGCACGCCCAGACCTCCAGCTCGAGGATTTTATACCTAAGGTTATTTATATTCATATGAACTATTTATAGCCCCTTCATAGTGTCCCATTGGCCTTATTTTGCATGGCTACTGGTGTGTTGATAGTTGTGGGGGGCAGGATTTTTCTCTATGTCCCTCCCAAGCATTAGTTCCAGTTGCATAAGTAGCTTGGTTAGGTACCTTGGTATACGGAGGTGGGGGACACCCTTATGCTTACTGATATACATGATAATGTTATAGAGTGACCCTTGTTGCATGAGCCCATACAGATATGTTATATGTGGCATCAGTGTGTTAGGTATTTGTTCCTTTATGCCACCATGATGTGCTGATGTGGTTCCCTGTTCAGTCCCCAGGCCCACGCAGTGTAGGATGTGATCAGAGCTTATGACTACTAGAATGTAGAGAGTTGCATACACAACTCCACTAGCCATTTTGTAGTGGGTGACGCTGCCTCTGTGAGTTTGGGGGCACCTATGGTGTTTATGTTTTTTTTTTTTGTTATTTGGAGTGTATTTAGGTTGGACTCTGCTGTGGTTGCAGTAGATACTACCTGTCCCTCTGATTTGTTTGACCCTTCTATCAGAGGAATAGTGCAGACTTTGCAATTTGTAATTAAGCAGCAACACGTGTGGCAGCCTGAAATGGCTCCAATAAGGTGACCAAATATTCCAGTACAGTCCAGCTGCTGGAACTCAATATAATGTCTGCTTTACCTATTTGATTCTGTATGGTGTAGTCATGTACAGCTTTTTTCTGATCAAGAAGCCTTTTCAACATGTAAAATGTTGAATTCCAGTGGGTCCAGAGCAGTCAACTAGAGTTCTGTGCTCTGGCACTTCAATCCACCCCCTGACGAAGACCCAGATTGGGTTGAAGTGCTGCAGCACGGGATTCTAGTCTGCTACTCTGGACCTGCTACATTAAAGTATATTTTAACTGCATTTGACTGATTCCATGTCAATTTGGCTAAACAATTTAGGCGATTGTCAAACGGCAATGCAAATACAGCTGCCATCAATTCAGTGAGTCCACACTACGGCAACACACATATTGGTGAATTTCCAGTAGTAAACCTGAAGCTCTGCACACTGCTATTAGACTTTGGCACCAACCTTCTTACACCAAGAAGCTGCCATGCAGGACCACTACCTCATGCACCTGTACCACAGATGCGTCCCCTCACAGTTGGGCTTACTATTTCATGTGGGGGGCTCTGCCCCATACTCCCTATTTCTAATATTCCCATGCCACGGTGCACATTGATAGTGAGGTATCCTAACATACCCAAATTCACCCATATTACCCAATCGCCATTAATTGTCAGTCGCTGTAATTGCCGTCACTCATATTGATTCGCCCATTTGTGTTCACTGTTTTGTACTCACTGTTATTATGTGATACTCATTTGGCCTGAGTTGTGAATTGTTCTGGAGTGTGATGACTCAGAAGAGATTTGCCATTATGACCCTGAACATAGGATGCCCAAGAAGCTGCTGTAGATGTCATTTCCCTCATTGATGACACTGCTGGCTGTAAAGAATTGATAGATATGCTGTTGTCTGTGACAGAGGTGCACTGTAATGGCTCAGCAGGGTTTGACTCCTGTACATCAGTTAATAGTGTTTATACAGCAATGTCACATTTGGTTAGCAGAAGATCTCTCCAGTACTCAATGTCTTCCCCTGCTGAAGGATGGCTTCAATGTTCCACTTGAAGCAGGGATCTAGCAACATAGCCAGCACATAAATGGCATTCTTACACATGGCATGTAGTCTCTGTTCAGTCAACAGTCTGAGACTCAAGTCAACTGCCAGCACAACAATGGTGGTGTCATCTTTTGGCTGAAAGTCTTTATGTCACCAAGGAAAATGTGAAGAAATCTGATTTGAGGAAGAATTTGACTCAGAATTGCACTGTCCACACTGACATCACATGTGGCAGCCTCAAATGACTCTGATAAGGTGACCAAAGATTCCAGTACAGTCCAGCTGCTGGAACTCAACATGATGTCTACTTTACCTATTGGATTCTACATGGTGTAGTCATGTACAGCTTTTTTTTCTGATCAAGAAGCCTTTCCAATATGTAAAATGTTGAATTCCAGTGGGTTGGAATTTCCTGCTTTAATGTTTACAAGGGAAAGTTGATTGACTTCTGCAGCCCCTTCACAATTTTTTGTGCTTTCACCGAGTGGCTGATATGCCCACATATTTTCCTAGCAAGACTTAACAGGTTTTCAACATTTCTGTTTCGATTTAAGAAAGAAACTATGAGTGAGAAGATTTAAACAATGTTCAAAACAAGGTATGTGTTGGTAGTTGCCATCTCTAACAGCCTCGACTATGTTGTCACCATTATCTGATACTATGAACCCTGAAGATAAGGAATATGGAGTAAGCCATTTCAAGAACTGATTTTGCAGCTCCTGTAAAATATTCACAGCAGTGTGGTTTTCCTCAAAAGTGGTGACGCATAATACAGCCTGTTTCCTACTACTTATGGTAGAGCAGGGATTATTACTTTCTGACTGAAAACTTGACCAATTAGCTGTAACAGTCATGTAGTCAATTGTTTGGTTGCTGGTCCATATATCCATGGTTATGTGAACCTGCTTCACCTCAGAAAGTTTCAACTGTTTAGTGACCACACTACACACACAGTCATACAACTGTGGAACAACCTTTTTTGAGAAATATGTTCTACCAGGAACGGTGTACCATGGTTCAATCCAGTTTATTAACTTGAGGAAACCTTTTTGGGCAACAAAAGCAAAAGGGAGTTGACAGTCAACAGATCTACAATGTCTCTCTTTAATAGCTGGCATGTTGGATGCTTGTGGGTAAATTTTGTTGTCCTCACTACACTTTCTTTTAATGTTAGTTGACGAGAATGACAAGATATTTTTAATTATGGAGGAATGGTACTATTCACACCTTTTTCACATAGAGTACTACTGTGAGATTTTGCAGTTTTCGATGGTGTCAGAAGAAAACAATCTATGTTTGTCTGAGAAGACTGCAAGCACACATTAAGTGATTCAAAGTCAGTCTCTGCTTCCAGTTCATTGTCATTATGGTCACTGCCACCACCACCTCTACTACCACCTATACCAACCACACTATCCTTTGCCCTGCCCCACTCAGTTGGGTGTTTTGCCTTTGTATGTTGTATCATTACTGATGTTCCAAAATGTCCCACTTTGCCACTATGGCTGCCACTCTTCTTGTATAGACTGCACACAGCTCAAGAGTTGTCTGCAGAGTCAATATAAAATAAATTCCATACTAAAGATTTACCCTTTGTGCTTTGTACTACTGTGCCTAGCACTATTTCTTGTACTGGCATGGAACCTGGAGGAAGCCCTACACTGCCATTTCCCTGTTTACATGAATGTTTCTCATTCATGCTCATTTTCTTTTTCTTACGTTTGGCATATACTTTTTTTTTTCTGCACTTGCTTTTCATGCCCTACAGTGGCATCCTCTCCTGTCTCCACATTGAAACTACAGACCTCATTCCCACAAATTTCAGAAGAACTGGAAGTGCCATCATAATCATGTGGGACATAGCCTGGGCTATCCCATTCCTAGTCCCCACTATCACCACCATCTTTATCAGCATTCACTGCTTCAGCATCTGAACTTATATTAAAGGAAGATGCCTACTTGTCCTCACATGCTGCTTCAGCAGCTGGAATTTTCCTGACACATGTGGCAAAATGCTCAGTACCTCTATGAGTAACTCCTGTCAGTTCTTTCCAAAACTACTATAATTTCATTACTAACATGCTTTTTTGGTTCAAGAGGACATTTAGTGTCAATCCTGGTGATGTTACTATTGTCACTATGTTCTTCATTAGTGCTAGGATTCATATTGTCCACATCATTTTCAGTTGCATGTGAAGCAGTGCTATGCTTCCTTTTAGTAGACTTAGATTGGGAAATACAAGACATAGTAGAAACAGCCATAGTGTTTGCTATGCCGCAGACACATCACACACAGTGTAGCTACTGTATAACAGGACTTGAGGCACCTAACAGGCTAACAGAAAGTGTAATACAGCCTAAATGTATTTCACTAGACTTCAGAGAGACACTGAGTAGCTATGTTACAGACAGGGATCAGGGCACATAACAGACAGTGTGTAATACAGTCATTCACTATACTGTAGAGAGACACAGAGTAGCTGTGTCACAGACAGGGCTCAGGGCACTTAACAGACACTGTGTAATATGGCCAAAATGGTTTTCACTATACTGCAAAGAAACACAGAGTAGCTATGTCACAGATAGGGCTCTGGACACCTAAAAGACACTGTGTAATACAGCCTAAATGGCTTTCACTATACTGCAGAGACACACAGAGTAGCTATGTCACAGACAGGGCTTGGGGCACCTAATAGACATTGTGTAATACTGCCTAAATGGCTTTATGCAGAAACACACAGAGTAGCTATGTCACAGACAGGGCTTGGGGCACCTAACAGACAGTGTGTAATATAGCCTAAATGGCTTTATGCAGAGACACACAGAGTAGCTATGTCACAGGGCACTGGATCAAAACACCAAAGTAAATAACAGTATGGTCAACTATCATGCATAAAAAAAACAGCAAAGGGAAAAATAAGGTGGTCAATGATAGCATTCAGAAAAACAGAGAGCGTTACCACCGAATAAAACATACAAAAAATAAACTGACTTTTTGCATAGGGCACCACCCACTGCACCCTCCATTACTGCGGGTTGTATCTCCGAACCCCCCAACTTAAAATAATTACCTCCATGGGGGGAGGTAACTCAGGTATGGGAAGAAACCTCGGTGGGGAGAGAACTGTTTGAGAAGGGACAGGGAACTGGAGACCTAACACAAACAGTAAAAAAGGAAAAACAACAAGTGTTCTAGCACTGGGAACCAAACCTCTGTCTGCCAACATTCTGGCCCCCTCTATTGCATGTGGCTGTACATGCTGAGCTATGGCAGCTGCTTGGCAGAGTGCCCCAAGCAAAGCCTTTATCCTCTGCTTCCCTGTGTCCCAACAACCAACAGTGTTTTTTTAACATGCTGTTTTTATGGCGTGGTTATAGCTACAGGGCTAGCACTTAACTATTACCTGTGGTATAGTATCCCTGTAGCTACTTTTTAACATGCTGTTTTAATGGTGCAGTTTTTGCTGCACTATTCTTGCTGTGCCATATTGACCCAGTACTATGTCACAGGCAGGGCTCAGGGCCCCTAACAGACAGTGTGTAATACAGCTTAAATGGCTTTTGCTATACTGCAGAGACACACAGAGTAGCTATATGGGTATCTCATCAAGATACAGAAAGCAAAACTGTGTGGGCAGAAACAGCACCATCATAACAGTTTGCATGGTTTTGGGGGTAGTTTATATAATCTGGTGTGGTTTTGGACCACACCATTTTCTTCCGAACACACGGTGCCCATTTTTGACCACGCCATTTTGATTTTGCTGTTATGACATGGAATCAGCTATATATCACAGACAGGGCTAAGGGCATCTCACAGACAGTGTGCAATACAGCCTAAGTGGCTTTCGCTATACTGCAGAGACACACAGAGTAGCTATGTCACAGACAGGGCTTGGAGCACCTACCAGACAGTGTGTAGTACAGCCTAAATGGCTTTCACTATACTATAGAGACACACAGAGTAGCTATGCCACAGACAGGGCTTGTGGCATCTAGCAGACAGTGTGTAATACTGCTGAAATGGCATTCACTAAACTGCAGAGAGACACAGAGTAGCTATGTCACAGACAGGGCTCAGGGTACCTAACAGACAGTGTGTATACAGCCTAAATGGCTTTTACTATACTGCAGAGACATACAATGTGTCACAGACAGGGCTCAGAGCATCTAACAGACAGTGTGTAATACAGCCTAAATGGCTTTCATTATACTGCAAAACCACACAGAGTAGCTATGTCACAGACAGGGCTCGGGGCACCTAACAAACACTGTGTCATATACAGCCTAAATGGCTTTCACCATACTGCAGAGTAGGGGGCAAGCCAGGAATTGTTCATAGAGCTGCTTAGGGGTCTGGTCAGTTCTCTAAGAACCAAAACACAAGCCGAGCCCTGGCTACTGCAGGCTGTTCGCCACATTGGAGTTGAACGTTTCAAACACTACACTAACTACTAAGGCAGAGAAAAATGCTTATGTTGACCATAACTAGCTTGACTTGACTTTGGCTCTCAATTGCTTACAGAAGTTGAGTCGAACTGAGCCAGGCACTAAGCTCAAGCCATGCTTGAGCCTGCTCTGCCTTGCCACTTTTACTGCAGACACACAGAGTAGCTATATCACAAACAGGGCTCAGGTCACCACACAACATACAGGGTGTAATACAGCCTAAATGGCTTTCACTGCTGCTGTCGCAATGAGTGACTCCCCCCTTCTGCTTCTCTCCCAAGCACCACACTCAATCCTTCAATTATTTCCCCTTCAGTCCCCAACCTTTGCTTCTTAGCCTTCTTCGTGGACTAAAGTTTGTGCTTCTGTATTTTTTTTTCTTTTTTCACCGCTGTTGCAGCGATCGCCAATTGCTTCTTCTCCCACTAAACTGTGGAGCTATTCTGTGTGCTCACACAACAGACAGGGAGCTCAGACACCAGCACTGGCCAATCAGATTGCCAGGCTGGTGTCATGTGTACACCTTTGTATTACTGGAATTACTTTGTGTGTTCTCTTATTGTATCTCACCTGTAATGTTCTCTATTGTTGTACTTCACCACCAATTGTTGTCTACCCACTCTGTGATGAGGTGCCTTTGTAAATCAGTCTTTGACTAAAAGGTTGTAATTCTGAATTATGAAATAAATAAAAAATAAATAAATATGCCCCTTTCTGCTGTGATGACCCCACATGCTGCCTGTGATGCCTGTTTAAAATATAAATGACCCATTACCCTTGTCCACAGTTCATGACCCTCAAAATACACTGTTATGTCAGGTAGGGTAGTAAATTACCCGAACTACCTTACCCATAAAATATATGCTGTTACCCGACCTACCTGCTCCAGCTACCCAATGGGTAGCCCATTCCTAGTTCCACAAGTTGGGTGGTTGGCAGTCTGAGGCTATTGGTGGATCTGTAGTTGAAGCTTTGATATTAGGGTTAGTTTACAGAATAGGGAAGTTCCTAGTGATAGTCCTGTGAAGAGAAAGTGTATTAGAATGTAAGAGAAGCAATAGTGGAATCCGTCATCATTATTGTCAGAGAGTATCCCTCCTGTGAGGGTTAAGGTTACAGGGCATATTACTGACCTGGAAGAGTGCTCTGTCCACAGTGCTTTCTGGGTATCCCCTGTTAATAAAAGAAAACAAAAAAAAACTGCATTATTTGAGCCCAGTCTGCAAAATCATCATATTCACTGTATAACCTGTAAAGTCTAAGAAACTGTGACTATAGCAAGCCATTCTTAACATGTTTGGGATGGAAGGAGCTGTGGAGAAGTACTACTGTAGTACAGCTACTTTTACTGTCGAAAATCCTCATGTGTCCTGATCTGTGCTGCAATTGATTCTATTTCAAACAATGTGAAAAGCAGTTGCAGTATGCATTGCCATTCTCACTAAGCTCTGCATTCCCATTTTTTTTTATAAAATATGGGCAACAAATACACAACATGGCATGTGTTCCCATCTTGGGTATGAGATGATATCTGGAACCTCTTGAGCATTGCTCTCAAGGTCCATGATGTCATCTCATGCCTCTGACTGAAGTTCAGTCTTCTGTGTATGGTTGTTCATACGTTAGCCTATAAGTTGTAGCATTGGTGTGTGAGTGCAGTGCAGCAGATGTTTTCAGCATGTCCACACTTGGCAGCTGTGGAGAGCTACATGTCTTCTCTCCCTCTCTCAACACTGTAAACATTTGTGGAAAATCCAGTGCCTTTTTTAACTTCTTCATTGTGGTTAAAGAGGCATGACATACAATTAATAAATGACAGCACCAAAGATTCACAGCGAGATGTGCACACTTCCTGGTATAGAATTACCCTCTCAGAACAACATACAATTACTTGAGAAAAAAGGGGAAAATGAATTATTATTTCTTAATAACTATCTAGTTATCAAGAATAAATATAAATATTGCCTTTATATGTGTCAAATGAACCTTTTTCTTATGCAATGTGGTCTTAGAATGGACTAGAATATAAAAAGTAGAGCACAGTGCAACCAGTTGTAATCAGAATTAATTGGAGGCAAGACAAGTCTACCATTGGGTTAAGTCAAATTCCAGCTTACTATTTTGAGACTAGTCATAGATCAATTGTTTAAAACAGGTGTCTCTTCAATATCATCTATCATATGTGCAAAAGGAAGTCATCTGGAGTTATAGCGATCCTCCCTTAGGTGCATTCTTGCAGTAATTTTTTCCATTACCTTAATGCTCTTTCAACTATGCATCCATTTTCACCAGGATGGAAGACTATCATTCAACCAGTGCTGGATAATGGTTTTCAAGGCCTCAGCCACTAAATAAATATCTCTTAGCATCCCCCTTTACATTCATGAGATATAAGCCACAAATCAAACGGGAACCATTATGGTTCTGTGTGATTTCCAAGATTCTGCAAATCCAGGTTTTAACCACAGCCCACAACCACTGCAAAACATTGCAAGACCAATATATATTTAGGAGGGTTCCCCACTTCCCAGATTTTCTCCAACACAAATTTTTGTTGCTCGATCCAAGGTGTTTGGTCCTGTCAGGTGATAATAAATATCTGCTGGTAAATTTTCACTTAAACTGTCTCCAGCTCCCTGATAAGGTTGTTTTATGGGCGGCCTGCCAAATGTGTGCCCATTCATGCTGTGTAAGAGTGAAGTTTAGTTCTTCCACCCATTGATGTTAGATACGCTCCACAGCCTTGTTGCCAGTATTTGAATTAAGCTCCATATATAATTTGGAGATGACATGTTTGAAGTTATGTTTTGAGAAATTAAAGTCATTTTTATGTTTGCTTGCATGCATGTGCAAGAAACATGATGTGACAGCTTAGGAGAGAAGCGGATTGTTGAGGCGCGGCAGTGTTACAGACAAGGGAGGCACTGCATTTGGAGGCTTGGCAGTGGTGGACCAATGGAGGCACAGTGTGCCGATGACACTGGTCTCCAAAAAGTGCACCAAGTTGTAACGTTTTCGCCGCAGCAATCAGGGGCCATCTCATCATTGCAGCATCAGTCATTGTGCTGCAATGAGGGAATGACCCGTCTTTCCAGGGTGGAACTTTAGCTAACCTAATACTGTTTGTGAACATGGCGGGCGGCTTGCCGCTGCGTTCACAAACAGTGTTAGGCAGCCTCCCATGCCAAGGGGGTGGCCAATCCTCAGCAGCATGTGCCCCCAAACAGTCTTTGTTTGCCAACGGGGCCTTTACCTCGCTGGCTTCAGTGCCCGCAATGTTTATTTAGCCGACGGGGAGACCACTCCCCATCGGCAGATGTAACCCCCCACCCGCTTTTGTTGTCTGCTGACGAGGGAGCCCACTCCCGCCAGCATGATGTAACCCCCCGTTTTGTTGCCTGCCGATCGGGTGCCCAATCCCATCGGCATGATGTCCCCCCTCCCGTTTTCTTGTGTGCCAATGGGGTGCCCAATTCCCATTGGCTACAGCTAGCCCTCAAGGAGTCCCTAGGCACACTGGGAGCCCACCCCAGCATGACAAATTCCCCTGTAAAATTGGAAACCGTCCTGCATTGTCTTTTAATTTTTTTTTCCCTATAAAGAAAAAACGGTCCCTCGCAGTCTGCCAGACCCCCACCCGCAACCTGTGCCCACCCACTGTGTACCCTGCCTCCCCACACCCCTCTCACCCCATACTTACCTCTGGAGTCTGGCGCGATGATCTACGGTGGACTGGGAGCACGTCTGCACTCTTCAAAGCCGACCGCAAACTGAGGAAATGCCGGTAGCTGTATAATGGAATAAATAGGGCTTTTTCAACTTTGCTGCATATCTCAGGCATGTTTTGGGATTTTGACACCAAATTTTCAACATGGGGTTTTTTGCGACCCCTCCTCATGAATTCTGTCACTATCGTGGCGTTAATCAGGCCCGAAGGGTGATTTCGTGGTCACTGTGTGAAATCACCTTTTGGGACTGATTAATGAAATGACAGTGCCAGTGTTCATAAGGTGGGCTCTCAAAAAGCCTATGTTGCAAATTTGGTGGAAAAATTCCTAGAAATGACTGTTTTACGAGCATGTATTGTGCAGTTCCTACACACGCTTGTAAGTTTGTGAATTTGTAGCATTTGCACTCCAGATTTTCAACATTGCCATTTTATCACACCTACTTATGAGCAGTACAGCTGTCATTTTTCACATCTCATCCAAAATGTGTTTCCATGCATGTAGCGCACAGTGATGCAGTTGGTGTGCAAAATCAATGTCTGGGACAGATTAGGAAAATCACAGTGATACTGTTCATGAGCAGAGGTTTTAAAATGGCTATGTTGAAAATTTGGTGAAACGGTTCCTAAAAATGACTGTTTTATGAGCATGCATTGCGCAATTTATATGCACGCTCATAAGTGAGTGCATTTTTAATATTTGCAGTCCAGAATTTCAACAATGCCATTTTTACCACACCTACTTATGAGCAGTACAGCTTTAATTTTGCACATCTCGCCCAAAATGTGTTTCTGCACATGTAGCACACAATGGTGCAGTTGGTGTGCAAAATCAATGTTTGGGACAAATTAAGAGAATCACAGTGACACTATTCATTTGCAGAGGTCCAAAAATGTCTATGTTGAAAATTTGGTGAGAAAAGTTCATAAAATGACTGTGTTACAAGCTTGCATCGCGCAGTTTCTACGCACGCTCATACCTTCGCACATTTGCAATATTTTCACTCCAGATTGCCAACACTGCCATTTGCCCACACCTCCTTATGAACAGTACAGCTGTCATTTTTCACATCCCGGCCCAAATTTGTTTTTGCACTTCCAGCGCAGACAAGCCCGGTCATTGTGGGAAATCTGTGTCCGGGACACATTAGAAAAATCACACTGACACTGTTCATTAGCAGAGGTCCTAAAATGGCTATGTTGAAAATGTGGTGACAAAAGTCCATAAACTAACTGTGTTACTAGCATGCATTGCGTAGTTTCCACGCATGCTCATAACTTTGCACATCTGCAATATTTTCATGCTATATTTTCAACATTGCCATTTTTCTGTGCCTCCTTATGAACAGTACAGCTGTCATTTTTCACATCCTGGCCGAAATTTGTTTTTGCACTTCCAGCACGGAATAGCGCGGTTGCTGTGAGAAATCACTGTTTAGGACACATTACAAAAATCACAGTGACACTGTTCATTAGCAGAGGTCCTAAAATGCCTATGTTGAACATTTGGTGATGAAAGTCCATAAAAAAACTGTGTTACAAGTGTGCGTTGCGCAGTTTCCACGCATGCTTATAACTTTGCACATTTGTAATATTTTCACTCCAGATTTTCAACATTGCCATTTTCCCACACCTCCTTATGAAAAGTACAGCTGTCATTTTTCACATCCTGGTTGAAATGTGTTTTTGCATTTCGGTCGTAGAATACCATAGTTGCTGTGGAAAATCAGTGTTCAGGACACAGTAACAAAATCACAGTGACACTGTTCATGACCACAGGTCGTTAAATGCCTATGTTGAAAATCTGTTACATACATGTGTTGCGCAGTTTCCACGTATGCTTGGAAGTGCAAGCATTTTTAATATTCCCACTACACATTTTCAACATTGCCATCTCTTCATACCTCCCTATGGATGGTACAGCTGTCATTCTTCAATCCTGCCTGATCTGTGTTTTCGTACATGTGGTGTAGAATGGCACTGTCACTGTTGGAAGTCAGTTTTCAGGACACATTGACAAAATCACACTGCCACTGTTCATGACAAGAGGTCCCAAATGCTTTCATGAGGTGTGGTCACAAAAAGGACATGTTCAAAATTTGTACTGTGAATACCAACAAATGCCTGAGGCATTACGGTTTCTAACCATAAAGTCCTACCCTGTACAGACAGACAGGCATCGGGGTGTATCTTTGGATTGCCAACTGTACTGCTCATGTCAACCCAGCCACCTGCCACTGACAGGCATCGAGGTGTACCTTGGACTCTTCGTCCCAAGACTTCACCCCATTCTCCTGTGCTGCACCCATTTCAACGTATGTCCTTATGGAATGGGGTGACTGTAAAGTCAAACACCCTAAGGCACAGCTCAACACATGTCGGTGTCTGCAGAATAGAGTGAGGTGACATGGCTTGACCGTCATGGTTGACGACCCAAAACCTTACCCCAAATCCGTCCATCTCTACAGGATGGAGGTGGGGTTCATGTGAAGCTCAGTACTTCACTGCCATTCCTCTTCTGCATCTGTCTAACTCCTGCATTTCTAATACTAATACCAGCAAGCAAACATTCGGCATTGACAAATGCTTGTTTTGACTAGAGGATTCTGATCCACCCACATTTGTTTTTGCATTTTTGAGTTAGTAATAAATGACCAGACCTGAAAGTATTATAGAGGTCTGGTTAGGTAAATGGAATTCTACTTGTAATTGATGAAAGGACTTGAATGTTCTGTCTATGGAAAGTTATGAGACATTGTAGACCCTGTCCACCCCACTGTTTAAACATTGCATCCATCTTTGCAGTATGGAAGTTGCTGTTTTTTCAAAGGGTGACCCACTGAGGCTGCATATTTATAAGGTGCTTATTCTTTTTTAATTTGTAGCCATTGTGAGAATGTATGTTTAGTCCACCTAACCGCTTTGCCACCCTTTCACACCCGAGGATTCACCATTGCGTACCTCAAGCTCGACTCAGCTGGCCGTCTCTGGAAGCTCAGCTCATCTACCCAACCCTCTACCTTACATTTAAGTTACTGGGTCCCACACCTCCCCCCAGCCTCCAAGGTCTCGTTAGGGTTAAGACCAACCCATGGAGCCTAAGAACTTCCGGCCAAACTCTCCTCATGGTTCCCAAAACCAGGACTAAAGCAGGTTCCAGGTCCTTCGCATACACTGCTCCTTCCATCTGGAACAACCTCCCCCTGGAGGTACGGGAGGCAGAATCCATCACCTGCTTCCAGACCAAGCTCAAGGCTCACCTGCTTGACAGGAGCACCTGCATTTGCCACAGGACCTAGCCACGCATTAAAGGAAGGGGTGTACTTCCTCTGCTTCGGTCACTACTGCAGATAACACTGCAGACTGTTCACCTAATTATAAGTTAGCCCCTAGCAAGATATGCACTTCGCTTTCCTTTCCTATTAATGATCTTGTACTTGGGTACCGAGGATAACTACTGGATTGTCTTTATAAGGTTTTAGCTAATGAATAATGTAATGTACAACATCTAACCAATGTCATGTCTGCAATGCGCAAATAGCTGAATACTGTATTCCGCGTTTTTCTGTACTCTCACATGTTTTTCTAATGTATGTCTTCTTAATGTTTATTCACGAGTCGCCCCTGAAGAAGGGACCTGAGGGGCTCAGTGGGCTTACCCGGTCAACAAAATTCAATAAATAAATTCTGCAGATACTTTAAGTCTGTTGAGGAATTAAGTTTCCCAAGGCTGACTGTCCAAAGGTTCTGTACTCTAGTATTAGTTCCTTATTCAATAGTCTTCCATACCGTGTCTTTATTATAGAACATAGAAACATAGACTTTGACTGCAGATAAGGACCACTTGGCCCACCCAGTCTGCCCATTTCCCTACCTATTGGATAAGCTACAGATTCTAGTTAACCAACAGCCTACTTCCTGCAACCCCCCACTATAATTGCCTTATGTCTGTCTCATGCATGTTTGAAATCCCCCACTGTTTTAGACCCCACAACCTCTCCAGGAAGGCTGTTCCATGAGTCCACTACTCTCTCCTTGAAAAAAAATTTCCTCACATAACCCTTGAGCTGTCCCCCCTCTATCTTTAAATTGTGCCCCCTTGTTCTTACACATTTCTTTTTCTGAAAGATGCTACCCTCCTGGACTTTGTTGATTCCCTTGAGGTACTTAAAAGTTTCTATCATGTCCCCCGTCCCCCCTTTCATCAAGGGTATACATATTAAGCTCTCTCAGTCTTTCTTCATATGGTTTCTGATGTAGACCCTGCACCATTTTAGTTGCCCTCCTCTGGACTGCTTCCATCCTGTCTATATCCTTCTGTAGATGAGGTCTCCAAAACAGCACGCAGTACTCCAGATGGGGTCTCACCAACTGTCTGTACAGAGGGATAACCACTTCCCTTTTTCTACTTGTGGTGCCCCTCCCTATGCATCCCAGTATCCCCCTGGCTCTCCTTACTGACTTCTTACATTGCTTATCCCCCTTTAGGTCATCTGATATGACTACCTCCAGGTCCCTTTCCATTATTGTTGTTGTTAGTACCTCCCCTGCTATTGTGTACTCTTCTCCTGGATTTTTATTTCCCAGGTGCTTTACTTTGCACTTCTTTGCATTGAATCTAAGTTGCCATATGTCTGACCATTCCTCCAACCTTGCCAAGTCCCTTCTTATCCTTTCAACCCCCCCGTGTATCAGCTCTGTTACAGATATTTGTGTCATCTGCAAAGAGGCATACCTTTCCTTCCAGACCCTCTGCAATGTCACCTATAAAGACATTAAAGAGGACTGGACCCAGTACTGAGCCCTGAGGTACTCCACTAGTAACCCCACTTTCTTCAGAATGTGTTCCATTCACTATTACCTCCTGTGTCCTGTTGTGCAGCCAGTTTGCTACCCTGGCTACCACCCTGGGACCCACTCCCAGGCTGGCTAACTTGATTATTAATCTTTTGTGTGGGACTGTGTCAAATGCCTTGCTAAAGTCTAGGTAGGCCATATTCACAGCCCCTTCTGGTCTATTACTTTGGTCACCCAGTCAAAGAAATTGATTAGATTCATCTGATATGACCTTCCTGCTGTGAATCCATGCTGCTTTGGGCCCTGTGCCCTGCTGGCCTCTAGGTACTCAACAATTCTTTCTTTCAGAAGTGATTCCATCATTTTCCCCACCACTGAGGTCAAACTAACAGGTCTGTAGTTTTCTGCTTCTGCCTTGCTCCCACTTTTGTGAAGGGGAATCACATCTGCCCTCCTCCAGTCCTCAGGTACCACCCCATCCTCCCATGATTTGTTAAAAAATATGGTCAGTGGTGTCACTAGGTCCTCCCTTAGTTCTTTTAGGACTCCAGGGTGAATCCTGTCAGGCTCCATTGCTTTGTCCACCTTGAGTTTTAGGAGTTCTTTCAGGACTCTTTCTTCTGTAAATGGACTGGTGTCAACCCCACTATCCAGAGTGCTTCTATTGTTTGGTTTAGGTAACTCCTCCTCTTCTTCTTTTGTGAATACTGAGCAAAAGTATTCATTCAGTTTCTCTGCCTTTTCATGGTCTCCCTCTGCCCACCTCCCCTCTCCTTTAGTAATCTTCATTATCCCTTCCTTAACCTTTCTATGCTCCCTAATGTACCTATAAAAGGTTTTATCCCCCCTTCTTAACTGAGTTGGCTATCTTTTCCTCAGTTTGGGCCTTTGCTTTTCTGACTGCCTTCCCCACTTCTTTCTGCTTTAATTGATACAGTTCCCTGTCGTGCTCCTTCTGTGATTCCTTATACTTCTTGAATGTAACCTTTTTCTCCTTAGCCTTCCCTGCCACCTCTTTTGAGAACCATAGTGGTTTTTTATTCCGCTTTGTTTTCTTTATTTGTTTCACACAAAGGCTTGTTGCCTCCACGATGGCAGTTTTGATTTTTCTCCATTGTTCTTCCACCCTTCCTTTCTGGCCATTTGCTAATGCATTCCTCAGGTATTCACCCATTATGCCAAAGTCAGCCCTTCTAAAGTCCAGTATCCTTGTCTTTGTATGGCTTGTCTCCATGGTTGTATTTATTGTGAGGCACACTGTGCAGTGGTCACTTGTTCCCAGATGTCTCCTGACTTCTAAATTTGTGATCCTCTCTCCATTTGAGAGTACCAGGTCTAATGTTGCTCCCTCCTGAGTGGGTTTCACCACTAGCTGTCTAAGGCATGCCCCCTGTAGGGCATCGAGAATGACCCTGCTCTTGGATGTGGCTGCAGTCCATGTCGTCCAGTTAACATCTGGCATATTCAGGTCCGCCATCAACAGTATCTCCCCTTTTTCAGCCATTTTGAGAATGTCTTCTATCATTTTCTTGTCCATTTCCTCCCCTTGAGATGGGGGTTCTGTATACAATTATGGTTTAATATATATATTAAATCAACTACCTGGGCCACCAGGTAGTATTCTTTAAAATTGGGCTATATGCCTGTCTTTTTATTCCTCATTAATAAAGCCCATTTAGTTGTAGGTTTACAGCCTTGCCAAATAAACCTTTTGAGAGCCCCTGTAAGTTCCTTCTATTCCCTGTATAGGACAGGCAAGGGTAAAGTCTGAAAAGGAAAAAGAAAGAAATCGAGGGAGCACAATCACTTTAACTGTGTCCACTCATTTGGTTTATGTTAAAGGGAGCAAGGCCTAACGCTTAATGTCAGTGAACATCTTTGTTTTTAATTTAGCATAGTTAGCATTATAAAGGTTATTTACATCTTTAGGAATGTAAATCCCAAGTTATGTAACTGGATCCATATCCCATTTTCCTGGTAGTCACTGTTTCAGCTCTCGAGTAATTGTGCCACTAATCTGTGTGATTTCTGTCTTAGAGATATTCATTTTAAAACCCGATATCTCACTGTATTTTTCTAACAGGGAAAGGAAAGAGATTATATCCTTTTCATGGTCTCTTAAGTAAATTCTCAGCATAAAGTGAGATCTGGTGCCTCACCCCCTTCCCACTGTAATGTCCTGTAACTGAGGACTAGCTCTTATAGCATCTGCTAGTGGTTCAATGCTAAGAGCAAACAGGAGAGGGGACAATGAGCATTCTTGCCAGGTCCCCCTCCTGATTGCAAAGTGAGTGGATAAGGTGCCGTTGACTCTAACTCTAGCTGTTGTAGCTGTGTGTAGCATTGCTATTGTTTTTAAAAATTCTTCCCAAAGCCAATGTATTGCATAGTTGTTTGCAGTTGTTCCAATTCAACCTATCAAAGGTTTTTTCTGCATCAATCACTATGGCAATCTAAGAGTCTAGATAATTTTTTCACTCTGCAAGAATGATGAGCATTCTTCTATTGTCTTTCAAATGTCTGTCTGGAATAAAGCCTGTGCAGTCTGTATCAATAAGCATAGAGACCACTCTCTGAAGGTGGGTAGCAAAATTTTAATGAATATTTTTAAACCTTGATTCAGCAATGATATAGGCCTGTAAGACTCATAGAGAGTTGTATCTTTTCCTGGCTTGGCTAAGGCAGAGATCACTGCTTCATTCCAAGAATTTGGAGCTCCACCTTCTTTTTGACAGTACTGGAAAAGTTTACCTAGTGAAGGGGATAACTGTTTGTGGAATGCTTTGTAAAAGTCCATGCTGAACCCATCTGGGTCTGGTGATTTATCTGATGGTAGGTCCAGGATTGTTCTGGTGGTCTCAACATCACTAATAGGAGTCTCCAAAGAAGCACTGTCAGTGTCAAATAGCTTTGGAAGCCATAAGTCCTGAATAAATAATTTAGTCTTGTCTTGTACCTGCTCATCTAACATGTCCTCTTTATATATGTCTTGATAAAATGTACTGAACATTTGTGCAATTTTATTAGCTTCTGTTTCATATTTAGAAGTATGCGATGACAATTTAATTTTCATTATAGTTCTGTCTGCCATATTTTTACGTAACCTGAAAGCTAGCAAAGCTACTGCCCTTCCCCATCTCATAATATTTATGTGCGATGTAACATAATTTGCCTTCAATTTTTCTATTGATAAGTTCATATTGATCTGTCTGGACTTTATTAAGTTTTTGAAGCAAAGTTTTATGGGGCTGATGTTTATGGACATGTTCTAACTCTCTAAAATTTTTTTTAGGTCTTCTTTCCTGGTGATACAGTATATTGCTTTTTTTCCCTTGAAGACCAGGAGGTAATATGGTCTACATCTGATAAATGGGTCTCTTGTAAAAAAGTGATATCACGCTTTCATTTGCAAAGTTCATGAAGTATTTTAGCCTGCTTTACAGCAGAATGTATACATTTTACTTTACAGAAGGAAATGGTGATGCTACCCATTGTGGCAAAATACATTTATACCAGGATCAGGCACCTCTTCATCTATCCCCCTCAGAGATGCATCTTGTTGATTTAGACTTGCCTTGCCTCGAAAACTGTAAACAGTAAAACAACTATAAAACCAAATAACAAAACTAGTGACATAATTGTTCAGAAATGTCATGAAAAGGTGTAACAAGATATATACTCCTCTTCTCCATATAAAATTTCTTTCTTTCTCTACACTTCAAGGTGACTAAAAGGTATACAACTCAGAACCAGTAGATGTAAGAGCTGGCACCTGAGCATCCAGACTATTATTCGTTGCCTGGGTATCCCCTCAAAACAATATGAGGCTTTCCCTCCATTACAAAGGCAATCAGAAGTCCTCTATAAGCTTCTGTATTTCAGAAAACTGAGGTGATAACTTGCAAATCCTAGATCCAGTCCAGAGCCCCCTCCCAATATTGTTTACTAAAAGGAAAAACAGAAATTAGCATACATTCTAGTGGAGAGCACACGGTGACCCCAGACGCAGCCAGCAGGATCCCAGTCCACTTGCAAGATCTTCCATTTACCCCTTAGCAAGGAGACCCACTCTGGAGATGGTGTCTGCCATCCACCTCTGTGTTTGAGGAAAAAACACCTTGAGGAAACTGAGCATACCTCATTGTAATTGTCCCAGTCTTCAGCTAGAGGTGAGACATGGACTCACATCAAGCCTCATCAGGAAAATATGTCTGTGCCACATGGGATTCAAGCTGACTATATCTTCTAGGGCTCAAACTACAAAGGAACCAGTGGTATTGTGGTTGAGATGACTGCCCCAAAAAAGTCTGGGTCCCTGGCCCGAAGCACCCATAAAGCAATATGTCCTTAAAGTTCTCAGCCTAATATATACATTATGACAGTGGATTGGGGTATAAGAAAATAACATGTGGCTGAAGTGGTTACTACCTGAGGTGTGCACTCCGGAGGTCTGTGCCCCCCACATCTAAGAATGTAAGGAACAGCTGGACCACCCGAAAAATTATTATGTCGCAGGAGCCTTTAGTGGTGGCAGACATTCCGGTCCTCAGAGCAGCCCCAGTGCCCTGACACAAAGAAACTTATTATGCCTCCCAGAGGGCTGTTGTCAAGGAGGACAGGGCACCCCCCCACCACATCAAGTCCTCGGGCCCACATGACCCATACCAACTAACCAATATATACAAACAACAGTGCTTGAGGCCCCAAAATACATGGTTCATTTATAAAAAAGAAGAAACTGGTAAATAAATCCCAGCAGTTTGCAATAAAGTATGTTTCAACATGTGTCTGATTTTTAGCAGTCAATACTTGTGTGAAACAGTAAAAGCATCACTCGCTACACCAAAGACCTGGGTAATGAACAGTTCTAATGTGGCCTGAAGGGTGAATTTTGCTTTCAGCCCTTCGATTCGGAACCAACAGCCTTCTCTGCATTGATATCTGTTTTGCAATGCCTTAGAATGCAGAGTAAATCCTCTTGTTATGAAGTGGTAGGTCATCTTCTAATTGGGCTCATTTTCTGCTTGTCCCCATTAGCAGTCATGCTGTCTACTGCAACTCCACTTTATGTTCCTCCATCTTGAGATCTGGGCGTTTGATACGCTACTGCTTCAATTGAGGAGCAGCAGCTGCAACCAAATCAAAAATCTGTACCCCTGTTTCTGCGAATACCTTAAGTCTTGCAGGGTAAAGAACTTGAGCTTTAATATATTAGCAAACATAAAAGGGTACCGCTGCACCTAGGAGTAGGTGTACCTGGTCAAGTTGAAGTAATTACAGAAATTCAAGACTGAATGGCCTAAGGAGACTGGCACCACATGCTAGCATATGCCACGCTAGATGGAATCATTAATATGCGTAAAGTTCCATGAATTTAGGAATCACTCACCAGTCCTTTTCTCAGGTGCAAAAAATGCTTTATTCGTGTTCCAACTCAAAAGTCATCAACCATCAGATTCCTTCAGTTTTTCCACAATATCCAAGTATCCACAATGAAAACCCACTCCTCCCACACAGTGTAACAAGGGCACGTCAGCACGTTAGTCCCCTGACATGTTTAGCTCTCACAAGCTTTTTCAAAGGTGAAGAAATGGGGAAACGATAGCCCCTTAAGTACAGATGCTTTTAAAGTGATAGTGACCTTCCAACATATAAATAGTAAAAATCAATAATAAACATAAAAATTAAAAACCCATCAAACACTATATTTAACAACAAGCAACACAGTGGCAAATATAATTTATGATGCTATTGCACATATCCTGTTTCAATACTTCATTCCTTGAAGCTGCATTTTATCAAAGAACTAAAACCTCTTTATTCTTTAAAAACCTGTCCTTATGGTATAGTGCAGCCAATGGTTGCAAGAAATTTTGTGGGCACATATCCGGCAGACTAAAGCTCATCCGTTGTAGATGGCCAGTTGCTGGGATGGTTGTATAGGCAATCCACATCATAAATGGTGTGCAGATCTGTGAAAAAATAAAACATTTAAACCCACTAATACATGAGCACATAAGTGAGGAGTGCAATGGTCTGTCTCGATCACCATGGTGTACACCTGAGGCATTTGACAGAGACTAAAGCACTGAACACTCACCATAGTTAAAAAAAAACTAAAATACCCTAAGGACAACATAATAGCATGGGAGCCCAATCATTTTCTGTTCAAAAATGGTTTAATCTCTATTCGTTCATTTAGTCCTTTGCCTTCCATGCCCTTAAATGAGAAAATCCAGTATTGTTCACACCTTAGGAGGAGATTGTCATAGTCTCCTCCCCTGCGTGACATCACTGGCTTCTCCAGATCCTGAAATAAAAATCCATGCAAAGATGTTTCTTTTTGTTTCATTATATGGACTGCTAATTCGACCAGTCGAAGTGCTGGGATTTAGTGCTTATGTTGGATGCACTTATATTGGCTATAAACTGATTTCTATGGAGAAGAAAGTGTAAATTGTGAATCCAGGCACCATACAATAAAAACTCACTGCATTTTGAAAAGGAAAAAGAAGGTTAGTGTTTATTTGGAATATCACTGTCACTCGAGTGCAGAGTGCATTTGGATTGTAGTTTGTTGTTGGTAGGGGCTAGCAACCCCATGCTCTGCACCGAGGTTTATTTGTGCACACGTCTGAGGAGTGTTTTAGAATATACACTAGCATTGGCCTTGCATGTGGTGCTTGTCTCCTTAGGCCATTTGGTCTTGAATTTCAATAGCTTTAATATTTGTCTTCTCTCAGACCTGTTTAACAATAAACCAAGTTGCTTGCTGTTTTACCTGTAAAGCAGGGGAGAAGTCCTGATCAAAATATATAGGTTGATTATCATAGAGTACATTTTTCTGTTTCCAAACAGTTGTCAGAGTAGTTTCTTTAGACTGAGAATTCATAGATACATAGATACATAGATACATAGACAGTGTCGACAGATAAGAGCCTATGGCCCACCCAGTCTGCCCATTTGAGCTTGTAAGTTCAGTTTGTTTTCCTAGAAGTCTGTTGCCCCTTACCCCTGACCTCCAGAATTCCTTTATGTCTATCCCATGCATTCTTAAATCCCGTGATTGTTTCAGCCCCCACCACTTCCTCTGGCAGGGTGTTCCACTTGTCCACCACCCTCTTGTGAAGAAATTCTTTCTCATGTTTCCTCTGAATCATCCTCCCTCCAACTTCATCCCATGCCTCTAGTCCTGGAACATCTTTTTCGCTTAAAATAGTGTTTTCCTGCACCTGTTCCTCCCTGTAAGATACTTGTATGTCTCTATCATATCCTCTCTCTCCTCTCCTCCAGGGAGTACATGTTCAGTTCTTCAACCTGTCTTCATAGGACTTGTGATGCAATCCATGAACCATCTTTGTTGCCCTCCTCTGAACCTTCTCTACCCTGTCTATGTCCTTACGTAGGTATGGTCTCCAGAACTGTACACTGTACTCCAGGTGGGGCCTCACTAGTGTCTTGTATAGCGGAATTATGACTTCCTTTCCTGCTGGTGATGCCCCTGCCTATACATCCCAGCATCCTATTTGCTTTACCTGCTGCCTTGTCACACTGTTTCCCTACCTTGAGGTCATCAGAGATGATAACCCCAAGATCCCTTTCCTGCTTGGTGCATGCTATATCCTCACCCCCCAACTGATATATTGTGCCAGGGTTTTTGTGCCCCATATGCATTATCTTGCACTTCTTTGCATTGAATTTCAACTGCCAAACCCCTGACCATTCTTCAAGTTTCTGCAGGTCGCTTCGATTCGGTCGATTCAGCATATGAACAATGATCGAATGTGATTTTGCTTTGGAGTTCGTAGGGCACGGGCCCAAAGATTGAACTCGTTCAATTGTTAAGGGCAAGTCTGGAGGCAGCTACACTACTGTTCAATAAATGCAGGCGTAGAATTGAAGGAATCTTATGCTCCTTCTCATAAGGCATGTATTCAAAAATTATTGCGATGGGCTCAATTTTCTGTATCTTCAATATGAGTTTAGATTTCTGTATCTCTGTGCAGTAGTAATAACAGCAAGCGGGCATGGGTGCCCTGCGTATCCGCAAGTTTTCAAACTTGCTTCTGTGTGTTGTTTAGTTTCTTATCAATGGTTTTCAAGTTCATTACTTTGTCCGCTAGTGCAGATTCAATACTTTGAACAGTTGAAATAACTTTTTTGATGGTATGGTCTATGGTTGTTATAGGTTCTCCCTCATCATCGTATTCTATGTCAGGCCCACCAGAGGAAATCGAGGCTGGGGATTCAGAGCGAGAAGCTCTGGGCAACATAGTTTTGGTGCCAGTTTTCTTGTCCATAGCCATTTGTCTAAATTTTTAGGCTGGGGTGGACTGGCCACTTTTCTGCTGTTGGCTGGCCATTAAAACAATGTTTTAAACTGCTTTGATAAGGTATTGTGGTTTTCAGGAAGCAAAATCTGTATTTTAAGGGAGCGGGGCCTCAGAGCTGGTGGAGAACCATGTTTCTCAGCTCCTGACATCACCAGAAGTCCCCATGCCTTTTTTTATATATTAAAAATTTCTCCCTCCCACTTTTCACCATAGGGACAATAAGTCCTGTAGTATATAAGGAACTCCAGGCAATATAAGGAACTTCCGGCAACGAGATGGACCTTTGATCTCTTTCTGTCATCATTGCCTATGTTTTTCTTCTACAGTTACCTTCTGATCCATTCCAAGTGCCATAAATGTTTTTTATTTTAATATAAAAAAAAACCCACTCCCTGTCTCCTTCTGCTGACTTTCTCCCTCCAGTCTGGTCCTCTCAGAACAAAAAAAAATCCATCTCCCTCCCCCTCCCTTTGCTATCTTATAACTGCGACCCTATCACAACATCGTTGCAAATGGTAGAGAGTCTCTAACAAACATAGACAAAATATATGCAGGGGTTTCACACTTCAACACCACATCATCTCTCAGGAGTGGAAACCAATCAGCTTCCAAATGCTCTCAAATGCATCCAAACTGATTACCAAGAGATGAATCACCAACTCTGCGCCGCTCATAGCAGCACAGCCGAGGAAAGTGTAAACAGGTTTTAAAGAGTCAAAAAGGACCTCAACTTTGTGAGTTCTGGAAATAGAGAGCATTCTGAAGTCGTTTAACACCCTCAATTTATTCTGTGCTTGCAGTTCAACAGATCTGCTTATACTGTATGTGCAAGAGCAGGTTCCCCATGGACCCACTCCACAGAACTACAGAAGTTAACATTTTCTCCTCCTCCTCCTCCTTTCCACAAAATACCCTGTATATGAAACAAAAAAATGTTGTAGGTGCCGTATTGGTCCTTTTAAAAACAGAGCCAGAAACAAATGATTTGATACCTTTTATTGGACCAACATGGATGTTACAGAAAAGAACAAAGTGCTTTAGCTTTTGAACCAACCAGGTCCTTCTTCAGAAGCTTTGTGGCAGTTTTTTCAAATATCCCATACTATTAACACCAGGTTATATAGAAAAGCAGAAATAATTTCATTGGTTTAACATATACATTTAAAACATAATAGAAGATTACGTCAGAGAAGCTAATTAACCAGTATGCCTTTATCCGAGGAGCCTCAGAAGGGCAAAGGTTATCAAGAATTCTACAGCCAAAGAGTTCTTGTCACATAAATTTTAAAATGTCTCAGTATGCCAAGAAAGCATTCTAGTGATAAAAAATCCTTGGAGTGGCATTCTTCTAATACATGTAAGATGAGCTTACAACTTACATTCCAATTGTCCTGGTATATTAAAGGACAGATAATGAGAGACAAAATCCTGAAATTAGGTATAACTGCAAGTTGAAATCAAGCCTCAAATTAACCTACACATATAAACATGATGCATGAAAGTATCACTTGTAAGTGAGCAAAAAAAAAAAAACTTGTCAATGACCCCCAAGAAAACGAGACCATAAGCCTGATAAATGCAGATTTCAACAAAGAGTCTGTGTATAACAAAATGCACAGAATCAGTCTAAAACCAAATGAAAACCCAAAGGAATTACACCTTTAATGAACCCCTAGTAAATGAGATATGCATCTTAATATGAGCAGTTAAAGATGTGACAGTGAAATCCACCCACTGACAACTAATAGAAGGAAATAAATGCACACTATATGTGAAAATTAAGTGTTCTAGCCACATAACAACTGCCCCATGCCACGCTCCACCCACACATATGTGTGTACATACACACCCCCACACCCCCCCACACACACACATGCACACCCCACACAACAAATATAGCAAACACATTCCACACGCACCACACCACACCACGCACAACAAACAACACACATACACACCATACCCACAACACACAAAAAACACACACCAAACACACACAAAACACACACATACATACATACATACATACATACATACATACATACATCAGTATACACACACACACACTCAAACGCACTCACCACAGTGTTAAGGTGAAAAGCCAACAATGTAGATAACCATAAACTTACAAAATCAAAGGCCCGTTGAAGAACTAAACTGTTCATGTCCATCTTTTAAAGTAAAGGTCTGTGTAAGTTTATGGAATAATGTGTCATGTACCCAACATCAATGTTCAATCCATCTGCCACCATAATGAGAAGTAAAATAAGTCTAATTTCAGAAGCCCGTCTCTGTTGTGTACTGTTGAAATGTCCTTTTAAGACCATCACAGACATATCTGAGATTGAGTGGTCATCCTGGAAGAAGTGCTGGCTACTGGTTTCTCAATCATCTTGTGATTAATAGAATGTCTGTGTGAATTCATTCTAGTGCGGAGTTGTTGGCTTGTCTCCCCCACATAACCTGTGTGAGGACATTTCTTGCATTGGATAAAGTAGACCACATTACTTGATGTACATGTATAATTCCCCTGTATCCTGAATAGTCTGTTTTGTGATGTAACCACACAGTCTGAAGTGGAAATGAGGTTACATGTCTTATATGTGCGTTGATGACAAGGTTGTGTACCATATGATGTCATGGTATTCTGTTCCGGTTCAAGTTGACTCCTAATAATCAGGTTGGCTAAATTAGGTGGTTGTTTAAAAGATAGTAGTGGTAGTTCTTGAAAAATACAGTTAAGGGTTTCATCCTCACTAATTATTGGATGGAGATCCTTAGTAATCTTACGTAGGAGTTCAAGAATGCTAAAAGAAGATCATGGGAGAGATTCTAAACCCTTGTTGCTAGCCTTGTTTCCGTTTCACATGGAAATGTGAATATTTGCAAGAGGTCAACTGTGTGACATAGGAGATCCTAATAAAATCTCCTTGGAAACAAAGGTTGAAAACCCTCCACCACATACTTAATTTTTAGCCTCTGACTTTATTTTCTCAGCAGTAAATGAGAAAAAAACAGTAAACAGCTAATGTTTTTCTTTCCTTTTTTCTTGTTTTTGTCAAACACCTGGGCCTGGCAAGAATTCCCACCCCTTGATCTTAAGCATTGTTCTTGCCTGGAACTTCAGCAAACCTCTCTGCTGACACCATATGAGCTCAGTGTGTGTGTGTGTGTGTGTGTGTGTGGGGGGGGTATGTTTGATGTTCTGTTCTGATGAGATTTCAAATTTCATCCACTGGTCATGTATTTTAGTACATCAGGGTGCTTCAGCCAGCTCCATAGCTTAGTGGGACACCCTTTGCTACACCAGCATGCAGGGTTCACATCCCCAGGACTCTGTACTGGGTCCTGTAGTGTTTTCTGTATTTTGAAATTACCTTCCTGTTAGCTTTTGTCTTCATGATCATTCAACTCTACATAGATGACACAGTCCTTTTTGTCTCAGGCGTGTCATTTCTTGATCTGGAACTTATATACTTCTGCAAAACTTGACAATTCCCACTACTGGTTCTGCTCAAACCATCTGTTGCTTAGTGCCCCTCAGAAAAGTCTTGATGACTTTTAACAGTAAGCAGCAAATTGCCTGGTTCAGATCCTCTCCTCTCTTCACAGCTAAGAATTGATCCCTACTTGAGGACATCCCCCATTTCAAACATTTGGGTGTGAATTTTCAGAGAAGCCTTAGCTCTTCCTTTCATATTAAAGACATTCACAAAAAGCTCTTCACAAGCTCCATGCTGTCTGCCTGCTATGTCTCCTCTTGTCTCACTCTCCCTCCCTCCCCACCCCATTCCTCAGTAGCAATAAGACACTCAGGTGTGCATTAGACATAGCTACACACACACCCATGAGCATAGTAAGGCACAGGGCTGCAAGCCAAGTGCCTTTAGCCCTGGTCATGTGTTGGAAATGTCGAATGCATACCCCAGAGTGTCTTATTGCACTTATGAAATGTTTTTTTTCCATGTCAGCAAGATTTAAAATATATATATGTTTTAACATATCAATATTATAATATTTACTTAAGCTTTGGATAAAGCAGTCCTTCTGCTTGCATGAACTGATGTTTTTCTTTTTTTGCCTCAGTCCTTTGATTATTATTGTAGCATTCCCCCCCCCCCCAACAGAGCTAGCAATTTCATTCTAGTTATCTTTTTTAAATGCTGCTTTTTGGGGACGTTGGGATGACCATGAAGGAGATAATGATTGACAGGCCGGCAAAGACAGCATTCAGAAAGTATAAGGAATCAGAGAAGGAGCAGGACAGAGAACTGTTTCAGTTAAAGCAGAAGAAAGCAGAGAAGGCAGTCAGAATAGCGCAGGCCCAAACTGAGGAAAAGATAGCCAACTCAGTTAAGAAGGGGATAAAACCTTTTATAGGCACATTAGGGAGCAAAGAAAGACCAAGAGAAGGATAATGAGGCTTAAGAAAGGGACGGGGATTTGGGCAGAGGGTGACAGTGAAAAGGCAGAGATATTGAACGAATACTTTTGCTCAGTATTCACAAAAAAAGAAGAGGGGGAAGTACCTAAACCAAACAATAGAAGCACTCTGGACAGGGGGGTCCATACCAGTCCATCACAGAAAAAAGATCCTGAAAGAACTCCTAAAACTCAAGGTGGACAAAGCAATGGGGCCTGATGGGATTCACCCAAGAATTCTAAAAGAACTAAGGGGAGACCTAGTGACACCACTGACTATCCTTTTTAACAAATCACGGGAGGATAGTATGGTACCTGAGGATTGGAGGAGGGTGGATGCAATTTCCCTTCACAAAAGTGGGAGCAAGACAGAGACAGGAAACTACAGACCTGTTAGTTGGACCTCAGTGATAGGGAAAATGATGGACTCACTTCTGAAAGAAAGAATTGTTGAGTACCTAGAGGCCAGCGGGGCACAGGACCCAAGGCAGCATGGATTCACAGCAGGAAGGTCATGTCAGATAACTCTAATAGAGTTCTTTGACTGGATGACCAAAGTAGTACACCACAGAGGGGCTGTGGATACAGCCTACTTAGACATTAACAAGGCATTTGACACAGTCCCACGCAAAAGATTACTAAACAAGTTAGCCAGCCTGGGAGTGGGTCCCAGGGTGGTAGCCTCGCTAACAAATTGGTAGGACAACAGGACGCAGAGGGTAATAGTAAACAGAGTATAATCTGAAGAAATGGGGGTTACTAGGGGGGTACCACAGGGTTCAGTACTGGGACTGGTCCTTTTTAATGTCTTTATAGGTGACACTGAGGAGAGGCTGGAAGGAAAAGTATGCCTCTTTACAGACGACACAAAGATCTGCAACAGGGTTGATACACAAGGGAGGGGTGGAAAGGATGCAAAGGGATTTGGCATGGTTGGGGGAATGGTCAAAAGTATGGCATCTTAGATTCAATGCAAAGAAGTGCAAAGTAATGCACCTGGGAAACAAAGACCTAGGGGAAGAGTACACAATGGAGGGGAGGGAGTAACAACAAAAATGGAAAGAGACCTGGGGGTAGTCATATCAGATGACCTTAAGGTAGGCAAGCAATATGAGAAGGCAGTAAGGAGGGCTGGGGGGATACTGGGATACACAGTGAGAGGCATCACTAGTAGAAAACAGGAAGTTGTTATCCCTATGTACAGACGGTTGGTGAAAACCCCATCTGGAGTACTGAGTGCAGTTCTGGAGACCCAGTCTCTGCAAATGACATAGACAGGATGGAGGCAGTCCAGAGGAGGGCAACTAAAATGGTGCAGGGTCTGCCCCAGAAGCCATACGAAGAGAGAATAAAAGAGCTTAATACGTATACCCTTGAGGAAAGTAAGGAGAGTGGGGACATGAAAGAAACTTTCAAGTACCTCAAGGGAATCAACAAAGTCCAAGAGGGTAGCATCTTTAAGAGATGTGCAAGAACAAGGGGGCACAATTTGAAGACAGAGGGGGAATGGCTCAGGGGCAACGTAAGGGAAGTATTTTTTTTATGGAGTGTGGGTGGTGGACACATAAAACAGTCTTCCTGAGGAGGTCATGGGGTCAAAAACAGTGGGGATTTCAAGAAAGCATGGGACAGACATAAGGCAATTATAGTGGGGAGGTAGGAGGAAGTAGACTGTTGGTTAACTAGGATCTGCAGCTTATCCAACAGGTAGGTTTAAGTCCCGCTACAAATTATGATTTACTATAATGTCTTCCTGGGCTCCCTAATGCCCACTGTCAGGCTAGTATCCTGTTTTCAGTATTTCTATTTGTCTGCATGAGAGTGCCCTAGTAAGCCTCCATGCCTGTCTCTCTAAGAACATGGCTAATCTGTGTTAGAAATTAGTCTGGGCTGGGTCTGAGTGATTTTAGGCTTGTGGCCAGCCAGACAGTCTGTTATAGTGCTCCATTCTACATTCACTACTTGCACAGAGGGAGCCCTCTTACGAACTGTGATTATTTACTGTTTAATTGCTGTTATAGTAAAGATAGAGAAATTTGTTTAACCTGCTTTTATTGCAGCTCAAACATATAGATGGGAGCCACCATGTTAGGTTCTGGACTTCCAGTATTTGGACCAATTGAACCACTGGAGTCCCAAAATGGAGACTGTCCCCAGGGGTCTTGTGGGAAAGAATTCTGTAGTTTTTGTAGTTTTAAGTGTTGGCGCCCAAATGGACCTTTAGGGGGAGCCCTTACTGTGATTGACAATTCCCTCAGCCAACAGAATCTTTTGGATTACAAAGGAAATAGTCAGAACTGCCTGAAGCAGTGGATCAGTTAGAGTTGGAGGCTGAAGAGTGAACAGCTCGAGCTTTCGAGCAGCTGCTCCCAGAAGGAGTGTAGAAGAATCGGTGGGAAGAGGCTTTGTCGGCTTGCCTGCCATGTTTTCCTGCCAGTGAACTGCTTTTTGCAGAAGTCAGATCTGGTTCAGATTTCCATAAGTGGAATCTGCGGTAGAAGAAAGACGAAGTTTGTTATTATAATTTGTGATTTGGACTGAAGACTTGCTCCAGAAGTGATAGGCCTGTCTGATAATAGAATTAGCCTTGGACTGAAAGATTTGCACAGTGAAGCTGTAATTTGTAACCGGACTGTATCTGAACTGTGGCTTAGAGAAATAAGTGATTTAAATGTGCTTAATGTGTTTCGTGTGCCGTGATTTGGTTCCCCACGGCAGAATCTTTTATGCCAGCTGGAGGCTTCACCAGCAGAAAACCACAAACTTTTGCAGAACTGCTCATCCTGCCCGGGTCCTGCCACCTTGGCTTAGGCCACTACTCCCGCTTCAGAGCCTATCTCAGCGAAAGACCCGCTTGGGAATTCGGCAACCTACCCAACACCATTGAGCAGGTAGCGACCACCCAGAGGTGAGTCATGTCGGCCCTGCTTCCCCTGGCTTTCCTGATCATCACCACAAGGTCTACATTTCACCTGTCCTGCATCCTGGTCCGGGTAGCATGAGTACAATTCAGGGTATCTCCCCATAACAACAGTCAAAAATCATTGTGGTACCATCTAATTGTTTCTTTTTCTGGGTTAAAGCAACAGACTGAGCCATCTGGCTTGGCTTACAAATAATTGGGTTGTGAGCAAGTTTAACTGTTTTCTTTCCTAAGGGCTCCAACAACAGCTGCAACACTGGCCACTCTGGGCAACGCTTCAGGCTAGCCTGCATTACATACTGGATACCCAGCATTGTTGAACTGTTCAAAAGGGACTTACAGTGTATGATGAGCCAACCTAAATGAAATCCGATTACTAATCATTGTGCTAGATTCACACCCCTCCCTTGTTCACTTCCCCTAAATACATTTGATTGGCTGTTTTCACATTTAACCTGGCTAGTGTGCATATTATTAGTTGGGTTACAGTGGTAATATTGTATTGTTGCATTGTTGATCTTATTTTCCAGGGGGTCTTCAGGGCAGTTGCAGCAGATCCAGCCCTGGTGGTAAGTGAGAGGGGTGTAAGCATATTATTACTGTTAGCTACTGAATGTGAATGTACCATTGTGTTACTGTCTAGGCCATTAGAAGGATTGATGGGTGGTTATAGCGTCCAGGTGGGCTATACCAGAGCAGTTAAGCTACCCCAGTACTATTCCTCTGGGTGGAGGTACCTGTTTACAGAACTCAGGCCAGTCAACCTGTGTATTGCGATACAGGCAGGGATAGTAGCCCTTAGAATAGTGCCGCCTAGGGGTTACATAGGGAAATGGGCAGAGTAGGTGGGCCAAGCAGTCCTTATCTGCTGTCAAAGTCTTTGTTTCTATGTTTCAGTGACTAGTAGGACCCAGGATTAGTAAAAAAGGTACCAGACCAACACTAAATAGAAACACACACCGCATGCACAGGCACTTAGGAGTGAGCAAACAAGATAGTCAGGGGTCGAGCTGTGGAGCCAGCAAATAAGTAGGTATAGTAAGGCCCCACTCAGACTAGAGGACTTAAAATGGTTTGTCACTTAAACTATTTTAAGTCCATGTAACACAGTTCACATACACACTACAAGCGGGTTAAAGCATGGGTTCAAAAACTATGTTAAAGCCATGGTTGGACCTAGGCTTTCACACGTTTTTTGAAAAGGATTACAATAAAGAACTGTGTTTCCTGCAATTCTGGAAATGTGGGCATGGTTCCATCTCTGCTTCAGCCCCAAGAAAGCATGTTTTGCAAGCCTCGCTGAGCACAATCAGAGTAGCAAGTGTGGACCCTGCAGCACGGATATTTTATCTATGCTAAAACACTGCTGAACTCAATCCAGACTCAGTAACATGGTAAGTGATTAAACGTTGTATAAAACATTATAACTTATCATGTTGTAGTCTGGACAGGGCCACAGAGGGTGAGTGGGGTAGTCACTGACAAGTGGGGATAGTGAGAGTCTAGGGTAGGGAAAGGGGGGGGGTGCCAGAATGTCAGTGAGAGAGAGAGACAGTTGTGAGAAGCGGGTGGCAGGCAGGATTGTTATAAACATGAAATATTTTTTTCTTTAAAAAAAGTGTTTTATTATGGTAGTTGGAATAAAAAGTGAACTGATCTCTATAAGATACTGAGCGAGCCACCAGCATGCAGAGTGGGAGAGTGAGCACAGTTGGTGAACAAGCAGGGATAGTGAGTTAGAAAGGGGAGGTGCCAGAATGTGAGTGAGAAAGAACTGTGGGAAGCAGGTGACAGACAGGATTGTATAGTCAACAAGATAAAATGGTGCAGCTACTCAGGTGATGACCCCCGGGACCTTCGCCCCTTCGAGCTTCCAGTATTGTAGAGTGAAACCTACTTTAGCTGTAGGGATTTAGGGATAGCTCGGGGGGGGGGGACTTGGCACAGTGTCTCCCAAGTGGCTGCTGGAGTGTCCAGGATCCAGGTAGTGAGGTCAAAGAGATGCCCTGGAGTGAAATGGGGGCTTGAACATGGTTTACCTTGTCTGGTCCCCATACCCAAGGGCTCCACCTTAGAGTGTGGGCAGAGGGCTGGTCCGGCTGCTCCACCTCATCCTACTCATGCTGTGTTGTGCAATGCCAGATTGATAAGGAACAAGACGGCTGTAATAGTGGACTTGGTATCCTCTGTTGATCTGGCTTGCATTACAGAGACCTGGATGGATGAAAATGCCACTCCAATTTTGGAAGTGGCAGTGCCCCTGGGTACGCCGTGATACAGAGCCCAAGGAAGGATCGTAGGGGTGGGGGGGTGGCCATTTGTTTTAAATCTAGCCTGAACCTCACGGTGCTGTCTATGGGTCCTATTCAGTCCTTTGAGTGTGTGAATGCCTGAGGGGGTGTGGAAGTGGGTTTCAGTGTCCTCCTGCTCTACAGCCCACCAGGTGCTGATGGGGATTTTTTGTGAGAGGTCGAGATGCTAGTCGTGGGCCTGGTGTTGGAGTCCCCCAGGTGGTTGATCCTGGGGAACATCAATGCCTGGGTCAATGAGGGGCTATCAAAATTTGGGACAGACCTTCTTGGGAGCATGGGGGCACTGGGCCTGACATAAAATGTAATGACAGAGATGCACTGGGGCAGCCAGACATTTAATCTGTTTTGATATCATGGAGCTTAGCGTAGACCCGGTAGTTTGGTCGGATCATAACACCATGCGGTTCATGTTTACGACCCCCCTCCCAGATGGTCCTGCCCCTATGGAGATGGTCCAGTACCGGTCGTTAAGGGAAGTATCCTCAGAGGACCTATTGGTGGTGCTGGACCTATTGGGTGCTGGGGCAGCTTGTGTGATTGGGTCGGAGGAGGCAGTAGCGGCCTATAATGGGGCGGTTGGTGCACCCTTTGACTCAATCACACTCTTGCGTGTCTGACCCCTGTCTACTCATTGAAGATCTCCTTGGTATGATGAAGATCTCTGAGGTTTAAAGATGAGGGGCCAGAGGTTAGAGAGGCATTGGAGGAGATCTGGCCTGGAGGGGGACAAATTGGCCCTGAGGTCACATTATATGGACTATCATGGGGCAATCTCCCGTAAAAAGGCAGAGTTTCTGTCTAGGGAGATTGCTACAGTGAGAAACAGACCAGCTCAGCTCTTTCACACAGTGAACAGGCTTTTACATCCAGCCTGTCTGTGTGCTAGAGGGGCGGGTTCTAGCACAAGGTGCAAGGAGCTGGCTATGTTTTTTTGCTGACATGGTGTCCTCCATCAGAGCCAAGGTCTCATCAAACGTCTCTCGAAAGGGCTGCAGGGTCTGGCCTGAGTCGAGTTGGAGCACTCCTCCTATATGGGATGAGTTTGAGCTGATTGGGGTTGGGGAAGTGGTAGAGATAATCTCTAAACTGCGGCCGTCACACTATGATTTAGATCCAGGCCCAACTCGCCTTTTGGTTGAATGTTTGGACCTGGTTGGTCCTGCGGTTGTTGGGGTAGTCTGGAGTTCTTTAAGGAGTGGGATCTTTCCTTTGGCCTTGAAAGAGGCCTTGGTTAGGCCCCTTCTGAAAAAAGCCATCTTTGGACCTGGACTGCCTCAGCAACTACAGACCTGTTTTGAACCTCCCATTTTTAGGGAAGGTTGTTGAAAAGGTGGTGGCCATACAGTTGAAGAGACATCTTGCTGCTTCCTCTGCCTATGAGCCTTTCCAGTATGGGTTCCGTGAGGGGCATAGTATGGAGATGGCCCTGGTGAGGGTGCTTAGTGACCTTCTGATGGCGAGGGATAGGAGGGACCATACCATCGTGGTCCTCCTAGACCTTTCTGCAGCGTTCAACACCATGGACCAAGAGGTGTTACTTGGCCTCCTGCAGTTCTGGTGTGGCCTGTCCAGAAATGTCATCAACTGGTTCAGGTCATACCTGATAGACAGAGTGCAGAGGCTGACCATGAGAATGTTCTCATCAAATCCAAAGCCAGTGTGCTGTGATGTTCTGCAGGGGTAAGTCTTGTTGCCTCTGTTGTTCATGGTGTATATGCTGCCTCTGGGGGGCATTATCAGGTGGTACAGGTTGGGTTTTCACTGCTATGCAGATGATACCCAGCTGTACCCATCCCGTGCATCCAATAGCCTGGTGTCAGACTCAATATTTAACAGCTGCCTCGAGGAAATTCAGATGTGGATGACTCACAACTGGCTTAGGCTCAACCCAGACAAGACTGAGGTACTGGTGGTGAAGCCAGGTCATCAGGGTGGGGGGTGGTATTACCCCCTGAACTTGTGCTGGAGGATGTGCCTTTATCCCCCCCTAGTCAGGTGAAGAATTTGGGAGTAATCCTGGATGACGGTCTGACACTTGATGCACAAGTGTCAGCCGTGGTGAGAAGTAGGTTTTATCATCTCAGAAATATTGCCCGAATTCAAGCCCTGATCCCACCTGATGACCTGCCCACACTGGTACATGCTTTTGTCACTTCCAGGTTAGACTACTGCAATGCCCTGTACCTAGGGTTAGCTGGAGGCAACCTCTGCAGACTGCAGCTAGTGCAGAATGTGGCGGCGAGATTACTGATGGGGGTGAAAAGATGTGAACATATCATCCCAGCGCTCCGTGAACTGCACTGGCTGCCAGTCCAGTGGAGGGTTGTCTTCAAGATAGGGCTATTGACCTATAAGACCATGCATGAGAGGGGTCCAGTCTATCTATAAGAGCTCCTTATGCCTTACCGTCCAGCCCGGGCCCTCCATTCTGCCAGGGGTGGCCTTCTTGGAGTTCTCAGGGTTAGGCTGCGGCATTCAGGAGACACAGCATGTGCAGCAGCTGCGCCTACCCTGTGGAACTCCCTGCCTGTTTATCTAAGGGAGGCCCCTCGGTGGAAGCCTTTAAGCAGAGCCTCAAAACATATTTATTTTGTCAAGCTTTTAACTGAGCATATTTTACAGTTTATTGTATTTCACGATGGATAGATATGTTCATGATCTCAGTTGCATCCTGCTGATGTTTTAATTTTTGTCATCACTGTATTTTTAAAATGTTTTGTATGATTTGTATGCCTACATTGTGCAGCACCCAGAGTCCATGGAGATGGGTGCTATATAAATAAAATATCTATCTATCTATTAATCTATCTATAAAAAAAAACAAAAAAAAACACAAAAATGGAAAACAAATACAGTATTTGGTTTGAGTATGGCAGTTGAGTACTGATCCAAGGAACCCACTGGAATAGAAAGTTGATTGATAGCATATAAAAATACTCTAATAAAGCGAACAATGGAAGAAGAATAAAAGATGCTGTAAAAAAGATATGGATTAGTGGCTGGTAATTGTTCTGTTATTATTCAAATGTAGAATTCTGGAAACTGACTACTGTTGTGTGGCTTTAAAAAAATGACTGCCAAATCAACTGAAAATTCTAAGTTGGTACAAAAATCTTTTTGATGTGTTGTGTCCTGGTTGACAGGACTAATTTTTATCCATGCATTAGACAGTGTTAAAACACAGGTTGTGAAATCAAAGAAGTATACAGGCTGATAAAGGGGTGACTGAAATGTTTGCAATGTGAATAAGTACTGTACATAGGATGAATGAAAGGTCATTTGCAAACTATATCGTTTCAAAAAAAATAATGTGCAGTAGTACAAAAATTCAGAAAAAGTAAAAAAAAAAACTATAAACATTTTTAATGCCATCATGTTATTATATGTATTGATACAAAAAGTAGTATAGCTACAATGGGCCCAATTCCAGAAGTGGTTGCGATTGCCACAGCTGACTTGTGGCAGGGTTGTTGATGCAAGTGCTGACTTGTGTCAAAATCGCTATTCCAGAAGCTGCTGCCGCAAGTCTCCAATGCCACAAAGTTAGACCATCTCCCCGCTGGTCTAACTTTGCATCCGTGGGAGTACCCCTAGTACGGGGATTGTGCTAAACCTTTGGTTCAAGCTGCTGTACACTGGAAAACTATCGCTAAATCGCGCGCCTCTTCTGAATAGCGCAGAGTTGCAACTGAGGATTTTGGCACAGCTGCATCTAACTTTGCGGCAGATGCAGGGCTTGGTGCTAGCCCTGCACCCACCTTCTGGAATCGGGCCCAATGTGTTTGACATTTTTTGACTGTGTCGCAACTGAAAAATATGGATCAATAATATACTCAAAAACCAGTTTTAAATAGTACTGATTCATATAAGGTAATATATACAGACATATGACAGTATTAATAGGACTGATTCCTAATGATCTGACTCCAAGCTTTCATTAAAAAACGTTTCCAGCCCAAATGGTTCCATAGTTAGTACTTTGAAAATATAATCTCTTTAAAATAGAATAAGTTTGGAACCATTAGAAATAGAAAAAAAAAATATTTTAAAAGGGAATGCTTCACTCCCCTGTAGACATACTGCGGGACCATGCGGTCCCAATTAAGCAAAACACATTGAAATATCATTTTTTTTGCACACTTGCTTAAATGTAGTTTAGTATTTTATCTGGTTGATCAGCACTCCCCCACAATGTCCATGAACTAACATTCCCAGTGTCCCCTGCAGCCAGTCTTCTGATGACACAAACAACGGGCTAAGCCATGGGGATGTCTATACGCTGGCGCTCCTGTTTACTGCCTAATATAGTAATACAGCACATAACTGTGCATATTGTACCGGTACTGATAGTGCTGCGCCACAGTGATCAATCCTGGTACAATAAATGTAATCTGAAGCCATGACTCTGGCATGCACACAAGCACAGTGTTAGTGCGCATGCTCAGAGTCATGGCTTCAGATTTCAAATTGCTTGTTTGAGCGTAATATTGTTCATTTTAAGTCTGCACCAACATGGGTCTGCTAAGCTTTATATAAGAACTCTTTCTGTAAATTGAAAAAAGGGGGTATAGAAATGGCAACACACATGCATGCATGAGATGATGGTCAGGTTGGGAGGTGCCATGTTAGTGAGAGCATGTCATGAACATGCAATTCCATGTGACCATGGATCACGGGTTGAGCTGATAGAAACAATTACAGACCGCTCTGGATAAATATTTTAGGACCCCGAAAGCTTATGTATAATTCAATCTTTGTACAAGATACTTGTTGGTCCAATAAAAGGTATCAAACCTTCCATCATCTTCTGTTTTCCAAGGACCAATACAGCTGGAATCTCTATTTACAAGAAAACTAATTTACAAATATCTTCAATAGTAAGCAGAAATGGAGCAAACTGGGGCTGATTTCTTAGTATGAACAGACAACCACTGTGGATATCACATTGGTCACACATGACTAAAAAAGACTGAAAATGCTATATTACTATGTTACTTCCCAACATCAAGCAGAGGAACAGTGCAGACAGTCTGGGTCTGTTTACAGTGTTTACCAGCAGCTGAACTAAGTATCTGCCACAGTTTATATTTATTGACTGCCTTTATTTGCACTGAAAGCTTCATTTCCCTGCCTGTTGCTGTAATCTGTGTGTTACTCGATCAGCTGGTGAGGGGGCTCGGAGGCAGGCCAGCAGCTGCACGTCATCATATGGGAGGGGTTTGTGCCTGATTTAAACTGTGTGGTGCCTACAAGCATGAGCGCCATTCGGCATAGAAAACATAGAAACAGGGGGTTATTATTTGTACTTGGGATAAAAAGCCTGAATTGTGTGTTATTATTGGGTGAGATTTAATTTTAGAAAGGGGAGTTTGCTTTGCTTCTCGACCCGGGCACCGCAGCTTCTTGGAAAAGTTGTAAATATTCTTGCTGTTGATATTTGCTGCAGATTTATTGCTTGCATTCCTGATCGCTGCATGCCCTGGTCGTTTGTGAAGCTAAGTAATAAATTATCAATGGGGGATTCCTGTAAAATAGCTGTTTTTTATATTTTAATGTATTTGTTTGTATTTAACATGTTTAGCACACCCCAGTTTGCACATAGCTATACAGGAACATTAACTGATCTTCAGCCCCGCCCACCTACTGAATTGGGATCACTGAATTCTCTTCAGGTTATTAATAACTCACCTGAAATTTTATCTAGTAACTACAGTCAAATCTGCACAACAGAGTAAGCATGACTACATGAAGCGATATAAGCATAGTTTGCCACCTATGAGTCACAGCAGGTACACAAATGAGGCCCAGAGCAAACAAGCAGCTGTACAGCAATCCACAGGCAAGGGTCTGATGTGCCATGTCAAATGTAAAATACAGTTGTTCAGCCTAGGAAGAATGCCAGAAATGTAGCAGAAAAGCTACACTCAGTAGGGAACAACTTGAAATGATATTCCTTCCTTCCTTCCTTCCTTCCTTCCTTCCTTCCTTCCTTCCTTCTTGTCTGGGACAGCAGTACTTACCACTGGCTTGCTGTCCAGTGATGCTAGCCATACAAAGAGGGTAAGCCACACACCACACATCCTCCTCCTGTAGACTTTACCCACCTTTGTTGGCACTTGCTAGCAAGACTACCAATGCCAGGATCTCTTCTTGCTTTCTCTGACATCAGTCTATCTCCTGGTCCCAAACAATCTTGTCTTGTACACCTGAAAACAACATCATATGCCTTCCAATTACTGTTAGGCCCATAACTAATAGCACTGTTCCTAACACATCACCAGCTGTAGCATCTTCTGAGACTTCGCTGGCATGGGTTCAGCCATCACTGTCCTTCATCTGGCTCTGGGTGGACACCTTTCCTCCACGTGAAGTATCACCACAGCCATCTGCTGTATCTAAGTGGCCCAAGACTCTCCTCTTCCAGCAATCATGTTGCAGGTTGTGTAACTAAATGATAAAACTAAATCTCATTATTATTAGATGTTGCCACCCCTGCTGTCCTGAGCTAATTCAATAGCTTCCCACCCCCATCATTTTCAGAACCAATCCAAATAGGATATGTCATTAAATTAATTATTTGTCATACTACCCCTCTCTACTGCAGTTAGCACCATTTGGATTTGTCCTATTTGTGAAGATCAGGAACCCTGGATGTACATTCAAGTTCATCTTGATTATAGCTCAGCAAGTACTGCTATCTATCAAATAACCACTTCCATGACAAACTGTTCAGTATATTTTCATTATGAACAAATACAGTATGTGCTGCAATGCTCACGGACAGAGTATCTGCATACTGATGACCCCATTGCACTCGCTGACACTTATACCAGAAAGCCTTTTACAAAATCACTTAGTGTGTCATCTGGCACCAAGGATTACGATTGATGATGGCATATTTGGATGAATAGCAATTTAAATGTGCAATTTATGCTGCCAAAATGCAAGACATCATAAATTGCATGGTTAAATACATAGTGTCAATTTTAAATGGTTGTGCTGGAATGAAACTGCAATTTGCTTTCATAACAGCTTGACATTTAAAATGACACCAATGTTATTACATTACCCACAAAGGCCTTCATAAAATAATGATCTCATACCCCAACATCACTGTATCCTTCTTCTACAATTTTCACCATGAAAAAAACAAACAATGTGAACTGCAGATTATTTTTATATGAAATAACGGAGCCAAATGCCTCTGAAAAATATTTGACTTACAGAATGTCGGTGATGGTGGCCTGAGTGCTTTGTTGGAGTCAGTATATGGGTACAGAGTAAGGGAGCTTTGAGACTTGGTAAAGATGAAGGCAAGGTACAGTAGTCTGCTGGCTAGAGCTGCAAGCCTGCCCTTTACAAGCATAGCTTGAATGGTATGTATTTGCCTTTTACTTGTTTTCATGATCTTTATATTGCCTTACAATGGGCAGCATCCCCAATCTCAAAAGCACATTCTAACTTGCTGCTTTTCTGGGTCTTAATCTTACCACTGCAACTAACAAAAGATGCACCAATGTTGAATGTGTAGCTGGTAAATGTGCTGACGTTCTGCACTATTGTCTTTGATTTAGCCCGGTCGAACTTATGGGCCACTTTGTGTCACTTTGACCCTCTGTCAAATAAGTAAAAAAGAGATCACTCTGCCCTTTCCCCAGCAGTCAGATCTGGTTGGCTGCCTCTTTTCCCACCCCAGTCACTTGGCATCCTTCTTCCCCCTACCTGGACATTGTTTTCACACACACAAAAAAATTCTGACTACGAAACTGTGCCAGATGCTTACTGAGTATAAAAATGAATAAATAAATACTTGAGGAATAGAGGAGGATGGAAGATGTTGAGATTGAATGGAGTGGTTTACAGGTGTTGAAGGGATGTCTCTTTGACCCTGTCCACACTTTTTAAAAATGTTTTTAATAATGTTTTGCTTTCTATGTTTGAGCACGGTTGTCAGAGCATCCACTCTGCTCTCTGACACCGTGCTTGCCTGCTTCAGTTCTCAGGTACAGAACAGTTATGGAGGTTGCCTTAAACCATGTTACAACATCTACACTACTGTTAACATGGTTTAAGGCATTTGTGTTGGCCTGAAACCATATTAGAAACCTGCTCTGATCAGGGTTCTAGCATGGTTTTCAAACACGGTTTGTAGCACAGTTTAACTGTGCTACAGTGTGGACATGAACCGAGTTTGCTCTTCTTGTAACATTACAGACTGCAGGTAACGTTACAAGAATGCAAGTGTGGATGGGGCCTTACACATCTGTAGCCTGCTAGACTCCATATCAAGGACCCAAAGTGTCTTTGGCTGAAGTATTAAAGCTGAACCAAAGACAGGGGACTCGATATTCAAAGCCCCATGAATGCCTCAAGCCCCTGGTGCACTGATCATTTGCACACGTGGCTTGTGGCATTCATCCAGCCAGCAATCAAGATTTTCAACCCTGAGAGCCAAATGCCGCAAGTTAGACCAGGTTTTCCCTCGTCTAACTTGCACCATTTGGGGGACCCATTTTACTGGGCTTACGTCAAATATTGTGTGCAAGCTGCCGTAAATCATGAAAAGTGTCACAACTATACCCGATGTACTAAAATCTGGTGCAGTTACATCAAATGAGTTTGGTGCAGCTGCACCAAAAAATGGGGTTGACACAAGATGCGACATAAGTCCTGCATCCACCTTTGAAACTCGAGCCCAGGAGGTTCAAACTGAAGATGAACCAAAGTTGCCAAGTTTCACATTCACTCTCCATTACCCCTAACTCAGTATGTAACCTTGTGGAAGTCAGATTACTTCCTTGTATTGAATCTCCTCTGCTTAATCTCCGTGAGTTTTATTAACCTCCCTATCCCACTTCCTCTGTGAAGCACTTTGGGGTACACTTTGCAAAACTGTGTGTATGACTGGCAGAACTGCTGATTAAACTAACAGATGCTGTTGGGAGCTGCCTGGATCATGAGGGAGGATGCCTGCCACACCACTTACCTCCCTTCCCCCAACCAATCACCACAGGGCAAGAGAGGCCGCCTGAGCACTATTTCCCTGTGCTGGCACTTCCCGCTGCCTCCTTGCTCCTGCTGCATTTTAATACCATCCAATCAGGTGGCCGGACCACAGATAGAGGGCGGAGAACTCAGAGCCCTGCTGCTAACAAAGGCAATATTTTCCGACCCTCACAGACACCACCGGTAAATGCCTGGGTTGTGAGGGAGGATGCCCGCCATACCACTTACCTCCCTAGACCAGATTGAGTGCCATGGGACAAGAGAGGTCACCTGAGTGCTAATTCCATGTGCTGGTGCTTTCTCCAGTCTTCTCACTCCTGCTGCATTTTAAAACCAATCAATTGGATGGCTGAACCATAGACTGAGGGTGGAAAACTCAGAACACCGCTGTTTGCTGAAATACCCACAATACCTAGTGGTCCAGAGTGCTGTGGTCTGGAGCACTAAGGGCCACAGTGCCAAGGGGGTCTTCTGTGGGTGTCAGTTGTGGGAGTCACCCATTAGCCAGCCACTTTACCCCAATAACATACACCCATATTATTGATGCCGTAGTGCTTCAAAGCCTTCTGATGTACTCTAAAGTGATTGGATCCCCTGCCTAACCTATTTACCTGTAAATACTCGACAGCAGTTTTCTGCTCACAATCTGCTGCATTGCCTCAAAAGTTGCTTAAACTTTTCGCTACTGACTCTATACACCTACCTAAGTGCAAATGGCCTCAGTGTGTCACTAGGCTGCTACTATGAAAATTCCCTTGTTGGTCTGCTGGCCACAAGTACCAGGGCATAAGTATATGTGTTTATGCACGCTTGGTGGAATGCTACTATGAGTGGTTATTTGTTGGTCTACTACCTGCAAGTTTTAGGTCTTAGGTAACGTGCTTACACCTCTCACCAAAGAGTGTAGCACCACATGTAACTGTACTGGTTGTTGACTGTTATTTTCTTTTACTGTATCTAGTTCTGGTAAACTGCCTGCTGCTAATAAGTTCTTATGTTTTGAATGAAATACTAAAACATATAACACTTAAGTTGGGAGTTCACTAATTTTTGCAACTGTAACCCCTCCTTCTCACACCCATTTTTAACACATAAATAGTAGGGTCACCACTTGTGAAACTGCAACTCCCTATCTGGGATCCATAACAATTTAAGTCCTCGGGAGTCACTATTAGTGATATCAACTTGCAACTCCCTTTCTGGGTCCTTTAACATTTTATTTTTTGAAATCACTATTGTTTGACTCATGTCTGTAAAATCAAATTCCTTTAATATGCTGGAAGCCTTTGTCTTTTTCCATGATCCTCCTCTGCCCACCAGTAACCTTAGGGCTGACTCTCCTCGATGTACTATGGTTGTGTGACTCCTTCCCTTTGTCATCTCTGCCTGGGAGTAAAATGATGCACTGCAGTCCTATCGACTACTCTTTCTTGAACTCACTAACTACCTCATGCAGCTTGCCTGATAACACTGGACTACTTATAGCAAATAAATACCTCCTTTCCCTTGTCACTGCCTCCCACTGTGATCTTTCCCTGTGGCCCCCTTGGATCTTCTTTGACCACTCCTCTCATTTGTCACATTTACCTTACTGTTATCTGGTGACATTGAGCAAAACCTGGGCCCCCCTCTGCATTCCCTAAACTGTGGGAGAATTCAAGAATACATGGGACAGACATAAGGCAATTCTTGTGGGGGTAAGAAGAAATAGGCTGTTGGTTAACTAGGATCTGCAGCTTATCCTGTAGGTAGGGAAATGGGCAGACTAGGTGGGCCAAGCAGTCCTTATCTGCCATCAAAGTCTATGTTTCTATGGTCCTCGGCTAAAGGTCTTAAGTTAGCACACATGAATATGGGAAGCTTAATGGCAAACAAGGCTGACCTGGATGCCTGGGTCAGCACAAATAATTCTGACATACTAGACCTTACAGAGACATGGCTGAAACCTTCCATACCTAACCCTGCCTGTGCCATCCTCGGTTACAGTTTTGTCTGCTTTGACAGGAAGCCCCCCCATGAGGGGTGGCAGAGTAATGATCTAGTTTAAATATCATCTAAACATCTCCTGTCATTCTACCATGTCGCACCTTCCTAACCTCCCGCTCCCCACAAGGGCCCCCATATGTGCTCACACTCAGTAAAGCTAAAAATCTCCACCTAGTGTACATGTACAATCCCTCTCGATGTGGCTTCCTAGAACTAATCTACCTGATGGGCTACCTTAACCCCTTGGCTGTCTCTGAGTAGATACTTCTCTTTGGTGACCGTAACCTTGATTGTTTGGATGCTTAAGCAAAGTCTCTCAATATGAACATCCAAAAATTACATTTTGCTCAGATCATTACTACCTCGACCAGAACCTCCATGCAAACCTTAAGGCACTCCCTGCTCGACTTGTTCCTCACAAACAAGGGGTGATAAGACAGTAGTATCTGGATGCTATCTCTGACCACTCCCCCATTTTTGCAGTCCGACGATCTTACCCTCCAAAGCCTCTTCTTTGACTGCTCCATTTCTGTGATTTCTCGAAGTTAAACTTCCTGGACTTCCTGGTTGACTTGGCCGACATTGACTGGTCTTTCTTTACCCCTTTGCCTTGTGTAAATTAGGCTCTAGCTAAATTCATTGACACGTTCTCCAAAGTTCAGCAAAAACATGCTTCTCTCACAAAGCATAAGCTGCAAGGCTCAGCCACAAATTAGCTCTCCAGTGAACTAACTCAAATGAAAACTAGGGACAAACTTTGGGATAAATATAAGAAATCTGGCTTAGTCTCTGACTGGGCTGAGTGTCAGAAATGGAGAAACATCTGCAAATTAGGAGTTAGAGCTAGAAAAACTCTTTTTCAAGAACAAATTTGCTGCTACTGCTGGGAACCCTTGTGCATTTTTGGGATAGCACAAAAAGCCTCTTGGGCACTAAATCTAAGCCTCCACTGTCTGACATACTCATCAGTTGTATAAACTGTAACAATCCCACCACACTCGCAGATGCCTTTAACTCCAAGTTCTCCGATATCTCAGCTTTCATTGAAATTGCCAGCCATGGGGCCTTAGCATCTGCCTCTAACCCTCCATTTTCTGTTGCACCATGCTTCCAACTTTCTGCCTTCAATCATTGTTCTGATAAATGCATGGAGTCTGGGAAACAAGATGCTGGGGTTGCATGCATCGTTGGTGGAAGGGGGGGGTAGATGTGGCTGCAGTCACTAAGACTTGGGCCAACCAGTACCATGACTGGGACATGAAAATACCTGGGTATGCCACACTTAATAAGGATAGAACAGTGGGGGGGGGGTTCCACTATTTGTTAGGTAAAGGATAGTGTGAGACAGACAGGAGGTGGGGAGGATAACGTGAAGGTGGCATGGGCCACGTTACAGGATAGTAAAAGGAGGAGGGTTAATCTGGGGCTGGTTTACAGGCCACCCATGCAATAAGAACACATGGACGGGGAACTAATCGACAATTTGAGAAAAAAAACTACAGGAGGGGGAAGGGTGGGAATGTGATAGCAGAGGACTTTAACATGCCTGGGACAGACTGGAGCTCCATGGCATCCTCATCAGCAAAGGAACAAAGGGTGCTTGACGCACTCCAGGATGAATATATGACTCAGTTTGTTGAAGAGCTGACTAGGAAGGGAAGCATCCTGGACCTGGCGCTGGCTGATGGGGAGCAGGTCAGGGATCTGGTGGTGGAAGCCCCTTTGGCTGGTAGTGACCACTCCACGGTGTGTTTTACCTTGGACATAGGGAAGGAGAGGAACCAAATGAAGACCACTGTTGTGGACTTCAGGAGGGCAAACTTTGGGGAGATGGCAGATATCCTCAGGAAGCATATTAAAATCAGAACCGGAATGGACACAGAGAGGCAGTGGGAAATCCTGAAGATGGGCATACTGGAGGCCATGAAAACCTATGCCAGGGCACAAAACAAGATTGCCAGAGCTTGGAAACCTTGCTGGTGGACAAGGGAGGTACAGGAAGAAGTGAGGAATAAGAAGTTGGCCTTTAGTGAGGCAGACCATGAGGAGTATCATAGGATATCTAGGGAGGTGAGCAGAAGGGTAAGAAAAGCCAAGGTTGATAAGGAGCTTAGATTAGCAAGAGGGATCAGGGAGGGGGGAGAAGGAATTCTTTAGATATGTTAGGGAATGTAGGAAGGGTGGGGACATATAAGCAAGCTGAGAAAGGAGGGGGATTAGAGGGGGGTAGAACAAGCTGAAGTGTAAAATGATTATTTCAGCTCGGTCTTCACTAGGAAAGGGGATGGGCCATTGCCTAAGGGAGGGAACAGGAAAGGGGACATGAGGGGGGGCTCTCACAGATGGGAAGATCCAGGTAGGAAGGGTGAGGGAGACTCTCAATTCCTTGAGGACGGATAAAGTTCCAGGGCCAGATGGCATCCACCCCAGAGGGTTTTGAAGGAACTGGCGGATGTCCTGGCAGCTCCAATGATGGAACTATTCAATTCCTCCCTCCAATCAATATGTGTCCCTCTAGACCGGAGGTTAGCACATGTCGTGCCCCTCTGCAAGTGTGAACCTCGGGACAAACCAGGGAACTACAAACCAGTCAGTCTGACATCCTAATGGGGAAAATATTGAAGGCCATCTTAAGGGAATGGTTGGTGGAGTACCTGGAGGTAAATGATTTTCAGAATGATAACCAACATGGGTTTGTCTGGGTGAAATCGTGTCAAACTAACCTGGTCGAATTTTTCAACTGGGTGACAAGATCCCTCGATGGCGGAAAGCCGGTTGATGTCCTGTACCTGGACTTCAGCAAGGCTTTCGATTCAGTACCGCAGGGAAGGCTAATTTGGAAATTGAGGGAACTTGGGGTGGGAGATAAATTGGTGGGGTGGGTAGCTAATTGGCTTAGGAATAGACAGCAGTGGGTAGTGGTAGGGGGTAAAGTCTAGACACCCAGAGAGGTCATCAGTGGGGTTCCACAGCTTCAGTTTTGGGCCCTATCCTGTTTAATGTATTCATTGTGGACATCGGGAAGGGGGTTGGTAGTAAAATGAGTTTGTTCACAGATGACTGTAAATTAAGGGCAGTGGTAGACAGCAAGGAGGATAGGTTGGCACTACAGAATGACCTGGGGAGGCTAGAAAACTGGGCCCATGCGTGGCAGTTATGATTTAACACATGCAAATGTAGCATTTATGCACCTGGGTATTAGGAACCCTGGGTATAACTACCACTTGGGGGGGTACAGCTAACTGTCTTGCTGATGGAGAAGAATCTGGGGGTGATGACAGATGCTAAAGGGAACCACTTGGAGCAGTGCAGAAGAGCAATGGCTAAGGCAAACAAAATGCTTGAGCATATAGCAAGGGGTAACATCCAGGAGAAGAGAGGTTGTACTTCCCCTGTACACCTCACTGATGAGGTCGCATCTGGAGTACTGTGTACAGTTCTGGTGCCACTGCGTAAAAAAAGGACATCACACTGCTGGAGAGAGTCCAGAGAAGGGTGATGAGAATGATTAGTGGTCTGGGAGTTTGTCATATGAGGACAGACTTAGAGAGCATGGTACTCTCTGAAGGACAGAAGGGATAGGGGGATATGATAGAGACCTTCAAATACCTGAAGGGGTTCAACAGGGAGAACAAAGAGGGTCTGTTCAAGTTAAGGAAAGAGTAGACTATGAGAAGCCATAGTCTAAAGTTGGCTGGGAGGTGGTACAGAGGAGAGGCAAGGGGGCATTATTTCACAGAGAGGGTGGTGGCACCCTGGAATGCAGTGCCAGATGACCTGGTAAAAATGGCAACTGTGGGAGGTTTCAAGAAGGGCTGGGTCAGGCACAGGGGCAAGGTACAGTGTGGGGGTTTGGTGAATAACAGAGGTATACAGGGAGTGGAAGAGGAAGGGAGGGGGGGGCAGAGTAGCTACTATACACTACCAGTAAGCTGAGTCAGGCAGACAAGATAGACCGTTAGATCTAATCTGCTGGTAATTATATATGTATGTACAGTATGTATGTATGTATGTCATCTGTGAAAGCAGCTGAGGTGAAGGAACTACTATTTTCTGTCACCCCTGACAACTCTGGTTCCGACAACCAGGAACCAAAAGTGCTGTAGATTGCAGCCCCTCTCACAGCACTCCCTATCTCAAAAATTCTAAATCTTTCCCTTTCCACTGGTGTTGTCCCTGATATCAGGAAAGTTACCGAAATTACCGGTTTTTAAGACAGGTGATCCTAAACTCATGGACAACTATCACCCCATTGCCATACTCTCAGTAATCTCCAAAATCCTTGAGAGGATCATCACATCACAGCTAAATGATTATGCTGCCAAATACAGTCTCCTGTCTCCCACCCAGAATGGTTTTAGGAAAAAACATGGCGCCTCTACAGCACTGGCCAAACTGAGAAATAATATCAGCCTCTCAAATGATGCTGGACACCAAACTGATGCAGTGTTTATTGACCTTAGAAAGGTATTTTATCTGGTCGATCACTTGCTCCTCAAAACCAATCTCATCTCCCTTGAGGTCTCTGCACCTGCAAATTCCTGGTTCTCCAACTACCTAACAAACAGAAAACACAAGTTTGTCTTCACTCTGCCACTTCCAACCTGGCTGAAATTACTGGTGGGGTTCCACAGGGCCCTATCATAGGCCATTCCTCCTCTTCTCTATTTATATCAACAATCTCTCTGATGTTGCCTCCAGCTGCAGCTCTCTGCTATATGCAGATGATCTTGTCCTGTACTACGGTGACCAGACTGCTCCCGCAATCCAAAATTCCCTCTCTGATGCCTTTGCACTCACTCAGTCTTGGCTAACAGCAAACAAGCTTATCCTAAACAATAAAACAGACCAAACCCATGATATTTGGTTCCAAGCCAAAACTCTGTGCTACATCCTCAGAACTAGCTATCACCTGCAAGGATGGATCCCTCCTCAGGGATACCAGCAGTTTCAAATACCTGGGTGTGTGGTTAGGCTCCCCTTTTCTTTCTTTCTCCTCTCCATGTCACCTCAGTCCGTAAATCTGTAAATGCAAAGCTGGGCTTGGCTTTTGGGAATAAAAACTGTCTATCCCTGGCTAATAGACAGTCTGTATCTCAAGGTGTTCTCCTACTATGCCTCATGTACAGCCTCCTGGTATTTCTGGGTGCAAACAGAACTGTCCTATCAACCAGTAAATTGGATACAACAAACAATAATGTGTGTCATTTTGCCTTGGCCTCGCAAAGCTCACACATCATTGCCTCTTCTAAACTGGGCTGGGATGGCCTTTCCCTGTTGGCCAACAATCCCTTGCTCTGTGCCGCTTTGTGGACAAACTCCTCCAAACAGGATCCCCATCTTCCCTAGCAAGCTATTTACAGTGTCAGGCCCCTTCTTACTCGTTAAGGTCTGTGGACTCTCATTGAACATAGGTGCTCCACCAGTCTGGAAAAGCTGGCTTTTGTAGTCTATGCTCCAATATACTGGAACTTCCTTCCACCTAACTTATACTATTCTCCCACCCATTCGATCTTCTGCAAGGCTCTGAAGGCTCTCTATGTCTACCTGGCTCCTGCTTTTGTTAGTAACTAAGGCCTTGGCCACACTAGCACCATGCACTTCCTGCTCACATCACTGTGTGCTTCCACATACTATGTGTTATTATTCTCTGTATTCCTGATGCAGTCTATAGCTCTATTTGTCCTGCACCACACCTCTTTTCTGCAAACACTTTGACTGCTCTTGCCTCTGTATTTTTACTTGCACTCCTGCTTATTATGATGTCACTTTTTAAACATAACCAGAACTGACTGATGTTGCCCTATAAATCTATGCATACTGGTACTGTATATTTCTGTCATTTTCCAAGCATAACCATGACTGCAGAGATATTGTTCTCAAATTTATGTAACTGTTATAGTATACTGTTACTGTTTTAGTCCACAGCTCTCCCAGGGCATGCCTGAAAATAGGTATACATATGCCTAGTGTATCTTGCCTTGTATCAAAAACTAAATAAATAAATAAATAGATAACCTGAATCCTGTACTTTTCCTAAAACAATTAGGGAGCTTGAAACCCTGAATAACCATTCCTTACATTTACCCCTGCCCCGCTGAGTGTCCACCTCTTTAAGAGAGACTTCTATTACAATATAGTATGTATAATAACACAACTAAAATGCAAACTCTTCTTTTCTGTGGGTGCTGCTACTACCCAGATCTACAGCTGAGAGGCATTAAGCTCCAGTGATTAGTACACTCAAGTGTGAAACAAAAGATCCAAGGTTTGAATCCCAACACAGCCAATCCCTGAGCAAGCTCCTTGTCCTTGCTGTTTTTTTCTTAATAAAGGTTTTTCTCCCTGGGATGCAGGCAACTGGTTATCAGCCATGTCCCTGCTTCCGCTGATCATCACTTGTGTCTCCAAACCACTGGTGAGTCCCCTGTAGATTGCCTCCCCCGTGGCAGGGTCAGGAGGGGGAGGGCTGTCCATTCTCCCCGACACATATTCAGATGCCGGTGGTAAGTGACACTGTGGACTGGAGGACAGCAGGCATGAATGACCAAGACACTTTTCCATTTTCTACCCAGTCCCTGGGCCACAGTGGCACATAAGCAAGTGCATGTGGAGGCATGCACATCCTATGAAACTGCAGCCCCTCCTCCCATTGAGTTGCAACCTGCACTACCCCTGGGCCTCCATCTTGTAGCAATCAAAGGCTGAGATGGCTGGTGTCCCCTCCCTTGGAGAGGAGAGCAGTCCCTGGGAGGCTCAAGTCCTCTCCACCCTGGGTGACCCGAGACTTGAGTCCATTCCCGAACCCAGATTGCCAGCATGGTGGCAGGTGAGAAGCAAGTGCCTCAGTCCTCTGCACCACAAGGCCAGCTCCTTGCTGTGTTTTTAACAGATAACCCACTCACAAAGAGATTTACTACATGTTTTACTACATGGCTATTGATGAATATAGATGAATGTAATATTAATGTACATTTGCACTCACGACATCCCCTCTCTTTTTGCTCAGAAATTTCTAGATATAATTGAATTGGCCAATTAATGCATGCATTATACATAAAATAGTTGTTTTTTGTGTAACTAACCCTGTTTGAACTATGCTTAAGACATATTAAGGGGATAGGTAATTTGTAGGCATGTAATCTTTTAAACATATGTTTGTACTGGATAACGTGAACAAATTATTTATTTACTGGTATTTTTATTTATGCAGTTATTTGGAAAGTACCTTTGAGCACACGTACTCATTTACAAAGATTTCATGTCAAGGTCATTATATATAGAATAATACAATGGGGAGCATGCATAATGAGAATATAATTACTGGTTCACATTTTTTCCCTTAGTAAAAGCTGGTGGTAATTTGCCATTACAACCAGCTGGTTATAAAGGTCAACATGCACCACTTTCACTACGGGAAAACCATGAGCCACAGCGGCTCTGCCTCTTGGGAGCTTTTCTGTCACACTGTCTGGCGCTACAAAACAAAATGTTTTTTTTTTTTCCATTTTCTTCATTTTAATACATTGAGCTGTCAGCAAGAGGGAGGCTGAATATATTTTGTTGTTAGTTGTAAAGGACAGCTGAGGTCATTTCCAGTCCTTTCAGTTCTGCCCAACACTGTCTTCTGCCCACATTTATTCATCACCTCAGCTCCGCTACTGTGTCTCCTGCTTGCCTCCTGACTTTCACTAAAGAAAAAAAAAGACACACACCACGCCATATGTTATTCTCTAGTTAATGCACACTCACGGTGTGGGATGCTACATAAACCCCAAGGGTGAAACTTGAGGGGTTTATCAAAGCATCCCACACTGAGGGTGTGCATTACATAGAAACATAGAATTTGATGGCAGAAAAGGACCGCTTGGCCCACCCAGTCTGCCCATTTCCCTACCTAATGAATAAGTTGCAGATCCTAGTTAACCAATTTAATCTAGTTAAATTCAAGTTTTGCAGCCCCCCCCATGTATTGTTTTATGTAATTGCGGGGTAGAACTTTTTCTCCAACCTGATAGAAAAAGTGTCTGCGAGACAGGGTGTTGATTGAGAATTGTACAGAATTTAATGTGAATTAGCTTTTAGCACATCTAAATTAAATAGTAAACATTAAAAAACTATTTTATGAAACACGATAAGTAAATCAGGTTTTAGAAAGATACGAACTCGTTTCTTTAAGTCCTAGATTGTGGGATTTGTGTTAGAACAGCAGGTGGTAAAATTAGCAACTAGGAAAACTATTGTGACTAACAAAGTGCTGCAAACAGTAAGAAAGTTAATAAAAACAGTGACTTGAGCCATAAAAACAGTAATTTGAATGTTTTTTCCAGTTGAATTTTTTTCCAGTTACTTTGGATCACCGTTGCCTTGATGATATTCTAATGAGGTGATGAGGTTGGAGGGTACACAGGTTTGTGTGTAGAGAAAATAGAGAGAGTGTGTAAATTACGGGACTAGTGACTGTCTGAAATGCCTGTCATATCAGAGAGTTAGTGGAACAGGGTCTGAAGGTTAGTGAGTGAAGATTTTACTGTTTTATCCTTTTTAGACAGTTTGAAAGAGTTTTTCTGGTTGTGAAATTACTGTGCAAGGGGTTTCAGTTTCACCCAATTGAGGGCTGGTTTTACTGTGGTGCAAGTGAGCATGAGCAGGGCAGAGGAGAAGCCTGGTGCATGTTCACTGTTATAATCTGTAGGTTATAGCGGCAAATTATAACCAGCTTCTCCTTAGAGAAAAAATACCAACCAGTTATTACGATACAATTAGGGTACAGTAAAAACAATGTCAGGCAACATACAGTGAAATACAATCTAGGACAATAACAAAACAGCAAAGCAAATGACCAAATAAGGCAAAAGCTACAAGCAGGGTTAAGTGCAGTTACAATTGCACTGTAAAGACAGAGTTGACTGCAGAGATCTGAAAAGTGCAACACTGAGAAGATTAAACAGTGGTCTGGCAGTTCATTGAACCAACCAGCAGCGCTCACAGGAAAGTAGCATTGAAAATGTATTCTGTTATTGAATGTAATATTTTATGCAAACAAATGCCTACATTTTATTACTTTATGAAATATCAATTTATTTTTTATGGTTGCAATAAAGCACTGATTGGTTGACTGACTGAGTGATTGATTGATTGATTGATCAACTGATTGATTGATTGGACTGATTCAGTACGTCCAGATGTAAAAGGGTGTAGAATCAGCCCCCTGCCCAGAAAATAAGATGATGTATCTCCATGTAACTATCATGGACTACTCAGTTATAAATAAAATCTGGATGGAATAACACTTGGTTTTAAATAGTGCCTCTCATACACACTATATCTCAAAGTGCTTTATAAAGCAATGAGTTAGATACTGGTACTGAAGGGCAATGACTTTATGCAGTATACATGCAGTAGCAGTTAAGCATGCTACTACTACACCCTGTCATATTGCATTAAAACCTGTGTTACTGAGAAAAGGTTTGCTGGCCATACACCAGGAATAACTCACATGCCCTTTAAAAATTGTTTGGAGATCTACAACTTCTGCCTGAACTGTTACCAGAGAGGAACACAAGGGCCTGGATATTCAAAAGGGTTGTGCATGGCACAACAGGGTTGTGCCATGCACAATCCACCAATGCGCCCCGGCGTGATATTCAAAGAGGCAAGTTGCACTGCGCAACTCCCGATACACCGGGGCGCATCAGTAATGTATCCGGTGCAAGTGCGGGGGATGTGCCTATGCCTATGCGGCACACCCCGATATTCAGCCCAGGATGTGCGGTGCATATGCTGGCACAAACCCACCTTGTGCCACTCGGGGGGGCACAAAGATGTGCCTGGTAAAACCAGGACCAAGTCTTGGCTACCCACAGGTTAGCAGCCATATTGCAGGGCGCAACATGGCAGCCGCCAGCCGTGGGTGGCCACCCACCCACCCAGAACACAGTCCACATGCTCCCTGCCCATGGAGCGTTGTGCCCCCCATCGCCCGATCATGGGCATATGTATATCAAATCTCTGGTGGTCCAGTGGACCGCTCTCCATCACCTGATCATGGGCATAGGTAAAGGAAATCCTTACTGGTCAAATGGACCACTTTCCATCACCAGAGCATGAGCATAGGTAAAGGAAATCCCTGGTGGTCCAGTAGAACCCTCCTCAGTGCCGATTGCAGGCGGAATTACTGAAAGACACCTCAGTGGTCCAGTGGTACCCCCTCACCCCCACTGAGGTCCCCCACCACCAGCACCCCCAGTCGGTGGGCAGCACCCCACCTGCATACCGTCTGGCTGCCCGCTTACTGACAGCATACAGTAGGGTTCAGATGCTGACTGTTGGGCCAATGGGCATTAGAGCTCATACTGTACTCACACAGGCCCAACATGTGATCGAATGCATTAATCTCACATATCAGAATCGCGTAGTACAGTATGGTTCGCATGCTCCCATTGGCCCACGTAGTGAATTGATTAGGCGCATAGACTCCTATCAGTACGCTGTCGTCAGCGGGCAGCCAGGCATCATGCAGGGGGTGCTAGCGTCCGCTGACTGGGGAGGGTGCTTGCATGGGGACCTCAGTCATCGTGTGGGGAGGGGGGGTACCACTGGACCACTGGGGTGTCTTTCAGTAATTCTGCCTGTGATCAGGTGCTGGGCCGGGGGTTCCACTGGACCACCAGGGATATCATTTACATATGCCCATGATCGGATGATGGAGAGTGGTCCACTTGACCACCAGGGATTTCCTTTACCTATGTCCATGATCGAGTGATGGAGAGAAGTCCACTGGACCACCAGGGATTTAATATACATATGCCAGTAATCGGGCAATGGAGAGCGGTCCACTGGATCACCAGGTATTTAGTATACATATGCCCACGATCAGGCGATGGAAAGTGGTCCACTGGACCACCAGGGATTTAATATACATATGCCCGCAATCGGGTGAAGGGGGGGGATCCACAGGTCCACCAGGGACCTTTTACTGTCCTATGCCCACGATCAGGTGAACAGGAGTGGAGACCGACAAAGGTCAGCAAGGCGTCGGTCCCCGATGGCTGCAGCCTGGCAGGGCGCCAGGCACAAGTCACCAGGGATTGGCGCACTGCATGCAAATGGGGCCATAATGACATGCAAATGGACCCATTTGTGCCTTGCATGCATACTGGCCTCATTTGCATGCCCAGTGTTGAATATCGTGGTTGATGCGCCTAGTGCAACTGCACTTGTGCTGATGCATCCCCCTGATCCCCTTCCGCCACTTGTGCTGGCACAATGCACGTGCCCTCAGTGCCATATTCAATGGTGCTGAACCATGGTGCAGCACCATTGAATATCGCCTGGTCCATGCCCTGACGCAGCCCAGTTACGCTGCGCCCAGACTTGCACCCCTGCCTGGCGCAGTCTGAATATCCAGGACAAGGGATCTTAATTTAACACTGTCGTGGAAGTAGACACCACCAACAGTGCAGTAATACAGTATCCACAAACTAGGCATAGTCCACCTCTGACCTGTATCTCTTTACACATAAGAAATTTGAGTCCTGGGTTCCATTCTCCCTTGCACCCCAACCAACCATCACCTCTGGAATAACCCTCTGCTTAGGATCAGGGGTGTGTGCTCACTTAGGACTCTTGGGCAGCTCGTGCTGTGAGATGTGTTGCTGACATATGGTAGCCCACCACTGTTCATTTGGACTCCTTTTAGAACCTTGTGATCTGCCTTGGTCTGTCCCAGTGTGACTTTTGGAGGGACCTTCAGCTCCAGAGTGCCATTCAAAGCTGCCTTTGGAAGCTCCCTTTTTGTATTCCCAACTTCCCCCATGCAGCCTTGCTGTCTTGGTTTAATGTGCCCAGGAGAGGAGCTGGTCTGATTTACCGGGCCATCATTCAGGCTGCCCTGGGCCCTTCTGAGAGTGCCAGACACAAATGGTCTCAAGCTCTTGCCTTGAATATTTCTGAATCTAACTGGTCCACCTGTGGTCCCTCACTCATCAAGCATGTCTTGATTCCAGCAGCTTTCTAATTCAGAACTAGCTTGTGCATATGTGGCACCACGCCCCAGTTAAACTGAAATCGCTTGGTCTTATGAGACATGATCTTTGCTGGCATTGCCAGCCTAACGGGGCAGACCGTCTCCACATTGTGTGGAGTTGTCCTAAGCGCAGTTCTTTTTGGACCCAAGTACACCATTCTGGGTTGCCACTCCTTTTGTCCTAAGTTATATATCCTGGGGTCTTCCCCTCACTGCCCAGCCAAATTTCGAATGTCAGCTACAATGGCTTCTGAACGTGAGCATCAAGGCCAAGAGGCTGATTGTTCAGAGGTGGAGGTCTCCTGATCTTCCTTCAGTAGCTTAGTGGCTTGCCTCAGTTAGATCCTTGGCCACCCTAGATAGGATGTCTCATTTTACCAAGAAGTCTCTTTCTTCCTACCAGGCTCTGCTGGCCTCCTTTTTATCCTTGCTGTATCCCAGGCAAAACCCCCTTGTCTCCACTCTGCCAGACAGTGGCTCTGACTCAGGTTCTGATAACTAATGCCTGACTGATTCTCTGAACATGGTCTGCTAATTGCTCTGCTATGCTTTGTTTGTAGCAACACTTCCTGTGTCCAGTTTAACATATCCATTCCCTATTGTACTCATGTGCCATGATCTATTCTTCTGATATCAGTTTGTCATTTAAGCAATAGTGCATGACAGGTGTGTGTGTCATGCTGGGATCATGCCTCAGATGGTTGAAGCACGAGATTACAGGCTGAGTGCATTCAATATCCATGAAGTGACATCCCATATGACGCACACCCCTGTTGTGCATTATTGCTATTGTACAATGGCTCAATTAAAAAAAAATTATAAAATACAATTTTAACATATATTTTCTTTTTTTTTTGCTTGTGGGTAGGTATATATATATATAAAATGTTCTTTGTTATTGCTGCTGGCCAGTAGGTGGCATTCTATGGCTGTATTGTGAGTGTTTCTTTCAGTGATTCTCTGACCCCCACTTTTCTCTGAGTCTCTCACGCACTCTCTCTCTTTTTTACTGTTTCCCAGTATGTGGTATCATGATGCCCCCTTCCCCCCCCCACACCCCCGCACACCAGCTTTCCAGACATGGTCAAGTTTGTTTCAGCAGTAAGTGGAGTACCGCTGTGGAATGGATGTTAGAACTCATGGGGAGACAGGGATTTGTATACTGTAGTATAATGTAATTTCAAACAGCACACATGCTCACTGTGTTCTTAAAGAGTGGGGCCGTGAGTAACAGTTTCTAACTTCTGTTGGTTTGTGGCATGCTTGCTCCAAGTTGTCATTTGCTAGTTTAAAATGTTATGGGGGCAAGGTTCTAGAGATAGCAGCTTGCAAGGGAAGTTGTGCGCAGTAATATCTTTTATGCTGAACATGTGAGCAGGTCATGTGTGTGCCAGACCTTGACACAGTGATGTTGTGCTGGGACAACATCGCTGTACAAGGTGGCCACTGACCAATCAGAGTGCAAGAAATCTTGTTGCCACTGTATAATATATGTTGTATCTGTAATACGATTTCTGGAGTATCTTCACACTATTTTGTGTTGTATTTGTATTGAAAACTTTTAATAAAAAGTATAAATTGCAAAAAATACTTGTGTACTCCTAGGTGGCACTATCCCAAAGGCTACTACGCCTGCATGCTTGGCAAGTAGCAGGTTAAGGGGCCTGGGTAATGAAATGGAAGCCTCCACCCAGAGGTCAGGGTTGTTAGTGGTTAAGCTAACCTGGGCACAGCCCTCTGGGACACTGTAACCCCCCTCTTTCCCTTCTAGTGGCCTGAACAATATACAATAATTACTTTCACAATGACCCTTATTCACCAGGCAGTTACCCACACTGTTTGCACTTACCACCAGGGCTGGTTCCTCTAGCTTGACCCTGGGGACCCCCTGTAAAACAAGGTTAAGCACAACAAATAGCAACAGTACAATACTTTTGGCTCAAACTGGAACCACAGTCAGGTTAAATACAAACAAAGTTAAATCTGATTTATTCAGAGGACTTGAACAAGAGAGGGGTGTAATCAGGTTGATTTGCTTAAAAGCTATATTAATCAGACAGTTATGCATGCAGTTCAGAGTCCCTACACAGTCACACACTCTGGGTACCCAGGTAGGAAAACGGTGGGCTAGCCAGGAATGTTGCAGCTGGTTGGGGCCCTGTGATGGAAGAAAACAACATGCACAACACACACTATTTGTAATCCGGAGCCAGAGGGCACAGTTTGTGAAAGAAATGACAAGACAATCAGATGACAACACTTTTAGATTTAGCTATTGTTTCAGGGAGCTACCCTGATGTTTACTCACGATACTCAATACTGGACACAGGCAGGATGAAATCGAGACTGCAGGCTGTTGAGCTGGACTGCCCGGAGAAGCAGGGCCCACACGAATCACTGAGGCATTGTTCCTGTTCAAGGCATTGAGCAGGGGGCTGATCCCCAGGCCGGTCTCTCATCGATGACTTTCTCTGCGTAGCAGGTATTCTGGCCGGGCCAGTGTAGCAGGGCCCAGGCAAATGGAAATGGATACGGATTCAGTCCATGGAGCTGGATACAGCCTCCAGCAAGCAAAACACAGTTCAGACACACAGTGGGGAACCAAATCATGACCCACTATAAGCACACAGCACATTCACATGTAAGGAACTTCCACTGTACCAGGCAAATGGCTCTCCAGTCACAAGTACAGAGTCTCTGCACAATCTGGGAGTTCAGAGGTAGCTGGAAGTCCTGACAGGCCAGTTGCATTCAGCAAATCCTCGGCCTTCTTCAGGTTAAAGCCTGGTCACAATTCAGTGGCTTAATTCGCTCTCCAAATTCGAATTCAGTCTGAAAAAAGCACACGTTCCCTCTCAGGGACAGCAGGCAGGCAGGCAGGCATGCAGGCCAAACTCAGGCCTTTCCACAGTTCTCCCACATGAATCCACTATGGATTGCTGCTTGAACTATCTCGATCTGTTACTTCTTCACTTCCCAACTCCAATCTAACTCAAACTGCAAGCAGTGTGGGACTTTACCCAAGATCCAAAAGGTCCGGTTGGCTGATCTGTCAGTCACAATAAGGGCTCCCCCTCCTGGTTATTTTAGGTGCCAAAAGCCCAAAACTACAATTCCTACAAGTTTTGGCCCCACCAAGCCCCTGTAGGCATGCTCCATTTTAGAGTCCCAAATGTACTGATTGGCCCATTCTGACAGTCCAGAACCAAGATGATGGAAACAAACAGAACTGTCCATGCTGCAAAGAAGGCAGGTTAGAATAAACTGCAATATTTATTACTACTCTAAGAAATGATCAGCAATCAAGTACATCTTCTAGCAGAGATCCCTCTCAGATTAATTATGACTGCAATCCAGGCAGCTCTTAAAGAGACAGTACACAGAGGCTATACAGGCACTCTCTGGCAATACATTTAAACTGCTAAAATGCAGGACACCAGCCTGGCAGTGAGCATTTAAGCAAGCTCAAGGAAGACTTTTCAGGAACCCCCATTTGTAGATGGGTTACACTTGTAGTTACATAAATCAACCCCGCTTCCCCCCACCATGGCAGCAGTACACAAATCACACCCTCCTCCTCCACAGCACCCACATTTCATATATTTAGTTAAAAGAAAGTCCCCCTCCATGCATGAGAAGGCGACTGGCAGAATCACCCTCCTCCCCACCTGGCCGCCTTCTTTTGAATGGAAGTACTCCTACACTTGCTCACATAGTAAGACAGCTGATCACATGTTTAGCTGTTTTACTATGCAAGCAAGCACTGGGGTGCTTCCATTCAGAAGAAGGCGGCCTGCTGTGGAGGAGGGTGGGTTGTGCTGGTCACCTTCTTATGCCAGAAGAGGCTTACTTTTAACAGAATATGTGAAATGAGGGTGCTGGTGGGGAGGGTGGGACTGAGTGCTGCTGCTGGGGTGGGAGAATGGGGGTTGATTTATTTAATTACAGGTATGGCAAGTAGAGATGGCGGCTGGCCATGAGGTGGGTGGGTGAGTTATGCAAGTAGCCCATCCGGGGAGTTTTTTTTCTTAATCTTGAAATCATGGCTTCTGGGGGGAGGAGGGTGGGAGTGGGGAGTGGGATCCTTGCCGAGGGTGGGGATGTGAGGATGTTTTTAAGACAACTAGGCTGAGGAGGAGGGTGGGGGGCAGTTTTTTCATTTTTTTTGTTTGTTTCCCAAATATAAATAGACATGAATAGTGCCACTCTTCATTATTCATATCCAAATAACAAACACTGAATTTGTCATGGTATTTGGGAAACAGTATTTGCTCCTGGAACATTCCCTACCCTTTATTCTTCCACCCAGTTATTTAGTACTGAGGTTATTTGCATGAAAACAGGATCTTTGCTCCTTCAGAATTCATCAGCTCTTGTTCATTTTTCCTCACCTGGGGCCCTAAATTAAAAAGTTAGCACTGGTGATACTGCTCCCACTACCTGAATTTGCACCCATTTTGGGGTGGGGTCTATATTCAGAGGACCCTGTAGCATGGGCTAAACCCAACATAATGTTGTGCCCATGCAAATGATGTGTCTGTTCCTGAATACAGGAAGAACGGCAATTTCAGAGGTTTGCATTGGTGGTAAATGGCACCCAAAGTGGCACTATTTACTGCTTCTGAAAACCATGGCTTAACTGAGTGTTAAGCCCATGCTATCACCCCAGCAATGGTGGGATGGCTGTAATGCAGCAGCCTGCCTCTCTGTGTCTATTCTGTGACTGTCAGGCAGTTCCCTGGTATCTAGCAGTACCACCACCCCATCACCCACCCTGCAGGTTTGACACAGAGTCCTGGTGTCTCGCTGCACCCTCTATCCCCTGAACTTCCTCATTCTACCAAATGTTTAGTGGTGTCCAGTGGCACCCCATCCTCCAAGCACCTGTCCTGGTTTGTAGCAACTTTTCTTTGGAGAATACTGTCACCCTCCACCCTCCTATCACCCGTTCCAGTTATTATAATTGTTACTCTGGTGTCTAGTTGCACCCCCCCAACTTCTGATTACCCATCCTGGTTAGTATCACTGGTTCCCTGGCATCCAGTGGTACTCCCACCTTCTGATCATCTGTCCCAGCTAGTGTTAGTGGCTCCCTGATGCCAAGTGGCATTCTCCACCCTCCAAGCACCCATCCCATCATTTTGGAGGATGAAACCTGCTTTGAAACAACTTGGGGCTAGGAAGAATACATTGTATTGAACTGGGAATCTGCAGGAAAACACAATCTTGCTCAAGTCTGCTGGAGGTGAACCTTACTTTAAATTTGACACTTGTTATTTCTTTTTTTTTAATCAAGAAAGGGTTTGCAATACTGCTTATGTACTTGTAAATTGGGAGTTTATATCTGAGGAACTGAAATTTTGCATATATTGTTTTTCCCTTGTGAACAGTTGGCTTGTGTTTACTAGTATTTTGGCGACATTTGCATCAAGCTATTTTTGGTAAAGTGAAGTATTCACTGGTGGCTGAGGATTTTTCATTGTAAGTCCTGTAGATTAGTGGAATTCTGTATTTGACTGCGTATGCATTTATGTACTTGTAGATTGGGAGTTTAAATTCAGAGGGATTGAAATTCTGCATATTTTCTTCTTTCTCCCTTGTGGACAGCTAGTTTATTGTTTACTAGTATGTTGGTGATATTTTGCATCAAACTACTGTATTTTTGGTACAGTGACGTATTCACTGGTTACTTTTTGTTAGTCCAGCAATTTAGGGCAGGTTTGTGAAGTTGTGTATTTGACTGAGACAGTGCCTTAGGTGATTGAAACTGGTTTTGCTCTGATTGCCTTCAGAGCACAGACCACCAGACTGTATGAGGCTGGGTCAGGGAAGGACTGTATCAAAAGTATTGGCCTCAACTGCTTTAGTTTTCTCTGATTGAAATATTTTTTCTTACAGTATATTTTCTGCTAAATTCTTTTGCAGGTTGTCTTGCTGAAAGGAAGGACAGCACTCACCAGGGTGGTGGGTCAGACCTGTACCTGATTGTTTCTGGAGGGCACAGGCTTGGTTCTACCCACCCTGCCCCTCACCCCACCCGCCCCAAGACCATAATTTCCTTTATACCAGGAGTTCTGACATCACTTTACCAAAAGGGCAAAGGACATACACCTGTTATATTCTTAACAGCCCAGCACACTGATAGAGGGTAAACACATGCATACACTCGCACACACTAACATACAAGAGAAAAAAAAGACTTAAACTGGAAGAGAAAGGGACATGTAGGGAGTGGTGCAATGCACTGGTTGTGGGGCAGCAGTCTTCTGGGAGAAGTTCTGGAGGCTGCAATGCTGCTCTATTTGTAGGCACCTCTCTGCTCTGAGGGAGGTGGTGGCCCGTCTCCAGGCCAACCTGGCAAGGAGTAGGGAAACCTCCTCCCCCACCCAGGGACCACCAGGGCTGCAGCTGCTGCCTCAGTGGTTGCCAAGAAAGAGGAGCAGTTGGATCACAGTGGGCTCAGGGAGGTGAGGGTGGTGAAACAGAGATGCACACCTCCAGTTGTACCTCTTCACAATTAATGCACCATTCTGGTGGAGTGTGGTTCCTCTATGTAGGCACCCACAGTGGAGTCCAAGGAGGATGCTGGGAACCTCCACAAGGGAGACCCACAGGAGGGGTGCATGGGTCCCCACAGGGGAAGGAAACAACTCCTGGTGGGGGACTCAATTGTTAGGGAGACTAGAACTGGGGGGGAGGGAGAGGAGAGGGAGGTGAGGTTCCTGCCCAGTGCCATAGCTTGGAGGACCAGGAAGTGAATCCTCAGGATCATGGGAGCAGCTGCACAGGAGAGGGAGCTGGACATAACTGCACACCTAGGGACAAATTACCTATGTGGGGAAGGGATCATAGCAGTGCAAGAGGAGTTTGTCGAGTTAGGGAGGAGCCTTAGACAAGTAGCACACACAATAACCTTCTCAGAGGTGCTGTCTATGGCATGGTTGAGACTAGGGTACTCCGCACCATGGGAATCAATGACTGGCTGAAAAACTGCTTCAGAGCACAGGGTTTTGGCTTCACTAGGGACTGGGGGTCCACCTGAAGGGATACAGGCCTATACTGGTGCAATGGTCTGCATCTGTCTAGGAGGGGAACCAGAATCCTAGTTGATAGGGTTTAAATGCTTCATTGGCAAGCTTTTAAACTAGCCAAAGGGGGAGACACTGAAAAGGAGCAGGTAATTCATAGCCTTCCCCCACAGGGAAGGCAGGGTGGTTAGCAAAGCAAACACCAAGATAGAGAGGTTGATAGGGAACAGGACAGGGGCAAATGGAGAAAAAGGCAATGGCAGTAAGGACAAGGATGGGGCTAAAAGGGGTAATGAGCACCAATGCCAATAGTCTTGGTAACAAACTTCCAGAACTAGTGACCTTGATGGAAGAGAGATGCCTAGATATCATGGCAGTCAATAAAACATGGTTCACAGAGAACCATGACTGGGCTGTCAACACATCAGGGTACACAATCTACAGGAGGGACAGGGAGGGTAAAAGAGGGGGAGGAGTAGTTGTCTACATAAGGGAAGGGATCAAAGCAATGGAACTAAAGGGTAAACAGGTAGGAGAGAAGGCATTGTGGGTCACCTTGGAGACAGGAAATGGCACAACAATCCACAAGGGGGTTGTATCCAGACCCCTGTCTCAGGTGAAGGAAATGGACAAGGAAATGATAGAAGGCATCCTTAGAATGGCAGAAAAAGGGGAGACATTGTTGATGGGGGACCTGAATATGCCAGATATTAACTGGAGCACATTTGCTGAAGCCACATCCAAGAGCAGGGTCATTCTCGATTCCCTACAGAGGCATGCCTCAGACAGCTAGTGTTGGAACCCACTCAGGAGGGAGGGAGCAGTCTTAGACCAGGTACTCTCAAACGGGGACAGAGAGAAGATTTCAGAAACAGAAGTAGGTAGCCATCTGTGAACAAGTGACCACCAAACAGTGTGGTTCACGATAAACACAGCCATAGAGTCAAGCCATATAAAAGCAAGGGTACTGGACTTTAGGAGGGCTGACATTGGTAAAATAGGAGGGTGCCTAAGAAATGCACTGGCAAATGGACAGGAAGGAGGGGTGGAGGTACAATGGGGAAAAATCAAAACTGCCATCAGGGAAATTGTTTAACCAGGAAAGGCACACTAAGCCAGAGCTTGATTCCAGGTGTGGCCTGGGAGTACAAGGAAGTTAAGTGACTTGCTCAGGGTCACACAGTATGCAAGTGGGGGCTGATGGGATTCAAACCCAGGTCTCCAGGTCTGCAGCTCAGTGTCTTTAACCACTACACTATACTGCCTCCAACACAGAGGCAACCACTATGCTATACTGCCTCCATCACTGAGGCAACAAGCCTTTGTGTGAAGCAAATAAACAAAACAAAGGAAAAAAACACTATAGTTCTCAAAAGAGGCGGCGGTGAAGGTTAGTGAGAAAAAGATAGCATTCAGGAAGTATAAAGAATCACAGAAGGAGCAGAACAGAGAACTGTATCAGTTAAAGCAAAGGAAAGCAGGGAAGGCAGTCAGAATAGCAAAGGCCCAAACCGAGGAAAAGATAGCCAACTCAGTTAAGAAGTGGGATAAATAATTTTAAAGGTACATTAGGGAGCGAAGAAAGACCAAAGGAGGGATAGTTAAGCAATAAACCATGACAGGGTGTGAGTTATGCTGGGATTTACCCACAGCTGGTGTGGTTTGGCCATGAAGCTGCGGGTCGAGTGGTCAAACCAGGTCAGCTGTGGGTAAATTCCAGCATAAACCACACCCTGTCATGATTTATTGCGAACATACAATGTCCTCCTTCACTTTTTGTGTGGAGAAATAAAGAAAACCTCAGTTTTTTTGGCACTTAAATTGATTTTTATTTCATGTATTCTTTCGCAAGAAAAAATAGTCTAGCTGTATAAGTGTCAGGTTTTTCCAAGCAGTCATTCTAATTGTTTTTTCTCCTGACACTGAGAGTTGAGTGTTCAGCTCCGGTTACAGGTTGTGATCCCCTGTGCTCCCAAACAGAAGGGCAGACTTGTAGTCTGTGTTTCTAGTTTATTTTTAGAAAAATGTATGCTCTGAGGTTTCTGTTTGGGTCTCTTGGTCACCTTCCCTGTCTTTTCCCCGGTAGCAGTCCTCCCATTGCCTCCCCATCCCATCCTGATACCTGCTGCTCTGGTTTACTCTGCTGTTGTTATTACTGCCTATTTTGTGGGTTTTCGGGGGGAGGGGCATTGATGTGCTCTGCTTTCCTCCATTTCCCTCTGTCTCTACACTCTACCCAGGTGTGACATTGATGTTAGTGCCCGGTTGATGCTCCATGCCTACATTCACTGTCTCTGCCAGTTCTGGGGTCCCAGATTGAGAGAGAGAGAGAGTGAGATAGAGGGAGGGTAAGCTGAGCACATGTTATGTGTGACCAATGGCTCTTCTCTGTGACAGCCAGCCACACAGATTTTTTTTAGTAGTAAGCTGGATGAACCGGAGAGCTAGCTAGTGCAAGGTAGGTGGGAGGGAGTCAGTTGCTAGCACATAGCCATGAGCGGGAGGGAGAGAGGGAGAAGCTGTGAGCGCAGCTTGAGAGAGAGAGAGGGAGGGTATGCTTAGCACATATTATGTGGGGCTAACAGCACTTCCCTGTGACAGCCAGCCAGCCAGATCATTTTTGTTAATATTCTGTACAGACAGGAGAGCTAGCTAATACAAGGGAGGTGGGAAGAAGTCAATTGTTAGGTCACAACTGTGTGCTGAATAGAGGGAGAGAGAGAAGCCATGAGCAGAGCTGACAGTTACTACTAGAGAGGCAGGAAAAGAAGGAACCATCATGGAAAGTTCAGCTGCTCATATGCTCTGAGTTTTATTTGTCAGACTTTTTTTTCTGCTCATTTTGGGAGGCTATACAATGGGTTTTGTGACTGTTGGGTTACATAGGTTGCTTTGTGGTTTTGCAGGGAGTGAAGATGGTAGATCACATTGATTTCAGACTTTTGGGATTGCTGATGTGGCTGACTGGCATCTTTTGCATGGGTTATGCTTGGATTTACCCTGGCTGAAAGGTGTCAGTTAGCCAATCAGAATCCTGGATTTTCAGACCTCACTGTATAATGAGGATTAATAAAGGGAGGGGGTGGGCAAAGGGTGACAGCAAAAGGCAGAGATACTGAACTGATACTTGTGCTCAGTAGTCATAAAAGTAGAGGAGTGGGAGGTACCTAAACCAAACAATAGAAGTGCTTTGGATAAGGGGGGCCGATAACAGTCCATTCACAGAAAAAAAGAGTCCTGAAAGAACTCCTAAAACTGAAGGTGGACAGAGCAATGGGGCCTGACAGGACTCATCCCAGAATTCTAAAAGAACTAAAAGGAGAACTAGTGACACCAGTGACTACCCTTTTTAACAAGTCAGAGGAGAATGGTGTGGTACCTGAGGACTGGAGGAGGGCAGATGTGGTATGCCCCCAGGATGGCAACACTATTACAGCAAAAATGTAAATGCCGACAACATCAACGTTTTTGCTGTAATAGTCTGCCTGAGACCCCGTCACTCTGTCTCCCGGTCCTGCACACCCTCCCTGATCCAACTCCGACTCAGAGTTAGAATTCTTTAGATTCGGGGTTTGGGGGCAAAGCCCACCGATGGAAAAACAGCTGGGGTCTCCAGTCAGATTTATGTCAACAGCAAGCTGCGTTCGACATAAATCCATCACAGTGATGGTGGTCAACAACTTAGTTGTCAAACTGACATCGTAGAGCCACGGATGTGATTCCCCTCCACAAAAGTGGGAGCAAGGCAGAGGCAGGAAACTACAGACCTGTTAGTTTGACCTCAGCAGTAGGGAAAATGATGGAATCACTTCTGAAAGAAAGAATTGTTGAGTACCTGGAATCCAGTGGGGCACAGGACCCAAGACAGCATGGATTCACAGTGGGAAGACCATGTCAGATGAATCTAATAACTTTCTTTGATTGGGTGACCAAAGTAGCAGACCAGAGAGGGGCTTTGGATATAGCCTTCCTAGACTTTAGCAAGGCATTTGACACAGTCCACACAAAAGATTAATAAACAAGTTAGCCAGCCTGGGAGTGAGTCTCAGGGTGGTAGCCTGGGTAAAAAAATTGGCTGGACAACAGGACGTAGAGGGTAATAGTTAACAGAGTCCACTTTGAAGAAAGGTGGGTTACTAGTGGTGTTCCGTAGCGTTCAGTACTGGGACTGGTCCTCTTTAATGTCTTTATAGGTGACATTGCGGAGGGGCTGGAAGGAAAAGTATGCCTCTTTGCAGAATACACAAAGATCTGCAACAGGGTTGATACACAAGGGAGGGTGGAAAGGATGATAAGGGACTTGGCAAGGTTGGAGGAATGGTCAAATGTATGGCAGCTTAGATTCAATGCAACAAAATGCAAAGTAATGCACCTGAGAAACAAAAGCCCAGGGGAAGAGTACACAATGGGGGGGGGGGTACTAACAACAACAAAAATGGAAAGAAACTTGGGGATAGTCATATCAGATGACCTAAAGGTAAGCAAGCAACATGAGATGGCAAAAAGGAGGGCTAGGGAGATACTGGGATGCAAAGGAAGAGGCATCACCAGTAGACAACAGGAAGGTGTTATACCTCTGTACAGACAGTTGGTGAGACCCCATCTGGAGTACTGCATGCAGTTCTTGAGACCCCATCTCCACAAGGACATAAACAGGATGGAGACAGTCCAGAGGAGGTCAACTAGAATGGTGCATGGTCTGCACCAGAAGCCATACGAAGAGAGACTAAAGGAGCTTAATATGTATACCCTCGAGGAAAGGAGGGAGAGGGGGGACATGATAGAAACTTTCAAGTACCTCAAGGGACTCAACAAAGTCCAAGAGGGTAGCATCTTTCAGAAAAAGAGATGTGCAAGAACAAGGGGACACAATTTGAAGATAGAGGGGAGATGGCTCAGGGGCAATGTGAGGAAGTATTTTTTTCACAGAGAGGGTGGTGGATACATGGAACAGCCTTCCTGAGGAGGTAGTGGGGTCAAAAATGGTGGGGCAATTCAAGACTGCGTGGGACAGATAACTAGGATCTGCAGCTTATCCAATAGGTAGGGAATGGGCAGACTGGGTTGGCCAAGCGGCCCTTATCTGCCATCAAAGTCTATGTCTATTTCACCCCATTCTGGGTGATCAGTGACACCCCTTGCCCCACAATTTTCTATCCTGTATAGTTCACCATATCCCTGGTGTCCAGTGGGAACTGCACTCCCAATTTCCCTCCCTTATATTAGGCCCTGTCCCTAGCGGCTTGGTGGCTAGTGGAACCTTCTCCCTGCTGTCCCATTTTACCTATAATATCCCTGGTGTCTAGTAGTACCCCCCCATCCAGAATGCTGGTCAAGAAACAGACCAGAGAACATTGGCAGTCCAGCGGCCCCCTTACCTGCCCTCCCTGCACCCTGACCACTGCCCACCAAACCTTCCCATTTACCAGCAAGCTGGTGTTGTGCACTGACTCCCAAAACAGTGACAGGTAAGCCCTCTCCTCACCTACTCAGCCAATCACCATATGGATTGCCAGTGAGCATGCGTACAGTATACTGTATACTGTATGCACATTCACTGTCAACTCATACAGTTGCTTGCCAAAGAGGTAGGAGGAGGGCTGTGCTGGTTATCATATCAGGGTCAATGCACATCCCTGGCTTTTTTGTTAGGGGGGTTGGATGGGAAATAGTCTGGGTGTGAGCGATGTGGATGGGGGCTGCAGGACCACCAATGTTCACCCATCCATTTGTTGACCAGCATTCAGGGGGTGGGGGTAAGGGTACCACTGGACACAATGGATATTATAGATAACACTGGATGGGAGATCGGGGTGGAGGTGCCACTGGACACTAGGAATATGGTGAACAATATGGGACAGGAGATCTGGGGGGAAAGGGTGCCACTGGAAACCAGGGATGCAGTGAAACATATGGATGGGTGTTCATAGGATGGGGGGTGCCACGAGACACCAGGTGAACTACTGATATTAAACAAGATGGGTGATCAGAGGGTGGGGGTACCACTAGACACAAGAGTAACATTGATACTAATCAGGACGAGTGATCAGAGGGTGGGGGGGTGCCACTGGACACCAGAGTAACATTGATACTAACTGGAATGGGTGATTGGAGGGTGGAGAGTGCCACTAGACACCAGAGGCACATCAAGGGTGGAGGATGCCATCAGATACCAAAGAACATTGACACTAACTGGGATGGATGGTTGGAGGGTGGGGAGTGCCATTGGACACCAGGGAACTATTGATACTAACTGGGAAAGATGATCAGAGGGTGGGGGTGCCACTATATGTCAGGGAAAAGTTGCTACAAACCAGGACAAGTCCTCGAATGGTGAGGGATACCACTGGACACCAAGGAACGTTTGGTAGAACTGGGATGGGAGTTCAGAGGGTGGGGGTTGCTGCTAGACACCAGGGATAATGTAGCAGGTGCCCACAGGATGGGTTCAAATGGGCCAGTGGTTCCCATGCAAATGAGCCCATAATGTGCATATCAATGGTTCCTTAAACCCTTGAATGCCCTATGAGCTTATTTGCAAGGTACAACTGAGTATTGTGCCATGATTCCCAGTACTATCTGTCCTGGGGTACAATTCCCAATGGGCTGGATACAGCCCAGGTCCATATCAAGGCAGCACAGGTTGACTTAGCGCTGCACCGACACAGGCCAATATTCACTCAGATAGTGCTGGTCCACTATACTTCTGAATATCACAGCATCTGGATTGGGCACAGGTGCAGTGCAAACCTTTGCACCCAATGTGTGTCTGTTTTTTAATATCAGGCTCCCCATGTCATAATACTTTGCTGATGACATCACAGTTATTCTCATGGCAACAGGTTGTGATGTCACAACAGAGGATTATGACTTCAAGGAATTCGCTGCTGAGACAGATGAACTCAGAGGGACAATGATCTTGTTTTTGTGCAAATTTCCTCAGTAATAAATTATGGGGAGGAGAAATCTATAACAGATAGATTAAAAAAAACAAGTTTTACTGTGCCTAAGTATTGTGTTTTTCAAAGTTTTCCCTGAAGTGTCAGTAGCTCTTTAAGTGGCTTGCAAAAAGGCCGTACAGTGCAAAAGTGGTTCTGGTGGGACTTAAGGCTGGAACTTCTGTTCTCAGCTAGCACAGCAACCACAGGACCAACACAGTGAAGGTTATTTCAGTTGCTATAACATACTTAAGTTGATCCATTATTAAGTTACAAAAGAAAAGTTTAAATCTAAACGAATACTTATTTGCTTAAGTGGAGGGCATCTCACAGTCCAGAGTGGCAAGGGACTTTCAGCAAACTGTAAAAGAAAAGAGAATAAAAAGGCATAAACAACCAGGAAATTACCTGCCATAGATTCAGCAATCGTTAAGAAAGACAGTGAGGCACCACAAATTGAGAAACTCACCAAATGCTACCCTCTGATTATCTCTTTTACATTGAGAAATTTGTTTTCTTTTTAAAAAATGACCCAATCCCCTCCTTCACCTTCCTCCTTCCATTTAAAAGAGAACTGCACAGAATCTGCAAGTTATTTTCCCAGTAGAAGCTGTCTTTACCTACTGCTTTAAATTCTTTTGGTGCTCTAGTTATCCAGGCTTTTTAGCTATCCTAGTGTACAGTGTGTTTCTGATTTACAAGCTGCTGGTAAAAATCATTTTAGAACTGCATGATGTAGTTTATGTCCCTGTTCCACTCTTCTGTTGTTGGCACAATGCATCCATGCATTGCACCAGTGCACCAGTGATCACCACCATGGACAGTTCTCACCTCGAGATAGTCCCCGCTTCCAAGTACCTGGGTGTTTGGTTGGACAGTCACCTCAATTTCTCTACCCACATAGATGCCATCTGCACCAAACTCCGGTCCAAACTCACTGTCCTTTACTATCGCAACGCCAGTCTACCTCTCCCAACTCAGCGTGAACTAGTTCTCAAAACAATTTTGCCTGTCCTGGACTTTACTGACATAGTCTATGGCACTGCTCCAGCCTCCTCCCTCTCCAAACTTGGTAACCTACTCAACTCCTTCTGTTGCTTTGCTACCACCTCTCCTCCTCTTACCCATCATTGTCTCCTCTATGTTCCTCTCTCCCTTGCTCTGCTTTCCCATAGGAGATCGATCCACTGTACCTCTCTCATTGCTAAGTACAGTCAAAGCCACTTATAATGGGCACATTTGTGTAAGACAAATCTGCCCATTATACAGAGTGGTCTCTGTAACCAATTTCCATGTTTTTCTACATTTTTCTTGCCAACATACATTACCTATACATTGGGAATATGTACAGTACTGTAATATGAAAGTGCAAAATCCACTAACAGTACTGTACTGCATCTTTAAATGCAAGATGTGATCCAGGGTTCCCTCACTACGGACTGCCGGGGGTTAGAGGGGTCTGTGAATAGAACCAGCTCCCATTTCTCATCCCTCAAACACTCTGTCAGTCATCATTTCTTTCCACTTCATGTATGCAGTCCTTGATGGACTGTGGATCGGGACTGTCAGCAGCTGCCAGCGGAGCTCTAGTGCAGGAGACTGCCCGGCGATGGGGTATAGAGCAGTTCTGTCCTACATAGTCTGTAGCCCAGTGTCCCCAAAGAATGGCCACACAGCAGTAACACAGATGGGGCGGCTCACTGAACACTTTTCACGACTTGCAATTCAGTCTGCAACTCAGATATGCCGTGATCTCCCAGAAGTGCAATTGAGTTAAGAGAATAGGAGAAAGAATCACTCCAAGAATAGGGGTAAGGAGGTGCAAGGCAGGAGATAAATTGTTCTGTAGCTTAAAGTGCTTTAACCATCAGGTGCTACTGTAACTGGGGGTGTTAATTTGCCTCATTCACACTACGGCTACTTGAAATACCAGGCGCTTAGTAACTGCAACTAAAACTACCTCTTAATTGGCCACAAATTGTCAGATATACCAGGCAACTCTAGATTGTTATAACCAGAGGATTTTATATAGTCTGGTATTGACTTTGGCGAATGGTTTTTAGTATTTGCCCGATATAAGCAGCTGCCCACATTAAGCGTGGTCGCTATAAGTGTATTGGTTTGGCTCCCTACCTCCCTACCTATCTTCCCACCTCATGCCAGCCAAGCCCACAACCTACTCTCTATGCCAGAGGGACTTGTTCACCTTCTCCATTCCCTGTCCTCACACTACTGCTGGCCAGTTTGCCTTCTCGTACCATCTCCCTCTACTCTGGAATAACCTACCCTTTGACCTTCATCTTGCCTCCCCTCTCTCATCCCTCAAAAGACTTCTCAGACAGCTCCCCTCTCCTCTGTGCCCCTAATGATCCTAAACTCACCCCCAGTCTCCTCTCCCCATCTTACCTCCTCATTATCTTTCCTCTGCTGTGACCCCCACTCCATGTTCACAGGTCTTTCTCAGCCTGAGTTGACTACCTTCCTGATCTCAAGCTCATTCACTGCCTGCCCCAGGTCCTTGCTAGGAGACAAAATGTGTCAACGTATATAACTGCTTGTTATGCTTTGTTTTCCTACCTACTTACATTAGTGTTTACCTTGTCCTTTGTACCTAAAACATATTAACCTCCTACCTTGTATCCACTGTATCTAAAAAATATTACCCTCCTGTAAACTCTTATTTATTGATTGTATTGTAACATTGTTTACTCCTTTATGTACCTTGTACCTGGGTCACACCTGGAAACAAGCCTCAACTCAGTGTGCCTTTCCTGATCACCAATTTTAAATAAATAAATGTTCTACAATAGAACTTAGTGGCTAAGGGGGACATAAGCTGCATCATATAATTCTAAAATGATACTAACCACCAGATTTAAAAGCAGAAACCCCCACTGACATTACTACAAGGCCTGCATAGAAGGAACAATAACACAATTCTAACCAGTACTTAAAAACAGCTTCTACTGGGGGGGAAAATGACTTACAGGTCAGCACAGTTCTCTTTTAAGTTCTAGATGAAGTACTAGCAGAAGGTTTAGCATGGTTTCCTGCCCTTCCTTGGCTGTCTTCTAGTGTTGCAGTCACTCAGTGTAACTCTGTATGTACTCCTCACTGTCATGGAAGCAGCTGCTCTCTTTGCAGTGATCATGAACCTTCTTTTTGTTCAGAGGCAGTTGCCTTTGGCCACTGTTAAGCCGAGAGGCATGGAAGGAAGAGTTCTGCAGCTGCTCTGTGAATCTGAGCCCAGCTTAGATGCAGCATATTCTTTCCAGTGGGGTCCTGCCTCTACCCATTGGGAGATTAAGTGATTCGACAAAGGTTACTACGTGAGTACAGTAAAACCCCAGTTTTCTAAACCTCAGTTAACCAAAATTCTTAGTTATCCAAAACTGTAGTGTGTCTCCCAGCTTAATGGACTTCAATGTAAAGTGCTCTCACTTCAAAACACCATTTATCCAAACAATTTCATTGTCCCCCAGCAGATTCAGATAGATTAGGTTATACTGTATTTGGTTCTAGTGGGGTTTTAACTTATCTCCGGGTTCCCAATCCATTGCTATAACAAGCAGACTACACTGCTTCCTAAATTTGTATACCCATGACACAGAGAAACCATACAGGCTGGTGCAGTAATTTGGCACTAACTGTTGGCTAACACATTCGGAGTATTTGTCATTTCACTGCTGTGTTCAGCCCTCTGGTTAGCCTCCTCTGTGAATTCCTGTTCTGTCTTTTCTCCATTTTTGCAACAAATATTTTCTTAGTTGCAATTTCTTTGGCAGTGACCTTCCATTTTCCTTTTTTGCTCTCACTTATGGACTTTCCATGTGGTATTCATTTTTCATCTTGTTTGGCGGTTGTGGCTTGTTCATTCTTGACTCATTAGCACATGAGTTTGTGATACCAAGACAAGATTAATGTACAATAATACACTTTATTGTGGATTTCCATCAAAGCTGATCTGTCCTTTCAGTCAGTGCAGAAAACGGCACCGATTTTATTCCAGGAACACCACTGATTGCTCCGGGGCAATGAGGGTCTGCTCACGGTAAGAACGCAGACCACAAAAGACAAAATAAAAAAAAAAAGGACAACGATCCTCTGCCAACAATGAGCCTTGACCTGACTTGTAGGTTGAAAAAAAAAGCTGTTTTTATATTAATGAATAACAGGCATAACGCACAGTGTACTCAGGACTAAACTACTAAATCACTATGACTTTTTTAAGTGCATTTATTTATGAGTCATTATTACAATATCAGTCTAGTGTTGATGGAGATACAGTACCTTGGCTTCCAGTGGGACCTTGCATTTATTTCAATGTGCATTATAAGGATAACGGACTGGCTATGACCCCATATGCTCTGTCTTGCTTGGTCTATTTACATGAGAAAGGCTTAAACTGTATCCCATATCATAAAACAAGCATTTGTCAATGCCGAATGTTCGCTTGCTGGCATTGGCATTGGTAGTGTAGGAGTGAGAAAGATACATAATAGGAATGGCAGTGAAGTATTTAACTGAAGCCAACCCTGCCACCACCCTGCTGAGACAGACAGGAATTGGCGTGTGCCTTCGGGTTGTCAGGCGTAACGGTCATGCCATTTCACCACACCCTACCCTGTGTCACGGTGTGCCTTGGGGTCTTTGGGCCTCATGCTCACCCCATTCCATCAGGAAATACGGTGAGATGGGTGCAGTATAGGAGAATGGGGTGAACTTTGGGGCTGAAGAGTCCAAGGCACACTTTGATGCCTCTCAGTGGCTGCAGAGTGTGGATGGGGGTGGAAAGGTATGAACATTACAGGAGACAATCCCTAGTCACACCTCTGATGCCTGTCAGTCTCTACAGGGTGGGGCGTTATGGTCAGAAACCATAATGCCTCAGGCGTCCATTGGTATTTTCACTCCAAATTTTCAACATGGGTTTTTTGTGGCCCCCACCTTATGAACAGTGGCAATATCAGTTTGCCAGCCAAAAGCTGATTTTGCACATCGACTACGCCATTTGGCACCACAGGTGCAAAAACACATTTAGAACAGGATGTGAAAAATGACAGCTGTACTGTTCATGGGGAGGTGAAAAAATGGCAATGTTGAAAATCTGCAGTGAAAATATAAAAGAACTGGTGAAGTCACGAGTGTACGTAGAAACTGCACAACGGACACCCGTAATGTAATTAGTCTGGGGATTTTTTACAGCAGATTGTCAATACAGGCATTTTGGGACCTCCACTCATGAACAGTGTCACTGTGATTTTCTTAATCTGTCCCGAACAGTGATTTCCCTCAGCGATCATGCATTTCTGGGCTAGAAGTGTGAAAACACATTTCGGACAGGGTGTGAAAAATGACAGCTGTACTGTTCATAAGGAGGTGTGGAAAAATGCCAGTGCTGAAAATCTGGAGTGAAAATATTACAAATTCATGAACTTATGAGGGTACGTGGAAACTGCTCAATGCTCGCTTGTAACACATTCATTTTAAGGACTTTTGTCACCAAATTTTTAACATAGCCATTTTAAGACCTCTGCTCATGAACAGTGTCACTGTGATTTTCTTAATTTGTCCTGAACATTGATTTTGCACACTGACTGCACAATTGTGCGCTACATGTGCGAAAAAACATTTTGGATGAGATGTGAAAAATGACAGCTGTACTGCTCATAAGGAGGTGTGGTAAAATATCAATGTTGAAAAGCTGGAGTGAAAATATTAAAAATTTGAGAACTTATGAGCGTGAGTAGAAATTGCAAAATGCACGCTCGTAACACAGTCATTTTTGGGAATTTTTTCACCAAATGTTCAACAAGGAGTTTTGGGGGTCCTACCTCATGAACTGTGCCACTGTCGTTTCATTACTTGGTCCTGAAAGGCGGTTCAGTGCAGTGACCGCAAAATCACCTTTCAGGACCAAACAACAAAATGACAGTGACTGAGTTCATGAGGTGGGGCCCCAAGAACCCCATGTTGAAAATTTGATGAAAAAATTCCCCAAAATGGCCGAGATATGCACCAAAGTTGAAAAAAAAAAAACATTTATGCCATCATACCGCTTACCAGCATTTCTTCAGTTCGTGGTCAGCTTTGAAGAGTGCAGACGTGTTCCCAGTCCACCGAAGATCATCACGCTGGGCTCCAGAGGTAAGTATGGGGGTGTGTGGGTGTGGGGAGGTGCATGTGCAGAGGATGGGCGCGGGTTGGGGGAGGGGTGCAAGACAGTCGACGAGGGACTTTTTTTTTTTTTAACAGTTTTTTTTTCTTCTGCAGGAAGATGACATGCGACTTTTGCCATGTTGGGGTGGGCTCCCAGTGTGGCAGCTGAATGGTTATTTTTGGGGGGAGCCAGTGGAGCCAACGGGGGATTGGGCAGCCCCGTTGGCCATACCAACTTTTGCCATGCTGGGGTGGTCTCCCAGGGTGGCATCTTCTTCAGGAAGATGACGCGGGACTTTTGCCACACTGGGGTGGGCTCCCAGTGTGGCAGCTGAAAGGTTATTTTTAGGGGGGCCGCAGTGGAGACGATGGGGTATTGGGCCACCCGTCGGCCATACTGACATTTTCCATGCTGGGGTGGGCTCCCAGCATGGCACCTAGAGGTCTGTTTGGGGGGGGCAGTGGAGCCAATGGAGGATTGGGCACCTCCGTCGGTCATACAGTGTACACGGGTGGAGGGGAGCACATGAGCAGGCTGGGGTGGGCTCCCAGCATGCTACGTAAGTGGGGGGGGTGACAACGAACTCACTGTGACAGTTCAGATGCAGTGAAGACATACGTGTGGGCAATTTGCATACTGCGTCGGCAGTATGCACATTGCCTACACGTTACCACCACTGATTGTGGTGGTATTTTCCTCAGAACTGTACACCACTGCATCTGAATGCTGTCATAGACAGCTCAGACATTCATTGGCACGGTGCAGCTGTGCCTGCAAAAGGGACCAGGGCATTGGAAGTGGGAGAGGCACACCTACGAATTATCGTATGGTGGCACTATGTTTCTTGCACATGCTTGCAAGCAAACATAATGAGAGCTGGTGACCACAATTTTACAGAACAGAATCCCTACTGATATTAATTTGGTCCTATGGTATATGGTTCATTGGTGAAAAGTGGGGTTTAAACTTGTGAAGGGGGTGGGGTGGGAGAAAAGGCTGTCAAGGGGGTGCTGATAAAGGAGGGACTCTGTCTCCACCCCCCTGGGGACCAGAAGGATTGCAAGAAAAGGCCAACTGGCAAAGTGCAGACCAGGAGAAAACAGAATCCCATGGGAGAGTAAGGCAGGAAATGAGAACTATAGGGAAAGGGTGGAAGGTAGTCTCTATAATGCCAGGAGCTTGGGCAATAAATGCCTGAGCTCCAGGCGATGTTAACTGAGGAGCAGTGGATGTGGCAGCGGTCACTGAGACTTGGGCCACTGCAAGACATGACTGGGACCTGAACCTGGAGGTTACACTATGTTCAGGAAGGACAGGGGAGGAAGGGAGGAGGGTAGCAATGATAGTCAAAAACTGCATTGGCATAGGGGGAGTAGAGGAGGAGGGAACCGTGGAGCAATTTGGGTCCCCTTGATAACAAGGGGGGCAAAGAGTAAAAATAGGAGGGTGTATAGACCCCTGCCCTGGCGGAGGAGCTGGAGGACAGTCTGGTGGCAGATGTTAGGAGACACTGCAGACTGGGCAGAGGAAAGGTGGGTGTTAGGGGACTTAAACATGCCAGGAACAGACTGGAGACTATGACATCCTCTCTGACCGGGGAACAGAGGTTGTTGGATGCCTTAAGGCGTTCCTAACTCAGCAGGTGAGGAACCGACCAGGAGGCATGGGTACTGGATGTGGTCCTGGCAGACAGTGACCAGATTAGAGCCTGGAGGTAGGGACCCATTTTATGGGGAGTGACCATGCCACAGTCTGGTTCTGCCTGGACCCAGAGGGTAGAAGGCTGCACAAAGACGAAGTAACCCACTAGGGGAGTGACTTAAGAAATGGGAAGGATCCTTAAGGAGCATTTGATGGGATTGGGTCCACATGGACACTGATAGTAGGTGGAAATCATCAGGAGAGGGGCAGGATGCTACCAGCACCTGTGCAAGAGTAAGACAAAATGCGGTAGGGCCCAAAAACCCTGTTGGTGGACCAGGGAGGTCCAGGAGGTGGTGTGGGGAAAGAAAGCAGCCTAAAGAAATTCAAGTGCTCAAGGAGGAAAGGATCGAGGGGAGTAAGAGCAGATGGCTAGAAGGCCACTAGAGTGGTGAGGCGCCAAGGCAAGGAAGGAGCAGAACCTGGCAAGGGAAATTAGGAGAGGAAAAGGGTTCTTTAGATACATTGGGGAAAGACGAAGGGGAAGGGCAGATTAGCAGATTAAATCAGGGAGAGATGGGCACAAGACCCAGGGAGCAGGCTGAGGTACTAAATGAGTACTTCACCTCAGTTTTCACCAGGGAAAATGGGGATGCTGCATCATACATGGGAGGAGACAGAGATAATGAGGAGGGGGACCCTTACCGATCGGCAGGTCTGGGGAGGGGGGGGCATCACTGGCAGGTGGGGGGAGGGCTAAGCAAGAAGAAGAGGTACCAGAAGTGGAAATCACAGCAGAGAGAGTGAGGGAAGCTCTCAGCTCCCTTAAGACGGAGAAAGCACCAGGGCCGGATAAATTACATCCTAGAGTGCTGAAGGAACTTGCAGATGTCCTGGCGAAACCCCTGGCAGAGCTTTTCACCATCTCTCTGAGGACAGGGTGGGTGCCCCAAGACTGGAAGGTGGCGCATGTAGTGCCTATCCACAAGGGGGGGATCAAGGGAGCTGGCAGGGAACTACAGGCCTGTCAGCCTGACATCGGGTGGTGGGCAAGGTGATGGAGGCATTGTCAAGGAGAGGCTAGGGGGACCTGGATAAGTCAGGGTGCCTGGATGATAGCACATGGATTCATCCCAGGAAATCGTGTCAGACAAACCTGGTGGAGTTCTATGACTGGGTGACAAGTGCCTTGGACCTGGGTAGACCAGTGGATGTCTCTTTCTAGACTTGCAAGGCATTTGACTCTTTCCTCACGTGGGCCTGTTGGATAAGCTAGGAAATGGGGTGGGAAACCAGATGATCAGATGGATAGGCAATTGGCTCCAGGACCGGACCCAGAGGGTCGTAGTTGGTGGGATAGTCTCATCCCCAAGGAGGGTCATTAGTGGGTCCCACAGGATCAGTCCTGGGCCCTTCTGTTCAACGCTACGATCTGACATAAGGACAGGAATCAGAGTGAGGATGAGTCTCTTGCAGATGACTCAAAACTGGGGCGGTGGTGGATGGGGAGGAGGGGGGTGGCCCTGCAGGGGACCTGGAGGCTCTGGAAAGATGGTCTAAAAGTGGAAGCTGAGGTTCAATGCAGGAAATGCAAGGTACTCCACCTGGGGGCAGAAACCCAGGCCAAGTGTACACCCTTGGGGGAAATACTACAAGTCTCAATGGCTGAGAGGGACCTGGGGTGGTGGTGGATGTCAAGATGAACAACTCTGAGACTTGTAGGAGGGCAGCAGCAAGGCCAACAGGATGCTGGGATGCATCACTAGGGGATCACCTCCAGAAGGAGGAAGTGATACTCCCTCTGTATAACTGCTTGGTGAGGCCGCACCTGGAGTACTGCGTGCAGTTTGGAGGACACACTTAAAGAGGGACATTAACCTCCTGGAGAGGGTCCAGAGGAGGGCAACCAAAATGATTTGGGGCTTGGGGACAGGACCTATGAGGAGGAGGCTCAAGACTAAATATATACACATTGGAAGAGAGAAGGGACGGGGGACATGATAGAGGTCTTCAGGTACATGAAGAGGTAAATAGGGGAGGAACAGTCAGGGTGCTTCAAGGAAGGAGGAAGGGCCACTAGAGGGCATGGGTGGAAGCTGGAGGGGGAAGATTCAGGGAGAAAGGAGGAGGTGCTACTCACTGAGAGGGTGGTGGAGCCATGATGCACTACCTAGGGGGCTGGGGGAGGCAGAGACAGTGGAGGGGTTCAAGAGGGGTGGGACAGGTACAGGGAAGGGTTCAGAAAGCAAAATCCAATGCAGCAAGAATATCCGGAACTGGGAAGGGAGAAGCCAGAGAAGGCGAGGGGGACAGCAAGGTCAGCACCCAGGGTGGGGGCTGACCAAACGAGCAGACACGAAAGACCGTTAGGCCTATTCTGCTGGCATTTTAGTATGTTAGTATATGTAAGAATTGTCTTGATTGATTGATTTGAAATTGTTTTACTAGTTAAGCATCCAGAAAAATACAGGACTCTTGTTTACATAAGTAATCAGGAGAAGGGGGATTGGAAAATAAGAGCTGATCCAAGGCTCCTATAAAAAGTCTTACATCTGTAGCTCCTGCACCCCCCCCCCCAAAGTTCCAAAGTCACACCACAAGCAGCACCCACATTATTTGCAGTACTGGTACAGTAGCTGCCTACCCCAGAAAGACACCCTAATTATTGTGGATATTAGCATAGACTGGAACAAAGGGAAAAAAACATACTGGTAATGAAATCCTGAAAAGTCTAAACCTCAGTCAACTCACAGACACCTCCATTTGTCTAAACCTAAAGAGTAATAAACACACTATTTTGGACTGGGTGTTAACTAACAGAGTTGACAAGGTTAAGAGAGCTGGAACACTTGATGATTCTGCCAGTGAGCACTCCTCTAAATACTGCATCTGGTCCTGCAAACCTCAGCAATCACCTCAAAACCCCTGATCTATCGCTCCTTCTCCATCACAGATGCTACTACCCCCTATCCTATCCACTGTTAACTCCACAGACTGGTCCAGACTTTACTTGCTCTCTGACATTGACACAGCCACCTCCTACAGGTACTTCTGTATCAAGCTTATGGCTATCCCTGACAAATACATCCCTCTCATCACTAGGTGGGTGTGGGGAATAAACAACAAATGGGTGACTAAAGCTTAGAGATAAACTCTGGTCAGCTTTCAAGCTCTCCCCATCCCCTGCAAACTGGCCTACCTACAGATACCTTGAAAATCTATGTAAGCAAGTCTTAGTAGGTCAAGAGCTTCAGTAACCCAAAGAAATTCTAGTCTGCTATTAATTCTCTTATTAATCCTGGACCCAAAAATCCTACTAGCTTATCTGGCCTGTCAGCACAGCAGTAGGGCTACCACTCGTGACACTTTTGACCTGGGTTCAGGAATTAGCTTGGGTTGTTGAGGGCTAGATAGGGGAAAGTGGAATAAGCATCCCACTAGAAGCTTTCCTTCTCTGGGGGGCAGGGAGCCAAATCCCACAGTGCTAATGCCTTCTGTAGACATATGGGTGGTAGAGCACTTGGGACACAGGGAGGGAGGGAGGCTGTGCTGCATATTGTGAGTGAGTGCTGATGCACGCTCATGTCAGAGACCTAGTCCCAAATGTCAATATCCCTGTGGGTCAGGGGAACACAGAACTTAAAGGGGAAAACTAAATAAAGGGTAAATCCCTCCTCTACCCATAGCTACATGAAGGCCAGTGGTAGCACGTCAAAACAGCAAAGTCTTTACAGCTAAATCAATTCAGCAAAGTCATTACAGCAAGAGACAGTATAGCGACAGTGCCTTTATAGCAACTAACAATTTGCATGACTCAGTCTTTTCAGTGATCCCCTTGAGTCAATGTGAGACTCAGAGTAGGAATCCTTAAGATGGGGGGGTGTAGGGAGGCATAGCCTGCCCCCCCCCCCGCAATACACCAATATATATACTGGCAGCACAAGTAAAGTTTGAAGATTCTGTGGCATTTTTTCTCTTCCGCTCCCTTCTCTGACCCCCAAACACCAGCAGTACCATAAGAAGTTTAAGTTGTTGTATGACACTTATCTATCTCCTGCTCCCCATCCCCCAATATATAGTAGCCCGATTGTGCCTGTCATTCATTTCGTTCACAGGAAGGATCCCACTTTGAGTATCTCAAGGGTTTGGTGTATACATTTCAATGTCAGCTGTGATATAGTAGCTGAATAGACGTTCGTGGGAAAAAAACTGTTGCTATGATTACATGCGCTGAATTAGACTTGATGAAATTTACCTCACTATTTTAACTTCGCTGTAATGACATGGAGCCAAGGCCGGTATACCTGACCGTAAGGTGGTATATCCTCATGCCAGAGTGGGGAATGCAAAAAGAATAAATAAAAAAAAAATACTAGCCTCTTACTTGAAGGTACATTAATTACTGATCCCACCACCATGGTGAAACTGTTTAATGAGAGTTTTACATCTTGAGCTGGTTATTTATCCCAACCCCCTTCCTGTGATCAAAAAGGGCAGCCCTAACCTCTCTTTCAACAGCTTAATGGATAGCTCCCTTCAGAACTGTGGATGCCCTCCTTTCTATTTTAAAACAGTCTGTCCTGGTGAGACCTATCTAACAGTGGAACTAGCAGTGATGAACTAGAACTCCAGTTCCTGAAACTAACTGCTACTGCCATTGCCCAACAGCTATCGAAAATGTTTAATCTCTCATTTGTCCCATCAACTCTGCCTTCTGTCCGGAAGGAGTCCCATGCTGTGCCAGTCCCCAAAGGAAGAAACACCTGATTTGTCATGTACTACCAACAAATCTCCATTCTGTCTTAACTGAGTTCATTCCTTGAGAAAATTGTCTTTGCACAACTTCACTGCTATATAAACTGGCACAACCTCCTCACCACTGGGCAGCATGATTTCATGAAGGGCCTCAACACTTAATACTGCCTTTATAAGTTTTACTGACCATTCCCTCTCAGCCATGGATGATGCTAAACTCACAGGCGCAGTATTTGTGGATCTGACAAAAGCATTTGATCTTGTCATCCCCCGTCTTTCAATAACTAAACTACCAAATCCTGGTATATCCCCTAAGTCCACCTCCTGGATTGGTAACTACCTTTCAGGTAGCTTCTAATGTGCTTCACCAGGAAGCAAATTTAACCCATAAAGTAGGGGATACCACTAGGATCTTTCCTAGGCTCTCTCTCTTCCATTTATTTATAAATAACTTCCCTCAAGCTTGCAAAATTGCAACTATCTCCTGTACATCAGTGATCTCATAATTTTCCATAGCTCAAAGTCACTTACCAACATCTCTCAGAACTTGAATGACTTTTCCCTTATCCAAAGTTGGTTCCTGTGAAACAAGTTACTACTCATTGTCAAAAAGACTAAATCCATGCTATATGGCTCTAAACCAAAACTCTTTCAACAGTACTCCCTAATCTTGCCTACTCTGATGGCTGGATCATGGTGCAGGCACACACCTTTAAATACGTAGGAGTCATACTTGACACGGCCCTCACCTACTCAAACCATATTACTTCTCTGAGTATAAGAATTCACCAAAAATTGAGTTTAGCTTACAGACTAAAGAAATACATGATGCCTGAAGTTCACCTCACCATTGCCAGATGTACTAAGTTGCCTGTACTGGATTAGGTCTCTTCCATTTATTCACAAACCACAGCAAAAGACATTGCCCATCTAGTGACAATTGACAACAGCATATGCCAGTTTGCCTTCCTGGCCCTTTTTAGAACACACCACTGTGACATTTATAGTAATCCTGACCAAATCTCCCAAGAGGTATGCAGCGACCTCACCTTCTGCTGCCTGACTGATAAAGCATTATGCACCCCTAACATCTCTTCCTTGTCAAGGTTCCTAAGGCATAAAACACATCAACATGACCTGAGCACCTCTGATCACCTTCTGCTTTATGTACTATGGATAAATTCTGACATGGGCAAAATGGCTTTCTCCTCTGCTGGCCCAACCCTCTGGAACCCCCTTCCAGAGGGACTCAGAACTACCCCCTCCCACCCTCATTTTAAATCAAAGCTTCTTTGTTACCTATTGAATGCATCCTACTGCAGTTATGAAGCTTAAGGTACTAGCTACTAGCTGGCCAACCTGCGCAGCAGTAATGTTATTGCTTGGGATGCCAACAAATGTGGAACAGGAGTGAAGCCTAGGTTGCCAGAGAGCAGGCCAGGAGGTGAAACATGAACATTAGATGGACTGTCCGCCTCCTCTGAGGAGGCAGGAATCTCACACCCAGCAATATCCTGACCCAAGCAGAGGCTAGGGACAAGTACGCCTGGGACCAATATGTCTGCTGTGATTGGTGGGTGTGGCAGATGTCTAAACATCAGGAGCGTGAGCATACCCAATATGTGCTGACATTATTGCATGTCCATATCACCAGGAATTACAAACACAAGCAAGAAAACCCATTGAATTTCATGCAGCATGATGCCTGGGGACCCATGGCCTCCTCTGCCCATATGACGCCTGATGTAAGGCTCGATGGGAGATATAAAGGTGAACTTGATCTCTCCCCCAGCACCGCGGGGGAGCACCACCATAATGGTCAAGTCACAGTCCTCCATATTCAGGCGGTCAGGGTGATGCCAGGTAGGAGAGAAAGAGGTCTGTGGTGTCAGTGAGTTGTGTTAAGAGACATATCACCCAGAGATGTTATGTGGTATGGGTGACCTTTTTAAGTCACTGACTAATAACAGCAACTAAAAAAATGCCCAAGTAAACACAGTGAGCAACATAAGATCAAGCACCGCAAACAGCGACGGTCCCAAAAAAATCCCATAACCAGAAGTAAGAATTAACTTTTTTATGTGGGTGCTGCACCCCCGCACCCCCAAACTTAAGGATTGGGGGGCTTGCAAAAAAATATAAAACCCAAGGGCAAAAAATATTTCTCCCACATTTGTACCCAAACCCGGGTCCTTGAGCTCCACTGGCAGTGGCTCAAGCCACTATGCCAAATGGCCAGCTCAGCAGGGCTTGGCCATGCACATTTTTATTTATTTATTTTTATTTACTGAAATGTTTCACCAGGAAGGCACACTGTGCAACAAGTTGCTCATCTCCAGGTGTGACCTGGGAGGTAGGGAAACATGAGGATAGTTTTCAGAGATTTGGTACACAATATAAATTTATAGTAGATTACATTCAAATAATTTGAGCAGACTGTACAGGAGTAATGAAATAGCAGGATGCTAACAGTTTTGAATTAGACAGATACTACATCAGCACTTTTGGATTAGATAGCTACAACAACACAAAATAACATTTAGGCATACACTGAATGCTACATAACTGTGTAGCTAGTAAATGGCTGAATAGAATTGTTGTAGTTTGATCTAGGGAAGTTAGTGAGGAGTAAGCACAGGCAGAACAGGTTGACTAAGATATAACAGAAGTGCACGTTAACTACAAGTGCAGTAGAGATTAGGGATCAGCCATAACTAAGGCTATATAAGGGGAAGAAGGGAAGGTGAGAGAGAGGTAGGTATGTCAGTAGGCAGAGAAGCAGAGGGGTGGTGGAAGGGGATGGAATAAGGAGGCGAAGGAAGAGGTAGGAGGAGAAAGGTCTGCTGGGGTCTGACCCCTGCAGTATGCTGAGGACCCTACCTGCACAAGGCAGGGGTCAAGCACAACAGGAAGGGAGCAGGTTTCCCGGCTGTTTCAAGCAGAAGAGAACTGGTTGCAGAGCAAGAAACAGAAGTCCAGAACTACAGATTTTTTTACTAATTAATCACTTCTGTCTCAGCAGGAGTAGTACCTGTTTGGATTAAGCAAACAGACACTTTATTAGAAGAAGGGGGTCTCATTTAAGTAAAAAAAAAAGTGTTTTTTTTCTGAGGAAGGGCAGTATCACCTTAATTTACTGAGAGTAGAGAGTGAATCTAATTGGGGGTGTGATTTAGCAGCTTAGGTGTACAAAAGCAGCTGTCTCCAATTACAGCTTCTGGCTGTTTCTAGCAGAAGAGAACTGGTTGCAGAGCAAGAAACAGAAGTCCAGAACTACAGATTTTTTACTAATTAATCTCTTCTGTTTTAGCAGGAGTAGTACCTGTTTGGATTAAGCAAGCAGACACTTTATTAGAAGAAGGTTGTCTCATTTAAGTAAAAAAAAGTGTTTTTCTCTGAGGAAGGGGGCAGTATCACCTTAATTTACTGAGAGCAGAGAGTGAATCTAATTGGGGGTGTGGCTTGGCAGCTTAGGTGTACAAAAGCAACTGTCTCCAATTACAGCTTCTGGCTGTTTCTAGCAGAAGAGAACTGGTTGCAGAGCAAGAAGAAACATAAGTCCAGAACTACAGATTTTTTGCTAGTTTCCCTCCTTCCCACCCCTCCACCCAAAGCCAGTTCTAGTTTTATAGCCACTGAATTTGACTGACAACAGGAACTTCCTGTTTGGCAGCAGGAAGGAAGGATCAATGAGATACATTAGTTTCAGCATCCTTGAAGGAACCTAAAAAAAAAACAAAAACTCTTTATCCCCTTCCCCCCCAGCTGCTGGAGGTCTGAATCCAAGCACGGAGGAAGGAGACTGCTAAAGACTACAGGAAGTTCCTGTCCCAGAACAGGAAGGGTGAGAATTGTAAGGGCACATAGGCAGCAGGGAAGTTAGTGTAAAAATACATAGAGGGAGGAGACAATAAGCATACAAAGCAACAAGAGAGGGGACACAAAATAAGTCAAGATGGGAGTGGTGCAGTGCAATGGCTGTGGAGCAGCAGTGTTCTGGGAGATATTCTGGAGGCTGCAATGCTGCCCTGTTTGCAGGCACCTCTCTGGTTTGAGGGAGGAGGTTGCCCGTCTCCAGGCTGACCTGGCTAGGATTCATGAAACCTCTTCCCCCACCCAGGGACCACCAGGGCCATCACAGTTACCTCAGAGGTTGCCAAGAAAGAGGAGCAGTTGGACCAAGATGGGCTCAGGGAGGGAAAGGGTGGTGGAACAGAGGTGCATCCCTCCAGTTGTAGCTCTCCACAATTCATATGCTGTTCTGGCAAAGAGTGGTTCCTCTTGGAGGCACCTGCAGTGGAGACCAAGGAGGATGCTGGGAACCTCCACAAAGGAGACCCACAGGAGGGTGGCACAAGACCCCACAGGGGAAGAAACAACTCCTGGTGGGGGACTCAATCATTAGGGGGTAGATGTGGGGGAGGAAGGGGATAGGGAGGTAAGGTGCCTGCCTGGTGCCACGGCTTGGAGGGACAGGAAGCGAATCTTCAGGATCGCGGGAGCAGCTGCACAAGGGATGGAGCTGGATGTCATTGTCCACCTAGGGACAAATGACCTGGCTGTAAATGGGATCAGAGCAGTGCAAGAGGAGTTTGTGGAGTTGGGAAGGGGCCTTAGACAAGTAGCATTTATGGTGACCTTCTCGGAGGTGCTGCCTGTCTATGGCAAGAATGATGCTAGGGTATTCCACACCATGGGATTCAATGAATGGTTGAAAAACTGGTGTGGAGCTCAGGGTTTTGGCTTCACTGGGGACTGGGGGGCCACCTGGAGGGATGCAGGCTTATACTGGTGCGATGGTCTGCATCTGTCCGGAGGGGTGGATCCAGGATCCTAGGTGACAGGTTTAAATGCTTCATTGGCAAGCATTTAAACTAGCCAAGGGGGGGCACTGAAAAGGAGCAGGGAAATCCCAGCCTCCCCCCACAAAACGCAGAAGTTAGAGAGGCAAACACCAAGGCAGAGAAGTCAGTAGCGAGCAGGACAGGGATAAACGCAGAAAAAGGTGTTAAGGACAGGGATGGGGCTAAAAGGGGAAAGGCCATAAAAAATAAAGGGAAGGTGATGAGTACCAATGCCTGTAGTCTGTGCAACAAGCTCCCTCAACTAGTGGCCTTAATGGAAGAGGATGCCTGGATATTGTGGCAGTCACTGAAACATGGTACACAGAGAACCATGAGTGGGAAGTCAACATACCAGGATACACAGTCTACAGGAGGGACAGGGTGGGTTAAAGAGGAGGAGGAGGAGGAGGAGGAGTAGCTCTCTATATAAGGGAAGGGATTAAAGCAATAGAACTAAAAAGTAAACAGGAAGTTGATAAGTCACTATGGGTCACCCTGGAGACAGGAAATGGCACCACAATCCACATGGGGTTGTGTACAGACCCCTATCTCAGGGAGGAAATGGACAAGGAAATGATAGAGAGGCATCCTTAAAATGGCAGAAAAGGGAGATATTGTTGATGGGGACCTGAATATGCCAGATGTTAACTGAGTACCTTTGCTGCAGGCACATCCAAGAGCAGGGTTATTCTTGATGCCCTACAGGGGGCATGCCTCAGACAGCTAGTGTTGGAACCCACTCGGGAGGAAGCAATCATAGAACTGGTACTCTCAAATGGGGAAGGAGAAAGGATCTCAGATTTAGAAGTGGGCAGCCATCTGGGAACAAGTGCCCACCAAACAGTGTGGTTCACAATAAACACAGCCATAGAGTCAAGCCGTACAAAAACAAGAGTATTGGACTTTAGGAAGGCTGACTTTGGGAAAATGAGAGAGTGCCTTAGAAAAGCACTAGCAAATGGGCAAGAAGGAGGGGTGGAGGAACAATGGGGAATAATCAAAACAGCCATCGCAGAGGCAACAAGCCTTTGTGTGAAGCAAATCAATAAAACAAAATGAAGGAAAAAACCACTATGGCTCTCAAAAGAGGTGGCAGGGACGGTTAAGGAGAAAAGGATAGCATTCAGGAAATATAAGGAAACACAGAAGGAGCAGGACAGAGAACTTTATTAGTTAAAGCAGAAGGAGGCAGGGAAGGCAGTCAGAACAGCAAAGGCACAAACTGAGGAAAAGATAGCCAACTCTGTTAAGAAGGGGGATAAAACTTTTATAGGTACATTAAGGAGTGAAGAAAGACCAAGGGAGGGATGCAGAGACTTAATAAAGGGGAGGGAATGTGGGCAGAGGGTGACAGTGAAAAAGCAGGGATACTGAACGAATATTTCTGCTCAGTATTCACAACAGATGAGGAGGGGGAGGTGCCTAAACCAAACAAGGGAGAAACTCTGAATAGGGAGGTCGATATCAGTTCATTCACAGAAGAAAGGGGTTTTGAAAGAATTCTTGAAACTGAGGGTGGACAAAGCAATGGGGCCTGATGGGATTCACCCAAGAATACTAAAAGAACTAAGGGTAGAACTAGTAACACCACTGACTACTCTCTTTAACAAATCATGGGAGGATGGAGTGGTATCTGAGGACTGGAGGAGGGTAAATGTGATTCCACTTCACAAAAGTGGGAGCAGGGAAGAGGCAGAAAACTACAGACCAGTTAGTTTGACTTCAGTGGCAGGGAAAATTAGGGAATCACTTCTGAAGGAAAGAATTGTTGAGCACCTAGAGGCCAGTGGGGCACAGGACCCAAGGCAGCATGATTTCACAGTAGGAAGGTCATGTCAGATTAACCTAATACTGTAGATTTCTTTGACTGGGTGACCAAAGTAGTTGACCAGGGAGGGGCTATGGATATGGCCTACCTAGATTTTAGCAAGGCATTCGACACAGTCTCACACAAAAGATTAATACACAAGTTAGCCAGCCACGGAGTGAGTCCCAAGGTGGTAGCCTGGATAAAAAAATGGCTGGACAACAGGACACAAAAGGTAATAGTAAATGGAGTCTACAGTGAAGAAAGGAGGGTAACTAGCAGGGTACCAAAGGGTTCGGTACTGGGACCGGTCTTCTTTTAATATCTTTGTAAGTGACATTGGAGAGCACCTGGAAGGAAAGGTATGCCTCTTTGCAGATGACACAAAGATCTGCAACAGGGTTGATACACAAGGTGGGGTGGAAAGAATGAAAAGGGACTTGGCAAGGTTGGAGGAATGGTCAACTACGTGGCAGCTCAGATTCAATGCAAATGTAACCCCCCCCCCTGCAAATGGGGGTTCCCAAAAGACTTCCAGGAGCTTGCTTGAATGCTCCAAGCCTGAATGGTGTTTGGCATTTAAGCCATTTATCAGTGAGTGTTTTTAGAGCCTCTGGTACTGTCTCTTTAAGAGCTGTCTGCTTGCAGACATAATTAGTTTGTATGGGGGGACTGTGTGCTTCTCTGTTTGAGTACCACTCGAGCTACTGCCAATTCACTCCATTTTTTGCAGTGACTAGGAGTGCAAAGGGAACCTATCTGAAAGATGTAACTGCCAGAAATCATTTAGAGTAATAATGAAATTACAGTTTGTCTAACCTGCTTTCATTGCAGTCAGAACTGTGTCTGCCTAGTTCCCCATTCTGGTTTTGAACTGCTGAACTGGACCAATCAGTGTGGGGTAAGCTAGCTCTAAAATGGTGCCTTGGACGAATCAGAACTTGGACTCATAATCTGAGCCAGCCATAAGAGGATTGTATGGGCAGTGACTCTGGGAGATGTAGGTTAGACTTCGGCGCCTTTTTGGACCAACAGGAGCAGTCTATTGTGAGTGACAGCCATTCCAGTCAAGAACTGGGAGGAACTCAAAGGAAGTGCCCAGTTTTGTCTGTTGGAGTTTCAGTTGAGCTCTGGCAGTGAAGAGGGAAGGAGCCCTGTGCTTTTTCAGTGTGCAGTTTTAGTCGGGAAACTGTGTAAGGCCCAGAGTTCCGGTCTGCAGCTTGTGTAACTGCTTGTTAGGACTGAATCTGTCCTGTGAAGAGAATCAAAGGATATCTGAAGAGTAGAAACCAGGCTCACCCGTAGAAGACTGGAGAAATTGCTGAATTGCACTCAGTCTGTCAGAACTGAATCTGCTGTGTGTTCTCCTGGGTATTGTGCAGTAATTGCGATCGGGATAGAGAAGCAGCCTGCCTGTTTGCCATATAAATGTGTGAGTCTCGTGGAGCTCAAGAGTAGCCCTGCTGACATTGAAGGACCCTATCTTGTTTGGAGGTCGTGAGTACTAATTCAGGGTCGCTCCCTGTTGAATTGCCACATTAAATCCAAATGGAATCACTGTACTGCTGACTGTTTAAAACTAATTTTCTTTTCTCTCTGTGGGAAAGGGCCCTACCAGCTGCCACGGTTTGGACTAGCCACTAGGGCTTGGGTACCCAGGGACAGTAACTGGTAGGGATAGCCCTTGCACAGAGCCATAGGTAGATGAGTAAGTATTAAGCTATCTTAACATGTTTCCCTGTCCTTGTTATATTCCCCTAAATAAATCAGAGCTGCTTGTTTCAGCAAAGTTATACTGCCTGAGGTATTTGTCTATGTTAAAGTATTGTACTGTGATTGTTGCACTGTATCTTATTTTACAGGAGTCCCAGTGCCTGAACCAGCCCTGGGGGTAAGTGTATACTGTGAAGGTAATTTGATATATTGTGTGGGCCACTAGTGGGAAGAAAGGGTTGCAGTGTCCCAGAGGCTGTGACCAAGTAAGTTTAACTATTGCAAACCCTGACCTCTGGGTGGAGGCACCCGCCATTGGATCCAGGCCCCTCAACCTGTTAGTGGCAAATCAGGCAGGGGTAGTAGCCCCTGGGATAGCACCATCTAGGGGTTACACAAAGAAGTGAAAGGTAATGCATCTGGGAAACAAAAACCCAGGGGAAGAGTACACAATGGGGGGTGAGTTAATAACAATAAAAATCGAAAGAGACCTAGGAGTAGTTATATCAGATGACCTAAAGGTGGGCAAGCAATGTGAGAAGGCAGTAAGGAGGACTGGGGGATACTGGGATGCATAGGAAAGGCATCAACAGTAGAAAACAGGAAGTTGTTATCCCTCTCTACAGACAGTTAGTGAGACCCCATCTGGAGTACTACATGCAATTCTGGAGACCCCATCTCCACAAAGACATAGACAGAGTGGAGGCTGTTCAGAGGAGGGCAACCAAAATGGTGCAAGGCCTGTACCAGAAGACATATGAGGAGAGACTAAAGCAGCTTAATATGTATACCCTTGAGGAAAGGAGGGAGAGGGGGGCATGATAGAAATTTTCAAGTATCTCAAGGGAATTAACAAGGTACAAGAGGGTAGTATCTTTCAGAAGAAGAGATGTGCAAGAACAAGGGGCCACAATTTGAAGATAGAGGGGACGGCTCAGAGGTAATGTTAGAAAGTATTTTTTCACAGAGAGAGTTGTGGGTGCATGGAACAGCCTTTCTGAGGAGGTTGTGGAGTCAGGAACAGTGGGAGAATTCAAGAATGCATGGGACAGGCATAAGGCAATTCTAGTGGGGGGCAGGAGGAAGTAAGCTGTTGATTAACTAGAATCTGCAGCTTATCCATCAGGTAGGGAAATGGGCAGACTGGGTGGGCCAAGCGGTCCTTATCTGCTGTTAAATTCTGTTTCTATGTTTCTAGGTTGTGGCAGCAAGAGGTAGAGTATCAAGATATCCTGTTTGAGAGAGTGCAGCTTACTGCTACACTCGCTCTAGTTTAGTTTAGTTTAGTTTATTGTTCTAGGAATTAATACCTTTGAGACAAAGGCTCTTTTACAAAGGTTCCACGTCATAAAAGTACATAAACAAGCTAGACAGTATTACAAACAATTGGTAAGCAGTTTAAAAGGCCACAATAAAACAGTAACATTCATGTATGGAAAAGAAAATGAAATTCAGAGGCAATTTTAAGGCAAGGAATAAGGTTGGAGAGGTAGAGGGAGATAGGGAGAGAGAAAAATAAGAATTTAAGTGGCAGACAGGACCAGGTTAGTGGTACTCCGATTGTCTTTGTCAAATGAGGGGTTGTGGCGGTTGATGGAACATCTGTAAGTGCAATCAGGGGGTAGAGTCTTTAGTCAAAGCAGTCGCAAGAGCTGGAGGCTGTGAGGTGGGCGTATAGCATGGATTTGAAAGCTCCCAATGATGTGGAGGATAGAGTGGGTAAGTTAAGGGCATTGTACCACGTAGGTGCACGATAGGCAAATGATCTTTGTCCCTGAGCAGTCCTGCATCTAGGGACTTGAAAAGGTTGGTGCTCAGATCTTCTGGTGATATGGGTGCCGTTGTTCAGGTAGAGTAGATCCTGGATACACAGTGGAGTGAGTCCCAAGATTGATTTTTTTGCCATCAAGCAAGTGTGATACATGAAGCGATTTGAGAGTTGTAACCAACCGGTTTCCATGTAGAGCTCACAGGTGTGGGTCCGTCTCTGTGCTCCTGTGAGGAGTCGACAGGCCTTGTTTAGGGCTGTTGAGATGCGGCTTAGTGCGGTGGTAGTAGCAGAGCCATAGATAATTAGACCATAGTCTATGATCGAGATGATGGAGCTTGTACAGCAATCCTCAAGGCAGCTTGGTTAAAGAATTGATGGTTCCGCTACAGTATTCCAATGCGTTAGTTCACTGTTTTTGCTGTGTTATCAATGTGGGTCGCAAAGGTAAGACATTGGTCAAAAGTGATGCCAAGATATTTGAAAGTGTTCACTTGTTCAAGTGTATTTCCAAGGGAAGTTTTTATTGTGAGTGGAATATGTCTATTTCTGTTTTGATGACTGGCGAGAAACATGTTTTTTTTTTTGATTTAGGACCAGCTTGTGATCATGGAACCACTTTTCAACACAGGAGAAAGCAAGCTGCAAGCTCTGCCATAGTGGTTTGGGATCCTTATGGGAGGAGAGAATTACAGCATCTTCAGCATATAGTATTCATTTTTCTGGGCAGGATTTGGGGAGCGAGTTTAGGAATAGGCTGAAAAGGAGAGGGCCTAAGATTGATCCCTGGGGGACACCAGAGAGGATCGGTTTAGAGTCTGAGAGAACCTCCGAGATTTTTACTGTTTGTGATCGTTATGCCAGGTAACTTTTTATCCAGGCTCCTGGACTCTCAGCTAGCCCAATATTGAGCAGAAGTGAGATTAATAAGCCATGATGAACAGTGTCAAAGGCTTTTGTCAGGTCAATGAAAACAGCTCCGGTTAATTGTCCCTTATCCATGGCCTTGTGAACTTCTCCTGAGAAATCTAGTGGGGCTGTCGACGTACTGTGTCCTTTCCTAAATCCGTGTTGTTGCATGCAGAGTAGATTGTACTTTTGCAGGTAGTCTGAGAGTTGATCCGCCACAATCCGTTCAAGAGCTTTGGAGAGGGGTGGAAGTATGGATATAGGCTGATAGTTCCCTGGTGTGGATTTGTCACCCACTTTGTGCACTGGTGTAACTATAGCGGACTTCCATTTGCTAGGAAATTGACTTCGGCAGAGGGAGAGATTGAGAATTTTGGTGAGGGGGTGGATCACTTCTTCCGAGGTGAGAGACAGAAGTTTTAGATCAATGGAGTCACTGCTAGTTCTAGTTTTAGAGCAGGCCTTTTTTATGTATTTGTAGGCTTCATGTGTCTTTACTATTTTAAAATGAAATTGTGGTTGGTCAGGTGAGGTGATGTGGGATGAGAGTTTTGTCGAGGACAAGTCCAAGAAGAAGTCTGGTGGGAGGACCCTACTGAGGTCTGTGAAGGTTTTATTTAGGGCATCAGCCATAATCTTTGGGTCAAGGGTGGTGGAGCCATCAATATTCATTGTCGTGGGGGAGGATTTGGACTGTTTTCCTGTAATATTACGGATATTGTCCCAGAAGGATCTCCCCTCACTGCAGGTAGTTGCTAGAGCATTCTTGAAATAGGAGCTCTTCATTTGCCTGATTTGCGAGATGCATAGGTTGCTCACCTGTTTGTAGTTCAGTGTGTCTGTTAAGGAGCCTGTGGCCCTGGCTATAGCCCAAAGATGGTCACAAGCTTTGAGCTGAGTCAGTAGTTTGGCCGTTAGCCAGGGATTAGAGAGAGCTTTGATTTTACACTTTTTTAATGGTGCATAAGTGTCACAGGCAGTGTTGAAAGTTGTGATGAAGAATTCTAGGGCAGCGTCAACATCTAGCATATTGTAGATTGGGGACCAGTCTTGTTGTAGGAGACAGGTCTTAAGTTTAGTGAGGTTTCAGTGTGGTAGCACTGTACTCAGAATGGTTTTGGGAGGCGGTTTATGGAATTTATTTGTCCAGGTGCAGATCACAGGGGAGTGGTCACTGAGAGAGTTGGAGAGAACAGTGGTGTTTTTTATCCGGTCCGGGTGACTAGTAAGTATCCAGTCAATGAGAGTGCAGGTTCCAGTCTTGTAGTTTTTTCTAGTAGGGGAGTTGACCATCTGTGTTAGGTTGGCTGCTAGAATAGCATCCTTGCTGGATCCGATATCAGAGGCGAGCCAATTGATATTGAAATCACCAAGAAGGAGGAGCTCAGAGTCAGGAGGTTGCACTCTTACAAATTCAAGAACTGTCTGGAGCCCGGATCGAGGGTCTTTAGGGGGGATATAGACTGCAGCCATGGTTAGCACTTTGTTTTGGGAACCAAGGAGTAGCTTGACAGGGAGAAGTTGCACTAGGGTGTTTTCGGAGGAGAAACTGGCAGGGTGGCTAGATAGGTAATCCTTAATATAGATAACACAACCCCCCCCTTTTTTTTTGACCGGTCAAGTCTGAAAAGATTGTAGCCTTGAAGTGAGATTGCATGATCTGGAGTGCTAGGCGATTGCTAGGTCTCAACAATAGCTAATATGTCAGGATTATTTTGTCCAACAAAGGCTTGAAGAGATGCCAGCTTAGGAAGGAGGCTGCAGATATTTAGGGTAGCAATGGAGAGCCCCTTTTCAGTTTTTGAAAGCTTTGTTAACCTGTTTGAGACAGGGCCAGGGTTTGGGTGGACCCCACCTGGCATAAGAAGGAGGAGGAGCAGGAGTTTGAGGGATATCTCCTGAAGCTCATAGTATGTCACATTTTTCCTGTTTTTTACTGGTTTGGAGATGGTGTAGTTGTCTAGGGTCCCAACAGAGGGGGATGGCTAACGACAGGTGTTGATATATGCTCTTTCCAGCGAGGGCAGCCATTTGCACCCAGTCCTTAGTAAAGGGGTGCCTCAGGTAAGGGTAAAAAGGATTTTCCATGGTTCCATATTGTAGGTAGGAGGTTAGGATGATTACAGTGGGAGGTTTCGAGGGGTAGGAGGAGAGAGAAAGTTGGCACAGTGGATAGAAAAGGGAGAGAAACAGAAAAGACAAGAGGAGGTTTCCAAGGGAAGGCATTTTTGGTGAAGACAGCACTGCACTGTGTACTAGGGGTGTCAGAACAGTAGATGAGGGCAAACAAAAGAAATGAAGTAGAAGGAAAAACTAAAGGAGATTATGGTGGTTTGAGAGGGCGTGCTTAGTCATGCAGAGAGGGGGGTCAGGCAGAGCCTAGGAGAAGGGGGAGGGTATAGGCTGTGGGAACAGGATGGATGGTTGTTTAGGGGGCGGGTCCTATGAGCAGAGGTGGAACAAAGAGCCTATTTAATAAAGGTCGGGGGGGAGGGAGGACGGGCGTAAAAATTCGTCCGAGAGCAGTGCAGGTGAATGGGCGCCGAGCCCAGCCCAGCACACTATCAATGGCACCAATGGGAATGCAGTGGCTGGAACCGGTGGCCAATGGGAGAGCGTCTCAGAGCCCGGTCGGCCAATCACAGTGGATCCCTGCTTCTCTGGCCCAGTGAAGTCCTTACCCGGCTACTGCGAGGGGGTTTTCGGCGGCTGGTGGTGGCATCAGGGTGCCCCGAGCCGTGCCAACGGGGCACACGGCTGGCCGGTCCTGAAGTCCAAGCTAAGGTAGAGAGAGAGAGAGAGAGGCAGCTGTAAGTATACTGTATTTAAGTGGACACAGACTATGCCAGTACAAAAGAGCAGTCGGGGGGGCAGAGGAAGCTGGTAGAGGAGGATATTAAGTAGAAGCAGGTGTTAAGTGAGGCAAAGACAGAGAAATAATTAAAATGATAATAGAGACTCCTTTAAAGGTAGCGTGGGGTGGGGGGAGCCGCCAGAGACACGATCAAGTTTAAAATGATTGAAAGGCGCTGGCGCTGGCAGGGTGGGTAAGGTTAATGCAGAAACAGAGATCAAAGGGGAGGCTATCCAGTGGGAAATGTGGTACTAGCGAGGAAGGATGGCGATGTTTAGGGAAAAGAGGTTAAGCGGACAGCAACAGGCAGTCAGGGAAATAAGAAAGGTGAGGGAGAGAGCAATGGCGCACTTGGCGGTTCCTTATTCAAGGAGAGAGACAGTGCACCTGAGGTAGCAGAGCAGGTTGTGAGTCTCACACACGGGGCTTGGGTTAGGGCAGGGGGGCTGGTACTCCTATGAGTGTCCAAGGCAGGGGGTTAGTGCAGGGAGAGAGAAACAGAAAGACTAGAGAGCAGAGTTACAGCAGGGATGTGCAGGCAAGCCATGCACTGAGAGAACGAGAAGAAGCAGTCAGGAATTGGGCTTAGCAGAGAGAACCGAGGGCACAGAGTAAAAATAGCAGAAATACAGTAAGCTTAAGGTAAATTCAGTAAATTCAAGAACAGTCTATATACTCTAGTGGCTTTTGGTAATTGTACAGCAGTATTGACAACATAGCATTCTGAGACCTACACAGTACTAGCAGATGCAGAAATAAAACAGCAATTCAGAATCAATTATTTGGGAAAACATGTGTGCAGACTAGTGCAGTGCCACAGAGATAAGGCAAGGCCCTGGAGGCAGTTCACTAACTGTAGCTGGTCAGAGCTAATTATAAATTTGAGGCAAAAAGAGTGTCCAGGCAAAACATTCGGCCAAGAGCAGTGCAAGTGAATGGGCGCCGAGCCCAGCACAGCACACTATCAATGGCACCAATGGGAATGCAGTGGCTGGAACCGGCAGCCAATGGGCAAGCGCCTCAGAGCCCGGTCGGCCAATCACAGTGGATCCCTGCTTCCCCGGCCCAGTGAAGTCCTTACCCGGCTACTGTGAGAGGTTTTTCAGCGGCTGGTGGTGGCGTCAGGGGAACCCCAAGCTGTGCCAACGGGGCACACGGCTGGCCGGTCCTGAAGTCTGATCTGGCTACTACGAGGGTTTTTCCGGCAGCTGGTGGTGGCATCGGGGGGCCCCGAGCCATGCCAATGGGGCACACGGCTGGCCAGTCCTGAAGTCCGATCTAAGGTAAAGAGTCCATATTGGTGTTTTCTCATACTCGCTCTTTTTACAAGCAGTTTTATTGAGCCGCTCAAATTGAGATGCTCAATAAAACACATTCAGATCACTGTACACCCACACAGATATGCTCGAGTGCCAAAATATAATTGAGAAAAAAAATGATACTTGCTACTGTCTTGTCAGTTTATATGTACTATGTTAGCACTGCTTATACTCACTATGCTATATTAGGATTGGCATTACATTCTTTCAAAACAAATTTTTGGCTTGTGTTTTTTGTGCCACTTTATTGAAATTGTATCTAGTTGTATTACTTTATCTGTACTTTCAATTACTCTTGAAAATATATTTCCCAGCTTGCTCATAACAATGTTTCTTTCATCTCTACTCTCTTCTTTGTCTAGGTCCTTGGACCAGTGTACTTACCAGGTCAACAAATAAATAAGTATATACAGGGTAATAAGGGATATATAGATCAAGATGGCAAGTAGCAATAACACTGGTGACACAAACAATGAAACAATGGTAATAAAAGTATTACAGTTTATACAATAAGCCAGTTTTCAGAAATGCCAGGCAAATAATCAAGTGCAATTTATATACAGTCTCAAGGTACAGGACACGTAAGTAGCAGCATAGCTTTAAGGAAATGGAAGTTAGAAAGATTCAGCAAATATAAGAAAATCCCTTTTCCAGAGTTAATCTCCTGACACAGAAGTATTCAACAGGAGCAGACAGAGGTGAAGTGACTCATTAGGTTTACTTTAGCAGTTTGGAGACTGGAAGAGATTGAGGTATGTGATAGAAAGTTGTTCCACAGAAACAGAAGCCTGTGCCACAAATGTTGACCGTTAAACCTCAGAATTTGCAACTTATAACCTTGTTAGGAGCTTAGCTGATAAGCTTATTTAAATGCAGAAGCAAGCATTAAATACATATTTTTTGTTTATTTTTAAATTTTAGCAAGAAAGACATGCTGAGCAAAACCTTGTATGCACAGGATGACCAGGATGAAACCCACTTTTAAAGCACTCTGCAGTATGCTGCAGCAGACTTACTGAATAAAGCTATGTAATTTCTTTTTAACATAGAATAATTTTTATTATTTCCAGAAGCATCACATCCAGAACAGAAAAACTCCTGCCACCACAAGGCAGTACATAATTACGTATACATACCAATATTTGTCCCATCTACCAGTTACATACTCAGGCCAAACTTATAACTAACATCCGGCCCTTTGAGGAAGTATATAAGGGGAAATCAATCACACCAAACCTCAGTGTGTCAGCAGACAGAGTCATGACCGAGATTATACTTAAGGATTAGCTCCCTATGATGACCTGTACATTACTTGAGGGGTCTATCCCACTGCCAGAGGCCCAAAGTGGTGATTACCATGACAGGGGGGAGGGGGAGCCTGACACTAAGCCGAATTAAGATATGCCCCCCATTTGGAGAAGTAAGCAGATAACTGCCCTCTGGCAGCATAAGTTAACTTTTCAAAAATAGCTAATCTAGAAATAGCTGCATGCCATGACGAAATGGGCGGAGGTAGGGGTTGCCGCCATTGTCTTAACAGGAGCTGCTTAGCCTCCAGCAGAGCAACCAGGACCCAGTTCTGGTGTTGTGGTCTCAAATGCGCTAGCAGAGTCCGGTCACCCAACAGTAACATAGGATGCGAAAGATCTATGAGCTGCCCCAACACTGCTGAGCAATCCATTGCTACCGCTGACCAGAAAGGGGCTAATATTTGGCATGTCCATAAAAGGTGCAAAGTGTCAGCATCTCCAGCATCGTGCGTGCGAGAGAGACCCCCATTTGAATAAGATAGCAGGCATTCTATACCATCTAAGCAGTATCTTAAGTTGAATTTGTTGGCTTCTAGCATCCTTATACATAGAGTGCACTGCACAAAGGCAGCGGGACCAAGCCTCTGGACCAATCTGATTGCCAATTTCGGTGCCCCAAGCCAATCTGCACGACTCTGTGTGATCAGGTTGCGCTTCCCACCAGGTACTATAGAACCTGCTTGCTAGTCCACGAAAATAAAGTTTTAAATGTAGTGAAGACAGCCAATGCCACTTCGCTTCCCCTTTACTCGACCAGTCAATAGCCTGCACTGCATTGCGGAGTTGCAAGAACCTCCAAAAGTCCTGTGACTTTAACAGAAAACGTGCACGCAATTGTTCAAAAGACATTAAGGTGCTAGAGTCTGGCAAGTAGAGGTCTTGCACAGTATGAATCCCTTTCCCTTCCCACGAGGCCCACGTAAGGGGTTTGTTGCCCACCCTAATAAGTGGGTTGCGCCACAATTCCAAATACCTAAAGGGTAGCATGGCACCTTGCTTCAATGCCCCAGTCGACTTCATGAGGCGAAACCAGGCATTTCTTGTGGCGTCCATGACTGGAGTAAGTTTGTCCAGGGGTATAGCAGCATTAGTTAAGAGTAGGCTAGGGGGGAAAGTCTGACAAATCTGCTTCTCTAATTGCACCCACGGTGGTACAATATCCGAAGTTGGGACAAACCATTTAACTGCCTGGGCAGCTAAAAAGGACCAGTGGTATCCCCGAAACCAAGGGAGCCCTAAACCGCCCCGTGACCAGTGTGCCCATAATTTGTTGACACCCCATCTAGGTTTCCGTCCTTCCCATAGGAAATCTGAAATTAGCTTGTCTAACGCTTGAAATACTTTGTTTGATAACACTATGGGGAGGTTATTTAGCAGATATGCTACACGGGGCAACATAAGCATTCGAAGCGCTGCTGCCTTCCCTAAAAGGGACAAATTTAACCGCTTCCAGCATGACACCTCAATTGTTAATTGGGCAATTAACGGGGTAAAACTCCTTTATATGCCCCCAGGCAGAAGGGATATGTATTCCCAGATAATGCAGATTGTCAGGTACCCATGAAAGTTCCGTCCCCTGTAGACACTCATAAGTACACACCCCATTCAAGGGGGCAACACTAGTTTTTTTTTTATTGACATGCAACCCTGATATGCTAGCAAACAAGTTCAGGGACTCCTGTACCAGGGAGAGGGACTCTTGTGGCCGAGAGAGGGTGAGAAGTAAATCATCAGCATAGGCCGTTGTCAAATATTCATGGTTCCCCACCCGAATTCCCGAATCTTCTCATTGGCCTGGAGTACCCGTATCAAAGGGTCCAGGGCCAACAAAAAGAGTAACGGGGATAGCGGGCATCCCTGACGAGTGCCTCGCTGCAAGGAAAAGGGCATGGATATGTCCTTATTAGTAAGTATCCGAGCCATGGGTTTGTTATACAGAACGTGAACCCACTGTTTAAAATAGGTACCAAAACCGTATAGGTCAAGTACTGCATGCACGTAGGGTCACTCTACAGAATCAAAAGCTGTCGAAAAATCAACTGCTACAGCTGCCATAGGGGTAGAAGACCGCAAGGCTAGCCACTTAATGTTAAGTAAGAGGCGAATATTATCCGCCACTGCCCTAACTTTAGTAAAACCAGCCTGGGATGGATGTACGATGGAGGGCAAAACCTCCATCATCCATTTGGCAAGTATCTTGGCTACAATCTTAGTATCTATCGAGATTAGTGAGATAGGGCGGTAATTAGCACAACTTAATGGGTCGTCGGATTTCTTCGGGATAAGGGTAATTAATGCCTCCCGCATTGTTGGCAGAAGGGAGCCAATCAAGTGCGCTTCTTGCAAAGCAGCAAGTAAGGGGGTACAGATTACTGGGTTTAAAAGTTGGTATAATTCAGTGGTCATGCCATCCGGACCTGGAGCTTTGCCCTTAGCCAGCTGAGACAGGGCTTCACTGACTTCTGCCTCTGTAATAGGGGCGTCCAAAGCACTTTTCATAGCTTCTGATAGCTGAGGAATATGAGCTGACACGCAGAAATCCCTCAACTGGCCCCTTATATGCCCTTTTTCCTGGGAGATTCAGGATCGATACAGCATCTGATAGTATTGTGCCATACATTCATTAACTTGTTTTGGGCCTGTAACTATCTCCGCCTTTTCAGTTCTAAGGGCCTGAATGCAGGAAGCAGCTTGCTGCTTCCTCAGCTGAAAGGCCAATAGTTTCCCGCACTTGTGCCCACCCTCCCAGTGGGCATGTTTAGCCCTGGTCATGTGCCACTCAACCTGTTGGTGAAGTATAGTGTTTATCCGGTATTTTAAACCAACAATCCTCTGCAGCATAGTGACATCCGGATCCCCAGCAGTGATCAATTTAAACTGCTCCTCAACGGCAGAGAGTTCTGCTTGGAGTCCGTTAAGTTCTGCCCTACACTCCTTATTTTTCCGAGCTACATAAGCTATAATATGCTCTCTTAACACCACTTTAAATGCCTCCCATACTATTGTCGCGGCTGTATCCCTGGCTTATTATACTCAAAGTACTCCCGTGCAACGTCCTGGACCATACTTTGAAATAATGGATCCTTAATCAATAAAGGGTTACACCGCCATCTGGTGCCCCCCCCCCAGGTATCCCGCAATATGAAGAGTGCAGGAAACGGGAGCATGATCCAAAATTATTATGTCCTTAATCCCTGTTGCCACAATATCTTGAGCTGCCCATCTATTCGCCAGCCAGAAATCAATGCGACTATAAGTTGAATGCACCGCCGAAAAAAATGAATAATCCCTCCCCATAGGGTGGTCCTTCCGCCAAACATCAATCATGCCCCACTCACTCATCATTTCTAACAGGGTGCCCATTGCTCTTGGGTGAGTTTGGGGGGTGGGCTTAGATTTATCCAAACATATATCAGGTGCCATGATAAAGTCACCCCCTATCAAGAGTGGGCTATTGTGATATCCCTCAGTAAGAGATTCCAATGCCTGATTAAGATGAAGGAATACCCCTGGAGAGTCCGTATTTGGTCCGTAGATGTTTGCTAATACCACATGCCCCCCGGGTAGGAGAATCTAGCCCCAATCCACCGACCCTGGGCATCGGCGATTGTTTTATCCACCGTCCACGGGCATGATTTCCTAATCAAAATTGCTACCCCCTTAGACTTATTCTGGGCTGAACTGGCAATTACTGTCCCAACCCACGCCTTTTTAAGCTAACCAACATTCCTTGCAACAAGGTGTGTCTCCTGCAGCAACACAATATCTGCATGCAAGGAGTGGAGGTGCCTGAGAACAACACTACGCTTGACTGGATGATTTAGCCCCTTCACATTCCAAGATATAAGCTTAAGCCCCATACTGTAATGAGTCGCTAACACACTGAGGTTTCCGAGAGGGGGGGGAAGAAAAAAAAAAGGAATACACTACTCACCTCAGGAGCCCCGAAAGAGTGAGCAAAAGTAATAAGACAGGATACCTGAGGTGTATAAGAGTGCTCAACAAGCTCAAGACCAGCAGAATATACCGGGCAGGATGTGACCCCAACTGATCTAGTAATTGAGAGAAAAATACAGCCAGGGTTAGGTAACTCTCACTGAACAGTTATGACTTATACAACTGGGAAAATCCCCACTAAATTGTAAGTTGAACAATATTAGCTATTTTATTCCTCAGACCTCTACAAAAGTATATTAACAAGTATAAAGCACAGGCTAACGAGTCTTGGTGTACGCACAATGATGCTATACCCCGGTGAAATGCAAGGGTAAGCCTCTGCCTTGCTAGCCAAAGGCTCGAAAAGGGCAAGAGGAGATCGAACCGTCCAGTTACTAACAGGCTCGACCCCAGCCATGCCATGACATCGTCTCCAACACCACCCGAACTACACCGTAGGGTGGGGCATCTAAGTCGTAAAAGAACAAAAAAAAAGGGGGGGGCCCAATCAGTGGGTGTTCTCACTTGGGGGTCTGTACTAGCCAGACATAAAATACCAACCTATCTTAAAGGAATTGTTACACCTCGCTCCTTCCAAACCCCCAAAATCCCATATAAATGCCCCAATCCCTGCCCCCCTGCTCCCTAGAAGTTAATAACAAATACAGTCCTTATGTCATTCAGTCTGGTAGAGGTGCTCCATCAGACAAGATGGTCTCTCTGCTATCAACCTGCCGACCTTTGGATAATGCTTCCGCAAAAGACAAAGTTCCTAGCTTGGTGTAGGATGAGGAATTAGCTGTAGGCTCCTCCGCTTCAGGCAAACTGTCAGACCATGTTCCTGGCTCCACTGCTTCCATACTGGCTTCATCCGGTATATTATCTGGGTCCATTTGAACCCTGTGTAACAACTCCTCTTTCATTAACTTTGCCGGGGACGCCATTTCCTGCCCTTCCACAGAATCTATATCGCTATGGGAATGATGTCTAACTCGAGGTGCAGAATTAATATCCCACCGAGGTTTTGTGGAGGAGGTAGTACTAAGAATCATAGCCTGGTCAGATCCTCGCCTGGAACCCTTCATATCTACATGCTGAGATGGCGAGGGGTTAAGGGGCCCACTCCCCAAGGAACTCATCCGATCTCTGTTAACGCCCCCTTGCATAGTTCTGCCTCTAACCAGGTTCCTACCATCTTTGTCAGGGTACCACAGCTTCCTAGGAGACAGATTTCTAAGGTTCAGACCCGGCCAATTCTTGGAAACCCAAGCTTCGACCTCCAACACAGACTCCACCACTATCTCTTTCCCTTCTTTTGACACAGCCAAGTGAGACAGCTGGTGGAACCCATACTTAAAGCCATGCTGAGCCAACACTTTTTTAACAGGGGCAAAGGCCTTCCTTCGAGCTGCCACCTCGGCAGAGAAGTCCCTGTAAAAAGAGATTTTTACCCCATGCCACATCACCTCCTCAAGATCTCTGGCAACACGCAGGACTCGCTCCTTCATGGAGTATCTTAAGAAGTACGCCACTATGGGTCAAGGTCCATTTGTTTTTGAACAGGGGCCACCAGGGACCCAGTGCGCTCTCTCCACTTCCATAGCCCCATACCACCTATCTCCCAACATCTTGGGGATCTCCTCATTTAAAAACCTCTCCATATTAACTCCTTCAGAGCTCTCCGGTATGCCCAGTATTCTGATATTGTTCCTTCTACTACGATTCTCCTGATCCTCAGCTCGCTGCCATAAGGTGGCCAGCCTGCTCTCATGCGCTTGAAGGTGCTGAAGGAGTTTGGCCTGGCCTGATTCAAGGCTCTCAGTTCTTTGCTCAACAACATTAAATTTGTCTTCAAAACTTGCACTTCTGCCACATTCTCGGCTAAAGCGGCTGATAAAGAGTCGACCTTGGAGAACAGGGTCTCTAGCAGAGATGTGATGTGCTGCAATGAAGCTTGTATGTTCAATCCATGAGCAGGGGGCTCCAGGGCCATAATTAACAAACACTACACAACTGCTCTCATCCAGAGTGCTTAAATAAAATGCTGATATCCAAGGCAGGTCCCCCAGTAAAAAGTTTCCACTCCGAGGATTGCAGGGCCAGGATCTGGGGCTAAATGCCCTCTAGCCATGCAAAGTAACCACACAGAACTAGCTAAGCCTACGATGGTAATGCCCCAGGCACTCAAGCGCGAGGAGCCCGCAGCCTGCACAGTCCCGTACCAGTGATGACTACCACCACCGATACCAACTGCTGACGTGCCCCAAATGCTACCAACACCTCACTGAACTGAAGTATGCGGCTACGGGAGTATACCGCGGTATTACCGCTAAGATCCGACCTCAGACGCCAGTAAACAGTCGCAAAACGGCAAAGCTGGGGCTCGCGCTGCGGTATTAAGCGGCCATACTCTCCGCCGTTCAAATCACGCCCCCCCCAAAGCAATGTAATTTCAATGGCTATTAGTCCCCTTTGCCATGCAGGAAACTGTGGCATTCACTTCATCCTGGCAGTGTCACAGTTTCCTGAATGACAAAAGGGACTAACTGCCATTTAAATTACATTGCATTATTCAGTAGGTCTGCTGCAGCATTCTGCAGAGTGCTGCAAAATGCTGCGAAATTGGGTTTCATCCTGGGGGATGCCCCTGTAGGTGCATTGTGGGAAAATTACATTGGTTTTTAAAGGAATAAGGTCTCACAATAAGTACTGTGAGATACAAAAAAGCAAACTAAAAGATAATGTACATTCCTATACAGATTCAATAAAATACAATAACATTAAACTGTAAAAGGTTTCAGGGGCCCGGTTCACAAAACTTTGCACATTGCAAACTGGGTTTTGTGCCAAAGTGGTGTTCACAAAAGCCCTGTTTGACCCCCCAAACTGGGTTTGCACCAAGGTAAAGTTTTAAGGGGGCCACAATGCAAATGAGGGGGAGTGGACTTGCATATCGGCGCAGTCCCATTCACTAAGCATTTCTCCTCACAAGGGCCATTTGCGGGGTTCCCTTGCATGGAGAAAATGCCACTGAGGAAAACCTCCTCTTAACTCTGCACAATCTTAGTGGTCAGCAGAAGTAGTGCAAGGTGCCTCATGACCCATAACACCATGTTCCTGGTAGTCTAGTGGTCCCTCCCCCTCCCCCATTCTCTGATCGCTGTCCTGTTATAGAAAAAAAATTTCACTGGTAGTCTAATGGTCCTTCCCCCCTCCCCATGCTCTGTTCACCATCCTGTTACAGAAAAAAAAGTCCCTGGTCTCCATATAGAAGCAAAATGTCCCTGGTAGTCTAATGGTTTCTCCCTCATCCCCCATGCTCCAATCGCCATCCCATTACAGAAAATAAATTCCCTGGTAGTCTAGTGGTCCCTCCCCCTCCCCCATGCTTCAGTCACCATCCCCATAAAAAACAAAATGCTCCTGGTAGTCTAGTGGTCTTTCCCCCCTCCCCCATGCTCCTATTGTCATTCTGTTGTAGAAAATAAATTCCCTGATAATCCAGTGGTCCCTCCCCCCTCTCGATCACCCATCACCATCCTGTTAAATATTTGTTAAAATTTCCCTGGTAGTCCAGTGGTCCCTTCTCATCCCCGATCACCAACCAGTGAAATACTAATTAGTTCCTGGTGGTCTAGTGGCCCCCCCGATAGGTGGTGTCCCACCACCCCACTGTCCCCCATCCTGAAACATAGAAACATAGAATTTGATGGCAGATAAGGACCACTTGGCCCACCTAGTCTGCCCATTTTCCTACCTAACAGATAAGCTGCAGATCCTAGTTAACCAACAGCTTACTTCCTCCTACTCCTCACTAGGAGCTGGGTGACTGGCACAGCCCTCCTTTCACCACCATGGCCAGCCACCGACTGAGCTGTCATGGAGAATTTCCTTACAGTATATGCTCCATGACAGCTCAGTCAGTGGCTGGCCATGGTGGTGAGAGGAGGGCTGTGCCAATTGCCTGCGCTGTTTCAGGATGGGGGGAGTGGGGTGTTGGGGCACAACCTGCCAGGGTGGATAGGCGGGGGAGTCCACTAGATCACTAGGGATATGTTAATTAGTATTTCACGGGACGGCGACTGGGGACTGGGAGGGACTGCTGGACTCTCAAGGAAATAAAAAAAAATTATATATATATATATATATATAACATGATGGTGATCGGTGATTGGGAAGGAGGGAGGTACCACTGTACTACCAGGGCAACCTGGGGACTTCGAGTCACTATGGCTAACAGTAGACAAGGGCAAGGGAAAACCCTTCAGAATCGGCATTGTGTAAAAGCCCCTCAAATCAAGGAGCTAAAGGAGACAAAGACCTAATGGAGGAAATCCACAAAATGTCTGATAAAGGTGAAGTAATACTGGTGGGGGACTTCAGCCTACCAGACATTAAATGGAGCACACTAACTGCAGCAATAACAAGAAGTAGGGACTTCTTATTGACACTACAAGGCATGGGACTGTGCCAGCTTGTTAAAACCCCAAGAAGGGTAGATGCCATTCTTGAGCTTGTCCTCACAAACTTGAAAAGGATCAAGGACATCGAAGTGGGTTGCCATATGGGCAACAGCGACCGTTGCATGGTAAGCTTTAAGGTAAACATAACACCAGACACCGGCCACTCAAAGATAAAGGTGCTAGATTTCAGAAAGGCTGACTTCCATAAAATGAGTAACAACATAAGTAGCCAGTTAATGGAAACAGAGTTTGAGGAGGCAGAGGAAATGTGGGGGAGACTCAAGAGAGCAATAAAGACAGCCACAGATCAATGTGCCAGATGGGTCAGCAAAGCAAAAAGAAATACTATATGGTTATCCAAGGAAGTGGCTACCACAGTCAAAGAAAAAAAGAAGGTGTACAGCATATACCAGGAAATGAAAACTGAGAAAGACTGGGAGTCGTATAAGGAATAAATGAGAGAGTCTAACAAACAAATTAGAAAGACAAAAGCCCAGATAGAGGAAAAGACAGCAGAAGGGGCAAAGAGAGGAGACCAATCATTTTTTAGATACATTAGGGAACATAGGAAGGCAAATGGGGGATAGTAAAGATAACTACTGAAGAAGGGAAATGCACCAAACATGACCCAGAGAAAGCCGAAATCCTCAAGAAATACTTCTGCTTAGTGTTTACCAAAGAGGACCCAGGTGATGGCCCAGCCCTGAAAAAACACAACACCCCAGGACCAGGGGTAGACATGAGTCCCTTTACAGAAGCTGAAGTACAGGAGGCAGTGAATAAACTAAAAGCAGACAAAGCCATGGGACCAGACAAAATGCACCCCAGAATCCTTAATGAACTGGGGGCTGAATTAGCAGTCCCTGTAGCACTTCTATTCATGAAATCCTTGAAGAGCGGTGTGGTACCTGAAGACTGGAAAAAGGCAATAGTGGTTCCACTTCACAAATCAGGCAGTTGCAAAGAGGCTAGTAATTACAGACCAGTGAGCCTCACGTCTATAGTAGGGAAACTAATGGAGACACTACTCAAGAGAGGATCATAGCATTCCTCAAAACTAGCAGCCAACAAGACACTAAGCAGCACGGTTTCCCAGCAGGTAGGTCATGCCAGAAAAATCTGCTCGAGTTTTTTGACTACACTACAAAAATAGTGGACAACAGTGGGGCAGTAGATGTGGTCTACCTAGACTTTAGTAAGGCCTTCAACTTGGTTCTACACAGAAGGCTGGTAAAGAAGCTTGACCACACAGAGATTGGTCCAGAAGTAGTCAGATGGGTACAAAACTGGTTACAAGGCATAACCCAGAGGGTACAGGTTAATGGAACGCAATGGATAGAAGGCAGGTGACCAGCGGGATGCCCCAGGGCTCAGTGCAGGGGCCTCTGCTCTTCAATGTTTTTATAGCAGACATCGCTGACGGACTGGAAAGGAAGGCGTGCCTGTTTGCAGACGACACCAAGATATGTAACAGGGTGAACACTTCAGAAGGAGTGAGGAAGATGGAAGCTGGCCTCAAGAAACTAGAAGAATGGTCTGGAGTGTGGCAGCTGAGATTTAATGCCAAAAAGTGCAAGATCATGCACATAGGAAAGAAAAATCCAAGAAAGGAGTATTACCTAGGAGTCGAAAGACTGGTGGCCTCAAACCAGAAATGAGATCTGGGAGTCATAATCTCAGATGACTTGAAGGTTAGTAAGCAGTATGAGAAGGCAATATTGAAGGTCAACAGAATGCTGGGCTGCATTGGGAGGGGAATCACGAGCAAGAGGAGAGAGGTATGGTAGTACTACCACTGTATAGATCGCTGATCAGGCCTCACTTGGAATACAGAGTCCAATTCTGGAGGCCTCACCTCAGGAAGGACATTGACCGGGTGGAAACAGTACAGAGAAAGGCGACAAAAATGATTACGGGTCTGCAGTACAAGTCCTATGAAGAAAGGCTTAGGGAACTGCGTATGTACTACCTGGAGCAGAGAAGAAAGAGAGGGGACATGACTGAAACATTCAAGTACATAAAGGGTATTAACAAGGTACAGGCACAGGAACATTTTCACTTCAAGAAGGGCTCCAGGACCAGGGGATATGACCTCATGTTGCAAGGAGGGAGGTTCTCTACCAACACCAGGAAGTTTTTCTTCACAGAAAGAGTGGTGGATGCCTGGAACAGCCTGCCCCAAGAAGTTGTGGGGGTCAACACTGTGGGGAGTTCAAGAATGCATGGTATACATACAAGGGAGCCCTGACTACAAAGGGCAACTAGAGTGTCAAAATAGGTCTAAAACAAATGGGCAGACTAGTTGGACCTAGTGGTCTCCTTCTGCCATCAACTTCTGTTTCTAATTTATTTTCTGTAACAGGATGGTGATCACAGCAAGGCGGAGGGACCCCTAAACTACCAGGGACATTTTATTTATACCGGGACGACAATCAGAGCATGGGGAAGGGGAGAAGGACCACTAGACTATCTAGGAATTTATTTTCTATAATGGGACAATGATTGGAGCATGGGAGAGGGACCACTAGACTACCAGAGAATTTTTTTTTTATACAGGGACAGCGAACAGAGCATGGGGGAAGAACCACTAGACTACCAGAAATTTGTTTTATTATATGAAGATGGCAATCAGGGGAGAGGAGGGACCATAAAACCACCAGGGAAACTATTTTTACACACCAGGGACTGCGGCTGCTATAAGCAGGGGCTGGGGGCTGCGCTAAGCCAATCACACTCTATGTAAATGAGCCCATATTGGGCATGCAAATGGCCACCTAGCACCTTGCATGCCCGATGGGCTCATATACATGGGAGCTTTAGTGAATGGGAAATAGCACACCTGCACTAGTCATTGAGGGGCCATTCACCTGGCTGGATGTTGGGACAGCACTAATGGGGTTAGCAGTGGCTTTCCTGGGTTAGTGCTGCCCTGTCCAGGCCCCATTCACAGTCAGATAGCGTGGTGTGCTATCTGACTGTGAATAGCAAGATTTCACACCAGAGCAGCTGCAAAGCACAGCACAAACTTTTGCGCTGTGCTTTGCAAGTTATTATGAATCCTGCTCCAGGATTTTAGGGTAAGGAGTGCCACACTGACCACCTAGGAAATGAATGCAGAGAGGGGTAGCTCTAATTACAGGAGCAGGTGTGGAAAGTGAAAGGGAATAGGGTGAGAAAAAGATTGAGGTAGGGGGTTATTTCAGAAGTGGAGGAGCAAGAAGGAGAAGACGAAGGTGACATGCCATGGTTCAGTCTTGCAAGAGGGAGAGAGGCAGAAGTGGGTGTTAGATCTGAGGGAGTGGGAAGAGTGTGGCTGGCAAGCGGAGGGAAGTAAGGTAACAGGGAAGGAAGCTAAACCAGAAGTTTGAAATGAAGGATGCACAGTGGGAGAGAGGCCTACCTCCATAGAGGAGAAAGCCCAGTTGGTGCTTACAGAGCAGTGATGAGTGTGGAATGGGCATTTTAAGGGAACATGATTGTAAAAGTAAAACATGGGATCCAAACTAGCCTGGGTGGACTTAGAGGTCACACTGTGGACCACATCTCCATATCCATACTCTTCTCCATCTTCCTGAATGATCTCCATGTTGACTGCTCATCATCTCCATCTATATGTACTGTATGCAGATGAAATGGTACTCTTTGCCTCCAACATCTCTGCCAGTTACCTCACGTACAGGCTCCTGCTGGACTTTACTAACATCCAGCACTGGTTCTTGACAAATCAGCTGTCCCTCAAAACCAAGAAAAGAGTCTCTATGACCTTTGTCACTAGGCAGAGGATGGCTAGACTCACCCGCCTCCCCTTCTACCGCGCCTTTGATGGTACAACGATTGAGGATGTCTCCTTATTCAAGAACCTTGGGGTCTGGCTGGACTGTTACCTTGATTTCTCAGCACATGTGGATACCACCCACAAGAAACTTCACCCCAAACATGGAGCACTTTACAGAAATAAAAAGAGTATCCCACTTCCTGCCCAAAGAGAGAGAGAGATCTTCTCAAAGAACATACTCCCAATCTTCGACTATGGTGACAAAGTATACAGTGCTGCTCCCTAGTCCACCCTAGCCAGACTGGATGTCCTCTTTCACTTTTTTTACTGCTTTGCCCTGGATTGTCCTCCATGCAATCAACACTGCTCCATATACCACACCCTGTCTATTCCTTCCCTTGAGGCCTGATGCCTCATCCATTGTGCTTCCTTTATCTCTAAATATTGGCTTGGCTCAGTCCCCTCCCACCATGCTTCCATCCTCACACACACAAGCACACCACTTCCTGCCACCTCATGACTCTGGCCCTGGCTCTCTCACAATTCTCTTAAGGAAATCCACTGCCGGCCAAGCTGCCTACTACTTCCAGTTCCCCAAACTATGGGGTCTCAGTGTTAGTTGCAGCTGTGAGACTAGTGCTGGATAAACTGCATTGTTTAGTAGCTGATGTTTGACTGCTTAGACCTAGCTACTGAGTAAGATTGCTGCATTTTTCCATTTCTGCCTCTACTGCCAAACCGTGTCTCCTGTCTCACACTGGTCACTCTGCTAATTATTAATTTCTCCTCCCCACTTGCAATGCTGTCTCTCTAAACAGCTTAATTTCTTCTCTGCCTTACCTACAAACCCTCCTCTTACACCCCATCCTGCTGCTGCTGTTGTACTCCTCAGATGTCCCAGTGACAAAGCACAAAACCCCCCTCCCTGTTAACTCCTCTTCTATCTCTAAATAATTGCCCTGCATTTTCCACCTCTTTACCTCGTGCTTTGTTTTTCCCCATTGCCTGCCCCCCACTGAGCTTGCTATTGTACTCTAGCTGTGTTTGATCCTCTGTCTTTCCCTTCTTGTTCCACAGACAGCCCATCTGCGGGCTTCCCAAGCTGCTGCTATGGCCCTGGCACTCTCCGAGCCGGCCTCAGCTAACAGAGCGCCCGAGTGACCCCCAGACAGATTCAGGTATGCACCGGACCTCTGAAACTCATGGTTTTGAATGCCGCTGTTTTGACTGGATGCCCAGTGAAGGAGCCAGGCACTGATTGGCAGCTTCTGCTCCTTGGCTGATTTTCCAACTCCTGGCACTTCCTGATCTCGGGGAAATCTCTTTCTGTGCAGTGTTCTGGACTGAATTTTTATAAATGTAATTAATTATGTTATGCATCAATTGGTCTTACTTTGCCTGCCAGTTTAGCTAGTCTATTACAAGTCTCTAGTCTAGTCTCTCAGTGTTACTTGCTGCTGTGAGACTGGTGCTGGACAAACTGCATTGTTTAGTAGCTGATGTTTGACTGCTTAGACCTGGCTACTGTACTTGAGTCATCCCACGCCGGAAGCAGCTTGTGAAGACCTCCAAGCTGGATTTAACCTTCTCCAATACCAGCTCATAAACAAAAAGCTTTTGCTCCATGTGAAAAAGACAAAAATCATGCTCTTCTCCCCCTCCTTGCATGCGGCAATTCCTGCTGAAGGGGGGCTACCCCACAAATTGCCACTGTTCTTGGAGAAACACTAGAGTATGTAGCTAAATTCAAATATCTAGGAGTTTGGCTCGATCATAACCTTTCCTTCGCTGACCATCTTGAAGAACTGCAGAAGAAACTAAGGCAAAGATTAGGATTATTCTACAGAATTAACCACCTGTTCACAAAGAAGGCCAAGATTCAGCTGGTTCAAGCTACCTTCCTATCTTTAATAGATTATGCGGACCTGCTTTATAGCCACTGCATTGCCTCTGCACTGGCTAAGTTGGACACCCTCTACCACAGAGCTATCAGGTTCATTACTGGCCTTCCACTTTTCACACACCACTGCTCCCTGTACTCATCATTACGCTGGACTTCCTTTCACTATGTAAGGAATAGAAACGCTGCCGTATGGGCCTTCAGAGCGGTGACCAACAAGCTCTCCTCATATGTCTCAGATTGTATTCCCCGGAGTGTGTTAGGCAACCACGCTCTAAGGAGCTATTCCCTAATTGCCCTCCAAGTTCTAAGGGTCAACACTCGTTTTGGCAAAGCTGCTCTAAGCTTCTCTTTACCCACATTGTGGAATGGTTTACAAAGACTTGAAGCTCAGCTGCCCTGTTAGCCTGAATATCTTCAAGGCGGCTCTACAATAACTCATGAAAGCACCTTGCAAATGTTTTCCTCACTGCTAAGCCCACTAATTTACATAACTCCCCTTTCCATCCTGATGCTCGCCATGTTTCTACCCTCGACTCTCACTCTTTCCCTATTAACTCTTCCTGCTGCACCCACCCTTCCCTGTCAGCTTCAGCCTGGCTATAGCCCACCCCATCCATAGTAGTGTCCCAATTATCTACCCCTCCTCCGTCATTATTATAATAAACATGTACATGACAGCCATCATCACTTCCTGTGGTTTTAGCCCAATTTTTCCCCCCAGTCGTCGGTAATATATCCCTCCTCTTATTTACCTGTCTAATCTGCCACCCCATACACGGCCTCTTTCCCCTATATGTGTAGTTGCCGGCTGCCTCCTCAAAAGATCTCTGCTTATAACCCCTGTATGCCTATGATTGATTGTACATCTGCTGACTTCTTCAATTATAAAATAATGCTGTTTTTTTTTTATTTATTTCAACCTTGTACTGTACTGTATACACTGTATATACTTTTTCTTCCTTGTATATTATTGCTTTTTGTATATCTGCTTCTGTACTGTACTTTGATGTATTCATGACCAGGTCCACCTTGCAAATGAGCCTTGCTCAATGGTGCCCGCCTAGATAAATAAAGATTTTGATTGATTGATTGATTAAGACTGCTGCAGTTTTCCATTTCTGCCTCTACTACCAAACCGTGTCTCTTGTCCCACACTGGTCACTCTGCTACTTATTAATTTCTCCTACCTACTTGCAATGCTGTCTCTCTAAACAGCTTAATTTCTTCTCTGCCTTACCAACAAACCCTCCTCTTATACCCCTTCCTGCTGTTGCTGCTATTGTCCTCCTCAGACGTCCCGGCACCAAAGCACAGAACCCCCTTCCCTGTTAACTCCTCTTCTATTTCTAAATAATTGCCCTGCATTTTCCACCTCTTTACCTCATGCTTTGTCTTTCCCCATTGCCTGCCCCCCACTGAGCTTGCTATTGTACTCTAGCTGTATTTAATCCACTGTCTTTCCCTTCCTGTTCACAGACAGCCCATCCTGTAGGCTTCCAAGCTACTGCTATATTTAGCCTCTGCGAGCCGGCGCAGCTAACAGACCACCACCCGTCTGACCCCGGACAGATTCAGGTACATACCGGACCTCCGAAACTCGTGGTTTTTAATGTCGCTGTTTTGACTGGACATCCAATGGAGAAGCCAGGCACTAATTGGCAGTTTCTGCTCCTCAGCTGATTTTCCAACTCCTGGCACTTCCTGATCTCGGGGAAATCTCTTTCCGTGCTGTGTTCTGGACTGAATTTTTTTGCCCACCCCTCCTCACAGTATTAAATAGACCCTTGCTCCGCCCATTTCCTAAGCCTAGCAGCTGACTGATCACTCCACTGCTGCACACCCTGTTTGGGGAAGAACGAGTTGGTAAATGCAGTGGTGGGTGTGCAATCTACATGCGGGACACCCTTATAAGCCATGCGCTCCCTGACTCCAAACTTGACTATGGCACCCAAGCCTCACTCGAAAAATTAACCCTGACCCAGTCAGGGGCCCACTCTTCCTCATGGTCTCCTACATACCCCGAAGAACCAGAACCCAGTGGTCCAGTCTCTCATCGACCACCTCAACTCCCTACCACACAAAGCTGAGCAACTCATCCTAGGTGACCTTAATTGGCTTGGTACCACTGCCTCCCATACCAGGGACTCCTTCACTGCCCTGGACATGTCCCAGTTAGTCACTCAGTCCACTAGATTCAACTGGACAAGTGGCTCCAACATCCTCCTAGATGTAATACTATCAAACTGCCCTCATAAAATCCGGGATATCAACGTTCTCCCTGACTCACTTAGTGATCACTCACCTGTCCTCTACCTCTGGTCATCCTCCATAGCGAAACCTCTGTTCCAGGCCACCTTGCGCAGACGTCTACACCCCAGGGGTCTCAGAAAGCTAAAATTGCATCTAGCACAGCTGGACTGGTCCCCCATCTGTCACACCCCTGATATTGACTCTGCCCTAGACCTCTTCACCAATGCCTTCAGCAAGATCTGTGATCTTTTCACCCCCACACCAGAATCCATACTAAAAAACAAAATGCTGCATGGATCTCTCCGTCCCTTATCCAAAAACCTAAGCATAGAGATAATCTCTGGCACATCGCTATCAAATCAAGTAAGTTGGCTGATAGACAAGCCTACAACGCGGCATGTAATCAGTGCACCTTAGCCATTAGATGGGCCAAGGCAGAGCACTATCAGACCACCCTCGCATCCACCTGGGGTTCCGCCCGGACTTTCTGGGACAGCATTAAAGAGCTTCATGGGAAGACCAGCTCCCCCCCACCATCCCAGCTCTCCATCGATTGCACTGTCACTACAGACCCAACTCGCATAGCCGATTGCCTCAATACTACCTTCTCCGACCTAAGCTCTGTCCTTCCAAACAACTTTTTTGACCCAATCCTCACCTCTATCCCCCCTGCCTTGGATCACCCTCCTTTCTTCCTGCACACTATATCCCCCCATGTAGCCAGGCCACACCTGCTAAAAGCCCTTGGTAGCAACAACCCCAGCTGTGACCCCCTAGACTCCAGGATCCTCCGCCTGGTCTTGGATGTCATCCTAGTCCCCCTTACAGACATAGTAAACCAGTCTCTATGCATCGGTCAGTTTCCCAGTTCTTGGAAATCAGTCGAAATCACCCCTATACATAAGTATGGAAATTGGTCCGCACCTAACAACTACCGGCCGATTTCTATCCTCCCGGCTCTCTAAAGACCTAGAAAAAATAGTGTCTATTCAACTCTCTGAGTACCTGGCCAAATATGACATAATGTGCCCAGAACAACATGGTTTCCACTCAGGACACAGTACCACTACTGCTCTCCTGGAGTTCTCTCAATACCTGCACTCTGCTCTTGACTCCGACAACCTTGCCAGCACAATGTTCATAGATCTCTCCAAGGCTTTTGGCACTGTTTGTCACCCCCTCCTGCTCAACACCCTCCACCAACTTAGCTTTTCCACTGGACCCCTTGCCTGGTTCTCCAGCTACCTCTCTGCTAGAGCCCAACATGTGAAGATAAACGGCTCCCTGTCCAATACCCGGCCCGTTCGTTCCAGGGTACCCCAGGGCTCCATTCTGGGCCTTGTACTTTTCAGCCTCTACCGCAACACTCTCCCCAGCTCCTGCAAAGGAAAAATACTCCTCTAAGCCAATGATTTGGTTCTCTTTGCATCCCACCCCAATCCCTCTTCTCTCCAGGTATCCTTCCAGCACACCTACAACCAAGCTGAAAAGTGGCTCCTTGACCACCATCTTGTCATTAACCTAAAGAAGACTAAGTCAATGCTCTTCTCCCATCATCAAAACAAGGCCAAGAATGCCCCCCCCCTTCATTCTTCCCAGCACTCTGCACCCGCTGGAGCAAGTGACCTCTTACAAATATCTAGGCATCACTTTTGACTCGGCTCTCACCTTTCACAACCACATCAATGCCCTATCCCCCACCATAAATTCTCAGATAGGCCTACTATACAATCATAGAGATTGCCTCCCCCAAGTTGCCCTCTGGCTGGCCATCACCTCTTCCTTCCTGTCGCTAGTGGACTATGACTTGCCCATTTATGCTGCGGCGGACAATACCACCTTGACTAAAATCCAGCTCTCAATCAGTAAGGCCTGCAGGCTCCTGACCGGAGCCCCTAGCTGCACTCACACTTGCCTGCTTTACTCCACTGCCAACCTGCTCACCTTTGAGGAGTGTCTGCACTACCAGACCTGCCTACTTGCCAAAAAATCTCTTCTAGGGCTCTCTCCCCCGGGGATCTCTGCTTCCCTATGGCGTGCGTCCTTATCTGTTGCCACCCATAGCTCTGTCAAGGCCACCTTTCTGGTGCCCAGAACCAAGACCTCGTTAACCCAGAGGTCCTTCCATTACCGAGTCCCTGCTTGGTTCAACTCCCTCCCACCCTGCATCACAGACATTGCCAGAATTGGTCCCTTCAAAATTGCCCTCCGGAACCATCTCTTCGACGCTCATTGCTGTAGATGCACCTAATTAATCCCACTGTGGGATCCTTCTGTCAGGCCTCCCTGACTTGATAACATCCTCTGGACAGCCTGTCCTCTCCCCTCCTCCACCCTCCCCCATCCCTACCTCCACCCCTCTCCAGGTATTATCTAGGTATGTCCAGGGCTGTACCCCCAATGTAACCCTTGGGTACCTTGTATTTGACTGTAACCTATTATAAGTAACATTATTAAGTAACCTATGTGTACTCTATGTTTAATGTTCTGCACCTGTACTGTTCTCACTGTTGTAACCACACTATGTATCTTTGTCTACCCTCCCCGCAATGAGGTGCCTTTGTAAATGAGTCCATGACTCAAAGGTTGTAAACCTGACTTTTCTAATAAATAAATCTCACCCTTACCATCAATCTGCCCCTTCCCACCATTCACTCACCTCTCTGCTCTGTGACTTCATGAATCACTCCTGCAGTTGTACCTGAACTAGTCCAACACTTCAAATGCCTTGGTATTACATGCTCACCTATGCCCTCCACATTGATAATACTGTCAAAGCTATAAATCAGTGGACCGGGCTACTGTATAGACATAAAATCTGTCTGACGCCTGAAGCTCTAAGCATAGCTGTCCACAGCTCTGTCATCTCTCTTATGGACTACGGTCTTGCCATATATGGATCCTCCACAGACACTACTCTCCAGTGCCTAAAACCTGTGCTCAACCGAGCCTGCCGTCTCACCACAGGTGCACCCCGGCTGACACATACCTGTGATCTCTATGTCCGTTCAAACTGGCTACCACTTAGCAGCCATTTAAAATACCAAACCTGCCTCCTAGCCAAAAAAATCTGCCTTGTCCGCATGCCTCCCAGAGTCACACAACTCCTTGTCCCATGCATTAACCCACATCCTACTTGTAACTCTGAACACCAGTTCTTCCTAACCCCCAAATGCAGAACGTCTCAAGAACAAAGGTCCTTTGCTTACCAAGCACCACTCTGGTTTAACTCCCTACATGATAACATTGCTAACCTGCCTATGCTTAGTGCCTTTATACTGAGCCTCAAACACCAGATGGCACTAAACTCCCGATGTGACTGCCTTCACTAGTCCTACGTCCTGACCTGCTTCGTCTACCACCACTCAACCTACCTCCTTCTCTCTCTCTCTCTCTCTCTCTCTCTCTCTCTCTCTCCTGATATCTATGATTCTTGCCTCCTTGGCCCTCTACAGCCCACTAATGCTTTCCTTCTATAAGACAATCGGGGCCCTGTTTCCCTTGAGCACCCAACTTTCAAGTGTTTATCTTTCTATTACTCTCCATGCTCTTGATTATCAAGTACAAAGTACCCATCCTAACCTTGTTTATATTTCCTTTGTTGTGCTATTATGCCCCCTTATCTTGTTATTTTATCCTGTATTAACTGTATCTCCCTGTGTAACTGTTCACATTACTCAAATTGTTTTCTGTTTTTTTTCTCATTATTTGTACATGATGTGGAACCTATGTAAAGAGCTTCCAGCTCAAATGGTATTTCCAAGACTGTAATAAATAATAAACAAGCATTTGTCAATGCCGAATGTTGTCTTGCTGGCATTGGCATTGGTAGTGCAGGAGTTAGAGATGCGTAATAGGTATGGCAGTGAAGTACTGAACTGACGCCAACCAACCCCCACCCTGCAGAGACTGACAGGCATTGGGGTGTCTATTTGGGTGTTTGGTAGTGCAGTGCGGGAAAACATTTTGGGTAGGATGTGAAAAATGACAGCTGTACAGCTCATAAGGAGGAGTAAAAAAATGCCAGTGTTGAAAATGTGGCATGTAAATATAGCAAATTTGCGAAGTTACAAGGGTGCGTGGGAAATATGCAATACACACTTAGCAACACTGTCATTTATGGTGTTCGGCACAAATTTTTCAACATAGGCATTTTAGCACCTCTGCTCATGTACAGTGTCACTGTTATTTCCTCAAAGTGTCCCAAGTGATTTACACAGCAACCCGCTGCTACTCCAGAAGTGCGAAAACACATTTTGGGCAGGATATTGAAATAACAGCTGTACTGTTCATTAGAGATGTGGAAAAATGACAATGGTGAAAATCCAGAGTGAAAATATCAAATGCGCCAGTGCAGGCGTGCGTGCAATCTAGCCGCATGCGCTAGTAACACAGTCATTTTATGGAGTAGCATCACCAAATTTTCAACATAGGCATTTTAGGACCTCCGCTCATGAACTGTGTCACTGTCATTTTCATAATCTGGCCCAAACACTGATTTCCCAGAGCGACTGGGCTATTGTGCGCAGGAAGTGCGGAAACACATTTCAGGCAGGATGTGGAAAATGACAGCTGTACTGTTTACAAGGAGGTGTACAAAAATGACAATGCTGAAAATCTGCGTTAAAATATTGCGAATTCATGAAGTTACGAGCCTGTGTAGCAACTGCACAACGCACGCTCGTAAAACAGGCATTTGTTGGATTTTTCCACCAAATTTGGAACATAGGGTTTTTGAGAGGCCACCTCATGAACACTGGTACTGTCATTTCGTTAATGGGTCCCGAAAGGTGATTTTGCGCAGTGAGTGCGAAATCACCTTTTGAGGCTGATTAACGCCATGACAGTGATAGAATTCATGAGGAGGGGTCCCAAAAACCCCATGTTGAAAATTTGGTGCCAAATTCCAACAAATGTCCAGAGATATGCAGCAAAGCTGAAAAACCTATTCATTCCATTATACAGCTTACGGCATTTCCTCAGTTTGTGGTCGGCTTTGAAGAGTGCAGACATGTTCCTGGTCCAGCGAAGATCATCACCGGACTCGGAGGTGAGTATGGGGGTGGCGGGGTGAGGGGTGTGGGGCGGCAGGGTGTGCAGTGGGTGGGTGCGGGTGGGGGCAGGAGACTACGAGGGACCGTTTTAAGTTACAGGAAGAAAGAAAAAACTAGCATCATGGGACAGTTTTTTTCAGGAGACAACACGCTGGGGTGGTCTTCCAGTGTGCCACCTAAGTGTTCTGGGGGGTTGCTGCAGCTGATGGGATTGGGCACCCTCGTCCGACACACAATGACGGGGAGGCAAGAGCCGAGGGGATTGGGCACCGCATATAAGAAATGCGGGGGGCTGATTTATGCCGATGGGGAGTGAGCTCCCCACCGGCACACAATGAAAGCGGGGGGGAGGCAAGAACCGAGGGGGATTGGGCACCCCCCCTCAGCATATAGGAAATGGGGGGGGCTGCTGTATGCCGACAGGGAGTGGACTTCCCCATCAGCAACTTTGTGCGGGCACAGTACGCCAGCTGGGGTATTGGGCACCCCCGAGGTCGGCCATTTGGCAGCCGCCCGCCATGCTGCTAATGTAGCGAGCACGCAATAAAGTTCCACTGCGTCTGATGAGCTTTGCTCGGATTGCAGCGGACCTTTCCTTAGATGTGCTCACCACATTAGCATGCATGGTGTGGTGCTGCTGATTGGCGAATGAGGGACGCACCTACTGATGCGAGCCCTGCATTCACCCAACAGCAGCCACACCTCCAAAGATGCACTACCGCAAGATATTGACTTGCGCGCAAGCCCGGCAAGCCAACATAATGAATAAAATAAATAAATAAATATTGCACCCTGGCTGCTGTCCACCACCTTCCTACCTCTGCTCCCCTTTTGCCCTGCACCTACACTAGTGCAGTCTCCTCTTCCACCCTCCCCAATCAACAACCTTTGCTCCCACCCTGAACACAGTATTGCCTTCTGCACATTGCAGAGATTGTTATACTCCAATATTTTAGTGAATTGTAATGTATTTTACTGAAACTGAATCCTTATCTTTCCATAATTGTTATTTATGATGCTTATTTGCCTGTTATTTTTATTGTTGTTCTTGATGTTCCTCACTGTCCTCCCTTCCCGCTCCCCCCAAGATACATCTGTAAATAAGCTCAATATGTTCCTTCCTGGTAAAACTTTTGAAATACATATATACATACATACATAAATAACTACATATATACAAGCATAAATACATAGATAAATAGTCAATCACTGGGATCACATTGGGGATGTTCTCATGGCAGAAAAAGAGAGGGACACAAGGTTTATTATGCCACTGTGTGCCAAGCTTGGTTAGGAGTTGCTTCTGGATGTCATCAATGTGGCCGGAAAAGCTGAGGTGATGATCTAGCCAGGAGCCTTAGTACTTAAAGGAGGTCACTTTCTCCAGTATGGAGCCGTCTAGGTCTTGCAGATTGAGATACTGTGGGGCCTGGCAAGGCTCTGACTGTTGGCAAAAGTCATGGAGACTGTTTCTGCAGTGTTCAGAGTGATTTGCTTAGCTTGGAATGAGTGTTGCATATCGTCAAAGTCTTGCTAAAGCTCTGCTTTAACTTCATGACAGAGGGACCAGTGACAAAATGCACAATGTTTACTGGGTGTATGTGACCGTATGTGGATGCACAGGCCTTGGGGAGATTGTTGAAGAAGATGGAGAACAGAATATGACTGACCGGCTTCTGCATATATGCATCACTTTTATTAAACTAAATGTAACCCCTAGGTGGCGCTATCCCAAAGGCTACTCAATCAATCAATCAATCAATCAATCAATCAATCAAATCTTTATTTATTCAGGTGAACATCATTAAGCACAGCTCATTTGCAAGATGGACCTGATAAGGTCAAGGTTCAATAATTGGTTTATATACAGTTATACTAAGACACATAAATACAGAATTCAGAAACAAGATTGTCTAAACATAACAAGATAAACAGGTATGTAAAAATGCACACCAACTAATCTAATATATACATATCAACATTAGAATTGTCTTGGTATGGGGAGTCATGTGATGCGGGACGTGGAGTAGCTGTGTCCCTGCGAGCTCCGTTTTTCACCCGCCCGATTACCGTGAAATACCTTTTCTTCAGAGCTCTATACCGCCAATACTGGGCTGTGTAGTGTTGGAGAAGACCCGGAGAAGTGCAACATATGGAGGCAGAGATGAAAGCCCCCAAGCACACCCCACCTTCGACGGCGGAAAAAGCCGCAAAGAAATCTAAGGCCTCGGCCTTGGCGGCATCGCAGGGGGCAAACAGTGCAGCAGTGTCGTCGGAGGAGCTGCTTACTCTGGCTCGCTTTCTGGATGAGATTAGTCCCCTGAAAGAAGCAATGCTGGGAATGACAGGGGAGCTCAAGGAAATAAAAGCGACGATCGCGGACGTGTCCCGCAAGGCCTCTGATAATGAAGTACCTAATCAAATCCCTAGAAGGTACTAGGGAAAAGACTGATACGGCTGTTGTCAGGTTCTCTCAACGGATTCACAAGCTAGAGCTTAAAGTGGAAGATTTGGAGGGTCGGAGCCGACGCAATAATGTTGTGTTCATTGGCTTACCAGAGAAAGTGGAGGGGCAAGAGCCGATTAAATTTGTGCAGAAGATTACAGAAAAAATCGTGGGGCCTTCACCCTTTGGGCCTAAGTACACAGTAGAAAGAGCGCACAGGGCTTTGAGACCGTTACCACAGCCAGATCGCCCTCCTAGGCCCTTCATTGTAAAGTTCCTTAACTACCAGGAGAGGCAGCTGCTTATCGATAAAGCCAGAGAAGAGAAAGAGGTTTATTGGGAAGGTACTGGTCAGAATAGCGCAGGACCTCCCACCTCGGTCCCGCAGAGAAGGGGAATTTCATCCTTTGGTGAAGCGACTGATTGCTGCTGAAATAAAGTTTAGAATGGGATACCCTCGGAGATTACAGGTCCTGGTAGGCAAAGAATGGAAGACCTTTGAATCACTGGGCTTGGCATCTGTAGCTCTTCGAGGCCTTCCCAGCATTGTTCAAAGAGCCATGAACCTGGATTTGGGAGATGTAGCCTCTCATATTGGCTACTCGCAATATAAAAGTGCATCCAGTGATGAGTAGATGGACAATGTTTTGTTTGGGACTGGTTTACGTCCTTTGCCAGATTCTGGCTGGTGTTTTCATCTGGGGCGGTCGAGTCTTATTTGTTTTGATAACTCTCCGAGGAAAAGCGAGAGGTTTGGACTTCAGAAAACCCCTGGCTGATTGTTGGCTTATTTGAGCCCTGTTAACTGGTTATGTACAATAGTTTGGGTTATGTAAAGGGAGTGCCCTGCCATTTTGTTCCCTTGTTCTAATTGCTTTAATGGGAAATGGGAGGGATATTTGTTGGTGAAGGGGAATCTCGAATCTCGAATCTCGAATTTCACTCCGGGTGTCGAAGTCAATTATCAAACAGCCGGGTATTTAATCTGAGGTATTTAACCTGAGGACTTTAAGGGGTGACATTAGGTAGTTGTATAAGGGCTTTCGTTTACTTACAGGGTGGGTGACAGGGCGGAGAGCGAGGGAATGGGCTGAGCATCCTGATATCATGGGCCGTAGCGCAGAGTGCTTGGGCTGGGGGGAAGGGATGGGAGGTAGTAGGGTGACAGGTAGGGGGTCTTCAGAGGAATGGGGTAGGTTGTTAAGAGGAGGGTGATTTTGGGTTGTGGGGGGCTACAAGGCTACTATAAAACTTTTTGTCAATTCGACATGGAGGAGCAATTTACTTACTGTTCTCTAAACTGTTTTCATGGGACCTGATATGTTTATTAAGTTTGGCACTTGGAATGTTAAAGGGGCACGTCATAAATTAAAACAATATAAAATACTGAAGCATATTGAGGCGATGAAGATAAAGGTGGCTTTTTTGCAGGAAACACATCTGTTGCAGGACGAAGCGAACTGCATAAGGAGAATGCAGTTTGGGGAAGTGTACTCTTCTCAGGGCAGCACAAAGAGCAGAGGGGTCATGATTTTAATTCACAGATCGGTACCCTTTTGCCCTATTAAAATTATTCAGGATAAAGAGGGTAGATTTGTGCTAGTAAAGGGCAAGCTTTACAATATGGAAGTTTTGTTAGGGGCAATTTGGGACCTAACTCAGATAGTCAGGACTTCTTGGCGGTATTACAAAAGACCCTTTTGCCATTTACGCACCTACCAATGATAATAGGGGGTGACTTCAATTTGGCCCTTGACCCCATGTTGGATAGATCCACTAGAAGTCAAATGTCTTTCACACCGGCCAGCTTGGCTTTTAACGATCTACTGGTTCGTTTGGGCCTGGCAGATGTCTGGAGAGTGCTCCATCCTCAAACAAGAGAGTATACCTTTTTCTCTCCGGTCCACGGGTCAGGATCTTGAATTGACTACATATTTATCTCCCGAGCATTACTTAAAGGGATTGTGGGGTCTATGATAGAGGCAGCGCCCTTGTCAGACCACTCTGTGGTGGAAGTAACAGTTTCCTTTCCCTCTATTGCCCGTAAGGGTGGTAGATGGAAGGTAAACAATCAACTACTGAGGGTTCCTAAGATAGTTAAAGATCTGGCCTCGAAAATAGAAGAGTTTATAGAGATTAATGCGAGGGAGGATGTAAGGCCTGATACTCTCTGGTCAGCGTTGAAGGCATACATTAGAGGGCTATTGATTGGCCAGGCGTCTAGAAGGAAGAAGGAGACGAATACTACCATGGTGGACCTGTTAAATCAAATTAAGGTCCTGCAGGATGCTTTGGTCGCCAACCCCCAAGAGGAGACTGAAGCTAGGTTAATTAAAGTTAAAAATACTTATCTTAAGTTGTTGGGAGACCAAGCGGAGCTGGCTATTATCAAAACAAAGGCTAATTATATTGACCAGGGAGATAAACCAGGCAGGTTCTTGGCTAGACAGTTAGCTCAACTGGAAGCATCTCGCCTGGTTGAGGGAATATGGTCAGAGCAGGACAGGTGTATCAAGACAAACCGGAAGACATAACCGGTTTTTAGAAGCTATTACAGGTTTATATGGACCTATGCATTCCCTCTGAGTCAGGAAAGGATCATTTCCTACCTGGAAGGGTTTCTCTCCCAAAATTAGAAAGGGCAGACCATGAAGTTCTGTTTACGGATATCACGCATGGGGAAATAGAGCGGGCAATTAAGAATTTACCAAATGATAAAACACCCGGCCCAGATGGGTTCTAGCCCAATTTCTATAACGTTTTTTCATCTGCTTTAATCCCTTTGTTAGCCAACTTATTTCAACACATTCTCTCGGGTGCGGACGTAGATAGATAAATTTCTGAGGCCCTTATAGTAGTGTTGTTGAAGCCTAATAGGCCCCCAGAGAAGCCTGATAGCTATCGGCCTATCTCCCTATTAAACTATGACATAAAAATCCTGGCCAAAATACTTGCGGATAGAGTTGGGAGTGTAGTGGCGAAATTAATCGGGGCTGAACAGGTAGGTTTTATGAAGGGTAGATCTTCAGCGGACCATTTTAGAACAGCTTGCATGTCTTCTCCGCGTCCGAGGGGGCAGACCTACCATGGGCGTTGGTCTCCTTGGATGCTGAGAAGGCATTCGATAAAGTTCACTGGTCATTCCTATTTCAGGTACTGGACAAATTTGGCTTTCCAGAGCAGTTTATCGGCTGGATCAGGGCCCTTTATTCGAATCCGTCAGCTAGAATTGTATGTAATGGGGTTATATCCTCACCTTTCCGGCTACAAGTTGGGACAAGGCAGGGTTGCCCCTTATCTCCTCTCCTTTTTAATCTTTATCTAGAACCACTGATAAGACGTATAATCTCATTCAACAAGATTACGGGAATCCAAATTAGAGAACATGTTATTAAAGTCACAGCATTTGCAGACGACCTGTTAATTTATGTTGCCAATCTGGCTGCTTCAATTCCCGCACTTCTAGAGGTTATAAGTGAATTCAGTGCGTTAGCCAATTACAAGTTAAATCAAGAGAAAACTGTGGTGTACCCCCTAAACAATAGGGTACTTAAAAAGGATGTTGTTAATCTTGGACTGGGGTGGAGCCCTAATTCTTTGAAGTATTTGGGCATTACTTTGACAACCAATTCTGAGAGGCTCCGCAATTTTAATTTAGATAATTTAGTCCGCACTATAGAACTGGATATGAAAAGATGGGCCCAACTACCTCTTTCTCTGTGGGGTAGGATAAATGTGGTGAAAATGAACATATTTCCTAGGCTCTTCTACCCTTTGTGTAATCTTAATGTCTGGCTCCCATTATCGTGGTTTAGGAAGCTTCATGGGATGATAGCGGATTTTATCTGGAATTATAAGAGGGCCCGGATGGCCTATGTTAAATTGGCGGCACCTAAAACACAGGGTGGTCTGAGATTACCCCAATTTGCTCTTTATTTCTGGGCTGCTCATATGAATAAATATGGTAGATGGGCGCTTTCGCCCATTCCCAAATCTGAGAGGGAATATCTCCCGTTATGGGTTAATCTGGAGGTTAGTCTTATCAAGAGCTTAGGATTTAACTCAAGCTCTATTCTATAATACCCCAAGATGTTACCCCAGTTTAAGAATACACCTATTGAGTGTCCCTTAAAGTTCACAATCAAGCCTGTAACTTCTTGAGATATAAATATACTTTGGACAGCTCCCAGCCAATCATAGAAACCCACAGTGGCGAATTGCTAACGGATGATTACGCATAAGTGGCTGCCTGAGTTGGGAGAGTGTAAATGGGTAGACCTTCTCACCGGGGAGGGAGACCCTCACTCTGTAATACAAATAATGCAAGACTTCAAATTGTCGGGGTGTGTGGTATTCAAAGTTTACCAATTAAGGCACCTCCTTGTTCAAAAGTTGGGGGTAAACAGGCCTATCTTTCCTTGTATAGCCCTGTGGACGGAGTTGAAACCCTTAATAGAATCTCCGCATGCTGTTTCGAAGATTTACCAAGTGTTGTTTCAACAGGCCTTTATGGATAATTTACCCCCTGCATCATACTGGGCTAGGGTTTTCCCAATGCTAGTTTAGACTGGTCCCGGATTTGGGGGAACTGTCATAAATATATGAGACAGGATTGTCTCAGATTAACCCAATTTAAAATCTTGCACAATATCTATTATATACCTCAGAAACTAGTTGATTTGAAGGTGCTACAGGAGCCCAAATGTTATAGATGTGGCTCCGGGGAGGCTGATATGCTTCATATATTTTGGCATTGTCCAAAAGTTGCTCCGTTATGGAGAGAAATTAGAACTAGACGAATCCATTGCTAGGTATAGGTGTGATGTTTACACCAGAGGTCTGTCTATTGGGGGATCTGTCTGGTTTCCCGGTTAAATTGAGGAAATACCATATGACGCTGATTTCCATTACTGTGAAAAGATTGGTTCTTAAACATTGGAAAGATTCAACTACAATTACTTACACAGAATGGCTAAGGGAATTGTTAACGAGCCTCAGGATAGAGAGAATGATTGTGATACTGCATAACCAAATGCCTCTTTTCGATAGAATCTGGTCCCAGTTAGAAATTGCTTACTCCTAAATATGTTAGTGCTGGTTTCCACGTCATTCAATCTTGTATACAATGCCTTGTGGGGGATGATGTGGGGTCGAGGTTTTTCAAGGGGAGGTGGGTGGGGTCAGGGGCTTATAGCGTGGTTATGATTATTTTACATGATGTGCATTCATTATAGTCTGGACTTGTTGCCGGTGTTTGGAATGTAAGCCTCTGTACCACAAGTTTGTTTAATATTCATAGTATATAATATCCTTTGGGGAGGGTGTGGGGGTTGGGCTTCTTAAGGAGGGGGTGGGTGGGTGTGGGGTCAGGGGCTTACTACATGTTTATGGTTATTTTTCATATTGTACATTTATCATTGTCTGGTTTTGTTGTAAGGCGATTGGCAATGTAAGTCTCTGTACCTCAAATGTGTTTAAAATTCAATAAAAAGTAAATGGCAAAAAAAAAAAAAAAGAATTGTCTTGGTATATATCCTAATTAAAGCAAACAATATTTCAATGTTCAAGTGTAAGGTCATAGTGGACAAAGGAGACGCAGTGATAGAATGTCTGGGTGATGGTGATCATAGATTGTGATAGGTGTCTTGGTAGGATAGTATAAAAATGGCCTGAACAAGGGCTGGGGCCTGCACTAGGAGATAGATGGTTGGGATAAGGGCTAAGATATGTGCCAGGAAGTAATGGGAGATGACTTTGGGCAGGATGCACTGAGTCTGAGGGGTTGAGATTCTTGGGAGGTGTATTGAAACCAAGTATTGGCTGCCTAAGGAGGGGAAGGTTAGGAATAGGAATATTCTAGTACTTGTGGAAGCAATTGCATTTTTCTTGGAAGAGCCTTAGGTATAGATATTTAAAGGATGTTAGTGATATAAAGTTGTTCGGCTTCAGGGTCTTCTGTAACATATTCCATGATGTAGCTAGTACATAGCTGATAGCAGATCTCTCATGCCGGGTGTTGAATTTAGGCACTTTGAGCATGATGAAATTATGGCTTCTTAGGGCATAGATACTTGTTGTGGCTTGTGTGAAGCAGTCTAAGATATAATTTGGGAGCATCTTAGTTAGTGCTCTGTACATCCATACTGCAGCATTTCTGTTTCTTCTGAGATGGAGTGATGTCCATCCGACTGCAACGTAAAGAGAGCAGTGGTGAGTGCTAAGGGGTAGATCTGTTATAAACCTCAAAGCTCTGTGGTAAAGTGTGCCCAATTTGTTTAGATAGAAAATAGGGCAGCGAATGTAAAGGAAATCTGCATAGTCTAATACTGAGAGAAATGTGGCCTGGACCATCTTCTTCTTAAAATCTCTGGTTAGAAAATGCCTTATTCTGTAAAAAAGTCCAAGCCTCTGACAAAGTTTTTTAGAAGTTCTTCAAGGTGATCTATGTAGTCAAGTCTGCTATCTATCCAGACCCCCAAGTACTTGATTTTTTTTACATATTCAAGGTTTTCACGAAGAATAGTGGATAACTGGGGGAAATTGTTTAGTGAGGAGTGACTTGTCTGACTTTGGGTGGAGAAAAACATTGCTTTTGTTTTTTTTGCATTGAGGAGAACCTTTTTTTCCAATAGTTGATGTTGTAGTATGTGGAATTCCGCTTGTAGATCTTCACAAGCCATTACAGGTGAAGGGTTGCTGACATATAATACAGTGTCATCTGCAAACTAGTGTACAGTGGCTTTGGTAAGGTTAGTGTCACTGTTATTGATGTGAATGGCAAAGAGAATAGGGCCCAGGATGGATCCTTGTGGAACTCCTCTTTGCAGTGGTTTGAGTGGAGATAGGTCTCCTTCAGCTTTCACTTGCTGTGTCCTTCCCGTGAGGTAACATCTAAACCATCTAAGGGAGGGTGGATCTAAACCTATGGGATACAAGGAAGAGAGGAGCAGTTCGTGGTCCATCGTGTCAAACGCCTTACTTAGGTCTCGGAATATAGCACAAACACTATTTTTTTTGTCCAGTTCGATTTGCCAGTCGTTTGTTACTTTAGCCAGTGCTGAGATAGTGCTATGCTTGGTTCTAAACCCAGATTGTGCTGGATTTAAGAGATTAGCCTCTTCGAGACATTGTCTTAGCTGAATGCTCACTAATTTTTCTAGCAGCTTGGATAGCACTGGGAGGATAGAGATTGGTCTATAGTTGTTAAGGTCCAAAGGGTCCCCTGCTTTCAATAGTGGGATAACTTGGGCTGTTTTCCAGATTGAGGGAATAAAACCTGATGTTAATGAAAGATTAAAAAGGTGTGTTATTGGGACTGCTAGTGCTTGTATTGCAATCTTTAGAAAATAGGGATCAAGGGAATCTGCACCTGCACTTTTTTTGATATCCATCCGTGAAATTAGATCCTCCACTTGTTTCAACAAGACTGGTTTGAAGGAGAAGGAAGATTCAGTTATCTGAGTTTCAGTGCTCTGGATGCATAGCTGAGCATGTAGTAGATTAGCCAGAGAGGTGTCGAATGCAAGGCCAGCAGTTGTAAAGTGATTATTGAATGATTCCAGTATTTCCATTCTATCTGAAGTTGTTCCCTTGTTATGATGTATTTGAGCTGGAAGTGTATTACTAGGCTCTTGTCCTGTTATGTCCTTTATGGTACTCCAGAATTTGGCATGGTTGAGGTAGGAGGAGTCGAGTTCTGCCATGTAATAAGCAGCTTTAGCATCCCATACTTTCCTGGTACAGCTATTTCTGGCTTTCTTGAACATCATCCAGTCATTCAGATTCATATTTTTCCGTGCCTTTTTCCATAGCTTATCCCTCTCAAGTAGGGCAGATTTAAGGTCAGTTGTGAACCAGCGGCAAGTTTTGTTTTTGGTGCATACCCTAGTAATTGGTGCATGAATGTTAAGGGCACCTATAACTATGTCATTTAATACCTCATGTGCTTTTCCACTGTGTTTGCTAGATAGAACTCATGCCAATGTGTAGAATGATTTAGCTCTTGCAGATACGCCTCAATATTGAATTTTTTCTTTGATCTCCACAGTGTGAATTTAGCCGGGGGTGTTGGCTTGCCGGCTGATCTTATTCCAGCAATAAGGCAGTGGTCACTTATATCACTGAACAGCACTCCAGCATGCATGAAGAGGTGAGGTTTACTCACTAATATGATGTCTAGTAATGTGCTGTTGCTCAGATTCTTTTTGTTGATTCTGGTTGGTTCATTTATAAGTTGTGTAAGCCCATGTGTATCGCAGAATGAGATTAAGGGTGCTGCTGCCATGGATAGCCAGTTTAGGTTTAGGTCACCTATGATTATAATTTCTTCTGTACCCTTATTGATTAGGTTTCCCAGGTGGGCTAGTCACTTGAGGTCAGCTGAGGGGGGCCTATAGCAGCCAATTAGCTGTAGTGATGTGGTGTTGGAGAGGGCCACTTTAAGGGATAGGCATTCAAATTCTTTGGACATACATGTTGCATCGAGGCAAGTTACAGATAGATTGGCTTTTACGTATATAGCTATTCCCCTTCCCCTTGTTTGGCGATCAGCTCTGAATACTTGGTAATTGGGTAAGTTTATGTCTCTATCTGCTGCGGCAGGTCTGAGCCATGTCTTCGACACCACTAGAATGTCTGGCAAAGTATGATTAACCCAGGATTGTATCACTGTGAGCTTTTTTAGCAGGCTGCATACGTTGATGTGGAGAAAACTTAGCCCTTTGGTCGTGGCTAACTCTGCTGGTGTGGTAATGCACTCTGGAGGACCTGGATTAATTTCTTTATCTCCAGTGCAAATCAATATGAATATTAAGAAATTCACAAGTGCTTCAAGAGATAAAATGAGGATTCTATCTTTGGCCCTCCTTTTATTTTTCAGGGGCCTCTGTTTTAATTTATACCAGTCATATAAGAGGTCATGGGTTCTTACCAGATCACTGAATAGCAGTCTGGTAGACAGGCGTAATGAGGAGCTGTTTACCCAGTCATGAAGCACCATCCCATATGATATTTGAACTGTTTGAGTCCCTTCGTGGAAGTTACCCCATGGGTTGTGTAGCAACATAGGTAGGTCATATATGAGGATCCGATCCTTCTTGAATGTTGATGATGTAGAGTGAGTAGAATAGTGAATTGCATCTTCCAAGATGACAGTGACAGGGAGAATATCTGTCTCCCTACTCACCATGAATAACAGAGCAAGAGGTATCCAGAAGGGTCCCCCCATTATGAGAGCACTGCTGATGATAAATGCAAGCTTTTATGATGACCACAGTGGTAATTCCACGATTTATTCAGCTACATCCTAATAGGAGATCATAAAGTAAGGATGGGAATTTTAATGCGGGAGGGGGAGGGATTTCAAGGTGGATTCTAAGATCCTCTATTTATTATAATGGGTAGGAAGTAAGGGTTTAGCTTGCGATGGGGAATTACTAAGAGGGGAAGGATATAATATGATGGGAGGATGCCTAACTTCCTACTGCATGAAGTTACTGATAAAGAGCAGGAGTTGGTCAGCTAAAGTATGACAATGTAGTCAAAGAGAGACAGCAGTAAGGGAGGGCTGCTGATTTGATGGCTAAGAGGAGGATATGGGGCAGGTTACTGGTCAGCACTGCGCTGGGGGCGGGAATTGTATTTCGTCGGGAAGATACCTATATAAGAAACACACAAGGAGGGGGAAGAGCGGGTGGGCATAAATTTTGCGGCTTTCCTGTACCTTCCCTCGCTATCCCTCCTGGTCTGGTGGTCCCTGGAGGCAGCTTGGCGGTTGCCGACCGCCCGTTGGCGAAGCGTGGCCCCGGCGCTCAAGAGAGGGCTTCAGACAGGGATCTTCAACTGGGAAGAAACAGAGGAAGGCACTACAGTTAAAACTTTGTAGAAACAAGCGGCTGGGCAGGGGGTCTCAAGATTAGCACAACAAAAGGTTGTGGGGGGCTACCCCTGCCTGCCTAGCTACTGACAGGTTGAGGGGCCTAGGTTATATGACGGGTGCCTCCACCCAGAGGTCAGGGTTGATAGTGGTTAAACTAGTTCAGGTACAGCCCTCTGGGACACTGTGACCCCCCCTTTGTTCCTACTAGTGGCCCACACAATACACAGGAGTTACCTTCCCAATACCCCACAAATGCACACTTCTTACACATACAGTAACACTTACCCTCAGGACTGATGTCTTGCAGCACGTCTCTGAGGACCCCCTGTAAAACAAGGTTAGGCAATATACACACACAATGCAATGCTTTTTCTACTTGTACTGACACCACAGACAGCATATAGTTCAATAACAACAAATCTGATTTATTAGAGGGGGCAGTAACAAGAAGGGGGTAATCAGGTTGATTTGGTTTGGAAATAATCAAATCACAGTACTGTGCATGCATATAGGGTCCAAAATGTCACTCTCTGGGTACCCAGGATGGTGGGGGGCTAGCCAGGGTCGATGCAGCTGGTTGGAGTCCTTTGATGGAAAACACATGCACACACAAATTGTAATCTGGAGCCCTGGGGCTCAGTTCGTGAAGAAATGTAACATCAATAATCAGATGACACACTTGTAATCGATAAAAGGTTGCAGAGAGATACCCTGATTTGTACTCATAATACCAAAGCTGAAAGCTGGATGGAGGATGTTCTAGCTGGATTGCCAGAAACAACAAGGTATGGAGACAGGGTCCTTGTGGCTGGACCCAACTGCAGTTGATAGCAAGCGGAGTTAGTCCGACTTAAGCTGGGATCTGCTTCTAGCTTCAGCACACAGCTCACAGAAAAAGGGGAAATAACATCACGATCCCCCACAAGCACTACGCACATTTATATGTAAAAGGAAAGCACCATACCAGGCAGCTGCTTCTCGATCCCGATCGCAAACACTTGCAAATTACCTGGGAGCACACACAGCATCAGCAGGCCCCGACAGGCCCATCGCATGTCAGCAAATCTTCGGTCTTCTACGGGCAAGCCTGGTTCTACACACTGCTTCCTTCTCTTCACAAACTCGGATTCAGGCTGAACTAGCACTTACAAACGGCTGCTGGCTGCCTTCAGGGCCTCCCATGAGCTTCCCGCGTGAACTGCACACAGCAGCAGAAGCAGGGCTCCTTCTCTCTTCACTGTCTCTACTGATCTGAGCTTTCCAGCCACAGTACCGGGCATTTCCTTTGAGTTCCTCCCATTTCAGTTGGCTGGTTGGGCTGTCCATCACAGTAGGGCTCCCTCTGTTGGTGCAAAAAAGCGCCAAGATCCAAACTACATTTCCCAGAGGCTCTCTACATATAATCCCCTTTCAGCAGGCTCCAGATGAGAGTCCAAGTTCTGATTTGTTCACAGGCTCCATTTTAAGGTCTCCCTATCATCCTGATTGGTCCAAGTCAGCAGTTCCAGACCAAAATGAAAGAGCTACACTGAAACAGTTTGTGCTGAAATAAAGACAGGTTAGACAAACTACATCTTCTCAGTCACTCAAAATGATTTCTGGCAAACAGTTATATCTTTCCACAAGACTCCCTCTGCACATGTAGTGAAGACAGAAATGGAGCGAATTGACAGCAGCCAGGGCGGGATTCAGGCATTAGAACACACAGTCCACCCTTTTCAATTAATTATTGCTACAAGCAGGCAGCTCTTAAAGAGGTGGTACCAGAGGCTCTAAAAGCACTCACACTTAAGCGGCTTAAGCGCCGAACACTTCCAGACTTGAAGCGTTCAGGCAAGCTCCTGGAAGACTTTTGGGAACCCCATTTGCAGGGGGGTTACATAAACGAAAACAAAAAGGTGCCAGGTCTCAGAAAACTTTGACTATCCGACAACCAAATAAAGGTATCATCCATAGATACCTAAATAATTATTTTTTTTCTGGCTAAAACAAAAAGTCTCCAAGCATTGAACAGTGTAGCAGTGCTGGCTCTTGGCTCTTCAGATGAACAGGGTATTTAAAAAAAAAGAGAAAGTTCTCTAATGCTTATAGTATAGTGACATCTTCTGGTGAAGCTCTTAACTGTAGTGAGCACAGACTAATGGTGCATAAAAAACTAACTCAAACATCTCACAGACATATCTTTAAAGTACAGTACTATAAGTCAACATTTAAATCTACTCCAGGGCAACGAAGACATACTAGTACTCATATTGAGATGATACACTTTTTAAACATGCACAGCTATTAAACGTTTTAGACTAACTTTATAGAAATGTCCCTCAGCAATACACATTGTACACTCTGTTTGTGGCCTTTTTATAGGCCTATTCTCCCCAGCAAAGAGTTAACAATGGTATGATGACCTTTCTGTCCACAAGCATACTGAAACAATACTAACACTTCATTGCAAGGTGACTAATTTTCTGTCCTCATAGAAACAGAATTTACAAAATTGCTTGCATATGGCAAATGGGCTAAGAAACCTTAATTCTAGCATAACAGCCAGGAATATTTACACCAAGAGAAGAAATGAGTCACCCTGAAGAAAGTCCACATGTTATAAAACTAGAAACAATTTATTACATGTATCACAAGAAATGTGATTATTGTTGGAGCTTCTGCAGTAGTCTTATGCTAAGGAAGGAACATGATGGCAGAGAGAAAGAGGGAAGACTGCAAAGGAGTGGGAATGAATAGGGGACGTGTATGAGAGAAGGTAGGGAGAAAGAGAGGAGACTGTTAAGGAGGGGGATGGAACAGGGCAGTGTATGGGGGAGGCAGGGAAAAAGAGAGGAGACTTAAGGAGGGGGAAGGAATAGGGCTACAGGGGCAGTGTATGATGAAAGCCAGGAGGAAGGAGAAGGAGCAGGGTCAGAGTCCAAGGGAAGGCAGAGAGAGAGAGAAGGAAAGACTACTAAGGAATGGGGAATGAATGGGGGAACGGGGCAGTGCCTTAGCAAACTCTTGGAGACAGAGGGGAGGTTCCGGGGGGGGTATGAACAGAGGCAGTGTCCGAGGAACTGAGAGAGATAGTGGGTAGGCTGCTAAGGAGAAGGAAGGAATGAATGAAGAAGGAAGGAAAAGGAAGGGAAGGGAAGGAAGGAAGGAAGGGAAGGAAGGAAGGGAAGGGAAGGAAAAGAAGGAAGGAAGGAAGGAAGGAAGGAAGGAAGGAAGGAAGGATGGATCTTGGTATACTTCTGCTTCCTTTTCCTCCCCTCCTCCCCTTCTTCAACACTCCTTCCTCTGTCCTCCTCCTCTTCTTCTCTACTCTGCAATAATACTGATAGCCCCTAAATCTCTATTGCACTTGTAGTTTATTTGCACTTCTGGTGTGCCATAGCTAATTGTATTGCCAGAGCTACTGCACCCTAGCTTGCCTTATATCAAAACTGCTAGTATTCCATTCAGTCATTGTTTACTTACACAGTCTACAAGCTTCCTAGTTATTTGCATTCAAATGTGAATTTTGTGTTATTGTATCCATCTCAGTAGTCTGTCCTCATGTTCCCTAGATCAAAACTGTTAGCACTCCATTCAGTCATTGTTTACTTTACAGTCTACGTGCTTCTTAGTTGTATGTATTCAAGTGTAAATTTTGTGATATTGTATCAAATCTCTGTAGTCAAGCCTCATGTTCCCCCACCCTCCAGGTTGCACTGTGAGACAAGCAGCTTGTTGTTTAGTGGGCCTTCTTGGTCTTTATTTATTTCAATAAATAAATAAAATAAATAAATAAGGAATGAACAGGATACAGAATGAGTGTCCAAGGAAAGGCAGGAAGACGGAAGAGAGATGACTAAGGAGCAGGAATGAACAGGGGCTGTGACCAAAGTAAGGCAGGGAAAAGAGGGGAGACTGCTTAGGAGGGGGATTGATAATGGGCAGTGTCTAAAGGATAGCAGGTTCACATAGGTGAGACCACTAAGGATGGGGAGTGAGCAGGATCAGTGTCTAAGGGAAGGCATGTAGACAGAGAGAGGCTGGGCAATGCAGGGAGACAGCTTATGAGGGGGAATGAGTAGGGTTAGCATGCAAGAGAAAGTAAGAAGACCGATAAAGAGGTGAATGAACAGGGTCAGTGTTTGAGGGAAGGCAGACAGAGGGAGACTGCTAAGCAGGAGCAATGAACAGGGGCAGTGCAGTGCAATGAAGACAGGGAGACAGAAGGGAAACTGATAAAGATGGGGAATGAACAAGCTCAGTGTCTGAGGGAAGGCAGAGAGACAGAGGAAGACTTCTAAAGAGGAGGAATTAACAGGGATAGTGGCCAAGGAAGGCAGAGAGAAAGAAGTAAACCTACTATGGAAATGTTCATGGGCAGTGTCCAAGGGAAGGCAGTGAGACAGTGGAGAGTCAGCTAAAAAGAGAAAATGCACAGGGGCAGTGTCCAAGGGATGGCAGGTAAACAGAGAGGGGGACTTCTATGGAGGGGAACTGAACAGTGGTAGTGCTAAGACAGGTAGACAAAGGTTAGGCTGATATGGAGGGGGACTGAACAGGGTCAGTGTCTGAGGGAAGGCAATGAGACAGAGGAGAGTCAGCTAAGGAGACGGAAGGCACAGGGGCAGTGTCCAAGAGATGGCAGATAGACAGAGGGGAGACTGCTATGGAGGGGAAATGAACAGTGGCAGTGTCAGACATGTGGCAGGTAGACAGACGGGAGACTTTTATGGAGGGGAAATGAACAGCGGCAGTGTCACATGTAAGGCGGGTAGGCAGTGGGTAGGCTGCGATGGAGGGGATGATCGGGGCAGTGCTCAAGGGAAGGCAAGGAGACAGAGGGAGTCAGATATGGAAAGGGAATGATCACGGGTTGAGCCCAGGGGGAAGGCCAGGAGATAAAGGAGAGACAGCTAAAAGGAGAGAATGAACAGAGACTTTGTCCAAAGTAAGGCCGGGAAACAAAGGGAAGATAGCTGAGGAGGGGGAATGAACAGAGCTTTGTCCAAGGGAAGGTTAGGAGACAATAGGGAGGCTACTAAAGAGGGGGAGAGAATGATCAGGGGCAGTGCCTGAGGGAAGGCAGGGATACAGAGGAGACTCAGCTAAAGTGAGGGGGGGTGACCAGTCTCAGTGTCCAAGGGAAGGCAGGGAAATAGAAGGAATTCTGCTAAGAAGTTGGAGTGAACAGGGGCAGTGTGCGAGGGAAGGACGGTAGAGAGAAAGAGAGAGGGAGAGAGGGCTAGTTGCAAAAGCAGCAGTGTGAGAAGACTTCATGAAAAAGACATTTGAAGGAGAGGGGGATTAAGAGGAAGAGGAAGAGAAGCCGGGAGCAGGGGATGGTTATTCCAGGGGTAGAGGAGATTGTAGGATAAGGCAACCTACCTAGGTGAGGACTTTTTTGACTGAAGAATTGAGCAGGAGTGAGTGTCAATAGAGCAGATGGAGCAAAGTATGTCTCTCAACTGTCCTACATTACATTTTACCCCAGAGAATTATTCTGTACCACATTCATCCCACATGGAAAAGGTGCTGCCTACTCAGAGACTTTGCTGTAAACAAAGACTTTAAGGAATAAATTAATAAACCTCAATAGCGCTAAATCAAAATTAAACTTGCACAATTGAAGTATATGCACTAGTTTCGTGTGTTAAGTTTGTATCTCCATGTGTGAGGACTTGTCCCACATAACGAAGGACAGTATCACACATTGTCCCACATTTAGAGTGTCAGTGTATGACTCTCACTTTCCAATGACAGTTGGTTGAGAGTTATGAGTAGGAAGAAGGGAGGGAGTTGGGAGGAGTGATAGTAGAGAGCATAACTGAACCAGAATTAGGAGAGAAAGGAGGGCCAGCGGGAGAGGTGTCTGCACACTGGAGATGGAAACAAGAGATTTGACTTGAGAGAGCAGTGATGAGTGTGGGGTGAACAGCTTTTGGTAAAATGGCAAAAGTAATGGAAAAGGGTGCCAGTCTGGCAAGGGGGATTTTCAGAGTGGCATTGTAAATCCCGTCCATGTTGTCAAACACCAGGTGGCTCATCTCGAGGATTTTATTGCTGACTGGGAGTGGGAGACAGAACTTGTTACAGTGCAGTGCACCAAACTTTGGGTTAGGAACATTTTGTAGATTGCATCAATGTATTATAAAACAGTTGTTGGAAAAGGAGCATTCTATATAACTGACTTGAATCCTTGTAACTGACTTGAATCCTAAAGATTTATGTTAACAACTGGAATCCCTCACATAGAACACTTAGAAGTCTAAGGATGAAAATGTTAATTTGAAATAAAATAAAAACATTTTAGCTCATTAAGGCACTCCATGGGTTGGTTTAATTTTGTTAATTTAGTCCTAAGGGCATAAGGGCCGCAGCCACAGTGCAAGTTTTAGGACCCCCCTAGGCTTAGATAAGCTGATGGTAACCCGACCTCTGGTTGTGTGTTAATGTTTAAAATCCAGTGCTAGATAAAAATGCCTTGTGCGTTTTCCTGAAAATGCTTCTGCGAAAATCACTAATTCAGCAAAATAAAGTGTGCAGAAATAATCTCAGTGCATAAATGGTGTTTTTGCATGAGGTTTTTCAAATATTTAAGTGATCTTACCTTATTTTTTCCCATCTGTGCAAAAATGGACTAATCCAATGATTTTTCTGGAAACAAAAATGGTGTAAAAATGGGGTTTTGCACAACTTCTGCCCATGAAAATAAAATTTTCCCCAACCCTATTAAAGCAAAAACAAACGATGAACCCAACACAACCTAAGTCCCAGCTCACCCTCTGGGCAGCCTTCCAAATACAAGTACATTCACTGCCAACAGACAACACCATGAGAACTTGAAGGCACACAATCAGAAAATATTTCTTGAACAAATAATCTTACTGAGGTATATTCAAATGGTTTATTTCCATCTGTCCTTGTTCAAGCAGGAACAACAAGTGTCATAAACTTCCTGTCTTCCCAAATTTGTCACATGACGCTGCATCAGCAAAAATGAAGGCAGACAGTAGCAAACACTTACATGCTTTTCTAAATAAATAGATAAATGCACTAATAATAAAAACATAAATAAAAAGACAAAGTTCAAGGAGTCTTATCTATGCATGCTGGCAGGCACAGTGTGGAAGGGCTGATGTTTCGACATTTAGTGACAGAGCTATGAAGAAGGCATCATCACCAGATGCCGAAATGCCAACCCATCCTTGCTGTGTTGGCCGGCACATTTGGAGAATCCTCCTTGCCCTTTATGTCCATTGATCTATTATTATCAATGTAAGTTTTCTGTTTATACAAGTGTTTACTGCTGTCTTCCTTCGATCCTCCTGATGCAGAGTGCCATGTGACTATCAAGGGATGGCAGGAAGTTTTTGCTGTTTGGTGCTCCAATTTGCACAAGGTCATTTGGAAAAAAGTGTATGAAGATAACTTGGTAAGAGTACTTGTTCAAAATATGAAGGACTGTGAAAGAACATTTAAAAAGTTACAATTCTGTGGATTTATTTTTGTTTCTTTTTGATATTCCTGCTTTTAATGAAATAAACTATAGATTCCTCCTTTGATGCTGTGAGCTTTGTAACACATGGCTTATATTTTATTCCTTTGAATGTGTTTAATTTTATTTATCATCATCATCCAGAATACTCTGTGGCATTAAAGTCTTGTGGGCTCTCCTGGCCCTTACCTGCCATCCTGCACCCAACTTCCCAGACTGGATCAGGAAGAACTCTCCTACACCTTTTCCATACTGGCTAGTGGCAGCTGCCTGTGATGGGGGTTGGTCATTTGACAAATTTCATGGCGGGGCTCAAACCCACTACAACAGCAGAGCCACTCGGCAGCTAAAGACATCACTGAGAACATTCTGCAGCACTAAAGTCTTGCAGGCTCTCCTATTCGTTATCTGTCATTCTGTGCACAGCCTCCCTGACTGGATCAGCAAGGACTCTCTTACCCCTATCCCATATTGGTTTGTAGCAGCTGCTGCTGATGGTGGGAGTGCGGTCTTGTGATGAAGATCAGGGTGGGACTCAAACTCTCTACAATCTGGAGTCACTCAAGTGGCTCTCCATGGACTGGCTCTTCATGTGAGTGGCTCCCACAGGAGTGGTGGGAGTCACCTGTGGGATTCCACTGCAGAGGATGCTGTGGAAGGCATGGAACTGTGTAATTTTTTTTCAGAACCACTTACTTTAATTTTCATTTGTAACTGTTCAGTTAATTTATTGTGACAATATGAATTGTGCATTGAGATTTTTTGCATTGGGTGTGATATCATGTTGGGGAATGTTTATGCACATTCTGTCACATTTGATGAAACCAACTTTATCTACTTGAGTACATTGCTTGGTAAGGAACCTATCCCACATCACACTTCCAATCTGGCAATTAGTCTACACTATCTTTTTACCCTCGGTTGTTAGAACATCAAAATCAAAGCAGTTTGTCTATGAAAATTGTCCCATGAATAATGGTAAATTTGGTTAGTGTTACAAAAAAATCTCTTCTCTGGTGGTATAGAGCAAAACCCAAGGTCCTGTGGCACCATTTTGTGACAAGAAGGGATTACATATTATGTACCTACATATAAGAAGGTTAACTAAGTATTTATCTGAAAAAACAGCCTGGGTTGCTTCTAATTCACCAGATTTGCTTGTGCTAAGTGAAACTTGACAAGGACCCCACTGCAATATGTCTTTCATGGTATAATTTGATTGGAAATGACAGAAAGTCTGAGAAGGGGGATGGTAAATAATTTATTATAAAGGTCATTTTAAGATAAGAGATGGGAACCTTTTGACTGGGGATAGTTCATCATGTGAATGGGTGTCACTTACATTGACATTAGGGGATGCTAAAATTAGATATTTGTTGCTTATATACAGTATTCCCCCACTATATAACATTGCTGGCTTAGATGATTTTATTGTGGCTGTTCCGATAATCAGACTGAGACTGTTGTTCTGAATGACACTAACTTAACACTAACAGTATAGCCTAAAGGTTAGAGTAACAAGTTGTGAAAGAGCTTGCTGCATTCAGCAGATTTGGGTTTAATTCCCACAACCTCCACTTGTATTCTGTGTGACCTTGAGCAAGTTACTTAACCTCCTCACTGCTCTCGGGTAACCCCTGAAAACAAGTATTGTGCCTAGTTGGATTTACCTGGTTACCAAAGAATAATAAAAAAATAACTGTCAAAAAGAGCAAACTTGAAGTTGCTATTAGCAAACTGCACTTCTCACAATTAATTACAGACCTCACTAGATACAATAAATAAAAGTCACATGGTATTGGACTGTGTCTTACAAATAGACCAGACCACATACTTAGCTCAGGGACATTGGCAGACTGCATTAGTGACAATAATCCCATTTATGCTCTTTGGCAGATAAAACCAGTCAGGCCAGCCCCTAGAATAGTAACTTTTTGAAATTATGGTAAATTAATTTTGGAATCTTTTTCAAACAATCTTATGGAAATTGATTGGTCACCAATGTATGATTCTGAGTGTGTTGAGCAAATATTTGGCTACTTTGTTATTAAATTTTCTCTTCTACAGGATGAACAGTGTTAATGCAAAGAAGTGCAAGATCATGCACATAGGGAAGAGAAACCCTGAAGTCACCTATAGGCTGGGAGGGGAGTTGCTAGCAGTCACAAAGGAAGAAAGAGACTTGGGCATCATCATCACTGATAATCTGAAATCATCCAAGCAGACCTCTGAAGCAGTAGGTAAGGCTAGGGGGGGTGTTAGGGTATATTAGTAGGGGTATCACAAGTCGTAAGAGGGAGGTGATAATCCATCTTTACAAGACACTGGTTAGGCCCTGTCTGAGTACTGCGTGCAGTATTGGAGGCCACACCTTCACAAGAACATTAACTAAATTGAGGCAGCCAGAGAAGGGCAACCAAATGGTGCAGGGACTGCATCAGAAGACATATGAGGACAGATTAACAGAGCTCAGTATGTATACCCTTGAGAAAAGGAGGGAGAGGTGATATGATCGAGGCATTCAAACACCTTAAGGGCATTAACAAGGTGAAAGAGTCTAACATGTTTAAATATAAGAAAAATAGCAGAACAAGAGGACACAGCATGAGATTAGAGGGGGGCCGATTAAGGGGGAATGTGAGAAAATTCTTTTTCACAGAAAGGGTGGTGGATGCATTGAATGGCCTACCTCAAGAAGTGGTGGCTATGAATACAGTGGAGGGCTTCAAACAGGCATGGGATAGGCATAAGGGAGCAATACAAATGACTATGAATAGATAGGCCACTGACAGAGCAAAGGCCGATGGCACATTTATAAGGTAGAAAAAGAAATGGGCAGACTGGATGGGCCTTGCGATCCTTATCTGCTATCAACTTCTATGTTTCAGTGTTTCTATGTAACATGTGCCCATAACTAGGACCATAATCAGGGGCATCCTCACTGATTGGTTAACAAGGGATGTATTAGGGTTAATGAAACTTAGGGACAAGTACTGGGAAATGTTTAAGTTATCCAATGATATTGTTCATCTCAACAAATATTGGGAATTAAGGCATCATTTTCAAGAAGGGAGGGAAGAAAAATAAAAGTAATTATTGTAAACAAAAATTGGAAATGAATTTGACTGATCCAAAAGGGTTTGGGGGTTATAGAAAAATACACTGGTAACCAAAGGGAGAGCAGAAATTAGGGAGCTCTTAATTGATGGTAAATTAGGTTCAGAATTGGATAATATTGTTAATATCTTTAAAAAAAATGTACAGATTTGTCCCTATATGAGGACTCATGTCAACTTGGTTCAAGTTTGCCTTCAAATTCAGACATCCCTGAAGCACAGTTGATTTGTGGAGACAGTGCCAGATCACATATTTATTTTTGTTGTTTGAGTGTTTCTCAGGTAAACACCTGAAAGGTTTGGACCCATGTAAGAGTAGTGACTTTGATGAGTTGGAATCTAAATTATTGAACCTGGCATTAGAGCTCATTTCTGTTCACTTAATCTGTTTAATAGATATCTCATGACTGGCACAGTGAACAACAAAATGGATGGTGGCAAGGGTGACACCAGTGTATAAAGAGATTGATGAAAGTGAAATGGACAATTACCGGCCAATCTCAAGTCTGTATCCCCTTGCAAAAATATTGGAGAGGCTATTCTATGAGCAGCTTAGTAATTACCTTGGAGATAATGGTTTGATTTGGGTTGAGTAGCATGGTTTTAGATCCTATCATGGCACTACAATGGCCTTAGTCAAGTTCAGGAATGAAATGTACACAGCCATGAATAATGATGAATTAACTGATGCCATCTTCATGGACCTCACCAAGGCCTTGGATGGATAATGACCTGTTGGTAAATAGATTGATGCCGTGTCCTTCATCTTGGGAAAAATAATCAAACCATTCCTACTACTTGGGCAATGATAAACTGGTTGCTGTTACTAAGGAAAGGGATCTTGGGCCTGGCATTATAATAAACAACCAATCAGCATCCACAGATCACTGCATTCATGTTTCAATGAAAACAAAGGTCAATAAGACAGACATTTATTTCCCGAAGTAAACACTGAATATTACCAATATACAAAATTTATGTTATTCCACATTTAGACTTTGGATCACCTTCCTGGAACCCACACTTAAAAAGAGACACAAATCTCACAGGAAAAAAAAACGCTATGCAACCAAAATGATTAGAGGATTCGAGCACACAAATTATGAGGGTCGACTTGAGTCACTAAACTTCTTTAGCCCAGAAACTAGGAGAAAAAGAGGTGACCTACTATTGTTCAACAATACCCTTAAAAATCCAGATCTTAGTAAACAATGTGGATTAGAATTCAACTTCATAAATAAAACCCTGCAATCCCATAATAAACAGTTAAAAAAATTCTGACAGTAAACACCAATAAAAGGGAAAATGTTTTCTCTGTTTGCTCCGCTGTCTTCTGGAACAAACTACCAGTTGCTGTGGTAAATGCGTCTTCATTTACATGCTTCAAAAAAAGGATTGGCTAACTATTTGCTAACTAATAATGTTTTTTTTATTACCCTATTGGTGTGGGAAGGCAATCATGATGGGCCACATGGCCTCCTTTTTGCCTAAACTTACTAAGTTACCAAGTTATCAAGATTAATTGAGCTGAAGATTTCTTGGGATGCCCTGAGGTGGTTCCTGAATTATTTCCAAAACTGAAAACAAATGGTGAAGTTACACAAAGCTAAATCAGAACTAAGTGCTCTACAAACTGGTGTGCCATGGGCTCCATTTTGGGCCCTGTACTGTTTTCTGTTTTAGTAAATGCAGTATCTTGTTTAAAACTGAGTAACAAACTTTAACTTCATGTAGAAAATATTATTCTTTACAAGAACACCAATAATCTTAATAAATTCAACCAGGTCTTAAATTCATATTTTGATACTATTCTGAATTGACTGAAAAAAGAAATTAGGAACATACAAATAAAACTTGCTGCTTAGCTCAAAATTCAAACTTACTCACACTCAGAATAATAAGCACATCTATATTTGTGATGGAATGCTACTGGATAATGAACCGACACTACCTAGCTGTTTTACAAGATCTCTCACTTAAATTTGCTGCTCATATTGACAGTGTTTGTCGAACCCTGAATGGTATGTTAGGAACTGCCTTTAGGGCACAGCAACAACTGACTAAAGAGGCTAGACTAGCAATTGCAAGCATTTTTTTATTATCCAGATTAACTTATTGTTCTGTAATTTATTCAAATGCCTGTGAGGCGGACCTACATAGGTGGAATACTACATATAACAATGTTTGCAGGTTCACCTCACAGTCAAGCCAACTGATGCATGTTTGTGATTTATGTGATGGTCTTAATTGGTTAACCTCTAAAAACAGAAGGCTATATGATCTTGGTGTATAACCACAATGTAGACACAACTAGGTCAGAAAGCTTTCTCATATGTTAAACTTACCACTTGGAACTCCCTCCCAGCACAAGAACAAAGTTCCAAAACAAAACACCAGTTTAAGAAAAGGTTGAAAGAAAACTTGATGATACAAGCATAATAAGCTGTTTTGTTTAGAAATGTTGTGGATTATATATAGTTTATTATTTTATGTAATTTGTATATACATGTATATTATTTAACATTTTTAGTATGATTAGTTTTTCACAGTATAGGGTTAAGGCTTATTGTGTATGGAAAATGCTAGTTTTCCAAATCTTGTTGTAGGACAGTTCAAAGGTCAAAAAAGTTGTTGTACTATTGTTCTGACATCATAACGATAGTACAAAAATGTTTCAGCCTTGTGCTGTTACCCAATTGGCTGACACTGTGCTGATAAAAAAATACATATGAAAATGGTGGCGTTGCTTAGTAAGGAGTCAGGTGAGCAGTTCATTAGGATAGTTTGGACACGGACTGCCATAATGTACTCCGTATGTCCAAACTATCAGTTTGCTATTATTTTTTATTTCTTTTGTAAATCACTGGTGCAGTTATGGGTCAGAGCACAGTGGGACGGAAGCGAGGTGGACTGGTATCTTTGGAGACGGGACTGGAGCAGAGCAGTAATGTAACCGGCAGCATCCAGAAGCAGGCAAAAGAGTGAACACAAGGTATGAACCTTGTGAAATTAACTTTATGCACTTCAGGTAACCATGTATAAAATAGTGGATGGGTGACAATCCACAACTAAGGCAGTGATTCCATCTCAGGAGTTGGTGACTTCATAGAGACCTCTTGAGCTTCACTCTTGTGATCTCTATTATGTCATCAACCCCATCAATGGAAACACAGCCTTTTTGCGGATGGTCATCCATCCACTATTCTATATATTATGCATTTTAATTTGTTACAATGTTATTTGTACTGTATGCCAATTTTTGAGTTTTTGTATCTTGTAATCCTGGGTCACACCTAAAAATAGGACTTTGGTCTAGCGTACTCACCTGGTTATCTAAAACTTAAACAAAAATGTATTGGTAACTGAGATAAATCAGTCCGCTTTTCAATCATGAAAAGGATCACAGGAGACATGGCACAATAGAACAGTTACTTGATGCTGGGTTATACTATGAAAATTACAACAGGAAAATACAGTATTCACAGATTACAAGGCTATGAAGAATTAAACAAAAAAAAAGGGAAGGGAATAAATCTCTTTCCATAGCAATTACATATAGATATGGAAATGAAGGGGAATACAATATCTTTTTCAAGGTTGCTTTAACTTGACACTTTCATCATTACGTCACAAGCTGCAGGACAAACAGTTGCGGTAATTCATTCATCCTCCTAGATTGTTTTTATGTTTGGCATGCTTGTGTGTGTGCAGCGAACATTTTGTTATGAGAGTTGGGTTCTGAGAGGTGTAACACTGTCCTTCCAATGCAGAACAGTCTTCAAGGGGCACGCGAGTCCCACACCAATCATTAGCCAGGCTGATCATGACACAGTTTTGGTTTGCTGAGCGGATATGTCCTGTACTTGAAAAGAAAAAGTCAACCCACTCACTGGTCGGCTGTTTCCTTTGATCTACACTACCCAGCAAAGCAGAGCTGATCTGTCATGATCAGCCTGCTGAGGAATTTCAAACATCTAGGAAAAGCCCCGTGCTGTTGTAGATGCCAGCTGTAATACAGAAAACTGTCCATTGATGTCTATTTTTGGCGCTCCTGTAACTGTCCCTTCCACCTGAGCCTCTGTCTCAGTACTCATGATCCCACTCCCACCCCCACAAACATAACACTGACACTGAGTATGCCCAATCCCCCAGTGTCATGACTTTATAAGTGAAACCCCTGCGGTCTGCATGGGTCTACCACACTGCTCCTAATGAACGTTCACATCTCTAAATGGCGCTGAAGCGCCAAAAAGCTTGTTCACAGCTCAGCACACCTGAGTTCAGCTAAACAGATTTTTTAAAAGTATGAAGAAAGCTGAATTTGGGAAAGTGTAAGATGACATGAAATGAGGGCTTAAAGTGATAGAAATCAGGGTATTAAACTCAAGCCGCAATACCAGGCATATGAGAATGCATTTGCATATTCCAGGAGTCGTGCATATGGATTTACGCATGCCCGGTATCACAGCTTGAGTTAAAATACCCCCATTTCTATCACTTCAAGCCCTTGTTTCATTAAACATCCATCCATGTTTGTTGCTGCTGTCCATGTAACTGTCCTGACCTTCCCTCTTAGCAACCAGCACCCCACACCCCTCCCACAAGCATAACACTGACACTGAGATTGCCCAGTCCCTCAGTGTCACTGATGCCATGTGAAATAAAGAAAACTCCCTCATCATTTTTTCTTTTTTAACCCTGGAAAACAGAAAAACATCCATCGATATCTGTTGCACCATTAGTCCCTCCACCTGACCCTCCCACTCAGCACCCACCATCCCACACTCCCCAAGCTCTTAGTTACCCACTGGGGGTCTAACACCATAATCCTCTGTGGACCACAGACACATCTTCACTCTTCAAAGCCAGACCACAAACTGAGGAAATAAGGTATGCAGTTCAATGTATTTGAATGGGGTTTTAAACTTAGCGGCATGCCTTGGCCATTTTTGAATATTTTTGCCCCAAATTTTCAACACGCCTTTTTTGGGACCCCCCCCCCATGAACAATTGCAGTGAAATTAGGCAAATCTGTCCTGAAAGGTGATTTTGTAGTCGCTGCATGAAATCACATTTTCAGCAGGAAATGAAACATTTCCACACCCTTGGTCATAAGAAGGCTATGTAGAACATTTGGCATAAAAATATTGAAAAAAACAACAAAGTTGTGAGCCTACACTAAATTCTGTGAACACAGACTCATAACTCTGGTAATTTTAAATATTTTTACCTCAGATTTTCAACATAGCCATTTCTTTACAACACCACATGAATGATATAGCTGTCATTTTTCAGATCCTGGCCAAAATGTATTTTTGTATCACAAAAGGTGATTTCAAAGCCTGTACACAAAATCACCTTTCAGGCAGGAGTTGAACTTATTCTCTGCACTTGTTCATGAGATCTGGTCATACGAAGGCCATGTTGACAATTTGGGGCAAAAATATTAAAAAAAAAAAAAGAGTTCTGAGCCTGCATTAAAATTTTGTAAGAAGGCCACATTGACAATTTGGGGCAAAAATATATATATATAAAAAAAAAAAAGAGTTCTGAGCCTGCATCGAAATTTACAAATGCAAGCTCCTAACATTGGTAATACATAATCCACAAAGTGCACCGCAATACATCTAGTACCCCAGAGCTTCTAATATCAGTGGTGAACATCTGGCATTAACAAATGCTTGCTTGTTTGTTTTTAAACACAGAAACTTTGCTGCACACCTGAATGTTGCAGTCATGATTTTTTTTTATTCTTTAGTAACCAGATAATGCCCACTAAGCACAAGTTCCTGTTGTCAGGGGTGACCAGGGGGCACTGGGGAGGTAAAGTGACTTAGGCTGTGTACACACTAGACTTTTTAAAATGTTTTAATTGGTCTAAAACATTTTAAAAAGAGGAAACACTGTTTGCATCCACACCTAACAGTGTTTGAAACCATGTTTAAAAACCATGCTCAAACCCTGCAAGGGACCTAGGCTTAAAAACCAATTTAAAACATGGTTTCAAATGAAGCACAGTTTATCCTGTGGCATGGATAGGAGATCGATCCATGCTTCCACTGATCCTGCTGCAAACCATGCTAGCTTACATCATTACAGGGCTGCAATGTTGATGCGATGGCAGCAGTGCAGCCGTACTTAAACACGGTCACACAGCCTGAAGCAACAAGTGTGGACAGACATCTTTGGTGAGTTTAAATCCGTTTTAAAAAAACAGTTGTAAACCCGGACTGCCAATGTGTACATAGCCTCATTCAGAGTCACACAGTATGCAAGTGCAGGTTATGGGAATCAAATCCAGATGTGCTGGATGAAACAAGCTCACTCACACCTGATTACTCTAACCTATTGGCTATAGTGGCAGCCCCATCATTTTGACAGCATGTGGCCATTTTGATTGCTTAATGCTACATAATGCTGCTAGGACCAAAACTACAACCATGGAAATGTCAAGGGTTTCAGAGATAGGGCATAGAATTGGCTAGTTTTAAACATGATATATATCTTACAGTTTGACTTTAAAAAATCTTGGACTTACTTGTACCCTAATGTAAAAGCAAAGATCTGAAGTGCACCTTTGTCCTCTTATCCAATCTGAAGTTGGCAAATGATACGGCATTTTCTGTGTTGGCCCCAATTTCATGGAATGCTTCAATGCTGGATGTGTAGTTTGATCCTTCAGTAATTTCTTTTAAATCTAAACTGTGGAGACAACTTTGGAGGCAGGCATACCCTGGCTTGAGATAGCCCCCTGCTGATTCCAACTGTCTCATGTTGTGTTTTTCTTGCCGGCATAATATCATTTCAGGGTGGTGGTTTACTGCAGTGTGGGTGAATAATGTGTGTTCTGTGTTATTCCTTTTTCATGTGTTTTTTACCAGTACTGCAATATGTAGCACACGCTGAGCTTTGGGAAGGGTATGCAATCTGTACTGCTACTAAAAGAAAATACAGTAATGAATCCATTATAATTTTAGCAATTGTAACTAACTTTAAAGTTTACTATTGTAATCCACAATGATAATTTTGGGGTTGAAGTGGTATGGTCTGCCCATCTGCAGCCTTGGCCAGATCGGGCTGCCCCTAAATAAATGGGGGGGGGGAGGTGCAAGAGTAGGAAGAGCCAGAAGAAGAGAGAATTCTGATGGAGACAGAGCAAAGGTTGTATGTCTGTACTGCAGCACCTGCAGAGAGTTTTCAGTGTCTGCAGCTGAGCACAAGCAACTCTGGTATTTAAAGGAGTAGTACCATCAGAACATGCAAAAATATATGTTGCAGAGTGTTTTGATTTGTTAGTGTGTGTTCTTAGTGTGTCCTTCCCTTTGTCTGCTATTAGGAGTTTTTTCTAAATTAGCCTGCTAGTTTTACAGTAGTTGTATGGCTCCTGGGGATCTCCAGCTTAGCATGGTTTATTGCTCTTCTTGTTCCTTCTATGCCTACTGTCCCATGTGACAGTGATGTATCTGGGACCTTGGATTCAGCAAGCACTGATTTAGAGTCAATTTACAACAGCAGATCTTTGATATTAAGTCATTTTCTTCATTCAGTGAGCACTAATGGCTGCATTTACATTTTATAAAATACTTGAGGGTTAATTGAGTGGGTTGTTCTGTAAGAAAACAGCTGAAGTCTTTACTAATTATAGCATTGATGATCTGTGATGATCTGTGTGCTTTTTATGGCTGTGTGTAGCTGGATGAAATGAAACATTTTAAAAGCAAAACATTTACTCCTGCTGCATAGACCTGACATGGACATAGAAAACAAAAATATTGAATTAGTGCTATTAAGTGGAGGCCAGAACATTGAGCTCCTATCTCTAGTACTTGCTGAATCAGTGGTCCCAAATGCATCATTTGTCATACAGGACAGGAGGCATTGTAGGAAAAAGAAGAGCAAGAAGCTTTGCTAGGATGAACATCCCCAGGAGTCATAAAACTACCATGTAACTAGCAGGCTAATTTAGAAAAAAACTCTTAATAGCAAACAAAGGGAAGGACTCACCAGAACTACACACACAAATCATAACACTCTGCATAACATATGTTTTTGCAAATTCTGAATGCACTACTCTTTGAGGTGGTGGAGTGTGACAGGGTAATGCCTGTCATAGTGGACACGCCTGGGATAAACTGAAACCCCTTCCCCAAGCAGTTTATATGTTTTGTATAATGTCCAACATGCAGGTTGGCTGGTTATAAAGTAAGTGCTGAAGTGCTTATAAAGCTTTATGTGCATATTAACCTAAAAACAAAACTAGGAGTACAGTTACAAAATAAGAGGGTTGTCTTAATATAAGAATAACAAAAACTTGTGTCTGCTTTTTCTTGATGTTAGCAGCCCCCTTCTAAGATATATTTTGCAACAGACAGCTTGAGGTAATTTGACCCTGCAGGAGGGTTTAGAAGAGCACAGAATGTTCTGACCTTTCCAATGTTGTAAACAAGTTCTTCTGTACTCCAGGTGGCTGCCAAATAACTGTTCTCCATGGAGCAACAGTGGCCCCTAGTGGCTAGTTTTATGTTATGTTTGCTGTTAATCAATAGGCAGTGGAACATTTTTCCAACTTCTAGTGAGCTTATAAAAAGCCTTGCCTCAGTACTGAGAGTGGCTAGATAGGGAGGTCAGTTGAATACTGACTGATGAAGGTAAAAGACCTCCTAGTAGTATGTGCTTTCACACTGTTTGATTCATGCTTGGCTAAAGAAAAGCCTTAGAAACTGTTGAAGCTAAGCATTTGTGTGACTTACCATTTTGCTTTCTGTATATTTTACTTAATGAAAATAAAATGATAAATGTAACCATGCATTTTTTATACATCTGATTTGTGGTCTGCCTGAAATTGTGTTATCCTATACCCACATCCAGTGACATATAGAGTCAGAGGTGGGATCTGACCAGACATCCAAGGAAACAGGGGAAGTCTAGTCAGTTGGTGCCAGACCTGGTGCCTAGAATAAATGGCAGAGATGCATGGCACTAGAGATGAGAAGAACAGCATCTGATGTAGACGGTGACTTGTGTGAGGCACCATGGATGGGATGAGATGGACCCAATGGCCAAATGGAGACCCTGATATGTCTTCTTCACTGGATGAGTGAGAGATGGCTGGAGGCTGATCAACACTGGAGAGAGGCTGAATGCAGATGCCAGGAGCTACTTGAGTGATCCCACTCAGAGGATGTTGAGGAAAAATTGATGGAGCAGGATCCATACAATCTGGAGGAGGAGGAGGACACCCCTGATGGAGCATCTGTGACCAACATTTGTGGAGATCCCATTGTTGCCCATTGTTCTGGGTGGCTATTTGGTGGAGGATGGCACATGAGAGGAAAAGACCCCAGGTAAGAGTTTGACTGGCAATGTATTACTGGGGCAGAAGACTTCAAGCAACATGCAAGGAGCCATTTTGGCTGAAAGGACTTTTGCATGTTTTATACCTCCTCCAATGAAAAATGATTGTTCTCCTAATGTTGACTGGTGAAAGTTGCAGGTGGGGGATTCTGAGGTTACCCAGTTAAGGGAGCATCTAAAAATCAAGGATGGGAGACAGGTTAATGGTGGACTGGGGGACATGTTATGGTGATTTGAACTTAGGAAAGATGTTCTCTATCATATAAGGGCCCAATCCCCGGATGAAGCAAGTGGATGCTCAGGTAGTGGCACCTGTGGCATATAGGAGAAATGTGAAAGAAGATATGCACTCCAGTCACTCAGAACTGAGCCATGGGAAGGTACTGGCTAGACTAACCCCATATTAGTATTGGCCAGGCATGTATAGGCAGGTAGCAGCATACTATAAGACCTCTTGTTAGGGCAGACAGTTAGCAACCCCTGATAGTGATGTGGGAGAAGTAACCCAGAGAGTCAAAAACAACAGGTGGTACCCTTGGAGGAGGGGGAGACTCCACATAGAAGAGGAGAGACTGAGCGGTGGCCAGTACCACTAGTAATGTACAAGAGTTGATACAAAAATCCAGAGGTTAGCCACAGGCTATTAGGCACACAGCGTAGTATGTTACTAGCCTACCTTTAAATGTTGAAGTGGGGATGGAACAAGGTAGTTCTCCCCTCAAATGCAGTTCTACTGGGTGATGGATGGTCCAGCCATTCAAATGTATCTGGTCAGGGAAAGTCGGTAGATAGCACAAAACTACCATTAGTGGTTATTTCTTCTAAATGAATGTCATGATATTGTAGTCTACTAATGGAGAGACTAATTTCAGAATAATTTAAGATGTCTCAGGTTATTTGTATTGTTATGAATAGGATACTTTACATTTTTTTTTTAAAGAGACACTGAGACGGAGCTTTCAGTAAGGGTGGGTAGAAGCTCCACACCCTTCCAGAGTGTTAGTTGAGATTTGGACAACCATAGGATGGTTGCCCCCTTATGCAGGGGGATGTGTGACAGGGTGACCCCGTCATAGTGAACACCAGGGTTTGACAAATCCCATAGCCCAATGTCCCAGGCTAGCACTGCAGAGTAAGGGACAAGTAGTTTCTGTGGAGTCAGTAGTCCACAGACAACTAGTGCTGCTTTAGAAAAAAAATACCTTTTTCTGCCTGCTATGCTTGTTCCTCGCCAGTAGAGTGCTGCAGAGTCCAGCCGTCGGCTGTCCTATCATCCTGGCCATGTGACCAGCTGGAGTGCCAGGTAGTGGAGTTGCATGAGGAGGAGGCCAAGAATTCATTGTGGGGCAGAGAGCAAGCACAGGAGAGAGAGAGAGAGAGAGAAGTGCTGATTTGGAGCCAACTAGTCATCGGAGCAACAGGGAGGAACAGATGCATCACTGCCAGGTCATGCTGCCAATTATAGTAACAGGTACTGCAGGGAAAGGGAACCTAGTGGCTGTGGTGATGACTCAGAAGGCGGACTTTCATTTCACTGTATCCAACAAGGGAGAAAGGACATGTGTGGCTGTGGCTGTCTCTTCTGAGACCAAAGGAAATGCACAACTGTTTTGCTGGGCTCTGTTGCTGTTTGAGGGGAAATCTGAGCTCTGCAGTTCTTTTCTGGGCAACAGCAAAGTACTGAAAAAACAAAGGGAGGGTGATGGTGGTGAGCCGGGAGAAGGGCGGGAGTCACAAGTGAGGAATACTCATCGGCAAGGTCAGGACTAAAAAAGCAAAAAAAGAACTGGATGGAGAACAACAACAACAACAACAAAAAAGAAAAAGAAAAGAGTACTGTGTAAACTTGGGAGGCACGTTGGGAAGGTACAGGTGAACAGCTTCGAGGGAAAAGGATGTGGCTGTCAGACAAACGATGTAAGGATGCAATACTTTTGTTGGTTTTGCTGTTGCCATTTGAGGTGGGAGCTGAGCTGCCTCTGCACCACGAAGTGAAAGAAAGTAAAAGAAAAGTGGAAAAGTGCCATAGGGAGGAGGTGGGGGGGCAGAAGCCCTCATCACCAAAGTCAGGACTGCCAACTGCCTTATCCAAAACTGACCAAAAAGGGGGGAAATGTCAGAAAACAATAATTCAGGGGGAATCCACAGAAAAGTGTATGATTTGGGAGGCTGGGTCTGGAGTACTAGGGAGAAGAGAGGTGCAGCAAGAGAGAGAAAAGAAATCTGTTTTTCACTGTTGGGTCACTGATTTATGTACTAGCTACATGCATGCAGAACAGTTGCAAGGCAACTGAGCAAGAAGCTAATAAGTAGGCAAAAAACTGCCTAAGAAAATAAAGTAAACATCACAGAAGTGAAAGGGGGGGACCAGACCAAATATACAAATACAGTATTTTTCCTTCCTCCCTGATACCCCACATCCACATAATATTAATAATACAACCACACATATACACATACACATCATGTATTTTGTTGCTATGTAATTAAAACAATTCTTTAAACTATAGCTTTCCAAACATGGACTACCACTCACAACACTGGGACTACCATTTTTGGCTAGGCCACTTGTCCTGGTCTAGCATATAAATTTGAAATTTGTCAATCCCTAGTGAACACCTCTGGGATAAATTGAAACCACTTCCCCATGCAGTTTGTATGTTTTGTATAATGTTCAACATGCTGGTTGACTGGTTATACATTAAGTGCTGAAGTGCTTATAAACCTTTCTGAACATATTAACCTAAAAACAAAACTAAGAGTATAGTTACAAAATGAGAGGGTAGTCTTAATATAAGAATAACAAAAACTTGGGTCTGCTTTTTCTAAATGTTAGCAGCCCCCTTCTAAGACTTAACCACCCAGTGCTCCCATGTCACCCCAGAAAACAGGCACTTGTGCCTAATGGGCCTCACCCAGTTACCAAAGACTAAAATAAATAAATAAAAATAAATATATTTTGCAGCAGACAGCAGGAGGTAATTTGACCCTGCAGGAGGGTTTAGAAGAGCACAGAATGTTCTGACCTTTCCAATGTTGTAAACAAGTTCTTCTGTACTCCAGGTGGCTGCCAAATAACTGTTCTCCATGGAGCAACAGTGGCCCCTAGTGGCTAGTTTTATGTTATGTTTGCTGTTAATCAATAGGCAGTGGAAATAATTTCCAACTTCTAGTGAGCTTATAAAAAGCCCTACCTCAGTGCTGAGAGTGGCTAGATAGGGAGGTCAGTTGAATACTGACTGAGGAAGGTGAAAGACCTCTTGGGAATGTATGCTTTCACACTGTTTGATTTATGCTAGATTGAAGAAAAGCCTTAGAAACTATTGAAGCTAAGCAGTTGTCTGACTTACCATTTTGCTTTCTGTATATTTTACTTCATAAAAATAAAATGATAAAAGCAACCATGCATTTTTTTATGCACTGATTTGTGGTGTGCCTGAAATTGTGTTATCCTATACCCACACCCAGTGACATGGAGGCTATGAAAAATGAAGTTAGGATCACCCAGATGGATGGCCCAAGACAGCAGATGCTTAAAAGAAGGCAGGGTATGGATCAATAAGATCTTTGACTAAAGACCCCCAGAAAAGCAAGTTACTGAGCAAGAGTGTGTTCCCCTTCATGATCCCTGTAGGTTAGAAGTACTGCTCACAAGCCACAAGCTGGGTGGATGGAGAGCCCTTTTTCTGAGGGCTGTCCCCCATAAAATGAGTCCCTTCCAAGTGAAGGCCAGTAGTCTGCACTAAGTATGGTCTCCTTTTTTGTTTTCAATAAAGGTTCAGCTAGTAAACAATGAAGTTATATTTGTGTCCATATGTAGGGGTGCAACTGAGAAGGTATAACATCGCATAAATTGATTATTCAGTTAATAGGGGTCCCATGTAGGGGTCTGTACAAAGTAAGAACTGTGTCACCTCAGCTGTGGCTGCTCCCAGGGACAGGGGAGTAATGTACATGTACCCTAAATTCAAAAAAACACATGCTATATGTCTAAGAATGCATACAAGTGAACAGTAAGTCATTGCATTTCTGTTAAATTAACTGAACCCGGTGATCATAGAAACATAGACTTTTACGGCAGATAAGAACAGCTTGGCCCATACAGTTTGCCCAGTTCCCTACTGTACTCATGGGATCAAATGGAGTCCCGCACATGGTCAGGATTGTTGAAATCAAACTTAAATTTATTCATATAGCAGGAAAAATAAACGGACTAAAGGCGAAAAAATAAAATGACAGTAAGCAGAATGAAAAGAAAATACAATTCTACAATTACATTCACTGAAGAAAGGGTTTGCCTAGAAACTGGCTAGACAACTGGTAGGCTTGCCTCCCTACCACACACTGACTTAATACACTCTTTTGCACTCAATATATACTGTGGTCAGATCACATGGTACAGGAAAACTCCTCCCTCTACAGAATGAATCTAACTTTTTAACAGCAAACGCAGTTTATATTTCACTTGAGTTTCAGTTTAGGCATTCATTTCCCTACTACATGGTTTTCTGGTTCATTAAAGTTAAAAATGTCTGGTAATTTCATCTTTTACCCTTTTTCTGAGGGCAGCAGACTCTTCCCATCAGTTTTCATCATAAAAGAGGTGGAGCAAGGGCTGGCCGGCACTATAGATAGATGGAAATCTAAGAGGAGAGGCTGCTGAACAAACAAGCCATTTTCAGGTCAGTTGTTTTTACTATTTACAACATTTGGAGCAAACTGCTTACACAGTGTGACTAGCTTAACAAAATAAGCTACCTAATATAATTCAGCAAGGTGGCTTTACAAACATCAAACAACTCAAACCCTGCTTTACTTTTGAATGTTTGCATACAGTTTGCTGGCTACAAGAAGCTGTATTCGCTTCAGTGGCTTCACTTGCACTGAAGAAATACAAACACTGAGGTTCTAAGCATCAGACTAAAGTGCTATTTCTCTATTTCAGTACTGACATGGAAGTGCTCAATAAACAGTGCATAAATTCACATGAAGTCTTAGAAACCTTCTATGTGAAACTATATGGGGGATTTTCCACAGTCAAACAGCAGTTTTGGCAATATCTGGGTGCAAAACAAAGAAAGAGGACACAAAGGGAGATTAGGGAGAGAGAGACTACGCACAGGAGGCCATTCCATGAGCAGGGGAACAGATGAAATAAACAAAAGAATACAGGGACAGAAGAGAGAGCAGAGCTAAGTACTGTTGCAACAGGTTTCTACACAGAGGAAAAGTTCCTGTTATCCAGCCCAAATAATTGAAAACTTTAGCTGCCATTTGACTGCAGATAGGTATTTACAAACACCCATTTAACACTTCAAAATACATGGGGATAGAGAGCAGACAGCCCCTACCACACCTACCTATTGGATAAGCTGCAGATCCTTGTTAACCAACAGCCTACTTCCTTCTATCCCCCACTAGAATTGCTTTATGTCTGTCCCATGCATTCTTCAATTCCTCCATTGTTTTTGACCCCATGATGTCCTCCAGAAGGCCGTTCAGTGCATCCACCACCCTGTTTGTGGAAAAAAAAAACTTACGCACATTGCCCCTGAGCCGTCCACCCCTCTATCTTCATATTGTGTCCGCCTTGTTCTTGCAGAACTCTTTTTTTGAAATATGCTACCCTCTTGGACTTTCTTGATTCCCTTTAGGTACTTAAATGTTTCTATCATTTCCCCACTCTCCCTCCATTCCTCGAGGGTATACATATTAAACTCCTTTACTCTCTCTTCGTATGGCTTCTGGTGCAGACCCTACACCATTTTAGTTGCCCTCCTCTGGACTGCCTCCATCCTGCCTATGTCCTTGTGGAGATGGGGTCTCCAGAACTGCACACAGTATTCCAGATGGGGTCTCACCAACTGTCGGTACAGAGGGACAACAACTTCCTGTTTTCTACTGGTGAAGCCTCTCCCTATGTATCCCAGTATTCCCCAGGCCTCCTTACTGCCTTCTCACATTGCTTGCCTACCTTTAAGTCATTTGTTATGACTACCTCCAAGTCCCTTTCCATTTTTGTTGTTAGCACCTCCCCCCACATTGTGTACTCTTCCCCATGGTTTTTATTTCCCAGGTGCATTACTTTGCACTTCTTTGCACTGAATCTAAGCTGCCATACTTTTGACCATTCCTCCAACCTTGCCAAGTCCCTTCTCATCCTTTCCACCCCACCTTGTGTATCAACCCTTTTGCAGATCTTTGTGTTGTCTGCAAAGAGGCATACTTTCCCTTCCAGTCCCTCTGCAATGTCACCTATAAATACATTAAAGAGTACCAGTCCCATTACTGAACCCTGCGGTACCCCACTAGTAACCCTCCTTTCTTCAGAGTGGGCTCCATTTACCATTACCCTCTGAGTCCTGTTGTCCAGCCAATGTTTTACCCAGGCTACAACACTGGGATCTACTCCCAGGCTGGCTAACTTGTTTATTAATCTTTTGTGTGGGACTGTGCCAAGTGCCTTGCTAAAGTCTAGGTAGACCATGTCCACAGCCCCTCTCTGGTCTACTACTTTGGTCACCCAGTCAAAGAAATCAATTAGATTCATCTAACATAACTTTCCCACTGTGAATCCATGCTGCCTTGGGTCCTGTGCCCCACTGGCCTCTAGGCACTCAACAATTCTTTACTTCAGCAGTGAATCCATAATTTTCCCTACCACTGTGGTCAAACTAACAGGTCTGTAGTTTCCTGCCTCTGTCTTGCTCCCATTTTTGTGAAGGAGAGTCACATCCACCCTCCTCCAGTCCTCAGGTACCACACGATCCTCCCATGATTTGTTAAAAAGGGTAGTCAGTGGTGCCACTAGTTCTCACCTTATTTCTTTTAGAATTCTGGTGTGAATCCCATCAGGCCCCATTTCTATGTCCACCTTCAGAATTAGGACTTATTTCAGGACCCTTTCTTCTGTGACTGGACAGGTACTGACCACCTTATCCAGAGTCCTTCTATTATTTGGTTTAGGTGCCTCCTCCTCCTCCTCTTCTTTTGTGAATACTAAGCTGAATTATTTGTTCAGAAACATAGAAACATAGAAACATAGAAACATAGACTTTGACGGCAGATAAGGACCGCTAGGCCCATCTAGTCTGCCCATTTCCCTACCTACAGGATAGGCCGCAGATCCTAGTTAACCAACAGCCTATATCTTCCTGCCCCCCACAAGAATTGCCTTATGTCTGTCCCATGCATTCTTGAATTCTCCACAGTTTAGACCCTCATATCTCCTCAGGAAGGCTGTTCCATGCATCCACTACCCTCTCTGTGAAATAATACTCTCACATTGCCCTGAACGCCCTCCTTCTATCTTTAAATTGTATCCTTGTTCTTGCAAGTCTCTTTTCTGAAAGATGCTACCCTCTTGGACTTTGTTGATTCCTTGAGGTACTTGAAGTTTCTATCATGTCCCCCTCCCTTCTTTCCTCAAGGGTATACATATTAAGCTCCTTTAGTCTCTCCTTATATGGCTTCTCTTGCAGACCCTGCACCATTTTAGTTGCCCTCCTCTGGACTGCCTCTATCCTGTCTATGTCCTTGCGGAGATGGGGTCTCCAGAACTGGACGCAGTACTCCAGATGGGGTCTCACCAACTGTCTGTACAGCGGGATAACAACTTCCTGTTTCCTGCTGCTGATGCCTCCTATACATCCCAGTATACCCCGGCCCTCCCTACTGCCTTCTCACATTGCTTTACAACCTTAAGGTAATCTGATATGATTACCCCCAGGTCCCTTTCTGTTTTGTTGTTGTATACCTCTCCACCCACTGTGTATTCTTCCCCTGGGTTCTTGTTTCCCAGGTGCATTATTTTGCACTTTTTTGCATTGAATCCTAGCTGCCATACGTCTGACCATTCCTCCAACCTTGCCAAGTCCCTTTTCATCCTTTCCACGCCTCCTTGTGTATCAACCCTGTTGCAGATCTTTGTGTCATCTGCAAAAAGGCATACTTTTCCTTCCAGCCCCTCTGCAATGTCACTGATGAAGACATTAAAAAGGACTGGACTCAATACTGAACCCTGTGGTACCCCACCAGTAACCGCCCTTTCTTCAGAGTGGACTCTATTTACTATTACCTTCTGTGTCCTGTTGTCCAGCCAGTGTTTTACCCAGGCTACCACCCTGGGACCCACTCCCAGGCTGGTTAATTTGACTAATAATCTTTTGTGTGGGACTGGGTCAAATGCCTTGCTAAAGTCTAGGTAGGCCATGTCCACAGCCCCTCCCTGGTCTACTACTTTGGTCACCCAGTCAAAGAAATTGATTAGATTCGTCTGACATGACCTTCCCACTGTGAACCCATGCTGCCTTGGATCCTGTGCTCCACTGACCTCTAGGTACTCAACTATTCTTTCCTTCAGAAGTGACTCCATCACTTTCCCTACCACAGAGGGCAGACTGACAGGTCTGTAGTTTTCTGCCTCTGTCTTGGTCCCACTTTTGTGAAGGGGAATCACATCCGCCTTCCTCCAGTCCTGGGGAACCACACCATCCTCCCATGATTTATTAAAAAGAGTAGCCAGTGGTTTCATTAGTTCCTACCTTAATTCTTTTAGAATTCTGGGGTGAATTCCATCAGGACCCATTGCTTTGTCCACCTTCAGTTTTAGGAGTTCTTGCAGAACCCTTTCTTCTGTGAAAGGACTGGGATCAACCCCCCTGTCAAGAGTGCTTCTGTTAATTGGATTAGGCACTTCCCTCCTCTTTTAGAATACTGAGCAGAAATATTCATTCAGTATTCCTGCTTTTTCACTGTCCCCTCTGCCCACCCACCGTTCATTCTATTCAGCCTCACTATCCCTCCCTTTGTCTTTCTCGCTTCGCTGATGTACCTATAAAGGTTTTATCCCCTTCTTAACTGAGTTGGCTATCTTTTCTCAGTTTGGGCCTTTGCTATTCTGACTTCCCTCCCTGCTTCTTTCTGCCTTAACTGGTACAGCTCTGTCCTGCTTCTTCTGTGTTTCCTTATACTTCGGAATGCTATCTTTTCTTCCTGACTTTCACAGACACCTCTTGAGAACCATAGTGGCTTTTTCTTCGTTTTGATTTGTTTATTTGCTTCACACAAAGGCTTGTTGCCTCTGTGATGGCAGTTTTGATAATTCCCATTGTTGCTCCACACCTCCTTCTAGCCTGTTTGCTAGTGCTTTTCTGAGGCACCTCCTTATCTTACAAAGTCAGCCCTCCCAAAGTCCAGTACCCTCACTTTTGTATGGCTTGACTCTGTAGCTGAGTTTAACGTGAACCACACTGTTTGATGGTCACTTGTCCCTAGATGGCAACCCACTTCTAGATCTGAGATCCTCTCACTGCCCCCGTTTGAGAGTACGAGGTCTAAGATTGCTCCCTCACGAGTGGGTTCCGAAACTAGCTGTCTAATGCCTGCCACCTGTAGGGCATCAAGAATGGCCCTGCTCTTGGATGTGGCTGCAGCAAATGTGCTCCAGTTAACATCTGGCATATTCAGGTCTCCCATCAACAGTATCTCCCCTTTCTCTGCCATTCTAAGAATGCCTTCCATCATATCCTTGTCCATTCCTTCCCCCTGACATGGGAGTCTGTACACAACCCCTGTGCGGATTGTGGTCCCCTTTCCAGTCTCCAAGGTGACCCACAGTGCCTCCTCTCCTCCCTGTTTGCTCTTTTTCAGTATCCCTGCTTTTTCACTGTCACCCTCTGCCCACCCCCTTCCCTTTATTAAACCTCACTATACCTCCCTTGGTCTTTCTCTGCTCCCTAATGTACCTATAAAAGGTTTTATCCCCCTTCTTAACTTAGTTGAGTATCTTTTCCTCAGTTTGGGCCTCTGCTATTCTGACTGCCTTCCCTGCTTCCTTCTGCTTTAACTGGCACAGTTTTCTGCCCTGCTCCTTCTGTGTTTCCTTATACTTCCTGAGTGCTACCTTTTTCTTCCTAAACTTCCACACCACCTCTTTTGAGAACCATAGTGTTTTTTTCCTTTGTTTTGTTTTGTCGATTTGCTTCACACAAAGGCTTATTGCCTCTGTTATGGCTGTTTTGATTTTTCCCCATTATTCCTCCACCCCTCCTTCTTGCACATTTGCTAGTGCTTTTCTGAGGCACTCTCCCATTTTCCCAAAGTCAGCCTTCCTAAAGTCCAGTACCCTTGCTTTTATATGGCTTGACTCTATGGCTGTGTTTATCGTGAACCGCACTGATTGGTGGTCGCTTGTTCCCAGATCGCTACCCACTTTTAAATCAAAGATTCTCTCTCTCTTTGTCCCCATTTGAGAGAACCAGGTCTAAGAGTGCTCCCTCTTGAGTGGGTTCCAACACTAGCTGTCTGATGCATGCCCCCTGTAGGGCATCGAGAATGACCCTGCTCTTGGATGTGGCTGCAGCAAAGGTGCTCCAGTTAACATCTGGCATATTCAAGTCCCCCATCAACAATGTCTCTCCTTTTTCTGCCACTTTAAGGATGCCTTCTATCATTTCCTTGTCCATTGCCTTCCCCTGAGATGGGGGTCTGTAAACAATCCCTGTGTGGATTGTGGTGCCACTTCCTGTCTCCAGGGTGACCCACAGTGCCTCCTCTCATCCCTGTTTACCCATTAGTTCCATTGCTTTGATCCCTTCCATTACATAGAGAGCTTCTCCTTCTCTTTTACCCTCCCTGTCCCTTCTGTAGATTGTGTACCCTGGTATGCTGGTATGTTGACATCCCAGTCATGGTTCTCTGTGTACCATGTTTCTGTGACTGCCACAATATCTAGGTGTCCCTCTTCCATCAAGGCCACTAGTTCAGGGAGTTTGTTACCCAGACTATGGGCATTGGTACTCATCACCCTCCATTTGTTGATGGCCTTACCCTTTTTTGCCCCATCCCTGTCCTTACTGCCTTTGCATTTTTCTCCATTTGCCTCGTCCTGCTCCTTATTGACTTCTCTACCTTGGTGTTTACCTCACTAACTACCCTGTTTTATGGGGGGAGGCTGGGATTTCCCTGCTCCTTTTCAGTGCCTCCCCCCCTTGGCTAGTTTAAATGCTTTCCAATGAAACATTTAAACCTGTCGCCTTGGATCCTGGAACCCCTCCCATACAGATGCAGACCATCATGCCAGTATAGGTCTGTATCCCTCCAGGTGGATCCCAGTCCCCAATGAAGCCAAATCACTGAGCTCCACACCAGTTTTTCAACCATTTATTGAATCCCATGGTGTGGAATACCCTAGCCTCACCCTTTCCATAGACAGGCAGGACCTCCAAGAAGGTTACCGTACATGCTACTTGTCTAAGTCCCCTCCCCAACTCCACATATTCCTCCACATGATCCCATTCCCAGCCAGATCATTTGCCCCTAGGTTGACAATGACATCCAGCTTCCTCCCCTGTGCAGATGCTCCTGTGATCCTGAGGATTCACTCCCTGTCCTTCCAAACCATGGTGCCAGGCAGGCACTAATCTCCCTCTCCCCCCTCCCTCCCTCCCTCCCCAGTTCTACCCCTAATGACTGAGTCCCCACCAGGAGTTATTTCCATCTCCTGGGGTCCCATGCCACCCTCCTGTGGCTCTCCTTTTTGGAGGTCCCCATTATCCTCCTTGGTCTCCACTGCAGATGCCTCCATAGAGGAACCACTCTCTGCCAGAATGGCATATGAATTGTGGAGAGGTACAACTGGAGTGATGCACCTCTGTTCCACCACCCTAACCCTCCTTGAGCCCACCTTGGTCCAACTGCTCCTGTTTCTTGGCAACCTCTGAGGCAGCGGTGGTGGCCCCGGTGGTCCCTAGGTGGGGGAGAAGGTTTCACAAATCCTAGCCAGGTCAGCCCGGAGATGGGCAACCTCCTCCTTCAGACCAGAGAGGTGCCTGCAAATAGGGCAGTATCACAGCCTCCAGAACTTCTCACCAAAGACTGCCATCACTCCCATCGTGTCTTATTTTGTGGCCCCTCTCCTGTTGCTTTCTATGCTTACTCTTTCCTCCCTCTATTTATTTTTCCACCTACTCTCCTACTGCTTATGTGACCTTACAGCTCTTGCCCTTCCAGTTCTGGTACAGGAACTTGCTGTATTCATTAGTAGTCTCCTTCTTCCTTGCTCAGATGCAGACCTCAGCAGCTGGGAGGGGGGGCTACTCTTTTCCTTCAAGGATGACAAAACTTATGTGTCTCAGTGATCCTTCCCTTCCTACTACCAAACAGGAAATTCCTGTTGTCAGTCAAATCCAGTGCCTATAAAAGTGGAATTGGCTAAGGGTGGGAGGGTGTAGGGGAAGTTCTAGCTCTTTAGTCAGCTGCTCCTTGCGCTGAAAGCAAGATTGCTGTCTGCCAAAAGCTAGCAGCAGGAAATTATAATTGGAGACACCTGGTTTTCTGCTGCCTAAGCCACATCTCTGATTAACTGCTCTCCTGACTTAGCAAACTGAGAAGCTGACACAGTTCCCTTCCCCAACACAGAAAAACACACTGACTCTCTTTTTTTTACCCTAACTGAGACCCCACACTTCTAATAAAGATTTGTGCAAAGAGGCTATAGTGCCAGTGTTATACATGAGGCAAAAAGAGTAGTTAACGATATGCCAAAACAGGCATTGTTAGCTGACAGGATGCCAACACTTCAGAATATGGATCAAATTAATTTTATTACAACTTATGGTGTTGAGTCTAACAAGGTGGAACAGATTATCAAAAAACATTGGTCAAATTTACAGAACGAACACAAACTGTCACCCCATGTACAACAATTTCCACTTATGGTATATAAAAGGGACAGTAACTTGGGTAATAGACTTACTAGCAGTTATCAAACAACTTTGCAAGCTTGCCCCCCTCCCATTGCAGGATAGTTCCTCTGACAATCAGTCACAGTGTAATGATACACAACAGAAGGGTATTGTAAGTTATGCAGTACAAAAAAAAAACTGATTACCCCCTTTACCTAAGGATTGCCACAGGTACCAGAGATGCAAATATTGTAAACATGTGGTGCTCACCAAGCACTTACTAACCCCACAGATAGTATGCGAATTGAGATCAATGATTTTATCAATTGTGACACATGTTTTGTTATCTATGTGGCTACCTGTAAATGTGGGGCACATTATATTGGACCCACCAAACATAAATTTAATGAATGAGTTGGCGAACATGTTCGAGCAATACTGGGCTTAAATTTGGAATATGCTACAGCAAAGCACATTCATGAAGCCACAGAAAAACACTTTACATGAATGGCGCTTTACTAGCATAGAGAAAGTTAAACTTGGCCCCAGAAGGGGTGATCTAAATAATAAACTAGCCTGTAGGGAGAATTTCTGGATTTTTTAAATGCAGACAATGAGTTTCCCTGGTCTCAATGACAAAATAGAGCTAGTTCCACATTTATAATAGGTTCCCCCCTTTTTTACCTTGACTAATATGCACACATGGATGTTACCTAGCAAAATGGTAGCCAAATAAAAGGTTGTAGCCTAATAAAATAATATGGGCAAATCAGTATAATTTATTATCAATACTTTTGATGCATTAAGTGACTTATTTATGCATAAGATGTTTACAGCACTGATATTTCAATCTTTGGATGTATATTATTTGTATTGATTGATTGCACATCTTTTTAATTAATTTATAGTATTTAAGTGTGTTACATGGTGTTAGTGCTTAACTCTTGATAACGCGCAGTGCACCTGCGCTAAATGTTGAGTGATTTCCTTGGTGGTGTGGCGAAGGTTTGTGGTGATGCTGACAAGTGAAATAAAGGAATTGTAGCATGTCTACATTGGACTGGTGCTTAATTTTTTCTCAAACATAAATGTGTGCCAAGGTTTCTCTAGTTTGAAACTTCCAATAAAGTATCTGGTTGCTTAATCCCAACCGGATCTGGCTCCTGTTCTATTAGTAAGAAAAGTTCTAGCTCTTTAGTCAGCTGCGTCTTGCTCTGTAAGCAAGATTACTGTCTGCCAAAAGCTAGCAGCAGGGAACTGTAATTGGAGGCACCTGGTTTTCTACTGCCAAAGCCACACCCCTGATTAACTGCTGTCCTGACTTAGCAAACTGAGAAGCTGATACAGTCCCCTCTCCCAAACACAGAAAAACACATTGACTCTCATTTTTTTTTACACTGAGACCCCACACTTCTAATAAAGATTTGTGCAAAGAGGCAATAGTGCCAGTGTTATACATGAGGCAAAAAGAGAAGTTAATGGTATGCCAAGACAGGCATTGCTAGCTGACAGGATGCCAGCACTTCAGAACATGGATCAAATTAATTTTATTACTACTTATGGTGTTGAGTCTGACAAGGTGGGACAGATTATCAAAAAACATTGGTCAGATTTACAGAACGAACACAAACTGTCACCCCATGTACAACACTTTCCACATATGGTTTATAAAAGGGACAGTAATTTGGGTAACAGACTTACTAGCAGTTATCAAACAATTTTGAAAGTTTGCTCCCCCCTCCCCATTGCAGGATAGTTCCTCTGACAATCAGTCACAGTGTAATGATACACAACAGGAGGGTACTGTAAGTTCTGCAGTACAAATAAACTTTACCTAAGGATTGCCACAGGTGCCAGAGATGCAAATATTTTAAACATGTGGTGCTCACCAAGCACTTTACTAACCCCATGGATAGTATGCGAATTGAGATCAATGATTTTATCAAATGTAACACATGTTTTGTTATCTATCTAGCTACCTGTAAATGTGGGGCATATTATATTGGACCTACCAAATGTAAATTTGAGTTACGAGTTGGTGAACATGCTCGAGCAATATTGTGCTTAAATTTGGAATATGTCACAGTAGAGCACATTTATGAAGCAAGAGAAAAAAAATTACATGAATGGTGCTTTACTGGCATAGAGAAAGTTAAAATTGGCTCCAGAGGGGGCGATCTAAATAATAAATTAGCCTGTAGGGAGAATTTCTCGATTTTTTAAATGCAGGCAATGAGTTTTCCCTGGACTCAATGACAAAATAGAGCTAGTTCTATATTTATAATTGGTTCCCCCTTTTTAAGTTGACTAATATGCACACATGGATGTTACCTAGCAAAATGGTAGTCAAATAAAAGGTTGCAGCCCAATGAAATAATAGGGGGAAATCACTATAATTTATTACTAATACTTTTGATGCATTAACTGACTTATTTTTTCATAAGATGTTTACAGCAGTGGTATTTCAATCATTGGATGTCTATTATTTGTATTGATTGAGTACACATATTTTTAATTAATTGATAGTATTTACAGTAAGAGTGTTACATGGTGTTAGCGTTTAACTCCTGACAAAGCACAGTGCACGTGCGTGAAACATTGAGTGATTTGTCTGGTGGTGTGGTGAAGGCTTGTGGTGATGCTGACAAGTGAAATAAAGGAATTGTAGCATGTCTACATTGGACTGGTGCTTATTTTTTTCCTCAAAAGTGAATGTATGCCAAGGTTTCTCTAGTTTGAAACTTCTAATAAAGTGTCTGGTTGCTTAATCCCAACAGGCTCTGACTCCTGCTGAGCTAGAAGTGTTCTATTAGTAAGAAAAGTTCTAGCTCTTTAGTCAGCTGCTTCTTGCTCGGAAAGAAAGATTGCTGTCTGCCAAAAGCTAGTAGCCTGGAACTATAATTGGAGACACCTGGTTTTCTGCTGCCTAAGCCACACCCCTGATGAACTGCTCTCCTGATTTAGCAAACTGAGAAGCTGATACAGTCCCCTTCTGTTTTTTTAACCCCGAGACCCCACACTTCTAATAAAGTATCTGGTTGCTTAATCTCAACAGACTGACTTCTGCTGAATTAGAAGTGTTCTATTAGTAAAAGAAGTTCTAGCTCTTTAGTCAGCTGCTCCTTGCTCTGAAGACAAGATTTCTGTCTGCCCTCCAGGATCTACTGATCTTATCTCCTTGTGTGATCCCCCACCACTAGAGACAAATACGTAGAGGAAACCATGGGTCTGACCCTTGCTTTGACTGAGAGTTTTTTTTTTTAGTTTATTGTTCTAGGAATTACTACCTTTGAGCCAGAGGCTCTTTTACAAAGGTTCCACGTCAATTAGGTACAGTACAAAAGGTTACATAGATAACACAACAATTTGTGTTGTGTCAAGAGCAAGAAAACATATACAAATACATATCAAATCATTTGTGCAAAAGGACATGAGATATCAATAATCACATTATTATTACAAGAAAGAGGTCATGCCAGATTAGGACAAACAAATAGGAAAAAAGTCCAGAACAGAGAGGGTAAGTGAAAGGTGTGGGGAGCAGACAATAGCAGGAGAAAAGGTTTCCCAAACATGTCTTTGTCAAATAACAGGACAGGGTGGGTAGTGAGAAAGTAAGAGGTTTAATCAGGGCTGTCACAGGAGCTGGAAGTGGCAAGGTGAGAGAAAAGCCTTGATTTGAAAATACCTAGAGAGGTGGAGGCAGTAATATGAATGCTGAGGGCATTTAGCCAGCTAGGGTCATGATAGGCAAATGATCTTTGTCCCTGAGAAGTCCGGCATCGGGGGACTTGGAGAGGCTGGTGTTCTGATCTTCTGGTAAAATGGGTGCTAGCGCTCGGGCATAACAGGTCTTGGGTACAGGGTGGAGTGAGGCCCAGAGTGGATTTTTTCGCCATCAGGCAGGTAAGGTACTTTATCCGGTTTAAGAGTTGCAACCAACCTGAGTCAGCATAGAGTTCACATGTGGGTACGCCGGTGTGCACCAGTGAGCAACCGACAGGCCTTATTTAGGATGTTGTAATGCTACTAAGTGCTGTAGTAGTGGCAGATCCGTATATAACTAAGCCATAATCAATGATTGAGATGATAGAGGATTGGATGGCAATCCCTCAGTGCAGAATGGGTAAGAAGCTGTCAGTTCCGATACAGAATCCCAATTCGCTGATTAATAGTTTTTGCTGTACTATCAATGTGAGTTGCAAAGGTTAGGCCTTGATCAAAGTTGATTCCAAGATATTTTAAAATTGGCACTTGTTCAAGGGCATTTCCTAGGTATGTATTAATGGTGAGTGGGACTTGCCGTTTCTTGTTTTGCGGGTTAGAGAAGAGCATGGATTTAGTTTTTTAGTGGTTTAGAACCAGCTTATGTTCAAGGAACCACATCTCAACTTTGGAAAAAGCATGCTGAAGGTTGAGGCATAAGAGGTTCGGATCTTTATGAGTGGCAAGAATCACAGCATTGTCGGCATAGAGGATTATTTGTTCAGGGCAGGATTTGGGGAGGGAGTTTAGGAAAAGGCTGAAAAGGAGGGGGCCCAGGATGGATCCCTGGGGAACTCCTGAGCGAACCGGTTTTGAGTCTGAGAGAACTCCAGCTACTTTTACAGATTGAGAGCGCTGAGCAAGGTAATTTTTTACCCAGTCACCAGGACCCTGCGAGAGCCCTAGGGATAGTAGTTGTTTGATAAGTAGGCCATGGTGAACTGTATCAAATGCCTTGGTTAGGTCAATGTAGACTGCTCCAGTTAGGTTTCCTTTGTCCATGGCATTGTGGATTGCTCCTGAGAATTCAAGTAGGGCAGTCGATGTGCTGTGCCCTTTCCTAAATCCATGCTGCTAAGTGCATAGGATGTTGTGCTTTTCCAGGTAGTCTGAAAGTTGGTCCGCCACCAAGTGTTCAAGGGCCTTAGAGAGAGGTGGTAGTATTGATATCGGGCGATAGTTACTAGGCAGTGACTTATCACCACTTTTGTGCACCAGAGTGACAACTGCAGCTTTCCATTTCCTAGAGAATTGGCTGTAGCAGAAGGAGAGATTGAAAATTTTTGTGAGGGGGAGCAGTACTTCCTCCAGAGTGAGGGACAGAAGTTTAAGGTCAATAGTGTCGCTGCTTGCTCGGGACTTAGAAATGGCCTTCTTTACATATTTATAGACTTCATGTGCCTTTACTAGTTTGAAATGGAAGGGTAGTTTGTTGGAGAGGCAGTAGAAGTAGAAATTGGAAGGTCAGCATCAGTGAAGAAATCAGATGAGAGGACACCACTAAGGTCCGTGGAAGGTATCATTTAGGGTGTTTGCAATGATCTCTGGGTCTAATGTAGTGGTTCCATCCACATTCATTATTGTGAGGAGAGGATTTGGACTGCTGACCCATGATATTCTTTATGTTGTCCCAGAAGGATTTCCTTCGCCCCAGGAGTTGGAGAGGGCATTCTTGAAGTAGGAGCTCTTCATCAAGCGGATCTGTTTAGTACAGTGGTTACGAGCCTGTTTATACTTTTGAATGTCCGATAGAGTGCCAGTAGCTCTTGCAGTGGCCCAGAGGTGATCCCTACTTTGAGTTGTGCCAATAGCTTTGCCGTGAGCCAGGGATTTGTGAATATTTTGATTTTGCGCTTTTTACTGGTGCATAGGTGTCAGAGGCAGTGTTGAAAGTAGAAATAAAGTAATCAGGGCTAGGTCAACATCTTGGTTTTGTAAATCAAGGACCAGTCTACCTGCCTAAGAGGTCTTGAGATGAATAAGGTTGACATAAGGTAGGACTCTGCTATAGATGGTTTTTGGAGGCGGCTTACGAAACTTATTTGTCCAGGTACATATTATTGGAGAGTGAACACTGAGCGAGTCAGGGAGAACACTTACATTAGTTATATGGGTAGGGTGGCTGGTAAGGATCCAGTCAATGAGGGTGCTGGTCCCTGATTTGTAGTTTTTCCTGGTAGGGGAGTTTACCACTTGTGTTAAATTTGCTGCTGGGATAGCATCTTTGTTTGACCCTGTATCAGGAGCAAGCCAATTTATATTAAAGTCCCCAAGGAGAAGGAGTTCGATGTCAGAAGGTTGTGTACTTACGAACTCGAGGACAGCCTGTAGGTCGGAATCAGGATCTTTTGGTGATATAGACAGCAGCAATCGTGAGGACTTTGTTTTGGGCACCAAGTAGTATCTTGATAGGGAGGAGTTGCACTGAGGTTTCTGTGGTGGGGTAAGAACCAGGGAGACAGGTGAGGTAGTCCTTTATGTAGATTGCACACCACCACCCCTTTCCGGAGGTCCTATCCAGCCTGAATATCTTGTAGCCTTGTATAGAGATGGCATGATCCGAGTATTAGGTGCCAGCCAAGTTTCGACGATGGCAAGGATATCCGGTTGTGCTGGCTGGCAAAGATTTGAAGGGAGGCCAGTTTTGGGAGGAGACTGCAGATGTTTAAGGTAGCAATTTTGAGCCCCCCTCCATTTTGGCGAGCTTTTGTTGTACTGTAGGAAGAGGGGCCAGGATTTGAGTGGACACTTCCTGATATCAAGAGGAGGAGGAGTAGGAGTTTAAGAGACAGTTGCTGTACTTCGTAGTCAATAGAATTACACTTCTGAGGCTTATGCGGCTTGGACCAGTGCAGGCGTCTAGGGACCCAGAGCAAGGAGGTTGTTAGTAATAGAGGATGATATGCCCATTTATCCTTGTTGTAGCTTGTCAGTTGCACCCAGTCGCTTGCAGATAGGTACCTGGTGGATAAGTCAAAAGCCAAAAGAATGATCAACAGCTGAGGTCCAGATTCAGAGTCCCATAATACCTGACAGCCAGGGGTTGGATACATACTAGAGATGCTTAAAACTGGTCAGTTTCTATCTGATTAGACTGTTGAGGAATTCAGAAATTTTTGATTCTGAATCAGACTCCTATCTGATTTTGAAAAGGACCTCAACATCAGAAGCAGATTTGGATTTGGAATCCTAATTCCTAAATCTTAAATTCCTTTGTAAAAACATGCTTAGCCTTAAATTTCAGGATTAGGATTTTCGAACTGCAATTCTGATAATCCTAATTCAGAAAATCGGGTCAGAATCAGATGACTTCGATTCTTTCACATGGATTTGGAGTAACCCTACTACATAAATTACAGCAGGTTTGGGGCTTCAATCCTTCTTCAGCCTTTTCATATGTTACATATACAAGTATGTGTTCCATTGGCTATTTCAAAAACTCCTGACTGTCCCCATCTGACTTCACAGTTGCTGTGCTTGTGACACCAGTCTGTTAGCATGCTAAAAATTATGATGACAAGTGCACTATGAAGTCCTAAAATCCTGATGAAACTTTTTACACAGATTTCATGAATGAGCAGGCAAAATGTTTTATGAAACCGGGGAATGATGACTGAAAATTGTAAACAAAAATGAGTTATTTAGTATATTTGAATAGCTCAGTGGATATTTAGTATGTTTGAATAGCTCAGTAGATATTTGGTACATTTGAATACCTCAGTAGTGTGTTCATGAAATCATATATTAAAGTGAATTCATCCTCTTTAAAGAGCCTTTGATACCACCAAGAACATTTTGGAAATTACTGTATACACAGTTCTAGTTGTATTTAATATTGTATAGTCCCTGTTTTTATTTCCCCTCATTCCCAATTACCAAGAATATTTGTCAGGACATCCTTGCCCTTTGGATTTCATCAGATGCTGCTGTTCGTCTACACAGAATATCATAATCCCATGCTTGTGATGTCATAACAGTTCCCACGGCAACCAGCTGTGACTCAATCATAAACAGAAGATCTCATGGCATCACGTGTAGACAAACAGTAAAGATGAATTCTGGGAGACAACAATTCTACCTTTGAGTAGCTGTCCTGTAGTAATAAAAAGGGGAAGATAAATAAGGGAGATGTAATGGGGACAGTTTGCTACATTATTTATCTAGATGAGTGCTGTTTGATCTCGGGTAACCGTACGGGTGACATAAGCCATGAGTAAGGTGTCCAAGGGCAAACTGCATGAATATGGATAAATCATGTATCAAACTGTCCCCATCACATATTTCATTTATAAACTAGGGAGTTAGGATAGTGGCAGTAGATTAGCTTTTAATTGTTATTTATTTTTTATTGAAAATACAATGGACTTTTTAGAGTTCTGCTTCTGTGCTGCTGCGCTTATTGGTTTAGTTGCTAGGGGTTACTAAGGGCACTCTAGCATCCTGATGCCCCTGACACCCCTGACATCCATTCTTATTGGTTGAATGTTTGAGCAAGAAAATTTGTAAGAAAAAATGGCAGCATGAGTTAGTGAGTGGGCACCAGTCTACAATGAGCAAGCAGTGAGTCAGCTGTAGTTGCAGAGTTACCATTCATGAGTTCACGTGGTATTTATTTTAAATGTTGTTTTCAGTAGTGAGAGCTCAGCAGTAGTTCTTACTGAGAGCAGTTTGGCAAACTTTGAATGTCAGTGGGAGTTCATGACACCAAGTTCTATACATGCTGCCTGTGTTGTGGCTCTGGAGTGTTTTTTTTTTCTTTCTAAAGAAAAAGTAAAATGCAGTCGGAGGGATTTTAGATCATATTACAGCTGGGAGGGGTTACAGTTGTGCAGCAAGTTCATCATCAGATCTGAGTGTGGGGGCAGAGATATCTGATGACTGAGACCTGCGGTGAGTGTGCAGAAAGAAATGGAGGTCAGTAGGAAAGCAGCAATCCAATGAGAAAATGTATTTGTTTCATGTGTCATTGGAGAAATTAATGGAGAAACTGGAACATATTGTAAAAGGAGGACAATTAGTGACCAGGAACACTGCTGTGTTGCTAATTACAGGCAGATGTAAGGTGAAAGGGTTTGAAGCAGTGCCTGCAGGCATGGGGAGGGTGTTGACAAGACAAGTATTGAGATGAATGCAACTGCTTAGATAAATACATTGAGCTCACCATTTTGCAGTGAGATAAATAGGGGATACATGATGGGTGACTGTGGAGTACAAGAAACATTTGCATGAGTGCAGAGTGACCTCAAGTCATATCATGAGTGGCAGAGCACAGTGGAACCACGAGTGGTATTACCTGAGGTCACTGCATGAATGCAAATATTTCCTTTATTCTACAGTCAGGTATTTTAGGCAGAATGTCAGTTAAGTTGTGAACTCCTGAATACTGCGGCTGAATTTTAATTAATCCAGTGTACCTCTTACTGTGGCCTGACTATTCATTTGTGATCTTGTTGGGCAGATTGTTAATTAATGCATTCACTTCTTGACTGCTGCCGGTCTGAGATTTAAAAAGACTGGTATTACGTGTGACTGTAGTTTTACTGTGCTGCTTCATTCTTCCTGTCTCTGCCTATACTTGGATTCGTACAGCCATGCTGTACCAGTCCCTTAGCTGTCTGATCTGTCTCTCACTTCCTCACTCTCCCCCTCCCGGCTCTCTGACAAGCCTGCCCTCTGTCCTTTCCCTTTCTCACACTGTATCACTTCCACTTGCTCCTTCACTCTGTCCTACACCCCCCATTGCCTGTGAAATCAAATATCCTTTTTTTCTGTCCACTGCCTTTCTCACTCCATATCTCTTCCACTTGCTCCTTCGCTCTGTGCTATGTCCCTCCATTGTCTGTGAAATTAAAAAATCCTTTATTCTCACCACTTAACTTCTCTCACTTAACCACTTTCCTCTGCAGCCATTTCCAGCCTGTCCCACCCCTCGATTAACCTAGGTGCCAGGTCCAAGACTTGTGTTCTTCTGTCTACTATCTCTGAACATGCCCCTGGGCTTCCTTTGTCTTGTCTCTTACTATATTTGCCAACCTTTGTCTCTCCCTGCGCAGATCCTCCTTCAGATCCCCGGTGATGCGACATCTCCTCCGCTGCCACCCGCTGTCCTGCTGAAGACTGACTCTAAGCTAACAAGGTACTGACTAGTTCTCCTTGGCTTTCAAATTCGGGCAGCAGAGGCCGCTTCACTTGCTACTTGTGGACTGTGCTCCACTGAAACCTGATTAGCTGCTGTGCGCTGTGCCTGACCAATCAGTTTCCAGTCCTTGGATCCAGGTCAAGCTGGCAGGTTTCCCCAGGAGCTCTGGAGTGCTGCCCGGCCTGAAATTCTGCAAGTGAACCATGCAGCAGCTTCTCTACATGCTCTGCTATATCGGGGAAAATTTGGCCCTCCCCCTCCTCCTCCTACCTTTATTAAATACAGCTAAGCCACTCCCTGACCACTTCTCCTTGGATATAGAATTCTCTCTCCCATTGGCTACTGTGTCTGAGTCCTTGCCATTATGCCATTAACTGCTGGTATAAGGAAGTTTTCTTCCTAAAGCACTGCACCGTTGATTGTCACATACACTTTTCCATACCTCTGTGGGTGCTGCCACAACTCGTTTGCTCACACCTTTCACTGTAATTCTTATCCCTCAGCCCCAACCATGGCCCTCATCACCTGTATTATATTGATGCCCTGTCTGTCTGTCCTTTGCCTTGCTGACCATTTTATTTCAGTAGCCCTATGGCACCACCCTCGGGACAGCTCGGCCCTTCCCCCATGTCACTTACAACTGGACCCCACTTGCACTTATATACTAACGCCATGCCTACCCAAGGCTGACTCCGCTCTCCTGGGGCTGTGGATCCATAAGCACCTATGAATTCCATATGACCTAGGAGATCTCAACTGCCTTATACCCTGTGTCTCCTCATCTCTTTGGATAACTGCCCTACTCCTGCTGGTACTTGCTGGAACATTGAGCTCAACCCTGGGCCACCCAGCCCTATAGCTACTCCCAGCCCCTACACTGCAAACATAAAGCTCCCAAAAGGACTAATAATTAGCCATACGAACATTCGAAGTCTCCATCCTAAAATGGCTAAACTCGAGGCCTGGGTTACTCAAATTAACCCGGATATTCTCTGTATCACCAAGTCCTGGCTCAAGCCTGCTATCAGGCAGCATGAGGTTGCACTCACAGATTATAATTCCTTTAGGAAGGACAGACTGGGTAAGAGAGCCGGTGGTGTCCTAACATACACCCGTTCTGACCTTACTGTCAGTGAGCTCCCCAACCCTGACCCATCCTCAGTGGAATCCCTCTTCCTCTCCCTAACTCTCGGTAATGTCAAAAAATTAATCATTGGTTGCGCCTACCTACCCCCTGGCAAGGCTTTGCATGACCTAACCCCTTTCCTTAACTCACTTTCCAATCTCCCTCAACATGATCTGGTGTTGTGTGGGGACTTCAACACGGACTGGCTTAGCCCCGCTGCCAGTAAATGTCAGGCTACTCTAGCTGATTCCAATTTGGCTCAGCTCATACCGGAACCAACTCGCCTCAATGATAAGTCTGGTAAGCATACCTTGCTTGACTGGGTTGTCACCAATTGCCCCCTGAAGATCAAAACAGTAGCAGTCTTGCCTGACTGCATAAGCGAGCACTCCATCATTTTATGTGTATGGAGAAACAATTTCTCTAACCCTCCCCCCAAGATCACCCTAGTCTGTGATGTGTCCAGACTTGATGTTGACAAATTTATCTCCTCGATCAAAGACTGACTGGAGCCCCATTACAACACTCACTGATGTCTACCAAGCCTTGGACTATTTCATCCGCACTTTTAAACAGATTGTTACCTGCCATGCTCCCCTAAAAAAATGTAGATCGAAGGGCATCAAGGCCACCTGGCTTAATAGGGATCTAAGGATGATTATGTCCTCCTGAGACCAGGCCTGGCACTCTTACAAGAAAAGTGAGCTGCCCTCTGACTGGCAGAAGTATAGGCACCTTAGGAAACTTTGTAAGAATACCCTTCATAAAGCTAAACACTTCCACTACAAATCACTACAAATGGATCATCTTTGGAACCCTAGAGAATTCTGGAGGCAAGTTAACTTGCTGGTTAAGGGGAAGGTAACTGAACTCCCTAGTTCCCTTACTGCTCAGGGCATTCCACTCTCTGACCCTGCTGTGATCACCTCGTTGTGCAATTATTTCTTCACAGATCTTAAACTAATATACCTCACTATTTCATAATACTCCCATTCCCTCTGCTACGCCTACTCAAGGGGACAACTCTAACTCCTGTCCAGCCTTCCATCTCAAGCTGGCCACCCATAAAGAGGTCCTAAGGCTGCTCATGAACCTTAAAGCGGAGAGCTGTCCTGGCCATGATACACTCGAGCCACAATTTTTAAAGATTGGAGCTCCTGCTCTAGCTGGCCCGGTACAGGACTTAATCAATCGTTCCTTCTTATCTTGCACCGTGCCTGACAAATGGAAGGTTTCTGTGGTCATGGAGACTGGTGGAACATCTGGTTGTCAATGGACTACAGGACCCAAGGCAGCATGGTTTCACCAGGGGAAGGTCATGTCAGACCAACCTCATTGAATTTTTTGACTGGGTGACTAGGGAGGTGGGTCAGAGGAGGGCACTATCTGGACTTCAGCAAGGCCTTTGACATTGTGCCACATAGAAGACTATTACACAAACTGTGGAATATGGGTGTGGGCAGGACAGAAGTGTGGTGGGTAGGTAACTGGCTGGGTGGCAGGACACAGAGGGTGGTGGTAAATGGCTATCACTCCACAGAGGGAAGATTGACCAGTGGGGTACCACAGGGATCAGTGCTGGGACCGGTCCTATTCAACATCTTCGTCAGTGACATTGCACAGGACCTAGAAGGCAGAATTTCACTGTTCACTGATAACACAAAGCTCTGTAACAGAGTAGACACACCAGAGGGTATAGACAGAATGAGAAGGGACCTGCAGAAACTTGAAGAATGGTCAGGGGTTTGGCAGTTGAAATTCAATGCAAAGAAGTGCAAGATAATGCATATGGGGCACAAAACCCTGGCACAATATATCAGTTGGGGGTGAGGATAGCATGCACCAAGCAGGAAAGGGATCTTGGGGTTATCATCTCTGATGACCTCAAGGTAGGAAACAGTGTGACAAGGCAGCAGGTAAAGCAAATAGGATGCTGGGATGCATAGGCAGGGCATCACCAGCAGGAAAAGGGAGGTCATAATTCCACTATACAAGACACTAGTGAGGCCCCACCTGGGTACAGTGTGACAGTTCTGGAGACCTTACCTACGTGGGACATAGACAGGGTAGAGAAGGTTCAGAAGAGGGCAACAAAGATGGTGCATGGATTGCATCACAAGTCCTATGAGGACAGGTTGAAGGAACTGAACATGTACTCCCTGGAGGAGAGGAGGGAGAGAGGAGATGTGATAGAGACATACAAGTATCTTACAGGGAGGAACAGGGTGCAGGAATACACTATTTTTAAGTGAAAAAGATGTTCCAGGACTAGAGGGCATGGGATGAAGTTGGAGGGAGGACGATTCAGAGGAAACGTGAGGAAGAATTTCTTCACAGAATGGGTGGTGGACAAGTGGAACACCCTGCCAGAGGAAGTGGTGGGGGCTGAAACAATCACGGGATTTAAGAATGCATGTGATAGATATAAAGGAATTCTGGAGGTCAGGGGTAAGGGGCAACAGACTTCTAGGAAAACATAAACTGAACTTACAAGCTCAAATGGACAGACTGGGTGGGCCATAAGCCCTTATCTGCTGACACTGTCTATGTATCTATGTATCTATGTATCATTCCTGTTCACAAAGGGGGACCAAACAATGCTATTGAAAACTTCAGGCCCATTTCCACCTTGTGACCACTGGCCAAAACTCAGGAGCATATTGTCTATAATCACCTCCAGACCTACCATGACCACTTCAATCTGCTTTCCCCTTTTCAACATGGCTTCCAAAAAAACCATAGCACCCTAACAGCATTGCTAAAAGTAACCTGTGATATCTTTCAATCCATGGATCTAGGCTATGTCACTGGAGCCATTTTTGTTGACCTCACAAAAGCATTTGACATAGTGGTTCACAGTCTCCTGCTTCAGCAACTCCAGGCAACTGGTATGGACACCTCTGCCCTCTGTTGGATCAAGAGCTACCTCTCATGCTGCTCCCAAAGAGTTAAGTGGGCTGACTCTCTCTCTCTCTGGCCTTAAGAGCATTACCCACGGGGTTCCTCAGGGCTCTATCCTGGGCCCAATCCTATTCTCACTCTTTCTTAGTGACTTCCCAAGTCACTGTGGTGGAGCGACTGTACACCTCTATGTGGATGACGCCATTATCTACCACTCCTCCCCTGACCTCACCAGGATTAACAGTGATCTTGCTACAGACTTTGCTGATCTTGAGTACTGGTTCTGGTGTAATCAACTTGTCCTCAATACAAAAACAAATAAATGCATGCTCTTCTCCCACTGGGCTCCTTCCTCTCTTCCCATCGCCACTCTGATCATTAAGTCCCTCAATGGTGACACTCTCGAATCTGTCCAAGCCTTCAAGTATTTGGGTGTCACCCTAGACACCTCTCTTTCCTTTAGCACCCATATCTCCACCCTAGTTAAGACACTGAACCAAAAACTGGGTCTCCTGTGCCGAATCAGCCCTTACCTCACATCTGCTTCTTGCCTCAAAATTACCACCTCGTCTCTTCCTCTTCTTACTTAGGGGCTCCCTTGCTGCTTACTACCAATGCATCTAACCTATCACTCCTTACTCTTGCATACCACAGGGTGGGAAGGTTCACCTTAGGGGTCAATGTACATCACCACCATTGTGACGTCCTCTCCTCCTTGGGTTGGTTGCCCTATGTCTCCAAACTGAGATACTCTACCCTGTGTTTCATGCACAAGCCTGTCCACAAGTTTAACACCCCCCCTTGTCTCAACGACATTATCCACCTAAAGCAAGCCCCATATGCTCTCAGGTCAGAGTCCCGCCCTCTTCTCCTAAGACCCAATCTTCAGCTGACTGTTGCCCGTAGATCCTTCTCTTATGCAGCAGTGTCTGACTGGAATTCATTATCTCTCTCTATACTCTCTCACTGTTCTCTCTCCCATTACAACATGCTTTATGTGCCTCTCTTACCCCCTCAGCTACTTGCTCCTGCTTTCTGTGAGACCCGCCCTCTCTTCTCCCCTCGCCTCTTATATTTCATGAGCCCTTGTATAAGTGTGTTATCCACTGCCTATTATAGAGTCATGCAACCTCTCTGTATTTTTGAACTAGTACTGTCAAACTGTCATGTCCCAGAACATTGTATACTGTATTTTTTTATCATACTGTCATATCCTTGCCTCCTGACTACTTGTATTTATTAGTTGCTTATAATTCTATGTACTCCTTGCACGTGCCCATTATCTATTGTTTATCATTATGTATTGCTGTGTATCTTCTTGCACTGTGTTGTCCCGGGTCAACCCTAAAAAAGGGACTGTAATTGTCTCAGTGGTCTTACCCGGTCACCAAAATTCAAATAATAATAATAATAATGACAGTTGCACATCATGTGTGCAATTTATACAATAGGAATTTACTGTATGTGTTTTGGGATTTACTGTATGTGTTTCTGTGGTGTTACTTTATGCAGTGATTGTTCTCTGCAGTTGTTCTCCATTTCTGTGAATAGCTATAGCTTCTGTTTCTGCGAATGGCCGGTGTTTGTGCTGTTTGACTGGTTATTGGTGGGAATGAGTGGTGAAACCCTTCTTTTATTGGTTGTGTATCAGCAGCTTCTCAGTAGCATCACTCGTGATTGGTGGTTTCCAGCTTGTGGGCAGGGTTTTGTTCGGGGGTTTGAGTTAGCGGTTCATCCTCTGAAATTACTTTATTTTCATTTTTGTAGTGTTTTTGTGTGTGTAATTACTTTCATTTATTTTAAATGTTTACTGCACTTTATGTTGACATGGGTGCTTGTGCACTATTTTTAGCATTGTCCGGTAGACTTCACTGGTTAGTTATAGCACTTTATTTTCTATTTCAATTCCGGATCGAAAGAGAGAACAGAAACAGAAAAAAACAGTGGAAAGGTAACTTCTTCGGTTGCTGTGTCCTTCTTTTCTTTAATACGACTTGCAAAAAGGTACGCTTGTGTAGACAGAGATCAAGTTTTTCTAGGATGCGGTAATACTGCTGTTAGTCTGAATCAGTGTCAGACTGCAGCACAGAAACTTGCTTGTTCATCTCCAGATGTAGCTGAGGAGTTTCTGTAATGGCATGGATTTTTCGGGAGGTTTTGGAGTACAGCAGGTGATGGCACAGGTGACAGAAATTATTATTTTAAGGTTCCTGAAAGTAGTTCCGGGAAGTCGGAGAATTCAGGACTAGTACTGCTGATGTAAGGAGTGTGACAATATCAGCTTCTGACGTAGGCACTGTGTGTATAAATGTAAGAAAAAATCACAGTGTCTATGTCATGACTTATTTATACCATGGGGGTGAAAATACAGATATTCAATATTCATTCCCTCGAATACGAGTTATCTAAACTGATGAATGTCCACTCCTATTGCATAAATATACAAAATAAGTCAAATGTAAGCAGAGCGAGGGCCACCCCAGTGGCTAGCAGTTGTGCATCGCATTGTTGTACCATCAACCTGGGGCATATTGAGAACTGTGTGGGGTAATACCAGTCAGTGAGGGGAAGGTGACCAGGTGTTTGCAATACAAGCCTGATAGTTTTAGGCCAGGCCATTTGGAAATTCAATCTAAGGTGATAGCTATCTGGTGCAGCTAGAGTGCCAGTCCACTATGGGTAGGTAGACAGCCTCATAGTTTGTATGCAGTGGTGCGTGTGTGAAGAATGTATATAATCAATTTTATCAGACTTTTTTTCTTCAGCGAGGTGCCAGTCAGTTCCAGTTTTGCACATCCGTGCCCAGTGTTAGTGGTGCCTTGTCAGCCTATAATCAAAACTACAGTATATAAATTCATTAGGCATTTTTCTTTAGTGAGCTGTGTGCAGAGGCAGTGCTGGTTTTGTTCACCCATGATGCATGTTGGTGTGACTTTGCCAGACCGCTACTGAAAAAATTTTGTTAGACATTTTTGGTTGTGAGTCACCTGCCAGTTCCAGTTTTCCACAGCCATGCCCAGTGTTTTTTTTTATTCTTTTTCCCTCCAGTCACCATCCAGTGAAATCTCCCTCTGACGAGACCCAGGGGAGACTGTCATTTCTCCCACCTGGCCTGAAAGCCTCACAACCTCAGCTCCTCCCCACCAATCTGACTTACCAAACCCATGGTTCCAATACCCCTGTGGCAGGGCCACCAGTCCTCTTCAATGCCCTTTTTCAGAATCTAGACAGTGTCGAGTGGTGGAGGGGAATCAGGAGCTCTGGTGCAAGCAGGATCTGGCTGTGGGCATAGGGGACTGCCTCATGGGTCTATCTTCACCCTCTTGCTGACTGGGGCTTTCCTTGTTCTGTCTCTCCCCCAGCTGAAGATATGCAATGACGTCAGCATGTGGCGGGCATGCTCCCACACCCACTTGCAGACATCTGCTGATGCCTGTTCTCCAATGTGTGTCCCTGCTGTGGTAGTTCTCACAGCCTCCGCTGGGAGCCGATATGCAGTGTGTAGTCCCCAACCCTCCATGCCAGGAGAGGAGAGCAGTCCTCAGGATGCTCCATCCTCTCCTCTCCCTGCCAACCTCCAGCACCTGAGCTCACTCCTGAACCAGGGTCACTGGTGTGGCACAAGGTAAGGCAGATGCCTCAGCCCTAAGCACAACTGGGCTGACTAGCCATGCCCAGTGTTAACAGAGCATTGCCGACTCCTTACTGAAAATAAAAAATTAGTGAATAAATCAATCAAGCCTAATAAAAAAATGTCAAGAAAATGGAATGGCTAGAGGAAATCATAAGCAGGTCAGTCACATGTTCCTGTACGCTGTATAAGAGGCCCTGTGATACTCAGTACTGACTGGCTGAAATTATCTAAATGATTTATAATATTAGATCTAGATCGTCACTTGAACACCAGTGGGATATTCTTCAGTGTAAAAGTAAGTATATTAACAATACATACAAACTGTTGATTTAGGAGGTACAGTGTCTGAATAGGTTGCCCAAAGAAGGAAGAAATTAACCACAGTACAGACCTAACGTGTCCTAATCGTCATTTGGTTCTATATCTCAACTGGTGGAGCTGCTGCTGCTGCTGCTACTGAATCCAGTACAGTAAGGGCCAACCAAGAACTGTTCCTGTAACTGCAAGACCATTGGTAGATGGCAAACCACTCTTGGACCATGAACAAAAGTACAAGCAACACCTAGCCTTTAAGTGGCAAGAGATATTCCAGTAGTGAGGATGGTGCAGGACTATTTAGATCACAGTGTGAAATGGCATCAAGAAATAATTATCTACTACATTAGCAACAGAGAATATCAATGTGACCTTCTTTGACTGAGCTGGCCATTAAAAACCATAGCTATCCTCTTTTAAGGACATACTTGGAGAGTTCCATTAATGACAGGAGAACAAGTCTTTCCACTAAAATATTGAAAGTCTTACTTTTCTAAAACAAAGTCTGTCCAAATTAAGATTGTTTTCTCTCTGATTTGTAGAAGAGGACAGTGTTTTAGTTGTTCCAAATGCAAAGGGAATGATGCCTGGTGAGGCCTTCTTTTGTCATAAGTATTCCATTACTTTAGAACCACACACTTCTACACAGATTGCTGTGTGTCTTACTGCATGATCAATAATACATTTATTTTCTTAAAAACCTTTCCTGAGCCAGCTCCCTGGTGCCGAGCAAAGGGGTTCACTCGGCACACTGGTGACCCAGGTTTGTGCCTCAAACCCAGGTACCAGGAGTGGAGACCAGCAGGGAGGGGTTCCAGAGTGTCCATTTGATGCTTCCCTCCTGGGGGAGGGGTAGGGCCTCAGCACCTGAAGGCTGATTGGAGACATGCTAAGGGATGTGAAGCCTCGACACGCCTCCGTACATCCCTGCCTCAGGTCGCCATCCCCATGTAGACCCAATTACGTTAGAGTGGGTAGGGCAAGTAAATGAAAAAGCTCCCTAACCAACCAGATGATGGTCACTAGTCCTGGGAACCATGGTAGCCTGGAATAGCCCCATATTGACCCCTTGCTAACCCCTGGGCTAAACAGTTGTGCCTACGGGCACTTCTCCCTTGGATGGGGGGCCCATCTGACAAAGGATTATGTTTGGTCACTCAGGGGAGCAACCAGCAGTGGGAGATCCTAGGTGGCCCAAAGGAGAGGCCGGATAGGGGCACAGGGAGGAGCAAAAGAAAAAAAATACTTTCCCGAATGTGCCCATTTCCAGGGCAGCTGTGCATGAGACAGTCTTCAAAGAACAAGAGTGTCTCACACAGAGAGGAAGGGAGCACTACAATTGGTCAGAAGCAGTGCCTTGCACTATAATAAAGAAAATAATATATTGAAATACAAATTTATAAAGCCTTTGACACCACATAGTCATTTAAAAAATAGACGAAATACACAAAATTGTGCTTATATCTTAACCCTTAGGCTGCCGGAAGATTTAGCATGCATAGGTATTTAGGACAAGAATTAAATAGTACTTTTCATTCATACTTTATTACTAAAGAAACTTTAATTAAGAGCTATCTGTATTACTTGATGTTCAGCTGTTTTGTCTGCTTGTCTACAAGTGACATCATAATCTACTCTAGTGCCACAACTGATTTCTGTTGTAATGGTTATGATGGCACAAGAGAGGACTATGATGATTTAGACAAGCAGAGCAGATGAAGACCAGGGACCCCATATAGAGTCACAGTCAGTGGTGGTCAAAATCAGGATGCAAAAGCACACTACTATGCCATCCTCAAAAAATGAAATGCAGAAAAGGGAAAGGTAATTGTCGGGGGAGGTGACGTGACTCCCTAGTGACTTACTCACAGTGTAAATGATGGTTCCTAGATGTTTGTAATCAGAAACAGTGTTACGGACCACATAAGTTTACACTGCAACCACTACAGAGGACTGTGCAGGTAATAACCCCACTAATAGCATGGCATTATGCTGCACACAGTTCTCCATGGCAACAGAGTGTAGTTAGCCCTCCTCCCAGATATTACCTTTAGGCCCAACAGTTGCCAGTTCATTTTACTTTGCCTCCTGCAACACTCTCTGGTGGTCAAGGGACTCTCCTCCCTAAGCCCAGACCATTGTGAGTCCCTGGTGTCCAGTGGATTCCCCCTCCATAGCCATTTTACCCCATGGCATCCTCTTCTTTGTCAGGCCCCATGCTATCTCCATCACTCAGCCTTCATCAGCTTGTAGAACTGCTTCATGTAGTTCTACATGGTTGGTAGGGTTGTGCCATGTGATTGGGCTGCTTGAGGGCTGACAAGTATCAATGCATGTGGGGTCTATTCCCATTTCCCTGTGCCATCTTGCTGAAGGGAGTGATGGAACAGGAAACGGCTACCGATCCTGTTGTGCATATCATACTGGGGTCTAATACAGAACTTGGTCCAAAGTGATCATTACAACCTGATTGTGACCGTGTATTGTTCTCAGGTGGCAGAGAACCCTGCGTTAATACAAATGTCCTTAGTGATAAAGAATAACAGGAAGGTAAATACAAGAAATATCTGAATCATAAGTTAAATTCTGTGAAAATATTAGGTCTTTCCAAGCTTTTTTTTGTGATGTTGATACAGTTAAGGCCAGGGACATTTTGCTTTCCACCTCGTGACTGACCCAGCAGATCACAACATGCTGCAACATGGTTCAATTAAAGGAAAAAAAGAATATTTTACTCCTTTTGTTCTTTTAACTGATTGCCGTGTTATTATGTTATACTATCTGCCAGTTGGCCCTGTGGCAGAAAACAACAGGCCACTGGCTGTAACTGTACATAACACAGTACATTAACTATGTTTGATTGGGGGGGGTGGGAGTTAAATGCAGTCAAACCAGACTGAACATATAGAATTTTTTTGGGTTCAATGTTTGAAATCTGAACAGTCGAACTTTGTGAGGTTTCCACAGCTCTAGTTATGGTACCTAGAAAATGGTACATAGTAATAAACCAGAAATATTGTGGATAATTATAAACAAAAAGAGAAAATGGTGGCTAGTTATAATTAAAAAAAAAATGAGAAAATTAGTTGGAACCATGAGTTAATTTCAAATCAGTGTAAGGTCATGGTGTAACCCCCCTACAAATGGGGGTTCCCGAAAAGTCTTCCTTGAGCTTGCTTAAATGCTCACTGCCAGGCTGGTGTGCTGCATTTTAGCAGTTTAAATGTATTTCCAGAGAGTGCCTGTATAGCCTCTGTGTACTGTCTTTTTAAAAGCTGCCTGGATTGCAGTCATAATTAATCTGGGGGGGAGCCCTTGTTGTGACTGACAGAGGAAGCAGCCAACCAAACCTTTTGGATCCTGGGGGAAAGTCCCAGGCTGCTTGCAGTTTCAGTTCAGATCTGAGTTGGGAAGTCAAGGAGTAACAGCTTGAGATAGTCGAGCAGTAATCCTGCATAGATTCACGTGGGAGAACTGTGAAAGGGCTGAGTTTTGGCCTGCCTGTCTGCCTGCTGTCACTGAGAGGGAAATTGAAGTTTATTCGGACTGAATCCGAATTGCGAGGACGATTTAAGCCACAGAACTGTGACCAGGCTTTAACCTGAAGAAGACCGAAGATTTGTTGAATGCGATTGGCCTGTCAGGATTTCCAGCCACCTTTGAACTCCCGGTTTGTGCAGAGACTCTGTAATTGTGACTGAATAGCAATCTGCATGGTACAGTAGAATTTCTTACATGTAAATGTGATGTGTGCTGTTAGTGGGTTGTGGTTTGGTTCCCCACTGTGTGCTGAACTGTGTTCTGCTTGCTGGAGGCTGCATCCAGCTCCAATGGACTAAATCCATTTACATCTCCATTTGGCCTGGGCCTTGCCACACTGGACAAGCCAGACTACCCGCTACACAGAGAAAGCGATCGACGAGAGACTTGCCTGGGGATCAGCCCCCTGCTCAATACCTTGAAGAGGAATGATGCCTTGGTGATCTGTGTGGGCCCTGCTTCTCCTGGCACTCCAGCACAACAACCTGCAGTCTCAATTTCATCCTGCCTGTGTCCTGTATTGGGTATTGTGAGTAAACATCAGGGTAGCTCCCTGCAACAACAGCTAAATCTAAAGTGATGTCACCTGATTGCTTTGTTGTCTTTTCCTTCACAAACTGAGCCCTCTAGCTCTGGATTACAAATAGTGTGTGTTGTGCATGTTGCTTTCTTTCATCACAGGGCCCCAACCAGTTGTGACACCGGCCTACCCCGGGCAATGGTCCTGACTAGCCCACCTTTTTCCTACCTGGGTACCCAGAGTGTGTGAATGTGCAGGGACTCTGAAGTACATGCATAACTGTCTGATTGATTTAGCCTTTAAGCCAATCAACCTGATTACACCCCTCCCTTGCTCATGTTCCCTGAATAAATCAGATCTAACTCTTTTTGCATTTAACCTGACTGTGGTTCCAGTTTGTGCCAAGAGTACTGTACTGTTGCTATTTGCTATGCATAACCTTGTTTTACAGAGGGTCCCCAGGCCAAGCTAAAGGAACCAGCCCTGGTGGTAAGTGCAAACAGTGTGGGTAATTGCCTGGTGAATAAGGATCATTGTGAAAGTGATTATTGTATATTGTTCAGGCCACTAGAAGGGAAAGAGGGGGGTTACAGTGTCCCAGAGGGCTGTGCCCAGATTAACTTGACCACTAACAACCCTGACCTCTGGGTGGAGGCACCCGTTTCAGTACCCAGGCCCCTTAACCTGCTACTAGCCAAGCAGGCAGGGGTAGTAGCCCTTGGGATAGAACCACCTAGGGGTTGCATCTTGGAGGCTCACCACTGTTATTTTTGTGTCTTCTAGTGTCCGAAATTATGAATTATTGTCAAACATAAATGGCTACTCCAACAGAAGTGGCTGTGCACCAGTTGGTAGGGTGGTGTATGGGGAAAAAGATTGACACCCATAATGCTTTGCTAATACTGGATATACCTATGGCCATTAGTAAGAACACTGTTGAAGGGGCACTTTCTAATGTTGAATGTTTGAAAAAAGTTGTAGTGGTGGGTTGACAGGCTGATTTAACTGCCCAAACTCTCATGGCCTTGGTGGAGTGTAGCGACCCCCTAGACAGTTCAAAGGTGCCCCAGACTATCACTCCAGAAGGGTTCCCAGCCACCTGGAGGGTGATAACCAAAGATAGCAAGGATCCCTTAGAGGATGAGCCCCCACCATTATCTGAGTCTTTTGAGGAGAAGTTTGCCAAGTTATTACAGGAGGAGGGCAAAACTATGGAAGATTTAAAACAAATATTCCTTCCCCTGGGAGTGTCACCTCCCCACTGTCCACACCCTCCCCAACACCTGTTCTTTCACCAACTTCTGTACCTGCCTCTGAGCCAGCAAGTAGTCATGGCCCTTACCGCAAGCTCAATGTATTCTTTGGCATCCACCCTATTCCTAATGGGGATGTCGACCTAGAGACCTGAATAGACTCTGCTACCCTTGCGGTACAAGACTGGCAATGCTCAGAGGCCAAAAAAAGGATCCGCCTGGGGGAAAGCCTCCAGGGAGCCGCCCTACGTACTTTTCGCTCCCTGAGGTCCTCTGACCCTGACACCAAAGCCCAAGAGTACATAGTCACCCTTGAAAATGTGCTTGGGGGCTCCACTAGTGTTGAGGCCTTGAAATGGAAACTTAAAGATGTTAGACAACAGCCGGGGGAATTGTTATCTGCCTGAAAACGACAAGCAGGAGAACTGTATTATGCTGCTACTTGTGAGCTGAATGACTATGCTGTGTTCGTGCCTGCTGAAGACGTCTGTTTAAGAGAACTGTTGCACTTTAAAACTTACTGCTGCTGCATAAATTAATTTCCCAGGACAAATTAGCCACCTGTTCTGTGAGGAGCACGAAGTAAGGTGAGGATCGCCTGGCAGGTTTAAAAAGCATCACGCTACAAGGCTGCATAGACTGCTTTTACTGTGTGACAACTGCCGACAGGTGAGAGCTGAAAACGGCAAGCAGGAGAACTGTATTATGCTGTTACTTGTGAGCTGAATGACTGTGTTGTGTCCGTGCCTGCTCAAGACATCTGTTTAAGAGAACTGTTGCACTTTAAAATGTGTTGCTGCTTAAATGAATTCCTCTGGACAAATTAGCCATCTGTTCTGTTAGGAGCATGATGTAAGGGGAGGAGCACCTGGCAGGTTTAAAAAACATTGCGCTGCAAGACACGAGTGCCACTCGGTCACAGAAAGTCTGCTCTTTAGGTTTGGGGACTAGAGAAATGTGAAAAGTAGAAAGAGAAAGGAGAATAATGGTTAATAAAGGAGATTTTATGTAAAAGGAAGAAGTTAGAAATAATTGGTGGGGATTGTATATTTAAGAATTGTGGAAAGTGAAGAAGTAGTAAAAGATGAAGGGGATGAAAGTTTTACAGTTATGTTTGTTTGGACTAATAGTTCTCTTACAGAAGTACAGTTTTCAGGAAAAGTTTGGTAATGTAGGAATAACTGCCATATCATTAAGAACAATGTACAAATGGGATCATTATCAAATGAGGCCTTCTAGTAGAAGTGGTAGAAGCCAGTTTACTCAAAACTGGAACCAGTTTAGTATTAAATTCAAAGCCTCTCTTTCCCTGTCTTTATGCCTGCAGACACCCTCTTTGAGATTGATGATGATTCTGTTCTTGGATGGGGATGTAGAATTGAACCCGGGTCCCTGCTCAATGGATAAAGTTAAAAGTATTCTCGATAATGCGAGAAGTTTAAAAACAAAAATGAATACTTTAAAATTATGGGTTGTAGATGAACTCCCTGACATTATAGCCATAGCAGAATCATGGCTAACCCCACAGGTTCACTCAAGTGAAATTGAAATAGAGGGCTTCTTTCTTCATAGAGCAGATAGAGAGGGAAAGAGAGGTGTGTGTGTGTGTGGGGGGGGGGTCCTGTTGTATACAAATTGGAATCTGGGAAGTTTTAGGGTAGTTTATTCAGGGACAAAAAATCAAATGGAAATACTGCTGGTTCAACTACTGAAGTATAACCTTGTTATAGGTGTGGTTTACTCACCCCTAAAAGTGAGGGTGGAGGAATTTAGGCATTTGGCACAATATATGCAGAAACTTACAACGGGTTATGACCTGCTTCTGTTGAGGGATTTCAGTGCAGCCTGGGGTGGACCGAGGGGCAATACATTGTTGCAGAGTTTGAGTCCCTTTGGCCTGACCCAGGTTGTGATGACTCCCACCAGAAAGACAGATTTGAACAGAAAAGGAAATATACTAGATTTATGTTTTGTAACAGAATGTATAAAAGTTCAAGAGGTAAGGGTCAATCAACTTATTTTAGGTGATCACTGTTCAATTGTATGTAATTGTGAATTAAAAGTTGAAGGCCATGGAATAAAATCAGAAGCCCCTAGAAAAATAAGAAAGAGGTCTTTTAAAAATTATAGTAAAGAATTATTTTTACTTACATTGGCAAACCTAGAGTAGTACAGGATTTTCCTTATTCCTGATTTGGATTCAGCTGTGGGAGAATTTACAAGAATGTTTCTAGAGGCTTGTAATAGGGTCGCCCCTTTTAAAACAACTATAATTAGGAAAAAACAGTCCCCATGGATGACAGAAAAATTAAAAAAAGAAATAAGAATAAAACATTGATTATGGAAGAAGGCTAATAAACCCCTAAGTAGAGCTGACTGGGAAGTATATAAAACACATCATAATAGAATGAGTACTAGGGTAAAGAAGACAAAAAGCATTACTATAGAACAAAAATTGTTGATACAGTTGATCCCCGGAAATAATGGTCTTTGATCTAGTCCTTGGAGAAATCAGTCATAAGCAAACTCCCTGTTCAAATTCAACAAAATTTTGTACTACAGTGTAAATTAAATTCTGCAGATATTCTGAATGCATATTTTACAGAACTACCTGGTATAGACATTCCAGAAATTGGAAATCATTTGTTATCAGATTTTTCATTTGCTGCTACCCTAAAAATCCCAAGATTTAGATTTAAGAAGATTAGCTGTAGTGAGGTTCAGGAAGAACTAAATAATTTAAAAGTTAATAAAGCATATGGGTTAGACAAAATAGAAAACAGGTTTTTAAAGGACACTGTAGAATTCTTGGCACCTATATTGACCAAGCTATTCAACTGGAGTTTAATGGAAAGGAGATTTCCCTCCAGTTGGAAAAAAACAAAGGTAGTCCCAGTTTTTAAAGGGGAAGATCCAACTGACCCCTCGAACTATAGGCCAATAGCCCTGTTGTCCACGGTGTCAAAGGTAATGGAAAAACTAGTACATAACCAGTCAAGTAATTACTTGGAGAAATATCATTTACTTTCAGATTCACAATCAGGTTTCCGAAAAGGGTGTTCCACGGATGCCGCACTCACAGACCTAACAGATCTTGTCTCCTCTGAGCTTGAGGGGAGGGAGGGGAGGTGGGCGCGGTATTCGTGGACCCGTCTAAAGCCTTCAGCACCGTGGACCACAGGGTTTTGCTTCAAAGACTGGAAAGAATGGGCCTAGACTTTGAAACATTGGGATGGTCCTCCTCCTACTTATCTGAAAGAACACAATTGGTTCAACTTGAAGATGTAACCTCAAAACTGCTTAAAGTTGTTAGAGGGGTACCACAGGGGTACATTTTGTTCCTGACCCTTTTGTTGGTTTATGTTAATGATTTGGTAACAGTAGCTACAAATACCAAAATTAAACTATACGCAGATGATACAGTTTTGTTAGCGTGTGGCATGAATATTAATTAGGTAGAAAAGGGCATTCAGGAAGATTTTACAGGGTTAGAAAAATTGTTAGTTAATTCAAAATTAGCACTAAACAGCAAATAAACAAAAACCCTTATTTTTTCAACTCAGAAGGGTAAAATAAATCACAAACAGGAACTGAACATAAAAACATTAAAACGGGAAATGCTACAGCAGGTTCCTCATTATAAATATCTAGGGGTTTGCGAAGACCAGGGATTGAAATTTGAGATACATATAGAAGAATTAGTAGGTAAAGTAAATAGGAAATTAGGGGGTTTTTGAAGAAGCAGGTTTTGTACAGATACTAGTATGCGGAAATCAATAGTGAATCAGTTATTAATTCCTACAATAGATTATGGCAAGTCATATATATGGAAAGGCCTCTGGCTTTCTTTTAAGAAAGCTTAAGGTTACTTACAATAATCTAGCCAGATTCATTTTACAGTGTGATTATAAAACTCACCACTGTAACTTGTATTTGTCACTGGACTGGTTAACACTCGATAACAGGAGAAGAATGATAAGGGCCTTACAAACACATAGATTACAAACGACAGGTGAACCAAAATATCTTAGGGATAAAATAGAGGAGAAAAATGTTAAACATAAATATAAGTTAAGAGATAATGGGGTGACTCCTTAAAAGCCTAGGGTAAAAAATCGTTTTACTGAAATGACATTTAAAGCTGAATATGCTTCAAACAGTCAACTGTTGAATGTTATATAAAAAAGTAAATGAGGTTATAAACCATTTTTGGTTACCAAGTTTTTGACAGAGGAACTGAAAGTTAGATGCACGTGCAATGGATGAAAAAGATATTTCTTGGATTTTAATAGGTATTTCATGTTGTGAAATGAGTTGTATAAATTTTGTTGGAACATAAGTGTATTTATTATATGTTTACAAGGTCTTAGAGATTGAAAGTGATGTTTGTATTGTCTTTGTACCTGATGCAATTTTAAAGTCCTATTGTCAGGACCATCTTGGAAAAAGGCTTCGGCCTAAGATGTGAAGAAAGAATGTATCCTGAATAAAAATAAATCTTTTACTTCCACTACATGGATTGATTAGAGGGAATTCTACAAACCATTTTTCGGAAAGGAGGCTGGGCGTCTAGTCAAGTGGACTGGGTAAGACTGGATCATATAGTCTGCTCTGCCCGGCACTCCAGCTTGGTGTTGCTCAAATTGCAACTGCATCAAAGGAAATCTGGTCCCTTGCCCTTCCATGTGTTGATGAAGGAGGTACAGGAAGTTGAGGAGGAGGAAGGCTTTTCAGAGCCCTGTGCAGTTTTAGCTGCTGCAACCCCTGCTCCAGGCACGGGGTCGGTCGCTGATGGCCTGGAATCACTGCAATCACATGACGGAATCTGAAAACAAAATGTCAGCCCCGGGGGGGGGGGCCAGCCAGAAAGGGACTGCTATGGATTCTCCGCCATGGGATGAACTGCTGAGGGAGCTCAGAGAAACAAAAAACAGACTCTTTATGAAGGCTGCTCCTGCGAGTACAGGCCCCGAACCTTATCTGACTGCATCTGCTATGGGGATGGGGGTGCACACCCAGGCATCTCCTGCTGACAGCAGCTCAAAAATTGATGTCTTGACTATGGAAGTGAGAGATTGATGAGATGTCTCCAAATGCTTGCCACACTGCAGACAGAGGTGGAACCAAGGTTTTCTGTTGGTAGTAACCCCGCCTCAGCTCCTAATGTGATGTCTCGGCCACACCAGACCCCAGAAATCACATTTTACCACAACTGTGGGAAGGATGGGCACATGAAGAGAGAATGCCAGTCCCCAAAAGACCTAGATAAAGTTGTATACAGACTTCAAGGGGAGCTTCAGAAAGTGAGACCATGGCCGAGGAGCGCCGGAAATGACTGCAGTGCAAGATTGAGAAATCCTAACTCAAATTTCTTTGTGGCTAAATCATCTGTCCAGGCCTCTGCTCCTGCCTCTCCAGACTGGTCCAGAATAGTAGGTCCTTCGATGGAGACTTCTGTGACTGTCAATGGTATCCATGCTCGGGCTGTGCTCGATAGCGAGTAGCAAGTGACCATCGTATTCCAGAACTGGTATGATAAACACTTATCTGATGTGCCATTACAATCTTTGGAAGGTTTGCATGTGTGGGGCCTGAGCGACAAGTCTTATCCCTACCTAGGATATGTCCGTCTCTGGTTGTCTTTCCCTGCAACTGTAACTGGTGTAGATGAGCAAGTAGAGATCCTACGGGATTGTGTGATGGGATTTCCTTGCTCACTAGAACCAACGCCCACATGTTTGGAAGACTAGAGCAGCTGTGTCAAGAGAAACAAGGGAAATGGAATGGGTGGGCACTGAGAATCCCAGCCCTGATAAAGAGAGCCTATGATCTGAAAAAAATGGACTACCGAAGTAGACGGAGATGAGCCAGTGGGGATGGTGTGGAAGAAAGATCCTGATTCTCTGGTACTACCTCCCAGTGATTAGTACACCATTCATGGAGAGGTTCACATTAGAAAAGATGTAAAGAACAAAATATTAATGTTGGATGCACCAGATGATGGAAAGTTGCCAAAAGGATTATTGGTTAAGCCAAGCATTTTGGCTGCCCGTGCACACGCCTATACACGACGAGTGATGGTCCAGATTCAGAATGTGTTAGATCAGGAGATCCGGGTGAACAGAGGATGCACCCTAGCTACAGTACACTGCACAGACACTGAAGTATTACCCAGTAACAAGTGATCTGTCGAGAAGGAGAGAGTGACCCCGGACTTATTTGATTTTGGTGATTCCCCATTGCCAGCTGAATGGAAGGCTAGAATTAGCAAGAAATTCGCCAAGAGAGACCAAGTGTTTTCATTAAAAGAATGAGACGTGGGGAGTGTCCAAGGTGCAGAGCATCACATACGCCTGCATGATGACCGGCCATTTTGAGAGAGATCCCAACTCCTCGCCCAGAGGACATAGATGATGTTAGGAGACACCTGCAGGAAATGCTCGCTGCTGGCGTGATACAAGAATCAAGGAGCCCATATGCCTCTCCCATTGTGGTTGTGCATAAGAAGAATGGGTCTGTGAAGATGTGTGTTGATTTTCAAACCCTGAACCGGTGGACCATCCTAGATCAGTACACCATGCAATGTATACAAGATGCCCTGGATTGCTTGAATGGGAGCAAATGGTTCTCGGTATTGGATCTTCGCAGCAGATATTACCAGATTTTGATGGCCCCAGAGGACCATTAGAAAACAGCCATCATCTGTCCTTTGGGGTTCTACAAATTTCTGAGAATGCCACAGGGGATTTCGGGCACTCCGGCCACCTTTCAGCAACTGTTGGAATGTGCGGTGGGAGATATGAACTTGCTGGAATGTCTAGTGTACCTAGATGATGTCACTGTGTTCAGACGCATATTAGAGAAGCATGAGACCCGACTGTTTAAAGTTCTGGACTGACTGGAAGACTTTGGCCTCAAACTGTCGATCTACAAATGCCAGTTTTTTCAAACCTCTATGAAGTATGTGGGACACATAGCATCTGCAGAAGGGATAGAGACCGATCCCAGTAAGGTTGAGTCACTGACCACTTGGCCCCAGCCCCATAACTTGAAAGAACTACAGCATTTTCTGGGGTTCTGTGGCTATTACCACAGGTTCATAAAAGACTATTCAAAGGTGATTCGCCCACTCCTGAATCTTACGTAGAGTTACCCCCTTACCAACCCTAAATACAAGAAAGGGACTGTTAAAGAACCAGAGAAAATGTACTTCCCCACAGGTGAACCTTTTATGCTCCGCAGGACACCCGATTGTGAAGCAGCCTTCTACGAAGTCATATACCAGCTCACCCACACCCCCATGCTTGCCTATGCTGACCCTACCAAGCCCTATGTGCTGCATATGGATGCTAGTCTGTAGGGCCTAGGAGCTGTGCTGTATCAAGACCATGAGGATGGTTTGAGACCAGTAGCTTTTGCCAGTAGGAGTTTGACTCCACTGGAGTGAAACTATCCTGTGCACAAGCTGGAGTTCCTTGCCCTAAAATGGGCCATCATTGATCGGTTTCATGAGTACCTCTATGGTGCAAAGATATCAGTGAAGACCGACAATAACCTGATGACCTATGTACAGACTTCAGCTAAGTTAGATGCCACTGGGTACCGGTGGCTCTCTGCCTTATCAACCAATGATTATGCTGTCGAATACAGACCAGGATTGAACCATATTGATGCTGAAGTCCTGTCATGAAGGCCCGCTTTCAAGAGTGATTGGATCAGGCTGTCTGAACCTGACATCCGAGCATTGTGCCAAAAGTTTGACAGAGATGAACAGATGTCTGCGGACACAGTGGACTGTCTAGTAGATTGCTTGAGCCCTCCTGATACCTGCATACTGACTGCCTATTGCCATCTTCTCTGCTCTAGATATTAGTGCACTATCTCAACTTGACAATGACAGTATTTAGTGGGCTCAATCCCAAGATCCTATGATTTAACCTGCACTCGATGTCCTGCGTGTGGGGAAAGATGTGTCTAAGTTGCATTCACCTGACTTGAGAACTGCCCTATTGTTTGAAGAAGGCCCCAGGTTGAAGTTACTCAATCAGTTGTTATACAGAGAGACAGTGGATCATAGTGGTTAAGTAGACAAGCAACAATTGGTCCTGCCCATGGCCTTTAAACACTTGGTACTGAGGTCCCTCCACAATCGCATGAGGCACCTCGGTATTGACAGGACTCTCAATCTGGTACAATCTCAATTCTGCTGGCCCAAGATGGGGGCCAGTGTTGAGCACCATGTAAAGACCTGTAGTCATTGCCTCCAAAGAAAAGCCCTGCCTCAGAGGGCTTCCCCCCTTGTCAATATCACTACCAGCGCCCCCATGGCACTGGTCCGCATAACTTTTTGTCTTTAGAACCTGATCAACAGAATATTGGCAATGTGTTAGTGGTTACAGATCATTTCACATGGTACACATAGCCTTTTCCAACTAAAGATCAAAAAGTCTCTGCCGTGGCCAAGGTGCTAGTGGAAAAATTCTTCGTCCACTATGGTGCCCCCAGCGGATCCACTCTGACCAAGGCAGAGACTTTGAAAGTAGGCTAATCAAAGAAATGCTCTCTCTGTGGGGGGTGCAGAAGTCAAGAACCACCCCTTATCACCCGCAAGGGGACCCTCAACCAGAACATTTTAACCACACCCTTCTAGACATGCTGGGCACCCTCCATCCAAAAAACAAGCATAAATGGAGCCAGCAGATAAGCACCTTGGTACACACATACAATTGCACCAAAAATGATGCTGCTGGGTTCTCCCCCTACCACCCCATGTTCAGGATGGAGGCCTGACTGCCAGTTGATGTCTGCTTTGGAGTCTCTCCAGATGGGGTCTGAGCCGAAAACTACCTGCAGTATGTACAGAAACTGAAAGCTCAATTGAACCATGCATATCAACTGGCCCAGACAATGGCCGCCAAGAGAAATGTCACCAACAAAGAGAGGCATGATAAGAAAGTAAAGGCTGAAGAGCTACGGCCCGGAGACTGTGTGTTGTTATGCAATTTGGGACTACATGGCAAGCACAAAATTGCTGATAGGTGGCACCATCTTCCTCATATAGTAGTTGGAAAGTTGGATGGTCTACCAGTGTACAAGGTACCAGAGAATAACTCCAAAACTGTCAAGACCATGCACCATAACCACTTGCTGCCTATCAGCCAAGATATTATTGAAGCTGAGCCAGCAGACATTGCCTTCCCTGGGCTGGTGACTCATGCTGCTGCAAAAAAGAGACAGAGTCAACCTAGTCCAGTAGTTACAGATGTAAGGTTTCCCCCACAGAAGGCCCAGAATGATAGTGACTGTCAGTCCACCTCTGATGAAAGTGACTATGGTAATGCCTATTATCCCTCCTATGAACTGAGTCAGTTGTTTCATGGAAATGCTATGCAGAATTGTGGGGATGAAGCTGGGCCTTCTGGACTGCCTAACCCCCCAGCCTCATCCTTGGAGACAATGCTCCCTGAAAGTGAAGTGCAAAGTATCATGTCTGAGTCTGTGGACTCCCTGTGTTTAGTGGAACTGTGTGACTTGCCCGAAGAAGGGGCTGATGGTCTGATTCTCTCTGGTGACACACCAGAACTTGAACAACAATATGAGAGTGCTGACAGCTCCCCTTCAGTGCCACAAAGCCTAATTGTGCCAGAACCTTCTCTAAATGAGCCAAGTGTTGTGGAAACAGAGCCTACGGAGCAAGGAGCTGACAGTGCTCCCAGTTTGGACATTCCCATCTGTGCAGAGGCACCCCTCACAACTGACGAAAGTGCCAAATTTAGTGCTGAAAGTACAGAGACTGTGGCTCTTCCCCCCAAGAAAGACTGGCTGAGCTGTCAAGCCAGTATTGCACTTCAGTTATGATTCTCCCGGGAGGCCAGTGGATTTGTCTCTCAATGTGGTTCACAAAGGTGTTTATATTTCTCAGAGCTCACTACCCAAACTGAGCTTAATGGCCACTTCCAGGTTAATTGTTCTTCCTTCAGAACATGGTGTCCCTGTCCCATCAAGCCCCAAGTTAGTTAATAGGGAAGGGCCCCCCTTCCACATTGTTTACTGTACAAGATGTTATAAAGCAAAGTCATAGGTAACTGTTCATAGTATGTAAATCATAATAGAATCAATATAGAGTGTATGAAACATGCATAAGTATTGTCAATGAAGATATGGAATAGTGAAATATATAGTAATGTGATAAGTTATGATTAATTGATGCATCATGTAGTATTTCCATAGTATGCTAATGTCACATATATCTTGTATATAGTGCATTTTCAATATTGTGATGGTATAAGACTTAACGCGAACACCAAGTTTTCTCCAGGCAGGGAAGGGTGTAACCCCCCTACAAATGGTGTTTCTCAAAAAGTCTTCCTTGAGCTTGCCTAAATGCTCACTGCCAGGCTGGTGTCCTGCATTTTAGCAGTTTAAATGTATTGCCAGAGAGTGCATGTATAGCCTCTGTGTACTGTCTCTTAAAGAGCTGCCTGGATTGCAGTCATAATTAATCTGGGAGGGGGGAGCCCGTGTTGCAACTGACAGAGGATGCAGCCAACTGAACCTTTTGGATCCTGGGGAAAGTCCCAGACTGCTTACAGTTTAAGTTCAGATCTGAGTTGGGAAGCGAAGGAGTAACTGCTCGAGATAGTTGAGCAGAAATCCTGCATAGATTCGCATGGGAGAACTGTAAAAGGGCTGAGTTTTGGCCTGCCTGTCTGCCTGCTGTCCCTGAGAGGGAAATTGAAGTTTATTCGGACAGAATCCGAATTGTGAGGATGATTTAGGCCACAGAACTGTGACCAGGTTTTAACCTGAAGAAGACCGAAGATTTGCTGAATGCGATTGGCCTGTCAGGATTTCCAGCCACCTTTGAACTCCCAGTTTGTTCAGAGACTCTTTAATTGTGACCAAATAGCAATCTGCCTGGTACAATAGAATTTCTTACATGTAAATGTGCTGTGTGCTGTTAGTGGGTTGTGATTTGGTTCCCCACTGTGTGCTGAACTGTGTTCTGCTTGCTGGAGGCTGCATCCAGCTCCAGCAGATTAAATCCATTTGCATCTCCATTTGGCCTGGGCCTTGCCACACTGGCCCAGCCAGACTACCTGCTACACAGAGAAAGCCATCAACGAGCGACCTGACTGGGGATCAGCCCCCTGCTTAATGCCTTGAACAGAAACGATGCCTCGGTGATTCACATGGGCCATGCTTCTCCTGGCACTCCAGCTCAACAACCTGCAGTCTCAATTTCATCCTGCCTGTGTCCTGTATTGGGTATCGTGAGTAAACATCAGGGTAGCTCCCTGCAACAACAGCCAAATCTAAAGTGTTGTCATCTGATTACTGTGTGGTCTTTTTCTTCACGAACTGAGCCCTCTAGCTCTGGATTACAAATAGTGTGTGTTGTGCATGTTGCTTTCTTCCATCACAGGACCCCAACCAGCTGTGACACCGGCCTACACAGGGCAACGGTCCTGGCTAGCCCACTTTTTTCCTACCTGGGTACCCAGAGTGTGTGACTGTGTAGGGACTCTGAAGTGCATGCATAACTGTCTGATTGATTTAGCCTTTAAGCCAATCCACCTGATTATGCCCCTCCCTTGTTCATGTCCCCTGAATAAATCAGATCCAACTCTTTTTGCATTTAACCTGACTGTGGTTACAGTTTGTGCCAAGAGTACTGTACTGTTGCTATTTGCTGTACATAACCATGTTTTACAGAGGGTCCCCAGGGTCGAGCTAGAGGAACTAGTCCTGGTGGTAAGTGCAAACAGTGTGGGTAATTTCATGGTGAATAAGGGTCATTGTGAAAGTGATTATTGTATATTATTCAGGCCACTAGAAGGGAAAGAGGGGGATTACAGTGTTCTGAAGGGCTGTGCCCAGGTTAGCTTGACCACTAACAACCCTGACCTCTGGGTGGAGACACCCGTTTCAGTACCCAGGCCCCTTAACCTGCTACTAGCCAAGCAGGCAGGGGTAGTAGCCCTTGGGATAGTGCCACCTAGGGGTTACAATAGGATCACAACTAACCAAAGTAATCCCATCACTTGAATTATCTAACCCAATTAAAACACTGCAGTAGTACATTTTAACGTGTTTATTTATTGCAGTGTGTTTTATAAACAAATGTACGAAAATATTGCAAAATATGCTGTTAGTGATTTTTAAGAAATATGAATGATAAATTCTAAAGAGGAATATGTATCTGTCTCTCTCCCGCTTTTCTGTTCCAGAAAATAAATCTCCCTCTTTTTAAATGCTTTGTGTTGACAGTCAAACATATCTGTACTCTTATACCATCTGGTGTGCTTTAAAAGGTCTCAGAGGTGACCTCCTCTTTCCCTCCAGCAGCCTGTGTCTCCCCAACCAACACTTGCTGTAATCCATTGAGCATTCAAACTATAATAAACGCTTTAAAGCTTTTAACATCTTCTGCTTTGAATTATCTCTCAGCATTACTTCCCCTTAAATGATATTATAAAATAAAAGCCATTTAGGTGGCTCCGTGATGACTCCAATGTAATTCTGTTTCCCAGAGTAAAACTTTTAGCATCTTCCGGGGGTTTATGGCTTTCTCTCTCTCTCTCTCTCTCTCTCTCTCTCTCTCACTCACTCTCTCTGTCTCTCTCTCTCTATCACTCTCCCTTGCTCTCTCTCTCTCTTTTTCCGTAGTGTATATATCAGTAACAAATGATCTTGTTTTTCCAGCAAATGGGTGTCTCGGGGAAAGACTCAGTTTAAAACTCATCAATCTTACTGGGTTACATTTAGGGAGAGGATAATCATTATAGAATACGGAACCCACAAACTCAATAAAGATACCATTATTCAAATAAGCCTCATGGGATGCCATGGAACCTTCTATATACTTTCATGGATTATTCTGAGCTGCATAGCAATAGTGTGTTATGTAAGCAATAACCCACAACAGGGCAAGTATTGTGCACGCAATAAACACATGGCAAAGTGTGTGTTACACTTGGGCAGATTCCATGAAGATCGGCTCAAGGCACTAAACATGTACTTGCTGGAAACCAGAAGGGAGAGGGGTGGCATGATAGAGACTTTCAAGTTCCTGAAAGAAATGAACAAGGTAAACTGTGGCTAACTATTCATTAAGAATAGTGGATCAATAACAATGATGCATGAATGGAAGCTGGTGGGGGGGGGGAGTGAGTCAGGAGGGACATGAGAACATTTTACTTCACAGAGAGAGTGGTTGGGCACTGGAACAGCCTACCAGATGAGGTGGCGGGAGCAAAAATGAATAAATGGGTTCAAGCACAGCTGGAGAAGAGTAAGGGGCCTCAGTAGAGTAGCAAATTCCCAGAGGGCCTGGGTGCAAGGTGATGTTACAGGGCCCCTCCCCAGTTTTGACTAAACATCAAAATTATGATTTGGGCCCCTCAAACCTCATGGGCCTGGATGCCACTGCACCCCCTGCACCCTTGTAGCTATGCCCCTGAGTGGTCTGATACAGTAGTTATGCAGGGGGTAGCAATAAGGCAGGGAGGAAAGGGGGGAGCAAGGGTGGAAACCCCACTTAGACAATAGGTCACAAAATAGGTTAGGGTAAAACAGGACAAACTGGATGGACCAGTGGTCTTTTACTACTGACAGCATTTATGTTTCTGTGCTTCTATACATTTATGTTCCCATAATCACTTGCCTCCGGCACTGGGCCTTTAAACACACACGAAGTGTGATTATCATACATGCACTTCCTGTAGTGTGTTACTATACTTAGAAAATGGCTTCGCTGGGCTGCTTGTCAGCAGAGCAGCATTATTCCTCCTAACACTGGCAACTGGGTTTATGCCCCAAACCTGAAGCATTTGATGACTAGCAGGAGAAGGACTCAGCATTCCCATGGATGCTCTCCTCCTCCTTGTCCTCGGGTGAGGGAGAGTTTAAATCGGTGCTGTGTATCTGCGACCTAGTGACCACAGGTGGAGATGCCACTGAGGGACTTTCAGCAGGAGGGAGGATGCCAGCTGACTTAATCTTAGGCATGACACAGTGTGCAAAGGGTCTGGAGACCTTGCTGCTTGCATCCTTGTGCTCATGCCACAGTGTGCACATGGCTGGAGACTTGCTCCCTGCATCCTTGGGCTCATGCTGCACTGTGCACAGAACCTGGAGACCTTGCTCTCTGCATCCTTGTGCTCATGCTGCAGTGTGCACAGGGCCTGGAGACTTTGCCCCCTGCATCCTTGTGCTCATGCTGCAGTCTGCACAGGGCCTGGAGACTTTGCCCCCTGCATCCATGTGCTCATGCTGCAGTGTGCACAGGGCCTGGAGATCTTGCTGCCTGCATCCTTGTGAGCATTCTGCAGTGTGCCTAGAGCCTGAAGATCTTGCTGCCTGCATCTTTGTAGGCATGCTGCAGTGTGCACAGGGCCTGGAGATCTTAATGCCTGTATAATTGTGGGCATGCTACAGCATGCATAGAGCCAGGAGATCTTGCTGCCTGCATTTTCTGGAGGCACTGTTTGGATTTTAACATGAAGAAGAAATAAACATTTTGTTCTATGGTCTCCTGAGTGCAAGTGTTCCTTTTTTCTGTATCTGGAGATCTTACTGCCTGCATCCTTGTGGGCATGCTGCGGCATGCACAGGGCCTGGAGATCTTGCTGACTGCATCCTTGTGGCATGCTGCAGCATGTACAGAGCCTGGAGATCTTGCTGACTACATCTCTGAGGGCATGCTGCAGAATGCACAGGGCATGGAGATCTTGCTGCCTGCATCCTCATGGCCATACTTTAGCATGCAGGGGGGCAGGGGATCTTGGTGCCTGCATCTTTGTGGGCAAGCTGCAGAATGCACAGGGCATGGACATACTCTGCCTGCATCCTTGTGGGCATGCTGCAGTGTGCCCACATCCTGAAGATCTTGCTGCTTGCATCTTTGTAGGCATGCTGCAGTGTGCACAGGATTTGGAGATCTTGCTGCATGCATTCTCTGGTGGCACAAACTATTTAGATTTTAACATGAAGAATAACTACAATGCTATATTATGATCTCCTGAGTGCAGGTGTTCATTCTTTCTGTATCTGGAGATCTTACTGCCTGCATCCTTGTGAGCATGCTGCAGCATGCACAGGACCTGGAGATTTTGCTGACTGCATCCTTGTGGCATGCTTCAGAATGCATAGTGCTTTGGGATATTGCTGACTGCAGCCTTGTGGCATGCTGCAGCATGCACATGGCCTGGAGATCCTCTGTCTACATCCTTGTGAGCATGCTGCAGTGTGCACAGGGCTGGACATTTTGCTGCCTGTAATCTTGTGGGTATGCTGCGGTGTGCCCAGGGCCTGAAGATCTTGCTGCCTCAATTCTTGTGAGCATGCTGCTGTGTGCCCAGAGCCTGAAGACCTTGCTGCCTGCATCTTTGTAGGCATGCTGCAGTGTGCACAGGGCCTGGAGATCTTGCTGCATACATTCTCTGGTGGCACAGACTGTTTAGATTTTGACATGAAGAAGAAATAACATTTTATACTATGGTTTCCTGAGTGCAGGTGTTCCTTTTTTCTGTATCTGGAGATCTTACTGCCTGCATCCTTGGCATGCTGCAGCATACACAAGGCCTGGAGATCTTGCTGCCTGAGTCCTTGAAGCATGTTGCAGCATGCACAGGGCTTGGAGATATTGCTGACTGCTGCCTTGTAGCATGCTGCAGCTTGCACATGGCTTGGAGATCTTGCTGACTGCATCCTTGTGACATACTGCAGCATGCACAGTGCCTGGAGATCTTGCTGTCCACATCTTTGAGGGCATGCTGCAGCATGCACAGGGGCTGGAGATCTTGCTGCCTGAATCCTCATGGCCATGCTTCAGCATGCACAGGGACAGGGAATCTTGCTGCCTGCATCTCTCTGGGCAAGCTGCAGCATGCACATGGTCTGAAATCCTCTGTCTGCATCCTTGTGGGCATGCTGCAGTATGCACAAGACCTGAAGATCTTTCTGCCTGCATCCTTGTGTGCAAGATGCAGCATTCAAGGGGCCTGGAGATCTTACTACATGCATCATTATGGGCATGCTGCAGCATTCACAGGGCCAAGCAATCTTGCTGCCTGCATCCTCATGGGCATGCCACAGCTTGCACAGGGCCAGGAAATATTGCTGCCTGCATCTTTGTGGGCATGCTGTAGCATGCACAGGGCCTGAAGATCCTCTTTGGGCATTCTTGTGTCCTCTGTCAGTGGCTGCTTTCAAAACTAGTTATGATTTCTTCTTCATTGAATCCTGTAGTTGTTATCATTGAACCTATATTCCTGCTCCTGCTATGATGAACTGGGGTCAAAATGCTTGTTATACATTCTTTTTATCTTCCTCTCCCACACCCCTAGCACTTACCAGTATTCTCTATCCACCCAGTGTTTGATCCCGATCCTAACTTGGCCTATGTACTAGCACGGAATCTCTCTCTCCACGACCATAGTACTACCTGGCCCCTCACCCCGATTACTTATCAGTTATTTGCTCAGTAAACCTGATCTTCTGAACAAGCACTTTAGGCTTCACATACTCCTCTCCCATTGGGTACTCCTTCCTGGCTCTTTCTTTAAAAAAAGTCCTAGTGCCCACCTCCACCAGTCACTATCCCATCATCCAGTGTTGAACCAGCTTCCCTCCTCCCTCCTCTGTTAGCTTTAGGGTTGCATGCATATGCTGGTGCATAGCTATCTAAACCAGCACACTGACTCTGAAATGTCCATACGCTGGAAACGTTATGTCTAGCCCCATTGAATGTTTCATCTAGTCTAGCATCGACCATTATAATGCTTATATACAGTAAATATTATGTCTAGTCCTGCTGAACGTATCACCTAGTCTAGCACCGACCAATGTAATGTTTATGCACTGTAAATCTTATGGCTACTCCTGTTGATTGCACCATTCAACCTGGCATTGACCAATGAAATGTTCATATGCTGTAAATATCTTGTCTACTCCTAATGACTGCATCATTTAGTCTCTGAAATCCTATACTATTTTACTCATTGCCGGTAGCCAATGTATATTATGTCTTTACATTCTGCCCAGATCCATCTTGAAAATGAGCATTGCTTAATGATGTTCACCTGGTAAAATAAAGATTTTGATTGATTGATTGATTGTGGGCATGCCGGAGCATGTACAGGGCCTAGGGATCCTCTTCCTTCATCCTTTGGGCATGCTACAGTGGGAACAGGGCCTGAAAATCTTGCTGTGTGCAGTCATGTGGATATGCTGCATTGTGCTCAGGGCCTGAAGATCTTGCTGCCTGCATCCTTGTGCTCATGCTATAGTGTGCACTGGGCTAGGAGATCTTGCTGCCCGCATCCTTGTGGGCATGCTGCAGTGTGCACAGGGCCTAAAGATCTTGCTGCCTGCATCCTTGTAGGCAAACTGCAGCATGCATGGGAGCAGGAGATCCTGCTGAATACATTACTGTGGACATGCTGCAGTGTGCACAGGGTCAGGAGATCTTGCTGCCTGAATCCATTTGGGCATGTTGTGGCATTCATAGGGCCTGGAGATATCACTGCCTGCATCCTTGCGGTCATGCTGCAGTGGACATAGATCCTGAAGATCTTGCTGACTCCATTCTTGTGAGCATGGTGCACATGGGCTGGAGATCTTGCTGCCTGCATCTTTGTAGGCATGCTGCAGTGTGCACTGGGCCTGGAATTCTTGCTGCCTGCATCTTTGTTGGTATGCTACAGGGTACACAGGGCCAGGAGATCTTTCTGTCTGCATCCTTTTGGGTGTGCTGCAGCATTCACAGGGCCAGGAGATCTTGTTGTCCGCATCCTTATGGGCATGCCACATTGTTCACAGGGCCTGGAGAGCTTGCTGCCTGCATCTTTGTGGGCATGCTGCAAGGTGCACAGGGCCAAGAGATCTTCTGCATGAAACCATGTGGGCATACTGCAGCATGCACAGGCCTGGAGATCATACTGCCAGTATCCTTGTGGGCATGCTGTAGTGTGCATAGGGCCTGGATGTCTTCCTGCCTGCATCCTTGTGGGTGTGCTGCAACATTCACAGGGCCAGGAGATCTTGTTGGCTACATCCTTGTGGGCATGCTGCAGCATGCACAGGGCCAGAAGGTCTTGCTGTCTGAATCCATTCGGGCATGCTGCAGCATGTACAGGGCCTGGTGATCCTGCTGCCTGAATTCTTGTGGGCATGCTGCAGCATGCATAGGGCTAGCAGTTCTTAGTATCTGCATCATTGTGAGTATCTTGCACAGGGCCTGGATACCTTGCTGCCTGAACCTTTGTGGGCATGACACAGCGCATACAGGACCTGGAAATCTTGCTGCCTGCTGCCTTGTGGGTGTGCTGCAGTGTGCACAGGAACTGGAGATCTTGATGTTGAATCCATGTGGGCATGCTGCAGCATGCAGAGGACGTCAACATCTTGCTGCCTATATTCTTGTAGGCATGTTGCAGTGTGCACAGGACCTGTAGTTCTTGCTGCCTGCATCCTTCTGAGCATACTGCAGTATGCACAGGGCTAGGAGATGTTGCTGCCTTCATCCCTGTGGGCATACTGAAGCATGCACAGGACCTGGAAATGTTGCTACCTGCATCCTTGTGGGCATGCTACACCATGTGCAGGGTCTTGAGACCTTGCTACCTGCATCATTGTGGTATACTGAAGCATGTATTGGGTCCGAAGACCTTGCCACATGTATGTTCTTTGGCAGGGGAGAAGCACAAGGAAAAAGCCTCCCTGGCAGCAAGAATGATGGTTCAGAGATACCTTTGGCCCCCCGTTGGATACAACAATTCTTTTGTGGTGGAGAAGGGCCATTCCTGAAGGCCCACCCCTAGGGGTAAGTTGTGGTGTTGCTGACCGGGAAAAGGGTTTTGGGGGATCGGAGGTTGCCCAGGTTTGAAGGGGGAGAGCCAGGGATAAAGGGAGCAACAGAATAATAAAAAAAGAAAAATGGCTTTGGAAATTTGTGGAGAGAAAAAAGAGGAGGTAAAGGCCTGTGTTTTTAGAGGGAGGACAGTGATACCCTCAGCTGTTTTCTTCTCTATCAGCATTCCCTCCCTTATGCAAAAACACAAGTGCCTTATTTGTAAACATGCTTACCTTTTTTTTTCAGTTTCCACAATTTGTGGGCAAAATAGGAGACTCCACTTTCCAACTCCTGTAGGTGAGCCTAGCACCTAATTATGCACTGACCACTAAATGAACTGTTATAAAAGTTTCCACAGTTTATGGGAATTTATTTATTTATTTAGTTAGTTTTTGTTTACTGGGTAGGTGCTCTAGCCAGAAAGACTATTTTCAGGCAGGACCAAGGAGAGTACAGAGACAAACTACAAAAGGACGTCATGATACATAGCTCAAAATACAGAAACATTATGATACATGGCACAGATTACATAACAGTAGCAATGTGACAAAGAGATTGAGGTAGATTTAACAAAGTAAGCTTTTAAGTTAACTTAAGACAAAATACACTCAGGTCACAATGGGAAATATGAGGGAGTGAGATCAAAGTACAGTAATTAATATTTACACAAGACTATACAAAAATTATGCGACCAGGAACTGTACAAGTAATTAAGGGAAAGAGGTGCTGAGAGAGCAATAGCCTTGAGACAAAAACTGATAAAGAAGGAGCATTGGGAGAAAGGAGAAGGCATAAACTAGAGGGGAGAGAAAGAAGTGGGGTAATAAAATGAAAGTGATGAGTAAGTGAAAGGTGGAGAGTAGGAATTTCACAGAAGGGGTAGGCCCAAGGCTCCTAGTATGACGACAGTCAGAGGGTAGGGTTGGAGAGTAATGGCTAGGGTGGTTTGAAGCAGGAGCATATGTAGGAGAGGAGGAGAGGAGATGATGTCGGAGTTCTTTCTTAAAGGAGTTGTGGGATTCATATTATCGCAAGGTTATAGGCAGTGAGTTCCAGTAGTGAGGTGCATGACAGGCAAAAGCACGACCACCTTTATTTGTGCGATGTCTTGGGATGAGGACAGGGATGTTTGCCACAGAGTGCAGCGCATAGCTGGTTTTCTGGTAGGAAAGGAGACAGGCCAGTGAATTAGGGATACGGGACCTGATGATTTTATCAGTAATGGACCCAAGCACATGGGACCTTAGTTCAAGTGGTGGAAGCCATCCTAGATCAGAGTTGAGGAGACAATGATGTTTGAGCCGGGGGGAGCTGGATGCAAAGTGACAGATGTTATTGTAGGTGACATCCCACTTTCGAATACTCAAGTTGGTGGCAGAGACACACGTAGCAACCCCGTAGGTGAGAGAGGGAAGTAATATCCCACGGGCTATAGCGAGTCTGGCTGAGGGAGTGAGCACATAGCTAGTTTGGTAGGCAATCCCAAGTTTGGAGTTGACCTGCTTACAGGTAGTATGAATGTGTAGGTCAAAACTCAGGGATGGGTCAAGAGTGATCCCAAGATATTTGAATGAGTTTGCCACTCCAACAGACGTGCCATCCATGGAGGAGACATTAAAGTGTGTTTGGGAGTGTTTGAACTTGGGACTGGTACCAAATAACATAGCTTGTGTCTTAGCTGAGTTTAGGACTAGTTTGCGGTTTACAAGCCACTGTTGTAAAAGCTGGTAATCACTGAAGAGTTTAGTATTAATTTCCACGATGTTAGTTACTCTGCAGTACAGGACAATGTCATCCTCATATAGAAGGGAGGAGGTATTGAGTAGATTCGTTGTAATACTGTTAATGAAAATGGTAAAAAGCAGAGGGCCTAGAATGGACCCTTGAGGTACACCAATGTTGATGGTGGCCTTATCAGAGAGGGTGGAATTGAAATTCATGTATTGAGACCTATCAGACAGATAGCTCTCAAACCAGTAAGCAACATTTTGCATGAAGTCTAAAGAATTTAGGGTAGCAAAAAGGAGGGAGTGGTCAACAAGGTCAAAAGCCTTGGTCATATCAATAAAGATGGCCCCAGTGAGCCTGACAGAGTCCATAGCCAGTAAGGTGTCAGATGTGAGTTTGAGTAGGGCAGTGGTAGCACTATGATCCTTGCAGAAACCATGTTGGACGTCAGTTAAGAGTTTGTGTTTCAGTCAAAAGTCAGTGGTCTGAGTAGCAACTATTTTCTGAAGAATTTTTCATGAGAACAGGTAGGATGGCGATAGGACGGTAATTCAATGGGTCAAGTGGGTTGCCTTTTTTGAACACGGGGTTAATTCTGGCCGTCTTCCAAATATCTGGGATAGTACTCTGACACAGAGAGAGGGTAAAGATTTTAGCTAGGGGTACAGCTATGTGGGGAGCGGCTATTTTTAGGGGCTTAGGTTCTAGGTTATCAGACCCAACAGCAGTGCACTCTGAGATGTTACTTAGGAGACGGAGAACTACACTGGTTGGGACGGACTTGAAATGGAAAGTATGCTTGGAGGAGTTAGCAGGTGGGATGGGGTTTGATGAGGTAGGGAAAGTGGAAGTATATTGGGTGAGGTCAGCAAATTGATAAAGAAGTTTACAATAGTAAGGAGGTTGTTGCAATGTGTGCCATTTAAAGTCACATCATTTGGAGTGGATGGCTGGTTATAGCCCAGGAAGAACTTCATGTGGGACCAGAATTTTTTTGGGTCCCCCTGGGAGTCTAACAGGTTATTACAGTATGAGCTTTTTGCTTGTTTGATTTCTTTCTTACAGGCATTTCTTAATGCCCTGTACGTATTAAGGTCTGCAAGATGACCTGTTTTCTTATGCCGAAGCCAGATTTTGTCCCTCTGTCTTAATTTAGATAATAAGTCAGATTTCAGCCAGCATGTCTGCCTGTTTCTAATGCTCCTAGTAACAAGTTTACAGTGGATTTCTTGGAGTTCATGGAATTTTGTTAGGAAGATATTAAGGGCTGTCTGGACATCTAAATATGTGGATATCATTATTTTATGCAAGTGGCACATCTGCCACAAATCATGGCAACTTCACCCAAAAGTTAGATCACTTCTTAGTTGGTCTGATATTTTAGTGTGCTTAGAAGAAATGCATTGAAATAGTATCAGTTACTCTGATAAAACTGCAGTACTGTACATGTTATTTGTTTTGCTTTAAAACAGGCAAAGTTTATTACATAAAAAATGTACAGGGAAAACTAGTTCCTGTATTTTTACCTGTTTTTAACAGTTTTAACTTTGAAGCAGCAATGCAGCATTTTTTCCTCCAAAAAACTAGTTTCCAGCTTCCATTAATAAAATATTAGTATACATGTTAAATCTGCCTTTTTAAGAAATTTAAGTGTGTTCACTATTTTATATCCTAATCCTTTGTCAGCTTTACAGTGCTATTTCTAAACCAACTGAAACGGCCATATTTTATTTTAAAGAAAAATTTATTTGAAACTTTTTTGTGGCAGTTTTGCTCCCCACCCAAGGGGGTTTTGAATTCTATTCTGCTTGCACCCCACCCCATGTAGCCCCTGGGTGCGAGTGAGGCAGGCACCACTCCAGGAAACATGGGTCTCTAGCCCTGGCTTCCCCAGGGTGGGGTCACAGGAGCAGGACTCCCCCAGCAGACCATGATCTGAGCGGAAGTGGAAGCAGGGGCCATCATAAGTGGCTGGCACTTTTTGCAGCTATTTTTCTCTAGGGTGGAGACATGCAATGCTGCCAGCATCTGCCCCACCCCTGACGTGTGGTGCCGGCCGTAGCTGTACCCCTAGCCTCTGCCAGAGGTCCGCATTGCACCGGACACTCTTCCCCTTCCCCTCCCAGATAAGTAAAGCAGTCCCAGGGGTGCTCAATCCTTGTCCCCCCAGCCAGCACTCTGACTCCTGAGTCTGTCCCTGAACACCGGATGCCGGCACCACAGACGAACGCCTTGCCGCTACACAAGCAGGCCAGCTTAAACATTTTTAAAATACCTAAATTCTGGTAGAACTGAACAATTTTACCAGTAAATGAAATATAGAAGATGTCTGGAATCTGTTGCAGTTAAAAAAGGTAGAGTCACATTTTTACACAGCTTTGCCGCACTGCTGCTTTAAACAATTGCTCTAGACACTACTGAAACAAAAATATTTACAGAACATTTAAACATTTTTAAGAAGTCTATTTTTTTGATATGATGAAGATGGTAATTCTTTGAATTGTTCAGATTTCAAATGTTTTAAGTAGCAACCATCTAAATTTTTTTTTGAATCTTTTCAAAGTGGTACATTATTTATTATATGGAAGTAATGGCACCTTGGATGGTGTATTGCTGTATGTAAGGTAGTTTGAGAACTTTGTTCTCTTATTTTTTTCCTGTAGATGTAGGGGATGTTTCAGTATAGAGGGGCTAACGAGTTCAAAGCTGTGCTTTGTCTTTATGGTCATGTACAGTAACTGCATATATTGAACTGTTCTTTAACCAGTCAGGATGCAATAATTGGCAAGGATTGTTCAAGCCATTTTATATTATAAACCTTTGCTCAGTATCATCTGCTGCAAGCTGTATGCTGATTGATCAGGCAAACATGCATTATGGCCCAGGAAATGTTCCAATAATATAATTCTATTAGTTGCCATGGTCACTAAAGAGATGATAATGACATCTAGAACACTTTTAGCAGTTTTAGACAATTTAAAAACAAGCATTTGTCAATGCCGAATGTTGTCGAGTTGGCATTGGCTTTGGTAGTGCAGTGCGGGAAAACATTTTGGGCAAGATGTGAAAAATGACAGCTGTACAGTTCATAAGGAGGTGTAAAAAAATGCCAGTGTTGAAAATGTGACATGTAAATATTGCAAATTTGCGAAGTTACAAGGGTGCATGGGAAATGCGCAACACACGTTTGTAACATAGTCATTTTATGGACGTTCGGCACCAAATTTTCAACATAGGCATTTTAGCACCTCTGCTCGTGTACAGTGTCACTGTTATTTCCTCAAACTGTCCCAAAAAGTGATTTTGCACAGCGACCGCGCTATTCTACGCCGGACATGCAAAAACACATTTTGGGCAGGATATGTGAAATGACAGCTGTACTGTTAATCAAGAGGTGTATAAAAATGCTGATGGTGAAAATCCAGAGTGAAAATATTACAAATGCACGACGTTACGAGTGTGCGTGCAATCTGCCAACGCACGAGCGTAACAGTCATTTTACGGAGTATCATCATCAAATTTTCAACATAGGCATTTTAGGACCTCTGCTCATGATCAGTGTCACTGTCATTTTCATAATCTGGTCCAAACACTGATTTCCCACAGCAACCGCACTATTGTGCATCGGAAGTGTGGAAACACATTTCGGCCAGAATGTGAAAAATGACAGCTGTACTGTTCACAAGGAGGTGTACAAAAATGACAATGTTGAAAATCTGGTGTGAAAATATTGCAGATTCGTGAAGTTACAAGCCTGTGTAGCAGTTGCGCAATGCACGCTTGTAAAACATCCATTTTTTGGGATTTTTCCACCAAATTTGCAACATAGGCTTTCTGAGAGCCCACCTCATGAACAGTGGCACTGTCATCTCATTAATCAGTCCAAAAGTGATTCCTCGCAGTGACTGCGAAATCACCTTCGGACCGATTAACAATATGACAGTGCTAGAATTCATGAGAAGGGGTCCAAAAACCTCATGTTGAAAATTTGGTGTAAAATTTCCAAAATGCCGAGATATGCATTAAAGTTGAAAACCCCTATTTATTCCATTATACAGCTTACTCGCATTTCCTCAGTTAAGCGTCGGCTTTGAAGAGTGCAGGCGTGTTCCCAGTCCACCCTAGGATCATCACGCCCAGACTCTGGAGGTAAGTATGGGTGGGGGTGGAGGCAGGGTGCGCAGTGGGTGGGTGCGGGTTGTGGGAAGGGGGTTGGACGAGTACGAGGGACCGTTTTTGCTTTATAGGTTAAAAAAAAATTGAAGACATTGGGGGACCATTTTCATTTTAATAGGTGCTTTGGCACGCTGGGGTGGGCTCTCAGCATGCCACCTGAGTGTGTGTGTGTGTGGGTGCTTTAGCCAACGGGGGATTGGGCACACCCATCGACAAACAAGGAAAGGGGGGAGCCACAGGAGCTGAGGGGGATTGGGCACCCCCTCGGCAAGCAAAACACGAGGGGGAACACATTATGCCAAAGAGGAGTGGGCTCCCCCATTGGCAAAATTCAAGGGGAGGGATACATGCTGACAGGGATTGGGCCCCTGTTGGCAAAGAAAAACTGTTGGGGGGGCGCATGATGCCGAGGGGGATTGGGCACCCCCTCAGCAATCAAAAAAAAGGGTGGTTACATGATGCTGATGAGGACTGGGCACCCCCATCGGCACACAATAAAGGGGGGGTTGATAGGCAACAGCAGCAGTCACTGCCACCATGTTGCCTGCACGTAGGGGGAGGTGTGTTGTGGTCACACTGCATGAGAGCTTAGCTCTCATTGCAGCGGACCATTTCTGTGATGTCTTCACCTCATTAGCTAGGCAGGGTATCAGCCCCTGTTGCTGGCTGATTGGGGAATGCAGGACGCACCTACTGGTGCGTGCCCTGCATTTGCCCAACAGTGACCGTGCCTCCAAATCTGCACTAACGCAAGATGTTGGCTGCGCAAGCACACCAACATAATAAAAAAAGGTTTATAGTGTAATAGTTATAAGGGTCTTGTCCTCTGGTCATTCTTGGAGCATAATGCTCATTGGGAGGTATAAGTTTAACTTTTCTGTCAGGGTATTATCCTCCTAGAAAGGCCCACAGACTCAGGCCATAATGCTTCACTATAAACCATATGTCAATGTCATCTGCTAAAAGCTGTGTGCTGATTGGTCAAGAAAATCTCAAATATCAGCTAGTAAATGCCCAGAGAATGCTTTGATGTACATCATTCCATGGCTTCCATCGATAAATTTTTTTTATATGGTACAAATATAGAAAAATATCTGTAAGTGTTTTCACGATAGCAATAGCAAAAGGAATAACATACAAACATACTATAAAAATAAAATAAAATTAACAAATAATAACCATTCCATTTCATGACAGCAGCATTTGAATGGTTAATACCAAAAGAAAATCAGCTGCACACAGGAGAATGCGGGAGGGGTGCTGGTTTAGGGGCACCAACCCGCTTCACAAACCTTGATAAGAAAATATGCACTCCAAAGCAATTCACCACTCACAGGCAATATACAATTAAAATATTACTTTAATGTAGCAGCTCCAGAGAGCCGACTAGAGTCCCATGCCCTGATGCTTCAACCCTATCCGGGTCTTCGTCAGGGGGCAGGTGTATACTCCCTGTGATTAGTGAATTGCTTTGGAGTGCATTTTTTCTTATCAAAGTTTGAAAAGTTAATAGTCTGAACAGGCATAATAATATCCTGAATTAGAATTTAAAAAAAGAATAACAACAATAAACCCTTTAAAAGGGCAAACACTAAAATTCATATAGTAAAGTACAAAAAAGAAACACACCATCAGCCCGCAGAAAAAGAATGCTCGAACAAATAGGGATTAAGGCCCGTTTACACAGCTTGATCTGCGCCATTGCTAGCAATGCAGATGAGCTGCACAGGTGCAGATCTGGTTGTGTTAATGACTTGTGGAGCATTGTAGGTCATTCCATTGTGGCAAATTGCAGTCACTGTTTACTGGGAGTCGGCATTGTGTACCGGTGCAGGTGTTTTTTGCAAGCATGTAAACACACTGCTCCATCTGCACTGGTGAAGCCCCGCAATACCTCGCACCAGTCCTGCTCTCCTTGGTAACCATCTGTTAACATGTCTCCTAAACCTACCTAAGAAGATATAACTGCAGCTGTAGTGTCCATCACATTTACTGAGATCTGGAAAATGCAGATGTTCACGAGTGGTGAGGTCTGGTCTGGATACTCCCAATTTGCTTACCTGCCTTGAAGCAGTGTCCCCCTTACTATCTTAATTACATCTGTGCAAAGAACAGGACTGAGCTGCGACCAGATTAGCCCTTGGAACTGGTTGTTTTGGGTGAAAATGAGTGTTGAATAAGTTTATTTATTTGTAGTGCATACCTCCTGGCCCCAGTGGAATTACCGATCAAAAGGCAGGAAGTCCAGTTGCAGACCTTGCATTGGTGCACAGTGCTTGTGTGAAATAATGGTCAACATCGATGCGGGTGGAGTGATGGGTGACCATTGCAGATGGCAGTGCAACAGCAAGATGAGTGTCAAAGCACCTTTTAACTTAGATTTGAGGGACCCCCAAGGTAGAAGCACTTTGTATCGCATATGGAATAGAAATTCAGAGCTTAGAGCCATATACTCTAAACAAAAAGATCTGCCTCTGCGAGTCTTCAAATTTGATAAAGGGACAAGTATCAGATTTAAACAGCTACAGTCAATTTTGGAGAAGGGTCAGGAACTGGAAGTTTAATCAAATAACTAGTAACAAGACAATGTAAAGCTGTATAAAGCAAACCAGGACAGAACAAAGGGCACAGGTACTTGGTCAGGAATGCATATGCCAAGTAAGCCACAACTTACTAGTTGAATGGAGACTAAGAGGTAGGTGGCATTTTGGGTCCCTGCCATTAATTGTAGTTACTCCCACTGTCTGATATCACCCTACTGTTATTATAATACTGAGGTTGTAAGGAGAAAAAGGGACATGAGCCAAAAGGCAGCTCCATGGCACTCTGATAGCAAGACATTTTGGCATTTAACAGGCATCAGTCTAGTTTATTTTTGAATTCAGATGATATTTTGCTAATTATTATAGTTAGGGGTAGAGTGCTCCATATGTTAACAACTCTGTTGGTGAAGAAATATTTACTGTTTAGCATATGAAAACATGTTTCAGTAATCTGAAGTGGGTAACCACTTATCTCCTTTGAGTCTGGTATAAATTCAATATTAAATTTACATAATAGCTGAGGATCATGAATGATGCTGAATATTAAGAATAAGTCACCCTGTAATCTTTTGAGAGTTAGTGACATTAAATTTAAGGTATCCAACACTATTCATAGGTGTCATCCCTAAAAGTTTGCATCATCTTTGTTGCCCTTCTTTGGATGTTTTCTAGAGCTTCGACTTTAACCCTAAAAGGGCACCAGAATAGTGTTGTGTAATCAAGATGAGGTCTTACACAGGCTGTATAAGAAGGGTCTGTGTGGGCCCAGAGCAGGGGTTTTAGAGAGAAAAGTAATATTAGCAACTGAAACCATAACAAACCAAGATATAGTAAATCACTGTAGAAAACAGTTAAATATCAAACAAAAATGATTTTAAAATTCATTTAATCACACAGATAAGAAAATGTATTTTTTCCCCAGTCCGTCAATCAATGGCTGTAAACATTACTACCAGATTAAGATAAGGGTGAAAAAACTGATCAACGTGAAAAAAAGTATAAATTCTTCTAACTAAAATTAAGCAAGAATGCTCAAATGACCAGTCTTGTACTTTCTTTTTTTTTTTGGGGGGGGGGGATAGGAAGCAGTAATCAGCTGTAAGTTTGACATTTATCGGTAAGCGCTCAGCTGCAACACAAGGCCTGTTGCTAGGAAATCTGTAAATTTTGTTATGTAGATTGTCGTTAAAAAGAAAAAGACAAAGGCCATGCTCTTTGGCTCTAAACCATTCCTAGCAAAGGTTGCCAGGTCAAAAAACCCACTCTTGATCGCTACCCCTGCCGGCCCTCCACTCAAAACTGTCCCTGCCTTTAAATATCTAGGTGTCACCCTAGACCACTTCTTTACTTTCAGTGAACACATCAGCAACACTGTGATGAAAATCCACCAAAATTTAGGTGCTGTCTACCACCAAAATCAATTTCTGTCCCCTGAAGCTCGCCTAGCCATTGCTCAAGGAAACCTGCCCTTCCTTGACTACTGCTCCCCCATATACTCTACTGCATCCTCTTCCCTATGGACCCACTTACATACCACATACAACTCCATCTGCTGCCTTGTCCTTCAAGCTCCTTTTACCACCCACCACTGCTCGCTATGCCAGTCCCTAGGGTGGCTCTCTCTGCAGGGTTGTTTTGACTTCACTATGGAGAGCCTCATTGACAGTGCACTCAGGAACCATCAGCTGTCCTCCTGCTCCTCCCTATTCACTGGCAGAGTTGTTTCTCAGAGTCTCTGGGCCTCCTCCATTCCCCCACTGGAATTCCCTCGCACTACTACTACCATGGGTAGTAAAGCTTTATCTGTCTCTGCCCCTTCCCTTTGGAATCAACTTCCTTTGTCCATCCAATCATCCCCTCCCATCAGTCTTTCAAGGCAAACTTAAGGGCATGACTTCTGACTGAGGCCGCTTGTACCTGCAGCTGTTCCCCAGGTAGTACCAGGGACTGTAACCTGGCACAGCACCTATTCGTGCCCTCACCCTATCTCCAGTGCCCCTACCTTCTTGCACTGTTCTGCTCCTCTGTTCAATCTGGATATTACTACCTGTTTTATTCTGAACTGTTAGCAGGTTCTGCAACTTAATTTAAGTTGCATTCCTGCCTATGACTTGTGTCTATACCACTCCTGGTGATAGACTGCACCTTCATTTTAACTGTATTTATTTCCTTGGCTCCCCAGTGACTGTATGTACATTGCATGTACAGTAATACATAGAGAATAATGGATAGCTCTCAGGGTATTACCAGTGAGTAACACCATCGAGAGGTTCTGGGCACATAGGAACCTCGAGAGCGAAGCTAGAGAGGTTCCAGTGTCCAGAACCTCAAGATGGTATCTCACCGGTAATACCCTGTAAGATATCCATTCTTTTTTTTAATATTTGGATGCAAGTATTTTTTCCTGCTTTCACAAAGAAGTGTCTGACTCTTAGGCGACTGCTGTACTTTCTGTGAGACTCTCGCTGTGCCTCTGTGTTCCTGCTGCCCCAGCGCTCACACACACACACCCACAGTACCGGAAAGTTTTGTCTCACTCCTACCTTTTGGTTTCTTGGGGGGGGAGCACAGGATCAGACATCTAAATCCTCGGTGTGGTACGAAATAAAAAAAAAAAAGACACAAACTGAGGAATCACTACAGATGGTTTACGCTCTCGCTAAGCGAGAGATTGATGCCATGTTTTTAAAACTGTTTTGGACACCCATAGAGAGAAACCATCCAATGATGAGCCACGCTGTAAATATCCACTCTTGATTGATGTTTGCCAGCTTTACCAGTTTTTTGAATTGTGCGCTTGCGCTCTTGAGCTGCAGTGATAATGCTTTCATTCAGGTCCTGAATGATACTATTACGGGACCTGAATGATAGTATTATCACTGTCAAAGTGTGGTATTATCACTTCGGGAGTGGCAGTATTACCGCAAAAAAATTGTATGCTTTACTATACTATTAAATTGACGATCCATATATTAATTTACCATAATCACCATGTTAAGCATTTTATATTGCATAGCCACTTAATGTATGTCACTACACCTCTATGTACTGATTTCTCAGAAATATTTGTACTATGTAATTTGACCTCATACCAAGTGTATTCAGCAGTTCTGTTTTGTTCTAATTGTATCTCTGTATTGTATTGATGTTTGTTGTGTCTGCCACCCTGGTGGCACAGGCTGCAACTGAAAATGGTTCTCTGGATCAGTTTGCTCACTCAGTTATCAAAGACATAAAAAAAAAAATTTAAAAAAATAATTATGTAGATGATTTGTTCGTGTTCCCTAAAACTTGTTCATTATGATTCAAAGTGAATAACAACTTTTGGAGAACACTGCCCTAATGAGCTCAGAATGCATATTAAGGCCTTTGTCCTCAGGTCTTTCTAGGATGATAATGCTGTTGGGTTGTTTAAGGCCTGAAGCACATTTAACTCCTCCAATCAGGCATTATCTTACTAGAAATACCACCAAAGTCTGGCTTTACTGCTTAAATACTAATTCATTGATCTCCATTTCTGGAGATAGTGTAGGGTGTTATACAACTGATTATAGAGATTTCCCTGTTTCCTGCAAAATATTATTGTTGGATCAGCAGGGCTCAACTCTCATAACATTCCAAAGCAATATGTAGTAATAATAGTAGTAATAATTTTATTGTTGTTAACAAAATTAAAATTGTGTTTACAACATCACAATATCATATTACAAAAGTAAAGACAGATTCACTCATTAAAACATTCATTATATAAAAATCAAGTTTTTGAAAGAGATCGTATTTCATAAATAGCAATATTAAACCATTATGCATACTTTTCAAACAGTTTTATCTTTTTTGTTAATATGTAATTTTTGTACTCAATTATCCTACAAAATCTAGATATTTTCTGTAAATGAGATACATTGCATGTTTTCAAAAGGTAATTAAACTGGTACTTTGGCTCCATATTTAGATTTGATAATATTTCTCCTAAGTATAAACATCTTTGATATTTGTACAGTGGGCAAAATAGTAGGAGATGCATTGAGGAGTCTTCTTCCTTCCCACAGGCACACATTTTCGTGTTGCCTAACTCATATAGTTTCCTTGAGGTGTTACTATCAACAAACCCAAATCTAAATATCATAAAAGCTTTCCTGCTAATAGAATTTCTTATTAAATGCAGGTATTGTTTCATTCCCTGTTGATTTCTTGTATTATCTGCTAACCATGCACTATATTTGTAGTTTTTTGCCAGTGCAATTTCTTTCTGTATATAAACATCTTTTATACTAGCCTTTAAGATTACTTTTAGGTCTTTCTGTCAGATACCATGACTTTTAGTTAATAGTCCCAACTGCCCATATGGGTTTATCATTCTTTCCAAGATAGCAATACTTGGGAAGGTAAAACCCTCGGATGTATAAGATAGCATCTCCTCTATGCATATCCTAGGAAGATGATCTTGCATATTGTATGCTTTAAACCAGTAATTGACTGCTCTGATTTCTGACCAGCATTTAATTGGTAATTGACCAAGTTCTAATCTCACTAAGCACAAACCTTCAATATTTGGGAGGGCCAATAGTTGTTTATGGAATTTATTAATTAGTTTCTCTAGCTGGTCTATCTTCCCTAGTCCCCATATCTCTGCCCCATATAAAATCTGGGAATGCACTTTAGCATTTATTACTCTCATTAATCCCCTTACTGATTGGTCTCCGAATTTATAGTTGAACCTTTCAAACAATGGAAGAAATCTATGTAGTCTAACCATTACTGAATTAAAATGTTATTTCCAGTTAAGGTTATACGTAAATACAATGCCAAGGTAACAGAATGATGTCACATACTCAATATCCTTATTCCTGCATCTTAACCTGCATATCTTACTTTTATTAACAAAATTATTACTAAATATCATGTACTTAGTTTTATTGAAATTGATCTCAAGGTCTAATTTCTCACATTCAATGTAGAATTGATTTATACTTCTACTTATCCCCAAATAGCTCGTGGAAATCAATACTACATCATCGGCATAAGCTAAATAAGGACAAACCCTAGATCCTAGCTTGGGCATGTGCAACTCCGGGTTCTTAATCACTAACAGTGCCTTATCAAGGAACAGATTGAACAAAATAGGGGATAATACGCATCCCTGATGGAGGCCTGTATTTGATGGAAATATTTTAGTACAGTCTCCTTCAATATTATAACGAACTGTTGTATAATTGTCAGAATATAAATTTATTATTATTTTTAGGATATCTTGAGCCATACTATAATCCTATAAGACCTACCAGAGTCTCCCTCTCCTTACTCTGTCAATGGCAGCCCTTAAATCAATAAAGACACAGAATAACTTCTGTTTCTTTATATTTGTGTATTTATGTATCAGGTAAGAAAGGGCAAAGCATTGTTCCATTGTAGAATGCCCTGGCATAAAGCTCGCCTGTGCCTCATCCAAAATTTTCTCCTGGGTTATCCACTTCATCATACTTTTGAATATTATTCTTGTGAATATTTTTTGGGAATTATCCAATAAACTAATTGGTCTATAGTTACTAGGGTCCTTGTGTTTGCCTTTCTTAAAAATAGGAACAATTATATTCTTCCTCCAGGAGTCTGGTATCATTCCAGTATTTATAACAGAGGTAAATAGGCCATGAAGAACCGGACTCCACAAAATTGGGTCATCCATAAAGATATCCATCAGGAACCCATCAGGACCCGGGGCTTTATGTCTCCTAACCTTGCTTATTGCTTGAAAGATATCTTTCTGAGTAATTTTGAAAGCTTGAATGGACCAGTCCTCTTTTCCTTTCGGGCTATCATCCCCCTGTGTATAAAATATAACTTCAAAATATCTTTCCCAGGTTAATGGATCTATGTGGACCTCGAGTTCTTCTGGTATTCTAACCCATCCCTTTAGAACCATCAGCCAGAATTTTTTGTTATCAGTCTTATAGGTTATTCTTTCAAATTGGCTCCATAAACTGGTTCTATATTTTCTTCTTTTTTCATCCAAGATCATCTTATATTTTTTTCTTATTTTATTCAGTTTTATTTTGTTATATTTAGTAGGATGTTTATATGTCTTTCTTGCACAGTTGTTTAAAAATTGTTTATTGTTCATACATTCTTTATCAAACCATTTACATGCTTTTTTTACTTTGATTATCTTGAATCCCATTATAGATGATATTGATTTTGTAATTTCACTAAATTTGGTAATATATTCTGCTATATGTTTACATTGAGTTAAATTTGATATTTCCTCTCTAATTCCAAGATTTTCCAGTAGATGAATTGATTTACAATCTGACATTAAGTCCCATTTAATCCCTTTCCTTGTTCTTACCAATCCTGATTCCCCTTTTCTTTGAGTTGTTATATGTATCCATAAGTCTATATTGATTTCTAATAGACAATGTTCGCTCTCTGATTTCATTCTTACTCTAAGATCCCTCAAGGCTGGAATCAGATCCACTGAAATCCAGCATAAATCCAATGTTGAGGAATCCCTAGTTCCCATATAAGTGAATGCACATTCTTTGTCTCCCCTTGTTCTCCCATTGGTCAAAATTAATGCTTTTTATTCTAGTTGTTGGATTAATCTCAAGCCTCTACTACATTACTTTTGATCTCTACTCTTACTGGTCAAACTGACTAGGTTTGAGTTCAGAGCTGCGAGCTGCACATGCCCAAACTAGGTCACCAGGCATTTCCTCACTGTGTCCAACCCGTGCATTAAAATCTCCTACTATTATGATCTTTCAATCAGGATCTGATATCTGACAGCATTCTACTACCACTAATAATTTCTCCAGGTCAATTTCCTCAAAATACTTAGATCCTTTAGGTGGGAGATGGACGTTAATGATTATGTAACTTAATGAATTTACTACCATTCTTATAGGTAAAATATGTTCTGAATCTATATTAACTTTGGTGTAAACCACATTGTTCATAATTTTACAACATGTACTTAAGCCCCCTGATAATCTTCCATATTTATTAAAGCTACCTGCTTGTTTATGGAAGCTTTTGTAGCCATTTAATATTAACTCTTTCTTGGACCCGGTTTCATGAAGGCAAATACATGTAAATTGTAACAGGTATTGTATAAAGTTAGGGTCTGCTAATTTATTCTTTAAACCTGCTACATTCCATAATAACATATTATAATCGTCAGATTTCACATTATGTCCTGGATTATCAGTACCTTCTGGATCGTGTCGGTCTTCTATATCTTGCAGTATTTTATAGCAGTTTGCTGTTTTCACCATGTTTATCCAGTATTCATTTCCTGTAACTGATTCTTCCTTCCTACCCCTTTTCTCAAATTCTCCATATAGGTAAATTTCTACTCTAAGATTTCAGATTTAGAGAGAATATATCTATAATCCTTCTCATTTTTGACCCCTATCAAAATTTGACCCCTATCCTCATGTCTCCTAACATACTTCACCAACTGGGACATCTTACTGTCTCTAGTTAAATTCTGCAGTAAGTCAATGACCTTTACCCTAAGATTGTTTTTAGTTTCATGTAGGAAGCTATTTAAATCAAAAATGGATATTATTAGGTCTGTTTTTTAATCAGACCTATTATAATAATTTTTATAAAATTCTAGAAATAATATTTTGATCTCAGTCACCCTATCAATCTCCAGTCCCATTTCCCTTAGTCCAGCTTTTTGATTTTCTATTGCCTTAAGTACAAAGTACTGATCTGAAAGTAATAAAACCATTTCTGTGTCTGTTAAAGGTCTAATAATACTGAATTTAGACATTAATATATCATTTTCAGTCTTGTTTTTTAAAAATGAGTCCTATGAGTTGTTTTAGGCTTTCATTTAATTTCTCTTTGGTTTCATTTGGCATGATAGAAACTTTATGCATAGGAAGAACAAAGTCTGAGTCCAAGGTTCTAAGTAGAAAACATTCCAAATTCTCCTGTACCTCCAGATCCATCCAATCATATTCAAACTCTAACCCATTCTTTATTTTACCTTCTTCCTTTGATTTATTGTCATACCATGACTGACAGTTCTCTTTTTTGGTTAATGTTTCTGGTTCTTGAACCAAGATTCCTTTTGGCTTTTGTTTTCCTTTATTTTTTCCTTTATTATAGTTTTTTGATTATTATTGGGTTTCTTCTTGTACTTCTTTACTGTATTTTCCTCCCCTGTCTCTGTATTTCCCTCTATTATCTTCCTTTTCTCTGTGGATGTTATCTTATTATGTTCTAATTCTTTATATATATATATATATATATATATATATATATATTTCCACCCACTTTTGGTTTGATATCAAGTTCAAGTTTCAAGTTCAAGTTTATTGCAGGAAAGACTCCGTTGAGCAAGCTCATTCACAAGGAGGTCCTGAGGCACATACACATACAGTTTGCAATTACATAGACAGGAGATATAAAATGTAGAACAACAAAGAAAAAAAAATACATAATACAAGAGGTATACACAATAGAAGTCCTTATGCTATATATGCAGTACATTCCATCTTTATCCTTGCCCTAAATTATGCAACACATTTCAGCTTAATAAGTAGAGGGCCAGTTGGTACCTAGGAAGTTGACTTGGCGTTGGGGGTCTAGTAGCACCTACATATGTCTTTTAATTTAGAGATAGCTAGTGTTTTGTAGGAGTTAATTGATATAATGCTGGTTAGCTTCAGCATGGCTTGTAGTTGGTTCCAAATGTTTGGGAGAGCATATGAGACAGCTCTTTGGCCAGCTATGGTACGTGTCCTGGGAACATCTAGTAGGATAAGGTCGGATTTTCTTAGGGAGTAGGCGCTATGCGAGATGTGTATGAGAGAGACGTTAAATAGACAGGCAGTTTGTGGAGTAGTAATTTGAGGGTCCAAATGCCAGCATGCAGGAGGCGTCTTTGTGGCAAGAGAGGTCCACCCAACTGCTGCATAAAGATCACAGTGGTGGGTCCTGTACGCAAAGTTAGTAATGAAGTGAAGAGCATGGTGATAGAGTACATCCAGTTTACATAGGCTCAAGGTTGGGGAGGAGATAAAGATAATGTCTCTGTAGTCAATCAAGGGAAGAAATGCTGCTTGGACAAGTCTTTTGCAGGTCATGAGAGAAAAGAGGGTCCTATTTCTAAAGAAGAAACCCAAGTGTGCTTTAAGCCTCTTTGATAGATCCTCAATGTGGTCATTGAAGGAAAGCTTTTTGTCTATCCACATACCTAGATATTTAAATTTAGGTACAACTTCCAAGGGTTCACCTAGGGAGGTAACTATGAAGTTTTTAGGTGGGGTAGGTAGGGCACCAGACAAGGCAAGTCTCGAGAAAATCATTGTCTTGGTTTTTTTGGCATTTAAGAGAAGCTTGGCATTGATAAGGTTGCTTTCTAACTGAATAAAGTCAGCTTGGAGTGCTTCCCTGACTTCAGTTAAGGACGAGCCTGATGCGTACAAAACCATATCACCCGCAAAGAAATGTATGCTAGATTTCTTTATGTGGGAGTCAAGGTTGTTGATGTACAGGGAAAAAAGGATTGGTCTAGGATGGAGCCTTGAGGGACTTCTCTGGCAATTGGAAGGGGGCAGATAGTAGGCCATCAGCTTTGATTTTGTATCCTTCCTGTGAGATAACTGTTAACCACTGTAAGGTAAGTGGAGTGGCACCTATGTAGGCAAGACAGGTGATTAGGAGGTGATGGTCTACAGTGTCGAAGGCCTTACTGAGGTCTAGAAAGACTGCGCCAGTAACCTTCTTGGTGTCCATAGCATGGATCCAGTCATTAGAGACTTTAGCCAAGGCTGAGATGGTACTGTGCTTCGACCTGAAACCAGATTGGGCCAGGTTTAGGAGTGAGTGCACTTTGAGGTGATTTTTTAGTTGGTTGTATATAAGTTTTTCTGGCACTTTGGAGAGAACGGGCAAGATAGAGATAGGATGGTAGTGGTTTAAGTCACAAGGATCTCCTGATTTGAAGAGAGGAAGAATATGGGCAGATTTCCAGCAGGATGGAATAGTGGCTGTGGTAATAGAGAGGTTGAAGATGTGAAGGATAGGGCTGTGAGCTGGGCATAGCCTAACTGCAAGAAAAATTTTTCAAGGCCATTGTCCTCTGCACTTTTCTTGGTGTCAAGGCTAAGAATTATGTCTTTGACTTCTTTGTAGCTAAACAGGCACAACTGGAAGGGATGAGGTGGAGTAGCATGTGTAGTATCTGGGCTAGTGTTGCTATTCACTCGGCTAGCATATGGGAAGGAGTTGAATGCCAACCCGGCAGTGGCAAAGTGAAGGTTAAGTTCTTCGAGGATTTGCAGTTTATTTTCAACCATCCCGTCCTTGGCCAGAATCTTGGTGAGAAGGGAGGGAGAAAGCAGCAGGATGGCCTTCAATGGATCTCAGTGTCTTCCCAATTTTTTGGGAGTTCCCTTTGGCCTGCTCCAAAGTGAAGATGTAGAAGTTTGCTTTAGTAGCACGTACACTTTTAACACAGGCATTTCTGGCAGTTCTAAATGCCTGCCAGTCTGCCGGGTCCTTTGTGTGCCTGGCCCTAGCCCATAGCTTGTCTCTATTGGTAAGTACAGATTTGAGCTCTTGGGTGAACCATGGATGCGAGATTTTCTGCACCCTCATTTTAATAAGAGGAGCATGCTTGTTAATTAGGGTGGTGAGGTTGTCATTTAGGACAGAGACGGCGGCATCTGCAGATTTGGCAAGATATTTTTTTTTTATTTAGCTTTTGTTGACCGGGTAAGTGCACTAGACAAATCATGCCTATTTTCAGGCACCACCCGGGGAAGGGGGAACACAGATGAATGCCAACTGACCTTGAACCAGATTAAGCTATTGGTGGTATTTTTTAGTGAATGAGGGAAATTTGACCAGGACACCGGGGAAATTCCCCTACTCAACAGAGGGGAATACTCTGTCCAAGATGGCGGAACCTCCTGTGCTTGCTGCAGAGGTGGCTGGGGAGGCAGGAGACTTGGTCTCAGCTCCTGTCTCTGGCTGTTTGGAGACCTCGACTGACACTTTTCTAATTGAGGACGACTATTTTGTCTGGAGTACATCCTTGAATGTATCTACTGTTGGAACTGTACCTCTCCCTGCCGTCCATGGCAATGGACAGTACTACTTCTCTTGCTATCCCAGTGGTGAATGACACGTTTCTGGCAGTGATGGGTATGAAAATGCAGGACCGCGACGTTGGAGGCGCTTGGCTGAGTCGGCTTGCCATTGAACTTCATGCTCAACAATGCAAATGACCTACTGTGTACAGAGTGCTGCTATAGATGGCATTGCTCTTCTCAGCTCTCTGAGGGACTCACAGGACTATCAGGAATGCCCCCTGTACTGTTGCCTGCATCGGAGAGTTCGATGCTGTTAGACACTATTCTTGAAACAAGGGCCGCCCTGCAGGTGCCGATGAACCGCTCTGCTGGAACACATGATACGCTCCCTGAGCCACCCCCGGATGGAAGACCGTCTTTGCAAATCCCTGCACACACTGCTGTTAATGATTTAGAGCCTACCTGGTCAGTAGAATCAGCGTTGCATGGTGCTGGGTGGATTCAGGAACCTGGACTAGGGCAGTGGGTCTCCGGTCCATCCCCTATTCGTTCCCCCCGTCCTGAGGACTTCCTGGAAGTGCAACAGGGGAAACCGGCTTCACAGTGTTCTTCTGACCCCTTGAGCATGCTGATGGAACTTCAACTCACTCAGAATCCTGTTTTGTCCTTCGTGCAAGAGCCCACTTCGGAAGTCTTCCCCCCCCGATGGCAAGGCAGTAACTGTCTTGGATTCTGTTACTACGGATAAGACTCCTTCTGTGCAGGTGGGACAGTCTCGTTCCTTCTCCTCTTTATTTCATCACCCTGTCCTTGCTGCGAAACAACATAATGCTGTGAGACTTGTTTATAGAGGTGGACTTCCAGACCCTCCTGACCGCGTGTATGTGGCCAGAACTCTGTTGAAGGACTCATTGAAATTTTTTGCCCATGAGATCTACGCTCTGATCCATGTATCAGGTGAATCCACCGTGAGTTTTCAGACGTCTCGTGGCCTAGACCGCTTTTGGGCTAGATACCACGCCTGGCAGAATACTGCTTTGTGGACTTCCTTTCAGGCCGTCCCCCTCTCGAAACCTACCTTTAAGACTATTACGGTGATGTTTCGAAATGAAGGTGTGGATGTGTCTGATATCGTGTACTGGTTGAAACAACGCTGTGAGGTACAGGGCCAACCTGAAGCTATCCTGGATACGGAAAATAATATTTGGACAGGAGGTGGAAGTTTAAGGTTCTGTTACATACCAATGACTCTGGCCCTGTCCATTTACCTAATTCCTTTTTCTTAGGTCGTGATAGGGGGGTTCTCTTTTACCCGGGTCAGCCCAAAGCCTGTTACAGGTGTGGGGATCCCTCACACCTGAGTAATGTTTGTGACAAGATAAAATGTAACAATTGTGGTGAGTTGGGTCATGTTGGGATCCATTGCCAAAATATTAGCAGATGTAACCTTTGTGAAGAGCTAGGACATTCTTTTCAAACTTGCCACTGGTCTGCCCACGCTCAGGCGAATCATGATGGTGGCGTTGATTAACGCTTTGTGATTACACAGGCACAAAAAGCTTGGCTTCGTACCACAGTGACCGCACACCCCCTGCAGAGGCAGTGATCCCAGCTCTGCAGACCCCTGTGCCTGTGCCTACCCAGGTTATTGCTCCCCAGAAGGCCGACATTGTGAAACCCCCGTTAGAGGTGGATAACCCCCCCAATGACACATGCCCTGTCAGCTGCATCTGACTTGGCTCAAATCCCAGGTCCTAGTACTATGCCACCCCCCTGCGAACCTTTTACTGTCATGCATCGGAGGTCTCTGAGGGCTGGTCCTCGTACTTCACCGCCTCCTACAAAGACATTGCTAACTCAGCCCATAGCCCTGTCTAACACCTTTGAGGTGCTTCAGCCATCTACTGACGATGCGGGTGGTGAGTCTGACACTTCCTCCATCGCGTCCTCTCTCCCTGATGGCTCTACAGATTCGGAGCTCCAGCTGGGCACCGGCCTCTCACAAAAGTGTAAGGCTAGAGTTAAACTGAAAGGAAAGAATTTGGCTGGGAAGAGAAAGTCGTGATGTTTCTCGACACCTTACGTATTGTGACATGGCGCACTTCGTTTGCCATACTATCAATGTAAACAGTATGAAACGTATAGAGAAACATAGATTAGTGTTTTCCTTCTTAAGACTTTTGCCATTGGGTATCTTTTTGTTGCAGGATACTAGACTCCATACGGTGCAGGAGATTAGGCAAGCTAAACAAGACTGGCTTTTGGGCCCATCGTTTTGGTCTATAGGCCCAGACCCCTGTTCAGGTCTTGGCATTTTAATTAATGTTTCAGACTTTCGGTTACTTAAATTGTTTGATTTAGTTCCTGGTAGGGTCCTCATTTGGATTTGTTTTAGGTAACTGCCCGTGCAGTCATTAACATTTATGCCCCACAAGTTAAGTCATTCTCATAGCCTTATTTTCCTTGACTTCGCCTATTTACACACGTCCTTCCAAGTGATTTTTTCTGGCGATTTTAACTGTGGCCTGAGTCTTCAAGACAAAAGTTCGTTTGCCACCACCCAAAAAATTTTTTGTGACTCCCATGAATTGGATAAACTAATTCGGATGGCGCACTTGACTGATGCTTACCTCTCTTTCACGACCAATCATACCCCCACATTTCAGAAGGGCATGTTGGCAACAAGGATTGATTTTGTCTTTTTGTCCTGTACATTGCCAATAAGTTCTGCTCAGGTACAGGCAGTGGCCTTCTCTGATCACAAACTACTCTCAGTTGGTATAGGTTCAGTCGCCCCTTTTAGCAAAGGGCCAGGATTTTGGAAATTTAACACTTCCCTGTTGCAAGACCTGATGTTTCAAAGATTTATTCTGTCCTTTATTTCTGCTCGTAAATCTGTGTTTATTTGCTATAATGATCTGATATGTTGGTGGCTGGATACGAAACATGCCTTGATTATATGTCTGAAAAGTTACAGTCGACAAAAATGTAGGAGGGATTATTTGGCTTATTTACAGAAGAGAACTCATCTACAGTCACTGCTTTCTATAGCACATATGACTGGTCAGGACCTGTCTCTTCAAATACAAGCAATACGGAGGGATATGCTATGTTTTCAGTCCAAACAATCCCAACAATTGTACCATCAACATAAATTCCACATGTCAGGACCAAGGGACGTAGTTTGCCCCTTTGAGTCTAATTCACGTCTCGTTTCCCAGAAATCAGTGCTGAGCCTAGCAAATTCTGTAGGTGCGTTGTGCTCTACATGTTCTGAAATTCTGCAGATTGTGACAGATCACACGACCACCTTATTCTCCCCCCTTCCAGTTACTATGAATGACATTGCCACCCTGTTCACGGATCTTGAGATTCCACTCCGTTCGGAACAGAATGTGGCTGTGGCATGTGCTACCGTGACGGTGCAAGAGCTGTCTTCAGCAATTTCTTCGCTGCCCTTGCAGAAAACCCCTGGCCCGGATGGCCTCCCAGCTGATTTGTATAAAGTGTAAAATGTTCACTTGGCCACTGAACTGACCTCAGTATTTAATGCCTTGTTGCGTAGCAAGGACATTCCATTAGACTTCACGAAAGGTACTTTGCTGTATGTCTACAAACAGAAGGGCGACATTCACCTCCTTGAGAATTGGTGCCCTCTTTGCATATTAAATACCGATTTCAAGATCCTAATGAAAATTATCGCGAAACGTCTGACTGGCATTGTGGCCGAGGTCCTGCACCCTGCCCAGTCTTGCTCTATACCTACCAGGCGCATCTCAGATCATCTGATTCTCCTACGGGAACTGTTTTCCCTTGGCTTTGTGGGCCTGACCTCTGGTATCACTGTATCAGTGGATCAGAAGGCTGCATTTGATTCGGTTTACCACGATTTTTTGTGGACGGCATTACATTTTCTGCATATACCAGAAGACATGATACAATGGCTACAAAAGTTCTACAGGACGGCCATGGTGGTTCCTGTGGTAAATGGGTGGGTAGGACCTATGATTCCTGTAAAAAGAGGAGTCCGCCAAGGCTGTCCTGTTAGTCCTCTGCTATATGTCCTGTTTTTAGACGTCCTGCTTCGACGCCTGAATGTTCACCCTCAGATCCATGCCATCTCCTGCTCCGCTACGCTTGCACCATTTACAGCTATTGCATATGCAGATGATATATGTTTCCTAGTAGCTGATACATCCTCAGTGATGGCCTCCCTATAAGTATGTTCTTTGTTTGTAACATATTCGGGAGCCTGTCTGAACTTTGACAAAAGTGTGGGGTATTAGGTTGGGATCGGTCATGGCCCCGATGTCCACACATTGGCCAGCTACGTCTGGTGGAGGGCCCTATATGTATCCTAGGGGTTTATTTTGGGACCAGAGATTCTGATTTTTTTAATTGGGATCATAAATTGCAACAGGGTAAACTGAAAGTCGCCTCTTGGAATAGAGGGTCGATTGGGAAGAAAAAGAGAGTTTATTTGATAAAGACCTTTTTGATTCCATTGTTTCTATATTTAAGTTATGTTTTTCCTATTCCAAAACAACTGGAAACAACGGTTTTCAGCCTATTCTTTCAAGCATTATGGGGGAGCAGGCTGAACCTGATCAAGAGGAATGTCACTTATTTGTCTGCTATGGAGGGAGGTGTTGGTATGATAAATCCTTTGTTGTTTTTTTCTAGCATTTTTTTACAGCCAATCTGCGACCACTTCTGATCAACTCTCAGAGAGGATGGGAAATGTGGTTTTATGATTCCTGTGGAGTTTGCTTCCACCAGTGGGAACACAACTCCTTACGTGTGTTACGACATACAGAAGGCACGCCATTGTATGTGAAACATATGTTTTTACGCTTGAAACAATGGAAAGTATCGCCTCAGATACTTATTGCCCATTCGCATAAGACCCTATATAAGACTCTTCTCTCCTCTGTCTGTTTGACACAATCTCCTTTGGATAAATGTCCGGTCCAGCATCTTTCCTCCCTTTTATCTTTATTGCGGTGTAAAAGAATACCTGCACACATGTGGGATTTTCACTGGCTATCTTGCCATGAACGGATAAATGTTAAAGCCAACCACAAACATAAACAGCTTCAGGATAGATTGTGTTCTAGGCCATTATGCACAGCTACACTGGAGACAATCTCGCATCTGTTTTTCTAATGTACATTTATTCAGAATTGGTGGGCCTTTTTGGCACGGCAGTGGGCTACCCCGATTTTTCAGTCTGTAACTTTTCAGACACTTATGTATGGTGTTTTTTCCCCTCAATGGTCCTCCTGGCATGCAGATACCTTAAATCTTGTCTTCATTGTAATTAAATGGAACATTTGGATGGCTAGATGTAAGTTTGCCCTACAACAGAAAGACTGTACATATTTGGAACTAGAACAAAAAATAGTGAAAGATCTGAAAACCATCTACGAACTTGAACAAAACATGCACTCAGAGTCAAGCCTGCTTGCTTTATGGATTGCACTTCCTTGGATAACTGACTCAGATTTTGCTGTGACTTGATGGTTATTCCTTCATTATATCTTTGTACTGTTTTTCTTTTTGGTTTGCAAATTGCTACATGCTGTATTACCTTTGTATTCTTTTTTTCTCCCTCTGTGGTTTGCAGATTTTGTGCAGTACTGGTATGTGTTCCACGATTTTCTGTCTCAACAAAACTTTCCCCTACTCTTTTCAATAAGTGCCATGGAATTTTTAACATCCACCTGAACTACCACCAATCCAGGCAGATGGGACCTCGGTTTAACGACTCATCTGAAAGACGGCACCTCAGAAGTGCAGCACCACTTTCATGCTGCACTACAGTGTCAGTACTGGCATATTAACCCAAGTCCCAGATGTGGAAACTGAACCCACAGCCCTGTGATCTCCTGGCCTCAGAGGTGAGTGTGCTACCTACTGAGCCACTGACACTACTTGCCACCTGATCGTAGCTAGATCGGTTAGGAAGTTTACTGAGTTGAATTTATGGAACGAGCATTTGATTCTGAATTTAGGGTGCTGCTGGGTTTTAGATTGGAATCTTGTACATACAATGATACTGTGGTCGCTCATGTCATTATGAAAAACTGCAGAATGTAAGATTTTATGGGGATGTGACGTTAAGATGACATCTAAGAGTGAGCTGTTGGCAGAGCTAGAAGCATTGATTCGTGTGGGTTCAGTTACTATCTGTGTAAGACCCAGCTCATCACAGATGGCTTTTAGGGAGTGGGATTTAGCAGTGAGCCAATCCATATTGAAGTCCCCTAAGATTATTGTTTCAATGTTAGCAGCCAAAGTTATGGATTTCAACACATTAAGAATTTCTGTGCCTCCAAACGGGGGTCTATAGCCACCAATGATTGTGATGCACTCTGAGGATGGAAGGTGAAGTTTAAGTGAGACAATCTCATATTCCTTGGGCTTAGTTTTACAGGAAATGCTGCTAACATCAAATTTTGATTTGGTGTATACAGCCTCTCCCCCCCTCAAATCCCTATCAGCCCTAAAGAGCTTGAAGCCCGGTATAGTAATTTGCGGATCAATGTTGGTCTTTTTTAGCCATGACTCGGTAATTATAATCAGATCTGGGTCAGTGTGGGCTGCCCAAACTTGAAGATGATCAAGTTTTTTGAGCAGGCTTAGAATATTGACCATCATCAGTTTTGTCCCAGGAGCAGCTGCAAACTCCGATGGAGAAGTGATTTGAGTTGGGGGACCTGGATTTAGTTCGACATTGCCTGAACAGAAAAGGAGAATTAGAAACATTTTCTTGAGGGCATTTATCAGGTAGAAGTGGGCTCTTTTCATATGGGTTCTTGTGTGGTGTTCAGTCATTGAGGTACATTTAGCCAGGGCATAGGAGATGCTGACATGGCTGTTCAAGGCTAGCAGGGGAAGTGCATGGAAAGACATTGGCGAAGGGAGGAGGGCCAGAGGAGAGGGATGAGAATTAAAATGAAAACCTGACAGATTAAGAGTAGGGGAGCAATATGAAGATGCAGCAGGAACTATGATTGTGGGTTCCCAGGCTGGGATGACTTCTGACTTAGCAAGGGTCAGTGCTTTATGAGTCATAATTTTTCCTAGGATTAGAAGTAGAATGATAATGCAGGCCATACTGCCCACGATTGAGTACAGTGATTTGTGTAGAAAGACCAAGAATCCCTCTAGTGGCAGGTCTGTATAACCTACTAATGGAAAACCAGCCACAAAAAAAAAAAAAAAAACTTCTATTACACAGTTGAAATGTGCTTAGTTCTATCGAAAATCTATTTGTAAAAAGTGCCAGGTGGCTGAAGCAGGGGAAAAGTCCTGGCCAATCAGAGCGGGTTTGCTGGAAGCGCCTGTGTTCCGATTGGCTGCGCTGTCCCGTACCTTCCAAGGAGCTGTAGGCGGGCGTCCTGGTCTCGGTTGGTGGCTGGCTAGGTGCTGACCGACCGTGGGGGAGCTGAAGCAGCCCCGTTCAAGGGCAGGCAGCTGGAGAGAAGAAAAAAGAGCAGGTTTTAAATAGCATAGAGGTTAGGATGGGTTAGATTTGAGCAGTTTAGTAAGACAAAACGTAGTTAGACTTTTTGACGCAAGGTAGAGTGATTGGATGGGGGGGTGCAGGAGGAGCACTGAGACAGAAGAGGTGTAAGCACTTTAAAACACTAGTAGAAATTACAATCCAGCTAATACAGTTGAAAAACTTCTATTACACAGTTGAAATGTATCATAATCTATCCCCATTTTATAAGGCAAGCTTTCATCTCCTGTGGGAGGATCTAATGATTCTTCTTCTGGGGCCATAGTGCTGTGAATTTTTAGTTTCTTCCTTTTTCCATTAGCTCTTATTTCTTTATATCCTTGTTCTTTTACTCTTTCTCTTTGCTCTACTTCCTTATTCCAAACCTCAGGGTTCCTTGATCTTAACTCATCTATGACACTATTGCTTTGTTCAAACCCATCTGGTAACATTACTAGTTCCCCTGTGATGTCATTATCAAGATCATGCCCTGACTGTACCTGTTTTGAGTTAGAACAGGTTTCAGCCTTCAATCCTATGTCTAGGTCCAACAGCTTAGTATCTATGATGTCTATGCCTGTCTTATCTGAATCATTTCGTCTAGTTCTTTCTCCTTCCCAGTCTTTGTTAAACACCTGTCATATCACCAATCCAATTTACTTTTATTTTCAATACAAATTCCTTTAACAAAGTAAAGATTATGGGAGATATTAATCAATTGTTCATAGATCATAGAATTAGCCAATAGTGGGTCCCTAAGTGCCTTCACACATTCCCTAGTTAAGCTTTGTAACAGTGGTGTGCCCTCCTTAATGGGGCTCATAAATTGCGTCATTTCATTCGAGGACCAAGGTATTTCAGGGGATGTATTCTCTTGAAGGCTCCACCTATTTCTGGTTCCCTCATTATTCTCTTGATTCACTAGGGAAGGGGAACAGCCATTATCTAATAAGGTAATTTTAACTCTGTTAAATTCCTTGATTTTCTCTTCTAATTTAGTATTAGCTAGAGTGGTTTCTCTTAAATTAGCCACCATGTTGTTAACTTCCACTTTTGCCTGTTTAATTTCTCTAGAAATATGTAAATGTCCAATATTGAGCTTCAAAGACATCTGAGATTCCTGATCAATCTTGTTACTCTGTTCCAGATAACTAGTTGGTTCATCTTTCTCTGCCTGCTCCTGAAAAAGGGGTCTCTTTCTAATTATCTGTTCCCTCTGGTCCTTTTTTTTAACTTCATGATTTAACTTAGAAGCCCTGCTTTTCCAAAAATCCAAAACAGTTAGCTGTATCAATTTGATTACTTCCTTCATAGATTCATCAATTAATGCATTTTCAATTAAATCTGCTTTTCCTTCTTTAGTAGAGAAGTTAGTATTCTTGATCAACTTCTTATTAACAAGATATGCAGTGTTTCCTGAACCTACAGGTTCTCTATCTGTTAACGTACATTTAGTTGCTTTATTCATAATTTCCAAATCACCCAGGGTGCCTGCTTGTGTTCCTTGTCCCTTTGTTCTTAACCCCGCCCCCTTGCTATTTTTTGGAATCATACTTTTCCTCTTCAAGGATTTTGTAGGCAACTTGCTTTTTGCTCTACCCCTGGTCATAACGGCATAATAAAGCAAACAAAACACAACAAACAAAAAAAACACACACACAGTTCTTGTAAATTAATGTCTCTAGTCCTTTAAATATCTTTTATGTAGAAGTCACGACTTGATATGCTCCAGAAGTTTGGACAGTGTAGATTTATTTTAACAGCAGCAGCAGCATATGGTTTTTAACTTTTCCTCCCCTTTCTCTCTTCTAATTCAGTAAAAGATGTGCTTCCAGATAAATGTTCTGAAATGTTCCTTACTGTGTACAATCTGGCCAGACACTTCACATGTCTGTAATTCGCTCAAGAGTGTTATAATGTTAACGAATCACTTGTGTTCCACTTATAGTCTGCTTATATTCCAGAGTCTTGCTTGGAAAATCTCCTATAATCTTCCAAAACCCCAAATCTTTCCAAAAATAGTGGCTGGTGACAGATCTTGGCTTGTTTCTCAATCCTTGGTTGAGTTTACAGTATTCCACTGTTAAAGCTAAAACATACTGAAAGTAAACAGGGCCACATATATATATTATTATTATTCCCCTTCTTTTCCCTTACCCTCTTCCTAGCTCCCTCTTTATCGTATTACTTAATAACTTTTAATAACCTTAATAACCTTTCTTTTTTCAGAAAATTATTCAAGAGTTATTAATACTGCTGTACACACTTTGCTTTATTACAGCCTGTTAGGTAGATTTAATGACATTACTGACTTTGATCAAAATTATCAAAACTGTCTTACTTCTTACTCCAGCAGTGTTCCAAGATAAAGAACATTAAACTGAGGCCAGTACCAGAGCCCTTAGCTTGCTTCAGTCTCCTCGACACTAATCGCTTAATAGTGCAAATACCAACAGCAAATAAAGGCAAAGAAAGAACTGAGTAAATCACTCAAAGTTTCTTTGCAAGACAGCTTTACAGGACGGCTTTGGCTCTGCGGACGTCTGCAAAGCTAGGTGCTCACAAGCTGATTGATTGAAATCTACAAATCCCCGATCTCTCTTTTATGCTCTGAGATCACGTGGGGAAACTGTCCAATGCTAAGTCTCTCACCTGTCTCTTACTTCCTGGTTTAACGGGAGAGAAACAACGAATTCAAAGTTGCACCAAAATACTTTAAAACTTAAAGTATCTTTTAAAAAAAAGAAACACAAACGAGAGAACAAGCAAACAAGCGAACAAGCACTGGTACCCGACCTTCCACACTTAAACCTACAAGAGAGGTGATAAGTACACCAAGTACACATTACTCTTTCTTCTTTACTTTGCAATTGTTGGTGAATGCTGCATGCCCAAGAAACATTGACTGATAACGATAGCCTTATTCTTTTAAAAGTTATTTAATAAATTCTGCTAATCTACTGTGTTACTGTGCAAATCTGATATACTGAGCCTTTTAGCCTCATACCTAAGCGTGTGCTATAAATGTTTGTTAAAAGTGCTAGAGAAATGCAGATGGTAAATGACAGACAAATAAAACAATAAAACCTAAAAAACTTAAAAATTAAATTATAGGTTTAATATTGAAAATTAATAATGTGAGTGTAAATATTAGTATGTTTCGCTATAACCTCTAAGGGCCAGCCTTCACGTAATTTTTTTGTAGCCTCTATCAAAGTTATCAAAGCTACGAAAACAGTTTAGCGTCTCTGCCAAGTTGCTGGCTTTTTCTAAAAAGAAAGAGAAAAAGCTCAAGTTCTGGACAGACCACAAAGCCTCGGAACCCCCGTGGGTTCTGCCTTGTCCTGCTATATTTCCTAGTGAGATGGCTCCTCACACCTCTAGGACTCCAATCCCCACAGGACTGGCCAGGAATGCCAAAGGGACCTGATCCTCTCCTCCACTACTCAGCAAGGCAAACAAACGGAAGGCTCAAAGCTGTACTGGAATGGTCTGTGAGGTTAAAATTCAGTGTGGCAACGGTGGCATACCTTTTTAAATAAAACAAGCTTCTCGCAGATTCCTGCTACAAACGCTATACTCCTCAGCATTCTAGCGACCAGCACCTCTGTCTCCTTCCCCCTAAAGCAATATGAATGTCTGGATATTCCATTCTTTATTACTAAATATCTTCATGAAAAACAGGCTCATAGCATGAGTAGCAAGACCCCCACAGGTGTTTTAAATGGATCCATTTAAAGGGACAGGACATTTTAATCCATTATCATATGGAGACACCCAGGTTGTGGATGGGCAAACAATAAAAGTGATATGTGTATTTAAAGGCAATAAAGTGACAAATGCAATTCAAAATGCTAAGTTAGGGAGCAGAATTGTAATCCGTAATTCAAAAGGGAAACAAACAGAAATGTGAGGATGAGAGATAAAAAAAACATTGACAACAATTATGGGGAGGGCAGGTTCAGGGGAGGATAGAACAAATGGCATTTAAAATAACAAAAAGCCAAAGGCAAAATGAAGGCTAAAACAGGCCAAAAGCAGCTATCTTCAAAAGTCCATCTTCAGAATTGATACTGCTAGTGGAGGCCAAATGATCGGGAAGTCAATCTTCCTATTCTGCCTTATAAAATGGTATCAGTGAAAAGTCCTCCTTACATCCTCTGGGTCTATGGGTTTCTAACACATGAATCCAATAAGATTCATGTTGGGGTAGCTTCTTCAAATGATCACCACCTCTGTTGGTCCTGTGTTACTTTCTCAATATCCAGAAAATGAAGGCTTGTTGCTGATATATGCTTGGTCTCTGTGAAATGATAAACCATGTCATATGTCATATTCCCTGTCCTTATAAGCATTCTCTTTGTCTGTCTAATTAAACCTGTTCACAGGAACAGGATAGCATGCACACTACTCTTTCTGTAGAGCACTTTATAAACTATTATGTTATACTTTTTGCCACTTCATGAATGTCAAAACCATCTGATGTCTATGGCCTTAGAGCAGTGATGATGGTGCCACACCTGAAAGTGCTCTTAGGGGGAGCTGACAACTGTACATTGACAGCTGAGGACTAGTCAGAGTTCAATGGGGGAGCAACAAAGCACTCCCCCAATCAAGCCTTAAAAGGCCCTCCTCCGTGCCAGTTCTCATTCATTTTATTCGTTGCAGCCGGAGACGCCATCCTTCCTCGCTCCCACCCCAGTCCTCTTTCCTCTCTGTTTGTTACATTTTGCTGTGCCTCTGGCCACCCACTCACTGTAATTGTGCTTCCTTCCCTTGCCCATTTGTCCCCCCGCTCCATCCTTTCATTTTTCGAATTATCCCTGTTGGCTCCTGCAGTGTCCCATCGCCACCCCTGCTCTCTGCCATTTCCCCTTTTCTGTGCCCCTTCTCTCTCCACTGCTGTTTGTGGCCATTTTGCCTTGCAGCTGTGTCTCTCCCACCCATCCAGCCCACCCCCTTGTTTTGTTGTTGCTTGTGCTGTGGCTTTCCCATCTCCTTCCTCTCTCCTCCCTTTCCCTGTACCTCCTGTTTCCATCCCTCCTCCATCTCCTTTCATCCTTGGGGCGCATTTTCTGGGGAGGTTCAACTCTTTTAGTGCACTCCTTCTCCTGCTGGCACTCCTAGGTGTGTCATCCTTGCAGGGCGCTCTGTCACGAGTGCCGGTTTGCTGCTCTTCACCCACACCTTGCCCTGTGCTTTGTTTGCCTCCTCATCATCACCCCATCACTTGTGCCTTTTGCCTTTTGTCTTCTGCACGCTGGCTAGCGTGCCTTCATTTCTCCTTCTCTATTTTCCACCATCACTGTTTCTTCACTCCAGTGCTGCCTCTACCTCACCTTGCTTGGTTGCCTTTCAGTGTACTCTGCATACCTCTCAACCTTCTGCCTCCTGATTTGGGGTCAAGGCTTGCAAAAACTCTGGCACAACAGACCACAATCAGGGACTCATTTTCACTATTGGTGATCTCCGGTCTGGAAGCTGGTAGACTTTGGGACTTTGTGTACAATACATTTTCCAACTACGAACTGGCCTGTACCTTTCCTGTCTGTCGTTGTTTTGTGCTCACCATCCCCATTGTTCGGTCCCAGAATCACAGCTGTTAGGATGGACTCAGGGAAGTTTTGAGGCATATCAAGGACATCCCTGAAAATCAGGGACACTTGAGTGGTGTGGCGCTCTGCTCCCCATCTCTCCCTGGCAGTTTGGGGGGGGGCGCCTAACAGGGACTTCTTTGGGTTACTTTGTCGCACTTCCAGCTCCCTGCCTGGGTGGGTGGCCATGACTTTCCTTGCTCATTTGCTCATTTGGCTCTGGCCTTCACCGCTCATTGCTCTTGGTTACGCCTTGCTGCACTTTCTTCCTTTCTTCCTGAATGTGCTTCCCTATGGTGGGTGCTCACCTGCCTCCTCCCGTTCCCTCCACCTTCCATTCCTCTCCTCTCTGACATCTACTTTCTTTTGGGGGCTTCCCTATCCTGCCATCCTGCTACACCACCATACCCTACTCGTTCACATCACCTAATATTCCCTCCTGCATATTGCCCTGCCTACTCGTCTCCTCCTCTGACCCTACTCCCTGGTTTTAGTCTAACCTATTCAGATGTCCTCCCAGTACTGCCTACCTCACCGTTGGCTGCCAGCTTTGCCCAGCCACTCTCGCTCCTACCTTCATGCAATTCTATCCATTCCTAATTTAACTCTCAATGGATCCAGTTGGCATGCACTCCTGTAGTTACCAATTCACGGGTAGCTTACACATGACATGAGTCTGGTTCTTCTTCGCTCAGTCTGACCACAGGATCTACCCATTCACATCGATTAAACGAGCATACCCCTCATTAGGTCTTATGCTACCACATCAAACTGCTCTCCATTTGGAGACATGCATTCTGTGTCCATTGCTCTTTGGCTCGGGGCTAGCCTGTAGTCGATGGTCTCGCTCTGCACCCACAAAGTCTGCATCTAGAGCATGCAAAGCTCAGAGCGGGATCCTTCTCTGTGGACCATAGTGAGAATGTCTTCACTCCAGGTGGACCTTCAGTCATCCCTCATCTTGGTGACACCTCTGAATGTATAATTTATCACTTCCAGCTGTGAGGGATGGGGCTGTCATCATCTGAGCCCCTTTGGCTGCCTGAATGGGTTCAGAGGCACCCTCTACACTATTCTCCATCGACACCACCTCTGATTCACCTGGTCTGTTTCGTAGACTCACACAGACCAGCTGAGTGCCTCAGTAGTCATCTCTCTTGTCTCTTGCTTTTGAGTTTCTAGTTGCGGAGACATCGCTTTCAACCCTCAACAGCTGTCCTTTTAGAAGGACAGAGCGAGAGCTTCCTCTAAATTGGAATATTTTCCTCCTCCCTCAATCTCAACTCTGAATTGCAGTAGCTGAGCCATCACTAATCAAAAAGTCCTTCAGCCTGGAGGGAAGGCAAACTAGGCTTTGGATCTCCAGAGGTTTCCTCCTCAAAGGAGGTTTTTCCTCTCCTCTGTGCCAGTGGTCATAATATTAGATAGGGCTGGAGTTTCCTTAGGTTCCATAATTTAGTTCTGCTGTTGGATGGAGTTGGATGGTGGCCCCAGCGGTTCCCTCTCCCCTTAGGAAGTCTTCCCTTCTGCATTTTCTCTGCTTTCATTTCATTCATCGTCCTCGTCATATCTCGTTCTTCTCCTGTCCTTCCCATCTACGTCTATCACCTTAATTTCTGGTCTCGATATATTCTGATTTCTCACCTCTTCGATGCTCGACACCCTTTTGGGTATTATTTTTGGGCTTCTTCCTAAGCTACCTTTATCAAAGGGAATTATTACTGTGGCACCTTTGGGGGGGAACCCTCTTCTAAGGTTCCTTGCATCATACCCCTACAGGGCGGTATATCCCACGGATAGAGGGGCAAACAGCTACAATGTATCAAAGTCACACAAGCATACTTCTCATCCAGTTGCTCAAGCCCATTGAAATTGATGGCTGAGGGCTGGCCAGAGTTCAGTGGGTGGAGCAACAAACCACTCCCCCAATCATGCCATAAAAGGCCATCCTCTGGGCCAGTCCTCATTCGTTTTCTTCGTTGCCCCACCATCCCCTCCTCCTCCAGCAGCTCGTCTCTCTTTCCCGTGGGCTTCTTCCTAAGCTACCTTTAGCCTTTAGCCAACAGAATTATTTCCACTGCCCCTATGGGGGAAACCCTCCTCTAGGGTTCCTTGCATTGTACCCTTACAGGGTGGTATATCCCAGGGATAGAGAGGTGAACAGCCACAATGTATCAAAGTCACACAAGCATACATCTCATCCAGTTGCACAAGCCCATTGAGCTTTGGTTTTGCAACTGGTGAAAGAGAGGAATAAACTAGACTGTCTTTCAGGTATTTCCTATTCTATAGGCTACTAGTGGGGGTTGTTGTGTACATTTCAGCTTTTGTTCACCTTTGCTGGACATTCCAGAGATTTTAACTGTATGTGCTGTTTACACACCCATTGGGTTAAAATCCATCACAGATGTTAGTCTGTCATTTTCTCCCTCAGTAGTTCTTTGCTTTGGTATCAACAAGTCTGCTCTAGGATTATTGCTGTCTTGACTGTAGGCACTTTTAATTACATGGTTTGGGTAATTCCTGCAGATCTTCTGGCTATATCCTGGGCATATTCTCCTAATTGTTCTTTAGTAGTGCCATACTGTTTCAGGCACAAAAACGGTCATGTAGGTATATTGTTAATGATGATCCATGGGTGGTGACTGCCTCCCCTCAGCAGGGTGTTTCTGTCTGTCATTTTTTTAAACAAACCTGTATGCAATATATCACCATCCTTGAAAATCCCTAAATACAAAGGTGCTGGCTTGTGGAACTGACGAATGCCATAACAGTAGCAAGGTCCACACTAGCATCCTCCCCTAGAAGGAGCATATCACTGATATATCTCTTCCAGAGATTTATACAGCCAAATAATTTTTGTTTGTTGGTAAATAGATAATTTCTTCCCAGTTTCTTATATTATGGCCTGCATAGTCTTTTTTTTGTGGGGGGGGGGGCGTAGTCCCTATCACAGTCCTCCTGACTTAGGTGAAATATTTTTGATCATAGATGAAGAAGTTGCCTTCAAGAATGAACTCCGCTACGTCCAAAAGAAATCCATAGATCCATAGCCAGTAGTCCTCCTAAATGAGAAATGTTGTCGTACAGTGCTTCAATGTCAACAGTCACCAAAATCATGCTACTGAATACTCGGACATTACAATGGCAATTGATAGTGTCAGTTGTGGCTTTGAGGAATGATGGCAATGTGGGCACCCACTTTTTGATGAAAAAGTCAATTCATTATGCTGAACACAATTGGTATTTCAGGGGGGCAATGAAAATTCTTATATATTTTTGAGAGTAGGTATATGACACACTTTTAATGAATGTCATGGGTTGGGTAATGTTATGTTATGATTTTTTTTTTTACTGCTAATGTCCTAGTATTTAGCTTGCAGCAAAAATGTATTTGGTTACTTAAAATATGCTTACCAGGAGAGGCACACTGAACTTGTTTTCAGGAGTGACTAGGGTGTGGAGTAACAAGGGGAGAATCCAGCACTAAAAACAAGTCACACATGTTCAGTTTGTGGTTTTGTAATGTGTTTGCTGTGAAACTTGAATAAGCTTAAAGTTACAAATAAATGGCACAAAAGCCACAACTGAACTGTGTATCATTTGTCCCTCTATATGTTGGCAGTGCCACTCACAAAATTATTGAAACATAGACAATGATGGCAGAGAAAGACCAATGGTCCATCCAGTCTGTCCAGGGTACCCTATCTAACCACAGGAGCTATTGTCCATCTAGAGTCCTAGCCCTCTCCATCCACCCCCTCCCCTCCCAGTTTCTGTCATCCCAAGTAACCACTATACCCTGCACTCTGTACCAGCCATGCTTAAATCCATTAATGGTTTTAACACCCAACATCTTGGCTGGTAAACTCTTACATGGTCCCACTACCTTTTCTGTAAAATAATACTTCCTCATGTCCCTCAAGAAACTCGCTCCTGTCAGTTTTTACCCTCATGACCTTGAACTATTACATACACTAAATAATTCCCCACAGTCCTCTTTGTTTATTCCTTTCAGGAACTTGAAGATCTCTACCATATCATCCTTCTCCCTTTTGGTCTCCAGTGAGTGCATGTTTAGTGCCTTGAGGCACTCTTTATTTGACCTGCCCTTATATTTATTTATTTATGTAACCCCCGGGGGCGCTATCCCAAGGGCTACTACCCCTGTCTGCTCTGACTGCAACAGGGTGAGGGGCCTAGATCCGTAGGCGGGTGCCTCCACCCAGAGGTCGGGGTTAAGATAGTCGATTATGACTTGGTCACAGCCCTCTGGGTTGCTGCAACCCCCCTTTCTTCCCACTAGTGGCCCACACAAATCAATCACAGTGTCCTTACCATATACACTTACCCCCCGGCTTGAACCAATCAGCTTGCTCCGGGGACCCCCTGAAAAGTAAGTTGCTGTTACACAATAATCACTGTACAGTAATTCACCGTTAACACACAAACTAGCCAGTGTATCTTTGCAAAACGATCAATCTGATTTATTTAGGGGGAAATAACAAGGACTGGGGGTGATCAGGTTAATTAGCATCACTATAATATATGAGTACCTATCTAGGGCTCCGTGCATAGGCCTAACCTATAAGTCACTGTCTCTGGGTACCCAAGCCCTAAAGGCTAGTCCCTCAATGCAGCTGGTTGGGGCCCGGACACAAAAAGAGCATTTGATTCCTACGAAGATTAAGCAGAGCCAGCAGGCTCAGTTAGTGTCACAAGTACAGAACCCAGAAAGTCCTGCCCTTTACTAGGACCCTTTGACAGGGAGCTACCCTGATTTAGTACTCACAACTCCAGTAGACAGAGCGCTCTCGCACCACTCGCAGGACCAAGCCTTTACTTCAAACACTTCTCCACACATTTATATGCAAGGCAGAGGGGTACCATACCAGGCAGCTGCTGTCCTTCTTAATCACCTGCACGGCATATACCGGGCCAAACTGACACAGCTTCATTGTTCCTGACAGACCTAGCGCGATTCAAACAGATTCTCTAGTCTTCTACAGGGTGAGCCTGGTAGGTAGCCGCACTCCTGCACAGCCTCCTCTGACCACTACCCAGCAGATTCAGTCCGAGTCTACTGGTGATTCAAAGCGCCCGACAATGGCCTTACACGTGCTTCCCGCGTGAATGCTCAACAGTGCAGGAGCCCCAAGCTCCTTCCTCGCTCACAGCCACAACGTCTCTCCCCCTCGGCAGTCCAGGCAGGGAATACTCATTCAGGCGCTACCCAATCCTATTGGATGGCTGCAGATGCCAGTCACTCAATACTGCCCTCATTGGTACAAAAAACACCACTTCCCAGAATCATTAGCCGTATCCCCATTGGTCAGGTAGCTCCCATCTGAGTCCTGATTCTGGTTGGTCACCAATATGCCATTTTAAAGGCCCCGGACTTCTATTGGACTCTTCAGAACAGTCCTGATCCAAGATGGAGGGGTACAGCACAAAATCCCAGCTGCAATAAAAACAAGTTAGACAAACTGCAATCTTACCAACGCTCTACATGTTTTCGGAGACACAACTACATCTTTCAGATGGGCTCCCTCTGCACTCTTGGCGACTGCAGAAACGGAGCTATCAGACAGCAGCCCAGGGTGAGATTTGAGCAAAGAAACCCCAGTCCCCCCATTCAAACCATTAAAGCCTGCAAGCAGGCAACTCTTAACGAGACAGTACTGGAGGCGTTTAAAAGCACTCACAACGCCCGCATTTAGCAGCCTTACGCCGAACACCAATTAGGCATGGAGCATTCAGGCAAGCCCCGGGAAGGCCCCTAGGAACCCCCATTTATAGGGGGGGTTACACCTATTTATTTATTTATTTAATTAGTATTTCGGAAAGACCTTTGAGCGTGAGCTCTTTACAAAGGTTCCACCTCAGGGTGGACAATAAGACAATACACATATTCAGTGGTTACAGAGGCCTGATCATTAGGCATTAAAGAGTGATTACATGACAATTAGACAAATAGGAGAAAAAACAGAGCAGTTGTAATCAAATACTAAGCTATTTCTAATTGGTTGCCCTAGGTAGCACACCCCTGGAAACCTCCAAATCTATTGATAGACTATGGCAGAGTAACTGCATAGGGTTTAATGCTATCCTAGATGGCGAGAGGCTGGGTGACAGTGAAACAAGGGGGACTGGGTTTGAACCTACCACGAGAGTGAGAGGTGGGGGATAGTAAGCAGGGGTGCTGTAATGGGGAGCAGCTCCAGAGGGCTTTGTCGAGTATGGTGTTTGTGGAGGTGGGAGGGCAGTACCAAGTGCATTTAAAGAGGACTGATAGCTTACTTAAGCCCTTGGCTAGGCTGGAATGGAGGCAGGGTTCTCTAGGTAGCCCTGCTGGGTGCTACCTTGGGGGTAGGCCTGCCTATCAAGTGGGGCCTGAGAAGCAGGTGCATTTTGAGCTAGACATTAGGTGCTGTTTGAGGCCTGCTTTGAATTGAGACAGGCTGTTATTTGTTTGTAATTTCAACGGGAGTTCATTTATCCAGAGGGGGGCCCGATAGGAGAAAGCGCGCTGCCCTAGTGAGGTTCAGCGGAATGGTATGGACAGTGCTCCATTTTTCCTCCATTTGGTGATGTGTGTTGAGAGAAGCCTCGAGCAGGTTTCCTATACAGGGTGTTTTTTTTTTGAGGAGTGTCTTCTTTCCCAGGAGGCGAGCTTGGTATTTGATCCTGTCTTTTAGGTTAAGCCAGTTTGTACGCTCATACAGGGTGCAAGTATGAGTGTAGTGATCTGCATACAGGGTGAGGTGGCATGCCTTATTGAGTGCAATTTGGACCCTTTTGAGCACTGTATCAGTAGCAGCTCCATAGACCACCAGCCCATAGTCTATCGTGGAGAGTATGGGCGCTAGACTGAGATTCGAGGCTTCCGGGTGAGGGATTTTATGCCTATGAGTGACCCCGATCTTTTGTGTTTACCACCCTGACAAGGGAGTCTATGTGGTGTGCATAAGTGAGAGAGTCATCAATGGTGACTCCAAGGTACTTGAACAAGTGCACCTGCTCAATCTGCTCACCAGCCTTATTGGTGATTACGAGGGGAGCATGCTTGTGTTTGTTGTAGGGGTTAGATTTTAGCATGGCCTTGGTTTTCTTGTAATTTAGTAGCAGCTTTTGCCTACTGAACCAGTCCTCAAGTTTATTGAATGAGTTCTGTAGTTCTGTTTGTAGGGCAACCTGAGAGGTGCTACTGCTCAGCAGCATGGCATCGTCCGCATACAGAATAAGTTTGGTGTCACAGGCTGTGGGTAGGTCATTTACAAAGAGGCTGAAAAGCAGGGGCCCTAGAATTGATCCTTGAGGGACTCCTAGGAGTACATCTCTGGAGCTGGAGAATGTCTGCCCTGAACGTTGTCCCTGAATCATCCTTGTCACCCTTTGCTACACTGTCTCCAGCCTATCCTTATCTTTCCTAAGGTGAGGACTACAGAACTGGGCACAGAACACCAAAAGATGGCTCATCAAAGACCTATAAAGAGGTAGTATTACTTCTTTCTGTCTGCTGTTAATACCCTTCCCGATTCACCCTACCATCTTGATTGCCTTACTACAGGCCTTGTTGCACTGGCTTGATTGTTTGAGGGTGTCACAGATGATAACTACAAGTCATGTTCTTCAGTCATAGTGTTAAGTCTTACCCCACCCATCCAGTACTCAGTCCTGAGGTTCTTGTTCACTAGGTGCATCACTTTGCACTTTTTGGTGTTGAATTTCAACTGCCAAATCTTAGACTATCTCTAGTCTTTGCAGGTCACTCTGCATTTCCCTAAATCCCTCATCACTATCCACTCTTTCACAGAGCTTAGTGTCATCTGCGAAGAGACACAGCCTGCTACGGATTCCCTCTCCAGTATTGCTGATGAATGTATTGAAGAGGACTGTGCCCAGGACAAATCCCTGTGCTACCCCACTTGTGATCTCCTTCTCTACTCACCTGACCCATTAACCACAACACTCTGCTGCCTGCCACTTAACCAGTTACCTACCCATCTTACTATATCCCTAGCTGTGCCCAGGTCCTCCATCTTCTTCAGCAAGCATCTGTGTGGCACCCAGTCAAAAGCTTTGCTGAAGTTCTAGTAGAGTAAATCTACAGCATGGCCCATATTTTATTTATTTATTTATTCATTTGCTTTTGTTAACTGGGTGAGCACACTAGACAACCAAGTGCCTATTTTCAGGTGTGACCCAGGAGATTACAAGGTACATTCATGAACATCAGGTTCCCTCATCACTAGCTCAAAGAAGACTAAATGTTAGTTTGACAAGACCTCCCTGTCATGAACTTGTGCTGTTTACTGTCCTGGAGACCACTGCTCTCCATGTAGTCCATGAGGTCCTCTTTGTCTCCATCAGCTTCCCTACAACTGAGATAAGACTGACAGATCAGTACTTCCAATTTTGTTCCTTGCTCCCCCCATAGGAGTAGAACTACATCCACCACTATGCAGTCATTTGATACTACCCCTGTACATAATGAGCTATTGAATAGCCCTAACAGGAGTTCTGCCCATTCCACTGCCAGTTCCTTGAGCACCCTCAGGTGCATCCCATCTGGTCCAGGGGTCTTATCTATCTTTAATGCAGCTAGCCCTTTCCAGGCCCTTTCTCTTGTAAATACTGGCTGCCTCATCTCTGGGACCCCCTTTGTGGCCACTTTGATGCCATGCTCTGGAAAGGGACCGTCCTCCTTAGTGAAGAGAGACCAAAAGTAATTATTTAGGATGGCAGCCTTTTGACCATCCTTCTCCATCACCCTGTATCACCCTACCCCCTCTGGTGGCCTGCTGATTTCCCCTTTCTTTCTTTTTTCCCTAATATACTAGAAGAAATACTTTTCTCCACCCTTGACCTCCTCTGCAGTATGCAGCTCTGTGTCTGCTTTTGCCTGTGTAACTGCTCTCTTTGCCTTCTTATTTCTTACTAAATATTTTCCCCATTCTCCTTCATTTTGCTTTTCTTTGTACCTGCAGTAGGCATTTTTCTTGGCTGTCACTGCATCCCTGACCCTTGAAGAGAACCATAATGGTCTCTTGAACTTCTTGCTTTTGGTTACCATTCTCTCGTCGGACTGGTTGGTTTTGTTCAATTTGGATTTTCCAGACTTTATCCCTGGATTATTCAGACCCTCAAGGTTTACAATCATTAATACCTGCAAGTGACTGAAGAGGGGAACTACTGATGAGGTGATTTACCAAACGGCACATGAGGAAATCTTGGAGTGGTGACTGTGGACATTTCTACAGATTTCAGCAGTTTGCATAGTAAGGTGGCCAGGTTGGTGGGCTAAGGGCAGCTTGATTTGAGCAGGTAGCGGTTTTGTCCCGGTCCCACTGAGGAGTTGCGTGTGGGTATGCAGCTGGGTGGGAGCTTCGGCTCTATCTTGCTGGGTAACCAGCAGTTTGGGGTGGGTGGTCCCTAGGGTTTCTTCACTGGTCCCACTGTTTGGGTGGATCCAGGCGGAGACTCACAGTATTGGCTGTTTGCTTCATGGCCAACCCCTGGTTGTGGATTTTCTGGGGCCCGCACCAGCTTCAGAGCAGCTAGTTACCCACTGAAGAGGATCTTCTCTGACTCTATTTCTTTGTTTCCTAACTGTGGCTGTATTTTTTAATATACTTGTTTCTTAAGAAGGCAGTGAGAGTGCAGTGCTACTTTTTCAAACCTGGGCAGTGAGAGTGCCTGTGGTCTGTGAAGTGTTTGGATCTTTTGTTTTTATCCCCTCTTCAGTGAGAGTGACTAAGAGGTTTGATGAACTCATAAAGGCTCACGATCTGTCTTGCCCTGGAAGTGTGAGTTCCTGGGATCTTCTTACCTGTCTCCTTTGGAAGTGAGAGATCTATAGGGGACTGGAAAGACCGAGTTCTTCCTACCACTGTGACTTTTAGTAGCTCTGAGGATTCTTGCCCTGTGTGGTTTCTATGTGTTATCTAAACTGCCAGCCAACTTGGACTCAAAGACTGTGATTTATATTTAAACTATTTTAGTAATTGTGTTTTTGTTTGGAGGGTGGGGGTTTGTTTTGTTTATTTTAAATTTGTTTTATGTTTATTTGGTTTTAGGTTTTGATTAATTCGGTCACCAGAATGTTCTGGAGGCCTGCCCCCAGGGTCGTGCGCTCCTCATCCTCCGTCCTCCGCTCCCTCCACCCCTTCGTCTTCCCCCGCCCCCACTGCATTATTCAATCTAGCAGCACTGTAGAGCACTGGGTATTGCACATCGGAGGAGTGGGGTTGGGGTGCAAATGGTGGAGGCTGAATGAGCAGGGCCATCACATCGAGGTTGTAGGGTCCAGAAGATGCCCTGGGGCGAAATGAAACCCAGATCATGGTCCACCATGTCTGCTTTCACACCCAAGGGCACCACCAATTTTGGTGGGCATGTGGTTCATGCGGCCCCAGAAGTTCATCCAACTCGAGCGGTGTTATGCAATGCCAAGTCCATTAAAAACAAGAATGCAAGTATTGCAGATCTTGTAAATTCAGTGGATCTGGCTTGCATCACCGAGACCTGACTGGATGAAAACTCCGGCTCTATATTAGAGGCCACAATTCCAGCCAGTTACTTGGTGATTCACTGCTCGAGATTGGATCACGGGGGGGGGTCATAGTCTGTTTTAAGACTAAATTGGGCCTCATGAGTGCACAAGTTGAGGAGACTGAGTCATTTGAGTGTACTGTGGTAGCAGGTGTAAGCTGTAGTATCGTTCTCATCTACCGTTCACCTGGGGATGGGAAATGGTTCCTTCAGGAGGTGGCGGACTTCGTCATTGACATGGCATTTGAGTCTCCCAGGTTGATGGGCCTGGGTGACTTTAACCCCAGGGTCAACGATGAACTCTCGTAATTTGGACAACACTTCCTCTAGTTGATGACATCTCTGGGCCTTACACAGATTGTTACCACTGCTCCCCATAAACATGGTCACTCTCTTGACTTAGTCTCTTCCTGGGGATCAAAGCCTCAGATCTGGGGGTGGAACCAGTCATATGGTCCGATCATTACACCATGGGGTTTAATTTTAGGGCCCCCTCTTGAAGGCCTACCCCTGTGAAGATGGTTAAGTATCGCCCTTTACGAGATGTTAGTTCTGAGGGCCTAATGGTGGTACTTGATCTATCGATTATTCCGGTGGCAAACAGTGACCCAGAGGACCTCATGGTGGCCTATAATATGGCCATCTTGGGTGCCTCGGATGTCATTGCTCCTGTACATGTTTGCCTTCTCTCCCTTCGCCCTCAGTCCCCATGGTTTGATGGGACTTTGAGGGAGATGTGGCATTTAGGGTGAAGGTTAGAGCGTTGCTGGCAGAGATCTGCACTTGATGCTGACCACCTTAGATTGATGAACCATTATCAAGTCTATCAATCTGCAATTACTCGTAAGAAGACAGAGTTCCTGTCCAGGGAGATTGTGGCTGCTCAGAATCGACCAGCTCAGCTTTTCCGAACTATGGACAGACTGTGCAACCCAGCCTGTCTACAAATTCAGAAAGTGTTTTTGCAGATAGAGTGTGATGAACTTGCTCAATACTTTGCGGCTAAGGTGGCTGACATCAGGGCAGCTCTCCAACCTGCACACTCTATGGGCATTGCTCCTGATCAGCACTTGGCCACTAGCCTTCAGCCTTCCTGGAGTACCTTCGACCACTCGGAGTTCATGGTTATCATGAGGATTGTCCAGGGTGTGTGCCCTATGTACTATAGTTTGGATCCAGGACCAACTTCTCTGATTTTGGGTTATATTGATTCCATTGGTCTGGTCCTTGCATGGATAGTCTGGTGCTCCTTGGAAACAGGTGAGTTTCCTAGTTCCCTGAAGGAGACGGTGGTAACTCCCCTTCTGAAGAAAGCTTCTTTGGACCCAGACTGCCATGCAAACTACAGCCTAATAGGGAAGGTGGTTGAGATGGTAGAGGCTGTACAGCTGGAGAACCATTTGACCATCCATGACATCTATGAGCCTCTCCAGTCTGGCTTTTGAAAGAAGCATAGTACTGAGAAAGCGTCGGTTCGGGTGCTCAATAATTTCTTGATGGCCAGCAATCAGAAGAACTGCTCCATCTTGGTTCTTCTAGATCTCTCACGAGCATTTGACACTGTGGACCATGGGGTCTGCTTGATCGCCTGAGGTTCATCTGCAGCCTGTCAGGCACAGTCCTCAGGTGGTTTATATCCTTCCTCACTGGAAGAACTCAGAGGGTGGTGTCCAGCATTTATTCCTCGGACCCAATCCCCCTGTCATGTGGGGTTTCTCAGGGATCGGTGTTGTCCCCATGTTGTTCTCAGTGTATATGCTGCCCCTCGGAGACATTGTAAGGAGGTATGGGCTGAGGTTTCATTGTTATGCTGATGATATCCAGCTCTACCATTCTTTTGCACCTGACCAGGATGAAGCTCTCTCAGTCTTTAACAGCTGCCTCACAGAAATTCAGGAGTGGATGGATTTGAGCTGGTTGAAGTTGAACTTGGAAAAGACTGAAGTGCTGGTTGTGGACCCAGGACGGTGAATAGAGGGGTCGGGGGCAGGTTCGCCCTCAGGGCTCTTCCTTGGGGGTGTATTACTCCTGGCCTCTGAACGGGTGCGAAACCTGGGGGTAATTTTTGATGAAGGGCTGACACTGCACTCAAAGGTATCAGCTGTCATCAAGACCTCTTTTTACCATCTGAGAAATATCTCCAGGATTCAGCACCTTGTTCCATTCGGTGATCTTTCCACGTTGGTTCATGCCTTTGTGTCCTCGCACTTGGATTATTGCAACTCCCTGTACCTATGGCTATCTGGGGTGGAAATACGCCATTGGCAGCTAGTGCAGAACACAGCGGCCCAGCTTTTGACAGGAACTTCACGGTCCTGCCATATTTTTTCGATGCTGTGCAATCTGCAATGGCTGCCAGTACAGTGGCAGATCACCTTTAAAGTCGGTGTTCTGCCTTATAAAGCCCTACACAGACGGGGTCTGGGCTACCTAAAAGAGCTTCTGGTACCCCACTGTCCAGGGCGATCACTCCGCTCAGCTGGTGAGGGGTTGCTAGAGATCCCAAGGATCTGTTTAAAATCCTCTGGAGCCCGCGCATTTATGCACGCAGCTCCATCCCTTTGGAACTCTCTACCCCACCAGTTACGTGAGTATGTGACTGTGGAGGGCTTTAAACAAGCTCTGAAAACCTATCTCTGGCATCAAGCATTCGGTGACTGATTGCATGTATTTATTTAATTTCATGTCTTAGCTTTGTTTAACGAAGCTGCTGTGATATTTGTGATATTCGTAATTTTGATATGTTCTTAAATTTTGTGAGGCACCTTGGTTTTGGAAAGGCGCCATAAAAATAAAATTTTATTATTATTATTTATTAATAGAACAAGCAGCACAAGTTCTGCTGATATGAACATATGAAGAAACCGGCAGAAGAAGGTCAGTTTGTCTGTCTAGTCTTCTCATATTGCAGGGTATTTAGTTTAAGCTACTGACCCTCCCCTCCCCAGTCCACCCTTCCCCTCTGTATGCCTCACCCTCGACTCTTCTTTTCCCTTTAACTCTATCCCAGCCTCTCTTGAAGCTGACCACTATCTTCAATAAAGCCATCTCTTCCGGAAGCACATTCCCACCCACCATCCCCCTCCATGAAGAAGTGCCTCCTAGCGCCTCTCCTAAACCTCCTCCATCAACTTGTGAATGTTCCATTGTGCTACGATTTCCAATAAACTTGAAGAGACCCTCCATATCCATCCTATTTATTCCTTTCAAATACTTGAAGGTCTCAATTATGTCCGCTGTCTCCTCTCCTCCAGGGAGTACATGTTCGGGGCCTCCAACCTCTCCTCATACGTTCTACCCTGCTGGCTCATGATCATCTTCATTGCCTCCTTTGAACTTTCTCCAGCAGGTTAATGTCCTTTGTAAGGTATGGACACCAGTACTGTATACTGTATTCCAGATGCAGCTTCACTAAAGACCTGTACAAAGGCAGTATTACCGCCACTCACCTGCTGCTGATCCCTCTGGCTGTGCAGCCCAACATTTTATCTGCCTTTGCTGCTGCTTTCCTACACTGCATGGAATGTTTCAGGTCACTAGTAATCATCACTCCTAGGTTCCTTTCCTCATCTAATGAAGATACTCAGACCCCTCAGGTTGTACACAGTACTGGGGTTCTTGGCTCCAATGAGCAAAACTGTGAATTTCTTTGCATTGAAGCCAAGCTGCCAGATCCCGGACCACTTCTCAAGTTTCTCCAGATCCTCCTTTAGATCTTGTATTCCTTCTGTTGTGTCCATCCTTCCACAGAGCTTGGTGTTATCTGTGAATAAGCATATTTTGCCTTTAAAGGGACACTGTCAACCACCTTTTGCCTCAAACTGTCCCTAACTTAAAAATCATGTGTTATGATTGCTCATGTTCTGTAGAGAACGTTGATGTAGCTGGTAGTTTGATTCAGATTCTTTTTTTCTTTTTAAAAGTAAAAAACAGACTGCCCGCCATACTGATGTTACCATACAAAAACATGTTTGTTTACATTCTTTGATTAACTTCCACTGCATCTTTACTGGACTTGGGAACGCCCCTAACACAATCTAAACAATCGTGATGCTGTGGGAGGAGAGGAGACTATTGCATCATAAGTGGCTACACTGTTTGAGGGTGTTTCTAATGTTCAGGATGTATGCAGTAGGAGTAGATTAAGGATTTGAAGCAAAATAAGGATGGGTATAACTGCATAATTCCCATGCATTTTAGTTCTACTGAGAAATGAAGCAGATCAAATAACCAACAATTTCAGTGAGTTTTAGAGAAGGTAAGCAATCATAAAATGTGGGTTTTCAGCTTAAAGTAATATGATGAAAAAAGGGTTGACAGTGTCCCTTTTATGCCATCTCCAGTATCACTGATGAAGACATTGAACAGTATCGGTCCAAGCACTGATCCCTGTGGGACCCCAGTGATGACCTCCCTGGTTTTAGATAGCTCGCCCCCAACACCACTTTCTGGGTCCTGCCCCTCAGCCACTTTTCCATCCATCTAGTAGTCAACTTCTCTCCAAACCCAAGATCTGCTAGGTTCCTGGTCAACCTCTTATGGGGTACAGAGTCAAGGTCTTGATAAAGTCCAGGTAAAGGATGTTCACCGCTTTGCCCCTGTCCACTGCTTTAATGAGCCAGTCAAAGAATTCAATCAGATTAATTTGACATGACCTCTCTCCCATCAAACCAGGCTACCTCACATCCTGGAGACCATGCTTATCCAAATATTCTACCATCCCTTCCTTAAGCATGGTCTCCATGAGCTTACACACAATTGTGGTCAGGCTGATCAGACTGTAATTCCCTGGGTCATCCTTGGGATCACTTTTATGGAAGGGCACTACATGTGCCATTCCCCAGTCCTGTGGTACCATGACTGACTCCAAGGAACTTTTGAACAGGCCAGCCAATATATTTGCATACTCCTCTGCCAGTTCATTCATCATCCTAGGATGTATGCTATCCAGGCCAGGGGATTTGTCAATCCAAAATGCTAGCAGACCTGTCCTCACCCTATCCACCTCTATTACCACATTTGTGCTCCCTTCCCTCTCCTCTCCTTCCCCTGGTTGCATTGGTCTGTCTCTCTTCCTGGTAAGGATGGAACAGAAGAACTCATTCAGTACCGCTGCCTTACTCCCATTTTTCTCTACCCACCCGTTCCCTTTCCTGTGCATAGCTATCCCATTATTCTTGCCTATTTTCTCATTAATATAGTGAAAATAATGCCTCCTCCTTCTTAATTTCATCATCTAGTTTCAGTTCCTTCTGAGCTTTAGCAGAACTTTTGTAGTTTGAAGCACCAGCTTGTGCTTCTTTGTGCCACTGTTACAGCTAGCCCTCTAAATAAACTACATTTGAGCACTTTATATTGGTTTGGGGGCATTTTGGGGGGACAGCAGATAGCACATTTTTTAAGCCCTTCTGAGCAGTAGCCTGCCAGACTGCCTCACCCACTACTCTAGCTGTCTTCAAGTGATCCCCCCAGTCTTCCTCTCCTTGGTTCTCCTGAATTCCTTCTAAGCTGACCTCTTCATGTAGTCATGTAGTTCATGAGGCTACATGGGGGGAAAATTCCTCCCATCAATATCCAGATAATGGCCCTGTCTTCTCAGCCCCTGTGCCCCAAATCCTGTATCCTCCAACTGAGCCGTGGGGGGGGGAGCCCCACCCCCAAATACCTTACTATGCGGAAAACTGTGGAGAATGAGGAGGTGGGACAGAGTTTTCAGAGCAGTGAGGATGCTGACTGGGCAGAATGGTTGGAGGGTAGTACATATATACTGAACAAAAAAGGTTCACCTTCTTCCCCCAGTACACTAACAGGATGGATGCAAGTGGACTGAATAGTGACTATCTGATCCAGCCTATCGTAAAAGGATACTAAGCAGACTGATGCAATATTCATAATTATTCTTTTATTTATTATTTACAAGTTTCTTAAACTAGGGTAAAGCCAAATCTAGGTGCAGCAGCTAACATAGTTTCCAAGTAGATCCTAGGAAATACCTTCAGCAACATTCCTTGTTACAGTAAGTCACATAAGTAAATATTCCATTACATAATGCAAAGAAGACGAAAATTATGTACTAAAGGAGAACTGAGGTGAAACTGAAAGTCATCTTTCCCCGTAGGAACTATTTTTTGTTTTTTTCAGTGTTCAGTGCCACTTTAGAATTGTATGATGTAGACTATGTCCCTCACAACAACAAAGTTCAACAGCAGAACATGGATGCACTGGGCAAACTGTGAAAGAACTGAGCAAGAACATAAACTAATTCATTTTGTTCTAAAATGGTACTTACTACCTGCGTGTAAATCAGAAGCACTCACTAGGATAATTAAAAAACCTATATAGCTGGAACAGTAACAAAATAGGAAGCAGTATTTAAAAAATCAGCTTTTTCCATGAAAACCAATATGCAGGGTCAGTGTAGTTCTCCTTTAAAGCAGCAGTGCAATGAAAATGGTTTTCCAAAAAAAAAAAATAAAAGTTACTTTCAGCTTCAGTTATTAAAAATATTCCCATATCTGTCAAATTTACTTTTCTAGGTGCCTCGTTTGCTGTGCACCATAATTTTTCATTTTTCTAGTTCCTGTTTCTCACAGGCTTACAATTGTAAGCCAAATGTGGTGGCCATCGTTTTTTTCTTGAGGGAAAAAAATTTAAACATTTATAAAATACTCAAAGATCAGTTGAACTAGGAAATGTCACCTCTTAGCAAAACTGGAAGATGTCTGGAACATTTTATAGTGAAAAGAAGCAAGGGCCAAATCATTTGTCCAGTTTCATTGCACTGCTGCTTTAAGGCATACCAGTGATTGGGATTCAGTCAGTTAATCTAACTCTAGGAGGTCATGAGGCACAGGTGCAGCTGAGATCCTAATGCCCCTAGCGTTAGGTTAGCAAAGGTATCCAACCTTGGTCATGCCCTAATGCTGCTATTAAACTAAACTATTTTCATTTTTTTTAATTACTTTACTGTTAAAATTATGATTGTTCTTTGAACAGCAGGGTTTACAGTGGTTATGGGAACCCCTTTAATATGCTGCCAGCCAATCACAATGCTGCATTTCCAGATATTGTTTTATAATTAAGCAATAAACCATGAGAGGGTGTGGGTTATGAGTGGATTTACCATGGCTAGTGTGGTTTGGTGGCCTTGTGGTCAAATCCTCACCAGCTGTGGTAAATCCCCCCATAACCCACACCCTCCAGGGGTTTATTGTGATTATATCATGTACTATTTTTTTTTTATTATTTAAAAAAGTATGAGAAAAGACCTTTTTTTGCAGTTTAAATGATTTTTTTAAGTTTATTTTTACATCACAAACTATAGTTCTTTGTTGCTAGGCAGAATATTGAGGATATGCCCATTGCAAGTTAGGAATGTTACCAGAGTGAGAAGCATTTTTTTTAAATACAGACTGCAGCAAGAGAGGGAAAGGAAGCAGGAGAACTGTGCTTTTTTTTTTAAATCAAAGTGCGCGCACTTTAGTTTTTTTTACCAAGTAGTGGGCTGGGAATTTGAAGGAGAGTGAGAGACTGGGAGACGAAAAGAAACAAAAAAAGCATGTTGCTGGTTCCATTTGTCAACTTTGTATTCATTGACAGTCAGTGACTTATCCGCGCTGTTTTCAGTTTTGCAGCGTAGTGACTCTTGTTTCGAGCATGGGGTTTTGTCTGTTGAAAGTGGGTATGGTGGCCCAGAGGGTCAATTGCCCAGGAGATGGAGACCATGAACAGCATGGAGAGAGGGAGAGGAAGAGGGAGAGGGAGAAAGACAGAGAGAGAGAGAGAGAGAGAGAGAGAGAGATGAAAGTTGAACTTGGAAACACTGGCTGTGAGTATGATACCGAAGTGTGCAGTCTTCTGGACATTTGTTTCTATCACTCGAGTTTTATTCCTCACAAACTTTTTGAAAGTGTTTGGTGGTTGTAGTCGGAGCTTTGGGAGAGGGCTGGGAGACTGACATTTAGCAAGGAATTCAACATGGCAGTTCTATTATTTAAAATTCGGGGTAGTGATTGATTTCTTTTGTGATGCGGGTGACTGGCACCTTTGCCGTGGGTATATCAGAGGATTTACCATGGCAGAAAGGTGCCAGGCAACAAATCACACTAAAGGATTTTTGTTAAAATGTTATATCTGTGGTATAAGTAATAGATAACCCACTCTTAGGTGTGCGGTCATGCTCTGATATATGCACGACTTGGTGTGCGTCAACCACCGAAGGCTTGCATATATCAGAGTGCGACCGCACTTTATAGGGTGGGTTATCTATCTTATAAAATTGTTTTGAAGGGGGGGTAAAAGTGCAGGTGTGCAGTCGTGCTCTGATATACGCACAGTCGTGTGATGTGTTTTATACAATCAGAACACTAGATTTGGAGAATATCATCATCTCCATTTTGTAATACTGTTTATATACTAAATGGTACAAAGTTGTCATTAAGACAACTATTGAAGAAAACAGGCATTAAACTAATACTGAGGGTAATTATACTGCTTAAAACACTTGCAAGGTTTATCTAAGTGGTTAAAGTCTTAACTTGTCTTGAATTTGGAATTCAGTATTGTTTATTAAATCTAGTATATTTTGCCCAGATTTGAATTATTTGAAATGTGGTGGATTGTATTTGCCAAACCCTAGTTTAGGAAAGGGATAGGACAAAACAGGGTGTGCGGTTGTACTGAGATATACAGTATGCGTTCCTCTGGTGCAGTGGTGTAAGGCCAAAGGCTGAGTGCCATCAGCACCCAAGAAATGTGTAGTAATGGCCACACATCCTTGAATGTCTCAACCCACCTATACAATTAATATTTTTGATTGTTTAGTTATTAAATCAGGAAAAAGGCACATTAACAATTTTTTAAACATATTGCTTGTTCAACGGTTTGAGTTTGTTTCATTTTGAGTGCAGAAGAACTGTAGTGTCAGATTTTTTTATTTATGTATTTTGCTTAACCAGGAAATTAGCTGTATCATAAGGCCCATTTATAGCTCCATCTGGGTGCAATGAATGAATAATATAGCACGTACTCACAGTACGTTATTTCTCCAGTTTCTCACCAGCAAAATTTAATGACTACCTAAGTAACCTGGACTGCAGCCTGCTTAGGCTCTTCCCGATATTGGACAAGGCCCTGGCCTACTTCCAAGACTCACTCCTCAAAGCAGCATCTCTCTTGGCCCCCTTCAAAAATCTTCGAACAAAAGGAGGCTGCTATAAGTGGATATCCCTCTCAGTGAAATCTAGGATGAAAAGAAGGGACAGGGCATGGAAGAAGTTCCAGCTCTCCCTTCTCCCTGCAGATCTGGTTACTTACAAAACCCTAAGAAATAAATGTAAGTTAGACATCAAACTAGCCAAAAAGGAGTATGTAACTCACCTCCAATGGTCCAACCTGGAGAACCCTAAGCTTTTCTGGTCACAGATCAACAAACTGCTTAAGGGCAACTCCAAGGAGGCACAAGGCCAAATTGAGGTACAAGGAGAGTGTGTCAGTGATTGCCAGCTTATAGCCTCAGTAATCAACCACCACTTCACCAACCTCGATGAGTACAAGTTAAGGCTACCACCTTCTATGCCTGTACACACCTCCGGCGAACCCCCCCCCCAGTCTGAACAGAACCCAATTTCACCTGAGATTAGTCAAGGTGAGTGAGGTCCTTAAGCTACTGAAAGCCCTCAAACACAAAGGCTCTGGAGGCCCTGATGGAATCAGCCCAAGGCTACTCAAGGTAGGTGCCCTGTCCCTTGCCAAACCTCTGACTTGGATCATCAACAGGTCTTTACTTGAAGGCTACGTTCCACATGAGTGGAAGGTGGCCAACGTGGTCCCCATTTACAGGGGTGGCTCTCATGAACAAATTATAGGCCCATGTCCCTGCTGTGCACCCTGGCCAAATTGCAAGAAAGGCTAATTTATGGGCAACTGAGAGACTACCTTGAGCACCACCAAATCCTAGCCTCTTCACAGCATGGCTTTTGGGCAAACCATGGGACAGATACGGCACTCATCAAACTCACAGTGGACATATTCAGGGCAATTGACATAGGCATGTCGAAGGATGCTATCTTTATAGATCTGTCCAAAGCATTTGATCTTGTGGACCACAACCTTCTTCTTACAAAGCTTCAAGGCATATGTCTTGATGCCCAGGCCCAAAATTTGTTCAAGGGCTACTTATCAGGCCGCTCTCAGAGGGTCATTTGGAAGGGAGAGCTTTCCGACCCTCTTCTCATCAAGGAGGGTGTGCCTCAAGGCTCAGTTCTTGGCCCACTCCTGTTCTCTCCCTTCACAAATGACCTCAACCGTCACTATGGGGATAGCTCAGTAGTTCAATACACTAATGATACTGTTATCTACCAGTCCAGGTCTACACCACATGATCTGGGCCCTCTCCTCCAAGGAGACCTAAATACACTCGAGGCCTGGCTCACATCTAACAGAATGATCCTCAACACAGCAAAAACTAAAGCCTTGCTGTTTGGCCCTAGATCCCTCAGCCAGGTCAGGACCAGTTCCTTACAACTTACTTCCTTTGCGGGAAAAAGAATAGACGTAGTAGACAACTTAAAATACCTAGGGCTAACTATTGGCCATGGTCTCACCTTTAAGCCCCATGTAGACCAGGTAACTAGGTCTCTCCACGTCAAACTTGGCACCATGTACAGGCTAAAAAAACAACTTATCCCAGAGGCAAGATGAGCAATGGCCTCCAGTGTCCTCCTACCTACATTAACGTACGCTGCCCCTGTAATTCAGGGTATGGCAAAGGTTGAGGTTGACAGGCTTCAGGTCCTGCACAATAAGGTGGCGAAGTTTGACATAATGAGTCACCCAAGAAGCCACCCCTGCATCTTGCTAGCGCAGCTGCACTGGCCTTCCTTGAGGCTCATCTATAGTATCCCCTGCTCTGCCTTCCATACAAATTGCAGAGCCCGGCTGCCCCACCAAGCCTAACAAGAATAATCATGCCTAAGCCTAACCCATGAGTACTCAGAACCTCGGGTCAGTCCCTACTGGCAATCCCCAGAGTCAAGACTCACACAGGAGGCAAATCCTTTGCTCTCACTGCCCCTAAGCTGTGGAACAGTCTCCCACCTTTAGTACAGGAAGCCACCTCGCTGTTAAACTTTCACACAAGGCTCAAGTCCCACTTGCTTGAGGCAAGCTCATGCCATTGTGAAGGTGTAGGATAATCACCCCGGTCCTAAACACAACACCAATCCCCCTTCTCTTCTCACCAAAACTGACACCAAATTATGCCTTAATTCTCTCAATTGGTGCACTTATGGTCTATAATTTGAAACATTGCCTTTATTGTAATCATGTCTACTTCTCATTACCCTGTAACACCTGACTGTATTGTACTGTATTGTACTGTTTCTGTTTCCCAGGTTGCCCCTGAAAAAGGAACCTTTCAGGGCCCAGTGGGCCTACCCGGTCATCAAAATTCAATAAAATAATTAGATGTAATATTTTATATACAAGTACAGAATATACATAGAATAATACATGGGGTGGTGTGTTTAATGAGATTTTACACACACCCAAGGTGCTGGATGCTACATAAACCCCAAGATCGAAGCTCAAGGGGTTTACTTAAGCATCCACGCTGATGACGTATGTAAAATTGGAGTTTTACACACCACCCCATGTTTTATTTTATGCAATTGCTGGGGAGCATTTTCTTGCCACAGCAACTATATAAAATAAAACTACAATGCTGTTCAGCCATGGTTGGCTTGACGCGCTGTCCATCCGTGCCCCATTCTATGCTCAGGCTGAAGTGCAGCTTGTTCAAACACTTATTTTTTGTGACTGCTTCCTCCAAGTAAAAAAAAAAAATACAGTGCAAAAGTCTGTAGTTGATGGCAATAAAACTTACTCGCTGCGGAGTCCAAGTATGGGAAGTGCAACTGGCTAGCTGCAGTCCTCGAGTTTACATGACTAAGGGAAGATTGCGGGCGGCACATGCGTGGAGCGAGAGAAACCCAACATGTGTTCACTGTTATAACCCACAGGTTATAACGACAAATTATAACCGGGTTTCTCCATGGGAGAAAACGCTCCCTAGTTATTATAAAACATTAAAATACAGATTACTGAATGCAAAACATTAGGCTTTGGTCTGAATATATACTGTAAGCCATTAAGTTAGATATGAAAACAGGATACTTCATAGTTAATCCAGAAGATCAGAATGTTGTGGGTTGTAGCCCCATATCAGGAACTTGGGGTAAAATCCCAATACCGACACTGTAGTGCAGCATGAGGGGGGTGCTGCACTCCTGAGGTGCTGCCATCTTTAGGATGAAACATTAAACCGAGATCCCGGTGCCTTTTCTGGTGGTTAAGCAGGTGGTTGTTAAAGATCCCATGGCATTTCTTGAAAAGACAAGTAAGAGAATTTCCCCAGTGTCTTGGCTCGATTTACCCCACCCACTAAAAATACTACCAGCAGCTTAACCTTATTCAATATGTCACTTTGCATCTGTATCCCCCCAGCGACGAAGCTGAAAATAGGCATAACTGCCTAGCCTTCCTTTTTTTTTTTGTATTATCTGTTTATGCCCCCTACATGCTTTGAAGCTGCCTCTTCTTCAGGCCACCATGGTCCACAGACATTTCCCCTACTATCTCCCCCTTGGCTACCTACCTCATATCTGCAGCCTTTCATGGAGTAGCCTGGTGTAACCCTTCACTGGGTGGGTCATCCGCCTCCAAGAGGGAAGGCACCAACAAGAGGAGACCAGCACACTATTCTTTTTTTTTCAGTCCCGGGTGCTGCTGAGGCATTTCATGGCTTCTGGGGAGTCTTCAAAGGTGCCTGAGGCCAGCAGCTGTCATCCGGCTAGACTTCAGAGCGGTTTCCAGTTTTCTGGTTCCCCCAGCATGCTGCTCGTGTTGTACCTCCAGTCTCCACCAGGGACCGCTACTAAGTAAGGCCATTCCCTTACCCACCCCAGGATAGGAGAGCAGTCCTTCAGACACTCAATCCTATCCTCCCCCTCCCAACCCCCAGTGATCTGAGTCCACTCCTGAACCCTGGTTGCCGGCGTTTGTCGAGGTAAGGCTCCAGCGCCTCAACCCTCTATGCCCCTGGGATGGCTGCCTAGCCCTCCTTTAACAGTTAACAAAAATTCAATAAATGAAATGCCCACTTGCTGGTTAAAAGTTCAAGAACCTGTGTCCAAAATATGAGAAAGACTTTTCACCAATTTTTGTCTTACAGTGTTTCCCTTGAAATTGTCTTGATTGAAGTACTCTTAAAGTACAGACAATTTTGGTTTCACTATACTAAACAACTCAACAGGCTGATGTGCTGCCAATATTCCATAAATCATCAAAGAAACAGTCTGTAGCAACAAGCAACAGTGTGGATCAGCACCTTCCAAACCTAATATGTTTTCTTCATAAATAAACTATTTACAGGTTAACTTTCGTGTGTATCTCTTTAATTTATTCTGTAGTAAAAGTTAAACACATACTGCTCCCAAATCTCAGCGCATACTGCATAAATGGGCCATATCAAAACCATTTCACAGGCAGGTGTAACAGGTCTCACGGATTCACAAATCCCCAATATCGCTCAAAGAAGACATCCATTAATTGCTACCTGGCTCTGGCTGCGAAAAAACTTTAGAAGCACTTTGAAACAGATGGACCTCACCTTTTTGACTCAAACATCCATGTAGCCAGGTCATTAATGTTTCAATCACTGCTAAGAGATATAACAATTCTTAGTTTCCTTGGCTACACTCAAGCCCCTCCCTGCACAGTTCCTCTTTTTTAAACATTTTTTTTTGTAAATATTTTTCATTTTTCTGTGGTTTTTTTTTTTTTGCTAACGTGTAGTGCTAAGATCTTTAGGAATTCTTGGTTTCCTTGGCTGTGCCGAAGCCCCCCATATTCCCTTTTTTAAATGTAGTTTTTTTTTTATTTTAATTTTTGCTAACAGGTAGTATTAAGAGCTAGCTATAGAAATTCTCGGTTTCCTTACTGCGCTCAAGCCCTCTTGTAGTTCCATCTCTGTTTATTTTTTGTAAATATTTTTAAGCTTTTTTGCTACATGTATTGCTAAGAGCTATGGGAATTTTTAGTTTTCTTGGCTGTGCTGAAGTCCCCCCATAGTCCCTACATTGTTTAGTATTTTTGAGTTGTTTTTTTTATTATTTTCTGCTAACACATAATGCTTAGAGCTATAGGAATTCTTTGTTTCATTAGTTAAGCTCAAGGTCCCCCCCCCCATAGTCCCTATTGTTTAAATTTTTTTGTGTAAATATTTTAAGTTTTTCATTTTTTTTTTACATTTAGTGCTAAGCTTTACTTTAACATCTGCTGTCCAATGGAAGCAGCATTCTGATGTCCTCCCAGACTGCTTCCCATCCCATGCTGGCGGACGTGACCATTGTCATCTTCTGCTAGTGCTGTGCCAGTGGTTTAGGTGACATTAAAGGTCTGATTTAAGTAACACACAGTAAACAGATTTAAGTAAGACTGTTTCTAAGCATGTGAGGCTGAGGCAGAGTTGCACTGAAGCAGACAGCATGTGCCATCTGCTCAAATTGAGCGGGCTAATAATGACATGGTAAAAGTTGTTGTACTATATTATGGGGGACTCGAGATGTCAGGGCATGTCCAAATCCTTTCCTTGCTGGAGACTGTGCAGCTAGGAATGGTGGTGCTGATCAGGACTGTGGTGCTGCCAGTGCCAGTGGGAGTGAGGGGAGACTTGCCCACAGGAGGTACAGGGTTAATTGATAGTACCTGCTGGAATGTGAAATGATCTAATGGTTAGGTGAAGTTGATATATGGTAAATTCCCCTTCAAAAAGGCTAGAAACTCAATACTGTCCAGATCTAGCCTGGAGCGATTAGGCAATATCTCCAGTTGTGCTGAAACATTTTTCAGAAGCAGTCGATTTTGGGGGACAGGCCACTTCAGCCAGTGCATGCCAAATCGCTTTTCTGTCCTGTCTGAATTTGATGGCATCAATATTATGGCTAAACAGTGGCTCTGCTAAATATGCCTCCATCATGTAGTCTGGTGTTATATTCGTGTCTTCATTCACAATGTCTGCGTAACATTGGTACTGTGTGCCAAACAGCCCCCATGTTTCTTTTGTTGTGTCTCCTGGAATCAGATCATCAATTTCTTCTTCTTCTTCCCATCTGATGGCATCATCATCATCATCATCTCCACCACCACGCTGATGCTGCCACACCCTGACACTGGAAGCATGGGATGTAGGCCCAAGAGGCGGAGCAGGAGGAGTTTGAGTTTTGGCTTTTGTACGTTGCCTGCACTGCCCTATCTGAATTGTCTGCAAGACTTTGTGTTTGACATAGTCAAAATGTGCAGGAGGTATGCAGATATGCTTATATCTGGGATTCAGTAATGTTGCCATGCCAAATTAGGTGTCCAGTCGAATGCTTTAAAATCTTTCTTCAAGTTGTGTCAGAAACATCTCTACCACTTCCTTAATAAGGATTACATCCAGCATCAGATGCTGCTGGGATGATGAACTAGGAGTGTCACCACCACCACCACCATCTTGTCCAGCACTAGAATCCTGATCACCACTGCTGAAGTCATTATCATCACTTCCACCACCACCGATGCCACAACCACCACCACCACATCTACCTGCACCACCAATGGCACCACTGCGACCGGCCTTGCTTGTTGGGTTGTTGTTCTGGTAGATGTTATATAACATTGTATGCATTGTTAAAGTAGACTCACCATAAGCAGGACCATGCTAAAAGTAGAGGATTCAGCAGACATATCTTTGGTGGCCTGTTCATAAAGTTTCAGAAGTGGAACCAGCCGTTGCAGCACACATCACTGCCCCTTGGACAGGCATCCCTCACACAGCGCATCATCAAATTCCATAGCCAGAACTCGGCTTTCTGTTCCACTAGTCTTTGCACCATGTAAAAGATAGAGTTCCACCTCATCACCATGTCTTTAATCAAGCAGTGTTGTGGGACATTGTGCTTTTGTTGGTAATGTTGGAGGAGCCCAGCACATTTGGGGAGTGATGAAAATATCTTGTAATGTCCTTAATGGTGTCTAGTATTTGTTTTGACTGTGCATGTTTCTAAAGCATATAACTCACCACCAGACTCAGTGCATGTGTGAAGAAAGGTGCATGGCAGAAACCTCCATTGTTCATGGTCTTCAGCATGTTATTCCCACTGTCTGTCTGTCTGTCACAAAAATTCTCACCTTCAGGTTGTGAGAGTATATCCCGATGCCCAGTATTGATTGTCGGAAGTGCAGAATGTTTTCCATGACTGACACATTAAGCAAGACACTCCTTATAACCCAGTTCCTCTGTGTATCTGTCCGCTTCATGATAACTCCCGCAGGGGCTAGTGTTGGTGGTGGAGGTGAGGCTGCAGTTCTGCTGTTGGTGCTTGACATAACTCAATGAGTAGTGTGACTCAGGAAGCTTTGGTTTGCAGTACTGATCCAGATGTTACTAGCAAAATGAACATATTCTCCATCTGCCTCTTTGAGAAGGGTTACCATCTATATGTATAAGGCCTCATACATTGCAGGGAGAACATGCAAGGAAAACATGATGCACGATGGTATACGTATTTGGGTTTCAACTCATATAAGAGTCTTCAAAAGCCGGTGTCTTCCACCATGGAGAATGGCTGCAGATCAAGTGCCATCATCTTACCTATCAATTGAGTGATTCACACAGCAGCTGGATGAGTAGGTGGCATTTTTGTGCAGGCATTTAATGACTCCTGCAGTGTGTTTTTAGTGGCAATAAATTCTGGACTAGCACTGGTGCTGGTGCGTCCACTATCGCTATTACCTCTGCCTAGTGGTAGTGCTGGTGGTGGTGGCGTTGTTGGTTGGAGTGGTGTTGTGGAAGGATTGCCACTAGTGTCAGTTGGCTTTGATAGCTGCTGCCATGGGGAATGCATAATTTGAACAAATCTTTTCATCCAGCCACCTGTACCTGGCTGCTGCTGCTGTGTCTGACCTATGTGTGGATTGTGAAGGGATGGGACTGTTAGCAAGATGCCATTGTCATGCTTTAGATGATCAGTCAGAACACTGGTTCCCAATGTCCATATGGATTTACCCCTGGTGATCTTTATCTCACACATCGTTCAACATACTATCAGTGGATTTGTGGGGTCATCCCTGAAATAGTCCCATAGTGCGGAACATCTCTTGGCCTTCTTAGCTATATGACCACCAACCTGAGGGATTGGGGGTCCTTAGACGAACTAGGGTGACCACTGCAAGATGTCTTTTTCCTTACCATTGGGCATGAATGAAGTGGCTGCTCCATGTGATCACCAGAAGCAGAAGCAGTAGTAGCACATTTATTAGGTGGGACTGAAAACTTGGCCTGGAATTTGGATCTCCCTGCTTCATCGAGTTGCTTTTGTTCTTATCTCTTCTTCATTGCTTCTCTTACTTTCCCACTCTTGTCCTCCCGTACTGGTGGTGGTGTTGGCCTCCACTCATCAAAATCATAGTCCTCATCCAAAGAGCTTGTTGTAACTGACAACAGACTTTCAACCTCCACTTTCTCTTTTCCTTCTCCTGCTTCCTCCTCCAATGTTACCTGCTTCTCCTCTGCAACTTCTCCTTCCCTACCTATCTTTACCTCCCTCTCAAGTGATGCTTCACCCGTCCCATGTCATTTTCCTGCTGCCTCCTCCTTTTTCCTGTGCTTCTTCTTCCCCTTCTGAATCACCATCACCTCTCCCTCCTCTGGCACCTCTGCTTCCATATACTGTTCCTCTCTGGAAGTCTCCTCCTCTGTAACCAGTTGTGCTGGTGGTAGACATGCTACTGGTTTGCTTTTATAAAACATAGGGGTCAGTATACCATAATGAGCACTTTGCACAAGTACACAAACAAATCCTTTTTCCTCAGGTGACAGGATAACAGTAGTGTCAGACCCTGCAGATTCACTCTTTGATTTATGACCTGTTGGTACACTCGGAGAAGGAGCATCACATAGTGCCTTAAGCCAGTGGTGGCTGACTGGAAATTGTCCATGGTGCTCACCATGGTATGGGTGTACAAGCTGCTGAGTTGGCATCTCACCTGGCACTCTCAGCTGCTGTCGTGTGGTTTGCACAAGATGCAAAGGTTCAGGGCTTGCCTGTACATCTTTGGAATTGGCTGGAGGATCCCTGGGCATTACATCGCCACCATGAGTAGTGGGGAAAGCAAGGTACTTGGAGAAGAGAAGGAGCAGGACTACAAGCAGTGGAAGACCTGGGAGTTTCTGCTTTGCTCTAGCTGGCTTCAGCAACACCACATGCACCACTGGACACTCTGTGACTGAATGGTTAAACTCCTGCTTAAAGTGGGCATACAACCAGATGACTTCTGTGGACTGACAAATCCCCATGGTTTCTTTAGATGCACTATCACATGACCCATCCTAGTATGCCTCTCAGCCTTGGACCCACCACCACCACCGCCAACTGCACCAACACCAACACCACACTCACTGTCTCTCTTCTCTTTCTCCAACATCCTCACCATGTACTTCATCGTCACCATAGGCCACACATAATGACTGCTACTTGCTGTGGGGATAAATACCATAGTGGAACCTTTCCCTTTGGTTCCTCATCCTCCTCTCCCAGTCCTCCCTGCTTCCCTTTCAAGACATTCTTGCTTCATCTTTATGGCAGGCCAGACATGGAATACACTGCCTGTCATGAAGACTAAGCTGCAAATAGATAAAATGTTTCACAGGATTTTTTCGAGGGGGGGGCTCCAGCTTCCACAGGCAGGTCAGGAATGGCACACAGTGCATGTCATGAAGATTAAGTTGCAACTGGTTAAAGTGTTTCACAATATTTTTGGGGGGGTCTCCGGGTCCCACGGGCAGATCAGGCTAACAGTACGCACTGCCTGTCACAAAGATTAAGCTGCAACTGGATAAAGTGTTTCACAAGATTTTTGGGGGGGAGACTCCAGCTCCCACAGACAGGCAGTGTTGGGTAAGTTACTTTTTCTATTACTTTTGGAAACTTGCTTCAGAAAGTTCTGTGCAGTCACTAGCAAGGATGGAGAAGTACTGGAAAAGGTACTACACCTTACAGTTACAATTACTTAAGTCTTTTGATACAAAAGTAATGCATAACTAAGTGATTACATTTATTTGAAAGTAACTAGTAACTAACCTATTACTTTCAAATAAATGTCATTGGTTATAGTTATTTATTATTTTTGTATTGTTTTTGTATAAAAAGAAATAAGTAACTGTAACTGTCAGGTGTATTACTTTCTATAGTAATTCTCCATCCTTGCTAGTGACTGCACAGAGCTTCCTGGAACAAGTTTCTAAAAAAAAAAAAAGTAATAGAAAAAGTAACTCACCCAACACTGCAAACAGGCCAGGCATGGCACATCCTGCCAGCCTGCCAGCCTATCATGAAAACTGAGCTGCAATTGAATAAAGTGTTTCACAAGAGTTTTTTGGGGGGAGATTCTAGCTCTCACAGACAGGCCAGGCATGGCACACCCTGCCAGGCTGCCTGCCTGTTAGGAAGACCAAGCTGCAAATGAATAAAGTGTTTCACAATATTTTTTTGGTGAGGGCTCCAGCATCCACAAGCAGGTCCAGCACAGCACACACTGTCTGTTATAAAGACTAAGCTGCAATTTGATAATGTATTTCACAAGATTTTTTTGGGGGGGGTTAGGCAAGCTGGAGCCTTGCAGCACCCTGTCCCTGACCCAGCAGCACAGCCACAAGCCACCCACAATCACGAAAACTGCAATATGATAAAGTTAAGAGTTGGGGCTTAGGCACCCACTCAGTCAAGAAAAGTACCAAAAACTTTGGTTTGGAAGATTTGAGGACAACAACAGCACTGGACTACTGCAGTAGGGCAGGCCCGGGGCCCTTCTCCCCTTCCCCCTGCTTGCCTTTACAATGCTCTTTTTTTCCTTCCACGTTCCTGCATATCAAAATCTGTGGAACTGCAGTGGCAGCTTGCAAGTTAACTCCAAGAAACTGCTGTTCACAAATTGGTGGATTTTGGTAACCTTTTTCGGATGTTGGGCCCTATGCACTATCCCAACGTGCCACAGAAACTGGGCAAGTTGATATAGATACACGGGAATGCCGTGCAGCAGGGGTCCCGTGGATCCCCGGCGGCATTCACCAAAGGTGCGCTATTCAGTGTGCACCCAATTCCTTGGTTGCACAGGCAGCTATGCATCAGGGCGGTCTGGGGGGAGTAATGGGGGCATGCCCACATTATGTACCATTCACAAAGGCGCATAGTGCTGCACACTGGGGGTGTAGGTGGGCACTGGATACGGCAGGGGAAACCCTGCCATAACTGCAGTATGTGTTTACGTGCACACAAGGCCCCCACATGACCAGGCAGATGTTTACAATGGTTCCACATCATAACAGTGATTGTGGAACAGCGATTGCCATTACAGCAAGTGTACATCGCCGTAAAAACCAAAAAGGCGATGTGCACTCCCAGCGAGAAAACACGGCGTGCACAGAAAAAGTTGTTCTGCAGGGAACTTCACCCACTGCTCCCCCCTTACAAAGGATTACTAACTCCAGGGGGGTGAATGTTGGGAAGGGGGAGAAACTCAGAAGAAAAAATAAAAACTCCGAGACAAAATCATACCAAAACGCTATGTCCCTCCCCAGCCCCGAATCCTGCACCCTCCCCACTGTAGCCAGCCACCCTCTCCACTCCACCACGGTGTCAGCTCAGCAGCCTACTGCTCCACTACCCCTTACATACCCGCCCCCTCTTCTGGTCTCCTTCCCTTTCTTCCCTTCACTCTGTTCTTCACCAGTCGCTACCCTTGCAGGGTAGCCCACAAATCAGGTGCGAAAGTGAGTCGCTCATATTTGAGTCACTCACTTTAAGTTGCCATTATGACGGTATACTGTTTACAACCCCCCAACAGAATCCCCATCCCTCACTGCAGCCCATCCCCAAAGACACAGCCAAAACCTGTCCCCAGTCAGTTTAGTGAAAACTACCCCTGCACACACACATATGTGCCTCATCCCCATTTGAGCTGAGTCCCACCGCACACATATGTGCCCCATCCCCATCTGTGTGTGTAAATCCACCAGCCACACATCAGAGCCCCATCCCTGTCTTTGTGCATAAACCCCCACCACATATCAAAGCCCCATGCCCTTAGTTGTTGTAAACCCTGCCCCAACCGGAGCCCCGTCGTGAAGGACCCATCCATGTACAACAAACCCTGACTACCCCGACCCCCAATCCAGGCTCCTCAGCCTGCACATTGGTGGACAGTTGCACCCAACCCCCCACTACACTGACAACATCACCACCTCATCTCCTGTACCTGCATGTCAGTGCCACAGCTATGGATGGCCAGCGGCACATCCCACCGCACATCTCCTTGGCCACCGGCCATCCAACTGATGCTGGGAATGCGATGCCTATTACAACAGCATGCTCCCAGCATTGGTTGGATGGCCAAGGTCAAGAAGGTGTGCAGAGGGATGTGCCACTGGCCATCCATAGCCGTGACACAGACATGCAGGTACCATGGTGTGGGGGGAGGTGTTGTCGGTGCCCTGGGGGATGGAATACCACTGTCCACCAATGAGTGGGCTGAGGAGCCAGGATCGGGGTTGGGGGTGGTTGGGGTTTGTTGTACATGGATGGGTCCTTCACAACAAGGCTCCAGTTGGGGTGAAGTTTACAACAACTACAGGGATGGGGCTCTGATATGTGTCAGGGGGGGTTACGCACAAAGACAGGGAAGGAGCATTATCTTGTTTTTTTTTTTAAAATAATGATGAGTCTGCGCTCTTTAAACCAGGTTTCAGCATCATTGAAGGAATGTTGTAGGTGCCCTGAGGGAGGGATTTTGTGGGTGGCAAAATAACGGCATCGTCGGCGTACAACAGAATATTACCAGTGCAGGCTCTGGGCAGGGTGTTTAAAAAGAGACTAAACAATAGGGTACCCCTGGAGTACTCCCGAGTGGATGGGTCATGTTTCTGAGAGTGTTCCATTGATTTTGACACACTGAGAATGGGCCGATAAGTAGCTCGAGTACCAGGCAAGGGGGCCAGTGGAGAAACCAGTGTGATAGAGTGCATCTAGTAGAAGAGGATGGGAGACAGTGTCAAAGGCCTTAGAGAGGTCAATGAACACTGCTCCAGCTAGGGAGCCAGCATCCAGGGAGGAATGCAGGAAGCTGGAGAACTCCATTATCACCGTGCCAGTGCTGTGACCAGCACGGAAGCCATGCTGCTCTGGACACAAGATATTATGCTTAGCCAGATATTCTGTGATTTGATTGTCAACCACTTTTTCTAGGGCTTTGGAGAGGGGAGGAAGAATGGAGCAAGGTCGGTAATTGCTGGGGGTGGACCTATCGCCCTCTTTATGTATAGGGGTGACTATGGCAGTTTTCCAGGCAGAGAGGAATTTTCCCAGACAGAGGGACCGGTTAAGTTGGCTGGTGAGGGGGACAAGGACTTCATCTAGGACCAGCTGGAGTATTTTGGGGTCTAGGGAATCATTGTTAGGGCTGTTACACTCTAAAGCTTTAAGTAGGAGGGGTCTGGCTTCCTGGGCAGAAACCTTGTGTAGGTGGAACCAGAGGCGCTGGAGGACTGGGGGTGGTAGGTCAGGGGGTGGGTCAAAGAAGTTACTAGGGAGGAGAGAGCTAAGGTCAGTAAAGGAAGAGTAAAGGCAGTTGGCAATGCGTGTGCACAAACACTTATTATAGAAATATAAACTTTGACGGCAGATAAGGACCACTTGGCCCACCCAGTCTGCCCATTTCCCTACCTATTGGATAAGCTGCATATTCTAGTTAACCAACAGTCTGCTTCCTGCAATCCCCCACTACATTTGCCTTATGTCTGTCTCATGCATGTTTGAATTCCCCCACTGTTTTAGAACCCACAACCTCTCCAGGAAGGCGGTTCCATGTGTCCACCACTCTCTCCATGAAAAAGAATTTCCTCACATTACCCCTGAGCCGTTCCCCCTCTAACTTTAAATTGTGCCCCCTTGTTCTTACACATCTCTTTTTCTGGAAGATGCTACCCTCCTGGACTTTGTTGATTCCCTTGAGGTACTTAAAAGTTTCTGTCATGTCCTCCCTTCCCTCCTTTCATCAAGGGTACACATATTAAGCTCTCTCAGTCTCTCTTCATATGGTTTCTGATGTAGACCCTGCACCATTTTAGTTGCCCTCCTCTGTACTGCTTCCATCCTGTCTATGTCCTTGCATAGATGAGGTCTCCAAAACTGCACGCAGTAATCCAGATGGGGTCTCACCAACTGTCTGTACAGAGGGATAACCACTTCCCTTTTTCTACTTGTGATGCCCCTCCCTATGCAACCCAGTATCCCCCTGGCTCTCCTTACTGACTTCTCACATTGCTTACCCACCTTTAGGTCATCTGATATGACTACACCCAGATCTCTTTCCATTATTGTTGTTGTTAGTACCTCCCCTGCTATTGTGTACTCTTCTCCTGGATTTTTACTTCCCAGGTGCATTACTTTGCACTTCTTTGCATTGAATCTAAGTTGCCATATGTCTGACCATTCCTCCAACCTTGCCAAGTCCCTTCTCATCCTTTCTACCCCCCTTGTGTATCAACTCTGTTATAGATCTTTGTGTCATCTGCAAAGAGGCATACCTTTCCTTCCAGACCCTCTGCAATGTCACCTATAAAGACGTTAAAGAGGACTGGACCCAGTACTGAGCCCTGAGGTACTCCACTAGTAACCCCTTTCTTCGGAATGTGTTACATTCACTATTACCTTCTGTGTCCTGTTGTGCAGCCAGTTTGCTACCCAGGCTACCACCCTGGGACCCACTCCCAGGCTGGCTAACTTGATTATTAATCTTTTGTGCAGGACTATGTCAAATGCCTTGCTAAAGTCTAGGTAGGCCATATCCATAGCCCTTCCCTGGTCTATTACTTTGGTCACCCAGTGAATGAAATCGATTAGATTCGTTTGGCATGACCTTCCTGCTGTGAATCCATGCTGCTTTGGGTCCTGTGCCCCGCTGGCCTCTAGGTACTCAACAATTCTTTCTTTCAGAAGTGATTCCATCATTTTCCCCACCACTGAGGTCAAACTAACAGGTCTGTAGTTTCCTGCTTCTGCCTTGCTCCCACTTTTGTGAAGGAGAATCACATCTGCCCTCCTCCAGTCCTCAGGTACCACTCCATCCTCCCATGATTTGTTAAAAAGTATGGTCAGTGGTGTCACTAGGTCCTCCCTTAGTTCTTTTAGGATTCTAGGGTGAATCCCATCAGGCCCTATTGCTTTGTCCACCTTGAGTTTTAGGAGTTCTTTCAGGACTCTTTCTTCTGTAAATGGACTGGCGTCAACCCCACTACCCAGAGTGCTGCTATTGTTTGGTTTAGGTAACTTCTCCTCTTCTTCTTCTTTAAATACTGAGCAAAAGTATTCATTCAGTATCTCTGCCTTTTCACTGTCTCCCTCTGCCCACCTCCCCTCTCCTTTATTAATCTTCACTATCCCTCCCTTAACCTTTCTGTGCTCCCTAATGTACCTATAAAAGGTTTTATCCCCCTTCTTAACTGAATTGGCTATCTTTTCCTCGGTTTGGGCCTTTGCTTTTCTGACTGTCTTCCCCACTTCTTTCTGCTTTAATTGATATAGTTCCCTCTTGTACTCCTTCTGTGATTCCTTATCATGCACTTACTTTGTATGTGCTCATATTCCATCACTCAAATGTCACTGAAATTGAATCACTATATGTGTGTGTGGGGGATGGTACTCACTAAACCAACAGGGTCCAGGTCTCGGCTGTGTGTTGGGGGGTAGACTGGCATATGGGATGGTGCAGATGCTCTGCTGGGGGGTGGGTGGTTCTGCTATTCATCGAGATGTGCCACGGGGTGGTTATCAGGCAGGCAGGGACCACTGGACATTGGGGCATGGCCGTGCATGCCCGGGTGCCTACATTAGCTATTCATGCATCTGGACCCATGCTTATTTACGCAAGTGATCCACTCTGGGACCCAGGATGGACAACTGATTGGCTGCCCACCTGGGTCTGGTACTCCTGCCCCGACCGCCTTCCATACACCTGCATGCCAAGGGGGCAGGGCCACAGACAGGTGGCCAGCATTAATGCATACAGGCATGTTCACATCTGTCCGTGGGTGAAGATCTTCGCTGGTGGGGTATGCTCCTCTGGTGCATACTTTCCACCTATTCTTGCATAGGCACCATTAATAGTAAAGACAGTGCAGCACACACAGAAACGTCCTTCCTCATTGACACTAGAGCAGCAATGGTACACAGAGCTGCAGAACACTCAGTTTTGCCAAGATTCCACGCCCCTGATTGGTTGCTGAAGGTCAGGAAGCTGCCAGAAAGTATTGCACATGCTCACTTTAGAATAGTTGCATCGTGTCTGCTGAAGCACCAAAGAGCCGAAGTGAAGATGGCAATCTTCGGACTGGCTTCTGCTGGGCGGAAACTGTTGAAGTTCATCAGTTCACTGAATGCCCCTTCAGCTTCACACTCATCCTTAGTGTTATATAACAGTGTGTTTAAAGGGGAGAGAAAAAATAACATTTCTATACAATTTTTTACTATGCATCTTAAGTACAATTTATTTGAAATATACGGATGCCATGGAATGCAATAATTCAAAATTCTGCTTAATTCCACTGGTGAAATCTTCACCTTATCCCCTTAACACACAGACACACAACAAAAGGCCTCATGGAACCATTGTTTCCGTTTTACCTGGGACAGGGAAAACAGCAATGATTTCCTTGGCAAAATGAAAAGACAGGAGGGGGATTTTTCATGGTCACCTAAGAAGCACCAGAAATTACAGCTGAATGGTAATTCATTTTTTATGTTTGCTTGCACGCATGTGCAAGAAACATAGTGCCATCATCCGAGTTTTCAGAGGTGTGTCACCCCCTCTTCCAATTCAGTCAGTGTGTTGGCAGGCACAGCCCCAGTCCTCCAATGCATGCTGGAGCTGTCTATGACAGCTCCAAAATGCAGTGGCGTACAGTTGAAAGGGGGAGCTATGCTTCAGTGAGCAGTGATCAGATATCGCCTGCTCATGCGCAGCCCCCTCCACACACACACACACACACACACACATGCACGATACTGTGTGTTGCCCCCTCGCACACACACTGTATAGCCGATTGGGGTGCCCAATCCCCATCGGCTGTGCTGCCCCCAAAGTTTTCCACATGCCACGCTGGGTGCCCACCCCAGCATGGCAAGTCATTGTATAGCCAACGGGTGCCCAATCCCCATCAGCTCCACTGTCCTCCCCCAGAGTACAGGGTGCCACGCTGGGAGCCCACCCAGCATGGCAACTCGATGCGGGCCGACGGGGTGCCCAATCCCCCGCCAGCTCCATGACCCCTAACCAGTTATTCTTGTGCCACACTGGGAGCTCACCCCAGGTGGCAAACGCCCCGCCGCGTCATTTTAAAACAAAACACCTGAAAATTAAAACTGTCCCTAGCGCTTCTCCTGCCCCTCCCACAACCCGCACCACCCACTGTGCATCCTGCCTCCCCACACCATACTTACCTCCGCACTCGCGCGCGACGATCTTCGTGGACCGGAACACGCTCAGTATTTCTTCAAAGCTGACCGCGAACTGAGGAAACGACGGTAAGCTGTATAATGGGATAGATAGGGTTTTTTCAACTTTGTTGCATATCTCAGGCATTTTTTGGAATTTTTGCACCAAATTTTCAACATGGGGTTTTTGGGACCCCTTCTCATGAATGATGTCACTGTAATGGCGTTATTCAGGCCCGAAGGGTGATTTCGAAGTCACTGCATGAAATCACCTTTCAGGCCAGATTAATGAAATGACACTGCCAGCGTTCATAAGGTGGGCTCTCAAGAAGCCTATTTTGAAAATTTGGTGGAAAAATTCCAAAAAATGACTGCTTTACGAGTGTGCATTGCGCAGTTCCTACGCAGGCTCGTAAGTTCACGAATTTTCAATATTTTCACTCCAGATTTTCAACATTGCCATTTTATTGCACCTCCTTATGAGCAGTACAGCTGTCATTTTTCACATCTCACCCAAAATGTGTTTCCGCTAATGTAGCGCACAATGGTGCAGTTGGTGTGTGAAATCAATGTATGGGACACATTAAGAAAATCACAGTGACACTGTTCATGCGCAGATGTCTTAAAATGGCTATGTTGAAAATTTGGTGAAAAAATCCCTAAATATGACTGTTTTTAGCCGCAGCTATGCAGTTCCCACGCACGCTTGTAAGTTTGCGAATTTTCAATATTTTCAATCCAGATTTTCAACATTGCCATTTTATTACACTTTCTTATGAGCAGTACAGCTGTCATTTGTCACATCTTGCCCAAAATATGTTTCCGTCCATGTGGCGCACAATGGCGCCGTCGGTGTGCGAAATCAATATATGGGACACATTAAGAAAATCACAGTGACACTGTTCATGAGCAGAGGTCTTAAAATGGCTACGCTTGAAAATTTGGTGAAAAATTCCTAAAATGACTGTTTTATTTAGTGTAAGGGCGTAGCGTGTTCCTACGCATGCTCGTAAGTTTGCGAATTTCTTCATATTTTCACTCCAGATTTTCAACATTGCCATTTTATTGCACCTCCTTATGAACAGTACAGCTGTCATTTTTCACATCTCACCCAAAATGTGTTTCCGCTAATGTAGCGCACAATGGCGCAGTTGGTGTGTGAAATCAATGTATGGGACACATTAAGAAAATCACAGTGACACTGTTCATGCGCAGATGTCTTAAAATGGCTATGTTGAAAATTTGGTGAAAAAATCCCTAAATATGACTGTTTTACGAGCGTGCGTTGCGCAGTTCCTACGCACGCTTGTAAGTTTGCGAATTTTCAATATTTTCAATCCAGATTTTCAACATTGCCATTTTATTACACTTCCTTATGAGCAGTACAGCTGTCATTTGTCACATCTTGCCCAAAATATGTTTCTGTCCATGTGGCGCACAATGGCGCCGTCGGTGTGTGAAATCAATGTATGGGACACATTAAGAAAATCACAGTGACACTGTTCATGAGCAGAGGTCTTAAATTGGCTACGTTGAAAATTTGGTGAAAATTCCAAAATGACTGTTTTAATGAGTGTGCTGCAGCGTTCCTACGCATGCCTAAGTTTGCGTAATTCTCAATATTTTCACCCAGATTTTCCACATTGCCATTTTATAACACTTCCTTATGAACAGTACAGCTGCCATTTTTCACATGTCACCCAAAATGTGTTTTTGCACATGTAGCGCACAATGGTGCAGTCAGTGTGCGAAAGCAACGTTTGGGACAGATTAAGAAAATCACAGTTACGCTGTTCATGAGCAGAGGTCTTAAAATGGCTATCTTGAAAATTTGGTGACAAAAGTCCATAAAATGACTGTGTTACGAGTGAGCATTGCACAGTTTCCACGCACCTCGTGAATTCATGACTTTGTAATATTTTCAGTCCAGATTTTCACCAGTGGCATTTTTCCACACTTCCTTATGAACAGTACAGCTGTCATTACAACATGGCCGAAATGTGTTTTCACACTTTCAGCGCAGAGATGCGTGGTCACTGTGGGAAATCATTGTTCGGGACAGATAAAGAAAATCACAGTGACACTGTTCATGATCGGAGGTCCCAAAATGCCTCTGTTGACAATCTGCTGTAAAAAATCCCCAAACTAATTACATTACGGGTGTGCGTTGCACAGTTTCTATGCACGCTCGTGACTTCACCAGTTTTTAATATTTTACTACAGATTTGCAACATTGCCATTTTTTACACCTCCCCACGAACAGTAATGCTGCCATTTTTTACATCCTGTTCGGAATGTGTTTGCACCTGTGGTGCTAAATGCCATAGTCGCTGTGCATAAGCAGCTTTCGGCTAACGAACTGATATTGCCACTTTTCATGAGGTGTGAGGTGGGGTCACAAAAAAAACATGTTGAAAATTTGGAGTGAAAATACCAACGAATGCCTGAGGTATTATGGTTTCCAACCATAACGCCCAACCCCGTAGAGAATGACAGGCATCAGGGATGTGACTTGGGATTCTTGCCTGCAATGCTCATACCATTCCACACCATGCAGCCAGTGAGAGGATCGAGGTATGCTTTGGACTCTTGGCCCCAAAGTTCACCCCATTCTCCTATACTGCACCCATCTCACCATATTTCCTTGATTGCGATAAGGGCCAAGACCCTATATACACCGTGACACTTGTCAGTGTCTGCAGGGGTGGGGTGTGGTGAAATGGCATGGCTGTTATGCCTGACGACCCAAAGGCACACCCCAAAGCCTGTCACTCTCTGCAGGGTGGTGGTGGGGTTGGCTTCAGTTCAATACTTCACTGCCATTCCTATTACGCAGCTCTGTAACTTCTACACTACCACTGCCAATGCCAGCAAGCAAACATTCGACATTGACACATGCTTGTTTATGTTTGTGTAACTCCCATGGGACTACTATACCTTTAAAGCTCCCTAAAACTCGAAAATGAAAGGCACCAGCTATTATTAATGGACCTCATTCATCAGTGCTTCCAACTGTATTAGGACTTTCCCTGATCAGTACACTGAGCAAGCTGAATGTGGAAGTGCACTCGCATAGGACTGGTTTGGAGTGTGAAGTAATGTTTGTATCACAGAGTAGGGTACCTGCCAAAAACTTTTGTCACTTTCAGACAGGTGGACAGGGGGATGCCAGTGGCAGTGCTTTTGTCGGTTTTGAGTGGGCAGATGGGGGGATACCATTGGTGGAGCTGGACAACCATCACCAGCTTTTGTCAGTTTTGTGCAGATGGGCAGCAGGGGGACACTGGTGGCGAGGTGGGTCAGGCATGTGATATCGGCATTTGTTATTTTTAGGTGGACAGGGAGGATGGGGGATACTGGTGGCAAGGTGGGTCAGGCATGTGATATCGGCATTTGTTATTTTTAGGTGGACAGGCAGGATGGGGGATACTGGTGGTGAGGTTGGGGACCTGCTGCCAGTTTTTATCAGTTTCAGGACATCCTGAAAGAGAAATAGGGAGGAGGTTACCAGCAGTGGATATGGGCCACTGGTTCTTATACAGTGGGTGCTAATGGGAGAATGGGCTTCTAATATCTGGAAAAACATAGGGAAATGTTCGACTGGCAGTGGTGGGATTGAACTCTCGACCACTGTCTGTCTAAGGACAGTGCGGGGTCTTTTTCATGATTCGAAACTCCATGAAAATGGCAATTCCAAGTCATGAAATTGGGACCTCCCCACAAAACTGACATATACCAGGTTTGCCAAAATCCAGTTATCCCTAGGACGTTGAAAACACAATCTGCAAATGCACTCAATGGAACTTTATTTTCTAAATAATTTAAAATCTACATATTTTTCAGTAGGAAATACCTATTAATGATTTATTATTGGGAAAACCTCTAAAGAACCTGAACATTTCAGGTTTCAACTGCCAGCTATTTTTTATGCTGTTGGTGAGCAAAAAAAAGGTATTACTTTCCATATTTTCAGGGGAGGGGTTTTCAACCTTCTAGAACTTTTGAACTACTGCACTGGTACAAAATGTACAGGATTCAGAGTTCTTGGCACCAGCTCTGAGTGTGCAAAATGTCAGGCTTTTTACGTTCACTTGCGCGCATGCGCAAGGAACATCTTGGGAGAATAGGACAGTTTGGAGGTGTGACTGTCCTGTGCAATCCACTGCTCCATTGAGCAAGTGTGGCGGTCCTGCACCAATGGATGCGGGTGCTGTGTATAACAGCAGTGGTCTTCACTAAAGAAAATCCACTGGCTTGTAGTGCTGGCAGTACTTCACTTCACCCCAAAGTTTTTGGTGCCACATTGGAGCCCACCCCAGCGTGGCAAATCTTGTTTTACCGACGGGGTGCCCAATCCCCATCGGCTCCAAGTCCCCCAAACAGCTTTCCTGCTGCCACGCTGGGAGCCCATCCCACCATGACAAACGTCCCGCATCGCCTGAATACAAAAAACTGTAAATAAGAAAACCTTCCAGCGCTGTCTCCCACCCTCCCACAACCCGCACTCACCCACTGCGCACCCTGCCTCCCCACACCCCCTCACCCCATACTTACCTCCGAGCCCAGCGCAATGATCTTCACTGGACCGGAACATGTCTGCACTATTCAAAGCCGACCACAAACTGAGGAAATGCCGGTAAGCTGTATAATGGCTGGGGTTCAACTTTGTTGCATATCTCAGGCATTTTTTAATTTTTGCACCAAATTTTCAACATGGGGTTTTTGGGACCCCTTCTCATGAATGATGTCACTGTCATGGCGTTATTCGGGCCCGATGGGTGATTTCGCAGTCACTGTGCGAAATCACCTTTTGGGGCTGATTAATGAAATGACACTGCCAGCTTTCATAAGGTGGGCTCTCAAAAAGCCTATTTTGAAACTTTGGTGGAAAAATTCTTAAAATGACCATTTTACAAGCTTGCGTTGTGCAGTTCCTACACAGGCTTGTAAGTTCGCGAATTTTCAATATTTTCACCCAGATTTTCAACACTGCCATTTTACCACACCTTCTTATGAGTAGTACAGCTGTCATTTTTCACATCTCACCCAAAATGTGTTTCCCCATGTAGCCACAATGGCGCAGTGGTGTGCTAAATCAATGTATGGGACACATTAAGAAAATCACAGTGACACTGTTCATTAGCAGAGGTCTTAAATGGCTGTGTTGAAAATTTGCGACAAAATTCTTAAAAATGACTGTTTTACGAGTGTGCATTGTGCAGTTCCTACGCACGCTCGTAAGTTTGCGAATTTTCAATATTTTCACTCCAGATTTTCAACATTGCCATTTTACCACATCTCCTCATGAGCAGTATAGCTGTCATTTTTCACATCCGCCCAAAACGTGTTTCTGCCCATGTAGCTCACAATGGCGCAGTCGGTGTGCGAACTCAATGTATGGGACACATTAAGAAAATCACAGTGACACTGTTCATGAGCAGAGGTCTTAAAATGGCTATGTTGAAAATTTGGTGAAAAAATTCTAAAATGACTGTTTTGACGAGCATGCTAGCAGTTCCCACGCACTGTAAGTTCGTGAATTTTCAATATTTGCACTCCAATGACTTCCAAATACCTAAACAGCACATAGAAGCAAGCAACATTCAGCATTGACAAATGCTTGTTTATTTTGCATTCGCTTGCATGCATTGACAAGGAACGCTTTTGGGACAGTACTTTTGAAGGTGTGACCCTCCTGTCCAATGCAGTGCTCAGTGTAACATGTGCAACCCTACTGCACCAATGGATCTAATGAGCTGTCTATGACAGCAGTTTGGCTGCAGTGGTCTTCAGTTAAAGAAAAGCACCACTGCAATCAGCGGTGGTAACGTGTGTGTATTTAACATATTGATGTCACCCTTTTCCCTCTGGCTGCTAATAAAATCCCTCCCACTTCCTCCCTCTGCTGCCGTCTACCCTGTTCCCTTGTTCTTGCCCCCACCAAACACATTGTATGTGCAGACGGAGTGCCCAGTCCCCATTGTTTCCAGGCCCCCCCAACAAACACCCAGGTGGCATGCTGGGAGCCCACCCCAGCATGCCCATTGTCCCTGTAAATGGGAAAACTGTCCCGCAACATCTTTTGTTTTTAAACCTGTGAAAACAGAAACCATCCTCACTGTGTCTTGTACCCCTCCCAGAACCCACACCCACCCTTCTGCATCCCCACCCCTCACCCCATACTTACCTCCGGAGTCTTGGCGCAATGATCTTCAGTGGAGTGGGAACACGCCTGCGCCTCTTGGAAAGTCGAACGCAAACTGAAGAAATGACGGTAAGCTGTATAATGGCATAAATGTTTTTTTTTTTCAACTTAGGTGGCTATCTCGGGCATTTTTGCTAATTTTGGCACCACATTTTCAACAGGGGGTTCTTGGGACCCCACCTCATGAAATCAGTTACTGTCATGTGAGTTATTCGTTCCCCAAAGGTGATTTCACGGTCACTGCACAAAATCACCTTTTGGGATTGATTAACTAAACAACAGTGTCACTGTTTATGAGGTGGGCTCCCAAAAGCCTATGTTGCAAATTTGGTGAAAAAAAATGTCAAAAAATGACTGTGTTACGAGCGTGCATTATGCAGTTTCCACGCACACTCATAACTTCGAGAATTTGAAATATTTTCACTCCAGATTTTCAACACTGACATTTTTTCACACCTCCTTATGAACAGTAGGGCTGACATTTTTCACATCCTGGCTGAAATGTGTTTTTGCACATCCAGCACACAATGGTGTGGTCACAGTGAGAAATCAATGCTCAGGACAGATTATGAAAATCACAGTGACACTGTTCATGAGCAGAGGTCCCAAATGCCTATGTTGAAAATTTGGTGACAAAGAGTCCACAAAATGAAACAATGTCATGAGCGTTCATTACGCAGTTTCCATGTACGCTCATAAGTTCGAGAAATTGTTGTATTTTCACTCCAGATGTTCAACATTGCCATCCCTTCACTCCTCCCTATGAATGCTACAGCTGTCATTTTTCACATCCTGCCCGAACTGTGTTTTTGCACATGTGGAGCAGAATGGTGTGGTCGCTGTGGGAAATCAACGTTCAGGACAGATTAACAAAATAACTGTGGTACTGTTCATAAGCAGAGGTCTCAAATGCTTTTATGAGGTGGGGGTAACAAAAAGGTCATGCTGAAAATATGTAGTGCAAATACCAGCAATCGCACAGGGCATTAGGGTAAAGCACCATACATGCCAAACACCACTGCAAATACCTGCAAGCGAATGTCCGGCATTGACAAATGCTTGTCTGTTTAGGGACAGTCATATTATTTAAGCATCAAAACTGTGGTTTAACATTAAAAGGCCTACTCAACCCCAATATACACGTAGAGACATAACAATACCCCTATAATATACTGTATATACTGTATACGATAACTGCAAAAACGACATTTTATTTATTTATTTATTGTAACAATCGGATTACAACTTTGAGTCAGAGACTCATTTCCAAAGGCTCCACATCAGAATACAAAACATAACAAGAGGCAGACACTGTACATAGTTACATATGGGTGGAGGCAGATAGAGACAACAGGCTATATACATTACATGTTGCATATAGGCAGAGTACTATAAGTGGGGCAGGCGGATATTGCTGCTAGATCTATACAGATTTGGTAGCTATACAGTCTTGTAGGGAGCTTAAGCACGTCAGCGAGTAGTACAATCAACAATTTTATGCAAGGCTTAAATGCTGGTAGGTGGTTAGAGCAGCTGGAAAACCAACATTGTCAAAATACACGGTGGCAGAAGTGGGTCAGGGATATCTTTAACCCAGGGTCTTACCGTCTGTGGCCGATATCTGTATGTTAGTGGGGGCAGAGACAGGGGCGGGTGGAGATTATGTGGTTCTTGAGGGCTGTTTTGAAGGGGCCTAGCCTGGGAATTGAGGTGATGGCCAGGGGGAGTTCATTGTACCAGGTAGGTGCTCTGTAGGAGAAGGACCGTTGTGCCAGTGAAGTTGAGACTCTGTGAACAGCCCATATTAATTTGCCTGCTGTGTGGGTTTTTGTTGTACTATGTGCAGCATGGAGAGAGGTTGAGACTGCAGTGGGGATAAGGCCTAGCTGGGTTTTCTTAGTAAGGAGACATGTCTGATAATGTATTCTTTCGTCTAGAATGAGGATCTTTGTTAGTGTATATAGGGAACAGCTGTGGGTATGCTTATCAACCCCAGCAATGAGTCTACAGACTTTGTTAATGGATAGGTGGATTTTGTTTAGCGTTGTGAGGTCAGCAGCCGAGTAGACAGTTAGCCCGTAGTCTACAAGGGAGAGAACAGAGGAGGTAACAGCAATGTTTAGTGCCTCCTGGGCATGCATCATGCATCTATTATGGTTGAAGTAGGGGTGAGAGAAGTGGGCCACAGCCAACTTCAGTTTAACTTTTGAGTTGGGGCCTGGAAATTCAGTTTGACTTCACCAATTCAACCGAACCATTTTGACTTCCAACATTGTGATTGGCATAAAATAAAATGGACTATGACTGGGGAGTAGAGTCTTGAGGATCACAAATGAAATTTCGGAACAAGTTATTGGGAAAGGACTCCTTTTCTCCTTTAGATCATTTACCACATTACAAGGTAGCATGTTCCACCTAGGATCACTCATCAGTTTTAAATAGATATGAAAGTAATCAGCAAAACAACTCCTATCATAATTAAGATAAGAACTAGAAAGCTAAAAAAAAAAAAAAAATGGTTTGAATATGCAGGCCCTTTCTGGGCAGCAACTGGGGGGCACTGTATTCTGTTTTATGTTTATGTATGGCCATCAACACAAAACCCCTGTAATATAAAATTACTATCAGATTTATTTACAATGTATAAGTGAGCCTGGTTGGAACATATTACCTTGCAAAATGTGTAAATTATCTCACAAAGAGAATACAAAAAACTTCAAGTCATTATAAGCTTTTGAGAAAATTTAGGATAGAGTAGGACATGGCAAATGACGTGACCTTGGAGCAGTGCCATGCTTATGCATATTTCAGCAGGAATCTGTCAACTGACTACATCTATTTTAACTTAGATAAGAGCTAGAAAATCAGGAAAAGAAGAAATAGTTTGAACATGCAGGCCTTTTCCTGGCAGCACTTTAGGTAAGAGGCACTGGATTCTGATTTCAATCTTCTAGATCATCCCTCTGCAGTATATTTGAAAACTTCCTTCCTCCCATTAGGGACCACCCTCCAAGCCACTCCATGGTGGAATCTTGGCTGTCCTAAAGGGAGAAGAACCAGTTGTCAACCAAAGAGGTCAGACGGGGTGTTTCCTTAGTACTCCCTGGTGTGCGACATCATTAGAGGCAGCATGAAGATCTTGGATGTACTTGCACTTTGCTGTTCAGATGGATACAGGTTGGTAGAGTCTGCCCTACATAGATCCTGCCTCTCTGGGTCCCCAGGAAACAGTCATACAGTGGCAGATGCCACAAACCCTTCCCAGAGGCATTGTGAATCCAAGTAGACTGCGTTCAGCTCCCTATCAGCCCTGAAAGGGACCCAGTTCTTGGGACACAAACCCAGCCCTCACATGGTAGATGTCTGCACCATACACTAGGCTGTTGGGTTGTCCCAATCTCATGGGATCATTATTTTCTGCTTTCTATAGAAACAGTTTGTGGACTCCTCCCAAAAGGTTACTGATGAGGGGCCTTCGTATGTATTCCACCACCTCAGTTAGGCAGCGGCATGGCAGGTAGCTTCATTATCACCATTAATATCTCTTATGTGCTACTGAAACTGGACACTGTGAAAGACAGATAATATATTAAACAGTATTTATATTTCAAAGATTGATAATGCACACACCCATGGAGGTGTGCTCTATAAGTGGTGGGCCCCAGCAGCCACTAAGATTGATACAGAAGCCTATGGCCAGCTGTGACTTGATTACCTTGATAGTGCCTCCAACAATCTAGCACCACAAAGTACTGTAGTGTGCTGTCGGCTCTAGATTTTATAATCTTTGGTTTCAGATGCAAGCATGCTACCAGAGACCTTAGCTGTTGTTCTGTTTTTTTTTTTCTATAAAGATTTTTGTCTCTGCCCTTCCTCTCCTACCGTTCTTCAACTCAGTGCTGCATAGATACCTGTTGAAGATGATGGACCTTGGCACAGCAAGAGTTGTAGTCAGATTGGTGGGAAAATGACTCAAGGGTAGGCAGCGGGGGGTCATTGTCAATGGAGTTAAGTTAGTGGAGGGGGAAGTCACAAGTGGGGGTACCACAAGGATCTGTCCTGGGCCCGGTCCTTTTCAATATGTTCATTAATTACATTGATGAAGGAATCCAGGGTAAGATTGCCCTCTTTGCTGATGACACTAAACTTTTCAGAAGGGTGGATAGTGCTGAGGGAATTAGGGAACTGCAACATGACCTCCAAAGGCTAGAACGATGGTCAAATGTGTGGCAATTAAAGTTCAATGCTAAGAAGTGTAAGGTAATGTACCTGGGGAAAAGGAACCCCAGGACAGAGTACTGGCTAAATGGGGTTAAACTTAGTACTACATCAGAAGAGCAGGACTTGATAGTCATTATCTGCAACACCCTAAAGCAGTCCAGCCAGTGCAACAAAGCCTACAGCAAAGCAAGCAGAATGTTGGGGTGTATAGGGAGGGGTATAGATAAGAAAAGGAAGGAGGTAATTCTCCTCCTTTATCGATCCTTGGTAAGGACACACCTGGAATACTGTGTCCTGCTCTGGCTCACCACAGAAAGGATAAGGACAGGCTGGAGGCAGTGCAAACAAGGGCGACTAAGATGATACTGGGCCTGCAGAAGGACTCCTACAAGAAGCATATGAGAGCACCGAATATGTACTCACTGCAGGCCGGGGGGGGATATAATGGAGACTGTCAAGTTTCTGAAGAGCATAAACAAAGTGCACTACACTGAGTTATTTAATAGGAGCACCAGCTCAGTGACACATGGACATGACTGGAAACTGAAAGGGAGGGGCTTCAGGAGGGACTTCAGGAAATATTACTTTACCAAAAGGGTGGTGGAGTCATGGAACAGTCTGCCTGCCGAGGTGGTGGGTACCAAGACTGGGTAGGGCTTCATGCATAGGAGGAACAGAGTAAGGGCACAAAAAGTGAGCTCTGCTCCAAGTATGGGTGTGAGGAAGGATGTGCTTATTGGGGTGGGGGTAGGTCCTGAGATAGATACTAGGTCCTGGGCAATTTGGGACACACTGGATGGACCCTTGGCCTTTTTCTGCCATCATGGTCAACATTTCTATGTTTCTTTCTGTCATTCAGGGCTATTCCATGTTGAGCGACAGCAGGAGATTTTTCTCCCTCATTACCTTCTTCCTCCACTTGGTGTTGCAGAAAGCCTCAGTAGAAGGAAGCAAACTCTATGGTCCACCCACAGGGGGCACTGCAAGCTGGAACCTGGAGACATACATCCCCAGCCAAAGTGTCCCACCCCTTAGTAGCAGACTGCAGTCTGGCCTGCCTCCCAACATGGTGACTGGAGTCTGCTCCTGATCTCCAGTCCCCTGTATGGCAGCATGACACCACTGCTGGACCATCAGTGCAGTCCACACCTAGCTGGTTTTAGGCACCAGTGAAACCTGGGTTCGCTGTGGCCTCTGCTAATTGGGGGTCCTAGTCAAAGCCAATGGGCCTCAGTAGTTTCCAAATATTAGTCTGATTTACTGTCTTGGTAAAAAGTAATAAAGGGGTCAGTGGACTGTGCAGAGCCTTCTTGTGTGGCATCATAATGTCAAAAAATTGCTCACCAAGGTGTGGCCAGCCAATCAGAGACAGGTGAACAGAAATAGACTACGATGATCAGAGGGCCCCTTTAGCCATGGAGGTTGTATATCCGAATAGATGTAATAGTAATCGCTAAGGTGGGTTGTGTAGGGGGCTCCACTAATCTTGCTGGGTCCCCCAAAACCCTAAACATCCCTGACCAGAGAACCTCAATGACAGAGGCAGGAAATGTTAAAAAAATAACAAAGGGAACAGCAAATAAAAACAAATGTAAAAGAAATAAAAAAAAAAAAAAAAGAAAACTAGGAAGGATAAATGAGCTCTGATTCTAATCTTGACACGCCCCCTCCACCTGATTGGCTTGGATTATTTGGGTTTAATTGCTAAAGAATAAGGCAGGAATCTGAACCAGGTCACTGTTGGTTCACCCATCCTAATGAAGACCTCACGAATATTGTTTAGAAAAACACAAAGAACAAAAAAAAATTTAATATTTTCTCTGATCTCTGAATCTTGAGCAGATTTTAGACTCACCAAACTGGACTCTGAACTGAACAACATGAGGTCTCTTTTTGCACATTTATTACGAGACCCAGACTTGCTGTGTCGCCAGACATCTATTGGTGAAGCTTATTTTTGTCATTAAGGAATATGACTTTCTGCTCTAACTAGAATAGATGTTGTACCGGCAGTGCTTGCTATGGTCATTTCATATTTAATACTAATCATACTTAACTACAAAAGTCAATGTATTTAATAGTTGCCTAGCAACAGTGCAGCTCCAACAACATCTCTCTGTCCAATGAAATCAAAAATAGGCAGGTTGAGGACTAGGGATGGGGCAACCACAAGAGGTTCTGAGGCTCTGACAGGTTCTGATAAGGCATGCAAAGTTCTGATCGTTTCCCAAGCCTGCCTCAGAACTTTCAAACCTTTTAGTTTAAAGTACAGACACTGTTTTCACCATCATTTTCAACCTAATAAGCTATTGCCCATGAAGCAAAAGGAATCTAAGACAACTTGAAATTATACTTCAGTAAATATCATTCATGTCCTTTAGCTAGTTTGTACCACTTGTATAACATCACTGTATGACCACATCTGCCTCACTAGGTCCTTCCTCCATCTCTTTCTTTCTGGAGTTTTCCACCACCTTCAGCCTTTTTTCTAGACCAAGACAGTAGGGGGAGTACTGTATACTAAAAAGGGACTGAGGCCAACATTTTTGGTATCAATAAAGTCAGAGTTTGGATCAACATATCCTCAATCAGCCTCATGCCAAAAATCAGATCTGTAAGTTACTTTGTTTAAAAGTTACAGTACAGGTCATTTTGTAACCCATTTTCACTGCCTGTTCAAAAAAAGCCAGTTTCAGAGAAGAGCTACTGATGATGCCATAACCTGAACTCACAACCTAGTCCTCACTGCAATCTACATTATATGACTTATTTCTCCCATGTTACTTAAAACTGCAGTTGTAGTAAACATCTGAAAAAGGAAAACTGACACTGGGTGGGTCAGCACATGCACTTCCATAATGTGTAGATGAAAGGTACAGTACTTCAGAATGTGACTGGAGGTTGGAATGCAGCAGCAAACATGGCTTTAAAATGACTAGGTTGTGTACAATTTTTAGAATACTGCAGGTATGAGATTGTGAAATGTCACCAGGTTAAAATTGTGGAATGGCACCCTGATGCAATCTCAGAAAGTAGCTGAAACACATAATTTCGGAATGTGGTAGTGACACACAATTTCAGAATGTGGCAGTGATGCACAATTTTGGAATGTGGTGGTGATTCACAATTTCAGAATGTGGCAGTGATGCACAATTTCAGAATGCAGTGGTGACACTCAGGTTCAGAATGTAGTGGTGATGCACAGTTTTGGAATCAGGCAGTGATGCACAATTTTGGAATGCAGCAGTGATGCACAGTTTTGGAAAGCGCTGGTGATGCACAATTTCGGAAGGCGTTGGTGATGTACAGTTTTGGAATGTGGCAGTGATGCACAACTTCAGAATGCGGTGGTGATGCACAGGTTTAGAATGTGGGTGTGATGCACATGTTCAGAACGCAGCGGTGACACAATTTCAGAATGTGGCGGTAACGCATAGGTTTGGAATGCGGTGGTGACACACAGATTCAGAATGTGGCAGTGATGTATAGTTTTGGAATGTGGTGGTGACGCACAATTTCAGAATGTGGCAGTGATGTATAGGTTCGGAATGCAGTGTTGTCGCACAGGTTCAGAATGTAGCGGTGATGCACAGGTTCGGAATGCGGTAGTGATGCACAATTTCAGAATGCAGCGGTGATACACAATTTCAGAATGTGGCAGTGATGCGCAATTTTGGAATGCAGTGGTGTTGCACAGTTTCAGAATGTGGCGGTGATGCACAATTTCAGAATATGGTGGTGATGCACATGTTCAGAATGCAGTAGTGACACACAATTTCATAATGTGGCAGTGATGCATAGGTTTGGAATGTGTGGTGATACACAGGTTCCAAATGTGGCAGTGATGCACAATTTTGGAATGCAGTGATGATGCACAATTTTGGAATGCAGCAGTGACACGCAATTTCAGAATGTGGCGTTGATGCACAGGTCCGGAATGTGGTGGTAATGCACAGGTTCGGAATGTGAGGCTGATGTACATGTTTAGAATGCAGCGGTGACACACAATTTCAGAATGTGGTGGTGATGCATAGGTTTTGAATGAGGTGGTCATGCACAGGTTTACAATGCGGTGGTGATGCACAATTTTGGAATGTAGTGGTGATGCACAGTTTCAGAATGCAGCAGTGAAATGCATTTTCAGAATGCAGCATTGATGCATAGGTTTGGAATGCGTGGTGACGCACAGATTCGGAATGTGGCAGTGATGCACAGGTTCAGAATGTGGAAGTGACGCACAATTCTGGGGTGCAACGGTGACACAAAATTTTGGAATGCAGTGGTGACATACAAATTCAGAATGCGGCAGTGATGCATAGGTTCAGAATGTGGTGGAGATGCACAGGTTTGGAATGTGGTAGTGATGCACAGGTTCAGAATACGGTGGTGATACACAGTTTTGGAATGTGACAGTGACGCATAATTTCAGAATGCAGTGGTGATGCAGAGTTTTGGAATGTGGCGGTGACACACAATTTTGGAATGTAGTCATGACACAAAGGTTCGGAATGTGGTGGTGATGCAGTTTCTGAATGTGGTGGTGATGCATAGGTTCGGAATGCCGTAGTGACACACAGGTTTGGAATGCGGTGGCAACGCACAATTTCAGAATGGGGTGGTAACACATAGGTTCAGATTGTGGTGGAGATGCACACGTTCAGAATACAGTGGTGACACACAATTTTGGAATGCGGTGGTTACACACAATTTCAGAATGCAGCAGTGATGCACAGGTTTGAAATGTGGTGGTAAAATTCAGGTTCAGAATGCAGTGGTGATACGTAGTTTTGGAATGTGGCAGTGATGCACAATTTTGGAATGCTTCAGTGATGCACAGTTTTGGAATGCGGCGATGACACACAATTTCTGAATGTAGTGGTGATGCACAGATTTGGAATGTGATGTTGATGCACAATTTCTGAATGTGGCGATGACGCATTGGATTGGAATGTGGTGGTGATGCACAGGTTTGCAATGTGGCAGTAATGCACAATTTCGGAATGGGGCAGTGATGCATAGGTTCTGAATGTGGTGGTGATGCACTGGTTTGGAATGTGGCAGTGATGCATAATTTCAGAATGCGGCAGTGACACACAGGTTCAGAATGTGGCAGTGATGCACAGGTTTGGATTGTGGCAGTATTGCACAGGTTCTGAATGGGGTGGTGATGCACAGGTTCAGAATGTGGCAGTGATGCACAATTTTGGAATTTGGTGGTGACACACAATTTTGGAATGCGGCAGTGATGCACAGTTTCAGAATGTGGTGGTGACACACAGTTTCAGAATGCAGTAGTGATGCACAGTTTCAGAATGTGGTGATGACGAACAGGTTCAGAATGTAGCGGTGATGCATAGGTTCAGAATATGGTGGTGATGCACAATTCCGGAATGCAGCAGTAATGCACAATTTCAGAATGCAGCAGGGATGCACAGTTTCAGAAAGTGGCGGTGAAGCACAGTTTCGGAATGCGGTGGTGATGCACAGGTTCAGAATGTGGCAGTGACACACAGGTTCAGAATATGGCAGTGATATAGCATTTCAGAATGTGGCTGTGATGCACAATTTTTGAATGTGGTGGTGATGCACAATTTCAGAATGTGGTGGTGATGCACAGTTTTGGAATGCAGCAGTGATGCACAGTTTCGGGAATGTGGTGGTGACACACAATTTCAGAATGCAGTGGTGATGCACAGGTTTGGAATGTGGGGGTGATGCATAGGTTTGAAATGTGGTGGTGATGTACAGCTTCAGAATGCAGCGGTGACACATAATTTTGAAATGTGGTGGTGGCGCACAATTTCAGAATGCAGTAGTGACACGCAATTTCAGTATGTGGGGTGATGCATAGGTTTGGAATCTGGTGGTGATGCACAGGTTCAGAATGTGGCGGTGATGCACAGGTTCAGAATGTGGCTGTGATACACAGGATTGGAATGTGGTGGTGATGTACAATTTCTGAATGTGGCAGTGACACACAGTTTCAGAATGCAGTGGTGATGCACAGTTTCTGAATGTGGTGGTGACAAACAGGTTCAGAATGTGGTGGTGACACACAATTTCTGAATGTGGCAGTGACGCATAGGTTTGGAATGTGGTGCTGACACACAGGTTTAGAATGCGGCAGTGATGCACAATTTCAGACTGAGGTGGTGACACATAGGTTCGGATTGTGGTAGTGATTCATAGGTTCAGAATGTGGCAGTGATGCACAGATTTGGAATGTGGTGGTGGCACACAATTTTGGAATGCAACAGTGACACAGTTTCAGAATGTGGTGGTGATGCACAGTTTTGGAATGTGGGGATGACACACAGGTTCAGAATACGGCAGTGATGCACAATTTCAGAATGTGGCAGTGACACATAGCATCAGAATGCATCACTGATGCACAGGTTTGGAATGTGGTAGTGACACACAGGTTCAGAATGTGGCAGTGACACACAATTTTGGAATGCAGCGGTGATGTACAGGTTCAGAATGTGGCAGTGGTGCACAATTTTGGAATGTGGTGGTGGCACTCAATTTTGGAATGTGGCAGTGACACATAGTTTCAGAATGTGGCAGTGAAGTATAGTTTCAGAGTGTGCTGGTGATGCTCAATTTCAGAATGTAGCGGTGACGCATCATTTTGGAATGTGGTGGTGATGAACAATTTGAGAACATGGCAGTAATAATTTTGGAATATGGCATTGAAACACAACTTGACAGAGTTGTGCAATTTGGGAATCTGGCAGGTATGCACCATTTCAGAATGTGACAGGGATTCGCAATTTGGGAATGGGGAAGGCATGTTCAATTTTGGAATGTGGCAGGAATGCATAATTTTAGAATGTGGGGGGGTACATAATGTTGGAATGTGGTGGGGATGTGGTATACAATTTTGAAATATGATGGATAAGTACAGTTCTTGAATGTGGCAAGGACACACAATTTCAGAATAATATGATGTGTCCTGTCATTCTGACAGCATGCATCCCCACTATATTCTGAAATTGCCAGTCCCCACCAAATTCCTCAATGTGCGTCCCTGTCACATTTTGAGACTGATTATCCCGCCACATTTTGAGATGGCACATCCTTGCCACATTCCGAGATTGCATGCCCCCCCCCCCCAACATTTTAAAATTGTGCACCACCTTGACATTCTATGCCTTGGTTCAGTGCTGCATTCCCAAACCACCTCCTGACGTGTTCTATTGTACAGTGACATGCATCTAAACATTCTGGAAACACAAGCACTGCAGCCAACCCTATATCTTTTTTTTTAGGATTACTATAGCTACAGTTTCCTAAACTTTGGAGAAGCAGGTCCTATAAAGTTGCTGACAGGGAGTACTGGACTGTGAGTTCAGGATATGACATCATCAGTGGCTTTTCACTGAATCTGGCTTTCTTGAATAGGTAGTGAAATCAGGGTTACAATATATTTTATAACTTTAAAACAAGCATTTGTCAATGCTGAATGTTTGCTTGCTGGCATTAGCAGTGGAAATGCAGGAGTTAGACAGATGCAGTATAGGAATGGCATTGAAGTATTGAACTGATGGCAACTCCACCCTCACTCTGCAGAGATGGACAGGCATTGGGGTGTGCCTTTGGGTCATCACCCAAGACGGTCATGGCATTTCACCTCACCCTACCCTTCAGACACTGACAAGTGTCGAGGTATGCCTTGGGGTGTTTCACCTTTACATTCACCTCATTCCATAAGGAAATACGCTGAAATGGGTGAAGTATAGGAGAATGGGGTGAACTCTGGGGGCAAAGGGTCCAAGGCGCACCTTGATGCCTGTCACTGGCTGCAGGGTCAGAGTGGGAGTGAAATGGCATGAGCATTACTGTCAACAATCCCAAGTCACACCCCTGACGCCTGTCAGTCCCAACAAGGTAGGGTGTTATGGTCGAAAACCCTAACGCCCTGGGAGTTTCTTGGTATTTTTACTCCAAGTTTTCCACATAGGCTTTTTGTGACCCCACCGTATGAACAGTGACACTATAAGTTTGTTACATGAAAGATGATTTTGCAGTGCGACTGTGCCATTTGGTGCCACAGGTACAAAAACACATTTCAAACAGGATGTGAAAAGTGACAGGTGTACTGTTCACGAGGAGGTGTAAAAAATGGCATTGTTGAAAATCTGGAGTGAAAATATACAAAAACTGATGAAGCCACGAGCGTGCGTAGGAACTGCGCAACGTACACCCATAATGTAAGTAGATTGGGGATTTTTTACAGCAGATTTTCAACGTCGGCATTTTTGTACCTCCGCTCATGAACAGTGGCACTGTGATTTTCATAATCTATCCCGAACATTAAATTCCCACAGTGACCACGTTATTCTGCACTGGAAGTGCAAAAACACATTTCGGCCAGGGTGTCAAAACTGACAGCTGTACTATTCATAAGGAGGTGTGGAAAAATGTCAATGTTGAAAATCTGGACTGAAAATATTACAAATTCGTAAACTTACGAGGATGCGTGGAAATTGCGCAATATGTGCTCGTGATACAGTCATTTTATGGACTTTTGTCACCAAATTTTCAACATAGCCATTTTACCACGTCTGTTCATGACCAGTGTCATTGTGATTTTCTTAATGTGTCCCAAACATTGATTTCACACACCAACTGCGCTAATGTGCACTACATGTGCGAAAAAACATTTTGGGCATGATATGAAAAATGTCAGCTATACTGTTCATAAGGAGGTGTGGTAAAATGGCAATGTTGAAAATTTGGAATGAAAATATTAAAAATTCTCAAAGTTACAAGCGTGCATAGGAACTTTTGAGGAATTCTTTCACCAAATTTTCAACGTAGGGTTTTTGGGGGCCTACCTCTTGAACTGTGATACTTTCATTTCATTACTCAGTCCCGAAAGGTGGTTCTGCGCAGTGATTGCGTAATCACCTTTCGGGACTGAATAACAAAATGACAGTGACTGAATTCATGAGGTGAGTCCCCAAGAACCCCATGTTGAAAATTTGGTGAAAAAATTTGCAAAAATGGCCGAGATATCCACTTAAGTTGAAAAAACCCTATTTATGCCATTATACAGCTTACCGGCATTTCTTCAGTTCATGAGTCGGCTTTGAAGAGTGCCAGACATGTTCCCGGTCCACTGAAGATCTTCGCACTGGCCTCCGTGGGTAAGTATGGGGGGTGAGGGAGGTGGGTGCACAGATGGTGGGTGCGGGTTGGGGAGGGTGAGACAGTCAACAAGGGACCTTTTTTTTTTTATAGGTGTTTCTGTTTGTTTAGACTATGTGAGACTTCTGCCATGCTGGGATGGGCTCCCAGCATGGCAGCTGGAATTTTTTTATGGGGGGGAGCCAGTGGAGCCGATGGGGGATTGGGCACCCCTGTCAGCCATATGGACTTCTGCCATGCTGGAGTGGGCTCCCAGTGCGACATGTGGAACTGTGGTTTCTGGGGGGTACAAACCGTACAGTGGAGCCGACGGGGGATTGGGCACCCCCAGTAGGCCTTTTTCCATGCTAGGGTGGGATCCCAGCATGGCACCGGAAGTCTGTTGGAGGGCAGTGAAGCTGACAAGGGATTGGGCACCCCTGTTGGCCATATGGTGTGCGGGGGGTGCGCATGAGCACACTGGGGTGGGCTGTCAGTGTGCTACTTGGGCAGACAAAAACGGAGCTGTCTATGACAGCTATACAGATGCAGTGCAGAGTGTAGGCACTTTGTATACTGCTGACAGCAGTATGTAAATTACCTGCCAATGGCAGTATGCAAATTACCTACACTTTACCACCGCAGATTGCAGCAGTTTTTTGCTTTCAACTGTACGCCACTCCATCTGAATGGCTGTCTTAGACAGCTTCAATGTTCATTGGCGTGGTGCAGCCACACCTGCAAAAGGGAGCAGGGCATTGGAAGTGGGGGAGGCACACCTACAAAAACTCACATGGTGGCACTATGTTTCTTGCACATGCATGCAAGCAAACATAATGAAGTAGCATAGAAACCTAATTTTTAGTATGAGCTTTATTGGGGGTATGCTTATTCTAATTCAGCAATACAGCACTTTTGGTGGGAGTCCCTCTTTAAGCTCCAAAATTAAGGTTTTAAAAATTATCAGAAGCTTACCAGAACCTTAGAAAAAGTATTGTTATGATTAAGGGAGGAGGTCACTAGACTCTAGGATGAGTTGTCTGGGATTCTGGGGACCTCTTCTCCTACCTAGTGGCCACCAGGTCTGCCATCGTTACCTCAGAGGATGTCAGAGAGGAAGAATGGTTGGACTATGTTGAGTTTTGGAAGGGAGGAGGTGGTAGAACAGAGGCACATTCCTCAATTGGAGCCACTATGTAATTTCTATGCCACTCTGGCAGAGTAGGACTGCTGGGAGGAGGCACAAGTGGCAGAGACCAGGGAGGATGTGGGGGACTTCCATAGTGTAGACCCCTAGGAGGGCAGTAGAGTACCCCAGCGGAGGATGAGGAGGAAGAAACTTCTAGTGGGGGACTTGATTGTGATGGGGATAGTTTTGGGAGGGAGACAGCTGAGGTACCTGCATTGTGCTATGGCCTGTAGGGATGGGAACTGAATCCTGAGAATCACTAGGGCAGCAGGATAGGAGGGAGAGGGGATGTTATTGTCAACCTAGTGGCTAATGACCTGGCTAGGGACAAGGCTGGGATAGTGCAAGGGGAGTTTAGGGAGCTAGGGAGGGGTCTTAGGAAGTGCAGTCAGTGGCTTTCGTTCACATGCTGCCTGTCTGTGACAGGGGGAGGAGAGGGATCTCTGCACCAGAAGCTTTAACTCATGGCTGAAGGAATGGTGCAGAGAGGAGGGGTTAGCTACATTGGGGACTTGTGGTCCATCTGGGAGGATAAGGGCCTATACATAGTTGACGGCCTGCATCCATCAGGAAGGGGAATCACAGTCATCAGTGCATGGTTTAAATATTACTTTGATGAACATTTAAACTAGCTGATGGGGGTGGTGGAAGGAATTGGGGAGGCAGAAACTGCTCCCCCATAGACTGAAGCAGACAGTAGGGAGAACTCAAGGGGAGAGGAAGTCCCCTGGGTGCAAATTAATAAAGGGAGCAAGATGGTAGCGATAAAGGGGGAAAGGAACAGGAGCATTAAAAAGACAGGCAGGAAGGAGGGAGGGCAACAAGGAAAAAAGGGGGCAACAAGCAGAGTGGAAACAAAATCTGGAAGGCCATGTGTACGAGTGCTAGAAGTCTAGGAAATAAGATTCGGGACCTAAAGGCCATCATGGCAGAGGCCAGCCTGGATATTGTAGCCATTACCGAGTCATGGAGCCCTGAAAATCATTACTGGGAGATGGCTGTACCAGACTATACTCTGTTTTGGAAGGACAGGGTGGGAAGGAATGGAGGGGGTGTGGTGCTTTATATGAGGGAAAGTGTAAAAGTGACAGAGATATGGTGAAAACAGGGGAAGGGGGGAGACAGAGGTACTGTGGGTCACCCTGGAGGAGGGGAATGGAGCCACTATTTGCATTAGAGTGATCTACAGACATCCAGCACATGTGGAGGAATTAGATAATGTACTGGTGGAAGTCACTGGCAAGCTGGCAAAAAAGTGTGAGGTGTGAGGTGCTGCCAGTGGGGACTTCAAACTGGCAGATGTAATTTGGAACCTCCAAGCAATGGCTTCAGCTAGAAGCAGGGCACTCTTGGACTGTCTGCAGGGGGTGTTTCTCAGGTAATACTGGATGTGGTACTCACTAACAGGAACAACATTGCAGACGTCAAAGTGGGAGGACACTAGAGGACTAGTGATCACCATACGGTGTGGTTCAATATAAGAACAAGTACGGAATCAAACCACACAAGGGCGAGGGTCCTGAAGTTCAGGAGGGCAGATTTTATAAAGCTAGATGAATGCCTTATGGATGATTAGGGGGTGGGATGGCCTGGGCGGGGTGCAGGAACAGTGGGAAAAAATAAAATTGAGCATACTAAAGGCAACTAACCAACTAACCACCGGCCCAGAGATGCTGAGGGTTGAGGCGCTGGATGCCACACCTCACGCCATGCCAGCGACCCGGGTTCGGGAACTGACTCAGACTGCCGGCGGTCAGCAGGGGAAGAAAGAATTGAGCGTCCAGAGGACAGCTCTCCTTTCCTGGGAGGGGGACATGATCCCACCGTCTGTCAGCCCCTAGTGGAGACTGGGGTTTCCTGCAGCAGTCGAGATCCAGGAAAAACATAGGGGCGGCCACGGGCAGTTCTCCTGGGCTAAAAAATGGCATTCAGAAGGTATAAGGAGACACAGAGGGAGGAGGATAGGTAGGTATATCGGGGAAACAGAGGGAAGCAGAGAAAGCAGCAAGGCGCACAAAGGTGCAAACTGAAGAGAGACTAACCCAGGAGGTAATGAAAGGGGACAATACATTTTTTTAGGCATGTAAGTGAAATGAGGAAGACCAGGGGTGGGATTCTAAGGTTAAAAAGGGAAGGGGGGACTGTGCAGAGGGGGACTAGGATAAGGCCGACATCCTGAACAAATGCTTTTGTTCAGTATTCACAAAGGAAGAAATGGAGGGGCCACAAAAAGTAATAGAAGCTTTGCAGGGGGGAAGGTAGATACTAGTCCTTTTTCAAAGGAGAGAGTCCTGAAGGGACTCACTAATCTGAAGGTGGACAAAGCAATGGGGCCAAACGGGGTAAACCCGAGGGTATTAAGGAAGTTCAGGGAGGTACTGGATGCACCTCTGACAATCCTATTTAACAGCTCACTGGAAACAGAAGTGGTTTCAGAGGACTGAAGGAGGGCAGATGTAGTCCTACTTCACAAAAGTGGTAGGAGGGAGGTGGCTGGCAATTATAGGCCAGTCAGCCAAACATCAGTGGTGGGAAAGTTAATGGAATCACTGCTGAAGGAAAGGATTGTGGAATATCTTGAATCCAATGAGTTAGAAGACTTGAGGCAGCAGTGGTGTACAGGCAGGAGGTCATTTCACTGGGTGACAAACAAATTAAATCAGTGTGAAGCAGTGTACGTGGCCTACCTTGACTTCACTATGACTTTCGATACCGTTCCACATGAGAGACTAGTAAGCAAGCTGTATAGCTTAGGAGTGGTTCCAAAGGTGATAAACTGGATAGGAAATTAGGGGATGAGTGACAGAGGGTGGTGACAATGGAGTTCACTCTGAGGAAAGGCTGGTGACCAGCGGTGTACCTCAGAGATCAGTGCTGGGACTGGTCCTCTTAATGTCTTTACAAGTGACATTGCAGATGAGCTGAAAGGGAAAGTCTGCCTCTTTGTGGGTGACACCAAAATCAACAATAGGATGGACATTCTGGAGGGTCTGGAAAGGATGAGCAGAGACCTGATAAAGAGAGAGGAGTGGTCAAGGATATAGTAGCTGGATTTCAATGCAACAAAAGTGCAAAATAATGCACTTAGAGCACAGAAATCCAGGGGCAGAGAACAAAATGGGTGGAGTGGTATTGATGACTACCAAGTAAGAAAGAGTCCTGGGAGTAATCATATCTAATGACCTAAAGGTGGCCAAGCCGTGTGACAAGGCCATCAGGAGGGCTATGGGATGCTGGGGTGCATAGGGAGGGATATAACCCATAGAAAGAGGGAGGTGGTGTTGCCTCTGTATAGATTGCAGGTAAAATCTCACCTAAAGTGCTGTGTCCAGTTCTGGAGACCACATCTCCAGAAGGACAGAGACAGAGTGGGATTCCACCTATACAGGGCACCGGCAGCAGTGCTCCTGGTCATTGAGGAGCCACATCCCGATGTCGCAATCCTGTCTTTTTGCAGGGGTCTTCGTCCTCCCCACGCCCCCTCTTTCTAAATATTCTAACTTGGGGGGGCAGACCTCGGGAAGGGGGCAGTGAATTTCACAATGTGGTACCCTAATGACAGGTGGACCGCCACCGGCCCACAGATGGCTGGAAGGGACAGAGCAGAGGCAGTCCAGAGGAGGGCAACTAAAATGGTGCAGGGTCTGCATCCAAAGTTCTATGAGGAGAGACTAAAGGACCTTAATATGTATACTCTGGAAGAAAGGAGGGAGAGGGGGGATTTGCTAGAGACCTTGAAATACCTCACAGGGGTAAATAAAGTACAGGAGGTAAGTATTTTTCAGAAAAAAAGGTGCTCAAGAACAAGGGGACATGCTATGAAGCTGGAGGGAGTAGATTCAGGAGAGATGTGAGGTAGTACTTCTTAACAGAAAGAGTGGTGTATTCCTGGAACAACCTTCCAGAGGAAGTGGTGGGGGCAAAAACAGTGGTGCTGTTCAAGGGTGCATGGGATAGGCACAAGGGAATCATACTGGAAAGGAGGGGGGAGGCAGAATGAGCTGTAGATCAAGTAGGGTCTGCGGTGATAAAGTAAGTAATGAAAAATGGGCAGACTGAGTGGGCCATGTGGTCCTTATCTGCTGCCAAATTCAATGTTTCTCTTACAGAAAATGGCACAGATTGTAGAAGGTTCTGTACTGACTGGAACTGGTTCCATTTACGGGTTTTTACATTTATTTACCCAAAACAGCCCAACTGAGATGCAACATGTTGGGCCCAATGTTCAGTCACAATGTTTTATGAAGATTAATGGGGTGCAAAGAATCCCCCATTGTGCCACTGTAAAAATTGCTATACTGAGCACCAGTGATCAGTGGCGGGGTGCTGACACCCCCCAGGACAGATATTAATATTTAAATGAGGCCATTCAGCTATTACCGTACACAAACATGTTTGGCACACATTCATGTCTGTGCACATTAACGGTGCTCAACACTGGCCCCTGTATGTGTACACATGGAACAGTGCCATGCATGTACATGCATGGGCTGGTAAGTCGAGAGACAACATCCCACCATCTCAACCCATACTTAAGGGCAGTTTCTGGCCAGTGACTAATCAGCTTTTTGTCTTTGTCACCAGTCTCCCTGGTAGGTCAGTGGGCCTCCAACTCAAAGTTAAAGTTAAAATATTCTCTGGTAGTCCACAGGTACCCCCCCCCCACACACACACACCAGTGCCCCATTCCCACATGCATGGCCTTTATGAACAATAATCTCATTATGATCCCAGTCCCCTTGACCTCTGTGAGCACCTGTACAGCACTCTCATGACCCACAACCACCAGAATTTATAGGCTGTAGTCTAGAGATGTCACAAAACTTCTGCACCAGGTATGCTAGGGCAAATTGGCAATGAGAATGGCACTGCATGCTGTTAACATGCCAACTCTGCTTCCTTCCATGCACTACCTCCTGGTACAATACGTCACAGCCAAGAGACTGTCACGGAATTGTTTTGCATCAGTTTTGCAATGGTGCCTTGCAACTGAGGATTGGACTTGATCCTCATTTCCAGTGGGGTCCTGCTTCTACCTTTTTTCCACAGCTGGATGAACTGAAGCAGTGAAAGTATTAAGTGACATAGAAACATAGAAACATAGAATTTGATGGCAGATAAGGACCGCTTGGCCCACCCAGTCTGCCCATTTCCCTACCTGATGAATAAGCTGCAGATTCTAGTTAATCAACAGCTTACTTCCTCCTGCCCTCCACTAGAATTGCCTTATGCCTGTCCCATGCATTCTTGAATTCTCCCACTGTTCCTGACTCCACAACCTCCTCAGGAAGGCTGTTCCATGCATCCACAACTCTCTCTGAAAAAATACTTTCTAACATTACCTCTGAGCCGTCCCCCCTCTATCTTCAAATTGTGCCCCCTTGTTCTTGCACATCTCTTTTTCTGAAAGATGCTACCCTCTTGTACCTTGTTAATTCCCTTGAGATACTTGAACGTTTCTATCATGTCCCCTCTCCCTCCTTTCCTCAAGGGTATACATATTAAGCTGCTTTAGTCTCTCCTCATATGTCTTCTGGTGCAGACCTTGCACCATTTTGGTTGCCCTCCTCTGAACAGCCTCCACTCTGTCTATGTCTTTGCGGAGGTGGGGTCTCCAGAATTGTATGCAGTACTCCAGATGGGGTCTCACTAACTGTCTGTAAAGAGGGATAACAACTTCCTGTTTTCTACTGTTGATGCCTCTCCCTGTGCATCCCAGGATCCCCCCAGCCCTCCTTACTGCCTTCTCACATTGCTTGCCCAACTTTAGGTCATCTGATATAATTACTTCTAGGTCTCTTTTGATTTTTGTTGTTGTTATTAACTTATTGACTTGTGCAATCTGACTCCAGACTCCAGCAATTTGGCTCCAGGCTTGTGTATTTGGCTCCAGTGGGGTTTAAACTGCAGTCTCCCTATTCTCAAGTCGATGATTTAACCACTAAACCACATTGCCTCCTTACCTTTTTCTCCCATCCCTATTTTTCTCTATTCTGGCTATAGCAGGCAGTATGCAGAGGACATCAGCTTTGCCAAAAGACTTATACTGTAGATATACAATAAGATATGTTTTAAAGCAGCAGTGTATGTCATAGTGAAAATATTGTACCTACACCTTGTTATTATACTTTAGATTGTCCTTTTCGGCATTCTTAACTTTTTTGGAAGAGCCATTACTTAACATCAGTTTTTGTGAGTTTTTGTGAGACTAAGGTGACCTAACATACAACAGACCCTGCTCCATGACAGTACAGGGAAACTGGGGGCAGGACCATCAAAAGGGTCAGATGCAGACACAGATAAGATTTTCATATCAATCAGCATCCACCCCATTTGCAACAAAGCTCAAATGCCCCATTTTCAAAATACTGTACTTAAGTTCTTGCAACAATTTTTGCAAATTTAGGTAGCTTGATTCAAAAGATGACACATGCATCTTTGTTTTGTTTTGTTTATGCAAGCCCCCACCATTTTTGTTGCAATTACGCCTGAAGTTTGGACATTGTGAGATCAACCTATAGCGAGCATAGCAGCATCCAAACCTGTACTGCAGTTCTGCACAATTCAATGAAAACTGTGACGCAGTCTTGCACTGAAATGTTATAAAACAGCTATGAATACTGACAAAACCCCAAAGACAGCCAGATTTAAAGGAGCACTATTTTTTCAAACCTCAAAAAATGCTAAACAGACTCACAATTACTTGGTAGGATACGTCTAGGAAGGCAGGAGAAAAAGGACAAGGTAAAACAGAATAATGTATTTACAGTAGTTGTAATTTTTGACCATGAAAGACACACTGAGCAGTGACAACTTATTTCCAGGTGCATCCTGTGACATGGTTGTTGCCTCTATGACACATCCCTTAAAGAGTGGGTTACATGGATCTGATTTATTGGCAAGGGAAATTTTGCCAGGACACCAGGGAAACTCTCCTGCTCTTATTACAAGTTTCATGGGCTCTATAACTTCCTTCTGGAAGTCAATAGCAGCAGGGACACAGTTTAACATATCCAAATGGCAGCACCTCAACAGTGCAGCACCCCACCAGTTATGCACTACAATGCCATTGTTGGGTATTAGCCCAAAGTTCCTGCTATGGGACTAGAACCCATGACCTTCTGATCTTTCTGTCCTAGAGGCAAGTGCACAATCCATTGATCCAGTGATGCTGCTAAATAAGAAGAATAAAAAATAATAAGAATATATACCGTAGGAACACAATTTTCACCATAACATGCACTGCTGCATTAAAAGACCAAAATATGTATTTATTTAATATTAGAGATGGGGGGGGGGTTACCCGTGAGCAGTAGCTGCATGTTTTTAGGGGTGACCTGGAGAGCTAAAATACAATACAATGATACAGCAAGGATATGCATAAACACATGGCACATAATATGGCATACATACATGTACATGTACATGTACATGTAAGAGGGCAACCAAAATGATGCAGGGCCTGTATCAAAAGCCCTACGAAGAAAGGCTTAAGGACTTAAATATGTACTCCCTAGAAGACAGGAGGGAACAGGGGGATATGATAGAGACAGTCAAGTACCTCATAGGAATAAACAAGGTACAGGAAGGTAGCATTTTCCAAAGGAAAAGATGTTCAAGGACAAGGGGTCACAATATGAAGCTGGGGAGGGGGTTGAGAGGAAACATGAGGAAGTACTTCTTCACGGAGAGGGTAATGGATGCTTGGAACAGCCTCCCAGAGGAAGCGGTGGGGACTAGAACAGTCACAGGATTTAAGAATGCATGGGATAGACACAAGGGAATCTTAGAAGCAAGAGGGGTGTAAGCCGGAGTCCAAGTAGGGTCTCCAGTGCGGCACTGTAGGTAAGGAATTTAGGATAGACTAGGTGGGCCAAGTGGTCTTTATCTGCCAACAACTTGTATGTTTCTATGTACAGTATATTCATTATGTAGAGATATTGAGTTGAATATCCTGACTATTACAATTGAAAGTTCCTGAATATGCAAGGATAGGGCACAGTGTTTATTCAGATTGTGAAATAACATTACTACTGGGCAGGGGCTGAACTGGACATACACTTGGGTCTGATTTTGCTTTCTAGATTCAACAATGTGTTCTTGGGTTTCTATGAATCCTGACTGTATCATTACTTAAGGAATGGCTGGTCTAGGTGAGCTGACGCCAAATTTGTATTTGGGGAAAGTACCAAAATGTGGACTTTCATCTTTGATTCATGGCTAGTGAAGTGTTGGATCACTTCAGGCAGTTTGAACCTTCAACAAAGTGCTAATAAAAACTTAAGCCCTTTCTAGGGGGACCAGGGCTAGTTGCAAGCCCACCCTCTCCCCCACCCTAGTTCTTTTCCCACCCTCCCCAGAGGGTTTTTTTGTGAAAAACATAAAGTGCTGGCTCCTTGCACTCTAATAGCCCAGGCAGACTCCTTCACTTGCATTCCAGTTGGTGGCTCCACCTGGGAAAGTGCTTATGCAGGACATGGCTCATATCACAAGGCAGAAGGAGAGACTTCACTCCATGCTGCATGATCCATTGCTTCCAGTCTTGTCACTCCCTTAGACAGGTCATAAAATGAGTGTTCCTTCTTTGCTACTGTAATATCGGCTGAACTGGCACCACCAGTAAGATTGCTATCTACACCTTCAAGGTCCTGCATAAATTGGGCCCTGGCTACCTAAAAGACCTCTAGATATGCTATGCTCTTCTTTGGTGGTAATTATTGCTATGTTATGCTCCTGATCATCGGCTCCACTCCACTGTGGAGTCTTAATTGGCCATCCTGAGATGTTGCCTAAAACAACCAGGCGGTCAAGCTTGGCGGCAGTCCCAATTATCTGGAACTGGTTGCCATCCCATCTTTAGAGTTCCCCTGACGATGCAGGGATTTCAGAATGGGGTTAAGTTATTTCTATTTACACAAGCTTTCGGTGCTTAAAGAGCTATACTATTTAGTATTTCAGAGTAATAAACTAATTATTTATTTATTTGACAATGGGGTATGTGGGGTATATTATATTTGAGTGCATGTATGCATTTTTGTCATGTTGGAACTGTGAAGTGCCTGAGCCCTAGGGACAGGGTGCTGTACAAGTACAATTGCCTTGCCTTGCCTTACCTTACTACCAGTTTTGACTAATCTGTGAGGATTATGAGGTGAGAACTGATGAGTTGATGCAAACATCTGAAATAGACTGGGCATACAACCATTGGGATTAACCATAACAGCAATTAGACAAGATTAGGAGGATGATGAGGATAGTGTGCATAAAAGTGGAATGTGCATATATCCAACATGCACACAAGTCGAGTGCACTGACAATGCACAGATATTTAAATTTTAAAGACTAACGGCTGGCACAAGCTCTGAGCAGGGGCCTCTTTTAGCTGAAGGGAATGATTTCCAAAGAAGGGCCCCAGAAGCAGTTATCAGCATGCCCTTTTAAAACCGGCCTTAAATGGTATATAAAGGAGGGTACTTAACACCATCTCAGTGTGATAAAGTTTCATCAGACTCATTGCAAATATTCTTACTAAAAGAGATAGCAAGATGATTGCAGAATTGCTGTAGTTTTCCCTACAACTGGTTCTTCACAACATGAAAGAAATGCCTGTTGATTCCTAAGGAAACACTTTTGCAGCAGAGTTCCTTTTGCATTCTAAAATCAGGAAGTGCGGATGCCCTCTGTAGTTGGACATTTTTCACTGAAAAACTCAAATTATATATTCAGCAACTCCAGCTGTTCCCCATCGTCTCCCAACACCATGTTCACAGAGCACCAGAGTAATCAAAAATAATCACACAGTGGAATTTAAACTATTTTTCAGAGAAGAGCCAAGGAACTGACAGTCATCAGTATAGCACAGGTCTTAAATGGTGTACAGTATGTGCATGTGTGGGGGGGGGGCCTTTTCTTAGATAAATTTCAAGACTGTTCATATATCATAACTAAGCTCAATGAAAGGGTTAAATAAAAGGCTCATATTCCTTTCGCGTTTCTAGTACCCATTCCCTCATCTGCCATCTGGCCATAAAGAATCTGTTCCACTCAGCCCAGCCAGACTCTTTTTATTGAGCCTAATGGGGCTATCATCTGAGCTGCCAAACCTGATTAGAGCTAAAAGGCAGGGCGAGCAGAGCTAATCATGAGCGCCTAACGAGATTTAGTCATGATGAAGAGACGGTATGAATGCCTGTTAATGGAGGCAGAATGATCTCAAAGAAAATACAGAAAACTCAATTCATTTCTTCCAGAAAGCTGTCTGTCGGATTGAGCATTAATGGAGTGCAGTTTCATTACTAGACAGGGGTTTTAATACTCTCTACTTTTTTATCCGATGAATGTCCGAGTTGAAGCTACAAACACAAGCTGGGTGCCTGCACATTGCATTTTCCATCACCACAAGAAGAAGCTACCTGGATGTAACATAAAGCTCAACCACACCATGATCCTTGGCAGTTATCAGTGTTTTCATTTACTGTAGCATTCATTTTCTGAGGATAACACAACTGAGGGATGAGCCTCAGTTTTCACTGGGAACCTGCTGATACAGACTTTAACACTTGGGGGAACTTAGCCACAGGGAGATCCAGTGGCTTGCTTAAGGTCCCACAAGCATGTGGCTATGGTGGGATCTGAAACTAGGATCTGGAAGTCTGGGTTCGGTTTGATGTTTTCTTTACTGGATCACATTGCCATGCAAAGTGTAAAATACTAGATCTGCCAAAACACGTTATTCCATACACTTGGTAGACTACAAATCCTTAAATCACTACAGTACAAGAATCTTTGGTCCCATGGATTCAAAATGAATCAACAACTTAGCCCAAAGCTCCATTAAGGTCACTCTGTCTTCATGCTTCTTTTTCCTCCAGTGGTCGATCTGACTTACTTTGGCCACCTGGCCCTCCTACTCCCTCCCTGACACTGACACTTGGTATTGTACCTGTCCTTTATTTGCTGCCCCTATTTGTACCTGTGGCTTGATACCCCCCCCCCACCCCCAGCAGGCCTAACTTCCTAAGGATCTACCGTGGGGGTGCAGAGTCCTAGATCCTGTCAACAGGCCATTGGAGAGAGTGGGGGAGGCACTGATGTCATTCTACTGCCCAGTCTTGTTTTCCTCAACTACAGGAGTACATCCTTTAACCTGCAAGCCTGTTGTTTTTATGTCAAATCTGCATTTCAAATACTTGATCACATTCTTTTTTTTTTTTTTTTTTTTTGAGTGTTTTATTGATTTTTCAATTATAACCAACATAAATAGTTTCCAAATCCATTCCTGGCTGGGGGATAACCCCTTGGATTTACAGCTCTTAAAAAGAAGTGTCTCATTTTCACCAATCATTTATACATAACATACATTTCATTTAGTTTATTCAACATATACTGGAGTAGTGCATACTCTAATTAAAACAATGCCTGGTAGCTTCTGTGTTAAGACTACTACTTGCTTACATTGTACTGCCTACCATGGAATATTTGTTTATAAGTTTCCCTTTGAAATTTAAACTTTAACTCTATTAACCTACATGTTGCAATTTAAAATTTATGTTAAAAAAGAGAACATACCTCTGAACATATCTGAAATCTATTAATTCAGTTTCTTGACTACTCCATTCTATCCACAACATTTATCTAAAAAAGGAAGCATGAACCTTCAACAAAGTGCTATAAAAACTCAAGCCCTTGTCTTGCACTTGTTTGTATATAGGGTCATATTATCCCAGACCATACACCTTACAGTTTTGCCATGAAATGCACCTAAGTTGTATGTTAATACCACCATCAAGACTGCTCTTACTGTTGTAAGAGTGGCGTCACATGTGTTCTCAGGGTATGAGAACTGCAAACTGAAGATGAGTAGTTCCGGTACCTAAGAATATACTGTAAGTGAGACTCTTACAATAGAAAGAGTGGTCTCAGTGTTCCTATTATTATATTATTGATGGCACTTCATCAGTGATATGTTTCATTTTTTTTTTTTACTTTACCTGAATGTGCCCATTTTCAGGGCAACTGCACGTGAGACTCTCTTCACATATTAAGAGTGTCTCATGCTCAGAGGAAAGGAGCACTCCCATTGGTTGGGAGTTCTCCCTTGATCTATAATGTATGTTAATACTACCGCTGAGATCATGCTTAACAGTTAAATGAGTGGTCTCATGCGTATTCTTAGGATATGAGAACCACGAACTGAAAGTGAACGGGTCTGATACCCTAAGAAATTCTTGTGAGACCACTCTTACAACCATAAGGGTAGTCTAGGTGGTGGTGCTAATATATTATTGATCGAACTTGATATTAATTTTTTAAAAAGCTTTCCCAAATGTGCCCATTTCCAAGGCAGCTGCGGGTGAGACACTCTTCACAGAACAAGTGTGTCTCTCATGAAGAGGAAAGGATCACTTTGATTGGTTGGGATGCTCCCTCAGTCTCTCAGAAGTCGAGAATTGTTAACATTGCCCTCTGGTGCATGTATCTTCTTACTATCAGGCATATGCATGAACTACGAGAACTAACTCCGTCACTTGTCCTCCCGCCTCTCTTACGAGTTAGTGTTTCTACTTCCCACAGACTAGGAAAAGAAAAAAAAGATGGTAAAAGGCTGCAGCCCTCCTTGATGGTTATCCTCGACTGGACCTGTTTATTTCCTGATGTAATTTATCTAAGGTGCCCATCTGTTCTAGGATTTAGACGTTGTTCCCCTAGCCTTATGTAATGCTCTGCAAAAGGTTATACTTGCCCATATTCTGTTAGTGTTCCATCTTTACTGTTTGATCAATTAAGTAAGCACATCTGATCAACACAGATGTGGTAAAGATCATTTTAGAAGTGTATGATATAGTATCACTTACAATAATTTCTTTGGAAGGCCATTGCAATACCCCTGCAATTACAACTGTACTACCGTTAGGGTTTTATGATATCACAGTGGATTTGTTTCAGTTCCGTTGATATGCCATTGTACTACAGCCTTTCCAACGCACCAAGAAATGTAAATTACTACAGTAACATCAAGGAACCACTGGGTAGGACCAGTGCACATTTTGTAACCCACCATTGTGTTGCCACTGCAGTGCTATTGTGTTGCCATTGTAATGCATTTGGTAAGTTTTGTTAAGCCCTTACATTGTTGTCACAATGTGTTTGAGTTAAACTACAGAACTCTGCTGTTGAAAGGGAAATACTGTGAACTTCCTTAAATAGTTCTAAAATGGCACCATCCTTACCATGAGTGTGCGACTTAGAAATATCCATTAAGTTTGCTAAGACAAGTAAAAGAAGAAAAATAACAGAATTGAAACCAGCATCTAAAAACAGCTTCTACACAAATAAATGACTCAAGCTAGACACAGTTCTGTTTAAGCCCCCCACCACCACCTTGACAACAGCGTTGTATCACAGTGCTAGTCTTTTAGAGGGGGCGGCTGACATTGCGTCATCACCCATAAACCCCATATCACTTTGATATTGTTTTTTGATAAGTATATAGTAATAGTCTCGGAAGACCATGATGTGCCACTGCGAATGGTGGAGGCGGTGATGATGAGAACAGTAGTTGTGGCATTGGTGGGAGACCTGGCAGTACTGATGACAGCTCTGTGTGACTGCATTATGAGCTGGTTGGTAATAACAATAAGACAGCATCATGAAGACTTTTGGCAGCATGTGTCAGAAAGTCCAGGTTCTTTTTTTTGTGTGCCCAGTGTTCCTATTATCCACATTGATTGCCCCCCACCATGACCACCCCAGTCACTGATGATCCTGGCTCTCCTCCTCAAGGCAGGGCCACAGAGACCCCCCCCATGGAAACTTGTCCAGATTACTGGCGGCATCACTGCTACTGGCAGGGCTACTTGGACTCACCCCCTCAGTGGGGCTGCAGGGGCAAGCCGACCGACAGAACATTGTTTTGGTCAGAACCGGGAGGCATGGTAGGACAGCAGGCAAGCATCATGGTGGGATCACCAGACAGTTTTTCTGCTTGCTGATCCCCGGGCACAGGGCATGCAACAACATGCATGGGCCAAAGCCATATGTCTGCCCTGCCCCCCCATGACTGACAGTACCAGTCACGGCAGTACCCCCAGCCTGCATCAGTGGTCCGTAAAGCACTGGACACTCTGCCCTCTCCCCCCAGAAAAGGAGAGCCATCTCTAGGATGCTCAATCCTTCTCCTTCACTGCTGGCCTTCCAACTCCCGAGACCCTACCTGAACCCGGGATGTCAGCGCCGCATGCAGACACCTTGCCGCTGCACTGGTGGTCCGGCCCAAGAGTCCTTGTTCTGCTGCTATTGGAAGTGACTCAAATACACCAATGAGATAATGCCTAGTGCAGGAAGATGGTGCAGTTATGTGAGCATCTTGCAAGTTCACCACAGTAACAGCACTGAAATTATGGTTCTTGCAAAGACTATGCTAATTCACATGCAGTGGAAGTTCATATTGTCTTCTTTTTAAATGCATCAATCATAATCACTAAATAGTGCAGAAATTTGGACAAATACAGAAAGAGAGCAATAATAGCTACCTGAACCTCTCGCCAAATGCCCCAGTGCTTTGGCTCAGGTTGAGCATTTGTTCAGGCCATGGCTTTTTAGGGCTGCAGCGGGTGGAGCCCTGCAGACCTATTGCTTTCAAAAAAGGACTCTGCATTCCTTGCAGTCTTTGCAAACAAAAAACATGTTGGAGTTACACCACAGTTGCCTCTGCATCTGTGGCGCACTCTGGTTGCACTGCACTATTTTTACTTGAAAAAAAATCGGGCTTTCCTGATCAGGACAATGGGGGATTGGGCAGCCCCAGTGTCACTGTTATGTTTCTGGGGGGGTGTGGGGTGGTGGGTGCTGAGAGGGAGGGTCAGGTGGAGGGCATATTCCTAATTTTTAAGAAAAAAAGAAACAGCAGTCACGGTGGAACACAGAACACTCCGCCATGTCCAAGATGGCAACGCACTGTACTGTGCATGTGCTAGCAGTAGCGCATATGTGCCTTGTGGTGTGGAGGCAGCCATCCTGGTCATGGCTGAGTGTGCTGCACTCTGCCGTGACCACCATTTGTTTTTACTTTAAAGTTATGCCTATCCATCCACCTGACCTTCCCTCTCAGTAGCCACCCCTCCGAAACATAACAGTGACACTGGGTGTGCTCACTCTCCCAGTGTTGCACTCACTGATTTTTTTTTATTATGCATACCCCCATCCAACCCTCCCTCTCAGCACCTACCACCACAACTCCTCCCCAGAGCCTTTGTAAGTGACACTGGGGTGCCAAGTCCCCAGTGTCCCAATCAGGACTTCTTTTTTTTTTTTTTGATTACACCATATTTCCCACCCGACCCTCCCTCTCAGCCACCTCCACCCCACCCCAAGAAACAGAAGAGTGACACTGGGGTGCCGAGTTCCCAGTGTCATGATCTGCAATCCTTGGGTTTCTTTTTTTAATGGTTTCCCCATATTCCCTCAACCTGCCCTCCCTCTCATTGCACACCACCCCACCCCACCCCCAGAAACAGAAACAGAAGAGTAAAACTGGGGTGCTCAATCCCCCAGTGTCGCGATCCGCAGTTCTCGAATTTCTTTTTTTTAAATAAAACCCTGTAAAGATGTCTATCGATGTTTCTGTGGCTTGTTAGATCCCCCCACCTGACCTTTCCACTTAGCACCCGCCATCCCACATGCCCCCAAGCCCTTACTTACTGATTGGCAGTCCAATGCCATAATTCTCTCTGGACGGCAGACATGTCTTCATTCTTCAAAGCCAGACTGCAAACTGAAGAAACAGGTATGCAGTTCCATGTATTTCAATGGGGTTTTGAACTTAGTGGCATAACTTGAGCATTTTTGCATATTTTAGCCCAAATTTTCAACATGCCTTCTTTGGGAGCCTACCTCATGGATCTGGCCAATAACATCATGTCCCAAACAGCATGGCACAATACAAAGCCAGGAAATCATCACAACCAACAATGTTGGCATTCACATAATATTGCCACCCAGCATATCGCAAGCAGGCAGTACGAGGTACTGCCCCTGGTAGCTGGTGTGTCCCCATCCCAGCTTCCATGTCCCACCCACAGCAACAGACTACCCTGTAGTACACCGCAGTGCCCCCCCATCACCGACTGCAAAGCAGCCACCCCCCCGCACCAATCCATCACAGTTGGCGGTAACAATTGACAACTCCCTGGTGTCTACTGGACCCCAACCACCCCAGGTAGTCCACCACCACCCTGCTCCCACCCCTACCCCACCCACTAGTGGGCAACCAGCACAGCCCTCCACTCTCCACCATGGCTGGCTGCCTGACTGAACTGCGATGAATGAGCATGTACCCAGGGTCACCTGCTATCGGCTGGGGTAGGGGTGGGAGCGGGCTGGTGGGGGACTACCTGTGGTGGTTGGGGGGAGTCCACTAGACACAAGGGAGTTGTCATGTGTTACTGCCTACTGTGATGGATTAGTGTGGGGGGGCACTGCGGTGTACTACAGGGTAGTCTGTTGCTGTGGGTGGGACATGGCAGCTGGGATGGGGGACACACTGGCTAACAGGGGCAGTACCTCATACTGCCTGCTTGCGATATGCTGGGTGATGATATTATGTGCATGCCAACATGGTCGGCTGTGATGATTTCCCAGCTTTGTATTGTGCCATGCTGTTTGGGATGCAATGTTACTGGTCAGATCCTACCTCATGAACAATTGAACTGTCATTAGGCAGATCAGTCCTGAAAGGTGATTTTGTGGTTGCTGTGCAAAATCACCTTTCTCTGCCCTTGTTCATGAGATGGGGGTCATAAGAAGGCTATGTTAAAAATTTGATGTGAAAATATTAAAAAACAACAAAATTACAGTATGAGCCTACATTGCATTTTGAGAATGTAGGCTCATAACTATAGTAATTTTTAATACCCCCAAATTCACAACATAGCCATATCTTTTCAACACCTCATGAGTGTGGCAGCTGTAATTTTTTCAAATCTTCGCCAAAATGTTTTTTTTTATATCCCGAAAGGTGATTTAGCAGTCTCTGTGTAAAATCACCTTTCAGGCAGGAGTTGGACATTTTCTCTGCCCTTGTTCATGAGGTAGGGCAATAAGAAGGCTATGTTTAAAATTTGGTATAAAATAATAAAATACAATAAAATTATGAGACTATGTTGAATTTTGTGAATGCAGGCTTGTAACTTTGATAATTTTTTATATTTTTACTTCAAATTTACAACACAGCCATATCTGTACCGCACTTCATGAACGTGACAGTTGTTATTTTTCAAATCCTGGCCAAAATGTTTTTTACAACCCAAAAGGTGATTTTGCGGTCCCTATGTGAAATCATCTTTTGGCCAGGAGTTAAACATTTTATCTGGCCATTGTTCATGAGGTGGAGTCATAAGAAGGCTATGTTCTCAATTTGATGTAAAAATATTTAAAAACAAAAAAATCTGTCAGGCTATGTTGCATTTTGCAAATGCAGGCTCATAAGTTTGGTAATATTCAATAGTTTTAACCAAAATTTTCAATATAGCCATTTCTTTACAGCACTTCATGACTGTGACAGCTGTCATTTTCAACTCCTGTCCAAAATGTGTATTTGTGTTTCAAAAGTTGATTTCACAGTACCTGCATGAAATCACCTTTCGGGCAGGAGTTGAACATTTGCTGTGCCCTTCTTCATGAAGCAGGTTTATAACTCGGCTATGTTGAAAATGTGTTGTGCAAATATTATAAAACAACAAATTTAGGAGCCTAAGTTGCATTTTGCTAATGAAGGCTTGTAACTTTGGTAAATTTCAATATTTTACACCACATTCCTCACCTGCAGCCCTGTCGGCTCTGGCCAGAGTTTGTTTATCGTAGCTCCTGGGTCTAAATAAAGAAGGCCATATGAACTGCAGTCTTTGTGTAACTCAAAGCAAGAACTTAGTACATGCAGACCGAAATGGGTGCCATTTAAAATACCACAAACTAAAAATAACAGAGCACACTCTGATTCTGGGTCATAAGTTTAGTGACAAAAACTGGACATAAACAGTAAAGTGCTGCCTTAAAAATCTTCAGCATTTCAAAACAGAAAGATCTCTTCCGGGGGGGGGTGTCTGCCCCTCACATTCCTGCTTTTATCCCCAAACATATAAAGGACAGTCCCTTTGAACAAACAGTGCATTGTAACAAAGCCACAAATAACTGACAAAAATAGGGAAAATTACTGAGAAAATGAATTACAATAAAACAGACAGTACTCTGGTAAAATAATAATTATCCAGAAATACAGTATATCACAGCCAGCTTAGAGAAGCAAATAGAACAAGTATTTGTCAATGCTGAATGTTTGCTTGCTGGCATTGGCATTGGTAGTGTAGAAGTTACAGAGCTGCATAATAGAAATGGCAGTGAAGTATTGAACTGAAACCAACCCCACCACCACCCTGCAGAGAGTGACAGGCATTGGGGTGTGCCTTTGGGTCATCAGGCATAACGGCCATGCCATTTCACCACACCCTACCCTGCAGACACTGACAAGTGTCACGTGTGCCTTTGGGTCTTTGGCCCTTATGCGCACCCCATTCCATCAGGAAATACCATGAGATGGGTGTGGTATAGGAGAATGGGGTGAACTTTGGGGCTGAAGAGTCCAAGGCATACCTCAATGCCTCTCACTGGCTGAAGGGAGTGGAATGGTATGAGCATTACAGGCAAGAATCCCAAGTCACACCTTTGATGCCTGTCATTCTCTACAGGGTGGGGCATTATGGTTGAAAACCCTAACACCTCAGGCATTCGTTGGTATTTTCACTCCAAATTTTCAACATGGTTTTTTTGTGACCCCCACCTCATGAACAGTGGCAATATCAGTTTGCTAGCCGAAAGCTGCTTATGCACAGCGACTATGGCATTTAGCACCACAGGTGCAAAAACACATTCCAAACAGGATGTGAAAAATGACAGCTGTACTGTTCATGGGGAGGTGTAAAAAATGGCAATGTTGCAAATCTGCAGTAAAAATATAAAAAAACTGGTGAAGTCACGAGCGTGCATAGAAACTGTGCAACGCACACCCGTAATGTAATTACTTTGGGGATTTTTTTACAGCAGATTGTCAACACAGGCATTTTGGGACCTCCGACCATGAACAGTGTCACTGTGATTTTCTTTATCTGTCCCGAACAATGATTTCCCACAGTGACCATGCATCTCTGTGCTGAAAGTGTGAAAACACATTTTGGCCAAGTTGAGAAAAATGACAGCTGTACTGTTCATAAGGAAGTGTGGAAAAATGCCACTGGTGAAAATCTGGACTGAAAATATTACAAAGTCATGAACTTATGAGGGTGTGTGGAAACTGCGCAATGCTCACTTGTAACACAGTAATTTTATGGACTTTTGTCACCAAATTTTCAACTTAGCCATTTTAAAACCTCTGCTCATGAACAGTGTAACTGTGATTTTCTTAATCTGTCCCAAACATTGCTTTCGCACACCGACTGCACCATTGTGTGCTAGATGTGTGGAAACACATTTTGGGTGACATGTGAAAAAGGGCAGCTGTACTGTTCATAAGGAAGTGTAATAAAATGGCTATGTGGAAAATCTGTAGTGAAAACATTGAAAATTCGCAAACTTACGAGCGTGCATAGGAACTGCACAACGCACGCTCGTAAAACAGTTATTTTTAGGAATTTTGTCACCAAATTTTCAACGTAGCCATTTTAAGACCTCTGCTCATGAACAGTGTTACTGTGATTTTCTTAATGTGTCCCAAAAAATTGATTTCTCACACCAACTGCGCCATTGTGCGCTACATGGGCGGAAACACGTTTTGGGCAAGATGTGAAAAATGTCAGCTGCACTGCTCATAAGGAAGTGTAATAAAATGGCAATGTTGAAAATCTGGAGTGAAAATATTGAAAAATCACAAACTTAAACACGTGCGTAGGAACTGCGCAACGTGCACTCGTAAAACAGTCATTTTTAAGAATTTTTTCACCAAATTTTCAACACAGCCATTTTAAGACCTCTGCTCATGAACAGTGTCACTGTGATTTTCTTAATGTGTCCCTTACATTGATTTCGCAGACCGACTGTGCCACTGTGCGCTACCTGGGCGGATACACATTTTGGGCAAGATGTGAAAAATGACAGCTGTACCACTCATAAGGAAGTGTGGTAAAATGGCAGTGTTGAAAATCTGGAGTGAAAATATTGAAAATTCGCGAACTTACGAGGGAGCATAGGAACTACGCAACGCACGCTCGTAAAACAGTCATTTTTAGGAATTTTTCCACCAAAATTTCAAAATAGGCTTTTTGAGAGCCCACCTTATGAATAGTGGCAGTGTCGTTTCATTACTCAGTCCCGAAAGGTGATTTCATGCAGTGACTGCGAAATCACCCTTCAGGGCCCGATTAACGCCATGACAGTGAGAGCAGTCATGAGAAGGGGTCCCAAAAACCCCATGTTGAAAATTTGGTGCAAAAATTCCAAAAAATGCCTGAGATATGCTGCAAAGTTGAAAAAACCCTATCTATCCCATTATACAGCTTACTGGCATTTCCTCAGTTTGCGGTCGGCTTTGAAGAGTGCAGACGTGTTCCCAGTCCACCGAAGATTGTCACGCTGGAGTCCGGAGGTAAGTATGGGGTGAGGGGGTTGTGGGGAGGCAGGGTGCGCAGTGGGTGGGCACCGGTGGGGCAGACACAGCGAGGGACCGTTTTTGTGTTTCAGTTTTTTTTTTTAAATGAGGACGACGTGGGATGTTTGCCACTCTGGGGTGGGCTCCCAGCATGGCATAAGTATGGCTGGTGGGGGCGTGGAGCCGATGGGGATTGGTCACCCTGAGTAGGCTGTAGCATGTATTGCCACACTGGGGTGGGCACCCAGCGTGGCATAAGGAACTCTGTTTTGGTGGGCGAGTACCAGCTGACAGGATTTGAACCCTGTCGGCTACACAGTGTGTGCATGGGGGGCGCGCACACAGTATGCATGCCTGTGTGTGTGTGTGTGTGTGCGTATGCATAAGGGGAGCATGCATGAGCAGGCGATATCTTATCGCAGCTCACTGAAGCGTAGCTTCCCCTTTCAACCGTATGCCACTGCATTTTGGAGCTGTCATAGACAGCTCCAGCAGGCATTGGAGAACTGCAGCCGCACCTGCAAACACACTGCCTGAATTGGAAGATGGCTGACAGACCTCAGAAAACTCGGATGATGGCACTATGTTTCTTGCACATGCGTGCAAGCAAACATAAAAATGGTAATAAATTACTTGTTGTTTTTTTCCAACTTTCTTTATGCCCCCTCCAGCACTGGCTTACCTGAAGTCTCTCCAGTGAGGACTCTCTGACCTGTTCCCACCCACCCAAAGCCTCCAGACTCTATTCTTTGGCATGGGTCTGTCTCCCTCCACAACTCCTGGCTACTCACCCCCCTGGCTGTGAGCCTCCCTGGGGCAGTACCGCCAACTCCTGCTGGTTCTCTATCTGAAATCTAATTCAGCAACTAGGGAGTTGGAGAAGTGCCAGAGGCAGAGATGGAAGGCCCGGCATTGGGCATGGGGGTTGGCCACTGGTCCCGCCTTTGCCTATCGGGTGCCAGGTATTTTCCATTTTCTGCCCACCCCAGTGGCTCAGCTGTGCAATGCGCACCAGCATGATGTATGTGAGCTCCCACGCACACCCACAGGAGTGCTGCTGGCTAATCTCCTTGCATGGATCCCAACTGTTACGAGACCCCCTAGTATCCACTGGGAGTTGCCAGACAGTGGGATCTATGTCCCCACTCCCTTCCAGGAAAGGAGAGCAGTCCTCTGGATGCTCAATCCTTTCCTCCCCCACCAACCTCTGATGACCAGAGTTCTCTCCTGAGCCCAGGTCACCGGCGTGGCACAAGGTGTGGCATCCAGCACCTCAACCCCCAGCACCACCGGGTCGACTATAAATTACTTGTTAAACTGGAATATTCAATTGATAATAAAGTATAACTATGCAGGAGTAGTGGCTGGAGTGAAACAAAAAAGAACGAACCAGATATATGATGGACACAACTTCTCCCAGTGCTGTCTCATGCAGAACTGAAATAAGAACTGGTTACACCTATCATGCCTTTGTCTCTACTTATGAATCAGCATTTTTTTTGTGAGAATCCTGGTTTAAGTGTTGCTACATTGGTGGATTTGCTGCTCCTGGTAATAGTATAGAGCAGGCTAGTGTCAGTGGTGCCAGTGCCAGAGCCAGAGGAAGTTGTGGGTGACGTGCGAATGGGGGGGGGGATCTCATTTGTTGAGCTTGTCAATAATCAAATCAGGATGGAGATCACAATGGCCACCCAACAGATTGCCTAGTTCCTGTACTCTGAACCAACCCTGGTAAGTTTCTAAGTTTCTGAAAGAAAACTGAGTGGTTTTTCACATTTAATTCATACCTTCTGGAAGATGAACATGGACTTAAACTTCAGAGATCAAACACTGGAGACTAAGACAACTCTACACATTGAAATCATTTCACCAAAATCAGGACCTCTGGATCAGAGAATCCGCCCTGACATACTGGTCTTAGCCCATAAAGTAGAAGTGGGTCTGAGAGCAGCGCATGAATACTTGCCACCCTGTGGTAAACTTCTTTAAATGTTTTGGGGGTAGAATTAATGGTTTAAAAGTAACAACTTGGTCTTAAATTCCTCTAAAATGATATCAATGTTGCTTGGCTCTCCAATATTACTGAAAAAGAGTTCCCCCTTATTAATTTCTGATTTGGACGACTCTTCTATTGTGTCGGTTGTTCTCTTTAAGTGCTTGAGTGTCCTTCTGGACCTCTGTCTTACTCAGAGCATGTAGGGAAGCTTTACTTGTAAGGGCATTAATCGGAGGCTTGGAGCAGTATATTAGCTAAAAAGTTACTTCTCATTGAAAATTCATAAAGCTACTGCAATGGGTTCTCTTCTCCCTTTTTTCTGATTTTGTGTCTGTGCGTTTTTTGTATGTATACATTTAGCTCCTGGTCTCCCCAATAGCTCCCATCTGATCGGCCATCCCCAGACCCACCACATGGATCCTTTGGGACTTACTTTTGCTGTTGTCTTCTGCCACAGGATCGTGGCTGTACCTAGCCACTGATGTGGAGCCTGTGGGGGGTTGATTTTCAGCCTGCCATCAAGGGTGTTTTTCACCTGTTTTTCTCCCTCTTCCCCCCGTTGCTGGGGCGCGACACATCAGTGCACATACGTGAAGGCATACGCACACTGCAGAGTCCCACAGCACCCTCATTTCATTGGTGCCCGCAACCTGATCAGTCCTCAGGCCTCCACCTAGGGCAAACATTCGGTGGGACTACCAAGCCACCCTCCCTGGATGAAGAGAGCTGTCCTCCGGATGCTCAATCCTCTCCCTCCCCAGCCAACCCTCAGAAATCTGCTTACACCGTGAACAGAGGTCACTGGTGTGGCAGGAGGTAAGGCTTCAGTGCCTCAGCCCTCTGCACCACAGGGCTGGCCTTCTGTTCTCTTTTTTAATATTTGACCAGCAGAGCTTCAAAAACTTAAGGGGCCTGATATTCAAAACTTTGCCCAATGGGCAAAGTGTTTGCACCCCATTTGCTTGGGGTTTGCACCACAACACAATATTCAAAAGGAGAAGCTGCATGCACTAAAAAGGTTAGCACATGTGCAAAAAATAATGTGTGGAGGTGGGCAAAGGGAGGGACAGGGACAGAAATACTAGCACAGTCTGATATTCAGAGCATTTGCGCTGTGCAAAGGCGTTAGCGCAGGACACTTTTTGCAGTGCAAATACCGCTGACCAAAATCCCAACTTACTTCTGGCAATTCTAGTGGCTACCAGTGCTACTGCAGCCACCAAACAAGTTGGTGGGTGGGGGAGCACACCTTCCACCTGTTGGTCCATGGTCCCTCATCCTATCATCATCAGCCCCATTATGTTAAAAAAAAATTCCTGGTGCCTAGAGGTCTGCCCCCGGTCTCCGACTACCATCCCATAATGTTTCAGAATGCCCTGGTGTCCAGTAGTCCCTTCCACACTCCATTCACCACCCCTGTGTGAATATTATAAATCCCTAACATCCAGTGGCTTCCCCCTCTCCGATCCCCAGCCCCATAAACAACAGCATACTCCCTGGTGGCCAGTGGTCTCCTCCAGCCTCCAATCCCTGGCCCCATAATAAAAAACATACTCCCAGGTAGTGTCCCTGGTCTCCAGTCCCCAGCCCCGTGATAACAAGCACACTCCCTGGTGGCCAGTGGTCACCCGGTCTCTGCTCCCCAGCCCCATAAAAAATGCAATATTCCCACTTGTGTATATTTTGCTTTCTCAAATAATAAAAATGTGTATTGACAAAACAAATATAATATTCTCTGGTGTCCAGTGGTACCCCCCACCCACCTATCCCCTTCACCATAGCTTCACTTTTCCCTGGCATCTAGTGCCCCCCCACACCAGGGGCACAGACCACCCACCCTACCAGTCCCCTTATACCTGAAGCACCAGTGCCATGGTTATGACACAGCAACCAGCACAGTCCTTCTCTCACCTCCTCAGCCTGTTGTCATATGAAAAGTCAGACAGCGTGCATCCTATGTATAGTACAGGGCGTGCATCCTCTGTACTGCACAAGGAGTGTGCTCCTTGTACAGTACACAGACCGTGTACTCCCTGTACAGTACAGAGGATGCTCACCCTATACTATACATAGGACGTGCACTCTCTGACTTTTCATATGGTGGCCGGCCATGGAGTTGAGAGCAGAGCTGTGCCAGTCACCATATCGGATCCATGTCACCAGTGCTTAACATATGGGGGGGGGGTTGGCAGGGTAGGTGGTCAGGGGCTGTGGTGTGGGGAGTGTTAGACACCAGGGAAAGATGATGATGTTACATTGAAGGGGATCACTGGGTGGTGGGTACCACTGGACACAAGGAAATATTGAGTTTGCTTTGTCAATACACATTTTTATTACTTGACAAAGCAAGAGATGCACAAGTGGGAATATTGTATTTTTCACAAGACCAAGGCCTGGAGGCTGGGGACCACTAACCACCAGGGAGTATGCTTTTTATTATGGGGCTGGGGATTGGAGACCAGGGGGGACCACTGGCCAAAAGGAAGTATGCATTTTATTACAGGGCCAGGGACTGGAGATCAAGGGGACCACTGGCACCAGGGAGTATGCCTTTTATTATGGGGCTGGGGATTAGAGACCGGGGGAACCGCTAGCCAACTGGGAGTATGCTCTTTATTATGGGACCAGGGACTGGAGATCAGGGGGACCACTGGCACCAGAGGGTATGCTTTTTATTATGGGGCTGGGGATTGGAGATCAGGGGGGACCACTGCCCACCAGGGAGTATGCTCTTTATTATGGGGCCAGGGACTGGAGATCAGGAGGACCACTGGCCACTAGGAAGTAGGCAGTTGTTTATGGTGCCAGAGATTAGAGACAAGGGCACCACTGGATGCCAGGGAATTACAGTATCTACATGGAGCCAGCCATTGGAGGGTGGGAAGACCACATGATGCCACATAATTGCAGTATTCACACGGGGCCAGCAACTGGAGGGTGGGGGTCCATGAGGCACCAGGGAGGTGTCATTTACCTAATGGGGCTGGCAACTGAAGGATGGGGGGCCACAAGGCACCAGGAAACTTTTGTTCACATAATGGGGCTGATGAATAGAGGGTGGTGGGACCACGGATGACCAGACCATATTATTTGCAACTATGGGACTAGGGTTACCACCTGTCCTGATTTTCACAGGACAGTCCAGATTTGGGCAACTGTGTCCTGCAAAAAACACAAAAAACAGTACATGTAGAAAAAAATATTTTCTAACATTCCTTAAAATGTTGTAGGAAAACTATAATACTTCAACTAAAATATCTCAAAAGGATGAGAAACAATAGAAACAAATAAAAAAACTACAACAATTAGTGTTAATTCTGATTATTTAGAGAAAACAAGTCTGTTGCACTGGTCGAAGTTACAGTTATGGATTGTACTGAAAAAAGGCATGTTTTAGTAAGAAATGTCCCACTTTGGGCTTCTGAAAAGGTGGTAACCCTATATGGGACAGCACTCGGAGGGTGGGTGGACCATGGACCACCTGGGTATATTATTTGTTACAATGGTCAGTGATCAGAGGCGGGAGGGACCACGGACCACCATGGCATTTTATTTGACAATAGGGGATGGTAATCAGAGGATGGGGGGGAGCTACCACTGGACACCATTGACATATTTTTGTTATGGGAATGGGTGCTAGGATAGGAGGTGTGACCAGGAGGGGCACAAGCCTGCTGCCGCTTCCCATGCAAAAGTGCCCATAATGGAGATGTAAATGGCCCCTTTGTGCCTTGCGTTCCCAATGGGCTCATTTGCATGGGAACTTCTAAATATCACACCATGAGCTACCGGCGCTGTTGTGTCTAGAGGCACTAATGCCAAGTTTTTACTTGTCTTTTTTAACTATTTCAATGAAGGGTCCTTCTACAGGAAACGGGAAACAACAGCAAGATGATTGTTTTGGGGAACTGTGGATTAATGTTATTGGGAAAGGGCAGCAGCAGTAGCAACAGGAAGTCATATAGGACTAGAGCCAATGTGAGTAATGAGGGTGTCGGTTCACAGCAGAAAGGTCATGTCAGACGAATCTAATAGATTTCTTTGACTGGGTGACCAAAGTAGTAGACCAGGGAGGGGCTGCAGACATGGCCTACCTAGACTTTAGCAAGGCATTTTACACAGTCCCACACAAAAGATTAATAGTCAAATTAACCAGCCTGGGAGTGGGTCCCAGGGTGGTAGCCTGGGTAAAACATTGGCTGCACAACAGGACACAGAAGGTAATTGTAAATGGAGTCCACTCTGAAGAAAGAGGGGTTACTAGTGGGGTACCGCAGGGTTCAGTGCTGGGTCCAGTCTTTTTTAATGTCTTTATAAGTGACATTGCAGAGGGGCTGGAAGGAAAAGTATGCCTCTTTGCAGATGACACAAAGATCTGCAACTGGGTTGATACACAAAGAGGCATGGAAAGGATGAGAAGGGACTTGTTAAGGTTGGAGGAATGGTCAGAAGTATGGCAGCTAGGATTCAATGCAAAGAAGTGCAAAATAATGCACCTGGGAAACAAGAACCCAGGGGAAGAATACACAATGGGGGAAGTAGTAACAACAACAAAAAAGGAAAGGGACCTGGGGGTAATCATATCAGATGACCTTAAGGTTAGCAAGCAATGTGAGAAGGCAGTAGAGAGGGCTGGTGGTATACTGGGATGCATAGGGAGAGGCAACACCAGCAAAAAACAGGAAGTTGTTATCCCGCTGTACAGACTGTTGGTGAGACCCCATCTGGAGTACTGCGTCAAGTTCTGGAGACCCCATCTCTGCAAGGACATAGACAGGATAGAGGTAGTCCAGAGGAGGGCAACTAAAATGGTGCAGTGTCTGCAAGAGAAGCCGTACGAGGAGAGACTTAAGGAGCTTAATATGTACTGTATACCCTTGAGGAACAAAGGGAGAGGGGGGACATGATAGAAACTTTTAAGTACCTCAGTGGAATCAACAGAGTCCAAGAGGGTAGCATCTTTCAGAAAAAGAGACGTGCAAGAACAAGAGGACACAATATAAAAATAGAGGGGAGGCGGTTCAGGGGCAATGTGAGGAAGTATTTTTTCACAGAGAGGGTAGTGGATGCATGGAACAGCCTTCCTGAGGAGGTTGTGTGGTCTAAAACTGTGGGAGAATTCAAGAATGCATGGGACAGACATAAGGCAATTCTTGTGGGGGGTAGGAAGAAATAGACTGTTGGTTAACTAGGATCTGTGGCCTATCCTGTAGGTAGGGAAATGGGCAGACTAGATGGGCCAAGCGGTCCTTATCTGCCATCAAAGTCTACGTATGTTTCTATGCTTTAGTTTTCTTGCTGAAGTACTTCCTAACCCACTTTTATTTTTTTTCTAAATTTTTTTTATTTCTACCGTTTCTGACCAGGATTGCCACCACTCCTCAGTGTTACAGTCATCACCACGGCGGCGTAACTGCTGACATTACACTTTCAGTCCTTTTACTTCCTCCTGCTCTTCCTCTTGTGCACGTCCTTCCCGTGCCCCTCCTTCTCTTGTACTTTCTTCTCTTGTTATACACATGCTTACCAATGCCTCCTTGTTCCTCTGATATTCCTCTTCTCCTGCAATTGCTTTCCCATCCCTCCACTCATTCTTCCTCCACCTCCACAGATAGACTTGATTGTCCTTGCCCCTCCTCCTCATATTTTTCCTCTTTCTATCATGAAGATTCTTACCTCTGCCCCCTCTCCACTTGTGCTTTGCCCTCCTTTACCTTCTCTGTTCGGATTCTATATCCTGCCCTTCTGACAGCTTCACTACCATTTCCTTCTTTTTAGTGGTACTAGTCCATAAAAGTTGATTAGGTGCTGCTTGCTTTACAGAACTATGGTGTCACTATATCCCAATTGTACTTTTTCCCTCTGCCAGCAAAATTAGTTATATCTGTGTTGGAGCTGGACTCATCGTCACCTTCTTCAAGCATAGCAGCTGACTGAGCAGCAGGGGGCAAAGTGATGCTGCATGATATTGAGGTATCTTATATGCATTTGAGGCACTGGCAGTTGTGACAGATGTCGTGTTATTCATACAAGATTGTCAGGAGGATTCCTTGGTTTTACACATACTATATGGATGGATCATTTTTATTATGTTGGCTCACACTTGCATGCCAGCCAACATATTGCAGTAGTAGGAGATTTGGAGGCATGATCACTGTGGGCAAATGCAGGGCACGCATCAGTAGGTGCATCCCTCATTCCCCAATTAGGCAGCATGCAGGCGCCACACCAGCAACACGTAATGTTCTGAGCACACTTATGGAAAAGTCCGCTGCAATGAGAGCCAAGCTCAACATGCAGCGGCACCTCTTGACGTGTCTTTCCTGGTGAAGCATTCTTGTAAACATGGCGGCAGTGACTGCCACCACCATCTGCCACAATGCCAGCTTCAGAGGTGCCCAAACCCCCTCTCGGCATGCCCTGACCCAGTTCATGTGCCGACGGGGGAGCCCACTCCCTTCGGCATAATGACCCCCCAATTTGTTGTGTGCCCAGGGGGGGTCGCCCAATCCCTCTCGGCTCTAGCCCCCCTTTGGTATGTACCGACAGGGGTTCCAAATCCCCCATCAGCTAGCCCCCCCAAACACTCAGGTGGCACACTGGGAGCCCATCCCAGCGTGCAAATGCTCCCCTGTAAAAAAAAAAAAAAAAGTACTGCAATTTTTTTTAACCTGTAAAAGAACAAATGGTCCTCGTGGTTTGTCCTGCTCCTCCCCAACTGGGTGCCCACCTCTGCATACCCTGCCTCCTGACACACCTCACCCCATACTTACCTCCGGAGTCCGGCGTGATGATCTTCGGTGGACCGGGAACACGTCTGCACTCTTCAAAGCCGACCACGAACTGAAGAAATGTTGGTCAGCTGTATAATGTCATAAATAGGATTTTTTCAACTTTGGTGTATATCTCTGGCATTTCTTTTAATTTTTTGAGCCAAATTTTCAACATGGGGTTATTGGGGCCCCTCCTTATGAATTAAGTCACTGTCATGGCATTATTTGTTCCTGAAAGGTGATTTCACAGTCACTGCGTGGAATCACCTTTCAGGACCGATTAATGAAGTGACAGTGCCACTGTTCATGAGGTGGGCTCTCAAAAAGCTTATGTTGCAAATTTGGTGAAAAAATTAAAAAAAATGACTGTTTTACGAGCGTGCATTATGCTGTTTCCACTCATAACTTCATGAATTTGTAATATTTTCACTCCAGATTTTCAACATTGGCATTTTTCCACACCTCCTTATGAACAGTACAGCTGTCATTTTACATATCCTGGCCAAAATGTGTTTTCACACTTCCGGTGCAGAATAGAGTGGTCACTGTGCGAAATCAGTTTTCAGGACAGCTTGAGAAAATGACAGTGACACTGTTCATAAGCAGAGGTCCTAAAATGCATATGTTGAAAATTTAGTGATAAAAGTCTATAAAATGACTGTGTTACAAGCATGCGTTGTGCAGTTTCCACACAGCCTTCTAACTTCGCAAATTTGCAAGATTTTCATGCAAGATTTTCAACACTAGCATTTTTTCACACCTCTTTATGAACAGTGCAGCTGTCACTTTTCACATCCTGCCAAAAATGTGTTTTCGCACCTGTGGCACAGAATGGCATGGTCGCTGGGGGAAATCAAATTTTGGGACAGATTAACAAAATCACAGTGCCGCTGTTCATGAGGGGAGGTCCCAAAATGCCTATGTTGAAAATGTATCTCTTCAGGGTGGGGGTGAGGTTGGTGTCAGTTCAATACTTCACTGCCATTCCTATTATGCATCTCTAACTCCTGCACTACCAATGCCAATGTCAGCGAGACATTCAGCATTGACAAATGTTTGTTATACTTGGGCTTCAGCTAACAACTGGCTGAGTAGCTTAGATAGATACACACATACACTGATACTGTTATACATATACAGATACACTGCTGCCACTCTCTCCCTGGTCAGTCAAACCTGAACAACTGGAATCACTAGGTCTCTCCTACAACATCATTCCCTCTAGGTCCATGCTTTGTAGCTCCTGCTCCAATAGGTGAGCACAGAATCACTGGAGACAGCACAATAATTGAGTTAATGAATCTTTAAAACTCCCTCATGGCTCCAGCTCCTACAGTTGAAGTCCAAACAATACCTGATGCTCATACCATTTTCTCATAAGCCAGTTGAGCCTCAGGGTTTGGAACCAACTGGGCTCTCTTTCCATCTTTTGGCCCTCCAGAACTGAGTTTTCTCATCAAGAGCATGGCGTTGGGGGTGGAACAAGAACCATGCTAGTGGGTCTTTCAAACTACCACCTAGCACCAACTAGCACACTTAAGACCCAATTGCAAGTTGCAGTACACATGGCGCAAGGTGATTTACACCAAATGCAAGTTGGTATTCCAAGATGCAGCTTGTGCCATGCCACATTCGGGTAGCGCCAACGGTGGGCTACACCATCCACTATGCCCGCAACCCACTGTGGCATGGCGCAAAGGTGGTTATGGCAGCACCTGCACCCTATTCTGAAAGCACCCACCTACGCAATTACAAGACCGCATATGGTGCAGCGGGGTTAGACTACCACTTAGCTGGTCTAAAGGGCATCCATCCTAGCAAAACTACAGATGCCCCCCCACAGCACCATAGAAAGCACAGTAACATGCCCCACATACCCCCACCAGCACAGTCATGTTCCCCCCACCACTCCTGGGTCGGGTTTTCATCGTGCCCCCCATGTGCCTGTGCCACCCGGCCAGTCCCACTAAGGTCCCCAGGTGCTTGCAGGAGAGTTACGGGGTGAGGGGGCTTGGGGGGGCAGTTAACTGTGGGCTGCAACTTGTGGCACCCAGATCCATTGCACCATTCCCATGGCACAACCCAGCAGCTGCCACAAGTCACGGGGCATAGGTGCTGGGGACCCTGCCTGTCTTAGAATAGGGTGTAGTGTCCCCGGCATAGCGGCACATGGTGCAACTCACATATGCCCGTGAGTTGCACCATGCAACTTGGAATTAGGTCCTTAGACTCTAGCCAACAACACCTGGCTGGGTAGCTTCCATGGCTGTGTACAACTACCATTGTCTCCAGGGTCTGAGGGGCTGGGGCCAGTTGAGTTTTCCCCTCACCTTTATCTCTTTCAGTACTAGACTATTAAGATCTTGTTCCATTCAGGAGCACAGAGGTGTTGAGGGTGGTGTTTTTCTCCCAGTATACAGTTGGCTCCACTTATAGTGCCCACGGGTACAGCGGGCAATCGCTTTGTCCGGGCAAATTTAATTAACCAAATGCCATTCCAGTAGGCTTCAATGTAAAATCGTACTGATATAATGCCTATTGGCCTCCATCTATATTGCCCACTTTTCTGCTGGCAATGGCATCTATGCAAGGTGTAAATGGTCCTAATTAACAGGTACACTGCAGCCAAGCAATTAACTGTATCTGTTTTATAATGGGAGCATTGCTGCTAGGAGCTCATTGTCAGTTCATTCTCACACTGTTCTCTGCTCAGCCCTTTTCATCTGCATAATGTCGGTGTAACCCCCCTGCAAATGGGGGTTCCCAAAAGACTTCCAGGAGCTTGTTTGAATGCTCCAAGCCTGAATGGTGTTTGGCGTTTAAGCCATTTATCTGTGAGTGTTTTTAGAGCCTCTGGTACTGTCTCTTTAAGAGCTGTCTGCTTGCAGACATAATTAGTTTGTATGGGGGGACTGTGTGTTTCTCTGCTTGAGTACCTCGAGCTGCTGCCAATTCACTCCATTTTTGCAGTCACTAGAGTGCAAAGGGAACCTATCTGAAAGATGTAACTGTTTGCCAGAAATCATTTAGAGTAATAATGAAAATACAGTTTGTCTAACCTGCTTTCTTTGTGGTCAGAACTGTGTTTGCCTAGTTCCCCATTCTAGTTTTGAACTGCTGAACTGGACCAATCAGTGTGGGTTAAGGTAGCTCTAAATGGTGCCTTGGACAGAATCAGAACTTGGACTCTAATCTGGCCAGCCATAAGAGGATTGTATGGGCAGTGACTCTGGGAGATGTAGTTTGGACTTGCGCCTTTTGGACCAACAGGGGCAGTCTATTGTGAGTGACAGCCAATCCAGCCAAGAACTGGGAGGAACTCAAAGGAAGTGCCGGTTTGTCTGCTGGAGTTTCAGTTGAGCTCTGGCAGTGAGAGGAAGGAGCCCTGTGCTTTTCGGTGTGCAGTTTAGTCAGGAAGCGCGTATGGGCCCAGTTTCGGTCTGCAGCTTGTGTAACTGCTTGTTCGGACTGAATCCATCCTGTGAAGAGAATCCAAGGATATCTGAAGAGTAGAAACCAGGTTCACCCTGTAGAAGACTGGAGAAATTGCTGAATCGTGCTCGGTCTGTCAGGAACTGAATCTGCTGTGTGTTCTCCCGGGTATTGTGCATTAATTGCGATTGGGATAGAGAAGCAGCCTGCCTGGTATAGTACTTTGTTTTTACCATATAAATGTGTGAGGAGGCTTGTGTAGCTCAAGTGAATCCTGCTGCCATTAAAGGACTTTTGCCTGTTACTGTTTACCATATAAATGTGTGAGGAGTCTCGTGGAGCTCAAGAGTAGCCCTGCTGGCGTTGAAGGACCCTATCTTGTTTGGAGGGTCCTGAGTACTAATTCAGGGTACTCCCTGTTGAATTGCCACATTGAATCCAAATGGAATTACTGTACTGCTGACTGTTTAACTAATTTTCTTTACTCTGTGTGAAAGGCCTACCAGCTGCCACGGTTTGGACTAGCCACTAGGGCTTGGGTACCCAGTGACAGTAACTGGTAAGGATAGAGCCTGTGCACAGAGCCGTAGGTAGATGAGTAAAGTGATAAGCTAATTAACCTGATTTCCCCCTGTCCTTGTTATATCCCCTAAATAAATCAGAGCTGCTTGTTTCAGCAAAGTTATACTGCCTGAGGTATTTGTTAATGTTAAAGTATTGTACTGTGATTGTTGCACTGTATCTTCTCATTTTACAGGGGTCCCAGTGCCTGAACCAGTCCTGGGGTAAGTGTATACTGTGAAGGTAATTCTGATATACTGTGTGGCCACTAGTGGGAAGAAAGGGGGTTGCAGTGTCCCAGAGGGCTGTGACCAAGTTAGTTTAACTATTGCAAACCCTGACCTCTGGGTGGAGGCACCCGCCATCGGATCCAGGCCCCTCAACCTGTTAGTGGCAAATCAGGCAGGGGTAATAGCCCCTGGGATAGCGCCATCTAGAGGTTACATCTTGGAGGCTCACCGCTGGGATTGTGTGTCCTCTACTGGCCATATTTACAAACCACTGTTAAGAAAAAAAATAAATAAATGAGTACCCCGACAGAAGTGGCTGTGCACCGGCTGGTGGAGTGGTGTACTGGGGAGGAGATCGACCACCAAAATGCTATGCTTATCCTGGACATCCCCCTGGGTATCAATACGGACACTGTACAGGGAGTACTTTCCAAGGTGGAAGGTTTACAAAACCCTGTGGTGGTGGGTCGGCATGCTAATCTGCTCACCCACACTTTCCTGGCCCTAGTAGAGTTTAAGGATCCCATAGATAGCTCCAAAGTGCCACAGACCATTACCCCAGAGGAGCCCTCACTGCTTGGAGAGTGATAACTAAGGACAGTAAAGATCCGGGGATGAGCCCTCACCACTATCTGAAACTTTTGAGGAGAAATTTGCTAAATAGTTGCTGGGGAAGAAAACTGTGGAGGACTTGAAGAAACTATTCTTGCCACCTAAGTGTTCCTCCCCAACACCCTCTTTCCACTCCAGTACCCGTAATGGTGGCTGAACCAATGCAGACTCCTATTTCTGCAACCCGCCATTAGTCACGACTCTTACGAAGGTTGAGGATCTTATCTGGCACCTCCCACCCCAAGGGAGGATGACTGGGAGACCTGGATAGACTATGTTGCCCCAAGTGCTAGAATGGCAATGCTCGGGAAGCGGCGAAAGAGGTTAGTGAGGAGCCTCCGGCGTCCTGCCCTGGCTACCATCTGTGCTAAACGGGCCAGTAACCCTAAAGCGACTGCACAGGCCTATCTTGAGGCCTTGGAGAATGTGTATTGGAGCCCAGATTCTGATGAGGACCTATGGTGGAGAGTAAGAAATGCACAACAGTACCAAGGGGAGTTGTTGTCTGTGTATGTATCTCGGCTGGAAAAATTGGTGCAAGAATGCCTCAGAAAGAGTAGTTTGCCAGCAATTGAACTGGACTGAACCAGGCTGGACAGGATCCTTAAGTCTGCCCCCTTCTCAGAACTGCTGTTGCTGCAGTTACGCCTGGCAAATTGACTGGAATCCCCACCCTCCTATGATGAGTTAATGAGAGAAATTCAAGCGGTTGAGAAAAGGTGACCTCAGGAGGGACCTGCACTAATAGCTGCAGCTACGACCCGAGTGACTAAGGGTGACCCATCAACTGAAGTTCAGGGGCAGAGGTTGGCAGTCAATGAGTGCTCTGACAAGGAAAAAGATATGCCACAATGGGGCCAACTGTTGAGAGAGATCCGGAAATTCAAAAACAGTCCCTTTATGAAGGCCATGCCTGCAAGTACGGGCCCTGACCTATATCCGACTGCATCTGCTATGGGGGTGGGGGTACCCACCCATGTATCTCCTGCTGATAACAGCTCCAAACTCGATTCCTTGACCATGGAAGTGGAGAAACTGATGAGATGTCTCCAAATGCTTATCATGCCGCAGACAGAGATGGCACCAAGGTTTCCAGTTAGTAATACCCCCACCCTGGCTCCCAGTGTGGCCCTCAGCCAGCTCAAACTCCAGAAAGTATATTTTGCTATAATTGTGGGAAGGATGGGCACATGAAAAGGAATACCGGTCCCAAAAGACACTGACAAAGTTGCATATGGGCTACAAGGAGAGCTTGGAGAACAAATCAGTGGTTAAGAGTGCACAAAATGATCCCAGTGAGGGCACCAAAATGCTAACTCACGTCCTTTTGTGGCAAGGTCAGTTGCCCAGGCCCCACTACTGCCTCTCCAGACTGGTCCAGAATAGTGGGTCCCTCCATGGAGACCACTGTAAAGGTGAATGGAGTGTCTACAAGAGCTGTATTAGACAGTGGCTCCCAAGTGAAAATTATGTTCCAGGATTGGTGTCAAGCATTTGTCAGATGTACCCTTACAACCATTAGAAGGACTGCATGTATGGGGGTTAAGTGAGAAGGCCTACCCTATTCCGGGTATATCCGAATTTGGCAGTCTTTCCCCACTCCGTGGCTGGGTGGCCGAACAAGTAGAGACCCTAGCCTTAGTGTGTCCCCCACTGGACTGTATGATGGTGTCCCTTTGTTGATTGGAACAAATGCTCATATGTTAGGAAGGCTGGCACAGTTGTGTTATGAAAAACAGGGGTCAAAGACTAGTAGAGCTTTAAGAGTTCGAGCTTTAATTAAGAAGGCCTATGAGGCACAGAGATGTTGAAAAAATAGAACCAGAGGAACAGTCGGAATTGTATGGAAGAAGGATCCTGAGTCTCTGATCCTGGCGCCAAATGCCGATGTACCTTACAGGGAGAGGTCCATATCAGAAAGGATGTTAAGAATAAAATATTAATGTTGGATGCACCAGGTGATGGAAAATTGCCAGAGTGACTGCTGGTCAAGCCTAGTATTTTGCTCGCTAGGGCCCATGCTGATGCCAGAAGGGTAGTGGTCCAAGTTCATAATGTGTCTGAAAGAGACATTCGAGTAAACAGAGGTTGCATCCTGGCTAATGTGCATTGTGCAGACACTGCAGTGCTACCAAGCAGCAAGAGTTCGAGGAAGAATGACAGAGTAACGCCTGACTTCTTTGCTTTCGGCGACTCCCCATTGCCAGCTGAATGGAAAGTGAGGATCAGTGAGAAGCTTGCCCAGAAAGACTAGGTGTTTTCTTTAAAGGAATGGGACGTGAGGATGCGTGCAAGGAGCTGAGCACAATATCCAGCTGCATGACGAAAAGACCATTACGTGAGAGGTCTCGACGCCTGGCACCTGCTGACATAGATGATGTGAGGCGGCATCTGCAAGAGATGTTAGCTGCTGGTGTAATACAAGAATCCAGAAGCCCTTATGCTTCCCCATTGTGGTAGTGAGGAAAAGAATGGGACAGTAAGGATGTGTGGATTATCGCACCTTAAACCAGCGGACTATCCCTGATCAGTACACAACGCCCCGCATTCAGGATGCTTTGGACTGCCTAAACGGGAGCAAGTGGTTCTCTGTGTTGGATCTCCGCAGTGGGTACTACCAGATTCTGATGGCCCCAGAGGACCGTGAGAAGACAGCCTTTATCTGTCCGCTTGGCTTCTATGAATTCATGAGGATGCCTCAAGGGATTTCAGGTGCCCCAGCCACTTTTCAATAATTGATGGAGCGTGCAGTGGGGGACATGAACTTACTAGAGTGCCTGCTATATCTAGATGATGTTATTGTGTTTGGCAGCTCACTGGAGGAACATGAGAGCAGATTATTTAAGGTATTGGACCGACTGGAGGACTTTGGCCTTAAACTGTCCATTGATAAGAGTCAATTCTTTCAAACATCATTAAAGTATGGGACACATAGTATCCACCGAGGGAATAGGACCGCCCAAGTAAAGTTGAGGCCTTGACCACCTGGCCACAGCCCAAAAATCTAAAAGAACTGCAAAGATTCCTGGATTCTGTGGTTATTATCGGTGTTTCATCAAGGTCTTTCAAGAGTGATCCGCCTTTACTTAACCTTACTTCAAGGGTATCCCCAACCCACAAAAATACCAAAGTCAGCGTCCCTCAAAACTGAAAATGTATTTTCGTCCGAGTGAAGTATTTGGGGCCCGCTGGACTCCTGATTGTGAGACTGCTTTCATGAGATCATATATCAACTTACCCATGCTCCAGTGCTGGCCTATACCGATCAAGAAAACCTTATGTCCTGCACACATGATGCTAGCTTGCAGGGTTGGGGGCTGTGTTGTACCAAAGAGCACGAGAATGGCCTGAGACCAGTGGCCTTTGCCAGTAGAAGCCTGACCCCATCCGAAAGAACTATCCTGTACATAAATTAGAGTTCTTAGCTTTGAAGTAGGCTATTGTTGACCAATTCATGAGTACTTGTATGGGGCTAAAATACTAGTAAAACTGACAATAATCCTTTGACCTATGTGCAGACCTCAGCTAAGTTGGATGCCACTAGCCATAGGTGGCTTTCTGCATTATCTACATACGACTATGCTCTCGAATACCGAGCAGGTCTGAACCACATAGATGCTGATGCTCTCTCCCAGAGGCCTGTTCCCCAGAATGATTAGGTCAGATTGGCAGAACCTGACATTCGGGCACTCTGCCGGAAGTTTGACAGGGAGGAACAAATGTCCACGGACGCAGTGGACTGCATGGTGGATTGCTTGGGACCTCTGAGAATTGCATACCTGCTGCTTATTGCCACTTTTCTGCAATAGACATTGGTGCACTGCCTCAGCTGGACAATGACAGTATTACGAGGCTCAATCCCGCGATCCCATGATCAAATCAGCTTTAGAAGTCCTCTATGCAGGAAAAGATGTGTCAAATTATGCCCACTGATTTAAGAACTGCACTGTTATACAAAGAAGGTCCTAAGTTGAAACTGATCAATAAACTGTTATACAGAGAAACAGTAGACAGAGGGGACAAGTAGACAACAACAACTAGTGCTGCCCACTGCCTTCGAGACTCATGCACTGATGTCCTTGCACAACCACATGGGGCACCTTGGTGTAGACAGAACGCTTGACTTGGTGAGATCCAGATTCTATTGGCCTAAGATAGGGGCTGATGTGGAGCAACACATTCAAACTTATGATGGCTGCTTACAGAGAAAGCTTTGCCCAGAGGGCTGCCCCTGTTAACATCACCACCAGTGCACCCATGGAGATGGTCTGCATTGATTTTCTGAGTTTGGAGTCAGATCAAAGAAATATCAGTAATGTGCTGGTGGTCACTGACCATTCACGAGATATGCCCAAGCTTTCCCCACCAAGACCAGAAAGCATCCACTGCGTAGTACTGTATAGAAAACTTTTTTGTTCACTATGGGGCTCCACAAAGAATCCATTCTGATCAAGGGAGGACTTTGATGTCGTCTGATCAAAGAGATGCTTTCTCTGTGAAGTCAAAGTCAGAACCACTCCTTACCACCCCAGGGTGACCCACAGCCTGAACGTTTCAACTGCACTTTGCTAGATATGCTAGGGCACCCTGCACCCAAGGACAAGCCTAGATGGAGACAACAAATTAGCACCCTGGTACATGCTTATAACTGCACCAAAAGTGATGCCACTGGGTTCTCCCCTACTGCCTGATGTTTGAAGAGAAGCTCGACTACCAGTAGATGTGTGTTTTGGGGTCTCTCCTGATGGGGTTCAAGCTGACAACTATTTACAGTATGTGCAAAAGTTAAAGCCCAGCTAACTCATGCATATCAACTGGCTCAAACCATGGCTGCCAAAAGAAATCTGGCCAACAAAGAAAGGTATGATAAAAGGTGAAGCTACAGGAACTCCAGGAGGGAGATCAGGTATTGCTAAGAAATCTGGGACTGCATGGCAACCACAAGATTGCTGACAGATGGCACCATCTCCCTCACATTGTAGTGGGCAAACTAGATGATCTAGATGATCTGCCAGTGTACAAAGTAAGGCCTGAGAATAATTCAAAAGATGTAAAAACAATGCATAGAAATCATTTACTGCCCATTGGACAAATCTTGATTGAGTCTGAGCCCCCAAAAGATGCCCCCTCTTGACCAGTGACTAGAGCTGCTGCTAAGAAAAGATCAAGAAAGTCTGCATCTACAGAAACAGAGTTAAAGTGTTCCCCTCCACAAGTCCCAGTTGAGCATGACTGTCAGTCCATATCAGAAGAAAGTGAGAGTGACTTTGAATATTATCCTTCTTACGAACTGAGTCAATTGTTTGGGCAATCCCTAGTCAATACTGGAGACAAGCTGGGCCTCTGGACTGTCTAAGCCCCCAGCTTCGTCCCTGGAGCCAATGCTCCCAGAAAGTGAAGTGCAAAGCATCAGATCAGATGAAATGGAATCATTGTGCATGGTTGAACTGTTTGAGCTTTCAGGGAGGAAAATGATGGATTGAGGGCAGACTGGTGATACACCAGAACAAGAAGAGTATTTTGAGTGCCTTGACAGTCCACTGCCAGTGTCCAAGCTCTCCATGCAAGCCAAATGTTGTGGACTCAGAAACTGTAACTCCTGAGCTGAAAGTGCCCCAAGTTCTAGCCTCTCTACCCCATGGAGACTCCCCTGACAAGTGAGGACAATGCTGAAAATGAGGCTCAGAGTGCAGAGACTGTAACAGTTCGCGCTAGAAAGACTGGTCGAGCTGTAAAGCCTTGGTGCACCTCAGTTATGATTCCCTTAGGAGGCCTGTGGACTTGCCTCTCAATGTTGTCCATAAAGGAGTGTATGTGTCCCCGAGCTCATTGCCCAAACTGAGCATCAGTGCTAACTCCAAGTTACTTGTGTTACCCTCTAAGTATGGTGCCCTTGCCCCGTCCAGCCCCAAGGTAACTGATAGGGAAGGGCCCCCTCTCTTCAGGTTTCATGTACAGGTAATAACTTGAGTTATGGTACAATGTGTGTGTAATACTGTGTAAAGAGTGACGTACTGCAATATTTCAGAAATGTGTTCTTGGTAAAATGATATACTGACTGATGATTACATGTGTGAGCCTAATGCAAATGTATATAGTTGCAGTTGAAACTTGGAGGTACTTGCTTGTGACGGACGTCCAAGCTCCCAGGCCAGGAAGGGTGTAACCCCCTGCAAATGGGGGTTCCCAAAGACTTCCAGGAGCTTGCTTGAATGCTCCAAGCCTGAATGGTGTTTGGCGTTTAAGCCTTTATCTATGAGTGTTTTAGAGCCTCTAGTACTGTCTCTTAAGAGCTGTCTGCTTGCAGACATAATTAGTTGTATGGGGGACTGTGTGTTTCTCTGCTTGAGTACCACTCGAGCTGCTGCCAATTCACTCCATTTTTGCAGTCACTAGGAGTGCAAAGGGAACCTATCTGAAAGATGTAACTGTTTTCCAGAAATCATTTAGAGTAATAATGAAAATACAGTTTGTCTAACCTGCTTTCTTTGTGGTCAGAACTGTGTTTGCCTAGTTCCCCATTCTAGTTTTGAACTGCTGAACTGGACCAATCAGTGTGGGTTAAGGTAGCTCTAAAATGGTGCCTTGGACGAATCAGAACTTGGACTCGTAATCTGAGCCAGCCATAAGAGGATTGTATGGGCAGTGACTCTGGGAGATGTAGTTTGGACTTCGGCGCCTTTTTGGACCAACAGGGGCAGTCTATTGTGAGTGACAGCCAATCCAGCCAAGAACTGGGAGGAACTCAAAGGAGCGCCGGTTTTGTCTGCTGGGGTTTCAGTTGAGCTCTGGCAGTGAAGAGGAAAGGAGCCCTGTGCTTTTCGGTGTGCAGTTTTAGTCAGAGCGGCGTGTAAGGCCCAGGTTTCAGTCTGCAGCTTGTGTAACTGCTTGTTCGGACTGAATCCATCCTGTGAAGAGAATCCAAGGATATCTGAAGAGTAGAAACCAGGTTCACCCTGTAGAAGAATGGAGAAATTGCTGAATCGTGCTCGGTCTGTCAGGAACTGAATCTGCTGTGTGTTCTCCCGGGTATTGTGCAGTAATTGCGATTGGGATAGAGAAGCAGCCTGCTTGGTATAGTATTTTCTTTTTACCATATAAATGTATGAGGAGGCTTGTGTAGCTCAAGTGAATCCTGCTGCCATCAAAGGACTTCTGCCTGTTACTGTTTACCATATAAATGTATGAGGAGTCTCGTGGAGCTCAAGAGTAGCCCTGCTGACATTGAAGGACCCTATCTTGTTTGGAGGTCGTGAGTACTAATTCAGGGTCGCTCACTGTTGAATTGCCACATTGAATCCAAATGGAATTACTGTACTGCTGACTGTTTCACTAATTTTTCTTTTCCCTGTGTGAAAGGGCCCCTACCAGCTGCCACGGTTTGGACTAGCCACTAGGGCTTGGGTACCCAGGGACAGTAACTGGTAGGGATAGGCCTGTGCACAGAGCCGTAGGTAGATGAGTAAAATGATAAGCTAATTAACCTGATTTCCCCCTGTCCTTGTTATATCCCCCTAAATAAATCAGAGCTGCTTGTTTCAGCAAAGTTATACTGCCTGAGGTATTTGTCTATGTTAAAGTATTGTACTGTGATTGTTGCACTGTATCTTCTTATTTTACAGGGGTCCCAGTGCCTGAACCAGTCCTGGGGGTAAGTGTATACTGTGAAGGTAATTCTGATATACTGTGTGGGCCACTAGTGGGAAGAAAGGGGTTGCAGTGTCCCAGAGGGCTGTGACCAAGTTAGTTTAACTATTGCAAACCCTGACCTCTGGGTGGAGGCATCCGCCATCGGATCCAGGCCCCTCAACCTGTTAGTGGCAAATTAGGCAGGGGTAATAGCCCCTGGGATAGCGCCATCTAGGGGTTACATCAGGAAAATGCAAGGCGATGTCACTCTGTGACAAAGTAGAACTGTTGAAAAAAACTAATGCTCTGCCAAAGATGAGTCAGTGCGACTTGACACAACGTCTGTCTCTGCTGAAATCAACTCTTGCTGATCTTCTCCGGCAGGAATAATAAATTCTCAGTGACTGGTACAAAAATGTGAACCCCAAACGAAAACAAAAATGGGAAGGAAAGGATGGGGAAGTTGAGGAGGCTTTGGTTCTGTGGTTCACTAATGCCCATGGGTGAGAAGCACTCATAAGTGGCCCCTTGTTACTCCAGAAGGCACAAGAACTAGCTGTTGCATTGGGGCACACTGAATTCAAGCCCTCAGAAGGCTGGCTACACCATTGGAAAGCCAGGAACAACATCAGTTTCTGCAGACAGCATGGGGAAAAACAAAATGCAGACACTGCCAGCGCTGACCATTGGATCGTCAATATTTTGCCCGATCTCCTTTCCCCCTTTGTACCCCGGAACATTTTCAACCGCAATGAAATTGGGTTATTTAGGTGTCAGCGTGGCTCAGTTGGAAGCACATCCGCCTCTGGACCAGAAGGTTGTGGGTTCTCGTCCCACACCGGGATTGGACTTGCACCTGAAAATCTCTGGCATCCGAGTGCAGTATTGGGGGGTGCTGTACTGCTGGGGTGTGCCGTCCTTCAGATGAGATGTTAAACCAAGGACCCTTCTGCCTATCCTGGTGTTGTCTAGGTGGGTGTCCAGGTGGAAGTAAAAGAACCCAGGGCACTCTTTGCAAAGAGTAGGGAACATTCCTAGTGTCCTGGCCAACATTCCCTTTCCCATAAACCGGTTCATGCAATTATCCAGGCTGTGTGTGGGTGATGATGTGCGATATGGCTGCCACTACACATTCTGTCACTTCACTACCAGTCTAGCATTGCTTGTATAGTGCTTTGGGATGTAAGAAAAGTGCTGTATAAATGTTGATTATTCTTCTTATTATTATTTTTCTGGTGCATTGGCCAGGGAATGCTGGCTTTCAAAAGCTAGGCACTAATGGGACAAAAGAAAGCAAAGGAGAGAGCTTCAGTGCTCGTGTTTACTAGTGTTGTTCAAGCTGACCATGGTGCAGTAATTCCCAACATGTTGGTACCAGCATAAAGGTTCCATACAGTAGCTGAATTTCAGCATAGAGTCAACAGGCTGCAGGAGATGATGTCTCTAAGTATGCACTTTCTGCCTAACTCCGTTGGAGTAGTTACATCTGGTTTATAGCTTACCAGTGCTCATGCTCATGCACTAAAGGCATAGTACTAGTTCTGTGATTGTGCTACTACCTCATTTACTACCTACTGGTAGGTGTCCTAGGTCCTTATTCACTGTAACTGCTAGGCTAGCTTGTAGTCTGATATCACTGCAGTGCTATTACTGCCTTATCCTTTGTTGCTGAACCTGTTAATTGCTGAAATTTAATTTACTCACTAGACATTTAGAACGTTGTACCTCCCAATTGTTAAATAGTGGTATCCATGGTTTTATTGCACATATCTACTATACATCCTCAAATTACAACTCTAAGACAAAAATCAGTTTTCACACACGTTACCTGCCTATCCTAAATAGGGGTTATAAGCGACCATAAATCCATAAATGTTTTGTACTTTGCATGTAAGGAGTTAAGTCTCCTTAAGTCTTAGACATGCCATTGAAATGTTAACAGGTATTTCCTGTTGTCGCATGTGTTTTCTTTTTTTTTTTTTTTTACTTACTATGCTTTTACATCTGGCGCATTGCCCCCTTCAGCCTCCTGCTCCGCAAGCAAGCCCTGGTGTCCTCCACCCCAGTGCCCCCTGGATTACCCCCCAGGGCAGAGCTCCCAGAGCCCCTTGGTGCTTACTCCGGGGCTGCCAAGTAAAGGTTGCAGTGGAGTGCAGGTCTAGTGGATGCCACTACACACCATGTCATGCATCTGCCTCACCCCACTGTGACACTAGTCAGTGCTCCGGTGTGCCCTGTGGTCACCCGGGACTATCGAAACCGGAGTCACTCTACTCCTTCCCCCCCTTGGGGGGTGGAGAGCATGCTATGGCTGCTCAATGCACCTTCCCCCACAGCCAGCCCACAAGCATGCTGAATCTGTTCCCAAACCCAGGACACCTGCGTCACATCAGTAAATCTTTCCCCTGCGCGACGGGCCAGCTGTTGCATGTATTTTCTGCTTGGTGAGAAGTGTTCTCCGCGTAATGCACAGCAATTGCCCTTTGGCTGGAAACCTTCCTGGATAGTTTTCCTTGCTACCTAGGTGCATGAAAATGAGGATTCCAGCCCCCCAAAAGAGAGTGTTCAGAGTTGTGTGTTCATTGTTAGTTTCCTCAGAGTTCCAGACAGAGTCCACCAGATTCTTATCATCTCTGAGTATGCTTCTGTGGCTGTGAAATGTGAGAGGGGCTCCTACAGGTCCAGCAATGGTGGCTGAGTTCCTGGGTCTGGGGTGGCACTAGATTCCTCCAGTGAAGGTCTTTGAAGGTTCAGGATCTGACTGGGATTTGTGATAGGGGACTGTGGGGGCCTGTTGGAGGCCCACACTCAAGAAAGGCCTCCTGATGGCTTCTGCACCATTGTCCTGGTATCAAGAAATGAAACAAGCACTGAATGAAAGAAAGCTGTTCTGGTAGGCACCTGTGGCCTGAAAGAACTTATGAAAAAAGGTATGTGTGCTGCGAAAGATGTAGGGCAGTTGGTGGTACCGATGATCTAAACCCCAGGGAAAGTAGTAGACATGATGAGCTGGTAAGCTGCTGTAGACATGAAGAGCTGGTAAGCTGCTGTTACTATGACTGCATTGGTACTGGACTCTGAAACCCTAGGAGTCATGGGGCTAGGGGCAGCATCCATTTAAAAGGTGTCAACCTTATTGTAATTAACATCCAAGCTGGACATGGTGTTTACCCCGGGAGGGTATAGCCCTTGGTATTTGACCTCCACCAGAGGCAGAGAATCAAAGCTGTGCTAAACAGGGCAGGGTACACTCCAATTCCCCTTTCCCCCTTGTGGCTCTGAAGGGAACTTGATTATCATCCATAGTTGTGTCACTAAGATATCTGGGCAAATATATTTATCTGTAAATATGTTAAAGATGATAGGACTGCTAAGAACTTAACCCTCAACTGACTGGTCAGGGACTGTGTACATTGAAATTAATTATTGCTGCATGATGATGAGTATTTAATGCTGAAGTATGACTGGACCCTAGGCAGGGTATAGATCGGGGATCTACTCACATAGCTCCATCACCAACTAGCTGTGTGCATCTGCTGTAAATAAATGTTTGAAATTTTAAAGCAATATTGAAGTCTGAAGTGTTGTGCCCTGTGTCATGTTTTCCTGAGGGTACAATGTGTCAACCAATGCAACTGCAAAAGCTAATTCTTCTGAAATGAAGCTGAATGTTTAAAGTTAAATAAATTGTGCTGTCACAAGTTACCATGCTGGGAAACAATGTGTGCAGTATGGTGCAAAGACAAGTTCCATTTTTTTACCACCTAAAAGTATCCCCATTTGTCCCCGGAGCTGAGATGGTCTGTCTGAAGTTCAATGCAGCAAATGTGCCACTCCTGGCACTATACAAGAGAAACCAAGAAAAGGATGAGAATAATAAGCTGTTTCCCTAAGGGGGCACAGGTTAGTGGCCAGAGCAGTTCCCAGGAGGTGCACAGAGACTTAACGAATGTCACTTCAGTGGGTCACACCTCCAGGGTGTGGGAAAAGTTGACTGGAAAAAGACAGACAAGGGTTGACGGGTGGTGAAAAGTGCCATTAAAATTACCCCTATACAAAGAGTCACTCTTGAAGTTATTGCCTACTCCGCTCCTCTTCACTGGGCACAGTGGTATAGGCAGCATGAAGAAGGGGTTGTCTTACACACATTATCTCTATTTATGCAAAGTCTGGTTATTGCATCTGTGACACACGTCCAATGTAAATTAGGTCATGCCTGTCTCTTCTTGCCTCTTGTCATGCACATGCCCAGTGAAAATCACATAATGTCAGCATGCACAGTGTAAATCAGGTCAGGTTCTCCTAGCAGGTTACATTCTACCCTGGTGCACAATTCCCTTTCTTATGTCCCTCTTATAACTTTGGGCTTGTCTTTCAATTTGGCCTGAGGCCTGTTTTTATTTTCTTTTTTATGATGGGGTAAGGCTAGGTGATTCTTTTTCAGCTGCAATAAAAAAGTCCGCCTCTTGTTCAAAAGCATGCTACTTTCAGATTTATTTCTCCTCCAGTGGGGCATTAAGGTATCTGGAGACCTTAAAATGCCATTTCCAGCCCCCAGCATCAGCTCCACACTTCTCCTTTGTCTTGGCTTTTCACTGGTCACATGAAGTGGGAATTCATGAGACCTACTGCGTACATGCACACTATGGTTCTTGCCAGACCACTTCCCTCATCTGATTTTTACATAGGGCTGCATGATCATACCCACATGTGCCCGTACCCCTCTCCTTCTGACATACACCATGGGCTAGAATGAATGGATCAAGGGGCAGCCACGGAAGTGGACACACAGATTCCAGCATAGCTGCACAGGAGCTGGTCATGGTGCCGGTAGCAATGTAATGGGGGAAAGGTTTTCCCACACATTGCTATGCCACCGCTGAGTAGTGAACACTTTTAACCTGACCAAAATGAGGTGTATGTGATGTGCTGTTAAGGTTTAAATGAGGTGTGCACATCTGAACACCTAAAGTTGGGGGGGGGGGATTTTAAGAGGGATGTGAGGAAGAACTACTCCACTAAAAGAGTAGTAGACACCTGAAACAGACTGCCATTGGATGTGGTGGAGGCAAAAATAGTAGAAGGCTTCAAGCATGCATGAGACAGATATAGAGGAGTATTAGTAAATAGGCGGGGAGGAGTGAGACTCGTCAGAGACCAGTTAGGGTCTTCAAAATCATCTGGGTATACTAGGTGGGCCAAGTGGTCCTTTTCTACTGACAAATTCTATGTTTCTATGATTCTAAACTGCACCTCTGCTTGAGAGGTGTACTTGAGGGTCAACAACTGTGCCATTGCAGTGTAATTTAGGTGTAGCTCATGTGCATCTAAAAAATACTAATTAGGTACACCCCATGGTTCGAGGTGTAATAATTCCCTCTCTTGCATCCTCCGAATTCATCCTAATTTAAATTTAAATGAAGTTGTTTCAAACTGTTCTGCTCTGGTGTGAAAACCTGTTTTACTCTATTGTAAAGGTTATACCCCAACACAAGCCATCCGCACAGGTGTGGTCTATAGACCACCAGCCCAGGAGGAAGAAACAGATAGGGAGCTGATGCTAGCCATCCAAAGGATGGCTGACAAGGGTGAGGTAGTACTGGTTGGAGACTTCAATATACCAGATGTGGACTGGAGCATCCCAGCAGCAGCATCAACTAGGAGCAGATTTATCCTGGACTCCCTTCAGGGTGCCTTCCTCAAGCAACTGGTCCTTGAACCAACTCGGCAGAAAGCAATACTACTGGACCTTGTGCTCACAAACAGGGACAGTGTGATGGGGAATAACAGTGGGGAGCACCTGGGTAACAGTGACCACCAGTCATTGTGGGTTTGAAATCACAGAAAGAGCAGAACCAAACCACACAAAAACCATTATCCTGGATTTTGGGGGCAGACTTTGGGAAAATGGGAGATGCTTGAAAGAGGCATTAAGGGAATGGGACAGGAATCAGGGATTGAGGAACAGTGGGCAGTATTTAAAATGGGATTATAAGAACAACAGAATTATGCATTAAGCAGGTTAGCAAGAGAAAAGAAGAGGAGACCATTATGGTTTTCCAAAGAGGTAGCAAAGAAAGTGAAAGCCAAAAGACTGCATTCAGGCAATACAAAAGACACAGGCAGAAGGGGATAGGAGAAGTACCAGGAGAAACAAAGGGAGGCAGGGAAGTCAGTAAGGGAAGCCAAAGCTCAGACAGAAGAACACATTGCAAAATCAGTGGTTAAAGGGACAAAACCTTTTACAGGTACATAAGTGAAAAAGAAGGACAAAGGAGGGATAGTTAGACTGAAGGGGAGGATGGGAGCAGCGTGGAGGATGACAACAGTAAAGCTGACATATTGAACAGGTATTTCTGCTCAGTCTTTACTAAGGAAGAGGGTAATGGGTCTGAAGGAGTACAAGGGGTGAGAATGGTGCAGAAATGGACACAAGTCCCTTTACACGAAAGGGTCCTGAAGGAACTGGAAGTAATAAGAGTTGACAAAGCAATGGGGCCAGATGGGGTGCACCCAGGGTCTTAAAGAACTAAGAGAGGTGGTGGCTGAACCTCTGGCTATCCTGTTCAGCCAATCACTGGAAACAGGAAGTACCCAAAGACTGAGGACAGCAGATGTAGTCCCCTTATACAAAAGTGGGAACAAAGAGGAAGCAGGGAACTACAGACCAGTCAGCCTCACCTCGGTAGTGGGAAAGATCATGGAAGCACTACTGAAGGAGATTGGTGGAACATCTGGTTGTCAATGGACTACAGGACCCAAGGCAGCATGGTTTCACCAGGGGAGGTCATGTCAGACCAACCTCATTGAATTTTTTGACTGGGTGACTAGGGAGGTGGATCAGGGAGGGCAGTGGACATGGCCTATCTGGACTTCAGCAAGGCCTTTGACACTGTGCCACAGTAGAGACTATTACACAAACTGGGGAATATGGGTGTGGGCAGGACAGTAGTGTGGTGGGTAGGTAACTGGCTGGGTGGCAGGACACAGAGGGTGGTGGTAAATGGCTGTCACTCCACAGAGGAAGAGTGACCAGTGGGGTACCACAGGGATCAGTGCTGGGACGGTCCTATTCAACATCTTCATCAGTGACATTGCACAGGATATAGAAGGCAGAATTTCACTGTTAGCTGATGACACAAAGCTCTGTAACAGAGTAGACACACCAGAGGGTGTAGACAGAATGAGAAGGACCTGCAGAAACTTGAAGAATGGTCAAGGGTTTGGCAGTTGAAATTCAATGCAAAGAGTGCAAGATAATGCATATGGGGCACAAAAACCCTGGCACAATATATCAGTTGGGGGTGAGGATATAGCATGCACCAAGCAGGAAAGGGATCTTGGGGTTGTCATCTCTGATGACCTCAAGGTAGGAAACAGTGTGACAAGGCATCAGGTAAAGCAAATAGGATGCTGGGATGTATAGGCAGGGGCATCACCAGCAGGAAGGGAGGTCATAATTCCGCTATACAAGACACTAGTGAGGCCCCACCTGGAGTACAGTGTACAGTTCTGGAGACCATACCTACGTAAGGACATAGACAGGGTAGAGAAGGTTCAGAGGAGGGCAACAAAAGATGGTGCATGGGTTGCATCACAGATCCTATGAAGACAGGTTGAAGGAACTGAACATGTACTCCCTGGAGAGAGGAGGAGAGAGGGATATGATAGAGACATACAAGTATCTTACAGGGAGGAACAGGTGCAGGAAAACACTATTTTTAAGCGAAAAAGATGTTTCAGGACTAGAAGGCATGGATGAAGTTGGAGGAGGGCGATTCAGAGGAAACATGAGAAGAATTTCTTCACAGAGCAGGTGGTGGACAAGTGGAACACCCTGCCAGAGGAAGTGGTGGGGGCTGAAACAATCACGGGATTTAAGAATGCATGGGATAGACATAAAGGAATTCTAGAGGTCAGGGGTAAGGGGAAATAGACTTCTAGGAAAACAAACTGAACTTACAAGCTCAAATGGGCAGACTAGGTGGGCCATAGGCCCTTATCTGCCGACACTGTCTATGTATCTATGTATGTATGCAAAGCATCATGGTAGCTGATGATGTGTTAATGTGCAAACTAGCAGAAGTGCTACTCTCAGTCAATTCTGTTAAATGTCTTCTGAGCTGTGTTCTTCTCTTGTGCTGCCCTCAAACTTTTCAAGGTAAGTTCTTCACTGTTTTGTGTTGTTGAAAGTGTGTCTAAACTGGAAAAAATGCAGTTGGAAGAATGCTGATGCTGGTGACATTTTATTATTCGACTGATTAATTGGATTATGTGCAAGGAGCTTTGTTTGCTTGTTTACTGAGCTTGCAGTCCCTTTGATGTCATTATGTTTGTCTCCTGCTGGCAAACAAACTTCGCTCAGCAAGTGACCTGCTTTTTGTGGTTTCATTTCTGAGTGGGGATAGAAAGTTTTAGAGGATATTTGTGAACTCTTATTTCTGTTTTCTCATAATAGCTGGTGCTACACATTCTTTGTTTGCTCACTGAGCTTCCAGTCCCTTTGTTCTTGACTCCTACTGTTAAAACAAACTTCTCAGCTAACGACCTGCTTTGTTAGTTTAAAGTGTATCCCAAGTTGGAAAAAATGCATTACATGATGTTTGTAAAGTTTTACGTCTGCTTTGTCAGACAGTTTTAAATTAAGAGTTCTTATTTTGCAGACTTGAGCACACAGCCTCTTTGTTCTCATTTGCCCTATGCATGAGCAATCCTCAGCGTGCAGCATGTGTGCGTAAGGACATGCATTCTGCAGATGCACACAACATGGCCATGGAGCATGCATGTACTGCATGCAGATCTTGCATAGGCATCCCGGGGGGAAGGAGCCATCCTGTGGCAGTGCTACTCACAGGTGGAGGGCCGGCCATGTCCACATAACAGTGTGTGTGTGTGTGCCACCTCCACATGCGCATGCAGTACAGGAAATATGTCAGTCCAATGCATGGCATGGAGCATGCAACCCTATGCCATGTGGAGTGCTGCCATAAACCACCTGTGCACCGTGTCTGCAGGATGCAGCACACAGAGTACAGGTGCCATAGGTACAGGCCATTCCTGAGCAACACAGAGATGGACCCATCATGCACTGGATGTTGCATACCAGCCATGCAACAGTCATGCTGCTGCCCACCACTGACTGGTACAGTTGCACGTGGGTGCATAAATAGCACAGGGCAATTGTGGCAATGCCAAGCACCCCTAACATGTCCCCCCAATAGTAAACAGAGCCCCCACCTAAAGCCCACAGTCCCGCAGTGTGAACCAGCCCCCCCATGGACAGTGGCAGAACAGTGCCATCCAAAAGAATGACCAAGAGACAGGAAATAGGTATAGCACACTTTATGTAAAACCACACCATTATACATGACACATAATGCATCATACAAACTACTGTTCATGGTCAAGGTGGACAAACAGACATGTAATGTGCATGGAACACAAGAAAGCAACATAAATCTGAAAAACCAAACGTGGCACTGCCAAGAGCAGTATAGAACAGCTGTACAGCAGCCAGGAACATGGGGTCAGTCATGCTGATCTTAGTTCTCTTCCAAGGAATCCTCACTGGACCCCAGCAGTGTTGAGAGTGTGTACCCTCATGCCATGAGTGCCAGCCTCAACAGTCTGCTGTAACCCTGCAATGACAAGAACACAGAGGGAAGAGAGGCCTGAGTGGGGTCCACATGCAGGACCCTAAATGTATAAGTGCCACAAACAGGTACCTAACTGTCCACATCATTTACCTTTGATGGCTCAACCACCCTCCACAGCTCCCCAACATCATCCTTATAATACACGCCCTCACTGCCCACCCTCGACGACAGGAAATAAGGTGCTTGCAGGGGCCAGCATGCCTACTGTGAAACCATCACTGCCAACAACCCACCTGGCCACTCCTTGTAGATGAGGACCAGTTCATCCAAATGGCCCCTGGAGTCCTGTAGAAAGTATAAACACTTCATAGAAAACAACTTTACAGCACATACAACACCTGGACTGCATGGCCATACACACCCTGCCTGTAGCACACATTCCTCACCCGACTCCTCCAGCTCCCACAAAGTGCCCCTCTCAAGGTTGTCAAAGTATGTCCTTTCAGACATACACCAAAGCTTCCCGGGGTATGTCCCACCCCTGCCAACCTGTGGTACAAAGATATAGGTGGACACTTGTGCTGCTGCCATTGTGCTACCAGCATGGGACAGCTGTGGCCCAGCGGTGCCCATGCATGTCACGTCACCCTGCAGGCATGACTTGCACACACCTCTTTAAAGGGGCATGTGTCCATAGTGGAGGGCTGTGCACCATAGATAGCCGCATTATTGTTGGTGTCCCTGTAGTCAGGTAGACTGCCAGGTGACTCACTATGCATCCGGGTATGTTAATGCATGTTTTACTACTGGATGCTAAGGTGGAGCGCTAGTGGCAGGAACAGCCAGGGCCATTGCCATGTGTATTCAGGCTGCACCCGGATGCCTGTGCCTTGTGGGACACACAGTGCCTTGAGAGACTCCATTTTGACCGTGACACCATTGCACAGCTGTGAGACCTTGTGCGGTCCACCATGGCATCACTGAACCATCAGTCCCATGCAATGTCTGTGCAAAATAAGGTGATCTGTTTTCTGCCCTATACTATACTATGCTAGCTGCTCCTTCCAGAGGGTGTTAATGGGTGTCAGTCATCCATGTCTAGGGCACTGGTGCAGGTAACAGACACCCAACTGGAGCATGTGCATGAACACATAACATTCCTCATAGCTGACATGGACAGATGGTCCATGAAATTGGCATTTTAAACCATGCATGGCATGCCCAACAGTAGCAGAGGAGGCATACAGGAACCATAAGAGGTACCACAGTATTAACTGCCAGACGGTATGTGACGTGGTGGGTATCATCAACAACATATGTGCTAAGAACTGAGGGTCATGTCATGCCTCATACATCTTCAATGGATCCAGGCTAAATATCCTACTTACTGTACGTGGTGGGTATGAATGGCTAATAGGTGAATAGACATCAGTAACATATATGCTACTGTACACAGGTGGATGCATTGACACATGTCCTTACAATGGCTGTTGCGTACCCTCTGCATAGGTGGCATCGGATACCCACTATGGTCGTACCTGATGACCCCGTACCTGGAGCCAAATGGCGTTGTGGAGGAGGCATACAATGACACCCACAGGAAGACATGTGCCATTATCAAGTGTACTATATAGCTGCTAAAGATGAGGTTCCAGTGTCTGGCTTGGACAGGTGGCACAATGCTGCTTGCCCTGGCAAGGCTTACAGAGTGTTCACAGCATGTGCCATGTTGCACAACATTGTAGTGCACTGGCATGTACCCATGCTGCAGTACAGACCTGGAGATGACTCACCTGGCAATGGTGGGGGTGAGAGGCACCAGAAGCATGCTGATGAGGTCCTGACTGAACAGGCAGCATGCCATGCACTTGTGCAGGGAGCATGAAATCATTAAGGGGTGTTATAGGTCAGTGAGGCACTGTGATGGTGTCCGGACCTGAGTAACTCCGGCCCTGGGGGATGAGAAACATGGGTGTCTGGGGTGTTCATATATGGCAGTGTACATGCTGGAGATATAAAGCTGTGTGTTGGGAGGGAAGTGGATGCACTGTGCATGTCTACAGGTTGGGCATATGTGGCATAGTATAGTGTTGGGGGCATATGTATGGGACTTACATTTATGCCACTATGTTGTGTGCGTGGTGCTGCTGCCTGTCATCACAGCTTCCTAGACAGTTGCTGTATGAGCCATGTGGACATTTGTGTGCCCAGATGGTGGATCCTTGAAGTTGCCTTACCCCTTCCATGTGGTCACCAGTCTGCATGTGTCCCTGGCACATGCTGCAGATGGGTGTTCCCCTGGACCTTTAGTACACTGGGACTGTCATGTGCATGTGGCACTGGAGCACTGTTTTGTGCCTCAGATTCTGGGTGTTGCCGGTTGCCTGCAGAGATGGGACATATGTCTGTGCCTCAGACTCAGAGGTGCTACCAGGTGCCTGCTTGGATAGGACATATAACGGTGGCTTGGACCCTGGGGCTGATGGGTGTCAGCTGTGATGGCACATCCTGCCATGGCATGGGGACAGACTGGCTGACCGTGATGCCTTCAGATATCAGGTTGTCTGTTAACCTCTGAAGTAGGTCACCCATGTTGTCTATGCCACAACACACACCCCGCACCTCATCAGTCAAGGCCTCCAGGGCCTCTGTGTTCCTGTGCCATGCCTGTAGCCTCTCCCATTCCAGCAGGCACAGCTCCGTATAGTTGGTGTGGAGGACTCTACATGTGGTTGATCTCCATGTCCAGCTGGTTGGCTAGCTGGAGGTGCCCTCGTCTCCACTGTCACATGGCATCTGTGTGGTGAGAACCCACAAATGCGTGCCACCCATGTATGGCTGTTGATTGATGGTGCATGCCAGCTGCAGTTCACAGTGTGACTGTGGTATCAGTTTGGGGCTGGGGGTTGTGAGGAATGGCTGTCCACGGGGATGATGTTATCTTCATTCTTGCCCACCTGTCTGTCTTCCACTGTCCCCATCTGTGTGGCCTGTAGTAGTGTCTCCATGTCCACCAAAGCCACAGACTCCTGCAGTGTACCTGGGGATGAGAGGAAGGACATGTGTTACATGCAGCAGGACTGCAGTGGATGTTACATACTGTGGTACTAGCAACCTAGATGACACCTACCTGCACTGTCCTGTAGTCCCCAGCTGCTTGTGTGGGACATGTGTTGCATTGGGGTGGGAGCACAGAGGGTGCTTTCTCCATGTCAAGGTTGTGCCCAGTATCAGGGTCTGTAGGATGCAATACAGGGGGTTAGCTGTTATGTGGCATCCAAGACATCCAGGCCCTACAGTACTACATACCTGGCACTGTGTCCAGGCCCTCCACTTCCCTCTGCAGAGCCACCTTGGTGAGGGTGTCTGCTACCATCATCTCCATGGGGGTGAGGCAGATTCCCTGTGTGGGAGGAATATCACCCGTCCTTAGCTGTGCCCAATTGCTGGCTGCCAGCTTATGTTTGACAGCTAACTGAAGGGTGTGCTATTTATGCTTGATGGCCAATAGTGTCCATGTCTTGGGTCCAGCTACATTCACAGCAGCCTGTATATCTAGCCACAGGTGGGCTTTCATCTCAGCTGGCATCTTAAGGGACTCTGTCCCATAGAGGGTGGCATAATGGGCACAGATATCAGACACCATGGCTGCCACCTGGCTGCAGGTGAAGTTTGTGGTCAATGACCGTCCACCACCACAGATCCAGACACATCCATAGTGCTGTATGGTGCTGTGTCCAGCACCATCATTCCTTGGTGGTAGCCTAGGTAGCTCACATGCAGCACTCACATCTTCCACCATTGTCTGTTCTCTCTCTTCCATATCAGTATTCAGTTCCACTTGGGGCAGTGTAGTTGCCCATAATGATGTGGTCAAGAGGCAGGGCCACATATGTCAGGATAGCCCCGAGTTTCACTTCAAGTGGGCTTCTGCCTGTCCGTAAGACACAACTCCCACATCAGCAAACCCTGAATGCCCATTCATGCATTGTGTGCTGCTGGGCTGGCAAGTGTGCCACATAGCTTTTTATTCTATATATTTTTTCCATCGGGTGTAATAATGGAATATGGGTGTCAAATTTTACTGGTGACACATGTATTGGCAATAGGGTCATCAGCCCCAGAGGTATAATTGACTTGTAACAAGCTCTGAGCCAGCCTGGTGGCACTGAGGGTTGAGGTGCTGGATGCCACACCTTGCGCCACGCCGGCGACCTTAGTTCAGGAACAAGCTCGGGCACTGGGGGTCGGCAGGGAAGGGAGTAGGAGCAAGCATCCGACAGACGGCTCTTCTCCATGGGGAGGGATCCAGGAGTACTCCGGTGCAGTAGTACCCTCTGGTGGAGACCGAGGGCACCTCTAGCACATGGAGCTAATGAAGGGAGAAGCATGGCACAAGCTTATGGCATTGCCATGCAGGTGCATTGCACTGCCATGCTCCTAAGGAACAAAGCCAGAAAAATACCCAACTCTGGACAAGCAATGGATCTCCTCCATACTGCACTGTCACACACTGGGGCCCATCTCCGCTGCCTGGGCTGCCCTCCATCTCCACGGCCAGCACACTGGATTATCAGATAGATCACCAGAATGGAGGTGGCCCTACCCCAGAGGGCTCAGAGCTGGGGAGTCTGCAGGTTGGTGGTAGGTAGAGGGCATGTGGAACCCGGAGATCAGGTGAGCAGTAGAGCGATGTAGGGCCAGAAAGAACAGCCAGAGAGAGTTCTGGAGGAGGAGGAGCATTAACAGAAGTAAAAAAAAAAATGTTTTGAATGGTCTAAGTAAATGGGCAGAAGAACACAATTTGCAATTTAACTTTTTAAAGTGTACCATCATGCATTTGGGGAGGAGGAACATTAATGCCAATTATTCACAATTGGATATGCAGCTTAAGATAGTGAACCTCTGTGCTCAAACACTGAAGCAAGGGTTACCCCAAAGGGCATTTGGCTGGGAAGCCAAGTTTCAAGAAAATACAAAATCACACATGCCCCCACAATGCAAAGCATCATGGGCTGCATATGCAAATCACCACAGAATGTTATGCTGGTCCAACTTAAAGCAGAATTGCATGGTGCGAAGGCCTCTCTCACAGTTTGCAAAGGGTGCTAACAGAACAGGTGCTTCTGCTTTAAGTTGGACCAGCATAACATTCTGTGGTGATTTGCATATGCAGCCCATGATGCTTTGCATTGTGGGGGCATGTGTGATTTTGTATTTTTTTAAGATAGTGGTCAAGAGAAATATTTAGACATTATTGTTTCTAAGGAGTTAAACATTAAGGATCATTGCAACCATGTCATTCAGAAAGCTAACAGGTTATCAACTAGTATTATGAGACACATCAAAAGTACAGCGAGGGAAGTGATTGCGACACTATTCACGTCACTGGTTGGGCATCACCTGGAGTATTGTGCTCAATTCTGAGGATCAGGAACAAAATCAGGGTTCAGAAATCCTGAAGGAGTACGAAGCAGTGCCGCTAAAATGGTAAAGGAACTCAAGGGCCTAGAGCACAAAGATGGGTTAAACAGCTTGGGATTGTTCTCCCTGGAATATCGAAGACTGAGGGGGGCTATGTGCGTTTTATTTAGAGCCATGAGTGATGATCTGTGGGACTGTATAGGTCTCAAACTGAATAACCAGCCCTGTAGCACAAGATCTCAATCCTCCAGTTAAAAGGTGAGATATGCCACACTAGAAAGAGGGCTAGTTGGTATAATCAGAGAGTAATAGCATTTTGGAAGTTACTGCCAACAGATGTGGTAGGAAGTAGTAATATGATGGAATTCAAGTGCAAACTTGATGATTACTGCATTTGTATTAACATCATGAGCTATATCAGCCACAGAGGAAGAATCAATGACCATATATTCCTCCCAGAAATTGAAGCTTAAATCCAGCATGGAAACCAACAGTGGAAGAAAATTGAGCAAGCCAACTTAACATATAGAACAGTACTTTTCCCATCTTTACCAGATGGCAGCAGTTTTACAGATGGCCACATTGAATGTTAATAGCATTAAAGATGTAAAAAGGCATTGCCTAACTTTTTTATTTCTTAAGGATTTACCTTATGATATTATTCTTGTTCAGGAGACAAGAATGAATATAATTCAGGCACCAAAATTCTGGTGCTTGGGGGCATCATTTTGACCCTTTGGTGAGGATAGGTGTGATGGGGGTAGGGATCCAATTTAATTGCACAAGCTTTTCTGTCAATAGACTTTTAGATACCAAACTAGGTAGAGCAATGCTGCTAGATCTAACCTTTCAAGAACAGCAGTTCTGAATTATGAACATCTGTGCTCCACAAACAAAACAAGCATTTGTCAATGCCGAATGTTGGCTTGCTGGCATTGGCATTGGTAGTGCAGGAGTTAGAAATGCAAACTAGGAATGGCAGTGAAGTATTGAACTAACACAAACCTCCACCCCCCACAGAGACTGAAAGGCGTTGGGATTGTGGCTTTGGGTCAGCCATTATGCTTATGCCATTCCACCTCACCCCACCCTGCAGACAGTGACAGGTGTTGTGGTGTGCATTGGGGTCTTTGGCCCTCATGATCACCCCATTCCATAAGGAAATAAGCTGAGATGGGTGCAATATAGGAGAATGGGGTGAACATTAGGGTAACAGAACCCAAGGCACACTTCAATGACTGTCAGTGGCTGTAGGGTGGGGGTGGGGGGTAGAATGCTGTGAACATTATGGCCCATGAACCCAAGTTACGTCCCCGACACCAGTCAGTCTCTACACGGTGGGTGTATGGTTGGAAACCTTAACACCCTGGGTGTTTGTTAATATTTTGGCTCTAAATTTTCATCACTGGCTTTTTGGGACCCCACCTCATGAACAGCGGCACTATCATTTTGTTACTAAATCCTGAAAGGAGATTTCCCACAGCAACTGTACCATTGGGAGCCACAGTTGCGGAAACACATTTCAGGCAGGATGCAAAAAATGACAGCTGGCCTGTTCATGAGGAGGTGTAAAAAAATGGCAATGTTGAAAATCTGGAGAGAAAATATGAAAAATTTGCAAACTTATAAGTGTGCGTAGATACTGCGCAATGCATGCCCATAATGCAGTCATTTTTGAGAATTGTTTCACCAAATTTTCAACACGGGCATTTTGGAACCTCGCCTCATGAACAGTGGCACTGTGATTTTGTTACTCTGCCCCAAAAGTTGATTTCACACAGTGACCACACCCATTGTGCACCAAGGTGCGAAACCATGTTTTGGGCAGGATGCGAAAAATGACAGTTATACTGTTCATAAGGAGGTGTGCAAAAATGGCAATGTTGAAAATCTGGAGTGAAAATGTTAAAAATTGGCGAAGTTACAAGGGTACGTAGAAATTGCGCAACGGACGCTGGTAACTCTGTCATTTTTGGGAATTTTTTCACCAAATTTGCAACATGGGCTTTTTGGGACCTCTCTTCATGAACACTGGCATTGTCGTTTCATTACTCAGTCCCAAAAGGTGATTTCATGCGGCAACGGCAAAATCACCTTTCAGGACCAAGAAACGAAATGACAGTTACATGTTCACCAGGTGGGGTCCCAAGAACTCCATTTTGAAAATTTGGGGCCAAAACTCCTAAAAATGGCTGTGATATCAACCTAAGTTGAAACCCCCATTATAAAGCTCACCAACATTTCTTCAGTTAGCTGTTTGGCTTTGAAGAATGCAGACATGTCCCGCTTCAGAGAAGATCGCGGCTCCTGATCTCAGATGGTAAGTCTGGGTGAGGGGATACAGGGAGGTAGGTGACCAGAGGGGTGGGGATGGGGACAAGGAAACAACGGTGGACCGTTTTCTTCTTTGCAGGTAAATAAACAGACCGCAAGGGAAGGTTTTCTTTTTTTAAACAGGTTACAAAAAGAAAAGAAAAATGACACATTGGGGTGGGCTCCCAGTGTGCCACAATTCAGAGATGGGGGATGCTGACATGGGGATTGAGCACCCCAATGTTGGCAAGCCAAATAGATGGGTTTGGGGGATGCATCTGACACTGGGAGTGGGCATCCTGGTGTCAGAAAGGAGATATTGTTTAACCAAGAAAAACACACTAAGAGGAGGGATGCCGACATGGGGATTGGGGACCCTGATGTCGTGATTGTGTAACGGAGGGCAGGAGCCACTATATGTATTTCAGTGTTTCACCAGGAATGGCACATAATGGAGGCATGTCAGATCTGCCACTGCAGTGACGAGCCTGTCTCTCACTGCAGTGGCAGATTCGTTTCATGTTGGTGGCACTCTCTGAAACTGCTGTCATCAGAAGCATGCTCACTGATTGGCAGCTGAGGGACACACCAACTAAAGCATCCCCTGGATTCATCAGAACACTGACACATCTTTGAAGTGCTACTACCTCGCTACTACCACAATGTTATTTGCGCATGTACGCAAGCCAACATAAAACAAGCATTTGTCAATGCCGAATGTTGATTACTTATATGTATTTGGAAGTGAAAGTACAATGCCTAAGAACTGTCCTGTGGCTCCCCTTCCCCAAGACATCCACTGTGTCTTTCTGTTCAGTATTCTCAGAAGAGGGGAAGGGGAAAGGACCACAGCACTACAGCAGTTGCAAAGGCGTGAAGAGGTGGACAATAGTCCATTCACAGGCAGAAGAATCCTGCAGAAGGTGAGTAAAGTGAAGGTGGACAAAGCGATGGGGCCAGATGGCATACACCCAAGGATATGAAAAAAACTGTGAAGGGAAATAGCAGTACCTGTGGCAGCCATGTTCACTGAGTCATTCAACAGAGGAGTGGTACCAGAGAATTGGAGGAGGGCACGTGTGATCCCTCTATAGAAATCCAACACTAGGGAGGAGGTGAGGAACAGTCAGCCTCACTTCAGTAGTGGGGAAGATCATGGAGACATTGGTTAAAGAAAGGATACTGTGGCATGTAGAACCCATCGGAGCCCAGGGCCATAGGCAACATGGACTGACAGTGGGGAGGTCTTGTCAGACAAATCTGATTGATCTCTTTGGGTGACAAAGGAAGTAAATCAGGGTGGGGCAGTAGACAATGCTTACCTTGATGTAAGCAAAGCATGTGACACCGTCCCGTATAGGAGGCTGATAAAGTAGCTGAGTAGGGTGGGCAAGGGGGAAAGGGTGGTAAAGTGGGTTAGAAACTGGGTAAGAGACAGGAGACAGAGAGTGATGGTAACAGGGGCACAGTCAGGGGAGAGGGGATGGCCAGTGGGGTGTCGCAGGGATTGGTCCTGGGGCCAGTCCTGTTCAATGTTTTCATTAGTGACATTGCTGAAGGGGCGAAGGGAAAGGTCTGCCTGTTTGCAGATGGCACCAAGATCTGTAACACAGTGGATACCCCAGAGGGGGTGGAGAAAATGAGGAAGGACCTGGAGAATGTTAAGAAATGGTCTGAGGGGTGGCAACTGAACTGTACTTCAAAAAATTGCAAAAGTATGGACCTGGGACACAGAAACCCTGGGGATAGGTACAGAATGGGGGAGTTGGTGACAGTGACAAAGAAGGAAAAGGACCTGGGGGTTCTTATCTCAGATGACCTGAAAATGTCAAAGTGGTAAGGCATCTGGGAGGGACAGTGACATGCTGGGGTGCATAGGAAGGGGTATCACCAGAATAAGGAGGGAGGTAGTGATGCCGTGATATAAAACCATGGTCAGGCTTCACTTGGAGTACTGTGTGCAGTTCTGGAAGTCTCACCTTCGTAAGGCTATTAACAGGCTGGAGATGGTCCAGAGAAGAGCGAATGAGATGGTACAAAGCTTGCAACACAAGACTTATGAGGAGAAATTAAGGGACCTCAATATGTACTCACTGGAAGAGAGGAGGAAAAGCCGGGATATGATAGAAACATTCAAGTACCTCAAGGGTATAAATAGAAACACCGAGAAGCAGGAGACAGCTGCTATGGAGATATGTTCCAGCTTCTGTTTGATATTCTTTTGTTCTAATAAATCTGTAATCTCCAGTATTTCAATAACCACATGACCAGGCAATTTATGATGGATGATGCCTGGTGTCAGATGGCAGACAGAGGGCTCACCAGATTGTGTTGCCATTTGAAAAGCTTCATAGAGTGTTCTTTTACTGGTAAGCATTTTGGAAAGCTAGTGAAGGTCTCACAATTTTTAATATGATTTTATCTCCTTATATCTGTCCCCTTTGTTCCCCCCATCCCCACACCCCAACAGTCATCAGTAGCCACAGCTTCAGCCTTCTTCTTGCCAAGATGGTGGGTGAGAAACATAGAAACATACAAGTTGCCGGCACATAAGGACTGCTTGGGCCACCTAGTCTGCCCATTTCCCTACCTGATGGATAAGCTTCAGATTCTAGTTAATCAACAGCTTACTTCCTCCTACCTCCAGTAGAATTGCCTTATGTCTGTCTGTGAGCAGCTGCCTTCACAGTCTGTGAAGTTTGACGTCTTTCAGTGCCACTAATTGGTCATCTTCCAACACAGGCGAGGTGCTGCCAGCCCAAAAGTAACTCAGAACAAGCAGGTTTCAAAGTGGGGAAGAACTGGAGTGAGCAAGAATCAAGTACTCATTCAGATGCGGTGCGGATTTTAAGATCAGCATACTGGTATGGACACAGCAAACAGAACCCCAGCTCTTTAAGCAGCCTTATGAAGAGTAAAGGCTTCTCGAAGCACTGGGGTTCTGTTTATTGCAGTGTAAGTGAGCTGCATCTAATTCAGTAATTTACTGTAGCTTACATGTGGATGTATGGTAGGCCCAACTTTAAATAAACACTGCACCTGAATTAACACATGATGCGATATGAACATAGAATTCATCAGCAGAAAAGGACCGCTCAGCCCACCCAGTCTGGCCAAATGTTCTCTACCTACGTATAACTCCTGCCTGTATATGTTAGTGCATGTCTTAGACTGCCTGTGTCCATCAGGACCTCCTTGTGAATGAGCTTGCTTAATGGATTTTTCCTGCAATGAACTTGAACCTACACCACGTCCATGGCCCTATTGATCTCCATTGACCCCCTCCTTTCTGTAATATACCCCTATGTTTATCCCATGCATGCTTAATGCCCCCTACCATTTTAGCTTCCACCACTTCTCCTGGCAGTCTGTTCAAGGCATCTACCACTCTTTCAGTAAAGAAATGTTTCTTCACATCTATCCTGAATGCTCCCCCCAGCTTCATTATATGTCCCTTGGTTTGGCTGCTCACCCTCATTTGAAGGAAACTCCCCAACTGTATCCTCTTTACCCTTGTGAGGTACTTTGTAGGTCTTGATCATGTCACCTCTCGGCTTCCTCTCTTCCAGAGTGTACATGTTGAGAATCTTCAGCCTTTCCTTGTAGGGATTCCTGTGAAAATTCTGAACCATTTTAGTTGCCCTCCTGTGGAAAACCTCCACCTTATGTCCTTTCTGAAGTGTGGACTGTAAAACTGGATACAGTACTCCAGCTGGGGGTATACCAGGGAGTGACACAATGGCCGCACAACATCCCTCCTCCTCCTACTGGAGATGCCAGTCCTTATGCACCAAAGAATTCAATGTGCCCTGCCCATAGCCTTCTCACACTGTACATAGAAACATAGAAACATAGAATTTGACGGCAGATAAGGACCGCTTGGCCCACCCAGTCTGCCCATTTCCCTACCTACTGGATAAGCTGCAGATCCTAGTTAACCAGCAGCCTACTTCTTCCTACCCCCACCACCCAGAACTGCCTTATGACTATCCCATGCATACTTGAATTCCACCACTGATTTTGATTCCACAACCTCCTCCGGAAGGCCGTTCCATGCATCCACAGCCTCTCTGTGAAAATACTTCGTAAATTACATCTGAGCCGCCCCCATCTTCAAATTGTGCCCTCTTGTTCTTGCACACCTCTTTTTGAAGATGCTACCCTCTTGGACTTTGTTGATTCCCTAGGTACTTGAAAGTTTCTATCATGTCCCCCTCTCCTCCTTTCCTCGAGGCTATACATATTAAGCTCCTTAAGCTCTCTCTTCTTATGTCTTCCGGTGCAGACCCTGCACCATTTTAGTGCCCTCCTCTGGACAGCTTCCATCCTGTCTATGTCTTTTGTGGAGATTGGGTCTCCAGAACTGCACACAGTACTCAGATGGGGTCTCACCAGCTGTCTGTACAGAGGATAATAACTTCCTGTTTTCTACTGGTGATGCCTCTCTATGCATCCCAGTATCCCCCAACCCTCCTTGCTGCACTCTCCATTGCTTGCCCATCTTAAGTCATCTGATATGACTACCCCAGGTCCCTCTCCATTTTGTTGTTTAGTATCTCACCCCCATTGTGTACTCTTCCCTGGGTTTTTGTTTCCCAGGTGCATTACCTGCACTTCTTAGCATTGAATCTAAGCTGCCATATATTTGACCATTCCTCTAACCTTGCCAAGTCCTTCTCATCCTTTCCACCCCACCCTGTGCATCAACTCTGTTGCAGATCTTAGTGTCATCTGCAAAGAGACATACTTTCCTTCAGTCCTTCTGCAATGTCGCTATAAAAGACATTGAAGAGGACCGATCTATCACTAGACCCTAAGGTACCCACTAGTAACCCTCCTTTCTTCTAGGTGGACTCCATTTACTATTACTCTCTGTGTCCTATTCTCCAGCCAATTCTTTACCCATGCTGTCATCTTGGGACCCACTCCCAGGCTGGCTAACTTGTATATTAATCTTTGTGTGGGACTGTGTCAAATGCCTTGCTAAAGTCTAGGTAGGCCATGTCCACAGTCCTCCCTGATCTACTCTTGGTCACCCAGTCAAAGAAATCTATCAGATTCGTCTGGCATAACCTTCCGCTGTGAATCCATGCTGCCTAGGGTCCTGTGCCCTCTGGCTCTAGATACTAGACAATTCTTTCCTTTAGAAGTGATTCCATCATTTTCCTATCACTGAGGTTAAACTAACAGGTCTATAGTTTCCTGCTTCTGCCTTGCTCCCACTTTTGTGAAGGGAATCACATCTGCCCTCCTCCAGTCCTCGGGTACCACCCCATCCTCCCATGATTTGTTAAAAGGGTAGTCAGTGGTGTCACTAGTTCTACCCTTAGTTCTTTTAAATTCTGGGATAATCCCATCAGGCCCCATTGCTTTGTCCACCTTCAGTTTTAAGAGTTCTTTCAGAACCCTTTCTTCTGTAAATGGGCGGTATCAACTTCTGTATCCAGCGTGTTACTACTGTTTGTTTTATGTACCTTCCCTCTTCCTTTGTAAATACTGAGCAAAAATATTTGTTTAGTATCTCTGCCTTTTCACAGTCTCCCTCTGCCCACCCTCCTCCCTTTATTAAGCCTCACTATCCCTCCTTAGTCTTCTTCGCTCCTGATGTACCTATAAAGGTTTTAACCCCTTCTTAACTGAGTTGGCTATCTTTTCCTCGGTTTGGGCCTTTGCTGTTCTGACTGCCTTCCCAGCCTCATTTTGCTTTAACTGATACAGTTCTCTGTCCTGCTCCTTCTACGATTCCTTGTACTTCCTGAATGCTTTCTTTTTCTCTTGAACCTTCACTGCCACTTCCTTTGAGAACCATAGTGGTTTCTTACATCATCTTGTTTTTGTTTATTTGCTTCTAAAAGGCTCGTTACCTCTGTGATGGCAGTTTTATTATTCCCATTGTTCTTCCACCTCCTTCCTGCCCATTTGCTAGTGCATTCCTTAGGCACTACCCATTTTAGCAAAGTCAGCCCTCCTAAAGTCCAGTACTTTTTGTCTTTGTGTGGCTTGACTCTATTGCTGTGTTTATTGTAAACCATACTGTTCGATGGTCGCTAGTTCCCAGATGGCTACCCACTTCTACATCTGTAATCCTCTCTCCATCTCCATTTGAGAGAATCAAGTCTAATATTGCTCCCTCTCGAGTGGGCTCCAGTACTAGTTGTCCAAGGCATTCCCCCTGTAGGGCATCTAGAATAACTGCACTCTTCAAAGTGGCAGCTGCAACTGCACTCCAGTTAACATCTGGCATATTCAGATCACCCATCAGCAATATCTCCCCTTTTTCTGCCATTCTAAGTATACTTTCTATCATTTCTCTGTCCATTTCCTCCCCTGAGAAGAGGGTCTGTATCTAACCTATGCGTATTGTGGTGCCATTGTCTGTCTCAAATTTACCACAATGCTTCTTCTCCTCCTGTTTACCTTTTGTTCTGTTGCTTTTATTCCTTCCCTTATGTAAAGAACTACTCCTCCTCTTTTACCCTCCTCCCTCCTGCAGACAGTGTATCCTGGTATGTTTATGTCTCAGTCATGGTTTTGTTGCACCATGTTTCTGTGACTGCCACGATATCAGATGTTCCTCCTCCATCAGGCCACTAATTCAGGAAGCTTGTTACCCAAACTACGGGCATTAGTACTCATTGCTCTCCACTTTTTGATGGCTTTACCTTCTGTTGCAGCATCTCCCACTGACCGTTCTACCTCAGTCTTTTTCTCATTTAGTACCCTGTTTTGTAGGGAGAGGTTGGGATTTTCCTGCTGCTTGTCAGTGCCTCCCCCTTTGACTAGTTTAAAAGCTTGCCAATGAAGCATTTAAACCGATTGCTCAACAGACTTGTTCCCTTCCTGGACAGATGCAGACCATCCTGCCAGTATAGGCTGATGTCCCTCCAGGTGGAACCCCAGTCCCCAATGAAGCCAAACCCCTGTGCTCCGCACCATTTTTTCAACCATTCATTAAACTGCATGGTGCCAATTGCCCTCGCCTCCCCCATGCTTTTGACAGGCAGCACCTCTGAGAAGGATACTGTATACTGTACTGCCATCTTGAGGTCCTCTGATATAATAATCTCAAGGACCCTTTCATGTCTAGTGAGCATCAGTACCTCTCCCCATCCTATACCCAGCATCGGGGTTCCTGTGCCCTAGGTACATGATTTTACACTTGTTGGCACTGAACCCCAAATAAGAAAGAAAATGGAATTGATTTGAATGAATTGCAGGCTTTTAAGCAGCTTTTTGGGGAGTGTGTATGTGTGTGTTTTGGGGGTGGAAGTGGTACCGGCAGTACCTCCAAGAATGCCACCGACTTCCCAACCCCCACACTGCCTGCCCAAGTACTCAAACCTCCACCTCACTACTTCCACAGTATTCCCCAAGTCATTTGTAGCCACATGCAACAGTAAATGAGGTTTCTTCCTGCCCCTTGCTGCACGCATGAGCAGTGCCTGCCCTGCCCCACCTGCACTCAACATGGGGACAGCTTCGATCCAAATATGGATGTGCCTTTCCACTTTACCACCCCATCACACCCATTTCAATATAGAATCCCCCAGGATGAGTACCCCCCTGCCCCTTATCCCCTTTCCCTTCTAATGCCCCTTCCACCACCCCAGTATTCGTTCTTCCCTGTCCCTTACCCCTGCCAACTGCACCCTCTGTGACTTCTATATCTGTACCCTCTACTTCTGCCTCACACCTTTTCTCTGCCTTATTCCTCACATCCCCCTTGAACCCCTTCCCAGCCTGACTACTTCCTACTGGGCTTCCATGTCGACCTCCCTCCTCCTGCTGATTTCCTCCTCTCCTATCCCGCTGTTGCCGTTAGAGCCCCATGCTCTTCTACCCCAATAGTGATGCCTCCCATCCTTCCCCCTTCCCATAGCCTTCTCTCCTTCAGTCACCACCCCCTCCTTCCTTACTAGCCCCTTCTACCCTTTTGTCCTCGCTATCTCTTCCCCTACCTGTTGCCATCCCTCTCATGCCCCGCTTGTCCTCCCCCCTTCAGTATGTTCCTGCTCGCCCTCTCTGTCCCATAGCAAAGATTCTAATCTATTCATAATTGATACCTGTCCTACATCTCTTCCCCCTATCGGTTCCCCCCTCCTACTTGTTCCCCTCCATGCCACCCCTGGTGCCTCCAAACCCGCAGCCATCTGCTCTCTCCCTGGTACTCCTCGTGGTGTCTTCCTCTCCAACCAGGAGGCAGCCTTGGCCTCGCATCGGGCACCCCCTCCCTTCTCCTCTCTTTCCTGCTAGTGCATCTGATACTGTGGTCAGTTTCAGTCCCTAGTTATTCTTCCTCTGTCCCCCTTTGCCATCTCCTGTTCCCCCCCTCAGGATGCCTATCATACTCATCTGCCCTGCCACTTACACTCCTCCCTAACCTCCACAGTTCCTCCCTCAAACTAGCCAGTCATCTACAGACCATACACCCACCCATCCTCCAAGCCCAGTCCAGGATCATGGCACACCCACACCCTGTACACCCCTCCACCCTTCCAAAGATACCCACACTAGTGACATATGGCACCTGCAACATTGTGGGCCCCATCTTATGCTAGGGGCTCTTACTCCCAGGTTCTGTACCCCACTACAACTGGTAGGCCCCTATTTACTCAAATTCCTGTCCCCCCCCCACACTAGTCCTCCTACTGACCCCTTGGCGATGGGGGTAATTCAGGCTCAAATGTCATTCGTTAGACACTGTATTACTGTAGCAATCCTAAAGCCTCCTTGTCGGTTTTTCACCCCTCAGCTACCATACTTTTTGTCAGCTGCTGTCATATAGTTTCACTTAGCCCAGTTAGAAATCCTATTGCACTCCAAGTATTACTCAGTTCAGTTAGAGGAATAAACAGAACAAATAAATATGTATTATTACAGCAATCATAACAGTATAGCTCAGTACCTAGCTCAGTTAGAGAAAGAAATAGAAGAAGTAAATTTGTATTATTACAGCAATCCTAAAGCATCCAATCATTGCTGCCTCACTCCAGAGACCCTGCTGCAATAGATGACCACAGAGGACACTGGGAGGGAGGGTGGGCAAGTGTAAAGTCCCTGCAGAGCTCCACTGAGCTCGTTCACTCCCCCTCTCTCATTCACTCGTTCTATTTCTCCCGACACTGCAGGCTGCCCTTTTGTACTGGGCTACTGCCTGCATTGGCACCTTTTTTCTGCCCACAAAGAAGTTCACAGCTGTCCAGACAGAGCTCCGTTGAGGTCGCTCACTCCCCCTCTCTCAGTCGCTCATTCTGTTTTTCCTGGCACTGCAGGCTGCTTTTTTGTACTGGGCTTATGCCTCTGTTGGTGCCTTTTTCTGCCCACAAAGAAATCTGCAGCAGTCCTGACAGAGCTCCGTTGAGCTCTCTCACTCCCCCCTCTCACTCGCTTGTTCTGTTTCTCCCACCGCTGCAGGCTGCCTTTTTGTGCTGGGCCCCTTCCTGCATTGATGTCTTTTTCTGCCCACAAAGAAATCCGCAGCAGTCCCAGCAGAGTTCCATTTACCTCGCTCACTCCCTTTCCCTCACTCGCTCGTTCTGTTTCTCCTGGTGCTGCAGGCTACCCTTTTGTACTGGGCACCTGCCTGTGTTGGCACCTTTTTCTGCCCACAAAGAAAGCCGCACCACTCCCAACAGAGCTCAGTTGAGCTCGGTCACTCCCCCTCTCTCACTCACTCGATCTTAATCTGTCCCAAACACTGATTTCCCAATGCAACTGCGGTATTCTGTGCCAGAAGCGCAAAAACACATTTTGGGCAGGATGTAAAAAATGACAGCTGTACTGTTCACAAGGAGGTGTAAAAAATGCCAGTGTTGAAAATCTGGCGTGAAAATATTACTGATTTGCAAAGTTACAAGGGTGCGTGGATACTGCACAACGCACACTCATAACACAGTCATTTTATGGACTTTCATCACAAAATTTTCAACATAGGCATTTTAGGACCTCTGCTCATGAACGGTGTCACTGTGGTTTTCTTAATGTGTACCAAACACTAATTTCCCACATCGACCGCACTATTTTGCACCGGAAGTGTGAAAATGCATTTCGGCCAGGATGTGAAAAATGACAGTTGTACTGTTCATAAGGAGGTGTGGAAAAATGCCAGTGCTGAAAATCTGTAGTGAAAATATTGCAAATTCGCAAAGTTATGAGCGTGCGTAGCAACTGCTCATAAAACAATCATTTTTTGGGATTTTTTCTACCAAATTTATTACTCAGCTCAGTTAGAGAAGTAAACAGAACAACTTAATCTATATTATTAGAGCAATCTTAAAAGTATCCAGTCATTGCTTTGTCTCCACTCGAGAGACCCTGCTGTAATATAGGACCACAGAAGACCCTGGGCAGGAGGGTGGACAACTGTAAAGTTCCGGCACAGCTCCATTGAGCTTGCTCACTCCCCCTCTCTCACTCGCTCGTTCTATTTCTCCTGACACTGCAGGCTGCCCTTTTGTACTGGGCTGCTGCTTGCGTTGGCGCCTTTTTCTGCCCACAAAGAAATCTGCAGCAGTCCCGACACAGCTCCGTTGAGCTCACTCACTCCCTCCCCCTCTCTCACTCGCTCGTTCTGTCTTTCCCTGCGCTACAGGCTGCCCTTTTGTACTGGGCTCCTGCCTGTGTTGGCACCTTTTTCTGCCCACAAAGAAGTTCACAGCTGTCCTAACAGAACTCCGTTAAGGTCGCTCACTCCCCCTCTCTCACTCGCTCATTCTGTTTCTCCTGGCGCTGCAGGCTGCCCTTTTGTACTGGGCTCCTGCCTCCATTGGCACCTTTTTCTGCCCACAAAGACATCTGCAGCAGTCCCAACAGAGCTACATTGAGCTTGCTCACTCCCTCTGTCTCATTCACTCATTCCTTTTCTCCCGGCACAGCAGGTTGCCCTTTTATACTGGGCTCTTGCCTGCATTGGCGCCTTTTTCTGCCCACAAAGAAATCCGCAGCAGTCCTGATAGAGCTCCGTTGAGCTTGCTCAGTCCCCCTCTCTCACTTGCTCATACTGTTTCTCCCACTGCTGCAGGCTGCCCTTTTGTACTGAGCCCCTGCCTGCATTGATGCCTTTTTCTGCCCACAAAGAAATCTGCAGCAGTCCCAACAGAGCTCCGTTAAGCATGCTCACTCCCCCTCCCTCACTCGCTCTCTCGTTCTGTTTCTCCCGGCACTGCAGGCTGCCCTTTTGTACTGGGCTCCTGCATTGGGGTCTTTTTCTGCCCACAAAGAAATCTGCAGCAGTCCCAACAAAGCTCAGTTGAGCTTGGTCACTCCCCCTCTCACTCGCTTGATCTTAATCTGTCTCAAACACTGATTTCCCACAGCGACCGTGATATTCTACAGCAGGAGTGCAAAAACATATTTTGGCCAGGATGTGAAAAACGACCGCTGTACTATTCATAAGGAGGTGTGAAAAAATGCCAGTGTTGGAAATGTGGCTTGAAAATATAACAAATTTGCGAAGTTACAAGGGTGCGTGGAAACAGTTCAATGCACGCTTGTAACAGAGTCATTTTATGGACTTTCGTCACCAAATTTTCAACATAGGAATTTTAGGACCTCTGCTCATGAACAGTGTCACTGTCATTTTCTTAATCTGTCCCAAACACTGATTTAACACAGCCTTTTTCTGCCCACAAAGAAGTTCACAGCTGTCCTGACAGAGCTCCGTTGAGTTCGCTCAGTCTCCCTCTCTCACTTGCTCATTCTGTTTCTCCTGGTGTTGTAGACTGCCCTTTTGTACTGGGCCCCTGCCTCTGTTGGCACCTTTTTCTGCCCACAAAGAAATCTGCAGCAGTCCCAACAGAGCTCCGTTGAGCTCGCTCACTCCCCCTCTCTCACTCACTCATTCCATTTCTCCTGGCACTGCAGGCTGCCCTTTTATACTGGGCTCCTGCCTGCATTGGTGCCTTTTTCTGCCTACAAAAGAAATCCACAGCAGTCCTGATAGAGCTCTTGAGCTCACTCAGTCCCCTCTCTCCTTGCTCATACTGTTTCTCCCACCGCCTGCAGGCTGCCCTTTGTACTGGGCCCCTGCCTGCATTGGACGCTTTTTCTGCCCACAAAGAAATCCGCAGCAGTCCCAACAGAGCTCCATTGAGTTTGCTTACTCCCTCCATCACTCGGCTCTCATTCTGTTTCTCCTGGTGCTGCAGGCTGCCCTTTTGTTCTGGGCTCCTGCATTGGGGCCTTTTTCTGCCCACAAAGAAATTCACAGTAGTCCCGACAGAGCTCAGATGAGCTTGGTCACTCCTCCCTCTCACTCACTCGATCTAAATCTGTCCCAAACACTGATTTCCCATAGTGACCTTGCTATTCTGCGGCAGGAGTGCAAAAATATAGTTTGGCCAGGATGTGAAAAATGACAGCTGTACTGTTCATAAGGAGGTGTGAAAAAATGCCAGTGTTGAAAATGTGACGTGAAAATAATACAAATTTGCAAAGTTACAAGGGTGCATGGAAACAGCTCAATGCACACTTGTAACACAGTTATTTTATGGACTTTCATCACCAAATTTTCAACATAATGATTTTAGGACCTCTGTTCATGAACAGTGTCACTGTCATTTTCTTAATCCGTCCCAAACACTGATTTCCCACATTGACTGCGTTATTCTGTGCCAGAAGTGCAAAAACACATTTTGATCAGGATGTGAAAAATGACAGCTGTACTGCTCATAAGGAGGTGTGAAAAAATGCCAATGTTGAAAATCTGGCGTGACAATATTACAAATCTGTGAAGTTACAAGGGTGCGTAGAAATTGCACAACACACACTTGTAACACAGTCATGTGATGGGCTGTTGTCACCAAATTTTCAAGATAGGCATTTTAGGACCTCTGCTCATGAATAGTATCACTGTCATTTTCTTAATCTGTCCCAAACACTGATTTCCCACATTGACTGCGTTATACTGTGCCAGAAGTGCAAAAACACATTTTGGCCAGGATGGGGAAAATGACAGCTGTACTGTTCATAAGGAGGTGTGAAAAATGCCAATGTTGAAAATCTGGCGAGAAAATACTGCAAATTCGCAAAGTTACGAGTGTGCGTAGCAACTGCGCAATGCACGCTCATAAAACAGTCATTTTTTGGATCTTTTCCACCAAATTTGCAACATAGGCTTTTTGAGAGCCCATCTCATGAACGCTGGCACTGTCATTTCATTACTCAGTCCCAAAAGGTGATTCCTTGCAATGACCACAAAATCACCTTTTGGGGCCAAATAACGCCTTGACAGTGGCAGAATTCATGAGGAGGGGTCCCAAAAACCCCATGTTGAAAATTTGGTGCCAACATTCCAAAATATTCCTGAGATATGCACCAAAGTTGAAAAAAAACTATTTATGCCATTATACAGCTTACCGGCATTTCTTCAGTTCGCAGTCAGCTTTGAAGAGTGCAGACATGTTCCCCGTCCACTGAAGGTAATTGTGTCAAGCTCCAGAGGTAAGTATGGGGTGAGGGGTGTGGGGAGGTGGGTGCATGAGTGGGAGGCGTGGGTTGGGAGGGCGCAGGCAGCGAGGGACCGTTTCCTTCTTTTCCAGGTTAGAAAAAAAAAAAGACACCATGGGATGTTTTTTTCTTTTTGCAGGTACTTTTGGCATGCTGGGGTGGGCTCCCAGTGTGTCACCTGTGTGTTTTGGGGTGGGGGGCTGGAGCCGATGGGGATTGGGCACCCCCGTTAGCATATACTGGTGTGGGGGGTCTCATGAGCCGAGGCGTGATTGGGCACCCCCTAGGCACACAAGAACTGGGGGGACATGCTGATGGGAATTGGGCAGCCCCATCAGCAAAGAACCAGGGGGAGGGGACATGCTGCCGAGGGGGATTGGGCACCCCCTCGGCAAACAACACAAACTGATGGGGACTGGGCTTCCCATTGGCAAACTGGTTGGGGAATGCAAGGGAGCCCTGCAATGATGGGTCACTCCCTCATTGCAGCGGACGACGCTGCAATAACAAGGTGGCCCCTGATTGCATCAGCTAAAATGTTTCAAGGTGGTGGCATGCTGGCTGAACTAGTGTCAGCAGCAGTGTGCCACCCCATTGGGGACAGCGGGCCAAGCCTCAAAGGGCAGTGAGAACATTGGCCACAACAGTGCTGCACCTCCTCAACCTGCTTCTGCAGCAAGCTGCTGCAACATTTTTCTTGTGCATGCGTGCAATCAACATAAAAAGGAGAACTGACCTTTTTAAACAGATTCAACCATTTTTATATACTTCTAGAAAGTTAAGTTTTAGGGGGTACTTTAACTGCAGTTTAACGACTAGTGACAGAGGAGCTAGTACCTCTAAACTGTTTTGTCATTCTTATTTTTTGAACAATATGATAAAAGATGTTGGATTAAAGGATGTTTATATAGAAAATTATGAATCAGGAGGCTTTACTTATTAACACAAATTGGCAACAAGGATAGACTTTTTATGTGTGTCTCCTCACTTAGCAATTTAACAGATTACCCTGACCCCAACTGAAAACTCAGATCACTTATTTATTAGGTGAACATTTTGCAGGATCTGACTCTATGGGCATAGGTAAGGATCCATGGAGAATGAACAGTTCACTACTTGAAATTTCCTCTATAAATTCTAAAATATAAGATCTTCTGTTATGTTAGCATGGCAATCTGTTGCATTTATGTATTAAGAACTAAGCATTTGATGGGAAGAAACTAAGGAAGTTGTGTGCCATTTAAGAAAAAGACTGGTAAAATAAAATAAACAAGAATATAAAGAGTACTTAGCTTTAAGGATACAATTGGCAAAATTATTAACATTGGTTCATACAGGGATTAGACAATACCAAAGCCAAATATCTCATATCAAGTAGAAAATAGCTGACTTGCAATAGAATAGAGACAAATCTCTGTTAATGGAACACCAAAGTGGAACCCATTGAAAATTAGACAAAGGTAACATATTTAAGAGCTGCAAGGATAGAGTTCAGAAAAGAAATATCAATACTTTAAAAACTTATGATAGTTTGATGTTGGAACATCAAATTATAATCTCTCAACAATAACCTTATTGGAAAAGCAAACAATTCCTCGTATTCCTCAAGAGGAGCTTGACAAAATTAATTAGTCCTATCATTATAGAAGATATTATTTTCTCAATAAAAAAAAGAAATAATACAGCCCCGGGTCCAGATGGTCTTACTTCTGAGTTTTATCAAAAAACATAATTTTCAACTAGCAGAAATACTTCATGCAGTTTTTAAATGGATGTTAGAGGAAAGACGTCCATTAGCTGCTTTTGGAGAAGTTTTACAGGTATTTTTATACAAAAAAGGAGATCCACGTGATTTGAGGAATTGGAGACCACTAAGTCTCATGAACTGAGATATAGAAATCTTAACGAAAATTTTATGTACCAGATTAGCATCTGTAGCACAGCATTTTATTATCCCGCATCAGATCTGCTCTGTTACAGATAGAAGTATTCATGACAATGTAATTCTTATTTGGGAAATAGTAGAATTAGGTAAACAAGGGAAAGAAAGTGGTTATATACTAATGCTTGATTAAGAAAAGGCTTTTGACAGCATGTCTCACTGCTACCTTTTTGAAGTTAAGTATTATGGTATACCACTATAATTTTGTAATTAGATTCAGAAACTATATAACATAGCCAATATTACTCTGAATATTAAAGGCAGGGGTTGATCTCAATATTGTTTTACTAGCCCAAACACTAATGCAAATTGACTAGGGCTAGTGCAGCTAACTCTCTACTAGCCTGTCTTGACTAGTGCAGATTTTCATGGTTGTTAGTGAAGTTAAAAATGTCTCTACTTTAGCATTCTCTAGTCTTCATGCTAATCTCTCTCAATGTTCCAGATGGCCAGGTGTGATTAACAGCTCATTAAGAGCTGCAATTATCTGGCAGTTCAAGAAAGGGATCCCACAAAAAGACGCAATGTGAGTCATTATAGCTTGGCAGAAGACACCAGGAGAAAGGACTGCTGTGTGACTGGACTTCTCTGCTGGGACTAAAGAAGAAGAACTTTTATACTTGGACCTTTAATTTAGGGTAAAAAAAAACTAACAAACAAAACAAAAAAAAAACTGTGTGTTTGTCTGGGTTAACTGAACTGAATGGGTATCTGAACAGTTATCTAGGTGTAAATCTCAGGTGATTGAAAGGACTTAATAGCTGTGTGGTTTAAAATACTTGTAGAAAGATCTAGTAAGTAGGGGGAGTGGCTAAGCTAGAAGGAAGCTACATTTAAAGACTGCCTTAGAAAGATTCTGCTAATAGCTTGGCAGAAGACACCAGGAGAAAGGACTGCTGTGTGACTGAACTCCTGTACTGGGACTATATTGCCCTCCTTCCCGACCCAAAGCTAGTTCTATTTTTATAGGTACAGGATTTGACTGACAACAGGAACTTCCTGTTTGGGAGCAGGAAGTGGAGTGATCACAGAACCACCAAAGACCCACCATCCTAGAAGGGCAAGAGTAGCTATCCGGCCCCCTCTAGCTGCTGGAGGTCTGCCTCTGAGCAAGTAAGTGGTCTACTGAGAAATATAGGATATTCTTGTCTCAGAACAGGACAATCAGGAGCTTAAAGGGCACACAGGCAGAAAGTAAGGAGAGAGAGAAAAAAAAAACAGAGGAAAGAGTAAGGATTGCAAACAGTTAAGGGGCCAGAAATAAGACATGATTGGAGTGGTGTAGTGCAGTGGCTGTGGAGCAGCAGTCTTCCGGGAGACGTTCTGGAGGATGCGGTGTTGTCCCATCTGCAGACACCTCTCTGGGCTAAGGGAGGAGGTTGCTCATCTCCAGGCTGAGTTGGCCAGGATTTGTGGGACCTCCTCTTCCATCCAGGGACCACCAGTCCCACTGCCATTGCCTCAGAGGTTGCCAAGAAAGAGGAGTGGTTGGACCACAGTGGGCTGAGGGAGGGTGAGGGTGGTGGAACAGAGGTGCATCCCTCCAGTTGTACCTCTCCACAATTCTTATGCCATTCTGGCAAAGTGTGGTTCCTCTATGGAGGCACCCGCAGTGGAGACCAAGGAGGATGCTGGGAATCTCCACAAAGGAGACCCACAGGAGGGTGGCAGGGGACCCTGCAGGGGAGGAAACAACTCCTGGTGGGGGACTCCATTGTTAGGAAGGTAGAACTTGGGGAGAAATGGGAGAGGGAGGTAAGGTGCCTGCCTGGCGCCATGGCTTGGAGGGACAGAGAGCGAATCCTCAGGATTGCCGGAGCAGCTGAACAGGGGAGGGAGCTGGATGTCATTGTCCACCTAGGGACAAATGACCTAGCTAAGAAAGGGATTAGAGAAGTGCAGGAAGAGTTTGTGGAATTGGGAGGCCTTAGTCAAGTAGCACGCATGGTAACTCTTCGGAGGTGCGTTCCATCTATGGCATATGACAGGTTAGGGTGTTCCACTATGGATTCAATCAGAGGTTGAAAAACTGGTGGAGCCCAGGGATTGGCTTCATTGGGGACTGGGGTCCACCTGGAGTGATGCAAGCCTATACTGGCATGATGGGCTGCACCTGTCCAGGAGGGAACCAGGATCCTAGGTGATAGGCCTAAATGCTTCATTGGCAAGCTTTTAAACTAGCCAAGGGGAGGCACTGAAAGGAGCAGGAATCCTAGCCCCCAAATAATCATGGTAGTAAGTGGCAAACACCAACATAGAGGTGTCGATAGGGAGAAGAGCAGGGGTAAATGGAGAAAGTGACAAAGGCAAGAAGGACAGGGTTGGGGCAAAGGGAGTAAGGCCATCAGGAAATGGAGGGTAATAGTACCAATGCCCATAGTCTGGGCAACAAGCTCCTGAGCTGGTGGCCTTGATGGAAGGGATGCCTGGATATCGTAGCAGTCACAGAAACATGGTACACAGAGAACCATGACTGGGATGTTAACATACCAGGGTACATAACCTACAGGAGAGACAGGCAGAGGAGAAGAGTGGAGGAGTAGCTCTCTATGTAAAGGAAGGGATAAAAGCAACTGAACAAAAGAGTAAACAGGGAGAGAGGAGGCACTGTGGGTCACCTTGGAGACTGGAAAGGGCACCACAATCCGCACAGGGGTTGTGTACAGACCCCCATGTCAGGGGGAGGGAATGGACAAGGATATGATAGAAGGCATTCTTAGAATGGCAGAGAAAGGGGAGATACTGTTGATGGGAGACCTGAATATGCCAGATGTTAACTGGAGCACATTTGCTGCAGCCACATCCAAGAGCAGGGCCATTCTTCATGCCCTACAGGTGGCAGGCATTAGACAGCTAGTTTCAGAACCCACTCGTGAGGGAGCAATCTTAGACCTCGTACTCTCAAATGGGGGCAGTGAGAGGATCTCAGATCTAGAAGTGGGTTGCCATCTGGGGACAAGTGACCATCAAACAGTGTGGTTCACATTAAACTCAGCTACAGAGTCAAGCCATACAAAAGTGATGGTACTGGACTTTAGGAGGGCTGACTTTGGCAAGATGGGAGAGTGCCTCAGAAAAGCACTAGCAAACAGGCTAGAAGGAGATGTGGAGCAACAATGGGGAATCATCAAAACTGCCATCACAGAGGCAACAAGCCTTTGTGTGAAGCAAATAAACAAATCAAAATGAAAGAAAAAGCCACTATGGTTCTCAAAAGAGGTGGCTGTGAAAGTCAGGAAGAAAAAGATAGCATTCCGGAAGTATAAGGAAACACAGAGGGAGCAGGACAGAGAGCTGTACCAGTTAAGGCAGAAGGAAGCAGAGAGGGAAGTCAGAATAGCAAAGGCCCAAACTGAGGAAAAGATAGCCAACTCAGTTATGAAGGGAGATAAAACCTTTTATAAGTACATCAGTGAGCGTAGAAAGACAAAGGAGGGATAGTGAGGCTGAATAGAATGAACGGTGGGTGGTGGGCAGAGGGGACAGTGAAAAGCAGGGATACTGAATGAATATTTCTGCTCAGTATTCACAAAAGAGGAGGGGAAGTGCCTAATCCAATTAACAGAAGACCTTGATAGGGGGTCAATCCCAGTCCTTTCACAGAAGAAAGGGTTCTGCAAGAACTCCTAAAACTGAAGGTGGACAAAGCAATGGGTCCTGATGGAATTCACCCCAGAATTCTAAAAGAATTAAGGAGGAACTAGTGAAACCACTGGCTACTCTTTTAATAAATCATGGGAGGATGGTGTGATACCCGAGGACTGGAGGAGGGGATGTGATTCCCTTCACAAAAGTGGGACCAAGACAGAGGCAGGAAACTACAGACCTGTCAGTCTGACCTCTGTGGTAGGGAAAGTGATGGAGTCACTTCTGAAGGAAAGAATAATTGAGTACCTAGAAGCCAGTGGAGCACAGGACCCAAGGCAGCATGGGTTCACAGCAGGAAGGTCATGTCAGATGAATCTAATCGATTTCTTTGACTGGGTAACCAAAGTAGTAGACCAGGGAGGGGCTGTGGACATGGCCTACCTAGACTTTAGCAAGGCATTTGACACAGTCCCACACAAAAGATTAATAGTCAAATTAACCAGCCTGGGAGTGGGTCCCAGGGTGGTAGCCTGGGTAAAACATTGGCTGCACAATAGGACACAGAAGGTAATTGTAAATGGAGTCCACTCTGAAGAAAGAGGGGTTACTAGTGGGGTACTGCAGGGTTCAGTATTGGGTCCAGTCCTTTTAAATGTCTTCATCAGTGACATTGCAGAGGGACTGGAAGGAAAAGTATGTCTTTTTGCAGATGACACAAAGATCTGCAACAGGGTTGATACACAAGGAGGCGTGGAAAGGATGAATAGGGACTTGGCAAGGTTGGAGGAATGGTCAGAAGTATGGTAGCTAGGATTCAAAGGAAAGAAGTGCAAAATAATGCACCTGGGAAACAAGAACCCAGGGGAAGAATACACAATGGGTGGGGAGGTAGTAACAACAACAAAAAAGGAAAGGGACCTGGGGTAATCATATCAGATGACCTTAAGGTTAGCAAGCAATGTGAGAAGGCAGTAGGGAGGGCTGAGGGTATACTGGGATGTATAGGGAGAGGCATCAGCAGCAGAAAACAGGAAGTTGTTATCCCTCTGTACAGACAGTTGGTGAGACCCCATCTGGAGTACTGTGTCCAGTTCTGGAGACCCCATCTCTGCAAGGACATAGACGGATAGAGGTAGTCCAGAGGAGGGCAACTAAAATGGTGCAGGGTCTGCAAGAGAAGCCATATGAGGAGACTAAAGGAGCTTAATATGTATACCCTTGAGGAAAGAAGGGAGAGGGGGGACATGATAGAAACTTTTAAGTACCTCAGTGGAATCAACAAAGTCCAAGAGGGTAGCATCTTTCAGAAAAAGAGACTTGCAAGAACAAGGGAAGACAATTTAAAGATAGAAGGAGGGCAGTTCAGGGGCAATGTGAGGAAGTATTATTTCACAAAGAGGGTAGTGGATGCATAGAACAGCCTTCCTGAGGAGGTTGTGGGGTCTAAAACTGTGGAAGAATTCAAGAATGCATGGGACAGACATAAGGTAATTCTTGTGGGGGGTAGGAAGAAATAGGCTGTTGGTTAACTAGGATCTGCAGCCTATCCTGTAGGTAGGAAAATGGGCAGACTAGATGAGCCAAGCGGTCCTTATCTGCCGTCAAAGTCTATGTTTCTATCACTCCACTGTTAAGACTTTCAGCTAGTGTTCAGGGTGTGATCAAGGGTAGAGTGCTGTTAAGTCACTAGGTTCCAGTTTTCTGAATGTGTCTATGTCTAACAACTTGTCCAATATTATTAAGACCTGTGCCCCTCTTTTCATTAAATTTTGAGTGTTTGTATCCAACATTTCAGTGACAAAATGCAAAGAGGTATACAGGATCAGCCCTGCAGGTGGTGGGTTTTATCCCAGCCTCACCATAACTTCCCTCTTCCCTCCAAATTTCTTAACTCTGTTCTTTCCCTGGACACCACTGCAGACCAGACTCTGAAGTGACCATCCATAGATCCATAGCTGCCATTACTGGCAAGTGTAGGGGGTCCACAGCTCTTCTAAATGGACCATGCCAGCCATCACCATCCATACATTTCCACCCTTATCCCACTCAGCATGTCCTTTCAGCCTAGAAACAAAGCTTTGTATCACATATGGTACAAAAATAAACCTTGATAAAATACATAATTTGAAATCTTGAAATAGGCATTCCTGGGGTGCATAGATCATCCTATATAGAAAAAGTATAGTATTATGCCTGTGTACTGTTTCCCATGGGCTAATGAAAGGACAATGTTAAAGAAAAATCTGTTATTGTTGGGGTAGAGCACATTAAAATCAATGATTTTACAAATAAAAACGTCAGTTTTCTATTTCCCAAGCCCCTTAGGTTTGTCTAGCCCCCACCCCAAAGAAATCTTAGATGTGCTCCTGGCTCACTTGAGACTGTACTAAAACTTTTAAAAGTGCAGGTCTTCAGTTGACTATAGGGTGGGGGCTGAGAGTGTCTTTCTCTGCCTGACTCTGTTCATTGCCCTGTGGGTGGAGGTAACAGTGTGGTGAGGTACATGATGATGTCAGCTACTGTGTGCGCATAGCTAGGACTGCTTGATTGAACATTTGCTGTTGTGATATCCTCTCTGTGGTGTGGGGGCAGAAAAAGGAAGAGAGGAGGCTATGGTACAAAACAATGGGGGGGGGCTCACTGTAATGGCATTGCAGTCTTTTTTCTGCTGGGGAGCTGGAAGCAATGTGGGAGCATGATAAATGTGCAATAATCAGAGTATTTCTTGGCTTTGCTTGCATTGTTTCCTGTATAAGTGATCAAAATTTACCATTATAATTAAGGGCTAGTGCAACCATCTGCAGGCTAGTGCAATTTTTAATCAACTTGCCCTGCTGGCTAGTGCAAAAAAGGTTAAGGCTGACCCCTGATTAAAGGTCACTTAGGTTTAGGGATAGACATTAGAAAAGGTGTTCATCGGGGATACCATCTTAGTCTGTTATTATATGTATTTTGTATAGATCCAATCTTACTACCATATCATGGCACTCTAAGATTAATGGTCTGAGTAATGCAAAAGGCACAGCATTTATTACTGTATCAGCATATGCAGATTACAGTATGTTAAAGATACTCAGTCTGGATCTGTTGCATTGAATGTAATCCACTCTTTTTCTAATGTTTCAGGTGCAAACATTAACATCAGTAAGTGCAGAGGTTATGTCATGAACTCAGATGTGCAGTATGATACAAGCAGGTATAGAAATCTCAGACACTCCTGTTAAAATATGAGGTATCATTTATGGGAAAATAGTTCAGGCTAGTATAAAATGAAAAGAAAAACTATAGATTTGTGAGAAAAAAAGTACAAATATGGAAACACTGGCAGAAAACTAAAAAAGAAAAAAGGTGCAATAATTCAAACTTTTATGCTACCCATTTTTATTTATATTAGTGTAGTTACCCCCTCCTAAGGAGTTGGAAGTAAAATTATTCAGTAATGTTTTTAAAGTTACATGGGGCATCAGATAGAATCCTATCAAAAGAAACATCTTATATTTGAAAACTAAACATGGAGGTTTAAATGTTATAAATCTGGTAGTTTTTCCACAGTTTATCTATTGGAATGTTTCCTGGTATACAAGGAGTATAAATAAAGTATTGAATTTCTGGAGTCACAGTTGCATATTTCCATTAATAGTTAATTGGGAAATGGATGTTACGAAACTGTGGAAATTAACCTCCAAGTACGTTCTCCTAGTAACTGAAAAACTTAAAGAGTTTGGAACATAGAAATTTCACAAATAGTAAATAAGCCTAGAGAGAAACTGTACAGTACTACAACAGAGCAGAATTTAGAAGACAAAAGAACCCCTGTCAAGATGTGGAACATTGTATGGCTTAGTCGTCATGGCCAGCTGAGAGTTAAGAATAATTAAATATGTAAAAGTATAAATGAAAGATTTTGCCCCAGAAATGATTGTATACATACTTTTGAAACTATGGAGCATTTATTTATAAACTGTCCTTATGCATTGTCATTTTGGATTAAGCACAGTTAGGAAAAGATCCAGTACTGTCATCTGTAAAATATGTTAGTGTGATTTGGGGGGAATCAATGACATTGCGAAAATATGAACCTGGTTCAGTCAGATTAATTTTTATCTATATTAAGTTATATTTATGGCAATCACAATGTAAACTAATTTTTCAACAACTGCATTTGAACCCAGCAGTAGTAGTTGGTTTAATTTTGAAAGAGTTAAAATTTATGCCCCAGCAGTATTACAAATGGAGAAATCTATGATTAAGGTCTTAATTAAATGTCAAAAGAAAATGTTTTCTTAGTTTTGTTTTGAGCAGGTCTGATAAAAGTATATGTATTGGTAACTGATTGATTTCTTTTGATTTCTTTTCATTAAGAACTGTGTGTAGAATTATGTAATGTTTTTAATTTTTGGATTAATTTCACGTTTTTTTTCTTTTCAAGCAAAAAATTCCCCTATTCTTGCAAAAAGTGTCTTGGGTTCTCTTTCTTCCACCTGGACACCCACCAGGAAAGCACTAGAGATGGGTAGAAGAGACTTCAGTTTAACATCTCATTTGAAGGGCGGCACACCCTGTAAAGCACCCCCCTAGTACTGCAATCAGGTGCCAGCATTTTAGGTATGAGCCCAATCCTGGTGTGGGAGTAGAACTCGTGACCTTCTGGCACAGAGGTGAATATGCTACCAAGTGAGCCACACTGTCATGCTGAGTCAAACAGGTTTTCACACCAGGGCAAAACAGAGTGAAGCAACTTCATTTTAATTTAAATTAGGATAAACTTAGGGGGCTGCAAGAGAGGGACTCATTGTTCATGCCTCCAAACTACACAGGTATACAGAAAATAGGTTGAGGGAACATTCTCTTTAAAAATTGTTAATTAGTGTCAGCCCGGTGGTGCTGAGGGCTGAGGTGCTGGATGTCTTACCTCCTACCACGCCGGCGACCTGTGTTCGGGAACAAGCATGGGCTGCCGGGGGTCAGCCGGGGTGGAGAAAGATGGAGCACCCAGAGGCTGCTCTCCTTCTCTGGGGGGTCACCTGCATGCTCCCGCCGCAATACTGTCATCTGAGGGAGCCCGGGTGAATTGTGCGGTAGATGGAAGCAGTTAGAGCATTGGGCAGATGTCAGCAGAGGGGCAGAGCAGAAGGCACATCTCAGCATGCCTCCCAGCTCATTGGCCCTCATTGCATGCCGACGTCTGGGGACGAACAAGGGAAAATCACCTCCGTCTCTCCTAGGGGATGACTCCTCACTGCATGTCTTCGGTTCGATGGGGCAGACTCTGCTGTACCAGGTCCATGTCACAGTAAGCATGGCTCTGGGGAGGTAAAGCAGGGGGTTCCTCCTCACCCTACCCGGGAGATATCTGGGCACCTAGGTTAGTGGAACCGTGTACTCTAGGGGCAGACCACGATGAGAAAGGATCATGCAGAAGAGGCTATCTGAGAGAGAGAGAGTAGAGAGAGGAGGCAGTAAGGAGCAAAAATACGAGGTTAAAAAAAATTGTTAATTAGGAACACCTCAGTGAGGTGTTCACCTCCACCAGAGGTGTAGTCAGTCACAAGGTGTAGTTGAGGTGCTCACATCAATATTGCCAGTATACAAGTAAATATAACAAATTCTAAATATGTGTTTGTTTGTTTGTTTAGTTAATTCTTTGGTAGCTGTGTAAGGCCTACTGGGCACAAGGCCGGCTTACAGGGGTGAAGCAGAACAGTAGGAAAATATCGCAAGTACAATAAGTAACAGACACATAACGAAAAAAATGTTGAAATACATGCAGTTCACATAGCTTGAAGATACTTTAGGGTACATGCTATTACAGAAACATAGATTAAGGTAAAAAAATAATGACATCTGCCTTGTTCAGCTGTTTTTCTTAAGACTGGTACTTTAGGAAACATGCTCATAAAGATACAGCAAATCAGGTAAAACAGCTGCATCTGCACTATTCAAACATGTATAACCTATCTCTTAAATTGGGGAAGGCCTCGGGGGACTGGAAACAGGTGGATGTAGTACCGCTATAAAAGGGGGGAGTAAGAATGAGCCTGACAACTACTGCCCACTCAGTCTTACCTCTGTGGTAGGCAAGCTAATGGAAGCTCTCTTAAAGGAGAGGCTGGTATGACACCTAGCGGAGGAAGGACTAATAGATGACAACCAACATGGGTCCACAGGTGGTAGATCTTGTCAGACCAACCTGATTAAATTTTTTGAGGGTGTAACAGAGGTGTATGATTGGGGGGGAGTGGTGGATGTGGCCTATCTGGATTTCAGGAAGGCATTTGACTCTGTCCCCAACCGGAGGCTGGTTAGCAAATTAAGCAGTTTAGGAGTGAGATCTGAGCTTACAAATTGGGTGGAGGACTGGTTGGGAGGGAGGACTCAGAGAGTAGTGGTAAATGGGAATCACTCCAGGGAACTAGGGGTGATGAGCGGGGTACCACAGGGATTGGTGTTGGGTCCCATATTGTTCAATGTATATGTAGGGAATTTAGCAGAGGGTCTAAATGGGAAGGTGTGGGGGAGGTCACGTGATGCAAGCTACCTGGTAGCAGCACTTGTCCTGAGCTCCTACAAACCGCCTTCTACAAACCTCTTATATGGAACTTTATGAGCTTAAAAAGGTTTACAAGCGGCTATTGGAAGTTTCTGCTCATCTGCCTATTGAATTTGATCACCTAATCCTTCTCATCGCAGAGCTCTGTAGCGGCGATGGAGGCAGAGATGAAGCAGGCCGCGATCAGGCATACCCCGCTGACTACGCCTGAAAGAGCGTCCAAGAAGCCGAGAAACCAGGGTACCGGGAGCCTTGGCAAGGCGAGTAGTTCCAATCCTCTGGTAATCCCTCTATCCGAGGAGTGATTCCTGCAAGAGCTCTTACCGTTCCGGGAATCACTGGAGGATATTGCCACGGAGCTAAAATCAATCAAAGGAGACCTCGCTACCCTTAAAGTGAGAATGGTGGATTCAGAAGCCAGAATTTCATCCCAGGAGAAATGGAAGGAAAGAATCGACCCGGAGATTGCCCTGCTCAAACAACAGGTCCGCAAACTTCAGCTCAAAACTGAAGATTTGGAAGGGAGAAGTAGGAGGAATAACCTCCTGATTATCGGCCTACCTGAAGCAGAGGAAGGTGCCAACATCATTGCATTTTTGCAGAAGTTCCTGTACAAGGTTGTGGGGCCCTCTCCACTAAACCCTCAATACCATATTGAGAGAGCTCACCGTTCCCTAAAACCGAAGCCCCCATCAGATTCCCCTCCTCATCCTATTATTATAAGATTCCTCAGTTTTGTAGAAAAACAGCACGTCATCGCTAAAACAAGAGATCTGCAATCAATAACCTGGGGCTCTTCTAAAATCAGAATTACACAGGATCTGCCCTTCGAAACTAGACAGAAGCGAGCGGCCTTCCATCCATTTGTCAGCAAGTTAATTGCGGCTGGAATTCGGTTCAGGATGTTATACCCAGCCAGATTAAGAGTAACAATTGAAGGCTCCTCATACACCTTTGACTCTCCCGAACTGGCTATTAAAGATCTTACCTTCAGACTCCCTAATTTGTTTAAAACCGGATGAAAATATGACTAGCAGAGGGGACAATTATACATTGGATCTCTAATTTTCTAAAATGTATCCCTAAATTCTGATTATTTACCTGACTTCTTCTTGTTGTTGGGAGGGTGGGGTAGAGTGGGCCTAGTGGTTGATGGACGGGCTCATCCTTTCTTTTCCCTTGCAGAGTCGAGCGCTCGCTTGTATCCCAGGGAGGTGGACTGGGAACCCTAGGGTTGGTGCAAGTTGGCGGATTGCCGTTTTGGTGACAGACCGGCCCTGGTCCCACTGCTATTTGGGTCCCCCTATTAAATTCCAGCCAAACAGCTGACGCCATGAGTCACTTAACCCAGTCACTGAGAGAGAGGAGATATTCCTTTTGACTCCTTTACCTATATATGAACCAGAGGAACGCTGTTTCGAGACTGTCAGACTTGGCACGGTAAGCAGATTAAATTAGAATGCTGGTGATACTGGGGGAGATCAACCCCTGTGATTCTACTGCTGTGTTCCCTATGAGTCCAGTGGAATACAAGTCCCATCTCTCAGATAAACACAAGTGGGAGGTCTCCCACCGCGTGTTTTTCATGCTGGCTGGCTGGCTGGGGATTGTGTAGGGGGGGGGGAGGCTCGGGGGTGAGGTATGCTTTTGGGAAGCTGCTTCATGAGCTAATAAAGGGAAGGGGGTATGACGATCCTCAGGGAAATCTGGCATGGGGTACTCATATCTGGTGCTGGGCTAAGCGCCCTAACAGACTACAAACCAGATTTCTCATTTGTGAATTGTTAGATTGTCTCGGGGCAAGGACCTTGCGAGAGATCGCCATGGGGGTTTGGGCTCCAAGTGCCTATTTTTGGTCTTTCTGGGTTCTATTTGATCATGCCTGGAGTCACTTTGTATATAGTTGGTTTGGTTTGGGGGGGAAGGGGTGGGGATGTATCTGGCCCCAGGGACTAATTTCTTGGACATTACATAGAATAAAAGCAACCGCCCTGGTACTGTTTGTTAAGTGGGGTTCTTTCAAGGGGGCGGGATGGAAGGGTTGGGGGCTCGGAGTGTGTCCTGTAGAATGTTTACTTTGGACATTTATTTATGGTTATTTTTTCCGCTTAATTGTTCACGATGTTTATGGTGCCATTTAAAATTGCCACATGGACTGTATGAGGCCTCAGAGACAAGACGAAGAGATTCCAGGTTTTCAAAAATTGTGAATTGCTTAAGGTTGATATCCTTCTGCTTCAAGAAACCCACTTATTAGATACCGAATCAATCTGGCTACGTAGGTATGGTTTCTCTCAAGTTTTTGCCACAAGTGAAACGGCAGCAAGTAGAGGAGTTGCTATCCTAATAAAGAAGCATGTCTCATTCCTGGCAGAAGAGAATCTAGTAGACCCAGAGGGCAGGTTCATACTAGTTAAAGGCTCTCTTAATAACAGTGGTATAGTGCTGGGTTCCATTTATGGCTCGGTGGGAGGAGATGCAGAATTTCTTATGGCTTTAGCAGATAGGATAGGAGGTATTTTGCCTTCACAGTTAATACTAGGGGCGACTGGAACATCCCACCATCCCAGGTTCTAGATAGAACATATTTACCATTAAAACCTACGTCCCCAGCCCAAAAGGCCTTGGCAGACTTCACGCAACTTTTGGGATTATGTGATCCTTGGCATCTCCTCAACCCTTCGCTCTGGGCATTTTCTTTTTACTCTCAGGTTCATAGATCTTGGTCTAGAATAGATTACATACTGATGAGTACCTCCCTCCTTCCCTGTCTCTTTCAGACAGGCATTGAGCCGATAGTTCTGTCAGACCACTCAGTAGCTTGGTTGAAGATTTCTCCTGACCGTAACTTCCAGAGAGATACTGTCTGGAGATTAAACACTCAACTCCTTAAAGATGAACAAATAATTTCCCATATTAAAAGCCTGATCTCCAACTTTATAGAGATTAATAAAGGCTCCACACCGAGGGAAGACTCAATATGGTGCTTCCTTAAGTGCTACTTTCGGGGAGAGCTAATTAAACTAGCCTCAGTGAGGAAGAAGCAAAGAGAGGCAAAAGCAACTTCCTTGCTAACCAAAATTAAGGAAATAGAGTGCTGTCTATCTTCAGCCTCATGCCCCTACCCACTAGAAGCCCTGCTAAAACTAAAGAACAAATATGCAGACTTACTAAAAGAAAAAGCAGGGTATGCTATTTTGAAAACCCAATCTAAATATATCGACCAAGGAGGAAAGGCTGGCAGAATGCTGGCTCTTCGGTTACAAAAAATAGAGAATTCGAGGCTGATTCCGATGTTACAAGCGCCGGATGGAGCTATTAAAACTGCACCAAGGGAAATTACCCAGGTCTTTGAAACGTTCTATAGCACGCTTTATAGCAAAAGCCCTTCTCCGGCACCCCTATCGAACATTTTAAACTACTTAGAAGGCCTCAACCTTCCCTGCTTACAAGCTTATCATAAGTCAGCTCTCACCTCTCCCATCACATTGTCGGAAGTGGAAGAGGCGATCGGAAATTTAGCACCAGACAAGTCAACTGGGCCAGATGACTTCCCCTCCAAATATAAAATCTTCTGTAAAGAACTAGCCCCTCTTCTTCTAAGACTCTACGAATATATGTTCATTGCAGATACTTTAGACCCCACATTATTAGAAGCTACGATTGTACTAATTCTCAAGCCAGACAAACCGCCAAAAGACCCTGCCAGTTATCACCCCATTTCTCTTTTAAATTGCGATATTAAAATATTAACAAAGATCTTAGCCGATAGGATTAAAAAGATTTGGATTCACTTGCTGAGCCCAGAGCAGGTGGGGTTTGTGCAAGGCCGATCTCCGGCTGATCACCTTAGAACCCTCTCTCACATTTTCCATGCTGCCCAAATCTCACAGATTCCCATGGCTCTAGTCTCACTAGATGCTGAAAAGGCTTTTGATACAGTCAACTGGGACTTCCTCTGGGCTACGCTTGCAAAAATGGTTTTTCTGGCCTCCTTTATTTGATGGATTCAGACGGTATACAAGTCTCCTTCGGCAAGAATTTATTGTAACGGGGTTTTCGCTTCTCAGTTCTATCTCTTTACTGGCACTAGACAAGGATACCCCTTCTCCCCCTTCTTATTTAATCTGTACTTAGAACATCTTCTTCTCAATATAAAGCGATCTCCACATGTTCAGGGCTGCTCTGTACTACAACAAGCACTGACTCTTTCAGTGTACGCGGATGATATCCTCCTTCAACTAGCTTATCCCGAAACATCCTTAAATCATGCTTTACAGATCATTACACAGTATGGTCTTCTGTCTAACTACAAGCTGAATCTAGCAAAAACAGAAATATTTCCCTTAAATGCTCTCACACATAAATCTAACTTCAACAAATTTGGGGTGAGATGGTCTCAGCACTCAATTAAATATTTAGGAATACATCTCACCAATGACCCAGTGCTACTCAGGAAACTTAATCTGGATGATCTAATGACAACTATCCAACAGGATCTTCAAAGATGGACTAAACTTCCTCTTTCTCTATGGGGTCGAATTAGCATCATTAAGATGAATGTTTTGCCTCACATTTTCTATCCTTTAAACTTACTGAATCTCTGGCTTCCTTTATCTTATCTACAGCATTTGCACTCTACTCTTTCCAAATTTATTTGTCAAGGTAGATTCCCCAGACGTTCCTTTCTTAAGCTTTGCCTCCCTAAGGATATGGGAGGACTTCATCTCCCAAACTTAGTTTTCTATTACTGGGCTAGTCATTTGTTTAAACTGGGGAGCTGGCTTCCGTCCAGGGATGATGACCCTCCTCCAATTTGGCTTCAACTTGAGAGACGAATATTAGAAAAGGATAATCTCTACTCATCGACTATCTTCTACCTCTCTAACTCGGTTTTGCCAATTTCAATACAAAACTCGGTTATTGGTACCTCCCTCAAGGTTCTCGCTCAATGCTGGCACTATCTCAGAATATCCCCAAAGAGGGACATGGCACAGCCCCTTATATCAAACCCTAATATCCACTTAGATGGTTCAACGATCTCATTAGATTGGCTTCCTCAATTACAAGGGGTCCTGATAGAGAATTTTTATTCTCATGACTCCCTTCTCTCTTCTCCCAAAATCATGGCTAGACTTTTTGTACCCAATAGAAGTATTTTTAAAGTCTTTCAGCTGAGGCACCTCATTAATAGCAATTTTGGAACTGAATTCCGGGATTCTCAGGTTAGGCCTTTTCTCTCTCAATTGCAGGGATATGTAAGCAAATCCCACGGGATTTCGATGGTATATTCTTATTTACTGGGTCTCAAATTTCCGGATACCCTTTCAGGCTCTATAGTATGGACTTCTCTTCTGCCAGCTATTACCCCCAACTGGTCTCAAATCTGGAAAGACCTACATAGATATCACACCTAAGATAGGTTCAGGCTCACTCAATATCATATATTAAATAATATGTATTATACACCGGTCAAATTAGCTAAACTGGGGAGGCTTTCTCTCCCCCAGTGTTCCAGATGCTCCCAATTTGAAGGGAACCTGATACATATCTTCTGGTACTGTGAGAAAGTCGCCCCTCTGTGGCATACCATTCAGTCCAAATTAGACCCATTATTGCTATTGGATGGTCTGTTCACCATAGAAATTTGCATCTTAGGTATGTATTCCAGTGTTGATAACCAAGAGCATAGATTCCATATGGCTCTAATTTCAATGGTGGTCAAGAGGCTGGTACTTAAGCACTGGATGGATCAACTGACCATAACATATGCTAAGTGGCTGAAGGATTTATCAGCTTGTTTCAACACTGAGAGACTGATCATGAGTTCCCGCAACCATATGGACTCCTTTTACAAAAAATGGGGTAAACTATATGCTTTATATTTACATCAACATCCACATTAGGTATGTCTCTGTAGCACCTGGCTCTGTTACCTACACTATTGTAATTAAGCCGCCTGAAGTTATATCATGTCCTTGTAATGTTGGTTTAGGTGGGCATACTCCGGGGATGGATTGCTTAAAGGAGGAGGAGGGCTTGGGGAGGTATTTGGGGGGGGATTTCTTTATCCTTTTACATAATATGTATAAAAATTTTCTGTGGATGCTGTGGATTGTTTGTATGTCCCAGTTATAGAATAAAAGAAGATATCTGTTGCTATTTTGTATTTTATAAACTCAATAAAACTGTAAATTTCAAAAATAAATGGGAAGGTGTGTCTGTTCGAGGATGACATGAAGATCTATAACAGAGTGGACACTCTAGGCAGGGTGAAGAAAATGAGACAGGATCTCGTCAGGCTGGAGGAGTGGGTGGAAAAGTGGCAACTGCAATTCAATGCAAAAAAGTGCAAAATAATGCGCATAGGATGAAATAATCCAAGGGCAAATTACTGCCTTGCGGGGGAGACACTGCAGGTCATGGAGCAAGAGAAGGACCTGAGAATTTGGATCACTGACACTTTAAAGGTTAGGAAGCAGTGCAAGCAAGCGACTGGCAAAGCAACAAGAATGTTGTGGTGCATAAGGAGGGGCTTCACAAGTAGGAGGAGGGAGGTGATAATGCCACTATACAAAACACTGGTCAGACCACAGCTGGAGTATGGAGTTCAATTCTGGAGGCCCCATTTTCAAGAGAACAAGGACAGGCCAGAGAGGTCCACAGCAGGGTGACCAAGATGATCCAGGGGATGCAGGGGAGGCCATATGGGGAGAAGCTGGAGGAGCTTGGTCTGTATACACTGGAGATGAGAAGGGAAAGGTGAGACATGGTGAAAACCTTCAAATACATAAAAGGAATAAACAGAGTAAAGGAAGGTAGCATCTTAAGACTGAGCGAAAACAAAACCACCAGAGGTCATGCACTCAGGCTGGAAGGGGGCAGATTTTGTGGGGACGTAAAGGGGTGCTACTCCTCAGAGAGGGTTGTGGGTCCATGGAACAGGTTGGCGGAATGGGTAGTTGAGATGGATGCAGTGGATAAATTCAGAAGAGCATGAGTTAACTACATGGGACTAAGCAGAGGAGGAGGAGAGAGAGAGGGCAGAGGGTGGGAGGTAAAAGGGCAGGAGGGGATGGGCCATCTCTTTCGGGCAGACTAGATGGGCCAAATGATCCTTTTCTACTGGCTGGATTCTATGATTCTATGTGTTTTTAAGGTGGTTTCTAAAAGACCACTGAGTTTTAGTTTCTCTTGAATGTAGGGTAGAAATTGTGTCCAAAAGAAAAAGTAACTACTATAGGCTCAATCATCTAATTTTCAGATAAACTTTAAAAAGTATCTTACCAAGGGGCCTCTGTTTTCTTACCATTACCCCTTTACCACCCCCAGCCTCCCTAATTAGAGGAATCACACACAGATAAAAATCCTGGGAATTCCTAAACTGAATAGATAAATTGAGCAGTGTCTGCAGGAATACCTCCAAAATATATTGTTTTTATACATTTGCCATGGGAAGTAGTAAACCTTACAAAAAGTACAGAGTCAGCAACCCCAATATACAGAAGAGACACACTCTTCAAAATCTTGAACACCCTGTTACGATCTTGCCACTTACTGCATCATAAACAAACTTAACATGAACAAAGAAGTGCCTTACTCTGAAAAAGACTAATTATTTTCCAGCACTGTCCCACTAAATTTACAGAGCTCCAGCTGCTGCTTTAGATCAAACTGTCAGTAACAAGGAAATACTGCAGGGGAATCCAAAAACCAAACCTCTCAATGGAGAGGAAGGCAGGGAAAACATGGGAATACGAGGGGAGCTACTAGAAGGGGAAGTTATACACTGTCGCTGTTACCAAGACATGGTGCACGGGGAACCATGAATGGGATATAATCATACCAGGTTACATTGTATTTAGAAAAGACAGGGTGGAAAAAAAGGGTGGATGGGTGGCTATCTACGTCAAAAAGGGAATTAAAGTAACTGAAGTTCTGGGAATGCAGGAGGGAGTGGAAGCACTGTGGGTCATCCTGGAGACAGAAAATGGCATTGCCATTCTCACAGGCGTGATCTACAGACCTCCAGCACAAGGGGAGTAGATGGATGGGGGTACTAGTAGAAGCCATCCACAAAATGACAGTCAAAGGTGAAGTGCTGCTGGTGGGAGACTTCAGTTTGCCTGATGTAGCTTGGAACACCCATGCTGCAGCCACAGCCAGGAGAAGAGGCATCCTAGATGCCCTGCAGGAGGCGTGCCTCAAGCAGCTTGTGGCAGAACCCACCAGAGAAGAGGAATATTAGACCAGGTACTCAAAAATGGGGACAGAGTCACCGATGTAATGGTGGGTAGCTACCTGGGGTCCAGTGATTATCGTACAGTGTGGGTCATTGTAAGAACAGTGGAGGAGTCAAACCACACAAAAGCAAGGGTCCTGGATTTCAGACCGGTTGACTTTGTGAAAATGTGGGAGTGTCTCAAGGAAGCCCTAGCAGGGGAAGAAGAAGGGGGGATGTAGAGAAACAATGGACTAACTGTGACAAGGAGCTCCTGACACTCTTGAGGACTGACCTTTTCTTAAATCTATTGCAACAGTTCATCTATTTCTTAGCCTAATCTATCCTTTACATTTTCTAGTCCATAAGGTTGGCCACCTATGGGCACCCCCTTCCCTTTCTTGACTATACTATAGTGTTCTCTTTAATTTTCCTTTTCCTACTCAGGTCCTCCTACAGAGAGGTTATTGTTGTGACCTCCAAGCTGATATAAAACAGGCTGTAATCCTCATTGTTGGATTTAGTATGCAGTGGCATTATGTCATAAAATACTTTAATGTATATACCTTATGTGTATAAAACCTGTAAATGTTGAACATGCCATGGCACTAGGTATTTTTGATAAAGGTAAAAAGTACTAGGTGACTGTATATTACAGAAATTAAGTTAGTTGTGCAATTTAAAATGCATGTAAATTGCTGTAAGTTAAACAAGTCTGAAATGTCATGGTGATTTACATATATCCCATGATGCTATGCATTATGGAAGTATGTGTGATGTTGTGTTTCTTTGAAACTTAGCTTATTGTCAATGCCCTTTGGGGTAACCCATGTTTCTGTGCTTCTGCACTGAGGTCCTTTGTCTTTAACTTGTTTTTTTTTATTTCAGCCCCCACCACCCAAGCATACGGCCCACACAGGGGTGGAGGCTGAATCTCAAATGCTAAGTTAGATCAGAGATCAGTGAGTCAGTAGGTGCTGGCTAAGCTTAGAGGAAAGACTTGCACAGTAGTGAAAAAGGGATATGCCATTGCTGAAGGTTATCTGCTGCATTTTGAATAAACATCACACAGAAATTGTGTGTTGAACTTGAAGTTTGGTGTCTGGTCCATCTGTTATCCCACAGCCCGCCAACACTAACCTTAAGGGAGCCATAGCAGAGGCAACAAGCCTTTGTGTTAGGCGAGTAAGCAAAACAAAACACTATGGTTCTCAAAGGAAAAAAATTAAATAAAGCTCAGCACACAAATTTCAATAATAAAGCTTGTGCAAATTTATTTCAGTAGGGTGCCTCTTGAGACCAAGCCCTATGCTTCAACCCTCAAGTAGGTCTTCCTTAGGGTCTTGCACAAGCTTTATTATTGAAATTTGTGTGCTGAGCTTTGTTTAATTTTGTTCGTCTGAGTTGGCAAGCTCTGCTCAAGCACCATCAAACTCGCTGTGTGCACCTTCTAGAGTGTGTGTTTGATGGTTTTCAAAGAACATGGCCAGAAAGGTAAGAGAGAAAAGGCTAGCTTTCAGGAGGTGCAAGAAAACACAGAGGGGGAAGGCAGGGAACTGTATCTGGAAAAGCAGAGGGGGGCAGAGAAAGCAGTCAGGAGCGCAAAGGCGCAAACTGAGGAAAAAATAGCCCAGACAATTAAGAAAGGAGACAAAATCTTTTTCATGTACATTAATGATAGAAAGAAGACCAGAGGTGGGATCATGAGGTTAAAAAGGGAGGAAGGGAGGAGTGCAGGGGGAGACCTAGAAAAGCAACAATCATGAACAAATATTTGTGTTCAGCATTCACAGAAGAAGGGGAAGGAGAAGGACCAGCATTGGGGGAAAGGAGCACCAATGGGAGACAGGTGGACACCAACCCAGTTATGTAGGAAAGAGTCCTAAAAGAACTTGAGAATTTGAAAGGGGACAAGGCTATGGGGCCGGATGGGATACATCCCAGAATATTAAAAGAACTTAGGTGCTGGCAGGACCACTAACAGCCCTATTCAACAAATCAATAGAGACAGGAGTGGTTCCAGTGGACTGGAGGAGGGTAAATGTAGTCCTTCTCCACAAAAGTGGGAACGGGAAGGAGGCTGGCAACTACAGGCCAGTCAGTCTGATCTCAGTAGTGGGGAAATTAATGGAATCACTGCTAAAGGAAAGGATTGTGATATTTCTTGAATCCAGCAGAGTGCAGGATCCAAGGCAGCATGGATTTACAGCGGGAAGGGAGGTCTTGTCAGACAAATCTGATAGATTTCTTTTACTGGGTGACCAGGGAGGTAGATGGGGAAGGGCGATGGATGTGACCTACCTGGATTTCAGCAAAGTCTTCGGCACTGTCCCGCATAGGAGATTGATGAATAACTTGGGCAGCCTGGGAGTGGGCCCCAAGGTGGTAAACTGGGTCAGAAACTGGTTGAGTGACAGAACACGGTGGTTGGTGGTAAATTGCATTCAATCTGAGGCAAGGGGGGTGACCAGAGGGGTGCCACAGGGATCCATGCTGGGGCCAGTCCTCTTAAATGTCATCATAAGCAACATTGCAGAGAGGCTAGAGAGGAAGGAACTCCTCTTTGCAGATGACACTAAGATCTGCAACAGAGTCAACACTCCAGGGGGTGGAAAAAATAAGAAAGGACCTAAACATACCAGAGGAGTGGTCAAGAGTGTGGAAGCTAAGATTCAATGCAAAGAAGTGCAAAATCATGCACTTGGGACACAGAAATCCAAGGGAGGAGTACAAGATTGGGGGAGGTACTGACAGCCACCAGTCAAGAAAGGGACCTGGGGTAATCATATCTGATAACCTAAAGTAACCAAACAATGTGAGGAGGCTGTGGGGAGAGCCAGTGGGATGCTAGGGTGCAAAGGAAGCGGTATCACCACAGAAAAAAGGAAGTTGTTATGCCACTGTACAGATCACTAGTGAGACCTCATCTGGAGTATTGTGTCCAGTTCTGGAGGTACACATCTCCAGAAGGACATAGACAAAGTTGAGGCAGTCCAGAGAAGGCCAACAAAAATGGTGCAAGGACTGCACCAAAAGTCATATGAGAAAAGACTATAGGACCTCAATATGTATTCCCTGGAGGAGAGGAGAGAGGGGGATGTGATAGAAACATTCAAGTACATCAGGGGTATAAACAAGGTACAGGAGGATAGTATCCTTCAGAAAAGAAGGTGTACAAGAACAAGGGGGCACGGTTTGAGACTTGAGGGGGATAGGCTCAGGGGCAACGTGAAGATGTACTTTTTCAGAGAAAGAGTAGTGGATGCTTGGAACAGCCTCCCTGTGGAGCTGGTGGGGTCAAAAGCAATAGGAGAATTCAAGAATGCATGGGATAGACATACAAGTACTCTAGCAATAGGGAAGAGACGATAAACTGCAGATCAACTAGGGTCTGCAGTAATGCATTAGGTAGGGAAAAGGGGCAGACTAGGTGGGCCACATGGTCCTTATCTGCCATCATCTTCTGTGTATCTGTGTATCTACACATCAAAAAAGGTAAACTTCCACTCAGTAATTCAAGGCAGAAGTCAAGGTACGGTTGATGTATACTGCTAAAAGTTAAGTTTGTCAGGTACAGACAAAGTGTATACTGCTTACTGTCAAGGGAGCTCAGAGATATGCTGGCTGCAACTCTGATAGTCCTATTTAACAGCTCACTAGAAGCAGGAGTGGTTCTGAAGGACTGGAGGAGGGTGGATGCAGTCCCACTACACAAAAGTGGTAGCATGGAGGAGAATGACTGAACAGCTGGTCATTTCATGTGGATTAATGACCAGCTGGGAGGGGGTGGTCAGAGGCACAGCCAGAGGACCAACCCCCACCAGCCAGTCATTAACACCCAGGAAATGAATGGCTGGTAGGTCATTATTGCAATTAAAAGTGTAATTGCAGTAAAGACATTTTGGGGGGCACGTTTTTATTTAGTTTGCTGTTTTTTTTATTTGACAAATTTTACACAGTAAAGTGGTTCGGTGAGAAGACTCTTGTTGGTCTAATGAATATGCAATAGCAGCACTTAGTAAACTGATCAGTCACTAGTGATGTTCCGAAGAGCATCATGAATTATTCAACAAGAACCTCACAAGTGATTGGTCAGTTTACTAAGTGTTGTCATTGCATATTCATTACAGTGACAAGAGTCTTCTCTCTAAACCAATTTGCTGTGTAAATTTGCCAAATAAAATGAGAAAAAAAGAGGAACATGTTCACTGTCCTGACAATTAATTTTATTTATTTATTTAGTTTTTGTTGTCCGGGTAAGTGCACTAGACAAATCCTGCCTATTTTCAGGCACGACCCAGGGAAGGGGGATACAGATGTGAAGAATTGTACAATAATTCACTTAGGGCACAGAAACCCAGGAGTGTGGTACAAAATAGGTGGAGGGCTACTGATGACTACCAAATGGAAAGAAACTTGAGATTAATCATATCAGATGACCTAAAGAAGGCCAGGCAGTGCAACAAGACAGCTGAGCTGGCCAGTGTGATGCTGGGGTGCATAGGGAGGATATCACCAGCAGAAAGAGGGAGGTGGTGTTGCTTCTGTATAGATCACTGGTAAGATCCCACCTAGAGTACTGTGTCCAGTTCTGAAGACCACATCCCAGAAGAATATAGACAGAGTAGAGTTGGTCCAGAGAAGAGTACTAAAATGGTGCAGAGTCTGCATCAGAAGCCCTAGGAGGAGAAACTAAAGGACCTCAGTAAGTACAGTACACCCTGGAAGAGAGGAGGGAGAGGGGGACATAATAGAGACCTTTAAATACCTCACAGGGGTAAATAAGGTAGAGAAGGGAAGTATATTTCAGAAGAAAAGGTCAAGAACAAGGAGAGATGCTATGAAGTTGGGGGGGTAGATTCAGGAGAGATGTGAGGAAGTACCTCTTTACAGAGAGTGGTGGATTTCTGGAACAGCCTTCCACCAGAGGTGGTGGGGGTGAAAACAGTTGTGGGATTCAAGAATGAATGGGACAGGTACAAGGGGATCCTAGTTGGGGGGGTGAAAGAGCTGTAGATCAAGTATGGTCTGCAGTAATAATGTAGGTAAGGAAAAATGGGCAGACTTGAAAGGCAAAGCGGTCCTTATCTGCCATCAAATTCTATAGTTTTAAGGTATACTTGAGGTGAGCAATGCTAATTGTTACATTTTTCAGCAGAACCAGTTTTAGACCTAATGGTGCCCCAAGCAGAAATATTGTAAGACTCCCTTTACTGCTCACACAGCTACATATCCTCTCATCTGCCCAACCCTACATTCAAACAGTGGTAAAAATTCTCTGACTGCAAGAGTGACAACAGCAATTTTTGGTTTTTATATTAATTATGTTTTGTATTTGAAGATGATCTCTGCTTATACTTTGTACTGTAGCACACCCTTTAGCACACCCTTTCTGTGCTGGCGCCCCAAGCAGCCATTTGGTTCACTTGTGCCTAACACCACCACTGTTTTTAAGGTATAGCTGAGGTGCATATAGCCATGGGAAGGAATAGCAAGTAGGGAGAACAGGAGCACTCAGGCATTGAGAATGACTGGAGCTGCCTTCGACCAAGGATACTCCTATGCTGGCCAAGGAGAATGCAGTCATAACCTTGAACTCTGATGAAGACATTATTGTCCCATTGAGACACTCAAAGGATCTGTCAGACCTGTGCTTAAGACTTACATATACAGTAACACTCCAGGTTCCTCCACTAATGTACCCATGCCAGAAGTACATAGGGGAATATATATTTTACCCAGGTCACTAACCCATATGGTTTTCACAGAGGCCCTGGAATAAAATGGTGACAGATAATAGCCATTCAATGTTAAGCAATGTGAAAATTGTTTACTGAGGTGTTCTTAAACATGGTTTACCCATGCCACAGTGACAACCAAGTTGCAGGCAAGAAAGTTGGCACAAGTACTTGGCCAATACAAGGCAGAGCGCTCTGACAATCTGGCATCCGACAGTTGGAGTGACAGGAATTGCGGGGCCCCTACACCCCCCCCATTTATTTATATAACAAACTCCATGTAGCATCCTGGTGGCAAGAAGGGTGACCCGGAGATCTGCAACACAGCAAAAAAAACAAGTCTCACAAGCTATGTGCGACATTATTCCACTGACAACATTCCGGCGGCACTATTATGTCTCCACATTGATGGACTACCCTTAGACAGGAACCAATTGCCTAGTCAGAAATGTTGGATATATGCCAGTGATGATACCCCACTTAGGCATATGTGCATAGTTAGTTGACTATTGTATATAACTATCTGTAAATATGTGGATTTGCTGAACATTGAAATATGGACTTTGGATATTTCCCATCCATTTGCTAAAGACAGCAATTACTTAGCAGGCAGAAAGTGTAACCTCCTTAGGGATACTGTGCCTCTAACACTCTTTTGTTTCTCAAGCATCAAAGGGATTCACTGCTGCTGGTGGAGCTGACACTGCAGTATCAGTGATTGGACCCAGAACTGCCCAACCTGTGTTGTGACTGAAGCGGATGTAACTTTGTAACCATTCAGGACCAGTCTGGGGCGTGGAACTCTGGGTACTGTGCTTTTCTGAATCAGGACTTTTGTGGAGGCTGTCATTTTGACTACAAACTGGCAACACATTTTGACCCATCTTACCAGACAAAGGATCAGTGGGTGAGGTGACAGACAGTCTGGAATGTTTACAAACCTGAAGCCACAAGGACTCATGGACTGCACGGGGCCTTAATTAATTCATGTGCCTTTCCTGCTGCCAATCACCTGTCATGTGATGTACCTGCAGGATTGTCTGTACTGACAGACAGCCTGAAGGACCAATCAGCAGGGATGTTTTAGACTCCAGTCAGTTCTGTTGGTCTCCTGAGGAGAGCTGACCTGCTGACTGGTGCTGTGAGCTGTGCTGCATCTGTCATTGGTAAACTGAGTTTGTGAGTATATTTCCTGCTTCAAGTAAAGGAGGCATTCTTCTGCTAGCCAAGAATGCCCATGACCTGATTGAGAATTGCTTGAGAGAGTGAGCCAGAGCTGACCAGCCACCCAAGATACTGCGAGATTCACTCACTGGGTGTCATAGCCCAGTACCAGGCTTTCTCGCCATGGACTGAATACCTTGAGGTGGAGGGTGGTGTGTATCCCTGCAGCCTAATAAATCAGAAGACAGCCAAACCTCCAAGCTACATTGCCTTTCCAATACACAGTGAAAGAGAATGGGTAAAAGTAAGAGACTGACCAGGCGGCTGAGGTAGACTGCAGCAACAGCAGAGACCTGCATTGTGGGGAGATCTGGCAGCACCAGAACCGTGAGTAAATTCAGGGCTTGACCTTCAGCTGGGACACAGGAAAACAGTTTGGGAATGCAAATACCAGATTTTGCAACTTGCAATTGCATGGCCTTTAGGTCTGAGGATTCACAGTTTCCACAGGGTTTGCTATTCTTCACCATCACCCGCAACCCATGATCAATGATAGCAGGTCTACGCCAGTTATTTGGGGACCAGACATGATACTGCTACATGGCATCTAATAACACTTACTCAATCCTGCTCTGTCCCAGACAGGTGTGTACAAGATAATTCTAATCATTATTGGGAGATGCTGGAGAGAGTAAATGTAAGTTTTTTTAAGAGTTTTGTACTCTCTTAATTAGGGAAAGAGCCTTTGTTTTGGAATATACTGCCCCGTGTGTATTGCAGGTTATGAATTTGCTAATTCCTGGTGCTTTCAAGATGGTGGATGCAGGAGTAACAGAGAAGGGAGTTGCTACTTCACAGGCTCAGAGTAAAACCCCTTCTACCTCCAGTCATGGTACTGTGAGAACCCTGTCTCGTAATCAAGTTAAAGTTTTTTACTTTACTTTTTCATGAAGTCATGTGAAGAATTCTCAGGAAAAAACTACCACCTTGTTCAATAACCAACATGACTGATTCTATTAGTGAATGCTACAAGCTCCACATGGGAACATGACACCTTGAACTACAAAGCTCAGCTGCAGGGAATTCTAATGTACACATTTGCCTATGCATCCAGCTCACAAATGGCTTAATGTCAGAGAAAGAGCGAACTGTGTGTCTGAGATCAATCAAAAAGGAGGTGACCTTTACACTGAACTGCAAGGTTAAAACTATTAAAAGGAAGTAGAACCTGGTTAACATACCAAGAGAGGAGCCAGATGAGGTAAAAGCAACACTCCCCTAGCCTGACAGTGTCCGTTGGACTGCTGTTCTACACAACTGCCTGACAATGTCCACTGGACTGCTACTCTATACAATTGTAACTCCTGTATGCAACATTGTCTGTTAGCCCCATTGTGGTAAATATGTTCTTGCTGTTATATGTATTTGCACCTGTATGTTACCTCTGTTGTACCTCACACTGTTTTCTTGTCTGCCCTCCCTGCGACGAGGTGCCTTTGTAAATGAGTCCTTGACTCAAAGGTCGTAAACCCGATTCTTAAATAAATAAAATAAATAAGTCATGAGCCTCACAGCCATGTCAGCAAACGTAAAAGCTCTTCCTCTGTCCTTTAGCTCATGGCAGTGTACCTAAAACCCAGAAAGCAGCAGGAGAGGGATTACATCAGAAAATATCCAAGCAAGAATAGGCTAAAATAAAGGACAGACATCTTACTTTGGAGTTAATCCAAAATGGAAACCAATATAGAACAGCAGTCATGATGGCAGAAATGCTGGAAAAGGGAAAAGAAGATGAGAAACCAACAGCAGACACTGAAGCTGAAGCAGAAGTCTTTGTACAGACCCCAATGTTCACATAATTTTCAGACAGTAAAGAACATATATAATCCATAACACTGAAGGCTCTGCAGGCATCCCCTGAGGTTTAATCTCAGGATACCTCATTGCCTGATATGGACAGACTGGAAGGACTATAACACATCTGGAGTGTTGATTAATCCCCAATAACCCCATACAATGGAGTGGGTTATTGCTTACTTATAACATGGGTTGACGAAAATGTGCAGTGCAATTGGTTGAGTGGCTTTGCATGCCCATGGATTAAGTTAGCATTAATCCACAGTTGCATAGAGCAACTCTGGAGATCTGTCACCAGGTCTTGTTCTGTGCAGTGCAAAGCAAAGTCTTCTGGCAGCCATGTAAAATCTGCCTTTTTCCTGTTAACTGCCATGAGTGGGTGAGATACACAGCATTAGCCGGACACCCATATTGCAGGTCTGCATCACATCAGATGCCAGTCCCTGTCCCTGTCCCCCCTCCCCACCTCCCACGACAGTCTTTTGACAGTGTCACACAGGGAGAAGCTGCCAGAGTGAGAGGCACACACACACGCATGTTCTTCACTCAGTATGTTAACCCAGCAGCTGCCGTGACAGTGTGCATGACACAGTGGAGAGAGACCGTGAAGTACAAACAACCCCAGTGAGCAAGTTTTAAAATGTATTGTTTCGATGTGTTGAAATTATCGCCAGCTGTTTTCAGAGCCATTGTTCTTCCCTAAACCAGGTGACTGCAATTCGGCATCATCCAGCACCCCCCCCCCAATGATGACCATGTCTTTGTACATGGGAATTAAGTTTTGCACCATAAGTAACCAAAGGAAAAACAGCCACATTAGGTGCCAGTCCCCATCCCCCCATGCCCCCCATGACAGTCTTTCAGCAGTGTCACACAGGGAGAAGCTGCCAAAATGAAAGAGAGAGAGAGAGAGCGAGAGAGATCACACACACACACACACACACATTCCTCACTCAATATGAACCCCAGCAGCTGCCATGACAGCACACATCACAGAGTGGAGAGAGACCGTGAAGTACAAACATGCCAACGTAGGGACACCTGTCACAGTGGTGTGTGGTGCAGAACTGTACAGCGAGGTGTGGTAGGACAGCAAGGTGTGGTAAGAGTGCAGTTGTGGGATGTGCTCCGAGGAGCATCAGTAGCGTGAGGGGGGGCATTGAGAGGAGCTTTATTTCTCCGTAACATAAATATTTTTTTTTTCTTGTGTGACTAACGTTTTTCCATTGGACTCCCTTGTATTCCATCCGTAAAGGTTCTTTCAACTGTACAGAGAGGGGGAGAGAGAGTCACCCCTGAGTCTGTCTTCCATTTCCATTCCTCCACAAGAGACATAGAGAGAGAGTCCACCCCACCCGGAGCCTGTTTTCTGTTCCCATCCCCTCCCCAATAGTATATGGAATGGAGGCACTGCTCAGCATGTCACCACAGCCTTGATTCTGCACTTCTCCTGTGTTAGTGGCAGATATGTATACAGAGAGACAGCATCGCATGTGTACATTACTGATTCCCTTCTCCTCCAGTCATACTCCAAGAAGTGTAGCGAGAGACAGAGATGGCACCGCATGTGTTGCTTGCATACCAGAACGGTGACGCAAAGTGGTGAAGGATTTGATAAAAGTGCTTTATCTGGTTGATGCTGTTGATGAATCTCCCTAGTCAGAAAGAAGTGTTGTATCTGCTTGATCCTGCTGATGATTTTCTTCAGGAGTAGCGTAGTGAGAAAGAGAGAGAGAGTGAGAGAGAGAGAGGTACAGGGCAGGAGTCAGAAAACACAGTTCCTTCGGTCTGTGTCTCTCAGATACTGGCACATGCAAGACACAGCTGCTTATATCTCTGTTTCTGTCTGTGAATGTCTGTGTGTTGGGGGGGCATAAACTACATATGGTAGGCAAGGTAGGAGACAGTGTTATGCACACGAAATGTCACAAACCATCTCAGTAGTGTATGTGTGACATTTCTATGTGCATAACAGCAATGCAGTGTGCATTATTTGTTGGGACTATTTTGCAAGGTAGCAGGATACATTACCTTTCTTGCTATTTAAACAGCAAAAACAACCCTTTCTGGATATTTTCATTTGTTTAAATATAACCCACGTTATAAGTGCAATAACCCGCTCCCAGACTATGGGGTTATTGGGGTTTAACCAGCACCCTGGGTGTGTAAAAGGGTCATTATTCTTCCTCCAAAATATATTTTTTTTTAGGCTTGTTTGATTGTATTTATTGCCCCCCCCCCCCGCTTAAGGTCTAAAATGTGACTTCGTACCCGTCAAATTTTAAGTGGAAAAGTCCTTCTGTGATGTATTTTATGGAAGGCTTTGTTTGGTTGTACTTAAAATTGCCCTTTCTTCATTATTTAGAAGCGTTTCCCAGTTCATTTCTCTAATCGCTCCTGCACGACTGTGCGAGCGTTCCTCCTGCACGAATGTGCGAATGATGGTTCCTGCTCGCTAGTGCGAGCGTCCTTTCGCCTCGTTTATAACATTAGAAATAAAATTCTCCTTCTCCGTGGTCCTCCTTAGTTCTAGCCCTTTTTATTTTCTTTAGTTTACCTAGTTGTGCTCTGATTTCTCAGGAGTTTTCGGGACAAGGCTCTCGTTTGGGTCTCTTAGCGCAACTGTTTGTTTTAACAGTCGGCGTCTTTCTGTAAACAAACCTGCCGCTCTGGCGTTCTGCTTAAAAGTTAATTCCTCTCTCTCTGAATAAAAATAAATATTAATATGCCTTTTTCTTCATGAGACCATTTAAAAACGTTGTTACTAGAAAACATATTTTGCTGCTATTGTGGAAGTAGCTTTGTTCTGCGCCATTGTACAAATTATAAAAATGCCTCTCTTTTGTTTTAGCGCTACAACATTTATTGTTCACTAAAAATTACCCCTCCTTTTAATAAATTAAAACCCCTTATCCCCTTCAGTTTCTCCTATATTATTTTATATGTCCTAGGTTGTTGTACTGAAAGCTTAACTTTGTATCTTTTATTTTTAGTTTGGGTGAACAGGATCTCCATACCTCCTAGAATCCTTTTCGTAGGGCTTTTCTTTAGAGCCAGCCAGCTGGGGTTTTCCTGTATTTAAAGAGATATGCTATAGGGTGGGGCTTTGCCTCAATAGTTTCAATCTATCTTTAGATAGCCTTATTATTTTTCACTTTGAAGGGTTATAAAGCTTATAACAGATAAAAAAATGATTGTGTAAAAATGGAAATTAAAAACTGTTGTTATATTTTGATAAAATTCTTTTTATTTAAAATAGGGGAGGGACAAAAAGGTCACATGATGGAACAAGAATATAAAAAGGTTCTGGTAACTTCATTGAATGAGATAGCTCCATGAGGTGCAGACTTGTTCTGTCCTCATTCTAGTCAGAAGCACTAGCAGTATTCTGGTGTTTGTCTGGTCATTGCTCAATGCAAATTTATTTGTTTATTTTTATTTATTCACTTGAAGTTCGACTTCTGTTTTGGTTTGGTCACAGAAATAAATCTTTTGCTTGCAACCTACAACTTTTGTCCAGAGTACCTCCTTCTTGATACCCACACCTTTACAGGGTGCTGTGAGAACACTCAGCCTGTAGCCTCATGCCTCACAACACAGCCAGGTGTTGATTAATCCCCCAAAACCCCATACCCTGGAGTGGGTTATTGCTTACTTGGCCCTTTTCTGCCATCACTGCCTTTGTTTCTGTTTCTATTTATTTATTTATTTTCACTTTGATACCCAGGTAAGTGCACTGGCACCTAATGCCTTTTTCAGTCATGACCCAGGTGCAGTTACACAGACATGTGAGGACATACATAGAAATGTTTGGGTGCATGTTGCAGAAAATGAAACATACCCACATCAATTGAAAATTACATACTTGATTACATACTTTTGGCACATAGAAAGGGCAGCTGATTAGTGCAAATACTACATTGAGTGCAGATGTGTAGGAGTATGTACAAAAGGTATTTACACAAAGCAGTCACAGACACTGAGAGATAGATAAAATTCTTTCAGATTGCTTGAGAAAGCAGAGACAGTTGGTGATTCTCTAATGGGAGGGATTGTATTCCATAGTGAGGAGGCGCAGCAGCTGAAGCGTTATCCAGTTTTTGTTTGAAAAAATTGAACTTTTAGGTTACTATTCGAGGTGGATTGAGTGTATGGCAAGTCAACAAACTCAAGTTGTTCAGCTAAATAGATGGGGGAGTTTTTAACCATAGTTGTTTTAATAAATCTGGCTAGTGTTAGGTTGGATTTGAGCTCTGGTGAGAGCCAGTTTAGAGTGTTCAGGCAGAGATACGTCTTGCTATCCCTACCTGTTGCAAATCTGTCTGTCTTGTGATACAGTGTGCAGTGGTTGGAGTGGTGCCAGAGATGATAGTGCAGCAACCCATAGTGGTTGGAGTGTATAAGCTGCAAATAGGAAAGTGGGCACTTAGTAAAAAATGGGGTAGGTCACGTGATATGTCATGTGACCTGTAAGCAGCAATAAATGGATTGCCATTCTAAAGTCTATCACAGCATATACAAATATGAACCCACATAAATGGATCTAGGCCTATCATGCAACAGACAGTAGTGGCTTTATGCACATAGGGAAGAGAAACCCTGAAGCCACCTATAGGCTGGGAGGGGAGTTGCTAGCAGTCACAAAGGAAGAAAGAGACTTGGGCATCATCATCACAGATGACCTGAAATCATCCAAACAGACCTCTAAAACAGTAGGTAAGGCTAGGGGGATGTTAGGGTGTATTAGTAGGGTATTACGTCGTGAAGAGGAGGTAATAATCCCTCTTACGAGACACTGGTTAGCTCCATCTGGAGTACCTGTGTGCAGTACTGGAGGCCACACCTTCATAAGGACATTAACCAAATTGAGGCAGTCCAGAGAAGGGCAACTAAAATGGTGCACAGACTGCATCAGAAGACATATGAGGACAGATTAATGGAGCTCAATATGTATACCCTTGAGCAAAGGAGGGAGAGAGGTGATATAATCGAAACATTTAAACACCTTTAGGGCATTAACAAGATGAAAGAGTCTAACATGTTTAAATACAAGAAAAATAGCAGGACAAGAGGACACAGCATGAGATTAGAAGGATGCCGATTAAGGGGGAATGTGAGGAAATTCTTTTTCACAGAAAGAGTAGTGGATGCATGGAATGGCCTACCTCAGGAAGTGGTGACTATGAATACAGTGCAGGGCTTCAAACAGGCATGGGATAGGCATCAGGGAGCAATAATGATGAGTATGAATAGATAGACCACTGGCAGATCAAAGGCCGATGGCACATTTATAAAGTAGAAAAAGAAATGGGCAGACTGGATGGGCCTTGCGGTCCTTATCCCCATCAACCTCTATGTTTCTATGTTTCTTCTGTAGCATAATTTTGTTAACAGCATTAGTGACCAAGGAACCGTAGTCCATTATAGGGAGTAGATTTTCCTGTGCTGTTCTACGTCTGGATTCTGGCATTAGGTACTTGCAGATTCTGTACAGATAGCCAAACGTTTGGTGAAGCAGGTTGGTAGTGTTTTGAATGTGGGTATCAAAGGCAAGGTTAGAGTCTAATTGTACTCCTTGATATTTAAAGCAGCTGACTTTTTCCAGGCAGTTCCCATTATTTGCGTTGATGCAGAACTTGAGGGATGCGTTTTTCAGATTATAGTATGAACCAAACAATGACTGGGTTTTCGGTAGGTTCAGGACCATTTTTTCTAGAATGAATCATTCCTGTAAGTTTGTGAAGCTGTTTCCCAGTACATGGTTGATTTTGCTGATGTCTTTGCTATGTGTGTATAGAACTGCATTGTCTGCATAAAGAAGAGTATGTACAGGTTTGCAGATTGTTGGTAAATTGTTCATGAAAACTGAAAACAGAAGAGACCCCAGTATGGAGCCTTAAGGGACCCCACTGTGAATTACATTGGTACATAAAACTGCATTAATGATTTTCACCCTGTTTTCTATGGTTCAGATAATCACTGAAACAGGCCAGAGCATGGGATCCAAAGCCAAGTTTGAGTAATTTGCTAGTTAATACTTCATGGTTAACCAAATCAAAAGCCTTGGCCAGATCTAGAGCTGACAAAATAGAAATGGTGCAGTAGTTTTCCAGTAGCATCTTCTTCCCTTTCTTGTGTAGTGGGACAACTATAGCTGTTTTCCAGAGGTCAGGTATTGTTTGGGTCATGAAAGGTATGTTGAAGATTTTGGCTAGGGGTGGGGCTATCTGAGGAGCAGCAAGTTTGAGGAACTTTGGGAGCAAACCGTCTGATCCGACTGATTTGTCTATTTTAAGGGAGGCAATTAATTTAATTCTGAACATGTGACCACTTTGAGATGGAATTTGGGCTGATTCAGGTTCACCGCTTCCTTAATAGATTTAGGTTAGGGGTGTCCAGGGAGTCTGTATTTATTCAGATTGCAGAAGAAATCATTAAAGACATGTGCTATTTTAGGAGGTTTAGCACAGATGTCTCCGTCCAGGTCAATTGAGATAGGTGAGGATTGTGTTTTGGTGTTCAGCAAGGAATTTATGGTCTGCCAAATTTTTTTAGGATCACCCAAGTTTGCAGTTTGCTGGTTTTTTAGATACTGACTTGTTGCCTGGTGGATTGCCTGTTTGCACCTGTTTCTTAGTTGTCTATATGTGTTCAATCTGATACAAATTTGGTTTGCTTGTACTTAGAAACATAGAAACATAGACTTTGACAGCAGATGAGGACCACTTGGCCCACTTAGTCTGCCCATTTCCTACCTATTGGATAAGCTACAGATTCCAGTTACACAACACCCTACTACCTCCTACCCCTCACTAAAATTGCCTTATGTCTGTCCCATGCATTCTTGAAATCCCCCACTGTTTTTGACCCCACAACCTCCTCAGAAAGGTGATTCCATTAGTTCACCACCCTCTCTGTAAATAAGTACTTTCTCATATTGTCCCTGAGCCGTTCCCCCTCTATCTTCAAATTGTGCTCCCTTGTTCTTGTATATTTCTTTTTCTTAAAGCTACTGCAGTCTTGGACTTTGTGGATTCCCTTGAGGTACTTGAAAGTTTCTATCATGTCCCCCCTTCTTTCTTCAAGGGTATACATATTAAGCACTTTTAGTCTCTCTTCGTATAGCTTCTGTTGCAGACCCTGCACCATTTTAGTTGCCCTCCTCTGGACTGCCTCCATCCTGCCTATATCCCTGTGAAGATGGGGTCTCCAGAACTGTATGCAGTACTCCAGCTGGGGTCTCACCAACTGTCTGTACAAATGGATAGCAACTTCCTGCTTTCTACTGGTGATGCCTCTCCCTATACATCCTAGTATCCCCCCAGCCCTCTTTACTGCCTTCTCACATTGCTTACCTACCTTAAGGTCATCTGATAGGACTACCCCCAGGTCCCTTTCCATTTTTAATGTTGTTAGTACCTCTCCCCACCATTGTGTATTCTTCCCCTGGGTTTTTGGTTCCCAGGTGCATTACTTTGCACTTTTTTGCATTGAATCTAAGTTGCCATATTTTTGACCATTCCTCCAGTCTTGCCAAGTCCCTTCTCATCCTTTGCACCCCTTCTTGTATATCAACCCTGTTGCAGATCTTTGTGTCATCTGCAAAGAGGCATACTTTGCCTTCCAGCCCCTCTGCAATGTCACCTATAAAGACATTAAAGAGGACCAGTCCCAATTCTGAACCCTGCGGTACCCCACTAATAATCCCCCTTCTTTAGAGTGTTCTGCATTTACTATTACCCTCTGGGTCCTGTTATCTAGCCAACTTGTTTCCCAGGCTACCACCCTGGGACCCACTCCCAGGCTGGCTAACTTGTTTATTAATCTTTTGTGTGGGACTTGTCCCAGGAGTCATCTCTTTTACTAATGAGAGTGCAAAAACCACGTGTGAGCCAGTCAGATTTTTATTGCTTTACCCTGCGTGAGTGCAGGGGGCATGTTTATCCAGTACTGTTGTAAATTTTGTGATGAAGAAATCCAAGGCTGAATTTGTGTCTTGTATTGTGTCTAGATAGATCTAGTCAATTAGTGACAAGTCAAACAGAAAAGATGCTTTGTTGAAGTTGGTGCAGTTCCTGTAGGTAATCAGCCTAGGTTGAGAGTTTTTAGGTGCAATGTTGTGCCGGAGGCAATATGCGGCTAAGTGATAACTGATTGAGTCACTTAAGGTTCCTGAGAGTTCAATTCTTTCTACATTTTTTTCCAATAAATAGTCAAGCAAGGAAAGGTTGCATGACTGAGGGTTCAGCCTAGTTGGTGTTGTAATGATTTGGTTAAGCTTGTAAGTATTGAGTATGCCTTTGTATTGTGGTTCATTGGGCAGCCAGTTTAAGTTGAAGTCTCCTAGTATGATCAGTTTAGTGTATGAGTAACCACAGAGCACTTGCATAAAATCTAGTAGGCCTTCAAACCCTGCCTTGTGTGGGTTGTACATGCAGCAAATCATCAAGTTTTTTGGGCTCAGTTTAACTTTAATGGTCAACCACTCACAAGTGGTGCAGGGTGCATAGGTGTTATCACATACTTCTACAGAGAGGTCGGAGTCCACGTGGATCAGAATTCCAGCCCCTCTTTTGTTACACCTATCGTGGCAAAATATATTGTATTTAGGAAGTGCAACTTCATAATCCTTGAACCTAGAAGTGAGCAAGCTCTCTAATAATGCCAGGATGTGTGCCTTGCGGGATAAGGCAAAAGTTTCTACACCAGGAAGTTTGGGGGCAACGCTTCTAACATTAAGGTGCATAAGTTGCAGACCTTTGTTATCAGCCCAGTTCCAATGAGGCACACAGACATTTTCAGGTGGTCAGGGTTAGTCTGTATATCACCAGATTGTAACATAATGATATTGGATAATGAGAGGCAGAGGAGAACGTATCTGAGGAAGCTTAGTGTAACTGGTGTCCAGGAACAATAGCCCAGGGCACAGATATGTTTCTTGCAGAGGAGCCCAGTGATAGGATAGTTTTGTTGTGGGGATCAGACATAGTAGGTGGCTCTGCTGTCATGACTATTCTCTGGGTGAGCAATTATTCCACAAAATAAGGCATTGAGTAACAGGAATAGACCACATGTTAGGAAGCCAGAGCAGATTCTTTTGTAGGCCATGGTACTGCGCCAATATACAGCAATGGGAAGAGTAACAATACCCATCAATTACTGATCAGCTGCTGTAATGATGAGTTGCCTTTGAGATGTAACAGCACTAGAATTTGAAGTTAACAGTAGCTCAGTTCACCTCTATGGATTTAAACTGAAGACATACTGCATGATAGTATTTGACCCATGAAACAGCTAGTAGAAATTCTTAGAAGGGCCACACACTGTATATTTGGCAGACACAGTCGTTGTTAAATTGGCAAAGGTCTGTGGATTCTGTCTGATACCACTCATTAAAATGGCAAAGATCTCTAGATTCTATCTGAATTTTATTTATCCTGGAAAAAATGTATTGTGTTTTATTTGCTGTTTTACCTTTGATGTATTTTGTTAGGCACTCAAAGCCCCAGGGAATGGGTGCCCTATAAATAAAACTTGCCTTGCGTTGATAACACACAGCATAAACTAGACCCCATTAAACAGGACAGTAGGCACAGTAATTATAAAGCTGAACAGAGAACTATAGATTCCATCTGATGATATGACAAATGACAAAGCAAGCAAAGTGTTCATGTACCCATTGTTGTTACCTTGATTGAGGTTTTACAACACTGTAGTCAGCAGGAGTAGGGTAGCATGTCTGAGCCAGCTGCCTCCACTGGCTGACACAGAGTCAAAGAATGAAAGAAAAAGTCAGATCTAGAGGAAATGGTGAACTACTGAAGTCCAGAATCACAGAATGTGTTACATTCCTGAAGGTGATGAACCTTAGCCTGGGCATATGCAGGATGTGAAAACATTTTGTCTCTATGTTTCCTTTGTTCTTGAAAGTGGTTGTTGAATAGTTCTCAGAGACAAGTACAGTTGCTTTAGGAGCAGGTCAGACAAAAATGTGGATTCAGTGCAGGACCCAGCATCACAGAATTTGTCAGACTTTGTTACGAGATTTAGTTTTACTTGGGGTCACTTCCAAAAAGTTTATTTAAAATGAAAATGCTGATACCTTGTGGTGATGTTTTTCAGAAATTCAGTCCAGAAGACTTTCCCAGATTTTCTGTGCAAGAATGGCATAGTTACGCCAAGCAGAAATATATGAAAATCCACAAAAACTAACCTGACACAGACAGTTCTGACAGTTCTGGGTCTGGGACCAAAAAAATTTGACAGCATTCAGTCCTGAATCCCAAGATAAGAACTTGTTATGGCACTTCTTCCCTAAGCCATGCTCACCATAGATTATAGAATACCCTTCAAAAATCATTAAAGCTTACACAAATAGTTTGGATGTCCACCTTTAAATCTCTGCTAAGACGCTCACTGAAGGAAACCTATAACTGCTACTCCTAACCTGAACCACATCTACAAAAGATCCCTAATATACTTTATTTTCAGCACTTATACACCTACTCAGGTTGGTTGTTGTTACCCCTGTAGTGGCTTCCACTAGTTGTGACCTGTTCTGAACTCCTATCCTTAAATGCTCTCCCTCCCTCATCATCCTTCCTCTCTCCCCTTTTCCCACACTTTAGTCAGTTGCTGTCACTCTTGCATCCTCCTCCTTCAGATGTGCCCTATACTGATCCTCACCTCCACTCCCTCCTTCCCCCTCAGACCCCTTTCACCCTCTCCACTGTTCCACTGTGTCCATCCTAGAATACCAGTTTTCTTCTTATTGTGCTTGTCCTCATCCTCAGAACCTAGAATAATGTTGTCAGATACTCTTAATGAAAAACATGTATTGTCCTTCATACTTAGAATTATGTTGTTAGATGCCCTTAATGTAAACCATGTATTTCCTTTATGTGTAAAGTACACTGCTATTGTTTTGTAATGTTTTGTAACTGATTTGTTGTATTATGCCTCACTTGTGTCCTTCCAGGACCACTTTTTAAATGAATTTGCTAATGGTGTTTTCCTGGTAAAATAAAAACTGAACTCAACTGAATTGAATTGAATGACACAGAGACCCTAGTTATCAATTTGCAGCGGCTGTCTCAGCTGGAACATGTATCTGAAGACAACATGAGGAAAAACTTGTTAACAAACACACTACTTACTCTCTCATATTCCCAAGCCAGTACCCCAGACACACAAGCAGGTACTGTACAATGATTTGCAATATCTATGCTGCCTAAGGGGAATTGTGTATTGGAAGTAAATAAGAATACAGATAAACAGGGTGAAAAAAAAAAAAACAGAAAATGAAATAGATGCAGAACCTGACTGATGTACAGTGAGGGAAACAAAAAGGCAGAGGAGAGAGTACCAAGCTGAGGCACATCTCATAAGTTTTTAATCACAGGACAGATTTAGCATTTTAGAAAATGATGAAGTGGATACCAACAGTGAACCTGTAATTAACGATACTGTTAGCAGGAATAGTAAGGGTAAAGACATTTTAGAAGCTGAGACAATAGAAGTGGGAGACTAGGAAAAAGTAGGCTGTTGGTTAACTAGGATCTGCAGCTTATCAAGTGGGTAGGGAAATGGGCAGACTAGGTGGGCCAAGCGGTCAAAGTCTATGACCATATTCTGTGATTTACAGGTAGCACCATATTGTAATAGAAATAAGGAACACATCTATGTATTTTGCCTCCCAGGTGTGAAAACTAGAGATATCAAAAACAGATTGGAAAAACAAATAAAGCCACAAGCTACACCACACCTACTGGTAATTCTTGTAAGGACAAAGGATGTAAACAAAACACCTGAATCACAGATACAACATTAATTAAGAGAAATAAGCCAACTTAAAAAAAAAAACATGGTTGCAAAACAATATTTTCCGAAATAATACCAGTGCCACGGGCAGGACCAAATCAAGCAAACAAAATAAGAAGTATAAATCAATGGTTAAGAGAAGGGGCAGTGAGACAACAGTTCATATTTATAAGGAACTGGAATATTTTCTGAAATAGACATGCTCTATACTTTAGAGATGGTTTACATTTGAGATAAAAAAAGGGGCAGCAGTAATGGAAAAGGTTAAAAACTGCAGGTTAGTGTTTTAAATTTAAAGTAATACATGGTGGTGTGGTTGCAAATTGTACCACAGCAATGACTACTTGTACAAAATCAAAACAGAATGTAAATAAGGTGGTAATCACAAATAGTGTGTTAAACATAATATTAAATATTTTTAAAAGTATTGTATCTTAATGTTAGATCAGTAACTAGTAAACAAAATGAACTGAGGGCAGTATTAAACAAGGACAACTTTGACATTATTTCAGTAACTGAAACCTGGTGAGATGATATAAAGTGAATCAAGAACTGTTGGGTTATACATTATACAAAAAAAATAAACAACATACTATCAGTGGAGGGGTTGCACTGTACATTAATAACATCCTAAAGAGTATACAGGTCAAGGTACCGACACCAGTAGTGGAATTAAAAATTGTAAACCTTATGGGTTGAAACTATAGTGACAGGTAAAGATACAGTTGTGGGTACCTGCTATAGGCCATCTAACAGAATTAGTGACTATAACAAGGACCTTCTCAAGGAAATAAAAAATAAATGGGACAGTAAAAAGAACATATTAATTTTGGGTGACTTCAGTTATAGCAGTATCAGCTGGGACACAGTGACAAACAACAGATTAAAATCCAAATTTCTGAACATTATTAATTAATTCAGCTTGATACAAATGGTCAAGAGACCAACATCAGGTGACAAAATCCTTTACTTAGATATAACAAACATGAGAGGAAAACTTAACTGCTGGATGATTCACAAACTGCTAGAATCCAGCATGAATAGAATGACCACGCTATGATTAAAATAATAATAATGAATTGTAAGGTGGGTAAAATCATTAACAGAAGTAGATTATACTATTTCTAAGCCAGCAGTTACATAGAGATTAAGAAAGAACTAGAACACTGGAACTGGGAATCAGAATTTACAGATAAAACAGTGAATGATAAATAGAATATAATAAAGAATAAAACATAGTATTGGTGCAGAAATGGGTTCTAATTAAAACCAAATACAGCAAGCAGGGCATAAAATCAAAATGGATGAACAACATAATCATCAGATTGTTATAAAGGTAAAGACAAATACATAAAGCTCTATCCAGGGATAATACTGAGGAAACTGCAAACATATATACGGATATAGTAAAACAAATGCAAATAAGCTGTAAGGAGAAGTGAAAGGAAATTTGAAAGGCACCTAGTAGCTATCATTAATAATGTTAAAGAATTCTAATAGTATCTCAGTTCATTAAAAGGAAATACACCAAAAATTGGTCAACCTATTTAAGAAAATAGGATAATTGATATAACTGAAGATATGGCCAATGTACAGAATGATTATTTCAAAATTGTTTATAATTCAAAAAATAGTACAGATCCTTTATTTATAAATGAGATAAACACAGAGGAAAGAGCAGAACTATTTAAAAAAATAGAAGGTGCATGTGGAACTCATGAAGTTAAACCCACACAAGTCCCAGAGAGGTGATAATCTCAACTGTCATCTAATTAAAAATCTGGCTAAGCCTTTTTATAAAGCTGCATGCAACATCTATAGACACTCATTCATCACCAGTGAAGCTATACTATACCAGTTTTTAAGCAGGCTGTACTCAGAGCCACAACGGCTGCTAATGCATTAATATGATAAGAAATTTATTTCAAAGGTTTTATGAGACATAATTTTTGTTGCTGTATTGGTTCTTGATCAGGAAAGATCAGGAAAAAAAATATTATTTGATATCTTTTTTTGGACCAACATAGATGTTACAAAAGAAAACAGGTGCTTAAGCTTTTAGATGACACACAATATTTCATCAGAAGCCAATGACAATTGTTTTGGAAGAATATATGTGAATATAGCTGCCATCACAGAAACATAGGCAGTTCAGTTCTATGACTGGGACCTAGAGATCCCAGGTTACTTACCAATTGCACAGGAAGGACTGGGCTAAATAAAGGGGAGAGGTGTGACTTTGTATATACAAGAAGGGAGAGAGTGTATTTGGGAGAAGTGGGAGAAGGGTAAGACAGAAACCCTTTGGGCAGTACTACAGAACACTGAAGGCAGAAGAATTCAAGTGGGAGTGATGTACAGACCACCTACCCAGGGAATTGAGTTAGATAGGGAACTGGGACAGCAGATCAGAAGAGCAGGTGTCAGGGGTAACATTGTAATTCTGAGGGACTTCAGTCTACTGGGAGTAGACTGGAGCACCACAGCTACCACTTGCAGCAGGGAGCAGGTCCTCCTGGATGCTATCTAGGGACTGTTTTCTGATTCAGGGAGAAAAGGAGCCAACAAGAGAGGACACTATATTAGATCTAGTGTTGTTGCTTGGGAAGCAAGTCCAGGAAGTAGAGGTGAGGGAACATCTCATAGGTAATGACCTCCGAACAGTGTGGTTTTCAATCTGCTTGGGGAAGGATGTGGCCAGGACTAAAACAAAGGTGGTGGACTTTAGGAAGGCAGACTTCAACAACATGGGGACTATAGTAGTGGAGCACCCGTCAAAGATCCAATCAGGGATAAATACAGGCCAAAAATGGACATTTATCAAGATGGGGTTAATTGAGGACACCAAGATGTATACAAAGGCTCAGAAAAAGTGTACCAGAATCAAGAGGCCAAGCTGTTTTACCAGCAGCAAGGTGGCAGAAAAGGTAAAGGATAAGAGGGCAGCCTTCCTAAGGTATAAACACTCCCAGTGAACTTTTAAGAGGTCACAGACAGTCGAAATTATTTCAAATCAAAGTTTTTTATTTGTCATATAAAGCAGTACATTCACACACAAAAAAGGAACATATAATGGGGTTGCAACAAAATGTTACAGAAAAAACAATGCAACTAATTCAGTTTTGTCAGCAGACAGTGCTCACCCTGCTAAGCTCAAAGAATCTGTTCCAGATAGCAAGTTCCTCTGATTAAGGAGAAACTGCTCAGAAAAAGAAATGTATTTGGATCAGGCTAGAGATTTGAAAGGAAGATTCTTGGATAGAGGCTATTCAGAGGACCTGTTAGATAAGGCCGTGAAAAAGGCACTGGAAAAAGAAAGGGAAACACTCTTAAGGGGCAAAGTACATGAGAATATTGTTGCTACAAGTCTGACAACATTTGTTACTGAATTTAATGGGTGGGCTGGTCGGGTGGGGAATGTTATTCATAAAAACTGGAAAATACTATTAAGTGACCCAGAAATGAGTGCCATTATTGGAGCAAAACCAAGGGTGAGCTTTAGCAGAGCAAGTAATTTGAGAGACAGGCTGGTCCACAGCAGATCTGTGGAGGAAAATGTCCTTGAAATGATATATAGACAGTGGCTACCCCCCAAAACCCTAGGGATGCACACATGTAAAAAAAGGTAACGTGTAAAGACTGTATGACTGGGAATTCATCTGTCCATCCTGGGGATTTAAATTACAAGATTAACATCAAATAATTCATTATTTTCACACACCTTTTGGTGTATATGCACTCTGGTGTACTAGGTAATTTGATATACAGTATACAGGACGTACTGTAAGGAGCATAAAAACATGGATACAGGAGCACATATGGTCCTTATATAACAAAAGGGAAGACAAACCTGTAGGTCTGCATTTTTTGCAAATGCATAATGCAGACCCAAGAGATTTAAAGTTCATAGGGATTGAACATGTCCCCCTACCTAAATTTGGGGGTGTGAGAGAGAGAGAGAGAGAGAGAGAGAGAACATCTTTTTGGAAAAGGAGAGTGAATGGGTTTTTATGATGAAAAGTGTTAAATCCTATGGACTGAATGATGTACAGTATGTGATCTAAAGCCCTTTCTGAAACAAAAAAGGAAAAAATGCAATAATATGTTAAGATAAAGAGAATACAATATGGTATTTGTATTTTGGTATATTTAAGTTAGATAATATGAATTGTGTTGTTTTTTTCTATCTGTCGCTTGTTTTCTAGCTGTCCTTCAGGAATACAGCATGTGGATCCCCTGCTGGAAATAAAGAAGCATTGATGGAGTGTTGATGTGGGTGATCACTGTGGACTGTGCCTGCCTTTCATTACTGCTCTTCTTTTCATTGCCCCCCAACATAACCCCACACAAGCCCCCCTTCCCCTTTTTTTCTGCTGCAACATTTCTGTTACTTTTTACTGTTTAAAATTGCATGTAAAGTACACTCTCTTTCCTTGTGCTGAATACAATGGTTTAAAAAATATTGAGATTTGAGGTATTGCCCCCTTCTCTCGCTACCAACTGCCCTGCCATAAGCTTTTTTCTCTCTTTAAGTTGTAGATCCGACCATTAGCATTTGTGCAAGAAATAATTTTTGAATTTTTTGTTTTGTGATCATGACCACTATGACATCCCCATCTGATAGCCTTATCTGATTTTCTCTATCTTTTTGGTATACCTCATAACTCAAACGGCTGTATCTACAGCTAGCTATTTATTTAGTTTAAAATCAAAATATAAGCAAAAAGTAAAATGTATATGACATTTATGTACAGGTATAAGTTACATTATTAAATGTTTCAGAGGACTGTGAGAATTACTATGTCCTCACCTGTTAAGGTACTGACAGTGATAAGCTATAAAAAAGCTTAAATGAATTTGTAAGAGTTTGAATTTAATAATTTTATTATATTTTTTTCATATGCATTTTCTTTTTATACTGTTTGTATAAGAATACACATTAGGGCAATCAATTTATAAGAACAATATATTAAAATGGTTTGATGATATCAGTTAAAAGATGGAAAATGATGTTTAATATTTGTTCTTTAAAGCACCATAATGATTTCTGTCACCAACCAGTTTAAATCTGATTACATCTGTATGTAATTAAGAATGGGGTACTTAACAGGTTGGATCCTTAGTCCCTGCATACACCCATTAGAAGGCTGTAAGCTGAGGTGTTAGGGGTTGCCTGCGCCATCTCACTGCATTACTGCTTTGTATATTAAATAAAAAACTTTGATTTGAAATCATTTTGACTGTCTGTGACTTCTGAAACGTTCACTGGGAGTGCTTTCCTTTGTTGCTGCTTTTCATTCAAGTGGGCTGGCTGCCCTGAATGCATTCCCCTCCAGCTGGGCTTGACATCAAGATTTACTGTATCTATGTATAGAATTTAGATTTATTGTTAATACTTGTATTTATTGTGCACTGTAATATGAGTTGAATTAATGCCTATTGAATATTGTTAGTATGCATATGTGTATATGTATGTCATCTGTTATCATGGGTCACAATTTTAAATGAACTTGCTCAATGGTTTAACCCCAATAAAAATGAAAAATGAAATGAAAATTAAATTTACACAGAAAAATCTTGAGAGGCAAGCAGGGAGGTCTGGGTAGCCAAGGCTGAGAAAGAACTAAGGCCGGCTCAGGGGATTAAGAAGGGGGAGAAGGACTTCTTCAGCTATGTAAAGGAGAAAAGAAGCAGCAGAGATGGGAAAGTCAGGATCAAGAGGGAGGGAGGGAGGGTGGGTGGAGAAAGGTGTGGAACAAGCAGAGGCATTTAATGAGTACTTGTGCTCTGTCTTCTCCAGGGAGGCTAGTGGGCCCATGCCGAAGAGGAAGATTGGGATGCCCCTTGGGGGGGAGCATGAAGAGGGGATTGAGGTGGACAGGGTTTTGAGGGGACTTAAGGAACTGCAGGAGGACAAGGCTCCTGGTCCAGATGGGCTACACCCAAGGGTTCCAAGGGAACTGGCGGAGATATTGGCAGCTCCGCTGATGGACCTATTTAACATCTCACTCGAGGAGGGGTGTGTCCCTCAGGAATAGAGGACAGCTCATGTGGTGTCTATCCACAAGAGTGACCTGAAAGATGAGCTTGGAAACTACAGGCCAGTCAGCTCAACCTCCACAGTGGGTACTTTAATGGAGATGACCTTGAAAGAAAGGCATGTGTCCTTCCTAGAAGAAAATGGGCTCCAGGATGACAGCATGAGTTTGTTAGGGGGAGGTTGTGTCAAACCAACATGATGGACTTCTTTGACTGGGTTACAAAGACCTTGGACAAAGTGCAGGCAGTGGATGTACATTATCTGGACTTCAACATTGCACTGGAACCCCGTTTCTTAAAATTAGGTGCCCTGTCAATTGTCTCTCCTGTTCATGACCTGATCAACAAATCCTTCTGCTCAAGCACCGTGCCCTGCAAGTGGAAAACTGCAGTAGTCATCCCTATCCACAACAGCGGCCCAAACTCTGCATTTGAAAACTACCAGCCCATCTCCATCAGGAAAAAATCATCCACACTCAGCTTCAGTCTCATCTTGAGCTTAACTACTCTCTATCCATGTACCACCATGTCTTCCTTAAAGCCCACAGTACTCGCACTGCCCTCCTCATGGTTACATCTGACATCCTTAGCTCTATGGACAAAGGCCTTGTTACTGGCACAATAGTTGTTGACCTTACCAAGGCCTTTGACCTTGTCAATCATAACCTCCTGTTGCACACACTACTCACCTTTGATCTCGAAGCCCTAAACTGGCTTTTGAGCTAACTCACAGGCCACTCTCAATGTGTTAAATGGGTCGACCATACTTCCCCTTTTAGTGCCATAAAAGATGAGGTCATTCAGGGGTCTATCCTCAGTCGTCTCCTGTTCTCCTTATTTATTAATGAGCTTCCTCTGCACTGTAGGGACTCATCAGTCCAGATGTACACTGACAACACCATCCTATATAGATCCTCCTCTGATCCCACCGCATTGAACCACCAACTGCAACAGGATTTCCAGAATCTCAAGACATGGTTCCTCAATAATCTCCTGGTGCTCACCACTATGAAAACAAAATCAATGCTCTTTTATCAATGGCTCTCCAAGCTTACCACCCTACCCCCCTTGTTAATTTGCTCCTCCCAGGAAATTTATTTTTTATTTATTTATTTAGTTGTTTAACCAGGATCTAGTACCATCCTTTAAATATCTGGGTATCACCTTAGATACCCACCTCACCTTTGACACCCATGTTTCAACTGTGGTTGGAACCCTTCATCAGAAGCTTGGAATGTTTTATCGACTCCTGCACTACCTGACTTCGACCTCCCGCCCACCATAGTCTCTTCTTCCCATCTCCCTTTTATCTCTTATGGTCCTCCTATCCTTCGTTCTACTCAGGTCTCTCCACTTGCCAAGCTCAAACGAACCTACCACAAGATTGCTCGCTTTGCACTTGGTGCTAATGCTAGGCTGCACCTCTGCTCTGTCCTTGACTCTCTAGGTTGACCTTCCTTTGAAGCTAGAATGCAATTCTCCACCGTATGTGTGACCTTCATACTGGTTCATACATACACTCCTCCCTGCCTCATGCCCATTGTTCAATGAAAAACTGTGACTAGGTCCTTAAGGTCTGCTAGCATACCACTTCTCATAACACCTAAACCCAGCCTTACTGTGGGTCGACGTGCCTTTGCCTTTTCTGTGCCCTCTCTTTGGAACTCTTTATCTTCTACTGTGTTGTCCTGCCCTTCTATAGCTATGTTCAAACGCTCTCTTAAAACCGATTTTGCCTCCTCTCAGCTTTGCACCTGTTCCTGAGTCTTTCCACCCGTACTCTCTTGCTCACCCTGCCCCACGCTCACCCCTTCCAGGATGTTTTTCTTGCACCACTCTCAGGTTACTTCGCATACTTTATTTTGATTTTTTGCTATTAATTGTTTGTTGTTTTTCCTTTTTGCTCTACTCAGTTGTAAAAACTACCTCTGTCCCTGTATACACAGTATAATTTAAGTAATAATGCCCGACAGGGTGTGTGTCGTGATGGGATAACATTACTCCTCAGGGGGTTGGGCATGAGGCCGCAGGCTGAGTGCGTCCAACTACTGAGCCTTGACATTATCCCAAACGACACACACCCTGGAGGGCATTATTGCTTAAATTGCTTGAGGGTATGACAAGGGGTCATGGCCTAAAACTGCCAGGGGGCAGATTCAGAAGGAGAAATGAGAAGGCACTTCTTCACAGAAAGGATGGTAAAGGAGTTGAATGAATTGCCAGAGGAGGTGGTGAAAGCAAGGACAGTCACCAACTTTGAGAGGGGTTGGGACAGGGTAAAAAAGAAGCCTAGGACAACAGGGAACATGGAAGGATGGGGTACAGTGAAGAGAGAGGGGGGGAGTTCAACTCCAAGAGGAGTGGGAGGGTCAGTTACTTGATATTAGCTGCACACTCGAGCAGACTCGATAGACCATTATAGCCTGCATCTGCTGGCAATTTTGAATGTTCGTATGTTCGTAATACATCCTATTAATGATCAGAACATACATAAAAAACAGACAGCTGACTATCAGAGAGAAGCATTCTTATCCTATACTAACTTGGTTTTAAAACCACAACTATTTTGAAATGCATGCACTAACACACATATGCAAGGTCCTAATAGAATTTAGTGGGTTCTGTGTTTTCTGTCAGACAAAGACTTATTCATTCTGCAACTTCTGCAAATTCTTGCTGGCAGCATAGCCTAGAGGTTAGAGGAATGAGTTGTGAACAAGCTTGATATATCCAGCAGACCAGACCTGAGTTTGATTCTCACAACCTCCACTTGCGTACTGTGTGAATCTGAGCAAGTCACTTAACCGCCCAGTGCTCCCAGGTCACCTCTGAAAATAGGCACTTGTACCTAGTGGGCCTTACCCAGTTACCAAAGACTAAAAAAAAAAACTTTGACCTTGTAATGTTTTCCTTTGAATGTAACTACCTGTTTTCCTTGATGAGCCTCTAGTATGTTTTATGAGTTCCTCTTCGAAGGGAGTTCTCTGTTCTGTGACATTTGACCTTGGAATACTTCTCTCTGATAGCTTGTGTTTTTTTCTATATGGTCTTAAGTTGACTTTTAAATGTAAATTTTAGGCCATTGGGATCCTTTGCAACCTTTTTGTTTGTTTTTTATGTATGATCTGGTCTTTAATATGATGTATTCTTCCAAAACAACTGGCATTAGCTTCTGAAGAAGGAGTGTGTGTAATCTGAAAGCTTATGCACCTGATTTCTTTTGTAACATCTATGATGGTCCAATAAAAAGTATCAAATCATCTTTTTTTCTTGAAAGTTTTTATGAGGAAAGACATACTCAGATAGTAACAGCTTGCTTTCAGACATGTCCTGGGGGAAGAAGAAAGGGGAAAAGATAACAGATAAAAAAATACAGAATATAAAGTTCATAGAAATGGAATCAGAGTAACAAAGATAAAGAGGAAAATTATGTATAAGAACAAACTGACAAAAATAAGTTACCAGGCAATAAGTTGTGGAACAGACCAAAGATCAGTTAAATAGCTATTAACTTACCAAAATAAAATCTAGAGGAATGACTGATACTGGGGAAGAGATATAGAATTAATGTGTGACTTATTACTGTGATGTAAAATCCTTCACTGGTTAGGCTGCCTTCTCTTTCCGCTTTCCTAAACTTTGGCACTTTCTCCCCTTAACCATTCACGCTGCCTCTTCCCAATGCTCTCTCGCCTTGCTGCTCCATGACCACACTGCTACCTCCTGTGCCTGCCCTTGAGTCATAACTCTTCTTTACTCCTCAGTTTACCCTCTTCCCCTCTTTCTCCATGACCACACTGCTACCGCCTGTGGCTGCCCTTGAATCATAGATGATCTCCCTCCTCAATTTACTCTCTTTCCCTCTTTCTCCTCCTCCTTGCCCCTCCACCCACCTCACCAACCCTCCTCCCTCTCTTCTTCCTCCCTCCCTCCCTCACTTGTCTACACTTTCCCTTCACCCCTCCCCAATCTGCACTCCTTCCTTCAGCGCCCTGTCCCCTGGTGCCCTCACCATTGAAAAGTACTGTTGTTTGTACCCATGGGACAGATTCCCCACTGTGTCCTTGTTCAATCTGTGCTTACAGTTTTACCTATCTCATAAACCTCATTCAAGTTTGTTTTATACTGCTTAATTGAGATCTCTGTATGATGTTTTATTGTATAAGTTATTGTTCTATGTTGTTCTTACACTTCTCTTCCTCCTTCCCTCAGGACGCATCTGGAAATGAGCTATTTTTTCAGCTCAGTATGTCTTTTCTGGTAAAACATTTGAAATAAACACATAATGTGAAAGTCCCATTACAATACAATAGTAGAACAAACAAAACCATAAACATCAAGGTAATGCAGTGAACAGTGCTTTTGGTTCTGGACATACCCCCCCTTAAGATTGCACAATACACACACACACACACACACACACACACACTCACGCACATACACGTAGCTGCTGTTACAACAGTTGTGCACACACCAAGAGTGTGAGTGTCATTAGCAGGATAGGGCAGCTACTAGGGGTGGACAGACAACTGTTCTGATCAATATAACCAACTGGATATCATGATTTTTAATATAAACCAATCTGGTTGGATATTTTCCCATGAACAGCACGGAACAACGAGTCGCCATTTTCCCACTGTTTCACTCTGACACTGAAGTTACTAATGCTCAGCTAAACAGATGCTTAACCAGTACATCTGACACATCTGGCACTTAATCCTAAGCACATTTATCTAATTAAATTAACTAATCAACGTTAGCACGTGTGAAACACTTTAAAACATCTCACACAAGTAACAGTTAGATCATCCATACCAGCTTTAGATGCCCTATTATTTTTAAAGCACCTCACTGACAGACATACAGGGGAGAATCTTTCAAAGGATTTTATGAATATTCTAGACACATGGAGGATAAAAGAGTACTCGAAGGCATCTTGTTATAAGGGTTAATGGCCCAAACATAATGAAAGTCATGAAACTTAGTGATGTTCCAAGTGTTGGTTGTTTAGTGCACACACTGCAACTGATTATTCATGATTCAGTTTTTAACCAGCGTTCAGTAGGGGAGTTACTAGCCACGGAGTGAGCAATTGTGGAGCACTTTAAGCACTTTGCATCTGCATCTGAAAAAATGCAAGAGCTTCAAAAGACCCTCCAGTTGCCAGAACATCGCTTGATGCAGGACATGCCCACAAGATGGAACAGCTCCTTCTACATGCTCGAGTGGTTAGTGGAGGACCGGCAAGTGTTGACAGTTTATGCAGCAGAGTGTGAGACCAAAACATTCAGTAACTCACAATGATCTCTAGCAGAGAATGTCTGCACATTACTACGGCCATTTGAAATAGAAACAAGATGCTTAAGTGCAGATAGTGCATGTGTCTCGGACATTATTCCTACTTCCACAGTTCTGTTTCACTCTATTGAGGGTATACAGGTGCCTGGGCTGCAAACAATGAAAAATGCAATACCTGAATCTATTAACACCCACTTACTGCAATACGAGTCCATGAGGGAGGTTGTTGTGGCTACAGTACTAGATGCCAGATACAAGCTGCATTTTTTCCCAATCGAATGTGGTAAATCATTTGCCAAAGCAGTACTAAAACAGTTTGTGTAAGAGCAGTCTGAGCAGTCCGAGGAGCCACAACTGAAATTAAAACAACCACACCACCAAACATCAACCAAGCATGACTGTGACACGGATGACCCATGTGATGTCTTCTCACAAAACAATTTCCTCCCAGAAGACAGTAAGCAAAAAAAAATATTTCCAGCTCTTGACAGCAGTTAGCACAATTTTTGTGGGTTAACATAACTGTTCACTGCATAGCAATATCAGGTTTTATTTTCTCTTGCAGCTTCAGTAATCGATGGTGTGTCCAGTCGCAATCAGGAGCTTCACATTTACCCTGCTGCCAATTTGGTCCCCCAAAAAAGTACACCTGATGCACTTACATTCTGGAAAACACAAGAACACCAGTTTCCATTGCTTACCAACCTTGCAAAACAGTACCTGGCAGCTCCACCGACCAGTGTACCCAGTGAACAAATTTTTAGTGTGGCTGGTGATATAATTACAGAAAAGCGATCCTGGCTCACACCTGAGAATGCAAACATGCTGCTGTTCATAGAGCAGAATATGAATAATTTTTTAAAATATAATGTCAGCATTACATTAATTATGTTACTTGTGTATTTTTTTAATATTTTTTCCTTAACAGTACTTCATTAAATTTATGAATTCTTACATCGTATTGTTTGTTGTTGGTTTAACATTTTATCAATTCTGCTGTGTCACTCCATCACTGTATCCAACCCGATAAATATCCAGATCCAGTTGGATATTTTGATGCAGATATCCATATCTGATATCTGATTAAATTATGGTATCCGCTCACCCCTAGCAGCTACAATATTTCATTTTCAGGCGGGTCCTACTTTTACACATTTTTTCAGTTTATTTAGTCGAGTTAGCACATGTAACATGCAGAAATCTCATTTTTATTGGGGTCCGGCTTTTGTACATTTTTGCAATGTAGTTACCCAGGATAGGTCAGTTAACATGCAGTATCTCATTTTCAGTGAGGTCCTGAATATACCTGTTGTAACACTAACAGGTCTGGGATGCCCAAAATGAGTTAGCTCCATCACAGACTGTATGTTTTCAGTAACCAGATGCCGTATCTCCATTTGGCCAGCAGTGAGATGTGAATTGTGCTGAGTGCACATTTTAGTGCCTCATTTTTGCTTTGGGGGGTATATTCAAACATGCGTGGGGCTCACACTTTGCTTCAAACATGTTTGAGTATAGCACATTTAGTGGGCTGTCCTAATTTGTGCTCAGAAAAAAGACTTTGCAAGGGGCAGACTGATACCTTTTAATATGGGGCCATACCTCTGTGTAGTTCTGGTTTCCAATTCTAGGTTTGTCTACCTATTTCTGTTTTGTTTCAAGCTTTTAGCCACTGACTGTATTGCTTTTAGCCACTGACTGCTGTGCCAGCAACCCGGGTTCAAGAATGGTCCTGGATCACTTGGGGACTGGCCAGGGAGGGAGGATGGACATCTGTCAGACAGGGAGAGGAATCTAGGTGACAGCACCATGGGACAGCATGGGAAGGGACCCCACACCTGGATGCCTGAGGTATCTCCATAGAGGCTGAGTACACACTTGACTGGGCCCAACAGGGAGAAAATAGGAGGAAAAGCCCTCCAACTCTAGAACAGTGATGGCCTGCTCTCTTGCAGGCCCCACACCAATGACTGGGTGCCTCGGATCCAAGGTCCTGTGGCAGGACCACCAGAAAAGGTAAGTCCCAGAGAAGGTGGGTGATGGGGCTGGGAAGTCAGGATGCTGAAGGAGATAAACAGCTTTGCAGAAAAAAAGTACTATAATTTATTATTCATTCCCAATGCATATGCAATGCATCCTCCCCACTCTCTCTCACTATCTATATATATATATATATATATATATATATATATACACACATAGATATATTTATTTTTATTTATTTATTTATCAAGTCTAGGATTACAAATACCTTTGAGCCAAGGCTCTTTTACAAAGGTTCCACATCAGATATATATATATATATATATATATATATTATGGTAGCACGGTAGTGCTACCATAGTTAGGGTTGAGGAGCCATTTACATGTTAAACCCCAAATTTTGCACCTTAATAACTTTGCAACCGTTTGACAGATTTAGCTGAAATTTGGAATACATGATCAAGAATCATAGGCCTTGGGATCTGTCAAGTTTCGTACTAGTTGGATATACAGCTACGGAGTTAATAAAGCGTGATCCTGCTTGTATGCGTTTAAGCTTTCTGGAGATTCTGGTCAGCGCCTACAGGTCGCCGGTTTGTCGCGACCAGCTCAAATCTTCAGGGAACATGTGGCCAGGATCCCTGATGTGCCTTTCAAAGATTTTGTGAAAAAATATTAAACGGTTCAAAAGTTATTCAAAAAACAATTTCCCATTATAAGTCAATGGGAAAAATTAACAAAAAGTTTGACAGTGTCGCAAATGCACTTTTTACTGTCGCAAATGGCCCTGTTACTGTTGCAAATCTGCCATTTTGTTTTCAGTTAGTGATCATAAAAATGCTCGGCATTTAAAATTGAGACCCTGTAGCAACCTAATTCTTTTTGTATTCACGTAGTCGGGCCCTGAGGATGCTAGCCATGTCTTTATTTTGGGGTAAAATACCCTAGAAATATGTTTTTCAGATTTATGGAAAAAGTACTTTCACAAAGTAGTGTCGCACTCACGAAAGTGTACGCAAATGTTTAAAGCTTTCTGAAGTGCGACACTAAACTCTGTCTCTTAAAATAACAGTAATTCTTTGGCACTCCGCTGCAAAAGAATGGTTTGGAATTTTATGCCTGAAATTTGGAGGAACGCGCCGACATCTCACAGATGTGCCTTTCAGTGTTTTGTTGAAAAAATATTACATGGCAGCAAAGTTACAGTACTCCAAAGTTGACACTTTTCCCATAGGATAACATTACTGCGTACGACGCATTGCAGCAATCATTTGGCGCCCTGCTGCAACATAACGGTTTGGTCTTTTGGGCTGAAATTTGCAGGGAAGACAGCCAACATCCCACAGATGTTCCTTTCAGTAGTTTGGTGAAAAAATATTAGAGGGAGGCAAAGTTATGGCAGTCCAAACTTCTGTTTTTTTCCCTTTGGATAACATTACGGCATTCTTCCAGCGTCAGGGCCCGTATCTCAAAACGGTCGCGAGAGATACAGACTTTTGTCAAAATGTCTTAGCCCTGATGGGGCTAAGTACAAAACTAGCCAGGAAAGTGATAATTCATATGACATTAAAAAAATTTTTCTGTGTCATACGGTTACTGAGATATAAGCAATTTACTATTCCAAGTCCTCATTTTTGTGTTCCGAGAGTCATTATTTTGCATACATTCTTTGTACTCACTGTCTTTCTCTATGCAGCTTTTGGGTAAAACTAGCCTGTGCGCTTACATTACTGTTACCATTGCTGTTTCTGCTTGCGGTTCCGTACCCATTTCACTTACCGTTCATGTTTACGCCACCATGTGCGTTACCCTTTGTGTTTTCATTTGCGGTTGCGTTTGCGTTGTTATTAACATTTCTGTCTCCAGTACTGTTTCTCTTTCTGTTTTGCTTTGTGTCACCATGCACATTACGATTTGCGTTTGCGGGCACAATGTTACTATGTGACAAGACATCATGTGGTGGGAGCGCGGGCCCTGCCGCTGCATTTTATTCACTATTTCTCATTATCATTCTCAAAAAGAAGGGAAATTAGAGGCAAAAAACTCTGTTTAATGCACCAGTTAGGGTTGTTCCATGACAAAAGCTTGAGGAAATTCCATGTTAGGGTTGAACCCCTTTGCACCCCTCCGGCCCACCCCACCAACTGGAATCGGGTGTGCATTGGGGTCATCGGTCCTAACTGTCACCCCATTCTTCTATTCCTCAGCTTCTTTCCACAGGTGAGGGGTGACACTTAGGATGATGAACCCAATGCACACCCCATTCCAGTTGGGGTGGGCTGAGGGTGCAAAGGGGTTTCAACCCCAACATCGAATTTCCTCGCTTTGTCATTGTTGAACAACCCTAACTGATGCACTGATGCATTAAATGGAGTTTTGCCTCAATATATATATATATATATATATATATATATATATATATATATATATATATATATATATATTATACTGCACGGTAGTGCCAATATAGTTATGGTTGCCCAGCCACTTCTATATTAAACCCAAAGCTTTGCACTTTAATACCTTTGCAACCGTGCATTGATGTGCCCAAAATTTTTCATGTGCCATCTGCTACCATAGATCTTTGGATCTGGCAAGTTTTGTTCCAGTTGGTATGAACATATGTACATACAAAACTGCCAGCAGAAAAAGGCACTTTTGGTCTATCAAGTCTGCTCGATTTTGCAGCTAGCACCCCTATTCTGCAGCTGCCCTTCCTACCCTACCCTCCCATGACCCTCCCTTTTGCCCTATCCCAACCCCTCTTGAAGCATCCCACTGTTTTACAGGCCACCACCTTTCAGGTAGTGCGTTCCACTCTGCTACCACCCTTTCCATAAAGAAATGCCTCATTTCCCTCCTAAACCTTCCACCCTCCAATCTTATGTCATGACCCTGAGTGTCTCTCCCTACCCTCCCCTTGAACAGCCCCTCAGTGCCTGTCATGCTTATTTCTCTCATGTACTTAAAGGTCTCAATCATATCCTCCCTGTCCCTCCTCTCCTCCACAGAGTACATGTTCAACTCCCTCAGTCTAAACTCATATGGTAACTCCCCCAGACCCTTGATCATCTTTGTTGCATCCCTTCCAGCAATCTAATGTCCCTCTTTAGGTAAAGGCGCCAAACCTGAACGCAGTACTCCAGGTGGGGTGTGACCAGCGATCTGTATAATGGCAGAATCACCTCCCTCCTGCTAGAGGTTATACCCCTTGCAATACAATCCATCATCTTGTTGGCCACTGCTGCTGCTTTCCTACACTGTGCAGAGCTGTTCATTGCTCCCTTTATGAGCACCCCCAGATCTTTCTGCTCCTCAGTCACAGATAACTGCACCCCCCCAGATGGTATCTCCTCTTTGGATTCTTTGCCCCAAAATGCAGCACCTTGCATTTTTTGGCATTCAAACCAAGTTGCCAGGTGTCAGACCATGTCTCCAGCCTTGTTAGATCTTCCTGAAAACCCTGCCACCCCCTTGGTCATCCACCACTGCTCTCATCGTCTGCAAATAGACTGGTCTTGCTATTTATGCCTACCGAGATGTCTGCAATAAATACCCCAAATAACACCAGCCCGAGCACTGACCCCTGTAGAACCCCACTCATCACTGCCCTTGGAGATGATAATTCTCCTCCCACCACCACCCTCTGCTGCTGTCCCTGCAGCCAGTTCTCCACCCATCCCACCAATTTTGCCCCAACCCCTGTACCCCTTAGCTTACATGCTAGTCTTCCACATGGCACTGAGTCAAATTCCCTATTGAAGTCCAGGTACAGGGCATCCACCGCATGCTCTTTGTCCATTTCCCTAGTCACCCAGTCATAGCAGTCCACTAAGTTGGTCTGGCAGGATTTGCCCTTAAGAAAGCCATGCTGCCAACTGTTCTGCCCCCCACTGCCCTCCAGCCTCTCCTTCAGGATTGTTTCCATCAGTTTCCCCACTATGGACATGAAGCTCACTGGTCTATAGTTCCCTGGTTCATCTTTGGGACCGCTCTTATGGAGTGGAACCACGTGAGCCATCCTCCAATCCTGAGGTACAAACCCTGAGTCCAGAGAGGCATTAAATAGGCCTACCAATGGACCTGCCAGGACCTCTGCCAACTCTTTCAATACCCTGGGGTGTATGTCATCTGGTCCCAGTGCCTTGTCCACCCACAGTGCCCCATAACCCCTCTAGCACTCTACCTTAAGTAATTTTCCTGTCCATCACCCCCTCACCCTCTGATCTTATCCTCCCCACAACCTTAGGTACCCCCCCCCTTTCTCTTTAGTAAAAAACAAGCAGAAGTAGTCATTATGTGATTCTGCCTTTTTGCCCCATTTCCACCCATCCCCCATCCTTCTTAATCCTTACTATTTGGTCCTTACAACCCCTTTTCTCCCTGATGTACCTGAAGAAGTCTTTTTTCTCCCTCCTTAATTCCCTTCACCAGCCTGAGCTCCATTGATGTCTTTGCTGCCCTTACTTCCCTGGTCGCCTCCTTTGCTTCCTTCAGGTACTCTTCCCTGTCCTCCCCCCCTCCCAGTTCTCCTGTATCTCCTATAGGTGACTCTTTTCCTCCTCACCCTGTCTATGACACCCTTTGCTAACCCAGCTAAGTTTCTTCACCCTAGCCTTTTTACTTTGGGCCTTGCTGCAGGAATTTGTTGCCTCCACTATCCCTAGTTTAATGTGTTTCCACCTCTGATTCATTTCCATGTTAGGCTGAATTCTGTCCAGGAACCCTTGCAAGACTTCACCCATCTTTTTGAAGTCAGCCTTTCTAAAGCCTAGCACCTTTGTGCCAGATGCCCCCCTCTCCCTGTCCAGCTGCAACTGGTATCATACTGTCCAGTGGTCACTCCCTGACAGTTGTTCCTCCACCCTCAGATCCCATCCCACTCCCCATTACACAGTACGAGGTCAAGGGTATTCCCTTCCCTAGTTGGTTCGCTGACCAACTGTATCAGGAAATTTTCCTGGAAGACATCTAGCATTATCTATTCCCCTTCTACACTTGGTGGCAGGTGTCCCCACTCCACTCCTGGCAGGTTAAAGTCACCTTCTATCACCACCCCACCCTTCCTACAGTTCCTCCGGATCTGTTCCACCAATACCCCATCTATCTCTTCCAATTGGGAGGGCAGCCTGTACACCACCCTCAACTGTAGTGTCCTATTTTTTTAAGTCTTGGATTTGCATCCATAGAGCCTCTGTATAGCCCTCCTCCCCCTCTTCCTTAACACACTTTAGCCCCTCCCTCAAATAGATCATCACCTTCCCCTTAACTCTATCCTTGCGGAATAGTCTGTAACCTAGAACCACCAGGTCCCAGTCATGGTTTTGGGTGGCCCATGTCTCGGTAATGCCTGCAATGTCCACCACCCCCCTTCCACCATGACAACCTGTAGTTCTGCAATTTTATTCCCCAGGTTTCTAGCATTTAAAGATACCACCCTCCAACCCCTTTCTCCCCCCCCTTATGGCCCTCCTTGTATTGTTTGCTCCTCGCCTTATCTCACTTTTATGGGGGGGTAAGTCCATATGGTTTCCCATCCCAAGACCTCTGATCACCTTGATCCCTTCTGCCACCCCCCCTCCTAGTTTAAATTCTCCTCAATATATTCCCCAAGCTTTTGCTTCAGTATTTTCTTCCTCTCTTCATTTAAATGCAGTCTATCTTTAGCTTATAGACTGCTGTCCTCCCAGGTCACCCCCCACCCTCCTACTATTTTTCCTGACACCAGGTTACCAGCCATTCATTAAACTCATGAATCCTCAGTTTCCTTGCCGTACTTGCCCTTAGGACTGGATGTACCTCCAAGATGGTAACTGATCTTCTTGCCCCCTTGCAAACTGGACCTAAACCCTCAAACCTCCTCTTCACCTCATCTACCATCCCATCAGCAAGGTCATTCATCCCCAGGTGCTGAATTAGATGTAGTTTTTCCCTGCCCTTTCTGGCATATTTTAGTACTGATTGCTCCACTCTGTCCACCTTCATTCCTCGCATGGCTTCCACCCAGACCCAACTATGCCTCTCACCCTTGCTACCCCACCTGACCCCTATCAGTATTGAGTCTCCAGATACCAAGATCCCACCCCTTTCTCCCTTGTCACCCCTCCCATCCTCCCTTCCCTCCCTGTTCTAACTCCTTCTTCCTCCTGCACACTGTTCCCCCTGTTGCCCCTGTTATACTACCCTCATTAGTACTCCCTCCTGTGCTCATTCTATCTCGACTCACATTAGGTTCTTTTCCCTTCTCACCCCCCCTCCGTCTTGTTTCTCTCTGTTACCTTGGACTGTTCTTCCACAGCACCTTCTCCTCCATCCATCATTCCCATCAGTGGCCAGTACCTGTTTGAGCCTATTGTATGCCTATGTGCAGTAACTCTGGCCCCCGTTCCTTTCGGACCCTATCTCCTGTACTTGTATCTCCCCCCTCTGTCCCCAGTGTGGATTGTTCTCTCCATCTCCAGTCCATACCCTGACCCTTATGTTTACCGGGTTACAGTCTGTGCTTCCCATTTCCACTTCTCTTTCTGTCCAAGATATTTCCCTCTTTAACCTTAAAAACTCATCCCCCTGCCTCCCCAGCCTTTGACAGACTGGGCACTCCCCCAGCCTCCACAGGGTGCTCATGAATATGGTTGCTCCATAGTTGTTACACCCCATGATCCTCCCTCTTCCATATCCACTACTCCCATCCTGCCACTGATCCCCCTCTCCTTATGCTGCCACTGTCCCTCCCCCTGCTCCATCACCCTTCCCTGTCCTTTCCATCAACTTCTCCCATCGTTTTCCCCTATCCATTCTCTCCTCTCACCTCTGTGCCCCCCTACTCCCCGCCTACAGCTATTCTACCCATGTTGGCCCTCCAGGTGTCCTGCTGCCCCCCGGCCCACCTACCTTTCCACTGTCCCCAACTACCCCACAAGTTGCCATACCCCCCTCTAGTACATCCTTCCTTGTCCTGCTCCATTTTCTTTCTGCAATGCTGCCCTAGCCCTCTATATTATTACAATGATGTAAGAGTCACAGTTATTATTACCCAATAAGCTTCAAATTCCCAGATGTCCCTTCTCACAGTATTATATTCCCTGTTACTCAGCCCCAAGTCCCCAGAGTTATAGTTCCTTGATCCCACATTATTCTGCCTCAGATTCCCAGAGTTATGGACATCATACCCCAGTAATAGTTCTAGAATCACCTTACCTTGATTTCATTTGACAAACACCAAAATCACAGAGCCACAATACCTCAATTTCAACCCAGAGATCCAGTATTTTCCTACACAGTTCAAAAGACACAGTACCTTGATCCCACAGGTAGTCCAGGCAAATTTGGTGAACACAGGCCTTTAAGATTGGTTCCTCCTTTCATGCACACCTTCCTTGCACCTCTGGTTATCAAGCAGTACCATAATTTACTTCATGACCTCACCTATTCAGTAGGTCACAGTAAAGTCTCTATTCAATTTATGTCAGGGTGTGGTGTGTGGCTGTGCTGTGTACTGAAATAAAATGGCTAACAGTGTGTGTGAGGTCAGCTGGTACCGTATGCTATCATAGGCTAACGGTATAAAGGAAGTGATGCACTGAGGGGGGTGGAGGGTTGAGCCCCTCCAGTGACAATCAGCTACACCAACAAAAAACCCCTAGAAATACTCAGCTGCACCACAAAATCCCCCAAACAGGTACCTTTCCAAGTGAAGCCAAAAAAGGAGCCTGGTACCAATTGAAATCGACACTAAGCTGGAAAAGAAACAATAACAACAGTAATAAAATCAGCAAAAATCACAGTCACATCCCTCAAATGAGACTGATTCTATCCCCCTTGCAGCCTTTTCTAAGAATCCAAAGGTAGCCAGCTGCAGCATTCTGACTTGGCCCCACCTCCAGATTAGCAGTAGCTCTACCAATGCCCCAGACCAAACAATTAGCATCATTCCCCCAAGCTACAGGGCACTCTAAAGTTAATGGCTTAAAATAAAAAAAACACACACAATAAGCAGAACTGTAGTCCATGTGAAATAAGCAGTATAAAATAACTTAAACAAGCAATGAGCAGGTTCTGCAGTGAAATAAATCTGATTTCTACCTCCTGACCTCCAGAGACAATCAGCTACACCGGCAAACCCCGACTAGAAACACTCAGTTGCACCACAAAATCCCCCAAACAGGTATCTTCCAAGTGAAGCCAACAAGGTGTCCTTTGTCAGGGACGAGGTCTCCTCGAGTATCTCTTGTAGGGGATGCATGAACCAGCCTGGAGAGTGCCAAAATGCTCCTCCTGTCTGGGATGAGTTTGAACTGGTTGGGGTGGAGGAGGTGGAGAAAATAATCTTGAAGCTGCGGCCAATCCAATGTGAACTGGACCCAGGTCCAACCCGACTGTTGGTTGGATGTTTGGATCTGGTTGGGCCTGTGATTGCTGGGGTTGTCTGGAGTTCATTGAGGAATGGGGTCTTCCCAATGGCCCTGAAAGAAGCCTTGGTTAGACCCCTTTTCCAAAAACCTTCCTTGGACCCGGATTGCCTCAGCAATTACAGGCCGGTTTCAAACCTCCCATTTTTAGGGAAGGTTATTGAAAAAGTGGTGGCCATACAGCTTGAGAGACATCTTGCCTCTTCCTCCACCTATAAGCCCTACCAGTCTGGGTTTCATGTGGGGCATAGTATAGAGGCCACCCTGGTGAGAGTACTTAATGATCTCCTGGTGGTGAGGGACAGGAGAGACCCGGACTATCTTGGTCCTCCTGGACCTCTCTGCAATGTTTGACACCATGGATAATGAGGTGCTACTTGACCACCTGCGGTTCTGGTGTGGCTTGTCTGGTAATGTCATCAACTGGTTCAGGTCATACCTGACAGGCAGAGTGCAGAGGGTGATGATGGGGTTAGTCTCATCTAACCCAAAGCCTCTGTGCTGTGGGGTACCGCAGGGTTCGGTCTTGTCGCCCTTGTTGTTCACGGTGTACATACTGCCACTGGGGGGACATTATAAGGTGGTACAGGCTGGGCTTTCACTGCTATGCAGATGATACCCAGCTGCACCTGTCCAGTGTGCCCAATACCTGGGTGTCAGACTCTGCATTTAACAGCTGTCTCGATGAGATCCAGGCTTGGATGACTCAAAACTGGCTTAAGCTCAACCCAGACAAGACAGAAGCACTTGTTGTGGATCAAGTTTGTTGGGGCAGAGGGCGTTGTGAGGGGTTACCACCTGACCTTGTGTTGGGGGGTGTTCCCCTTATTCCGCCTAGACAGGTGAAGGATTTGGCCATGATCCTGGACGATGGTTTGACGCTTGACACTCAGGTGTCGGCTGTCATCAGGAGTGGATTTTATCATCTAAGGAACATTGCACGAATCCGAGCCCTGATCCCGCCAGAGGCTCTGACCACACTTGTACATGCTTTTTTCACTTCCAGGCTGGACCATTGTAATGCCCTGTACCTAGGGTTATCTGGGGGTAACCTCTGCAGGCTGCAGCTGGTGCAGAATGCGGTGGCAAGATTATTGACTGGGGCTAGACAGAGTGATCATATCACCCTGGTCCTCCGCGGACTGCACTGGCAGCCAGTCAGGTGGAGGATTGTCTTCAAGATAGGACTCCAGACCTATAAATCCCTACATGAAGGGAGACCTGTCTAGCTACAAGATCTTTTTGCCCCCACCATCCACTCCAGGCACACCGTTCTGCCAGGGGAGGCCTCCTTGGAGTTTCTAGAAAGAGGTTGCGGCATTCCAGGGATAGGGAGTTTTTGGTGGTGGCACCCACTCTGTGGAACTCCTTTCACAGTTATTTAAGGGAGGCCCCCTCAGTAGAAACCTTTAAGAAAGCATTAAAAATGTATATGTTCAAGCAGACTTTTAATTATTGATTTTGGTTTTAATGGGATGAATAGAATTTTAAGTTTGTGTTGAGCTGCTGTTTATACGTATTTTGTTATTGAACTGTTTTGTACAGCACCCAGAGTCTATGGAAATGGGCACTTTATAAATAAAATATCTATCTATCTATCTATCTATCTATCTATCTAAAAGCAACCTGGTACCAATTGAAATCGACACTAAGCTGAAAAAGAAACAACAACAGTAATAAAATCAGCAAACATCATAGTCACTTCCCTGAAATGAGACTAATTCCATTCCCCTTGCAGCCCTTGTTAGGGTATATAGGGTCCTGGCTGCAGATGTGCCTTTTGAAGGTTTGGTGAAAAAATATTAATCCATTCAAAAGTTACAAAGCTTTAAAGTTTCCCATTTTAGCCTATGGGAAAAATATATCTGCCGTGCAAAGCAGTTTCTGCTTTCGCGAAAGCACTTTTTGCTGCCTCAGATGGAAAAGTTAGTGCTGTGCTGTTGCCATCTTGTTTTCAGTTAGCAGTAGGAAGAAAATGCTGTAATTCAAAAAATTCTACCGCTTGGTAAACACCAACAGTTGTGTTTACCTAATTGGAGCCCGAGGAACACGATTCTGGCATTAGTTTTTATGGCTGTGTAGGCAGAGCCTGCAGCCATTTGGCGACAGCTCAGAAAAATGAGCTACTGGAACAGGCCTTGGAACGCTTCCAGTGGAGTTTCGGAATGATCCTTCCAAAACTGCACACCGGTCGGTAGTGCTCCGTCATGGCCATGCATGCTGCTGCTCCGTCAGCTGCAAACAGCCTCTGTCACAACAGCTTCCATTTGACTTTTGGAAGTAGTCTTCCAAAAACCCAACAGATCTTAAATTCCTCAGCTGCCATGATTGGGATATGGAATAACAGCTGCACTATTTCAGCTGTTACTTCCGCATTCAGATGAGTGAACTGCTCATGTGCACGACTCATGTGCATGCACAGTTCTGTGGGTGCCGCCATGTTGGGAATGGCACCATGCCATTCCCTGTAGTATAACCCCTGAATATATTATGTCTCTGAAATGTAGAAAACATTCCCTCGTTGTCCCATTGGCTGCGCCCATCTCCACATTATGCCTGACATCAGGGTGCCCAATCCCCATGTCAGCATCATGTCCAACCCCCTTCCCCATTCATGTGGCACACTGGGAGCCCACCCCAGTGTGCTGAAATGTGTTCTTTGTTGGTTTTCTCCTGTAAATTAGAAAAACGGTCCCTCGTTGCATTCATGTGGCACACTGGGAGGCCACTCCAGTGTGTCAAAATGTGTTTTCTTTCCCTGCAAATTAGAAAACTGTCCCTCGTTGTGCTTTTTTTCATCCCTGTAAAACTGAAAGTGGTCCCTCATCGTCACTGCAGTCCCCCTCCGCACCCACCTCCCCACACTCCCCCCCTTACCCCATACTTACCTCCAGATGTCGGCGCTATCATCTTCTCTGGACCGGGACAAGTCTGTACTCTTCAAAGCCCAACCGCGAACTGAAGAATTAAAGGTAAGCGTCCTCGACAACCATTCAATGGGATTTTCAACTTATGTTGATATCTCAGCCATTTTTTGGAATTTTTGGCCCACATTTTCAACATGGGGTTCTTGGGACCCCACCTCATGAAAACTGTCACTGTCGTTTTGTTTCTCAGTCTCAAAAGGTGATTTCATGGTCACTGTACAGAATCACTTTTCAGGATTGATTCAGAAAATGACAGTGCCACTGTTCATGAGGTAGGGTCCCAAAAAGCCCATCTTGCAAATTTGGTGACAAAATTCCAACAAATGACTGCGGTACAGGCGTGCGTTGTGCAGTTTCTACTCACGCTCCTATCGCCACCACTTTTTACTGTTTTCACTCCACATTTATACAACTGCCATTTTTGCACACCTCCCTCAAACCAGTACAGCTGTCATTTTTCATACCCTGCTTGAAACGTGTTTTCGCACCCGTGGCACACAATAGCATCTTTGCTCTGCGCAGTCACCTTTCGAGACAATTGAACAAAATGACACTGGCACTGTTTATGAGGAGGGTCCAAAAAAGGCCATGTTGAAAATTTGGTGAACACATTCCGAAAAATGACTCTGTTATGAGCATGCATTGCGCACTTTCTATGCACGCTCCTAAAGTCACTAATTTTTAATATTTTCACTTCACATTTTTAACATTGCCATTTTTTGTACACCTTCTTCAAAACAGTACAGCTGTCATTTTCCACAACCTGCCTGAAATGTATTTTTGTACCTGTGGTGCAGAATAGCGGGTTTGCTCTGCACAATCACCTTTCGGGACAATTGAACAAAATGACACTGGCACTGTTCATGAGGAGGGGTCAAAGAAAGGCCATGTTGAAAATTTGGTGCAACACCTCCACCATATGGCCAAGTTACACCTGGGCGCTGACTGATTTCTACGCACATGTGTAACTTATGTCACTTGGTAGCGCTGCACAGCCCTATCGGCTCTGGACACCATATTGCATGTGGCAATCATACGCATTCGGCAGCAGTTGTTCCCCCACAGCAGCAGTGCCCTTACAAGCTTGCCGCAGCTGTATCGGCTCTGGCTAGAGTTTGTTTAAGATAGTGGCCGGAAATATGTTTTTTTCAAACCAGCCATTAGTAGTGGGCAAATTTGCAGCACTATATTTACAAAACTGATGCAAATTTGTGGCAGTCCTCATGCAAGTAATGGCACTATTGCATGCATACTGCTGCAAATTTGCAGCACTTTTCATGAAAACTGCTGCAAATTGCAGCACTACTTCAATTAAAAAAAAATTGGCCCTGTTAATGTCCAAAATCTTTTCTAGACACTTTTTTCCAAAAATAAGCTCAGAATTGTACTCCTCGGCCCCCGTTTAGGTACACACCTGAATAAAAGGATATTTTATCCTTTTATTTCCTTCAAGGGGGCAAGGCATGTTTTACAGATGAAAATGTTTCTGCCAACATCGGGTTGCCCAATCCCCATGTCGGCGGCAGAAATCCCCCTGCCCCTGCCAGTGTGGAACACTGGGGAGCCCACTCACAGTGTCCCAAAATATATACATTTTTTTAAATTTATCAGCTGACATGGGGTGCCCAATCCCTGTGTTGGCGGTAGACATCCACCCCCAACCCCCATGCCACTGTGGGACACTGGGGAGCCCACTCACAATGTCCCAATATATATATATTTTTTTAAATGTTTCTGCTGACATTGGGGAGCCCAATCCCCATGTCAGTACTACAACCTACAACCAATCCCAACAGTGTGGGACACTGGGTAGCCCACTTCCAGTGTCCCCAGTTGTGTTTTCCCCCAGTACTGTGAGACACTGGGAAGCCCACCCCAGTGTCCCATTGCTTCCAGTACCTGTGGAAAAAAGAAAACAGTCCCCCGACATCTTTTTTTTTGTCATCCTGAAAAAAAGAAAATGGTCCCTCGTCATCCTCCCCTCCCCCATCCTGACCTTCCCACTGAGCAACTCACCACCCCACCACCCCTTACCCTATACTTATCACCGGAGGTCATCTGGTGTTATCGTCTGTGGACCAGGACACATCTGCACTCTTCAAAGCCAAACAGAAAACTGAAGAATCAAGGTAAGTGCTGTATAATGGCTGTCAAAGGCGTTTTGAACTTATGTTGCTATCTGCCATTTTTAGGTATTTTTGCACCAAATTTTCAACTTCAGCTTCTTGGAACCCCACCTCATGAACAAAGTTACTATAATTTCATTAATTCAACCTGTAAGGTGTTTTCATGGTTGTTGCATGAAATCACCTTTCAGGAACAAGTAACAAAATGACAGTGCCAGTGTTATGACTGATGACCCCAATGCACACCCACGATGCCTGTTGGTGTGTGCAGGGTTGGGGTGGAGTGTTGAGGTTAGAAACCCTAACATTGTATTTCCCTCCTTTTTACTGCTTGAAAACAACCCTAACTGATGCACTAACATAGTTTTTTTTAAAGAATTTCCTTACTTTTAGAGATAGTGGAATCATAGTTTTATTTGCCTGTGGGAGTGCAGGGCTTTCTTGGCCCTGTGCTCTCACCCATCTGTAATTGTTGAGCTAGAGTAATCATATCCTTATTTTCCTGTGGAAGCACAGGGTCAAAAGGCCCTGTGCTCCCATCCCTCCATAGATGCATATATGTATGTCACTGTGGAAGGGCCCTGGACTCCCATTTATAGGACAACACAAGTGTTGGCTGTTGTCAAAAGTGTTTTTTTTTTCCATCTGAGGAACATCACCCGGATTAAACCCCTAATTCTGCCCGAAGACCTGCCATCACTTGTACATGCCTTTGTGACATCCAGGTTTAACTACTGTAATTCTCTGTACCTCAGAATCAGTGGAGGGATCCTCCATCGGCTGCAGCTAGTGCAGAATGCAGTGGCCATGCTGCTGACAGGACTGTCAAGGTACTGTCATGTGACCTCGGGCCTGCAGGGTCTGCACTAGCTGCTGGTCAGGTGGCAGGTTCTCTTCAAGGTGGGCTTGCTCACCTTTAAAGCCCTCTATGAATCAGGCTCTGGCTACCTGTCAGAACTTCATACTCGTGCCATCCTGGATCACTCCCTTTGTTCCTCCACCCATGGCCTCCTGGCAGTTCCGAGGACCAGACTGCAAACCTCGGGTGATCGCTCATTTTGGGTGGCCAGCCTGGTCCTCTGGAACTCACTGCCAAGACCTTTGAGGTAGGCCCCTACAGTGGAAGCATTTAGGAAGGGTCTAAAGACCCATCCTTTTAGCCTAGCCTTTCCTGCAAATGTTTTTTAATTTATACAAAATCTTTTAAATAATGTTACTTGTTTATTGTTTTACTTTGGCAAAATGGGTGAATACCTGAGGAATACACTAGCAAATGGGCAAAAAGGAGGGGTGGAAGAACAATGGAGAAAAATCAAAACTGCCATCATAGAGGTAACAAGCCTTTGTGTGAAACAGATAAAGAAAACAAAGCGGAGTAAAAAACCACTATGGTTCTCAAAAGAGGTGGCAGGGAAAGTTAAGAAGAAAAAGGCTGCATTCAAAAAGTATAAGGCATCACAGAAGGAGCACGACAGGGAACTGTATCAATTAAAGCAGAAAGAACTGGGGAAGGCAGTCAGAATAGCAAAAGCCCAAACTGAGGAAAAAATAGCCAAGTCAGTTAAGGAGGGGGATAAAACCTTTTATAGGTACATTAGGGAGCATAGAAAGGTTAAGGGAGGAATAGTGAAGATTAATAAGGGAGGGGGAGGTGGGCAGAGGGAGACAGTGAAAAGGCAGAGATACTAAATGAATACTTTTGCTCAGTATTCACAAAAGAAGATGAGGAGGAGTTACCTAAACCAGACAATAGAAGCACTCTGGGTAGGGGGGTTGACACCAGTCCATTTACAGAAGAATGAGTCCTGAAAGAACTCCTAAAACTCAAGGTGGACAAAGCAATGGGGCCTGATGGGATTCACCCCAGAATCTTAAAAGAACTAAGGGAGGACCTGGTGACACCACTGACCACATTTTTTAACAAATCATGGGAGGATGGGGTGGTACCTGAGGACTGGAGGAGGGCAGATGTGATTCCCCTTCACAAAAGTGGGGGCAAGACAGAAGCAGGAAACTACAGACCTGTAAGTTTGACCTCAGTGGTAGGGAAAATGATGTAATCACTTCTGAAAGAAAGAATTGTTGAGTACCTAGAGGTCAGTGGGGCACAGGACCCAAAGCAGCATGGATTTACAGCAGGAAGGTCATGTCAGATGAATCTAATAGATTTATTTGACTGAGTGACCAAAGTAATAGACCAGGGAGGGGCTGTGGATATGGCCTACCTAGACTTTAGCAAGGCATTTGACACAGTCCCGCACAAAAGATTAATAATCAAGTTAGCCAGCTTGGGAGTGGGTCCCAGGGTGGTAACCTGAGTTGCAAACTGGCTACACAACAGGACACAGAAGGTAATAGTGAGTGGCACACATTCCGAAGAAAGGGGGGTCACTAGTGGAGTACCTCAGGGCTCAGTACTGGGTCCAATCCTCTTTAACATCTTTATAGGTGACATTGCAGAGGGTCTGGAGGGAAAGGTATGCCTCTTTGCAGATGATACAAAGATCTGTAACAGAGTTGATACACAAGGGGGGGTAGAAAGGATGAGAAGGGACTTGGCAAGGTTGGAGGAATGGTCAGACATATGGCAACTTAGATTCAATGCAAAGAAGTGCAAGTAATGCACCTGGGAAACAAAACCCAGGAGAAGAGTACACAATAGCAGAGGAGGTACTAACAACAACAAAATGGAACAGGACTTGGGGTAGTCTCATCGGATGATCTAAAGGTGGGTAAGCAATGTAGAAGTCAGTGAGGAGAGCCAGGGGATACTGGGATGCATAGGAAGGGCATCACAAGTAGAAAAAGGAAGTGGTTATCCCTCTGTACAGACAGTTGGTGAGACCCCATTTGGAGTACTGTGTGCAGTTTGGAGACCTCATCTATGCAAGGACATAGACAGGATGGAAGCAGTCCGAGGAGGGCAACTAAAATGGTGCAGGGTCTGCATCAGAAATCATATGAAGAGAGACTGAGAGAGCTTAATATGTATACCCTTGATGAAAGGAGGACAGGACATGATAGAAATGTTCAAGTACCTCAAGGAATCAACAAAGTCCAGGAGGGTAGCATCTTGCAGAAAAAGATGTGTAAGAACAAGGGACACAATTTAAAAGATAGGGGGAGACTCCGGGGTAATGTGAGAAATCTTTTCACGGAGAGAGTGGTGGATGCGTGGAACTGCCTTCCTGGGGAGGTTGTTAGGGCTAAAACAGTGGGGGAATTCAAACATGCATGGGACAGACACAAGGCAATTGTAGTGGGGGGTGGCAGAAAGTAGGCTGTTGGTTAACTAGAATCTGCAGCTTATCCAGTAGGTAGGGAAATGGGCAGACTGGGTGGGCCAAGTGGTCCTTATCTGCCGTCAAAGTCTATGTTTCTATGTTCTATGTTTCTATGTCTATAATATGATTGTTTTATAACCCTGTTAAACTGTCCTACTGTACGGCACCAAGAGCCCCTGGGATTGTGTGCCTAATTAAATAAAATATTACTTACATTCTACATATAACAGCAAATAAATTGTCAGCATAGCCATCTTATTATCCCACCTGCCACCTGATGCACCTGGTGCATAAAATTTTCGAATCCCCGCCAGAACATAATTCTGTGCAACTGCAATGCCATTCCGCCACAAGTGTGAAACACATTTTGACTAGGATTTGAAAATGACAGCTGTTACATACATGGTGAAGGATAATAAGAAGTCTGTTTTGAAAACTTGCGGTCAGACTCTTTCAAATTTCCAAAGTTACGAGTCTGCATATCGAATTTGCAAAAAATGATCATGACTTTGCCATTTTTGCATATTTTGACCCCCAGATTTTCAACATAGTCTGCTTATGACTCCACCTCATGAACAATGTGACTGTCATTTCCCAAATTATTGCCCAAAAGGTGAATTTGCCAAGCAACTGCAAAATCACCTTTTGGGTGCAGGAGACAATGACAGTCATATTGTTCATGAGGTGATTAAAAACCATCATGAAAATTTGGGGTCAACATGTCAAAAAATGGCCAAGTTATAGATAAAAGTCAAAACCCCCCTTTGAAGTACATTGAACTGCATTTACCCTAGTTTCTCATATTGCAGTTGCCAGATACAGCAGCAAGACATGTCTTTGATCGGAGAGTGGATCTCAAACCTGGGACTTGTTCAGGTGAGTGAGAGGGTGCAGGGGTGTACTGCGGGGTGTGGGGTGGCAGGTGCTGCGTGGGAGGTGGGGTGGAGGGCTGATCTGCGAGGGACTGTTTTATGTCTCAAAAAAACATTGAGGAAAGTTCTCTTTATTTCAGGTTACTTTTATCGCATCTGCAGGTGTTGGGGGGGGTAGCACCACCCCATAATACTAATAAACACTTTGAGATGGGGGAGCTCAAGAAATAAGATTAGTGGCAAAGTGTGCTGTGATCACCCTATTTTTTTTTTTCATTTATGTCTGTCATATTACAAAGTACTTGGGAATCCGCATGGACTACTAAGTCTGCCAAAATTGAATAGACAGATAGATAGATAGATAGAGATACTGACAGACAGACATGTACTGCATAATGAAAACAGTGGGAAACGTATTAGGGAAGCTATCTAGCATTCTGCTGATTACTTCCACTGGCCTCTAAAACAGTGGGGAACTTATTGGGGAGGCTAGCACACTGCTGATTACTTCCAATGGCCTCTACAGGCTAAGCAGCCCCTTCAATAAACTCAGGTTCCTGTAATGTTACCCTGCGAAGAACGACCAAATCTCCTATTTCACTTACTGGCAAAGGAGCAGAGTAGCATGATTAGAACAGGAGACTGTTAACTGCCCTATTCTGGCCATAACACCATGCCTGAGGGATTGAGAGTAAGGTGCAAATCTTAATTTAGTAGCAAGGAGACATTAACATATATCAGAACATGGAGGGGAACAAATGATTCACCAAGACCTCACATTGTTAAATAATAAGCTGCATACACCCCCAAAGGATAGCAAGTCGTTACACATTTTGATACAAAAAAATCTAGTAGCTCTGTGCAGACAAAGTCACCATAAGAAATCATCGAGATATTTCAATGGCACAATGCAGCAAAATAATTAAATAGGATAAAGGGGTATGCTGGCAATCTCAGCATGGATTTAGTGGTTTCTAGTCCCAAGTGCCCTGAGCAATATCAGCCCAAGATCTCTAAATCTCTTTCTCCACCATCTCTGTTGTGTTCAGACTAGAATTATGTGAGTCCTTCAAATCTTTAAGTAGATCAACATCATCAGGCAGCAAGGTGGCTAGGGTGGACCTCTCTGGTGGCAACTCTGAAGGGAAGGATTCCTTGTTTGAGTCCCTGGAGCCCCTACTCCTGCTACCGTGGCATCTGTCCTGAATTGCATTAGTGTTCACATTACAACAGGCACTTTTTCTATTTCAGCCTCTCCTTTTTTGCCACATTTTGGGGGGAGCACTGCTAGTGGAGGTAGCTGGTACATATTGAACAGTGTCCATGGGAAGGGAATCCTGCTGCTGACCCTCCCATATTAGCTTTGTTGGCTCTGTCCACCAGGGGAACCAGGTTCGCACCCCAACTCATGAAGTTGTGTAAAGGCAGATGCTTCATTCATAGAGGTGAGTCATGAAAAACTTAGTTTCACTCAGTTCTGAAAGTATCCAGATAGAGCATCTTGTACCAGACCCCAATCTTCTGTAATGACAGCAGCAAATATGTGAAGACCGCATGTCATTTTGATAGGTGGGCCAAAAAATCCTGATGGAGGGATATACAGTATCCATGCCACCTTAATGTCCCTTTTTCTCCGACTAACCTCAGTAGGCATTCTTTAGCTGTAAATCTTAAAAAGTATGGCAGTATTGGACGTGTTTTTTTCTCCGGCTTTGACTTGGGCACCAAAGACCAATGTGCTCTCTGCTGTTTTGAAATGGACAGTTATTTAAGGCCCTGTCCACATTAGAGGGAGTTTTAAAAAACGTTTTAAAAACATTTTTAATTCCATGTCTCAGCATGGTTGACGAAACATCCACACTTGTGTTCCGACCACTGTGCTGGTTGGCTGGAGTTCCCAGGCATGATTGTGGCAGAACTGCTAAGCATGTGGTACTGCAATGCATGTCAGGATACTTGTAACAGGCTCAGTAATGGATGCAGGCAAAAAGGGTGCCATACTGTTCAGGGGATTACCGAGAGCTCATGGATGTGCCTAAATCCCCCTTTTGTCCCGGCAGCAGTGTAGAGCCATGGAAGTGTTATGGAGGTTGCCTTAAATCATGTTACAGCATGGTTTGCAACTACACTACTGTTAACATGGTTTAAGGCAACTATTTTGGGCTGAAACTGTGTTCAAAACCTGCTCCGATCAGGTTTCGAGCACGGTTCTTGAATACGGTTTGTAGCATGGTTTTACTACGCTGGAGCGTGGATGCAAACTGTGTTTACCATTCTTGTAACATTACCAACTGTCGGTCATGTTACAAGTAATCCAATGTGGACAGGGCTTAACTAAAGGATTTCTGACAAGAGGGGTGCACAAATGCCTCCACATTTTTGCCCTCAGCTCCATCGGCTACTCCTAAAATTCTGATGCTATTGCAATGACCTCAACATTCCAGGTCATCTAATTTATCTCAGATGAGTGTCAGATCAGTGTGTATCCTCTGAATTTCTAAGTCCTGCTGGTCACCCTTCATGCCTACCTGCCCCAAATCATATTCATTTTTTCCCACTCACACAATTAAGTCATTAATTTTGCTCTCTTAATTGCAAACTGAGCTTTTAACACCAGTCACTTCAGACAGGATTCACTTTAACATGGTATGGATTGTCAGGCTCAAAGTCTGCCCCACGACTTTTGATGGACTAATCGTAGCAGGCATTCCAGTAGTATGGATAGCGAATTTTCAGAAAAGAAATCTGACAGAAAAATGTCCTCAACCCACCTCAAATTGAGAATATTCCATTTCTTTTTTTTTTTTTTCAACTCTTTTTTCTCCCCTGGGACCGGGCATCCTTCAGGAGTGCCTACTCAGCTGTGCCTCTCGCTCCCAGCCTGAGTCCCTCGCAACTCCCAGGCTCACCCCCCGTAAGGCCATGCAACTACTAAGTGTGGTACATTGTGTGCAGCTGCAGTCAGGGATGTGTACGTTTGGTGTACATGGCCTCAGTTTTGCTGTTGATCTCCACTGAGCATGCAGTACCTAGTCAGGTGGGTGGGGATGTCTCATAGTACATTTAGACAATTGTTTGTTATTTTTGTCACCTGCTGCTGGATGTCTGTCATTGGTTGTGTTGACTTGGTCCTCCCCCATACTTGCAAATGTGTGTGTGTGTGTGTGTGGTGCTGGGGGGGTGTGAATTCGGAGTTAGGGTTTTCAACCCTAACAGAGAATTTCCTCACTTTTGTCGCTGTGGAACAACCATAACTAATGCATTAAACGGAGATTTTTGCCTCTAATTTCCCTTCTTTTTGAGAATGATAACGAGAAATAGTGAATGTAATGCGGCAGTGGGAGCTCGGGGCCCCCCGCCAAATGATGTCTTGTGGCATAGTAACAGGAAAAGCAATGCAAACAGAAGCACTACCAGTGGCGCACATGGTAATGCAAGCACAAATGACAACAGAAAGGGCAATGCACACGGTGGCATAGATGGGAACAGTCTGCCACGTGATGTGTTGTCACATAGTAACATGGTGCCTGCAAATGGAAATGTCAATGGGCATGGTGACGCAAAGTGAAACAGAAAGAGAAACAGTACGGTAGACACAAATGGCAAAAAAATAACAGAAACGCAAGCGCAAATGAAAACGCAAAGGATGACGCACATGGTGGCGTAGACATCAACGGTAAGTGAAATGGGCATGGAACTGCAAGCGGAAAGGGCAATGGTAACAGTAATGTAAGCGCACAAGCTGGTTTTCCCCAAAAGCTGAATAGAGAAAGACAGTGAGTACAAAGAATATATGCATAATAATGGGTATCGGGGCAGAAAATGAGGACTTGGAATACTAAATAGGTTATATCTCAGGAACCGTACGACGTAGAAAAACAATTTAAAAGTTGTATGATTTATGACTGTCCTGGCTAGTTTTGTACTTAGCCCCCATTAGGGGCTAAAGTTTTTTTCGACGAAAAGTCCGTATCTCGCACCGTTTCCGAGATACGGGCCCTGAAAGGCGCGGTGAACGCCGTAATGTTATCCTATGGGAAAAAAAGAGAAGTTCGGAGCGCCATAACTTTGCCTCCCTGTAATATTTTTTCACCAAACCACTGAAAAGCACATCTGTAGACTGTTGGCTGTCTTTCCTCCAAATTTCAGGAAAAAAAGACCAAACCGTTATTTTGCAGCAGGGTGCCAAAGGATTCCTGTAATGCATCGGGCGCCGTAATGTTATCCTATGGGAAAAACTGTCAACTTTGGAGTGCCATAACTTTGCTGCCATGTAATATTTTTTCAATACAACACTGAAAGGCACATCTGTGAGATGTCGGCTGCGTTCCTTCAAATTTCAGCCCAAAACTCCCAACCGTTCTTTTGCAGTGCAGTGCCAAAGAATTGCTGTCATTTTCCCACAGACTAGAAAATTACTGTCTCAATTTGCGAAAGCTTTCACAAACATTTGCAACACTTTCATGAGCACGAAAGTACTTTGTGAAAGTACTTTTTCCAGAAATCTGAAAAACATATTTCTGGGGTGTTTTACCCCAAAATAAAGACATGGCTAGCATCCTCAGGGTCCAACTAGGTGAATACAAAAAGAATTAGGTTGCTAGAGGGTCCCAAATTTAAATGCCAAGCATTTTTCCTATCATCAACTGAAAACAAAATGGCCGATTTGCGAAAGTAACAGGCCCATTTGGGAAAGTAAAAATGCATTTGCGAAAGTGCTGAACTTTTTGTTAACTTTTCCCATTGACTTATAATGGGAAATTGTTTTTTGAATAACTTTTGAACTGTTTAATATTTTTTCACCGAATCTTCAAAAGGCACATCGGGGACCCTGGCCACACGTTCCCAGAAGATTTTGGACCAGTCGCGTAAACCGTGCGACCTGTACGCGCGACCGTAGAATTCCAGAAAAAGCGTAAACGCGTGCACAAATCACGCTTAATAACTCCGCAGCCGTGTATCTGACTGGTACAAAACTTGGCAGATGCCAAGGCCTATGGTTCTTGATCATGTATTCCAAATTTCAGCCAAATCTGTCAAACAGTTGCAAAGTTATTAAGGTGCAAAGTTTTGGGGTTTAACATAGAATGGCTCCTCAACCCTAACTATGGTAGCACTACCGTGCTACCATAATATATATATATATTCATGGCAAAAACTCCATTTAATGCATCAGTTAGGGTTGTTCCACAGTGACAAAGTGAGGAAATTACGCTGTTAGGGTTGAAAACCTAACTCCGACCACCCCCAGCACCACACACACAGACACACACACACACATTCAAGTATGGGGAGGACCAAGTCAACACAACCAATGACAGACATCCAGCAGCAGGTGACAGAAATAACAAACAATTGTCTAAATGTACTCACGAGACATCCCCACCCACCTGACCAGGTACTGCATGCTCAGTGGAGATCAACAGCAAAACTGAGGCCATGTACACCAAATGCACATCCCTGATTGCAGCTGCACCACAGCTACCATACTTAGTAGTTGCATGGCCTTACCTACCGATGCCCACACCACACCACAACTGGTACTGTGCCGTTATTCAATATAAATGCTGAAGCTGCATGATGACAGTTGTAGAAAGGTTTAAACACCAGTGAGTATACATCAATTAAGATAAGCACATAAATTAACTACAAGACACTAGCTTGCTAAAGATAAAAGTAGTAATGCATTTAGTAAGTGATTTACATAGTAGTACATTTACTGCAATGGTTTACTCAATATAGAGAGGCTAATGTAAATGTATGGAAAAGCATTGCCTGTTCAACGCTGTGAAATTCGTACTGCCACTATCACATGCATTCTTACTGATGAAGGTGTACTGCTGATGTACATACATAGACCTTCACTGTGTTTCAATACTAAAGATGCAGTAAGTATTCTTTGTAAGAAACATTGTAATTGCATGGATCAGGCTAAGCAAGTTCTAAATATCATAGCACTACCGAGCCAACAATGATGTACCTGTATCGGAGATGTATATAGGATAGATTTTCCTGTAGGCACTTACTGAGTATGTTGTACATGATAAAGAAAATCTCATTGCATCTGTGATGACTAACTTATTCAAATAGTAATACATTTACTATTGTCTCAATGAATGATCTATGACACTTATGGACACAGTGTGATTTTTTTTTTACAGTTGTTTCATGCTCAGGCTGTATGCCTACTGTTTGGGTTTGCCACACTTCTGTCACTGATGCTATCAAAGTGACAACTATATTAATTAAGAACAACAGGAATCAAGTAGGTATGGTGTAGATATAAACAGAATGTCTTTTAGTATTGATTTAACTCACAATGGTGTAAGTGTACTAGGACAGCAGGGGTTATCCTCTATCACTGACTCTGTCAGTTATAATCACACCGGGGTTTTGATGACTGTAATGATCAAGTCAAACTGTTCATCTTCATGCGTTCATATTCACAGCCATTCTCCACTAACTAGACAGTGTATGGTGTAACTGAGTGGGACACTGTATTGCAAAGCTGCTGCAGTGCCTAGCAGAGGGAAAGTATCTACTCATAAAGGCAATTAAGCAATAAGGCATGACCAACAGTTATGTTAAATGGTCTGTCAATCACCCTGTAGGGGTTTAATGTTGAATGAGGCATACCTAGTGCCACATGTCGCTAGACAGTGATAAACTGACCATTAGCATAATACCTGAGAGTTGCTTATTGCTATCATAATAAAACTGTTTTTTAAACAACATTAAATCATGTTCGTCATATGGTTAGGCTCTACATGTATGTTAATAAAAACTAAACATAAGGCTGTTACAATGTGTACATTCAATTAGAAAGCTGCATTTCTCAAACCCTTGTTATTATCAGAGATATTATACCTGTACAACTCCTTTGTTTTGCTGAACTCTATTGCTCAGGTGGCAAACCACAAGTGGCATGGTGTGGTGTGGGGCATCAGTAGGTAAGTCCATGCAACTACTAAGTGTGGTATGTTGTGTGCAGCTGCAATCAGGGATGTGTACGTTTGGTGTACATGGCCTCAGTTTTGCTGTTGATCTCCACTGAGCATGCAGTACCTGGTCAGGTGGGTGGGGATGTCTCATAGTACATTTAGACAATTGTTTGTTATTTCTGTCACCTGCTGCTGGATGTCTGTCATTGGTTGTGTTGACTTGGTCCTCCCCCATACTTGAATGTGTGTGTGTGTGTCTGTGTTTGTGTGGTGCTGGGGAGGTGAATTCGGAGTTAGGGTTTTCAACCATAACAGCGAATTTCCTCACTTTTGTCACTGTGGAACAACCCTAACTGATGCATTAAACGGAGTTTTTTGCCATGAATATCCTGTCTTTTTCAGAACTATCACTCAGCATACTACATGATTTATAGTTGTAAGAATAGTGCACATACATATAAAAAATGTTCCAATATCAGAAATATTTCAACTCTTGTGGTTGCATTTACTGTTATTAACAGTAACAGTAGTCAACTGTTAATCATATTGTCTTAATTACTTTATTAATTGTAATTTGTCATTGTCATTCCATGTAGTAGTTTTTATGTAAAAGTGTCTTACTCCTTTTGTTTGTGAGCACATATGTTAATAAAAAGATGTACATAACTAAAAGACAATATGACATGACATGGGCACCATTAGTTCATCTACTGAACAAATGGATATGTTACTATAGTAACTTGAGATTTCATAGAGTGCTTGCACTACCAACTGAGGTGGTACCATCAATCATGTGAACAGCGGTGGAAGAGGTTTGCTCGATCAATACATAAATGTGTTGTAAGTATGGCAACACGAGATTTCACTGTTGTACTAGCACGCACATATTTATCTTCATCATCATACACATACACACATTCAGTAGCACTAGTTGTATGAAACAACAACAGCATGCCACAAATAGTGTAATGTAGCATTGTCACACATCTAACTTACTTCTATGGAGAATCCCAACTCTAATGCCACAATAGTGTGCTATGAGGTTTCACCAAATGAGAAAATCACAGTTGCATTAATCTTCTTAAAACTATTTTCAAGAAACATCTCGACTACACAATAACACACCAAACACAAGAGAGTATAAATAAATTTTTTTACTATAAAAATATATTATATATAAAAAATCACAAACAAAAATATATTTCTTCATATAAAAATAAAAAAATATAGATTAACACAAATAATATTAGAACAGGGAAAATAAATAATTGAAATGTGTATTACATCATACACAAACATAAATTATGAAAAAAACATTTTTGTAACATAAATATAAATATATTTTAAAAGTCTTTTTTTTTTTTTTTAATTTTGTGCAACACTTGCGAGAGGTGTATGCACTGCTTGAGGCAATCCAGGCTAGAAACTGGATTCGATGTGGAGGCACAAACGAAGTGGAAGCTGTTGCGCCCTCTGGAGGAGATACCGGACCGCTATGAAGGGTGGCCAGTTTCACCCAGGGAAGCTGCAGGAACAGATGGTGGCCGTGGAGGTGAAGCACTGCTACTTGGCACAGCACCATCACCCACTGCTACGACCGGCTCTAGCACGAGGTTGACAGTCTGCTGCTGTGCATCCAAGAGAGACTGGATTTTGTCCAGCCTCTCAAGGATCACAGCATTTTCTTTCCGCAGACTGACAACCTCGCACATGAGCAGTCTGTAGCAGCAGCAGTGGGCCATGCATTTTTGCAGTCGCCGGCGCCCCACAAAGATTTTAAAAAAAAGTTTTGATGAATATACAACACAAATTCAACAATTACGACTTTCAAATATTTCACTTCAAATATTTCTTATCTAATGCAATATCAGAAATGCATTCATTTCAAAGTTATGATAATAGTTTTAAGTATGATGCTAAACTATTTAGTATCTTATTTCTGTCTCTGTCATACTTGACTATCTATATTATCTAATAAGCTGACAACATAAAAAAATGTATAGTTAGCTGTGGCTTAGAATACTACTCTTAGATTTTCTTTCACTACTCATAAATATTCAGTATGTACATACTTTTGCATTATTGACACTATTATACCATACAATTGAAATACATCCTCATCAAGTGTGAGAATTTTACTCACCATGTCTGCCTATAATGTGTAGTCATGTATGCAGAGAAAAACAAAGTACCTTGACAGTAACACTATAATAAAATACTTTTCATACGTGCACAATCATGATAAGTTTAATGATACTTTGAAACCAAACAGCTTTTACCCGTGTTTCAAGCCCTCAAACACATCACTACTTTAAATAATTAAGTCACTAATATGACATGCATTGCAAAAGCATGCCAGATATTCAGCCGGGCTGTGCAGAGTTGTGCAGGTGCAACCCAAGCTGCGCCTGCACAACTTTGAAAAAAAAAGGATCAGAGTTGAGGGCCACCCACAGGTGAGCTGCTGCATTGCAGGACGCAACACTGCAGCTGCCTGGCTGGCCCTCGACACTCTATCATACCTCTCAACGTTTGTTCCCCAAATGTATTACATTGCCTCTCAAAATGTGGAAAGAATGGGCAAAGCGTGAACACTTATCAAATTTTTAAATTAGAAGCCCACAACACTGTTAAAATGTTTGCATTTATGTTCAGAAAGTCTGTAATTAATCAAATTGATATATTTAGCATCATTTACTATAGGGTTTTGCTAAAAATGTTAACACTGAATGTGTTACAAGTCCTCACTAATGTGAAACAGGGAGCTTTTGTGAAGTAAAATAAGAGCGTTCCTCACAATGTGGTATGGTTGGAGATATGCACTCTGTACCCCCTCACCAGGCCAATCGCGGGCAACAATGTGTGCCCCCAACACTCATGTGTTTTGTTGGGGATTGCCAACTACATCCGCAATCAGGATTTTCAGGGATATGATCGGAGGTGGGGTGTTTGAATACTCCAGCCTGCAATTGGGCTTATCAGTCCACTGGACCACCGGGATATATTCAGGAGGTGGGAGGTGTTTAATTACTTCATCCCGTGATCGTGCTTATTGGTCCACTGGACCTCCACGTCTGTGTTGAGGGGAGACACGTGCTGCCCCAATTGGGCTGGTGAGGTTATTAACAGTATGCCTGCGAATCGGACCAGTGAGGGTAATGAGTTTTTACGCTCTTTTGCCTGTGATTGGCCTGCGCAGGCGTCCTTCCCTGAAGGCTGCTGCCTGGTAGAGCAATAGCGCAAGTCCATGGGATCGGCACACCTGCATGCTAATGGCATGCAAATGGGACCATAATCGAATCTGAATAGCCCCGTGCCTTCCATGAATTACAGCCACATTTGCATATCACCTTTTGAATATCGGGATTTTGCGACTGCAAGTTGAATGCTGCACTTTGTCAACTTGTGGTGGTGCAAGTTCCACTGCGCCATGCACAGTGGCTGTGCTTGGGAGTGATATTCAAAGCAGTTCCTCAATAGCACAACTCCTTTGAATATCGCCCTGGACACACCCCTGTGCAACTATTTTGCACACCACAAGGGCTTGCACCTATTATAGCATCTAATGCTCATCTCGAAACAAATGTTTTAAATAGACATATTACCACCTTTACTCACATACAGTCTCACAGTCATGTCCTTACACTGTCCCAAAAAGTTATTTCACACAACAGCCACAGCATCGTATAGTGAAGTATAAAAACACTGTTTTAAAGTATAGGTGCTCATTCAAAGAGTATGACACTGTGTCTATCAGAGCCATACATCATTGAATTATATAGCAATGTGATCTATGGCCCAATATTTAGCACAGTTTTACTACTCAACAACTTCTTTTGATAACACCAACAGCAATATTCACTGTATGATGTAGTGATTTGCACCACTGCAAGCTGTCATAGTACTGCATTTTAAGTGTGGTGGAGACAACTTCCATAGTGCTATATAGAACGTCGATATTCATAGGGTGGAGCATAAAACAGTCCCATTATTAACTGTGATTATTACTTTTACTCGACATTCCCTCAGTTCATGATCACCTTTAAAAAATACACATATCTGACAGTGCACTGAACAGCATGCTTTTCATTGTAGAGGTAAGTATGAGGCTGGCAAGGCTGAAGACAGACACACTGCAAGCTATTCACTTTAACTGGGAAAGGGGATCAAGAACACTATAAGCACACTTTTCAACTTGTAGATTGAGAAAAAACTAAAAAATCATTATTGGACACTTTATGCATTGCACACCATTGAGGTCACTACAATATCCTCCCACCATGTTTGTGTTTTTGGTGGTTGGGTATCTGCAGTGATCAATGCATTACTCACCCTTATAAGGTCTAGCACACATAAAGTAAGTAATGTCAACAGTGATTCACCCCCACAACAAACAAAAAGAAAGTGGTACTGCCTCAGCAACGAGGTCTATTGCTCACACCCAAACAATTGAACATTTGTGAAGTATGCCAACAGACAGTGCACTCCCTATCATGCAGTAGGACAGCAGGTGTAATTATCAACAGGAGCATTGATCACCCTGCGGATGTTGGCAACCATATGGTACTTCTCAATCATCTGATAATAGCAACAATAGATTTCACTTACGTGGTGGGCTGGTGCCGACTTCCTGCTTCACCCATGTTCAGCAGCAGCAGCTTCCGGGCTCTATTAAAGCAAACAAGTAAAAATGTCCACATAATAGATGAAATATCAAGGTAAAAGTGTTTTCTTTAAAACATCAATTTCTAATACTACATCATTCATACAACTATCCTATGAACACATATCTCTTTACAGAAACAGCTCTGTCTTCAACTAGGTGTATAGTTGTTAACTCAGTATTACATGATATAACAAGTCTTCTCATCTGCAAAAGCACACAAAGTTGAAATTATGACACCATGTATATATCTTTCCAAGACAAATGTCCATCCAATTCAGAACAGTTACATAAGAAATTCATGTTTTTTCCCTGGTGATTCCCTAACACTGTTTCTTCAATACGTTTTTTTTCAAAAGATAACTCACAATATATAATTGGTAGTATGCAGTGCAGAACAAGCAAAGCATGCCTATCAATCACAATATATAACATTGTCATAATGCATATTTGTGACACAGAAACATCCTAAAAACATTACATGTATGTTCAATTTACATACATGCATACCCTCGAATATATGGCGCTCTGTTCTCTAACAGTTTAAAATGTGAGTTATTATAATAAGAATAACACAAACACAACGATAATGTCACTGTTCACTCAATGCCCTCTAGCTGAATATGGCAGCCATTTATGTGTTAGTAACCATATTACCCCTACAAGACCAAATCAACATTAACAAACATGTAGATATTCTATGATGTCCATTAATAACTATTGCAATAATAAAAATGAAACATTGGCAGGACATATAGAAATATTAAGTGAATACAATCTAGGGACATGTCATAATTACCAACAGATAATCAAGCAGCACACCATTGAATTCCACTGAGACACCTACAACATTAGAATTGGTAATCTATTACTCATTGTACATTAAACTCCACCACCAAAATTAGCAGAGGTGAAGACCTGCCCCCCCCACAACACCACATCTACCGCTATGCACATCCATCCATTCTCAGATTCATGAAGAATAGTATTCCACTCACATCTGTAGTAATACCAGTTTGTTATGGTAGTGATCAGGATCTTCTGCCATGGTGGCACTGCACATTCACTAGACTTGGTTAACACTTTGAACTATTTTGGGTGGCATATTCAAGATGGTTGACCCATACGCAATAGGGTTGCACATCTGCAAGTAAAATTCCGCCATTCTGCAATATTCAGTAAACACAATTGCGCCACTGAAAACAGGCTGAGCAACAGCACAATGCAAATGAATGCATGGTCAAGTGGACAGGAGGAACCATGCATGAACTCCAGAGACCGATATTCACCCGGGCTGTGCAGGCAATGTAGCAACTAACCAAGCCTGCACGACTTGGGACAAAAAAAAACTAACTCGCGGTCACCCACAGCTGAGCAGCTAGATTTCAGGTGAAACACAACAGCTGCCACCTGTGCTGTCCCCCCCCCAACAGTCCCGTGCCCCCTGGAGCACAATTGCAGGCACCCGACTGTAAATCCCTCCACCCCCTCCCAGTGGCCCACTGTGGGCATTGTGTACTTCCCCAACACCAGGCAAATCATGGGCAGCACTGTGGCTCCCCGAGCAATATCCCTGATACTCCAGTGGACCAAATGCCCGATCACAGCCAGTAAGTTAAGTAACCCACCAAATGTATCCCTTGTGTCAAGTGGACCAAAATGCCCAGTTGCAGCCAGTAGAGTAAAACAACCCACCCGTCCTCCTGAACATATCCGTGTGGTCCAGTGGACGAAATGCCTAATCGTGGGCGGTTGGTTTAACCCCTCTAAAGATAGCCCCCTGGTGGCGGCAGTGTCCCCACCCACCACCCGAGCACCACTACCCCCTCACCACCTCACAGGCAGCGAGGCAGCATCATCCCACACCTGCCCATCAACTGACTGCCCATTGGGCTGCACCCAGTGGTGCAGAGCAAGAAGCCAATGGGTATGCACCTATACTATACATCACATTTCAGATTTGTGAATCAATTCATTCATTCAAAATCTGAACTGTCATATATGACATGGGCTGCAACACATTGGCTGTACTACACCAATGGCCGTGCAGCCCTACCAGGCAGTCCAGTTGGCGAGTGGTAGGGTGGCAGGCATGTGGGATGCTATGTGCCCACCAGCTGCCAGGGGGAGCGTGGTGGCTTTAGCCGAATGCATGCGGTGTGGTCATACAGCACCCACCAGGGCTATGTTCTGAACAGGGTTATTAAACTTACTACCAGCAATCGACCTTTTGGTCCACTGGATCAACGAGGGATACGCTCGGAGAGTCGCCAATGCTGCTCACGATCAAAGCTGTTGGGGGATTGAACCATACCTCTGATCAGCCCAGAGAGGTGCTGTGGGGTATTCTACACTGTTTTCTCTATTATCGCGGGCTGCACCGGGGTATTTTTCTCCGATAGCTGCAAGCCTGTTAGGGGCACCATGCACCAATTCCTCAAGGATTAGCGAGACCTACATAGTAATGGCATACCAAATCACACCATAATGACATGCAAATGCCCCCCCACACTACGAGCTTGCAATGATTATACCCCATTTGCATGTCACATTTGAATATAGCCCCAGACACACAGCTGTACAGCTAATTTGCACAACACAATGGCTTGCGCGTATGAATGGCACAATTTGAATATCCCACGCTTTGTGTCATGAGAAACCCTTGTTTCTTATTTGTAAACAGCTTAACAAATTTGTGATAATAAAGTCTTACCGTTGGACTCAATCAAAATGACACTTTTGGTGTCCGACTGACTACCCTCCACAGCTTGACTCTGTGCTGGCACTACCTCGCTTGCAGCTGGGGAACGCCTCAATTGTTCTACCATGAACCCAAAAAAAAAATATTTAAGTGTTAGATGTAAATCACAGTACAGTTTTTTAAGACTTACAACAACAGTAAATCAGCCAGAACATACACAACATTGCTTCTAATTATACAGACCACAAACATTATGGGCCCAAATTATTATAACAATTCTATATTTCTGTGCAGAGGCCCAACACACCATTATCTACATAGTCTGTAACCTGTGGAGCATCAAACACTATTGATGTACATTTGTACATCTCTGTCTGTGTAATAAGCATTTAGATCCACTGAGCCTCAAGTATACGTTGAAGAGGTGGGGAGTCTATTACACTTACTACGTGATCAGCCATTTCCTTCCACGGACCTACCACAGACACGTTCATGATGAGAGGATTGTTTATTGCACAATATTACAGACTTGTACAAGTTTCAAACCACTACATCACAATAACTAAACAGTCATTTTGATTCTCTTCCAACATACCATAGTAATAAGTGTGTATGTGTATAAATGTTCTATTTTCTGGCATAGCTGTCTTAGCAAGCTCTGGTTTGTAAGTGAAGAACACTTGTAAAGGAAAATGGAAGAATTAGGTTACATGTTTTGATAGTACATCCTTACATATAGTATAAACTATTATAAAAATGTTGGCAGAAATACAGGTTTCTGATTAGTATCAAACACGTTATTAGCTGTATGTCAATCTTTGATTGACCATATATATAGAGACTAAGCACATACAAAACAATGTTCAACACTATTTTCAAAATATTGCTATGATAATACTAATAAGGCACTCTGAGTGTTTATATCAATGGTCACTTAATCACTATGTGGGGCATGCAGTACTCGGCTGTGCCTCATGCCACGTACACCAATAAACAGAATTTTACACATTGACATAATTGCTCTGATGTCTTATTCCTTATTTATACAGTATACAATTATTTTACTAATTCTGAAAACATGGACAACTATTATAAAAGTTGTGCTGATTTACTTACGGTGGTAAATGCGCGTCACAGCTGGCTTGCCAGCAGTTTCTAAAGCTCATAAGTGATGTAGTACCAACCACATCATTCTCAGTATCCCCTCCCGTTGTTTTAAGATGTAAAGCGTTGGCCATAACAGCTTCACTTCTTCTTCAGCTGTACAACTGTCTTGTTTTGACTTTCAGACAGATGTACAAATAGCTGTTAATGCACCTCCACATCGAATCCAGTTTTCGATTGGTACTCCTCATCAACACTCTTGCATTGCCTCTAGCCTGGACTGCCTCAAGCAGTGCACACACCTCTCGCAAGGTCCACTGTCTCATTTTTGCACTATAGTTCTTAGTAGTTCTGAAATACAAACAAAAACAAATATCTACATTAGTATCATGTAACAATATAAATCATTTCTTAAGCAATTCCATATAATACTAATTAAATTAAAAGCATGTCCTTCAATATAGCAGAAACACAGATCATTAGCATTATATATAGGGCTAAAGGATCCAGCCACCTCGACAGTAAAACAACTGCTACTACACTATGGTGTCCACACTATGCTATCCTCTAGTCTACGTGGGTGAGGGGTACTCCGCCCGAACATCAGATTGGGCACATGACATATCCATCTGTACTACACTGATGTTCACACAACATTGTAACATGATGTTAAACAGAGATTAACCACACATCGCAGAACTGTGCACAGACCTATGAATGCACTTAATAAATGTGAAGACAGCTAACAAAGTGATTGAAAGTAAAGTGCATGATAATGCAGTTGTGCATTCATTCTATAGCCCATATACTAATAACTACCCATTTCTGTAACATTAAAAATAAATCTATATCCTGACATACCAGTAAAAAAGCGGATACATTTAACAGTACCACTGTGTTTTATTGAAGTTGCACACATACCATGTTGGTACAGCTACAATACTATGGAGCCACAGTAAATGGTACACTCATTTAACATACTCAAACTATTTACTAATGTTGAGACATAACAATATGCTGGTTGTGAACAGATAAAAGCAGGAAAATTACTATTGTTATACCTTACCACTATTGTAATATAGCAACCCATATATGTATCATATATGTGAGTGATGCATGCAGTTGATCTATTTTTTGACCACATTAATATGGTTCAGAAAAGAACCTTTTGTATACTATATTTCCTCAAACAGTCTCCACGATCTTAAAGGACTTTCCAAGTTCCATCTGAAGGTCTCCCAAAAAATGACAATTGCCAACATCCGAGAAATGTACACCATCTGGTAGGAATAGCCGATCATTACAGTATTTTATTTCGGGGTGACGTATAGTATGCATTCCATGCATGCATAGAAAAGCAGTAATCTGTACATTTACTTTTCTGTGAGCTCTGTCAATCAGATACATATGATGCTCTGCTTGCCAGACTCTACACTCTGTAATATCTGAAAATCTGATAATACAGGCAGTCAACATAGACATAATAGAAGCAAGGTCCAATTTTGCCTCTGTAACTAAATCTACCCAGCGTTTGAGCCCAAATCATTTTTGCCTCCCAAGATGCTATATTAGCAGTATGTCAGGAGGAGTGAGTTCTCAAAGTCTGTGTGCATGGTTGGCATAAGATGTTTCCCATCTCATGCCACCCGACCAAACCATCTTACACAGCAATTCGGGAGCTGCAGGTCCCTCCCAAAATCACTATGAACTGCAAACTCAGCTGCTCGTCTTATGTAACTGCTTCCAACTATCCACAAAATCCTTTTGCTATTTTCTGCCATTCTAAGTTTTTAAACTCAGAACTGTACAGAAAGCTACTAAGAAAGGACTGTTCACCCTGCAGTGACCAGACAGCACTGAAAATCAAACTGATATTTTCCTCCTTATTTCAAGCTAGCTTCAGTGCATTCAGACAAAACACACACAAAAAAAAATTCCCTCCTGCTCTGGCTTCATCAATCAATGTAACTCATGCATTCAGTATTACTAGACTATGTTCCTGCAAAAATCAAACCACAGAGAACTGCAAAAATGCATCCTTTTTTCATAGGCAGTTTTAAACAATTTAACATCGAAACAAGTCTGATTGGTTCCATTTGTCGCCACAACTCCGTGCACCTTCCTATCTCCCTCCATTTGCAGCTGTCTGTACAAGTTAGTACTAAAATGCTTTCTCTTTAAACTATTTTTCTCTTAGAATATAGCATGCTACACAATAACAGTTAACATTATGAATTAAACAGAAAAAAACGTTTTGATTAATAGTATGTACATGTTCTAATAAGTTTTTATGCTAGAAAATATCATGACAAAATAGAACGCGTCTCAAATTCAAACTACTTTTCTCAACAATATTCAAAATGGATCCTGTTTACTTCTTCTTCAGTGTTGTCAAATCTCGAGGATTAGATTTCTCAAGTAGCTGACAAATCTTAAATTTCATTGAGTAAACTAGCTATCACTCAAACACACTGTTTAATGATTGATAATGAGTGTTTAAGCCACTCCCAAGTATTAGAATTAACTTTACTATGAATGCATGAAGAGTACATGCGACTTTTCGATATACAGTAAAATTTGCCGAAAGTGTCAAAGTTCGACAGTACTTTTGACCATACTGTCAAATGCATGAAAGTAAAATTTGCGACACTTTCGAATGCACAAAAGTATTTTTTTCGAAACTTTCGTGCTCACGAAAGTAATTTTTCAAGACTGTCTATATATTGACACAATTTCAGATTCTATGGAAAAATAGACTAAATTTTCAATTTTAAACACAATCTGCATAGCTGCTTCAAACTCAGTGCAGTGCAGATATTTTAGATTTACAATGTTCCAAGCGTGCATAACAACTGTACAATGCAGACTTGCAAAACACTAATTTGTTGTAATTTTCACTCAAATGTCCTCATATATCCATTTTAAGACTCTGCTCCATAACAGTGTCACTCTTATGTTTAAACACTTCTACCATATAGTCATTTCTCACATCAACTGTGAGCCAAAACGCAGCACATAGCAAAAAGCACAGTATTGTTAAGGGTGACTAATAGAAATCTATACTATTCACGCTTGTGGGTTGAAAGCAAATAGTAAAATTCTCAACTGAAAGTATGACAAAACACAAACTTACAAGTGTACATATGAAACTACTACTCATAGCTTGTAAAATCAGAAATATTTCAGAATTCTCACAAATTTTTCCAACATATTCAGTTTAAGTTGTCTGTTCACAAACACAGCCACGGTAATTTTGTGACTATGCCCCACACAGTTATTTCGTCAAATGAACTTCCATCATTGCACAGTACATGTACAGGAAAACATGTTTTCCCGATGTTGTGAAAATTACAGCTCAATGGCAATACACAGGGTACAAGAAGCAATGTGGTAAATGCAGCAACGATATTTAATTTGCTAACATGCAAACATACTTACCAACTGTGGTACACACATCACACAACAGTAATAGTGGCATGTCTTACCCCTAATTGTAAACATACTAATTGTTACAGATTTGGTAATGCACCTATCACTCAAGTTTTGCTCTACCATATAGTAAATTATACTGACTATCCATGACATGCTACATGGTAGAAAACACATGTTCGTACACAGGTAAAAAATCACACCTATAAATCATAAGAACACATGTGAAGAAAAATCTTCTAAATGTGCACTAAAATATTGAGAATGAACAAATTTCCGATATTACGTAGCAGCTGCTAAAATGCATATTCATAACAACTATCATTTAGTTATGTTTTACCAAATTGTTAACATTCTTAATATACTATTCTATAACGATGCGAGATATAGATTTTTGTTTCAGTTACATAGCCCATTGGGCTATGTAATACAAAATCCTAGCCAGGAAAATCATGATTTCTGTGAAATTTTAATTTTTTCACGTCGTGCGGTTGCTGAGATATTAGCAATTAAGTACTTCCAATGCTCGTTTTAAGCTTTGATGCCCATTACAATGCATACATTCTTTACACACTGGCCCAGATATTCAAACTGCACCCAAAAAGTGCGAATAGCAGGAGCAAGCCAAGTCCATTCCTCCCCATGCGCAAGAGGCGCAATATTCAAAAACTGAGCCAGCCAAGATGCGCCCACAGCCGATTTCACTGAATATCGCACCACCTGGCCATAGCACAACTAGGGAGGGAAGCTGAGCAGATCTGATGCACCATAGTGTAACAAGAGATGTTCAGCTGAGCAGTCCAGAGGCACCATGGCGCAACCAGGGACGCCCCAGCAGCAGTGCAGCAATGCAACTGCACAACCAGGGATGTAGGGGCTCACCACCCATGCCACAGATGGGCAGAGGAACACACAGCAGAACATACATCGTCCCCTACACCCCATGCACTGCACAACTGGGGAGGGCTGGAATTACCACTGGCCCTGGAGACAAGAAATCAACCCACAGCTGGGCCATGGTGCCCCATCACACCTCTCGGCAAGCTGTGACCCGGCAGACAAGGAGGGCCGACCATCCCGTGCCACACCATCCCCAATGCAGAGCACACCCTGCATCGTGACCCCAGACACTCCTGCCAAGGAGGAGCGCCCACCACTGCAGGAAACCCCATGCATGCCACCACCCCAACTGTGACAATGCAACCCTGTGCACCACAGAACCATGTAAGGCAGCCCCACCATGAGCACCCATCAGTGGGTGGCAGCACACAGTGATGCAACAACGGCATACACAGTGCCACCATGCACAGCCTCCCCAAGGTACAGCTGAGAGACCGACCATGCGTCAGCACACGAGGTACCCCACACATGACAGGGCATGCCCAGGACACCACCACCAGTGGTACAGCACCCTGCACACCCCTCCCAAGGACACCCCTGACCCAGCACTCACACACAACAGCCAGTGCAGACACCCAGTGGTGCATGGAAGCATGCACCACACGGATGAACAACACAGTGCATGGACAAACACCCACCCATACCCAAGGGCACAACAACACAGGGACGCAGTAGTGGGGCAACCTAGCCCCCAGCATGGGCCCATGGACACCATGTACACACAGCCTGCAGTCCTCCATGGCACAGGAGTTCCAGCCACCCTGCGCAGACACTGTGGACCTGCACACCACCATCATTTGCCTGGAGCACAAGTCACAGACAGTGGTGCACATCCCCTGCAACACACACAAGCCACAGCATGGATGTGGAACAACAACCGCAGAGGCCACAGTGTCACCCGAGGCAGACATGCACCACACCAGTGACAGGAGGCAACCCAGCATTGTGACAGGTATAGTGGCTGCCCTGCATGGACAGCCACCACTGACATGCTTAGCAGACCCGTGCAGGTCACAGACTTGCAAGGGTGTCAGCTGCACAGGCCATGGATGGGCTGACAGGGGTGCCATGGACACAGAGCATGCACCATGGACCACTGCACACAGTCATCCAGTGCACAGAGCACAACACACACACCACAGACACTGACTGATAGCTACTCCCACACCATAGTCACTTCCCCATGGACACACACACATACCCATGACTGCACCACCCCTGACACCATGCACACTACTGCAGCTGAGCACCTATAGCCCACTGCAAATCAGAGACCACCACAGTATTCATATCAAAAGAAATGTATTCAAAATATCAAAAGAACTATTTACAAAACTATGTACAAATATGGGGAGAGCCACAAACAAGGTGGGGGTGGGTAGGGGCAGGGTTGAACAAATGGGACAGGAAAGGAGGGTGTGTGAGGGTGGGTCCAGGGGTAGGGAAATCAGAGGCATAAGGATGATCAATGGTAGCTCCACTCCACGCTCCAGCTGCTCTGCCTCCTGTGTCTTCTCCGGACCCCAAGCCGGTCAATCCTTTGTGGTATCTCAAATGATGTCCATGCCACATTGAGTATCTACTGCAGTGCCTCCCACATATCCTGCAGCTGGCAGACACCTAGGACAAGGGAGCACAGTCAATAGGTTTGAATGCACAGCCCCATATAGCCCACCCACTGTGCATGGCATATGGCCGTGGGACATGCCTCTGTGATGGTGTGTGACCACCCACAGTGATCACGTCCACAAGACCTGCCCACCCAGGTGCATACAGCCATGCAGACCGCTGCACACACCCACCCACCAGCCAAGTCATGCACAGCACCACCATGGCTGTTTAGTGACATGGCTATGTGGTACGAAGGCAGTGGCACAGCCATGTACCCGGTGCACGCATGGACCACATCGATGCACTCCCAGACATGCAGTGCCCCACTGGACAGTGCTGGCTGTAACAAGTTGTGTGCATGGCAGTGGTGTCAATGGATGGTGGCCATGCCCCGCTGCCCATCCTGTTACACAGCATGCAATAGTAATCATGGAGGTATGGCACTCACCATCGTCAGACCGGTCCCTCTGGTGCTGTGGACTGTCGCCCCTCCTACCGGCCCTGTCGTCCTGCTGGCGCTTCAGCTCCCTGGCCAGATGCCTCTCTTCTGGCCCTGTGGTGCAAACATGGAGAGAGGAACATCAGTACAATCCTGTAGCAAAGTCCCCTGCCCCCTGTGTGTGCAATCCCACCCAGTCAGACCCACCCACCCCACACCCTGATAACACCACCACAGCCAACACCGGACAGTCCTTCCCCATGTTCCAGAGCCACATACAACCATGATACCCATATGGAAGATAAAAGTGTGTGGGTCGTAACACCTACCTGGCTGTGGCACCTGTGCTCCACAGGCGGCAAGCAGGTCTGGTTCTCTCCTCCTCAGGTCGCCATACCTGTGGCGCACTGCTCCCACCGTCCGTCCCCTTCCTGTGACCTCCTCCAGGGCATCGGCCACCTCCTCCTCCCACACCTGGCTCCTGAACCTGCTGAGGGTGCCTCCCAAACAGTGGGCCATAAAGTGGCTCAACAATGGCCACCAGGTTGGCCAGTTCAATTTAGTCCACTGGACAGCCCCTCCGCGCCATCTCACTTGCTCAGTTGGTTCAAAATGGCACTCTGCAGCGCTCCACCACATGCAGATGCTGCGGTACATAGCCGCTGTTCCCTATCACGCTGTCACTGAACAGCATGATAGTGGTGCACCCATGCCTGACGCATGGTGCCTGGGGGCAAAGGTCGGGCACAGGGTCAAAGGTCTGTGGTGCATGGACAGGCACAGCGCCATTGGAACCCAATGTGTGTAGCGCGATTGGATGCCTGTGTGCTACCTCCAGTAGCGGCCTACCACGCTGTTGCCCCAGTGCGCCTATGATGCCCCAGTGCCACAGCGCCACATAGGTGAATATCGCTGTAGCGCCACTGGCACAATGGTGGCCGTGCCCTGCATTGCCTCCCGTGCACAGCACGTCAGCAGCACGGCAGATGCCTGCATCAGCAACCCGGGCATGCGCAGTGAGGTGTGTACTGAGTATGTCACAGAACTGCACCCTTGGCTCAGCACGTTCAACACAATTGCACAAAGCGCAACAGCGAGATATTCAGTCATCATATGCAAATCAGCTAATCAGCCATTCAATGGTGCAGCACTGCAATTTGCATCCACTTAAAGTTGCGCCTCACCTCATTTGCATGGGTTGCACTATAAAAGTGCGACATTGGGCTGCACTGGCCATAGTTGGTTACTGCAGTCTATTGGTGAGTTGCATGCGGTTTGGGAGTGTGGACTGTGGATTTTGGGACATGCATGGGACTGCACAGTCACAGGTAACAACTTTCAGTCTCACAGGCTAAATAATGACTGAGCGAGTTGTGGGAGAGGAGGAACACAGTGGTGGGAGGAGAAGGAGGCCTAATTTTACCAAGGCCAAGGTGGATGCCCTGTTTGAGGCCTACCTGGATCAGGAGCCGCTTCTCAGCGGATGGCAGGGAACACCACAGGCCCGTGCTGCTGCATGGGAGGAGGCAGCGCATGCAGTGAACCTGCATGGCAGCCACCAGTGCTCTGTGGTACAGAAGTGCAAGAAGAAGATGGGCACAGACAGGAGGAGGATAAAGGAGAAGGTGGCTGCCATCAGGGAAGTCACGAGCTGCTTTTATTATGGGTGGAGGACAGTCGAGCTGCTACACCTGACCCCCACAAGAGGAGAGGGTTGCTGGAAGCATGCAGCGTTGTGCCATTGAGGGTCTTCTGGGTGGTGGCTTCCAGATGGGTGGTAGCCCATCACTGCATGGTAGGTCATGGTCTGTCTATTGTGGGGCAGGGTAGGTCACATGTGCAGTAACGCGACTTTGTTTTCCCTTACAGATCCTGAGCGGTCTGCATGGGTAAGCAGTGTGGTGCCTGTCCGCTGAGGACAGTCAGATGGAGATGGAGGAGGGCCCATCCACCTCCACAGGTATACGTGGCTCAGTGCAACAGTGGGCCCGCCTGGCTGTCCAGACTGATGTTGTTGGAACAGATGAGGAAGCCCTGCCCATGTCCCAGAGTGTCAGCATCCACAGATGCCAGCATGCTGTGACTCGGGCTGGTGCCGGGTCCGTCACTGATGATGATGTCACTAATGGCATGGGCAGTGACACGTGTGTGCCACAGGATGGCCACACAGCAGGTAACATAGCGGCCATGGCTGTGGGTGTGCCGCCGTGGAGGCCTGCAGTGTCATCACAGTCCCAGCTTAGCCTGGCAGCACCAGTGGGGCACCACTGGTGTGTGTACAGGACAGTGGGACTGTATGCGCACCGCGGCGGCACCAGTGGGCCCTGGTGAGCAGCAGCCGGAGGGCAGCATCAGCAGTCAGCCAATGGGCTTGGGGGTACAGGGTCAGGGGGCGGCATCAGTGCACCGCCTGTGGACATGCCCAGACCTGGTCCTGGTGTGCAGCGCCCACCCTCAAGGGGTGCTGGACATCAGGCCATGCACACCCTGAGGGACAGGATGCCAAGGAGGCAGATGACCTCTTGGATGAGCACACCTACATACTGCAAGCATCAAGTCAGCCAGCAGATGCAGCTTGTGACATTGGTGGATGCACTGCGTGCGGCTCGGAGCGGGCAGAGGAGCGTCACAGCAGAGACACCGCCTGATCCTGGCAGGGATGGACTGGTTGCAGGAGGATTGACCACTGCCATTGACAGGCAGACACAGGCATCCACTTCTATCATGGCCAATAATGGGCACACAGTCATTTGCCCATGCATCGCAGACACCACGCAGTGCACTGTCCACCCCCCATTCCCAGCATCATGCGACACCCTCCTTGTCGACACTGGGCTCAGCTGTGGGCATCCCGAGCACGCCTGGCGCAGGCATGTTTGGTGTGCTGCAGACCCCTGCACGAGCACGGTCATGTTCACGCAGTGGAACCCCTGGGGGACCATCGGTGCCACCCCATGAGGCCAGTGGTCAGCCTGTCAGTGCTGGCGGGTCTCAGCGGGGCCGCCCAAGCATCTGTGGCAGCCGGGGCACTGTGGCACATGACTGACCTGTCTCCCAACGTGGCTACTGTCTGGTGCTGCCCTGTGTGCATTGTGTCATTCAGCGGGCATTGCACGGGTGGGTACCCGGCCCTGCATGCGGACACACAGTCCATCTGCACACCCTCCCGGCTGCTGTCCGAAGTTGCGTGCGCATGATGATGCCTGCATTGCGCTGTACACCAATGTGCAATGGTGCTTCAGCATCTGACACACACACAAGGACAGGCAGTGGGCGTGGTGTTCTGTGGACATGTGTGTGTGACTAGGGTGGCTTTCTGGGTGGGTGTGTGCCTCATACCCTTTGTGCATGTCTGGTACTGTGTGTGTGTGTGTGTGTGTGTGTGTGTCCATCTGCGTGGCATGTTAGATCTCACCCATCCCTGGTTGTGTGTGTGGTTCCATGCCTGGCCACTTTCTTGATGGAATGCACCCCTGGTGTGTCCATGCGTGTTTGTGGGTTGTGCCTTAGCCACTGTTGGTTGCTCATGGCCCCATGACTTACCTGGGTTGGCTGAAGTGCTCCTCTGTGATGGTGTCCCAGTGCAGCTGTGCCAGCCAGAGCAGTCGGGGGTCCCCATATGCCAAGGGGGGCTGCCCATCACCATTGTCACCGGCATCCTCATCGTCCCCATCGCTGTCCCCTCCTTCGACCTGTATGGCTATCCCACATTCGTTGGCCATGTTGTGAAGGATGCAACAGGCCAGGAATAGCCTGCAGGCCTTTGAGGGGCTGTACTGTAGGGCATCGCCGGAGGTGTCCAGGCAACGGAAACGTGCCTTCAGCATCCCAAACACCCGCTCGATGACATTACATGCGGTGGCGTGTGCCTCATTGTAGCGCTGCTGAGATGGGGTCACGGGCCGCCGGTAGGGTGTGAGCTGCCAGGGACGGAGTGGGTATCCACTGTCACCTGTGTGTAGAGGGTGGAGGTTAGTTTGGTGATCAGCATCGCCTGCCCCGAGCCATGTAGGCCACTACCCATGTCACCTCTGAACATGCCCCCCAGGCCCTATGATTATCCATGTGGTTTGCATACTCACCCACTAGGTGGCCAGTGGGGATATCCCCACTCTCGAATCTGTGGCACAGTGCTGACTGGTGCCAGATGAAGGCATCATGTGGTCCTCCAGGGCGTGGCACAGACATTGATTATTCGCCCCCTGGCATCACACACCACCTGGCAGTTGATGCTGGCATAGCCCTTGTGATTTATATATGCAGCCCCCTCGAGGCCAGGTGGTGTGCAGATGGCCACATGGGTGCAGTCTATTGCCCCTAGCATGCCAGGCATACGTGCTACCCTGTGGAACTCCTGCAAGTTTGCTGTGTGCTTTGCTGGTGTGCTGGGGAAATGGATGTACTCCGCAGCATGTGGCAGCAGTGCGCTGAAGAACTGGGTGAGGTGGCGTGACATGGCCGACTGGGTTATGCCTGTGGTGTCCCCAGTTGGTCTCTGGAAGGTACCCGTGGTGAGCAAGCACATGCAAGCTGTCACTTTCATCTCCACTGACAGGGCATGGATCCGTCTTGTGGGTGCCTGCATCACATCACTGCACAGCTCACAGAGCTGCCTCAGAATTGCCCGATTCAGGTGGTACCGGCCCACAATCTCAGTATCACTGTACAGCTTGAAGCTGGTGCGGGCTCGGTACTGCCTGTTGGGGGCATACCGTCGGCGGGCCCTTCCACGGCCACGCCCCCTGCTTCCCGTCTTCTCACCCCCTCATTACGGCCTCCATCTGGATGGTGGCACTGGCCATGTCCCTGGCTTGTGTTCACCCCCCCAGCAGCTGTTTCTGTATTCCCCCCGCTGTCCTGGCTGCTACTTCCCCTGCACCGGGAACACCTGCCTATGCTGGCCTCACTGCTGTGTGGTGTACTTCCCCCTGCTGCACTGTGGCTCCCCACACCTTCCCCTGTGTCTGTTGATTCCAGGTGCCCTTTCCTGGCCTGCCCTGTGTGTTCCTGCTGCCCAGTTTTTCCTGCTAGACTTTGCACTTATGTGGCTTCCCTGTAGCGTTCTTGCGCCTCTCCCTTGCTCCCTTTTATTTTGGCTCATTTCTGCAATGGTGCAACTTCCTCTGGCTCCCCTATTGTGCATGGTGCATGTTGTTGAATATCGCACTGCGCCATTTATGCATGGTTCCTCCCCCTTCAGTTGCGCATGCATTCATTATCATTGCGCTGTTGCTCAGCATGATTTGGGGGGGCGCAACTGCCTCCTGCTGAATATCGCAGAATGGCACATTTTCGGACTTGCGCAGGCGCAACCCTATTGCGCATGGCTCAACTCTTTTGAATATCTGGTCCACTGTGTTTCTCTATGCACCTGTTAGGCAAAAACAGGGTATGCGCTTCCGTTACTGTTACAGTTACTGTTTCCACTTGCGTTTGTGTCCCTGTTTACGTTACCGTTCCAGTGTACACCACCGTATGCGTTACCCTTTGCGTTGTCATTTGTGCTTGCGTTTTCGTTACTGTTACCATTTGCGTTTCCACTACTGTTTCTGTTTGCATTTTTGTTTGAATCACCGTGCGCATTGTCATTTGTGTTTCCGGCAGCCCTTTCATTTGCATTTGCGTTTCTCTTTCGTTTTGCGTTTTCCTTGCTGTTACTGTTACCATTTGCATTTGCAATTGCGTTACTGTGCGGGTGCACATTACGGTTTGCGTTTCCATATGCGCTTGCATTTCCTTTTGTGTTTCTGTTTTCTTTGCTGTTATTGTTGCTGTTACCATTACCATTTGCGTTTACAATTGCAGTACTGTGCCCGTGCGCATTTTGGTTTGCGTTTCCATGCGCGCTTCTGTTCCCATTTCCATTTCTGTTTCCTTTGGCATTATTCTTCATGTTAACTTTACCATTTGCATTTACAATTGCGGTACTGTGCCTTTGCATATTACGGTTTGTGTTTACGTGTGCGCTTGCGTTCGCGTTTCCATTTCTGTTCCATTTTGTGTTCATTTTGCTGTGACACTTAACATTTCCATTTAAAATACCACTGCCATCACTGTTCACATAACCAGTTGCATTTTCGTGCGTGCTTCAATGTCCATTTGCGTCACTGTTTGCTTCGGCGTCACTTTGTGCTTGCGTTTCTATTAACGTTTCCTTTACCATTTACGTTTGCATTACCATGTGCGCCATTGTTGGTACTTCTGTTTGCATTGCTGTTCCTGTTACTAGGTCACAAGACATCATGTGTCGGGATCTTCCCGCTGCCACATTACATTTACTATTTCTTGTCATCATTCTCAAAAAGAAGGGAAATTAGAGGCAAAAAAACTCTGTTTAATGCATCAGTTAGGGTTATTCCACAGTGACAAAATGAGGAAATTCAGTGTTAGGGGTTGAAAGCCCCCCTTGGCCCCCTCCAGCCGGCATTTGGGGTGGCGTTGGGGTCATCGGGCCTAACTCTTACCCCATCACATGTGTAAAGAAGCTGAGAATGGAGAATGGGGTGAGAGTTAGGACTGACGACCAATGCACACCCAATGCCGTTGGGGTGGACTGGAGGGTCCAAGGGGGCTTTCAACCCTAACACCTAATTTCCTCGCTTTTGTCACTGTGGAACAACCCTAACTGATGCATTAAACAGGTTTTTTCCTCTAATATATATATATATATATATATATATATATATATATATATATATATATATATATTTATATATATATATTATAGGTGTGCTCGTGCCCTATAGTTAGGGTTCAGTAGGCACTTTAATGTTAAACCTCAATTTTGCATGTTAATAACTTTGCAACCGTTGAACAGATTTGCACAAAATTTGGAATGCATGGTCTGGTATGGTAGATCTCTTGATTTACTAAGTTGTTTTTGGTCAGACTTACAGTTTCTGCACAGCAAAATGCTAAAAATGCATTTTTCACCACTTTTGACATGTTTTTTGCCCATGGCGCTGCGACCACACCGTGTGGTCTTTTGGTCTGAAATTTGGAACATAGAAAGAGTTTGGGTCAAGGAACAATACAGCATTGATTTGGTAAACAAATACTAATCTGTCCCAAAGTTATTACATTTTTTATTTTTTGGTTCTGAGCATGCTCAGTTCACTCCAAAATTTATATGTATATTTGACGCACTGGGATTGGTCTCACAGTCAAGGATTTTGTCAGCTCATGGACTAGGATTTAAAAAAAATCCTAGTCCATCAGAAAAATTCCTTGTCTGCCAGCCACCATCTTGTTTTCAGTTTTTCCCCCAAACAAAATGTTGTAGCTTTCTCCACGGGTGACTTTTGGGTCAAATGAGGCATGGGTTTTGTTTAGGGTGATGCCCTCTACAAAACCATGCCTTTGGTTTGGCTTGTTTTGGTCAAAAAACAGCTTTTTAAAATTTAAAAATTCTTTGACCATGACTTGTTAATGATCCTAGTCCACAAGCTGTCAAAATCCTAGCCTACAAAATCCATGTTTGTCAGTTTGTGACTACATGGCTCTTCCTCATGAACAAGGATCAAGCTGACAGTCAAGGATTTTGATACCTCACGAAAGAGGATCAGCTGGCAGACTAGAGATTTTGTCAGCTCGTGGACAGGATTGGTTTTGAATCCTCTTTCAGAGGTGACAAAATCGTGGTCTGCGAGCTGTCAAAATCCTAGTCCGCCAGCCAATCCTCTTTCGTGAGGCTGCAAAATCCTTGTCCGTCACTTCATGACCAGATGACCCTTTTCACGAATCAAGATTAAGCTGATGGACTAGGATTTTGCTACCTCGTGAAAGAGGATCGCTGGACAGACTAGGATTTTGCTACCTCAATGGACTAGGAATTTTAAAGATGTAAAAGTTTACCATTGCATTGCTAATGAACGTTTGGTCTTTTACTTGCAATTTTCAGGGTATTGAGGGATGCTCCTACAGGTGTGAATTATGCTGTTTAGGTGTTGGGGAATTAAGGTTCCATAGATATGCCATCATGAACTTGAGATTTTCCCCATAGGATAATATTGTAGCACCCACTGCACTTTTCGCTGCCTATATCTCGGAAACAAAGTGAGATACAGACTTTTCCTACTGGTGGCTTAGACACCTTTAGTGATCTAATCTGCTGGAACAAGATTGGAGACCGTGACTACACCTGCAGTGGAATTTTTTCATTGCTTTTACGGTTCATGAGATATTGGCAAATTAGTGTCACAATGGTTCCAAGGTGTGCTTAACAGCTTTTTGGTGGTCATATCTCATAAATGATGTGAGATATGGATTCAGTGATTTATGTCATGTGGCTGCTATCTGTCATGATTACAACCACACTTACATTTTTTTAATCCATCGCTCGGCTCCTGCCATATAGGCAAACTAGTGTTACAAGGGTTCCTTGCCCTATAGGGCTGCTGTATGGTTCCGTACCTATGTGTATGTGGGAGTGAAGGGCCAGAGGCCCATGCTCCACACATGCATATCGTTATGCACAAATGGGCAACTGGTTCAGCCCCTGCTTCCCACTCAACATGTTATTTACTAGTTATATTACATTTTTCAAAAGTAAGGAAATTCATGGCAAAAACTGTATTTAATGCATCAGTTAGGGTAAAGCAACAAAAGTGGGGAAATGAGATGTTAGTGTTGAGCCCCTAACCCCCCACCTCACCACCCCATCCTCCACAGACTGACAGACACTGTGGTGTGCCAAGGAGTTGTGAGGCCTAACTCTCACCCCATTCTCCTTTACTGTAGCATGTCAACCTGCTTACACATGGAATAGGGTGACACTTGGCCCACACGACCCCATGGCACACCCTGGCATCTGGCAGTCTGTGGAGGATGGGGGGTGGGGTGGTGGGGTGGGGGTTAGGGGCCCAACACTAACGTCTCATTTCCTCACTTTTGTTGCTTTACCCTAACTGATGCATTAAATGCAGTTTTTGCTATGAATATATATATAATATGTGTGTATATATATATATATATATATATATATATATATCACACACACACACACACACACACACAGATAGATAGATAGATAGATAGATAGATGGATGGATGGATGGATGGATGGATGGATAGATAGATAGATAGATAGATGGATGGATAGATGGATAGATAGATAGATACACACTATATTAGTAGCAAAAAACCTGTGACACATTTTTACTTTGTATTTACCCTGGGTGCGATATCTTGTTTTCAGTGGGGTCCTGCATTTACACATTTTACGCTGTATTCACCAAGAACAGGACAGTGGAGATGCAACATTTCATTTTCGATGGTGCCCTCTTTGATCCATTGTTATAATGTATCTACCCAGGACAGCCCGGTTCTATATGATAATAGCGATCGCACGCGAGTGCATTATCGCCAAAAAGCAATTCAACGACATGCACTTGCAGGCGACTGGGAACACACAGTACTAGGTGTATGGAGAACTGCCCCCAATTATGATTCTCAATTCCAGGGGGTGGTGTGTGAATGTCGGGAGGGGCACAGCTCAGTTTAAAAATTTTTTTTAGCCCTGCAGCAGCGGGAACAAGCAACATTTTCTCAGCCTCTAGCCCTGAACCCGGAACCTGCTCCATCTGAGCCAGCCTCCCTACCCACCACACCACACAGTTGACTTGGTGGAGCAGGCACACTAGAGGGTAATAACCCTCTTCTCCGTCCCTCCCCTTCCCCTCGCTATATTCACTTTCCTCTCACCCATCCCTACCCTCACAGTCGCAGTCTTCAGTATTTCAGGAGGTCGCTCATGATAACAGCACTTTCATATAGGTCGCCATTTTGATGGTCACCCATATGATGGCGCTATTATCACGGATACTGGATAGCCCAGTTGTGAAGCAATTTTCATTTTCGAGAGGTCTAATATTTTCCCATGACAGAGCAGCATAGATGCACATTTTAGTGGGGTTCTGCTGTACTGGGGTCCTGTTTTACACATTTTACTATATATCTACCCAGGATGAACCAGATGGTATACAATCTCATTTTCAATGTGGTTTTTGCAAAATATCTACCAAAAATAGCTCCAGTGGAGTTGCATTATCTCATTTTTAATGGTGTCCTGCTTTTACATGTTCAGTCAGTATTTACCCATGATAGCGAGTAGAGATGTAATATCTCATTTTCAGTGGGGGGCCAGTTTTTACAATGTAGTTACCCAGGATAGGCCAGCTGAGAGGCAGTATTTAATTTTCAGTAGGCCTTGGCATTTTGACCCCAAATACACCAGTGTTTTTGTGACCTCACGTTATGATCAAGACTGGTGGAATTTTTTAAATCCCACCTGAAAGGTGACTTTGCAATGGGGTTGTAAAAACATGCTTCAGAGAGAATTTACACAAGCATTTGTCAATGCCGAATGTTGATTGCGTTGGTCCATTGAGCTCGCTCACTGCCCCTGTGTCACTCACTCATTCTGTTTCTCCTGGTGCTGCAGGCTGCTCTTTTGTACTGGGCTTCTGCCTGCATTGGCACATTTTGCTGCCCACAAAGAAATCTGCAGCTGTCCTGACACAGCTCCATTGAGGTAGGTCACTCCCCCTCTCTCAGTCACTCATTCCATTTCTGCCAGTGTTGCAGGCTGGCCTTTTGTACTGGGCTCCTACTTGTGTTGCCACCTTTTTCTGCCTACAAAGAAATCAGCAGCAGTCACGATAGAGCTCTGTTGAGCTCACTCACTCCCCCTCTCTCACTCGCTCTTTGTGTTTGTCCCGATGCTGCAGGCTGCCCTTTTGTACTGGGCTTCTGCCTGCATTGGCACCTTTTTCTGCACACAAAGAAATCTGCAGCTGTCTCAACAGAGCTCTGTTGAGGTCGCTGACTCCGCCTGTTTCACTCACACATTCTGTTTATCCTGGTGCTGTAGGCTGCCATTTTGTAGTGGTCTCCTGCATCTGTTGGTGCCTTTTTCTGCCCACAAAGAAATCTGCAGCAGTCCTGACAGAGCTCTGTGAGCCTCGCTCACCACCCCTCTCACCGCTCGCTCCGCTTTCTGTCGGCACCGTAGGCAGTTTTGTATGGGTTCCTGCCTGCATTGCCGCCTTCTTCTGGCCACAAAGAAATCTGCAGCGAAGTCAACTATAGAGTCTGCTGAGCTCGCCACCACTCCCCCTCTCTCTCACTGCTCATTCTGTTTTCTCCCACTGCTGCAGGCTGCCCTTTGTACTGGGCTCCTGCATGCATTGCTGCCTATTTCTGCCCACAAAGAAATCCACAGCAGTTCCAACAGAGCTCTGTTGAGCTCACTCACTCACTCCCCTCCCTCACTCCTCATTCTGTGTCTCCCACGCTGCAGGCTGCCCTTTTGTACTGGGTTCCTGCCTGCATTGCTGGCTTTGTCTGCCCACAAAGACATGTGCAGTAGTCCTGACACACAGTCTGCTTGAGGTCGCTTCTCTCCTCTCACAAGCTCGTTCTGTTTCTGCTGGCGCTGCAGGCTGGCCTTTTGTACTGGGCTCCTGCCTGTGTTGCTACCTTTTCCTGCCCACAAAGAAATCCACAGCAGTCCCGACAGAGCTCAGTTGAGCTCAGTCACTCCACCCCCCCAGTCACTCGATCCTAATCTGTCCCAAACACTGATTTCCGACAGCGACTGTGGTATTCTGTGCCAGAAGCGTGGAAACACATTTTGGCCAGGATATAAAAAGTGACAGATGTACTGTTCATAAGGAGGTGTGAACAAATGCAGTGTTGAAAATCTGGCGTGAAAATATTACTAATTTGCAAATTTACAAGGGTGCGTGGAAACTGCACAACACAAGCTCGTAACACAGTCATTTTATGGAGTTTTATCAAAAAATTTTCAACATAGGCATTTTAGGACCTCTGCTCATGAACAGTGTCAGTGTGATTTTCTTAATACGTCCCAAACACTGATTTCCCACAGCGACCGCTCTATTGTGCGCCGGAAGAGTGAAAACACATTTTGGCCAGGATGTGAGAAATGACAGCTGCACTGTTCATAAGGAGGTGTGGCAAAATGGCAATGCTGAAAATCTGGAGTGAAAATATTGCAAAGTTGCGAAGGTATGAGTGTGTGTGGAAACTGCACAACACACATTCATAACACACTCATTTTATGGACTTTTGTCACCAGATTTTCAACATAGGCATTTTAGGACCTCTGCTAACGAGCAGTGTCACTGTCATTTTCATAATGTGTTCCAAACATGGATTTCACAGCGCCACGCTTATTCTGCACCGAACTGCAAAACACATTTTGGCCAGGATGTGAAAATGACAGCTATACTGTTCATAAGGAGGTGCAGAAGAATGGCAATGTTAAAATCTGAGGAAAATATTATTAACTCATGAAGCGCTTAGCGCAGCAAAAATCAAGAATGCACGCTCACATAACACAGTCATTTTATGGAGTATCATCACCAATTTTCAACATAGGCATTTTAGGACCTCTGCTCATGAACAGCACCACTGTCATTTTCTTAACCTGTCCTGAACACTGATTTCCCACAGCAACCGTGCTGTTCTCCAGTTGACGAACACACTGGGCCTGACACAGCTTGTTACCTCCTACCCATATAGGGGTCATTCATTAGATCTGGTCTTTCTTTGGTATGGAGATCACTGACTTGGGGTGGAACCAGTCAGTTGGTCGGACCATTACACCATAAGGTTTAGTTTCAGGGCACCCTCTAATAGGTCTGCCTCACAGAGATGGTCCAATACTGCCCTTTAAGAGGTATTGGCCCCAAAGACCTAATGTATGTGCTGAATCTATCGAGTCTGTCAGGTGAATGCATGAGTCCAGATGGTCTTGTATTAGCCTATAATAAGGCTGGAGATGCTCTGGACAAAATTGCTCCTGTTCATGTTCAGCTCTCACCATCCATCCAAGGAGTCCATGGTTTGATGGCTCCTTGAAGGAATCAAGGCAGTAGGCCGAAGGCTGGAGAGAGCCTGGCGGAAATCGGGCCTTGATGCTGACAGGCTTAGATTGTTGGTCCATTATGATAGCTACCAATCAGAAATCACTCGTAAGAAGGCAGAATTCCTGTCCAGAGAGATTTCTGCTGCAAAGAATCGACTGGCTCAGCTTTTCCGGACTGTGGACAGACTGTGCAATCCAGTCTGTCTTCAGCCGAGAGAAGCCTTCTCTCAGCTTAGATCGGAGGAGTTCGCTCGCTTCTTTGCAGATAAGGTTGCCAGCATCAGGTCCGGCATCGGTCTGACTTCTCCTACGGGGATTGTGGTGGATGACTGGTGGTGTCTTATCCTCAGTCTGTCTGGTTAGATTTTCACCGCCGGAATTTGTGGACATTGTGAAGATCATCCAAACAATGCGACCAACTAGTTGTAGTTTGGATCCGGGTCCTACATCACAGTTAGTAGGTTGTGTAGAAGTTATCTACCCAACTTGCTGACATTATCTGAAATCCTTGGAGAGGGGTGTTTTTCCCACCCCTTAAAGAGGCAGTAGTTCGACCACTCCTAAAAATCTTCCTTGGACCCAGACTGTCTAGCTAACTACCGGCCTATCTCTAACCTGCCATTTGTTGGTAAGGTTATTGAAAAGGCAGTTGCATTGCAATTGGATGATCATCTTACTTCTCATAATGTCTATGATACTCTCCAGTCTGGCTTCAGGAAAAGGCATAGTACTGAGACTGCCCTTGTTCGGGTATTAAGCGACCTCCAATGGCCAGAGATCGAAGGCTTGTACCATTCTGGTCCTTCTTGATCTATCTGCTGCATTTGACACTGTAGACCATGGGGTGCTATTGGAGCGATCATGGGTCTTTTGTGGGCTGTCTGGTACAGTCCACAAGTGGTTTTGTTCTTACCTCACTGGCAGGTCTCAGAGAGTTGTCACCAGAATCTATTCCTCTGACGCTTTCCCTGCCGTAAGGCACCACAGGGCTCATTTAGCTCCCCATGTTGTTTGCAGTGTATATAAAGGCTATTGGGAGAAATCATCAAGCACACAGTCTGGAGTTTTCACTGCTATGCAGATGATACTCAGCTGTACCTGTCATTTCTCCCGATCAGAGCGATGCACTCTTTGTACTTAATAACTGCCTGGATGAGATCAGAATTTGATGAGTTCGAGCTGGTTGAGGCTCAATCCGGATAAGACTGAGGTATTGGTCGTGGATCCAGGTCGTCCTGGGGTGGGTTTGGGTGCTGGACAGCCATCAGGTTTAAATACTTGGTGGCGTACCGCTCTCTACCTCTCGAAAGGTGCGAAATCTGGGCGTTATTTTTGATGATGGTCTGACCCTGAAATCTCAGGTGTCAGCTGTTGTCAAATCCTCTTTTTACCTTCTGAGGAATATCGCCCGGGTGAAACATCTGATTCCCGAGGACCTTCCAACTTTGGTCACACCTTTGTCACTACCCATCTGGACTACTGCAACCCTCTACCTAGGGCTACCAGGGTCGATATCTGCCGCCTTCAGCTGGTGCAGAACGCTAGCCAGGCTTTGACTGGGACTCTTAGAACCAGTCACATTATGCCTGTGCTTCGCGAACTGCACTGGCTGCCTGTTCAGTGGCGGATCACCTTTAAGGTTGGTTTACTAACCTTTAAAGCCCTACATGACCAGGGACCCGGTTACCTGAAAGATCTTCTGGTTCCCTATTTCCACCTCCGTCCTCTCCATTCCGCCAGCGAGGGACTGCTAGAGATTCCCAGGGTTTGTTTGAAGTTATCGGGATCTCGTGCTTTTGCCTTTTTGGCTCCAACCCTGTGGAATTCTCTACCTCGCTGGTTGAGAGAATGCCCAACCGTTGACAGTTTTAAAACTGCTTTAAAGACATATCTTTTTACCCTGGCTTATTCTTTTTAGTCATGGTTGTTTTAATGTTTGGATTTTGTTGTTTTATTTATTTTTGTACAGCTCCTTGATTTCGAAAGGCGCTTTATAAATAAACATGACTTGACTTGACTTGTTCTGTGCTGGAAATGCGAAAACACATTTCAACCAGGATGTGGAAAATGACAGCTGTACTGTTCACAAGAAGGTCTGAAAAAATGCCAATGTTGAAAATCTGGTGTGAAAATATTGCAAATTCGCAAAGTTACGAACGTGCGTAGCAACTGTGCAAGCATGTTCGTAAAACAGTCATTTTGGGGATTTTTCCCACCAAATATGCAGTATAGGCTTTTTCAGGAACACTGGCACTGTCATTTCGCTAATCGGTCCCGCAAGAGGATTCTGCTCAGTGACTGCAAAATCACCTTTCGGTGCTGAATAATGCCATGACAGTGCCAGAATTCATGAGGAGGGGTCCCAAAAAACACCATGTTGAAAATTTGGTGCCAAAATTCAAAAAAATGCCTGAGATATGCATCAAAGTTGAAAAACCCCTATTTATTCCATTATACAGCTTACCGGTATTTCCTCAGTTCACGGTCGGCTTTGAAGAGTACAGACATTTTCCTGGTCTACCGAAGATTGTTGCGCCAGACTCTGGAAGTACTGTAAGTACTGGGTGAGGGGGGTGTGGGGAGGCAGGGTGCGCAGTGGGTGAGTGCGAGTTGTGAGAGGGGGGCAGGGAGACTGCCGAGGGACCATTTCCTTTTTTACAGGTAAAAATTAAATTAAAAAATACATTGTGGGACCATTTTTATTTTAGGTGGCATGCTGGGTTGGGGATCCCAGCATGCCAACGGAGTATTTTTGGGGACAGCTGCAGATGACAGGGATTGGGCATCCCCCCGGCACACAACAAAAGGGCGGTGTTACATTATGCCGATGGAATTGGGCATCCCTGTCAGCACACAACAGAAGGGGGTGACATTGTGCCAATGGGGGATTGGAACTCCGTTGGCAGACAACAAAACAGGGGGGTTACATAATGCTGACGGGAGTGGGCTTTTCCTGCTGGCAACATAAACTTGGGGCACTGAAGCCGAGTGGGGATTAGCCCTGTTGGCAAACAAACATGGTGGGGGAAGCACATGCCGTCGAGGGGATTAGGCACCGGCAGGGGGGTTTAATATTTTGTGAACACAGTGGCAAAGTCACGCCATGTTCACAAACAATGTCAGTGTTTTCAAGGTTCTGCTCTGCAATGATGGCGTCCCCTCATTGCAGCGAATGGCTGATGCTGCAATGATGAGGTGGCCCCCGATTGCAACGGCTAAAACTTTAGTTGTGCATGCTGGCTGAACTAGTGTCAGCAGCAGCGTGCCATGGCATTGGGGAAGTGGGCTGCTCCCTTAAAGGCTGTGGGGCATTGGCCACAACAGTGTCATGCCTCTCACAACCTGCTTCTGGAGAAAGCTGCCACAATATGTTTCTTGGGCGATGCACACAATCATCATAAAATGACACATCATGTTCAAGGAGGTGGGGTAACAAGAGCTATGTGTGAGCTGGGTTTGGGAATGGACCAGGATCATTTGGGGCCAGCCAGTAAGGGAGGATTGAGCATCCCAGTCCAGCTCGACTCTGAGTCCCACAGCTTGCCTGCAACCTAGTGGTGGCTGGGTGGCAGCAACAGCAGGACCAGTAGATGTGGAAGGGATGTGCACTGATACATTACACATGTGTCAATGCGAATGTGCATGTGTGCATCACTTGGAAATGTCCCGGGGAGAAAATGAAGGAAAATACCTTGGATCACTTGGCATCCCTCTAGGCCCAGACAACCCTGCATGGTTCACCACCTCCCGATATGGCTGTGTGTAAGTGGTGGTTAACCTGTAAGTCCACAAAATGGGCCAGTAATGGCACTGAGAGGATACCACCAGGACAGGGGACACAGGTGGAAAAACAAATAAAGAAAAAAATTAACCAGTGGAAACTGACTAAACTACAGCTGGCATCTCTAGCTTGCAAAAATTGGTATCAGTTAATTTGGTCATAGTGTTTCAAAGCAGAAAAAGGTTTTAGAGTTTGTCACCCAGACAAAACTGCCTTAGATCTCGGTTGACAGATAACAGAATCCCAAAGAAAATGTGGGATATATAACCTAGCTTTGTTGCCACAGACATCTGAGCATCTGTGGGAACCATAAGGAAAAAAGTTTGGAAGAATGTGTTTGCCCCAGAAAGATTGTCACAAACAAATAGAGATTATGGACCATTTCCTACTGGAGTGCAACCCCTTCAGACCTGCGAAACAGCTGTTTCTACAGAAAGCACATGAACCTTCTGCCAAAAAGATGGCAGGGGAGGGTTGTGCTAGTCACAGTCTCTAATGCTGTACAATGGCATTGGTGACTGGGGCAAGGGAGGTGCTTGAAGGAGGGTCCTAACTGGGGTCTGGGGGTCAGTTGCACTTTCAGGGGTGGGTCCACTAAACTACTAGGGACATCACTAGTATGCTGCAAAATGGGCAATCGGGTTAGGGTCCATTAGACTATAAAGGATATCTAATATATTAAATGGTGGGTAATCAGGGTATGGGGATCCACTAGACTAGCATGGACATCACTAGTACATAAAACAATGGATGATTGGGGGCTGGGGATCTACTAGACTACCAGGTACATTAAGATATATATATATAAAGAGAGAGAGAGAGAGAGAGAGAGACAGAGAGAGACAGAGAGATACATATATATAAGGAAGGGTGATCAGGTGAAACCACTAGACTACCAGGAACATAGAGATATGTTACAAGATGGGTTATCAGGGGTGTGGGGAACACTAGACTGTCTACCAGGAACATAGAGAAACTTTACAGGATGGATGATGGGAGGCACCTCTGCACAGGGATAAGGGCATGGTTTTGGCAACATTAAACAGTGCTACACTGGAGGCTGTTTTGCTTTGCTGAATCCTCTGAATATACTGCTGCACCCAGTATGCATGGGGGATCACTCATTTGAATGAGTACAGTGGCACAGTCTGCACAGTCATGTAGTCGGGCTGGCACAGCACACTGGGTGCCTTTGAATATGGCCCCTACCCTGTTGACTCATGCTATTCCTGGTTCACACAGCAGTAACACAGTTAGTGCTGTGCTAACCATTTGAATATGGGGCCCATTTCAATAGCTGCAAGTGTATACAGTGCCTTTTGTACACTCTCTGTCTCAAAGGGCTTAACAAAGCCAGGACAAGCAACAGTGATATGCAGTACCTGGTTGATCCGAATTGCAGTCTCTGTTATCTTGTAAATGCCTATGCAAGTTCTAACAGTATCTTATCTTGGGAGGGTCGCAGGAGATCTGTTAGGGTCTGCAGAAACAGAATAGGCAGAGAACATCTGGGAAGACTGGCTGGCCAACCCAACCCCTTTTTGTCGACAAATCCAATGTTTCTATGTATCTTGCATTACAAAGAGGATTATGTATGAGCAGTCATACATAACAAGGATATTCTTGTATCGAGAGTTTTCTGGTACGAGATGACCCGAGCACAGCTCGAGAGGTACTTGTTACCAAGAATAGATCCAGAAGCAAATGATTTAATACATTTTAATGGACCAACATAGATGTAACAACAAGAACAAAGTGCTCTAGCTTTTGGACCAACCAGTCCTTCCTCAGAAGCTCATGGCAGTTGTTTAGAAAATACAATACTTATAACAGCTAGATAATGCAGAGAAAAACAGAAAAAAATCCCCATTGGTTTAAAATACTCATTTAAAAAAAAAAACAAACAGAAGATGATGTCAGAGAAGTTTGACAGTACAATACTGCCCTCAGTCCGAAAGAACCTTGGGTTCAGATGTGCTTGGTGCAACACACATACAAAGAATCCTACTGCACATAAATTTAATTGACATAAGATAACACTGCTGAAGTAGATAACTCCCAAATCAAGCCATGAGTGTCACAGTCAGTATAAGGATGCTTACTGAAAGGCAACCCCCACCCAGCTTAAAGACAAACTAAGATAGTTATAGGGCTCATGAAATTACAATGTATGCATTAAAGACAAGAATTACCAGTAAAGTTGTCTAAAAAACATCAGTGCACATTGTGTGATGTGTAAAACCTAGCTGGACATGTCACCCAGCTGTATTCTCAAGCTAAATAAAAGGCCCAAGAAATTACAAAAACCTCAGGACTATATAAATGATAATTTAAATATAAATTGATAATATTAGTGTCAAAAAAAAACTCTAGTCGAGGAACCTCAAGGAATTAAGACCATGCAGCCTGATATGTACTGATGTCAATATATACTGAGAATGTAGCAACTTCATGTACCACAAGTGTCTAGGGAATCTGAAAAAGAGATAAAAATGTAATTTATCTCCTCCTGTTCATACAAACAATATAACCTAACCCACCCCACATCACAATAATGTGGGTGGGGGAGATACATAGCTTAAAGGAGATGTTGTTCTCTCTCCCCCCTCCTTTCTCTCTCTCTCTCTCTCTCTCCCACAGACACACACACACACACACACACACACACTCACTCTCTCTCCTAGTAAACCTATATTAACTTCATTCACTGCAGTTGTTCCCCAAAGGAATACAACTTGTCATGAAATCCTGAGTAAATTACTACAATATTAGCCTAATGTAAAAGATCTGTGCAGGACCCCAAGCAAATGAGATCACACATCCCAATATGTACAGAGTTACAAAATTATATATAACAGTATAAGATAACACTCCTGTATGTACTCTAGCAGGCTGGGTAATCTGAATATGGTGCAATGGAATCAATCCCCACAGGCAAAGATAAAAAGTAAGGAGAAATTCTTTATGTGTGTGAAATAAAAATAGTAACACATTATAACCCTATATAGCTAAATAGAGACTTACCTCAATGTGACAGCAAGCCCCACATCTGTTATATCACATACCTCACAACACATACCACACACATACATACACACACGCATCCACATCTCACATGCTGAAGTCCTATAATATGTCAGTTTGAAGAAGAAAAGGTCTGTGGATGTTAGTTTCTGTAGTGTCCCATAAAGCCAAGATCCACATTCATCCCATCTGCTACCATATTGAGATGTAAATAAGTTTAATCTCAAAAGCTCGCCTCTGTTGTGTGTTTTTGAGATTTCCTTTTAAGACTATTACTGACATATCTGAGACTGAGTGGTCAGGCTGGGAGAAGTGATGCCCACTGGTTTTTCAGTCTTCCTTGCTGTAATAGTATGTCTGTGTGAGTTCATCCAGTGTGGAGCTGTTGTGTGTCTCTCCTACATAACCTGTTTGTGGACATCTCTTGCACTGAATGAAATAAACAACATGTCGTGACATGCATGTATAACTCCCATGCACCTGGAATTGTCTGTTTTGTGATGTAACCACACAGTCTGAGGTAGAAATGAGCCCACAAGTCTTGTCTTACAGGGGCGTTGATTGCAGGGTCGTGTGCCATTGTGTGACATGGTATTCTGTTCCGGTGAAAGTTTGCTCCTAATAATTAGGCTGGATAAATTTGGTGGTTGTTTAAAAGATAGTAGTGGGAGTTCCTTAAAAATACAATTAAGGGTGTCATCCTCACTAAATATTGGGTGGAGATCTTTAATAATCTTACGCAGACATTGAAGGTCTGGATGATATGTGACTACCAAGGGTATTCTTTCTGTAGCTGTCTTTTCTTTATATTGAAGTAGTTGTTGTCTTGGTACTATGCGTTGCCTGTCTCTGTTATCCTGTCAATTTCCTGGAAGAGTGTCCTGCTCCATAAAGGTGTTTTTCAACATAGCCAAATGTGTATCTCTGTCATCCTCATTTGAACAAATACGTTGACAACGTAGTGCTTGACTGTATATGACAGATTTTTTGTATGGTTTGGGTGGTTACTTTTCCGTGCAGGTATCTCTGTCTGTCTGTTGGCTTCCTGTAAATATATGTATGTAAGGTTCCATCCTTAATGATGACTGTGGTGTCCAGAAAGTTAACCTTGGTGGTAGAGTACCCAAGGTAAGCTTTTATGGTAGGGTGGAGATTATTAAGTTTGTGATGAAAATCTTTGAGTGCATCTGTGCCTTCATCCAGATGATAAACAAATCATCAATGTAACGGAAATAAGCCAGTGGTTTGTGGGATACTGCCTTAAAAATCCTCCTCCAAGTCAGCCATAAAGAGGTTAGCATACTGTGGAGCCATTTTGGTGCCCATTGCTGTTCCATAGTTTGAACATAATGTTTACCATTGAAGTTGAAGTTGTTATGTGTCAAAATGAATTCATAAGTTCCCCACCACTCCAGGGTTGATGTTTTGGTCAGGTCCTTTCTCATGTATGTATTTAAGGCATGCTGCAATGCCATCTGTGTGTGGAATATTAGTGTAGAGGATGTTACATCCATTGTCACTAAAATGGTATCAGGTGGTAAATCCTTATAACCAGAAAGTACACGCAAAAGTGCGTAGTGTCCTGGATATAACTGTCTCTTTCCATAACCAGCGGTTTCAAAATGGTCTCTACAAACCCTGAGATCCCCTCAGTCAAGGTACCATTACCAGAGACTATGGGTCTCCCTGGATTGCCAGGTTTATGTATTTTAGGCAGCATGTAGAATGTCCCTGGCTTTGGTTCAGCAGGGATGAGGTGAGCTAGTTTCTCTCGGACATGGTCAGGAAAAGTTTTAATTAAGTCACATAGTTCATCTTTATATCTTGTAGTGGGGTCACTCTCCAGTTCTCTGTAGTATGTAAGATCTGTTAGCTGTCTATTAGCTTCAGTAATATAATCCTCTCTGTTTAAAATCACCACTGCAGAACCTTTATCAGCTTTTTTGATGACAATGTTGTGGTTTGATTTCAGTGTCCCTATAGCTCTCCGTTCCAGTGGAGAGAGGTTATAATGGGTTTGTTTTTGCCTGGTAAGGATCTGACCACTGACTTGTTGGCAGAAACAATTAATATAATTGTCTAGTTTTTTGTTACGCCCACTTGAGGGGGTAAAATCAGATTCCTTTTTCTTATCCATTACATTATTGCTGTTTGCACTGTCTTCACTACCAATGATTTCTTCCCTGCCATGAAAGAATTCTTTAAGTCTCAATCTACGGAAGTACTCCTCTAGTTCACCACAAAACAGTATGTTATCCAGTGGTTCTGTTGGGCAGAAAGTGAGGCCCTTTGAAAGTACATTCAGTTCTCTAGTAGTCAGTGTGTGGTTGGACAAATTAACAACTGAAAGGTGCCCATCAGTATTGTGTTGTTGTTCAGTGACTCCATTATGTGCTTTATGGTTGTTAGGAAGTATGGTATGTTGAAGGGCATCTAATTTCCTATTTTTCACACGCATGGCTTTTCTTAAGGTCCTTTGGTAGTTAATGTGTATCTCTCCCAAGATGTCCTGAATAGGTTCCCCAGACACCCTTTCCAGAGTGGTTACAATTTCAGCAAACTCTTGTTAAGAACAACTTTTGGGCATATGACATGCTAATCCTGTGATTTCTCAGTTTCTCAGAGGTCCTATGACAAAGTTGTTCTGCATAAGTAGAATTGTTTGTATTTTTAATGGATTCCAAATAGTAAGACCTTTAGGGATAATGTTTCTCCTCTTGCACTGGGTTACAAAAATAGATGTCACTGTCTAGCCGTACAATTTCTTCTTGATGTTATGTAACTGCCATATTCTACAGCTTAATTCGGTATCTTCCATGTTGAATTTAGAAGAAATATTGTCTCTGTAAGATTCAGAGCAATGATTTGGATTTTTATCGGACTAATAGGTGCTCTAGCTTTCGGACCAAGAAGGACTGGTTGGTCCGAAAGCTAGAGCACTTTGTTCTTGTTGTTACATCTATGTTGGTCCATTAAAAGGTATCAAATCATTTGCTTCTGGATCTATTCTTGCAAGGACCAATACGGCAACTACTAAATCTAGATTTCTGTTACCAAGGGAACCTCAAGATACAAGAATTTCCTTGTTTGTGTATGACTGCTCATACATAATCTTTTATAGTGTATGGGCAGTCATAGCATAGAAAATAACACAAAACCAGCTGGAGAAGACAACAGAGAATACACATTTTAACATTTTCTTGTTTTTAACTGACACAGTGTGCTGCAGATGTTTCTGCAAGTTCAAGTTAAAAAAAACAGCAACTTCCAGCTTAACTGGATTGAGGAAAGCAACTATGTGGCAGCATTCCAAGTTGTTACGCTGCAGTAGTGACATAGCTAGTGCAGTATAACAGCTGTGATGACATAGCTACAGTACTGCAGCATAACAACTCCATTCTAGTTACAGATTTCTATCCATAACAACATTCTACCATACACTATAAGACAATACATAGAGGATTGTGTATGAGCAGTCATACATAACAAGGATATTCTTGTATCGAGAGGTTTCCTTTGGTAACAGGTGACCTCGAGGCGCAGCTGAAGGTACTCTGTTGCAAGGGCCTCAAGATACAGAATTTCCTTGTTTGTGTATGACTGCTCGTACATAATCTTTTATAGTGTATGGGCAGTCACAGCATAGAAACTCACACAAAACCAGCTGGAGAAGACAACAGAGAATAGAAATTTTAACATTTTCTTTTTTTTTTAACTGACAGTGTGCTGCACATGTTTCTGCAAGTTCAAGTTTAAAAAAACAGCAACTTCCAGTTTAACTGGATTGAGGAAAGCAACTATGCGGCAGCATTCCAAGTTGTTATGCTGCAGTAGTGACATAGCTAGTGCAGCATAACAGCTGTGATGACATAGCTACTGCAGCATAACAACTCCATTCTAGTTATGGATTTCTATCCATAACAACATTCTACCATACACTATAATATAATTATCTTATGTACTTTCTGTAACCATATGGCTAAAAACTGAACATTTTCCTAGTCTTTTTTCCCAGTCAACAATGACTAAATAAATAAAGTATGTCGAGAAATTGAGGGCAACAGGCGTCTGGAAAACATAAAATGAACCTAGCTCAAATGGGCAGACTGTGAATATAGTCCCTTATCTGCTAACAGTGTTGATGTATCTATGTATCTATGTAATATCTCACACAGCTGTACTGCATTAAAATCTGTGTTATTGACAGAGGAAATGTTAGCTCAGACACCAAGGATCACTCAATGCAGAATTCCAAAAAATACAGCCCCACAAAAACAGTTCTTTTCATCATTTACTTCTTCATCAAATTAACCCAGTCCACCCAAAGCATGCCCAACATTTCACCAGATAGGCTTCATCAGGAGATGATGGTCTTGGGCTCAATTTTTAAAGGAGCCCTCAGATCACCGCAAGCTGCAGCAATCTAGGGCTGCCGCAGTCTCGGGGTGTGCCAGGGACCCTGTGCCATATTTCATAAAAATTAGGGTTCCTGCACCCAAGGCCCAAGATTTGCCACAGCCACTGGGTTGCATCAAAGGAGTGGTACCTCTGTGGGTTTGATGAAAGGATCCATCAACCCCCCCAACCTGGCCCAACACTTGAGGGGGCCGTGAAGGTGGGGGGTGAATATGGCTGTAAGACGAGGACTGGAGCAGAAGGAGAATGGGAGGTGGTATAGGGAGTGGCGGAGGCATAGTGGTAATTTTGAGCGTGCTAAGGTGGCACTCTGGAGGAGCCCTGCACAAGTGTAGGCACAGTCCACAAATACCGGCACTCCTCAGCCAAGTGTATAAATGCAGGCGTTCTTTATTAGAAAATATTAAAACATACCACAGTGTATAAAATGACCAGACCATAACTATTGGGAAGTATGACCGGTTTCAGACATCTGTACATCGTCAGGGTGTGATTCGGCATTCAAAGTACCAGGTATACATGGAAGATCATTTAAAGTGATAGTGTCCCAATAGTAAATACATAGGCATGCATAATATCAAAGTGCATAGTGCTATATAAATACTTATAAATAATCCTCTATGGGGGTGTGGCCTAACCAGTGAGTGGAATGGCAGCTTAAATTTGGAGCTGCTGCATGCAGAAGATTTAATCTGAAATTGCCTGTACCCAGTATGATAAAGACCATAATTACTACAATTGTGAATACAGCTAGGCTCTGGGTGTTTAATTTTACCTTTCAGTGGTAAAACAGCCGAGATTCAACGAGGAGAGCCCTTTCAATGTTTATGGCCTGCAGCATGGCGGAGGCGCCCGGCCCAATGCTCGACTGCGCATATTTTAATGCCCTCTTTGAGAAGCTCTTACATCGCATGGACGAGGTGACGGAAGCTTCTCACCATACAACAGTGGCTATTCAAAATCTGACCAGGCACAGAACAAAAATAGAACAGCAGTCGCTGACGCATGAATCGGTGATCGAAGAGATCAGAGGGACGCAGAGGGACCAACAAAGTAAAATAAATACACTTCTGGCCAAAGTTGACAATTTGGAAAACCGAAGCCAAAGAAACAATTTGCAAGTGTTAGGATCCCCAGAGGGAGTGAAAAAGCATGATACTATTAAGTTTCTCCAACAAGCCCTTCCTGATATCCTGGGCTTACAAGTAGATTTCCGACTGGAGATAGAACGTGCACACAGAACTCTCACTCAAATGCCGGCTAACGGGGGCAAGCCTAGGGCTATCTTAATTAAATTACTAGCATATAACACATGGCAGGCACTGTTACAGAGGGCCAGGGAAGTGGGTCGCTTAAGCTGGCAGGGACATCCGATCTCAATTTATCAAGATTTTTCAAAGGATTTATTAAATAAAAGGCGTGAATATACTCCAATGTGCCATAAGATGCAGAAAATGGGCATCCAATATTCTCTAAGGTATCCATCCACGATGCGTATAATGCACAATGGGATTCCACTTTCTTTTGAGATGCCAGTAGCCCTGGAAGAGTTTCTGATGAGGCACCCAGGTGATTCCTCCAAACCTCCCACTTGTTCAGATCCCCCAGAATCTGAATGAATGCTGACAGATCCTGAAACTCAGCCCGAGACCCTAAATGGGCTTCCTCGACGCTGCAGGAAAAAATGGCAGAGATAGCCACAGACACAAAGATCACCCCCTATTAGGACCAGCCTCTACTCAGAATCGACAGATCAGGAAACACAGCATGGTGCGAGTATGGCCTTAGTGCGGTACATGACCCGGAACCCATACGAGGTGTTGAGATCCCCCTCGCCTTCCTCCAGAGATCCTTGTGTGAAGAGACTCCCCCGGTGGAAGCAGCCCCCCAGACCAACAAGACCATAGTGACTGAGGAAGATTTCAAATGCGGAGGCAACATGGACCCACAGAAGGAGCAGTGTTCCCCAGACGCAGCACCCGAAGACCGCAATGGCAACCAGGCTGCAGAAGCAGTGTCAACGAGTGGTCAGAGCCCCAAGTTCACTGAAGCAGCCTCCTGAGCTATTTTAGATAAGTAATAAATATGTATTCATGTTGTACAATGCAGGGGGCTTCTATTCTGTTTCGTTACTGCCCCCTGGTTGGGCTGATTTTAAATCAGCCATTTGGGCTTAGAGATCACGAGACATTGGGACATATGCCCCTCCAGGGTACACTGATCTCTAGGCCATAGTTAATATCCCCTGTGTAGTTACCCAGGAGAGGAGACGCTGGGGCAGAGGGCAAGAGATAAGGGCAGAAATAATTGATGGGAGCACCTCTGGTCTTGGTAACATGTATTTGATGCACATTGCAGAGTTTATGGAAAGTGGATGTGGTCCTTTTGCTGTGCGTTAGGCTTGATCCTGTTTATTCCTTGGTTTGGGAGTTTTCAACCTGATGGGGATGCCTAGGAATGTGTTTTACTGCTGGGGTGCTCTGGGTTATTAGTGATGTGAGGGGTTGGACGCCTTGGGGGTGCTGATTTTTATGACAAACGGAGCCTAATGGTAGTTTAGTCACGGGAATAAGGGCTCCCCCTTTTCTTTTATAGTTGCACCTTGCATCCTGGAGGTACGGAAAGGTTTTTAGCTGCAAGGGGCCCACAGCCTAAGCTCCCCCCATACTGATATATCCCCAGAAACAGTTTCCTGTTTACTAAATGGTCATTACATAATGCAGAATATATTCAAAATTGGTGCAGGTTGATGCACATTATTTTTGCATTCAGCCCCAGTTGCTATACCGTTTGGGAAACAGAAGGCAGATAGGTCGGACTTTGTCCTGACCACCACGTCCCCAGGAACCAATGTGCAGATCTGGCCTTTCCAAGGGTGGCAAGGGATCATATATGCAGGGTGACTCCAATGGAGCATGGAAGTGCATTGTGTAAATATGTTTAACTGTTGGTTTTCGTATGTGTTTGTGTTTTGGATCAAGGGGTGGCATACATTTAAAGAGCAATTAAGTGAAACCTGGTTGCCAATAGATGACGGAGGAAGATCCTAAGCAAAGGTAGACTCACAGGCAATCGCGGGCAACAATGGCCCCAACACCATATACTGTTGGAGGTTGCCAACTACATCCATAATCAGGATTTTCAGGATATGATCGGAGGTGAGGTGTTGAATACTCCAGCCTGCAATTGGGCTTATCAGTCCACTGGACCACCAGGGATATATTCAGGAGGTGGGGAGGTGTTTAATTACTTCATCCCGTGATAGTGCAGTGGTCACTGGACCCCATTCTGTGTTGAGGGGAGACACATTGCTGCCCCAATTGGGCTGGTGGGGGGTATTAACAGTATGCCTGCAATCGAACCATGGGGGTGGTAGGTTTGCAGCTCTTTTGCCTGTATTGGCCTGGGCGTCCTTCCCTGACTGCTGCCTGGTAGGGAGCCAGCGCAGAACCCAGGGGATGGCACACCTGCATGCTAATGGCATACAAATGGGACATAATCAATCAGAATAGCCCCGTGCCTTCACCAATTACAGCCATTGCATATCACCTTTTGAATATCGATTTTGGACTGCAAGTTAATACTGCACTTTATAACTTGTGGTGGTGCAAGTTCACTGCGCCATACACAGTGGTGTATGGAGTATATTCAAGCAGTTCCTCAACACAACTCCTTTGAATATCGCCCTGGACACACACCTTGCAACTATTTTGCACACCACAAGGAAAGCACCTACCATAGCATCATCTCATCTAAAACAAATGTTTAAATAGACATATTACTCCATACAGTCACAGTCATGTCCTTACACTGTCCCAAAAGTTATTTCACACAACAGCCACAGCATCGTATGTGAAGTATAAAAACCTGTTTTAAAATAGGTTATCATTCAAAGTATGACACTGTGTGTGGCTAACCATCATCATTAATTATAGTATGAGATTGTGGCCCAATATTTGCACAGTTTACTACTCAACAACTTCTTTTGATAACACCCGCAACAATCGCACCGTATAATCTAGTAAATTTACCACTGCAAGCTGTATATGCACAAAGTGTGGTGAGACAACTTCCATAGTGCTATATAAACGACCGATATTCATAGGTGGCACAAACAATCCCATTAACTGTATTGCACATGACATTCCCTCAGTTAAGTCACCTTTAAAAATACACACCTCTGACGGCACTGAACGTAGACTCCATTGTAGAGGAAACAATGAAAGGGCAAAGGCTGAAGACGAACCTGCACAGCTATTCCGCTACTGGGAAGGGATCAGAACACTGGCCAACTTGTAGATTGAGAAAAAACAAAAATATTATTGACCTTTATGCATTACACCACATTCAAGTCACAACATCCTCCACCATGTTTGTGTTTTGGTGGTTGGGTATCTGCAATGATCAATCCGTACCACCCTTATAAGGTCCAGCACACATAAAGTAAGTAATGTCAACAGTGATTCACCCCACAACAAACAAAAAGTGGCTACTACAACGAAGATTGTGCTCCCCAAACAATTGAACATTTGTAGAGTATGCCAACAGACAGTGCTCCCCGACACAGTAGGACAGCAAGACAATTATCAACAGGGCATTGATCACACAGATATGGCAACCATATGGTACTTCTCATCAAGATATTAACAATAGATTTCACTTACGTGGTGAGCTGGCGCGACCACAGCACCTCCACATGTTGCAGCTTCCCGGGCTCTAAAAAAGAAACAAATAAAAAAGATCCACATTAATAGATGAAATATCAGGTAAAGTGTTTTCTTCAAACATCATTTCTAATACTACATCGTCATACAACTATCATATGAACACATATCTCTACGAAACAACCTGTCTTCAACTAGATGTATGTTAACTCAGTATTACGATATAACAATCTTCTCATCTACAAAACACAACGAAATTATGACACCATGTATATATCTTTTCAAGACAAATGTCCATCCAATCAGAACAGTTACTAAAAATTCATGTTTCCTGGTGATTCCCTAACACTGTTTCTTAATAACACTTTTCCAAAAGATAACTCACAAATATATAATTGGTATGCAGTGCAAACAAACAGTACCTGCCTATCAATCACAATATATAACATTGTCATAATGCATATTGTGACACAAACATCTAAACATTACATGTACGTTTCATACATACCTAGTATATAGCTCTGTTCGCTAACAGTTTAAAATGCCAGTTATAATAAGAATAACACAAACACCGCGATAATGTCTGTTCACTCAATGACCTCTAGCTGAATATGGCAGCCATTTATGTTATTAACCATATTACCCTAAGGGCTATTAAAACACATTAACAAACATGTAGATATTCTATGATGTCCATTAATAACTACAATAATAAAATGAAACATGGCAGGACATATAGAAATAAGTGAATACAATCTAGGGACATATCATAATTACCAACAGATAATCAAGCAACACACCATTGAATTCACTGAGACACACAACGTAAATTGGCAATCATACTCATTGTACATTAACTCCACCAAAAAAGCAGAGGTGAAGCCACCCCCCCACAACACATCTACGCACGGCCATTTCTCAGATTCATGAAGAATGACTCCCTCACATCTGTAGTAATACAGTTTGTTATGGTAGTACAGGATCTTCTGCCAAAATGGCACTGCATTACTAGACTTAGTTAACACCTTTTGAATTCTTTGGGTGGCATATTCAGATGGATTTACACATAATAGGGTTGCACATCTGCAAGACAAAATTACGATCTGCAATATTCAGTAAACACAATTCACACTGAAAACAGGCTGAGCAACAACACATACAAATGAACACATGGTCAAGTGGACAGGAGAACCATGAACTCAAGAACCGATATTCACCGGGCTGTGCAGGCTGTATACAACCAACCAAGCCTGCGACGGAGACAAAAAAAACTAACTCGGTCACCCACAGCGGAGCAGCTAGATTTCGGTGAAACACAACAGCTACCACTGCTGGCCCCAAACAGTCATGCCCCGGGCACAATTGCAGGCCCGACTGCCATCCTCCCACCCCCTCCCAGTGGCCCGACTGCGGGCATTGCCTTCCCCAACACCAGGCAAATCATAGCACTGTGGCTCCCAGTGGCCCTGATACTCAGTGGACGAAATGCCCGATCACGCCAGTAATTAAGTAACCCACAATGCATCCCTTGTGGTCAAGTGGACAAAATGCCCAGTGCAGCCAGTAGTAAAACAACCCACCGTCCTCCTGAACATACAGTGGTGGTCAGTGGACCGGAAATGCTATCATAGACCAGTTAGTTTAATAACCCCTCTAAAGATAGCCTGGTGGCTGGTATCCCACCCCCACCCCGGGCACCACCCCCACCCACCTCACAGGCAGCGGACAGCATCACCACACACCTGCCACCCATCAACTGACTGCCCATGGGGCTGCACCATTGGTGCAGGCAAGAACCAATGGTATGCTATACTGTGCATCACATTCCAGTTGTGAATCAATTCATTCGTTAATCTGAACTGTCATGTCGACATGGGCTGCAAACACATTAGCTGTACTATACCAATGGCGTACTATCTACCAAGCGTCGATTGGAGGATGGAGTGCGAGCATGGGATGCAGGTACCAGCTGCCAGGGGCGGTGTGGGCACAGTCGTGGACAGGTCACACAATGCCCACAGGGCTATGTTCGACAGGGTTATTAAACTTACCTAATCGACCTTTGGTCCACTGGATCCCAACGGATCGTTAGGAGGGTGCCAATACTGCTCAGTCAAGCTGTTGATTGAACCATACCTCTGATCAGCCCAGAGGGGTGCTGTGAAGTATTCACTATTTTCTCTATTATCGGGCTGCACGAAGTATTGTTCCCGATGGCTGCAGCCTGTTAACGCACCATGCAATTCCTCGGGATTGGCAGACCTACATGGTAATAGCATGCAAATCACACCATAATGACATGATGCCCCACCTGCGCTTGCAATGATTATACCCTTGCATGTCACATTGAATATCGCAGACACACAGCTGTGCAGCTAATTTGCACAACCTAGCTTCTGGATATAATAACACAATTTGAATATCGCTGTATCATGAAACCCTTATTTCTTATTGTAACAACAACAATTTACGATAATAAAGTCTTGCGTTGGACTCAATCAAATGACCTTTTGGTATCAATGACTACCCTCCAGCCCGACTCTGTGCTGGCACTACCTCGCTTACAGCTGGGAGGCATATAAGTGTTCCTGAACCCAAAAAAAATATTTAAGTGACAGATGTAAATCACAGTACAGTTTTTTAGACTTACAACAACAGTAAATCGCCAGAACATACACAACAGTACTTCTAATTATAAGACCCAAACATTATAGGCCCAAGTATTATAACAATTCTATTTCTGTGCAGGGCAACACCATTATCCATAGTCTGTAACATGGAGCATCAAACACTATTGATGTGTATTTGTACATCTCTGTGTAATAAGCATTTCGGTCCACTGAGCCACAAGTATCGTTGAAGAGGTGGGGTCTATACACTTACTACGTGATCAGACATTGTTCACTGGACCACGAACGTTCATGATGAGAGGATTGTTTACAATATTACAGACAAGACTTCATTTAAACCACTACATCAAATAACTAAACATAATTTTGTTCTCTTCAACATACAACTAGTAAGTGTGTATGTGTATAAATATTCTATTTTCTGGCTGCTGTCTTAGCAAGCTCTGGTTTGTAAGTGAAGAACAGCCAGTAAAAGAAATGGAAGAAGTAGGTTACATGTTTGATAATACATCATACATATAGTATAAACTATTATAAAATGTTGAAATACGGGTTTCTGATTAGTATCAAACCGTTATTAACTGTATGTCAATCTTTGATTACATATCAAGACTAACACATACAAAACAATGTTCAACACTATTTTCAAATATTGCTATGATAATACTAATAAGGCACTCTGAGTGTTTATATCAATAGTCTAATCACTGTGTGGGGCATGCAGTACTCGGCCAGCGCCTCATGCCACATTACCAATAGCACAGACACAACATTGACATAATTGCTCTGATGTCTTGGCACTTATTGTACAGTATACAATTATTTTACTAATTCTGAAAACATGGACAACTATTATAAAAAGTTGTGCTGATTACTTCACATGAGTAAAGCGGTCCCCACAGCTGGCTTGCCAACAGTTTCCAAAAGCTCATAAGCGAGGTAGTACCAGCAATGTCATTCTCCGGTATCCCCCGTTGTTTCAAGATGTACAAAACGTTAGCGCAACAGCTTCCACTTCTTCTTCAACTGTACAACTGTCTTATTTTGACTTTCAGACAGATGTACAAATAACTGTTAATGCACCTCCGCCAATCAGTTTCGATTGGTACTCCTCATCAACACTCTTGCATCCCTAGCCTGGACTGCCTCAAGCAGTACACACACCTCGCAAGGTCCACTGTCTCATTTTGCACTATAGTTCTTAGTAGTTCTGATACAAACAAAAACAAATATCTACAATAGCATCATGTAACATATAATCATTTAACAAAGAATTCAGATACTAATTAAATTAAGAGCATGTCCTTCAATATAGCAGAAACACAGATCAGTAGCATTATAGGGCTAAAGGATCAGCCACCTCAACAGTAAAACAACTGCTACTACTATGGTGTCCCTACAACTATCCTCTGCTCGTGGGTGAGGGACTGCGACAGCATCGATTGGGCACCATGACATATCATCTGCCTGAAGTGTTCACACAACATTGTAACATGATGTTAAAGAGATAACCACACGCAGAACTGTGCACAGACCTATGAATCACTTAATAAATGTAAGACAGCTAACAAGTGATTGAAAGTAAAATGCGACAATGCAGTTATGCATTCATTGTATATACTAACAACTACCATTTCTGTAACATTAAAATAATCTATGTCCTGACATACCAGTAAAGAAAAAGATACATTTAACAGTACCACTGTTTATTGAAGTTACACATACCATGTTGGTACAGCTACAATACTGTAAGGCCACAGTAATGGTACTCATTAACATACTCAAACTATTACAATGTTGAGACATAACAATATCATACTGTGAACAGATAAAAGCAGGAAAATTACTATTGTTGCGCACTATTGTAATATAGCAAACCCATATGTATCATATATGTGGTGATGCATGCAGTTGATCAGTTTTTGACACATGTATGGTTCTGAAAAACAACTGTGTCTATAATATTTCCTCAAAACAGTCTACGATCTTAAGGACTTTCAAGTTCCATCTTGAGGTCTCCCAAATGACAATTGCCAGCATCGCGAAATGTACCATCTGGTGAATAGCAATCATTACAGTATTTTATTCGGGTGGCGTATAGTAGCCATTCCATGCATGCATGAAAAGCAGTAATCTGTACATTTACTTTCTGTGAGCTCTGTCAATCAGATACATATGATGCTCTGCTTGCCAGACTCTACACTCTGTAATATCTAATCTGATATACAGACATCAACATAACATAATAAACAAGGTCAATTTTGCCTCAACTAAATCTACCAGCCCTTTTGAGCCCAAATCAGCATCAAGATGTAATAGCAGTATGTCAGGAGGAAGTGAGTTCTCAAAGTCTGTGCATAGTTGGCATAAGATGTTCCATCATGCCACCACGACAAACCATCTTACACAACAATTGGAACTGGTCCTCCCAAAATCACAGACTGCAAACTCGCTATCGTCTTATGTAACTGCTTCCAACTATCACAAAATCCTTTACTATTTTCTACCATTCTAAGTTTTAAACTCAGAACTGTACAGAAACTACTAAGAAAGGACTATTCACCTATGACCAGACACTGAAAATCAAACATTTTCCACTCCTTATTTCAAGCTAACTTCAGTACTAGAAAAAACACACATAAAAAAAATTCCCTCCTACTCTGCTTCATCAATCAATGTAACTCATGCATTCAGTATTACTAGACTATGTTCCTGCAAAATCTGAAACCAAAGAACTGCAAAAATGCATCACACTATAACGGTTAAACAATTTAACATCAGAAACAAGTCAAGTGGACCATTTGTCCATACAACTCCACGTTGCTACCTCCTCCATTTACAGCTGTATCTGTAATTACTAAAATACTTTCTCACTTTAAACTATTTCTCTTAAGAATACGCATACTACCTAACAAAAGTTAACATTATGAGATTAAAGAAAAAAACGTTTGGTTAATAGTATGTACATGTTCTAATAAGTTTTTAATACTGAAAATATCATGTGAAGATGACTGCCCACAGTTCAAACTGCTTTTTCCAACAATATTCAAAATGGATCTGTTACTTCTTCTAATTTGTCGATCTCTGATTCGTTCTCAAGTGGCCTGACAATCTTAAATTTCATTAGTGAGCTAGCTGTCACTCAACACACTGTTTAATGATTAGATAATGAATGTTTAGCCACTCCCAAGTATTGATTAACTACTATCGAATGTGAAAAATACATTCACGACGATATACAGTAAAATTTCATAGTCTCAAAGTTAAACAATGCACAACATACTATCAAATGCATGATAAAATTTAAACACTGAATACAAAAGTATTTTTGAAACTTTAGTGCTCACAATAATTTTCAAGACTATCTATATATTGACACAATTTCAGATTCTATGGAAAAATAGCTAAATTTTCAATTTTAAACATAATCTGCTGCATAGCTGCTTCAAACTCAGTGCAGTGCAGATATATTTTAGATTTACAATGTTCCAAGCGTGCATATAACAACTGTGCAATACAGACTTGCAAAACACTAATTTATTGTAATTTTCCACCTCAAATGTCCTCATATATCCATTTAAGACCTGCTCACAACTGGTGTCACTCTTATGTTTAAACACTTCTACCATATAGTCATTTCTCATCAACTCAGACCAAAAGCGCCTTATATAAAAGCTTTAGTATTATAAGATGTATTAATGAAATCTGTACTATTCACAACGTTGTGGGTTGAAAGCAAAATAGTAAATTCTCAACTGAAAAGTATGACAAAACACAAACTTACAAGCATACATATGAACTGCACTCCGCAAGCTATAAATCAAAATATTTCAAAATTCTCACACAAATTTTTCCAACATATTCAGTTTAAGTTGTCTGTTCACAAACACAGCCACGATAATTTTGTGACTAGTACCCCACACAGTTATTTCGTCAATGAACAGCATCATGCACAGTACATGTACAGAGAAAACATTTTTCCCATGTTGGAAAAATTACAGCTCAATGGCAATACACAGGAGTACAAAAAACACAATGTTGGTAAAATGCAACGATATTGAAATTCCATTAACATGCAAGCATACCCACCAACTGTGGTACACACACTCACACAACAGTAATAGTGGCATATCCTCCCTAATTGTAAACATACTAATTGTTACAGAGTTGGTAATGACACACTATCCTCTCAGAGTTATACTCTACCATATAGTAAATTATCATACTGACTATCCCCATGACATGCTACAGTAGAAAACATGTTAGTACACAGGTAAAAATCACACCTATAAACCAATCATAAGAACACATGTGAAAAAAAATCTTTTAAATGTGCACTAAAATATTGAGAATGAACAAATTTCTGATGTGCGTAGCAGCTACTGATGCATATTCATAACAACTATCATTTAGTTATGTTTCTGGTGTTAACATTCTTAATGTACTATTCTATTAATACACAGTGTTATAGAAATTGATGGAAGCCTATTCAAAACTTGTTTTCTCTCTCCATACAGGTGCCTGATACTTCTGTAGAATTGCTTACTGTCACTGTCAACCATAATACCAAAATGCCAACTAAATACAGACGTAGATGTGTCTCAAAAGAGGCGGTATAATAGTACTGCTGTTGTATAGGGCAACAAACAAAACAGTAAGGCACACAAAAAATGAACATCGAAACAGACCTTTACTTCAACAGTGACCCTACATCAAGTCACTGCACAAAAACAAAATCCTTAACAGAAAACAAAAATGTATAGCATCACAAATGTTGTGTCCCAATCTCGGGCAGAAAACACAACTATTTTGCAGACATAACCATCAACAGGCAACAAAACAACACCGTAAAATAAAAATAGTGACTTACAACTCAGAAGAAAAGTATTTCCGATCACTGCTTAAGTAAAGCTAAGATCGAAGACTTATCACTGCTGTCTTTCTGACACACCAATAAAAAACAACAAGGTTACCTTTCTGATGAATTTACATCTGAAAGTCCGGTTTTGTCAACAGACGCACTGTTTGTACTACTAGCGATTGTAGCGTAGATGTGTACATGCTTGAACAATTCGAAACTTGTATATGCCAATTAAAAAAGGCTGCAAAAAGTATCCTTGTTTGACTGTTGACAACTTCTGCCATGTTTCTGGGACAGTGGCTGCACACACAGCATTCAGAAGCATATTTCTGGGAAGGAGTCTTATCATTACTTTGCGAAAGAACAGGCGTTCCAGTATTGATAGTCGACAAACTAAAAATGTCCTCAGTATCTCTGATGACAATCAATTGGATATGATGATGACTGTGAATCGACCACTCTTCAATAAACGGCACATGACAGCATGGTCATGTGATGCTACCTGCAACAATCAGGCAATCATCATTTCAAAAGTAGAGCACTTTGTTAGCCTATTCATAATAGAATCCCAAAGAGACATAAACTATTTACAGAAATTGACCAGTTGTGAAATCGCCCACATACTGGACTCATAGGTCACTCACTTGCATGTCTCGATACTGGTGTTTGTGATAGTTTTTTTTCACAACATGCGGATGCTTGCAGTGCATCAAACAGTCATCTGAAAACTTTGTCTACAGAGTATATGAAGTACAGCAAGCTGTACATAGTACTTGTTTAAATGACTTAATCGCAGTCAGGTGACATGCAGGGTGCCATCACTCTAAAAAAACTGCAACACATTCCTTCTGGACCCAAACAACTAATTTCCAGTGTAACACTTCAACAGAAAAATCTGTTTCAGTGTTAAAAATGACATTCTGAAACAGTACAGGAAGGAAATTGCTAAGTTTGAGGTTGCAAAGTCTCAAGTTTGATTCTGTATGTGTAACATGCAACCGTTTGTGCTACAAAAACAAACTGTCACAGTCAACCTAGAAACCTGGTCACCATACAATGCATGTGGTTCCATCTCGCAGCATTCTTGCTGTGAAATCTGACTTTCATCCACAAGACACCATTGTGCTATACAAACACTGTTTTCAAAACTGAGTGCAACACTTTGCCAACAAGGTCAGTGCTAAACAACATGGAAACAGATGTTACACCAAGTGAGATTTCAACATTGAAATGTTTAGAGCGTATTCTAATTCAGACAATGAAACCATTCAAAGCGATTCTACATCTGAACACAAAAGACACGGAAGATTCCACAGAAAGAGCTTGTTAGATCTAAAGGGTTCATATGAGTATCTACACTTCCTCTACAGGAAAATGTTCAAGCAATCTCAACAGAAAATAACTTGGTCATTCTTGTAAATGGTGTGCCTACAAAGGCCAAGGTTATCTGTGAGATCATGGCAATGTGCAAAGGTAAGCTGCCAAGCTTATTTAAAGAGGAACAATTCCTTTTATATAGACCTTGACCATAGATCAGATGGCGATCTCTATGACCAACATGATCTATTAGAAAAAATAAGCCAATCATTGAGAAGGTCAGTACACAGACAAGTGACAGCTATATGAACGGTACACAATTCACCCACTACATGAGCGAGATCCATTAGGAAACAACATTGATCTCTATCAAATGACAGGTGAAGGTGAGCCTGTCAGCATTTGGAGAGCAACACTGACCACGCTGCTTCCCAGACCTATTTCAAAAGGTCAGGCGGGCGCCTAGATGAAAGAAGAAATATGGGTACACGGTGCTGAGTACTGCACTAGCAATATCCTGAGCAAAGATGGCAAATTCAGGCGTAACACCACAGTACTGTTCCATCTGCTCTGGGAAGTGAGCACAGCATTCTGTCTGCATCTATAGCACATACCATTCATCTAACAAGTCCACAGATGGATTACAGCCACTCAATTTCTAGAAAATTAAAGCAGAAAGATAAATGTGCAAGTGAATCTGTCTTCCATGCTGCCAAGTCTCGTGGCACCAAAGAATATTAGTATCGCAGACACCGGGAAGTGATGACAATGCTATGATATGGCACAGCCATGGTTTGTCACATGGTTGTCACTGAATATACCTGGGGCGAACTCATTGAACTGTTTAAGTGGGCAAATTCCGATGTGAGGCATCTCATCGATGACTAATCGAAGATATTCCACCAGTCCTGTCTGTCCGAACACATTTTCTAGACGGTTCATGACATTCTCACTTTCATCTTGTCGAGGACAATCCTCCTCTAGGTATTGTAGAACACTACTTTTGGAGGACAGAATATCAACCGCAGGTGCCCCTCATATCCATATGTTATTGTGGATCAAGGATCGCCACGCATTGGTGAACATGAAAAGCAGCAGAAGTGCTATCATTCATCAAAAATATATCACTTGTCACATTCCAACAAGTATGACTTTCTACACTATGGAAGTTGGTACAAAAGTTCCAGCGACATATTGCGCAAAATATTGCCGGTGGTAGTAAGAACAAATCTAATTGGTACACACATGATAAACTTTGGATTCCTAGATGAGCTGGTCAGAATGGTGCCACAGAATGACCTTTTCTCAACAATGTGACACCTTGACAAAATCAGCCAAGAGGTATACAGAGTTACCCAGGGATGAAAAAGTGTACATCAATGACTGCAGCCCAAATCTTCTCCTAATGTGGCAAGCAAACATAGATGTTCCAGTTTGTGGCTGACAACTCACTGGCCCTGGTTGATGCGTCACCACGTACATAACTAAACATGAACAGACTAGCTTGCAAGATCTTTGGAAGATATTGCCACTTCAAGCAAAAGCCTGACATCTCCAGCTGTGATCATTGGGTTTGAAACTCTTTCACACAGAAAATGTGGGCTTACAAAGCCAGTGACCGGTTAATGGTTACCATCTGTGCCGGAAGTCTGGCGTATAGCGTTTCCTCGAATATAAACTACAAAGAGAAATGGAAGTGTGTACTGAGTTCCTCATGCCGAAATTGAGGAGCTCAAGCTGTCAATGCCTTCTTCAAAACATACGAAGAATAACCTGATAGACATACTACCGCAATAGACACCAATGACATGAATGATATGTGTCTGTTTGAGGTCAGCTAGAGTGGTACTGACTACAAGACAGGTGCAGCACCTGACTCAACAACGACACATTACAAGGTCAATGGACTAGATGGCTGTCTTGTGAAGGCACAAGCCATGGCTTATAGATCACTGCAAAACTGCATCTGAGCATATCAGAGCCACAGAACATTACTACTTTGCTCTCTATTCCTATTTAGACCCTGGAGGTGAGTCTGAATTAAAGGTGACTCTTACACTTGAGGAACCAGTTCAATCTCCACAGCGAGAATTTCAAGCTAAGTACTCACAGACATATACAAGACTAAAGCTGAGAAGAACGGCAGGAGGCAGAGCAACTTCAGGAAGACACCTCCGAATTGGTTCACAAGACAACCTTGATCCAGAAGGACAAGGTGTTCTAGGTGACCCTCTGCCCTTAAATGCCCCAGAGTGTTAATATCAGAAATTGAGACAGCCATGCAACATGGCACACACTCTATAGTCAACCCAGCTGACGAGAAAGACTAAATCAGCTGCAACAACAGTTCACTCCCAAGTGGTTGAAGCTGTCAACATGGTATACTACATGAAACAAAACAATGTGACTGCACTCAGTACAAGCCACTACTAATGTTTGTTAGCGGTTCAACTGGCACAGGAAGAGTTTCCTAATTGAAGCCATCACTGCAGTAAATGCAGTGTGACAGGCTCTTCAATGTCTGTTGCTGACTGCTCCCACAGGACTAGCAGCATACAACATTGGTGGAGTAACATTACACCATCTCTTTATGTTGCCATGCCGAACATGGGAGAACTGGAGAGTATCGTAAACTGTCATTCAAGGTTGCATCTCAGCTCCGTTCCATGTTCACAAAGATGCAGATTACTCATTGTTATGAAATCAGCATGGTCTCAATGTCATGCTTGCCTGTAATCATCGTCTAGCAGATCTTAGGTACTGACGATGGAGTGCCATTTGGTGGCAAAAGTATACTTGTGTTGGGAGACCTTTTACAATTTGCACCAGTCAATACGAGCAGTATTTACAACTCTGGCTGCCAAGCAAGCTAAGAATATCTCGGTTTGCATTGCAGGCTATAACATATAGGAATTTACCTATGTTGAGTTGATCAGAACATCGCTACATAAAGTAGTGATCAGCACAAATCACTTTTAGATAAGCTCGCTTTGGTTCTCTATCACCAGAACATGTTTGTATGTTAAATGATCAAAAATCACAGTACATAGTACATGCATAGAAACAGCATGTAATGTCTTCAGCGATATATACTCTACTAGCAAAGACACATAGTGTGTCTTATGCCACGACTAAAGAAATGCACTGAATTCAACAATCTAATGCTACAAAGAGAGGCAAGATTCTAACTCTGCATGCAGTTGATACAGTTGATGGCGTTATTCTTGATCAGCTAGTAACAAAGATGACTGAGCGACTAAGTGAACTGAAGTCAGATGTTTCACGAACAGCTGGCCTAGAAGCTATTCTCACAGTTTGTAGAATGCCGCGTATCATGCTGCGCTAATCTAGATGTAGGAACAAGGTATGGTAAGCGGTGCCATAGGAAACATCACTGACTTTGTCATAATGTCCAGAAGACATATATTGAGACACTTGTAGTGCAGCTTTGACAACAAGGAACACTCTGTACACATAGATCGAACCTGCATAAAATTCAAGGTTTTAGGATATCTACGTAAACGGAAACAGTTCCCATTATGTATTGCATATGCTGTCTCCATTCACAAATCTCAGGGATTGAGTTTGGATTCAGCAATGGTGAACATGGAAATTGAACATTTTCAAGGATGGCATGAGCTCGTTGCACTTTCGCGTGTACGAAGCCTTTCTGGATTGCACATCATTAGTATAGCACCTCAGAAAATACAGAGCTGACAAGCATGTATTCTTAAAGTACAACAGGTTACGTACTCTACATCAGCCACAAATGTCTTAATACCACTGCCTACATATCTGTCTGTCTCACACAATTCAGTCACAGCTAGAGAGCAACAAACGCAGCAAGCTTCCCAAGTGATTAGACAAAAAGAGTTCAGCAAAAGCCACAACTTCAAGTAAACGATCACAACCAACAATTCATCAGAAATCAGTTGGTGTAGCTGCTGTACCACTCTTTGACAACAACAGTAGAGTAAACTGCTATGCTAACTCAGCTATGCAAGTTTTTCTACATATGCCGCGGTTTGTGCAGGCAATATCTGCTTCACAAGACAATCCCCTATCAAATGCTGAAGCAGATTATCAAATGACTGACCACTCTAACAATGTGCAGTCACTAACACCACTATGACAGGTGTTATCTACATATACTGGATGTAGTACATTTGCTGCAGACATACAGCAAGACAGTACTGAGTTTATGATGGCTGTCATAAACAACCTGGATAGAGAGCGGCACTCAATGTGGCGGTACTTCACAGTAACATATGTTACAAAATATGTATGTGTTTCATGTGGCAATTCACGGCGTGAAACCACACAAGACATGCTGTGGATAACTCTCTTTGTTCCTGAAGCCAAAAGGTGTCAAATTTCGACAGCTATTCACTAATGCTGAGCGTAGTCATGCCCATATGGAAGAGTGCGGAGGCAGATGCACTCAGTCCATATGTCTAAGAGTTCATCTCTCAATAACTGTTGCTTATGTTGCACAGATTTGACTAAGCAGACTCAGGTTGATACTCCTATCACAGATTACACAGCCAGTAGAATAGTCTTCAACCAATCACTGTTTGACACTCACAGTATAATCTATCACCATGGTCAATCCATGCATTCTGGGCATTGCACCTTGTTACTAAGGTGCAGAACTGGATGGTTAGGTGTGGCCGACTCTATGACCTTTTAAACAGAGACTGCCACGTCACTTGAAAAATGCATATCTTCTAATATTGAAGAATTATGACAACCTTCATATTTCAGAAGAATAGGACAAAACATGTAACATTTTAAAATGACTACTTTTGTCCAAAAAATTCATGCCTCATTACAATGTTGTATAATGTACAACTGTAAATAAACAATACAATTTCAACAAAATGGAATTCTAATACAGACATTACATACACTGTGACATGTTAGATCTTGTGTAGATCAGTGACTACATGAAAATTGTTGTAGTAGCTTCCAATCGATCCCAACAATATTCACAGTCACTAGAAAACCATGATTACATGTCTATCAAAGTTAGTACATCTAAAACTGCAGGACTTCTCTCTCTCCTCTGCATCATCTTTAAAATCCATGTATCAACTCATATATAACAACAAATTGATATGACTTATAAGCTCTTACTCTTTTGCAAACAAAGAGAACTTCTCGATTATTATCATGAATAACTGAGCTACCCTTATAACATTCAACAAACATTCCACTCTGTCACAAGTTGTCTATCAACACTTCAATTTATCTAGTGACTCTTGACATATAGAACACCATTCGATCACCATGCAACAGTGTAGAACTATCACACTTTCAGCGTAGTACTAGTATTGTACATATGTAAAACAACTACCTTTATTGATAATGCAAGAAGCTGAGTTACACAACTGTAAATAATAATCAATTACTGAATCTAATTTAGTGACTCTTACAAGTGTTTAAAATTACTTGTACATAATAGAAACATTTGTTTTCAAGTGTACATTGTTAATAACTAGTTTTGATACTTGTACTAAAAAATAACAGTGTAACACTACAGTACAAGTGAATGTTTTAGATATTATTCAGCAGTATAGTAACAACATTTAACTAACCATAAGTTTATTAAAAAATACATTCCATGACAGTTTTAGTATTTACAAGTTAAGAATTTACATAGAAGCCAATGTAAAATTGATAAAATGTCATTTGTTCATGTAAAACATAATATTTTTTAACTTGTCACATAAGTAATTCTACCGTATGTAAAAATATTGACAATTGTAAATCAGGCACGGTTGCTGATCACAACAAACTGCATACCTGTTCCTGACAATATTTATGATCGCCTCAATTGAGGGGTTGGGTGAGAATTTTCCATTTGCACTGAGTCAGTGACATGTTATTAAATAATATCAATCAAATGTCACAAAACTTACATTTGTGTAAATTGTTCTACTTAGACAGTCAGCATATGGTTTTAAGCCACCCAGGAACATCCCATTATCAGTCACACAATTACAACAAAACACTTGTCTATCATGTTTGTAATCACACTTCACAACAATGACTTTCCCTTATTAACATAACACACAAGTAATGCACTACACATTATTACAACATACAACCATTTTTAAAAAAGTAACATTTTTTACAAACTACATTCACATTCAATAGTAAAAATATAATGAAGCGCCACAGCTTCAGCCTGACTATTAGAATTCCAGGTTGAATGTCAGAAACTACTTCCTCACATAAACAGTAGTGAGTACTGAAACATAACTAAAAACACACAACATCTGATTAGTTTCATATAATATCACACACTCCAATCCATATTATACAGTTATTATTATTCTTATACATTTACATATTTGACAAGCAATGATTGCACATACAAAAGATTATATGAGACTGCTTCTGTTAACTAAATTTCACTCTTAGTTGAACCTTTCTCCATTTGCCAAATTGGCAATAAATTTTTAAAACCATAACCACCTGTAGACTCCTTACTTTAAATACCATTATGACATAAAAATAAGTGTCTATGACTTAAGCATACAAATCAATGTTTACTAATACTGCTACAACTATACCTCCATCAATTTGTTTGGTACCTATGACATACAGTCAGTATCACAGCATATACAGCGATGTGGGACATTGCATGTCACATTTGACAGAATTTCTAACAGTGTCAAAACTCAGCAATGTACTTACTTTTCCTGTGCCTATGCAGTCATTATTACTATACCAAGGTGCCACACATCAGCACCCAACAGGTCACCAGCTGTGACTATACATGTACCATTCAGTCACTACTATGTGCTTCAGAGTCTGACAAAATGATGTTTCTCATTGGCTGCAAACATCCTAACAACCTTATGTTAATCTTTTATTACCATACATGAAGGGTTGACGATATACTGAACAAGGTTTACAACTGTTTAAAACATGTTTCATTATTATAGCGATAAGTCCTCCAAGAACTGTGTTAATGGTCAGTCAATCACCCTAAGAGACATGTGCCAGTCAGCACACCTCGTGCCAGCACACCCCTGTGTGTGTGCTGTGTGTGTGGTGCTGGGGGTGAACTCAGAGTTACAGTTTTCAACCCTATCAGCGAATTTCCTCACTTTTGTCACTCTGGAACAACCCTAACAAATGCATTAAATGGAGTTTTGCCTCTAATTTCCCTTCTTTTTGAGAATGATATCGAAAAATAGTGAATGTAACTCGCTCCCGCAACATGATGTATTGTGGCATAGTAACAGGAGCAGCAACACAAACAGAAATGATAACAGTGGCACACATGGTAACACAAGTGTGAATGAGAACAGAAAGGGTAATGCACACAGTGGCGTAGATGGGAATGGTGTGCCATGTGATGTCTTGTCACATAGTAACTAAGCGTGAATGAGAACAGAAAGGGTAATGCACACAGTGGCGTAGATGGGAATGGTGTGCCACGTGATGTCTTGTCACATAGTAACGTGGTGTCTGTAAATTGAAATGTCAATGGGCATGGTGACACAAAGTGAAACAGAAAGCGAAACAGTACAGTACACACAAATGGCAAAAAAGTAACAAGCATGGCGAATATGAAAACGCAAGAGGATGGCCTGCGTGGTAGCATTGGGGTGTGCTTTGGGATGATCACCTAACTCTCACCCCATGACATGTATAAAGCAGCAGAAGTACAATAGAATGGGGTGAGAGTTAGGACCCATGATCCCAATGCACACCCCAATGCCGGTTGGGGGGGTGGGTGGCGGGTGCAAGGGGGTTTTGCAACCCTAACAGCGAATTTCCTCACTTTTGTCGCTGTGGAATAACCCTAACTAATGCATTAAACAGAGTTTTTTGCCTCTAATTTCCCTTCTTTTTGGGAATAACGAGAAATAGTGAATGTAATGCAGCGGCGGGAGCGCGGGGCCCTCAGACCCAGCGCTCCCCTATAATCTTGGGCATACTAACAGAGACAGAAACGCAAACAGAAATGCTAACAGCGGCGCACGTAGGTAACACAAGCCCAGCGAATGAAAACAGAAAGGATGACGCACATGGTGGCGTGAGCCGAGAACGGTCTGTCACGTGATGTGTTGTCACATAGTAACATGGTGCCTGCAAACAGAAATGTCAAGAAAGATAACAGTACTGTACACAGAAATGGCAAAAATAACAGAAACACAAGCACAAATAAGCGCATAAGGATAACGCACATGGTGGCGCAGGCGTCAGCGTTAAGTGAAAGCAGATGCGTAACCATAGCGGAAGAACGCTACCACAGTAATGTAAGCGCACAGCTGGTTTCTCAAAACCTGCATAGAGAAAGACAGTGAGTACAAATAATGTATGCATAATAATGAGTATCGGCACAGAAAATGAGATCTTGGAATACTAAATACATTGTATCTCAGTAACCATATGACGTGAAAAAAATTTAAAGTCATATTATTTACAACTGTCCTGGCTAATTTGAATCTGCCATTAATGAGGCTAAGAAATTTTCGACGAAAAGTCCATTATCTCGCACCGTTTCGAGATACTGGCCCGACAGCGGTGGCGTGTAATGTTATCCTATGGGAAAAAAGAAAAGTTCAGGCGCAATAACTTTGCCTCCTGTAATGTTTTCACGAACTACTGAAAGGCACATCTGTGGGTTGTTGGCTGTCTTTCCTCAAATGTCAGCAAAAAGCCCAAACCGTTATTTTGCGCAGGGCTCCAAATGATTTCTGTTATGTGTCGGGCGCCGTAATGTTATCCTATGGGAAAAACAGTCAATTTTGGAGTGCCATAACTTTGCCGCTGTGTGATATTTTTTCACCAAACTACTGAAAGGCACATCTGTGGACTGTTGGCTGTCTTTCCTCCAAATTTCAGGAAAAAAGACCAAACCGTTATTTTGCAGCAGGGTGCCAAAGGATTCCTGTAATGCTTCGGGCACCGTAATGTTATCCTATGGGAAAAACTGTCAACTTTGGAGTGCTGTAACTTTGCTGCCATGTAATATTTTTTCAATACAACACTGAAAAGCATTTCTGTGAGATGTCAGCTGCGTTCCTTCCAAATTTCAGCCCAAAACTCCCAACGGTTATTTTGCAGTGCAGTGCCAAAGAATTGCTGTCATTTTCCCACAGACTAGAAAATTACTATCGCAATTTGCGAAAGCTTTCGCAAAAAAATTCGACACTTTCGTGAGCACGAAAGTAATTTGCAAAAGTACTTTTTCCAGAAATTTGAAAAACATATTTCTGGGGTGTTTTACCACAAAATAAAGACATGGCAAGCATCCTCAGGGCCGACTAGGTGAATACAAAAAAAATTACGTTGCTAGAGGGTCTCAAATTTAAATGCCAACCATTTTTCTGATCACCAACTGAAAACAAAATGGCGGATTTGTGAAAGTAACAGGCCCATTTGCGAAAGTAAAAATGCATTTGCGACACTGTCGAACTTTTAGTTAACTTTTCCCATTGACTTATAATGGGAAACTGTTTTTTGAATAACTTTTGAACCGTTTAATATTTTTCACCAAGTCTTCAAAAGTCACATCGGGAACCCTGGCCACATGTTCCCTGAAGATTTCAGACCAGTCGCACAAACCGTACGACCTGTAGGCGCGACCATAGAATTCCAGAAAAAGCGTAAACGCGTGCACAGATCACGCTTAATAACTCCGTAGCCGTATATCTGACCAGTACAGAACTTGGCAGATCCCAAGGCCTATGGTTCTTGATCAAGTATTCCAAATTTCAGGCAAATCCATCAAACAGTTGGAAAGTTATTAAGGTGCAAAGTTTTGGGGTTTAACATAGAAATGGCTCCTCAACTCTAACTATGGTAACAATACTGTGCTACCATAATATATATATTTTATGGTAGCATGGTAGTGCTACCATAGTTAGGGTTGAGTAGCACCTTTAACGTTAAAGGCTCAAACTTTGCACCTTAATAACTTTGCCAATGTTCAATGGATTTGCCTGAAATTTGGAAAGTCTGATCAAGAATCATACATCTTGGGATCTGCCAACTTTCATATTGGTCGGATATAGGGCTGCAGAGTTATTAAGTGTAATCTGCGCACACATTTACGGTTTCTGGTGAATTCTTTGTTCGCATCTACAGGTCACACAGTTTGCACGACCAGTCCGAAAATTTCAAAGAACGTGTGGCTGGGGTCCCCAATGTGCCTTTCGAAGATTTCATGAAAAAATATTAAATGGTTCAAAAGTTATTCAAAAAACAAGTTCCTTATAAGTCAATGGAAGAAAAAAGTTTGACGTGTCGCAAATGCACTTTTAGTGTTGCAAATGGCCCTAGTAGTGTCGCAAATCCACCATTTTGTTTTCAGTTAGTGATCAGAAAATGATTGCATTAAAATTGGGACCATCTAGAACCACAATTCTTTTGTGTTTACCTAGTCGAGCCCTGAGGATGCTAGGCATGTCTTTATTTTGAGGGTTAAACACCCTAGAAATATGTTTTTCAAATTTCTTGAAAAAGTAGTGTCGCAAAGTAGTGTCGCACTCATGACACTTTCGCAAATGTTTGCGAAAGCTTTCGCAAATCACAACACTACTTTTTCAGACTATGGCCAAAATAACAGCAGTTCTTTGCCACCCTGCTGCAAATGAAAGGTTTGGTCTTTTGAGCTGAAATTTGGAGGGAACACAGCCATCTCACAGATGTGCCTTTTAGTGGTTTGGTGAAAAAATATTGCATGGCTGCAAAGTTACGGTACTCCGAAGCTGGCGTTTTTCCCCACAGACTAACATGGTGGCATACGCCACGCCTTTAGGGGCTTGTATCTCGAAAACGATGCGAGATATAGATTTTTGGTTTCAAGTTACATAGCCCATTGGGCTATGTAATAGCAAAATCCCAGCCAGGAAAATCATGATTTCTGTGAAATTTTAATTTTTTTCTACGTCGTGCGGTTGCTGAGATATTAGCAATTAAGTACTTCCAATGCTCGTTTTAAGCTTTGATGCCCATTACAATGCATACATTCTTTGTACACACTGGCCCAGATATTCAAACTGCACCCAAAAAGTGCGCAATAGCAGGAGCAAGCGCAAGTCCATTCCGCCCATGCGCAAGAGGCGCAATATTCAAAAACTGAGCCAGCCAAGATGCGCCTACAGCCGACGACTGAATATCGCACCACCTGGGCCATAGCACAACTAGGGAGGGGAAGCTGAGCAGATCTGATGCACCATAGTGTAACAAGAGATGTTCAGCTGAGCAGTCCAGAGGCACCATGGCGCAACCAGGGACGCCTCCCAGCAGCAGTGCAGCAATGCAACTGCACAACCAGGGATGTAGGGGCCCACCACCCATGCCACAGATGGGCAGAGGAACACACAGCAGAACATACATCGTCCCCCTACACCCCATGCACTGCACAACTGGGGGAGGGCTGGAATTACCACTGGCCCATGGAGACAAGAAATCAACCCACAGCTGGGCCATGGTGCCCCATCACACCCCCGGCAAGCTGTGACCGGCAGACAAGGAGGGCCGACCATCCCGTGCCACACCATCCCCCCAATGCAGAGCACACCCTGCATCGTGACCCCCAGACACCCTGCCAAGGAGGAGCGTCCACCACTGCAGGAAACCCCATGCATGCCACCACCCCAACTGTGACAATGCAACCCTGTGCACCACAGAACCATGTAAGGCAGCCCCACCATGAGCACCCATCAGTAGGTGGCAGCACACAGTGATGCAACAACGGCATACACAGTGCCACCATGCACAGCCTCCCCAAGGTACAGCTGAGAGACCGACCGATGCGTCAGCACACGAGGTACCCCACACATGACAGGGCATGCCCAGGACACCACCACCAGTGGTACAGCACCCTGCACACCCTCCCAAGGACACACCCTGACCCAGCACTGGCCACAACAGCCAGTGCAGACACCCACAGTGGTGCATGGAAGCATGCACCACACCGGATGCAACACAGTGCATGGACAAACACCCACCCATACCCAAGGGCACAACAACACAGGGACGCAGTAGTGGGGCAACCTAGCCCCCAGCATGGGCCCATGGACACCATGTACACACAGCCTGCAGTCCTCCATGGCACAGGAGTTCCAGCCACCCTGCGCAGACACTGTGGACCTGCACACCACCATCATTTGCCTGGAGCACAAGTCACAGACAGTGGTGCACATCCCCTGCAACACACACAAGCCACAGCATGGATGTGGGACAACAACCGCAGAGGCCACAGTGTCACCCGAGGCAGACATGCACCACACCAGTGACAGGAGGCAACCCAGCATTGTGACAGGTATAGTGGCTGCCCTGCATGGACAGCCACCACTGACATGCCAGCAGACCGTGCAGGTCACAGACTTGCAAGGGTGTCAGCTGCACAGGCCATGGATGGGCTGACAGGGGTGCCATGGACACAGAGCATGCACCATGGACCACTGCACACAGTCATCCAGTGCACAGAGCACAACACACACACCACAGACACTGACTGATAGCTACTCCCACACCATAGTCACTTCCCCATGGACACACACACATACCCATGACTGCACCACCCTGACACCATGCACACTACTGCAGCTGAGCACCTATAGCCACTGCAAATCAGAGACCACCACAGTATTCATATCAAAGAAATGTATTCAAAATATCAAAAGAACTATTTACAAAACTATGTACAAATGTGGGAGAGCCACAAACAAGGTGGGGGTGGGTAGGGGCAGGGTTGAACAAATGGGACAGGAAAGGAGGGTGTGAGGGTGGGTCCAGGGGTAGGGAAATCAGAGGCATAAGGATGATCAATGGTAGCTCCACTCCACGCTCCAGCTGCTCTGCCTCCTGTGTCTTCTCCGGACCCCAAGCCGGTCAATCCTTTGCAGTATCTCAAATGATGTCCATGCCACATTGAGTATCTACTGCAGTGCCTCCCACATATCCTGCAGCTGGCAGACACCTAGGACAAGGGAGCACAGTCAATAGGTTTGAATGCACAGCCCCATATAGCCCACCCACTGTGCATGGCATATGGCCGTGGGACATGCCTCTGTGATGGTGTGTGACCACCCACAGTGATCACGTCCACAAGACCTGCCCACCCAGGTGCATACAGCCATGCAGACCGCTGCACACACCACCCACCAGCCAAGTCATGCACAGCACCACCATGGCTGTTTAGTGACATGGCTATGTGGTACAAGGCAGTGGCACAGCCATGTACCAGTGCACATGGACCACATCGATGCACTCCCAGACATGCAAGTGCCCCACTGGACAGTGCTGGCTGTAACAAGTTGTGTGCATGGCAGTGGTGTCAATGGATGGTGGCCATGCCCCGCTGCCCATCCTGTTACACAGCATGCAATAGTAATCATGGAGGTATGGCACTCACCATCGTCAGACCGGTCCCTCTGGTGCTGTGGACTGTCGCCCCTCCTACCGGCCCTGTCGTCCTGCTGGCGCTTCAGCTCCCTGGCCAGATGCCTCTCTTCTGGCCCTGTGGTGCAAACATGGAGAGAGGAACATCAGTACAATCCTGTAGCAAAGTCCCCCTGCCCCATGTGTGTGCAATCCCACCCAGTCAGACCCACCCCCACACCCTGATAACACCACCACAGCCAACACCGGACAGTCCTTCCCCCATGTTCCAGACACATACAACCATGATACCCATATGGAAGATAAAAGTGTGTGGACGTAACACCTACCTGGCTGTGGCACCGTGCCCACAGGCGGGCAAGCAGGTCTGGTTCCCTCCTCCTCAGGTCGCCATACCTGTGGCGGCACTGCTCCACCGTCCGTCCCCTTCCTGTGACCTCCTCCAGGGCATCGGCCACCTCCTCCCACACCTGGCTCCTGAACCTGTCTAGGGGTGCCTCCCCAAACAGTGGGCCATAAAGTGGCTCAACAATGGCCACCAGGTTGGCCAGTTCAATTTGGGTCCACTGGACAGCCCTCCTCCGCGCCATCTCACTTGCTCAGTTGGTTCAAAATGGCACTCTGCAGCGCGGCTCCACCACATGCAGATGCTGCACGGTACAGCGCTGCCATTCCCTATCACGCTGTCACTGAACAGCATGATAGTGGTGCACCCATGCCTGACGCATGGTGCCTGGGGGCAAAGGTCGGGCACAGGGTCAAAGGTCTGTGGTGCATGGACAGGCACAAGCGCCATTGGAACCCAATGTGTGTAGCGGATTGGATGCCTGTGTGCTACCTCCAGTAGCGACCTACCACGCTGTTGCCCCAGTGCGCCTATGATGCCCCAGTGCCACAGCGCCACATACAGGTGAATATCGCTGTCAGCGCCACTGGCACATAATGGCGGCGTGCCCTGCATTGCCTCCGTGCACAGCCGTCAACAGCACGGCAGATGCCATCAGCAACCCGGCATGCGCGGGGGGTGTACTGAGTATGTCACAGAACTGCACCCTTGGCTCAGCAGTTCAACACAATTGCACAAAGCGCAACAGCGAAGATATTCAGTCATCATATGCAAATCAGCTAATCAGCCATTCAATGGTGCAGCACTGCAATTTGCATCCACTTAAAGTTGCGCCTCACCTCATTTGCATGGGTTGCACTATAAAGTGCGACATTGGGCTGCACTGGCCATAGTTGGTTACTGCAGTCTATTGGTGAGTTGCATGCGTTTGGGAGTGTGGACTGTGGATTTTGGGACATGCATGGGACTGCACAGTCACAGGTAACAACTTTCAGTCTCACAGGCTAAATAATGACTGAGCGAGTTGTGGGAGAGGAGGAACACAGTGGTGGGAGGAGAAGGAGGCCTAATTTTACCAAGGCCAAGGTGGATGCCCTGTTTGAGGCCTACCTGGATCAGGAGCCGCTTCTCAGCGGATGGCAGGGAACACCACAGGCCCGTGCTGCTGCATGGGAGGAGGCAGCGCATGCAGTGAACCTGCATGGCAGCCACCAGTGCTCTGTACAGAAGTGCAAGAAGAAGATGGGCACAGACAGGAGGAGGATAAAGGAGAAGGTGGCTGCCATCAGGGAAGCACGAGCTGCGACAGGTGGAGGACAGCCCGGAGCTGCTACACCTGACCCCACAAGAGGAGAGGGTTGCTGGAAGCATGCAGCGTTGTGCCATTGAGGGTCTTCTGGGTGGTGGCTTCCAGATGGGTGGTAGCCCATCACTGCATGGTAGGTCATGGTCTGTCTATTGGGGGGGCAGGGTAGGTCACATGCAGTAACGCGACTTTGTTTTCCCTTACAGATCCTGAGCGTCTGCATGGGTAAGCAGTGGTGGGCCTGTCCGCTGAGGACAGTCAGATGGAGATGGAGGAGGGCCCATCCACCTCCACAGGTATACGTGGCTCAGTGCAACAGTGGGCCCGCCTGGCTGTCCAGACTGATGTTGTTGGAACAGATGCGGAGGAAGCCCTGCCCATGTCCCAGAGTGTCAGCATCCACAGATGCCAGCATGCTGTGACTCGGGCTGGTGCCGGGTCCGTCACTGATGATGATGTCACTAATGGCATGGGCAGTGACACGTGTGTGCCACAGGATGGCCACACAGCAGGTAACATAGCGGCCATGGCTGTGGGTGGTGCCGCCGTGGAGGCCTGCGTGTCATCACAGTCCCAGCTTGTGCCTGGCAGCACCAGTGGGGCACCACTGGTGTGTGTACAGGACAGTGGGACTGTTGCGGCCACTGCGGCGGCACCAGTGGGCCCTGGTGAGCAGCAGCCGGAGGGGCAGCATCAGCAGTCAGCCAATGGGCTTGGGGGTACAGGGTCAGGGGGCGGCATCAGTGCACCGCCTGTGGACATGCCCAGACCTGGTCCTGGTGTGCAGCGCCCACCCTCAAGGGGTGCTGGACATCAGGGCCATGCACACCCTGAGGGACAGGATGCCAAGGAGGCAGATGACCTCTTGGATGAGCACACCTACATACTGCAAGCATCAGTCAACCAGCAGATGCAGCTTGTGACATTGGTGGATGCACTGCGTGCGGCTCTGGAGCGGGCAGAGGAGCGTCACAGCAGAGACACCGCTCTGATCCTGGCAGGGATGGACTGGTTGCAGGAGGATGTGACCACTGCCATTGACAGGCAGACACAGGCATCCACTTCTATCATGGCCACAATGGGCACACAGTCATTTGCCCATGCATCGCAGACACCACGCAGTGCACTGTCCACCCCCCATTCCCAGCATCATGCGACACCCTCCTTGTCGACACTGGGCTCAGCTGTGGGCATCCCGAGCACGCCTGGCGCAGGCATGTTTGGTGTGCTGCAGACCCCTGCACGAGCACGGTCATGTTCACGCAGTGGAACCCCTGGGGGACCATCGGTGCCACCCCATGAGGCCAGTGGTCAGCCTGTCAGTGCTGGCGGGTCTCAGCGGGGCCACCCAAGCATCTGTGGCAGCCGGGGCACTGTGGCACATGACTGACCTGTCTCCCAACGTGGCTACTGTCTGGTGCTGCCCTGTGTGCATTGTGTCATTCAGCGGGCATTGCACGGGTGGGTACCCGGCCCTGCATGCGGACACACAGTCCATCTGCACACCCTCCCGGCTGCTGTCCGAAGTTGCGTGCGCATGATGATGCCTGCATTGCGCTGTACACCAATGTGCAATGGTGCTCAGCATCTGACACACACACAAGGACAGGCAGTGGGCGTGGTGTTCTGTGGACATGTGTGTGACTAGGGGTGGCTTTCTGGGTCGGTGTGCCTCATACCCTTTGTGCATGTCTGGTGCATGTGTGTGTGTGTGTGTGTGTGTGTGTGTCCATCTGCGTGGCATGTTAGATCTCACCCATCCCTGGTTGTGTGTGTGGTTCCATGCCTGGCCACTTCCCTTGATGGAATGCACCCCTGGTGTGTGTCCATGCGTGTTTGTGGGTTGTGCCTTAGCCACTGTTGGTTGCACATGGCCCCATGACTTACCTGGGTTGGCTGAAGTGCTCCTCTGTGATGGTGTCCCAGTGCAGCTGTGCCAGCCAGAGCAGTCGGGGGTCCCCATATGCCAAGGGGGGCTGCCCATCACCATTGTCACCGGCATCCTCATCGTCCCCATCGCTGTCCCCTCCTTCGACCTGTATGGCTATCCCACATTCGTTGGGCCATGTTGTGAAGGATGCAACAGGCCAGGAATAGCCTGCAGGCCTTTGAGGGCTGTACTGAGGGCATCGCCGGAGGTGTCCAGGCAGCGAGAGCGTGCCTTCAGCATCCCAAACACCAGCCGATGACATTACATGCGGTGGCGTGTGGCCTCATTGTAGCGCTGCTGAGATGGGGTCACGGCGCCCGGTAGAGTGTGAGCTGCCAGGGGCCAGGTGGGTATCCACTGTCACCTGTGTGTAGAGGTGGAGGTTAGTTTGGTGATCAGCATCGCCTGCCCGAGCCATGTAGGCCACTACCCATGTCACCTCTGAACATGCCCCCCAGGCCCTATGATTATCCATGTGGTTTGCATACTCACCCACTAGGTGGCCAGTGGGGATATCCCCACTCTCGAATCTGTGGCACAGTGCTGACTGGTGCCAGATGAAGGCATCATGTGGTCCTCCAGGGTGCGTGGCACAGACATTGATTATTCGCCCCCTGGCATCACACACCACCTGGCAGTTGATGCTGGCATAGCCCTTGTGATTTATATATGCAGCCCCCTCGAGGCCAGGTGGTGTGCAGATGGCCACATGGGTGCAGTCTATTGCCCCTAGCATGCCAGGCATACGTGCTACCCTGTGGAACTCCTGCAAGTTTGCTGTGTGCTTTGCTGGTGTGCTGGGAAATGGATGTACTCGCAGCATGTGGCAGCAGTGCGGAAGAACTGGGTGAGGTGGCGACATGGCCGACTGGGTTATGCCTGTGGTGTCCCAGTTGGTCTCTGGAAGGTACCGTGGTGAGCAAGCACATGACAAGCTGTCACTTTCATCTCCACTGACAGGGCATGGATCCGTCTTGTGGTGCCTGCATCACATCACTGCACAGCTCACAGAGCTGCCTCAGAATGCCGATTCAGGTGGTACGGCCCACAATCTCAGTATCACTGTACAGCTTGAAGCTAGTGCGGGCTCGGTACTGCCTGTTGGGGCATACGGTCGGCGGAGCCTTCCACCGCCACGCTGCTTCCCGCCTTCTCACCCCTCATTACGGGCCTCCATCTGATGGTGGCACTGGCCATGTCCTGGCTTGTGTTCACCCTCCAGCAGCTGTTTCCTGTATTCCCCGCCTGTCCTGGCTGCTACTTCCCTGCACCGGGAACACCTGCCTATGCTGGCCTCACTGCTGTGTGGTGTACTTCCCCCTGCTGCACTGTGGCTCCCCACACCTTCCCCTGTGTCTGTTGATTCCAGGTGCCCTTTCCTGGCCTGCCCTGTGTGTTCCTGCTGCCCAGTTTTTCCTGCTAGACTTTGCACTTATGTGGCTTCCTGTAGCTCTTGCGCCTCCCTTGCTCCCTTTATTTTGGCTCATTTCTGCAATGGTGCAACTTCCTCTGGCTCCCTATTGCATGGCGCATGTTGTTGAATATCGCATCTGCGCCATTTATGCATGGTTCCTCCCCTTCAGTGCGCATGCATTCATTTATCATTGCGCTGTTGCTCAGCATATTGATTTGGAGCGCAACTGCCTCCCTGCTGAATATCGCAGAATGGCACATTTTTGGACTTGCGCAGGCGCAACCCTATTGCGCATGGCTCAACTCTTTTGAATATCTGGTCCACTGTGTTTCTCTATGCACCTGTTAGGCAAAAACAGGGTATGCGCTTCCGTTACTGTTACAGTTACTGTTTCCACTTGCGTTTGTGTCCCTGTTTACGTTACCGTTCCAGTGTACACCACCGTATGCGTTACCCTTTGCGTTGTCATTTGTGCTTGCGTTTTCGTTACTGTTACCATTTGCGTTTCCACTACTGTTTCTGTTTGCATTTTTGTTTGAATCACCGTGCGCATTGTCATTTGTGTTTCCGGCAGCCCTTTCATTTGCATTTGCGTTTCTCTTTCGTTTGCGTTTTCCTTGCTGTTACTGTTACCATTTGCATTTGCAATTGCGTTACTGTGCGGGTGCACATTACGGTTTGCGTTTCCATATGCGCTTGCATTTCCTTTTGTGTTTCTGTTTTCTTTGCTGTTATTGTTGCTGTTACCATTACCATTTGCGTTTACAATTGCAGTACTGTGCCCGTGCGCATTTTGGTTTGCGTTTCCATGCGCGCTTCTGTTCCCATTTCCATTTCTGTTTCCTTTGGCATTATTCTTCATGTTAACTTTACCATTTGCATTTACAATTCGCGTACTGTGCCTTTGCATAATACGGTTTGTGTTTACGTGTCCTTGCTTCGGCGTTTCCATTTCTGTTCCATTTGTGTTCATTTGCTGTGACACTTAACATTTCCATTTAAAATACCACTGCCATCACTGTTTCCACATAACCAGTTGCATTTTAGATGCGTGCTTCAATGTCCATTTGCGTCACTGTTTGCTTAGTCACTTTGTGCTTGCGTTTCTATTGACGTTTCCTTTACCATTTACGTTTGCATTACCATGTGCGCCATTGTTGGTACTTCTGTTTGCATTGCTGTTCCTGTTACTAGGTCACAAGACATCATGTGGCGGGATCTTCCCGCTGCCACATTACATTTACTATTTCTTGTCATCATTCTCAAAAAGAAGGGAAATTAGAGGCAAAAAAACTCTGTTTAATGCATCAGTTAGGGTTATTCCACAGTGACAAAATGAGGAAATTCAGTGTTAGGGTTGAAAGCCCCCCTTGGCCCCCTCCAGCCGGCATTGGGGTGCGCGTTGGGGTCATCGGGCCTAACTCTTACCCCATCACATGTGTAAAGAAGCTGAGGAATAGAGAATGGGGTGAGAGTTAGGACTGACGACCCCAATGCACACCCCAATGCCGGTTGGGGGGGGTGGACTGGAGGGGTCCAAGGGGCTTTCAACCCTAACACCGAATTTCTCGCTTTTGTCACTGTGGAACAACCCTAACTGATGCATTAAACAGGTTTTTTGCCTCTAATATATATATATATATATATATATATATATATATATATATATATATATATATATTTATATATATATATTATAGGATGTGCTCGTGCCCTATAGTTAGGGTTCAGTAGGCACTTTAATGTTAAACCTCAATTTTTGCATGTTAATAACTTTGCAACCGTTGAACAGATTTGCACAAAATTTGGAATGCATGGTCTGGTATGGTAGATCTCTTGATTTACTAAGTTGTGTTTTGGTCAGACTTACAGTTTCTGCACAGCAAAATGCTAAAAAATGCATTTTTCACCACTTTTGACATGTTTTTTGCCCATGGCGCTGCGACCACACCGTGTGGTCTTTTGGTCTGAAATTTGGAACATAGAAAGAGTTTGGGTCAAGGAACAATACAGCATTGATTTGGTAAACAAATACTAATCTGTCCCAAAGTTATTACATTTTTATTTTTTGGTTCTGAGCATGCTCAGTTCACTCCAAAATTTATATGTATATTTGCTACTGGGATTGGTCTCACAGTCAAGGATTTTGTCAGCTCATGGACTAGGATTTAAAAAATCCTAGTCCATCAAAAAATTCCTTGTCTGCCAGCCACCATCTTGTTTTCAGTTTTCCCCAAACAAATGTTGTAGCTTTCTCCACGGGTGACTTTTGTCAAATGAGGCATGGGTTTTGTTTAGGGTGATGCCCTCTACAAAACCATGCCTTTGGTTTGGCTTGTTTTGGTCAAAAAACAGCTTTTTAAAATTTAAAAATTCTTTGACCATGACTTGTTAATGATCCTAGTCCACAAGCTGTCAAAATCCTAGCCTACAAAATCCATGTTTGTCAGTTTGTGACTACATGGCTCTTCTCGCGGACAAGGATCAAGCTGACAGTCAAGGATTTTGATACCTCACCAAAGAGGATCAGCTGGCAGACTAGGAAATTGTCAGCTCGTGGACCAGGATTTTTTGTTTTAATTCTCTTTCACGAGGTGACAAAATCGTGGTTCGCGAGCTGTCAAAATCCTAGTCCGCCAGCCAATACTCTTTCGTGAGGCTGCAAAATCCTTGTCCGTCACTTCATGACCAGATGACCCTTTTCACGAATCAAGATTAAGCTGATGGACTAGGATTTTGCTACCTCGTGAAAGAGGATCGGCTGGCAGACTAGGATTTTGCTACCTCACAGACTAGGAATTTTTAAAGATGTAAAAAGTTTACCATTGCATTGCTAATGAATGGTTTGGTCTTTTTACTTGCTATTTTCAGGGTATTGAGGGGATGCTCTGCATGTGTGAATTATGCTGTTTAGGTGCTGAAGAATTAAATGGTTCCATAGACATGCCATCATGAACTTGAGATTTTCCCCATAGGATAATATTGTAGCACCACTGCACTTTTCGGTGCCCATATCTCAGAAACAAAGTGAGATACAGACTTTTTGCTACTGGCAGCAACCCGCTGGGATTGGAGACCGTAGACTACACCTGTAGTGGAATTTTTTTCATTGCTTGTACAGTTCATGAGATATTGGCAAATTAGTGTCACAAAGCTTCCAAGGGTGCGTTTACAGCGCTTTTCAGTGGCCACATCTCATAAATGATGCAAGATATGGAGTCAGTCGATTTTATGTTGTGTGGCTGACTATCTGTCATGATTACAACCACACTTACATTTTTTTAATCTACGCTACGGCTCCTGCCATATAGGCAAACTAGTGTTACAAGGATTCCTTGCCCTATAGGGCTGCTGTATGGTTCCGTACCTACGTGTATGTGGGAGTGAAAGGCACGGAGGCCCATGCTCCCACACATGTATATCGTTATGCACAAATGGGCAACGTGGTTCAGGCCCCGCGCTTCCACTAACACGTTATTTGCTAGCTATATTACAGTTTTTCAAAAAGTAAGCAAATTCATGGCAAAAAAACTGTGTTTAATGCATCAGTTAGGGTAAAGCAACAAAAGTGGGGAAATGAGATGTTAGTGTTGAGCCCCTAACCCCCAACCTCACAACCCCATCCTCCACAGACTGACAGACACTGTGGTGTGCCAAGGAGTTGTGAGGCCTAACTCTCACCCCATTCTCCTTACTGTAGCATGTCAACTCGCTTAACACATGGAATAGGGTGACACTTGGCCCACACGGTAATTCCCCATGGCACACCCTGGCATCTGGCAGTCTGTGGAGGATGGGGTGGGGTGGTGGGGTAGGGTTAGGGGCCCAACACTAACGTCCTCATTTCTCACTTTGTTGCTTTACCCTAACTGATGCATTAAATGCAGTTTTTGCTATGAATATATATATATATGTGTATATATATATATATATATATATATATATATAACACACACACACACACACACACAGATAGATAGATAGATAGATAGATAGATGGATGGATGGATGGATGGATGGATGAGATAGATAGATAGATAGATGGATGGATAGATGGATAGATAGATAGATACACACTATATTAGTAGCAAAAACCTGTGACACATTTTACTTTAGTATTTACCCTTGGTGCGATATCTTGTTTTCAGTGGGTCCTGCATTTACACATTTTCAGCTGTATTCACCAAGAACAGGACAGTGGAGATGCAACATTTCATTTCGATGGTGCCCTCTTTGATCCATTGTTATAATGTATCTACCCAGGACAGCCCGGTTCTATATGATAATAGCGATCAGCTGAGTGCATTATCGTAAAAAAACAATTCCAGGACATGCACTTGCAGGCGACTGGGAACACAGTACTAAAGTGTATGCGAGGCTGCCCCCCAATTATGGATTCTCAATTCCAGGGGGTGGTGTGTGAATGTGGGAGGGGCACAGCTCAGTTTAAAAATTTTTTTAGCCCTGCAGCAGCGGGAACAAGCAACATTTTCTCAGCCTCTAGCCCTGAACCCGGAACCTGCTCCATCTGAGCCAGCCCCTACCCACCACACACCACACAGTTGACTTGGTGGAGCAGGCACACTAGAGGGTAATAACCCTCTTCTCCGTCCTCCCTTCCCTCGCTATATTCACTTTCCTCTCACCCATCCCTACCCTCACAGTCGCAGTCTTCAGTATTTCAGGAGGTCGCTCATGATAACAGCACTTTCATATAGGTCGCCATTTTGATGGTCACCCATATGATGGCGCTATTATCACGGGATACTGGATAGCCCAGTTGTGAAGCAATTTCTCATTTTCAGAGAGGTCTAATATTTTTCCCATGACAGAGCAGCATAGATGCACATTTTAGTGGGGTTCTGCTGTACTGGGGTCCTGTTTTTACACATTTTTACTATATATCTACCCAGGATGAACCAGATGGTATACAATCTCATTTTCAATGTGGTTTTTGCAAAATATCTACCAAAAATAGCCCAGTGGAGTTGCATTATCTCATTTTTAATGGTGTCCTGCTTTTACATGTTCAGTCAGTATTTACCCATGATAGCAGAGTAGAGATGTAATATCTCATTTTCAGTGGGGGGCCAGTTTTTACAATGTAGTTACCCAGGATAGGCCAGCTGAGAGGCAGTATTTAATTTTCAGTAGGCCTTGGCATTTTGACCCCAAATACACCAGTGTTTTTGTGACCTCACGTTATGATCAAGACTGGTGGAATTTTTTAAATCCCACCTGAAAGGTGACTTTGCAATGGGGTTGTAAAACATGCTTCAGAGAGAATTTACACAAGCATTTGTTCAATGCGAGATGTTGATTACGTTGGTCCATTGAGGCTCGCTCACTGCCCCTGTGTCACTCACTCATTCTGTTTCTCCTGGTGCTGCAGGCTGCTCTTTGTACTGGCTTCTGCCTGCATTGGCACATTTGCTGCCCACAAAGAAATCTGCAGCTGTCCTGACACAGCTCCATTGAGGTAGGTCACCTCCCTCTCTCAGTCACTCATTCCATTTCTGCCAGTGTTGCAGGCTGGCCTTTTGTACTGGGCTCCTACTTGTGTTGCCACCTTTTTCTGCCTACAAGAAATCAGCAGCAGTCACGATAGAGCTCTGTTGAGCTCACTCCTCCCCTCTCTCACTCGCTCTTTGTGTTTGTCCCGATGCTGCAGGCTGCCCTTTTGTACTGGGCTTCTGCCTGCATTGGCACCTTTTTCTGCACACAAAGAAATCTGCAGCTGTCTCAACAGAGCTCTGTTGAGGTCGCTGACTCCGCCTGTTTCACTCACACATTCTGTTTATCCTGGTGCTGTAGGCTGCCATTTTGTAGTGGTCTCCTGCATCTGTTGGTGCCTTTTTCTGCCCACAAAGAAATCTGCAGCAGTCCTGACAGAGCTCTGTTGAGCTCGCTCACTCACCCCCTCTCACTCGCTCGTTCCGTTTCTGTCGGCACTGCAGGCAGCTCTTTTGTATTGGGTTCCTGCCTGCATTGCCGCCTTCTTCTGGCCACAAAGAAATCTGCAGCAGTCACTATAGAGTCTGCTGAGCTCGCCACCACTCCCCCTCTCTCTCACTGCTCATTCTGTTTCTCCCACTGCTGCAGGCTGCCCTTTTGTACTGGGCTCCTGCATGCATTGCTGCCTATTTCTGCCCACAAAGAAATCCACAGCAGTTCCAACAGAGCTCCGTTGAGCTCACTCACTCACTCCCCCTCCCTCACTCGCTCATTCTGTGTCTCCCACGCTGCAGGCTGCCCTTTTGTACTGGGTTCCTGCCTGCATTGCTGGCTTTGTCTGCCCACAAAGACATGTGCAGTAGTCCTGACACACAGTCTGCTTGAGGTCGCTTCTCCCCTCTCACAAGCTCGTTTGTTTCTGCTGGCTGCAGGCTGGCTCTTTGTACTGGGCTCCTGCCTGTGTTAGCATCTTTTCCTGCCCACAAAGAAATCCACAGCAGTCCCGACAGAGCTCAGTTGAGCTCAGTCACTCCACCCCCCAGTCACTCTCGATCCTAATCTGTCCCAAACACTGATTTCGACAGCGACTGTGGTATTCTGTGCCAGAAGCGTGGAAACACATTTTGGCCAGGATATAAAAAGTGACAGATGTACTGTTCATAAGGAGGTGTGAACAAATGCAGTGTTGAAAATCTGGCGTGAAAATATTACTAATTTGCAAATTTACAAGGGTGCGTGGAAACTGCACAACACAAGCTCGTAACACAGTCATTTTATGGAGTTTTATCAAAAAATTTTCAACATAGGCATTTTAGGACCTCTGCTCATGAACAGTGTCAGTGTGATTTTCTTAATACGCCCCAAACACTGATTTCCACACGACTCATCGCTTATTGTGCCGAAGAGTGAAAACACATTTTGGCCAGGATGTGAGAAATGACAGCTGCACTGTTCATAAGGAGGTGTGGCAAAATGGCAATGCTGAAAATCTGGAGTGAAAATATTGCAAAGTTGCGAAGGTATGAGTGTGTGTGGAAACTGCACAACACACATTCATAACACACTCATTTTATGGACTTTTGTCACCAGATTTTCAACATAGGCATTTTAGGACCTCTGCTAACGAGCAGTGTCACTGTCATTTTCATAATGTGTTCCAAACATGGATTTCCCACAGCGGCCACGCTATTCTGCACCGGAACTGCAAAAACACATTTTGGCCAGGATGTGAAAAATGACAGCTATACTGTTCATAAGGAGGTGCAGAAGAATGGCAATGTTAAAAATCTGGAGTGAAAATATTATTAATTCATGAAGTTACGAGCGTGCGTGCAAACTGCGCAATGTACGCTCATAACACAGTCATTTTATGGAGTATCATCACCAAATTTTCAACATAGGCATTTTAGGACCTCTGCTCATGAACAGCACCACTGTCATTTTCTTAACCTGTCCTGAACACTGATTTCCCACAGCAACCGTGCTGTTCTCCAGTTGACGAATACACTGGGCCTGACACAGCTTGTTACCTCCTCTACCCATATAGGGGGTCATTCATTAGATCTGGTCTTTCTCTTGGGTATGGAGATCACTGACTTGGGGTGGAACCAGTCAGTTGGTCGGACCATTACACCATAAGGTTTAGTTTCAGGGCACCCTCTAATAGGTCTGCCCCTACAGAGATGGTCCAATACTGCCCTTTAAGAGGTATTGGCCCCAAAGACCTAATGGCGGTGCTGAATCTATCGAGTCTGTCAGGTGAATGCATGAGTCCAGATGGTCTTGTATTAGCCTATAATAAGGCTGTGGGAGATGCTCTGGACAAAATTGCTCCTGTTCATGTTCAGCCTCACCATCCATCCAAGGAGTCCATGGTCTATGGCTCCTTGAAGGAATCACAGTAGGCCGGCACAGAGAGAGCCTATGGAAATCGGGCCTTGATGCTGACAGGCTTAGATTGTTGTCCATTATGATAGCTACCAATCAGAAATCACTCGTAAGAAGGCAGAATTCCTGTCCAGAGAGATTTCTGCTGCAAAGAATCGACTGGCTCAGCTTTTCGGACTGTGGACAGACTGTGCAATCCAGTCTGTCTTCAGCAAGAAGCCTTCTCTCAGCTTAGATCGAGGTTTCGCTCTTCTTTGCAGATAAGGTTGCCAGCACAGGTCCGCATCGTCTGACTTCTCCTACGGGGATTGTGTGGATGACTGGTGGTGTCTTATCCCCAGTCTGTCTGGTTAGATTTTCACCGCCCGGAATTTGTGGACATTGTGAAGATCATCCAAACAATGCACCAACTAGTTGTAGTTTGGATCCGGGTCCTACACCGCTGTTAGTAGGTTGTGTAGAAGTTATCTACCCAATCCTTGCTGGACATTATCTGAAATCCTTGGAGAGGGTGTTTTTCCTGACCCCTTAAAGAGGCAGTAGTTCGACCACTCCTAAAAATCTTCCTTGGACCCAGACTGTCTAGCTAACTACCGCCTATCTCTAACCTGCCATTTGTTGGTAAGGTTATTGAAAAGGCAGTTGCATTGCAATTGGATGATCATCTTACTTCTCATAATGTCTATGATACCTCTCAGTCTGGCTTCAGGAAAAGGCATAGTACTGAGACTGCCCTTGTTCGGGTATTAAGCGACCTCCTAATGGCCAGAGATCGAAAGGCTTGTACCATTCTGGTCCTTCTTGATCTATCTGCTGCATTTGACACTGTAGACCATGGGGTGCTATTGGAGCGACTGCGGGTCTTTTGTGGGCTGTCTGGTACAGTCCACAAGTGGTTTTGTTCTTACCTCACTGGCAGGTCTCAGAGAGTTGTCACCAGAATCTATTCCTCTGACGCTTTCTCCCTGCCGTGTGGGTACCACAGGGCTCCATTTAGCTCCCCATGTTGTTTGCAGTGTATATAAAGGCCATTGGGAGAAATCATCAAGCACACAGTCTGAGTTTTCACTGCTATGCAGATGATACTCAGCTGTACCTGTCATTTCTCCCGATCAGAGCGATGCACTCTTTGTACTTAATAACTGCCTGGATGAGATCAGAATTTGATGAGTTCAGCTGGTTGAGGCTCAACCGGATAAGACTGAGGTATTGGTCGTGGATCCAGGTCGTCCTGGGGTGGGTTTGGGTGCTGGACAGCCATCAGGTTTAAATACTTGGTGGCGTACCGCTCTCTACCTCTCGAAAGGTGCGAAATCTGGGCGTTATTTTTGATGATGGTCTGACCCTGAAATCTCAGGTGTCAGCTGTTGTCAAATCCTCTTTTTACCTTCTGAGGAATATCGCCCGGGTGAAACATCTGATTCCCCGGGAGGACCTTCCAACTTTGGTCCACACCTTTGTCACTACCCATCTGGACTACTGCAATTCCCTCTACCTAGGGCTACCAGGGGTCGATATCTGCCGCCTTCAGCTGGTGCAGAACGCTGCAGCCAGGCTTTTGACTGGGACTCTTAGAACCAGTCACATTATGCCTGTGCTTCGCGAACTGCACTGGCTGCCTGTTCAGTGGCGGATCACCTTTAAGGTTGGTTTACTAACCTTTAAAGCCCTACATGACCAGGGACCCGGTTACCTGAAAGATCTTCTGGTTCCCTATTTCCACCTCCGTCCTCTCCATTCCGCCAGCGAGGGACTGCTAGAGATTCCCAGGGTTTGTTTGAAGTTATCGGGATCTCGTGCTTTTGCCTTTTCGGCTCCAACCCTGTGGAATTCTCTACCGCTGGTTGAGAGAATGCCCAACCGTCTGACAGTTTTAAAACTGCTTTAAAGACATATCTTTTACCCTGGCTTATTCTTTTTAGTCATGGTTGTTTTAATGTTTGGATTTTGTTGTTTTATTTATTTTGTACAGCTCCTTGATTTGAAAGGCGCTTTTATAAATAAACATGACTTGACTTGACTTGTTCTGTGCTGGAAATGCGAAAACACATTTCAACCAGGATGTGGAAAATGACAGCTGTACTGTTCACAAGAAGGTCTGAAAAATGCCAATGTTGAAAATCTGGTGTGAAAATATTGCAAATTAAAAGTTGCAATGCGTAACAACTGCTAAGCATGTTATGAAAACAGTCATTTTGGGAGATTTTTCCCACCAAATATGCAGTATAGGCTTTTCAGGAACACTGGCACTGTCATTTCGCTAATCGGTCCCGCAAGAGGATTCTGCGCAGTGACTGCAAAATCACCTTTCGGTGCTGAATAATGCCATGACAGTGCCAGAATTCATGAGGAGGGGTCCCAAAAAACACCATGTTGAAAATTTGGTGCCAAAATTCAAAAAAATGCCTGAGATATGCATCAAAGTTGAAAAACCCCTATTTATTCCATTATACAGCTTACCGGTATTTCCTCAGTTCACGGTCGGCTTTGAAGAGTACAGACATTTTCCTGGTCTACCGAAGATTGTTGCGCCAGACTCTGGAAGTACTGTAAGTACTGGGTGAGGGGGGTGTGGGGAGGCAGGGTGCGCAGTGGGTGAGTGCAAGTTGTGAGAGGGGGCAGGGAGACTGCCGAGGGACCATTTCTTTACAGGTAAAAATTAAATTAAAAATACATCATGGGACCATTTTTGATTTTAGGATGGCATGCTGGGTTGGGGATCCCAGCATGCCAACGGAGTATTTTTGGGGACAGCTGCAGATGACAGGGATTGGGCATCCCCGACGGCACAACAAAAGGGCGGTGTTACATTATGCCGATGGAATTGGGCATCCCTGTCAGCACACAACAGAAGGGGGTGACATTGTGCCAATGGGGGATTGGAACTCCGTTGGCAGACAACAAAACAGGGGGGTTACATAATGCTGACGGGAGTGGGCTTTTCCTGCTGGCAACATAAACTTGGGGCACTGAAGCCGAGGGGATTGGGCCCTGTTGGCAAACAAACATGGTGGGGGAAGCACATGCCGTCGAGGGGATTAGGCACCGGCAGGGGGGTTTAATATTTTCAGAACACAGTGCAAAGTCACGCCATGTTCACAAACAATGTCAGTGTTTCAAGGTTCTGCTCTGCAATGATGGGTCGCTCCCTCATTGCAGCGAATGGCTGATGCTGCAATGATGAGGTGGCCCCTGATTGCAACGGCTAAAACTTTACAAGGTTGTAGCATGCTGGCTGAACTAGTGTCAGCAGCAGCGTGCCATGGCATTGGGGGAAGTGGGCCAAGCCTTTAAAGGCTGTGGGGGCATTGGCCACAACAGTGTCATGCCTCTACAACCTGCTTCTGGAGAAAGCTGCCACAATATGTTTCTTGCGCATGCACACAATCATCATAAAAATGACACATCATGTTCATGAGGTGGGGTAACACAAGAGCTATGTGTGAGCTGGGTTTGGGAATGGACCAGGATCATTTGGGGGCCAGCCAGGTAAGGGAGGATTGAGCATCCCAGTCCAGCTCTCGGACTCTGAGTCCCACAGCTTGCCTGCAACCTAGTGGTGGCTGGGTGGCAGCAACAGCAGGACCAGTAGATGTGGAAGGGATGTGCACTGATACATTACACATGTGTCAATGCGAATGTGCATGTGTGCATCACTTGGAAATGTCCCGGGGAGAAAATGAAGGAAAATACCTTGGATCACTTGGCATCCCTCTAGGCCCAGACAACCCTGCATGGTTCACCACCTCCCGATATGGCTGTGTGTAAGTGGTGGTTAACCTGTAAGTCCACAAAATGGGCCAGTAATGGCACTGAGAGGATACCACCAGGACAGGGGACACAGGTGGAAAAACAAATAAAGAAAAAAATTAACCAGTGGAAACTGACTAAACTACAGCTGGCATCTCTAGCTTGCAAAAATTGGTATCAGTTAATTTGGTCATAGTGTTTCAAAGCAGAAAAAGGTTTTAGAGTTTGTCACCCAGACAAAACTGCCTTAGATCTCGGTTGACAGATAACAGAATCCCAAAGAAAATGTGGGATATATAACCTAGCTTTGTTGCCACAGACATCTGAGCATCTGTGGGAACCATAAGGAAAAAAGTTTGGAAGAATGTGTTTGCCCCAGAAAAGATTGTCACAAACAAATAGAGATTATGGACCATTTCCTACTGGAGTGCAACCCCTCTTCAGACCTGCCGAAACAGCTGTTTCTACAGAAAGCACATGAACGCTCTCTGCCAAAAAGATGGCAGGGGGGAGGGCTGTGCCAGTCACAGTCTCTAATGCTGTACAATGGCATTGGTGACTGGGGCAAGGGGAGGTGCTTGAAGGAGGGTCCTAACTGGGGTTCGGGGGGTCAGTTGCACTTTCAGGGGGTGGGGTCCACTAAACTACTAGGGACATCACTAGTATGCTGCAAAATGGGCAATCGGGGTTGGGGGTCCATTAGACTATAAAGGATATCTAATATATTAAATGGTGGGTAATCAGGGTATGGGGATCCACTAGACTAGCATGGACATCACTAGTACATAAAACAATGGATGATTGGGGGCTGGGGGATCTACTAGACTACCAGGTACATTAAGATATATATATATAAAGAGAGAGAGAGAGAGAGAGAGAGAGACAGAGAGAGACAGAGAGATACATATATATCAGGAAGGGTGATCAGGTGAAACCACTAGACTACCAGGAACATAGAGATATGTTACAAGATGGGTTATCAGGGGTGTGGGGAACACTAGACTGTCTACCAGGAACATAGAGAAACTTTACAGGATGGATGATGGGAGGCACCTCTGCACAGGGATAAGGCATGGTTTGGCAACATTAAACAGTGCTACACTGGAGGCTGTTTTGCTTTGCTGAATCCTCTGAATATACTGCTGCACCCAGTATGCATGGGGATCACTCATTTGAATGAGTACAGTGGCACAGTCTGCACAGTCATGTAGTCGGGCTGGCACAGCACACTGGGTGCCTTTGAATATGGCCCCTACCCTGTTGACTCATGTTATTCCTGGTTCACACACAGCAGTAACACAGTTAGTGCTGTGCTAACCATTTGAATATGGGGCCCATTTCAATAGCTGCAAGTGTATACAGTGCCTTTTGTACACTCTCTGTCTCAAAGGGCTTAACAAAGCCAGGACAAGCAACAGTGATATGCAGTACCTGGTTGATCCAATTGCAGTCTCTGTTATCTTGTAAATGCCTATGCAAGTTCTAACAGTATCTTATCTTGGGAGGGTCGCAGGAGATCTGTTAGGGTCTGCAGAAACAGAATAGGCAGAGAACATCTGGGAAGACTGGCTGGCCAACCCAACCCCTTTTTGTCGACAAATCCAATGTTTCTATGTATCTTGCATTACAAAGAGGATTATGTATGAGCAGTCATACATAACAAGGATATTCTTGTATCGAGAGGTTTCCTTGGTAACAGATGACCTCGAGAGCACAGCTCGAGAGGTACTCTGTTACCAAGAATAGATCCAGAAGCAAATGATTTAATACATTTTAATGGACCAACATAGATGTAACAACAAGAACAAAGTGCTCTAGCTTTTGGACCAACCAGTCCTTCCTCAGAAGCTCATGGCAGTTGTTTAGAAAATACAATACTTATAACAGCTAGATAATGCAGAGAAAAACAGAAAAAAATCCCCATTGGTTTAAAATACTCATTTAAAAAAAACAAAAAAAAACAAACAGAAGATGATGTCAGAGAAGTTTGACAGTACAATACTGCCCTCAGTCCGAAAGAACCTTGGGTTCAGATGTGCTTGGTGCAACACACATACAAAGAATCCTACTGCACATAAATTTAATTGACATAAGATAACACTGCTGAAGTAGATAACTCCCAAATCAAGCCATGAGTGTCACAGTCAGTATAAGGATGTGATTACTGAAAGGCAACCCCCACCCAGCTTAAAGACAAACTAAGATAGTTATAGGGCTCATGAAATTACAATGTATGCATTAAAGACAAGAATTACCAGTAAAGTTGTCTAAAAAACATCAGTGCACATTGTGTGATGTGTAAAACCTAGCTGGACATGTCACCCAGCTGTATTCTCAAGCTAAATAAAAGGCCCAAGAAATTACAAAAACCTCAGGACTATATAAATGATAATTTAAATATAAATTGATAATATTAGTGTCAAACAAAAAACTCTAGTCGAGGAACCTCAAGGAATTAAGACCATGCAGCCTGATATGTACTGATGTCAATATATACTGAGAATGTAGCAACTTCATGTACCACAAGTGTCTAGGGAATCTGAAAAAGAGATAAAAATGTAATTTATCTCCTCCTGTTCATACAAACAATACAACCTAACCCACCCCACATCACAATAATGTGGGTGGGGGAGATACATAGCTTAAAGGAGATGTTGTCTCTCTCTCTCCCCCCCCTCCTTTTCTCTCTCTCTCTCTCTCCCACAGACACACACACACACACACACACTCACTCTCTCTCCTAGTAAACCTATATTAACTTCATTCACTGCAGTTGTTCCCCAAAGGAATACAACTTGTCATGAAATCCTGAGTAAATTACTACAATATTAGCCTAATGTAAAAGATCTGTGCAGGACCCCCAAGCAAATGAGATCACACATCCCAATATGTACAGAGTTACAAAAATTATATATAACAGTATAAGATAACACTCCTGTATGTACTCTAGCAGGCTGGGTAATCTGAATATGGTGCAATGGAATCAATCCCCACAGGCAAAGATAAAAAGTAAGGAGAAATTCTTTATGTGTGTGAAATAAAAATAGTAACACATTATAACCCTATATAGCTAAATAGAGACTTACCTCAATGTGACAGCAAGCCCCACATCTGTTATATCACATACCTCACAACACATACCCACACACATACATACACACACGCATCCACATCTCACACATGCTGAAGTCCTATAATATGTCAGTTTGAAGAAGAAAAGGTCTGTGGATGTTAGTTTCTGTAGTGTCCCATAAAGCCAAGATCCACATTCATCCCATCTGCTACCATATTGAGATGTAAATAAGTTTAATCTCAAAAGCTCGTCTCTGTTGTGTGTTTTGAGATTTCCTTTTAAGACTATTACTGACATATCTGAGACTGAGTGGTCAGGCTGGGAGAAGTGATGCCCACTGGTTTTCAGTCTTCCTTGCTGTAATAGTATGTCTGTGTGAGTTCATCCTAGTGTGGAGCTGTTGGTGTCTCTCCTACATAACCTGTTTGTGGACATCTCTTGCACTGAATGAAATAAACAACATGTCGTGACATGCATGTATAACTCCCATGCACCTGGAATTGTCTGTTTTGTGATGTAACCACACAGTCTGAGGTAGAAATGAGCCCACAAGTCTTGTCTTACAGGGGCGTTGATTGCAGGGTCGTGTGCCATTGTGTGACATGGTATTCTGTTCCGTGAAAGTTTGCTCCTAATAATTAGGCTGGATAAATTTGGTGGTTGTTTAAAAGATAGTAGTGGGAGTTCCTAAAAATACAATTAAGGGTGTCATCCTCACTAAATATTGGGTGGAGATCTTTAATAATCTTACAGACATTGAAGGTCTGGATGATATGTGACTACCAAGGGTATTCTTTCTGTAGCTGTCTTTTCTTTATATTGAAGTAGTTGTTGTCTTGGTACTTTGCGTTGCCTGTTCTGTTATCCTGTCAATTTCCCTGGAAGAGTGTCCTGCTCCATAAAGGTGTTTTTCAACATAGCCAAATGTGTATCTCTGTCATCCTCATTTGAACAAATACGTTGACAACGTGCTTGACTGTATATGACAGATTTTTTGTATGGTTTGGGTGGTTACTTTTCCGGTGCAGGTATCTCTGTCTGTCTGTTGGCTTCCTGTAAATATATGTATGTAAGGTTCCATCCTTAATGATGACTGTGGTGTCCAGAAAGTTAACCTTGGTGGTAGAGTACTCCAAGGTAAGCTTTATGGTAGGGTGGAGATTATTAAGTTTGTGATGAAAATCTTTGAGTGCATCTGTGCCTTCCATCCAGATGATAAACAAATCATCAATGTAACGGAAATAAGCCAGTGGTTTGTGGGGATACTGCCTTAAAAAATCCTCCTCCAAGTCAGCCATAAAGAGGTTAGCATACTGTGGAGCCATTTTGGTGCCCATTGCTGTTCCCATAGTTTGAACATAATGTTTACCATTGAAGTTGAAGTTGTTATGTGTCAAAATGAATTCCATAAGTTCCCCCACCACTCCAGGGTTGATGTTTTGGTCAGGTCCTTTCTCATGTATGTATTTAAGGCATGCTGCAATGCCATCTGTGTGTGGAATATTAGTGTAGAGGGATGTTACATCCATTGTCACTAAAATGGTATCAGGTGGTAAATCCTTATAACCAGAAAGTACACGCAAAAAGTGCGTAGTGTCCTGGATATAACTGTCTCTTTCCATAACCAGCGGTTTCAAAATGGTCTCTACAAACCCTGAGATCCCCTCAGTCAAGGTACCATTACCAGAGACTATGGGTCTCCCTGGATTGCCAGGTTTATGTATTTTAGGCAGCATGTAGAATGTCCCTGGCTTTGGTTCAGCAGGGATGAGGTGAGCTAGTTTCTCTCGGACATGGTCAGGAAAAGTTTTAATTAAGTCACATAGTTCATCTTTATATCTTGTAGTGGGGTCACTCTCCAGTTCTCTGTAGTATGTAAGATCTGTTAGCTGTCTATTAGCTTCAGTAATATAATCCTCTCTGTTTAAAATCACCACTGCAGAACCTTTATCAGCTTTTTTGATGACAATGTTGTGGTTTGATTTCAGTGTCCCTATAGCTCTCCGCTCCAGTGGAGAGAGTTATAATGGGTTTGTTTTGCCTGGTAAGGATCTGACCACTGACTTGTTGGCAGAAACAATTAATATAATTGTCTAGTTTTTGTTACGCCCACTTGAGGGGTAAAATCAGATTCCTTTTTCTTATCCATTACATTATTGCTGTTTGCACTGTCTTCACTACCAATGATTTCTTCCTGCCATGAAAGAATTCTTTAAGTCTCAATCTACGGAAGTACTCTCTAGTTCACCACAAAACAGTATGTTATCCAGTGGTTCTGTTGGGCAGAAAGTGAGGCCCTTTGAAAGTACATTCAGTTCTCTAGTAGTCAGTGTGTGGTTGGACAAATTAACAACTGAAAGGTGCCCATCAGTATTGTGTTGTTGTTCAGTGACTCCATTATGTGCTTTATGGTTGTTAGGAAGTATGGTATGTTGAAGGCATCTAATTTCCTATTTTTCACACGCATGGCTTTTCTTAAGGTCCTTTGGTGAGTTAATGTATCTCTCCAAGATGTCCTGAATAGGTTCCCAGACACCCTTTCCAGAGTGGTTACAATTTCAGCAAACTCTTTGTTAAGAACAACTTTTTGGGCATATGACATGCGAATCCTGTGATTTCTCAGTTTCTCAGAGGTCCTATGACAAAGTTGTTCTGCATAAGTAGAATTGTTTGTATTTCTTAATGGATTCCAAATAGTAAGACCTTTAGGGATAATGTTTCTCCTCTTGCACTGGGTTACAAAATAGATGTCACTGTCTAGCCGTGCCAATTTCTTCTTGATGTTATGTAACTGCCATATTCTACAGCGAATTCCGGTATCTTCCATGTTGAAATCTAGATTTAGTAGTTGCCGTATTGGTCCTTGCAAGAATAGATCCAGAAGCAAATGATTTGATACCTTTTAATGGACCAACATAGATGTAACAACAAGAACAAAGTGCTCTAGCTCGGACCAAGAAGGACTGGTTGGTCCAAGCTAGAGCACTTTGTTCTTGTTGTTACATCTATGTTGGTCCATTAAAGGTATCAAATCATTGCTTCTGGATCTATTCTGGCAAGGCCATCGGCACTTAAATCTAGATTTCTGTTACCAAGGAACCTCAAGATACAGAATTTCCTTGTTTGTGTATGACTGCTCATACATAATCTTTTATAGTGTATGGGCAGTCATAGCATAGAAAATAACACAAAACCAGCTGGAGAAGACAACAGAGAATACACATTTTAACATTTTCTTGTTTTTAACTGACACAGTGTGCTGCAGATGTTTCTGCAAGTTCAAGTTAAAAAAAACAGCAACTTCCAGCTTAACTGGATTGAGGAAAGCAACTATGTGGCAGCATTCCAAGTTGTTACGCTGCAGTAGTGACATAGCTAGTGCAGTATAACAGCTGTGATGACATAGCTACAGTACTGCAGCATAACAACTCCATTCTAGTTACAGATTTCTATCCATAACAACATTCTACCATACACTATAAGACAATACATAGAGGATTGTGTATGAGCAGTCATACATAACAAGAGATATTCTTGTATCGAGAGGTTTCCTTTGGTAACAGGTGACCTCGAGGCGCAGCTGAAGGTACTCTGTTGCAAGGGCCTCAAGATACAGAATTTCCTTGTTTGTCGCTATGACTGCTTCGTACTAATCTTTATAGTGGCGGGGCAGTCACAGCATAGAAACTCACACAAACCAGCTGGAGAAGACAACAGAGAATAGAAATTTTAACATTTTCTTTTTTTTTTAACTGACAGTGTGCTGCACATGTTTCTGCAAGTTCAAGTTTAAAAAACAGCAACTTCAGTTTAACTGGATTGAGGAAAGCAACTATCGGCAGCATTCAAGTTGTTATGCTGCAGTAGTGACATAGCTAGTGCAGCATAACAGCTGTGATGACATAGCTACTGCAGCATAACAACTCCATTCTAGTTATGGATTTCTATCCATAACAACATTCTACCATACACTATAATATAATTATCTTATGTACTTTCTGTAACCATATGGCTAAAAACTGAACATTTTTCCTAGTCTTCTTTTCCCAGTCAACAATGACTAAATAAATAAAGTATGTCAGGGGTAAGGGGCAACAGACGTCTAGGAAAACATAAAGTGAACTTACAAGCTCAAATGGGCAGACTGGGTGGGCCATAGTCCCTTATCTGCTAACAGTGTTGATGTATCTATGTATCTATGTAATATCTCACACAGCTGTACTGCATTAAAATCTGTGTTATTGACAGAGGAAATGTTAGCTCAGACACCAAGGATCACTCAATGCAGAATTCCAAAAAATACAGCCCCACAAAAACAGTTCTTTTCATCATTTACTTCTTCATCAAATTAACCCAGTCCACCCAAAGCATGCCCAACATTTCACCAGATAGGCTTCATCAGGAGATGATGGTCTTGGGCTCAATTTTAAAAGGAGCCCTCAGATCACATAAGCTGCAGCAATCTAGGGCTGCCACGGTCTCGGGAGTGCCAGGGACCCTGTGCCATATTTCATAAAATTAGGGTTCCTGCACCCAAGGCCCAAGATTTGCCACAGCCACTGGGTTGCATCAAAGGAGTGGTACCTCTGTGGGTTTGATGAAAGGATCCATCAACCCCCCCAACCTGGCCCAACACTTGAGGGGCCGTGAAGGTGGGGGTGAATATGGCTGTAAGACGAGGACTGGAGCAGAAGGAGAATGGGAGGTGGTATAGGGAGTGGCGGAGGCATAGTGGTAATTTTGAGCGTGCTAAGGTGGCACTCTGGAGGAGCCCTGCACAAGTGTAGGCACAGTCCACAAATACCGGCACTCCTCAGCCAAGTGTATAAATGCAGGCGTTCTTTATTAGAAAATATTAAAACATACCACAGTGTATAAAATGACCAGACCATAACTATTGGGAAGTATGACCGGTTTCGTACATCTGTACATCGTCAGGGTGTGATTCGCATTCAAAGTACACCAGGTATACATGGAAGATCATTTAAAGTGATAGTGTCCCAATAGTAAATACATAGGCATGCATAATATCAAAGTGCATAGTGCTATATAAATACTTATAAATAATCCTCTATGGGGGGGGTGTGGCCTAACCAGTGAGTGGAATGGCAGCTTAAATTTGGAGCTGCTGCATGCAGAAGATTTAATCTGAAATTGCCTGTACCCAGTATGATAAAAGACCATAAATTACTACAATTGTGAATACAGCTAGGCTCTGGGTGTTTAATTTTACCTTTCAGTGGTAAAACAGCCGAGATTCAACGAGGAGAGCCCTTTCAATGTTTATGGCCTGCAGCATGGCGGAGGCGCCCGGCCCAATGCTCGACACATATTTTAATGCCCTCTTTGAGAAGCTCTTACATCGCATGGACGAGGTGACCGAAGCTTCTCACCATACAACAGTGGCTATTCAAAATCTGACCAGGCACAGAACAAAATAGAACAGCAGTCGCTGCGCATGAATCGGTGATCGAAGAGATCAGAGGGACCAGAAAGGACCAACAAAGTAAAATAAATACACTTCTGGCCAAAGTTGACAATTTGGAAAACCAAGCCAAAGAAACAATTTGCAAGTGTTAGGATCCCAGAGGGAGTGAAAAAGCATGATACTATTAAGTTTCTCCAACAAGCCCTTCCTGATATCCTGGGCTTACAAGTAGATTTCCGACTGGAGATAGAACGTGCACACAGAACTCTCACTCAAATGCCGGCTAACGGGGGCAAGCCTAGGGCTATCTTAATTAAATTACTAGCATATAACACATGGCAGGCACTGTTACAGAGGGCCAGGGAAGTGGGTCGCTTAAGCTGGCAGGGACATCCGATCTCAATTTATCAAGATTTTTCAAAGGATTTATTAAATAAAAGGCGTGAATATACTCCAATGTGCCATAAGATGCAGAAAATGGGCATCCAATATTCTCTAAGGTATCCATCCACGATGCGTATAATGCACAATGGGATTCCACTTTCTTTTGAGATGCCAGTAGCCCTGGAAGAGTTTCTGATGAGGCACCCAGGTGATTCCTCCAAACCTCCCACTTGTTCAGATCCCCCAGAATCTGAATGAATGCTGACAGATCCTGAAACTCAGCCCGAGACCCTAAATGGGCTTCCTCGACGCTGCAGGAAAAAAATGGCAAGAGATAGCCACAGACACAAAGATCACCCCCTTATTAGGACCAGCCTCTACTCAGAATCGACAGATCAGGAAACACAGCATGGTGCGAGTATGGCCTTAGTGCGGTACATGACCCGGAACCCATACGAGGTGTTGAGATCCCCCTCGCCTTCCTCCAGAGATCCTTGTGTGAAGAGACTCCCCCGGTGGAAGCAGCCCCCAGACCAACAAGACCATAGTGACTGAGGAAGATTTCAAATCACGGAGGCAACATGGACCCACAGAAGGAGCAGTGTTCCCCAGGCGCAGCACCGAAGACGCAATGGCAACCAGGCTGCAGAAGCAGTGTCAGCAGTGGTCAGAGCCCCAAGTTCACTGAAGCAGCCTCCTGAGCTATTTTAGATAAGTAATAAATATGTATTCATGTTGTACAATGCAGGGGCTTCTATTCTGTTTAGTTACTGCCCCTGGTTGGGCTGATTTTAAATCAACCATTTGGGCTTAGAGATCACGAGACATTGGGACAATGCCCTCCAGGGTACACTGTCTCTGGGCCATAGTTAATATCCTGTGTAGTTACCCAGGAGAGAGGCAGCTGGGGCAGAGGGCAAGAGATAAGGGCAGAAATAATTGATGGGAGCACCTCTGGTCTTGGTAACATGTATTTGATGCACATTGCAGAGTTTATGGAAAGTGGATGTGGTCCTTTTGCTGTGCGTAGAGCTTGATCCTGTTTATTCCTTGGTTTGGGAGTTTTCAACCTGATGGGGATGCCTAGGAATGTGTTTTACTGCTGGGGTGCTCTGGGTTATTAGTGATGTGAGGGTTGGAGCGCCTTGGGGTGCTGATTTTATGACAAGCGGAGCCTAATGGTAGTTTAGTCACGGGAATAAGGGCTCCCCTTTTCTTTTATAGTTGCACCTTGCATCCTGGAAGTGGAAAGGTTTTTAGCTGCAAGGGGCCCACAGCCTAAACTCCCCATACTGATATATCCCCAGAAACAGTTTCCTGTTTACTAAATGAGTCATTACATAATGCAGAATATATTCAAAATTGGTGCAGGTTGATGCACATTATTTTGCATTCAGCCCCAGTTGCTATACCGTTTGGGAAACAGAAGGCAGATAGGTCGGACTTTGTCCTGACCACCACGTCCCCAGGAACCAATGTGCAGATCTGGCCTTTCCAAGGGTGGCAAGGGATCATATATGCAGGGTGACTCCAATGGAGCATGGAAGTGCATTGTGTAAATATGTTTAACTGTTGGTTTTCGTATGTGTTTGTGTTTTGGATCAAGGGGTGGCATACATTTAAAGAGCAATTAAGTGAAACCTGGTTGCCAATAGATGACGGAGGGAAGATCCTAAGCAAAGGTAGACTGGTTATACATGACAGGGTGGTCCTAGAAGGCCTTCTACATCTGGAGCAAGAATCTGGGATAGGCCAGTTTCATTCAACTGTCTCAGAACGTTGCCCTCTCTCCTTTACCGGTGGTTTATATTTATTTTATGCCCCGCTACTCCCCGAGGGCTATGATTATGGCTGAACTAACCTGTATTACTTGGAATGTGAGGGGCTGAACATGCCAGTGAAGAGGAAGAAGGTACTGTCATATCTGAAACAGATTAAGTCCCAGGTGGCTTTCCTGCAGGAGCCGAAACTTGATAGAAAGGGCCATGGGCTCCATAAGAGGACTGGGTGGGAGTGGAGGTTCATGCCTCAGCCCGACGAAAAAGTGTGGTGTAGCTATCTTAATACATAAGCAATTACACTGGTGTCTCATCACATCCAGGGCTGATCCACAGGGCAGGTGGTTAATTGGTATTTTTCAGACCCCTACAGGGCCTATTTTGTTGGGAAATATCTATGGGCCTAATGAAGATGATGCAGCTTTCTTTCATCACACCTCTCAAACTCTCCTTAATATGAATAAAAAAAACATGCTCACCATTTTGGGAGGTGATTTTAATTTAGTACTTAATCCCATGATAGATAAAACCATGATAAAAAAAGGAATTGTACATGGGAAGGAAGAAGAGCCCTGCTGAATTGGATGAGTGACCAAGGACTGACAGATGTGTGGCATGTACTGAATCCCAGCGGGAGGGATTATTCTTTTTATTCTCCAGTACATGGCTCTTATAGCCATATTGATTTTCTGTTAACATCACCCCAGATTACACAGGCAGCTATAGAGTCCAGTATACTCCCCATAGTAATCTCGGATCATGCTCCAGTTCGACTGACCATTCTATGGGGCCCATATACTCCTACCTCCACTTCTTGGAGATTAGACCCCCTGCTAACATAAGATACAGAGTTTTTGGAATGGGCCAAAGCGGAGGCACGGCTGTTTTTCCAAGACAACCCAGCTCAGGACACCACAGCTGGGGTCATATGAGAGGCATTCAAAGCTACCATGACAGGTAGGATCATTGCCTACAGAGAAGCTAGAAGGAAAGGTAGGGAGCAAAAACTGAAAGACTTGGAAGATGAGCTTAAAGTAGCTCAGCAGCAGCATAAGGAACAAAGAGGGAAAGCTGGGCATGATTCCCTTCGTAGGAAGATAGTAGGTCTCGAGATGGAGATAAACTCTCTTTTATCAAGGAAAGCTGAACTCTCCATCTTGAGATTGAAACACAAATATTGGAAAGGGAAGGGAAAAGGGGGGAAGGTATTAGCTTATAGGTTAAAGAAACAGCAAATGGACCGTTACATAGCTGGGCTAAGAGATACCTCAGGGGTAATGTATACTAAAAGTAAGGAATTAAATGCGGTTATGGCAGAATAGTATCAATCCTTGTATGCCTCTTCCAGACAGGCAGACCCCCACCAAGCAATCCACGCTTTTCTTCAATCACTACACCTTTCCACCATAACCTTACAGCAGGCTGAACAACTAGACGCCCCACTAACCAAAGATGAAGTGAAGAAGGCCTTGCTCTCTCTTAAACCAGGGAAGGCCTTGGGCGGGGACGGTTATTCAGTGAAGTTTTGGCAGGCCTTGACTGACATTATCTCTCCAGCTCTTCAACAAACTTATGTCGAAGCTGAAGTGCAAGGGATTTTACCTCCCTTGCAAAGAGAGCCAGTTATTACAGTGCTGCCCAAGAAAGGAAAGACCCCACCTCCCGGTAGCGCTACTTACAATCTCACTCCTTAATGTGGACAGTAAAATATTTACTAAAGCCATGGTGCTAAGATTAGTACCCCGGTTACCGCAGCTTATTCACCCTTCTCAAGTTGGCTTTGTCCCCGGTAGGTATAGTGCAGACCATCTTAGGGCACTGATTAATTTAACCCATATCACCTCTCAGTTGTTAACCCCGGCAGCTGCGGTAGCTATAGATTTTGAAAAGGCGTTTGACTCATTGGAGTGGGATTATCTCCATGCGGTTTTGGTGAAACTGGGAATTGGCCCTCACTTTCGTTCATGGGTAACAGCTCTATATACTTACCCATCGGCCCGATTACTGACTAACTCAACCTTATTCCCACCTTTCGAGTTAGCCCGTGGCACTAGACAAGACTGCCCCCTGTCTCCCCTGCTATTTGTGCTGGCTGTGGAACCTTTAGCTGCTACTCTTAGAGACAACAAGACTATCAAGGGGATCCCTGTTGATAGCAGGGAATATACTACCCTTCTCTATGCAGATGACCTTCTGGTCCTTACAGCAGATGTGACTAAGGCACTACCCTCTATACTTAATACCTTACACCACTTTAGAGGACTATCAGGCCTTCAGCTTAATCCCACCAAACCGGAAGTCCTCCTTCTTAACCCTAGGTGCCAACCGACAGTACTGGGAAATACTGGTCTGAAATGGGCAGGGGAAAGTATCATATATCTAGGTATTCGATTCTCTGCTGAGCTCTCTAAGTTATGGGAATACAATCTCCATCCCCTCCTATTGGACTTAAAGAAGGATATGTCCAGATGGACTAAACTCCATTTAACCCTAGCAGGCAAAATAGCTGCGATTAAGATGATTTTAGCGCCTACATTTTTTTATCTCCTGGCACATATTCCCCTTTCCTTGCCACAGAGCTGGATCCAGAAGATAGATAAGGCAGTTGGTAGATTTTTATGGGAAGGGAAACCCCACAGGTATAGTAGGAACAAACTTAGGGCACATTGGAGCTTAGGTGGGTGGTGTCTTCCTTGGTTCGAAGGTTACAAGTAGGCCTTTCATATGGCGCAATCCCTACGCTGGCTGGGTCTAGGAACCATTCCCCAACCTCAATGGGTGGATATAAAACAGGCTGTAAGTCAAAAGATCTCCTTATCACTTCTGGTCTATAATAACCCCCCAACAAACCTTAAAGTGCACCCCACCATAGGAGCCTCCTTACAATGCTGGGTAAAAATAAGGAGGAAGTTGAAAATGGACCTGGCACCAATCAAATTAACTCCACTGTTGGGGGAAACGAGAACCTGTGTATTGATAAAAGACCTGTGTATTGGAAAGGGTGGGCAGACAGGGGTCTCGCCAAGTTGGAAGACATACTTGCTCCATCCTCTATAGCAATAGAATAGATTCTTTTGCAAACCTGCAAGCTAGATGGTCAATTCCCACTTCCAATTTCTGGAAATACCTACAAATACGTAGTACATCTCAAAAATATATGTCCCATGTAGCAAAAGGAGGCACCCAGACTGTACCCTTTTGGTTAACGAAAGAGAGGGGGCTGGCTAGCTCCATATATGCTGCCCTCCGGGACACATTGCCCAGTCAAACTGAGAAGTCCAAGCAGAGGTGGGAGGGGGCTTTGCAACTTGAGTTTATGGACCTACAGTGGAAAGAATGCTGGAAAGGGACCCAAAAATATTTTACAGATGCAAGGAGCAGATTAATACAAAATAAAATTCTCCATTCATGGTGCCGTACACCAGTGGTAATACATAAGGCAGGGGTACTAAGCTCCAATTTATGTTGGAGGTGTAACTCCCAACCTGGAGACTTGCTCCATATCCTTTGGTCCTGTCCTGTAATACAACAGGTAGGAGATAATGTATGTGAGATAGGGGCTAAAGTCCTGAGGAACACATTCCTCGATCCCTCCCCCTACTTCTCCTGGGTATGAAATCAGAAGCCCCCCATCTTCAAGAGCTAGAATATCACTGACTAGCCCTATGGGCCATGCAAGCAAAGCAGCTCCTTGTATGTAGATGGAGAACTACAGTGATTCCCAGTGTTCAAGAGCTTCTCACTTCCATGGTTCACATTGCCAGTATGGACAAACTCTCCCACCTGATAAATAATTAAATAGGAATCTATGAAAAATGTTGGATCCCTTTACCAAATATGCTACCCCCAAAACCGGAGTGGGTTGAAATACTTTATAACCAGGATTTCTGCTAGGTAATATGACTATGTAAATGGATTTATTACACTCACTTATTCATGAATGTATGAATACGTTGTATTACATTGCCTTCCCTAACTATATATAAGTGCACTAAATAGTATATAGAATAGTGGTTCTTTATGTTTGTTTTTAGCTAGGGTGTTAGAAGCCTAGACAACAACCAAAGCCACAAAGAGCCCCACGATGTCAAATATGGAGCATGGAAGCCTTGCCTCTCCAACACCTTAAAGTTAAGAGTTGTACGTATCGGGGTAGGTACCTGTTAATTGGTAACAGCTATCCTTCTTATCCTCTGATGTCGAGTTGTCTTTGTAACCAACAACGCTATAACAGTTCTCCTTTTTGGATTAAGTTGTTCTCATTATTGTAAAGGAAAAAGAAAATGACAATAAAAAAATTAAACAGCAAAAAAAAAAAAATAATCCTCTATAACATGAAATGCATCAGATCAACAACAATAAGAATAATAATACCCACCACCATCATGTACCAAAGTATCTAAAAATGCATCAGGGTTGCATAAAATGCCGGTGCCACAACTTCATGATATTATATTTCAAGGCTTCCCATACAAGAGATAAGGTAACACTCCTTTGATCCTGAAAGAGAAGAAAAATTACTTTCAGCAACTAATTCATAACTCTGCATATGTATTTTACCTTATAAATGGAACAAAAGGATCAGAAAAGAGGGCAGACTGTGACAGCTGTACATTACCACGGGGGAGGGAGGGGAGAAAGAAGGAACGGAAGGAAAGAAGAACTAACACAGGAACAATTAACAATAATCAAAATAACAATTGCAGTATGGCAGCAGGAAGGCAGAGGGAGTGGGTAAAAGTTATTCTGCAAATTTAATTTGTTCTTTTTCAAGCATGGTAGTAATTCAATACATTCATTAAGCCCTGGGGCTGCTAAGGCACACAAGGTGTAAATCCAGTATGATTCCCTATACTTTAATTTATCTTCTAAATTGCCCCATCTGGGTCCTAGTTTGGCCACCTCTAAACCACAGATCTTGAAGACATGCTTTATTTCTTTTAATCTGGTTTCCCTACAATAAATGGCTAGGGCACTTCTAGAATTGTTGTCTATTATTGACCCGAGGTGTTCACCCATCCGAGGTTTTAATGCCCTTGATGTTGGTCCTACATAAAATGCCCCACCTTGACAGGTAGCCAGATAGACTACATTTTCTGTACTACAAGTAATGAAGTCCCTTATCTTATAATCCTGCCCACTGTTACAGCTATTAAAAGTTTTACATTTGAACACAGAGCTACAGAATTTGCAGTTCCCACATTGGTGCATCCCTTTCGGTAAGGCAGGCCTGTTATTTACATCAGTAGTCCCACGTGCTGGTAAATAGTTCTGTACTAGCCGGTCTCTTAAAATTTGTTCCCTTTGTATAAACCATCCTTGGTTAAAGTTTCATTGCCTCTTCCAACAATGGATCCCCCTGTAGGATGTTCCAGTTGGAATTAATGATGTCCCTAATGTCACTTGTATGTCTGGAGTAAGTAGTAACAAACTGCATTCTAGGTTCACTTTCTTCCCTTCTTCTGGGTGCAAGTAAATCCACTCTGTCTGCATAGCTTGCTTCCCTGTAGGCTTTTCTTACTGTGTGTTGTGTGTACCCTCTACTCAGAATCTGTCGCACATATCCATACCATTCACCATATAATCCAAATCTTCACTGCAGTTACGTCTTATTCTCATCATCTGGGCTTTGGGTATATTGGTTATCATATTGTGTGGGCGGCAGCTGGTTGCCAACAGTAGTGAATTTCTGTCGGTCTCCTTACAGAACAAATCCATAACTAGAGTTCCATCAGGTTTCTTAGATATCGTAAGATCCAGAAAGGAGACCGAGCAGAGATCACACTGTACTGAGAACTTTAAATTCTCATTGCTTTTTTCCAAGTAATTCTTAAAATCATCAAGTTCATCTAGTGTGCCATGCCACACCATAAATATATCGTCTATGTAAGCAATAATACCCAACAGGGTGGGCGGTATTGAGAAATACCGGACCTCCAGGAGTGTTATGAGGCCTGATTCCATAGGCAGAGGGCCTTATAGCCCCTGGAATGTCCGGTATTTCCCAATACTGCCCACCCTAGAATTATTGCTCTTAGAAAATGGGCACTGTAAGGAAAAAAATTGAAGAAAGTTGTTAATAAAAAATTAATTTAAAGTAAGTTTTGTAATAAAATAGTTCCTCTGCCTGCATTATAATGATGCTTTTTTTGGGGGTTTTTTTTTAGCTGTGGAGTTTTTACTTCTTGGAGACTCTGTAGTTTATCACAAAAAAAGCCAGTTGTATGCAGTTACACCCCCCCCCCATCATGTAGTATTTTTGTTCCCTATTCCACCTTATTTTTGTTTGATTTTCATTTTGTTATCACATCTACCTCCCTGGAATAGAAATTTTGGCAGCTGAATGCATATGCAGTTCTGCTGGCACAATCACGTTAAATGCCAAAATGCCATTCAATGCACCTGCACATGCAGTGCTGTGCATGCACAGATGCATTACGCCGCCAGCGACAGCAACAAGAAACCTGCACCAATGTATCGGGTCTCCAATCCCCATGCTGGCATCATGTCCCCTCCCACTCATGTGGCACACTGGGAGCCCACCCCAGTGTGCCCAAATGTCTGTTTTTTATCCTGTATATAAAGAAAACAGTCCCCTGATGTGTTTTATTTCTGTAAAGAAGAAAACATTCCCTCATTGTCTCCCCAGTCCCTATCCCCCATCTCCCCCTTCTCACTGAGCACCCACCTCCCCACATACCTCTCTTACCCCACACTTACCTCCAGAGGTCGGCACTGTCATGTTCTCTGGGCCGGGACACGTCAGCACTCTTCGAAGCCAAACCACAAACTGAAGAATCAAAGGTGAGCATGCTATAATGCCATTCAGTACAGTTTTCAACTTACGTTGATAAATCAGCCATTTTTTGGAATTTTGGCCCCACATTTTCAACATGGGGTTCTTGGGACCCCACCTTGTGAAAACTTTCACTGTCATTTCATTACTCAGTCCCAAAAGGTGATTTTGTGGTTGCTGCGTGGCATCACCTTTTGAGACTGACTCATAAAATGTCAGTGGGTTCATGAGGTGGGGTCCCAAAAAGCCCATTTTGCAAATTTGGTGAAAAAATTGCACAAAATGACTGCATTACAATCGAGCGTTGTGCAGTTTCTATGCAAGCTCCTAACTTGGCCAATTTTTAATATTTTCACTCCACATGTTCAACATTGCCATTTTTGCTCACTTCCTTTTTAACAGTACAGCTGTCATTTATCACATCCTACCTGAAATGTGTTTTCGCACCTGTGGCACAGAATGGCATGGTCACTCTGCAAAATCACCTTTTGAGACAAGTGAACAAAATGACACTGGCACTCTTCATGAGGAGGGGTCCCAAAAAGGCCATGTTGAAAATTTGGTGCAATACTTCCAAAAAATGGCCAAGTTACACCTGGGCATGTAATAATTTCTACACACACGTGTAACTTTGCTCACTTGGCAGCTCATCACGGCCCTATCGGCTCTGGCCAGAGTTTGTTATCTACTGTGGTCAGTTTTCTTATACACAAATTATTATTGTAGTGGATTGTGAAACATACATGTATTATACTTCCTGTCCAGTGACAGGTTTCTCACCTTTTGTTACCCAGTCAGTGCATATCCAGTGCAAGTGAAACTTTAAACTATTACAAAAATTTTCAACGTTTCTGTTCCATTTTATGTGCTTATCTAAAATATGGTGCTTTGAGCCCAAAAGTGCATTTACATTTATTATTTCATTCTGAGAGCACACCTCCTGTGAGTGACAGTCTTATTGTCTGGAGAAATATAGTTTGAATTCATACACTAGTGTTGTATGAGTTGCGGTAATAAATGTGACCTGTTTTTTTTTTTTACACTCATTACTTTTTTATGAGAAAGAAAATACTCTCCAGTGTTCTTTCTTTAAACTCATAAACATAAAATAATTAGAAAATGTGTAGTTTTATTTTTCAAGTCTTATTTTTTGCTAGGTTTTGTTCTATTTCATCACTTGATATGAAGTGCATCTCGTCACCTTCATTCAGTTTTAACAAGCTCAAAAGCAACATTTTCTGGTAAACACAAAGATCCATTTTAGTTAACTGCACCCTTTTTGCAATAAGTTTCATTTACAAGGTGAGGAAAGATGAAACTGCTGTAGCAGCGTGCTTACTGGCTCTGTACCTCAAGCTGCAAGGATGTGGCACCTCCTGTGGCATTTATTAATACTCTGAGTGCTTCTTGTGAGTAGCTCTTATGCCGCCATATTACGTAAGGTGGGGTCACTTGACAGCCAGCCAGCGTGTGACATCTTCCGTGATGTCACCACACCAGTGCCCACCCCCAAACTTGTGATCCCATTGTTGTCTGTGGTTACAGACAACAGCCAGCAGCTGCCAGATCACTGCAGCAAGGGGAAGAGTTCCTATATGAAGGAGAGCTGACAAACTGCTCATCCCTACACTGGCATGGAGAAATATGGAACTTGTGCTGTGACTGCATGAAGTTTGAATTGTGTACATTCTAAAAATGTTTCAATCCAAACATTGTACACATTTTGATTACTTCACAGTTCTATAAACAAAGTCTATATTACCCTGACATTGGTGTGTGGGGGGGGGGGTGGTGGAAGGGAAGGTTTTAAAGGCAAGAGTGATACATCAGCTCAGATACTAGCTAGGGAAACAATGAAGGGGTTGTAAAGGAAGTAAGGATGGATCCACAATCATCACCTCCATCTTCCCAGGATTCAACTTCAGCCAGCTGGACCTCATCCAACCTTGGATCTGGCTAAAGCAATTATTAAACACTGAGAGTGCTCCATCCTGGTCTGGTGCAAAAGACAGGTAGAGCTGGGTATCATCTGCATAACAATGAAACTCCAGCCCATACCGTCTTACAATGTCTCCGAGGGGAAGCATGTACACCGCAAACAACATGGGAGACAGCACTGAGCCCTGAGGCACCCCACAAGACAGAGAGATAGGGTAGGAGTAAAACACCCCCGACACCACCCTCTGAGTTCTACCAGTGAGGAAAGAAGTAAATCATCTGTGGACCAAACCAGAAGGCCCACAGATGCATCTCAGGTGCTCAAGCAGAACCCCATGGTCAACGGTGTCAAATGCTGATGACAGATCAAGCAGAACCAAAATGGACCATTTTTTCTGGTCTCTGGCCATCAGGAGATCATTGAGCACCTGAACCAGCGCAGTCTCGGTGCTGTGCCTCTTTCAAAAATCAGATTGGAAAGGTTCGTAGATGCTATGGATGGTCAGATGGTTGTCCAGCTGAGCAGCCACTACTTTCTCAATAACCTTCCCCACAAAGGGAAGGTTAGAGATTGGCCTATAGTTAGCAAGAAAGGCTAGGTCCAAAGAAGCCTTCTTCAACAGTGGTGTCACCACTGCCTCCTTCAGGGAGCAGGGGTACTCACCAGAGTCAAGGGAGCACCAGACTATCTGCACCAGAACCGGAATGATAACATCCCCACAGCCCATTATCAGGGCTGTAGGACCCGGGTCTAAACTACAGCATGTAGTGCACATACCCTGGACAATCCTCATAACATCCACGATTTCTGGCCTTTCGAAGGAACTCCAGGAAAAAAGAGGGATAGTGACCAGGGGCTGGTCCTCAGCAACTCCCATAGAGAGCGCTGTGTGGGTCTCCGCCCTGATGTCATCCACCTTATCCACAAAGAACCAAGCAAGCTCATCACACTGCGATTGTGAAAAGACTCTACGAATCTGTAGACAGGCTGGATTACACAGCCTGTCTATGGTTCGAAAGAGTTGGGCCGGTCGGTTCTGAGTGGCAGCAATTTCCCCGGACAGGGATACTGCCTTCTTACAGGAAATTGCTGACTGATAGAGTCAATAGTGCTCTAGCAGTCTAAGATGGTAGGCTTCTAAGCTGGATTTCCACCAGCACCGCTCTAACCTATGGCCTAATCGCCGCATTTCCCTCAAGTCCCCATCAAACCATGGCGACCGAAGACGAAGGGAGAAAGGATGCACATGGACTGGAGCAATGGAATCCAGAGCAGAGGTAATGGCTTTTTTATAAGTCAGAACCAAAACCTCTGGATCCAAGCTCACCACTGGAACTTCTGATAGATCAAGCACCGCAGTTAGACCATCGGGAGTCACATCCCGTAAAGGACGGTACTTGACCATCCACAGGGGCTGGCCTACAAAGAGTGGTGCAAAAATTGAATCACACGGTGTAATGGTCTGACCATCTGATGGGTTCCACCCCCACGTCAGAGGCCTCCATGCCCAGGGGGAAGACCAGGTCAAGTGAATGGCCATATTTATGAGTGGCAGAGGTAACCACCTGTGAGAGGCCCAATGAGTTCATCAATTGAAGGAAGTGCTGTCCAAATTGCAAGAGTTTGTCGTCGATCCAGGCATTGAAGTCACCCAGGACCATCAGCCTGGGTGACTCAAACACCAGGTCAACCGTGAAGTCCGTCACTGCCTTAAGGAATAGCTTCTTGTTTCTGGGTGGATGATAGACGAGAGCCAGCCTATAGCCCCCACCTGCCACAACGACACATTCAAACGATCTGGTCTCCTCAACTGGGACACTAGTGAGATCCAATTTGGTCTTGAAACAGACCGCAACCCCCCCTCCCTTGCAGTCCAATCTCGGTCAGTGTATCACTGAATACCCGTCTGGAACTGCCGCCTCAGGTATGGGGCCAACATTACCATCCAGCCAGGTTTCGGTGATGCAAGCCAGATCCGCTGCACCCACCAAGTCTGCAACAATAGCAGTCTTGTTCACAACAGATCTGGCATTGTATAACACCGCCCGAGTTGGACAGAACTCCAGGGTTGACCCAGCACCTGCCCACCATTTATGGTGGTGCTCTTGGGTATGGAGACCAGACAAGGAGGACCATGTTCTAGACTCCATTTCACCCCAGGGCATCTTCTGGGCTTAACCACCCCATTGAGAATGCCCCTCTCTTCCACCCTCCGCTGTTCACATCCACCGCCCCACCCCACCCTTCTGCGGGCAATACCCAAAGCCTGACAGCGCTGATAGATAGAAAAAAGCAACAGTGGGGGAAAAAAGGGATGGAGGATATGAAGAGCAGGGGATGAATAACGCATGACCTGGGGGGTGGGACAGTGATGCATATCCCAATCCTAGAACATGGCACAAGAAGAGTCAATACACTTCTACTCTAGCTTGTAGTCACTGATATATAAAAAAACAAATCCAAATCAAAATAAATAATGTAATAACTAAAGCTAAAAAACAAACAAAAAATAAATTAACTCGAATCAAATTAAATCAAATTAGGTCACCATTAGAACTTGCTTTCAGGGAAAAAGAAAAAACAAAACTACATCCACATAATAAAATAGGTATCCCTCTTCTCACAAGGTATACCCATTCATAGAACAGAAAATAAAATAAAAATCACAATTTAAAATAAGAAATATAAAACAGATAAATAACAATACAAAAACATCCAACATAAAATAACCAAACAATATAAATTAGCTAGGCACACAGGTCCTGACACTACCTGAATGCCCAACCCACTGAGCACTCTCACTTCTCGGAAAATAAAAAAAAAATAAAAATTTCCAACATAAACTAAATAAACAGTACAGATTAGTGAGCAGCCAGGAACTCTCACTCCCCGGATGCCCTCAAAACTGGGTACTCTCACTGCTCGGAGTACAAAACAGCAATTTTGTCCCAGAAAAGAGTTTCCAATGGAGAAAACAACCCAAAATCTTCTTAAAAAGATGTAAGGCCTCGGTAGCAGTCTGAGTCTAAATGCTGGATTCTTTAAAGACCCTTTAGAGCAGCCCAACCACCAGAAGAGTCAGCTCTACCACCTCAACCCCTAGCAAGGGGCCTGGGAGAAATCTGGGTCCCAACCGCCGAATCCCCAGCTCGACTGAGCCCAACCTCCGGGGTAGATGCCGACTCCTGTGGCTGGCCACCCACACTTCAGTCCCAGTCCAGTACAATCCACGTAATCACAGCAAACTACCCAGCAAGCGAAATGAAGATTAATAAATAATAAAATTCATACAAATTCATACAAATTCTGGGACCTCTGAGTACTCCAATCTTCGCTCTTTTCTTAGTGCTATAAATCCCCAGGATGCATACACTGCCAGCTCCCAAAAACTTCTGGCAAAACTCAACCAGCACTCAAACAGTAAACTGCCCGGGACCAAGTGTAGCAAAGACCACTCCAAGAACTGCCGTAACAACGGCAGCCCAAACAGTCTCCAGACAGGCACGAACGTTTGTCCAGCAGTCCTCACCCACAAACAGGCTGTCCATAAATCCCGGGAACGAAGTCCTCAACTGCAGGCGGCAGTCTACAATTCATAGCATCAAAGTCAGGGTAGTAGGGAACCTCCAGAGCCACCACAAGCAAACAGATACTCCCCCAATCGCCAACACGTAGTGCCACCTCCTCAAGCCAAAGTCTGGGGGAAAAGCTGGAGCCAGCAAGGTAGTGCAGAATCCACCACTCCACAACCGACAAACCAAACAAAAGCAAACAACCGTGCCTTACTATGTTAAAAAAAAATTTTAAACATGGCAGATCAATAGATCCTAATACGTATACATACAGATAAATAAGAAATGCAAAATAAAAACGCAGAGCATGAAATGAACTTAAATAAAATAAAATTAAAGCAAAAAACTAAGCTACTGCCAGAAGCCAGCCCAGCGTGGCCACCATCTTGGAACTGAAGTAGAAGCATAACTGCCACTTCCTGCTGCTCCAGTCCCTCTGGATCCCACCCACTCAGTTCACACAACTGCCACTTTTGGCGGCTCTGCTTTCTCTTATCTCACCACCTGGTTCACATAACTGCCGCTTCCTGTGGCTCCAATAACTCTACCACCAACATGTCCCCTGCAGTCCCCGCAAGTGATTGGTTTAGGCACGACCGGATTCACTGGACTATTTGCTTTTACTGCAAGGTGACAGAGTTGCCTCCAGTTAATTATTTTGAGCTGTTAATGGACGTACAGTATGTAGCCTGTGTCCACCCCTATCCCTTGTCTCTGTATGCCCATGCAGTCTCTGCTTGCCTAATACCAACTCATATTCCCTCACTCCTGCATCAATAGTGCATGATGAATGGGTAATTAAAGTTTAGTCCTCATATGGCCCGGTAAGATGTGTGTGGTTGTGTGCCAGTATGCCTTTGTGCATGGAACCTGAAGAGGCTGCTGCAAGATTCTTGCAAGTACAGAAGTGGCATCTGAAAAAACTGCCAAATTTGAGAACTGGGGACTTTGTCTACTACGTATGTGCTCAATATAAGCATGAGCACAAGATCACATAAATTGCAAATGTCTTAGCAGAGGTGATACATTTATGAACTTGAACTGTAGATGCCCTCTTTGCTGAAACATTTACAGTGCTGTGAAAATTTATACACAGGGAAAAAAACACTGTATTTTTAGGGAGCCAGTTTAACTGTGGTCTGTCTCTTAGGGTGGGGCTGAAATTCTGAGATATAAGTATAACCAAAATGTTGGATTGGGGAAATTAGAAACTAGTATACATTAGGTGCAGACCAGACACAAGCACAAGAATTCACCATTGTATTTTCCTTTATTGGGACTGCAATAATGTAAGTGCACATGGACAATACGCATCAGATACATTTGCACAAGTAACCCATAAATGCCTAACATCTAAGCTAATACAGTTATAAGAAAGTTATAGTTACAGCTCTGCATTTCAGCCCCACCCTAAGAGACAGACCACAGTTAAACTGGCTCCCTAAAAATACAGAGGGTTTTTTTTTTAATATGGCACTTGCCTCATGTCCCTAGTTACCAGGCCCATTGTTTTCACTCAGCTCATTCCACCTCACTATCCTCCACCTTCTCCTGTCCTTCTTGTCCACTTCAACTGCCATTAAGCTTACCCCCCTATTCCATGACAATCACATGTGTACCAAATGGCCTGTCCTGTCCTTGTCAGGGACAAAACTGCCATAACAGCATATGGCCTAATCTCACTCCCCTAAATCCCAGTTCTCCCAACTATTTCATACTCCTGCCCACCCTTTCTACCCCCCTTCCCTCCCTCCTGCCAATCCTCTACCCATCCCCTTCCTTTTGCATATTCTCACTTGTCCTTGCGTTTATATCCATATTAATTTCCAATACCTCTGCAATGTGTATATTAGTCCCTTGTGTTAGCTTGTTCAGAAGAAACAACTTCTTAACTAGATCAAGAGCTGTTAGGTGGCACCTTATCCTGAAATGTATTTTTGTAATCAATGTATGCACTTTAATCAGCTACTTTTGCTAATGAATCCCTTATGTAATTTCCTTATGACATTGTATATGTCTCAGGACCTCCTTGTGAATGAGCTTGCTCAAAGGAATTTTCCTGCAATAAACTTGAACTTGAACTTCACTCTCTCTCTCCTCTCTCTTACCCCCTCTTTCCTCCTCACTTTCCTCTCTCTCTCTCTCCCTCATTCCTTCTCCTTCTCCTCCCCTCCCCTCCCCATTCCCCTCCCTTACCTGCCCCCTAATTCCTCCGCCCTCCTTCCCCATCTCTGCTCCTCTCTTCCCCGCCCCTTTCCTCTCCTCTCCTCTCCCCTCATCTCTGCCCCGACACCTGAATAAATCCTCTTATCAATTTTCCTGCATTGGGCCTCTACTTTAATAACCCACAAGGACTCAGCTGCATTATTACCTTGTATCTTACCTGTATATTATTGTAAATGCTGTAAATAACTGTTTATTGTAACAAGTGAAACTACTGTTCTCTGTATTGTACTGAATATACACTGTAATTCTTTCCTAGTGAATCACTTTAATAAATAAATAAACTTTCAGGTTACAAGACCTGCCAAATAGGATTCTAGGTTTTGAAGGGAGAACCTCCTTAACTGCTGGATGTCTTTTTAGGACAGGTCATTCCACAGAACTGATCACTGCACTTCGGAATAATTACATGTATTGTGGATTGATGTATTATGTTGTGGAATGAAATTTCTCAGAACTGTCATTCCACAGTTCATTTGCATTATTCCACAATGAAAAGTTTGTGGAACGGGGAAAATTCTAAAAACACAATTCAGAAGATTCCAGTTTCACCAAAGTCAAAATTATAGAACATTCTGCAAAATTTGTGAAATTTCACACAATTTCTGTGAATTTAGAATTCACAGATTCTGTCCGGCTCTAATCCCTCTGTCACTGTCAAAGGTACTTAAAGTGAAAATTCTAAACATTTCCCTCTTTTCCAGTGCTTTGTTTCATTCTCTTCTCTGCTTAGTTCTGGGACCAATTCATCGCCCCAAAATTGCAAAGATGCTGGGTTTTGTCCTTCTGTGTTGAAACATTGTGTAAGAGCAGTGTTCTCATTCCTCACCCTTGTACTACTTTTATATTCCCCTATGTGAATTTTAAAGCTCTAGTGGTCTTATTTATGTACAACATTAAACATGGGCATATGATTAGGTATACAATACATGCACTGTTACAGTTTATTGCATCCCTAAATTACCGGATAACTATCGTCCGATTGCTATTCTTTCATCCCTCAGCAAGCTCCTCAAAAAGGTAGTGGCTGAGCAGCTCTCGGAGTATATCCAGCTTCATGAGCTGCTATCCCCGGCTCAGCATGGTTTTCGAAAGGGACACAGCACCACTACAGCCTTGGTCTCTGTCACATCAAGCATCAGAACAGCCATGGACCAGGGCAAACTCTCTGGAGCCATGTTTATTGACCTGTCCAAAGCCTTCGCCTTGTTGATCACGAGTTGCTCTGCTCACAGTTGTGGTCACTTGGCCTCTCCCCCCATGCTATGAAATGGCTCACAGGCTACCTGCACGGAAGAAATCAGCAGACCAGCTTCAATAAAGTCCTCTCCAAGCCCTTACTGGTGACCTCTGGTGTCCCTCAGGGTTCGGTACTGGGCCCCCTCCTCTTCTCCCTCTTTATCAATCAACTACCAAGGGTGACAACCAATTGCAGTTCCACCCTATACGCAGACGACCTGGTGATAATGACCCACTCCTGGGACACCGCTACTCTTAACAAGCTCATGTCCGAGGACTTTAACAATGTCCTGACCTGGGTTACTAACCATAAGCTGGTCTTGAACCTGAAAAAAACACAGGCTATGCTATTCAGCTCAGCAGCCAAAATCAAAGCTTCATCAGCCTCGCTAAATATTACCAGTCCTGATGGACTCTTCCTCCCAGTAGTGAACTCTGTCAAATACCTAGGGTCACACTTGACCCCCAACTTGACATGGGGAGTCACATCTTAAATGTCTGCAGGGCAGTGAACTGTAAGCTGGGCCTGGCCTACAGGGCCAAGTACAACCTCACACAAGCAGCCAGACTTGCCCTTGCGAGAGGTGTCCTCTTCCCTCCCTTAGCTATGGCCTGCTCCAATTTGCTCACTCCCCCAAGACTCACCTCACTCGGTGGCACACGACATATAACAACATCTGTCATTTTGCCCTGGCTGCTCCCTGTCTCACCCATCGCTGTGAGCTATACGATAAACTCGTCTGTCTCTCTCCAGCCAGGTACCTCGACTTCGGGGTGGGATGCCTCATGGGCAAAGTGATTAGAACTGGCACCCCCCCCGGGACTGGCCCCGCTTCTACCACCAACTGACATTTCTTCCTACCATCTTAGATCCCTGGCTTCAGGGACACTCAAAGTCCCCTCCACCCATACCCTCATGGAGGATAGGGACTTTGCCATACGTGCGCCCAGACTTTGGAACTCCTTCCCTGAGTATGTCCGTTCGGCGCCCTCCCATCAGAGTTTTTGCAAATTCCTGTGGGGCTTCTTGATACTAGCCTCAGCGTGTGACTGCCCCAAGCCTCCCTAGAGTAATATCAACTGTTGTCAACCTGACCCAAGCTGCCTCTTACAGGCACTGCCTGAAACTTCTAGCTGTTCCCACGATTCTATCACTTACCCGGGTACTCGACTGTGGGCATAATCGCTTACATCTACGTACTCTGGTTGTGCCTTAAGTTATATGTCTCTAATGTGTTTATGACTTGTTATATTGTGTCTGTGACCAACTCACCCTGGTGGTGTCTTAACTATAAAGTTATAAGTTGTATTATGACTTACTACTCCCTTGGATAATGTTACTACTCCTATATGTTGTTATACTGTCATGATGTACTTGCATTTTTCTCTGTACAATTCTGTATCCCTATGATGTATTCTCCCGGGTCGTTCCTGAAAATAGGCATAATACTTGTCTAGCGTACTTACCCGGTCAACAAAAGCTAAATAAATAACATAGAACTTCATGTTTTTTCATGGATGTTCAAAGTCATTATTTTTGCTGGTCCTGCTGCAATAACAGCACTTGCCACATGGTGACATCACTGGTTGCAAGGGCCCTAGCTGTAGTTGTCCCTTCTCCTGGGTAATTTTCCAGTGATTGGTATGGACTAATCTGTCCTTTATACTGAATTCCTTTTCAGATGCGGTTACTGGTGGAGAATTAAAGCTGGGGTGACCTCTTGACTGTAGTGTGTCCCAATGTTTATGTAAAATGTTAGTGATCTGACCCGTGAAATTGTAGTATGACAGAGCGTATACCAACCTAGTCTCTCTTCTTTTGTTCCTAGCAATGGGACTTTGTACCATCTCAGTCCTGTGTCGGTTACCCACCCTCTGTTGTGCTGCTCTCACTACCTGGTGTTTATAAATTCTTTCTTCAAATCTTCACCACATTCTCTCCATTTCCTAATCTCTCTCACTAGGTCATCATTGCAGCTGCGGACCACCCTTATAATCTGGGAGTATAGAATGCTTTCACTGAGTTTTCTGGGGTGAAAGCTAGAGGTATGCAGAAAAATATTCCTGTCAGTATTCTTCCTATAAATTTTTGTTGCCAGCTTATTCTGTGCTTTATAGATTTTTATATAAAAGAATGCTATTTTATTTTCATCTTGTTCCATGGTGATGAACCTGGTTTAATCAGTCACCTCACGCAAATATTCCCTGAAGTCAGTCAATTGCTCCTTTGTGCACTGCCAGAAGATCAGTACATCACCTATAAAGTGCTTTACAGTGATGTATTTATAAAATGGATTACAGAGTGGGTTTTATTTTGATATTCATAAAGTTCCATGAACAAATTCACATAAGTTGGAGCCATTGTACTGCCACTGGCCATATGTCTTCCTTGCATGTAAAACTTACCCTCAAAGCTAAAAACATTTTTAAATAATAATACCATTCTTGCCAGTTCAATCAAAAAAGCTACTGGGTGGTGTTCTATTTTTATCATGGAATTCTAGCACTGACAGTATGCTGGCTAATCCCTCACATACTGTATGTCCATACTAACAAGAAGTAGATTGCTGCTGTCATTAGCCCTGTTGAACTCCTCAGTTATTTGAATGCTACTGCTTGTGACCCTAATATGGCTTGATATTTTAGGAACTAGGGTCAGGATTCACAAAACTTTGCCCAGGCACAAACCTGGTTTTGCATGCGCAAACCGGGTTTTGTGCTGAGTTGATATTCACAGAAGCCTGGTTCACGCTCAAACTGGGTTTGCACATGGGCAAAGTGTGGAGGGGGTGCAATGCAAATGAAGGGAAGGGGACCAGAATATCAGCAAAGTCCAATTCACAGAGCATTTGCTTTACACAAGGGCCTTTTATGCGGTCCCCTTGTGTAGAGAAAATACCACCGACTGAGACCTTGCCTTAATCCTGCACAGCCCTTGTTGTTGACAGAGGTACTGTATCAACTCCCACCACCACCCATTGCTGGCCCAATTACAAAAACATAAGTTTCCCTGGTGCTGGTGGTTCCCTCCCCACTGATCCCTGTCCCAGTGACAAAAACATAACTTTCCCTGGCCCTCCCATCATGATTGTTGATCGCTGGACGGAAGTACAAAAAATAAGTTTCCCTGGTGCCCGTTCCCCCCCTGCCCGTGATTACCAGACCAATGTGGAAATACATCCTTCCCTTTGGCAGTGTTTTCCCCCCACACCTATGCCCAACCTATGAGTAATATTCCCTGGTGGCCAGTGGTTCCACCCCCACCTGATCCCTCACCCAATGTACACATACATATTCCCTGGTGGCCAGTGGTCCTCTCCCCATCTGATCTCTGTCCCCAGTGTGACAAGCCCTTCCCAAAACACAGTCTCAGCCCCCATCCCATCCTGTATCTCTGTCCCCCAGCTCATCCCTTGTTTTTGGCCAGTGCCCCCCCTCCCCATCTGCTTGTATATACATATGTACATCCCCTTTGTCTAGTGGACCCTCCTCCATAACCCCAATCTGGTGACTGCTCAATACATGTACTTCATTCCCTGGTGTTTAGTGGACCCCCACCCTGGCAGGTAGTGCTCCACCACCCTGCTCCCCCATCCCTACCCTTAGCTGGTGACTGGCACAGTCCTCTGCTCCATCATGGCTGGCCACCAACTGAGCTGTCAAAGAGCATGTACTTTATACAGTACGCACTTAGTGATTGATAGCCAGTGAGTTGTTGATCACTGAGTGCGTACTGTTTACAGTACGTGCTCCTTGACAGTTCAGTTGGTGGCCAGCCATGGTGGAGAGTGGAGAGCTGTGCCTGTTGCTGGCTTGGGGAAGAAATGGGGGAGCGGGGTGGTGGGACACTACCTGCTGGGGAGGGAGGTCAACTGGACACCAGGGAATGAAGTATATGTATTTAGCAGTCGCCAGCTCAGGGTTGGGGGGTCCACTAGACACTGGGGATGTACAAATGTATATATGAGCAGATTGGGGAAGTGAGTCCACTGTCCACCATCGAGGGCTGGCGGAGGGAGATCGCAGATGGGACTGGGGTCGGGGCTGTTTTTTATGGGGGGGGCTTCTCACACCAGGGACAGGGATCAGATGGAGGAGGGACCACTGGCCAGCAGGGAATATGTATGTATATATTGGAGAGGGATTGGGTGGGGGGGTGGGACCTCTGGCCACCAGGAAATATTACTCATAGATTGGACATGGGTGTGGGGGAGCTAACCACTGCCATAGGGAAGAATGTATTTCCACATCAGATCGGCGATTTTGGGGGGGACCACTGGCACCAGGTAAACTCCTTTTTTGTATTCGGGATGGCAATCACAGGGGAACCACTGGTACCAGGAAGACTTCTTTTTTGTAACTGGGCCGGTGATCAGTGATCACAGTAGGGGACCACTGGCACCCAGGAAACCTCTTTTTTTGTAATCAGGCCAGTGGTTGGTGGTGGGGGGAGCCACTAGCTCAAGGGAACTTATGTTTTTGTAATCAGGCCCGAGACTGGGGGGGGGTGCACTAAACTCTGGTACAGCCTATGTAAATGAGCCAATAATGGGCATGCAAATAGCCATGTAGCGCCTTGCATGCCCAACTGGCTCATTTACACTGCTGCCTTTGAGAATTCCAAATAGTGCACATGTCTTATTCATTGCTTAGTCATACTCCTGGCTGCATGTCAGGGTGGCGCTAGTGGGGTTAGTGGTGGTCGTACTGGGGATAGCGCTGACTCTTCCGGGCCCTCTTCACAGTCAGATACTGCAGATGCATTATTTCCAACTGTGAATAGCAGTCTTTGACATCTGGGCAATCTCAAAGCACAACACAAATATTTGCACTTTGCTTTGCAACTTTTTGTGAATTTAGCCCCAGGTCTTTAGAGTAACAGTCCACAAACTGGGCAATGGCTCGAGAATTGATTCCAGATCCAGAAACTATTGGATGTCCGGTAGGACTTTCTCTGACTTGTGAATCTTTATTAGGCCATAAAATATTAGTATTCATGGTGAATTAGCTGTGGGCAGATTTTGTTTCCAATCCTCTATATATCCCAGTTCTAGATCTTCTAAAATGTCCTCTGTGCTTTTCTCAATCCTTCCTGTGAGGTCCTCTTTCAATTTAGCATAGTTACTCCCATCATTCAGTAGGCTAAGGCACATACTGCTGTATTGTTGTACATCCATATTAACTATCTCCTCACCCTGATCAGCTGATTTAATTATAATGGCATCCTTGTTTTCAAGGTTTCTTAAGGCTACATTATCTTGCTTTTTTAAATTGAAGTTCAATGAGCTTACACAACCTACAGTAGTAGCCACAGACATTGCCAGCTATTTCCAGATATTTCACAACATTTCTAAAGAGTTTCTCTCTGCTGCCCCTACTGTGGAAATGTAGAAAGCAAGACATTTCTCTAGAAATATCACAGACATTTTGAGAACTAGCTGGCAATGTCTGTGACTGCTACTGTAGTATAGTGATATGCTTGTGCAAGTTGTGATAAACCATTGTGGCCGTTCACCTCTCTATCCACAGGATATACCTCCCTGTTGGGGTACGAAAGGCAAGGAACCCTAGAGGAGGGTTCGACCCCTAGAGGTGCTGCAGAAATTATTCCCTTGGCTAAAGATACCTTAGGAAGGAGCCCCCAGGGAGAGAGAGAGAGACACAGAGAGAGAGAAAGAGAGAGAGACAAGCAGCTGGAGGAGAGAATGGTGGGACAATGAAAAAATGCTTCAGAGGGAAGTTGGAAGGCACAGCCTTTTATGACTCAAGTGGGGGGAGTGGTTAGTTGCTCCACCCCTTTGAACCACAGGCACAGCCTTCCAATTCAATAGGCTTACACAACTTAGTATAATGTTATGCTTGTGCAACTTGCGATATACCTTAGTGGTTGTTCTCCTCTGTGTCAATGGGATATACCACCCTGTAGGTGTATGAAAGGCACGGAACCCTAGAGGAGGTTTCCACTCCTAGAGGTGCCACAGGAATGATTCCTTTGGCTAAAGGTGGTTCTATGATGCCAGTTTGACAACAATTTCATCGCCTGACATCACAGCGATGGAATTTATGTCGACCGCAAATTACGGTCTACATAAATCCCAGTGGACTCCGTCCTTTTTCTATCAGGGGCATCGCCCTCTGAACCCCCAATCCGGAGGGCTCTGCCCCTGTACCCCCGTTCTAAATATAATCAACTCTGAGTCAGAGTTGATTCAAGGAGGGGGGGGCAGGACCAGGAGACAGTGTGCCCCTGTCTCTGACACACCAATACAGCAACCTGTTGACAAACTGCCGATTCTGTCGGCAGCGAGGTAGGTCATTGTATTGGTGTCACCGTCGGGGAGCTATACCGCTAAAGATACCATAGGACTGAGCTCCAAAAGAATGTAAAGCAGAAAGCATTGCAGAAGGGACGACTATGTATCAGTATTGAGGACCCACAAGTACAGTAGGTCAGTAAGTATTGTATAGGTAAGAAGTTGACATATGATAGTGGGTGACAACGGGGATGAATAGAGATCTTTTTGTGGGTCTGAAATTATAGCAAGAGGGCAAGACTTCCTAAGGAGAGAGGGAATGGCAAAAGAGGGCCACCATCTGTCTCCATCCAACAGTGGAAACCGACCTAAATAACCTAGGGAATATGAGTCTGATTCCAAGATGGGCTACGCTGATGTAAGACGAGATATGCCAAACCCCATGGCATATCTTGCAACTTATGCCATGAGCACCTATTCCAGGAGGCACCCTGCAACATGTCGGATGCGGGCTATGTCAATAGTGGGTTATGCCACCCACTACACTGCAGCCCACAATGACATGGCACAAGTGTGGGTTATGACAGCGACATCGTCCAATTCCAGGAGGGTGGCTGTCATAATCTGCAGGTGCAATTCCAAAAGCTGCACTTGCGTAGCTACCTTATGGCAACTCGAAACTGTCCTAAGGGGCAGCTGACAGCTGGCACTGTCAGATGCCACCATGCAGTGCCATGGCAACAGCGCCATATAGCCCCCCCAAGCCCCTACAAGCACACCCCTGCCCCACCACCGATCATCATAGACCCTAGGGTCCTGATCTATGATGAGCCCCCAGACACCTGTGCCATCTGTCCCACCTCCCCATGCCCCCTGGTGTGTGTGTTGTGGAGGTCTGGGGTGGGGGCTTTGAAGGAAACTGCCTGTCGCCAGCCCACGATTTGCAACATCATCGGGCATATCGCCATGTGCATGGCGTTAGCCTCCACATGGTGTATCCCACAAGTCACAAATGCCGGGACCCTGCCACTCTTGGAATGTGGCGTAGGGTCCCTGGCATAGTGGCAAATGGCGTAACTCACAGCCGCATGCAAGTTACACTATTCATTCTGGAATCGGCCCTTGTGTTACTAAAACCTATCTAGGTATTATGACAATTGGTACAGAGGAGATGAAAAACCCCTTTTAAGGAGGAAACCTCTGAGGATCCAAGTCCTAGGTCACCTTACCTCCAGGCTACAGGACATTTTGTTAAGTGACAGCTCCGCTGCTGCAATTTAGAAGACCAATCCAGGGGGTGGAAAATATTCCAATTTAGGGAAAAACTCTCACTCTATCCCTTTATTGGGAACACCTGACAGGGTTGAGAGACAACTCTGCAACATGGGATACATAACGTGGTACCACCTTCAAGGCAGAAGGAGGAGAGCGATGACCACTGAGGCCCTCAGCCAGCCTACTGATCTAAGAACAAACTGGGTGAACCAGAGGTGGTCACAGGAAGACTAGCTTAGAAGGTGCTTCTGAACCCACTCGGCAAGCTAAAGGGGCCAGACTGATGAAACCTCACCCCTCACAGATGAAGTCTTAAATTCTACATCAAGAGCTGCCACCAATGAGATAGATGACTGAAGCTCCACCTGTAGCAGAACATTCCCCCTATGGGCCAGATAAGGACCCCACTCTGAGCTTCATATGCTCAAGATGCAGACTTTGTGGGTGCAGAGTGAGACCATCAGCTGCAGGGAGGCCCTGAGCCACAGAAATTAATGGGCATGACTGGCACGTCTCTGAATTGTGGAGAAACTGTGAATTCAAGTATGAAGCACTGAGGACCCTCATGTAGGTCATGCACAGTTGTATTGAACACATCAATCAAATCAATCAATCAAACTTTATTTTTAAAAAGGCGCTTTTCTTAAAACCAAAGCACCTGTACAATTTCATAGAACAATAAATAAACAAAATCTAAAACTATTATAAATCAATAAAAGCTATGTTAAAAAGGTGGGTCTTCAAGGCTCCTTTAAAACTCAGGACAGTCGGACTATTTTGCACCTGACGAGGTAGAGAATTCCACAGGGTCGGGGCCATAAAACTAAATGATCTAGCCTCTGACGTCTTCAAACGGACCCTGGGAATCTCCAGCAATCCCTCATCAGTGGATCAGAGGGGACGGGAGGGACAGTAGGGGCAAAGGAGCTCTTTCAGGTAAGTAGGTCCCTGGTCATGTAGGGCTTTATAGGTCAGCAAACCGACCTTGAAGGTGATTGGCAAAATACTGGCAGCCAGTGCAGTCCAGGAGCACAGGCATTATATGACTGGATCTAGAAGAACCAGTCAATAACCTGGTCGCCATTCTGCACTGCAGACTTGCCAAGCTCAACTCCCGATAGCCCCCTAGGTACAGGGAGTTGCAATAGTCAAGGTGGGAGGTAACGAAGGCGTGGATCAATGTTGGAAGATCTTCTGGAGGAACCAGATGCTTCACCCTGGCGATATTCCTCAGATGGAAAAAGGAAGTTTTGACCACCGTTGACACCTGAGCTTTAAGTGTCAAGCGGTCATCAATTATTACGCCAAGATTCCGCACCTGATCTGAGGTCATCAGATGAACGCCTGCAAGCCTTAAGCCTGAGTGCGATCCAGCCGGCCAACCCGCCTCACAGCGACCTTTGTCCACAACCAACACCTCAGTTTTCTCCGGGTTTAACCTCAACCAACTCCCATTCATCCAATCTTGGATTTCTGCAAGGCAGTTATTAAATACCGACAAGGCAGCATCCTGGCCGGGTACAAAAGACATATACAGCTGGGTATCATCGGCATAGCAATGGAAACCCAGACCGTATCATCTTATAATCGCTCCCAACGGCAGCATATACACCGCAAATAACATAGGCGCTAGAATAGAGCCCTGCGGTACCCCACAAGATAGGGAGACTGATGCCGAGGAAAAAATTCCCGACACCACCCTCTGAGTCCTACCTTGAGGTAAGATCTAAACCACCTAAGGACCATACCAGATAATCCACAGATGGTACCTGAGCTCTAACAGCACACCATGATCAACAGTGTCAAATGCTGCTAGAGATCAAGAAGTACCAAGATAGAACAGGTCTTACGATCTCTCGCTATTAGGAGGTCATTTAGTACCGAACAAGTGCTGTCGGTACTATGCCTCTTCCTAAATCCAGATTGGAGAGAATCGTAGATATTGTTGTTGGTCAAATGATCCTCCAATTGCCTTGCCACCACCTTCTCAATAACCTTACCCACAAAGGGTAGGTTAGAGACTGATCTGTAATTTGCTAGACAATCTGGGTCTAGGAGGATTTCTTTAAAAGAGGCTTAACTATAGCCTCTTTAAGGGGATCTGGAAAGATCCCCCTCTCCAAAGACTTCCAGACTATCAAAGCCAGGACTAGGCCGATTTTATCCACACATTCCACTAAAAGGCGTGTGGGGCCAGGGTCCAAATCACAGCTGGTTGGTCGCAATGCTCGGATGACCATCACAATATCATCGATTTTGGGGAGGCTGAAGTCAGACCATACCAACTGGGTGTTCGACATCTCCAGCCGACCATCACCGCTCCCATTGAGAGGAAGAGCGGACGTCTGATCTGATTTTGGCAACCTTATCTGCAAAGAAGAGGCAAACTCCTCACCGTTCTGTGGAAAGGCCCTTCCGGCTGAAGACAGACTGGATTGCACAGTCTGTCCACAGTCCAAAAGAGCTGAGCTGGTCTATTCTGTGCAGCCGCTATCTCCCTGGACAGGAACTCTGCCTTCTTACGAGAGATTGCGGATTGATAAACCACATAATGGTCCATCAAACTAAGTCTGTCATCATCCAGACCAGACTTCCGCCAACACCTCTCCAGCCTTCATCCAACCCTCCTCAACTCCCTCATGGTCTCATCAAACCATGGAGACCTGGGCCGAAGAGTGAGAGGATGAACACAAACAGGTGCAATGGAATCCAAGGCCCCCGTAACCACCCTATTATAGGCCTGTACTAGGTCACCAGGATCCAAGCAATCTATCGTAAGGTCCGATAGGTCCAGCACCACCATCAGGTCATCCGGGGACACTCCCCTTAATGGGCAATACCGGACCATCTCCAAAGGGGTTGACCTAATAGGGGCAGCCTCAAAATTGAACCTGATGGAGTGATGGTCAGACCATCTGACTGGTTCCACCACCAAATCAGATATCCCCACCCCCAGAAGGAACACCAGATCCAATGAGTGCTCACCAATATGGGTCGAGAGGAACTACTGTGTGAAGCCCAGTGATAACATCAACTGGAGGAAGTCTTGACCAAAGCGTGAGAGTTCATCGTCGACCCAAGCATTGAAGTCCCCAGAACCAACCATCTGGGGATCCCAACGTCAGGTCGACAATGAAATCTCACGACTTCCTGCAGGAAAACATTCGTCACCTGGTGGACGGTATACGAAGTATCCTGCACCCCACCTCGCCTAGAACACACTCAAAGGATCTGGTGACTCACGGTACCTCCACCAGGCCCAATTCTGATTTAAAACAAATGGCAACACCCCGCCCCTACGATCCTGCCTCAGGTGTACTCAAAGTACCCGGACCGGAACTGCTGCGGCTAAATTGGCCCAGCATTTCCATCCAAACAGGTCTGGTGATGCATGCTAGGTCAGTTGACCCAACAAGACTATACGGCCGCCTTGTTTTAATAGACCTAGCATTGCACAACACCACCCAAGCAGAATGAACTCCAATGATGACCGCCTTACCTGTTGATAACCAGAACCTTGGGTATGGGCACAAGACAGGAAAAACCCCTCTCCTGTGCCCATTTCACCCCAGGGTGTCTCCTTGACCTCACTATCCCTATCCGCCCGCTCCTTTCCATTCCCCCCACAGGCCCAGCTCCAACTCTCCTCCTCCTCCTCCTCCTCCTCCTCCTCCCCCTTACAATCCCCAGAGCCCTACACCTTCTGTAGGTTCCCGGTGACAGGGGAGACAGGAGAAAGGACGAAGCTCCCTGAGCCTGGAGGGGGAATAATAGCTGACTGTCCTATTTTTGCTCCAACACATAATGAATAGCACATGACGAATAAACCTCGAAGAAGGTTAGTCTAAGCAAATAGCGGACATGCACACTGGTCTGAGATAAGGGCAGACATCACACATGTAACCTCCGGGGAGTGCATGCCAACCAGTTCCATTAGGAAGCCAAATTATGAGTGAATTCAGAAGTCATTACTGATGTGAGTAGCTGGTAGAAGGCTGGATGAAGCCAGCAGCTGTCAGTTAGGTAAGAGGAGGCTGCAAAAGCCAGTACATAAATTGGTACCAGTATGTGAATTTGTGAGGTTCTAGATAATGATTGATGTGGTATAGATAATGAATAAATATGATATATGTATGATTACCTTTAATGTCATGTAGGCTTCATGGAGCAGTAGTAGGAGGCGAGGTGGAGCCATCAGCTGACAAAAAAAAAACATTTAACTTAGTTAAGTATGCTCCTGCTGCTTGGAGCCATGGTGCCTGTTGTAACATCACAGTCCCCTGCCATGGGAATGACAGAGAAGCCACAAACTAGGCACCATGAGACCAAAACACTAATTGAAATATCAAAGGTTAAATAAATTGATTAAATGCCAGCAGTTATAAGCCGGGCTGACCCACCATGGATTGAGTTCACATACCTGGATGGAATATGTAGGCAAGTAATGAATGTTGGATTTATGAAAACAAATACATAGGAGTCCTGAATGTAGGACTAGAATAACATTTAATACACAAGTAATGAAATATGAATGGTAGGGCAGAAAACCTCCAAACTAATGCAGCTAGATAGATACAGTAGATAGATAGATAGATAGATAGATAGATAGATAGATAGATAGATAGATAGATCGCTAGATCACTAGACAGACAGACAGACTGATAGATAGACAGCAACTTTATTTATGTATCGCCCCTTCCCAGAGGCTCAGAGCACTTAACAACATTTAAAAACAATCAATACAAATTTCAATACATAATGCAGAGTTAATATGAAATAATCACTCTATCTTTAGCTAAAAATAAAACAACAATAAAACAACAGTCAGTTAATTACATGGCCTTCTACTATAATAAATTATGTAGGTCATACACTTGATTAAATAAAAATGTATTCAGCCCTTTTTTTAAAGTTTCCACTGAGGGTGCCTCACTTAGATGTCTTGGCAGTGAGTTTCACAGAATCGGTGCGACAACTGAGAAAGCACAGTCCTCAGAACTGCACAGCCTAGACCTGGGAACCACACGGAGGCAACCCTCTGAAGAATGGCGAGCATGAGATGGGCAGTGGGGAACCAAGAGGTCTTTCAAGTAGTCTGGTTCCCCCACCGTGCAGGGCTTTATAGGTCAACAATGCAACCTTGAAGGCAACCTTCCACCTTACTGGCAGTCAGTGCAGTTCATGCAGAACAGGCGTAATGTGGTCAGATTTTGATGCGCCAGTCAACAGCCTCGGTGCTGCATTCTGCACCAGCTGCAGATGATGGAGGTTGCCTTCAGATAGCTCCAGGTATGGGGCATTGCAGCAGTCCAGCCTGGATGTGACAAAGGTATGTACCAGGGTGACCAGGTCCTTGTTTGGTATCAGGGCCCAGATCTGAATGCAGGGATCAAAATTGTTGAGACAGTCTCTGCGTCCCACATAGTGTGACTGCTGCCAGTCATATGGCAGAAAGGCAGGAAGGAGAGGAGCATGGTCTGAGAAGCTGCAGCAGAAACCCCCCCAAAAGAAGTGGAGCACAAAACTAGGTGGCTGATGAGAGGATGCCAGCAGGGATGCAGACCCAGAAGTGCCGAGTCAGGAAAGGAGAGATGGTTCCAAGGAAGAATAGCCAAAAAATGAGGGAGAAAGGGGCAACACAAATGGAAAGAGAACAAGGAAAGCAGCAGCAGAGAACAAACAGCTGCAGCTGCAGCAATAAAAGGAAAACACAAGGAGGGAAAATGGAGAGAGAAACAAAATGGGGGGCATGAGCAGAGGAGGCAACAAGCAGGGAGCAGGGTGGACAGGACAGACAGTCACGGGATGAGCAGCAAACAGAGATGAAGTGGCGAGTGAGAAAAAGTGGAAAGCAGCAGATGGAGGCAAATGAAACACTAAAGGAGACAGGCAGGAGAAACACAAAGGAGACAACTTGAGCAGGCGGACTCCTGGCATGAATGAGGAGAGGCCAGGAGACACAAGCAGAGAATGGGGAGGAAGGGGGGACAGAGCCTATGGCCACAAAGAAAAAATGCTTCAGAGGGAAGTTGGAAGGTGCAGCCTTTTATGGCTCGAGCGGAGAGTGGGTAGTTGCTCCATCCATCCTACTGAACCACAGGCACAGCCTTCCATTACTAGCTGTTTTATTTGTTCAAATAAATCCTTCATCTCCCTTGGCACATGGTTAATGAAGGTTTCCATCTCATGGCAGTGTCCTTTCTGTGGGGTATATGTTGATTTAAATTCAAGTTCCTTTTTCAACTCCCTTTGTCTCAGGATCTGTACCTCTGTTTCTGTATTTATTTATTTATTTTTAATGAAGATAAAGATATAATATACATATCAGCAAGATATGCTCATTAATCTCAGCATTTTTCAAATATAAATCTCAGTCATATAAAGGCATTTCAATACCACAAGTTTCAAAACATCATCATTTGCATTTACTTTAAATTTGTTATATTCCTGGAGCCTGTTAAACATTTTTATTAAATATCAAAGCAATTATTGTCTAAAAGTGACTAAGGGTCTACTCTGCTAAATCCTATATTTCTTAGCAATTTCAAGGAATGGATCCCAAATTTTCTGAAAAATTTCAGCGTTATCATTTTTGAAATAATGTATCCATTTTAATGTGTATAAATCAATCATGAAATTAAACCAAGTCCTTATTGAAGATGGACTATGATCCTTCCAAGTCATTATGATACATTTTTTTTTTTTGCTACAGGATAGTCCAGTGAGAATAAATGCTTTTGATCCCTAAAGTTTTGTTGTAATAGTTTATGTCCAAATAATATAATTAGTGGATCCTTCCTTAGTTTAATGCATGTAGCTCTTTGTAGGATCTCAAACATTATATACCAAAATTTGGTTAGTTTTTTACATGTTAAAAACATGTGTATAAGGGATCATTGATTGTCTCGGCATCTAGGGCATTTTTCCTCCAAATCTGGATTAAATTTATGTAATTTGGCCAGTGTCAATTATGTCCTATATAGTATAGTAAATTGTATCTGCTGCAATTTTGAGGAGTAAAATTCTTTATGGGGATATATTAGCATTTTATCCCATTCTTCCTCAGTAAAATGTATTGCTAGGTGTTGTTCCCATTTCGCCCTTCAATGCATCTAAATTGAATGTTGAAGAATTCACCAATAAATCATATATAGCCAATAGAGGCCTGGTATTTGGTTCCTTCTTTAATAATATGCACTTTATTGGTGCATCTGATTGCTTGAATCCTAACTTTGTGATATAATTTCAGATTTGTAAATATCTGAAAAAATGTTTAGTTGGAATATTTTCTTTCTTCTGAATTTAATTAAATAACATTAATAGATTTCCATCATAGAGGTTTTGTATGGTCTTAATACCGTGTTCTTCCCACATCTGAAAGACTGAGTCAATAATAGAAGGTTGGAAGCCATAGTTTCGGTATATAGGAGTATGGTTTGACATCTTATCCTTCCAGCCAATGATACTGTGACAATGTTTCCAATTTTGCCAAGTAAAGTATGATGTAGATCATTTATTTCTTGATTTTTTTTATTGTAATACTGTACATATAGAATGCTTTTAATGCTGTGGCATTTATGAAAATACTGTTCAATACATTTGTACATCTGTGACTTTAAATTGCTCTGCTAACCTCACACTTTGGAAGAATTTTTATAAATTAACCATGATTGCAAAGTGGTCTGGCTGTTTTGTAGGTTGAAATGACAACCCTTTATACTCAACACACTTGTCTCATTTTCTAAAAGTTCTTTATTGATAAGATTAAACTCCACAGTGAATATTACGGTTTGTTCCCATACCAATCTACTCCTCCCCCTCCTCTGCCTCATCCTCCTCCTCCACAAATTTCTTCTCCCTGTCAGTCTGTGACTGGTCCATACCTTCTTGTGTGATATCTGTGTCCTTGGTCTCCCCGCCCACCCTCTTGTTATTGAACTTGAGGTCCTTTGTCCAAAATTGTGCTGTGCCTGTCTGTCCTTCTCTGTCATATCTGTGGGAGGATGTGGTATAGCTACCAAAGCTATAAGTCTTTCCATGTGATTTCACCTCTCCTGTATCTGCTGTATGTGAGGTATTTATCTTCCAGTTATAGACCCTGTTCTCACTGTAGTCATTTGTCTCCCTGCTGAATGTTTTATTTTTTTTAATCCTTATTCAAACTCTATGAGTCTTTTCTTTATAGCTTTTGAATGTTTATTGAATTTGGTTTCCTCTAGTTTTAACAACAATAAATCGTGTGGGTTTTTTTGAAATTTCCAATGTGAGGTTACTTCTTTCTTGAAGTATAGCCTCTATCAAGGCCGGCATTAAATCCACGCTGGCCTTCTTCCTCATGCCCTCCCAACAGTCTGATAACTTTTTATTACTGATCCCCAAACTCAGTTTAATAGTAATTCTCAAACCCCTTGGTATTGTCTTGTAGTGGAGGTAGTCCGATAGGGTAATCCTGTGCCACTCTCATGTTGAGACTTTTTCCCCCAGTGACTCTACTTTAAAAATCAAGTCTTTCTCCATGGTGCCTACCTGCAGATCCTTTTTACTTCTGATTGCATTCACTAATTTCTTATGCTCACTATCAGAGAATACATGAAAATGTACTAGTTCCAGTCTCAGCAAAACCATCCTTATTTATTCACGATTGTTCCAATATCAGATGTTTCACTATCCAACACACATACCATGAGGTCACCTACAAGCTTGAGATGACTGTAAAGTGTCCACACTGCTGAATAGTTGCAAATGTTAGTTCTCTTAAAATAATTGCTCATCCAGTGGGAAGGATATTTTCCAGTAACATACAAATGTGCAAAGTCCTCTGATGTCCTCTAGGAACACCTCTTGTTCCAAAAAGTCCACCATAGTTGGGGGCTGTTTATACTGGCACAACTCAATGCAGAATTAAAATGAAACAGCCACACCCAAGCAGTTCTTTTCATCACATTTTACTGCTTCATTCATTAATCCAGTCCATGCAAAACATGCCCAGCGTTTTGCCTAATAGGCTTCATCAGGAGGTAGTGGTCCTATTTATAAAATGAAAAAAGGTATGCATTCAATGTACTGCAAGATTCTTTATCTAAGTTACTCAAAAAGTTTAAACTACCTTAATTTGCTGTTGGTCCCAAAATCAAAAATGACCTGCTTGCCAATTCCAAATATATATTCTTTACTTCCTCTTCCCTTCAGAGTTATATGTCATTTTTAAATACTCTAAAATAAAGTATACAGAAGAGTACATCTTACAAGTATTTGCCTACTCATTACAAATATGTATCCCCCTGTCTACTTACACTTTCTTTTGCAGCCGAAGGCTGTACAAATAAATTATACTTTCAATAAATTTTTTCTAGTGTGTTCAATTTTCTTATATACTGTATGTTACACCAAAACTGTGAAACTGCTTTCTTTATGAACTAGGCAAAATATTGCCTAATTCACGAAGTCGACAATGCTGTTGCCTATTTCATGAAATAAGTACATTTTTGCATTATTCATGGACTGAGCAGAATTGAATGCTGCTGATTTCATGTAATAGGCAGGGACATCAGTGGATGAGCACACAGTTCATAATGACCACAATGCACAATGGTAAAAAACTTCCTACATTAGGAAAGAACTGTGGCTTTGAGTGGTGGAACCGAAAACAATGTCTCCTGTTACTTAAAACTTGCAATTTATAATGCAAGTAACCTCTGATCAGCTGAGTATGAAAAATAGATCATTATGATACTCAGCGACAATTCAAGATGATATAGCTAGATTACCATGTATAAAAAATACTCGAGTTTCTTTCATTAGGCAACACAGTTTGCTGAATTAGTGTAAAAAATATATCCTTGCCTATTTCATGAAATAGGCAGTATTCAAGAATAATACTGCATATTTCATGAAACAGACAACAGTGTTGTCGATTTCATGAATTAGGCAATATTTTGCCTAGTTCATGAAAAAGTTTCAGAAATTCAGCATAACATATACTGTACATATTATCATTGTATTAAGCTGTGAAACTTGCACATATTATACTTCCCATGTAGTGACAGGGTTCTCATCTTTATTTAACCATTTAGCACATGTACAATTCATGTGAAACTTTATTACACAAACCTTTCAAAGTTTCTGTTCCATTAGATGTATTTAGTTAAAATATGGTGCTTCATGCCCAAATGGACATTACATTTGTTATTTAATTCTGAGAGCACACTGCCTACCAAATAACAGTCTTAGCATCTGAAAAAAACATAGTTAGAATTCATACATTAGTATTGTATGAGTTGTGGCAATAAGTATGACTTGGTTTTTACACTCATCATTTTTTTTAAATATAATTTTCAGCCTTTTAAGTGGTCATTTGTCACAACTGGAGCCTGGGTTCAACTGACAAGACTCTTTTTGGTTGAACCATGGCTCTGATGTTACCAAATGTCCACTTAAACACCTAAAAACTGTACTTTAACATCCTGCTCCATACACTTCAATGGAGCATGCCCCGCACACCTCTGTATTGCTGCATCATAAAACAGAGCATGGCCAATAACAGGGAAATGGAAAGGGATTGCACTACTAGCCCCTTGTGGGTAATTTACAACCCCTTTCTCTCCCTCAGTGGTATAATTATAAAACAGTTTTTGCTGCAAAGGTGCTCCTGGTGAGGTCAGGCAGCTTCCATTTATTTTGGAGGGAGTTTTGAAATTTTCAGGAATGGTTCTGTTTAAGAGAAAGAAAACACTCTTCCATTTTTATTTCTTCAAACTCATAAACCAAAATTAATAAGAAAATCTATAGTTTTATTTGTCAACTCTTAGCCTATCTTTTGCTAGTTTTTCAAAGCCTTTTCTTTTCTGACATTTGATATTGAGTATATCTTCTCACCTTCATTCAGTTCTAAGCATCTAAATAGTAAAGTTTCCTGGTAAACACAGAGATCCATTTTAGTTCACTATACTCTTTCTGTAATAAGCTTCATTTACAAAGTGAGGGAGGATGAAACTGCTGTAGCAGCGTGCTTACCAGCTTTGCACCTCAAGCTGAAAAGACATGGCTCCTCATGTGGCATTTACTAGCACTATATGAGTGCTTCATGTGAGTAGTTTTTATATTGCCATATCAGAGTAAGGTGGGGTCACTTGAAAGACAGTCAGCACATGACAACCGCCCCCAGGCTTGTGATCCCATTGTTGCCTGTGGTTATAGACAACATATAACAGCTGCCTTATTGCTACGGTAAAAGGCAGCATTCCAATATGAAGGAGAGCTGACAAGCTACTCATCCCTACAATGGCATGGAGAAATATGGAACTTGTGCTGTGACTGGATTAATCTCAAATTGTGTACATTCTACAGGTGTTTCAAGCCAAACATTGTACACATTTTGATTACATCAGCATTCTTAAAAAAATAAATGTTACACATTATATAAGCACTTTATAAAGGATGAGGGATGAGGGATGAGGAAATAGAGAGAAACAGGCAAAGATTTGAAGAAAGAGGCTATAAGCACCAGGTAGTGAGAACAGCATAAGGGAGGGTGGGTAAACAAGATAGGATTGAGATGGTACAAGGTTCTCTTAAGAAACAGAGAGAGTCGGTGTTTGCTCTGTTGTACTCCAATCTTTTGAATTACATCACTGACATTTTACATAAACATTGGGGCACACTATAATCACTAGGTCACCCCAGCTTTAGATCTTCACCAGTAATAGCATCTAAAAAGATATGCAGTATAAAGGACAGATTGGTCCATACAAATCAAATGCAACCAGGAGAAGGGACAGCTACAGCTAGGGCCCTTGCAACCAGGGATGTCACCATGTGGCAGGTGCTACCATTGCAGCAGGACCAGCAACAATAATTACTCTGAACATCCATGAAAACAAGAAGCTCCACATAAGTGATGCAAGACGAGACAATACCTATGTTGCATGCCTAAATATCTGCCCATGTTCGAAGTTATATGTAGGTAAGACCACTAGAGCTTTAAAGACTAATTTGGGGAACATAAAGCAGTATAAGGGTGAGGAAAGAGAATTCTGCACTTGCATGGCATTTTAACATAGCAGGATGTAATCCAGCACCTTTGAGATTTTGGAGTATTGAATCAGTTCCAGAACCCAGCAGGGGAGGGAACTGTAACAAATCATTAGAAAAGAGGGAAATGTTTGGGATTTTCACTTTGCATACCCTTGACAGTGACATGGGGATGAATAAAGAGAACTGGCAAGTGTGCTGCTAGCCACCTCCATCCCTGCTCCATTGATATCCTTCTCCCTATTTCTCTAGCCAGCATTAGACCTGATGTCTCACTCTTGCCTTTGAAACCCTCCCTTCCACACACACCATCACCGATATAGGGGTAATATAAACTTTTTTCTTTTTAAGAATTCTGATGTAATCAGAATGTGTACAATGTTTAGATTGAAACATTTTTAGAATGTGCACAATTTGAGCTTGACACAGTCCCAGCACAAGTTCCATATTTCTACATTCCGATGTAGGGGCGAGTAGCTTGTCAGTGCTCTTTTATATTGGAATGCTCCCCAGTGCTGCAGAGGTCCGTCAGCTGTAGATATTGTCTGTAACCACAGGCAACAATGGGGACACAAGCCTGGGAGCAGGTATCAATTTGGTGACCTCACTGATGAAGTCACATGCTGGCTGGCTGTCATGTGACCCCCACCCAACCCACCCCAGTCTGGTAATATAAAAGCTACTGTCAAGAAGCACTCAGAGTGCTTGTAAATGCCACAGGACGTGCCACATCCCTGCAGCTTGAGGTACAGAGCTAGTAAGCACGCTGCTACAGTAGTTTCCTGTTTACTCACTTTGTAATTGAAGCTTATTACAAAAAGTGTGCAGTGAACTAAAATAGATCTTTGTGTTTACCAGAAAATGTTGCTTTTGAGATGGACAACACTGAATGAAGTTGAGGAGATGCACTCCACATCAAATAACAAAATGGAAAAAGTTATTGAAAAAGTAGGGAAACATAATTTAAGATTTGAAAAACACTATACCTTTTCTAATTAATTTAGGTTTCAGGTTTAGGTATTGAAGAGTGTTTTCTTTCTTTAAAAAAAAAGTGATAGGCCAGCCCAGTGGTGTGGAGGGCTGAGGTATCCATGCCTTACCTTCTGCCATGCCGGTAGGCCGTCGGGGGTCAGCTGGGGAGGGAGAGGATCGAGCATCTGCAGGACTGTTCTCTCCTCTCCTGGAGAGGGCTGGAGAGGGAGTCCACTGCTTGACTGGCCCCTGGCAGTGGCTGTGGGCTTGCACAATGGCCCTACAATGTAGGGGAAGATGCTCGGTGTGCCACACGCGGAGGCGTGTGCGGCTTGGCCACTGTCGTCATTGCATGCCTTCTCTCCATGCTCTGGGCCAGGAAGTAGAAACAGGAAAAATCCCGACCAACGAGATGATGCTGACCCCTCACAGGTCCTGCACCTGGCCAGCCAGCACCTAGTGGAAGCAGAGGTGAGTCCGGTACACACCGGCTGTGATGGGGCTGGTGGTGCCAGTGGAAGGGGGCAAATCGGGAAGACGAGAATGAGATTAACAAAAAAAATGGTGAATGTAAGAACCAGGTCACATTTAATACCACAATTCATACAACACTAATGTATGAATTCTAACTATATTTCTCCAGATACTAAGACTGTCATTCATAGGAGGTGTGCTCTCAGAATTAAATAATAAATGTAATGCACATTTGAGCATAAAGCACCATATTTTAGCTAAACGCATAAAATGGAACAGAAACTTTTAAAGGTTTATGTAATAATTTATAGTTTCATTTGAACTGCACATGCACTGAATGGGTAAAAAAAGCTGAGAACCCAATCACTATATTGGCTGTATAATAAATGTAGCTTCTCAACTCACTGCAGTAATAATATGTATGAAAGAAAACTGACCGCAGTAGATAACAAGCATTTGTCAATGCCGAATGTTGATTGCTCTGGTGTGTTGAGCTCGCTCACTGCCCCTCTGTCACTCACTTAGTCTGTTGCTCCCGGTGCTGCAGGCTGCTGTTTTGTACTGGGCTCCTGCCTGCATTGGCACCTTGTTCTGCCCACTAAGAAAACTGCAGCTGTCCCAACAGAGCTGCATTGAGGTGGCTCACTCCCCCTCTCTCACTCACTCATTCTGTTTCTCCTGGCGCTGCAGGCTGCCCTTTTGTACTGGGCTTCTGCCTCTGTTGGTGGCTTTTTCTGCCCACAAAGAAATCTGCAGCAGTCCCAACACAGGTCTGTTGAGCCTGCTGAGTCCCCCCTCTCAGTGACTCATTCCGTTTCTGCCAGTGCTGCAGGCTGCCCTTTTGTACTGGGCTCCTGCCTGTGTTGGCACCTTTTTCTGCTCACAATGAAATCCACAGCTGTCCCAACAGAGCTCCGTTGTGGGCGCTCACTCCCCCTGTGTCACTCACTCATTCTGTTTCTCCTGGCACTGCAGCCTGCCCTTTTGTACTGGGCTCCTGGCTCTGTTGGCTCCTTTTTTCTGCCCACAAAGAAATCTGCAGCAGTCCCAACAGTGCTCCATTGAGCTTGCTCAGCCCCCTTCTCTCACTCGCTCATTCCATTTCTGGTGGCGTTGTAGGCTGCCCTTTTCTATTGGGCTCCTGTCTGCATTGCCACCATTTGCAGCAGTTACAATACAGCTCCGTTGAGCTCATCACTCCCCCTCTCTCACTCGCGCAGTCTGGTTTTCCTACAACTGCAGGCTGCCATTTTGTACTGGGCCCCTGCATGTATTGCTGCCTTTTTCTGCCCACAAACAAATCTGCAGCAGTCCCAACAGAGCTCCGTTGAGCTCAATCAGTCCCCCTCCCTCACTCGCTCATTCTGTGCCTCCTGCCACTGCAGGCTCCCCTTTTGTACTGGGCTCCTGCCTGCATTGGTGGCTTGTTCTGGACAGAAAGAAATCTGAAGCAGTCCTGACACAGCTCCATTGAGCTCGCTCACTCCCCCTGTCTCACTCACTCATTCCGTTTCTGCCCGAGCTGCAAGCTGGCCTTTTGTACTGAGCTCCTGCCTGTGTTGCTGCATTTTCTGCCCACAAAGAAATCCGCAGCAATCACAATAGAGCTCTGTTGAGCTCACTCAGTACCGCTCTGTCACTCACTCATTCTGTTTCTCTTGACGCTGCAGGCTGCGCTTGTATACGGGGCTGCTGGCTGCATTGGCACCTTTGTCTGTCCACAAATAAATCCGCAGCTGTACCGACAAAGCTCCATTGAGGTCGCTCAGTCTCCCTCTGTCACACACTCATTCGGTTTGTCGTGGCACTGCAAGTGGCCCTTTTGTACGGGGCTCCTGCCTGCATTGGCACCTTTTTCTGCCAACAAAGAAATCCGCAGCAATCCTGATAGAGCTCTGTTGAGCTCACTCAGTCCCCCTGTCTCACTCACTCATACTGTTTCTCCCACTGCTGCAGGCTGGCCTTTTCTACTGGGCCCCTGTCTGCATTGATGCCTTTTTCTGCCCCCAAAAGAAATCTGCAGCAGTCCTGACAGCGCTCTGGTGAGTTCGCTCACTCCCCCTTCCTCACTCACTCTCTCGTTCTGTTTCTCCCAGTGCTGCAGGCTGCTCTTTTGTACTGATCTCTTACATTGGGGCCTTTTTCTGTCCACAAACAAATCCAGAGCAATCCCGACAGAGCTTGCTCGGTCACTCCCCTCTCTCACTCGTTCCTTATTAATCTATCCCAAACACTGATGTCCCACAGTGACCGTGCTATTCTCCGTCAGGGGTGCAAAAACATATTTTAGCCAGGATGTGAAAAATGACAGCTGTACTTTTCATAAGGAGGTGTGAAAGAATGCCACTGTTGAAAATGTGGCGTGAAAATATTACAAATTTGCGAAGTTACAAGGGTGCATGGAAACAGTTGAACGCACGCTTGTAACACAGTCATGTTATGGAGTTCTGACACCAAATTTCCAACATGGTGATTTTAGGACCTCTGCTCATGAACAGTGCCACTGTCATTTTCTTAATCTGTCCCAAACACTGATTTCCCACAGTGACCGCGTTATTCTGTGCCACAACTGTGAAACCACATTTCACTCAGGATGTGAAAAATGACAGCTGCACTGCTCATAAGGAGGTGTGAAAAATTGCCATTGTTGAAAATGTGGCATGACAATATTTCGAATCTGCAAAGTTACAAGGGTGCATGGAAAGTGTGCAATGCACACTTGTAACACAGTCATTTGACGGGCTATCATCACCAAATTTTCAACATAAGCATTTTAGGACCTCTGCTCATGAACAGCATCACTGTCATTTTATTACTCTGTCCCGGACAGTGATTTCCCACAGCGACCACTCTATTCTGCGCCGGAACTGCAAAAACACATTTCGGCCAGGATGGGAAAAATGATAGCTGCATCGTTCATAAGTAGGTGTGGGAAAATGGCAATGTTGAAAATCTGGAAGTGAAAATATTATACATTCAAAGTATGACAAACGGGTGACAACTGCACGCCTCGAATATAAAGCTACTTTATGGAGTATCATTACCAAATTTTCAACATAGCCATTTCAGGACCTCTACTCATGAACAGTGTCACTGTCATTTTCTTAATCTGTCCCGAACACTGATTTCCATAAGCTACCGCGCTATTCTGCACCAGAAGTGCGAAAACACATTTTCACCAGGATGTGAACAATGACAGCTGTACTGTTCACAAGGAGGTGTGACAAAATGCCAATGTTGAAAATCTGATGTCAAAATATTGCAAATTCACGAAGTTACAAGTGTGCGTAGCAACTGTGCAGCACATGTTTGTAAAACAGTCATTTTTGGGATTTTTCCCATCAAATTTGCAACATAGGCTTTTTGAGAGCCCACCTCATGACACTGGCACCATCGTTTCACTAATCGGCCCCCAAAGGTGATTCCGCGCAGTGACTGCAAAATCTCCTTTTGGGGCTGGTTAACATCATGACAGTCGAAGCATTCTTGAGGAGGGGTCCCAAACACCCCATGTTGAAAATTTGGTGAAAAAATTCCAAAAAATGCCTGAGATATGCAGCAAAGTTGAAAAAAACCTGTTTACTCCATTATACAGCTTACCGGCATTTCCTCAGTTCGCGGTCGGCTTTGAAGAGTGCAGATGTGTTCCTGGTCCACTGAAGATCATCGCGCCAGACTCCAGAGGTAAGTATGGGGTGAGGGGGGTGTGGGGAGGCAGGGTGCACAGAGGTTGGGCGTGGGTTGCAGGAGGGGGGTCTGAGAGACCGTGAGGCACCGTTTTTTCTTTACAGGTAAAAAAAAAAAAAAGAACGCGGGACGGTTTTTACCTTCACAGGAGCATTTGGCACGCTGGGGTGGGCTCCCAGCATGCCACTGGAGTCTCGTTTATAGGGGGGCACTGTAGCTGATGGGGGATTAGGCACCCCCATTGGCAAACAACAAAAGGGGAATTCCTTTCTGCCGACGGGGATTGGGCACCTCGTTGGCAAATAACAAAGGGGGCGATAATTCCTTTTTGCCGATGAGGATAGGGCACCCCGTCGGCAGACACTGAAACGGGGGGCACATTATGCCGACGGGGAGTGGGCTCCCCCATCGACAGATAAACTTTGTGGGGGGAGTTATATTGTTTGTGAACAGGGCAGCAACCTGCCGCCATGTTCACAAACAATATCAGGCTTGCTAGATCCGCCCTGCAATGACGGGTCTCTCCCTCATTGCAGCAGATGGCTTATGCTGCAATGACGAGGCAGCCCCTGATTGCAGCGGCTAATTTGTCACAAGTTGGTGCGAACGTTCCATACTTGTGTCACCAGCAGTCTGCAATGGCGTTGGGGGAAGCGGGACACGCCTTTGCAGGCTGTGGGGGCATTAGCCACAACAGTGGAGTGCCTCCACAGCCTGCTTCTCAGCAAGCTGTGCCAATATGTTTCTTGCGCTGCACACAATCAACATAAAAAAGTATGTAGGTAAATACTCATATGCAATACTTTCTGTATACTTTATTTCAGTATGTACAAAAATGGTATATACCTCTTAAGGGAAGAGGAAGAAAACAATACATATTTGGAATCAGTAAGCAGGTAATATATATATATATTGATTTTAAGAACAGGACAACCATATCCTGATGGAGCCCAAGACATTGGGCATGTTTTGGGTGGACTGGATTCATTAATGAAGAAGTAAAGACTGATGAATAGAACATTTTTGGTGTGGTTGTATTTTTTAGAATTCTTCACCAAGTTGTGCCAGCATATATTTCCTGTATGCTTATGTACCTCTCAACATTTTCTAAATTAATGTAAATGTAGCTGTACATTGCTGTATACAGTATCTTGTAAGTTATGTAATTTGTATTGTACGTTCAATGTGCCATCTTCGTGGCCTGGGTAGTGCCTGAAAACGGACCACTGAATCAGTGCACTCACCCAGTAAACAAACATATACATAAATAAATAAATGTATGGCCTCCCAATTACAGTGGAATAAGAGGTATTCCCAGGGACAGCATTGGGCCAAGGATAACTCCTCATCTCTTTTAAAAAGTGTGACTGGATCTTTAACTTCCCACAGGAATGCCATCAGTCCCATGATGGACAAAAGTTACTTTTTTTTTTCTGTTTACAATATACCCAAAATATCCCAGCTAAATTGCAACATCATGTATCCAGCTGCTTCATCCCATTTCCACAGCTGGCTGGACTGGAGCACTGAGAGCTTGTATGACTTTCCCATAGTCACATTGAGTATTTACTCTAATGGGTTTTGAACCTGTGATCTCCTGGTTCTCAGGCCAGTGCTATAGTTACTAGGCCACACTGCCTCCTGAGCCTTGGTTTATTATCTCATCTGAAGTAAGGCACCTTAAATACTGCAGCATCCCATAGTGCAGCACTGCATGTCAGTGTTTGGTCACAGATCCTATACATTCCCCTTCATACTGATCACTGTTCCCTCAGTTCCTCTGTCTTCATCCTCCCACTGTCCACATTGCCAGTTCCACTGTGCCTCCTTCATTGCTAAATTCTGGTTTGGATCCCTTCCCTCTTACCTCTCCTAATTCCTCTCGCCCATCCCCTCCTCTTCTTACTCTCTCCACTCCAGGGATTCTCATACCTTCTCCATTCGGCACCCTCACTCTTCTTCTGGGAAAGCTGCCTTCTCCTACCACCTCCCTTCTCTCTGGAACCTGCTAGCCTCTCCTTGCTGCCTCTCCTCTTCTCTCATGGCCTTTAGGTGCCAGCTAAGGCACCTTCCTGTTCCCTCCTGCCCCTGTCAATCCCCCTCTTGACTATTCTTCCCCTCTCTCTTGAACCCCCCTCCTGTTTAGAACCACCTTAATTCAGCTTAATTGTGAATATGTCCCTAGTCTGAGTCTGTACCCTATAGCACTGTCACCTTCAACAACAGGCACTGCACACTTTATTACATTCTTGTATTCTTGCATGTTTGTCTTCATATCAGTGTGGTGAACCATGCTGTCATTTATTCACTTGTACATTGTATTACTGTTGCACCTGTAGTGTTGTCTATGTAACCACACTGTGATGTTTTGCAATGTTATTCTTTTTTTCCCCGTTGTACCTGGAAACAAGCCTTGGCTCAGTGTGCCTCTCCCGGTTTCCAATAAATAAATAAATAAAATATAAAAACTAGTAGGGACATGACAGAGAGTACTAGGAGCTTTTATGCTGCCATATGCAAAACGCCTTTGTCTATGGGGATAATATACAAATGAGTGGAGGGGTCATGTGATGATCCCTCTAGCTTTTTTTTGCAAATATCTTATGAAAAAATATTTTCATTGTTTTTAAGAAATACAAACAACACCAAACAATGCAACATTACTGCTAAAGATTATCTGCTGCACTTACAAGTTCCATTAATGTAATCTGCTAGATCTGAAGGACAGAGACAAAATCCAGTTGCACAGATTGTATGCAATGTATTCAAAGCTTAAAATAATGTCCAGAATGAAAAAGTAGAACCAATGAACCAGCATTTGATTTATAAACTCAGTGACTTGTCAATAAAATAAAGCCTCAGGTCATTGAACAAAGTGTGGTGTACATGTCATTATGAATACTACCAACCTACACCAGAGTGCTGTGTCTTAAATTTTGGGTATCTATGGTTCATATTTGATGTAATTTTCTCAACCTGATAAATCTTTATCATCAAATCATGCTATAGATGACAGTCGGAGATTAACTGAAAGCCAATCTTTTCTAATTGCTTTTCTGGCTGTGACCAATCCTATTTGCAGCAATTTTCTTGTAGAGAGGAAGCAGGACCCCACCAGTAAGTCAAAAAAAAGCAGTAGCCATTCAGTAACTGTCAAGGTGGCACCCAACAGAGCTTGCAAGTCTCGTAATGCATGCAAAAAAGGGATAAGGCGGGGTCATTTCCAAAAAACGTGTGCATAAGTAGAGCAGCTACCCTTTTCCCACATCGTAGCCAACACGAAGAAGCTCTAGTCAAATTAAATTTCAGTTGTCTGTTTATTGACTGATTGATAGAGTTATTTGCTTTATTTATTTCTTTTTTCTTTTTTTGGCCTGTTCTCTGGTTCCCGACCCACCCACTGTTTCCCTGGTCTCCAGGCTTCCCCCATTGGACAGGGCTACCAGGCAGGTGACCCCCTCCATGTCGGTTGTGCAGGATCCCCAGCCTCCACCGGGGGTCCTCATTGCACCGGACACTCTACCCCCTTCCCCCCAGAGAGGGAGAGCAGTCCGTAGGATGCTCAATCCCTCTCTCCCCATCCGGCCCTCAGACTCCTGGGTCCATCTCCAAACCTGGGATGTTGGCGCTGCAGACAGATGCCTTGCTGCTGTGCCGGCGGGCTGGCTTGTGCTTTATATATTTCAAGAGTTTCACCAGAAAAAACCTACCGAGCTAATTAGCTCATTTCAAGATGTGTCCAGGGGGAAGGGGATGTGGAAAGTGCAGTAATAGGTCACATCAATAAAGTTACAACTATAATAACAATAATAAAAAGTATAAGGTAGCCAATTAAGAGGAAGCACAGTGTTCAAATAGTGCGAAACATAGAATATCAATTGCAGCAGTTCAGTGAACTGTAACTGGCAAAAAAATAAGGGAGGGAAGGGAGACTGAGAATACAACAGGGACAAGTCAAGTGGGTATATGTTGGACCGATAAATCAGGGCAGATGGGGAGGAAGTAATATGGAGGGAGGAGGAGTGGGACTAGCCTAGGATCAGCAGCAACTGCAGGAGTAAGTAGTCACGGAGGAGGAATTTTAGACATAGGGAAGAAGGAGCATTGTAAATAGCAATGGAGAGCTTCAAAGTTTGGGAAAGCAGGAGAAAACAGCTTGACCAGCAGAGGATTTTATGGGGGGGGTAGTGAGAGAGTGGTTGTCAGAGCAAGAAAGGGAGTATCGGAGGGAGCCTAGACAGAATTTGGAGATGAAGGCGACACAATGTGTGAAGCACATGGCATCAAGGAAGGGCAATGAGATGGAGGAATATCAAGGAACAGTGACTGGTTCTGGGGAGGCAATCCAGGGCAAAGCAGAAGTAGTGAAAGAGGGGATACAGCCTGGCAAGTGTGGACTTGGGAGAACGCTATATACGTTGTCACTGTAATCGAAGATAGGTAGAATCATCTTCATAACAATCTCTCTGTGGGCAGAAAGTGGGATACTTGCTTTACATAGATACATAGAAATTATCTGCAGATAAGGACCGCTAGACCCATCTAGTCTACCCGTAAGCCCTATACTTGTATGTAGTCACTGACCCTAAGTGATCAATGGCTTTTCTTCACTCCCACTTTTCCTGTAAAGTGCCTAGAGTTTAGGGTTCAGCTTTTGTGAGGGGATGACATCCATGTGAATAGAGAAGTCAAGATGACAATCCAACCATATCCCAAGGTACACTATTTAAAGGAGGAGACTGCCTCAGTCACAACGCTATCAAGGGTCTGAAAGGAGGGGGGGGAGGAGAGAGCTTGCCAAGTCTCTGCTTACTGCCAAAGACTATGAAGATGTTTTTTTTTTTGGAGGGAGGCACTGAGGAACAGCTGACTGGCCTGAAAACTGTGTTGGATATTGTTGAAATTCAATTGGATTTGGGTCATTAGGTCAGAGGCAAAAGAGCCAGAGATGTAGAGAACCATGTCTTCTGCATATTGTAAATGGATACTGAGGAGCAGGCAAGGGGGAGGTTGTTTAGGAAGATGTAGACTAGGATAGGGTCTAGGACAGCTTCTTGAGGGATGCCAGAGCAGATACTGAAAGGAAAGGAGATTGTGTCACCAATATGGACAGCTTGAGTTTTGCCCTCAAGGTATGAGCGAAACCACTCAACAGAGGAGGAGGAGGAGGAGAAGGAGAGTCCAGCAGCTTTTAGCCTGTCCAGGATGACAGGGTGGTCAACACTGTCAAAAAGATTTGGCTAGGCTGACAAAGATGGCAGAGGTGATCATCCCTTGGTCCACGTCAGAATGGATGGACTCACTGAGCCTAAGGAGGGAGGTGGTGGTGGAGTGGGATTTCTTGAATTCAGACTAGAAGGGAATGAAGACTAAGGAGCTGTCAAGGAAAGAGGAGAGCTGGGAAAGGACCAGGTGTTCCTGATGTTTAGTCAGGGAGATGTGGTAGTAGTTGCCAGGGAGGGAGGGTCACCCCTTTTTGGAAAGGGGATAACCGTGGCATGTGTCAACAGATCAGGGACTGAAGCAAGTGATAAGGAATTATTTAAGAGGTGAATGATAAAAAGGGCAATGGCCAGGGCAGGGAGAGGCAAGAGTTTGGACTCAAGGCCATCAGGGCTCCCTCCTTTATGTGGGTTAAGAGCTAGAATGGCCTTGAGGGTAGCAGATGGAGTGATAGGGAGAAGGAGAAAAGATGGTGTGTGTGTGGGAAGGGGGAGAGGCTGAGGTAAAAGTGGAGTGGAGTGGTGTGGGGAGGGGGGGTCTATCTGGAGTCATACAAAATATTATGTTTTCCAGGAGAAATCTTTCCGAATACAAAAAGATGTCACTCTGTGGACATCAGATAACTAATGTGCCCATTGTTTCTCTGCATTTATAAGGCCAAAATCTACTTCCCATTTTATTTAAATATGTTTCAGAGAGGAACCTCTTAGTTTATTTAAGGCTTTATAGAAGTGTGAAATGAGATATCAGGTATCCCCCTCTCCTGTAAGAAAGAATGAAATCAACCGGAAAATCTCAGGCAGCTCCTGCTCGGGGGGCTGTGGTCTCAACAAAGGTGTAATAAAAGCCCGAGCTTGTAGGAATCGATAAAATGGTTGGGAAGCACCAAGTTTTCCCGTCAGCGAAAATGCCAGCCTCCCCCACAGCGACGGCAGAATACCGATGCAGGTATTGTGCCACCTCTTGACTCATTGTTTTCTAAGATTCCAACTCCAGGTTAGAGTTGGTCCGGGAAGGGGGCGGAACACTGGGGGAAGGCGAAACAAGGAAAATGGACCATTACCGCGAATGTCGCCATAATGGTCCTTTTCCTTGTTTTGCCGCCGGGGTGTTGACGAAAAGGGGTGATACAAATGGTTGTTGGCAGTAAGATATACACTGCTTTCAGCTCTTCAAAAGGTTTTAATTGCTTTCCCTGGAAGAACTAAAAGACAAAGTGCTGTCCCAGTTTTTCAGAGACAAAAAGCCATGGTCCAGCTGTGCTCGGAAAATATGTATAAGGAAGTGAATATAGAAAAAACCTGACTGTGGATAGTACATTATGGTTTAAAGCAGGGGTGCACAACATGTGGCCCGGGGGCCACAATTGGCCTCCACAGCAGCTGTCTGTGGTCCCTGAGGACCTAGCGGCTTCCACTTGCAATTTTTATTTATTTTCTCGTTGATTTTAGTTATAGTAACATGTTGATAAATAAACAAATCAATAAATAAATGTATGTTTTGATTTGTTTTATGTGTACGTTTAGTAATGTCTTGCTGGACATTTGTCACCTCGGGCCATTTTACAGTGGCCCTTGGCCCTTGGCATTGACTCAAGTCTTCAGTCTGGCCCTCCACAAAAAAAGTTGTGCACCACTGGACTAAAGTGTTGCGGCAAATTGTAATAGTCATGTTAGTACTGCATATAGGTTATTGGTGGAGAAAATCTGTGGATCCTGAGAAGGCTTAAATAAATACTTATGAATTGGTATAAGATATTAGCCACCCCCTTCCTGGCCCCCAGCGACCTGGGACTTACCTTCCACTGTCTCGTTTTTGTGGTGGGTGCCCAGACACTGGTAGGAGCCTTCGATGGGCCAGCCATCGTCCTGTCAGGGGAGGTATTTTCCTTGTTTTCTTCCCCTTATGCCTGGGGCCCCAGACATAGAAACACATACGTGTGGAGGAACACATGCACCCCGCTGCCCCAGAAACAGCCCCTTTCTCCCTCCCAGCCTAGTGCCTGGCTTCTTCTTAGCCTGCACTGCCCCTATGCTTCACCACAAGGCAGCCAAGAGCCGAGGGAAACTCACATCCCTTCCCGGAGAGGAGAGTTACCCCTCAGCAGCTCAAACCAGCTCCACACTCCCTCCCCCCTACTGACCTCCAGTGGCCTGCACTCACTTACAAACACAGGTCGACAGCAAGGTGCGAGATAAGGTGTCCAGCACCTCAGCCCTGTGCACCACTGGGCTGACTTACACCTAAATATTTAAATGATTTGAGACCCCAACAAATATTAAATTGTCTTTTAATGTTTGGTGACAGTTCATGTAATACTTGCAAAACTTTGATTTTAGTGTAACTAAGTTGATAAATCTGCCACCTGACCAAATTGTCAACATGTGTACCGGAGATGTGGGAGAGCCTGCTCTGAGTGCGGAAGTTACATTAAGACATTGTCAGCATAAAGACCAGTTTCTGCTGTCACCCCCATAATAGACCCTTGCCACCTGAGTATTCTATCTTATTGCTCATACTAAAGGTTCCAGTTAAAAGGCAAAAAGTAAGGGTGGCAAGGGGCAGCCCTGTCACCTCCCCCTCTGAAGCACAAATGTGGAAGAAACCTGACCATTTATCGTAATGTACACACTGGGTTTGTCATCGTACCGGGTCATAATGTCACACGCTTAACAGCGTACGCATTGTGGCAAAACCCAGACCTGTGCGCTCCCCGAGTTGGCTCCCCCCAGAGTTGAGAATCTTTAGTTGGGGGGGCCTTGGGGTGCAGCCCCATAATCGGGTGGGGCAAGCCCCCACAGAACAAAGACGAATGTCTCATGGCATTAATCGCACAGCGCGATACTGCCACGCGGCATTATGTCTTGTGACATAATGACCCCATGCCGTTTGTCATATAGGGTTTGCAGTATATGTATATACTGTAGGTCGCAGGCATACCCATCTTTGACAGAATGAATTGGAAAAACAGCCATTTATTAATAAAGCACAGTGAAGTGTGAAACGTTTTAGGTAGCTCACAGCATTCGGAGCTTTGTTGCCCCGCAATGGTATGCGCGAGTCAGGGAAGAGAATGGCAGTTTAAGAGGCTAGCTTTATGTCACCTAGCTAAAACATCTGTTCAAAACCAGAGAAAATCTATGCTCCTTGGTTGAAATTGCATCTTTTTCATTAATAAAAAGTCATCTCTAATAAACCCACAAGCCTCACCTCAGCAAACAGTGCTAGAATGGAGAAATTAGCAAAATCCATTGGCAGGGCAGAAAGGTGCGGCGGGACAATGGCGGAGGGGATGGCAGTCCAGAGCACGGCTCCCAATTCTGACACTCAAGAAATTAAGACTATGCTAAATCCAGTACTGTGAGAAATCTCTCCTTCAAAAGCTCAGTGACAATACTGGAAGAAAAAGGATATGAATTGCAATGCAAAGCACAGGACACCGAGACCTTCCTAGCATACGTGATGAAAATGACAGCAGTTATGAGGCCAGAATCCAAGAGCTGGAATGCCTTGTAGCACAGCTGTGGGACAGGGCTGAGAATGCAGAAAATAGGAGCCACAGAAATAATCTGTGCATTGTGGGATTTCCTTAGAGAGCAGAGAATAGGAATATAGCAGGCTTCTTGTGGAGAGAGATTACTGCACTACTTAAGCAAATCTGGAATCCTGTACCACACTCCCCTGTAACCTGGTGAGCAACCTCATCTAATCCTGGCTCAGTTCTTGAGGTATCCTGACTAAGAGAAAAATCCTCTCTAGCCAGAGACAGGGGATATTTCACCTGGAAGGGCCACAGAATATACATTTTTGGCAACTTCTCTACAGAACTGGCCCAGAGATGTACTGTAAAGGATACACCGAGGTTAAAAAAGCCCTTCAGGAACTCAGGATCCCATATATACTGCAATATCCCACCAAGCTCACCATCAATCACAACAGGATCTCCCATGTCTGCTAATCACCTTGGGAGGCAACACAATATACATTGAGCCAATAGGCAGGCAAAGTTGAAGTCCTCTGGAGACCCACGCCCTTCCACAGAGCCGCATCCAGACCCAATGCTCTTCAAGGATGAAATTACCATTATCCACCTCAGACTTGGCTCAGTACACACAGCAACCAAATGGACTGGCAAATGACCAGGGGGAAATGCTCCACCAGACAGGGCAAGGAATGACAACCCATTAAGCCTGGAGTTATACATGGGAAGGGAGCAAGGACTCCACTCACTTGGCAGCCAGCACAGACTCAGCAGGGGAGCCTGCACCAAAAGGAGCAGGGGAAGAAGTTTCCAACCCCCTCCCTGATACCCCTGTGAGAGTCTCTCTACTGCAACATGATGCCACTGATCAACTATCTTGAGCAGAGAGCAGCTGGGACTGAACAAGCTAGTGTCCGGGGACTCACGTCCTTGAATTGATATGCCCTCTGGAGGAATGACAGAGGGGTCCAACCCAAAACCTGAACTAGTTTGTCTGTTGGGACCCCTATTTTCTAGGCAGAAGAAGCCTGTATCCTTTTACATCTCCCCATTTGGCTTGTCTCTTTACACCAGCTAACACTTGCATTTAATATTGTCTTTTTGGTGAAGAATGTTTTTTTTTTTTCTTTCAACAGCTCGTATTATTTGATGACACCCTGTCAGCCAAGATTCTGTCCTGCCACCCCAGAACACCATATTGTATGTCCAGGAGTTGGTTGGGCACACTCCTCCTTCACTACAATTCCCATAATAACAACCCTTCCCCCCAACTGCCATACTGAAGGAACAACTATGCTCACCTCACAGCTCAGCCACCTTGACCTTCAATGCAAAACCCATATTCACCAGTCCCTTTAAGAAAAGGTAGCCTTGGTCTTTGAAGGCTGATTGCAGTCAGGCCACAGACTTTGCACCACATTCCTAGGATGTACTAAGCCCCCAACAGTGGGCATTGTAAGGAGAGAAACCACTGAGCAGCGGTTAGGAAGGACATGGCGACAGATATAATTGAAAACCTTTTCAAACAAAGTAACTCTTGCACCATGGGATCACTGTGCTACAGAAACAAATCAGTCCTGCAATCATGTATTCCAGCACCCGTGAATTGGAGAAACAGCCAGGGAAAAGTAACTAGGTGCAATACCCTTTATTACAAAATGTGTCTCAGATACAAAACACAACAAAGCTCCAAAGGCTGTGAGCTACCTAACGCGTTTCCCACTACACTGTGCTTTATCAATAAATGGCTGTTTTTCCAATTCATGGGTGCTGAAATACAATGATCAAGGCCCCTAGAATTCTGTGGCAGCAGAATTTTGCGCAGAACTTGCAACCTACCACAGAACTTCTGCAGTGTCGCAGAATTCACTGTTCTTGGTGATTCTTTATTAATATTTCCGTTTATCCATAGAACCTGGTTCTCTTCCCCTCTGTTTATATCCAAAACCCCCTCTATGCTCAGAATGTGATGTTATCATTGCTATAACAATACATTAGCCAATGAAACGGCTGTATTCTGCCAAGGGTGAATAGTCGCTTATCTACCACAGCTCCCATTGCCAGAGGCAGTGGCACAGCACATCACGTACAGTGATATTTGCTCAGCCTGCACTACAACCTAATACAATTTTCAGTCTTATTACACTAGGGCCAACTTAAACAAAACCTTGACAATAGCATAGATCTGTTAAGTCCATACTTTACTTTGTACAAACTTATTCGTGCTTTTAAGGTATAGAGATGTCATCTGAAATGAATAACTGGTAAAATGAATTAACCTGTCATTTTTAAGAAAAAAAAAGTAATTAAGCCCAGAAAAGTGGAATATAATAATGTGTAGACCTGTTAAATATTTGCACTGTACACATTTTTGCCAGGGTTATTGATTACATATTGTCATTGGTTGATAGAATCACCTAAATGTTATGGAGAAATGTTGTGCACAGGGCCAGCCTTTGGGCCAGAGGGTAGCACGTTGTGTTCCCGTGCCAGCAACTCAGGTCCAGAGATGAGCTGTGGAAGCTGGCTGGGCAGCACAAGGATTAGGGGAGCACACTACTGCTCTGAGCCTCAGAAGGTATGGCACAGTGTTCTGTCACAAGGGACACATTGTGATGGGCTGGAGAGGTTTATCTCACAATGGGTTCACATGCATGTCATGGCCTGATGGTGTTATGTAGTTTGCCTGAGGAAGCTTGTTGGCATGAAAAATGAGATTTGCAATATCTCCTCTATTCTGTTTACTCCATTTCTAAAGGAACATCTATGAATGAGGATAAAATTATATTGAAATTTAAAATATATATATATATACAATCTCTCTCTCTCTCTCTCTCTATATATATATATATATATATGTATAAATATATATATATATATATATATATATAGACACACACACACACACACATTTGTATGTATGTTACAAATTTCATATAAATATATAAGTGATAGACATTAGGGGCCTCACGAGTGGTGTAGACAGCATGAGTATAGAAATAACTTATTTATCAAATAAGGTCCCCTCTGTGTATTTCATTTATGCCATAGGCTAGGACTTTAAGGGATAGATTTTATTTTTTTTTTACTTTTTTAGACTTAAAATAATTTCTGTAAGTCTGTTATTTTTATGTTGGCTCGCACATATTGCAGTAGTAGCAGATTTGGAGGTGCGGTCATTGTGGGCGAATGCAGGGCACACATCAGTAGGTACGTCCCTGATTCCACAATAATGCAGCTGCAGGCGCCGACACCCTCAACACGTAAACTGGCCACCAGATCTAATGAAAGGTCCGCTACAATGAGAGCCAAGCTTCTCATGCAGCGGTAACAGATAAGGTCACCTCTGCGTATTTCATTTATGCAATAGGCTAGGACCTTAAGGGATAGATTTATTTTTTTTACTTTTTTAGACTTAAAATTATTTCTGTAAGTCTGTTATTTTTATGTTGGCTCATGTTTGCACAGCCAACATATTGCTGTAGTAGCAGATTTGAAGGTGTGGTCATTGTGGATGAATGCAGGGCACGCATCAGTAGGTGCGTCCCTCATTCCCCAATAAGGTAGCTGCAGGCGCCGACACCCTCAACACGTAAACTGGCCACCAGATCTAAGGAAAGGTCCTCTACAATGAGAGCCAAGCTTCTCATGCAGTGGCGTGCCTTTTCTGGTGACCAGTTTACAAAACATGGTGGCATTCCACCGCAGAGTGCCCCGACCCACTTCATTTGCCAACGGGGGAGCCCACTCCCCATCGGCATAATGCAACCCCCCTCCCATTTAACGTGTGTGCCAAGGAGGTGCCCAATCCCCCTCAGCATCATGTCCCCACTTCCCAGTTTAATTTTCTGACGGGGAGCCCAGTCCCCATCAGCATAATGACCTCCCCATTTGTTGTGTGCCAATGGGGGTGCCCAATGCCCCATCGGCTACAAAAACCCCCAAGAAACAAACACTCAGGTGGCACACTGGGAGCCCACCCTAGTGTGCCAAATGCCCCTGTAAAAGAAAAGCCATCCCGTGATTTTACATTTTTTTTTAAACCTGCAAAGCAGAAAACGGTTCCTCGTCAACTCCTGTGGCCCTCCCGCAACCAGCACCCACCGTCTGTGCACCCTGGCTCCCCACACCCTCCCACCAAATACTTACCTCTGAAGCATGGTGCGACGATCTTTGGTGGACCGGGAACACGTCTGCACTCTTCAAAGCCAACCACAAACTGCAGAAATGCCGATAAGCTTTATAATGGCATAAATAGTTTTTTTTTCAACTTTGGTGCATATCTCGGGCATTTTTGGGAATGTTAGCACCAACATTTCAACAGGGGGTTATTGGAACCCTTCCTCATGAATTCAGTCACTGTCATGGTGTTATTCAGTTCCAAAAGGTGATTTCACAGTCACTGCGTGGAATCACCTTTCGGGACTGAGTAACAAAATGACAGTGCCACTGTTCATGAGGTGGGCTCTCAAAATGCCTATGTTGCAAATTTGGTGAAAAAATCCAAAACAATGGTTGTTTTACAAGTGTGCATTGGCTGAGGGCAGCTGACTGTGGGCATATGAATCTCCCTTCGGGTTGAAATCCTGTGACAGAAATGAGTGCCCTCTATCACTGTTGCGCCCCCCTCCGAACCTGTGGAGATTCGGACACCTTTGGATCATTACACCAGCTGGCAATTCAGACAACCTAAGAGGAGGAGTGGTGACAGCTCACATACTGCCCCTCCTAGTATCTTAAGGGACTGCGCAACCCACTGTACCCTTGCACTCAGACAATGACCAGGCAGTAAAGTACAGCCTAGCACCCCATCACCCAGCCTTACTAGTGGCCATAGCAGGGAGTTCACCACGCAATATGATGTCATATCCCCCCCATTGTAAACTAGATTTGCTGCCATCACAACCACTGGTTTCCTCCCACCTCCCTTAACTCCCTCATACCTTATAAGACCACTGGCAGATGAACATCAAAATGACAGGGCATGGATGGTGGCTATGAACTACAATGACTCCAGGTTGGCAGCCACGGGCCCTCACACTGCACCCCCCCAAACTACTGAGCTCTGCCAGACAATGCCTTCCAAGTGTAGGTCTGCCCCCCCAACCTCCTCCTATCAATAGGAGTCCTAAGACGTATGTGACCAATATGGGGAGAGACAGGACTTCCCACCTTTATACTTTTGGACCTCAATCACATCCACCACCCCAGAGCTCCCCCACTGCACACTTGCTAAATGGATCCAACATGCTAAGCACCCACAGGACCCGCCACAGACCTCTACTCACCGGGGACTCAAACAGTTCTCTTATAGACTAATGTCGCTGTATGTTACTGTTGGATTGCAATTTGAGATATGTGATTATGCTGATGAGAACAAGCACAGGAAACTGCCAAATAGAATTAGATATATAAGTCCCACCCTGTAGAGCTACCTGAGACAGCACAAAGAGATATACTATACCTCATGAACCTTGCTGCCCGACACCCCCCAGGATGGTTACAACAGGGTATGCACAAAAAAATAATTTATACAGTATCCAATGCTGTACAGGAACTATATGGGAACACATCTCTCTACTCTTTCATTATACCACTTCCATAGTTCTAAGCCAATAAAATGGGTATCCTGGAATGTTAAAAGTCTTCATACTGCGATAAAGGGCAAGAAAGTGCTGGACCTTCTTAGGAGGGAGGGGGCTGGTGGTATAGCATTTATACGGGAGACCCATCTAACTCCATCAGAAACTGCCAAATGCAAAACCGGATGGGTCTCGCAGGTGTTTGAAAGCACCTACAACTCAAAGAGCAAGTGGATAGTTATCCTCAAACACAAACATACACTTTATACCAGGAGTAACAATAGCAGACCCCGAAGAGAGTTACATAGTGGTCCAGGTCACTATGGGTACCCAAGAAATCACACTGTGTAATATTTATGGCCTCAACCAAATTGATTTTAAATTTTCAAACACACTGGCACAGGGCCTCACACTAAATGCTAGGGTCAGCATAGTCATAGGAGAGGATGTCAACATGGTCTTAGCTGACTTCCTGGATCGGAGTACCCCCCCCCCCCCCCCCAGCAACCCCCAAACACCATCCTTGTGAGCTCTAGCGGGTGCCACTTCCAGACTAGCCCTAGCAGATATATGAAGGGTTCTCCATCCCACTGGAAGAGACTACTGGTTTTATTTGAACCTACACCACTCGTACGCACGAATTGACATGTGACTTGTCCACAAGCAATGAGTGCCAAACATAGCTGAGGCTAGTATCAGGGCAGCGGTCATCTCTGACCATGCCCTGGTGTCTTTCACATAGATACCCCCGGGGCAGACCTACAGGTTGGTAGAAGGTGATGCTTGAACACTACCTTCCTAAAGGACTCACAGGTTTGTAAGTCTCTAGAGACGGACATCCTGAACTTGCTAGAAGCTAACAAACTGGGCAACACTTCCGCAGCAATAACATGGGATGCCCTAAAAGCATTTGTCCATGGCAGGTACATTAGCTATGCCTCTTATGTAAAGAAAACCAAAAACAAAGACATGGAGGGACAGCTTGAAAAGCTTAGAGTCATGAAGAGCCTTTACAGAGCAGACCCAGACCAATCCCCCAAACTGCTAGCAATTACAGTATAATATGAGACTACTACGAGATCTATCTGTACTTAACACCAAAAGGCTCAATATGCCCTTTTTCAGCTCAAACAAACCTTCTGGGAAGCAGGAGAGTGGCCAGACCACCTTCTAGCCTACCAACTCTAAAACCAAAAGGAGTCCTCCTCTATCCTGGCAATCAGGATAGCGCAAGGAAAGGAAATTGCATCTTAAGCTGCAGGAGATCTACGCATACTTCCTGAAATTCTACTCGGCCCTATACAAGGCGGACGTTTCCCCTACCAAAGCTGACCTCTCTGCCTTCACCTCCCTTCTGAACCTACTATGCATCTCACCCAAAATCATAGTCATGTTGGAGAAGCAGATATCCCAAACGGAAGTAGAATGCACTCCGTGTTCCATGCAATCAGGCAAGGCTCTGGAGGTAGATGGCCTACTGGAAGTTTCTTCACACCTTTAGAGCAGTATTAATACAGCCACTGATGCAGGCCTTTACAGAAGCATCCTCATTAGCAGAACTTCCCCATCTATACGAACCGCAGTCATTTTCCTCCTTCCCAAGCCAGGGAAGGACACCACACTCTATGGTAGCTACCGTCCAGTTTCTCTTATCCTAGCCAACTGCAAGGCCTTTGCTAAGGTATTAGCTACATGCCTGAATGAGGTAGTCCCCATACTGGTCTGCAGTGATCAAGATGACTTTGTTGTAGGGTGCAAGTGGGTGGAGAACACCAGAGGGCTCCTGAAGTTGACCAGTCATGCCACACGTCTTAACCTTCCAGCAGTACTAGAATCTCCAAATGCAAAGAAAGCATTCGATCATGTGGAATGGGACTATCTATTCTATGTGCTGGAGGTGTTTGAATTTGGAGGGAAATTTATCCACTTGGTCAAAACCCTATACAGAGGTGCCACAGCATCGGTGGTTACAAACCAGCAGACCTCACCCCCTTTTCCTTTAGGAAGAGGCACATGGCAAGGATGCCCCCTTTCCCCACCACTATTCGTACTTTCTCTTGAACCACTTCTGCAGGCTATCTGACAGAATGACCTTATATATGGAATACAGTACTTATGGGAAAGCACATAAAGTGCTAGCATACACGGCAACATAATATTGCCACTAACACAGCCTGCATCATCTGATCCAGTGTGTCTACACCTCCTCACTCATTTTGGGCAGCTTTCAGGATACAAGGCCAATGTGTCCATCTCTCTGATCATGCCCTCTGGGAAGCAGGTCTTAATGGCTCCGGGCTTCCCTTGGGGCTTACAACCAGATACCGAGAGTCACAAATACCTGGGAGTTCACTGCTCCTGGAATCTTCACACCATAGCAGACCTCAATCCTCCCCCACTACTCTCAACTCTTGAACAGGACATTGCCAAATGGCGCTGTCTCCACCTCATGCACTGGGGATGGGCTCATGCTTTCAAAATGATGATGTCCCCAAAAATCCAATATGTATTAGACAATCTCCCCATTAAGATTCACCCTCGCCTGTTCAAATTGCTGCAGTCCAAGATGTTAGCATTTTTCTGGGACAGGGGGTCCAATCGCACTGGTAAGAAAAAACTAACCCAAACTCTCAATAAAGGTGGTCTGAACATGCCAGACTTCCAACTGAAGCATTCAGCACCTACCTTTCCCCAACTCTCCCATGCCCTATTTCTAAACATCACAAGTTACAAGCCAAAATCAGTCACTTGTGAATCTCACTTCCTATACCTACAGCATTTGGAGATAATCCTAATGGGAAAGCTGCCCACTGAGCTCAGCTCCCGACCCACCCTCACCCACACAAGGGAAAGTTGGAACTAGCAAGCCAAACTGGCAGGCTGGCAAGCACATAGACCTCCCCCTCGCTCTGGAAAAGCACATTACTCCAAATCGGAGGCATACTAGTACATTGAAGGGACTGGTCCAGTACTAGTCCAGTAAAGGCATACTCAGGCTAGCTGACCTCCTGGAGGCACAGAAGGGATACTTTCAGTCAGCTGCAGGTGCAGCACAACCTGAGTAAACATTAGCACTGGAAATACTTGCAGTTAAGGCACGCTCTACAGGAGCACCCAAACCCACTAGATGATACCTCCTAGTGTACCTCCTGCCCCCATCCTTCTCCCCGTTGTGCTCTTTGCTGCCTCCACTATACCATTCTGGCACCCCTTTTCTCCCTCTAGTCCTGCCTCCTTCCTGACTCCTCATATATCCCTTCTGTTCAGGGAATGACACTGATGCATTGCAACCTCTTTAATTCACTCTTGTTATACTTTTGTTGACTGACGCATTTTATTACTGATGTTCTTTGGAAACTGTATCCCCATTTACTCTGCTCCTATGTAATGTTTTATTATGCTTGCCTATGATTACCTTATACTATGCCTTGCCTCATACCCTTTTAGCGATTACTGTTTATTATTATTTGTTGATATCTGACAATGCCCAATGGCTGCCACTGTCTTACCTACTCCTGTTTGTGCACCCCTCCCCATGTTTATGACAAGGATCTTTCGGAAATGAGCTTTTAGCTCAAAGGTTGTAAATCCGATTACTAAATAAATAAATAAATATACTGTTATCACCCCGGGGAAAAGACCAGACAACCAGTAGCTTATATAAACAGTTGCTGGAACTACAGGGAGACCCTGCAGAGTCCCTTCAGAGGAGATGGAATGCAGACCTAGGCCAAGACATTGCTCCCCAGGACTGGCAGAGGTGCTGGAGAGTCCTAAAGCAGGCAACCAGGGACACCAGCAGCCACTTCACACAATACAAAATCCTCCATCAATGGCATAGAACCCCCCAAAAACTATATAAGTGGAGTCTAGCTGACACTGACACATGCCGGGGATGCCAAGCTGCAACAAGCACTCTCAAGCACATTCTATGGAAATACTCAGCGCTCAAGGCCTTCTGAAATGCAGTCCAGCACACCTGTTCCTGCATCTTAGACACTCCCATCTCTCTCTCTCTCTCTCTCTCTCTCTCTTTCTCCATGCCTGGTGATGCTGGATATATTGGACCCCAAGACTGCAGAACCAGTACCCCCACTAGCCTCCCAAAAGTGACTGCTTGGGGCCTCATTACAGCCAAGCGAGTCATGCTCAAGCACTGGAAGGATCATAATCCTCCTATTATATTGGAGAGGTTACAGGAGATAGGGAAAATGGCCAGCTTTGAACGAGTACACTATATAGTGAGCGGGAACCAATCTGAATTTATGGAGATCTGGGGATGGTATCTCAGCTCAGAATACTGTCAAATCCCCCAGGGATATTACATGCCTAATTTAACTTGACCCCCCCCCCAACGCCACATAGCTACCCCCCTTCCTCCTCCTCCTTTCTTCTCCCAAGTGCACCGCTAGTAGCAGACGGACAGTCAACCACCAAATACAGTATATAGAACTCCCCTCCCCCCACCTCAGCCTTCCCTCCTTTTAGCAAGTAAATTGATGCATGCCCTGGGTCTTTGAATGAATGACATTTTAATGCTGACTGTTATTTCTTCATATTTCTGCTAACCTGAATTTCTGAATCTCTGTATCTCTGTACCAATGCCCTGTTGGCTGTCTGATCAGCATAATGTAGTTGTTGAATTATTCTGACACAATATAGTGTTGTACCTCCACGGGGCTTGCCCCAACTAGCATGTATTACTTTATACTATGTTACTAGCAGGTTATTTGCTTCTGTTTTTGTGATTATTGGTATTTACAAAACTCAATAAACTTTACATGATAAAAAAAAATGGCCACACCACCCAGTTGAAGGCCTCCTGATCATCTAAACTCAGTAATAAAAACTGGGCCCCTGGCCATGTGGCATGGTGCAAAATATGAAGTGTACATTTAATATCATCCTGGGTCTACTGAGAAGACACAAACCTTCTCTGATCTCTTTGATCTCTGTCTACTAAAAATGACAAAAATTTTTCCAACCGCTTGGCCAGTATGCAAGTAAACAATTTATAGTCTATATTTAAGACTGAAGTAGGGAAGAAAAAGGGACAAAAAAGTATAGGTTTTGGGCTGATGGGAATCGTAGCTAACTGACCATCTCACCTTCTAAAACCCATTGAGATGTCTGTACCACCCAGCACTGATTTTTATGATCACTATGTGTTTGGTATTAACCCAACTGCTTGATGCATGACACGAACCCACAGCGATCCAAAACCCCTGGCCTAGAGGTGGGAATGTTACTAACAGAGCTCCTGACGGTACCCTTTCAACAATGCTGCTGTTGTCCATCTTAAGACAAAAACATAGAAACATAGAATCTGTCTGCAGAAAAGGACCTCTTGACCCACCTAGTCCGCCCATATTTTCCCTGCCTATATTGTCACTGCAGACTCTACCTGATCTCTGGCTACTCCCCCCCTCGCTTTCCTACCAAGATTCATTTGTGCCTATCCCATGCATGCTTGAAGCCTACCACTGTCTGTGCCCCAACCATCTTTGCTGGAAGACTGTTCCAGTGTCTACCACTCTTTCAATGAAAAAGTACTTCCTTACATCTCTACTAAATTTTCTCCCTTCCAGCTTCATACACCCCCTTATTCTTATGCACCTTGTCTTCTGAAAAATACTCCCCTCTTGTACCATATTCATCACAGTGAGGTATTTATAGGTCTCTGTCATTGTCCTGTCTCCTCCTCTCTAACTGAGGTCCCTCAGTTTTTCTTTATAGGGCTTATGATGCAGACCCTGCACAATTTTAGTTGCCTTTCTCTGGATAACCTTTACCCTGTCTATATCCTTCTTGATATGTGATCTCCAGAACTGGAAAAAGTTCTCCAGGTGGGGTCTCACTGACGATCAATACAGCAGTAACACCACCTGTCTCCTTCTGTTTGTCATACCCCACCCTATGCATGCCAGCATCCAATTGGCCCTGCCTACTGCCTTGTGGCATTGCCTCACCACCTTGAGGTCATCATATGTGATTACTCCAAGGTCCAAGTCCTGTTTAGTGACTGCCAATATCTCTTCCCCATTCTATACTCCATGTCTGGGTTTCTGTACCCTAGGTGCATGATTTTGCCCTTTTTTGCATTAAAACCTGCTATACCCATGATCACCCCTGGAGTTTTCTCATGACTCTACTTATTCTCTCCACTGCTTACAGATATCTACCCTATTGCTGATTTTGGTGTTATCTACAAAGATTTTGGTGTTATCTTCCCCTTTCAGCTCTTCTGCAGTGTCACTTAAAAAAGATATTGAAGAGGTCTGGTCCCAGTGCTGAGCTCTGAGGTCAAGGCCCCTAGAATTCTGCGGCCGCAGAATTTTGCACAGAACTTGCAATCTACTGCAGAACTTCTGCGGTGCCGTAGAATTCACTCTTCTTGGTGATTTTTTATTAATATTTCTGTTTCTACATAGAATCTGGTTCCCTTTCCCACTTTTTATATCCAAACCCCACCCCATATGCTCAGAATGTGATGTTGTCATTGCTATAACATCATACATTAGCCAATGAAATGGCTGCATTCTGCAACAGAAATGAACAGTCACTTATCTACCACAGCTCCCACTGCCAGAGACGGTGGCACAGCACATCATGCATGGTGATATTTGCTCAACCTGCACTACAGCCTGATACAATTTTCAGTCTTACATTGTTGCACTAGGGCCAACTTAAACAAAACCTTGTCAATAGCACAGACCTTTTAAGTCCATACCTCACTTTGTACAAACCTATTTGTGCCTTTAAGGTATAGAAACGCTATCTGAAATGAATAACTGGTAAAATGAATTTAACTGTCTAAATTTTTAAGAAAAAATAAAGTAATTATGACTAGAAAAGTGAAATATAATAATGTGTAGACCTGTTGAAAGAATAGATCTGTTAAATAAATAATTGCACTGCACGAATTTTTGCCAAGGTTATTGATTACATATTGTCATTGGTTGATAGAATCACCTAAAAGTTATTGAGAAATGTTGTGTGCAGGGACAGTTGTTGGGCCAGAGGGTAGCATGCTGTGTTTCTGTGCTGGCAACTCAGGTTCAGAAATAGCTCTGGGAGCTGGCTGGGCAGCCCAAGGATTGGTGAAACACATCACTGCTCGGAGCCTGGGAAGATATGGTGCAGTGTTCTGTCACATGGTGGACCCATTGTGATGGGCCGGAGAGCTGTATCTCACAATTGGCTCACGTGCATGTCATGGCCTGATGGTGTTACGCAGTGTGTCAGGGAAAGCAGATTGACATGAAAAATGAGTTTTGCAATAACTCCTCTATTCCATTTCCAATGGGACCTGTATGAATGAGGATGCAAGTTCATGGAAATTAAAAAAAATATATATATACTGCATATACATATACACACATACATACATACAGTATCTCTGTCTCTCTCACCACACACACACACACACACACACACACACATATGCATATTTGTATGTATGTTACAGATTGCATATAACTACATAAGTGATACACAGTGGGAACCTCATGAGTGGTGTAGAAAGCACATACAAATATATAAGAGATAGACAGTGGAAACCTCATTAGTGGGATAGATAGCATGCATATAGAAATACCTTATTTATCGCATAAGATCCCCTCTGCATATGTCATTTATACAGCAGGCTAGGACCTTAAGGGAGAGACATTTGTTTTGCTTTTTTAGGCATAAAATTATTTTTGTACTGTAAGTCTGTTATCCAGATTGCTATAACCACTGCCATGAAAGTTAAGTCAGGATGACAAGCTGACACTGTGATGTGGTAGTTTGTTAGTGCAGCAGAACTTCCGCAGAAATTACAAACCACCGCCGCAGAAGTTCTGCGGCAAATGGTAGTCTTGCCGCAGAACTTGGTCCCACTCTGCCACAGAAAAGTAGGGGCCCTGCCTGAGGTACACCACTGGTCACTATTCCCTCATTTGAGTGAGTACCGTTTACCACCACCAGCTGTCACCTATCCATCAGCCATTTCCATTCTCAGTTAACCACCTTAGGTCCCAACCCCACGCTGCCCTCAATCCCTCTATGTAGTACAGTGTCGAAGACCTTACTGAAGTCTAAGAAGGCCATGCCACCACCCCACCCTTATCTATTTTTCTGATCACCCAATCTAAGGAATCAATCAGATTCATTTGACATGACCTTCCCCCATCAATCCATGCTGTCTTGGGTCATGTAACCCTCTGGATTTAAGATACTTCACTAGCCTTTATTTTAAAAATGTCTCTATAAACTTTCCCACCACAGACATTTGAATAACTGGCATATACTTGCCAGCCTCCTCCCTTCTGACGCTTTTATCAAGCAGGACAACATCTGCCTTCCTCAAGTCTTCTGGAACTACTCCTGTTTCAAGTGAGTTGTTGAATAGAGCTGTCAGAGGTACAGCTAGTACCTCCCTGAGCTCCCTCAGCACCCTTGGGTGTACCCCATACTGCTCCTTAGCCTTATCCACTTTCAGATTTGCAAGGCCTCTCAGGACTCTTTCCTCTGTGAATGGATGTGTGTCTGCCTTCCTTCCCTCAATGTTCCTGCTGCTAGTATGTGGTCCATTCCCCCCTCTCCCTCTACTATGAAGACTAAGCAAAAGTATCTGTTCAGGATATCTGCTTTTTCCTGATCATCCTCTGCAGTGTCTCCCTCTACCCTTCTTAATCTCACAATCTCTCCCCTTGTCTTCCTCTTTTGGCTTATGTACCTAAAAAGTCTTGTCCCCTTTAGTTACCTCTTTGACTATCCTTTCCTCAGTTTGTATCTCTGCCCCCTCATCATCTTACCTGCACCCCTCTGCTTTTGCTGGTACACCTACCTGTCCACTTCCCCTCTGTGTCTCCTTGTACCTCCTGAATGTTACTCTTTTAGCTTTTACCTTCACAGCCACTTCCCTTGAGAACCACAGTGGTCTCTCCTCCTGGTTTTGCTCACTTCTGTCACACAGAGGTTTGTTGCCTTCACTATATCATCCCTTAACTTGGCCCGCTGTTCCTCCTCACCACCCAAGAAATCCCCCCCCACTAGGTTGTCTCTGAGGCATTCACCCATTTCTTTAAAATCTGCACTCCAGAACCCTCATCCTTGTGTGGTTTGTCTCTGCCACTGTCCTTATGTTAAATCACACTGTATGGTGATTGCTGGTCCCCAGATGGCATCCCATCTTTTTGTTTATAAAACTATCCCAATTTGTGACCACCAGGCCCAGTATTGCCTATCACAAGTGGTCTCTCTGACTAGTCGACTGAGAAATGCCCCTTGCAGGGAGTCTAGGAAGGCCCTGATCCTAGCCCAGGTTGGGAGGCTGCAACCTACATCTTGCAGATTGAAGTCCCCCACAGGCAGCACCACCCCCTTTTCTACCAACATGCCGATGGCTTCCCCAGTGTCTTATCCAGTTCTTCCCCCTGTGTTGGAGGTCTGTATATCACCCCAGTGTGAACTGTGGCTCTGTCTCCTGTCTCCAGGGGGATCCACAGCACCTCCACCCCTCCTTTCCACCTGGCTCCCTTGCATTCCTGCCGCTTTGTTATCCTCCCTCACATATAGCACTACCCCTCCACCCATCATCCCCTCCCTATTGTTCACGAACTGAGTGGAGCCTGGTATGCCCATGTTGCAGTCATGGCTCCCTGTGCAACATGACTCAGTAATGGCCAGAAAATCCCAGGTCTGCCTCCACCATGATGGCCTCCAGATCTAGAATTTTATTTTTAAGACTACTTGCATTTACACATATGGAGTATTGATTAGGACCCATCCCCTCCAAAGGTGCAAATTTTCTCCTCCTCTAGGGTTCAGTTCTTACTTTCTCCCTCCCTCTCCTATCACTCTCTTAATCCCTATCTCCTGACCTTCTCCAACCCCCTGACAGGGCACCCCGCATCCTGAAGGGTCCTCTCTTGGGTTAGGTCCTATTCCTCCTCCTAGCATTTAAGTCACACCTCTTCCTTCTCTTTCTTCTCCCTCATTAGATCTCTACAGCCTTGTCCCTCTTTCTGTCTAGCCACATAGCCCCCTTACAGGGTTCCCCACATCCTGAGAGGTGGCACACTGGGACACTACCTATCCCCTTCTATCTGGCCCCCCCAGTCCCTTTGCAGTGTTCCTCGCATCCTGAAAGGGTCTCTGGAGGCACGACACTTCCTCCTCCCCCACCTCACCCTTCCCTCTCCTTTTCCCCCTTTTCTTTCATGTAAGCATGTGTTTACTTATTAACCCAGCACTTACTATTGTCCACTCTTTCTACATGTTATGCTCAACAAAGTTTTTTTTTATAGCTATCACTTTTTTTCACTCCTGGCCACCTGACCTGCTCCCCTTACCTCATCCTCCCAACCAACTTGGGGATATCTAGCCACCGATGGCCTCTACCGTGGCACCCAGACTCCTGCAGCTTCCTCCCCACAGTGGGGCCACAGGGAGCCCCCAACTTCCCATGGAATACTGATCCAGGTGAGTGCCACAGCAAAACTGCGGACAGCCATCAAGCCGTTCACTTCAGGTACTATTTTTCCCCTGTTTTTTTCAACATCCCCTATTTTTAGTGCATGCTCATGCTGTGCCTCCAGTCTCCACTGGGGGCCGCGGCTGAGCGATGCGTTCCCCGATCCAACCCCCGGAGATGAGAGCAGTCCATTTGATGCTCAATCCTGTCTGCCTCCTGCCGCCCCCCCAGGTGCCCCGAGTCCGTTCCCACACCCGGGTCGCCGGCGGGATCGTTCAACGCTCTTTTAACACTGTGTGTAACACCTGCCTTACAACTGTATGTAGTGTTGATCTTGTAATTTGAATGTTTAATGTCTCACTCCTATTGTACCCCTTCATAGGTAAATACAGAGCCATGTAGACATTCCCCCCAGGTCGCACCAGGAGACAAGCGACTTGTCGCTCGGCATGCCTTCTTGGTGAAACATTTCAATAAATAAATAAATATGGCCCTCTACACCATGCTAACACTCTGCCTGCAACCCCCCATTCCTCCCTTACGCCCCACCTCATTTTCCCCTCTATTATTACAACTTTTGTTCTCATTCCCCCTCCTTGTCCTCTACTACTCTGGTGCTTCTTTTAACCTGCTCCATGGGGGAGTTTCTTTCCTTTGGGTCCTCCCTTCCTACTGCTTCAGTCTGTGGGGGAACAGTTGATGCCTGCCTTTGTGTTTTTGCCACCCCCTCTCTTCTAATTTAGATGTTCAACAAAGTAACATTTAAGCCATCCACTCAAGACTGTGGTTCCTCTCCCCAACAGATGCAGGCCATCACCTCTGTATAGACTTCCATCCCTCCAGGTTGGTCCCTAGTCCCAGTGAAACTGAACTCTCTGCCCCCCCTTCACCATTCCTTCAACTACAAGTTGAAATTTCTGGTGTAGAGCAGCCTATCCTTCCCTTGGCCGTAGAAAGGTAGCACCTCAGCAAATGTCACCATGTATGCTATTTGCCTTAGACCCTTCCCCAGTTCCCTGAACTCTCCCTGTCCAATCCCAGACCCATCTACTGCTAGGTCATTAGTCCCCAGGTGAACAATGAAATTCAGCTCCCCCGTCTCCTGTTGTTCTAGTGAGTCTCAGGATCTGTTGTCCATCCCTCTGAGCCATGGCACCAGGTAGGCACCTAACTTTCCACTCTCTCACCTTCCTGTTCTCAAATCTGCTTCCCTAACAACTGAGTCCCCCATCAGAAGCTGCTTCCTCCTTTGCTGGGATCCTCTACCTCCCACCTTGGGGCCTCCCACTCAGACGACCCCCACATCTTCCCTTGCTACTACTTCAGGTGCCTCCTCTCTGCAGTCCTATCCTGCCAGAATGGTGCAGGAATTCTGAAGGGGAGCAGGCTGAAGATTGTGCCCCCGACCTGCCACTCCCACCCTCCAGGAGCCCACCACAGTCCATCCAACCTTCCTTTTCCTAGGCACCCTCTGGGGCAATGGCAGTAGACTTGGTAGCTTCTGGGAGGGGCAAGAAGTCCTCTGGATTTAAGTCAGCTTGGCCCGGAGACCAGTGACCTCCTCCCTCAACCCAGAGAGGCACATGCAAATAGGGCAGAAACTCAGCCTCCAGAATGTCTCCTAGTATACTGCAGCTCAGCATTCATTGCACTGCACTAGTGTTGTCAGAGCCCTCTGACATTTTAGGTTCTAATTCTAGTGTAGAACCTTTGAAAAAGTTCTAGGGTTCTAATCTTTTTTAGAACTTTTTAGAACTTGATGCCTATTTTTTTAATTGTGCTGCCAATAATGAAGATAATAGTGAAATATACCTGAAATTGAGGACATGCTGTCACTAATGAAGATAATACAGGAATAATGCCTGACAGGGTGAGTGTTATGTAAGCAATAAGACACGACAGGGTGTGTGTTAGACACTTTAACACACGGCTAGGAGACGTAGCAGGCAAGAGGCAGTTTAGGCAAGTCCAGTTTGTAGTCGTAAGAAGTGCTCAACACAGACCCTAGAGTGGCTTATTGCGCTTATGAAATGGCTACCTAACATATAGATTGATGTGATCACCAAAATATATAGCATTTAACAGTGGAAAACTTAAAAGTCTGTGTTAATTTTTAATAAAATAGTTCCTCCGCCTACTGTTTTTTTTTGAGTTGAGGACTTTTGAGCTGTTTAGGCTTCCGTATTTGTATTTCTTTCCCCAATCATGGAGTTGTCACGGCACCATTATTACACCCACCCCCATACACACACACACACACAAGTACCAGCACCGCTAGGTTTGTTTTTCTGTTGTTTTTTTTTTTTTACATATCTGGCTGATTCTACCTTTATTTAACAACAACAAAATCTGCTTGATCCTGCTGTTTGCCAACGTCCGGCGATGCCGCAGTCCGAGCGGGAACGGTAAGTCCCTGGTAGAACACTTAGTTAAAATTCAGCGCTCTGTCTTCTGCTCCAGTAGTGTGAGTAGGTGGGATCAACAGTTCCGATGAGCCGGGAACAGGGGGGAGGGCTCAAGTGCCGTCGGTGTCGCGCTCGGGGATAGCGGCAATTACATTCTGTGTCTGGGGACTCAGTGGGAGAATAAAGATGGCTGCTTTTTTTCCCTCAACGTTCTATGTGGGCATATTTCTAGGATCAGTGCCCAGCTGGCATAGCCTGATCTTTTTACTATGATGTTAGACATTTTAGCACACTCCTAGCAGCCAATCAGAATGCTGTTTTTTTTCCCAGCCATTTCATAAACTGGGATAACATCCCACCTTGGGTGATTGGGCCTGAGGCCACTGGCCGAGGGCGTCCAACACCTGAGAAGGGATGTTATCCCAGCACAACACCCACCCTGGAGGACATTATTCCTATTATACAATGGCTTATTGTTTTATAGTTAAAACAATAATTTTAAAGAATGTTTTTGTAAAAATATTTTTGTTTCTTAAGAGAAAAAAGAGATCTGCCTCATGCTCAATATGCTACAAATAATCAGCAGGGATGTTATGCCAGGATAACATCCCTGCTGTGACAGTCAACTGACCAATCAGAAGCCAGGATTCTTTCTTGCCATTGTATAATAGTGAAATACAACTGAAATTGAGGACATGTTGTCAGTAATGAAGATAATAGTGAAATACACCTGAAATTGAGGACATGCTGCCAATAATGAAGATAAATATTTCTGGCATGTATTTAAAGATACCACACAACTGGCTGCTGGGCTGCACATGGTCTCACACACACTGGGTAGGGTAAATGCAGTCAAAGGGCACACAGCAGGATGATGGGCTGTCCAGTACACCACTTAGGAGATGGAGCCACACAACACAGTGAAAGGGATTTTTCTGTCTCTCTTCAGAACAGGGAAATATTTCTGGCATGTATTTAAGGATACCACAAAACTGGCTGCTGGGCTGCACATGGTCAAACACACTGTGTAGGGTGCAGTGCAGTCAAAGGGCACACAGCAGGATGATGGTGGTCAACATGCCAATATAGAAGACAAAGTCACACAACACAGTGACACACAGATTTTTTTTTGTGTGTGTGTACTGTGAGGGTTCCATGTCATGACAGTGATTGCAATACAGCAATCACTATCATAGCAAATGTATATCACCAAAAAGCATTTCAGCGATATACAAACCCAAGTGACCCAACTTCTGGGTATTTTAAGTGTTTTATTGGGGGGAGAGCTGCCCCCGCACCCTCCTGACTAAGAATTGTTAACTCCAGGGGGGCACAAGTCGAGAAGGGGCCAAAACACGGACAGAAAAAAAAAACAGAGCCGCATGCAGCAGCAAAACGATGGCCTCAGCAGGTTCCGAACCCAGTGTCTGCTGCACCATAGCCAGCCACTCACCACCACACCACAGCACTGGCTCAGCTGCAGCAGGATCCCCTTCCCATACAAACTCTCCCTCCTATCTCTCTCTTACATCTCCCTATCCCACCCCTTCTGATCGCTTTCCATGCTATAACATCGATACCCTTGCAGGGTAGCTGATGATGATAGCACTATAAAGGAGTCACTGTTTCTACAGTCACCCATTTATAATCGCTGTTATCACTGGTTACCTACTGTGAGTAAGGGATTTGTATGTCTATCCTCCCGACAGAGAACTGTTTCTGGCAAGTATTTAAAGATACCACACAATTGTGTGCTGGACTGCACACGGTCACACATGGGGGTAGGGTACAGTGCAGTCAAAGGGCACACAGCAGGACGATGGACTGATCAGTATGCCACAGAGGAGACAAAGTCACACAACACAATGAATGGCATTTTTTCTGTCTCTCCTCCCAACAGGGAATACTTCTGGCATGTATTTAAGGATACCACACAATTGGCTGCTGGACTGCATATAGTCACACACACTGGGTAGGGTACAGTGCAGTCAAAGGGCACACAGCATGATTATGGGCTGGCCAATATGCCATGTAGGAGACAGAGTCACACAACACAGTGATGGATGTTTTTTGTAATGAGTAAGGGTTTTTCTGTCTCTCCTCCCAGCAGGGAAATATTTCTGGCACGTATTTAAAGATACCGCAACTGGGTGCTGAAATACTACAGTGCACACGGTCACACAGCGGGCACAAGCGTAGTCAAAAGGCACACAGCAGGATGATGGGCAGGCCAGTATGCCACACAGAAGGAGTCACATGCTGAGTACAGTGTAGCAAAGTGCACACAGCAGGATGGTGACCTGTACACAGAGACCCCCAAGACTCCCAGTCAGTTGAGTCCACAGCCCCAGCCTGTCTACTCCCCTAGTCCCTTCCCAACAAACCACCTAAGCTGCCACTTAATGCCACTGTCTGGCTGCTCTTTTTGATCCCCTTTTCCATTCTCTAATTTCTGCCACACAGAAAAAATGCCTTCCACTGCAAGTGCCTGCCTGCCTCCACTCTGCAACGTTCCAACAGTAACAACAAAAGGTGCCAAAAGCTGCTAAATGGAGCAGAGCAGAACACACAACTGCTGTGCTATTCAATCCAGCTCCGTCTGCCCCACTGATTTCCTGCTGTGCAACTAAGAACCAAGTTTGAGTCACACAACTCAACTGTACACATCGTACCGCTCATGTGAGTGTAGCGTAACAGTACACTAATTTAACTAGTCCCTCCCCAATTCCCTCCCTCCCAGCTGTCAGTCCCTCCCTCCCAGTGTCTCTGTCCTCCCAGCATATGGACTGGAGTCAGACTGCACTGTCTCCAGAGACCAGACTCCCCACCCACTAAGAGCAAGCATGAGGAAAAGAAATGGCAGGCAGTGGCACAGCAGTGCCATATTAAGTAAAAACAAAATTTGAACCCTATTGCAAACCGTCTAGTGTTTGAGTTCTAAATTAGAACTCAAACACAAGGATTCGAGGAGGGTTCATAGAAACATACATAGAAACATAGAATTTGACGGCAGATAAGGACCGCTTGACCCACCTAGTCTGCCCATTTCCCTACCTAATGGATAAGCTGCAGATCCTAGTTAACCAGCAGCCTACTTCTTTCTACCCCACCCCATAGAATTGCCTTATGACTGTCCCATGCATGCTTGAATTCAACCACTGTTTTTGACTCCACAACCTCCAGAAGGCCATTCCATATATCTACAACCCTCTCTGTGAAAAAATACTTCCTTACATTACCTCTGAGCTGCCCCCCCATCTTCAGATTGTGCCCCCTCGTTCTTGCACACCTCTTTTTTTGAAAGATGCTACCCTCTTGGACTTTGTTGATTTCCTTGAGGTACTTGAAAGTTTCTATCATGTCCCCCCTCTCCCTCCTTTCCTTGAGGCTATACATATTAAGCTCCTTTAGTCTCTCTTCATATGTCTTCCAGTGCAGACCCTGCACCATTTTAGTTGCCCGCCTCTGGACAGCTTCCATCCTGTCTATGTCCTTGTGGAGATTGGGTCTCCAGAACTGCACGCAGTACTCCAGATGGGGTCTCACCAGCTGTCTGTACAGAAGGATGACAACTTCCTGTTTTCTACTGGTGATGCCTCTCCCTATGCATCCCAGTATCCCCCCAGCCCTCCTTACTGCCCTCTCACACTGCTTGCCCACCTTTAAGTCATCTGATATGACTACCACCAGGACCCTTTCCATTTTTGTTGTTGTTAGTATCTCACCCCCCATTGTGTACTCTTCCCCAGGGTTTTTGTTTCCCAGGTGCATTACCTTGCACTTCTTAGCATTGAATCTAAGCTGCCGTACATTTGACCATTCCTCTAACCTTGCCAAGTCCCTTCTCATCCTTTCCACCCCACCTTATGCATCAACTCTGTTGCAGATAGTTGTGTCATCTGCAAAGAGACATACTTTTCCTTCCAGTCCCTCTGCAATGTCGCTTATAAAGATATTGAAGAGGACTGGTCCTAATACTGAACCCTGTGGTACCCCACTAGTACCCCCCCTTTATTCAGAGTGGACTCCATTTACTATTACTCTCTGTGTCCTATTCTCCAGCCAATTCTTTACCCAGGCTATCATCTTGGGACCCACTCGCAGGCTGGCTAACGTATATTAATCGTTTGTGTGGGACTGCGTCAAATGCCTTGCTAGAGTCCAGGTAGGCAATGTCCACAGCGCCTCCCTGATCTACTACTTTGGTCACCCAATCAAAGAAGTCTATCAGATTCGTCTGGCATGACCTTCCCACTGTGAATCCATGCTGCTTTGGGTCCTATGCCCCTCTGTCCTCTAGGTACTCGACAAGTATTTCCTTCAGAAGTGATTCCATCATTTTCCCTATCACTGAGGTTAAACTAACAGGTCTGTAGTTTCCTGCTTCTGCCCTGCTCCCACTTTTGTGAAGGGGAATCACATCTGCCCTCCTCCAGTGCTCAGGTAACACCCCATCCTCCCATGATTTGTTAAAGAGGGTAGTCAGTGGTGTCAATAGTTCTACCCTTAGTTCTTTTAGAATTCTGTGATGAATCCCATCAGGCCCCATTGCTTTGTCCACCTTCAGTTTTAAGAGTTCTTTCAGAACCCTTTTGTTCTGTAAATGGGCTGGTATCAACTTCTGTATCCAGAGTGTTTCTATTGTTTGTTTTAGGTACCTTCCCCTCTTCATATGTAAATACTGAGCAAAAATATTTGTTTAGTATCTCTGCCTTTTCACCGTCACCTCTGCCCACCCACCTCCCTTTATTAAGCCTCACTATCCCTCCTTGGTCTTCCTCCGCTCCCTGATCTACCTAAAAAAGGTTTTATACCCCTTCTTAACTGAGTTGGCTATCTTTTTCTCTGTTCGGGCCTTTGCTGTTCTGACTGCCTTCCCAGCTTTCTTTTGCTTTAACTAATACAATTCTCTGTCCTGCTCCTTCTGTGATTCCTTGTACTTTCTGAATGCTTTCTTTTTCTCTCTTGAACCTTCATTGCCACCTCCTTTGAGAACCATAGCGGTTTCTTACATCGTTTTGTTTTGTTTATTTGCTTCACACAAAGGCTTGCTACCTCTGTGATGGCAGTTTTTATTATTCCCCATTGTTCTTCCACCCCTCCTTCCTGCTCATTTGCTAGTGCATTCCTTAGGCACTCACCCATTTTGGCAAAGTCAGCCCTCCAGAAGTCCAGTACTTTTGCTTTGTATGGCTCGACTCTATTGCTGTGTTTATTGTGAACCATACTGTTCGATGGTCGCTAGTTCCCAGCTGGCTACCCACTTCTACATCTGTGATCCTCTCTCCATCTCCATTTGAGAGAACCAGGTCTAAGATTGCTCCCTCTCGAGTGGGTTCCAATACTAGTTGTCTAAGGCATGCCCCCTGTAGGGCACCTAGAATAACCCCACTCTTAGAAGTGGCTGCTGCAACTGCACTCCAGTTAACATCTGGCATATTCAGATCACCCATCAGTAGTATCTCCCCTTTTCCTGCCATTCTAAGTATACTTTCTATCATTTCCTTGTCCATTTCCTCCCCCTGAGAGGGGGGTCTGTATACAACCCCTATGCGGATTGTGGTACCATTGCCTGTCTTCAAATTGACCCACAGTGCTTCTTCTCCTCTCAGTTTACCCTTTTGTTCTGTTGCTTTGATTCCTTCCCTTATGTAGAGAGTTACTCCTCCTCCTCCTCTTTTACCCTCCCTGTCCCTCCTATAGATAGTGTGTCCTGGTTTGTTTACGTCCCAGTCATTGTTGTGTGTGTACCATGTTTCTGTGACTGCCACGATATCCAGATATTCCTCTTCCATCAAGGCCACTAATTCGGGAAGCTTGTTACCCAGACTGTGGGCATTGGTACTCATTGCTCTCCATTTTGTGATGGCTTTACCTCCAGTAGCAGCATTCCCCACTGACATTTCTACCTTGGTCTTTTTCTCATTTAGTACCCTGTTTTGTAGGGGGAGGCTGGGATTTTCCTGCTGCTTATCAGTGCCTCCCCCTTTGACTAGTTTAAAAGCTTGCCAATGAAGCATTTAAACTGATTGCCCAAAAGACTTGTTCCTTTCCTGGACAGATGCAGACCATCCTGTCAGTATAGGCTGATGTCCCTCCAGGTGGAACCCCAGTCCCCAATGAAGCCAAACCCCTGTGCTCCACACAATTTTTTCAACCATTCGTTAAACTGCATGGTGCAAAGTACCCTCGCCTCACCCATGCCACTGACAGGCAGCACATCTGAGAAGGTTACTGTGTGTGCAACTTACCTTAGGCCCCTCCCCAACTCTACAAAGTCCTTCTGCACTGCTCTAATCTCATGATGAGCCAAGTCATTTGTCCCTAGGTGGACAATGACGTCCAGCTCAGACTCCTGTGCAACTGTTCTCATGATCCTAAGGATGCGCTTCCTGTCCCTCCAAGCCATGGCACCAGGCAGGCACCTTACTTCAGTTTCCCTGCTCCCCCCAGTTCTATCCCCCTAATAATTGAGTCCCCCACCATGAGCTGCTTCCTTTTCCTGTGGTGTCCTCTGCTTTCTTCCTGAGGGCCTCTCTTGTGACAGTTGTCTGCAACCTCCTTAGTCTCCTCTGAAGGTACATCCATAGGGGAACTATGCTCCCCCAGAATGGTGTAAGGATTGTGGAGTGGAACAACTGACTGGGTGTGCCTCTGTTCCACCCTTACCCTCCCTGAGTCCACTGTGGTCCAACTGCTGTGCTTTCTTCGCAACCTCTGAGGTAGTGATGGTAGCTCTGGTGCTCTCTGGTTGGGGGAGGTTCCCTTACTACTGTCCAGTGCAGCCTGGGGGAAGGTTCCCTTACTACTGTCCAGTGTGGCCTGAAGACGGGCAACTTCCGCCCTCAGGACAGAGAGTTGTCTGCAAACAGGGCAGCATCTCAGCCTCCAGAAAGACTCCCGGAAGACTGCTGCCCCACAGCCATTACATTGCACTACTCCCCACATGTCTGTCTACCTTCTTGTTTATTTATATTTTTTTTGTTTTTGTTTTTTGTATGTGTGTGTGTGTGATTGGTTTGTTATATAGAAATATATATATTATATAATGTGTATTCTTATACTGTCAGTGCAGTGTGCTAGAGAGGATATGACTGTGATATGCGCCTTGCCCTCTTGAGGAAATAATGTCAGAACCCCAGGTATAAAGAAACTATTTCCAGGAGTGGGTGGGGTGAGGGGTGGGAAGCGTTTGGGCCTCAACTGTGCCCTCACGAAACAATCAGCTAAAAGCTCTGACCTACCGCTGCAATGAGTGCCTTCCTGTCAGCAAGATGCCCTACACGACAATTTGACAGAGAAAATACCCTGCTAATCAAACAGAGAAAAATCCAAACATCCAAGTCAGACACAGGTAAACCTCCCCAGCCCCAAAACAGCCTGGTGACTTGTGCTCTGAAAGCAGTCAGCCCCAAAACACATCAGTTGTGCACAAGGACAGACACAGTAAACAGTATTCAGTTCTTCTGGGTTTAAACTCTTCCTGCACTGAAAATCTTAATTGTAACAAAAGTAAAGCAAGGTCCACCACTCTCTGTTGATTGAAAGACTGCCTTGTCTGTTAATTCTAAGTTCCTTATTTCACCTTTCAGTTAGAAGTAGCCTCCAAGTGAAGAATATTAACTTTCCTAAGGAATCTGCTACAAACCAAAGATAATTGTAAATGTAAGGTTCACCTCCCTCTGTTGTGAGCAGAACTCGCTTTCTTGCAAACCCTAAGTCCAGTGTTGCAGCTTCCAGCCAGAGGTTGCTTCACCTGAAGAATATTAGGTTTTAGGTTTGAATAGAAACATAGAAGTTGTTGGCATATAAGGACCTCTTGGATTACCTAATCTGCCCTATATTCCCTTCCTATTATGCCACCACAGACCATACTCAATCTCTAGTCTTCTCTCCCCTTGCCCTACTTCTAAGGCCTCTTGTGTCTATCCCATGCATGCTTGAATCCTGTTACCATTTAGTACCCATCAACTCTGCTGGGAAGCTGTTCCAGGCATCCACCACCCTCTCTATGAAGAAGTATTTTCTCACAGTTCCTCTGAGCCTCCCCCCCCCCCCCCCCCTCCAGGTTCATAGCGTGGTCCCTTGTCCTGGAGCATCTTTTTTATGGAAAATGCTACCTTCCTGTACCTTATGAATACCTGTGAAGTATTTGAATGTTTCTATCATACCCCTCTTTCCATCCTTTCCACTGGAGGGGTACATATTTAGTTCCTTGAGTCTTTCCTCATAGGGCTCTTGTTGCAGGCCCTGCATCATTTTGTTAGCCCTCCTTTGTACCACCTCCAGCCTATCTATGTCCTTCTGAAACAGGGCCTCCAGAACTGGACACAGTACTCGAGGTGGGGTCTTACCAGTGATTTATACTGGGGTAATACTACTTTGCTGAACTAGTTCTGACAACCCTACACTGTACCACTCCTATAACTGACCTTACATCTCTGCCTACTGCTTTCAGATGTACCTTGCCTCCGTGTTTGTACCTTTCCTACCTACTCCCTCTGTCAGTATTTACCTTATTACTCTACTCTAGATAGGGTGTTACTTGCTTTCCCCTTTACTCACTTGCTCACCCTGTATCCCTCCACCTCTTTACCTCTTCCATTTAATTAACACTGCCCTATTAGCGCTTCCCAATCAGTTACACACTTTACCCTAGATAGGGTGTCTCCTGTATTCCCACCTGTCACAGCCACCTGCTTATTTCATTCCCAGCAGATACTTCTTATCCCACCACCTGTAGATACTTAAACAGGTAACAGTAGGCTTAAAGGTGCCTTACCTTCCCTTGTCCTTCCTGCAGAGTCCCCTGCTTACCTACGGCAGCCTGCAAACATCTGATGATGCCTAAGATGCCAGTTATCTGTTCCACTCCTGTTCTATTCCATTCAGGCTCTGGGACACAAGCGTGATGGGACACACTGGGTAGAATGGATTTTATACTTGCTAAAGGGATTTCTGCAGAGGACTGATTGGTCTCTTGGCTCTGTTTTGCCTAGCCTTCCCACCCAACACAGTCTCAGCATCCCACCTCTGAACTGAACCCCTTACACACCTGTTCAATCTCTCCCTTTCCTCAGCTGTAGTCCCCCTGGCTTGGAAAAAGGCCAAGGTCATTCCCATCCACAATGGCGGTGACCCCTCCTGTCCAGGGAACTATTGCCCTACTTCTCTCCTCCCTTGAAAAGCTCCAGGAATCTCTAGTTTACTTCAAGATCTCTGATTTCCTCACCACCATCAACACTCTCTCTCCCCACTCCAAGATGGTTTCAGGAAGAATCACTCTATCACATCCTCCTTATTGCATGTCACAGATGCCATTCACTCAGAAATAGATCTGGGTCACATCACTGCTGCCATCTTCACTGATCTGGCAAAAACATTTAAATCGGTGTCCCAAGCACTCCTGCTCCATAAGCTCCACTCAGTCAGTTTAACATCTCCGGTAGTGAACTGGTTCAGTTCCCACCTTGCAAGCAGGAGTCAGTCAGTCCAGGTGGGCACCGCCCTGCCTTCTCCCCTCCCAATCCTAGCTGGTGTCCTCCAAGGCTACATCCTTGGCTCCATCCTGTTCTTCCTATTCATAAATGACCTCCCCTCTGCTTGCTCACACGCACAAATCCACATGCATGTGGACGATACTATCACCTATACTACTGGTCCCTCCACCCTTGATGTAGAGGCCCCCCTCCAACTTGATTTCAACAGCATGCTTAACTGGTTCCAGACGAACAACCTGAGGGTAAATATGAAGAAAACAGTCTCTATGACCTTTGGATCAAGATATAAACTCAACACTCTTGTCCCTTCTTGTCATTTCTACCTCTGTTGGCTCCCCCATCAATGCTGTCTCTGCATATAAATACCTTGGGGTATGGCTGGATAATAAGCTAGATTACTCAGCCCATATTGACACCTTGCACTCTAAGCTCTGCCCTAAACTAGGTGTATTGTACCTCAATAAGGATTGCCCTTCCCTTTCTGTGTGGCATGAACTGGTTACAAAAACCATCCTCCCTGTGCTTGATTAAGCCAACATTGTTTATGGCACCGCACCTGCCATTTCCCTTGCCAGACTTGACACTCTCCTGAATTCCTTTTACCACTTTGCAACAAACTCCCCTTTCCATACCCAGCACTGTTCTCTCTATGTGTCACTTTCCATCCCTCCCCTCTCCTACCATAGCTGGACGCACTCCTTCTTCCCTCCTATCTTTCCTCTCTCCTATCTCCTGCCAGGCCCACCCCTACTATCTCCACTGCAGGGCATCCCAGTTCTTCTCCCTTTCCCACTGGCACTCTATGACAGGTCAGTCAGCTTCTTCTTCTGTCTTCCCTCCCTCTGGAACTAGCTGTTACCTATGTTCCAGCATGCCTCCTCGCTCCCTGAATTCAAATGCCTGCTTATAAAGTGCTCCGGCTGCTCCGTGCCTCTGCCCTTAATGTCTCCTTACTAGAGCTAACTACTTTTTGCCCTGTCTCTCATTTCTCTTTTTATGCTTATACCAATTGTTAATATGCAAATGTGTATACTAACTGCACTTTTGAATCTGTATCTGGCTGTATTTCATGTATTAATTTTTATGTCACTTTCTGTTATATATTGTATGGTTCTTATTTTACCTTGTACCCTGGGTCGCACCTGGAAATCAGCCCTGGCTCAGTGTGCTTTTCCCAGTTACCAAAGTTTAAATAAATAAATAACTGTGGTTCCCGCAATTAGGTTAGTTTCCCCTTGTAGTGTTTTTTTTTTTTTTTTACCCCCTGCTGCTGGCACTTCCAAAACCTAGAAAATGTGCTCTGTAAAACATAATCCATCTCTTCAATACTTGTTAAAGTGCTTCCACCACAGCCCCGATTGGTCCCTTGGCTCTGCTTTGTCCCAGCTTCCCACCCAATACAGTCTCGGCATCCCAACCCAGAACTGTAGCTCATGCAACCAAAAAACTTAAGAATATTTATTTATGTATTTATTGAATTTTGTTGACCCGGTAAGCTCACTGGGTCTAGAAGTCCCTTTTTCAGGGGCAACCGGGGGGGAGGGGGGATACAGATGGTAAACAACTGAAATTGAACCAGATTAAGCTGTTGGTGGTATTTTTTTTTAGTGAATGGGAGAAATTTGGCCAGGACACCAGGGAAGTTCCCCTACTCTTTTTCGATAAGTGCCATAGGATCTTTAGCATCCAGCTGAACTACCACCAATCCAGGCAGGTGGGACCTTGGTTTAACATAAGATTAATTGCCCTCTGCACATTTTTCTTACTCCCCTGCTATTGGTGCTTCCAAAACTTAGGAAGTGTGCAGACGATGTAGCTGAAAATGAAACTTTGTCTCAGACTACTTTCTTTGGTAAAAAAATAATAATAAATAAATATTATTAAGAAATAATAAAACATGGCACAGAAATTGCAATGGTTTTTGCATTTCAATTGTTCTGCCACTTGCAGATAATTTAAAATAAAAATCTGTATTTGCAACGGCTATCACCAGTTTGTAATGAAAGAAAACACTTTACCAAGTGAAAGCACTGAAAATTCTTTGAAAGCCTCAAACTATCATTAGTAAAAGCTTCCCAGAATTTAATGGTTTTGGGGGGGGATGGGGACTTTGAATGTCCAGACCCTGAAGCCTCACAAAAATGCTGTGTATCAAAGGACGTTGCACATTTGTGTTTCATGGATGCTACCCCATTATAGTAAAGTAAACAAAAAGGTTCATGTTGTACTACTGTATGGTGTGTATGTGTGTATGTGTGTGTGTGTCCGTGTGTCTGTGTGTGTGTATACACATGATGTCCCTTTAAAAATAAATAAACAAACTTACTAAAAAACAGCAGAGAGACACTGTGCATTTAAATTTATTATCCAACTACTTCAGGCAGCTGATAATGAGCTCCGGGAACAGGCAGGGTTCACAGACTGCCACGCTGATGACAGAGTTAAAATCCTATTAGTTTGAGCTGCAAATACAATTAACAGCACCTAAAATTACCAGTCTGGCAACTGCGGGCTAATTTAAGCCAATCAACAACAATTAGTGTGGGTCGTCTGGGGTGGGAATGGGACCTCCTGCTCCACTGGGATTCATCCCCTCCAGACTGATAAATGACTAAAGCAGTCAGTGCTGCTGCAAAGGGCTTATTGCTGTGTGTGTGTGTGTGTGTGTGTGCTTGTGTGGGGGGTCATTTTTCGTTAATGATAAATATAGTGCATGTAGTTTGTCATAATATCAATTACAGTTTATTGGGAGTCACCACTAATAAACAAGAGGAAAATTGTCAACCTTCCCTCAGGGCAATTACAGCCTTCATTTAAATGAATGACCTTTATTGGCATGTCTCTTCAGATGCAATATTTTTAGTTATACAGTGTATATTATCTAAGCCTCCATTTCCAATATACCTATTTCAGAAGACAATAAAATCCCTGCAATTGTCAGTTAAATTTTATTTTGACTTAATTTTTCAGTACCCCATGTCTCTTCCAGCTCTACAAATGGCATCTCCTGGAAATGCATCTGTTTTCCAAGGTATTATAATATTATTTTAAAGCAACAAGGGATGCACTCAAGAAAGTCTGAAATGGATCAAACAAAAGAAGCCACACTGCATCTAAGGGCTATGCAAATATAGGATTCTTTAGCCAAAACTTGGAAAAAAGTGCAGGTGTATTAAGCAGATATTGAATGCAAACATTTAAGAGCTATAACTGCCCCAGTACCTGCAGGTTGCCTCTTTGGTTATCGAAATTAGCATATTATTTAAATGTCTGATGACTGCACTTGCAAAGTTTTCTAAGTTCAAGTTAAATTATTTGCATTTTTGCATATATCAACAAATAGAATTTGGCTCCCTTTCCAGTAGAAAACTGTTTCAAATTACTAAAGGCAATAAATGTTCACCCATTTTGTAGAGGCAAACTTAGAATTTTAGCATTATACTGGCATCAGTAAAAGTGTTACAATACATCTCTGTTGAAAAATGATGACAGAAGTAAACAGCAAATGATGGTCTTAAGTAAACAGTCAGCCCATGGATGGGTAGTACCCCAAAGCAGTAATGTCCTTGGGCCCCAGAGAAATAGGCCAGGGACCACTGGGACACAGGGCAAGACACATTAGGTTGCATGGGGACCCCTTAGGACCCATTTATTTATAGCCAGAGGGGAAGAAAATGTGTATAGGGGCCCCAGGAAAAATTGCTTGAGGGAAAACTGTTTATTTTGGACATTCTGCCTACACCAGTTACCCCTGCAGCCACTCCAGTATCCCCAGTTGTCAGAACAACCCCTGCAACATAACCTCAGCACAGCCAGATTCCCCAGTAAACACACTAACATCCCCAGTAGCAACCCCTGCAGCAAGTCCCCACAAGCAGCCAGCAATCCCCAGCAAATGCCATCAGCAGCCTTGCATCCGGTTCCCTCCTAGCTCAAGCCAGGACTGCAGTTTAAAATATTTTTTATTTCACTAGCTGCCTGCCTTCATTTATTTGGAACACCCCAGGCAGGCAGCATGATCAAAGAGTGAACCACGTGCTGGGACTGCGGTTCCTGCTCAAGCATAGGTTATTTTAAACTATGAGAGCCATTAGTGGGTCTCACACTCTGGACTCCAGGATAGAACCCCAAGCCTTCAAAATGCACCCAGAGTGACTGCTGGGCAGTCAAGCAGGACAGGACACAAAAGAAGAACACACAGAGCACTGGAGACTAGTAAGGCTTACCTGCCAGGGTTGAAGCTAGTCCTGTTGACTCTGTTGGGGTGCCTTTCCTCCAGTTGGTGCTCTGTTCAATCCCAGCAGCAGTGAGCGGTGGTTCCCTCCTGGGAGAAAGTCAGTCCGATTGTCCCCCTACAGCAGCAGCAGAGCAGCAGTAGCAGTTACTCCCATTCAGGCCTTCCTCCTTCCACCCTCACCAGCAGAAGTGGTGGCAGCTAAAGGGGAGCAATCCCCTCCATACTCCATACCAACCAAGTTGTTGTGGTGAGTGAAGTGGCAGCACATTTGCCAGTGCCAGCCATGATTAAAAGTAACATTTTTTTTTACGTAAATAAATAAAACAGCACTACTCTGCATCAATGATAGCAGCTGGGTCATGTGTGAGGGTGCATAAACCTAGACTCCAGGACTGCCCATAAAGGAAGCAGACAGAGCTCCACAGGAGCCAATTCAAAACATGCTAGATCCCACAGAAAAGACTAGCCATAGAACTGAGTATGGTAAAAGCTCTACTAGGGATCATGGGGTGGGGGGGGAGGAACAGGTCAGGCACCAGATCCACTGAATTAAAGTAAGCTGCAACCTGAGCTAGAAAACAGTGAGAGCAGACTTGGGCACAATAGAAACACCCATCAGAGTGTGGTTAGAAGAGCTCTATTGGAGCTCATTCTGAGGGGCCCAATATTTACACCAGCTAATGGTAATTTATGAGCCTGCCTATTTTGAAATGCATTTAAAGAAACAGTGTGCTTGTGTTGTGAAACTGACAATTTGATCTGCATTTAAAATGATAGTGCCCTGCTTGTAAGAGACTGTCTGTTCTGAACTTTGATAAGCCTATCTAGATATTTAACACCCTCTAAATGAACTTTTGGTTCCCTTGTATGAACTGCCGTCCCACTAATGTGTTGGTGCCCCTGAAGATGAACTGCCATGTATGGTGACCTGTAGTGACTACCTGACATTTGGTGCCATGAACCTGAAATGCCTAATTGTGTGTGTTACCTCATAGTGACTGCTCAATATTTTGGTGCCCCTATCATTTGCATACCTCTCCATTTGAAAGTGCCCATAGCTGAACTACATACCTGCATATTTGCAAGTACTCATAACTGAACTGCATATCTGCTTACTCCTTAAGTGACCATAATAAAACTGCATATCTGTCTAACATGTTGGTGTCCCTCCAACTGACAGCAAAAATAGACTGCTGCATTCTCTGGTTCCCAGAATAGACTGTCTTGTTCCACATATGGACTGCCTAATTACTGGTACCCTGTATAACTAAACTCTTTGCTAATGTACGACTACCTTCCCACTGGAACCAGCTATGCAACTTGTGACTACCTCCTTTAAATGAGCTGGAACACTGCATAAAGACTGCTCAAGATGCCTAAGTGTGAAAAGAAAATTGACCTGTGTGTACCAAAGAAACCATACTAGGATGTGAAAAGGCATTATTCCAGCAGCAACTCCATCCTGCACCAGTCTGGGTGTGTACTCATCCTTCCTGGGGACAGTCATCAAGCTACATTAGGGTAATAGTCAGGTTACTGTAGGTCACTATTGCAATGTTTCACTCTTCAACCTTTCCCTGATAGGAAAATTAGGAAGTGCAGAAGCCATGCCAGCTCACTAGTTAAGGACTTCTAACATATAGTGGGGCTGGGATTTATTTTTCTTCTAGGTTCAGCATTTTTCATCTTGTATACTCCACAAAAGCTTCCATCCTGATGACTCATTTGGGGGTCCAACAGCCAATGCCGTGAGGATTTGTCATGCTTTTTCTTGGATCCACTGTACATCAGGCTCTGTCCTGGCAACCCATGGGGTCTGACAGTCAATGCCTAGAGGATTGCTCATTCTTCTTCCTCTTCTTGGCTCAACATTAGCCTCTGTCTCAGCAACCCATGGGGGTATGACAGCCAATGCCTTGAGCATTCATTTTCCTTTTTCTTCACAGATCTATATCAGCTTCTGTCATGGTAACCTGTGGTGTCTGACAACTGATGCGTAAAGGATTCCTTGTTCTGCTTCTTCTTCTTGGACCTACATCAGATTTTGTGATCTGATTGGGGTACTTTATTTATTTTATTTATTTTTTGTTGACCAGGAAAGGAGGACTAGACAATTCTATCTATTTTCAGCCTCGTCCCGGGGAAGGGGGATATAGATGGATGCCAACTGACATTGAACCAGATTAAGCCGTTTTTTGTATTTTTAGTGAATGGGGGAAAAATTTGGCCAGGACACCGGGAAAATTCCCCTACTGTTGCACCGGGGGCGCTGTCTACCTGTCTGTGAGGTGGTGGACTCCAGTCCTGGATGATTGCTGGAGCAAGCAGGAGGTGTTTTCGCTCAAGGATGAGAGGATTATAGTGACTGGCATATGAAAGATGAGGAATTGGAAGATGAGATGGTCTCTGCTGAAGAGACAGGCCTCTTGCAAGGACATTTAGAGGTTATCAGGAGACAAAATCCCGATGTAGAAATAGAGATGGAGGACATTACAACTGCAGAATTACAACTACAACAGGACCTGGAACACAGGCAAAAACAGCTACTGGACCTGATGAGGTGGAACAAGATGTCCAGGTGAATAACCATAAACTTGAGAAGGAGAAAAAAAGGAAATGGTCGCTGAAAAGCCCAACTATGGCACCGGGAAAAAAAGCGATTTTATGCTCGGAGAATGAATCCCATGCTAACAAACAACAGACTGGCTTGGAAAACATAGCAGTGATTGATCCTACCTCTGGTGACTCTCAGAGTGATTTTTTCTCTTCAGCAGAATGGGCTCCAGAGAACACCTTGCAACAAGCTGGATGGATATTTGAGGCAGGCCACTGGATCCAAGACCCGGTCGTCCTGATACCTGGGTCATCGAATTGGAAACAGAACATTATTATCATGAATGAAGGCAGAGTTTTACCTGCACAGGTTGTGGTTGTATTGGAGAAGGGCACTCCAGCTGAGACAGCTGCGGTAGTCCAGGGCGTGGTCCCGAGTGTGGATACTGTGACAGACGCCAGCAACAGCATGACACGATGGGTGGAGGGAGTTGCAGACCATCATCCTGAGATACACATGACCTCCACCAACATACCCTCACAACAGCACTCTCAGGTAAATTCAATGATTCTGGAACAGGGAAATAACAATGATGAAAGTAGAAAAGGTTTGGGGGTTGCTTAGGGGGAACAGGAGCATCGGGGGAGGCTAATAAACAACCCAGCTACGCTAGCCTCTTTCGCCAGCCAGCTGTGGCAGCTAAAAGACGCTTTGCTGTTCGGATATTTTTCAAAGGAGGTATTAACAAGATACCAGTGGGCTATGTGGGGAAAATATTACTCATTGATTCAATGCATTTTTCGAAGGCAGAGGTGTATGCATTTATCCATGCTCCGGGTGACAGCAAGTATAATGTCAGCTTCTGTTCAGCTGCACTTCTAGATACATTTTGAAAACTGTATTATACTTTGAAAGACTTCCATGAATGGAAGGGCTTTTATGCCATTCCACTTTCTAAGCTATCATTTAAAAACAGTGATGATCTTATTTCAAAATGAGGGTGTGAAAGCCAATGATATTATTTTCTGGTTAGAGAAATGTGCTGATATACAGGGTAACCCAAACCCTATCATAGATGAAAATGGGTTTTGGACAGTGGGATGGACATAGAAACATAGAAAGCATAGACTCTAATGGCAGATAAGGACCGCTTGGCCCATCTAGTCTGCCCATTTCCCTACCTACAGGATGGGCCACAGATCCTAGTTAACCAACAGCCTATTTCTTCCTACCCTCCACAAGAATTGCCTTATGTCTGTCCCACGCATTCTTGAATTCTCCCACAGTTTTAGACCCCACAACCTCCTCAGGAAGGCTGTTCCATGCATCCAATACCCTCTCTGTGAAATAATACTTCCTCACATTGCCCTAGACCGCCCCCATCTTTAAATTGTGTCCCCTTGTTCTTGCACGCCTCTTTTCTGAAAGATGCTACCCTCTTGGACTTTGTTGATTCCACTGAGGTACTTAAAAGTTTCTATCATGTCCCCCCTCTCTCTTCTTTCCTCAAGGGTATACATATTAAGCTGCTTTAGTCTCTCCTCATACGGCTTCTCTTGCAGATCCTGCACCATTTTAGTTGGCCTCCTCTGGACTGCCTCTATTCTGTCTATGTCCTTGCGGAGATGGGGTCTCCAGAACTGGACACAGCACTCCAGATGGGGTCTCACCAACTGTCTGTACAGAGGAATAACAACTTCCTGTTTTCTGCTGCTGATGCCTCTCCCTATGCATCCCAGTATACCCCCAGCCCTCCCTACTGCCTTCTCACATTGCTTCCTAACCTTAAGGTCATCTGATATGATTACCCCCAGGTCCCTTTCCTTTTTGTTGTTGTTACTACCTCTCCCCCATTGTGTATTCTTCCCTAGGTTCTTGTTTCCCAGGTGCATTATTTTGCACTTCTTTGCATTAATTCTAGCTGCCATACTTCTGACCATTCCTCTAACCTTGCCAAGTCCCTTCTCATCCTTTCCATGCCTCCTTGTGTATAAACCCTGTTGCAGATCTTTGTGTCATCTGCAAGAGGCATACTTTTCCTTCAGTCCCTCTGCAATGTCCTTATGAAGACATTAAAGGACTGGACCCAATACTGAACCCTGCGGTGCCCCACTAGTAACCCCTCTTTCTTCAGAGTGGATTCCATTTACAATTACCTTCCGTGTCCTGTTGTCCAGCCAATGTTTTACCAGGCTACCCCTGGGACCCACTCCCAGGCTGGTTAATTGACTATTAATCTTTTGTGTGGGACTGTGTCAAATGCCTTGCTAAAGTCTAGGTAGGCCATTCAGCCCATCCCTGGTCTACTACTTTGGTCACCCAGTCGAAGAAATCTATTAGATTCATCTGACATTACCTTCCGCTGTGAGCATGCTGCATTGGGTCCTGCCCACTGGCCTCTAGGTACTCAACTATTCTTTCCTTCAGAAGTGACTCCATCACTTTCCTACCACAGAGGTCAGACTGACAGGTCTGTAGTTTCCTGCCTCTGTCTTGGTCCCACTTTTGTGAAGGGAATCACATCCACCTTCCTCCAGTCCTCGGTACCACACCATCCTCCCATGATTTATTAAAAGAGTAGCCAGTGGTTTCACTAGTTCCTCCCTTAATTCTTTTAGAATTCTGGGGTGAATTCCATCAGGCCCCATTGCTTTGTCCACCTTCATTTTAGAAGTTCTTGCAGAACCCTTTCTTCTGTGAAAGGACTGGGATCGACCCCCCCATCAAGAGTGCTTCTGTTAATTGGACTAGGCACTTCCCCCTCCTCTTTTGTGAATACCGAGCAGAAATATTCATTCAGTATCCCTGCTTTTTCACTGTCCCCCTATGCCCACCCACTGTTCATTCTATTCAGCCTCACTATCCCTCTCTTTGTCTTTCTACGCTCGCTGATGTACCTATAAAAGGTTTTATCCCCCTTCTTAACCGAGTTGGCTATCTTTTCCTCAGTTTGGGCCTTTGCTATTCTGCCTTAACTGGTACAGCTCTCTGTCCTGCTCCTTCTGTGTTTCCTTATACTTCTGGAATGCTATCTTTTTCTTCCTGCTTATAGCAACACTCATTCACGCTTGAATCTTGCCTTCTGAAGCCGCTGGGTCACTTGCTCTCCCCAGTCTACACTCGGCGGCTTCTGTTTTTCAAAACTGACACAAAAATTAGCTGAGCACCCACAGGTTACAATTTTTTTTTACACAAGGCACTTCTCTCTTTGTGGATTTGGAGGCATGTAATTTACCAAAACGAACACTCTCGGCAAAGCTACTGTGTCGGAGAAAAGTGAAAGTGATCATCATGGACAGTGTAAGTGAGCAGTGACTTAGAGCTACTCAAATGCCGTAATAACCCGAATTTGGGTTATTACAGCATTTGAAGGGTATCTGAAATCAGGCTGATAAAGGCGGTCTCCAGTAATTATGATCTATTAATATTTTATGAGATACTGTATCAAAAGCCTTCTCATAGTTCAAATAAATTACATCAACTGGAAAGCCTATGTCGAGTGAATACTTACTGGCTCAAAGAAACTAGTCAAGTTACTTTGACATGATCTTCCAGGTGTAAATCCATGTTGTGATATATCTTCTAAGCCATTAGTCTGCAAATGGTTAATGATTTTGTTTAGCAATAGACGTTCCATCAATTTTACTGTGCATGACGTCAAGTTTATAGGTCTATAGTCTGCGACATTCTGCTTGGAACTACATTTATGTATAGGTGTGATTGTGGCTATTTTCCAGTCAGGTACCACTATTACCTCTTTAATAGAAGTATTGAATAACAGTGGGAAAATACCTGTTAATTCTCTGGATAGATTTTTTATGAAGCATGGTGGTATGTTGTCAGGTCCTGCTGATGAATTAAATTTAGATTGTCTCAAATGTTCCCTGTTTCTTTGATATTTAATGGGCTTTATATCAGGGTCTGTATGGTCACAGGTGAAGGGATATAAGTGGAGTGTGGGAGGGGGACTTTGTTAAATTCAGTGTTCTGTATGTATTACTACTATATGTGTTTGATGGGCTGTCTAGCTATTAACAATATGTCAGTATTGTAAATTTATGTTATAGTTGTTTTTGCTTTCTGATTTCATGTACATTATGGCATGTAGAGTTTTGCTTTGTTTTGATGTGATTGTTTCAGTTTTAAATAAAAAATTACCATACTCTGTGGTAGGGGGTGCTGTGTCGCTCCGGTCGGTGGCATGGAGGACTGTGCAGAGGTGGATGTTGGTGAAGGAGGTTCAGGTGCTTTGGACTCCAAACAAGAGAACATTATTTTCTGTACTTCCATGGAGATTCCTGAAAGGATTATAGATGGAGACTCACCGATGGAAATTGCTACAAACGTGGAAGTACTGGATACTAACATGGACAGTCATTCAGTCTATTTCAAGGGTACCTGTTGCCTTGAGAGTGGCTCCAGATGCAGAGATATTGCCAAGAGAATCTGATGATGTGGCCACAAGGGAGCAGGAAGCTCACAGAACCTCGATAGTCTGTCTGTTGCAGGAAAAACAGCAGAAGAATGATCAGCCTGGAAAACCAAGTGAGGAGAGTGAGGAACAAAGGGCTCAGACCACAGTAGAGGATCAGGAGCAGAGGATGGATCCGACTGAAACTTGGTCCCCGGAGAGGGCTTTACATGCTGCAGGGTGGGAATTTGGCACCAGATGGGAAGTGCTGGCTCCTTGGAGACCCCCCGACTGCTGAAGAGATTAAAGGATTGGCCAAAACAGGATGAAATGTTTTTTCTGGTATGCCGACACAGGGTCCAGACAAACAAGCTGTGGCAGCCAGATTGCAGCAGCAGATGACAGCCCCTGACACATCAGAGGTGACCAAACAAGCTACTGATATGGCACAAGATGCTACACCACCAGGTACTGGACAAAAAAACTGTAATTATTTCAAATGGGAAGGTGACTGACTGTAATGTTGTGACTGTGGGAGAAGAAACTGATATTCAAACCCAAACTGAGGCTCCTCAACAAAAAATATCTAGGCCCGGATATTCAAACTGCACCAGGCTGTGGCGCAAGCTTGGGCGCAGCTCAACTTGGCTGCGCAGGGGTGTGGACTGGGCGATATTCAATGGAGCTGCGCCATGGCTCAGCAGCTTTGAATATCGCACCCTGGCTACCATCAGTGTGCATGGAGCAGTGGCACTGTGCCAGCACAAGTGGCCAGAGTGGAACATGGAGATGCAGTAGCACAAGTTCCATTGCACCATGCACAGCACAAGTGATATTCAGATGTTGACATGCAAATGGGGCCATAATGTATGCAAGATGCACATGGGGTCATTTGCATACCATTATGGTCCCATTTGCATGCAGGTGCGCTGATCCCCGACGACTTGTGCTTGGCATCCTGCCAGGCAGCAGCCGTCGGGGATCAACGCCCCCTGCAGCCCAATCACAGGCATTTGTTTAAAAAAAGATCCCCTTCCAATATCCCTGGTGGTCCAGTGGACCTCTATCTGCCTGATCGTGGGCATTTGTATAAAATAGAATAATTTGTCCAACATCCCTGGTGGTCCAGTGGACCGCTCTCTGCCTGATCTCGGGTATCTGTAAATAAAAAAAGTCCTATATTCCTGGTGGTCCAGTGGACCGCTCTCTGCCCGATCTCAGGCATCTGTAAATAAAACAGTCCTTTATCCCTGGTGGTGTGGGTCATCCCCACCCGCTCACTGAGCCCCCACCGCCTGCTCCCCCGGTCAGCCGGAGGGCGCAGCACCCCATCCGCCCGTTACCGCCCGCCACTGATTACCTGGTTACATGCCCATTGGTTCACAGTGAGCTAATCGGTGTGAGTTCTGCTGAGATTATATTCCAGATATGTGAATGATTCATTCACATATCTGGAATGTGTGTGGAGCGACGTCATTGGCTCACGCCAGAACCAATGGGCATGCAGCCCTACCGAGGTGTCGGTTGGAGGGTGGTGGGCGCAGGCGGTGGTGCCGCCTCGCCGGCTGACGGGGAGCGTGGCTGGGCTCAGTGGGTGGTGGGGAGGGGGTACCCTAGACCACCAGGATATAGGACTTTTTATTTACAGATGACCGAGATCGGCAGAGCAGTCCACTGGACCACCAGGGATACTGGACTTTTTTTTATAGAGATGCCCGAGATCGGTCCACTGGACCACCAGGGATATTGGACGAATTATTCTATTTTATACAAATGCCCATGATTGGGCAGATAGGAGTCCACTGGACCACCAGGGATATTGGACAAATTATTCTCTTTTATACAATGCCCACGATCTGGCATGGGGGGGCACTGCCAGGTGCAGCTGGAACTCGGGTGGCCACCCACAGGTGGCAGCTGCCATGTTGCGCCCTTCAATGCGGCAGCTTACCTGTGGGTGGTCATCAGTTGTTCCTTTTTTTTTTGGCTTAACTTTGCGCTGGCATAGGTAGGGGTTGCGCATGCATAGCTCTGCACATCCCAGGCTTAATATCGGGCTGTGCAGGTTATGCATGGCTACGCCTCACCCCTACCTGTGCCTGCATACATTACTGATGCACTCCGGCACATCGGGATTTGTGCCACGCACTTTTCCCTTTTGAATAACACACCGAGGCACATCAGTGGGTTGCGCATGGCACAACACTGTTGCACCATGCACAACCCTTTTGAATATCTAGGCCCTAGAGTACAGATGGAGAAGCAAATTGTTGTAGATAAACAGCCCAAACCTTCAACTTCTTGGGCAGAAACTATGGAAAAAGAAGGAGAGCAGCAACGGAGTCATAATCCCTCATTGGGCTAAAGTGGTCAACAGGGTGTGCCCCCCCAAACACACACACACACAGAGCTGGGTAAAGCTGGACCTCAGGCCAACCTCAGATTACAGATGGACGACTTATTCTCTAATTTAGGCAAACCCAAAATTCGGAGAAATACCATCCAACTAAAATACAAAAGCAGTCTAGAAATCTCCCAAGATAGGGTGTATGTAGCCTGGAGGTTGTTAAAAGAATCGATGCAATTCTTGACCTTAGACATATTTGCATTAATCCACATCTCAAGAGACACAGGCCCAGATATTCAAAACTTTTCCCCTTAGCCTCACGTAGCACTGCCCGGCATGCAAACATTACCCAGCACAAATCACCTGCCATGTTCAAAAGGAATAGCCCGGTGCTAACCCTGCTGAATATAGTATACGAAGGAAGCCAGGCAAGCTGGCCTGGGAGTGCAGAGCAAACATAGCCCGGGAATAAGACAGCACTGAACATAGCAACAGGGAAGTGCACACTGCAACTGTAGCACAGTACACCCTGGAAAGCAAGTCAGTGTTACAGGTGAAGAACATTGTGTGTGAATGCACAGAGAAGACCCACAACACCTGCAAACAACAATGCAAGCCACACACTACAGAACTGTGCTATGCTGACATGCAGTTTGCCTCGGCTAACCTGATTGCACAGTGATAACACATTAGCCCAGGGCAAACTGGTTAGCCTGGGGCAAACGGGAACCATATTCAAAGCTCCCATGCAAATTAGCCTACTTAGGTAATCCGTGGGCAAACAGGTACATTTGCATCTCATTAACAGCTGCTTTGCATACATTATCATGCAGTTGGCCCGGTGCTAAAGGATGGAGCATACAGCTCCACCTTTTGGTCAGAATGGAAGTACAGGCTGGATGCTGCAGGCCAAGGCATGCCCACAGCTTCCCCTGTTGGTCGGCATGGAAGTACAGGCTGGGAGCAGCAGGAACTGTGTGCTAGCAGGCACAAACAGCGCAGACAACCTGCACGTGCAGCACTCCAAGCAGTACAAAACAAGATACATATATATACAGTACATATAGAGAGAGACAGGGAGAGAGTGATAACTACATGACACACAGTTAGATATACAAATGATACACACACACATATATATATATATACACACACACACACACACACACACATATACACACACACCTGTCCACTGGCCATATGTGCCCTTGTAAATGCCACCCACAACAACATAGGCACCCCACGGCAGGTGTTGGTGGAACACAATGGGGGGACCCACGAATGCATGGGACAGGCATGAGGCGCACCTGGTGGGGGTGGTAGGACATAGGCTGTGGGTTACATAGAGCGTGCAGCATATCCATTCAATAGAGAACTGGGCCCTGCCATCATGGTTCCTGTTGTCATTTGTGCCTGTTCCACACCCTGATAGTCTAATGGTCCACCTCCCAACCCCCCCCGCATGATCCCGAGCCCTGTAGCCATGATAGTGTGATAGTGTACCTGGTAGTCTAGTGGTCCCCACACACACCCACATGTATCCTGACCCCCAGTCCACCATAGAAAATCAGACTATACCCTGGTAGTCTAGTGGTTCCCCCACCTGGCAGTGACACTCCCGTGCATCCCAAGCAACAATCAGGAACCGTGCCAGCGACCGGCTCAGCCCTTCTCTCACTACCACGGTTGGCCGCTGACTGAGGTATGAATGAGCACTCATTCATACCTCAGTCGGTGACCAGCCATGGTGGTGAGAGGAGGGCTGAGCTGGTCGCTAGTTCAGATTCCTGATTGTTGCTTGCAATGCATGAGGTGTCACTGCCAGGTGAGGGGAACCACTAGATTACCAGAGTATAGTCTGCATTTCTACGGTGGATGTGGGTCAGGAGCCATTCGGGGACAACAGACTGCCAGGGAAATGTTTCATATACATTGGAAGCTGGGGTTGGGATACTACATGTTTGGGGTGGGGGACCACTAGACTACCAGGGAAATGTTTCTGATATTACTGGAAACGGGGTCTCGATACATGCTGGGGTGAGGGACCACCAGACTACCAGGGAAATGTTTCTTATATTACTGGAAATGCAGGTCGGGAAAAGTGCTGGGGGTGGGGGGACCACTAGACTACTGGAGAAATTATTCTTTTATTACTTGAAATGGGGGTTGGGATATGTGCTGTGGGGTGGGGACCACTGGACTACCAGGAAATGTTTCTTATATTACTGAAATGGGGTCAAGATACATGCTGGGGTGGGACCACTAGACTACTGGAGAAATTATTCTTTTATTACTTGAAATGGGGGTTGGGATAAGTGATGGGGGTGGGGGGACCGCTAGACTACCAGGGAAATGTGTTCATATTACATGGAACGGGGGTTGGTGTCCATGATGGGGGGAGCACCGCCACCACAGCCTTATTGGCAGCTTTTTGTAGGCAGTAAGTAGCGCCGTACTACAGGTCACACTAATGCCTGTAGCATAGTGGTATACATTTTAATATGCCAGTGCACCGGCATTCGGTTCCCCTCCCCTCCATCCCTCCCCTGCATACATTTTGGTTTCATGTAGGCGCTAACACCTAGAGCCAGCACTAGCTGTCCTTTTCAATATTGCAGTCAGGCGCACAGTCAGCGCTGGTCCAGTGGAATGGCTTTGCGCCCAGTGCTACACTTTGAATATCTGGGCCACAGTCTTAGATGTGAGTTTTACTACCCCTGTTCAATTGGACAAATGTTGGGCAAAATACTGTAGTTTAAAACAAACTATGCTATGGTCTTCATTCATAGTGATTCCTTTGACAAGACCCTCAGTAAAAACAATTGCAATATTATTCCGAAATGAGAATGTGCACATCCAAGATATTTTGTACTGGGTGAAACAGAGAGCGGATGTTTTTGAAAGGCCTGTACCTATACTTGATAGTGAAAACATCTGGACGGGAGGGTGGAAAATTAGAGTGATACTTCGCATGGCAGTAAAAGGACCCATACCCCTACCAAGCTGTTTTTATTTGGAACTGGAATGTGGGTTCTATTTCTATGCGGAACAGCCCATGACATGCCACAGGTGTGGCTCCTTCACTCATCTAAGCAATGCATGTGATGCCTTAGTTTGTAATTTTGTCTTCAAACAGGTCATGCTAGCAACTGCTGTTGAAGTCCACTTAAGTATAACTTAAGTGAAGAAATTAGTCATTTATTTTTAGTGTCCATGGGTCATACATTTATTTATTTTATTTAGTTTTTGTTGACTGGGAAGGAGGACTAGACTAGAGTTTTGCCTATTTTTTGCCTTGCCCCGGGGATGCAGATGGATGCCAACTGAAACTGATTTTTTTAAGCTGTTGGTGGTATTTTTAGTGAATGGGGGAATTTGGCCAGAACACTGGGGAAATATCCCTACTCTTTTCAAGAAGTGCCATGGGATCTTTAACATCCACCTGAACTACCACCAGAGCAGGCAGATGGGACCTCAGTTTAATGTCTCATCCAAAAGACAGCACGTCAGGAGTGCAGCACCCCCCTCATGCTGCACTACAGTGTCAGTATTAGGATTTAACCCAAGTGCCTAGAGTGGGGATAGAACCCACAGTCTTCTGATTTTCTGGCCTCAGAGGCAAGTGTGCTACCTGCTGAGCCACTGACACTAATAATAAGGTTATGTTCTGGAAGCAGGATGATGTGTGCATGCAGCACAAGAGAAGTAATCCACTATATTTGCTACCTTTACCTCACAGGCTCAGTCTCTGAGTGTGCTGCAGCCAGCTGCACCTGAAACCACCCTTGAGGACACTGAAGACACTCTGACAGATAATTCTAGCTGTGCTCAGGAGACTACAAAAGGGGAACTGGAACAGCAACCAGTGGCCATGGAGGAACAGGAGCAAGAAACTCCTTCTACTCAGATCCAACAGGAGTCAGTTATGCCACCCCACCACCACCCCCAGCAGATGGCTTTCTGACAGTTAAAGGCAAAATACAGTCATCTCGGAATATTCCTAAATCAAAAGTGCCAAACCTGGATGAGACAAATACCTCTAACAAATATTCAGCATTACAAGACCACTCTGCGGAGGATGAGGGGATTCTGAATCATCCATTCCATCTTCACAGAAAGATACTTCAGATGTGGAAGGGGACTTGGCAGTAAAACCCAAAGTAGAGAAAAAAACTAAGAAAAAACCCTGAGTTTCTACTGAGACCTTTCCTACAACTTTCCCATGACTGACCAACCGGGGGACATATTGAATGTTATTTCATTAAATGTGAGCAGCATTAAAAATTATAAAAGAAGATGCATCACATTTCAGGCTTTACATGAGTCTCAAGCGACTATTTGCTGCTTCAGGATACCAAGCTACATTCAGAAGCAGACATTCACTATGCCCAGATATCTTTTCCATGGGGATCTACAGTATGGTCCTTGAGGGAAGAGCTATGCTCAGGTGTTGGGGTACTGTTTCATGGGCAGGTTAAAATTCAAAAGGTCATGGATTTAGAACCTGAAAGGGCTCCACCATTAGACATTCAGTTCCAACAAGATCTTAGAGTTGGGGTAATATATGCCCCTCAGACTAAAACTCTTACAAGCAAGTCATTTTGGTTGGTGCAGCCATACCTGCACACTAATAGAAAAATTATTCTGGGGGAGATTTTAACTGTCACCTTGAGTTAGGAGACAAAACCGGGAAAACCACAACATTTTAATGTGACACAAATGTGTTAAAATAGGTTTTATCTACTGCTGATTTGAAAGATTCCTATAGGCAGTTGAAACCACAAGGGGGGTCATACCTATCATAGGGGTAGTTTTTCATCTAGAATAGATTATGTATTTATTTCTATGCATTGGAAAGTGATAAAAGCAATTACAATACCTACTGCTACCCCAGACCACCTAGACCTGCACATTGGATTAGGGCAGTTACATACTAATAATATGGACCCAGGTTACTGGCACATAAATAATGAACTATTAACTGATAAAAATATATAGGACCATACAATAGAATTTTTAAAAGCTAGAGCCACAGTAGTGTGGTACAAAATAGCTGGGGGCTGGTGGCTGAACACTAAAACTTTGATTCTGCAACTATATCAAAAATGGGTTAAGCAAAAAGGGCATAAGGCTTCTTTTCAATGTCTACATCTTCATAAACAGTTGTTTAAACTCATATCTTTACAAAATACTGAACATTTGGATTTTTCTATACAGATACAGCAAATAAAAGCTGAGATGAGAGACAATCTGTAAGACAGGGCCAGATCCTTAAAGATGGAACAATCTGCAGGTACACAGGGCACAAAGAATTCTTTGGATATCTCCAAGGATTACCACTCTAGGGTACAAAGGAAAGTGTGGGATGCTACTAAGGACCATACTGGTACCATACACATTGACTTTACTACCTTTCTAAATTTAATCTCACAGCAACTTTTTTTCCTACTTTGATACATCTGTACTGACAGGAGGAAATATACAAGACTTCCTGATAGGAGTTAATATTAGCCCACTGCAACCAGAGTACTTGAACTTACCACTCCTGTCAGTGAGGAGGAAGTATTGAGGGCAATAAATAAACTACGGGGGAATACTGCCCAAGGCCCTGATGCCCTAAGCCCAAACTTTTTTAAAGCTTTTCGAGACATTCTGACCCCCTTACTTGTATAAACGTTTAATGACATTCTACTAAATTTAGATATGAATGAACCAATGGCTAAGGCTTTTTTGATTCTTTTGCACAAAAAGGGGGATAGGATGGACTTATCTAACTGGAGACCTATCTCTTTGCTCAATCTACAGTAGACTTCAAAATACTTTCTGTTATTTTGTATCATTGATTAGAGCAAGCAACACAAAAGTTAATCTCCCCTTTATAGACTTGTGCCGTTTCTGGCAGAAACCTTAGAGACAATTTGCTTTGCTTAAGTGAAGTTTTTTCCAGAGGCCATAGGAGGAAAACACATAGCTATGTACTGGCCTTGGATCAGGAAAAGGCCTTTGATGTTGTCTCTCATGACACTTTATTTCAAATATTAGGTAATTATAGGATCCCTGACCCTTTTGTTAAATGGTTAAAATTACTCTATGCACATGCCCATTTTTTTCCACTAATTAATGGCACGATAGGACAAAAATCATTATAAAAAGAGGTGTACAGCTGGAGTGCCCATTGAGGCCCCTGTTATACACTTTTTCTATTGACATCCTTATTAGAAACTTTTATCGGATAGGAACATACAGGGTATATTACTATCACCCACTACACAGCACTTATGGGTTATGGCCTATGCTGATGACCTGTGCTTATTTTTAAGACATGAAAGGGAAGGCAAACCAGCTTTCTGTATCATCCAGGAATATTCCAAACTAACAGGTGCACGTATAAATTTACAAAAAAGTGTTGCATTGGCAAGAGGGGAAACAACACTACAGAAGGTGGAATAGCCATTGTCCCTGAGGCAGAAATCTTAGGAGTACACTTTGGCCCAAAGGATATGGATGTTATCAACTGGGAACACAAGCTGGCAATCTGTGAGAGAAGATCCTTTGCATGGAATAAATTGCATGTTTCAAAACTGAAATGAGTATACTTAGTTAAAACTTTTCTTTTACCTATCTTACTTTTCATATGGTCGGTTTTCTCCCCCCCCCCCCCCGCCACGTGTCTCTAGAGACAAAACTATATAGCGTATTCTTCTGCACTATTTGGGGAAGTAGACTGAACCCAATAAAATGAAATGTGACATATGGGTATATATTACAAGGGAGGCTTGGTATGATCCACCCAGTTTTATTTTTTCATACGCTTTTTTGGTATTTGAACATTGTACATTTATTAAAAAGTATTCCAAATATATGGACAGATTGTGGGACAGAATGGTTGGACACAATGTTACCCAAATGGTCTCTTAACAAATGGACTTTCAAAATGGTGGCTGATGCTTTTCCAGACTATATTAGAGTTACAATGCAAAAACTCAGAATCTGGAAAGTTAAGATTGATGATCTAAACACTTTACCTAGGCATTTATTATATGAACAGCTTGTATCAACTCATTTTTCAGAGCAAATTGTTTTTCCTGAAGGTACTTCACAGAACTTTCCACAAACCTTAAAACAGTTCACAGACCACAGAATTCCTAAATACTTATGGGACACCTGCTGGCTACCATGCCATAGCAAACCTGGGGTTAATCACAAACACAAAAAACTTGAAGAGCGATATTGCCCCAGAGAATTGTGTAACATGATTCTGGAGACTCAGGAACATTTATTCTTTGACTATCCTTATGTAGTTTCTTTTTGGACTATTTTGGCACAAACAGTGCAAGGTTTTAATTTTACTACAATGTCTTATGAGGTTTTGATATTAGGACTATACACAGGCACCCGGAAAAAATATCCTTACAGCACTCTGCATCTCATATGTGGCATTATCAAATATCACATTTGGCAATCTAGATGTCATTGGACTCTGCAACCACAGCATATATTCCAGCAAGAGTTGGTTAGAATAATTGTAGGACAAACACAACAGATATATTAAAAAGAAAGAAAAAAAAGAATCTGAACAAACACTGGAAAAATTATGGAAGCACTGTATGAGATGGATTAAATGAAAAAAGGGGGATAAAGGAAAAAAGAAGAGAGAGGGTAAAAGGGGGAAAAATGGGAATACGGTTGATTATATTACTTGAGATAGTAGATAGGCCATTGTTAGAGGGTTAGAAGCTAAGTTTAGCATGTTAGTATAACTTATAGGCCAACTTCCTAAGATGTTAATTAGATCTGTATATATTGTTCCTAGTATTGTGTGATTTTCACAATAAAAACTTTTCATTTTCTTTTCGATAAGTGTCATGGGATTTTTAACATCCACATGAACTACCACCAGAACAGGCAGATGGGACCTCAGTTTAACATCTCACCCAAAAGACAGCACCTCAGGAGTGCAGCACATCCCTCATGCTGCACTATAGTATCAGAACTGGGATTTAACTCAAGTGCCTGGTGTGGGGATAGAACCCACAGCCTTCTGATCTTCCAGTCTCAGAGGTGAGTGTGCAACCTGCTGAGCCACTGACACTGCTACTTCAATCGACACCATTAGGATCCTGACTGAGTTGTGCTGATTCTGTTCTTCAGTTGCATCTTTTCCGATGACCTATTTGAAGGGTCAAGGAGCCGATGTCTGATTACCCTTTGCTAGGATACCCACCTGACAAACACCTTTTGACACAACATTCTTTTCTGACAAAACTCCATGACAGACCACACATTTGAGACTCCAACTGGATAACCAAATGCCAACTGTCTGATCCTTAGAAGTTAAGCTTGTAGAATTCAATAAGTTGTTGCCTAATTTAAAGTAATTAGTAGTATGTAGTAGTAGTAGTAGTAAAACTTGTATTCATTTTTCAAGAAATGAATAAGAAAGCTCATCTGAGCCATGGCTCATTTTCAGAGAGATCCTTAATACCAATTATCTAAGCTACAGACAACATTTAAACGTATTTAAAATATGTTATACTATAGTATAACCTGACCAGGTATTGCTGAACTCAAATAGTAATACATTAATCTTAATATTTACACAGTTAAACCTTAAAGTTGTAGAGAGCCCTTAAGGTACTTAAGTTTAAAGAAAGTTCTTGAACCAGGATCTCTGGTTTGCTGGTCTGTATACTGTAGCTTCTGCTCACAATAAAGTTCCTGGATTATGACTACTGCCTCTCTTTATATGTGGTCCTAGGTGATCACACAGTAATGAACCATAAGCACCACCAGTTACTCTGGGGAGTCACACACCACAGATGCAGCAGCAATCCTGGCACTCTCCAGAAAGACAAAGTCCATGTTAACCACAGCCATAACTAGTCTGAACCTGCAGGGCAGACAGTCGAAAGCTGGATGATGAATCCCATTTGGCCCCGCCACTTCACTGAAGCTTGTAGTGGATCATGGACAGTGTTAGAGGAACAAGAAAAGGGGAGAACCCTTGCAGCTCTGCCACATGCAGCTCTCCTTCCAATCTCCCACTAATGCGGTTACCCACCCTGACAGCGACAGTCTGACAGCGAGGTCCCCTACAGCAACTACAGTGCCATGTTGCTGTGGGGAACCCACTGGAACCTGGCGCTGTCTGTTGGGGTCCTGCACCCCCCCAAATCAGCTCCAACTCGGAGTTGATAATCCTAAAGTGGGGGGTGCGGTGGGCATAGCCCCCCCCATGTGGGGGGTTCGGGGGCAAAGCCCCCCCAAAGAAAACACATACAGCCACTGGAAACCGTCAGCTGACTGCAAAATGCGGTCGACCTGCCGGTTTCACTGTCGGGGCATTCAACAAATATTTTGTCGAACACCCGCCGTGGATCCCCACTAATGCACTCCAAATCTGAATCTGATAGATGCCCCTCTGAGCTGCAGATGTAGAGCACAGCAGGCCCCTCCAACTGAATATGCATGAGAGTACAGGGCAGTAGGTGCTCCAGAGAAGTGGAGGGTGAAATGGTTAAAATCCATTTTACACAGTTTTCATGAAAATGCAACATTTTTATGAATGCCAGTGCAATTTCAGGAATTGTATATAGTATATAGAAAAGCATAACTTTTCACATAGCATTGTGTGTGTCTTTCATGAAATAATGTCAGCAAAATTTAGTAATGTGCATTCTTGTTCAATTGGCACAATCTGAATGGTGCTATTGGTCACATGACTCATGTAGACGTTTACTTGTGAAATGGTAGCCATTTTGTGGTCACCATGCTTTTTTGCATAAATTGAAAGAAAACTGCACACTTTCAGATTAATGTTTCAAGAAATGCACCCTTTGAAAATGTGAAATATTCTTATATAAAATTAGTGCAATCTCACTGAATATCACTTTTTTTGGGGGGGGGTGGTGTTTCCCATAATTCCTTGGTACTTCACACTGAGCATTCACCAGTATTGGTCAGCCATTTCTATGCATTCAAGTGAGCGCTGTCAGAGCAGTCAGACCTATAGAGTGGCAGTCTTGTGTAATCCTCGATCAGATAAAGCTTAAAATATTCTTCCTTTTCTAATCTGCCAGAAAAGACTCAATAATTTTCTAATGTTATTTTTTTTCAGTTTCTTTAGTACATAGTGTTTATTTGGGAAGGATAAATTTCCATATATATCAAAGCAACAAAGAAGGAATAGTTCACTTTCTTCTGCTTTAATACAAATACCCTACTGATAAGAGGGTCCATCCAGCACAGCATTACCGTATGCTTGCAGTGCTGTAATTACCATTATGCAGATCTGAAGTTCGCCATGTATAAGTAGCTCCAGCCGTAGCAGTCCTGTAAAACTGTGTCACTTCTGCATCTTAAAAGAAACTGGTGAATTTGGGGGGTGGTGGTGGAGTTGATCAGCCAGTAGATGTACAGTCACTGTACTGCTAAAAGGAGGTCCTGTTTCTTGTGTTGCTCCACAGTGTGTGCCTGCAGTGATGTGAATACAGTTTGGCAGCACTGAAATTCATTGTATACCGGTAGTGTCTGTCCTTAACAGTTCTGTAAAATTGTGTTACTATTGAGCTTAAACAGCACCAGTTTTAGTGCAAAGCACAATCCCCCCCCCCCACAGTTTGTTTACCTACAAAGGACTTCACCAGTACTATTTCGCAATTTTGCACTGCATACTTTTCCAGGGGACGGGAACCTAAATCCTTGTATTGAGAAGCTGGTCACCAGATCCCTTCCCCTTCCTCGTACACACTTTTGGCTACAGCGCTGCCCCCATGCTGTCCTGCCCTCTAGCATTCTGTGATGTAATAGTTTGTAGAGCATGAGGCTGTTGTCTGTTGATAGCAATGGGAGAACAGTTTCCAGGGCTTTTTATTTTAATATGGGAGCAGTCTGCAGGGTTTAATTAATAATACCACTCAACCAATAAGGCTTTCTTTAGTTGAACAGTGGTATTGATTTATAACCCACTGGACTGCTACAATATTAAAAAAGTCCTGGAAACTATGCTCCCATTGTGATCAATCGAGTTAGCCCTGCGCTCTACAAATACTGCATTACAGAATGTCGAAGTACAGGGGCAGCACTGTAGGCAAAAGTGTGCCTAGGAAAAATATGCAGTGCAAAACTGAAATAAGGACTGGTAAAGTCCTTTGTAAATAAGCAAACTTTGGGAGGATTACAGTTCTTAAAAAAAGGTTGACTGTTGTTCTTTAAAAGAAAATTGTGACTTTTTTGGGGGGAAGTTGATCAGACAGCCAGTAGAAATACAATCCCCCTACTGCTAAAAGTAGGTCCTGCATATGGCATGGTTGCACAAAACACCTGTAGTACTGTAAATACAGTTTGGCAGCACTGAAATTCATGTATATTAGTAGCACTGTTGTAGGGTGTGGGACTTTCAAAGCATTAGACACAGGTAGACAATTTTATGGTGCATAAAAAATGCCGGATGGCATTTATCATTTTATTGCTCACACAAAAGATGAGAAATTAAATATTTACAAAAATAAAGAATGTTAGCACTTCAACGAATAAATAAACAAAATCGCCTGCCCGGTGGCACTGAGGGTTGAGGCGCTGGACGCTACACCTCGCACCATGCCGGTGACCTGGGTTCAGGAGCAACTCAGGTCACCAGTGGGTCAGCTGGGGGGAGACAGGCTGGAGCATCCTACAACAGCTCAACTTCTCTGGGGAGTGATTTGGCTGATGCTTGACACTTGCATGACTCTGAGCGGAGGCTCGGGGTACTGCAAGCTCCACCAGGGGAAGGGATGTGGCCACTGTACGGAGTGGACATCGGTGCCTAGCACCATGATGTCGGGGGAAGTCACACTCTGTACGGGGAGGGAGGAAAATGTGAAAAGAGCCTGCCACTGCTGGGAAGATGGGGAGACCAAGCTGTGCCCATGATCTGCCTGTGCTCACCCAGTGGACCTCAGACCGATGACATGTAAGTTACGGGGGGCATCTGCGTCCCTGCCTCATCCCAGCCCTGGGGGTAATCCACAGCTCCTTGGGGCTTAGGGGTCTGTTTGGGTAGGGTTATGGGCAGTGGGATGGCTAATGTCTCTCCTGAAGGGTTGGGGGTGGCAGGCTGGGAAGGGGGGGAAAATAAATAAATAAAATCACTGCTGGAACAGCAGGATCACCAGGTTTTTCTCAACCTGCTCAAAGTGGTAATGTGAGCCCACTCTCTCATGAGGTTTTACACCTCTCACAGTCAGTCTCCAACTGACTACCTATCTACTTAACACCCATAGTAGTAGCCTTTTTATAGCAACCCCAGGGGTGACATCATAGTCATGTGACCTCTTAATTAACAAAATATCCTTTTATCTTGATCCCACCTAAGGATACTTTGGATGTATTCCATACACATTTTGTTAACAGGCAGTCTTAACATCATTATTAGAACAAATATTGATTATCTGCAGTTTAGGACCACCTATAACCTTAATTAGAGGAACTCAGCATCTTTAGGAGTTTAGCTCCTCCCTCTGGTAGTGACCTCATGCCTCAAGATTACTATAAAAAAGTCTGTCTATGGGCTGCCAGCCCTATAGTAGGACCTTCCGAAATTCAAGGCTCCATTTTGGTAAATATATTTAATGTTTTTAACATTTGGATTAATACACAGGAATCTCTAAGTTGGCAAACGGAAGAGAAGATGAAGGGTGCACTCCTTATCTTCTTTCCACTGCCAGTCCAGGACACCTGTCATTAATGAATCCTTTATTTCTTAGAGAACTACTATGTTTTAATTATTATAGCAATTTTAGCATCCAAAAAGAGAACTCTACAAGGCTGTCTCTTTTTTCTTTGGGCAGGGGCTCTGTACTGCTTCCTTTTAGCCCCTGCTGAAAATCAACATTATGATTTCATTGTCCTGGTGGCTGAAATGTCAGCCGTAGGCAAAACATTTCATTTCAGCCCTTTTTACACTGACAGCCCCAGTTACAAGATTTCTGGGGCTGTACTATCATTCATTGATTCTATTCTTTCTTCTAGGATGCTACAGGGCTTACTTTCTACTTGCCCGTAGTGTCACTAAGTCTATTTAGCCCTTTCTTGGCTTCCGCCACCTCGGTTTGCATTTTTCATTTGATTGGAGCATCATTCTGCTCCGATCCTTCTTTTCAGCTGAGCAGCACTGCTGGATACATTGGAGCATCGCTCTGTTCTGAAGCAGGAACTTTTAACCCACCTCTCTTTCTCTACAGCTGCATACTGCAGCTAGTGGCTGAAGGAAACACTTCTTTTCCTTTTTTTCAGCCCCATACACGGAGCGTTTCTTTAGTACCACAACATGCAGTTTCTTTAAATAATACAGCCAGACCTTAGGCTCTACATAATGAGACAGAAAGTGCATCACATGACTCAGCACTTATATTCTGTCTTCAGGGCACTAGAGATACAGCGCTAAGCTCCATTGCTTAAAATGGGAATTTTATTATTTATTTCCACCAGGCATGCTATCATAAACAGTGCACAGCTTATGCTCCATATGTTTACACTTTAAAAAAATGGGATAATAGAGGTAAAAGGGATAGCAAAGAAAGAGTTTTAAGGATGTCAGGTTGGCCACCTTGACATAAAAGAACAAGCATTTGTCAATGCTGAATGTTTGCTTGCTGGTGTTAGCATTGGAAGTACAGGAGATAGACAGATGCAGAATAGGAATGGCAGTGAAGTATTGAACTTCACGCCAACCCCACCTGCACCCTGCAGAGATGGACAGGCATTGGGGTATGCCTTTGGGTCATCACCCATAATGCTCACGCCATTTCACCTCACCCTATCCTGCAGACATTGAGAAGTGTTGAGGTGTGCCTTGGGGTATTCGGCTTTACAGTCACCCCATTCCAGAAGGACATACGCTGAAATGGGTGCAGTATAGGAGAATGGGGTGAACTCTGGGGCCGAACAGTCCAAGGCACACCTCGATGCCTGTCACTGACTGCAGGGTGGGGGTGGAAGTGTGTAAGCATTACAGCTGGCAATCCAAAGGCACACCCCTGATGCCTGTCAGTGTGTACAGGGTGGGACATTATGGTTAGAAACCCTAACACCCTGGGCGTATGTTGGTATTTGTACTACAAATTTTAAACATGGCCTTTTTGTGATCCCCACCTCATGAAAGCATTTGGGACCTCTGCTCATGAACAGTGGCACTGTGAGTTTGTTAATCTGTCCCAAACGTTGATTTCCCACAGGGACCGTGCCATTCTGCACCAGATGTGCGAAAACACAGTTTGGGCAGGATGTGATAAATGACAGCTGTACTGTTCATAAGGAGGTGTGAAAAAATGGCAATGTTGAAAATCTGGAATGAAATATTAAAAATTCTCAAAGTTAAGAGCGTGCGTGGAAACTGCACAATGTACGCTCATAACACAGTCATTTTTTGGAATGTTCTCACCAAATTTTCAACATAGGCATTTTGGGACCTCTGCTCATAAACAGTGTCACTGTGATTTTCTTAATCTGTCCCGAACTTTGATTTCCCACAGCGACTGCGCCATTGTGCTCCACATGTGCAAAAACACATTTCAGACAGGATGTGAAAAATGACAGCTATACTGTTCTTAAGGAGATGTGACAAAATGGCAATGCTGAAAATCTGGAGTTAAAATACTAAAAATTCTCAAAGTTATGAGCGCATATAGAAACTGCACAATGCACGTTCGTAACAATGGTACATAGAAATTTTTTCACCAAATTCGCAGCATAGGCTTTCTGGGAGCCCACCTGATGAACAGTGACACTGTCATTTTGTTAATCAGTCCCAAAAGGTGACTCAGTGCAGTGACCGTGAAATCACCTTTCAGGACCGAATAACAAAATGACAGAGACTGAGTTCATGAGGTAGGGTCCCAAGAACCCCATGTTGAAAATTTGGAGCCAAAGGTCACAAAAATGGCCAAGATATCACTTAAGTTGAACCTGCCCCATTTATGCCATTATACAGCTAACCAGCATTTCTTTCTATTCGCAGTCGGCTTTGAAGAGTGCAGACGTTTTCCCACTCCACCGAAGATCATCACGCCAGGCTCTGGAGGTAAGTATGGGGTGAGGGGGGTGTGAGGAGGTCGGGTGTGCAGGTTGGCAGAGGATCACTGTCAAAATCGCACATGCAATATCGCGCGTGTTATTACAGTGCATACATTTTAGTGCTACAGCATAATAGCTTATTGAAATTATAGCGTGTTATTTAATAGCGCTCTAATGAAATTGCAGCCTACTGATCGATGCCGCAAGAATTACATAGTCTGGCACATAAATTCAGCTCAGATAGACCAACAGGAAAAGTGCTGTCATGTGGAACCACAGAACTCAGTCATGTGGCCAAGAGTCCACTCAAGCTAGAGAGTATTCAACCAACTAGAAGAGGTGTATGAATGCTGCCACATTACAGCAATGGTAAGGGATCAGTTTATGTGCTGTAGTGCAGATGAAGCAGGCAAGCAAAACATACAGTAATCTGAAGATGAATGGAACCCAGTCCGTGTTTTGACTGCAGTAATGAAAGTGACTGTTCCAGGCCAGGATTTCTAGGAGCAGGTAAACTGACTGAATCAGTTTAACTCAATCGCTCTAAGGTGGCCGTTTTCTAGTACGATTTAATCAACAGAATCTTTATGTTCCTAAAAGAGCTACTGGAGTAGGAATTAAGCTGAGCATGACTGTAATGTAGTTGAGAATGGAGAAAGTAATCAAAATAGAAAGTATTTACTGTAACTGAGCACTGTAAATAATTTGCAATAAGATGAATGAGCAAGGAACTATCCAGTTTAGACCAACCGGGAGCAAACATTAAATGCTGGAATGGTGGACGGGCTATGACAAAGTGCACAACATGCAGAATTAGGCCTGTAAGTACAAAGTTTGCTTAACATACTAGGGAGAAGGCAGGGAAATGAGGAACACGGACATATGTCTTACTGCTGTTTACAAGAAGTAAGGGAACTCACAACTAATGGAAAGTGGAATGCATGCACAAAAGTAAGTTATGAATGATGCAAAAGAAAGTTGATTGTGATGCTGCCAATAAGGGTCAGAAGTAAAATACAAATTGAATTCACGCTATTTCATTAGCGCTATATTGGTAATGTGCTATAGTGTTGCAGCGCTATTATGTATGCGCTGTTATTGCTCACGCTATTTTGGCCACGCTATTATGACCGGATCCCATTGGCGGAGGGCGCACCAGCGACAACGAGCGACCATTTTTTTTTTCTTTAACAGATTAAAATAAAAAAAATTGCAGGAAGCTTTTTCCTTTACAGGTTTGTTTTTGGCACACTGGGGTGGGCTCCCAGTGTGCCACCTGTATTGTTTGGGGAGGGTGACTGAAGCCGATGGCACAGAATATAGGTCTGTGTTTGGGGGCGCATGATGCTGAGGGGGATTGGGCACCCCCTCGGCATACAGAACTATTACATGGGGGACATCATGCCGATGAGGATTGGGCTCCCCCATTGGCACATGACCTGGGAAGGGGGTATGCTGATGGGGGATTGTGCACCCCCATTGGCTTTCATCGGGACTGTGAGCAGCGGACAGTGACAGCCTCCACCATGTTTATTGAAATGTTACACCAGGCAAGGCACCACCCTGCAATGATGGGTCACTCCCACATTGAAGCAGCTAATTCATTTCAAGTTGGTGGCATGCTTGCTGAACTAGTGTCAGCAGCAGCGTGCTACCGCATTTGGTAATGAGGGCCAAGCCCAAGAATACAGTGGTGGCACTGGCCACCACAGTGCCACACCTCCAAAACCTGCTTCTCTCCTAAGCTACCACATAATGTTTCTTGCACATGCAAACATAAAAAGGACAGATAGAAATAAGGAAGGAAATAGAAAAGTGTGAAAGAAACAGGGGAACCTCTGATGTTATTTTGGGCACACTGTTACGTTCCTCCCCACACAAGAAGACAACATAGGAGTTGGTTGACTGGACCCTTCACCCTTGGAAGGGCTGGAACTTGGAGTCTGCCGCAGCAGTGCCCTAATGTGAAGCAGGGGTAAGAGTACCAAAAAAAACATAAACTTTTATTCTACATTACTATATTCACTCCTCAAGTGAATCTTATTGCAAGGGGCCAATTTCTACTCTGAAAGCAGTTGCTCATCAGCTATATGACAAGGAATACATTCATAGAGTATAAAGCTGTATTACCCAACTGATCCCTAGGCATTTCAGGAGTAGCCTACTCTAGCAATAAGTAAATAATTTCTTAATACTGAGCACAATACAGGAGATTTGTCTATTGCCAAAAGACAAATTAAATGTTGAGATCCTTAACACCTATAAATGCACTTATTGTCTTTTTACTGTTCATTTTTGTTTTCATTTCATTCTGCATACTCAGGCACTTTATGCATTTTATCCAATAGCAACAGAGCACTTTGGGGGGCAGGGGAGAACCCTCAACTTCCTACCGGGGCACCCATCCTTGACAGGGGTCACCCTGTCTCAAGCATCTGTCTGTAATAGTTCTGTAAAACTGTGTCACTGTTTTGATCTTAAAAGAAAACAGAAAACTGTTACAGCTCTGGGGGAGATGATCAGCCAATAGAAATACAGTCCCCCTAGACATACTGAACAGCAAGAGATAACATTATGTCCACCAAAAGCACAGATGTACTGCATGGAAAACAAAGAGGTCAAGCTCTTGGCAGTGGCCATGGGCACTGTAAATCCAACAATGCAGACATGGTGGGAGAGCTCATATCTCCGGTTATTACCAAGAAGGGTAACCCTTGCTTAGATAATGATACTGCAGCAATTATAGCTACATCATCTAACATTCTAATTCTGTAGATGATGAATTACTTACTGTGAAGAAAGGTATTCAAGCCAAACTATGGATGCTAAGAGCATTATTGCACTACTCACAAGCAGAGTAATGGTAGAAGAAGATGAAGGGGGGGACTAGAAGAGTCAGGTTCTGATTGTGAATAGTGAAATCAGTGAAAACAACACATTTGGGGGTTTATCATCTAACAGTACAAATTCAGCAGTATTTGTGATGGACACTAATGTTTCTAAATCATTAACAGCACCAGCAGTGTCTGAGGTGTGCAGTCACATATACAGCATATGCTGAAAATGAGGTTGCCAATCTGAATACCACTGCTTCTGTCACTGATAGCTATGAAGATAATGATAGTGATACCAGCTCCTTTAAAGGTGCTATAAAGCAGGTAGAGGAGGATGAGTTTGAACAGAAAGACATATTACATGTTGCCAATGTATAATCAGCCAAACCTACAGATGACAAATACACAAATAGAACATGGCCCCCCACCCTCATAAGTCTCAGTCATATAAGAATGTTTGCTTATAGTGATGATGAGGGGTCTGATGTTGCAATCAGTGAGATGGAATATTCACCACTGACACCAATAGTAATGACATCTGGATTCAACGATGTTTAATGAAACATTAGTACCAATGCTAATGCTCTACCCTCTCTCACTCACCCTATTGTACCTATAAAATCATGAGGGAAGCAGCAAATAGCTGGTCAAAATGACCAAATAAAAACAAATAAACAGCAGCTGATTGTGGAGAACCCTTCCAAGCTCAAAGTTTGTGCTGATGATGATAGTAGGTGCTGTACTGGTTGTCATCTGGAGGAGGCTGGCATCAGGGAGGGCTGCTACAGTGAAGGGGGCTAGATGGGGTGGGGATAGAGGAGTCTGAGTGGGATGGTTGGTGTGTGGGTATACAGGCACCGGTGGGAATAGGGGGACTGTAGGACCACCAGAGATTACACTCTGGTATATGTGTGTGCAGTGGGGGGGTGGGGCCAGTGGGCCACCAGGGGTTACACTCCAGTATATGGGTGGACAATAGGGGAAGCAGGGGCCAGGGAACCACTACCAGGAGTTACACTCTGATATATGGGTGGGCAATGGGGGGGCAAGGGCCAGGGGACCACTGGACCATTAGCAGTCATACTCTGATATACAGGTGGGCAAGCAGGTGGGTGGGGCAACTGGACCACCAGTGATCAGAGTGACACAGGGGCCGGGGGACCACTGGATCATCAGGGGTTACATTCTGATATATGGGCAGCCAGCTGGGGGGTACTGGCCTGGGGACAAGTGGACCACCAAGGGTTACACTCTGGTTTATGGCCGGGCAATGAGGGAGTCTAGGCAGAGGCCAGGAACCACTGGACCACCAAGGTTATACTCTGGTATATGGATAGGTAATCAAGGGTGTAGGGGCCTGAGTACCAATGGACCACTGGGGTTACACTCTGGTATATGGGTGGGCGACGGGGGGTGGCAGCCGGGGGCCATTGGACCACCAGGGATTGTACACTTGAGTATTTGTGTAAAATCATTTCTATACACCTGACATACTTCATTAATTATGAAAACACACTGCAGTCCAAGCAATCAAGGACACACTGTTAAATGCATATAAAGTAATATATAATAACTGGTGAGCATTTTTTTTTTCAATGACTCAACCAGACATTATTTCCTGTAATAACCAGCTGGATATTAAAGGAGACACCCGCTAACCCAGACATTCTGAGTGTGAGTCACATTCTCACAGCTGCATAGCTGTTGTCACTTTCTAATCCCACGGTGGCTGTGAGAATCATCACACAAACCAGAAGATAACACATTTAGAAAAAACAAGTTTGTTATATGTTAGAACAGATTTTTTCACTTTTTGAGGTAAAAATCAGGGTATGGGTAGCACTGTGCCAAAAACAGTGTATTTTGTTCTTTTAAACTCAATAGCTTTCAAAATCAGCATTGTTGGCTGCTACTATGGACTCTCAAGTTCATTTTGCTCTTTTCCTATTTTTGCCACAGTTCAGTTCCTGACTTTCCAATTAAACAGAAAATTGCAGGTCCTTGTACTACTTAAGTTATTTCCAATAAAATAATCTTGAATTGCATTACTCTGGTGACTGTCTTCTATTTTCTATAATACACTGCACTGTGTGTGTAAAAGGCTTAAGTTGCTATAGTTTCTGGCTGGAAAAAAATTGCTACACCAGAAATTATAAAAACAAATGCATGGCTGTAGTACTGTATATCATTTGAATTCAGTTCAAACCCTTGATGTGTGATGCTTGATAAACCCCTTGAGCTTTGCTCTCAAGGTTTACTGTATGCACCATCTCATAATACACTTCAGCCCAGGCAATATTCTCTATATATTTTACAATGTCATACATATAATAAAAAAAAAAGTCATTGAAAACATCAAAAGATCACCCCACCACACAGTGTACAGTCTTCTTGATGTCACTGCTAGGGACCCGGCAAATGCAAGGTACCACAGCCCTACCTCATCAAATGTGATCAGTCCAGTGTGTGCCTGATCCTCCTTCTCCACCTGGCAATCATTCAGATGCTCTAGGCTCATCAGTGCCATAAGCCATAGAGCCACAACTGCAACAGCAGTACAGTATGGGGATGGGATGTGTGCGTGTACTGCAGAAGAAAAAAGATAACTTACTGTACCACTTTCTTGAACTTCACCAGTCTATCTAGTGCCTGGCACAGCCTCATCAAGACAATACGAACATATGAAACTGCCAGCAGATACAGTCCATACGATCTAGTGAGTCTGCTCGAGTGTGCAGCACCCAGTCTATTAAACTGCGACTGCCCACCCTTTTGATTTATTGGCCCCCTTTTGCCATCACCCACCTCCCCAGTTTCACCTCAGTTTTGACCTGCCTTTGACCCTGTCCCACCCACTTTTAAAGCTTCCCACAGACTTCAATGATATCACCTCCTCTGGTAGAGCATTCCACCCTGCCACCACCCTTTCCCTGAAATAATGCCTCCTCATTTCCCATGTCCTGTGATAGACTATAATAGTAACATAAAAAGTACATTATAAAATATAGCATAATTAAGAATTACAGTATTGATGCTCACATCTGAAAATATCATATATTTGAAGTATTTTACATTTTGAGTCATCCCCAAAAAATATTTATGAAATTAATTTTGGGTGAAAAGATTAATGAATTCTGTATTTTTTTTTATTTGCTACTCGGCACCAGTGGCACACGGAGGAATAGAAATAACCTCATTGCTGGATAGTGTTAGCCCTCACCCCCACCCACTGATTGTTGCAGCCCTCCCCAACACACTAAAGACAGCCATCCCACCATCTCAGGTATCCACAGTCTGAAAGACAGGTAGTGATCATATGGTTACTGGACTTTACTGTAAGTGTGCAATCACTTCCTCTCATTCAGATGGTGGTCATCTGAGGGGTAACTAAGTAGACGGTGAATCTGAGTGCTGTGATTGTATTTCTACTGGCTAATCAGCTCTCAAAAAATGACACAATTTTATTTTATGATATGAACAGTAACACAATTCTATAGGACTGTTAAGGCAGGCACTACCAATACATGATGACTTTCAGTGCTGAGCAGAGAGGCTGTGCCAGTCTTTGTCTTTATGCCCTATAGTGGCATGCTTTCAATAAATGTGGACAAGGTGCAGTGTGGAGAGGAGATTTCCTGAGCAAGCAGAACTAGCAGGGAATCTGTATCACTTTTCAGTTGGTGCATTGACGACAGGGGTGAGGGTGTGGATGTTGGGGTTTACACAATCCACCATGGTGCAATTTGTATTCTTCCGCTCACCTTTAGTGGTGATGAAGGGAGTGGGGGTATAAAAAGACACTCCACCACAGGAGCATGTTGCATTCATCTGTTCATCTGGATCGGTGACCAGTGATGGGTGTATGCATTATCCACCACAGGGGTAGTTTGCAGTCTTCAGCCCACATGTGTTGGTGATTGAGAGTGTTGGGCTGACTCTGCCTCAGACTGCTAGCCCCTCTTGTCATTCCACTGCCCAGTACTTGGCAGGCTGAAAGGGAACATGCACTACCATGTGTTCGGATAGGAGTAGGGCTTATACAGTATTAAACAGCTCTGCAGCGGCAGCCGTTTAGTGGTGCCAAATCTTTGAATACACACAACTCTTAAGACTTCAGGCTGGCAAGTCATTTTGGATTATTGCTGGCACTAGCAGAACCACAGTATGGTTGAACTAGTCAAAAACAAACCAAGGTCATTTCTGGCTGACTGCTCGCCCTCACAGAAAAGCAATGTTTTCAAACTTTGTTAGAAATACTAAGAAATTAAACATACCATTTCAGTGAGCTCACTGGCACCACCAGTTTCTTGATGTAACTGGGCTGCTCCACTCTTCCCAGGCACAGCCACAGTGTCTGCTGAATCTGTTAAAAAAACATATAAAATGTAATTGCATTTCTACTGGTTCAGCAACTTAAAAAACAAGCAGTTGTCAATGACGAATGTTCACCACTGGTATTGCTGTTGTACTGTGTCTTGCTTGTACACCTTTTTACTATATACTATATTTACCCAGGATAGATCAGATGAGATGCAATATCTCATTTTCAGTGGTGTCCTGCTTTGACACATTGTTCGATTGAAATACCCAGGATAGGGCAGCTGAGAGGCAATATCTACTTTTAAGTTGACCCCAAATGTACAACAGTCTTTTTATGACCAGATGTTATGACCAAGACAGGTGAAACTTTTAGAATCCCATCTGAATGTTGATTTTGCTGTGTGACTGTGGAAACAAGTTTCGGAGGGGATTTGATAAAATTACACCTGCCATTTTCAGTTTGTGGGGTAACACAAGGGATATGTTGAACATTAGGGGTCAAAATCTGAAAAAAGTTATGAAGAAATGTTGGAACAATTTGTTTCCTCATAACTTAGTTGGTTTTTCGCATTTTTACCTCAGATTTTCAACATAATCTTTTTTTGACCACTCCTTCTGAGCATGACTGGTGTCATTTATAAAATAATGGCTGAAACATCATTTTTGAAATGACAGCTGTCACATTCATGAGGTGGTGTGAAAAAATGGCTATGCTGTAAAGTTGGTCAAAATATTGAAAATTACCATAGTTATGAGCGTGCATTGAAAAATTGCAAAGTAGACTCATAACTTTGTTGTTTTCTCATATTTTTACCCCAACTTTTTAACATTGCCTTCCTATGAGCCCACCTCATGAACAATGCCAGAGAATATTTTCTAATCCTGTACAAAAGGTGATTTGTGCCACAAGTACAAAAACACATTTTGGCCAGGACTTGAAAATGCCAGCAGTCACATTCATGAGATGCTATGAAAAATAGGCTATGTTGAACATTTGTGTTCAAAATATTGAAAATTACCAAAGTTACAACCCAGTGTTTGTAAATTTCAATGTAGGATCATAACTTTCATTGTAATTAGTATTTTTACCCTAAATTTTCAACATAGCCATCTTATGACCCTACCTCATGAACAAGGGGCAGGGAAAATTTTCAACTTCTGCCCAAAAGGTAATTTTTTGCAGTGACCGCAAAATCATCTTTCGGGACATGAAAACACATTTTGGCCAGGATTTGAAAAATGAGAGCTGTCACATTCATGAGACGCTATGAAGAAAATACTGTGTTGAAAATTTGGGGTCAAAACTGATTACACGTCACTAAAAATTGATTGCACTTTAAGCCTGTTTAAATCCAAGCTTGTCTCCTCCCTCGCCCTGCCTGGCTCTTGCAACTGCTACCGCTGACTATCTTTCCTATTCACTATGTGGCACCTTACTTGATGTGTAGCTATCATTACAATAGCAGCAATAAATGAATGGTACAGTCCATCAGTAGTAAATGCAAAAAATAATTTATTGCTCACATTGAAGCAGCAAAAATCATCGTGCCACATAGGGAAATTACACAAACTCACACAAGGTCCTGACCGGTTTTGCACATGCGCTCTTCATTAGGGATGCATGAAACCGGTAGGGCCCTTATGCCATTCATTTGTTGCTGCTATTGTATTTTTGCTAAACTAGGCACATCAGTCCCGGAGCAGCCCTTGTCGTAGTGCATTAGCTATCATGACACACATGTATTGACTTATTACTGTGGTAGCACTAATTGAATAACTCTTTCTTGCCTCTGCCCATAAGTGTTTACTGTTGCTAAACTGCACTCTTACTGTACTGTAATATATGGATAAGCCTCAATAATACTATACTAAGTTATACAAACATTTCACAGTAATACATCACTGCTCTCAATAATACTACCCTGAAAGTGATAATACTCTCGTTTTTGCTGATAATACTACAGTTCAAAGGTAATCTCCAACTGCAGTATTATCAATGGATCCATCTATTACAAAAAATGACAGAAAGATAAGTGTTTTACAAGTCAGTAATATCATCTTGAGGTTTTGGGGACTTTAGGACCTCTCGAGCTTCGATCTCGAGGTTCCATGTCCCCAAAATCTCTCAATGGTATTACTGCCTTGTAATACCACTTATCTATCTATTATTCTATTTGTATTGTATTGTATTATACTGCATTGTATTGAGTTGTGCTTTATACATGCAAATCACCTGTACTTGCTGTTTTCTGTTGTACCTCACTCTAAATCCTTTTGAAAATAGGTTCTGCTTAAACGGTTTTATGTGAAATAAATAAAATAAAAATATTGAAAATTACCAAAGTTGCAAGCCTGTGTTTGCAAATTTCAATGTAGACTCATAACTTTATTGTTTTTTAATATTTTTTTCCCAAACTTTTCAACATAGCCTTCTTACTACCCCACCTCATGAACAAGGGTGGAGAAAATGTTCAGCTCCTGTCTGAAAGGTGATTTCACACAGCAACCACAAAATCACCTTTCAGAACAGATTGCCTAATTCCACCACCATTGAAGTGGAGTCCCAAAAAGGCATGTTGAAAATTTGGAGCAAATATAAAAATGGCAAGATATGCTACTAAGGATGATGGCGGTGCTTAGCCCTCCCAGGAAGTCCACGAGGGTCGTGAGGGCACTGAAGCTACCTGCCCTCCCTAGATTTTGACTGCAGGAACACCCTTCCCCTGGAGCGAATAACGAACAAGGTACAGGACAACAGCAATTGCAGGAAGCACAGTTGCTTGCAGACGGCGTGCGATTTGGTGCCAAAAACCTTTTTGAATTTATGGACTCTCTACATAAATATAGTACTGCCTTCAGGTATTAATTACAAGAATTACAAGACTGCCTTTAAGAATCGGCGTAGCACTGCTGTTAGTTCATTTCTGCTGATATTTTTCAGTGCGTAGCCAATCATTTTGCCTGTTTAATTCAAGTACCTTAAGACAACCATTTGCCTGGTAGCTTTAAATTCAACCTAACAATCTTGATGAGTGTCTACAGTAATCCTTGTCGCCATAGTCTTATAAAAGTTACTTAGCCTACAGTTACAGTTTAAGATAACAGTTCATTTCGAACATTAACAGTGCTCCAGCAAAGTTAGATATTTTAAAAACCTGAATCAGTGCTCCAACTGCAACTGCATAGGAGTATTTCTCCATTTAGCCCTGCCTCTGTCCAACAATGCTCTTAAACTTGCCCCCTCTCTCCTTTTCTCTCAGTGCAGGGGTCATGAGGGCCTGGAGTCACCAGCCCTCCACAGGAGGTCCATGAGGGTTGCGAGGGCGTTGAAGCTACCTGCCCTCCCCAGATTTCGACTGCAGGACACCCCCCCGGAGCGAACAATGAACAAGGCATAGGACAATAGCGATTGCAGGAAGCACAGCTAGCCAAAGACTGTACCAAACCATGCACCAAAATAACTGCTCTAAACCTCTCCCAGCTAATCTCCCAACCCACACGGCTAAACCCAAAAATGCCAAACCACTCCCTCTTGGACTCTCGTCTATCCAAATGTATGTGGACAACACTGTACTGTACGCCTCAGGCCCTTCCACAGGTGAGGTGTCAAATGTGCTCCAACAGGACTTCAGTGCTGTACAGCAATGGTTCCAGTCAAACCAGCTATTCCTAAATATGAAAAAAAACATCTCGCTTACTTTCAGGATGCAACCACGGCTCTCCCGCCTAGTCTCATGCCGCTCTTTCCTAACCTTAGATGGGGCCCCCCTAGAGTCCTGCACCTCTTTCAGATACCTGGGTGTCTGGTTTGACCAATACCTGGATTTCTCCACCCATATCGATTCTTTACATAAAAAGCTTCACCCAAAACTTGGTGCTCTATACCGTAACAAAGACTGCATGCCCAAGCAAGTCTGTAGAGAAATTGTTCATAAAATGATTTTGCCACTGCTTGATTATTGCGCCGCGGTTTATGGCACTGCACCCTCTTCTAACCTGACCAGCCAGACACCCTTTTCCACTCTTTCTGTCGCTTCAGCCTGGACTGCCCCCCGATGACCCACCACTGCAACCTGTATAGGGACTTGGCCCTGCCCTCACTCCCGTCCCGCAGACTGATCCACTGCTTCAAAGTCATTGCCAAATTCTGGTCACAAACCCTTCCCCCTTACCTTGCGTCCACCATATCGGCTCAACCTTCCCCAGCCTATTCTCTCAGAAGCACAGAATCCAGGCTCCTCTAAGTGCCATTTATGCACACCTCCAAGGGCCAATCGGCTTTCAAATATCGCTTCCTCAAACTTTGGAATGACTTGCCTGCAGACATCAGGTGCTCCACGTACCCCAGACATCTCAACCCACTCCTCCACGTTCATTTCAACGCCACTTGCACATGCTCTCTGTAACCAAATACATACCCCACATGACCTCTGGTTCCTGCTACCCGCTAGACATGCCTTACTCAGCAGCTACACTGCAGGGTCCTTATAGTTAATGATGTCTGTTCTTTATTGCTGCAGATAATTGTACAAGTATGTAAATACCTAGCAACCACAATGTCAATGGTCCACAGCCTCTGGGTGAAACTCTGTATACTTTTAAATCCGTAATGTATGTAGTTTCTTCCTATGTTTCCCCAATACCCCAATTTCCCCCAGGTCACGTCTGGAAACGAGTGGTCCTCCGCTCAGTATGGCTGCCTGGTTAAACTCTTAAATAAATAAAATAAAATAAATAAGTTCAAAACCCCATTGAAATACATTGAACTGCATACCTGATTTCCTCAGTTCACAGTCCAGCATTGAAGAGTGAAGCCGTGTCTGTGGTTCAGAGAAGATTACCGCATTGGACCCACAGTGGGTAAATAAGGGCTTGGGTGTGGGGTGGTGGGTGTTGAGTGGGAAGGCTGGGTGAGGGAACAGTAATGGCCACAACAAACATTGATGGCCATTTTTCTGTTTTACAGGGTTTATTAAAAAAAACTATGAGGGACGATTTTCTTTACTTCGGGTCATGACACTGAAGGATTGGGCATGGCCAGTGTCAGTGTTATATTTGGCAGCGCCAGGGTGGGCTTCCTAGTGTGCAGAACTAAAATGGACAGGGTAGGAGGTAGAAACTGGCATGGGGGGATTGAGCACCCCCATGCTGGAAGATGAACATGGGTTGGGTTTGGGGGGAACAGGTACAGTGGGGCAGCAACAGACATCGATGGACGGTTTTCTTTTTTACAGGGTGTCTTTAAAAAAGACTATGAGGGACAGTTTTCTTTATTTCAGGTTGAGACACTGGAGGATTGGGTACCCTCAGTGTCAGTGTTATTCCAGACTGTCTTGTGGTGTTCATGTTGTGATGATGACTGACTGAAGTTGCTTGCTTCTGCTTGGGTTGGAGTTCACCACATCAGCCTTTATTGTGCTGGTGCAACTGTTTCAAGAACCTGCCGCAACACTAAGACATAAATATAACACACCCAATAATTTATGATTTCATATTTTTTTGTGCCTATGTGACTAATCTGCTTTTTTCCATTTATTTTGTTGTGTCTCCATTACAGGAAGCAAGTACCACTGGAAAGTGGAATAAAACAGTGCTGTTGTTGCCAACAGTATTCTGAACAGATCTCCCGCTCAGCTGCCAAGGTAAGACAGCAATTCTGCATGGCAGTGAAACTCTATTGTTGTGACAGAGAATTTTGTTTCTGTTCAGGTCCCAGTATGTTATTCTGAAGGGGTGCCAGTTGCTCAACACTGATTAGAGCATCATCTGATGGCCACATGGGAAGGGAAACTGGCTTGGTGAGCCTGTGGCATTTTGTAAAAAGCACTTTATTTCATTAGTCTCCCTCACAGGTAGCATCCAATCAAACAGACCACCTTGGGGGCCCACACTGTGGGCATCATGGGCGTCACGCCTGAGTGCCATCCCCACAGCCATCCCTCTCAGCTGCTGAGGTCACACAGTAATTCTGCATGCAGTGAAATTCTACTGTTGTGAACGAGAAATGTGGTTTTGTTCAGGTTCTAATAGGCTTTTCTGAAAGGGCACCATTCACTCACCATTGATTAGAGCTTCATCTGATGGCCACAAGGGAAGGGAAACTGGCTTGATGTGCCTGTGCCGTTTTGTAAAAAGCACTTTATTTCATTAGTCTCCCTCACAGGTAGCATCCAATCAAACAGACCTCCTTGGGGGCCCACACTGTGGGCATCATGGGCGTCACGCCTGAGTGCCATCCCCACAGCCATCCCTCTCAGCTGCTAAGGTAAGACAGTAATTCTGCATGCAGTGACACTCTAGTGGTGTGATAGAGACATGTGGTTTTGTTCAGGTCCCAATAGGGTTTTCTGAAGGGGCACCAGTTGCTCGCCACTGATTATTTATTTTATTTATTTATTCATATCTCAGATTACAATACCTTTGAGCCAGAGGCTCTTTTACAAAGGTTCAACGCTGGAAAAACATGTGAATACAATGGTATATAAAAACAATAATTTTAACATAAAATTTGTTCATAACAAAATAAGTACAATTCATGCATAGGAGAATACAGTCATGGTACAGTATATTCAGAGGAATAGTCAAGTGCAACAAAATGTGTTTAAAAAAACAAGCTAGATCATGGGGAAAAATGAACATGAGGTGTGGAGACAAACAATGCTGCCTGAGGTAGGCATTGTTAGAAGGCGGGGGTGGGAGTGAGGGATACAGTATGAATGAAGAGGGGGGAAAACAACAGAAAACACATATACAGTGGGTGTGAAATAGAGGAGAGTGCGGCATGATACGGGGGGTAGGTAGTAAGAGACCAAATAGAAACCAAAGGGGAGGGGTAGAGGAGGGATTGAGATGATGGTAGGAGGGGAGCAGTATCAAGAATAGGTGGTGAGAGAAATGATGCTGAGCGAGGGGGGATTGAGATGAGGGGCAGCAAAAGTGAGAGAGTTGGGGGTAGGGAGGGAAATGAGAGGGGTGTTAAGGGGGGTGAGAAGGAGTGGAAAGGTGCCTAGTGGAAACAGAGAAAGGGAGCCAAGTAGAGAAAGAGGGGAAATTTATAGTTGGCAGTCACAGCTACTAAGTACAGTGAGATGATTCATAAGATTGAACTTAAAAGGCCCAGTCCTGGACTCTTCCCAAATACCAGAGGGAGGTTATTTAGCCAGTAGGGCACCCTGTATGAAAAGCAATGCTGTGCCTGGGATATGCGGCAAAAAGGCACTTGATACATCAGTTTAGACATGCCATGAGTGTGATGAGGGTTAGATGCAGGGATTAAGTATTTCTGAGTGACAGGGGTAGACTGACCGATTCTTTTTTGTCAGAAGGCAGGTTTGATAGGTGATTCTGACCTTCAGGTTTAACCAGTTGGTCTGTGTATACAGATTGCCAGTATGCATTTGCCTGTGAGCTCCAGTAATCAGCCTGCATGCCTTGTTGAGGGCTGTGCAGATCTTTTTGAGTGTGGTGTCCATAGCTGCTCCATAAACTATTAGGCCAAAGTCAACGATAGATAGAATTGAACTAGTAACAGCAGTCCGGAGTGCAGCTAGGATCATGCAGTGCCTGTACCTGTATAACAGTCCTAACCTGGTATTGACTGCCCTTGCAACAAGGTCAGTGTGCATACCAACAGAGAGGAAGGCATCCAGCATGATCCCAAGGTACTTGAAATTGGGTACTTGTTCAAGCAGAGAATCTCCATTGTTCAGTATGGTTAGATTGTGTGATTTGTACCTGTTGTGTAGGCTAGAGAAGAGCATGGTCTTGGTCTTCTTGTAATTCATTAGTAGCTTATGGTTTTAAACCAGGTCTCAGTGTCAGAGAAGCCAGCCTGGAGCTGTGTTTTTAGGGGGAGTGGGTCAGGTAGACTGGTATAAATGATGGAATCATCTGCATATAGCAGCATATTATTGGAGCATGCCTTGGGAGGTTATTGAGGAAGGGGCTCAAGAGTAATTGGCCTATTGAAAGCTTTTGTGAGGTCAATATAAATTGTCCCACAAGTTGTCCTCAGTCAAGGGCATTGTGTATCAATGAGGTGTACTCAAGCAAGGCAGTGGTGGTGCTGTGTGCCTTCCGGAAACCATGCTGTTGTGAGCATTGGATTTGGTACTTCTCAAAGTACTTGTTTAGTTGATTTGCCACAGTACATTCTAGTGCCTTCGAGGGAGGGGGAGGATTGAGATTGAGTAGCAATTAGAATATTGGGCACGGTCACTACTTTTGTATACAGGCATAACCTTGGCTGCTTTCCACCGCTGGGAGAATTGGCTGAGACATAGGGACTTATTTAATAGCTTTGTGAGAAGTGTTAGGACTTTATCAATGGTTAGACTAATGAGCTTAAGGCCTAGTGAGTCACTACTAAATCTAAACTTTCCGAGCACCTTTGGCAGGTATGTTTTAGCCTCCTTCCGGGAAACTGCCTTAAAGTGGAAAGGAGGGTGACCTTGAGGGGTGTCACAACTCCCTGTGCCAGTTGAGTTGCTTGGAGCATTGAAGAAGTCAGGGGAAGTACACCACTCAGGTCAGAGGAGGCCAGGTTGAAAGTGTCGGCAATGAGCTTGTGGTCCTGGGTGACTACCCCATTTATCTCCAACATGGAGGGGGATAACTTATTGGAGTTGCTCATGAGGCTTTTGATGTAACTCCAGAATTGCCTGCTATCCCCCCAGGAGGTTGTGAGCTCTTCTTTGAAGTGATTAGTTTTTGCTAGGCGGATCTGCCTGGTACCGGCATTCCTGGCAGCTCTGTATTGTTGCAGGCTGGTTTGCTAGCCAGAGACCCAAGCACGATGGCAGAGGTTGTCTGTTTGTCATGAGATTTAAGAGAGTTGGGGTAATCCAGGGGTTGACTAATCCCTTTACTTTACGTTTTTTAACAGGGGCATGGATAACACAAATCGCGTTGAATTTAGCAATGCAGTATTCAAGGGCTAGGTCTTCATTTTGAGCAGCATCGATAAAGGTCCAGTCTGTTTGTAACAGGGAGGCCTTAAGATGTTTGAACTGCCCAGTCTTTAGGACACGATGCGTTACCTTTTTTCCGGGCATTTTAGGGAATTGGTTCGACCAGAGGCAAAAGACCGGGGAATGGTTGCTAATGGCGTCAGGGAGGACTGTGGTGCCTGTGATTCTTTCAGGGCGGTTAGTAACTATCCAGTCAATCAACATACTGGTGCCAATCCAGTAATTAACCTTAGTAGGGGAATCAACCATTTGGGCAGCATTAATAGAGGAGATGGCATCCTTGAAGGGGTCAGCTTCAGGGGCCAGGCAGTTCACATTCAAATCCCCTAGAAGCACCACTTCAGTATTTTGTTGCAGGCTGGACAGATATTCAGTAACCACATTGATGCCACTGGCATGGTTGTGGGGGGTGTAGACAGAGGCTACAGTGAGAGTCTTACTATTGGTCCCTAGGAGTAGTAGTATGGCCAGGGTCTGGGTAGTTTTCCTGGTGCCCAGTAGGGGGAGGGCATGTCCCTGTAGAGTGTTCCTAAGGTAGATAGCATATCCCCCACCTTTTTCACCCATCCTGTCATGCCTATAAATGGTATATCCATCCAGGGAAATAGCAAAGTCAGGGGTCTTAGGGGTAAGCCAGGTCTCAACCACCGATAGCACATCTGATCTGTGCTGGGTGACCCATACTTGGAGAACGTCATATCTGTCCAGGAGACTGCAGATACTGATAGAGGCTAGATTTAGCATTCTGTAGTTAGATCCATGCTGGTGTAGCTGCTGCACAGGGCCGGGATTTGGGTGGATGTTATTTGATAAGAGGAAGAACTGCATGGCTATTCTTAATAGCAAGTGTTTAAATATTTAAATCTTGTATTTTGGTTTGTGCCTATTTGGCAAATGTAGTTTGTAGCATAGTGGCAGGGCAAGGCGGGTTCGCAGGGAGAGGGTGGGTGAGTAAAGTGAGCTGGTAAAGAGACCAGGCTGCCTGGTAAGGTGATGGCTATTTCAGGAGATATTGCACATAGTGGCAGGCCTGGGAGGGGCATGTGGTTGTGGGCAGAGGGGGCAGTGCATAATCGGTTGGTACTTGTACTAGCTTGTAGATATAACTGCTGCTATGATAAGGGCATGACTAGCTAAGCCTTTAAGGTAAAAAATGCAGTTGTAAAGCAGGAGCGCATATAGCAATTGCCAGGTAGAGCAGTACTCCCATGCAGATTTAAATAATGAGTCTTAGTGGAGAAGAGGTGTAGATTTAAATAGTGAATATTTGTGTAGCCAAGTGACTCAGAATCTGCAAATGGAAAAGGGGGGAGGGTGGGTCTAGAATTGGTTTGGACAAAAAGAGATTAAAAGGCATAAAAACTTAGATAAAGTGTAGCCGCTTGGATGGCCTAATGGTTACGACCACCAACTATGGTGTGGGAGATTATGTTGTGGTCAGCACATGTGTGAAAATGCAGCTAAAAGTTCCTGTAGTATTCCTGTTTAGTTACAGCTGCACTCTCCCCTCCTTTGGACAGAAGACATTAAACACATAGAAGTTTTGGTGTCTTTTTTTTATTCAGCCATATTTTCGGTGACAATAGCAGGATCTGATGCTCAGCTGAGATTCTGCTTATTGTCACTGAAAATATTGCTGAATACTGGTTATTACATGTCTGTAAGTCAATGACTATATGTTTGTAACTAAAAATGATGACTGTTGCATACGCTGATGAGGAACCTTTGTAAAACAGCCTCGGCTCAAAGGTATTGTAATCCTAGATTGAAATAAATAAATAAATAAATAAATAATAAAACCCAAATGAAAAAGACACCAAAACTTCTGTGTATTTAACGTCTTCTGTCTGAAGGAGGGGAGAGTGCGGCTGTAACTAAACAGGAATACTATGGTGTTGGAGGTCAAGGGTTTGAATCCTGGTAGGGGCTCAGGAAGGATGAGGAGAGAGGAACGCTTGGGATGTGTCTGCTAAGAGTGAGAGGACAGGGCTAGGAGCTGATGTAGAAAGGGTTAAATTATGCTAAGGATGCAGTGTGCCTTAGTATGTACAACAGTGACTCCTAGTGGCAAAGCAGTATAAAAACAATAGGGAAAGTGGGGAGATAGGTCACATGACCAGGGCTACCTATAAGAGTGGTGTCCACCCAGGGTGGGTGGGTGGGTGGAGTGGGACAGTCACCACATAAGCAGCTATGGACTGTCACATTAGTCACATGATTAGAGCATCATCTGATGGCCATAAGGGAAGGGAAACTGGCTTGATGTGCCTGTGCCATTTTGTAAAAAGCACTTTATTTCATTAGTCTCCCTCACAGGTAGCATCCAATCAAACAGACCTCCTTGGGGCCCACATCATGGGTATCATGGGCGTCATGCCTGAGTGTTGTTTTCACAGCCATCCCTTTCAGCTGCTAAGTTAAGACAGTAATTCTGCATGCAGTGAAACTCTAGTGGTGTGACAGAGAAATGTGGTTTTGTTCAGGTCCCAACAGGCTTTTTTGAAGAGGTACCAGCCGCTCCCCACTGATTAAAGCATCATCTGATAACCACAAGGGAAGGGAAACTGGCTTGATGTGCCTGTGCCGTTTTGTAAAAAGCACTTTATTTCATTAGTCTCCCTCACAGGTAGCATCCAATCAAACAGACCTCCTTGGGGGCCCACACTGTTGGGATCATAAGCATCACACTTGAGTGCCATTCTCACAGCTGTCCCTCTCAGCTGCTAAGGTAAGACAGCAATTCTGTACACAGTGAAACTCTACTGATGTGACAGAGAAATGTGGTTCTGTTTGGGTCCCAATAGGCTCTTCTGTTTTTTCTACTGGCCATAGCTATTAAAGGGTGGGGTATATGTTATTCTTGTAGCACCCATTAAGACCTTTATTTCAATATATAGATTGTGCCTCAAGTCCAAATACTGATGGAGTTGTGGCTTGTTGAAGTTCCAGTGTTATCCTATGGGAATTTTTATGTTTTATTACTTGCTTCTTCTATTGGCCATAACTATTTAAGGGTGGGGCATATGTTATTCTTGTAGTATCCATTAAGACCTTTGTTTCAATATATAGTTTGTCTCTTAAGTTCAAATACTGACTGAGTTATGGCTTGTTGAAGTTCCAATGTTATCCTATGGGAATTTTTGTGTTTTATTACTTTCTTTATACAAATGAAGGGTGGTGCTCTGCTGGCCATCTTGCTATCAATTTGGGGAAAAGGGCACTTCAGACACCCACCAAAGCACAATTTTGGAGCTGATGTACAATCATTCCACCTGAAAGCACTCCACTTGGGGGGGGGCAGAGAGTGTGTTTGATATACATTCTGTCCTACATGCCGAATACTCAGCTAGCTCCAATTACAATCAGTGGATGTGCTCAGTGTAAACAGCACAAGCAGCTTGTTAAACTAAGCACACTGGAGAAATTCATGTCTGCTGTCTTTTTAGTTCAGTCTTTAAGGACACCTAAACCCTCTTTTTACAGATTTCTATCTAAACAATGCCCTGTTGGTCAAAACTGAGTTTGTAATGTGACTGCATTGCTCCAGCGTGTGTGTGTGTGTGTGTGTGTGTATGTGTTTTAACTCTTTCAGGATCTAATTCTTAGTGTCATTCTGATCAGTTTGTTTCAGATTTGAATTATTTTCATAACTATTCACAAGTGTCATTAAAGGAATAATGCACAACAGGGTGTGTGTCTTGCTGGGTTAACATCACACCTCGGGTGGTTGGGCACCGAGTGCATCCAACACCCAAGAAGTGATATTATCTCAGCACAACACACACCCTGAAGTGCATTATTCCTATTATACAATGGCCCATTTTTTAAAACAAAGTGAAAAGTAAGAAAAAATATTTTTTGTTTTACATTTTTAATTCATTTTTTGTATGTGGAGGCATACACATTGGAAAAAAAGTCCATAGTTTCCATTCTGTCCACAAGACGGCACTGTTGCTATCTGAACTATGGCTCTCTTCTGTTACCCCCCCCCATATGTGCAACTTTCCTGTGTGTTTCATTGATATTCTAAAATACTTTCTGTGAAGTTTTTTTTTCTTGTTTTTTTTTTTTTTTTTTTTACAGTAACAGTTTCAAGATGGAACAGTTGAGAGATGAAGTGGCAGCAGCATGTATGGCTGGGACCAGGAGAACTGCAACAGCAATCTTAGGTGCCTCATGCAAAGTCTCCTCCCCTTGCACAGGTGTTTTTTTTTTTAAATGTAAGGGGGAAAAAAACATTTTGGATAACAAGCCTCCCACAGCTCTCTGAAGTATTTTGGCCAGTTTGTGATTTTCAAATTAATCTCTTTAGTGCGGCAGCCACAGTGGAGAAAGGCGGTTGAGCCAATTGGTGAGTGGTGCGTGCTCAATTCTGTTTAAAATGGGGACCCACTGTTCATTGCCATCACTAGTGGTACCATTGATGGTGATGGCTTTTATAAAAATAGAATGGTACCTTTTATTTATTTTGTGCAGGTTGTTTAAATTTGAAGAATTTTGATGGCGCTTATTTACAGGAAGAGAGGTGCATCCTGCCTTTTCCAGAAGCGTGCTGATCATGTGTTCACCAAGATGACCAGCCCTGAAGCCAGTCGCAGAACTGGCTGCACTGATCATAAAAAGTAAAAGTGAATATTTTAAGCTTTCAGTGTGGGAAAAGGAGGGGGGGTCTGGTTTTGTTCAGTGGGGAATGTATCTGTGAATTACTAAGGTGGAAAAGTGCAAGCATGTCAAGATCATAGTGTGTCAGGAGCATAGTGGTTGGCAGTCAAGTGTGCTTGAAGGGCTGAAGTGATTTTTTTACATGTCATTTGGTCATGTATGTGCTGGGACTACACCATAATGTTATGCTGGAATAACATCACGGGTGCAGCCCCAGACAGACTAGAGACCAGCATTGTTTCTTGTCATTGTATAATCTAGGTTAATGCATATTAAACAGTTCCTTTCAATGGTTCCACCAAGCTGGTTCAACAGAAAACCTGCTAACCGGCTTTACAATGACGCACACAATGTCAACTGCAATCGCGGTCCACATTGTGCCGTCGGGAAGACAATTGTGTTTTGCCCCTCACACCTCCCTGAATTTATTATAATCACCTCCACAGTGGAGGCGTTTTGGGGAGGAGGCACAAGACCCAGAGAAGCTGGTGCTGGGGTCCCATCTCGCTATAGCGTGACCATTACAGTGATCCACAGCGACCGATCATTTTGTTGCTGTAAGTGACCAGTCACTGTAACATTATGGATGAAGTAACGGTATACCCCTTTCAATTATGGAATGTCCACACTGAACTTGAAGAAACAACAGAGATCCCAAATTTATTTTTTTATTAATTTTTTTCATTTTATTTTTATTGCATTTATCAATAATGAACATACAATATAAGTACATTACAGAGAAAGGCAAATACATCAAGTATAAAACATAGAAATATTCAATAAGGATGCTTGTCACACAATCCCATTTAATACCACATAACTGGGACCTACTTCCTTACATTCAATTACCCATTAGTTCCCACATGGAGCCAGAATGCTGCCAAGGCTTGTGGTAAATATCAGTTATGCAGGTTGCCTCAGTAATACCCAAACCTGCCAAAAAAGCAGTATAAGATGTAATTCAAAATAAATCAGCACTCTGTAGGGCTTCTCACATTGTTCCCATGCTACACATCACTCAGCATATCTGGTAGTAGTAAAAATTAGAGAATAACATATATCAACAAGGGATGAACTAGTTAAAAAGAAAAAAAAAACAAGTGCTGGCACCTTACCTCAAACTACACCGGCGACCCATGTTCGGGAATGGACTCGGGCGCCGGAGGGTCGGCAGGGGAAGGAGAAGGATCGAGTGTCCGGAGGACTGCTCTCTTCTCCTGGGGTGCATTAGGGAGTGGCATCGCTCTGTAGTGGCCCCCGGTGGAGACCAGGGGTAATGCAGATGCAACACAGAGGGGAATTGGAGGAGGAAAAAGAGAAAATGGCACCTCCAAACTACCGGATGACGGCCACCTAGACCAATGCCTCCTCGGAACTCCAAAAAGCCGAACCGATCTCAGCAACACCCAGGGCCAACGCTGTTGGCTGCCAGAACCTTCCTCCATGGAAGAGGAGGACCCACCTGATGAAGGGTAACATCAGGTTAACCTGAGGTGGCTGAAATGTGGGGTCGGGGATCGGTGTTGGAGCCATAGCGGAAAGTGTCCTTTGGCAATTGGCCTGAAGGAGTTACAGATGGAAGCACAGGAGGAGATAAACAGATAACACAAAAAAAAAAAGACACTGTCCCGCCAGGATTTATAGGATAAGCACTCACCCTCCTACCAGCGAGCCCCAACAGTCCGGTGTGCTATAGTAGATCTGTGTTATCCCACAGGTGTCAACCTCAACCATTGCACATATCACCCCCCAAGGCTAACATCGAGGTTAGAAAACACAGCTATGCCAGCTCCTCCGAACCTCACCATGCAACAAGCAGGGAACACCGTCATTACAGAATCGCTAAATTTAAAGTTGGCTTCTAAGAAGAGGGTAATCATACTATGTAATTAGAGAAAAAGAAAAACATATATCAATAGCCTGGTAGAGGTAAACAAGTTAGAAGAGATATTTGAAACTGAAACTAAACCCTCCCATAACCCATAGCTGAGACATCCCAGCAGTTTAGTTATAGAAATAGTAGTTACGGGCTTGTTTCCCCATTTCAGCAATCAGGAACAATAAATTGAAGCACAGGGTAATAGGGAAGGCCCTTTTGGTTGGTAAAATGCCTCTTAACATGGATACAGGCTTTAAAAATCCGATAAGACAACTACAATAAACTCTCAGTCAGTAAAAACAAAGGCTGAAAATACTATTTGGGGAGTTATTGGCAAATAGGGAATGGGAACAGGGAATGAGGAAATTGTTTAACCAGGAAAGGCACACTAAGCCAAAGCTTGTTTCCAGGTGTGGCCTGGGAGGACAAGGAAGTTAAGTGACTTGCTCAGGGTCACACAGTATGCAAGTGGGGTCTGTGGGATTCAAACCCCAGTCTCCAGGTTTGCAGCTCAGTCCCCTAAACCACAGCACTATACTGCGTCCTAAACCTCAGGTCTCTTCATCCTCCAACTGTTCCTCTTCTGCTGGCTCTAATCACCCTTTAAGTTTTTCAGAGAAAGCCCCCGCCGCCTTAGGATCCCGAAATAGTACATCTTTTCTTGAACAGTGAGCTACAGGTGAGTGGGAAAGCTTAACCGATAGCAGATTCCTGCTAGTGTTGCTAGATAGTATCCTAGAAATTAGAATACCAACAGATACCTCCCATTTGGCAGATAGTTGCTGTGGTAGGATAGTAGTACTATCTGAAAATGGATCCTACCCTCTAGGATCCAGCTCAGATCCTAACTATCTGACCTAGGATCCCTGGATCTGACCTAGAATCCATCACTATCTGACCCCAGATCCTAACTATCTGACCTAGGATCCCTGGGTCCTAACTAGGATCCATCACTATCTGACCCTGGATCCTAACTATTTGACCTAGGATCCCTGAATCTGAACTAGCATACCTGGATCCTAACTAGGATCCATCACTATCTGACACCGAATCCTAACTATTTGACCTAGGATCCCTGGATCTGAACTAGCATACCTGGATCCTAACTAGGATCCATCACTATCTGACCCTGGATCCTACATCTGTCTTTGGTAGGATTTCTAGTAGGATCCAAGTTAGGATACCAGCATTATCTGACAGATAGTGGTGGGATCCACAAAAGCACTATCTGAGCAACACTAATTCCTGCCTCTCTTAATTTCAGCATGACTCACTCAAAGGCCTTGTGACGCATGTCGCATAGGCATAGTCGGGTAAAAAATGGATTTTGTGGTTGTCCAAAGCCAGAGCATGATCTCTGGCTGCACAGATGAGCTGATCTCATTCCCACACCAAGTCGGTCACCATAAGAATAGTGCATGGTCTGTCTGACTGCACACTGGCCATCCGTGGATTGATACTGTATGCTTTTACTATGTGAGGAGCATGGCACAAACCCAAAGCTTCTGGAAGCCATCTCTCCAGAAAGATAGCCACATTGTTGCCTTCCGTCCCTTCTGGGACCCCCAGGATTCTAATGTTCTGGGCTCAGATGGCATTCTCAAGCTGTTCCAGGCATGTTTTATGAGTTCTTGCTCCTTCACCATTGACGCAGCTGTAGCTATCGCCTTCCTGGCGTTAGTCGATGATTCGGCTACACTCCCAACAATGCCTTCAGTTTTATTTTCTACAATTACCAACCTCTATGTGTATAAGTCCAACTTTGCTTCAGTTCTATTGCTAGAGGATGTTAGAGGAGCGATGACTTTTTGCAGTGAATCAAGTGTGGCAGGCTGGCCCCCACTGGGCGGGAAGGGCAGTAATGGTGGATCCCCCTTGCTAGAAGGTCCGAGTAATGCTCCATCAGTTTTTATGGCTTTGGATTGGCTCATGTTAACCAAACTTTCAAAAGGCACCCTCTGTGCCTTGATCTAGCAGAAAATGTCGAGTTTGCTACAGCAAATTCCCAAAAGATGAAGTTTAAGTTGGTTCAATTTGCCTGTGGCTGAGGAGCTCTACAAAAAGCAGCTTGCTTGCTGGGCTGCTCGGCTTCACCTCTGGATCCCAGATTTATTATACGTATTCATACATAACTTCAGTTAATTCATGGAGAACACATTCAGCTTTTACACGGCCGGTATATAATAGCAGCTTTTACCAGGACCTAGGAGGTCGCACAGTTTTTAGGGCAGTATTAACTCGAGATCACTATGGTCACAAACATTTGAAGGCAACACAAGTCCCAAAACAGTTCACAGTGCCTGATAGACCATTATTCTTCACAGGCACCCAAACTCTCAATGATCCACATCTCTCTCTCTCTCTCTCTCTCTCTTTCTCTCTCTCTCTCTCTCTCTCTCTCTCTCTCTCTCTCTCTCTCTCTCTCTCTCTCTCTCTCTCTCTCTCTCTCTCTCTCTCTCTCCACTGACTCAGCAGGTCTCCCTCAGAACATCTAATCTTCATTCTTCATGGCTTGGGGATTTCTGGGTTCCCTCATGACCCCGTCATCCTTTCCCAGAACTGGCAGCAACTCTCCCTGAACTGAAAAGGGTGCATGTCCCACAGAGCTCCAAGGCAACTTGCTCTCTGGACACTACACTCCCTGCTGCATTCTTGCCCACTGGATCCCTACACAAATCTGCGCAGGCTGCCAGGGCACTCGGTAACTTGTGACTGCTGGCTCCCCTCTTGACTTTAACCACCCTCCAAGATATATAGATACACAGATGTTGATGGTAGATAAGGGCCTATGGCCCACCTAGTCTGCCTATTTGTGCATGTAACTGTGCTTCTTCAAGCTTCCCTAGAACTAGGTTGTCCCCTTCCCCCGATTACCAGGATCTCTGCTTCCTATCCCATGCACTCTTGAATCCTGTAAGTTTCTGCCCCTACTGCCTCTTCCAGCAGGGCATTCCATTTGTCCAACACCCTCTCCGTGAAAAAGTACTTCTTTACATTCCTCTTGAACTTCCCTACCAAGATACTGTGTAGCTTGTGGCTGCTGGCTCCCACTTCTTCCTCTATGCCCCCCCAAGTGCTACCGGCTGGAGGCCAGAGTAGGCAATCACCCCTGCCCAGCCCAGACTCACTCTCACTCCTTCGCTGCTCATTCCTCTGACTGGAACTCCCCCTCCAACATAAACTGCTGGGCTTTATCCCCCTGCATACCCATAGTGACCTCCCAACCCACAGAAGGCTGCATCTGAGTGCCAAGAAGAATTAACCCTTTTCCCTACTGGGCCGAATTAGGTCACAAAAACCCAGGGGGGGTGAATAGACTAGTAATCTCCCACAGGGAGGTTACAAAAACATAGAAACTGATAGCAGATATTGACTGCTAGGCCCATCTGGTCTGCCCATTTTTAATTATGACCACTTTTGATGAAGATCCAACTTGATCTACAGCATTGTCTCTTCCACCCCTTCCTTCCTCCTAGGATTCCTTTGTGACTGTCCCAGGCATTTTTGAAACCTGCCACTGGTTTCACACCCACTGCTACCTATGAAAGGTTGTTCCAGGAATCCACCATCCCTTCTGTAAAGAAGTACTTCCTCACATCTCTCCTGAATCTACCTCCTTCCAGTTTCATATCATGACCCCTTGTTCTACAGCACCTTTTTATCTGAAACATATCTCCCTTCTGTACCTTATTAAGCCTCGTGAGATATTTAAAGCTCTCCATAATATCTCCACTCTCCTTCCTCTCCTCCAGGGTGTACATATTGATCTCTTTCAGTCCCTTCTCAAAAAGCTTCTGATGCAGACCTTACACCATTTTGACAGACCTCAGCTCTCTGCCTGACTCTTTCTCCTTTTTCCAATTGTTCCTCCTACCACACCTTTCTACTATGACTGCTCCTTTCTCCCCCTTCCTCCTTTGCTAACCCCCTGCTTCCTTGAATAACTTGCATCCTGGTGGGACTCTGTCTCCTTGGGATCTCCTTACTCTCTTTCTTAGCCTGTGGTGGCCCACTTTTTGCCTCTTTTATTTTTTCCATCACCCCCACCCGGCTACTTTAAATGTCCATTGAAATAACATTTGAACCATCCACTGTGGACTGTGGTTGTCTCCTGGATAATAGCAAGCCATCACCTAGGTATAAGTTCTTATTCTTCCAGGTTGGCCCACAGTCCCCAATGCAGCTATACCTCTCTTCTCTGCACCATTTCTTCTACCATTGTTTGAAGGCCTGGGTGTGGAGCTCCCTTGCCTTCCAAATGTAGTACAAGACACACTCACCACTCGCATTTTAAACACATGGGAAACACAGGATAAACCAGAAAAATGATCTACCTTTACCAAAAATGAAATTTACACATGGAGTTGACTACAGCAATTCATCTTTACATTTAAGCCGATGAAACACCCTGTCAAGTTAATACATTAGCAGCCATAGTGGCTCTGAATAGAATTTGTTCTATTGGTAGTAACTACTTAAGGGTGGGATAAATGTTATTCTTGTATTACCCATTAAGACCTTTGTTTTGACATATAGATGGTCTCTTACATACAAATATTGATGGAGTTATGGCTTGCTGAAGTTCCAATGTTATCCTATGGGAATTTTTATGTTTTATTATTTGTTTTTTCTATTGGCCATAACTATTTAATGGTGGGTACTGTATATGTTATTCTTGCAGTATCCCTTATGATCTTTGTTTCAATATACAGATTATCCCACAAGTCCAAATATTGACAGAGTTATGGCTTATTGAATTTCCAGTGTTATCCTATGGGAATTTTCATGTATTATTATTTGCTTTTTTTCTATTGGTTGTAACTATTTTAGGGTGGGGCATGTGTTTTTCTTGTAGTACCCATAAAGACATTTGTTTTAATATCTAGATGGTCCCTTAAGTCCAGATACTGACAAAGTTACGGCTTGTTGAAATTCCAATGTTATCCTATGGAAATTTTTTTGTTTTATTTTTTGCTTTTTCTATTGGTCATAACTATTTAAGAGTGGGGTATATGTTATTCTGGTCATACCCATTAAGACCTTTGTTTTGATATATGGATTGTCCCTTAAGTCCAAATATTGACCAAGTTATGGCTTCTTAAATGTCCAGTGTTATCCTATGGGACACTGCATGCCCATGAACTCTCCTCCTCCTCCCCAAGCACCAGCGGCACAAGCCAGCCTCTGGCACCCGTGTACAAGCCAAAATATCATGAACTCTTCTTCTCCTCCTTCTCCTCAAGCACCAGCAGCATAAGACAGCCTCTGGTACCAATGTACAAGCCAAAGTGCCATGAACTCTCCTCCTCCTCAAGTACTAGCAGCACAAGACAGCCCCTGGCACCAGTGTACAAGCCAAAGTGCTGTGAACTCTCCTACTCCTCTTCAAGCACTAGCACAGCAGCATAACTTGCCATCTGGCAGAATCATACAATCCAACTTCAACATGTGGACTTACTCCTCCTGCTGAAGAACTGGTGGCAGCTTAACCCAGGAAGGACCATTTTTTTCACAGTTCAACAAACAAGAGGGCAACAGGGCACTCATCATTGCAATTCATCCCAATAAGGAAGAGTACAATAATGGCATCAGGACAGCATCTCTCTGCATGGGTAACAGTGACTGAGAATGACTACCATGTAACATCACCATCACCACCAGGACAGACCTCAGTGTCCAGAAATGACTACTGCTGTGTCCTCACCTCCACTGGCACCCACCAGCCCCTGCTGCCATCTGGGTTTTCAATGAACAGATGGAAATGTATTCCTAATTATTCTCCATTCAGTGAACACCTTAACAGCAGTACATCCATGTAAGTGATGCAAATGAAGACATTCAACTAAAGGTAAGTGACCCTGTCAGGACAAGGTAAGTGGATTATTTTTTTAAAACATACTTGAATATTACTTAATGTCATCAAGGGGTATATCTCTATGTTGATGGCAGCATATCACAGACTGTTATCAATGTTTGAGATGTTAAACGTTTAAAAAGGGTTGTAACATGCACAACGTTCATATCAAAGGTCTGATACAAATGTCCTATCTTGGATTCCTGGATCTGACACTGGATCCAACCACGGATCCTTGGATCCTGACCTAGTATCTTCCATGGTCTAACCCCAGATTTGACATCTGACTTTGGTCAGATTTCTGGTCAGATCCCATGTTGGATTCCTGCACTATCCAATGGAGGGTAGTCGGATCCACAAAAGCATTATCTGAGCAACACTAATGGAATGCAGTGTGCCTAAGTAAACAAGTTTACACAGCACGAGTGCACTTTCTAACAAGAGTGCAATTATTATTTATTTTATTCATTTAGTTTTTGTTAACCAAGCAGGTGCGCTAGACAATAGAATTTCCTATTTTCAAGGTACAACCCGGGAGGGTTACAGACATAGTGACAGAGGTCACATGGTGACAATACATTTCATAGCAGAGCTTATGAGGACTAGTAATACAAGACCTCAAAATATGTTAAGAACTGGCATGTTACAATTGTACAGCAGTGGTACGGCTGTACATTCCCGAAACAGAGAATTCAGCTGTGATACAGCAGTACAGACAGTTATAAGGGTCAACAACAATATGGTACAATCAGTGCCCAGAGGAGCTCATCCAGGTTTTGCAGAGCACAAGTACACTTTGATTTGAAGCGCAGTTAGATCTAACAGGTGAGACTGGTGGTTACCAGAGGAGTGGCTGTGACAAACTCAGCAGGGTTTTTTAAATTAAGGACTTTTTTGCACTTTATCAACCACAATTTTCTTCATGTATTAAACTAAAGAGCTAAAAATAACACTAACTGAAGCTGCTACTAGAAGAATGGTATTTAAACTTGTGGCATGCCGAGTAAAGACCTATACAAAATTGGAGATAAAAGGCACGCTGATGTGAAAATAAAGTTGTTGTTCACGAGACGCTGGTAAGTGTTTTCAATCTCAAATAGACACACACTTAAGATCTACTGACCCCATGAGCCTTTAGCTTAGTTACTGACTCCATGCATGTAAGTAATGTATGTTTTTCTTACTACCCTTTACTAGCTACAGTGACCTGTAACTAGTCTATAATAACTCTGTGGCTGTCTCTCACCCCAGGACAATGTTGAAAGCTAGGTCTTTCACCTTAATAAGTCTATCCAGGTGTGTGAAAATTCAAAAAAACATAAACATAAAATAGCTCTTCTGAAAGGCTAGGAGTATTGCTGCACTAAGGAATTCAGTGACAGCTGAAGGTCACACAATAAGCTATGGATGCAAAGGATTGGAAAAGAATCTCCTGCTTTACTGTTCTTTGTTCGGTGCTCTAGAAAGACCACACTGTCTCAATCTATAGACAGTCCCTTTAAAAGCAAGTTCAATGTGTGACTGCCAGGTATGTAAGTGCTTGTGCAGCATTACTTTGAGTATTACTTTTGCTTGTCTCTTTTCTCTGGGCTTCTGCAATCAGTAGAGGTGCCAGGAGAGGTTTCTTGAGGCTAAAGAAAATTGGTAGCTAAAAGAGCCACACCAGAGGCTGAGCACTGGAGAAGGAGGAGGGGTGGGAAGTGGTCATGAAAAACACTAGGCAGAGGAGGTGGGTGAGTGAGTGAGTGAGTGAGTGAGTGAGTGGCTTATGAAGGGCAGAGTGTGGAGTCTATCAGCCAGCCATTGAACCACTGGTGAAACCTTTCAGCTCAATGTGTGGCAACCTGTAATGTAAGTGGTTTTGCAGCATTACTTTGAGTATTACTTTGGCTTGTCTCTTTCCTCTAGATTTCCATGCTCAGTAGAGATGCCACGAGAGGTTTCTCAAGGCTAAAGGATATTGGTAACTAAAACAGCCTAAGGCTAAAAGTGTGATGTAACGGAACCTGCCTCCTCTAACTCATGGAATAGTTTCAATAACACGGAGAAGTGGAAAAATATCCTGTGGGTGAAACCTCTGGAGAAGAAAGGTTACTGGGTTAGCCTTCCCTCCAGGCTTCTAAAAATTATGAGGCTAGCTGTCGATAAGCTTGGTGGAGTTTAGGTTTCAAGCAGGATGATGCAAATGAACCATGATCCTGGTGATGTGAGTTGGTATGTTCTCCTGAAGCAGAAATATCTGTACAATCATGAATGACTGGCTTGAAAATAGGTGAGGACTCAAGACCCAGACAAAACAGCAATACTCTGACATGAAAGATGAACCACGAAGTAGTCATGATGTAATAGTTTTTTGTACAAAGAAAATGATGAGTAGAATAAGGATTCCAGCCATAGCTTGCAGTTGCTGAAGGACTTCAATGGGACACCAAGCTGAGTTTGTTGTGAAATAGGATATGTGGACCCCTTACTACTTCTGTCAGTTTTGATCTTGTTAAAGTAAGAATAAAGTGATTTTATGATGCTTTCTTGAGGCTGTTCTTTGTTAGGTGAATTGCAGGATTGAAGACAGGAGAAGTGATAAGTTCCACAGGTCTTAAGAATCCAAAGAATACTAATGTCACAGATGTTTGAAGATTAAAATCTGGGGAAGATCCAAAACTCCATATTTTAAAAGGCCCATCACTGAAGAATGTAGGTTTTAATCCAAAGGCTTCCTTGAGAAATGTTGAGGAGTAGATTTTCTTGCACGTTAAATTAGACCTTGATTGCTAGGATAAGCAAGAGCATATGGTATCAGAATGGATAGACAACAAGGCAAACCACATGCCTGAGATATACTGTTTGATTGTTGGAGCTGTCAAGCTAAATGTTTGATAGCAGAAGGATGCAAATGCAATAATATGTGGAACAGAATATAGCAGAAGGTCTATGTTTTGAAGGGTGCAGAAGATAATGTATTTCTTCCATGCAACTCAGAAGGCAAACATGTTGATGCAGGTAGAGAATCCCAGATGGTAGCAGAAGCATGGTTAAAATATATAATTTGCAGCTCTTGGAATGGTGGAAAAGGACTGATATTTTGTTGGTGTGAGGGCAAGCAGGTCTGAATGAATTAGAGAAATAGACAGTGTGCTCAAATACAGCGAGGGAGAAGACAGTACATTATATAAGTTGTAAGAATTCAAAAAAGACTAAGATCGTTGCCTACTGTAAGAACTGAGTGGTTAGTGAACCAAAGACTTAAACCTGTTAGAGATTTGTTAGGCTGCAATATAATGCATGGACTACAAGCTTCCTGGAGGGTGGTACTTGAGGAATAAATTTCTTAGGTCTTGAAGGGATACTTTAACTGCTGGACTGAATACGTACAGTGGTTCCTCACTATAACAAATAAAATGGGGGCTATATAATGCGTTTGTTATGCTGGCATGTTCATTAAATCAAGGGAGCATGTTCGCAATAACCACAATCCACAGTAAAAGGACACAAAGCAGGAAGTAACCAACAGCAGAATAACGTCGGGGGCACATATTAACAACCAGTCTTTTATAGAGTCACTGTTTCTTAAGAAAGAGGATTCAGGCTCAAAAGAAACAGCAGCTTAAGGACAGAGGAGGCAAACTGGTACGACAAGCTGCGCTCTCACTCAGACCTTAATGCAGAGCAATTGAATCCAGAACCTCAAGCTCCTACCACTGACCGAACATGAAATCAACGGTATGGTTTCCCTTCTCCTGCCAGAACTGCAATACCAGCTTCATGGTGACCCAATTCCTGTTGACACCAGTAAATAGTCATATCACTTTCCAGATGCCTCATCGAGGTACAGGTACAGAAAGTGATCGACGGAGGCTTACTAAAGTGTCTCAGTGTCCACCCACACCTGAAATGTTACTCAGCATTGCACTGGCCTGTTCCCTTCCTGTGCTGTGGAGCCTTTTCTTTGTTGAGTCATACAATCTGGAACTTTTCCACCACCACATTATCCTCCTCAATGGTTCCCTTCTGCTACTTGCTGAAACATTGCAACTTGAATCATTTGTGAAACCCAACGTCAAAAAGCCAGATCTGGGGCAACAACCACACATGCACACACACACACACACACACACACACACACACACATATCACATATATAAAAAACCAGACTTTGTGTCTGGTAATGTATAGCAGCTATGTCGGCTCTGACCAGACTTTGTTTAAAAGACTAGCAAGTTCATTTATTGGAGTATGTGTGTGTATATATACTTTCACAAATGTCCTCCTGAAAACAGTGGTTTCACATTTGATATCAGAAGCCACTAACCCTGTTTGGTATAACCTGGAATTTACTATAACATGATTCGTTACAGCAAGGGAGCGCTGTATGAGCTAGGATAGATTGATTTTAAGGTAAATGGAATGTCCAATATACAGTATAGCATCTGACAGTACTGAAAAACAGGTCTAATACTTGACAGCAGTAGATCTAGGTGACAGCCTAGTGGTCAGAGCAGTATGATATGGCTAAAAGTCTGATTACTTGTGAGGAGTATGATGAGGCAGAAAGGCTGATTTCATGGAGCAGTATGATGGGCTGATAGCCTGAACAGCTATGAGATGTATGATATAGATGACAGGTCAATGACATGTAAGCAGTATGATGTGGCCCACAGGCTGAACAACTATGAGTAGTATGATATGGATGACAGGTCGATTGCTTATGAGCAGTTTGATGTGGCCAACAAGCCGAATACTAGTGAGTTGTAAGATGAATCCAGCAGGCCAAATACTTATGAGCAGTATGATGTGGTTGACAGGCTAGATACGTCGATGAGGCGGAAAGGCTGAACAGCTGTAAGCAGTATGATATGGACGACAAGCCAATTGCTATTCAGCAGTATGATGTTGCTGAAGGGCTGCTTCTTTGTTTGCGGAATGATGTGGCCAACAGGCGGATTGCTTGTGCACAGTATGCACATCCTAGGATGATTGAGTAGGAGTCAGAGGATGGAAGTACTGAATTGCATATGAAATTCATGTTGATCTTCTCAGGACATTCATTAGAGAGGAGGAAGATTGACCTGTATTTATTACGGCTAAGTCTTCATGCTTATCAGAAGAGAATATGTCAGGTGTATTGTTCTAAAATGTTACCCCAGGTGAGAGAAGCTGTTGCAAAAGGATATAGTTCCGATAAGGAAGACATGGATTGAAAACAAGGAATCAGATTTCTGATGGCCTTGGATGAGCAAACCAAAAATGTCACAAAATGCCTCAAAACCATAGGATGGTGTTGCATCAAGAAAAGTTTGAGTGTTAAATTCTATAGCTCAATCTTTACAAAAATGAATATAACATTCCAGTCCAAGAGCAAATGTGACCACATGATGAGGTCTGAACAAGTGAAAGCAGTGATGGCAAGATGATAATCCAGAGCAGTGCCAGTTACAAAATGTTCCATATAAAAAGGGATATAAAATTATAGGATCATTTGCGTGAGGCAGAAGGGACCAAATTGGAATGCCAAACAGTCTGACTTGAGGCATCTGGATAAGAAGAAGCAAACAAATAACTAAGGTGGATGGCATCGAATAAACTCTGGCATGGAAGTCTTTGTCGAGGCCCAAGAGAAACATCTGACTCAAAATTGCTTGATATGAGGGAAATACAATCTGTTGTTCTTTTCATCCAAAAAGATTAATTGGCGTGTGAAAATATTTACTTAAACATTGAAATACTGTATAAGATGAATGGGAATTTGGAAATGGACAGGAAATTGAACAACAAAAAGAATAAAGAACTACTGAACAACTAGAGGTCTTTAAGGTGAGGTCTTCAGATGTGTCAGTGTGCCTCAGTTGGTAGCACAACTGTCTCTGGGCTAGAACGTCATGGGTTCTTGTTCCACAGTGGGATTGGGCTCACACCTTAAAACACTGGCTCCTGAGTGCAGTACTGGGGGGATGCTGTACTGTCAGAGTGTGCCCTCCTTTGGATAACATGCCAGACTGAGGTCACCTTTACCCATCTCTGGTGCTGTCCTACTGGGTGTCAAGGTGGAAGTAAAAGAACCGAAGAGGATTTTCCCCAGTGTCCTGGCAAACATTCCTCTTACCATAAAACTGATTCATGCTATACAAGGCTGAGTGTGGGTGTTGATGTGCAAAATGGCTGCCACTACATATTCAGTCACTTCATTACAGTCTAGCATTGCTTCTAAAGCACTTTGGGATACAATGTGTTTGCAAAGTGGTATGGAAATGCTGATTTTGATTCTTCTTCTTTAAGTATTTATGAAAAGAGAGGACAGAAGGCTGCAAAATGACAAGATGACACCATATGGAATGGGTGGGGGCATGTAGTCCAGCACAGTGCTTGTGATATAAGTCATTATTTAGAATTGCCCAAGATACTCAAGATTTAACTCTCGATAGATAGTACATGTAGGTACTGGTGGTGAAAGTGAAGCTGATTTGCTGTTATTGCTATGAGATACAAGTCAAACAGGTTCTGCTTTTTGGCAGAGGAAGAAATGATGGGCCTTCAATACTCCATATGCAGACAGCAGCTTGGGAAAAGTCCATTCTGTAAGGAAGAACTGAGATCATGAGAAGGTGTCCTGTGAAGAATTTAGTGGATGGCAGACTACTCAGAATTCATGCTCTCAAGGTTAAAATTGACGAAGTGAGTGACCGGAAAGGTTTGAGGCTGAGAACCATAATGAGGAGGATTAGATACATTTGAATGGAGCTCAGGGTGTTGACCCTGTCCCAAGGAGGTAACCGCTATGGAAGGATGACCGCCAGCATCCCAAGAGATGCTCTGGGGATGGGACCCCATTCCAAGTACAGCCTAGGCTAGGCACACAGCCACATGACTGTGCTCCTACAGCTGTTTCCCTATACTGCTACATCGCTTATCCCAGGAGCCATAGGAATTAGTGAAAAACAAGGTCAACAAAATCAACAAAGAATTACCAAGCAAACAAGAGGTCACCAAATCCAGCACCCACTACATTATGTTGTAGGAGTTCCAGAGGGAAAGTGATGCCATTGTAACACCTCAGCATGATAAGCAAAAGACAGAGGTCAACCAGCAGCAGTAGTTAATACAAATAAAGGCTGCAAGACAGGCATCCAAAAGCAGCAACTGAAGGAAAGAAGGCTGTTGCTGGATTTCCCAGGGAAAGAAGCCAGTTGGCCAGGAAAGGAAAGCAGGAAGCTCTGAACTAGGATGGGAAAGGAGACCTGAAAGAAATACAAACAACAAGACCCCAAAAGCACAGAAAAGAGGGAGGAAGCCACAGACAACGGGCAGCTGGGGCAGAAATAAACAAAAATGGGGGAGGGGGGCTGCAGTAGAAACAAGCACCAGAGAGAGAGATAGAGCAAGACAGCAGCACAGAAAGGAAGAGTAAAGCACAGCAAATAGAACTAGGAAAGAAAACAGAGGAAACAAGAATGGGGGAAGGGGCGATCCAGCAGAAACATGCATGAGAGAGAGAAACAGAGAGAGAGAGAAATAAAGTAAGACAGCAGCACAAAAAGGAAAAGTGAAGCACAGCAAATGGAACCAGTAAAGAAAATAATTGGGGGGGGCAGAAGCAAAGGGAACAAGCAGGCCACAGAAATACAACAGCAGCAGCAGCAGCAGCACCAAAGAGAGCTAAAACAGCAGAAGAAGGAGTAAACAGCAGAGTCAAAATGGACAGGAGGGAGAAGACACAAGGAAAGAGACGTAAAACAAAATGGCAGAGAAAGCACAAAATTAGGAGGCAGCACTGAGGTAAGACCAAATGTAAAAAACACTAAGCAGAGGAGGTGTGTGAGTGAGTGGCTTATGTAGGTCAGGGGGTAGTCTGTCAGTCACCCATTGAACCACAGGTGAAACCAATCAAGTATTGCTACATACTCCAGCCTCCTTCCATTAAATTTGATGAAATCAGAATCCTCCTCATTAGCAAAAAATGATCCAGTAACTAGTGAAAACTCCTCTATGCCTTTAAGATGCAACTTGAAATGACCTGAGATTACTATACTTGGGATAAGCAGATGTTGAATTTGTATTTGGTGAATGTGCTGAAATTCAACACATAAGGTATTAGTTTATTTATTTGTTTATTTATTTATGTATTTATTTATATCAAACATTTCTCCAGGAAAGGCATACTGAGGAGGGGATCAGAGACCTTCAGTTCAGCCCAGTCAGGGCACATTGGGATCACTTTGATCTTTTGGCAAGGTAATTGAAAAAAAACTTTAGCCCTCCCAAGGGGGCCAGTGCTAGTCCCACGACCACCCTTTCACCTTCCTGGGTCATTCTCCATCCTCTTTTTCCCTACAGAGACATGTTTTCATCTTCTATAAAAAACAAATTCCATCTCCTGGCACTGAGCCAGGTGCTGACTATTTTCTAAAAATCTGACTAGAGAATAGAGGAGGGTAGAAGAGGTCAGAATTGACTGGGTTTAGCGTGGAGTGGTTAAGAGGTGGCACTTACTCCTATTTGTAGCATGCAAAATCCCAATACCAAGGAACCAAAGTATCTTTGGCCAAAGAGTTGAAGCTAAACCGGAGGCAGGGAGGGGTCATAATCAAAGTTGAACTAAATTTGTCTATTTCTCCATGTGCACACTCTTTACAAGTATCCCACATCTTTCTCATACACACTTGTGCCTTTATTGCCAGATATACAACCCCGTTCTCTACTGTACACATCAGCTATTGCTTCTCAGTAAGTTCCAGACCCTTACTATCCTTCACAGCTTCCTTTACTAAACCCCACCACACAATCCACCATTCTCTCTTCCCTTCCCTTTTCTCAGAACCCCTTGTACCATTATTAGGGCTTTTCCTCCCTTCTCACTTTTCCTACTGTCTCAAAATATCATTTTATTTATTTTTTTACTGTTTGACTGTCTCCCATTAAAAATCAACCCTAGGTCACCCCTTGCTGAATTTTCATTGCTAGCCCATGATCCTCTGCACAGTGATATATGCTAGCTGCATTCACTTTCCCCCAGCTGCCCACCCATCACATGCTCGGTAAAGCCAGGAGGTGGACCCAGGAGCAGATTCAGAATTTTTTAAGGGGGAGTTGCCATTTTGTCAAAGACGTGACCCTTAAACAGACAAAAATGCAAAATGTTTAATTTTAAAAATCAGATTAATCTAAAATAGCCACTGTCTGCTGGACTAAGGGGGTAGCACAGGCTATTGTACCTAGCTACATAGTTGGTCCTGCTAGGGGGTAGATCTTATGTTCTTCAGGATAAGGGGATTTTTATTTGAAAATTGGCAATTTCCAGGTGTGACCTGGGGAAGGGGGAACAATGGGGTACAAGACTGAAGTGAAAAATCAATTAGGTACAATAAAGGTAAGATAAATGGATATGGCTGTCCGTGACCAGGACTGTTTTCTAAAAACACAAAAGTTGCTATTCAATGGCCTCAAGCCCCCAACTCAACATGGAAAGGAGAAGGCTGAGCATGGGTACACTTAAACAAGAACTGTCATCTTCAGGATTTCTTAATGTCTGAAAGACCATAAAAAGCTAATTTGAGTGAGCCATTGAGCTTATCTGTGAGTCTTTGCAGTCCAGCGTTATTCATATATAAATCAGCCTGTAATTAAGGGCTTGGGCAGTCATGTGCTTTAGGCTCCTGACAGGAAATGCTGTCACCGAGGGTCTTGGCCTTGCTTTGACAATAGATAATACAGCAAGTTAAATAAGAAATTGTCTGTTTTATTAAGTGTGTTTTAAGGTGTTATTACAACACTTTCTACATTTATAATAATTGTTTTGTATGTGCATTGAAACTAATGAGTTATCACCTTTACATTTTAAACTGTTAGTAAAAATAATCCATATTCAGGATTGCTACTATAACCTCTAGGCTATACTGCCAGCTTATCACAAAAAAAACTACACATCTCAAGGCTGGCTCTGTGGTGCCAACAGGTATTGGGGCCCCATATCAGGATTTCTAAACCCTGGCTGTGTTCATGTCAGTACAGATTTCTGGGGCTGCCACATCACCAGCTTTTGCCTCTTTCTGTTCCCTCTTTTACAGCCTTTTCGCTTATAATTGTGGGTGTGAGCTCAGGTCTACAAGATGCAAATGTGGCTACATTCCTACTGGCCTGACATCATGGGGCCAACCTTGAAATGTGTAGTTTTTGATTATCAGCTGGCAGTACAGCCTAGAGGTTAAAGCAAAGAGTTGTGAACAAGCTTCATTCATCCAGTAGAATGGGTTTTGATTCCAACATGCTGTACTTGTATACTGTGTGACCAGAGCAAGTCACATAACCTCCCTGTGCTCCTAAAACACACCCATGAACAAGCTGCAGCTCAGTGTGCCTTTCCTGGACAAAGACAGTAAAAACATATGTAAAGAGAATGTGTTATGATTCTGAAAATATTATTCTATTTCTATCCAGATTTGATTTGAAAAGAAAAAAATAGGACACAATTACTTGTTTATTAATTGCAAAAACACATAGATGAAAAACATTGCTAAAACATACATAACCTTTAATGCATCATTAAAACAGTATTTTACTTCTTTTGATGAAGTTAAAGTATAGCAGTTTCTTACTGAAATACTTTGAATGGAATGGGATTTTCTACCGTAACAATGCCAGAATTCTATTGGATTATGTTTACTAACAGTTTGAAATGCAAAGGTGATAACTCACTAGTTTCAATGCAGATACAAAACAATTATAATGTATGAGGTGTGTTTTGGGAGCACAGGGAGGTTAAGTGACTTGCTCTGGTCACACACTATACAAGTAGAGCATGTTGGAATCAAAACCCATTTTGCTGGGGGGCGCTGCTGAGCAGCTTACCGGAAAGCAGCATATTTCCTGAGCTCCTGGGTCTCGATCTCTAAATTGAATAAAATACTCTTTTTTTAGTAGTTATCTGACCACAAGACACTTCAGGTACCTAGTAGTTTGTCTGGAGCTACAGGTATGGGGAAGAATTTGGGGGGGCCACTGGCTCCTCCTCGGATTTCTTTGCACCTAAAAAGTCACTATGGTAGCATGAGAAAAGGCCTTCAACATTACCAGAAGCCACAGCCTCAAGTGCCTCCGCATTGGAGGGTGCATCTTTGGTCACCGTTCAAACGACTTTGAGATGGACAAAAAATAGGACTCTCTCACACCACGGGTGACACAGTTGGAATCCAGAATAGATAGATGTGAAGCATCCATGCATAAATCCGAACAACTTGTTGCCAAGGCCTACGATGTTTGCCAACAAGCTGATAAAAGAAAACACAATGCTCCAACAGAGACTGGAACTAGTGGAGAACTAGGCTCGGGAGCGGAACCTGAGTATTTTGGGGCTGATGGAGTCAGCAGAAGGAGATGACCCTTTAGATTTTGACAGAAATGTATTGCCAAAGATTCTGGGACTCTCAGAGGTGGACTCCCTGTTGTCGATCGAAAAGGCATATCGTGTTACATCAAGGCGTGCTACTTTGGACATGGAGACATCATGGACTCTCTTGGTAGTGTGTACTGGCATTGGTGATCCGGACTGTGTGCTTTCCCTGGCAAGAAGAAAATGCTCCCTACAATTTTGAGGGAACTCTTTACAAATCTTCCCAGATCTGGCATATAGCACGTGACAGTGGAGAAAGGGCTTTGATGGGGTTCGCAGTAGGTTGCAGCATTACAAAACTTATCACCAATTATTGTTTCCCGCTCTTCTGAGGCTAATCTGGCAGGGATGACAATATCAGTTTCAGGAACCGAAGGATGTGGAAAACATGCTGCAGACCATCGAGAAGGAATTGGAGGAGAGAGAGGAGGTGGTTGTTTCCTCGGATGAAGAAGTGCCCTGAGCTTGTTTTGACCCAAAAATCAATGGGGTCGGTAAGGGTGGGTTGGGGCAATGTCCTGGCTGTTAAGGGGCTGTGTTTTGATGCCTAAAATTGTTACGCTTGTTTAAGACATTTAATGTTAGCCAGGCAATGTTTTTTGAGGGTGAATTTGTTCTGCACTCGCCCACTTTAACCCACTCTGGAAGGGAAGGGAATTAATTTTAGAGCCCTTAAACGTCACATGTGTGACATGGCTCAGGGCATGGACTTGAACTGAACTAAAATGGGACTTTTTGAAATAATCAGTCATGTTTTACAGCTCTTCTACTTATTATACTTGTGTTACAATGTTAAGATAACTACTTAATGTCTTGTTGGTATAGAATTATATTCTTAAAGGTAAAAGAGACACCTGGGAGGTTGGGAGTTTATATTGTATAAGTATATTAAAGGATAGTTATTCGGGGAACCATATAGGCCAGTACATCGGGCCAATTGTCATTGGTTTTGATACTATAATGTGGGGTAATCTTTGGTTCCCCTTTTATATTTCCTTAGCTGTATGCTATGGGTATTGATGCTATGGGTGATGTGAGGTTTTTCCCCCAATGAGATGGCTATCTGGGAGGTACCTGACATTATTGAATTGTAATAATCTATTTTACGGATATTGTACGTAATCCTCCTATGATGTATGATTTTGTAAGTGCTTTTTACTGCAAAATTATAAATAAATAATACAAAAATAACCCATTCTGCTGGATGAATGAAGCTTGTTCACAGCTCTTTGCTCTATCCTATAGGCTGTACTGCCAGCTGATAATCAAAAACTACACATGTCAAGGCTGGCCTCATGATGCCAGGCCAGTAGGTACAGAACCACATTCACATCTTGTAGACCTGAGTTCACACCTGAAATTGTAAGAGAAAAGGCTGTAAGGGAGGGAATAGAAAAAGACAGACGTTGGTGCTGTGGCAGCCCCAGAACTCTGTACTGACATGAACACAGCCAGGGTTTAGAAATCCTGATATGGGGCCCCAATACCTGTTGGCACCACAGAGCCAGCCTTGAGATGTGTAGTTTTTTTATGATCAGCTGGCCATATAGCCTAGAGGTTATAGTAGCAATCCTGAATATGGATTATGTTTACTAACAGTTTAAAATGTAAAGGTGATAACTCACTAGTTTCAATACACATACAAAGCAATTATGATAAATTAGCTACTGTTAAAGCAGGGCCAAGACCCTCGGTGACGTCATTTCCTGTCAGGATTCTAAGCACACAGCTGCCCCAGTCCTTAATTACAGACTGATTTGTATATGAATAACTCTGGACTGCAAAGACTCACAGATAAACACAATGGCTCACTCAAATTAGCTTTTTATGGGCTTTCAGACATTAAGAAATCCTGAAGATGACAGTTCCCCTTTAACTCCTAATTCTTTTTAATCCTAGATTGAAATAATTAAATAAATAAACTCACTGGATGCTCCCCAGCAACAGAAAGCAATATTCCAGGGGTCGCGTAGAAAAAATGACATTGACCAAGTACCCATAATGTGAGTGTGAAACACTGTTTCTTTGTGGTGTCCTCCTTTGTGAAGTGGACTCTAGTATGCCATTTCCTTTTAAAAAAAGTTGTGGTAATAAAATATTCACTTAAGCACTGAGCAGCAGTGTTAAGTAGGGATGGGCTACCCATCAGATAGTTGGAGTGGGTAGGTCTGGTATCAGTAGTTTTTGGACAGGTAGGGAAGTTCAGGTAATTTACTACCCTACCCAACATAACAGTGTACTTCATGGGTCATATACTGTTGACATGGGTAACGGGTCATCTAACAGGTAATTTGTGTTTTAAACCAGCATTGCAGGCAGCTTGTGGGGTCCTTGGACTCTTCTAAAGTTGCAATCAGGCATGAAAAGGCAACCTGTGGGGTCTTCACAGCAGAATGGAGCACATGACACTGGTCTGACAATCTGAATGGTCAGTGATGGAGTATGTGCTCTAATACTATATCTGCTATGAGCACATAGCTAGAAGCAGACTTTGCTGGGAGAGGGAGGAATCAGTGCTCGCTCTGCAGTCATGGTGAAATCAGCGACAAAAAAGTTTTAAAACATAAAAATAAAACAAGCACAAAGTTTAATCCATGAAGAAGCAAGGGGTTGGGGACCGAAGGGGGAATAATCGGGGTATCATCCAGTGAGGTGCTTGAGTCTGGGAGAGAAAAAGAAAGGAGAGGAAGGCATTTGTTGCTGGCAGCAGCTGTGAAAGCTATTTAGGCTGTATTACACAGTGTCTACTAGGTGCTCCAAGCCCTGTCTGTGACATAGCTACTCTGTGTGTCTCTGCAGTATAGTAAAAGCCATTTAGGCTGCATTACACACCATATGTTAGGTGTCCTGAGCCCTATCTACTCTGTGTGTCTCTGCAGTATAGTGAAAGCCATTTAGGCTGTATTATACACCATTTGTTAGGTGCCCCTAGCCCTGTTTATGACATAGCTACTCTTCGTCTCTCTGCAGCATAACGAAAGACATTTAGGCTGTATTACACACTGTCTGTTAGGTGCCCTGAGCCCTGTCTGTGACATAGATAGTTGTCTGTGTTTCTCTGCAATATAATGAAAGTCATTTAGGATGTATTACATACAGTTTGGTGCCCTGAGCCCTGTGTGTGACATAGCTACTCTGCATGTCTCTTTAGTATCATGAAAGACATCTAGGCTGTATTACACACTATCTGTTAGGTGCCTCGAGCCCTGTCTGTGACATGGCTACTCTGTGTGTCTCTGCAGTATAGTGAAAGACATTTAGGCTGTATTACACACTGTCTGTTAGGTGCCCCTGGACCTGTCTGTGACATAGCTACTCTGTGTGTGTCTGCAGTATGGTAAAAGCCATTTAGGCTGTATTATACTGCCTGTTAGCCAGTTAGGTGCCCTGGCCCAAACCCTGTCATAGCTACACCATGTGTGATGTTTCTGCAGAATAGTGAAAGCCATTTAGGCTTTATTACAGTGTCTGTTAGCTGGTTAGATGCCCCAAGCCTTGTCATAGCTACACTGTGTGTGACGTCTCTCTGTGGCATAGTGAAAGCCACAACGGTGTCTACTATGTTTCGTATTTCCCAGTCTAATTCTACTAAAAGGAAGCACAGTGCTGCTGCACGTGCAACTGAAAATGATGTGGACAATATGAACCCTAGCACTAATGAAGGACATAGTGAACATAATATTATCACCCAGACTGGCACTAAGTGTCCTTCTGAACCAAAAAAGCATGTTAGTAATGAAATTATAGTAGAGTTTTGGAAATAACTGACAGGAGTTGCTTGTAGAAGCACTGAACATTTTGCCACATGTGCCAGGACACTTCCAGCTGATGAAAAAGCAGCATGTAAGGACAAGGTGGCATCCTCCTCAAATATAAGCTCAGTTGCTGAGACAGAAAATGCTGATAAAGATGTGGTGATAGTAGGGACTGGGAATGGGATGCATAGCCCAGGCTATGTCCCACATGATGTTGACAGCACTTCCAGTTCTTCTGAATCTTATAACAATGAGGTCTGTAGTTTCGATGAGGTGGTAGGAGAGGATGCCGATATAAAGCATGAGAAGCAAGTACAGAAAACAAATCATATGCTAAATATAAGAATAAGAAGATGAGAATGAATGAGAAAAATTCATGTGAACAAGGAAATGGCAGTGCAGGGTTTCCTTTCAGGTCCTTTGACTGTGCAAGAAATAGTGCCAGGCACCATAGTAGAAAGCACAAAAGGTAAATCTTTTGTGTGGAATTTATTTTATATTGACCCTGCAGACAACTCTTGAGCTGAATGCAGTCTGTGCAACAAGAGTGTCAGTCATGGTGGGAAAGTAGGACATTTTGGAACATCAGAAATGATACGACATGCAAAGGTAAAACATTGAGTGGGGCAGAGCAAGGGGCAGTGTGGTTGGCGTGGGCAGTAGTGGAGCTGGGGGTGGTGGTGGTAACCATAGTGACAATGAACTGAAAGCAGGAACTGACATTCAGTCACTTGATGTGTCCTTGCCGTCTTCCCAGAAAAACATAAGATTGTTTTCTTCTGACACAATCAAGTACTACAAAATCCCACAGTAGTACTACACATGAAAAAGGCATGAAAAATACTATACCCCTTAATTAAAAATATCTCTTCAACTAACATTAAAAGAAAGTGTTGCAAGAACATCAAAATTTACCCACAAGCATCCAACATGCCAGTTGTTAAATAGAGCCACTGCAGAGCTGTTGGCTGAATGTCAACTTCCTTTTGCTTTGTTGCCCAAAAAGGTTTCCTCAAGGTCATTAACTAGACTGAACCACGGTATACCATTCCCTGTCTAACATATTTCTCAACAAAAGCTGTTCCACAGTTGTATGATTTGGTGTGTAGTGCGATCACTGAGCAGCTGAAACTCTCTGAGGTGAAGCAGGCTCACATAACCAGATATATGGACCAGCAACCAAACATTTGACTACATAACTTAGTTGTGAAAACCACAGCTGGAGATCTCCTACAGTAGATCATTGAATACAAATACTAGGGTCTAAGGACAGACAGTGACTTGAAATTACATTACCACATTGATGTGCTGATTAAAACAGTTAGCTCTAGACTAGGTGCACTAAGACGGACCAAACATTGCATGGGCCGTACTGTGAGACAAACAATAGTAAACCAAATGCTGATTCCAATAATTGACTGTGGAAATCATATATATGAGTATGCAACCAATACACAAATTAAAAAAGTGGAAGTCTTATATAACAAACTTGCACATTTTATATTATCAATGGATCGAAGATCACATCATTGTGATATACTGACTGGGGTAAACTGGCTCACAATTAGGAACAAAATAAAAAGAGCTTCAGTAAATTAATTAAGAAACACAATGGTTACAGGAAAACCAGTCTATTTAGCCAGAAGAATACAAAGTTTAAACCATACACATAATCTCAGGGCGAAGGGACAACTGAGGGATGTAAATATTAGAACCCCACTAATAAACTAAGGAGAGATGACATTTTTAAATTCATCAATAAAATACTAGAATGAACTAACTTTGCAAACTAGAAACCTATATGAAAATAAAAATAGATTTAACACAGCCCTGAGGCAAGAATTGACCACTAGATGCTGCTGCTATGATTGAGTTATAAATTTATCTATGTACACATGAAATGTTTTATATCTCATCCTATGGATACGTGGTCTTGATGTTCTTATTGTACTGTAATATGTTATATGTTATGGAACTGAAACTTTTATTTGTCCCAGTGGTGTATATCATCCTCTCCTGTTGAAAAAATAAAGATTTTATTACTACTACTACATTACTATTACAGCTCATTTGGGCAAGTTTTCAGTCAGAAAGTAATAATCCCTGCTCTACCGTAAGTAGTAGGAAGCAGACTGCATTATGTGTCACCACTTTTGAGGAAAACCACACTGCTGTGAATATTTTGCAGGAGCTGCAAAATCAATTCCAGAAATGGCTTAGTCTGTATTCTTGATCTCCAGGGTTCATAGTGTCAGATAATGGTGGCAACATGGTCAAGGCTGTTAGAGATGGCAACTATCAACACATATTTTGTTTTGCACATTGTTTAAATCTTCTCATCCATAGTTTCTCAAATGGAAATAGAAATGATGAAAACCTGTTGGGTCTTGCTAGGAATATATGTGGGCACTTCAGTCACTCTGTGAATGCACAAAAAATCCTAAAGGGGCTGCAGAGGTCAAACAACTTACTTTTGCATACATTAAAGCAGGAAGTTCCAACCTACTGGAATTCAACATTTCACATGTTGAAAAGGCTTCCTGAACTGAAAAAAGTTGTACATGACTGCACCATGTAGAATCAAATAGGTAAAATATACATCATGTTCAGTTCCAGCAGCTGGACTCTGCTAGAATTTTTGGTCACCTTACTGGAGCCATTTGAGGCTGCCACACATTATGTCAGTGTAGACAGTGCAACTCTGACTCACATTCTTTCTCAAATCAGATTTCTTCACATTTTCCTTAATAACATAAAGAAAGACTTTCAGTTGCTGGCCCAGTGGCGCTGAGGCTTGAAGTGCTGGACATCACACCTTGCACTATGCCAGTGACCCAGGTTCGCGAGTCAGCCTGGGTCATTGGGGGTTGGCCTGGGGTGGAGGAAGGGAGCTACTGCCAAGTAACTCTCCTCTTCTCTCCCGACAAGGGATCTTGTCACCCCCAGGTGGAGGCCTGAGGGTAGTGCAGGCAGGTGGGCAGCTTGAATGGGGGGGGTGCTGTGGAACCACAGCATGCACATGCCTCCACAAGTGTATGCGCACCCATGGCTGGGTAGGAGAAAACCAGAAAATGGAGCTGGCAGGCTCAGTGAAGCTTCCAACTGTGATCTTGGTGATGGTGGCATGGATCGGGGACAGATACGAGCCCTCCGGGGGGTGGGTGGAGCTCACCTGCTAGCTCCTGGTGATAAAAAAGAATAATAAAAAAAGACTTTCAATCAAACGAAGATACAACCACTTTTAAGCTGGCAAATGACTTGAGTCTCAGACTGTTGACTGATCAGAGACTAAATGCCATGTTTAAGAATGACAACTATGAGTTGACTACATTGCTAGATCCCCACTTTAGGTGGAACATTGAAGCCATCCTCTATGCAGGGGAAGACATTGAGTTTTGGAATTATCTTCTTCTAACCAAATATGATATTGCCCTACAAACACCATTAACTGATGTACAGCAGTCCAACCCTGCCGAACCATCAAAGTGCACCTCTGTGATAGACAATGGCACATCTATCAATTCTTCACAATCACCAGTGTCATCAGTGAGGGAAAGGACGTGTACAGCTACTTCTCAGGCATCCTGTGTTCAGAGCCAGAAAAGTAAATCACTTCTGAGTTGTCTGCAACAACATGGACTAGTATCCTGTAAAGAAAGTGCATCTGGCTCATCTGCCAGACTGGTAACCACCTCATACAGCACAATAATCATGGAGTATTTTGCAGATCATAATGTAATTTGTCTCAAGGAAGATCCATTACTCTATTAGTAACAAAAGAGAACAATATGGCCAGATCTAACAAATCGTGCAATAACGTACCTTAGTTGTCCACTTTCAAGCATATATTCAGAATGCATATCTAGTGCAGCTGGAGGAATAGTCACTGACCACAGAATACAGCTAGGTCCTGCAAAGGTGGGATGACTTACATTTCTCAAAATGAATGCTGACAATTTCCCAGTTATCACAAACACTGAATTATGTGAGTCTGACCCTGAACATGAACAACAGCCTGCAAACAGTGATACTTAATATGATGACTAGGTTGTGTATGAAATGAATAGAACCATGACCACTGCCACCATGCCAACCACATGTGCCACACTGCTCTTAGTTTTCTTTTGTCAGTCATCAGTTTTATATTATAGAAGTCTGATCGATGCCCACCATGGGTATACATTTTGAAAACAGAAGCAGGCTCAATCAGAGCAGCTGCCCCTCTCATACCTGCCTCAGCAATGCCTTCCATGGTTGTAATTTTTTGAAACAGCAGTAGGCTCGTTAAGAGCAGCTGTGCCTCTCGTACCTGATCAGCAGTGCCCGCCATGGGTATAATTTTTGGAAACACCAGCAGGCTTCCTAACAGCAACTGCACCTCTCATACCTACCTCAGCAATGCCTGCCATTGGTATAATTTTTAGAAATAGCAGCAGGCTCAATCAGAGCAGCTGCACCTCTCATACCTACCTTAGACATGCCCACCATGGGTATAATTTTTAGAAACAGCAGCAGGCTTAATCAGAGCAGCTGCACCTCTTGTACCTACCTCAGAAATGGGTGATATGGATATAATTTTTGGACACAACAGCAGGCCCGCTAAGAGCAGCAGCAGCATTTCTTGTACCTGCCTCAGCAAGGTGTGCCATGGGTATCATTTTTGGAAACAGCAACAGGCTCACTAAGAGCATCTACACTCTCATACCTGCTCAGCAATGCCCCCCATGGGTATAATGGCTTGGGGCACCTAACAAACTGGAGGGTACACTTTCTTTTACAATTGTGTGCAACATCTAACATTAAAAAACATGCAATACAGATAAACATAACTTATAACATCAAAAAGGCTAACATTATAGGTACAAAAATTCAGTCCTGGCATTCACACTTACGAATCACAACATTTTTAACACTGTTCTTAAAATGGGAAATTGATATAAGAGACACCATTTTAAGTAAAAAGGTCTTGTTTGCTCAAAACTCACAGGGACACTGCTTGAAAGACCACCAGCCTGATCCTCTGTACTACATGGAACAACCACTTTTTCTGGAGGGGATCTGCCTCTGAGGAAGCAGTTGTCCCTCAAAGCACCAGGAATCAGCCTACCCCTCTCTAGCAGCATCACTGTGAGTTCTGAGCAAATAAACCTTTTTACTTCACCCAGTCTTCGGGACTGAGAGCCCTCCAGCATGGACCCTGACCTGACCACATTAGTAGCTCCAAGAGAAATTTGGTTAGGTAGCTCACACAAGTACAGTCTGGTGGGGGGAGTGGTGAATGCCATGGGGTTCTCTTCACCCCCCCCCCATTATACAACACATTATCCAATGGATGCCTTTGTACTTGCCACATACATGCAATGCATAGATGTCACGCCTCAGTTCCTGATCAACTACTGTACCTCTTCACCCTCAATTCATCTGCTGAGCTCTCACTGCTTCCCATCAGTGCCTTCATTATGCAATTTCCTAATTTCTTATCTCATTTTTAGACCCTATGATAGTTTTACAGTGGCCAGGGCCCCTAGCGTTTCCATGGCACTTGAGTGATTTCTGGGCAAGGTTCCTAAACATCTGCAACACCATTTGCTTTTTTTGCAGTATGAATTATTCATTTTTGTGGCAACTTATAGTGAGAAAGAAATAATGTGACCATTGGGAATTGAACCCATGCCCCCAGAATACCTCCCAGTGCTCTAACCACTAAGCACACTTCCTTTCTCCAGTATTACATATCCTACAACTAGGAATAATCAAGATGGCAATTAGATGTTTTTTGGCGGCAAAATGCAGTCCTGACATTGTCTAAAATATGAAGTGATGTCATCAGTGACCCCACATGATAAGCATAGAGGACAGCTGAAGGATAACCATGGGGGGAAGGGTACCAGGCAGAATGGGAAAACCATGCCACAAAATCACCCCTAAATATAGAGTATTCTGCTGCAGCCAGGATGCAAGTTCAGCAGAAATGTCTGCTGCCATGGAATTCCAGAATTACAAGGGTCTTGACTGTAGTAATACAACTGTTAAACCCAAGAACAATGAGCATGGAAATCCCAGGTTCAAATACCACAGTAGCCCTTGTCTCACTGTGTAACCTTGAGCAATTTATTTGCCTTCCATGTACTCCAGTACTCCCAGATATAACATTTACTGGAAGCAAGAACTGAATGAAAATACATGCTGCACCTCAAAATGGTAAATCCTGGATATTTGAACTGTCCTATAATAACAATGTTAAGATATTTTAAGATCTGATCAGGTAGAGTATTATTTGTTTATTGTGTCAGTTAATTTATTGCACAGTGTTCTGTTTTGATACACAGTATAAAAGACACTGTATAAAAATAAAATTTAATTGAATTTCACAGCAGATTCATGTTTTGTAATCTATCTACCAATCTTAGTACATGTGGAACTGTGAGTAATGTCCTGCCCAATCTAATGAAAGAAATTCAACATACCGTAGGACAGAGGCCATTTCCATTGGAGACAGAGAGAGCTCGAGACTGGTGCAAAGATGAGACATAGGCTTTGAGAGAGACTGTCTAGAATAGAGGCTGTATCACTTGTATGCATTTGTCTTTGTAAAACCATTTGGTGGCAGTGCACCACTGTATGTGGGGATAGAGTGCCCTCTAGTGTTTACAGTACCTAAATAAACCAAGACTTCTCAGAAAGGGAGAAAACCCACCGTGCATCTTCTTCTTTATCTCATCCCATCACTAAATTAATATACAGCAAACAAGGCAATCTAATTAGATCAGAAGCAGCCATATTCTAATAATCTAGTAATGCAATTATTTTATTTTTGTATCAAAAATACCGGGAGTTCATTTTTTCAAACATAGATTACTGCATGATTGCACCCTTCTGTGTTTGACTTTTCCCTGAATGTCAATACTTTATTGTATATCATTATAAAATGGTCTAAAGAAACTAACAAATGTGATTGATCAAATATGTTCATACTGTTCCAGTCAAACAGTATACAAAACAAAATATGAACTTTCTGAATGACATTGCTCAGTTTTAAAGCTAATATCAGGGAATCCTTTTTACAGTTGCAGAATATGCATACCTGCATGATAATGGCACTTCTCAGGTGTGTAGATAAGGGCAGAAGTAAGGCAGCTCAGATGATGCTGGGGAGGATGGACTGGAGAGCAAAAGGAGCAGGGCAGGGGAGAGAAAGACAGATGGGGAATGCCCAGGGGAACAAGGTCAGCAGGCAGGAGAAGAGGATAGGCAGGATCACACAAACTCTAGTGGTTCCCCTACTTCAGAGGGCCAGGGTGCCCAGGGAGGGAGAAAGGCAAGATGCAGAAGGAAAGGGTAGGGCTGCAAAAAATGTTACAGGAGTGGGAGCATTCAAAGGTGTGCCTTTAAGGAATAGATTTCACCCACTGTCTGGAAGTGATGAGGGGGAACAGGGAATGGGGAGAGTGGGGGGGAGCGAGGTTGGGTTAAGACAAGGGGTTGGGGGTAAGGCAGGATATGGGTAGGACCATGGAAAGTAGTCAAGGTAGGTGGGAAGTGGGAACATGGAGAGTGGAGTGGGGGTGGGGGAGGGTGACAGGAGGAGAGGGGAAAGAGACGGTGTGTGTGGGAGGCCAGAAAAGCAGGACATGGTGGGGGGGATGGAGGTGTGAGTAGAGGCTGTGGAGGTGTCAGACAAGCAGGGCTTGGGAAGAATAAGGGTGAGGTGGAAACCAGGACAAAGGGGCAGTAGTTAGGTGGGGGAGAAGCTCATATAGCAGTCAAAGAAGGATGGGATGGAGGCAGAAATGGAGGGGGCGGAAGGGTAGTAATCCTAGGGGACTCCATAATACAGGGTATTCAGTGGTGAAGGAAAGGAGGCCCAAATACAGGAAAGAAGGTGGTTTGCATGCCAGGAATGACAGCAGAGATGATGTTCCCAAAAACTGGGGAGCTGCTGAGGGGGTTGCGAGAACCAATCGTAGTTATATACCTAACTACCAATGACCTAGCCAGGGAGGAGGTGGGGGTAGTACAAGAAAGATTCAGGGTGGTAGGGAGGATCTGCAAGGAGGTAGCCAGACTGCTGGCATACTTAGAGGTGCTTCCAGTACTGAGTGTCAGCAAGGTCAGGAAGAAAAGGATAGAGGAGTTCAAAGACTGGCTGAGGAAATGGTGCAAGGAGGAAGGGTACAACTGCATTGGTGGCTGGGGGAGAGACCTGGTAAAAATAAAACACTTTTTGCACCAAACACACTGTACCTCTGTAGTGTGGGCTTGGTCTCAGGGGCAAGCTGGAGGTTACATACAAAAATTTAATTTAAGCTACTGGGGGGGGGGGCAGAAGGGCCTGCAGGCCCTCAGACTCCAGGAGGAGGAGGAGGAGGAGGTCAGAAGCTGACAAGACCTCCTCCCCACCAGTGGGAGGTGGACAGGAGGGTGAAGGTGAAGGGGGAGCGAAGGGGTTAGCAGTGGGGATTGGGGGCACAAGCAACATGGAGAAATGAACATGGCAGATGGGAAGGAAGGGCAGGAGGCTCAGATGACGGGTGAAAGGTGGTGTCCCTGAATGCACAAAGTCTTGGAAACAAGAAGAATGACCTGCAGGCATTGTTGGCAGAGAGGGGAGTGGACACAGTGGCGGTCACTGAGACATGGGCCACACCTAACCATGACTGGGACCTCTTGATCCCCCTGGGTATAATTTATACAGGAGAGACAGGAAGGTAGGAAAAGACGGAGGGGTTGCAGTTTACATCAGGCAGGGTATAACATGTACAAGGAAGTAGTTCGAAGAGGGGAGAGTGGAAGCAATCTGGATTCAGTTACAGTCTAATAGAAGGAGGAAGGAGGAAGGTGAGGCTGGGGTGGCTTACAGACCGCCCAAGCAAGAGGAGGAAAGAGACAGGTAATTAAAGTCACAAATATTGACTGCAGCAAGGAAGGGAAAGGTAGTAATAGTGGGAGACATCAAAATGCCCAAGGCGGCTTTGAGGGTATCAGCCATGACCTGCACCAGGAGTCAGTCAGGTGATACTAGATGCACTGCAAAGTGGATTCTTGACTCAAGATGTCACAGAACCACCAGGAAGGGGGGCAATCCTTGATCAGGTGCTGATAAATGGGGACCATGCGCAGGAAATAAAGGTTGAGGAGCCCTTGGTGGAAGTGACCATCGCACAGTGTGTTTCTGGTTGGACATAGGCAGGGAAAAGGCCCCCTCTAAGACTAAAATCCTGGATTTCAAGAAGGTGGACTTCAGAAAGATGGGCAAGTTGCTAAGTATTCACCTGGCAAGCATCTGAGTGAATATGCAGGGTAGACCAAAGGTGGTCCATCATCAAGGAGGGCATAATGGCTGCCACAGAAGTGTGTGTTTGGCTCAAAGGGAAAAATGCAAAGGCCAAAACACCCAGCTGGTTTAGTACTGAGGTCACTCAGGGAGTATGGGTTAAACAGGTCAGCTTACAAGAAATTCAGGAGGACTAAGAGGGAGGAAGATGGGGAAGATTACCTAAGGATGGCTAGCATAGCAGGTAAGGTAGTCTGGCAAGCTAAAGCTCAGAAGGAACTGCAGCTATCTGAGAGAAATAAGAAGGGGGAGAAGGACTTTTTTCACCACATTAGTGAAAAAAGGGACAAGAAAGTTGGGGTTGTTGGCTCAGGAAAGAGGATGGATGGGTGAAGGAGAATGGGGACAAAGCAGAGGTACTGAATGAAAACTTATGTTCTGTCTTCACCGGAGAGAGAGAAGGATCAGTGCCAATAGGGGGAAGAAGAAGAGTGGGGGGCACAGATGTTTTCATGGAGGTGGATAGAGTGAGTTCAGGGCTGCTAGACTTGAGGATAGACAAATCCCCTGACCTGGATGGCATACACCAAAGGGTACTGAGGGAACTGGTGGAAGAGCTTGCAGGTCCATTGGCTGGCCTGTTCAACAGTTCGCTGGAGTCAGGCATGGTACCACAGGACTGGAGAATGGCACATGTAGTGTCCCTTCATAACAGCTGTCACAAGGACAACTCAGGGAATTACAGATCAGGTACTCTGACCTCAATCGTGTGCAAGCTCATGGAGACCATACTTAAGGAAAGGTTGATAGAGTATCTGGATGAGCATGGTCTCCAGGATGAGAGGCAACATAGGTTTATGGGAGGGAGATCATGTCAAATGAATCTGATTGACTTTTTTGACTGGGTCACTAAAACAGTGGACATTGACCAAGCGGTGGACATCTTTGCCTGGACTTCAGCAAGGCCTGTGACTCTGTACCCCACAAGATGGTGATCAGAAAGTTGGTGGATCCAGGGGTTGGAGAGAAGTTGACCAGATGGGTGGAAAACTGGCCGAGTGGCAAGACTGAGAGCATGGTGAGGGGTTGAACTACCTACCACCAGGAAGGTCACCAGTGGGGTCCCACAAGGCTCAGTGCTCAGACTGGTGCTGTTCAATGTCTTCAGCAATGATATTGGGGATGGCATTAAGGGCACAAATTGCCTATTTGCAGATGACACCCAGCTCTGTGGGAGGGTGAACACAGCAGAAGGGATGCAAGACCTGAAGGAGGATTTGGATAAACTCAAGAGGTGGTCTGGGATCTGGCAGCTTGACTTCAATGCAAAGAAATGCAAATGTATGCACATTGAAGCCAAGAATCCCAGGACTGAGTACAGCCTGGGAGGGGTCTGCTATCCACATCCGAAAAGGAAAAGGACATAGGAGTGATGATCATTAGTAACCTGAAGCACTCCTCCCACTCATTGCATTGTAGGAAAGTAACATCAAATAACCTGCACTGCCAGAGGACCAGCAGCAGGCAAGAGGAGACAATACTGCCCTTATGCAAGTCATTATCAAGGCCACATCTGGAATACATTATACAGTACTAGTGCCTGTGATAGAGGCATGGGAGGTGAAAGAAGGAGCACACCCATTTGCAATTAAAAAACAGTTATGTAATTTTATTTTCAGGTCGAAGTTCAAAAAAACAGTTCTCTTCACATGCATGATTTAACAGGCATTTCTTCACTTTTCTTTCAGTGTGCAAATTCAAAGTTCATTTCATTTACAGCCATGTGGCAGCTGGAGTGGTAACTCAGTCAAAGGTGTACTAGCAAAAAACTTTATTCAGACTGACACAACTCAAACTTCTTTATAAGACAGACAATCAAACCTTCTCCCTTTAGCTTTAGGGAGACAAAATGCAACTTCTCTCACTGCCTGGCTCTGATCTGATCTCCTTCCCAAAAAGCTGGCTTATATACACCTGGGATGGAGTCACATAACCATCCCAGTTTACTAATTATACAGATATTTCAAAATAACTCTACTTTTAAACACTGGCACAAATCCCTTTTTCATGGCCTTTTGCAATATTCCATCACCCTTCATTTATTTGCACATTTACAACTTTGTACATCATAATATTCTCCAGAAGAACTTTAATGAACTGGGTTCTACCCTCAGGCTAGCCCTCAATTCCACCCCTTAGGGGTTACCTTTCTTTTACAAACATAAATATAGTGAAAACATGGCCACTACCTCCCTATAGAGAGACAAGGGACCAGAACATTTGTTTGGTAAGTTTGCACTTTTATAAATTATTTAACCCTTTTTATATTTTAAACCAAAGGCTCTAAATGTTTATGAAAAAGGACTTGTGTTTTATTACTTACAAGCCCATTTGTAGACCAAAATCCTGCAAACAGAAACAAGCCAGCCTAGCCATGTGCTTTTAAAGCATTACCTCTAAGGACAGCCTGCATTTATGAATTCAGTGTTTGCCTTCAATTTTTTTTTCTCTTCCATATTTACAAAACTTGTTATGTAAGAGCAAGAAGAAGATGGAGAGGGACTGCAGTCCTTGGGTCAGAAAATATGGTGGACATTTTTTTCCAGAGGGTTTTGCCACTCTCTGGACCACCATATTTTCTGACCCAAAAGCTGCAGTCAAGCCACACAGGACAGAAACTTAAAATAACATGTGCTTATGATATTGCTATGCAAATCCAGGAGTACAGACGAGACGGGGTAAAAGCATTCTGTCCATTCTCCTAAATTCTTATGGCCTTTGAGTGCTTAATGTTCATTTATTTTGCTTCAGCCCACAACTAGATTTTACGTTTATTTAAAATGGAATTCACTACTACAAACCTGTCTGTATTAGGCAGCAGTTCCTCACTGAAAAGCACATAAAAGCACACAGGTAAAGAGAGTTCATCCTGCTCTCACTGCTGCTTGGAGCTGAAAAGAACAAGTGTTTAGGTGCTGCCCCTGACTCAACATGTATTTTTATTTAAACTGACAATCTCCTTCAGAGCTAACTAGTGATTATTGGGTAAGCTGCGGGGGATAAGGAAAGGCATTTTGTAGCTGACTGGCTCAGTCATTAAATACAGGCAAATACCCATTTTTATGTTTGCTTGCACGCATGTGCAAGAAACATAGTGCCATCATCCGAGATTTCGGAGATGTGTCACCCCCTCTTCCAAATCAGTCAGTGTGTTGGCAGGCGTGGCCCCTGTAAATGGCATACAGTTGAAAGGGGGAGCTACACTTCAGTGAGCAGTAAGCAGTGATAAGATATCGCCTGCTCATGCGCAGCTCCCCCACACACACACACACACACACACACACACACACACACACACACACATACACGCTGTGCTGCCCTCCCCTTAACACGTACAGCCGACGGGGTGCCCAATCCCATGTCGGCTCCACTGTCCTCACCCGCCCGAGACTGGGTGCCACGCTGGGAGCCCACCCAACGTGGCAACTCATTATATGGCCGACGGGGTGCCCAATCCCCCATCAGCTCCTGACCCCCCAGCCATCCTTGTGCCATGCTGGAGCCCACCTGCTGGAGCAAATGTCCCACGCCCTTTTTTTTTTTACCTGCAAAACAAAACAGTCCCACGGGCGCTTCTCCCAGTCCCCCACAACCCGCACCCACCCACTGCGCACCCTGCCTCCCCACACCTCCCCACCCCATACTTACCTCTGGAGCTCGGCGATGATCTTCAGTGGACCAGGAACACGCCTGCACTCTTCAAAGCCGATCGCAAACTGAGGAAATGCCGTAAGCTGTATAATGGGCTAGATAGTGGTTTTCAACTTTATTGCATATCTCAGGCATTTTGGAATTTTGCATTCCACATGGTTTGGGACCCTTCTCATGAATGATATCACTGTCATGGCATTATTCAGGCCTGAAGGGTGATTTTGCAGTCACTGCGGAAATCACCCTTCGGCCCAAATAATACCATGACAGTGACACTCATTCATGAGAAGGTCCAAAAACCCCATGTTGAAAATTTGTTGCAAAATTCCAAAAAATGACTGTTTTACGAGCGTGCGATGTGCAGTTCCTACGCAGGCTCGTAAGTTCGCGAATTTTCAATATTTTCACTCCAGATTTTCAACATTGTCATTTTACCACACCTTCTTATGAGCAGTACAGCTGTCATTTTTCACATCTCACCCAAAATGTGTTTCCGCCCATGTTGGGCACAATGGCGCAGTTGGTGTGCGAGATCAATGTACAGGACAAATTAAGAAAATCACAGTGACACTATTCATGAGCTGAGGTCTTAAAATGGCTATGTTGAAAATTTGGTGAAAAAATTCCAAAAATGACTGTTTTTATGAGCGTCGTTAAGCAGTTCCTCTCGTTAAGTGAGTTCACGAATTTTCAATATTTTCCTCCAGATTTTCAACATTGCCATTTACCACACCTCCTTATGAGCAGTACAGCTGTCATTTTTCACATCTTGCCCAAAATGTGTTTCTGCCCATGTAGCGCACAATGGCGCAGTCGATGTGCAAAATCAATGTATGGGACACATTAAGAAAATCACAGTGACACTGTTCATGAGCAGAGGTCTTAAAATGGCTATGTTGAAAATTTGGTGAAAAAATTCCTAAAAATGACTGTTTTACGAGAGTGCATTGCGCAGTTCCTATGCATGCTCGTAAGTTTGTGAATTTAATATTTTCACTCCAGATTTTCAACATTGCCATTTTATTACACTTCCTTATGAACAGTACAGCTGCCATTTTTCATATGTCGCCCAAAATGTGTTTTCACACATGTAGCGCACAATGGTGCTGTTGGTGTGCGAAAGCAATGTTTAGGACAGATTAAGAAAATCACAGTTACACTGTTCATGAGCAGAGGTCTTAAAATGGCTATGTTGAAAATTTGGTGACAAAAGTCCATAAAATGACTATGTTACGAGTGAGCATTGCGCAGTTTCCACGCACCCTCGTAAGTTCATGACTTTGTAATATTTTCAGTCCAGATTTTCACCAGTGGCATTTTTCCACACTTCTTTATGAACAGTACAGCTGTCATTTTCACAACATGGCTGAAGTGTGTTTCACACTTTCAGCGCAGAGATGCGTGTCGCTGTGGGAAATCATTGTTCAGCACAGATAAAGAAAATCACAGTGACACTGTTCATGATCAGAGGCACCAAAATGCCTGAGTTGACAATCTGCTGTAAAAATCCCCAACCTAATTATATTTACGGGTGCTGCACAGTTTCTATATCGCCGTGACTTCACCATTTTTTTAATATTTTTACTGCAGATTTGCAACATTGCCATTTTTACACCTCCTCATGAACAGTACAGCTGTCATTTTTACATCCTGTTCGAATATTTTTGCACCTGTGGTGCTAAATGCCGTAGTCACTGTGCATAAGCAGCTTTTGCTAACAAACTGATATTCCCCCTGTTCATGAGGTGGGGTCACAAAAACATGTTGAAAATTTGGAGTGAAAATACCAACGAATGCCTGAGGTATTAGGGCTTCCAACCATAATGCCCAACCCTGTAGAGAATGACAGATCAGGGGTGTGACTTGGGATTCTTGCCTGTAATGCTCATACCATTCCACACCCTGCAGCCAGTGAGAGGCATCGAGGTATGCCTTGGACTCTTCGCCCCAAGTTCACCCCATTCTCCCATATCGCACCCATCTCACCGTATTTCCTAATGAAATGGGTGCGATAAGGGCCAAAGACCCTAAGAGCAACGTGACACTTGTCAGTGTCTGCAGGGTGGTGGTGGTGAAATGGCGTGCCGTTATGCCTGACGACCCAAACGCACACCCCAATGCCTGTCACTCTCTGCAGGGTGGTGGTGGGGTTGGCTTCAGTTCAATACTTCACTGCCATTCCTATTACGCAGCTCTGTAACTTCTACACTACCACTGCCAATGCCAGCAAGCAAACATTCGGCATTGACAAATGCTTGTTTAGGTTTGATGCACATGTGTAACAAACCTTTTCTTATGAGTGGAAGGAGATTTCAGAGGTGTGTCTCCATGAGCCTATTGCAGTTAACTGTAGGGGTGAAGCGGTCTAGACCAATAACCATGCGCTTTGACTGTGACACCACTCTTCTTCAGCTGAATGCACTTCAAAAGAACCAAGCCAATAAATTAGAGGACTTCAGTCCTTTGATGTGAAAGAAACTATTCAACAAACAGCTGATGGGCTGTCCACACCAGCAGCCTGCCATTAAAATCAGCAGCAGTGACACGCTGACCAGACTACATCACGAAATTGAGGGGAGATCTACAGAAAGTTTAAACTGGGTTGTGCCAGTCTTTATTATTTTATTACTGTTAAAGCAGCAGTACTACGGAAAAAAAGCATCAGAGCCATGTGTATTTAGCCTGTGCTCCATGGAGCACGTATCTTGTGTTCTTTTTGTTTTATGTTACTCCAGTGTCTGTAAAATCCTTCTTTTCTGCTCTGCTTTTGTTTACATTTCTCTTGCCCTCCATGTTGTTTTTTTTTCTTGCTGTCAGCTGCGTGCCAGCATATGTACAGAAGTCGTTGTGCCCGCGTCCTCAAGTCTCTGCTTCCTGTGGGTCAGGCTCGCTCCTGCAAACAGCACTTCTCCCTTATCTGACAGCTGCAGCATGTCAGTGTCAGCAAGCTCCAAGGTGGAGCTTTCTCGGTTGGTCGTAATTTTTTTAAAACCGTACTTTCTGAGCTTGTCTGTCCAACTTTTTTCTTTCTTCAAAGTTAATTAGCCTTTCTTTTCCCTGGGTCCTGAATGTTATCTCTTGTGGATTTGATTTTTTTTTTTCTAAACATGCTGGTTATGTCTGACTGAACGAAAGTGAATTGCCAGTGATCATATGCCTGACGGTTGCTTTTTCACCTGCCTGCAAGTTGTAAGCCGTGGTTGTATATTTTTTGTGTCCTCGTCACTTCATACCATTTGGATAGCATTGGAGATGTGCAGGGGGTGCCTCACTCTCTCTCAGTTATCTATTGTTCACTGTCTCTTCCCTGCATTACTGATATGGTCACTAAATTTACCACACTGTCAGCTGTTTTGAAAGCCTGTTTCCTTACTACCTCATGCAACTGTGTTCTGTTTCTGTCACAATGACAGTCAGTGCTGTAACACCATCATGAATAACAGCTGGAGTATAACAATCTTACTCATTCAGATGAAAACCATTGTTACTACGAAAGGTTTAACTCAACTATATTTTATGTCCTTTGGTGTGTGTGTGTGTGTGGGGGGCGGGTTGAGTCATGATATTACAGTACTTCTTCTACCTAGACTGTACACAGCTTGAAAATGGCCATGATGTCTCAAATTACAGCCTTTTTTTTCTCCTAAACTAGCAAGTTTCCTAAAGAAAAATTAACCCTTGCCAGCCTCTCTGTAGTATGGAAGTTAGTCTCCTTACTGTGGCAACTTTTAAATATAGGGAAACAATAATAATATACCGCCGTTTCTCTCCACCAGCAAGTGTATATTGCAATGTTAACCTAAGCAGAGACACATATTCATTCTAAGCTTTTTTGTGTCTATATTACATGAATGCCATTTGAAAGGTGAACCTACACTTGTAGAACTGTGGGTATATGGATGTCACCAACTTTTGCAATCCTCTCCTGCCCCCTCTCCCCCTTATTTCCTTTTTCACCACCCCTCCACCCATAACTCTTATGTTTCCCTCACCATGCCCTAGCCATCCATATCCCTCCCCTGTATGCTACCCTTACCCCTCCCTTTTTAGCTCTTGCACATATATACCAAGACCTGCCATGATCTGAGTGATGCAGAGATCTCAACATGGTTATGTTACTATTGGAAGGCTTGGCCTGTGGTTCAGTGGGGGGGACATAGCTCCTCCCTATCCTCTACTTAACTCTCCAGCTTCCGCTCCCTCTGCTTAGTGACTCAGACTCGCTGGTGCTGTTGCTGCATAGTCCACGGCTGCTTCTTTCATTTTTTCCTTCCTATTTTGTGTCTCCTGTGCCCTTCTTATTCCTCACTCCCTGTGCTGTCCCCCCCCCCATCATGTTCTTGTCCCTTCTCTGCTCGTTTGTCCCTCCTTATTTTTGTCTTTCATCTCCCCCCGTTCATTCCTCTGTTTCTCCCCATACCTCATGTATGTCTTTCTTTTCTTCCTTTTGGAGTTCTTCTCTCCAGCAGCCACTCACTTCATGCCACTGCTGCAGTCTGCTGTTTCTCCCTCGAGCAGCCGCTCACACCATGCTGCCGCTATCATCTGCTAACTCCTCGAGCAGCTGCTCACACCATACCGCTGCTGCAGTCCATTGATTCCACCCTCCCGAGCAGCCGCTCACATCATGCCACCGCTGCAGTCTCCTGGATTCTGCCTCTCGAGCACCCTCTCGCATCATGCCACCGCTGTAGTCTTCTGGATTCTTCCCTCTCATGCAGCCACTCACAACATGCTTTGCTGCAGTCTCCTGGATTATTCCCTCACCTTGGCACCTCCCAGGATTGCTCGGTGCTGCTCCACTCAGTTTTCTTCAGCTCCATACCTGCTGCCCAGGACTGCCTCCATTCACCACTCCATATTCCATTGTTTTCTTGCCATTTTACTCGTCTTGCTGGTGCTTCAAGTGTGACATTACCTCTGTGCCCTGCTTTCATCTGCGCTATTCTGCCTGACCTGCTGTGGACCCCAAGGATTCCTAACTCCTCATATGGCTGTAGCTTGTTCTTGTACAGTTTCTTCAGTTTACCTGAAAGTCTACGGTCCATTTTCACCCATACTACCTTCATTCTGGTGGTGCTCCCTCCAGCCTGGACATGCAAACTCTGGACAACCTGCATTTGTACTCTTTTAATTCTTAGCATCTTGGCATGGCACTGGTGAACCATGAGGGGTCCCACTGTCCCGATCACACACTTCTCATACTCTGCCTGGCTCCACTGGTCCAGCCAGCCTACATGGAGACCTGGCTCAACTCATTCACTTCTACTCCTCCTCAGGCAGACATACATGGAGGTCCTGCTGGTCCAGCTAGCCTACTTGGGGGCCTAGCTCGACTCACTCACTTCTTCTACTACTCAGGTGGACCTGCGTGGGGGTTCTGCTGCTCCAGCTAACCCACGTGGGGGCTTAGCTCACTACTTGATCACTTATACACTGTCCTCGAGAAGACCTCTGTGAGGTCTCACTGTTTCTACGACCTGGGAATTTCATGACACGACTTGTTATATGCAACCCTCGAAGCATGCATCTTGCGGCCATGGTGGATAACCGCTCATGTACATTTTACAACTTCCTCGCTGCCCTTCGCAAGGGTTTCAGCACCTCCTTTGCCCTTGACAGGGCATCTACTCATCACTCACAACAGACTCACTTGGGGTCATGTCCTCCTTACATTGGTTTCTGCGTTACAACCGCAACGGCAGACCATGGGGGGTCCCGCTATTCTTAACTCAGACAAAGCATATGGCGATGGCGGACACCATAGGGTCCCATCATCTCAAACATATATGCCCCATGAAGGGCTCTACTCATAGGTCAAGCATACTTCAAGTCCTACAGGCGGACTTACACGGGGTATCACCCCCTTACCTCGGAGCATATTATACTGTGGTGATAGCGAACCCACATGGGGGTATCGCCATCCCAAATCCATCATGTCCATGAGGGGCATTCTCATTTTAATGTATTCCATCTCACTGAAGCAGACCTACGTGGGGGTCTCATCTTCCTTAGGCTGACCACCAGTGACCTACTCGATCAATCGAGCATTCGAACATTGCAAACTCTGGATTATATGGGTCCATGCTCCAGATAGCCCACATCCGGGCCTACCCTACTTTGTCATTCCTTTATGCTTCTACTGTAATCCACCATCATTCTGGTCCATTTCCAACTGAATTTATACGTCGGACTTCTCCATGGAGTATACCTCAATTCTTTGGACATCTTGAGACAATTCTCCTTTCTATAAAAGACTCGATCCTAACACTGTTTCACTGGATTTTCAGCTCCATGCAAGCCTTCCAATCACATAGACTTCTACCTCATCTTCATTCCCCACTGGGTAACACTTCTGTCCAGTCCATTCCTATCAATTCTACGTTCTCAAATAATTGCAACTTTGGCACTTATCTTCACCATGCTAACTGTCCATGACTGCTTTACTGCAGTTTCACTCATAGCTCCCTTGATCAGATTAACCTTCATCCCTCATCCAGGCATCACTCTAAGCTGGATCTCTCCATCTGCCAGACCTTTATCTTCAGCGTTGACTTCCCACTCATCACTGACTTGGTCAGCAGGACTTGGAAACCTAACAAGGAAGGCTAGCCTTCATATGCCTTTATACATTAACTGCGCGTAGACAGTTGTCTTGCCTTCTCACCAGACTGAACCTAGCTCTACTCCAAGTAAGGAAAACATTTGCTTATCATACATCTGCTTTCCTCTTGGCACGAAGGACATCTGTCAACATATGGTCTCCAACAAAATGGCCTATCACTCCAGCATATAGTCTCAGCATCATCCTGGGATATCCTTTCTACTTGCTGCTTAACCCAGTCAGAGGGAGCCTAGCACTTGCTTAACGCATTCTATTTCACCTTGGCCAACCTATGTGGGGGTCTCACCTTCATTCTGTAACCTACGCTCTGGTGGACCACGTGGGGTCCCACCAAGTCTTTGGCTTTGCACACTTTGGGCCTGGTTGCTTGCTTATCCACATTCCATCTCCTATCAGCTGACCCATGTGGGGATCTTGCTATCTCTACTGGAACCCAAGCAATGGCGGACCGTGTGTGGTCCACCATGTCCCCTGCTTCACCCTGCAGAGGGCCTGGCTACATGCTCAGTGCTCTCCTACTTTGCCCGTAAACAGGGCCTACCTGCTTGCTCTACACAGTCCTGCATCACCCGGCAAGGGGGCCTGGAGGTTTCTTCCACTTCGCCCCACAAAAAAGGAGCTGGCTGCCCGCAGTTATTATTCCTGCTTTTGCCTCTACAAGAGGCTTAGCATCTTCTCTACTGGAATTATACCCATCAGCTCATGCAGGATCTGCCATTCTCTCCTACTCTGCCCTGCTATGGAGTGCCTAACTGCTTGCTCACCTTAATCCATTACATCTTCTACAATGGACTTCTTCCTGCATCGCACTCCAAGATTGATCATCAACCAGTTCTACATTATTCGTCCAGCCAAGATGTGATTCTGCGAACAGCCGCTAACCTAGCTGCCTACTATGCATAACTCCTTATCTTCTACATCTACAGATATTACGGACTGGATTCGCTAACCTCTTAAACTAATGTCTCTCCATGGTGGGCTCTTATTCACCAGTACCTCATCTTCCAAGATTACCTGCTTGCAATCAAACTCAGGATATGCCTCTTCAACCAACACTCTAGGTCTAGTTATAAGACTACTTTTCATACTTTCCTGCCTTAAGATTACTGTCCTTTAGTATGCCCAAAAGATGGGCAGGTCAGTAGCCATGGGTCCTCGGAGGTTTCCCCCTAATGGGGTTTTCCTCTTCTGCCTGCTATTGGCCACACTCTCAGCAGCTGGAGGAGGTAATCACGTCAGTTATTACATTCCTTTTTGGGGCCTTCAGTCCTACACTTACCTAGCATCCCACCAAGTTGGGATATAGAGAAAGGCCAAAAGATCAAGTTCTAACACCAACTATATCTCATCCAGCTCAAACGTATCTAAGCATCAACCATATCTCATCCATATGTACCGTTCCAGCTTAACATATCTAAGCACAAACCACAGTACTCAGTTCCTACCTTCTACAAACACTGTCTTATGTGCTATCCAGTTCAAATGTATCTAATCACTAACCATACCGCAGTCAGCTGTTATGTATCACAAGCACTAAACTGTGTAGCACACATTGAATTGGAAGGCTTGGCCTGTGGTTCAATGGGGGGACATAGCTCCTCCCCCATCCTCTACTTAACTCTCCAGCTTCTGCTCACTCTGCTTAGAGGGAGTCAGACTCGCCCTCCATCCTCCCCTGCCTCCTCCTCCTTTCCCGGCACTCATCTCACCTTATGCTGGGCCTTCAGTCCTACACTTACCTAGCATCCTGCCATGGTGGGATATAGAGAAAGGCCAAAAGATCAACTTCTAACACCAACTATGTCTCATCCAGCTCAAATCTATCTAAGCATCAACATGTCTCATCCAGTTCCTACGTACTACAAATACTGACATATGTACCATTCCAGCTTAACGTAGCTAAGCACAAACTACAGTACTACATTCCTACGTACTACAAACACTGTCTTATGTACCATTCAGTTCAAATGTATCTAAGCACTAACCATACCTCATTCAGCTCTTACGTATCACAAGCACTGAGCTGTGCAGCACACATTGAACATATATTGAAATTCAACAAAAAGAATAACTGGCAGATCCTTACGTGTATTCTCTTTTTTTCTTGTGCACAACTGTTTTCCTTGACATCCTTCCTGTAGTGATCCCAGTATTTGCCTTCTGTCCATGGTGATCCTCTGCACCTGCTCTCTCCTAACTTCAAGTCAGTTATTATTCTCTTAAATTCCCTGTCTATTCAGTATTCTTGACATCTATCTGTCTAGGTGTAAAAAAACAAAATAGATTTTTTCCTAAAGTGAATCTTGCACACTCAGTGTTGTCCATAGCATCCTGTAAGAGAGCTGTTTGCCGTATCCAACATTCCTTGCACTCACAGCCCAAGTGCCCATGTAACATCTGAGGATGTACTGGTGCAAAACATCAAACCTTCGGCATTGACAAGTGTTTGTTTTAATACTAGGGGTAGAACTAGAAAGTAGGAAGTGTTAGCCTCCTAAGTAACGCCTGTTGAGTTGCACAGCCTCAAAGGCAGTGAGGTTATTTTCTATACTATCCCTGGCCCTGAAACAGAGGAGAGAAAAGAAAAAAGGCGATACTGTAGGCAGCCAACCTACAAGGAGACAAAGAAACAGGACAGCTAATGTGAAGAAATCATGTGGACACAGGTAAGTGAATTTCTGAAATAAATTTTCTCTGGTCACTAGTAAATTTACCAATACCTGGCTGAAACGGTACCTGGTCAATACGTCATGTAAAGAATGCTGCAGGCAAAACCGCGTGGCATAAAGAACGTGCAGTAAAACAACTATAGGGTACAAAATACCACATGGGAGAAATGGTGAAGTGTGGTAGCGGACCCCTGTAGCTGTTGGCAAGGAGGCAGTGGTGCAGAGGATAAGACCTCTGCTTGGTGGCAGTCCTCTGAGCAGCTGCCATGGCTCAGAGGGTAGAGCTGCTGGCAGTGGAGGGCAGTGGAGCATCTGTGGACCAGGGTTCAAATCCTGGTCCCAAAGTAGCTATGTGTTTTTTTTTAATGCTTGTGCAATTCACAGTTCTGCCCCCATTCATGTTTCTCCCCATCCCAGAGTTGCCTCCCCCCCGGAGGTTATTATTTTAATATGGGGGGGTTCGGGGGCACAGACCCTCATAAGGGGGGGTGTGGGTGGCACAGCTTCCTGCAAAAAAGCAACGTTTTATGTTTGTTGTGTGATATTATTAAATCTCAGTGTTTTAAGCGAGCACTGTAAATGTGTACACTGTATTGACAGTGTGGTATGTTGCCGCACAGTTTTGGACCACTGGATATTGACCCTGTGCCACTGAAACAACCCAGAAGGAGCCTTCAAGGTTCAAGTGCTAGTTCCATAAGGGTGGGGAGAGACAACCCTTCCCTAATCAGTGATGGGGCACTACTTGACCCCATCACAGTGCCCATACATTAAAAAAGACATTAACCTTCTGAAGACAGTCCAAAGATGGGCAACAAAGATGATCATGGGTCTGCAGGGAAGGATGTATGAGGAAAAGTTGTAGGCCCTGAGCATGTACTCCCTGGAGGAGAGGAACAAGAGAGACTGGACATGACTAAGACCTTCAAGAACTTGAAAGAAATAAATAGGGTGGATAATGAGGGTATCTTCAAGCTTAGTGGAAACTAAAACATGAAGGGACACACTCTCAAGCTGGAGGGGGAGAGGTTTAGGAATGAGGCTAGGAGGCACTTCTTCACGAAGATGGTGGTGGTGGATTGGAATGTGCTTCCAGAAGAAGTGGATTTGTTGAAGACAGTGGGTAGTGTCAAGAGAGGCTGGGATAGAGTTAATGGGAAAATAAAGGTCAAGGAGGTGGACAGAGGGGAAGGGTGGATTGGTAAGAGCAGAGGGTCAGTAGTTTAAGCTGAGCACCCTGTAATAAATGCAGACTAGACAGACTTAATGGCCTTACTCTGCTGGCTTCTTCATATGTTCGTATGTTTGTATTTAAAGCATACTGTTATTCCATAATAGTGAACACACTGCCATGCCTTGTTGTTCAGTTAGACCAGTGGTAACCTTTTTGATGTCTCAACATCTCCTGCAATTAATAATTTTTAACAACATAAATTGCAGTCTGCCAATTGAGGGAGGAACCAGGAAAAGAGAGAAGCTGAAGCAGGGGTATGAAGCCTCGCTCGCTGGCCATTGCCTGCTCCGCCACTCAGAACCCCAACTGAACTTCTGGATAGGTCCTTTGGGGTGAGTAAGATTGCTTTCCCTCCCCAGGCCCACAACGATGGGGAATCCATGGGGGATTCTGAGGTAGAAGGTCCTGACAGAGGTGGTAGCCAACAGGGTAGGCAAGCTGGAGTTCACGAGCCCCACCTGCAACCTTGGTAAAAAAAGCTTCAGTGCAAAAAAAAAAAAAAAAAGACTGATGAGGCTTTCTGTGTTCACCTTATTTATGCCTTTCAGGTATTTAGAGGTATCAGCCATGTCCCTGTTTCCCTCCTCTCCTCTACAGAGTACATGTTGAGGTCCTCCAGCCTCTCCTACAAAGGTTCATACAAAGGTCTTTAGGAGCTATAATGTACAGGCCCAGTATTGTGCCTAGTAGTAGGATAGACAACCTCCATCCATGATAGATTGTTATTTACCCAATTTTAATTTAAATTCCCTCTTACTGCTGCTGATTACTACTTCAGTAGGTAGGTAATTCCATGAGTTAACCACTCTGCATTAAATAAAATTTCCTGTTTAGGCTATTAAATCTTTCTCCAGTTATTTGCACGGGGTGGCCCCTTGCGTTGTGAATCTGTTTAAAGTCAAAATCCATTTCACTGAACAAGGCTGGGTTGTGAACTACTGTATATCAAACATCTGCAAGAGATACCCCTGAGTCTCTTTGTTTCCAATGGCATTAGTGCAACTTTGTTCAGTCCAGATTAGTATGAGTCATTTCTTATGTCAGATATTAATTTAGTAGCCTTTTTTCTGCACCCTTTCCAGCTGGTGTACTGTATGTCACTTCTTTTATACGGGCACCAGAACTGGGTTGCATAGTCAAGTTGTGGCCTAACATATGCTCTGTAGAGGGGAGGAATGACGCTTGCATCCCTGGACTATATGTTACTTTTGATAGCTTTGGAGACAGCTTCATTACAGTGTTTAGTGTGTTCAAAGTCATTGCTTACACTGATACCTAGATCCCTTTCTTGAGTAGTAGTAGATAATATTGTGTTACACCGTAAGTATGAGAGGTATTATATTTACCATTTATCTCCTCATTAAGCCTGCCTTGCTGAACCTGAATCATGTTCATCGCCTATCTCTGGACTACCTCTAGAAGTTTAATATCCTTTTTCAGGTATGGGTGCCCGTGCTGTATGCTATAGTCCAGGTGTGGCTACACCAGTGATCTGTACGGTAATAATATGACCTCCTCCCACCTGCTATTTATTTATTTATTTAAATCTTGGATTACAATATCTTTACACTGCAGGCTCTTTTACAAAGGTTCCATGTCAAAATGGATTGAAACAAAGGCAAATAGCAAATCTGACAAACATTCAAGATCAACAATAAATACACTTAAGGTGGTAAAAAACAGTCACATCAATACATTCTGAATCAAAAATAACAGTAGCATATACAAGTCAGGCACCATATCGTGGCTAAGGGGTATAAACAAGACAGTTGGAGGACAGAAGCAGCCAGAGGTAGGCTTTGTTGGTAGTGGGGGGACAGTTTGAGGACTGAGCAGTCAGAGGTAGGTTTTGCTGGGGGGGGTTGGGAGAGGGACTAGAACAGTTGGAGGACAGAAGCAACAAGAGGTAAGGTTTGTAGGGGTTGGGGGACAGCTGGAGGACAGTACCAAGAGGTGAGAAGGTGGGGGGGCAGTATCCTAAAGAGAGAGAGAGGAGAAAGCAGTGGGTGGGAGGGTAGGGGTGGGAGGAGGGTGGGGCAAGGTAAGGAGGGAGAGAGGCACATGAGTGGGATGGGAAGGAGGAGTGTGTGAGCTAAAGATTAGATTGCTAGTAATACCTCTGGCAATGAAGATCAGAATTTTTTTGCTCTGGCTGTCACCTTCCTGCATTGTGAAGAATGCTTCAACTCACTAGTCTCCCCCAAGTTCTTTTCTTCTTCTGATGTAGTTACCAGGACCCCCACAGGCTGTAGCCATCCTCTGGTTCCTACCTCCTATGTGCATGACAAATATTCAGCCAAATATTATATTTGGGGGTCAAATCTTCATCTAGACAGTATTTAGCATCTGGTATCCAGCTGGTGGATGTTTTAAAACAAAAAGCCTCTGTCCCCTTTCTACGTCCCAGAGCTAGTCTCCTCACCACTCTTCTGGCTCCTTAAACATTGTTATGTCAATACTTCAAATTAGCTTTTTTCTGAGGGAAAAGTTTTTAAATGGCTACAATAGGTAATACTAGGACACTTTTTGGAGAAACAAAATACAGTAGTGACAAGGTTGACTTTAAATAACTTTATGTCTATTTAAATATGTTTCTACACTGTTTAGTAGAAATCTGTATTCAATTATAATATAACACAAGGGGAATAGTTGTTTACTAGATATAACAATTATTATTTCAATGAATTACTGGTTTTGGGAGTGGTTTTGTTGTCAAGGAGCTTTTTTTGCAGAAGTCATACACTATATGAGAGATTTTGCTCTCTTAGTTTAAGAGGATATATCAATTAGGAACTTTATGCTGCTATTATGTATGGATGCACTTCTAAATATTTATATTTTTTTTACAACTTATACAATTGTAGTACAATTAATAATAATAAAAAGTTTGAAATTGTTTAGTTATATCAGTTTCCCTGAAGAAGGGGTTATCCCTCAAACTATGGAGTTTTTATACTGGAAGTTAGATGAATTAATAAATATATCCTCTAAAAAAGTTTGTTTGGTGAGTGAGACTAATTATCCAGTTTGCTGTTTGTCAATATATGGTACAAGCCCCGTAAAATGGTTACCTGAGATTGCCTCAAGCTACACCAGAAAACACTGGTCTAACTTGCAGCAACTGGCACATGGGATCGAGAATGCCAGTTGCCAGCTAAGGAATACTGCAAGCCCCATGCACCATATGTTGGATGCACCCGTGGCTTGCGTCATTCTCAGGACATTTCAGAATTGGGCCCACTGTGTCAGGGCAAAAAGTATGAGGCTTAACTCAAAGCCACGAGCCCCAATGCTTCAGTCACTTTGATCTTCCTCCAGGGACAGGCTCCTGGTTTTAACCCACCCATTAAATACATTTATAAAATGGGCAGACAATTTCCCCTACCCTGACTGGCTTACAGCCTCTGTCAGCCCTGTCCTTATCAGGACATAACTTCACAACCAGCATTAAATGTGCCAAGCAAAATGCACCACACAGTAAAATCAATGCATGCCACCACTCTCCCACTACTCTAAGCACCGCTCAAATAGCATCTGATGGAACCGGGAGAGTGGTGGCAACCCTGGCAACAGCACAGAAAGAAAAATAAAATCTCGCAAGTCCAGCTGCTCCATCACGCTGCTCCACAGATTCTAACAGAAAACCCAATCAGTTTATGCAAACTCCCCTTCCCGTGCAAGCCATAAACAGTTACTGTTTTCAAAAATCTGTTTTAGTCAGTGCCCATTTCCTTATCACAGCTGCAGCTCTTGGTCCTGTTAGCAACTTGTCCCCACCTGACCCCCCCCCCCCCATCCTCTTCTAGAAATGCGAGCCACAACAATTCAAGAACAAAAAATGCATTGCATTACTGTCAGGTGAATAGTGAAATAAGTTTGTTTTTCTATAATAATAATAATAATAATTATAATCTTTATTTATATTGCGCCTTTCTAAAATCAAGGTGCATTACAATAAAATAACATCATATTAAGACATCATAAAAATTTTAAAATCAAGAATAAAATACACAGCATCAGTCCATGTCAATACCATCTCCGAATGCCTTTTTCCATAGAAAGGATTTTAAACCTCGTTTAAAACCCTCCACCGTCATGCACTCTCTAATCCAATGGGGTAGAGAATTCCAGAGGGTCGGCGCCGCGAACATAAAAGCTCGGGCGACGGAGGATTTTAAAGCTACCCTCGGAATCTCTAGCAACCCCTCGTTGGCTGAGCGGAGCGGTCCCTCTGGAAGGTAAGGAACCAGAAGATCTTTCAGTAGTCAGGGCCCAAACCGTGGAGGGCTTTATATGTCAGTAAACCGACTTTGAAGGTGATCCGCTACTGAACTGGCAGCCAGTGCAGATCCCACAGCACCAGAGTAACATGAGAAAAACGAGAAGTCCCCGTTAACAGCCGGTCCGCTGAGTTCTGCACTAGCTCAAGCGGTGGATATCAACCCCAGGAAGCCCAAAGTAAAGGGAGTTACAGTAGTCCAAACATGAGGTCACAAAGGCGTGGATCAGCGTGGGCAGGTCGCTAGATGGAACAAGGTGCTTGATCCTAGCGATGTTCCTCAGATGGTAAAAGGATACCTTAAAAACCACCGACACCTGCGCATGCAATGTCAGCCGATTGTCAAGGATCACCCCTAGGTCACGCACCTATTCGGAGGTAGGGAGCTCAACATCCCCCAAGAATAAACCCGAGGTTTGGTTTGCTCCCCACCCCTCAATCCGGTGGCCGGGATCCACAACTATCACCTCTGTCTTCCCAGAATTCAACTTCAACCAGCTGGACCTCATCCAACCCTGGATCTCGCCGAGACAGTTGTTAAATACTGAGGGTGCTCTATTCTGGTCAGGTGCAAAAGACAGATACAGCTGGGTATCATCAGCATAGCAATGAAACTCCAGCCCATATCGTCTTACAATGTCTCCGAGGGGAAGCATGTACACCGCAAACAACATGGGGGACAGCACAGAGCCCTGAGGCACCCCACAGGACAGAGAAGTAGGATCAGAGGGAAATACCCCCGATACCACCCTCTGAATTCTACCTGTGAGGAAGGAGGTAAACCATCTGTGAACCAAACCTGACAGCCCTCAGAAGCATCTCAGGCGCACAAGCAACACCCCATGGTCTACGGTGTCAAATGCTGCTGACAAATCCAATAGTACCAAAATGGACCATTTTTTCTGGTCTCTCACCATCAGGAGATCATTGAGCACCCGAACCAGTGCAGTCTCTGTGCTATGTCTCTTTCAAAAACCTGATTGAAGAGGGTCATAGATGTTATGGATGGACAGATGGTTGTCTAACTGGGCTGCCACCACTTTCTCAATTACCTTCCCCACAAAGGGGAGGTTCGAGATAGGTCTGTAGTTGGCTAAGGAGTCTGGGTCCAGAGAAGCCTTCTTCAACACTGGTGTCATCACCGCTTCCTTCAGGGAGCAGGGATATTCACCGGAGTCTAAGGAGCACCAGACTATCCTAACTAGAACCGGGATGATAACCTCCCCACAGCCCATAATCAGGGCAGTGGGGCCTGGATCTAAACTACAGCATGTGGTGCACATACCCTGGACAATCCTCATAACATCTTCGATTTCTGGCCTTTTGAAGGAACTCCAGGAAAACGGGGGGCTTGTAACCACAGGCTGGTCCACCGCGACTCCCATAGTTAGTGCAGTGCAGGTCTCGGCCCTGATGTTCAACCACCTTATCTGCAAAGAACCAAGCAAGCTCCTCACACTACATTTATGCAAAGGCTCGATGAACCTGTAGACAAGCTGGGTTGCACAGCCTGTCTATGGTTCGAAAGAGCTGTGCTGGTCGGTTCTGTGCAGCAGCAATTTCTCCGGACAGGAATACTGCCTTCTTATGAGTAATTGCTGACTGATAGAGTTTATAATGCTCTAGGAGTCTAAGATGGTCAGCATCTAAGCTGGATTTCCGCCAGCACCTCTCCAACCTGTGTCCAAATCGCCGCATCTCCCTCAGGTCCCCATCAAACCATGGGGACCGAGGGTGAAGGGAGAGAGGATGCACATGGGTGGGAGCAATAGAATCCAGTGCAGTGGTAATGGCCTTATTATAGGCCAGAACCAAAACTTCAGGATTCAAGCTCATCCCAGGAAGTTCTGATAGATGCAGTACTGCAGTTAGGCCATCGGGAGTCACATCCCATAAAGGGCAGTACTTGACCATCTCCACAGGGCTTGGCCTATGCAGAGGTGTGTGGAAATTGAATCTCACAGTGTGATGGTCAGAACATCCGACAGGTTCCACCCCCACATCGGAGGCCTCCATCCCCAGGAGGAAGACCAGGTCTAGGGAATGGCCGTGTTTATGAGTGGCAGAGGTAACCACCTGTGAGAGGCCCAATGAACACATCAATTGGAGGAAGTGCTGTCCTAATTGCGAGAGTTCGTCGTCAATCCAGGCATTAAAGTCACCCAGCACCATCAACCTGGGTGACTCAAATACCAGGTCGATGAAGAAGTCCACCACTTCCTTAAGGAATAGCTTCTCGTCACTGGGTGGATGATAAATGAGCACCATCCTATAGCCCCCACCTGCCACTATGACACATTCAAATGATCTGGTCTCCTCAACTGGGACACTAATGAGATCCAATTCGGTCTTGAAACAGACCGCAAACCCCCACCCCTGCGATCCAATCTTGGGCAGTGTATCACCGAATACCCAGCTGGAACTGCTGCCTCAAGTATGGGGCCAGCATTGCTATCCAGCCAGGTTTCAGTGATGCAAGTCAGGTCCGCTATAGCCACCAAGTCTGCTACAATGGCAGTCTTGTTCACAACGGACCTGGCATTGCATAACACCGCCTGGGTTGGATAGAACTCCTGGGATGCCCCAACCACCTGCCCACCATTTACAGGGGTGGTGCCCTTGGGTATGGAGACCAAACAGGAAGGCCCACGTTCAGCACTCCATTTCGCCCCAGGGCGTCTTCAAGACTTAACCACTCTGATGTGAGCGCCCCCCCCATCCATCCTCCACTGTTCATATGCCCCGCCCCTCCACAACCTCCTACGAGCAATTCCCAAAGCCCTACAGCGTTGGTAAACAGAGAAAAGCAATGGGAGGGAAAAGAAAGGGCGGAGGGCATGAAGAGCGGAGGATGAATAGCCCATGACCAGGGAGGTGGGATAGCAATATATATTACAGACCACTGACATGGAACCAATGACACTAATTTCTAATCTCCCTGTAGTAGAAATAAGTTTAAATCACAACACAAACCTAAAGAATAAATTAAAATAACTCAGAAAAAGAAGCTAAACCATAAGTAAAACAAAACTCAACGAGCACAGATCTACTTAACATAAATTAAACATCATACATCAGAAAACCAAAATTAACAAAAAATAGAAACAATAATTAATTAATAAGCAATAACAACATCCAGTCCATATGAGTTTGGAATTTTTTTTAGGACCGTGTAGCTCCCACCTTCCACGACCAGAATGTCCATATGTAGACCCACAGTCTCTCACTCCTAGGGTCCAGCAACTGAAATGACACAGTTTAAAATTAAGTCAGAATTTACAGAGGCACTCTACCAAAATTCCAGCCTCCCATGTATGTCTGTGACAGTTACGATTTCAGAACCACAAAGCTGCTCTCTCATCAGCAGCCGGTTAGGGACATGCTCACTCCCACTCAATGCAGCCGTTAATGAAAATAACACCAAAGAAGTGATTTAAGGGCAGAAAGCTTACAAATAAATAAATAAAACTAAATATGGTTTCTGTATCTTGGAAGGGGATGGTGGTGGTGGGGGGACCATCACAGAAAACACATAACCAAATATGGGACATAATTGCTCCCTGGTGCTGTAACTGAAATTGTGTAGGCAAAGGAATAAATAAGAAAAAAAAGAAAAAAAAAACTTGCTTTTGAGTCTTTGTGGATGGATGGGGATTGCTCATCTCAGTACAATTAGCAAGAACACTTTTTATATTCACTGAGGTCTGATCTGCTGCTTGCTGTGGTGAAAACTGACTACGACAACATCAGAGAAGCGAGAGCCCGTGGCTTTCAAATGCAGCTGTAACTCCAGCCATCCTCACGATCAAGCGGCAGCACCTCAGAAATAAAACAGGAGACCCAATCCTCTGCCATTATTTTTATCAAAACTTGTTAAAAAAAATCCACTAATGCTGATCAGTGGGATATCTACTATGTTAAGAATGTTGGCTGCAGGGGGACATGCTCACTCTCACAGAAACTGGATGGTGGCTGTGAGACAAATGCCCTCTCAGCATTTGTACGAACCAAACAGACTATAAAAAATAGATTGTGGGAGGGGGTTGTAATGCTACTAAAAGCAGCAATGATGGACAGAAAACCTCAAGAAAATTTATGGAGCCCTCTACTGCTGTTGAAACAGTTGTAGAACTACTACAATGGGGGACTATTTTGTATTATTTCATCCATTAAACCTTTTTTATATTTTTAACTTTACAAAATACTTGGGAGCCCATTTTATAAGCACAATTAGACACTCTGCGGTATGGGTTTTCACTTGATAAGAGCACTTCCCAGGTGCTAAAGGCACTTGGTGCAAGAGCCTCATAACACACCTGGGTCATGCTGTTATCAGGCCATAACCCACGCCTCATCGTATTATGGGATTATTCAGCCAGTAATGTGCCCCATTATAGAAAGCAAAAACTATGACAAGTTAAGTGATAGGATTTGAACATACAGTGGTAAAGTGAATAACTCTGACAGTTATCCCAGTGCATTAATGATACACACTAAGACATGGTACCCAGATAAACAAGCATTTGTCAATGCCGAACGTTCGCTTGCAGGTATTTGCAGTGGTGTTTGGCACGTATGGTGCTTCACCTTAATGCCCTGTGCGATTGCTGGTATTTGCACAATAAATTTTCAGCATGACCTTTTTGTTACCCCCATTGTGCGCTACATAGGCAGAAACATGTTTTGGGCAGGATGTGAAAAATGACAGCTGTACTGCTCATTAGGAAGTGTGGTAAAATGGCAATGTTGAAAATCTGGAGTGGAAATATTGAAAATTCGCAAACCTACGAGCATGTGTGGGAAATGTGCAATGCACACTCATAAAACAGTGATTGTTAGGATTTTTTTCACCAAATTGTCAACATTGGCATTTTAAAACCTCTGCTAATGAACAGTGCCACTGTGATTGTCTTACTGTGTGCCATACATTGGTTTTGCACACCGACTGCACCATTGTGCACTACATGGGCGAAAACATGTTTTGGGCAGGATGTGAAAAATGACAGCTGTACTGCTCATAAGGAGATGTGGTAAAATGGCAATGTTGAAAATCTGGAGTGAAAATATTGAAAATTCGCAAACTTACGAGCGTGCGTAGGAACTGCACAACGCACACTCGTAAAACAGTTATTTTAGAATTTGTTCACCAAATTTTCAACATAGCCATTTTAAGATCTCTGCTCATGAACAGTAACACTGTGATTTTCTTAATGTGTCCCATACACTGAGTTCACACAGCGACTGTGCCATTGTCTACATGGGCGGAAACACGTTTTGGGCAAGATGTGAAAAATGACAGCTGCACTGCTCATAAGGAGGTGTGGTAAAATGGCAATGTTGAAAATGTGGAGTGAAAATATTGAAAATTCGCAAACTTACGAGCGTGCATAGGAACTACACAATGAACACTCGTAAAACAGTCATTTTTAGGAATTATTTCACCAAATTTTCAACACAGCCATTTTAAGACCTCTGCTCATGAACAGTGACACTGTGATTTTCTTAATGTGTCCCATACACTGAGTTCGCACACCGACTGCGCCATTGTGCGCTACATGGGCAGAAACACATTTTGGGCAGGATGTGAAAAATGACAGCTGTACTGCTCATGAGAAGGTGTGGTAAAATGGCAATTTTGAAAATGTGAAGTGAAAATATTGAAAATTCGCAAACTTACGAACGTGCGTAGGAACTGCGCAACGCAGACTCATCAAACAGTCATGTTTAGGAATTTTTTTACCAAATTTTCAACACAGCCATTTTAAGATCTCTGCTCATGAACAGTGACACTGTGATTTTCTTAATGTGTCCCATACATTGATTTCGCACACCAACTGCGCCATTGTGCGCTACATGGGCGGAAACACGTTTTGGGCAGGATATGAAAAATGACAGCTGTACTGCTCATGAGGAGGTGTGGTAAAATGGCAATGTTGAAAATCTGCAGTGAAAATATTGGAAATTTGTAAACTTACGAGCGTGCATATGAACTGCACAACGCACGCTCGTAAAACAGTTATTTGTAGGAAATTTTTCACCAGATTTTCAACATAGCCATTTTAAGATCTCTGCTCATGAACAGTGACACTGTGATTTTCTTAATGTGTCCCATACACTGAGTTCGCACACTGACTGTGCCATTGTGCGCTACATGGGCGGAAACACGTTTTGGGCAGAATGTGAAAAATGACAGCTGCACTGCTCATACGGAGGTGCAGTAAAATGGCAATGTTGAAAATGTGGAGTGAAAATATTGAAAATTCGCAAACTTACGAGTGTGCATAGGAGCTGCGCAATGAACACTCGTAAAAGTCATTTTTAGGAATTTTTTCACCAAATTTTCAACATAGCCATTTTAAGACCTCTGCTCATGAACAGTATCACTGTGATTTTCTTAATGCATCCCATACTTTGAGTTCACACACCGACTGCGCCATTGTGCGCTACATGGGCAGAAACATGTTTTGGGCAGGATGTGAAAAATGACAGCTGTACTGCTCATGAGGAGGTGTGGTAAAATGGCAATGTTGAAAATCTGGAGTGAAAATATTGAAAATTCGCAAACTTACGAGCATGCGTAGGAACTGCGCAACGCAGACTCGTAAAACAATCATTTTTAGGAATTTTTTCACCAATTTTCAACACAGCCATTTTAAGACCTCTGCTCATGATCAGTGTCACTGTGATTTTCTTAATGCATCCCATACATTGAGTTCACACACCGACTGCGCCATTGTGCGCTACATGGGCGGAAACACGTTTTGGGCAGAATGTGAAAAATGACAGCTGTACTGCTCATGAGGAGGTGTGGTAAAATGGCAAAGTTGAAAATCTGGAGTACAAATATTTAATATTGGCAAACGTACTAGCGTGCGTAGGAACTGCGCAACGCACGCTCGTCAAACAGTCATTTTTAGGAATTTTTTCACCAAATTTTCAACATAGCCATTTTAAGACCTCTGCTCATGAACAGTGTCACTGTGATTTTCTTAATGTATCCCATACATTGATTTCACACACCAACTGTGCCATTGTGCGCTACATGGGCGGAAACACGTTTTGGGCAGAATGTAAAAAATGACAGCTGTACTGCTCATGAGGAGGTGTGATAAAATGGCAATGTTGAAAATCTGGAGTACAAATATTTAATATTGGCAAATGTACGAGCGTGCATAGGAACTGCGCAACGCACGCTCGTAAAACAGTCATTTTAAGGAATTTTTTCACCAAATTTTCAACATAGCCATTTTAAGACCTCTGCTCATGAACAGTGTCACTGTGATTTTCTTAATGTATCCCATACATTGATTTCACACACCGACTGTGCCATTGTGCGCTACATGGGCGGAAACACATTTTGGGTAAGATGTGAAAAATGACAGCTGTACTACTCATAAGAAGGTGTGGCAAAATGGCTATGTTGAAAATCTGGAGTAGAAATATTGAAAATTCGCAAACCTACGAGCGTGCATAGGAACTGCGCAACGCACACTCATAAAACAGTCATTTTTTTGAATTTTTGGCACCAAATTTTCAACATGGGGCTTTTGGGACCCCTTCTCATGAATGATGTCACTGTCATGGTGCCATTCAGGCCCAAAGGGTGATTTCGTGCAGTGACTGCGAAATCACCCTTCGGGCCCGAATAACGCCATGACAGTGACATCACTCACGAGAAGGGGTCCCAAAAACCCCATGTTGAAAATTTGGTGCAAAAATTCCAAAAAATGCCTGAGATATGCAATAAAGTTGAAAACCCCCTATCTAGCCCATTATACAGCTTACCGGCATTTCCTCAGTTTGCAGTCGGCTTTGAAGAGTGCAGGCGTTTTCCAGTCCACCGAAGATCGTGCACCGAGCTCGGAGTAAGTATGGGGTGAGGGGTGTGGGAGGCTGAGTGCGCGCAGTGGGTGGGTGCGGGTTGTGGGAGGGACTGGGAGATGCGCCATGGGACCGTTTTCGATTTACAGGTAAAAAAAAGGCGACGTGGGGCGTTTGCCATGCTGGGGTGGCTCCCCAGCGTGAGAAGATGGCTTGGGGGCGTGGAGCCGACAGGGATTGGGCACCCCATTGGCAAACAACATTTGCCACGCTGGGGTGGGCTCCCCAGCGTGGGCACCAAAGCTTTGGGGGTGGCGTGACGCTGGGGAGCACGGACGCGTGAGGGGTGAAGGGCGATCGCATGTGCCCGGTATGACAGCAGTGGTTTTCTTTGAAGCGAAGACCACTGCTGCCATACACAGCTCCCGCACCCATTGGTGCAGGACCGCCACGCCTGTTCAACGGAGCACTGGATTGCAAGGGAGAGGCACACCTCCAAAGTGTGCTACTCTCCCAAAACGTTCCTTGCACATGCACGCAAGCGAACGTAAAAAAATTGGTCATAACACACCAAAAACATACAAAATGTACTTGGCAACCAAATTTTAAGGTTTCAAACTCCAAAAAATGAAAAAAAAACTACTTTCAGAAATACATTTGTAACTATTTATACTTTGAGAACCAGGTAGGTGCATTGTTGCCAGGGGCCTGGGGCCTTTTCAGGCACAACCCAGGTACAACAGGTCACTGAATAAAACAGCAGAGTAATGTCACAGTTCACAGTACAGTGGCTAGACATAGGGAAATAGGTTACAATATATGGTACAGTAAGGTGGCAACTTTACATTTGAACACTGTGCAGGATTAAAAATGAAGGACACGAATAACAAACTTTATGTGCAGTGGTTGTACAGTTGAGATTGGACTGTCTATAACTTAATGCAGGAAGCATACCCACAAGAAACAGGAGCATATAGTAAGGTTTACCAAATGATCCTTCATCTTGTGAGTGAAAGCTTCGGGAGAAGATGACAGTCTGATGCGAACAGGTATAGAAGACTCAAGGTAGAAGACTTGGTTTGCTGGCCAAGACACCTAGCTTCACCTGAGCTCTTTCTTTCCAAGACTGCTTGAAAGGCAGAGTAGAGAACCTTACCAGAGCAAGGGAAAAGGATTAAGACTTCTTTTGGCTAAGCAGATTTACTGTGTGGTGTTGTTTTTATTTTTTACTCACAGGGATTGCTACTGTTTGTTGCTAGCATTTCATTGCTTTATTTTTCTCTGTAGCAAAGTGTTTCTTACAGCGTATATCTTCTCTGAAATTATTACAGGTGGTGCTTTACAGGTTTTACAGTTTTATCTAACATTAGGATAAGCTTTCAGGGTTACTGCACTTGTTGTTGACTGATTGTTTCTGCTCTTACCTCCTTGTTCTTTTGTCCGTGGTTCTTCTCTTTTGGCAGGGGAAGGGCCCAGCCACCCACCCCCATCCCCAACCACCCCACACTACACTCCTTTTATAGGGTACCACAGCTGTGACATTTCCTGTGGCATAGCAGGAAGGGGCGGATCAGTGGGGCATCCACAAGTTGAGCTCATTACAGGGGCACTAGTAATTTAACTTGTTATAACAAGTTAAACAAAAACAAAACACAATCAAACCATTACTTGCATTTTTTTCCTTCTAATTACTCTCACTAGGTTATAAACCCGGCAACTTATCTGGAATGGATATCATTAACTGCAGGTACTGTGGAACAATTTTCAGAAGGACAGTCTTACAGGATTTAGGACACTGTCCTACATGCTGGGCCATTGGAGATCTTAGGGCTCAGCTCCGGGCAGCATGGGCAGAGATTGCCGCCTCAAATTTCATATTCAAGAGGAAATACATTATAAGAACCACCGCCATTTCCCCATCCTAACAGAAAACCTCGACCGCAGAGGGTAGTAGGACCAGGAGGTTGGCAGGTGGTTAGGAGGAGCAAATCAGGTGCCCCATCACTCTGCTCTCAACATATTACCTCCAAAACCATATAAACACTACAAACAGGTAACTGCCTCTATCTCTGAAATCAAACAAAGAGGCAGAAAGACACTGCAGAGCAGGGCACTGCAGCACAGGAGCTAGCACAACAAAACTCACCCAAATCAGGAACCAAAACAAAAAAAGCAAAAAGGAAATCCAAAAAACTTCTGATCATAGGAGACTCCATGATTCGGGGAGTTGATACCCATCTCCAGCCAGGGGTAATGGTCAGATGTCTCCCAGGTACATCAGCATGGAGAGACACTGACCGCATTGCTAAAATTGTTCACAAAGCAGGAGAAAACATTGATGTCCTAGTACACATAGGGACTAATGATCTCGCCAGCCGGTCAGTTGTGGAGACCAAGGAACACCTGACCAGGCTGGGTGACAAACTATCATCCATTTCATCCGGCATCTCCTTCTCTGAGATCCTGCCAGTCTGGGAGAGGGGGGCAGATGGACGGAAGGTCAGAGAAGGGGAGATAGGGGAGCTAAACATGTGGCTCAAGGGCGGTGCCAGGAAAAAAGAACTCAATTTGAGGCGTGCAATCTCTGCCCATGCTGCCCGGAGCTGAGCCCTAAGATCTCCAATGGCCCAGCACTTTGCATGTCTCACTTCTGACTTTGCACAAGACCTTGAGATTCCAGAGGGAGGCAGTCAGTAGCTCAAGAATTTCTGGTCCATCCCTGTTCACATAAGTGAGGGTCATACGTTAGTTATTCACTGTGGAATGGGAGTTTGGGAGGCTGACAGGTGTAAGCAGCTCTTTGAGGCACTGAGGCAGGTTGCCATATAGAATCTTGTTTACAAAGTAGGCCAGTGTAAGATGGGCCATGTGCTCTGGTTGCAGACATCTGAGTTGCTCAAGACTTGTGCAGTGGTGGGACCTGGGGCTGTGGGAGGTGGCAAATCCAGCTACCTTGTGGCAAACTGCTTTTTTTCTTTGATCATACCATTTTTGTTGTGGTGTCTGTTATGATGGTCCCATAATCTAATAATGGGAGAAGGTTGTTTTGTGCAATTTTTACTTTTGTGCCTGCCATGAGGAGCCTTTGGATGCAATGAAGCTGCTCCAGTTTCTGGCGGACAACCTTTACAGTGTTGCTCAGATGACTGGCCAAAGAGAGACAAGGATTAAGGCTTATGCTCGGGTACTTGAATTCAACAACCAAGTCAAACTGGGTACCATCTAGTGTTGGGAGTTGCATTTAATTTTGTGCGCTGAGTCAAGAAGCATAGCTTTAGTCTTGGGAGCATTCATGACCAACCATACCTCTCAAGTGTCCTTCATTACAAGGGATGTCACTCATTTTACCCCTCAAAATTGCTCTGTCCCTCATCTGCCCATCATGGAAGCAGTACTGCACACACAGAAAATGCACTGTAAATTCAGACTTCAAAGCAGAAATTAATAATATTTTAAGATGCTAAATAAAAAAAAATAAACTTTGTATACATAAAGGCAGTGGTTTCCATGATGTTCTGAGCTTGTATTCCCATGTTTGAGGATGTGTCCCTCATTACGAGAGTCAGTGTCCCTCATTGCCTCTCATTATGAGTGTCCCTGTCCCTCATTTCAGTGACAAATGTTTGAGAGGTATGTGACCAACTTTTCTTTAAAGAAGCTACAATGAAGAGAGTGGACATTTAGATCAAGGGCTTGATTGATTTCAACTATATTTCTCCCATGAACATAGACAATCACTTAGTCTGCATAAATCAAGGATTTAACAGGGGTGCAGGTCCTAGGCAGGTTGCCTATGAAAATCATAAACAGGCGAGGTCCAAGTATAGAACCCTGTGGAATGCCACAGGTGACTGTGTTAGCATGAAAGATTACTTTGCCAAGCTTAACCATTTGGTACCTATTTTGAAAGCAACTCAAGAACCACTGCATCGCTGCTGGTCCCACCCCTAGTATGCCCAGTCTTTGTAGTAGCAGACTGTGGTCTACCAGGTTGAAAGCTGTAGCTAGATCCACAAACATTGTGCCTGTCGTTAACCCTTTGTATATGGCTTGGTCATAGAATCCAGTTCTATGACCCTTTCTGAAACTGTGCTGCTCGTCACAGAGGAGATTGTACTGGTCTAGGCATGAGGTGAGCTACTGTAGTTATAAGCAATCCTCTCTTATACCGTAGCTAGGACCAAGAGGATTGATATGGGCCTGTAGTTGTCCAAAGCACTGCTTTTGTCTTTTTGGAAAAGGGGTAATATCATAGCCAATTTCCAAATGTTGGGATCTGTTTTACTCTCAAATGAGAAGGTAAAGATTTTGGTGATTGGCTGGGCAATCTATAGTGCAGCTAACTTGAGGAATTGTGTAAGCAATCCATTGCTGCCAGCAGCTTGTTCAATATTTAAGCAGGCCAGCAGTTTCTGAACGTCCATGACTGTGACTCTTTTGAGCTAGAACTGAGGAGAGGAAGTTTCAAAGCCTGGCATGTATAAAACATTTGGGGCTCCCCAAAAGTGGTAGGATTATTAAATTTTTCTAGATTGCAGAAGTGACTGTTAAACAAGTCTGCTACCATCTTCGGATCAGTATGTTTAGAGAAATTAATTTCAATAATCACGGGGGCCTCAGTGGTTCTAGGGTTTAGCATTCTAGTTATACAGGTCTAGAATTTTTTTGGATCACTTAGGCTGGCTCCTTGCTGTGCTTTGAAGTATAAACTCTTGGCTAGTTTGAGTTTGTACTTGCATTTGTTCCTCAGATATCTGTAGGCTTCCCAATTGGATCTGGAGTGTGATTTTTTTATATGCATCCCATGCCAAGCCTCTATCCTTCATTAATTTGAAGAGGTCACTGTTTGGTCATTTTGAATTAAGGTTTTTGACTCAGCCCCTGGTCAGGGGAGGTATCCGGTGAAAACAGCGCAACAAAAATAGCATGAGTAATTAACACACATTCATAATAGCACAATGTATTATAGCTACCTCTACATAATAGCGCCTTACATGTTTGTCGTGACTGCATTACTGTCCTTCCCACATCACCGGATACCCCTCAAAAGTGCAGAGGTAACTTGAATGAAACAAAAAGTATGTCTTCATTACTTCATTATGCTGCACATCACAGGACAAGCTCTGAAGTAAACATTGCTTTGGTTTGGTTTGGTTTCTTTCATTCTGTTACTAAAACAGGCAGCTTTGGTTTTGGCATACAGAAATGCAGAAAAGAAATTAGGTCTAAAACGAATGCTGACTGCTATCGTTCTGTGCACTGGAACTCAGATCCAAAGTGGATGTTACTAAAATGGGCAGAAATGACTAAGTCTAAAATAAACAACACCTGCTAACGCTTCATAATGTACACTGTAACTGCTTTCTTGGTTGTTAATAACTGCATTAACATCCAATGAAAGCAGTTACATTGCACATTACAAAGCGTTGCCAGCATTAGCAGGCATAATTTATTTTAGACATGACTTTAATGCATTGTTACTGAGGAGCATATGTAACCTAATGTAAGTAGAAATGCCTATTTTATTAACCGTAAACCATCAGGGGACATGCTTGTCCTGCAGTTTCATGAATTCAGAGATGAAGAAGTCTAGTGTACAATTATCATCAAGGACCAATCCATTAGCAAGGTCAGTTTGGAATGCCAGAAGGTTAAAGCCTTGGCAGCCATGCTAGGAAAGTTCCTTTGAGACTGGGCTATGCATGGTGCTGTTGTGCCAAAGACAGTAGATGGCAGAATGGTCACTGATAGAACTGCAGATGGCCGGACAGTCTAACCCTGGATGGGTTACTGACAAGAACCCAATCAACTGGGGAGTGGTTGCCTGTTTTAATGTTCAGTCTAGTAGGGGCAGTGATAACCTGCTTGAGATTGTGATCTTCTGGTACATTGCTATATACAGTAGCATTGGATAGCCATTTTTAATTAAAATCACCTAACGTTACTAATTCAGTATGACCATGGTTAGATGTCATGTGTGCCATGTTTTTAAGACCTTGATGCCTGTTTGGGGTGAGTTATATACACAATAAAGAATAAGCTACTAGAACACATAGATAAAGTATGGAAAAGAGATATGCTTCAACACGGGTTCTGCAAACAGAGATCTGCAACTACCAACCTACTTTGCTTTTATTAAAATGTAAACTATACTTTATATCAAGACTCTCCCATTGATGTCATTCTGTTAGACTTTTAAAACCATTTTGATGTGGTCCCTCACTGGGCACTATCCAAAAAACTTCCACTTCCTAGCGTTCCCTCATCCTTAATTTTCTGGATAATAAACTAATTAAAAAAAACGTGCAAAGAGGGTTATCATAAAAGGAATTGTCTCCAGTTCTTGTCACAAGTGGTGTTCCCCAGGGTTAAGGTGCTGGGGCCTGTGCTGTTTAATATTTTTATTTCCAGTATGGGTGAACAGCTAGAAGGATGGTGCCACAAGTATGCAGACAACACTAAAATAGGCGGCACCAGCTAAAACATAAAGTGTACAAATCCAGGCTGACTTGCATCAGATTTGGTCATGGACAGAAAAGTGGGGCATAAGGTTTAACCACGATAAGTGTGTATTGCTCCATACGGGGAATAATATGAAGCTTAAACTGGACAAACTCGAAAGAGATCTTGGAGTATTAGTTAGTGAGGACATACTGTACATGTAGAAGAACAGTATCTAGCTGTAATTGCAAAGAGGTTAAGGTGATCAATTAAAACATCTATCAGAAGCCAAAGCAGCCACATTTTAGCACCAACCATGTATGCCCACCACTGGACTATGGTTCACAATTCTGGGCCCCTTATAAACAAGGCGTGATAGATATGATTGAACAAGTACAAAGAAGGTCTACCAAAATATTCAAAGGATTAACTAGTCTACTCTATGTAGATAGACTCAGGGAACTTAAACTAATGAGTTTATACACTAAAAGAATCAGGAGTTATATGATGATGCTATACAATACCATGCAGGAGCCTTTTCTCATGACACAGTTAAATATTGAATACAAGTCAGATCATGGTGGGACCCATGGACATCCGTTATAAATTAGAAAGAAACCCTTCAGAATAAATAATAGAAAGTTATTATTTTCTCAAAGGGTGATAGGTCTATGGAATGAAATACCACTGGAAATAATTATCAGTCCATCAAAAACAGCTTTTTAAGAACAGATTAGATAAATATATGATCAGGCACTGGAGTCTGAGGTATTACCTATGAAGTAGTGAGGGAGCAGAACTCATGAGCTAACCAGCCTTTTCCTGCTTTTTATGTTTGCTTGCACGCATGTGCAAGAAACATAGTGCCATCATCCGAGTTTTCGGAGGTGTGTCACCCCCTCTTCCAATTCAGTCTGTGTGTTGGCAGGCACAGCCCCAGTCCTCCAATGCACGCTGGAGCTGTCTATGACAGCTCCAAAATGCAGTGGCGTACAGTTGAAAGGGGGAGCTACGCCTCAGTGAGCAGCAATAAGATATCACCTGCCCGCGCGCAGCCCCCCTACACACACACACACACACACACACACACACGCATACTGCGTGGCATACTATGGCCGACGGGTGCCTAACTCCCGCTGGCTCCACGCCCCCAGCCATCCTTGTGCCATGCTGGGAGCCCACCTAGCGTGGCAAACGTCCCAGCGTCATCGTAATAAAAAAAACAACCTGTAAAGAAAAAGCACCTACGCAGTCTCCTGACCCCACAACCCGCACCCACCCACTGCATACCCTGCCTCCCCACACCCCCCTCACCCCATACTTACCTCCGGAGCTTGGCGCGACGATCATCGGTGGACCGGGAACACGTCTGCACTCTTCAAAGCCGACCGCGAACTGAGGAAATGCCAGTAAGCTGTATAATGGGATAGATAGGGTTTTTTCAACTATGTTGTATATCTCAGACATTTTTTGGAATTTTTGCACCAAATTTTCAACATGGGGTTTTTGGGACCCCTTCTCATGAGTGTTGTCACTGTCATGGCGTTATTCGGGCCCGAAGGGTGATTTCGCAGTCACTCCGTGAAATCACCTTTCGGGACCGATAAACCAAACAACACTGCCAGTGTTCATAAGGTGGGCTCTCAAGAAGCCTATTTTGAAAATTTGTGAAAATTCAAAAATGACTGTTTACGAGCGAGCGCATTGCGTGAAATTCCCACGCATTGTAGGTTCGCTGAATTTTAATATTACTCCAGATTTTCAACATTGCCATTTTACCACACCTTCTTAGGTAGTACAACTGTCATTTTCACATCTCACCCAAAATGTGTTTCCATATATAGCGCACAATGGCACAGTCGATTATGCGAAATCAATGTATGGGACACATTAAGAAAATCACAGTGACACTGTTCATGAGCAGAGGTCTTAAAATGGCTATGTTGAAAATTGATAAAAAATTCTAAAACTGACTGTTTTACGAGCGTGCGTTGCGCAGTTCCTATGCATGCTCGTAAGTTTGCGAATTTAATATTTTCACTGCAGATTTTCAACATTGCCATTTTATTACACTTCCTTATGAACAGTACAGCTGCCATTTTTCATATGTCGCCCAAAATGTATTTTCGCACATGTAGCGCACAATGGTGCTGTTGGTATGCGAAAGCAATGTTTGGGACAGATTACGAAAATCACAGTTACACTGTTCATGAGCAGAGGTCTTAAAATGGCTATGTTGAAAATTTGGTGACAAAAGTCCACAAAATGACTGTGTTACAAGTGAGCATTGCGCAGTTTTCACGCACCCTCGTAAGTTCATGACTTTGTAATATTTTCAGTCCAGATTTTCACCAGTGGCATTTTTCCACACTTCCTTATGAACAGTACAGCTGTCATTTTCACAACATAGTCAAGTGTGTTTTCACACTTTCAGAGCAGAGATGCGTGGTCGCTGTGGGAAATCATTGTTCGGGACAGATAAAGAAAATCACAGTGACACTGTTCATGATCAGAGGCACCAAAATGCCTGAGTTGACAATCTGCTGTAAAATCCCCAACCTAATTATATTACGGGTGTGCGTTGCACAGTTTCTATGTACACTCATGACTTCACCAGTTTTTTAATATTTTTACTGCAGATTTGCAACATTGCCATTTTTTACACCTCTCCATGAACAGCACAGCTGTCATTTTTTACATCCTGTTCGGAATGTTTTTGCACCTGTGGTGCTAAATGCCGCAGTCGCTGTGCATAAGCAGCTTTCGGCTAACAAACTGATATTGCCACTGTTCATGAGGTGGGGTCACAAAAAAACCATGTTGAAAATTTGGAGTGAAAATACCAACGAATGCCTGAGGTATTAGGATTTCTAACCATAACGCCCAACCCTGTGGAATGACAGGCATCAGGGTGTGACTTGAGATTCTTGCCTGTAATGCTCATACCATTCCACACCCTGCAGCCAGTGAGAGCATGAGGTATACCTTGGACTCTTGACCCCAAAGTTCACCCCATTCTCCTATATCGCACCCATCTAACCGTATTTCCTAATGGAATGGAGTGCGATAGAGGCCAAAGACCCTAAGGAACACCGTGACACTTGTCAGTGTCTGCAGGGTGGGTGTGGTGAACTGGCATGGCCGTTATGCCTGACGACCCCAAAGGCACACCCCAATGCCTGTCACTCTCTGCAGGGTGGTGTGGTATTTGTATCAGCTCACTACTTCACTGCCATTCCTATTACGCAGCTCTGTAACTTCTACACTACCACTGCCAATGCCAGCAAGCAAACATTCGGCATTGACAAATGCTTTTTGTCATCTGTAGTATGATCCTTAGTGGTATGAACAAACATTCAGTTTCATTATGCCTAAATTAAGTTGTAGTACTAGCCACTCACAGTCTGTTGAGGGTACATGACAGGGAGAGAAAATCTTGACATTCGGGTCTAATTTGAAGTAGAAAAGGACACCCCTACCCCTTTCACCCCTTCTGTCTTTTCAGTAAGTGGAGTAGTTTGATAATGCAAACACTGAGTTGCTGCTGCCAGGCTTTAACCAGGTCTCCGAGATGACTAATACATGCAGTCTATGCACAAAGACAAGGACCTCAAGCTCAGCCACCTTGAGGTCTAAACTATGTACATTAATCATTACCTGAAGGCCCCATAGCCCAAGCCAGATGTTGTTTGAGGTGTGCCAGCTTCAAGGCTGAGGTTGCTTTCAGTAGCTTCAGAAATGACTAGTAGTAGAAGGATAATCTTGTAGATATAGATAGTACTGCTGAGAGCAAGAAAGCGCTGGGATTTGTGGCTCACCAACATGTGTAGATGTTTTTCTGTTTACAGCCTAGAAAAAGGGCAATAGAATGGAGTTGGGGCAATTTCATATGCATGCTTTGTGCTGTGGAACTGTTTGCAATGTTCAGGGCATACTGCTAGCACAGTGGATAGCTGGTCGAGGATTAAGAATAATATGCAGTAAACTAGTGAACAGCACAATCCCTTTGTGACCATGGTTTGGCTCACTGTAAGTATTTTTCCTGCAAATTGGATTAAGAAATGAAGTAATCTGACCAGCACTGCTGTGTGCTAAATGCTGAAGGGACTCCAACACAGTTGTGTCTGTTATGGCCTGAAGCAGAGCCTGCCTGCTGTGAGGGGAAGCGAGGCCTGGGCTGAGTAGACAGTGCTCAGTGTATGAGCCAGCCCTCTGGTGCTGCAGCAGGGCATCTGCTTGCAATGCCTATGACCTGGATTTGGGAATGGACCCAGGAGTCGGAGGGCCAGCTGGGGTGGAGAAGGATTGAGTGCCGTCCTACAACTCTCCTTCTCCGAGGGGAGGATGAGCATTCGGTACATCAGCAGCCCCTGGCAGAGGCTGGGAGCCACAAGTACTGAGGCCACACATTACGGGAGGTGGGACAAACATCAGGTGTGCCCATTGACATCACTGCACATCCCACCACCGGGGAAACTCTAGCACCTAATAAAATCTGGTTCCGTAGGTGATGTTCCCACTTCTGCCGCCACTCCTGCATGACCAAAACTTCCACAGAGGGGGTCCTGCTCCAGTGACTTCCATCCTGGGAAGCCAGGATAGAGACCAAGTGTCTGGGGAGGGGTGCCTACCTGGCCCACCTGGGGGGAAAACCTGGGTTGGGGTGATGTGCAGGAATGGGTGCTGAGGAACCTCTGCCGGTCAGGGTGGTGGTGTGAGGTACCGAGCAAAAAAAAATTTAATTAGACAGTGCTCAGTGTTACATGGATAACAGCTGTGTAGGCAGCCACCTGCTACAGAGTAGCCAAGCCCCAACCCTTATGCCTTAAGATACCATCGCACACCTGGCGGGTTATACCAACTGGTATAATATGCCAAGTGCTTGTTACATAATAAGTTAAGTAGGTGCTCAGATACAAACTGCTATGGCAGTACTATGTCAATCATCTTGATTAAATGAAAATATATATAGAATAGCCAGAAGTGGCACAGATACCATAACTGCAATCTCCCTTTAGTAGATTGTAACTAAACAATGGTGTGGGGGATCTGCTTGCAGGGTCCACTTCACTACTCCTGGGTCCATCGAACATGGATGGAGAGAATCTACAAAACAGAAAAAAGAAAGACATAACAGTTTATTCAGGTTCAGGTTCTAGTTCTTTATTTAATCGGCCATTGATCTTTTTAATTTAAAAAAAACATAGTAAAAAAATAAATACAACATTAAGTTTCACAAATGTGTGCAAAAATACAGTACATGTGCAGTTAGTTCATTCAGCTTACAGCAATCATCAGTTTTTCATTAAGATTTTTATTCGCTTTATCTCAATACAGCACTGAAGAATTTAGCAGGATTTTTGGCATCATACTAAAAGGATTCAGTAAAACTTCCATACAGTCAGACAATGAGTTTTTTTCAGGACCAATCAAATCTCTCAGAAGGGCTTTTCTCTATTTTTCTTATAAAGGACAGATAAAGAGACTATGAAAAACACTTTCCTCATGCCAACTTTTACAGAAACATTCCAAATCACTATTGATAGTATCAGATTTGGTTAATCTTGCTTCAATACACTTTGGAGGGATAAGTTTCAATCCTTATGCTGTATGAGTCCTCACCTGAGAAAGGATAAGGATAGGTTCGAGATGGTGCAGTGCAGAGTAACAAAAATGATTCAGAGCCAGCAGGGCAGATCCTATGAGAAGCACCTCAAGGCATTAAATATGTAGTCACTGGAGACCGGAAGGAAAAAGGGAAATACTGTATGTTATAGACCTTCAAGTTCCTTAAAGGAATTAACAAAGTGAACTACAGGGAACTATTTAGCCTGAATATCAATTTTTATTTATTTATTTATTTCACAATTCGGATTTACAACCTTTGAGTCAAAGACTCATTTACAAAGGCACCTCGTCACAGGGAGGGTAGACAACAATTGGTGGAGTACAACAATGGAGAACATTACAGGTGAGATACAATAAAAGAACATACAAAGCAATTCCAGTGATACAGTGGTGTACAAAGGCTTCAATTAGTGGTTTACAAAGGCTTCAATTAGTTACAATTAGACTGATATACATATAAATAATAATGTATCCCTAGAGGTTCTGGATAGTGATACCTGGGGGGGAGGGTGTGGTTGCTGGGGGAAAGGCAGTCCGGGAAGACTTTGTCTGTAAATTGGGTCAGGTGGGGCCGTAGGTATGGCCCAGTCATTGGCATTTACAGGTCTGAGTGTTACTGAGGTGATTTTGGAGGGCGATTTTGAAGGGGCCAATTTTGGGGATGATTGTGATATAAGCAGGGAGGGAGTTGTACCAGGAGGGGCTCTGGAGTGGAATGATCTTTGGACGAGTGAGGTCCTGGCTCTCAGGACCTGGAAGGTGGCTTTGGTTGTGTTTCAGGTGGTGACTGAGTGGGAGGCCAGTTTTAGGGATGTAGCAACACCGGGGGGGGGGGTGGAGATCCCAAGTAGTGTTTTTTTGGCCAGTATACAGGTGTGGTATCGCAGGCGCTCATCAAAGCTGAGTAGGTTCGAGGAGGAGTAGAGCTGGCATGTGTGCGTTCTGCTGGGGTCACTGGTCAAGAGCCTGCAAGCCTTGTTGATCGAGGTCTGGACTTTGGTGAGGGCAGTGGGGTCAGCAGCCGCATAGATAGGGAGCCCGTAATCGACCAAAGACAGGATGGAGGAGGTGATAGCCAGCCGGAGGGCATTCTCAGGGAAGCAGTCTTTGTGGTGGTAGAGGAGTCCAATCCAGGTGTTCAAGGCAGAGGACAGGGAGTTAAGATGAGAGTGGAAAGAGAGAGCCGAGTCGAAGGTGATGCCCACATATTTGTATGCAGACACCTGTTCAAGGGGGTGTAGGGTGCTGGGGAAGATGAGAAGGGGGGCATTTCTGTAGCTACTTTGGCGGTGGGCAAAAAGCATAGATTTCATCTTCTTGTGGTTCAGAACTAGACGATGGACGAGGAACCATTTTTCAGCTTGGCTGAAGGTGAGTTGCAGGGAGCTCTGAAAGGTGATGGGGTCGGGGTGGGAGGCGACGAGGACCACATCGTCAGCATATAGGAACATTCTGCCTGAGCAGGAGCTGAGAAGGGTGTTGAGAAAGAGACTGAACAATGTGGGGCCCAGGATGGAACCCTGAGGGACACCTGAGCGTACAGGTAGGGCAGTTGATAGGGTACTGTTTATCTTGACCCGTTGGGATCTGGCATGGAGGTAACTGGAGAACCAGGCCAGGGGGCCAGATGAGAAACCTAGCTGATGTAGGGAGTCAAGCAATAGGGGGTGACACACAGTATCAAAGGCCTTAGATAGGTCAATGAACACAGCCCCGGCGATGTCCCCAGAGTCAAGTGCAGAGTGTATTTGCTGAGAGAACTCCAAGAGGCTGAGGTGGTGCTGTGTTCAGGGTGGAAGCCATGCTGTTCTGGACATAGTATGTTGTATTTGGTTAGATAATCCATGAGTTGGGTGGATACTATTTTTTCCAGGGCTTTAGAGAGTGGGGGGAGGATGGAGATCGGTCTGTAGTTGTTTGGTAATGTGCGATCTCCATTCTTATGAATTGGGGTAATTTCAGCTGATTTCCAAGTGCTCATGAACTGACCGAGGCACAGAGACCGGTTTAACAGGTCAGTGAGAGGGGCTAGCATGACATCTAGAGTTAGACAGAGAATCCTGGAGTCAAGGGGGTCACAACTGTAGTTGTGGCTGGAGAGGGCTTTTAGTAGGAGTGGTTTGGCATCATGGGGAGAGATGGTGCAGAGGAGAAATGGGGGCAATTCAGGATGGGGGTTAGAGGCAGGGATAGGGTCAAAAAAGTGGACAGGAAGGACTGCACTTAGGTCAGAAAAGGCCGTGTTGATGCAGTCGGCAATATGTGGGGGGTCAGTGATAATAGTGCCATTGACAAGTATTTGGGGGGGAGAGTTTTTCCATTAAGCTCCTTAATATTATCCTAGAACACTCATGCAGAGCCCCAGGAGGAGGCCAGGGTGGTTTCGTAGTATTTGGCCTTGGCTTGCCTTATGGCCCAGGTGCATTGGTTACAAGTGGCATTATAGGCTTGTCTGTCAACTGTCCAGCCTGACTTGACCGCAACCTGTCATAAGTTGTCTCGCTGCCTCAGTTGCTGGATAAGGGAGGGAGAGATCCAGGCAGCATTGTGTCTTTTGGAGCGAGGGCTGGTGAAGGGGGTAAAGATGTCACAGGCCTTGCAGAAGGCTCTGGTGAGGTAGGCTACAGCAGCGTCTATATCAGTCGCGAGTGAGATCGGGGACCAGTCAAGCTGGACTAGGTACTGCTTCAGTTAATTAAGGCCCCCTGGGAGAAAGCAGTGGCGGGAGGTGACTTTGCACATGGATTTTTGCGTGGGGGAGGACCAGAAACAGAGGATAGGGGAGTAGTCGCTTAGGGAGTTAGCTAGAACGCTAACAGACTTGATTTTATCGGGACGAATGGAGAGTATTATGTCAAGAAGGGAGCTGGTTCCACTTGACTGGTTAAATCTGGTAGGAAGAGTGACTAGTTGAGCTAAGTCAAGGACAGTGAAGGAGTCCTTTATGTGTGCAGCAGTGGAACCAAGCCAGTTGATACTGAGGTCACCTAGGATGAGTTGTTCAGCTTTGTGGGGCAGGGTAGAGATATAGTCAGTAAGAGAGTGGATTGCAGGTCCTTGGGCCTGTGGGGGTATGTATGTAGTTGTAAGATAGAGAGGGCCCCCTGCTCAGGTCAGGGGAGATGTTTAAGCTGATGGCTTGGGCACCATGACCGAGCTTGGGAGCAGGGAGGGCGTGGCTCAGGAGGCAGTCACGCAAGTAGACTGCACATCCGCCACCACGCTTACAAACTCAATCCTCTTGGAACAGGGTGAAACCAGGAAGGGAGACAGCAGAGTCAGGGGTTGTTGCAGAGAGCCAGGTCTCCACTATGTCAAGGATGTCGGGCCTGTGTTGGGTGACCCAGCACTGGAGTGCAGCAGTTTTCTTTGGGAGGCTGCAGATGTTCATTGAGGCAATGCGGAGGCCATACCCAGCAGGGTGCGAGGGGGCATAGAAGTCACAGGACCAGGGTTGGGGTGGACATTCCCAGAGACCAGAAGAAGTAAGGTGATAAGTCAGAGGAGTGGGCTACGGCGGTTGGGGTTGAAGTACTTGGGCTGATGTGAGGATCTGGAGGTGGAGGTGCAGGGGATGGGTAAGGAGCTAAGGGTAGGTATGACTAGTATGGGGTGAGACCATCCTGTTCTGGAGGCAGGGGATGGGAGTGGGTGTTGGCAGAGGGTGTGGTGGGGCGATATGGTAGTCCAGTGTGCGAGGTGAGTTGGGGTGGGAAAGGGGGAAGTGGGATAGAGGGTGGGGGTAGATGTGATAATGGGCTGATGCTGCTGGACCCATCCCTGGTAGGAGTCCCATTCACGGTCACGTGGACATGAATGGAAATTAACAGGAGGTAGGTTCAGGAGAGATGTGAGGAAGTACCACTTTACAGAAAGAGTGGTGAAACCTTGGAACAGTCTGCCAGCTGAAGTGGTGGCTGCGAAAACATTCAGGGGACTCAAGCAGGGCTGGGACATAATAAAGGGAATGGTATTTACCATTGGTGACAGGACCAAGGAGGAGAACAGAGAGAGGATGGGTAGGGTTACCCTGGAGGAATAGTAGGTTACAGGGATTATAGGGAATGTGGGCAGACTAGATGGAATTCTGGTCTTTTTCTGCCATCATTGTCTATGTTTATGTTTCTATAATGTGTTTCTTTAGGTGCCAAATCCATCAGAGGATACATTTCACAACCATGTCAGATGTTATGGGCTGCCAGCCAAGGAGATCATTTTGAAGCTCTAATAGCAGTTAAATCCATTTGCTTGTAATTTTTAAACATACAGGCCCAGATATTCAAAAGGATTGCGCATAGCGCAACAGTGTTGCACCATGCACGACCCACTGATGCGCCCCGGCGTGATATTCAAAAGGGAAAAGTGCGCCGCACAAATCCCGATGTGCCGGAGTGCATCAGTAATGTATGCAGGCACAGGTAGGTGGGGCCTGCCCATGCATAACCTGCACAGCCCAAATATTCAGCCCCGAGATGCAGAGTCATGCATGTGCAACCTACTCGCGCCTGCACAAAGTTAAGCCAAAAAAAAAGACAAGTGATGACCACCCACAGGTGAGCTGCGCATTGCAGGGCACAACCGGCAGCTGCCACCTGCTGGGTGTACCTCAATCCTGCCACACCTGGGCGGCGCCCCCATGCCCCATCGCGAGCATCCGTGGTAAATCCCCATCCACCATCCCTGGTGGTCAGTGGACCGCTATGTTCCGATCACGGGCATCAATAATATAACTCCCCGTCCAATGTCCCTGGTGGTCCAGTGGACTGATCACTGCCCGATCGCAGGCATCTGTAACTCATAACATACCCCTACTGCCTCGTGGTCTAGTACCCCCTCCCCACCTGCCCACTGAGCCCCCGCCCGCTCCCCCGTCAGCCAGCGGGCGGCTGCCACCTGCCGCCACCCGCCGCGCCGACTGACAGCTCAGTGGGACTGCACGCCCATTGGTTCTGGCATGAGCCAATGGGTGTGCAACCATACCATCTACTCAGTCCAGATATGAATGAATTCATTTCACATATCTGGACTATGATGACACAGTATAGGCTGCCGCCCGTGGCTCACGCTGTGAACCAGGGTTGCGCTACTGAGCTGTCGTCGGCGGAGCAGCGGGCGGCAAGCGGGTGAAGATGCTGCCTGCCGGCTGGCGGTGAAAGGCAGTGAAACTCGGTGAGCAGGTGAGGAGGCCACTAGTCTCAGGAGGCTGTGCTGGCAGAGGCATGTTGGTGGGCTCTGCCAGCGATCGGGCGATATCACTGGACCTGGCTGAAACAGTGAGGAAGAAAACCTGTACTGATACCCGATTGAGCATAGAGGTCACTGGACCCTGAAAATATAGAGGCAGGGGCTTCTTATAGACAAATTCCCATGATCAGGCACATAGCGGTCCACTGGACCACAGGGATATTGGACGTGGGGTTTCTTTACACAAATACCCACAATCGGGCTGCAGGGGGCATTGGTCCCCGATGGCTGCTGCCTGGCAGGGTGCCAGGCACAAGTCTTTGGGGATCGGAGCACCTGCATGCTAATGGCATGCAAATGGGGCCATAATGAGATGCAAATGGCCTCCTGTGTGCCTTGCATAAATTATGGCCCCATTTGCATGTCCCCTTTTGAATATCGCAGGTGCTGTGCATGGCGCAGTGGCACTTGCGCTAGCGTATCTCCATGCTCCACTCTGGCCACTTATGCTGGCAGTGCCACTGCGCCATGCACAGTGGGGGTGGTCAGGGTGTGATATTCAAAGCTGCTGCGCCATAGCGCAGCTCCGTTGAATATCACCCAGGCCACACCCCTGCGTAACAAAGTTGAGCTGCGCCCAGGCTTGCGCCACAGCCTGGCGCAGTTTGAATATCCAGGTCACACTCTTATAATGTTTCTTTTAGAAAGGGAGACAATAATCTGCTTCACAAAATTGATCCAAAGATGTGTCGTGCTTATGTCACTTAGAACATTTTGCAAGAATTCCAATCAATAAGATTTATTCCATCAAACACCATTTTCTCCATGGGTTTGTTGTATTACTCATAATTTGTAGCCAGTGTAAAGATAGTCATGATTTTACTAGAGCTTCAAATGGAATTCTCCCTAGGTGCACCCTGACATAATACTCTGGTATTGATTTACTTTAAAAATTACCCTGTAAATAGTGTTGTGCAAAACTGAGAAATTTCATTACACAAAATATTTTGTGAAATTCACGCATTTCGCAACATATTTTGTGAGTGCGGAGTGTGAAATTTCACATAAAAATGGCAAAATTTCACCTATGGAATGGTGAAATCACCTCTCACTGGTGAAATTTCGCCATTTTGAGTGAAATTTCATATTTCATGGTGAAATTTTGCAAGTTCACACCCCGCAAAATATTTCGTGGAACGACGAAATTTCGCAAAATATTTTATGTGGTGAAATTGCTGATTTTGTGGCAATTTTGCTGGCAACATTGTATTTCACAACATCTGTAAAGGAGATGAAATGGAACCTCCAGAACATGAGGGCAACAATACCCCCAAACCTCTGCCCTATACAGTATAACAGAGTTTAACTTAGTTTCAGCGTATATAAAACAGGAAGCACTGTTGAACCTCCATATCTTGTATTAAATCTTATTACTGCACATGAATTTTGTCTCATTTTATTTTATTATAATTTAAGATGGTTGATGGATCTTCCATTTTTGAAACTTAGTTTTTATTGTTGCAATATGATAAAACATGGTGAAAAACATTTCCAACAAATTCAATTGAAAATAAGTACTTTTCCTGCAGATTGGAATGCAATTCATAACTTGGTTGTTTTTACTATTACAGGTGTTGTAGAAAAAGCTTGACTACTTGGAAGAAGTAATTTTGTAATGGAGAGTCAATAGATATATTTGCAGTCCACAGCATTATCCAAGACGCTGGTGAATCATCATGCTTTCCAATAAAAGAAAAACAAGCTCAATGTAACCAGAAAAACTTTGTTTCATGTGATTTTCTGCAACAGTTAGAGTTAATAAAGAAACTATCATGATTTAATAAACAATTCTTACAAATCTTACAAATTGTATGTGTGCAGTGCCTTATTTACAATATGTCAATGTATTTAAATACATTTTCATGTTAAGGTTATTCAAATCGCTCAGGATAACTATAAGGTATGGCCTTAGTTGTTTAATTGTGGAGACTGCTTAAAATAGCAGTGTGTCTTTTCAGCAACGGGTTGTGGAGGGAGTAGTAATCAATGAATTAATTATGGGGAAGAATTATTCAAGAATGACCATGTTCTCTGGCCCACTTCTCTGGCTGGGGTAAGTATGTGCCCCAACTTTAACCTTAATCTATACCTCCCCCCACTCCCACTCCTGTTCTACCCCCTCCCTCAGCTTGTGCCAGGGTTGCCAAATTTCTGTAAATTTGTCCAAGTTAACTCTTAACATAGCCGTAATTTTTTCTATCTCTCTGAGTTCTTCTACTTTTTTGTGCCATTGCTGTATCGTGGGCGGTTCTTGGGAAAGCCACTTTTGGGTAACACATTTAAGGGCAGCCAGTCTTAGAATATGGTAAAGCTTCTTTTTATGTTTAGGTTTAACTATCTTAGCCCCGTCCCCTATTCCTAGCACCAAATTTGTGAATGTCAGCGGAACTGGAGTTTCAAAGATAATTTGTAATTGGGTCTGTATCTATCACCAGAAGGGTACCAGCACTGGGCAGGCCCAAAATATATGAAAATGAGATCCCACTCGACCACATGCTCTCCAACACTGCTCAGTATAAGAGGTGTTAAAATGTTTTGTAATTGCTGGTGTTTTAAAAAACCTAATTGCTACTTTCCAATGAAACTCTCCCCATGATGGAGAGGATGTTATTTTCCATCCTAGTCTGAAGATGTCTACCAAATTCTCCTCTGTAATGGGTTGGAGGGGATTCCTGTACCCATTTTTGAAGGAGTTTGTCTGTCTGCGACACTGATTGAGTTATCAGAAGGTGACAGAGCTGTGATATGGGCTTCATCTTAGCCCTTAGTATGACTCAGCTGTAAAACAGTTCTTCAAGGGCTGTTTGGGGTCTCATCAGCTGTTGTAGGTGTAGTGGTTGTGTGACAAAATGTCTCACTTGTAGAAAGCGAAAGTGGCCCTCCTTTCTCAGTTTATATTTTTGTTGCAACTGATAAAATGAGGAGCAAGTTCCATTAGTAAGCAGATATGTGAATCTAGTTAAGCCTTAGGTTTCCCAGAACTAATACCCTCAGTCCAAACTTGGGGGGGGGGGGGGGGGTGAAAGGGTTATGATGCCTAATTAAAGCCAGAGGGCCTAATTCATTCGGAGTGTTTGTGTATTTATGTATCTGTAATAAGGTTGTTATAGTGTGCCTGGTCCATGGGTTAAGAACCTTTTGTAAAAGGTGGGAAGGAATGTAACCTGTAGGTATCGTCCAAATGTTGCAGGAAAGGAACATTTTGATGCTCCATTTGGTACCAACCCATGTCTGCCCTTTGTTTTAACCATGAATATAGCCCATGGACCTTGTGATGCAATGTAATATCTGCATAGGTCAGGCAGTCCCAGGCCCCCAAATTGTCTAGGCATACAAAGGATAGGTTGACTAATTCTTGGGCATTTACCTTGCCGTATGAATGTGAACAGGATGGAGTGAATTTCTTTCCAAATATTGAGTGGGATTGAGATGGGAAGAGTTTGGAATAAAACCAGTAGTCTTTGGAGTATATTCATTTTGACTGTTTGTACTCTACCATATAGTGTTAGGGGAAGAACTTGCCATCTGGCTGTGTCTTATTTTATAGCCTGCAATAGTCATTGATAGTTGTCTGAATATAGTTTGGAAGTGTCTGATGCTATTTGGATACCTAAGTATCTGAATTTATTGTGAGGTGCTCAGACAAATGGAAATGCCTTTTGAAATTCAGTTGGAGAGGAACCACTTAGGACCATTGCCTCTGATTTAGTTAGACTTATTTTATAGCCTGCTACTTTATGGAATTCTTCTAGAGTGGTTAAAAGAGGATGTAGAGAATTCACTGGGTCTCCCAGGAAGAGGAGGGTATCATCAGCATATAAAGCTGTTTTATGCTCTTGTTGTCCCACTCTCACCCCCGATATCTGAATGTTGCCTAATTAGTGTCACCAGGGGTTCTAGGGTAAGGGCAAATAACAATGGGGATAGGGGCATCCCTGGCGTGTTCCCCAGCCCAGTGGGAATCTCTGTGACATAGAGCCATTAACTTTTACAGTTGCCTCTGGGTTAGCATAATGCCTCTATAGTTTTAATAAAATTGTCACCCAGTTTAAATTTGGGGAGGACTTTGGCTAGAAAGCACCAGTCCACTCTGTCAAAAGCATTTTTGGCATCGACACCTATGGCTAGTTGGAAATGTTTCTGCCCCGAGTTGATATGATATTAAAAATCTCGTGTGTTATCTTATAGGAGTCTGCCTTTCATAAATCCTGTCTGGTTATGATGGATTAGGCCTTGAATAATTTGTTGAAGTCTGTTGGCTAGGATACCAGTAAATAGTTTAAGGTTGGTGTTTAGTAAGGAAATGGGGCAGTAAGAGACGCACTCTAGAGGATCTTTACCTGGTTTCAATAAAACAGAGATCTATGCTTGACGCAAGAAAGGTGTAATGGTTTTGTCCCCTCCTAATATGGTGTTGGTGGTATTTAGTAGCACTGGGAGTAAATCTGTCTGAAAGGTCTTGTAGACTTCTGTTGGGTATCCATCCGGACCTGGGGCTTTGGCATTTTTTAGGTGTTGTAATTGGGTTTTTAGTTTCTGAAGGGTAATGGGAGCCCTTAAGGTGTCTGCCTGAGATCTTGAAAGAATGGGAAGCGTGATGTTGGCCATATATTTCTGAATATCTTCTACATGTTGAGGTCCTCTCTCTGCTGAATATAGTAGTTTATAGAATTCTGAAAATTGTTTGGAGATATCCTAGGTGGAGGTTAATGTTTCTCCTGTTTTAATATGTTTTAGTTTAAGGACTGCTTTATTTGCTGCCTCCCTTCTCAGTTGTGCCGCCAGTAGTTTGCCAGTTCAATTTCCCTACTCATAAAATTTTTGTTTAGCATATCTTAGTGACCCCTCTATTTTAAGGTTTAAAAGTTGAGTAAGGGCCTTTCTCGTCTGCTCTAGTTTCTGTCTAGCATTATCCAACAGAGTGGTTTTATGCTGATTCTGCGGGTCCAATATTTCTTTCTCTAGTTCCCTCTGCTGTTTCATTCTTTCCTTATTCACTCTAGAAGAGTAAGATATAAGCTTGCCCTGGAGGTATGGTTTCAGGGCATCCCAGTACATGGGAGGGGAGGAGTCTCCCTGGGGGTTCAGTTGTCAAAAGACTTGGATTTCTTCTTTAATTAGAGTCTTACATTCTTCCCTATTAAGGAGTCCAACATTTAAATGCCAACTGGAGTTCAGTGTTGGTGTGTCTAGCACTACTTTCAAAGTTACTGGTGCATGGTCAGAGAGGCTTAAACTACCTATCTTGGCCACTGCAGCTGTCCAAGCCCAAGTGGTAGGGATTAAGAAATAGTCCAGTCTCGAGTACATACCATGGCATGGAGAGTAGTAGGAGTAGTCTCTCACCGATGGGCTTAAAAGTCTCCAGATGTCTAGTATACCATACTCATAAATTGTATGGGATAAAGCTAGGGACGCTCTGGACTTTTGGCGGGGTGGAGCCTGGATTTGTCCAGATGGGGGGACAACATGATATTAAAATCACCTCCTATTACTAAATTCATAGAGTTTGCTACTGCTTCTGAAATTACTTTGGTAAGAAAGGGAACCCAGAGTTGTTCTTCATTTGGGACATACAGATTCAGGATGGTGCAGAGATGAGCTCCCAATTCCCCCATTAGTAACACATGACGAGCCTCTGGATCAGAGTGAACAGATTGGACCCTTGGAGGTAGATTTTTTATGTATTAATATTGCCACCCCTCTTTTGTGTGTGTTTTGGTGGCAATGTGCCACATACACGTCCCCAACCCAAGACCTCTTTAGTTTGTTATGTTTGTTTATTTATTTATTACTTTGGTAACCGGGTAAAGTGCACTGATCCCAGGGACCATTTTCAGGCATGACCCGGGCGACATACAATGGCACAGAAGTAGACTATGGCCCGGATATTCAGGCTGCACCTGGCAATGGTGCATGTGGGGGCACAGCACATCCAGGACGCGCCAGGGCCAGGACCAGGACCGGGTGATATTCAATGGTGATGCACCATGGCGCATCACCATTGAATATGGCACAGAATGCGCATGGTGCAGTGACAATATGCTGGCGCAAGCCACAAATAGGGTGGACTGGGAATGCACCAGCACATCTGTGATTGCGCTGGGTGCAGCACCCATGATATTCAGACATGGGCATGCAAATGAGGCCATAATATAAGCATGGCACAAATGGGTCCATTTGCATGTTATAATGGCCCCATTTGCATGCATTGCACAGGGCAGCCTGGCAAACTTCACCTGGTGCCCTGTGTAGCCATACCACTCCACCTCTTGCCTCATGCAGCAGGGACACAGCCTAATGAAATCAGGAACAGAGACCCCATATCAAGGACACATACTAGGAACTGGTACTAGTCACCCAGAATGCTGACTGAATACAGGGATATGTGTTAAGGTGCATTGTCTGAAGAAGAAACAGTCACCCACTGTAATGTGTGACAATAACGTGTGCTATTAATTCCCACTGTTCTGTCAGAAACACACACAGGTTACGGAGGACAGAGGGACATTCTGAGACACACTCAGGGACATCCCTCAACATCAGGGACAGTCGGGCGGTATGTGTGAAGCCGCCGGTGCTGTGTGCTGAGTCTCTGGCAGTCCAGTGGTTCCCCACCCACCCGTATGTCTGATCGTGGCGGTAGTATGGAGCCAGTACCTGGTAGTCTAGTGGTTCCCCCTCCCACCATCATGCCCGATCATGGGCAGAAGTGATGCACAACAGTACCAGGTGGTCTAGTGGAGGCCCCAACCCCTCCTGTGTGCCCGATTGTGGGCATCAGTAATCATAACCCACTACCTGGTGGTCTAGTGGTCTACCCTCCCCTCCCAGCCTCATAGGACCCCCAGCCACCCAGCTCCCCCACAGTCATCATCGGGTGGCAGCACCCTGCCCGCATACCACCCGGCCACCCACTGAATGACAGCTTACAGTATGACCTGTAAGCCTGTTGGCCCTGAAGGGTGGACAATGGGCTACAGACCATACTGTACTACACAGCACCAGATATGTGAATGGATATGGTCATTAATATCACCAACGCAACGTAATGACATGTGGTCTGCAAGCCATTGGTCACTAATGGGCAACTGTTTCATACTGTAAGCTGTCATTTGAAGCGGGCCAGGTGGCATGCCAGTGATGCTGCCACCTGCCGACGACTGAGGGAAACTGTGGCTGATGAGAGGAGGACCACTCAGACCACCAGGTAATGAGTTCAATCACTGACGCGCGCGATCGGGCACACAGAAAGAGGTGAAATCCATAAGTTCACCTGGTACTGTCGTACATCACCTGCCTGCAATCAGGCATGGCGCTAAACGGGGAACCACTGTCCCACCGGTGCTTCATAACTATTCAGCTACCCACAAACTGGCTTGGGGGGGTTCCACTGAGCCACCAGGCATTCCTGGACTGTACAGATGCACGCAGTCAGTCATTCTGGTGGGGTGGGGGTGTACTGGGCCACATGGGAGGGTGTGGGTGCATGTGAATGGTGTCCCTGCTGGGCAGGTGGCCACCCATGGTAGATGGGTGCTGTGTTGTGCCCTGCATTACAGCAGCCCACCTGTGGGTGGCCTGGCTTTGCTCCTTTTTCTGGGCTCAACTTTGAGCCCCCCTATGTGGTGCATATCAGGGTTGTGCCGGCTTGTGCATCGCACATCCTCGGCTGAATATCGGGATAAGCCGCATTTGCATGGGCACGCCCCTTGTATTTGCGCCACATACATTATCCTTGCACCCTGGAGCATTGGGACTTGCGCTGTGCAAGTCCCACCATTGAATATCGCACTGGGGTGCATTGCTGGGGTTGGCCGGCGCAACCCCTTTGAATATCCTGGCCCATAAGTACAATGAGAAGTAGGCAAGAAACAATAGGACAAAACAAAAATACAATGTTATATAAGATACAAGGTTGCAAAATACAATAAATTCAGATTTACAGTAAATGGCAGAGATAACTAGCAATATTCCTAAAAGGAAATGTGGAATAATAGGTGAGCTGCCGCTCCTGGATGAGAAAGGGGGATCTCCAGAGATGGGGAGAGTAGGGGAGGAAAGGGAAGGGATGGGGATGTAGGGATAGAAGGTTAACATAAAAGGCAGTTGTTCCACCGAGTTCAAATGTGTCTCCTGCAGAAGTGCAACATTGTTTTTTAATTTCTGTAGTTCTTGTAATAATTGAGATCTTTTAATTGGATTGTTAATCCCCTTCACATTATATGTGGAAATGTTTAATTCAGTCATATTATCTGTTTAATAAATTGTTCAGTCTGCTCCTGAGTGACATAATTCTTATGGCACGGCACACATTTTGGTTACAGCAAAAAGAAAATATTATACAAACATCAGAACTTTTTCAACATGAAACCACTGAATTATAACATAGTAGTAAGTTGGAACAAGTAATTAACTTTGCATTTTGTACATTTTGATGAGTAGATCAATTTCTTCAAGGTGAAAATCCCCCCCAAAAAACACCCTCCCACTGGAGGAATGGTGGGTATCTAGATTGGGTGTTGGGCTATCCGCTTGGGGTAGTCTTTGCCTGACTAAAAAAGCAAGGCTTAGACAGTAGGGAAGCAGGATCCACAAAGCCTAGTCTGCTGGCTAAACTCGCGGATGCTGTCTCTGATAGAATTAAAAAGTGGGTAGAGGCTTCCTGCTAATATCAGGGAATGATGAAACATACCCCACCTAACCTACATGTTCATAGGCCTTCTCGACAGCGATCAGTTGTATTCCATAAAAGGAGACAACATTCTGTAATATGCACATATTCTGGAGGAATCTTTGAATTAAACCTAGTCACCTCGCATTTAGGATAAAGTATATCTGTACATACAGAACCTGAATTTAAAACGAGGGGAAAATAATCCCAACACAGTTTATTCAGGGGTCTTGGTGTGATCCTGTTCTAGGTTAAGAAAACATTTTCCCTCAAGTCTGTACTGTCTAAGATAGCAAAGCTGAGTTATAGGCAGGTCTAATATAGGATAATAAAGAAAAAAGAAAAAGTAAAACACTCCCAGGGTCTTCTTGACTGATTAAAGCTTTTCAGGTTGCGATTAAAGTCTGACCCTCTTGAAGTTTCTGACCGGACATAGCAGCTCTAGTAAGTAAACATTCAAGTAATTAAGAATTTGGCTGCTCCGATTTATATCCCCTAAAGGCTGTTTAGTTTGTAAATATGCTGGAGTGTTGTAATTTTAAGTCTAAACTTAATAGTCTCTCGTAATGACAATGTTTTCAAGTCAGTAGAGAAAAGGGCCCTCCAGGCCTTGCTGTCGACGTGGTTGTAGCATTCCATATAGGAATTAGAGAAAACAAATTAGTATTTACCCACTTGAAGTCTTTGCTCAAGTTTTCAGCTTACCCCCTCATTTGCTCGTGCTGTAATAGGAGGCCTTGGACTTGCTGCAAAAATTCCACTTGGAATCGGGTCTGCTCTGATGCTTTTAGCAGCTTGGTTGATTCTGTACCAGGAATCTGATGCTCTTTTAGAAGAAGATTTTATTCCAGCGCATGTTTGTCAAGCTGAGTCACGTAGCTCTTGTGTTGGAAACAGAGGTGATCTCATCGAGTTTGATAGTGTGTGATGCCAGGAATTCCCGTGCATCAGAAGGTTCCTCGAATCTTTTAGTGCCCTCTGATGTGATCACCTGAAGTCTTGCTGGATATTCTAGGAAGGCTTTAAGGCCTTTCTGATGGAGCAGTCTGGTAATGTCTAGTACTTTTCTGCGGTGGAACATTGTGGTTGGGGCAAAATCGTGTTCAAAGAAAAGCCTCCGATCACCGAATATTACTTGTTTTTTTGATCATGCAGACTGGAGCACCTTTTCTTTCATTCTAAAGTCCATAAAAGCCGTAATTATTGACCACAATCTGGCTTTGGGGTCTCTGGGAGGAGCAACTAAGGAGCGATGGGCCTGGATGGTGTTAAGAGGCGAGTCTGCCAGCCAATCTAACAGTTCCCTTAGTAGGCCATCCATGTACTCAAGTATATTGCCCTCCTATGGATCTTCCATTTGATGTGAAATTAACAACTAAAATACAGTAGGGGTATGCATTTACAGCCTCTGACTTTTTTCCATTTGTGAAGAAAGAGTGTGCTCTTCTACTGCCAAAAATTATTGCTTTAGTTTTATCAAAGTTCAATTGACGTTTGTGTACTAAACATAATTCATAAAAATGTTTCAGTTTTTGCTGTATACCAACTGGAGATAAAGCAAATAATACCACGTCATCAGCCTTTTTTTGTTACACTTTCTTTATGCACCCTATGGCCCGGGCATCCTTCCGAGGTACTCACTCGGCAAGGCCTCTACTCCCTGCCTGAACCCCTTGCTGCCAGCTTCCTCCCCCAAACACCCAGGCAGGTCTAGTCCTCTGGACCACTCCAGGCCACCCTCCCATGGCAGCCTTTCTGAAATTAGAGAGGCCTACCTGAGTGTCGGGTCAGCTGTGGAGTCCCCCGGAGCACTGGGCCGGCGTTGGCATGTGGGCCTGCCCTTGGAGTCCCCATCATCTCCGTGGTGCCTTAGAGGGTTTATCCTTGTAGTTTTTCCCCCTTGGAGTGTGGCATGCAATGACACCTGTGCATGGCTACCCTGCTGGCATTTGTTGCACTCCACCAATTGCACTGGCTGGTGTACCTGCAGTACCCCTGATCTCCATCGGTGGCCACCAGGACACTGAGTGACCCTGAATCCCTCCCTGGGGAGAAGAGAGCTGTCCTCCACATGCTCTATCCTCTCCCTCCCCTGGAAACCTGAAATAGTCAACGAACCCAGGTCGCCGGAGTGGCACAAGGTGTGGCATCCAGTGCCTCAACCCTCAGCACCACCGGGCCCCATTGTCATCAGTTTAAAGTAGTGTTGGACACTGCTTACAATTATACTGGAGGAGTGAGAGTTTCTGGATTTTTCTAACCTTAATAACATGTTGTTAAAACAAAGATTAATAAGTAGTAGGTACAAAAGGCATCCTTGTTTAACCTCAGTGTTTGTCAACATTGAAACATGCTATGTGGTCTTTTAGGGATATGTAACCCCCCTGCAAATGGGGGTTCCCAAAAGACTTCCAGGAGCTTGCTTGAATGCTCCAAGCCTGAATGGTGTTTGGCATTTAAGCCATTTATCAGTGAGTGTTTTTAGAGCCTCTGGTACTGTCTCTTTAAGAGCTGTCTGCTTGCAGACATAATTAGTTTGTATGGGGGGACTGTGTGCTTCTCTGAGTACCACTCGAGCTGCTGCCAATTCACTTCATTTTGCAGTCACTAGGAGTGCAAAGGGAACCTATCTGAAAGATGTAACTGTTTGCCAGAAATTATTTAGAGTAATAATGAAATTACAGTTTGTCTAACCTGCTTTCTTTGCAGTCAGAACTGTGTCTGCTAGTTCCCCATTCTAGTTTTGAACTGCTGAACTGGACCAATCAGTGTGGGAAAAGCTAGCTCTAAAATGGTGCCTTGGACGAATCAGAACTTGGACTCATAATCTGAGCCAGCCACAAGAGGATTGTATGAGCAGTGACTCTGGGAGATGTAGTTTAGACTTCAGCACCTTTTTGGACCAACAGCAGCAGTCTATTGTGAGTGACAGCCAATCCAGTCAAGAACTGGGAGGAACTCAAGGAAGTGCCGTTTTGTCGGTTGGAGTTTCAGTTGAGCTTTGGCAGTGAAGAAGGAAGGAGCCCTGTGCTTTTCAGTGTGCAGTTTGGTCAAAAACGTGTGTAAGGCCCAGAGTTCCGGTCTGCAGCTTGTTAGGACTGAATCCGTCCTGTGAAAAGAATCAAAGGATCTCTGAAGAGTAGAAACCAGGCTCACCCTGTAGAAGACTGGAGGAATTGCTGAAAATTGCACTCGGTCTGTCCAGGAACTGAATCTGCTGTGTGTTCTCCGGGTATTGTGCAGTAATTGCGATTGGGATACAGATGCAGCCTGCCTGGTATAGTGCTTTCTTTATATGGATGTGTGAAGAGGTTTGTGTACCTCAAGTGAGCCCTGCTGACATTGAAGGACCCTATATCTTATTTGGAGGTCGTGAGTACTAATTCAGGGTCGCTCCTGTTGAATTGCCACATTAAATCCAAATGGAATTACTGTACTGCTGACTGTTTAATTCTCCTTTTCTCTGTGTGAAAGGGCCCTACCAGCTGCCACGGTTTGGACTAGCCACTAGGGCTTGGGTACCCAGGGACAGTAACTGATAGGGATAGGCCTGTGCACAGAGCCATAGATAGAATTATTAGAGTGATAAGCTAATTAACCTGATTTCCCCTGTCCTTGTTATATCCCCTAAATAAATCAGAGCTGCTTGTTTCAGCAAAGTTATACTGCCTGAGGTATTTGTCTATGTTAAAGTACTGTACTGTGATTGTTGCACTGTATCTCATTTCACAGGAGGTCCCAGTGCCGGAACCAGACCTGGGGTAAGTGTATACTGTGAAGGTAATTCTGATATATTGTGTTGGCCACTAGTGGGAAGAAAGGGGGGTTGCAGTGTCCCAGAGGGCTGTGACCAAGTTAGTTTAACTATTGCAAACCCTGACCTCTGGGTGGAGGCACCCGCCATTGGATCCAGGCCCCTCAACCTGTTAGTGGCAAATCAGGCAGGGGTAGTAGCCCCTGGGATAGCGCCATCTAGGGGTTACAGATACAGTTGAGGTGTGTATGTTTGTGGCTGAATTAGCTGACACCACAGTATGGAACTTGTAGAGATTATGTAGACTTCAATGACTCTATGTTGGCTACCATAATTCTCCAGGGAGGTGGACACACAGGAACCTACTTTTGGCAACTGTGGACCCTCCTCGTTAGGTAGTGAATGAAGCAGGTATTGAGTCTAGGGGAGGTCATTAGGATGGAATTCCCAGGTAGCTCCCAAGTGAAATGCCCTATAGCTGCATCATATTTCATTGCTGGAAATGTTTGACTATAGCAGATATAGACTCTGTCAAATCTACCCTATTCTGGGTGATGAATAGCAATTTGGGTATGTTAAACCCACAGTCAGTTTTCTAAGCAAAGGTACCCCTGGGTCGAATGAAGCCCAGAGCATCAGAACTCTAACACAAGACAGCTTGTACCCTGAAGTACTATCTCCCTTCTGGGAAGCAACACTTTGCTCTATGAATTTTTCTCCTGTGGGGTTGGAACTATTATTTAACCCCAACTGGAACTTTTACTTTTGTACTGAAATTATATGCTCATGAGCTTTTATGTTCATTAAATGGATTCAGTTTGGACTTTACCAGTAAGGCGGTATTGAATTAATAACTCACAAGTGTTTTGCCTGCTAACCCCCTTGATTTGCAGCCTGCAGTGGCCCCAAGGACATTCGAGCATCCGGGAGGTTATCCTTGACCGAGGAGGTCAAGCAAGTGATTTTTCAGTTTTTCATGTATATGCTCCCTCCCTGTACAATAAATGGTACTAGAGGGAGTCACGTGATGCAGTGTGACTGAAAGCAGCTCTCTCCTGGGCTCCCGTCCTCCACCTACTAAAATAGTTATTTTCTACTGAAATATCGATATCTTACTATTCTACAGCGACCCTAAAGGCTTTCCGACTACCTCCAGTCTCTTTTGGCTGATTTTTAGGGTGCTTTAAAGAATTTACAGCGATCAGCAGCGAAGGAGGCTGACATGAAGACAGCCAGTGTGAAACACACTCCTCCAACAATGCCTGAAAAGGCACCTAAAAAGGCTAGGAATGCTAACCCAGCTCACTCTTCAAAACAAACAACTCCTGCAACTTCAAATGCCTTATTAACTGAAGATCGTTTTCTTCAAGAAATGGTACCTTTCAGAGAGACTCTGCAGGAGATATCAAACGAGATTAAATCTATCAGAAACGACTTCTCAGACTTGTCAAGGAAAGTGGGGGACCTGGAAACCAATGTTACTTCACTGGACCGCTGGAGAAATAAAACTGATCCTGAGATCATTAAGCTAAAACAGCAGATACAGAAACTACAGGCCAAAACAGAGGATCTGGAGGGAAGGAGCAGGAGGAATAATGTCCTCATTCTGGGACTACCGGAATCCGAAGAAGGGAACGACACCATTAGGTTTGTCCAGCAATTCCTAAACAAAGTTGTTGGTCCCTCTCCGATAAACCAGTGCTATCACATTGAGAGAGCTCATAGATCGTTGAAGCCTAAACCTCCATCGAGCTCTCCCCCCAGACCACTCATCATTAAATTCCTAAGTTACATCGAACGTCAACACATTCTAACCAAAATCAAAGAACTGGATTCTGTGCAGTGGAACCATGTAAAACTAAGAATTACACAAGATTTACAGTATGAAGTCAGAAAGAAGAGAGCAGCATACCACCCAACTGTTAAAAAACTAATTGCAGCTGATATAAGATTCAAGATGGTTTACCCAGCGAAATTCTTGGTCTCCCTGGACGGTAACTGGCAAGCCTACGAAGACCCGGACCACGCTCTAGCAGATTTGTCAAAGAAGCTCCCAAATTTATTCAAAGGGGACTGAAATGCTTGTCTGGGCTTTTGGGTGTTCGGTGTTCTTACTAATTTTTAATCTGGGTTTTGCTTTAAATGTTCCCTTGCGCTCCCCTCTTCTAGCTGCACGAGGTTATTTCTTTGGCGTGGCTTACCTGGGCCTTGATGGGTTCTGTCCGATCTGGGGCAGTGGGTACGTAGAGGCCGGGATAGGCCGCGAGGCCTGTGAAGCCAGCCAGGCCCGAGATTCCGAAGCTCCACGCTTGCTTGCCTCGTCTATGAGGCCGGAACACGTGTGAGGGTTCAAGTTTCCGGGGGGTCTGATTAGCGTTCGGACGTTTCGGTCGTCCGGCTAATTCGACTGCGCTTCCTCGGACTTTCGGTTTAGCGTCCAGGCCTCACAGGGGACCATGTTCTGACCAGCCCTCCTTACGGGTCTTCCTGCAGGTAATGACCCCACTTTAACTGTTCGTTTGTCTGAGCGTTTTAATTTGCTGCTCGTTATAATTTTCGATTACCTTTCGGAATAAAGAGCGGGGAGTGGTAGGTTTTTTACTCTGTCGGGCTATACTGCCATTACTTTGGAGATGTTTCTGTAATTCTCATGATGTTGTTTACTCAGATTGTTGTGGGTGGGGGCGGGAGGTGGTAATAAGCTTTTAGAACTTGCCTCACGACTGTGGATGGGGATTTGTATACCATGGTCATTTTATATTATCAGACTTAGTTGCTCCAGTAATGAGCTTAATGGCCCTGGCAAAGGGTCTCTTAGTTTAGTCCACATCCAAGTCACCAAGGTGCTAAAGGGCCTACCATGGTATGGGGAACCTGAAACAAAATGTTGTACCCTGGCTTTGCAACTCTACTCGTTATGGGTGGTTTGTACATAGTTTTTGGGCTTGAGGAGAGGGCAGGGATGGGTGGGATAGGGACTGAGTGGGTAAACCTTGCGTTTCCAGCGTTGTTTATATTTAATGACTATCCTGATATTTTGTTTAACCGTATTATGTTACACTCTATCTTGTCCTGAAGCTGTTTTCTCTTGCAGCATAAGAATCTTTGGATGGTCAAAACTGTTTATTCTGGGGGAGATGTAGCCAATCAGCCTTCTAGACAGTACCAGGGATGTATCTTGATTATGAATATTTTAATTACTGTTATCAATGGCGTTAAACCACATTAAGTTTGCTACCTGGAATGTTAAGGGGTTGTGGGAAGTATCCAAGAGGGTCAGGTTCTTTTAAACTGCTCCTTAGCAGGGTGGATATTCTTTCCTTCAGGAGACTCATGTTATGGTAACAGAAGCCAATTTACTATGGTTTAAAGGCTTCTCTCAGGTCTTTCGTCAGGCCAGGCTACTAACAGCAAAGGGTTGCTATTTTGATCAGGCACGATGTACCCTTTATGATGAAGAAACATGTTCAGGACACAAATGGCAGATATGTATTTGTTCATGGAATGCTCTACAACACTGAGGTTGTTCTAGGTTCCATATATGGTCCTGTTGGTGGCGACTCCGACTTTTTGATGGGTCTAGCTGACTTACTGAGTGCCTTTTTACCATCTAACTTCATTTTGGGTGGGGACTGGAACATTGCACCTTTACAATCACTAGATAGAACTGTTAGATGCACTAAAACCCCGTCACCTGCCCAGTTAGCACTAGCTGAATTGTGTTCTTTGCTGGGTTTGGAAGATCCTGGAGACTTCTGAATCCTTCTACTAAGACTTACACCTTTACTCTCCAATCCACAATTCCTGGTCAAGGACAGACTACATCTTAGTGAGCACCAACCTTTTAACTAACATTTCTTCCACGGTATTGAACCCATTGTTATCTCGGACCATGCTATGGCATGGGTCAAACTTGCTCTGGGACCTCCTGGACAACGAGACACCTCCTGGAAGCTCAATAATCAGATTTTAAAGACGACAGATCACCTCACTTTTAAAGCTCTGATCTCATCCTTTCTGAAATTAATCAAAACTCGGTTTCTAGATCAGACCTAGTTTGGTGCTCACTGAAATGTTTCCTCAGGGGTGAATTTATAAAAGAATCATCCAGGCGGAAAAAACTGAGAGTGGAAAAAATTAACTCCTTAGCTAATCAGATTAAGGTAGCTGAGGAGAAACTCTCTACTTCGTACTCTCAAGGTATTCTGGAGAATTTATATAGGTTCAAGGACGAGTACGAGGATCTAATCCGGGAGAAAACAGAATATATCATTTTGAAATCCAAAACGAAATACCTTGATCAGGGAGAAAAGCCAGGTAGATCATTAGCGCTTAAACTTAAAGAAGTGGAGAGTTCTAGGTTGATCCCTGGCATTAGAGCTAGAGATGGATCCATTAAAACAAACCCGAGACATTGCAGTCTTTGAAGCCTTCTACAGGGACCTTTATGGGACCAAAACTCCTTCATCGTTACTTTCAGGAATAATAGATTTTCTAGAACACCCTCTCCCAAACTTCACACTGTTCACTGTGAAACCTTATCAGCCCCCATCACTTTAGAGGAGGTTGTAGATGCTATTCATGGTCTCACCTGGACAAGGCTCCTGGCCCAGGCAGTTTTCTCCAAATTTTTATAAATCCTTCTGTAGTGAGCTAGCCCCTTTATTAAAACTGTTTAATTATATTCTCACTTCTGGACCTTTTGACCCTTCTCTGTTAGAAGCAACTATAATTTTAATACCTACATTAAATAAGTTGGCCTAGACCGGCCAACTATAGACCAATTCTCTGCTTAATTACGATATCAAAATTCTGACCAAAATCCTTTCATTACGAATTAAACAAGTTTGGCAATCACTTCTAAGCGTGGAACAGGTAGGCTTTGTCCAGCGGAGATCAACATCTGACCACATGAGGACTCTCGGCACATTTTTCCTCCACCCAGGATTCCCAACTTCTCATGGCTCTTGTAGACTTAGGCTTGAAAAAAGCCTTGATCGTGTCAGTTGGGAATTTTGTAGGCTTCATGACAGGATGGGCTTTCCGGCACAATTTATTTAGTGGGGTCATATGATCTATAGCTCCCCTCAGCGAAAGTCTATTGCAATGGGGTGTTTTCTTCCAGATTTCTATATTCGGCACTCGCTAAGGTTGCCCATTATCACCAGACTTATTCAATCTCTATTTGGAACCCCTATTGGTGCATATCAAATCTTCACCTGATATCACGGGATGTCTTATTGCCCAACAAACACTTACCATATCGGTATTTGCAGATGACATCTTGTTGCCTCACTAACCCATGTAGATCTATCAGGGGTTTAAAGATTGTCACATAATTTGGTGAAGTGTCAAATTACAGATTGAACTTGACCAAATCTGAAATCTTTCCGCTCAATCCACTCGTGTTCCATGCTGGCGTAATCCATTTGGAATGAAATGGGCTCCGATCACCTTAAATACCTAGGTATCTATTTAGCCCGTGATACAAACATGACTAGGAAACTTAATCTGGAAGATCTGATGGATAGGATTCAAGCGACCTTAACAGATGGACGAGCCTCCCTTATCTATAGGTGGGAGAATTAACATAATTAAAATGAATATACTTCGTATCTTTTACCCTTGAGCCTTTTAAACATATGGCTACCTAAATCCTTCTTTCAAAGGGTCCACTCATCTAACTAAATTCATTTGGAAAGGCAAACAACCAAGACAATCTTTTTCAAACTGTGTGTCCTAAAGCAAATGGGGCCTTCGCTACCAATTTGAACTCTATTATCGGGCCAGTCACCTGGCAAAAATGGGCAAATGGCTCTGTCCTCCCAATGATCATTATAGACCCAAATGGCTGCAGCTCGAGATTGAACTTTTTGAGAGATCATAATATAGATCCTCAATCCATTTTTTATTGTAATCTCTCAGCTCTACCAGCCCGAATAGGTGACTCCGTGATAGGGACCTCAGTTAAGGTTTTCAGTCAATACTGTACTTCTGCTAGAATTCACAATTCTAGGGACCCAGCCCAACCGTTGATCCTCAATCCCAACATTAGGCTTGGACCCCACTGGTTGCTCCCATCTTGGTTGCCGCAAATCCGTGACTGTACTGTGGAAGATTTTTATATTCAAGACTCACTTGGCTCCTCTCAGGATCTGATGACCAAAATTTAACATCCCTTCACAGTACATCTTTAAGGTATACCAACTGAGACACCTCATAGCCAAGGTTTTTGGTTCGGTGAAGACTACTTCCAGCATACAACCCTTTCTGGATCTGCTTAAGACCCATGTAACTGAACCCCATACCATAGCCAAGCTCTACGCACAGCTTCTCCTCAGCAAAGCCCCTGAAGCTTTAACTGGCTCTAAGGTGTGGGAACCATTGATTGCTGAATCTCCTATATCCTGGAGTCAGGTGTGGACAGATTTACACAGATTTCTCTCTCTGGATATGTACAAGCTCACGCAATTTTACATAGTTAACAACATGTATTATACTCCGGTGAAATTAGTTAAATTCGGGAAAGCTAGCTCTGCTAAATGTACTAGATGCGGTGAGGATCAGGGCAACATTTTGCATGTATTCTGGGCCTGTGAGAAGGTTGCCCCCTTGTGGAGGTACATTTGTAGTAGTATGGATCCACTGTTGGGTTTAAAAGATTTATTCACACCCGAAATTTGTATACTAGGAATTTATTCCAGTATTAAGATTAATGAAAAGAAATACCACATGGCTCTAATCTCGATGGCTGTTAAAAGATTAGTACTCCGTCACTGGTTAGATCAATCAAATCTCATACCAGGAATGGGTGGGGAAATGTCTCAAGGTTTCAAAATTGAAAAATTGATTGCCAGTTCCAGGCATGCCATGTCAACATTCCACAAGAAATGGGGCAAATTGTATGCCTTGTATCTTCACTAGGATCCTTCTTGGGATCCCTCATAATCCCTCTCCCTCCTAATTATTATTATTATTATTATCATTTTTAGCACTCTTCCTTATTTTTACTTTAGGTTAAAATTCATTTAGATTTGACTCTGATAGCTTTCTTTATCTTTTTTTTTTTCTTTATCCCTGGGCATTAGTTGTTTTACTCGGGGTTACTTGCTACTGGTGGCGACATCTTCCTGGGGATGGGGGTGGGGAGTTGGGTGTGGGGCCTCTTGTTTTGTATTTCTTTGGTTGTGTTTTTTCTTTTATTGTTTTTCGTTGGCCTACTATGTTAATTGTTACTGGATGTTTTTTGATCTTTGTTCATTTACTTGTTTGTTAAAACAAATAAAGTGTTAATTTCAAAAAAATAAATAAATGGTACTAGTTGTACCCCTAGACCAGGGAGGGGGTAACACGGGGAAATGATTCTCAAATTGTAAATGTACTGGTAGCTGGAATCTCACATACTATCTTCTAAGAAAAGTAAAAAGGTTGAACAATGCTACCTTTTGGATGCAACATGGCTGCTGCTTGAAGCTACAGTATACAGTTTCTGTATAAGTGACATGGCATGTCTTTTATCTCCCATCCCCAAAAATAGAATAGCATAAGTCTTATAACTCACATACATTTTATTCTGAATAAACTGCATCAGTGGGCCAATCGGGCCACTGATCTGTTTTTCACGACAGTGAATTAACATCAGCTTTGGCATTTTCTTTTTATGACCAGTGGCTGACAGATATGTCATTGGCCTGCAAAGCCAAGGTTCACCTTAATAATATTACATTCTTATCACTCATTTGATTTAGCCATTTTGAAGGCTGTGATCAGTGAAGACCTGGAAGTGATGTCCACAGAGGTACTGTAGGGTTCAACCTTGTTAAGAGCACAAAAAATGCCAAGAAACTCTTGCTGTACCGTAGCATATCCTATGCAGTCAGTCTCTAGTCAAAATACACAACTGGATGCTTAGAAACATAGAAAAATAGAATTTGATAGCAGAAGGAGACTTGAGGTCCATCAAGTCTGTCCTTACTGTATCACCTCACCCCACTGATCTACTGAACTGGTGTGTTGCCTCTCTCTCACTGCTCCCCCAACTCTTCAGATCCCATGTTACTCTCCCTACGGCTTAAGAGTCCCCTTACCCTATTCCTTACCCTATTCCAGCCTTGTTTAAACACACTTCAGGTAGCTACATCTGTCAGCAGTCTATTCCACAGTTCCTCCACCCTCTCTGTACAGTACAACTTCCTCATGCCCCTCTAGAACTTGCCCTCACCAGCTTCTAGTCATGCCCCCCAATGACTGTGTCTATTTCTTACAAACAGGTTCTGACTACTCACCTTGTTTATACCCCAAGAAACTCATATGTTTCGATCACATTTGCCGTTTCATGGCTGGGCTCCAATGAGTACATATTTAGACCCGCCAACCAATCCTCATAGGATCTGCGCAGCTGACCCTGGATCATCTTCGTGACCTTTCCCTGCGCTGACTCAAGTCTGCCTAGAGCAGCCTAGATGGGCCTACTGGTCCTTTTCTGCCAACACATTCTGTGTTTCTATATTTCTATAAATATGTGCTTCTTCAGGTGAGGGCCACAGAACTGAGTACAGTACTCCAGGTGAGGACTCACCAGGGATTTGTAAATGGGGCAGAATCACCATGCTTCTCTCACTGTCAAGTTCAACCCACCTCTAAATACACCCCAGCATCCTTGTTGCCTTAATTACAGTATGTCTTGTTGCAGTGACTTGTTTGCTTGAGGAAGTCACTGATTATGACCCCCAGGTCCTGCTCCTTTGTTGTAGTGGACAGCCTAACCCCTCCCATCCAGTATTCCATGTGTGGATTCCATCTCCCGAAGTGCATCACCTTGCATTTTTTAACATTGTACCCCAACTGCCAGACTTCAGACCATCTCTCCAGTGTCTCTAGGTCCCAAGGGAGATGCATGCATCAGCTCAAATCAGTCGGATTGTATGGAGTACCTCTGCACTATGCTGAAGCCCTTTGAGGAGGTCACAAGGGTGGTAGGTACCGATGCAGCTGGTCTAAGCCAGGTACTATCCCTTACTGCCCTCATTAACCTGTGACTTCTTTATATGAAAACTCAATATGAGGAAAAGGAGGATACCACTGTTGTCAATCTAACAGGAAGGATAAGATCATGCTTTTGGAATGATACATGCATTTCAAAAATGTATATAGAAGACTTGCTACATAATGGGCAGTCTCTTGGACCCTCGTGTCAAAAACACATTTGAGACATTCTTTGATGCACAAGAATGGGTAAAGACCAGCAGTCCTATGAAGCCTGGCTTATCCATCTGGTCTGTACATCTGGCATAAAACAAGAACAATACTCCTCATCATCCTTAGTTGCAGTCCCACTGACAGGCCAGGTGGAGAAGAGGGAAGAAGGAGGATCCCAATATGTTTCCACTGCTACTACTGAATGTCACAGGAGTCACTCATTTTTGTCTCCAAGTCAACCTGCTACTACTGCTGTTGCTGCTGTACCCCTTCCCCGCCCCCAGAAAACAGCCATTGATGACAAACTACTCTGGGAACAACTGTCTGACCATGACTTGATGAAAAAGTCACTTTCAGATGCAGTGGTGCCTGAGATACATAGATACATAGACAGTGTCGGCAGATAAGGGCCTATGGCCCACCCAGTCTGCCCATTTAAGTTTGTAAGTTCAGTTTATGTTTTCCAGGAAGTCTGTTGCCCCTTGATGACTGCAAACAAAATGGTACAGGATTATTGGATGAGAACGGGCCACTAGAAAAAGACAAAATAAAGACCATTTGGCCTTCTTTGACACAGGTAGCTGTTAAACACCTCAGTTGCTCACCTACAAATACATATTCAGAGAGGTGTTTCAGTGCTCTAGGCAATATTGTCATGAATAGGAGAACATGCCTTTCGACCCAAAATGTAGAGATGCTCACTTTTTACAAAATTAACCTGTCCCTTTTTTCAAAGCTCTTTTTTGGTGGTTTGTGGTTAAAGAATCTCCTACACTTCTAGCTGAGCTAGGGACAGAGGAGAATGATGAGATGGATGGGGAGGGCTTCTGTGTCCATTTGTGTTTTTGTGGGAACCAGTAGCCTATATACACACTGCTGGATGCTGCACTGTTGTTGTCAAGCAGTCTTTTTCAGATTAATGTCTGAATTTTTGGCAGGGCTACACAGGCCAAATAAATAATTTGGGGGGCAATGTTGCCCAGGAAACCAATGTGTACAACACTGATCTGTGACATAACTGATAGCCTTGTCCAAGTGTGGCATTGTCCCAATGGACACACAGTTTTTGGAACCAGTAGCCCACACTGTGGAATGCTACACTGTTTTCTGCACTCAGTCTTCTTCAAATTAATGAATTTTTGGCAGGACTATACTCTTTGAGGCAACATTGCCTATGACACCAGTGCATACTACATTTATCCATGGTGTAACAGGAAGCCTTGTCCATGTTTGGTTCTGTCCCAATGGGCACACAATTTTTAGAACCAATAGCCTATGCTGCAGGATTCTGTACTGATTTTGTTGTGGGCATCTATAGATAAAGCTCACTCCGCTATTGGCTTACCCCCAGGTGAACAACCACCTCCTCCTACTGTAGGGAGCGGGTTGTTACACTGAAATTCATATTTTGAGGGAATTTGGTTTAGCAGAACTCTGACCATGCCACCTTTGAATGCTTTTTCTAGAAACTGAAAAATCTATTTAAAGAGCTAATGCCATATTTTTAATAGTGAAGCTTATTAGTACTTACTGTGTAGTTTACTTAGTATCCAAACAGAGGACACCACTCCAGTTGTTTTAAAAAAAAGTGGATTAAGGGGAGACCCAAAGATCTAGCAGCAGTGTATCCCATTTCCCTGCTGGTAATCTGGTTCAGGAGCACACTCAAGAAACCGGGATCATGGTGGCCAGTCCTCTGATTGAGATATCCTTGTTCTGCCATCATAGTAACCCCTCATCATGGACCCATGAGACTGTTTCCTCATGAAAACAGTACCTGTGCACAAGTACTGTGGGATGTATGAGGCCAACAGGGGCATTCCCCAAAGTTAGGGATGTGGGAGGGCATAAAAGGGAGGGGTAAACACCATGCTACAGTCAGTGATGGCTGGTAACAGTCTCAGGCCCTGCACCATGGCTCCTTCTCCCTAACCTGGGTGGGTGGAGGCTAGCAGGGGATGGGCTGGGGCAGTCACCATGGGACTACAGCCCCAGGTCAAAGGACTGAATGAGCAGTGGCAGAGGATAAAATGCTATGAAAACAAAAGAGGGTTGTAAACCCCTACATTTGGCATGTGCAAATTGTACCTAACCCACAGCTCTAAGCTCTGTTTTTTTTTTGTCAATTAAGTAAACCCCCACACACACAGGTGGTGCTTACCTCATTTGCCCCAGTATCTGCTGGTCCCGGTTCTGTTTGGGCCTTCCTGTGCTCCTGCAAGCCCCCGGTGTTTGTAATCCTGGTGAGATACCAGAGTCATAAGATCTAAAGTTAAACTGCCCACTTGGCGATAAAGCTAAGGCAGGCGCCGCACAGCTTAGTGTGTGCACGTCAGAGCTTACACCTGCTTAAACATGCAAGCTGTGCAGTCAGCTTGCATACTGAGGGAGCACTGTGGTGTTTAATGTTAAAGCCCCTCTGGTGGCTCTTGGTCAGTTTCCCCTTTGTGTGTTCTGGCCCCAGGGATATTAGCAGTAGCAAGGGGTCCAGAGTCACAATAGGTGTGGGGGGGGGGCAGAAATAAACTTTGTGAAAGCACTCTTAAGTGCTATAGCTTTAAAAAGCAGCTGAAGCTGCAATAAGTTCAATGCCTGCCTGCCACCTAGGGGAGAGCACTATGGTGCTCGCAACAGGCAGGGGGAGTCCCTGCCATGACCCACTCTGCCACTGGATAACAAGTCAGAGGGGCAGCTATGGAATCCTGGGGACAGTTAAACTTGAAACAATTCCCAAACCATGCAAAATAAACTTGAAGTTGAGGCTCTGGACTGTCTGCCCTGTAGCAGCCATCTTTGTCACCCTGACCCTATAATTAGCCAATGGGAGATCGAGGAGCCTGAAGGTCTTTAATAATGGTTTCTGGGAGAAAGCAGAGGACTGTGCTCTTGGCACCTGCTCATCCAGCCAATCAGGCATTGAGTGAACAGTCTGCATACTAATTTGGAGGACTGATAGCCTGTTTAACCAATTGGACGTTGCCCTGACCTCTTCAGTCCCCGAGGGCAGATTCAGTTTTGGGCAGTCTGCCTGGAGCACTCAGAGAGTGAGGAAGGCCCAGACTCATGTTCCTGTGAGAGGCTGGAGGCCTGCCTGGGACTTCTACAGCCACTAACCCAGAAGGTGCCCTGTATTGTTTCCAATATCTGGAAGAAACAGAGAAAGGGTTAAAGCACTATTTTGCTGAATTTGCTCGTGGATCCAGCCAGACCAGAGACAGTATTTGCCCACAGTTGGACTTTTGTGCCCCAGCTACTAGTCTGCAGTGCAGGTAAAGACTGTGTTCCAGAAATCCAAGAAGAATTCCTGAGCTTGCAAATGGTCTAGGGAATCTGCTGTCAGTGCCACAGCCAAGTACTGGCTATCACTTTACCCTGAGGGCTGGATGCCAGGACAGAGTGGGTGAGGCATGTGGCCCTGGTCCTTGAGACTGGTCCTTCCAGTTTGCCTGCAAAGGAAGCAGAAGGTATTTCAAGTCTGCAAAGTAGAAGACTGCTACCAATCCAGCTATTCAATACCTGCATCCTTGTTCGGAGCACCCCAGAGCTGCAGCTTGAAAGATCTACAAATTGCAATGACCCAAGGACTGGTATCTCCAGAACCATGAGTAACTTCAGGGCTTGCCCTGCAGCCAGGGATGTTGTAAATAGTTTTCTCCAAGGCTACTGCTTTGGCCATCAGGCCAGGAGTTACAATTGTTTCATTCAAAAAGGAATTTTTGCAGTTGCATGGCCTGTGGGGTTTTGGGCTCAAAATATTTGCCTAAAGTGCACCATTGCAAGCCAATAAGCTGCACCATCATTGGACCTGCATCCTCCCTATGTCTGGGTGCCCTGTGAAGATAGCGGGAGCTCCCAACTTAGCTAGCTGGGGGAAAACTGGTACCTGTTGGGAGTGGGTAGTGCCCCCAGGACAGTTGGGCAAGAAAGAATGGAAACGGTACTGATTGCAATGCTGGTGGGGGGGGGGTACTGTTATTGTTAATGCTTTTAACAGTTAAATTATCCACTTGTTTTTCAACCCATTGCACAGTTGTTTTTTCTGTATCCTTCCCCCTATAACATACCCTTGCAAACAGTTTGTTATGTTATTCACTTTAAAACAGTCTCATGAGCATATCATTTGTCAACATATTATTAGATAAAGTCAATAATTGTATGTGCATTGAAATATTGCAACAGTGTTTGGTATTCCATGTGTGGGGTGACTGTGTGGGAAGGTGTGGTGGTACGGCATCCCAGTGGTACAACACCACCATGTCATCAGGCCCACTTCAATTTATCTCTAAGAGGAGGCACCGAGCTATTTGTCATTCTGTTGGGAATGAAGCCCCTATTCAAGAAAAACAGAGTACAAGGCTCTCAACCTTGTTTGAGCCTCACAAGGCAAGGGTAGTAACCGTAGCATCCACGTCGACCCAGTAATATATTTGGAGGCACCACTGGGATTCCCTGTTTACTAGCTGGGCCCTGCATGAAGCCAATTGCTCACAAGGACAGTGTTTTAGCCCCCAACCCCCAAATTTTGGTGATGCTATGACTTGCAACAGATTGACTGATTGGTGTGAAGATGAGGAGCTGGATCTCAGAAAGCCATTGTGCCCCTGGGAGCCCCACCTGGGATAGATGGGGGAAGATAGAGGAATGACTATCTGTGGTTAAAAGCCTCAGCCCAGTTGTTGTAAGAGGTTGGGTGATGGACCCCACTACTAAGACTTTACCTACAGTATGTTGATAGAATGTTGAAATGTTGTGGTGCCACTAGAGTGCCTGACATACTGACCCCGAAAGGCTCCAGTGTTGCATGGACTATTGTGACACAGGCTAGTGTGACTCTCAAAAGGGAAGCCTTGCCAAAGTCTGAGGGATTCAAAGAGAAACTCAGCAAATTGTTGCAAGCCAAAGGGAAGTTGGTTGAGGAAGTTCAAAAAGTACTTAATGTTCATGGGATGCCCCTTCTCAGACCTCAGGAGGAGGACCCACCTATCAATTGGTCAAGATTCTTATCGTGGATTAAGAATGTTTTTCAGAGTAAAATCCACCCCGGCAGGTGAGGATGATTTATAGACATGGATGGACTATTATTTATTTATTTAGTTTTTGTTAACTGGGTGAGTGCGCTAGTCAAAAAATGACTATTTTCAGGCACGACCCGTGAGTGTACAGGACATTTTTACAAGCATGACATTTCACAAGTACATAATAGCTTAGGTATCAACTTTGTACATGACAGCAATAGTTATAACAGTTCAGACCAGAAAAACATGAATACAAGCCATACAAGCCTTTACCAAGTACTTAACCACATTACATATTATTTTTCTTAGAACACCTCATATAGAGTGCAACATCATATAGAGAAAAATAAACGAGAAAAAAGGAGAGTTTATTAACTGAAGCATAAAGAGAGAAAGACATGGAGGATCTAGTAGAGATCAAGTCAGATCAAAACAAGTGCGTGGGTCTGACTGGGATAGATAACACCGTAATTTAAATTTAAAATGACGATGAGATGCTGACTGTTTTAGTTCTTGGGGAAGAGTATTCCAAAACAGGGGCACCGTAAGCTTAAATGTACCAGCACTCTTGGAAGTGTGACACCTAGGAACACTTAGTAGTGCTTTGTCAGCAGATCATAGCCCATGGGAGGGGGTGGAGGGAGTAAGTAGTGTTGCAAGGGATGCAGGGGTGTTAAGCCTGATAACTGAGTCACACAGGGAGCCAAGATAGTATTGCCTGGATGCAGAGGGGAAGAGCCACCCCAGGTCACTGTAGAGCTGACAGTAGTGCTTCAGTCGAGGGCATGATGAGGCGAAACGACAGATATTATTGTATGCGACATCTCATTTTTGTAGTGAGATTTTATGCGCTGTAGTAAGTATAGGTGAGCAGTAGGTTAGTGCAATGAGCAATACTCCTCTGGCAATGGCCAACTTTGCGGACGGAGTTAGCATGTAGCTAGTCTTGTAGGCAACAACCAGTCTACTATTAACTGTTTAACAGGTGGATTGAATGTGAAGGTTAAGATCCAGTGATTGATCAAGCATAACACCAAGGTAGTTAAAGGGCATGACAGTTTCAAGTTTGGACCCTTCTTTGTCATAGATCACTAGGGGCGATGTGCTAATTCTGAGTTTCGGGGCCGATCCTAGGAGAATAGCTTTCATTTTTTTAGCATTAAGTACTAGTTTGTTGACCTGTAGCCAATTTTGAATATTCCCGAAGTTAGTAGAAAGGGATGAGTTCAGGTTACAATTGAAGCTGAGCTGGTGTAGATGACAAGATCATCTGCATATAAAAGAGAAGAGCAGGTTTGTAGGACATCAGGAATGTTGTTAATGAACAATGAGAAAAGGAGTGGACCCATGATTGACCCTTGCAGAACGCCAATGTTGATAGTAGTACAGTCTGATGTAGCAGAGTTGAACTTCACTGTTTGGGTCCTATTTGATAAGTAGCTCCTATACCAGTTTACAATAGGAGTCAAGAAACCCATGCGTCGAAGGGTAGACAGAAGCAGTGGATGATCCACAAGATCGAAAGCCTGGGCAAGGTCAATAAAAACAACCCCAGTGAGACGACCAGAGTCAATGTTAGAAAGTATATCTGAGGTGAGTTTTAGTAGTGCAGTAGTTGTACTATGATGTTTCCTGAAGCCATGTTGTGAGTCTGAGAGAAGGCTGAAATTTATTAGGAAGTCTAGTGTTTGGGCAGCTACGAGCTTCTTGAGTATCTTGCTCAGGACAGACAGAACAGCAATTGGTCTGTAATTGTTTATGTCCTTCCTATCACCTTTTTTGAAGACAAGAGTTATCCTAACAATTTTCCAGAGGTCCAGGACAACACCGCAGCAAAGGGATAACGTGTATATTTTCACTAGAGGAGCGGCAATGAGCGGAGCAGCAAGCTTCAGTAGAAGAGGTTCTAGGGAATCTGACCCTGAGCTTGTATTGTCCAAGATGGTATTTAGTTGTTTAAGGACCTCTGCCCTGGTTATACCTTTGAAGTAGAACTGCTGAGGCCGCAGGAGCCCTCGGGAAGATGTGGATGCAGAGGGTTCAGATTAATTGTTGAGAGTCTCAGATAGGGACGGTACATTCAGGGACAGAAAAGGAGAGGTATATAGTGATAGATCAGAAAACATGCTGTTAAAAGCATTTGCAATGAGCTCCATTGAGTACCATGTCTGTAGGGGTAATGGCTTGTGAGGCCACAAGAAAAGTCTTTATATGGGCCCAGAATTTCCGTGGATCGTGAGCAGAGCTGGATAGCAGGTCCTTACAATACTTGCTTTTGGCATTGTGTATTTTTTTTTACAGTCATTTCTTTGGGCTTTGTATGCATTGAAATCAGCAAGCAAGAAAGTTTATAGCTCCTCCAGAGTTTATCCCTGCATCTTAGTTCAGCTAGCAAGTCTCTGTGTAGCCACCTAGTTTGCATCCCTCTTACTCTCCTAGTAACTTGAGGTGTATGTTTGCACTGGACAGCAGCAAATTTAGTTATGAAGATGTGCAATGCATCCTCAGCTTTACTGGCAAGATAGATCCCCGACCAATCAATGTCCGAGACATCACAAAGGAAGGCATTTACATTCAAATTAGTGAAGTTTGTAAAGGTTACAAAGCGAGGTGGAGGGGATGGTGGGGCGCCTGCAGCCCTGATGCAGAAAACTGGAGAGTGGTCAGTTATTGCATCTGCCAGGATACCCGATGAGGACACATGCTTGAAATGGTTTGTGAGTACCCAGTCCAACAGGGTGCCTGATTTGGGTGGAGCAGGGGTTCTAGCAGGCTCCGTTATCAGCTGGTGTAAGTTAAAACTCTGCACTAGTAACAGTAACGAACTGTGAGAAGGACCTAACCAGTTAAGGTTCAGGTCACCCATTATTATTATGAGCTCATTTTGACTGACCACATTGGTTGTATGGTTAAGGAGATCATGGAGTCCAGCTATATCACCTGCTGGAGAATTATAGATGCAGATAATATGCAGTGAGTTTTGCAATGAGTATTCCGCAAAGAAGGCCTGTCCTCACAAAACTTGAACTGAATGCAATCAGAGCATGTGCTCAAGGCTCCCTGTCACTCCACTTTATTAATCTTAAGTTGTATCTGGCTGAGACGAAGGATGCCCCACTATGCTGCTCCTTTACTGCAAGACTGGCAATGCTCAGAAGCTGAGGAAAAAAAACACCTGACAGAAAGCCTCCGTGGGCCTAATTTGGACACTGTTCTTTCTCTAATAGCACCGACCCTGATGCACCAGCACAAGAGTACTTGATGGTCCTGGAGAGCATCTTTAGAAACATAGAATTTGATGGCAGATAAGGACCACTTGGCCCACCTAGTCTGCCCATTTTCCTACCTAACAGATGAGCTGCAGATCCTAGTTAACCAACAGCTTACTTCCTCCTACCCCCCACTAGGACTGCCTTATGTCTGTCCCATGCATTCTTGAATTCCCACTGTTCTTGACTCCACGACCTCCTCAGGGAGGCTGTTCCATGCATCCACAACCCTTTATGTGAAAAAATACTTCCTCACATTACCTCTGAGCCGTCCCCCCTCTATCTTCAAATTATGCTCCCTTGTTCTTGTACATCTCTTTTTCTGAAAGATGCTACCTCTTGGACTTTGTTGATTCCTGAGGTACTTGAAAGTTTCTATCATGTCCCCTCTCTCCTTCTTTCCTCAAGGGTATACATATTAAGCTCCTTTAGTCTTTCTTCGTATGTCTTCTGGTGCAGACCCTGCACCATTTTGGTTGCCCTCCTCTGGACAGCCTCCACTCTGTCTATGTCTTTGTGGAGATGGGGTCTCCAGAACTGCACACAGTACTCCAGATGGGGTCTCACCAACTGTCTGTACAGAGGGATAACAACTTCCTGTTTTCTACTATTGATGCCTCTCCCTATGCATTCCAGTATCCCCCCAGCCTTCCTTACTGCCTTCTCACATTGCTTGCCCACCTTTAGGTCATCTGATATAATTACCCCCAGGTCCCTTTCCATTTTTACTGTTGTCAGTATCTCACCCGCATTATGACTTTTCCCTGGGCTTTTGTTTCCCAGGCATTACCTTGCACTTCTTTGCATTGAATCTGAGCTGCCATAAATTTGACCATTCCTCCAACCTGCCAAGTCCCTTCTCATCCTTTCCACTCCATCTGGTGTATCAACCCTGTTGCAGATCTTTGTATCATCTGCAAAGAGACATACTTTTCCTTCCAGTTCCTCTGTAATGTCACTTATAAAGACATTAAAAAGGACTGGTCCCAGTACTGAACCCTGCGGTACTACACTAGTAACCCTCCTTTCTTCACTGTGGACTTCATTTACTACTACCCTTTGCATCCTGTTGTCTAGCCAGTTTTTTATCCAGGCTATCATCTTGGGACCCACTCCAAGGCTGGCTAACTTGTGTATTAATCTTTTGTGTGGGACTGTATCAAATCCATTGCTAAAATGTAGGTAGGCCATGTCCTCAGCCCCTCCCTGGTCTACTACTTTGGTCACCCAGTGAAAGAAATCGATTAGATTCGTCTGACACAACCTCCTATCATGAATCCATGCTGCCTTGGGTCCTGTGCCCCACTGGCCTCTAGGTACTCAACAATTCTTTCCTTCAGATGTGATTCCATCATTTTCCCTACCACTGAGGTCAAACTAACTGGTCTGTAGTTTCCTGCCTCTGTCCTGCTCCCACTTTTGTGAAGAGGAATCACATCCTCCCTCCTCCAGTCCTCAGGTACCACCCCATCCTCCCATGATTTGTTAAAGAGAGTAGTCTGGTGTCACTAGTTCTACCCTTAGTTCTTTTAGAATTCTTTGGCGAATCCCATCAGGCCCCATTGCTTTGTCCACCTTCACTTTTATTAGTTCTTTCAGAACCCTTTCTTCTGTAAATGGACTGGTATCGACACCCATCTTCAGAGTGTTTCTCTTGTTTGGTTTAGGTACCTCCCCCTCCTCTTCCTTTGTGAATACTGAGCAGAAATATTCGTTCAGTATCCCTGCTTTTTCACTATCACCCTCTACCCACATTCCTTCCCCTTTATTAAGCCTCAGTATCCCTCCTTTGGTCTTTCTTCACTCCCTAATGTACCTTTAAAATGTATTATCCGCCTTCTTAACAGAGTTGGCTATCCTTTCCTCGGCTTAGGCCTTTGCTGTTCTGACTGCCTTCCCAGCCTCTTTTTGCTTTAACTGATAAAGTTTTCTGTCCTGCTCCTTCTGTGTTTCCTTATATTTCCTGAATGCTATCCTTTTCTACTTAACCTTCCCTGCCACCTCTTTTGAGAACCATAGCGTTTTTTTCCTTCGTTGTGTTTTGTTGATTTGCTTTACACAATGGCTTGTTGCCGCTGTGATGGCTGTTTTGATTATTCCCCATTGTTCCTCCACCCCTAATTCTTGCCCGTTTGCTAGTGCTTTTCTGAGGCAATCTCTCATTTTCCCAAAGTCAGCCCTCCTAAAGTCCAATACTCTTGCTTTTGTGTGGCTTGATTGTATGGCTGTGTTTATCGCGAACCACACTGTTTGGTGGTCGCTTGTTCCCAGATGGCTACCCACTTCTAAATCTGATATTCTTATTCCGTCCCCATTTGAGAGTACTAGGTCTAGGATTGCTCCCTCCCAAGTGGGTTCCAATACTAGCTGTCTGAGGCATGCCCCCTGTAGGGCATCAAGAATGACACTGTTCTTGGATGTGCCTGCAGCAAAGGTGCTCCAGTTAACATCTGGCATATTCAGGTCCCCCATCAACAATATCTCCCCTTTTTCTGCCATTCTAATGAAGTCTTCTATCATTTCCAATTAGTAAGAAAATTGGCTAGCAACAGGAAGTTGTAATTTGAGTCACCTGCTTTTATAGTGTCTAAGCAACACCCCCAATTAAGCTCTCTCTCCTCCTACTGGTTTAGCAAAGTAAGTTGATACAGTACCCTTCCCAGCACAGAACACGCACTGACTTTCTTTCTTTTTTTTAACCCTAAATAAGACCCCTTCTACTTCTAATAAAGAATCTGTCTGCTTAATCTCAACAGACACTGACTCCTGCTGAGATATAAGTGTTAAATTAATAAGAAAATGTAGCTGCTTTTAGTTACTTGCTTTCTGCTCTACATGCAAGGCTAGCAACAGTTGGAACTTTGAATTGCCAACTTTGGAAGTACAGAGTCCTTTGAGGATCTCCTAAGAAAATTCAAAACTACCAGGCAGTGGAAGGGAGAATCATTGTCTGCCTTCTTAAATCATGTGGAGAGGGTTTTGCAATAAGTATTCTGCAAAGAAGGCCTGTCCTCCCAAGACTTGAACTGAATGCGATCAGAGCATGTGCTCAAGGCTCCCTGTCACTCCACTTTATTAATCCTTAAGTTGCATCTGGCTGAGACGAAGGATGCCCCACCCTCTCACTAGGTACTAATGAGAAAAGTACAGAAGGCTGAAGAGGACGAGGAATGCTTGGGACCCTATCACACCTCCACAGCCATTGCACATGTTACTGACAGTGTACAGCTAAGTGAAGTTAAAGAGTTGAAAGCATTGCTAAAAGAGTACAAAGAAGCAGTTAACCAGACAGAACTTACCCCAGTAATGGACAGTCTGATTCCCAGAGTCAACAGGCAGCTGCTGTCAGCCAAACCCCTCTATGCTGGGCGTAGGGGTACAAACTCAGACACCCTCTTCGGACTGTGATCTTAGAGTTAAAGTAGATGAATTGCTGAAACTGGTAACTGACCTAAAGGGGTATTAACCTCAAGCTGTGTCCTGGTCAAGAGAAAGGACCCCGATCAAAAGCGTGCAGCAACTTGCACCTCCATCCAAGCTCCAAACGCAGGTCCTGCTAAACAAAGTAATCCAGATTGGAGGCCTTCCCCAGATGCTCCCCAGGGCTCAATACCATAGAGAGATGGCATTTTCTGTTGCAATTGCGGAAAAGATGGACATATGAAGAGGGAGTGCCAGTCACAGGATGACCCACCAAGAGTCAAAGACAAACTACTTGAAAAGTTTCGGAAGCAGGGAAACTTCCGCAGGGCCCAGTATTAGAGTGCACTGAAGTCCTGGCTGCAAGACGCTCCACCCAGCCTGTGAAAACCTCAGTAGCAAAGACCACTGTTAAGCCTCAACCAGAAATGCTGCCTGAAAATCTTGGTTGGTCCAACAACTGAAACAGAATCAAAATCGATGGTATCTCAGCACAAGCTGTTTTTGATAGTGATTCACAGGTCACCAATATATATATATTCAAGTACTGGTATGACAAACACCTTACTGAAGACTGAGTTGAAACCTTTGGAAGGCCGAATATTTGGGGTCTGAATGACAAGTCATGCCCTTATCTCGGCTATTTTAAAGTTTGGATTGCATTCCCTCTGCAGTAACGGGAGTTGGGGATGCCATGGAAATGTATTTATTTATTGAATTTTGTTGACCCAGTAGACTCACTGAGACTAGAAGTCCCTTTTTCAGGGGTGACTTGGGGGGGGGGTGATACAGATGGTAACCAACTGAAATTGAACCAGATTAAGCTGTTGGTGGTATTTTGTTTAGTGAAATGTTGGCATAAATGTGTCCAGAATCCGGAATGTACAACAGCGTGCCCGTACGTACTGGAACTAATGCTCACATTTGGTCACTTGGCTCAGCTTTGTCAAGAGATGGAAGTCAGACAGAAAGGAAACACCTGCTTGTGCATGCACTGGTAAAGAAAGCTTACCAGCAACAGACACAGACCACCCCAGAAGACTGAGACAATGCTGAAGGGTATAGTTTGGTGCTGTGAGTCTGAAGAAATTGTACTGCCACCTAATGCTGAGTGCAGTATCAGTGACATGTTGTGTTTGAAGACAGGTGTTAAGAATCAGATCCTGATACTTGATGCTCTCGATGAACATGGCCTGCCAGAGGGACTATTGGTGAAGCTCAGTGTGTTGCCGGTGGGAGCCCATGCTTAAGCTAAGCGAGTCACCATCCAGTTGAAGAATGTTACTGATAGAGACATTGTTATGAGGCAAGATGCACTTTGGCTCATATGTACTGCACCGACACAGCCATGCAACCTAACCCAACCAAGGATGCCGCCCAGCCTGGCACTGACCCAGAACTTTTTGATTTTGGAGATTCCCCTATACCGAAGATGTGGAAGACCCATGGCAGCTGAAAACCATTTTCGCTTCAGGATTGGGATGTGGAATGTGTCATCGGAGAAGAGCACCATATCTGAATTCATGATGACCGCTCACTGCAAGAGAGATCCCGTCAATTGGTGCCAGCAGATATTGGCAATGTAAGGAGGCACTTGCAGGAACTATTAGTTGCAGGCATTATTCAAGAGTCAAGAAGTCCTTATGCTTCACCAGTTGTAGTTGTGCGCAAGAAAAATGGAGCTGTGCACGTTTATGGACTATTGAACTCTTAACAAACAGACTATCCTAGATCAATATACTAGTCCCCAGATTCAAGATTCCTTGGACTGTCTTAATGAAAGCAAATGGTTTTTGGTGCTTGACCCAAGAAGCATGTACTATCAGATTCCAGTGGCTCTACAAAACCAGGAGAAAACTGCCTTCATATATCCCCTCAGATTTTATGAATTTCTCCGAATGCCTCAAGGTATATCTGGTGCCCCAGCCACATCCCACGACTTATGGAAAGAGCTGTTGGAGATATGAACCTACTGGAATGTTTGGTCTACCTAGAAGATGTCTTTGTGTTCGGGAAAACCCTAGAGGAACAGGAGGCAAGTCTGCTAAAGGTTCTAGATCGACTGGAAGAGTTTGCGGTCAAACTCTCCATTGACAAGTGTCAATTCTTTCAAAGTTCAGTCAAGTATGTGTGACATATTGTATCAGCTCAAGGCATTCAAACTGATCCAAACAAAGTCGAAGCCCTAACTACTTGTCCCAAACCCCAAAACCTGAAAGATTTCCAACACTTTCTAGGCTTCCGTGTGTATTACAAGTGTTTTGTTAAAGATTATACCCGAATGGTGAGGCCAGTATTGAACTTGACACAAGGCTATCCACCAACCCACAAGGGCAAGCAGACCTCTGCCACTACTGTTGAGTCCAAGTCTAATTTGAAACCATTTGCACCATTTGGACAGCACTGGAATGCTGAATGCGACTAAGGTTTTGAAGAGATAATTTATCATCTGACTCACGCCTCAGTGTTAGCATATGCAGACTCCAAGAAGCCTTATGCTTTGCATATGGACACTAGTTTCAATGGCCTTGGAACTGTTCCCTAACAAAGTTATCCAGAGGGATTAAGCCCAGTTGCCTTCACCAGTACAAGTCTAAACAGTGCTGAGCAAAATTATCCCATGCACAAGCTGGAGTTCCTAACTCTCTGGTTGGCTATCGTGGACCAGTTTCATGAATATCTTTATGGGGCGCACATTACAGTCAAGACATAGAAACATCGAAACATAGAAGTTGATGGCAGATAAGGACCGCAAGGCCCATCCAGTCTGCCCATTTCTTTTTCTACCTTATAAATGTGCCATCGCCTTTGCTCTGTCAGTGGCCTATCTATTCATACTCATCTGTATTTCTCCCTTATGCCTATCCTATGCCTGTTTGAAGCCCTGCACTGTATTCATAGCCACCCCTTCCTGAGGTAGGCCATTCCATGCATCCATCACCCTTCCTGTGAAAAAGAATTTCCTGACATTCCCCCTTAATCGGCCTCCCTCTAGTCTCATGCTGTGTCCTCTTGTCCTACTATTTTTCTTATATTTAAACAGACCAACAATAAATCACTGACATATGTGCAAACTACTGCAAAACTTGACACAGCTGGACACAGGTGACTTTCAGCATTGTTGACTTATGATTACTGTGTGGAATACAGGCCTTGACCGAATCATACAGATGCTGATGTGCCCTATCGACACCCAACGACATCCATCACAGACAAACAAGCATGGATATGAATTCCAGAACAAACTGTAAAAGTTCTATGCAAGAAGTTTGACACAGACAAGTAGCCTTCTACGGCAAATGCCATTCATCTTGTGCACAGCCTTGGTGCTTCTAGTGATTGTGTCCCAACTGTCTATTGTAACCTAGCTGCTCTGGACATCGACATGTTGCCACAACTGACTCCACAAGATTTGCAAAAGGAACAAAGACTGGATCCCAGTATTAAAGATATTGTCAACACCCTGAAGAAAGGGGGTGATGCCACTCAAGTAGTCACAAATGATCCAGACATGAACTTGTTACTGTGAGACTGGACAAAGTTCAAAATGAAGGACAATTTGTTGTACCAAGAAATCAAAGCTCGCAAGGGTTCCCTCATCTGCAATTGGTCCTGCTATCAAAAATCAGAAAAGTGGTATTCTGTGAATTGCACAATGACATGAGACATTTAGGAAGTGGGAGCATGTTAGACTTGGCTCATGCTTGTTTTTATTGGCCATGTACGGGGAGGGTTGTGGAACAATACTGCAAAAGCTGCAACAGATGTGTCCAGCAGAAAGCCCTACCACAGAGGGCAGCCACTCTAGTCAACACAGTGGCAAGTGCACCTATGGAATTGGTGTGCATAGATTTTTCTCAGTTTTAAACCTGACTCAAAGAACATTTCAAATATCCCTGAAGTCACTGACCATTTCTCCCAATACCCCACACTGCACTCCTTTTATAGGGTAGCACATTCGTGACATTTCCTGTGGCAAAGCAGGAAGGGCCGTATCAGTGGGGTATCCACACAGTGACCTCATTTACAGGGGCACTAGTAATTTTACTTGTTATAACAAGTTATACAAAAAGAAACAAACAAAACAGAAAATAAAACTTCTGCTTTCATCTTCTTCCTTCTAATGACTCTGACTAGGTTATAAAACCAGCAACTTATCTGGAATGGATATCATTAACTGCAGGTACTGTGGAACACTTTTCATAAGGGCATTTTTACAGGGTTTAGGACACTGTTCTACATGCTGGGCCATTGGAGATCTAAGGGCTCAGCTCCAGGCAGCATGGGCAGAGATTGCACACCTCAAATTGCATATTTAAGAGGAAATGTATTATAAGAACCACCCGCCATTTCCCCAACATCAAACAGAAGCACCTTGACCGCAGAGGGTAGTTGGTCTAGGAGGTTGGCAGGTGGTTAGGGGGGGCAGATTAGGTGCCCTATCACTCAGTGCTCTCCAACATATTACCTCCACAAACCATATAAAAACTACAAACAGGTATCTGCCTCTATCTCCAAAATCAAATAAAGGGGCAGAGGACACTGCAGAGTAGGATGCTGCAGCACAGGAGATAGCACAACAAAACTCACCCAAAACAGGAACCAAAACAAAAAAAGCAAAAAGGAAATCCAAAAAACTTCTGATCATAGGATACTCCATGATTCGAGGAGTTGATACCCATCTCCAGCCAGGGGCAATGGTCAGATGTCTCCCAGGTACATCAGTGTGGAGAGACACTGACCGCATTGCTAAAATTGTTCAGGAAGCAGGAGAAAACATTGATGTCCTGGTACACATAGGGACTAATGATTTCGCAAGTCGGTTCAGTTGTGAAGACTGAGGAACACCTAACCAGGCTGGGTGACAAACTATCATCCATTTCATCCGTCATCTCCTTCTCTGAGATCCTGCCAGTCTGGGAGAGGGGGCAGATGGATGGAAGGTCAGAGAACAGGAGATAGGGGAGCTAAACATGTGGCTCAAGGGCTGGTGCCAGGAAAAAGGACACAAATTTGTAGGGAACCGGCAACAGTTTTGGGAGCGAAAGTTCTTTAAATTTTATGGACTGCATCTGACAAAGGAGGGAGTCCATGCATTAGGGCAGAAGTTTGATGTCTTTGCGGATATTCAAACTGCAAATGGGGAGATGGGTGCAGCACACCCCCATCGTCAATGGAAACACCCCTCCCCTCAGCTAGTGGTCAAACAGGAGTTCAGCATGTTTGCAGTTCATTTGCATCACAAGGTAAGAAAAAAGGTCCGGCTCCCCATATGATGCACGGGGAAATGCCAGACCTCACCCAACAACTAATACACCAAAACCTGGCCAACGGAAAATCATGCACACAAATGCTTGCAGTCTAGGAAACAAAATCCCAGACTTGCAGGCAATAATGACAGAGGCTAAGCTGGACATAGTAGCAATTAGCAAGACGTGGTTTACCAGTAACCACACTTGGGAAACTTCAGTTCCTGGCTATGTACTGTTCAGAAGAGACCAAGGTGCAAAAAGGCCCTGTATGTCAATGAAAATATCAAAGCTACAGAAATTCAGAATACACATAAGGAGCCAGAAGGTCCGCGGGTCACCCTGGAAACAGGAAATGGGACAGCCATACGAACTGGAGCTGTCTACAGGCCCCCAGACCAGGGGGAGGACACAGACACATTACTGTTAGAAGATATACAAAACATGATGGCTAAAGGGGAGGTTCTGATAATAGGAGATTTCAACAAGCCAGATACAAATTGGTCAATACCAGCAGGAACATCTGCCAGAACTAGACACATAGACACACAGCATAACATTCTGTGGTGATTTGCATATGCAGCCCATGATGCTTTGCATTGTGGGGGCATGTGTGATTTTGTATTTTCTTGAAACTTGGCTTCCCAGCCAAATGCCCTTTGGGGTAACCCTTGCCTCTGTGTTTATGCACAGAGGTTCTTTGTCGTTTAGACACATGGTGGATTCCCTGTAGGGGGAGGGCCTCAAGCAACTGGTACAACAACCCACAAGAGACAGGGCTATCCTAGGTCTAGTACTGACTAACAGGCAAAGGATCACAGATCTCTAGGTAGAAGGTCAGCTGGAGGCCACTGTCCATCACATGGTATGGTTCAATTTGGCCACTAGAATTAAATCATCCCATTCCAAGGCAAAAATATGGGACTTCAGAGGAGTTGACTTTGATAAGATGGCCAACAGAGTTTAGCTAGCCCTGGCAAAAAGAAATACAGGTGGGGGGTACAAGTAAAGTGGGCAAGCATTAAGGATACAATACTTGAAGCAACATCCCATTGTGTAAGAGAGAAAGGTAAGTGCAAAAGAAGAAGGAAACCACTTTGGTTCTCAAAAACAGTAGCAGAAAAGGTCAGAGCCAAAAGGCTGGCCTTCAGGAAATATAAGGGAACGCAGCAGAATGAAGACAGGGAGGCATACCAAACTTCCCTAAGTGAAGCAGGGAAGGCAGTAAGGCAGGCACAGGCCCAAACCGAGGAAACACTAGCACAAACAGTAAAAGAAGGTGACAAGACTTTCTATAGATACATTAGTGAAAGTAAAAAGTCTAGAGGGGGTATTGCAAAGATCAAAGGAGATAAGGGCGTGTGTGAGGAGGAGGACCATGTAAAAGCATCTGTCCTAAATAAATACTTCTGCTCAGTATTTACTGAAGAGAAGGTGGGGCAGGGCCCACAGCTCAGCACCATAGACACAGGGGGCAGGGAGGTGTTCACTAGTCCCTTCACAAAAGAAAGGGTCCTACAAGAGCTCGGTAAGCTCAGGGTGGACAAGACAATGGGACCTGATAGTATACATTCCAGGGTACTAAAGGAGCTAAGGGTGGAACTAGCAGAGAGCCGTTATCAAAACTGTTTAGTGAGTCTCTGAGCACAGGAGAGGTCCCAGAAGACTGGAGAAGGGCTCATGTGATCCCGCTCCACAAGAGTGGTATCAGGGAGGAGGCAGGGAACTACAGACCAGTTAGTCTTACCTCAGTAGTGGGCAAGATTATGGGGGCACTCCTTAAGGAAAGAATCGTGCAACACCTGGAATCCACAGGAACACAGGATCCAAGACAGCATGGGTTTACAAAAGGAAGGTCCTGTCAAACTAATTTCATAGATTTCTTTGACTGGGTAACCAGAGTGGTGGACCTAGGGGGATCGGTTGATGTCACCTACCTTGAATTCAGCAAAGCTTTCGATACTGTTCCACATAGAAGATTGATTAATAAGCTGGGTAGGCTCGGGTGGGTCAGGAGTTGGTCAACTGGGTGGCAAACTGGTTGACGGGCAGAGAGTGGTAGTAAATGGTATACAGTCAGAAGAGAAGCAAGTCACAAGTGGGGTACCTCAGGGATCAGTCATGGGGCCAGTCCTCTTCAATATCTTTATCAGTGACATTGCAGATGGACTGGAGGGTAAGGTTTGTCTGTTTGCAGATGACACCAAGATCTGCAACAGAGTAGATGATTCAGATGGGGTGGGCAAGATGAGAAGAGTTCTGGATAAACTAGCAAAATGGTAGGAAGAGTGGCAACTGGGGTTTAATGCAAAGAAGTGCAAGATCATGCACTTAGGGAAGAGAAACCCTGAAGCCACCTATAGGCTGGGAGGGGAGTTGCTGGCAGTCACAAGGGAAGAAAGAGACTTGGGCATCATCATCACCAAAGACCTGAAATCATCCAAGCAGACTTCTAAAGCAGTAGGTAAGGCTAGGGGGATGTTGGGGTGTATTAGTAGGGGTATCACAAGTCAGAAGAGGAAGTAATAATCCCTCTTTACAAGACACTGGTTAGGCCCCATCTGGAGTAATGCGTGCAGTACTGGAGGCCACACCTTCACAAGGACATTAACCAAATTGAGGCAGTCCAGAGAAGGGCAACCAAAATGGTGCAGGGACTGCATCAGAAAATATATGAGGACAGATTAATGGAGCTCAATATGTATACCCTAGAGCAAAGAAGGGAGAGAGGTGATATGATCGAAACACTCAAACACCTTAAGGGCAATAACAAGGTGAAAGAGTCTAACATGTTTCAATATAAGAAAATAGCAGGACAAGAGGACACAGCATGAGATTAGAGGGAGGCTGATTAAGGGGTAATGTGAGGAAGTTATTTTTCACAGAAAGGGTGGTGGATGTATGGAATGGCCTACCTCAGGAAGTGGTGGATATGAATACAGTGCAGGGCTTCAAACAGGCATGGGATAAGCATAAAGGAGCAACACAAATGAGTATGAATAGATAGGCCATTGACAGAGCAAAGGCTGATGGCAAATGTATAAGGTAGAAAAAGAAATGGGCAGACTGGATGAGCCTTGCGGTCCTTATCTGCCATCAACCTTTTATGTTTATGTTATGTTTATGTTTATGTTAATATTCCCAGGCGTACCTGACAAAGGATCAAAAAACCTCCATGATTGGAAAGGTCCTAGGAGAGAATTGTTTTGTGCATTACAGAGCTCCCAAAAGAATCCACTCAGACCAAGGGCAAGATTTCGAAAATCATTTAATAAAGGAACTATTGTCATTATGGGGGATCAGCAAGTCTCGCATAACCCCCTATCACCCTCAAGGTGATCCACAGCTAGAGAGGTTCAATCAGACACTTCTTGACATGTTAGGCACCTTGGACCCCAAGAATAAAAGCAAATGGAGCCAAAAAGTAAGTGCATTGGTTCACACTTACAACTGCACCAAAATGATGCTGCAGGATTCTCTCCTTACAGCGTAATGTTTGGCCAGGAAGCCAAACTCCTGGTAGATTTATGTTTTGGAGTCTCTGCCAACAGAGCTAGGTCAGAAACCTACGTGCAATACATTCAAAGACTGAAAGACCAATTCAGTTCTGCCTACAAGTTGGCTACAGATGCAGCAGCCAAGTGAAACAAAGCCAACAAAGAGAGGTATGACAGACATGCAAAGGCACATGAACTGCTGCCAGGAGGCCATGTACTGTTATGAAATTTAAGAATACCTGGGAAGCACAAAATCACAGACAGATGGGGTAGCACCCCCTATGTTGTCGCCGAGAATGTGCATGAGATGCTTGTGTATAAAGTTCATCCTGAAGGAGAGTCAAGTGAATTCTGGACCATGCACTGCAGTCGTTTGCTGACTATTGGACAGATGGTCACTAATGTTGAAAAGGAAACATTGGAACCTCTCAAAGCTCCTATAACCCGATCTGCTATGCACAGATGCCAGGTGTAACAAAAGGCAAAGCTATCTGAACTGTTCTGTCAAACCTTGATGAGCAAGTGGAGCAAGAGGGTTTGGACTCTCAGTCTGAGGGAGCAGAGTATTATCCCACACCAGACCTTGCATGCCTGTTTCATGGATAAAGTAGGGCAACAAATAACGTGACAGACCTGCCTGCTGCAGAACCACCAGCACCAACAGTGGACTCTGTACTAACTGTAGATGTACCCCTGGAGGACAAGCCTGAATCTGAGGAAGTGCCAGAAGAAGAAAGTGGAGACCCTGTAGAGGCTGAGAAAATAGATGAAATGCCAGAGGAAGTTGTGGTGCCCACTTTACCGGAGGATGCTTCATTGATAGTCAATAAAACAGGGAGAGCTCACCTGGATGCCGATGAAGAAGTTTCAGTTTCACCTCATCACTCCGTAAGAGCCATCAAACCATTGTTGAAGTTCACTTATGACTCTCCAGAAGCTCCCACTGACTTATCAATGCATATGGTACACAAGGGCATATATGTCAGCCCCAGATCCCTACCCAGAATTGTCTTTTACCCAACCAAAGCCTAACCACCTAGAGCGGGTAATGCTGTACAAAGTAAAAGGGGAGGTAGAAAGATGTCAGTAACGTATTGTTTAAAACTGCAGCCTTAAAGAGTTATAAAAAGTACTTTTTCTTGTACTACTGAAAATTACTATCATGACAGCTGTCTGAAAATATGAAAGGCCTTTCATCTGTGATGTTCTCAAAAATCTATTTCTAGCCACTATTTAGATAGTTGCATTTGTCTAGACCAGGATGTATGGATTGCCTATGCCAGTCAGAAATCAACTGTCTAGTTAGACTGTACATGTTAAAATGCCATGGTTAATGTTTATTAGTACTTGGACCCTGGTATGGACTTGGCATGGATGCCAAGTGTTTAGGCAGGGGAGAGTGTCAACCCCACCACGGGTGGGGCTTACCATGTTTGGCCCCCTGGTGCTCCCACTGATCCCAGTCCTGTTTGGGCCCCTCTTATGCTCCTTCCAGCCCCTGGTGTCTGTAATCCTGGTGGGGGACTGGAGCAGCGATATCTAAAGTCAAACCGCCTGCTGGGCAGTAAAGCTAAAGAGAGCACTGAACAGCTTAGGGTGCATACATTTGAGCTGGAGCCTACTTTAGTGTGTGAGCTGGGCAATCGACTTGAACACTGAGGGATTGCTATGGTGTTTAATGTTGAAGCCACTCTGGTGCCTCTTGGCAGTTTCCCCTTCATGTGCTCTGGCCCCAGGGACATTAGCAGCAGCAAGGGGTCTGGTGGCACACTAGGGGTGGGGGGCAGAAATAAACTTTGTGAAAGTGCTCTTAAGCACTATAGCTTTAAGAAGCAGCTGAAGCTGCTATAAGTTCAATGCCTGCCTGCCGCTTAGGGGGAGAGCACTATGGTGCTCACGACAGTCAGGGGGAGTCCCTGCCATGACCTACTCTACCACCGGACAACAAGGCAGAGGGGCAACTATGGAACTCCGAGGACAGTTAAACTTGAAATAATTCAAGAGCCCTACAAAATAAACCTGAAGTTCAGGCTCTTTACTGTCTGCCCTGTAGCAGCCATCTTTGTCACCCCTGACCCTATAATCCCAATTATTTAACCAGGTGAGACACACTAAGCTGAAAGCTTGTTTACAGGTGCAACCTGGGAGTACATTGAAGTTAAGTGACTTGCTCAGAGTCACACAGTATGCAAGTGGGGGCTGTGAGATTCAAACCCAGGTCTCCAGATTTGCAGCTCAGAGCCTTAAACCACTGCGCCATACTGCATCCTCAATCAGCCAGTGGGAGGTCCAGGAGCCCAGAGGACTTTAGCAATGGCTTCTGGAAGAAAGGAGAGAACTGTGCTCTTGGCGCCTGTTTATCCAGCCAATCAGGCATCAAGTGAACGGTCTTCATACTAATGGAGGATTGACAACCAATTTAACCAATTGGATGCTGCCCTGACCTCTTCAGACCCTGATGGCAGATTCAGTTTTGGGCAGTCTTCCCAGAGCTCTCAGTGAGTGAGCAGGGCTCAGACTGTTGTTCCTGGGAGAGGTTGGAGCCAGAGACCTGTCTGGGGCTTCCACAGCCACTAACCCAGGACATGCATTGCATTGTTTCCACTATCTGAAAGAAGCTGAGAAAGGGTTAAAGTGCTATTTTGCTAAATTTGCTCATTGATCCAGCCAGACTAGAGACAGTATTTGCCTACAGTTGGACTTTTGTGCCACAGCTTCTAGCCTGCAGTGAGGGTAAAGACTGTGTTTCAGAAATCCAAGAAGAATTCCCAAGCCTGCAGATGGTCTGGGGAATTGACCGGTCAGTGCTGCAGCTAGGTGCTGATTATCACTTCACCCTGAGGGCTGGATGCCAGGACAGGTGGGTGAGGTGTGTGGCCCTGATCCCTGAGACTGGTCCTTCCAGTTTGCCTGCAAAGGAAGCAGAAGGTATTTCAAGTCTGCAAAGCAGAAGACCACTACCAATCCAACTATTCAAGACCTGCATCCTTGATCAAAGAACCCCAGAGCCACAGCTAGAAAGACCTACAGATTGCAAAGACCAAGGACTGGTATCATCAGAACCGTGAGTAATTTCAGGGCTTGTCCTGCAACCAGGGGTGTTGTAAATAGGTTTCTCCAAGGCTACTGCTTTGGCCATTGCTCCAGGAGTTACAATTGTTTTTGTCTAAAGAGCCATTTTTGCAATTGCATGGCCTGTGAAGTTTGGGGTTCAAAATATTTGTTTAAAGTGCACCAACGCCAGCCAATCAGCCGCACCATCATTGGGTCTGCACCGTTCTAATGGTTGGGTACCCAGTGAAGATAGTGGGAGCTCCCAACTTAGCTAGCTGGGGAAAAACTGGTACCTGTTGGAAGTGGTGTGGTTCCCACAGTACAGGTGGGCAAGAAAGAAGAGGAACGGTACTGAATGCATTGCTGGTGAGGGTGGGTACTGTTATTGTTAATGCTTGTAACAGTTAAATTGTCTGCTTGTTTTTCAACCCATTGCATAGTTGTTTTCTCTGCATCCCACGTCCCTATACCTACCCTTCAAAATAGTTTGCTGTTCACTTTAAAACTGTGTTGACAGCATATAGTTTGTCAGTATATCATCAGAGAAAGTCAATAATTGCATGTGCATTGAAAGAATGCAACAGTGTTTGGTATTCCATGTGTGGGGTGACTGTGCAGGGAGTTGGGTAGGTACGGCATCTGAGGGGGTTTTACCAGCTTGTCAGCATTCCCAATTAAATTTATCTCTGGGTGGAGGCACTGCGCTATTTGTCATTCTGTTGGGAACAAAGCCCCTGTTAAGGAGAAACAGAGCCCAGGCCCCTCAACCTTGTTTGAGCCCACATGACTGGGGTAGTAACTATAAAATCCACATCGACCCAGTTATAATTACATTTTATTCACTTTAAAAAAGACTTACATCTAGTTACAATAATAATCAATACGAAGCAAAAACTGATCATGACATTAAAAACAAAGGAGACAAAAGAGAGGAACATACAAGCAATAACACACAACGAGGTGTGGGTTCTCTCCTGCTGAGAACACGTCCAGGTGTGTTACAAGGCATGAGGTGCTTGCACCGAGTGCCTTATGCACCATGGCATGTTCTTATTAGGAGATAACCCACACCTCGGATTGTGTTATTGTGCTTATAAAATGGGCCCCTAAGTAACTTAACTATTTAACAATAAAAAAAGAACATCCATCTCTCCTCACACTGTATTCCCAACTGAGACACAATGATTTTAATTAATGAGCAGAGCGGGCGTTTCTTTCAGATCCAGCATCCCGTTTCATTCAGAGTCCCTTGCAGGGGCACTGCTTATCAACAGAGATATAGGTCTTTTGTTTAGTATTAGTTTTTTTTTTTTAAACTGATGCTGTATTTTCATTTTAACAAACACTAGGGGTACCAGATTGTGGGATGCCAAAAAGAGGAAACTTAGTCCTTCCCCCAATGAGCCCTTGTGCCAGACCCTGAGTAAATAGGTTTAAAGTCTCCACCGCCTTCGCAGCTCACTTACAAGGAGGTCCTGGGTAGGAAAGAGTAAAAAAATTATAAAAATCATAATAATACAACAGGATAGAGAAGGTACATGAAGAATATTCGGTAGCTGGAAAAGAGGACATGTCTTCATAAAAGAGAAGATCTGGTAACCCTAACAAACACTGAGAGTGTTTGATTCTAATTGCAGGACACTGACTTTTCTGCCACATCGCAGATTGTGAGCGAGTGCATCCTATAGCGGCCACCGTACTGCCTGGTTTCCACTTCCTGGTTGTACTAAAGTGAAGTAAAAGTACAAGGAAGAAAAACTAGTTGTACAAAAAGAAAAATAAGTCGTGCTGTGTTGTGTCCTATCACAGATGTTGAGGAGTGGATGTGAGAATGGAGAATGTGGTTGCGATTCAGCTGACGTCATGGTTACCGTTACCGGTTGGTCGGTTTGAAATGCTGGGAGGGATCGAGAGATGGATCTATACTGGCCAGGGGCAAATGGGAATGGAAAAAAAAAGGGGGAACAGGTAACAAGTTTGCAGAGTTTTTTTGTGGTGGAGGAAATCGGGGGAAGGGGGGATGTTCCATTGTTTCCTGTTGGCATGCTGGCAGCGCTCTCTCCATGTAGCAGTTGTGGTTCTCTCACTTATTAGTGACTAGGTAATGGACTGCATCAGGAGATTGCTGCCACGGATTGATTTCTTCATGTGCTATGTTTGGTTGGCACAAATAGTGCCGGTTGGCTATGATATTATCTGATTAGGACATGGGTCTGAAGGGCTGTTAGCCAATCAGATTTCTTGATTTTAAATGGCAATTTTATAAACACTTAAAATCTATATCAAGTAAAAGTTGATCATGACATTAAAAACAAAGGAGACAAAAGAGAGGAATACACACAGTTTGCAAACCAAGGTTATGTCTTAATAATAAACAAGTAATGTTATAACAATTAACCAACTCATTTATCCTACTAAATGGTGTCTATTAAGTAGTAACAGAATATTCATATAAGCTTCTATACTTTAAAAAGAATTATCTATTGCTATTTAATAATCAGTTACCTCTGAATCCACAGCGAGAAGACATGAAGAGCAAGATATTCAAAGCTGTGCCCGTTGGGCAAAGTGATTGAACCCTGTTTGCCTAAGATTTGTGTCCATGCACAATATTCAAAGGAAGCTATTGCAAGCACTAACAGGGGTAGCACACACAGAAAAACGTAATGTATGTGGTGGGCTAAAGGAGGGGCAAGGATAGGAATTCTGGCACAATGTGATATTCAGTTCATTTGGGCTGTGAAAAGGGGTTAGTGCAGACCACTTTGTGCAGTGCAAATACTGCCGATCAAAACCCTGACTTACTCCAGGTAACCCTAGCAGCCACCAGAGCAACTGCAGCTGACAACCATGTTGGTGGTTGGGGAAGCACACCTATCCCTTGGCATGGAGCAGTGCCCCATCTCCCGATCCCCATCGCTGTGACATGTAAAGATGTCCCTGGTGTCCAGTGGTCCTTCCACCTTCCAGTCACCATCTGGGAAGTGTAATAGTTTGCCATGGTGTCCAGTGGTTCCCTCCACCCTCCAATCACCATCTGGTAAAGTGTAGTAGTTTTTCCTGGTGTCCAGTGGTACCCCCCATCTTCCAGTCACCATCCAGTAAAGTGTAATAGCTTTCTCTCATGTCCAGTGGTCACAGCACCCTCCAATCACTGTCTGGTAAAGTGTAATAGTTTGTCCTGCTGTCCAGTGGTCCCCCCACCCTATAGTGGCTGTCCTATAATGTGTAATAGTTGTCCCTGGTGTCCAGTGATCCCCACGATCTCCATCTGATAAAGTGTAATAGTTTTCCCTGGTGTCCAGTGGTCTCCTTTCACCCCAATCACCACCCAGTAAAGTGTGATAGTTTGCCCTGGTGCCCAGTGGCGCTCCCCACCCTATAATCGCTGTCTGATAAAATGTAATAGCTTTCCTTGGTGTCTGGTGGTTCCCCCTCCTTCCAAAAACTAGCCCTGGTGTAATGGTAATCATCTCTAATCCTAGTGGTCCCCCCAGCCCTCCAGTTGCTGGCCCTGGTATCACAAACTATCTCCCTGGTATCTAGATGTATCCCCGGTCCCCATCTATAACATACCGGTCCTGATATCTAGTGGCCCCCCTGCACTGTGGGCACCAGTCAACCCACCCTGCCAGCCTCTCCTTACCTGAAGGGATGGTGCCGCAGGAGACCATATGGCAGCTGGCACAATCCACCTCTCACCTCCTCGGCCATCCACCCTGTGGGAAGACAGGGAGTGCGAATCCAATGTACAGTACAGGACATGCATCCTCTGTATTGTGGAGAGAGTGCATGGTCTATGTACTGTACATCCCTGTACAGTACACAGGCCACATGCCCTCTGCACAGTACAAGGGCCATGCTCCCTGTACAATACAGATAACATGCGCCCTGTACTGTACATTGGATGCTCACTCCCTGTCTTCCCATAAGGCAGCCGGCTGAGGAGGTGAGAGGTAGGCTGTGATGGTCACCATTTGGTCTCCTGCGGTGCCACCCTTCAGGTAAGAAGGGTTGGCAGGGTGGGTTGGCTGGTGCCTGTGGTGGGGGGGGCAGATAGACACCAAGGACTGGGTATGTTGCTATAGGGATGGGGATCAGTGGGTGGGGAGTGCCTCTAGATGCCATGGAGGTATTTTGTGATACCAGAGTTGGTGATCAGAGGGTGGGGGGGACCACTAGGCACCAGGGACAATTACAATTACACCTGGTCTGGTGATTGGAGGGTGAGGGGACGACTGGACACCAGGGAAAGTTATTATACTTTACCGGACAGTGATTGGAGGGAAGAGACCTCTAGAAACCAGGGCAAACTATTACACTTTACTGGATAGCAATCAGAGGGTGGGGGAACCACTTGACACCAGGAACAACTATTACATATTACAGGTCAGTAACCAGAGGGTGGGGGGTAACCACTATTCACCAGGGCAAACCATTACACTTTGCCACATGGTGATCAGAGCATGGGTGGACCACTGGACACCTGGGCAAACTATTACATTTTACCAGACAGTGATCAGAGGGTGGAGGTAATACTGGACACCAGGGCAAACTACTGCACTTTACTGGACAGCAAATGGAGGGTAGAGAGGACCATTGGATACCAGGGAAGGCTATTACACTTTACTGGACAGTGATCAGAAGGTGGGGAAGACCACTGGACACCAGGGCAAACTATTACTCTTTACTGGATGGTGATCAGAGGGTGGAGGGCCCACTAGGCACCAGGGACTGCTTGCTTTCTATGGGTGTGGGCAATCGGGGTGGAGGTGGAGCCAGTCGCAATGGTGCTAACCTCCCACCACTTCCCAAGCAAATGTGCCTATAATGGAAATGTAAATGGCCCCTTAGCACCTTGCATGCCCAATGGGCTCATTTGCACGGGCCTGTCTAAAGATTGTGCCAGGACCTTACGGCATTATTAGGTGTGATGGCACTGTTCCCTGCACTGGTGGGATCCATGTTGGGGCAGCACTACTCTGCTTAACGCTGCGCCAACATGTCCCTATATTCAGGTGGATAGTGCCAGCACACTATCTAACTGAACATAGCATCCTCAGGGTCATGCCCATGGGCAAGCGCAGTGCAAAACTTTGCACTCTGCCCATTTTTGAATATCAGACCTGTGGTGTTGGGAATGAAGGGAAGGGAAGTGAATGGGAGGGAAGGGGGATAGGAGGGTTGGGGGAAGAGGAAGGGAAGGGAGAATAGCTGAAGGAAAGATGAAAAAGAAAAGTTAGCTATGCAAGCTGACACATTCTACAAGAAGTACTAAAAGAAAACGACATTGCCGCTAACCCCCTGACAAAGAAGTTGTAAATGATCTTCCATTTAGACAAGAAACATTCTTTTTGTCCAGCCATCAACTGAACCAGTCTCTCTAGTCTAAGAACTCCCACTCATTCTATCTTCCAGTCTTCAGTAGTGGGAAATTTCTCTTCTGTCCATACTTTCAAAATAGTGTTTTTGGTTGTTGCTGAAATTAAAGTAGCAGTGTGTTTTTGCTCCTGGTTCAACATTTGTTTTCATCAAATAACCCAGAAGATGAGAGTAAGGTACTGTGAGATTGCCATCCCTATATGAGTTTCAGGGGGAAAGGGCTGTTAGAGGTGAGTAGTTCTACAGAGGATCTAGAAACATTTGTAAAAAAGTTAAATAAACCACCAACCTGATCCAGCTTCAAGACTGGTCCTTCTGTTTCGTGCATAGTCTACTTCTTAGTGCCAGCGAGGGTTCTGCATTTTTGGTCCCCATCTCCCAGGCCTGGTGTGGTACGACAAGGTATGGTGCAGTTTGTTTGTAGCTCCCTTGCCCTGGACAAGTGTAGCAGCATTGCCCCTAGACACAGAATGGAGGTGGCTTACATTAACAACATCCAGTGACTTTTGGATGAATTGTGCTGAGCAGGGAGGTGAGGGTACTTGAAAAGTGTCTACATCTCTGAATTTGAGTATAAATATTTCTAAATATTAATTACCTTGAATTCAAATCAATGTCAGACCCATACACAATCTATGAGAAAGAGGCAGGGTGCTTTAGTGGTTACCGGTTTGAGAATCGGGAGACTACAGGTTCAAACCTGGGGCTGGCAGTATAGCCTAGAGGTTAGAGTAACAAGCTGTGAATAAGCTTGGTATCATAGGAATCACAGGAACCCTTCACGTCCAAAGCCTTAAAAGGCTAATAGGACATGACCATTACCCTAACTTCCCCTGTAAACAATTCTTCCTCGATCGGTCATATAGCTGTCAAGCCGTCTCTTGAAGGTGTCAATAATATCACTCTGCACAATATTAGTAGGTAACCTGTTCCATTCATCTACCACCCTTTGGCTGAACCACTGTTTTCTCTTATTTCCTCTAAATTGTTCTACCTTCTATCTACAATGGTGTCCCCTGATTGTCCTTGTGGCATTCCTAATGGTGAGTGACAAACATTCCCACAGGTCTGGACACTGAAGAGCCTTATAGACCAGACATAGATCTCCCCTGAGTCTCCTATATGCTAATGGGTATTGAGCTTCTCAAATCGCTCAGCATATGTCATACCATCACTCCCTCTCACCATTTTCATTGCCCTTCTCTGCAGTCTCTCCAATCTATTTGTTAATTGCTTTCCATGAGGAGCCCAAAATTGCACACAGTATTCAATGTGAGGCCTCACCAGTGAGTTGTACAGGGGCATCAAGACCTTCCCATCTCTAATCTTAAGATTCCTTCCTATACATCCCAGCATCCGATTCCCTTTCTTGAGCACCTCACTACAATGCTTATCAAATTTCAAGTCACTAGTCATAATAACTCCCAAATCTCTCTGTTCTTCCACCGCACCTAGCTGTTTCCCGTTTAGATAATATGTGGCTCGTATGTTAAATGCATTATTTTGCGTTTATTCATATTAAACAGTAGCCCTTTCTTATTAGCCCAAGTAGCCACTGCTTGAATTTCATGTTGAAACATAAGAGCCTCGGTGATGTTACTCATTAGTGCCCCCATTTTAATATCATCAGCAAATTTACTGACCCAGGTAGTACTGCGGCATTTTATTAATGACACAAATATACTGAACAGTGTGGGTCCCAACACCGATCCCTGGGGCACCCCATCCATCACCTCTGCCCAGTCCAACATGTGTCCATGTACCACCACCCTCTGCCATCTATTGTTCAACCAGGAAGCTACCCATCTCAGGATACGGGGGTCTACACCTATTTCTGATAGTGAATCCAATAGCGTCCTAAGTGATACTGTATTGAATGCACAGAAGAAATCCATGTATAGGACATCCACCTGTATCCCTTGGTCTATAGCCCTATTCACAGGTTCGAAAAAACTTGTCAGACTTGTTAGGCACGACCTTCCCTGCCTAAACCCGTGCTGATATGGGTCCAACTGGCTCTGTTCTTGAAGGTGTTCGGTTAGTCTCTCCTTTATTATACTCTCCAGCATTTTGCATAACACAGGTGTAATACTAATTAGCCTATAGTTCCCCATTTGTCCTCTGTCTCCTTTTTATGTTTGCTTGCATGCAGGTACAAGAAACATGTTGCGGCAGCTTGCTGCAGAAGCAGGTTGTGGAGGTGCAGCTCTGTTGTGCACAATGCCCCCGTTGCCTTTTGAGGCTTTGCCCGCTTTCCCCAATGTGGTGGCATGCTGCTGCTGACATTAGTTCAGCCAGCATGCCACCACCTTAAAAGGTTTTCACTGCTGCAATCAGGGTCTGCCTCATCATTGCAGTGTCAGCAATTCCGCTGCAATGAGGGAGCGACCCGTCATTGCAGGGTGTACCTTGCCCTCCAGACCCAGTAATTTGTTGTGGGCAGCCCTCCCTGTAAGCACTGGCACCTTTTCTGCCAACAGAAATCCCTCCCCATTTTTTGTTTGCCGGTGCCTGATCTCCCTCGGCTTCATCGCCCACCAGCAGTCTTTCTTGCCAACTGGGGCTCAATCCCTGTCGGCTTCAATTCCCCGTTAAATCTGCCGACAGGGCCCCGCTCGGTGGCATAATGCCTCCTCCCGATTTATTTGTGTGCCGGCGGGGTGCCCAATCCATTCAGCTCTTCTCCCCTTATGTGCCAATGGGGGTGCCCAGTCCCCTGTCAGCTACAGCTCCCCCCCCCAAAAAAAACACTCAGGTGGCACGCTGGGAGCCCACCGCAGCATGCCAAATGTACCTGTAAAAGGGAAAACTGTCCCACGATGTCCGTTGTGTTTTTAAAACCCTGTAAAGAAGAAAACGGTCCCTCGCTGTCTGCGCCCCCTTCCCCAACCCGTGCCCACCCACTGCGTACCTCACCTCCCCACACCCCCCTCACCCCATACTTACCTCCAGAGGCTGGCGAGACGATCTTCGGTGGACCAGGAACACGTCTGCACTCTTCAAAGCCAACCATGAACTGAAGAAATGCCAGTAAGCTGTATAATGGCATAAATAGGTTTTTTTCAACTTTGGTGCATATCTCTGGCTTTTTTGGGAATTTTGGCACCAAATTTTCAACATGGAGTTACTGAGACCCCTCCTCATGAATTCACTGTCATGGCGTTATTCGGTCCCAAAAGGTGATTTTACGGTCACTGCGTGGAATCACCTTTCAGGACCGATTAACAAAACAACAGTGCCAGTGTTCATGAGGTGGAAACTCAAAAAACTATGTTGCAAATTTGGTGGAAAAAATCAAAATGACTGTTTACAGCGTGCATTGCGCAGTCGCTACGCACGCTCATAACTTCGCGAATCTGCAATATTTTCACTCCAGATTTTCAACATCGGCATTTCTCCACACCTCCTTATGAACAATACAGCTGTCATTTTTCACATGCTGGCTGAAATGTGTTTTCACACTTCCGGGACAGAATAGCGCAGTCACTGTGAGAAATCAGTGTTCGGGACACATTAAGAAAGTCACAGTGACACTGTTCATGAGCAGAGGTCTTAAAATGCCTATGTTGAAAATTTTGTGATGAAAAGTCAATAAAATGACTGTGTTACGAAGCGTGCGTTTCGCAGTTTCCACGCACCCTTGTAACTTCGTAAATTAGTAATATTTTCACTCCAGATTTTCAACACTGGCATTTTTTCACACTTCCTCATGAACAGTACAGCTGTCATGTTTCACATCCTGTCTGAAATGTGTTTTTGCGCTTCCGGCACAGAATAGCACAGTCGCTTTGGGAAATCAGTGTTTGGGACAGATTAAGATCGAGCGAGTGAGAGGGGGGAGTGTTCGAGCTCAACTGAGCTCTGTCAGGACTGCAGCGGATTTCTTTGTTGGCAGAAAAAGGTGCCAATGCAGACAGGAGCTCAGGACAAAAGGGTAGCCTTCAGCGTCGGGAGAAACAGAATGAGCGAGTGAGAAAGGGGGAGTGAGCAACCTCAACGGAGCTCTATTGGGACTGCTGCAGATTTCTTTGTGGGCGGAAAAAGGCACCAATGCAGGCAGGAGCCCAGTACTAAAGGGCAGCCTCCAGCGCCAGGAGAAACGGAATGAGCAAGTGAGGGAGGGGGAGTGAGCGAGCTCAGCGAAGCTCTGTTAGGATTGCTGCAGATTTCTTTGTGGGCAGAAAAAGGCACCAGTGGAGGCAAGAGCCCAGTACAAAAGGTCAGCCTGCAGTGTCAGGAGATACAGAACGAGCGAGTGAGAGAGGGGGAGTGAGCAAGCTCAATGGAGCTCTGTCGGGACTGCTGCAGATTTCATTGTGGGCAAAAAAAGGCATCAGCGCAGGCAGGGGCCCAGTAAAAAAGGGCAATCTGCAGCTCCAGGAGAAACAGAATGAGCGAGTGAGAGAGGGGGAGTGAGCAAGCGAGCTCAACAGAGCTCTATCGGGACTGCTGCAGATTTCTTTGTGGGCAGAAAAAGGCGCCAATGCAGGCAGGAGCCCAGTACAAAAGGGCAGCCTGCAACGCTAGGAGAAACAGAAGGAGTGAGTGAGACAGGGGGAGTGAGCAAGCTCAGCGAAGCTCTGCTGGGACTGCTGTGGATTTCTTTGTGGGCAGAAAAAGGCACCAACACAGGCAGGAGTTTAGTACAAAAGGGCAGCCTGCAGCACCAGGAGAAACAGAATGAGCGAGTGAGAGAGGGGGAGTGAGCGACCTCAATGGAGCTCTGTCGGGACAGCTGTGAACTTCTTTGTGGGCAGAAAAAGGTGCCAACACAGACAGGATCCCAGTACAAAAGGGCAGCCACAGCACCGGGAGAAACGGAATGAGCGAGTGAGAGAGGGTGAGTGAATGAGCTCAACAGGATCCCAGTACAAATGGGCAGCCTGTAGTGCCGTGAGAAACAGAACAAGCGAGTGAGAAAGGGGGAGTGAGTGAGCTCAACAGAGCTCTGTCGGGACTGCTGCGGATGTCTTTGTGGGCAGAAAAAAGTGACAACGCAAACAGGAGCCCACTACAAAAGGGCAGCCTGCGGCGCCGGGAGAAATAGAATGAGCGATTGAGACGGGGGAGTGAGTGGGCTCAATGGAGCTCTGCCGGAACTTTAGAGTTGCCCACCTTCCCGCCCAGTGTCCTCTGTGGGCCTATATTACAGCAGGGTCTCTGGAGTGGAGACAAAGCAATGATTGGATACTTTTAGGATTGCTGTAATAATACAGATTTAGTTGTTCTGTTTCTTTCTCTAACTGATCTAAGTGCTGAGCTATAATGTTATGATTACTGTAATAATACATATTTATTTGTTCTGTTTATTTCTCTAACTGAGCTGAGTAATACTTGGAGTGCAATAGGATTTCTAACCGGGCTAAGTGAAACTATATGAGAGCTGAGAACAAAAAGTATGGAAGCTGAGGGGTGAAAAATGGACAAGGAGGCTTTAGGATTGCTACAGTAATACAGTATCTAATGGATGAGATTTGAGACTGAATTAACCCAGTCGGCAAGGGAGCAGTAGGGGGACTAGTGTGGGGGGAGCAGGAATTTGAGTAAATAGGGGCCTAACAGGTGTAGCACGGCACAGAATCTGGGAGTAAGAGCCTGTAACATAAGATGGGGGCCAAAATGGGGCAGGTGCCACATATCAATAGGGCGGGCATCTTTGGAAGGGTGATGGGGTGTACAGGGTGTGGGTCCGCCATGATCCTGGACAGGGCTTGGAGGATGGGGGGTGTATGGTCTGTAGATGACTGGCTAGTTTGAGGGAGGAACTGTGGAGGTTAGGGAGGAGTCTAAGTGGCAGGGTAGATGGTATTGTAGGCATCCTGGCTGGGGAGGGGACGAGGGATGTCAAGGGGACGGAGGAAGAACAATTAGGAAGTGAACCCGACCCCGTATCAGTGACACTAACAGAAAAGAGAGGAGAAGGGAGGGGTGCCCAAGGCGAGGGGGGGGCCTCCTGATGGGGAAGGAAGAGACCACGAGGAGTACCAGGGGAGAGAGCAGATGACTGCAGGTAGGGAGGGACCAGGGGTGGGACCAGGGGTAGCATGGAGGGGAACAAGTAGGAGGGGGGAACCGATAGGGGGAAGAGATATAGAAGGGGTATCAACTAGGAAGAGATTCAAACCTCTGCTATGGGAGAGAGAGGGGGAGCAGGAACCTACTGAAGGGGGGAGAACAAGCAGGGCATGAGAGGGATGGCAACATGTAGGGGAAAAGATAGCGAGGATGAAAGGGTAGAAGGGGGGCTAGTAAGGAAGGAGGGGTGGTGACTGAAGGAGAGAAGGCTACAGGAAGGGGAAAGGATGAGAGGGGCATCACTATCAGGGTAGAAGGGAAAGGTGGCTCTAAATTGACAACAGTGGGGATAGGAAAGGGCTTGGAAATCAGCAGGGAAGGAGGGGAGGTCGACATGGGAAGCCCAGTAGGAAGTAATCAGGCTGGGAAAGGGCTCAAGGGGGATGGGAGAAATAAGGCAGAGAAAGGGTTGAGACAGAAGTAGAGGTACAGATTCAGAAGTCACAGAGGAGCAGCTGATGGGGGGTGAGGGGCAGGAAGAGCGAATACTGGGGTGGTGGAAGGGCGTAGAAGGGAAGAGGGTAAGGACAGGGGTGACTCATCCTGGGGTTCTATACTGAGGGGCTGAGATAAGGCAGCAGGGGAAGACACAGCCATATTTGGGTTGAAGCAATCCCAGGTTGACTGCAGGAGGGCAGGGCAGGCACTGCTCAAGTGTGCATGAGGAGGAAGAAATCTCATTTAGTGTTGCATGTGGGTACAAAGCGTCTTGGCGGGGGGGGACTGTGGAACTAGTGAAGGAGAGGTTCAAGTAGTTGGGCAGGCAGTGTGAGGGGTTGGGGGAGTCAGTGGCATTCTCGGAGGTACTGCCAGTACCATGTGCAAGCATGGGGAGGAAGGGTATGCTTGAGGAGTTAGAGTGGTTGAGGGATTGGTGCCACACCAAAAATTATGGGTTAGTGATTAACTGCGGTGGGGTCTGGGGGGAATAGTGACTTGTACATGGGGAACAGGGTACACTTGAGCAGGAAGGGGAGTATTAATGACAGGATTAGTGGGGTATATCTCTACTAAGGTAGATTTAAACTAGTGGGGGGTGGCCAAAAGACAGGTTGGTAGAAATGTCCGGACAGTGGAGCCTAATGAGCTCACCCCCTAGATATAGGTAAAGGTGGAGGTGTAGTAACCCTGGGAGGGGGTGGGCAGAGTGGTCTGAGTGTATTACTGAAGGCACCACCACCCGATAAGAATAAAGAGGAGAAAGGGTGCGGACTACCAGGAGGAGGGACACAGGCCAAGGAGGAGGAGGAGGAGAAGAGTGAGGAGAAGGAGGAGTATGGGTGGAAGGTGGTCTGACTAAATGGATAGAGAACTGGTTACAGGGAAGGGTGCAGAGGGGGGTGGTGGTGGTGGGGTAGCTCTCGGCACCAAGAACAGTGACAAGTGGGGTGCCACAGGGGTCAGTGCTGGGGCCGGTTCTGTTTGGGCTCTTTATCTCCAATATAGCACATGGACTGGGGAGCAGTGTTAGTCTGTTCACACATTATACCAAATTGGGAGCAGTGGTGAATGAAAAGGATGGATGGGAAAACTCCAGGGAGACCTAACCAAACTACAGACATAGTCAGTGGAGTGGCAGCTAGGATTTGGTGCAAAGAAGTGTAAGGTGATGTAATTCAGGGCTAAGAACCAGAAGAGGGACTATTGGTTGGGGATCACAGAGGAGAAGGACCTAGAGGTGTTGGTAACTGGGAGCATGAACAACTTTTCCCAGTGCAGGAAAGCAGCAGCGAAAGCAAACAGGATGCTGGGATGCATCGCAAGGGGGTTCTCATCCAGACACATGGATGTGATCCTACCTCTCTACAGATCATTCGTCACACCACACCTAGAGTACTGTGTGCAATACTGGAGGCTGTACTTGAGGAGAGATATAAAGTTACTGGGGGGCGTGCAAAGGAGGGCAACAAAAATGTTAAAGGTGATGGAAGGAAAGGAATATGAAGTTAGGCTGATGGAGCTGAACATGTACACACTGGAGGAGAGCAGTGATGGGGGATATTATTGAAGTGTTTAACTACCTGAGGGGGTAAATAAACCTAGCACTGAGGTGGTGTTTAAACTGAGGAGTGGAAGACAGATGAGGGGTCATGGACTAAGGTTGAAAGGGGGATGCTTCAAGAGGGAAATGAGGAGGCACTACTTCTCTGAGAGGGTGATGTCTAGCTGGAATTCACTGCCAAAGGGGGTGGCAACATGTAAGACAGCCAATAGCTTTAAGGAGGAGTGGGATAAAGCAAGAGAAAGAGTCAGGGGGGCAGGCGCTGGGAAAAGCCGGGGAGGAACTGAGGGGGAGGAGGCTGGGGCAGCTGCAATCTAGGGTGCTTGCTGCACACCCAGGCAGACTTACATAGATCGATTGGTGTCTTCTGCTGGCAGATTCCTATATTCGCATGTATGTTCATACGTAAAATAACAGTGACGCTGTTCATGAGCAGAGGTCCTAAAATTCCTATGTTGAAAATTTGGTGACAAATGTCCATAAAATGACTTTGTTACAAGCGTACATTGTGCAGTTTCCATGTACCCTCGTAACTTTGCAAATTTGTAGTATTTTCACTCCAGATTTTTAACATTGACATTTTTCCACACCTCCTTATGCACAGTACAGCTGTCATTTTTCACATCCTGCCCAAAATATGCATTTACACATCGGGTGCAGAATATCGCAGTTGCTGTGGGAAATCAATGTTCGGGACAGATTAAGAACATCATAGTGACAGTGTTCACGAGCAGAGGTCACAAAATGCCTACGTTGAAAATTTGGTGAAATAATTTCACTAAATGACTGTGTTACACGCATGCGTTGAGCAGTTTCTATGTACACTCAGAAGTTTGAGCATTTTTAATATTTTCACTACAGATTTTCAACATTGCCATCTCTTCACACCTCCCTATGAATGGTACAGCTGTCATTCTTCACATCCTGCCCGATCTATGTTTTCATGCATCTGGCGCATAATGGCACAGTTGCTGTGGAAACTCAAATTTCGGAACACATTGACAAAATCATAGTGCTACTGTTCATGAGAAGAGGTCCCAAATGCTTTCATGAGGTGAGGGCCACAAAATGTCCATATTGAACATTTGTACTGCAAATACCAACAAATGCCCAGGGTGTTATGGTTTATAACCATAACATCCCACCCTTTACAGACTGACAGACATCAGGGGTGTGCCTTTGAATTGCTGACTGTAATGCTCATGCCATTCCAACCTCACCCCCCACCCCCAGCCACTGACAGGCATTGAGCTATACCTTCGACTCTTCAGACCCACAGTTCACCCCATTCTATATTGCACCCATTTCAGCATATGTCCTTATGGAGTGGGGTGACTGTAAAGCCGAACACCCCAAGGCAAACCTCAACACTTATCAGTGTCTGCAGGATAGGGTGAGGTGAAATGGCATGAACGTTATAGGCGACAACACAAACGCATACCCCAATGCCTGTCCATCTCTGCAGGGTGGAGACGGGGCTGGCGTGAAGTTCAGTACTTCACTGCCATTCCTACTCTGCATCTGTCTAACTCCTGCATTTCCAGTGCTAATACCAGCAAGCAAACATTCAGCATTGACAAATGCTTGTTTAAAGATTAGTGTGACATTCTTATTTATTTTTATTTATTTATTTATTTATTAGCGTCTAGGATTACAATTACCTTTGAGTCAAGGCTCTTTTACAAAGGTTCCACATCAGGATGAGAACAAACAAGCAGGACATTATTACAGGATAACAGGTTACAGTTGTTTATCATCACATGAGTACATACAGATTAGGTGGTACTAGGGGCATGCAGAGGACAGGGATAACACTGATAGCAAGAACTTGGTGAGACACGAGAAGAAGATGCTGCCAGAGGCAATTGTGAAAACCCACAGGAAGTGCAAGTGGAAAGTGCAAGTGGGGGTAGAGGGGGAGAGTAGTGGGTTGGATGAGAAGGGACAATTGCCAAGTGACATTTGCCCTATTCCAGTCTTCAACTGTTAGACCTGTGTCAAGGGAATCCTGAAAAATATCAGCTATGGGTGGTGCTATAATCTCTGCAATGTTTTTTAAAAGTGCAGGGTGTAGTTCATCAGGCCCTTCTGATTTATTTGGGTTGAGAGTCTTAAGTGTGTTTATGGTATCCTTAACTGATACTCTTATGTTGCTTGGTCCAACCTGACAGTTGTCTGTAGAATAACCACCACCATCTCTTGGTTTATTATTCCCAGTAAAGTGTTTATTCAGCTCATTGGCTATATCATCACTATCAGTTAATAAGGAATTTGCCACCTTGATTGGGCTAACTTGCACGTTATCTTTTCTTAGTCCCCAATGTAATTAAAAAAAGCTTTTTTGTTCTCTTTTGTCCTAGATGCCGGTTTATATGGTACACCCTGCAGACCTGGGTTTGATTCCCACAACCTCCACTTGCATACTGTAGTACTCTGAGCAAGTCACTTAACCTCCTCGGTGCTCCCTGTTGCCCTGAAAATAGGCACTTGTGCCTAGTGAGCGTTACCCAGTCACCAATGAATTAAAAAAAAACATTGCAAGAGCCAAATACCTACTTTGCGACCTTGGGTAAGCCCCTTAACCTCCCAGTGTTTCAGTCCACCAAGCTGTAGAAATGAGCAGAAGCTGAACCCCAGTGGAAATGAGATGTCGCATCTCAGCTGGGCTATACTGGGTAAAAAATAAATTGTAAGTGACATTGCGGAAGGACTGGAAGGAAAAGTATGTCTCTTTGCAGATGACACTAAGATCTGCAACAGAGTTGATGCACAGGGTGGGGTGTAAAGGATGAGAAGGGACTTGACAAGGTTAGAGGAATGGTCAAATGTATGGCAGGTTAGATTCAATGCTAAGAAGTGCAAGGTAATGCACCTGGGAAACAAAAACCCAGGGGAAGAGTACACAATGGGGGGTGAGATACTAACAACAACAAAAATGGAAAGGGACCTGGGGTAGTCATATCAGATGACCTAAAGGTGGGCAAGCAATGTGAGAGGGCAGCAAGGAGGGCTTGGGGGATACTGGGATGCATAGGGAGAGGCATCACCAGTAGAAAACAGGAAGTTATTATCCCTCTGTACAGACAGCTGGTGAGACCCCATCTGGAGTACTCTGTGCAGTTCTTGAGACCCAGTCTTCACAAAGACATAGACAGGATGGAAGCTGTCCAGAGGAGGGCAACTAAAATGGTGCAGGGTCTGCACTGGAAGACATATGAAGAGAGATTTAAGGAGCTTAATATGTATAGCCTCGAGGAAAGGAGGGAGAGGGGGGACATGATAGAAACTTTCAAGTACCTCAAGGGAATCAACAAAGTCCAAGAGGGTAGCATCTTTCAAAAAAAGAGGTGTGCAAGAACAAGAGGGCACAATTTGAAGATAGAGGGGCAGCCCAGAGGTAATTTAAGGAAGTATTTTTTCACAGAGAGGGTTGTGGATGCATGGAACCGTTCCTTCCGGAGGAGGTTGTGGAGTCAAATCAGTGGTGGAATTCAAGCATGCATGGGACAGTCATAAGGCAATTCTAGGGTGTGGGGGTAAGAAGAAGTAGGCTGCTGGTTAACTAGGATCTGCAGCTTATCCAGTAGGTAGGGAAATGGGCAGACTGGGTGGGCCAAGCGGTCCTTATCTGCCGTCAAATTCTATGCTTCTATGTTTCTATGTAAGACCAAAGCATATTCTTCTGTGTCCACTAGGTGGCAGTAGAGCTTTTCCAATAAGCGTAGTTCTTGAACACTGTGCGATACAGGTATTCTCTATAAGAAGTCAGGATTGTTCATTATTTTAGAGATCAGGCTTCAGTTTCTTGTCGGCATATAAAATACATGCAGTACACAATACCCAGACTGTATACCAAAGGCACAATTCAAATTAAAGCAGCTATGCATTCCATTTCAAACACAGTCTGCAGTAGCATACAATTCAAACCACAAAACAGCAGCAGGGCATGTAGAGGGAGTCAATGTGGATAACAAAGCCCAATCTCTTGTTTTAACATTCATATCACTGAGGATATGAAACATATGACTAAATAAGAGAAATCACTTGACAACATACTTAGAGCTCACCAAGTCTATAAAAACTAGGTTTCAGCTCATGATTAGTTTAACAAGTTGCTCCCACCATGCACTCATGTACACACACACACCATTACAGCTAATAAATGTTCCAAATACACACAGACTTTCAACTTTTCCTGAAACACATCAGATTTACTTTTATATATGTTGGTCACCACATGTTTCCTCTTCATCAATTTTATTTTGTAACAGCACTTGGCATTGCCAAGACTGCTTTGAAAATAAAGACAATTAATAAACATTCCATGAAATAGTACACATATTCATAATTTTATTATGCAATCACTCCACAATTAAATAGTGGATCTTCTGAAAACTCAAATAATCAGTATGCACTGTGTCCTCGTGTAATCAGAGTAGGGGAATCAAAGGATTGTTGAACATAATAAAATGGGTAGAACATTTCCTGGCTTTTTTTCAGCTAAAAGGTACATTTTGATGTGTTCATGTAAGGAAAGGGAACATTGTTTAACCAGGAACAGCACACTAAGTCAAAGCTTGTTTTCAGATGCGACCTGTGAGCACAAGGAAGTTAAGGAACTTGCTCAGAATCACAGTTTGCACATAGACAGCTGTGGGATTCAAACCCAGGTCTCTAGATATGCAGCTCAGAGCCTTAACCCACTGCGCTATACTGCCTCCATGTGAGAACATAATGTGCCAACCAGTCCTAGATATGCCCACAGTACATTAGAAATCACTGTGGCATGTTTTAGAATTTTGAGTCTGGCATCAGCAGTCATATTGTCTTCCATCCTCACACCTGCAACTGGAAACTTTAAAAGATGTCAGATGTACCAGACAGCCAATTTGCACTTTAGTTTGAAGAAACTGTCCAAAGACTCCTTCAGTAACTGTGAGCCAGAACCTCATGTCAAAAAAACAAACAAACAGAAAAAGTAGAGTCCTGCGAGTAAGCATGCCAGCCACTCTTCACAGGAGCTTGCCTAGCTTGGTAGCAGAAAGATGAGCTCTACACCCAAAAAACAACTGTTAGAGCTGCTAACATCACCTCTACATGGGCTGCCTTGAGAGAAATTCAATTAGATTTAACAAGTATTTCTAAATTAGAACTCTGTCCCATATTGCAGTGCATCAACACTGAAATCAGGCAAAGTGGCAAGACTGAATACAGTCTATCAAATCTGCTAGTAAAATGAGCCATATAAACAGACACTTGAACAGTCCTGCTCTAGAGCACTGCATTAATATTTTAAATCATCCCACGTTGCAGCCAGCAAATAACATACTCATGGCAGAATGTAAGTGATACCACCATGAGAATAAGAAAATTGGAATCCATGATCCGACTATCAGCACCCAAGACCTGCACAAACTGAAACACTCCAGGGAGCTGTTGACTGAGACTCCCAGTGGCCTACTCTATAAACTTTGGTTCGAAGTCCAACTGTGTATGGCATGCCGAGGGAAGGTTTAAAGATCATGTGCAACAGTTTTTACATATTTTTAATAAAAGCTTGAAAAGCTGAAATTCAAGTCCCTGTGTCATGATTAGTGTTTCCTGAAAATTTCATGCTGTTTGGTTTTGTGATTTTCTTTAAATCGTCATTTGTTAACTTGCTCTGCTCTGACTCTGGTGGCAGGGGAACAGCAGGGTGCAACTGCCTTAACTGTGGAGGGATGCAACAGGGTGCAGCAAATGTCTGGAATATTGTGGCAAGTGGCAGCATGGTGCAGCAGCCCTGACTTCAGAGGCATGGGGCTCTAGGGCACAGCAGACCACAGCAACCCCAGCTATGTAGAAAGGAGAAGGGTTCAGCAGCTGTCTGTGGTGGTAGGGGATAGAGGACAGCATGGTTCAGAAGCCTCAACTGTGGGGCAGAAGGCAGGACACAGGGGGCATCAGGATACAGCAGCCCTGACTGTGAGGTGGGGTACATGTGGTGCAGCAGCCCTGCCCATCTGGGGCAATGGAAGTGGGTAGCAGGGTGCAGCAAAAGCCCCACCTCTGGTGGCTAAGGCAGCATGGTACAGCAGCCCCAACTGTAGAGGCAGGGAACCTGGCACTCTAGTGCTTAGCAAAGCACAGCAGCCCTGACTGTGGAGAGAGGAATAGGGGGCAACAGGTGCAGCGTCCGTAACTGTGAGGGTGGAGGAGAGAGGGCAGCTGGGTGCAGCACCCCCAACTGTTTGGGCAGGGTGCAGCAGCCATGATTCTTTAGGCAGGGGATGGAGGAGGCAGGGTGCACAATCCCTGACTGTGTGGGAAAAGACAGTAGGCAGCAGGGTGCAGCAGCATCGAATGTGGAGCAGAAGGCAGGGGGCTTGTGGGATATGGGACAGGTGGCAGTAGACTGCAGCTACCTCAACTGTGGGGCAGAGACACGGTGCATCAGAGTGCCATATAGTGTTTCTAGTTATACACATAAATGATGTATTTTCACACGGAAATCACCAAAGAACTGAAATTTGTGAGTTCTGACAGTACATGTGCTTGAAATACTGTAGCCGAATGTGACAAGCACCTGTTTCTCAATCTGACATGAAAAACTAAATGTTCTTACATGAATTTATTTATGAAGGCTACATCAAAGACAAACTATTTCTGTGAATGAACAAAATTCAGATTTTTTTATATTCATTAAACAGCTCTGTGTTATATAGTTAGAAAAAAAACATAGTTTTGATTAGAAAGAATGAGAGCTGTGATACAGACAAGATGATTTCTCACAGAGAAAGATTTCCACTACTTCAATTCAGCATTGAAACTGAAATGATCAGCTTTTTATAAGAAGATAATGATAGATTTTCAGCTGATCTATCTAAGCACAAACCAGAGACTGGTTTTGTAAGAAATCTGGAGAGCTCATCTTTATTTGAGTGTTTTCGAGTAGTACATGTATTAACTGCCTAATAATCACTTGTGCCTGTTCTCTTCTTTTAAAAGGTATTTGAGCAAGCTCCCTCCAAAGCTCCCTAACTTTACTTACACCCATGCCACTTCAAAGGTAACAGCAATGACACAGCAACAGCATGGTACTCCTAAGAGCCCCTCAGGATCAGATCAAAGTCAAAATAACGCAGATAGAATCGCACGGTAGAAAATCGTGGAAGCAATACCGCACCATTGAGAAACAGCCTGAAGCACTATGGGGGGCTTTGCCCCCCCCCACACTGCTGACACGGGGGGCTTCGCTCCCCCACACCCTCTGACAATATAAACATACTCCGAAACACAGCAAGTAGAAGAAAACAAAAATAAATTGCCAGAGGGACCTGGAGTCTAACCCAATATACTGGCTGCCGGATGCATCATAGCCTCTCAGTCTACCTACAGAGCCACTGGGCCAGCTTCTTCAGCCACCATACAAACAAACCCTTAGTTGACTCAGCCTGAGTGAAAACACTGAACTGTTTTTACTCACACTGTTTTGATCAAGCAGATTTTAACCGAGCTATTCTATCCACATGATTTTGACCAGATACCCTCAGGATCAACTCTCTAGCCAACACAAAGCCAAAACTGAGCACTGAAAGAGAGTTATCAAAACGCTACGTGAACCACAGCATTTGTTCTACCACCATGCAGCTTTTATCGAAAGTGGACTTGGACACTCACCAAATCATGGCCATGACATTGCTGGAGCATGATCTTGTCAACAACCCACAAGATCAGTAAAAATGAGCTTATTCTGCAAAAAAAAGTACTCTTTCCATGCCCAGCCGGCATTCTCAAGCACCAAGGAACAGTCATCAGCTCCGCCCAGTGACCCAACCACGGCTTTACAGACAACGAACAGCATAGTCTCGATACAGTAACTAAGCAAGGTGAAAAGAACAACTAACGCTTTTGTTCTGTACAATTGTTGCATGAAAAGGGTTGAGTTCATCAACTTCAGCAAGTAACTGCCTGTTTAAGGGACTATAAAATGAAATGAATGGTTTAAAAAGAATATACAATTGATCTGTTTTATGCCCCTCCCCAGTAAAAGGGGATTACTTTCCTGAAACTTGTTAAGAATGTTAATATTTTATAAGCACAATCATACACTCCAAGGTGTTGGTTATGGCCTGATAAGAGCACATCCCTGGTGCTAAAGGCACTCTGTGCAAGCGCTTCATGCCTCAGTATGCACCTGAGGGTGAGGCATGCTCTTATCAGGCCATGACACATACCTCATCATGTCACATTGCTTACTTATCCAGTTTCAACCTACTCTGTTCATGTCCAATAAGTTTCACTTACAAATACCAATTTTGTAAGCTGTACAAATGAACTAAAGTGAACCACAGTAATCCAACAAACACTCAAGGCTTTGAACTCTGTAAATACCATAATCATCTTTTTGATTTTCCATCTGAGAACTTCGGATTGCTTAAAAAGGAACCTTGAAGGCATGGGCACATTATTGCAGTGGCATTTTAGTCCACATGTCAGGCAGCCATCTTGATAACGTGTATCACTATATATAATAACATGAGAACGTTCCCAAAATTAGGTTCTGAACATTCACCAGTACTGTACAGTTAATACTAATGGTATTCCATTTAAAATGCTTCAGTTACTGTACAGAGTTTCAGACAGTTTCAAATATAGAGGCAGTATAGTCTAACGGTTACAGCACCAGCTTGGAAACTGGGAGATTACAAGTTTAAATCCTGCGAGAGCCAAATACTCAACTGTGTAACCTTGGGCAAGTCACTTAACCTCTCCATGCTCCAGCCACCAAGCTGCAGAAATGGGTAGAAGGACCCAACTGGAAATGAGATGTCACAGCTTAAATGGGCTTTCCAGTGTAAATTAATTGTTAATGTAGCCCCCCCTCAATGTGTAGGGATATGCTGATGGAACGTTCATGGGGAGAGGGGACCGCAAGCAGAAACTTCAATGATGACTTAACGTTTGTTTTTCAGGACTGGTGTACCAGCTTCCTCCACGGGTGCTGGGCTAGGAGGCAATTTGATTAGTGACACAGCAAATGAAACAGACATAAAAAATCCAAACAGCATTGAAAACAGCAAAGGATCCTTTTAATAATAACTTGATTACTCCATGGAGTTATTTAAATTTGATAAGGGTATATCCCATGGGGGGGGAGAATGTAAGGCAATGGACTGAGGGTCCCTACATCAATGTCTTGGCGTTGTCCATGAGTCCATATATGCAATGTCCATAATCAGTTAGAACAGTCACTACGACTACCCCTAATAACTGGACAGCCTACACTTGACCCTTCCTAAACTTCAAACAGAACAATTCAGGCAGCATTGATTCTCCCACTGGCAGATTCAAACCCAGCTTCCCTCAGCTGGCTACACTCGCTCTGGCCAGATTCCACTGACCTCTACAGATCCACGGCTTCACATCCAAACTCCAGACTGCAGTCTCAGACTCAACTGACAACAATCCCCTTAGTCATTTCGGAGAAACCTCGCTCCTATTAATTTGGGTGGCATGTACCCAGGAAGTCGTCCTGCTTAAACTCTCCCCACTGCCTTGCAGTTGATATTTTAAATTTCCCTCCAGATCCAAATTTGATCAGCAAGGGTAGGCAACTGTCCCCAGGAGGTCTGTGGTGCCACTGGATGGCATCTGCCACCTCCTGGCCAAGAACTGGCCCCCATGACCAGAAAGTCCCAGGTCTAAATTCTGTCTTCAGCCCCTGAGGGCATTAATTTGCAGTGGACAAGGAGGGGCCAGAATCTATGGTGCCACATAGATCTAATCCCCCAACCTCACTCAAGAACTGACCCCTGTGGGTGAGGGTCTCAAAGTCCAAATTACATCAGCTGCCACATAATACCTCCCACGGAGGACATGATGTCCATTCTAGCTTCCATCTCCTAGGCACAAAGTCCCCACTTTAACCGGGTTGTACTCCTCTTCCCATCTCCTACTCACATCCCCCTTAGGAGTCTTGTACACAATGGCCCTCACCATGTCTTCTCCGGATCTGGACAATGCCTACTCTACACACGACAACTGGCAAGCTCCACAGGAGTGGGCAATCGTCCCCACTCCCACCCTTAGACTGACTCCTTTGGCCCACGCACTCCCACACTGCCCAAAGGAGACCCATCCTCCAGGGGTGCTCCCAACCAATGGCTAACCAGCTCCCCTGGAGGAAGAAAAGTTTAACCCCTTAAGGGTTGTAGGTCTAGGCCCTTAATGGGACCAGTGTGTCACGCCAACTCACTGATAATCCTCTCCCTACCGGGGGGGGGGTTACATCTCACCCCCTTTTTAAAGCTCGACACCCTCAGTGAGAATTCCATGGCATCCACCAGCCACCCTCTACATCCTACAACAAATAAGATATGCACACTTCCCTCTCATCTGGTCCTAGAGAAGCATCATGGCTGCCTCACTACGAATCTGGCAAAACTAATAATCCAAAAGAAAATAGGGTCTCTGAGCTCAATGCACCAAACCCCTTTGAGCTCCCCTGGCCACCCAACCCAGGACCTTCAGGATGGATTGCCCAAGTGCCCAATGAGTGGCACTCCAGGTCTAATCAATGCCCAACCAAAATCCTATCTTTACTAGCTGCCTATCGAAACACTGCCTACTGCCCTATAACACAATCTTACCCTATGTATTTCTTCATGATTGGCCTTTTTTCCCCATGAGATTAGAATGAATACATCTGAAACAACACTACTGGTCCAATGAGACTCAGAGTTAATATAATCATAATGTGAACATTTTGGCGTGCATTATTAAACAGCACATTTCTAACATTTTGTCTTATTAACAGCAAATCGCTAAAATTGTTACTATTCATACATGTGGGGGTAAAGGCAAGTTTAGAAAGAACAATGCAATAGTTTTAGTCATGTCCAAAGCCAACAGACTAGTCCACTATAATAAACACAAGGTAAAAATAGTGGTCTCACCCATCTGCAAGTCTCCAGGTGGGTTGCTTATTAAATTGCATCTAGAGGTGAGGTCATGGCTGTCAGTCTTTTGTGCCAAGCTTCTTAACGCGATCAAAGTAGTACCGATGATCTGGTTTAGTACAGGGACATCCAAAGGATTCTGTGGCTTCCTCACTGTACTGTGTTTTTGTGTCATCCAAATCCTGGGTAAATGCATAGTTTCATTAGGGTCAGCCCCTTGTAGACACTGCTTCCACAAATCCCTTTTGTGACCTTCTGTGCCTCCTATAATGCAGGGTAGAGCTACAGGCATCCAAGCTGTGCTTCCTGTAGATCTTCTAAAATATGGCACTATACACCCATTCCTTTCTTTTCAGCTCTATAATGTACCAGAGTCACTCCAGTAGATACAGATAATCATCTGGATAGTCTTGCTTTACTTATCTCCAGACTATCCTCTCTGCCTTGGACCACTCGGGTAAATTCTACACAGTTGTCTAAGGTGCTCTTCCTTTAGGAAGCCACACACCCTCCTGGTACAGTATTTGCACTCTTGACCCTCTCTCCAACTCTTTGTCAGAGATCCCAGCACAGGGCCTAGTTTTGGGGGTCACATCCAGTGGAGGGTTCCTAGACATCCACAGGACTTCTGAGAAGCAGTCTAAAGGGGCATTGCTGGACGATTCCTCCTCCCATGCTTCCTCCATGTCTACTTTGGGTTTACTTTCTGTAATAGTGGGTTTCTGTTGCTGGCGGGGTCAGGTTCTTGCCCCACAGGAAAAGGGATCAGCATTTTGCTGGCTGAAGGAGCTGCAAGCATTGCAGCCCGGGGGCAGACTGATGGGTGTTAGAGGTTTTGGGTTGCAGTAGCTGTTCCGGTTTACCCTCAGATGAGTAAGTGCTAAAAAGTCTCCTCTGGGGTCAATAACTTTGGGGATGGCGCCACCTTGAGGACAGGAGAACTATGGCCATAACCTGAAGGCAGTTTCTTTACAGATGTTGCCCTGGCTTGGGGGGCAGGTTCAATCTTGTCAGCTGTTGCAGCAGCATCTGATTCTTCCCCACAGATTGCAGCCCCAAGGGGCCTCTACCATCCCTCTGCCAAGGCCTCCTCTGACTAAGCTGAGTGCGCAGACGTGCTCTCCCACCTCTGGGGACTAATGGAACTAATAGCCCATGAGCTCTCTGCCCCAAATCATGGCACCAAGCATACACTGGAATAGGCTCTACCTCTTAGCCCCTGTATTTACACAGTGCACACTCCCAGGAAGGGACCAATTTCTCCACAGTCTCACACAGCCACCTGAACAACTTCACTGGCACATTAATGTCCATCTCTGAAGGGTTCTTTGCCATTTTGGGTGTTGCCCTTAACTTGTTCACCCTCTGAAACAACAATAAAGACAGTGATTGTCACTTTCCAGTCCCAACTCACTTGTTCTGTCTTTCCTTTTTCCCCACCTGTGTCCTATACAGTCTCGGTGAACCAAAACTGATTGGGCTTAACGCTGCACTAGACCTCCTCACTTCTGAACAGCAGATCAAGTAAAAGTACTTAATGAGATGCAGTCCACTGAAAGACCAGGTGCGTGAACACAGATCACCCAAATGGACACAAAAACAATAGGGGAAAATGCTTTAACAGCAGAAAATAATAACGTTTTCACTTTCACTGGGAACAGATGCTCTCTTTGACGACCACACAGCTCTCCTGAATAAGCACACCCGAGTTGTCCAGTCCCCTACCCACTGATTGCAGTTAATGTCCATCCATTTGCATAGTCATCACATCTTCAGGACATAGATTCCCTTCTGCAAGTCCAACGAGGCGTGAAATTTCCAGCTACTCAGCGCCATTTTGTATTCAACTTTTCAATAGCCAAAGTCCAAAAACAATCAATAACTTCACCCAGCCACCTATATGGAGACAATTTGCCATGACAGGGCACCTCAAATTCCGGATGAGCCCCCACTTTGTAGCCCTCCACCCCGATGTCTAGGGGGATGCTGATGAAATGTCTGTGGGGAGGGGGGAACAAAAACAGAAATGCCAATGATGACTTACATTTGTTCCTAAGAACTGGGGCACTGGCTTTCTCAATGGGCACTGGGCTAGAAGGCAACTTGATGGTATGCCATCTCTATGGCAACACCAGTACAACGAACACTCCCACAGCGAATCTCTGACTGTGCCTATATCAGCAGCAATGGGGATTTCACTTTGATGGACTTTGCGGCAACGGGGGTGACATATATCTAACTCCACTGTTTGCGACATGGAGTTAGATATGTAAAGTCAGGAGGGTGTGGGGGCAGCCATTGTGGGGACACATCGGTGTCAGGGGTTTCAGCGGGTTTCTGATGCTGTCAAGAATGTTGCTGTGAGGAATATCGCACCTGCATCATAAATCCCAACTTGATTAATGACACAGCAAATGAAGTAGACATAAAAAAATCCAAACAGCATTGAAAACAGTAAAGGATCCTTTTAATAATAACTTGATTACTCCATGGAGGTATCTGAATTTGATAAAGGCATATCCCATAGGGGAGAATTTAAGACAATGGATCGAGGGTCCCTACATCAATGTCCAGGCATTGTCCATGAATCTGTATATGCAATGTCCATAATCAGTTTGAACAGTTACTATGACTACCCCTGATAACTGAGCAGCCTACACTGGATATATTATGAAACGTCAAAATTCAGAATCCCGAACACTACAACACCGAGTTCGGGAGACAGAATTTCATAAACCCACAAGCTTCACAAAAGTAATGCAGGGGTCTCGGCCCCCCACGTCCCCTGTAGCTTAAATAACCAACTCCAAGGGGGAGCGAATTTCGAGGTAAAAAAAAAGTTATGGGGGGGTGGAATAATGTTCTGCAAAAGAAGTGGAGCTGGGAACAGAACACTGGTCTGCCAAATCATGTTGGCCGAGCTGCTACTGCTTTAGACCTCCACACCACATGAGCAGCCCAGCCAGCTTCTGCATTTTCCTGTCCCTTGTAATGCCTGGCTAGGGGTAGGGTAGCGGGTCGTCACATCTGCTATTGTACCCCTGTCAGCATTGCTACATCCTGTCAGCCTCTTGAATGTGTCGGGCGACCAAACTCAGTCCCATCAGTTTTGGGATTCTGAGTTTTAGTCCCCTAAATGGATACCCCTACACTTGATCCTTCCTAGTCATCAAACAGAACAATTCAAGCAGCATTGATTCTCCCACTGGCAGAGTCAAACCCAACTTCCCTCAGCTGGCTACACTTTCTCTCTGGCTGGATGTCACTGGCTCCTACAAATCCACAGCTTCACATCCAAACTCTGGACTGCAGTCTCAGACTCAACTGACCACAATCCCCACAACCTTGCTCCTACTAATTTGGGTGGCATGTACCCAGGGAGTCATCCTGCTTAGACTCTCCCAAATGTCTTGCTGCTGATACTTTTAATTTCTCTCCAGATCTAGATTTGATCAGGCAACGACTCCCAGGGGGTCTGTGGTGCCACAGGATGGCGTCTGCCACCTCCTGGCTAAGAACTTACCCCCATGACCAGAAAGTCTCCGATCCAAATTCTGTCTTCAGCCCCTGAGGGTGCTAATTTGCAGTGGGCAAGGAGGGGCCAGAATCTCCAGGGGGTTGCGAAGCCACATAGATGCAACCCCCACCCTCACCTGGGAACTGACCCCATGGATGAGGATCCTAAGGTCCAAATTACATCAGCTGCCACATAATGCTTCCCACAGAGGATGGGATGTCCAGTCTAGCTTCCATCTCCAAGGTGAAAAGTCCCCACTTTGCCCTAGTTCGAATCCCATGGCAGCTCAAGGCTGGTCATTTTGTACTCCTCCCCCTATCTCCTATTCACACCCCCTTTAGGGGTCTCATGTACAACAGCTGCCACCACATCCTCTCCGGGTCTGGACTATGCCTCCTCTACACATGAAAACTGGTAAGCTTCCCAGGAGCAGGCAACTGACCCTTTTCCCACCCTTAGACTGACTCCTTTGTCCTTTGCACTCCCACATTGCCCACACAAAGCCCACCCTCCAGGGGTGCTCCCAACCAATGGCTGACCAGCTCCCCTGAAGGAAGGAAAGTGTAACCCTTTAAGGGGTTTAAGCCCAGGACCCTTAAATGAACCATTGTGTCATGCAGACCCATTGATAACCCTCTCCCTACAGGGGGATTACATAAATAAAAAATTTTATACTATCAGTTTCCACAACTATTGTGATTCATCAGGCCCGATTCTCATATGGGGCTGCGTTCAGCGCAAGCTGTGGCAAACAGCAGTTTGCACCAAAGCCCCTTGTGCCAGGGACTCTGCACCAGATTCTGGTACAGGAGGGATCCCAGCACCTAAGACCCAATGCTTGCAGCAACCCCAGCCATGCAGCAACTGCATGGCACACAGGAGGGTTCACTGCAAGCCCCTTAGATCATCGGCTGCATGGTCCGTCCAATTCAGGACCGGAAGCTGAGGTGTCCGGAGGGCTCTGCTGGTCCACTGCTCTGTCTGGGGATGGGGAGACACCACCTGTATGAGTGGGGGGCACGGGCAATGATGGGAGGGTAGGTGGCATCTGTTCTGGTACAAACTGGGGCACTGGGATCTGGAGGGAGGCACTACCTACATGCTATGTGGCACATCAAGGATCGGGTGGGCGTTCCTGCCCTGGATGCCCTATTGGGGCACAACCTAGATGGGGGGTCCACTATGTGGCACTTGTGGGGCACGGTGGGGTTGGGGAGGTAGGACATGCTGCACTACCCATAGGACAGCTCATCCAGGGGAGCGATGTCTAAGTCCCCTTATGCCAGCCTTAGCTGGTCTAAGGGGACTTAGAATTTCTCCCACTGGGTGCTGTCTGTGAATAGGAAGCTGCAGCTTTCATTGGCACAGTCCACTTAGTGCTGTGTCGCAGGGCAGTGCAGGGCGCAGGGATGGCACAAGCACTGTTTGGGGCAAGCAGCATGTGGTCGACGCAGGCAACCTTTGAGAATTGCGTGGAGGCAGCCCTGGACGCAAGGTGCACCTTGCACCATATCTGTTTGGTGCAAGCACCTTGCGTCAGATGCAGGGCTTTGAGAATCGGGCCCGATCATGTTTAGCATATGGTAGAAGCTGTTCTCATGTCATATATCACTGGTCAGGCACGTCTCATCAGTATGCTGAAAGCAATTCTATACAGTGTTTTAAAGAAAGTTTAAAACAGTGGCTTTTTTCTAAAGTATGATTCTACTTGTTTTATCTATGTGTTGAATAGCACTTGCACTTTATGTGGATAGAGCGGTTTGCTCCAAAATATTGTGTCAATTATCTGTCCTGTATTTTAGATATGACTTGTCACCTGTGAAAACGGGCAGTTTTGCTCATCTGGTTTTACAAGTATAAATAAAAAAAAATTTGAAAAATGTGTAGAAAATATGAGGAAAAGAACAGGAGGCTAAAGAGATGCTAGGGGAAGAAAGGAGCAGATAAATATTTCACTATGACTCAAAGCAAAAGGCAAATTGTGCTCAGGAGTCAGGCAGGGGTGCAGGTAAAGGTTGTCAACCAAACAACAATTACAAATGAAAGACCAGCACTCCAGGAGTATGCTTAATACAGGTTTAATCTAAATTAAGAGAAAAGTAAGCATGGACAGGCATGCTAATTCAGTCCCAGTGCTTTGACCTTTTGGTCTTCCTCAGGGGGTGTGTCCACACATTACAACAGACCTTTCATTTAAGCAGATAATCTTAAAGTGTCAGTGAGTAAAATAAAACATCCTCAATATTAAGTATGTAAAGAGAAATAAAATAATACGAATATCAGGTCTGTAAAGGAGTTACTAACTAATCTGTGTAAATTAAAGTATATTATTAAGTTACAAACAATATTGAATATATAAAATGTATACTGATAATGCAGGAGAAAAGCAAGATATTCCCCAAAGGGTTAAACCAATGTTCACTCTTTGTTAAGGTTAGAATGTTAGCAGATAGTCTGAACAGGCTGCCAAGTGCAATTGCATAAGTATCCAAAATTTTGGGGTAGCAGTTAATATATTTTACTGACCAATTAAAAACATAAATTCTGCTGGCACAAGGAAACCCATATTTTAAGGAATGACAGTTAAGTGGAAGGAGGGTTGTAAAGTGAATAAAGTAAAAACAAAATAAAGTTATGAACAGGGAGGGGGAATAATTTAATAGGGCACAAAATGTACACTAGTTTAACAAGCGCTATAATTTGATAGGAAAGAAGAGGGTTTTTAAACTGCTCAAGGTCAAAAGTCAAAACATTCATTGAAGTCATAATAAAAACTATATTGTGCCCCATCTAAGGCTTAAATTCAGGGTCGGAGTCTGTGCCCACACTGGGTGTCTTGATTACAAAGAAAACATTATTATTCATTTCTTCTCAGTTTTTCCAAAAAAAAAAATTATTCTGAAACTCTATTTACAGTAAATACCAAATCCTTTTTCAAATAGGCATGCACACCTAACTATCCACCGGTAAGTGATTTTTCCAAGGAGGATTTACCAAAGAATCAACATTATTGGTAAAATGTAAAAGGTAAATGGATGGAAAAAGGGGAAAAGAAAAAATTAAAAGTAAACAAGCATTTGTCAATGCCGAATGTTTGCTTGCTGGCATTGGCATTGGTAGTGTAGGAGTTACAGAGCTGCATAATAGGAATGGCAGTGAAATATTGAACTGAAGCCAACCCCATCACCACCCTGCAGATAGTGACAGGCACTGGGGTGTGTCTTTGGGTCATCAGGCATAACAACCATGCCATTTCACCACACCCTACCCTGCAGACACCGACAAGTGTCACGGTGTGCCTTGGGGTCTTTGGCCCTTATGCACACCCCATTCCATCAGGAAATATGGTGAGATGGGTGTGGTATAGGATAATGGGGTGAACTTTGGGACCGAAGAGTCCAAGGCACACCTCGATGCCTCTCACTGGCTGCAGGGTGTGGGTGGGGGTGGAATGGTATGAACATTGCAGGTGACAATCCCAAGTCACAGCCATGATGCCTGTCATTCTCTACAGGGTGGGGCATCATGGTCTGAAACCCTAACACCTCAGGTATTCGTTGGTATTTTCACTCCAAATTTTCAACATGGTTTTTTTGTGACCCCCACTTCATGAACAGTGGCAGTATCAGTTTGTTAGCTGAAAGATGCTTTTGCACGACTACGGCATTTAGCACCACAGGTGCAAAAACACATTCTGAACAGGATGTGAAAAATGACAGCTGTACTGTTCATGGGGAGGTGTAAAAAATGGAAATGTTGAAAATCTGCAGAGAAAATATTAAAAAACTGGTGAAGTCATGAGCGTGAGTAGAAACTGTGCAACGCACACCCGTAATGTAATTAGTTTGGGGATTTTTTACAGCAGATTGTCAACACAGGCATTTTGGGACAGCCGATCATGAGCAATGTCATTGTGATTTTCTTTATCTGTCCCGAACAATGATTTCCCACAGCGACCACGCATTTCTGTGCTGAATGTGTGAAAACACATTTCGGCCATGTTGTGAAAAATGACAGCTGTACTGTTCATAAGGAAGAGTGGAAAAATGCCACTGGTGAAAATCTGGACTGAAAATATTACAAATTCATGATCTTATGAGGGTGCGTGGAAACTGCACAATGCTCACTCATAACACAGTCATTTTATGGACTTTTGTCACCAAATTTTCAACATAGCCATTTGAAGACCTCTGCTCATGACCAGTGTCACTGTGATTTTCTTAATGTGTCCCAAACATTACTTTCGCACACAGACTGCACCATTGTGTGCTACATGTGCAGAAACACATTTTGGGTGAGATGTGAAAAATGGCAGCTGTACTGCTCATAAGGAAGTTTGATAAAATGGCAATGTTGAAAATCTGGCATGCAAATATTAAAAATACGCAAACTTGCGAGCGTGCATAGGAACTGCGCAACATGCACTCCTAAAACAGCCATTCTGGGGAATTTTTTCACCAAATTTTCAACATGGCCATTTGAAGACCTCTGCTCATGAACAGTGTCACTGTGATTTTCTTAATCTGTCCCAAACATTGATTGCGCACACCGACTGCGTCATTGTGCGCTACATGCACGGAAACACATTTTGGGAGACATGTAAAAAATGACAGCTGTACTGCTCATAAGGAGGTGTGGTAAAATGGCAATGTTGAAAATCTGGAGTGCAAATATTAAAAATTTGCAAACTTATGAGCATACGTAGGAACTGCTCAATGCACGCTCATAAAACAGTCATTTTTAGGAATTTTTTCACCAAATTTTCAACATAGCCATTTTAAGACCTCTGCTCATGAACAGTGTCACTGTGATTTTCTTAATGTGTCCCATACATTGATTTCACACACTGACTGCGCCATTGTGCGCTACATGCATGGAAACACATTTTGGGAGAGATGCGAAAAATGACAGCTGTACTGCTCATAAGGAGGTGTGGTAAATGGCAATGTTGAAAATCCAGAGTGAAAATATTAAAAATTTGTGGACTTACGAGCGTGCGTAGGAACTGCGCAACGAACGCTCATAAAACAGTTATTTTTAGGCATTTTTTGACCAAATTTGCAACATAGGCTTTTTGAGAGCCCACCTTATGAACACTGGCACTGTCATTTCCTTAATTGGTCCCGAAGGTGATTTGAGTGACCGCAAATCAGCCTTCGGCCCACTTAACGCCATGACAATTCAGGAATTGCGAGGAGGGTCCCAAACCCCATGTTGGAAAATTTGGTGCCAAAATTCAAAAATGCCGAGATATGCATCAAAGTTGAAAAACCCTATTTATTACATTATACAGCTTACTGGCATTTCCTCAGTTCGCGGTCGGCTTTGAAGAGTGCAGATGTGTTCCCGGTCCACCAAGATCGCTATGCCCGGACTCGGAGGTAAGTATGGGGTGAGGTAGGGGTGGGGAGGCAGAGTGCACAGAGGGTGGGCACGGGTGGGCAGGGACACCGCCAAGGGAACTTTTTGTTTACAGGTTTTTTTTTTTTTTAGGAAGACGACACGGGACGTTTGCCACATTGGGATGGGCTCCCAGCGTGGCAGCTGGAAGGCTGTTTGGGAGGGCCTGGAGCCGATGGGGGATTGGGCACCCTCGTCGCCCATAACAATTTTTGCCACACTAGGATGGGCTCCCAGCGTGGCACCTGGAAAGCTGTTTTGGGCAGAGCGTGAAGTTGACGGGGGAATGGGCACCCCCATCAGCCATACAGTGTGTGCGGGGGGGCGCATGAGCACGCAATATGCATGCTTGTGTGTGTGTGGGTGGGAGCGCTGCTCACTGAAGCGGAGCTCTCCCTTTCAACTGTACAGCACTGCATTTTGGATGATCGCACTATGTTTCTTGCACATGCGTGCAAGCAAACATAAAAAGGAACTATAACAAGCATTTGCCAATGCCGAACGTTTACTGCTGTGTATGTTTTTTTTTTTATTTTAACCCCAACTTTTGAAGATACAGTACTTATTTTAGGATTTAGCTGATAAGGCATGACATGTAGATTTATTACTTAAACAGAATGCATACATTCCATTGGGAGTACAGGAATAAACTATTCTTCTAAAAGTGGTGCCATGGGTCCTGGGAGGTGTGTGCACCATTCCTGGCCTGCCCACGGGGAAATCTGCAGGGGAACTGCCGGTGTCAGTGAGTGCAGAGCCGGTGGGTCCTGAGAGAGAGTGCCTTCATCAGGAGGGCCGAAGACACCTGCCAGGGCTCTAGGAGCATAAAGTGTGTATGAAAGAAAAAAAAAAAATGGTGCCATCACTGCTGACATGCAACGAGTGGAGGAACAAAGCATAGCCACGAGTGCCTGACCGAAGTGATGGCAGCATTTCTGATAGAATAAATAGCTTATTCCTGTACTCCTTATGGAATGCCACATTTTTATTATGGGATTGTTAGGGGTGGTAGAACCAATATGATTGACAGCTACAGGAAAAATCAAACGGATTCTGGGGTTGATAACATGCTATTCACCCTAGATGCAAATGGTGCAGAATAAGTGACAGTAATTTATTTTATTTCAGCTATGCATTTGGAGAAACTTGCTGTCCCAGATTTGGTTCAAAGGAGATCCTCTTCTCTTTTAGGAAATGCTTTTTTTTCTAGTCTATCAGTGCTCATTTTCTGACACAAGCAACCCCCCAAAAATCTGTCCCTCCCCTCGATGGTGGCAGCTGCTGACGATGAGGGTGACTCATTCAGGGTCCTTGTTTGTATCTCTTCCCCATGCTAAAACAAGCAACATCCCCAAAAAAACTATTTCCCACCCCTTGATAGTTCTGGCTCCTGCCAACAAGGGGGACTCACCCGGGCTCCTTACCTGTGTCTCTTACTGTCCCCCCCTCCTGTGCCTTAAAAATCTCTGATGTCACCTCACTGGCTGCAGCTTCTTCTGATCAGGAACACTCATTTGGGCTTGTGCCTCTTTCTCCAATTACCAGAAAGTTTGCCTAAATGAGATGTCAATGTTTGTTTTACTTTTTACACTGGTTTTAACAATTGCATATAGGCTGAAAAAAGTTAACAAAATAGTCAGGTACAGAATTAACATTAAGGCCCCCATTTTCAAACCTGTGGGGATGTGTGGCACATCTAGATGCTCCACCCAAATAAAAGGGTCAGCGCAAAAAAATATAATATTCAGACAAGATGCATGATCCCAATGGATCGCATATCTTGTCTGAATATTGTAATCCTAGTGGGTGGCAATGTGCTGGGTCATCCTGGGGATGGCCTGAATACCAGGAATGGGGATGCGTGGTGCCAAATTCCTGATGTTCAGTCAGAATATACAAATGCTGCCATTAGGCATGCAAGGTGCAAACAGGCCATTTGCATGCTCATTATGGCTGCATTTGAATACATTTTGCAGGGATACGCCTGGTAGGCTGTGTTGAGCTGGCCTGCCCCCCTCCCCCAGCCAGGTCCTGGTCCACCAATGTCAGTAACCCCATCCCATTTCCATAGTGTAGGGACCCCCCATCCCGAACCCCATTTGAGTGTAAAAATAAACACAGTCCCCATCCCTTTTCTCTAGTGTAGGGACCCTCCACCCCATCCTGAACCTGGTTCAACATACCCTTTTCCATAGTGTAGGGACCTCCCCCTCCCAGCCCAGTCCCTGTCCCTGTAAATGACAGTGAAATCCTCCTCTTTTCCATAGTGTGGGGTCCCCCACCCCATACCCGAACCAGGATCACTGTTCGCATAACATACCCCTGCCACATACCATCCCTGTTTGAATAATAATCCCCTGCCACATACTTTTCCATAGTGTAGCAGCCCCACACCCCACAACCTGGCAGATATGACCCCCTCCCCACGCACCCCCCCCGCACCACCTTAGCCGGCAACTGACTCAGCCCTCTGCCCACCACTACAGACAGCCACCGACTAAACAGTCCAGGATCGGAACTGAACAGATGAGGCACTCATCTGGACTGTTCAGTCAGTGGCTGGCTGTGGTGGTGAGTGGAGGGCTGAGCCAGTCGTCAGCTCAAGTGGTGTCGAGAGGCCCATTTGTGGGCAGTCAGCAGGAACCATAAGCATCGAGGGAAGGAACAGAGATAGCAGAGAGACAAATGGGCATGGAGCCCAAGTGAGTTCCCCATCATCAACAGTCAGCAGGAGCTGCAACTGTCAAGGGGAGAGGGGACAGAGATTTGTTTTCAGGGAGTGCTTGTTTTAACGTGAAGGGGGGAAGAGACAAATGGGCATGGAGCCCGAGTGAGTCCCCATTTTTGGGCAGTCAGCAAGAGCCGTGACCGTTCATGATACCCTATATGAGAAGTAGACAAGATTATTTATATTGATTTAGGATAGTATTATTTGCCAGCCGTTCATCTGCTGATAATTCTTTTTTTCTTTAGAGTGCTTTTTGCCTGTCTTTACGTTAAGATTAGTTTTATCTAGCCTAACATTTGGTGTTGGTCGTTAACTCCCTCATGATTCCCTGGGAATACATCTATTTTTTTCTGAGGGACCCAACTTTCTTTGTGTCTCTAAGCTGAATGTTTGTTTATAGCTAGAGGCGAATTTACGTAACTTTATGGCAACTTGTTTGGCTTAGATATTTGCCTTCCGATTCTTACCCCGATTGTAATTCTTACCCCTTATTGTAATAGTTATTTAATCTATCTAGTTTTTCAGCTTTTACTCGCATCTTGTGTGTAATACCACTTAGAAATTTAACATTTTCTAAACATGTCCCTTTGAGCTAGAAACAGCACTTCTATATACTGTAAGTAGTGAGTGTCTACAGTTTAGTACCATTTTGAAAGTATAATGCCTATTAATAAGCATTAAAATGTGGCTTCTGATTCTAGCTGCCAGTTTGCAATATCTGTTGAAGGAAGTAAATAAGTCAAATAGGATTGCTTTACATTTGAATGTATCTGCTTTTCTTGGAAATACATTCATCATATACTGACATCTATTGAATTGTCTAAATTTACTTGTTTTATTACAGTTAAACACAGCTTCGAATAGAATGCCCGACAATCTACCTTAAAATTGTGGCTTGACCCTCTTTTGAACTAGACTATAATTTCTTATATGAGAAATATCTTTATTTTTATTGTTGTAGGATAGAATGTAACTGCCTTTTTTTTTGTAATTCATAATTGGTACATTAATCTTTGACACACATTGAAGTACCGAAGTTCTTCTACTATCTAATGAATTTTCGAAGTTTGCTTGTTTTATTGTAACTAAACATCACCTTGAACACAATGCCTGAAAATGTACCTTAAAATTGTGGTTTTGTATTATTTTTTTTTATTTTATTACAACTAGGATTACAAGTTCCTTTGAGCCAGGCTCTTTTGCAAAGGTTCCGAGTCAGAGAACAAATACAAGTTACAGAAATAGGAACAAAACAATAAATAGGTCGGCATATTAGGTTACAATGGTAGATCAATACAATAGCTAGAATAAGTAGAATGTATACATGGGAACATAGAGTAACAGAGGGATAAGTAGGAGGAAGGGTGGAAGATGAAGATAAATGTGAGGAGCGAAGTTGGAGAGGGCAAGAATTGCAGCCAAAGGGCATGGTCATCAACTGGGAGCAGGCTGAAACTAGTCAACAAAAAGGGAAAGATCAGTGAGAGCTCAGAAGAGGTGGCGGGGGGGTGAAGGGGGCAGAGTCAGGAGTGGTGAAAAGAAAGAAGAAATAAAGAAGTAACGTAGAGGAAAAGGAGGGGTTGGAGATGTGGTAGGTGATAGTTGGAGGGAACAAAAATGAGAGGGCTGAGGAGATTATAGGTAGCATTCATTATTTTGAATTAGATCGTAATATCATACATGAGAAGTAGACAAGCTCATTTATATTGATTTAGGACAGAATGTATTTGACTTTTTTTTTTATAACATATTCATGGTTCATTGATCTTTTATTTACTTTAAAGTGTTGAAGCTTTTCTGTTCTGTAACAAGTGAAATTCCTGGATTAGTTTTATTTATGATTAATGAGCAACTGAATGTATTATGAATTTTCTAATGAGGATTTTTTTTAAATATATTACAATAATGTGCCAGCCTGGTGACACTAAGGGTTGAGGCACTGGGCGCCACACCTCACGCCACGCCGGCGACCCGAGTTCGGGAACAGGCACGGACCGCCAGGGATTGGCAGGGGCAGGGAAGGATTGAGCATCCGGTGGACTGCTCTCCTTCCTTGGGGAGGAGGAACTGCTGCATCGGCACCTGAGTGCCCTCCGGTGGAGACTGGGGAGCAAGGTGGTGTTCGCGAGCATAGGGGGAGCCGAGTGCAGACACTTCGAGAGGAGCATGCACGGGAGCATGCGTGTTCCACCTCGGCTGGTGTCATTGCACACACCCAGCTCCAGAGGGAGCAACAACAGAAAAAAATCTCACCTCAGTGCCTCTATGACACCACCTCGCCACCCTTCCATAACTCTCAGGCTGGCTCCCACTAACCCGAACCATGTCCATGACACCTTGGCTAGTGCCACAACCGTTCCCTAGGGGGTAAGCCAGGAGGCTTCAGGAGAACAGCTGATATGAGAGCGGGGGGGTGACGGGGTCGTGACCGGACTGAAACTTGGCACTGAGACAGCCAAAAAAAAAATATATTACAATAATAACTTTTAGGGCTGTGAATTTGTTTGAGTGAAACATTTAATATACCAGGACAATTGGAATGTAAGTTGTAAGCTCATCTTACATGTATTAAAGAGAATGCCACCCCAATGTTTTTTTTATCACTAGAATGCTTTCTTGGCATACTGAGACACTTTAAAATTTATGTGACAAGAACTCACTGGCTGTAGAGAATTCTTGATAACCTTTGCCCTTCTGAGGCTCCTCAGTTAAAGGCATACTGGTGTTAATTAGCTTCTCTGACGTAATCTTCTGTTACGTTTTAAATGTATATGTTTAACCAATGAGAATTATTTCTGTTTTTTCAATATAATCTGGTGTTAATAGTATGGAATATTTGAAATAACTGCCACAAAGCTTCTGAAGAAGAACCTGGTTGGTTCGAAAGCTAGAGCACTTTGTTCTTTTCTGTAACATCCATGTTGGTCCAATAAAAGGTATCAAATCATTTGTTTCTGGATCTGTTCTTAAAAGGACCAATACGGCACCTACAACATTTTTGAATGAAGCATAAATTTGTACAGTGTTCCTTGGCCACTTCACTTTCGCATCACTTTTCCTGTTTGTTTTTAGCACATGCTCACTACTCTTTGCACATGAATCTCTAGCAGTCTTTTTTGTCTTTCTACGCATGATCACTATGGCAAATTTAAATTTGACAATGCAGCTCAATCACTGGTCTGATGAAGGGGTTTCCCGAAATGTCACCACATCTTGCGGTCACCAGCAGTCAGTCTGTTTATTCATCATTTTAGTTGGGGTCTTTGTGCATTTTTATTTGTTATATTGTGCACCAAAAATCTCTCATTTACATTTATCTTGAATGAAATCTTTTCTATTTGGAGAGCACCTTTTTGGCACTATGTGTTTTTTTTTTTGTGAGTCTGCTGATTTAATTCCACCAAGAATGGAAGTTATCGAAGCAACCAACAGATAAGTGTGTCACTGAAGTGATACTGGATAAGAGTGAATACAATTAAATTTAAACAACAAGACTTGTTTTGTTGCTAATAATTTTGTTCTAATTTACACTTAAAAAGCAACATAGAAACTGACAGGCTGTAACTGATGACGATCTTTGCAGTTGCAGTCTAACTTCTTGTTAATCAGTGCCTAAGATGCACAGCATGTCTCTTGTCTTACAGCAAGAAAAAAACACACTCCACTCAGCTGGTTGCTGGGTGGAGTCATGTAAATAAAACGAGCCAGCCACTGTCTGATAGGAGCGGCTGATTTGTTTCAAGTACACAAAGTTTCTGCCCAGCAAGCAGCGAATAGTGTCAAAACCAGAATGTCCTGTGATTGGTGTGCACTGCCAAGCCCCTTGGAATTTCAGCTGCAATTGGTTCAGCAGTGACACACGTCTGATAATGCCGTTCATTGTTTCAAAATGTTTGGTGCGCAAGCGAAGCAAACATAAACATTTATTGTATGGTTTAATAATTCATTGTCAAATAAGCCAACAACCAAGTTGAAATGATAGGAACCCACGCTAGGTATTCCTCTAAAATGTCCAATGTTTAAATTCCAATTAAGACACACAATTGTGAAAAGTTAGTCAGAAACACAGGATAATCTGAGGGATGATACCGCATTGATTTTGAGGCTGCTCACAACATTCCAAAAGGTTCTGTCAAACAGTAGAATAAATTGGACAGCTATGGAGTATCTAGAGGTACAGTGTGGCTAGAAAAGAAAAAGACATAATAAACGAATAAAGATCAAATCAGAAATCAGCTAATATTTCCACTGAAACATAGGCAACAACATTTGGAAGTAATGAGCAATAAATTCAGAGATTGTCTCTCATATTTAGGTTTACTACTTCAGATAGGGAGTAAGGTCCAGTTCTTCACTGATACAATAAGGGCTTAGTGCTTTTAGGTAAAAAAAATCCATCAGCTTTCCTTCTGTGGAAGATTATTTAATCTGTCACCACCTCAAGGTAGTTGTGGCACATATTCCAAAGTAGTGAATTTTAAATCATGGGGATCTGAGTTGTGTGCCACCCCAAAGTGTACTCCTAATGCATTATCATAGTTCTTATTTTAAATGGCATGAATATGTTCCTGTATTCTAGTTTTCAGAAACCTTTTTGTTCTGCCAACATATTGCAAGGGCACCAGATTATATATACTTCATAAGTGCTTCTACAATTTAAAAAAATAGGTTGATCACTACACTTACATTGTGTTGAAGGGATGTATATAGATATTGCCCTCTGATGCAAAGTTGCACACATTGCAGAATCCACATTTGTGGAATCCTTTTGGTCATAAAGGAAGCCAGGTGGTAGGGGTGGTTGACTGGACAAAATGATTGGAAGTGAGTATGTCTCCCAGTGTTTTTCATATTCAAAAAGTAACCCTTGATTTGTTACCCACACATTCATGTAAATTAGTGTCCGCTTGTAACGTTGGCCAGTACTTATGAATTTAATTTCCTATTTGGCCGGCTACAGGATTGAAATTCAAGATTATGGCACATGGTAAAGTTTGTTCTGTGTCCCTGTGTTTAGGGACCAATAAGGTATCTGTATTCAGCATTTTTACTTTGCTGAGCACCTGATCCAACACTGATTGTTCATACAGTATCATCTCTTCAAGAGTCGGTTGGTAAGTTCACTGGCCTGGAAATCAAAAGTGTGACTATCTGTACAGTTGCATCTAATTCTCATGAATTGAGAGTATAGAACTGAATTTTTCAATTTTTTTAGGATGGGCGCTATTGTAGTGTAAAATGGAGTTTGCTGCCATGGGTTTTCTGTAGCCACATGTAGCCTCCAGTCCCTTAGCTTGTGGGCTGCTGGTATATAGACTGCATACATCTATGATCAGCCATATACTGTATATCTAGCATCCCAAACAAATCCATACAATTCATGTAATAAACTCACTGAAACATAGAAAATGACAGCAGATAAGGACCACTAGGCCCATCCAGTCTGCCCATATACCCTACCTTAAACAGTGCCCTCTAACCCTACCTGGTCAGTGGTTAGCGCCTCTCCCTCCCCCCTCTAGGGTACCCTTATGCCCATCTCATGCATGCTTGAATCCCCCCACTGTGCATGCTTCCACCACCTCCTGGTGTAGGCAGTTCCATGCATCCACCACCCTTTCAGTGAAAATAAACTTTCTCATATTGCCCCTCAAGCTGCCCCCCTCCAATCTCATTTCATGCCCCCTTTTTCTTGTACTCCTCTTATACTGAAAGAGGTAACCTACCTGTACCTTGCTCATACCTTTAAAGATGACCTTCCCTGATGGTCCAAAAAGTTACAGCTTGTAGTCATCCTATGCAGTACTGGACCTGAAAAGGTGTATGCATTTGTTATTTCTGGCCAAGATTTACTCTGCCTTCCATAATTTGGATTTGTTTTAGAGCCATGCTGCACTCGCCATTGCTGTTCAACTGCTGGGCTGCTAGCTCCTTATGACATCACTGTAGGATAGAGGAGTGACTCACACTGTGCAGTACCATGTGATTGCAACAATGTTGAAAGGGAAACCTACCAGTACTCAGTATACATGCTGTGTACTCCCTTCCCCAAGACACCCTATTAGCAATGCATTATACCAAAATCTAAATGCCTTGTCGGTATGTTTTTTTTGTGTGTGAAATTGACTCTGCCCTACAACGATGTCAGCAGTATAACCCTGGGCCCACAGCAACACCAGACTTGCTATAGAAGCTCTGGTACACCCTGCAGCTTTTAGCAGCTCAGAATGCAAAAACTAACTGCAGTAGACAGTAATGAAATACAATTCAAGAATCAATGCAAGAAGGGGTAATTAATGCCTGAAAGTCAAAGTGACTAGGGAAGGTCCTCTTTAAGATACTGTACTTGAACATTTCTATCATATCTCCCCATTCCCTCCTCTGTTCCAGTGTATACATACTGAGATCCTTCAATCTTTCCCCATGTCTTCTGTTGCAATCCCTGCACCATCTTTGTTGCCCTCCTCTGAACTACCTCCACCCTGTCTATGCCTTTATGTAGACATACCTCTCAACTTCTCAACATTAAAAATCATAGCACTGGTCTTCAAAAATCATAGCAAAGGGCCAGAATGTGTATCACTTTCTTATTTTAAACAATACTATGTCTACAGAGAGCAGGCCCCATAGAGATAGTGATAAGGAATGTTTCTATCAACTTAGTTCAATTATTTAATAGTTTGTGTGTCCAGAAATAGCTCTAACATTATGAGGAACATCAGTAAACCTATGAGAAGCAAGGGTAAATTTGAGTATGAAAATCATAGCGCTATGCGAAATTCATAGCAGTTGAGAGGTATGTATGTAGCTGTGGCCTCCAGAACTGTATACAGTATTCCAGATGTGGCCTCACCAGCATTTTGTATAGTGTCATCACCACCTCTTCTCCTACTAGTGATACCTCTACCTATGCACCTCAACATGCCACTGGCTCTCCTGACCACCTTTAGAAACATAGAAACATAGAATTTGATGGCAGATAAGGACCGCTTGGCCCACCCAGTCTGCCCATTTCCCTACCTACTGGATAAACTGCAGATCCTAGCTAACCAACAGCCTATTTCTTCCTACCTCCACCCCCTAGAATTGCCTGATGCCTGTCCGGTGCATTCTTGAATTCCACCACTGTTTTTGACTCCACAATCTCCTCAGGAAGGCTGTTCCATGCATCCACAACCCTCTCCATGAAAAAATACTTCCTCACATTATCTCTGAGCCATTCACCCTCTAGCTTCAAATTGTGCCCCCTTGTTTTTGCATGCCTCTTTTTCTGAAAGATGCTACCCTCTTGGACTTTGTTGATTCCCCTGAGGTACTTGAAAGTTTCTATCATGTCCCCCCTCTTCCTCTTCTCCTCGAGGCTATACATATTAAGCTCCTTAAGTCTCTCTTGATATGTCTTCTGGGGCAGACCCTGCACCATTTTAGTTGCCCTCCTCTGGACTGCCTCCATCCTATGTCTTTGCAGAGATTGGGTCTCTAGAACTGCACGCAGTACTCCAGATGGGGTCTCACCAGCTGTCTGTACAAAGGGATAACAACTTCCTGTTTTCTACTGTTGATGCCTCTCCCTATGCATCCCAGTATTCCTCCAGCCCTCCATAGAAACATAGAAACATAGAAGTTGATAGCAGATAAGGACCACAAGGCCCATCCAGTATGCCCATTTCTTTTTCTACCTTATAAATGTGCCATCGGCCTTTGCTTTGTCAATGGTCTATCTATTCATATTCATCTGTATTGCTCCCTTATGCGTATCCCATGCCTGTTTGAAGCCCTGTACTGTATTCATATCCACCACTTCCTTACTGCCCTCTCACATTGCTTGCTCAGCTTTAGGTCATCTGATATGACTACCCCCAGTTCCCTTTCCATTTTTGTTGTTGTTGGTATCTCACCCCCCATTGTGTACTCTTCCCTTGGGTTTTTGTTTGCCAGGTGCATTACTTTCCACTTCTTAGCATTGAATCTAAGCTGCCATACATTTGACCATTCCTCCAACCTTGCCAAGTCCCTTCTCATCCTTTCCACCCCACCTTGTGTATCAACTCTGTTGCACATCTTTGTGCCATCTGCAAAGAGACATGTTTTTCCTTCCAGTCCCTCTGCAATGTCACTTATAAAGACATTAAAGAGGATTGGTCCTAGTACTGAACCCTGCGGTACCTCACTAGTAACCCCCCTTTCTTCAGAGTGGACTCCATTTACTATTACCCTCTGTGTCCTGTTCTCCAGCCAATTCTTTACCCAGGCTACAGTCTTGGGACCCACTCCCAGGCTTTGTACATTGCTTGGCCACCTTTAGATCCTCTGAGATGATAATCCCCAAATCAGTTTCCATCATGGTGATCACCAGCAATACCCCCCCCAAGCCTGTAGCTCTCTGTAGGGTTTCTGCACCATAGGTGAATGATTTTGCACGTCTTCACATTGAACCTCAGTTGCCACCTATTTGACCATTCTTCCAGTCATTCCAGTACCTTTCTCATCCTGTCCACCCCATCTGGAGTGTCCACCCTGTTGCAGATTTTGGTGTCATCTGCAAATAGGCATACCTTCCCTTCCAGCCCTTCCATGATGTCATTGATAAAGACATTAAAAAGGACCGGCCCCAGGACCGACTCCTGGGGTACCCTGCTGGTCACCTCCTTTTCCCCGGACTGGGTTCCATTAACCATTAACCTCTGCTTCCTGTCCTTCAGCCAGTTGTTAACCCATTTCACCACATTGTGGCCCACACCCAGGCTGCCCAACTTATTTACCAATCTTCTATGTGAAACGGTGTTGAAAGCTTTGCTGAAATTGAGAAATTGAGGTACTGTATGGCACATCTACTGCACCCCCGCCCCCGGTTCTCCTCCTTTGTCATCCAGTCAAAAAAATCTATCAGGCTAGTTTGCCATGACCTTCTTGCCATGAATCCATGCTGTCTTGGATCCTATGCTCTGATGGATTCCAAGTGTTCCACCATCCTTTCTTTGAGCACAGTTTCCATAATCTTTCCCACTACCAATGTTAGGCTGACTCACTGAACAGAGCTGACAGTGGTGCTGCTAACTCCTCCCTTAGCTCCCTTAATAGCCTGGGATGTATGCTGTCAGGGCCCATTGCCTCGACCACCTTCAGTTTTGTGAGCTCCTCAAGAACTCACTCAACTGTAAATGGACTGGTGTTCACCTCCCTTCCCCCTTGTGTCTGCTGCTTAGTGGTGGTCCCTATCCCTCCTCTTCCTCTGAGAACACTGGGCAGATGTATTTATTTAGTATTTCTGCCTTTTCCAAGTCCCCCTTCACAGACACCCTTCATCCCCTCTGGGCCTTACAATCCCACCTCTGTCTTTCCTTCTTTCGCTGATGTACCTGTAGAATAAATTATCCCCTTTTTTAACTGTCTTAGCTAGTCTTACCTCTTTTGTGCCTTAGCACTCCTAACAGCTTTCCTCACTTCCTTCAGAATCTTTAGGTGCACCACCCTATCCTCCTCCCTCTGTGTCCCTATATTTCTTGAAAGCCAGCTTTTTTTGTTCTTACCTTCTCTGCTACTTCTGTTGAGAATAATAATGGTTTCTTCCTTCTCTTATCCTTGCAGTTTCAGCAGTTCACCTTACCCAGCTAGTCGAATCTCCCACTAGAATCAACTATAAAACTGGGACAGGTACCTTACTGGACTGGGTGCTCTCTAACCACCCTGATCATATATTGGACACAACCATACTCCCAGATGCCTTCAGTGACCACTCCCCAGTCTTGTTTCATTGGGTGAACAAATTCTCTAAACCACCCACTAGAACAATTACCACCAGGTTACTCATTCGTGGGCATCTTGAATCACTAAAAGCTGACCTGCATAATCAGGACTGGTCAATGGTGTACACAGCTAACAATGCTGACATTGCCCTTGACCAATTCATTCTTCAGTTCAATGCTATATGTGATAGGCACGCCCCTTCTTCATAAAAAACATAAAATCAAAGGCCGCTGTAATCCCTGGTTTTCTTCAGACCTCCTTGAGCTTCTGAATGCCAGGGACCATCTATGGCACAGGTCCAGGTCCCTGTGTAACTAGGCCAACATTCAGAGGTTCAAAGTGGCTAGAAACAACTGCACGAGGGCTATTCGTACAGCTAAAAATCAATATTATAAGGAAGTGATCTCTCAGACCCGGAATGATGGCAGAATATTTTGGACTAACCTTAAAGAGGTCACTGGGAGAGACCTCAGATCTGCCCCTACCATGCTTAACATTGATAGTGTACCCTCACTTGACCCCAAACTTATTGCTAACACTTTTAACAATGCTTTCATGGACCTGAATGGTGTCCTGCCACCTGGCTACTTCTCTCACCCCTTCACAAGTGACTCCTCTGGCAAAGAGACTCAGCACCCTTCTCATTCTCCTTTCTACTTCAAAACCCTCTTGGCCCATGAAGCCAGAAATTACATACTCAAGGTATTAGAGAAATCAAGATTTAGTGGTGACACCCTGGATCTTAAGTTTGTAGCCCTTACGCTGGATGAAATTCTGTCACCTCTAACACATATTATTAACATGTCACTCAGTTACTCTCAATTCCCTCAGAAATGGAAATCTGCCACTGTGACACCAGTTCATAAGTCTGGGGATCACACAATTACTGGGAACTACAGGCTTATGTCTATTGTGCCCCCACTCTTGAAAGATCTTGAGCGTATAGTGGCTGACCAACTGGTTGAATACTTAGAAAAATATCAGCTACAATGCCCACAACAGCACAGGTTCCTAAATGGTCATAATACCACTACCGCCCTTCTGGAGTTCACAGGCTTTATTCACCACTCCTTAGATCAAGGACACCTGGCAGGTGCTGCTTTAATTGATTTAGCCAAGGCTTTCGAAACAGTGAATCATGCCCTCCTGGTTGAACAGCTTACCACCATTGGCCTAACTCGTGACAGCGTAGCTTGGTTTGAAAGTTATCTGCACAACCGTTCACAGCAAGTGAAGATTGGTAACACCCTCTCGGATAGCAGACCTGTCCTATCTGGAGTTCCTCAAGGGTCCATCTTGGGCCCCCCTTTATTTAATCTTCCTTACTCCTGTCAGGGTCACATTCTTTTATATGCTGACAATGCTGTCCTATTTACCAGTGATCCAGACCCTAAGGTTCTTGAATCCAGGCTACAGAGTAATTTTGTAGTCACAGAAAGATGGTTCCATAAGTACAAGTTAATTATGAATTACAAGACTAACACTATACTGTTCTCCAGCTCCCAAAATAGGCACATAACTTACCCTCTATCACCAAAGAAGAGTGATATCCCCTGTGGCTAGTTCAGCTCTTTAAATATCTGGGGATTACTACTGACAGTACGATGACCTATGCCTATCACATTGACAACATTGTTAAGGCTGTTAACACCTGCATTGGGCTACTTTATAGGTATAAGCAGTGTTTGACCCCAGAGGCTCTTACCCTGGCCATTCAAAGCTCTCTTGTCTTGCTTATTGATTACGGCTTATCAGTCTATGGATCAGCTACTGATACAACTCTTCACTGCATCATAGTTGCGCTCAACAAAGCATGCTAGCTCCTTGCCAGCTCAGCCCTTCTGTCCCATACCTGCGACATGTACGCTCAAGCTAACTGGCTCCAGTTCAAAGGTAGACTCATGTACCAAACATGTTTACTAGCCAAAAAAGTAAGCTTAGGCAAAATGCCCCAGGAGTGCAAAAGCTTATTACCCCCACTATCAACCGTCGATGCACCAGAAGCTCTACTAGCCAGATTTTTAATATACCCCACTGTTGCACTTCTCTGGAACAAAGGTCCTTTGCCTACCATGCCCACTATGGATGAATTCACTGCACCATGACATCACTTCAGCATTCGCCTTGGGCTCCTTCAAGGTTAAACTTAAGCAACAGCTAGTTGCTGATGCCAGTTGTGACTTCTTCCAATAACCTTCCTTCTTGTGACCAGCATTTATTCTAACCTTATGCTATCCTGACCTTATGCATAACTGTTCTCAGCATGTAAATAACTGTTCTAAGTTGCTAATCATTCTCCTTTCACATTTCCTCTTGATCCCTTCCACTCTTTACCCTCACCCCTATATGGCTTTCCCCCTATCCTCCCTCCCCACTGTTATATCTCCTGAGCTCCCTTGCTCACTTTAAAATGCTTTGTCCCATACCTTCTCACCTCTGACGAGGCCCCTGGACTGATGCCATCCCTTACCTTGTTGATTATTAGATATTAGGCTGAGTATGTTCTCATTTTCCTGTAAAGGGTTGTTTCATAAGACCCCACCCCCTCTAATATGACCCTTTGAATTCCAGGTTTTAATCAAATATGCACCTTGGCATACATTGTACAATGCCACATGTATTGGAATTTCTCTAGTTATATACTGTTGTAATGTCTTGTATAATTCCTTGTTTTTTTGTTCTCTGTCTCATACTTTTCCAATATGTATTGTTCATCTGATGTGGAACCTATGAAATGAGTTTGCTCTCAAAGGTGTTATCCAAAATTTAAATAAATAAATAAAATCCTTGCTTCTCAGCCTTATGCACTGGTTTGTTACTTCCATTGTGACTCCTTTCAGGTGAGCCCACTGGTCCTCTACCCCTCCTCTAGCCTCCTTCCTTGCAAGGGCCTCCCTGATAGATATCCCTATCCTAGCAAAATCTGCACTCCTAAAATCCTATGCTCTCACTTTTGTGTGACTTACCCGCACCCCTGTACCCATATCAAACCAAACTGTGTGGTGGTCATTGGACCCCAGCTGACCTTCCACCCGGACTTCTTTTATTCTGTCTCCGTTGGTCAGTACTAGGTCCACGATTGCCCTGTCCCTGGTGGGTTCGAGCACTAACTGCCTGAGGCATGCCCCTGAAGGGAATCCAGGATGTCTCGGCTCCTGGCTGATGCAGCCACTGGGATGGTCCAATCCACATCAGGCATGTTAAAATCCCCAGTTAGTGGTACCTCCCCATTTTGCTGCCATCTCATGTATTTCATCCCCTAGCATTCTATCCCCCTCCTCCCCTAAGCTGGAGGCCTGTAGATCAGCCCTATTTAAATTGCTGTGCCATTTCCTGGCTTGAGGGTGACCCACAGTGCTTCAGCCACTCCCTGCATTGTCGGTACCATGGTAGCTTTTATTCCTTCCCTGACGTACAGAGCCACACCCCCCTCCTTTTTTCCTCTCCCTATCTCTCCTAAACAGAGCATAGCCCGGTATATTTATCTGCCAGTCATGGTTTCCAGTGTACTATATCTCTGATATAGCCACCATGTCCAGGTCAGCCTCTGCCATCAAGGCCATCAGGTCTGGGATTTTATTTCCAGACTGTGGGCATTTATACACATGGCCTTCTACTTTGCTCTGCTTACCCACCCTTTCTTCTTGCTTCTGTCTACTTTTTTCTTCCTCCCTACCCCTGCTGCTTTACTATGTTGCCTCTCTACCTCTGTTACACCCGTATAGTGGATTCAGATGTTCCTGTTGCAAACTTAACTTCCTGATCTTCCTGTATGACTGCTCTAACCTGTGGGAGCAGACTGCTTGAGTCTCCCTGCTCCAACTGGCCCCCCCTTGGCAATCTCTAATGCGAAACTTGAGAGTAGTATCTCTAATGTGAGACTTGAGGGTGGTTACTAGGGTTTGCAACTGGTAATCTAAATAGATTCCCAGATTCTGGGTAACAGACCCAATGCCCAAAACTATCGGCATACCTGGGGGATTCAGGGCATCCTTAAGTGTCTTGGGCAATATATAAAAAGTTGGAGCTGTCGGGAATTCAGGCTGTAAAAAGCCTACCTCCTCATATGATACACATCCCCGTTCTAAAGCCCGTGTAACCATTTGTGTCAGTACCCCCTGATAACATTTGGTGGGATTTGTGTCCAATTTACCGTAATCATCTGATACATTTAACAACTCATACACTTTAACCATGTAAAAATCTTCAGACATAATAACAATGTTGCCTGCCTTATTGGAGGGCTTAATGACAGTACCTCTGAGATCCCTCAGTTCCTTCAGGGCCTCCCATTCCAACGGTGTAATATTGTTGTTAAATCAGAATTTCTTGCCATCCAAGATTTTTTCAAATGATTCTTTCGAAATTGCTGATTGCAGGACAAGTGGGAGCTCCTGGACAAAAGATCAACTTAGATCTAAATGGGGTACATCTAAACTGTATTCCATCATTGTTTGGTGCAAATTCAGTCAGCACTTCGGTTAGATCATACTAATCAATAATATTCTGTCCACTAAAAAAATCCTTATATTCTGATGAGGATGTTGTTTCCATCAAATCTGGTGTTAAAGGATTTTGATGATCCACACTGAAAGATCTTCCGGAGATAGTAGGTGTGCAGGCAAATAATTATCTCCAGCATAGGCCATCATTTGTGTAGTAGCCACTGCCTCTTCAATGTTATCAAGACCCATGTTTAGACTGGATAAGTCTCTATTCATATTTCTAAAGTGCTACCTAAGTTTTAGTTTGCGTACAAAATGAAAGAGGTACACCTTAATATTCAATAAATCCATGTGTGGACTTGGTACAAATGATAATCCCTTGCAGAGTAAGCTTTTTTGACTGTCAGTAAGAATGTGATCAGTCAGGTTAATAATTGTTATTTCCTCAGCTGGTAACATTGTTTGCTCGTTTCTCCCTTTCTCCCTCCTGCCTCTGTGTGTTTTTTTCTTTGGGAGTTTTTTGGTTGATTGGTATTTTTTATCGACCTTCAGATTTATTCTGCTTGTTTGCTTTTCTATTTTTACTCTTGGCTCCCAATACTCCTGAATGGGGTGGGGGGCATGGAGGTGTCCTGATAGTTCGATTATTTTTCTGAAGAGCCTGTTCCTGACTGTTCCTCTTCAAAGTGAACCTGTCTGTTTGCTGTGTTGGTTCCTTCTGACCACACTGTGCGCCTCTGGTTTTAGAGCATTGTCTGCTCTTTCTCTGAGATCTGTGATGCCTTTCCCACAAGAAAACTTCACCTCTTTCAAAGCCGGTAGAGCCTCTGTTAAGTTTATGTTTCTTTCATAGGAAGAATTCTTTCTCGTGCTTTGCTGTTTTTGATATATATTCGTTGTTCAGCTCCTTAAATTTGGGATCACTTAAATACTGACCGATTTGGTTTTGTATAGTCTCAATCTATTTAATCTTTCTTAATGTTTATTGTTTTTTTTTAATCAATATTTTCATCAGGGTGTTAGTACACTCTGTCAGCGCTCCCTCCCACTCTTTGTTGAAATTGGCCTCTTCTTCAGTCAATCCACAAGAGGGCAACTTATCTGTATGGAGTCCCCTAGGTGACAATCCCTGTTCAAGGCAGTTTTGGGCAACTTATTTATATGGAGTCCCCTAGGTGACAATCCCTGTTCAAGGTATTTTTCTAAAGTTATACCATTATAAAAGTGATTTAGTTTGGCAAATCTGCACTTCATTAGTTTGCTAAAAAAATTATCAAGTTCCTCAGTATGAGGTCCAGGTTCCATACCTTCTGAAAATAAAGCTCATCTCACTCTTTCTCTGCGTTCGTTAACTGCTTCAGTGTTTTCCAAAGAACGATAGTCTCCTGTAGCTGCTGTAGTTTTAGGAATCCCTTGCTCCGTATTTTGGCTCATATTTTAAGCACTTGAACTTAACTAAATTGCAGATTTCAGGAAACCTTCACAAATTCTTCTCCTCTTTGGTAAATACTGGCTCGTCTCCCATCCGACCCAAAGCAGGCTTGTGGTTTTGGCAGCAATCCAACAAGACACAAATGTCACTCAAAGCAAAAAGCAAATTGTGCTCAGGAGTCAGGCAGGGGGTGCAGGTAAAGATTGCCAACCAAACAACAATGGTAAATGACAGACCAGCACTCCAGGAGTATGCTCAGTGCAGTTTTATTCCAAGTTTAGAGAAGAGTAAGCATGGAAAAACGCTAACTCACAGCCCCAGTGCTTTGACCGTGAGGTTTTCCTCAGGGGTGTGTTTACACATTACAGCAGACCTCTCATTTAAGCAGATACTCTTAAAGCAACAGTGAGTAAAATAAAACATCCTCAATATTGAGTATGTAAAGAGAAATAAAATAATATGAATATCAGGTTTGTAAAGGAGTTCCTGACTAATCTGTATTTTGTAAAAAGAGATTCCAGCCATATTGGTCCTTGGAAAACAGGAGATGATGGAAGGTTTGATACCTTTTATTAGACCAAGTGTCTTGTACAAAGATGGAATTATATACAAGCTTTCAGGGCCTCACAGGTCCCTTCTTCAGGTGACTAATATGTATAAATTAAAGCATATTATTAAGTTGCAAACAATATTGAATATATAACATTTAAACTGATAATGCAGGAAAAAAGTGAGATCTTCCCCAAAGGGTTAAACCAATGTTTACTCCTTGTTAAGGTTAGAATGCTAGCACATAGTCTGAAGAAGCTGCCAAGTGCAATTGCATAAGTATCCAAGATTTTGAGGCAGCGGTTAAAATATTTTACTGACCACTTAAAAACAGAAATTCTGCTGGCACAAGGAAACCCATATTTTTAAGAAGTGATACTTAAGAGGAAGGAGGGTTGTAAAGTGAAAAAGTAAACAATATGAAGTTGTGAATAAGGAGGGGGAATAATCTGATGGGGTACACAATGTGCACTGGTTTAACAGAACGGAGAACAAGAGCCATAATTCATTGACAGGAAAGAAGAGTTTTTTAAACTGCTCAATGTCAAAAGTCAAAACATCCATTGAAGTCATAATAAAAACTCTGGATTCTAAAACTGCGTCACATCTATAGCTTAAATTTTGGGTCAGAGTCTGTGCCCACACTGGGCGTCTTTATTACAAAGAAAACATTATTATTTGTTTCTTCTCAGTTTAAAAAAATATTTATGCTGAAGCTCTAACTATTTACAATAATTACCAAATCCTATTTCAAAACGGCATGCACGCCTAACTATTTATCGGTAAGTAGTTTTTATAATGACTTCAATGGATGTTTTGATGCTTGACCTTGAGCAGTTTTAAAACCCTCTTCTTTCCTGTCAGTGAATTATAGCTCTTGTCATCCATCCTATTAAACTAGTGTACATTGTGTACCCCCATTAAATGATTCCCGCTCCCTATTCATAACTGTATTTTGTTTTTACTTTACAACCCCTTCCCCTTAACTATCACTTCTTAAAAATATGGGTTTCCTTGTGCCAGCAGAATTTATGTTTTTAATTGGTCAGTAAAATATTTTAACTGCTGCACCAAAATTTTGGGTACTTATGCAATTGCACTTGGCAGCTTCTTCAGACTATCTGCTAGCATTCTAACCTTAACAAAGAGTGAACATGGGTTTAACCCTATGGGGAATATCTTGCTTTTTCCTGCATTATCTGTTTAAATTTTATATATTCAATACATTAATATTGTTTGTAAGTTAATAATATACTTTACAAATATACGAAAATTGCCAGCAGATACAGACCCTAGGGTCTATCGAGTCTGCTCAATTGTGCAGCTATCAGTGTTCTACTGTGCAGCTACCGTCCCCCCACCAATCCGGTAGTGACCTTCCCCCTGACCCTGTCCCACCCCTTCTTAAAACTGCCTACCGTTTTTGACATTGACAGCTCCTTTGGTAGTGCGTTCCACCCATCTACCTCCCTTTCCATGAAGTAGGGTCTTCTCATCTCCCTCTTGAACCTCCCCTCTCCAATCTCTGACTGTGACCTCTAGTGTTTCTCCCACCCTTCAATCTAAAAATCCCTTCTGTACTAACCTTGTTTATACCCCTCATATATTTGAACGTTTCAATCATATCCCCCTCTACCCTCCTATCCTCCAGGGAGTACATGCTGAGCTCCCTCAGTCTCTCCTCATAGGGTCTGTCATCCATTCCTGTGATCATGCCAGTGGCTCTGCTCTGGACCCCTTTAGTAACTTTATATTTTTCTTTAGGTAGAACTGCCAGAACTGCAAGCAGTACTCAAGGTTCAGTCTGACCAGTGACCAGTACAGAGGTAGGATGACCTCCCTCCCTCCTCCGTGAGGTGATTCCTCTGGAAATACACCCTAACATCTTGTTAACCTTAGCTGCTGCTCTCCTGCACTGCGCTGAGTGGTTCATTTGCCCTGTGATCATCACCCCAAGCTCTTTCTCCTCTTCTGTAGTTGATAACTGCCCCCCTCCCCCAGCGTGTAGCTGAACTTTTGGTTTCTAGCTCCGATGTGCATAACCTTGCATTTTTTTTTTGGTAAAACCCGTCTGCCAAGTGTCTGAACAGTGCTCCAGTTTATCCAGGCCCTCCGGCAGCCCTAGCCATCCCTCTGTGCTATCCACCACTGCACCGATCTTCATGTCATCTGCAAATGGGCTTATCTTATTGCTGACCGCATCTGCGGTGTTAACAATAAAGATGCCAAAAAATGCTGGACCCAGCACTGAGGCCTGTAGAACCCTGTAACAAACTCCTTTTCCTATCTTCCCCCACCATCACTACTCCCCTTGCGGCCCTACTAAATCTTTCTTTCACCACCGAGTCACTCCCCTCCGAATGGAAGCATGCCACTGTCATACCCCTTCCAAAAGGTGGTGATCCTACCTCCACTACTAACTACCGTTCCATCTCCCTCCTCCTCGCCCTCACCAAACTCCAGGAACACCTAGTGCTATCCCAACTCTCCCACTTTCTCTCAGAAACTAACTTCTTCACCCCATTTCAGTCCGGTTTCAGAAAACACCACTCTACCACCTCCTTCCTACTAAGACTCATGGACTCCATCCTCACTGGGATGGATAAAGGGCTAATCACTGCTGCTATTTTCATTGACGTAGCAAAAGCCTTTGACACGGTATCCCATTCTCTCCTACTATCCTGCCTAACAGGGGCTGGGTTAGCAGCGTCCGCCACAAACTGGTTCAGTGCCTACCTACTAAATAGAACCCAATCCACTAAAATAGCTGACCACACCTCCTCCCCCCCATCACCACCAGTATTCCCCAAGGCTCAGTTCTTGGCCCCATCCTCTTCTCCATCCTTCTAAATGATCTGCCTAACTCTTGCTCCACTACCGCAATCCACATGTATGCAGATGACACGGTCCTCTTTACCTCCGGCCAGACCCACGAAGAACTCACCTCCAAACTTCAAACCAATTTCAACAAAATCCAACACTGGTTCAATACCAACCAACTCTCCCTAAATGCCAAGAAAACTGTCCCTATGTCTTCCGGCACTAGACAGCGTCTATCCAAACTCACCCACCCTCTGATCTTCCATACCCTAAATAACACTATCCTTGATGAAGTGCCCACCTTCAGATATCTAAGGGTTTGGCTTGATCGCCACCTCTCCTTTTCCACACACGTGGATGCCATCATTTCAAAACTGCGCCCAAAACTTAGTGTCCTCTATAGAAACCGCACTAGTCTCCTGCTACCTGTCAGATGTGAATTAGTCCAGAAAATTATTCTACCCTCCTTCAACTACTGTGATGTCGTTTACAGCTCCACCTCTAAGACCACCTAGCCAGACTTGACTCCCTCTTTAATGCTTTCTGCCGCTTGGCCCTTGATGCCCCCTGGTCACATCACTTCGAGCTCTACCGTTCACTGGCCCTGTCATCCCTGAGTAACCAGCACCTGATTCATAGTGTTAAATTTGCTTCCAACTTCTGGCTCAGCTCCTTCCCACCCTACATCATATCCTCCCTATCGTCCCCACCTACCCCCACCCACGCCCTCAGGTCTACTGACGCTAGGCTATTAGTCATCCCTCACTGAAGGACCACCGCCAGCCAATCGGCCTTCTCTTACCTCTCCCCTAAACTCTGAAACAGCCTGCCGGCCCAGATCTGCCATTCTTCATCCAAACACTCCCTATCCTCTGCCCTCACTAACTTCCTTGCACCAAATTGCAACTGCCCCTGACCTCCCCGATAGCTTCTCTTCCCCGTCCCCTTAGCACCTGACCAGCAGCTCGGCCTTCGCCTAATTGTCTGGCTTACACTGCCCCATGCACTTACACTATCACCTTATTCACTCCAATATCTCCCTTCCTCCTCCTTCCTAAATAACCCACGCCTTCAGCCTTACTCACAGCTACTAACTCCCTCCTTCCCCCATCGCACCTAACTCACCCCTAACACCTAGTGTTTACTAGTCCACTCCTCCTCTACCCTCTATCTTCGCTCTCCAACTCCTACTGTCAACTTTGTGAATCTCGCTTCAGCTCAAGTTCTGTTACTGGCACTTATGTAATCATGTATTGCGCTCCATGTGTACCCATGATATGTATACCCTGTCCTTGAAGATCATGTTCTGTACTGTTCTCCCTATGTAAAAAGTTCAAATGTAATCCCACCCAACTATGTACATTATCTGTATTGTTCTACTTCTAAATTCAACTTTTGTATGTATACTTGCCTCCTCTGTAACCCCTCACCCCAGGTCGCACTGTGAGGCGAGCATCTTTTTGCTCAATGTGGCTCTCCTGGTGAAACATTTTCAATAAATAAATAAATACAGCTTTTGGAGATGAGAGGTCCCCCTTTACCACCACCCTCTGCTGCCTGTCTTGCAGCCGGTTTCTGACCCAGTCCACCATCTTCCCCCTACCCCCAGGTGACCAAGTTTGCTAACCAGCCTCCCAAAAGGCACCAAATCAAAGGCCTTGCTGAAGTTTAAGTACAGGACATCCACCACCTGGCCCCTGTCTATTGCCCTTGTTACATACTAGCCTCTCCTTAATGAAAGTCTCCATCAGCTTTCCCACAATGGGAGTGAGGATGACTGGCCTATAGTTCCCTGTCTTATCCTTGGGCCCACTTTTAAGGATGGACACCACATGCACCATCCTCCAGTCCAGGGGCACACAACCAGTTGTTAGAGAGGTGTTAAGCAAGTCTGTCCATGGCACTGCCAGGAGTTCTGCCATCTCCCTCAGCACCCTGGGGTGGATGCCATCCAGTCCCAGTGCCTTGTCCACCCTCAGGGCTCTAAGACCTTCCAGCACTCTGCTCTCTGGGATAACCTCCTCTGTAAGATCCCCCCCTGGACCCCACAGCTCCCTTCCCCTCTGGCAATGGCCCCTGCTTCTCCTTGCTAAATACAAACTAGAAGCAGTCACTGATCGCTTCTTCTGGTTCCACCCCATTCTCCACCCACCCGTCACCCACCTTGATCCTAACAATTTGATCCTTACAGGTTCTTTTCTCTCTTATGTACCTGAAGAAATCCTTCTCCCCCTCTCCTATCCCTTGAGCAAGCCCTTTAATTTACACTAATAAGTCAGGAACTCATTTACAGACCTGACATTCATATTATTTTTTTTTCTCTTTACATACTTAATATTGAGGATGTTTTATTTTACTTACTGTCACTGTAAGATTATCTGCTTAAATGAGAGGTCTGTTGTAATGTGTTGATGCTCACCCTGAGGAAGACCTGTTGGTCAAAGTGCTGGGGCTGCAAGTTGGCATGTTTTTCCATTCTTACTCTTCTCTATACTTGGAATAAAACTGCATTGAGCATACTCCTGGAGTGCTAGTCTTTCATTTATAAATATTCCACTATGCCAGTTGCACTAAGTACTCCAGCTAGTTTTCCCAGCCTGTTGCCCAGTGTATTTCATGAAGAAATCACCCTGAAAAATCTAGAAGTGCACTGGTCTCCCCCTCATCCTGCTTTGATTGCTTCCAGTTCCACTACACAGGATAGAAGGGATTCCTCCAGAAACGTAAAGGCAATCATCCACCTATCTGTCTTGCATAGAAAACATGAAGCTGCCAGAGTCACATGTGAAAGTGTGCTGATAATTGTAAGTCCACTTTAAACCATTATATAATGTCCCCAGCCACCAACGTATGCATCAGCAGCAGCCCCGCCCAGCCCAGTGTTGATGTTTAGTCATCGCATGAGAAAGGTGACACTGAGACTGGGTCTACCATGGGTTTGTCAGACACTCATATTATCTTGTCACAAGGGGGAAAAGTACAGTTATTTGTGGGAGATGGGGCAAAGCAAGGTGTCAGAGAGTGAGGGCTGTAGAGGTGTGGCACTGTAGCATCTAATGTAGCTCAGGCTGCAGAAGGCTTGCCCCTGACAGCTCAATGAGGAGCAGGCTTATACTGATGGTGTTCAGCCTGGGTGATGGGTGCCAGTGTTGTGTAGTTGAAAAGCTGGAGCTGCATCTATTATTGTGCGGCTGCATCCTTTCATTGACTGCACAAGATACCATGCAGCACCCAGCTGAGCATCATCATCAGCCTGCTCCTCAAACTTGACAGCGAACCCATCCAAGATTTAAAGTGTGCAGCTCCAGTAAGGACTTTCCTGCTGTATGAGATCAGCAGAATTGCCCTTAGTAGCATGTAATGAAGAAAATTCATTTAGAAGTTTATGTCCCGTTCCTCCCACTCAGCCACACATCAATAGCAGCATTCGCTCCATGATATCCCAGCATCACTTTGTGGCACTCTTTAGATCCTGTCAAGTGAGCTGTTTAAATGGCTGACCCCTGTGTCACTCTTCTGATGCCCACTGAGCAGGCTTCTTACATAGAAGCACATAATGTGTCGGCAGAAAAGGACCAGTAGGGAACCCAGGGGAAGAGTACACAATGGGGGGTGAGACACTAACAACAACAAAAATGGAAAGGGACCTGGGGGTAGTCATATCAGATGACCTAAAGGTGGGCAAGCAATGTGAGAGGGCAGCAAGGAGGGCTGGGGGATACTGGGATGCATAGGGAGAGGCATCACCAGTAGAAAACAGGAAGTTATTATCCCTCTGTACAGAAGTTGGTGAGACCCCATCTGGAGTACTGCGTGCAGTTCTGGAGACCCAGTCTCTGCAAAGACATAGAAAGGATGGATGCTGTCCAGAGGAGGGCAGCTAAAATGATGCAGGGTCTGCACTGGAAGACATATGAAGAGAGACTTAAGGAGCTTAATATGTATAGCCTCGAGGAAAGGAGGGAGAGGGGGGACATGATAGAAACTTTCAATTACCTCAAGGGAATCAACAAAGTCCAAGAGGGTAGCATCTTTCAAAAAAAGAGGTGTGCAAGAACAAGGGGGCACAATTTGAAGATAGAGAGGAGCGGCTCAGAGGTAATTTAAGGAAGTATTTTTTCACAGAGAGGGTTGTGGATGCATGGAACGGCCTTCTGGAGGAGGTTGTGGAGTCAAAAACATTGGTGGAATTCAAGTATGCATGGGACAGTCATAAGGCAATTCTAGGGGGTGGGAGTAGGAAGAAGTAGGCTGCTGGTTAACTGGGATCTGCAGCTTATCCATTAGGTAGGGAAATGTGCAGACTGGGTGGGCCAAGTGGTCCTTATCTGCAGTCAAATTCTATGTTTCTATGTAGGCCTATCCAGTCTGCTCTATTTTCCCTGTCTATTACTACACCCTGGATCCTATATGGTCACAGGTGCCCTCCCCCCCTTACCTCTACTTATTATACCCATGTGATCCCACACATGTTTAAAGCTCTCCACTGTCTTCTCCCCACCACCTCCTCTTCTGGCAGGCTGTTCCAGGCATCCACCACCCTCTCTATGAAGAAGTATTTTCTCACATCCTTCAAACTTCCCTCCCTCAAGCTTTGTAGCATGCCCCATGTTCTGGTGCTCCACTTACTGTGAAAGACTCTCCCCTCCTGCACCTTGTTCACCCCTGTGAGGTACTTATAGGTCTTAATCATGTCCCCTCTAGCAGTTCTGTCCTCCAGGGAGTGCATGTTGAGCTCTCACAGCCTCTTGTATGGTTTCTCATGCAACTTCCACACCATTTTATTATCCCTCTTCTGGACTGCTTCTACCATGTCAATGTCTTTGTGAAGGTGTGGCCTTTAGAACTATACACAGTATTTCATGTGAGTCTCACAAGTGGCCAATACAAAGACAACTCCATCTACCTTCTCCTGCTTGAAATCCCCTCTCTATGTGCCCTAGCATCCAGCTCGCCTTGCCTACTGCATTGTCACACTGCTCTGCCACCTTGAGATCAACAGATATGATCACCCCAAGGTCTCTTTCTTGCTTGGTAACTGTAAGTGTCTACCCCATCTTATACACAGCCACAAGGTTCTCCATCCCAGGTGCATGACTTTACACTTTTTAGCATTGAAACCCAGTTGCCACTCATTACTTCCTCTAGTTTCTCCAGACTCCTTTGCATTCTCTGCACCCCCTCCTGGGTGACCACCCTGTTGCAGATGTTTGTGTCATCTTCCCCTCCAGTTTTTCAATAATGTCACTTATGAAGACAGTGAAGAGGACAGAACCCACTACCGATCCTTGTGGTACTCCACTGATCACTATCTCATCCTCAGAGTGACTGCTGTTTACTACCACCCTCTGCCTCATATCTTTCAATCAGTTATATACTCAGCACACCACCTTCTCCCCATCCCCAGACTGCTAAGCTTCTTCATCAGCCTCCTATTCGGTAGTGTCAAAGGTCTTACTGAAGTCCAGATAGATCACTGCCCTCCCCAATCCACCTCCCTAGTTACCCAGTCAAAGAAATCTATGAGATTTGTTTGACATGACCTACCCCCTCTGAAGCCATGCTGCCAGTTGTTCTGCAGCCCATTTGTCTGCAGGTACTCAATTAGGTTCTCCTTCAGCAGGGACTCCATTAGTTTTCCCACCACTGATGTGAGACTGACTGATCTGTAATTGCTAGCCTTCTCCCTGCTGTCATTCTTATGCAGAGGGACCACATCAGCCCTCCTTCAGTACTCTGGTACGACTCCCATCTCCAATGAGGTGCTGAATAGTGTTGCCCGAGGGGTGAATACCACCATTTTCAGTTCCTTTAGTACCCTTGGTAGTTCCTGTCATGCCCTATCATCTTGTTTTCAATTAGGGCTCCTAATCCCTAGTGAACTCTCTCTTCCATAAATGGCTTGTGTCAGCTTCCTCTGGTGCCCGTTAATGTATGGCAGTTTGTCCCCTCCTCCTTCCACTATGAAGACTGAGTAGATGTATTTGCTTAAAATGTTAGCTTTTTCTTGGTCTTCCTCTGCACAGTTCCACCTCTCCCCATCTCCTAATTATCAGTATACAACCCCTTGACATCCTCCTTTCACTTACGTACCTGAAGAAAGTCTTATCCCCATTTTTGACCACCCGGGCGATCCTCTCCTCATTATGAGCCTTTGTTGTGTTTAATCTCCTTCCTGCCCCCTTTTTGTTTATCTTGATATACCTCCCTATTCACCTCCATTTGGGTCTTCTTGTACACTCTGAAAGCTGTATTTTTTCTCCCTGACTGCCTTAGCCACCTCCTTTGAGAATCACAGTGGCCTCTTTCTCCTCTTACCCTTTCTTACTACCTTCCAACAGCTTACCGTTACCTTAGGCATTTCCTTCTTTATTCTTTCCCATTGTGCCTTCACTCCCACTGGCTAGTCCTCCTTCAAGGTGCTTTCTAAGGCAGTCTCCCATTTCTTTAAAATCTGTACTCCTAAAGCCCAGGACCCTCATCCTACTGTGTTTTTCCCCTGTCCAATTCATATGCCAAACCACACTGTATGATGATCACTTGTTCCCAGGGGGCTACCCACTGTGACATCTGCAGTGCTGTCCCTGTTCATAAGTACCAGATCCAGAACTGTCCCATCTCTAGTGGGATTTGTAACCAGCTGCCTGAGAAATGTCCCTTGCAAGGGGTCTAGGATAACCCTCTCCTAGCTGTAGCTGTGCTGTAGCCAGGATGTTCCACTCTATATCTGGCAGATTAAAGTTCCCCATAATTACTACTTCCCCTTTGCTTGCCATTCTGCCAGTGGCCTCCCCCCAAAATCTGTCCCACTGTACACCACCCTCACATGGATAAAGGCCCCAAACCCCATCTCTAAGGCAACCCAAAGAGCCTCCTGCCCCTCCTTTTCCTCACTGTTGTTTTTATAATTTTTTTTTCAACTACACGCAACATACAATACATAGGATAGGGCAAGTTAGGATATGTATAAGAATGCATTATCTTGTGAATATATGACAGCACACAAAATTAAAAATATAGTCCATTGAAAAGCAACTAAGTACTACCAGTTGATGTCCTAATAATAAACTTAAAGGGTCACTGTCAGTCATTTCTGAGCATTTGTTTTAAAGTGTTAAAACCGGGTGCCCCTTGACATTTAAATGTGCACTGATGGCATATAATGGCAATCTGTGACAAAATGATAACTGAGTGTAAGTATTTTTATGAAAATGTATATCTACTGTCCTGACCATAACTCCAGCAGTCTTGCACGCCCCCAAGTCAATATGGCACAGAGCACCAGAAAACTCATAAATGAATGAGTTCTGATTTTTTTTTAAGGTATACTCTTTTAATCCAAGAAAGCATCTTAGGATGTACTATGAACTGACCAGTGTCAGTAATGCTGTGCACCAAGCACGATTGCTTTTTTAAACTTGGTTTTGAAAAGTAAACCCATGACTCTGGGCATGTGCATCAGCATTGGTGCTAATGCACATGTCCAAAGCCACGGCTTTACTTTTCAGCTTTTCATCTCACCCCAGATGAAATCCAAACTGGGAGGAGTGGACTGGTAAAAATTGGAACAGCCATTCCATACAAGTTATGCCTGGTACCACTCTAGGTCCAGTCTAGACCAATGGTCCATATTTTACCAAGACCCACCAAAGTGAGGTATGGGTCTCAACTTTTTGACATTTAGCTAGAATGGCTTGTTATGGCACTCCCTCACTTGCTATCTCCCTGTTGCACTGTGGCCAGTGCCGCTCCTGTGCCTCAATCCCCATCTGACCAACTGGAACTGCCTGCAAATCTCCCAGCCTTCTACTCACTGATCACATGGTTGGTTGCCACCTCCAATCCCTGCTGGCTGCCCTGTCAAAATCTCCACTAGCCCCAAACAAGGCTGCAACTGCACCCTCCCCAGTCTATTATAGAATAATCAAAAAGTCAGATTCCTGTAAAACTTTTTCAGATTTTAGTGATCAAAATAAAACTCAGAAGGTCTCCCTCATTTCACTGAGAACTATGAATCAAAAAGCGTCAGAGTGCTCACTCAGGCCCTGAACCCTGAGCCATGCATTTACTTTGTTTCTAGTTTTTAAGCACATTCAGTTTAACAAAAAGGTGCACTTTATGCAACTCCAGCCAAAACATGAAACAATTGCTAGGCAACAGTGCAAAATCTGGTTGTCTTGTTCACATTCTTGGCAGCCGACATTGTGGAAATGGAGAACACCAGTGAGCCATCCCAACACCAGCAGCAGAACAGATTACAGAAACAGCAGAGGAATGGAAAGCAAACTGTTCTTGATAGAGGTAAACCTGCTCAGATGGCCCACGGGCGCTCCTGGAGGCTCACTACCTTGGTGAATCTGTGCTTGCTGCAAGGCTGTTTGCCCTGGTATTTCATAAACTCAGACCCCATTCCACCATCAAACACTCCCTGTGCATCTGGTCCATGCTTCAGGCCAACCTATCACTAGAAGTAGTGCATCCAGCACTATCCCCAATATGAAATAACATGGCCATTAGGATCAGGGGCACCATGATCAACTGGGCCTCATGAGCACCAGCAAGCATCCAGACTATCAGAGAGCTCCTGGCATCTGATCACAGGTCCCTAGACTCATTCTCTAACCTCCTTCAGCAATACCATGTATAGAGAAATGTGACATTTGGTGGTACCTGCAGATTCGCAGTACATTAGCTCCCATTCTGGGTAAGATCAGAAACATTCAAAATGTGAAGCTTGACCAATACCTGAGAGTCTGACTTAAATCCTCAAAAGGGAGAGCAGGCCTCATCAACAAAGCAGTCAGATAAGCATTACCTAGCCAATCATTTTCCACCTTGGGCACATGAGCCATCTTCTAAATGATCAGATCTCTCAGGAAGAATGGGACTCCTGCTAAAGTTGGCATCTCCTTCTCTGAGATCCTGCCAGTCTGGGAGAGGGGATCAGATGGACGGAAGGTCAGAGAAGGGGAGATAGGGGAGCTAAACATGTGTCTGAAGGGCTGGTGCCAGGAAAGAGGACACAAATCTGTAGGGAACTGGCAACAGTTTTGGGAGTGAAAGTTCTCTAAATTTGATGGACTGCATCTGTCTAAGAAGGGAGTCAGTGCATTGGGGCAGAAGTTTGACATCTTTGCAGAATATTTAAACTAGCAAATGGGGAGAGAGGTGCAGCACCCCATATGTCAAATGGGAAGAACATCCCTCCCCCCTCAGCTAGTGGTCAAACAGGAGTTCAGCATGTTTGTAGTTCATTTGCATCACCAGGTAAGGAAAAAAATCCGTCTCCCCATATGACGCACAGGGGAAACGCCAGAGCTCACCCAACAACTAACACACCAAAATCTGGCCAATGGAAAATCATGTACACAAATGCTCACAGTATGGGAAACAAGATCCCAGACCTGCAGGCAATAATGGCAGAGGCTAAACTGGATGTAGTAGCCATTAGTGAGACATGGTTTACCAGTAACCACACTTGGGAGACTTCAGTACCTGACTATGTACTGTTTAGAAGAGACTAAGTGCAAAAGGGGGGGTGGAGTGGCCCTTTATGTCAATGAAAATATCAAAGCTACAGAAATTTAGAATACACATAAGGAGCCAAAAGAACTGTGGGTCACCCTGGAAACAGGAAATGGGACCGCCATACGAACTGGGGTTGTGTACAGGTCTCCAGACCAGGGGGGGGACATAGACACATTACTGTTAGAAGATATACAAAACATGACAGCTAAAGGGAAGGGTCTGACAATGGGAGAATTCAACATGCCAGATACAGATTGGTCAATACCAGCAGGAACATCTGCCAGAACTAGACCCATGGTAGATTCCCTGCAGGGGGTTGGCCTCAAACAACTGGTACAACAACCCACAAGAGACAGGGCTATCCTAGATCTAGTACTGACTAACAGGGAAAGGATCATAGATCTCCAGGTAGAAGGTCACCTGGGGGCCAGTGACCATCACATGGTATGGTTCAATTTGGCCACTAGAACTAAAGCATCCCATTCCAAGGCAAAAATATGGGACTTCAGAGGAGCTGACTTTGATAAGATGGCCAACAGAGTTAAGCTAGCCCTGGCAAAAGAAATACAGGGAAGGGGATACAGGCAAAGTGGACAAGCATTGAAGATGCAATACTTGAAGCAACATCCCATTGTGTTAGAGAGAAAAGGAAGAGCAAAAGAAGAAGGAAACCACTTTGGTTCTCAAAAACAGTAGCAGAAAAGGTCAGAGCCAAAAGGCTGGCCATAAGGGAACAAAGCAGGATGAAGATAGGGAGGCATACCAAACTTCCCTAAGGAAAGCAGGGAAGGCAGTAAGGCAGGCAAATGCCCAAATTGAGGAAACACTAGCACAAACAGTAAAAGAAGGTGACAGGACTTTCTATAGATACATTAGTGAAAGGAGAAAGTCCAGAGGGGGTATTGCAAAGATGAAAGGGGATAAGGGGGCATGTGAGGAGGAGGAGGAGGACCATGTAAAAGCATCTATCCTAAATAGATACTTCTGCTCAGTATTTACTGAAGAGAAGGTAGGGCAGGGCCCACAGTTCAACACCATGGACACGGGGGGGGTGGGAGGTGTGCATTAGTCCCTTCACAAAAGAAAGGGTCCTACAAGAGCTTGGTAAGCTCAGGGTGGACAAGGCAATGGGACCTGGTGGCATACATCCCAGGGTACTTAAGGAGCTAAGGGTGGAACTAGTAGAGCCATGATCAGAACTGTTTAGTGAGTCTCTGAACACAGGATAGGTCCCAGAAGACTGGAGAAGGGCTTATGTGATCCCACTGCACAAGAGTGGTAGCAGGGAGGAGGCAGGGAACTACAGACCAGTCAGTCTTACCTCAGTAGTGGGCAAGATTATGGAGGCACTCCTTAAGGAAAGTATAGTGCAACACCTGGAATCCATAGGAGCACAGATCCAATACATCTTGGGTTTACAAAAGGAAGGTCCTGTCAAACTAATCTCATACATTTCTTTGACTGGGTAACCAGAGTGTTGGACCAAGGGGGAGCAGTTGATGTCGCCTACCTTGACTTCAGCAAAGCTTTCAATACTGTTCCACATAGAAGATTGATTAATAAGCTGGGTAGGCTTGGGGTAGGTCAGAAATTGGTCAACTGGGTGGCAAACTGGTTGATGGGCAGAAAACAGAGAGTGGCGGTAAATGGTATACAGTCAGAAGAGATGCAAGTCACAAGTGGGGTACCCCAGGAATCACTCCTGGGTCCAGTCCTCTTCAATATCTCCATCAGTGACATTGCAGATAGACTGGAGGGTAAGGTTTGTCTGTTTGCAGACGACACCAAGATCTGCAACCGAGTAGATGATTCAGATGGGGTGGGCAGAATGAGAAGAGATCTGGATAAACTAACAAAATGGTCGGAAGAGTGGCAACTGGGGTTTAACGCAAACATAGAAACATAGAATTTGATGGCAAATAAGGACCGCTTGGCCCAAGAAGTGCAAGATCATGCACATAGGGAAGAGAAACCCTGAAGCCACCTATAGGTTGGGAGGGGAGTTGCTGGCAGTCACAAGGGAAGAAAGAGACTTGGGCATCATCATCACCGATGACCTGAAATCATCCAAGCAGACCACTAAAGCAGTAGGTAAGGCTAGAGGGATGTTGGGGTGTATTAGTAGGGGTATCACAAGTTGGAAGAGGGAGGTAATAATCCCTCTTTACAAGACACTGGTTAGGCCCCATCTGGAGTACTGCATGCAGTACTGGAGGCCGCACCTTCACAAGGACATTAACCAAATTGAGGCAGTCCAAAGAAGGGCAACCGAAATGGTGCAGGGACTGCATCAGAAAACATTTGAAGACAGATTAACAGAGCTCAATATGTATACCCCTGAGCAAAGGTGGGAGAGAGGTGATATGATCGAAACATTCAAACACCTTAAGGGCATTAACAAGGTGAAAGAGTCTAACATGTTTCAGTATAAGAAAAATAGCAGGACAAGAGGATACAGCATGAGATTAGAGGGAGGCCAATTAAGGGGTAATGTGAGGAAGTTCTTTTTCACAGAAAGGGTGGTGGATGCATGGAACAGCCTACCTCAGGAAGTGGTGGATATGAATACAGTGCAGGGCTTCAAACAGGCATGGGATAGGCACAAGGGAACAATACAGATGCGTATGAATAGATGGGCCATTGACAGAGCAAAGGCAGATGGCACATTCATAAGGTAGAAAAAGAAATGGGCAGACTGGATGGGTCTTGTGGTTCTTATCTGCAGTCAACTTCTATGTTTCTATGTTTCTACATGTGGCTGTCCATGACGCTAGAAGCAGACTGTTTCAAAATAAAATATTGCACCTTTGGTATAGGACCCTGCAGTCTTATTTAAAACACACCTGATGCCTACAGACCAGTGTTGGTGCTGTGACCGACCTGAGAGGGGAACTTCATCATATACATTGGCAGTGTCCTCCAATCTACCCTTTCTGGGGACAAGTGTTAAATTTTATCAGCTCAACTCTTTTATATCATTTCCTTCTCTCTCCAATAACTGCTCTATTGGGCTCTTTCTATGCAGCCCTATTAAAGAATGGGTATGGGTGGATATGGTCTGCCGTGAAGCCAAGAGACTCCTTCTCTGAAGCTGGAGATCCAAAGAGATACCAAGTCAGGCCAAGCATCTTGCCAGTGTCTCCCAGCTGGCTAGCTTTGAATGTATGAGTTACCACTCCAAAGACTCCCTCACCAAATATCACAGCATCTGGACCCCATTCTTCAACTTTCTTCGATCTACTGCTGACTCACCGGATGCTCACAGTGCACTACTGGCAATGGTGGTAGGCTAATTACCTTGCTCTCTCACATGGTATTGTACTGAGTTTCCACTTTCTGGGGTGATGCGCAACTGGCATAGTTTCAATTGCAGCTCTGTATTGTATACTGTTTATCTTTGTACTTATGTAGCTTATACACCCTGGCTTATACAATCTTTTACAAGATGTGTGTGCACTGGTCTGTACGTAGGTTTTGTTGTCGGTTTGTTCAAACGCACACCTTATGAGACCCTTCCAAATAGAACAGCCATAGGCCACAAGTGAACAATAGCAAGTTCTGTAATATGGTTTGTACAGTACTATTTTTGTAGTTTCCAGGCCTTCAATACTGGACATGTGTAAATGGTGTTTACTATATATGATCTGTTAAGCGTGATCACAGTTGCCTGTATGTAAACCACGTGCATGTGGTACTCTTGTTCCTCGTGCCCTTCTTATGGTCCGTGCCTTGTTCCTTAAATATGAATTTTTGTTGTCTGTTTGCAGAAATTATTTTTAATAAAAAGATTAACAAATGTACTTATTTTATTTATTGAATATCAGAATTAAGACATTTGAGCCAGGGGCTCTTTTACAAAGGCTCCACATCAACAAGGAATTATACAGAGGAGGAGTAACATGCACGAGTACATTGGGTAAAAATAAGCAGGCTGGGTGAGGTACAATAAACCCAGGAGACATTTGAAAATAAACCTAGTACATACAATACATAATAATACTGATATTAAGTGCTAGGGTTAAAAATACATAATAATACTGATATTAAGTGCTAGGGTTAAAAAGGTAACCAGAAGTTGGTGGAGGGCAGGTGTGCAGGCAGAGAAAGCCAGTTAGAAGCAAACTATAATAGTGCTGAGTTATGAGGCATAACAGGCCAATAGGTGGAGGAAGAAAAGAAGAAGAAAGAGCAGCCGAGGAGGTTGACTTTAGACAGGGGATAATAGCGATAACAACAAAAACAAAGCCTGTTAACAACTGGAGAAGAAAACTCTTAAAGCTCACTGCATTTATTGCCAGCAGACTGCACTACAAGCTTACCTAAGTGTAGGATGAGTACCCTGAGGTTTAAGAATTCTAAACAGACCAGCATTTGGCAGTAACAGAGACTGCTTTATGGACATTTGGGAGGAAGCCTTATTGAAAGGCAGTGCCCTTTTAATTGAAGCAATTTTTGTTGATTTAAAAAAATTACAAGAACTAATACAGACTGAGTTAGAAGCCTGTGAATTACAAATTCAGACTTTCTCAGCTGATCCAGAATTTATAATATGTCCAACTTAGAAAATGCTATTGCAAAACAGGACAAAAAAATAAAAGTGGCAAAAAGGAAAAAGTTTATCTGGGACAAAACTGATTATGAGACAATATGATATTTGACTGGATCAATGTTAAACAGAGCCAGTCCCCCAAGATCTGTTTTGAAAAACAATACTAATTCTAATTTATCTGAGAATGTCAGAGAAATGGATTAGGAGAACAGTGGATTAACTGCTTTTTAGGCGACAGCCCAATCCAGAAAACAATGAGACAAAGTGCAAGAATACACTTCCAGCTGCAACCAAGAGAAAGAAATCAAGAAAAGGAAGATGAGGGAAATGAACCAGTAACACAGTGAAGGAGCAGAGGCAGGGGACAATAATAAGGTGCATACCAGGGGAGGAAGACAAGATAACCTATTAACACCAGTACTCATGGCACTTAAGGATATTTTTGCCAAAAAAAATAGCTGGAAAACTACAACGTATGAAAATATGCTCTTTATTAGACAAACATTTTGAAAAAAATTTGCAATTCATATGCTAAAAACAACATACAAGACAACCATAAAAAGGCACAGAGGTGGTAGCACTAAAGGCAACCCGTCGTTTCACCTCACAGAACAGGCTTCATCAAGGAGAGAAAAGACAATTACCAAGAGAACCATTTCAACACCAGGAAGAGGCAATGAATGTGATAAACCTTTCTAACCACATGCTAAGCATGAATTGTTAGTTTTTATGAAAGGGACTTCCTTTTGTGCTCACTGTAGATGTGAACCGCTTTGAAAGTTTTGTAGATATTTATAAACTAATTAGAAAACTAAATTTAACAATATAATTTTGAAAAATGGTCTATGGGGGGGTACCACAAGTTCACATGTAAATGGACAGCAAATTTGTTAATTTAAGGCTAAATCTATGTTTTGTCCTCCTGCTACCATGGCAGTGAGAGCCTTTGAACAAGTATGTGAAAAACTGTATGATTTATTCACAAGGAAAAATCCAGCTTTCTATGTGAATTCTAGTAGAGAAGAAATATTTGCCTTGTATAGTCTCTGTGAGAACCATTCTATCACTATAAATGCTGCAGACAAATGTGGCTACGTAGTGATAATAGATACCCACAAATATAAGGCAGAGAGGTTGGACGCCAACTAGGGGATGCATCTATATACAAGAAATTAAAAACTGATCCAACAAAGGAATTTAAAACTTGAGTTGACACTGTCATACAGGCATAAGTCAGAAATCATAGGCAGACCAGGAGAAGTTGTAAAATTCGCAAGTTGCATTTTATTATCAATACAATAAAATAAAAAAATGATGTTGTACAGGATAGTTCTTCACAAAAACAACACAAACAAAAATTCTCCTTCTGAGTCTCTCTCTAAAATCTTGGTCTCTCTCTGTATAAGATGTCTTTGCCTGGCAGTTTAATCTCTACATCCTGTTCTTGTAATTTTTGTCTCTTGTTTTTCACAAAATGCAAAAAGACTTTTTTCATTGACCTTCCTAGGGAAGGACAGGGTGGAGTGGCAAGATGATCATGGTGCTGCTCTGCTCCCAAGGCTACGTGTTTGCTATGATCTTTTTAAGCTCTAGTTTGGGGCCTCTTGTTCCCATAGCTTAAATCTGATGAAAGAAACTCGTGTTCAACTAGTTTGTAGATTTGTTTTTCTGAGTTTTTTTTGTACACCGTCGCAGCTATTAGTTTGGGACAAATGCTGGGATGTCAGTTAAAATTCAGTGGTAGTAGTTCTTTTGGCCGCTTGAATGCCCTGATTTAGAATGTGACTGGCATGGCTTATGGAAGCTAAAATTTACTGGTGTTTTTTCAGGCTAAGCATTGGGAGTGCTCGGAGATTTTTTTCTTTTTCAGTTTTCTGGCATCTGTATAAAAGCTCAGTGAAGAACTTCTACTACTGCAATTTGGAGTCCTTTAAACAGTGAAGTGGATGTCTGAAAACTACGGTGGCACTTTAAGTGCTGATAGACTTGTATAAGCCTTTATAAGGTATGCCATTGTTGCCTGGGGACCGGGTTTCTCATTGTTTTATTTGGCTGCTATTAAATTTACTGCGCTTAGTGGAGCACTTTTTTCCTTTTTGATTCCTCAGGTAGCTACATTCCTGTTGTTGGAAAAGTGCTGAGAGAAAGGAGAGCCTGTTGGAGGGGTGTGCAGGTTGCTGGTCTGTGAAAAGGTGCTGAAAATAGCTGAGACAGATTTTTATTGCCAGTGAATTAAACTTGGACTTTCATATCCAGGAGCAGTGTGGTGTGAGAGCATAAAAACAATGTTTGCTGAGGATCTTTTATGTGGTGGTAGCTATATTTCGGGAGCTGGAGATGTGAGTGGCGAGAGAAGAGATTATTGGAGGCTTCAGGAGGAGAATGCAGTCATTGGTTCGGGGAAAAGGAGCTGTAAGGCCGATAGAGACTCCAACTCCTACTCCCAGTGAACCAAACCCAGGTACTAATATTTAAGGGCTGCACATGGTAAGAGAACAGAAAAATAGTCCCACTGAGCATTTTGTCTCATAGATACTTTTGACTTTAACTGCACTATTACCTTGAAACATTTACAATGATTTATAGTTTTTATGAAGACTGTTCTTATGGGCATCTGGTTAGTAGACATGTTTTATCACAATAATTGTTTGCTCAAGCTCGAGTTGTAGCATTTTGAACAGTTGGATTCCTGATGGCAGAATGCTGTGGCCTTTTGAACTAACATCATACTAGTGTATTAACTTGGAGCTCAGGGACAATATTTTACTATGTTCTCTTTTATTACATTTTTGCATTTATTTTATTTTTTTATGTTGCCGTCTGTTTAATGGTGAGCTGTCCTAATTAGAGTGACATTTCTTTAGACACTTAATGCAGGCATCGGGGGAGGAGGAATAGCTAAAACTCTGTTAATTTTATACATGGAAGCCATTGGGATGATGTTGGGCACTTGCATCAACTAAGAAAGAATTACAATCCCTATTTTTATAGGGTGTTTTACTGGGGTAATGTTATGACATTGAGCGCATTTCTTGTATAACTAGTATATACTGACTGAAACTTGTACGTGCATTAAGGAATTGAAGGTAGTCCTTGTTTTGAAGGTTAAAACAATTAATTTGTTTAGGATAATTAGAACCCTGGAGACCTGTATTTAATGGGCCCGGTTAGCCATTTGCTTATGGTCTGGGGTTACTCTGGTTGAACCAAAGTGGTATCAGTGATTTTGCCAGAAGCATGGAGAGGTAACTCTCAGATCTATAGTTACATTTATGTCCACTAAGTATGGGAACTCTGGGACTAATGATTACTAGTGGCCTAAATGTGTATACTGGGATGGAACCCAAGATACCCCACATTTTGTCTGCATAATGATTCTCAGGATCCTAAATTCCAAAGTGAGGCAACCCCAGGCCATAAATGGTTCAAATGGAACATCTGCAGGCTATGTAGCAAGGGTCTATTAGTACATAGAACCTAAAATGGTGTAGCGGTGTCTTCTGGTAAAAGGAAACTAAAAAGATTTCATTAGTGTCAACATGGAGAAGGGTTGATATGGTTGTAGTCCCAGGGAATTGCATTGAGAATACAAGTTAGAGTTGATCCTAGAAAATACCTGAAATGTGCTACGTGTAATTGGTGACTGGCAAGTTCTGATGGAGGGACCAACACTTGGAGAATAGGAATCTTGTTGTATGTTTCTGCTGGTTCTAGATAACATGAAAGGCTCACATGGGCTTATTTATCTATTTATACCACCAAAAGTGTATCTAATAGGAAACTAACATAAAGATGAAGTTAACTTTGGTATATAGTCTAGATGTCTTAAACTAAAATTATACTCTGAAGGGACAAGTTAAATTAATAGATCTCAAATTGATTTTCCTGGTATAAATGAAATATTCATATGCTGCTGATTGATACATAGAGTGGTTGTTAAAGAAAATGTTAACGCTACCGCGGTAATTCCCTCTACCGTGGTAAAAAATACCGAGATTTACCGTGGTGCCACGGTAAAACCCCCAATGTTATTTAATGAGATTTTATTGCGGTACCGTGGTAATTTTTACTGCGGTACCGCGGGAATTACCGCATACCGATAAACTTTTCTGTGACAACCACTGTATTATGATATTTACCTATAAGCACTATTTTTCGGTATATAATGTGCAGTTTTTATTTAATTTAATGATATGTGTGTCTCTTTTCTTACACAACATTATAATAGCTCTGGACTGATTAACAGTGCAATACATATGTATATATTCCTAACCATCCATTTTTAGCTTTTTTAGAAACATAGAAACATAGAATTTGACAGCAGATAAGGACTGCTTGGCCCACCCAGTCTGCCCATTTCCCTACCTACTGGATAAGCTGCAGATCCTAGTTAACCAGCAGCCTACTTCTTCCTACCCCCACCCCCTAGAATGGCCTTATGACTGTCCCATGCATGCTTGAATTCCACCACTGATTTTGACTCCACAACCTCCTCCGGAAGGCCATTTCATGCATCCACAACCCTCTCTGTGAAAAAATACTTCCTTAAATTACCTCTGAGCTGCCCCCCATCTTCAAATTGTGCCCTCTTGTTCTTGCACACCTCTTTTTTTGAAACATGCTACCCTCTTGGACTTTGTTGATTCCCTTGAGGTACTTGAACATTTCTATCATGTCCCCCCTCTCCCTCCTTTCCTCGAGGCTATACATATTAAGCTCCCTTCGTCTCTCTTCATATATCTTCCGGTGCAGACCCTGCACCATTTTAGTTGCCCTCCTCTGGACAGCTTCCATCCTGTCTATGTCTTTTCGGAGACTGGGTCTCCAGAACTGCACACAGTACTCCAGATGGGGTCTCACCAGCTGTCTGTACAGATGGATAATAACTTCCTGTTTTCTACTGGTGATGCCTCTCCCTATGCATCCCAGTATCCCCCCAGCCCTCTGTGCTGCCCTCTCACATTGCTTTCCCACCTTTAGGTCATCTGATATGACTACCCTCAGGTCCCTTTCCATTTTTGTTGTTGTTAGTATCTCACCCCCCATTGTGTACTCTTCCCCTGGGTTTTTGTTTCCCAGGTGCATTACCTTGCACTTCTTAGCATTGAATCTAAGCTGCCATACATTTGACCATTCCTCTAACCTTGCCAAGTCCCTTCTCATCCTTTCCACCCACCTTATGCATCAACTCTGTTGCAGATCTTTGTGTCATCTGCAAAGAGACATACTTTTCCTTCCAGTCCCTCTGCAATGTCACTTATAAAGACATTGAAGAGGACCGGTCCTAATACTGAACCCTGAGGTACCCCACTAGTAACCCTCCTTTCTTCTGAGTGGACTCCATTTACTATTACTCTCTGTGTCCTATTCTCCAGCCAATTCTTTACCCAGGCTGTCATCTTGGGACCCACTCCCAGGCTGGCTAACTTGTATATTAATCTTTTTGTGGGACTGTGTCAAATGCCTTGCTAAAGTCTAGGTAGGCCATGTCCACAGCCCCTCCCTGATCTACTACTTTGGTCACCCAGTCAAAGAAATCTATCAGATTCATCTGGCATGACCTTCCCGCTGTGAATCCATGCTGCCTAGGGTCCTGTGCTCCACTGGCCTCTAGATACTCGACAATTCTTTCCTTCAGAAGTGATTCCATCATTTTCCCTATCACTGAGGTTAAACTAACAGGTCTGTAGTTTCCTGCTTCTGCCTTGCTCCCACTTTTGTGAAGGAATCACATCTGCCCTCCTCCAGTCCTCGGTACCACCCCATCCTCTCATGATTTGTTAAAGGGTAGTCAGTGGTGTCACTAGTCTCTACCCTTAGTTCTTTAGAATTCTGGGATGAACCCATCAGGCCCCATTGCTTTGTCCACCTTCAGTTTTAAGAGTTCTTTCAGAACCCTTTCTTCTGTAAATGGGCTGGTATCAACTTCTGTATCCAGAGTGTTTCTACTGTTTGTTTTATGTACCCCTCTTCATTTGTAAATACTGAGCAAAATATTTGTTTAGTATCTCTGCCTTTTCACAGTCTCCTCTGCCCACCCTCCTCCCTTTATTAAGCCTCACTATCCTCCTGGTCTTCTTCGTTCCCCTGATGTACACGATAAAAGGTTTTATCTCTTCTAACTGAGTTGGCTATCTTTTCCTCGGTTTGGCCCTTTGCTGTTCTGACTGCCTTCCCAGCCTCCTTTTGCTTTAACTGATACAGTTCTCTGTCGTGCTCCTTCTGCGATTCCTTGTACTTCCTGAATGCTTTCTTTTTCTCTTGAACCTTCACTGCCACTTCCTTTGAGAACCATAGTGGTTTCTTACATCGCTTTGTTTTGTTTATTTGCTTCACACAAAGGCTCGTTACCTCTGTGATGGCAGTTTTTATTATTCCCCATTGTTCTTCCACCCCTCCTTCCTGCCCATTTACTAGCGCATTCTTAGGCACGCACCCATTTTGCAAAGTCAGCCTCCCAAAGTCCAGTACTTTTGCCTTGTATGGCTTTGATTCTATTGCTGTGTTTATTGTGAACTATACTGTTCGATGGTCGCCAGTTCCTCAGATGGCTACCCACTTCTACATCTGTGATCCTCTCTCCATCTCCATTTGAGAGAATCAGGTCTAAGATTGCTCCCTCTCGAGTGGGCTCCAATACTAGTTGTCTAAGGCATGCCCCCTGTAGAGCATCTAGAATAACTCCACTCTTCGAAGTGGCTGCTGCAACTGCACTCCAGTTAACATCTGGCATATTCAGATCACCCATCAGCAATATCTCCCCTTTTTCTGCCATTCTAAGTATACTTTCTATCATTTCCTTGTCCATTTCCTCCCCCTGAGAAGGGGGTCTGTATACAACCCCTGTGCGGATTGTGGTGCCATTGCCTGTCTCCAAATTTACCCACAGTGCTTCTTCTCCTCCCTGTTTACCCTTTTGTTCTGTTGCTTTTATTCCTTCCCTTATGTAAAGAGCTACTCCTCCTCCTCTTTTACCCTCCCTGTCCCTCCTGTAGATAGTGTATCCTGGTATGTTTATGTCCCAGTCATGATTTTGTGTGTACCATGTTTCTGTGACTGCCACAATATCCAGATGTTCCTCCTCCATCAAGGCCACTAATTCAGGAAGCTTGTTACCCAGACTACAGGCATTGGTACTCATTGCTCTCCATTTTTGATGGCTTTACCTTCTGTTGCAGCATCCCCCACTGACCTTTCTACCCTCGGTCTTTTCTCATTTAGTACCCTGTTTTGTAGGGAGAGGCTGGGATTTTCCTGCTGCTTATCAGTGCCTCCTCTTTGACTAGTTTAAAAGCTTGCCAATGAAGCATTTAAACTGATTGCTCAAAAGACTTGTTCCTTCCTGGACAGATGCAGACCATCCTGCCAGTATAGGCTGGTGTCCTCCAGGTGGAATCCCAGTCCCCAATGAAGCCAAACCCTGTGCTCCACACCATTTTTCAACCATTCATTAAACTGTATGGTGCTAATTACCTCACCTCCCCATGCCATTGACAGGCAGCACCTCTGAGAAGGATACTGTGCGAGCATTGTCTTAGGCCCCTCCCCAACTCTGCAATGTCCTCCTGCACTGCTCTAATCTCATGATGAGCCAAGTCATTTGTCCCTAGGTGGACAATTACATCCAGCTCAGACTCCCTTGCAGCTGTTCTCGTGATCCTGAGGATGTGCTTCCTGTCCCTCCAAGCCATGGCACCAAGCAGGCACCTTACTTCAGTTTTCCCAGCTCCCCCCAGTTCTATCCCTCTAATAATTGAGTCCCCCACCAGGAGCTGCTTCCTTTCCCTGTGGTGTCCTCTGCCTCCTTCCTATGTGCCTCCCTTGTGACAGTTGTCATCAGTCTTCTCTGCAGGTGCATCCATAGGGGAGCTATGCTCCCCCAGAATGGTGTATGGATTGTGGAGTGGAACAATTGACTGGGTGTGCCTCTGTTCCACCATCCTCACCCTCCCTGAGTCCACTGTGGTCCAACTACTGTGCTTTCTTCACAACTTCTGAGGTAGTGGTGGTGGCGCTAGTGCTCACTGGATGGGGAAGGTTCCCTTCCTACTGTCCAGTGTGGCCTGAGGAAAGGTTTCCTTACTACTGTTTAGTGCGGCCTGAAGATGGGCAACTTCCTCCCTTATGGCAGAGAGTTGTCTGCAAATAGGGCAGCATCTCAGCCTCCAGAAAGACTCCTGGAAGACTGCTACCCCACAGCCATTACATTGCACTACTCCCCACATGTTTATCTACTTTTTTGTTTGTTTTTGTGTGTGTGTGTGTGTGTGTGTGTGTGTGTGTGTGTGTGTGCGCGCGCATGCACGTGTGTGTGTGATTGGTTTGTTATATAGAAATATATATATTATACAATGTGTAAGCTTATATTGTCAGTGCAGTGTGCTAGAGAGGATATGACAGTGATATGCACCTTGCACTCTTGAGGTAATGATGTCAGAACCTCAGGTATAAAAGAACTATTTCCAGGGATGGGTGGGGAGAGGGGTGGGAAGGGGTTGGGTCTAAACTGTGCCCTCACAAAACAATCACCTAAAAGCTCTCACCTACCGCTGCGATGAGAGCCTTCCTGTCAGCAAGATACCCTACACAACAATTTGACAGAGAAAATACCCTTCTAATCAAACAGAGAAAAATCCAGACATCCAAGTCAGACACAAGTAAACCTCTCCAGCCCCAAAACAGCCTGGTGGTTTGTTAGCCACAAAGGAAAATCAAATATGCAGTTATTTCAGCCCTTCTGAAGATGCTGACAAGATAAGCAGTTTTGAAAACCCCCTTCCTGAATTAAAAACTAAAATAATTAAACAGAAAGCAATACTGATGTAAAAGTAAGGAAAACTTCTCTCAGATGTAAGCAAGAGAGAGAGATTAGTTACAGATATCTAGTCCAATATAGTATATCCCATGCAGCTTCTCAGTTGTTTCAAACCACACCCAGTACACAACTTGGAAGAAGATGGACTTCTGTCAGAAGCAGGATCACACCAGTAGTTTATAGTAATTGATCAGTGCTGAAATGGTCAAGCTAGAACAACTGGCTGTGATGCAGACCTCTCTGACTTGTGAAGACAATTTCCCCCACCTCAGGCTATGTCTGGCATCCAATTACAAACTGCAGCCTTTGCTATTTTAAATCACACAACCACCACCAAATATTGCAAAATATATTGATGCAGATTGTCACAGAATTCTAGTAATCAGTCCAGTTAGCCACAAAGGAAAATCAACTATGCAGTTATTTCAGCCCTTCTGAAGATGCTGACAAGATAAGCAGTTTTGAAAACCCCCTTCCTGAATTAAAAACTAAAATAATTAAACACAAAGCAATACCGATGTAAAAGTAAGGAAAACTTCTCTCAGATGTAAGCAAGAGAGAGAGATTAGTTACAGATATCTAGTCCAATATAGTATATCCCATGCAGCTTCTCAGTTGTTTCAAAGCACACCCAGTACACAACTTGGAAGAAGATGGACTTCTGTCTGAAACAGGATCACACCAGGGGGCCTACAGGTGTTTTTCACATCACCAAGGAGTTGTCATGCACCTCCACTAATGTGGTGTATTGTATTCTTTGCAGGAAGTGTACAGCTATTTACATTGGAGAAACTGATAGGCATCTTGCTGACCATTTCAGGGAACATTACAGAATTACAGAGCAGTCAGGAATGGTGAAACTGCTAAACCCATTGTATCCCACTTTATCTCCAGGGACCACAATGTCAATGACCTTTCTGTTTGTGTCCTTCAGCAGGGCTTCTGGGATCCTGACCATAGAAAAAAACATGGAAGCCAAGCTGATCATCTGCCTTGGCTCCCAGCAGCTCTCTGGTTTAAATGATAGACTTATTTTCCACTAACATCTTTCAGACATCCCTTTTTTTCCCTAAAGTCTATTTGTTTTTGTACTCATTTAATTTATTTTTCATTTTCACCATTAGTCTGTGTCTCTGTCTCCTTCCCACACATTTGTCACCTTTCAGCCTCCTTACTAGACCCTGTTAATTAGTCCCCACCTGGGAACTTCCCTAGCTCTTTTACTCCTATTATGCTTTATCTTTCCCATCATCACCTTTTTGTTTCACAGATTCTCTCTTAATCTTACCATTTATCACTGCTTCTTCCTGAGCCTCCCCTTTCTTCTTTCTCCACATATATATATCTCATTTTACCTCCCCTCTACACTAACTTTTTTTTTCTCTTTTAGATATTTCCTGAAGAAGACCTAAGGTCGAAACATAGATTTTTAACTCTAGTTTCTATTTTCAGCGTGCATTTAATATAACCATTTTGTTTTGCATCCATTTTTATAGTGTGTATAATATTTTTATAAGTGATAGAAAAAAGCACTCTCGTACATTGCAAGTGTAAGAGATTTTAAGTATTTTTAGTGTATAACGGTGCTAGGTTGATAACCCCATGAATGTAAATGTGTATCATCATATTTCATGCATGATGTATTCTATACCAGCACTCTTGTGTGTTTTTAATTTTGTACAATTTGTATGCTGTGTTGTAATGTCCAAACATTAAACTGTGATGATGATGATGATGACCTTCCTTTGACCAGCCTGAAGAGTACATTAATCTTCTTAACAGGTGCAACCAATTAAAGCATCCTGTTCCAGTGCTGATTTCCTGCTGACAATTTTGTTAACAAACTTGTGAAAGGTCAAAAGGTTTCTTAAGGTCATCCCCCTGTGTTCCAAACTGCTAACCTCTCTAACACCCAAAGTAGCTGTCTATAATCATTCTATCAATATATTTATATACATTTGCAAACCAAAGAGATCCCAGTTCACATGCAGAATCATATATATGTTTTAACCACAGAGAAGCAAGGGGAGAAAGAAAGAAAAGAAACAGCAACAGCAAGAAGGGAGCTAACACATGGAAATAGGGGGACCATTGGAGTGGCAAATTCCTAGGTGCCACAAGGAAAATTTGATTGTGCAGTCAAACAGGCAAGAGATAGGCAAGTGGCAGAATAGGAGAGAAAAACATGAATCCTTGCTTTTTAACTCTCTCTAAAAAACAAATGGAACAGAGTCTTATTCAACTCTGTCACAGATGCCTTCCTTGAGAATGCATGTATATGTGGGATCATTACATACAAACATAGAATTTGATGGCAGATAAGGCCTAGTTGTCCACCCAGTCTGCTCACTTTTTTCCACCTTCATTTTTGCTGCAGACCCACTTGATCTATGGTGTTGTCTCTTCCTCCTTACTCCTATTATTCCCTTGTACCCATCTCAGGCATTTCTGAACTCAACCCCACCCTACCATTAGGAGATTAAGAAATACTTGACTGTGGGACACCTAGTGCTGGCTACATTATATTTCTTACCAAAGATATATAAATGTTTGCATAACCTTCCTGGTGATCCAGTTGTGGCAAGCATTGGGAGCCTCACAGAGCTATTATCAAAGTTTGTAGATGTCTTCCTTAGATACCTGGTGGTTCAACTGCTCTAGTATATACATGACCCTCCCGAGGTTCTGGCTACTTCAGAAAACCTGGTACTCCTTCCAGACAGCCTCCTGGTCACCCTTGATGTGGAAGCTCTATACACAAACATTCTGCACGAGGGAGGCTGTCCACTACTATCGGGAACAAATGGCAGAATATAAGGCTTCCTTTATTTCTTTTCTGGTACAACTAAAGTCCAAGAATTATTTTATTTTGGGGGGCATTTATTCAAAATCCATGGTATGGCAAGGGGGGTCATTACTAGCCCCCAGTTATGCTAATCTTTACTTGGGATTGGGGGGGTAGCTATACAGGACACTGACCATATTCCTTTTTTCGCCACATTGAGCTTTATCGTCCTTACATTGATGATCTCCTGATGATTTAGAAGGATGATGAGGAACAATTATGAGACTTTCTAGCCTATCTTGAGAGCATGAACCCACAGTTGCACTTTACCACACACTCTCGTGTGGAGCAAATTGACTTCTTGCATTTTAGGAGACGGCAGGATGGCAATGCTGTTACAGATTTACACTGTAAAAAGACTGATAGGAACTCATTATTGTTAACTTCCAGCTGCCACCCTGCTCATCTCATTAAAAATATTCCAAGGGGTCAGTTTCTCCACATTAGAGATTACTGCAGTGAGCAAGAAACTTACAAACTGAAAACTACAGAAATGGTGGCACATTTTAAAGATAGGGGTTATAAATTAGAACACACAGTGGAGGCAGAGAATTGGGAATTAAACAGAATTGACAGAACTTATTCGTGCCAAGAGTTAGGGAACAAAGGGGCTCTGTAAATGAACCTATACTGTACAATTCATCACTACACATAATAAACAGGCAAATGAGGTCACCAATATTTTAGTTAATAACTGGCATATCATCCAAGCAGACCCAAGCTTGGGAAAAGTCACAACAGAGCCCCCAATGGTTGTATACAGAACAGTGAATAATCAGGGAGATCTTCTTGTACACTGATTACAGCTGCTACCTAAACAGACCGCTCAAACATGGTTGGGTTCACCAGCAACAGGTAGCATTCCACTTGGTCACTGTAAGTATATTGCCGATATATATACAGAATAATGAATAGGCAAGTGTGTGTTAGTTATGGATTTTTATTACACACCCGAGGTGTGTGATGACCCGTAAACCTCGAGAGCGAAGCTCGAGAGGTTTACACAGTCATCACATACTGAGGGTGTGTAAAAAAAAATCCTTAACACACACTTGCCTGTCTTTTATTTTTTATAATCACTGGTGTTTTGCGCTGCTTTGCATGGCATTGCATGACTTTGCGTGGCTTAGTGCGGCATTGCATGACTTTGCGCGACTTTGCATGACTTAGCGCAGCTTAGCACGGCTTTGTGCAGCTTTTCATATCAACCAGCTGGTTGATATGACTTTTTTAAACCGGTTGAAATTGGGGCTCACCAGTAATTATAAACAAATACAGGACATTTGCAAAGTGTACCACAGGCAAGCAATATAAAATTCAACAGCTTATCACTTGTGACATAGCAACTGTTGTATACATGGCAAACTGTTGTTGTGGGGCTCAGTACATGGGCAACATGATATACCCACTCAAACAGTGAGTTGTTGAACATATCAGAGACATAGAGACAGGAGACGTTCAAAACATTCTAGCAGCCCATACAAAATTCACAAGGGGTCAAGGGGCTGATGCATCGATGTTATATGGAGTAGAAGTGGTTTCTGTAGGTTGAGGGGGTTAACTGAATGCATCACTACTCAGGCAGGAAGCGTTTTGGATGTATACCCTTGAAAGTTTGAAGGCACTTGGCCTAGATGAAAGATTTGAAGTATTTTCCTTCTATAGCTGCTTCAGCGCTGTTACAAGGTTCCCTGTTATTATCTTTTTCCCTTCTCCCCTCACCCTGCATTTCAGTGGTATGCCGACCGTATCTTAACACCATTACAGCGAACAGACAACATCCACAGTTTGCTGTAATGTCCGCCCAAGACCCGGGCACTCTGTCTCCCGGTCCTGCACCCCCTCCCCAAATCAACTCTGACTCAGAGTTTAAATCTATTAGATTGGGGGTCATGGGGGGTTTGGGGCAAAGCCCCCAAGTGGAAAAGTGACCAGGGTCTCCTGTCGGAATAATGTCAACCGCAACTTGCGGTCAACATAATTCTGTCACTGTGATGTTGGTCAACAACATAGTTGTTGAACCGGTATTGTAGATCCCACTTCAGTAACAGGTAGCATTCCATGTGGTCACTGTAAGTATTGTAAATATATAAATAAACACAGGACATTTGCAAAGTGTACCACAGGCGAGCAATATAAAATTCAACAGCTTATCACTAGTGACATAGCAACGGTTGTATATAGTATGTGGCAAACTGTTGTTGTGGGGCTCAGTACATGGGCATCCATACCCTAGAACAAGATCTCATTAAGATGGAAACATGGGCACAAACGAATGGGATGCAATTCAACACGGACAAGTGTGTGGTTATGCACCTTGGTGCTAAAAATCAGAAAGCTATCTACACCTTAAACAAAAAAGATCTAAGAGTAGTAACTACGAAAAAAGATTTAGGAATATACATAACAGAAGACCTCAGATTTACAAAACACTGTGGGGAAGTAGTTAAGAAGGCCAACAAAATTATCGGATGTGTGAAAAGAGCATTCACCACCAGACACAGGGCATGTATTATGCCCTTGTACAGAGCCTACGTCAGGCCTCATCTCGACTACTGTGCCTCCTTCTGGAGCCCATACCATAGGGGGGATGTAAATAGGGTGGAGGGGGTCCAGTGAAGGATAACTAAAATAATTGAGGGGCTACAGACAACCTGCTATGAGCAAAGAATGGCTGCACTGGATTTATATCCCCTAGAACTAAGAAGAACAAGAGGCAACCTACTGCAAATGTATCACTTATCCAGAGATACCAATTAATGGCGGATCTAGGATTTATAATAAACCCAAGAAACCAGAATCTGAGAAGTCATAATTTACAGATACAACTAACCTATCCTAGGGGAAACAATAGAAGAAACTATTACACACAAAGAGTAATGCCAACCTGGAATGCACTACCAGGTAATATGGTAATGGCAGATACCTTTACTAGCTTAAAAAAAAAACTAGGCAACTATCCAATACCAGGAAATAAGGGAAAATAACCCACTTGCGGGAGTTGCACAAAATGGGCACGGGCCTTCTGTGCAACTATACTATCCTAGTATAACATGATATACCTACTCAAACAGTGAGCTGGTGAACATATCGGGGACATAGAGACAGGAGACATTCAAAACATTCTAGCAGTCATTATAAAATTCACGAGGGGTCAAGGGGCCGATGCATGGATGTTTTATGGAGTAAAAGTAGTTTCTGTAGGTCTGGTGGGGGGGATAACTGGATGCATTACTACTCAGGCAGGAAGCTTTTTGGATGTATACTCTGGAACGTTTGAAGGCACTTGGCCTAGATGAAAGATCTGAAGTATTATCCTTCTATAGCAACTTAAGCACTGTTGCAAGGTTCTCTGTTATTATCTTTATCCCTTCTCCTCTCTCCCCTCTCCCTCCTCCCTTACCCTGCACTTCAGTCTTTAACATTTTTTGCTCCTCAGTAACCTACCATTCCTCTTCCTTTTCCTTGCTAACCCTCCTTCAACCACCTGACCCCTCCCCCCCCCTTTTGCTTATTTGGTTGATACTGACAGAACAGGGGATGGTATAACTGATCATGGGTACTGCTCTCACTATTATTCTCTAACAAATTGCATTAAGAATCGTATGTGCTATTGCAAATTAAAGAAACCTTTGTGTTTGGCTTTGGGAATTCCATTTTTAACATTAGCTGGTGGTATGTGAAAAAGCTGTATCAGTACTGCAATGGCTGTGATATGTGATTAAATATCTCTTTTTTTATGTTTCATACAGGATTCTGCCTTGTGTGCTTTATATGTTTCCATAGTAAAAACCAAATACTGGGAAGCTTAATCAAAACAAAATTGTCATCCACTGTTTGAATCCCACCACAACTACTGAAAACCACTTATCCTCCATGACTACATGGAACATTAGTTTGTTCTCTCAGGAAAACCCTGACGGTGTCCCACCATTTTCCACTTGGTCATAGAGTCTGATTGGAGTGGCCTTCTCCCATTAAGGCTCTTTCTGGGTGAACCACAGCCTTTCCCACCTGTGAGGTGGGTTTCTGTGGCAGGAGTACCTCATAGACCTGGCGTACTGCCCTGGTGCTCTGAAAGCTGACTGATTCCTCCAGCGAGACTCTTGTCAGAAAAGCGGAGGACCTGGTGTGAGCAGCTCTTTCCTTTATGATTGGAGTTTCCTGAACTGGTGCTGGGAGGGTGAGTGCCCCATTATTAGATCTGAAGTTGCTGCATTTCACTAGTGAGAGGAGTGTTACACTGTAGCTTTGCCTTGAAAGACTTTGCTCCTCAAAAACTGCCTTTTGTTCCATCTTTGCTAGTTAAAAGGGATTCTCTTGGACCATGGCGGTGTGAGCACCATTGTCCTTTTGTTTTTCTGCACTTTTGAAGTTGCCCTTGTGGAATTTAAACAATGACCATACAGATAATTACCCGCGGGACATTGAACTTTAAAAACTAGAAAGCTACTGCCCAATTCCAGTAGTAAATTGGACTGAAATTTTACAGCACATTGCACTTTGATCTCTCTGTTTTATTTAGTTATTTTTAACTAAGTATTTCATTTGTTGTGATTAGGGACGGGGGTGGACTACTGTGGGGAATAGTTTATGGTTTAGGAGGGGGTGAGTGGATGGTGGTGTGTGAGTGGTTAGTAAAAATTGTGTAAAGTTGAGCGACTGTGTTGTGTGTATGGTCAGGAATAGTAATTTTGTGTTCAGAGGGTAGTTGTCCTTGCTAGTTAAAGAGCAAGGTTTAATAGGTTGCTCCATCCAGTCAGTGGTAGAAGTTAGGGGGGTATGTGTTGGGATCGTAGCCCTCTTCGAGTCATCTATTCTGCCTCCCAGCTGTGTAGCCTGTGCCCCTTTGCCGACATCCCAGTTCCATCCATTGCAGTGAGGTGCTGCAGGGAGGTCAGGATTATGAGGGTGCAGTCGGGCCGATGATGGCAGAGAACAGCTGAGGTAGGGGAGGTGAGTGGTATTGGGGTGGTCAGGTGCAGGAGATGCCCTGAGTTTAAATGGAACCTTGAGAGAGGCCAGACATATTTGGTTTCCATACCAAGGGGTCCCACCAGATTGAGTGGGCAGGCAGCTGGGGGGCCGGGAGCACCCGCTAATCCCCTTCGGACAGTGCTATGCAATGCCAGGTCGATAAGGAACAAGACTACAGTTATTGCAGACTTGATTTCCTCTGTTGACCTAGCCTGCATCATGGAAACCTGGCTGGGTGATGATGCCGGCCCAATTCTAGAGGTGACTGTTCCCTTCAGGTATTCCATAGTGTACTGTCTGAGGAGGGGACACAGGGGTGGGGGTGTGGCCATCTTTTTTAGATCCAGCCTAAGCTTCACTGTGCATCAAGTTGGAACATCCAGATCCTTTGAGTGTGTGGCAGTGCGTGGGGGTCAAGGTGCAGGCTGAAGGATTTTCCTCATTTACCGACCCCTTGGGTCGGGTGGGGAATTCCTGTAGGAGGTTGTGGACTTCATGGTCAACCAGGTGTTGGAGTCCCACAGGTGTTTAATCCTGGGGGACTTCAGTGCCTGGGTCGACGATGAATCCTCGCAATTTCATTATGACCTCCTTCAGTTGATGTCATCACTGGACCTAGCACACATTATTACTTCTGCAACCCACCAACATGGTCACATGTTCGATCTGGTGTTTCAGCTGGGTCTTGAGGTGGGGAGCCTCAAGACTGATCAGGTCACTTGGTCTGGTCACTGCACAGTGAAATTCATGCTCAGGGCCCCCCTGAAAGCCGCTCCCCTGTCGAGATGGTCAGCTACTGCCCTTTGAGGAGTCTGTCCCCAGAGGGACTACTGGCATTAGCTGACTTATCTAAGGTGGAAGCTGCATGTGCGATTGACACCGACGAGGCAGTGGCCAACTATAATATGGTGGTATCGAAAGTGCTTGATGTCACACCAGTATGTATATGACCTAGATCCTCTCACTTAAGATCCCCCTGGTTTGAAGGGGAATCCAAGGTGATAAAGATCAGGGGTCGAGGTTGGAGCATTTCTGGCGGAAGACCCAGTCAGAGGATGACAAACTGGCCTTGTGTGCTCACTATGGTGAGTACCAGGAGGCAATTTCCCATAAGAAGGCAGAATTCCTTTCCAGGGAAATTGCTGCAGGGAAAAACAGACCTTCTCAGCTTTTTCAGAGTGTGGATATACTACTTCATCTAGCCTGTATACAACCGAGAAAGACTTTTTCAACCACTTTAAGTTTGCTCTGTTTTTCTCTGACAGAGTGTCATCAATACAGTTGGGGATTCCATCAGTGAGGCAATTGTTGCCTCGCAGTGGTAGGACAGGAAGGAACAGAGTCACTCCATCAGTCTATGAGAAGTTTAAACCTGTGGAGGTGGCCCAGGTCATTGAGGTGACCTCTGAGCTGAAGCACACATACTGTGAACTGGACCCATCCCCGACACGTTTCTTAATGAGATGTGCCGGGACTGTTGGCCTGGTGTTCGCCAGGATTGTCCGATATGCGATGTCAGAAGGGGTCTTCCCTGCAGTCTTTAAAGAGGCCCTAGTGAGACCCTTCCTGAAGAAACCATCTCTCGACCCAAACCTCCTGGTAAATTACCATCCCATCTCCAACCTGCTATTTTTGAGCAAGGTTGTTGAGAAATTTGTGGCGCAACAGCTCAAAGATCACCTCATGTCCTTTGGCATCTATGAGCCATTCCAGTCAGGATTTAGGGCCAGGCACAGTACTGAAACAGCATTAGTTAGGGTGCATAATGATCTGCTCAGGGCAAGAGACAGAGGAGACAAGTCAAATCCTTGATCTCCCATCAGCCTTTGACACTGTGGATCACTTTGTGGTTCTTGATCAGCTCAGCTCTGTTAGCATTGTGGACTCACCGGTATTGTCATCAAACAGTTTGAGTCCTATCTCTCTGATAAGGTGCAACAGGTAGTAATGAGGAATTTCTCCTCCTCCCCAATGCCTCTGTCATGTGGAGAACCCCAGGGCTCAATCTTGTCACCGATGTTATTCGTAGTGTACATGCTGCCACTGGGCGAGATCATTCGGCACTTCGGTGTAACTGTATATGTCATTTGCCCATGGAACATCCAATGCTGTAGACATGCTTAACAACTGCTTGGCTGAAATCAATGACTGGATGTCCTCCAGCTGGTTGCGACTGAACCCAGATAAGATGGAGGTGCTGTTGATCGAGCCAGGTCGTGAGCATGTTGGGAGTGCACCTGCAGCTGATACAGGACTTTTTCTGGGGTCTGTTCAGTTGGCGGCCAACCCGAGGGTGCAAAATCTTGGCATGATCCTGGACAGCAGATTGACAGTTATGGATCAGATGTCTTCTGTTGTCACAAGTGGTTTTTACCACTTGAGGTATATTGCCAGGATCAAGCCCCTCGTTCCGCTCGAAGGCCTGCCAACACTAATGCATGCCTTTGTTACCTTGAAGCTCGACTACTGTAATGCCCTGTAGTTCAGGGTCACATGAGGGACCATCCGCAGGTTTCAGCTAGTGCAGAATGCAGTGGCTCGGTTACTGATGGGCCTGTCTAGGTCCAGTCATGTGACCCCAGTCCTGCAGGCTCTGCACTGGCTGCCTATCAGGTGGAGGGTCCTTTTCAAGGTGGGCTTGCTCACCTTTAAGGCCCTATATGGACTGGGTCTGGGCTACCTAACTGAGCTCCTTACACCGGCCACCTCTGTCTGCTCCCTCCACTCCTCATCTAGGGGCCTCCTGGATGTTCCCAGGGTTCAGCTCAAGACATCGGATGATCGTGCCTTCAGTGTCCCTGGGCCGACCCTGTGGAGCTCTCTACCATTTGCAGTCTGCGAGGCCCCTTCCAATGGGGTGTTCAAGTAGAGGCTAAAAGCCCACCTCTTCCACTTGGCTTTCGCTGAAGAGACCATATGATCTACCCAATTGCCAGACAGAAACTATGAGTTACCTATACCTCTGACTATAAATCTTTAGTATTTTATATATGTTTCATTTGCGTTTTTTGGGGGGGTTTTTATCACCTTTTAATGTTGTTATTTGTATTGTTTTATTGTTAGGCACCTAGAGCCTCCAGGATTGGGCGCCATAGAAATAAAATTTGCCCTGCCTTGCCTTGCCTTCTCGGACCAATACCTTGGACATTTTAGTAGTAGTTTATATGTACAGTGTCTAGCATGTTGTGTTTTTCCATTTGAATTCACTTTGGCTTTTTATAAACTACGTACATATCAAATTGGCATGGATCACTTTCACTAGAGGAATAGGGAGTGGGATGATATCAAACCCAAAAGGATTTAAAAGAAAACACATGACAATGCTGCAAACAATGGATGGTTTGATATACTGCAGATACTACTTGGACTGCATTGTTGAGCCAGGCAAGAGAAATGCCTTTATATGTTATAAATTTGAGATCTTATGAAATACTATTCTATATGCCAGATTTGCGCAAATCTCCTGAAAATCTGAACCATGTTCTTTTTCTCTGTTCATGACATGATAAAATAAGGGTGTCCTGAACTAATCCATTTCTGTGGGGTTGTCTCATTGCCTGGAAGATGTGCTCTGTTTTTTTTGCTTTGCTTACAGTAAATGATGCTTTTATACTTAATCAGCTTGCTTATTATTTCTTCATTATTAAATGTGTAAGGAAAAGTAAGCCACATTCCCCTATGACAAAAAAATCAGCTAGCCATAGTACTTAATTTTGTTATTTCTTAAGTAAAAGTGATTTGTTTTTTTAGTGAAATATTTGTTGTTTTTTATTTGGTTTGTTTTAATGCATGGGTAATTTATACCCATTGTCTGGACTGAGCCCTATGGGAGTCTTTCTTTCTTTCTTTTGTGATTTCTAGCTTCACTGGATGACATGCAGATTTTTCTGCATTTCCTAATGCTTTGTCTTCCATGGATACCAATGTTTTATTACGAGGTCCCTACTCAAGACATGGTCATTTTTGTCCCTATAGAGTCATTCTTCATTAGGATTTGTGATTATTAGAGCTATAGTTCCCTGATTTACATACTCTGGCCCCCATATTCAAAGTGGATGCACAGACGCAACCCAGGATGCACTGTACACATCTGGAAATGCACCAGCTGTCAGGGGTGTGTCCGTGTTCAAAGATCACAGATGCATGGTGCACTCCCGACAGTGCCTATGTGCACAGTATTGTGCTGTGCCTATGCAAATGAGGGGTCCCCCATTCATATGAGGCACAGCACAATATTAAAATGTTTCAGAAGTGCAAATTGGCCTCAGCAACAGTGCAGAATTACGCTTCTGAAACCCTGCCCTAACTAGCGCGCAGACCCAGTTGTGCACATTTTAGGGCAGGAAACGCTGGTGGTGCAGTGGACCCTCCCTAGCCCCAAGCACCGTGACAATAGTAACACCCCACTTCTGCTCCCTGTATCCCCGGTAGCCTAGGGTTTCCCTCCTCCCTAGCCCTGATCGGTAAAAATATACACTTGTGCTTGGTCCCCATATTACTGGTAGTCCAGTGATTCCCTTCTCAACAAGCCCCAATCCTCATAATAAGAAAATATATCCCCATTGTCCCTGGTAGTCTAGTGGTCCCCCTCTCCCCAATCCCTGATCTGTGATCAAGTAATGTCAATTCCCAGTTCACCCTGATACTCTAGTGGGACCCCCTCCCCGATCCCCGATCTGTGATCAAATAATGACAATCCCCCTTTCGCCCTGGTAGTCTAATGGTCCCACCTCCCCCATCCCCATCTGTATATAAACTATAAAGTTCCTTGTCCCTGATAGTCAAGTGGCCCCCCAACCCCGTTAGGCAGTGACCCACCACCCGCTCCCCCTCAACCCGACCTGTGGCTGGCAGTTGGCACAGTCCTCCTCACACCACCATGACTAGCCACTAACTGAACTGTCAGTGATCATGTACAGTACAGAGTACATGCTTATTGGTTGACCAGCCAACCAATGAGCTTGTACTATGTACTGTGCACACTCATTGACAGTTCAGTCGGCGGCTGGCTATGGTGGTGTGAGGAGGGCTGTACCAGCTGTCCACTGCCAGCCCCAGTTGGGGTGGTGGGTCTCTGACTAACAGGAGGGGGTGGGGAGTCACTTGACTACCAGGGACTGGGGACTTTATAGTTCATATATGAGATCATGTGATGGCTTTGAAGGTGTAGCATCCAATCTACAGCTCTCTGATCACCTCTGTACAGAACTTTAAATACGCAAACTTATTCTGGCTTAAATTTACTTAGAAAGCAACATCTTGTTTTGTACAAAATTACCTTCAATCTACAAAGGTATTTAATTAACAATGGATGCTGAAATGAAGGCTCCACCACCAAAGCATACTCCACTATTGACTCCTGATTGTTCGTCTGGGCCCAAAAGATCAAAACAAACTTCAGCCAAGCCAAGCCCAGCCACTTCTGGATCTTCATTGCTTACTGAAGAAAAATTCCTAACTGAACTCACTCCATTAAAAGAAGCACTGGATAGTTTACTGAACAATATTAAAATTATTAGATTGAAAATGGAGGAGCTTACCAGAAGGATGATGGACACAGAAATTAGAATTTCTTTGGTGGAAGACTGGCATCAGAAAGTAGAACCAGAATTCCCTGCATTGCGGCATAAAATTTCTAAACTCAAATCTCAACTAGAAGATTTAGAAGGACGAAGTTGTCATGATAACATTCTGATCTTTGGTCTGTCTGAGAATTCAGAAGGTACAAACCCTGTTCACTTTGCCCAGGAGATTTGTGAAAATATAGCCGGGCCTTTGCCTAACGGTCAACGTTACATCATTGAACAAGCTCATAGAGCTCTTAAACTGATCCCCAAAAGTGGCAAGAGCCCTAGACCCTTTATTATGAAGTTTTTGAATTATCTAGACCACCAGCATGTTCTAATTAAGGGGAAGAGTATTCAAAATTTATGTTGAGATTAGGGTTGCCAGTAGTCCCATATTTTATGGGATATCCCGTATTTTAAACTATTTTCCCATGTCCCATTTTAACTTAATATGGGATATCTATTGTCCCGTATTTCATGGTGGCCCTTGTCCTGTAAAAAATTCACTGTGTTGTCCCTCTATCAGGATCAGCTCTGTGGCTCCAGGCTGTCATGTGTGGTCAGATGGAGGGCTGGAGGTGGAGCTTGTGTGCAACTGCGCATGCACAGAGGCATTATAGAAGAGAGAGTCCTAAAGGAACTCACAAAACTGAAAGTGGACAAGGCAATGGGACCAGATAGGATACATTTTAGAATATTACAGGAACTACAGGAGGTCCTGAAGCCATCACTGGCAGCACTGTTCAACAAGTCACACAATATGGGAGTGGTTCCGGAGGACTGGAGGAGGGCAGATGTAGTCCCTCTTCACAAAAGTGACAGTAAGGAGGAGGTTGGAAACTATAGACCAGTCAGCTTCATCTCAATAGTGGGGAAAATTATGGAATCGCTACTTAAACAAAGGATCGTGGAACATCTTGAAGCCAGCGGAGCACAAGATCTGTGACAGCATGAATTCACAGTGGGATGGTCATGTCAAACAAATCTAATTGAGTTATTTGACTGGGTGACTAAGATCATGGATTGGGGGGAGCAGTGGATGTCACCTACCTGGATTTCATTAAGGCCTTTGATACTGTTCCACATAGAAGACTTGTGAACAAGCTAGACAGCCCAGGAGTGGGTCACAAGGTGGTAAACTGGGTTAGGAACTGGTTGAGTGACAGAAGACAGAGGGTTGTGGTAAATGCTGCTCAATCTGAGGAAAGGAGGGTGACAAGTGGGGTGCCACAGGGATCAGTCCTGGGCCCAGTCCTGTTTAATGTCTTCATAAGTGACATTGTGGAGGGGCTGGAGGGGAAGGTGTGCCTCTTTGTGGATGACACTAAGATCTGCAACAGGGTGGACACTCTGGGAGGGGTGGAAGAAATGAGTAGGGACCAAGATAAACTGGAGGAATGGTCCAGAGTGTGGCAGCTGAGATTTAATGTGAAAAAGTGCAAAATCATGCATTTGGGGAACAATAACCAAGGAGAAGATTATATGATGAGGGGGAGAAACTGATGGTCACCAAACAGGAAAGGGATTTGGGGGTAATCATATCTGATGACCTAAAGGTGGCCAAACAATGTGCCAGGACTGTGGGGAGAGCCAGTGGGATGCTGGGGTGCATAGGGAGACATAACACCAGCAGAAGGATGGAGGTGGCGATGCCACTGTACTGATCATTATGTAACCCCCCCTACCAATTTGGGTGCTTACCTGTAGCACACATAACTCCTGTTTCTTCCTGCTGTCCTCCATGGCGCCTCCAGAATGTCTACATCATTTTTTTCTCTGTCCCCCAGTCCTCTTGTGCCCCTGTGTACACCAACACCAAGCCCTGGTGTAATTCCAGCCCCTCTTGGCTCCAACACGTTAGAACCATGATCACCCACACTGCCAAAGCACTCCGGTGCAGTAGGTATCACACAGGTGCAGGCGGCACCTTTGATCTTGCGACTGCTGATTTTGCAGTCAAACTAAGGAGTGTCTGGCAGTCCCGGTGTCCCCACCAGCTAAATGAAACCCGGTGACCACAGCAAGGGCCAGGGGAGCCCGCTTCTCAGAGTGTAGTAAGAGATCAATGAGGTGTCCAGATCAGGGCTCATGAATATTAATGAGCTGCAGCCCCAATCTATATGAATATGCATGAGGGTCTGTTCTGCCCTCAGGGAAGCTGTGTTTCGGCAATGGCTGAAAATAAAAAAGAAATGTTTGAATTAAATAAATGAGACTGTTGTATGTTTGGGAACAAATGTTTACAAGGGGGAAAGTGTTTGAAACAAATAAATGCTTCAATCCTGGCTGCACCACTAAATTTGGGACTCAGATAGTAACAGCCTGCCTGCTATAAAGGGAGCTAAATATTGGCAGCAGCAACAGGCAAACGGACTGAAAAAAATGCAAAAGCTGGGCAGCAATAATAAAGACACATGAGTGGTTACTGAACTGTGGGGCATTTGGGCAAATATTTAAATTATTCTGGCTGCACCAGGACTTTATTTGGAACTGTGTCAGTTCTGCTTAAGGGACTGTGTGTTCAGCAGCTATTACAAAGCAGCCACAGCCAATCAGAAAGCTAGGATTTTAAAACCAGGACTTGTAGGACATTAGCCAAAGCTCATGGGAAACCACCAGGTGCTCATAGGAAACTACAGGGACCTAATTTCAGTTGCCAAACCAGTAAACCAACTGTATCGAGGAGGCTTCATGAATAATTCATTTTTCTGACTGACAAGCCTCACAGCCAATCACAGGCAAAGCAATCAATTGGGAGCCTCAGGAGAGCCTCATAAAACGGCAAAGCTCTCCAGCCCAGGACTGTCCTTGACCGGGTGTGCTGACACAGTCCACGGCCGAGGTTGGTACCTCCAGCCAGCTGCTCCACCTGCCCAGCCCAACAGCAAAGCTCTCCAGCCCGGGTAAGCTACCTAGGACACTCCGGGACTGCTGTTTGGCTTCTGATTGGCCACTGCTCAGTCAGCTTCTCACTGATTGGCTAAAGCCCTTATGGCTTCCTCTGCGATTGGCTAAAGCAACATTTGGACTTGGCAGGTTTATGGCCCCGCTAAAGTCTGCTCTATCCTTCTTGCGGGGTTTTGTAAACTGTTGGGGATTGGGATAGAATTTACAGTGTGCTGTTATAACATTGGGATTCCAAATTGCATGTATTTACTTGATCTAAATCTGACTGTTTTGCATTTTGCCCCTCACTTCCTACTAATTCCAATTTCTCTTCTGATTAGCTGCTTGAACTAATCTCTGTCTCTCTCACTCTCTCTCTCTCTCTCTCTCTCTCGGACTAATTCCCTCTCTCTCCCCGCCATTTGCTGATAAAAGCTCCCTGTTCATATTTTCTCTCCCAGCCTGCCTGCACCTCAGCCATCTCAATCGCTCTGTATAATTCTTGAATACCTTCCTTCTACTCTTCTCTCCCCCCCAAACAAGGCTTCTAATCTCTCTGGCGCCATAATTAACTGCTCCCCTTTCCACTGTCTGGCTGCCTGCAATCACCCTCTCCTCCTTTGTAAATCCTTGTGTGTTTGAATCCTTTGTCCTGCCCCATGCCTCCCGATTTAGCCCTCAGGCACACTCCATGCTCTCTACTTAAACTAACCCCCTCTTTCTCTTCTCTTCTTCCAGGACTGCCCTTAACTGGGTGCACCGACACAGCCCATGGCTGAGGCTGGTAAATCCTGCTGGCCTCTCCACCTGCCCAGCCTGACGGCAAAGCTCTCCAGCCCTGGTAAGCTACCAAGGACACTCCAGGACTACCGCTTGGCTTCCAATTGGCTGCAGCTCAGACAGTATCTCACTGATTGGCCAAAGCCCTTATGGCTTCCTCCGTGATTGGCTGAAGCAACTTTTGGACTTGCCAGGCTTATGGCCCCTGCTAAACTCTGCTCTATCCTTCTTGTGGGGATTTTGGCCTGCCCCCCCCCACCCCCAGCCTTAATTAAATACACATTCACCCACCTCCCTTCTCTTTCAAGTCAGCCCCATTGGTTGCTGGCAGGGCATTCTGTACCTTAAAGCACAAGGCAGCTAATTCTTCCACTCACCACTGACTCTACAGGCTCTGCCTGGTGCTGAAAGAGTCTGCTTCCTCGTTGACATCTTTTTCGACACTGTCACCGGGAAGTTCATCTCCTCCTTAACCACTATTAGGCTAGTGCAGTTCACTTACTGTACCCATCTCCTCTGGCCAGGAGAAGGATTAAGTCTCTTCCACTGTCACACTCCTTCAATACTTACTCTGTCCCCGTGCACTAACTATGTCTCCCACTGCCTCCAGGATCATACAGTTCCTCCTGGTAATCACCCTTGTCTTTACATTGGAACCTGGGATAGGGCCCATCCAATCCTATCAGACTACCCATGATGTGAAGGTACTAAATGTCCATGGCACCATGACCTCACCTTTCTCAGAGGTCTCCTGCAACCTTCAACAACTGCTCACTGAGAACGATGACCTTGCTTACTTAACTAATGATCCTTCTATGATACCACTCCTAAAAAGTTTTGTAACCTACATCAATAACAAGAAACGACAAACACCCAGTAAAAGACAGCGTCACCTAATTAATGAACTTATAATGGAACAGCTAATTCATCTACTCCTTCTTCTTCTCCTTCTCCTTCTCCTGATGTCAGATAATGTGCACTCCAATCCTGGTCCATCACATGGCTCCTGCATTCGACATTGAAAATCCTCAGGACTTGTGCTCGCCTCTATAAATATCTGCAGCCTCCTCCTCAAGATGGACAGATTGAAGGTCTGGGTCTCTCGTCACAACCCTGATGTACTATCAGTTGTGGAGACCTGGTTATCCTTGAAGGTACAAGACTCAGCCATTGCACTGCCTGGCTACACATTGTTCAGGCAAGACAAGATCTTGAAAAGAGGAGGCGGCTGCATCATCTACACTGAAGACCCACTACAGGGACATGTCCTCTCTCCCCCATGCAGCAGTGACCACTTCCAAGCATTAGCCATAAAACTACTCCTAGGAGCGCATAACAGAGTCCTTACTCTGATCTCAGTATATCTACCACCAAAAAAGGCCACCAACGGCACTAGCAACCTGTTTGAGTGCATTAGTTCTCTAAGTCTAAACACCGAACTAGTACTTCTTGGCTCTTTAATATGAAGTGGCTCTCACCTGCCTCTACACATGCCAAGAATATCCTATCTACAATCCACTTCTCCCAATTGGTGGAATCACCAACACAAGTCAGCTACAGGACTGGAACCAGCACCTTGTTGGACTGGGTGCTCACCAACTGTTCTGCTCACATCACTGATGTCACTGTCCTCCCTGACTCATTGAGTGACCACTCCCCTGTTAAATGCACCTGGAATAGCCACTACTGCAAGCCCCCCACCAGAATCATAAAGAACCACCTGCTCCTAAAAGGCCACCTCCCACAGCTAATGCTAGACCTAAAACTTCTAGACTGGAAGGAACTTTATAACACTAATGATGTGGACACTACCTTGGACATCTTTGTCACAAAATTCAATTCTGTCTGCGACATACATGCACCAGTCATCACAGGAAAAGTCAAAGGGCCATCTAATCCATGGATCACCCCAGAACTCCTGGAGCAACTTGTCTCAAGAGACCATCTCTGGAATATAGCACAAACTCAGTGCACTGCAACAAACATTCAGCGATATAAAAAGGTCCGTAATGACTGCACGAAAGCCATTCACCACGCAAAAAGCTCCTGTTACAAGGAAGCACTCACCAACTCATGGAACAGCAGCAAGTCATTCTGACAAAAATTTAAGTGATATCACAGGAAAAGACCCCAAATCTTCCCCCTCCATGCTTAATGTCGATGGTAAGCCAATAATGGACCCTCTGCTTATTGTCAACTCCCTGAACTATGCGTTCACTGACCTCAGTAGAGTGCTCCCATCAGACTTCTTCAGTCCCCCTAACCCAAGGGACACTCAGCAGAAGCCTGTGCTACCCCCCCAACCAGCCACTACTCCGCTTTAAAGAGGTATCTGAAACAGATGCTAGGAGTTACCTTGAAAAGGTACTTGGCAAATCAAGGTACAGTGAGGACTCCCTGGACCTTAAATTTGCTCACCTGGCTCTAAAGGAACTCCTAGGACCACTAACCAAACTAATCGATCTGTCCCTCTGCCACTCCCAATTCCCCCAACGCTGGAAATCCATGACAGTCACCCCCATCCACAAAAGTGGGGATTGGACTCTGCATAGCATTTACAGACCAATTTCCATTATCCTGCCACTCTCCAAGGCTCTTGAACAGATTGTGGCAGACCAGATGGTGGAACACTTCAACCAATACCAACTTCTATCGCACAGCAACATGGGTTCCAGGGTAGCCATAGTACCATTACAGCCTTACTCAAGTTTGTTGGATTCATTCATAATGCCCTAGACCTTGGTCACCTTGTAGGGGCTGCTTTTATTGATCTATCAAAGGCATTTGATACAGTGCATCATTTTTTTCCTCCTTAATCAGCTATCTGGCATTGGTCTTGCTCCTAAAACTGTGAACTGGTTCTACAGCTACTTAAATCACCACTTCCAACAAGTCAGGATTGGTGATGTTCTCTCTGACAGCCGCACTGTCAAATTTGGAGTACGACAAGGGTCAATCTTGGAACCTCTCTTGTTTAGCGTGTTTCTAAATAATCTGTCAGACTCCTGTCACTGTCATTTGCTCCTCTGTGCTGCTGATACAGTTATCTTTACCAGCAACTTGTGTCCTGAACTTCTGGAGGCAGTTCTGCAATGAGACTTCACATCCATGGAAGAGTGGTTCAAAGAACAAAGGCTGGTCTCAAACTATAAAAAAACTAAGACCATGCTCTTCTCAACAGCTCAAAACAAGCTCAGAAACTACCCCCTGGCAATAAGGAATGACAGCAGCACCACTCTGGAACTAGTCCCTCATTTTAAATACCTGGGGATAACAATAGACTCTACTCTGTCCTTCTCCCATCATACAGATATCACTGCAAGGGCTATCAATACAAGATTAGGTATCCTTTACCAGCATAGACACTCTCTATCTCACAAAGCACTAGATCTGGCAAACAACAGCTCCATTATCTCCCTTATAGATTATGGTCTGGCTGTCTATGTAGCTACAACAGACATGGCCCTTCATCGCATCGCAGTTGCCCTAAACAAAGCCTGCCATCTACTCACAGGTGCACAGAGAATAACCCACACCTATGACCTTTATACTCAGCCTGGCTGGCTTCAACTGAAGGCAGGATCCGGTACCAAACCTGCCTATTAGCAAAAAAAGTCTAATTAAATCTACTACCATCTGGGGTTCAGAACCTGCTGTCCCTCCCTCTAAGGCCCAGAGTTACCAGAACATCTGTCTCTCAGGTTTTCCATGTACCCAGATGCCACACTGCCATGGCGCAATGTTCATTCCCATACCAGGCAGCCCTTTGGATAAATGCACTGCCTCCTGACATCTCAGGTGCACCTACGATTGCATCTTTTAAAACCAGACTGCGCCACCACCGCCTTGATTTGAGTATCTGTATGTGCCACAGCTAAACCGCTATAAACAGCAATTCTGCCACTAGAACTTCCCCACTTATCAGTCCTGATCACTCTCATAAGCACTTCCTCTACTCCACCATCCCTTACCCCTCCTGCTTCTCACCCTGTCCTATATGCCTGCCTACTCAGCCCTCTGTTCCCCCTCCGAATCCACTCCTCTCTTCATCTGTCTCTTATCTTGATGCAGGCATACCTTGTGCAATTCCTCAGTGTGCTTTTCCCATTGCCTGTTTAAATTTGTTTTGCATATCCAATGTTCATTGTCCATTGTCTTTGCATCTGCTGTTTCATGTAACCGACGTGGAACCTTAAAAGAGCATCTGCCCACGGGTGTTTTTCCAAGATCTCAATAAATAAATAATTAAAAGACTGTGTTTTCCAGCAGATTCCAGATTTGAGCAGGAGCCCCCCACAGAGGTGGGGGCTCAGGCCCCCAGTCATGCAACTGGGCCTGATGATGCAGTTAAGCGCCTCCATCCCAGGGGGATTGACTTATTTGCAGTAAAGTTAAAGTAATTTAGTTTAATGCAGAACCTGCTAGCCTGGGGGTTGCCAGAATGTTCCCCAGGTGCTAGCCTTCCATTCCACATGGGGAAAAGACATGGACTGGCAACTTGATAACAAGCCAGCTGTGAGACAGCTGATCCTGCCTCAGTGGTGAGAGAACTGAAGATATCAGGAGACTTCATTGCGGGGATCCAAATGGTGAGGAGCCTGAGTGAGTACTCATGTACCCCCCGGTGCAAGAAAGAAAGAGAATTGCTTATTGGGGCTGCCAATGCCCTAGGGACTGTTGCTATTTAAAACTGTTCTTTGGGTCTGCACCTTGCATCTGCTGTGCCTAAGTCTTACACAGTGCAGGTGGACCTAACTGCCCTAAGAGACCCAGTGAGTCCAGTTAAAACCTATAAATGTGATGATACATGTATCTGCTTGGAGCCTGCAGGACTGGAGGGGGAGCACTCAGAGCTGGAGCTCATCCTGACTTTGCCTGGGAGGTCCAGTAGTTGCTAAATAGTTCAGTGAAGATGTCCAGTGGAGCTGCAAACTTCAGCCATGTGCCACAAATGGGACTGAGACCTCAAGTCTAATCTGAATTGACTACTTTAACTGGAAATGACTGCTTTGACTACCTAAGTATGCTCATGTGAACACAAAGAAACAGGGTCCCCCTTGATTTGGGAACAAGCACCCACAGATTTAAGTGCAAAAGGACCAGGCGGCCATCCTGGCCCCTGGTTGAAGGAGCTACACCTTCATTCGATGTACTGAATGTGTTTAAAATATGAATGTACTGAATGTTCAAAACTACCAGTTGGGCTCAACCCAACGTAACCAGCTGGTTACACCAAATCTTCGTTCAGCTCACAACATGCAGGGCACCCCCTGCATATTTTCCTGAAAAACTGTAAATAGTTCAAGTGTCAGTTGTTTGAAAGTCTAGTCTTAAATTCTTTCTAATCAAGCCAGCCAACATACAGTTGCACCATCTACCAGGCCTGCAACTTGTAAGAAATTTAAAGTACTGGGTAGCCAGGTTTAAATTGTTGGGATTGCAGGGTTCCAATACAAATTTGGGGAACTGATACCAGTTGTGGGAAAAGTAATATTTTGCGTCATCTGATTTATTGCAGTTTATATCTCCAGGTCTCTGGTCATCTGGGTTGGCATAATGTGACTGTCTTTTAATTTGCAAAATTGTGTGTCTACCCAGCTGAAGGGTTTTCACCAGCACCAACCAAAGAACCAATTAATGTAAATATTGTATGCCTGCAAAACTTCTACTCCCTTTTCCCCCATTCCTAAGCCCTGCCCCCTGTAAATAAATTATTGTTGTTGCTTGCAGATAATGGTGTTGTGAGCATACTATTAAGAGCCAGTCAATAATTGTACCACATATTGAAATGTGGGAAAATGTTTATTGGGTCATGTGTTGGGGAGGCAAATAGTTATAGTGGGTGGTAAGGCATCCCAGGGGGGTCATATCAGGTTAAAGCTAGCCCACTTAAAGCTAAACTCTGGGTGGAGGCACCATGTCATTGTAATATCATGGAAATAACCAGTTTTAAAAGTAATGTTGGGAACCCAGTCCCTTCACCCTTGTACAGGCCCACAAGGCAGAGGTAGTAGCACTAGGAATAGCACCACCTAGGGATTACAATTAATAAGGCCTCATTTGGAATACAGTGTCAGTTCTGGAGGCCGCACCTCTGTAAGGACATAGACCGGGTGGAGGCAGTTCAAAGAAGGGCAACAAAGATGGTGCAGGACCTGCACCAAAAGTCATATGAGGAGAGACTGGGAGACCTCAATATGTATACCCTGGAGGAGAGAAGAGGCAGAGGAGATATGATAGAAACCTACAAATATCTAAACAGCATAAAAAGGGTACTGGAGGGTAGCACCTTGCAGAAAAAGAGATGTCCAGGAAGGAGGGGGCATGACAAGAGGTTGGAAGGGGTTAGACTAAGGGGAAGTGCAAGGAAGTATTTCTTCACAGAAAGGGTGGTAGATGCATGAAATAGACTTCCAGTGGGGGTGGTGGGAGAAAACACAGTGGGGGGAATTCAAGCATGCATGGGACAGGCATAGGGGAACCCTAGCAATAGGAACGAGTCGGTAATGCTAGAGATCAAGTAGGGTCTGTGGCTTTTACAGTAGGCAGGGAAAATGGGCAGACTAGATGGGCCTAGCAGTCCTTATCTGCTGTCAATTTCTATGTTTCTAAGGGAGATGTACTTTGGGTATAATTTTAGGGGTTTTATTTCTAGAGGTATCTTTTGGGTTTTTTTGAGTCGAGGGAGGATGAGTTATTTTTACGAGACCTATATTTCTCCTTGGGCCCTGTTGCCAATTCTAATAGTATATCATTTAATATAAATTTTAGATAAATGTCATGTCTAATTCTATAAACTTTGTTTCTTGTAACATTAAAGGTGCCAGATCTAGATCTAAAAGAATACAAGTTTTAAAACATAGTAAGCATCTAGGTTTTCAGATTGTATTTTTACAAGAAACCCATCTTCTAACTGATGAAGTTAATCTTTTAGGTAAGATGAGCTATTCTCAAGTTTTTGGAGTAGTTGATTCCACAAACAATAAGGGGTTGCAATTCTAATTAATCTAAATGTTCCTTTTAAACATTCAGTTACAATTTCATATCCTGCTGGAAGGTTTATTTTCCTGGCAGGTTCAATTACTGATTTTCAAGTCCTATTAGGTAGTATCTATGGGCCAGAGTTTAATATCTCCTAAACATTTTATTATCTTATGCTCCTTACAATATTATTTTAAATGGTGATTGGAATCACCTTAGATTTAAAGTTAGATAGATCATCTGGTTCAGATTTTAGGCTAGCTGGAGATCATAGGGCATTGTTGGAATTTTTAGACTGTTTTAACTTAATAGATCCCTGGAGAATGTTATATCTTTCAACTAAGCAATATTCTTTTTATTCTTGTGTGCATAAGGTGTTTTCAAGAATAGATTATTTTTTAATAGGTAGCAGGCTTATTCCAAATGTTTCTGAGGTAACTATTACACCCAGAGTTATTCTGAATCATTCCTCGGTTAAACTTTCATTAACTGTAGGAATTCTCCCTCGAGAGAAGTCATCAATCTGGAGACTGAATAATCAGTTATTAAAAGATAATTACATAGTATCTCACATTAAGCAGTAAATCAACACTTTTATAAATCACAATCTTAATTCAATGGAAAGGATTGACTTAATATGGGTATCTTTCAAATGTTTTATTCGTGGGATATTCATTTGTTTTTCTTCCAAGCATAAGAAACAACTGGCTAAATTGGAAGAAATTCTGGATAATATTAAGAAAATGGAAGCCCAGTGTGCTATAAATCCTAATGAACAAGATCTGAATAGATTACAAAACTTGGAGAATGAATACTTTGAAAAAACTAGAGAAAAGACAGACTAGTCAGTGTTAAATACTAGAGCTGTCTATACAGACCGTGGTAAAAAACCCTAGTAAACTACATGTGCACAGACTTAAAAAGATTGAAACTAATAGATATAGTACAGCTATAAAATCTGGGTATGATAGCTCAATAGAAACCAAGTTATTGGACATCATTTATGAGTTTGAGCAATATTTTAAGAAGTTATATAAACCCCCCGATGAACATTTATCAAATAAGGATTACCAAATATACCTTGAAAAATTCCAGTGCCCTACTTTGTCACCTAAATTGGCTTCTGAATTGGTCTGCCCTATTACTACAGAAGAGATCATTAAAGTAATAAATTCTCTTAAATTAGACAAATCTCCAGGCCCAGACAGGGTAACTCCCAATTTTTATAAAACTTTTGTTGAGAAGATTGTTCTTATACTTAAAAAATTCTACACTTATATTTTAGAAAATGGAATGTCAAGACATTTCTCTTTTAGAAGCTTTGATTATTTTAGTTCCCAAGCCCGATAAATCTAAGGAATCACTTAGCAGCTACAGACCAATTTGTCTAATAAATGGTGACATTCAAATTCTAGCAAAAATCTCTGCTCAAAGGATAAAAGTTCGTTAGGATAGTTTAATTTTTTTTTGAACAGGTGTGATTCATGTCTGGCAGATCATCTTCAGATCATATTAGGAAACTTTCTTACATTTTCTCTGTGTCTAGAGATTCAAGGTTTCCTTTGGCCCTTGTTTCCCTAGAAGCAGAAAAAGCATTTGATAGAGTTAACGAACTGCCCGGATCAAATCATGAAAACAGTAGTTCTCCCTGACAGTTTAAGCAACCACTCCCCAATCCTTTGCTCCTGGTCGAACAAATACACTAAGCCTCCTCCCAAAACTATTAACAGCAGGAGACTTATTCCTGGTCATCTTGGGTCTCTAAAAACCCTCCTACAAGACCATGATTAGTCTCTGATAGACACAGCCTCCAACACTGACACTGCTCTTGAATACTTTATCCACAGCTTTAACAGCGCCTGTGATGTCCATGCCCCGTTCAAAAAATGCAAGATTAAAGGCATCAACAACCCTTGGATTAACTATGATCTTCTGGAACAATTGAGGTCCCAGGATCATTTTTGGCATCTGGCCAACTTGAATGGCACTCAGGTTGATACCCAGGCTTACAAAGCAGCAAGAAATGTCTGTACTAGAGCAATTCAAAACGAAAAGGCAAGATACTACAGAAGCACACTCGTTAACTCATGGAAAAGTGGGAAGAAGTAGTGGGCGAATCTTTCTGAAGTTACAGGGCATCTCCCCAAAGTATCACCTTCTATGCTCAATGTAAATGGCAGCCTCACTCTGGACCAGGTCACCACGGCTAACGCTTTTAATGCAGCATTCACCGATCTTAGTCATGTGCTTCCTCCAACCTTCTTTGACCCCCACACCGGACTCTCCAGGCTTGAACAAAGCAAGAATAACACAGGGCCATCCACCTTTCTACTTTAAAACTATCTCAGAGGCCCTAGCCAAAAAACAACTCCTCAAAGTGCTTGGGAGGTCCAGATTCAGTGGCGACTCCCTAGACCTAAAACTCCTTGTCCTCACCATTGATGAAGTCCTGACCCTGCTCACCATAATCTTCAACCAATCTCTAATGCTTTCTCAGTTCCCCCAAATATGGAGATCTGCTGTTGTGACGCCAATTCACAAAAGTGGCGATAAGATCCTAACCTCTAACTACAGACCCATCTCCATTCTTCCCCCTCTCTCGAAAGCACTGGAGAGAATAGTTGCCGATCAACTTACAGAATACCTTGCTAACCACAACCTGCAATGTCAGGAGCAGCATGGTTTTTGAAAAGGACATAGTACCACCACAGCTGTCCTTGAATTCACCACTTACATCCATAATGCTCTGGATTAGGGACATCTTGTTGGTGCCACCTTCATCGATTTGAAAAATGCATTTGACACTGTCAACCACTCCCTGCTATTTGAACAATTATCTTGCCCTGGCCTCTCAGATGATGCCGCATGTTGGTTCCAAAGCTACCTTAGTGACAGAACCCAACAGGTCAGAGTTGGTGAGTCCCTCTCACCCTCACATCTGATTTGCCCTGGAGTTCCCCAAGGGTCCATCTTGGGTCCCTTGCTTTTCAGTATTTTTCTGAACAATCTCCCTGCATCATACCATAATAGACTCCTGTTATATGCAGACGATGCAGTTATTTTCACCTCACTCCCTGACCCCTCCCTCCTACAATTGCAACTGCAAACAAGCTTTACGCAAGTAGAGACATGGTTTAAATCTCAAAAACTCATAATAAATCACAAAAAACCTAAAACAATGATGTTTCATGGCATCCATAACAAACATAAAAACAAATGCCTATCTATCACAAACAGTGAAGGGACATTGCTTGAACATGTTCAACTGTTTAAATACCTGGGGGTTACCCTCGACAGCACCTTGTCTTACTCTGAACACATTAAAAGAGCATTGCCAAGATTGTGAACACCCGCATAGGACTTCTCTTTAGACATAGGAGCTGCCTCACCAATGAAGCCCTAAGCCTTGCTCTGTTATATCAATAATCGACTATGGGTTTGTGATCTATGGCTCTGCCACTGACACCGCACTTCGACAAATAGCCATTGCCCTTAACAAGGCATGTCATCTACTAACCTCTGCTCCACGCCTCTCACATACCTGTGACATCTACAAGCAAGCAAACTGGCTCCAACTCCCCAGCAGACTCAAGTACCAGACCTGTATGCTAGCAAAAAAGATTACCTTTAATCTCCTACCCTCAAGGGTTCAGTCCTTACTGGCCCTGCGCTGTGGCTCCACCTAACCAGGAGCTCAGAATATCTTACTTTTTCTGTTCCACGCTGCCACACTAACCAAGGACAATGCTCCTTTATATGCAGAGCCTCATCCTGGTACAACTCACTTCCACCTGCTGTTACCAATGACACTACCCTGGGCACTTTCAAGTGCTACCTGCATCAGCACCTTGTCACAATGGCCTCCTGTGAATGTTTCTCCTAACTAAACTTACTCACCTTCCCTCTAATTTCCCCCCTTTAAGTCCCCTCCACCTTTACCCCCCCACTATCTCCTATCTCCTCCCTTTTTATTTCCCCACTATTATCTACATTCTCCCCCCATAGCTTCCTCTACATGTATCTACCATCTCTCCTAGAAGTTTCTAATTTATTCTAGTGAACCATATTATAACTGTGTTTTTTTTATTGTACATATGTTCCTTGAATAATATACACAAATTACTGTAACTTAACACACATACTGTGAATCATTGTACAAATTACAGTAATTCCATATAAAAGCTTTAATGTACCCGACAAAGCCTATGGCTGCTTGAAACTACTATACTTGGTGTTGTCCTCACTATGTTCTCTATTGTTTTCCTGACGTGGAACCTTTGTAAAACAGCCTTGGCTCAAAGGTGTCTTCTAAAAATTACAATAAAATAAAAATAAAATAAAATATTTCCTTTATTTATTTATTTGAATCTAGGATTACAAAATTACCTTTGAGCCAAAGCTCTTTTACAAAGGTTCCACATCAGTAGTACAGACAATTGGCATCAAGCTGGTTACATAGTTACAGATTAGTTGCACGGTACAGGATAACAGATAGTAACTTAGGTTGACAATAGGAAATTAAGGTGAGGCAATACACAAAGACACTAGGAGGAAGAAGACAAGAGGGGAAAGGGCTGAGGAAGGGGATGGCATACGCGAGAGGGGCAGAGTGAGGCAGCCGAGGGGCTTTGTCTGGACAGACACGGGGTAAGTGCATTGGAAGTGGCTGTGGACAGGTAAGTGCAAGTAGAGAGAACAGAACAGATCCCAGGGGTGGTCAGAGGCAGTGCAGGGGTCAATGTTTGTTATGTGGTGCAACCACAGGTGCTGGTGCCTATAAGGGAGAGGCGGAGCTTAGTTTCGAACACTCCGAGTGATGATGCGGAGGAGATGTCTCCAGAGAGACTGTTAATCCAACTCGGAGCCCTGTAAGAAAATGACCTTTGGCCTTGGGATGTGTGGCAGTGGGGAATTTGCAGGATTTGGGGCTTAGTGCTCCTGGTGTTGACAGTGTTGATTTTGGGTGTAAGGAGAGTGCTGACTCCAGGTGGTGCCTTGCCCAATAGGATTTTCTTAGCTGTGATGCAGGTTTGGTATTTGATTCAGTTGCTCAGTTGCAGCCACCCAGTTTTGGAGTAGAGGTCACAGGTGTGGGTGAGACAGTGGGAACCTGTAACGAGTCAGCAGGCTTGATTGAGGGAAGTTTTTACTGTATATGAAATATTACTAAAGTTTGGCTTTCCATTCACCTTTCTTAGTTGTTTGAGAGTCATTTATCCTAACCCTTCTGCCAGGATTTATGCAAATGGCCTTTTTTTCTTCAACTATATATATTTACATTCAGCTACTAGGCAGGGTTCCACTCCTTCACTCATTCTTTTATTCTTGCCCTTCTGCCAGGATTTATGCAGATGGACTTTTTTTTCAACTATATATTTACATTCAGGTATGAAGCAATGTTGCACTCTTCCCCCATTCTTTTTAACTTTTACTTAGAACCTCTCCTTTTTACCTAAAACATAATCTCCATATTAGTGGCATTAAGATTGGTTCACATATTCTTAAATTCTATGTGTGATTCATAGTTCAGTGCTTGTGCTATGTTTATGTAGGAGATGGGGAGGAGCTGTTCCGCCCATAGAACCTCAGGCTACAGCCTTCCAATTCAATGTGTGGTTCATAGCTCAGTGCTTGTGTTATGCTGCAGTGGAGCTGAATGATATAGGTCATACTAGGATACAGTAGGTAGGACAGTGCCTGCAGTATGTATGAGTTGGACGATATGGTTAGTGCTTAGATACATCAGCATGGATATGAACATAGGTCAGTGACTGTAGTACATAAGAACTGGATTGGATATGATTGGTGCTTAAGATACTTGAACAGATGATATAGCAACTTGTTAGAACTTGATGTGTTGGCCTTTCTCTGTATCCCACCTTTAGCAGGATGCTTAGCTGAGTAGGAATGAAGACCCCAAAATAAATGTAATTACTGCTGCAATTACCTCCTCCAGCTCCTGAGAGTGTGGCCAGCAACATGCAGAAAAGGAAAAAACCCCTTTGGGGGAAACCTCTGAGGACCCATGGCTACTGACCTGCCCATCTTCTGAACATACTAAAGGAAAGTAATGCTAAATTAACAAATATTAAATCATCAGCTAATCCGAAACCCAGTTGATTGAAGATCTTGAATTCAATAGCAAGCAGGCAATCCTGGATTTGAGGTATTGTGTTGATTGAAGACGGTAGCATATCCTGTATTAGCAAATTCCCAGTTCAAAAACCATTAATGTACAAGGTGAGGAGTTGATACAAGGTAAATTCAATCAACTGTTGAGAGGATAATCAATCTTAGAAGGATGAGTGTAGAACTGGTTGAAGAGCAATCCAGAAGGTGAAGATTTCCATTCTGAAGGAGGAACTATGAGCGAACAGCTATTGACTTGTAAGGCAGAATAGGGAGAACATTGGCCCATATGCCCCACTGTGTGAATTGCTGTAAAGCACTAGTCCTTTGGTGGTGAAGTGAGTAAACTGAATGCAGGCTGTTAAGCCGGGAAAAGGTGGAGCAAATAGAAACCTCCAGGCCCTGTGTGGGTCGAAGCAGGTAAATGTAAATAGGCAACAGAAGCCCAATGAACCTCCAGGCCCTGTAAGGGGTGAAGCAAGTAGGTGTAAAATAGGCAATAAAGCCGGATGAACCTCCAGGCTTCATGTGGGGTGAAGCAGGTAAGTATAAATGATATAAGCCCGATGAGGGCGAGATGTGTCGAAGCCAGGTCATTTGAGGTGAGGTGGATAGAAACCTTCATGCCTCCTGGTGGGGCGAGGCAGGCTTCTAATGAATAAGCATATAACCCTGTAGAGGATGAGTAAGAATAAGTTGGATGGAAGCCAGCCCATACAGACAAGGTGGATAGAAACCTCTATGTCCCCTCAGGGGGTGAGGCAGGTTTGTAGAGTAAATATTAGAACCTACATGCCCCTTTGCAGGTGAGGCAGGTTTGTGTAGAAGAAGCAGGTAAGTAGAGGAAAACTCATGATTTGCTGAGCAATATAGCCTTGTAGAGGACAGTACAGATGTATGCTTGAGCATGAGCTAGGACCTGACAGTGAAGCTACGAAAGTGGACTTTGTGAGGTTAGGTATGACGAGATCCAATAAAAGTCATCCCAGATGGTCAAGGCATGGCAGAAGAATGTGATGAAGAGGAGATTAAATTACATGAAATTGGCAACTCATACAGATGTGATAAGCCCCATATTACTGGTGTAGGTTAGCGTCCAAGGTTGGAAATTATAAGATCTGAAATGGCACAATGGACTAGAGCATGGCTATGATGCCCTGGCAGGAGAAGACAGTGACAGGACTTCCCAAAACAAGCTGAAGCAAGGATGGCAAGAACCAACAATTGGAGCTGATTATAAATGTCCCTTGATGCCGACAATAGAAGCAGAGGTAAGATTCACAGCTAAGCAAGCAGGGACATCCATGATGACTGCAAGTCAGGAACAAGCAGGTGGAAAGTAGGTGGCTGGCAAATGTGCAGTACTGGATAACTACAATTGAAGGTGACACATCATTGTAAAGTTCCCAATCCTTATGTATAGATTCAGAGATGAGCAAGTGACATCAAAGTGAAGGCTTCTGGCAGATGAAGATCCTGTAGAGATGATGTGCAGAGATGTATGATGGTACTCCAGAATCAGGTGGGCAATAAGCGATGCAGCAGGCTGCAGAGAAATTGAATCATTATGAGATGCTCAAGAAATGAGGTACACACCCGGATATCCTGGCAGAGAGAGACACATGTGGAAACACTAGAGGATGGCTGGTAATGCAGAAGTATGACAGAATGGTGCAGGAGAGTAGGCCTGAAAGAAGGCCAGATGGAGCAGGATTCAAATCCCAATCAGTCTCCAGCTACTGCACAAAAGCATCAGTATAATTTGCGAGCCTGGCCCCCACGTGGACGAGCAAGATGACAGGACCTTCATGGAGGTCTGCCATAGCAGTAAAGAAAGGACTGAATCAAGCTATGCCTCTACGTAGGCTAGGAAGACTAGCTGGACCTCCACTTAGGTCAGCTAGGTAGGAGCAGTGAGAGTAAGTAGGCTAGGCTTCCAAGTAGGCCGACAGGTGCGGCTGAACCCAATGCAGGTCCGCTTGAGGTAAGAGTACTGAGAGGGAGCCAAGCTAGGCCTCCACATAGGCTAGCTGGGTTAGGCCACCATGCAAGGCAAGGCAAATTTATTTAAAAAGATGCCCAATCCCGGAGACTCTGGGCACCATACAAATAAATAGACAGATATTCAAAAAACAAAATCAATTAAAAACAGAAGAGAAAAATATGAACATATAGGTAATTAACTCCACATAAAAACATTTCCCATAAATAATAAACTAAACATCAAATTACCAACAGCTGCAGTCTGACCTATAGATGAACAGCTTAATCCAGAAAGGCCTGAGTGAATAGGAGGGCCTTAAGGTAGGCCTTGAATACCTCCAAAGTAGGGGCTCCCTTAACCCCGAGGGGCAGCGAATTCCACAGGATGGGAGTGGCAGCACTAAATGCCCTGTCACCAGCTGATTTCAACCTCATCTTTGGAATTGCCAGAGGGCCCCACAGGAGGAAAGGAGGGGGTGAACCGAGAGAGCAGGTGCAAGAAGGTCTAACAGATGGCCAGGGCACTGACCATGTAGGGCCTTACAGGTGAGAAGACTCACCTTAAAGAAGATCCTCCACCTGACTGGCAGCAAGTGCAGCTCACGCAACACCAGTGTAATATAGCAAAATATTATATGCAGGCCGGAACAAAAGGGCAGGACCCCATGAAGGTCTGTCTGCTGAGTAAAGTGAGGGAGTCAAGCCGGCGGGCATATCAGCTGACCATCTGGCAAGTAAGAATGGCTGGAGGAAGGAGAAGCTGCAAGAACTAATTCAGTGGTGACATGGATTGTTCAGTGCTGATAGAGGACGTCCAAATCCGTGAATTGCAGAGCAAAAGCCTGGAACATGAAAGACATCTTGGTTGCCCTAAAGGGCAATTTGCTAGCAATGGTGTATGGTAAAGTACTGTCAAAACAAGTTGACACTGAAGAAATCCTTTGTTGTGTACAGGAGCATGTGGGTGTTAAGGAACACCAGAGTAGATTTTGTGCTAGACCTAACCATTCTCCTGGCACATTGCCAGTAGAGAACAATGAGGCAGCATTATAGCAGCTGGCAGGTCAGTTAGGCATGAACAGGTCCAAGTACAAAGGCAGACTGGTGTAGGATCAAATGCTGGAAGCAGAGCAAACTGTGGGCAAAATAAGGTCTGGGGCACTGCAAGCCTGCAGGATAGTGTTAGGCAGCACTGATGGGTGCAGGAGGGCCGGAGACGAGACACCCCAGAAAGGTAGTGAGGCATGGATGAAGTACCGCAGGTTGGAATACAGGATTGTTGACCCACAGTACAGTGTGCCTGTTATGGAGTAGATGAGCACAGGAGCACAGCAAAGCAGTTCCAGTGTGGCAACTAGGCAGCCGCACGCTGGTGTGCAGCGCAACACAAACCTGCAGGCTGAGCAAAGAAACCAGAGACTGTAGGTGCAAACAGCCTCGCATAATGGGGAACTTGTGCTGCGGCATGGAACAACAGCTGCTTGACAGGAGGAAGACAAAAAAGAAGAAGCTACAAGCTGGAAATGAGCAAGAAACAGGCAGCAAAGAAATAGAGTAGCAGCAGCGTCAGCACAAGGCCACGAGCTGCCGCAGCAGAGAACGCTGCATGGCATGGGGACGAGCTGCAGAAAACACCAAAGAAAGAAAACAAGGTACTGGAAGAGAAGGAGCAGTGGATCTGCAAGTTGGGGGGGGGAGAATAAAGGCAAATGAGCAGAGACAGGACAAAATGAACAGGGAGGGAGCAGGCAGAAAGTAGAAGCAAGACAGGAGACAAGACAAAGAGAGCAGCCAGAACCAGCAGCAGCACACTAGCAAGTGCGACATGCTCTAAGCAGAGTGGGCATAGCCTAAAGGTTTATGTAGGAGATGGGGGAGGAGCTATTCCCCCCTATAGAACCTCAGGCTACAGCCTTCCAATTATCTGCTTATGCAAATGATATTCTGCTCCATGTTTCCCATTCAAGTATTTCTATTCTGGTCATTTTAAGAACTGTCGAAAATTTCAGCAGAGTATCTAGTCATAAAATTAATATGGCTAAAACATTGGTAATGCCTCTGAATATATGCTTTCAAGAGATGATATACTTAAATTTGGGTTTGCTTGGGCCCCGCAGCATTTAAAATATATGTGTTTACATCTTTCACAGGATAAAACTTTGATGAGATCCTTGAATTTTAGTAATTTAATTTCCGCTATCAAGCAAGATTTAGATAGATGGCAAAAACTCCCCCTTTCACTCATAGGAAGGATTAACATTATTAAAATAAATATCTTCCAAAGAATTTTTTATCCTCTAAATAATTTGAGTTTATTTTAACCCCTTTCCTGGTTTAAAAACTTACAATCTATTTTAATTAAATCCTTATGGCTCAATAAACCTCCCAGAATTGCCTACAATAAATTAACTCTCACTAAACAACAAGGGGGTTTACAATTTTAGACTTCCTTCTATATTATTTTGGCTAGTCATGTGAACAACTACTTTAGATGGTTGGATATTAGCAATGATGAACATCTTTACGAACTTAATTGGCTACATATTGAATGTTAGCTGTTAAGAAATTATAGTATTTCTACAGATTCAGTTTCTTATATTAATTATAATAATTTCCTTCATGCCTTGAAGAATTCAACAAATGGAGTTTCGTATAGAGTTCATGAACAACTATGTAAATATCTGGGGTTGCCTTTGTCTGAGGATACTAGCCAACTTCTACTTAACTATAATTTTAAACTTGATTAAAAGCCTATTTCTAGTAATTGGCTTCCTTTCATTAGAAATATAACTGTGGATAGCTTTCTTTCTAATTGTTATCTTCTATCTTTGGAATAGCTCAGGGATAAGCTAAATCAAGGTAAAGGTCACTACAATAAGTTATTTGCTTTGAAGCACGTTTAACGCAAGCTTTGTGAAAGATATCCTTAAAAGAATCAAGCAGTCTCACTCAGTTTCTAAATTTTATCATGTCTTTTTATCTTTCACATCAGTTTCGGTTTCTCTGGTCTCCAAATATTGGTATTCTTCACCAATTTATAAAGAGATGAATTGGTCTAGAATATGGCAAGATTTGTACAAATTTATATCTAATGACAATCTTAGATTGACTCAAATTAAAATTTTGCATGACGCATATTATACTCCAGCTAAGTTGTTACATTTTGGCTTGGTGTCTTCGGGCAAAGGCTCCAGATGTGACAATGCTGAGAGTACTCTGATGCATATCTATGGAATTGCTCAATAGTTTCTCCTTTCTGGGTGGGGCTTAACAATAAATTAGCTATGACATTAGCTTTAGACCCCTTTTTTACACCCGAAGTCTATATTTTAGGTGACTTTAATTAAGTAAATTCCACGGAACTGAAATACCAGTTAACCATGGTAGCTTTATCAGCTGAGAAAATTATCTTAAAACACTGGCTCGATCATCAAATACCTTCAGTTACCGAATGGAGGCAAGAGCTCTTACTGAATCTGAGAGCAGAAAAAATGTTAGCTAGTTTGAACCATAATTTGTAGAATTTTACTAAAAAAATGGGGTAAACTCTATGATATTGTAATATCTACAGTATGTAATCAAATCTGGCACCTTGGTCTATATTTATCTTGTTTATCCTTTCTTTTTAACTCAATTGTAATTATTGTTTGGTCCTTTTATAGAAAGTATTGTGTTTTAATGTTCCTTATTCTTTCATTTATTATTTACTTTTGATAGGTTGAATGGTGATAGAAGGAATTCTCTGTTATTTGGGCTTCACTGACGTGTTAAGTTTAAATGTCAATTTTATAGGTCTCATTAGGTAGGGGAATTTTTTGAAGAGGTGGGAGGTGGAATTTTATTTTGCTTGCACCCCATGTATATTTTGTGATGAGGGTCTGTGCTATTAATGAGATTGTAATTTATATTTTTCTTCATATTCTCTGTGACCCTCATGTTACCTCTCATATATTGCTTTTGTACTTGTATTTTTTTTTTATCATAATCTAATAAAGATTGCATAATTTGAAAAAAAGGTTCATATACCGATTGAGGCTGGGGGGTACCCAGTAGACTACTAGAGTGAATGAGGGATTGACATTATTTGATCACAGATCAGGGATCAGGAAGGGGAGACCACTAGATTACCAGGAACAATGGGGATATATTTTCTTATTATGAGGATTGGGGCTCGGTGAGGGGGGAACCACTGGACTACCAGGGATACAGGAACCAGGCACACGTGTATATTCTACTAATCAGGGCTGTGGAGTGGGGACCCACTAAACTACTAGAGCGAATGGGGATCAGGGCTATGTTTATATTATACATGCGATTGGGGCTGGGGGGACTGGCCCAGCCCGCTCCAGGGCTGTGCATGCATGCAGATGAGCCCATAATGGGAATGCAAATGGCCCCATTACTCTGTGCATGCCCAATGGGCTCATCTGCATATTTGGTCTGAATATCACCCAGTGGGGCCACAGCACATACCAGCGTGCGCCATACAGTACCCGTATGGGTGGTCATCTGCCCTGCACTCTGGTTGCACTGCTCAGAACACGGTGACCTCCTGTTGTGCAATGCAAATCCAGGGTCTGATATTCAAACAGAATGCGTGATCTGTTCGGATTCCACATTTTGTTTGAATATAGCGCCAGAGCCAGCCGGCCCATTATTTCTGAGCGGTACACCGTTTTGGGTGCATATCCGGCTGGCCCTTTTAGTATAGCATTTTCCCAGACAATTGTACATTCATCCCCAAGGTTTTTTGTTTAAAGTGTTCTGTATTTTCTTAGTGTCATATATCTTTTTCCTCTTCCATACTGTATATTATGCTGCTTAGACTGGCCATATGTTCACATTTTACTCCAGTGGATGGCTTTTCTACCTACTTGAACCTGTAGACATTGATAACAAATCTATGTGTTTAATGGCTTTTTATGTATTTTTTGTATGTCTGTTTTAACATTGTAATGGTTTGTAGCTGAGCAATAAACTTTTTCAGCCAACCAACCAGCCAATCGGGGCAGCCAGCACAACCAAGTCAGGACTGTGTAGCTCCATCTGGGCTGGGAAAAGGACTGCAGGAGCCTATGAATCCAGCTTTCACCCCCAGCAGTGTGAGCAAGGTTCCAGTCTGGAGCTGTTTGAGAGAAGGATGCATGTCATTTGTTGGAACAGGCAGAATTTGAACAGCCATTTCATTCCTTTGGACTTTTGCCGTCAGCTGTTCACGTGCCTGTTTGATTCCCGGATGACAAGTTGGACAGGGTACTAGGGTCACATATCATGAATAAGTCCAGCAAGGGGGAGATTGTAATATGGGGGGAATTCAGTCTATCTGGAGTGGACTGGAACATTCCTACTACCTCTTGAACAAGGGAGCAAATACTCCTGGACGCATTCATAGAAACATAGAAACATAGACTTTGACGGCAGAAAAGGACCACTTGGCCCACCCAGTCTGCCCATTTCCCTACCTACTGGATAAGCTGCAGATTCTAGTTAACCAACAGCCTGCTTCCTGCAACCCCGCACTATAATTGCTTTGTGTCTGTCCCAAGCATGTTTGAATTCCCCCAATGTTTTAGACCCAACGACCTCCTCAGGAAGGCTGTTCCATGTATCCACCACTCTCTCCGTGAAAAAGAATTTCCTCACATTACCCCTGAGCCATCCCCTCTATCTTTAAACTGTGCCCCCTTGTTCTTACACATCTCTTTTTCTGAAAGATGCTACCCTCCTGGACTTTGTTGATTCCCTTGAGGTACTTGAACATTTCTATCATGTCCCCCCGTCCCTCCTTTCATCAAGGGTATACATATTAAGCTCTCTCAGTCTCTCTTCATATGGTTTCTGATGTAGACCCTACACCATTTTAGTTGCCCTCCTCTGGACTGCTTCCATCCTGTCTGTGTCCTTGCGTAGATGAGGTCTCCAAAACTGCACACAGTACTCCAGATGGGGTCTCACCAACTATCTGTATAGAGGGATAATCACTTCCCTTTTTCTACTTGTGATGCCCCTTCCTATGCATCCCAGTATCCCCCTGGCTCTCCTTACTGACTTCTCACATTGTTTACCCACCTTTAGGCCATCTGATATGACTACTCCCAGGTCCCTTTCCATTTTTGTTGTTGTTAGTACCTCCCCTGCTATTGTGTACTCTTTCCTGGGTTTTTGTTTCCCAGGTGCATTACTTTGCACTTCTTTGCATTGAATCTAAGTTGCTATATGTCTGACCATTCCTCCAACCTTGCCAAGTCCCTTCTCATCTTTTCTACTCCTCTTGTGTATCAACTCTGTTACAGATCTTTGTGTCATCTGCAAAGAGGCATACCTTTCCTCCAGACCCTCTGCAATGTCACTTATAAAGATGTTAAAGAGGATTGGACCCAGTACTGAGCCCTGAGGTACTCCACTAGTAACCCCTTTCTTCAGAATGTGTTCCATTCACTATTACCTTCTGTGTCCTGTTATGCAGCCAGTTCGCTACCAGGCTACCACCCTGGGACCCACTCCCAGGCTGGCTAACTTGATTATTAATCTTTGTGCAGGACTGTGTCAAATGCCTTGCTAAAGTCTAGGTAGGCCATATCCACAGCCCCTCCTGGTCTATTACTTTGGTCACCCAGTCAAAGAAATCAATTAGATTAGTCTGACATGACCTTCCTGCTGTAAATCCATGTTGCTTTGGGTCGTGTGCCCCGCTAGCCTCTAGGTGCTCAACAATTCTTTCTTTCAGAAGTGATTCCATCATTTTCCCTACCACTGAGGTCAAATTTACAGGTCTGTAGTTTCTTGCTTCTGCCTTGCTCCCACTTTTGTAAGGGGAATCACATCTGCCCTCCTCCAGTCCTCAGGTACCACCATCCTGCCATGATTTGTTAAAAGTGTGGTCAGTGGTGTCACTAGGTCTCCCTTAGTTCTTTTAGGATTCTGGGGTGAATCCGTCAGGCCCCATTGCTGTCCACCTTGAGTTTTAGGAGTTCTTTCAGGACTCTTTCTTCTGTGAATGAACTGGTATCAACCCCCTACCCAGAGTGCTTCTATTGTCTGGTTTAGGTAACTGCTCCTCATCTTCTTTTGTGAATACTGAGCAAAGTACTCATTCAATATCTCTGCCTTTTCACTGTCTCCCTCTGCCCACCTCCCTCTCCTTTATTAATCTTCACTATCCTCCCTTAACCTTTCTATGCTCCTAATGTACCTATAAAGGTTTTATCCCCTTTTGATCGAGTTGGCTATTTTTCCTCGGTTTTGTGCCTTTGCTATTTTGACTGCCTTCCTACTTTTCTGCTTTAATCGATACAGTTCCTGTCGTGTTCCCTCTGTGATTCCTTATACTTTTGAATGCAGCCTTTTCTCCTTAACCTTTCCTGCCACCTCTTTTGAGAACTATAGTGGTTTTTACTCCGCTTTGTTTTCTTTATTTGTTTTACACAAAGACTTGTTGCCTCTATGATGGCAGTTTTGATTTTCTCCATTGTTCTTCCACCCTCCTATTTGGCCATTTGCTAGTGCATTCTTCAGGTGTTCACCCATTTTGCCAAAGTCAGCCCTTCTAAAGTCCAGTATCCTTGTTTTTATGGCTTATCTCCATGGTTGTGCTCATTGTGAAGCACACTGTGCAGTGGTCGCTTGTTCCCAGATGTCTACTGACTTCTAAATTTGTGATCCTCTCTCCATTTGAGAGTACCAGGTTTAGTATTGCTCCCTCCCGAGTAGGTTCCAGCACTAGCTGTCTAAGGTCTGCCCCCTGCAGGGCATCGAGAATGACCCTGCTCTTGGATGTGGCTGCAGTACAAGTCCTCCAGTTAACATCTGGCATATTCAGGTCCCCCATCAACAGTACCTCCCCTTTTTCAGCCATTTTGAGAATGTCCTCTATCATTTTCTTGTCCATTTCCTCCCCTTGAGACGGGGGTCTGTATACAACCCCTGTGCGGATTGCGATGCCATTCCCCATCTCCAAGGTAACCCAGAGTGCCTCTTGTCCTCCGCCTCCACAGTAGTGTTCTGATGCAGACTGTCATGGAGCCACTAAGGAAGGTGCCATCCTGGAGCTGGTCCTGTCCAGCTGCACACATGTTCAAGATGTGAGGGTGGAAGTGACACTTAATAATAATAGTAATATAATAATAATTATTTATTTATAATGCACCTTTCGAGATACTAAGGCACCTTACTAAACAATTAAATAAACACCAATACAATACTACGCACATTATGAATATGATAAAACACTGGTAAAAAACACAGTTTGCATGTAGTGACCACCACATGGTTTCCTCCTGAAAATGGGCAAAGGGAAGGTCAGGACCAAGACAAGGGTCTTGGACTTTAGACAGGCTGACTTTAGTAGGATGGCAGATGTTCTGATTGGACACTTTGCTGGGATCAGAACTGAAATAGATGTGGAATAGAAATGTGCTTTAGTAAAGATGGGACTGATAAAGGCCACAAGTGAGTGTGTTAAATTCAAAAGTAAGAAAGCCAAGGCCAGAAAGCATAGATGTTTCAGCATGGATGTGGCAGAAGTGGTAAATGACAAGAGGGCAACCTGCTGAAAGTACAAACATATTCAGAAGGATGAGGATAGGGAGGATTACTCTGGTAAAGCAAGGGCAGCAAGCACAGTGGTTAGAGAAGCAAATGTTGCAAGGGAGATACAGTTAGTGCAGGGGTTAAAGCAGGGGAGAAGGCCTTTTTCTGGTACATAAGGGAGAAAAGGGATATAAAGGATGAGACTATCAGATTAAAAAAGAAAGAGGGTGGGCAGAGGGTGGTGAGGAAAAGGCAGAGGTACTTAATGAGTGCTTCTGTTCTGTCTTCATTAGGGAGAAGGATGGTCTGGTGCCACACAGGAGCAAGGGGATGGGGACTTGGGAAGGGGATGTCAAGGATGGCATAATACAAACTAACAGGGTATTTAAGGGCCTAAGGACCCTAAAGGTGGACAAATCACCAGGGCCTGATGGCATGCAGCCAAGGATCCTAAGAGAACTAGCAGAAATTCTGGCTGGTCCACTGGCAGACCAGTTCAGCACCTATCTGGAGTCAGGGATCAAGCCCCTGGACTGGAGAACAGTGCATGTGGTGCCTTTCCATAAACGTGAACAGAAGGATGAACGAGGGAAGTACAGCCCAGTCAGTATGAACTCAGTAGTGGGCAAGCTGATGGAGACCATCCTGAAAGATAGACTGGTGAACTTTCTGAAGGAAGATGGGCTCCAGGAAATAAGGCAGCATGAGTTTGTGTCAGAGAGGTTCCACAAATCTAACCTAATTGCCTTCTTTGACTGGGCCACTAGGACAGTGGACAAAGGCCAAATGGTTGATACCCTGTATCTGGACTGCAGCAAGGCCTTCGACTCTGTACCTCACAGAAAACTGATCAGAAAGCTGGAGGACCTGGGTTGAGGGCTAAGTTCAAGGGACAGGTTAGGAGCTGGTTGCAGAACAGAAGCTAAAAGGTGGTAACCGGGGAGGAATTCTCAGAAGCTAGGCCTATAATCAGTGGGTTCACACAGGGCTCAGTGCTTGTACCGGTACTGCTTAATATCTTCATAAGTGACATTGCTGATGAGATCATGGGTAGAATCTGTCTGTTTGCAGATAGCACTAAGCTCTGTGGGACAGTGGCCATGCAGGAGGGAAGACAGGAACTCAGGGAGGGCCTAGCTATAGTGGTCTAGCAGTTGGCAAGTGAGGCTCAATGCTAAGAAATGTAAAGTTATGTGCTTGGGGGCAAAGAATGTGGAGACCAAATACTGGTTGGGTGGTGTACAGATAATCAGATCAAAAGAAGAAAAGGATCTGGCAGTAATTATCACAAGTGACCCAAAACACTCGGCACACTGCAGGAAAGCAGCAGCGAAAACAAATTGGATGCTGGGCTGTATAGCCAGGGGAATTTACAGCAGGAAGGTGGAGGTAATTCTGCTGCTGCAGTGGTCACTGATAAGACCACACTAAATGTACAGTGTGCAATATTGGTGCCCATATCAAAGGAAGGATATCAGCTTGCTGGAAGCTGTCCAGATAAGGGCAACCGAGATGATCCAGGGCTAACAGGGCAACGCCTTTGAGCAGAGGCTCAGGGAGCTCAACACGTACTCTCTTGAGGAAAGAAGGGAGAGGACAGACATGATTAAGTCCTTCAAGTACCATAAAGGGTATAAGCAGGGTGAGCATTACAGCCTCTTCAGCCTCAATAGGAACAAGACCACTGGGGTAGCTGACTAAAGCTGGTGGGGGAAAGATTCAGGAGGGAGATCATGCTGCCATTTTTCATCGAGAGGGTAGTGGCCAAGTGGAATGAACTACCAGAAAATCAGCAGACAGCTTCAAGAGGAGTGGGACAGGATGAAAACGAAAGTTGCAGACAGAGGGGTTGGGGTGGGGTGGGAGGTGCTGGTTGAGGGAGAGCATGATGGAAATGGTGGGGCAATTCCCTCTGTAAATATATTGGGATCTGCACACTTGAGCAAACTAGATAGACTGTAAGTCCCTTATCTGATGGCAAGTTCGCATGTTCCTAATGTAACCAACCAACCAACCTGACAGTGCATCTTTACCCTTGAAAAAGTGCCAGTTTAGGCACAAAACGCCATTGGGTACGTCAGTGGTGGACTTTGGGACTGTCAGCACTTTTCAAACTAGACACGTTCTGTGCTAGCTGGTAAACACATTTTCTGCAGCTCTTCACATTGTCACTGGAAAGCCATAACATACAGAATAACGTATTGGCAACCACACACAACAAGCCTGTATTTCCATCAAGGGGTTGTGATGACATCCTAGAGACCTCAGAAGCAAAGCTTGAGAGGTCTTTGATGTCATCTCAATTCCCTTGATTGGAATATGTACCAAGTTGGTCTGGTTGATCATATATTATTAGTTAATAAAGTTTCCACTTGGTGTCTCTTATGGTATAAGAGACTCCAAGTTTCAAGTTTGGGGAAGATGACCAGAAAGAAAAGCTTGAGTGGTTCTGATTGCCCAAGCCTCACAAGAAAAGTATCTTATACAATAAGAGACAACCAGTGGAGGCCCTCTTAATTTAATTAGAAACCACTTGAGTTAGCTAGAGTGATTTATAGTAAGTTTCAAGTCTTTTTCCAACAACAAATTTGGCTTTTGCCCTCAAACACAACAACATTTTGCCCATATACTATAAATAGAATAGTGTATGGACACCCATGCACAACAAGGCTGTGTTCCCATCAAGGGGGTGAGATGACAGCATACGGACCTCATGAGCGAAGTTAAAGAGATCTATGCATGACACTAACACTGTCTGTTTACCCACAGTCTCCAGTTCTGTGTGGGGCAGGTACAGTGCAGTCTTCCCATAGAATTATGAATAAAATACTGCTAAAAGTTGAGTGACTAATAGCACAGGCAGCTAAAACCATCTGTTCATCCACTGGCCGATACAGTGTGAGGCAGGCACACTGCAGGCTTTCCCACACTGATATGTTTAGTGCTGGTGAGTGGAAAGGGAACTATCACACTGAAGCCTGAAGCCCTCTGTTTACTCACAAGGTCAGGTATGGTCAAACCTTTACAACAAGGCAACATTGTTTATTTAAAAGTAGCTCCTCAATCAGGCATTTAGTTACCGATGCTCACCTGTGGCTGACCTCCAGCCCTACAGTATGTCACTCTTTCTGTTCCAAAAAATATCTGTAATTTTGTAAAAATTAAATCAGTCATTCTTGACCTCTCTTTCTGATATTTCGGTCCCCTTACATGCCCACCATCATTATCAAAGTTGTCCAATCCTGCCGGCACAGTGACCAGCACCATCCTCTCCTCTCCTCTCCTCTCCTCTCCTCTCCTTCTCAGCCATCCATCATTCCACATTGTATCTCAAAAGAACCTGTGTCCACCTCCCTCCCTCCAAAAAAATAAGAAAAGTTTGGAGGGAGGGAGGTGGATACTAGTCCTTTTTTAGAGGAGAGAGTCCTGATGGGACTTGCTAGTCTGAAGGTAGACAAAGCAATGGGGTCAGATGGGGTGCACCCAAGGGTATTGAGGGAGCTCAGAGAAACATTGGTTGCACCTCTGACAGTTCTGTTTAACAGCTCACTGGAAATAGGAGTGGTTCTGGAGGACTGGAGGAGGGTAGATGAAGTCCCACTACACAAAAGTGGGAGGAGGCTTGCAATTATAGGCCAGTCAGCCTGACACCAGTGGTGGGAAAGTTAAAGGATAACTACCACCAATGGAGAAGCCCCAACTGCTGCACAGATCGGGCTTCACCATTCTGGTCCCCCTGCAGTCACCATAAAAAATCTATAGTTTTATTACCTCATCGCTCATAAAATTCTGTAATTTCCCCAGTGGACCTGGCATTTTTAAATATGGCACTGCAAGACCACTGTGATCTCGTTGGAAATATCGTGAGATCATGACGTTTCATTACCCCAGCCTTAATACAGTGTCTATGTACGGAAAAGTAACCTGGTCTGTATCTTCAGTACCCAGTGCTATTTTCACATAGTTTAACTGAATCTCATGTGTATGCCTGTCATACCCATGGGATTCAGTCAAAGTATATGAAAATAGCACTGAGTACTGAAGATACAGACCTGGTTATTTTCCATACATAGACACTGTATTAAGGCTGGGGTAATGAAACGTCACAATCTCACGATGTTTCCAGCGAGATCACAGTGGTTTCATGGCACCATATTTAAAAATGCCAGGTCCACTAGGGAATTTGCAGCATTTTACGAGCAATGAGGTAATAAAACTACGGATTTTTCACAATGACTGCAGGGGGGACCAGAACGGTGAAGCCCTGATCTGTGCAGCAGTCGGAACTTCTCCGTTGGTGGTAGAACTCCTTTAATGGAATCACTGCTGAAGGAAAGGATTGTGGAATACCTTGAATCCAGTGGGTTACAAGACGCAAGGCAGCATGATTTCACAAGGGTGAGATCATGTCAAATAAATCTGCTAGATTCCTTTGACTGGGTGACCAAGGAACTTGATCCAGGTGGAGCGGTGGACGTAGCCTACCTAGATTTCAGTAAGGCATTCAATGCCATTCCACATAGGAGACTAGTAAGCAAGCTGGGTAGCTTAGGAGTGGGTGATCCAAAGGTAGTAAGTGGGATAAGAAATAGGTTAGAGGATAGGCAACAGAGGGTTGTGGTAAATGGAGTTCACTCCAAGGAAGGAAGGGTGACCAGTGGGGTGCCTCAGGGATCAGTGCAGGGACCAGTCCTCTTCAATATTTTTCTAAGTGACATTGCAGAGGAGCTGGAAGAGAAGGTCTGCCTCTTAGTGGATGACACCAAAATCTGTAATAGGCCGGACACTCCAGGGGGTGGAAAGGATGTACAGAGACATGAGAAAACTAGAGGAGTGGTCAAGGGTATGGAAGCTGGGGTTTCAATGCAAAAAAGTGCAAAATAATGCACTTAGGGCACAGAAACCCAGGGGTGGAATACAAAATGGGTGAAGTGGTATTGATGACCACTAAGCAGGAAAGAGACCTGGGGGTAATCATACTGGATAACCTAAAGGTGGCCAGGCAGTGTGACAAGGTATACATCCCCAACGTCGACATGTCAACAGTGGAGTCCCCTACAGCGACAACAGTGCCAAGTCACCGTAGGGAACCCGCTGGCACCCGGCACTGTCTGTAGGGGGTCCTGCACCCCCCCGACTCAGCTCCGACTCAGAGTTGAGAATCCTAAGTGGGGGGTGCAGCCCACCATGTGGGGGGTTTGGGGGGGCAAAGCCCCCCCCCAAAGAAAACACTAGTTGCTTCTGCAAACTGGCAGCCAATTGCAAAATGCAGTCAACCTGCCAGTTTCACTGTCAGGTCGTTCGACAAATATTTTATTGACGACCCATCATGGATCCGTGTGACAAGGCAGAGGGCAAATAGGATGCTGGGGTGCATAGAGAGGGGTATTACCAGTACAAAGTGGGGGGTGGTGTTGCCTCTGTATAGATTGCTGGGAAGACCCCACCTAGAGTATTGTGTCCCATTCTGAAGACCACATCTCTGGAAGGACATAGACAAAGTGGAGGCGGTCCAGATGAGGGCAACTAAAATGGTGCAGCATCTGCATCAAAGACCCTATGAGGAGAGACTAAAGGACCTCAATATGTACACCCTGGAACAGAGGAGGGAGACAGGAGATATGGCAGAGACCTTTAAATACCTCACAGGGTAAATAAGTTGCAAGAGGGGAGTATTTTTTTCAGAAGAAAAGGTGCTCAAGAACAAGGGGATATGCTATGAAGCTGAAGGGGGGTAGATTCAGGAGAGATGTGTGGAAGTACTTCTTCACAGAAAGAGTGTTGGATTCTTGGAATAGCCTTCCAGCAGAGGTGGTGGGGGCAAAAACAGTGGTGGGGTTCAAGAATGCATGGGATAAGCACAAAGGAATCATAGTGGAAAGGAAGGGGGAGGGAGAAAGAGTTTGGGTATGGTCTGATGTAATAGTGTAGGTAACGAGAATTGGGCAGACTGGATGGGCCAAATGGTCCTTATCTGCAGTTAAATTCTTTGTTTCTATGTTTCTTAGTGTGACATACTAAATCATATGTTGGATGGCCATGGAGAGGAGCAGAGAACTGTGCCACTAGCCATCTTTGTTCAGCTGGACATCTTTAATGAACTTTGTAGATGTGTGGGAGAGGCACTAGACACCATTTGATGACTTCACAGACCTCGAGAGCAGAGCTCAAGAGTCAACAGATCCCTGAACTGGAAACACAGCCTTGCTTGACCACAGTTAACTATTCATTTTTATAATATATCGTTTATTGTGTGGATTCTGACAAAAGAAGTAAAGAACCATGGTGACGTTAAAAAAATCTGTACTGTAATTTATCATGTTTAACAGTAACAGATTGCAGGCATCTGAAACAGGCAAACCATTTGGTGAATTTCTTGATTAAAGCTTTCATAAATCTGTTAAAAAAAATTAAAAAAAAGTCTTTTAAAAATAGATCCTGCTGATTGGCTACTGCCATCCCTCACCAATGCCTCTTTCGCCTGCTCCCTACCCACTTGGTTACAACTGCTTGTTGTTACATAAAGAGCTCACCTGACTCCAAAAAATCCTTGATAACAGCAAATCAGTATTTTTCCAGTGATTCTGTTTTGTTTCTGTGGTACCCTGATCGTATAGTAATGCAGCAGTGCAAGAAAATGTTGACTTACACTTTTTTATTCTATTTTAGATTGCCCCTTATGTACTGACTTATATAATACCCTTCTTTCCACAATTTGAGTCTGCTTTAGTGCTTTTTTTCACATTTGAAATAATAAAAAGAAGTGTTCCTTTTAATATGGCTCGAACTTGAAGCCAGAAGAAGCCATAAGGGGAAGGAAACATATTCAATTCAGTGCTTTACAGTAACTGGTAATTGCTATTTTTCTTTTAAACTTAGATTGTGGGCTTTTAGTGACACTGTAATTTATTTGCTGTCTTTACTTAGAATTGTTTTTGGGCTGTTGAAAATTTAAAACATAGTGGTGGTGTATTTCTTTGCTGTCTTTAATTGCTGCAAATTTTCGCCCCCACTCCCTCCCTCCCCTTCCCCCAACTCTTAATTATATGCCCTGTTAAATCTGATTGACAGGAGCTAAACACAGGGGATAGAAAGGGGTGTGGAGTAGGAGGGGCATAAGGGGGAAGAAGTCCACCCTCGGCACTACAAGTGTTTTGACTCATTTATTTATTTATTGGTTTATTTTTTTTTTTTTTTAAAGAAAAGTATCTGAGGATCAGTGGCAGGATTTTTAGGACAGTAAATTAATAAAAAGGGAACTAGGAGAGCTTCAGTAACAGACAAGTAGTGGAATAGCAGTATAATTTCAGTATAATGTGGGGAGTGGTGCAATGCAGTGGCTGTGGGGCAACCATATTCAGGCAGACCTTCTGGATACCAAGGTACTGCCCTATCTGCATGCATCTCTCTGGACTGCAGGATGAGGTAGCCAGACTCAGAAAGGAAGTAAACTGGGTCAGGAGTACCATCACCCCTATCCAGAGACCACCCAGTCCAATGCAACTGCCTCAAAGGATGCTGAGAACGAGGAGCACTTGGGTGACAGTGGGCTCAGGGACGGTTAGAGCGGTCAGGCAGAGGCACATCCCAGATCCTATTCCACTCAAGAACTCATATGCCACACTGGCAAATGGGACAACCAAATAGAGGTACCCAGAGAAGTGGGAGGAAAGGATGTGGAGGTTAGCCAAAGAGGTGACCTCAGGGGGGAGAGCAGTGGACCCCAGAGGAAGAGGAAGTGAATCCTGGTGGGGGACTCCATCATAAGAGGGATCCAGCTAGGAACACAGGAGGGGGAGGACAGGGAGGTGAGGTGCCTACCAGGTGCCATGGCATGGAGGGATGGAAGGAAGATCCTGGGGATCACTGGGAAGGCAAGACGGGAGGATGAGCTGGATGTCATTATCCACCTAGGTACTAATGACCTGGCAAATAGGGAGCCAGAGGAAGTTCAGGAAGAGTTTAGGAAACTGGGGATGGGTCTCAAGCAAGTAGCTACTTCTGTCACTTTTTCAGAAGTACTACTTGTGAGAGGCAAGGGAGAGCATAGGGGTGAATGCATCAGGAACTTTAACTCATGGTTGAAGAACTGGTGCTGTGAGGAAGGGTTTGGATTCATTGGTGACTGGGACCCACCTGGAGGATGGAGGTTTGTTCAAGCCTGACAGCCCATCCATCCTGGAGGAATCCAAGCACTCAATGATAAGTTTAATGCTACTTTGACAAGCATTTAAACTAGCAAGAGGGGGTGGCAGGTCAGCAAGGAGGGTACCCATTGCTCACCCCCACAGCTAGCAGTGGAACCAGTGAACCGGAGGAGTGACTATCTCTACAAAGCAGTGTGCAAAAGATGGAGATTAGCACCCAAGAGGTGGATAGGCAGAAAAGGGGCAAAATTCAGCAGAAGGGCAGACAGCAAGGAGAACCAGGGATAAAGGACAACCAAGGAAGGGGTTGGAGTAGAACAGCGAAACAGTCTAGGGAGATCAAATCATGGAAAGCCATGTGTGCCAATGCCAGGAGCCTTAGTAACGACATGGAAGATCTGGAGGCTGTCATGGTGCCAGACCTGGACATTGTGGCCATCACTGAAACCTGGTGTAATGATAATCATGACTGGGAGATGGCCATACCTGGCTACAACATATTCAGAAGAGACAGGGCAGGTAGGAAGGGAGGAGGAGTGGCACTATATGTGAAAAATGACATAAAGGCCACAGAGATCCAGGAGGAACAAAATGGGGGAGAGATACTGTGGGTTAAGCTGGAAAGGAAAATGGGGCCAGCCATCCGCACAGGTGTGGTCTATAGACCACCAGCCCAGGAGGAAGAAACAGATAGGGAGCTGATGCTAGCCATCCAAAGGATGGCAGACAAGGGTGAGGTAGTACTGGTTGGAGACTTCAATATTCCAGACGTGGACTGAGCATCCCAGCAGCAGCATCAACTAGGAGCAGATTTATCCTGGACTCCTTCAGGTGCCTTCCTTAAGCAACTGGTCATGGAACCAACTCGGCAGAAGGCAATACTGGACCTTGTGCTTACAAACAGGGACAGTGTGATGGGGGTAACAGTGGGGGAGCACCTGGGGAACAATGACCACCAGTCATCGTGGTTTGAAATTTCACAGAAGGAGCAGAACCAAACCACACAAAAACACATATCCTGGATTTTAGAGGGGCAGACTTTGGGAAAATGGGGAGATACTTAAAAGAGGCATTAAGGGGAATGGAGCAGGAATCAGGGGTTGATGAACAGTGGGCAGCATTTAAAATGGGGATTACAAGAGCAACATAATTATGCATAAAGCAGGTGAGCAAGAGGAAAAAGAAGAGGAGACCATTATGGTTTTCCAAAGAGGTAGCAAAGAAAGTGAAAGCCAAAAAGATTGCATTCAGGCAATACAAAAAGACACAGGCAGAAGGGGATAGGGAGAAGTACCAGGAGAAGCAAAGGGAGGCAGGAGGTCAGTAAGGGAAGCCAAAGCTCAGACAGAAGAACACATTGTAAAATCAGTGGGTAGAGGGGACAAAACCTTTTACAGGTACATAAGTGAAAAAAGAAAGACAAAGGGAGGGATAGTGAGACTGAAGGGGGAGGATGGGGGCCGCGTGGAGGATGACAACAGTAAAGCTGACATATTGAACAGGTATTTCTGCTCAGTCTTTACTGAGCAAGAAGAGGGTAATGGGTCTGAAGGGAGTACAAGGAGTGAGAATGGTGCAGAAATGTACACAAGTCCCTTTACACGAGAAAGGGTCCTGAAGGAACTGGAAGTAATAAGAGTTGATAAGGCAATGGGGCCAGATGGAGTGCACCCCAGGGTCCTTAAAGAACTAAGAGAGGTGGTGGCTGAACCTCTGGCTATCCTGTTTAGCCGATCACTGGAAACAGGGGAGGTACCCAAAGACTAGAGGACAGCAGATGTAGTCCCCTTATACAAAAGTGGGAACAAAGAGGAAGCGGGGAACTACAGACCAGTCAGCCTCACCTCGGTAGTGGGGAAGATCATGGAAGCAGTACTGAAAGAGAGACTGGTGGAACATCTGGTTATTAATGGACTACAGGACCCAAGTCAGCATGGTTTCACCAGGGGAAGGTCATGTCAGACCAACCTCATTGAATTTTTTGACTGGGTGACTAGGGAGGTGGATCTGGGGAGGGCAGTGGACATGGCCTATCTGGACTTCAGCAAGGCCTTTGACACTGTGCCACATAGAAGACTATTACACAAACTGGGGAATATGGGTGTGGGCAGGACGGTAGTGTGGTGGGTAGGTAACTGACTGGGCGGCAGGACACAGAGGGTGGTGGTAAATGGCTGTCACTCCACAGAGGGAAGAGTGACCAGTGGGGCACCACAGGTATCAGTACTGGGACTGGTCCTATTCAACATCTTCATCAGTGACATTGTGCAGGGCCTAGAAGGCAGAATTTCACTGTTCACTGATAACACAAAGCTCTGTAACAGAGTAGACACACCAGAGGGTGTAGACAGAATGAGAAGGGACCTGCAGAAACTTGAAGAATGGTCAGGGGTTTGGCAGTTGAAATTCAATGCAAAGAAGTGTAAGATAATGCATATGCAGACACCAAAACCCTGGCACAATATATCAGTTGGGGTGTGAGGATATAGCATGCACCAAGCAGGAAAGGGATCTTGGGGTTATCATCTCTGATGACCTCAAGGTAGGGAAACAGTGTGACAAGGCAGCAGGTAAAGCAAATAGGATGCTGGGATGCATAGGCAGGGGCATCACCAACAGGAAAAGGGAGGTCATAATTCCACTATACAAGACACTAGTGAGACCCCACCTGGAGTACAGTGTACAGTTCTGGAGACCTTACCTATGTAAGGACATAGACAGGGTAGAGAAGGTTCAGAGGAGGGCAACAAAGATGGTACATGGATTGCATCACAAGTCCTATGAGGACAGGTTGAAGGAACTGAATATGTACTCTCTGGAGAAGAGGAGGGAGAGAGGGGATATGATAGAGACATACAAGTATCTTACAGGGAGGAACATGGTGCAGGAATTCATTATTTTTAAGCGAAAAAGATGTTCCAGGACTAGAGGGCATGGGATGAAGTTGGAGGGAGGATGATTCAGAGGAAACGTGAGGAAGAATTTCTTCACAGAACGGGTGGTGGACAAGTGGAATACCCTGCCAGAGGAAGTGGTGGGGGCTGAAACAATCACGGGATTTAAGAATGCATGGGATAGACATAAAGGAATTCTGGAGGTCAGGGGTAAGGGGCAACAGACTTCTAGGAAAACATAAACTGAACTTACAAGCTCAAATGGGCAGACTGGGTGGGCCATAGGCCCATATCTGCCAACACTGTCTATGTATCTATGTAACTAGTTTTTCATCACTATTCCCAGCTGCTTTTGAACACCTGCTGTTCCATAAGGTTAGGGAGCACTGCCTGCTGCATGCTGATTCATTCTAGTCACATAAGAAGTGATATTTAAACAACTGATTTACAAAAACAGCTGAGGACACTGATGAAAACCTGCCCCAAGCCATATTAAAAGGAACACTCCTTTTATTATTTCAGATGTAAAAGAAAATAACTAACGTGGACTCAAATTGTGGAAAGAAGTGTATCATACAAGTCAGTGGATAAGGGGCAATCTAAAATAGAATAAAAACGTATAGTTCAAAATGTTCACCATTCTCTTGCACTGCTGCTTTAAAGAGCTCCTGATGCTGCTGTGTAAACTTTGGAAAAAATGTATAACTGTATTTAGACAGTAGACACAGATCAGCTATATTGAATATTTTTTTCTGTAATTTTCACCCTTATTTCTTTATTACTAAGGACATTTGCATGTAAACAGGATCGCTGCCCTATCTGTTCTGGCTGCTTGCCTACAAATGACATCACAGTTCTGTTTATGACACCATAATCTGTTGCTGTGGAGTTAATTAGGATGCTATAAACAGGAGTTGCTGTGAAGATAATTAGGATGCTATAAACAGGGGGTTATGATGTCAGGTGTAGGTAAGCAGAAAGTGCAGATGAAGTCAAAGGAACAGTAGTCCTCTTTCATACAGCTGTCATCAGTAAGAAAGAGTAATGGGAAAGTCATAGAAAATATATAAAAATATAAACTGAATTCTGTCTAAATTGTGTCTAAATCTCACATTTTTTCAAGTTTTTCTAACGGTGTCAGTGGCTATTGAAGCATGGACACACATATAAATTTGACAGATGATTTATCACTTGTCACACTAAAATTGGAGCGCTTAAGAATTTAGAATCAAAAAGCTGTTGTACCATAGTACCAACATAGCTAGTATGGTACAACATTTTGACCTTTTGACTGTAGTTCGTTAACATTTCTGAGTATATACAAATCCATACAGTACATAACAGTCAACCATATGCTACACATACTATTTTCCATTAAAAAGCAATGTGATTTAATGTATCTGATGACTAATTGAAATACAACTGACTGAAAGATGGGTTGGGGGTCACTTATACAACTCAATTACAGTCCAAGTTACAAAATAATTATATAAACCTATCAGGTTAATGTATTTGCAGCCATTTTGGCTCTGATCAGTTTGTCTTTTACAGGCACATGACAGGGAGTGGACAGTGGATATACTGTGTGGCCACAGCATTGGCCAATTGATCATAAATAATTTCACTCATCTTCACAGGTATCTTCTCATGTCCTGCTGTCTCCTCCTTCTCCAGCAAGCAAGCTGCCTCCTTGTCTTCTCATCTGCCAGATCACCACCTGAGTCTCACGGGCACTTGTGTGCACTAAAGTGTCATCATTGATGTTGCAGGCACATCAACTCAACACTTCAGCCACAGTTAATGATGGCCCATCTAGTGCGACTTCCTCCTGTGAGCTGCTGTATCCAAGTCAGCTGATGCATCATCCACCTCATCTGAGGGCAAGAAGCTGCCATATACTACTCAGCATCAGCATGCAGCAGCAAAGCAAGTTAAAATCCACACCCTATGACTACTTACTCATATGCCAAGATTGCCAAGTAGGTTGCAGATGAGTAAGTGGCTACTTCCTACATCTGCCACATGCATTACCATTTACTGTATACTGAGTATTAGGGGGAATGCAGTGATCACACAGAAATGCAGAGACTTGAGATTTATATAGTGCCTTACATACTCACTGTATCCAAAAGTGTTGTACAACAAAAACAAGTAGTGGAAGATTGAGAGTGCAGGGAATGCACAGAAATGCAGAGACTTGAAATTTATATAGTACTTTTTATACACACTGTATCCCAAAGTGTTCTACAACAAAAACAATATTGGAAGACTGAGAATGCAGAGGCTACACAAAACTTAGGAGTCATAAAGTGCTTTTCATACACATTGTATCCCAAAGAGCTTTACAATAAAAACAACAGTGGAAGACAGAGAGTGCAGGGACAGCATAGAAATATGAAGACTTGAGAAAGTAGGGACTGACCAGAATTGAGGAGAATTGAGAATTATATTTTTTAGTGGGTTTTTTTAGTTTTTTGTATTTTTCTTTAATTATATTTGTTATGCAGCAGAAGTGCAGTTGGCTGCACAATTAAAGCAGAATAAGGAATTACTTAGCTGAGTTACAATGGGGGGGGGAGCTGGCAGATGGACAACAGCAAGAGTGGCTAGCAGCCTATGAGAAAGAGAGCACACCACCGAGTTCAGCCGGTCCAGCCAGGATGGTACGATGTTTGGTCTGCATTAGCTCCATCTTCTCCTCTATTAATGCAATTCAATGGGTCACCCCTGTATTCCCCTGAGAGTTTTGCCACAGCTGATGCTGATGACTAATTCAGAAGACTGGCCCCACCTGCACCCAGTCCCTTAGGCTTCCCCAGTTCTGAGTTCTACTGTAAGTGCCCACTGTGTCCCCTCCTCCACCAGCTGCACTGGTTTCCATCAACAATTAACCTCTTTCCTCACTGGGGCACATCAGTTGGAGTAGGGGGAGTAGCATAAGCAGCCCCACCTGCACCCCACTTAGCCTCCACTTTCCTATGGGCTTTCCATTCACCTGCATGCTTAATGTTTAGGTGGATATGTTGCCCAACAGTCCCGAGATGGGTGCTCTGTCCCCACACCCCACATTTGTGTTTTACAGAATACAGGTGATTATGCTGTTGTCAGCCAGGCCAGCTTGAAAAATGTCCCAGACCAGGGACTTGTGCTGCTGCTGCTGCATAGGGGAGGAGCCAGAAACTGATGGTCCCTCTGCTTCATGGGGAACAGCCACTATCGCAAGGGGGCACAGGGATACCCATGCCTGCTGCTGGTGGTATTGGTACTACATGTAAGCAGGTGCAATGGAGAGGCTGACACTCCAACCTGCTGCAAAGCAGGATGATGTGCTACCTCCTCCCGTACTTGCTTCTGCTGCTGCTTTGTGACTGCCCCTTCCTCCTGCCAGTGCTCCTGCTTCCACCAGTGCCCACTGCAGATGTACTGGACAATGGGGGGGTTGACTGCATCCCCCTCACATCAGCATCAGCATCAGCACTACCGCCACCACCACTCTACTCCCAGACTCAACCTACTTATTCATTCCTTCTCTTTAAAAAATTGAGATATAACAAAATATATATATATATATACATACAAGGACAGAGAATGACAAGAAAAACAAGCATTTGTCAATGCTGAATGTTGTTGCGCTGGCATTGGCTTTGGTAGTGCAGTGTGGAAACACATTTTTGGCAGGATGTGAAAAATGACAGCTGTACTGTTCATAAGGAGGTGTAAAAAAATGGCAGTGGTGAAAATGTGGCATGTAAGTATTGCAAATTTGCCAAGTTACAAGGGTGCGTGGGAAATGCACAACGCACACTAGTGACAGCCATTTTATGGAGTTTCGGCACCAAATTTTCAACATAGGCATTTTAGCACCTCTGCTCATGTACAGTGTCACTGTCATTCCCTCAAACTGTCTCAAAAAGTGATTTCACACAGCAACCGCGCTATTCTGCGCTGAACGTGCGAAAACACATTTTGGGCAGGATATGTAAAATGACAGCTGTACTGTTCATCAAGAGGTGCTGAAAAATGCCAATGGTGAAAATCCAGAATAAAAATATTACAAATGCACAACGTTACGAGTGTGCGTGCAAACTGCACAACGGATGCTCATAACACAGTCATTTTATGGAGTATCGTCACCAAATTTTCAACATAGGCATTTTAGGACCTCTGCTCATGAACAGTGTCACTGTCATTGTTGTAATCTGCCCTGAACACTGATTTCCCAAAGCAACCGCGGTATTGTGTGCCAGAAGTGCGGAAACACATTTTGACCAGGATGTGAAAAATGACAGCTATACTGTTCACAAGGAGGTATAGAAAAATGACAATGTTTAAAATCTGGCATGAAAATATTGCGAATTCACAAAGTTATGAGCGTGCGTAGCAACTGTGCAACGTACACTCGTAAAACAGCCATTTTTTGGATTTTTTCCACCAAATTTGCAACATAGGCTTTTTGAGAGCCCACCTCATGAACACTGCCACTGTCCTTGCATTAATCCATCCTGAAAGGTAATTCCGCACAGTGACTGCAAAATCACCTTTCAGAACCAATTAACATCATAACTGTAACAGAATTCATGAGGAGGGGAACCAAAAACCCCATGTTGAAAATTTGGTACAAAAATTCCAAAAAATGCCCGAGATATGCACCAAAGTTGAAAAATCCCTATTTATTCCATTGTACAGCATACCGGCATTTCCTCAGTTCGCGGTCGGCTTTGAAGAGTGAAGACGTGTTCCTGGTCCACCGAAGATCATCGCGCCAAGCTCCAGAGGTAAGTATGTGGTAAGGAGGGGTGTGGGGAGGCAGGGTGCGCAGTGGGTGGGTGTCGGTGGTGGGTAGGGAGACTACAAGGGACCGCTTTTGGTTTACAGGAACTAAAAAACAACATCATAGACAGTTTCTTTTTACAGGTGGATTCTTTTGGGGATACAGTAGCTGATGGGGCATTGGGCACCCCATCAGCACAGAGAGGCGGGGCATCATGCAGATGGGAGTGGGCTCCCCTGTCGGCTGATAAAGTGGGAAAGGGGGCCGGATGCCGACAGGATTGGGCACCCCTCGGCAAACAACGAAGAGTGGGGAACACATTCTGCTCATGGGGAGTGGGCTCCCCCGTCAGCACATACTTTGAGGGGCAGAGTAATCCGACCAGGGGATTGGGTACCCCCAAAGTCGGCAGTTTAGTGGCTACTGTGCCACCATGTTACGTAGGAAGGGTCCGCTGCGTGTGACGAGCTTTACTTACATTGCAGTGGACCTTTCCTTAGATGTGCTTGCCACATTAGTATGCATGGTGTGGCACTGGCATGCAGGCTGATTGGGGAAAGAGGGACGCACCTACTGGTGCGTGCCCTGCATTCGCCCAATAGCGACCGCACCTCCAAATCTGCACTACCGCAAGATGTTGGCTGCGCAAGCACGCCAACATAAAAATACATTTAGAAGAGAGGAGAAAAGAGCAAAACAATTAAATTACAAATGATTCACAAGAGGAAAACTGTCAAGGAAGATTATAGGAAAAGTAGAAAAAAGAGAGGACAATACAGCTGTTAATTTGTCAAAAACATAAAAAAAGAGCTTACACACACCACATATCAACTTTAGAAATGTTGATAGCTAAAAGCCCTCCAAAAACCCAAATGATTCACCTCTGAAAACAAAAATGAGATGCAGAACTGTACCACTAAACTTCACATTCAGTCAGAACTGCAAAATGAAAGTGTTTGCAAATGCTCTCTATATTGATATCTGTACCAAGTGACCTACAGTCAGATTTGTTTATCAACAGCCACTTTCTTAAAATTTCACCCAAGCAAAACATTGCCTTACTACTGTCAGCCCTTTTTGCAACATATTATTTCTACTTGAAATCCTGCATTTTGTGTTTATTTAACTTCTCTAAATTTCATTGATGTTGCTGGTTGTTTTATCTGCTTCCTTTCTTAGTAGAATTGAAATGCCTGCTAATGTTGTGCAGTAATCCTTCTTGAATATTAGAAACAGCCCAAACAGTGCAGCCACTCTTAATGCAGTAGTCTATTCTCTTCCCACTGCATCAGAAGTGGCTAGACTGTGTTGGGGTGTTCCAAGTCTAGAAAAGATGCAATAGGAGTTGATTAAGGATGTAAACAAATGTGCTTTGTGTGGTAACACCACTGTAGACATGTGTGAAGTTGGGAAACTCCACTCCATGGATTAATTAGTGGATTTCCCTAGTTTTGAGGAGTTAATCCGCAATGTGAAGTACAACATAGATACATAGATACATAGATACATAGACAGTGTCGGCAGATAAGGGCCTATGGCCCACCCAGTCTGCCCATTTGAGCTTGTAAGTTCAGCTTGCTTCCCTAGAAGTCTATTTCCCCTCACCCCTGACCTCCAGAATTCCTCCATGTCTATCCCATGCATTCTTAAATCCCGTGATTGTTTCAGCCCCCACCACTTCCTCTGGCAGGGTGTTCCACTTGTCCACCACCCGTTCTGTGAAGAAATTCTTTCTCATGTTTCCTCTGAATCGTCCTCCTTCCAACTTCATCCCATGCCCTCTAGTCACTCTACAACTTCACACAAAACTGATAACTCTGCAAAATAAGGAGTTTGGCAAGTCCGCTGGTGGAGTTTGGCACAGAAATTGTTCAAGTAAAACTGTCACTGGTGTCTTGTGGCCCCCCCCCCCACCGATCACCAGCCAGATCTTTCCCTGGTGTCTAGTGGTCCCCTCGCCAATCACCAGTCCAATGTAAAAAAGACACTTTCCCTGGTGTAGAGTGCCCCTTGCTGATCACCAGCCCCATGTTATTCATTACACTTTCCCTGATGCGTAGTGGTCCCTCCCCCCACCTGCAGCAATGCCCAATCTTGTCAATGATTCCCTGGTGTCCAGTGGCCCCTCCCCCAACCCGATGACCCACCTGACATAATTGTACACTTTCCCTGGTGTCCAATGATCCCACATCCAGATTCCCTGTAGTAGTTAATTCCCTGTTGTCTAGTGGACCCCTCTATCCTGATCCCTGGAATAAAAAGCAGGTAGTTCATTCCTTGGTGTCTAGTGGGCCCCACCACTTCAGCAGGTAGTGCCCTCCACCCCGCTCCACCCCACCCACCCTGACTCAGCAGCGGCACAGCCTCAGCTCTTCACCATGGACAGTGGCTAGCTGAGATGTCGGTGAATGAGTGTGCTTGTACAAGTACATGCTCATTCACTGACAGCTCCAGTCAGTGGTCAGCATAGTGGAGGCAAGGTCGGAGCTGTTCTAATCTCAACAGGGTTGGGGTTGGGAGGTAGCTGTTTAGGCACTACACTGCCGAAGTGGGTCCACAAGACATCGAGGAATGGACTACCTATTTTATTACAGGGGTCGAAACATGAGAGGGGCGTTCCACCAGATACCAGGCAATTAACTACTGCAGGAGATCGGGAGACCACTGAACGCAGGGGAGTGTACAGTTTATTGGCCGGGTGATTGTATGGGGGAGGGACCACTGACACCAGGAATCATTATGTCAAGATCAGGTATGGTGGCCTGGGACAGGACCACTGGACACCAGGCAATCATTGTCAAGATCAGGCATGGGAGAAGGTGGGGGAGACCACTAGACACCAGGGAAAGTGTCATAATTAACACTAAGCTAGAGATCGGCGAGGGGGGGACCACTAGACACCAGGGAAACAAGTGAAGTGTCATTCGGCACTTGGCAGGGAGTGACAACTAGACACCAGGGAAAGATTGGGCTGGCAATCGGCTGGGGGGCCACTAAACACCAGGGAATAATCAACATTGGGCAGTGATCGGCAGGAAGTTACAAATGCTGAATTTCTGATTAAACAGGAAAACTTCACAAAATGATCCGCGGGGGTGGATTTGGTGACTTTGCTAGAAATTCACTGGTGAGTTAAAACTTCATTGCATCTCTAAATACCAGTATAGTGGGCAGTCTGTTTATCATTTTTAAAAAGAAAAAAAATAATCAGAATCAAAGTACCAGCTACAGCAGTGAACTCTACAGAAAGTGCGCAATCATAACATGTCTTTTAAACCAGGAACAATTTGAAGCCTAAGGGGGTTGACAGTGTCCCTTTAAAGGATACCTAAACAACATTTTGACAACAAACTATTCAAAAATCTGACTCCGTAGGTGACTAAAGGAAAGGCTGCTGTATTCATTAATGCCAAAACTACATTTATATAATTTACCTAAATGTGGTTCCAGAGCATTTGAAAATTGTAAAATCAGCCTTCCAATTTAAAAAAAAAAATGTCTTACCTGCTTTCTAAAATGGCCGCCACATGTGTTATGTGATGACATCATTGGAGTCAAAGTCAGAGAGATATATGGTTCTCTACAGTGCTAACTAGTTATTTTTCCATTTGTATAGAATTGTTTCACCCAAATGGTCAAAACCATGTGCATTATTTTGTATAATGCACATGTTAGGCTATGGTTCTGTTCATTTTGTTTACTTTAACATGCTGAAAATGTGTTTTAATCCAACTGACTTTCTCTGTTGCAAACCACAGTGTAGTACAAATCTTGAATAACCTGGTGGTCTAGTGGTTATGGTGGATCCATAATGGTAGAATTAGGTGCTCGGGTGCTGCATGCTTAATATGCACTTTCTAACATTTTTATGTTTGCTTGCACGCATGTGCAAGAAACATAGTGCCTTCATCGGAGATTTCGGAGGTGTGTCACCTCCTCCTCCAATTCAGGCACTGTGCTGGCAGGCGCGGCCCTGTAAGCCAGTGCATTTTGGGCTGTCTGTAACACGCTCCAAAATGCAGTGGCATCATTGAAGGGGGAGCTACGGCTTGAGTGAGCAGCGATAGAAGCTGCTCAGCAGCTCCCCCCAGCCTGAGTGTTCGCGTCCCTGCATGAAGCGTATAGCCGACAGGGTGCCCAATCCCCGTCAGCTGAACTGCGTCTGTCTCCTCCCCCCCCTCCCAATAGTTGATGCCACGCTGGGAGCCCACCCCAGCGTGGCAGTCCGTCATGTTGCCGACAGGGGTGCCCAATCCCCCGTCAGCTGAACGCCCCAAAGTCCTGGTGCTATGCTGGGAGCCCACCCCAGCGTGGCAAGCAGTCCCACAGCGTCTTTTTTGTTTTAACCTGTAAAAAAAAGCGGTCCCATGCGTGTCTCGAACCCCCTCCCACAACCGCACCCACCACTGCACTTAGCCTCCCACCCCACCCCATGCCTCCGGACTCCGGTAGATGATCTTGATGGACCGGGAACCATCTGCACTCTTCAAAGCCGACCCGGACTGAGGAAATGCCCGGTAAGCTGTATAATGGGCTAAAAGGAGGTTCAACTTTGTGCATATCTCAGGCATTTTGGATTTTGCACCAAATTTTCAACATGGGGTTTTGGGACCCCTTCTCATGAATGATGTCACTGTCATGCGTTATTAAGGCCTGAAGGGTGATTTGGCGCAGGTGACTGCGAAATCACCTTTGGGACTGAATACCACCATGACAGTGACATCATTCATGAGAAGGGGCCCAAACCCCCATGTTGAAAATTTGGTAAAATTCAAAAAATGACTGTTTAATGACGTGCTAAGCAGTTCCTACGCACGCCATAGGTTTGTAATTTTCAATATTTTACTCCAGATTTTCAACATTGCCATTTTTCCACACCTTCTTATGAGCAGTACAGCTGTCATTTTCACATCTCACCAAAATGTGTTTCCACCCTTGTAGCGCAGAATGGCGCAGTTGGTGTCTTGAAAATCAATGTCAGGGACAAATTAAGAAAATCACAGTGACACTGTTCATGAGCAGAGGTCTTGAAATGGCTATGTTGAAAATTTGGTGAAAAAATTCTAAAATGACTGTTTTACTGCGTCGTTGCGCAGTTCCTCATGCGCTCATAGGTTCTTAATTTTCAATATTTCTACTCCAGATTTTCAACATTGCCATTTTTCCACACCTTCTTATGAGCAGTACAGCTGTCATTTTCACATCTCACCCAAAATGTGTTTCCGCCCATTGGCGCACAATAGGCATGTCGTTGTCACGAACTCCAATGTATGGGACACATTAAGAAAATCACAGTGTCACTGTTCATGAGCAGAGATCTTAAAATGGCAATGTTGAAAATTTGACAGAATTCCTAAAAATGACTGTTTCACGAGTGTGGATTGCACAGTTCCCCTACGGCCCAGCGTAGGTTTGCGAATTTTCAATATTTCACTCCAGATTTCCAACATTGCCATTTTCCACACTCCTTATAAGCAGTACAGCTGTCATTTTCACATCCTGCCCAAAACGTGTTTAGCCTATGTAGCACAATGGCAGTCGGTGTCAAACTCAATGTATGGGACACATTAACAAAACCACAGTGACACTGTTCATGAGCAGAGGTCTTAAAATGGCTATGTTGAAAACTTGGTGAAAAATGCCTAAAATGACTTTTACGAGTGTCGTTGCACAGTTCCTATGCATGCTGTAAGTTTGCAAATTTAATATTTTCACTCTAGATTTTCAACATGTCCATTTTATTAAACTTCCTTATGAACAGTCCAGCTGCAATTTTCATATGTCACCCAAAATGTGTTATCGCACATGTAGCACAAATGGTGCTGTTGGTGTCTTGAAAGCAATGTTTAGGAGAGATTAAGAAAATCACAGTTACACTGTTCATGAGCAGAGGTCTTAAAATAGCTATGTTGAAAATTTGGTGACACAAGTCCATAAAATGACTGTGTTACAGTGGCATTGTGCAGTTTCACGCATCCTCGTTAGTTCATGACTTAGTAATATTTTCAGTTCAGATTTTCACTAGTGGCATTTTTCAACACTTCTTATGAACAGTACAGCTGCCATTTTCACAACATGGCGAGTGTGTTTCACACTTTCAGTGCTGAGATATGTAGTAAGCTGTGGGAAATCATTGTTTGGCACAGATAAAAAAATCACAGTGACACTGTTCATGATCGGAGGCACCAAAATGCCTGAGTTGACAATCTGCTATAAAATATCCCCAACCTACTTATATAACAGGTCTGCGTTGCACAGTTTCTATGTACGCTCGTAACTTCACCGTTTTTTTAAATATTTTTACTACACATTTGCAACATAGCCATTTTTACTCCTCCCCATGAAAGAGTACAGCTGTCATTTTTTACAGCCTGTTCGGAATATTTTTGCACCTGTGGTGCTAAATCCCGTAGTCACTGTGCATAAGCAGCTTTTGGCTACCAAACTGATATTCCCCCTGTTCATGAGGTAGGGTCACAAAACAAACATGTTGAAAATTTGGAGTTAAAATACCAACGAATGCCTGAGGTATTAGGCTTTTCAACTAAATCGCCCAACCCTATAGAGAATGACAGGAATCAGGGGTGTGACTTGGGATTCTTGCCTGTGATGCTCATACCATTCCACACCCTGCAGTCACTGAGAGGCATCGAGGTATGCCTTGGACTCTTAGGCTCAAACTTCACCCCATTCTCCTATATAGCACCCATCTCACCGTGTTCCTAATGAAATAGGATAGCGCATAACGCAAGACCCCAAGAGAACACGTCACACTTGTCAGTCTCTGCAGAGTGGGTGTGGTGGAAATGGCGTGGCCGTTATGCCTGACGAGCCAAATGCACACCCCGATGCCTGTCACTCTCTGCAGGGTGGTGGTGGGGTTGGCTTCAGTTCAATACTTCACTGCCATTCCTATTACACAGCTCTGTAACTTCTACACTACCACTGCCAATGCCAGCAAGCAAACATTCGGCATTGACAAATGCTTGTTATTAAACCTTTATATTTTCTGCTATAATTCTTTTCTAGTACATTTTTTGACAGAACCTACAAATGTAATCCATAGTTTGAATGTAAACATTTGTACAATCAATAAATCAGACTTCTTCAACAAAATAAAATGCAGCAGCAGCAGCAAGCAAGTATGTTACTATGTATGGGGGAAGTTGCAACCACACCCTTCACCACTCCCTAGAGCCACCACCTTTTTGTAGCAAAGTTCTTGTGCAGTCCAATGTTACAGTTCATACTTTCTCGAAACTCAGATATATGCTTGTCTTGTCTTCTTTTTCCATGGGAAATAAGAAGAAGAATAATCAGCATTTATATAGTGGTTTTCATACACATTGTATCCCAAAGTGCTTACAAATAATACTAGACTGGTAGTGAAGTGACTAAACATGTAGTGGCAGCCTTGTCATACATTAATATCCACAAGCCTTGGACAACTGCATGAAGTGGTTTTATAGGAAGGGGAATGTTGGCCAGGACAACGAGGTCAGGTAGTGATCAAGGTGCTGGCAGACCCACATCTTATTTCTCACAGTAATCTGCTCATATTTCTCTCCTTCTGTCTTCCCCCTTCCCTGAATATAGCAGTACCTTGCAAGAGTGGCCTTCTCAGTCCCCCTCTGGTATTCATTCTTCACTATTCTTCCTCACACCGAAAACTGGTGAGCTCATCACCCTTCTGTATCATGAATGCAAGTAGTACAGTCCCCATTTTATTTTGACATATCAAATATAAACATATATTTCCAGTACGTCAGGCTCATAGCAGCAGGGAACAGGGGGAATGATGGGCTTTCCTATCCTTAAAAGATCTAGGCTACCTTTGATTAGGCACTATTAAATGATGGGTGTGCACATCATTATGCACGTCATTTAACAGTGCCTAATTATAGGTGGCTGAGATCGTATATGGGTAGGAAAGCCTATTTTTCCACTTGTACCATGCTGCTATCAGCCTGGCTTACCAGAAGATCATGTTTATCATTAATATGTAAATATAACATGGGAGACTGTACTAACCACATTCATGATGCAGAAGGGTAGTGAACTCACCAGTTTTTGGTGTGGGGAGCAGGTGAGAAGAATGAATGCCAGAGAGGGACTGAAGAGGCCATTCCAGCAGGGTACAGCTATATTCAGGTTAGTTGAAGAGATGAAGGAGGATGCTGAGCAGATCACTGTGAGATCTGAAATGTAGTGCTGCCAGCATCGTGATCACTACCTAACTGTGGATGAGAGTAGCCAGCAATGACAAATACTCAGAGTGGCAGGGCTGCACCTAAACTGTTACTTGAATTCAGTGTATAGAGATTACCCTTGGGTGGGTGGGGGGATGTTGACATTTGTTAGGAGAGTATTGAGGAAGTTGTGTATAGCTCATTCAAGATTTGGAAGGGTGGTAGCCAGCCAACTCACATTGTGGAGTAGAGCACAGAAAAGTACTGGAAAAGAATTGCTGGGAACTTTCCTGTGGGGTTTTGCAGATCACAGGTAAAGGAGTAGACTGAAACTGGAAGTCAGGTGGATTCGTGCAAGGTATTAGTATGCCTCTCCTGCTAATAATATTGTTATCCATTGCAAGTGTAGCCCATATGAGGGCATGAACAGCAGTTTTTCTGGTGGGTCATGATGCTTATTGCTTTGCCCTCCAGGATGACCTAGTTGTTGGTTAATGAGGTGGGGAAAAAACACAACAGGGAACTGTACATACTACCTTCACTGTGCAGAAGGGTGGTGATCCACTCAATGTTTACTGTGGGAGCAGAAGTCAGACATTGAGAATGTGGACTGAAGAGTGATTTGGGAGGCATTTTTTAACAGGGCCAGCTGATGATGCATATCAGTATAGGTGTGCACAACTCTCTGAGGTACAAGATTACAGTCTGAGGTGTGATAATTCTCTTCATGAGACCACAGGCTCATATGCAGCCCCATGCAGTACTAAGGACAAGGTATGGATCGTGGGGTGTTCAACAGAAGGCAGGCTAGGTGCAGGGGGTTCACATGGAAAAATAAAGCCTTATTTTTGGATTAACAAGAGAGCATGAGCTTTGGAACTGAACCAGACCGGTACTTTGCTGTGTGACCCTGAACTAATCACTAAACTTCCTTGTGCTCCCAGGCCACACCTGTAAACAAGGTTTCAGCTAAGAGTGTCTCTCCTGGTTAACAAAAATAAAATTAAGTGCATCATGTAACCACTAGATCATCAGGTATTTGAAGTGTTGTACTGTAATGCAGTTTGCCAAAGAAAAAAGTCAGCTGGCTTGCAAAACATTTTCTGCAAGTTAAAGTGAACAAAATGAACAAAATCATAGCCTAACATGTGTATTGATCAAAATAATCTACAAGATAATACATAGTGTTGATCATTCTGGTACAACAATTCAAAATAAAGAGGGAAAGAAGGACTAGTTAGCACTATAGAAATATATGTGGATCTCTGTCTGTGGCTCAGATGATGTCATCATGAGTCATCACTTGACACACTTGGCAGACATCTTAGGGAGAAACCAAGGCTGTTTTTTGAAAGTGAAAGGTTGATGCTTACATTTTTCAAAATATATGAAACATCATTTATGTTATTTACACAAATGCAGTTTTAGCATAAATGTAAACAGCAGTCTTTACTTTACCTTGCTATGAAACCAGATTTTGGAGCTTGCAATTTTAAAAAACTGCTTGTTTAGGTACCCTTTAAAGCAAAGTTCACTGCAATCTTTGTGAAGTATGTGGGTGAAGTGGCTGCGATGTGGTTGCAAAAGTTGTCCAGAAGTTGGGCAAACTTTGTGAAATGCTTCACAAAGGTGAATTTGGCCACTTTGCCTGAACTTCAAGGGATGGGGGGGTGAATTAAAACTTTGCAACATCTCTAGCCCAGGGTTGCCCTGGATTTAATCTTACATCTGAGTCAACACACACCCTTACCCCCCCCCCAGTCTCTGCCCAGGATTTAATCTTACAGCAGAGTCAACCCCATACATCTCTGTCTGTGGTTTGATGAATGTAAGTGCCCAAGCATTGCTTGTCTTACCACATACAGTAGTAATGAAAATGTTGAGAGAATTTTTTTAGCAAAACATGGGCATGATTAAAAACAAAACGGAGGTACAAAATGAATGGCGACTCACTATAGAAACAGAGAACTTGACAGCAGATAAGGACCACTTGGCCCACCCAGTCTGCCCATTTTTCCCCACCTACATGTACACTATCAACACAGACCCTTATCAGTCTCACTGGATGACATCCTAACAGTGAAAACAAAATAATGATAAATCTGATTGTTTTAAAACTGAAGACAATTTGTGAAAGAAGGTAAGGCCAGCTACGTATGAGTATTTGCAGAAGAAAAGGGCAGAATCTGGCAACCAGGCAGGCCTTTTACACTGCTGCAAGTCTTTCCTCCAAGTGCTGTACAATAAATGATGTCCTGCACAATGATTTTTTTAAATAAATATATCATTAGGATATCTGTATAAAGAATTCTGCATATTGCTCAAAAGCAGGCAACACCTTAACTGCAGCTCCTGATGGTATATCCCCTACTATTTCACTGGTATTTGAATGGCAGCCCTCTCAGAAGAGAAACTGGTACAATGCTGGCAGTGGGTCAGCTGAGTCTTGGTCCTGTCCTACACAGGAACTGTCTGAAACTCATTGCAATACTCTAAGGTCTATCAGCCCAGCGCCACTCACTTATGCGCGTGCCACATGGTGCCAGGACTACCCCCACATTAACTGTTTGCTATGCAAACAACACTAAAACCACATTTCTACTGATCCCAAAGGGTAGGGTTACACACTATCCCACTTAAAATCATTGTTGTCTGCAGCAGTGGCTTAGGACAGCACCTAGCTGGACCACCCAGTATCCCATATGAGTGGGTTTGCAAGATCACACTTCACTTGTGACCTTCACAAGTAGGAACGTTATAAATGAAAAGCAGACAAAGTTGACTGATCCTGTTTGGGGCATGACACATAACTGATTTGGGAACTCAGTGCAAATGAGCCTTGAACTGAATCAGAGGCATGCTGGAAGTCATGCACTGTGACCTCTGGCTTAGAGCGAAGGCCTACAGTTATGCTCCTCGCCCAATGGGATGGTGGCAATGTTATTGTGAGGCCTCCTCCAAGGACTAGAAAGACTCCCCTCATCTAGGTAGCATCCATCACTGATAACCTTTGCACAAGTGCTAGGGACTACAGTCATACTGTTAAGAGGCATGATGGCAGTACTGTACATAAAACATAAATGACCATGTACCCCTCATCCAGTACATACAACGCTAACAAATTATGAACCTATCTGTTGTCAGTGTAACTAAAGACCCACTGCCTCAGAGTTTAGAACATCTTCATATAACCTTATTTGTGATCTCTTACCGAGTATGTCCTCCCTCTTAGGCCTCCTGCTCCTATAAGGCAAAATTCAATCAATATGTAATGCCCACAAGGCTTATCTTTGGCTCAGTGAAACCCCAGCCTACTCCTACCAGTGTTCTTGCACCCTTCTGGCCCCACAGACTTGGACACTGAATGGTGATTGGAGCTGGAGCAGAGAGAGGAGCTGCAAACCTTTGGTGCCTCATGCAATATTGTGAAAGGAGCTCCACTGCCACATCTCATTGCCACCAGTGAACAGATGATCAACGCTCAAGGACAGCAGGAGATTCCCCTGAAACTGCCAGCTGACGGACCAGGCTACAGAGTGAGCTGCACTAAAACAAATTAGGGCACAGTAAATGTTTTAAAGGTAGAAACCATTTGAAATAATGAACTGTTGGGGCCAGTGCCCCTATGAACTACTGACCACCATCCTCTTGGCTACTTCTGACCCCTAGAGAGATGGCAACAGGGTCAGAGAACCAGCCATCAGCCAAACAGGCTTCAGAACAGATCCAGAAGCCACAAGGGTTCCAGGGTCACTGGAGGACTTTAATAATTCATCTGGGAGTTGGATGGATAACCAGCAATTGAGGAAGAGCCATGCTGACCCTTCCCATTAACTGATTGGAGGATGTAGCCGTTCATAAGGCTTTATGCTTATATGGTGACTGATGAACTTTCCAGCATCAGCTCAGTCTGTTGGAGTCTGCCAAAGACAGAAGAGGAGGGCAGACCTACAGGCCATAGGAATGTGAGAGCAGCTACGCAGACCATTTGCAGGGAGACTTGTACTTATACAGCCAATGAATAAGAGTCTGCTGTATATAAAGAAAGGGAGGGATATCACTCCAGCTACAACAGCCAGGTCACTGCCTCTTGGAAGATAGTTGCCTTGGGGCTGCATTGACAGAGGTGAGGTACCACACCAGGATTCACCTAACTGTCCCCAAGAGACAGACAGTGCAAGTACATAGCTGACCTGCATGAGGTGTTGTGAGCCGCTGGCAAAACACAGTTGAGGGAGTCATCAGGGGTGTGCCAGACAGTGAGAGCATCTAAATCTATCCAGGACAGCATCCTCCAGGTTAAGGCTTCACAACCAGAGGTAAACTATGAGTAATCCATCAGGGACTATGTGTCCTGACACGTTCATCCTGTGTTAGTCAGACAGGGCCAGACAGTTGGGCATTTCATGGACTAGGCCATCCGGTAAGGAATACAATTTTGAATTTAATTGATTCACAGTGTGCCACCTGCCAACCAAATGCAATGAGACTAACAGGCCTGTCATGATCCAACACTCGGGTTCTCAGGATTCTCTAGGAGCTCTCAAGGATATATTGTAGGGTTAATAGCAACTAGTACTAGTGGGGGTTGGGGTAGCAGCCTACTAGTACTGCTGGACTGTATACTATGTTGTTTCATGGTGGGCTGCTCCAGGGCCACAGATGACAAGATAGCCATGTTCATGTTTATTTTTATTTGCTTTCTTAACCCTTTTCCTTCCCTAGAGCCTTGATCCAGACCCCAAATAAAACCCATTGCTACTGTATTTGTCTGCACTCCTGACCCATGCACATGTTATTTGCATTGGCTGTTTCCTTTGACTGTAATATTTGTAATGTAACAAATTATTGCGTTTTAGCTAACTGTTGCTTACATTGTGTGGGATGTGAGTGAATTGTACCAAAGAGGGCCATGTGAGCTGGATTGGTATTGCTTCCTAGGTTGCACTAGTAGCTTATTGCCTAGCCCACTTAAATTTACCTGGGTGGATGTGGTCCTGTCAAATGGGGAGAGTATGGAGGAGGTGCAGGGTGGAAGAAGCCTTGGGCAACAGCGACCACAGCACGGTCATTTTCAGGGTCAGGGCAGGGAGGGAGACAAGTAAAACCAGTACTACAGTCATGGACTTCAGACGCACAGACTTTGACAAAATGAGAAGGATAGTAAGGGAGACAATGGAGGGTATGGAGAATATAGGGGCAGTGGAGAAATTATGGCAAGCTATCAAGGAAGGGGTACTGAAAGTTGTGGAAATGTGCATAAAAAAGGTTAGGAAGAGCAAAAGGGGGAGGAGACCACTTTGGTTTATAAAGGAGGTTGCAGGGGCAGTCAGGGAAAGGAGGAGGGCTTTCAGAAAATTGAAGAGGACACTCAGTGAGGAAGATAAGGAAGAGTATAGGGAAAAGAGGAGTATGGCAGGGAAGAAGATCAGAAGGGCAAAAGCAGATACTGAGGAGAAAATAGCAAAAATGGCTAAAAGGGGTGATAAAACCTTTTTCAGATATGTGAGGGAGAGGAGAAGGGCAAGGTAGGGAATTACTAGGCTGAGGGGGGGAGAGAGAAATTAAATTGAAAAGGGACTGTGAAAATTAAATAAGAACCTTAGCTCGGTATTCACAGAGGAGGAGGAGGACGGTAGGGGACCTGAGCTAAAGTCGAATGGGAAGGAGGGCAAATGGGTGGATCTGAGCCCATTCATTGTGTATAGCATTAGGGCAGAGCTAGATAGATTGAGGGTTGACAAGGCAATGGGGCCTGACGGGTTATACCCCAGGGTGATCAGGGAATTGAAGGAGGAGTTGGCCGCACCCTTGACAAGGCTCTTCAACTTGTCCCTGGGTACAGGGAGAGTGCCCGAGTACTAGAAGAGGGCAGACATAGTGCCTTTACACAAGGGAGGTAGTACGGAGGTGAAGGGGAACTACCGACCTGTCAACCTCACGTTGGTGGTGGGGAAGGTAATGGAGCCATTAATCAAGGAGAGGGTGGTGGATTAGCTGGAGGAGAGTGGCTTGCAGGATAGCAGACAGCATGGCTTCACGAAGGGGAAGTCTTGCCAGACAAACCTAATTCAGTTCTTTGTTTGGGCAACTCAGGTGATTGACCGGGGGAGTGGACATGGCCTATCTGGGCTTCAGTAGGGCCTTTGACACCATCCCCATTAGGAGGCTGGTGAGCAAGATGGAAAGCCTGGGGTTGGGTGGGAACATAACAAGATGGGTGGAGGCCTGGCTGTCAGGAAGAACTCAGAGGGTGGTGCTCAACAGGGTGCACTCCGGGATGGCAAGGGTGAAGAGTGGAGTGCCACAAGGGTCAGTTTTGGGTCCACTTCTCTTCAACATCTACATCAGTGATATTGCTGAGGATAGAAAACCACTCAGGCCAGCACAGGCTACTCACAGTTCCTTATAACGTGTATGTATGCCACCATAAGCACAAATAGTGGAAGCAAGTCCTTTTCAAGGTGCAGAAGAGCTTAATTTTATTTCATTAAAGTGCACAAACGGAGTTTCCACACGTGCTGCCCCCTCCTTACAGCAGAATACAGCTTCCTTATGCATTTCACGCCCCCTGGTGCTTAGTCATAGGAAGGGTGTGAAACACGTGCTTATGGTGGCATACATACACGTTATAAGGAACTGTGAGTAGCCTGTGCTGGCCTGAGTGCTCTTTTATTTTCATTACTTGTTTTGTGAGCCAGGCACAGTATCCCGGGTGCAGACCCAAAATCTCCTGACAACCGATATTGCTGAGGGTTTCAGGGGAAGGGTGCATCTATTTGCTGATGATACGAAAATATGCAATAGGGTGAACACCCCAGGGGGGTGGAGGACATGAGGGAGGACTTAAAGATGCTTGAAAAATGGTCTGGGACATGGCAGCTGAAATTTAATGCCAAGAAGTGCACTGTGATGCACTTGGGGAGTAGGAACAGAAGAGCAGGGTACACCCTAGGCGGGGAGGAAATTAAAGTAACAGAACAGGAGAGGGATCTGGCAATCATAGCCTCCTCGAACCTTAAGGTAGGAATCCAATGTAGCCGGGCAGTGGAAAAGGCCAATGGAATGTTGGCATGCATAGGCTGGGGCATTACTAGCAGAAAAAAAGAAGTAATAATGCCACTTTACAAAGCCATGTTGAGGCCACACCTGGAGTATGGGATTCAGTTCTGGAGGCCTCATCTCTGCAAGGATATAAATGCATTGGAGAGGGATCAGAGAAGGGCAACCAAGATGATGCCGTGTAAGCAGGAAGAATCATACGAGCAGAGGTGTAAGGAGCTGGATCTGTACATGCTGGAGACAAGGAGGGAAAGGGGAGCTTGATTGAAACTTTTAAATATGTAAAGGGGCTCAATAAAGTGGGAGAAGAGTGTTTACTTAAGAGGAAGGAGGGGGTCAAAACTAGAGGGCACAGCCTCAGACTGCAAGGAAAAGGATACAGGGGCAATGTGACAGGGCATTTCTTCACAGAGAGGGTGGTGGAGCCCTGGAACAGACTACCAGATGAAGTGGTGGAGGCTAAATCGGTGGAAGAATTCAGGAGGGCATGGGACAAGCTTATGGGGCTGAGTATCGGGGGGAGGGCGGAGGCTGGTAGGGAGGGGCAGGTGTAGGGGGGAAAAAAAGGGTAGACTAGATGAGCAGGTATGGTCCTTTTCTGCCATCAAGCTTCTATGATTCTGTATGACTGGATGTGTGCAACAGTTACACCTTATTGTCTTTGGGTAATGAATCTCCATAGGAGCTGTTAACCCAGACCCTTCGTCTTCATTTGAACCCATAAGGCAGAAGTAGTATACTGTGCAAATGCGATACACAGTAGTAAATTCCTGCAGAACAGTAACATACCCTACATACAGGTAACCTGTGGATGCTGTGTGTGGAGCCATGATGCCTTCTGCTGAGCTGGATCTGCAAGGAAATCACGTACAAATACACAGCAACTACTTGACTCTATAATTTATGTTTTAATATCAAAATTGTAACAAGCGTTTGCCAATGCCAGTAATGTTTGCCTGCATGTATTTGCTGTGTAGTTGTTGGGTGTAGACAGTGCAGCAGATAAAATTAACAAACTAATAACATGAGTTTTAAGCAGCATATAATACCCAACAGGGGGAACGGTAGGGAGGTGCACTGTGGGCTTGTGCAGAAGGGAGAGTGGACAGGGAGGTAGAGGTCGGTTATACAGCGCTACCTAATTAGTTGCCAGCATCAACTGTGAAGTCACACAAGGTATTTATTTATTTAAAAAAAAACAATATTAAGAATTGAAATTGGTTCAGTGGCATGTGGATGGATAAAGGCAAGAGGGGTGTCTTAGGGTAGCAGTGAGCATGTGACATGCTAGCACTTGTAGTTTGAAATGAAAGTTTTTTTGAAAAAAGGAGGAGAATATAGTGATTTGGGATGTAGGTGTCTGGGAAATTTTTGATAATGTTGCCATTTTCTGTGTGAGTTGCCATTTGTAGTTGGTGGGGAAGGGGGAGGCCACTCGCTAAGCAAAGAAAAAGATGGCTGACATTTAGGATTAAAATTTAGTTGGGCACAGTGATTTTTGTTGTGATGTGGCATATTGTGCTGGACTTGTTCTTTGCAGGGTTCTACTGATACTTAATATACCACTTTGACAAGGCTCTCAGCCAATCAGAGGGCAGCAAATCTTCAGTCCATGCTAATAGTAAAGTTGCCATGATTGGAAAATGAAGTAGTTCACACATATATAGGATAGTGTATGGCTACCCATACACTACAAGGCTATTCTTCCACTGAGTGGATACAATGCCGACTGATGACCTCTGAGTGAAAAGCTTCGGAGGTCTCATCGTGCTGTATCTCTGAGGTGAAAGAACAACGGTACTGTTTGAAGTAACCACATGCTGTTCTTTATAGTGTATGGTGCCCGAAAAAAAGACAAAAAGAGGCTCACTTTTCCATATTTTCACTCGGTTCTGCCGAGGCCCTCAATTCACAACTGCTGCTGCCAAGCACACTTGCGCGCCCCTCTCACACAGCAAGGGATGAATCAGAATGTCTGCAGTAGCCTCTTGTATTATGACATCCTCACTAATGCAGAACGAAAGGTCATTCTGCGTTAGTGAGGATGTCACTACTGAAGTAGAACAACTTTTTGCGGTGTATGGATTTCCATACACAACCACATTCCACCATACACTATAATGTTTTTTTCTTAGATTGTGACCTCCAATTTTCAAGATAGCATTTTTATTACCCCAGCAAATGAACACAACAGGTGTTATTTATGAAATCCTACCCAAAACATGATTTTGCAGAATGACCACAAAAACAGGCTTAAGACAGGGATTTGAAAATGACAGCTGCCATGTTCATGAGGTGGGTTAAAAAACAGACCATGTTAAAAATGTGGTTTCAAAGTGTAAATAAAGTGCAACGCTCTGAATAATCACTGAAAGCTTTCAACATTTGTTCATAACTTTTTTTATTTAGACCCTAAATTTTCAACATAGGGTTTTTATTACACAACCTTACGAACATGGCATGTGTCATTTATGAAATCCTGCCCAAAACATCATTTTGCATCATGACTGTGAAAACCTTTTGGGGCATGACTTGAAAAATGACACCTGTGGCAAAAAAAAAAGATAGGATAAAAAAGTCTATGCTATAGTAGGTTGGTATTGTTTCTCAGGTTGTAGTACTAGCTTATTACCTAGCCCACTTTACTTACCCTGGCTTGAAGCGTGCACAGATTACTAACCATGGGTACTGATTCCACATAACGGCTATCAGCCCAAGTCCTTCAACCTTATTTGAGCCCATAAGACAGTGGTAGTGTACTGTTATCTATCATAACTGAACAAATACAATCTATTGTCCATACTTAATACTCTGCCTACTTTCAACATGTAATGTATATACCCTGTTGTTTCTTCCTTTCTCCACCCATATGTAACTATGTATGATGTTTTGCCTCTTGTTATGTTTTGTATTCTGACGTGGATGCTTTGGAAATGAATCTCTGACTCAAAGGTTGTAATCTGATTTTTCAATAAATAAATAAAATAAATCCTGTAGAACAATAACATACCATGCATATAGGTAACCTGTGGATCCTATGTGTAGAGTCACAATACATTCTGCTGTGCTGGACCTGCAAGGGAAACATGTACAAATGCACAGCTACTTGACTTTTATGTTTTCATATTAAAACAGTAAAAAGGGGAAAGGACTGGTACTATACAGTGGAATCAGACCTTGATGCAGTGCTTAGTGATAAGCATGTCACACTTTTCTGCATGACAAATTAGAGTCATTGCCATTGGATTACATTTTGTTTCTGCAGTATCCTGCAGCATATCACTGGTAAGAACTGTGATAAAAGCATTGCACCCTGACTGACTCCACACTCTCTGTCTCTAAAAGAAGAATCTCTAGGGAAAAAGTCTAGAACCACCTGGACTGCAGGAATCTTGCAAGTCTTTTGGTGGCAGGACAAAGACCATGTGCTCCCAAGGGTGCTGAAGGAGCTACGGGAAGAAATTGCAGCACCACTAGCAGAACTATTCAGTAAATCACTGGAGAGTGGCACAGTACCTCAGGACTGGAGAACAGGAACAGTAGTGCCACTGCACAAGAGAGGAAGCAGAGAGGATACCGGAAACTATCGCCCAGTCAGCCTAACCTCTGTAGTGGAAAAAATGATGGCGGCACTACTAAAAAGAGAGAATAGTGGAATACCTGAGGGAAAATGGAAAACTAGACCTCAAGCAACGTGGCTTCATGGTTAGTTAGTCAGTCAGTTAGAATTTTATTTTTAAACAGGATAAAACTTTAGGTCCAAATAGGACCTATCTACAAGTTGTCCTGTTACGGCAGGTTGATCTTGTCAAACAAACCTGACTCATTTATTTGACTGGGTTACCAAAACATTGGACCAGGGTGGTGCGTTGGACATAGTGTACCTAGACTTCAGTAAAGCCTTTGACACTGTCCCCCACAGGAGACTTGGAAACAAACTAGAGCATGCAGGGATAGGGCATAAGGTAGTTAACTGGTTAGGAATTGGCTACAGAGTAGGAAGCAGAGAGTCTTGGTCAATGAGGCTTTGTCACATGAGGAGGAAGTGACCAGTGGTGTACCACAGGGGTCTGTGCTGGGTCCAATCCTCTTCAACATCTTCATCAGTGACATCACAAAAGAAGTGGAGGGAAAGGTGTGCCTGTTTGCAGATGATACAAAGCTCTGCAACAGGGTGGATACACAGGAGGGGGCCACAAGCCTGGTCGCTGACCTAAGGAAATTAGAGAAATGCTCAAAACACTGGCAGTTAAAATTTAATGCCAACAAATGTAAGGTCATGCACCTGGGAAAGCGAAACCAAGGGGTAAAGTACACTCTGGATAGACACCAACTGGAAGTGACAAAGATGGAAAGGGACCTGGGTGTACTCATCACCAGTAACTTTAAAGTCACAAAACAGTGCAAAAAAGCTGTGGAGAGAGCAAATGGCATCCTTTTTAAGTATAGGTAGGGGCATTACAAGCAGAAAGCAAGAGGTAATCAAGCCACTGTACAAATCCTTGGTAAGGCCACACCTGGAGTACTGTGTCCAGTTCTGGAGGCCACACCTGAAAAAGGACATAGACAGATTAGAGACAGTGCAGAGAAAGGCTACTAAAATGGTGTAAGGGCTGCACCATGAGGCATATGAAACTAGGCTCAAGGTATTAAAATTGTACTCACTAGAACAGAAAAGAATAGAGGAGACATGATAGAAACATTCAGATACATCAAGGGAATAAACAAGACAGAGAATCTCTTCCAAGTAAACAAAGGAACTCAGACACATGGGTACAACTTGTGTCTGGTGGGAGGCAAGTTTAGGAGCATCTATAGAAAGTACTTCTTCATGGAGAGGGTGATAGATCCATGGAACAGCCTGCCAGCACAGGTGGTGGCAGCTAAGACAGATAATTTAAACTATCGTGGGACAGACAGTGTGGACAGCATGGCTTGAACAATTAGAGGGAAGGGGGGTAGCCATCTTGGGCAGACTAGATGAATCAAATTGCCTCCATCTGTCGACACCATTCTTATGTTCTTATGTTTTTATGTATGCAAATAAGTCCTGCTGCAGTGCAAGCAAGGTTACCTCACCAGTTCTTCAACATCATCTGGCTCTGTACCTTCAGATTCCCAAACAGTTGGTGTCTCCTCTGCTTGTTGTCATTGCTGTTGACACAGGACTCTCTTCCAACTGACCAACTGGATCAGAGACAAGCAAACAAGAGTTTTCACAAGCTGGCTCTACCACCCTCCAATATATCCGCCTTGTATCCATCATGAATAAGAACCTCTGAAATAAATTCTCTGAGGGAATATAAATGAGAAGGCTTCAGCCTTGCAGACTTTCTTTCCATGGTTGAATGAGATACAGCCAAGTCTTCTGAGTGTCCACTGTCTTAAGACTGCCCACCCAACACATTTGCAGTTGTTAACTTGTCTGTATAAACTCTCTCCATGGGGTTTTACCTTCTCCATTCTCTCCTCCGTCCCCTGTTTCAACACCCCACCACCTACCTCCTACTGCCCCTCCCCCTTTCCCCTTACCACACCACATATACCATCTCTTCTCACCACTGACCTTTCCACTGTCTATCCTTTCCCTACTTCCCCCTTTCCCACCCCACTCCTGCACAGCCCACTCACCTCTGATCTTCTTTTTCTCCCAATCCTTTATCCCCCTACCATACCACATTCCACTTTTTCCCTTCTCCCTTTCCAAACTCTCACCACTCCCACATTTAGAAAACTTTATTATTCTCTCCTTCCTCTCACTTGTCCACCATAGACAATATGTTATTTCGGGAGGGCTAGCTCGAGGTTCAGTGTGGGGGAATAAACTTCTCCCACACACAGTATTTAACCCAGCCTCTCCCAGCAACCACCGCTCTAGTGTCTATAAAAAGTAGTGTTCTCCTGTCTGAGCTCCTGCATGCTGATTCTTTCTGTCTCTGTGGCTTGCTCCCTCTTTTGCCATTGCTGTTTTCTCCTGCTGCTGTTTGGTGCCCCCCGGCCCTGTGTTCCTGTGCTTTGAACTCTGCTTTGTTTGTGTTGGTCTTCTGTTTTTGTGCTCTCCTGTTTTGGTATGTATTATTTTGCAACAGATCCTCCAGTGTGCTTCCTTGTATGATTATTTTACCTGTTTCCCTGTGTTTTCATGCTTCTTGTGTTGTACTTGGGGGTTTCCAGTTTTCCTAGTATCTTGTTGCCCTTTGTTTGCCCTGTGTCTCTTGTGCCTACCTTAGTGTTCCTGCCCTTGTTATTGTATGTTTCAGCTCCTGCTGCTGTGCAGCCTCATGAGATTGCCCTAATTGAGTCTGCCTGTTCCTGGCTGTGCTGCTTAGCTTACAGAAGCTCCCTGTTTTGCAGCCTGTCTGTCCACCTGCTTTGCTGTTTCTTTCCCCTGTGCTGGCTTTCATTGATTCAGTATTGGAGTGTTACTGTTTGGGTTTCCATGTGCTCTACTCAGTTTATTCAGTGTTTGCTTGGCCTGTTGTGCTTGCTGTTTGGAGTCCTATGCTCTGCCTGCACACAGCCCTCTGGGGATTCCAATTTGCCCACCCATGTTATTTGCACACTGTGGGTCTCAAACCTGACTCTTCCTCTAGGCTCCTACCAACCCTCTGCTTCCTGCACTTGTTATTGTATGTTTCAACTCCAACTGAAGTTTGCTGCCTTTTGTGCCCCCGGTTCCCCTTTTCCCTTAATTGTACTTGTTTTCCCCAGCACTTGGCTCTCTCTGCTAGCCCTGGTCCACACTCGTACTGCTCAGTTAGCAGATGGCTCTGTAGCATGGCTGGTGGCCATTCCCAGTTTACAGCTCTACTCATGATTTACTCAGTACTAGCTCCATTAAGTCACATGCTGCAGCTCCACTAAGACAAATGCTGCATTGCTATGCTGACACATCTGCTATTTCATACCTGCTAGTCTCATGGTGCCTTGCTCCTGGCCCCTTGTTGAGTCATGCTTCCTCTTGGTTCCCTGTTAATTCAAGATTGCTGTTTTGTCTCCTGCTGCTCAGTTTCCCCACAACCCTTTTGGGGATTTACATCTGCTTGTACATGTTTCTTGGTACTCGGTGTGACTCAAACTCGAGTTTCATGCACTTCAATGTACTTTTCCATGGGATTCAAACCTACTTCCCTGCTTCATTATATACACGGCTTCATTTTCCTCTGGAGGTCAACTCAGCTACAGCTGTCACTGTAAACTAGTTTAACATTCTGCATGTGGGTCAGAGTGCTTTACTGTGGCTTCTTGTTTTTCCTACTGTGGGAGACTGGGGGTTATGGTGGAGATTCGTGGCCCTGTGTGGTTCATTTACCTCATGTTTGTATACTGCATCCACCGCTAAAATCCTCTGCATATTTGTCACCTTTAATTGCCACTCATTGATGGCCTGGTTAGCTAACCTCATATCGACTAAAGGCCCAGGTTACCTTGAGCTGGATGTGCAATTCCTACGCTAGAAGATTGGTAGGTTAAGTTACCATGCTTCTGTGTACTATTTGTTTACCAGGCCCATTGCTACAGGTGTTTGCCATGCTACTCATTGCCTGTTACTCCCTGATTTACCATGTATGGCCTGTATCATTACCAACAGTGTTCCTTTGCTACATAGTACCTGATAAATTGATCTGCTTCCACTTGTGGTTTATGGTGCCTCCCCATGGCTTCCTGTTTGTCCTATGGCACAGGACATGGGGGTCTTGGTGGGGTGTTGTGGCCCCTGGTGGTCACCCTTTAATTCCCCCCCCCCGGCTCCTGCCTTTCTGCCCCCCCTTTTTCCATTCTTCTCCTTGTCTTTCAGTTTTTCTTTGTCAGCACTCTCAGGCAGTCTGCGGGCCTGTTCCTAACTCTACCTTTGGGGTATCGAGCACAGGTAGCCTGCCGTCTACCGGGAATGCGGTTCCCATTGTAGCTTGTCATGTATACAGATCTCCGTCCTCCAGCTGCTGTATTGTAGGTAGGTAGTGGATACCATTGGATGGGAGTCTTGCCAGCAGTTTTATTAGCCCCTAGTTTTTGTTCAAGCAGTACTAGGTTAAGCCATACTGAGAAGTTTCCTTGAGGCAGCCTCGTCTTGGATGCTGATCCTCATGCTTGTGTGCCTTGTTCTTTGGTCGGACTCCATCCCTGTGCTTCACTGCATGTGTCTGGTATCTGATACCATGGGGTTGGGATGCCTGCCTTTGTGTTGCTGTAGTTGGCCTTTGCCCGAGTTCAGTCGGGCCATGTGTGCCTAGTTTTCTTTCTTGTGTTTGGTCTGCACCTGATCCTGGTTGGGCGGTGTGCTGCCTCTCCTGTTTCTCCCTCAAGTCTGGCTCCCTCTCATTCCTGGACCTGCATTTCCGTGGCATCCTCCTCCGATGTTCCAGTGTTTGTTCCTAATGTCGCATCCACAATATCGACAGCTGCCCTTCCGGCACCTCCCCCAGCTGGTAGCACTCCATGCTTTCTGCCCTTTCATCTCCACTTGGACTGTGCCTCATCTGGCAGTTGGCCTTCCCTGCCATGGCTTTACGTACCCTGCTTCTTCTCACTGGCTGGACCATCTGACCTCCTCTTGCCCAGTGTGCTTTCTACTCTGGCTCCAGTGCCAACTCCAAGTGGCTCCACAGCCTACCTCCCTTCTCAGGGTGGTGTGCCTTCCTGGCTCTGGTGGTTTCCTCCATGGTGCCTCCTGTCTGCCATTTCTCAGTTGACCTTCCTTCTCCAAGCGACCTTCTGCTTCCTCCAGCTCCTCCAGTTTTCCTTCTTCTGCTCCACCTGTAGTACCATGGATTTCTAGCCTACTGCATTATCTCCTGCTGTGCACTTCAGTAGACCTCAAGTCCAAGGATCCCAGTCTTTTCCTTCCACAGACATTTCAGGATTTCTCCTGACCTGGTCTTTATGTGATGGCCTTTGCTCTGTTTTTTGACCCCAAGCAGACATGACTTCAACCCTTACCTCCTGGTTGATTTTAGTACCCGTTAATGACTACCTCGAGTCCTTCTCGTCAAGGTGGCAGTTGCCTTCCCCCTTTCCAGTACCAGGCCGATTTGGGCCGTCCTGGACCATAAACTGTTTTGTCACCCCTTTTGCCAGCCATTGGCCTTCACTACCTCCTTCTCTGGTTTCAGGCCTTTTGCTCCATCACCTCCTTCCCCTCATTCTGGATCCAGTCATACCTAGTGAACTCTTAGGCTCGTCCTGCCCATAGTCTTTCTCCAGATTTTGGACATTCATCAAGTTTTTTGCAGCTTCCTTACCAGAATCGTCTCCACTCCACCATGACTTTCTGCACATCTGTGGCTTCAGTCGTGGTGTCCATGCTCCTCAGCAATTGTCCTTCCACCCTTTCTTTTCCAGCTGGACGTTTCCCCATCCATCCATGTCTCTCCACATTTCCCTTCAGCGGCTGCCTTTTGCTTCCCTCCTCCCAGTACTCTGTTGCTCACCTCCTTTTGGGATTTCAGCATGGGCCTCATACTGGCGTAGCTGGCATTTCCTCTGAATCTACATTTGCCACAATATGTAAATCTGCATTACACAAGCCTGACATTTCAAAGCAACTACTTCAGAAAGAGCTCCAATAAAAACGTCATTATTGGTCTATACCAACAACCGCCATTTGCTATATCCCGTATCAATATCATTGACAAAGCAACCATTAAGTTCTATTTATTTATTTATCTATTTATTTATTTGTGTCTTTGACAACCGAGTAGGTGCACTGATCCAGAGGACTGTTTCCAGTCATGACCTGGGCCACACAGTGGCAAAAGTACAATACATACAGTGCATGCAAGATACAGTACAATGTAATAGAAACAGATGATACAGGTTTTTTTTTTTTTTTAGTCTTTTGGTAACGGTGTAAGGCCCACTAGGCACAAGTGCCTGTTTTCAGTTGCGACCTGGGAGCACTGGGAGGTTAAGTGACTTGCTCAGAGTCACACAGTATGCAAGTGGAGGCTGTGAGAATCAAACTCAGGTCTAGTCTACTGGATGTACCAAGCTTGTTCACACCTCATTCCTCTAACCTCTAGACTATACTACATACAATAACAGAATACAATTCCAGTAGCACAGACTACATGTGGTTTGTGCTGCAAAACATGTCACATACAATGCAAGTATACAATTTCAATTCTAAAAGCAAGTTTACAATTACCGGTCCAAGATGCAAGTTGTCTTGGGGGCTGTGAAAAGAAGGACAGTGGTGAGGAAGGAGGGACAGACAAAGAAGGAAACGGGTGCTGCTTACCCATGGAGGTTCATATGGTATGTTAGCTCTAGCTTCTTTACATGGTGCAGTGGCAGTTTGCAGCCATGAGGAGCCAGGTTTTCAGGTTCTGTTTGAAATCTTGGTGGGATGTCAGATGAGTGGATGGACAGAGGGAGCTTTTTCCACAGGGAGAGAGCTGCAACCGAGAAGGCTCGACTTCCCATAGTAGTGGTGATGCTACTGCCTAAATTTTAGGTAAAGCATCCCTTCATGGATCTCCCAGCTTCTCATGCTCTTCCACTCCATAGTATCAACTGCTTAATTACAGCCAATGACTATTCCCTTCTACACCCACATAGGCAACGCCATTACACTAATTAAGCATCTGGGCCCAGGAACTTGGCTTCCAATGCCGATATCTCAAGAGCTTCAAACTATTGCCACTCCATTCTGAGCCTTGGTAGCAGTACAGCACGTACTGGGAAACTATTTAGTATTTTGCTGTCCATTTTTCTTGGATGTAGGAGCAGCCCCAAGTTGTATGATTATCTTGCTGCAGTCCTCTGTTGAGCCTCACCTAATGATTATCATAGTCCATCAGAGTTCCACTCTTAGATAATACTCTTCCCATTAACTACCGGCCTCCTTCCTGAAGAAGGTATAAATACTCTTGACAAGTTTTCACATCCTTAAATATTCCATTAGCCTATGGAAAACCAAAAGCCCTGGATTCATTACTTATGGCAGCTCATCTACCAGGTCCATTCCTTTTAACTTGATTATCACTTATAAGCAAGAGCTGCTTCCTCGCTAGGTTACTACAAATCCGCATTGAGTATCATACTGCAAAGCAGTTCATTTATCTCTTACTCTTACTCATTAAATCTAGCTTCACCAGTTGACAATTCCTCAACTTCATTCAGTTATCAGCTGCTGTAAAATCTGATCTAGTTATGTGGTCCTACTTTCTCGATCATTGGAAAATTGCTCCATGTTTATAAAGACCCCACTCCAGACTTCCATCCCAGGACTTATACCGCTGCATAACCTACTCATGGATTTGCTGCCATTTAGACACAGCTTGGTTTTCAGACCCTTAGTTCCCAGACATTCAGTCCATCCCATAATTGTCCTCCACTGCTTCGTTAGTCTAAATCTATCCAATCGTAGCTGCTGCCACCTATGGGTTCAATCCTGGACTTACAGTTAAGTTTCCATGTTTTCAGATAACCAAAGTACTGGACATTTTAAGAAATAATGGACATCTTTTTTTCTGACCATAATCATGTTCACATGGAACACTGACCTGCTCACATCATACATAATATCACTCTTCAATGTTTCACATATCCTATCATGTCAGAAAAGTAGTTGGTGCTTGTCTGCTGCCAATTCCAGTCACTCCATGGATCATGTCCAGCAGCAGATCCAGAGATGGCATCTCCACCTTCTTTTCAGGATCTACTCATGCCCTAGACTATTATCGACACCAGGCATCTCCATCTTATAGAATTTTAGCCCTATCCACCAGATTAACATATGCCAGTGCTGGTCTAATTATGCAGCTCTGCACCTCACAAACAGAGCGCTATTCATTTTTATAATTGCTCATTTTCTAACTTTCATGACCTTTTGCCATATGAGCATACATTTATCCCTGGCACCGTACAACAGTTCACTGCAGGAATCAGTTTATCCATGATCAACATGCTCCTTCTACTCCATCAATCTGTCTAATCCTTCCATTAACACTTCACTTGCAGAGTTCAGAAAGTGGCTTCCCCAAACTCCTCAGAGACTGCCAATAGATGGCCCATTAATGGGACATCTCTTGGTCTTATTGGATTCCAAGCCTTCGATTCAAAGACTAACTTGATGATTTCCACTACTATATGCCTGACATTTCAAGAATTCTTAGACCCAGAGAATTTTCAGTTACTACTCCTACTTCTACAATTCTCAGGATATCCAGTGTATCTGACAACAAGACCTCTGTACTCTACAACTACCTCCATCTAAAACAGACTGACGATTAGGAGCAGCATCTCCAGCATCCAGACATAAACTCCTTAGCCATATCATCAAGAAGGTTGGAAGTCATTGGCTTATGCAACATACATACCAATCAAATTAAAGTTAGTTTATCTCCTCCTAGTATGCCCTGAGGATGGGTGGATCAGTAACCATGAGTTCTCAGAGGTCCCCCCCCCAAGGGTTTTTTTCCTCTCCAGTGCATTACTGGTCACACTCTTTTTGAGTTTGAGAAGATGATCAACACCTTTTTGGGGTGCTTTATTCCTACCTGCTATCAAGCTCAAAGTGTCTAAGGAATAGGATTAGAGTACAGCCACAACAGAGTTGCATAAGCATAAACATTTATTCCACAAACATTGAATGGGAGGGCTAGACCGAGGTTCAATGTAGGGGAATAAACTCCTCCCACACATCATATTTAACCCAGCCTCCCCCAGCAACCACCACTCTAATGTTTGAAAATCACCCACCACCCTCCCCTTCCTTCTCCTTTTCACCAGTTCTCCGTTCCATGTGGGGGGTACTCTATCTGATACCTGACACCTGACATCATCACGTCTGACGCTCTTGACATCACTGCCTTCAGGTGCTCTACCATCGTGTGAAAGGGGATAAGCTTAAAAAAATCAGAGTTAATCAGCTTGCTGGTCTTCATTGCCTTAGATGCCACAGAGTATGGTAGCTTGGATATTTAGTTTTTTTTTAATCTTTTATACATTGCAGTTTGAGCAATGCTGAACTCCATTTGGTATGCATTTATTCAGGAAACCAGGAGGTCATGAGGTGTTAGAAAACGGACAAGTGAAATACTGTAATCTGATTGGCTGTTACCATTCTAATGGCATATGTTTATGTGCCAGTACCACCCTGTACATAAAAAGGTCCAACCATGTGATCTGAAATTTCGACATATCAGAAACAGAATTCATGAGCCACATCACTTATTTCAGATTTCCATCACAAGCATGACTGCCACCTTTACTCTTACCTAAAAACCTTTAACTAGGCCCTAAAAAACATAAAACTCCCTTAAATTAAAATAAATAATTTAATAATTGAATGCTCTTTCCACTAATGATCCCCTTCTAATACACATAAAGAAATTTAAAAATTCAAGCATAATTCAGAGTTTTCATTCCTGGTGTTTCTTTGATGACCATGAAAAATCTCCCTCATACCTTTACCAGCCTGGCAAAGCAACCTCTGCTGTTAACCCAGCAAAAGATAAAATTGAGCCTCCAGCTCTGTATGAGGCCTGTGTGTGTTTGTGTGAGTGTATGCCAGTGGAATACTACAGAATTTTGAATTCATGCATTCCAGGTTAACATTCCATATTTTGGAAGGGGAGACACTCCTGTAGGGGAATACTGCAGAATACTGAATTCTTATAAAACAAACCTGCTACTGCATGTATAAAAATACAAATGACTGACAAGTAGAAATCACCCACAGAGGGACTATTTGACCTTTTCTAAGCATTTTTTATAACATTATTTGAGTCTTTCAAACCAGCAGTATTTGTCAGTGACCATATTGTTTTCTTCTGCAATGATATTTGTCTGGAAAAAGTAACAAGATACCCCATTTTCATTTGGTTTTCTTTCATTCCTGAACCAAGATACAGGAATTTGAAGTTTTTAAAAGTTCCCATTCCCGTGTTATGCCCGCAATGAAAAAATTAAATATCTTGGTATTGTGGTATGCTGTTTACCATCAGAAACATGTGGCAGCACCGTCCTTCTACATCCACAGTATGAATCTAGCATGGACATTCAACAGGTAATCTTAACAAAATAGATTTTTTTTAACTGTCAAGTGGCACTCACCTTTATTGGTGTGAGTCATTAATTACACAATTAGCTGGAAAAGCTGTTTCAGCAATATCTAAAAAACTAAAAATGATCTGAGCATGAATCTACAGATGTCAAAAAAACATATTTGCCAAAAACTATATGATGACATTTTTGCTAACAAATACTGCTGCTTTTTTTTTAAGCTGCCAACCCATTTTTTAAGCACAGTAAGACCCTTCAAGGTGTGGGTATTGGAGGATACCTGCAGTTCCAGGGGCTGTAAGGCTCTCTGCCTGGGGTGTCAGATCTTATTATGCCCCTGGGCATACAAGTATCCACTAGTACCCACACCCCGCCAGGTCTTATTGCTTACTGAGAAAATTGATGGTCCAAATGGGTCATTACAAAACATATATACAGTCACCTAATATCCTTTAAAAATTATACATTTAAGTCATTGCATGGGAGCATCAAGTGTCCCTTTACCCATAGATCCAGCCCCTGCACAGGCCATGCCACCCTTCACACCCTTGCACACCTGTTGGTCCAACCCAATGCCTTTGTGACTTGGGTGATGCACGTACAGTAGGAGTTGTGCAGGTAAGTGGCATTCCATGGGAGTGTGCTTTCATCCATAGCTCCAGCCCCTGCACACGCCATGCTACCCTGCATACCCTTGTACTCCTGTTGTCCAAACCAGTACCTTTGAGAACTGGATGGTGTACACTGGAGTTGTGCAGTGAGGAGTGACCTTTCATTCATAGATGCATCCCCTACGCCAGCATGCCACCCTGTATACCCTTGCATACATATTGGTGCAACCCAATGCCTTTGAGAACTGGGTGATGTATATGGGAGTTGAGCAATGTGGAGCTGCATGGCTGATTTATAGAAAATGTTTGCATATCTCTCAATATTTGTGCATCAGGCTCCTTATCCCGTTATGGCATTTCTAACAAGAGATCAAGAGATCAGAGTAAGAAAATAAAGAAAAAAAACACAGTGCATAGAAAGAGGAGGCACTTAGGCAAACAGGGGCAGGATTCACAAAGAAGATGCGACTGGCACAACTCAGATGCCCAGGCGCAAGTCAGATGTGCCGAGCCCATGCATAGCCATTCACAGAGGCATGCGCCATGCCAAGCGCCAAGCGCAACACCACTGTGAATCACCACAGGACACAACAGCACAACCGCAGATGCGCCAGTGCAACCAGTGATGCGCCAGGGCAGGCAGGATGCCCTGCAGCCACACAGGGGGAGCCAGCAGAACAACTGGAGCAAAACAGCAGGGCAGGAGGAGCAACCACAGAGCTGGAACAAACAGACCCATGGACACAAGTGTAGAGTAAAACATGTTTATAAAACGTAATGGGCATATAAACTGTACAAACCAAATGCCAGAAAAGGAACAACAACATCCACAAATGGGGAAGAGGGGAGCAGAGACAGGAAGGTGGACAGGAAAGGGACAGAAACAGGGGACAGGGTAGGGTAACTATCTACAGAGGATATCCCCCAGAAAGTGGCAGGGGGACAGTAGCGGCGCCATGCCCTGCCATGCAGCACCATGACATGGACCAGAAGGCACAGCATGACGCCCCGCAGGGCAGCTGACAGGTGCTGAACAGTCCGTGAGAGAGGGCGCAGGGTCACCTGGATGGCTACATGGATCCTCCGGTCCACATCTACTGGCGCAGCACCACCACCACCACCACCACCACCCGGAACAGCACGTTGAGCCAGAACACCTACAGCAAATGACGGAAGGAACACACACTGAGGGTCAGAATGTGGAACACAACCCCACCCACCACCGACCACACAGAACCAGAAAGACTGCAATCATGGAAAGCGGTACTCACTCGCCCCCGGTGGGGTACCAGGCCTGGCACCCAAGTATCATCAACGATGCTCCTCAGCTGCGTCCGCAGCATGCTGCCTGGCCCATGATCCTGCAAAACACAACAAACAGCACCATGAACAAACACTGCCACTGTGCAGGATGCAGTGCCCCAGCCACCCCCCCCCCCACCGGCATGTGGCCATGCAGCAGACAGTGATGCCAGGCTGTGAAGCACCCGGTGTTAGCAGGCACACACAGCCATGCCCTTCCCCCCCGCACCAGGGCAATGCAGCATGGGAGCACCATGAGGGCAGTGATAGACACACCCAGCATGTGCCACACAAAGATACAGCTGAAGAACACCTACCTGGACGTGAAAGTGCACCCCTGCGTGCACAGCGTCTCAGCTGCACAAGCCGCTCTGGGTCCCACTTCTGGAAGTCACCATAGTGTTGCCTGCATAGCTCCCCTGTCCATGGCATCCCAGTACAGCACACAATCCGCGATGCAATGGTGGCCCACACCAGGGCCCTGGGCACATGGAGGTCCTCCTGTCCAAACAGGTGGCCCTCCACAGCCATGACCTGTGCTACAAGATGTAGCAGCTCCAACTGTAACCAGTTCATGGTCCTATGCTCCATTCTTCCAGTCTTAGGCATCCTACACTGTGATCAGACAGTGGCAAGGTGCAAACAGGAAATGCGCCGTCTACCGAACATTTTGCGCTGTGTGAAACAGTGAGACACATGCAGCACAGCTTGCACTGAACATGAAGCACGAATGGCCGCTGGTGATGGGCCGGTGCATGTGCACACCACCATGCAATGGCTCTGCATGGCAAGGACACGGTCGCACATGCGTGGTGCAAGTGCGGGCGCCATGTTGTGCATGGCATACGCCATGAACATGTACCGGTACGTGATCTGTGGGGAGGGCCAGATCAGTGCTGCATGAGCAGCGCATCGTGGGACACGCTATGTGATATGGAACACAGCACTGTGACCGTCAGGTGTGCTATGACGCACTGGACAGCGGCGGAACGGCGCATCATGGGAGATGTGCCGTATCACTTGGACACCGTGCATGCACAATGAATGCGCCGTGTAAAGTGCCCCAAGTCATGCAGATGCACCACCCAGGCCATGCATGTGCTGGGAATGCACTGCACGGTGATTGGCGCATCACACAGATGCTCCGTGCAAAGTGAGATGAGCTGGGAGCAATTATGCTATTCAGAGATAATGTGCCCCAAACAGCCTCATCAACCAGCATGGGCAACTCAGCCAATTAGCATCTCATTAACAGGTGCTCAGGCCTCATTTGCATGCCCTGAGCCATAAATGCTCCCAATTCAGCAGGCTGAGTCCAGGACACTGACAGGAGTCAGTGCCTACAAGGTGAGTACACAGCCAAGTTTACAGGGCTACAGCACACACTGGTGTGCCTGCATTGGAGCGTGCACAACTGATGGGACCCCTGTACACCGCATGTGGTACCAGACATCCATTAGGTGGCACCCATGGCAAACTGTGTTGTACAACTGCAGGGATGTATCCACGGAATGACAATCGACTGGTCCCTGCCAAGTCCACAGCAGATGACCAGATCACCAGTACACACACAGCACAGCATGTACAGAGCACCATTGCCAATCTGTGGTGCATTTGGCAGTGCACCGAGGCAGTGCAATGTGGGACGGGGGAGGATGCAACGTGTACAGAGGACCACACAATGTACACAGGGACATAGGGATAGGACGTATGGCTGGGGGTGGACTGTACTGTGAGGTGGATGCAGCACCATGCCACAGGTAGGTACGTCACACAGTGCAACACCCATACAGGCACAGTGTCACCACTGCCAGCTCGCACACTGCTGTCGCCCTAACAGTGCATGCCACTACATGGCAGTCCCCCTCTGCCCTGCAGCCATCACAGAAGTGGCACCCAGGTATGATGTGGCACCATAGTGGCAGAATACATGCTGCTGGGGTATTGGGACATACCCATGGCAGACGGGTCAGTGTCACACACCCTGTGGTGGCTACACAGTACCCAACTGTGGCCTGGGTGCCGTGTGTGGCACGTGCGCCGTCCCACATGGACCACAAACCATGGTGCATGTCCACCTGTGCTCGGCTGCCCACACGCGGACCACAGCACAGGCCACCGGCAACACAGACCATGGTGAGGCTGCAGACAGTGGGAGATGGGTGCGGGTCCATGTGTACACACGGGCGGGTCTGACACCAGGTTGCTTCTCCCCACAGTGTTCAACATGTCTGAGGAGGCAGTTGCTGCCACCAGGTGGCGAACAAACTTCATGAAGGACGTGGAGAGGGCACTCATTGAGGCATGCCACCTACGCCTGGATGTACTCACCGGCAGGGTTGGCAGCAGGATGGAGTGTGCGGAGGGCTGGGAGGAAGTGGCCCGGCATGTGAACACAGTGGCACCATACAACTGCGTGGTGCAGGAGTGCCATAAGCATTGGAATGACGGCCAACAGAGGGCCAAGGAGAGGGTGGCCAGCATCCAGGCATCCCTGCGGCAGACAGGGGGAGGACCCAGCTCAGTGGCACAGCCCAGCCCCAACAAGGCCCTCCTGGCCGCCAGTGTGTCAGGGATGACCGTGCATGGTGTCCCAGGGGGGTGGCTTCCAGACAGGGGGCAGCCCGTCGCAGCATGGTGAGTAGCTGTGCACCATGTCCAGGCCCTGCCATGGACAGGTGTGTGTACCCAGCAGTGTGCTGCTGACCGTGCTGTGTGTCATGTGCATCCTGTGCATTACCCATGTTTTCCTTTCTCTCTTCCACAGCTCCATCGCGACTCCAGGGCGCTGCCATATCCGACTGTGCAGCCCCCATGGGCAATGATGCGGGCCCACCCCATGAGGCCGATGACACTAATGTGGGTGTGTCCGCACCTGCAGTGTCCACGCTTCCTGTGGCAGAGGGCCCTGCAGACCCCTCCACCAGTGCTGGTGGTACTGAAGGCGGGTACATCGCATGGTTGGGGGTCCTGGCTGGGGTTGTCCGATGCTGACCAGGATAAGGCGATGGACATAGCAGATGCACTCATCATACTCGCCAGTGGCTTGCAGGGTGAGGGCATTGGTACCGATGCATGTTCCACCATCAGCAGTGCCACTGCCATGGTCGACGGCAGTGCACATGGCACGGGGATGCCTGTGCACAGGACCTTGGATGCCAATGGCGTTCCCACCATGCTGGACACTGGTGCAGTGGAGGCACAGCTGCCTGGGGCTGTGTGTGCCATGCCTCCTGCACTGCTGCCCAGTGCAGTACTTATGGCGTCTGTGGCATCCAGGCAGGGCACCAGTGTGCATGCACCCGCTACAGTGGGCCCAGTGGATGACATACATGGACAGCAAGCAGCTGTGCCCAGCCCAGACACACACACAGCACAGCCTGACAGAGTGCATCCACCGCCCGTGGATGACCCTGGTGAGGCCGACCCATCCCCAGTACATCGGCGCCTCCACCATGCCGCATCACCCACTGATGACATGGGTGTCTACTTGACCTGTTGCGGACAACTGTGGATGGTCAGGTGGCACTCCGGGTGGAGTTCCGGAGCCACAGGGCAGTCATGGTCCAGGAGCATGAGTCCACGGTGGTGTGGCATGCTCAGATGCTGGCTGAGACACACCTCATATGGGTGGGCATGACCACAGCCATGGAGTGGATCGCAGCTGCTGCGGAGGCAGTGGCTGCATCCACAGCATGCCATGGACAACGTGCGTCCAGCCAGATGCCCAGGAGCACATCCCGGACACCCTGATGGTGGGGCCAGGTGGGCCCCCTGCTGCTGACCCGGTCGCCACTGGCATCCACTCTCACCAGCCATGGCTCGGCTGGTGGGCATAGGAAGGCCACCCCACTGAGCACCCATTCACGGTCTCAGTGCAGCACCCCGAGGGGTCCCTGGGGACACCCCCTGTGGCCGGTGGTGGCACCCCATCACCAGCAGCCATGGCAGAGGCTGCCCACGTGTCCATGGCAGTCATGGGGCAGCCCTGTGATGTCCATGCCCAGGGGCCTGTGGTGGCAGGTGGCATGACCATGCGTATCGGCTGCCCTGCGGGTGGTGCCAGTGTCACTGTGCGTGGCGGTCACCAGCCACATGGTTGCCCTGGCACCCCCCCGTGCTGCCCGTGCAGGTTTTCTGGAGTGTTTGTGTGTACCACTGTCGTGCCATGTGTCATGGGAATGATGAGTGCAGTACGGTGCTTGCAGTGCCCATGTGATGGCCGCAGTGCACACTGACCTGTGACAGTGTGGGCATGGCCTGTGTGGTTCTGGGGTGGTGCATGCATGGTGCCTGTGTGTGAGTGTGTATGTCCCCCCACCGTGTGCATGCGCCTGCATGTGCACCCCTGTGTGGCATGTGGTGCCCGCCATTGCCACCAGCCTGGGATCCCTGTGCCCATGCCCGCCTTCTTCTCCATGGCCCCAAGGGTGTGCCCTTGCTGCGCCCTCCCCCACACCCTCCTTCTCCCCGGAACTGTCACCTTCACTGGCCTCGACAGGCATCCCATGGTTATGGACCATGTTGTGTAGCATACAACAGTCCAGTAATATGCCACTGGCCTTCTCAGGGCTTTATTGTAGGGCACCACCTGACCGACACAGGCACCGGAAACACATCTTCAGCATGCCGAAGACACGCTCAATGATGGCGTGTGTCACGATGTGTGCCTCATTGTAGCGTTCTTCTGCCACTGTTCCAGGTCGTTGGATGGGGGTGAAGAGCCAGGGCTGCAATGGGTATGCAGCGTCACCTGTGGAGGTAAACGTGTCTCCATTAGTACATGGTGTTACACTTTGGTGTGTGCCCGACCCCATCCGCCCTCTGTGTTGTGTGCCCCTGTCCTGCTCCCCCTCCCATGCAGCCACATGCCTGGTGATCCTGCATCCCTGCCCCAGCTGCCCCTGCCTGCCCCCATCCATCTTGTGGAGCACATTGGTCTCCTGCCACCCTGCATCTGCCTATGCACCCATCTACACCCCTGCTGTTCCAGTGCCCTCATGCCTGCGACTGCCCACCCACAGCCCACCCCAGGTGTCCTGAACAAGGTGCCACCCTGTGCTGCTGGCACTTGGTCACATGTACCTAACAGGTGTCCACTTTGGATGTCCCCAGCCTCAAACCTCATGCAGAGTGCCATCTGGTGCCATATGTATGCATCATGTGAGCTCCCAGGGTGTGTGGTGCAGACATTGGTGATGCGCCCCGTGGCATCGCACACCACCTGGCAGTTCACTGAATGGTACCCCTTTCAATTCACGTATGTGATGCCCTCCTCACCAGGTGGTGTGCAGATTGCCACATGGGTGCAGTCAATGGCCCCTATGACACCTGGCATGTGTGCCACCCTGTGGAACCCCTGCATGGCTTCTGTCCGCTCTGCCTGTGTGCTGGGGAATTTGATATATTCCGAAGCATGCGGTAGCAGTGCAGTGAGGAACTGTGTGAGGAGGCAGGACATTGAGGCCTATGATATGCCAGTGGTGTCCTCTGTAGGCCTCTGGAAGGTTCCCGTGGCAAGCAGGCACATGACCATTGTCACCTTGGTCTCCACCGAGATGGCATGACCTCGTGCAGTGGGTGCCTGTATCACATCATGGCACAGCTCACATAGCTGCCTCAGCATGGCCCTGGTGAAGCGATATCACCTGACTGTCTCTACCTCTGTCAGCTGCTCGAAGGACAGCTGGGCGTGGTACCTACATGGGGCTGGCCGCCTACGGTTCCTTCCAGCGCCCTGCCTCCTCCTCCTCATTAGGGCACCAGCAATGGCAACTGCTGCTGGGTTCATCCCCTCTGTCGCTGTGGCCCTCTGGTGTAGCTTGCTGCCCGGTGTTGTTGCTGGTGGTTTGCCTGCCTGTGCCTCTCCCTCTGTCTGGTTCTACTTCCCCTCTGACTGTGGCTGTGTGCTGCTGACATCATTCCATTGACGGCCTGCTGGTGTGCTGGACTTAAGTTTCCTTCGTTTGTACTTATCTTTCTTTGGTGCATCTTGGATTTGTGCTGGATTTGCTCAATTTGCTCCATTGATGTGCCCTGGTTGTGCTCTGTGAATCGGGATGTGCTGTGTATGCATGGGTACGCCCCCTGTATATGCACCATATGTCATTACATTGCCCTATGGCGCATGTCTTTCGGTGCAGGGCATCTCATGTGCACTGGTGCTTTCTCCCTGTTCCTGAATCAGCCTTCGGCGCATTTCTGACTTGTGCCAGCGCATCTGGGTTGCGCTTGGCTCATCTGTTTTGTGAATCCTGCCCAATATGTTCAGTATGCTAGTATATTTATTCATTTTTGTCAATGAGCATATTTTCTCAAAATAATTTTGCAGTTTCCACTTGAAAAATCATCAGAAATATGAAATGTACTTTGTGTTTTTTTCACTACTGATGTGTATTTAAAACTATATTTTCTTTGCCTAATAAAATATAATGTTGAAGGGTGACACTAGATTGGATTTTGTCACTGCTCTGTCTGCCTTTAGTTTTCAGTATGACAGCAGTTCATGGAAAACAGCACGATGTCATGTTACTCCACACAGTTTTCTTTCTGAGTAATGCAAGTATACTGAACCCCTTGAGTACATCAAAATGAATGATGTCACTATAAATTCATATCTTATTTTTTAAATAAAAACTTTTCAAAAAAGGCTGGGGTAGAAATAGATACAGACTAAAGAAAGGATTAAAATGGCAATAATGAAACAAGCATGTTGTCACATCCTTATGTTAAGCCTAAGGGACCTTTTCTTATTGAAACAGTTTATATTTTTAATACATGCTACCAGTAAAACTAAATAACATAAATTTTACATTTCAGGTTATCTTTAGAGTGCATTTTTTTCTGTAAAATTGTTTTTTCTCATGGTTTTAGAATAAATTGGAATTGTTTGTGAGATATAAGGGCTAGTCTGTGCACCCTTTCAAAAATCTCTCTCACAGTTTTTACATGGCCACGTAATGAAGCTGCTTAGATGGTTCCTGCTCCACTCACTGATGATGCTTTGAAGTTTCTGGCACCCTTCATTAAAGATGCTTTGAGATTTCCAGAATCACAATCACTGAAGATGCTTTCAGGTTTCCAGCATCCCTCAGGGAAGATGCATTAAAGTTTCTGATGCCATTAACTCAAGATGCTTTGAAGTTTCCAGATCCACTAACAAAAACATGGAAAACAGAGAATTTTATGGGCAGATAAATACCATAGGTCCATCCAGCCCACTCACTGACGATGCATTGAAGTTCCCAGCAGGGGCTGCTCCAAGGGGGGAGCATAGGAGGCCACTAAAGTCCCATAAGATTTTATTTTTCATTGCATTAACCCATTGTTCTTGGTCAGTAATGACATTGTTTGCTAATTGAGCCCTGCTGCTCTTTAGATCTAGAGCCTTCTCTGGTTTCCAGCACCGCTCACTGGAGATGCTTTAAGGGTTCCAGCACCCCTCACTGGAGATGTTTTAAGGGTTCCAGCACCCCTCACTGGAGATGCTTTAAGGGTTCCAGCATCACTCACTGGAGATTATTTGAGGTTTCCAGTGCCCGTAAAGGTTAGAGTAAAGGGCTCATTTCACATAAACAAGAAATTTCAATCCTCTTCACAATTTCATTTCATGCTACATCTCCAACACATCCAGGGGGACATTTTGGGGGGCTCCACCCGTTCTTATATTCTGTGCCTTAGCAACACATCACTTTGTCATAATGTGGCTGTACAACCACATTAGGTGTTAGGTTTTGCTGAGAACTGCCAAATTATATATACAGTTATTTCTGGAGAGATTCCACTCCAGTGATACCGGACCACTCCGGGCCCACAATATGCTTACTTTCAGACTGCAGGTATTATGGTACACTGACACTATGCACGAAGCACACTGCCAGATCTGAGCTGATATGATCCCAAATCTCTGCCAAAGGGTTGCTATTACGATATCTTTATGAAAATATTGCACACAACGGGGACTATAAAGAGAATAAATACATAAAGAGAATAAATAAGACAATAATCAAAGAGAAAGGGAACTTTATTGTGCTATTATGAACTTTTCCACACAACGGAGAATTAATACACTGGGGTGTGGGGCGCTGAGCTCCCCCAAGCAACTAAAAGACTACCCTTAGAGAATAAATAAATCAAGAGAATAAATAAAAAGAGAGAATATCACGTGGTGTTCCGACAGCCGAAATAACTTTATTGTGGTATTAAGATCTATTCCATATAACGGGGAATATTCCACACAATGGGTGGGGTTGGGGGTGGAGCCCCCAAACTAAAAATCTACCATTAGAGAATAAATAAATGAAGAGAATAAAGAAATAAAAAGAGAGAACATTACATGGTGTTTCAACAGTTTAAAGAGACTTGCTTACCAGCAGTAGCTTCCCTAAGATGGCTAAATATTTCTGCTTCAAAATGTTTTACATGACATTATAATGTAATGATGCCTGGGTGTACAATGACTATTGCCGTTTATTTCAGCTTCATTGCAGTGTACTTGTTTAGATTGTGAATACAGTGCATTTCAATGTTAATAGGTTGAAGAGTCTACGTGAAGACATCCAGGTAAGTATTTGTATTTCACCCCCCAAAAAATGAGTGCACAGGGGGTCTGGAGTGCTTCAGCCTCCACCCCTTCAAGAGAATGAGCTTCAGAGCCTCCACTGAATCCCACGACTACAGGGAGAAGTTGCGGGAGGGATCAGCAGGTTCTGAAGCTCATAAACAAAGTGATACAGTATGTTGCTAAAGTGCAGAATATTAAAAGGTGACCACAAAAGTGAGGGCCTGACAAAGGGGCGGAGCCCTGAAATGTCAGCCCAGATATACTGGAGATGTGGAATGAAATAAAATTATGCAGAAGATATAAATTTCTTGTTTACATGGAGTGAGCTCTTTCTCTGACTTTTACTGGATTGCTTCGGCTAGGGTATTACCAATATCAAGAACATATATCTTTTTCTACAGTGGAGAGGCAACTTGGAAAGCTCTTTGACTTTGCAGTTTCCAGTCTCCCCTCACTGAAGATGATTAAGAGTTCCAGCACCACTCACTGAACATGCTTTGAGGTTCCAATGCCACTCAATGAAGATGGTTTGAGGTTTCCAGCACCCCTTTGCTAAAGATGTGAGGTTTACAGCACCCCTCACTGAAGATGCTTTATGGGTTCCATCACCATTTAGTGGAGATGTTTTGAGGGATTTCATCACCCCTCACTGAAGATGCTTTCAGTGCCCCTCACACATGCTTTAGGGGTTCCAGCTCCACTCAATGAAGATTCTTTGAGAGTTCCAGCTTTTCTGTGGGTAACACTGGACAAAAGGACAGGGGAATCCTTGCAACTGGGGGTGGTATGCAGACCACCTACACAGGGGAGGAAGAGGATAGACAGCTGAAGTAGGCAGTCATGCAGATGTCTCTCAAAGGGGAATTACTACTGGTGGGGGACCTAAACCTCCCAGATGTGGACTGGAGCATCCCGGATGCAGTGTCGGCTAGAAGCAAGGAAATACCAGAGGCGCTTCATGGAATATTCTTGCAGCAGCTGGTCAGGGAGCCAACAAGGGGCAACAACCAGCTGGACATGGTCCTGACAAATGGAGAGTGTGTGGAGGAGGTAGAGGTGGGAGATGTACTGGGCACTAGTGACCACAGGACGATAAGGTTCAGGGTAAGGACAGAGAGGGAGACAAACCGAACCAGCACAACAGTTATGTCTTCAGGAGCACGGACTTCCACAGGATGAGAAGGATAGTAAGGGAAGAGATGGCAGGTATGGAGAATATAAGGGATGTGGAGGAGTTGTGGGAAACTTTTAAAATTGAGGTGCTGAAAGCCATACAAATGTGCATAAAGAAGGTTAGGAAGACCACTTTGATTTACAAGGGAGGTGGCAATGGCAAGAGTGGTCAGGGACAGGAGGAGGGCTTTCAGAAAATATAAGAGAGCACAAAGAGAGGAGGACTGGGAGGCTTATAGGGAGAAGAGGAGACCAGCAGGGCAGAAGATAAGGAGGGCAAAGGTGGACACTAAGGAGAAAATAGCTAAACAGGCCAAAAGGGGGAACAAAACATTTTTTTAAATATGTGGGGGAAAAGAGGAAGGCAAGTCAGGGAATCGCAAGGCTGAGGGGGAAGGGAGGGATACAACTGGTAGGGGACTGTGAAAAAGCAGAAGAGATTAACAAGTACTTTTGCTCAGTATTTTCAGAGGAGGAGGAGGGCAGGGGGCCCGAGCTTAGGGGAAGGGGGAGAGAGGACAAAAGGGTGGATCCAAGCCTGTTCAGTGTAGAAAGAGTTAGGGAGAAACTAGGCAGGTTGAAGGTGGACAAGGCAATGGGTCAGGACAGGCTGCACCTGAGGGTGATCTGGGAGATGGGGGAGGAATTGGCTGCCCCACTGGTGAGGCTATTCAACTTGTCTCTGGATTCAAGGAGGGTGCCGGAGTACTGGAAGAGGGTGCACATGGTGCCGCTGCACAAAGGGGGTAGTAGGAAGGTGACAGAGAACTCGCCTGGTAAGCCTCACCTCAGTGGTGGGGAAGGTCATGGAAGCTCTCATAAAGGAGAGGGTGGTGGACTACCTGGAGGATAGTGACTTGCAGGACAACAGACAGCATGGCTTCATAAAAGGGAAGCCATGCCAGATGAATTTGATTGAGTTCTTTGATTGGGTGATGCAGGTGGTCGATCGGGGGGGTGGTGGACGTAGCCCATCTGGACTTCAATAAGGCCTTCGACACCATCCTCCACAGAAGGTTGGTGAGCAAGCTGGAAAGTGTAGGGGTAAGTGGGAAAATAACCAGGTGGGTGGAGAACTGGTTAGTGGGCAGAAGTTAGAGAGTAGAGGTAAATGGGGAATACTCCAGGACAGGGGCTGGCAAGCTGGGTGCCCCAGGGATCAGTGCTGGGACCTCTCCTTTTTAATATCTACATCAGCGATATAGCTGAGGGGCTGAGGGAAAGGGTGTACCTGTTTGCTGATGATACGTAAATCTGCAATAGGGTGGACACTGCGGGGGGTGGTGGAGGACATGAGGCAGGACATAAAGACCCTGGAAGGATGGGCAGATACTTGGCAACTGAAATTCAATGTAAAAAAATGTGCCATGATGCACCTAGGGCACAGAAACTCGAAAGCATGATGCACCCTTGGTGGGGAGGACATCAAAGATATGGAGCAGGAGAGGGATCTGGGTATTATAGTATTATGTAACCTCAAGGTGGGTAACCAGTGCAGCAGGGTGGTGGGGAAGGCCAAAGGGATGTTGGCATGCATTGGCAGGGACATCACTGGAAGAAGGGGGGGGGAGGTACTGATGCCCCTCTACAAAGCCATGGTAAAATCACACTTGAAGCACGGAGTCTAATTCTGAAGACCACATCTAAGAAAAGACAGAAGGGATTGAGAGAATTCAAAGAAGGGCAACCAGGATGGTGCAGGATATGCAAGGAAAGACATACAAGCAGAGATGTAAGGAACTGGATCTGTACACGTTGGAGACTAGAATGGAGAGAGGGGGCATGACAGAAACTTTTAAATATGTCAAGGGGATCAACAAGGTAAAGGAAGGGTGTTTACTTAAAAGGAAGGAGGGGGCTGTAACTAGAGGGCATAACCTAAGACTTCAGGGAGGAAGATACAGAGGCAATGTGAGGTGACGATTCTTCATGGAGAGGGTGGTGGAAGCATGGAACAGGCTTCCAGAGGAGGTGGTGGGGACTGCAATGGTGGAGGAATTCAAGAAAGCATAGAACAGTCATATGTAAGCAGTAAGACACAATGGGGTGTGCATTAGACAGTTCTAATGCACGGCTAGGGGGACGTAGTGAGGCACGAGGCCACAGGCCTAGTGCGTCCAGTCCCCTAGCCGTGCGTTAGAACTGTCTAATGCACATCCCCGAGTGGTTTATTGTGCTTATAAATGGGCCTGTGTATTCTCAATGGGGTTCTAGTTTAGCTGTGCATTAGACACATCTAATGCACGGCTAACAGCAATCAGATTGCTTGAAATCCTTTGCCCATTTACAAGGGACTTTACAGCGGGGGTTCCAGGGTGGATGGACGAGTAATGGGGGGAAATGGGTAGATTACATGGGCCGGTGGGTCCTTTTCTGCTGCCAGGTTTCTGTGATTTCTTTTCAGACAGGAGCCTAGGCTTATATCCCTGATCCTAGGTCTGCCGTCCTTTTGATGATTTGGTACAACAGTACTGATTTTCATTTCAGCCTCAGTTCTGCAGAACAATCACAATTTTTTTTTTTTTTTTTTATTCAGGAAGATATATCAGTTTACAGAATAAACAATGTTACAGTGTTACAAGTAGATAAAATGTATAGCAATGATAAGCATCCAGCAGCACAAATTCCAAGCTATCTTCCCATTGTTTATCAATATAAACAGCAAGTATCTAGATGAGAGTGACCTTTAACTTCTCTTCCTCTCCAAGGCCATGCTCTAAAATGACCAGTCTTTCTTGTTTATCCATTGTCCTGCCCTTCACTCGCCATCCAAAAATAGACAGCCCCACAAGATCCACCCTTACCCCCCATCCACCTGGGGAGAACCTATCAAACCCTACATTATAATAAGAAGTGATAGCCTCCAATAAAAAAGGAGCTATAAAGCTAACGAGGAGGTAAGAGTGTACCTGTCCAACTGTGAACAAACCAGCTATCCTATTCTACACAGCTGAGATGACAACTTGTGTGGCCTATGCACCTCTTACACCTTGTTTAGAGGCTCTTTTAGGGGGTCAGCTAAATGTGGGGAGTGGAGTGGGAGGGAAATACAGCAGACCAGGAGACGGGGGGCACATCCACATATAGCCTCACCAAAGAAAATAGAAAAGCTGTCCCAGTTTAGGGTCCCTATGCCCCTGCCTGAACTCCCTAAGATTCGGGGGTCACAAAGGGGCCAAGATAGGGTCCATTTGATCTTGGAGTATCAACCACCTTCTCCACCTATTATCCCATCTTTTGTGACCCGTTATATTTTGCTTCTACTCTTTCATCATCAGAAAATTCCTGAACCGTTTTTCGCCATTCCTGCAACGTAGGAGCCTCGGCCTGCCCCCATCTCCTAGTAATAGTTTTCAATGTTGGTGGAAGAAACACTAACACCTTCTGAAGTTCATACTTGGAGGGGGTCGGGTGGGTCAGGGGACATAAGATGGTAAAAATATGTGGTTGTATCCATTCCCCTTCACCGCAGATTTTAACAATGTCCCGTAGTACCCCATCCCAGAAGTCTGTTAATTCCGGGCATAACATTGAGTATGTGCGCCAGATTGGGGTTCATATTTCCACACCCCCTCCAACAGGAGATTGGTTGGCGGTATCGCCACGCAGTCTTCTCCGGGGTCAGAAAGTAATGAGCTATGGCTTTCCAAACAAATAGGTGCCACCATGGGGATTTACATACCATCAGGATAATGTCCAGGCTTGCCACCCATTGTTGCAATGGGAGCGGGAAACCGTGTTCCTTCTCCCATTTGGTCAGCCACGGGGGTTTGTCTAGGTAGTCTATGTAGCGTAGAAATCGGTACAACTCACTCACTGTATAATTAGACTTCTGGACAACCAGTTTCTCCTGCAGCCAGATGACTGCCTTTGGGATCTCTTCTGTGTAAGAATATAGAGGGTGGATAACCACAACAATTTTTATTTAGCCATAACAGCCTAGCTGAAATGCGGTACCCTTATGTTCTCCCGTGGCTCACTATCCCGACACACACCTGCCCAGGCACTATTGCCTAATAGGTGTAGTTTCCCGATAGTGAGCATCCCAGCGATGGATTCTCCGATGGATTTTTACAAGGGTAAGGTAGCAGATGTTACAGATTGCTACCTTATCCCTGTTGGTGTACATCAAGGGACAGTCAATTCTGGTAGTTGGTTGAGCTAGTCCTATGGTGTACAGGGCTACACCACCAGCAACTCTGCCAGCGTGCTCCCTCAGACCCGGGTCCTGGACTGGGCATATCCTTTTAGGGAACACTGTTCCTCCCCCCCCCCACAACACTTATTTTTTTACTCCGGGGGTCCGCTACCCCTCGGAGTTGGTTATTTTAGGTAGGGGGGTATGTGGGGGGCAAAACCCCCTGCATTTTATACTTATTTTCATTTGTAATGCCCGAAATATTGCTGTCAGGCATATGATCTGTTCGGGCTGTGCATTTCGGACAGATTGACTTGGTATGCTGAGTGTCGGCATACCGAGTTTAGGGATTGCATAGTATATCCTGAAATGCAGCCTCTTATTTTTGGTATGTCATTTTCAATGAAATATGTTAGATTTCTATGGAGTGGCAAATACATTTTTATTTATTTATTTAGGGATTCAGATCATACCTTTGAGCTCAGAGCTCTTTTATAAAGGTTCCACATCAAACAGTGACAATGACAGCAATAAAAAACAGTTTACATACAGTACTCGAATAGTAGGTAGCTAGTATACAATAAGGTTACAATGTCATTCATAGTACCAATGGTGATAGTACAGCATCAAGAGCATTCAACTAGGGTAAAGGACAGTGTTTGTATGTAGCGAAGGAGATAAAGAGGTGTGACACCTAGTGTGAGAGTCCGAGGAGGAGTCAAGGTGAGGGGCAGGGGAGGCTGGGGGGGGGAGGGAGTGGGCGGTCAAAAGAAGTGGCTTTGTCTAGGAGTTTGGGAGGTAGTTGTAGTAGGTTGGTTATAAGGTTGATCCAGTGGGGTGAAAGGCACGGGGGGGAGAGGAAGATAGAGGGATAGGGCAAGGGGGAAGAGGGGAGTTAAAAGGAAGGGCAAGGAGAGTGTGGGTGAGTGAGCATTATGGATGTTAGAGTCCTGGTGGCATTCACAAACTGTCCTAGTAAGAAGGTGTTGCCTTAGGCCATTTTTGAATTGCGAGATGCACTGGGAGTTTAGATTGTGCACTGGGATTTCATTGAGCCATTGGGGGCCCTATAGCTGAAAGCACGCTGTCCCTGCACAGTTTGACAGAAAGGTGTTGATAGGGCCCCCCTCATCCTGCCTCTGGTAGTATATATAAAGTGTATATATATATATATATATATATATATGATATTTATATAAATAAATGGGAGTACTGAACCATGGTAACATTAAGATCAGTGGACCTGCTCACAGTAGCTGTTTTCAATGGATGTTGTGGGACTCTACCCTAGAAATTCTTGTTTTACTTTTCAGTGCTCTAACCGCTAAACCATATTGCCTTGATTTCAGTGACAGTTCAAATCTGCATTCTGTCCTTTTGAATATAACCTCTTTAGGTGTCCTTGTCACACATTTGATCATTTGTTCTTTGGGTTTCTAATTTGGCAAATGCTAAAAAATATTGAATGGCATCTATTCCATCCAAGAATATGTCTTGCTATGAAACAGCTCATATGTTGTACTAATTGTTTTAAAATGACAGTGTTTGTGAACAGAAACACTTCAGAGATTGAAGGAGTGGTAAATAACTAGATCTCCTTCTAAAAGGAAAGAGGAGCTCAGTAGCTAACCGGCATCCTGGGTGTGTTGCAGTATCCACCACCTGGGGTGGGGCTTGTAGCAGAAATTGTTTGCTTTAAGTTCCCTCCTGCTCCAGAGAAAGGGAAGACTGACTGGATGGTTCAGTCAATAATATATTAACCGTTCACCTAAGGGGACAGAGACTTGAGTGCATGACCAGGATCTGAGTGCATGCTTAGGTCACACGTGAAACAACTGTAATAATTAATCAGGAATACTAGGGCATGTGTTATGCTGCAGAATATCAAGCTTCAGATGCAGTGTGGGGCACAAGGTGTAGGCAAGGGCATTCTGTTACTCAAGAAGTGACATTAACCATCAAAACACATGCCCTGGATTACCTGGAGTGCCTTATTGTGATTCTAAAAGTCATCATGTTGAATTAAAGAAAGGCATTTTTATGTTATTTTTTTTAAGGTTTGTTTCTGACAGCCATGTTCTACTGAGATAACATCACAGCTTTTTAGACAACCCACACTCCTTACTGGCCTCCTTTGCCATGCCCAGTAAAGAGAAGGATATGCCATAGACCCAGGCTGACCCTGTGTCTAGAGGTATCAGGAGGGTAACTTGTAGCCAGGAGCCACACCCTGCCTGAAGTTCTGGGTCCTGCTGCTTTACACCTTATGAGCGACAAAAGTAGGGAAATGTGACGTTAGGGTTTCCAACCCTAACACCCCACCCCCACCCTGCACAGATGAAGAGGGATCTTTGACATCGTCAGCCCTAACGCTCATCCCATTCGCCTATACTGTGACTGCTCAGCTTATTTTCTAATGGAATGGGGTGAGTGTTAGGGCTGAAGATGCCAATGCCACCCCCCCCCGATCCCTCTTTGTCTGTGCAGGGTGAGGGTGGGAGGTGGGGTATTAGGGTTGGAAACCCTAATGTCACATTTCTCTACTTTTGTTGCTTTAACCCTAACTGATACATTAACGTTTTTCACTATCTATCTATATCCATGTATATATATATATATATATATATATATATATAGATAGAGAGAGAGAGAGAGAGAGAGAGAGTATATGTTAGCAATAACCCATGACAGGGTATGGGTTTATAGGCATTTAATGCATGCCTGTGGTGTGCAGTGAGGCACAAGGCCACAGGCCGAGTGTTATCACAGCATCCCAGGTGTGCACTAAATGCCTATAAACCCATACCCTGGAGTGGGTAATTGGACTTATAACATGGGTTCTCTCAGACAGCTAAAAACGGCAAGAGAAACAGCTTTTTGCCCATGGAAAGAGAGAAAAAGGGACTATATCCTGCAGCCTTACAAAGTAGTCCCTTACTCAACAAGCAGATTGTATGGCTGTTCCGCACAGAGAAATGTCATACATATATGACATTTCTTCTACTTCACACAGGTGTGTGCTGTCTGAACAAGGTCTCTTTGATGTCTGCTGCTGAACTGGGGGGAGAGAAGTAGCACAAAAGCACAAGACAAGTGTTACAACAACTGGGTGCCTGCTTGCTCTCTTTCTGTACCTCTCTCTTCCTGTACCTCTGTCTGTCACTCGTTGCTCCCCTGTAGGTGGCTGCTTGTAAGTGTTCACTATGTGCTGTGACTTGCACCTCCAAAGCAGGACAGCATTCCAAACAATGCATGGGTTAGATCTGAGAAGCAGCCGCAGAACAACAGTCGCAGCAGATGACAGGCAGTGTCTCTGTTGGCTGTCTCACTGCCTGTCAAGTATTCTCTCTCTCTCTCTTTGGTAGAAGGTGCTCTGCAGAGAACACTGCAGGACTTCGCCACTACATATCAACTGTTCCACCTTTGCACGTTGTTTGCTATCACTGACTCCCTTTCTCTCTCTCTCTCTCTCTCTCTCTCTGGCGGTCGGCACTCTGCAGAGAACACTGCAGGAGTTCATCAGTACCTGTCTCCTGTTCCCTGATTGCACTTTGCTCACTGTCAGTGACTCTCTCTGTCAATGTCTCTCTCTCTCTCTCTATCTGGTGGTCAGCACTCTGCAGAGGACACTGCCACTGAGTTTGCAAAACCAGGAATGTAGAGACACACAGAGAGGACACTGGAGAACTTTGTAATGTCACATTCTCTCGCTCACTGTCACTATGTCTCTCTCTTTTTTTTGTGGTCCACAATGTGGACTTTTACTGCCTGTCTCTCTCTCCCCACATAGCAGGACATGTGGAGGACTCTTACTTGTGGGATTGTGGAAGAAGACATGGCACATTTGCTGGGCAGCAGTATATGACCATCCTCATGGAGCTGCTCAGTCAGGTTACTGTGTCCCCCACAGGGAGACCGCCTGCCACTCTGCTTCATCTTCTTCTTGTCCATGAGTGTCATGGTGCCACTGCTTGATCTCCACTGCCCAGACTTCATCCCTCATCACTGGGCAAAATCGGCGCCGCTCTTGGTTGCTCAAAAAATAGATTTCATTTCACAGCACACTTACAGAGTCCAGTACAGAACCTCAGTATAGTGATAACTTAATCTACTTTAAATGGCAACTTCATTTTTGACTTGCTTTACCAGTAGTAGTAATAGTAGTAGAATATAAATTTATGTAACCCCATCTCAAAAGCAACTCCCAGGTAAACTGTGGCATCAGGTACAAAGAAAGAATTAGGCACTTACTGGTAGAACTAGCAACACACACACCTCACTCTTCTTTTTTTTTTATATTGCTTTGTTCCTTTGGGGCTCCAGGCAGGGCTTATCAGTCCCATTTATGCTCCTCCTGACTGGCTACTGCCTCCCCCAGCACATGTCTAACCTAGGACCCCCACAGATTCCACCCCCCATGGCAGGGCCAGGAAGGGGAGGGCTATCCTCCCACTACCTGGAACATTATCCAGTAGTGAGTCAGTTTGTTTTGGGTAGCAGTGTGTGCCAGGCTGGAGCAGGCATGACGTCATGAAGCCTGGAGCCCCATTCTTTTCCGCGTTCTGAGTCTCACCCCATGGCTGTGGCAACACATTGGTGTGCGCATGTGGAGGTGCATGCACATAGTGGAACCACAGCGCCCTCCCTACTTTGGTGCTCGGACACTGCACTGTTCCCCAGGCCTCTCCCTGGGGGCAACTAAAGGCAGAGATACCAGTCCTCCCCTCCCTGGGAAAAGAGAGCATCCCCCTGGGTGCTCAGTCCTCTCCCTCCCTGGTGGATCCCCAGCGACTCATGCTCACTCTCGAACTTGGGTTACCAGTGTGGCAGGAGGTAAGGTGCAAAGCACCTTAGTACTCCATGCCGCTGGGCCAGCCTTACCTCACTCACTTTTCAGTTCCATATCATTCGAGTTGTCCATGACTCAAAGGGGGATGGAGCCATAGCCTGGGAACTACTATCACATCTAGGGGTATCAGGGTGGTAATGTCTCTCTAGGAGCCAACACTTGCAAACAGTTCTGGTGCTGGCTGCCTCCATCTCCCATCATGTGACCACTGGGGTGCACTCAGTACAAGTCCCTGTGCCACCCCAGTGGAACTGTTCTTCATTTTACACTGTGCCCCTCATGGGGAGGGCCCACTAGCTTTTCCCACTGTTACTGCTTCTCTTGTTTACTTATTTTACCTACTAGGGGTGCCATCTCCAGTTCACCCCCATTCCTCTCTTTTTGCCAGGGCCCCTCATTGAAAATGGGTCCATGGAGCCACCCTTAGTTGGTCAAAATATAGATTTGATTTGCTCAACGATATACCAGTCTCAGCATGGCAACTTGGGTAAATGGCAATATTAAACATAGTAGCAAATGTAATTTAGGCATGCTTCAGTTTAGTTCAAACTCTGTTCGATCTTTCTGATTTACAGCAACGACACATGACACAACGCCATGCTTGAGGCATAAACTTGCTTGCAACAAACCAGCCATTTATTATACAGCACTGTGCGTGCACTATACCAGAACGAGCAGGAAGACTACATATTTCCAGCCAGAGCCTTGATCATAACCTTTCTCAGGGTCCTAGACATCACTGTGTAAAGGTCCCAAGCCTGTAGGCAGTGGAAACTGAAATCAGCAGCAGTGCAACGTATTTAAAGATTGTATCTCTCTCCTCATAGCCAGGAGGGAATATGGGGCACCACGGGAACTTAACAACACCTCATCAGCGCTCCATCAGCACAGTTGTACACAATGAAACAGCATCTATAATACACAGGGTGAGGGATATATCCTCCTAGCTAGTGTTATACACAATACCTGCTCATGGGCACCAAGCAGATGAGGTACAACTCAATCTTGCTGCATCTTAGTCTTTTCCCTGGTCTCAGTGTCACATCTCCTTTTTGCAATGGCTAATGAGGTTTTAATTTTTATTTATTTATTGACAAGTTTCACCAAAAAAGGCATACTGATCTGGGAGCTCTTTTCCAGATGCATCCTGGGGGAAAGGGGGAATGGTACAAAGTGAGGTTTGACAGTTTGAGAAACAAATACAGTTACATGTTGGTAGTCTATTTACAGTGCAGAAATTACACTCAAGAGCAATATACATTAAGAAACAGTTGGCAATCCATTTACAGAGCATATAATTGAGTATAGGTGCAGTACAAGTCATGAATAACTAGAGTAAAGAAAACTGTTATACTAGCCATTAAAATTTTGAGCAGACAGATTATAAGTGCCTATAGCAGTAGTTTACCACTTGGAAAATGAGAGTCAGGAGCGGAGACTGGAGGGGGGGTGAGGGCATGATTGCAGGTTTAATGGGGCTCACAGCATCTTAACCCTTCCCTGGGTCTTGATGTCACAGTGCCTTTTTGCAACAGCTAACGTGGTTTAACTGTGCTTACCCAATCGTACCCCTTCCTTGTGTTTTAATACCATTGTACCACTTTATAGAATCATAGAATGTGATGTCAGTAAAGACCAAGGGTCCAGCCAGTCTTCCAGTTTTTTGTACTACAGTACATATACCCTGGACCTACAGTCCATTAGAGTCTGTGTCGAAGGGACTTCCCCCATCCCATCAGTGCTTACACCCACTCACAGTCTCCACCCCACCACATCTGCCGACAGCCTGTTCCAAGGCTCAGTCAACCGTTCCATAAAGAAATGCTTCCTCACATCCCTCTTGAACCTTACTCCTACCAGTTTCCAGTCATATCTTCTAGTCACCAGTTGAGGTACCTAGTGAACAGCTCCTCACAATTTATATTGTTAATGCCCCTCAGGAATCTGAACAGCTCAATGATAGCACCCTGCTCCCTTCTAGTCTCCAGGAAGTACATGTTCAGGGCCCTGAGTCACTACTCATAAGATTTGCTTTGCTGACCCTGAATCATTTTGGCTTTTCTCCTCTGGACTGTCTCCAGTCTGTTTTTATCCTTACTTAGGTGGGAGTTTCCAGAACTGGGCACAATGTCTCAGATATGGCCTTACCAAGGACCTGTAGAGGGGCAATATCACCAACTACTGTCAAAGCCTCTTCCTGTGCACTCAGAATCCTAACCGCCGTATTGTAGGCCTTGTCGCACTAAGTGGATTGTATGAGGAAGTTGCTAAAGATCACTCCCAGGTCTCTTCTTCCAATGAGATTGTCAGTCTGACACCCCCAACCAGTAATCTGTTCTGGGGTTCCCTTTACTTAAGTGCATAACCTTGCACCTCTTCACATTGAATTTGAGCTGCCAGAACTTAGACCACCTCTCCAAACTCTACGGATCCTCTTTCAGCTCCTTCATCCTGTCTTGGGTATCCACTGAGCCACAGAGCTTTGTGTCATCTGCGAAGAGACACAACTTCCCATCCATTCCTTCACCAATATCACAAAGGAACATGTTGAAGAGGACCGGTCTGAGGCCTGATCCTTGTGGCACTCCCTTCATGACATCCCTGTCTACTGACTTGAGCCATTGACCACTACTGTCTGTTTACAGCCTCCTAGCCAGTTTCGTACCCATCTAGTTAGTTGTCTTCCGACTCTCAGATCAACTAGTTTTTTTCATCAGCCTTTTGTGTGGCACAGAATTGAAAGCTTTGCTGAAATCAAAGAAGAGTAATGTTAACTGCCTGCCCCCTGTCTATAGCTTGAGTGACCCAGTCAAAGAAAATGATTATGTTAGTCTGACAGGACCTCCCCACCATGAATCCATGTGGCTTGCTATCCTGGAGCCCACTGCTTTCCAGGTAGGCTTTCAGATCTTTTATAACTTGGAACTCCATCCACTTAACCATGACAGAAATGACACTTCAGTCCTCATATTCAGCTTGAGCTCTGTTCTCTACATAACAGCCAGAAAAATGACAGGGAAGCTGCAGATTACTCCTAGAATCATGGGACACTTCTTACAACCACCATCAGGCAGTCTTCTTGAGGGTGGACTGCCAACAGGCCCTTGCCATTCCAAACCTTGGACCCGGGTCAGGATCTGAGCCTCAAGACACCCCACTTGAGGGGCCAGTGCCACACCAGACCCAGGAACCTGCCACCATCTTGAACCTGTGGTCCCCCTCTACCTGGTCATAGCTGGAGCATGACACCTGCAGTTGCCTCAGCCTGGAGCTCTGCATTTCAGCACTCTCATGGCAGGACAGGAGTTCCATATATAGGCCCCAGGAGGGCATGCAGCAAAAAACCTAGGAAAGAGTTGAAGTCATTGAGTACAGGTAATGACAGTGTCTGCTGCTAGGACAGAGAAAATGATAAACAGGAAAGCAGGAAACAAGTATCTACATTTCTGAGCAGGGGCTAGAACATTTAAATCTTAGTGCAAATAAGTCCTCCCAGACTCTCTCAGCGATCACTCCCACATTCTATTCCACTGGTCAACCTCAGTCCCCAAACCCATAGCACAGTCCACATGCCGGCGGCGTCTAATACCTGGTGGACTGATAAAACTTAAGGAACTTCTGTCCCAAATTGACTGGTCTCCTATACAGGCAACTCCTGACATCGACACAGCTCTCTCCTTCTTTACCCAAACTTTTAATAATGCCTGTGATATCTTTGCCCCAGTGTTGACCCACCGTTCTAAAAGGAAGAATGCCCCTAGGTTACCCCAGCTTTGATCCACCAGCTCAAACATGGGACAACCTATGGCACGTGCCATTGAGACTGGCCGGCCCAATGACAGTGATGTTATATGCTGCCGCCCGAAACAAGTATTCTCGGGCCATCAGAAAGGCCAAGTCTGAGCACTATCGGTCCTCACTCACTGCCTCATGGAATCCCAGAACCTTCTGGGATAACATTAAACAGTTAAATGGAGTGCACACTCCCCCACCCACCCAGATCAACATTAATGGTGTGATCTCCTCAGACCTAGCCTCACTAGCCAACCACCTCAACACCTCATTCACTGACCTTAGCCCTATCCTCCCTACAAATTTTTTGATCCTCCCCCCAGCACCTGCCTAAATCTTTCTCTCCCTTATTTTCTCCTCCACGTGTTTCTGCCCAAGAACTTAGGCCGCACCTTGTCACTGCCCTCAAGAGTAATAGTACAGGCAGTGACACCTGGATCGTGTATCCTCACGGTGGTCTTAGACACAGTCCTTACCCGATCACATGCCTCATCAACCACTCTCTTTGCCTGGGGAAGGTTCCAACTGCCTGGAAAGTCACCACTGTCACCCCTATCTTTAAAGGTGGTGATAGGACTGTGGCTGGAAACTATCGACCGATCTCCATTCTCTCTCCTCTCTCCAAGGCCTTGGAAAAAGTGGTGGCCTCTCAAATCTCTGACTACCTCTCCACCTACAATGTCCTTTGTCCTGAGCAGCATGGCTTCTGAGCAGGCCACAGTACCAACACAGCCCTCCTAGAGTTCTCCAACTTTCTCCACTCCTCCTTAGACACTGGTTCTCTGGCTGGTGCTGTCTTCATTGACCTCTCTAAAGCTTTCGACACTGTCTCCCACCCCCTCCTTCTTGATGCCCTTAGTCTCTCTGGTTTTGCTGCTGGGCCTATCTCCTGGTGCACCAGTTATCTGTCTGACTGCTCACAGCGTGTAAAAATTAATGGGACCTACTCAGACATCTGTCCCATCTTTTCTGGGGTTCCCAGGGCTCCATTCTGGGCCCTTACTATTCCCCTTTACCTTAACACCCTTCCACGCTCTTGCTCGGGGAACATTCTATTGTACGCTGATGATGCAGTCATCTTTGCCTCAAATCGTAACCCTACTGCCCTCCAGGACTCGCTGCAGAAGTCCTTCACTGAAGCCGAGGGCTGGTTCAAGGAACATAGATTGGTGATAAATCTTAAAAAAACAAAAACCATGTTCTTCACTCATCCCCAAAACAAGTTCTGCAACTTCAAACTCCTCATTCACTCTGGGTCCTCATTCCCACTCGAACAAGTTTGCTCCTATAAATACCTAGGGATCCATTTTGACCCCTCCCTCTCCTTCCATGGACACATCGCTGCCCTAGCCACTGCCACTAATATCCGATTGGGCATCTTACATCGGTATAAACACTGCCTCCCCCCGGAGGCTCTTCGACTCGCAGTCACCTCCTCTATCCTGTCCCTAGTGGACTATGGACTGCCGGTGTATGGTGCTGCTGATCAGACTGCACTCCATAAAATTGCACTACTGAATAAGGCCTGCAGGTTAATTACTGGAGCACCTAGGGCGACACACACCTGTCTACTGTATGCTAAAGTGCTGGTACTTGATCTCGACGAGTGCCTCAAATATCTTACCTGTACCCTTACAAAAAGACCTCCTTGGGCTTTCCACCAGGATTGACCACCACCATACGCTGCTCTGTCCCACTAGTTCATACTCGGACCTCTGGGAAAACCTCTCTTGTTATCCCTAGAGCTAGGACCTCTCACGGCCAAAGAGCCTTCAGCTTTGGGCCCCTCCTGGTTCAACACTGCCCCTCCATCTCCAGGCTCCAACTATATCGTAGCTTCAAAACTTCCTACGTAACCACCTTATTAACACCGATGCTGTAACTGCCACTAGTCAAAGCCGTACTCAATACTTATGACAAAGTTTATTACTAAGCTGCTAAGGACGACATAACTCTGGTATTGTTTGCATCCATCCTACCTGTACCAGCTTGTTTGTATCTATGTCTTAATTTTACTGTTATACTTCTGTGTTGTACTGCTATACTGTGTATTTTGGTTTGTCTTACTGTGACAAGGTACCTTTGTAAATGAGCCTATGGCTCAAAGGTTTTCCAAACTGCTGTTTAAATAAAATAAAATAAATAAAAAATAAAATAAATAGAGGTAGAGATTAAAACCATTTAAAAAACAATTATTTTTTATAGATGGGTACACTCTTTGTGTACCAGATGCTAGACATCCTTGTCAAACTTGTACCATCTGATACATACAGTAAATCATTAACAATGATTTGAAAAATGCACAAACAATAACATTTCAATAGTTAGTACCATGGGTGGATAAATAGTGGCACTTTGAGTTCCTTTGCTCTCTACAGAGAGCACAGATGTCTATGTGGCCTATTCATGAAGCCCTGTCCACAGATGTGTGGTGCATAAGTGACATCTGTAATGATATATGACAATCTACTGTGTATGTTACACCATGACGGCATTCATGAATTACATTGTTCCCTGCGCAGGGAGGACAGATGTATAGCTAAGTGCCACATGGTATGCATGCACCTGGAGGCGTGACCACATAGCAGTGTGTGCATTGTGTTGTATGCACATGCACAACATGCACTATATCACCCAGGAAAATGGACCAGGATGTGCAGCAATACATGAGGTGGAGGGTAGCCATAAACCTCAGGTGCATAAAACAGGCACACAGGGTGCAGCAGAGATTGACCATCATGCACAGCTCCACAGACACAGCACCAGGCAGATACCACTGTGAGGACACCCCACACCACACAGGATGCAGGGTGACACCCATCAGGGTGCCCAGAGGTGGACATGGCATGCCCTGATACTAGTGAATGGGCAGGACAGCTCGTACAATGTAGTGTAATAGACAGAAACAGAATATGACACCAACAATAAGGCACACCATCAATCAAAAAAACAACAGGAAGTGCCACAGAAGATGCCGTGGATACTGGGAGATGTCCACACAGAGCTGTCAGCACCCATGGTTGGGGATGGCCACCTCCAATCCTACCCATGTGCCCAGACAGTGCCTCTGGAATGCAGGGAAGGGCGTCAGATGGGAAACCACGGATGCAATGGTATCCCCACAATCAGGGATATGGCCATCAACACAGGTGTGTAGACCATGTGTAGACCCAAGACAGAGCCAGTGCAGACTGCTGTCACACATGGAGAGCACCATGAAGAACACGTAGACACTCAATGGCCCAGACAGCAGCCTCACCATGGGGGCCACCAATGTGTGCCAATGGCATGAGCATGGCACAGACCAAATGGATGGATGCAGGAACAGTGCACTCCCCACAGCACACCCAGGCACACCAGTGTATGTTGAAAAGACATATTTATTGCATGTGTCAACAATAACAGTGGGGCCCCACAGGCCATACCCATCCCCAATTCAAACATGCCCGCCAGTAGTCAGCATCCTCAGAGTCACCACTGGGTCCTAGTGGAGTGGTAGCAGTGGAGGCCCTCAGCTACAGCACAAGGCACTTCAGTGGTCCATAATACCCCTGGAAGAGAGGAGAGGACAGCCATGAGTGATGGGGACATGGCAGGACAACACTGACAACAGCAGATACACACCTGCATCACAGTTGACAGCACAACACACCTTGGAGGACACTGAGACTGACCACAGCTTCCCCACCTCATCCTTGTGGTGGATGTCTCTTGTGCCCACCCACCGAGAGATGAACTAGGGGATGAATAGGGGAATTTTCTGCCAACATGGCACCACCACCAGGGATATAGCCCTATCTGGCTGCTTCGACTTTTCCAACACCAGGACATCCAGCCATCAATGAAAGTCCTGTGGAGACACAAGAGGAGAGCAACAGGAAAAATAAAGTTAAAGTGGCAGAGAGAAACAAGTTAAAAGAAGCCCAAATGTTTGGATCCCTGATGCTGTGACAAGGTAACCTATATATCTATAGCATGGCAACTTGATAGGCATATAGTCTTGAGGTATTGAATACCAGACAGGGAAAGTTTCAGCAAGGCAGCCACTGGTCCAGAGAAAGTTGGGTTCAGGCATGTGAGGTAATGGTAGGCCTAGGGAAAGAGAGCAAGAAAAAACAAAGTATTAGTGGTGACCATAAACAACAGTCTATCTTTTGTGTTTAAGAAAAGGTTTTAAATCCCATCTGTCATTTAATCCATTTGGTTTTACACAATCCAGTTTATACATCCACATACTTTCTTTTTCTAATAACAAGGACAAGTGTCTGGCAGCAGCAGCCGAATGCTCTAAGGTATTTCTAAAACTACTGATTAAAAGTGATACAGAAAAATATGAAGAGTTGGTAAAATAGTTAAAGTTGCTAAGGATAAAGTAATTAATCTTAAAAGTGAAGCTCAGTACAAAGAATTAGATACACAACTCAAAACTAGACTGATAAAGCACAAGTCAATCATTACTGAGAGAAGGGCAAAAAAAGTCTCAGAGACAGTACTGACTATGAGAAGGGGCACATTGTAAGTTGGGCCAAGAAAAAAACTAATCGATCGTACAGCAGAGGTCGAACGAGAGTAAGATTTTCTTCTAAAAATAAAGACAAAGGCAGAAACCCAAGCAGGACTGAATGCCAGTCTGAAAAGACAAACAGCAAGGACACTAGTAGTAAGGCAAGCATTTCAACAGAAAAAAACAAGGGTTCAAAAAATGGAAAAAACTGAGGAAATCAAGGAAAGGGAAGCAGGGGACAAAAGAGCAACCCAAAAGAATTTTGAGAGGGAAAGGGAAGAAGGACAAGAATTAAAAAACTTAAATCTATCTAAAGTCACTCTTACTGACATTCAAACTCAAGTACTAAGCAGAAGTCTCAGCTTCTCTCCCACACCTTCCATAAATAATTTTCAAATTTTCGTTGACTTCTATTAAGTTTTTTAGAAAATAAAAGTTAAAATTATTTTTCCTTCCTGGACAACAAGGGATTACTGATGAAGTTACTAACAATTCAGAAATGGGTGGGCAAGATTATGGGTCATCATAAAGAGAGAACATTGATTAATTGCTGGACACTATAATGGATCCCACAACAGTATCATCACAGCCGATGGGGGCTTGTGGGCTCTCGGGTAGTGCATCTGTGAATGATTTGCCAACAAATTCACTAACTTCAAATATTGATCCAGATACTGATAATATCATTACTGAGACATTGCCAACTAATTTAGATGTGTTAGAGTCCTTATTACAGGAGAATTGTGAGCACGTTGACCTTTTCAACTCCCTGCCCCAAAGGGGTACAGGCATGATAACTGCGGGTGGTTATCTGCATAAAATGAGAAAAAATCCATTTAAACCCAATTCTCTGTTTTGCCCAAATGTTTATAATAATGTTATCAGCACATTTGAGAAAATTGTTTGCCTACAGGTTAAGGATGTCTTGAATGACAATGTTGCCCCGAAATATAAATTAACTAAACAAGAACATCTTGCTGTGGAGGATTTATCCAAAAATGACTCCATTGTTATTAAACCAGCAGACAAAGGGGGCAACATTGTTATTTTAGACAGGCACCATTACAGAAGTATTGTATTTTCCCTTCTTAATAATGAGCTAAATTATGACAAGCTAAGTTTTGATCCCACAATGGTGCTGCAGTAGGAATTGCATAGCTTACTACCCCATGCACTACCAAGAGGGGACATCACAGAGAATGAATTCCAGTACATGTGGAGTGAATACCCAATAATACCTGGTTTTTGCATCCTCCCAAAGGCACACAAAGATAGAAATAATCCACGAGGGAGACCAATTGTATCAGGCTCAGATGGTTTGACACAGAATTTGGGAAAATTCGTAGATTTTTTTCTACGATATAGTGTTTTAAATTTGGATTCCTATATGAAAGATACAAAACATCTTTTGAAAAAATTACAGGGCCTGACATGGGAGGATGATGTGCTGGCAAGGAATAGATGTAGAATCCCTTTATACTCTCATCCAGCACAAACAAGGGATATCAGCTGTGGCAATACTTTCTAGATGAATTGTCATTGACTGTGAAATTACCTAGGGAATTTATTGTGACTGTACTAGAATTTATTTTAAGTCACAACTACTCCACGTTCGAAGATCAGTTCTTTTATACAAATGCTGTACTGTCATGGGTGCAGCCATGACACTGACTTATGCTAATTTATTTCTCGATGCTGGGAAAGGACAATCATCTTTAATAATTCTTTGCAAATAACTGCACTTTATTTCACTAATAACATTAACATTAACAAACTTGTACATGATCCTCAAACACGTGGTGCCTTTACAATGGTATATAAAGTTGGATACAGTACAATAACAAAATTGAGAAAGAAAACAGAATGAATAAACTAAAAACAACCCCTAGCAGTCCCCCAAACCCCCACCTCTAGGTCTGACAGCCCAACAATAAATAAATGTTAAACTTACATCAAAATTCCAAAGGGACCATCTTTAATAATTCCAATCCATACAGAGCACACATCAGATATTGGTTTCACTTTATTGATGACGTGCTCTGTATTTGGCAAGGTGACACCATGGCAGTACTGGATTTTATAAGCTGGTTAAATCAGAATGACCACAACCTCAAATTTACTTTTGAGACTAGCTGCACTGCACTGAACTTCTTAGATTTGACACTTTCAGTTAATGATTCTAATAAACTTATTGATACACATTGCTACAGCAACCCATTGCAACAAATTCAGTCTTGCATGCTAAAAGTAACCATCCCCAAACTCTCAAAGTTTCAGTACTGTACAGCAAACTGACGAGAATCAGGAGAAACTGTATCTCGGACCTTCTGTTTGAACAACAGACTGTCGAGTTAATAGGACAGTTCATAGAAAGGGGATATGATTTGAATATGTTGCATGAACAAAAATCTAAAGCCTTTTTGTTAGACAGAACAGCACTATTGGCTAACAGACCCACAACATCCCACTCACAACCAAGCACATTTATCACTGAATTTAATCACAAAGCAGGCAGAATTGACAATATTATTCATCAAAACTGGCCCTTACTATTAACTAATGGATTGGTTGGCTGGGCACTTGGTGCCCAGCCAAGAGTATCTTTTAGCAGAGCCCAGAACTTCAGGGACAAGTTAGTCCACAGTAGGCTTTTTGCACCTGTGAAAGAAATAAGAACTACACAGCTACCCACCAGAACAATGGGTTCTTTAAATGTGTCAGATGCAGTGTTTGTAAACACAGTGTCCCAGGAAAGGTTTTTCATTATCCTAGATGTTTGAATAACAAAGTAGAAATCAAAGAATTAATCACCTGTGACACAATCTATGTAGTCTATGCCCTGTGGTGTAATTGCAGCTTATTGTACGTGGGTAAAACTGTTCATCCACTTAAACGAACATACAAAATTTGCCAGCAGATAAAGGCCTAGAGGTCTATCAAGTCTGCTCGAATGTGCAGCTAGCACCCCTTATTCTGCAGCTGCCCTTCCCTTCCACCCATCTCCTTCATTGACCCTCCCCCTTGTCCTGTCCCATCCCCTTTTGAAGCAGTCCACTGTTCTACTGGATGCCACTTCTGCAGGTAATGCATTCCACCCAGCCACCACCCTCTCTGTAAAAAAGTGTCTCCTCATCTCTCTCCTGAACCTTCTTCCCTCCAGTCTCATATCATAGCCCCTGGTGTCCCTCCCTCCTTACTTTGAACAGCCCCTCTGTACCTGTCTTGTTTATTACTTTCATGTACTTAAAGGTTTCAATCATGTCCCCTGTCCCTCCTCTCCTCCAGTGAGTACATGTTCAACTCCCTCATCCTCCTCTCGTATGATAAGTCCCCCAGCCCCTTGATCATCTTTGTCGCCCTGTGCTGCACCCCCTCCAGTAACTTAATGTTCCTCTTCATATACAGGTGCCAGTACTGCATGCAGTACTCCAGGTGTGGTCTAACTAATGACCTATACAGTGGCAGAATCACCTCCTCCCTCCTCGAGGATATACCCCTTGCAATACAACCCAGCATTTTGTTGGCCTTTGCAGCTGCCTTCCTACATTGTGCCGAGTTGTTCATTGACCCTGTAATGAGCGCCCCCAGATCCTTCTCCTCCTCTGTCTGGGCTAGCTGCACTCCCCCCAGGTGGTAACTCCTCCTTGGGTTCTTCATCCCAAAATGCAGCACCTTGCACTTTTTGGCTTTAAACCCCAGTTGCCAGGTGTCTGACCAGGTTTCAAGCTTTGCCAGATCATCCTGCAACCCCTGCCATCCCCCTAGGTCATCCACCACCGCTCCTACCTTGGTATCATCAGCAAACAGACTGATCTTGCTCTTGATGTCCAATGATATGTCTGCAATGAATATCCCAAACAACACTGGTCCCAACACCGAGCCCTGTGGAACACCGCTCGTCACTACCCATAGGTGTAAGAGCTCCCCACCCACCACCACCCTCTTTTGCCTTCCCTGAAGCCAGTTCCCTACCCATCTCACCAGCTTTGCACCTGCTCCTGTGCCTACTAACTTACTTCCCAGCCTTCCATGTGGCACTGAGTCGAATGCCTTATTGAAGTCCAGATACAGGACATCCACTGCATGGCCCCTGTCCAGTTGCCTAGTTACCCAGTCATAAAACTCCACCAGGTTGGTTTGGAAGGATCTGCCCCATATGAAGCCATGCTGTCTGCTGTCCTGTAGTCCTTTGGCCTCTAGGAGGGCCACCAGCCTCTCCTTCAGGATAGTCTCCATTAGCTTACTCACGATGGATGTGAGGCTCACTGGTCTGTTGTTTGCCGGTTCATCTTTGGGGCCACTCTTGTGGAGGGGCACCATATGAGCCATCCTCCAGTCCTGAGGTACACACCCGGAATGTAGTGAGGCATTAAATAGTTCTGCCAAAGGTCCTGCAAGGACCTCTGCCAGCTTCTTCAGTACCCTGGGGTGGATGCCATCTGGGCCTGGCGCCTTATCCACCCTCAGTGCCTTCAAACCTCCTGAACTCTGCCCTCCATGATTTCCCTATCTGTCACCCCTCCCCTGTGTCTGCTATTTCTCCCCTTGGGTGTCACCCTCTTCTCTTTAGTAAATACTGAGCAAAAGTACTCATTTAGTGCTTCTGCCTTATCGCATCCTGCTTCCACCCAACCCCCCAAAAAATGGATTCAGGAGAATATACACACTATAATCAATAACAGACAGGACACACCAGTAGGTATACAGTTTGGCTTGTGTCATCAGTCTAAACCTGACAAAATTAGATTTATAGGAATATAACGCATCCCCCCCCCAAAAAAAATGGAGGGGATAGACTTAACCTGTTATTAGAAAAAGAAAGTATATGGATCTATAAACTGGATTGTGTAAAACCAAATGGATTAAATGATAGATGAGATATAAAACCTTTTCTTAAACATAAAAGACAGACTGTTGTTTATGGTCACCACTAATACTTTGTTTTTTCTTGCTCTCTTTCTCAAGGTCTACCACTCCCTCACACGCCTGAACCCAACTTTCTCTGGACCAGTGGCTATCTTGCTGAAACTTTCCCTGTCTGGTATTCAATATTTCAATACTATATGCATATCAAGTTGCCATGCTATAGATATATACATTGCCTTGTCGCAGCATTAGTGATCCAGAAATGTGGGCTTCTTTTAGCTTGTTTCTCTCTACCACTTTAACTTAATTTTTCCCTTTAAACTTTAGTTTGCCACTTGATATAAGCAGCCTCTACTAACTGGGGATTACAAATAAATAAATATTCAGGGGAACTCCTTTCCCACCCAGGAACCACCAGGGCCACCGCCGCTGTCTTAGAGGTTTCCAAGAAATAGGAGCGGTTGGACCACAGTGTGTTCAGTGAGGGTGATGGAACAGAGGTGCATCCCTCCAGTTGTACCTCTCCACAGTTCATATGCCATTCTGGCAGAATGTGGTTCCTCCATGGAGGCACACACAGTGGAGACCAAGGAGGATGCTGGGAACCTCCATAAAGGAGACCCACAGGAGGGTGGCATGGGAGCCCACAGGGGAAGGAAACAACACCTGGTGGGGGACTCCATTGTTGGGGGGGTAGAACTGGGGGAGGGAAGGGAGAGGGAGGTAAGGTGTCTGCCTGGCACCATGGCTTGGAGGGACAGGGAGTGAATCCTCAGGATCATAGGAGTAGCTGCATGGGGGAGGGATCTGGATGTAATTGTCCACCTATGGACAAATGACTTGGCTGGGAAAAAGATCAGAGCAGTGCAGGAGGAGTTTGTGAAGTTGGGGGGGCTTAGAGAAGTAGCACGCACAGTAACCTTCTCAGAGGGCTGCCTGTCTAAGGCATGGGTGAGGCTAGGGTGATCTGCACCATGGGATTCAATCAGTGGTTGAAAAACTGGTGCAGAGCTCAGGGTTTTGGCTCCACTGGGGACTATGGGTCCACCTAGAGGGATGCAGGCCTATACTGGTGGGATGGTCTACATCTATCCAGGAGGGGAACCAGGATCCTAGGTGATAGGTTTAAATTCTTCATTGGTAAGCATTTAAACTAGCCAAGGGGGAAGGCACTGAAAATCAGAAGGGAAATCCTAGCCCCCCCCCCCCAAAAAATCAGGGTAGTTAGTGAGGTAAACACCAAGATAGAGAAGTTGATAGGGAGAAGAGCAGGGGTAAATGGAGAAAAAGGCAAAGGCAGTAAGGACAGGGATGGGGCAAAAAGTGGTAAGGCCATCAAAAAACAGAGGGTAATGAATACTAATGCCCGTAGTCTAGGTAACAAGCTCCCTGAACTGGTGGCCTTGACAGAAGAGGGATGCCTGGATATCATGGCAGTCACAGAAACATTTTACGCAGAGAACCATGTCAACATACTAGAGTACACAATCTACACAATGGACAGGGAAGGTAGAAGAGAGGAGGAGGAGCTCTGTATGTAAGGGAAGGATCAAAGCAATGGAACTAAAGGTAAACAGGGAGAAGAGGAGGCACTGTGGGTCACCCTGGAGACTGGAAATGGCACCACAATCCGCACAGGGGTTGTATAAAGCTCCCCATCTCAGGGGAAGGAAATGGACAAGGAAATTATAGAAGGCATCCTTATGATGGCAGAGAAAGGGGAGATATTGCTGATGGGGGACCTGAATATGCCAGATGTTAACTGGAGCACCTTTGCTGCAGCCACATCCAAGAACAGGGTCATTCTCGATGCCCTAGAGGGGGGCATACCTCAGACAGATAGTGTTGGAACCCACTCAAGAGGGAGCAATCTTAGACCTGGTACTCTCAAATAGTGATGGAGAGAGGATCTCAGATCTAGAAGTGGGTAGCCATCTGGGAACAAGTGACCACCAAACAGTGTGGTTCATGATAAACTCAGCTGTAGAGTCAAGCCATACAAAAATGAAGGTACTGGACTTCAGGAGGGCTGATTTTGTCAAAATGGGAGAGTGCCTCAGAAAAGCACTACAAAACAGGCAAGATGGAGGGGTGGAGCAACAATGGGGAAACATCAAAACTGCCATCACAGAGGCAACAAGCCTTTGTGCAAAGCAAATTAACAAATCAAAACAAAAGAAAAAAACACTACGGTTCTTAAAAGAGGTGGTGGGGAAGGTTAGGGAGAAAAAGATAGCATTCAGGAAGTATAAGGAAACACAGATACAGCAGGACAGAGAACTGCACCAGTTAAAGCAGAAGGAAGTGGGAAAGGCAGTCAGACTAGTAAAGGCCCAAACCGAGGAAAAGATAGCCAACTCGGTTAAGAAGGGGCATAAAACCTTTTATAGGTACATTAGGGAGCTAAGAAAGACAAAGGGAGGGATACTGAGGCTGAATAAAGAGGAGGGTGTGTGGGCAGAGAGGGACAGTGAAAAAGCAGAGTTACTTAACGAATACTTCTGCTCAGTATTCACAAAAGAAGAGGAGGGGGAGGTACCTAATCCAGCCAATAGAAACACTCTGGATAGGGGGTCGATATTGGTCTCTTCACAGAAGAAAGAGTTCTGAAAGAACTCCTAAACTGAAGGTAGAGAAAGCAATGGGACCTGGTGAGTTCATCCCAGAATTCTAAAAGAACTAAGGAAGAACTAGTAACACCACTGATTACCCTTTTAACAAATCATGGAAGGTTGGGGTGGTACCTGAGGAATGGAGGTGGGTGGATGTGATTCTCCTTCACAAAGGTGGGAGCAAGACAGAGGCAGGAAACTACAGACCTGTCAGTTTGACCTCTGTTTTAGGGAAAATGGTGGAATCACTCCTGAAGGAAAGAATTGTTGAGTACCTAGAGGCCAGTGGGGCACAGGACCCAAGGCAGCATGGATTCACAGCGGGAAGGTCATGTCAGATGAATCTAATACATTTCTTTGACTGGGTGACCAAAGTAGTAGACCAGAGAGGGGCTGTAGACATGGCCTACCTAGACTTTAGCAAGGCATTTGACATAGTCCCACACAAAAGATTAATAAAAAAATTACCTAGCCTGGGGGTGGGTCCCAGGGTGGTAGCCTGGGTAAAACATTGGCTGGACAACAGGACACAGAGGGTAATAGTAAACAGAGTCCACAGTGAAGAAAGGTGGGTTACTAGTGGTGTACCACAGGGCTCAGTACTGGTTTTGTCCTTTTAATGTCTTTATAAGTGACATTGCAGAAGGACTGAAGGAAAAGTATATCTCTTTGCAGATGACACAAAGATATGTAACAGGGTTGATACACAAAGTGGGGTGGAAAGGATGAGAAGGGACTTGGCAAGGCTGGAGGAATGGTCATATGTATGGCAGCTTAGATTCAACACAAAGAAGTGCAAAGTAATGCTCCTGGGAAACAAAAGCCCAGGGCAAGAATACACAATGGGGTGAGATACTGACAACAACAGAAATGGAAATGGACTGGGGTAGTTGTATCAGATTACCTAAAGGTGGGCAAGCAATGTGAGAAGGCAGTAAGGAGGGCTAGGGAGATAATGGGATGCATAGGGAGAGGCATCACCAGTAGAAAACAGGAAGTTGTTATTCCTCTGTACAAACAGTTGGTGAGACCCCATCTGGAGTACTGCATGCAGTTCTGGAGACCTCATCTCTGCAAAGACATAGACAGAGTGGAGGCTGTCCAGAGAAGGGCAACCAAAATGATGCAGGGTCTGCACCAGAGGACATATGAAGACAGACTAAAGGAATTTAATATGTATACCCTCGAGGAAAGGAGGGAGATGGGGGGACATGATAGAAACTTTCAAGTACCTCAAGGGAATCAACAAAGCCCAAGAGGGTAGCATCTTTCAGAAAAAGAGATGTGCAAGAACAAGGGGCACAATTTGAAGATGGAGGGGGGATGGCTCTGAGGTAATGTGAGGAAGTATTTTTTTCATGGAGAGGGTTGTGGATACATGGAACAGCCTTCCAGAGCAGGTCGTGGAGCCAAAAACAGTGGGGGAATTCAAGAATGCATGGGACAGACATAAGACAATTCTAGTGGGGGGGTAGGAGGAAGTAGGCTGTTGGTTAACTAGGATCTGCAACTTATCCATTAGGTAGGGAAATGGGCAGACTAGGTGGGCCAAGCATCCTTATCTGCCATCAAATTCTATGTTTCTATTACTACTAAAAATTTTTGAATGATTTGGATAGAATCTGATAAGCTAATACAAGCATGTTATGCAAATAGAATTGTGTATTATAATTAAGCCTTTGTTTTATAATCAAGATTTTCTTGTTGTATAGAATATTCATTTTGGACAAAGTTATAATGAATTCTAAAACATAGAAAGAGTTATTTATTAATTTTATTTGATTCATGAACATTGTGTGCTTGTAACATAGTACTCATGAATATTAATAAGTACACTGAATTTAAGTTATGTCTTCCCTTACCAGACCACACTCCTGAGAAAGACTCATGAGGAGTTGAAGCACTGGGTGGTCAGGAAGGAGCACTGTGCTGCAGACCTTCCATTTTGCTAAGCAGCAATACATTTCTTGAATTTATTCATATACTTGTTTTTGGACTTATTGGTCTCAAGTAACACTGTAACCGTTTGACTTAGGTTTGTGCATTTTGAGGGTCGGCAGCCCTTAGCAGTGAGCACTGGCTCAAGTGGTGCCGATCACAGCTTTCCCATATTAGGTGCTGTAGACTGTACCTGTGTGGCTATCCTAGCACCTACCACAGACGAGGAGGTATGCAGAAACAGAAAAGGATTCCATAGCATCAGCTGCCAGCTATTTTCTGATGCTAATGGTATCATCACCAATGTGTGTGCCAAGTACCTTGGGTCGAGTCATGATGCCTACATATTTGACAGCTCCAGGCTGAGTGGCCAACTCGTGGCATGTGGGGGTGTCAGTGGGTGGCTGCTGAGTGAGTATGGACTTATAACATATACTACACAGCTGTGCATATTGCTACAGGACACTAACATGTCGGTTCTGTACCCAGTGCCTAGGTGACAGCAGATACCCACTCCGACCATACCTGATGACACCATACCTGGTGCAATCAGCAGGAGGAAGAAGAACAGTGTGGTGCACAGGAGGACATGTGCCATTGTCGAGAGGTACATCAGGCTGCTGAAGATGCATTTCCGTTGCCTATTTTTACACTGGTTGCACGATAATGTTGGCCGCTGGAAAGGCCTGCAAAGTGATCACCGCATGCACCATGCTGCATGACATGTGCAAACAGTTACCAGTTCCCGAACTCCAGGGTGCAGTACCACAGGGTGATGAGGAGGGGGATGACCCACAGCACCACTGTCCTGAGACACTGTCTGGCCGAGTGGCACACCATGCACTCATACATAAGTCATTCAGAAGATAAGGTGTACAACACAGTGGCACAGTGATGAGACCAGTCAGAAAAGACGTGCTTGCTTCTATTGGAAGCTGAGACACTTGCTATACTGCAGAGAACAAACTAGAATGCATTTGAGGAACTGGGAACCTGGTAAAACATACTATTGTTGGGGACTTGTTAGGAAGGTAAGCTACGCTTTCTACAGAAAGTTTCATTATTTTCTTATTGGCATTAAGAATTGCAGGATTCCATTAAAGTGTAGTAATTTTATAACCAGAGGGGGTGAAATCCAACTGAAGTTGCTTGATTTCTGTGCTAAGACACCTAAGGATTTGGAAGGATATTTGTACAATATTTTAGAAGTGTCCTGCTGGCTGATCAGTGAGTTCGTTTTTATCCCTGGACTCAGTAGAGTGGTTTGTGTAGGAGCAGTGGTCTAGTAAATTGTGCTGTCGGTTGACTTACTATAAAGGGCAGTACTCACCAGGGTGGTGGAGCAGTGGTGTATTTGATTGTTTCTAACAGTCACCAGTGGTTGTGGCCTACCCACCCACCCTTCCCTCACCCCACCCACCCCAGGCGTGGCATTTTCTTTATAGCCAAGGTTCTGACAACACTTCCTCAGCAGGTCTTGGGTCAGAACTGTCATATTCTTAATTACCCAGCACAGTGCATAAAGAGTAAGTACACACAAAATTTTTTTTTATATATTACACATTTTATATTATAAGGAAGAGGGACATGTGGGGAGTGGTGCAATGCACTGGCTGTGGGGCAACAATTTTCCAGGAGACATTCTGGAACCTGCGTTGCTGCCCTTATTTGCAGGCAACTATCAGTTTTGAGGGAGGTTGCCCACCTCCAGGCTGAACTGGCAAGGACTAAGGAGGCCTCCCCCCCCCAAAGAGCACCAGTTCCACAACCACTGCCTCAGAGATTGCCATGTGTGAAGAGCAGATGGACCACAGTAGATTCAGGGAGGGTGGGGGTGGTGGAACAGAGGAGTAGCCCCCGAGCTGTACCTCTACATAAATCATATGTCAGTCTGGCAAATCAAGGTTCCTCTATGATGACACCCTCAGTGGAGACCAAGAAGAATGGGGACATCCACAAGGGAGACCCACAAAAGAGTGGCAAGGGACACCACAGGGGAAAGAAACAGCTTCTGATAGGGGACTCAGTTGTTAGGGGTGTAGACCTGGGGAAGGGAGAGGAGAGAGAAGTAAGGTGCCTGCCTGGTGCCATGGCTTGGAGTGACAGGAAGCAAATCCTCAGGATTGCAGAAGCAGCATCACAGGAGAGGGAACTAGATATCATTGTCCACCTCGGGACAAATTACCTAGCTAGGCATGAGATCAGAGCAGTGCAGGATGAATTTGTGGAGTTGGGGAGGGGCCTCAGACAGGTAGCAAGCACGGTAACCTTCTCAGAGGTGCTGCCAGTCTATGGCAGGAGTGAGGCTTGGGTACTGCACACCATGCAGGTTAATGAATGGTTGCAAAACTGGTGCAGAGCGCAGGGCTTTGGCTTCATTGGGGACTGGGGGTCTACCTGGAGAGATGAAGGTCTATACTGGCATGATGGTCTGCATCTGTCCAGAAAGGGAAACACGCTCCTAGGTGACAGGTTTAAAGGCTTCCTTGGCAAGCTTTTAAACTAGCCAAGGGGAGGTGCTGGGAAACAGGAAAGTTCAAGCCCCCACAAAAACACATGGCAGGTAGTAGGGTAAACACTGGAGGTACAGAGCTTGACAGAGGCAGGACAGGGGTAAATGGAAAAATGGACAACGGCAATAAGAGCAGGGATGGGGTAAAGAAGGATAAAGCCAACATTAAATGGTGGGCAATGAGTACCAATGCCCGTAGTCTGGGAAACAAACTTCCTGAGCTAGTAGCCCTGATGGAAGAGGAACACTTAGATATTGTGGCAGTCACAGAAACATGGTACATGGAGAACCATGACTGGGATGTCAACATACCAGGGTACACAATCTACAGAAGGGACAGGGAGGGTAAAAGAGGAGGTGGAGTAGCTCTCTACATAAGGGAAGAGATCAAAGCTACAGAACTAAAAAGTAAAGGGGGAGGATAAGAGGCACTCTGGGTCACCTTGGAGACAAGGAATGGCATCACAATCCGCACAGGGGTTGTATACAGACCCGTGTCTCAAGGGGGGGAAATGGACAAGAAAATGATAGAGGGCATTCTCAAAATGGCTGAAAAATGGGAGATACTGTTGATGGGGGATCTGAATATGCCAGATGTTATCTGGACAACATGGACTGCAACCACATCCAAGAGCAGGGTCATTCTCGATGCCCTACAGGGGGCATGCCGTAGACAGCTAGTGGTGGAACCCACTCCGGAGGGAGCAGTATTAGACCTGGTACTCTCAAATGGAGAGAGGATCACAAATTTAGAAGTCAGTAGACATCTGGGAACAAGTGACCACTGCACAGTGTGCTTCACTATAAACACAACCATGGAGACAAGCCATACAAAGACAAGGATAATGGACTTTAGAAGGGCTGACTTTGGCATAATGGGTGAATACCTGAGGAATGCATTAGCAAATGGCCAGAAAGGAGGAGGTGGAAGAACAATGGAGAACAATCAAAACTGCCATCATGGAGGCAACAAGCCTTTGTGTGAAACAAATAAAGAAAATGAAGCGGAATAAAAAACCACTATGGTTCTCAAAAGAGGTGTCAGGGAAGGTTAAGGAGAAAAAGGCTGCATTCAAAAAGTATAAGGAATCACAGAAGGAGCACAACAGGGAACTGTATCAATTGAAGCTGAAAGAAGAGGGGGGCTTAGAGAAGTAGCACGCACAGTAACCTTCTCAGAGGGCTGCCTGTCTAAGGCATGGGGTGAGGCTAGGGTGATCTACACCATGGGATTCAATCAGTGGTTGAAAAACTTGTGCAGAGCTCAGGGTTTTGGCTCCACTGGGGACTATGGGTCCACCTAGAGGGATGCAGGCCTATACTGGTGGGATGGTCTACATCTATCCAGGAGGGGAACCAGGATCCTAGGTGATAGGTTTAAATTCTTCATTGGTAAGCATTTAAACTAGCCAAGGGGGAAGGCACTGAAAATCAGAAGGGAAATCCTAGCCCCCTCCCCAAAAAATCAGGGTAGTTAGTGAGGTAAACACCAAGATAGAGAAGTTGATAGGAGAAGAGCAGGGTAAATGGAGAAAAAGGCAAAGGCAGTAAGGACAGGGATGGGGCAAAAGGGGTAAGGCCATCAAAAAACAGAGGGTAATGAATACTAATGCCCGTAGTCTAGGTAACAAGCTCCCTGAACTGGTGGCCTTGACAGAAGAGGGATGCCTGGATATCATGGCAGTCACAGAAACATTTTACGCAGAGAACCATGTCAACATACTAGAGTACACAATCTACACAATGGACAGGGAAGGTAGAAGAGGAGGAGGAGGAGCTCTGTATGTAAGGGAAGGGATCAAAGCAATGGAACTAAAGGGTAAACAGGGAGAAGAGGAGGCACTGTGGGTCACCCTGGAGACTGGAAATGGCACCACAATCCGCACAGGGGTTGTATAAAGCTCCCCATCTCAGGGGAAGGAAATGGACAAGGAAATTATAGAAGGCATCCTTATGATGGCAGAGAAAGGGGAGATATTGCTGATGGGGGACCTGAATATGCCAGATGTTAACTGGAGCACCTTTGCTGCAGCCACATCCAAGAACAGGGTCATTCTCGATGCCCTAGAGGGGGGCATACCTCAGACAGATAGTGTTGGAACCCACTCAAGAGGGGAGCAATCTTAGACCTGGTACTCTCAAATAGTGATGGAGAGGATCTCAGATCTAGAAGTGGGTAGCCATCTGGGAACAAGTGACCACCAAACAGTGTGGTTCACGATAAACTCAGCTGTGAGTCAAGCCATACAAAAATGAAGGTACTGGACTTCAGGTGGGCTGATTTTGTCAAAATGGGAGAGTGCCTCAGAAAAGCACTACAAAACAGGCAAGATGGAGGGTGGAGCAACAATGGAAACATCAAAACTGCCATCACAGAGGCAACAAGCCTTTGTGCAAAGCAAATTAACAAATCAAAACAAAAGAAAAAACACTACGGTTCTTAAAAGAGGTGGTGGGGAAGGTTAGGGAGAAAAGATAGCATTCAGGAAGTATAAGAAACACAGATACAGCAGGACAGAGAACTGCACCAGTTAAAGCAGAAGGAAGTGGAAAGGCAGTCAGACTAGTAAAGGCCCAAACCGAGGAAAAGATAGCCAACTCGGTTCAGAAGGGGCATAAAACCTTTTATAGGTACATTAGGGAGCTAAGAAAGACAAAGGGAGGGATACTGAGGCTGAATAAAGAGGAGGGTGTGTGGGCAGAGAGGGACAGTGAAAAAGCAGAGTTACTTAACGAATACTTCTGCTCAGTATTCACAAAAGAAGAGGAGGGGGAGGTACCTAATCCAGTCAATAGAAACACTCTGGATAGGGGGGTCGATATTGGTCTCTTCACAGAAGAAAGAGTTCTGAAAGAACTCCTAAACTGAAGGTAGAGAAAGCAATGGGACCTGGTGGGATTCATCCCAGAATTCTAAAAGAACTAAGGGAAGAACTAGTAACACCACTGATTACCCTTTTTAACAAATCATGGAAGGTTGGGGTGGTACCTGAGGAATGGAGGTGGGTGGATGTGATTCTCCTTCACAAAGGTGGGAGCAAGACAGAGGCAGGAAACTACAGACCTGTCAGTTTGACCTCTGTTTTAGGGAAAATGGTGGAATCACTCCTGAAGGAAAGAATTGTTGAGTACCTAGAGGCCAGTGGGGCAGAGGACCCAAGGCAGCATGGATTCACAGCGGGAAGGTCATGTCAGATGAATCTAATACATTTCTTTGACTGGGTGACCAAAGTAGTAGACCAGAGAGGGGCTGTAGACATGGCCTACCTAGACTTTAGCAAGGCATTTGACATAGTCCCACACAAAAGATTAATAAAAAAATTACCTAGCCTGGGGGTGGGTCCCAGGGTGGTAGCCTGGGTAAAACATTGGCTGGACAACAGGACACAGAGGGTAATAGTAAACAGAGTCCACAGTGAAGAAAGGTGGGTTACTAGTGGTGTACCACAGGGCTCAGTACTGGGTTTTGTCCTTTTTAATGTCTTTATAAGTGACATTGCAGAAGGACTGGAAGGAAAAGTATATCTCTTTGCAGATGACACAAAGATATGTAACAGGGTTGATACACAAAGTGGGGTGGAAAGGATGAGAAGGGACTTGGCAAGGCTGGAGGAATGGTCATATGTATGGCAGCTTAGATTCAACACAAAGAAGTGCAAAGTAATGCTCCTGGGAAACAAAAGCCCAGGGGAAGAATACACAATGGGGGGTGAGATACTGACAACAACAGAAATGGAAATGGACTGGGGGTAGTTGTATCAGATTACCTAAAGGTGGGCAAGCAATGTGAGAAGGCAGTAAGGAGGGCTAGGGAGATAATGGGATGCATAGGGAGAGGCATCACCAGTAGAAAACAGGAAGTTGTTATTCCTCTGTACAAACAGTTGGTGAGACCCCATCTGGAGTACTGCATGCAGTTCTGGAGACCCCATCTCCGCAAAGACATAGACAGAGTGGAGGCTGTCCAGAGAAGGGCAACCAAAATGATGCAGGGTCTGCACCAGAGGACATATGAAGACAGACTAAAGGAATTTAATATGTATACCCTCGAGGAAAGGAGGGAGATGGGGGGACATGATAGAAACTTTCAAGTACCTCAAGGGAATCAACAAAGCCCAAGAGGGTAGCATCTTTCAGAAAAAGAGATGTGCAAGAACAAGGGGCACAATTTGAAGATGGAGGGGGGATGGCTCTGAGGTAATGTGAGGAAGTATTTTTTTCATGGAGAGGGTTGTGGATACATGGAACAGCCTTCCAGAGCAGGTCGTGGAGCCAAAAACAGTGGGGGAATTCAAGAATGCATGGGACAGACATAAGACAATTCTAGTGGGGGGGTAGGAGGAAGTAGGCTGTTGGTTAACTAGGATCTGCAACTTATCCATTAGGTAGGGAAATGGGCAGACTAGGTGGGCCAAGCATCCTTATCTGCCATCAAATTCTATGTTTCTATTACTACTAAAATTTTTGAATGATTTGGATAGAATCTGATAAGCTAATACAAGCATGTTATGCAAATAGAATTGTGTATTATAATTAAGCCTTTGTTTTATAATCAAGATTTTCTTGTTGTATAGAATATTCATTTTGGACAAAGTTATAATGAATTCTAAAACATAGAAAGAGTTATTTATTAATTTTATTTGATTCATGAACATTGTGTGCTTGTAACATAGTACTCATGAAATTAATAAGTACACTGAATTTAAGTTATGTCTTCCTTACCAGACCACACTCCTGAGAAAGACTCATGAGAGTTGAAGCACTGGGTGGTCAGGAAGGAGCACTGCTGCAGACCTTCCATTTTGCTAAGCAGCAATACATTTCTTGAATTTATTCATATACTTGTTTTGGACTTATTGGTCTCAAGTAACACTGTAACCGTTTGACTTAGGTTTGTGCATTTTGAGGGTCGGCAGCCCTTAGCAGTGAGCACTGGCTCAAGTGGTGCCGATCACAGCTTCCCATATTAGGTGCTGTAGACTGTACCTGTGTGGCTATCCTAGCACCTACCACAGACGAGAGTATGCAGAAACAGAAAAGGATTCCATAGCATCAGCTGCCAGCTATTTTCTGATGCTAATGGTATCATCACCAATGTGTGTGCCAAGTACCTGGGTCGAGTCATGATGCCTACATATTTGACAGCTCCAGGCTGAGTGGCCAACTCGTGGCATGTGGGGGTGTCAGTGGGTGGCTGCTGAGTGAGTATGGACTTATAACATATACTACACAGCTGTGCATATTGCTACAGGACACTAACATGTCGGTTCTGTACCCAGTGCCTAGGTGACAGCAGATACCCACTCCGACCATACCTGATGACACCATACCTGGTGCAATCAGCAGGGAGGAAGAAGCATACAGTGTGGTGCACAGGAGGACATGTGCCATTGTCGAGAGGTACATCAGGCTGCTGAAGATGCATTTCCGTTGCCTATTTTTACACTGGTTGCACGATAATGTTGGCCGCTGGAAAGGCCTGCAAAGTGATCACCGCATGCACCATGCTGCATGACATGTGCAAACAGTTACCAGTTCCCGAACTCCAGGGTGCAGTACCACAGGGTGATGAGGAGGGGGATGACCCACAGCACCACTGTCCTGAGACACTGTCTGGCGAGTGGCACACCATGCACTCATACATAAGTCATTCAGAAGATAAGGTGTACAACACAGTGGCACAGTGATGAGACCAGTCAGAGAAAGGCGTGCTTGCTTCTATTGGAAGCTGAGACACTTGCTATACTGCAGAGAACAAACTAGAATGCATTTGAGGAACTGGGAACCTGGTAAAACATACTATTGTTGGGGACTTGTTAGGAAGGTAAGCTACGCTTTCTACAGAAAGTTTCATTATTTTCTTATTGGCATTAAGAATTGCAGGATTCCATTAAAGTGTAGTAATTTTATAACCAGAGGGGGTGAAATCCAACTGAAGTTGCTTGATTTCTGTGCTAAGACACCTAGGATTTGGAAGGATATTTGTACAATATTTTAGAAGTGTCCTGCTGGCTGATCAGTGAGTTCGTTTTTATCCCTGGACTCAGTAGAGTGGTTTGTGTAGGAGCAGTGGTCTAGTAAATTGTGCTGTCGGTTGACTTACTATAAAGGGCAGTACTCACCAGGGTGGTGGAGCAGTGGTGTATTTGATTGTTTCTAACAGTCACCAGTGGTTGTGGCCTACCCACCCACCCTTCCCTCACCCCACCCACCCCAGGCGTGGCATTTTCTTTATAGCCAAGGTTCTGACAACACTTCCTCAGCAGGTCTTGGGTCAGAACTGTCATATTCTTAATTACCCAGCACAGTGCATAAAGAGTAAGTACACACAAAATTTTTTTTTATATATTACACATTTTATATTATAAGGAAGAGGGACATGTGGGGAGTGGTGCAATGCACTGGCTGTGGGGCAGCAATTTTCCAGGAGACATTCTGGAACCTGCGTTGCTGCCTTATTTGCAGGCAACTATCAGTTTTGAGGGAGGAGGTTGCCCACCTCCAGGCTGAACTGGCAAGGACTAAGGAGGCCTCCCCCCCCCAAAGAGCACCAGTTCCACAACCACTGCCTCAGAGATTGCCATGTGTGAAGAGCAGATGGACCACAGTAGATTCAGGGAGGGTGGGGGTGGTGGAACAGAGGAGTAGCCCCCGAGCTGTACCTCTACATAAATCATATGTCAGTCTGGCAAATCAAGGTTCCTCTATGATGACACCCTCAGTGGAGACCAAGAAGAATGGGGACATCCACAAGGGAGACCCACAAAAGAGTGGCAAGGGACACCACAGGGGAAAGAAACAGCTTCTGATAGGGGACTCAGTTGTTAGGGGTGTAGACCTGGGGAAGGGAGAGGAGAGAGAAGTAAGGTGCCTGCCTGGTGCCATGGCTTGGAGTGACAGGAAGCAAATCCTCAGGATTGCAGAAGCAGCATCACAGGAGAGGGAACTAGATATCATTGTCCACCTCGGGACAAATTACCTAGCTAGGCATGAGATCAGAGCAGTGCAGGATGAATTTGTGGAGTTGGGGAGGGGCCTCAGACAGGTAGCAAGCACGGTAACCTTCTCAGAGGTGCTGCCAGTCTATGGCAGGAGTGAGGCTTGGGTACTGCACACCATGCAGGTTAATGAATGGTTGCAAAACTGGTGCAGAGCGCAGGGCTTTGGCTTCATTGGGGACTGGGGGTCTACCTGGAGAGATGAAGGTCTATACTGGCATGATGGTCTGCATCTGTCCAGAAAGGGAAACACGCTCCTAGGTGACAGGTTTAAAGGCTTCCTTGGCAAGCTTTTAAACTAGCCAAGGGGGGGAGGTGCTGCTAGGAAACAGGAAAGTTCAAGCCTCCCCCCACAAAACATGGCAGGTAGTAGGGTAAACACTGAGGTACAGAGCTTGACAGAGGGCAGGACAGGGGTAAATGGAAAAATGGACAACGGCAATAAGAGCAGGGATGGGGTAAAGAAGGATAAAGCCAACATTAAATGGTGGGCAATGAGTACCAATGCCCGTAGTCTGGGAAACAAACTTCCTGAGCTAGTAGCCCTGATGGAAGAGGAACACTTAGATATTGTGGCAGTCACAGAAACATGGTACATGGAGAACCATGACTGGGATGTCAACATACCAGGGTACACAATCTACAGAAGGGACAGGGAGGGTAAAAGAGGAGGTGGAGTAGCTCTCTACATAAGGAAGAGATCAAAGCTACAGAACTAAAAAGTAAAGGGGGAGGATAAGAGGCACTCTGGGTCACCTTGGAGACAAGGAATGGCATCACAATCCGCACAGGGGTTGTATACAGACCCGTGTCTCAAGGGGGGGAAATGGACAAGAAAATGATAGAGGGCATTCTCAAAATGGCTGAAAAATGGGAGATACTGTTGATGGGGGATCTGAATATGCCAGATGTTATCTGGACAACATGGACTGCAACCACATCCAAGAGCAGGGTCATTCTCGATGCCCTACAGGGGGCATGCCGTAGACAGCTAGTGGTGGAACCCACTCCGGAGGACAGTATTGACCTGGTACTCTCAAATGGAGAGAGATCACAAATTTAGAAGTCAGTAGACATCTGGGAACAAGTGACCACTGCACAGTGTGCTTCACTATAAACACAACCATGGAGACAAGCCATACAAAGACAAGGATAATGGACTTTAGAAGGGCTGACTTTGGCATAATGGGTGAATACCTGAGGAATGCATTAGCAAATGGCCAGAAAGGAGGAGTGGAAGAACAATGGAGAACAATCAAAACTGCCATCATGGAGGCAACAAGCCTTTGTGTGAAACAAATAAAGAAAATGAAGCGGAATAAAAAACCACTATGGTTCTCAAAAGAGGTGTCAGGGAAGGTTAAGGAGAAAAAGGCTGCATTCAAAAAGTATAAGGAATCACAGAAGGAGCACAACAGGGAACTGTATCAATTGAAGCTGAAAGAAGAGGGGAAGGCAGTCAGAAAAGCAAAGGCCCAATCCGAGGAAAAAATAGCCAACTCAGTTAAGAAGGGGGATAAAACCTTTTATAGGTACATTAGGGAGCATAGAAAGGTTAAGGGAGGGATAATGAAGATTAATAAAGGAGAGGAGAGGTGGGCAGAGGGAGACAGTGAAAAGGCAGAGATACTGAATGAATACTTTTGCTCAGTATTCACAAAAGAAGAAGAGGAGGAGTTACCTAAACCAAACAGTAGAAGCACTCTGGGTTGTGGGGTTGACGCCAGTCCATTTACAGAAGAAAAAGTCCTGAAAGAACTCCTAAAACTTAGGGTGGACAAAGCAATGGGGCCTGACGGGATTCACCCTAGAATCCTAAAAGAGCTAAGGGAGGACCTAGTGACACCACTAACCACACTTTTTAACAAATCATGGGAAGATGAGGTGGTACCTGAGGACTGGAGGAGGGCAGATGTGATTCCCCTTCACAAAAGTGGGAGCAAGGCAGAAGCAGGAGACTACAGACCTGTTAGTTTGACCTCAGTGGTTGGGAAAATGATGGAATCACTTCTGAAAGAAAGAATTGTTCAGTACCTAGAGGCCAGCGGGGCACAGGACCCAAAGCAGCATGGATTCACAGCTGGAAGGTCATGTCAGACCAATCTAATCAATTTCTTTGACTGGGTGACCAAAGTAATAGACCAGGGAGGGGCTGTGGATATGGCCTACCTAGACTTTAGCAAGACATTTGACACAGTCCCGCACAAAAGATTAATAATCAAGTTAGCCAGCCTGGGAGTGGGTCCCAGGGTGGTAGCTGGGTAGCAAACTGGCTGCACAACAGGATACAGAAGGTCATAGTGAATGGAACACATTCTGAAGAAAGGGGGGTTACTAGTGGAGAACCTCAGGGCTCAGTACTGGGTCCAGTCCTCTTCAACGTCTTTATAGGTGACATTGCAGAGGGTCTGGAAGGAAAGGTATGCATCTTTGCAGATGACACAAAGATCTGTAACAGAGTTGATACAAAAGGGGGGGTAGAAAGGATGAGAAGGGACTTAGCAAGGTTGGAGGAATGGTCAGACATATGGCAACTTAGATTCAATGTAAAGAAGTGCAAAGTAATGCACCTGGGAAATAAAAATCCAGGAGAAGAGTACACAATAGCAGGGGAGGTACTAACGACAACAATAATGGATAGGGATCTGGGTGTAGTCATATCAGATGACCTAAAGGTGGGTAAGCAATGTGAGAAGTCAGTAAGGAGAGCCAGGGGATACTGGGATGCATAGGGAGGGGCATCACAAGTAGAAAAAGGGAAGTGGTTATCCCTCTGTACAGACAGTTGGTGAGACCCCATCTGGAGTACTGCGTGCAGTTTTGGAGACCTCATCTACGCAAGGACATAGACAGAATGGAAGCAGTCCAGAGGAGGGCAACTAAAATGGTGCAGGGTCTACATCAGAAACCATGTGACGAGAGACTGAGAGAGCTCAATATGTATACCGTTGATGAAAGGAGGGACGGGGGGTCATGATAGAAACTTTTAAGTACCTCAAGGGAATCAACAAAGTCCAGGAGGGTAGCATCTTTCAGAAAAAGAGATGTAAGAACAAGGGGCACAATTTAAAGTTAGGGGATGGCTCAGGGTAATGTGAGGAAATTTTTTTTCACGGAGAGAGTGGTGGACACATGGAACCGCCTTCCTGGAGAGGTTGTGGGGTCTAAAACAGTGGGGGAATTTAAACATGCATGGGACAGACATAAGGCAATTATAGTGGGGAGTTGCAGGAAGTAGGCTGTTGGTTAACTAGAATCTGCAGCTTATCCAATAAGTAGGAAAATGGGCAGACTGGGTGGGCCAAGTGGTCCTTATCTGCTGTCAAAGTCTATGTTTCTATGTTTCTATGCCTCTATGTACTGAGTGCCCATAAGGGAGGTGCTTGAATGTCCCACTCCATGTGTGCTGTATGGTACTATCTGTGTCAGTGGGAGGGTGTGGCAGTGGGGCAGTGTGCATTGCATCGTGAGTCAGCTTTTGTGGGCTTTGTATGGGTGATGTGAGGCAGAGGCCTGGTCATGATGGCAGCAAAGGTTGCCCCCTCCCAATCCTGGGGTGTAGGATGCACAGCTGTGGCCCCACCCCTGGGGACAGGATTCATTGATGTAGCCCCCTCCCGAGGATCAGGGTTCATAGGTGTTTCCCCCAGCACAGAGAGTGGGGGTTATGGTTGTACAGTCAGTCCTGGGAGGGGGGCCAGGCTGGGTGTGTGTGTAGGGCTGTGTGGTGTGGCTGTGTTGGGGCAGTTGCAGGTGCAATGGTGCAACTGTGCAGTGTGTGTGGGCTACCTTACAGCCTCCTGAATGTTTTACCCCAGATGTGTGGAGGAGCAGTACCTTGATGGCATGGCATTACTTTTACCTAGCTCTCACACATGGCCAATGGTCTCTGAATGGCTCAAGGCCTTGCTGTCCTTGTGTGTACCCTTGGTTCCCTGGTATGCAGCTGGTGTTGGACCCATGGGGGGGGGATACTGTGCCTTTCTCCACCTCCTGTGTCCCTGTTGGGCTGGCAGATGCTTCCATGTCTGTGCCCTATACAAGTGGTTCTGGGCCTGTGGGGCTGGCAGGTAGCTGCCAGTGCATCAAGGTACTCTCTACCACAGCATCTAGGGCACTTGTGGGTGTTGGTGGTGGTGGTATGTGACTATGCCTCAAGCCCTGTGTGTCCCTCTGGCAGCATCTGGGATGCTATATCCCGAACTGCCAGGGAACTTCCTGCTTGGCTGCCTATGCTGGCTCTGACTAGCAGATGGGCTGCTATTCACTCCAGGATGTCCTCTATTCTGTAGTTGGCAGGCTGCAGCACATGCACCTCCATGGTCAGGTCCCTCAGGGCCTCAATGTTTTCCTGCTGTACCTGCAGGTGGTCCTGTTCCAGCCAGCGCAGTTCAGGACAGCAGATCTGCATGACAGACCATGATGTCATCCTGTGTACCCGGCAGGTCAGGTATACTGAGGGCCTCTTGTCCTCACTGTCTGCATGCCCTTGAGGGGTGGCACAGTGGCCCCCTACATCTCCAGGCCATGTGTATGAGATGGCTGGTTGTCCTGCATGACCAGACATGTAGGACTGTGTCAGCTGCTCCTCAGTGCCCAGTCCCACAGCACTGGGCAGTCAGCTGTGTGGTGGCTGTGGGGTTGGTTTTCAGGGCGGAGGGGAATATTTACAGGCTCCTGGTAGGTGTCTTGTTCAGGTCCTGTGCAGCTTCTGGTGTCTCCAGCACAGTCTCAGTGTCGGTGTCCTCAAGGGCACCATCTCCACTCCTGTGTTCTGTGTTCCCTGTGCTGAACCTGTGGGCAACAGCACATTGTGTGGTTACTTACTGGTGCACTGGCAGGTATTGGCATGTGTTCAGCTAGCCATGATACGGTTCCTGCATCTGCGTCATCCGTGTCTGTGTCCTCCTGCTGTTCCTCCTCCACAGAGGTCACCGGTGGCAGAGGGGTGCTGGCCACAGTTTCATGATCTATAGTATGCATCTCCTGATTGGAGGCAGTAGTGGTTAAGGGCACTGAACTGCAAACTTGGAGACCTGGGTTTGAATCCCATCTGTCCCCAATTGCATTCTTTGTGACCCTAAGCAAATCACTTAACTTCCTTGTGCTCCTAGGTTGCACCTGGAAACAAGCTCCAGGTTAGTGGTTAAACAATTTCCCCTTACCCCCACTGCAGAGTGCAAGACAGGGATGTTGGTTATGCCATTCAGTCATATACCTTCCAGACTCTGTCTCTGTACTGTGCCACATACCTGGCAAGGTGTCAGTGGACTCCATCTCCCCGTGTAAGCCGACCTCAGAGGGGGTGTCAGCCACCATCCTGTTGGTCAGTGAGAGTGTGGGCACTTGTGTGGGCAGGCCCCTGCTGGTGCCATGCTGTGCTCATTCAATGGCACCCAGCTTTCATTTCATGGTTGACCAGAGGTCATAACATATGTGCTTTATAGCCATAAGTGACCATGCCTCTGGATTGGCCGCATTGACAGTGGCCTGGATGTCCAGCCATATCTGGACAAGATTTTCAATTACTCCACACCATACTGCACCCCATTGTTCTTGTGAATGTCCGTTACCATGGCTGCTACCTGGCCACCCGTGAAATTGCTGGACCAGGACCTGGTAGTACCATACAATGTGCGCCCTCCATGGTCTGAATGTGCAACCACTTGCAATTATCTGTGTAGCACCAGTGCAGCACCTCCGACTCCACTTCCTGCTGTTGTGGCTCCTCCATCATGGTATTCTCTTCCTTGAGTCCATGTGAGGGCGCACCCATTCCCATATATGGTGGGGTCAAGGATCAGGGACATGAATGTTCAGGCCACTTTGCTATCCTTGCATGCAGCACTGCATGCATCCGTTGGCCACAACTCTGCCTCGGCTCCTGTTGTGTGCGTGTTTATGAATGCAGCGTGTGGTTTTTTTTTTGGCAGTTGGGGCGTGCAGTTGCATGCCCATGTTATGTTGCATTTGCATGCATTTTCCACACTTATATGAATAGGGCCCTATATGCATACATGACACAGGGCCTCATTAATGCAGATAATTCACAGACCCTAAAACTGAGCATTCAGTTTGTGTAACTGTGTTGTAGCACTGAGGCAGTACAATCCAAAAGCAGCACCCACTCCCTATGGCCACTTGGAAATAGGCCTGCTAATGAAACAGTCATTTTATTTATTCATTCTCGGATTACAATACCTTTGCGCACATAACAGTTCTTTTACAAGGGTTCCACGTCAGTGGGAAGGGTGACAGACATACAATGGATGATATTACATAACATTTTGACAAGAAAGTATTTAAAATGACAATATGACATTAACATTGCAACTAAAATTAAAACTATGAATCGATAGGAAATCAAAAATAACCTAATAAAAGGAGGCAGCCCAAGGTGCTTTGTCAAATAGGTTTAGGTAGATTTGGGTGAACAAAAGTTCAAGTAAGTGAAGATAAACAGTGGAAAGAAGGTGGAGGGTGAGAGGGGTGAGGTGAAAGAAGGCTCGGAATGAGGCAGGAAATAGGGGAGACTGGTTAAGGTGAAAGTGATCATTTGCAGAGAAAGGGGAAGAAGTAAGTACACAAGGATATGTCCTTATGCTAAGATTCAGCCTGCAAAGGAAAAAGGGTTAGCATCATACTGTATGATATCATTCCAGGACAGACAAGTCATTCCCAGATCCTTAGGTAAACGCCTAACTGTCTGGGGCTTTCTGGGATGCAGAACAAGTCAGTTGCTCTCTTTCTGAGATGCAGAAGCAGTTGAGGTGCTCTCCTTCTGAACTGGTAAAACAAATGGAGTGGTCTGCTTCCAAGACACTGCATGGCCTAAGGCTGCTGCCACCAGTGACTGGGTGGAGGGTGAGAGGTCATGAACATCTTTCATAAGGTCACAAAGTGCTGGCACTAATTTGTTGGACAGTAACACCCCTTTGCACTTGTAGATCAAGTGCACTTCACATGGCCACAGTGCAGACCATCCAATAGTCAATCACATCTCAGAATCCCATGTGAAACCCCTACATTGTGTTAACCAATCCAGCCCCCTTGCTTGCCCTAACCATGCTTTAGAGAGCAGAGCAGGACATATCCCAGGGTCAACTCTAGTGCCTAGGGGTATCAGCATGGTAACATCTTGCCAAGAGGAACCCCTTACAAACAGTTCAGACTGCCTCCTTCTCCAATCACATGGCCACCAGTGTGTGGCCTATATAAATCATTATGCCAGCCTGGTGGGGGCATTCTTTATTTTATACTGTGTCCCTTGTGGGGAGGTCCACCAGCATGTTCTGTTGTTACCCCTTCTGTGTTTTATTTCCCATGCCTGCAAGGGACAGCTAACTCTGATCCACTCCATTCATTTCTCTTGTTGCCAGGGCCCTTGTTGATAGTGTTTCCATTGAACCACCCTTGGTTGGACAAAAGATAGATTTGGTTTGGCCCAGTGGTGTGGGGGGCGGAGGAACTGGATGTCTCATCTGCCAGCACGCTGCCACCCAGATTCAGGAATGGACCAGGGTAGCTCAGGAGCTGGCTGGTTGAAGGAGGATTGAGCATCCACTGATGGCTGTCCTCTGAGGAGGGGGAACAGCAAGAGTCGCTGCTTAGTTGCCTGCTAGTGGAAGTTGGGTGGCATGGCAGTGACAGCCTCCTAATTGGCTGGGGGCAGGCACTGAGTACGTGCGGCATCTTAACAGTGTATGCCTGCACCATGGCATGTCTGCCAGCCTGGAAATGGGGAAAGAAGAACAGGGAAAGTAATGTGTCCCCAGCTGCCATGCATGATGGCAACCCAGAGCTCTTGGACCTCTTCCCATGTGGATCCCCACTGGCTTGACAGTGGAGGTAGTGGCGGTTGGGGACACCTGGGATGACCGGTGAAGACTTAGGTGGTGACCAGGTCAACCAAAGCAGCAATTTAAAAAAAGATAGATTTGACATGATTTGCACAAACTATATAGTAATCCTGGCATCACAACTCAAGTAAATTGCAATATATAACTTAGACACAACTTTAAGCTAGCGGGATGAACTGTTTTTAATCATGACATTATAATCCTCTTTTTGAGACATCATGCTGATTTCCATGCAACAGACTGTTGTGTCATATTGCAGAACTGTAATGTCAGTGGTAGACAAGCAGCCAGGATCTCTTCTTTGGGAATCCAGCTTTAGGCCATAAGGCAGGCTCATAGTCTATAAGTAGTGCTCAAGGAGAAACTGAGGCTTAAAGCTCAGGAGTCGGCATTCTTTAACAGCTGTTTTTACAACCAGAGGAACACTGCAGACTGCGACACTTATTTGACCTTGTGGACCTGAAGACACGAGTGCGGGCCTTTGTGGCATCCAGCTTGGATTACTGTAATGCGCTCTATAAAGGCTTGCTTTGCAGTCAGCTGCATTGTCTGCAGCTGGTGCAGAGTGGCAGCCAGGATGCTGACTTCTGTGCAGAAGTCAGAATATCTCACTTCTCCACTAGGAACTTTGGGATGACTGCCTGTTAGTTGGTAAGTTGATTTCAAGGTATTCTGTTTAACATATGGTATAAAGCCATGAAGACCATACCTTCACAAGCTTCTAAAGATGTGCAAAGTCAGTAAACTTCCTTTTGTGAAATTCTTTGCAAAGTTTCCCTACTTCAGGTAGCCCAAAGTGTCACTTCATGAAGCTCTTTGCCTGGAGAAGTGGGGCACTTTGTGAGACAAAGATTACACATAGTGGAACTTTGCCAGTAAAAGTGCAACTGTGAATCGTTCTTCCTATCTTTGCCTGGTGAAGTGCACAGGGAAAGACAATGCATAACGTGGCACTTCACCAGTGAAGTGTCACAATGCATACTGTTATTTTTTTTTATGTAGGTATTTTAACTGTCCAAGTCTTGTCTGCCTACCACTGGATGGCACTCCTGAGCCCCATCACCCACCTTCTTCAGGGCTTACTCTGCCACCACTTGCACAGGACCACTGAAGTGGTGTGTGGGATGCCAGAATAGTAGTACGAGAGCCTGCATTTCCTCCAGCAGACCGGAGCTAATTTTCTTTTCCTTTCTTTTCCCAGAGGGAGCCTGCATACAGTGGAAGTGTGCAGAATGCAGGTGTCTGGCTGCATCCATGCCCTGTTGTGCTGGTCCTGGCTCTGATATGATCTGCCTCTGCAAAGCACTGATCATGCTGTAGACCACAGATGGACACCCATCCTGAAGGAGGAGCACTGTTCTGGGGATGCTTGATATTCCTTCCCAAGGCTGGCCCCTGACAACTTGAGCTCCTTAATGAACTCAGGTCATCTGTATCACATGCAGTAGCACCACCACTTCTGATGGGCCCGCTCTTATAGTGATGTTTTTAATGATAAAAGGTTTTAAACAAAAAGAAAATACTGCACAGCACCACTGTCTGACTCCCGCCCTCACCAGACCCGACCATTAAAAGTAACCCCAGTCCCAACGATGTTGCATATGTTTAATATTTTTTTCTAAAAACCCTTCCCTCCCACCTAAGTTGTAGCATCAGAACCATGCCACCCATTTTCCCTCACCCACCTGACCCAGTAAAGAACCAAAACCCATGCCACTACCTTCTGGCACTCTGCAACCCTTCACCCTCACTCATCTCAAAGGATTTTTTTTCCTTTATTCTTTTGTACCTGTAAAGATTCAAATTATCCCATGCCACGGTAATTAGCCAGACTTCTCTATTCAGCAGCTTCCCTATCAATGAATAAAACCTCTGATTTGCTGATGTTCTCTATAATGGCACCTGATTGGTCCCTGGCGGTCAGCCATGGAGGTCAGCCAAGCAAGTGTTACAACTGCCAGAACACATCACTAGTTTTATTCATTCATGGTGGAGTCAATGAACAGAGAGATTTGGGTTGGTCACCATGGTGTGAGGCAGTTTTCATCTTTACAGGCACGAAGTTTAAAAAAGAAGAGTATCCTTTCGGTGATGAGTTGGGGGAAGGTGGTGCAGTGCCAGAATGTTGTGGAGTGGGGTTTTGGTTGTTTATCAAGGTGGGTGAGAAGGTGATAGCAGGGAAGTTCTGCTGTTACAATAAATTGGGTGGGGAAGGTTTTCTTTTTGTTACATATACTGTATAATACGAAACTTATATGCAACTTCACCTGGACTGAAGGGGAGGAGGTAGCTATGGGTGCTATGGGGGGACTTTTAATGGTCAGGTCTAGTGGCAGGAGGGTGGGACAATAGAGCTTCCTCAGTGGAGGGATGTTTTTCCTTTGCACATTTTTCTGTAAACAATAAACATTTGCCATGCCTAGCTATGTGTAGTGCGAAGTTCCCAATTTTGCACCAACTTCGCCAGCGGAGTTTTATTCACTGCATCTCTAATTCTGAACCCTCACTTAGTCCTGGTAAAATGAGGGTGTCATAACAGGGCCTACTGACTGTTCCTGTCTCCTACTTCATGTCAGAGACAGGGTCTTTGTTGTATGTGCCCCTGTGATGTGGAATGCTCTCCTGCAGAAGGGTTAGTGTGCCCCTTCAGGTACCATGTTTAAAAGCTGCTGTCATCTCTGGTGGGTCACATAATTAGAGTGACTGATGAAATCTGTTCTGCTGTAGTTATTGTTTAATAATAGAATTTTGTGTTGTATTGTCTGTGCTGCTATTTTATTTACGTATGTGTTTTCAGTGTCAGTGGCTCAGCAGGTAGCACACTCGCCTCTGAGGCTGGGAGATCAGAAGGCTGTGGGTTCTATCCCCACACCACGCACTTGGGTTAAATCCCAGTACTGACATTGTAGTGCAGCATGAGGGCGGTGCTGCACTCCTGAGGTGCTGTCTTTTGGAAGAGATGTTAAACCGAGGTCCCATCTGCCTGTTCTGGTGGTAGTTCAGGTGGATGTTAAAGATCCCATGGCACTTCTCAAAAAGGAGTAGAGAAATTTCCCCCGTGTTCTGGCCAAATTCCCACTATTCACTAAAAATACCACCAAAAGCTTAATCTGGTTCATTGTCAGTTAGCATTCATCTGTATCCCCCTCCCCCAGGTTGTGCCTGAAAATAGGCAGAATTTGTCTAGAGCACTTACCTGGTCAACAAAAACTAAAAAAAAAAAACTTTATTTCAATATTTACTGTTAAAAGAAAATAGCACACAAAGTTGGCATTTCATCCTGGGATGCAAAACTGCCTGATTAAGGGTTCTATAAATAAACCAGTTGTTTTACCTTTTACTGTGTTTTAAGCCCGTTTTATACACAGTGCCACTAGCGATTCCAGAGGACACCAGTGACCATCTCATGCACAGCAACTGGTTGCCAGTGCACTCAGTATGATAATGAGTGCTGCCAGCCCCTAGCATTAGTTGGCAGCACTCAATAGCATATTGAGTGCACAGGAATTCAGTGGCTGTGCTCAATATGGTAACCTGCATCTCTTGGAATCGGATGTAACGGCATTGTATAAAAAAAGGCTTAAAAACATATTAAAATGTAAACAATGTACAAAAAAAGTATTTAAGTTTTTAATGGAGAACAGTTTTCACTAACAGCTTCACACCCACGTGAGGGGCAGGTTCCAATTTGTACTTTATGTGCAAATTGAGACTACCCCAGTTTTTTTTTATGCTAGTCCCGCTGTCCTCTTTGGAATAAATACAGTCACAGAGGACTGCACTTAGCCCTAGAAGAACAGTGGGACTGGAAAACATCCAGTCAGAGCTTATAAAAAGCTCTAATATGCTTTGCAGACAACTGAATCTCCCACTGCAGCAACCCTTCTCTGATGTCAGCTGCAGGGGATTATGGGATTTGTAGTTACAGAAGATGTCAGCCTGGAAGTAAGAAAAAATAGCCTGATACAATCTAATATACTGCAGCAGACCATAAGTACAAAACAAATGTTTCTGCACACAAAGTGCAAATTGGGACCAGCCTAACACTTGGGTATGGGGCTCTTGGCGCTGACCGTTCCCTTTAAAATTATTTCACTCTATTTCTTTATAAACCTACAATTTATGTTTACATTTACTTTACTAATTTTTATGTTTGATTGCAGCTTGCAGATCAAACATATTAGTACACTGCAGCTTTAGTGGAGAAAAACAGACTCTGGAGGTGTATCAGACCATGAGCCAATAAGGTGACTGAAAATCTGAATGCAGCCAATGGGGGTTGATCTGGCCAATGATACAGATTTTCCACTGGAAATCATACTTTTCAAAGGAGATTTTTAAGTCATAACTTTTTTGTTTATTCATATTTTCGTCTACTTTTTCTGTCTAGAGATTTTTTGGCCCCATCCTCACAATCCCTATTGATGTCAACTTTGAAATTATCCCCAAATCAGTAATTGCTGTAGATATAGATAGGGGTACTCGGACTCTCTAGAATCAGTTCTGAGTGCAAGTGGAATTTCATTGATTCCAATTCTGCATCAGATTCCATTTACTGAATCAGAACAGAATTGGAAATGGAAACATAATCTCCGATTCTGCATCCGACCTTACTGATAACCTTCTGCAGTGCAAATTTCAAATGAAAATAACACCACCAACAGCTTCTCAGAAAAAAAATAAACTTTCTCTCCAAGTCTCTTCCTCCTTCCACTCCTGCACCTGGCCTAAGAGGGGGTCCACAGCCCATCTGCTTCATTGGACAAGGTGGGTTGGGCTCTCTGTTCACTGTTAACTCTGCTGATCTGGCTGGTGGAATGTTGATGCTGACAGCCACTGGCTAATTGGCAACACATAATAGGCATCTGGTTTGGTCCAGCCAGCAGGTACAGCTCTATTCTCACCTTTTCCCCCTCCCATCACCAACACACCGTCCGTGTCCACTACATTTGTTCCCCCCCCCCCCACAGCACTCCAACAGAGAGTTCTTGTAAGGCTTTTTTTAATTCTTGCAGCTAGATCCAAGCCCTCATCTGACCCAAGCACAGTGGCCCAACCCACTGCATCCCTGGGGCTCATTCAGGATGCTGTGCTGGGTACTGAAACTAAGGTCCACTTAGACCCACTCCAGTCCTCCATCTGAGCTGACTCATGTCACTGATGGTGTGCCATCTATGAGTGTGTTGAATACGAGCCTGGACCTGAGGTGTCTCCTGGAGTGAACCAAGGGGCCAACCCACAGCACAACCTGGACTCTTGACAGACCACATCCTGTGTCTCTGACTCTGCAGGAGGAACCCAGGGACATCATGCTGGTAAGCCACCTCTCACCAGTGTCCTCAGCAGCACCCATCCAATAGATGCAGATATCTGCCAGGGATGGACAGCTGATGGTGGACAGGATAATGGCAGCAACTGCAAGTTGACTCAAGTCGAGTGTACAGATGACGTGCTAGTGGCAGGCAGAGTGGCTGACCATAAGTGAACTGCAATTCCTAAACTACAAACAAGGACTGGGCAAGGATAATTGGTATTGTGATGGTGGACTCCTTATGTTCCATTTTGTCATGAGGGAGGCAGCAGGGGGGCAGTCAGTTTTCTCAGACTAGGAGGCTTACTGGGCTAACAGCCCACCCACATGGTAACTCATGAGTGGATATGGGCTGGCCTGGCAGTGGCACTATGTTGGAGTCTGGTGGAGACTAGATCAACTAGTGGCCACCTGGATTGTGGACAGGACAGACATCAGACAGTGAAATGGACAAAAAAATATTAACAAAGAAGAAGGTTATGAAGTAAAGAAAATAAAACTTTGAAATGAATGGCCTATTGAAATGTATGGGACCAATACATTTTGGAAGAGCAGTGCATCGACAAACTTTGAGGAGTTGGCATTGAGAGACAGAGAAGTCATTACAAGAGACAGAGGTGGGTGCCAAAGGCCAACCAGCTATTGGCCATCAAGGTGGGCCATGCCAGCCCTGTTGCAGGAGCAGTAGGGTCTCAACCAGATGTATGCCACTAAGGTGGCCCATCCCATTACCTCCCCGCAGAAGACAATGATAGGAGCTGTGCTTAGCAGTAATCCAGCCTGCACCCCCCATGGAGAGGGGAGAATCTTCAGAGGAGCTGTGCTCTGCAGAAATCCAACCAGTCCACCCTATGGTTGGGGGGCATCCATGCAGGAGCTGCAGTCAGTGCTGATCCAGCCAGCCTCCAACAAGTGAGGGGATATCTATATAGGAGCCGCACTCAGTGTCAACCCAACCCACCCCTCCACCTCGAGAGATGGGGGATTCATATAGAAGCTTCACTTTGAGGTGATCCTGTGGCTCTCACCCACTCCCACTATCCCCAAGAACTCAATAAACAACCAGACCTACTGGCCCGGTGGCACTGAGGGTTGAGGCATTGGATGCTACACCTTGCATCATGCCGGCAACCCAGGTTAGGAAGTGGGTCGGGCCACTGGGGGTCAGCAGGGGAGGGCTGGGAGATGATTGCAGTGGCCGCTGGGCTGCTCTCATCTCCTGGATCAGGGAAGCATGCCTCCTTGCTCTTGGCTGACAGACGGTGCTGGCTGGATGTCAGAGCAAGGGAGGTCTGGGGGACTGACGAATGTCAAGAGGGTGGAAAGAGCATGCAGTTTCCGGGAGCGCGCACGCACCTCCACATATGTGCACTCACCTATGTGTGCCACTGTTCTGGGCAGGATGGAAGAAAACCACAGAAAAACCTATGTCTCCCCGTGGCCAAACTGAGATGCCCCCAAATCCTGCTCCTCGTTTATTCCTGAGGAGTGGAGAGAATGATGAGGTAGAGGCAGGAGGGGGGCCCATGACAGCTGTAGGTGACCACCAGGAGCAAATGCTATGTAAAAAAACAAACAGACCTGCTGGTAGAGCCGCTCCTACAGCATAAAGAACTATTCAGCACTCCCCATTTCATTTATCTCCTCCATGCCCTTGTTCACATCACATTACATTTTAAAAACATGAAATCAAACATCATTGGCATTGACCATTGCTTGTCTTAGAGTGTGAAACATTTCAGCAAAGTGATTGTTTCATGAATAGAAATTTAATTGTTTCATGTTTTCATTCCAGTCTTCATACAGTATGCATAGCCATTATTCAGTCTTGAATCAGGGTGGAGATAGGCATACAGTACAATATGTCTTAGCTGTGCCCAGTTATCAGCAATGTAAATGTTGATGCTGTAGTTCAGTTTTAGTTTAAAAATGCATATTATTTCATGTCATTTATTCTTCCTATTGAGTCTATTTTCATTTCTAAAGCATTTTCCTTGGCTTAATTCTCTGATGTTGTTTGTGTTATAGGGCTGAGAGGCATGAAAGTCCATGTCACAATTTTCAGACCTGTTTTAAGAGACAAAGTGAGGTAAATTAAATGTATTACTGTTGCAGCATAATCAGTGCTGAATTATTAATTTTAGTCATTTACTGAAAATTGGTAACCAGGAAAGGCATACTGAGCTGAGGTTCGTTTCCAGGTATGACTCGGGAGAAGGCTACATGATAAAAATATAAGCAGCAGCGTTACATGCAACAAAAATGATACAGGCAAGAAAATAGTAAAAATAAATGCAATCTTGAACAAATGAACATTATAGATTGTTTGGTCGTAAGTATACATAATGATGGGGTACAAGATGAAAAAACAGAAAGCACAAATGAACTAGTCAAAATAGTGTAATAATATACAATATAATGCTTATGAATGGTGCAAGCTGATTAGTCTGTAGTATATATAAAGTACAAAGTGCCAAAAGAAGAAAGCATGGGGATAGAAAGAAAGGAAAATCACAGTAGGATATAAATGGAAGCATCACTGTCCCTTTACTCACTGTGCATGCCTTGTGCTGACTTGACAGTACACAGGTCATTGAGATTTTGAGAAGACATCTAAAAATGTCAAAGCTACCCAATGAGCATGAAGTATCTATATCTTTATTAGTACCACTCAGGCAGTGTGAAAAGCAAGCAATTAAAATGTTAATGTTATGCTTTTAAAGCACACTGATTCCCAGCAAAACGTGAATTTATCTAATATGTCTCCTCATCATTGTGTGTGTGTGTGCTCCTGCAGTAAGAACAGACTAAGCTTCCTCCCTCCCTCTTTCTTTTACCACAGTAGCTGATCTGATAAACAGTGACTATACTTCTCCTTCTCACTGCAGTACTTTCTCTGATTGGCTGTCCTCAGAAGCAATACTGCTGTGTCAGAGTCCAGGGGGAAGGGGGTAGTGAAGTCTATATAAGACAAGGCTCTGCAGCATTTCAGAATTGGTGCAGTGGAAGAAAGACAAAGGAAGGTACAGCTTGTGTGTGCCTGTAAGTGTAACTGAAGCAAGGAAGTGCTGTGTGGAGAAGAACAACCTTAACCTGCAAAAATGAGCTATGACCCTTTCAGCTATCGCAAACCATGGGAGGATTACAGGTGCAGCCGCCCTACCAAGTCCAGCATCTCCTCTTCTGTTTACTCAATGCATAGGTCCACAGGGCCTGTCAAAAGGTCTGTGAGGACATCCCTGTCCTCTTTGCCTGATTATATGGAGAAGCTAGACCTCTCACAGGTAAGCACCCTAAACACTGAGCTACTCAATATCCGGGCTCAGGAGAAGGAGCAGCTGATGGACCTCAATGACAGGTTTGCCACCTATATTGATAAGGTCCATAACCTTGAGCAGCAAAACAAGGTCCTACTGGTGGAGCTGGAGGCTCTAAGGCAGAAGCAAATGGACCCATCCCGGCTGCATCTCATCTATGATCAAGAAGTCAGAAACCTGAGGGCCATCCTGGATGCAGAGACCAATGAGAAGATGAGGATGGAAGCTGACAGGGATCACCTGAGGGATGTCTATGCTCAGCTGAAGGACAAGTATGAAGCAGAGCTGCAACTGCGGCTGGATGCAGAGGAAACCCTGCAGAAGGTCAGAGAAGAGGCTGGTAAGGTGGCCTTGGCCAATAGCGACATTGAGAGCAACATTAACTCCTTGATGGAAGAGATCTCCTTCTTAAAGAAAGTATTCAATGAAGAGAATGCAGAACTGTCTACCCAGATCCAAGCTGTCAGTGTTAGTGTTGATGCAGAGGTAGCCAAACCTGATCTCTCATTAGCACTGAAGGAGATTAGGTCACAGTATGAGAAACTAGCCAACAAGAACATGCAGGCAGCCGAGGACTGGTACAGAACCAAGTTTGCTACGGTGGCTGAGCTGGCCAGCAAGAACAACGAAGCTGTCAGGTCCATTAGAGAAGAGACTTCAGAGTACAGAAGGCTCCTTCAGTCCAGATCCTTGGAAATTGAGGCCCTGAAGAATGTCATAGATTCCTTGAATAAGCAACTGGAAGTGATGGAAGACAAGCAGTCGAGAGAAGTGAGCAAATACCAGGTAAGAGAGATTTTAACAAGATTTGGACCAAAGAGTAAACAGGGAAGGGAGGTTAAAGAAATTTAAGTAAATAAATAGTGTTTTATATGCAATAGTACCTTTCATACACACTGCATCTCAAAGTGCTTACAGTGTACTGCATGGTTAGTTCGCAGTAGTTGTTAAGTGCACACACAGAGGTTAAATGGGACAAAGAAGTATTTCTGCCAGCTGGTTATGATGTTTCTTTTCTTTATGAAACCAATAACATGGAATTTTAACTATGTGGCATGTGTAATGAACTTTGAGCGTAGTTCTGATAGGTCAACAGTCCATGCTTAGCATTCTGTACACATACCGGGACATAGTCAAAACTCCATGTTGCTGGGTCCACGTGCAGAATGTTGTCCGTAAAAAAAAAAAAAAAAAAACATTGGAAGTACAGTTTCTCACATCAATGTTTATTTAGGTACAGTAAATATGGAGCATTCAGAGGTATTGTATGAATTTCATTTCTGTAAATTGAAACATTACTAACTGGTGCCAAGTAGCAAACATTTCCTGTCCTCTTTAAGTGAGACTGAGGGAGGTTTAGGTGGTTAATGACAAAAAAGAAAGAGTAAGGGATATGATTAAGCACATGGAACACAGTAAGATTCAGTGGTGGGATTCAAACCAGAGTCGTTAGGTTAACAGTACTGTGCTCCAGCCACTAGGGTATGCTGCCTCCCAAGGCACAAGGTTAGAGAAGTAAGAAATCACATCTCTCTTACACACCTCAGTCCATTCCCAACCAACAACTATAATAAGCATGATAAATACCTCTTTCCGTAAAAACTGATGAGTGGGCTTTTCTGGAGGCAGTATGGCACTGTGGCTCTGGGCTACAAACCTGGAGCCTTGAGTTTGAATCCCACAGTCCCCACTTCCATACTGTGTGACCTTGAGCAAGTCACTTAACTTCCTCATGCTCCCAGGTTACATCTGGAAATAAGCTTTGGTTTAGTGTGCCTTTCCTAGTTAAACAATTTCTCCTTCCTTCCTCCTGCTTTTACAGTGCGACTGTGGGGTTTAAACCAGCCATTTTAAAGGCAATATGTGTGTTTTACAAATGTACACAGGGATCATGACATGTATGAAACCCAAATGCTCAAAAAGTGAAAGTGGGTAACTAACAGGATGCAATGATATGAGCACTCTCCACAGAATATAGAATTTCCTGTTACACTGAAACATGACGTCAAAAAAATGTTTGTTGTCGTATTGGTCCTTGCACAACAAGATGCACAAATTGGGTGATCTGATACCTTTTTGGACCAACAGAGATTACAGAAAGACCTTAAGCTTTCAACCTCCAACAGAGGCCTTCTTCAGAAGAAAAAACTGAAACATGAAGAAAGAAACACTTAACATAAACATCTCAGTAATGAAGAGTTGGCAGCTTTTGGCTCCTTGCAATTAGGAGATAACTTGAAATCATATCCAGTTCAACTGTAGTATAGTATGGGGAAGGGGGGTGGGGGCTGCTTTGCTGGCGATGCCAGCTTCAGATAAGACTTTACAACAATGTCCCTTCTACCTATCCCTAACTGCTGCATAGGAACAACTAAACGATCAAGTAGCGTTGTTTAAAGAGAAAGGAGAGAAGTTATTCTTATTGTCTTGGCTAACATTCAGCTATCCAAATATCAGGCTGTTATGCAAATGGCCATGTCTGCCAGTGGGTGTCAGGCACTCAATAGCTGCAAATGACTGTGTGCTGACCCTGCACTACTATTATATAATTGCTTTATAAAGTACTTTGAGACATATTGTGCAGTGTGGGTGTTACATAAAAAAACAATTCTTGCACAGTCTAAAGACCCCTGCTCTCCAACTCTGTTGGGGGAGAGGGGAAGAGATTGGGGGCCCAATTTTCAAAGGTTGCCACAGGGCTGGCATCAAGCACTGCATCAACTCCAATGTTTGATGCAAGCAATAACACATGACGAGGTGTGGTTTATCGCCTGATAAGAGCACGCCCAGGGGTGTACTAAGGCATGAGGTGCTTGCGCCGAGTGCTTTATGCCACTGGGCGTGCTCTTATCAGGCGATAAACCACACCTCGGAGTGTGTTATTGTGCTTATAAAATGGGTCCCATTGTAAATAAAATTCTATTTTAAAAAAACTAAAATAAAAAGTGTTGAAAAAAAATCAGAATTTTGTTTTTAATGCAAAAAATGAAAAAATAGTCCCTCAATCTGGTGTGGTTTTCTTTGTAGATCAGTCACTAGAGGTCACTGTTATCTGTGTTTGTATAGGGTGTCTGCCTCTTTGTCCCCTCCCTGTCGTCTCTCACACTAGCACCATGACAGGTGAAGTTGTATAGCCTCCCAACCCTTACATGTTATAGAGCTCTTTATGTAGCACTGTCTGTATAGCTCTCATTCCCAGCATTTTCAAACATCACCGAGAAACCTGCCAAAAAAAACCGTGACCATTACCGTGATCTTTATCGGTTCGTTTCCACAAACTGTAAAGCCAGTGAGGCACATAGTAAAACAAAAACACAGAATCCCTACAAACTGCACAATGAATGTTAAAGCAGTTAGTTTCTGTACTCTGACCGTCCGTTGCGGTTTGAAAACCGCAAAGTGATAAGCCTGTTTACGGTGGCCGCAGAGAGACATGCTCAGTCGCAGTGAAGCCAGCCATTTAGCAAATATTTATTTTTCTTAAATAAAACTGCACCAAAATAAAAAAAATATTTGCTAAATGGCTGGCTTCAATGGGAGCAAGCGTGTCCGTCAGCAGCCACTGTAGACTGGCTTATCACTTCGCAGTTTTCGAACCGCAGTGGACGGTCAGGGTACAGAAACTAACTGCTTTAACATTCATTGTGCAGTTTGTAGGGATTCTGTGTTTTTGTTTTACTGTGTGCCTCACTGACTTTATAGATAGGAAACGTAACCAAAACGATCACTTAATGGTCAATGTCAGCGGGTTTCGGTGATGATTGAAATGCTGGAATGAGAGCTGTACATCATGCCAGAGGCAGAGAAGCAGGAAATGAAAAACAGGTATGAAGTCCAAAGTCCTGTTAATTAAAGTAAAATGCAGCTTTACACTTGGTGGGAGTCGTAAGGAAGGAGGATGGCTGTTTGTCCGCAAGGGAGGAGAGCAATCAGCGAGAGAGCCCGACAGAATTTTTTTCATAACTGGCATGCATGGATCTCTGGCTGCACTGCGTCTTGCTTGGTGTAACATGTACCAGTTGTCATATATATATCAGCTGATAAGGACACGGCTACTGGTACCTGTTAGCCAATCAGGATGCAGGCTCTTTCTTGCCCATTTTATAAGCAACTGTACCAAACTCCTATGACACAACTGTGCCCAGTTTTAGTACATTGGATGCAGTTGTGACAGTTTCCACAATTTACAGCAGCTTGTGTCAAATATTTGGCGCAAGCCCCATAAAAAGGGTCCCTCAAATGACACAAGTTAGACCAATGGGAGCTGGTCTAACTTGTGGCATTTCCCACATCTAATTGAGAATCGCTGTCAGTGCCAAAAAATGCCGCAAGACCCCTTCTGCTTTCATCTCAGTATGCTGAGCACACCTGAGACTTGTGGTATATGCAGGGCATTAGAAAATTGTGCCCTTGGTGTTGGTGGTGCAGCTCACTGTGTTGATTAGGGGTGTTTACAGGTTGATATTGAAAAGGCTAGATCATGAGCATGCCTTTCATTTTATTGTGCCTTTAGTGACTTGGGACCAGCTGCTTTAGAATACTGCAGACTAAAAAGAGAGCTGCAAAAGTATAATGGCTTGCTAGTCGAAAGGCTTTTGGCAGCCAAGTCAGACTACTGTTTTACTCTTAGTTCATGGATGAGTGCTAATGTGCTACCATGCACATAGGACTACTAAGGGGGATTAAAATAGTAGGCAGGAGCAGGAATCACCAACACCTTAGTCATCTCTTCCTACCCACAAGATGTCACAACTAATCACTTATTATTCCAGTACTCCTAGTTCCATAACAGGCAGGGGGAAGGGGAGGGGGAGAAATACCCAGAAGCCACAGTTTATTGTTAGATATTTCTTTGGCCACCAAGCTGTCCAAGACTGCAACCTGACTGTTTTGTTTTCTTTGTTTCTTTTTTTTTTTTTTAACAAGGATTTTCTCCCCCACACCTGCATCTATCTGTGCCCCTCCCAGACCCATCGTCCTGGGTTCTGCAGGACCTGTCTCAAGTAGTATGGGGCCAGTGAGTTACAGCAGCATCAATCAGTGGGCCATTGATGTTGTCTCATCTTTATCACCTGTCCGTCATCCCACCTCCCCTACAGTGTTGTGCCATGCCCTTTCGTGGCTTTCCAGATCACACTAATTCACAGTAGAGGAGAGGGAATCCTCTAAGGCCTGCTACTAGAGGTGTGCGAAGTTAGTAAACTTTGCTCTGTTATGGTGTGGAAATAAACAGACACTTAGGCAGGAAGTAAAGTGCATAAAATAAACGCACACATGTGTTTATGATTTTTATTTTCAAAATCAGTTGAAATAATATACAGAAATCAAAGAAAAAATTGGGTGTTAGCACACCACAACGAAAATAAATCAAGAAAATGACTCTTTCCTAGTCACTTTTCTGCTCAGCTCTGCTTTACTCACTTACTTGGTGTGAAACCTTGCACACCTACCTCTCCAACAGCCAGCAACCCACTGGTCTACCTATCTACTGTCTCACTCCTAGTGGTGAGTTTATATACTCTTCAGGGAATGACATCATAGTCAGGTGATTGGGGTCTGAAGAACAATTAGACTTTATTTCTTTCATAATAAGGTTGGCCACATCTCTATATCAAAATCCTAATACATGCGGCAATGTTCTTCCTTATGCTAGGTTCATTTCTTTTACCTAGGTAGCCATTCATTAGTTAATCACCTTTATTCCTAAAGGGTGTTCATTAAAATTCTAAGCCCTTCCCCTGCAATGACATCACTAGATCTTGTCTCTTTAAAAGCAGTCATTTTGTGGGCAACCAGCCCTATAGCAAGGACTGCAAGGTACCCAGGAGGTAATTACATTTTTATTAATATGGTAAATACCTAAAAATGTCTCAGGCATTTATGTGTTGGCAAGGAGAATGGGAGATACAGGGCGCACTCCTCATCTCCCTTCTCCTTTCATCTCAGGAGACCTGTTTTTAAACACAACAGAATACCATTCTTGTATTTTCATACAATGTAATTTGATTCTTTTTTTTAAGCCCCTGAAAGGCTGTTATTCCTTTGTCGAGATATTACTTTCCTTGCAGGGCTCTGCACTAGGCTCCTTAGTGAGCCCCTGCCAGTCATTAGCAGTTTCATTTCTGGACCTGACGGCTGAAAATTGCAGCCATCGGAAAAGCATTTAATTTGGGCCATTTTTCCCTTTTTCCCCCATTTCTACTCTTTGGCCCCTTTTATTTATTCAAGCAGCCTCAGTTACAACATCTCTGGGGCTGCACTATCAATCCCGGGCATATTTCCTTGGTTAGTGGACACTACAGGACTTCTTTGTTTAATTGCCCGTAGTGTCCCTTATTTGGCAATGTCTTTGATCTGTGCTACTCTTGCGACATCTGCTCTGCTCTGAAGCACCATCCTGCTCTGAACAAGAAGCTTGCATTTAACTGCATCTTGCGGTAGTGGGGCCTTGGAGCATCTTGCTCTGAACAAGGAACAAGAAAGTGAATACCATGTCACATTTTGTAACCAGAGCCTTATTCTGCTCAACCAGGCACAGCAGGGCAGAAAACCCTGCCCAATTATAGTTGCATATTACAACCAGATGCACATCAGCAAGCCGTTGCTACAGTGGGTGCCTCAAGAGCGGACGCCACCAAAAAGTTTATCTATTTCTGGGGGCATCAGGTATATTTAACATAGCGCTACATGCGCTAAATATGTTATACCTGCAGACAATATTTCTAAGCTCTACCAGTGCTTCATGTGCACAAATAGGGGGGTTGTATAGAAAAAGGGACAGAAAAAAAAGAGGTATTCATTGTCAGGTTGGCCACCCTGACAAGAAATAAAAAGGACAGAAGAAAAGAACAGAAGACAGTACCATGTGAGAGAAATACAGGGGCACACTGTTACATGTTCCATGGAGAAATTCACAAATTTTACCAAATTCGCAAAGTTCTCCTCTAAGGTGAAGCCCTATTTTGTGAATGTCAACACTGTGAACTTCACCTGCAAATCTTGGCTCTAAGCGGAAGTTTGCAAGCAGTGAGCTGTACTGCCAAGTGTAGGCTGAATTCAGTGCAGTGTGAGGAAGAAACAGTTGGTGCTAAGTGCACTTAGTATCTTTGTGCCTAAAAACATTTGGGCCCCCATTTTCAAAAGAGATGCAGGGCACATTCCCTAGATGTGCTTGTACATCCTCGATTTGCGAGGCCTATTTGGGCATGGCAATATTTAAAATCCCCTGATGCACCCCGCATAACCAACTGTGCTGACTTGCAGAATACTGCTATGCGAGAATGCAAATGAGGGTTCCCTCATGCATATGGCCCACAATGCAATATTCCTCAGTTGCACTGGGTTTGGAGATCAGGGAACGGGTTGGGGGTAGGACCACTGCACTATGGAAATTGTTTATTTCATTCAGGATAAGTGATCAGGGAGGGGAGGGATAATACATGTTGAAAACATTTGTTTTTTTTTATTGGGTGGGCAATCGGGGACAGGGGACAGATGCTACACTATGGAAATGGGGAATATGTGTGCACTTTATGTCATCAGGGATCAGGGCTGGGGGGGTCCACTGCACTATGAAAATGGGGACGTTGTTATTCCTTTACTACATCAGGGATCGGGGCTGGGAAGGGGGTCTACTGCACTATGGAAATGGGGGACTTTGTTATTCCTTTACTATATCAGGGATTGGGGCTGGGGAGGGTGGCCCACTACACTATGGGAAAGGAGATAATGTACATTTCTGACTGCATTGAGGAGTGGGGCTGGGAGGGGGGAGGGCTGGCTCCATGTATATAGGCCAGCGTAGCCATACTAATGAGCCCATAATGGGCATGCATGAGGCCCCTTTGCGCCATGCATGCCCAATGAGCTCATTAGCATATTGTGGCTGATTATACAATGGTGTGAGAAAATCCTGTAACCTCATCGGTAAAAACATGTCACATGACTGTGGGTAAATCCTGCATAACCTACAGCTAAGGAACGGCATTTATAAAAAAACATAATTAAATACATTTTAAAGTTATTTTACAGATGGGTCCATTGTATAATTGCAATAAGCCACTCCAGGGTGTGAGCTATTGGGTGATTTACCCACTTCTTGTGTGGTTAAGTCACTCGGCTGTGCCTCATGACACACCACACAAGGTGCGGGTAAATCCCCAATAACCAACACCCTGTTGTGCCTTATTGCTTAAATATCACCCTTGGGTGAATCGGCACATCCAGGTATGCACCCTGCATTCCCCCACTGGCAGTCTTCAGTACAGACTCTGGATGCGCTACACCCAAGATTGTGGCTGCCCACTTTGTGCCGCGCATCCAGGATCTGATATTCACACAGAATGCGCGATCTGTGCCGATCATGCATTCTGTTTAAATATGGCAAAAGAGCCGGCTGGTGCATCTGTTTTGCGCGACACACTGTTATGCGTGCGTGCATGCATTTGGCCGGCTCTGAACATGTCCCCCTTGGAAAGCATTTGCAACATGAAGGTTTTTTTCAGCAAATCATTCCACTGAGCGTCTGCTGTGCATCGTGCCTCTAGAGCACCAATTATTTGTGGTCTTTTTTTTGTGATTCAGTTAGTTAAGAGTTGTAGTTTCTTTTTCTGTATTGTACAGTGAGGCAGTGCTGTGGGGGGGGGGGGGCCTTAGCTGCAGCAACTTCCAGCAAGAAAAGGCAGGTTAGGCAGCTTTTTCTGTCTTAGCAGTACTAATGCTGTTTTACTCAATGTTTTGTGTGATATTTTCTTCCTGTTTTTTGGGGGGTTGTAATTTTATTTCTGTAGAACAGTTAGGTGTATTTTAAGGAATTATTTTTGTCACTGTAGTTTGACTATATTGATTTCATTTTTATTTATGGATTGGAATTAGTGGTTTTCATGTACACAGTAATGTCTTTATAATTATCTGAGTGGTTGCTTCTTGCACATGTCCCCTTAGTCCTTGAAATCCCTATCATGTATTGTTTGTATAAAAAAAAGAAATAAAAACTGGTGGCAGTGTGGGTGCTGCTAGTGATGCTGGTTCAGGAGCTTCAGCTTCCACATAGGGTGCCGCCATTTCCACAGGATTTGTCCGCAACCCAACTGTTACATGGGAACTTCCCTTAGTCCCTCCATAAAATGCTGCCAGCATGAACAGGCTACCTCTACCACCCCCACTCGCCACTTGCCTCTGCTTTTCCTCCCACTCAGCCCAGTGATTTGCCATGAGATGGGTCCTCTGGCCCCTAGTATCCATGTGGGTCCCCTGCTTTCCCCCGGGACACGTTTATTGCATAAGTTACAAGTCACCACACTAACCCTAACCCTAATGTTGCATAGGATAACACTGCAACTTTTTTCCATATATCTTTTATTCTCCTTGTGCACTGTGGCAGCTGGCTCAGCCCTGTCCCTACTTCCCTTGTCTGCCTACTGTCCACCGGTCTTGCGGAGCCCCATTCCCACATGGATTGCCCCCCCATGGCAGGGCTGGGAGGGGGAGGCCCATCCTCCTCTCACCCAGTGATCCTGCATCCAGATTGGGGGTCCAGCGGTCGGGCAACAGAACAGGACGAGGGCAGGTAGGCAGGGCTTCATGATGCCTGTGATCACCATTTTGCTTTACATTTCTTGTCCCCTGCCACAGTGGCCGTAAGTGCATGCACATGGAGGTGCACATGCACTATGTAACCATGGCCCTGATACTGTGCTGCCCAGCTGTGGCACTGCCACTTGGCCTCCACCAGATGGCAGCCATGGAGCAAGTAAATGGATCCCCAACCCCGGCAGAGGAGAGCAATCCATTGAATGCTTGATACTCTCCCTCCCCGCCAACCCCCGGCAACCCATGCTCATTCTCGAACACAGGCTGCCGGCATGGCAGGAGGTAAGGCATTGAATGCCCTCAACCCTCCATGCCACTGGGCCAGCTGTAACACTGCAACTTTAACAAGCCATAACTCCACCAGTCTTTGAAGTTGAGACTCTATATACCCAAACAAAGGTCTCAATGAGTACTACAACAGTAACACATGTTACCCCCTGAAAACTCCTTGTGGCATGCACAGCACCCCAAAATTACCTCCCAAATTCAGCATGGTGCCAAATCCATAATGTAAGACCAATAATCAGGCCCGGTGGCACTGAGGGTTGAGGCGCTGGACGCCACACCTCATGCCACGCCAGTGACCCAGGTTCGGGAATGAGCACAGACCACCAGGGGTCAGCAGAGGAGAGAGATGATCGAGCATCCAGAGGACTGCTCTCCTCTCTCAGGGAGGAATACAGGGGTAGCCACAGCAGCGGCTTCCGGTGGAGACCGGCTGCACTGTGGCACACAGGGGCTCTCAAACAGGGAAGATGCTGGGTGGCTGCCTTCCGGACATGAGTGGGAGCACCCATGTCGCGGGCTGACAACATTGCACGTCCCACGTCTGGGGTGTAAACTACATAAACAGCCCCACCAGCCTGGATAGGTGACAGCCATCCCGGTGCCGAACCGCCACACGCCCAATACTGGAACCCTACTACTACCCTTTCAGACTCCTTGGGCCCTTCATCCTCCTTGGGGCTTGGGAGGAAAAGTAACGTCCTTGAAGATGACAGGGTTCACAGTGGGTGGTAGAGCGGCATAGGCGGAGTGGATAGGTCCGAAATAGTTCCAGTGCCTGTGGGAGATAAACAGACTTGGAAAAAAAAAAAGACCAATAATCAATAAAAATATATCAAATGTGCATCTCCTCTTGGACTACAACCATAACCCAGTTTCAGACAAATTCAACAAAAATTGACAGAGTTATCCCTAAAAAAACAAAAAGAGTAGTTGGTAGAAGTGGGGTGGTGGCATTCATGTTGCCAAATTATTCTGTGCCACATCTGTGCCATCCATGCGGGTGGTTGCTGGGGAGGCAGCAGCAAGAGGATCAGTTTGAGAGGTAGCAAAATCTCTGACTCAGGAACAGTGTTCAAGAAGGAGATTGCTGGTGTCCCCCTTGACTGCTAGTGGTGTTGTGGCACTGAGCCTGATCTGGATAATAGGTCCCCAATATGGATATATGGACCAGTGACCAAGAACACTGGGCACAGGTACCTGGGGTAGTATTCAACTCTGGCTGGGGGAAAATTGTACTGAGCCCAACTGCAGTGGTAACAACATTTGGTATTTACCTGCATGTTACACTGGCAGTGATAAGTGTAACTTGATCACAGACACAAGTAAAAAAATGTTAGAATTGCTCCTGACTGAGATTGATGAGTGGATGCAGCCTGTGTTGATGGTACCGGGGGGATCGGTTTGGCACAGGGTCTTCAGGCTATGGAGTGCAAGGGGGCAGGGGACTGCTGACCTTGGGGCGTTTGTGTATCAGTAGCTTCATTTTGACTCAACTTCACCTTGATGAATCCCAAGGAGAAGTTACAGGTGAAGTTGTAAGATGAATTGACCAAACATTGCCTTGTTGTACCCCAAAAAGAAGTTGCAGGTGAAGTTACCAATGGCAAATTTCCTATTAAATAGAAAAAACTTTGAGGAATTATATGCAAATGCAAATCTGGTGACATTGCCTTAGCTTCACCTGTGAATTAAAACTTTGCAACATCTCTACCTGCTAAAAGGGTTGTTTTAACCATGGAACGTGTCATCTCCTTCCTCCAACTGTATAGCACCCTTCCTTTGACCATGGATAGCTATTAGCTGGAAGTATAGCCTCACTATCAACCTGGTGTGTTCATGTGTGATGCCCTACTGCTGGCCCTTTGGGCAACCTCTAGTTGACATCAAGGAGAAAGGGGAGCTATCTAGGAGGTTGACAAAGATCAGCTGTGGTTCATTTGACTGTCAAAGGACTGCTGAGGTAGTTCTACAGTAATAGTCATGAAACTGTGTAATTACCACTGTATTTGTAGGCCTGCAACTTCCAAAGAGTGCTTGAGTGTTCTGCAAGCTACCGTCCATGGATGGCTACCAAGTTTCACTGTGGGCTGCTATAACTATTGCTGGGCTAGCTGGCTAGCAATACTTGGTAGAACAGTGCCACTAACTCTTGTTCACTTGAAGGGAAACTTGCTCCTTTGACTAAAATTTGTAGGTTTTATGGTCTTTTGCATAATGTCATAGAGTGCATTTCAGTCATATAAAAAAAAATGGAAATGCAGGTTTGATGTAACACAAGCAACAAAAAGTAGAGCTCTCTAAAAAAACTCAATATTGTATAAGGGTTGATAGAAGGACTATGATATCTTGAGTCACTGGCAGTTGTCAGGTAAAGCAAATACAGTTTCTACTGCTGTGTTCAGTTCAGTTCAATTTATCGTGTAGGAATAGCTCCCATTGAGCATGCTCATTCACAAGGAGGTCCTTGTTACAAAGTACTAAACATCACAGACAGTCAGTACAAGGATACATCATAGTAATACAGCAGGTATATCATGGTACATAGAGTAGATTGGTTGTAACAAATACGTAAAGGCAAAAGCATCACATGACAGTAAGTTTACCACCACCTAATAAAAATCATCACAGACATTCAATACAAGTAGTACATCACAGAAAAACAGCAGGGATATCACGGTATGTAGAGTAGGTTGGTTATAGCAATACATAGAGATAAATTAGAAACATCACTTAACAGTAAGTTTACCACACCTAGAGAGATAACAAACTTAGGTAGAATGGACAAAAGGGAAGGGAGGGAGGGAGGGAGGGAGGGAAGCGATGGAAAGAAGGTAGACCTGTGAGGAAGCTAAGTGCAGTTACAGGTCTCAGCAGTGATCTCATGTACCCTACCAATGAGCCCCTAACTGGGATAAGATTATGGAGATTTAGGGTAGCTTGAAGCTTATTCCAAAGGCGTGCAACAAGCATACTGCAGCATGCACAGGTGCCTGATGCTGCAGCTCCTGTAATAGCACAGCATGTCTTCTGCCACCTGGCTCACAAATGTAATTATTAATTCAAGTCCTCTACCAAAGATTACTGTATCTGTAGAACTTCTGCTCAACCAGGTGAGCTAAAGATGCAGATCCCCCCATACTCAGCTTGTAGGATAATCATTGCAACCCCCTTTTACTACTAGCTGTGCTGAGTGACTCTGCCTGGTGGGGGTGGGTATGACTCAGGGCAGTCCCGGGTCTAGGGGTATTTTAGATGGAACTATGCTCATCAGGAGCATTTGCAAACAATCACCAATATGGTTCACATTCTCCTTCTTAGGATCCATTGAGAAAGGCACTCCATGAGATGGTAAATGACCAAATGGACACGTACAACAGTTATTTATTTATTTTATTTATAAGAATTCGGAAAGTACCTTTGAGTCAAGGACTCATTTACAAATGTTCCACGTCACAGAGAGAAGTACATTACAAAATTGTTACATTTCATTGCAGGACACAGCTAAACAGATACAAAGAGTAAATACAGCTAACGGCTAACAGTCAGCACTAGGAGTTTAGTACATTGTTCAAGCAGATTAGTTTATAAGCTCTAAATAAAGAGATTGTCATGCAAATTCATACTGGTAGACCCAGGGGAGGGGGGATTGGTAAGCAGGCCAGAGGCAATAGTCAAGGGAGTGATGGGGGGTTAGGGAGGGATTAGTGGCAGTCACAGGGTTTAGAGGACTGGAGGTGGTTCCTGATAGAGGTTTTGAAGGGGCCAGTTCTATTCTTATTTGCGAGTGAGCTAGGCAGACCATTCATCCATGATGGGGCCTTGTAGCTGAAGGATCTTTGAATTTGGGTGGTTTGACAGCAGGGAACAGATAGGAGCTGCTTTCCAGAGCTACGAGTGATTTTAAGCATCGGAGCAAGGTGTATTATTGAAGTAAGATGCAGGGGGACAGTCCAAGATCCATCTTTTTGGCCATTAGACAGGTGTGGAAATGGATCCTGTTGTCAAGGTTAAGCCAGTTGGTAGATCTATAGAGTGAGCAGGTGTGGGTGAGACGGTTGCAGCCCAGGATGAGGTGGCAGGCTTTGTTTAGGGAGAGACGGAGTCTGGAGAGGGCCGAGGGGGCCGCAGCATTATATATAAGAATTCTGTAGTCAAGAAGGGAGAGAACCAAGGATGAAACTGCACGGCCGAGGGTGTCTGGCGTAAGGCAGTGCTTGAACCGGTAGAGTATGCCGAGTCGGACATGACGAGCAGTGGCCAGATGATGGATGTGTTAGTGGAAGTTAAGGGCCGGGTCCAGGGAGATGCCAAGATATGTGAAGGAGTCCACTTGCTCAAGAGGAGACATGTTGACAGTTATAATTTGGGGACAGGGCTCCTTACGGGAGTTCTGTGGGTGCGAGAAGATAGTCTTCTTGTAGTTGAGTATAAGGCACTGAGTGGAGAGCCACTTCTCAGCTTCACTGAAGGAGGATTGCAGGGATAGGTGGAGCTGAGTGAGGTCAGGATTAGATGAGTATAGGACAGCATCATCCGCATAAAGTAGCATGTTGCCAGTGTAGGAGGAGGGGAGGGCGTTAAGGTAGAGACTGAAGAGCAGGGGACCAAGGATGGACCTTTGCTGTACTCCTGAGTGAACTGAGAGCATGTTGAACAAAGTAGTACCAATTCTGACCTGTTGGGACCGGTCTGACAGGTAGTCAGTGAACCAACCCAAGGCGTCCCATGAGAAACCAGTGTTGGAGAGAGTGGCCAGTAAAAGGGAGTGGTTGACAGTATCAAACACCTTAGAGAGGTCAACAAAGACAGTGCCAGTGATATGACCTCTGTCTAAAGCAGAGTGAACGTGGGTGGTGAACTCTAGGAGGGCTGTAGTAGTGCTATGTCCTATGTGGAAGCCATGTTGCTGTTTACAGAGTAGGTCATGTTTGTTAAGGTGGTCAGTGAGCTGATCAGAGACGATGCGCTCCAGTGCCTTAGATGGGGGGGGGATAGAGATGGGACGGTAGTTGTTGGTGGAGGTGCAGTCTCCACTCTTGAATATGGGGGTTATGGAAGCAGATTTCCATCAGGTAGGGAATTTCCCTTGGCAGAGACAGAGATTGAGAATGTGGGTGAGGGGGGTTGAGGACCTCCTGGAGCGTAAGCCGGAGAAGTCTCAAGTCTAAGGAGTCACTACTATAGCGGGAGTGATCTAGGGCTTTTTTGAGGTAAGGCTCAGCAGTCTTAGGGGTGATGCAGAGCAGGTGAAAGGGAGGGGCGGTGGGGAAGGAGGGAGGCGTCCAGAGATGTGTCAAAGAAGTTGGGGGGGGGAGGACAAGGCTGAGGTTAGTGAAGGCATGATTAAAGGCTGTGGCTATGCGAGAGGGGTCAGAGGTTAGGCACCCATCAACAGCATCTGATTGGAGGGGGGGAATTTGGGTCTTTGCCACAGATTTCCTTTATATTATTCCAGAATTTGCACCAGGGGCCCCAGGCAGAGGTGAAGGAGGATTTATAGTACTCTGCTTTGGCTTTGCCTAAGGCCCACGTGCATTTGTTCCAGGCCTCTCTATACCTTTGCCTATCAGCTGGCCTGCCAGTCTCATTGGACAGGTGCCAAAGAGAGTCACGAGTCTGCATCAAACCCAGTAGGTAGTCAGTAATCCAAGGGGCAGGGTTGCCTTTGACCATTCTTTTAGTAAGGTGGGGGCAAATTTATCACAGATAGTATTAAAGGTGAGAATAAAGAGGTCAACGGCACGGTCAGGATCGAGGGTATTAGTTAAGAAGGACCAGTCTATCGCTCTGAGGTGGGATTTTAGCAGGGCACATTTGCCAGGACCAAGCTTGTATTGGAGGATTAGTTTGGGAGGGGTCTTTGGGGTTTTACAGGACCAGGAGCAGAGAACTAGAGAATGGTCACTATGCACATTTGGGAGCATGGTGGTGCTTGTGATTTTGTGGGGGCAGTTGGTGAAGACCAAGTCCAATAAGGAGGAGGACCCAGTGCTTTGATTCAGCTGCATGGGGAAGGGGACTACTTGTATTAGGTCTTGGGCCGTAGCAGCGTCAATGAATGGGGTGGTGGCTTTAGCCAGCCAGTTGACGTAGAAGTCACCAAGTACAATTTTTTTCATTTTGTGATGGGAGGGTGGAGAGATAGGACAGGATAGAGTGGAAAGTCACTTTCTGGTCCCTAGGGAGGATGTAAACCACAGTGATGAGGAGGAGGGTGTGGGAGCATCCTAGGGGGGATGTAAACCACAGTGATGTGGAGGGGGGTGTGGTAGCGTCCCAGGGTAAGTTTGAGTGTAAGGGCCTGGGGTACCGGTTCCAACTGGGAAGCTGTCCATGTAATGTGTCCTTAAAGTAGATGATGCAGCTGCCCCCTTGCTTACATTGCCAGTCAGCCTAGTAGAGGTTATAGCCAGCGAGAGTTACCATCAAGTCTGGAATCTGGGGGGACGGACAGCTAGGTTTCTCCCAAGGCAATGACATCCGGCTGATGTTGGTGGACCCATCCCTGATAGGAGTCCCATTTTTTTAGTAAACTACAGATGTTAAGGGTGGCAATGTGAAGCTCAGTGGCGGGGGTATGGATGGGTGCTGCGGTTGTGAAAGGGCCAGGGTTAGGGTGGATATTGCCAGTCATAAGGAGGACAAGAAGGAGAGACCCAAGGATTGCATTCCAAGCCAGCTTTCTGAGATGTTGAGCTTTGCAGAGCGGGGAGCTAGGCATGTTGGAGATTGTTTGAATTGGGATGGAGAGAATGTGAGGTGTAGACAGGAGAGAAGCACCAAGGGAAGGGGGTGGCAGCTATGAGGGTTCCATGAGAGGTGGCAGAGGGGGTGTGAAGGACTCCAGAGAGTGATACGTCTGGGGCGGTGGTCATTGTAGTATGTAGTGGGGGGGGGAACGAAGGAATAGTAACATCAGCATAGGGGTATGGTGTCAGCGTGTTAAGGTTGTCCTGCCATAAGAGCCTGGCAGGTAGCGCTGGAGGCCTGGTGGGATGGTTGGTAGTAGAAGACTTCCAGGCAGTACTTAGGTATTCTGTGGCATTTTGGTCCTGTTTCTCAGGGACAAATTGAGAGGGGGAGGGTTAACAGTGGGAACAGCATTGCAGTCAGAGTGAGGTAAAAGAGTAGCATAGTTGGAGGGGGGAGGGATCTATCTTTATTAGGCACCGGAGCAATGTGAGATCCAACGATCAATTCATTTTCAGGCCCAAGACCCCCGATCACAACCAATGTCATTACCTTTTCTGTTACTCTGGCGAGTATTGAAAGCACAACTGCAGCAGTCACGGTTGAATCTTTGTTATTTCATCACCCTGATCTCTCTTGGTTCCTGTGACTCATTTCATACTTCAGTACAAACTCATGTTGGTTTTATACCTTGTCTTCATTTCACTCACGGCACTGACATAGAAATCCTCAAATGGACCCACTATGTTACAGACTGTTCCTATATTTTAGTATTGGAAATGGTACACCAAAACTCAGCACCCAGATAGACTGGGTACTACCACTATGTACCCTCTCTTTAGCACTGTAGTTGAAACAGGAGACCTGTAGAAGCTCCTAGTGTCCATGCTGTCCTTGGAAATCCATGACACCAGCTGAAGTGCCACACCCAAGATCCCATGATGCAGTCTTTTACATTCCTGACCTTATGGAGGTTTCCCTCTTTCCTAGCCAAAACACACCCAGCTACTAGGTCTTCAGGAACCATCCCCAAATGCAAGAGAGGAAAACCTCTCCTACCTGAATCCTGGCAGCCTTACCCAATCTACTGCAGGCATTCAAGGCACCGGCATTAGGGTGCTGAGGCCATTAGGGTGCTAAAATTGGGATTCACCACCCCCTCCCCGAGGTTTGCCCCACTGGAGTCGGTATCTATAGATGGGGGGCACAGTCCCCACAAGGGGGTATGTGGGGAAACAGTGGTCAGTGACATTGCTGATTGGCACCTTAATGACTCAGCTCCAAAACACTAGTGCATTCCGAAGGTGGAACCTACCCAATCACCTTGACCTCTCAGGCTCCTGGGTCTTCTTGGTTTCCATCACCAGCTTTCCTTTGCAAGCCTTCTTTGGCCTTCCTGTTTTTCTACATGGTGTCTTCCTTACTTCTCTTTCTGAGTATCTTACTCAGGCCCCTGTGAGTCATAAGACCACACACCTTGAGAGTGTGCCACCTGGGAATGCTTTCTACAATCAGAAAAACCTGTCACTGTTCCCATCAGGCAGAACCATCTCCATGTAGCTTTGTGACTTTATTTTCTTCAACGTACAAGTTAGGGCATCTGAGAGTCAGCTCCTCTTCCTGGCCATGTCAGGCACCAGATTTACAGTGCTATCCCTGCAAGGATTCCGGGATGTGTAACAACTGCCAACTTTGCATGAGCATGGCTGACCCTCCTGTCCTAGGCAGGAGCCCATAGAGAGAACCACCATCCCTGGGACCCATGATGCAGGACTCAGCTAATTAAGCAGGTGGCCTCCTTGCCCACCCTCTGGGTTTGCATAGACAACCCCCCCTCATATTCTCGAGCACTAAGCATGGATTCCACACTGAACCTCCTCCAGCCTCATCTGTACAGACAGATGCGAAGCTGGCTCTTCACCATCAGGCGAAGCTCCCAGGCTGTGATGCTCTTCCCCTGATCCAGGGTGAGCCCCCAAATTACTGAGCCTAGCCTTCTGAACCTGAACCACTGAATCTCCATTTTCCCGCCACACACCTTCTGTTATTACACCCTAAACTCCTACCCCCCCCCTTTGGTGCATGGAAAAGTGACAACTCTGTTTCTTTTCTGCATAGAAAAGGGTTGTTACATTTATAATACTCAAGCACAAAGAAACACGATAATCAGCAGGCATCTGTCTCAAGTTCATTAGACTGAGTAATAAGTTAGAGGCAGTTATAACCCGACTTATGCTCACACATGGCAACACAAGCAATAAATCTTTGAGAAGTTGAATCTGATATTTATATTTATTTACATATTTAAGAAATTTTTTTTTTTTATGTTTCAGACTTACTTCTGTTGTTAATGATGGCAGAAAGCCCAGGGTTGTACTTGTTTGTGTTAATGAGGGATAAAGACCCAGAGTCAGACTTGTTTTTGTTAATAGAAAATGAAAACCATGGCAGGAAAAGGTTCAAAGTCCATCTAGACTGCACAGTTTCCTACCTATCCACCACTGACCTACTGTTTAATAGGATTTTACCCTGAGATCTGAGCCTCAATTCCATTTATTACTCTTTTATTCCTTATCCCTTTAGGTACTACAAGCCCTGTGTATCTGTTCCACCCTACTTGCAATCCATTAATAGACCCCTCCTTCACCTTCTTCTTTGACAATCTAGTCTACTGCTCCACCACCCTTTTAGTGAAGAAAAACCTCCTAACATCTCTTAAGTTTCTTCCCTCAGATTCCACCCATGCCCTCTCGTCACTGTGTTCCCAGTCCTGGAGAACCAGTCCATACTATTAACTTTATTTATCCTCTTCAGCAACTTGTACATCTCAGGATCTCCTCTCTCCCTCCTGGCTGCCAGCATGTTCATATTCGGGTCTGCCAGCCATTCTTCGTAGGATCTACCATGCTGACTCTGTATCATTTTGGTATCCCTGTTCTGTACTGTCTCGAACCGGCCCCTGTCATTCCTCAGATGGGGGAGGCTCCTGAACTGTGCACAGTATTCCAGCTGGGGCCTTACCATGGACTTGTATTGGAGCAATATCTCCTCCCTCCTCCTACTCTTGAATCCTCTTCCTATATATCCCAGAATCCTGCCTTGCTATACACCATGCTGCACTGGGCTGAGGTTTTGGGAATGTTGCTGACGGCAACTCCTAGACCCGTTTCCTTTGCCAATGCAGCTTAACAACTGAACCCTCCCATCCAATACTCTTGTGTATTGGTTTATCATACCAATGTGCATCACTTTGCACCTCCTGGCACTGAATTTCAACTAGCACAGAAAAAGAAAAGTGAGAGCCTCAAAGTCCTGATACACTCGTACTCCAGTGAGGTGCTTACTGTGAGAGTAGCTGAAACAGTATGAACACATGTGGAGCTGCAGCCCCTAACCAACCAGTAGCACTAACCCAATGCAAAAGACATTCAAATGACAATCCGACCTTCATGTAGAAATTTTATTGCAGAGTCAGACAAACTGGTTACAAGGTGCAACACGTGCCAAATAAAAAGAAGAGGTGGCAGACTAGAATGAAAAACAAAATGAATAAGCTGACACAGTAGTGTATATGAGTGGCATTATAACCTTTGACCAACAGAACAGCGTACAGGCCAGATGTAACCACACACAGCACAGCTGACATTTCGGCAACACCTTCCTCCGAGCCCCCCACGACTAGCCATATATGCTGCCAAAATACAAATGTATTGGCTGTCACTTGCTGAGATACTTTAAGGTGCAAGACAGAGAAACCATGGGCATATATGCAAGAAGTGCAAGAATTAACAAGTGCAATAGATAAAAAAACAGTTAAAAAATGTCATGTTACTAAACTTGATACCATCAGAGTTACAGGTAGGAGTAAAAAGGGGTTGGGGGAGGAACTGGAGAGGGGTAGAAAGGGATAAATGCATACCGTATAAGATAGCTTAAAACTCACAAAAAAAACTGCAGGGGCAATTCTTCATTTGGTCCTTTAGGTGCCATAGTATCTAACATGTGTACCCAGAAACATTCTCTCTCTGTGATAGTCTCTTCAAAAAGTCCCCATCTTGAGGGTCCACAGACACCTTTTCAACACCAACATACTGTAGGTTTACTGGAGATCCACATTCTGCTTCCAGAAAGTGTCTCACCATTGCATTTTTATTAACCACATTAGGAATGGCTGACATGTTCAGCAATCCACCACCACCACCCACTACAGTGATCTCTATCGTGCCCTATCCTTCTCCTCTCTTACAAACAAATGACTCTTCCCACTGCACTAAATTCACCTCCAAGCACTGGCTGGGTGAACTCCCTTCCTGCCTCTCCCCTTCATTTACAACACCCCCCCCCACTCCCTTAGATCACCCGACTCCCGTACTCTGGTGGTCCCCCGCAAAGCCACCATCATTGGCCAATCCAGTTACTCTCACCATCTCCCAAAAATGTGGAATCCCCCAAAATTTGTCACTCATCCTCCTACTACTCTATCAGCTCTGCCCTCAAAAATTTCCTTGCACCTAGCTGTTCCTGCTATGACCCTCCCTAACTCCCCCCTTTAAGCCCCTGACAAACCCTATCCCCTTCAGTACCCATGCAATGCCCCTGCTGCAGCTCCACCGCCCACCCACCAAAGAAACAGCATTCCTTTCCTTCCCCTGATTCCCTCCCTTCAGACCTTCCATTGTTCTCTTACTGCGATTTCTCAATCATCCAAAGTTGTACCAAGGGCCTGTCCCTACCCTATCCTTACACCATTAACCCAACTCTTCCCTCCACTTCTCCACATCCTGAAGGGCTGGGATTTGGCCTCTGTTGTCTCTCACCTTCACCCTCTCTTCTGTTCTTCGGAAGCCTATTCCCCAATGCTGCCTACAACCTGTTCTCTCCTATCATACTCTACCTCTCGCTGCCACAACCTGCTCCCTTCTTGTTGTGCTTGACCCCTGCCTTGTGTAGTCAGGGTCCTCAGCATACTGGAGGGGTCAGGCCCCAGCAGACCTTTTTCCTCCTACCTCTTCCTTCGCCTCCTCCTTCCATTCCCTTCCACCACCACCCCCTCTTCTCTGCTTACAGACATACCTACCTCTCACCTCCCCTTCTCCCCCCTTCCCTTCTCCCTCTTACGTAGCCCTGGCAATGGATGACCCCTGTTCTCTACTGCACTTGTAGTTAACTTGCACTTCTGTTATGCCTTAGCCAGCCTGTTCTGCCTGTGTTTACTCCTCACTAACTTCCCTAGATCATACTACAATTCTATTCAGCCATTGTCTAGCTACACAGTTATGTGGCATTCAGTGTATGCCTAAATGTTATTTTGTGTTGTTGTATCTATCTAATCCAGAAGTGTTAGCGTAGTATCTATCTAGTTCAAAACTGTTAGCATCCCGCTTTTTCATTACTCCTGTACAGTCTGCTCAAATTATTTGAATGTAATCTACTGTAAATTTACAGTATATTGTGTACCAAATCTCTGTAAACTATCCTCATGTTCCCCTACCCCCCCTGGTCGCACCGGGAGATGAGCAACTTGTTGCTCAGCATGCCTTCCTGGAGAAACATTTCAATAAATAAATAAATCAGGTCTTTCAGCTGGTGTTTCATTTGGCCAATATACCTTATACCTCAAGTGCACATCAGCAGGTAAATAACTCCTATAGATGAACAATTTATGAAAGCGCTGATTTTGAATTTTTGCAAGATTTTGGATGCCTGAATGTCTTGAAGTCCTTAATGCTCCCACAAGGACCACAGTGACTGCAGTGGTAGTTGCCAGCTGGGGTTCCTGGTAGCCATGTCTGTTTTTTACTAGGTTTGAGGTACAGACTGTGCACTAGTTAATATTTTTTCCTGGATGGCAGCTGACATGTAGTTTGCTATTCCTTCATTTTCTAAAAGTAATATCTTCCTAAAGCACTGGCCAATATTTGTTGATGTTCCTCCACTTTGTTTTGGGATGAGCCAACTTAATCTATCCGTTCCTGTTGCAACTGATTAGGCTCCCCTCCCATCTTCTGATGTGTATCCTCTCTCCAGAAATAGACTTGCCATTTCCTTGGATTTATTTTTGAACTCTTGCTCCATGTTACATATCCTTACTGTCCATAGCATCTGTCCACTCGGAATGTTTCTCACTAGGCTGTGTTGGTGGCAGCTGTCAAAATGCAGGATACCGTTTTATGAGTATTTCACTGGATTTCTGCATAGGGCAGTCTCTAGTGACTGGTCATTTTTGTAAATTTTTAAGTCAAGGAATTCCACTTCTTGTGAGCTGCTAGCACATTGGTCTGATTAATAGACTCAGTAAATTTGTCTAGGTTGTGTTGACTACCTTGCCAAATGAGCAATATATCATCGATATATCAATGCCATAATACTACATTACTTTTGAAGTTGTCATTACTAAAGGCATGTTCTTCCTCCCACTTGCCAGCATATAGATTGGCAAGACTCAGGGAAAAGGTAATCTGCATGGGACTACTCCTCTCCCCCAACCCCCAAGTCCTTCCAACCTAAATGATATAATTTGAAATGTACTTGCACTAGCAGCTTACAAGAAATAGAATTCCTCGAGTTAAAAAAATTTACAAAAAGGACCAGTCACTGGAGACTCCCCTATATAAAAAGCCAATGGAATTAATATAATAATATAACAAACCATGTATCAGCTACCATCAAGTAAACAATATGAGGGTGGTCTAGTGAACAGTTTGTACTGCAATCCAAGTAAAACACAGGTGTGGCTACCAGGAATCCCAGTTGGCAACTACCATTGCAGTCATTGTGGCCCTTTTGGGAACACTAGGAAGTCAAGACGTTCAGGCACCTAAACTCTGACAAAGAATTAAAAATCAGTGCTTTCAAAAATTGTTCATCTGCAGGACTTATTTGCTTGATGATATGTCCCCGCAGTACAGGGTATGTTGGCCAAAAGAAACAATTGAAAGACAGGATTGGTCAACGTAAGTCAACCATTCATAATGAGGTTAATACAAACACCATGGTGAAACACTTTCTGGATGCAGAACATGAATCTCCAGCAAATCTACAGTACGTTGGTATTGAAAAGGTGTCTGTGGACCATCAAGATGACTTTGTGAAGAGACTATTGCAGAGAGAATGTTTCTGGGTACATATGTTAGCTACTATGACATCTAAAAGACCAACTGAAGAATTGGCCCTGCAATGGTTTTTTTTGTGAGTTTTAAGCTGTCTTACACTGTAGCATTTCCCCTTTCTACCCCTCTCCAACCCTTCCCTAACCCCCTTTTCCTCCAACCTGTAACTCTGATGGCATCAAGTTTAGTAATATGAACTTTTTCTATTTTATCGCATTTGTTAATTATTGCACTTATTGCTCATTTGCACATGGTTTCTCTGTCTTGCACTGTAAAGCATCTCAGCAAGAGACCACCCACTGCTTATGCATATTTATTTTTGGCAGTATATATGACTGGTTCTGGGAGGGAACCAATCGGCTCTGAGGAGGGTGTTGCTAAAACATTAGCTGTACTGTCCCTGCTCACATACTGTATGCAGGCTGTTCTGTTGGCCGTCAATCATACATCCACTCATATACATTATTGTGTTGGCTTATTTAATTTGTTTTTCATTCTAGTCTGTCCCCTCTCATTTTTATTTGACAAATGTTACACCTTGTAAGCGGTTTGTCTGACACTGCAATAAAATTTCTACATGAAGCTCGGATTGTCACTTGAATGTCTTCTGCACTGGGTTAGTGTTACTGATTGGTGTGGGGCTGCGGTTCCACATGTGTTCAGACTATTGAATTTCAACTGCCAGAGTATAGGCTACCTTTCAAGTTTCTCTATGTCCCTCTTCAAATCCCTGACTGTACTCTCACTGTCCACACTACCACAGTTTCATGTCATCTGAAAAGAGACACATCTTTCTTTAGATACCCTCTCCAATGTCATTAATAAACATGTTGAACAGAACTGGACCCAACACTGACCCCTGTAGTACCGCACTTGTGATCTCACTGTCATCTGATTTAATCCTGTTCACTACTACTTTCTACTTTCTTCTCCCTTGCCAGTTCCCAGTCCACCCTGTGAGCTCTTCCTCTATCCATAGATTTTCCAGCTTTTTCAGTAGACTCAGTTGCAGAACTTCATCAAAGGTATTGCTGCAGTTAAAGTAAAGTACATCAACTGCCTGTCTCCTACCCATTGCCCTTGTGACCCAGTCAAGAGTATTAATGGGCTGGCTTGGCATGATCTTCCTTCCAAGAAACTATGCTGTTTATTGTCCTGTAACCCATTACCTTCTAGGTATTCCATCATTTTTTTTGTTGATCAGGGTCTCCAGAAGCTTATTAATAATTGACATAGGACTGACTGGCCTGTGGTTACCAGAGTCATCTGTGGAAAGTTAGTCCCCTAGAACTTCTCCTGTTTCCAGGGAACATTTTTATTTATTTATTTTATTTAGTTTTTGTTGACTGGGTAAGTGCACTAGACAAATCTTGCCTATTTTCAGGCACGACCCGGGGGAACATCTGAACAGATCTGTTAAAGGTGCTGCCAATTCTGGCCTCAGTTCTGTCAGCATGCTTGGGTGTAATCCATTTGGACCCAGTGCCTTGTTCAACCTAAGGGCAGTGAGTCCTTTTCACATTCTTTCCACTGTGAGCATTGCTTGTTCCAGTCCCCTCACCCCTCAAATGGAAGCCATTTCATCACTTTCTGGCAGTGTCCCCATGTCCTCCACCATGAATACTGAGCAAAACAAGTTGTTCAGCACATCAGCCTTTTGTCCATCACCCTCTATAAACTTCCCCCTTCAGTCTAATAATTCCTCCCTCCATCTTCCTTTTTTCAATGATGTAACAAAAAAAACTTCTTTTCACCCCATTTACTCCTATCCACAGCTCTGTTTCCGCTTTTGCCTTACAAACCAAGCCCCTCTCCTCTTTCAGTTTCTTTTTAGTTTTCCCACTATGCCTCACCACGTATTTCCTTTTGGCTCTCACTTCCTCTGCCACACCCTTGGAAAACCAGATTGGTTTCTTGTGTTTGTTCCTCTTAGTAAAATTTCTAATGCGTAGGTTTGTCACCTCTGTTGTGGCCTGTTTTATTATTTTCCACTTATCCTTGACTCCCTCTGCCTCCCCCACCCTGACTTGATTATTTCTGATCAGTTCCCTCATCTTCCTAAAGTCTACCCTCCTGAGGTCAAGGATCATGGCCTTTGATGTTGATTGACAGCTTTCCGTGGTTATCCTAAACCACACTGAGTTGTTGTCACTGGACCCCAGTGGTTCCATAACCTCTACCTTCCTGCCATCTCTGCTATGGAAAGAACCAGAGCAAGGATGGCCCCCTGCCTGGTTGGCTCCCTAACCCACTCCACTAGGAAGCAATCCTGTAAAATGTCCAGCAGTGACTGACTTCTCTCACTCTAGGATACCGGACCTGCATAGCCCCCATCTGTCATTTTCAGATCACCCAGTACCACAGCCTCCACCTTTGCAGTCTCTCTCCTGATCTCCTCCCTGAAATGTCTGTCTCCCTCCTCCTTTTGACCTGGTGGCCTGTAAACTACTCCCAACTTCATTTTTCCCCTCCAGTATTTTTAACTCTACCCATATTGATTTCACCTCCCTCTCACTTGATTGCACAGTTCTCTATGGCCTCTACCCTTTCTCTTACTGCATATATAAAGCTACCTTTCCACTCTTACCTTTCCTTCTATCTTTTCTGAAAAGACATAACCTGGGATTGTAAGATCCCACTTGGTGTTATCTGATGCCCATGTTTCTGTTACAGCCACAATGTCGAGGCTCACCTCTGCCACCATTGCCTGAAGTTTGCTGATTGCATTGATTAAACTCAAGGCATTTAGATGTATTACCATTCATTTACTCTTTTACCATCTCTATCAGCTGTTACCATTCACTTCCTACATGTGGTAACCATCAATTCTTTCCCCTCCCCCATTGCTGCTTCTACCTGTGCCCCTCTCCCATTACACCATGTCCCCTACTGACCCTATCCCTTGATTGCTTATCCTAATGCTAATTACCTTGCATATTCAGACCCTGTTTGGGGAGCACTAGCTAGGCCACTTGTCCCTGTCTCCCTGCTAAGGAATATCCTAGCCACAGTCCCCTCACTCTGTTTAAATGTCTAGATATACAGACTGCAAACCTTTGGCCCAGGGCAATTGTCCCTTTTTTTTTAACTGAAATGTAGACCATCCCACTCGAAGACCCTCATGTCACAGAACTGACACCCCCCCACAAACTTAAGCCCCTCCTCCCTACACCATCCCTTTAATCATATGTTAAAAGCCACTGCATTATCATGTCTCCCATTACCCTTGTCCCACACTGGCAGAACCTCAGAGAAGGTCACTGATGCTGCTGCCACCCTCAGCCTTCGTCCCAACTTGCGAAAGCTCAGTTAACCTCAACCAACTTCTGGTCCAGTTCCTGATTTGACAGATTATTAGTCCTCAAAAGAACTATCACCTGTAGCTCCCACTTGCATGTGCTTTATTATTCCCTTTATTCTGACAGCATCCCTACTAGCTGAAGCCCCTGGTAGGTATCTGACTACTCTCCCCTCCTTACTACCCACATGCACAGGCCACCTTCCCTGTACCCCTAGTCGTAGAGTCCCCAGTCACCAGCTTCTTTAATGTACATGCTGTCGTCAGCCCATCCCCCCCCTCCTGGGTGTTGCTTTGTTGATGGTTCCATTGCCTGGTGATTAAACAGCTTAGTGCAACCCTTGGGAGAGGCTGTTGACTGCAGTTTCTCAAGAAGTGCAACTCAATTTGCAGTCTTGATGTAATAATTTACAAGGAGACAGGTACTGGGAGTAATAACATTTCAATCTGGACAAGTACAGGAAGGGGAAAAAAGATACTTCTGAGAAGAGGACAGCAGGAGGAAGGAGCTGCTGTTACAACTTTACTACTCTACTGGACTAAAGAACTAGAACTCTACTACTGGGAACTTCAATTGAGGGTAAAAAAAAAGAGTGTGTTTGTCTGAGTTGGGTGAAGGAATTGTTATCTGTGCAGTTAGCTAGGTGAAAAAGAAACTGTGAGTTAGGGGGAGTGGCTTAGAGAGAAAGAAGCCAGGTGTTTGCAATTAAAAACTGACCTAGATAGCTTGGGGCAGTGAACAGCAAGTGGAAGGAGCTGTTGTTAGAAATTTACTGGGTCTATATTGCCCTCCATTCCACCCCTCTACCCCCCAAAACCCTTAACCAGTTCTACTTTTATAGGCACAGGATTTGACTGACAACAGGAACTTCCTGTTTAGGAGGAGGAAGGGAGTGATTACAGAGGCACAAAAGACTCACCATCCTAGAAGGAAAAGAGTAGCTCTCCATTCCCCCCTAGCTGCTGGAGGCCTGATTCTGAGCAAGTAAGAAGGAGACTACTGAGGAATACGGGAACTTGCTGTCCCAGAACAGGAAAATCAGGAGATTTAAGGGCACAGAGGCAGTAGGAAAGTAGGAAAGTAGGGAGAAAAAAGAAATAAAAATTATATAAAAAAATAGAGAGAGGAAAGAATAAGTATACAAAACAACAGTTAAGAGGCCACAAATAAGACATGATGTGAGTGGTGCAATGCAGTGGCTGTGGAGCAGCAGTCTTCCGGGAGACGTTCTGGAGGATGCAGTGTTGTCCCATCTGCAGGCACCTCTCTGGGCTGAGGGAGGAGGTTGCTCATCTCCAGGCTGAGCTGACCAGGATTCAGGGGACCTCCTTTCCCACCCCACAGACCACCAGGGCCACTGCCGCTGTCTCAGAGGTTGCCAAGAAAGAGGAGTGGTTGGACCACAGTGGGCTCAGGGAGGGTGAGGGTGGTGGAACTGAGGTGCATCCCTCCAGTTGTGCCTCTCCGCAATTCATTTGCCACTCTGGTGAAGCATGGTTCCTCTATGGAGGCACCTGCAGTGGAGACCAAGGAGGATGCTGGGAACCTCCACAATGGAAACCTACAGGAGGGTGGCCCAGGACCGGAACTTTGGGGCCGAAGACTCCAAGGCACACCTCAATGCCTGTCACTGGCTGCAGGTTGGGAGTGGGGGTGGGGGTGGAATGGTATGAGCATTACAGCCAACAATCCCAAGTCACACCCCCTGAGGCCTGTCAGTCTCTGCAGGGTGGGGTGTTACAGTTGGAAACCCTAATGCCCCGGGTGTTTGTTGGTATTTTCACTCCAAATTTTCAACATGGACTTTTTGTGACCCAACCTCATGAACAGTGGCACTATCACTTCGTTAGCTGAAAGGTGATTTTGCACAGTGACTGCCCCATTTGGCATCACAGGTGCGAAAACACATTTTGGGTAGGACGTGAAAAATGGCAACTGTACTGTTCATGAGGAGGTGTAAAAAAATGCCAATGTTGAAAATATGGAGTGAAAATATGAAAAATTGGTGAAGTCACAAGTGTGCATAGAAACTGCGCAATGCACACCTGTAACAAAATTATTTTTGGGATTTTTTTAACCACATTTTCAACATAGGCATTGTGGGACCTTCCCTCATGAACAGTGGCACTGTGATTTTGTTAATCTGTCCTGAAAGTTGATTTCCCACATCAACCGCGCCATTGTGCACCACAGGTGGGAAAACATATTTTGAGCAGGATGTGAAAAATGACAGCTGTATTGTTTATAAGGAGGTTTGAAAAAATGGCAATGTTGAAGATCTGCAGTGAAACTATTAAAAATAGTCGAAGTTACGAGCATGCGTGGAAACTGCCCAATGCATGTTCGTAATGCAGTCATTTTATGGAATTTTTTCACCAGATTTGCAACATCGGCTTTTTGGGACCCCACCTCATGAACAGTGGCACTGTCATTTCATTAATTGTCATGAAAGATGATTCCGCGCAGTGACCGCGAAATCACCTTTCTGGACCAAGTAACGAGATGACATTGCATGTGTTCACGAGGTGGGGTTTCAAGAAACCCATGTTGAAAACCTGGTGCCAAAATTCCCAAAAATGTCTGCGAAGTTGAAACCCCATTGCCTGCCATTATAAAGCTTATCGCATTTTGTTCAGTTCCCGGTCAGCTTTTGAAGAGTTCAGACGTGTTCCTGCTTCATAGAAGGTCGCAGCATCTGAAGTAAGTATGGGGTGAGGGGGTGCAGGGAGGTGGGGTGCTCAGAGGGTGGGTGTGGATTGGGAGAGGGGGCGTGGCAGAATGACGAGGGACCATGTTTTTTTTTTTACAGGTAAAAAAACAGACTTCAGGGGAAGGTTTTCTTTATTTACAGGTAAAAAAATGATTCTGGGCACACTGGGGTGGGCTCCCAGTGTGCCACAAGTTTTTTGGGGGACATAAGGCCCGATGGGGTTGGGCACCCCGTCGGTAAAAGTGCGTATGGGGACATAATGCGACGAGTTGAACACCCCCGTCGGCAAACAAATTGAACTGGGGACATGCTGACACGGGATTGGGGCATCCCGATGTCAGCTTTGTGGGGATTGTGTGGTGGGTGGCAGCAACCGCCATATTTATTGGAATGCTTCACCAGGAAAGGCACGTAACAGAGTCTTGTCATCTGATGCTCCAATAAGGAAACTGCACCTCATTGGAGCAGCAGATTTCTTTCAACTCCATGTCTCTCTTTGAAACTGCTGTCTTCATCAGAATGCTCACTGATTGGCGGCTGAGGGACGCACCCACTAAAGCATCCCCTGCATTGGCTGCAACACTAACACACCTCTGAAAGTGCTACTACCGGAAGATGTTGCTTTCGCATGCACAAGCCAACATAAAAATGATGAGTTCACACAGAAAAGCAGGGAAGCCAAGAAGGCAGAGAGACTAGCTAAGGTGGCAGCTGAAACTAGGATTGCTGCAAAAATCCAAAATGGGAATAAACTATTTTTTCGCTACATTCAAGAAAAGAGGAAGGGTGGGAGATTATTAGACTTAGAGACAAGGATAGGATCATTGAGGATGATGGACAGAAGGTGACTGCTCTGAATAATTTCTTCTGTTCAATGTTCATGAAGGAACACGGAGGACCAATGCCAGACAGTTTCATTAATGCAGCTGACAATGGGATTCTGCTAAAAAAAACACCATCAATTACCACCGGTAGGGTCAGGGGGCTCTAGAACAGCTGAGGGTGGACAAAGCACCTGGGCCAGATGGGTTTCATACAAAGGTGCTAAAGGAGATTGCAGAGGAACTGGTGGGCCCCCTGTCATACCTGTTTATCAGATCACTGCAGACAGGAGTCATGCCAAGGGACTGGAGAAGAGCAGATGTGGTTCCTCTACACAGGATGGAGTACAGAGGAAACCAGCAACAAAAGATTGGTTTGCCTCACTTCGGTGGGGAAACTAATGACCTTAATTAAGCAAAACCTAGTAAAGGACCTGGAAGAGAGCAATCTTCAGGAAATCAGACAGCATGGGTTCATAGCAGGCAGGTCATGCTAGATGAACCTGATTATGTTTTTTGACTGGGTGACCAAGGAATTAGATATGGGCCACCCAGTGGACCTCCTCTACTTCAGTTTTAGCAAAGCCTTTGAGTCAGTGCTGCACAACAGCCTGCTGAGGACGTTGGAGGACCTAGGCATGGCCAAAAGCATAGTCAGGTGGGTAGGAAATTGGTTAAGGGACAGAAGGCAGAGAGTGGTGGTAAATGGGACGAAGTCAGATGAGAAAGAGGTCACCAGCGGAGTGCCCCGGGGTCAGTCCAGGGCCCAGTCCTGTTTATTATGTTCATTAGTGACTCTGATGTAGGTATCCAGGGCAAGCATGCACTCTTTACAGATGATACTAAACTAGGAGGTAGAGTTGATAGCAAAGAGGTGGTTGGGGACCTAAAAAAGGACCTACAGAGGCTGGAAAGTTAGTCTAATATCTGGCAGCTAAGGTTTAATGTGAAGAAGTATAAGGTTATGCATCTAGGCAAAGGTAACCCAAACACTGAGTATTGGCTCAATGGGGTCAAAATCAAAACCTTGCAGGAAGAAAGGGACCTGGGGTCACCATATGTGACACCCTTAAGCAATCCAGCCAATGCAGTAGAGCTTACAGAAAGGCCAGCAAAATGCTGTGGTGTATAGGGAGAGGATTCGACAGCAGGGACAGGGAAGTGATCCTGCCACTCTATAGGTCACTGGTGAGACCTCACTTGGAGTACTTCATTTTTTTTTTTGTTTGAGGGGAGTTTGAAGTAGGAGGTGAGTTTGTCTCTGAGAGCTTATTTGTCTCCGAGATATTTTATAAGTTTTGCTAGTGTTTTTGAATTTGCAGCTTAAATCTGTTGGGGTTAGCACTGTGGGGAAGGGGTTCTTTGCCCAGTAACAGAGTAGCCAATCAAGTTTGTTTGGATTTCAGTTTAAATCTATCTTTAATTTTTTACTGAGGCATTTTGTTGTTAATCTTTTTATTGAGATATAAAAAGACACATACAAGCATAAACAAAAAGAAATATCCACCATCAAGAAGTACAAAGGAAATCACTTATCAAGCATGTTATATATATATATATATAAAAAAACATACAACAGGATGCTTAGTGTACACATGATGATGATACAATTGGCCTTGATTATATCAGGGAAGATAAATAGATGAGTTATAATCATAAGACATAAAGGGTTGTAAAAACTAATCAGGTACAAAATAGATGCTAATAACAGGCAATGGTTAGACATGTAATAATTTATATAAAGTGATACCTATAAGAATACAAACCTTGAACAGTAGTGGAGGAAGAAGAAATACAAAAGGAGGTATGAAACAGATATAAAGGAAAAAGGGAAGGAACAAGAGTAGAAAGAAGATAAGGAGTGATATCTGTGCACGATAATATTGAAAGACCCTAATCACAAACAGAAGGAGTAAAAGCTGAATAAGTCTAAGGATTAGGGTATGTTAAAACTTAGGAATTAATGTATTTGGAATAATCTTGCCAGCACTGATCATATGTAATGAGTCGGTCATGAATAACATGTGATAAACGATCTAATGAGGCATAATGAGAAAGATTTTGTAAAATATCTGAGAAGGAGGGAACCGAAGTAGATTTCCATCTCATCAATATTAAATGTTTAACCAAAAGGAAAAGTATATATAACCATCTAAAATGTGCATGTGAGAAGGAGATACTGTTTGGACTATGGATGCCCAAAAGAAATAATATAGGATCGAAGGGTAGTTTTTGTCCTATGACTTTAAAAGCAAATGAGCAAACTTTATGCCATAATTTATTAATGGAGGCATATGACCACAAAATATGGAGCAAATCCCGTTGGTCTGATTACATCGCCAACAGTTATTATTGTTTAGTAAACTCATACATTGAAGGATGGAGGGGGTTCTGTACCACAAATGTAGAATCTTAATTTGTATTAAAGAACTACGAGTATCCTTAAATAAAATGTGTGCAAAAAACCAGCATTTGCTCCATTGTGAATCAGAAATATTGTAATGAAGAAGGTTGCTCCATTTAATTTTGACTGAAATGGATTCATCAGGGAGATTATCAATAATGTCTTTATAAATGGAGCTATTCAGTTTTTCAGTTTTACCCAGTACGAGATGTAGTGATCCAGAAGATTATGTTTATGAACAAAATTTGTAATACAGTTATAAGCAGTTTGAATTTGTAAAAACTTCCCAAAGTCCTGGTTAGGGAGTTTCCAGGACTTCTGCAAATCAGAAAATGTTCTGAGGGTAAGTGAGTTCTGGCCTAGGATGTCTCCAAGAAAGAAAATGCCTTTATTCTTCCAAGTGTGATAGAAAGTCAGATAATTTTCCAAGGTAAGTAAAGGGTTGCCCCATAAAGGAGCATATAACCAGGGTTTGGGGTTAGATTTCAAGAATTTGTGGATTCATTTCCAGTAAAAAACAGAAGATTATATAGTCGGGTGGGCTTTTAATTTAAAAGTAAGGGGGTTAAAAATAAAGGAAGTAGGAATTCCTCCAGGACACAAAGCAGATTCCATTGCAATCCAAACAGGAGCATGAGAAGAAGGTTTCTGAAACCATTTAATGGTTTGGGCTGTCCGAAAAGCCCAAAGATAGCCTTTGAACCAGGGGAGTCCGAATCCACCTTTCTTCCAGTGTGAGCAGAGTTTGTTATGGCTGAACCTCGGTGGTTTCCCATCTCATATGTAGTTACCTATTTGTCTATCAATTTTGGCAAGAAAAGGGGATGGCAAAATTAAAGAAATTTTGGCGAACAGGTAAGGAATCTTGGGAGATATGGACATCTTAATGGATGCAATTTTCCTCAGAAAGGAAAGGTTAAGAAGTTTCCATCTATCTAGAATTGTTTTTATGTTGTCGAGTAAAGGATTAAGGTTAGTGTCCCATATTTTCCCTAAATTGCTGGATATTTTAATACCTAAATATGTTAAACCTTGAGGTGACCAACAAAATCCAAGAGGTATGTTCATAAAGGGTTTACAGTGGTCATTAAGGGGTAGAGTTTCTGATTTGCCATAATTTAAAGCAAGGCCTGAAATATCTGTAAATTTGTTAAGTAAATCAACCAGCAGAGGTCCAGCCTCGTTCAAATTTTCAAGTAGAATTAAAATGTCATCAGCATAGGAAAGTGAGATATATTACATGTTTCCCACAGGGATACCCTTGATACCAGCAGATTAGCACAGGCAAGCAGTCAAGGGTTCCATAGCTAAAATGAACAATGAAGGAGATAGAGGACAGCCTTGCCTGGTTCCCTTTGCCAACTGGAAATGGGGAGAGATAGTCGAATTGGTGAGCACTCTAGCTACCGAGGAATTATATAATATGTTGATCCAAGAGCAGAAGGAATAGGGAAATCCAAAATAAGAGAACACTTGATAGAGGTAGTCCCAATTTAAGGAATCAAAGGCTTTCTCAAAATCGATGGCTATAGCAGCTGTCGGTGAGTTAAGAGATTTGGCTTTATGAATTAGGTTGAATAGGGAATGTAAGTGGTCGGGTCCGGACCTATGTTTACTAAAACCAGCTTGCAGCCAGCCCGGTGGCGCTGAGGGTTGAGGCGCTGGTTGCCACACCTCGTGCCATGCCGGCGACCCATGTTCGGGAACAAGCACAGGTTGTCGGGGGTCGGCGGGGAGGAGATGGATTGAGCATCCGGAGGACTGCTCTCCATTTCCGGGTTGGGGGGATTCGGGCGGCCGGTGCTTGCCTGACCTCTAGCGGAGGCTGGGAATCGACAACACACAGCCGCAGAGACAGGGGGGAGGCAGGACATGGCAGACGCTTGACTAGTGCATGCACAGGAGCGTGCGCGTACTCAGTCACTGGCGTCATTGCATGCCATGCCCGGCCGGAGAAAATTGGAAAAAATGGAGCCAGAGCATGACGCTGTTTCCTCGTCGCCATTCCCGGAGGACGCCCCTGGCATGGACCCGTTCTGCTGGGTTGAGTTGCTCCCCACCACCCTGCCGTGAAGGGTAAGTTGCGGGGTGCTGAAGGGAGGGGGTCTCATGTCCCGGGATGGCGCCGGAGGAACGGCGGAGTGCGGGGGGAGGCTCCTAAGAAATAACATCAGAAAAAAAAAAACAGCTTGCGAACAATGGGTGAGTTTGGAAATCAGAGGCTCAAGTCGAGAGGTAAGTAATTTAGCAAATAACTTCCCATCCGTATTCAACAAAGAAATTAGTCTATAATTAGCTGGATTTAAGGGGTCTTTATCTTTCTTAAGGATTAAGGTTATGATCGCTTCAGCACAAGAGGGAGGAAGTTTGCCAGTGATGGAGGCTTCTTGATAAACATTGAGAAGAAGGGGGCATAAAATATTGGAGAACGTTTTATAGAAGTCAACTGAAAATCCATCACCACCAGGAGATTTACCAGGTTTCAAGGATGACAGGGCAATGAGAATCTCTTGCAATGAAAAGGGTTTATCTAAAAGATTAATTTCAAGTGAAGAGAGATGGGGAAGATGTAAAGTTTGGAGAAACTGTTGAATTTGTTCAGTAGATGGGGGCTTTGTATTAGAGTATAATTTTTGATAAAAGGCTCTCATAATATGGTTAATAGATGGATTATCATAGTGAGTTATGCCTTGCTCATCTTTAAGACTTAAAATATATCATTCCAATTGTTGTGCTTTAAGCTGGTAAGCTAGAAGTTTCCCATTTTTATCGCCATGCTTCCCAAATTTTTGTTTAAGTTTAAAAAGGGCCAGTTCGGTTTTACGGGAGATTAATTTGTTAATTTTGATTCTAAGTTGAAGAATTTCAAGGTGAAGGGGGGAGTCAGGGTGATGTTTGTTGGAGGAGAAGTATAAGTTTTCTTTAATTTTAAGTGATTTTTCCATGTCAGCCAATTGTTGCTCATGTAGTTTTTTTCTGTGGGCTGCATAGCTGATAATTTTCCTTGGGATTGTAGCTTTAAGGACTTCCCATCTAGTAGACATAGAAACTTCGGAAGAATTGTTGTGAGTAAGGAAGTCCTGAATTTGCATTTTGATCATAGATAAAAAATCAGGATCTTTAAAAAGGAAAGGATCTAGTCACCAATAAGTAGATTTAGGTGTAGGTGGACCCCATAAGAGATGTAGTTTAACAGGGGAGTGATCCAAAATAATAATGGAAGAAATGGAAGAGTCAATGGTCTTTTCAATTATTGCAGGAGAGGTTAGCCAATAATCAATTCTACTATATGTTTTGTGAAAGGAGGAACAAAACGTATAGTCTCGGTCCCAGGGATGTAGCGAACACCATATGTCAGTTAAACCAATGTCCTGCATAAGTAATGAAAGGACCTTTATGCTTCTGGGATGAGCTCCTGTAGTAGGATTACTTCTATCTATACTAGCTTCTAAAGTTATGTTTAGATCCCCACCAAGGATAGTTGGTGTATTATCTGTATTAAGGGTTAAAATTTGTTGAGCTAAATTGTGGAAGAATTCTGGGGAGTCAATATTGGGACCATAAACATTAACAAGCAGAAGAGGACCGGAATTAGTATTCAGTTTGACCATCACCCATCTGCCTTCACTATCGGAGAGGGATTTTTTTAAGGGACCATTTAAGATTTTTATGTACCAGAATGGCAACCCCTCTTATTTTTGAGGTATAAGATGAATCATATATTTAACTGACACAATATTTTTTAAGCCTGTGACCATCCTTTGTTAATAATGTTGTTTCTTGAAGGAAAGCAATTTGTGTTTTATATTTTTGAAGCTGAGAAAGGATTTGCTTTCACTTATAAGGAGAGTTAAGTCCCTTCACATTCCATGTATATAAAAGTAAATCACTCATAGTGTTGGTAATAAAAGAAGGGAAAGAACAAGGATAGTGAATGGACATATAAAATAAACAGAGGATGGTCAGAGTGTAGGCTAACAACAACAAATATACAGGAGGTGGCAGGAATAATCAAAGGGAGTTTAATCGGCACAGATATCCTTATATAGATATAATAAGTGAATAATAAAAGGAAAAACATTATTTAGCAGTCACTATTTAACACACTATTACACTGGAAAAAATGACTTCTTCGATGAACGATGAGATATGAGTCACTCACCGAACTCTTAGGTGTAGGAAATTGGAATAGACTAAAAAGGACCAGTTGAAAGCTGGTCAAAACCTAGGGTCTAAACCTTCTAATACAATATGAACATTACCATCAATCAAAACTGATCAGAAGTCACTATACTATGTTAGGCAGGGAGCCATATTAACCTCAGCATACTATAACAGCAACTATATTCATAAAAGTAAGACAATAATACCACAGAACAATAATAATAATAATATTTGGTATCTATAAGAATAGTTGAAAAGCCAACTTCTTATAATTGGAAGCCTAAATTTGCTGTAAAAGAAAACCAGTAAAGCCTTAAATGTATGCAATCAGAGGAAAAGGCACTTATTCAATATAGCTGTTAGAAGAAAAAAAGGTAATTACTGCATTGAACATCTTATAAGACTAACATAACGTTAGCACAGGATGGGCATTAATAAGTGAATAAAAAAGAAATGGTAAGGAAATAGAAGCCCCTTACCTTAAGCCAATTCAGTACAGGGATAAATATACGGGTTATCTGGCTTCAGATAAATCTATGTACACAGTTGGATTTAAAATAAATGCTGCAACCCATTACTCAAAAAATTGCCAGTATATGTAATATATGGGGTAGATAGGTCTATGTAATAGGCCCATCGAGCCCCACATGAAAAGGATAATTTTATTAAGGCGTTGCTTGAAATGCTAATTAGGCTTTGAGTAGAATAGGGCATAGAAAGACAAGCATAACATAGATATTGCAGTTATAGACATCCGAAAATGGCTAGCATCTGAGGTAAATTGTGATTTTTTTTTCAAATAGGAAAATAGAAGGAGTTTGGCAAAAGAGAAGTCGGGTAATCAGATTGTTCTCAATATTATAACACAGGTATGGGGGGAAATAATGCCTTGTCCTTGGGTATTTATATAGTAAGAACAATGTTAACTGGATGGGGGAAGGAGTAAGTTTAATTAGGAAATGCACCAATATTCAAAAGCTGGAGTCATAGTATTGGGCAAAAATAAATATAAAAAGTAACAAGATTGCAAAATGCAGTAATCACCAGAAACTATGTACCAAAATTTTATAAAAGGGGGGGAAATTAAAAAAAGTGCCAAAGTTCAACTGAGAGGATACAATATTACGTAGAATTAGAGCCAGAGATAACATTTACAACAAACCGCGATGTACAGCCTTCCGCCGTCACAACCTGCTGGAAGACAGATATCACAAAAAGAAGGTTGCACAGGGCGAGTTGATTCAATTGGCAAAAACTGCTTTTACAGCAGACAAAATCCTGATACAACTGATCAGGAAAAAATAGAGACAACCTATAAACAGCATTACCATTACTTTATTTGCTCCAATAATTAAATTTTGTATTTGCTTTGGGATTTGGCTATATGTCTTTTTATTGGAGGCTCACGAGATTTAATGGGAGAGCTAGCAACAGCATCTGCCCATGAGGAATTTGCAGATATGATGACCTGTGTAGCTGTGTGTGAATTACAGGGAATATCATCTGTATTTTGGTCGATACAACCTCTTGCGATGCATGTGCTAGAAGAGCAAACATTATTTAATGGTATGTCAGGATTCACAATCGAGTAAGCAGTAGAGGGCCGATAGGTGTTAGTAATACTGTCATTATGGCAACATGAGAGTTTGACTGAACCAGATTCAGAATGTATTTTTCTTTGATTCTTTTGGATTTCCTGTGAGAGAAAGCTGCTGTGGCAGAGCTGGACTGGGATTCCAATTGCATAATTTCTCCCTCATCGACCTGTGCAGAAATTCCTTCCAGTCATGTAGACTCCAGACTGCCTATAGGATTCACCTCAGAAATCGGTACCTTTGGGGCGGATAACGGAAACGAGACATCCAAAAAGCTAGCAAGAGCGTCGGGGGCATTGAAATCTTTAAACGAGGAACCTTGAAAAATGTGCATTGTGGCCGGATAGCGTAAGGCAAATTTTATGCCTCTTTGGTGCAATATCGTTTTCAAAGGATTGAATGCCATTCTTTTAGAAGTTAGCTCCTTTGAGAAGTCTCTATAAATGAGGATTTTGTGATCTCACCACTTAAGTTCTCCTACTTCTCTAGCATGCTTAAGGATCAGTTCAGTATGTGTGTAATTTAGGAAGTGGACAATGATGGATCTGGGTCGATGATCTTGGGAAGGCTTGGGACCAAGGATTCAGTGAGACCGCTCAATAATCAAAGGTAAGTTGGGGGTAACTTTAACAAGGTTGGCATAACACAGAGCAGCAAAGCAGATGTATCCCCCAATTCAGCACTTTCAGGGAAACCGAGAAAACGTAAATTGTCTCTTCTGTTTCGATTTTTAATATCATCGATTTTGGATTGGAGAGATTTAATAGTGCAGTCTTGATCTCGAATCGTGGCCTGTAGGTTATGTATGGAAGTTGCGTTTTTGGTAATTGCGTTTTCATTTATAGCAATTTTTTGGTGTACTGATTCAAGCATGGCAGTATTCTGGTTAGTAGCTGTTTTTAAATTGCTGATGTCAGTTAATATCTTTGAAAACATCTCTTCCACTTTTGCAAGTGCGTTGGATTGCAAAAGGAAGTCCGCCATAGCGTTGGCTGATAAGGCCTACCAATATTAGTACTAAGATGCTCGAGTAGAGATGTAAATGCTCAAAATAACTTACAAGTTGCATGAGGCAGGTAGTTTACAGGCTGAGATTGAAAGTTGGCTTCAAAGGAAGGTCTGGGTATGAATATATGAGGTTAAATTACTGCATTCCCTGCAGAGAAGACTGATTATGCTGCCATCTTCTGTCTGGTCAGGCCCAGCCCCCCACTGAGGCATTTTGTGTGAGGGGAGTTTGGAATAGGAGGTGAGTTTGTCTGTGAGAGCTTATTTATCCCTAAGATATTTTATAAGGTTTGCTGGTATTTTTGAATTTATAGCTTAAATCTGTAGTTAACAGTTGCTGACTGAGCACTGTGGCTGGTTTGGCTTTGTAAGTTTTGCTGGTGTTTTTGAATTTGTAGCTTAAATTTGTAGTTAACAGTTGCTGGCTGAGCACTGTGGCTGGTTTAAAAAAAGCTTAAATCTGTATTTAACAGTTGCTGGCTGAGCACTGTTGGGGAGGAGTTCTTTGTCCAGTAACCAATCAAGTTTGTTTGGATTTCAGTTTAAATCTATCTTTAATTGTTCACTGAGGCATTTTGTCTGAGGGGAGTTTGGAATAGGAGGTGAGTTTGTCTCTGATAGCTTATTTATCTCTGAGATATTTTGTAAGTTTTGCTGGTGTTTTTGAATTTGTAGTTTAAATCTGTAGTTAGTTGCTGACTGAGCACAGTTGCTGGCTGAGCACTGTGGGGGAGAGGTTCTTTGCCCAGTAACAGAGTAGCCAATCATGTTTGTTTGGATTTCAGTTTAAATCTCTCTTTAATTGTTCATTGAGGCATGTTGTTTGAGGAGAGTCTAGAATAGGAGGTGAATTTGTCTCTGAGAGCTTATTTATCTCAGATATTTTGTAAGTTTTGTGGTGTTTTTGAATTTGTAGTTTAAATCTGTAGTTAACAGTTACTGGCTGAACACTGTGGCTGGTTTGAAAAGGCCCCCCCAGCCTTTCTTAAATATTGAAAAGCCACTGGAGGTTGGACTTCAAGGCTGTGAGGGGGGAGCTTGGGGAGCTGGGAAATAGTGTTGCCAACAGACAGGGCCAAGATAGAAAGAAGATGAACCATGAGAGGGAGAATGGAGCAGAGGGAACAAAAAATAGAAAAGGATAATGGGGTCAGGAAGATGGCTTGGGGCAGTCTGGGAAGGGGACAAGGTAGTGCAGCAGGCAGGAATGAGGGTCAGTGGAGGGGAGGGGGCAAAGGAATCAGGGACGGTGTGGAACAGAAGTCACAGGGAAGGAAGGATCATGGGGTGCAATAACTATGGAGGGGCAGTATTCATGGACACCCTGTAGAGGATGGGGGGGGGTGCCCAGTCTGTATAAGGCTGGGGAGGCTAGAGAAGGATGTACTAAGGCTAATGGGGGAAGTGTCAAAAATGAGGAAGGGGCATATTAGGTTGGGTGGAGAAGGGAATGTGGAAAGCACAAAAGACATCCAGGAAAAGAAAAAAGATGGGTGGGACAAGAGGGACGGGGGGTGGTCAGGACAAGGGAGCAGTGGAGGTGACACAGGTACGGGAGACAAACACTCAAGGAGAACAGGCGAAGGAGTACAGGGAGTTGGTAACGCAGTAAGCTCAGATGGTGGCAGACCTCTAACAGAGGAGTCAAAGGAGGGGAAGGAGGAAGAGGAAGCGCAGTTCATGGGTACAAAGAACAAAAAGGCTGGGGAGGTTGATGGAGAAATAGGTGAATTGGGGCAAGAAGGGTTGAGTACAGCGGAGAACACGGGGGGAGAACCAGAGACAATAGGAGGGAATATTGTGCAGGAGGAAGAAGGAGAGGAGATGCGGTAAGACGGGAAGGAGAAGAAGGGAGGTGTCTTGGTGTTGGGGGACTCAATACTAAGAGGAGTCAGGAGGGGCAGCAAAGGGGAGAGACGCAGTAGAATCTGGGTGAAAGCCGTGCCAGGAATGAAGGTGGAAAGGGTGGGGCAATCCATACTAAGGTATGCGAGCAGGGGAAGGGAAAGGCCTCACCTAATAATACACCTGGGGACGAATGACCTGGCTGATGACATACTTCCCGTTCCCAGGACAAGTATGGCAAGAAAAGCGAGCATTCAAGAGTTTAACGAATGGCTGGGGGCCTGGTGTCAGGAAAAGGAGTACAGGCCGGTGGGGGGGGGGTCTGGGAACACAGCAGTCTGTACACAAAAGATAGACTGCACCTAATTGAGGAAGGAAAAAACGTACTGAAGGCAAGGATAGGGAAGCACATTGAGGAGCATTTAAATTGGAGAGGGCTGTAGCAGGATGGATAGAGGTGTTCTGATGCCTAGTGATATGAAACAAATGGGCTTACTCCTGTGTTAGTAAGGTAAGGAGGAAGGCGACTACTAAGAGAGCAGACATAAGGGAGAGAGCGGAGGGTAGAGATAAGGTTGGAGGGTGGTAACACTAAATGCTAGGCATCTGGGGAATAAGGGGGAAGAACTGCAGGCTCTCCTGGAGGAGGGGGGCGTGGACTTGGTGGCTATAACCAAGACATGGGCCACCCAAATCCACGACTGGGACATGACAGTTCCGGGGTACAGATTACACCGGAAGGATGGGGAAAAGGGGAAGGCGGGAGGGGGGTGGCACTGTATGTAAAGGAGGGATTAAAATGTGTAAGGGAGGAGGGAGACAAGAAAGATACAGAAGCACAGTGGGTGCAACTACAGGATCCCAAAAATAGATCACTAAGACTGGGGTGGTGTACAGGCCACCCTCTCAGTCTAAAGGGATGGACAGGGTACTGGCAGATCAAATCAGGAGGAACTGTGGGAAAGGGGGGGTGACAGTAGGGGACTTCAACCTGCTGGGTGTGGAGTGGGACACACCTTCTGCAAAGAACAGAAGGGAGCAGGAAATGCTGGACGCCTTCCAGGAAAGCTTTCTAGTACAGTTAGTCAAGGAACCAAGTAGGAAAAGGAACACCCTTGACCTCATTCTGATGAACAGGGAGTGGGTGAAGGATGTGAGGGTGGAGGAACAACTGAGGGGAGTGACCACCGGACAGTATGGTTCCAGTTACAGATGGCTAAAGAGAAGGGGGCATCTGACACAAGGGTGCTGGATTTCAGGATCGCCAACTTTAAAATGATGAGGGAAGTGGTACAGGGGTTCCTGTGCAAAATTCAACTGGGTATGGACACACAACAAAGGATGGAACTGATAAGACAAGGGATAGTGGAGGCAACACAAACTTGCTGTAGGGCACAGACTAAGAAGGCTAGGGGAAAGAAACTCAGCTGGATAAATAAAGGGGTGCTAGAAGGGTGAGGAAGAAAGAGGCAGCTTACAGGAGATACAGAAAATCGGGAAGTGTGGAGGATAGGGAAGAATATCAGAAAGAAGCAAAGGCAGTGACCAGGAGGGTAAGGACAGCCAAGGCAGCAAGGGAACTCAGGCTGGCACAGGGCATAAGAAAGGGGGAGAAGGACTTCTTCAGTTACATCAGGGAGAAAAGAAGCTGTAAGGACCAAATTGTAAGAATTAAGAAGGAGGGGGGATGGGTGGAAGGGGGGTGAAAAGGCAGAAGTGCTCAACGACTACTTCTGTTCAGACTCTACAAAAGAAAAGGAGGGAGCACTACCCATTTATTTTATTTATTTATTTAAATCTAGGATTACAATACTACCCATAGTAAGAGGGAGGATGAAAACAGATTGTGGAGAGGTGATGGACAGAGAAATCACAGTGGGAAGGGTAATGGAGGGGTTAAGGGCATTAAGGGTAGACAAGGCACCAGGACTGGATGGAGTACATTCGAGAGTGCTGAAGGAGCTGGCAGAGGTCCTGGCAGAACCCTTGACAGACTTATATAATTCATCTCTAGACACAGGATGCGTACCGCAGGACTGGAGACTGGCTCACATGGTTCCCTTCTCTACTGGGTCAACACAGCAGAGATAACCGCGCATGCAATACCGCACTGTCAATAGTGCGAATGGTGCTATGGCAACAGGGGTGTTTTAAGCATATGGGAAGAACTGCTACCCCTGTCTCTGTAGACCCACAAGGAGGAGGGTGAAGGACGCTGCCGGAGTGGTGCTCTGCTGAGCTGCTCCGCTGGTGGAGTGGCTAGAGCACCTGCCCCTGGTGGCATCAGGGATCTGAGGCTGTGGTTTGATTCTCCCCAGGTCCCGGACTTCTGCTGCCATTCTGTTTTGTTGTGGAAAGAAAAAAACTGCAAGTGGATTTTTTTCTTTCCACAAAGTCCACGACCCCCCGGAGTTGGTTATTTTTAGTCCAGGGGCTGAAAAAGCGTTGCTGCAGTGTGCACAGTGGTGTGTTTCATCGGCATTTTGTGCTGACTCTCTTTTGCGGCATGCTATTATGCATGCGGCATTCTTGGTATGCGCAGTTTTCACCACGCTGTTATGACCCCATGCTGTTCCCATCCACAAGAGTGAACCCAAGGACAAACCAGTGGACTATAGGCCAGTAAGTCTAACGTCCATAGTGGGGAAGTTAATGGAGAAAATCCTAAAGGAGAGGCTAGTGGCACTACTGGAGGTGAAGGGGTGCAGGACGGGAGTCAGCATGACTTCGTCAAGGGCAGGTCATGCCAGACCAACCTGGAGGAATACTATGATGGGGTAACTAGGCAAATTGATGGGGGCGCCATGCGGCAGATATCCTGTACCTAGACTTCAGTAAGGCCTTCGATTCAGTACCACATGGGAGACTTGGAAGCAAGCTACAGGGTACAGGAGCAGGAGCAAAATTGGTGGGGTGGGTGGAGAACTGGCTAAAAGATAGGCAGCAGAGGGTGGTGGTAGGTGGGGAATACTCAGCCCCTAAGCCTGTGACAAGTGGTGTTCCACAGGAGTTGGTGTTGGGCCCAGTGCTGTTTGGCATATTTTCTGCAGACATCTCAGATGGCATCAGCAGCAAAATCGGCCTATTTGCAGATTACACCAAGATGGGAGCGGTGGTGGGTGATCGGGGGGGCTACAGGAGGATCTGGCAAGGCTGGAGGCATGGTCTGACAGATGGCAGCTGGGGTTCAATGGAAAAAAATGCAAGATGCTGCACTTTGGAACAATAAATCCAAGCAGAAACTACCATCTGGGGAGGGGGTGTGCAGCTGGAAGTAACAGAAGAGGAGAAGGATCTGAGGGTGCTCATCATGGGAGCAATGAACAATTCTGCACAATACAGAAAGGCAGCAGCAATGGCTAACAAAATGCTGGGGTGCACTGCAAGGGGCATTACCTCGAGAAGAAGGGAGGTTATTCTACCATTATACAGATTGTTGGTTAGACCCCACCTGGAATACTACATGCTGTACTGGTGCCCGTACCTACAAAAGGACATTAGGCTGCTGGAGGGGGTGCAGTGTAGAGCAACGAAGATGATTCAGGGCCTGGGAGAACTGCCATATGAGGTCAGACTAAAAGAGTTAAACATGTACACACTGGAGGAGAGGAGGGACAGGGGGACATGATTGGCACCTTCAAATACATGAAAGGGATAATCAGAACAGACACAGAGGGTCTATTCAGGAGGAGGGTGGGGAGATACACTAGGGGCCATGACATGAGATTGGAGGGGGGGGTAGATTCAGGAGGGAGGTGAGGAGACATTTCTTTACAGAGATGGTGGTGGCAAAGTGGAACGCACTGCCAGCTGAGGTGGTGGCATGTAACTCAGTGGAATGCTTCAAGAAGGGGTGGGACAGGGCAAAGGGGAGGGCAAAGCAAGGTAAGGGGGGGGTGGGACAGTTGCTGAATAGGGAGCTAACTGCAGTCTCGAGCAGCCAAGATAGACCATGATTGCCTTTTGCTGATGGCAATTTTCGTATATTCGTATGTGTTCAGTACTGTGGTCCACACCTTAGGAAAGACAGGTATAGGCTATAAGTAGTGCAGGGAAGGGACACAAAGATGATACAGGGCCTCCAAGGGCTCCCATATGAGGAGCGCTTGAAGGAACTAGATATGTACTTGCTGGAGACTAGGAAAGAGAGAGGGGGGATATGATCGAGACTTTCAAAAATGGCATGCACAGGGCAGGTGCATAGCCTGCAGGGGTGGATATGTGCCACGTACATGCACGCAAGCCAGGTGCAGCATGCAGAGTGGCAATGTGCAGCTATGCTGCCTGCACATGCGCCATCTACATGGGAGTGGGGCTGTGTACCAGGCATGTAGTGGAGCGCTCAGCCCATGCACGACCATGCATGAGACTTGCATACGCATGCCACATGGCATGCACAGATACACAACCCTAAACAGACGCATAAGCCACACCACCGGCAGCAGCCCAAACAGCGGCAAACAGGCGTAAGACAGGTCCATAGCAGAGGGCACAGACAAGACCCTGCTGTGTGTGTGTGTGTGCAGCCATGGACACCCTACCACCCATAGACCATGCCGCAAGCACCCACCACATACGGCTATGCATGCCAGCATGGCTCCAAAGTGTGCAGGTCGCCAGATGGATGTGCAACCATGTGTGCCCCCACAAGCTGCAGCAACTGCCAGAAAGCAGTGCCCATGTCACACGACACCGTGGCATGGGCAAATGTACGCCATAGGACACCACCACAGCAGACAAGGTTTTGCACACCTGCAGAATGGCAGGGCAGTGCACATGACATGCCAGGCGAAAAGGCACGGCAGCATCGGCAGGTGGGTCCAGATCGGGGAACAGAACATGGCCCAGCAGCTGTATGCCACTGCAGGCCCCCCCCCCCCACAGCATGCGAGTGCAGTTGCAGCCCCCGCACCACAAACAGGTCAGGGAGCCACCCACGGCCTGGCAGATGAAAGACACTGCAGGCATCACACACACACACACACACACACACACACACACGAGGCAGTGAACTGACAGGGAATAGCGGACATATATTTATTAGCACAGCAAAGAAAACTGAACGATACAATGCCATGTACAGTATAACTCCGTTTATCTGTACCTTGGAAATCTGAAACTCTCAATTAACCGAATCTAACCCTTGTCCCCCACAAACATTTTTATCTAATTAAGAGGCCTTCATGTGGCACTATATTCACTTAGCGCTTAATCGGTAGTTAACCAGAGTACAAAGGCAAATCAGTTTCAGTGCTTAATTAGCTGATAGCTATAGTATAATAGACAAATTAGTTTCATCTGGATGCTGAATGGCTCTTAACAGCTCGTTATAGCAATCAGCTTGTGTCTTGCTACCCGCTTTGTTTGCTGCAGGTGACACTATGGTGAAACGAAAGTGTTCTGTTTTAGAACTCAGTCAGAAGCTCCAGATTATAGAGTGCCTTGAGCGAGGGCAAAAAGTAGTGGCTGTAGCTCGGCAGTTTGGTCTGGGTAACGCTACTGTGTCCGACATTAAGAAAGCCAAGCAGAAAATAAGGGATTTTGCAGCATCAATGGACTGCTGCTTGTCACATGAAAAGCGAAAAACAATGCATTCCTGTAGGAACAATGCCCTGGACAAAGCAGTCTTTTTATGGTTCGTACAGAATCACTCTAAGGGGACACCTATCTCGAGGACTATCTTGAAAGAGAAAGCTTTGTGCTTTCATTGTCAGCTGGGTGCCAACTATGCTTTTTCTGCCAGTGAGGGATGGCTGGACCGATTTAAAAATCGGCATGGAATCCGCCAGCTGGCATTCACATGCGAGATCATGTCAAGCGATGTCAAGTGTATTGATCCATTTCACCGAAAACTGAAAAAGAATTATGCTAAAAGAGGGAATTTCACCAGAAGCGCTCTATAATGCTGACGAGACCGGCATTTACTGGTGTCTCCTGCCAGAGAAAACTCTGGCCTCCTCTTCTGAAAAAAATGCACCAGGCTTCAAAAAAAATAAAGAGTGTCTGACTGTGCTCGCAACTTCAAATGCCACAGGGTCACACAAATTGCCTCTCCTGATCATCGGCAAGTCACAATCCCCTCGGTGTTTTAAACACATTAATATGGAAAGCCTACCTGCCCTGTACAGAGCTCAACAAAGCACGTGGATGAACACGGAAATCTTTAAGGACTGTTTTTCCAACAGTTTTGTCCTATCAGTCAGGAATCACCTACGCTGTTTAGGACTGCCTTTAAAATCTATTCTGCTTTTAGATAATGCCGGCGCACATCCTAGTGCAGAGACTCTACAAACAGAGGATGGGGCGATCCATAGTGAATTTTTACCTGCAAACATAACTGTGACCATTCAACCTATGGATCAAGGTATTTTAGCAACTGTAAAACGGATTTACAGAAGCAAACTCCTTGCAAGTGTTTCATTCGAGGAGAATGACTCTCATTTGCTTGTAGAAATTATCAAGTCCATAAATGTAAAAGATGTCCTCATTACCCTGGCGGAGTCCTGGCAGGAGATGAAGCAGGAGACCATTACCAAATGCTGGCAGAAATCACAACTGCTGGACCCTCCTGCTACACCTGAAGAGAACTTGGAAAGTGAGGGTAATCAGATGGATGAAGCTATGGCAACCCTACATTCAACAGCCGACCAGCTTCATGTTGCGAGGGAAATTGTCACTGAGTGGATTGAAGTGGATGACCACAATGCCGGGTATGAAGGCATGACAGAAGATGAGATTCTGTCAATTGCAAAGAATGAAACTATTGAGCCAGCAGAAGAAGAGGAAGATGATGAGCCCACCCCCAAAAAAATCTGTGCCCACTGATGCAGAAGCAGCAGACAGCTTTCAAAAATGTATTGATTGGCTCGAAACTCAATCCGACATGGATGGGGTACAACTGCTGCTTCTATGGCAGCTGCGACAGAAGGCTATCTGACAGCGCCACAATAATCATAGACAAACAACTCTGTCAGCTTACTTTAAAACTGTTTAACAGTTTAACAGATGTGGACTTTCTGGGACATACTTTACAGTACTGTGCAATCATTAGTTTCTAAGTATGGTACTGGTTTTCCTAATGTGCTATCAGTAATGTGCATTATTTATTTATTGTACAATACTTTGCTAATGTTTTTAACCAGTGTCATTAAATGCCGCTTACTAACAAAGGACCGCGTTGTGCTAGTATTTTCATTTTCTCTCATTTATCTGAAACCCCATTTATCCGAACATTTTTCATGTCCCCAGGCACATTCGGATAAACGGGGTTTTACTGTAATGCCAAACACCCTGCCCCCTCCGTACACCCACAATGGCACTGCCCCCTCACTGTACTGAAGGACATCCAGATGGCCCCGCCTGGGCCGAAATCTGGTCAATGGAAAATCATGTACACAAATGCTCACAGTCTGGGAAACAAGATCCCAGACCTGCAGGCAATAATGACAGAGGCTAAACTGGACATAGTAGCAATTAGCGAGACATGGTTTACCAGTAACCACACTTGGGAGACTTCAGTACCTGGCTATGCACTGTTCAGAAGAGACTGAGATACAAAAAGGGGCCGTGGAGTGACCCTGTATGTCAATGAAAATATAAAAACTACAGAAATTCAGAATACACATAAGGAGCCAGAAGAACTGTGGGTCACTCTGGAAACAGGAAATGGGACAGCCATACGAACTGGGGTTGTATACAGGCCTCCAGACCAGAGGGAGGACATAGACACATTACTGTTAGAAGGTATACAAAACATGACAGATAAAGGGGAGGTTCAGATAATGGGAGACTTCAACATGCCAGATACAGATTGGTCAATACCAGCAGGAACATCTGCCAGAACTAGGCACATGGTGGATTCCCTGAAGGGGTGGCACTGGGGGCTCAAACAACTGGTACAGCAACCCTCAAGAGACAGGGCTATCCTAGATCTAGTACTAACAGGGAAAGGATCACAGATCTCCAGGTAGAAGGTCACCTGGGGGCCAGTGACCATCACATGGCATGGTTCAATTTGGTGACTAGAACTAAATCATCCCATTCCAAGGCAAACATATGGGACTTTAGAGGAGCTGACTTTTTGATAAGATGGCCAACAGAGTTAAGTTAGCCCTGGCAAAAAGAAATACAGGTGAGTGGGTACAGGCAAAGTGGGCAAGCATTAAGGATGCAATACTTGAAACAACATCCCATTGTGTTAGAGAGAAAAGGAAGTGCAAAAGAAGAAGGAAACCACTTTGGTTCTCAAAAACAGTAGCAGAAAAGGTCAGAGCCAAATGGCTGGCCTTCAGGAAATATAAGAGAACGCAGCGGGATGAAGACAGGGAGGCATACCAAACTTCCCTAAGGGAAGCAGGGAAGGCAGTAAGGCAGGCAAAGGCCTAAACCGAGGAAACACTAGCACAAACAGTAAAAGAAGGTGACAAGACTTCCTATAGATATATTGGTGAAAGCAGAAAGTCCAGAGGGGGGGTATTGCTAAGATCAAAGGGGATAAGGGGGCATGTGAGGAGGAGGAGGACCATGTAAAAGCATCTATCCTAAATAGATACTTCTGCTCAGTATTTACTGAAGAGAAGGCAGGGCAGGGCCCACAGCTCAGCACCATGGACACAGGGAGGGGAAGGAGGTGTGCACTAGTCCCTTCACAAAAGAAAGGATCCTACAAGAGCTCGATAAGCTCAGGGTGGCCAAAGCAATGGAACCTGATGGCATACATCCCAGGGTATTAAAGGAGCTAAGGGTGGAACTAGCAGAGCCATTATCAGAACAGTTTAGTGAGTCTCTGAGCACAGGAGAGGTCCCAGAAGAATAGCGAAGGGCTCATGTGATCCCGCTACACAAGAGTGGTAGCAGGGAGGAGGCAGGGAACTATAGGCTAGTCAGTCTTACCTCAGTAGTGGGCAAGATTATGGAGGCACTCCTTAAGGAAAGGATAGTAAAACACCTGGAATCCATAGGAGCCCAGGATCCAAGACAGCATGGGTTTACAAAAGGAAGGTCCTGTCAAACTAATCTCATAGATTTCTTTGACTGGGTAAGCAGAGTGGTGTACCAAGGGTGAGCAGTTGATGTCACCTACCTTGACTTCAGCAAAGCTTTTGATACTGTTCCACATAGAAGATTGATTAATAAGTTGGGTAGGCTCGGGGTGGGTCAGACGTTGGTCAACTGGGTGGAAAACTGGTTGACGGGCAGAAAACAGAGAGTGGTGGTAAACGGTATACAGTCAGAAAAGAACCAAGTCGTAAGTAGGGTACCTCTGGGTTCAGTCCTGGGGCCAGTCCTCTTCAATATCTTCATCAGTGACATTGCAGATGGACTGGAGGGTAAGGTTTGTCTGTTTGCAGATGACACCAAGATCTGCAACAGAGTAGATGATCCAGATGGGGTGGGCAGAATGAGAAGAGATCTGGATAAACTAGCAAAATGGTCAAAAGAGTGACAACTGGAGTTTAATGCAAAGACCTGCAAGATCATGCACATAGGGAAGAGAAACCCTGAAGCCACCTATAGGCTGGGAGGAGAGTTGCTGGCAGCCACAAGGGAAGAAAGAGATTTGTGCATCATCATCACTGATTACCTGAAATCATCCTAGCAGACCACTAAAGCAGTAGGTAAGGCTAGGGGGATGTTTGGGTGTATTAGTAGGGGTATCACAAGTCGGAAGAGGGAGGTAATAATCCCTCTTTACAAGACACTGGTTAGGCCCCATCTGGAGTACTGCACACAGTACTGGAGGTCACACCTTCACAAGGACATTAACCAAATTGAGGAAGTCCAGAGAAGGGCAACCAAAATGGTGCAGGGACTGCATCAGACAACATATGAGGACAGGTTAACGGAGCTCAATATGTATACCCTAGAGCAAAGGAGGGAGAGAGGTGATATGATCAAAACATTCAAACACCTTAAGGGCATTAACAAGGTGAGAGTCTAACATGTTTCAATATAAGAAAAATAGCAGGACAAGAGGACACAGCATGAGATTAGAAAGATGCTGAGTAAGGGGTAATGTGAGGAAGTTCTTTTTCACAGAAAGGGTGGTGGATGCATGGAATGGCCTGCCTCAGGAAGTGTTGGATAGGAATACAGTGCAGGGCTTCAAACAGGCATGGGGTAGGCATAAGGGAGCAATAAGGATGAGTATGAATAAATAGGCCATTGACAGAGCAAAGGCCAATGGCCAATAAGGTAGAAAAAGAAATGGGCAGACCGGATGGGCCTTGCAGTCCTTATCTGCTGTCAGCTTCTATGTTTCTATGTTTCTATCAGTCTGTGACTGGTCCTGCTGCACCCCGTGACCCGGTCCCTTCACTGATGGCCGTTGCTCTTCCTCGCTGCTGCACTCCTCTGCAGGCTTTGGCCACTCCACCCACAGCAGCACAATTTGCCTGACAGGTCCCCTGTAGCGCTGTGGAGAGAACGTGACAGTTAGTACCATGTGCAGGTGTATGGTCCCCCCACCCACCCTCTGATGACATGACACACAGAGGTGCATCCCATCCTCCGCCCCGGAGCCAAGGCGAACAAACTGCCAGCAGTGGATGGGACATGCCATGAAGTGCGCCGCCATTGTACAGTGTGCTGTGTGAGTGATAGCATTCACACACACACACACACACACACACACACACACACACCCCTGGCATGTGGGCGAGCACCACCATAGCAAGATGGCCACTAGGATGGCCGACCAGTCACGCCCATCATAGTCACCGGATGGCCATAATGGCAGATAATCTACACATGCCGGTGATGGGCACAGCCCTGTAACACCACCTCTACATGGGCGCCCCACATGCATGAACCACGGGAAGTGGACACCACTGCCAGCCTGGCCAGGCCACACAAGGCACGCTGCAAACCAAATGATGGGCCAACGCCCAAAACCAACAGGTTCGCCACAGAGGTGCATGGTGATGAACAGATGAGGGCCACCTACCTGGGATGGAACCGAGACCCACCACAGGGTCCTTGGTTCAGAGTCACCCTGCTCACCCTCATAGTGGATTGTGTCTATGAACTCTGTCCTCCAGAAGTACCTGGGCATCCTGCGCTCCCACCCGCATGCAGTACAGTGCCCTCGGCATCACCACCATGACCGCTGCCCTGTCCTGCTGTAGCTGCCACAATAGTTCAATTCTCCTCTGCACGCCCGTGGTGTCTTGCAAGAGGAAGAGGAGGGTGACAGCAATGCAGAATGCAGTTAAACAAACAGGCATGTACAGATGCAGCTCCCCATCACCACCCACCTACAGGAACATGTCCCCTGTGTGACACACACACACCGGCGTAAAGGCCTGCATGGTCCAGAGATGCCCGTAACCACCCTTGTCCAAGTAGTCCTGCTCAGCAATGCACCAGAGTTGCTGAGGGCTACGCTCCATGGTTTCGGTGAGATGTGGAGAGGCATGGTCATGCCATTTATATAGCGTGCATGTGCCACACGGAACCACATGTGTCACACGCACATGCATGTTGTGGCAATCACCACTTCCCACCCCCACATGACCATCCCACGCCACTGACCGTGCACACTGTGGGTGTTGCCACGCAGGACGGAATGCCAGCACATGTCAACATACTGATCAGGACAGCAGGACATTAGCATACAGTTCCCCATGGTACATTGCCTGCGTAAGCATGCCTGGCAGTGCACATGGCTGTGTAGGGCAAGGGCACTGTCAGGCCAGTACAAACTGGTGTGTGTCCCTGGACAGCACAACAGTCCCCATGGGGGCAACGGTGCACTGTGGACCTGAATGGCAGCTGCAAGGCACTGTGCATGTTTGGACCACAGATGTCTCAAATGGCATGCATGCACCAGTACATGGGGAACAGGCAGACCGTGTGTGTGTGTGTGTGTGTGTGTGTGTGTGTGTGTGTGGGGGTGGCACTGAAACATACAAATGGACACTTCTACGCTGTGTCACCTGTGGTTGTTCACTGACACAGCTGGTCATGGCCCATGGCGGTTGCGTAGCTGCCACTAACCAGCCACCCCCTATGGGGTACCCAGCACCATACCTGTGCCCATGTGACTGGTACGGGCATTCATGATCCACATGGCCTGGAACTGACGCACCCTGGAGGCCATGTGTACACCATCACATGTGTGCCTGGTGGTGGGCACTGACCGGCATGTGCTTGGCATACATGTGCATTGCTGTCACGGTCATCAATCAGGATGGTGGTATGGCACCCCGCGCCACACGCGGGGAATGTCATGTATGGCGCATGCGCGGACACAGGCACACCGGAGTCAGCCTGTGCAATGCATATACTGTGTGATGCCATAATCGGGCACTGTTCCATGTACAAGCAGTTACCTGAATGACGGCAGAACGTGCCAAGGACTGCTCCTGAACATTTACCTGCTGAACGCGGGGCATAAGAGAGGTAGACAACCACAGCCGTGGGAGCGAGTCTTCCGTCCATGCATGGATAGTCATCTGCTATGTGACATACACTGCATAGAATGTTTCCAGCTGCCATGGCCAATGGTTGTACAACTGTGTGACGTAGTCCAAGGCCATGTCGGTCCATGGACACACCGCTCCATGGCCATGTCTGTCAAGACTAAGGTCATGTGTGCACTGGCTTTCTACATGACAGGTTCCTTCCAGCGCATTGCAGGTGATGATATCGGAGTGAGTCAGTCATCTGTGTCCAGGGCACTGGCACAGGTCATGGACGCACTGTTAGAGTATATGCGGGAACACATACGCCTCCCGATATCAGACGGGGTGGTCTGTACCACGAAGTAGGTGTTCTACGCTTTGCATGGCTTGCTGAACATGATAGGTGCTGTGCAAGGCATGCACATCGACATCCTGATGCCCTCGGTCACCGAGGAGGTCTACCGCAACCACAAAGGCTTCCATAGCATCAAATGCCAGGTTGTATGTGATGCGGCATGCTTGTTCACCAATGTGTGTGCCAGATTTCCTGAGTCATGCCACGACTCCTATATATTGGATAAATTGGGTCTTGGTGCTTGGCTTCATGCAGGTCACGTGAATGGGTGGCTGTTGGGTAGGTGTACTGTTCTACTGTAAGTCTGTTGCCCGCATGCCCATTCCATGACTAACCTCTTCCCATTTCCCACAGGTGACAGCTGATATCCATTGCACCCATACCTTCTGACATCCATCCTGGCACCTGTGAATGCTGCAGAGGTGGCATACAACACAGCGCACCATTGGACAAAGGGCCATTGTGGAGAGGAGCATCAGAATACTGAAGATGTGCTTCACCATCCTGTTCTCCTCTGGCAAATGCCCCGCCGATGTAGCAACCACTATTCAGCATGACTTCCACTAGGTTCATCTATGGTTTGCCTCTCATCAACTATTCCTAAATGCCAAAAAGACTGTCTCTGTGACCTCTGGCACTAGGCAGAGACTCTTTAGGCTCCACCATTTACCTTCTTTCCATACCCTTGATGGGACAATCCTAGAGGACACCTCCTCATTCAGATACCTTGGGGTTTGGTTGGACCAACACTTCAACTTCTGTGGCCACATTGACGCCATCCTGAAAAAAACTGCTCCCCAACTTGGTGCCTTATTCAGGAACTGTAGCTGCATCCCTCCTATGGCGTGGCATGAACTAGTCCAGAAGATGATCCTCCCCATTTTTGACTACTGTGATGTAGTCTATGGTGCCCGCTCCCAAATCCTCCCTAACCAGATTGGACGCTCTCTTTAACTCCTTCTGTCATTTGCTCTTGATGCTCCATCATGCACACATCACTGTGACCTCTACCACACCTTGTCCCTTCTCCCGCTTGCCAACAGGTGCCTCACTCATTGTGCCAAACTCACATCTAAATTTTGGTTAGGAGAACTTCCCTGCTACCTCTCATGTTCACTGTCTTCCCTTCCCTCCTCCCTCCCACTCCCTCAGATCCTCTGACACTCGCACTTTGTTGGTCCCCCGTTGAACCACTCTCATCGATCAGTCAGGCTTCACCCATCATTTCCCACAAATCTGGAATTCCCTCCCCCCCAAATATAGCACTCCTCCACCTGCTTCCTTGCCTCTGCCTTACACAACTTTCTTTCTTCTAACTGCTACTGCTTTAACCCTCCTTAACCATCCTCCTATACCTCTGCTCCTCTCCATGACTCACATCCCCTGTTAAACCTTCCTCCACCCGAGCCTGCTTCTCAGCCCGCTCTCCTCCCTTCACCACTTACCCCCCCACCCCTAACCTTCTTCCATTACCATCTTGTCAGAGGGAGATCCCCTCAGAAATTACACACAGTCAAATATAGTGGGTGCTCGATTGGCAATTAATTTCTTTCTTTTCCAAAATCACCCCTTCAACATAAACACCACAAGTCATCATTTTGTTTACAATATGTACATTCTCCAAGCCATTCTTCTTATACGCTTATTAATTCCATTTTTGTTCTGTACAACTCAGTCCCAGTTTGTATCATACTGCTCTTCATTTGATGAAATCTTCTTGGGGTACAGATGTGTGGAAACCTAAACCCCTTCTGCTTACTGTGAATCAAATTCAGTTCCTACGACCCGAGTCCAGATGCCACTAAACCCGACCCCCTAGTTCTTTTGCCTCTTCTTTGTCATGTTGCAGTCACGACTGAGTGCGCTTGACCCCAGCCCATACCTGCTCCCCACCCTACCCCAATCTAGCCCCCATTCCCCCCCTTTCCACTAGCCCATCTCCAGCCTTTAGCGATGGACAATGGGCTTCCCCCCATTCTGTAGCCTTTCCTTCTCCCATTCCTCAATGAAATCATTCAATTACAAGAAGTATTAAAACATTCCTACAGTTGATAAATGGACCCCATCTGGACGGTAAGAACCTGGGTAAGTATATGATATATCCGTCTATCCAATGTACCACCCCTTCAACTTCAGCATCAAGGCTGCTAACCTCCTGTTCACCCGCTTCCTGGCTCTTTCCACCCCTTTTATATCCCTGGCATGCCACCAGACAATTCTGGATATGATCTCAGACCTGCATATCCCCACCTCTGGCCACCACAGCTGTATTGTCCCCAAATCCCTCTATATATACTAAGTTTACATACTAAGTTTACATACTAAGAGTATTAGATGATACAGAAGGCCATGGCCCATATAAGTGCATCTCCAAATTTGTGGATGTCTTTATACCAAATTCAATAACTATTTATCTAAGTTGGTCTTGAAAGTTTCTGCATTTTCTGTATCTAACAGTGTTTTAGGTAACCCATTTCAAATTGAAATAATTCTCTGGGTAAAAAAAGAGTGTCTGTTGTCTAATCTAGGAAAGGTTAAAGATAGTTGGAATTTATGACTTCTAATGTTACATTCCCTCATATTTAAAGTCATTCCCAATTGGGTCATAAGCTCATTGTCTTTTATTATATTAAACATCAGGAGAAGATCACCCATAGTTCTTCTTGTTTCCAATGCGTATGGCCCCAGCTTCCCAAGTCGTTCCACATATTCTTTATTTTGCAAACCATCTATCATTTTAGTGATCTTACGCTGCACACTTTCCAGTGCGTTTATGTCACATCTAAGATGGGAACTCCATAATGGCGAACAGTAGTCTAAGTGGGGGCGTACGTATGCTCTATACAGAGGGAGAATGCAGGCCCTGTTTCTATCCTTTTAAAAAAAAAAAAAAAAGGCTTTTCGCCCAAATCGTTTCCTGCCAAATGTATAATAACCAGGTACAGTTTTGGCTATTTTAATTTTTGTTCTTCTAAAGTTGGGATAATCTGGGCCCACTTCATGCCCCAGACCCCTTTCCAATGTACTCTGGTCATGTCTGGACCCTGCCCAAGTTGCTTCCCTCCTGGGTGTATGGAGGCCCAACACTCTGCCCCATATATGTAGGAATGCCCAATGATCCAGATTGGCCTTGTCCTACTTGTTCCTGTGAAAATAATACTGACAATTGTTACAACAACTTCCTCACATACCTTCTATAACACTTAGATTTCCATTTGCCTACTCTTTTAACCTCCTCCTCCGAGCCCTCTCGCGCTGCTACTTCTGATGCCGTACCTATTCTGAATGAGTGGGATGAAACATTCTGACAGTCTTCTCCCATACCTGCCATCCCTTTCCTTAGAACTCCCATCACTTGGTAGCAAATGACTGGTCTCCGATTCGTGTGTATGAAAAACACCTTGGCCCCCTTGGTCTCATAACCTGATATAACTCAGGGGCTCTTACCGCACAGAACCCTTCCCCCCCCCCGTCTTTCCAGTTTTACCTCTGTCCCAACCCCCATTTCATCTATTTTGGACTGTCACAGCCAAATTACTATCTGCTCCTTTACCTACTGGATCTCTTCCTCTAGCAATCCCCATTTCTGTCATTTTATTCTTTGCCACCACCTCCTCTACCTAAACTCCTCTTTTGCTATGAAAAGGAAAATTGCTCCAAACAAGCATGCCTCATATTCTGAAATGCATATCCTACTTGGCACCCCCAGTAACTTCTGGAGCACCTCCCCCGCTACCAGTTTTCTGCTATCTTCTGACCTGCCTTGTAATTTGTGCCACCCCATTAACATATGCCACACCATCTTAAACTTTTTCGGCTCATCCCAACCCCTGATGTTACATGCCCACCCGATGCCTGCCAACTGTACTCCCATGGTTGTGCTAGCCATCCCTGTTTCCCAGTTTGTCACCATAAACTTTGCCACCCAGTCCTGTGTCACTGGCTCACTTACCTCAAATCCCTCTGACTGCCGAAACTCCTGATATGCATTCCACGCCCCCTCATAGGCTCTCAGCGTGCTCACAGACCATGAGCTCCTAAACAGCCAGAGGGCTCCTTCCAGCCAATCTCCCATACTTGTGCTGGCACACTTGTTCTTTGCAATGCAGCTTGGGGTGCCACGGACCCGAACCTGTCCAACTGAAAATGGGAGAGGCTGTCAGCTATCTTGTTGTTAATCCCCTCAAAGTGCTTTGCTTTAAATGATAGGTTTATCTTCAGCCCCAGTAAAACCAATTGCCTCATGACCCTGTTCACTGTTTCCATGCTCCCCCTTTGCCTGTTAATCACCTCCACCACTGCTTTATAATTGCACCAGAAAATGATCTTCCTATTCCTAAACTGTGTGCCCCAAGCTAACACAGCCACCCATTTAGGTACTATTTCTAAGAATGTAATGTCCCTCAAGAGTCCTTTTTCCCTCCATGCCTCCGGCCATGCTTCCGAAATCCAATCCCCTTTAAAATGTGCTCCATCCCAGTTGCCCCCAATGTGTCCGTGTATAACTTTAAGTCATTATTACCCAGCCAGTCGTCTTGCCAAAAGGTGACACCATTATACCCCTCCAGGAACTGTTCCCATACCTCCAAATCTTGCTGTATCCCCTTTGTTATATTCACCCAGTGGTGTAGTAGGCTTGCCTTGCCTGTTGCCCTTGATAATCTCCTAATAAACACCCTGCCTGGTGTTACTGCCATGCATGCAAAATTCAAGTGTCCCGACAGTTGTTGTATCATGCTTAACAGTACTCTCCTCTTACTCTTTACCTGTAACAGTAACTCCCTTAACCTTATCACTTTATCTGGCAGCAATCTGAAAACCTGTTGTTTTGTGTCTACCTCTATCCCTAAAAATTCCAGTTTCTTTTCTCTTCCCTTCTTCTTCCCTTTTGCTAATGGCACACCCATAATAACACACATCTCTTCGAACTTCCTTAAAGGCAAATGTCCATGTAGGGTTAAATTTATCAATATTGTTACCAATGGAAATCTGCTTTACATAAGCTTTTGACCGAACCCGTAATACTGTTAGCGCCAGAATTATAACCCATTTAGTTGCCTCTCCCTTTACAGCTGCAGGCATCCATTTCCTAAATCACAGGCACAGGAAATTACATCACATCAGGGGAAAACACATATAGCCGATAAATTGTTTAACCAGGAAAGGCACACTAAGCTGAAGCTCGATTCCAAGTGTGACCTGAGAGCACAAGAAAGTTAAGTGACTTACTTAGGGTCACACAATAATGCAAGTGAGAACTGTGAGATTCAAACCCTGGTCTCTAGGTTTGTAGCTCAAAGCCTTTAACCACTGTGCTATTCTGTCTCCTCAAAAGTAAGAGGAAAAGAAAAAAACAGTCCCTGGGGATCTGAACTTGTCTCTAATCCTGAAGGGGCTGGGCTTCTTGATGAGCTGTCACAACCAGCAACTTAATAATTTAGTGATTGCACCTGTGAGCATCAGGGAAGTGAAGAGGTTTTATCTCAAAAAGAAGGGAGATACTGGAGATTTCCTGCTGGAAAGACAGAGTGAAACAGTTGGAATCATGAAATGAAAAAAAATCTGCTTTATTTTCCTTTTTTTTTTCTTTTACTTTGGTGAAAGAAAACCTATTTCTGGATGGTTTTCAAAGAAAGATTTATTTTTAAACCTTCAGAAGGGGTAGTGTCGGAACATGGGGAAAAGTGAGTGTGTATGTGTGTGGGGGGGCACTGTAGTAATAAGACACCATGATTGCTTCCCTTCTGACATTGCATACATTAAAGGGGCACTTTAAATGCTCATGGCAGAAGTGGGGGGTGTCCACCCCCTCCCCACACACACCTATAGATTCTGGTACCGATGTTCAGAAGGGTCCTCTACTGACAGCCATCTAGCCTATCATACACCTACACAAAACAATTATTTTTTACAACTTATTTAACCCAGGATAGTCCAGGTGAGATGTGCCATCTCATTTCCAGTGGGGTCCTGCTGCAATTCAGTTCTACTGCTAGGTGAACAGGAGCACTGGGAGGTTATGTGACTTACTCAACGTCACACAGTTAGTATTTAACTTTACTGAGGTTTGAACCTCTCATCTCCTGGGCTCCAAGCTTGTGCTCTATCCACTGGATCACATTCCTGCAAATGGCAGAACATGATGCCAACAAAATAAATTAAAACACAACTACTTCAGTACTAACAAATACAGAAACTAAATATGCATCTCTATGTAGAGAAATGCATAATAGAAATGGCAGTGAAGTATTGAACTGCCACCAACCCCACCCTGCAGAGACTGACGGGCATTGGGGTGTGCCTTTGGGTCATCAGCCATAACACTTATACCTTTTCACTTCACCCTACCCTGCAGACACCGACAAGTGTTGCAGTGTGCCTTGGGGTCTTCAGGCCTTAAGCTCATCCCATTCCATAAGGAAATACGCTGAGATGGGTGCAGTGTAGGAGAATGGAGTGAACTTTGGGGCCGAAGAGTCCAAGGCACATCTCGATGCCTATCACTGGCTGCAGGGTGGGGGTGGGGGTGGAATGGCATGAACATTACAGCTGACAATCCAAAGTCACACCCCTGATGCTTGTCAGTCTTTACAGGGTGGGGTGTTATGGTTGGAAACCTTAATACCCCAGGCATTTGTTGGTATTTTCACTCCAAATGTTCAGCATTGACTTTTTGTGACCCCACCTCATGAACAGTGGCACTATCAGTTTGCTAGCTGAAAGGTGATTTTGCACAGCGACTGCACCATTTGGTGCCACAGGTGCGAAAACACATTTTTGGGCAGGATGTGAAAAATCACAGCTGTACTGTTTGCGAGGAGATGTAAAAAAATAGCAATATTGAAAATCTGGAGTGAAAATATGAAAAATTGGTGAAGTCACGAACGTGCATAGAAACTGTGTAATGCATACCCATAACACAATTATTTCAGGGATTTTTTTTAACCATATTTTCAACATAGGCATTTTTGGACCTCTGCTCATGAACAGTAGCACTGTAATTTTGTTAATCTGTTCTGAAAGTTGATTTCCCACAGCGACCAAGCCATTTTCCGTCAGATGTGCAAACACACATTTTGGGCAGGATATGAAAAATGACAGCTGTACTGTTCATAAGGAGGTGTGAAAAATGGCAATGTTGAAAATCTGGAGTAAAAATATTAAAAATTGTTGCAGTTACAAGTGTGCATGGAAACTGCACAATGCATGCTAGTAACAAAGTCATTTATTTGTATTTTTTCACTAAATTTGCAACATAGGTTTTTTGGGACCCCACCTCATGAACAGTGGTACTGTAGTTTTGTTAATCTGTTCCAAAAGGTGATTTTGCACAGTGACTGCAAAATCATCTTTCGTGTTCATGAGGTGGGGTCCCAAGAACCCCATTTCAAAAATTTGGAGGCAAAATTAAAAAAAAGGCTGAGCTATCCACCTAAGTTGAACCCCCCCCCCCCCACCATTGATGCCATTATACAGCTTACCGGCATTTTTTCATTTTGCAGTTTGGCTTTGAAGAGTCCAGACATGTTCCCGGTCCACTGAAGATTGCAGCACTGGACCTCTGGAGGTAAGTATGTGGTGAGGGGGGTGTGGGGAGGTGGGGTGCACAGAGGGTGGGTGTTGGTTGGGGAAGGGGAGGCGCCATGGACAATAAGGGACCATTTTCTTTTTTTCAGGTACAAAAAGCCCCGGACATGGTATGGTATGGTAAAATTGTATTTATACAGTGATAAAGCCATTAGGGTTCCAAAAATCCCTGTTCACAAGACTTACCTGTTTACATAATACAAAAAACAGTTACAACTTTACACAGAGAACCATGAGTGGGAAGTCAACATACCAGGATACACAGTCTACAGGAGGGACAGGGTGGGTAAAAGAGGAGGAGGAGTAGCTCTCTATATAAGGGAAGGGATTAAAGCAACAGAACTAAAGAGTAAACAGGAAGTTGATGAGTCACTATGGGTCACCCTGGAGACAGGAAATGGCACCACAATCCGCATGGGGGTTGTGTACAGACCCCCATCTCAGGGGGAGGAAATGGAAAAGGAAATGATAGAAAGATCCTTAAAATGGCAGAAAAAGGGGAGATATTGTTGATGGGGGACCTGAACATGCCAGACATTAACTGGAATACATTTGCTGCAGGCACATCCAAGAGCAGGGTCATTCTTGATGCCCTACAGGGGGCATGCCTCAGACAGCTAGTGTTGGAACCCACTCGGGAGGGAGCAGTCTTAGACCTGGTACTCTCAAATGGAGAAGGAGAAAGGATCTCAGATTTAGAAGTGGGTAACCATCTGGGAACAAGTGACCACCAAACAGTGTGGTTCACAATAAACACAGCCACAAAGTCAAGCCATACAAAAACAAGAGTATTGGACTTTAGGAAGGCTGACTTTGGGAAAATGAGAGAGTGCCTTAGAAAAGCACTAGCAAATGGGCAAGAAGGAGGGTTGGGGGAACAATGGGGAATAATCAAAACAGCCATCACAGAGGCAACAAGCCTTTGTGTGAAGCAAATCAATAAAACAAAATGAAGGAAAAAAACACTATGGTTCTCAAAAGAGGTGGCAGGGACGGTTAAGGAGAAAAGAATAGCATTCAGGAAATATAAGAAAACACAGAAGGAGCTGGACAGAGAACTTTATCAGTTAAAGCAGAAGGAGGCAGGGAAGCAGTCAGAATAGCAAAGGCACAAACTGAGGAAAAGATAGCCAAACTCTGTTAAGAAGGGGGATAAAACTTTTTATAGGTACATTAAGGAGCGAAGAAAGACCAAGGGAGGATACAGAGACTTAATAAAGGGGAGGAATGTGGGCAGAGGGTGACAGTGAAAAGCAGGGATACTGAATGAATATTTCTGCTCAGTATTCACAACAGATGAGGAGGGAGGTGCCTAAACCAAACAAGGGAGAAACTCTGAATAGGGGGGTCGATACCAGTCCATTCACAGAAGAAAGGGTTTTGAAAGAACTCTTGAAACTGAGGGTAGATAAAGCAATGGGGCTTGATGGGATTCACCTAAGAATACTAAAAGAACTAAGGGTTGAACTAGTAACACCACTGATTACTCTCTTTAACAAATCATGGGAGGATGGAGTGGTACCTGAGGACTGGAGGAGGGCAAATGTGATTCCACTTCACAAAAGTGGGAGCAGGGAAGAGGCAGGAAACTACAGACCAGTTAGTTTGACTTCAGTGGTAGGGAAAATGATGGAATCACTTCTGAAGGAAAGGAATTGTTGAGTACCTAGAGGTCAGTGGGGCACAGGACCCAAGGCAGCATGGTTTCACAGCAGGAAGATCATGTCAGACGAACCTAATTTGACTGGGTGACCAAAGTAGTAGACCAAGGAGGGGCTGTGGATATGGCCTACCTAGATTTGAGCAAGGCATTTGACACTGTCTCACACAAAAGATTAATATACAAGTTAGCCAGCCTTGGAGTGGGTCCCAAGGTGGTAGCCTGGATAAAAAACTGGCTGGACAACAGGACACAAAAGCTAATAGTAGACGGAGTCCACAGTGAAGAATGGAGGGTAACTAGCGGGGTACCACAGGGTTCGGTACTGGGACCAGTCCTCTTTAATATCTTTATAAGTGACATTGGAGAGCACCTGGAAGGAAAGGTATGCCTCTTTGCAGATGACACAAAAATCTGCAACAGGGTTGATACACAAGGTGGGGTGGAAAGAATGAAAAGGGACTTGGCAAGGTTAGAGGAATGGTCAAATACATGGCAGCTCAGATTCAATGCAAAGAAGTGCAAGGTAATGCATCTAGGAAAACAAAAACCCAGGGAAGAGTATACAATGGGGAGTGAGTTAATAAGAACAACAAAAATCGAAAGAGACCTAGGAGTAATTATATCAGATGACCTAAAGGTGGGCAAGCAATGTGAGAAGGCAGTAAGGAGGGCTGGGGGGATATTGGGATGCACAGGGAGAGGCATCAACAGTAGAAAACAGGAAGTTGTTATCCCTCTCTACAGACAGTTAGTGAGACCCATATGGAGTACTCGTGCAATTCTGGAGACCCCATCTCATAAAGACATAGACAGGCGGAGGCTGTTCAGGAGGAGCAGCAAAATGGAGCAAGGTCTGCACCAGAAGACATACGAGGAGAGGCTAAAAGCAGCAATATGTATACCCTTGAGGAAAAAGGAGGGAGGGGGGGACATGATAGAATCTTTCAAGTATCTCAAGGAATTAACAAGGTACAAGAGGGTAGTATCTTTCAGAAGAAGAGATGTGCAAGAACAAGGGGCTCAATTTGAAGATAGAGGGGGATGGCTCAGAGGTAATGTTAGAAAGTATTTTTCACAGAGAGGTTTGTGGATGCATGGAACAGCCTTCCTGAGGAGGTTGTGGAGTCAGGAACAGTGGGAGAATTCAGGAATGCGTGGGACAGGCATAAGGCAATTCTAGTGGGGGGCAGGAGGAAGTAAGCTGTTGATTAACTAGAATCAGCAGCTTATCTATCAGGTAGAGAAATGGGCAGACTGGGTGGGCCAAGTGGTCCTTATCTGCCGTCAAATTCTATGCTTCTATGTTTAAAAAGGACACAAATTTGTAGGGAACTGGCAACAGTTTTGGGAGCGAAAGTTCTTTAAATTTTATGGACAGCATCTGACTAAGGAGGGAGTCAGTGCATTGGGGCAGAAGTTTGATGTCTTTGCAGAATATTTAAACTAGCCAATGGGGAGAGGGGTGCAGTAGCCCATACGTCGAATGGGAAGAACCCCCCCTCCCTCAGCTAGTGGTAAACAGGAGTTCAGCATGTTTGTAGCCCATTTGCATCACCAGGTAAAGGAAAAGGTCCGGCTCCCCATACGACGCACAGGGGGAAACGTCGGACCTCGCCCAACAACTATCACACCGAAATCTGGCCAATGGAAAATCATGTACACAAATGCTCACAGTCTGAAACAAGATCCCAGACCTGCAGGCAATAATGACAGAGGCTAAACTGGACATAGTAGCCATTAGCAGACATGGTTTACCAGTAACCACATTTGGGAGACTTCAGTACCTGGCTATGTACTGTTCAGAAGATACCGAGGTGCAAAAAGGGGGGGGGTGATGGAGTGGCCATGTATGTCAATGAAAATATCAAAGCTACAGAGATTCAGAATACACGTAAGGAGCCAGAACAACTGAGGGTCACCCTGGAAACAGGAAATGGGACAGCCATATGAACTGGGGTTGTGTACAGGCCTGCAGACCAGGGGAAGGACATAGCCATGTTACTGTTAGAAGGTATACAAAACATGACAGCTAAAGGGGAGGTTCTGATATTGGGAGACTTCAACATGCCAGATACAGACTGGTCAATACCAGCAGGGACATCTGCAGAACTAGACACATGGTGGATTCCCTGCAGGGGAAGGCCTCAAACAACCGTTACAACAACCCACAAGAGACAGGGCTAGCCTAGATCTAGTACTGACTAACAGGGAAAGGATCACAGATCTCCAGGTGGAAGGTCACCTGGGGGCCAGTGACCATCACGTGGTATGGTTCAATTTGGCCACTAGAACAAAATCATCCCATTTTGCAAAATTATGGGACTTCAGAGGAGCTGACTTTGATAAGATGGCCAACAGAGTTAAGTTAGCCCTGGCAAAAAGAAATACAGGTGAGGGGGTACAGGCAAAGTGGGCAAGCATTAAAGATGCAATACTTGAAGCAACATCCCATTGTGTTAGTGAGAAAAGGAAGTGCAAAAGAAGAAGGAAACCACTTTGGTTCTCAAACATAGTAGCAGAAAAGGTCAGAGCCAAAGGCTGGCCTTCAGGAAATATAAGGGAACGCAGCAGGATGAAGATAGAGAGGCATACCAAATGTCCCTAAGGGAGGCAGGGAAGGCAGTAAGGCAGGCAAAGGCCCAAACCGAGGAAACACTAGCAAGAACAGTAAAAGAAGGTGACAAGACTTTCTATAGCTACATTAGCGAAAGGAGAAAGTCCAGAGGGTGTATTGCTAAGATCAAAGGGGATAAGGGGACATGTGAGGAGGAGGACCACGTAAAAGCATCTATTCTACATAGATACTTCTGCTCCAGTATTTACTGAAGAGAAGGTAGGGCAGGCCACAGCTCAGCACCATGGACACAGGGAAGGAGGTGTGCACTAGTCCTTCACAAAGAAAGGGTCCTACAAGAGCTCAATAAGCTCCAGGGTTGACAAGGCAATGGGACCTGATGGCATACATCCCAGGGTACTAAAGAAGCTAAAGGTGGAACTAGAGAGCCATTATCAGAACTGTTTAGTGTGTCTCAAGCACAGAAGAGTCCCAGAAGACTGGAGAAGGGATCATGTGATCCCGCTCCACAAGAGTGGTAGTAAGGAGAGGCAGGGAACTACAAACCAGTCAGTCTTACCTCAGTAGTGAGCAAGATTATGGAGACACTCCTTAAGGAAAGATAGTGCAACACCTAGAATCCCATGGGAGTACAGGATCCAAGACAGCATGGATTTACAAAGGAAGGTCCTGTCAAACTAATCTCATAGATTTCTTTGACTGGGTAAGCAGAGTGGTGGACCAAGGGGAGCAGTTGATGTTGCCTACCTTGACTTCAGCAAAGCTTTCGATACTGTTCCACATAGAGATTATTTTAATTATTTTTTTTTTTTATTTGTACATCAGTTTACAACCTTTGAGCCAGAGGCTCATTTACAAAGGTACCTCATCACAAAGAGGACAAATACGGTAAAAACAAACTTGTTACATCATAACAGAGTACAAAATTGGTGAAACATGAAGACATATATTGGATACAGTTTTAAGGTTACAGGATTGGCAGGCACAGGTTGGTACAGATATTTTGTACATCAAAACAAACAGTGGTAGAATATACAGACTGAGGGTGTAGAGACAGGAGGAGATGAAAAAAAGAATAGGACAATAGGAAGTGGATGGTAGTAGGTTGGGTGCAGCCACTCAGGGAGCTTTGTCAGAGCAATTGAGCAAGAGCAAGCTTAGTAGCAGCCATAGCTGCGCATATTAAGTAGGTGATTATGAAGGGAGGTTTTGAAACAGGAGATCGTGGAGGCACCAGCGATAGTGGTGGGGAGAGTGTGGTACCAGGATGGGTCTCTATAGCAATAGGCCCTTTGACCTTGTGTGGTCCTTGCCCTGGGGACTAACAGTGTGGTTTAGCAGGAGGTTCGTGTTTGTACTAGTGAATTTGCTTGGTGGATGGAGGCTGTCAACCCTGGAGGGGATAGTCCAAGGAGAGTTTTTTTTTGGTTTGATATCTAAGACGTTCATCTAGGTCGAGCAGCATAGTCTGGGCATATAAATGGCAGGTATGTGTTAATCTGGGGGCCCCTGTAATTAGCCTACATGCCTTACTTAACGTGAGGCGGATTTTGTTTAGGGAGGTCTGGTCAGCAGCACCATAAACTGGTAAACCATAATCAACAAGGGACAGTATAGAAGACGTGACCGCGAGTCGGAGGGTGTCAGGGGGGAGACAATTTTTGTGGCGGTATAAGATACCCATCCGAATATTGGAGGCTGAGACTAGGGCAGCGATGTGATCTATGGAATGTGAGGCAGGGTCCGAAAGATATCCCAAGGTACTTATACGAGTAGACTTGCTCGAGTGGAAACTTGGTGCTAGAGAGGACCTGGAGTAGAAAGTTGCTAGCTTTGTTTTGGGGGTGGGCGAAGAGCATGTTTTTTGTTTTTGTGAGATTTATTACAGGTCTATGCTCTTTGAACCAGGCTTCAGCATCATTATAAGATAATTGCAAGGAGCCCTGGAGGACGATAGGGTTACGGTCAGAAGCAAAGATAACGGCATTGTCTGCATATAGCAAAAGTTTACCAGTACATGCACCTGGCAGAGTATTGAGGTATAGGGAAAAGAGCAAGGGTCCAAGAATGGAGCCCTGGGGAACACCAGAGCAGATAGGGCAGGCGTTGGAGAGTGTCCCATTAATTCTAACACACTGAGAGCACGCAGACAGGTAGCTGGAGCACCAGGAGACAGGTCCAGCGGCAAAGCCTGTGTGGCTGAGGGCTTCCAGCAGGAGGGGATGGGAAACAGTATCGAAGGCTTTTGATAAGTCATCGAACACTGCCCCTGCTAGAGAGCCAGAGTCCAGAGAAGAGTGTAGAAAATTAGAAAACTCAAGGAGGGCAGTGCTGGTACTGTGGCCAGCACGGAAGCCAAGCTGTTCAGGGAAGAGGATGCTGTATTTGGTTAGGTAATCCATAATTTGAGTGGACACCACTTTTTCTAAGGCTTTTGAGAGAGGTGAGAGAATGGAGATAGGCCGATAATTACCAGCTAGGGATCAGTCACCACCCTTGTGTATGGGTGTGACTGTGGCAATTTTCCAGGCTGAGGGAAATTGCCCCAGGCAGAGGGATTTGTTGAAGAGACTAGTGATTGGGGCGATAGCCCGATCCAATACCCGGTGGAGGAGACAGGGGTCCAGGGAGTCACTGCCAGTAGTATTGCTCTTTAAGGCCTTGAGTAGGTATGGTCTGACTTCTTGGGCAGTAACCCGGTGTAAATGGAACAAAGGCCGAGTGAGGTCAGGGTCAGGTAGGGAGGGGGGGAGGGTCAAAAAAGTGGCTAGGGAGGACTGGGCTAAGGTCAGTGAAGGATGTATTGAGGAAGTTGGCAATGAGGGCTGGGTCAGTGGAGACAGAGCCATGTTAATCTGGGAGGGTGGGGGAGGATGTGTGCTCCCATTTAGTTGTTTGATATTGTCCCAGAAGGTTCTTGCATTCCCCCAAGAGGAGGTGAGTGAGGACTGATAGTGATCAGCCTTAGCCTTTCGAACGGCCCAGGTACATTTGTTTCTTGCAGCTGCATATGCCTGCCTGTCTTCGGGGCAGCCAGTTTCAGTGGCAAGGTGCCATAAGTTGTCCCTGTGTGCTTAAGTAGTTGGAGCAGGGAAGGGGTAATCCAGGGAGCATGCCGCACTTTGGAATGGAGTACAGTTAGAGGTGCGAAAATGTCACAGGCTTTGTTGAATGTTTGGGTGAAAAAGGTTAGCGCCGTGTCAATACCAGGGGCGTGCTGTATGGGAGACCAATCAATTTGGGCCAGGAGTTGCTTAAGGCTTTTCAGACCACCTGGTCTTAGTCGCCAACGTAGGGAGGGCTGAGCTATGGGTTTGGATAAGGAGGTTGACCAGCGTAAAAGTATAGGGGCGTAGTCACTAAGTGCATCAGGAAGAACTTGGATATTGCAGATTTGATTAGGACGGTTGGTGAGGACCACATCTAGAAGTGTGCTTGAGCCCATCTTAGGATTCACTGTCGTCGGTTGGGCAACGAGTTGAGTCAGATCAATTGCTGCAAAGGAGTCACAGGTAGCAGAAGATGAGGGGCTAAGCCAGTTAATGTTTAGATCACCCACTAGGATTTGGTCAGAAGAGTGGTGTAGAGAAGTAAGATACTCCGTTAGCGAGACCAGAGCAGGCGCTTGATTTTTTGGGGGTACGTAGGCAGTAGTTAGATAGAGGGAACCCCTAGAGGGATCCGGGGTCAGTTTTAGGGTTAGAGCCTGTGCCCTGAAATCAAGGGCAGGGGCTGGGAGGGCTAGTCCAGTGAGAGAATCTTTGATGCAGATAGCACAGCCCCCACCCTGTCTTCCAACTTGGTCCTCCCGAAAAAGGGAGTAACCTGGGAGGGAGACAAAGGAGTCAGGGGTAGACTCTGACAGCCAGGTTTCCACCAGAGTAATAGTGTCAGGCTTATGGAGTGTGACCCAACATTGGAGTGAGTCAAATTTTTTCAGAAGGCTACAGATATTCATAGATGCAACATGAAGCCCAGGAGATTCAGCCATTGAACTGCTGTGGGCTGGGCCAGGGTTGGGATGTATATTACCTGACAGGAGTAGTAGAATAAGTACCACCCTGGACAGGGGGCGGTGGAAAGTGTGTTTGCGACGGATATGATTGGAAGAGTAGGGGAGCTTCAGGGCACAGGGGTATGCAGGGTGGCACAGGCTGGGAAGGCTAGTACGATAAGTCTCCAATAGGAGCTGGGGGGGCTGTGGGGGACTGAGGGGTAGATGTGGTGAGCTAGAGCACATAGTGAGAATAGGGAGGGAAAGTGGCAACTCTAGGACACAGGAGGTGGGTAGTGCCAGTGTGCATGGGAGGGCATCAGTTTGGTGAGACTGTGGCGACACAGTGACAACTGGGTCAGACAGTGGCCTCAGAAAGAGGAAGAGAGAGAGGCAAATCAATAGGAGGTGGGCAGGCATTATACTAGGGAGCTCGGCAGGCAAGGTAGAAAGAAGTAGATAAATTGCCTACCAGTAAGCAATAGTGCCACTTTGGTTCAGTGGTAGTGACACCGCCGCTGGTGTACCAGGTTCAAAACTCTCCCAGGGTATTTGGAGATAGACCTGGGTGGGAGCCGTGATCCACGATCCAGATGCTGGCCACCGGCAGCATTAGGGCCTGAAAATGGGGTGCTAAATAGTGACTCCTAGTGGCCAATAGCTATAGGCTAGTAGGAGATTGTGGGGTACGAGTGAGCGGAGGCTACAGGGTTGGGAGAGAAAGAGGTGGGCGCAGGGTAGCGGAGGCCAGTTGGTAGGACAGTAGTAGTAGAAAATGTTTATTTTTATACAGGAAAAATACATGTCATTTGGATAAAATAATCCAGTTTTCAAGACAGTCCTGTGCAAGTTTTCCAAGTTTCATATAATCACACCAATTTCAAACAATCAATACAAATTATAAAACACAAAATCACAGAACACACACATCTAGACAATATTAAAAATTAAATCAAACACATTCACAAAAATATACATAATGCATCTTTAACCCTTAAGACATTTTTTCAATTTTCTCTACATCCAATGAAGGAGGAAGGTATTCCAACACATTGCTGCTTGTGACGCCAAGGTTCTATCCTCCAAATTTATTCTTACGCTTATCTGGATCTATTCTATTTTGATACAAAGCCCTAACTGAATGTTTCCTAAGAGCAGAATCTTTACCTGCCAATATTTTTGATATATTATGATTCAAATGAATTGTCCTATATTTATATATAAATAAGGACCAACTATACCTATATTCTAGGTCAAGAGGTAACCAGTTTAACTTAGTCAACAATTCACAATGATGAGTCCTAATATTACAATGTAAGACATATCTTGCCACCCTATACTGCAATTTATCCAATTTAATCAAAAATTGTTTAGGTGCAGCCCTATAGATAACTTCTCCATATTTTATTACTGGAAGTATGAGCTGTTCAGCAATCAGTTTTCTATCTTGCAGTTTTAAGGACTTAGATGTTCTCTTCAAAGCTCCCAATTTTTTATGTGTTTTTGTAATAACAGACTCTATGTGACTCTTAAAGGTCAATAAAGAGTCAATATTAACTCCTAAATAACAATAATTTGAAACTTGTTCTATCAGAGTTTGATTCAATGATGTGATCTGTACATCTGAGACACCCTGTTTTTTAGTACCAAAGCACATTAATTTTGTCTTATTTACATTCATAATCAATTGTGACTGGGTGAACCACTCCTGAACCCTAGTGAAGTCAGCCTGTAGAGGGAATGGGGTAGATGGGTAGAGGTGAAACAGAGATGGGGAGAAGGGCTATCTGGGCAATGGAGTTAACAGCAGAAAACACAGGGGGCCTCTAGTGGCTAGCAGGTATAACCTGCAAATGGGAAAGTGGGGACTTAGAATTTCGGCAAGCAGGAAGTGATGCCATAGGGGTGGGCCAATAAATTGAGGGCCGCCCCTGGGTGGGTGGACGGGGCAGACGACGCGTATCATTGTCGGGCTAGCACCCCACAACAGGAGTCCAGCAGAGAACAGAGGTAACCTTTACCTCAGGGCCTTTGCGAGTTTCAGGAGGCTGTTTGTTCAGCTCCTTGAGTGAGTGTGTTCCAGGTGCTGCTGCGATCGGCAGTGTGCTTGGGGGGGTACGGCCTATAAGGGAAAGCAGAGACAAAGGGATAAATACTAGTATGCAGCGGGAGAGAAATTTCAAAACAGGTCCTGTACTGCGCATGCGTGGGCTATGTCCTGACTCAAGCCCCTACTGCGCATGCACAGCAATCCAGCATGGCGAGCCAGGTAGGCCATAGCAAACTACATTCAAATATTCCTACATATGTTCAGCAATCAAATAACAATGGCAGGCTAGTAATACAGTGCACAATCAGAGATCTAAATAGCAGTACTATGATAGACTAATGCAGGCGGCAGGTTCACATTCCACAAGACACAGTCTTAACACTGGGAATAAATCAGGTCTTAAAGTACCCTAGCTGCTTAGCAAGACACAAGGCAGGAGAACATGAGGAAATGGCAGAGACAAAAACAATCAGTACTCCTGTGGGGACAGAAAATGAGTCTTAAAGGCTACCTTCAGGTAGCACCCCACAACAGGAGTCCAGCAAAGAACAGAGGTAACCTTTACCTCAGGGCCTTTGCGAGTTTCAGGAGGCTGTTTGTTTGGCTCCTTGAGGGAGCGAGTGTGTTCCAGGCGCTGCCGCGATCGGCAGTGTGCTTTGGGGGGGGGGTATGGCATGTTTTTAAACTGTCTTGCCAACTGACTCAGACCAAGTCTCCCGTTCTTAATTGAAACATTAAGACGCCTTAAAGGCATTAACAAGGTGAAAGAGTCTAACATGATTAATAAGCTGGGTAGGCTCGGGGTGGGTCAGAAGTTGGTCAACTGGGTGGCAAACTGGTTGACGGGCAGAAAACAGAGTGGTGATAAATGGTATACAGTCAGATGAGATGAAAGTCATGAGTGGGGTACCTCAGGGATCAGTCCTGGGGCTAGTCCTCTTCAATATCTTCATCAGTGACATTGCACATGGACTGAAGAGTAAGGTTTGTCTGTTTGAAGATAACACCAAGATCTGCAACAGAGTAGATGATCCAGATGGGTTGGGCAGAATGAGAAGAGATCTGGATAAACTAGCAGAATGGTCAGAAAAGTAGCAACTAGGGTTTAACGCAAAGAAGTGCAAGATCATGCACATAGGGATGAGAAACCCTGAAGCCACCTATAGGCTGGGAGGGGAGTTGCTGGCAGTCACAAGGGAAGAAAGAGACTTGGGTGTCATCATTACCGATGACCTGAAATCATCCAAGCAGACCACTAAAGCAGTAGTTAAGGCTAGAGGGATGTTAGGGTGTATTAGTAGGGGTATCACAAGTTGGAAGAGGGAGGTAATAATCCCTCTTTACAATACACTGATTAGGCCCCATCTGGAGTACTGCATGCAGTACTGGAGGCCACACCTTCACAAGGACATTAACCAAATTGAGGCAGTCCAGAGAAGGGCAACCAAAATGGTGCCGGGACTGCATCAGAAAACATATGAGGACAGATTAACTGAGCTCAATATGTATACCCTAGAGCAAAGGAGGGAGAGAGGTGATATGATTGAAACATTAAAACACCTTAAAGGTATTAACAAGGTGAAAGAGTCTAACATGTTTCAATATAAGAAAAATAGCAGGAAAAAAGGACACAGCATGAGATGAGAGGGAGACCAATTAAGGGGTAATGTGAGGAAGTTCTTTTTCACAGAAAGGGTGGTGGATGCATGCTTATTTCAGTTCCCTCCAAGATCCTCATGGTTCATTGTACTACCTAAAAGTTTTTTAAAATACTACAAAAATGGTGCCCTACCATCCACGCTCTGTGCATGCATGGTATTCAGACCAGCGCATGTGCAGTGGCATGTTGTTCAACTCTCTCCTGTAACAAACTACTAAAATGGTGCTTAGTCCCAGGTATGCGCATGCACGGTACATTCACCCCGTAACCCCTACCCATGCATACGTAAACCTCCTGCTTTCTCCAAAAATGTTTGGGCCTCTTTGCATCCCGAAAGTCTTTTAAAAATGTTTCTTTTCCACGCTATCCCCTTTATTTCTGGCCTGATTGTCTGCTCCCCTTCCCCTTTTCCTGCCACAAAATTTTTTGTCATGCAGCCGATTTTCTTTTTCCAACCTTCCTGCTGCAACTATATTACCCAGCACCCCCACAGGCCTCGCAGCCTGCCCAATTCCACCTCATGTACATAAGCCTTCCTTGCTCCGCTCCCCAAGTGCCCCAACTCCCGCTAGCACCAGTGCTCTCCAGCAGTGGATTTTTCACCTGGTGTCCTCCCGATATGGGAATCTCAAAACAGGCAAACCAGCGCTAAAACCTGACACTTGAAACTCCTGAAAGGCATGCATGTACTGCATACAGGTAATTTCAACAAGGTAATCTTCCTTAACCTCTCTTGTATCTAGCTACCTGCATCTTGCCCCAACTTATCCCTATTCGCTTCCCAGGATAGCATTGGTCATGTGGTCCCCTGAGTCCTCTGGCATAACCCAAGCAGAAGCTTCTCTTTTACCTTTTTAAACTACCCTCTTAGCACCTAAATCCCCACAGAAATGCCCATGCAGTCGTAGCTTAAAGTTTTCCATTCTTATACTTTAAACCTTTTGCCTTTACATCTGTGCCCTTTGCCCGGACCTACCTGGTGCCTGCTTCTAACATGCTAGTCTTCCCAAAAAAACTTTTAAATTCCCCAGCACAAACACAGTTCACCAACCTTCTCCTTTTTCTCAACCAAAATTTAACCCCTCACCTTACCTACACTCCTTTGTCCTCACTATGCATACCTGTAGTTGCAAATCAGTTTGCTGAGATCTATATTCTAGGTGAATCCTGGCAAAAGAAGGGGGATCTGTGTCCTGCTTTCTTTCTTATACCCCCTCAGGACCCCTTGCCTCGGGCTCTCCCCTTGGCCAATCCCTGCGTCAAACTTCTACCTTATCGTTTGACCCCCACCTGATGTCATAGTACCTCCCTCTACCTGCCCTGCTAATCTAACCCCCTCCCCCTACCTGTCTTCCTCCTCCTCCCCCCTTTCTTGATTCTAGCTTACCCTCCACCCCAGCCTATCCAATCTACACCCTCCCTGTCCATTTCAAGGGAATCCCCCTGACAATTCAGGTTGCCTTTCAGTGGCAACCATATTTGCCCCTGCTTAGTTTTGACCTCTGGCAGGGTTCTCAGCATCCTGGAGGGGTCTAGCACTGGGAAAGTCTCCTTCTTCCCCCCTCTCATTTCTACTCAACTTGCCCTCGCTTAAATCTGCCCTCTGCTGGGATTCTTAGCACCATGGTGATGTCTACTCTCAGGTAAGATTCTTGCCTACCTCCTTATTTTCCTTTCCTCTTCTCCCCCCCATTTCCCACTGCCCAACCTGTCCTTGCCTAATTCTATCCCCTGGCAGGGTTCTCCGCATCCTGGAGGGGCCCAGCACTGGGCAATTACTCTTCCTTCACTCCCCCTCCCCCTCTATCCTTTCTACCCAACTAGTCCTCGTCTGATTCTGTGCTCTGGCAGGGTTCTCAGCATACTGGAGTGGCCTAGTCTAAGGCAAGCTTCTTCTTTCCCTTCTCTTCCCCACCTCTCCCTTCATCCTGTCTTTTCTCTCTTCCCAATGTGTTCTCACCTAGTTCTGCCCCCGCAGGGTTCTCAGCATCCTGGAGGTGTCCGGCACTGGGAAATGACTCTTCCTTCCCTCCCCTTTCCCCTTCATCCTTTCTACCTAACTCGCCCTCACCTGACTCTGCTCTCTGGCAGGGTTCTCAGCATCCTGATACAGCCTAGTCTTAGGCAAGTTTCTCCTACCCCTCCTCCTTCCCTTTCCCATCCCCTCTACTATCTCTACCCAACTTGTCCTTGCATACTTCTGCCCCTTATTCTAAGTCCTCACTTTATTCTGCCACTGGTAGTGATCTCCGCACTCTGAAGGGGCCAGTTCCAGGTATGACTTGTCCTTCCCTACCCTAACCCTTATCCCCACCTCCTTCCTGAGCCCCCTCTCTACCCCCTGCATTTAAACAAAGGAATTAGTTCATTTGAGCTAATAAGTTGCACTTGTTGTTCTGTCTGAGGTGCTCCTGGACTGCACTAGCTCTGTGTTAACTTGCCCCTCGCAACTGATTTTTTTGCTTACTTTGCTCCAGTAATGTTCCCCCCTTTCATTATCCTCTCCTTCCCTCAGCTGGTTTCCCCTGTCTACCCCTCTACCCTTCTTGATGTCTCCTCACTGCACCTCATTCATTCATTCAATAATTGCTAAATGATCTGCCTCTTAGCTATGATCCATTCCTGCACTGAGTTGGCTCCAAAGCTACATTAAATGTATGTACTATGGTTCTCAGATATGCCACTTGTAATTAAATGCATATTCCACAGATATGATATATTTAACTGTATGTTATGTCAAAAATGAAATTGTATGTTTATTTATATTTTTTTAATTGTGTGTCTTGTTACAAATGAAATCGCATGTTTAATTTCTCAGATATGCTAAATGGTAAACTGTATATCTAATTGTTCATCCAATTGTACCCCCCCCCCATACCAGGAGATGAGCAAATTGTAGTTCGGTGTGCCTTCCTGGTGAAACATTTCAATAAATAAATAGATGCCTGGAATACACGGGGGGACCCATGATGCTGAGCCTGGGATGCGCCTGACGTGTCTTCGTGGTCTGCGTGATGCTGCACAACACGGCCGTGCGGTGCGGTGTGCCGATGCTTGACTACCATCTGCCTGACATGCCATCAGAGCAGCCTGCCGATGACTCACTGCGTGGGCAGAAGACAGCCACAGGCCATGCTGCACGTGCAGCGGTCGTGAACGGGTCCTTCAGATGCTAGCCCCGTTGCCCGTGTCACTCTGGCGCCCTCAGGTGAACATGCCTGACCAATGGCTGCAGTGATGGCATCCAGGATGGCACACATCCCCGTGTGTCACTGCACTGCCTTGCGTGCACTCAATGATGAGGCCCGACTGAGGCCGCACGTCATCCCCGTTGTGGCTGTGGTGCATGCAACTGGTGCTGGGTGACATGACTGGTGTTTATTGACAGGGCACCTGTGCCACTGCTTTAAGCCCCTTTACTACTGCAAGGTAGCCAGCTGGACAGGGGTCCACCCACCACCCCGATCCCTGTAAGCATGTATGCATGCAATCGTTGGACAGTGCCGCCCGTCACCATGTGTCACATCGAGTATGACCACCATGCCAGTGTCTGTGCGTGTGTAAGTGTGTGTGTGTGTGTGTGTGTGTGTGCGTCCCCCACCCTGTCATCCATTATCTGTGCACATACTGATGTGCCATGGTCCTGTCCACTCACACCTGTGGTGTTCTGGGTGGCCTGATCCCATACCATGGTCCATGTCTCCCACCTGCATGAGGGTCCCAGTGCCCTGTCGCCACGGCTCCTGCACCATGGTGCGGGCAGTGTGTCTGTGGCATTTGCTGTGTCCATTTCCGTGGCACCATCTATGCTCTGGATGTCACTCCAGCCGTCGTCTGCCTGGCTGTCCCCAGTGACCATGTCCGTTGATGTCACACCGGGTGTCTCCATGGTATCGGTGATATTGGTCCCATGCTGTGTGCCACCACATCTGGACTGGGACACCCTCCAGTGCCCATACTGCTGTCCCCCCACACTTGTATCACACCGTCCGTGGCTCCCTGTTCAGCTGTCCCATGTGATGGGCTTGGGACAGTGCTGTGGCACCATGGCGGTGTTCCCTAGCTAGCGAAGGTTTCCTCCATATGCTCCTAGGACTCTGCAATCCTCGCTATGTCATGCCCCATGGCAAGGATGACACCAGTGAGTTCCACAAGGGCCTCCATGTGCCGATGCTGGGCTTAGAGGCAGTGAAGCTCAAGCTGCCACAGCTCATGGTATTGTGGATCGTGTATCACTGTGGCCTGGGTTGCCCTGCTGTGCTCTGTCACTTGGGTGGATGTGCCCTCGTCACCACTGTCCAAGTCTGTACTGGCTGCGGTGTGTACCCCCACACCATGTCATGGCATGACTCACACACGGGCTCCTTGGTCGTTGGTGGGCAGTGACTCATGGGCTGGCATCGCAGGACGACTGCTCTGCATCACGCTCTGGGACTCCTCGCCACCGTCATCACCATACAGCTCTGTAGGGGTCTCCACATCCTCACTGTCGTGTCCAGCAGTGGTGTTGTCAGCTGTGTTCGACAACACCGTATCCTCTGCCTATCTTCGTCCTGTGTGGAGGGGGGGGTTGGAGGGTGTATTAACTGGACTGCTCCTCGTACCTGGCCTGTGTCCATGACAGTACCCACCTCATACTCACCTGTGGTGTAGTCCTCCCTCGGCTGTTCTCCCCTTATGTCTGTGGCTGTGGTTTGCGGCAGTCCTGCTGGTGCACCACCACCGTGTCTGACATCCCTGGCCTGCTCTGTTGGCACAACGGAAGATCATTAGCCATTGTGCGGTCTGCCATTCCCATCAGGGCTTGCTGTGTCTGTGTGCAATACCTACCGGCCAGTGTGTCCACACCCTCATCCACCCCGTGGATGCTCACAGTGGTTAGAGTGTCCACTACCATCCATTCTATGGGTGTGAGCTGTGTGTCTGGTGTGGGCAGTCCACCACCTGTGCCATGCTTTTCACACACTCTGGCACCCAGCCATTTCTTCGCAGCTGTCTGTAGGTCATGCCACTTGTGCTTAATTGCCATTAAGGTCCTGGCATCTGGCCCAGCGGTGTTCACGGCAGCCTGCACCTCCAGCCACAGCCGCGCCTTCACCTCTGTGGGGGTGGCCGGGGTGAGTGCACCGAATAGCCTCTCATGGTTGGTGCTGATTTAGCTAACCATTGTGGCTACCTGTGCTCTAGTTAAGTTTGAGGATTGGGATCATCTGGCTGCACTGCCACAGGCACCTCCAGGAGCCAGCCCTGCTGTCTGCCTCTCTTGCTCTCCCTCCACGTTGCTGTGCATGCAATGCTCCATGCTGGCCCTTGGTTCTGCCATCCATAGTAGGTCTCCAATGCGTTCAGCATTCACTACCACGTTCGTGCAGTAGGTGGCACAATTGTCCTTATATGGTGGGGTCATGGGGGCCGCATGGCTGGGCCATCCTCTGTTGCCTGCGTGTTCTGTTCCGTACCTTCCATGGCCACTGTGCGGACTGTGTTTTTCTTCATGCATGCCATGTGTTCATGTGATCCTGTGTGCGGCATATACAGTACATCATGTTTCCACGCATTTCATGTGCATTCATGCATAGGGCCCTCATAAGTGTTATAGTTAATATTGTTTAATTGTTTACTCTATGTATTATTTGTTATACATCTATGTACAGTAATTTGTGTGTTTGCATTTGAGTGTTTTTTGTTAAATGGACGCTTGTAAAAAATGGGCAATTTTGCTCACAGGCTTTTCAGTATAAAATAAAAATGAAACAAAGTTCCTGAGAGGCATAAATAAGGTACCATACTCAGAACTCTTCAGTAGGGTCCCCAACGCAACTACTAGAGGCTACGAATGGTAACTACAGGAGGGCAGTCAAAGGAAGTTCTACTTTACAGAGAGGGTTGTGAATCCTTGGAATAGGCTGCCTACCGAGGTGGTGGGAGCAAAGAACGTGACAGCATTCAAGCTGGGGTGGGACAGAGTCAGAAGGGGGTCAGGTCCTGGGAAACATAGAAACATAGACTTTGATGGCAGAGAAGGACCGCTTGGCCCACCTAGTCTGCCCATTTCCCCTACCTACAGGATAAGCTGCAGATCCTAGTTAACCAACAGCCTGTTTCTTCCTACCCCCCACCAACAAAAATTGCCTTATGTCTGTCCCATGCATTCTTGAATTCTCCCACAGTTTTAGACCCCCACAACCTCCTCAGGAAGGCTGTTGCATGCATCCACCACCCTCTCTGTGAAAAAATACTTCCTCACATTGCCCCTGAACTGCACCCCCGCTATCTTCAAATTGTATCCCCTTGTTCTTGCACATCTCTTTTTCTGAAAGATGCTACCCTCTTGGACTTTGTTGATTCTGCTAAGGTACTTAGAAGTTTCTATCATGTCCCCCCTCTCCCTCCTTTCCTCAAGGGTATACATATTAAGCTCCTTTAGTCTCTCCTCATATGGCTTCTCTTGCAGACCCTGCACCATTTTAGTTCCCTCTCCTCTGTACTGCCTCTATCCTGTCTATGTCCTTGCGGAGATGGGGTCTCCAGAACTGGACGCAGTACTCCAGATGGGGTCTCACCAACTGTCTGTACAGAGGGATAACTTCCTGTTTTCTGCTGGTGATGCTTCGCCCTATACATCCCAGTATCCCCCAGCCCTCACTACTGCCTTCTCACCTTGCTTGCTAACCTTAAGGTCATCTGATATGATTACCCCAGGTCTCTTTCCATTTTTGTTGTTGTTACTACCTCCCCTCCTATTGTGTAATGTTCCCCTGGGTTTTTGTTTCCCAGGTGCATTATTTTGCACTTCTTTGCAATGAATCCAAGCTGCCATACTTCTGACCATTCCTCCAACCTTGCAAAGTCCCATCTCATCCTTTCCACACCTCCTTGTGTATCAACCCTGTTGCAGATCTTTGTGTCATCTGCAAAGAGGCATACTTTTCCTTCCAGTCCCTCTGCAATGCCACTTATAAAGGCATTAAAAAGGACTGGACCCAGAACTGAACCCTACGGTACCCCACTAGTAACCCCTCTTTTTTCAGAGTGGACTCTATTTACAATTACCTTCTGTGTCCTGTTGTCTCGTAGAAGGTCTTAGAAACTCATGGGCAGACTTGATGGACCCTTGATCTCCTTCTGTCGTAATTTTTCTATGTTTCTATATTTCTAAAAAAAAAATTGAACATCTTGTTGTGGTGCAAAGCTGTTTGCCATCTGAAAGACGTGCTAGCACCATCCTAATACATACACAGTATGAACCTGAATTCTGTAGTCAAAGAGTGACCTCAAGGGCAGAGATTTTAAGGCTGCTTGGTGTAATCAAAAGCAAACTTTTTGTTAGAGTAGAGGTGGGAAAGGTCAAAACAGAATTACCATATTTGTTCCTCTAAGGGATAGCAACTCTGCAACAATAACATGCGTGAAGCTGTAATGCAGTGATATAGCCAGCGGAGTGATCTAAAGCATTGCACATTACAACAGGAAGTTTAGGAACTATTTGAAGAAAAAAATGTTACTGGGTAATGTAGTTGTTTTCTCTTTGCATTTAATGGAGTAGCACTGGTGAGAGGACTGCTTTTACCAAACTGCTGCTTGTTTGTTTTAGTTACACAGACTGCAAGGTGATCCTGTTTTATTCCGTACTTGTTTGATTGTTCAGATAATTTAATTACCTAAATAACCTTTGTCTGTCACCTCTTAACTAGTGTATGTACTGCCTAAAACTAATATTAGATTTTATAAGCAGCCTACCACTACCTTTTATATCTGAGGCACTTTTTTTTCCCTTTTTTTAATTAGATTGTTTACCTGATTTTAGTAGGTGTGACATGTGGAGCAGCTCTTAGCTTGGCAGGTGAGATATCTTACTCTACTGCCCCACACTACATCATCAGGATTGTGACCTCACTGACTGTGACATTACTGCTACTTAGGGACAGCAAGTGAGTGAGTGACTGCCAGGTCATTCACCTGTGACGTCAATGTCAGAGAGATCATAATGCTGATGATGTAGTGTGGGGGCAGTAGGGTTAGATATATCAGCTGCCAGGCTAAGAGCTGTTCCACACATTCAGCAAAATATTTCTGATGAGCAAAGGGAAAAAGAAAAAATACTTCAGAAATTGAAAGTTACAATTCACTACTGCTTATTTATTTATTTATTTTATTTAACAGACTTTAGGATTACAACCTTTGAGTCAGGGACTCATTTACAAAGGCTCCGCATCAGAAAAACAAAGATAAACACTTAATACATATAGACGTAGAATGGCAGCTAAAGGTTACAGTTTTTTTTAGTTATACAATATTGCAGAATCAAGATCAGCTATACATTGCATTGAACATGTTACCGAGAGCTGTATTTTACAGTTTTCAAGAGAACAATAAATTTGCTGATAGAAGGAAGGAGTAACAGGTTTGATATTTACAGTGAAGTAGAGAATTAGACAGATACCTTGTAAGTGCAGCCAAAGGAGGCATTGTTAATAGGTAATGTTTGGTAGCCCTATCGGTAGGAGCTCAGTGGCAGGGTGGTCCCGTAAGATGATAGATAGATGACCCAGCACTAGCTGGTACATTGGCAGCGCTGTGAAGTGAGAATATGCTCTTTGATGGCTGACTTGAAAGGTTCTAATTTGGAGATGGAGGAGAGGTCAGAGAGAGAGTTCATTGTACCAGGCTGGGGCCCTGTGTGGGAATGACCTTTGGGCTAAGGAGGTTCTAACCCTTGGAATGGAACACACCTATCGGTTGGCAGTACGGGTGTTCACCGAGGCGTGGGAGGATATGAGAGAGGCAGAAACCCCCAAGAGGGTAAGCCCCAGGTGTATTTTCTTTGTGAGGAGGCATGTTTGATAAAATAGCCTTTCATCCAGGGTAAAGAGATTTGTCAGGCCATATAGGGTACAGGTATGGGTACGCTTGTCTGCCTCGGTGAGGAGTCTGCATGCTTTGTTTATGGCAAGGTGGATTTTGTTAAGGGCTGTGTGGTCAGCAGCTGAGTAGATAGCGAGCCCATAATCGACTAGGGAGAGGACTGAGGAGGTGACAGCCAGATTAAGGGCTTCCGGAGGTAGGCAATCCTTGTGCTGATACAATAGGCCTATATGGACATTTACAGCTGATGATAGAGTGTCAATGTGTGAATGGAAGGAGAGGCTGGAATCAAATGTAAGGCCCAAGTATTTATATGTATGGACCTGTTCTAGAGGAAGGAGAGAGTGGGACAGGATTGTTAGCTGCACATTCTTGGCCTTATTCTGTCGATGGGCAAGGAGCATGGTCTTTGTCTTTTTTACATTGACCACAAGTCTTTGGTCTATGAACCAGTTTTCAATCTGGTTAAGTGTGTGTTGGAGGGAGGACTGCAATACTGTGGGATCTGGGTGTGAGGCAAAAAGAACCGCGTCGTCCACACAGAGTAGTAGGTTGCCAGAGCAGGAATTGGGCAAGGTGTTTAGGTAGATGCTGAATAATAGAGGGCCGAGGATGGAGCCCTGGGGAACCCCAGAGTGGACTGGCAGGGTGGTTGAGAGAGTGTTGTTTATTTTGACACATTGTGATCTAGCTGTGAGGTAACTGGTAAACCAGGAGACAGGTCCTTGGGACAGACCTATGTGGCGGAGTGTGCTTAACAGTAAGGAGTGGGAGACTGTATCAAAGGCCTTTGACAGGTCGATGAAGACAGCTCCAGCTAGGTGTTTTCTATCAAGGGCAGAATGAATAAAATTAGAGAACTCAGTGAGAGCCGTAGTTGTACTGTGCCCAGATCTGAAGCCATGCTGCTCCCTGCAAAGTAGGTTATGAGCAAGTAGGTACTCAGTGAGTTGGGTGGTTATAATTTTTTTGAGGGCTTTCGAGAGTGGTGGGAGAATGGATATGGGATGGTAGTTATTGGGGGAAGGTGCTGTCACCACTCTTCAGTATTGGGGTGACAGTGGCAGTCTTCCAGGCTGCTGGGAACTGCCCAAGACTTAGAAAGTAGTTGATGAGGTCAGTCAGTGGGGGAGAGGACTGTATCTAGTACTAGATGTAGGATTCTCATATCAAAAGAATATTTGCAGTAGCAAGAGCCACTGAGTGCTTTCATGAGAAAAAGCCTTGCCTCATTCGTAGAGATCACCCTGAGATGGAAGGGGGGATGCTGGGTGTTTGGGGAGGGGTTGCAGGAGTGGAGTCGAAGAAGTTATTTGGGAGTACTGTACTAAGGTCAGAGAATGATGAGTTGAGGCAGTTGGCGATGGCCAGCGGGTCGGTGGTAGGGACATTGTTGACAGTTAGTGGGGGTGGGATTTGCCATTGAGTTCCTTGATATTGTCCCAGAACAACCAAGCATTCCCCCAGGAGGAGGCAAGGGTCATTTTGTAGTAGCCCAATTTGGCCTGTTTAATGGCCCAAGTGCATCTGTTACAAGCCACTTTATAGGCTTGCCTGTCCGCCTGTGTGCCGGATGCGACTGCTTTATGCCGGAGATCATCTCTGTGCTGTAGCTGTTGGAGCAGTGCAGGCATGACCCAGGGGGCATTACATTTCTTGGGTTGCACCTTTGCTAGTGGGGCATAGATGTCACATGCTTTATTAAAAGAACAGGTGAAATAATCAAGGGCTTCATCTATAGTAGGGGCCCTGGAGATGGGGGACCAGTCCCATTGAGTTAAGTATTTTCTTAGTTTTGTGAGGCCCCCAGGTTGGAGACAATGCCGGGCAATATAGTTTGGTTTGGGGTTTCTGTTGAAGACATGACCAGGAAAAAAGGATGGGTGAGTGATCGCTTAGAGAGTCTGGAAGGACCACCAGGTCAGAGATTCTGTGGGGACCGTTGGTGAGAAGAAGGTCAATCAGGGTGCTAGAGCTGTTAGTGGGGTTCACCCTGGTAGGTTGGCTGATCAGCTGGATCAGGTCCAGTGCAGCAACAGTGTCCTTGGCATGGGAAGCCAAACTGGCAAGCCAGTTCACATTAAAGTCTCCAACTATGATGTGTTCTGTTTTGGGGGGGGGCCGGAAATGTAGTTAGCAAGGGATTGTATAGCAAGAGCTTGGTTTCTTGGGGGGAAATATGCGACAATAAGAATTACAGGGGCTCTGGAGGGGTCTGGAGTAAGTTTTAATGGTAAGGCTTGGGTACCATGGTCTAATGGAGGCATTGGAAGGGCTTGGCATATCATGGAGTCACGGACGAACACAGCACACCCCCCCCCCCACGTTTGCCCATTTTGTCGGCTCTGTGAAGGGTGAAGCCAGGGAGGGCAATCAAAGAGTCAGGTGTTTTTTTGGAGAGGCAGGTTTCTGTCAGTGCTAGCACATCTGGCTGATGTTGCAGGATCCAGTAATGGAGACCTGCTGTCTTTTTGGTTAAGCTGCAAATGTTCATTGCAGCTATTCTAAGCCTGTGGTGCGATAAGCTAGGGCTGGGCGAGGTGGGTCCTGGGTTAGGATGAACATTTCCTGAAATTAGTAGGAGTATGGCAAAGACTGAGGAGAGCAAACAATCGTTGCCTTTATTGTCAAGGATACCAGTTATATTGCGGTAGTACAAGGATGGCTAGGGTGATAGTGTTAGAAAAGATAGGAATGTGATCCGCATGGAGGTTGACAGTGGCACATTACTGCAGGAGATATGGGGGTGGGGGATGGGGATGCAAGAGAGGTAGTGGCAGTGTGGGTAGCGGTCAGTTTTGGTTTGTAGGGGTAGGAGGTGTGAGAAGAAGACCCTTGAGGGAGGGTTAGGAGTCCAGAAGTAGGAGAGTAAGAGTGATCAGTAGGAGCCTGGGTGGTCCAGCGTGACAATGGGTGCCCAGTAAGGAGTGGTGATGAGGGGCACTCGATACCATGTGTGGTGGTCTCTATGGCACAATCGATAGGTGACTGACCATGTTTGTTAGGGTGTAGTAATTTGCTTTAGGGAAGAAGGACCCAGGACGAGAAGTGCTTAGGGGGAGAGTAGTGGGAAGAGGAAGAATGCAACCTCCAAGAGTTGTTGCCCTCTAGTGGCTTTGCAGTATAATTTGCAAATGGAAAAGTAGACAAAAAAAAAGTTGTATTAAAAAAGAGACAGCTCAGGAATGGTAGAGTAAAGAGCCAATAATAGGAGGGTGAATAGCATTATGCCTAATCAGAGCTCTGTAGCAGCAGTACTGCAGTCAAATGGCCTGAAAGGCAAAAAGTGCCAAGTTCAATCACGTTGGTAGCTGTGGGCTTCTCTTCCAAATCTATACCTGGCTGTAGGCTGAGAGGCAGGCGGGTCAGTGCAGAACAGCCGTTGGGTTCAGAGTAGCTCCTGCGGCTTGCAGGAGGAGGCAGTCACTCGTACTGGACAGAATGCCTGTGGAATGGAGAAGGGTCTGTTAATTTAAGGCCAACAGGGACAATGGGCACTAGAAACCTCGGCCCCAAGCAAACAAGGAGATAATGGCAGGGGGGGGGTTCAATGCAGGGCAGACAGATTATTAATGCAGCTGAACAACATTCACAAAAAAGCTGTTGCATAGTTAAAATACTTAAAATGTTTTTTATTTTCCTGTCTACCTGTTTTGGCTCCACTAGCTCTTTAAGTACACCCAGGATAATAGAGAAAAGTAGTCTTGCTACTACCAATCCCAGTACACCAGGGATAGTGAGGAAAAGTAGCACTGTGCCTCTACAGATCCAGGTATATCCAACTTTGAAGAAAAGCAACCATTCCGCTGCAGATCCTGGTGCTCTCAGGATAGCAAAGAAAAAGAGACATGCAGCTAGAGATTCCAGTGTACCAGGAATAGTAGAGAAAAGCAGCTGTGCTTGTACAGATCACAATACATATAACATAGTGCAGAAAAGCGGCAGCGCTACTACAGAACCTGGTGTAACCTTGAAGCAGATCCTGATACTCCCTCTGCTGCTACATGTACCTGGCGGTGAAAAGGGGGGAAGAACAATAGTCATTGAGGTGACTCCCATGTCTAGGGGTATAGATGGTACTGTCTCGCAGGGAGCCATCCCCCTGACAATTTGCAGTTAAACCCAGTGTTGGATTTACATTTTATGAGCTTTGGGAACTTGGGGGGGGGGAGAGAATCATATCTTTAAACTGAGCACCCCTTTCCCATTATAAGTCAATGGCAGTAATGCCTGAGCTACTGGGGCTCACTTCAGAGCTGGGGGGACTGAGCCCACTGGTTAAACTTGGCTTGGCAGTGAAACCCCACCTATTGTAGCTGGAGCTTCATCTCCAACTATAAATGTCCCTGCAGGAAAGCATGGCTTTGCTCAACCATCATGACTATACCACTAACATGCATTGTCCTTGTTCTTCTTAATCTTTACAGATTTAGCATCCTCCCTCCTGGGAGGACATGCTTACCTTGGCATATCACAGCTACCCTCATGCTGCAGTTTGGAGGGGAAGCACCAACTGCACAGTAACCTGGCAACGGCAGCATTGCCTGAGCACCGGGTTTAGGGTGCCTCTTCTTTTCTTCCCAGATGAACTTCCTTTGGCTTGGCTACAACTCATCATTTTCCTCATTGTTAACATGGGGCCACCTTTATTTGGTCAAAAATAGATTTAATCTGCACCATACATTACACAGTCTTATAACCTGGGTTCTGAGCAATGTGGAAGCCCATTGGTGTAGACCTCTGCGTAGCCATGCATTAAGCGGCCCTGTTAATGCATGGGTTTTGCGGAGTGGCTCAGTAAAGTGTCCTCTGGATTATTTTATCCTGTTGGCCTAAAAGCAGAAGCAGAAAGCCAGCCATTGAAACCTTGGCTCCAGAATGTCTGGTCTGTCCTCTCTCTGTCTTTCTCTGCCTGGCACTTATTGTGATGTCCCGAGCATGAATGACACTGAGACATGGGACAGAGAGGGAGAGAGAGAGAGAGAGAGAGAAGAGACAGAGTGACCCTCACCCCCGGAGCCTGTCCTCCATTCCCATCCCCCCATGATGTCCCTGCAGCAGGGTGGCTTGTACATATGGCAGGTAGCACAGGGCTGTCAGTGTAAAATGGGGAGAAACAAAATACCCTTCAGTCATCAGGTGGAAGTCACTGTCACTGTGACTCTGTACTGGCTGTGACTGTAAGGAAGTTCATTAGTTACCATGTATGGAATAGCTGCCTGTCACACTCCCTTTTGCTGGGTGAGTGTTAGTGTTGTCTATGTCTGCTCGGCAATGGAACTATCAGCCACAAATTTCTGCACTGCTCTCTCTGTCTTTCTATCTTTCGATGCACCCCCCTTTCAAACACCTGAGACAGAGAGCACAGGAGAACTGGCAGAGCGGAAGACATGGGTAGCACAAGAGGCAGATACGGTGACCAGGCCCCTTGGAATTAAAGTTAAGTAATGTTACTTTGTTTCTCCCGTTTGTAGCAGAACACAGTGCAGCACCCCAGTCTGCTGTCTAACAAATCTTTCGTTAGTATTCTGAGCATGGTGGGTTAAGCAGTTGCCTTTTTTCCTGAGGTTGATTCCAAAGCCCTAACTGCACTCTGCACATGGAGTTGAATAGTAACTAGGAGCAATCCTCCCATGAGTCAATATATGTGCATGTCACTGTCTCCCCACTATGTGTGTGTGTGGAGGGGGGAGCTAAAGTAAACGTGGTACCTAACGTAACAGACAGTAGTATGCACACAAAATGTCACAAATCATCTCAGTAGTGTACAGTATGTGTGACATTTCTATGTGTATAACAGCAATACAGTATGCATTATTTGTTAGGGACTATTTTGCAAGGTGGAAGACTACAGTATATATTTTGCTGTTTAAACACCAAAAAAAAACACCTTTCTGGATATTTTTTCTTGTTTAGACATACCCCATGTTGTAAGTGCAATAACCCACTCCAGGGTATGTGGTTATTGGGGATTAATCAACACCCCGGTACCGTGAGGACACTCGGCCTGCGGCCTCATGCCTCAATGCACCCAGGATATTTATTAATCCCCACTAACCCCATACCATGGCATGTGTTATTGCTTACTTAAGCCTCAGCAATCAAACTGGAGCAGGCCTCAGCACACTGTAACTATACTTTCACTTCCACCAAGCACAGCATGGCCCATTTGCAGAGAGAGAGCCTGCCTGAACTCACACTGCTGTTTACTTTTGCTTCATGACTTTTTGGACCAGTGTAAGTAACGAGTATTGATTCTCTGTTTTTGGGGTTGACTTTTCTTAGTTTAACTTTTATTTGCCAGAGAGGAAATGTAGCTGGCAGATATTTGCAGTCATTTGTGACTAGACCTATTACTTAACCTCTGTGAAATAAGTGTCTGAAAGGAAGGAAGGCACTCCCCGGGGTGGAGGGTCAGAGTTGTAGTTGATTGCCCCTCACACCACCTACACCAAGCACATACCATCCTTTATAGCAGAGGTTCTGACATCACTTCCCCAAAACTGCTAACACCATACACCCATATCCTTAAAGGCACATCACACTGAATAGGGGTTAGAGACACTCACAAGCTTGCACACACTAAAACAAGAACAAAAAAAAAAAGGAAAACATCTGTAACTGGAAGGGACATAGACATGTGGGGAGTGGTGCAATGCACTGGCTGTGGAGCAGCAGTCTTCCGGGAGACATTCTGGAGACTGCATTGCTGCCCTATTTGCAGGCACCTCTCTGGTCTGAGGGAGGAGGTTGTTCATCTCCATGCTGACCTGGCAAGGATTCGGGAAACCTGCTCCCCCACCCAGGGACAGGTTAGCCCTCCCAACAGTGACATTTTGCCAGCGAGGTCCCCCACAGTGACTGCAGTGCCTAGCCGTGGTGGGAGACCCGCTGGAACCTGGCGCTGTGTATCGGGGATCCTGCACCCCCCCCCCATCAGCTCCGACTGGAGTTGAGAATCCATAAGTGGGGGGGTGTGGGGGGTGTGGAAAACGAAAGAACAAAATGTATATCGGCAGCTGACTGCAGAATGTGGTCGACCTGCCGGTGTAACTGATGGGGCGTTCGACAAAATGTTTGTCCGACTCCCGTCATGGATCCCCCAGGAACCACCCAAGCCACCACCACTACCTCAGAGGTTGCCAAGAAAGAGAACTGGTTGGACCATGGTGGGCTCAGGGAAGGTGAGGGTGGTGGAACAGAGGCACATCCCTCCAGTTGTGCCTCTCCTCAATTCATTCACCACTCTGGTGGAGCATGGTTCCTCTATGGAGGCACCCACAATGGAGACCAAGGAGGATGCTAGGAACCTCCACAATGGAGACCCACAGGAGGGCGGCACAGGACCTCACAGGGGAAGGAAACAGCTCCTGGTGGGGATTCAATTGTTAGGGGCATAGAAATGGGGGGAGGAGGGAAAGGGAGGTAAGGTGCCTGCCCAGCCATGGTTTGAGAGACAGGAAATTAATCCTCAGGATTGTGGGAGCAACTACAAGGGTGAGTGAGCTGGATGTCATTATCCACCTAGGGACAAATGACCTGGCAAAGAATGGGATCAGAACAGTGCAACAGGAGTTTGTGGAGTTTGGGAGGGGCCTTAGATAAGTAGCACACTCGGTAACTTTCTCGGAAGTGCTACCTGTCTATGGCATGGATGAGGCTAGGGTACTCCGCACCATGGGTTTCAATGACTGGTTGAAAAACTGGTGCAGAGCTCAGGAATTTGGCTTCACTAGGGACTGGGGCTCCACCTGGAGGAACGCAGGCCTATACAGGTGCAATGGTCTGCATCTATCCAGGAGGGGAACCAGGATCCTAGGTGATAGGTTTAAATGCTTCATTGGCAAGCATTTAAACTAGCCAAGGGGGGGAGGCACTGAAAAGGAGAAGGGAAATCCTAGCCCCCCCAAAAAATCAGGGTAGTTAGTGAGGTAAACAACAAGATAGGGCAGTCGAGAGGGAGAAGGGCAGGGGTATATGGAGAAAAAGACAAAGGCAGTAAGGACAGGGATGGGTCAAAAAGAAATAAAGGCATAAAAAATGGAGGGTAATTAGTGCCAGTGCCCGTAGTCTAGGTAAAAAGCTACCCAAAATGGTGGCCTTGATGGAAGAGGGATGTCTGGATATCGTGGCAGTCACAGAGACATGGTACACAGAGAACTATGACTGGGATGTCAGCATACCAGGGAATACAATCTACAGGAGGGACAGAGAGGGAAGAAGAGGAGGAGGAGGAGGAGGAGGAGTAGCTCTCTATGTAAGGGAAGGGATCAAAGCAACAGAACTAAAGGGTAAACAGGGAGGAGAGGAGGCACTGTGGGTCACCCTGGAGACAGGAAATGGCACCACAATCCTCACAGGGGTTGTATATAGGCCCCCATCTCAGGGGGAGGAAATGGACAAAGAAACGATAGAAGACATCCTTAGGATGGCAGAGAAAGGGGAGATATTGCTGATGGGGTGCCTGAATATGCCAGATGTTAACTGGAGTGCCTTTGCTGCAGCCACATCCAAGAAGAGGGCCATTCTTGATGCCCTACAGGGGGCATGCCTCAGAAAGCTAGTTTTGGAACCCACTCGGGAGTGAGCAATCTTAGACCTGGTACTCTCAAATGGGGACGAGAGAGGATCTCCAATCTTGAAGTGGGTAGCCACCTGGGAACAAATGACCACTAAACAGTGTGGTTCACGATAAACTTAGCTGTAGAGTCAAACCATACAAAAGTGAAGGTACTGGACTTCAGGAGGGCTTATTTTGTCAAAATGGCAGAGTACCTCAGAAAAGCACTAGCAAACAGGCTAGAAGGTGGGTGGAGCAACAATGGGGAAACATCAAAACCGCCATCACAGAGGCAACAAGCCTTCTGTGAAGCAAATAAACAAATCAAAACAAAAGAAAAAAACACTATGGTTCTCAACAGAAGTGGCAGGGAAGGTTAGGGAGAAAAAGATAGCATTCAGGAAATATAAGGAAACACAGAAGGAGCAGGACGGAGAACTGTACCAGTTAAAGAAGAAGGAAGCGGGGAAGACAGTCAGAATAGCAAAGGCCCAAACTGAGGAAAAGATAGCCAACTCGGGTAAGAATGGGATAAAACCTTTTATAGGTACATTAAGAAGCAAAGAAAGACTAAGGCAGGGATACTGAGGCTGAATAAAGAGGAAGGAGGGTGGATAGAGAGCAACAGTGAAAAAGCAGGTATACTGAACGAATACTTCTGCTCAGTATTCACAGTGGAAGAGCAGGGAAAGATACCTAATGCAGTCAATAGAAGCACTCTGGATAGGGGGGTTGATATTAGTCCTTTCACAGAAAAAAGGGTTCTGAAAGAACTCTTAAAACTGAAAGTGGACAAAGCAATGGGGCCTGATGGTATTCACCCCAGAATTCTAAATTAACTAAGGGAAGAACTAGTAACACCAGTGACTACCCTTTTTAATAAATCATGGGAAGATGATGTGGTACCTGAGGACAAAAGTGGGAGCAAGACAGAGGCAGGAAACTACAAACCTGTCAGTTTGACCTCTGTAGTAGGGAAAGTAATAGAATCACTTCTGAAGGAAAGAATTGTCAAGTACCTAGAGGCCAGAGGGGCACAGGACCCAAGGCAGCATGGATTCATAGCAGGAACATCATGTCAGACAAATCTAATTGATTCCTTTGACTGGGTGACCAAAGCAGTAGACCAGGAAGGGGCTGTGGACATGGCCTACCTAGACTTTAGCAAGGCATTTGACACAGTCCCACACAAAAGAGTAATAAACAAATTAGCAAGCCTGAGAGTGGGTCCCAAGGTGGCAGCCTGGGTAAAACACTGGATGGACAACAGGACACAGAGGGTTATAGTAAATGGAGTCCACAGTGAAGAAAGGGGGGTTACTAGTGGGGTACCACAGGGTTCAGTACTGGAGCTGGTCCTTTTTAATGTCTTTATAAGTGACATTGCAGAGGGACTGGAAGGAAAAGTATGTCTCTTTGTAGATGACACAAAGATCTGCAACAGGGTTGCTAGGCAAGGTGGGGTTCAAAGGATGAAAAGGGACTTGGCAAGGTTGGAGGAATGGTCAAATGTATGGCAGCTTAGATTCAATGCAAAGAAGTGCAAAGTAATGCACCTGGGAAACAAAAACCCAGGGAAAGAGTACACAATGGGGGACTGAGATACTGAGAACAACAAAAATGGAAAGGGACCTGGGGGTAGTCATATCAGGCAACCCAAAGGTGGGCCAGCAATGTGAGAAAGGTAGTAAGGAGGGTTGGGGATACTGGGATGCATGGGAGAGGCATCACCAGTAGAAAACAGGAAGTTGTTGGCCCTCTGTACAGACAGTTGGTAAGACCACATCTGGAGTACTGTGTACAGTTTTGGAGACCCCATCTCCACAAAGACAAAGACAGGGTGGAGGCTGTCCAGAGGAGGGCATCCAAAATGGTGTAGGGTCTACACCAGAAGAAGTATGAAGAAAGACTAAAGGAGCTTAAGAGGTATAGCCTCGAGGAAAGGAGGGAGAGGGGGGACATGATGGAAACTTTCAAATACCTGAAGGGAATTAACAAAGTCCAAGAGGGCATCATCTTTCAGAAAAGGAGATGTGCAAGAACAAGGGGGCAACGTTTGAAAATAGTGGGGGGACAGCTCAGAGATAATGTGAGGAAGTATTTCTTCACAGAGAGGGTTGTAGATGCATGGAACAGCCTTCCTGAGGAGGTCATAGAGTCAAAAACAGTGGGGAAATTCAATAATGCATGGAACAGACATAAGGCAATTCTAGTGGGGGGGTAGGAGGAAGTAGGCTGTTGGTTAATTAGGATCTGCAGCTTATCCGTTAGGTACTGTAGTGAAATAGGCAGACTAGGTGGGCCAAGCGGTCCTTATCTGCCATCAGATTCTATGTTTCTATGTGGGGCACCTAACTGAATTTAAACTCTGTTCTCTGTTCCTCTTAAACATCTTGTAGTATAAACACTGTACCCTTGGCAGGAATCATACAGACACAGGGAACACCTGATACTTTAATTTGCTTCAAAACACCAAACATTTATTAACAGCTGCATGTGCACACAACTTGAAGTAGGGAAACTGCTGCAGCAGCTGCCAGCTTGGATCCTGTTCCAATTAGTATCATATCATTTTTACACAATGCGTTCCAGTAAAGACATAATCTGATTAGCTGGCTGGCACCTACTCATGTTAAATCCTGCAATTTACCAACGGGTAAAGGTGCCAGTTAGCTGCATCTCAAAGAGAAATAAATACATCCCCCAAAAGCAGAAACCACCAAGCCGCCATCTTATTTTGCCCACTAAAGCAAGAACTAAGTGGAGTGCCCCAAATTACATATTATTAAAATAACATGTTTTATAATTAATTCTTCCCCCCTAACGACTTGCCCTCCAACAAGAACAAAGCAGGAAAACTTCCCAGTCTCAAAATACCTGTTAAAGTCATTCTGATCCCCCTGCCGAACACTGTTATATTTCACTCCTTGGTAAACCGCGATTGTTAAGTGGGATTTTCAAATGGACTGAAAATTCAAACTCCCAGATGCCAACTGTCCACAGAGTTATTTGATATATCAGAAAACATTTTCCTAAAAAGAAAAAACAAAGTGACTTGCTCTTTAAAGCAAAAATAAAGTACAGTCTGTAAACTGATTGAAGCGAGTCTGCACCTTGTCTTTACACTGCTCTCTCTCTCTCTCTCTCTTTTTTTTTTTTAAAAAAAGCACAACTTTCTCTCCTCAACCCACCAAATGGAAGCATCTGCATTGCAAGTTTTTCACGCTGCTCTCTCTGTCTCTAGCTCCCATTTTTTTGTTGCTTTAACCCAGAAAAAGAAACAATTAGATGGTACCACAATGATTTTTGGCTGTTGTTGCAGGGAAATACCCTGGATTGTACTTATGATATCTTTTTTTTTTTATTTATTTCTTAAATCGGATTTACAACCTTTGAGTCAGAGACTCATTTACAAAGGCACCTCATCGCAGGGAGGGTAAACAACAATTGATGGTGAAATACAACAATGGAGGACGATACAGGAGAAGTACAACAAAGAGAAGATACAAAGCAATTCCAATAATACAAGAAAACAGAGGCTTGCAATTAATTACAGATTCGACCAACACTCATATGAAATAATAAGGCACGCTCTAGTGGGTCTGTGGAGCGAGTACCTGGGGAGAGTGAGGACCATGGTCTCTGGGGTGGGGGGGAAAGGAGGCAGTCCAAGAAGACACTGTCTGATACAGAGGGCCAAATGTGTACAGGCTCTGGGGCAGTTAGGGGCACTTACAGTTCCGAGTGTCTGTGAGGTGGTTACAGAGGGCAATTTTAAAAGGGCTGATTTGGGGGATGCTAGTGATATGAAGGGGGAGGGAGCTGTACCAGGAGGGGACTTTGTAGTAGAAGGACCTTTGGGTGAGTGAGGTCCTGGTTCTCAGAACCTGGAAGGTGGTCTTGGCTGAGCTTCGGGTGGCGACTGACTGGGAGGCTGGTTTTAGGGAAGTGGTAACCCCGGGAGGGGAGAGCCCAAGTAGTGATTTTTATGGCCAGTATACAGGTGTGGTAGCACAGGCGCTCATCAAAGGTGAGGAGATTAGTGGAGGAGTAGAGCTGGCTTGTGTGTGTTCTGCTAGGGGCACCTGTCAAGAGCCTGCAGGCCTTGTTTATTGAGATCTGGACTTTGGTGAGGGTGGTGGAGTCAGCTGCAGCATAGATAGGAAGCCTGTAGTCAACTAGAGACAAGACAGAGGAGGTGATAGCCAGCCAAAGGGCATTCTAAGGGAGACAATCTCTGTGCCGATAGAGGAGTCAAATCTGGGTGTTTACTGCAGTGGACAGGGTTTTGAGGTGGCTGTGAAAAGTGAGTGCTGAATCAAATGTGATACCCAGGTATTTATATGCTGTTACCTGTTCAATGGGGTGTCGGGTGCTGGGGAGGATGAGGAGGGGAGACATTACTGACGTTGTTCTGACGGTGGGCAAAGAGCATGGATTTTGTCTTTTTGAGGTTCTAGACCAGACGGTGGTAGAGGAACTATTTTTCATCTTGGCTGAAGACGAGTTGAAGGGAGTCTTGGAGGGTGGTGGGGTCGGGGTGGGAGGCAATGAGGACTGCGTTGTCAGCATATAGGAGCATTCTGCCTGAGCAGGAGCTAGGCAGGGTGTTGAGAAAGAGACTGAACAGGATAGGGCCCAGAATGGACCCTTGGGGGACACCGGAGCGGACAGGTAGAGCGGTTGATAGGGTACCGTTTATCTTGACCCATTGGGATCTGTCATGGAGATAACTAGAGAACCAGGCAAGGGGGCCGGATGAGAAACCCAGCTGGTGGAGGGAGTCGAGCAGGAGGGGGTGGCACACAGTGTCAAAGGCCTTAGATAGGTCAATGAACACTGCCCCGGTAACTTCGCCAGAGTCAAGTGTATGTGCTGTGAGAACTCCAGCAGGACCGATGCAGTGCTGTGTCCAGGGTGGAAGCCATGCTGCTCTGGACATAGTATGTCATATTTGGTAAGGTATTCCATGAGTTGGGTGGGGTCTTTTTTTTCCCATGGCTTTAGAGAGTGGGGGGAGGATGGAGATTGACCTGTAGTTACTGTATTTGGTACTGTGCGATCTGCATTCTTATTAACTGGGGTGATTTTAGCTGATTTCCAGGCGCTCAGGAATTGACCAAGACAGAGGGACTGGTTTAGCAGGCCAGTGAGAAGGGTTAGCATGACATCTAGAGTTAGCTGGAGAATCCTGGAGTCGATCGGGTCGCACATGGGATTGTGACTGGAGAGGACTTTTAGCAGGAGAGGTTTGGCTTCATGGGGGGATATGGTGAGGAGGAAAAATGGGGGCGATCCAGGGCGGGGGGTTGAGGTAGTGACCGGGTCAAAGAAGTGGACAGGAAGGACTGAGCTGAGGTCAGAGAAGGCCGTGTTGAGGCATTCAGCAATATGTAGGGGTTCAGTGGTGATGATGCCATTGATCGCTATCTAGGAAGGGGGGAGCGAGTTTTTCCATTGAGCGCCTTAATATTGTCCCAGAAAGCATGTGCAGAGCCCCAGGAGGAGGCCAGGTTGGTCTGATAGTGTTTGGCCTTTGCTTGCTGTATGGCCCAGATGCATTGGTTATTAGCAGCATTGTAGGCCTGTCTGTCTGCAGGCCTGCTCGACTCCACTGCGATATGCCATAGATTGTCTCTCTGTCTCAGTCATTGAATAAGGAAGGGGGAGAGTCATGGGGCATTTTGTCTTCTGGGGAGGGTGCTGGTAAAGGGGGCAAAGAGGTCACAGGCCTTGCAGAAAGCACTGGTGAGGTAGGCTAGCACGGTGTCTATATTGGTCACGAGTGAGATCAGGGTCCAGTCAATTTGGGATAGCTGCTGCCTTGGTTTACTAAGGCACCATGGGCGAAAACAGTGGCGGGAGGTGACTCGGGGCATGGGCTTTTGTGTGGGTGAGGACCAGTGACAGAGGACAGGGGAGTGGTCACTGAGTGAGTTAGCTAAGATATTAACATCCTTGATTTTGTGGGAGCGGTTGGAGAGAATTACGTCAAGGAGGGAGCTTGTGCCACTTGACTGATTAAATCTGGTAGGAAGTGTAACTAATTGAGACAAATCAAGGGCAGTAAAGGTGTCCTTTATATGTGGTGTGGTGGTGGAGCTAAGCCAGTTGACATAGAGGTTGCCTAGAACAAGCTGCTCAGCATTGTGGGGTAGGGTGGATAGATAGTCCCTGGTTCCGCAGGGGTATGTATGCAGCAGTGAGATAGAGAGGGCCCCTGCCCAGGTCAGGGGAGATTTTTATAGTGATGGCTTGTGTCCCATGATCAAGCTTGGGGGCAGGGAGAGCATGGCTAAGGAGAGAGAGTCACGGAGGTAGAATGCACATCTGCCCCCACGCTTGCCAACTCTGTCTTCTCTGAAGATGGTGAAACCAGGGAGGGAGACAGCTGAGTCAAGGGTTGATGCAGAGAGCCAGGTCTCCACCATGGCAATGATATCGGGCCTGTGTTGTATGACCCAGCACTGGAGTGCTGCAGTTTTCTTTGGAAGACTATAGATGTTCATTGAGGCAATGCGTAGGCCACATCCAGCAGGAGGAGAGGAAGGGTAGATCACCCAGGGCCAGGGTTGGGGTGGACATTCTCGGAGAGCAGAAGAAGTAGGGTGATTAGTCTGAACAGTGGGCTGCGACAGTTGGGGTGACTACATTGGAGCTGGTGTGAGGATCTGGTGGATGGGGTACAGGGGATGGTTAGGGAACTAAGGGCAGGTATGGCCAGGATGGGGTGAGGCCAGTTTAACCAGGGGTTGGAGGGGGTGGGAGTAGAGGTTGGTGGGGGGTGTGGTGGGGTGATATGGTGGTCCAGGGTGTGTGGGGAGTTGGGGAAGGGGGTAGGGGGAGTGGGGTACAGGGTGGGAATGTGTATGGCTGAGTAGGGTGGGAAGTGAATAAGCAAGATGATTGTGAGGAGCTTAAGTGTGAGGGTCTGTTTACCTATGGTTGATAGACGTCTGGAGTATAAGGGGGTAGAGGTACCTTGATGAGTGTGGCTGCTGCTATGGTGTAGGGGTAGCATCACTGCCTTTGGAGCCAGAGGTACAAGGTTCAAATCTCCAGCTGGGGGGGGGGTTTGGGGCCTGGGAGAGTGGTGGATATGGGTGCAAGAAGGGCTAGAAAGGACAGGCGGCTGGTGCTTTGAGGGGGTTGAAATAATGACTCCCAGTGGCTGCACTAGGTACTGCTGATGGCAGGTGGGAGGGGAGTTGGAAGAGCTGGGGTGGATAGGGAGGTGAGTGTTTGGGAGATGGGGGAGGTGCAGGGGTACAATGCAGAAAGCATGACAGTGGAGTAGCAGGAAGGGCAGGAGGGACTACAAGTAGTGGAGATTAAGGAAGTATAGGAGGGAAACTGAGTGGAGCAAAGGGTGCTCCCTCTGGTGTTCATAAACTATAAGCTGCAAATGAGAAAGTGGGGAGATTGTACTGACAAGCACAGGAAATCACGTGACAGGAAAAGGACTATAAGGACTACAAATTAAGGGTCGAGTTTGGGTGGGAAGGTGGTTGGGGCAGGCGAAGGGCTAACACCCCTCATGAAAATATCAGAACCTACAGTAGATGCAGAACAGGTGAGATGAAGACCTCATGGTGATGATCTGGAAGGCCAGGGGAAACAGGGCTGACAAGACTCACCCCTGGGTGGTTGCTACCTGCTAGATGGTGTTGGGCAGGGGGCCGAATCCCCTAGCGGGTCTTTCATCAAGATGGTCTCTGAAGTGGGAATAGCAGCCTAGGCCAAGGTGTGAAGGCCCAGGCAGGATGAACAGTTCTGCAAGCATTTGTGGTTTTCTGCTGGTGAAGCCTCTAGCTGGCATAAAAATTCTGCAGTGGGGAACCAAATCGCGACCCACGTAGCACATTCAGCACATTTAAATCACTTATGTCTCTAAGCCACAGTTTGGATACAGTCCAGTTGCAGATTACAGCTTCACTGCGCAAACCTTTCAATCTGAGAATAATTCTATCAACAGACAGGCCGATCGCTCCTGGAGCAAGTCTTCGGTACAAATAACAAGTTGCAATAGCAAACTTTGTCTTTCTTCTGCTGCAGATTTCACTCATGGACATTGGAACCAGATCCTACTTCTGCAAAAAGCAGTTCACTGGCAGGAGAATGCGGCAGGCAGGCCAGCAAAGCCTCTTCCTGCCGATTTTCCTATGCTCCTTCTAGAAGCAGCTGCTTGAAAGCTCAAGCTATTCACTCTTCCACCTCCAACTCTAACTGATCCACTACTTCAGGTAGTTCTGACTATTTTGTTTGTAATCCAAAAGGTTCGGTTGGCTGAGGGAACTGTCACTCACAGTAAGGGCTCCCCCTCTAGGTCCTTTTGTGTGCCAATACTTAAAATTACAAAAACTACAGAATTCCTTCCCACAAGACCCCTGGGGACAGTCTCCATTTTAGGTCGCCAGTGGTTTGATTGGTCCCAATACTGGAAGTCCAGAACCTAACATGGTGGCTCCCATCCAAATGTTCGAGCTGCAATAAAAGCAGCTTAGACAGACTTCTCTATCTTTACTATAACAGCAATTAAACAGTAAATAATCATGGTTCCTAAACAGGTTCCCTCTGTGCAAGTAGCGACTGCAGAATGGAGCTAAATAACAGACTCGACTGGCTGGTCTCCAGCCTTAAATCACTTGGACCCAGCCCAGACTAACTTCTAAACACAGCTTGGCCATTCTCTTAAAGAGACAGGCGTGGAGACTCACGAGGGCACACACACAGACGCACACACACACACACACACACACACACACACACACACACACACAGAACTACTGAAAATGGACACCAGCCTGACAGTGGGCATTAGGGAGCCCAGGAAGACATTATAGTAAACCCCAATTTATAGGGGGGTTACATACACAAAGGGGTATATGTTACTCCTTGGTTCCTAAAAAGGGTGTTCATGTGCCCTGTTAGTGCTAAACCACCCAGGTCTAGGGAGAAGGTGGCCCAAAGGAAAATAGGGAGGTGAAAGAGTATGGCAAGAAAAAAAAGTGGTGAAAGTGAACTATGAGGTACTAAAGTTCCTAAGGTTATAAAGGTCTAACATATGGGTGCCACATCTTATGTGGCCAGGGAATTGGTTACAAGGAAAAGTACGTATTAAACTCCATATAATGTTTTCTTGTTCTGAAGTAGTTATAGTATAATAGATAGGAACCAGGTGTATAGGTAGAAATGTTAATGTGTGTTAATGTTAAACCTTACCTGTTTGCAGTTTTTAAAGTACTTTACTCTTAGGCTTGGCATGGAAGCCAAGCATTTAAGGGGGGGAGTGTAACCCCCCCTTTTGGGGGCTTACCTTAATTACCCCATGTTTCTCCCGATTCTGTTTCTGCCTCCTGGTGTCCCTCAATCCCTTTTGGTGCCACTTCCATATCCTGAGTTTTCTGGTGCCTCTAGTTCTTCCCAAGCAGCCCTGTGTTAAATTTCAACCCGTGTGGGCTCATAATCTAAATTGCGAGTCACCTGCATTTGGCTGGACTTGCCAGTGATCGTGCATGCGCAAAGGCTCTCTGATGTGCTGACTGATGATCTTGCGGTCTAACGGGGAGTGTTTAGTCGGTCCTGGTGCCCTTGTTAGGCCAAATGGGGGCTGGTGACCTCGAGCGTGGTTGAGGAAGCCTCCCCTGGGGTTTTTAAAGTAAAGGATTGGAACCAGGCAGTGATCGAAGGTCATGAATATTAATAAGCCCCTCATGAATATTAATAAGGGAGTTGGCTGCCACTTGAAAATACCGTGTTGTGGTAGTGACAGGGGAACTACAGGGTATAAATGTGCAGGAGGGGGCTTGTTTGAAAGAGCACTGTTGGGGCTATGTGCCTGTGGGGTTGTTGTAAATAAACAATGTTTCTGCTGACTACACCAGAACTTTTAATGTGGACAACCTGAGGACTGCTATGAGACTGAATGGAAGCAGCCATGTTCATAATACTTTGACCTATGGTATCAGCCAATCCGGTGACTAGGCACCCAAAGACTGTGAAAACAGACTCCTGGGAGAGGGAATTAACCATATCAGGTGCCACGAGTGTATGCCAATCAGAGGGCTCAAAAGGGCATTAACTGTGATTGATAACGAAGGGCAGCCAATCAGAGGGCAGATCTCGGGGGAGAACTCCCAGGAACTTTGGGGGAACTGGGTCAGTCTTGGCCAGGCTCCTACTGAGTCAGGAGGGATCTGTGTGGACAGAGATGAATTTCTGAGGCCTTTTACAGAACTTAAGTTGAGAGTTGGATCCTAAGAGAGAAAAGTGAATACTGCCTGAGAGGAACTGAGCTGGTGTGAGAACACTCAGGGTATTTGAAACTGTGCTGTTTCTTCTGGAAGAGACTCTTCACTGCAGAAAACCTGCACTGTTTTGGGACTTTGAGAAGCTGCTTTGAGAGTCTGAATGTTCCTGGAACTGGGTGAAAGCCAGGCTGTGTGGAAACTGTTTCGGGGACTGGACAAATTTCTGAGAGCTGTGTCCCAGCTGAAGCTGCTTTGGAATCTGGTCCAAAATTCAGAGACTGTGGAGAGTAAAGGTGAACAGGTGTTTTCCTGTTTCAGAATTCCTGCTAATGCTGTGCGTCTCAGTGTGAAGTGGAGCTGTTGCTTAAAGCTTGCAAGTCAGTGGCCCAACAGCACTGCAGAACAGAAGTTGAAAGTTGCCTGGCTGCCCCCTGAAATCTCTACCCATTTCAGAGGCACTCTCCAGAGCCAGGGAGGGAACTTGCTAACCCCTTCCAAATGGGGTCTGCTGGTTTCAGGAGGTCACTGGTGCTTGCTGGGGTGCTACAGCACCTGCGACCCATGGTTGGAGCTGGGCTGTGGAGCCACTCCCGGGTCTGGGCCTCCTGAGGCTGGGTGGGACCTGTGTGTGTGCTTTGTGATGGGCCAGAAGAGGCTGAAGGTGACAAGTGGCCAGATCTTCAATCAAGGGGACAAGCCGCTAGACCTTCAATAAAGATCACGGCCTACAGCAAGTACCAATCTGTGGCCCTGTGTTGTGCCTTTTGAGAACGGAGCTCCTCACTCCCAGACTGATGAAAGCTCTGTATCTTGGAGACTGCTAAGAATCATCAAACCGTGAGTACCCAGGGATTGCCCTGGAATCCAAGGGAAGCATTCAGTTAAAACTAACGTTGACTTTCCAACCTCCTAGGGCCCCAACAGCTGGCAAACCCACAGCCACATCCAGTCCTGCACCTATTGGGTACCCAGAAAGACCTTTCAGACATTACACTGGTACCAGTGGTGGTGGGCCACTGGGATGGTTTGGTCCATGGGACCAGTTGTTATTGCTTTACTCATTGCTCTAACCATTCTTTCCTCCACAGTTATCCCTTATCCAGGTATCTCTGTCCTAACCCTGTTTCCCCTTAATAAAGATGTGAGTTATTGTTTGGAAAAGCTGTGTGAAGAGTACTTTGTAGAAAGACAAGTGCATGTCTTTTATGGTTAATGTCATTGGGGAATCATTGGGCACTTGGTGTGTGGGGTGGTTGGTAGGGGAGATGGGTAGGTGCAGCATCCCATGGGGCTGTGCCAGCTGGTCACCTCATCCATGTATATTTACTCTGGGTGGAGGCATTGCACTATTTTTCATATCTTTGGGATAGAGCCCCCAAATGCCACTGTAGCAGGACCCTGGCCCCTTAACCTGTTTGAGAACCAATGGGCAGGGGTAGTAGCCCACTGGCACATGGCACCTGGGCTACAAACATGAACAAATTTAACTTCAAGGTGAAATGACGTTAGTTGTATAGGTGCTACCAATACGTGGCACCTCCATGCAATGGGTGGAACCCCTGTAATGCTATGCCTCAGGACTAAATGAACATGGCACTCCCTCTCACCCTTCCTCTGCCAGTTCTGAAGTACATGATTATATGAAGAATACATTTTGTTCACTAGTTCCTACCTGAAACCCCTCCAGTTTAATAGTTAAAATCAGCTTTATATTAACTTGTACCAGTCGCAGACTTGGTGCAGGCCCCAGAGACAACAATTCCCTACCCCCCAGGTAGACATTGCAAATGGGTAGACAGAGTATCGCGGAGACATGAAAGGCTGAGTGAGGCCCTTCCCCTTCCCATAGCATGGGAGTGTGTTAAATCTGTCATGCTAGCTTTGGCATCCAGTGATAGTGACAAAGACTTGCCTAGGTGCCCCCTAGGTCTTCGCGGTCAGGCAGTGGTGTGAGGTCCCCCTATGATGCGAGCATTCCTTGAAACCACATAAAACAACTCCAAAGATGTGCATGTGCTCAGTCTTCATGGCTGTCAACTATCACTCGGAACAGTGTTGGTCTGGCCCAGTGGCGTAGAGGGCTGAGGCACTTTGCGCCTTACCTCTTACAATGCTTGTGACCCATGTTCAGGAATGAGTACAGGTTGCCAGAGGTCAGCAGGGGGGAGAGAATCAAGCATCTGATGGACAGCTCTCCTCTCTTAGGGTGGGGCCACCTGCTGTTTCACCCACTGGCTGCCATCTGATGGAGGCTCAGTGGCAGTGCCACAGCTAAGCAATGACATACAGGGCCATGGTTACATAGTGAGTGTACACCTCTGTGCACATGAACTTATGGCCACCATGGCAGTGGAACAAAATTACAGAGAAAAATGGTGGTCCCAGGCTTCTTGAAGCACTGCCTGCCTGCCCTAATCCCACTCTGTTGCCAGTGCACTGGACCCCCACTCTGGACATAGGATCACCAGGTGAAGGGAGGATGGCCTCTCCTTCCCCAGGTCTGCCACAGTGGGAAATCCATGGGGGAATGGGGTTCAGTGAAACCGGAGAGCCAGTCATGGATGAAGGAGGTAGGGATGGGGCCGAGAACAGGTGTCATGATGCACAGGAGCAGAAACATCTCTAAAGAGAAAAAAAGAACAGTGGTAGTCTTAACAATTAGTTATCTTTGCTCTCCAGTATCTGGGTAGGCCCCAACCACAACAACATATGGCCCTGCGCACCCTAAGAGCTTAGCAACCTTATCCCTGCTAGTATCTGCCATTCACTGTCACATCAAAGGCCTGCTAACTCAGCTTATGGGAATATACCAACCCTCAGCCCAAGTATATCATCCCCATTGCACCTTTGACTCAGCATTTTCAGGGGTTAACAAGGCTTCCACCTGCATGTCAATCTCTTGCTTCTGCCAAAAGTGCCACTTTGTCATACTCCCTTTGCTCTCTCCATAGACCCAGTGCTATAGCTATGGTGAAGAGAGTCGTATCTCTCTGGGCAGCTCCGAACCTGCTTGACATCCTCCCCCCCATTTCAAACTCTGTTCTAAGCAAACATTTAACAGGTAAAACGCAGCAATATAGAACAGCATATAGCAAACTTAATACTTTGAGAAGCCCCCCCACCCCGAGATGCATGTAGTGAGAGAGGAGTCTTTCACCAGTCCAGATAACCCCATTTAAGAGTTCACAAGTCCCTGTCTTGTGGTGTAAATAAAAATAAACATCCCCCAGAAAGTAAGAGCTAATAAACCCTCTTTTTAACTTAAGTGCAACAGTACTGTGGGACAGCTTAGCCCATTACCTGACCATTACAGCTGGATGGAATGTCCTCAACCAGTAGAATGGGACACTGATGGACCAGGTGTTGAGTCAGGACAGAGGGTGCAAAACATTCAGCTACAGGCATCATTCAATAAGCCCTGAGATTTCCTCTCCCCTCCACTAGCTGATGGCACTGTTGTCCATTCTAGTTGCTGTAGCTGAATGATAGCCCCTGGCAGTTCAGGGTGGTCTGATACGGGCAGTAGAATGCCAAGCTTCATGAGGAGTCTTTGGGCATCATCCAGGTTTTGGAAAAACGTAGGGCTTGCTTCCACAAAGATATGGAGCTGTGCTGGAGCTAACAGGTGTGCTTTTATGTTTTTTTCATGGAGAGATGTTAAGAACTGCAGGATTTTAAGTCTCTTGTCCATAACATTCAGAGCGAAATCATGATCAAAGAATACTTTTGTATCTCCAAATATCCCCTCCTTCTTATCCCAAGCCTTTTGGAGGATCAGCATTTTAGTCTTGTAGTTGATACAGCGAAGAACTACCGAGAACAGTTTACTATTTTTACCTTCAGGTTTTGGAGCAAGTGCCCAGTGGGCATGTTTGGCTCCAAAGTTCAACTCTGGCTGGAGAGCGAGAAGTTCTTTGAGGAAAGTAGTTAAAAAGTTCTCCATACCTCCATGTTCATATATTCTGGTAACCTGTAGATCCTTAGGTTAATACATCTGGATTGGGACTCCAAGACCTCAAGTAGTTTGGTAATCTCTTTGTCCCTGTGGTGATTAAAATATAGCAGTGTAGCGTGGTGGGTATCGACTTGTGTGGCTGTGGTGCTTAGGCCTTGTTCCAGCTTGGCAGACTCTTCTTGCAGCATCTGAATGTCCCATTTTGACAAGGTAATGGCTTCTTCCATTCTAGTTAGTCTGGAGCTAATATTGTGAAGCTCCATGACAAGAGTCTTAGATATGATGATAAAAGACTCTTCTTTGGGATTGACTTCTGAGGCCTTCTCGGGGGAACTGCCCACAGTTGACGAGGCCATGCTGATAGAACATGAGCGCAAAGTTCTTTTTGCTGGCTTGTCATCCTGCATTAATTCAACCCACTTCTGTTTTCCAGGCATGTAGAGAATCTATTTGGAAGTTTGCTGTTCTTTTTAACCATAATTTGAAGATGACTGATATAAATATAGAAGGGTGTCAGTGTGGAGCTCTGTCTGGCTGCTGTGATATGCGTGATGACATCACTAGAAGTCATCACAAAGTTTTTTATATGTCACCCCTAGGTGGCACTATCCCAAGGGCTACTACCCCTGCCTGCCTGCTTGGCTAGTAGCAGGTTACGGGGCCTGAGTTCTGAAATGGGTGCCTCCATCCGGAGATCAGGTTTGGTAGTGGTCAAGCTAACCTGGGAAAAGCCCTCCGGGACACTGTAACCCCCCTCTTTCCCCCTAGTGGCCTGAACACTGTACAATAATCACTTTCACAATACCCCTGGTACACCACCCAAGTACCCACACTGTTTGCACTTACCACCAGGGCTGGTTCCTCTGGCTTGACCCTGGGGACCCCCTGTAAAACAAGGTTATGCACAGCAAATAGCAACAGTACAGTACCTTGAGCACAAACTGGAACCACAGTCAGATTACATGCAGAAAAAGTTAGATCTGATTTATTCAGGGGACTTGAACAAGGGAGGGTAGAAATCAGGTTAATTAGCTTAAAGGTTATATCAATCAAGCAGTTATGCATGCGCTTTGAGTCCCCCCACACAGTCCACCTCTGGGTACTCAGGTGGAGAAGAGATGGGCTAGCCAGGACCGATGCCTGGGGTTGCAGCTGGTTGGGGCCCTGTGATGGAAAACACAACATGCACAGTACACAATATTTGTAATCTGGAGCCAGAGGGCTCAGTTCGTAAAGGAAACGAAACAACAAGACAATCAGATGACACAATCAGATTAAGCTGTTGTTGCAGGGAGCTACCCTGGTATTTACTCACGATACCCAAGACTGGACACAGGCTGGACGAAAATCGAGACTACAGGTGGTTGATCTGGAATGCCAGGAGAAGTAGGGCCCACATGAGTCGCAGAGGCGTCATTCCTGTTCAAGCATGGAGCAGGGGGCTGATCCCTAGGCAGGTCTCTCATCGATGGCTTCTCTGTGCAGTGGGTAGTATGGTTGGGCCAGTCTGGCAAGGCCCAGACCACATGGAGACAAATTCGGATGCAGTCCGTTTTGGGCTGGATATAGCTTCCAGCAAACAGAACACAGTTCACACAGTGGGGGACTAACTCATGACCCACTAGCAGCTCATAGCACATTTACATGTAAGGGAATTCTACTGTACCAGGCAAAGTGCTCACCGGGTCACAATCGCAAAGTCTCTGCACACACCAAGAGCTTAGGGGTAGCTGGAAATCCTGACAGGCCGATCGCATTCAGCAAAATCTTTGATTTTCTTCAGGTTGACCATGGCCCACTTCAGTAGCTTACTTTAGTCACACAAACTTGGATTTAGTCCAAAATAATTCTCTTCTCTCACTCTCAGGAGCAGCACACCGATATGCAGGCCAAAAACGAGCCTTTTCAGAGTTCTCCCATGCGAATCCACTCAGGATTGCTGCTCAGAATCAATTCAGCTCCTTCTTGTTCAGCTTTTAGCTTGGATCTAACTGAAAACTGCAAGCAGCCCGGGACTTCCCCAAGATCCAAAAGATTTGGTTGGCTGATTTGGCTGTCAGTCAAAGCAAGAGCTGCCCCTTCAGTTGCAAAAAAGATGCAAAAAGCTCAAACCACAGTTCCTACAGATTTTGAATTCAGACAGCTCCTGTAGTCCGGCTACATTTTAGGTCCCACCAGAACTGATTGGTCCAATTTGCAGTCCAGGACCAAGATAGTGGAGACAAACAAAACAGTCCTTGCTACAAAGAAAGCAGGTTAGACAAAACTACATTATCATTATCACTCTAAATGATTTTCAGTAAATAGTTACATCTTTCAACAGAGCTCCCTCTCAGATTACTTAAACTGCAATCAGGCAGCTCTAAAACAGACAGTACACAGAGGCTATACGGGCTCTGGTAATCACATTTAAATTGCTAAAACGCAGGACACCAGCCTGGCAGTGAGCATTTAGGCAAGCTCAAGGAAAACTTTTTGGGAACCCCCATTTGTTGGGGAGTTACATATAGTATTATGCTGGATGTATGGAACAGCATGCTGCCTAGAATCTGACGTATCTAGTTCTGCTGCTCCCACTGCATCATCGGCGCTATGACCTCACTGACAGTGACATCACAGGTGACTGACCTGGCAGCTACTGAGTGGCTCTACATGAGCAGCTGGAATGTAACATTCAGTGAGGTCACAGTGCTGATAATGTAATGGGAGGAACTGATCTGGATTTGTCAGCTGCCAGACAGAGTGCTGCTCCATACATCACACCTACTAACATCAGGTAAAAACATCTTCTGATTACTGTAGGGAAAATAAACAAGCATTTGTCAATGCCGAATGTTGTCCTGCTGGCATTGGCTTTGGTAGTGCAGTACAGGAAAACATTTTGGGCAGGATGTGAAAAATGACAGCTGTACAGTTCATAAGGAGGTGTAAAAAAATGGCAGTGTTGAAAATGTGGCATGTAAATATTGCAAATTTGCGAAGTTACAAGGGTGCAAGGGGAAATGCACAATGCACGCTTGTAACCAGGGCCCCTAGTGCTCTGCAGCAGAATTTTCTGATTTCTATGGCAGGGCTTCTTGATTTCAGTGGCAGCATTTTCTGATTTCTGCAGCATGATTTATTCATGTCTCTGGCAGAACACAGTTCTGCCATTGGTTAAATATGATGTGATGTCATCAATGACATCATATGTTGATCATAGAGGAGGGGCTTCAGGATAAACAAGATGGGAAAGAAAGCCTGACACTATGAAAAAACAGTATATTTGAATAAAAATTAACCAAAAACAGTGAATTCTGTGGCACTATATACATTCTGCGGCATGATGCAAATTCTGCGGAAAATTCCGCAACCGCAGAATTGAAGAATTCCAGGGGCCTTTCTTGTAACACAATCATTTTATGGACGTTCAGCACCAAATTTTCAACATAGGCATTTTAGCACCTCTGCTCATGTACAGTGTCACTGTTATTTCCTCAAACTGTCCCAAAAAGTGATTTTGCACAGCTACCGCGCTATTCTGCACCGGACGTGCGAAAACACATTTTGGGCAGGATATGTGAAATGACAGCTGTACTGTTCATCAAGAGGTGTGGAAGAATGCTAATGGTGAAATCCAGAGTGAAAATATTAGTTGCACGAATGCTATTTATCGCGGCGCGTAATTCGCCACCAACGCCAGAACGCATTTCCATTTAATGGAGTATCGTCACTATATTTTCAACATAGGCATTTTAGGATCTCTGCTTATGAACAGTGTCACTGTCATTTTCATAATCTGGCCCGAACACTGATTTCCCACAGCGACCATGCTATTGTGCGCCGGAAGTGCGGAAGTACATTTCGCCCAGGATGTGAAAAATGACAGCTGTACTGTTCAAAAGGAGGTGTACAAAAATGACAATGTTGAAAATCTGGCGTGAAAATATTGCGAAATCGCGAAGTTACAAGCCTGCATAGCAGCTGCATGAGCGTACGCTTATAAACAGCCATTTTTGGATTTTTCCACCAAATTTAACATAGGCTTTTTGAGAGCCCACCTCATGAACAGTGGCACTGTCGTCTCGTTAATTGGTCCTGAAAGGTGATTCCACACAGTGACTGCAAAATCACCTTTCGGGACCAAGTAACAAAATGACAGTGCCAGAATTCATGAGAAGGGGTCCCAAAAACATCCATTTTAAAGTTTGGTGTAAAAATTCCCAAAAATTCCTGAGATATGTATTAAAGTTGAAAAGCCCCTATTTATTCCATTATATAGCTTACCGGCATTTCCTCAGTTAGCAGTCAGCTTTGAAGAGTGCATACATGTTCCCGGTCCACCGAAGATCATCACGCTGGACTCCAGAGGTAAGTATGGGGTGTGGGGGGTGTGGGGAGGCAGGGTGCGCAGTGGGTGGGTGCGGGTTGTGGTAGGGGGGTTGGAAGAGTACGAGGGACTGTTTTTGCTTTACAGAGTAAAAAAAAAATAAATAAAAGACATCGGGGGACCGTTTCCGTCTTAATAGATGCTTTGGCACACTGGGGTGGGCTCCCAGAGTGCCACCTGAGTGTGTGTGTGTGTGTGTGTGAGTGTGTGTGTGTGGGTGGGTGCTTTAGCTGACAGGGGATTGGGCACCCTGTTGGCAAACAAGGAAAGAGGGGTTACAGGAGCCGAGATTGGGCATCCCCCGCAAGCAAAAAATGGGGGTACATTATGCTGATGGGAAGTGGGCTCCCCCATTGGCAAAATTCAAGGAGGAGGGACACATGCCGATGGGGATTGGGCCCCCGTCGGCAAAGAAAAACTGTTAGGGGCGATGATGCTGAGGGGGATTAGGCACCCCCTCAGCAATCAAAAAAAAGGGGGGGTACATGATGACAACGGGGATTAGGCACCCCCATCGGCACACAATAAATGGGGGTGTTGACAGGCAACAGCGGCAGTCACTGCCACCATGTTGCCTGCACATAGGAGGAGGCGCATTGTGGTCACGCTGCATGAGAGCTTCGCTCTCATTGCAGCGGACCTTTTGTCTGATGTCTTTGCCTCATTAACTAAGCAGGGTGTCGGCCCCTGCTGCTGGCTGATTGGAGAATGTGGGACACACCTACTGCTGCGTGCCCTGCATTCACCCAACAGTGACCGCACTTCCAAATCTGCACTACCGCAAGATGTTGGCTGCGCAAGCGCGCCAACATAAAAAGTACCTCAGATATAAAAGGTAATAGTTGAGAGCTTTTAAAAACTAATATTAGTTTTAGGCAGTACACTAGTTCTTTAAGAATGACTTTTATATTTGTAAAAAGTACACAGTTGAGTGTATTAGTCCTGAATAACATTTGTTTTGCAGTCCTATTTTGAATAAACATTTCACGGTTAAATATTGTAAGTAAAATCTACATACTGTAGCCAAAAGCCATCCTCATGTTGCACTAAGATCAGAAAGGTTGGCAAGGACTCAACATTCTGAGTACTGGAATTCCCACCTATCTCAATCTACTGTAGCTGTTGGGTTCATTTTTCTGACTTAATTACAGTGGTAATTGTACATTAAGAGACAATGTCTGTCCCCTCTGCTGGGGCTGTGGCACAGGCAGCCCTTGCTTGGAATCCTGAGACCCATAGGTGTATATCCCACCAAAAGCAAATATTCACTGTCTTACCTTGAGCAAAGTCACTTAACCTCATACTTCTCCACTCCACTCAGTTTGGGAAATTGGGGAGGGGGGAGAGTAGAAGGAACCTGATGTCAATGAGATGCTGCATCTTAGCTAAGTTATCCTGGGTACATAAACTGTGAAAAAAAAGAACAGCAGTGCCAGCCATTCAACTTACAGGTAATTCCCTCTCAGCTTGTAGGTTTCAGTGCTCCTTTGGCTTCACATGTGATATTTCATTGATTAGAAGCTGTGGCTTCTAACTGCATTTAGTAATTTGAGCCATGGCTACTAGGGTGGCTTTTAATAAGTCTGCTCTCCTGCTTGATCATTTTCTTTACCATTCCTATCCCAGCTGCAAAACATGTAGCCCTGGTGTTTACCTCTGCTTTCCACTCCAATCAAGTTCTAGCTCTCTCCCATCACTCACGTTACTATGTCTGCTCTCCTCTGCTGCCTTGCTGCAATGGTAGTGAGGGAGTTCTGGCCCTCCACAGACACAGAGAATGACAGCTTTTGATTTCCCTACCCCACTAACAGGTGCACTCCACAAACAAATCAGAGCACCATCAGACATCAGGTGTCTTCATAGATTTTCATTGCCAGAGTCATAGCTCCAGATTTCCAGACCCAACATCTATACTCCAGAAACATCATCTTCTGTAAGCTGACTTACCTCAACTAGAATCTGAGGCTAATAATCAAGAGTAGCTTCTATTAGCAATTTGTTTTTGACGTGCAGCTACTATTTGAGGGCAGCTTCTAGTCAGTCAAATAGGATACATTTCAATCTTAGTGACCACCACCAAAGGTCTCTGTACTGCTACAATTTCTCAGCACTAGAGGATTCTGTCACTTCCAGTCGCTCACATCTAGAGGGTGCTGCTTTTTCACACACTGCCAATTCTAATACACAAGCTTAATGGCAAAAGTGTGGACTACCTTCTACCTTATAAGTAAGGCCACTGTATCTCTATCAAATGTTTGCCACCCAGGCCTTCACACAGGATATAAACAATTACATAATAACATGCAATTTATAGTAACAGAATTTAAGGTCTGAGGGGACTCTTGGTCCATCACGTCCACCCCCTCAGTTCAGAAGCAGAGATGAATTAGTATGCTGTTTAACATGAATGTGAGATAAAGGAACGATTTTATGATATTTTTTTTTCTCCACATTAGGAGAGGATAAATGAGCTGGAAAAAGAAATTGGTGATGCCAAGCAGGAAATGTCTCGTTACCTGAGGGAATACCAAGACCTTCTGAATGTCAAGATGGCCCTGGACATTGAAATTGCTGCCTACAGGTAACATTTGTGGCAACATTACAGTTTTCATAATATTGTAGAAAAGACTCATCCATCTCAGCCAATCAGAATGTAGTTCCAGCAGGCATTGCCTTATGATTATGGGGATCACTTGAAAGGGAGCATTGAAACTGACAATTAGCTAGTTTACTGGCTCAGCGACAGCACTGCTACTCATGTTACCAGCAACTCGGCTTTGTGCCCCGTGGCTAGGTTGTAGGAAGGGTGACAAGAGGACGATTGGGCATCCCAAAGGATACTCTCCTCCTCTGGGGGTGGGGGGGTATCTGAACCTTGCTGCTCTACTGACATCTGGGTGACCAGAGATGGCAGTGCAGGTAAGAATAAGTCACTTTTGCAGGTCACCCAGCTGAATCCTCGCAGCAACACATTGTACATGAATGTGCTTGGGGCCCGCTGATGCCGGCAACCATGTGAAGTAAAAGTTTAAATATGTGGTGCCTCCCAACACAAGGATGAGAACCTGGCACTCACTTGAAGTCTGCACTCTGGATAGTCAGGTTAGAACTTGAAGCCTGGGAGGCTGCTCCTCCATCTCCAGCACTTTGATAGGAGAGGGGTTATTAGCAATTGGGGCCTTAACTGGTGTGGGAGTAATGGGGTGTGTGAGGTAGCTGCCAGCAGTGTGAGGTGGAAGGCATAAGGAAGTCTGGGGGAATAACCACAAGACAAGATTTAAAAACACTGACAAGATGCACACTAGACTAAAGGTAGACAAATGAACACCTTATTATCTTGAAGTGCAGTTGGTACTTCCAAATGCACTTTGAAAAAGACATTTTGGTGCAATTGATCTTTTGCCTCACATTTTTTATGTACTTCTTTTTCTCACAGGAAATTTTTAAGACAGACTTTTAGACTTCATATGCTCATACTTCTTATCCAAGCCTGAGAGCATAGTCTTATCACAAGTGGAAGGGCTGGGCACCCCCTGTGTCTTGAGGTATATGGTGACATCTCTTGTCAGAGGAGTGCCCACCTTACACCATTGAAAACAGTACCTTCAGGGGGCACTGCTGAGCAACCTGGTAGGAGGCAGCATCTTCTAGAAGCTCTGTGAAATATTGAGCTATTTTGATATTTTATATGTATTTTTTACCCCTGTTTTCACTTAACTGGACTCTCTAAGCATATAAGATCCTCACTAGTGGTTATTATGGGAAAGAATACAAGAGCTGCAGTAGCAACTGGTGATTTCTTCTAGCCGAGAGGGCGACGAGAAGCTGGGCCCTCTCAGAGTACAGTGCCTGGGACTACTAGTGGTGCAGGGCCAGAGGAGATGTCTCTGGTAACAGTGAACACCACACTTCAGCAGCTGGTTCAGACGGTCCAAGAACTGGACCGCAAATTTGATTCTCTCATGCCTCATGTTGCCGCGCTGGAAACGCAGATGGAAACAACCCAACAGTCGGTCAATAAGCTTGAGACCAATGTTAATAAAATGATGGATGCAACGACCAAGCTGATTAAGGACAACACTTGGATGAGGCAACATCTGGACCTGTTGGAAAAATGAGGTCCGGGAGAGAAATGTTCGTATTTTGGGATTGTCAGAATCTGCTGAAGGAGAGGACTCACTTGGCTTTGCTCGAACCATCATTCCTGGTCTTTTGGGCTTTGGGGAGGATGAAGGACAGATTTCTGTTGAAAGAGCCTATCAACTTACCCCCAGGAGAGCTGGTGTAGAGCTGGCTGGACCCCGGACCTTCATTTTGGTAAGCACGGGCATGGGGGATTGAGATCGGATGTTATCAGTTGCTAGAAGACATTGCCAGATTCAATATGGGGACACCGCCTTGAGTTTTTTTCCCGGATTTGGCTTATGGGACCCAACAACGTCACTGCGCATATGATGGAGTGAGGAGTCATCTGTGGCTACTAAAGGTCCCCCACCAGCATCTTTTTCCAGACAGACTTTGGCTCGAATGGAAAGGTAAGGCCTACCTCTTCAATGACCCACATGAGGTGGAGAAAATGCTGGGCCTTATGGAGCAAGAACATTGCCTGGTTGCTGCGGATGAGGAGCCAGAGGACAAGTGACTGCTTGGAGAAATTTGTCCAAATTTATAAGGTACTGTTTGGGGCATATTAGACCCGAAGGTGCTCATCTTAAATGATAACCACCTGCAAGTTGGGGAGCAGAGGGAGTTTATATACAATGGTCGATTCCAGAGTTGGACTTTTCTTTATTGGAACTGATGAGAATTTATATACAGACTGAATTGCCTTTTATATTCTTGGAGTTAGTTTCCTGCTTGGCCCGTCTCTTTATCTGCATACCTATTGACTGTAACATTATGTCTCTTGTATCTCTGGGACTATGCCCTAGCCCGCCACATGTGTGGTGGACGGGGTAGTATATATAGCTCAATTAATAGTGAATATCTAACTTTTTTTCTTGTTGATGATTAAACTGTATGAGTTTCTAAGATTTACTTCAGGATTATGCCCTGTTAAGGGAAGGTGGGCATGGTGCTCACCTGCCAACAAGCTCTAATGAGCCGGTTGGCTTAGGTATCCCTCCAGGTTCCTCCTTAGGATGCATGCATTTGATAACTTTACAGTTTCTCTGTGGGTATTTCCCCCTATGATGTGCCATCTGGGGTATCTCCATCTATACTTGTTTGTATATATACCAATGTGGATGTTCTACTGATTGTTTTATGGTGATATATGTGCCTTTCACTTTTGTAAGCTGGTACTTGTAGAAAGTCTAATAAAAATATTAAACAAAAAAGAAAACAGTACCTTCACCATTACCTTGCCGCCTCAGGTCTGGGGCAGTGGGGCTGGGGCACCATAACCATATATGGGGGCACCATTAAACATGAAACCACACACAAATGGAGTTCCAAGCATGGAGCGGGGATCAAGCTGGGAATATTTATTATGCTGCCCAGTTGTACATAGCTTTTAGGGTATTCCCTTTCCACTTTAATCTTCAGTTCTTCGATTGCAGTACTTACTGCATCAAACTGTACCGTACATTTTCACTGGGGTTCAGATCTTCACCCCCATCATTCTTCCCAGAGCCTGTCTACTCTGCAGTATTCCCAAGAGATTGCTGCCTTGATGTAAGGTGCACTGCTGCTTTTTTCATTGGATCCACATCCAGGTACATATTTTAATGCTTTATACACACAGTCCCTAACTATCCTGTCAGGGTCCCTGGAGCCCTGGCACTCCCCAGACCATTTGTGAAGCAGCACTCTCCCAGGTAGGACAAACACTTCCTCGGGGGCACAACTTATGCAAGCACATGTGTATGGATTTTAAGGCTCACACAAAAGTAATTCTGTGAGTCATTAAATCATGTTCATGAGTGATGAAATCAGGGCCTGTTTTCATGACATGCTTCAGCTTAATTTCATTAAAATTTTAAAAAGTATTTTTTTAACCCAAAAAATACTTGATGAATTAAACTTACATTCTATTCTTTCGACAACATACGTTTCAGACTTAACTTCCTAATGATTGTCTTGTTTTTAAAGTTTTCTGGTCTTTTCCCCCACTTTCATGACTAAGCCTCATGAAAATGGGTTTGCGAGTCACAAAAGCAGCTTCTTGTGTCAAGCCAGCGTATGTGACTTGCATCACAGGAGCCTGATTTGATTAATATTATGAAAAGTATTCATTTTTTCCCCAAATAAAATAAAAACACTTTATGAATTAACTTTACATCCTGCACTATCAACACCTATAACTTTCAGACTTAACTTCCAACACATTTTGTATTAGATGGGCAACATTTTCTTTTCCTTTTTCCCACTTTTGTGACTGCTTAGACTCATGAAAACAGGGACTTTATCTCATGAAAGTGGCTGCCTACTCATGAAAGTGACATGCATCAGTTTCACAAAAATTAATTTGTGAAAAAATGCATGAAAAAATAAATGTACATGCCTAGAAATAGCTTTCTATTTTCTTAATAATTTAAAATCTACACATTCTTCAGTAAATTTGCTTATCAAAGAGTCATGCTTGTGTCAAAATCAAATGAAGCTGAAAGTTTTGGGTTTTAACTTGTGGCTGTTTTTGTGCTATTGGTGAGCAAATAAAAGTTCTTAAAAATCATATTTTTATGTATTTTTAACCTTCTATAACTTTTAAACTGCTGAACCAACCATTACCAAATTTATGAAATCCTGCACTGACTGTGTACATGCCAAATTTCAGGTTATTCCACCTCAGAGACTGTAATGTTTTTAAGGTGCATAATAAAGATTTTAAATAGAAATGTAAACTTTAATAATAGTGGATCTACCATGCTACTATAATGTAAGAGGTAGATAGATAGATAGATAGATAGATAGATAGATAGATAGATAGATAGAAAGATAGAAAGATAGAAAGATAGATAGACAGACAGGTAGATAGATAAATACATAGATAGATAGATAGATAGATAGATAGATAGATAGATAGATAGATAGATAGATAGATAGATGGCAGCTACAAATACTGCTCTCTAATTGGACAAATCAGGTTACCTGCCATGCTTATATGAACTTGTAAACACAGTGCTGCATTTCTTAGCCAAACTGTTTAATATCAGACCTATTTTATGTAAACATTATGAAATAGGTAGAAAGAATGCTGGCTCCTGATTGGCCAAGAGCAGCTTTCAGCTTGGCTGTTATCCCAGCACAACGGCCCAGCTAAAAGTAAAATGTTTAAAAAAGGCATAAAAATTACTAAAAATGACCCATTTCATGATCTCAATAAAGCACTCCAGGGGTGTGTTATGGTGAGGCTAACAGCCCTTCTGAATTAGTGGAAGCCCTCAGCTACCCTCATGCTTCAACCTACCCAAAGCGGGCAGTTATCACCATAACACACCCCCTGTCATGCCTTATTGCTTAAATAAAACATGATGGTCTGTTGGTTGTATTGCCACAACCACATGCACAGGGACATAGAAAGGAACAAAGCCATAGGCACAGTGTCTTCAGGCACTGGAAGTGTGGTTGTGGCAATACAGTTAACACCCAAGCGTGTCTTATTGTATTCTAAAATGGATTTTGTGTTAAGAATGTGGGAAAATTGAAATAAAAAATGAAACTTTTTTTATTTTTATTTACTTATTCATTTATTTATTTATTTTGGTTTAGGATTAATACCTTTGAGTCCAGGACTCGTTTTCAAAGGTTCCAGGTCATTGTTGAACAAACATTATAAATGTAACAGTGTTTACAGAGAACAGAAAACAGTTACACAGACATTCAAATACCAACAAATCTTAATATATCCAACTAAAGGTTGAAGAGGATAGGGTAAATAGGGTTCAGCCTTGTAGTTCACTATTTAGTTGGTCAGTCTAGCCTAAGGGGGGTAGGGAGTCAGCCAGGGATGGCATCGTCGTGATGGAAGTGGTTTGTCAGCCGAGTGGGCCTCATTCAGGGATGGGGGGGTTGATGAAATAAAAGGGGGGGTGAAAGGGAGAGGGTTGGGTGGCTGAAATTCTGCCATATTAGTGCAGGCAAGCACAATTATTTTTTGTGTCAAGAAGGGATCTGAGCCCAGATTTGAAGGTACTAATCTTGGGTGATTCTGTAAGGTTAGCAGGTAATTCATTGTACCATTTTGGTCATTGGTATAGGATGGAGTGCTGGGCGAGTTTCATGCTTTTGAAGAGAATCACCAACCTGTCTGTAGTCGTGCTTCTTGTTGATTTGGTGGGAACTGCCAGCGTAAAGAGGCAGCACAGTGCAGGGAGAGAAAGCCCAAGAAGTACTTTTTTCAGAAGTAGGCAGGTTTGGTATTGGTATTACTTTAAGATGGAGTGGGAGCCACCCAGTTTCGGTGTAGAGCGTACAGGTGTGGGTGTCCTGGGCAGCCCCTATGGCTAGTCGACAGGCCTTATTTAGTAGTGTGCTGACCCTGTTTAGGGCAGTTTTAGTGCCTGCCCCATAGATAGGCAGCCCATAATCTATAGAGGACATCACTGAACTACTGATGGCAAGTTTCAGAGCATCTGGTGTCATAGAGAGCTATGGTGGTAGAGGACCCCAAGTTTTGTATTCGCTGACTTGACAACTGAGTCTATATGGCCAGAGAAGGTTAGTGTATCATCAAAGGTGATGCCTAAGTATTTGAACTTTGTTACTTGTTCCAGTGTTTTACCATTATGGTTCTGGATGAGCAAAGGCCGATATTTCTTTTTGCTTTGGGAGGTAGAGAAGAGTAGACTTTTCATTTTTTTATGGTTTGATAGTAGTTTGTTTTGTGTGAACCAGGATTCAAGCTTGAGGAAGCTGTCTTGGAGTTCAGTTGTGATGTAGTTGTGATCTTTCCCAGCGACCGATATCACTGCATTGTCAGCATAGAGAATAGTGCGTGCTGTACATGCAGATGGTGCAGAGTTTGATAAAGAGGCTGAACAGCAGTGGGCCAAGAATAGAGCCCTGTGGGACCCTGAGGGACTCTTCTCTAGCAGATGATACGGTGTCTCCAATTTTAACTCGTGACCTGTTTGTGAGGCAGCTTCTGAACCATAGTACCATGTCCAGGGAAAGACCTGTTGCATGGAGGCAGTTTAGGAGTAGTTTGTGGTTAACAGAGTCAAAGGCCTTCAGAAAGTCAATGAAGACTGAGCCAACTGCCTCCCCATTATCTAAGGCACCATAAAGCTGGGAAGAGTAATCAGCAAGGGCAGTAAGTTTGGAGTGCTTTTTCCGGAACCCATGCTGCTGTGGGCAAAGTAGTTTATATTTATCAAGATACTCTGTATGCTGCTCCAAGACCATTCTTTCAAGTGCTTTAGAGAGGGGTGGTAGAATAGATATTGGTCTGTAGTTGGACGTTAGAGTTTTGTCCCTGGCTTTAAAGACAGGCGTGACATTGGCTAACTTCCATAGTTTTAGAAACACCTCGTTCTTAAAGATGCATTAAACACCATTGAGAGGAGACCAGCCAATTCATTTAGGAGAAGACCCACAAGTTTTGTATCCACTAGATCAGCCCCCATCCTGGTCTTGCCAAGAACCCTCTTAATGTATTTGGTGGTTTCGGACTTGGTGACCTGCTTAAAGTAGAATGGTGTTATTGCATCCTTTGGGGGGTTAAGAGGGGTAGTAGGGTGTTGTTGCCCTAGCTGATCTTTAAAGTAGTCAGCAGGGAGTACTCCAGATAGGTCTGTGAAAGCATGGTTGAGCTCATTTGCGATGTCAATGGGTTCCTGTAGGGGACCCTCCCTTGTTACTAGTAGATTGGGTGGGGCCTTAGGGGTCTTTCCTGTTAGGGATTTGATGGAGATCCAGAATTCCCTACTGGAGCCCCAGCTCTTGCTTAAGAGGTCCTTGTAGGCCAGCCCACTGGCGCAGGGGCAGAGTGCCAACCTGCGGCACTGATGACCTGGGTTCGGGAACGGATCTAGACATCGGAAGGGCTTCCCATGACTGCTCTCCTTCCCTTGGGGGGAGGGGGGTTGAGTTTCCAGTGCAGTACGGTCACCCAGCAGAGGCCAGGTGTACCACAGCACCGGTGCCAGTACGTTGGGAGGCGGGGTGGACGCTGGCTGTCATTGCACATCCCCTGCCCCCGCATAAGGGGAAGAAACTTGCAGCTGGGCTCGCCTCCATGAAGCCTCACCTCTGGCTTCAATCAGCCTCCTAGCCGGCTCTCCCAGATAGTTCCTAAGATCACAGCACCATGGGGAGTGGGTGCCACGACCCCACCCCCTGTGGGACAAGCCATGGGTGCTGGGGAGAGCGCAGGCAATGTAGGAGGTGGGAGCCTAGAGGTCCGTGATCGAGGCAGATTCTGGCGGATGACTGCAGCAAAAAAAAAAAAAAAAGAGGTCCTTATAGTAGGAAGCTTTTGCCTGCCGAATGAGCTTGGGGCAGGCGTTTCTAGCTGCCCTGTAGGCAATGAGTGACACAGGAGTTCCAGATGATTTTGTAATGTGCCAGAGATTGTCTCTATTCTTCATTTAACTGATCAGGGGGTTAGTGAGCCATGGGTTCGAGGTACCCCTGACTTTCTTTGTTTTGTACGAAGCAAAAATATCACAAGCGCGTTTGAAGTTCATTGTGAAATAATTCAAAGCCTCGTTACCATCAATATCTCCTGCCAAAGGAGACAAGTCCAGTTGTGATAGGTACTGCTTGAAATGGTCAAGTAGCCCCTGCTTCAGGCAGTGATTTTTGGACACCTTAGGTGGGTCTTTGGTGAAATTGTTTGTCCAGGTGTACTTCACTGGGGAGTGATCACTGAGGCTGTCAGGCAGGACAATGACATCTGATATATGCTCTGGATGTGTGGAAAGGAGCCAGTCTGTAAGGGAGCTGCTCCCTGTTTTGTAGTTGATCAGAGTGTTATCGGTTACCAACTGGGTTAAGAATAGGCTGGATATTAGATCCCTGGCTTTTGTCTCCTTTGGGGAGTGCCAGTTTATTTTAAAGTCACCTATAACGATCTTCTCCAAATTAGTACCTGACTGCTGCAGGTTGTCTGCAACTAGTTTTAGTCTGGTAGTTTGGTGCCCAGGTGGTATATATACTGTAGAGAGCAGCAGTGTTTTGTTCTGTTGACCTATGCTTAGCTTAAGATTCAGGATTTGGACCTGTTTTGTGTGTAGGCTGGAGTTAAGGGCTTGCACCTTTGTTCCAGATTTGGTATAGACTAGGCACCCTCCCCCATGTTTAGTGGTTCTATCTTGCCTGAAGGAGTAGTATCCGTCAAGGGAGATTGATGCATCCAGGAATTTCGGGGAAAGCCAGGTTTCCGTGAGTGCAATAATGTCTGGGTTAGTCACCTGTACCCAAGCCTGGAATTGGGAGAACTTGGATAGGAGACTGTTGATGTTTAAAGAGACGATAGTGAGTTGCCCTTTGTGTTTAGGCAGTTTAAAAATCAGTAGTTTTTTTCTTTTTTTCACCCATCTCGTCGATGTGCCCTCTTTGGCCCTTGTGGCTCCTGAGCCCCATCACCCACCATTTCTGGGATTACCTGTAGGGCGGGCCACCATAATGCCACAGATTCTCCACCTGTGGCGGGGCCATCAGGGGTCCCCATGCCCCCTCCAAGATGGCTATGCTCGGTCGGCACTCCCACATGCCCAGTAGGTTGCGTAGGGTCTACAAGGCTCTGCAGGATGGCATCCTGCATTCGACAGTGTTTTCCACTGTGCAGGATCCCAACCCATGGACACTCTGTGGAGGTGACTGTATGACATTTGCACAGCGAAGGATGTGCTGATGTCTACCCCTCATGGAGCATTCTTACACCAACAACTGCCACCCAGAGTTGTGCTACCACCTATGGTCACCTACATGGCAGTGTTGCAGCGGGGTAGTCTGTCCACCCTCCCCAGAGAAGGAGAATGTCCACTGGGATGCTCAATCCCCCCCGCACCTGACCCCCGAGCAGCCCAGGCTTGTTCCTGAACCTTGTCACCAGCGTGGCGGCAGGTGAGGCATGAGTGCCTCTGCCCTCTGTGCTCCCAGCTCAACCTAAAAAACAGTAGTTTTGTGTGAAATTGTCTCTTCAAAGATGGGCTGTCACACTTCAGGGCTCTAGCCTGAGTTGCACAGTGTGAGGCACTATGATGTATATGCTTTTTGTATGAACTGTCTCCTGAAGTCAGCACTCCCCCCACCCAATTTTGTTACACTTTTTCTTTTTATATGAAAAGAAACATTGATATTGTTTTACTTTATGGATTTGAATTGGAAATAATTGGCTTAATGTATTTTCATTCAGTGACTGAGTGGACCAGCAAGGTAGTAGTGTGCATGAAAGTGAAACAGGGATTAGGGATTACAACACTGAGGAGACGCATATTCTTTGTAGTAACTGAGTAATGTTGCTACCAGGACTTCTTCAAACACATTGCCTTTTGCTGTCTCAGAGAAATAGGTAGAAACACGTTTTAGGCAATCAGGGTGCACTGGTGCAGGATTCTTTGTACCCATTTTATAAAAGTGCAATAAAAAACTATAGGATGTTGTGTTTGTCAGTGCATAAGCACACATTAGAAGAGTGTCTATGCCCCCCCCCATGTGTTGTTGCTCACATATTAAATCTGTGGATAGCAACTTGCAATCTGATTGGCTAAAACACAGTCACATGACCACACATACATTGTGCAGTAGTCCTGTTGCCGTGACAGCAGTCAGCGATCTCTGAACTGTTGCCTCAAACCAGTCAGTAGTCTTCTGGACATGACCAGTACATGCCTTAACTCTGCTGCTGACCTTAAAAGCTGCTGCTAAAAAATTTGCTACAGTGTGCCTATTTGTTAACAGCAGCATCTGTTTATTACATTTTGTTGCTACTCGTTTAAAGTTTCTGTTGCTTATTAAATGTAGCAGCTGGTTATTGGAAAGCTCCACTTGAATTACACAAAACACAATACCAATATGTCATTAAAAATGAGTTCAGTTAAAAAATGTGAAATGGCATTCTTGGCTAATAAAGGAAAACTAGCCACCCTCAGGTTGGTAGACGGACCTCCAGCATCCTATAGTGTCATTTACATGCATCTTCAGGCATCATACCCCACTGTCTGTCACTTTTTCGCCCTCTAGACAATAGATTTGCACTATAAGCATCAACTCCAGCCTGTATTTCTATAATATGTGTATCATGTAAATGCCCTTGTACAGATTGAGCTGCCTTTAAATTTCATCAAGGCATACCTGTTATTTTAACCAGCTAGAGCTGCAGTACTCCTAACGCCTATTTTCACTGCATATTGCATTTGTGTGTTATTACGTCCCCCAGAGCCACTCGTTGCTGAAAACGAGTATTTCACGTGTTTTCGAGCGGAATAAGGTGCTGGCTGAGCTGTTCTGGCTCAAGCGGAAGGCAAATGAAATCACTCATTTTTCAGCAACGAGTGGTTATGTGGGATGTATTAATATATTATTGATCATGAGCAAATAATAGTATATATATATATGTTTCAAAAAACCTCCCCTGAACCTGCCCGTTTCCAGGGCATCTGCGTGTGAGATGCTCTTCACAGAATATGAGAGTCTCACACACGGAGGAAAGGAGCACTCCGATTAGTCGGGAGTGCTCCCTCGATCTATAATAAATTTACTACTGTTTGTTTTCAGCACCCTAACTCAGATTGTTAGCTGCTGCCATCAGCTTTGTCATTATTGTGTCACTCCGGTAACTACTACAGTATAGCCCTCTCTTGACTCAAGTGACTGAATAGTTTTTTACGTTAGCTTGCGCGCATGCGCAAGGGACGTCTTGGGAGAATGGGACACTTTGGAGGTGTGCCTCTCCTGACCAATCCCCTGCTCCCTTGAGCAGGCGTGGCGGTCCTGCACCAATCCGCACCGGTGCTGTGTATGACAGCGGTGGTCTTCTCTTCAAAAAATCCACCGCTGTAGTGCTACCACCAGCGTCACGGCCCCCCAAATCTTTGCTGCCACGCTTGAAACCCACCCCAGCATGGCAACGTCCCCTGGCTCCGCCGACGGAGTGCCCAATCCCGCCGGCTCCACGGCCTCCCAGCCATCCTTCTACCACGCTGGGAGCCCACCCCAGTGTGGCAAATGTCCGCTTCATCAAAGTAAAAAAAAACCTGTAAATTGAAAACGGTCCCACGCAGTCTCCCCACCCCTCCCACAACCCTCACCCCCACTGCGCACCCTGCCTCTCCACAGCCCCCACCCCATACTTACTCCAGAGCACGGCACGATGATCATCGCTGGACCAGGAACATGTCTGCACTCTTCAATGCCGACCGCGAACTGAGGAAATGCCGGTAAGCTATATAATGGGCTAGATGGTTTTTTTTCAACTTTGTTGCATATCTCAGGCATTTTTTGGAACTTTTGTACCAAATTTTCAACATGGGGTTTTTGGGACCCCTTCTCATGAATTCTGTCACTGTCATGGCGTTATTTGGGCCCGAAGGGTGATTTCGCAGTCACTGTGTGAAATCACCTTTCTGGCCCGATTAATGAAACGACAGTGCCAGCGTTCATAAGGTGGGCTCTCAAAAAGCCTATTTTGAAAATTTGGTGGAAAAATTCCTAAAAATGACGGTTTTATGAAAGTTTGCGAATTTTCAATATTTTCACTCCAGATTTTCAACATTGCCATTTTACCACACCTTCTTATGAGTAGTACAGCTGTCATTTTTCACATCTCACCCAAAACATGTTTCCACCCATGAGTGTACAATGGCTCAGTCGGTGTACAAAATCAATGTATGGGACACATTAAGAAAATCACAGTGACATTGTTCATGAGCAGAGGTCTTAAATGGCTATGTTGAAAATTTGGTGAAAAATTCTAATAATGACTGTTTTACAGCATGCATTGCACAGTTCCTCACGCGCTCGTAAGTTTGCAAATTTTCAATATATTCACTCCAGATTTTCAACATTGCCATTTTACCACACCTCCTTATGAGCAGTGCAGCTGTCATTTTCACATCTTGCCCAAAACGTGTTTCCGCCCATGTAGCGCACAATGGCACAGTCGATTGTGCGAATTCAATGTATGGGACACATTAAGAAAATCACAGTGTCACTGTTCGTGAGCAGAGGTCTTAAAATGGCTATGTTGAAAATTTAGTGAAAAAATTCCTAAAAATGACTGTTTCAGTGTCGTTGCACAGTTCCTCACGCGCTCAATGCGTTTGTGAGATTTTTAATATTTTCCTCAGATTTTCAACATTGCCATTTTACCACACCTCCTCATGAGCAGTATAGCTGTCATTTTTCACATCCTGCCCAAAACGTGTTTCCGCCATGTAGCGCACAATGGCGCAGTCGGTGTGCAAACTCAATGTATGGACATATTAAGAAAATCACAGTGACACTGTTCATTAGCAGAGGTCTCAAAATGGCTATGTTGAAAATTTGGTGAAAATTCCTAAAAATGACTGTTCTGAAGGCGTGCATTCGCGGTTCTCACACATATATTTCGTGAGTTTGCGAATTTTCAATATTTCCACTCCAGGTTTTCAACATTGCCATTTTACCACACCTTCTTATGAGAAGTACAGCTGTCATTTTTCACATCTCACCCAAAATGTGTTTCCGCCCATGTAGCGCACAATGGCGCAGTCGGTGTGCGAAATCACTGTATGGGACACATTAAGAAAATCACAGTGACACTGTTCATGAGCAGAGGTCTTAAAATGGCTATGTTGAAAATTTGGTGAAAAAATTCCTAAAAATGACTGTTTTACGAGCGTGCGTTGCGCGGTTCCTCACATACGCTAAATGCGTTGCAATTTTCAATATTTTCACTTTAGATTTTCAACATTGCCATTTTACCACACCTCCTTATGAGCAGTGCAGCTGTCATTTTTCACATCTTGCCCAAAACGTGTTTCCGCCCATGTAGCGCACAATGGCACAGTCGGTGGCAAACTCAATGTATGGGACACATTAAGAAAATCACAGTATCACTGTTCATGAGCAGAGATCTTAAAATGGCTATGTTGAAAATGTGGTGAAAAAAATCCTAAAAATGACTGTTTCGCAGCGTCGCATGTGCAGTTCCTACACGCCTTTCAGTAAGTTGGCAATTTTCAATATTTGCACTCCAATGAGTTCCAAATACCTAAACAGCACATAGAAGCAAGCAACATTCGGCATTGACAAGTGCTTGTACTTCTTTGTCACTGATTTTTTTAAGCCATGTCCAAGTGCCAAATACCTGCAAGCGAACGTTCGGCATTGACAAATGCTTGTTCATTACATTGTTCCTGATGCCTTTTAGTTTTCTCTTTTCACTGCACTTCTTCCTTCACAGTCCTCACCTACCATCTCTGCATCCCCTCACTCTACCCCTTTCACCTTATACTTTCCTATCTCTGACTCCCTTTTACACCACTCCCAACTTTTACCCTGAAGTATCTGGGGGCTCCTGCTCCATCTCCACCCCTCCCTGTCCCCCCTCTCTCTCTCTCTCTCTCTCTCTCTCTCTCTCTCTTTGCCACAGGTCTCTGCTCTGTTGTGCTATTACACCTGGCTGGTTATATTGAACTCAACCCAGGTCACCCTCCCCAAGAGACTGAGGATCATGCACATAAATATCTACAAACTCCTCCCTAAAATATATCAAATAAGATTGTGAACTTCCTGAAATGTGACTCTCACCTAGAGTCTATGACACTGACATCACTATCCCTGGTTACACTGTCAGTAGACAGGGCTGCTACAAAAGAGGGTGTGGTATTTCCATGTGCATGGTTACTTCCCTTAGATGTAAGGTCATTAACCTCATCCTCTACCCCACCTCACGAGCTACCGTACATGCTACTGTATATTTTGGTAAACATACCTTTCCTTGCTGTCTCTCTATCTTTTTATAGAGGGTATTTCTATGTATCCTGGCTCCTAACCAGACTCTCTTCCATCTGTGCCCTGGTTGCTGTGCTGGTGAGCAACTCTTAGCTTAGTTGAAGTCAACTACAATGTGGCAGGTTCGGAAGGAAGGGAAGGTTGTGAGCAGTGGGTGAAGATGTAAAAAGCCGTGTGTGCAAATGCAAGAAGTCTTGGAAATGAAATTCCAGACCTTGAGGCTATCATAGTAAAAGCAGACCTGGGCACAGTGGCCATCACTGAGTCATGGTGCACAGGAAACCATGACTGGGACATGGCTATACCAGGATACATGCAGTTCAGGAAGGATAGGAGAGGGAGGAAAGGAGTGGGGTTGTGTTATACATCAGGAAGGATAGCAAGACAAAGAATTGTAAAGGGGAAAAGAGGGGCTAGAGATTTTGTGGGTCACCCTGGAGACAACAACTGGTGTCTCTGTTCACACTGGGGTGATTTACAGACCTCCAGCACAGGTGGGGGATCTAGCAAGGCAATGGGGGAAGCCATTAGTATAATGGCAGAGAAGGGGGAGATATTGGTGGTGGAGGACTTTAATCTACCTGCTATTGATTGGAGTCTCCCAGCTGTAGGCTCAACTAGAAGAACAGTCATATTGGACTTTCTGCAGGGGGCATTCCTGAGGCAACTAGTCAAGGAACCCACTTGTGATGGGGCAACACTGGACCTGCTATTATGAACAGGGACAGTGTTATGGACGTAAGGGTGGGATGCCACCTGGGGACTAGTGATCACCAGACAGTGTGGTTTAGCATTTTGGATGGCAGTGGAAGTGAACCACACAAAGATGAGGGTCCTAGACTTCAGGAGGGCAGATTTAAAAATAAGAGAATGCCTCAGGGACACACTGTTGGGGTTGGGGGGGGATTACCCTGGTGGGTTGGAGGGAGAGTGGACCAGAATAAAGGATGGAATAGTGAAGGTAAAAAACCTCTGCACAAAAGAGGTGATTATGTAGGAGGAAAAAGACACCATTATGGTTCTCAAGGGAGGTAGTGGCAAAGGAAAGGGAAAAAGGGCAGTGTTCAGGAGATACACGGGAAGAGGATAGAAAGATGTACCAGAAAAAGCAGAGGGAAACAGGAAATGTTGTGAGGGGTGCTAAGGCACAAATAGAGGAAAGAATAGCCAGAAGGGTAACAAAGGCAGATAAGACCTTTTTCCAAGCCAAAAGAATAATGACGGGGGTTGGGGAGCTAAGGCTAATGGATGCTGAGAGAGACAGTGCAATGGATGATCAGAAAAAACATATATCCTGAACAAATACTTCTGTTTGTAGAATACCTTGCTTCCAGTGGGTTACAGGACCCAAGGCAGCACGGATTCACAAGAGGGAGATCATGTCCGATGAACATGATAGATTTCTTTGACTGGGTGACCAGTGAACTAGATCGGGGGAGTGATGGACATGGCCTGCTTTGACTTCAGCAAGAACTTTGACACTGTGCTACACAGGAGGCTCATAAAAAGCTGGGCAGCTTGGGGTTGGGAACCAACATGGTACATTGGGCATGAAACTGGCTGACAGATAGGTAAATGGCACTTAAAGAGACCTGAGAAAATTTGAGTAATGGTCAGGGGCATGGCAGCTGGTTTCAGTGCAAAAAAACTGCAAAATCATGCACCTTGGGCGTAGAAACCAGAGGCAAAGTATAGAATGGCGGAGGTTGGGGGGATATTGGTAGTTACCAAACAGGAAAGGGACCTTGGGGTGATCATAATGGATGACATCAACTTGGCAAGGCAGTGTTGCAAAGCAGTAGGGAAAGCCAATGGAATGTTGGGGTGTAACAGGAGGGGTATCACCAACAGAAGATGGGAGAAGGTGTTGACACTTTACCAGTCATTGGTGAGACCACACTTGGAGTACTGCATCCAGTTCTGGAGACCACACCTTAGAAAGGACTTGGGTAGGGTTGAGGCCACCCAAAGAAGGGCAACACAAATTGGTTTTATGTGATAAAGGCAAGTCTGAAAGACCGCCTATCACATAAAGTGAACAAATATGAGCCCATCAGCAAGCAACAGATATCGCATCACATCGCGTAAACAGTGATGGTCGGTACAATACTTTCAAAACGCAAACAAAAAACATCTTTTTATGTGGGGGCCTGCACCCTCCGCACCCCTAAACTTAAATAACAAACTCCAAGGGGGTGTGGATCATGGGGCAAGTTACTGGATTAAAAAGAAAAAAAATTATTTTGCCCATAGCTAGACCCAAACCTGGGTCTGCTCACATCGCAAGCGGTGGTATACACCACTACGCTATGTGAGTAGCTCATCAGGAGTTGGCAACACAGGATCCTATATCCTGTAGTAGTGAGTACAGCTCCTTGCTATACTTGCTATACAGGATACAGCGATCTATTTCACCACTCGCAGTCTTGTGGAGTGCTATTATTGAGTTGCTCAAAAGTGCAGCACTCAATAATCAGCTCTCTACATGGGTGCTACCCAAAAATTTCACAGGGGCTGCACCAAATGTCCTGTGAATAGGGACTGAAGGATCTGAACATGTACACCCTGGAAAAAAGGCTGGAGAGGGGTACATGATAGAGACTTGTAAATACCTTATGGTGGGTGAACAGCATACAGGAATGTAGCATCTTTCTGAAAAAAAGGTGTACAATAACTAGGAGGTATGATATGAAGCTAGAGAGGGGAAGTTTAAGAGGGATGTGAGGACGTATTTCTTCACTGAAAGGGTGGTAGATCCATAGAACCATCTTCCACAGTGTGCTGTAGGTAACAACTGTGACAGGATCCAGGCATGCTTGGGATAGGTGTATAATGGAAAACTGGTATCAAAGCGGGGGACTGGAGACCAGGTAGGGTCTGAGGTGGCAGAATAGGCACAGAAAAGACAGACATACTAGGTGGGTCAAGCAGTCCTCATCTGCCAACAAATTCTATCTTTCCGAGTTGCTACATTTCAAATTGATCTTTCCTTGCTGCAAAAAAGCTTACTCAGGAATCCAAGCCCTCCACCTTTCATAGCAGATTACTAAGCCAAATTGTCTCAAGCCCACCTGTCCTGATTACTCCATTCTGGGCTGGGTGTTCTCCTCTCACCCTGCTGTATCATCAATGCAGGCACTCTCCCTAACACACTCAGTGTCCACCAAATGATCTGCTGTATAGAAAAGGTTCATTGCCCCAAAGTTCCTCCTAAATTCATTTAACTTTGGTCCTTCAGATCTCTTGATGTATTTGCTATGCTGTTTGACCTCAGTAAATTCAGTTACATGCAACAAATATGTAACTACAATTTATAAAATGGCAAGAAAAAATATAGAAATCTCATTGGCCAAGAGAGATCAGCTTACCGTACATTAAATCTCTATATATGCACAGTCATCCTGGTCCTAAACCACATCACACAATGAGCAAATCAGTCCTCCTACAGCCAGAACTATCTTCCATCAATCTCCATACAACCAGAACTGATTTTTCACCACAAACATGGCTGCTACCTTTATCTTCAATTGGGCCCTAAAAATAAAACTACTTTAAATATAAAATAAAACATATTAATTAAATGTAGTTTACCAGATCATCACACTCTCCCTTACACACAAAAACAAATTAGAAACATTAAGTATTGTTTATAGTTTTTATTACAATTGTTTCTTTTCTAACAGTGAAAATTCCCCCTTCTATCTTTACCTGCTCATCAGGGAAATCTCTTCTGCTTGCCCTGACAGTTAGAAAATTGAGCCTCTGGCTCTAAAACAGGCCTTTGTTGTGTGTGTACAGTATGTTAGTAGAGGAACATTCTGCTAGTAGAACTGAGCAGAATTTTGAATCCGTGTATTCCATGGTGAACATTCCATTTCTTGAATGTGGGGAAACACAAAAAAAAACAGAATGAAGAAAGTAAGCAATAATACTATGTAAACAAAGAGAAAAGGTGGTAAATGACTCACCCTGCTGTTTATCTTTTAGGACAGAGCAAGCAGTTCATGATGTTGTCAGTGAGTGTGGCAGTTTTGAGCCACGCACATGCTTGCAGCATCGGGGAACTAAGAAGCCTTTGTTATGGCATCCTTTTAGTTAGTGAGGAGAATGAAATAAAGGGGACTATGTGTCATACTTAGAATGAGAAAACAGTGTTTGTGAATTGTTGTGGTTGGCAGGGTAATATGAAGCTTAAGTGGGCAGGGAGGCACACACTATATAACACTACTTTAATCTAGCACCAAATAGGCGGAAGGATTTTTTTGTGTTAAAAGCACAGATTCACTTACATTTTTACTTATTTAAAAATGTGTTTCAAAATAAAAAGAAACTGCTTCAAAAAATAAAGTGTCATTTTATAAGTGCAATAAGACACTCCAGGGTTGTGCATTATGGTGTGACAACCGCACTCCTAGGGACGACCGGCACTCGGCCTTCAGCCTCATGCCTAACTACACCCCTAGGAGTGCGGTTATCACACCGTAATGCACACCCCATCGTGTCTTATTGCTTATTTAATTACTCCTGTTGCATGTAATTAATGATTACCTACCTCCAGTTACATTGAAAGTGACACTTAAAGTGTGACCCTGACCTCTATAACTCAGATTGGTCCACCATCAATTCAGCTAAAGATATTGACGTTGTCAAGTCATGCCTCCAAACTAACTTTGCGGCTGTTTTGGATAAGCATGATTCCCCTCTGGAAGGCCCATGTACAGTATAAGGCTTCTATCTGTCCTGGGTCTCAACTGACCTCATCTCTTGCCTTAAAGGAGTACTCTGTCTGGCACCTTAATAAATCTGCTGGCTCCCATTAAGACTTTGCTAGGAGGTACAAACAAGTCCATAATGCCTGCACAAATGCACAGTCACAAAGGAGGAAAGGGACCTGTGGGTTATTATTTCAGATGACCTGAAAATGTCGAAGCAGAGTGCTAAGGCAGCTGGGAGGGCCAGTGGCATACTGGGGTACATAGGTAGTTAGGCCATTATATAAAACCATGGTCAGGCCTCACATGGAGTACTATATGAAGTTCTAGAGGCCGCACCTTCATAAAGATATTAATAGGCTGGAGACAGTCCAGAGAAGGGCCACTAAGATGGTACAGGGCTTGCAACACAAGACTTATGAGGAGAGATTAAGGGACCTCAATATGTACTCACTGGAAGAGAGCAGGGAAAGAGGGGATGTGATAGAAACATTCAAGTACCTCAAGGGATAAACAAGGTGTGGGGGGGAGACATTTTTCAATACAGGAGGAGCACAAGAATAAGAGGGCATGACATGAAATTGGAAGGTGGGAGCTTAAGAGGGAATGTGAGGAAGTTCTTCCTCACAGAGAAGGTGGTGAACGCATGGAATGGTCTGCCTCAGGAGGTGGTGGGAGTGAGCACTGTGGATGGATTCAAGCATGCTTGGGCAGGCATAGGGGAACCACAGAGATACAGCAGCAGGTGGGTCGGAATAATTTAAAAACCTATTTGTGGCAACACGTCTTCTTAGCCAACTGATAGTTTATAATTGATTTACTGTTATGTGATTTTAACTGAATTGAACAGTTGTTTAATGTTGTATGATTTTGTTCTTTTTATATTGTTAGGTACCGTGGCAATGGAAAGGCGCCATATAATTAAATGTATTATTATTATTAATAATAATACTAATAATAACGTTTATTCATAGGGCACCTTATCTATAACCAAGGTGCCTCACAGTTTAAAAGCAGAACAAATATCAATAAAATTAACATTAAAATAGCAATACACCAGAAGAAAAAAGAAAAAATCAATTGCTGAATGCCTGGTGCCACAAAAAAGTTTTAAAGATTGCTTGAATCCCTCCACAGTTGCGCACTCCTGTAGCCAACGGGGTAGAGAATTCCAAAGGGTGGGGGCTACATACTAAAAGCTCTCACCCCAGATGATTTCAAACACACCCTTGGAATCTGTAGCAACCCCTCGTCGGCTGAGCGGAGTGATCGTCCAGGGAAATAAGGGACCAGGAGCTCTTTCAGGTAATCTGGGCCCAGTCTGTGTAGGGCTTTGAAAGTCAGCAAGCCGACTTTAAAGGTGATCCACCACTGTACTGGCAATCAGTGCAGTTCACGCAGCACTGGAGAAATATGACAGGATCGAACAGATCCCATCAAAAGTCAGGCCGCTGCGTTCTGCACCTGCTGCAGGCAGTGGATTTCTACCCCAGGAAGCCCTAGGTAAAGGGAGTTGTGATAATCTAAGTGCGAGGACACAAAGGCATGGACCAAAGTAGGAAGATCGCCAGATGGAACCAGATGCCTAATCCTGGTGATATTCCTGAGATGATAAAAGGAAGATTTGATGAAAACTGACACCTGCGAATGCAGGGTCAGCCCTTCATCAAAAATTACCCCCAGGTTATGCACCTGTTCAGAGATCGGGAGTGAAATGCCACCGAGAAAAATTCCTGAGGGCGAGTCAACCCCCAACCCCCCTATCCGGCGACCCGGGTCCACAACCAGCACCTCAGCTTTTTCCGAGTTCAACTTCAGCCAGCTGGAATCTATCCACTCCTGGATTTCTTTCAGACGGTTATTAAAGACCGAGACAGCTCCATCCTGGTCAGGTGCAAAAGAAAGGTAGAGCTGGCTATCATCAGCATAGCAGTGAAACCTCAGCCTATACCTTCTTACAATATCTCCAAGGGCTAGCATGTACACCACAAACAACATGGTCGAGAGCACTGAGCCCTTAGGCACACCCCCTCGCACGACAGAGAAGTAGGGCCTGAAGAAAAGACCCCAGACATCACTCTCTGTGTTCTACCCATGAGGAACAATATAAACCACCTGAGGACTGTTTCTGACAGTCCACAGATGTGCCTCAGGTGACCAAGCAACACACCATGGTCCACGGTGTCAAATGCTGATGAGAGATCCAGAAGAACCAAGATGGAGCGGCTCTTCCGATCTCTAGCCTTCAGAAGATCATTGAGCACCCGAACCAGCAATGTCTCAGTACTATGTCTCTTTCGAAAACTGGACTGGAGCGGTTCATAGATGTCATGGATGGTCAAATGGTCCTCCAGTTGTGCTGCCACTACCTTCTTAATCACCTTCCTTAAAAAGGGAAGGTTTGAGATGGGTCTGTAGTTTGCATGGCAGTCTGGTCCAAGGTAGCTTTCTTCAAGAGAGGTGTCACCACCGCCTCTTTTAGGGAGCTAGGAAACTCTCCAAATTCCAAGGAGCACCAGACTATCTGTGCAAGGACTAGACCGATGACATCAATACAACCCAAAATTAGGCAAGTTGGTACAGGGTCCAAACTACAGCACGTAGAGCACACACACTGGATAATCCGCATGACATCCATGAACTCCGGTCTGCAGAAGGTACTCCAAGAAGGTCGAGGTGCAGTGACCTTGAACTGATCAAAAGCAATGCCCATAGAGTGTGCCGGCTGGAGTACCGCTCTGATGTCAGCCACCATATTAGCAAAGAATTGAGCAAGTTCAAGCACTCTAATTGCGAAAAGGCTTTCCGGACCTGTAGACAGGCTGGGTTGCACAGTCTGTCCACAGTTCGGAAAAGCTGATCTGGTCGATTCTGAGTGGCTGCACTCTCCCCAGACAGGAAATCTGCCTTCTTACAGGTAATTGCAGATTGATAGGCTTGATAATGGTCCATCAATCTGAGGTGGTCGGTATCAAGGGCAGACTTCCGCCAGCAATGCTCTAACCTTCGTCCTAGTCTCTGCATCTCCCTCAGAGTCCCATCAAACCAAGGGGATTGTGGGCAAAGGGAGACAGAGCAAACATGGATGGGAGTGATGGAATCCAGAGCCGCCGAGTCAGCCAAATTATAGGCCGTCACAAGGGTCTCTGAGTCACTGCTTGCAAACAAGAGGGACGAGAGGTCAAGTACCGCCACTAGGCTATGAGAACTTACAGCATCTCTCGTAAAGGGCGGTACTTAACCATCTCCACAGGGGTAGGCCTATGAAGGGGGGTGCTAAAACTAAACCCCACGGTGTAGTGATCAGACTACCCAACTGGTTCCACCACCAAGTCAGGTGTTTCGATCCCTAGAAGGAAGACTAAGTCAAGGGAGTGTCCGTGTTTATGAGTAGCAGTGGTAACCACCTGTGTGAGGCCCAGAGATGTCATCAACTGGAGGAAGTGCTGACCAAATTGCGAGAGTTCGTCGTCGACCCAGGCATTAAGTCACCCAGAACCATCAGTCCGGACGACTCAAATGCCATGTCGATGATGAAGTCTGCCATTTCCTGAAGGAATCGCTTCTCATCACTGGGTGGACGATAAATGAGGGCGATCTGATAACCTACACCTGCTACAATGGCACAGTCGAATGACTCAGCCTCCTCAACTAGTACACTCATGAGGTTAAGTTCAGTCTTGAAACAGACTGCAAACCCCCCACCGCAGTCCAATGTCAGGCGGTGTATCACCTAGTAACCAGCTGGAGTTAAAGCCTCCAAAATGGGGCCAGAGTTCTCATCCAGCCAGGTCTCAGTGATGCATTCCAAGTCCACCGTTTCAACAAGCTCTGCAAAAATTGCAGTCTTGTTCTTGATGGACCTGGCATTGCACAACACTGCCCGAGTTGGACGAACCTCCCGGACCACTCAAACCACTTGCCCACCACAGTAGTGCCCTTGGGTATGGAAACCAGACATGGAGAACCACGTTCTGAGTTCCATTTCACCCCAGGGCGTCTCCTGGATCATACCACCCTGATACGATGACCCACCTGATTCAACCTCCACTGTTCATAGCCCCCAACCCCCCCCATCTCCTGCGCACAATACCCAGTGCTCTACAGAGCTGTTAAGTTGCAAACTCAAGGGGAGGAGTGAAGAAAGGGTGGAGAGCATGGAGAGCAGAGGGTGAATAGCGCACAACTGTGGGGGCAGGCATCCAACACATTCCACACAACTCAATCAATAAACAAAATCTTCTTTAACCAAATAAATCCAAACTATTCAACTAAAATAAATTAAATTAAAACAAACGTCTAAACAATTTAAGTCTAAGGCTTATAGCTAGATTTACTTCTAAAATCTCACAAAGTTCCCTAAATAAAACCCTTAGATAAATCTAATATAAATAATCCAACAGTCATTTGCAGCAGGTAACCAGCAGTCTGCAGATCAGACAGTTAAATCCAGATGTTTAGTGACTAGGCCAGGGAAGCTCCCACCTCCCCTGGTCAACAGTACCAAAGCTTCCCAGTCCCAGGCCCTGCTCTCATCAGAGTTTGAGCGACAAGCAACAGAAATTATTAGGAATAAAACAAACTATAAAAAGTCAATCCACATCCAGCATAGTGAGGCCAAGTTAATTCAGTCAATCTGGCAGAAGAAGGTGAACCTCAATGACCCAAAAAGTAAATAAAAAAAAAAAGCAGAGTCTTTAGAACACAGCTCCGGAAAGCCCCAGTGCAACAGCAGACTGGAATCTGAAAATCAGGAACCTAGAGGAGGCCCTCCTTCCAAGTGTAGTAACTCATAGGCCCTGGCATCCAGCCTCCAGATACCCACAGGAGCCCTAGAAAAACCCAACCAACTCTCCGACTCCCCAGAGAACCATCGGGCAACTCCCGCTTGGTCACGGGAAACACACTAGCCACTTAGCTCCAAACAAAATAGAGGAGGCCCCCCCACCTGACACAATTCCCAAATCATTGCTGCTTCGATAGCAAGTCCAATGACGCATCCACTGAGCGTGCTCTCACCACAACCAGCAACCTCCATAAGCAGCAAATTTCAGCTTAGTCCAAAACTTCCCAACTAGTTCAACCTGCACTCTCAATGCAAAATCTTCACAGCAGGCAATAGGGATAAATCAAGAATCAACAGTAATTCATCTCAAATCTTCGTGACTCGATCTCACAAAGCTACACAGCAAATTCCAGGCCACACTCCACCTCGGAAAATCATCCAAATCTGCTTCAGAGTCAAAATAAAACCATGGCTCACATATAAGAAAAAAAGCCGCCAAGCAACAAATTAAACAGCAAGCACTCCCAAATAACACGGAAGCACAGCTATCATAAAGCAGCCAAACAAACGGGGAGAACGGCCATTCTAAAAGCTGAATGGTAGATTTCACAAAACAGCATGAACTACCAAAACAGCTGATTTATAAAAAAAATAAATACTGACTATAAGCCCGCAAAATGCTACAAATACTATATATCTCACTCAGTGACCCGTTCTATCTAAAACTAAATAAAATAAATTGAATAAAACACGGTTGAACAAACTCCAAGCTCAGAGCTCAGGCAGCTCAGACCTCGGGCAGCTCACACACTGGCGCCATACTGATCGTGACTAGAAGCAGTAATCCAGTACAAGGGCTTACGGGTAGACTAGATGGGCCAGGCAATCCTTATCTGCCAACAATTTCCATGTTTCTGTGTTAAGACCACCAGGCTGACCAAGTCTGAATATTTTGCCACATACTCCAGTATAGTAGAAAGTACTCCACTAAATTCTGGAAAGTGGTGTACACTCTGTTCAACCCCCACCCCCTCCCACCCACGTAGTCACCAACCCCATCTCTCAAGCTTGGTAGTTCCATTGCCTCCAGTTCTGATGAGGTAATGGCCGCTTAAAACCACTTTTTCTTTTCCGATACCCTCTCTTTAATGCCCTCCAGTTTTCACTCCTCCTCCCTCTTCTCCTCCTGCTCCTTTATTCTCCTTACTTTGACATGCCACCCCTCTGCAACCCTCACTGTACTTCTTTCCTTGTTTCCTTCAACCTGGATGGATGGGACCCTAAGCCCTTCTGTCTCTTTACCTCTGCCATACCTGCATCAATTTCTGACCTCATGAATCTCTCCTTCCTCAAAGCCACCTTTTGTGGTATGGGAAAGAAGGACAGAATGATTCCCTAAATAAAGGAGTTGACTCTTCCCATGCAGGAAACTATCACACAGCCTTTCTTGTCCCTACTCATACTAAGCTCCAACAGCACTTAGTACTCTGTGAACTCTCTGCTTTTCAGCTTTCCTCAGTCCGGTATACCATGACATTGGTGACTGCAATTGAGTGACCCGCAAAAGGGTGACTCAATTGCGGCGCATGTCAGAGCGGCAACCCGTGAGCAACAGCACCCGGATAGGGTGGGTTGGCGACCTGAGCAACAGGAAGCCACTACAGGTACACATGCGGGGGGGTTGGAGCGAGCACGCTGCTACAAGTACGTGCACGGGGGTGGGTGGGAGTGAGCATGGTCAGCAAGGGGTGGGAGGATATTTGAGGGGTGGCACTGCAGTAGGCTGCTGAGCTGGCCCCATGGTGTAGCGGATCAGCTCGCGCCTTTGCTGTGTAGGGTGCTGGGTTCGGGTCTGGTGCAGGTTTGTTTTTGTTGCGCCCGGCTGAATTAAATTTTTTACATTTTGCCTCTGTGCACCTCCTGGAGTTGAGAATCTTAAGTAGAGGGGTGAGGGGTCGAGCCCCTGTAGGAGGGTGAGGGGACACAGCCTCTGCATAAATGAAAAAATACAAGTCTCCAGCACCATTTTGTTGTGCTCTGGGAGTCAAAGTGCCAAATAGATTTTTGGTGCTCTGACTTTGCTGTAATGGCGATTGCCCTTTGGCAATCACTGTTATCACATAGAACCCTCAGTCCCTGCCAGTCTGAGTTCAAGAAATCTTACTCCATGGTCACCTTATTTTTATACTTACTGAGACCATCCTGAAGAGGACAGATCAGGGGATGTTACCACTGCCATCTTGTTGACCTTGCCAAAGCATTCAGCACTGTATTTTGCCCCTCCTTTTGTGCAAACTCATTGGTACTGGACTGTCTGAACTCACAGTCAAATGGTTTCATGCTACTTGAGTGACAGATACCAGTCTGTCTTCCATGGTGGGGATCTCCCCACTTTTGATAGACTCAGATTTCCCTGAAGGCTCCATGCTTGGCCTGATCCTGTTCCCTATATTCCTAAATTACTTTTCTAAAGCATGTGGCTCCTCCTGCATCCATTCTGTATGTATGCAGATGGCACTGTGCTGTTCATCTCTTGACCCTGACTCCAAATCTTACAGTTCAGTTCAAGTGACATTAACAATGTGCAACTATGGTTCCTCATGAGCGACCTCACTCTAACTTCCAAAAATCAGTCTCTATGACCTTTGGTGCCAGGTAGTGACATGCTGCTATCTAGTCTCCCTCTATCATTTTTTTTGCTCCTTTCTCCCCATCCTGTCTCTGTCAGCTGCCCTTACTCCCAGCCCCATCACCTGCCTGATCCCAGACTTTTTTTTTTTTAATTTTAGTCTTTGGTAACCAGGTAAGGCCCACTAGGCACAACTGCCTCTTTTCAGGGGCAACCTGGGAGCACTGGGTGGTTAAGTGACTTGCTCAGAGTCACACAGTATGCAAGTGGAGCCTGTAAGAATCAAACCCAGGTCTGGTGTGCTGGATGTACCAAGCTCGTTCACAGCTTGTTACTCGGTAACCTCTAGGCTATACTGCTAGCCCATTCCTCCTTGTTACCTCCCAAGATGGGATCAACAAGTGGTGGGTCAGACCACCATTGGAGGGGTGTACGGTCATATCGACAACTGCATAACAGTGAGCCCAAAGTTCAGTGACTGCTTAGAGCAAGGACAGATATGGTGAAAATGCTTTCCCCCCCTCTCCGAGGTGCTATGACCTCGGAGTTGGTTATATAAGTAAGGAGGATGCGGGGGGCAAAGCCCCCCCTCAGAAGAACATTTTTGCCATTTTTGTCCTTGCTGTAATGAAGTCACAATTAAGGGGTCGCTATTATTCAGTCATCCATATCACATGGAACCCCTTTGGAGGTGCTGCTTAGTCCAGAGGTGGGTGCTGAGTTGGTAATGTGGGACCTTCAGATCAGGAGTCGGCATCATCCTGCATTGGGCAGGGTGCTTTTCTTGGTAGCCTGTTTGCCCCACTCACTAGGACACTGCCTGCCAGAGCTAACAATGTGCATCAGCACATCAAGGCTCCATTGGCATCCCCCCTTCCCTGCACTCAGCTCTACATGCCCCGCCACCTGTGTTCACCCAGGTGGTGGTAGTGCAGTGGTGGCTGGGAACTCTCCCTCCCTGAGAAGTTGAGTGTCCTCTGGGATGCTCAAACCTTCTCCCACAGCTTGCCTTCCAATGACTCAGGCTTGCTTCTGAACCTGGCTCACCGGCATCACAAGCGGTAGTGCTTCTACTGCACTGCTAGACCAATGTAGTTTCTCTCATTCTTCATGACAATGGATGCTTATCAGCTGGGGAATGTCTCCTTGTTTAAGTACCTTGAAATCTGACTTGATCATCACTTTGACTTTTCTAACCATACAGACTCCATTTACACCAAGCTCCTGTACAGGCTCAGTGCACTTTATAGGAATAAAGCCTGTATTCCTCCCCTTGCTCCATGCAAGATCATTGTAAATGATCCTTCCAGCCTTTGACTATGTGGATGTGGTCTATCGTGTTGCACCTACTGTAAAACTATGATATGTCCCCCCCCCCCCAATTCCCACTGTCTGCAAATCTTCCATATTCTTCTTAGCTGGATAATTCCCCCCAAGGGTATACCCCCCCCCCGTACAGTGACACTTCTGCAGTGACATACGTTGATACCGACAACAGCGACATGTCACTGTAGAAATCCACCCAGGACCCTGCAACACTTTCCCCCATCCTGCATCTCTTCCCCGAACCAACCCAGACTCGGAGTTGGAATGTAAAAGTACGGGTGAGGGTGGGGGGAAGAGACCCCCATGTGGGGAGTTCGGGAAAAAACACAGTCCCATGTGCATGGCTCCCTGCTAACTGCAAATCACAGTCGACATGGAACCTGGCGCTGTGATGCCACTTGACAAATTAGTTTTTGAACCGGCATTGTAGCGCCCCCACCAAGACCATCTCCAACTTTGTCTCCAGATGACTTTTGTTCTATGGGTCCCAATTTCCCTCACATCCCCTCTGGGTTGTAGAAGGATATGTTTATATTTTAAAATGTGTTTGATTTTATATTTTTAATATTTTACTTTATATTTCTCTCAGCCAGACATTATAGTAAATTTACTGCATACGTTTTAGTGTATTGTTGTTTTAGTCTGCTTATTTGATGCTACTATACTGCATCTGAATTTCCTTTGAATCTTCCTTCCCCCAAGGACACCTCAGGAAAAGAGTTATTCACAGCTAGTAGGCCTTCCTGGTGAAACTTTTAAAAGTATTAATTAAGTAAATTAAAGAAATAAATACCTCCCTTCCCCTTCAATAATGTAGGTGAACACATGCACACATGGAAACACACACACACACACACACACACACACACACTACAGATGGATGGATTCACTGATTGATTTATGGGTTTCCCTTTTCAGCAAGTATGCCATAAAGCTTACCAGGGAGTGTAAAAGCACAGTTTATTCATGACTGCCATGAATACTAAATGTGAGCAAGACTGCTGGGAAGCTTACCTTACTACCTACTGTCAATGCAACAGGAGTGCAATCACTCACATTTCTCAACCATGAGATTAAACACGCAAAATAAACTGGCAATAAAGATGTGGAAATTGTGTTACTATTGTAACCCCCCTACAAATGGGGGTTCCTGAAAAGTCTTTCTTGAGCTTGTCTAAATGCTCACTGCCAGGCTGGTGTCCTGCGTTTTTGCAGTTTAAATGTGATTGCCAAAGAGTGCCTATATAGCCTCTGTGTACTGTCTCTTTAAGAGCTGCCTGGATTGCAGTCATAATTAATCTAAAAGGAAGCTCTGTTAGAAGATGTGCTTGTTTGCTGATCATTTGTTAGAGTAGTAATAATATTGCAGTTTGTTTTAACCTGCCTTCTTTGCAGCATGGACAGTTCTGTTTGTTTCCATCATCTTGGTCCTGGACTGCTGAAATGGGCCAATCAGTACATTTGGGACTCTAAAATGGAGCCTGTCTACAGGGGCTTGGTGGGGTCAAAACTTAGGAATTGTAGTTTTTGCATTTTGGTGCCAAAAATAACCTGGAGGGGGAGCCCTTGTTGTGATTGACAGACAGATCGGCCAACCGAACCGTCTGGATTTTGGGGAAGTCCCAAACTGCTTGCAATTTCAGTTAGATCTAAGTTGGGAAGTGAAGAAGTAACAGCTCAAGGTAGTTTGAGCAGCAATCCATAGTGGATTCACGTGGGAGAACTGTGGAAAGGCCTGAGTTTTGGCCTGCATGCCTGCCTGCTGTCCCTGAGAGGGAACTTGTGCCTTTTTCAGACTGAATCCAAACTTGGGGAGCAAAGTAAGCTACTGAATTGTGACCAGGCTGCTAACTAAAGAAGACCAAAGATTTGCTGAATGTGATTGGCCTGTTTGGATCTCCAGCCACCTCTGAACTCCCAGATTGTGCAGAGACTCTGTAATTGCAACCAGAGAGCCTTTTGCCTGGTACAGTGGAATTTCCTTATATGTGAATGTGTTGTGTGCTTATAGTGGGTCATGATTTGGTTCCCCACTGTGGTTTGAATTGTGTTCTGCTTGCTGGAAGCTGCATCCAGCACCACGGACTGAATCCAAAATCATCTCCATTGGGCCTGGGCCTTGCCACACTGGCCCAGCCCGACTACCCGCTGCACAGAGAAAGCCATCAATGAGAGACCAGCCTGGGGATCAGCCCCCTGCTCAACACTTGAACAGGAACGATGCCTCGGTGATTTGTGTGGGCCCCGCTTCTCCTGGCACTCCAGCTCAACAACCTGTAGTGTAGATTTCGTCCTGCCTGTGTCCAGTATTGGGTATGAGTAAACATCAGGGTAGCTCCCTGCAACAACAGCTCAATCTAAAGTGTTGTCATCAGATTGTCTGGTTGTTTTTTCTTTCATGAACTGAGCCCTCCGGCTCCGGATTACAAATAGTGTGTGTTGTGCATGTTGCTTTCTTCTATCACAAGGAGCCGACAGTTGCAGCGTTCCTGGCTAGCCCATCGTCCCCCTACCTGGGTACCCAGAAGTGTGACTGTGTGGGGACTTAAAGCACATGCATAACTGTTTGATTAATATAGCCTTTAAGCCAATCAACCTGATTACGCCCCTTCCTTGTTCAAGTCCCCTGAATAAATCAGATCTGACTTTTTCTGCATTTAACCGGACTGTGGTTCCAGTTTGTGCCAAGAGTACTGTAGTGTTGCTATTTGCTGTGCATAACCTTGTTTTACAGGGGGTCCCCAGGGTCAAGCCAGAGGAACCAGCCCTGGTAGTAAGTGCAAACAGTGTGGGTACTTGTATGGTGTACAAGGGGTACTGTGAAAGTGATTATCATATGTTGCTCAGTCCACTAGAAGGGAAAGAGGGGGGGTTACAGTGTCCTGAAGGGCTGTGCCCAGGTTAGTTGGACCACTACAAACCCTGACGTCCAGATGAAGGCGCCCGTTGCAGAACCTAGGCCCCTTAACCTGCTACTAGCCAAGCAGGCAGGGGTAGTAGCCCGTGGGATAGTGCCACCTAGGGGTTACACTATACCAGCAGAATGAGGCCATGATCATCAGATTCAAATTAGCCAAACCGGTAGTTCACAATTGGAACGTTCTATTTTTTTTTTTTTTTTATGTTTTCTCAGGACCCCATAGCCCCCCACCCCAATGCTTGGAGTCCACACAGTGACATCTTTTCCTAAGCCAGGTGTGCTGGCAAGCAACTGCCTATACTGCGACTTCCTAATCAGTCAACAGGAGTGCAAAAACTCTGGGAAAACCTCAACTTTCAGATCTAGGAATTGAGTATGTTACCAGGACAATGCTCATGGTCCCCGCCAGCTCCAGCACTGAATTCTGTGGTTCACACACAAACGTTGGTCTTGCACATGGTAGAGGGACACACTACCAATGCCACTGGACCTGCCTATGTTTCAGTCTTACATTTAAATATTAGCTCCAGAAACAAATGGCTTGATACCTTTTATTGGACCAACATAGATGTAACAAAAGAAAACAGTTATTAAGCTTTTGGACCAACCAAGTCCTTCCTCTGAAGCTTATAAAAGTTGTTACTGGACTTGGTTGGTCTGAAAGCTTAAGCACTGTATTCTTTTGTTACATCTATGTTGGCCCAATAAAAGGTATCTAACCATTTGTTTCTGGATCAGTCCTAATAAGGACCAATACGGCAACTAACTAATTCTGTGTGTCATTTAAATATTATTAATCCTGCCACCCTGCCTCTTTCGAACTTTAGATTTGTTAATGGTCAATGCATTTCACAAAACTGGTGAAAAATTGCGGAGGTAGATGACAAGAGAAAATTAAAGGAAGATATTGGTGTGTGCTCGCACAAGGAACAATGCATCTTTTCTAGTTTAAGTAAGCAATAAGCTATGATGTAGCATGCATTAAAACATTAATGATGTATTCCCCAGAAGGCAAAAGGCAGAGTATCCTTATGCCCATGGGAAGTGCATTGTTAATCCTTTAATTCATACTCTGGAGTGGCTTATTACGCTTATAAAATGACTTGTTGCAGATAATCAGGTTTTACAGCTTTCATAATGAGATACAGTTTCTGACCGTGCATCATTTTATATTTTCATGCACAGTCATGTGATGGCTGTCTTCAGATGAGGTCTCTGTATTTATCCTTGTTATTTTATAAAAAGTATTAACTGGCATAGACCTGAGGATGAGGGTGTGTATGTGTAGTTGATGCAACACTGTGTTACACAATGCTATGCTACAGAGTTTACAGTAACTGATGTGTCACAAAATGCAACCAAGTATTTTATAAAAAGCTTTATAAATAGACTTAATTTCTTATTTTTGTTTGTTCATATTGGTACAGGTTTACAAGCAGTATCACTTGCTATGCTTTTTCAAAAGTATACATTGTAGTTCTTTAGAAGAATATTAATCCCTGTTATAGCTGAATTCAGCAATATATATTTACATGTGGCTAGTATTCACTGAAAACTGCAAACAATTTTTTCCATGAAATCTGAAGAATATGTATAAAAAAACATTAACTGTGAATCCGCTTGGAAACACTTATCAATATAAAAAAAGTGAGAAGTGAAGCTATGTTTAAAGCTATTTTTGATAAACTATATTTTTTATGACAACTATCAGCAACATGTAAACTGTGCATTAGAGCATAGTATAGTATAGTATAGTATAGTATAGTATAGTATAGTATAGTATAGTATAGTATAGTATAGTATAGTACAATATAGTATAGTATAGTATAGTAAAGTATAGTATAGTGCAATGTCCCCTACCTACAAATGCCTTCGCTGAGGGACCACTCTTTTAACAAGGTATTCCCAAGAGGACAGGTAGGGTTAGAACTGCACTGCTTAAAGACAGGTCAGACAAGAAGCTTTATATCATGAGGGGTAACCACTGATGACAGCAACTGTAAATGAGCGACTGTCAAAACGGCGACTCATTTACAGTGCTATCCTTTTGGGCTACCCTGTAAGGATGGTGACCGAATGCGAACGCGAGTACAGGAAGGGCGACTGGAAGGGGAGGAATAGGGAAGAGGGTTTGTGTGGGGTAGTGTGCCTGCTGCAACCAAACTAGTCATATGGTGTGGTGGTGATAATACCCATGTAGGTAATCCCTTTGAGGGCCCAGAAGAGACCAGCTGTCACAGCCAACTGTTGGGTACAGTATCCATTCAGTGGGAGCATCTCAGTTTTGGTTTGATTTAGCTTCAAACCTGAGTATCTGGTAAAGGAGTCGAGAAGTTTTAGTGGGGGTAGGGCGATACAGAAAGCTGAGCATCGGCCAGTGGGAGGAGAAGGTCATCTGCGTACATAAGGGTTGAACATTCTATGTTTCCTACTTTGATGCTTTTAATTTCTGAGTGGAGTCTTATTGCCCTTGCAAGCAGTTCAACTGCAAGGACAAACAGGAGAGGTGAGAGGGGGCAACCTTGTCGGGTCCCTCGCTCAAGTGGGAATTGGAGGGGGAAGCATGGAGTTAGTAGTGACTTGGGCTGTGGGTAACTTATAGATGGCCTGGACCCTGGACTAGAATCTCTCACCTATTCCAAGATGTGCCAGGACCAGGTACAGGTAGTCCCATTTGATGGAGTTGAATGCTTTCTCAAAGTCTACCACAATTGCAGCAGCTGGTGTCAGAAGGGGACAAGCTATATGCAGAAGATTCATCAGGACTCTTAAATGATCTGAGCTATGTCAGCCAGGGACAAAGCCTAACTGGGAGGGGTGTTTAAGGTATGGTAGGAAAGGGATTCAGCCTAGGGGCTAGAATTTTAGCATAGATCATGTTATCCAGATTTATGAGTGAAATCAGGCAGTAGCTTCCAGGGCTGGTAGGGTCTTTGCCCTTTTTAGGAATAACTACAATGGTGGACTCTCTGAGAGATGGGGGAAGAGTACCTGTGAGCTCTACTTCTTGGAACATCTCAGTGTAGAGAGGGGTGCTCATTGGAGCTACAGCCTGATAAAAGTCTGCAGTGTAGCCATCACTTCCTGGGGACTTCCCTGCATGGAGACTCTGAATGATGGAGCCCACCTCTTCCTGAGATATGGGAACTTCCAGGGTTTGTGCTTGTTGTGTGGTACATTTGGGCAGTTGGAGACTGTCAAGGAAGGGTTGTGTGTCCTTGATTGGGCCAGAGTGGGTAGAGGAGTAAAGTTTCCCATAGAAGGAGGCCGTAATCTCATTAATAGCTTCGGGGATAGTGGCTGTCACTCTGTGGGTGTCCTTCAGGCTTAGTATATACCTGCTGACTTGCTGCCTCCTAAGTTAGAATGCAAGTACCTTACCCCCTTTGTTTCCTCCCTCCCAAAAAGTGTGTCTGAGTCATAAGATGACCACCTTGGCCTTTCTGTTTAGAAGCTGGTTGATCTCAAATCTGAGACCTAGAATAGTCCTGCCTATATGGGAATTAGGGCAGGGGGAGAGCATAGCTTTAAAGTCAGCTTCAGCTATAGCTAGCTGATGTTCCAGTGCTGCCAGATGTTGTTTGTGTTCTCTGCATTTCACTGCAGCAAACCCCCATGATGCTGCCCCTCATGGTAGCCTTAAATGCCTCCCAGGTGTTGTCTGCCAAGGTATCTGAGGTAGGATTGGTGGAGAGAAATAGGGAGGCCTCATTTTTCACCCAGGAAATGAAGTCTGGGTCCCTCATAAGGAGAGGGTCAAGTCTCCAGTTATGGGGGGGGGGGTAGATGAGGGATCCCATGAATTAGGAGTTGTACTGGGTCATGGTCAGAGATAACCCTGAGTAGAATCATAGCATCTATAGTGTTCTTCAGCAGGGTTGAGGTTAACCAGAAATCTAGTCTGCTGTGAGAGGATTTGGGTTCGGAGTGAAATGTGTAGTCTCTGACCCTAGGGTGGATAGCCTCCAGACGTCAGTAAGTCCCTGGTCTGACATAAGTTGGTGTAGTGCCCTTCCACTTCTAGTATGGGATTCCTTCCCAGTATCATTTCTGTCTAGTGCGGTAATAAGGGTAAGATTAAAATCACCACGCAAAAGGAGGGGGCAATTAGGAGACAAGAACTCAGTTATCATCTCCGCCACAGCATGAAAGAACTGTGGGGCATCCTCGTTAGGGGCATACACATTACATAGGGTAATAGGACCAGAAGGGGTATCATATGTGGCAATCACCCATCAACCTTCTGGGCTTAATAAAGATTTAGTAAGGGTCCAAGGCAATGATTTGGGGAGGAAGATAAGTCCCCTATGTTTTCTTGTGGGAGCACTAGCATGTACCTGTTGGTCTACCCAGTCCTTTACCATATGAGTATGGTCCTCGTTGGTTAATTTGGTGCCTTTAAAAAGGACACCATGGACTGCATTTATTTCAAATGGGCAAGGACTTTCTTTCACTTTATTGGGGAATTTAGCCCTGTACATTCCATGTGTGGAATGTTGTGTCTGACATTTTCATGTGGGGGAGGGGGGTTAGGGAGGCAGGAGAGGTTTATCTGGTGAATCAGCAAAGGGTAACAAGGACCAAACTTAACCCCCAGGAAGATATTCGAAGAGGCTTGCTAGAGGTCACAAATGGCTAAAGTCTATTTACTGTACTGAGGGCTGTGGGGAAGGGAAATGGGCCGGCCCAGTTATCGGATATTTTTCCTTTACAGCAATACCGTCAGGCTCAGAACTGCAGTTACACATACAGCAGAGAGTTCAAAACAGTAGCAAACTATACATATACATTTAAAACTACTAACCTATAAACAGTAAAAGGTAACTAGTAACACAAGAACACTGTTAAGGAGTATGAATTGGACTTAGCCGGCTGGTTCACCAGCCAATGGCATGCCCAATCGTTTCTGCGGGACGGATGAAACATGAATGTAGCAGGCAGGAGGGTAAACCTGTACCTGGCTGTGCTAGTCTAAGTGATTAGTACAAGCCAGCACTGACTATGGGAGGAATTAAGGAAAAGAAAGACCAATCTATTGGAGTAGTCGCAACCCTGAGCCTGCCCAAGCATACAGAACTTTTGCAAGCCCTTAGGGGCTAGGGGAATAGTCTAGTGGTTTGCATTCCCCGATGTGACATCTCTGGAGCTCTTTCAGTCCCTGGGGGGTATGCAGCAGGCATACAGACAGAAGCTGCAGGGCTTCAGTCCAATTTGGAAGGGGGGAGGAGGCTAGATAGATTGCAGGGAATAGATATAAGTTGGTTTGCACCCTTAGTAACCCTCATTGTCTTTGGGTGTGGATGCTACACAGTCAGACCTGTGGCCTACCTCAGACCAGATAGAAATAACAGAATGAATGATCTGGCACATCTGGGCTGGTAGTGAGAGGGATGGAATCCAAGAGAAGAGGCTGCCTGTGTAGTTCCAAATATCAGCTCCCCAATCAGCTAGCAGTATAGCTCATCTCTCTGCCCCCTGTATTACATCAAAAACAGTAAACGCAAAGAGTCAAGGGAAGTACCAGGTAACTATAGACCCATCAGTTTGACCTCGGTGGTGGGAAAATTAATGGAGAGTATACTAAAGGAACGATTGGGGGTGTACTTGGAGGAGGTGGGAGGTCTGGATAGTCGGCCACATGGGTTTGTTCCAGGTAGATCATGTCAAACCAATCTTGTGGAGTTCTATGAATGGGTAACATCAGAACTGGACAGGAGAAAGCCTGTGGATGTATTATTCTTGACTTCAGCAAGGCATTTGACTCTGTCCCCCACAATGCTCTGGTGGAGAAACTGACGGGGTTGGGAGTAGGCCCTTTGATGGTCAGATGGATTGAAAACTGGCTAGCTGCATGCACCCAGAGAGTAGTGGTTGGTGGGGAGCTCTCGAACCCTAGAGAGGTCAGTAGTGGGGTACCGCAGGGCTTGGTCCTGGGTCCGATTCTGTTTAATGCATACATATCAGACATTAGGGAGGGTATAGGGTGTGAAATGAGTCTCTTCACTGATGACTCCAAGGTGGGAGCAGTAGTTGAGGGGGAAGAGGGGAGGTTGGCCCTGCAAGGGGACCTGGACACCCTGGAAAGCTGGGCTCACACATGGAAATTAAATTTCAATATCATCAAGTGCAAGGTGTTACATCTTGGGCAAGGAAACCCTAAACACAGGTACACCCTGGGAGGGGAGGTGCTGGAGGCCTCAACATGGGAAAAAGACCCCAAGGGGTCTGGGGATGCATGTATGAATAACTCTGAGCAGTGCAGGAGTGGCTAGCAAGGCAAACAGGATGTTGGGATGCATCGTAAGAAGGATCACCTCTAGGTGCAGGGAAGTGATTCTGCCACTGTGCAATGGACTGATTAGATCACACCTTAAGTACTGTGTACAGTACTGGAGACCACACTTGAAGAGGGACATACAGCTCCTGGAGACAGTACAGAGGAGGGCAACTAAGATGATATGAGGACTAGGGGATTTGACGTATGAGGACAGACTTGAGGAGCTCTGCTTGTTTTCATTGGAGGAGAGAGAGACAGGAGGGACAATGATTGAGGTCTCAAGCACCTCAAGGGAACAAATAGGGTAAATATGGAGGGATCTTTGACTCAAAGCAGGAGGTATCACCAGAGGCATGGTTCAGTTGGAAGGTGGAAGGGTGAGGGGGGAAGAGGAGGAGGTTTTCACTGAGAGGGTGGTGAACCCTTGAATGTGCTGCTCGCAGAGCTGGTTCAGAGATCCACAGTGGAGGGCTTCAAGAGAGGGTGGAACAGATACAGAAAGCAGATGTACCAGATGATGGCCTGTCCCAAGGGGTTGGGGATGGATGATAGGGGTTTCTGGAACACAAGGGGGGGGGAGGGCCTCGGCACCCAACTAGGGATTTGAGGTTCAAGCAGACTCGATAGATTGTAAGGCCTAATCTGCTGGCAATTAGTATGTTGGTATAAAAGGCCATGAAAAGGAAAAAAAGAAAAGAAAGACATTTAGACGTGCCTAGGAGGTAGGATGTCTTGTGGGGGGGATGAAGCTAACAAAGTAACTCTGCTCATCTCAGTTACCCCACATTATAGCACGGGGGAGGCAAGGAGGCCCAGTTTAGTGGCAGTGAAGAGAGACAGGGCTGCTGCACATCCTCAGCCGGCTGTTTCCCATCAAAACCCTCCCATTTACTCCACTCTCAGATACAAAACCTTAGGCACTTATCTGAATGTATTGCTGTCAGGTCAGACAGGGAGCTCATCTTGGGTTGCCTTATCTTCTTGTAGTTTGGTCACAGAGTCATGGCTGGGGAGGCACGCCCAGAGTCAGCCAGAGTTTGAGATCCTGCAATGGCAGTACAGCATTTGCAGAGGCCACCCATGATCCACATACTTCTTCGGGTTCTGTTTCATCGGAAGCCAGGGTGGTAGTGTCCATCTCAGTGAGAGGGTCTTCGCTCCTGGTAGGGGACTGGACAGTAAGGAGGGAGAACCTGTTCTGTGAGAAATAGGAGCTGGTGTACTCTCATTCTTGTGTCTCTCCTCTCAGCTCCCTCAATTCAGCATTGTCTGTGGGTCATCCTCTATCCTGTGGGTGCTCTCATCCAGAGTGAGACACCAAAGGGGGTCTCGTTCATACCTTGGGAAGCCAGGGCTCAAGCTCCTTCCTCAGACCTTGTTGCAAGGCTTTAACTGGTATGCTGGGTGGGTCCCACTTTAGTGGGGATCTGTGGTCCACATACAAGCTGTTGAGTGCATTGGGAGGGCCTGAGGTCGGGCTGCATGATGGATTAGGGCCCGGAGGCTAGATTTTAGCTATATAGTCCATAGCAGCCTCCGGTGTAGAAAACTGGTATGAGATGCCATTGTAGGTCAATTTTAAAATCAGAGGGTATCTGAATGAGAAAGGCACCTGTAGATCATGTAGCCTCCTGTGGACCTTGGTGTTGGCCTTCCTCCTAGTGGCTAGTTCCTTAGAATAGTCTTGAAAGACCATAATGTGGTGGCCCCGCCATTCCAGTGCACCCAGCTCTCAAGCCCTGGCTTGGATGGCCTCCTTTTCAGCGAAATTAAGGATCTGAGCAAGTATGGGCCTCGGCCATTCCCCAGCAGCAGGTTTAGGCTGAAGGGAACAATGTGCATGCTCAGCTATTATTCTGGTGGTGGGAGGGAGCCTTAGGAGCTCTGGGAGAGCTTGTGGAAGAAAAGATAAAGTTTTGCCTTCCTCACATCCTTCAGGGAATCCCAGGAGCCGCACTTTGTTGCTCCAGATCCTGTTCTCCAGGTCATCCATTTTGTCCTGGAGAGTACTCTGAGCCACCTGTTCTCTCATGGTCATGCAGTGCCAGATGGGGTGCACCCCAGGGTCCTTAAAGAACTAAGAGAGATGGTGGCTGAACCTCTGGCTATTCTGTTTAGCCGATCACTGGAAACAGGGGAGGTACCCAAAGACTGGAGGACAGTAGATGTAGTCCCCTTATACAAAAGTGGGAACAAAGAGGAAGCAGGGAACTACAGAATGAAGCTTAGCCTCACCTCAGTAGTGGGAAGATCATGGAAGCACTACTGAAGGAGAGATTTCATGGAACATCTGGGTTGTCAATGGACCACAGGACCCAAGGCAGCATGGTTTCACCAGGGAGGTCATGTCAGACCAACATCGTTGAATTTTTGACTGGGTGACTAGGGAGGTGGATCAGGGAGGGAGTAGACATGGCCTATCTGGACTTCCAGCAAGGCATTTGACACTGTGCCACATAAAAGACTATTACACAAACTGGGGAATATGGGTGTGGGCAGGACAGTAGTGTGGTGGTAGGTAACTGGCTGGGTGGCTGGACACAGAGGGTGGTAAATGGCTGTCACCCACAGAGGAAGAGTGACCAGTGGGGTACCACAGGGATCAGTGCTGGGACCGGTCCTATTCAACATCTTCATCAGTGACATTGCGGAGGACCTAGAAGGCAGAATTTCACTGTTCGCTGATGACACAAAGCTCTGTAACAGAGTAGACACACCAGAGGGTGTAGACAGAATGAAAAGGGACCTGCAGAAACTTGAAGAATGGTCAGGGGTTTGGCAGTTGAAATTCAATGCAAGGAAGTGCAAGATAATGCATATGGGGTACAAAAACCCTGGCACAATATATCAGTTGGGGGTGAGGATATAGCATGCACCAAGCAGGAAAGGGATCTTGGGGTTATCATCTCTGATGACCTCAAGGTAGGGAAACAGTGTGACAAGGCAGCAGGTAAAGCAAATAGGATGCTGGGATGTATAGGCAGGGGCATCACCAGCAGGAAAAGGGAGGTAATAATTCCGCTATACAAGACACTAGTGAGGCCCCACCTGGAGTACAGTGTACAGTTCTGGAGACCATACCTACGTAAGGACATAGACAGGGTAGAGAAGGTTCAGAGGAGGGCAACAAAGATGGTGCATGGATTGCATCACAAGTCCTATGAAGACAGGTTGAAGGAACTGAACATGTACTCCTGGAGGAGAGGAGGGGAGAGGGATATGATAGAGACATACAAGTATCTTACAGGGAGGAACAGGTGCAGGAATACACTATTTTTAAGCGAAAAAGATGTTCCAGAACTAGAGGGCATGGGATGAAGTTGGAGGGAGGACTATCAGAGGAAACATGAGGAAGAATTTCTTCACAGAACGGGTGGTGGACAAGTGGAACACCCTGCCAGAGGAAGTGGTGGGGTCTGAAACAATCACAGAATTTAAGAATGCATGGGATAGACATAAAGGAATTCTGGAGGTCAGGGGTAAGGGGTAACAGACTTCTAGGAAAACATAAACTGAACTTACAAGCTCAAATGGGCAGACTGGGTGGGCCAAAGGCCTTTATCTGCCGACACTGTCTATGTATCTATGCCTCGAATAATGTCTTCATGAGACAGCATTTTTTGTTCTGTGCAGTCGAGTCCCACATCAAGCTGCTGGACAGAAGCTGCGGTGGTCTTAGATGCAAGGGTCAGTGAGTCTATGCTGGAGATTACTGATGCGAACATTTCTCAAAGTGAGGGCTCCTCGCTCCCTGTAGAGCTGTGCATCATGCGGCCTGGTGCATGTTGTTTGTCTCAGGCTAAAAAGGTGTGGTAGCTCTGCAGTTCTTAAGTGGATTCATCTGAAAAGTCGGTCAGGAGAAAGGTATGCACGTCCGATTGTTAAACATTATAATGCGAACTCTTGGCTTTCAGCAAAAATGGGTTATTGCAGGGTTCTTGGCTCTAGGTTAGCAGCGCAAAGAAATGAAGTTGCTATCTTGTTTGCTAGTTGGCCATGCCCCACAAGGTCATAGTTTTCTGATTGTGCAGTGCCCATATTGCTGTAGGCAAGCTGGGCCTTACCTGTCAAGTAAGCTACATAGAAACATAAAAATTGACAGCAGATAAGGACCATCAGGCTCATCTACAGTAGTCTGCCCGTGGACCCTACCTTTAATTAGCTGCCATTGACCCTACTTGGTTACTGGCTGCTGCCTCTTCTTCCTCCCCCACTGTGCTTGCTCGCACCACCTCCTGGGGCAGGCCATTCCAAGCAACCACCACAGTTTCCGTGAAAAAGTACTTTCTCATGTTGCCCCCTAATCTACTCCCTTTCAGTCTCGTGTGATGCCCTCTTGTTGTTTAAGAGCAGCTTCTCTTCTGAAAGATGCTGTTCTCCTGTACCTTATTAATCCCCTTGAGATATTATAAGGTCTCTATCATGTCTCCCATCTCCCTCCTCTTCTCCAGAGTATACATATTGAGTTCCTTCAATCTCTCCTTGTGTGACCTATGGTGCAGGCCCTGCACCATTTTTGTTGCCCTTCTTCGAACTGTCTCCACCATGTCTATGTCCCTCTGGAGATGCGTCCTCCAGAACTGGATACAGTGTTCTAAATGAGGTCTCATCAATGACCTGTTCAGTGACATTATGATCTCTTTTCTTCTGCTGGTAAAACCTCTCCCTATGCACCCCAGCATCCCACTGGCTCTCCCCATTGCCTTGGCACATTGTTTGGCCACCTTTAGGTCATCAGATATGATGACCCCCCCCCCCCGATCTCTTTCTTGTTTTGTGGCCGCTAATATCTCCCCCCATCACATAATCCTCCCCCGGATTCCTCCTCCCCAAGTGCATGATTTTGCATTTCTTCACGCTGAATCCTAGCTACCACACTCTGGACTATTCTTCCATTTTAGCTAGCTCCTTCCTCATTGTCTCCACCCCTCCTGGACTGTCTATCCAAGTGCAGATCTTTGTGTCACCTGCAAAAGGCACACCTTCCCCTCCAGCCCCTCTACAATGTTTTTGATGTAGATATTAAACAGCACTGGTCCAAGAACTGAACTCTGTGGCACCCCACTAATCACACTCCCTTCTTTGGATTCAGCCCCATTTACCACCCCCCCCCCCCACGTTCCATTCTTCAGCCAATTTCCAACCTAGTTCTCCACCTTGTGTTCCAATCCCAGGCTGCCAATCTTGTTCACAAGCCTCCTAAGTGGAACGGTGTTGAACGCCTTGCGGAAGTCAAGGTAGACCACATCTACTGTTCCCCCAATCCACCTCCCTAGTGACCCAGTCAAAGAAATCAATCAGATTTGTTTGACATGATCTTCCTGCCATGAACCCATGCTGCCTTGGATCTTGTGCGCCACTTGATTCAAGGTGCTCTACTATCCTTTCCTTTAGCAGAGTTTCCATAATTTTATCCACCACCGAAGTCAGGCTGACAGGTGTATAGTTTCCAGCCCCTTCCCTGCTCCCACTTGTGTGGAGAGGGACTACATCAGCTCTTCTCCAGTCCTCCAGAACCTCCCCCGTTTTCAGTGATTTATTGAATAGGACTGCCAGTGGTGCTGCCAGTACCTCCCCCAACTCCTTTAATATTTTAGGGTGTACTCCATCTGGTCCCATTGCCTTATCCACCTTTAGTTTTGTAAGTTCTTCTAGGACTCTCTCCTCTTTGAATGGACTGTTGTCCACCTCCCTTCCCATCCTGATTCTTAGCTGCAGTCCCTCCCCTTCCTCTTCCTCCATGAAAACTGAACAGAAATATTTGTTCAGAACTGATGCTTTATCATGGTCCCTTTTCATTCCCTCTCCTTCCTCCATTTTCAGCCTTACAATCCGCCCCCCCCCCCGGGGGTCCTTCTCTTCTTGCTAATGTATCTATAGATGGTCTTGTCTTCTTTTTTAACTTCTTTTGCTATATTTTTCTCTGTCCTTGCCTTCGTGCCCCTGACTGCCTTCCCTGCCTCCCTCTGCTTTTCTAGATACACTGCCCTGTCCTACTCCTTTTTGAGTTTCCTTACATTTCCTGAAAGCTAAGTTTTTTGCCCTTAATTTTCGTGCCACCTCCTGCGAAAATCCTTCCTTGGACTCCCTATCTAACTACAGACCTGTCTCTAATTTTCCTTTCATCGGGAAGGTTATTGAGAAGGTGGCTGCGATGCAATTGGATGATCACCTTGTGACCCACAATGTCTTTGATGCTTTCCAGTCTGGATTTCAGACCGCACTTGTTCGGGTATTGAATGGCCTCCTAATAGTGAGGAATCGAAAGGCATGTACCATCTTGGTCCTTCTCGATCTCTCTGCAGCATTTGACACTGTTGACCATGGGGTGCTTCTGAAGCACCTGTGGTGTCTCTGTGGACTGTCAGGGACAGTCCTAGAAAGGTTTCAATCTTTCCTCATGGGCAGGCCTCAGAGGGTAGTCACTGGAATTTATTCCTCTGACTCCCTTCCCCTGTTCTGTGGGGTCCCGCAGGGCTGCATATTGGCACCCATATTGTTTGCAGTGTATATGCTGCCATTAGGAGATGTCATTAGGTGATACGGTTTGAGTTTTCAGTGCCATGCAGATGATATTCAACTGTATTTGTCCTGTCTACCCGAACAGAGGGATGCAGCCTCTGTATTTAACAACTCTCTCGCCGAGATCAAGGACTGGATGAGCACTGACTGGCAGAGACTGAACCCAGACAAGACTGAAGTGATGGTTGTGGACCCTGGTCATCCTGGGTGGATTTTGGGGCTGGGCACGCGTCGGGCACATGACTCAATTGTGTCCAGCTCACAACCTCCGATGGGTGCATAACTTGGGTGTTGTTTTTAATGATGTTTTGACCCTGAAATCTCTGGTGGCTGCCGATGTCAAATCCTCTTTTTACCATCTGAGGAACATCACCTGAGTGAAACACCTGGTTCCTCCGGATGACCTTCCAACACTGGTCCATGCCTTTGTCACCTCCCACCTTGACTACTGCAATGCCCTCTACCTAGGGCTTCCTGGGTTTGATATCCACCACTTGCAGCAAGTGCAGAACACAGCGGCCAGGCTATTGACTGGGACCTCTAGGTCCAGTCAGATTACACCTGTGCTGCACGAACTGCACTGGCTGCCTGTTCAGTGGCGGATCACTTTAAGCTCGGACTTCTGATCTTTAAAGCCCTACACAAACTGGGACCTCGCTACTTGCGAGAACTCCTGATTCCCTACCAACCCCTCTGTCCTTTCTGATCCATCAACGAGGGATTGCTAGAGGTTCCCAGGGTACGTCTGAAGACATCTGGTGCACGTGCCTTTTCATTTGCGGCCCCTACTCTGTGGAACTCTCTACCTTGTCGGTTGAGAGAATGCCTGACAGTCGAGAGGTTTAAGTCAGAATTTAAAATTTACCTCTTTCAAAAAGCATTCCCAGATTATTTTAATTAATTTATAGCTATATAGTTGTATTTATTGATGTGTATTTTACTGCTGTTTGTGAAGCACCTTGGTTTTAAGAAAGGCGCTATAGAAATAAAGATTGCTTTGCAAGAACCGTGGTGTTTTTCTTTCCTTTTGCCTTTGTCATTTGCTGACTACAAAGGTTTGTTGCCTCCACTATGGCTCCTTTTAGATGGGTCCATTGTACCTTGACCCCCCATTTCTCTCCCCATCTAGGGCCTCCCTGAGACATATCCTCCCAATGAAGTCTGCCCTCTTGAAGTCCAGAACCCTCACCTTCATGTGGCATGTCCCTGTTATAGTTCTCACATTAAACTACTGTGCAATGGTCACTGGTCCCCTGGTGTTCACCTACCTTGACATCCATAATTCTGTCCCTGTTTATTAGTACCAGGTCCAGAACTGCTTCCTCCCAGGGTGGCTCAAGCACCAGATGCTTGAGGCATGCCCCTTACAGGGAGTCCAGGATGAATCTGCCCCTGGCTGTTGTAGACAATTGGCTACCCCAGTCAACTTCTAGCAGGTTGAAGTCACCCATCAGTAACACCTCTCCTTTGACTTCCAGTAAATCCCTGTCCATTTCCTCCCTTTGTGCTGGGGGCATGTATGTTACTCCTGTGTGAATGGCTATCCATGGCCTGCCTACAGGGTGACCCACAGTGCCTCTGCCTCCCCCTGCATTCCTTGCACCTCTGTCACCTTTATACCCTCCTTGATGTATAGAGCAACCCTTCTCCCTTTCTACCCTCCCTGTCTCTCCTGAATAAAGTGTACCCTGGTATAGCTATGTCCCAGTCATGGTTCCCATTGTACCACATCTCTGCAACAACTATAATATCCAGGTCAGCCTCCGATATCATGGCTGTCAGATCAGGGAATTTGTTACCCAGGCTGCAGGCATTCGTGCACATGGCCCTCCATTTACTGCAAACATGCCTCCTGACCTCCCCCCATTCCCCTTACTTCTCCTGTTCCCCCCTACTTCTGCCAACTCCAGTGTTTACTGGCAATTTGCTGTCCTTATTGTCCTCCATGTTAGCTACATTATCCTGTGGGGGTGGGTATTTAGCTTTCCTCTACTTCCTTTCTCCACCCCCCCCCCCTTGGCTAGTTTAAATGCTTGCCAATAAAGCATTTAAACCATTCACTGAGAATATCAGTCCACCTCCTGGAAGGATGCAGGCCATCACCACTGTACAGTCCTGCATACCCCAAGTTGGGCCCACAGTCCCCAGTGAAGCCAAATCCTTGCTCTTTGCACCTGCTCTCCAACCATGTGTTGAAGCCCTTGGTGTGGAGATCTCTGGCCTCCCCCTTGCCCAGGACAGGCAGCACCTCTGAGAAGGTCATGGATTTTGCCAACTGTCTCAGGCTCCTCCCCAGTTCCCTGAACTCTGTCTGCACTCTTCCTATCTCTGTCTTGTCAGCAAGATCATTGTTCCCCATATAGATAATGACATCCAGCTCCCCCCTCTTCGTCATCACCCTAGCGATCCTCTGGATACACTTTCTATGCCTCTGAGCTGTGCCTCCTGGTAGACACTTTACCTCCCTCTCCTCCTCTCTACCTGTTTCCATCTCCACTCCCTGGACGATAAAGTTCCTCACCAGGAGTAGCTTCCTCTTCCTCTGAGGTCCTCTTCCTCTTGCCCCTGGGTGTCCCTCCTGGGGGACCCGCTCATCCCCCAGGTCTTGATTTTCTGTTCCCTTTCAGGACTCCCCACTCCTCCAGGACAGCATAGAAGTTTCTCAGTTTGACCAGAAGGGGGATGTTCTTCTGCCCCCCTCCCCCAACCTCCCTGAGCCCAACCATTGTCCATTCAGCCCTCTGCTCAGGTAACCATTGTGGCAGTGGCTGGGGACAAGGTGGCTTCTGGGTGGGGGCAAAGGTCCATAGAACTCCCACCAGCTCAACCCGGAGTCTGGTAACCTCTGCCCTCCACCAAGAGAGGTGCCAGCAGATGGGGCAGTGCTGTAGCGTCCAGGATGTCCTCCTAAATACTGCTGCCTCGCATCCACTGCACTGCATCACTCCCACCATCTTCCTGTTCTGGTCTACCTCTTTCTGAGTAGTTATGCCTTGACGCTTTAATCCATATTTCTGTGAGTGATTGTGCCCTGTTTTCTGCCTTGGTTAGCTTATCTGTTAGCCTGCCTTCTTCTGCAGCTGCTATTTAAAAATATTCAGCCCCGCGATCTTTACTGCAAAAATTTATTTTTTTATGTGTTTGTTATCTCCTTCCCACTCCCTTCTGTCAGCATGCAGGAAGTTACAGAAGGATACCAGTTCCTGTGCGGTGCCTGTGCCTATAAAAGTGAAATGCCAGGGATGGGTGGGGAGAGAGGTGGGTGAGCAAGTATCTCTGGTGTTTCAAAAACAATCAAGCCACTCCCTTCTTCTCCACACCCTTGCTTGTTCGCCGTTTGCAGTGTGCCCCACATCTCAGGAGAGATTCTGCTACACTGCGACCTGTAAGAGAACCAACCCAAAGGTTAGTTTTAGAGCCATTGCTCAACCAATCCCCCCAATGGTAGCTTAGTTCACAGCTTCTGCTTTGGTTGTGTTCTGGAGTTCCTAAATTTAAACAGCTCTTCTATTGTTTAAATTGGAGCCTTTTCGCTCATCCTCCTCTCTAATAGGCTCTCTGACCCCTACATTACATTAACAGCTCAAGAGCCACAGAGAGAAAAGGCAGGTACAACACAAAATGGTACAATGAAATAACCAAGCTTCAAACTAACGCCCTTCTGCATCCTCCGGTATATTTCTGCTACACAAAAGTTACAACAAGAGAACCAATAGTACAGATCAAAGCCCCTTGCCTCCACACCCTTCAAAATATTTCCTCTTCAGAAACAAAAAATAAATAAATGAAACAACAGATAGAAATCCCCAGAAGTTACCTAGTACTGCAAAGTAGATAAGTGAAAAGCAAACTAAATCAAGGACCCCCAAAGTCTCTGGTGTTTCCCTGTTTGTTAAAAAAAAAAATCAATCAATCTGCTCCCTTCATCTCCACACCCTCACTTGTTCTCCATTCATTGTGTGCCCCATTTCTCATTAGAGATTCTGATATGCTGCGACCTGTAAAAGTACCAGCCTGATTGCCCATTGCTGCTTTGGCCACTGGCAGGCTGCTGTGGCAACCCTTTCAAAAGTTGTCATGTATGCTTCGATATCACCCGAGGGACACCACTTTTTAAGTTTCATGTCTTTTATGTTGTTTATGTTGTATTGCTCTGCTGGACATGTGGCAGATCCTCCAGCTTTGACAGCTTGCAAGGCATCCAGCCATCCCTGCATCTCTTCCCTTCCTTCCTTCCTTCTCTTCTCTTCTCTTCTCTTCTCTTCTCTTCTCTTCTCTTCTCTTCTCTTCTCTTCTCTTCTCCTCCTGTTGCTGCATCACTTCTCTTCTCCGCTGCTCCTCTTCTTTTTTCTGCTTCTCTGTCTCTCTTTGTGGTATAGCCCAAGATTTGAAGAAGGTAGACAGACTTTCAGGCTCTGTCCCTGCCTGTTCTTCATCTTCCATCACTGGTTCTGGCTATACAGTCTCAGTTTGGACTTCTGTATGTGATAGTTTGCTATTTTTCTGGTAATCACTCCTGGGCTTGCTGTTGCAGGATCCATACCTTTCTTCTGTGCTTCTCTGGTACCGAGACTAGTACCCACACACAAAACTCCTGGCTTAGAGTATGCACAGCATAAATCCCTCTTAGTCTGACACCATCTGTCATTGAGGCACAAGTCAGGAAGCATAGGAAAGCCAAGGGATTCCAGTTTTGCATAAAGATTCACATATATTTTATAACCACAGATAAGCAAGGGGAAAGAAAAGATAGAAAAGCAAGCAACAGCAAGTGAAGACAGTGAGAAAGCAGGATGGGGAGAATCATGAGATGGAGTCAGAGTGATCAGTACCTAGGTCTCACAAGATAATTGGACTGTGCAGTCAGACAGACAAGAGACAGAAAAGGAGAGGATAGGATAGAATAGATCCTTGGGCCCGATTCCAGAAGGGGGACACAGGGCTTGCAGCAAGCCCTGTGTCTGCTGCAAAGTGCCCCGCAAATGCATCAAGGTTCCTGGATGCAACCCTGCACTATTCCAGAAGCATTGACGCATTTGCAACAGTCTACCTGTTTTACGGCAGCCTGCCCCATTTACAGGTTCCACCCATGGATGCAATGTTAGACCATTGGGAAGATGGTCACTTCATTCTGGACCCGGGCCCAATGTGTTTAACTCTTTCTGTGTAACAAATGGGACAGGACTTTATTCAACCCTGTCCCAAACTTGCCAAGATTTGCTTTAAAGACCTCTATGCTATGTGCCTTTACAGTGTGCTCTTACAACAGTGACCCATAAACACAGTACTCTAATGATAAATGTTTTCTTTTTTTTTACTTTGGAGCACCTTGCCCCATTTATACCCCCTCCTATACTCCCTCAGTGCTCCACTCCTTCAGGCATTGCTCATGTCCCCCCTTAGTCCACTACCACGGCGTCTGTCTCTAGACTGCCTGGTTACTCCTTATGTCCTCCGCCTCCTCCTACTCATGGAGCACCTGCACAGGCAGCAGAGATCTTCCCATGGGTTCTGGACCTGGATGGCTGTTGGAGCTGCCGTCATCTAGGCTCACTGAGGCTTTTTCCATTTTTCTGTGGTTCCCAGTCCCCTGGGGATGCCGGCGCAAGGACGTATGTCCAGAGAGGCGATGTGCTGATGCACGCCTTCTCCCAAGCGCCTGACAGTGTCCCCCCCTCCCCGACTCTAGTGAATGGAGCCACCAGAACCCTGGAGAGCCCGTGCTTCCACCGGCTCTCTTGGGATGCGGGTGCACAAGGCACCCGGGTAACCCTCCCCAGAGGGAGGAGATCATCCATTGGGATGCTCAATCTCCTTCCCCCAGCTGACCCCCGCCGACCTGAGTCCATTTCCGAACATGGGTCGCCGGTGCAGCACGAGGTGTGGCATCCAGCACCTCAACCCTCAGTGCCACTGGGCCGGCCCATAAATGTTTTCTTACATCACCCTATAGCATTATGCCCTCTAAAGATATCCCTGGTTAATGTTATCAATACCCAACTCTAGGATCATGCCAACCATGCCACCTAGATGGGATATATATAATTAAACATGTATGATACTCTGAAACAGAAGAGGTGCACTTCAGATCAATATAATAGGTGCACTGGTGCAAGGAAACAGAAGCATCAAATTCATCAGCAAAAAAAGGACCAGTAGGCTCATCCAGTCTCCTTATTTTTCCCTGTCTATTCCAACACCTCAGACCATATTTGGTAACCAGCGTCACCCCTCACCACTTCCCTTTCTTCTAGCTATTATAGCCTTGTGCCTATCCCACACACGTTTGAAGCTCTACACTGTTTTCACCACCACCGCCTCTTCTGGCAGGCTGTTATAGGTGTCCACCACCCTTTGTGTGAAGATTTCCTAATATCTCTTCTGCACTTCCCCCTCCAGTTTAATTGCATGCCCCCTTGTTCTGTTGCTTTTTCTCCTCTGAAAGAACTCTCCACCCGCACTTTGTTTACCGCTGTGAAGTACTTATAGGTCTCAATCATGTCCCTTCTTGTTGCCTTCTCCTCCAAGGAGTACATGTTAAGATTCTGCAGCCTTTCCTCATATGGCTTCTCATGTGATATACCATTAGGAGCACATCAGAATAGCAGTGCAGTAAAATATGAGCTGAAGATATAACATGAGTGAAAACAGCTGCATGGACATAACAGAGTAGGGATGTTATAGCGCCATCCATGTAGCTGTTTTGACTCATGCCAAATAGTTTAAGTCTGCAAGTGTGTGCTGCCTAATCATTCTGGCAGCATAGCATAGAGGTTAGAGTGACAGGCTGTGAATGGGCTTGTTGCACCCAGCAAACCTGAATTCAGTTCTGATGGTGTCTTTTTTTTTTTTTGCTGTTGTCCCCCCCAAGTTGCGTTCCCCACCCCGAGTTATAATACTAACTCAGCCCCCTCCCTAAGCTGTATCCCTATGCCGCACTGTTTTTTAACTGTCTTTGGGAGGCACGGTGTTTGGGGGACGTGGCTTTTTGACTGTGCGGTTGTTGACCGTGCTGGTTTTTTTCCACTTAATTTTGGTAGAACCTTTTCATGCAACCGTTGCACCATTCTGGTAGCCCTCCCCTGAACTACTTCCATCTTGTCAATGTCCTTGCAGAGGTAGGACCTCCAGAACTGGACAAAGTACTCTAGGGAAGGTCCCATTGGTGAGCGATACAGGTGGGGTCTCACTAGGATACAGTGGCAGCACCACCTCCCTCTTCCTGCTAGAAATACCCCACCCTGTGCCCCCAGAATTACACTAGCTTTGTCTACTGCCTTGTCACAGTGCCCTGCAACCTTGAGATCATCAGGTATGATTGCCCCGAGGTCCCTTTCTTGCCTAGTGACTGTCAGTGACTCCCCCCACCTTATACACAGCTCCTGGGTTTTCCCACCCCAAGTGCTGTGGGGAAACCTGCACTACAGTCTGGAGTAGACCATATGGTATCTGACCTAAAAGAGGACTTCAGTTTTAAGACCTAACAATCCCTTATCTTTTTTATAAGCATGACTCACTCCTTACCCCTTCCTCTTACACATGCATACAGACAGACAGACACGTTGGAGAGAGAGCCCTATGGCACTCCCTACTTAAACATTAAAAATTGCTATTCCTTGGGGAATTTCATCTATTTCTGATGGCGGCACTGCATAGAGCAAGCTTGAGCCTAAATTTGCCACTATTACATTATGGGGAAACCTTGGCAGAGGGTGTTTCAGGACACTGACCAAACTAGATCTGGCAAGTCGACTGATTCTGCAGGAGCAAGTGGCCCGAGTAACATGACGGACAGAGAAAGGGAATCATCTAATTGGGCCCTCTTGCAGGCCACTCATGACCTCAACAAGAAAATGGACAATCTCTACAGCAAATTTTTAAGAATAGAAACACGGATAGAAAAAGCCACAGCTACCGTGAATTCATCTTCTGAAACCACAAACAACAGTGCAACCACGGTTACAGAACTCATAGCCCCAAATAAGTTGTTAAGATTCCGCATGGAGCACAAGGAAAACAGTATGTGACTGGCCAGTTTGAGAATGGTAGGAGTCACAGAATCCACAGAAGGGGCCAATCTTATGAACTTCAAAATTAAACTTTTTAAATCAGTTCTCAATTTAGATGTTTCAGGACAGATATTTAAATGCTGTAGAATTTCACCATGAAGATGACCAGCAACCTCAGATCAACTAAATATGATCCTGGTGGTAACAGTGTCTGCATGTTTGAGATCAACTCTTGGGGCAGTGAAAAGCAAAGGCCAACTGTTCATGGACTCTGGTTTCCAAGTTTACTGTTTCCCAGATGTCAGTTTTGCTACATGAGAGAGGCCTTTAATTCAGTCCAGGTAGACATGCACACTCTGGGGTTAGCGCACATTCTTGAGTTCCCTGACAGGCTCCACATGTCTTACATGAGATGTTGCAAGGTTTTTAATTTGCTGGCTGAGTTGGTGAAAATTTGGGAAATTCACAATTCACCAAGCTTTGTGAATTTCCCAGTGGGTTGACCAACTTCACCATTGAATTTACCTAACCAGTCAGAAGACCTCCACCAAGAATTAGTGGTGAATCTGAGATCCCACTGTAGTTTGGGCAGGGGGAGAACTGTGCTGTTGGGGGATCTGAATATGCCTGGGATTGACTGGGAGACCATGGCATCATCGTCAGCAAGGGAGCAGCACCTTTTGGATGCCTTCCAGGATGCATTCCTCTCCCAACTGGTGGAGGAACCCACCAGAGAGGGACATATTCTGGACTTGGTACTGACAGACGGGGATATGGTTAGGGAGTTGGTTGTGGAAGCCCCTTTGGCGAGGAGCAATCACATCACAATTTGGTTCACCCTGGACATGGGCAGGAATAGCAACTGCACTAAAACAACAGTGGTGGATTTCAGGGGGGCTGATTTCAAAGTCATGGTGGTAGTCCTGGAGAGGCACCTAGGTGGTATCCGGCCAGAGATGCATATGGAGAGTAAGTGGGAATTAATAAAGGGGAGTCTTCTGGAGGCCACAAAAGTCTGCACCAAGGAAGTCCAAAATAATGCCAGGGCCAGAAAACCCAGCTAGTAGACCAGGGAGGTGCGGGAGGTGGTCAGAGTGAAAAAGCAGGCCTTCCAAAGGTTCAAACATTCTGGTAGGGAGGCGGACAAGGTAGAGTACCAGAGGATCTCCAGACAGGCAGGTAGGGTGGTGAGGGCAGCCAAGGCGGACAAGAAACGCAGGTTGGCACAGGAGATCAAAGGGGGAGAGAAGGGCTTTTTCAGATATATCAGGGAGAGGAGAAAGGTGAAGGGGGGAAGATCGATAAGTTAAAGAAAGGGGAGAGTTGGCCGAGGAGGCGATGGAACAAGCAGAAGTACTCAATGAGTACTTCTGCTCTGTCTTTAAGAAGGAGGAGAAGGAACCAACACCACAGGGGGATCGTGGTGGGGAAGAGGGGAAGGGGTGCTCTCAATGATGGGGAGACACCCTTGGAGTGGGTCTTTAAGAAGGGAGAGAGGGAATCAACACCACAGGGGTGCTGTAGTAGGGAGGAGGGGGTGGGGCTGACACTCAATGATGGGGAGATACATTTAGAGAGAGTGCGAGAGGCTCTGAAGTCCCTAAGGGGTGATAAGGCCCCAGCTGCACCACTGATGGACTTATTCAACTCCTCCCTTCAGGAGGGTTGGGACTGGAGGGAGGCTCATGTTGTACCTCTACATAAGGGTGGTCCATGGGAGGAGCTGGGGAATTACAGACCGGTTAGCCTGATGTCTGTGGTGGGGAAGCTGCTGGAGTCCATCTGAAAGGAAAGGTTGGTGGAGTTCCTGGAGACCTATAGTTTCCAGGATAAATGCCAGCATGAGTTAATCCGGGGAAGATCGTATCAGATAAACCTGGTCAAATTCTATAACTGGGACACTAGGTCTCTTGATCAGCTAGTGAACACCCTGTATCTGGACTTCGGTAAAGCTTTTGACTCAGTACCGCCCCATAGATTATTGGAGAAGTTGAGGAGCTTGGGGCTGGAGGAGGGGCAGGATACGGGGTGGATTAGGAATTGGTTGACAGATAGGTTTCAGAGGGTGGTGGTCAGGGGTGAGCTCTCATCTCCAAGGAGGGTCATTGGAGGAGTCCCACAAGGGTCAGTATTGGGGCCGGTCCTATTTAATGCATTCATCTCAGATACTGGGATTGGAGTTAGGGACAGACTGAGTCTACTCTTGAATGACTCCAAACTGGGGGCTGTACTGGACAAGGAAGAGGAGAGCAGGTCACTACAGGAGGACTTGGAGACACTTGAGAGGTGGTCACACACTTGGCAGCTGAGTTTCAATGCTAAAAAGTGCAGTGTACTCCACCTGGGGGTCAGGAACCTGGGGCAAGACTACAGTGTTGGAGGGGCGAAGCTGTCAGTCTCCAGGGAAGAAAAGGATCTTGGGGTGACAATAGATGCCAAAATGAATAATTCTGTGCAGTGTAGGAAAGTAGCAGTGAAGGCAAATAGGATTCTCAGGTGTATAGCCAGAAGAATAACATCAAAGAGAAGAGAGGTTATACTGTTTCTGTACAACTGCCTGGTTAGGCTGCACCTGGAGTACTGCATGCAGTTTTGGCACCCATACTTGAGGTGAGATGTTACCCTATTGGAAAGGGTACAGAGGAGGGCATCAAGGATGATACATGGCCTGAGTGACCTGACCTACGAGGAGAGACTAAGGGAACTGAACATGTAGTCCTTGGAGGAGAGGAAGGATAGGGAAATATAATAGAGGTCTTTAAATACTTGAAGGGTATTAATCAGGCTAGCTCAGATGACCTGTTCCAGTTGGGGGAGGATGGAGCCATGAGGAGACATTGTCTGAGATTGGTGGTGGGAGATATAGCGGGAGGTGAAGTGTCACTTCTTCATGGAAAGGGTAGTGACGCCTTGGAACTCGCATTCTGAATTAGTGGAGATGGAGATTGTGGAGGGATTTAAGAAAGGGTGGGACATACATGGGGTAAAGTCTGGGTATGGGAGGAGTGAGTCATGTAAATGGGGCTGAAAGAGGACACATAGGGGTAGGGGGAGCAGCTGCAGTGAATCCACTGTAAGGGCTGCTAATCAGGCAGTCTCAATAGACCACTAGGCCTAATCTGCTGGCAATTTAGCATGTTAGTATACTAGTATTTTCTTTAAAAAAAAATGCAGTGGTTGGATTTCCACTTACGATGCTGGTGACCCGGGTTCAGAAGCGAACCTGGGTCATCGGAGGGCCAGCCGGAGGAAGAGGGATGGAGCATCCTCGGACAGATCTCCTTCTCCGGGGGGAGGGTGGGGAGAATGTCTAGTGTTTGAGGAACCCCTGGCGGAGGTTGGGGTACCACAAGCAGCCGGTGTCTGGATGTCCTAGGGGGCAAGGTGGACGCGGGACATCATTGCACATCCCCGCCCCCAAGAAAAATGGGGGAAAAAACACTGCTGCCAGCATCCTCATGACACCCCCTCGCCACTCCTTCATGCACTCCAAGGCCGACTCACCGACCTGACCAAAGTCCACTGCACTTTGGCCAGTGCTGTGGCCCCTCCCTGGTGGGCAAGCCAAGGGGGCAACGGGGAGTAGCGGCTCATATGGGAGTGGAGGACGGCAGGGACCATGACCAGGTCAAAATTACCGATGCTGGCAAGCAGACAAAAAGCACAGTAAATAAAAAATTTAAAAAATAATCCCAAACTGCATAAAAACCCTGCTCCCATCCACTATGGTGTAATTCCCCCCACGCCTCCCAAACTTTTTGAAATCCCATAACCCCCCTCCCACACCTCCACCAGCCCCTACCCTCCTCCCTACCACCATGGAAGATTTCTGTGTAATAATAATAACATCCTTCATATCATTCCTGATTCCCCAGTAACGTATAGTTATACCTTTCCTCCCCTTCGCATGCCAAACACACTCCCACGGTTCCCCAGTAATGTATAGTTATACCTTCCCTCCACTTCATATGCTCAACACACTCCCACCATCTCCCCTTACCCAGCTAGAGCCTATTTTACAAGTAGTACCCCCAACCCGATCCCCTTCTGGCTCCCACCACCCTCCTTTCTACACAGCGTCAGAAAATATTGTTTAATGCAATCGTTGTAATAAAGAAACGCGAGCATCTGCCCGCTCAGTGTCCTCTCAGTAATGGCATGGTCACATGCATGAACAGTGATGCCTGATTGGCTGAATTTTAAACCGATAAGATTTAACTAGAGCAAAACATCACCACTTAACATGCATGCATGCAACCATGTCATTAGTTACTGGGACAATGAACAGAGCAGATGCTCTGCACTGGGGACAGTTTTCTTTATTAAAGTATTATATTAAAGATATTTTCTGGGTGCTGGTTGGGGGAGGAGGCTGGTAGTGGCCAGAAGTGGGGGGTTAGGTGGGGGTCTACTTGTAAAATAGGATCTGGATGGGTGGGAGATGCGTGTTTGGCATGAGGGTGGGAAGAGGGGTATATATCTTTATATAACTGGGGATCAGGGATGATGTGATGAATGCTATTATTATACATAAATTCACCAGGGTGGGGTGGGAGGAAGGTGCATGCAAGGGGAAAGGGATGGTTAAACGATTTGAAAAGTGTTTGGGAGGTGGGAGGGGGGAATTGCATCACAGTGGGTTGGGGGAGTGTTTTTAAGTAATTTGAAGACTGCGCTTTTCTTGTTTTTTTTGGAAAATTGCACCCAGATTTATACAGCTGAACTACTCAAATTGCCTGATGCTCCTGTGAATTGGCAGTTTTCATAATTTCTCCATGTGAATCTGGGCTGCATTAATAAACACATGGAGTGCGGTTGTCATCTAAGCCAGGGGTTCTCAATTGGTGAGGCCAGCCTCCCTGGGGAGGCCCCAATCTGTTCCAGGGGAGGCTCAAGCAAGTCTTAAAAAGTACTGTATTTAAATTTTGAGTTTTATATATTTTGTGTGAAGAGATGAAGCAAATTGAAAGACGATAATAGTAAGTGGATTTTATGTATTTATTTACTAATAAGTGACAAGGGAAGGTGAATGAGTGAAGGCTCAAGTTTCTCGCTTGTGTTCGTACCTGGAAGGGTAAGGAGTGAATACATTCAAAAGGTAACTGCAAAACAATCAAGAAATGCACAATGAACAATAGTGCAAACAAATATGAACAATAAACTAATAATGAGCGGTGGTAATTGATCAATTTGTAGACTGATGTAGAACAGCCCAAATACAAGGGCTGAGCGAGAAGTGCTAAGAGCAATAGCAGGAAGGAGCAAAGTAATCCCAGAGAAATTGCTTAGCAGCAGGAAGGAGGGAGAGCGGTAAAGTATGTAGGTTGGTTATTTCATACAGAGAGGAAACTAATAAAGTAGTCTGACCCATGAAGGTACTGCAACAAAGGGTAACAATGGTTCAAGAACGAAAAATAGTGGAGCAAGTAGGCTGGCCTGTGGGGGTACAATAAGCTGAATAATACTATTTGTTTATTTTTATTTGTTATTCAGATAAAACCTTTGAGCACAAGGAGCTTTTTTTCAAAGGTTCCACATCAGTGTAAGACAACAACTGAATGTGAGCCAAGTATTCAAAGGGGTTTCAGTTTATTCATGGTGTACTGTGCAAAGTACAGTACGTTATTTTTCTTTGGGGAGACCCAAGATTATTTCAGTTTTGTGAGGGAGGCTCAAAATCTTTTCCATGGATTTGGGAAGGCTCACTGTGACAAAGTCTAAGAACTATTGATCTAAGCAAATCTGCCAAAATTCACTAATTTTTTTTGTGAAGCAAATTTCAGCAATGTCATACACCACTACTTATGTGGGTAAGACTATTTATTCTGATCCATTTGAGGCTGGAAAAAGACTGGAGCTACTCAAATGCTGTTTGGATGAGGGGGGTACTGAACTGATCAAATTACAGCAAAGTTTTTAAATCTGTATTGATGCTGGTCACTGAAGGCAGAAATGTACTGTTGGTCAATATTCCTATTGTAATGTAGTCACAGGGGTTTTATATTGTCTACGAATATATTTGCAGTATTAGTGAGTATAAGCCACTAATAGATTAAATTTTCTTTCCCTATTTCTGGGGTTGGTAATTAATGTGGGTGAGAATCCCCCATGATAGGATGACCAATTCCATGAGGCACATGGAGACACAGTGGGCTACATACCCACAGATGGACCTTTCTAGCACTGAAGATTATTCCTCTCTAGCATCAGTTAATGGATTCTGCTAGTGTTCTGAATTAGTGTGTATGATTCTGCTCCCTTCCTATGCCTGGAAGTTTCCCATTACCAAACAGATGTTCTGTGTGGCTTATAATTTTCTGTTTTACTTCCCTGACTGTTATGCCTTGCACTTTTTGCTTGTCATTGTTCAAAGTAATTGTAATATGTCTCCATTTTTGCCCTGTATGGTACCAACTGCCTTGAATCTTGTTGTATTGTGTTTGTCTTGTATTGTACTATATTATATTATGTCCTTCGTGCCATCTTCATGGCCCGGATCGTGCCTGAAAATGGTCCTCAGATCAGTGCACTCACCCGGTAAACAAATAAATAAATAAAATAAATATCCACAGTTCAGTTTACCTAGTTGCAAGGCATGCTTTTTGCACTAGCAAAGTTTCTGTTTTACCTACTGTACATTAGGAATAATGTAATATGTTGAGAGCATTGGACAGTTTTCCTCTCAAATGTTATCCAATTAAGGGAATTGCACTGAGTACTGTTTTTTTTTTTTCTTTAAGACAAAACGTTAAAGGGGTAAAATGTGCCCTAAGTTGTATGTTTTTGCGTTAATAATCAGGGGGTGATGGGGATCTTTAACTCCTGAGCTTCCATCACATATCTGAATTGCATTATCGCACTTAAGGTTCATATGGACTTCAGCGATGCACATGGTACTGTTTACATTATGCGTTGCACAAGGACTTCATTTTTAGATGTTAAACTATTCCAGTATACAGTCCATGGTTACCGTTGCATCGATTAATCTAGCCACTATCCTGATTGTTGTGTGTCAGCTTTAACAAGATCCCCTGTAAAGTGTAGCTCTGGATGAAAAAGAGTATCCTTGTTATCTGATTTTTCTTTGTATCGATTACCATACTTGTAACCAAGTGTCATCATTTCATTGTATCTGATACTGTGAACAGTAATAAAAATGAATTTAAAAAAAGAAGAAACAAAGCCAGAATACTCCAAAAGGGAACACTTACCTTGCCAACTCAATGATCTGCAACCTTCAGAAACCCTCAGAATAGAGCCAGAACTGCCCAAAATGGAAAATGTTCCAAAAGATTCTGCCAGGAAAGGCAAAAAATCAATTACAGACATGATGCAAAACTGCACACCAAGGAATACAACACACAATGAAAATAACCCCACTTACGAAAACAGAACATGAAAAGAAATAGAAACTAAAGAAGAAAGCTAATAAAAAACTAACCACACTTGCTCGAAATGTTTCTTCCATGCTTTCCTCTTGGTGTCTCAAACATCTCACTCAAACAGTGCCTTACTCACAACCCCAACACAGAAAAAAGTATTACAAAGAAACAAAAACTACAGAAATAAAGCTATTAAAATAATTAAGAAACACAAAGCATGCCTTGTCCACCACTCTTTCCTGAAGACCTGGAGCGGCTGTTTGGTGACATCAAACAGAAAGTAAGCTCTCTGAAAGACCTCTAAAAGTTACAATACCATGCAAAGTATCTGCACTAAAAATACTCTTAAAACACTGCAATTCATTTTATCATTAAAATTCATAAGTGGAATAATACATTCCAGACCCGGAAATAGGCTTTATAGCAGCATTCCTCCTGGCATGAGAAGCCCTCAGCATGCAGCCTCTGGCTGCCAACACACTAGTCTAGACACTAAATTGTATAATTGCAGAGAACAAAGGGCTGAAATAAGGACAGCTAAATTAGAAGCACTAGGATTAGTTTGGGTCTCCCTCTGGGTTCCATTCTAGATCTGCTCCTGTTTTTAATGTATGCAATTGATTACTAACTATTTGCAATGATGTCCTCATCCTCCGCCCACTCCCTTTCTTCAGCTCTACATAATTTCCTCTCGGTGAATTGCACCTACAGCTAACTCCTCTCTCCTTGTAAGAATCTCCTCTCATTACTTCTGGTTAGTTAACTCTGTTTTTCACTAGTGGTAGTACTATCTGTTCCCGAAGCAGTTATCATACTGTTGTCATGAATGCACTTATTTTCATTCATTACCTTCAGTATCACCAGAGCTGTGTACACTGTCTTGCACAATTGCTTAATGATCTTTTTGTTTGATGAATGTTTGTATGTATGATTTGATCTCCCTGTACCGCTTCCCCCCAGGACATACCAGGAAACGAGCAACTTGTTGTTCAGTATGGCTTTCCTGGTGAAACATTTCAATAAATAAATAAATGTATCCATTATTATGTATGCAGACAGTACAGTACTATATTGTGCTGGTAAAACAGGAGCAAACATCTAAGAGGGACACCTGCAGGGCATTTATGACAATTTGCAAAACTGGTTTTATAAAAATAGGCTCTTGTTCAATGAGAAACAACAAAGGTGATGGCATTTGGAACCTGGCTTAGGTTACATACACAAGGAAAAAATTGTACATAACAGGGCCTGAAAATGAACCACAAGAAGTAGTAAAGAACTGTAATTACTTAGGTATACTCTTAAGTCAGTCACTCTACAAGATCACATAAATAAAGCCACTGGAAAAGTAAATATTAAATAAGGATTTCTCTATCAAAGTCAAAGCAATTTAACAAAAGAAGTAAGGATACCACTGTTAAACAGGTTTTATTTCCTGTATTACAGTAGAATTCGGTTTTATTATATTGTCCCAGAAAATGTACTGTCAAAATGTTTTGTTACATTTAATAACATATGTCAGTTTGTCACTAGATCATCTAAAGAAACTCATTAGTATGAATTATATGCACGTACTATGGTCTTAGCACCACAGGTTATGATTTATCAGAAAGTTGTGAGTTTTGTACTGAAAGTATTTACATTAAATTTGCCAAGCATGTTAAGTGGAAAAATCAGCCAGTCTTCAAAGGCTGTGTCTCTACATAATACAGCCACAAAAAGGTTTAATGAAAAGTTCATATAGATGAAGACACCTGAAAGAACCTTCCATTATTATGGACCTAGAGTATTAAATCAACGTGTACAACAGGATATTGATCTGTCTGTAGAACACCCAGGGCCAGATATTCAAAACTTTGCCCTGCGGCTAAATTAGCACTGCCTGTCGTGCTAAATTAGCCCGGAACCAATAGCCCGCTATATTCAAAAGGGATAGCCCTAGTGCTAAACCTACTGACTATAGCATGCTAAGGAAGCCAGGCAAACTGGGCTGGGAGTTCAGTGCAAAAATAGCCCTGGAAATAATACAGCTCTGAATATTGCAACCAGGAAGTGCAAACCACAACAGCAGCCCAGTGCACAGCAAAGTGAAGGAAGGCAAAATTGAACCATGTTGCCAATGTGTGTGCTAGCAAAGGAGTGGATTAATTAAAGCTGCAAGCACCAGCACATGTGAAATTCTGCAGAAATATACCATGTTTCCAAAATGTTTGTTCGGCACAAAAGACATTTGCGTTGCGCAAACATTTGCCCGGGCCAAAAATTTGCTATATTCAAAAATGACATGCAGATGAACCTACTTAGGCAGTCTCTGGGCAAACATCCAGATTAGCATCTTATTATGTCTTGATTTGCACCAGTTTGCACAGCACTATTGTAGGGTCCCACAGCTCCACCTGTAGGTCAGTCTGGAAGTACAGGGGCTGGCTGGGTCTGCACACAGCTCCACCTGTAGGTCAGTCTGGAAGTGCATGGTGGTAGCTGCAGGCTACATTTGTACAGAACCGCATACAATAGTGTGACCCAGGGGACTACACAGCACGGGCACAGGTGGTGGTGCTGCATGCAGTTGTCAAACTATAGTTCCTGCTACAGTGCACAGCAGACACTACATTAACATGGGGGCCTGTAGTATGAGGGTCACATCAATGCCTATGGTGTGTAGGGCATCAATGACCGCAGCACCTTACAAAGTGACAAGCCCATCTTGCAGGTGTGTACTGACAGTGGACATTACTGTTATGCTGTTGTGCAACCCACAGATGCTGCAACACTGGCATGGGATACTCACAGTGACATATACATGGCTGGCTGTATGTGCTGTGGTGTCTGTACAGAGGTGCGGTATGTGGCCGGGGGAGCACATATGACAGACAGCCACACTAGTGTTGGAGTATTCCCAACACTGGACCAGCTGCACTGCATGGATTGTCCCAGCCTTGTGGCAGCACCCAGTATGTGGTACAGGCTGGTCACCTGTACATCCTCCCCTCAACATCCTCCACACCCTCAGTGCTGCATGTGTGTGCTGGATTCTGTTGGTGTCCACCAAAGAGTGGTCTGCAGGTGTGTGCTGTATGGACACACTGCCATGGTGTCCACTGGGCGCTGGTTCACCACTTACTGCCTGGTATGGCTGGGACCAGTGGCAGATAATGGCATCATAGGAAGTGCCATCCGTGTGCAGCACGTTTTTTCCATGTCTGGTTTCTTTCTGTGTTTACTATTTACTGGTTAGGGTTGCGCAAAGCTGCGCAAAAGTCACGCAAAGCTGTGCAAAGCTACAAAGTCATGCAAAGCTGGTTTGCCCAGATTGAAGACTGCCTTTTCCTGGGTGGTAATTTTCACTGCACAAAATGTCACGCTAAGTCACGCAAAAACACTTTGCGTGGTGCTAATGCACTGAATATAGCATTGCACCTGTATTCATGTACATGTCCCCTCTCTTTTTGCCCCGTGCATACATTATACTTTTTCCCAGCGCTAATGCAGTTTGCCCATGCTATTTGATCTTTTGAATATAGCAGACTCGTACAAATCTGGTGCAAACCCTGTGCAAACAGTTTGTGCCCAGTGCAAAGTTTTGAATATCTGGCCCCCAAAGCTTAAAAGAGTCTAAGTAAGAATCTATGGTCAAACTTCTTGTGGAATTGTTTCTTAAATCGTATAGTATACAAATTATTTATTAGACATATTGGCCTAGATATTCAAAGGGGATGCGTGCCAGTGCATCCCCAAATTGCACTCCTGGGCCATATTCAAAAGGTGGGGATGCGCCATGCAATTCCAGATGTGCCACAGTGCAAAGATAATGTATGCAGCACATCCGGAGGGGGCATTTCCCTGCATATGTGGCACATCGCCACATATGCAGGGAACCACGACTGGGAGATGGCCATACCTGGCTACAACATATTCAGAAGAGACAGGGCAGGCAGAAAGGGAGGAGGAGTGGCACTGTATGTGAAAAATGACATAAGGGAAACAGAGATCCAGGAGGAACAAAATGGGGGAGAGATAATGTGGGTTAAGCTGGAAAGGAAAATGGGGCCAGCCATCCACACAGGTGTGGTCTATAGACCACCAGCCCAGGGGGAAGAAACAGATAGGGAGCTGATGCTAGCCATCCAAAGGATGGCAGACAAGGGTGAGGTAGTACTGTTGGAGACTTCAATATTCCAGATGTGGACTGGAGCAGCCCAGCAGCAGCATCAACTAGGAGCAGCTTTATCCTGGACTCCTTCAGGTGCCTTCCTCAAGCAGCTGGTCATGGAACCAACTCGGCAGAAGGCAATACTGGACCTTGTGCTCACAAACAGGGACAGTGTGATGGGGTAACAGTGGGGAGCACCTGGGGAACAGTGACCACCAGTCATTGTGGTTTGAAATCACAGAAAGAGCAGACCCAAACCACGCAAAACATGTATCCTGGATTTTAGGGGGGCAGACTTTGGGAAAATGGGGAGATACTTGAAAGAGGCATTAAGGGGAATGGGGCAGGAATCAGGGGTTGAGGAACAGTGGGCAGTATTTAAAATGGAGATTACAAGAGCAACAGAATTATGCATTAAGCAGGTTAGCAAGAGGAAAAGGAAGAGGAGACCATTATGGTTTTCCAAAGAGGTAACAAAGAAAGTGAAAGCCAAAAAGATTGCATTTAGGCAATACAAAAGACACAGGCAGAAGGGGATAGGAGAAGTACCAGGAGAAGCAAAGGAGGCAGGGAGGTCAGTAAGGAAGCCAAAGCTCAGACAGAAGAACACATTGCAAAATCAGTGGGTAGAGGGGACAAAACCTTTACAGGTACATAAGTAAAAGTAAAGGCAAAGGAGGGATAGTGGGACTGAAGGGGAGGATGGGGCGTGAAGGATGACAACAGTAAAGCTGACATATTGAACAGGTATTTCTGCTCAGTCTTTATTGAGGAAGAGGAGGGTAATGGGTCTGAATGGAGTACAAGGGTGAGAATGGTGCTGAAATGGACACAAGTCCCTTTACACAAGAAAGGGTCCTGAAGGAACTGGAAGTAATAAGAGTTGATAAGCAATGGGGCCAGATGGGGTGCACCCCAGGGTCCTTAAAGAACTAAGAGGTGGTGGCTGAACCTCTGGCTATCCTGTTTAGCCGATCACTGGAAACAGGGACGTACCCAAAGACTGGATGATAGCAGATGTAGTCCCTTATACAAAATTGGGAACAAAGAGGAAGGGAACTACAGACCAGTCAGCCTCACCTCGGTAGTGGGAAGATCATGGAAGCACTACTGAAGGAGAGATTGGTGGAACATCTGGCTGTCAATGGACCACAGGACCCAAGGCAGCATGGTTTCACCAGGGGAGGCATGCTCAGACCAACCTCGTTGAATTTTTGACTGGGTGACTAGGGAGGTGGATCAGGGGAGGGCAGTGGACATGGCCTATCTGGACTTCAGCAAAGCCTTTGACACTGTGCCACATAGAAGACTATTACACAAACTGGGGAATATGGGTGTGGGCAGGACAGTAGTGTGGTGGGTAGGTAACTGGCTGGCGGCAGGACACAGAGGGTGGTGGTAAATGGCTGTCACTCCACAGAGGGAAGAGTGACCAGTGGGGTACCACAGGGATCAGTGCTGGGACCGGTCCTATTCAACATCTTCATCAGTGACATTGAGCAGGACCTAGAAGGCAGAATGTCACTGTTCGCTGATGACACAAAGCTCTGTAACAGAGTAGACACACCAGAGGATGTAGACAGAATGAGAAGGGACCTGCAGAAACTTGAAGAATGGTCAGGGGTTTGGCAGTTGAAATTCAATGCAAAGAAGTGCAAGATAATGCATATGGGGCACAAAAACCCTGGCACAATATATCAGTTGGGGGGTGGGGATATAGCATGCACCAAGCAGGAAAGGGATCTTGGGGTTATCATCTCTGATGACCTCAAGGTAGGGAAACAGTGTGACAAGGCAGCAGGTAAAGCAAATAGGATGCTGGGATGCATAGGCAGGGGCATCACCAGCAGGAAAAGGCGGTCATAATTCCACTATACAAGAGACTAGTGAGGCCCCACCTGGAGTACAGTGTACAGTTCTGGAGACCTAACCCACGTAAGGACATAGACAGGGTAGACAAGGTTCAGAGGAGGGCAACAAAGATGGTGCATGGATTGCATCACAAGTCCTATGAGGACAGGTTGAAGGAACTGAACATGTACTCCCTGGAGGAGAGGAGGGAGAGAGGGGATATAATAGAGACATACAAGTATCTTACAGGGAGGAACGGGGTGCAGGAATACACTATGTTTAAGCAAAAAAGATGTTCCAGGACTAGAGGGCATGGGATGAAGTTGGAGGGAGGACAATTCAGAAGAAATGTGAGGAAGAATTTCTTCACAGAACGGGTGGTGGACAAGTGGAACACCCTGCCAGAGGAAGTGGTGGGGGCTGAAACAACCACGGGATTTAAGAATGCGTGGGTTAGACATAAAGGAATTCTGGAGGTCAGGGGTAAGGGGCAACAGACTTCTAGGAAAACATAAACTGAACTTACAAGCTCAAATGGGCAGACTGGGTGGGCCATAGGCCCTTATCTGCCGACACTGTCTATGTATCTATGTATCTATGTATCGCAATATTCAGCCAAGATGTGCGGAGCAGCTGCTTGCACATCTCGGAGATGTGCCACAAAGTTATACTTGGAAAACCAGGCATAAGTCATAGCCACCCACAGGAGGGCTGCTGTACTGCACAATGCAACACAGTAGCCACAAGCCTCTGGGTGGCTACTCCCCCACCCAGCCCCGATCATCACAATATACATATACTCCACACATCCCTGGTAGTCTAGTGTCCCCCTCACCCAGCCCTGATCCCAATTGTAGCATATATATTGCTACATTAGTTCCCCCTGGTAGTCCAGTGCCCCCCTTCCTGAACCCCATCCGCATAACAAAATACTCCCGTCATCCCTGGTAGTCTAGTGACCCTCCCATCCTCAAGCATATAACAAATATAGATCAGAGCAATCTCTAGGTCCAGTGGGACTTCCTTGTCAACTCCTCGACAATGAAAAAATCATCTCATCAGGTCGATTTCGGTAGTCTAGTGATTTCCTCACTGGATTTATTACTCACTCTCGCCCCTCATCTAGCTATGGCCAATGTAGGGCAAAACTCAGCTTGAACAGCCTGCAGCTGCCGCCAACTGAGTTGCAGCCAGTGAACGACAGTTATAGTACAGCAATGCAATACCATTGGTCGTGGTGCAGGGACCAATGGTATTGCTTTGCTTTCGCAAGCTGTCATTCAGTGACAACTCAGTCAGCGGGCAGCCGTGGAGGTGTGCAGGTGGGTTTTGCTGCCCTGTAGCTGCATTGGCCATGCTGGGATGGAGGGAGCAGGGTGGGGTGGTGCATCAGTGGGTGGGGGTTAGTCCACTAGACTACCAGGAATAAGAGACAGGATGATTTTTGTTACATTAGGGTCGGGGATGGGAGGGGGTCCACTAGACTACCAGGGACATACAGGGTCCATTTTATTTTGTTATATGCTCGGGGATGGGAGAGGGGCCACTAGACTACCACGGAGGGTTTTCTAACAATAATCACACTTTGATTGTGTTTGGGGAAGGGGAGGTGCCACTAGACTACCAGGGATGGATATTATTTTTATTTCGGCGTGATCAGGTATCGGGGAAGAGAGGGGGCACCACTGGACTACCAGGGAGTATCGAGGATGGGTTTTGTATACTGCAGTGATGTTGGGGATGGGAGTGGGGGCCACTAGACTATCAGGGAGATGTGAGTGTTTTTGTGCAACACAGCATTTGCTGTCTGGCGCATCCCTGCCTCAAACGTGCAAATGGGGCCATATGACATGCAGATGGCCCCATTTACTCCCTGCATGGTGAATGGCCCCATTTGCATGTTTCAGTTGACTATCTGAAATTTGTGCTCAGTACATCCGAAGATGTGCCACATATCCCTATTCCAGGTATTCAGACCAGGCAGGGGGATGCACCAGATCATAGTCGGTGGTTCCCATTTGTACCACAGGCATTTTGTACCATATTCAGATGAGATGCGCGGTAGCACATCTCATTTGAATATAACATTTTTGCTCTTCGGTGCAACTCAGTTGTGTGGAGCAACCACTTGCATCCCGTTCTGGGCGCAGTTTGAATATCTAGGCCACATAGTGCGTTGTGGCAGATATAACATCCTATAACATCATATCGCACTTTCTATTGCATCCCAGTTGTATCTACACTGCTCCTTGCCTTTTCTCCCCAACCCCAAAGCTTTACCTTTACCTTAATTATGTGCATGACCTGTATTTGTTGTACCAGACATTTGTGCTAGGTTACTAGTTGCCTCCTATGTGCTCTGTGTATTTAAAGCTCCATGTACTGTTGTATTTTTTATGTTATTGTTTTTATGCTCACTGTACTATTGTATTTGAATGCTTCCTGTTTTGCTGCATTTGTAGCCTGTAGTATGCTTGACTTGTTATCTTGTATTTGTACTTTTGATTAAGTACCATTTTTATTTGTATGTCTTGATCCCATGTTCCCCTTCCCCCGGGTCACACCTGGAAATGAGTCTTGGCTCTGAGTGCCTTTCCCGGTCACCAAATGTTTAAATAAAAAAAATGTTATTGTGTTTTTATGTAATGTTTTGTATTCCTGTTTTGTACCCATACCCCAAGGCATGGCTGAAAATAAATAATTTTGATCCAGTTCACCTTCCTGGTTACTCAGAAATAAATAAATTAAATAACTAAATAATCCCCAGTGAATTATGTGCTGTTCCTTTCATAACTTCCATGAAGTCATTATGCAAATTAGTAAAATATAAAAACATTGAAGACATATCCTTTTCTCTCCTTGTTTTACGACAGTGATAAAATCCTCCATATCGAGCATTTTTATGAATTACTGAGCACATTGGTTATCATAGGCTCTTGTAATAAACCAGTCCCTCCGTATTACATGATAATGTTGTCTGCAGCATGCCACATTGCTCAATATTATCAGCAGTTTGTTCTGACTGGCTTTTAACAATTACTGTTGCTTCATTTTGCCAATCCTGTTTGGGATGAAAGAAGTATAGAAGAAATGGAACAGTATTTATTTTCCATTTATCCATATTTTATTTAAGCCAAGGCAGAAACAGCCATACTTTCTCATATATTGTGGCACAGCAAATGGTTCACATCAGTCTCCTTGTCAGTACACAGCTGGGGCTGGACCCATATATAGATTGATTATAAAAGTGGTTTATGGTAAATAATCAATTAGAATAGTACTTATGTTCACAACATGTCAGCTGACAGCTAGTATAGATTCAACAAGCCATAGTCAAGCATAACCATGGCTACCATAGATCTCATATCAGGTTTTAGCTGTACTTCCAGAATCATACAATATAGTAAAAATCAGAAATAACCCAACTGGAGAGTCATAACAGCGATTTAGTGGCACACTCAACAGAAGCAGTTGTTGGTGCACAAAAGGTTTTGTGAGTCCGTTTATACATTTTGAGGTGTGAATGAATGAAGGCTGTGTGCTGTTTAGTCATTCGAATAGAGCAATCTACAGATTTGATGCAGTACCACTGCGGTCATGTGGACTGGAAACGTACCTTGTCTTGTGGTGATGCTGCACAATTTTTGTACTCAGTTTAACGAAACTGCCTGGTGTGTTATTTATGTTATATTTTATGTCCCCGAATAGCTATAAATATGTTTAGATAGTCTGCAGTATCCACAAGGTATTTTTTTAACTCAGCAAACTTTTACTTATGTATGCAAACATAACAAAATGCCATTTGATACATTTCAGAATTCCCATACATATGTTCACAAATTATCAGCTGTTGATTTTCAATATACAATAATGTGTCTAAGCACATCCTTGTTACACTGCTCAAGGTACAAGCCTTTTATAATGTATGGGGAGCCCTTATTATTGTCCGAATTTGCAAAGCGAGAAAGAAGAGGTATCGATGTACGCCAAGAGGTTGTTAACCTCTTGAGTACGCCACATCAATGCCATAACAACGGGAGTGGATCTGCGCATGCGTGGGTCCTTTACAAAAGCGGCCCACAATGGACAGCACAGCAGTGAGAGCTGGCTCTAATCTGGAGAGGCACCATGGAAAACTTAATAAGAAACATCTGCATTTTTCAGCCCATACACTATAAAATATAATGGATGGGGATTTATCGGCAACCTCGCTGAAACCGCTTCTCGAGGTTACTATGACAACTGTAAACCTCTCGAGCTTTGCTGTCGAGGTTTACATTGCCACGGTAACCTCTCGAAGTGATTACAGCATGGTCACTGATAAATCCCCATCCATTATCCTCTAAATAAGGTGATTACAGTTTGCTGCTGTGTCTTAACAAGTTCAACAATTTGAGCAAGAGAGAAATCACCAAAATAAAAAGAAGATAAATACATACTAACTCAAGTACATAAATAGCACTACTCCCCTTTCTCCCCCTCCTCACATAACTGATTGAAAGCCGCTTATTAGGAATCATGAATCCTTACTTCCTACAAACTGAAAGGCGAGGGTCATTCCACCTCTCTACCTCCTCTCTGCCACTCCTTCCCCAACACAAGGTATTTTTCAAGCATATCATGGTACAGCATTTTCAAGACCAGCTTTCACATTCTTGTAAACAGTATACAGTAGCACCCACATATCCCAATCGGTATCTTCCTGTTAAGTGTTTCTGTGAGGCAGTGTGAGCAAGTGAATGAGGTGCCTTCTTGCAAACAGGGAGTTCCCAGGTTCAGCCTTCACCAGAGCAAACATACTTACTGTGTGACCTTTTACATGTCACCAAACCAACCGGTTTTGTAGTCCCTCAGGCTGCAGGAATGGGTAAAATCTGGACCTCAATGAACATTAGATGTTGCTTGAAAAGTGTGTGTGGGGGCAGTCCTGATAGGCAAAAAATGTTCTTTTGTCCTATTTTTCATATGTTCATATGAGAACTGTGGTTATCCTGGGTAAAACAGTTGTTAAAATAAAAAGTAGCATACATATCAATTATTGCAGTATTTGCTTTTGAATATGTATCGTTTCTTTCACATACTACGTCCTTTCTCTGCTGTAACATGCAGTGATATTACAGAGCATAATAATTTTATGGAGTACTTTTATTGTGCTTGCTGGGGTCTACAGTCATTTGCATGTGATCAAGGCATGCCTTTAGAAAGCCTTAATTCTGGGACTGCTTCCTATCATTGTAATTACTATAGACTAGGCTAAATGATGCTATATCTCTAGTCTATAGTTACTGCACTGCAATTGTACCTCTATTCTTCTGTATTCTATTTTATCTATTTTTATCTACTGTACCTTTTACATTGTAAATGATCTTGTTCAACTGACCCTCTTCCTGGTGAAATAAATAAACTAAACCTAAACTAAGAACAGTTTGAGAGTTTCCCAGAGCTTCTAGTATGCCTCTGTGACTTGGGGCCATGACTCTGCCTCTCGTTTGCATGTACTCAGGATTATGCCTACATCTGCAAATGAGCGAAAACTGCTTTGTGCCTCCAAAACTGTTGCTTCCAACATAGCCCTTGCCTTGCAAACTGCCTACTCAGCACTCCCAAACCCATTTTGAAAGGTACAATCTCAGTACGCAAAGCACAAACGTTTTCAGTATGCTGCCCCACTGTGATTCAGTATATACATCTAACACTGGATAAATCATTCATCTAAGACTAGCAACTCCACAGTCCCTGAATGGGAATCTTTGCTTTTCTCAATAGTAATTATGGTAACCCTACTGAAGTTGTCTTTTGTTAATGATCTTCTTTTCTTTGTTTCTTTTTAGGAAACTTCTGGAAGGGGAAGAGATCAGGCTGAGCTATACTGCACTTCCTTCGCTTACTTAAAGCTTCCATGGCACAGTCGGGAGACTGGCTCGACATCACCAAGCTGTGGTCATCTGAGCTTTTCGGCTTCCACCCCTGTAAAATGCCATTCTCATGTAACACATTAAAATGTCACTTAAAAGTTCATCCCACTGCTTCCTTCCATTTTCCTGAAGAAAAGACTTACAAACTTAACCCTTTCAGTGCAGGAGCAGAGTATTATACACCTATAGTATTATAATTACTGGCTAGCATTTTTAACAGCAAAACAGCCATGTTGTAATTTTGGGTTATGACTGTTCATGTGTGACCCTGACTTGTCAATCAAATATGCACTGCTGAAGCTGCACACTCCACTAGTACAACTGCCTCGATTTCAAACAGTTAGTGTCCCTCACAGCAAAGCAGCAGAATTTTTACAGTTTTAAAACAAATAAGTTAAAGTTTACATAACTGACCTACAGTATGAGTTCCACAATGAGTTTATATAACTGAACTGTCTCTATGTCTCTGTAAACTCCTTCTTATTAAAAATGCTGGCCAGTAATTATATACAGAATAATGTATAAGCAACTATGTGTTATGGATTTTGTTTTATACACCTGGTGTGTGTAAAAAAATCCAAAAAAACACAGTTACCTATGCTTTATTTTTTTATAATCACTGGTGCAGGGAGTGAATGCCAAAGAAAGTCAGTAAAGCAGTTCTGTCAAAGACACACACACACACACACACACACACACACACACACACACACACTCCATGTCCAGTACAGACATTGTTTTTTTTCCCCCTTAAATTGAACGTGTTGAACCATGCTTAAGTCACAGTATAGGAAATCAGCTACTGTCCCACTGGTGATTGTATTGAGTTACCCCCCCCCCCGACACACATACAGTTTCCCGAACCTGATACACAGCAGGATCAACCAGACACATGTTACAAGTTGTAAGGGCAAGATCAACTGAATAAATACTGAAAAAAAAAAAATAATCAGTAGGAGAGACTTAGGAGAGGGAAAATTATCGCTTGCTTTAATGGCTCGTCGCTAAGTGACAAATGGAGCCGCCATGTTTGTGGAACTCTTCAGCCCTCCCACAGACAGAATAAGAGTCAATGAGGTAGCGTGATGAATGGAACTTAAGAAAGAGTGAAACAAACACTGTAATAACCAGGTAACCAAGTTATGACATTTGAAACACAGACAGAGTCCATGCATTAAAGGGAATCACCAGTAATTATGAAAAAACAAAATATGGGTAGGTGTGTGTAACACAGAATTGTATAGCTCCTTGGTGTGGTATGTTTTTTATAAAACCCTTAAGCTTTGACCTTAAGGTTTATGTAGCATCCCACACCAAGGGTGAGTATAAAATTCTAGTTACATACTCCTACCATGTATTATTCTCTATACAATGTGACTGAATGATGTACACTGGAACCAGCAGTGAAAGGGGTTAAGGTAAGGGCTAAGGCATATTTGACCAGGTGTTTCAGAAGTAGAAAGGACATGATGAAAATGCCAGTCTGTCAGTCAGGAAAATGGAAAAATATTCAGTGGAAAAGGTCACTTGACTTGTTCACTCAAGCTGAGGTAGCTGAAATTTTGGTTTAAGCAGTTATCAGCATTTTCCGCAATGAGTGCTTCTTGTTTGGTAATGCTACAGAAGGTGGTTTGCAGGGCAGGTGATGGACTGCTACACAGTTTTCTATCTCACAGAGCACCAATGATGGTACCTTTGCTTGTATCCAAGCTTCAGCTACTGATATGCATGACCAGCTCACAAGTTGTAAGTTTTTCCTGCAGGTAGTTGAGTGAATCAGTCTCAGGTAGGGATGGGCAAAGGTGGTGCAACTTGAGGGTTGGATTTTTAAATGAAAAATTGAGCACATGCAGAAAAAAAATCAGTATACTGTGATTCATAGGAAACAAGCATGATGGTTTGAGTGTAGGTCAGATTTCAATATGTCTGTGAAGTACAGCTACTGTATATACCCCCCCACACACAAAAAATGAAATGAGCGAGTCTAATATCATTTTTATTATATACTAGATGATGGCTGAGCAGTCCCACCCAGAGAACTTTGATTCACATCACGGGGATGATTTTTTTTTTTTTATCATTTACAGTTCACTGTTATGCATAGCTAATTGACCGTTACTAGTCATAGTTAGTATAGAATGAGGCTTGGAGAATGCATGTCACTCTTTGTAGGTATACTGCAGTATCATAAGATTGTTTTTGCTTTAAGTGTTGTGTTCTCAGTTGCCAAGAAAGTTAGAGTGCAATTTCTTTCTCAGTGTCTTTTCCACCTTGACCTTCTCCTTTCCCCCTCCCATTAAGTAGACTTCTTTTACCACTTCATAAGTAAAAAGAACACCTACTGGCAATAGTAGGGTTGTAACATTGTGCAATCCTCCCAGTATGCCAGTTGTGGGCTTTGGAGTTATAAATGGGCTCACTAGCCTTGAGACCCACATTGTTGCAATACTGTTTTTCACTCCTTAGAAAACCTCTTCCCTTACTACACTGACTTACTGTAGTATTCTGAATTCAAATCCTGCCTCTGCTTGGCACTGCAGTCCTAATGTACAGTATAGTTTTTGAGTGCAGTAGGATCATTACACTTATGGACAATTTTACAAATGTATGCCATGTTGGTTTTTTTTTTGGGGGGGAGGGCTTTCTCGTGCTTCAAGTTGACTGCTGCTGCTGCCAAAGGGGATCCAGTGAAGCCAAACACTTTTGGAAGTATCAGACTTAATTGCTGTTAACATATTCTCTACACACGTTGATAACCCAACGTGAACACTGCTTTTCTAGTGTTTTGTTGCCTTACTAAATGATGAGCTCCCCCACCTCTGGCGGACATTTCCTGGTACTGACAAGCTTTGAACTGCAGCCATTTTTTTAAAACCCAAAATTCTTTATTAAGTTTTCAAAGTTTACAACATAGAACAAACAATTACAAGAATACCTTTGTGTAAGAACGCATTTGTAATCCAGTAACATTCCATAATGAACCACTACAAAACTAGCAGGGAGAAATATGCTCACCTTGTAGTGAACCACAGCCTTGATATACTATAGCTACTGTACTGTAAGTCTACAGTACATGTAGGAGCAAGTGGCTGGAGTTCAAAAAGTATGTGGACTTTGCATGCTTTGTTCAAAGGCAGCACCAGCTGAATCAGTTCCTTAAGAAGATAAATACATCCTCACAGTTCAGAAGGCTCTCAATAAAAGGTGTAAATTCTTTATAGTTACTGTAGGTACAATAATAACATTTTCTGCTGTGTTACCTTATTAAACTATAATACTTTGAAGGGGAAGAACTGTATTGTACTTATACATATTTTTTTTTTCTTGTAGAAGTACATTTTTAAATACTGAGTTCTGTTTTATTATTGTTCCAATCAACTTCCCTTTTAGTAAACTCAGGAGGTGTTTCTGATTTTACACATTCGGGGTAAGGGCCATTTTAGAATTGTACAGTATGACACAGTTTAGGTCTGTTTCAACCACAGAGTTCTATACTATAACATATTAGAACATATTCTTACAACAGTGTAAAAGCTGAACAATGACATAAGCTACACTGGTATCCAGCATCAGATTCCATCATGACTAACGATACCCTGATACTATAGTCATGATGTCCTAAGTTGCAACTAGGTGTAATGCTGGGTTTCTGTTACTTGGTGTTGCTGTTTTTAAATGCTTCAAATATACACTGTTGTCTGCTGGGTTGTTAAAGTGAAGTACAGAAAAAAATAATCAGCACCAGGACGGAGTGGTGGTGCTTCTAGCAATAAACACACATGCAAGCCAAACAGTTCAGCACCCACCACAAAAGGAAGTCCACACTCAAAAATGGTAAAAATTACACAGTTTTAGATAATAACAGCATACATGAATCCACACCTTGCTATGCAGGACATCAGAGCAATCCGTGGCCCATCCAGTTTTACTGATTCTTTATATTTTGCCAAAGATTCATAAGAAACCAATCATGCCACTGGGCTGGAATATTATATCTGGAAAAGGGTGGGTCACAGAGACACTCTATCTTTTTGGATAGTTTTTTACAACCATTTGTCCAAAAACAGAGGTCATATATTAGGGACTCGATGCAGATTATAGCCCTAGTGCAAGATTTGTATATGGTTGGATGAGGAGTGATGTTTTGCCACACTTGATATAGATTTATTGTATACTGTAATACCAAACAAGCAGGGTTTGGAATCACTGGAACAGTTTTTGAAGCAACGAACTGAGTGTGAACAAGTACAGACACCAACTTGGTATTTATTGAAAATAGCAGAAATGGTGCTTGAGGAAAATATGTTTCTGTTTGGTGAACAATACTATAGACAAATTAGTGGCACTGCTATGGGTGCCACCATGGCTCCTAGTTTTGCCACTGTGTCTGTAGGGCATTGGGAGGAAAAGAATCTGTACAGCACCACCAAAAATCCATAATTTGTTTGGATTTGCAGTGGCGCTTTATAAGTGATATACTTATCATCTGGAGGGGAATGAAGCCTCAATTCCATGACTTTGTTAAGTGGCTAGAATCAACAAGTGAATGTCTCAGGTTTAAATACACCATTAGAAAAGGTGACACTGCATTTCTGGATATATATATATGTATATAAACATTAAGGAAGATGTGTGTACAACATTGTTTCAAACAGCAACTGATCAAAATAGTCATTGTTAGCTACCAGTTGCCATCCTGCACACACAATTAACAACATACCCATGGTGTAACTTATCAGAACCCTATGAAATTGTACAGAGAGAGATCTAAATATGATAAAAAGAAAATTGAGCAAGTATGCAGGTTCAAACAAAGAGGCTTTAGTAACACCTGTATAGTTGAGACACTGTCAGAAGTGGATAGGCTAGAAAGTGCCACCACTCTGGTGCTTAAACAACACCAAAAAGATGTTCCCCCTGTTCCCCCAATATGCCCTTTTGTTATCACATACTCTGTTAAAGCTTCTTCAGTTGCAGAGATTATACGGAGCAACTGGGGGATGTTAGGTATTGAACCTAAATTGAAAGATTTGTTGTCACAGGGGCCCATTATAGCATATAGATGTGCATGGATAGTTTAGGAAATTGTGTCGCCTAGTATGGTATCAGTAGAAAAACAACAACAACATACCTGGCTAACCCCGGTGCGGTAAATGCATGTATTGTCCTTATTTTAGACAAGGAAGTGAAATTGGTAATGACTGGCAGCAGCATGGGGTGGTTTATTTACTTTCATGCAGCTGTGGAAAGTTTTACATAGGCAGAACCACCCGCACATTTAGAACCAGGGTAGAACAGCATACTCATGCTGTACAGAGAAATGACAGCACATATGCTATAGTAAAACACATTGATAGTAACCCAGGGATTAACCATGATGTTAAATTTATTGGCATAGAAAAGGTAGAATGTGGAGTGGGGGGACTTGGAAAAACTAATAGGCCAGAGGAAAAGTTTCTGGATTTACACATTAGGAGCAAGAGGTGAGAGGGGTTGAAACAAAAGTATTGACTTGCCTGCTTTTCTAAAAAAAAACTTTGAAAAAAAACTATATTAGGCAAACTTCACAGTTGTTGAATGTGAGCTCTTAGTGTTTATATAAATGAAATTAATAAAACTAGAGATAATAAGTGTGGATTGGTATAATGTTGCCTGCATAAGTTAATGAGTGAATACTTAAGAATGTGCCTGGCCACTGCCCAATTGTACCTAAATTTATTAAGAATATGATGCACATTGAGCAGGTTTCCAAGTGTTTTTAAATGAAGTTAAACTGATTGAATGACTGTTTCTATCACTGATTGGGTAGCACTTGATTGTCATATGTATTTAATGCATTGCTTATTCACTGGCTAATTGTCTGATGAAGCTCAGTAGTCACTGAACGAAATGTAACTTTTGGGCGTTGGCTTGATCTGATGTCCTGCATGGTGTGGTGTGGGTTTATGTATGCTGAAATTAATTAAAACGGCACAATTGTTTCCATTTTTTAATGTGAACTTCCTTTTGTGGTGGGTGCTGAACTTTTTGCCTTCTATGGGTTGTTAAAGAGCAGGAGGTGTTTACAGAAACAGCACTGTGCATGTATGTTCCTCCACAAGCCCTTCAGCCTACAGTTTGTAGTAGTTAGTTCACAAATTGCAAGAAAATAAAGTGCAAAGTGATGGTCTTCATGATTTCTTATGGTTCTTCACTCAAGATACTGCTTGATATGACTTGACATGAGGGAAACTGACACTGGACACCACTGTACATTACATAGCACCTAACCGGAAACACCTACTGAGTTTCATAAAAGACCAGTAAAGACAGAGAAGTTGCCACTCAGCATTTTGGAACATAGCTTTTATAGAAAATACTGAGTTTCAGGTTTTAAGTAGTTCTCTTTTAAAATATTGGTGTAGTTACTGGAGGTTGGATACAAAGTGCAGTGCCTTTTTAAAAGCCAACCTAATAGCTTCATGAACTAAGAATTGGGGAACCTAATTCCTCTGTGAGCAACGGCAGAAATGTATTACAAAATGCTTTTCTTTACTGTACTTTTTTAATGTTATCCACCTGACAAATTTCAAAATTTGCTGAAGATCCAGTGGCTCCCCCTGGCAGGTTTTGAAGATTAGTTTTCTGTAATTCCTTTAAAAGAAAAACAAGCCCAAATCTACATAATAAAAATGTTGTAGAAAAACAATGAGGTACTGAATAAGGCAAATTAGTTTAACTCCACAAGCAAATATACAGGAATCCAGGTTTTCACTCATGAGGGATAGGAAGGAGGAGAGGTAAGGAGGGACCTGTACTACAAGAGAAACAAGGAACTGTGAATGAGATGCTGAGAATCCAGGGAAGTGAGGGAATGATTTTTTAGTTGAAGTGGTGCATACAGTCAAACATGGTAACACAGAACAGCTAATGGCAACAGTTGTGGGACACCAACTCAGCAAAGCAAGTAGTTTCAACAAAGGTTATCACTGGATAGAGGGAGCAGTAATGAGTAAGAGTCAGAGTCAAAGTGATTGAAGGTTAGAAGGTTGCTGAAGTGGACTTGGGGACACCTTCATAAATCACATCTGTACTGCCAAACATCAGCAGGACCCTTTTTAAGGAGGATCTTTTAGCAGACTGGGAGGGGACAGCATAATATTGTTTTCTGATAAAGGGTGCCAAATTTGGGGCAGAACTTATTGTGGATGGTGCAAATCCCGACTTCTATCCAGCCATACAATGAGGCACTTCATGTCTGAGACTTCTTTTGGGGGCACCATCCAGGGTTTGTAAAATGGGAGTGGAGCCAAGTGTTAATTTGATTAGCACTAAAGGACACAGACGTATTTTTAATCAGAAGTCAATTCAGACATACTGTAATCTGGTCACTATGGCTAAGATGCTAATGGTATCAAGAAATAGTTGCAAGGAACATCTGTACCAAGTTTTACAAGTAGTATAGTAAGTTGTTCTTAAAATATAACCCAGAATGGAATTGAAGATTCAGCAGCTTGTCAAAAAACATAATGTATACATAATTAGTCGACCATGACCAAGGTGCTGACATATTCAATAATTAGTTGCAAGATCCATTGTTGCCAAGTTAATTATAACTGGATATGTTGTTTTTTAGATACAGACAATTTAAGAGCTAGTTACATGCAAAGACTATAGGTAGGTGAGGTGACCATAACAGAGATGCTAACATATTTAAGAATTTGTAGTAAGAACCATCCATACAAAGTTTCATTATGGCTAAATAGATCATTCTGAATATATAGACCGAAAGAGAATTGAATATGTAATTATGCATCAGAAGCTAGAAGATGTAACCAGCAGTGGTATAGAGATACATTGATGATTTAGTCTGGTTCATATTGGTACTACATTGTCCCCATTTGTAGAACCTTGTGATGTCCCTGAGGGTGAACCTGTGCTGTAACTACAATGTGGTTAGGCACAGTTTCACCCTCAGTGACATCACAAGGTTCTAAATACAGGGGCAATGCGGTACCAATATAAGGCAGATTTCAAGAAAGACTTTATGCCAGACCACTAAAGCTAAGACATTGATAGTGTGAAGAAGTGGTGATATGCGCATAGAGGCCTCCACTGTATTGCTAGTGCTGTGAGATACTCCACAGTGAGGATTATACAGTTGCTGTACCTGGCCATGCCTAAATCATACTCAAATGTCTCTGGTCAGTGTCTAGATTTGTATGTTTATTAGCAAAACACTACATTACAAAGTGAAAGTATGGAAAAGCATATAACTTAGAAAGCTAATATAATATCTGAGAAACCTCTTCCAATTCCAGCATCTGCTGGCTGGTCTAACAGTATATTCTGTTGCATTAACAGGGATCACAGGACTTAGGAAACTTACTGTGGCACTATCTGCTGTTGTTTGAAAATTAATTCGAAAGTCATTCATTTATGACATAATGAACTTGACATTTTTAGATAATGCCCATCTTGTGTATAATGGGGCATGGAAAAACATTGTTTTCTTTGTTTGTATGTTGAATGAGTGACTATAAAATAGGTAAAGGGGGAACACCTATGAACAATGACCACTGAAGGTTGAAAGCCCACGAAAAGTTATTTTATACAACATTATAGGCTTAGCTGTAACTAGCAGCAGTCCAGAGGTATTAATGAATAAGTCTGCCTTATACTGGTACTGCATTACCCCTAATTACCCTTATTTGTAGACACATATGATGCCGTGGTGGGATGAAGCTATGCTGTAACTACAATGTGGTTAGGCACAGCTTCACCCTCTATGACATCACAGGGTTCTAAATATGGTGGCAAGGTATTACCACTATAACACAGATTTCAAGAGTTTGCTGATGTATCTAGGAACACATTAAAAACATAATATTTAGGCACAGTTCAGCTTGTATTTTATATAGTTTCTAGATATTTCTCCTCCCCATTATTTGTGACAGAGGAAACTTGCACCGAGGATCTTTATACCTTTAGGAGGCAGTATAGTGCAGTGGTCTAAGGCTCTGAGCTGCAAATCTGGTGACATCCAGCAGACCAGACCTGGGTTTGAATCCCACAGCTTCCACTTGCATACTGTGTGACCCTGAGCAAGTCACTTAACCTCCTTGTGCTCCCAGGTCACTCCTGTAAAAAAGCTTTCAGCTTAGTGTGCTATACCTGGTTAAAAAATAACTAAATAAAAAAAAAAATACACTTCATCCAGTCCAGCACCTCATTCCCAACTTGAAGTAATAATTTTGTGTTTGATACCACAATTTGTTGCCATGGGAATGATTATAATGTCACTAACAGAATATTATGACCTTAGATGGAGAGTAACAACATGAATTCATGAACACTTATGGAACAAAAATCCTGTTTTTTATATTAATATGTCCCCCGGAGCTACTCATTGCTGAATAAGAGTGGTTTCATGTGTGTTCTGCTCAAGAGAGAACAGCAAAGTGAAGCTGAGCTGTTCTGCCTTGAGCAGAATGCAAGTGAAACCATTCTTATTCAGCAACGAATGGTGATGGGGGACATATTATTATAGTATAGATTGAGCTTGAGCAATAATATATTAATAAAAACACTTTCCTGGAATGTGCCCATTTCCTGGGCATCTGCATGTGGGATGATCTCCTCAGAATAAGAGATTCTCACGTGCAGAGGAAAGAAGTGCTCCAATTGGTTAGGAGCACTCCTTCAATCTATAATTATGAAAACAGTTTCAGTAATACATAATAGTGAGGGAAATACAGAACTAATAATAAATATAAGCCGCATTGTGTGTAAATATTATTTTTTTCAAAGCTCTTCTGAAGGCTTTGGCTGCATTTTAATCTGGACTGCTGCCTTCTACAAGTACGTTCAATACCATATTAAAACATATTTTTTCCTTGGCTTGTAAACTATGGTAGCAACTGTTCAAAAATATTATCCTTTAAAATTAGTTCTAGCCGGTAGACATGTGACAACAATTTAATAGTATTTTTTTATAAAACAGTGATTATTGTAAAGGGACCTAAATATTTAAGCAATAACCATACACTGACTGCACAAGAGGCAATAAACATCTCTTATACTGCCAATAAAGACTTATCTGAGAGAGAAGTCTAAGCCTTTTTGAACTTGAAGTTGTGAAGCAGAACATTTGATGAGTGAAATTTAATGCTACAAAATGTGACATACAAAGTCATTCTTATTTCTAACAGCAAGGGGATATTGAGATCTCTGACGCAGTAGTACACTTGTTTATAGCACAGAGATTGATAAAATTGAGAGAGTACAACACCGAGCCACCAAAATAATAGCAAACATAAAAAACATAAGTTATCCGAATTGACTCTCACACCTCAATTTAATGTCAATAGAAACACGTAGGAAAAGGGGAGACTTATTGTTACGATATAATGCGGGATGAGTGCCTGATTAGTGAGTTTAACCTAGAATTCAAAAATAATAATCTAGGCAACAGGGGCACCCTTTACAACTCAAACCAAAAACATTCCATACTAACAAGAGAAGGGGCTATTATATGCAGCACATAATTAACCCGTGGAATAAATTACCTATTGATATAATCATTAGTAAGGATAAGAGTGTATTGAAAGCCAGACTATACAAACACATACTGAAGGGACAGGAACCTTCCTACTAGGGGTAATGTGAAGGAGCACATATGGGCAAACAGCCTTCTCTGCTCCAACTTTCTAATATGAATTTTAGCATGAATTTGTTATGCAGAGTGTACTAGTTTCACAAGACAGCTACTAAACTAAGGGCAGTACTACAAACTAAATAGGATAACAACCTCTGAGGAACTAGAAGAAAATGTCTCAAGATGACGCAGGGCAGTAAAAGAAGGCATGGTATCATCTGTGTCATTGTATGTTAGAATAATGTTTTGATGTATAAAGAATGTGTATCTACATTGTACAGTTATTCAGGGTAAGATAATTATAATTTGTCTTAAATTGGTAGGATGTGGATTTTTAAATGTGTGACTACACTGCATGAAAATGAGTTGTTGGGTTCCAGAACAGAAAGAAGAATTGTCAGAACTCAGCTATGTAAAACTGTAATAAAATTTGAATTTCCAAGTGATTGTTTTGTTATCACTGTAGTCTGGATATTTGTTTGAAATGAAGATCCTTGCTGCTTATAGTTCACTGGCTTTTAAAGGTTATCTCTACAGGCAAAGTCACAATTTTTGTATTAGGATTTATGCATAATACGGACTTTTTTGTCTGTCATTTGAGTGAAGTGGCTTGTATAGCTGTGCATTTCATTGGCTAATCCCCTGTAGGGTTGACATTTTTAATCTGTGGACATGTCACTGTGTGCCTGCAGAAGTTCATGATGATCAGGGAATGACTGGAGTGGGGGTGGAGCATGGCTGTGTATTGGACTTCTTTCCAAATGGAAGCATGGATTACTGTGTGTGAACAGGAAATGTTGGGATATTTTACCATGCAGGTCAGGATTGCTGTATCCCCTTATCAGGGGCTAAACATAAAAAAATTTCAAAACTGGGGTCCTACAGTACCTTTTTGTACCCTATGTGGCAAGGAAAAGGGTTAGGCACTGGTGACAGTAACCCCTTATGCAATGGCTAGGAGTGACACCAGGGATGAGTGCTTTGTTTATGAAATTTTATGCACTAAGGCCATCTGTTGCCCAGAGTATTTGGCACTCATTTACCTACTGTACTTCACAAAGGTGGAGTTCTGAGTTGACTAAGGCAGGATGTGAGTCTACAATTGTCTGGTTATATCTGGCACCTTCGAAGTCCTTAGAATTTCAATAGCTGAAATTTAAAAAAAGGTAATGAATTCCCTCTGTCATGCCGTGGGCCCTGGGTTAGGTTTCATTCTGTCAAAACTGGATCACAAGCAAAAAGCAAGAATGCAGTCTGATAAGACACCTGTCAGTCTCAAGGGAGAGAGTGTGTTGTCTACCCCTGGTGGCCCAGGAGGATGGAGCAAAATGGGTAGAATGTCCCTGCCACAGCTTTACATTTTATTTGTATATTTCTTTTAACTAACTGTAAGGAACACCTAACTGAGATGAATCATCTTGTTTGTAATGGTGTCCTATCCAAAGCATGATGACATCAGAGTAGGCATGCACTAGCAAAGGCAAGAAGAAGGAAGTCCAGCATGGGCCCATGCCTGAATGGAGCCTTCCAAAGAGCAGCTCCTGAATAGGGATAGGCAGGGTGATCTCTACAGACAGAACAGGTACAGTAGGTTCTTGAGCAGATAATGCTACAGCAAGTCTTGGGTAAAAGGGGAAGTGGTGTGAGTATATAGGAGAGGAAAAGGTGGGAAAACAAAGTTTTAAAAAGGTTGGGGCAGGAAGCACATTGTGGCATGCAAGGGAACCTCTTGCCATGCTGGCATTTTGAGTTCATATCCTGAGCCCAGAGTGCCATGCCAGGCTGACAGAAAAATACTGAGCTTCCTTCAGGAAACTTTCCTCTTCAGGAGAGCTTAATAGGAGCCCCTGAGGCACTTTACTGCCTGATTTTCCCAGATGACAGTGCAGGAAGTAACATGGCTAGATTTAGGTGCTCCATGTGGCTGGGTGGGGCTTGTAACTCAGCTCTTGGTGGAGCAATAGCTAGGTAGGTAATGAATAAAAAAACAAGGGTGTACCAGGTGGATAATGCTGCTATATCCCCAATGCATGAGGAACACTTTGCCCCATGGTTCCTTCATCTCCTTCCACAGCAGTTTTAGATAACCTTGGTCCACTATCTGAAAACTGGCTGAGTTGGAGGTTGGTAAGCCTATGGAATATTACAGAAAAGAGAGAGAGAGAGAGAGAGAGAGAGAGATAGTGCCTGGGGTGACAAAAGGCAATGGATTGGAGAAAGGACTGTTGTTGGCCAAAGGATTGCCTAGTCATTCATTAAGGAGGTTAAAAAGGGAACTATAAAACTAAGAACATGAATTTGGTTCTAATATCATCAGACCTAAAGATGAATTTGACAGTGTCCATTTCCCTACAGCACCTTTTGATATGATCATGCTGAATATTGCAGTGGAACAAAGGCCACTTGTGTTTGTCTTTTGCTATGGCACTGATGTTAATAGAAATCCCTATACTATATGAGTAATCTCAGCAACCCTCTTTGGTACATCATTTCACTTCTCATCACATAGGAACATAGACTTTGATGGCAGATAAGGACCACTTGGCCCACCCAGTCTGCCCATTTCCCTACCTACTGGATAAGCTGCAGATTCTAGTTAACCAACAGCCTACTTCCTGCAACCCCCCATTATAATTGCCTTGTGTCTGTCCCATGCATGTTTGAATTCCCCCACTGTTTTAGACCCAACGACCTCCTCAGTATAGCAAGGTATGCATTCTAACTGACAGTTGTGCCCTTTATGGGAAGCACCAAGGGAGGTTGACAGTGAAAATGCTGACCTCCTGCACAGCGATGGCACAATTCCAACATAGGTATTGTGCCGCCCGATCTGCAAGTGTTGTCTGTGGGGAAGCTGCACCCCCTCACCCCCCCTGGACTTTAGGATTATCAACTCCAGGTTGGAGTTGGTCTGGGGAGGGGGCACAACACTGGGGGAAAGCGAAACACGGAAAAGGGCCATTACAGCGACTGTCGCCATAATGGTCTTTTTTCATGTTTCGCCATCAGGGTGTCGACCTGAAGGGGGTGCACTGCCCTTGGAGGTGTTACTGTCAGTTCCTTGGCATTCTTGTCTTGCAAGTTTATATTAGTTAATTGGCAGTACATTGGAAGGGCATTTTCTGAAATGGACTAACACAGGGAAGGCTATATTAGTGTAATTGCTTGACCGTGTGTAATACCAGTAGTTTTGGTGTCTTAGTAACTGCTGACTGTACCAGCAAAGGATCATACACTGAAAAAGGATATTAGGTTATTACATGAGACTCAAAATCTGTTAAAGAGTTGCTGAAGTCTCTATAAAAATGTTTAAACAAATAATATTTAGACATAAGCAAGTTTATATTTGTTACACAGTATATTCTTTAAATTCATCTCCCCCTTGTTTATTACTGAGGAAATCTGCACGGAAGGAGGATCTTTATTTCTTAGAGTCCATCTGTCACTACTGCTTATTCCCTACTTGAAGTCATACTCCCCTGCTGTGACATCACAGTCTGTTACCATGGGAATAACTGAGAGCTCACAAACAGAGTATTTTGACACCATGTAGGAAATAAGCAAAAAGGGGTGAAGAAATCCCCAGAAATCAAGATCCTGTTTTTTTCCCCCACGTGACGTCAGTATTACATTGGGTGAAGAAATACTGAACTAATCTGAAATATAAGCTGAATGGTGTTCACATTTTTTTGTTTTTCAAAGTTCTCCTGGGAGGTGTCAGCTGTTCTTTAACTGTCTGGTATTAGCAAATTACCAGCTGTTTGAAGCTGATGCTAGTTTAAGATTTTATTTTACTGCTACTGTCCTAATGTTGATAGACACATCATTTCACAAGAAGAATGACAAACAATACAACACAAGTGTGTCAGTAACATCCCTAGCACCCATGGGGGTCTGAATGAGTAATAGCAAGGGAAATTTTTAACAAGCTGTATCACAGTTCAGTGAGTAGCGTGGAAGACAAATGTAGAAAAGTCCTAAGAGGTACATTAATTAGAGTGACAATTTCAGTGTCATAACACGTGAAAACTGTAGGTCAGTCGGATTTGTTGTATAACTAGTAAGTTGAATTATTTCTTACACAATTGCCTATGCAATGTTAAATCAAATTCAGGTCAGCAGTTTTCAAGATTTAGCCTTTAACAGCTCTGACAATCACAAACCCTTGGTTATAAATATGTAGGTTACTATGGACAAGTTACCAATATTATCAAGATATGGAATATTTATGCAAAGCTTGATTACAACTGAATTGGGGGCTATCATAATACTACAAAGCCAAAAATATAACACCTTATTACAAGTCAGAACTCTTAGCAGCTCCCCAATTGCCAAGATTTTTGAAAGTCCTTGAGAAGTGATGTGAACTAATGTCTATAGGAAGTGTGATAAAACAGAATGTGTGGTTCTCGTAACTGCTCAAGAGTGAGCCAACATATCCAGCAAACAGACAATCATTAGCCAATATTGATGAACGAGAAAGTCCCTATTTATCAAATTCTAATTACTACAGAATTGGTATTAAGGAATGTCTATACAAAGATTGATCTTAACCAGATAAGAAAATCTCAGGATTTAGTTAAAAATGTAGAAACAAATCACGGTCAAAATACTTTCACAAAGCAATAATGCCTTCATAATCAAAATTGTTACAATCCACTTCTCCCCAGGAAGTGGCACCAATGAATGACTATAAAGCTTGACAACAACAGTGAGGTAGTCTTCAATAAGGGGTTTCATGGGTGCACCAGAGCAGGGTGCAGGATGAGTGGCCATGTCCACTGGTTGAAGAAAAAGCCACACTGATACCATGACTAGCAGTGTGGAAATAGTTTGGTATTTTTTTTTTTGTTGGTTTGTTTTTTGCCAAATAATTTTATGTCATCCAGTGTGAATGTGAAAGCCACTATATAACCCAAATTGTAACAGCAAACACAAGCTAGAATTTAAGAGAAATTAGATTTCTATGACAATGATGGTGGTGTCTTCTGGAAGGGATACTAACTAATGTGTATTGAGTTTAATGAAAACTGGATATGTTGTTTTCAAGTTATAGTCAAAGTGGAACTGTCGATCCTAAATAGAAACTAAGGAACAGACAGATAACCCAATCTGATAGTCTGATATGATAAGGTAGGGTTAGTAAATACTTATACAGTGCATTAACTGCACCATTTACACTCCAACGGATTTCTCAATTATTCAGAGGTTACTCCTGTCAAGTACAGTAGATTCACTCCAGGTCAAATTCTCAGGATAATTTTTTGCTTGCCCTGAATAATTTATCTGTTATCTAAGTTTTGTCTATGTCAGCCATACGAGCCACAAATTATCTAACTTGATTAGCAGTGAGTTAAATTTGGTGTTAAAGTATAAAAATGGGGCGAGGGCTGTTAAACCAGTTAAGACGGTGGACACTGGGTTGACGAGCTCCCACATCATACTCCTCTAATCTAAATCCATCCTAGGTTAAAATTTACTTTTTTATTACTTTTTATATGTCTGGGTAGCTGGCAATCTTGGGCATGCAGATATCCACAAAAAACAATTGCAGCTTACCTTCAGGGCAGGAAATGTTGATTCCACTAGGCAGCCTATGAGGGGATCCAGAGCTGGTTGAATGCAGAACATGAAACTCCTCGCACCTCCTAGACAGGCTCATTTAAGGTGGCCTCCTCTTAGGCAGGCCTCCTAAACGACTTGATCCAAAAGTACAGTTGTGCCAAGTGAATGGCAGGGGGGATCTCCTACAGGACTGGCTACCCCAAAATACATAGTCCACTGCAAGGCAAGGAGCACGCCAATAAATGAATGATTCAGGACTCAAGTAAAATTACAAATCCACTGTTAATGAGGAAGCCCTTTCGGGTGAAGTGCTGAAGTGCAGCTGCTTCTGGTGTAATGGTTGCTGTGGACACAGATTCCTTATTAAAAGTGGATTTGTAATTTTACTTGAGACCTGAATCGTTCATTTATTGGAGTGCCCCTTGCCTTGGAGTGGGCTCCTAAAAGACTTGCAGTGAGAGATCAAGTTGGCACAGGTCAAGCAGATGCAGCCAGTAGATGATGTAGAATTTTACAATGGGGGGGGAGGGGGTGAAGGGTCTGGGACTTGGGTTGGGAGTTGGCATGCAATTTTTGGAAATAGGTTTGCATTACTCCATAAAATGTGCTGTTACCTTCATTGTTACATTTTTAGTAAAAAAAACATATCATGAAGTTTTGCTATGGTTTGGGAATTGACCACTAGAGAAGGGAAGGTTGTCAGCAAGTGAGTTAAGTGTCCAGCTCAGGGGGGGGCCTCCTATCACCCTGCTTTAGCTGCCATCGAATGCAGCAATTGTTTAACTCACTGCAGGACAAGAAGGATGACAGTACTAAGTGACTGGAAGAGGCAAGGGGTCAGATCAGCAAGCTGGAAGAAAACCCCAGTGTGTGTGTGTGTGTGTGTGTGTGTGTGTGTGTGTGTGTGTGTGTGTGTGTGACAGAAACCATCAAGGTCCTGCCAGAGAAAGTGGATTGTTTACACACCCAGTCCAAGAGGTCCAACATCTAGATCAAAAAGGCAAGGCTGAGATACTACAGGGTATGGATCAGTGATGTTTGCTGAATGCTGGCTCCCAGGGGCGGTGGGACTGAGGATGGCTGACATTGATATAAAGGGAAAGGAGAAATTGTTTAACCAGGAAAAGCACACTAAGCCAGAGCTTGTTTCCAGATGTGACCTGGGTGCACAAGGAAGTTAAGTGACTTGCTCAGGGTCACACAGTGTGCAAGTGGGAGCTGTTGGGGTTCAAGCCCAGGTCTCCAGGTTTGCAACTCAGTGCCCTAAACCACTATGCATATAGAGATAGAATGCACCCATTGGATTCAAACCAAAGGAGGGGGGCTGACCAAGACCATTCCTGGTGTGCTTTCTCTGATTTCAAGAAAGGGAGAGGGTGCTAAAGGCTGCTATACTGCATGGCCTAATCAAGGAGGGAAACCTGAGACTGCATTTTCCCCAGATTTTAGCAAAGTCCTCCATGATAAATATACCAACTTCTTCACAGTAAAGAATGAGCTACATGCCCAGAACTTGCAGTTTTGCATCTGTTTCCATCTAGGTTGCATGTAAATTGCCCAAAAAAGCTGCTTCAATTTTTCACCAATCCTGGTAACCATGTTGGTGGCAATGGAGGTAAGTCATAGCCCAAGAGGACCCTGCCAGTGACCTTAAGGGACAAGGCACCACACCACAGGTACTGGAGAAGTAAATAGCTCCAGAAGGTAGAGAAGTGAGATAGCCTGTTTCACAACCCTTAATCATCATTATGGGCTATAAGCTGACTGACCTCCATTGCCAAAAACTGTAAATATGAATGTTGAAAGGTTATAGTTAAGAGGCACGCTGAGAGGTCTTGACAAGTTGTGACTCGGCTGACCATATTTTCCACTCTGATTAATATGATCAGTTTCTGACCCCTAATGTAGGATTATGACTGCAGCTATGCCTTGTTATGGGGTTGTAATGAAAGTACATTATACAGTATATATGCAGTTTTCTTGTGAGTTCTGAAGGTGATGTGATTGTTTACCTGCTGTATTGCAGCTCTGTTTGCTGGAGGACACTGTTGCCATTATGCAAGGCCTCTGTGGTGGAGGCCTAGATGTGGGTGGCTGAGTGGGAGTACTGTAGTCTTGGGTAGCATGTGATACATTGGGGAAGCTATCATGAAGGGCAAAAGACTACATGATGTAGGTGCCGTGGGGAGTAAGGTATTGGGTGCACATGTGCAAAGCCAAAATGGTGACTGGCAGTAAGACTGGTCTGTTCTATCTGAAGAGACTACGTTTCCTCGATGACAGCATGGATGGTTGTCTTTGCCAGAGATTAGTTATGTCTGGGGGGCCATGGACCAAGCATTATGTCATGCCACAGTTTCTGAATTAGGAGAGAGATAGTGGAGAATGCTTAGTCATGACCAAGCCAGCTGGCTGGAGGAGGTACATACCAAACTGGAGCCAATGGAGGCTGGGCAGGGGACTTGGTTATACAGTATGTTGGCTGGCAAAGTGGTGCAGACATCTAGTTTGAGAGGTAAAGTACTGGGCCTGATGGTAATCCTTGGAGGTGTTTCTTACCCATACTGGATGGACAAAAATGAACTACGTAGTTAAGACTCTAATGTAGTATGAAGAGGTCTGAAGTGCATAACCTACACTATGCCACCAGGAGTGGGAAGACACTGCAGTTATGATGGTTACAACTGTTACAGGGAGAGGGGTTCATCTATGTGTCTGTGCTTTAATACAGTGACATGGGGTCAGTAGTTGCATATGGGGGCAGGAAGGCAGGTTTTGTTTGGGTAAACATCGTGCAAGTTGAGGGATGGCTGGATTAATTGAGTGGAATGATTTCCATGTTCTGGTGTTTTTCAGAAATAGGGGAGTGGGGAAGGGGTTGGGAAAAGGTTTATATGTTTACTGTAAATGTACTCGAGTAGTAAACATAGTAGGTGCACAAGGGACTTGCAACACAATGGAAAGGTATAGATATCAAGAACTGATTATATTGGGGGGGGGTATGGCAAAAGCATATAATTATAAATGGTTTGATAGGGATGGTAATAAAGAAAGACTTAAACCACTACAGTAATCTAGAATGTCAGGGGGTATCCTCCCCATTAAGATGAAGTAACTACTCTCACACTTAAGATTCATACTTAAGACAAAGGGCTGGTGCATGGCATACTTACAAGAGACCCACTTAGTGCTAGCTAAAGCAGATGAATTAGTGTGTGAATGGGTGGGAAAGTATTCCAAGCCTGCCATAATTCACATTGGCATGGTGTCTCAGTCTTACTACATAAGCACTTATCATTGAAGGTAATCAGGGTAATGGCAGATTAGGATGAAAGCAGATATATATTTGTACAGGTTATGTTGCATGGGGAGGAGGTTATATTTTGAAACATTTATGTCCTGGCTGAATATGATCCAGGGGATACCAAGAGTTGGAGGCTATTATACTATGTGAAGGCTTCCCAGCATTGTGTTGGGGAGCAACTTCAGTGTAGCACTAGAGCTGGACGTAGATGCTATGTGGAGGGAAGGCACTAACATTAGACCTGAGTGGCTTAGACAATTGTTGCATGACATTGAATTATTTGACACTTGGAGGCTAAGGAAGCCAGGAGTTAGTGATCTGCAGCACTCAGCCGTGCACAGTTCATGGTCCTGGTTTTTATGTACCCCATGAAGCTGTTGCCATCAAATTGTCGCAGTAGACATCAGCCCCATGTGTATCTCACATCATATAACAGTGGTATGCTGTATAGCACCCCCATATAAAGAAATATGTGTGGTCAGCTGGAGGTTCCCTACATACGTGGTAAGTAAATCAATCAACAATTTAATCCAAGGGTAACAGAGGAATGGGAAAGATATTTGCATTTCAATAATACCCTGATACCCTCTAAGTCTTGGGAGGCAGTCTAGCGCAGTGGTTTAAGGCTCTGAGCTGCAAATCTGGAGACCTGGGTTTGAATCCCACAGCCCCCACTTGTATGCTGTGTGACCCTGAGCAAGTCACTTAACTTTCCTGTGCTCCAAGGTTGCACCTGTAAACAAGCTTTCAGCTCAGTGTGTCTCACCGGATTAAACAATTGGGGAAAAAAGTCAATGGTGTGGGAGGTGGGAAAAGTTTCCTCTGGGTAATTATTATTATGATGGTGACAGTGATAAAGGCTAATAGGGTCCAACAGGATGGACTACATGCTAGGATTAATGAACTAGAGCATAAAGCACAAACAGATTCCCTGACAGATTTAGACATGGCACTTACAACAGTCTGCACAGAGGTGGACTCCCTTCTAGAAACTAAGGCTCGACCCTCATTGTTTTATGCCAAGCCAAGGGTCTTCCAGCGGGGGAACAGGCTGATGCCTGTGCTCATGCACTTCATTATGGGGAGAGGGATAATCAACATTAGTACTAGTATAAAAGACCAGCCAGGCAGTGTCTGCAACTAAACACATAAACAATGCCTTTTTAGAGGTTTAATTAAGGTTATATTCTTCTGGGGTGAGAAGTTTTAGAGGTAATGAAGGAGTTTCTAGACAAGCTACAGTACAAGCACTCCACATGCATAAGGACTTGGGCTTCCCAACTCTGTTTCACTGGGCATGCCATGCCAGATATGTAGCAGATTGGATGAAGGGCTGAGGAGGTCACATGCTTGGATTTGGTATGTGTACCCACCAGTGGTCTACCTGTCCCCAGGAGAACCAGCATGATATTGGGCACTGAGCAAGTCTAATCCTGGGTGATACTAACCTTAAAAGCACAGGACAAAGTTAAAGACAGAGGGTAAAACACTCATAATTTATCTGACTCCAGTGGTGGGTAATCCATTATTTTTGTGACACCTACAAAATGGGGATTTTGGCCAGTCAAGACAGACTGTAATCCACACTTGGGAGAATATCTGGGTAAGGAATAGGTTATATACCTTTGAAGAACTCAGGAGTATGGCAGCCTTCCCAGGGATTGTTTTTATATATACTTGCAGGCCAGGAGTTATGTGGAACAGGAAACAAGGAATCTGAATGATCCTCGACCCTCTAATGATCTGAAGAGCCTGCTTTTATGTACAAGGTTAAACCAGAAGGCAATGGTAGCTCAGGTAAAAGGGGCCCTGGGTCTTGGAAAGGTGGATCCTTCTCAGAAATGAAGATCCAGCTGGGAGTTGGATCTGGGGAAGGAATTTGCCTGCCAAATATGGAAGGAGGCCTGGGACAGACATAGGCTTTTTATGCAATCACTTTAAAGAAGCACAATTTAAGTTCCTGAATCATTTATTCTGCCCACCTAAAATAGATAACTTTCACCCAGAATTTATGTCTCATGCAAGGCAGCAGAAAGAATGTATATACATTGTTTTGGGCCTTGTCTAAACCAAGTTCATGTACACTTGAACAGGGGCACTTGGTAAAATCACCATACAGACATGTTGCTGCTGGAAAAATTTATTTTGATTCCTCAATGCAGGAAGATAGATTCAAGTGGTGTTGGCAGCAGATTTCACTAGGCTCAAACCGGAAACCAGAGCAGTTCCCTTAGGATGCTGACAAAGAAATTCACAGGATGTACCAGGTGGAGGAGGAGTTTGTAAAATGGGTCCTGGTTGTTGGCACCACAGAGACTGTGTGCATATATAAGAACTACAGGTATCATCACATGACCACTTCAATCATTTGCATAGTAGCCCCACTGAGATCTTATCAGCCACATGCACATGGTGGTATGAAAGCCCGTTTTCCCATGTGACGTTCCCTCTAGTTTATCTATATCTATTTATATCTACATCTAAATTTACATCTACATCTATACTGTTATCTATATCTATATCTATATACACAATCTTTATCATGGGCCATCCAGACCATGACAATGTGAGAATGAGAGGGGAAAAACTCGTGGAATGTTCAAGTGCACCATAAGTTTGTACATGTTTACACTGTTAATGTATATGGGGATAGAGTGAATTGCAAGCATATGACTATTCTTGGGTCTCGCTGGCTCCATCAGAGAGATGGCATGATAATGATGGAGTATTCAGGGACTCATTCTCCTGTGAAAAGGATGGAGCCTTTTTTTTTAAAATAATGTGAAGTGTTACAGGATCGCAATGCTGGGCCGGGGGAGTTCCTGTGGAGCATAGCTATGTATGTATGTTGTATTGTACATGTATGTTTCTGTATGTCAAGTATGCAATTGTAATAAAAAGATTATTAAACAAAAGTGTCAGAACAGTCTGTGCTGACCTGTCACATAATGATGATGACAGATGTCAGGGCTGGCAGGCCATCAGGCTGGTAGCACAGGTAACGGCAGTATAGAGATACGTATGATGGTAATAAGGCCAGCAATTTATGGTAGAGCAATGCTAAATACTCCCCTACAAATATTTTCTTGACATGAATTGTCTGCTGGTGTTTATTATTTATGTATTTACATTTCTTTGACCAGGAAAAGCACTCTGAGCCAGAGCTCATTTATAGGTGTGACTTGGGGTGGGTTACAAGGTGATAAGAAATACAATAAACAAAACATGACAAACGTAAAGTACAAAACAATAGCAAAGTGACAAGGGCAATATATAATACCAAATAAAGAGACAAGTGCAATATACAATACCAAATAAAGCGACAAGGGCAATATACAATACCAAATAAAGAGATAAGTGCAATATACAATGCAGAATCTTAGCACAAGATAAAACATTTATAAACTAGCAAAAGTTTACAAAGGTAAAGAGTGGTAAGCACTGTGAACAACACAGACTATCAGACAATGAAAGGTACAAGATTTGCAAAAGTACAAAAAAATGCTGTGGTAGTGATAATAAATTAAGTCATTTAAGTAGTGTAAACATTAAAGTAGTCGTACAAATGTTATTAAAGTGTGAATGGTAATAAATCATTAAGGTAGTGGAACAGTGGAGGGGGGGATGCAGTGATGGCCTGGGGAAAGTAATGCACCAGCAAAAAACAGTGTTTAAGTGGCTAGCTGCAGGAGCAGTGTATGGAGAGATAAGCAAACAGGAGAGGTTAAAAAGAGGAAAGTGAAGACAAGAGATGAACAGGGAGAAGAAGATGATTCCTGATAGGAGAAAGATGTATTTACAGTGGCGTTCCCCAGGATGAAACCCACTTTTAAAGCACTCTGCAGTAAGCTGCAGCAGACCTACTGAATAAAGCAATCTAATTTCAATGGCAATTAGTCCCCTTTGTCATGCAGGAAACTGGCATTCACTTCATCTTGGCAGTGAAAAATTTTCCTGAATGACAAAAGGGACTAATTGCCATTGAAATTACATTGCTTTATTCAGAAGGTCTGCTACAGCATTCTGCAGAGTGCTGCAAAATGCTGCAAAATTGGGTTTCATCCTGGGGAATGCCACTGTATTTGCAGACAATTGAAATACACTACATTCATTTAGTTTTTGATTACTGGGTAAGTGCGCTAGACAATGTTACATGTAAAGGATGCAGATACTGTACAACAACAGACCCATATTTCTTCTAACCCTTAGAAGACTGTGGGAGTATATATATGTCCAGAATCTATACATTCAAAAATACTCAGCATTTAAGTGCAGATTTATTTAAGATAAGTGACAAATCACAGGCAAGAGAGACAGAGACAGAGACAGAGAGAGAGAGAGAGAGAGAGAGAGAGAGATCAGTTCATCAACATAAAGACAGTAAATAGAGGGGTCCCATAAATGAGGCTGCAGATTTATATTAACATAAGAGTCCAAAACAGGTTTGCAGTCCTCAAGGTAAACAAGGCCCCAGGGCTGAATGGGATGCATCCAATGGTACTAAAGAAACTGGCATTGGTGTCAGCCAAACCCATGGAGGGCTGTTCAATAGCTCATTAAAGCAAGGGGTGGTTCCCAAGGACTAGGGAATGTTGGATGTACTGCAGTTATGCTGCATAAGGGAGGGGACAAGGTGCAGCCAGGAAACTATAGATGCATCAACCTTAACCCTGTGCTAAAGAAACTGACAGAGACACTACTCAAAGAGGACTTAAAGGAATACCTGGAGAAAAATGGGCTTCAGGACATTTAGCAGCATGGGTTCACAGCAAGGAGGACTTGTCAGACCAAACTAATAGTATTCTTTGATTGGGTACCCAGAGAAGCTGGCAAGGGGCACACAGTAGACTTACTCTACTTTGACTTTAGCAAGGCATTTGACCCAGTGCCACACAGAAGATTACTAAAGAAAAGTAGGATCTGGGAACAGCTAAGGACATAGTAAGGTGGGTAGGGAGTCGGGTGGAGGTGAGACAGCAGGGTATGTGGTGAATGGAGTCAGATCAGTGGAAAACGAGGTCACCAGCAGAGTACCACAGGGATCTGTTATGGGCCCAGTCCTCTTCAATATGTTCATCAGCAACAACACAGAGGAAATCCAGGGCAGGTTGTGTCTATTCACAACACTAAACTCTGTTATAGAGTTGACAACATGGAGGGGATAAAGAAATTGCATAGAGACTTGCAAAGGCTGGAAAATTGGAAAGTATGGCAACTGAAATTAAATGCCATGAAGTGCACTTAGGGAGCAAAACCCCAGAACAAAGAATCAGATTGGATGGGTTTAGCTGGACACAACATCAGAAGAAAGGGATCTAAAGCCGCTTTTACATGGCACCTACCTGAAACGTTACAGTCAGCGTTTCGTGCCGCTCCCTGTGATGAGCTCTCTGCCAGATTTACACGGCGACCCATTCATCGGCTCTCTTGGCCCTTCCTGTGTATTAGCCATGATTCTGGCTAGCCAAGAGATCCCAATTTGCCAAAATTTACATTTACAACCTGAGTTCAGCAAACTATATCCTAAGTTACTAGGAAAAAACACTGAACTCGGGCAACTAGGTCATGTTCAGTAATGGGGACTAAAAAGTACTTAAAAACTGCTCCGAAAGTGGAGCTGTGATATTGGGCATGCATTGATGCATATTCATAGCCCAAAGGGCTATGAATATGTATCAATGCATGTGCAGTATCGCGGCTCCACTAATGGAGTGTTTTTTAAGTACTTTTTAGCCCCCATTACTGAAAATGACCTAGTTGCCCAAGTTCAGCGTTCTTTCTCATAACTTAGGATATAGTTTGCTGAACTCAGGTTGAAGGTCCCACGCATGAGCCTTGGGACAGCTGTGGTCATGTGTACCCTGGGAAAAAACTAGGAACCTATCCCAGGTGATTACACCACCACTGGATGCGGCACAGAATGATATGCTGAAATGGCAAACCCAGAAAAACAGGGAACGTCGTTTCGGGGAACGCTCACTTCAAATGTGGTACTGGGATCCTCTACACAACAACAGAGGTAATGCTTCAGTTGCTCTTCACCGATAAATTCGGTATAGAGCTTGTGGTGTAAAGGAAGCTTGTGAGTCATTATTAGTGACTCCCGTAAACGAACCAGCCAATTAAACAAATTCTTCAGCAAGGCTAGCAGGATGCTAGGATGCATTGGGAGGAGGTTCAACAATAAGAAACAGGAGGTACTGTTACCTCTGTATAGGTCACTAGTGAGGTCACACCTGTGCTACTGTACCCAGTTCTGAGGTCCCCACCTAAAAAAGGACAGGGGCAGGCTAGAAAAGGTGCAGTATAGGGTGACCAAGATGATTCAGGGCCAAGAGGGCAGATCCCCTGAGGATCAGCTAAAGGCACTGAACATTTATTCACTCAAAACCAGACAAGAGAGTATTGGCTGAAGGCTCTGAACATTTATTCACTCAAAACCAGACAAGAGAGTATCGGCTAAAGGCTCTGAACATTTATTCACTCAAAACCAGACAAGAGAGTATCGGCTAAAGGCTCTGAACATTTATTCACTCAAAATCAAATAAGAGAGTATCGGCTAAAGGCTCTGAACATTTATTCACTCAAAATCAAATGAGAGTATCGGCTAAAGGCTCTGAACATGTATTCACTCAAAATCAAAAAAGAGAGTATCGACTAAAGGCTCTGAACATGTATTCACTCAAAATCAAACAAGAAAGTATCGGCTAAAGTCTCTGAACATTTATTCACTCTAAACCAGACAAGTGGATGGAAATGATAGAGACCTTCAAGTTCTTGAATGGAATAAATATGGTAACACTATGAAGAGCTGTTTACCAGGAACACAGAGGCTAGCTCATGGGGTCACAAGTGGAGGTTAATGGGGGAAGGTTGAAAAAGGATGTACAGGTAAGAAAGTATTGTTTTATTGAAAGAGTGATTGAGCCATGGAATGGCCTGCTGGCAGAGGTAGTTGGTACAAAAAACATAAATGGCTTCAAACACAGCTGGGATAGAGCCAAGGATATAGTAGCTACTTAGAGGGATGAGGGAAATGGAAACATGGAGAACAATAGGGAAAATAGCGTAAGCAAAGACTCCACAGGGACAACAGGTCCCAGCGTATGATAGGATAACATGGGCAGACTAGATGGACCATCTGTCTTTCTGCCATCATTATCTATGTTTCTATGTAACATTACAACATGTAAGTCTTTTAGTCTTGCCCTTTAAACTTATACTAGGCCTTTCCTGGGAAGTAGAGGGTTCAAGAAACTCAACTCTGGATACCACTGTCAGTGGGCATGCAAGACACTTGGCTTTCTCTTTGGGGCATCATGGCCTCTTTCTTTATGATAAGCTCCTGAGCATGATTTTTCAAAGGGTCTGGCACGGCCTGGGGACTAAGTCCCTGTGCACAGCTCGCTGGTGTGGGGAAAATTTCTTGTACCAGCAAAAATGCTGTTTTTGAGCATCTTTTTGCACACTGGCGTCATTTTCCTTTATTTGCACAGCTGTGCAAAAGAGTTCATGCAGAGTGCCATGAAATGAGGAAAAGATTGGAGAAAGGCAACCTTTTCAAAAACTGAGCAGAGCAAATTGTGCTTGTGCACTTGGTACCCCTCCTTTGCGCAACTTTTTTTCCACAAGTGCACAATTTTTTCTCTTTTCAAAATCTAGCCCCTGGTCTTTGGCACACATTTGAAACTTGACTGAATTCCTGTCAGACAGTTACAGAGTTCTTCAAAGATAGGTCCTTGGTATTAGGTTTTAATCTGTGATTTTGTTCAAACCAAGTTACGTAGTGGTACTTTTTACAGTTGATAACTCTCTCAGGTTAGTAGAATTATAGTTCAAATGATCCTTGCAAGTCAAGTCTTGGCAGCAGTTGGACATTTCTGTGTTCTGTTCCTTTTCACTTGTGGCTTTCTTGGTGACTGTCTGGTGATCTCCCTGCTGTGTGGCAGTGGGTTCACAGATAAGTTTTTATTCCTAGTACTCCTTTTGTTCTTCACCCACAAACGTGTTTCCGTGGCTTTTCTCTTGTCTGCTCACTTACTCTTCAAGCAAATGGTATGTGGCTGGTTAGGGCTCTGAGGTTTACTTGCCATAGGCTTCTTGGTTTTCCTGATTGCTAGCTGGTGATATGGCTCTCACAATAAATGTCCGATCCAGCAGGTTCTTTTTCTCTGTGTTTTATTTTTACAGTACTTCTCTGGCCCACAGCCAACAGTGGTCAAAACTGAAATTCCAATGGACCCACCCTGCCCTTGAGTCTAGTACATTACACAGTCAAAAATCTGACATAAGGCTCATTAAAACTCTTGAGAAATACAATGTGTTATTCTTTTGTTAATTGAAAGCTAAAAGACAGATCTGCTACTAGTTGCCTGTTAAAAAGGCTCCTCCCTACTTTTCTCAGACTTTGCTTAGAATACCCTTTCCTGCTTAGTAAACTAGTATTTGAGACTTACAGTACATAAACTAAAATAGGAACTATAAACTCTGTTTTGTATAATAATACACAATCAGTCCATTTCATATGTGTTCCCAAAAAAGATAATTCAACCTTTGGAATATTTAGGGCTGGCAGTATAGCCTAGGTGTTAGAGTGATGAACTGTGAATGAGCATGGTACATCCAGCAGACATGGGTTTGATTCCCACAACCTCCACTTGCATAGTGTGTGACCCTGAGCAAGTCATGTAATCTCCCCAGTGTTCCCCGGTCACCCCTGAAAACAGGCCTTGTGCCTAATGGGCCTTATCCGGCAACCAAAAGAACAAAATAAATAATTCATATTCTAGAACATGAATTATTTCTCCACACAGCTGCTCTAATCAACATCACACTCCAGTCAGCCAAGAGACTGCTTCAAAAGTGAGCTGATTAAGGCAGCTGCCTCAACTCATACAGTAAGCGCTCTCATAATGGCACCCCAGTCCAATCATAAAAAATCATACAGAGCCGTTTTCTTTTTTCATAAAAAGAAGGTATAGAAATGGCACTAATCTACAAACTGCATTTTTGAACCAGGCTGCTTTTATATTACATACAATAGAAGAAAATGCTTTGCACTCACTGGTATTCCACACCTTGTTAGTGTGGTAACATCATTAAGATACTCGAGCTTCACTCTCATACCAGTCATATCACCACACTAAGTCGGTATGGAATATCAGCTTGTACTTCATAGTCAGGGTTAGTCATTCTTTGTAATCTTCATATGAGCAACATTCTGTAGAGCTCCTTTCATGAAACCAGAAATTTGGAGTTTTTTCTATCTTTCGTGGATTCAGAACTCTAAACATCAGCTGATGACCTATCAGAACAGTACTCTGAGTTCTGAATCCATGCAGTGGCATTGTCAAAACTCCAGATCTCTGGTTTCATGAAAGGAGCTGTACAGATGTTGTACATTATAGATCAAGGGAGCCCTCCTAACCAGTCAGTGAGCTGCTTTCCTCTTGCACTGGCTAGCGGTAATCGGAGCTCTCTTTTGAAAGGGCCAATATTTTCAAGGTCTAAGAGGGAAGAGGGGGAGGTCATTTAACCACAGAGGCCCACAGTATGCAAGAGGTCACTGGGAAAAGGATGTCCACTTGAAGGGGACCTGGAGCACACCTTTAGCTGATCTACGGGTTAGTTTAGTAACAGCACTATGAAGGAACAGAGCAGCTGTGGAGTCGGGAGCAAGGCTCAGGAGGGTTTTTTTCCCAATTAGACAGGCCTGGTACCTGGTTCTGAGGTGCAATGGGAGCCACCCAGTGTTTGAGTAGAGGCTACAGGTGTGAGTTAGTTGTCCAACCCCTAGAACCAACCGACAAGCCTTGTTTAGTAGCTGCTTAACTCTTTAGAGCGCCAAGTCCAAGGCAGCACCATAAATGACTAGCCCATAATCTATGGTGGACAGTATTGAGCTTTGAGTTACTAGGCTCAGTGCCTCCATGGTCATTGATTGCCTGTGGTGATAAAGGATACCAAGTTTAGTATTAGCTGATTTAATTACATGGTCAATGTGTGAGGTGTAGGACAGAGTGTTGTCTAAGTGTATGCCAAGGTATTTAAAAGATGTTACTTGTTCTATGGCATCACCCTTTAGGGTGAGGACGGTTAAAGGGTCATAGTTCTTCCATGAGCACGGGAGTGAGAAGTGCATGATTTTAGTTTTTTTTTATAGTTTAGGAGGAGTTGGTTCTGGGAGAACCAGGCTTCAAGCTTTGTGAAACTGTTTTGTAGGTTTGCTGTAATTTCAGTTTTGTGGTAACCAGGCACAGAGATTACAACCTCGTTTGCACAAAGCAGCATTATAGCTGGGCAGGCGTTGGCAGAGTGCTAATGAAAAGGCTGAAGAGTAGGGGTCCTAAAATTGATCCTTGAGGGACCCCCAGTTTTACTTCCTTTGGGTCAGATGTTACCCCTCCTATCCTCACACATTGCAATCTATGTGACAAGTAGCTACTGAATCAGGTGACAGTTTCGTAGGACAGGACAAGCTTTAGAAGGTTGTCAAGAAGGATCTGATGATTCACTGTATCGAAAGCCTTGGTGAGGTCTATGAAGATAGAACCCACTGTCTTACCAGAGTCTAAGACATCATACAGGTGGGAGGTGAAGTCAATGAGTGCTGTGACAGTGCTATGCTTTTTCCGAAACCCATGTTGTTGCGGGCAGAGTGGGTTATATTTATGCAGATATTCAGTAAGTTGATTTGAGAACATTATTTCAAGTGCTTTTGAGAGGGGAGATAAAATAGATATGGGCTGGTAATTAACCAGGCTGGTTCTGTCTCCATTTTTGAATACCAGTGTGACAAGAGCTATCTTTCACTTATCAGGGAACACTCCCAATTCTTAGGGATATATTAAAGACCTTTGTGAGTGGCAGAGCAATTTTGTTCAGTGAGAGGGCTATAAGTTTCATATCTCTTGACATATTTAATGGTCTGGGACCTTGTGACTTGTTTGAAATAGAAAGGAGGCTATCTGGTGTCAGGGTTGGAGGGTTGGTTAGTATTGTGAGGCAAAATAGTGGGCTGAGTTTTTAGGTACTCAGGCAGTAGCATCGAACTTAGGTCTGCGAAGGCATTATTAAAAACATTTGCTAAGTCCTTGGGTTGCTGTATCGGGTCAGAAGGAGTAAGAATTAGATTGGGAGGCACTCTAGATTCTTTGCCAGTCAGAGTTTTAACGGTATTCCAGAACTCCTTCCCATTTCCCCATGTTCTTCCCATTAGGTTCTCATACCTAGAGATGGGCAAAATCCTCAAATTTCATTACACAAAATATTTTGTAAAATTTGCGCATTTCGCAAAATATTTCACGGGTGCGAAATATGAAATTCCACTGGCAAAATGCTGAATGTTGCCATCAAAATGCAGAATTTTGCCAGCAAATGGCAGAATTTCACCTGCGAATGGTGGAAATTCGCCACTCACGGGCAAAATTCCACCATTAGCAGAAGAAATCCTGCATTTTGTTGGTGAAATTCTGCATTTTGCCTGCAAAATTCTGCATTTCACACCCACAAAATATGTCATGGAATGCGTGAATTTTAGCGAAATATTTCACTTGGCAAAATTTGCTATTTTGCCTGCAAAATTAAATTTCACTACATCTCTACTCATACCTTAAGAATGTGCGAGAAAACACTCCTACAACCATAAAAGTAGTCTTTTCGACTGTATTAACATTCACACAAAGCAAACAATACCAAATAGAGTTTACAGTTAGAACTTTTATTCAGGTGCAGTTAAATATGTATAATTTGGGAGTATGAATATAATTTTTGAAAATAGGAGCAATACAAGAAGCTGTATATTTGCGCACATTTCCTGTCCCCTTTGAAGTATAATGTTATTCAGTGAGTTCAGGCAATAAGGAAGAGCATTCCACACAGTAGGAGCACTAAAGCTAAAGAAGTATTGAGCAGTGCTGATATAACACTGAGGAATCAGTAGGTGCAAGTCATTAGAACCATAAGTTATTCCAGCATAATAGTATAGGCCAGACATAGTTAAGTTTCCTACCCTCAGTACTCAGTTTTAAATCTAAAAATTGAAGAGAACTTTTTTAACTGCTATAAGGCACTCATGGTAGTAGCAGTACTAGTAATTTATTTATTTAGTGCCTAATCCCAAGGCTCTTGGTGCTGTACAGCATAAATTTAAAACACATAAAGAAAGGATCAACATGAAAAATAATCATAAAATATAAACATTGAAAGTGCAACTTTGGTAGTATAAATAATTTAACCCTACACCACTGACACTAAATGAGATCAAATGCTTAGCTAAGTAGGTAGGTTTTTAGACCCCTCTTAAAGGCCTGCACTGAGGGAACTTCCGTCAGAGACCTGAGGGATGAATTCCATAGGTGTGGTCTCTTGATGTCATAAGTCTAGCCCTGGGAGCTGCTAGGAGGCTCACCTCAAAGGAGTAGAGAGGGTGAGCAGTGCAGTAAGGAGACAGGAGCTCACTGAGATAACCCTGACCCAGGCCATATAGGGCTTTGTAGGTCAGCAAACTGACCTTGCAGGAGATTTTCCACTTCACCAGCAGCCAGTACAGGTCACACAGTACCAGCGTCACATGACATGAGCTCAGAAGGCCCATCAGTATCTGGGCCTCTGTGTTCTGCACTAGCTGCAGATGTCAGAGGACCCCTCCACTGACCCCAACATACAGAGCATTACAGTAGTCAAGTCTGGAAGTTACAAAGGCATGTACCAGTGAGGGTAGGTCTTCTGGTGGGACCAAGGCTTTGATCTGGGAGATGTTACAGAGACAGTAAAAACTATTCTGGACTACAGACGACACCTGAGCCTCAAATGTCAGTCTTTCATTCAAAATGACTCCCAGATTCTTCATCGTAGCAGAGGCCACCTGATTAGAGAATCCAAGCACCAGGCTGGGACCCTCTGCTGTGGCCCCCACACCTTGCTGTCACCCAGGCTCTGTCACCAGTACCTCCATCTTGCAGGGATTGAGCTGCAGTCAGCTAGAGGACATCCAGTCCTGGATCTTGACCAGGCATAATTTCAGTATATCAACTGCACAAGTAATCCCAGGTGCAAATGACAGATACAGCTGTGTCATCTGCATAACAGTGGAAGCCCAACCCATACCATCTGATATCATCCAGGGGCAGCATGTACACTGCAAACAACATAGGTGAGAGGATTAAATCATAGGGTACACCACAGAGCAGGGGCTTTAGAAGTGAGGAAACATTTTCCGTCACCACCCTCTGCATCCTGCCACTGAGTAAAGACTCAAACCAGCTGGTGACCCTACTAGCAAGTCCACTGTACTCCCTGAGCCAATCCAGCAACAACCTATGGACTGCAGTATTAAATGCTGATGAAAGATTGATAATTGTGTGATAACAGCACTTCTTGGGTCTGTATGTCACTTAGATTTGCCTCACACCTCACATCATGTGGCATGACATTATCACACAATAATGCACACCCTGTAATGACTTACTGCTTAATTGTAGCAGGCTTAAATAAAAGACAGGAAGAACCAATGTTACTTTCCTACGAAAATATGCATATAGTAATATATAGAATAATGCAAGGAGAAGTGTGGTTAATGAGGATTTTATGCACAACCGAGGTGTGTGATGCCCCATAAACCCTGAGGGGTTTATCTGGGCATCACACACTGAGGGTGTGCATGAAATCCTTGTTAACCACACTTCCCCATGATTTATTTTTTTATATTTACTGGTTAATGGAATAAATGGAGAGAGATGAAATCTGTAGCAGTGGGCAACAAGAATGTTTATTTAAGTTGAACAGAGTGCAACAGTTGTTCATAACAGCTTGAACTTTTTTGTGAACAGCTTAAACTACTTTTTGAAAAGAAGTGCTTTAATTGAAGTTTTTAAAGGTATTTAAAAGAATTCGTAACATTTGCAGCATTTTCAGAGCAATCTCCTGACCCATTTATCTCTTAAAAGCATAGTGTTTTCAGCTGATGTAGTATTCCGTAAAACAGTTTGCTAACTGAAATTCAGAGCTTATTTGAAGGAAAGTTTTAAACCAGGCAACAGTTTTTGTAAAGGTAGTTTTCTTCTGTTTCTGCATGTGAAAGCCATTGCACTGCATTCGGTTGTCTGCCAGATGTGATGCCTTAGGGAAAAAGATGAAAGTGTCTTGTTTAGTAATGCAGAATTGAGTGACACAGAGCTGCAACTTTTAACTGTTTCACTTACCTTGGCTAGTCAGAGTCTGACTCATACAGGACCCAGTGTCTTTTGTTATGCTCGTTTTTTGTTTGTGTTGCTTGTGTGAGAAGGCTGTCTTTCATGCTGGTGGTTTTCTGTCAGCAGCGTGAGCGAACCACCAGCACGAGGACAGTTTTTCAGAAGGGTGTTATAGTACACTTGTGGCTACTTTGGGACCCATGGTTTATGGAATTCATAATTCACATGAGTGAATTACAGAGTTTGTGAGGTTGTGCCAGCAGTGACTAACTGATACTAACCAGTAAATATATATACTGTAGATACGTAGCACATACCAATGTTAAACAGCAGATGACAGCAATGGCAATGCATGGTTAACTGACAATGGTCATTTCAAAGTTGTTTAAGTACTGTACGTGCTTCTAGTGGTGAGGTAGGATTCCCAATCATGTGGTGCTGGTAAGGTTCAGTAAAGGGAATGCCTCACATTGTCTTTTTTTTAATACAGTGCTCCTTTGATTATCTGACAATTTTGATACAGAACAAAATGGGTCTTATACTAAGGATGGTGAATAATTAAGTTCTATTAAAGAGATAGATCATTTTTCATAAAAGTGTCATATTTATTTGTAAATAACAGGTTATTACAAATCATTAAAATCATTCAAATCACATTTCATGTGGCTTTCTTATTATAATCACTCTTCACAACATTCTGCAATTGCAAAATAATGGGCAATTAACTCAGATAAAAAGAGAATGTAGAATTAACTCTGCTGGGCCAACATAAGGCATGATCATGATCTTCTTGTCAGAATTCCCACAGATGTTGCCTGTGCTATGCTGTTTCCTTGGACAGAAAAGTAAATGGGAGCTGCCCATGGAAGTGTACAAACTCTGCATATAGTAATTTCAAAGAACCTATTGCAAAATAAGTTTCCACCCCATTCTCAATATCCTAGAAATCATGATTATACTCACAGGTGTGACACTTTTCAGACTGCGCCCATTAACACCTCCCAGTGAATGATAAAGGCTACAATCAGTGAAAGACTTGATAACATGGGGATAACACAGGGGCAAGTAGACAGTGGCAGAATTTACATTTTGAAAATGCACATAGTGGCATGGAAGTATACCACAGCTGGTGGATAACAGGGGATAGAAAACTGAGGGTGCAACGTATGTGCAGATTAAAATGTAGGGAACTAAACTAGCAATTTGCATTGCTGTAGTATCTCAAGTATTTTTTTTTTACTTTAGTTACCCAGGATAGCCAAGGTGAGAAGCAACATCTCATTTTAAGATGAGTCCAGCTTTTAATGATTTCAACAGCTGCACAGGCTGGAGGAACTTGAAGACTGAGAGGTTAAATGACCTACCTGAGATCACACAGTGACTGTTTGGCTCTGGTGAGGTTTTAACCTGTAATCTCCTAGTTCCCAAGACAGTGCTCTAACCACTAGACCCCACTGCCTCTATATTATCTAACAGACATTGATACAGAATGGGGATTCACCAATATTTTCTGCACAGCAATTTTTGAAGTGATCCCAGGTCTTACGAAAGTTGCACTAGTGTGTATAAGAATTTTTAGATAACAAATTTCTACAGAGTTTACTTCTGTATATAGCCTGAGGTGTTACTGTATTACTGGCACTAATGCAGGGAAAACTGGATTACTGTACATCAGCCTAATCTATGGATACAGGAGTATCTTCTGTAAATAGGATTATTGCAAGCACATTACTGGAAGGCAGTTGGCCTAGTGGTTAGAGCACAGATTGGTGAAGCTGAATCCCCAATTGCAGTTTACTCAGTGTGTGACTTTGGGCAAGTCTCTGAAACTCCCTGAGCTTAATCTCTCTGCAATCTATCTCAATTCTATTTTTGTGCTCTTAGAAGATCATTAGGCACTTTTTTCAGTTGTTTCTTTTTCTCCTCTGCTATGTAAAACCGCTCTATGTATCTGTCAAACACATGGGCATTAACTTAATACATGAAACTCTACCTGTGTTCTGTATGTCAATATTTTTTTTCTTTTTGATGTTTCCTTTTCCTGGCTAAATAAGCTCCTATGCAGGTAAATTCTTCCAACTCTGGTTTATAAATAAGAGCTCATTCTCTATTTGCCTTATGGAAACAGGAATAGCCCATTTCCATTGGAAAAAAAAAACATGGGGAAGCCATGTCAATACATCAAAATGGAAGAAGGGAAGGGGACACAAGGCAAAGAAGAGAAAGGGTAATGAAGGCTAGGGAAGGAAGGAAATGTGATAGGAATGGTTAGGTCTGTCATAGGATGATCCTTTATATCAGTATTCTAATAAAGGGGATATTATATTAAAGAAGGGCAATGCTTTGTAAGTTACAACATCACTTATATATGTGTAGAGTAATACTTTAAAACTCACAGAATGGCACGGTCGAGCCTACAAAAATAATCGGGTTGGGGGGAACTGTGTCCCTCCTTATAAATGTTTTTTTCCTCCCTTTGTTGCATGGACCAGAACTGTAACTTATGAATTTTATTAAGGAGCTACAAGAAGAAAAAAAATGGGCTGATTAAAAATAAAATAAGTGTGAGCTGTATGTAAATAAGATATTTATTTATTTATTTATTTAACATTCGGAATTACAGCCCTTTGAGTCATAGACTCATTTACAAAGGCTCCACATCAAAAAACAATAAGGACTTACCTATAGTAATAAGCAGTACACTCTTCAGGTAAGAGAAACAAGGGAGAAAACAAGGAATGGAAATTATGCATATACTTTTGACAATGGTTGGGGAGGGGTGATCCTGGATGGGTGTTGTAGCTTCAGTCATCCTTTAATGGTTGTCAGGATCGATGCATGGAGGGGACGCTAAACGGGACTACTCTCTTCATATAATTTCTCTTATTGTCATAATCTTTACATTTTTAGAAGGAAACTGCAATACATTGATATCTCTAGGGGTGGAGGCTTTGGGGTAAGGACGATTTTTTTTTTGTTAATGCACTGGTAGGGTGTTCTATTTTGGTAATAAACAATGGTAGGGTAATAGGATCACAACCACATGTTGACACACAGCAACCAAAAATAAAGAAATGTTGATAAAATTTCACAAAGTTAAAAACCACAATGAAGTTATATATGTTTATTGTATTTACACAAACTGCAGGGATCATTAAGAGTTTTAAACAGGAATGCCAAAGGCATCCAGGATAGAGTCAAGAGAACCAAAATCTCTAATTACATTGACAAAAACCAGATCAAATGTATTCTTTTGCAAGAAACTCACCTGATGCAAATAGATTTTCTATTTTATAGTAAGAAATGGGGAGATGGGCTTAATGCCCCTCAAACTGACAACTCTAGAGGTGTCTCAATATTGGTTAAGAAAAATTCTGGTATCACAAGTAGAAGATCTATTCTAGATGCCAACGGCGGATATATCATGTGTGAAATCTATGTATCTGGGAAAAATGCACATTAGTGAACATATATGGCCCTAATGAAAACAATTCCAGGTTTTGTGATTAAATCTATTTGGAATTGACCACCTTCACATCCCCATATGTTATACAGTAGCTGGCGACTTTAACTTAGTTCTGGACCCTGGTCTAGCTAGATCAACTGAAAGACAGGGAAAACCTACTTCAGCTACTAGCAAAGTTTTACAATATATACAAGATCCGAACCTAGTAGACCCTTGGAAATCTCATCGTCCATATGCCATTCATTACTCTTTTTTTCTCACCTGTTCATCAAAAGTACTCCAGACTAGATTTCTTCCTGGTTTTGTGCTCTATATTACAGCAAATTCAAGACATCACATATAAAAATATTATCCTTTCAGATCATTCTCCAGTTATCATGGAGATGGCCAAGGATGACACCCTCTTACCAGATCATTTAAATTTGATCCCATGTTAATTAAAGATGTACAGTTCTGTCGATATATCAAAACTGAAATGGACATTTTTTTCAACATAACCCATTGGATTCTAAAGCAATAAACATATGGTGGGAAGCATTTAAAGCAGTCATAAGAGGTGGGGTAACCACTTTCTCTATTAAAAGAAAAAAACACAGACAAAAAAATGCTCAAATTAGAACAACTTATTGCTACCAACGAATCTATACATGTACAAACCAATAACCCAACCATTTTACAAGAGCCACTGACCCTTAAAAATTAGTTTATTAAATTGGCTACAGAGGAGGCAGAGTGACAAATAATGTAAACCAGAAGAAAGTACTACAATATGGGAGAAAAACAAGATAAATTACTAGCCTGGCAGATCAAAACTCAGCAAGAACAATCTAATATATCACATATTTATGACCTCTTGGGACATATTCTTGACTCACCAACTAAAATAAGTGAAGCCTTTTTTCAATACTATCAGCAATTATATAAATCTGACCATGATAATATAAAGGTTGATGGTGAACAATTTCTATCCTCTATACCATGTCCCAAAGTCCCATTTGACCGAATTGAAATGCTAGATGCTCAGAATTACAGTGGAAGAAATCAGACAAGCTATTAAAAACCTTACACCAGGGAAGGCTCCCAGCCCAGATAGCCTGCCTATTGATTTCTATAAGTACTTCATGAAAGAACTCTCTACGCATCTGAAATTAGTATTTAATCAGTACTGGAGACAAGTATACTCCCTCCCTCCTTTACTGAGACTAAGATTTTAATATTCAGGAAAAACGATAAAGATCCTTTAAACCCGGCATCATACAGACCTATCTCTTTAATAAACTCTGATGCAAAGATATTGGCAAAGAATCCTTGCCACCAGTTTGAAAAGAGTGTTGCCCAATCTCATGCATCATGATCAAAATGGCTTTATTAAAGGCCATATGCTTAGAACCAACATTAGAAGAACACTTAATATACTAGATAAATATAAAAACAAAAACCTTTCAGTACTACTGTTGGATGCAGAAAAAACTTTTGACCATATAGAATGGGACTACATCAAACTTGTCATAAAAAAATTCAGTTTTGGTCAGCAATTTTAAACTTGGGTCGACATTCTGTACTTCAACCTGGTGGTAAGGGTTAAAACTAACATTAAAGTGTCCCAAATTATACAGCTTCAATGGGGTACTAGACAGGGTTGCCCTTTATCTCCCCCCCCTTATTTTCACTTTGGCAATTGAGCCCTTGGCCATAGTTATACGAGAAAGTCAAGATATCGGAGGTACAGATCATCGCATAAGCTTATATGCTAACAATGCCCTGATCTTCACCACCAACCTTAATAAATACAACCCAGCCCTACATAAAATTATGTCACAATTCAGGATAATCTCCGGCTATAAGATCAATTGGACCAAGTCCAAGGTCATGGAGTCTAAACATCATTCAGATCCTTTTAAACCTTCCTCGTACTGCCCTGTACAAAGGGTAACTAAAATTAAATGCCTGGGCATTGTTATAGATAGAGAATTGACAGATCTATTTACTCTGATCTTTCACCCATTACTGACCAAAGTTAACAATGATCTAAGTCACTGGCAATCACCCCCCCTCACTCTTATAGATAGGGTAAACATGGCAAAAATGAATATACTACTGAAACTCCTATTTTTATTCCAGAATCTTCTGACTGAATTAAATGACGGGTTCTTTAAATGGTTAGAGGGTATCATAAAAAAATGTCTTTGGAATGGAAAAAAAATCTGGATTGAAATTTTTCAAATTATATCTTCCCTTAGAGAAAGGCGGCTTGGCCCTCCCCAATTATAGGCTCTATTACTATGCTGCTAATTTAGGCATCACACACAGCTGGTTCTCTGCTAATGAATTAGATTCATTAACACTGATGAAAATGTCCTGAAGCCCTTATAAAAACAAAACATATACAATACGTGGGCAGTCACAGTAAAAGACTTGAGTCCATCACCTTTTATACCAGAACCTTAATTTACGTCTTGCATAAAATATTAAATTGGGTGAAGATAAAGATTAACTGTTCCACACAGTCACCCAACTATCTAAATAGCCATTTCACCCCTTCCATTATGGAAAATAACTTTAAACAATGGTACAACAAGGGGCTATGTGAACTTTATTTATTTGTTTTTGGTAACCGGGTAGAGTGCACTAGACATAGAGATGCCTATTTTCGGACACAACCCTGGAGGTTACAACAAGGTGATGCATGACAATGGAGGAAATACCGTACAACACTTAGCTGATAAGAATACAATACAGATGATAAACAGTCAGTACAAGTTTAGTTAACAACAAGGGGCAGAATAGCACCCAGAGTTTCAGAGAAAAATATGCAGTATAAAAGTAACACGTACTATTATAAAGAACCTTCGTAAAAAGCAAGTAGAACAATAGCAAACTGAGCAGGAGAGCAAAGGGAGAATGGAGGCGGACTGCGATCTATATAAGGTACAGGATGATCAGGTAAGTGCAAGAGGATGGGAGACAAGAGCTGGAAGTAGTGGTAAGGTGATAAAGGAGGCGGGGGAGTAAAACCTACAGTAGTAGCTTTAAGGAGGGGTTAAGGTGGATAGAATCATGTACATGGGGCTAATTTGGTAAGGTAATCCAGGTGTTGCTTTTTATAGAGGTCATGACTTGGTGCTAGCTAGACATCTGAAGGAATGGATTACCAGTAATGGGTGGCAGCATGGGAGAAAGCATGGACAACCTAGGCTGTTTTATACCTCGGTATATGCAGGAGAGTTAGGTCAGCTGACCTTAGTCCATGTGAGGAGGTTTGCCAGGAAAGCATGGAGGCTAAGGATGCTGGGGTTCCAGATCTGATAATGCTATCAGTCAGAGAGCCGAGAGAGGAATTGATGAGTGGATGGGGAGGGCCATTTTAGGTCAGCATAGAGCTGACAGTGATGTTTACAATGAAAGAAGGCAGAGTCATAGTATCAGATGTTATTGTAAGTAGTGTCCCACCTTTGAAGAGAGGTTTTTGAGGTGCTTAAGTATGTGACAGCACCATAGTAGAGGGAGTAAGAGCATAACTAGTTTTGTAAGCAACCCCAATTTTGACATTTATGGGTTGACAGATGGAAGAGATGTGTTGGTCGAAATTCAAGGATCCATCAAGCAACATGCCCAGGTATTTAAATGAGCTAACAGTGTCTAACAAAGAGCCATTTGCATAGTGGATTTTTAGTGTGTTAATATTGCTTCTGAGCTTGGCATCAGAACCAAAAATCATAGCTTGAGTTCTGCTAGCATTTAAGACAAGCTTGTTTTTGGAGAGCCAGGACTGAATGGTCATGACATCAGATGACAGGATTAGGTTGATATTTGCTATATTCCTACAGCTGTAATATAGAACAGGTCACCTGCGTACAGTAGGGATGAGCACCAATGGGTATACAGAGAGATCTTGCTGATGAAGTTTGAGAATTGGAGGGGGCCAAGAATGGACCCTTGAGGAACTCCTATATTTATAACTGCTGGATTGGACATGGCAGAATTAAATTTCATAACCTGTTTCCAGTTTAATAGGTAGCTATCAAACCAGTCCACTACTTGTGGCAAGAAACCCAGAGATAGCAAATTAGCAAGGAGAAGGAGGTGGTCGACAAGATCAGACACTTTATTTAGATCTATGAAGATCATGCCTGTGAGAAGGCCCTTGTCCATGGCAGTAATGACATCATTTGTAAATTTAAAGAAGGGCTATAGTAGTACTATGACCTTTGCGGAAACCATGTTGGCTTTCAAAGAGGAGGTTATTGTCTAGGAGGAAGAATATAGTTTGTGATGCTATCAGTTTCTCTAGAATTTTGCCCAGAACAGAGAGAATAGCTACTGGGCGATAGTTTGAGATGTCAATTTGTATTCCCAAAATAAAATTTTAGACTTTAATACACTTAAAAGGCATTATGATTTATCAAATAAAGAATTTTATGGACAACATCACAAAGAATTTGCTGTCACAAGATAACTCTTCTTTGGAAGAATTACAATCCATCTTGACTGGCCCTAACTACAACAAGATATTTTCTGCCGTATATAAATGGATGTTGGAACAAAATAGCTTTGACTCCACTTTAAAAATGGGACGAAAAATTAAATATTAATCTATCTGGAGCTCAGTGGGCTAAAATTATGAACATTAAAGGGTTGTGACTTAAATCAATCAGGATGCAGCAAATCCACTTCAATATCTTCCATAGAGTCTATTTTACTCTGCACCAATTAAACCTGATGAACCCTGCAGTACCTGCTTCATGCTCAAGGTGCCATAACCAAGTTGGCACCCTGGAACATATGTTAGCAACATGTTCTAGACTGGACACATGGTGGAGCAAAATCTTGGACACACTAGCTAAATAGCCACACAGCCGGGACACACAGCCAGGGATAGAGCAGGACAGTGGGTACCTGTAAAGGCCGCAGGACCCCATCCCACACAGCCACATAGCCGGGACACATAGCCAGGGATAGAGCAGGACCATGAGTGCATGTTAAGGCCGCAGAACCCCATCCCACACAGCCAGGTCACACAGCCAGGGATAGAGCAGGACCATGGGTGCCTGTAAAGGCCGCCAGACTCCATCTCACACAGCCACAAAGCTGGGATGCACAGCCAGGCATACAGCAGGACTGCAGGTGCCTGTAAAGGCCGCGGGACCCCATCACACACAGCCGGGACACACAGCCAGGGATACAGCAGGACCACGGGTGCCTGTAAAGGCAGCAGGACCCCATCCCACACAGCAGCACAGGTGGGACACACAGCCAGGGATAGGGCAGGACCACAGGTGCCTATAAAGGCTGTGGGATCCCATCCCACATAGCCACTCAGCCGGGACATGCAACCAGGGATAGAGCAGGACTGTGGGTGCCTGAAAAGGCCACAGAACCCCATCCCACACAGCCAGGGATAGAGCAGGACCATGGGTACCTGTAAAGGTAATAACAGCCCCTCTGGGAAAACACTGTTTTACAGGGGACTTTTCTGCCCTCCTATACCAACTCATAGTCTCTTGTGGATCATTTTTGCCTGCTCTCTGCCTATATTTCCAGCACTCCGTAGCTGAGCTTTAAGAGCCCAAGAATCACTGCATTTGCTGCGTTTTGGACTAATCTTTTGTACCTGTGTGCATACTACCACCAACCTTGGGATACTCTGTTATGTGCCTGCTTTTTAGTTCTGAGCTAGCGACTGTATCTAACTCCACTGTGCAGCCTTAGTTGCTACTAGCTTACTACTTGACTAGGCCCCATTTTTCCACTGCCTCTCTCGCTCATTTGGCCCCACAGTCCGCGCATATGCACTGGGCTCAGAGTTCACGCATAAGCACTAGGCACTGCAATCTCTCCCTCTGCATACTAATGTTTTTCCCTTTGTTTGCTCCCTTATTTTAGGCCACGGGACCCCATCCCACACAGCCGGGGAGGACCATGGGTGCCTGTAAAGGTAATAACAGCCCTCTTGAACAGCAATATTTTGCAGGAGTGTTAGCCTGTCGACACTTCGTTTTGACTGTCCCGCCCACCCCAATCACCCTCCCACCCAGGGGCGTCCCTTAATTTAAGGACCTCCCCTGGTCACTTAACTTCCTGTCCCCTGTTTTTTCTAAGTCTCTGTTTTTCCTTCTGCAGGTTATACGCTCCCACCTATAAGTGGCAGCACTGTGCATCACTCCTCCACTACTTGCAGTTCTCTGCTCATTCTCACACTGACTTTTTCTACTCCTCCACTACTCTCCTCCTCCCCACTCTCTTGTTCCCTGGGAGCACTACCCTCAGTGTCCCCTAGGAGTCACTACTGGCCCTTCCTCAACTTCTCCTTGCACCATACTTTCATGAGCCTTGCCACCCTGCACACTCAAGTTTCATAGGCCCTACCCAGGCTCCCTCCCTGGGTCTCGAACCTTGCACTCCCTGCACCAGAGCCCATAGCCCTGCCACTGTGCCAAAGGGACTGCCACATTTCAGGAAGATACTCACTACCCTTTATGTCTCGGACCATGGCCAATGTGAGTGTGCTCCGAGTGACCGCTCAACTGGCACTGCTTGTTCTGATGTTTCTTAGCATTGACACCTTCCCCCCCACAGGTCTCACACCCCTGCCAACCCACCCACACTCACTCCACACCCTACCACACCCCAGCCCCCTACCATGCCCACCACCCCTCCTTTGCACCCCCCAGCTCATCTCTCCCTGCCTCCCCTTCCCCAACTCCCCATGGCTTCCACTCTATTTGGCCATTCCAGCATTTCAGTCCCTCCCCATTCATATCCCATCCTGGGGCCAGGCCACACACAGCACCATGCCCACCCAACATAGAAAGCACCTGGCTCTTTTCAGACTCATCTCCCTCCTTCTTCTACTGTTAGGCAACATCTACCCCAATCCAGGTCCTGCCACATCCAGCCCCCAACCGCCCATCACTCCGACTGGGCTATGCATGGCTTTGGTGAATATATGCAGCCTCCCTAAAAAATTCATCGACCTCCAGGGCTGGGTTGCATAACACCAGCCAGATGTCCTAGCCCTAGTGGAAACTTGGCTCTCCAAGAACACCCCAGACCACTTTATTGCCCTACCAGAATACACATTTTCAGGAAAGACAGGGTTGGGAAATGTGGAGGAGGCTGTGTGATATACCTCTGAGATATGCTTCAAGGGCTTGCCCTCCCCCCACCTCAGCTGGAGCATGGTGCCCAGGCAATCTCCCTCAAAATTAACACTGGTGACTCCAGAGCCCCCCTAATATTCACAGCTGCCCATATCTCCCTGCGCCACCAGAATCTTGCCTTTCAGTCACTACTAGACCATCTCTCCAACCTGCCCAGCAAAACAGAACAGATCACGATGGGAAATCTCAATATCAACTGGCTCTCCAGCTCTGCCTCTCAAGCCACAGATGCTATTGCAGCCCTTGACCTTACCCAGCTGGTTACTTCACCCGCCCGGTTACACCCTACCAAAGGCTCCACCATGCTTCTGGACATTGTCCTTTCTAACATACCCCATAAAATCACCAGCACCACCATTCTACCCAAGGTCCTAAGTGAAAACTCTCCCATCATCCTCTCCTGGTCCTGTAAGATAAAAAAGCCAGCACCAAAAATTGTCCTCCGGTGGTGCCTATGCCCTGGCAAACTGACTCAACTCAGAGAGTACCTTGCAAACTGGGACTGGTCCCTGATTAAAGTAGCCACTGACATTGCCACTGCTTTCAGTTACTTTGTCAACTTGTTTAATGCTGCATGTGACATTTTAGCTCCCCTTAAGAAATAGTTTATTAAGGAGTGTGACTTCCCATGGATAACCCCCTCTCTAATCAGTCTAATGCGGAGCAGAGTTAACCTCTGGCACAGAGCAATCGAATCTGACAAGCCCGCGGATAGACAAGCCTATAGTGCTGCATGCAATAAATGCTCCTGGGCCATCCACAAGACAAAATCAGATTACTACAGATCTACCCTTGTCTCCTCCTGGGGGTCTGCCTGTAAGTTCTGGGACAATATAAAGAAATTTAATGGGAAATCTGTAACACCCCCACCTGCCCAACTCGATGTCAGTGGCTCACTCACCACAGACCCGCAGGGCATTGCCGACAGGCTCAATGATGCCTTCTCGGACCTCAGCGCAGTTCTCCACACCAACTTCTTCGACCCTGCCCCTGCTCTTCCCACCCCCCCAACTTCCTTACCCCCTTTCTATTTCAGGGCCCTCACACTGTCCGAGGCCAAACCCTACCTACTTAAAGCTTTCAATGACTTCTGCCATAGTAATGACACACTGGACCCCAAACTTCTATGACTAGTCTTGGATGGAGTACTTGTGCTCCTTACCAGCCTTCTCAATCTCTCCCTCTGCCTCAGCCAATTACCCCATGCCTGAAAGACCACCGTGGTCACCCCACTACACAAAGGTGGGGACCGTACTTCCCCTGTGAACTACAGACCGATATTGATCCTGCCCCCCTCTCAAAAGCCTTAGAAAAGGTTGTAGCTGACCAAATAACTGACTACCTCGACAAACACAATCTCCTCTGTGCACAGCAGCATAGTTTCCATATCGGGTATAGTACCACCACTGCCCCCATTGAATTTTCCAGCTACATACACACAGCCCTGGATAAAGGGCTCCTCACGGGAACAGTCTACATCGACCTATCGAATGCTTTCAATACCATCTGCCACCCGCTTCTCATATCCACCCTCTTGCAGCTAGGTTTCTCACAAGGCCCCCTGTCCTGGTTCTCCAGTTACCTCACCGACTGTTCACAGTATGTGAAAATCAACAGTACCCTCTCCAGCACCCAACAGGTCCTCTCGGGTGTCCCTCAAGGCTCAATCCTTGGACCTCTGCTTTTCAGTCTGTACCTAAACAGGCTCCTCAGCTCCTGCTCAGAAAAAATGCTCCTTTACTCAGACGATGCAGTCCTCTTCTCATCCCACCAGGCCCCCACTCATTTCCAAAATGCCTTACAGAATTCCTTTAACCAGGCAGAATCCTGGTTCCTGGACCGACGACTTGTAATTAATCTAAAAAAGATGAATCTGATACTTTCCCCGCACTCTCAAAACAAGCACAAGGATGCCCCTCTCTCTGTCCTGTCTAGTAACCTCCTTCCCCTCGAACAACTAAAAACCTACAAATACCTGGACATAACCTTTGACTCAGCTCTCTCCTTTCATGACCACACATGCATCCTTGCAACTGCCATAAACACACGTGTTGGTCTGCTATACCGCCACAAGAGCTGCCTCTCACCTGAAGCCCTGAGGCTTGCCATCACCTCCTCAGTGCTCTCCCTAGTGGACTATGGCCTTCTAGTGTACGGTGCAGCAGACAAGACTGCACTCAACAAAATTAAAATGTCTCTAAACAAGGCCTGCCGTCTACTTACTGGCTCCCGTGGACTCACCCACACATGTACATTATATGCCCTTGCAGATATTCTCAACCTTGAGGAGAGGTTGCGTTTCCAAACTTGTCTCCTCACCAAGAAAATAGTTGCTGGCTTAACACCTGCAGGACTATCTACTATCATAACTCCCTCCGTCCCTACTATCTCCACCCAGAGCACATACAAATGGACATTTCAAGTGCCAGAGTCAAGACATCTCTGGCCAAAGGTCATTTCTCTACCGAGTCCTGCCCTGGAGCAACACCCTTCCCCCAGATATCTCCTCTGAACAAAGGATTGGGCACTTCAAAACAGCCCTTAAGCAACATCTAGTCACCACCCGCTGTTGTAACTACACATAGCTGATGCAACCCCCCCCACTGGGGATCCCCCCCTCCTACTGCCCCACTGCCCACATTATATATAGCTGCTTAAGTATCCCCACCTTTACTTTATTAGTAGCTGCTTAAATATCATTAACTGAGTGTAATTTGCTGTGCTTGCAATGATGATTAGCTACCTCACTGTATAGGATCTTGCTCAAAGTCTCACTCTCCTATGACTTAACCTTGTACATATACATACATGTAAAGAATCTTTATTGTTTTACTGTAACCACTTTGTACCTGTGACTGTTATGCATATCTGTTATGTATATCTGTCTTTGTTCCATGATGAGGAGCCTTTGTAAATGAGTCTTTGACTCAAAGGTTTGTAATTCGGATTCTATTCAATAAATAAATAAATTAAATAAATAAAAAATATGTTAAGAAACCATTAATAAAAAACTAAAATGGTTACTACTTGGACAGGGTGTCCCATATTCGGGCCTTACATCTGGGTAACAAAAGCTATTACATTTAGGAATTATAGCAGCCTTTAAGTGTATTTTGCAGAAATGGAAAGATGGTAACCCACCTGAATACACTCAATAGCTAAACCACATGGCAGCAATACATAGAATTGAAAAAATACACTATGTCACTGGCAATCAAATGAAATCTTATAAGGATATGTGGTCTTCATTTATAGAGAATTCAAGTTCACCAGAGGTTTTGCTCCACTTAAGTTGAACTGAAAATTAGAACATTATCTGGATGCAATGTTCCCTGTAGAGTATTTCAATAATAATGGGCACAGTGAGGTTGATAATTACTTTGGTTTTCCTACTATATATCTACATAATGGATTTTTTTGCTTAGAACCAATCTCACAATGTTTATCCGAGTAATGATCTTTATATGGAATAAATGGTGATTACCCACTAAGTCTTAACTCTTAAATATTATGGTTGCTATCATGACAACATTGAATAAAAAAAGATCATTAGGCACTTAAGTTGGCAGCAACCTACTCTCCCCTCCAGAACCAACAGCAACATACAGTATACACAAAAACCTATATAAATGATAAACTGCACTTGAGATCAAAGGATACAAACAATGAAACAGTTTATTAAAGTGCAAAAAATATTTGGGTACAATAGCGAGCACACACAAACTGAACACTGCAGAGCAGACATTCACTCAGCCACAGGTTGTTGGTACTGAGCATCACATGCTGTAGTTTCCGTGTATTCTGTCGAATCCCCCCCCTCCCAAATCACAAAATTCTAAGGGATACAGTTAGTTTGAAAGACAGAATATAAAACTGAATTCCTTTCCTTTCTTCTTGTGCCTATCCACTCTCTAATATTTCTCTAATCTGTCTCTGTAATATTTAAATTATTTTAGTTGTTGTTCACCCAGGCAAGTTGGCTGAGACAGTATAGTTTTCTCTATATCTCTGGAAAGATGGACAATAGCAGCTGTAGTAAAAGCTTAAACAATGTATTACAACAAATCACAACAAGGTTCATATGGTAATTATTTGCCTACATTTTTGCAAACCCTGAGGAACTGAATATGACATTAGTAACAATGAATCTCCCTGGGCACCTAAATAGTAGTCCACCTATTGTAAAGTTCTTTGAGATACAGTCAGTATAAAGGTGCCATATACAATATATTACACCAAAGTCATGTTTTTCCTTGTCCTATAAGTTCACCTGCTTTCTGGCAAAGTATTAAACAAGCATTTTGATTGGTATAGATCACTCACTTATTATCCAGTGCTGGAGCTTAATCAGTGTGCTTAACATACATGTCCAGCCATACACCCAATGCATTTTAAGTATTTGTTCTGTTCAAGTTGTACATCATAAACAGTCTTAATTATGGTTTGGCAAAACCATTCTAAAAATCTAAGAACCCCCTAGAACCTGGTCAGTTCTAAAACTAAAACTACTGTATAGTGGCTAAGGTCAGATGCAGAAAAGCTAGCCATCATGTTTATAATGTGGTGCTGGTAGTGGTACAACAATGTGCTCTAAAGTCTGATTCCATTACTACTAAATAGGTTTTATGGGTTAAAATGGTCTACTTTTGGGGTGGGTATTAGTTGTTCTAATTGTATTATAGCACAATTAAGGTAGAACTGAAGTGACAAAAAAATGGCCTACTATTGACTAACACTGGATTCACACCTGTATCTGTAAGAAGGGGTAACTGGCACAGGTCTAGAATGAGTAATTCTCTATGTGCAAAGATAGGGTGCATAGCTTGTTGACTGGCTTTGTTACTGAGAGGCACTGCTAATTAGAATAATTGGGGATCCAGTATATTTGCTGTAGCATTCTTGTTTAACTTGATGGGAAAAATCAGTTTGAGTACAACTAAGAAAGAGTAATATCAGATCAGGAGTGGTATGAAGACTGCCAACCAGAAGGAGGACATGGATAGGGCACTGGGAAAGGAAATCAAGACAGCAGCCACACAAGTAGAGGTGCTAATGGATGACCTCAGCCTGCAAGATATAGACTGAGGAAATATCAGTGACCAAAAGAGATAGGAGTCAGGCTCTGGTGGGTGTGCTGTAGGAGTGATTTCTAGTATGGTGAGTTAAGAAACCTAGCTGGTAGGCAACAATTCCTGATGTGGTGCTCTCAAATAGAGACATCATTTGGAATATGAAGGTGGATGATCCCCTAAGGACTAATGTCCACAACTCAGGGTGGTTAGTACAGCACTAGAAACTCACTGATCCAACTCAAGGACAATGGTCCTGTCCTTCAGAAGGATGGATCTGGGGATGATGGGACAATGCTTAGTGAAAAACAAACATGGTTAGGGTAAGCAGTAAGAGCGGATGCCTAATGGGTGAACATTAAGCAGGGGTTAACAGACGTAACCAATTCTTGTATAACTCAGGAAAAAAGGCAAATAAATAATTAAAAAAAGTGTGTCATTCTAATTTAAGAAAGTTTTTGTAGCAAAGGATTATCCACAAATTAAAGGCCTTGGTCAGATCTCTGAACACTGCCCCCATGACAAGAGCGCAATCAAAAGTATCATAAAGGTCTTTGGTAAATCTGAGCAAAGCCATCAAGGTGCTGTGGTCTTTGTTGAAACCATGCTGATCAGGTGAGAGTAAGTTGTACTGTATTTGCTTAAGTAGGATGATAACTATGTGAAGACACATTTCTCCAGCAACTGGACAAGCACAGGGACAACTGAAATAGATTTGTAATCGGAGTTTATGTTATCACCATTCTTTATAGACGGGTATTAGTAGCGATTATCCAAGAGGAGGAAACTGTTTTGGTAGTTAGTCACAGATTTAAAATATAAGTGATAAGTACAGTTATTAGGGTAGCAGCAGGTCGCAGTAATCTTGAGGACAGATCATCAGGATCATGACCTTTGTTCACATTCAGCAAAATCAACTGTTTATCAACTTCTAGTTCTGAAATTAACAAAAAATAAAACATGGGAGCCTGAATCACAGAACAGGAGTTCTGTGGCTCTACATGTGCACGTGGCCTACATTAGCAGATAGCTTTTCTAAGTTCTCAACATAACTGGACATATAAAAAAAAAGTGTTAAAGACTTCTGCCAGATCAGCATCTGTGTACTGTTTTCACTTGCAATAACTGTTATTTGTTTGCACTGTATTTATGTTATTTTGTTTTTGCCTTTATGATGTATTCTCCTATGTACCCTCTCCGTGGGTCACACATGGAAATTAACTTTTGTGCAGTGTGCATTTTCCAGTTACTAGTTCTAAATAAAACATAAATAACATTGAGCAGGGTGCCTCAGTTACTACTGAATCAATGGAATTCTTAAGAGTCCAGATGAAATAGATTATTGAATGTATTCCAAAAGCACATTGGGTCTTTAATATTTTCAGTTGATGATCCTGATTTCTGGAAGGGCTTGCCAGGGCAGGCCCAGTAAATATCTTTGACCTTTTGCCACATATCAAAATTGGGGATCACACCAGGGGATTGTTCTTGATAAGTTACAAATTGTAGAGTCACCATTTGTGTAAAGACACCATCTTTCAAGGTCCCATCACTCAGGATAGCAAACAGCCTGTAGATTTATTTATTTATTGATGATTCGGATTACAACCTTTGAGCTAAGCAGCTCATTTACAAAGGTTCCATGTCAGTTCACAAAGGTTACAGAGGTATACATTAGTTACATTGGTGCAATGTTCAGCAATGTGTGACAGGTACAAATCAGTAGTTAAGACAGATCATACACCAACAGCAATAGGTTCTGTCCAGTTCGGCACTGTCATGAGAGCACAGTGTGCCAAGGTACATACATAGGAAGAGAGAGATAGCGGCCCAGTAGGCATTGTCAAGAGAGCACTGCATGCCAAGGACCAGCTTTGCAGCTGGCAAGATGAACATTCAATCATTTCTCCATGTCAGGCAGGCTTCTGACAAGGATTTTCCACTATTGATAAAGTATTTGTATTTAGTCATATAATCAAAAAATATATACACATGAGGCAAAAGAAATTATATACTCTTTTTGTTGATTTTTCATCAGCATTTGACTCTATAAATAGATCCAAACTTTGGAAAATATTAATCGATATAGGTATTGATCATTCTTTACTAATTCTAATTTGTTTATACTAAGGTTCACACTAATGTGTTTAGGAGCCAAGGGGATGGTAAGCCCCTATTAGAAGCTCCTGTCCTTGTTTACCCATAATACTGTATAACATTTCCATCCAGTATATGCCTATCTAACCTCTGTATAAATTGCTGCTTATTTGTGCTTATAACTTCCACTATATACTACTATACTACTATATACTAACACACTAACATCAGTAAGATATGATAATAATGAATACTTAACCCAATATTTTCAAACACAAAAGGAAGTTAAACAAGGTTGTCTTTTGGCTCCTTTACTATTTAATCTTTATATTAATAAACTATTAGAATTTGAGGAAATAAATTTATTAGCCTCTCCTAAAATTAATGAACAACCACTACATATTTTGTCATATGCAGATGACACAGTAATTTTTTCCTTATCCGAATCAGGATTACAAAAAAGATTAACATCTTTCAACGCAAATTTTTAGAACTAAAACTAAAACTAAATCTAAATAAAACAAAAATAATGACATTTGGCAAATGCTCATCACATAAAAAAACAACTAATTTTTACGGCTGTGGGCGGAGCCTACAGCCTTATTGGGATCAGACTGTAGCTCTAAAAATGGCTGATCATGGAACTCCCTTTTTGGACATTTGGAAGTATTCCTCCACAGCTGCAAAACAGTGCACTCCCCCTCTGATTTTTGCTATTTGCTGCTCTATATTAAAGGCATCTGAAGGTAGGGGAGATGCTACTGTATTGTACCTCCAAATGCCTCAGGATATTAACAACAAAACCCTTTTGAAACTTATGTTTCTAGCCCCTCAATTAAACCTTTGTAGGGCTGCAGATTGAGCATCTGTCCAGCTCAGTCTAATAGATTTATTCTATTTCTTTCAGCAACCTTGGGGTTAACTCATTATCTGTTGTATTGGAATTTATTGAAACTCTGAAACAGTCTGGCAGACTACAGTGTCAGATTACAGACAGCCCAGCTGCAGCTTTGTTAGCCATAGCACTAGATGGTAAACTAAAGCTCTTTGTTTATCCACAGGGACAGGTACTGTGCAGCCCCCCACACACACACACACTGTGATGAATTAAGTGCTGGTAAAAAGTAAATAAAGCCCTCAGTTTATCCACAGGTACAGTACCATGTGGGGCAGGTGCAGTGCAAATTTACCCACACTGTGATGGATTCAGTACTGGTACCAGGTAAGGGACTGACACCACTTGGGCTTTAAACCCTTGGATAATCCACAGAGATAGCTAAAGTGTGGAGGCAGGGCAAGTGCTTGGTTTCCACACTGTCTGCATTTAGTCCTGGTGAATGGTGAGAGACTGCCAGAACTGGGGACTATAGCATTTTGTTTATCTACAGTGACAGGTTGCATGCTCACATACACACACACACACACACACACACACACACACACACACACACCAGCATGTTCTCTGACTAAATAAATTCAAGAGGACTGAATTAGTAGCATGTCAGATTTTGATGAATGTGACTGAACAGCACTATATGGCACCAACAAGAAAATAATAAATTGGTATCTGAAATGTTTATCCAAAATAATATTTGAGTGAAAGTATAGAAACTAATTTTTAATAAAAGATGTTTTCCATAGTTGACCATTGCTTCTTAATAGTCATATAATATTACTTCACTATGTAGTGTGCATTTTAAATATTTAACTTGTAAATACTGTTTACACTTGCTGTTATGACCATGTTATGTACAACAGCAAAAATCTCTTTCAAAATAAAAACTCAGAAAGGGAACGTGTTTGTATTAGATATAGAGATATTGTAAATTTATAGTTTGCCAATGGTGTTGGTAAAAATCTGGGAATGTCACACTTCTCAAAGCTTTGCAAAGTTCCCCAACCTCATATCAAGTTCATTACCAATTTCTGAATTTTAAAAAATTGCACATTCGCTCTTCGAAATCACCTTTCGGGACAAGTGAACAAAATGACACTGGCACTCTTCATGAGGAGAGGTTCCAAAAAGGCCATGTTGAAAATCTAGTGCAATACCTCCAAAAATGGCCAAGTTATACCCAGGCGTTGCATAATTTCTATGCACATTTGTAACTTTGGTCATTTAGTAGCTCTTCACAGCCCTATCGGCTCTTGCTAGAGTTTGTTACTGGAGGGATAATACAATAGAAATTGTAAATGAATATTAATACCTTGGGATTAAATTTGTATCTTCTACTAACTGGTCACAACACATATGCGACCAGAATATGAAGGTCAAATTAGTAGCAAAAGCATTATTGAGGTTCAATCTAAAATATGGGGGAAACACAATAATACCAGCACTTAGAGCAGGGGAAGTGAAAATCAACCCCATTCTTACATATGGGGCTGAGGTTTTGGGATCTTATAAAACAGAAAATCTTGAAAAGACCTTTTCTTTTTATTATAAATGTTTATTGAGTGTTCCATGTTCTGTATCAATTGCTATGGTAAGAGCTGAATTAGGAAGAATTCCAATAGATACAATTACAGATCTTACTTTAGTTACATATTGGCTTTGGATAATCAATAATGCTAATAACTATCTCCCAACATATTGCTTTAAAGAGAACATTAAATGGTCACTACAAGATCAAAGCTCTAAGTGGCTAATAGTTTTGAAAAATGTTTTGAATAAAATCAAAATGTTACATTTATGGAATGATTATGTTAAGAAAATTACTATTTCTATGCAATATAGCTCACTTATAAAAAGAAAGTTCATTGAAAATGCAAAAGCTATTTGGAAGACTACTTGATGCTCCCTATCTCCCCTGAGGCAAGGAGAATAATAACATGGACAAGGTTTGAATTAATTACCTCCAAATATATATATTTTAATAAAAGTAATGGGACTAATTTAAATATGATGAATCAATTCTGCAGATGTAATAAAGGTCATGAAGAAACATTACAACACTTGATAACACTATGGGCCAGATATTCAAAACTTTGCCCTGGGGCTAAATTAGCACTGCCCGGAGGGCAAACTTAGCCGGGAGCACAAAGCAAGCCATATTAAAAGGAATAGCCCAGGGCAAAAAGCTTCTGAATATAGCATGGGAATGAGGCCGGGCAAACTGGGCTGGGAGTGCAGAGCCCTGGAATAAGACAACTCTGAATATGGCAACCTGGAAGTGCAAACCACAACAGCAACACAGTGCACAGCAATGTGAAGGTAGGTAGAGGTGAACTATGTGGCCAATGTGTGTGCTAGCATATGTGTGGACCCAGTACAGCTACAGGCAGCAGCGTATAGTGAAAGTACAGTGTGCAGAACTTTAAAATATTCCCTGAACTGTTTGAGCAGCGCTAACACGTTTGCGCGGGTTTAGCGCAGGGCTAAACCGTTAGCCCGGTGCACACACGTTTGCCCGGCACTAAACTTTGCCATATTCAAACGTGACATGCAAATGAGCCTACTTAGGTAATCTCTGGGCAAACATCCAAATTAGCATCTCATTATGCCCTGATTTGCATGTAGTTTGCACCAGGCTAACGGTTTAGTCCTGCACTAAACCCACGCAAACGTGTTAGCTCTGCACAAACAGTTTGGGGAATATTATACAGTTTTGAACACTGTACTTTCACATGCGCCGCTGCCTGCAGCTGTGCTGGGACAACATGGCATAGGCACAGATGGTGGTGGTGCTGCATGCAACTGTCACACTGTAGGTCATGCTACAGTGCACAGCAGACACTACAGTAGCAAGAGGGTCAGTAGTGTGTGGACACAGCAATGCCTATGGTGTGTGGGGCAGTGATGATGACTGCACTATACACACTGAGAGGCCCAACCTGCAGGTGTTTGCTGACAGTGGACATTACTGTTACACTGTTGTGTGACCCACAGATGATGCACCTCTGGCATGGGATGCTCACAGTGGCATATACATGTCCGGCTTTGTGTGCTGTGGCAGTTGTACAGCTGTGCAGTATGTGGCCGAGGGGCATATATTAGCAGAAAGGCACACTGGTGTTGGGGTATTCCCAATACTGGCCCATGTGCACTGCATGATGTGTCCCAGCCTTGTGGCCACACCTGATCTGTGGCACAGCCTAGCCACCCATACACTCTCCCCTCAACATCCTCCATGCCTACAGTGCTGCATGTGTGTGCTGGCATCTGTTGGTGTCCACAGAAGAGTGGTCAGCAGGTGTGTGCTGTATGGCCACACTGCCATGCTGTCCACTGGTGGCAGGGTCACCACTTACTGCCTAGCATGGCTGGGACTGGTGGAAGATGATGGCATCATTGTGATGCCATCAGTTAGCAGCATGTTTCCTCTATGTCTGGCTTTGTCTATGTGTCATATTTATTTGTTAGGGTCGCACAAAGCCGCACAAACACCACACAAAGCTGATTGCCCAGGGTTAAAACAAGCTTTTCCTGGGCAGTAATGTGCACTGTGCTAAGTGTTGCGCTACACTACCAGTCAAAAGTTTTAGAACACCCCCATTTTTCCAGTTTTTATTGAAATTTACACAGGTTAATGTCTCAATGTACTCTGAAATTAAAGCATAGAACAAATAAACAATTGGAGATAAAAAAGAAATCATAGAATCATTTTGTTTAACAAAATTTAATCTAAATTTTTGACTCATCAAAGTAGCCACCTTTTGCAGATATACTGTAACCGCCGAACACACTCGTGGCATTCTTCCTACAATGGACATCAAATATTGTTCGGGAAGTTCTTCCCAACACTGTTGCAGAAGTTCCCACAAATGTGTTGCACTTGTAGGTTGCTTTGCTTTCACCCTTCTGTCCAGTTCATCCCAAACCAGCTCGATGGGGTTTAAGTCTGAGACTGTGCTGGCTATTCCATGATTTGAAGTCTACTGCTTGTTCTTTTCCTCAAGGTAGTTCTGACATAGCCTGGAGGTATGTTTTGGGTCATTATCTTGCTGTAGGATGAACCCCTGACCAACTAGACGTAGACCAGAGGGTATTGCATGGCACTGCAAATGCTGTGGTAGCCCTTTGATTCAGGGTGCCAGTCACTCTGTGCTGTTGTCCTGTGAGCCGCCTATCACGCAAGCTGTTGACTTTCAGAAACTTGTCTTCTGATTCTGTTGTGGCTTTGGGTCTGCCAGACCTCTTCCTGTCAGAGTTTTCTCCAGTTTCCAAGTGCCTTTTGATGGTGTAGGAAACTGTACTCACTGACACCTTGGCTTTCTTTGCAATTTCTCTACAGCAGTTTTTGCTAACCTAAACTTTTTTTTTTAACCTCTAGCAGTTTACCGCTTACCTTTGTACCATTTCAGGTTATTCACTGGACTTGAATTGCTTAAATTTCAATAAAAACTGGAAAAATGGGGGTGTTCTAAAACTTTTGACCGGTAGTGTAAGTCACGCAAAACCACTTAGCGTGGCACTAGTCGCTGAATATAGCATTGCGCCTGTATTCATGTCAGTTTGCCTCTTGCATACATTATGATTTTGCCCGGTGCTAATGCAGTTTGCCTGTGCTATTTGGCCTTTTGAATACAGCAGACCCACGCTAATCCCACGCTAAACCTGCACAAATGGTTTTTGCCCGGCGCAAAGTTTTGAATATCTTGCCCTATGTCCTCTCTAATGAAGCAAGTAAAGAATTTCTTTCAAAGTTCTTAATAACTTATGCAAATGTCAACTATGATGCAGTGTTTGTATTATTCCAGCCAAGATATTGGAGGAAAGGAGGGAGAGGGGGGACATGATAGAAACTTTCAAGTACCTCAGGGGAATCAACAAAGTCCAAGAGGGTAGCATCTTTCAGAAAAAGAGATGGCAAGAACAAGGGGGCACAATTTGAAGATAGAGGGGGGACAGCTCAGAGGTAATGTGAGGAAGTATTTTTTCATGGATAGGGTTGTGGACACATGGAACGGCCTTCCTGAGGAGGTCATGGAGTCAAAAACAGTGGGGTAATTCAAGAATGCGTGGGACAGACGTAAGGTAATTCTAGTGGGGGGGGGTAGGAGGAAGTAGGCTGTTGGTTAACTAGGATCTGCAGCTTATCCATTAGGTAGGGAAACTGGCAGACTAGGTGGGCCAAGCGGTCCTTATCTGCCATCAAATTCTATGTTTCTATATTTAGAAGACAAACTGATGTTATCACAATATACTGTATAGCATCAGTGATCAAAATAAAAAAAGGAGAATGTAGAATTAGAAACATGAATTAATAAGAAAGGTTTTTATTTCTGGTCTAAAATTATAAAGTTATATGTCAAACAAGTTAATGTTTTTTGATAGAAAAGCATTTTCTTCTTGTGGTATCGTATTTATTGAATAGTCTAGAACTCAGCACTTTACAGTAGTAACTAAGTACAGTATTAAATGATCTTGTGTATACATATATATATATTTATTGCCTGTAGATAAACAGATGTATGTCAGTTTCTTAAGTTTTATACTATGTGTAATTGATTGTGTGTATATACTTATTTTCTGTGTATAAACATATGTATATCTGTTTTTGAACTATTGTTTTATGTGTAATTGATTGTAATAACTTTGATGCTAGTAACTTCTAAGTTGATCAATAAAAATGATTTGATTTGCATGCCAAGGTACAGTACATGCAGAGGAAGAGAGAGATAGCAGCACACTTGGGGTGACCACTGTCAGACCATTGTCAGAGTGTGGGGAGCTGTGATGTATGCAAGGTCAGGGATCATCTGCAGCAATTACAGATGTTTATATTAGCCAGGTGGTGTTGAAGTTCCTTTTTGAAGGTGCTGATTTTGCTGATGCTAGCTAGGGTGTTAGGGAGTTCATTAATGTCTTCCACGTATTATTAAATTATTTGTGATTTTTTTATCAGGAAAGGCACACTAAGCTGTGCTAAGCTGCTTCCAGGTATGTCCTGGGGGTGGGTTACATGGACCTGTTTTATTGATAGGGAATGTTGCCCATGACAATGGGGAAAAAGATCATAAGATGTTTAACTTTCACCTGGGTAGTAACCAGAGATGGGAAGAAGGGACTTCAGTTTAACATCTCATCTGAAGGATGGTACCTCAATAGTGCAACATCCCCCTCATAATGCACTGCAGTGTCAGTCATGGGTATTACCCAAGTACCAGGTGTGGGGTTAGAACTTCCAGTTGCTTTTTGTTCCCATGGATCAGTATTGCACATCCTTGACTACAGATCAGGTACATTTGTATTGCTTCAACCAGTGCTGAAAAGGCTTTACTAAGCATTTATCTGACTAACAGTAGTAAAAATCTTTCTTTTTTTTATACAGGAATAAGACGGCACATACACACCATTAGGACCGAAGTCTTATTTTCAAGGTGGTCCTGTTAATTATATAAGTACAAAGAATATATGAAGTACATTTTACATTTAGTACACTTAATTAACAAGTAGACATGATAAAAGTCCTATACTCAGGGTAGTTTAAGACACTGTAAAATACTATAAAAGGAAAAATTTACACCAAGTATGCTTAGTTAAGAGATTCCTAGAGAACAAAATACAGGGGAATTTGTACTTGAACCAGGTTACTAACACTTATATCTACAGTTTTAACATCTCCTTTATTATCAGCCTAATAGCTTACATTTCTCTCCTTTCCCTTTGGTTGGACTTATTAAGTCCTGCTGGTTTATGGACAGTGGTATTGAGTAAGGATGACTGCATATTCACCATAACAATAATTCAAGTTTTCTCAACTATCTCAAGGTGTTCTGTTGTACATGAAAATGGTTTCCGATCTCAGCTACAGTAAGTAATTTCAAAGGCAATGCAGATAGAACTGTATTGTCTATACTGAAGCTATGCCTGACACAGATGCTATGCTGGAGAAAAAAATCACCACAGAGGCTATGCTGGAGAACAAAGAAATTATTTTAGTAACCAGGACACCTATTCCCATTAAAGCAAAACATTTTTTTTTACAATTAAGGTTCAATTCTTGAATCTGATAGCTGAGGATTTTCTCTAACTGTGCTAAGATACTAATTAATTCTGCCTCTACATTTTTCATGTAACTGTCATACCAGCTGGAAAACAGCATTCCTTTGTTCAGCTTTTCTAATTGTCCCAACTTCTTGGTGACAATGGTTTTAGAGTCTAATGACAGGAAAAATCACTGTCAAATCATTCTTCATTCTACAGTCAGGTGCCTGGGTGCATCTTGCAGCAGGAAGAGTTAGGTGCCAGTACAGTATAGCAATTTTGGGTGATGGCTTTTTGTCTGCATGGCTAACAAGGACCAGAAGGAGTATTACACTTACTGTAGCTAGTACATCCAAAGTAGAATAACACAAAGCTACACTGTGATGTACTTGAATATATCTCTTTAAAATCATTCCACTATTATTTACATGAGGCAGTCTTTTTAACCCCTTCACAGAGAAGCAAATGGAAGATGGTTAGTACTTATGGGACATTGGTACTGATCTGGTCATCCTTGTGCATTTCCTTGCTGGAAGCAGAAAGAGAAGTACCTGGATCTGAAGGGCTTCAATTAATTAGAATGGATTTGGGCTTTATGATCCAAAGTAATCTTAATCTCATAACAGACGGTGTCACCTGTATTCACAACTAAATAGGGTCCTAACCACATTTCTATAAACCTCTTGTCTCTCTCTTTTCCACATTGTGAAACTGAATTAAAGTACCTTATCACCTATGTGATAGCTTGCTTTATAAGTCTCTTGGTCATAGTAGGCCTTTCTTCCTTCTTCACTTTTTTTCAGGTTTTGTCTGGTCAGGCAAAAAATATCCTGCAGATGATATCCTAAATCGATGATATACTGTGCATGTCAGCAACAGCTGTCATGCTGTCTCCTGGGGTTTGGTAGAGCAGATGCAACAGTAGTGCCATTTGTCTACCAGCCATGAGTTCAAAGGGAGGGAGTCCAGTTGACCAGATCAGTGTGCATCTCTGGGCCAAGCCAGTCTCTAGCAGTTTTGGAAAAGTACTTCTTGAGTGTGCTTATGTTAGATTTGTTCAGTCTCTCTACCTCTTTGGAAGATTTGGGGTGATACGCCTCATAATTTTTTTTCTGAATTCCTAGAGTCTTGCAGAGTGACAGTTATCTCAGAGGTAAAAGCAAGAGTCTCATCTGACTCTGTCTGCAAAGGTATACCATAATGAGAGAAGATATGATGTAACAGAACAGCAGCAGTATCCTTTAGCAATGTCACTAGGTGTCAGGATGTACCATACTTCACCCATTTAGTACACAAACAGCTTACAGTGAACAACTAACAGCCCAGATAAACAGGGCACAAGAAGTGGCAAGGGGTGACAGTAGACATGTATGTGTATATTGAATGATTTCTGAATGTTTATTACACCATTCAGTATATGAAAATTTAAATGTGTTTCCCTAGTAGGGCATTTTTATTTAAAAAAAAAAAAATCTCTTAACAGTTACGTTGCTGTGCTCGAGTTACAGGAGACAGAAGTGCAGGGGAATAATCAGAATGTTTATTAGCGCTGCTGAGTGTTATATACCTCTGCAGGACTTCCTCATAAAGTAAAACAATACCTTTATAAAAATGAGAATTAGAATTGTGCCTAGCCTAGCAGTGCTGTGGGGAAGTGTGCTATGCTACTGTACCATGTGGGATACCTGGGACTGTCTCCTGAATCCAACTGCCAACCTAGGACCAAGATCCTTTTGATGTCAAGAGAAGGTGAATGGCTGCTTTACCACACAACTGCCTCCTCCTGTTTCATTCTAAGTGACACTGACACTATAGCTGACCATGCTGCACATGCCTCCTCAATGTAGAGGTTAAGAATGCAGTTGTGGTCCCAATGAATGAGAGTAGGGAGGTCAGCACTGGTGCAGGCATCCATAATGATGCCTTCCTCTGGCCGCACACCAGTAGCTATGAGGATAACTCCAGAAGTAATTTCTTGTTTGTTGGATCCCGGGAGAACTGTAGGAGCTCCACTTTAATGGGAGGGGAGTTAGAAATGGAACACGGGCAGCTTGAGTAGCAGACTGGAGGAACATAAGCGGATGACACAGGGAAAAAGGAATAAATAACAATAATTACTCTTCATTCAACCAGGCTGTAGCTAAGGGGTTAGGAATAGCAGGTATAAAAAGTTCAACATGTCTAATAAGCCAAAAAAAATGTCCAACTATGAGAATAAATTATAGCTTTGGTCCTGTAAAAGCTCTGTGTAATCCCTGTTCTGCAGGGCAGACCATAAAACCCTACAAGGGGATGACTTACATAAAATCAACCTTCATTTGAGTAAGAATGCCAGTCCATGTCTTTTTCTTTCAGGACAGTGCTGTTTTTATATTGCATAAATGTAAAGGTATGAGTGTCCAAGCAAGAGACATTTTCTTTGGAAGCTCATTCATTTAGTAAGTTACCCAGTAAATAAAAACTGGATTTTCCCTTGTCAGACAGCAAAAAATGAGCATCATATGCCTTGTGTGAATAAGAGATTTGGCAGGTCTGTGTTAAGCACACTGGGCCTAATTCCAAGACATATGGCACAACCTGCTGGCGTATGCAAGTTGTGCCATACGCCACTACACTGGGGACCCTGTACCAGATTCCAGAAGAGGCAGGGTCCCCGGCACCTGTGCCCTGTGACTTGCAGCATTGCCAGGGTTGTGCCACAGGAAGGGCACAATTGATCTGGGTGCCGCAAGCTGTTGACAAAATCCCCCGACGGGGTGCTGGCAGAGTGGCACTGGCACCAGCAGGTGGCATCGAACATCGGGACACGGTGCCAGCGGGTGGAACCCAGTATTGCTGGGGGGGGTTGCTCTGTGGTGGAGGGGTCTGTGTAGCACGGCAATGTGCAGGTCAGGGCACTGCGGGGGGGGGGGCAACAGGCAGTTGGCCAGGATGGAAGCACCTTATGCCAGCTCATAGCTGGTCTAACCCCGCAGTGCCACAGGGCCTCTTGGAATGGTGTTTATGGGTTACAGCAGCTGCCCTTTCAGAATAGGGTGCAGCTGCTGCCGTAACGTCCCCTTCCACCATGCTGTAGGGGCCTTGGGCAGTGTAAGTCACCCATGGCACAGGCCACCTCTCAGAATACCGGCCAATGGAACCCGTAGTGCAAAGTGCAACTTATGCCATATGTGTTGGCGCAAGCTGCACTGTGCTACGGCAGGCCTGTCTTGGAATCAGGCCCTCTGTGTTCTTACTATGCTCTAAATTTCGGGCATTGGTCTAGAGAAAAAATAATGGTTTAACACAAATGCTATAAGTAAAGATATAAATGGTAGTAGTAAAATACAACATTAAAATATGAAGAATTATGTAGAAGAAGCTATTAATCTACAGGTCATATTTTTAAAAGCTGCTTTTAATCATTCACAAGAATATAAAAATTACCAGGCCTCAGATGACCCTGATGTAGTCTATGGATTATTGTATTTAAGCACCAAAATAAAATTTAAATGGCATTATCCACTAAACACTGGTGTCCGTGTTTTACTCTGTTTGAGACTGGGTTTCCTGTGTACAGTTCTTCATTCTAGTGAGTGGGTATACCATACTGTATGTCTTGAGGACAGGAACAGTGCCTGCTACTAGCTGGCACTTTTTATATGTATGAAAATACATTTTCAGGTTTACAAAAATTGGATACAGCATTGTCTCTGTGCATCAGGCTCAGCTGTGCAGTTTTCTGAGCCCTGGATTAGAATATAACCTGGGAGGCAACCTGGACAGCTAGCTTTATGTGGGTGTGGAATAGCCTACTGCAGTCAAGGAGCAATCGAGCAGCAGCAGAGAGCGGAAGGAGGTTGGTGCATGGAATCATCCAGAAGCAGCAAAGATAAAACAAAGTGGAGTCAAGTTAGCCAGACACCCTGAATGGAAAGTATAAAAACTGAACAGCCCATAAAGTATTATAAAGTATCACACATTATAGGTACCACTTGTACCAGTCACACTGTAATTGCAAGAGTTAGGACTCTAATAAAAGTCACAAAAACTGTTCAACAAGCATTTATCAATGCCAAATGTTTGCTTGCAGTGTACTAGAACTTTAAAAATCCTGTTATAGGGCTGGCCCGGTGGTGTGAGAGGTTGAGCTGCTGGTCGCTACACCTCGTGCCATGCTGGCAACCCAGGTTTGGGAATGAGCTCAGGCTGTCGAGAGTCGGCAGGGGGAGAGAGGATTGAGTGTCCAGAGGACTGCTCTCCTCTCTCATGGGGAGGGAGACTAAGTCATTCCGCTCGCTGACTGCCCTCTGGTAGTGGCTGGAGGGCAATATGCATCAGGAGGCTACCAGCTGACGTCTCTACGTTGGCAGGGAGGGGGATAACAGAAAAATGGAAATCAAGCCTGGCAGGCTCGATGATGGCCTGCCACCCCCAGGAGAAGTCCCAGAGTCTGGACTGGGTCTCTGGGGGGAGGGAGAAGCCGGCAACCTCCCGCAGCCCCGCCATGGGGGATATTCCATGGGGGAATTTTTGGGGCCACCTAGTATGGGAGCAGCAGAGCCGGAGAGAAATTCCCTCCATTCGGAAGGCCAAAGCCACCTGTCAGGGCTCAGAGGGGCAAAACATGTATATAGAAGGAAAGAAAAGCCTCTGACGTTGTTGGGACAACTCTAAAACATATTATATTTAGAAACAATTTAGCTTACATTTCACACTTTTTCAGTAACTGTCACCCTTACTTCTTTATTACTAAGGTCATTTGTATGGAAACAGGATCTGTACCCTGTTTGCTCTGTATGCTTGTCTACTTCTGCAGTCACAGCTCTATTTGTGACATCCCAGTCTGTTGCTGTGGAGAAAATTATGATATCATAAACTACGCATTAAGAGGTCATGTGTAGACAAGTAGTCAAAGCAATATGTCCAAGGGACAGTAATCTTGTTTTTATATCACTTCCCTCTGTAATAAAGAAGAAGAGGAAATAATTGCAAAAATATAGTTCTGGTTGAATGGTATGAAGGGTACAGTAATAGCACAAAACTATAAAACAATGAGTTGTATGTTCGGTGCACCTCAGGGCCGCAAACAATATTGTCTAAGGAGATAAGTGCTACATTAAACCTGTAACCTGGCCAGTGGTGCAGAGTGGTGAGGCTCTGGATGACTCACCTCCTGCTACACACGTGACCCAGGTTCAAGAATGGACCAGAGTCACTTGGGGGGCTGGTGGAAAAAGGAGGATTGAGCATCCATCAATGGCTCTCCTCCTTTGGGGTGGAAAGACAGTGTGTACTGTTGTTTTGCCTGTCACTTAGCCGAGGTTAGGTAGCATAGCCGTGGTCACCAGAACTGAAAGCTAGAGGTGGGTATTGAGACTGTGCACTGTAATTAGGGTCTACATGTGTGCCATTGGATGCTAGCAGTTCTGACTCGAGGGAAGTAATGTGCAGAAAAGAACCCCTGTTGGCAGGATGATGCTACGACCCTGCAGGCAGTGTGCCACCATGATCCATGGTACCCCTCGCGCAACAAGGTACAAAGTAGATGGGGTAAGTCTTGGTGGTGGATTGATGGGGCTGGGGTCCGACAGAAGAGGGATGCCAATGGGGAGGAGCAGGAAGATAAAGTCTACAGAAAACAAGCATTTGTCAATGCCGAATGTTGTCTCGCTGGCATTGGCAGTACAGGAGTTAGACAGATGCATAATAGGGATGGCAGTGAAGTAACGCAATCATTTGTTGGATTTTTTTACCAAATTTTCAACATAGGCATTTTGGGACCTCCCCTCATGAACAGTGGCACTGTGATTTTGTTAATCTGTCCCGAAAGTTGATTTCCCACAGCGACCGCGCCATTGTGCACCACAGGTGCAAAAACACATTTTGGGCAGGATGTAAAACATGACAGCTGTACTGTTCATAAGGAGGTGTAAAAAATGGCAATATTGAAAATCTGGAGTGAAAATATTAAAAATTTGCAAAGTTACGAGCATGCATACAAACTGCGCAACACACACTCGTAACGCAGTCATTTTGGGGAATTTTTTCACCAAATTTGCAACATGGGTTTTTTGGGACCCCACCTCATGAATAGTGGCACTATTATTTTGTTACTATGTCATAAAAGGCGATTCCATGCAGTGATCGCGAAATCACCTTTTGGGACACAGTAGTGAAATGACAGTCACATGTTTATGAGGTGGGGTCCCAAGAACCCCATGTTGAAAATTTGGAGCCAAAATTCCAAAAACTGGCCGAGATATCCACCTAAATTGAAACCCCCCATTGATGCCATTATAACGCTTCCTGTGATTTTCTTCAGTTTGCGGTCGGCTTTTGAAGAGTTCAGATGTGTCCTGCTCCACTGAAGATCACAGTGCTGGACCTCCAGAGTTAAGTATGGGGTGAAGGGGAGGTGGGGTGCACAGACAGTGGGTGCGAGTTGGAGAAGGGAGTGGTGGAGTGACTAGGGACCATTTTCTTTTTTATAGGGACCAAAAAAAAAATGGATGTTGAGGGAAGGTTTTCTTTATTTACAGGTTTAAAAAAATACTTTTGGGCACACTGGAGTGGGCTCCCAGTGTGCCACATGAGTTTGGGGAGGGGGGGACCGATGCCGATGGGGATTGGGCACCGCCATTGGAAAACAAAGTGGGGGGGCATGATGCCAACGGGGATTGGGTGCCCCCATCGATAAACAAATTAAACTGGAGGGGGGCATTATGCAGACAGGGATTGGGCACCCCCATCGGCAAACAAATTAAGCATGGGTGGGATACGTGATACCAACAGGGACTGGGCACCCCCGGCAGGAGCCACCATATTTATTGTAATGTTTCACCAGGAAAGACACGTAACGGAATCTTGTCATCTGACACTCCAATGAGGAAATTGCACCTCATTGGAGCGGCAGATTTCTTTCAACTCTGTGGCTCTCTTTGAAACTGCTGTCATCAGCAGCATGATTGCTAATTGTTGGCTGAGGGACACACCCACTAAAGCTTTCCCTGCACTGCCGACAACACTGACACACCTCTGAAATGCACTACTGCCACAAGATGTTGATTTCTCACGTGCAAGCCAACATAAAAAGAACTGGAAAAATACATGAATTATAAAAGAAATGTGTTTAAATCTCACATTTTTCAAAGTTATCCAACTGGTATCATAGACTTCCATGTCTATTAAGAGTCTTCATTCTTACCTACACTGCAGATTCCTCATAATAATGATATCGGCAACACTGAAAATACCCAAAGTGAACTATTTGTTAAAAGATTAACTACTAGCCAGCAAAGTGGTACAGAGGGCTGAGGTGCTATGAGCTTTCTTCTCACCACACCGGTGACCCGGGTTCAGGAATGAGCTTGAGTCACCTGGAGGTTGGCTGGGGGGGAGAAGACTGACGACTCTCCATTCCCAGGAAAGAGAGGCTTGCTGACTCAGCCCTTGGCTGCCCCTGGGCAGAGGCCCAGAGGCAGCACAGGCAGCTTGAGCAGCATTAAGGGAGGGGCCATGGTTCTGTAGCGTGTGCATGCCTCCATGTACACATGCCTATCTGCCATCATGGCAGAGAACAACGGGAGAGAAAAAACTAGAAAAATGGCTGTCACAGGATATACTGCCTGCCTGGCTCTGCCCCACGCTGTCACCAATTCACTGGCCCACAATTTGGATGTGAGTCACCAGGTGTGGGAAGGACGGCTCTCCCCTTCCCAGCTCTGCCATGGGGAGCAATCTGGGGCTTGGGGGACTGGGGAGATGAGTGCTGGTGGGTGGGGGGCAGGGATAAGGCTGAGCAGCTGCCTGTGACAAGCCAGCAGGGGAAAAAGTGTAAATGAAAAAAATTTTAAAAAAAGATGAACTACTAGAAATATTGTCAGCTCATGTAGCTATTACTTACATCACATTAATGGCAAGATATTCAAAGCCTTTTAGAGAGCACAAAATGGGTTAGTGCCTCACTAAAAGTGATTAGCACTGCAAAAGCATGGGACTCCCTAAATGTGCCACACTGAAAGGCACTGTTAGCAAAGCACTAACTTATTTGTGAGCTGCACTAACTGATGCCAATGCTCTGATGCAAAGAAGCCAACTGCTTACTGGTAGGAGCACTGACATATCCAAGGGTTTTTGGAGGTGTTACACAGCTTCACTATGTAATGCCTCTCCAAACCTGGTCGATGTCCACTGCACCCCCCTTCCTGATCACCCGTGCATACTGTATGTCAAACAAAATTTCCTGGCAAACTACTAGTCCCAACACACCTGCGATTGCTAGTCTATTTATACACCAACAGTCACTGGCAGTCTAGTGGTCTCAACCACCCAGTCACCTGTCAGCTGTAAAATACCTGCCCTGCGTCTCTGATATTGTTATGCATACTAGTCAAATGCAGGTAGACTTTGTATCACGCTAGTAAGATTTTCCTTTAACAAACACTGCTGGCTTGTACAGAAGAAGGTAATTTTTCAAATAGTACACCAGCCGGGCCAGTTGAAAAGTCAGCGGGTCCTGTGGATTTTGTCAATAATTGGTCCCTGCTGGCTAGTGGCTACAAAACCTAATTCTGCTCCTTGCCCCCCATCTGCCAGGATGTCCTTCATCCTGACAGAATATAGGATGGTATTACAATGTTTTTTTGGGGGGGTGATTCGGCAGTTTGGGTGTTGTGTCATTCTGGTCAGGCCATACCAGTGGGTTGGGTGAACACTCTGACAAGTTAGATGACCATTCTGGTGGTTCCGTGGGCACTCCAGTTTGTTGGGGGTGGGCATTCCATCACATCAAGGTACATTCCAGCTGGTTGGGAGTCATTCCAAAAGGAAAACTGTAACTGTTCCAGTTGTGGTCACATTCTAGATCAAATGCTGTTTTCACCCAGTCATCTTCACAGTTGGGATAAAATATCAGAAAATAATTGTTCAATGATAAAATAAAGTTATGAAATGTTTCACAGAGTGCTACCCAAGCTGAGTCTGGGTCTCATTATGGTAGTACTATATAAGTGCTACCCAAGCTGAGTCTGGGTCTCATTATGGTGGCGGTACTATATAAGTGCTACCCGAGCTGAGTCTAGGTCTCATTATGGTGGTAGTATATGGTACTATATAAGTGCTACCCAAGCTGAGTCTGGGTCTCATTACGGTGGTACTATATAAGTGCTGCCCAAGCTGAGTCTAGGTCTCAATGTTATGATACCATATAGCAAAATGAAAATAAAAAAAGCTATGATAAAAAGCTAAAGCTGGGTGAGTGACACTTGATTTTGTAATACTGTATTTTGGAGGTTTTCCCAGTACACAGTTTATAATTCTACCTGCTGTCATATAGTACTAGTACTGTAAAGGTTTTTGTCCCTCTTGCTTGTCAGCAAAGCAAAGTCAGGGGTACTAAATTCCAAGGTGTAAAAAAATAATCTTCAACTTTAGTGGTTAGGTGGTCACTAGACCAACATTTTTAGTGGCCAAAACTGCTGAAATGGTGACCCTTTCATGTTGCCATACAGATTATGGATGAAAACAGATTCAACTGAGAACTGGAATGCACCAGAACATGGTCAGATATGGAATGGTACTAGAATGGGAATATACATTCAAAAAACTTAGTGTCCATATGACCACCTTAGCATTTTTTTTTTTTTGCATTATCTGTTTCTACCTCCTCCGATGAACACAGTCATCTTCTCCTTCGGGTAACCAATCCTGCTGCTACCTCTTTCACCGACCCACCATCCCGGTGCTCCTATGCTCCGCTGCCCCAGATGTATCCCTTCACTGAGGGTGGCCCCTCCATACCTGTGGAAGGGCTTCGGGATGGGAGACCAGAGTGTACATAGCACTCCTTTACATCTTGGTGGAGCATGGACATGCAGCCTGGAGGCATCGCACCTGAGAGATGTGGGGAAGCAGGACCACCACCATCCAGATGGCATGTGTGCCATTTTCACGCTTTTCTGGTTCCCCTTGCTGCACCACTGTTGTAGTGCCCCTAGTTTCCACCGGGGGCTGCTACAGAGTGAGGCTACCCAGCCGACCCACCCCAGGACAGCAGAGCAGTCCTCTGGACGCTTAATCCTCTCCTTCCCCTGCCAGCCCCCGGCACCCCGAGTCCGTTCCTGAACCTGGGTCACTGGCGAGGCTCGAGGTAAGGCATCTAGCACCTCAGTCCTCTGCACCAGTGGGCCGAGCATCATTTTTTAGTGGCTGCTGCAATATTTAAAGTAACCACTGGACATTTTTTTTTTTGTGTGTGTGTGCTAAATTTGAATACCTTCATGTGTCTAATCCACTTATGCATGATATGGGCGCCACTTTTTAGGACTTTTCAATTGAAGTGAGATAAGCGCAGAGTTTCTAGTGGTTCTCACTTGTTGAAGCAGACCTTCCACGCTTTTGCAGACATCCTGGTTCTGCAGAGAGAGCTCTCTGTTCCTGTTGCCAGTCACCTGGATCTGCACCAACCGACTCCAAGTTGCAGGTGCCACATGGAGACGCCGAGGGCAAAGAGCAGCAGGAGATAGGAGATGCTAGTGCACAGGGGTCCCTCCAGCCTCCCTCCTCCAGACTTCAAGAAGCCCCACTTGGTGTTCTTTGCCACATGATCCATGGCTATATGGGAGCTCCTGTTGGCTGAGCTGTGCTTGTTCTTGTAATTTGCTGAAGACATGGGGGACTGGGGACCAGATAAACTGTCCGGCTTTTGGGGGCCCAGAACTTTCAGCGATGTGGCCTCAGGTTCCAAGATGCTGACGTGGAGTCTGATTGCTGGAATGGCACTTCCAATGTGGAAACCAACAGAGTAAGAAACTCAGCTCTCAGGTGATGTTCTCCATCCCTCCCCCAGTCACCACCATGTTTCAACTTTCCACATTGCCAGAGGCAGGAGTGAAGTGCACACCATGACCCAGATATTCAAACTGCACCAGGCTGTGGCGCAAGCTTGGGCGCAGCTCAACATGGCTGCGCAGGGGCGTGAACTGGGCGATATTCAACGGAGCTGTGCCATGGCTCAGCAGCATTGAATATCACAGCCTGGCCACCCGCAGTGTGCATGGCACAGTGGCACTGCACCAGCACAAGTGGCCAGAGTGGAGCATGGGGATGCACTAGCGCAAGTTCCATTGTGCTATGCACAGCAACCGTGATATTCAAAACTTGACATGCAAATGGGGCCATAATGTATGCAAGGCACAAATCGGGCCATTTGCATGTCATTATGGCCCCATTTGCATGCAAGTGCACCGATCCCCCGACGACTTGCGCCTGGCGCCCTGCCAGGCAGCAGCCGCCGGGGACCAACGCCCCCTGCAGCCAGCAATGTGCTCCGCAGCCTGATCGTGGGCATTTGTATAAAAAATAGAACTATGACCAATATTCCTGGTGGTCCAGTGGACCGCTGCCTGCCCGATCGCGGGCAGTTGTAATAAAAAGATATTCCGTCCAATATCCCTGGTGGTCCAGTGGACCACTATCTGCTCGATCGCGGGCATTTGTAAAAAAAAGTAATAAATGTCCAATATCCCTGGTGGTCCAGTGGACCGCTATCTGCCAGATCGCGGGCATTTGTAAAGAAAAGAAATAAATGTCCAATATCCCTAGTGGTCAGTGGACCACTATCTGTAATCATGGGCATTTGTAAAAAAAAATATCCAATATCCCTGGTGGTCTGGTGCCCTCCCCACCCGCCCACTAAGCCCCACTGCCCGCTCCTCCCCAGTCAGCCAGCGGGCAGCAGCACCCACCCGCCTGCCACCCTACACAGCACATGCGTGGGGATTATGCGCCCATTGGTCACAGCGTGAGCCAATGGGCATGCAGCCATCCGTACTACACATTCCAGATATGTGAATGATCCATTCACATATCTGGAATGTGTAGTATGGTATGGGCTGCACACCCATTGGCTCATGCTGTGACCAATGGGCGACAGCCCCACGACGGTGTCCGTCGGTGCGCTGCAGGTGGGTGGGTGCTGCCGCCCACCGCTGACTGGGGAGCGGGCGGGGCTCAGTGGGCGGTGGGGAGGGGTACCACTAGACCACCAGGGATATTGTACATATTTATTTATTTATTTATTTTTTTACAAATGCCCGTGATCGGGCAGATAGCGGTCCACTGGACCACCAGGGATATTGGACATTTATTACTTTTTTTTTACAAATACCCGTGATCGGGCAGGCAGCAGTCCATTGGACCACCAGGGATATTGGATGGAATTTCTTTTTTTTATTACAAATGCCCGCGATCGGGCAGACAGCGGTCCACTGGACCACCAGGGATATTGGACGGAATATCTTTTTATTACAAATGCCCGCGATCGGGCATGGGGGGGTGCCACCAGGTGCAGCCAGAGCTCAGGTGGACACCCACAGGTGGCAGCTGCCGTGTTGTGCCCTGCAATGTGGCAGCTCAACTGTGGGTGGCCATCCATTGTTCCCTTTTTTTGGGGGATCAACTTTGTGCTGGCGGAGGTAGGGGTTGCGCATGCATGGCTCTTCATATCCAGGACCGAATATCGGGCTGTGCAGGGTATGCATGGGCACGCCCCCCCCCCCACCTGCGCTGCATACATTACTGATGCACTCCGGCGCATCGGGATTTGTGCCGCGCACTTTTCCCCTTTTGAATATCATACTGGGGCGCATCAGTGGGTTGCGCATGGTGCAACACTGTTGCACCATGCTCAATCCTTTTGAATATCTGAGCCCATGTTTGCTAAGTTATATTACTACTGCAATAAAAACAAATTTAAACAAAGGCAACTGAAAATGTCATCATTAATGAGAAGCAGGCTGAGTATGACACTGCTCAGCTGGTTGCTGGGCGGTGTCATGCAGATGAAAGGATGCAGCCACATTTTGATAGGTGCGGCTGCCTCCTTACAACTACACAAAGTTTACACTCATCACCCAGAAGAACAACATCATGATCAGCCTGGCTGATCATTGGCCTGTCACTGTTGAGCCTCCAGCAGCCTGAGCTGCACTGGATGTGAGAGAGTGACACACCTCTGAAACTCGCTACTCTACTCTCACAATATGTTTTTTTGCAGATGCATGCAAACGAACATAAAAAGGTTATTAGGCACAGGCAGACAAAGGAGGAGGAGCAGGAACATACTGGCTTTGGGAACCATGAGAACTGATATACTGATCACTGATCAAGATTATATACGGTGAAGTCTGTCAGAATGAAACCCATTTCTGCAGAATTCTGCAGTGGAGTTACTGCAGAAAACAAGGCAGACACTGCATTTTATCCTGGCAGGTTCCACCATACCTCATACTGTACAAGAGGCAAAAGCTGTAGTTCTGGGGAAGAAGAGGTGGGGAACAAGTGATACATGGGGCATATAAGAGACTAAAAAGACAGACAGTGATTCCCAAAAGTAAAAAGAAAGAGGACCCAAAAAGTAAGACAAGATATAAACCTCTAAAACAAAAGTGGAGAAGGGAAAGGAAAGAAACACCCCATTAGACATAGATAAGGTGGAAAAACTGGCCCATGAACTTTTACTTGAGCAGCTTGAACTGGTGGTAGAAATGGTGGATGTGGAAAAAGAAAGCCATGGTATTCTGTCCCCCTTCCCCCCAGCGACCACACAAAACAGTGCCCCTTGGAAAGACCAAACTGGTGACATTGGTCGTGTGGAATTCCTTTGGAGTGGACAAAAGGTCACGGACTCATGTAGTGTACCTTCTATGTAAGGACAAGCTTAGTTTTGGTAAGGAGAACACATAGCTGGAAGTATGTAGCATGAAAAGACATTTGCTTAAGCCACACGTCTCATATGAAAAGGAATGCCAATGCATGGCCATCAGCACATGGCAATGATGATGATGATGATGTTGTTGATGATGGGCAGGGTGAGGTGGATGTTGAGGATCTGAGTGGGAAAGAAGGAAGTAAGTAATCATAGTCGACATCATCTTCCATTCATAGGTTCTTTAGCTGACTGACTTCCACACCTTTGAGAGGCTATAAATACCCATCCATCTCCACCATGAGAGGCAGCAAATGTATGAGCCAGTCATCTGGCGGGCTCCCAAAACTGAGTCAGCTGTCTCTGGTCCAGTCTCTGGGAACAAGCCAGAAATATACAAGCAAGAAACATGAGGACAAAATGTTAACAAAAGCAACTGTGGAAATGATAGCCACAAACTTACTGCAATTTTCCTTTGAAAGCAATGATGGTTTTCAATCCCATTACAAGCTGCATTGCCAAGGCACCAAATACCCAACTACTATATGTGTACATCTCCATACTGTTACTTCCAGAGTTATTTCAGAGTGTCTGCAAAACTGTCACATGCCATAAGAATATACAGTATATTATGCTGGCAGCTCATATCACCACTGAAATGCAGACAAGCGGTCAAACTACAGATTACATGACAGTGCCTGCCCTTTGGGTCTACTGCCCCTCTCCTTTCTCTCTCTCTCTCTCTCTCTCTCTCTCTCTCCTCCCTGGCTTATGTGGCATCAAAAGAAGCAATAGCAAATCACTGGGACTCTGATTCAAGCAGGCAGCTTTGTGTCTATAATTTGATGATGATCCTACAGAAAACCTTCTACTGTGCCATGAACAGAAGTTTGAAGAGTGGCTGACACCACTCTTGCAGCAGGTTGTATAGTAACAGATAATGCAAAGAACATTGTAAAGGCAGTCATAATGGGTGACAATAACCACATTCAATGCTTTGCTCGGTGTATAAACCTGGCAGCACACAGATTTCTAGATGGGGAAGGCAGCAGTGTGCAGAATTGCGTAGCAGTGACCAAAGAAGTCTGTGGTCATTTTAGCCATTCTGAGTGCAGCAGTGAAACAACCTCTCCTTGCACCACCTGAAACAAGATGCATCATAAAGGTGGAATCCCACCTATTACATGATGCAGCAGCTGTTAGGATAACTAAAATGTATGCACCAGTATGCAGCTAAACATTGTATTGACAAAAGAGATATAAACATAAGTCCTAATCAATGGTGATGTATGAAGACCCTCAGCTGTGTGCTGAGCCTTTTAAGGAGGCCACACAGGTCATAAGCACTGATGCAGTTAGTCTAAGCCAGTACTGCCCATCACTGCCCTGATTAACCTGCAACTTGTTTGCTTGAAGTCCTATCTTGAGAAGAAAGAGGATACCACTTTTGTTAATGTGGTAGAACGACTAAAAGCACATTTCTTGGGTGACACACACATTTTAGAATTAAATACAACTGACTACTAGATCACGGCTACTGTTTTATATCCTCATTTTAAAGATACTTTTGAGAAATTAATTCATGTGTAAGAAGACAGTAAGGATGAGCAATCTTATAAAGACCAGCATATCCATCTGATCTGTACACATATTTTATTTAAAAAAAGGTTAGAACTACAAGCACAGCAGAAGGGAAACAGTCATCATGTGCTTGCCCAGTGACAGGCAAGGTAGACGAGGGGGAGGAGGGAGCTGGTGGATCCTAAGGTGTTGTTGCTGAACATGAGAGGGCAGTTCATTCTTGTTATAGAGTCAACCCAGAACTACTACTTCTGCTGCTGTTGCTTAAAACAAAAAAAAGAAAGAAAAAAAGAAAAAAAAAACAGTCAATGGCAAGCTATTGTGGAAAAATATTCATACACAATGGTTTGGTATGCACAGATATGGAACCCAAACAAACAGAAGAGAGAAAGAAAGAAATAAGTGCCTTAGTTGAACCAAGGCCACCTGGAATACCATTCCAGTTGCACAACCAGGTGCATCAACAAGGCAGCTGGAAACCTGGGACTCCCAGAAGCACCTTATTGTTTCTCTAATGCACAAGCTGGTACTGAACAGATAATTACATTTTCGTAAACAATTAAGTGGGGTCACATATATGGAACCCAAACAATCAGCAGAGAGAAATTAAATAAGTTCCTTAGCTGGGATTTGTACCCAGCTAACCCAGAATACCATTCCAGTTGTGCTACCTGCTGCACCACCAAGTCAACTGGAAACATGGGATTCCCAGAAGTACCTTACTCTTTCTGTAGTGCACAATCTGGTGCTGCAGAGATTACACTTTCATACATAAGGGTACGGTATCCTCCATATATGTGCACACTGCATGTGAGTGTATGAAAATGTAATCATCTGTGCAGCACCAGCTTGCGCAGTGTGAGCTCTGACAAGGGTTTACCATAGCACTAAAATTAGCCACAAACCTACAGTACCTTGCAGTCCCCAGAAAAGCTCACACTTGATCATTCATTCATTCATTCTTTCAAACATTACTGATACATTTTTCATCCCAAATTGCATCCCTCAGAACTGGAGGAGGCCAAGTAGAGGGATGAATGCCAAATCTTTCTCTGACTTCAGGGGATCAGGGATACCTGCAAAGACACTTCTGTCAGGCCTATAGTGGCCAGGTTCTTGGCCTCCTCCAACTGCTTTTGGACCTTTTCCATCCTGGGCATCACATATGCATTGGACACTGCACAACTTAAGCTTCTGACAGTCCATGTAGAATCCTGTGGTCCCATTCTTTTTGGGAATCAGCACTATGACCCAGGCCAGGGACTGGTGGATTCCTGTAGCATCTCCAAGTCCCTTCTCTTTCACCTGTTTCTCCCTTCAGTGGCCCCATAAGCTAGCAAATCAGTGTGGGCTGTGCCTCCATGTTTGTGGTATTCCCTGGTCTCTCTATGAACAGTGCCAGAAAGATTGGATCACATACTTCATCTCTACTACCTATGCTTGCATTAGCTACTTGGAGCGTGTGGTAGCATTCCCAGTGGAGGCTCCTCCCTGAGTGTCTCCAGGGAGTGCAACTTGTGGATCCATCTTATTCTTCTCCTCTGGGTAGCTACATACAAGAACCATGTATTCCCTTCTGTGGTAAGGTTCCATCATGTTTGCTGTACATGGTATAGTCGCTGCTTCTGCCTCCTGTTGGGCGACGTCACTACATAGTTAACTTGCTTAACCTTTCTTACTACTGAGTACGTACCCTCCCAGGCTTCCTGCAATTTGTTGTGTCAGACTGGTTTCAGTACCATCATACCATGTCCAGCCTCAAACTCCTGGGCCTTGAGTCACAAAAGTTGATGCAGGACTTGTGCCTAACCCTGTGTCACAGCTGGCAGCCGGCACAGCTGCTCTAAAAAGTTCACTGCAGAATGCACCCGATTGAAGAAGATCAGGTGCATTTATGACACTTTACCTGCTTTACAACAGCTTGTGCCAAATATTGGGTGCAACCCCCCTAAAACGGGTATCCAAGATTGTTGCAAGCTAGTCCAGAAAAAGCTGGTCTGACTTGCCGGAATCGGTGCACTGGATCGAGAATCCTGATCACCAGCCAGGGAATGCCGCAAGCCATGTGCGCTATATATTCGACATACCCAGGGCTTGCAGCATTCTTGGGGGTTTTGTGAATTGACCCCCTGGTCTCTAGTCCCACAATCATATCATGTTTTCTCTCATTGTTGTCAGTGGCTAGGTGATCCTATGTGAGCCCCATGAACTCCTCAGGTTGTGATATGAAGTTCATTATGAATTCCAAAGAAGATTCCACTAGGAAAGCAAGTTCACCCTCACATACATCACATACTAGATCTAGCAGCCCCCCTCATCTTGCAGCCAAACAAGGATGGAAGCTTTGTCGGCTCATGAGAGACCTCAATATAGCGGAAAAGGTGGTGTAAATACATGCTGCACTCTATCTCACGTTAGTCTGTAAATGCTCACAGCATTGTTTTTAGGATCCTATTAAAATGTTACACTCAACCATTAGTTTAGGGTGTTATGAGGAGGCCCTAAGTTGTGGCACCCCATACCTCTCCCACAAACTTCTGATATGGGCTGGCATAAAATGTATTGCCTGGTAGGACTAAATCTCCTGGGAGAACTCTTCCTGGCTGAATATCCTAAAGACTTCATCCAACATTTTTCCTGCCTCTAAACATGAAAAGGCCACATCCTCTGGGTACCTGGCCAGGTAGTCCATGACTACCAGTATGTACCTGTTGCCTGTGTGAACTGGTGTGCTACAAGACACACAATATCTATAGATAACCACTGAAAGTGTTCCTCAGTTATAGGCAGGTAAACTAATGTTACTTTAGCGTTGTTTTCAACCTTCTTACTCCCTGGGTCTGTGGTCTGGCAGAAGTTCTAACCATCTTTAAAAATGCTGGGCAAGAAAAAGTTATTCATTGGTTGCTGTTTGATTTGGCTAACTACCAGTTGGAATGTCATGAGCTAGGGCCAGGAAATGCTTCTTGAATTCTCAAGGAACCACTAACGTGAAGCATACCACTTCTTCTGGCCCTTCCTTGGGTACCCACACCCTATAAAGTAACATGTTCTTTCAGTACAACACTCTGCAAGTCAAGAGCAACTGTCACCCCAGGCTAAATTTCCCTCAATTTGCATACATATGGGTCAGTTTGCTGAGATCTGTTAAGCTCCTCACATTTAACTCTCTCTCTAGAATACTCACTCTAACAGTATGCAGCCTACTCACAGCTGGAGTTCCAGTGCATGTACTGTAGCTGTGGCCATGAACTACTGCTCACAGTTAATCCATCATACCATCATACATGCTGGCTACTTCTGCTGCTGCTGCTAAGACAAGAAGTCCCTCTGGGAATGCCCTCATCCTTTCCTCAGTAGCTTCTCTGTCAGGGGAAATATGAATTTCAGGGATAGTGCTGGCTCACTCCTTCATGGCCATTAGTCCCTAATAGGTGATGGCCCCTCACCAAACTCTGGAGAGTGACACACATTACAGCTTCTCCGCTGTTGAAGTCATTTCCCATAACTACATTGAATGGGAAGCCTAGTATTATACCTACCTCCTGCATCTCTTGACCAACTTCTCAGTTTAGAAAGATCCATGCCAATGACAGTGAGACCACAGGGCCTGTCATTTCCATTTTCTGGAAAACTAACCTGGCAAAATTCCGTTTCTCACTTACCAAATTTTGCTTAACCATTTAAACAGAAGTACCTGTGTTTCTCAAACCTTATGTGATTATCAAATTAACAAGGTGCACATGAACAGTGGAATTCATGGGAACTGCAGCCTCTTTACAGGACCCTAGCTCTACCTGTCTTTTAATCTGGGAAAGAAGTCAGGCTGCAACTTCCAATGCCATTTTGTCAGATGACAGGGCAAATTATGGGACCTTTCTGAGGTGGTTGAGCAGGTCTGTGCCTTCCATTCCCCCGGAAAGAATTTGCACCTGAAGCTTAGCTGAAAGGTAAGGATTTGTTTTAACCTAGGAGAACAGTGGGGCTGCAAATTCCAGCACTATTTTGTCTGTCTTCAGGGAAAATCAGGTGACCTTTCTACTCATATCCCATATGTCTGCAACCCCCTGAAGTGTGAGGACCACAACTGCAGGAAAATGACTTCTATAAGGGCATCAAGAGGGGATTTGGAGTTCTGAAGGGAACACTGCTCCGGGAAGGGCAGGTGAGTCTGCACTAAAGGGCACAAGAAATGAATCCAGCTAACATCCTATCTAGGGTAGTGTGAAACAGTGAATTAGAAAAAGGAGCTAAGCAGGAAGAAATAGGTTATATCTAGCTAAGATCATAACACCCTATCTAGAGTAGGGCAAAAAATGCAATTTATGAAAGGCACTTTGAAGAGTTGGTAGAAGTAAAAAGCAATCATGGGGGGCTATAAAGAGAATGGAATGCAAGTATGATAGGAGGCTAGCTAGCTGAAGGGACTGTGGGGTGATCATCCCTTCCACTATGCTCTGGAGGGTAGGTCACTGTTCCATCTGCAGGAGGTTTGCAGAACTCTGGGCATGGCTGGTTGCTGCATAAAATGACTCATCTCTGCTGCAGGAGCTGGAAGATACTCCAGTTTGAGGGGAAAGATAGCTTCGCTGGCCTTTCTGGAGGTCCTTCTGGTGTTGGGTGGGGGTAGGAGTGAGGAGGGTGGAAATAGAGGCTTTCAACAAATTGTTAAAGGGGTGATGTTATGAAGAAGGGTATCACATTATGGGAGGCTGGGGGGACTTTGGGACGGATAGCTCTTTAAAGAAAAGGTCCTTCACCTGATGAAGGAGGGAACCAGCACACTTTGACAAAAGCTGGATATCTACACTGTTGAACATTTAAACTAAGACTGTTGCTAGGGAACCCTTAGAAGGGAGGGGGACACAGGAAGCCTAGCTAGGACTCCCCCAGAAATGGGAGTGGGAAAGAAGAGACTAGGGATGGAAATGACAAGGATCTGACTGGTTCAGGAGGAGGAAATTAGGAGGGGGCTGCAAAAGGGATGTAATGGTTGTGGGAGATCTGAACTTACTACACATAGGCAAGGCAGTTTTATTTCTTTGGAACCTTTCCCTGGGGCTCAGGGTGCCATACAAAATAAACACAGCAAACAGAGCATAAAGACCATAACATAAATAACAAATGTTTCCGACAGATACACATATTTTCCTCATGTTGTAGTTAATTCCAGATTTGGATAATACATAAATTGGGTCATACAGTGAGCAAGTTTAAAAAGATGGTATTTCAGGGCCCCTTTAAAGGACTTCACCATGCTGGCAGATCTAATAAAGACAGGCAAAGGCAAACATAGATTGAGTACTTCAGCAACAAAGAGCACCAGATGTCAGGCCCTACTTGAGACCCTGAAGGACTGCTTACTGCTACAACTGGTCAGGGAATCCATGAAGTGGACTTCTATTCTCGATGTGGAGCTTCCCACCTTAGAAATGGTGCACAGCATGGCAGTAGGAGAACCACTGTGGTAGAGTGACCACAATACTGTAAGGTTCAAACTATCCCTTGGGTACCAATGAACCCTCATCAAAAGCTGTGGCACTGGACTTTAAAAGGGCAGATATTGACCAGATGTAGAAAAGAGGGGAAAAATGAAGGGTGTGGATAGGATTAGGGTGGTAGAGGGATAGTTGGGTACAATCATAAGGGACATTCTTGAAGCAACCAACTCATGCAAGAGGACGGTAACAAGTAGTAAGCTTAGGAGACTAGTCAGGTTCTGAAAGAAAGTAATGGAGGCAGTGAGTTACAAATAAAAGAGCCTTCCTTAGGTACAAGCAGAATCAAGGAGGAAGAGCAGGAAGAAGTACCAGAGTAAACTGAAGGAGGTCAAGAAGGTGTTCAGGGTTGCAAGGCAGATACAGAACTTTGAATTGTTGAGGGTGTCAAGGGATGGGAGAAAGAATTATTCTGATACATTACAGAAAGAGGAAGACATGGAAGGAAATTGTCAGGTTGGCAGAGGGAGGGAGGGAGGGAGTGTAGTCAAGGATGACAAGCAGAAGCCACATTTTTTAAGCAAGTACTTCTGCTCAATGTTCACAGGGAAGGATGACAGGGATTTGATTGGTTCAGGAGGAAGAAATCAGGAGGGGGTAGCAAAAGGGGATGTGGAGGCCGTGGTGAGCCTGAACCTACCAAGAGTCAACAGAGGGTGATGGTTAAGGGAGTCAAATAAATAGACAAAGAGATCATTAGTGGACTGCCGCAGTGGTCAGTCCTGGGACCAGTCCTTTTCAATGTTTATTGGTGTCATAGGGGAAGGAAGTCCACACTTAAAAAAGAACAGGGACAGACTAGAGTCAGTGCAGGGAAGTATCACCAGGGTGATTCAGAGGATTCTAAGAAGAATGTCTAGAAGCCCTGAACACATACTCTACTTTGCTCTCTCCCTTCCCCCTTTGATACCAGGTGCCTTTCCCACTGTGCATCCATTATATCCAAATTCTGGTTTTGTTCCCTTCCTTCCAACCTCATCTTCCTCCTGTCCTCCCCCCACCCCTCCTCCTACCCTCTCTGAAGCAATATTTCTCATTCCCTTTCTATTCCAGCCAAGAAATCTACTACGGTCAAGCTGCCTTCTCATATTGCTTTCCTAAACTCTGGTCCTCTCTTCCCCTGTCCATCCATTTTGCCTATTCTCTCTTCTCCCGTAAGTCTCTTCTTCATGGCTTTTCTACTCCCTCCTGTAACTGTCCATGATCCTTTCCTTAAGCAATTCTCCTCCCTCCGAAATATATTGCCCTGGTCATAATTCTGCCCCGACTTCCCAAACTCAAATTTTATACTGTTGTGCCTGCAATGTTTATGATTATGCTTCTTTTTATGAACAGAGCCAAAAACAAATGGTTTAATACCTTTCATTGCATCAACACAGATGTAACAAAACAGAACAGTGCCTAAGCTTTCGGACCAACCAAGTCCTTCCTCAGAAGCTTATGCCAGTTGTTTGGAAAATCACATTCTATTAACACCCAGATCATACATAAAAAAAAAACAGAAAGAATTCTCATTAGTTTATAATGTTGTTCATCTTACACTGGGCTAAAAACTAGATGTCACTGTCTAGCTGGGCATCTTTCTTCCTGATGTTGTGCAACTGCCATGTCAGATGGTGAATTTCGGTATCTTCCATGATGACATACAGAATTAGTTTAGTTGCCGTATTGGTCCTCGTAAGAACAGATCCAGAAGCAAATGGTTTGATGCCTTTTATTGGACCAACATAGATGTAACAAAAGAAAACAGTGCCTAAGCTTTCGGACCAATAAAGTCCTTACTCAGAAGCTCATGCCAGCTGTTTGGAAAATCACATTCTATTAACACCCAGATCATATAGACTTGGTTGGTCTGAAAGCTTAGGCACTGTTTTCTTTTGTTACATCTATGTTGGTCCAATAAAAGGTATCAAACCCTTTGTTTCTGGCTCCTTTTTATGTTCACTCTTGCACTTGCACAAGGGTGAACATGCTGGTATGATAATACATTTCAAGAGGTGTATCATTGTCGGTCCAGGCTGTGGGATGGCAATAATTCTCAATTGGGCCTGGAGAGAGGGAGGCTGCCCACTCTGTAAACAGCTATCTTGTATCAGGAGTGAGGTATATTGGTTAAGGAGTAAGCTGGGGAGCTGGGGGTGTCAAGGATAAAGGGTGTGGATATGGGCAGCAGAAGGGGCGGGGCTGAGGGAAGCTGGGGGCAACGCCTGAAATTACAGGACGTTATGTTACAGCAAGCAGGAGGGGGAATATTAGGGACAGAGGACCCTTAGATAGGGATGTTGACACTAAGGGGAAAGTGTACGGGGTGAACATTCCGACTACAAAGAGAGTGGAGGGGGAAGAGTCAGGAGGGGCTGTTGTGGGGAAGCCTAGTGGGCAGACATTGAGAAGGGAGGGGCTGTTGTGGGGAAGCCTAAAACAGCAGACTGTGGGAAGGAAGCTCCTAAGGAGAACAGAGCAAGAGGGGAAGAAGAGGGGCAGTTTAGAGGTGCAGTCAGGGGAAACTTGGGTTACTTGATGGAGGCTGACATAGAGTGTCACAATAAATTTGAGCTACTAAGCAACCTAGAGGGGGAGGAAGGGGTTGGTGGAAATGAGGAAACTGATACAGAGACCGGGGGGAGGGAGTCAGATACCCATAGGGCATCACAGACCGGCAATGGAAAGGATAGAAATAGTCCCAGAGGGAGAAGGGGAAACATAAATGTTAAGCAGATGGGGGAGATGCAACATATTGCAGACATGAGGGAGGAGAGCATGACTGGAGAGAAACTGGGAGACAAGGAGGTGGGAGAGGAGCCCCCCTTCAGCAGGAGGTCAGTACAAAGGATGGGGCCCTAGCTAAAGGGGACCCACAGAGAGCCCCTGGAGGCAGGAGTACTATTACAAGGGGGGAGGATGGCGGTGTGGGGGAAGGGGAAACCATCAGGGCCAGGATAAATGTTTCGGATCAGAGAGGGTTAAAGGGGACACCTATTCTGAGGGGGTCTGAGTTAAGTGGGCAAAATAACGAGGGAGGCAGAAAGGGAGGGTGACAAGGGGTCTCTAATAAGCAAGAAGATTCCCATGGAATGAGATCAGAATAAAGGGGGATGGAGGGCTGAGAGGGCATAGTGGAGGTAACCATAAGGATGATGGCGGTGTTAAGGTTCTGTTATTGGGAGACTCGATGATTAGGGGTATCCAGTGGGAGGGACAGGGGGGTGGATGCCATAGCCAGGTGAAGGTAGTGAGTATCTCTGGGCTGACAGTGCACAGAGCAAAGTTCATGGTGTATGAACTGGTTAGGGATTGTGGAGGAAACCGGATTCCTGGTGCATTTGGGAACTAATGATCTAGAGGAAAATAGCATTTTGAAATCCAAGCAAGGTTCAAGAACTTGCCAGAGTCTGTCGGGATAATGTATGCAACATTTTTTCTGAGATATTGCCAGTACCAAAGGCCTCCGTGGAGAAAAAATGAAGATCACGAGGGTTAATGACTGGCTCAGGAAGTGGGGTGAAGAGAGTGGGTTGGGGGTGTTAGGGAACTGGAAAGGAGTTTGGGAGGATAAGGGACTGTATGCCAAGGACAGGCTTCATCTTGCCCCATTAGGGAAGGAAGTCCTTAAACAGGGGATGGCTGACTACATTCAAGAAAGGTGGGGTTTAAACTTGTGAGGGGAGGACAAGGAGGGCTGACCAGAAGCCCTCTCCTCCAGATGAGGGGAATAGCCTTCAAGCCCAAGGGGGGGAGGAAACAGACTGGGGGTGGAAGTTTCAGGAGGAGCAGAGGGAGGATGGAAGTATAAGGACCCTGGGTGGGGTTCGACAAAGGGGATCAGGGATAAGGGGTGGGGTTGGTATTAGTAAATGCCAGGAGCTTGGGAAATAAGTTGCCAGAGTTCCAGGCCATGCTGTTCGAGGAGGAGGTGGATGTGGCAGCGGTCATGGAGACGTGGGCCAACAAAAACCATGACTGGGACCTAAACGTGCGGGGGTACACTATGCTTAGGAAGGATAGAAAGGAGGGCAGAGGGGTGGAGTGGCTATGTTCATTAGGCGACATAGAAATTGCTAGGGTAGAAGAGGCAGAGGAAACGTGGAGGCCTTATGGGTCACCTCACGATCCCCAGCAGGAGATAAGGTCAAGCTGAGTGTAGTAATAGGCCCCCTGGGATGAGTGATGTTCTAGAGGATGGTTTGCTGGACAACATCATTGCCCAGTGTGGACCAAAAGGGGAAGGAGTGGTGTTGATGGGGGACCTTAATATACCAGGTACAAACTGGGGAACCATGTCCTCTAAGGTGGCCTAGGAGCAGAGGCTGCTGGACGGCTTCCAGGATGTGTTCTTAACACAGCATGTGATGGAGCCCACAAGGGAGAGGCATGTCCTGGACGTGGTTCTGGCAGAGGGGGATCTGGTAAGGGACCTGGTTGTAGAGGACCCCCTGACTGGGAGCGACCACAATACTGTCTGTTTCAAATAAGCATGGGGAGGGGGTGATCTAGGACACTGGCAGTGGATCAGGGGGCAGACTTTGTGGGCATAGAAATATTCTCAAGGATCACTTGAAGGGGATTACATCAATGACAAATGTGGAAAGGAGATGGGAGGTCATAAAACGGGGACTTCATGAGGCAGTCAGGATCTGCGCTAAGTTGAAACGTAAGGCAGCAAGGTCACATAAACCATGCTGGTGGTCCAGTGAAGTACAGGTAGCGGTCAGAGAAAAGAAGGCGGCCTACAAAAAATATAAAACAATAAGAGGGGATAGGGATAAGGAAATGTACCATCTTGCATCTAGAAAAGTCACCCGGATGGTGAGGGGAGCAAAGTCCAGTAAAGAACAGCGGCTGGCACAGGGGTACATGGAGGGAAAAGGATTCTTCCGGTACATTGGGGAGCGGAGAAAAACTAAGGGCCATCTCAGCAGATTGAGATCAGAAGGAGGGTGGGTGGAAGAGGCGAGGACCAGGCAGAGGTATTTAACGAGTACTTTGCCTCTGTGTTCACTAGGGAGGGGGATGGGATATCTACAAAGCAAGGCACGATGGGGATAGAAGCGGCAGTGAGTGGGATCAGGGGAGCAACAGAAATGGAGCAAGAGGGAGGGAAAGGTACCCCAGGGTGCCACATCTGGATAAGGATAAAAAGGCCAGTAAGATGGAGGGGATGGATGATGCTATCTCCGCCAAAAGGGTGTGGTTAGCCCTCAAGGTCCTAAAGAAAGACAAATCTCCGGGCGGATGGCATTCATCTGAGAGTACTATGGGAATTGGTGGACATACTGGCTGCACACCCTGGCGGGCTTCTTCAACAAGTCACTTGAGACAGGAAGGTACCTAAGGATTGGTGAGAGCACATGTGGTGTCAATCCATAAAGGGGTCAAGGGAAGTACCAGGTAACTATAGACCCATCAGTTTGACCTCGGTGGTGGGAAAATTAATGGAGAGTATACTAAAGGAACGATTGGGGTGTACTGAGGAGGTGGGAGGTCTGGATAGTCGGCAACATGGGTTTGTGCCAGGTAGATCATGTCAAACCAATCTTGTGGAGTTCTACGAATGGGTAACATCAGAACTGGACAGGGAAAGCCTGTGGATGTATTATTCTTGGACTTCAGCAAGGCGTTTGACTCTGTCCCCCACAATGGTCTGGTGGAGAAGCTGATGGAGTTAGGAGTAGGCCCTTTGATGGTCAGATGGATTGAAAACTGGCTAGCTGGATGCACCCAGAGAGTAGTGGTCTGTGGGGAGCTCTCGAACCCTAGAGAGGTTGGTAGTGGGGTACCGCAGGTCTCGGTCCTGGGTCTGATCCTGTTTAATGCATACATATCAGACAGCAGAGAGGGTATAGGGTGAGAAATGAGTCTCTTCGTGGATGGCTCCAAGATGGGAGCAGTAGTTGAGGGGAAAGAGGGGAGGTTGGCCCTGCAAGGGGACCTGGACACCCTGGAAAGCTGGGCTCACACATGGAAATTAAATTTCAATATCACCAAGTGCAAGGTGTTGCATCTTGGGCGGGGAAACCCTAAACACAGGTACACCCTGGGAGGGGAGGCGCGGGAGGCCTCAATAGGGGAAAAAGACCTAGGGTCATGGTGGATGCATGTATGAATAACTCTGAGCAGTGCAGGAGAGCGGCTAGCAAGGCAAACAGGATGTTGGGATGCATCATAAGGGATCACCTCTAGGAGCAAGGAAGTGATTCTGCCGCTGTACAATGGACTGGTTAGATCACACCTTGAGTACTGTGTACAGTACTGGAGACCACACTTGAAGAGGGACAACAGCCCTGGAGAGGGTACAGAGGAGGGCAACTAAGATGATACGAGGGCTAGGGATTTGATGTATGAGGACAGACTTGAGGAGCTCTGCCTGTTTTCATTGGAGGAGGAGAGACAGGGGACATGATTGGAGGTCTTCAAGTACCTCAAGGAATAAATAGGGTAAACATGGAGGGGATCTTTAGACTAAAGCAGGGAGGTATCACCAGAGGGCATGGTTTGAAGTTGGAAGGTGGAAGGGTGAGGGGGGAAAAGAGGAGGAGGTTTTTCACTGAGAGGGTGGTGGACCCTTGGAATGCACTGCCTGGCAAGCTGGTTCAGAGATCCACAGTGGAGGGCTTCAAGAGAGGGTGGGACAGACACAGAAAGTGGATGTATCAGATGATGGCCTGTCCCAGGGGAGTGGGGATGGATGATAGGGGTTTCTGGAACACAAGAGAGGGGAGGGCCTCGGCACTCAACTAGGGATCTGAGGTTCGAGTAGACTCGATAGACTGTAAGGCCTAATCTGCTGGCAAATAGTATGTTAGTATTTATTTGTTCTGTTCTATTTATTGCATTTGTTTCTGAATGATAAGGTAAGAAAAAATCAGAACCTTAAAAAAATGATTCACGTGTACATCTAGGAAAGACTGAATCTTTGAATTTTTGAAAAGGGAACAGTTTTTCACCAGATATGGACATCTAAAGTAAACATCAGGGGCCCAATATTCTAAACTCAGCCCTGGGGCAAAAGCAGCACTGCCCAGTGTGCAAATAGCCCGGAACACCATTTGCATGCTATATGCAAAGGAATAGCCCAGAGGCTAAATCAGTTGAATATAGCATGCAAATGAAGGTGTGCAAACAGGGCTGAGAGTGCAGTGCAAAAATAGCCCAGCAAATAAGACAGCTCTGAATATAGCAACCCGGCAGTGCAAACTGCAACAGCAGCCCAGTGCACACAGAGGTGGAGTAAGGCAGAGTTGCAGTAGGTGGCCAATGTGGGTGATAGCAATGAAGTGGTGCACAACTGCAAACAACATTGCAGGCCAAACACTGCAGAACTGTGCTGTGGTTTTTACTGATTAGCCTGGGGCAAACTTGTTTGCCTGGCGCTAACACGTTTACCCACAGCTAACATATTAGCCAAAAGATAAATTTTGCTATATTCAAAACTCCTATGCAAATATGCTTACTTAGGCAATCCAAGAACAAACAGTCACATTAGCATCTCATTATGGCCTGCTTTGCATGTATTACCATGTAGATTGTCTGGCGATATTTCATGGTGCACACAGCTCCACCTGCATGTCAGACTGGAACTACAGGTTGGTAACTGCAGACTGGGTTTGCCCACAGCTCCACCTGTATGTCAGACCTGGGCAACAGTTCTGTAGCTGCAGGTTATGTTTGTACACAGCAGCAAAGACTATTGTGCCCCAGGGGACTAGCACTACAGGCATGGGTGGTGGTGCTGCATGCCATCGACATATCGTTGTTACTGCTACAGTGTGTATCAGATGGTACAGTACCATAGTAGCCAGTACTCTAAGGGACACAGCAATGCCTACAGTGTGTCAGGCAACAATGACTGCTGCTATCCACACAGTGACATGCACTGCTGGCAGGTGTGTTCTGACAGTGGACACCACTATTATACTGTCCAGTAACCCACATATGCTGCACCAGTGATATGGGATTCCCACACTAACATACACATGGCTGGCTGTGTGTGATGGGGAGCCTGGACAGGTGTGCGGTATGTGCCCTGGAGGGGGAAGACACATACCATCATTCAGGCATTCTGAAGTCAGAGGCATCCCCGTCACTGGCACATGTGCACTGTGTAGATAGCCCCAGCCATATGGCAGCACCCACTATGTGGTGCAGCCTGGCCACTTGTACACCCTCCCCTCACCACCATCCATTTCCCCAGTGCTGCATGTGTGTGTGCTGGTGCACCCCTATGGGTGGACTGGAGGTGTATGCTGTATGGATGCACTGACAAGGTGTCCACTGAGTGCTGGGGCACCCACAAATACCTGGCAGAGTTGGGACTGTGTGCAGCATGTCTCTTCCACGGCATATGGAGAGGCCCAGGGTGGCCGTCCACTCTCTCTGCTTCCTCATTGGCTGCAGTCATCAGGTGCACCATGCTGGTGTTGTTGCATACTGCCTTGTAGCCTGTTGCTGCTGTATCCACGCCCCCATCCTAGTTTTGCCTGGAGTTAAGACTACCTTTTTATATACAGTAATTTGTGCCGCACAACATGTCATGCTAACACACGTTGCACGGCGCTATGGCTTTGAATATACCATTGTGCCTGTATGCATGTTCCTGCCCCTCACTTTGACCCATGCATACATTTTCTTTTAGCGCCAGCGCTGACACATTGCACCTGTGCTATTTGGCCTATAGGGCAGTTTGGTGCAATTGCGGTGCAATCACGGTGCAAACTGTTTGCACCCGGCACAAAGTTTTGAAGATCTGGCCCCAGATGTCTATCCACATAGCTTGATTACAGCTGAATAGTATATATTTTATATAGATATTCAACTTTAAAATTTTTTAATTTTAGAATACTCAGTGTCAACTGAGTGTTAGCTAAATAATGTGCTCTAAAGATTTTATATGTTTTGACGAAACAGGAGGACCATGCTCTCCTTGATGAAGCCCTTTAATAAGGGTTAAACATTTGACATTCTTTTCTGACCATGGTCTCAGCCTGAAGTTAAATAGTGAATAAAAGAACTAGAAGATATGAAAAATACTGACTGGTGTTTGACTGATTCATCTGGATACATTTGTTAAACTGCTGATCCTTTATCAGCCTGTGACAGGGTAGAATAGGACCCTGTCCCAATTGTTATGGAGAAAGTGTTTAAATGCAAGGATCTTTCCTTTTCTGTTCCTTCTCTGTCTGGTTGCACAGCCAAATTATCCTGTGAGACTTTGGACTTGATCAACCCGACAATCTCGCAATTCTTTGCCTCGCATTGTCTCAGTCCTCTCTTGCTGTCTGTCTTTTCCTCCCTTGCATATTTGCTGATATAAAAATATTTGAAAATCATTGTATGGAAATGTAACTGATATTGGGATCTCTTTTGTTTAGAAAATATATAGTGTTACTATTGAAATGTACAGTATATATTAATAATTCGAGATGGCCACAAAAAGCTGTTGGAAACTAGAGGTTACCTTAGTGCAAATCTTTGAGCTTTTTGCAAAAGCTGCAAAAAGGGCCTCAGCAAGCACACTGTGTTCTAGCAGCTCCTGCCTGATATTTACAAAAACAGGATGCTTGCTAAGGATGGGAGTTGAAAGGACTTATAAGAGCTAAGCTGCAACTGCAAGGAAGATTAGAAAAAAAGGGACACAGAGACTCAAGGAAAACTACTGTTTTTTTTTCCTTTGTACATAGTTATACTGAACAAGTTTTTTTTTGTTGTTGTTGTTACTGCTACTGTAAATAAATATTTTTGGTGAATTCTACAACTGCTCTTGGTTTTCCCTATGCTTCCTGACCTGTGCCTCGATGACAGATGGTCTTAGCCTAAGTGGGATTTAAGCCATGCATACCTTAAGACAGGAGTTTTGTGTGTGGGTACTGGATCTAGTAGCAGGGAAGCACAGAGGAAGGTATGGATTCTGCAGCAGCAAGTCCACGAATGGTTACCAGGAGAATGGCCATCAAACTAGCAGAGACATAAGTCCAGTCTGAGATTGTACAGCCAGCACAAGTTATGGAAAAAGAACAGGCAGTGACAGAACCTGAAAGCCTGATGAACTTTTTCAAATGGTGGGCTATATAACAAAAGAGATGGAGAGGCAGAGAGAAAAAGAGATTCAGTGACAGGAGCAGCCGATGAGAAAAGAGATGCAGCAACAGGAGCAGTGATGGCTGGATGTCTTGCAAGCTATCAAAGGCAGAGGATCCAGCACAGATCCAGACGAGCAACAAAATGCAAGCAACTTAAAAGCCATTAAACTTACAAAGTTGTGTCCCTTAGATGATATTGATGCATACCTGACAACTTTTGAAAGATTTGCCACAGCCTACCAATGGCCAAAGCAACAATGGAACAATCAGACTGGGAAAGACCAACTTGCCTATAGCAGTATGGACACTGCACAGTCAGAAAACTATGATCAGATGAAAAGTGAAATTATAAAAAGGTATGACATCTCTGGAGAGACATACAGGCAGAGATTTTGAGCTCCGAGGTACAACTCGGTCGACAATCATTTTGAAGCCTTCACTCGACTCAGAGAACTCCTGATAAAATGGCCCCAACCAGAGAGCGAAACAGTCCCACAGATTGACACATTTGCCATGGAGTAATTCATCAGCATCCTGCCTACAGATGTGCAGCTTTGGGTAAAGGAACACAAGCCAAAGTGAGGAAAAGGCTATTTCAAGGCCGAGGACTACCAAATGGCCAGACAGATGCTACAGCAGTGAGGTAACAGCCAAGCACCAGTAAGACACTCTTTTTCCCATTTAAACTCCAAGCCTGATAAGAACTCTTATGGGGGTAAAACATCTGGGACCAAAGACGTATTTGCTATAACTGTAACAAGCCAGGTCCTATTGCAAGAAACTGCTTTAGTAAGGAGAGTGGCACTGGAACAGATTTGTCCTTGGAAAATTGGGGCAAGTACTTAACAGAGGTGAAGGTGGGGGATAAGACTGTGAAAGAACTCACTGATTCAGGAAGCAGACAGACCCTAGTGCATGTTGAAGTGCTGGGAAAACACTGTGCAAAGGGACCAGGTACTGGTGACATCTGCATCCACGGGGACACTCGATACTATCCCACCACTCAAGTGACTCTGACCATTAAGGGTGTGTCGCACCAAATGAAAGTGGGGGTAGTACCAAAGTTACCTGTACCTGTGGTTATTGGAAATGACTTTCCAGGATTTACTGAGTTGATCAAAGAGGGAGCAAATCCTGATGTTTCAGCAGCAGTGGTGACAAGAGCTCAGGCAAAGAAATTTTCAGACAGTGGGGACACTTTTCCTTTCAAAGATTTTGATTCGGACTTGTTTGAGCACACCTCCAAGATCCAGAAATCCAGGAAAGAAAAATGATGCCTGAAGAAACTGTGGTGACAAATGACTGATGGACATAAAAGGTTAACATATTTATTTATTTAGTTTTTGTTGACTGAGTAAGTGCACTAGACAAATCCTGCCTATTTTCAGGCATGACACGGGGGAGGGGATACAGATGAATGCCAACTGACCTTGAATCAGATTAAGCTGTTGGTGATATTTTTAGTGAACAAGGGAAATTTGGCCAGGACACCAGGGAAATTCCCCTACTCTGCCAGCAAGGGACTTGACTTCCTGAGATCAGAGTGGAGAAGCTCAGTTGGAGCCGGACAGCAGAGGAGGAGGAGGAAGTGCTGATGTGGCAGGGGAGAGGGCCTCCTCCCCTGTCTTGTATACTACTAGAGGCCAGAAAATGAGTTCAGACACTTTTATGGATCAAGAAGATCGAAGTGAGGAGCTGGAAAGGAAAAAGAAGGAATTAAGAGAGAAAACTTCTTCCATGGAGATGGAGGGAGGAGATGTTGCAAGCGTGAGTAAAGCAAATGTTTTTGAAAATAATCAGCAAAACAGTAAAGAAGCAGGAGGTCTTATAGAGCCAGGTATTTCTGTTGTGGAAAGCGAAGAAAATAGGCCAGACTCCTGTCAGGCTAAATTGAGAAGCAATGATGTGACAGTATCAAAGCAAGCTGCACCCACTGAGACGGGGAAAAAACAAGTGAAAGGGTCAGCCCAGAAAGGAAAGGCGAAAGTAAGTCAGAAACGGCTTGGCCTGAAAAGGATTGTAGAGAGCAAGACAGAAAGTAAAGAAAGAGCTAAAACAAATAAAGAAAACACAGATTTTGAAGATATTGAGGAAGTCATGGAAAAAAGGGGCCCATTAGGAAACAATAAAGGAGAAAAAAAGGAGGTTGCCAGATTCAGAAGAGAGAACTTTTAGAGACGTTGCAGACACACTTGAATGGGTAACAGAAGCCTTATTACAAGCAGGTTGGAAAAGAAAGGAGGATGGGTCTGGGTGGGATCCGAACAGGCTCAGTACATCAGGAATTAGTAAAAAACAAAAAGAAGACACAAGAGATGTAGAAAGTAAATTTGGGGAAAAAGTGGATGAAGCCGAAAAACAGAAAGATGTAACATCAGAGGTAGATAAAACAAAAGAGATAATTTTTGATGGACTTCATAACAATAATGAAGAGTCATCTATGGAGCTTGAACAGAAAACGATATTAACAGATAAAGAAACACAGGAGGAAGGGGAAGACCAGAAGGAGAAACCCTGGGGTGGGAATACTAAAGAAAGATTATTTCCTAAAGATATAAAACCACAGCAAGCTAAAAGAAGAAACACGGTATGCCTGAGATTTAGAGGGACCTCTGAGGATGTGCCAAACGGAATTTTTATTGGGAAAGAACTCTTAATGAATAAAATGAAGTTTTATCCATATGAAATACATGCACTTATTCGTGTAACAGGAAGTACAGAATTTGACATAAGTTTTAAACATGGAGGAGGGTTGGACCGGTTTTGGGAATTATATCAGCAAATGAAATATACGGACTTATGGAAGGATTTCTCAGTTATTCCCTTATCAAAACCTGCTTTTAAGATAGTAACCATGTTATTTCAAAATGAAGGTGCTAATATGGTCGACATTAATTTCTGGATCAAGCAGAGGGGTGTAATGCATGGGCTGCTAGAACCAATATTGGATGAAAATGGTCTGTGGACAGGTGGATAGAAATATAACTAACACTTAAACAAGTAGATGGGGAAATTCAACATTTGCTGAACTGTTTCTTTCTAGGCCAAGACAGAGGCATTGTTTTTTATGCAGGCCAAGTGTGGGCCTGTTACAAATGTGGAGAGCAAGGTCACTTAAGTAATGTCTGTGGTAAAGTCAAGTGTGGCGTAAGTGGGGTTGTTGGGCATTTTGGGGCAGAATGCACAAACCAAGTTAAATGTAGTTTGTGTGAAGAGGAAGGGCATACCTTTGCAAAATGTCCATGGGCTTCCCATAATAGCCCAGAAACTGGAGAAAGAGCAGAGCAAGATGTCTACCTGGCTGTGGCGCAGAAAGAGAAAGAGAAGCAAGATAAGGTAATAAGGGACGCCATTATCAAAGAGGACATGGAAAAAGGATAAAGGTACAACCTTGGACTAAAAGGATGGTGATACCAGAACAAAAAGAAACAAAAGAAAAAACAGGGACTTTTAAAATGGAAGGGAAGACAGAAAAAGAAACTGGATTTACTATGGTTACAAGATCTAAAACAAAAAGAAGAGTACAGCAAAACAGATAATCTCATTGGAAAAAGACTGTGAAGGTGTAGAGTTAACAAATAAATACACCTTATTACAAGACAAGGAATGTTCCACTATGGAGGAGGGCTCTGACCGGTCCAACATGGATCTTTCTTAAGGTGCAGGAGAGGAAGATGGAGACACAACAAACACGCACGTGTCAAAGAAAAGGAAAAAATCTAAAGAGGCAGGGTAAAAGTGAAGGGAAAACAAAATGGGAAGTTTAAAATGCCTCACTCATAATACAAATAGTATTAAAAATAGAAGGAGGAGGCTGGTAACTTTTAAAATACTATATGACTTGAAAAGTGACATATATATTCCAAGACACAAGGTTACACACTATAGATGAAATTCAGCAAACTCAGAAAGACTGGACATGGGGACCATCCTTATGGTCCTTTGGGATAGATAGGTGTACACGGGTGGGGGTAACTTTCTCTTCTCATGATGTTCACATTTTAAAAGTAATAGATTTGGTACCTGGAAGAGCTATGATTATTGATGTTATCTTAAAAAATAATTCTGTGAATATTATTGTAATTTATAATCCACAAAGGAAAAACGAAAGGAATATACTAATGGATCAAATAGAGGCTTATTTGAATACTTCAAAACTTGTGGTGTGGGGGGGGAGACTTTAACTGTGGGTTATCTAGAGCAGATTGGGGAGAGCAACATCAAAAAATGTTTGTGATACGACTCACTTGAAAAGTATGTTAGATAAAGCTGGGATGGAGGAGGGATATAAGTTAAAAGGGAAAAAAGGAGAACACACATATTTCAAGGGTTCATGTTCTACTCGTATATATTTCTGGATGGTACAAAAAAAAGTGAAGGTAGTTGATATTAGGAGTATACTGACTGAGACATCAGATCATATGGCAGTAGAAGTTGAAATTAACTTGGGGAATAGGATGAGAATAGGAAAAGGCTATTGGAGGATGAATACAACTAAGCTACAAGAAGATACTTGTATAGAAAAGACTAAAATAATACTGGAAGATAAGTAAACAGTTATGGAATTATGTGATAGTGGAACAGAATGGTGGGAAGACACTAAAAATGAAATCAAACAATATATGATCAAAGAAGGACAGAAAGTAGAGGCAACAAATTATGGGAAGTATTTAAAATTAAGGGCTAGATTATATAAATTTATGATGAGGCAGGTTAAAGATAAGGTGGATGAATCTAAACAAATTGAAGAAACTAAGGTTAAAATGAAAGAATACCAATATAATAGAGTTACGTCTTTAATTATGAAACAAAAAAGTGGCACCCAGGGAACAAAATATCATACAAATCCTTATGATAGTAGTAAAGAAAGAATAGAAAATTGAGTTATGTACAAATTACAGGATGGAAAAGGGAGGATACATACAGATATAGAAAATATTAAATGTACAGTACAAGAGTTTTTGAAGGAAAATACCAGCAACAAAGAAGTAGGAAAAGGGAGGATTTGTTTCTGACAATTGAGATGCCAGAGTTGGAGGAAGATGAGGCACAGACGATAAAGGGGGAAATTAAACAAGAAGAAGTGAAAGAGACAATAACATTTTTGTCAAATAACATGCCACCTGGGGTGGATGGGATTCCAAATATGTTCTATAAAATTTTGGAAAAACAAATAGCTCCCATTTTAACAAGAGTATACAATGGTATAATGAATGGAGACAATTTAGCGGAAAGCATGAAAAAAGGACTAACGATTTTTTTTGCATAAAAAAGGAGAAAAAACACAACTTAAAAATTGGAGGCCCATTAGTTTATTGACTTCAGATTACAAAATTTTAGCCACGGTAATAAATAATAGGTTAAGGACTTTTTCAGAAAAATTGATAACGCAGTCTCAAATGTGTGCTATTCCTGAATGGAGCACACAACAAAATTTAATTTATATTAGAGAAGTCATAATTAAAGGACAGGAGGATTTTTTGCAAGGGTATTTGTATGCCTTGGATCAAGAAACGGTATTTGATGTTGTAAAACATCAGTATGTATGGGATACCTTAGAAAAGTTTAAAATTCCAACAGAATTAATTAGTTTAATAAAAGCAATATATAATGAAATGCAAATTTGTCCTATGGTTAATGGGCATCTAGGGACTTCAATGTATATAAGGAATGGGGTTCGTCAAGGGTGCCCATTAAGTCCCCTACTATATGTATTTTGTCTAGACCCACCTCTGAGGAGAATAGAGGTGGAGAAAGAGATTAAAAGTATTGTATGGCAAAATAGGGAACTGACTAAAACAAGTGCTTATGCAGATGATTACTTAGTTTTATTAAAAGATCAGAGTTCAGGGGATAAGTTAATAGAGATAGTAGAGAAGTATAGTCAATATACAGGGATTAAGATAAATTAAGGGAAAAGTATGATTTATCCATTGGTGGCAGTGGAGACAAAGAAAAGAGGAGATTTGGAGATAGCAGAAGGAAGCATTAAGGTGCTGGGAATAAGATTTGGAGGGGATGATGCAATACAACAAAACTGGGAAGAAAAGTATCAAAAAGCCAAAATAAAAGTACATAAATGGAAACAATGGAGTATGACGTGAGAGAAAATAATTTACTTATTAAAAACGTTTATTGACCCAATATTTTTATTTTTAGCATACATTTTTCCAGTACCATTTCAAATGCAATCCAAATTCAAAGTCTTTTTTTCAGTTATTGTGGGGTAGTGTTAAATCCTATTAAAAGGGATACCGATAGAACCATAAAAGATGGGGGATTAAACATGATAAATCCAATTGTTTTTTATATTAATATTTTTGTGTTTTCAAATATTGTACCATTAGTAAAAGATGAGAACAAAGCTTGGTCTTGTTTAACACAGCAATGGAATGTACCTTTCATTAAATGTATTGGGAAGAAAGGGAATATAGTAGGAGGTAAAGTGTGGCCAATATATATGGAAATTGGAAGGAAGTATTTAACCCAGTGGGGGGGGGGTAACAGTGGATGCTCTAATTAGGGGTAACAGGAAACAGATGTATAAAGAAATTATGGAGAGGAATTTCTGGGAAAAACAAGTTTTTAAGGTAGAAAAAGGAATAAAAGAGCAGGAAATTTTAGCTGTTACATTAGAAAAAAGAAATCCGGGAAAAATGAAAGATGCAGTATGGATGTGTAGTCATGGGAAGTTAAACGTGAGAGGTAACCATAAACATAATAGAATGGAGGAAAGAATATGTGGAGAAAGAGATTGTGGGACAAAAGAGGAAAGCATGCAGCATTTATTTTTTTATTGTGATTTTATTAAACCTTTTTGGGGTATGGTAGCCAGTTATTGGGGGATGCAAGCTTTTAAAAAATATGACATACAAGATTTTGATTTATGGTCAGTTAACAAAAGAATGGTAAAAAGTTAATAAAAATACAGTCTATGTTGTTTTGGCAGTTTTGAAGTGGTCTATATGGCAAAACAGATGCTCAAGATTTTTGCAGAATAAGGATTTGACTGTACAGGATTTTTTTTTTAAGTTTCAAGTAGATACAATTTTTCAAGATGAATGTAAATTATAGGGAGAAGAGAATGCAAGAGAGCTGTGGAAAAATGTTACTCGAATTGGGTAGATAATATGGATATCATAATGACTATGTGATTTGTTTTTGTTTTGGAAAAAAAGTGTTTTTGTTTTAATAAAAACTTCCCCTACTCTTTTCGATAAGTGCCATGGGATCTTTAGCATCCACCTGAACTACCACTAATCCAGGCAGATGGGACCTATATGAAAATGCTGAAACTACATTGATAACTGAGTCTGATTTTTTTTCAGAAAGAGCTAACAATGTTTCTCTCTAAGGTTATTTTAAGCAGCTGGGGGTAAAACCAAAACAGGGTGGACCAGTATTTAAAAAATGTAACGAGTTACTGTACAGAGTTTGGGTTAAACCTCAGACACAGGAACAGACAGAACAATTGGTTATACCACTGAAGTATAGAACAGAGTTATTACAGATAGCACATGATAGTAATGTGGCTGGTCACTCAGGGAGGAATCACATCCTTGTCAGATTGCTGTACAGATTTTACTGGCCTTGAATTTACAAAGATGCTGCTACCTATTGTAATTCCTGTGCTGAGTGTCAGAAAATAGCCCCAATCACTAGAAAAGACAAGGTGCTCCTGTTGCCCCTACCCTTGATAGATGTGCCTTTTGAGAGAATTGCAATGGATATGGTTGGTCCTTTGGACAAAAGTAATAAGGGTAATAGATTTATCCTGGTAGTATGCGACTATGCTACTCGATACCCAGAAGCAGTTCCAATGCATACTGTTACAGCCCCAAAAATTGCAGCAAAGCTTGCCAACATTTTCAGCAGAGTGGGCATACCTAAAGAAATTATTACTGATCAGGGCAGTAATTTCAGTGCTGCATTGCTTAAGGAGCTGTACAGACTGCTAGGTATCACTGCCATAAGAACCTCCCCCTATCACCCTCAGACAGACGGTCTTGTTGAGCGTTTTAACCAAACTCTAAAATGCATGTTAAAAAGGTTTGTAAAAGGGGAAGGGAAAGACTGGGACCAATACTTGCCTTACCTACTTTTTGCCTACAGAGAAGTGCCATAGGTATCAACAGGGTTTTCACCATTTGAAATGCTGCATGGTAGGCAGCCAAGAAGGCCACTGGATGTGATAAAAGAAACGTGGGAAGATAACCCCATTCAGAAACAATCTATGACATCTTATATGTGTGCCCTAAGAAAGAAGCTGGAAAAATATGTTGAAATTTCCCATAGTAATCAGGAAGAGGCTCAAAACCAGCAGAAGGTATATTATGACCATGGGGTAAAAGAAAACATTTTCGAGCCAGGTGAAAAGGTTTTGCTACTGTTACAGAAAATAAGCTGTTAATGAAGTGGCAAGGGCCTTATAAGGTTCTTATATGTAGTGGCACTGTTAACTATGAGATTGAGACCCCAGACAGGAAAAATCCTACTAAGATATAACATGTCAATCTCCTCAAGAAATGGGTTGAAAAAATGCCAAAGGCTGCTTTGCTGGTTTTACCAGAAACTGATAAGGAAGATATTGATGTAGTTTATTATAGACTGGGACAAACTGTAAACGCTGATGCTGTAAAGGTGAATATTTCCTTAACCTCAGAACAAAATGCAGACTTTCGTAATGTGCTGAAGACATTTAAGGGTACTTTTACCATGGTACCAGGCCGAGCAAAAGGAGTCGAGCACGTAATAGTGACAAGGAATGCTCATCCTATTAGACAAAAGACATACAGGTTGCCAGAGCGGTTAAGAGCTGATGCGGTTAAGGAAATACAAAAAATAAAAGAATTGGGTATCATAGAGGAGTCAAGGAGTGCTTGGTCATCACCAATGGTAATTGTAAACAAAAAAGAAGGGGGTGTTAGAATCTGCCTTGATTTTAGGAAACTTAATCAAGTGTCAGAATTTGACAGTTATCCTATACCCAGAATAGATGATTTGGTGGACAGACTTGTGAGTGCAAAGTATATCAGCACCCTCGATCTCACCAAGGGTTGCTGGCAAATACCTTTAGCTAAAGAATCCAGAGATAAAACTGCATTTGCCACCCCTATAGGATTCTATCAGTTCACCACCATGCCATTTGGTTTACATGGTGTGCCAGCTACATTCCAGTGGTACATGGATATAATTGTATCCCCTCACACTAGTTATTGTGCTGCGTACCTGGATGATGTTGTGGTGTACAGTCCAGACTGGAAAAGCCACCTGGAACACCTACGAGCAGTTATCCAAGCTATCAAAAATGCAGGTCTGATTAGTAATTCTACCAAATGTGCATTGGGCATGCAGGAAACCAGATATTTGGGCTATGTGTTGGGAAATGGAGAAGTCAAACCAGAGGTTTTTAAAATAGAAGTATAGCTAACAGCCCTGTACCTAAAACAAAAAAACAAGTCAGGTCATTTTTAGGGCTGGCTGGTTATCAGCAGAGATTTGTTCCCAACTTTGCTGAGTTAGCTACTCCGCTTACTGAACTAATGAAAACACGGTACCCAAATAATGTGAAATGAACCCCAGACTGTGATGAAGCTTTTCAAGCCATTAAGGCTGCATTATGTTCAGCCCATTTTAAGAAGCCTAGACTTTGAGAAACCATTTTTGTTACAAACAGATGCATCAGAAGTAGGCCTAGGTGTAGTACTGAGTCAAAATATAGGTGGGACAGAACATTCTATTCTGTACATAAGTAGGAAATTGCATGACAGAGACAAAAGGTACTCCATTATCGAAAAGGAATGTCTAGCAGCAAAGTGGGCCATGGAGTCCCTTAAGTTTTATTTGCTAGGAACTGACTTTGTTCTTGTAACAGATCACAATCCTCTCTGTTGGCTTAACCAGATGAAAGATAAAAATTCCATAATCACAAGGTGGTACCTGGCACTACAGCCATTTAAATTCACGGTGATTCACGAATCTGGTAAAGAGAATAATAATGTTGATTTTCTGTCAAGATATGGCTCACGAATTGAGGATTCTGAAGGTTGAAAAACAAATGTATGGATTTGAACTGTACTGTTTGCTGTACTGTTATAAAAAAAGAGAGAGATAGAGAGAGTTGAGGTACATGTGCTTAATTTCTGAAAGCAGCAAATGTTAGAGAATTAATAAAAAGTTTTGGAAACCTGTTTAATAAAACAGGTTCCCTGTTAAGGAGGGAGTGTGTGTGACAGTGTAGAAAAGGACCCTGTCCCAGTTGTTACGGAGAAGGTGTTTAAATGCAAGGATCTTTCCTTTTCTGTCTCTCCTCTGTCTGGTTGTGCAACCAAATTTTCCTGTGAGACTTCAGACTTGATCAACTCAACAATCTCACAACTCTTTGCCTCTCACTGTCTTAGTCCTCTCTTGCTGTCTGTCTTTTCCTCCCTTGCATATTTGCTGGTATAAAAATATGTGCAAATCATTGTATGGAAATGTAACTGATATTGGGATCTATTTTGTTTAGAAAATATATAGTGTTACTGTTGAGATGTATATATTTATAATTTGAGATGACCACAAAAAGCTGTTGGAAACTAGAGGTTACCTTAGTGCAAATCTTTGAGCTTTTTGCAAAAGCTGCAAAAAGGGCCTCAGCAAGCACACTGTCTTCTAGCAGCTCCTGCCTGATATTTACAAAAACAGGATGCTTGCTAAGGATGGGGGCCAAAAGGACTTATAAGAACTAAGCTGCAACTGCAAGGAAGATTAGAAGAAAAAAGGACACAGCGACTCAAGGAAAACTACTGTTTTTTTTCCTTTGTACATAGTTATACTGAACAAGTTTATTTTATTTTTTGTTACTGCTACTGTAAATAAATATTTTTGGTGAATTCTACAACTGCTCCTGGTTTTCCCTGTGCTTCCTGACCTGTGCTTCAATGACACACTCACGTACTAACATCTTGAGATGAACTCTGAGGGTACCCAGGGGAACCTCTGCTTTCTGTTTTGTACTTTGGCGAGACTAGGCCACCCACCACACCCTGGACAACCTTGGATTCTAAAACTGAATGAGATTTTGAGTGCTGAAAGACACCTGAAAGACTGTGAGTAGTGATAACTGTGCAAGGTGGACTCCAGTGGATCGTTATACATTTTAACTCACACAGGGGTGGTTTGTGACTACAGCTATACTTCTAACAAAAATATTTTGTATTTGATAACTATCTCAGTTTTGTGGTGTGGGTTATCTCTGAGATCTGGCTATGGCCACATTTAAAGAGAATTGTGACTAGCCTTGGAATTAAACAATCTGCAACTTTACTAAAAGCAAAAAAAAATAAATAAATAGTGGAAGCTATTAGGGGTACCACCAAAACACTGGAAGTAGGCACCACAGAAAAAGACCTGACATACAAATTGGGAACCATAAAAAGAAAAGACAGCAAGTTGGAATGGCATGATCCTACTCTTGGTGAATACTTATACTATCAAAGAATTCCAGGAGGGTTTTGAGTTCTGATCGAACCAAACCTGGGTATTTAATCTAAGAAGCTAGCAAACCATTAAGAAGGTATTAGGAAGAAGTGCAGCAATTATGTTATGTTTCTACTAATTGAGGCTGTATTAGAAGAGAGAAGTAAACTTGCTGAAGAAATCAAAAAAATTCAAGAACAGGTGAAACAAAAAAATAGAAGAGTTTTGTTTAAATCTACCATTGAGGACATAAAGAATGTGAGAACTATATAAAGCAAGCATTTTTCAATGCCGAATGTTGTCTTGCTGGCATTGGTATTGGTAGTGCAGGAGTTAGAGACATGCATAATAGGAATGGCAGTGAAGTATTGAACTGATGCCAACCCCACCCCCACCCTGCAGAGACTGACAGGCATTGGGGTGTGCCTTTGGGTCAGTGGCCATAACGCTCATGCCATTTCACCTTACCCTACCCTACAGACATCGACAAGTGTTGCAGAGTGCCTTGGGGTCTTCAGGCCTTACGCTCACCCCCATTCCATAAAGAAATATGCTGAGATGGGTGCAGTATAGAAGAATGGGGTGAACTTTGGGGTTGAAGACTCCAAGGCACACCTTGATGCCTGTCACTGGCTGCAGTCTTGTGTACCTCCCTGCGTCATATGTCATGTACTGAGTTACAACTGACTTGGAACCTTTGTAAAATAGCCATAGGGCTAAAAGGTATTAATCTGAAACTGAAATAACTAAAATAGATAAATAAATAACTGTAAGGCCCACTAGGCACAACTGCCTGTTTTCAAGGGTGATGCAGGAGGTTTGAGCTGGTTCAGTGACTTGCTCAGAGTCACACAGTATGTAAGTGGAGGTTGGAGGAATCAAACCCAGGTCTACTCGATGTACCAAGCTCATTCACAGTTCATTACTCTAACCTGTAGGCTATACTGCCAGCCAAGTGATCTGATTGAGCAAGTTAGGTTCTTCCATTATCTTGGCTTGGCCATTAGATAGGAGTTTGTCATATGCTGAACATATAGATTCTATGGCGGGTGTAGTAAACCAGCAATTAGGAATGCATTGTAAAAACAGAATAAATTTCACTGAAAAAGTCTAATGATTAGTGGTAAGAAATGTTGTTTTTTTCTGTACTAGATTATGGCCTGACAATCTACTCTGGTGCTGAAAAGAAAAATAACTGTACACATTTATATATGTGAACAAACCCTGTAGATTTGCTCTCCAAGAACACAGTAGAATATGGCATTGCTTATTATATGAGGAAAATGGGGTGGCTGCCACTTGAATCAAGACAGATACTAACTAATGTATATGCAATTGGTCATGGAACAGTTTAAGCAATGATGTACTAGAGCAGATGCTTAAACTGTTGATGATGTTTGCAAAAATAATGGTAACTCATATGCCAGGTCACAAAAAAGGCACCATAATACATTCCCTAAGAAAACCAAAAGTTGAACAATCATCCTTTGACTTTAGGGCCACCAAACATTGGAATTTGCTTCCATATACTGTAGCAAATTGTCCAACCTTCAGTACTATAATTTTCGAAAGCTTTGAAACATTACCTATAGAACAATGGTTATTTTTTTCTCATCCTGTATTTCTGCCCACTGTCTTCCCCCAGCCCCCTTCTGCTTCTGAACACCCAGCCCCATCATCCAACATCCCCGGTACTTACCTGGTTCTACTGATTCCTCCAAAGATTGCTCCTCAGTGGCTCCCAGTGTCTTCATCCAGATACGGTTGAGTCAGAGCTTAGTAGTTGGTGTAGGGCCTTCAGTGATCTGGAGCTTCAACCAGCCAATGGAGTGTCTTTTTCCTCTTTCTCCCATGGACCCATCCACTGCCTTTAGGCCATGCCCCATTAGACCTTGCACACTACAAGCATACTCCTGGGGGAGAGGCGAGCTCTCTGGCCCACCACAGGGTGCACTAGTGTGAAGGAACATGATGCAATCTCTCCCCGACTGGGATTGCTGCTAAGCCACAGTACCTCCCCAGCCAGTGTGGTCACCCAACCGGCTACCCAGGCTCCTTTCCAAAGCCGAGTCACCGCATGGGAGCATGCATCCTTACCTATAAGGCCATCAGGTGACCCTTGAGGACACCAGTTCTTGACAATGTTTTCAATAATACTGTACTGTCTTACAAATAAATCTTTATTGTTTGTTGTAATGTACAATGATGCACAATGTACATTTTATGCAACTATTATTGCATGTCTAATTCTACTTAGAAGGGGATGCTGATGAAAAGTAACACGTGCACAGGGCTTTCCTATTTCAATAAACGTGAACTTGAACTATTTTATAATGTGAGTGGACTTGGACAGAGAACATAGAGTACAACTGTTCTAGTTTTGATTTTCCCCTCCTACTGACAGCTACTGTATACAGCCTTGCAGAACTATGTTATGCAGTTGCAAAACAATATTCCAGAAGAGAACTACTGGGCAGCTCAGATAAAGCACACAAATATCCAGTTCATAAGTACCATATTTCCTGAAATACAAAATATACTATGCTCTGATTATGTCAGCTAGGTAAGTTTACTAAAGCAACTATACAGACACCAACATATGGTCTTAAAATGACAATAACTTAGTGATAAAGATACATTCATGGCAAAACAGTGAAAACATTTTTAAATATAAGTGCATTGGGAATCTTAGTTAGGAAGTCCAATTAAACAGGCTCCCAAGCCCTTCAGCTCTGCGGAGTTACTCTCAGTTAGAAGGTCCAAATAGTACCAGAGGAAAAGGAACACAACTGAAAGTTTCAAAGAATAAAAGGTCCCGGTTATCATCCTAATCACCACAGGTTGTCCTCCCATGTTGAAATGGTCTTGGCAGTGGCAGGAAGCGGCAAAATTATCAGCCCATTTACTAACTTATCTGGGCCTGCCTGGAGAGTGACTTGCTGAACTCAAACTCCGCAATTCCATCCAAGGTGGCTCGGTGCATGAAGCAGGTAAAGGGAGAACAATGCGTTTATTTTACGCTGTTTGGCCAGGAAAGCCACCCTAAGACAATGCTTATTTCCAGGAGTCTCGTATGTGTGTGTGTGTGTGTGTGTGTTTTGGGGGGGCACAGTTCTCAGAATCTGGGAGACAGTCTTGGAGCACACTTGTCAGAATTTGGGTGAATGTTGGGTAAACTGCCTGGAAAGTGACCCACTGGACTCAAGCTCTGCAAGTCAGTCTGAGGCGACTACCAACACCAAACCGCTAAAGGGAGAACACAAAGTCTACAATGTGTGATAAGCGTCTGTTGTCAATGTCATTCAGTAACAGACAAAACCTTACAAGTTTTGCCTGGAAAGCCACACCACAGAGGCATGTTTCCAGCAGTCTCGCTCACAGGTCCGAGCATGGACAGGCGGGTGGATAGCTGGAGGAGATGGGAAAAGGTCCCAGTTGTTTATCTAAGGGTCTCCCATGGAACTGAATTGGACCGTGTCTGATTAATGCCAACAGCAGTGACAGACTGCAATACCCATTGCAACTCTCTTATCCAGCTGGTTGTGCTGTGGGAGTGACGCTTTGGTTTTCCAGTCTGTATCCTGTTTCTGGGATGGGACTGGGGGGGTCAGATTGTGTGTTTCATTAAGCTAAATTCCAGCAATATAAAAGCATCTCCTGACATTTGATGAGGGTGGCTGTGATAGTTCCCTGGATAGGCATAAGAGAATGTTAGCCATTAAGAAAGGGAGAGCTAAGCTGTGATCAAGCAGGGTCTACGGTGTTACTTAGGGTAGGGAAAATGGGAAGACTAGATGAGACAAGCGGTCCATATCTGCAATCAAATTCTATGTTTCTATGTTTAGATACGATATGGGGCTGATTATATGGTTTCCTGTCTCTGGGGCCTCAGTCTGCAGAATTGAATTGGAACTTGTGTGATTAATTTAAAAAAGGGGGCGACAGACTGTGATAGGGATTATTGCTCCATGGTAGGGCTAGTTGGATTGTTATAGGGATGATACTCTGGTTTCCAATCTGTGTTCTGTTTCTGAGATATTGTGAGAAGTTTTATTAAAGCAACTTCTGCCAATATACACCACCCCCCCTTAAGATTTCCTGGGGGTCTGCTCCTAACTAATATCCTCCTTCCCAGTTTGGAGACCAGTGAAAGTCCCCAGCAGAATCAGTAGGACTGAACACTTATACTTACTGAACACAGTTCTGAAATTTGGCTCACTGCCTGCTTTTATGGAACTGATCCAAATGTGTATTAGTGGAGTGAAAACTAAGAGAAGTCAGAGAAAGACTTCTTCCTTTCTTTTCAAGTTCTGCCTGTTGCCCTGTCTACTTCTGTGTGGGAACTATTTGTTTCCTGCCCCACTCTTGTTACTGCTCCTCATTCTATTAATGGGCATATATTTCTTATTTTGTTTGTTTGTACTGTTTTTATGCCCTATCCCTGATTATTGTTTTTGTCTGTGTTATTCTTACTGTTTTCTGCAGCTTACTGATTTGTTGATCTATGCTTGACATTATTTGGAGTATTCTAGTTTATTTCATTATTTCATCGGGTTTATTTGTTCACCCTGCTGTTTTCCTTTTTTTTTCTTCATTATGATGTAATCTTCTGGGTCATGCCTAAAGCTAGCATTTTATTGTGTTGGACACTTACTTGGTCAACAAAAACTACTTGTCAATGCTGAATGTTGTCTTGCTGGCATTGGCATTGGTAGTGCAGCAGTTAGAGAGAGGCATGCTAGGAATGGCAGTGAAGTACGGAACCAACGTCAACCCCACCCCACGGCGACTGACAGGTATTGAGGTGCCTTTGGTTCATCGGCCAATGCCTGCATGCCATTTCACCTCATCCTACATTGCAGATACTTACAGTGTTGATGCTAGCTCTTGCAGTCACTGGCCTTATGCTCAACCTATTCCATAAGGAAGCACGTTGAGATGGGCGAGTATAAGAGAATGGGTGAACTTTGGGGTCAATAGTCCAAGGCACACCTTGATGCTTGTCAGTGGCTGCAGGGTGGTGGTGGGGTGGAATGGCATGAGCATTACAGCCGACAATCCAAAGGCACACCCCTGATGCCTGTCAGTCTGTACAGGGTGGGATGTTATGGTTAGAAACCCTAACACCCCGGGTGTTTGTTGGTATTTGCACTCCAAATTTTCAACATGGCCTTTTTGTGACCCCACTTCATGAAAGCATTTGGGACCTCTGCTCATGAACAGTGGCACTGTGATTTTGTTAATCTGTCCCGAACGTTGATTTCCTACAGCGATCGCGCCATTCTGCACCAGATGTGTGAAAACACAGTTCAGGCAGGATACAAAAATGACAGCTGTACCATTCACAAGGAGGTGTGAAGAGATGGCAATGTTGAAAATCTGGAGTGAACATATTAAAAATTCTCGAAGTTTCGAGCGTGCGTGGAAACTGCGTAACGCACTCTTGTAACAGTCATTTTTCTGGAAAATTTTCACCAGATTTGCAACATAGGCTTCTTGGGAGCCCACCTCATGAACAGTGACGCTGTCATTTTGTAATCAGTCCCGAAAGGTGATTCTTCGCAGTGACCATGAAATCACCTTTCGGGACCAAATAATGACATGACAGTGACTGAATTCATGAAGGGGGGGGGGAGGCAAGAACCCCATGTGGAAAATTTGGTGCCAAAAGTCACAAACATGGCTGAGATATCCACCTAAGTAGACCATCCCATTGATGTCATTATACAGCTTACCTGCATTTCTTCAGTTCGTGGTTGGCTTTGAAGAGTGCAGACGTATTCCTGCTCCACCGAAGATCATTACGCCAGGCTCCAGAGGTAAGTATGTGGTGAGGGGTGTGTGGGGATGTTGGGTGCACAGAGGGTGTGTGTGGGTTGGGGAAGGGGGCACCGGACATAATGAGGGACCATTTTATCTCTTACAGCTTAAAACAAACAAAAAGACTTTGCGGGAAGTTTTTTTTCACAGGTTTGTGATACTGAGGCTCCGGTGTTCCACCTGTGTCTTTTGGGAGGGTGACTGAAGCTGATGGGATTGGGCCCCGTCAGCACAGAAAAACGTGTCTGTGTTTTGGGACGGGGCACATGATGTCAAGGGATTGGGCACCCCTCAGCAGTCAAATTAAAGAGGGGACATTATGCTGATGGGGATTGGCCCCCATCAGCAAATGAACTGGGAGGGCATGCCGACAGGGGATTGGGCACCCCTGATGTCGGCTTTCAGGAGGCACTGTTAGAAGAGGACAGCGACAGCCACCACCATGTTTATTGAAATGTTGCACCAGGCAAAGCACGTCCTTCAATAACGGGTCACTCCCTCATTGTAGCGGCGAAATTGTTTCAAGTTGCTGGCATGCTTTTCAACAGCTGTCACAGACAGCGTGTGATTTCATTCATGTCACAGAGCCCAGCCCCCAACAAAGTGGCGCCATTGGCCACAACACAATCACACCTCCGAAACCTGCTATTCCAAGCTACCACAATATGTTGCTTGCGCGTGTGCAAGACAACATTTTATCAATAAAATGTTTTATTATATATACAAATGAATACATTACATATAAATAAATCAGTATACAATCATGAAAGTCATTTACATCTGAACTATTAAATATACAGTACAATAAAGAACCGATAAACTCTTAGTACAATACATTACTAAGACAACATAAAAACAAACAAAACTATGTAAGGTTAAGAGGGACACCAATGATTCTAGAAACAATCAGGCATGTAACTGGTGAGTAAACACCTCTTTCTACAACAAACAGGATGACTACACTGACCCTGATACTGGAGACAGTTATTCAGTACCCTCCCAAAGAGAATCTTCTAGATCAGACACTAGACAAGAAGAACAACTCCCTTTTTTTAGGAAAGACAAGCAAGATACCCAGGACAGGGCCCCAGAGACCAATATCCACTGATAGACCCTAACCCATTACAAAACAGATACGGTCCCAGGAACCAACAACCATACTACACAGAAGACAATTGAGGACTAGGACAAGGAAGAGGGGGGAGAGAATGCAGAGGGGGGAGCAACAGGGGCAGGTACTGGATCAGGTTGCGTTATTTATTTATTTAGTTTTATTGACTGGAAAAGGAGGACTAGGCAATTTTGCCTATTTTCAGCCTTGTCCCAGGGAGGGAGGGAGGATACAGACGGAAATGAATTAATACTGAACCAAGTTAAACTGTTGGAGGTATTTTTAGTGAATGGGGGAGATTTGGCCAGGACACTGAGGAAATTTCCATACTCTTTTCGAGCAGTGCCATGAGTTCTTTAACATCCACCTGAACAACCACCAGAACAGGCAGATGGGACCTTGGTTTAATGTCTCATCCAGAAGATAGCACCTTAGGAGTTCAGTACCCCCCTCCCCCCATGTTGCACTACAGTGTCAGCATTGGCATTTAACCCAAGTGCCTGGTGTGCTGATGGAACCCACAGCCTTCCAGTCTTCTGGCCTCAGAGGTGAGTGTGCAAACTGCTAAGCCACTGACACCACAATAGTGCTACTTTTACTCTAAGTGATAGGAGACTGACCTGGAAATGACAGTGCTAAGTAAGGGTATGTCCCTTGCCCCTACACACACAGTTAACAAATTCCAAACCATGTGTGACCTTCACAAATTTTTCAGAACCATCAGACTGAAAGAGTACTTTTCAGGAGAATCAAAGGTAGATCCTTTTTAGAGGGAATTAAAACAGACCCTAAAGCACAAATTTGCTTTTTACCCACCAAAAGGGAAAAAATCAGGTTGAGGCCTTCATTACAAAGGTCACCCCGGAAGTAAAGGAAAACCTTAGGAAACACATGGATTATAGACCTATATACAATTTGACAAAACAAGAAAACCAGGCATTTAAATGTTTAGAGGACAATCCCAACATTATTTTAAATCCAGCAGAGAAAGGTGGGGAAATAGTAATCATGAATGAGGCTAACTATAGGAATATGTGTAAGCAGTTACTCCCAGATGAAAACAACTATGCCCCTATACATGGAGACCCCACTGAAAGAATTCTAGAAAACATTAAAGAAGTTGTTAATGGAGCACTTGACCTAAAACAAATCAAACAATGGGAAGCAGAGCAAAAAATCCTCAAATACCAGTTTTTACAGTCTTCCAAAGATTTACAGGTCTGTAGACAACCCATGGGGAGGCCCGTAGTGTCAGGCCTTGAATCTGTGCTACATCCCACATCTTTCTTTGTCAACTTTTTTGCACAACCCCTGGCAGAAATCATGAACAGCTAATTAAAGTATACAATGGATGTGATAAATTTGTTGGAACGGGAGAATGGGAAAGGGAACCCCCCAGAATGCACATCTTGTGGCTACAGATTTATATACATGTACTCCCCATGAGGAATGCATACACATCTTGGTGCATGCACTTGAAAAAGTGGAAGGACCACACACAAAAATATCCCTCCATGTTAGGTGAATTAGATAGACTGGCCTTTTAAGAAAATTATTTCAGATTTGAGAAGCAATTCTACAGGTAAACAAGAGGGACAGCCATGGGGAGCACTAAGGCCCCCACTTGTGCTAATTTGCAAATGGAAGCCTTTGAAGAGCAATTTATCTTGAGCCCGCTATACAATCTGTTCTTCAAGAACATACGGTTATATAAAAGATGTAGTGATGACCTTATATTTGGAATGGTGATGAAGATTCACTTCTACAGTTCCATGGACACTTAATGTCACAGACTACTTAACATTTACCATACAGTACCGCTAAACTGAGGTCCCATTCCTAGACCTGCTTCTCTACAAGAAAGGAAACAGGATAGAAACAGGCATCTGTAGGAAACCTACTGACCACAATACACTTCTACACGCCATCAACTTCCACCCCACCACTTAATAGACACTATCACTTACTTGCAGGTGTTAAGAGTAGTCAGAAACTGCTGTGACGAGAATGTCAGAGTGAGGGAACTTGAAAACATGGGTACTATATTTTTTCAAAGAGGGTACAAGAGAGGTACAGTCAGGCAGGCCATTAATAGGTCTAAAGGCAGGGAAAGGACAGAGTCCTTAAGAAACAGGGACAGCAGAGAAAAAGGAACAGGGAACAGAATTATACTGCCATTAGAAATCTCTGAGAAAAACAGGGAGATAAAACAAGTAACAGACAGAAACTTGATGATCTTAGAAGGACTGGGAATATTGGAATTTAACACTATCATGATACTGGCATCAAAGAAAACCAAAACAATTAGGAACAGACTGGTCCACATAGACCACTATGAAGGAGAAGAACAGTGACAAAGATTCCTCTTGGAGCCTTTGAGGCCAGGAATGAGCCCATGCAACAGATGCTGCCATTGCAATTGTGGTGATAGAATGGACTATATAGAACATCCTAGGTCAAACAGGAAATTCTACATTAAAAATCATATTGACTGCAACACAGACAACATAGTCCATCTACTTAGGTGCCCCTGCAGTAATATTTATGTAGGGAAAATGGCAAGACCATTTAAACTTCACATTGGAGAATTTAAAGGTGATAGCCATAACAAGAATGAGAACTCCCCAGTAGCTGCAGATTTCAACCAATTAGGATATAATGCTGCATCTGTGAAAATTTGGGGTATTGAAGTAGGTCAAAGACCAAGAAGAGGGGGGGATTGTGAGAAATAACTGGGAAAAACTGAGATGTTCTAGATACATGCTGTACCTTGGAGGTTCTGGATAAAACAATTGGAATGAAGGAGTGGGACTGGCAGGCCTGCTGGTAGAACACACTTTGAAATGTAGCAGCTTGAGGCTCTAATGGATTGCCTTTGTATTTTGAGCCTTTGTAGAAAGAATTATCCTGCAGGACCACTCTTGAAAATAAAAACAAAATCAACAGAACTTATTCTTTAAGACAAATCTGGAAGAAAACTTGGACTGGCAGTAAACAAGTTTCTGTAGTCTATGTATCTGAAAATAAGTGGAACATTTCCCTTTCCCCATGGCAAAACCAACCCCTCCCCCCAAAAGTTCTTTCAAATGCTACAAATGTGATTAATCTTCTATGTCACTAAACTATAAACAATGAGAGAATGTTAAGTATATTGGAGTTCTGTTAGAAAGACTCAGATATAATGCTTGCATTTCCCAGAAAATACAGATTTGGAAATGACATCAAACTGAGGGGTAAATAAATAACTCAGTGCAGGCTTCCCTCAACCCAGCTCGTGACCCCTTTACATTTTGTTTCTCACTGGAGGACCAGATGGTTTTAGGGCTTCCTCACATAGAACTCACTCACTGCACTGTTACAACAAAAATACAGCACTGCAGAGAGGGTAAGTAGCGATCCTATCAAGACAATGCTGGTATGAGTGCCTTGAATTCTGGCAGTGTCAGGTATCACTTTCCACTGCCTAGCAACGGATTCCTCCATGGGTAGTGGTGCAGTGGCTGTCATGATGTCATCACAGCAACCCACCTCCCCTACCATGAAGGACCTCACCCTCAGCAGCCCAAGTATAAAAGGAGTAGATGTTAAATGCTCAGTCTGCAAATAACGCCGCGCTGGTCGAGCAAGGCATGTTAAATTCATGTGAGCAAATCTTGTAAATCATGTGAGTAAATCAAATGAGGCCATAACGGCATGCAAAGCCACACTTAGCGCCTTGCATACCCCATGGGTGCATCTGCATGCTGTGGCTGAATACAGCCCACAAGGCTTTGGCGCTATCCATTTTGGGCAATGCTGTTCCATGCTGGCTATATACAGCTCAGGTCTGTGTCAAGGGCAGACCACTTTTACTTAGCACTGCACCAACATGGTCTGATATTTAGTCCAATAGGGTTTGCTCGCTATCCAACTGAATATAGCAGCCACTGGATCAGGAACTAGCGCAAGCGCAGCACAAATATTTGCGCTGCACTTACATTCCTTTTTCAGTATTGGAGCCCTACAGTGCTGCCCAGGCTGAATTAAGTACAAGACAGGCAGAAAGGAGAATCAAAGATAATTTTTTTCAAAATATTTTATTTTATTTTATTTAAAATTGCTGACTGGGAAAGGCACACTGAGCCACAGCTCATTTCCATGTGCGACCCGGGTACAAGGTGTATACAGAAAGTAAGCAGAGAAGTACAACAATTATGCAGAGCTTGCAGATCTGACTGGTTCATCTCTGTATAGGGAGTTCAAAGTATAAAGAGTACCTGATTTGAGTCTGTAAAAAGATTTCCTGGTTGCTCATTGCAACACCAGAAAGGAATGCATGTGTGATTCACATGGGAAAACTCAGGGGCCTTAATTGGCTGAACTCTCATAGCTTAGTTGGTTAAGAGCTAAAGCACAGATTGCTGAGGTCCTAGGTTCAAATTCCAGTGAGAGTCACACTTTCCCTTTCACTTCTACAATTGGATTTCTGAACTCTATATGAAATTTTGAGAAATCTGGAAGCCAATATGATGGAGGAAGTTCTGGATTTGGAGACATTAACAGAGACATGGTTCAATGAGAACACAGAATAGGAAGCTGCGCTACCAGGGTACACACTGTTATGGAGGGACAGAGGGGAAAGAAAAGGAGGAGGGTTGGCACTGTATGTTAAGAACACTATTAAAGCCACAGAGATACCAAGAGAAGGAGGAGAAGAGATGTTATGTGTAGCAATAGAAATGAACAAAGGGACCTCAATACGAGCAGGGGTCATATACAGACCACCTACAAAAAAGCAGGAAGGGGTTAGGGAAATGATGAAAGCAATCAGGGAGATGACCAACAGGGGGCGGTAGTACTGATGGGGTATTTCAACATGCCTGATGTGGACTGGAGTATCCCAGTGGCATCAACCAGAAGGAGTAGGGAGGAACTGGAAGAGCTGCAAGGGGCATTGCTAAGACAGCTTGTAGAGGAACCTACATGGGAGGGTGCTGTACTGGACCTGGTGCTATCAAACAGAGACAGTATAACAACAGTCACAGTTGGGGATCACCTTAGTACTTCTGATCACAAAATTGTACACTTTGAGGTAAAAATAGGGCAGAAAGCAATTCACACTCAAAAAAAGGTTCTAGATTTCAGGAGAGTAGACTTTGGGAAAATGGGGAAGGGGGTCAGCGGGGCTCTTTTTTTTTAGTTCTTTTTCCCTCCGGTCACCAGAGTGGTGGTCTCTCTCAGGTGATGTCCTGGTTGTCTCCTTCCCAGCCTGAAACAACCCCCCCCCCCACTCCTGTGTCCCCTCCTGGAGCTCTGCTGATACTTTACCTCTGCCTGGCGAGAGACCCCCCCTGGCTTACCCCCCCAGGGCGGGTCTGCCACACCTACAGGTGCCCTAGACATCTTGTTTCATCCATGCATTGGTAGTATGTGGAGGATTGGGACCCAGGTGGGCGGGGTCTGTTAGTGAGCATGGGGTCAGGGCACGCCATCACCTACCATCACTCCAGGGTGTTTTCCTTGTTCTGGTGGTTCTGCCCCCCAGCCCTCCCTAATTCATGCACGAATATGCAATGACGCCCAGTGGGAGGTGCGCTTGCTCCTGAGTGCATTCCTGCTGATATCTGCCATGCTCCACCTCTCCTCTTGCGTGCAGGCTGCCAGTACTGTACCTCCAATCTACCACCGTGAGGCAACCAAGTGCTGAACCCTGCAACCTTCCCTCCCCAGGAGAAGGCGAGTTGTCTGCAGATGCTCCAGCCTTCTCATCCACCGCTGACCCCCAACAGCCCATGCTCGTTCACGAACATGGATCGCCAGCATGGCGTGAGCTGTGGCATCCAGTGACTCAACCCTCAGCACCACTGGACCGGGCCAACAGGGCTCTTGAAGGGATAAAAACTGGGGTGGGGGTAGAGGAAAGGTGAGGAAGAATAAAAAAGGCCTTAGAGGACGCTGTAAGTCATTGCAGAAAACAAGTATCAAAGAACAAAAGGAAGAGGAGACTGCTTTGGTTCTCCCAGAAAGTAGCAGAAGCTGTAAGGCCAAAAAGACTAGCATTAAAAAAGTACAAAACAACGAAGGGGGAGCAGGATAGGGAGGAGTACAGGTATAAAAGAAAAACAGCAGCAAAAGAGATTGGGGAAGCTAAAGCACTCACAGAGGAGAACTTAGCAAAAATGGTGAAGCAGGGGGATAAGACATTTTTCAGATATGTCAGGGAAAGGAGGAAGAATGACATAGGAATAGTGAGAATCAAGGGAGGGCAGAGAGTGAGGAGAAGGACCAGAAAAAGGCAGACATACTGAACAAATATTTTTGTTCAGTATTCAGCACAGAAAGGGAGGGAAATGATCCGCAGATGAAGGAATATGGGATACTCGGTTGGGGGTGTTGACACAAGCCCCTTTACGGAAGAGAGAATACTCAAGGAACTGGAAAAATGATGGGGTGGACAAGGCTATGGTTCCCGACGGGTTGCACCCAAGGATACTTAAAGAACTAAAGAAGGAACTGGCTGCTCCACTGGCAGCTCTGTTTAATCAATCATTGGAAGCAGGGGTAGTACCAGGGGATAGGAGGAGGGCAGATGCGGTGCCAATCCACAAAAGTGGGAACAGAGAGGAGGCAGGAAATTACAGGCCAGTGAGCCTGACATCAGTGGTGGGGAAGGTAATGGAAACATTAATAAAAGAAAGGTTGGTGGAGTACTTGACCAACAATGAGTTGCAGGATCCAAGATAGCATAGAAACTTAGACTTTGATGGCAGATATGGACCGCTTGACCCACCTAGTCTGCCCATTTCCCTACCTAATGGATAAGCTGCAGATCCTAGTTAACCAACTGCTTACTTCCTACTACCCCACCAGAACTGCCTTATGTCTGTCCCATGCATTCTTGAATTCCCCCACCATTTTTGACCCCATGACCTCTTCAGGAAGGTCATTCCATGCGTTCACCACCCTCTCTATGAAAAAATACTTCCTCATGTTGCCCTTGAGCCATCCCCTCTCTTTCCTCAAATTGTGCCCCTTGTTCTTGCACATCTCTTTTTCTGAGAGATGCTACCTTCTTGGACTTTGTTGATTCCCTTGAGGTAATTCAATGTTTCTATCAATTTTTCCCCTCCCTCCTTTCCTCGAGGGTATACATAATAAGCTCCTTTAGTCTCTCTTCATATAGCTTCTGGTGCAGACCCTGCACCATTTTAGTTGCCCTCCTCTGGACTGCCTCCATCTTGTCTATGGCCTTGTGGAGATGGGATCTCCAGAACTGCGCACAGTACTCCAGATGAGGTCTCACCAACTGTCTGTACAGAGGGATAACAACTTCCTGTTTTCTACTGGTGATGCCTTTCCCTATTCATCCCAGCATCCCCCCAGCCTTCCTTACTGCCTTCTCACAGTACTTGCCTACCTTTAGGTCATCTGATATGATGACCCCCAGGTCCCTTTCCATTTCTGTTGTTGTTAGTACCCCCCCCCACCACCACATTGTGTACTCTTCCCTGGGTTTTGTTTCCCAGATGCATTACTTTGCACTTCTTTGCATTGAATCTAAGCTGTCATACTTTTGACCATTCCTCCAACCTTGCCAAGTGCCTTCTGATCCTTTCCACCCCCCCATGTATCAACCCTGTTGCACATCTTTGTGTCATCTGCAAAGAGGCATACTTTTCCCTCCAGTCCCTCTGCAATGTCATTTATAAAGACATTAAAGAGGGCCAGTCCCAGTACTGAACCCTGTGGTTCCCCCCTAGTAACCCCCCTTTCTTCGGAGTGGACTCCATTTACTACTAGCATCCTGTTGTCCAGCCAATTTTTAACCCAGGCTACCACCCTGGGACCCACTCCCAGGCTGGCTAACTTGTTTATTAATCTTCTATGTGGGACTGTGTCAAATGTCTTGCAAAAGTCTAGGTAGGCCATGTCCACAGCCCCTCCCTGATCTACTACTTTTATCACCCAGTCAAAGAAATCTATTAGATTCATCTGACATGACCTTCCTGCTGTGAATCCATCCTGCCTTGGGTCCTGTGCCCCGCTGGCCTCTAGGTACTCTACAATTCTTTCTTTCAGAAGTGATTCCATTATTTTCCCTACCACTAAGGTCAAACTAACAGGTCTGTAGTTTCCTGCCTCTGCCTTGCTCCCACTTTTGTTATGGGGAATCACATTTGCCCTCCTCCAGTCCTCAGGTACCACACCATCCTCCCATGATTTGTTAAAAAGGGTAGCCAGAGGAGTCACTAGTTCTCACCTTAGTTCTTTTAGAATTCTAGGGTGAATCCCATCAGGACCCATTACTTTGTCCACCTTCAGTTTTAGGAGTTCTTTCAGGACACTTTCTTCTGTGAATGGACTGGTATCGACCCCACTATCTAGAGTGCTTCTATTAATTGGTTTAGGTACCTTCCCCTCCTCTTCTTTTGTGAAGACTGAGCAGAAGGATTCATTCAGTATCCCTGCTTTTTCACTGTCACCCTCTGCCCACCCCCTCACCTTTACTAAGCCTCACTATCCCTACCTTAGTCTTTCTTTGCTCCTTAATATACCTATAAAAGGTTTTATCCCCCTTCTTAACAGAGTTGGCTATCTGGAATGCTGCTTGCAGTATTGGAGGCCACATCTGCGCAAGGACATCGATGAGATAGTGCAGAGGAGGGCAACCAAGATGGTGCAGGGTCTGCATCAGAAGGCATATGAGGACAGATTAAAAGAGCTCAATATGTATACTCTGAAGCAAAGGAGGGAGAGAGGTGATATGATAGAAACATTCAAATATCTCAAGGACATGAATAAGGTGAAAGGGACGAACATTTTCCAGTATAAAAAGAATAGAAGGACAAAAGGACATGACATGAGATTGGAAGGAGGAAAGATTAAGGGGAAATGTGAGAAAGTTCTTTTTCACAGAAAGGGTGGTGGATACATAGAACAGCCTGCACCAGGAGGTTGTAGGAATGAGCACAGTGAACAGCTTCCGATGGGCATGGGATAGGCACAAGGGAATCATAGTGATGGGAATGATTAGCTAAGACCAATGACTAAGTAGAGTCAGCAGGCACATTTGATAGGTAGGGTAAATAGACAGACTGGATGGGCCAATCGGTCTTTATCTGCCGTCAGATTCTATGTTTCTATGTTTTCCTCGGTTTGGGCCTTCGCTGTTCTGGCGGCCTTTATTTATTTATTTATTAAATAGTATCGGAATTACAATCCTTTGAGTCAGAGACTCCTTTACAAAGGCTCCATGTCAAGGTAATAAAATTACAAAACAAACAAGTAGATTAAGAACATACATTACCTAGGTTGCAAATATTATTGCAGAAAGGACACAATAAAACATTAACAGAGGTTGCAAGAAGAGGCATGAATCACTCGGAGGTGAGATGGTCAAAACCAAACAAAATAAAATGTTATGCAGGACAGATGTCCTTTGTCAGGGAGCAAGGGGGGAGGGTTAACTAGTGTTGTGGCAGTTGCAGGTGTAGGAGGCAGATAAGTGGGCATGGAGGAGGGACTTGAAGTGTCCGATTTTGGGTTCAAGGGTGATAGAGCTGGGAAAGGAGTTGAACTAGGTGGGGGCTCTAAATGAGAAAGAACACTGGCCTAGGGCAGTGCTGAGACGTGGAACTACTAGGTTAGGTTTGGATGAGCTGCAGGTGGCAACAGTGATGGGCGTAGGTTGGATGAGGTGTGCAAGCCCTGGGTGGGCAAGGCCATTGGCTATCTTCTTGGTGAAGAGACAGGTCTGGTACCTTAACTGATCCTCAAAGTTATGCCAGTTGACCAGATTGTAGAGTGTGCAAGTGTGAGTGAGTCTAGGGCTACCTGTGACTAGCTGGCAGGCCTTATTTAGGGTGACTTTGACTATCTGGAGGGCGGTGCTGTCATCTGCTCCACAGACCAGAATCCCATAGTCTAGAAGGGACAGGACAAAGGATGAGATGGCAAGGTGGAGGGCTTCAGGGGGGGGAGGCAGTACCTGTGGCGATAGAGCATTCCAATTCTTGAGTTGACTGCTGTGCAAAGGAGGTGTATATGGTCATGGAAGGTGAGTGTGGTGTCTAGGGTGACTCCAAGGTTTTTAAAGGTAGTCACTTGGTCAAGGGGGTGGAAAACATTGGTGTGGATTTGGGGAGAAGTTCCTTTGTGTTTGCTTTGGTGATGGGTAAAAAGCATGATCTTGGTCTTTTTTTGATTTAGCACTAGCTTGTGGTTGATGAGCCAGGACTCCACCTTACTAAAGGAGTTCTGGAGGGACAGTTGAAGGGAGGAGGGATCAGAATGTGAGGTGTATAGTACTGCATCATCGGCACAAAGGAGGATTTTCACAGGGCAGGCCTTAGGAAGGGTATTGAGGTATAGACTAAACAGGAGTGGCCCCAAAATGGAACCCTAGAGTACACCATCGAGGACATGGAGGGGGTTTGAGAGAATACCCGCTTATTTTGACCCATTGACAGTGGTTAGATAGGTAGTCTGAGAACCAGGCCGAGACTTCCTGGGAGAGGACAGTAAGTAGGAGGGTGTGACTGACAGTGTCAAAAGCTTTTTTACAAGTCTAGGAAGACAGAGCCCACCAGCCGCTCCTTATCTAGTGCATCATGGATAAAGCTGGAGAATTCCAAGAGGGCAGTGGAGGTGCTATGCTCCCACTGGAAGCCATGCTGCTCTTTAGTGAGGAGGTCGTATCTAGTAAGATAGTCAGTAAGTTGGTCTGACACGATTCTTTCAAGGGCCTTCGAGAGGGGTGGGAGGATAGATATGGGGTGATAGTTATTAGGGGAGAGGCGGTCACCACTTTTGTGGATTGGGGTAATGATGGCAGTCTTCCAGATTGAGGGGAATTTACCAAGGCAGAGAGAGCAGTTGAGTAGGGATGTGAGAGGGGGGGGAGGACCACATCCAGTACTAGGCACAGGAGTTTGAGGTCAAGGGTGTCATTACTGTGACAGGAGCCACTTAGGGCTTTGAGGCGATACAGCCTGGCTTCAAGGGGAGTGAGTGTTCTGAAATAGAAAGGAGGGTGGGAGTGTGATGGGGGCAGGGATGGGGCAGTGGGATCAAAGAAGCTAGGAGGAAGTATGGAGGTAAGGTCCAAGAAGGAGGAGTTGAGAGAGTCAGCGACTAGTTTAGGGTTAGTGGTAATGGAGCCATTGATGTTGAGTTGGGTTGGGAGGGGTGGATTTACCAGTGATTACTCTCATATTGTCCCAGAATTTTCAGCCGGTGTCCCAGGTAGTGGTAAGGGAGGTGTTGAAGTATTCAGCTTTAGCTTTTCGTATCGCCCACGTGCATTTGTTACGAGCTCCATGGTAGCATTGCCTGTCAGCAGGCTTTCCGGAATCAAGGGCTTTTTTCCAGAGGTTGTCTCTGATCAGCAGCTGATTAAGTAGGGCCTGTGTGATCCAGGGTGAGTCTGAACCTTTGATAATACATTTAGTAAGGGGGAGAAAATATCACAGGTGTCATTAAAGGAGCGGATGAAGTAATGGATGGCAGTATCGATGTCTCAAGCGTGGTTTATTGGGGATCAGTCCCAGTGGGCAAGGAGATCCTTTAGTGGGCCCAGCTTGTCGGGTTTGAGCAAACGTCAGAAGACAGTCTTTTGGGACTGGTTTCACGGACTTCCAAGACCAAGTGCATATGACTGGGGAGTGGTCACTGAGGGCATTTTGGAGCACAGTGGTATCTTTAATCTTATGTGGGTGGGTGGATAGGACAAGGTCCAGCAGGGTGGAGGTGCCCAAGGTGGGATTAATCCAAGTGGGGTGGGTAATGAGTTGAGAGAGGTTGAGAGCTGCTATGGCATCATTGTAGGGGGAGGCCATGTTGGAGAGCCAGTTAATGTTGAAGCCCCCGAGGACTATTTGTTCAGACTTGGAGGGAGGGGGAGGGAGGAGAGGTAGTCCATCAAAGATGGGAAAGCAGGCTTCTGACGTTGAGGGGGAATGTAGATGGAAGTGATGACCAGGGGGACACTGGAGGCAGCTGGTGTAATGTTGAGCAAGAGCACTTGGGCACTGGCCTCCAGCTCGGGGGGGGTGGCATGCCCTTGGAGGGATTCCCAGAGGCAGATCACACAACCACCCCCACGTTTCCTGAGTCTGTCAGCCCAGAACAGGGTGGAACCTGGGATGGAGATGGTTGAGTCGGGGGGGTGGACTTAGAGATCCAGGTCTCCACTAAGGATAGGATGTCAGGCTGATGTTGAACCATCCATACCTGTAGGTCATCAATTTTTTTTAGGATGCTGCAGATGTTCACGAAGGCAATGTGGAGTCCAGGAGAGGAGGGCTGGGCTGGGAGGGGACACTGGGAGGACCTGAGTTTGGGTGAATATTACATGACATCAGGAGGAGGAGGGAGAACATTCCCCACTTCCTTCTGCTTTAACTGGTACAGTTATCTGTCCTGCTCGTTCTGTGTTTCCTTATACTTACTGAAGGCTATCTTTTTCTCCCTAACCTTCCCTGCCACCTCTTTTGAGAACCATAGTGTTTTTTTTCCTTCATTTTGATTTATTTGCTTCACACAAAGTCTTGTTGCTCTGTGATGGCATGGATTTTCCCCATTGTTCCTCCGCCCCTCCTTCTTGCCATTTACTATTGCTTTTCTGAGGCACTCTCCCATCGGGCAGTGGTCACAATTCAGCCATAGCACCTCTACGATGCAAGGAGCCTGATCCACCTCTCCCCAAAGAGATAGATAAGGTACGACGCTTGAAAAATTGCCAAGATTTCTCTGGGTTGTGTGAACGCTGAACCGGATCATCATTTGCAATTTGCTGTTTTCAATCTCAGCGCCTTCTCGGGGTAGTGCGATTGGCTCCACACCTGTGTAGAGCTCCCTGATTGGCTGGTCTCACTCACCTGAGACAGGAGCACCCAAGACATGTGGCTTAATGTAAGCCTGCATCCCTGTACTCAGCTTCTAATTTATATATTTTAATTTAGCCTGTTCTGCTCGGCCAGTGTAAAGTAACTTGCCATTCCCCCCGCTGCAGTTTCTCTCCAACTGTATGTGCACTGATTCAGTGCTAGCTCTGCAAACTTCCCTTGATTTCGTCCCCCGGCCTTCTTTAAATGCACACAGACTCCACCCACTCCTATCTGATGTTTCAATTTATTGGTTACTTACTGTCAACATCTGCAAATTCCTCCCATACCCTTTTTGCAACTAAGCCTTCTAGCAGCTTTATCTCATTCTGTCTTGCTGAGGCATACCATTTTGGTACTTTAGGTTTGCTTATTGCTGACTAGCATATCCTGTCTTGCTGACTGGCATATTCTGTCTTGCTAAGGCACTGTTTTACTTGATAATTGTACTACAAATTACTGAACTGTGACTGATTTGCCAAAAAACTGTGTTTATTGTCTAAAAATGTTCCCAGCAACCAAGTGTTACAGCCCCTTCATGACTTTGTAGCTCTCTCCAGACTGCAAGGCGCCAAGGAAATCGCAGGCTTTTCAGTTGCTAATTGAGCTGTTTTTGCTCAGACTGCTAGCCTTTGTGTTGCCCCACTATTACTTCGAGGTCCTCTCTCCTTTCTCTAGCCGAGAACCCGCTAGGGATCCCAGCTCAGATGCCCTCCGCGTGGACCGCGGACACCGGGCGGTCGGCGCTTCTGAAGCTGCAGCCCGAGACCTCCTCATCGAATTCCACTGCTTAAGAGGTATGGCAAAGCCACAATTTTTCACCCACCTGCTCATCCCCCCTCCTGTGTGCTATCATATAGACCCGTTAGCACCACCCATTCCCATCCCTGATGAATCTCCTGCCTTCTGTTTCTTACTAAAACAATTTGTTACTGCCAGGGTTCTGCCAGGGGAATCCTGCAACCAGCAGCCAGTGAGCTACCCTTGTTATCAAAATTCCCTCATTTACCCAACAACTGCAATTATGGCAGCCTCGTGGCAATTCCTCCTCCTCCTGATTGCACTGTGTATCATACCCCTTACTGGCTTATTATCCGAAAAATTTGAGACTGGGGGTACACCACATCCTCATCCTGAAGACTACTCGCCCAATCTGACTCTACACATCACGTTATGCCAAGACTCCTTGCCAACTGATCCAGGTGGACTACCTTCCTTGAAGAGCAGCTATTGCAGGTTTGTCTATGCCTCCTTCCTTATCTCTAATTAATTTGAGTTACTCCCACTGGCGTTACACAGCCAGAGTATTAGCCTCAGTGTCCTTAGGCTTGCATAAATTAAAAAACAAAGCTTGGCACCCCGGTTCCTCCTCCATGCCAAGCTGGAAAAAGCCTCAAACTCACTGCCTTTCACTTGAATCCCTGAAAATATTGCTACTCCTCCTCTTACTCTGCTCTGGCAATGTCGAGCTTAATCCAGGGCCCATAAATAAACTTACCTCCCCCTTTTGAGTCACTATCTCTTAAAGGGGTTAGTTTTATGCACATTAACGTATGCAGCCTGATGAAAAAATTCACCCTTATCCAGGCTTGGACCGCCCATACAATGCCAGATGTGCTTATTATCTCAGAATCCTGCGTTCGGCCCTCTACGCCAAATAGCATGATTAATATACCTAACTACCAGATCTTTAGATGCGATAGGCAATCCAGAGGAGGTGGGGTCGCCAGCTACATCAAAGATAGATTTGTGGCATCAACACTTAATTTTAACTCACTGGTAGCTGGATTTGAGTGCCTGGACATAAAAATCGACCTATCCCCATCGTTAGCACTCCGAGTCATAGGATGCTATAGACCACCATCTGCCGGTACTCAGCTCTTGTCCTATCTTACAACTGTCTTGGACACTAGCCCCCTGGAAACAATTATCCTCAGGGATCTAAACTACGATTGGCTATCGGAAGCCGGTCACCCGCTTAAATCTTTCTGCGACTCCCTTGGTTTCACTCTACTCAACGAAGAGCCCACCTGTATCAACAAAAAGAATACAGCCAAAAGTACCCTTCTGGATGTCCTGCTTGTGAATAAACCCCATTCTTTCTCCCATGTTGGAACCTTTGATGAGGATATTAGTGACCATTGCCTAATAGCTGGAGTTTGGGAAGCCAACAAAGTACCAACTACGGCCAAATTCTCCACCAAAAGGTCAACCAGGTCATTCGACCCAAAGGCATACCTACTTGACCTAAAAAACTCCCCCTTGTGGCAGAGTTGTTACCTTGCTAAAACAGTGGAAACTGCATATTCTCTACTATATGAAATCATTACCTACGCCATGAATCTACATGCGCCTCTGTCAAAAATACACTTAAAGGCTAGGAAATGCCGTTGGTTCACTTAAGATATCAAGGCTGCACTACTGTCCAGGGATAAACTCTGGAAAACTGCCCGCAAATCCAAAAAAGAGGAAGACTGGCGCCTCTTTAGAACAGCCAGAAATCGCTGCACCAAACTGATTAGGGAAGCTAAAGCCTGCTATTACCAAGCAGAACTAGATACTGCAGCCAATTGTCCCTCCAAATTCTGGGCCACAATCAAAGAACTGGCAGGAGCCACGTCACAAAATATGCTCCCTACAAAATTACCTCTGACAATATAGTAATCAATGACAAAAAAGAGATACTGCAGGCATTCAACACACACTTCGCCACAGCAGGCTTAGCCTTCGATAACTCGCCTGCATGTAGCCTCATGATCCAACTTGGCATGACCCCACCAAATGTTGGCTCAGTTAGTCAACATTTCTCATTCTCATTGGTTTCTCTCAAGGAAGTGGAAGACTTGATTCTACACCTGGATACCAAGAAACGTGCCGCAGATGCACTTGAACCATGCTTTCTAAAGATAGCATGCCATATTGCAGTGCCTATTACTCATTTATTCAACCTGTCCCTAACACAAGGTACCCTCCTCAAATATGGAAGATCGCACATGTTATCCTGCTATTTAAATCTGAGACCCTTAGACCTTAATAATTATAGGCCAATTTCTCCTACCCACACTCTAGGCTACTGGAAAACAGTAAATGGCCAACTAAGATCCTTTATCGACAGAGAAAAATTACTAAACCCCCTTCAATCCGGATTCAGAGCCAACCACAGTACAGTCTAGGTATTAGCTAAAGTAACCAACGACTGACAACTGGAGTTGGAGCATAAAAATTCAGTATGTGCTGTGTTTCTTGACCTCAGCAAAGCATTCAACACAGTCGGCCACGACCTGCTCCTTGACTCGCTAAAAACACTAGGATTGGATGCTACTTCTCTAAACTGGTTCTCTGAATATCTGACAGACAGATACCAGCAGGTGAAAGCGTATGGCGAACTATCTGCCCTAAAACTCTTACAAAGAGGTGTCCCTCAGGGATCCATATTAGGTCCCCTCCTCTTTGCAGTGTATATCAACAACGTTGATGAGGGAATCAAGTATGCAAGTATTCACTTATTCATGGATGACACAGTGCTGTACCAGAGTTGTCCCACACCAAAGAAGCTTGTACTGACCTACAAAAGGATTTCAACCTCCTGCAACTCCAACTAATCAATAAAAAACTGCTATTAAATGCTAAGAAAACTAAAGCCATGTTATTTTCCCCCGCAAACTACCCAAGTGCTAATGACTCCTTCCCCCCAATAACCACGATGCTGGGAGAGTGCTTAGAGTACGTTCGGAAATTCAGATATCTTGGGGTCTGGATCGACTGTAAACTCTCCTTCACTGACCACCTGGAATACTTGCTGAAAAAATTCAGGCAAAGACTTGGCCTTTTTTACAGGATAAGAAGACTTCTTACAGCAGACGCAAAGAAACGACTAGTCCAAGCCACGTTCCTGTCCTTAATTGACTACTCAGACTTCATATACAGTAGCTGTGCGGCTTCCTATCTTAGAAAATTGGATATGCTCTACCACAGAGCTATACGCTTCATCACTGATAGCCCCTTCTCTACCCATCATTGCACACTATATGCCGCCATGGGCTGGACCTCACTTCACTATAGGCGCAACTTTAATGCAGCACTCTAGACACTTAGAGCCCTCAGTGGCAAACTCCCTCAATACATTGTTGACTGTCTGTCTCCGATTGTGCCCAGGAATTATTCCCTTAGAAGCTGCTCACAACTCCTGCTAAATATACCCAGGGCACTCACATGAGTTGGGAGAGCTGCCTTTGGATTCGCACTACCATCAATATGGAATAAAACCCAAAAAATACTTACGCTGAAAACCCCAATAAGTACCCTTTTGTTCAAAAGGCTTTACCATGATGGCATTACCAAAATTTGCAACTGCTTTACTAGACACTAACTAACCTCCCTCCCTCAGACGGCAGCCCGCAAACGGCGGCCCCCCAGCTGAAATGTGTGCCTCTGCCTCTAGCATGCCCACCAACAGATCCACAGGATTTATTGCTAAACTCCCATATCTTATTCTTTGATGCTCTGAACAGCTGCAGCCTGATTCTAGCACATGCTACTGCACTTGGGGATAATTATCGTCTTTCGCCCCAAAAAATATTTGGTCCCTTGTCCATCCAACACCTCCCTCTGCCCCAACCTCCAGGACCCTCCCAGTTATGCCCCTGCTACTATATTCCTCCTCTTGCACTTAGTACAACGGCAGATTTTCTCCTCCATATGTCGCCTCGTTTTGGGGCAAAAATTGCTTCTTTACCTTTCGTATGATCCTCCGCCCTCCCAATCCCTCACTCTGCTCTAAAAATGGGGTCCTCTTTGCTTGCGCCCCTATTCCGCACCTCTCCCTACATTATGCGCTTGATATCTTCTATCTGGTATGCCTACCCTCTCCCTAACATTTCCCACTACAAAATGCACAATTTTTGGGCTTGGATCCAGCACAAGTTCATTATTCATGACTCCTTGTAGTTCTATGTTCAATGTATATTACCTGTAAACGTGAATTTTTACTATAATAGCAGCTATTTTTACTGTTTGTACTATTGTAACTTGTCTTTCTGTATTATTACTGTAGGACCACAGGTCCACCTTGTAAATGAGCTAGCTCAATGGTGCCCCCCCTGGATAAATAAAGATATTGATTGATTGATTGATTGATTTTGCCAAAGTCAGGCCTCCTAAAGTCCAGTACTCTCACTTTTGTATGGCTTGACTCTACGGCTGTGTTTATCATGAACCACCTGTTTGGTGGTCGCTTGTTCCCAGATGGCTACCTACTTCTAAATCTGAGATCCTCTCTCCATTCCCATTTGAGAGTACCAGGTCTAAGATTGCTCCCTCCTGAGTGGGATCCAACACTAGCTGTCTGAGGCATGCCCCCGTATGGCATCGAGAATGACCCTGTTCTTGGATGTGACTGCAGTAAATGTGCTCCAGTTAACATTTGGCATATTCAGATCCCCCATCCACAATATCTTACCTTTTTCTGCTATTCTAAAGATGCCTTCTATCATTTCCTTGTTCATTCCGCCCCCCCCCAAGACGAGGGTCTGTATACAACCCCCACGTGGATTTTGGTGCCATTTCCTGTCTCCAGGGTGACCCACAATGCCTCCTCTACTCCCTGTTTACCGTTTAGTTCCGTTGCTTTGATCCCTTCCCATATGTAGAGAGCAACTCCTCCTCCTCTTTTACCTTCCCTGTCCCACTTGTAGATCGTGTACCCTGGTATGTAGTCATGGCTCTCTGTGTACCATGTTTCTGTGACTGCTACGATAACCAGGCATCCATCTTCCATCAAGGCCACTAGTTCAGGTAGCTTGTTACCCAGACTTTGGGCACTGGTACTCATAACCCTCCATTTTTTGATGGCCTTACCACTTTTAGCCCCATCCCTGTCCTTACTGAATTTGCCTTTTTCTCCATTTACCCCTGTCCTGCTACTATTGACTTCTGTACCATGCTCCTTACCTCACTAACTACCCTGTTTCATGTGTGTGGGGGGGCTGGGATTTCCCTGCTCCTTTTCAGTGCCTACCCCCTTGGCTAGTTTAAATGCTTGTCAATGAAGCATTTAAACCTATCATCTAGGATCCTGGTTCCCTTCCCGGACAGATGCAGACCACCGCGCCAGTATAGGCTTGTATCCCTCCAGGTGGACCCCCAGTCCCCAATGAAGCCAAAACCCTCAGCTCTGCACCAGTTTTTCAACCATTCATTGAATCCCATGGTGCAGAGTACCCTAGTCTCACCCATGCCATAGACAGGCAGCACCTCCAAGAAAGTTCCTGTACGTGCTACTTCTCAAAGACCCCTCCCGAACTCCATAAACTCCTCCTGCACTGCTCTGATCCCATTCCCAGCCAGGTCATTTGTCCCTAGGTGGACAATGATGTCCAGCTCCCTCTCCCATGCTGCTGCTCCTGTGGATTTGCTTCCTGTCCCTCCAAGCCGTGGCGCTGACCAGGCACCTTACCTCTCTCTCCCCTCCCTCCCCCAGGTCTACCTCCTTAATGATGGAGTTCACCACTAGGAGTTATTTTGTCCTTTCCTTGTGGGGTCCCATGCAACCCTCCTGGGGGTCTCCTTTGTGGAGGTTCCCAGCATCCTCCTTGGTCTCCACTGTGGGTGCCTCCATAGAGGAACCACACTCTGCCAGAACAGCGTATGAATTGTGGTGAGGTACAACTGGAGGGATGTGCCTCTGTTCCACTAACATCACCCTCCCTGAGTCCACCATGGTCCAACTGCTCCTCTTTCTTGGCAACCCCTGAGGCAGCGGCAGTGGCCCCTGGTGGTCCCTGGGTGGGAGAGTAGGTCCCCGGAATCCTGGCCAACTCAGCCTGGAGATGAACAAACTCCTCCCTCAGCCCAGAGAGGTGCCTGCAGATGGGATAACACCACATCCTCCAGAACGTCTCCCAGAAGACTGCCACTCCACAGGCACTGCACTACACCACTCCCATCATGTCTTATTTGTGGGTCCTCTCCTGTTGCTTTGTGTGCTTACTCTCTCCTCTCTCTGTTTCTTTTTTCTCCCTACATGGCTTCACAGGTGGGAGATCATGCCAAACTAACCCGATCGAGTTCTTTGACTGGGTGACATGAGTCATGGACAAGGGGGAGCAGTGGATGTGGCCTACATGGATTTCAGGACGGTCTTTGACACTGTCCCACACAGGAGGTTAGTAAATAAGCTGACCAGTCTAGGAGTGGGGACAAAAGTGGTTAAGTGGGTGAAAAACTGGCTTAGCAACAGGAGCCAGCTGGTAGTAGTAAATGGGTGGGATCAGAGGAGGGGGAAGTGACAAGCAGGGTACCACAGGGGTCAGTCCTGGGGCCACTGCTGTTCAATGTCTTCATTAGAGATATTGCAGATGGACTAGAAGGTAAAGTATGTTTATTCGCAGATGACAGAAAGATCTGCAACAGGGTCAACACCCAAGAGGGAGTGGACAGAATGAGAGGAAACTTAAGAAAACTGGAGGAATGGTCAAGGGTCTGGCAGCTGGGATTTAATGCCAAAAAGTGTACTGTCATGCATATAGGGCAGAAGAACCCTAGGGTAACATACCAACTAAGAGGTGAGGAGGTGGCAACAACTCAGCAGGAAAGGGACCTAGGAGTCATCATAACAGATGATCTCAAAGTGGGAAGTTGGTGTGGGAAGGCAGTGTGTAAGGCAAGCAGGATGCGGGGCTGCATTAGGAGAGGAAAAACAAGTGGAAAGCGGGAGGTAATCTTACCCCTCTATAGGTCATTGGTGAGGCCCCACCTTGAGTACTGTGTCCAGTTCTGAAGGCCCTGTCTCAGAAAGGACATCGACCAAGTGGAGGCGGTGCAGAGAAGGGCTACCAAAATGATTCAAGGCATGCATCAGAAAATCTATGAGGACAGGCTGAGAGAGCTAAACATGTACTCACTGGTGGAAAGAAGGGAGACGGGACATGATAGAGACATTGAAATATGTCAAATGGATTAATAATGGAGGGGAGAGTAGCTTTCTACAGAAAAAGGAGAGCAATAGGACAAGGGGTCATGCAATGAGACTGGAAGGGGAAAGTTTAGAGGCAATGTGAGGAAGTACTTCTTCACAGAAAGAGTAGTTGAACCATGGAACAAGCTGACATTGGAAGTAGTAGGTGCAGACAGTGTGAACACATTCAAATATGCATGGGATGGGCACAGAGGTTTAGTAACCCTAGGACAGAGGGGAACTACAGATACAGGTCTAGCAGGACTTATACTAAGGAAATAGGAGCAAATTGAAACAGGGCAGACTAGATGGACCATGAGGTCCTTTTCTGACGACAACTACTATGTAACTATGTAAAAAGAGAAACAGATGGCAGCCTTGAGCAGATTTAGATTGGGCATTCAGGAAGGGGTTACTCCCTTTACAAAAAAGGCAGAGTGAATAAGGGTAATATACACTGCAAATGTAATACAGAAATTAGAATAACAGTTCAACATGTATTAGTAGACTGTCATCTGATGAAAAATGAACACAGGAAATGGCATGTGTCATTGAGAATAGAGAAGTTTTACAACAAAAAAAGAGATAAGGTGAAAGAAGACTTCATTTTCAACAAGAAAATCATTTATTTTTGGAAGGCCAAGCTTTGCCTATCAGGCCCTAATAAAATTATCATACATGTTCAGTTTTAGGAAGTATAGAGGGTTTATGATATGTGTCATCAAATGTTTTTTATATGGGGTTTATAATAGTTATGTTTTTAATGAAGGGTATTTTCTTGGTACTTATTAAATTCGCTCAGTCGATTCTAACTCTTGTATTTATATATGCCATAACTTATGTGTTCGTGCATACTGTATGTCAATAAACTTTTTTTTTCATACATATTGTAGCTTGTAGGGTTTTCCTATTTTTTTTCTCCGTTCCAACCCCCTTGTCTCGGCACAAATGCGCATGTAGGGAGGTAAGCGCATGTCATTCTATGAGACAATCTCCATTCGTGTCATCCCCTGCCGCCTTCCCTGTCACCGGACCTCCACCTGGTGACGGAGGAACTATGAACGGGCAACCACCTCCCTGGGAGAGGAGAGCTGCCGTTAGGTGGCTCAATCCTGCTCCTTCCCCCCCCCCATGCTGGCTCCCCGCATGGTGCGAGGTACAGCATCCATCGCCTTAGCCATCAGTGCCACTGGGCCGACATGTCAATAAACTTTGGCATGGGTTCTCTGCCTGATGATATTGACTTACCATTGAAACTGCTACCAAGCGAGTGACTATCATCGAATGTGTCAGTCCTTCCACTGACATCTGTGCTATGAACTGCACAACCAGTCCCACTGCTATTATCTAACTTACCTACAGCCTGACCCTCTCCAGAAATACCCGAAAGACCCTCAGTGAATATTCATATGCCTTCATTTTGCTGGCTGACCATGCCTCTGCAAGAGGTACTGGGTTCTTGGGTCAGGACCACGGTTCTCTTGATGTCTGCCTCATGCCCTGTTGCCCCAAAACAGTCCATCTGTAAATGAGAGAGATAGTCAGCAACTGCATTCTTATAACCTTCAACATGCCTCACTTTGAAATGAGATACTTCAGTATAAACCTTGCAGCATTTGTACCTGCATAATCAGCATGACTCAGGTTGATTTGGGAGAGAGTCTATCGAGCACCTCTATGACCACTGCATTACCACATCAAAAAACAATTTACTACTCTGAAAGAGATGTCCCCATACCATCAATTCTACCAAACCTGGGAAGATTTACAAGAATGTAATATCCTTTTTTGACCCTTCTGTTTCCAAGTTAAAGGCCAAACCAAAGCCACTCCCTTACTGGCAAAATAGCATCCCATTCTTGCAGACTCTGCTGCATCCACACGCACACAGCTGCATGTATGTTTTAAACCCAGTCCTTTGCCACATGGTAACCCCATTATACTTATGCAGGAAGTGGTACTATACTAAGAGCTTCCATCTTGCTCCTACCTCTAAATCTAACCAATGATGTGGTGTGCTTGCTCTCCTTTGTTGCCAGTGCCAACCTTCTCATGAAAGCTTAGTCATGAGCAATTGCCCTACATGCAAAATTCAAGTGTATTGGCAGCTGCTACACTATGGCCAGAGGTGCACTCCTTTTTTCCAGCACCGTTACCAGAAGCCCTCTCAATTTTTTAACCTTGTTTGAGGCAAACTGGGATACACTGCCCAGGTATCCAGCTCAGTCCACTGGAATTCTAATACCCAGGATGGATCCACCATTTTTATGTTTGCTTGCAAGTATGTGCAAGAAACATAGTGCGATGATCCAAAATGCAGTGCCGTACAGTTGAAAGAGAGAGCACCACTTGAGTAAAGCAGCATCCTCCTCTCCACACAGATCTTGGCGGCTTGCCTCATGCATATTGTGTGCTCATGCGCTTCCCACACACTGTGAGCAGCCAACGGGTGCCCAATCCTGTCGACTTCACGCCCCCACCGTGTTGTGTGGCAAGTCATGCTGGGAGCCCACCCCAGCATGGCAAAACTGTTATAGCCAACGGGTGCCCAATCCCTGTCGGCTGCATGGCTCCATGCCCCCCCCAAAAGCTTTCAAGGTGCCACGGTGGGAGCCCACCCCAGCGTGACAAAGCTTGTTGTGGCCGACGGGGGTGCCCAATCCCCTGTCGGCTCCAGCCCCCCCTCAAACAACCTCCTTTCCAGCTGCCATGCTGGGAGCCCACCCCAGCGGGGCAAACGTCCAGCATTGTCTTAATAATAAAACCCTGTAAACAAAAACGGTCCTTTGTAGTCTCCCTGCCCCCACTGCACTCCACCCACTGCGCACCCTCCTCCCCACACCCCCCACCCCTTACTACCTGCGGAGTCCGTGCGACGATCTTCGTGGACCAGGAACACCTCTGCACTCTTCAAAAGTCGACTGTGAACTGAGGAAATGCCAGTAAGCTGTATAATGTAATAAATAGGGTTTTTCAACTTTGTTGTGATATCTCAGTCATTTTTATTTTGTCACCAAATTTTCAACATGGGGTTTTTGGGACCCCTCTTCATTAATTCTGCCACTGTCATGGTGTTAATCTGGCCTGAAGGGTGATTTCGTGGTCACTGCTCGAAATCACCTTTCGGGACCGATTAAGGAAATGACAGTGTTTCATAAGTGTGGGCTCTCAAAAAGCCTATGTTGCAAATTTGGTGGAAAAATTCCTAAAAATGACTGTTTTACAAGTGTGCGTTGCGCAGTTCCTACGCAGATTTTTAATATTTGCACTCTGGATTTTCAGCAGAGGTCTCAAAATGGCTATGTTGAAAATTTGGTGAAAAATTCCTAAAAATGACTGTTTCATGGGCGTGCATTGCGCAGTTCTTATGCATGCTCATAAGTTTGTGAATTTTTAATATTTGCACTATGGATTTTCAACATTGCCATTTTACCACACCTCCTTATGAGCAGTACAGCTGTCATTTTTCACATCTCGCAGAGAATGTGTTTCCGTGCATGTAGCGCACAATGGCGCAGTCAGTGTGCGCAATCAATGTTTGGGACAGATTAAGAAAATCACAGTGACAGTGTTCATGAGCAGAGGTCTTAAAATGGCTATGTTGAAAATTTGGTGAAAGAAATTCCCAAAAATGACTGTTTTAGGAGTGCACATTGCGCATTTCCTACGCACGCTCGCAAGTTTGCGAATTTTTAATATTTGCACACCAGGTTTTCAACATTGCCAGTTTACCACACTTCCTTATGAACAGTACAGCTGCCATTTTTCACATGTCACCCAAAATGTGTTTCCGCACATGTTGCGCACAATGGTGCAGTCGGTGTGAGAAAGCAATGTTTGGGACAGATTAAGAAAATCAGTGACACTGGTCATGAGCAGAGGCCTTAAAATGGCTATGTTGAAAATTTGGTGACAAAAGTCCATAAAATGACTGTGTTACGAGTGAGCATTGCGCAGTTTCCATGCACCCTTGTAAGTTCATGAATTTGTAATATTTTCAGTCCAGATTTTCACCAGTGGCATTTTTCCACACTTCCTTATGAACAGTACAGCTGTCATTTTTCACAATATGGCCGAAATGTGTTTTCACACTTTCAGTACAGAAATGCGTGGTCGCTGTGGGAAAACATTGTTCTGGACAAATAAAGAAAATCACAGTGACACTGTTCATGATCGAAGGTTCCAAAATGCCTGTGTTGACAATCTGTTGTAAAAAATCCCCAACTAATTATATTACGGGTGTACATTGTACAGTTTCTACGCATGCTCGTGACTTCACCATTTTTTTTTAATATATTCACTGCAGATTTTCAACATTGCCATTTTTTACACCTCCCCATGAACAGTACAGCTGTCATTTTTTACATCCTGTTCGGAATGTGTTTTTGCACCTGTGGTGACAAATGCCGTAGTCGCTGTGCAAAAGCAGCTTTCGGCTAACAAACTGATATTGCCACTGTTCATGAGGTGGGGGTCACACAAAAAAACATGTTGAAAATTTGGAGTGAAAATACCAACGAATGCCTGAGGTGTTAGGGTTTCCGACCATAACGCCCCACCTTGTAGAGAATGACAGGCATCATGGCAGTGACTTGGGATTGTCACCTGCAATGCTCATACCATTCCACCCCCACCCACACCCTGCAGCCACTGAGAGGCATCAAGGTGTGCCTTGGACTCTTCGGCCCCAAAGTTCACCCCATTCTCCTATACCGCACCCATCTCACCGTATTTCCTGATGGAATGGGGTGCGCATAAGGGCCAAAGACCGCAAGGCACACTGTGACACTTGTCGGTGTCTGCAGGGTAGGGTGTGGTGAAATGGCATGGCCATTATGCCTGATGACCGAAAGGCACATCCCAATGCCTGTCAGTCTCTGCAGGGTGCTGGTGGGGTTGGCTTCAGTTCAATACTTCACTGCCCATACTATTATGCAGTTCTGTAACTCCTACACTACCAATGCCAATGCTAGCAAGCAAACATTCAGCATTGACAAATGCTTGTTTTTGACTGCTAGAGGAATGTCCTGTACCCTGCACAGGAGTTGGATATATGCACTCCCATGACCTGTCTTTCCCAATGAACAGGAAGTCATCTAGGTACTGTACCACTGAACTGTATCTGAACTTCGAGGGGAAAAAAAAAGTACAGTTGTGTAAGAACTTATCGTAACAGTACATCTTCAAGAGAAGCTCTTGCAGCAGGCAACACTGGCAGGACTGAAGCCACCAGGCACCAGGACCACACGGAAAACTTCTAGCTAGCAGTCTATCATGGGGGATCATCTCTGCCAATGTCAGCATGCTGATGTCAGCCTATTCTACAAAGGTGGGTGGTCCCCCAGACCTACCTGTTTTCCCGCTAGAGACCCAGGAGTAAAAGGTAATAAGGAGAACTGAGACAGTTCCTCAGAGCAGAGGAAAAGCAGAAAAGATGCAAAGGAAACAATCAGGGGGAAGGAGGGAGGGAAGCAGCACCTGCTGCGACACCTCCTCTAGAAGAGCTAACTGTACTATCTTACTTCAAGGGGGTTCTTGCAGCAGGCAACACCAGTAGGACTGAGTCCCAAGCAGTACCAGAACTGACCACAAAGTCAGTAGGGAGGAGACAAAGGGCTACGGCAAGAGGCTCAGGAAAGAAGGCCCTGAAGGACAGCAAATCTGAAACTGGCCCTGCGTCTAGAAGCATTGTTTTAAAACAGGAGCCGCTTCTCTCTTATGGGTAAACAATACAAACAACTGGTCAGTTTTCCTAACAGTCCAGGTGTGGTTACCATGATACTGAAGCACCCGATGGACGGCAAAGTATGGAGTAAGGCCTCCCCCTGATTAGAATACTCAGGGAAAATAAACGGGTAGGTGGATGGATTGATTCGATGTAAACTGAGACACCACCTGAGGCAAAAACTTAGGGTTTGTGCGCAAAGACACCCTGTCTTTGTGAAAAACTAAATAAGGCACTTTACACATCAGAGCCTGAAGCTTGGAAATCTTCCGAGCAGAAGTAACAGCAACTGAAAATAACACTCATAGCTTGCAACTCATGGCCGGTTTAAAGGGAGGCAAAGTGAGTTTTTCCAGCATAAAAAGAAGGTCCCATGGAGAGATGGGATCCTGCATGGGAGGCTTCAAATGCAGGATTCCCCACAAGAATGTGCAGGATACCTCCAGCTGGGTAACAGATTAGCCCTCAATAAGTGCATGGTACACAGAGATGGCGGAAAGGTGCACATTTAAGGGAGGAGTATCCTAGGCTTGAGTCCGAAAGGGAGAGAAGGTACTCCAAAATAAAATTCAGCGGACAGGTGAAGGAATCCAGGTTACGAGCAGCGGCAACGAGGGAGAAGAGCTTCCACTTCAAGGCATAGGTGGCTCTCATAGAAGGTTTTCTAGCAGCCACCAGGACATCAGAGACCCTGGAAGAAACCTCAAAGTGGGAGACAGCTGAGTCTGCATGAGCTACACATGTAGGTGTAGAGACTTGAGGTCTGGATCGACCAGGGTGCTCTGATCTTGTGAGAGCAAGCCGGTGCACAGGGGCAAGGGCACTGGAGGTTCCACTGCCAGCTGCTGCAGTAACATAGGAACATAGAATTTGACGGCAGATAAGGACTGCTTGGCCCACCCAGTCTGCCAGTAGGGGGAACTAAATCTGTCGCAGCCAGTAGGGAGCTATGAGAATCATCTTTGCCCCCTCTAACTGGAGCTTGAGAAGAACCCTCTGCAGGAGCAGGAAGGTAGGGAAGGTGTACAGGAACCTCCTCTTCCAGGAGGGACAATGGGTCATGCCAGAAAACTCCAGGCCCTGGATCAAGTGAGGAGAAAAGCAGCAGTTTTGCGTTGAGTGGGAATGCAAAAAAGCCCAACTCTGGGCGGCCCAACATGTCAAAGAGATATTCGATAACTGTGGACAGAAGATCCCACTCGTGAGTCCTTGACCTGGACCGGCTTAGACTGTCAGCCAGGGCAATTTGGATGCCTGGAACATGGATGACTGACAGCTCCAGGTTGTGCTCAATGGCCCAGTAGCAGACTCTCATTGCTTCTCGGCAAAGGAGGTATGAGTGAGTACCCTTTGCTTATTGATGTATTACACCACTGACATGTTGTCCATCTGAACCAGCAGTGGGCTGGGAAGAATGTGGGTCTGGAAGGCCTGCAGAATATAAAGAGTGGCCTAAATCTCCAGCACATTGATGTGGAGATGCTGCTTCATCTCAGACCAAGTCCCCTGGGTCTGACAGTTGGCCAAGTGCGCACCCCAGCCCAGGCCCGAGGCATCCATAGTGAGGATCTGTTGAGAGGACACAGCTCAAGAAGGGACCCCTCATAGGAAATTGGCAGGGTTTTGCAACCCCCTCTAAGGTCCTCCTCACCAGGGTAAGAGACTAGTACTGGCTCATCCAGGTCATCGGTCGTTGGTCTCATTGGACCCAAAGGGTCCACTGAGGAACCCTCATATGCAGACGAGCCAGGGAAACTGTGGCTATAGCCATCATATGCTCCAACAGGCAGAGACTAACTGGGCCTGTGCTATTAAGCGTTCAGCTCTGTCCCGCAGGCAGGAAGACTTTGCCCTGGGAAGAGTCCAGAACCACCCCCAATACACTAGAGGTGTTGGCATGGAAAGAGACAAGACTTTGTCAGATTGACCATGATCCCTGAGGCCTTGAAAAGCCAAAAGGTGCATTCCAGGGTCTGCAACAGAAGGTCCCTGGACAGAGCTGTCAACAGCCAGTCATCCAGGTAAGGGAACACATAAATGTTCTGCCTCCTCAGAGCTGCAGTCACTACTACTAGGCACTTGGTGAAAACCAGAGGTGCCGAGAAAAGGCCAAAAGGAAGGGGGCCCTAAACTGAAAGTGGTCCCCCTAGAAGCAGAAATGGATGAAGCAATGGTGGGCCCAGAAAACCTGGATATGGAGGTAGGCATCTTGCATGTCCAGGGAGCAGAGCCAGTCCCTGTGGTGAAGAAGGGGTAGCAACCCCTGGAGAGTGACCATCCTGAAGTGCTTGCACTTTATGTACAGGTTCAGGTGGCTGAGGTCCAGGATTGGCCACAGATCTCCTGTCTTCCTGCAGACAAGGAAGAAGTGGCAGTAAACCCCTTTCTTCTTTCAGCTGGGGATGGGCTGTATGGTCCTTTTGCACAAAAGAGCTTGATTCTCTTCCTGGATGAGGGAGCTGTGGGCTGGAGGGTGGTGGGAGCGCAAGGGAGGGTTTTCTGGATGAAGTTCCAGAAATTCTAGGGTGTGACCGCGCTCAATAAGCTGTAACATCCATTGGTCTGAAGTCACTGCTAAACATTCATCAAGGTAAAGGGAGAACTGACTCCTGACTGCCTCCCCCAAGGTCTTCTCTGGAGGAGGGGTGGGGTGGGGTAAGAAGTCAGGCAGTGGAACCGGGGGGTGGGCAGAGCGGCTGTGGGTGCTCTGGGGGCCCTGGGGTAGCCCCTCCATCTGGGTGGGTGTGTCTTGCGCTTGAAGGGGCTTTTTGTCTGTTGGCCATTGGGTGGCTGGTGAGAGGACCGATGAAATGACTGGCCTTGGGTAGTCTGAGGCTGAGATTGGTAGAGGGAATGAACCGACCAAAGGGTTTTGCCCAATTCCTGGAGGTGGGAGATAATGTCCTGGGCATCTCCCCCAAACAGACCAGAACCCCTGAAAGGGGCATTCAGGATGCTGGTTTGAACAACAGGTGCAAAGCTAGACATCCTGTTGTCGAGGCACAGGTCAGGAAGCATAGGAATACCAGGAGCTGTTTCAAAATTCGCAAATAGCGTTTTATTATTAACAGCGAAATAAAAAATTAAAAAATTGTTCAGTGTAACTATTTACAATGGCAGTACGAACATAGAAAACAGAGTCCTTCTGCTGAGTTTTTTCTTCTCTATTTCAAATCTCAGTCTCTGTCTCTCTTGCACAAGCATTCCTGCTCTTTTTATAAGTCTGTGCCTGGGAAACTCGATAAGAAAACAGCATGCTTCTCACACAATGTTCTTGTAAGATTCCAATGTTCTTGCAGGTGCAGCAAAAAGAACATAATGACCCAGAACTAGCCTCTTATTTACAGCATCTCAGAGAGTTTGCAAACCAGCTTCTCAGGTTAACCCCTTGAGTTCCAAATAGCTTTTTGCAATCATTTCAACAGTATAACTATATACAGTTTTAAACAAAGGGATCCCAGTATCAGTTACATTTCCACATAACGATTTACATATATTTTTATACCTGCAGACATGCAAGGGGGAAGAAAAGACGGAACAGCAAGGGAGGGAAGAGAGCTAGCAAAAGGCAGAGAATTGCAAAACTGTCAGAGTGATCAGTTCCTAGGTCTCACAAGAAAATTTGATTGTGCAACCAGGCAGACAAGAGACAAAAAAGGAGAGGATAGAACAGATCCTTGCATTTAAACACTTTCTGCATAACAATGGGGCAGGGCCTTATTCAACCCTGTCACATACCCTTAGACACAAATAGTGGTGAAGGCAGATCCCAGCCACTGTTCCATGCCAGAGGCATCAACCATGTCAAATGCTGCCCTCAGTACATGGGTTTCCACATCTGATCCTGATTTCAGTAGCTGGGCCAGCTATGCTTTGGCAGAGTCCTCACAGAGAGTTTGAACTAGATCTCTCGCCTGATCCCAGAGAGCATTCTAGTACTGCACCATATGGGGTAAATAATTAACCACCCAAATGGCTAGTGTGGCAGAGGCATACACCCGCTTGCTCCACTGGTCTAGCTGTCAAGACTCCTTGTCAGTGGGGTGGGTACTGAAATACTTGCGCCTCATCATACGGTCATGGGTTGCATTCATGACCACGGAGTCTGCTGTGGGATGCTCACCAAGGAAAGGCTTGCCCACCAGTGCATGATAAAGGGAGTCTGCCTTCTTGGGTAAAACCGGGGTGGAGGAAGGGCGGTTCTACGCCGCCTTAGTAATATCTTCGTAAGAGTCAATTAAAGGAGGAACCACCAAAAAGAGGGTCTCCTTTTCCGGAAGGTATATAGCCAGGTGATGGCACACCGGGTCAAGATCCTCTGTTTCCCAACCCATGAGGGATTGTATATGACGCATAACATCATGGAAACAGGGGTCATCAGGAGGTGATTTAGGAGACTCCCTGGCTTGATCCTACCTCTCAAAGGAGCCCTCTGGTGACTCTGAAGATGAAGAGGAGACATCTCCAGACTGATCACTGTCAGGGACCAGTGTCTGAGGGTGACGGTCATCTACACATTGGCCACAGCCCCCCCAGTACATCCCCCAGAAGACCTTGTAGCACGAGGGTTGCTAGCTGCTGCCTGGTCTGTGTCCTGAGATGGGGGTCCCTGGGAGTACAAGGGGGAGAAGGCCTTCTGGGTGCATCTTTATTTTGCACAAAGGACCACCGGGTGTTAAACAGGGCATTACAATCCACCAGCTGGAGTGGATTATAACAGGGATAAGGATACTGAGGTGGGAGTACAGATACATCAGTGAAGGAGCTGGAGCAGGGTACCCTGGCATGGGCCTACCTGGCGCCAGCTGTGGGTCCCAAGGAGGGCCAGCAGGTGATGGCTGTGGCACAGGCTGAGGTGACGATGGCAGAGGAGTCATTGGTTGAGGCGTCGGCAGGGCTGGCACCAGCCTAAGAGCTGAAGGCTGGCGTCAGTCAGGTGCAAGACCTGACATTGGCCCTAGAGGCAAAGGAGGCATGAGACAACGGCAGAGACATCGCCTGCATGGAGGAGGCAAGCGCTTGCTCTGGGTGATGCCTGGAAGGGCTAGCGCTGGCCCTGGAGTTGGAGACTGATGAAGGCAATGCTGTGGGGGGGTGACAAGTGAAGACCCGGCACCAGAGGTTCCACCCCAGCCATGCCACCAGGCTGAGGACCCATGGGTGGTAAGGGCCTGAGTGTCAGCGGCTGGGAGGCAGGTTAGGATGTCCGCTGCCCCAAAGAGCCGCTGCCCAAAATGGAGATGAGGGCAGGCGGCTATGCCACCAGCAGCCCGAAGGGTATAAGGGCTGACAAGGAAGGAGGGGCCAACCCCCCATGGGAGGAAGACCCAAAAGCAGTGGCTGGCCTGTGCGGTGACCGCAAGTGAGAGGCTGACTGAGGAAGGTTCCCGTGCTCATGTTTCCCACTCAGCTTCTTCTCCTTTTGGGAAGAAGAAGATGCCCTGGAAGACTGAGCCAGGGAATTAGAAGAACTTTTGGCCTGAAGCTCATTCTTCATTGTGGCCAACTTCTGCTTGAGCAAGTAGCTTTCCAAAATCTTCTAGCGGCGTCTCTGTGTGGCCTGTTTGAAGTGCTGTCAGTGCTGGCAGGTCTCGGTGTCGTGGTTGGGGCCTAATCTAGGCAGGCAGTAAGAGTGACCATCTTTGGCAGGTATTTGCTTGCTGCAGGCAAACTTCTTAGGCCAGTTGGAAGACGAGGCTGGAGAAGAAGACATAAACCTGATAGAGAAAAACACCTAAAAAGTGATGCTAAGAGTACTGAAAAAGAAAAACAAAGCGCGGGTAAAAATGCAAAAAAATGGTGGTCAACTGCTGCAGGCATCCATGAAGGTCCAACATGCATGGGTCGATGGTGGAAAAGAATTGAGGTAGGTCTGGGGGACTGCCCCCTTTATAGGATAGGCGGACATCAGCATGCTGACATCAGTGGGGGTGGTCCCCCCTTAACAGACTGCTAGCTAGAAGTTTTGCAATGTGTTCCTGGCACCTGGCAGCCTCAGTCCTATCAGTGTTGCCTGCTGTAAGAGTCCCCTCAAAGTAAGATCATTCCAGCCAGGTGCTGAATTATTCGAAAGGGGCGCATGCCACTGAGCATCTCATCAGCATTGCCTTATCAAAATAGTAACCAAACCTGAACTTAATGCCCAACAGGTTCCAGTCTTCCCTATGTACTGTCAGCAGCTGTAACCTGCTAGCATGGTGGCTGAATTTTGGAGCTGCAATTAGGGCGTGGCAACAAGTGTGAGAGTAACAGAAGCGATCTTGAATTTTGATCACCCTGCACTAATTTTCCTCCCTTTTGGGGCATGCCTGCCCCAGGAGTTTGTTATATTTAGTTGCAGGGGCTGCGGGAGGCTTTGGCGCTCTTGAGGGAGAAGCAATGCCAGGTGCTGCAGATCCAGGCGGCGTATTACCTATGCCCATATCGGTGTTGACAAAATGATTGTCGCACCGATATGGGTGAACCATCAGCAGCCTATGTGCTGATGCAATGTTTCTTTTTTGCCAATGGTGGTCTCTGTCCTTTAGCTTGGATCAGTGTGAATGCTTGATCCAATATGATATATGCTAATACTGTACACAACAATCCTTTCCAATGAAATTGGTTAACAGATTCCACTTCAGGGTGCAACAAGGGGTGGATGAGCCTGAAGTACTGCAGCCCAACTCCTTTTTGGGTACCAAACCCAGTGGAGAAACCCCTAAGTGTAGTACTAGAGGGTTAATGAAGAGGCTCTCAATTCCACCACACTGGCTTAACTTCTCAGTTTTAGCCATGACCAGTTCCTCATTCTGCTTTACCAACTATAAATGTACAGCCTCCCTACTCACTCTAGGATCTTAAAAATAGAATTGAAAACCTTGCTCAAAACTCTGTAGCATCATCACTGCATCCTGCTTCTCTGGGTATGACCACTGGCTGTCATTCAGCATTTCAGTAGTTATTGGCATTCTGGTCAGTGGAAAATCCTCTCCCTCTTTGTTCTGTCTGGCCACACCTCCTCCTGTACCATGAAAAAGCCAGTCTCCCCCTTTCCTTTTACCCCATTCTCTGCAACAGGATCACAAGTGCAGTCCCAAGTACCTAGAAAAGGCATGCTGGAAACAGCATGTCGGCCATGAACATTGTACTGTATTATAAGTCCAACAAAATCTGCTTTGGATGAGCAGTGGGCTGCCCCGCCTCATTATTACCGGTTTCACCTACCTGGGGTGTCATAATGTACAGTCAGAAATTTGCTTTCCTTGTTTCCCTTCTAATATCCCCTTATGTTGCTAGTTACTTGGTATTACTCAGTATTTGTAAGGTGGAAGGAGGCTCTAGGCCCATTGAGGCCACCCTCCCTACACAATGTAGGGTAAATTTTCAACTAGCCCAAAATAAATTTATCAAGTTCTGTTTTAAAGGATTTGAAAGCAGCCATGTTTACAAAGTAATGGGGTAAGGAATTCCATTGTGTGGTTACTCTTATTGTGAAATAATGCTGTCTCTTATTAGTTAAAACATTTGGAATCCTGATTTGTCTATTGTGACATCTCAAGTTATTTGGTTTTATGGCCATAACAATGTTAGACTCATTCATGAGTGTTTTATCCCCCAATATATTGCAAAGCAGCAAATCGCCTCGGTCTCTTCTCAGGTCATACTAGCCTAGTGTATTCAGTCTTTCTTCGTATGCTAAATGTTTAACTCTGGATATTAGTTCTGTAGTTTTTCTTTGCATACTTTCAATTAGCTTTCCATCCTTTTTGAGATAAGGAGCCCAAAAGGAGGCTGCATAATCAGTATGGGGCAAATGAAGGATTTATAGAGGGATATCAGACAATGTTCATTCTTGCAGATGAATGTCCTTTTAATTGCTGATAAAATGTCATTTCCAGTCTGTGCAACTTTTCTACACTGATCAGTTGCTGAAAATGAGCTGTTAACAATGATTCCCAGATCCCTTTCTGTAGTAACCTGTTTCATGGATGACCCATTAAGGTTATACTTGGTGGCAACATTTTTGGTTTCTAAAATGGATTACAGCACATTTGTCTGTGCTGAAGAATATTTTATTGTTTTGTGCTGAAATTTCAATGGTTAACAAATCTTGTTGAAATAGTAACATTTTATCAGCTGTATCAACCTCTGCAGATAATTTTGTGTCATCTGCAAACTTACAGATATTGTTCAAAACCCCTATATGAAGATCATTAATACAAATTTCAGTTGCAGACATAGGGCCAGATTTTCAAACGGCCCTTAGACTGATGCACAGTGCATGAAATACTCACCTTGCATCAAATCCTACCATGCCACATGCTGTGCACCATATTTTACAAGAAAAGCGTTTTGTGGCAAAGTCCCCCCAAAATGATGCAAGAGGTCCACTGCGTCAAGAATATGAAACATGTGGAGAGAATGACACAAGCTGAATCAAAAATGCATGGGGCAAGAATGACTCAAGTTGAGTCAAAGACACAGTGCAGGGGGTGAGAATGGCTCAAACTGAGTGAAAGACACAGTGTAGGGGGTGAGAATGACTGAAGCTGAGCCAAAAAGACGAGTGATGCATGAAGCAAGAATGATGCAAGCTGCATCAAAAAAATGGTGCACGGGGTGAGAATTTGACTTAATCTGTACCAAAAAGATGACGCATAGAGTGAGAAATGACTCAAGCAAAGTCAAAATATACAGCAGATGAAACAGTCAAGACAATGGCATGTAAAGCCCCCAAAACACTCTAAACTAGCCCTGCAGGGGAATACTGGCTCTATAACCAACATGCTACACAATCTAGCCTCACCTTTACATGCTCCAGTGTCAGACCAGCTATGACTGGTCTAACAGTGGCATGCACCTTTGGTGCAGTCAGTGTCAACAGCTTCCACCTTTGAAATCAAAAAAAGGGGGATGGTGCATCATTTTTTTGACACAAGCCCCACTGCAACATGGCACACCCATTTTTTGATGCACGCCTGATGCAAGCCATTTTGGCACAGACAGTTCTGCTTTGACACAAGCAGCGTTAGAAAATCAGAACTGATGCCAAGTTCTGATATAGCTTGATCATTGTGTCATTCTTTTCTGGTGTAAGCACCTTGTGTCATTGTCTGACCTTTGAAAATCAAGCCCAAAATCTTTTATCATACTGGGTCCACCAATTGCCCCCAACCCCCCACTTTGTGTGCATTCCTCATAATCAACAGATAATCCAGCAAAGTTATTGTATGCTCTGGCTGCTTCTAGAGCAGTATACGTAAAACCAGTTAGCAATATATTTACTGCTTACCCCTGTAACATTTCATCTTTATCATTTTGCCAAGGAATATCAAAGCTGCACCTATTTCTGATTTCCCAGTTTTCTCCCTGTCTGCTGCTTTCTTTTTTTTCAATTATCTATTTATGCTCCCCAGACATGTCGGGGGCAGGAACTCTGTCCCACACCACCCGTCTGCCAGCCTGACTGCACCTACCATCCCCGAGACCACCCATGGATTACCAGCTCTCGACCTCAGACCAGGCGCGTAATCTGGGCGTTATTATTGACAACGGTCTGACCCTGAAATCTCAGGTGTCGGCCGTCATTAAATCCTCTTTTTATCATCTTAGGAATATCACCTGGGTGAAACACCTGGTTCCTCTTGCTGACCTTCCTACTCTGGTCCATGCCTTCATGACTACCCGCCTTGATTACTGCAATGCCCTGTACCTAGGGCTATCGGGGGTTGATATCTGCTGCCTGCAGCTAGTGCAGAATGCAGCGGCCAGGCTTTTGACTGGGACATCTAGAAATAGTCATATTACCCCTGTGCTGTGCGGGCTGCACTGGCTGCCAGTTCAGTGGCAGATCACCTTCAAGGTCTTTCATTGTTCACTTGGGAACATAAGCAGGAGGCTGGTAAGGACAGAGGTCTGGGTATATATTCTGTTTTAACTGAAATATTTGAATAGTTTTGTATGTGAAATTAGTTCTGTGTGTTAAAAATTACTACTTTGAGTTAGAACTGTTACTTGGGCTGTGATATTGTAACTTTTGGGGCTTGGGAACACTTGTTTGGCAGTGATAATTAGAGTGAAATTTAAATGTGATGTTTGCCTGGTGTTAGGGAGGGAAATTAACAAGAAACACCTTGTCTTTCATTGTACACTTGGGAACATAAGCAGGAGGCTGGTAAGGACAGAGGTCTGGGTTTATATTCTGTTTTAACTGAAATATCTGAATAGTTTTGTACGTGAAATTATTTCTGTGTGTTAAAAATTACTACTTTGAGTTAGAACTGTTACTTGGGCTGTGATATTGTAACTTTTGAGGCTTGGGAACACTTGTTTGGCAGTGATAATTAGAGTGAAATTTAGATGTGATGTTTGCCTGGTGTTAGGGGGAGGGGAAATTAACAAGAAACACCTTGTCTTTCATTGTTCACTTGGGAATATAAGCAGGAGGCTGGTAAGGACAGAGGTCTGGGTTTGTATTCTGTTTTAACTGAAATATTTGAATAGTTTTGTACGTGAAATTAGTTCTGTGTGTTAAAAATTACTACTTTGAGTTAGAACTGTTACTTGGGCTGTGATATTGTAACTTTTGGGGCTTGGGAACACTTGTTTGGCAGTGATAATTAGAGTGAAATTTAAATGTGATGTTTGCCTGGTATTAGGGAAGGGAAATTAACAAGAATCACCTTGTCTTTCATTGTTCACTTGGGAACATAAGCAGGAGGCTGGTAAGGACAGAGGTCTGGGTTTATAGTCTGTTTTAACTGAAATATTTGAATAGTTTTGTACGTGAAATTAGTTCTGTGTGTTAAAAATTACTACTTTGAGTTAGAACTGTTACTTGGGCTGTGATATTGTAACTTTTGGGGCTTGGGAACACTTGTTTGGCAGTGATAATTAGAGTGAAATTTAGATGTGATGTTTGCCTGGTGTTAGGGGAAGGGGAAATTAACAAGAATCACCTTATCTTTCATTGTTCACTTGGGAACATAAGCAGGAGGCTGGTAAGGACAGAGGTCTGGGTTTATATTCTGTTTTAACTGAAATATTTGAATAGTTTTGTATGTGAAATTAGTTCTGTGTGTTAAAAATTACTACTTTGAGTTAGAACTGTTACTTGGGCTGTGATATTGTAACTTTTGGAGCTTGGGAACACTTGTTTGGCAGTGATAATTAGAGTGAATTTAAATGTGATATTTGCCTGGTGTTGGTAAGAGCCCTCCCACCCACCCACCCTGTTTTGTAGGGTTTCTAAATACTGAAAAGCCACTTGGGGTTGGGATTAAGGCTGTGTATTTCTGTTTGTGACTGAAATTTGAAGCAACAGGAACTAGTGGCCTGTGACATCATACGGTACCTGATGTCTGCATACACACACTGTTAGTGTGGGACTGGACACACACTGGACTGTATGTGTTTGTGAGACTTGGGAACTTTATTGGTGGGGTTGAAATTGGGTTTGTAAATAACTACAGTCAGTATAGAGAGAAATTGTATTACAGGGGGAAGGGACTGAGAAAAGGGGTGTGTGCCATTATAAACAGAGGGGGACAAACAGGGTGGCCATATTCCACCATGGCAGGCATCTCCGGAAGGGTTGTAGGCTGCACAGGCTGTGGGATGGCAATAATTCTCAATAGGGCCTGGAGAGAGGGAGGCTGCCCACTCTGTAGACAGCTATCTTGTATCAGGAGTGACGTATATTGGTTAAGGAGTAAGCTGGGGAGTTGGGGGTGTCCAAGATAAGGTGTGGATATGGGCAGCAGAAGGGTGGGGCTGAGGGAGGCTGGGGCAACACTCTGAAATTACAGGACATTATGTTCAGCAAGCAGGAGGGGGGATATAAGGGATAAAGGACCCTTAGATAGAGATGTTGACGCTAAGGGGAAAGCATACGGGGTGAACATTCTGAATACAAAGAGAGTGGAGGGGGAAGAGTCAGGAGGGGCTGTTGTAGGGAAGCCTAGTAGAGCAGACGTTGAGAAGGGAGGGGCTGTTGTGGGGAAGCCTAAAACAGCAGACTGTGGGAAGGGAGCTCCTAAGGAGAACAGAGCAAGAGGGGAGGAAGAGGGGCAGTTTAGAGGTGCAGTCAGGGGAAACTTGGGTTACTTGATGGAGGCTGACATAGAGTGTCACAATAAATTTGAGCTACTAAGCAACCTAGAGGGGGAGGAAGGGGTTGGTGGAAATGAGGAAACTGATACAGAGGCTGGGGGGAGGGAGTCGGATAGGGCATCACAGACCGGCAATGGAAAGGATAGAAATAGACCCAGAGGGAGAAGGGGAAACATAAATGTTAAGCAGATGGGGGAGATGCAACACATTGCAGACATGAGGGAGGAGAGCATGACTGGAGAGAAACTGGGAGACAAGGAGGTGGGGGAGGAGCCCCCCTTTGGCAGGGGAGTCAGTACCAAGGATGGGGCCCTAGCTAAAGGGGACCCACAGAGAGCCTCTGGAGGTAGAGGTACTATTACAAGGGGGGAGGATGGCGGTGTGGGGGAAGGGAAACCATCAGGGCCAGGATAAATGGTTCAGATAAGAGATGGTTAAAGGGGACACCTATTCAGAGGAGGTCTGAGTTAAGTGGGCAAAATAATGAGGGAGGCAGAAAGGGGAGGGTGACAAGGGGGTCTCTAATAAGGCAGGAAGACTCCCATGGAATTGAGATCACGAATAAAGGGGGGGATGGGTGGCTGAGAGTGCATAGTGGAGGTAACCATAAGGATGATGGCGGTGTTAAGGTTCTGTTATTGGAAGACTCGATGATTAGGGGTATCCAGTGGGAGGGATGGGGGTGGATGCCATAGCCAGGTGAAGGTAGTGAGTATCTCTGGGCTGACAGTGCACAGAGCAAAGTTCATGTATCTAACGATTAGGGATTATGGAGGAAACCAGATTTCCTGGTGCATTTGGGAACTAATGATCTAGAGGGAAATAGCATTTGGAAATCCAAGCAAGGTTCCAAGAACTTGCCAGAGTCTGTCGGGATAATGGATGCAACATTTCCTTTTCGGAGATATTGCCAGTCCCAAAGGCCTCAGTGGAGAAAAAAAATGAAGATCACAGAGGTTAATGACTGGCTCAGGAAGTGGGGTGAAGAGAGTGGGTTGGGGGTGTTAGGGAACTGGAAAGGAGTTTGGGAGGATAAGGGACTGTATGCCAAGGACAGGCTTCATCTTGCCCCATTAGGGAAGGAAGTACTTCAACAGGGGATGGCTGACTACATTCAAGAAATGTGGGGTTTAAACTTGTGAGGTGGGGAAGGGATTAGGGAAGGGCTGACCAGAAGCCCTCTCCTCCAGATAAGGGGAGTAGCCTTCAAACCCAAGGGAGGGAGGGGGGAAACATACTGGGGGTGGAGGTTTCAGGAGGAGCAGAGGGAGGATGGAAGTATAAGGAACCTGGGTGGGGTTCAACAAAGGAGATCAGGGATAAGGGAGGGGGTTGTGTTAGTAAATGCCAGGAGCTTGGGAAACAAGTTGCCAGAGTTCCAGGCCATGCTGTTCGGTGGGGGGGGGTGGTGGATGTGGTGGCGGTCACGGAGATGTGGGCCAACAAAAACCATGACTGGGACCTAAATGTGCAGGGGTACACTATGCTTAGGAAGTATAGAAAGGAGGGCAGAGGGGGTGTAGTGGCTATGTTCATTAGAGATGACATAGAAATTGCTAGGGTAGAAGGGGCAGAGGGAAACGTGGAGGCCTTATGGGTCACCTTACGATCCCTAGCAGGAGATAAGGTCAAGCTGGGTGTAGTATATAGGCCCCCCGGGATGGATGATGTTCTGGAGGATGGCTTGCTGGACAACATCATTGCCCAGTGTGGACCAAAAGGGGAAGGAGTGGTGTTGATGGGGGAACTTAATATGCCAGGTACAAACTGGGGAACCATGTCCTCTAAGGTGGCCAAGGAGCAGAGGCTGTTGGATGGCTTCCAGGATGTGTTCTTAACACAGCATGTGATGGAGCCCACAAGGGAGGGGCATGTCCTGGACGTGGTTCTGGCAGATGGGGATCTGGTAAGGGACCTGGTTGTAGAGGATCTCCTGACTGGGAGTGACCACAATACTGTCTGGTTTAAATAAGCATGGGGGGGGGGTGAGATCTAGGACACTGGCAGTGGACTTCAGGGGGGCAGACTTTGTGGGCATAGGAAATATTCTCAAGGATCACTTGAAGGGGATTACATCAATGACAAATGTGGAAAGGAGATGGGAGGTCATAAAACGAGGACTTCATGAGGCAGTCGGGACCTGCGCTAAGGTGAAATGTAAGGAAGCAAGGTCACATAAACCATGCTGGTGGTCCAGTGAGGTTCAGGTAGCGGTCAGAGAAAAGAAGGCGGCCTACAAAAAATATAAAACAACAAGAGGTGATAGGGATAAGGAAATGTACCATCTTGCATCTAGAAAATTCACCCGGATGGTGAAGGGGGCAAAGTCCAGTAAAGAGCAGCGGATGGCACAGGGGATACATGGAGGGGAAAAGGGGTTCTTGCGGTACATTGGGGAGTGGAGAAAAACTAAGGGTCATCTCAGCAGACTGAGATCAGAAGGAGGGTGGGCGGAAGAGGCGAGGGACCAGGCAGAGGTATTTAACGAGTACTTTGCCTCTGTGTTCACTAGGAAGGGGGATGGGATATCTACAAAGCAAGGCACGATGGGGATAGAAGCGGCAGTGAGTGGGATCAGGGGAGCAACAGAAATGGAGCAAGAGGGAGGGAGAGGTACCCCAGGGGTGTCACATCAGGATAAGGATAAAAAGGCCAGTAAGGTGGAGGGGATGGATGATGCTGTCTCCGCCAAAAGGGTGTGGTTAGCCCTCAAGGCCCTAAAGAAAGACAAATCTCCTGGGCCGGATGGCATTCATCTGAGAGTACTATGGGAATTGGTGGACATACTGGCTGCACCCCTGGCGGAGCTCTTCAACAGGTCACTTGAGACAGGGAGGGTACTAGGGGATTGGCGAGGCACGGTGGTGCCAATCCATAAAGGGGGGTCGAGAGAAGTACCAGGTAACTATAGACCCATCAGTTTGACCTCGGTGGTGGGAAAATTAATGGAGAGTATACTAAAGGAATGATTGGGGGTGTACTTGTAGGAGGTGGGAGGTCTGGATAGTCGGCAACATGGGTTTGTGCCAGGTAGATCATGTCAAACCGATCTTGTGGAGTTCTACGAATGGGTAACATCAGAACTGGACAGGGGAAAGCCTGTGGATGTATTATTCTTGGACTTCAGCAAGACGTTTGACTCTGTCCCCCACAATGGTCTGGTGGAGAAACTGATGGGGTTGGAAGTAGGCCTTTTGATGGTCAGATGGATTGAAAACTGGCTAGCTGGACGCACCCAGAGAGTAGTGGTCTGTGGGGAGCTCTCGAACCCTAGAGAGGTTGGTAGTGGGGTACCGCAGGGCTTGGTCCTGGGTCCGATCCTGTTTAATGCATACATATCGGACATCAGGGAGGGTATGTGTGAAATGAGTTTCTTCGCTGATGACTCAAGATGGGAGCAGTAGTTGAGGGAGAAGAGGGAGGTTGGCCCTGCAAGGACCTTGACACCCTGAAAGCTGGGCTCACACATGGAAATTACATTTCAATATCACCAAGTGCAAGGTGTTACATCTTGGGCGGGAACCCTAAACACAGGTACACCCTGGGAGGGGAGGCACTGGAGGCCTCATAGGAAAAAGACCTAGGGGTCATGGTGGATGCATGTATGAATAACTCTGAGCAGTGGTGAGAGCGGATAGCAAGGCAAACAGGATGTTGGGATGCATCGTAGGGGATCACCTCTAGGAGCAAGGAAGTGATTCTGCCCGGCTGTACAATGGACTGGTTAGACCACACCTTGAGTACTGTGTACAGTACTGGAGACCACACTTGAAGAGGGACACAGCTCCTGGAGAGGGTACAGAGGAGGGCAACTAAGATGATACTAGGGCTAGGGATTTGACGTATGAGGACAGACTTGAGGAGCTCTGCCTGTTTTCATTGGAGGAGAGGAGAAAAGACAGGGGGGACATGATTGAGGTCTTCAAGTACCTCAAGGGAATAAATAGGGTAAACATGGAGGGGATCTTTAGACTAAAGCAGGGAGGTATCACCAGAGGGCATGGTTTGAAGTTGGAAGGGTGAGGGGGGAAAAGAGGAGGAGGTTTTTCACTGAGAGGGTGGTGGACCCTTGGAATGCACTGCCTGGTGAGCTGGTTCAGAGATCCACAGTGGAGGGCTTCAAGAGAGGGTGGGACAGACACAGAAAGTGGAGGTATCAGATGATGGCCTGTCCCAGGGGGGTGGGGATGGATGATAGGGGGTTCTGGAACACAAAGGGGGGGGACCTCGGCACCCAACTAGGGATCTGAGGTTCGAGCAGACTCGGTAGACCATAAGGCCTAATCTTCTGGCAAATAGTATGTTAGCATGTTAGTATGTCAGTCTACTGACCAACAAAGTCCTACACGAACAGGGACCGCAATATCTGCAAGATCTCCTGACTTCCTATTACCCCTCTCGTTCACTCCAATCCACCGGTGAGGGATTGCTAGAGGTTCCCAGGGTTCATTTGAAGACATCTGGGGCATGTGCATTCTCCTACGCTGCCCCTGCCCTGTGGAATTCTCTACCTCATCGGATACAAGGCTGCCTGACCGTTGAGAGCTATAAATCGGAGCTTAAGACTTATTTGTTTTTAAAAGCATACAGAGAATAATTTTATTAACACTGTTTTAAATGTATGTTGTTTTAAATGTCCCATTTGTACTGTGCTTTGTTTTTTTGAAACGTGCTTAAAAATAAAATTTTACTTACTTTTACTTACTTACTTTACCGCTGTGGCGTGGTCAAGAAGGAAGCTACCTCCCTCCCTTGAGCACAATCCAAATCCGGGAATGCCACGGTGCTGGACTGGTGGAATGGGGGCAGGACCACATGAAGCCTCCAGCTGCCATTTTCCACTTTTCTGTGCCCCTATCGGTGCAAGACATAGTGCGTTCATGTGGGGGCACATGCATGCCATGCCCGACAGCTGTTGGTATCCAGTCTGAATTGCCCCCCAGCCCCTACTAGAGGGTGATTGATGGGCGGAATGACGATTCCTCCCTCCTCAAGAGAGAGCAGTCCTCTGGACGCTCAATCCTCTCTCACCCCTGCTGGCCCGGGCTCATTCCTGAACCCAGGTTGCTGGTGTAGCATGAGGTAAGGCATCCAGCGCCTCAACCCTCAGCACCACTGGGCCAGCCTTCTGTCTTCTGCTTTAACTGTTTGTTGACCACTGCAAACATATCCACAGATTCCCTTTTCTATTATTTTCCCCCAAAGGTTAAGGTTATATGATCTCACCCCATGGTCCCCTCCTCTGCCCCTGATTGCAATAGACCACCTCCTGGCTGGTTATGGAGTCCACCTGCAGCCTAGCAATGGCTGCCTCCCCCTGCCCCTGGCCAAAAGGTTCCATCATTTGGTCTACCCTGCTTCTCTGACCCTTAAAAGACTAATCAAACCCTTTAGCTCTCTCAGCCTCTCCTGACCCCCCACAATCTCATCCATACACAGGATGACATCAAACTGACTTTTAAAGACAAATCTAGTGTGGGTTCCTTACCTGGCATGACTACTAGGTGCTGCTGCTGTTGTTCTGTGTCTCTTCCCTCCTCCATGTTTTTCACAGAATGCTTCAGCCTTTTAGATGTTCACCTTTGTCCACTTGCCTCCATGTCCTTCCACTTGCTTTTTTACTCTTTGCACCATTTTTTATTCTTTGGTCCAGACTCCATGTTGGCTTTTGCTTCTGCCAGCATTTTTCACTTCCTTCTGCAGAGTGGCCATCCTCTCGACCACTGACACCCCCCTCCAGTGAATGCCCATAACTTTCATGGTACCTTGGTGTGCAGTTTTATACCATACCTCCTCTTGCACAGCCACATTTCCTTATCCTGAGGCTGTTACAGCTTTTACTTTAACTTACTCTTCCTCTGCCTTTTTCTAATTCTGCTTATAAAGCAGCTCTTCTACCCTAATCCTATGGAATGCTGTTCCTGCTGAAGGAATTGTTACAGTCCGTAGCTGACTGTAGCACAAAGGGATCCTCATTCCCCCCAGCTACTTTTAATCTGTTTTCCGGTACATCCAGTTCCATGCCTTCCTCCACACCACCCTGTGGATAAAGGCATGGAGGGTGTGGCTATCTGTTTTAGATCTGACTTGAGCTTTTCTGTGCACCCAGTGGGGTCTACTTCACTCTCTGAATGCGCAGCTGTGTGTGGGGTTCCAGGTGCAGGATTCTCCTCATGTATGGCCCCCCTGGGGCGCGAGGGGGAATTCCTGCAGGAAGTCATGGACTTTGTCGCTGACAGGGTGTTGGAGTGTCCCAGTGGGTAATTCTTGGGGACTTTTAATGCCTGGATCAATGACAAACTCTTGCACTTTGGTCATGACTTTCTCCAGATGATGACATTGCTGGACCTCACACAAGCTGTTGCTTTTGCGACCCACTGTGGCGGCTATGCCTTGGACCTAGTATTCTCTCTTGGGCTTGGGATCACTGATCTCAGGATTGATCTGGTCTCTTGATCAGATCACTGCATGATAAAGTTCTTGTTCAGGGGCCCCGCATTTGTCCCTACCCTGTTGAGATGGTCTGCTACAGTCCTTTGAGGGGACTGTCCCGAGAGGGACTGCTGATGGTGGCGGATTTTTTTGGTGTGAGTGCTGCATGTGCGACGGGGTTGGACAACGTGGTAGCAGCATATAATAATGCTGTTACTAAGGCATTTGACACCATCGCACCGATCCATATGCGACTCATGTCTTCTCACTTGAGATCCCAATAGTTTGATGGGACTCTCAAGGAGATGAAGACCAAGGGTCAGAAGTTGGAGCATTTCTGGAGGAAGACCCAGTTCATGGATGACAAACTGGCCTTGAGAATTCACTATGGTGAATATCAGGGTGCAATCAATCATAAGAAAGCAGAGTTCTTGTCCAGGGAGATTGCCGCAGGAAAGAACAGTCCATCGCTGCTCTTTCAGACTGTGGATAGGCTACTCCATCCAGCCTGTCTGCAGCCGAAAAGAGCAATTTCAGTCGCACAGTGTGAGGAGTTCACTCAGTTCTTTTCTGACAGGGTGCCCTCCATACAGGCCGGGATTCATCCAGTGGGACAAGGGCAACCCTACAGTGTGTGTTCTCATTGGTACAGAGGCGCTCCGGCTGTCTCGGATGAGTTTCAGCCAATGGGGGTGACTGAGGTCATTGAGGTAATCTTGAAGCTGCGACCCACTTTTTGTGAACTGGATCCAGACCCGACTCATATCCTAGTGGGATGTGTTCACTCCATTGGTCCAGTGTTTACCGAGATTGTCAGGTGTTTGCTTTCAGAGGGGCTTTTCCTCGATGCCTTGAAGGAGGCATTAGTGAGGCCTCTACTAAAAAAAAAACTCTCAAGCCTGACATCTTGGTGAATTATCAGCCTGTCTCCAATCTTCCATTCTTGGGGAAGGTGCTGGAGAAAGTGGTGGCTTTGCTGCTCGAAGCACACCTGATTACCTCTGACATCTAGGAGACACTCCATTCTGGATTTAGGAGAAGGCATTGCACTGAAACAGCATTAGTTCAATGTGCTTATGCAACTGGATGAGATAATAGGAGATAATGCTTGTGTAACTTGATTTGCTTTGTGGTTTTCTGCCTCTCTATCCATGGGATATACCACCCTGAAGGGGTATGACGCAAGGAACCCTAATGGAGGGTTCTCCCCTTACAAGTGTTGGGAATGAATGCATCGGCTAAAAGTAGGTTAGGAAGAAGCCCCAAAAGAATACCCAAAGATGTCGAGCTCCGAAGAGACGAGGATGATGAATGAAGTCTGAGAAGAGAAGGGCTGACTTCCTAAGGAGAGAAGGGAAAGCTGGAGTCACCATCCGTCTCCATCCAACAGTGGAACCTAACTAACCTAAGAAAGCACTAACTCTAACTAATATTATGACCACTGGCATGGAGGAGAGGAAAAACCCCCTTTGAGGAGGAAACCTCTCGAGATCAAAGGCCTAGGTCGCCTTCCCTTCAGGCTGTCGACATTTGATTTGAGGACATATGTCGGTAAAGAGAATGGTTCATTAATGAGGGGCATGAGTAGGGAGGATGATGGCAGGATAGGGAAAACTCCAAAGAAGCACAGATTTAAAGAAGGAACATGAGGCAGCAGGGACCCAATAAGGGTACGCTTGAGGAAGTAAATCCATGTAGAAGTCAAAGGAGCAAGGGGTATCCAGATGTGCTCACTAGGAGATTCCAGATGTGCTGATGATAAGACAGAGGATAATGCAGGCTGGCTTGATTGAGCGATGTGAGTGAGCAGTCACTGAGGTTGAAGAGGCATGCTTGATTATGCGATGTGAACGATTATCAAACCCTGAGGTTGTAGTCGATGAGGTAGCATAGGCTTCAATGATAGGAATGTTAGAGTAAGCGAGTAAATAGATACAGTAAACCTTGAGGTATTGCTGAGTGAAAGATGACTGGAGTTATGAACTAGATATTTGCGGCAGGATGGCCGTGGTTTGATAAGGTGGTATAGGAGTCATGATAGGTATGCCCAGAAAGAAATATCGATAGGCCACGAGTGGAGTGAATCCTGGATGGCCGGTACGGAATCGGAAGAGGAAGAGACAAGAATGATTCAATGATAATGATGAGTGCCGCAGGAGTGCAGCGATGCAACAGGAGCAGATTGGGGAAAAGGAGACTGTGCATGAACTTGAAAGTGAACAAGACGATGGTGGAGAGCAGCCAGCTGGCCCATAGCAAAGGGTGACAGACAGGAAGGCATGGCCAGGAGAGAAGATAGAGCTAAATCGAAGTGACTGAGGAAGAGGAATACAGATGATGATGATCACTGCAGGAGCACAGTAGGTAGATTAGGTAGCAGGAGACCTAATGGGAGGTATGAACTTGAAATGAAAGTGTACGAAGGTAGCATGTTCACTAGAGCGATGCGATTAAGAAAGGAGGTAGAATCCGAGGCCAAGGAGGCATATCCAGAACCAGAGGGTATGCAAACCAGAAGGTACACCCGGCTCGAACAATCGAGAGGAGCAAAATTGGATGATGTACAATGAGGAGTGAAGCAATGAGTGGAGTGAATCCATGATGGCTGGTATGAGAAAAGGCGCTAGGATAAGGAAGGTAAAATAGGAAACGGATGAGGTACGATGATGGACTGAAGCCAAGGAGGCTGGTACAGGAAAGTGAGGTAGGAAAGGATGAAAAACGGTAGGGAGGCCAATGGGCTAGCGTAGGACCCAGCCGATATGGGATGAGAACTGCAAGAGGGCAAGTTAGATGAGGCCAGATGGAGTCTGCCAGAGCTTGAGGCCATGGAGGCTGGTATGCAGGCCAGACTGAGGCAGCTGAGGCATGGTAGGATAGGGGAACCCCAAAAGAAATGATTTCAGGCCAGACGGAAGCAGCCAGAGACGGCCAAATGATGTGGAAGGCAGAGCAGGATAAAGCAGAAGCTGAGAACAGCAGGAGAGCAGGCCAATTACATGAATGAAACCAACATGTTAGGAGTAGCACCAGGAGAAGCAGCAGGACCCCCCACGGCAGAAATGACCTATAAATAGCATGTACCATAAACAAGGTTGAATAAGCCCAAGTGAAGAGAGCACGTACATCTAAAAGGTAAGGCGGTGAAATGAAATGCAGGTCAGCAGGAGAAAGAAGGCAGTAAACTAATAGCCAACCTGAAGTTCTGGAGATAAATGAAAAGAAGGGGTCGAAACCCTGACCTGCAATGAAGAACATGCTGGAAAGGAAAACCCATGCGGAGGCAAGAGGATGCAGTCAGCAAAGGAGCAGGAAAGACAGAGGTGTCCAACCTGCATGAGCAGCATATGGGAGGTTTCAGAATGGTGTTCACAACACCTGGTTGGGAGGGTGTCTAGAACATCAGGAATGCCGGGTCCCCTGGCACCAAATGAAGGAGCCCAGCCCCATGCCCCGCAACTGGGTTGGTTTCAGCAAGATGTGGCTACCGACACAGAACCAGAGTTGCCATGGGACGGCCGGAGAATGAGACACATGAGGAGCGGGAGGAGCGCCACGCACCTTAGAAGAGCCACAGCAGTACTGGAGCTTGAAGAGAGGCAGGCAAGAGCCAGAGAGGTGAAATCCAGGGCAAGAAGCAAGCGTCCAGTTAAGGAGTAGTCAGGGAGTCGAATGCCATCCCCTAGAAGGTGGAGCAATGGCGGGGAGTCCTGGAAGAGGCTGAGAGAGCATGGGGTCCAGAGAGCTGAAATTGCACAAGGAGAGCTATGGCAGTCACAGTCAGTGACAGCCATGCAAGGCTGCAAGACAGAAGTAAGCGGGCAGTGCCTGAAGCAGAAGGGGAACCACCGATGCCCAAATTGCAGATTAAGGAAAGAGCAATGCCTGGCCAAACGTGGAGAAAAGCGAACTGGCAGCCGGAGGCAGCTGCAGGCAGGGGAAAAGCAGAATAAAACCAGAGAAGTGACAGGGAGCAGTGCCTCCAGCTGCAAACGAAAAAGAATCCTAGCAAGGCCCAGGATGTTGTAACCTTTTAAGCTCGATGGGGGAGTGACGTTATTGCTCCGCCCATCGAACCTCGGGCTTAAAGCCCTCCCATTAGGGTGCAAAATTATCTCGTCAGGGTGAGAGATAGGGGTGAACGGTCAATTCTCATTCTCCTGGATCTCTCTTCAGCATTTGACACTGTAGACCACGTAGTGCTGCTGGATCATCTCGGAGAGCTCTGTGGACTCACCGGTAAAGTCATCGACTGGTTTGAGTACTTTTTGACAGGCAGGACATAACGGGTAGTGATGGGGAATTTCTTCTCATGCCCGAAGCCCCTGACCTGTGGAGTTCCTCAGGGTTCGATCTTGTCGCCTATGTTGTTTGTGGTATACATGCTACCCCTGGGTGACATCATTTGGCATTACGGTCTGTTTTCACTACTATGCAGATGATACACAGCTGTATATGTCCTTTGCCCATGGAACACTGGACAATGTGGAAGTGCTAAATAGATGTCTGAGATCCACAACTGGATATCCCCTAACTAGCTGAGACTAAACCCCGACAAGATGGAGGTACTGCTGATTAAGCTTGGCTGTCAGCAGGACGTGGTCACTACCTGATTACGAAGATTGTTGTCACTAGGGTGAGAAATCTAGGCGTCATCCTTGACAACAGTTTGACACTTGATGCTCAGGTGTCTACCATCATCAGGAGTGTTTTTTAGCACTTAAGGAATGTCATCTGGATTAAATCCTTAATCCCACCGAGTGACCTACCCTCACTAGTGCATGCCTTTGTGAAATTAAGACTCGACTACTGTAACACTCTATACTTCTGAGTCAATGGAGGCAACCTACAACGGCTGCAGCTAGTGCAGAATGCGGTGACCAGGTTGTTGACGGGCCTGTAGAGGTCCGCTCATATAACTCTGGTCCTCCATGAACTGCCCTGGCTGCCAGTCAGATGGAGGACTGCCTTCAAGGTGGGCTTACTCACCCTATACGTCTCACGTCCAGACTATCTGGCTGACCTCCTAGTTCCCATCTGCCCTAGGCACTCACACCGTTCCTCCACTGAGGGCCTCCTGACTGTTCTGAGGAGAGGCTTAAAACATCAGGTGACCATGCCTTTGTGGTAGCAGGGCCTGCCCTTTGGAACACACTTCCAAGGGCACTGAGAGAGGCTTCCTCGGTGGAGGTTTTTAAATGAGGCCTTAAGGCACATCTATTTAGACAAGCTTTCGATATCCACTGATTTTAAGGATTTATGGTTTATATTTATGTAATCTGTTTTAGTTATCTGACTCTATTTTAGCTGTGGTTTATTGTATTGTATTTTAAATCTGTTACATCTCCTTGTGAAGTGCCCAGAGCCTCTGGGATTGGGTGTTCAAGAAATAAAACTTTACTTACTTACTTTCCCCTCCGGTCCTGTTCAGTCCCCTGTTCACCTTGCCTCCTGTCTCCCTTCTTGCTGCCCCTCCTCCCATTGAGTGCCCTGCTCCATTTCAGCATGCTGAATGTCCATGGAACAGGAATCCCATGTTGCATTTCATTCTCTTCCACAGCTGATGTCTCTCCTGGTCCTCATTGGGGATGCCCCCTCACCTCTGGCACTGACTGTGGGATCAGGCCAGAACCCTGGAGCTCCCAGGTGGGGCTGCTAAGCTCTTTCCAGTAAATTCTAGTCTGAGTTTAGAAATTATTGTGGGTGGGGGAAAGGGGGTTACAGCATATGATGACAGTCTGGGCTGGGGGAGGTGGGAGGGTTGTTGGATTCTACAGAGTGTGGGGGGGAGGAGGTATATTATAAACTAAAGGAACTGTCATGGTTCTTTGCATGTCAAACTTGTGGCAAAGTGCCAACTTTGCATTATCTATGCATATCATAAAGTCTGATAATTCAACAGTTTACAAGCAAAGTTTGAACTGGTTACACTTGTAGCACACATGTGAGGAGGCAGTTGGTCTCCCACTTCATGCTCCTGACCTACAACTATTGGGACATGATATACAGATTGGCTAATAAATACACTGTTCCATCCCTAAATCATCTGTGTAACAATCTACAGTATGCAGATGTATACTCTTGTGTGACTTGATCACCTATAACTTTAATCTCTTTGTGAAGCTCAACTAAGTATCTTAGACATGTAACTGTCACTGGTTCTCCTTGCTACTGTGTACAACTGTCTTCATTGAAGGGCCCCTGATATTCTCTTAACTTACTTTATGCAATGGAGAAATACCTACACACTCCGCTCATCTGCAGTGTCCAACTCTTCAGCCCCAGTATTGAGTGATTCTGACCAAAAAGGCTTTGTACAGTATATTCTGCCTTAGATTCCTGATGTAAGCACCTCTCTCAACTTACCAATGCTCCCAGCTACAAGCATTTAAAACCAGTCTCTCCCACCATCTGAGAACCCTTTCTACTTGTGTTTTGATCCAGTGTTACCCACACCTTGTCACAGTATATAATACCTTTAAGGCCCAATTTTAATTACAGCTGTTATTCCACTACTCTTTGTTATCCTGTATTATACTACATGGGGGTGCTCTCCTCCAATCAGAAGCTAGGGTTACGCACACTTTTTTCTCAATAAAATGACCGCTCATTGCTCAGAACAGTCATTTTATTGTTAATAAAATCACTGTAGTGACATCTCCCTCTTTCTTGCATTTGGACTGGTACTCACAACAGCAAACACCATCAGTAGAGCTTACCCAGGAAATGTTAGCTGCTAAAAAGCTGCTATGTCTTACCTCTTAAATGTAACTGCTGAAAAACTACTATGTATTATGTTCCTCGCTGTCTAGTATAATGTACCTGTGCTGTATGCTACCCTATGTATTATTCCATGTAATTCCCCGGGTCGCCCCTGAAAAAGGGACCTTCGGGGCCCAGCGGGCTTACCCGGTTATCAAAATTTAATAAATAAACACACAAAGCATAATAGTTATAATGTGCTAGTTGGGTCACGATCCTGAGCAATAATGTGGCCTTTATTCCTTCAACAATCACATTATTGCTTCATATAGTGACCAAGCTAGAACATTATCAGTTAAATGAAATGTTTTGTATCTTATCTGCATTTACATTGTGTTTCTACCATATAGAAACACAGAATTTGTTGGCAGAAAAAGTCTGCTTGGCCAACTCAGTCTGCCATATATTGGTATATTACGGTGTTCTTAATTGGTGGCCAGTGAGCCACATCGGGCCTGAGACAGCCTTCTCTTTGGCCTGATGAACATTTCCCAATGCAAAATGTTTCAGTTTTGTGTTTTTTGACTGGGAGAGTCATTGAAGCAGCTTGTTTCCGCTGACTCGCTGTGGGGCACACTCGTGGTGGGGCGGACTTGCTGCGGGGGCAGCGAGCAGCATGGAGGTAGCAGCACTGTTTCACCTGGCCAACAGGGATTGGCAGCCTCTGCACACACGCACAATGCTGCTTCAATTGGGGGGCATGTTTTAGGATCCGCTTCCATTTTTTTCCACTCAAGTTTACTTGCTGTCATGCAAGGTACTTAATTTTCTTTTGCTTGATTGAACACATTGGAGCTAATTCAACTGGTGGTCATACATTGGTACAGGTAATGTGAATGGGTGAACAGAACTGGGGGCAGAACTGAAAACAGATCTTAAGGTTGGGGACAAATGGAGATGCCACTTTCAGACGAGGCACCAAACTTTAAAGGACCATGACTGCCCTTTTGTGAAATCAAAGGATACATCTTGACTTGGTGTGGTACAGCACTTTCAGGCATGTGCTTAATCAGATGCTTATGGCTGCAACATAAAGGGGTCAGTAGGTGAGGTGTTTGTGAGCCACACGGTACTTTTGTTGTGCAAAAAAGCAGAAGGTAACAGTTTGGCCCACCAAGGGTTGGACAAGGCCTTGTGTGGCACATCACAAAATAAAATGGAATATCCGTGGTGTACTGTATGCAACTGCTTTTATGTAGTGCTAAGGTATACTACTGCCTGCTGCTGTCTTACCTGGGACCCCCAGGAAAATGAGATGCTGCATCTCATATTGTCCTCCCTATTGGAGAAATTTCAAATAAATGAATGTAGTATCTTCTCCATCTCCAGGTCCCCAAGACATCTCATAGAAACATTTTATTTTACAGTCAGAAAAAAAACCTCAGTCAATTGATTCTGCCTGCTCTGGCAACAGCCAGCACTTCATTTTTTTTCAAGTTAGTAATTTTTCTCCTTTATTTGCCAGTCTGTGCCTATCTGGTCCAACCCCACAGCCTCATCACTTGGTTTCTCTGGGTCTTACCTGAACTCTGGTGATCCTGGCCACAGAATCCAGTCAGAGGCATGCAGTCCCAGTGTGAGACATCAGGGGGTGGGGCCTTCATCTGGCTGGAGTCAGGGAATTTCCTCTATTTTCTTCCTAGAGGGCTCCCTGTCACATACAATGTGCTATATGTGAACTCTGCCTCCATGGAGATGCCCACCAGCATCTGCTGCAGGGAGCCCTTTCCCCTACTGTCCAGCTGCACTGCCATCCAGCTTCCTCTAGGAGGCAGCCGCCTAGCAGGACACATGTACCCCACCCCTTCCTGAGGGGAAGAGAGCAGTCCTAGGGATGCTCAATCCTCCCTCCTTGGCCAGCCCCCGAGCAACCCACGTCCGTTTCCGAACCCATGTTGCTGGTATGGCAGGATGTGAGGCACCCGACTCCAAAACCTTCCATGCCATTGAGCTGGTGGGTGCTTAAATTTATGTATTCATTTATTTATTGATAAATCCACAGCAGTAATTCAACCAATTGAAATTCGATTGCATGTAAGGACCTGTTTGGGACAGAGGGTAGGCAGTGCAGAGGAGAGTAACTGAGACGTTCCAGGGAGAGTAGAAAAGGACAAATGGAGAAAGGCTGGCAGACATGCACATGTATACACTCAAGGAGAGACAGGAGAAAAGGGATATGACTGAAACATACAAATACCTCCATGGGGTAAATAAAGTGCAAAGCGAGGAAATGTTCAGACTGAGTAGTAACAAACACCAGGGTAACTCCATGAAGCTGGTGGAGGGCAAGTTTGAGAAAGCTAATAGGAAGAACTTTTTACAGAGAGGGTGGCAGAAGAGTGGGATAGGCTGCTGGAGGTGGTCTGTGTGAAATAAGTGAGGGGGATTCAAACAAGGGTGGGGCAGATACAAGGGCTTAGCAGGGAAGTGACCAGGATTTCAAAACCTGAAGGCCCAAGCAAAGGTATATGCTATTTAGCACACATTGGTGTCCATGACCAGCTGAGTTAAGGCATATATGGTCAAAATGTTTGACTCCAAACGAAGGCCTAGGCTTTCAGGCTGTGGCCTGGCGATTGCTTTGCTTGGTGCAGACCACACCAGAAAGGAAGGGGGAGACTGAAGAGCCATTAGGGTTCTCTCATTCTGCATTAGTTAGGCAGGAATGGGCAGACATGATGGGCAAATGAGCCTTTTTCTGCCAACAGATTCTGTTTCTATGACCTTATCTAAAGAGAATATGGCAACATGTGTAGTACTTGAAAAACTGGAACACTCTGCTACTGAAACTGGGTGTCCATTTCTTCATATTTTTAATGAGGTTTTTTTTCACACTTTTTGCTTATTATGAGTCATCAAACATAGCACTACATCGGTAAGAAACTGTTTCATGCCCATATAAACTCTACAGTATTACAACTTACCATGCATCTCATTTTTAGTGAGGCCTGCATCTACTCATTGTTTATGGATAGGAGCAACTGAAGATTCTGGAGGTCAGCTGACTCAGGGTCACAGAGCAAGCACATGGCCATAGTTCGATTTGCATTTGAACAGCTCAGACACAAAGGACAACCCTAGGAGGCATACGCCAAGTGCAGTCCAGTTCCTAGCATTACTGTCTGCTGAGTTTCACTGATCTTCACTGATTGGGAGAGAGACCAATCATGGATGGAAGTCAGACTCCGACAGGTGCAGAAGCAAGGATTCCTTGACAGCAGTTCTACCTAGGTGAATCCCCCTTGGAGTGCACAGTATGGGCTCCTTTCTACCCTGAGCCGGCTTCTCTCCTTGCTCAATCCCAGCCAGCAGCTGCTATCTCAGCATAAGGAGCTGTTGGAATACTTACCCAGGATTCCTGGCTGCTGTATACAATTCAGCATTTGTACTGCTGTACCCACTAATGAAAGAGTGGTCGGTTAATAGAAAGCTCTCAGTCGGAAGCAACAGCTCAGATACAAAGGGCACCCCTAAGAGGCATAAGCCGAGAGTGATCCAGCCCCTAGCCTTACCGTCTACTGAGCTTCACTGATCTTCACCGACTGCTGTACCCACTACTAAAATAGTGGTTGGCTAATAGAAAGCTCCCAGCCAGAAACAACTAGAAGCAACAGCTCAGACACAAAAGGGCAACCCTAGGAGGTATACACCAAGTGCAGTCCAGCCCCTAGTCTTACCGTCTGCTGAGCTTCACTGATCTTCACCAACTAGAAGAGAGACTCTGACAGGTGCAGAAGCAGAAATTCCTGGACAGCAGTTCTACATGGGTGAATCCCCCTGGAGTGTACAGTCTGGGCTCCTTTTTTCACTGAGGCGGCTTCTCTCCTCACTCACTCACTTGCTCTGCTCAGACCCAGCCAGCAGCTGCTTTCTCAGCATAAGGAGCTGTTGGAACACTTACCCAGCATTCCTGGCTGCTGTATGTAAATCAGCATTTGAACTGCTGTACTCACTACTGAAATAGTGGTCGGCTAACAGAAAGCTCTCAGCCAGAAGCAACAGCTCAGATACAAATGGCATCCCTAAGAGGCATACCCCAAAATTGACCCAGCCTCTAGCCTTACTGTCTGCTGAGCTTCACTGATCTTCACCGACTGCTGTACCCACTAGTGAAATAGTCGTCGGCTTATAGAAAGCTCTCAGCCAGAAACAACCAGAAGCAACAGCTCAGACCCAAAGGGCAACCCTAGGAGGTATATGTCAAGTGCGATCCAGCCCCTAGCCTTACTGTCTGCTGAGCTTCACTGATCTTCACCAACTGGGAGAGAGACTCTGACAGGTGCAGGAGCAGGGATTCCTTGAAAGTAGTTTTACCTGGGTGAATTCCCCTTGCAGTGCATAGTCCGGGCTCCTTTCTCTGCTGAGGTGGCCTTTCTCCTTGCTCGCTCTGCTCAGACCTAGCCAGCAGCTACTCTTTCAGCATAAGGAGCTGTTGGAACACTTACCCAAAATTCCTGGCTGCTGTATGTAAATCAGCATTTGTACTGCTGTACCCACTACTGAAACAGTGGTTGACAAACAGACTCATAGACATGTGATGGCAGAAAGGGGTCTTCCTGGCTCATCGAGTCTGCCCATTCCCTCCCTCCACCTGTCACCCCCCCAAGATTCCCCTCACCCTCCCCTTGACAACCCTCTGTGTTTGTCCCAGGCCCTCTTGAATCCCTCCACTGTACTGGCACTCACCACCTCCTCTGGCTGTCTGTTTCAGGGTTCAACCAATCTGTCTGTGAAGTAATACTTCCTAACATTTCCCCTAAACCTTCCCCCCTCCACCTTCAATCCATGACCCCTAGTTCTTGTGTAACCCTCCTACAAATGGGGGTTCCCAAAAAGTCTTCCTTGAGCTTGCCTAAATGCTCACTGCCAGACTGGTGTCCTGCATTTTAGCAGTTTAAATGTATTGCCAGAGAGTGCCTGTATAGCCTCTGTGTTCTGTCTCTTTAAGAGCTGCCTGGATTGCAGTCATAATTAATCTGGGAGGGGGCTGAGTGTTTCTATGCTCGAGTCCCGCCCAGGCTGCCAAATAATTGCTCCATTCTACCATTGCTATTAGCGCAGAGGGAGCTCTGTTAGAAGATGTACTTGTTTGCTGATCATTTATTAGAATAGTAATAATATTGCAGTTTGTCTAACCTGCCTTCTTTGTAGCATGGACATTTCTGTTTACCTCCACCATCTTGGTCCTGGACTGCTGAAATGGGCCAATCAGTACCTTTGGGGACTCTAAAATGGAGCCTGTCCCCAGGGGCTTTGTGGGAGCAAAATTCTATAGGAATTGTAGTTTTGGGCTTTTGGCGCCTAAATGAACCTGGAGGGGGAGCCCTTGTTTTGACTGACAGAGGAATCAGCCAACCAAACCTTTTGGATCCTGGGGAAAGTCCCAGACTGCTTGCAGTTTCAGTTCAGATCTGAGTTGGGAAGTTAAGGAGTAACAGCTCGAGATAGTCGAGCAGCAATCCTGCATGGATTCACGCGGAAGAACTGTGAAAGGGCTGAGTTTTGGCCTGCCTGTCTGCCTGCTGTCCCTGAGAGGGAAAATAGAGTTGATTCAGACTGAATTTGAGTTGTAAGAATGATTTAAGCCACTGGACTGTGACCAGGCATTAACCTGAAGAAGACTGAAGATTTTCTGAATTCAATCGGCCAGTCAGGATTTCCAGCCACCTTGAACTCCTGGTTTGTGCAGAGACTCTGTAATTGCGACCGGATAGCAATCTGCCTGGTACAGTGGAATTTCCTACATGTAAACGTGCTGTGTGCTATTAGTGGGTCGTGATTTGGTTCCCCACTGTGTGTTGAACTGTGTTCTGCTCGCTGGAGGCTGCATCCAGCTCCAATGGGCTGAATCCGTATTCATCTCCCTTTGGCCTGGGCCTTGCCACACTGGCCCAGCCAGACTACCCACTGCACAGAGAAAGCCATCGACGAGAGACCTGTCTGTGGATCAGCCCCCTGCTCGATGCTTTGAACAGGAATGATGCCTTGGTGATTCGTGTGGGCTCTGCTTCTCCTGGCACTCCAGCTCAACAACCTGCTGTCTCGATTTCATCCTGCCTGTGTCCTGCATCGGGTATCATGAGTAGACATCAGGGTAGGTCCCTGCAACAACAGCTAAATTTAAAGTGTTGTCATCTGATTGCTTTGTTGTCTTTTCTGTCACGAACTGAGCCCTCCAGCTCCGGATTACAAATAGTGTGGGTTGTGCATGTTGCCTTCTTCCATCAGAGGGCCCCAATCAGCTGCAATGCTTGCCTACCCCGGTCAACGAGCCTGGCTAGTCCACCTTCCTCCTACCTGGGTACCCAGTGTGTGTGACTGTGTAGGGACTCTGAAGTGCATGCATGACTGTTTGATTGATATAGCCTTTAAGCAAATCAACCTGATTACGCCCCTCCCTTGTTCAAGTCTCATGAATAAATCAGATCTAACACTTTTTTTCATTTAACCTGGCTGTGGTTCCAGTTTGTGCCAAAAGTACTGTACTGTTGCTATTTGCTGTGCATAACCTTATTTTACAGGGGGGCTCCAGTGTCGAGCTAGAGGAACCAACCCTGGTGGTAAGTGCAAACAGTGTGGGTAATTGCATGGTGAATAAGGGTCATTGTGAAAGTGATTATTGTATATTGTTCAGGCCACTAGAAGGGAAAGAGGGGGGTTACAGTGTCCCAGAGGGCTGTGCCCAGGTTATCTTGACCACTAACAACCCTGACCTCTGGGTGGAGGCACCTGTTTCAGTACATAGGCCCCTTAACCTGCAACTAGCCACGTAGGCAGGGGTAGTAGCCCTTGGGATAGCGCCACCTAGGGGTTACACTTGTATCTACCTTCCCTGTAAATAAGCTCTTTCCCACTTCATTGATCCCCTTCACATATTTGAATGTTTCAATGATGTCCCCTCTTTCCATTCTTATCACCAGAGGATAAAAATCTAGTTCCCTCAACCTCTCTTCACATGTCATCTGTCTTAGCCCATGCACCATTTTAGTGGCCCTTCTCTGCATCCTTTCCGTGCCATCTATGTCCTTTCTTTGAAGGGGCCTCCAGAACTGTACCCCATACTGCAGGTGCTGCCTCACCATCCAGCTGTAAAGTGGCATCAGCACCTCCCTCTTTCTGCTGGTTATCCCTCTCCCTATGCACACCAGCAACCTGTTAGCCTTGCCCACTGCTTTGCTGCACTGGGTCCCCACCTTAAGATCATTTGCAATTATAATCCCTAGATCCTTTTCCTGCCTGGTTGCTGCCATTTTCTCCCCACAGTGTGTATATGGTATTTGGATTCCTCTTCCCCTAGTGCATCACTTTGCATTTCCTGGCATTGAATTTCAGCTGCCATGTTTCTGACCACTCTTCCAGTAACATTCTATCATTCTTCATTGCCTCCACCGCACCTAGGGTGTCCACCCTGTCACTGAGTTTTGTGTCATCTGTGAAAAGGCAGATCTTCCCATGAAGCCTCTCTGCTATGTCGCCGATGTATATGTTAAACAGAAATAGAAAGCTCTCAGACGGAAGCAAAAGCTCAGACACAAAGGGCACTCCTAAGAGGCATACGCAAAAAGAGGTCCAGCCTCTATCCTTACTGTCTGCTGAGATTCACTGATCTTCACTGACTGCTGTACCCACTACTGAAATAGTGGTTGGCTAATAGAAAGCTCTCAGCCAGAAACAACCACAAGCAACAGCTTAGACACAAAGAGCTACTCTGGGAGGCATACGCCAAGTGTGGTATAGACCCTAGCCTTATTGTCTGCTGATCATCACCAACTGGGAGAGAGACCAATCATGGAGGGAAGGCAGGCTCTGACAGGTGCAGAAGAAGGGATTCCTTGACAGCAGTTCTAGCTGGGTAAAATCCCCCTTGGAGTGCACAGTCTGGGCTCCTTTCTCTGCTGAGGTGGCTTCTCTCCTTGCTCGCTCACTCTGCTCAGACCTAGCCAGCAGCTGCTCTCTTAGCATAGGAGCTGTTGGAACACTTACTCAGAATTCTTGGGTGCTGTATGTAATCAGCATTTGTACTACTGTACCAACTACTGAAATAGTGGCTGACTAATAGAAAGCTCTCAGCCAGAAGCAGCAGCTCAGATACAAAGGGCAACCCTAGGAGGTATATGTCAAGTGCGGTCCAGCCCCTAGCCTTACTGTCTGCTGAGCTTCACTGATCTTCACCAACTGGGAGAGAGACCAGTCATGGAGAAAATGTAGACTCTGACAGGTGCAGAAGCAGGGATTCCTTAACAGCAGTTCTACCCGAGTGAATCTCCTTTGGAGTGCACTGGTCAGGCTCCTTTCTCCGCTGAGAGGGCTTCTCTCCTCGTTAGCTCTGCCAGACCCAGCCAGCAGCTGCTCTCTCAGCACAAGGAGCTGTTAGAACACTTATCCAGAATTCCTGGCTGTTGTATGGAAAGCAGTATTTGAACTGCTGTACCCACTACTGAAATAACAGTTGACTAACAGAAAGCTCTCAGCCAGACGCAACAGCTCAGACTCAAAGGGCAACCCTACAAGGCACACGCCAAGTGCAGTCCAGCCCCTAGCCTTACTGTCTGCTAAGCTTCACTGATCTTCACCAACTGGGAGAGACACCAATCATGGAGGGAAGTCAGACTCTGACAGGTGCAGAAGCAGGGATTTTTTGACAGCAGTTCTACCTGGGTGACTCCCCCTTGGAGTGCATAGTCCAGGCTCCTTTCTCCACTGAGGCAGCTTCTCTCCTCACTGGCTCTGCCCAGACCCAGCCAGGAGCTGCTCTCTCAGCATAAGGAGGTGTTTGAACACTTGCTCCATGCCCCCTTAACATAAAAACAAGTTTCCTTTCCATCCTATCAGTTCTGTGTGTACATTGGTTTTATGTGCAGTTGATGTAATAAAGGCTTGGTACATCTAAAAGGCAGAACATCACTGATTGTTTTTACAGGTAGCATAAACAATTTTACAGGTAGCATAAACAAAGGTTCTACCCACCTACTCACCCGCAGGTCTTCCTCCTTTACAGTGTCTACATGGCTCCGCCCCTTCCTGCCTCTCCTAATTACAAAGGTGGGGCATACATACAATACAGTACAATACAAAGATGGTGCAGGGTTTGCATCAGAAACCATATGAGGCAAGACTGGGGGACCTCAAATTACATTCCCTAGAACAATGCAGGAATCATGGGGACATGATAGAAACATTCAAATACCTTAAAGGCAACAACAGGATGCACGTGCAGAACCTCTTTCAGGTAAAGGACTACAACAGGACTAGAGGGCACAACCTTCGACTTAAGGGAGGAAAGTTCAGAAGCAATCCGAGAAAATTCCTCTTCATGGAGCGCGTTGGGGAACCATGGAATAGCCTGCTGGAGGAGGTGGTGGGAGCCAAGACAGTTGGGGAATTCAAGCGGGCATGGGACAGACACTGTGGGATACATAAGCAGGCAGCTAAGTAGGACGGTAGGAAGCCAAGGGCAGACTTGATGGATCGTATGGTTCTCATCTGCTGACAACTTCTACATTTATATGTTACCTGTATTTCTATTTTGTCCTGAGTCTCACATTTACATTTACATCTCCACTACCTAAGACTTGCCTGTATATTTCGTCCACAACTCCATACTTCCTGCCTACACATAGGCACATGAGGGGTAAAAAAAAAAATTGTTTCTACTTTTCTTTTGATTCCTTTACTTACCTTTCAACGCATGCTTCTAGGACACTTGACCTTCTCTTGTTTTTCATCCGCAATCAACTCAGCCATGGATATAGTAGACTATAGGCACTGTGGCACTCTTTTCAGCAAAGCAATTGCTCATAAGATTGGTCACTGTTCCACATGCTGGGCACTCGGGGATCTGCATTCGCAGCTCCACGCCGCATGGGCTAAAATATCATACCTCAGGGCAGAACTCCATACAATCGAACACTGCAGCAATCGACCAGCAGCGCAGTGCCAACCCCACGCAGAACCATCTCTACCCCAAAGAAAAACCAAACCAAGGTGGTTGGCAGACAGTCAACAATCATAAGTCACATTCTGCATTGCGCAGCCATGGTGGGCAAATGTGCATGAAATCGCCGCTACCTACTTCTAACAGGTATTCACTGCTGTCATCCGAGCCTTCAGCAATGGCACGGGATGACTCAACTCCTATCCCTAAACAAAAAACAAATAAGCGTATCACAAAGGACAGCTCACCAACTAAACCCAAGAAAAGACCCTTGCTGATCACAGTAGACTCTGTGATAAGGGGAGTAGAGTCTCAGCTTCAGCAATATGGGCACTCTGAGGTCATGGTCAGATGCCTCCCTGGGACATCAGCCTGGAAGGACGCTAGCGGCATTGAAAAAATGCTTCACAAAATGGCTAAGGATACACACGTCTTAATACATTTAGGGACAAACGAATTAGCTTGTCAAATGGTTGATGAAACAAAAACGCAGCTACTGTAACAAAGCTCGTCAATAAAGTGTTTTGTATTTCTTCCACTGTCTCTTTCTCTGAAATTCTGCCTGTCTTGGGGCAGGGGTAGCAGGCAGAAAGTCAGAGAAAAGGAGATCACGGACTTGAACATATGGCTAAAGGACTTGTGTTAGGAAAAGGCTCATCACTTCGTAGGTGACTGGAGGAATTTCTGGGATCGGGCCTTTTTCAAGTTCGATGGCCTACATCTCACAAAGGAGGAGACCCATGCACTCAGTCAGAAGTTTGATGTATTTATCAGTCATTTAAACTAGAGGAAGGGGAGATGGCAACAACACCCACTTCTGCGCCAAAGGTAGTAGTTGCCTATCCCCCATCACTACTAGTTCTGTAACTAGTACAGTGCAACAGGCACAAGCAAGGACAAAACTGACACAGCCCAGACCAATCAAATCAGATGGCATCATAAAGTGGGGACACAGTGAGCAGGGAAAACCAAAGCTGGCGGGCACTCTGTCTCAATACCCATAGCCCGGTAAATAAGATACCAGACCTCACTGCCTTAATGGCAGAAGCAAACCTGGACTGGGTCACTGTAACAGAAACTTGGTTCAATGAGAATCATTCCTGGGATGTTGCTATCCCTGGGTACACTCTGTTCAGGAGAGATCACATAGGAAAGAAGGGAGGGGGCGCTGGCATCTACGTGAAAGAAGGAATCAAGGCCACAGAGGTACAGGTGACACACTCATGAGTCTGAAGCCCTATGGGTTACCCTCGGAGATGGGGAGAATTCTCCCATCTGAGTGGGGGTGATCTACAGACCCCCATCTAAGTAGATAGACAGAGACAAAGAGATGCTGGAAACCATCCTAAGGATGGCCAGTAAAAGCAACTTGTTGCTTGTCTGAGACTTCAGTCTGCCTGACATAGATTGGTGCTCCTTCACGGCATTATCAGACAGGAGCAATGAATTTCTCATGGCTCTGAAACAGGCAGAACTAAAACAGCTGGTGCAGTTACCCACCTGAGAAAATGCAGTCCTGGACCTTGTACTATCAAACACTACCAGGATCACAGACGTCAAGGTAGGAATCAAACTAGGGTCAGGTGACCATAGGTCAGCCTGGCCCACAGTCAAAAGATCTGAGGACACAGGCCACACAAAATTGAAGATTCTAGACTTCAGGAAGGCTGACTTTAACAAAATGAAAATGTATTAGGAACAATCTCAAAGTTGTAGCAGGGGGAGACATGGAGGAAACCTGGAAAGCCATACGGAGCGCAATCAATCTGGCAACAGCAGAATGCACAAAACAGATAAGTAAATCTAAAAGGAGGAAAAATCCTCTTTGGTTTACTAAAGAAGTAGCTTCCAGTATAATGGGAAAAAAGAGCTTTCAAGAAATACAAAGAAACTAAGAAACAAAGCGACATGGAGGAATACAGAACAAGACTCAAGAAAGCAGGGAAGGCAATTAGGTTAGCCAAAGCACATGCAGAAGAAAGAATAGCAAAAGGGGTTAGAAAGGGGGAGAACAGCATGAGGAAGGAGGTGCTGTTAGAACTTTACTACTCTACTACTCTACTGGGACTTAAGAACCAGAACTGTACTACTGGGACCTTCAATTTAGGGTAAAAACAATCAAACAAAACAAAAACAAGAGTTAGTGTGTTTGTCTGAGTTGGGTGAAGAGGCAGGCAGCATAGCGCAGTGGTTTAAGGCTCTTAGCTGCAAATCTGGAGACCTGGGTTTGAATACCACAGCCCCCACTTGCATATACTGTGTGACCCTGAGCAAGTCTCGTAACTTCTCTGTGCTCCCAGGTTGCACCTGTAAACAAGCTTTCAGCTTAGTGTGCCACTCCTGGTTAAACAATTGAAAAAAAAAAAACTGTTTTTGTACAGTTAGCTAGGTGAAGAAGGGAACTGTGAATTGGGTGAGTGGCTTAGGCAGCAGGAAGCCAGGTGTTTGGATTTAAAACTGCCCTATATAGCTTTTGGCAGAGAATAGGAAGAGGAAGGAGGTGCTGTTAGAACTTTACTACTCTACTGGGACTATATAACTCTCCCCCACCCCCACCCTTAGCTAGTTCCACTTTTATAGGTATAGGATTTGACTGACAACAGGAACTTTCTGTTTGGGAGCAGGAAGGGAGTGATCACAGAGGCACAAAAGACTCACCATCCTAGAAGGAAAAGAGTAGATCTCCACCCCCTCCCCCACAAACTGCTGGAGGTCTGACTCAGAGGAAGTAAAAAGGAGACTACTGAGGAATACAGGAACTTCCAGTCCCAGAACAGGAAGAGCAGGAGCTTTAAGGGCATGAAGGCAGCAGGAAAGCAGAGAGTAAAAAAAATAAATAAAAATAAAAAAATAGAGAGAGAGAGAAGAGTAAGCATACAAAACAACAGTTGAGAGGCCACAAATAAGACATAATGGGAGTGGTGCAGTGCAGTGGTTGTGGAGCGGCAGTCTTCCGAGAGATGTTCTGAAGGATGCGGTGTTGCTCCATCTGCAGGCACCTATCTGGGCAGAGGGAGGAAGTTGTCTCCAGTCTGAGTTGGCCAGGATTTGGGGGACCTTCTCTCCCACCCAAGAACCACCAAGGCTGCCGCCACTGCCTCAGAGGTTGCCAAGAAAGAAGAACAGCTGGACCACAGTGGGCTCAGGGAGGGTGAGGGTGAGGGTGGTGGAATGGAGGCGCATCCCTCCAGTTGTACCTCTCCACAATTCATATGCCGTTCTGACAGAGTGTGTTTCCTCTATGGAGGCACCAGCAGTGGAGACCAAAGAGGATGCTGGGAACCTCCACAGAGGAGACCCACAGGAGGGTCTCATGGGACCCCACAGGGGAAGGAAACAACTCCTTGTGGGGAGCTTTATTGTTAGGAGGGTAGAGCTGGGGGATGGGGAGGAGAGGGAAGTAAAGTGCCTGCCTGGCGTCATGGCTTGGAGGGACAGGGAGCGAATCCTCAAGATCGTGGAAGCAGCTGCATGGGGGAGGGGGCCGGATGTCATTGTCCAACTAAGGACAAATGACCTGGCTGGGAAATGGATCAGAGCAGTGCAGGAGGAGTTTGTGGAGTTAGGGAGGGGCCTTAGACAAGTAGCACGCACGGTAACCTTCTCGGAGGTGCTGCCTGTCTATGGCATGGGTGAGGCTAGGGTGCTCCACACCATGAGATTCAATCAGTGGTTGAAAAACTGGTGCAGGGCTCAGGGTTCTGGCTTCATTAGGGACTGGGGGTCAACCTGGAGGGATGCAGGTCTATACTGGTGCGATGGTCTGCATCTGTCCAGGAGGGGAATCAGGATCCTAGGTGATAGATTTAAATGCTTCATTGGCAAGCATTTAAACTGGCCAAGGGGGGAGGCACTGAAAGGGAGCAGGGAAATCCTAGCCCCCCAAAAATATCAGGGTAGTTAGTGAGGTAAACACCAAGATAGAGAAGTTGATAGCGAGAAGGGCAGGGGTAAATAGAGAAAAATGCAAAGACAGTAAGGACATGGATGGAGCAAAAATGGGCAAAGTCATCAAAAAATGGAGGGTGATGAGTACCAATGCCCGTAGTCTAGGTAACAAGCTCCCTGAACTGGTGGCCTTGATGGAAGAGGGATGCCTGAATGTCGTGGCAGTCACAGAAACATGGTACACAGAGAACCATGACTGGGATGTCAACGTAGCAGGGTACACAATCTACAATAGGGACAGGGAGGGTAGAAGAGGAGGAGGAGGAGTAGCTCTCTACGTAAGGGAAGGGATCAAAGCAATGGAAAAGAGTAAACAGAGAGAAGAGGAGGCATTGTGGGTCACCCTGGAGACCAGAAATGGCACCACAATCCGTACGGGGGTTGTATACAGACCCCCATCTCAGGGGAAGGAAATGGACAAGGAAATGATAGAAGGCATCCTTAGGATGGCAGAAAAAGGGGAGATATTGTTGATGGGGGACCTGAATATGCCAGATGTTAACTGGAGCACATTTGCTGCAGCCACATCCAAGAGCAGGGTCATTCTCGATGCCTGACAGGGGGCAAGCCTCAGACGGCTAGTGTTGGAACCCACTCAGGAGGGAGCAGTCTTAGACCTGGAACTCTCAAACAGGGATGGAGAGAGGATCTCAGATCTAGAAGTGGGTAGCCATCTGTGAAACAGTGACCACCAAACAGTGTGGTTCACGATAAACATAGCCGCAGAGTCAAGCCATACAAAAGTGAGGGTACTGGACTTTAGGAGGGCTGACCTTGTTAAAATGGGAGAGTGCCTCAGAAAAGCACTAGCAAACAGGGGCTCCACAATGCTGGTTCGACAACACTTTTGTCGACCGGCATCACAGAGACAGGATTTTTGTTGACTGCAAGTTGTGGTTGACATAAATCTCAACTGTCTCCCAGTCCATTTTTTCATCAGGTGGCTTTGCCCTCAAACTCCTCACGTGGGGGGGGGACTCTGCCCCCCCACTCCCCCCATATTATTAATTATCAACACTGAGTCGGAGTTGATTCGGGAAGGGGGTGCAGGACCAGGAGACAGTGTGCCCGTGTCTCTGGTGCATCAGCACAGCGACCTGTCAGCAAACTGTCGATTTTGTCCACAGGGATGTAGGTCATTGTGTTGGTGTTGAGGACTGTGGCACATACCTCAAACAGGCTGATCTGAGAGAGGAGGTTGACCGTCTCCAGGCTGACCTGGCTAGGATTCGTGAAACCTCCTCCCCACCCAGGGATCACCAGGGCCAATGCCACTACCTCAGAGGTTGCCAAGAAAGTGGAGAGACCAGACCAGGGTGGGCTCAGGGAGGTACAGGGTACTGGAACAGAGTTGCATCCCTCCAGCTGTACCTCTCCACAGTTCATATGCTCTTCTGGTGGATAGTGGTTCTTCTATGGAGGCAACTGCAGTGGAAACAAAGGAGGATGCTGGGAACCTTCACAAAGGAGACCCACAGGAGGGTGGCATGGGACCCCACAGGGGAAGGAAACAACTCCTGGTGGGGGACTCGATCATTAGGGGGTAGAAATGGAGGAGGAAGGGGAGAGGGAGGTAAGGTGCATGCCAGGTGCCATGGCTTGGAGGGACAGGAAGCGAAACCTCAGGATCATGGGAGAAGCTGCATGAGGGAGGGAGCTGAATATACCAGATATTAACTGGAGCACCTTTGCTGCAGGCACATCCAAGAGCAGGGTAATTCTTGATGCCCTACAAGGGGCATGCCTCAGACAGCTAGTATTGGAACCCACTCAGGAGGGACCAGTCTTAGATCTGGTACTCTCAAATGGGGACGGAGAAAGAATCTCAGATTTAGAAGTTGGTAGCCATCTGGGGACGGGCGACCACCAAATAGTGTGGTTCATGATAAACACAGCCATACAATAAAGCCATACAAAAGCAAGAGTACTGGACTTTAGGAGGGCTGACTTTAGAAAGATGAGAGAGTGCTTCAGAAAAGCACTTGCAAACAAGCAGGAAGGAGGGGTGGAAGAACAATGGGGAGTGATCAAAACAGCCATCACAGAGGCAACAAGCCTTTGTGTAAAGCAAGTCAACAAAACACAACGAAGGAAAAAAATGCTATGGTTCTCAAAAGAGGTGGCAGGGAAGGTAAAGGAGAAAAGGATAGCATTCAGGAAATATAAGGAAGCACAGAAGGAGCAGGACACAGAACTTTATCAGTTAAAGCAGAAAGAGGCTGGGAAGGCAGTCAGAATAGCAAAGGCCCAAACCGAGGAAAGGATAGCCAACTCTGTTAAGAAGGGGGATAAGACCTTTTATAGGTACATTAGGAAGCGAAGAAAGATCAAAGGAGGGATACTGAGGCTTAATAAAGGGGAGGGAATGTGGGTAGAGGGTGACAGTGAAAAAGCAGGGATACTGAACAAATATTTCTGCTCAGTACTCACAAAGGAAGAGGAGGGGCAGGTACCTAAACCAAACAAGAGAAACACTCTGAAGACGGAGGTTGATACCAGTCCATTTACAGAAGAAAGGGTTCTGAAAGAATTACTAAAACTGAAGGTGGACAAAGCAATGGAGCCTAATGGGATTCATCCAAGAATTCTAAAAGAACTAAGGGTAGAACTAGTGACACCGCTGACTACTCTCTTTAATGAATCATGGGAGGATGGGGTAGTACCTGAGGACTGGAGGAGAGAGGATGTGATTCCTCTTCACAAAAGTAGGAGCAGGACAGAGGCAGGAAACTATAGACCAGTTAGTTTGACCTCAGTGGTAGGGAAAATGATGGAATCACTTCTGAAGGAAAGAATTGTTGAGTACCTAGAGGCCAGTGAGGCACAGGTCCCAAGGCAGCATGGATTCATGATGGGACGGTCATGTCAGATGAATCTAATAGATTTCTTTGACTGGGTGACCAAAGTAATAAACCAGGGAGGGGCTGTGGACATGGCCTACCTAGACTTTAGCAAGGCATTTGATACAGTCCCACACAAAAGATTAATACACAAGTTAGTCAGCCTTGGAGTGGGTCCCAAGGTGGTAGCCTGGATAAAAAATTGGCTAGACAACAGGACGTAAGGGGTAGTAATAAATGGAGTCCACAGTGAAGAAAGCAGGGTTGCTAGCAGGGTACTGCAGGGTTCAGTACTGGGACCGGTCCTTTTTAATGTCTTTATAAGTGACATTGCAGAGGAACTGGAAGGAAATGTATGTCTCTTTGCAGATGACACAAAGATCTGAAACAGGGTTGATACACAAGATGGAGGGGGAAAGGATGAGAAGGGACTTGGCAAGGTTGGAGGAATGGTCAAATGTATGGCAGCTCAGATTCAATGCAAAGAAGTGCAAGGTAATGCACCTTGGAAACAAAAACCCAGGGGAAGAATACACAATGGGGGGTGAGATACTGACAACAGTAAAAACGGAAAGGGACCTGGGGGTAATTATATCAGATGACCTAAATGTGGGCAACCAATGTGAGAAGGCAGTAAGGAAGGCTGGGGAGATACTTGGATGCACAGGGAGAGGCATCAATAGTAGAAAACAGGAAGTTGCTATCCCTCTGTGCAGACAGTTGGTAAGACCGCATCTGGAGTACTGTGTGCAGTTCTGGAGACCCCATCTCCTCAAAGACATAGAGTGGAGGCTGTCCAGAGGAGGGCAACCAAAATGGTGCAGGGTCTGCACCAGAAGACATACGAAGAACGACTAAAGGAGCTTAACATGTATACCCTTGAGGAAAGAACGGAGAGGGACATGATAGAAACTTTCAAGTACCTCAAGGAATCAACAAAGTCCAAGAGGGTAGCATCTTTCAGAAAAGAGATGTGCAAGAACAAGGGGCACAATTTGAAGACAGAGAGGACGGCTCAGAGGTAATGTGAGGAAGTATTTTTTCACAGAGAGGGTTGTGGATGCATGGAACAGCCTCCCTGAGGAGGTCGTGGAGTCAAGAACAGTGGGGGAATTCAAGAATGCATGGGACAGACATAAGGCAGTCCTATTGGGGGTAGGAGGAAGTAAGCTGTTGGTTAACTAGGATCTGCAGCTTATCTGTTAGATAGGAAAATGGGCAGACTAGGTGGGCCAAGCGGTCTTTATCTGCCGTCAAATTCTATGTTTCTAGGCAAGAAGGAGGGGTGGAGGAACAATGAGAAAACATCAAAACTGCCATCACAGAGGCAACAAGCCTTTGAGTGAAGCAAATAAATCAAAACGAAAGAAAAAAACACTATGGTTCTCAAAAGAAGTGGTGGGAAAGGTTAGTGAGAAAAAGACAGCATTCAGGAAGTATAAGGAAACACAGAAGGAGCAGGATAGAGAACTGTACCAGTTAAAGCAGAAGGAAGCGGGGAAGGCAATCAGAATAGCAAAGGCCCAAACTGTGGAAAAGATAGCTGACTCAGTTAAGAAGGAGGATAAATTCTTTTATAGGTACATTAGGGAGCGAAGTAAGACAAAGGGAGGGATAGTGAGGCTTAATAAAGGGAAGGGAGGGTGAGTGGGCAAAGAGGGACAGTGAAAAAGCAGGGACACTGAATGACTACTTCTGCTCAGTATTCACAAAAAAAGTGGAGGGGGAGGTACCTAATCCAATCAGTAGAAGCACACTGGATAGTGGGGTCAATACCAATCCTTTCACAGAAGAAAGCGTTCTGAAAGAACTCCTAAAACTGAAGGTGGACAAAGCAATGGGGCTTGATGGGATGCACCCCAGCATTCTAAAAGAACTAAGGGTAGAACTAGTGACACCACTGACTACCCTTTTTAACAAATCATGGGAGGATGGTGTGGTACCTAAGAACTGGAGGAGGGTGGATGTGATTCCCCTTCACAAAAGTGGAAGCAAAGCAGAGGCAGGAAACTACAGATCTGTTAGCTTGACCTCAGTGGTAGGGAAAATTATGGAATCACTTCTGAAAGAAAGAACTGTTGAGTACCTAGAGGCTAGCGGGGCACAGGACCCAAGGCAGCATGGATTCACAGCAGGAAGGTCATGTCAGCCAAATCTAATAGATTTCTTTGACTGGGTGACCAAAGTAGTAGACCAGGGAGGGGTTGTGGATATGACCTACCTAGATTTTTAGCAAGGCATCTGACACAGTCCCACACAAAAGATTAATAAACAAATTAGCCAGCCTGGGAGTGGGTCCCAGGGTGGTAGCCTGGGTAAAGAACTGGCTGGACAACAGGACACAGAGGGTAATAGTAAATGGAGTCCACTCCAAAGAAAGGGGAGTTACTAGCAGGGTACTGCAGGGTTCAGTACTGGGTCTGGTCCTTTTTAATGTCTTTATAAGTGACATTGTAGAGGGACTGGAAGGAAAAGTATGCCTCTTTGCCGATGACACAATGATCTGCAACAGGGTTGAGATACATTGGGGGGTGGAAAGGATGACAAGGGACTTGGCAAGGTTGGAGGAATGGTTAAACGTATGGCAGCTTAGATTCAATACAAAGAAGTGCAAAGTAATGCACCTGGGGAAAAAAAACCCAGGGGAAGAGTACACAGTGTGGGAGGGGGGTTATTAACAACAACACAAATGGAAAGGGACCTGGGGTAGTCATATCAGATGATCTAAAGGTAAGCAAGCAACGTGAGAAGGCAGTAAGGATGGCTGGGGAGATACTGGGATGTATATGGAGAGGCATCACCAGTAGAAAACAGGAAGTTATCCCTCTATACAGACAGTTGATGAGTACTGTGTGCAGTTTTGGAGACCCCATCTCTGCAAGGACATAGACAGGACGGTGGCAGTTAAGAGGAGGGCAACTAAAATGGTGCAGTGTCTGCACCACAAGACATACGAAGAGAGATTAAAGAAACTTAATACGTATAGACTCGAGGAGAGGAGGGAGAGGGGGGACATGATAGAAACTTTCAAGTACCTCAAGGGAATGAACACAGTCCAAAAGGGTAGCATCTTTCAGAAAAAGAGATGCGCAAGAACAAGTGGACACAATTTGAAGATAAAGGGGGGATAGCTCGGGGGCAATCTGATGAAGTATTTTTTCACAGAGAGGGTGGTGGACACATGGAACGGCCTTCCTTAGAAGGTTGTGGGGTCAAAAACAGTGGGGGAATTCAATAATGCACGGGACAGACATAAGGCAATTCTGGTGTGGGGGGTAGCAAGTAGTAGGCTGTTGGTTAACTAGGATCTGCAACTTATCCAATAGGTGGGAAATGGGCAGACTAGGTGGGCCAAGCAGTCCTTATCTGCTGTCAATGTCTATGTTTATATGTAAGACCTTTTACAGATATATAAGTGAGAAAAAAAAAGTAAGGGAGGTATCGTGAGGCTGAGAACTAGGAAGGGCCAGAATGTTGAAACCGATGGACAGAAGGCAGAGGTTCTAAATCAATACTTCTGCTCAGTTTTCACCAAGGAACATCAGGGATGTGGACCAGTACTAAAGAATGAAGAACACTGCACCAGTGAAGCCGACACAAATCCCTTCACAACTGAAAAGGGTCCTAAAAGAACTAGCAAAATTAAAAACTGACAAAGCTATGGGACCTGACGGTATCCACCCGAGAATACTAAAGGAACTCAGAGAAGAACTTGCCACCCCATTAGGAGACCTCTTCAACAACTCACTGGAGAGTGGCACAGTACTGGACGTCTAGAAAAAAGCCACGGTGGTACCTCTCCACAAAAGCAGCAGCCAGGAAGATGCTGGAAACTACTGTCCAGTTAGCCTCACCTCAGTGGTGGGGAAAATTATGGAAACATTACTGAAAGAATTGTACAGCATCTGGAAGCAACTAGTCAAATAGCCCTAAAGCAGCATGGCTTCACAGTGGGGAGGTCATGTCAGACAAACATGACTGATTTATTAGATTGGGTGACCAGAGTGGTGGACCAAGGAGGAGCAGTAGATGTAGTATATCTGGATTTCAGTAATGCGTTCTACTCCGTTCTGCATAGGAGGCTGAAAAATAAGTTGGAACACACAGGAGTAGGGCATAAAATAGTAGGCTGGATTAGAAACTGACTCCAAGGGAGAACCCAGAGAGTGTTAGTAAATGGCACTCTGTCGGAGGAAGGAGTGGTGACCAGCGGAGTCCCCCAAGGATCGGTGCTAGGGCCAATTCTATTTACCATATTTAACAGTGACATCACAGAGGGTTTGCAAGGAATGATATGCCTGTTCGCAGAAGACATCAAGCTCTGCAACAGAGTGGACACGAAAGAGTGGGTCACAGAAATGATCGCTGATCTAAAAAAACTGAAGGAATGGTCAAAACAGTGGCAGTTGAAATTCAACGCCAAGTAGTGAAAAGTTATGCACCTCAGGAGGAAGAACCTAGGCTGGAAATATACCTGAGGGGGGGGGGCGCAGCTGACTGAAACTAAGGTAGAAAGGGATCTGGTGGTACTCATATCTGGCAATTTAAGGACAACCAGGCAGCATGAAAAGGCAGTGCAAAAAGCTAGCAGCATTCTCGGATGCATAGGAAGGGGTATCATAAGTAGGAAAAGCGAAGTGATAGTCCCGCTGTACAGGTCTTTGGTGAGGCCTCACCTGGAGTGCTGTATCCAGTTCTGGAGACCGCACTTTTTAAGAAGGACAAGGATCGCCTGGAAATCATGCAGAGGAGAGGTACGAAGATGATACACGAACTACACAAACCGTATGAATTGAGATTAAACCATCTTAGGATGTACTCACTGGCAAGGACAAGGGACAGGGGAGATATGATAGGGACATTTAAATATATCAGAAGTGTAAAATCAGTACAAACACAGGCTCTCTTCAGGGAAAACATGAATACATGGACAAGGGGGCACAACATGTGCCTGAAGGGAGGTAGTTTCAGAATAAACAGCAGGAAGTTTTTCTTCACAGAAAAGGTGGTGGGGCTCTGGAACAGTCTTTCCCCAGAGGTTGTGGCTAGGAAGACAGTGTCGCAGTTCAAGCTAGCATTGGCTAGGCACTGTGGAAACCTAAGGCAGTAAAGAACCTGGAAGGGGGGTAACATTCATGGGCAGACTAGATGGTTTGCAAGGTCCCCTTCTGCCGGCACTTTCTTATGTTCTTATGTCTCCAGTTTTCCAAGCCTGTACTCTAGCCATTTGACTACATTTCCTCCCAGCAGATAATGCAACAGTGATGGCAGGTATTTAAAAATAGGATTTTTTTTTTAGTGTGCTGATTTATTTTGGGGCAGGGGGTAGTGGGGGCACAAATCATCTTAAAGCAGTGATGAAATAAAAAAGAACAGTTATGTAAGAACAGACTTACCATAACTGTCGATTTTCAAGAGAATCTCCTTCTTTAGGCCACACGTTTGCAACTATAAGCGGTCAGTGTTAGGACCACACAGACACTTTTGCTAGCCAGGGGCTGCCACAATTATGTGCCACAACTATGTGTATATAAATGTGGGTGGCCCCATCACTCCTCAGTTCACCCCTGAAGATTAGCCTTGGAGGATCTCCAACCATGGAGAACCAGGAGATGAGACCAACATCAGGCGTACAAGGACAGACATGGAGCTGGCGACAAAATGCATGGAGTAGGTTTTAGGCAAAGCATCTAATATAATCCTCACTGAAATCAAGAAGGGGGCAGAAGGGAGGGATGTCATGTCCTAATGGTGGCAATTCTCTTGGAGACCTGTTACGGTGTAAGTTCTTACATAACTGTTCTATCTTCTTTGAGAATCTCTCCTCCATTAGGCCACACCATTAGGAAGGCACAGCCTGATACATGATAAGGACAGAAGGGCTTGCAGTACAGCAAGCCCAAAGCCAGCATGTTGATGAGAGACAATGCTGACACTGTAATGTTTAGTGAAAGTGTGAAAATTGCTCCATGCGGCTGAAGCACATATGTCAGCAGTAGGGACATTTTTGAATCAGGCAACAGATGTGGCTTACACCTTGTGAAGTGACCACAAACAATGACAGGAACTTCCTTACTGTACTTCCAGAAACAGAACATTATACAATGCGCCAGCTATTTGGATATGCATTGTTTAGACGCAGGAGTGCCCCCTTTCCCATTGGTAATGAAACAAAAAGCTGAAATGACTTTCTGCTGTCCTTGGTGTGAGTAATATAGTATTGTAGTACTCTATGTAAATCCAAAGTGTGCAGCAGTGCCTCACCATGGTTGGCACACTTAGGATAATATACAGGGATACTAGGTTAATATGCCGCTGTTTAAACAGAGCAGCAAGAATGGCGCAGTGTAAAGCATGGAAACATTTAGAGTGATGGGTATTACAGTGGTAAGGAATTACCACTACTCGTCACTGTGCACTTTCACTGGGAAGGGATCAAGTTGCCATGTGTGGTGCCTGGTTGAGCTGCTCCTGTGGTGGAGTGGCTAAAGCACCAACACACGGCAGCAGTGGAGACCTGGGACCACGGTTCGGTTCCTCTCCTGGCATTGCAACTTTTTTATTAAAAAAAATTATTTCCCCCCTTCCTGAGCTTCTCCCCATCCCTGAAGTCCACACCCCCTAAGAGTTGGTTATTTTTAGTCCAGGTGGTGTGGGGGAGGGGCACAGCTCCCCGCAAAAGAAAAAAAGTTCAGTTTTTCGCTATGGTGTGTGCTGTTTTTCTATAGTTGGTGTTTTGCCTGACCTTTTTTTGGCAGACGGCATTTTGCTTGTGACATTTATTACTGCGCTGTTTTTGTTTGTGGCAATATGACCCCATGCCATATACAGGGAAGTGTATAGTTTGAGTCTGTGTAAATTCAGATACCACCTTCAACAGACACTTGGGATTTGTATGCAAATAGAATCTGTCTTTCTGAAAAATCAAATAAGGAGACGCACACATTAGAGCCTAAAACTCAGAAATCCCTGAAACAGAAGCCATTGCAACTAAAAACATTTTTCATGGCTGGAAAAGTGGAACGCAACTCGCAGCTGGCTCAAAAGGAGCCAATGTCAATTTCTTAAGCACAAAACTCAAGTCCCAAGGTGGAACTGTATTATGCATAGGAGGTTTCATGGGACTGTATTATGCATAGGAGGTTTCATATGAAGAATACCTCTCAGAAACCTACAGGACACCTTTAACTGGGCAACTGTATGACCATCTAGAGAGGCATGGAAAGCTGATACAGAGGCCAAATACATCTTAAATGAGGAATACTGCAGGCCAGAGTCAGAAAAGGAAAGCAAGTATTCCAACACAGCATTCACAGAACATGTAAAAGGGTTCAAATTCCAGGAAGCAGCCTAAATAGTGAAACACATGGAATAAGTCTGTCCAAATCGGGACATCAGCAACCTTAGCGGATACCCCAAAATGTGCAATGGCTATATCTTCGAGTGCCATGCATGCAGATGTAAGGATTTCATGTCTGGATGGACCAGGGAACCCCTTGCCCTGTGACAATAGACTCCAATACAGAGGCAGAGGGACAGAAGGCCCCACTGCCAGATGTTGAAATACTGGAAACCATATCTAGTGAGTTCATAATGGAGCAACGAGGATAACAGTGACAGTCTCCACCCACAGTTTAAGCAGAACCCTCTGCATTAGAGGAATGGGGGAATGCAGATAGGCATTTCCATTTCCAAGAGAGGGACAAAGTGTCTCACCCAAAAACTCTAGGCTCTGGAGCAAGCATGCAGAAATGTGGCAGTTTTGCCTTGTGTGGAGATGCAATAAGGTCCAACTCTGGATGACCCCATTTTGAGAAGAGGTCATTTACCATGGAGGTCAGCAGTTCCCATTCATGAACCATCGACTGGGATCAACTTAACCTGTCTACTAAGATGCTTTAGAGACCTTGGAGATATATAGCCAATAGCTGAAGACCATGAGTCAGAGCCCAGAACTACACTCTCACTTATTCCCTGCATAAAGGATAAGAGTGAGTGACCCCTTGTTTGTTGATGTAATGCATTACACTGATGTTGTCCATCTGGATTAGCAGAGGACCAGGGCAGAGATGATGGCTATACAAGACAACCCTCATTTCTAGGACATTTCTATGCAGCTTGGCCTCCACCTTGGTCCATGACCCCTGTGTCTGGTAAGCAGGGGTGTCACGATAATAAAATTTTAATGGTACGATAACTGTTATGAAATTATCGCGATAACCTTGTTATCGTGATAATTTTGCCTCTTGCACAACAATATTAGAAAAAAGCATTTTAATTCAGCTTTTGTACACAATTTACACATTAAACTCATTTTCAATCAATGCTATTAATTTATGCACATTACTTCGAAGTCTTTTTTGTGAAATAATGCAAAGAGTAAAATATTTACAAAATAATTATTTTTTTTTTTTTCACATTAAAATCTATGCACTGTATAAAATTGCAATTTCTGAAACTTTAACTCCACAATTAATACATGTGTTATATACATACACACACAGGCCTCGATATTCAGAATTGTGCATGGCAACGGCGCAACAGAGATGTGTCAGTGCAAATATGGGATATATTCAAAGGAGATAAGCCATGGTGTATCTCCTCTAAATATAGCAGGTCATGCGCACTATGCAAATAGGATGCTCCGACACATCTTTCCCTGACAGGGCTGAATACCAGGAATGGGAACTGCGCCAGTGCAGCAGACTTACGCTATACGCAAATTCCTGATATTCAGCCGGCAGTATGCAGATGGGGCCATAATGTATGCAAGGCACAAATGGGGCCATTTGCATGTCATTATGGCCCTATTTGCATAAGTTGTGCAGGGCTGGCCAGTGAAATGCGCATGGCGCCCTGCACAGCATGTGGTACTGCCAGAGGGGGTCTAGAGGTACCCCCGTTCCTCCCTGTTTTGTGAATGACTATTACAGTATGCACTGCAAGTCCATTGGTCCATGGTGTGGGCCAATAGGCTTATAGCTGCTACTGTAAGCTGTCATTTGGTGGGCAGCCAGGTGGGATGTGGGTGGGTTTGTGCTGCCCACCGATGGCGGGGAGCTGGGTGGGCAGGGGTCCTGTGTGGGTGGGGGTGCTACTGGACCACCACGGATGTTTGTAGTAGGATTTGCCAGCGATCGCAGCTACAGGCGGGGTGGGGGGTCCCAGTAGACTACCAGGGATATATTGTACTGTTATTTTCGGTGACCGCAGCTACAGAGTGGGAGGGGGGTACCACTGGACTACCAGGGATATTATTTGCAGATGTTTGGCGATCACAGCTTCGTGGTTGGAGGAGGGTAACACTGGACTACCAGGGATATCATTTGCAGATATATTCGTCGATTGCAGCTATGGGGTGGGAGGGGGTGCCACTAGACTACCAGGGATATTATTTGCAGATGTTTGGCGATCACAGCTTCGTGGTTGGAGGAGGGTAACACTGGACTACCAGGGATATCATTTGCAGATATATTCGGCGATTGCAGCTATGGGGTGGGAGGGGGTGCCACTAGACTACCAGGGACATCTGTGGGTGCTTATGCATGGTGTTGGGGGGGTTTGCCACCCACGGCTGGTGGCTGCTGTGTTGTGCATTGCAGTACAGCAGCACAGCTGTGGGTGGCTGGTACTTGAGCCTTTTATTTTGGGCTGAACTTTGTGCCCAGGTATGCGGCGCACCTCAGGGTTGTGCCAGCATATGTGCTGCACAACCCGGGCTGACTATCGGGATGCGCCGCATATGCATGGGCACGCCCCCTGGAGATGCACAGCATATAACTATCATTCCACCCCACGCATCGGGACTTGTGTTGCGCAAGTCCCTCTTCTGAATATTGCACCGGGGCACATTTTTGGGGTTGTGCTGGTGCAACTCAGTTGCACCAGGCACAATCCCTTTGAATATCTGGGCCACAGAGCACAATACATTTTAAAATGTGAAAGAGCAAATCTTTTTACTTGCTTGTTGGTTACAGGAAATTTTGTCTAATTGTCAGCACTTTTCCTCACAACCTCCCCTCCTCCAGCTTCATAATGTGACCCCTTGCCCTTGAGCATCTTTGTCTTTGGAAGATACTCCCTCCCTGTACCTTGTTTATACCTGTGAGGTATTTGAATCTTTCAATCATATCCCCCCTTCCAGGGAGTACATATTTAATTCCTTAAGCCTTTCTTCATAGGGCTTCTGGTGCAGGCCCTGCACCATTCTGGTTGCCCTCCTCTGTACCACCTCCATCCTGTCAATGTCCTTTTGGAGGTGGGGTCTCCAGAACTGTATACAGTACTCGAGGTGGCGTCTCACCAGTGAAGTGATCTACACAGGGGTATTATTACCTCCCTCTTTCTGCTGGCAATATCCCTGCCCATGCATCCAAGCATCCCACTAGCCTTTCACACTGTCTTGTCACACTGTTAAGCTACCTTCAGGTCATCAGTAATGATTACTCCCATTTCCCTTTCTTATTTTGTGACTGCCAGTACTTCTTCTCCCATTTGGTACATTACCCTCCCCCCCCCAGGTTTCTGAGCCCCAAGTGCATGATTTTGCACTTTGTTGCTTTGAAACCCAGCTGTCAAGCTCGTGACCATTCTTCCAGCTTTTTAGATCTTTCCTCATTCCGCCCCGGTGTGTCAACTGTGTTGCACATTTTTGTGTCATCTGCAAACAGGCATTCCTTTCCATTCAGTCCTTTTGCACTGTAGCTAATAAAGACATTGAAGAGGGCTGGTTCTAGTGCTGACCCTTGTGGCACCCCACTGGTCAGTTTACTGTCTCCAGAGTGGATGCCATTTACCACCACCCTCTGACTCCTATTGCCTAGCCAGATCACTCCCTGTCTTGCTACTGTACAGCCTACTGCTAGGCTTCGTAGCTTGCTCACCAGCCTTCTATGTGGAATGGAGTTGAAGGCATTACTGAAATCCATGTAGGCCACATCAACTGCCCCCCCATCCACTTCCTAGGTTGCCTAATCAAAGAACTTGATCAGGTTTGTCTGGCAAGACCTCCCATTAAACCATGTTGCCTTAATGCCCCTGTCTTTTATCATAGGTCCACTACCTGCCCTTCCTTTGTAAACGCTGAACAGAAGAATTTGTTCAGTATGTCTGCCTTTTGGCGATCCTCTTCCACACAAGCCCCTCCTTTTCCTTTCATCCTTGCTATCCCTCCCTAGGTCTTTCTCTTTTTGCCTTTATATCCAAAAAATGCCTTGTGTCTTTCAATGTCTTTAAAAAAGTGTGACATAAAGATGTTGCACATACTCAGCCCCAGCTCCTGCACCCACATCGTCAGGAGACTGTTACTGCTATGTCATCTAGCCTCCACTAGATGGTGACCAAGCAGCGGTTTGTGCTGTTACCCCCTTCCCAAAGAAGCAGAGCTATCAATGAATGTTCAGTCCTCCTTTATTCATCCAGCCCTTGAGTGTCCCAGGTCTATTCCTGAACCTAGTTTACTGGCGTGGCAGCAGGTGAGTGGTTCAGGCCCTCAAAACTCTGCACCACAGGGCCGGCACTGCATTTCTGATTTTAAGGAAAAATAGTAAAAATCTGATACAAGGATGGTGGGGAATCAGGAATCATGGCTGCACCTGGAAAGAGACACACTACTGGAAAAGCAAGCTGACGCACTTTAGTACTGTATATCATGGTATATTGTGCTGCATGATAATCGTGGTATTGTTTTTTTACAATGATACATTATCATCAGTGGTAATTATCGTGATATGTCGTCATATTGTGTTATTATGACATCCCTACTGGTAAGGGCCAAAATGAACACCTCGGCTGGAGCCCGAGACATCCATAGTGAGGATCTGTACAGGAGCTGATACAAGGAATAGAATGCCCTTCAATAGGTTTTCGTGATCCATCCAGCAGAACAACACTCTGTGAAGAGGAGACTTGACAAGTAACATTTGGTATAGCTTGTCCATCAACTGAACCCACTGGGCCCTGAGTGCTCACTGAGGGATCCTTAAATAAAGGTGTGCTAGTGGCACAGTCACTATGGCTGCAGGTATGAGACCCAGGAGATGCAACTTTGTTCTCATAGAGGTCATAGTGGCTCTTCTATACCAGTTGTTCCTGGGAAATCAGATTGTCTGCCCTGTCCTGTGGCAGGACAGCACACCCCTTCTCTGTGACCAAGATTGCCCCATGTACTGTAGTGTTTGGCAGAGTCAACACAGACTTTGGGACATTTACTGTGGTCCTGAAGTTGTTGAACAACTGACATGTCCGAGACAGAGTATGTAACAGAGCTTTCCTGGAGCCAGTCATCCAGATAGGGGAAGACACATGAGCCTTCCCTTCGAAAACCTGCTGCAACTACTGCCAAGCATTTGGTAAAAACCCATGTCGTAGAAGACAATTCAAAGGGCAATACACTGTACTGATAGTGTTCTCCCTCCAGCATAAAGCAGAGATATTGTCTGTGGAAATTCCTGATCTTTACATGAAATTATGCATCCCTCATGTCCAGAGAACACAGCCAGTCTCCTGTTTGCAGAAGGGGAATCAAAGCTTACAGGGATACAATGTGAAACTTTTTGTATTCGATGTACAGGTTGAGATCCCTAAGATCCAACACAGGACACAGATCCCCTGTCCACTCTGGGAATAGTAAGTATCTGGAATAGAACCCTTTGTTTCTTTCTTTCCTGAGGAGGAACTCCTTCTATGGAATGTTTTTGGAATAAAGGCTGAACCTTATCCTTCAGATGGGACAAATGGCACTAATGATAAAAGGAAGGAGGCAGAGGAAGCACTGGAGGGATTTGTGTTAACTTCAGAGCATGCCCTCTTGCAATTATCTCCAGAACCCCCTCGTCCGTAGTGGTCTCCCACCATTGTTTCAGATGCAGGGAGATCTTTCCCCCCACACTCAGGCCTGGAAGTAACACTGGAGGTGGAGGGAGAGATGGAAGAGTTAGGTGGAACCTGTGGTGACAGTGCCACCAGAACCGATTCCTTTGGGTGTTTTTGTATGGGCACAGGGGAAGGGGACCTGAAATGGGGTCACCTCTTCTACCACACCCTTGTTGACAATAGGCATGGCTACCTCAAGCAGCAGGTAGATGAATGGAGCCCTGACCACGACCTCTATCAGCAGTGGGATACTGCTACTTTACTGACCGTAGAGAAATATAGTTTCTTTTTGGGGGGGAGGGGGACCAGACCCAACTTGGCTTAGCTTGCCCTCCCCCGGGTGGGACTGCTGAGCAGGCATGTCTCCGATGGAATTGGAGCTAAGTTCCCAGGAGACACATCCACTGGTGTTCCTCCCTGGACTTCCACCCAGGGTGGGGCTGTGGGGCTGGGTCATTCCTGATGGAGTTACAGCTCAATTCCCAGCCGAGTGCCATGGTCAGTGGTGCAGGACTTGCAAGGTGAAGCGTCATTCTGTAGGCCAGCACTTTTGTGATTTCTTTCCCCCACATGAGGCGTGAAGTGTAATGACTTAGGATGCATGGGTGCCAACGTCTGGCACGTCTCCCTACAAGGCTGGCCCTGGCAGCTGCTCCCCCCAGCCTCTGCCAGAGGTCAGTCAAACAGCAGATGCTTGCCCCCCCCCGGGGAAGAGAGCAGTCTGTGAGATGCTAAATCCTCCTTCTCCTCCTCCCCCGGCCATCCCTCCAACTCCTCGGGTCTGTTCCCAAACCTGGGGTGTCGGTGTCGCACACAGAAACACTACTACCGTGACAGCGGGCTGGCATCTTTTTTTAAGTTTGAAGGACCCGTAGGACTTCCTCAACATCATAGCCATTTTTTTCCTTTTAAAACAGGCATTCAAAACTGCCTCTTGCACATCATTAGTAAAGACTGCAGCTGTAAGCCAATAAAAGCCCCTCATGCAAATGTCAGAAGCAGGACAAAAACAAAAGTCAGGCTACACAGAGCTGAAACAAGAAAAAAAAACAATACTGGGCATAGGTTTAAAAACTATTAAATAAATAAAAGAGTAAAATCATGTAAACAGTATCATAAGCCTGCCATAATGCATGTACTGTACCAATGTTTCATGCTGTCACGTATGCTTTATCAAGGTACTTTTAACCCATGATTTTACTATTTTATTTATTTAAAAAATAGTTTTTAAACATACACCCAATACTGGGGGTTTTCTTGTTTCAGCTCTGTGTAGCCCAACTGTGTTTTTTGTCCTTTGACTAAGAGTTTTACGTCATAGCACCAGATTTTCAGGTAGCTGACTATAGTGGTCCCAAATGTCAGAAGCAGCAGCCCTGGCAAGTATCCCATTATATGGGTGACTGAGATTAAGTGACTCACATATGAGCAACTCAATCTCAGCACCTGTAATGTGAGCTACCCTGAAAGGGTAGCGATGGAAGAAGAGCGAAGATGCAGGTTAGCTAGGGAAGAAGAGTGACAAGGTAGGACGACCAGCGGAAAGGGGAGGGATGAGGAAGACAGTACGTGGGAGGTAGTGCGGCGTGGTGTTGCTGAGCTACCCACATGGTGTGGTGGTGAGGGTGGCTGGCTATAGGGCACTAGGTGCAGGATTCGGGGGTTGGGGAGGAGTAAGCTTTTTGTATGGGTGGGATTTTTAATTTTTTTTACGACTGTCTCCCCCTCCCAACATGTACCCCCTGGAGTTGATAATATATAGCTAGGGGGTTGCGTAAATACAGTTTATGGTTTTGGCCCGGTCCTCGCTGGGAGTGTGCATTGTCGTTTTTCATTTCACCGATGTACACTCGCTGTAACAGTGATTGCAGTTTGGCGATCGCTGTTTTGACATGGAACTGACCTGGCAGCAGCATAAAAGACATCATAAGTAGAGCTGTGCAGAATGAGAAAATTCTGAATTTGTGGAATTTCAATTACATTTTGCAAAATTCCGTGAAATTTCTTCAAAATGTCATGGGTTTTTAAAAATGTATTAATTTGGTCATAACTCAGCTGTCTATTGAGTTACAGCTCTGCAGTTTGGCATGCTGAATGCATGGGAGGAGTTCTAATGAAGTCCCCAATTTCATGAAATTAAGATGCATTGTCTCAAAATTATAGGTGCTCAAAATCTGTCATTTTATTTTTTGTGGGAAAATTCATGAAAGTCTTTATCTGCATATACCTCAGCCTTCTATTGGGCCAGAGATCTTAAATTTGACATGATTATGTGACACTACGTGTTCTAACAATGTGCCAAATTTCATGACATTAGGATGGATTTTCTCAAGATTATAGGTGTTCAAAATCTGTCATTTTAGTTTTTATGGGAACTCTCATGAAAATGTGTATCTGTATACACCTCAGACGTCTATTAGTCTGGAGATCTTATATTTGGCATGATTACGTGATGGTAGGTGTTCTAAAATGTGCCAAAGTGCATGACATTAGGATGCATCATCATATATGTGCTTAAAATCTGTCATTTAATTTTTTGCGGGAAATATGAAAAATGTTATCTGCATATAACTCTGACACCTTTGGAGCTATACACATGTAAATTAGCATGAATAACCTTTTTGTAATGGTAGAATCATCTAAATATGGAGAGAACTGGATTAGAGATTTTTAAGTTACATGGGTTCAAAAGTTTGCTATGTAAATATTTGCAACATTTTGTGAAAACTCTCAAAAATGTTGATGTTTGTAACTTCTCTGCTCTTGCAGGTATAGACGTAACATTTGGCATGCATATCCGATCTGTATCCTGGTGTCTAACACAGCTGGATAAACTAGTTTAGCAGTTTTAAATTTACAGTGAAAAAAATATTGATAACATTTTCTAAAATTTTGTCAAACTTAACATTCACAATACACATCATTACTTCATTTGATAATCTGGGCTGAGCTGTTTGCAGTCCTGCTGTTCTTCTCTGGGTGACTATTTGGACCCACCTTCTCTCTTAGCACAGCCAGATTGACTCAGTAAGACCATTGATCCCACTGATATCCTCTTTGTTCTTTACAGTGACAAAATCCCTTAAAACGAGAGTCGCCTACTCATTTTCCTATTAACCTATTCTGTAAGAATAGCCAGAATTCTTCCTTCCTGGTGTCCCAGACATTGTCTCCCCACCCCCATATCTTTTTGAGTACCTCTAAGTTCCACACTTGCACATATGTCAGGCTCCCTGAATCATCAATTTACTGGGTGTGATCCTTATATATCCTGCATTTAGGTTGGAATTATTGACTATCTATGCTTCCTTGCTCTATCGCGGGGGTCTACCACTGGTGTGCTACCTTGCTCAACTCTCCATTTCTTGGTGAAACTATGCATCAGACTCCTGAACCTTGTGACCCCCTATATTACCTGCCCATCATGCCTCTATCCTTTAATTAGAATCCCCTGATAAAGCTGAGTGAAATTAGCACATTCCAATTTTATGTAATTTTCATGACATTTCACAAAGACTCATGGATATTGACTTTAAGTACAGATGATCATTTGTAATTTTAGGCAGCAAGCAATTAATAAAATTGACACACAGTCTTTCTGCAAGGTCTAAGAACCTGCCATATTTAATGGAACTATATTCTCTAGTTTTTAAGTTTCAGGGGTTTACAAATTTGCAGTTTACATTCTTGCAAAATTTAATTTTAAAATGTAAAAATTTGACTACTTTTAATTCAGTCCCATTTAAAGCTGTAAATATGAACGTTGTCAGAAATGACCATGTGGAATAGTTGTTTAAATGTTTCAAATCTGGTTAAATTTGGATATGTTGTTTTAAAATTAGAGGGCTATAACTGAAATTTAAATTTTGGCAACATGCTTGGCAGGCTATAGCTCAGTCCCATTTGATGCTAGAAATGTGAAACTATGTACATATGTAAATATAGTGATAACCTGTATACCTGTGACATTTTATAATATTTCAAGGAATACTATCACAATTAACCCCAGCCAAATGCCCTTTGGGGGTAACCCTTGCCTCAGTGTTTACGCACAGAGGTTCTTTGTCTTTTAAATAGTTTTTATTTTAATGGGTTCACCACAATATATCCCAGGCACACTGCCTTAGGGGGTAGCTGGTCCATTCCACTGGGGTGTCAAACAGATGAGGCATACTGATGAGTCCTGGTAGGATGAAACACGTGTCTATGTCTTCTGTTAGCACCCTTTGCAAACTGTGTGAGAGGCCTTTTGGCACCATGCAATTCTGCTTAAAGTTGGACCAGCATAACATTCTGTGGTGATTTGCATATGCAGCCCATGATGCTTTGCATTGTGGGGGCATGTGTGATTTTGTACTATCACAATTATACTAAAATAACAGAAATCTAAATTTTGGCAAACTTTTCACTGCATATAACTCAGCCCCCATTGAAGCTTGAGACTTAAAACATAGAACACATACTCATGTTGAAACTTTCCCTGAATTCTGAAACCTTTGAGAAACTTGGATCAGAAATTTTAAAATTAGATCGAAATAACTGAAAATAAAATTTTGATTAAATGTTTGGCCTCCCAAAACTCTGCTCCCTTTCAACCTACAACCCTGAAATTTAGGACACTATTATAAGCTATTACTGCCAGCCTACCAAATTTGGTGTCAACTGGATACGCGGTTTTAAAATTAGAGCAAATTAACTGACTTTTAAAATGTGCAACATTCTGCAGAAGTTTCTTACAAATTCCACGGAATTCTGTAGAATCAGAATGGTAATTCTGTGGGTATTCCACAGATGGAATTTTATATTCTACATAGCTCTAATCATAAGCTGAGAATAACAAATGTTTGCCAACCTCAGCACCAGTAGACAATGTTTTAAGTAGATAATCCTTGGCAGAGCCATCGGGCAAAGCCTGAGCAGCAGTACAAGCAGCTTTCCAGAGGCTGTTCTGATATTTTATCATGAGGGACTGGTAGTTTTCTAGCCTTAGGCCCAGTGATGCAGATGCATAAGTACATTTGCCCATCACACTCAGCCCCCTAGATTCTTTATCAGGAGGCAAAGTAGTCCTGTGTCTAGGGGCCCTAGACTTATTATGAGAAGCCAGGATGACCACAGAGTCAGTTTCTGGCTGGTTAGCATAATTAGACTTAGTAGATGGCACAGGATATTGCTTATCAGCCTTTCTAGGAACTGCAGGCAGTAAGTTTGGTCCGTACCATACAGCACAGGTAGCATCCTACAATGCATGATATATAGGGAGAATTATAATGGAGGGGGTGCAGAGCATCTCCAAACATTCCATGACATTCCTTTTAGTGGAATCTTCTTCTTCTATAGCAAAGCCCATGGCAGACTGCATTTGCTGCATCATGGCTTTGAAAGATGGATCCTCAGGAAATCTCAGAGTAGATACCACGGAGTTCTAAATACAGGATGAGAGGGTAGAACTAGAGTGGGAGGTGCTACATATTGTTTTCCCTCATACTGCTCCTCTAAATCTTCCTCTCAGTCCATGAAGTCAGGATTATATTCCACTTCATCATCATCAGTATGACTGATGATGGGAGCCACAGAATGAATTAGCAACACCAATGGCGGCTGAGAGGGAGGAATCTGAGGCACGCCAGATGAACTTGTCAATGAGGGCTGGGTACCTGTAGTTCCCATCAGTGGAATAACTGCCTTCATTGGCAACCATGACAGAATGTATTATATCATTTCTGAAAATGGGTGTTTACTCACCTGGTAAAGGTGATTGTGTTAGTTGTATCCATGACACTCCAGACGTTACCTCATGGGTTCTCAATCCACCTGATAGGCTAGTGATGCACATGTGACCCAGATAAAATTTCACAGCATAGCCAGGTCTCAGGAGTCCCCATTCTCCAGTTTCGATTCTTCCATAGCTGAAATGCAAATGCTTTAGGCCAAAGACAAACCCCATGGCTCCCACCCTCATCCCACATCTCGGTTATATGTAAATGTAATAATCTTACTGACTATGGTTTAACCACCACCTGTAGTTTATTTTCTATTAATGCAGTTCTAATTCAGTTCATAAGGAATCTGATCTTCGATTAATAGAGTATTCAATTACAATACTAGAATTCTTATTCACATATCAGTCTGTTGCCAGAGGAATCACTCAGCATGAATATCTGTGCCGTAGTCGCCCTGAAGGGTGGATCGTGGAGTGTCATGGATACAACTAACACAATCACCATTACCAGGTGAGTAAACACCCATTGTGTTATGTTGTATCCATGACACTCCAGACATTACCTCATGGGTTACCTCTAACAAGCAGTGCAAAACAAAAAAATCCATCAGGGCGGGCCAGGGCGATCAGACGGACATGTGTTTCTGACACGCTAAGGACAAAACTTTTGTGGCAAACTCAGTTCTTTGTCTGTATAGAGACTCAAGTCTATAATGTCTTGTGAAGGTGTGGACAGAGGTCCAGGTTGTGGCTCTGCAAATGTCTTCCATTGATACGCTAACTCTTTCTGCCCAAGAGGTAGCCATTGCTCTTGTGGAATGGGTCTTTATCCCCTGTAGGGCAGCGAGACCATTTTTCTTGTAAGGCTCCTGTATTGACCTCTTTATCCAGCTAGCGATGGTGGTCTTGGAGGCAGACAATTCTTGTTTATGGCCCTGAGCTATTATAAAGAGTCTCTCGGACCTGCGAATGGTCCGTGTCTGTGTGATGTATTGTGCTATGGTACTACCTACATCTAGGGGATGATGAGTACTTGGCCTCCCATGGTCTGACTGTGTTTGAAAGGTTGGTAATTCCAGTGGCTGTTCCTTATGGAATGCAGACATGACTTTTGTTAGGAAGGCGGGAACTATCTTCATAAAGACCCCTTGTGACGTGAATATAGTGTAAGGTTCCTTGCACGATAGAGCTCCCAGCTCGCTAATCCTGTGAGTGGAGCAGATTGCCACCAGAAAACAAGTCTTTAAACCTAAGCAGTATAGGGGTATTCTCTGGCTGGGCTCGAAAGGATCTTTCCCTAGGGCATCAAGCACCATGGTTAAATCCCAGGGGGCTACTGGTGATCGAATGGGTGGCCGAATATTCTGTGCAGCTCTGAGGAACCTGATGGCATCGGGGTGAGCACCGGGCTGTGAAAGGCTGATTCTCCCCATGGCCTCACCTATGGCTGGCAGTTGCACCCGTAGTGAGGAAGTGGATAATCCTTTGTCTAACCCTTGCTGTAAGTACAGTAAAATCACCAACATGTCCACTCATATCGGGTCGAGTTGTGAGGACTTGCACCATTTTGTGAATATGTTCCACTGTCTATTATATGTGGCTGTGGTAGATGGCTTCCTGGATTGCAGCATGGTCAAGATGACCAACTCATGGTATCCGGCCATCAGCAATCTCTGCCTCTCAGAAGCCGAGCCGACAGTTTCAGGGTGTGAGGGGCTGGGTGGAGTATTGGTCCCTGGCGCAGCATGTCTCTCTGAAATGGGAGGATCCACCTGTCCAGGGTCATGGAGATCACTGATGCAAACCACGCTCTCCGTGGCCAATAAGGTGCGATCAGAATGATCTGCAGTCGGGATTGTCTGACCTTCGCCAGTACTTGAGGATTCAGGGGAATTGGAGGAAAGATGTATAATCGTTCCTGTTCCCAAGTTTGTGACAAGGCATCTATTGCTAGTGCCTGTTTTTCCCTGTATCTGGAGAAGTATGCCTTGACCTGGGTGTTCACCTTGGATGCCATCAGGTCCATCGGGATATGACCCCACCTCCTTTGAATCATGATGAAAATATCCGGGTGCAGCTGCCACTCCCCGGGGTGCACCCGCTGTCTTCTTAGCCAGTCTGCTCTGACATTCAATCTTCCCACCAGATGCATGGCGTGGAGGTGAGAAAGATTGGACTGAGCCAGTTTAACACCTTGGCGGCTTCTCTGAGCATGACTCTACTTTGTGTGCCGCCTTGTTTCACTATATAAGCTACCGTGACCTGGTTGTCGGACTTCACCAGCACTGTCCGACCAATGATATTGTTCCTGAACGCTTTCAGAGCATTGAACACTGCCCTCATCTCTAGGATATTGATAGACAGCTGAGCCTCTGCTGATGTCCACTTGCCTTTTGCGGTGGACTGGTGCATGCATGCTCCCCAACCGATGAGGCTGACATCGGTCTCCACTGTTACCTCGTAGAAGAGTTCTAGGGGGCAACCTCTCTGGAGGTTTGGGCGGTGTGTGCACCAGTTCAGTGAATTTCTCACTGTCCTTGGGAGATGGACCACCTGGCCAAGGTTGTCTTCCGATGGAGAGCTCTGCTGCAATATGCAGTACTGTAGGGGGCGCATGTTCCATCTCGCCCACCTTACCAGGTCTGTGCAGGATGCCATGCACCCGAGAACCTTTGCCACTTGACCCAGTGTTAGCTGGACTGAGGACTTTAGCATCCGTACCATTGACATCACCGAGTCGATGCGCTGTATTGAAGGTCTTGCCAGCCCCTCGGCCATGTCTATTTCCGCGCCGAGGTGTTCAATATATTGAGATGGACATAGGGAACTCTTTTCCCGATTGACTACCCAACCGTGTTGGGACAAGGTCATCAGGATCAAGTCTGTGTTGCTCTGAGACTGGGCACTGCTGCGCGCCCGTATCAGCCAGCCGTCCAAATATGGGATGATGTCTACCCCCTGTTCCCGTAACCGGGCTGCTAAGACCACAGACACTTTTGTAAACACCCTGGGTGCCGATGTGAGGTCGAACGGTAAGGCCTGATACTGTAGGTGTTGACCCAGTATGTGAAATCAGAGAAAATGCTGATGGATCGTTCTGATTGGGATGTGGGTGTATGCATCCTTCAGGTCTACAGATGTGAGATAATCCCCCACTCGTATGTTTTTTAGGGTGGATCAGAGGGTTTCCATTTTGAACCGCGGGGTGGATATGAACCTGTTCAGGAATTTCAGATCCAGTATAGGTCTGAGGTCTCTGTTTTTCTTTGGTACCAGGAAGAAGATGGAGTAGACCACCTGTGCCTTCCTCGGCTGGTGGTACCCATTGGATAGCATTGTTTTGGAATAGGTCTCTGATAATTTCCAGTACCTGGTGGGGGTTGGCCCTCTTTTTTGAGATTGGAGACAATACCACTCTGTCCCTGGATGGCATGCTTGAAAATTCGATAGCATAGCCTTGGGAAATTATTTCTAAGACCCATCTGTCTGATGTGGTCTGTTGCCATTGCGGTCGGAACAGCATCAGACTCTGACTCACAGGTGGATAGTCCCAGTGTGGTGTTGGGGTCGGTGACGACATGGTGGAATAGTCAATACTGCTTTGACTTTCCTCCTCTGCCTCTACCTCTAAAACGCGGGTGTCTACCTCTGGATGCTGAATATGTACCCTGTGAGGAGCCTCTGAAACTATTGTTATTGTGGTTGGGGCCTCTCCCTCGAAAGGAATTATTTGTGTAGGACTGCCTTCTGTTATGCAGAATTCTGTTGTTCCCCCGAAATCTATGCTGGGCTGAAGGCAAATAGGTTGTCCTTTGCTTGTCTTTTGTGAGGTCCTTGCCCTCCTCTTTCTGTTTCAGGAAGTCTTTCAGGCCTTCGCCGAACACATTGTTCCCCTTCAAGGGCAAGTTCTGTAATAGCATCTTTGACTCATTGTCTGCGTCCCAGAGTTTTAGCCATAAGGCTCGTCTGGCTCTGTTTGTCAATGCAGCAGATCTAGCTTCTAGTTTTAACGTGTTCACTGCCCTGTCTCCCAAAAACTTTGCTGTGTGAAGACAGCATTCTAGCAGCTCTGCTTCCCTGGACTTGGGGTCTGCTTTCTCTAGCAGTTCCTCCAACCAGTGGATCTGCACCCTTGCAGAATAGGCTGCTGTGATCACAGCTCTAGCTGTAATGCCTGAAAACTTGAACAGCTTTTTCAGTATCTCTTCTACTTTCTTGTCAGAAGGATCTTTGAGTGATATGGTGCCACAAGACAACACTGTCTTTTTGCTAAGTGCCACTATCTGAGGGTCTATAGCTGGTGCTGTACACCACAACTTAACCTTGTCCTCTTGTACTGGGTATATCCTGTCTAGATTTCGCTTCTCTGACATACATCCAGGTTCTGCGGTTTCCCACTCTTTAGCGAAGATATCGTCAATAGCAGGACAGCTAGGGAAAGTATCCTTGACCTTCTGGTTCTGCTGTATCATGGGGTCGAGTTTAGACTCAGGCTTTGGTGTGTCGACGTCAAACCCCATTGTCGATTTAATGGCCCTCATTAGGCCTGGGATCAAATCAAAAGAACAAAGTTTAGAAGTTAAGGAAGGTGTATCGGGTACGATGCCCATGTCTTCCTCACCTGACTCAACATCTTCACCGTCATCAGGTGCCCCACCAGTGTCCTCATCCACTGGAGGGGGCGACGCAGGATCTTCGTCAATATATGGTTGGGGAGGGGTACTTGAACCTGGAGTTTGGCCAGGAGTAGTAGGAGGTGCTCTGGACGTTGTCAGTGATTCCAGCTTTTCCATAACCTTCAGCATGAAGTTCTGCTGGCTTTCCATCATGGCCACCGTTGCCTGTTGCGTCTGAATAAGTAGAGCCCCCGGATTCATCCAGCCGGAGGTTCCAGGTCCGTGCCCCTCCAGGTCAGCAGTGGAGTGCTGTCCGCTCGTTTGTTCCTCCTCATGTATGCAGGCTGGGCAAAGGGGGCCTTGGGTGTGGGGCAACAATGCAGTGCTGCAGGACATACACTTCTTGGCCTTCACCATCTGGAAAGATGAAAGAAGGACAGATGTTAATATATATATATATATATATATTATATATATATATATATATATATATACATAATACCCTTTGGTGAAAACATCTGTGAGTATAGGCAACCAAAAACATATATGAATATGTAGCTATATGATCATATCAAATGCTGTAGGTCCTAACACAGTTCTTTGAACAACAAACGATCGTTGATTGTGTTAGTGGGGGGGGGGGGACCAGGAATATCAAACAAAGTATCTTAGAAACGCTGTGTATCTGTTTGCCACCAATAAAAAAATGTATCTGTAACTTGTTCAGTGCTTGCTTGAGAGCCCTGATGCTGTATCATTAAAATCGGTTAGGTACACAGCCAAGAAGTGCTGCCTTTAGCCCAGTGAAGCAGCTACAGGAATGCTGTCTAAAATGGCGGCCAAATCTGTAACCCCAATCGCAAAATGGCCAATTCGATCCGAGGTGGAGAGAGAAGAGACCTTCTCCCAAAATGGCACCCAATAAACATGGCCTACCTATAGCCACGTGTTACGGCTGGGCCCTAGGTAGATTGTGCCAAGTATACTTTTTTTAAAATAACTTGCGTTCTCCTAGAAATGGCAATTCCCCTTTTTTTTGTTTCCAGCAGCAGTTGTAAATTGTAGGGCTCATTAGGGACTGCAACAACCAAGTCTGAACGTCTGAAAGTCGAGGTCTGAACGTGACAGTCGCTATTGTAGGGACTGCTGGAACAGAAAAGACTCCTGCAGCTGTGTTCATTCAAAGGGGAAGGGGGATCCGGTCCACGGCAGCCGCTTAGTCAGGGGCTACAAGCGGAATGCAGGAGTGTCTTGCGCTACCTGCTGATTAGGTGATAGCGCAAGACCGACCAGGCAATAGGATTAGGATTATGGAGTAAAAGGCTACATGGCATCCGCTTGTGAGGGGATGCCATTAGGTCTGCCGGGTGCCCAGATGTGTGGTAAAAACAATAGGCCAGATGCCAGAGAGATAGAGAATGCCGTGACTGGGCGGCCCCGCTGACAGGAGAGCCGCCAGCGGCAGGGTGATCGTTAGAGAGCAAATCTTTTAAATAGCCTATACAGGCATGCAGGCAAAGTACTCGCTCGCTAAACGGACATGCAGTGATTTTATTTGCAATTTTCGTGTTAGTATGGTAAAACAGGGCAAGGCGTTCGTTTTGTAACGTCCTATGACAGCCTTTCTTAACAAGGCGCTCTACACTTTATATATGCCACAGAATAACAGGTAATGTTGAAAAAGAGAAAACGTTCATTATATCTCTCTTTATCCAGACTGCAGGCACATATTGTAACAACAACAAGGCAATTAGCTGTTTAAAACAAAATTTTAAACAAAATGTAATCCTTTTCTGCATCCCTGTGTGTTAAGGATTCTCCTTTGTACTGTACTAAAGAACCAGTAACAAGCTGTTTAAAACTACTGCAGTCCTGGGTTTTAAGATTCTCTTTCCTAATTGAAACAAAGGCACTAATAAAAAAAACAGCTCAATTAAGCACTGAACAAACCAGCTGAATTCTTTAAACAATCCAATCTGCTACTGTGGCCACTGAGAGCCAGACAGCTCAACATATTTTCCAGTTAATCCAATTATTTAAGTTGCTGTGGGAGCCACACAATCCTAGAAACTATTGGCCTACCTTAGATAAGTAGTTAACAGGAACTCCTGGAGTGCTTGAAGCCTCTTCAGATGCAAGGTTGAAACTGGAGAATGGGGACTCCTGGGACCTGGCTATGCTGTGAAATTTGATCTGGGTCGCATGTGCATCACTATCAGGTGGGTTGAGAAACCATGAGGTAATGTCTGGAGTGTCATGGATACAACATAACACAATGATGATAGTACAGCCTGAAAGTTGATGGTGTCTTCTAAAGGGGTCAGGACTACCTGTGTCAATGGATCTTGGCCCACCGACGATGGCATCCCACTAGCCATAATTGGTACAGCAGCGCATAAGCCATGCCCCGACCTTGGTGTCTCAGCGACGGTTGGGAGGGCTGTAGTTTACTCTGCCAATACAGACACTGATGAGGATATACTTTTTCTCAACAGTGACTGGGATCTTGCTGGCAAAGCAGACTTGTCCTTATCTCTGTCTGTGCTTATGGCTGGATAACGAAGATGCCCGCAATGACGACCGGTCCTTGTCTTGATCTTTAGACTTCAGCATCCGCTTTTCAGCTGATGGTGAGGAAGACACAGATTTCAGCCCTATTCCTTCTCCATGGCTTTCCACTAAAGAAGAAAAGACAGATATTTTCCTAGAGCTTTCTTATGGCATTGTCTTGTAGCCTGGTTGAAGCTCTGCCAAATCTCACAAGTCCTCACGTTGTGAGACAGACCCAGACAACAAACACAAACTGTGTGTTTGTCATCTTTGTAAATTTTTTATCCTCACTTATAATATCAAAATAAAGATGCTTGTCACTTCAGAGGCATGGAGAGATGATGAATTAAAATACTAGGTAAAGTAAAATAATAAATGGCAATGGCTAGGTTGATGGCATTTCCTTCAGCAGGTCCAACAAGGATGATTGATGGTGGAAAAAGAACTGAGGAGTGATGGGGCCATCCATATTTATACACATGGCACACCACTGTAGGTGGCCCTGGTAGCACCTGAGGTGGGTGTCTGAATCACGGCACCGTCCGAAATGACGACGCCTTAATAGTGAAAGCCCAAAAGGTGAGGGGAGGGTGACCGGATGTGGTGGGGTGGGCCACCCTAGTGACAGGATGTCGCCATGTGTACACCCGCATGGGGGGTGGCGAGCCTGGCGAGTGTTGCCTGGGAGGAGGCGGAGGGGTGGCACTGCAGTCAGCTGCCGAGCTGCACTGTGGTCGGGGGTTGGCCTCCGCTTGTGGTGCTGGGGTTCAGGGTTCGGGTCTGGGTGCTACTGTGCTTTTCTTGCACCCGGCCCAAAATCTTATTTTTTGTACTTTGTAGCCCCTGACATTGCATCCCCCTGGGTTGAGAATCTCATAGAGGGGTGCGGGCCAAAGCCCCCACAGCAAGCAAGTATTTTAGTCCCCGGGCGTGGTTTTCTGTGCCGGGGTTGTCAGGGTGGCAAAATTGTTTTCACTGCCCTGATGTCGCTCTTCTGCGGGTCGCCCTTTCGCAGTCGCCCACATCACATAAAACTGGTGTCCCCAACTAACAAAAGTTTCCATGTAGTCCTAATGCTGATGGTTTATAGTTCCAAAGGTGTGGCCTAATGGAGGATATATTCTCGAAGATCAGGGTCCATTGGATCATTGTGCTTGGATCTCCTTATTTCTTGTGTTGTTTTTGTATTCTAAAATATAGCTAAGCTAGTTTAACATTTCAATATTTTCCTTGAAGGAGAAAAAATGTGGCCACCAACCTCTGATCACATGGTGACCCCTCTGCACGCTCTTAGAATTTCTAATGAGATGCACAAGCAAGAGGGGGTATTATGAGATTATTTTTTTTCACATACTGAAACTAATTGGATTTTTTAACTACTATAGTTGGGTTGAATTTGAATGCTAATTGTAGTATGACATGCAGTACAGTAAAGCCCTCTTTTATGCACACCTACTTTAAAACATTGTTTTGTGCATATAAGAAGACAGTGCATTTATCCAATACTTGTTTATTTAGGAATGTTGCTGGATAATGAAACATGTGCAAGGAGGGATTTTAAACTCTGAATGTCACCACCCTAAAATATGTAAGTAATATGTAAACATTAATCCACAACAGGGCATGCACATCTTGACAAATAATGCATGCCCCAGGCGAATCTGAATGCACTAGGCGAATGGCTGAGTGACTCAATGCACCTGAGGAGTCATTAATTATAAAAAAAAATGCCCTGGAGTAGGTTATTGCACTTATAAAACTGGAATTTGTTTTCATGGAAATATTTTTTTCCTTTAATTAGGTTGTTGCTAGGTAGAATAAGCAAGTACTGTAACAAAGGCCATTTCCTTAGAATGAACCAGGGAACTACATTTATTTTGAAGAAACATATGCCCTCTTGTTGGTTTTTGTTTAAAAAGTGGAAACTTTTTATTGTATTGGAAAAAGGTTTTATTTTCATTTAGTTAGGTTGTTCATAGGTAGGTTTGTGCCAGGTAATTATGAACTGTGCAGTTTCGAGGTAAATAATCAACAGTAAGGTGCTGTGTTTTAACCAATGAAACTGTTCGATTTGTTACGTTTTTTATTCACCATTTTCTAAAGATGGATGCAGTGAATAGATTGTAATGCCAATAAACTGTGTATACCAAAAAGTAGAGTTTTTTTTTTTTAACTCTTTATTTCCACTCCCTGGAGAACTCCTTCCAGCAACCCTGGATACCTAGCCTCTACCTTCCCCTATGACTAGTCCTTCTCCCTTCGTGCCACCGAGCACCACCTCCGGGTCTAAACCCTCTGGAGGTAGGGCCACCCTATCCACCCAGGGTGCTCTATCTTATAGGGCAAAGTGCCCGGCGAACACGAGTGGCCCCTTGGAAAGGAGATAGCCCAGTACTGGAAGTGTGGGCTGTTGGGCAGACAAGGTGCCTTCATCTATCCCCAGGAAATTTTTTTTTTTCCTCTACTTTTTTTTGCCACATTCCCTAACCACACCCCATGAGTCGGCTTGTCAAGGCAACGTAATGCCCGCAACTCCACCCCCTTTTGTCGCGATCGCTAGTCGGTGCCCCCGACAGCCACCAGAGGCCACTACACTAGCGATCGCATCCCCAGCCTTCCCCCGAGAAGAGAGAGCTGTCCTATGGACGCTCAATCTCTTCTCCCCCTGCCAACCCCCAGCGGCCCGGGCTCGCTCCCGAACACGGGTCGCCAGCGTGGTGAGAGGTGTGGTGTCCAGCGCCTCAACCCTCAGCGCCACCGGGCCGGCAAAAAGTAGAGCTTTATTCCTGTTTATATGTCAGTTCAAAATTTATTTTCAGTAATTAGTATGCTACCAATAAACAAGTATTGACGAAGAGACTTTTCTCAGCTGGGGAAGCCAGCTGTTTTGTTTAACAGCTTCGTGCCCAAAATTGGAACATCCTGGACTCAACCAATGATGTTAATGTAGCCCTCTGTCACTTTATAAGGGTTTTTAACACTACTTGTGATACGCATGCACCTCTCAAAAAGACTAAGGTCTCTGGCACGGTTAACCCCTGGATCACTCCTGAGCTCCTTTCCCACATGAAGTTTCGGGACCATCTCTGGCACTGTGCAAAAGCCACTGGTAAGCAGTAGGACCTACAAGCCTATAAAGCTGCTAGAAACAACTGCATGAGGGAGACTCATCAGGCAAAAGACAAGTACCATAGGGAGATGCTTATCAACTCCTGGGGTGATAGCAGAAGGTTCTGGTCTAATATAAATGACGTCACTGGCAAAAAACCTAAAGCATCGCCTACAATGCTAAACATAAATGGGACCCCTACTGCTGACCCTCTGGAAATTGCTAATGCCTTTAACAATGCTTTTACCAATTTGGGCTGTGTTCTCCCACTTGACTTTTTCGATGATGATGATGCTGCCCGCTCCACAAGCCACAGTGATGAAAATAGTCCTGAGCACCCCCCCTTTTATTTTAAAAGGGTATCATGCAACCTGGTTAGAAAACTACTAGCTAAGGTCATAAGAAACGCAAGACACAGTAGTGACAGACTAGATCTTAAGCTTATCACCCTAACCCTATGACGTTCTCCTACCTATAACTAAGATTCTAAACCTTTCTTTTACACTGGGACAATTTCCTGATGCCTGGAAAATAGCCATCGTAACTCTGGTGCATAAATCTGGTGATCGTTCCTTACAGGGTAACTATAGGCCTATATCCATTCTCCCTCCACTCTCCAAGGTGCTCGAGCGAATTACCAACTAGCTTGGTGCTTATCTGGACACATACTCCATCCAGTGCCCACAACAACATAGCTTTAGAAAGGGGCACAGTACTACCACAGCATTATAAGAATTCACAAGCGTCATATAACAGGCAATCGATCAAGACAAGATTGTAGGTGCAGCCTTTGTTGACCTAACAAAACCCTTTGACACAAAGAATCACACACTGTTGCTTGGCCAGCTCTCTAAAACTGGTGTTGCCGCAGACACCCTGAAATGGTTCGGAAGCTACCTCAGTGATAGACTGCAGAGGGTGAGGATATCAAATGTAGTTTCGGAGCAGAGGGCTGTCCAATCAGGGGTACCTCAAGGCTCAATCCGGGGTCCCTTATTGTTCAGTATTTTCCTGAATGACCTTCCAGTTGTCTGCAACCAGCGTACTCTCCTCTACGCAGATGATGCGGTCATCTTTACTAGCCACCTGGATCCCAATGCTCTTGAAAACAGTCTCCAATAAGGCTTCACAGAAGCAGAGAGATGGTTTAATAATCACAAACTAGTGCTAAACAACGAAAAAACTAAAGTCCAGCTGTTTTCGTCCTCAGAATAAGTTTAAGGCCCATCAACTCATTATCACCAACAACCTTGGAGACGCTCTTGAACAAACTCAGCTTTTCAAATACCTAGGTCTAACCCTGGATAGTCACCTTACCTTTGTGCCTCACATTGAAAATGTTGCCAGAGATGTTAATACCAGAATTGGGCTCCTCTTCAGACACAAAGTCTTACCCAAGTAGCTATGAAGGTTGCAGTTCACAGCTCAGTCCTCTCGATCACTGATTATGGTCTAGTCATATACTGTTCTGCAACCTCCACATCTCTTAAACGACTCACGGTGGTCCTGAACAAAGCCTGTAGGTTAGTTATGAGTGCTGTGCGCCTCACTCATACCTGCAAGTTATATGCTCAATCTGGCTGGCTCCAACTAAATAACAGGATCAAATATCAAACCTGCCTCCTGTCCAAAAAAGCTGTAATTGGATTACTACCCCAGAGCATTGGTTGCCTGCTAAACAAATCCCCTAAGACCCAACACACAAGTACCTCAGTTTCTGACCTCCTTCTAGTACCCCACTGTCGGACTGCTCAATACCAGCGATCCTTTCAATACAAAGCCCCCCTGTGATTTAATAATCTAAGCAACCAACTGAGCAGTCTGTCTAGTCTGTCAAAATTTAAACTTATGCTTCATCAGCATCTCCTAACCGAAAGCACTTGTGATTGTTACACCTAATTTCTCACTTCTGCAGACACCCTTATACCACTATTTTCACTCTCTGAGGCTCTAACCTGGCTTCCTGTTTTGTTTCACCTCTCCTGACAGAATAATTTCCCCTTTCCCCCTGCAACCTCCTCCCTTACGTCACCCTCTCCTTGCTCTTATCCCACTGACCCCCCCCCCTTCCTGGACCTGTCCAGGCCCTCTGTTCCCCACTTTCCCTTACCTTCTTCTCCTTCATCCGCCCTCCTTTCCCCCTTTTTTACCCCTTCTCCCACCTTAGGCTCCCCTCCCTCTCACCTTACGACAAGGCCTCTGGCTGCCATATTTTCTTTTCCTTCTCCATCTCGACTCTGCCCTCTCATCTCCCCTACCCCTTCCTTACTCTTCCCTTCCCCCCCACCTCTGATTAGCAATGTTGCTTCAAATGTACCTTATGGTTTTCTATGCTTGCTTGTAATCTTGAGTGTGTAGCACTGTTCCCACGTAGTTACCAGTTGACTTGCTGTGCTCTGATGATTCCATGAATGTTGTCTGTACCTCCATTGATACCATGAATGTTGTTTATAACTCCCAACCTTATTGTAACCCCTTCCTTTGACGTGGAACCTTTGTAAATGAGCTGCCCCTAGCTCAAAGGTATTTGTAATCCGAGATTTAAATAAATAAAAAGTTATCAAATGACAATAGAGGGGAATATCCTAACATTCAATTAGGAAGGCCCATGAGCTAGGTTAAACTCCAATACCTTTTAAAATAAATGCATAAAAGAAATAGAATATGTACAAGAATATAACACAATGGGCATGACTACCACAATCCTTGAAAAAGTGGGGCAACCACGAAACATCAGTGCTTGTTTATTGGGAGCATATTAATTCTAAAAAAAAAATTTGAATTGGTATATAAACAGGAACTGAGCGCTTCTTTTCAGGTGTACGTTGGAGAGTGAAGCATGCCATAATATCACATTTGGGGATAGACATTGCCCATAGGGAATTGCGTCCTCAGACCAGATAGCACTGGGAGCTGTGGCACAGTATTCAGACACAAAATGCAAATAAGCTCATTGGGCATGCATGGTGCTAAGGGACCACTGTGGGCCTATTTGCATTGGAAGTGGGAGCATGTTTGCCCCTGTCCTGACATCATCCCTGGTGGCCAGCAGCACTCTCCACCTCCTGAACACCATCATGCCAATGGGTAATCTTGCCCTGGTATCTAGTGGCACCCTCCACCCTCCGATTCCCCATCCACATATTGTTCATGCCCTCTCTGGTGTCCTATGGCACCCCAACCCTCCAATCCCCGTACTGTTCACATGTCTAGTGACACTCCTCACCCTCCGATCCCCTGTTCCTGTACTGTTAACGTCTTCCCTGGTGTCTAGTGACATCCCCACCCTCCAATTCTATGTCCCCATACTGTTTAATTCCTCTCTGGTGTCCAGTGGCACCATCCCCAACCAATTCCCTGCTCCACATATTGTGACAGACTCCTTGGTGTCTAGTGGCACCCCCTCCACCTGCCAAGCCCCCATCCTGTAGATGACAGCCATCATTGGTGGCTAGCATCACCCTTGACCCACAAACAACCATGCTGATGCTAAGGATATTCACTGTTGACAAGCGGCAACCCCCCCAACATACACCCATCCCAGTGATGGTAGCGTGTACCTCAGTGGCTATAGGCACCACATTGACTACCTGTCCTGTGGACTACGATATGGTTCTTGATGTCCCGTGAAACCCTCCATCCCACTCATCCATTTGAGTGAGTAGCCCCATAGCCCTGGTGTCCAGTCACACCTCCTTGGGTTCCCAGCCAACATCCCCTATATAGCCCATGATGTCCAGTGATACCCCTGCCCCACCCCACAAATGCCAGGTGACAAATTCACAGGCACACAGTAGTCATTATGCAGCCCTGGGGGGGTTGGAGAGGGTGCTGTGCTGGGTGTGGGCAGGGTGGGTACCACTGGATGCTAGGGATTGTCTCGGGACATGGGCTGAGAGCTTGGGGGAGTGCCACTGGACACTAGGGCTATGAGGCTACTCCCTCAGACAGGTGGGTGGGAGTAGGGGGTGTCATGAGTCACCAGGGATCACATTGCTATCTACAGGATAGATGTTCAGTGGGTGCCCATAGTCACTGGGTACATCCTACAGTCACAGGGACAGGTGTGCAGGGGGGCCACTTGTCAACAGTGACTACATTTTCAGCATCGGGATGGTTGTTTTGGGGGGGCAAGAGGTGAAGCTAGCCACCAGTGATGGCTGCTGTCTACAGGAGGGGGGATAGGCAGGTGGGGGGTGCCACTAGACACCAGAGAATCTGTCACACTTCCCAGGGTAGGGGATCTGTGGGTGGGGGTGCCACTTGACTCCAGGAAGGATGTGAACAGTATGGGGATTGGTGGGTGGGGGGTACCGCTAGACACCAGAGAGGACATGAACAGTATGGGGATAGGGGACTGGAGAGTGGGTGCCACCAGATACCAGGAAGGAAGTGAACAGTAAAGGGATAGGGGATTGGAAGTGGGGGGGTTCTACTGGATAGTAAGGAAGATGTGCACAGTACTGGGAATGGGGGATCAGAGGGTGGGGGGTACCACTAGACAGCAGGGAGGACATGAACAGTACTGGGATGGGGGACTGGAGGTTAGGGGTGCCACCAGACACCAGGGAGGATGTGAACAGTAGGTGGGATCGGAGAATGGGGGTTGCCACTAGACGGCAGAGCACCCTTTATTATGCTGTGATGAGGTTCAGAAGGTGGGGGGTGGATGCAGAACAGTCATCCTACCACTAGGGTTTTGTGCCTGGACTAGGTTTGCAAAGGCGGTAAATAGTGCCCCTTTGGGTGCCATTCACCACTGATGCAAACCTCTGAAATTGCCACTGCACCCATATGCAGGGGACCCACCTCATTTGCAAGGGTGCAGCGTTATGTTAGCACTCTGGCGCTAACAGGTTTTGACCCTGCTACTGGGGTTTCTGAATACAGATCCCATCCACAAACCAGGCACAAAACTTGTTTTTTTTTTCCTGCCATGTGGTCCTAACACTGATGCAGGTATACTTCCAAAGGTGTAGCCTAAAGGAGGCGATATCCTTGAAGAATGCCTGCGTTAACATGGGCAAACCTCCCCTTAGCACCCCACACTAAGTTTTGAATATCTGTCCCTTGGGGTACAAAATGAGTTTTACTGAGGTAAAAAACTCCAGTAAATAGATTTAAAGCTGCATTTACAAACAAGCTTAGTAAGCTTGAGGGGAGGCCACATAAGGGGAAATGTCAGGAAGTTATTTTTTATGGAAAGGGTAGTGGATGCATAAAATAGCCTGCACCAAGGAGGTGGCGGCAGCCGGCACAGTGGCACGCTTCAAACATGCATGGAACAGAAACAAAGGAATAATAGAGATAGGAAGAAAAAGCTAAAGCCAATGACCAGACAGGGTCACTGGATGCTTTGTTAGGCAGCTTAAATGGGCAGACTGGATAGGCCTAGCAGTCCTTATCTGCAAACAGCATCTATGTAGCTATGTAAACAACACTGAACAACAGTAAATTGTAGAGCAGCTGTCCTCACCAGAATTCTCCCCAATCAGCGTACTGTACATGCAGTCACAGAAATACAAACAAGCTTGGGACTAGGTACCTCAAACACTATGCACTAATTAGCCACACATGTAGCTCATCAAGGGATAAGGTGCATTTGGAAGCCAGAAGATACCTTTTTTGAGCTTCCACATTGTGCATATAAGTGGTACAGGCACTTACCAGGTGTGCATTTGTCAGGAAATTTTAACATGGTTGGATATGTAAAAAGGGAAATAACTGCATATATCTGGAATGTTACAATATCCTGTCTGCATATAAGTGGGCTTGACTAGAGCATCAATAGGTGCTTGATTGCAACTATGGTTTCCACCTGTCCAGTCATTGGTCAAATCATTGGGGTCCTCATCCTATTAAAGTTTTTATCCCACATGTGCAATTTTCCGTTTTTCAGTAAAGTGCATAACACTGTTTGGTGCCACATTTTGATTTCTGGACTGGTTTGTTTTAACTGCACAACTGTGGTGAATATGTGTCTGATGATGTCATGCATACTTCTGTTACCAAATCAGTCAATCAAGGAGGTGTTATAATAGTTGGTAAGACTTAAATGGTTGATAAACCTAATTGTTCCTTTCGTTTTTATATTAAGCACTGCTGTACTGCTCCATGAATGCCCCCTCTGCCATAAAAATGTCAAGAAGTTACAATGTACTGTCATTCCTGAAAAGTGGTGGCCCTGGGGCTATAATTGGAGCTTGGGGTGTGAGCTATTAACTGGTTTTCACTATACCCAAAGGTGGTGATCCTAATTGCAGTGAGACCCCGTGAAACCCTTTTTTATTCAACTACAATGCATAAGACATAATCCTTTATTATACTTTTGGGGCCAAATATTCAAAAGTTTGCGCAGTCGCTAACAGGTCTTTGCCCATCCAAACCAGGGTTTGTGATGGATCCCTATATTCAACAGGAGCTGTTGCATGGGCAAAGAAGGTTAGTGCCCATGCAAAACATAATGAATGTAGGTGGGCAAGGGGAGGAGTGTGGCTATGAATAGCCATGCTGCCCCATTTCAGTGGCTTTGCACTGCACAAAAGGGTTTTGTGCGGTCCTTTAGCACAGCACAAATACCGCCAAACAAAACCCCAACTTACTCTGTGCAACCCTAGCAGCTGCCAGAAGTAATGCAGCCACTTAGCTGGTTGACCACTGGGGGAGCACACCTGCCCTCTGTGGTCCTGGCACCCCACCCACTAACCACAAGCTCGTCTATAGGAAAACATATCCTTGGTGGTAGTGTTCCTCAATCAAAGTAAAAAAATACTGCACTCTTCAGCAAAGAATCCATGGACTGTGCTGAATGAAGCTAAAACATACTTTATTCATTAAATCAAAATTGCACAGCCTCACAATTACAGTTCCCAAAGTACCATCAAACAGTCTGCATGCTCAGAGCATAACCTTACCCCAGCACTTCAACTCACACCTGAGCCTCTGTCAAGGGATGTGGTCCCCCCCCCCCCGATCACTGGCCTGTACTGTAATAAAGCATATCCGTGGTGGTAGTGGTCCCCCTCACTCCAATCGCTGGCCCATACTGTAATGAAAACTATCCCTGGTGCTACTGGTCCCCTCCCCTCCCTTCTGATTGCTGGCCTGTACAGTAATAAAACATATCCTAGTGGTAGCAGTCCCCCGATTGCTGGTCCAGTACTGCAATGAAAAATATTCCTGGTGCTAGTGGTCCCCTACCCCTCCCTCCGATCACCAGCCCATACTGTAAATAAACATATCCCTAGTGGTAGTGGTCCCCCCTCATCCTCCCTCCGATTGCCACCCTGTACTGTAATAAAACAATTCCCTGGCATCCAGTGGTCCCCCTCCTCCGGGCACCAATCCACAATACCTCTGCTTACAATGCCATAATCCCTGGTGTCTAGTGCCCCCCCCACTATGGTAATGAACACCCACCCTGTGTCATCTTACCAGTCCCGTCAGTGCCGCGGGTGAATATGGCAACCAGCACAGCCCTCCTCACACCTCCTCGGCCGGCTGCCATATGTCAGGCAGGCATCGAGCCTCTTATTTATAGAACATGGCACATCACTATGTCCTATGAATAAGGGGCACGCTCCCTGCCTGGACATCCGGTGGCCAGCGAGGAGTGTGAGAAGGCTGCATCATTGCCATATGCACCTACGTCACTGAGTGGACTGGCAAAATGACTGGGATGGGTGTTGGTGCTTGCCATGGTGAGGGAGCATTAGACATCAGGTATATAGCACTGCAAGTAGTGGTACCATGGATTGGTACCCTGGGGGGGGGTCAACTGGACACCAGGGATTTTTTTTTTTATTATAGTATGGACCAGCGATCGGAAGGAGGAAGGGGGGACCACTACCACCAGGGATTTTTTTTTATTACAGTATGAGACAGTGATTAGAGGGCGAGAGGAACCACTAGCACCAAGGATATTTTTTATTACAGTATGGGCCAGAGATCGGAGGAAGGGGGGACCATTACCAGCAGGGACAGGTTTTATTCTGGTACAAGCCAGCAATCGGAGGGGGGGGGGTTCACAAGCAACAGAGATATTTCTCATTACAGTTCGGGCTGGCAATTGGTGGAGGGGGCCCCTTAGCACCTTGCATGCCAAATGGACTCATTTTTTATGGGTCCCTCTGAATATTGTAGATAGTGTTCCAGTGCTAACCACTCTGGTGGTGTACTGTGGGATCCATGTTGGGGCAGTGCAACATGACTTAGCACTGCACTGCCATGGCCCTACATTCAGTCAAATAGTGCTGTTGAGATACTCGACTGAATATAGCATCCTCAGTCTCCCAGGCAACTGCAAGGCACGGTGCAAAGTTCTGCACTCTGCTTTGCATTATTTCGAATATTGGGCCCTGGTGTTTATCGTAAATGGTTTCAGAAATCTACCAATGTCACTGATGTGTATGAGCCTATTCTTCATTTCTGTTAGTACTTAAGTTTTCTTTTTGATTTATAAAAACACTGTTCCTCACAAAAAATGAATATGGACATTCCTTTCCTGCTCAAAGCCCCTCAGATGCAGGTCGGTCTGATTTTAGAAGGGCTGGCGCAATTGCGACACTTTCCCCAGTTTTCGGCACCTTTTGCTAAAGATCTGGCGCAAGTGCCCCAATCCCGAGACGCAAAGTTAGATCAGGGAGTATGTGGTCTAACTCCCTGCATCCCACCTCCTGGACTTGTGGTGGGTGTTTACGGCAACATTCTTCTAAAATTGCACATTGCCGCAATTTTTTGCACAAGTTGTAACTTGCGCCAAACGTTCACTGCAAGTCAACTGCGCTGCCGCATCCCCTTCTAAAATCGAGCACATAGGGTCCAATTAAACACACATAGATCAGGTATATGCTTCAGGGCAGTTAAAGGGTTTATTTTAAAGAAGGCATATACAAATGCATGGCGAATCAGCCATTTGTCTATAAACAATATGCTAACATCAACAGAACATGAATACAGAGGCCAACCAAATAAACAGAGTGAAATGCATATACAGTACGTTGTTATAGTCTGTAAAATCTTGACAGGGGGTTTACATCTATATAGATATATTTGGGAATCCCCACACCCCACTCACATACACTTTATAACACATTTGGCTTCTGGCAGCATCCATTATAGTCTGCACCACATTATCACTGTGGGGATAATCACCAGAGAAATAGAACATAAAGCAGTCAGAAATAATCTTGGAGGCATGATTAGGAACAATTGACAGGCAAATAGCCAATGGAAGGAAGTATAGAATTAAACTTGACATTTCAACTGTTAATAACCCTTAGTCAGAAAATAATTTAGTAAAAAAATCATGCAACTTATTGATATCTCATTGCTCTCTCTCTAAGCATATCACAGGAAATGACATGCTGAGGTCCCATTTGCTCTGGGGATGTTAAAGAATCATTAGAGGGTGCTAATTGCAGAAGAGGAGGATTATGTCCCCTCTTCCTTGTCAAAAATTGCACAAGGCTTCTCTCCTCCACTGACTCTCCTTTATTGCATAGCAGGAACAAGGTTGTAATGAAACAGAGGTAGAAATGTCTCCAATCAGATCACTGGTTATGTGGTCTTAAACTTCCATTATTTGAATTCTTTTTATGATTACCATTGTAGAGGCTAATTTACGGCTAATTCTAATTGTTTTCATCTTTTACATTTTCATGATCATCAGTGGGCAGAATGTTCTAAAGGTAGTTTTTAAGTGTTTTCATGATTGGGAACAAGTAGATTATTTTATGGTCAATTTTTTTTTTTTTATTTGGCTTTTTCTTGTCCCCCACCCCCACCCGATGACACCCCTCCAGCCCTGTGTCACTGACCTTCTCGTGAACTTACTGTTTATCCACCACTTAAACAAACAGGAAGGGGTCCTGAGCCCAGTTACCATAAGGCATAAATCATGCAAGCACACTTACCTCTCTGATTTACAGTGGTGTAAGCTCCATGGCCTTGTTCTATTTCAGCTGGATCATTTTTTAGGGATTTTTGCATTTTAATAAAGCCTTGTTTTGCACATGAACTCTGAGGTGAGTCTGACTGTATGATATACACCTTATGGTGAATGGATGCAGAACCCCTTCCTGTATGTTTGACTCTGCTTTGCATCAGTATTCCTGGGTGCTGCCTCATCTGTACAGTTATTCACCACTTACCCAGGCCCATGACAGGGATGAGTGGCCTGCCATGCTGGTCATGCAAGCATGGGCCTGTGTGTGTGGAGGTGAGTGGGAAGGGGGATTCTGTCACAATGGCAGACCAGACCCTGGTTTTCTGCCTGAGGATACCAACATGTGATGATGTGCATGCATGCAGTACCATACATGAACACCTGGCACCCCGAGGCTGCCCCTCTCCTATTCAATGTGCTCTCACTGTGTTGCCACCTGGCCTCCACAAGGTAGCAATTGAGCAGTGGCATGCAGCTTCCCCCCTTGCTGAGGGAAGAGAGCTCTCCTTAGAACACTGGATCCTCCCTTCCCTGGCTGGCCCCCGGAGTCAGTTCCCAAAATCAAGTCAATGGCGTAGCGAGCTGTAGCACTAGCACTGTGCCATCAGGCTTGCCTTTACTGGCAAGTTTTAAATGGCAATAGCTAAAACTGAATGTCAGCTACAGGTCATTTGTCATGGGACCTTTCTGTACAACCTGAACCTGGACTTATCACCTCTTTTCACTTGAAAAATGGCCCAAGACTGCCTAAATAGACAGAAATGTGGCTAGGAATTATTTTGCCATATGGAGGGAGTTCACTCTTTGGTAATGTGGCAAAAGAACATTTAGATAGGGAACAGCAAAACAAGATATAAATGGTCTAATGGCTCTGTTCTGAATGAAACCCCCAAACTTGGCCAGCTTGAAATAAAAAAAAAATGAACTCAGTCTCCAAAATAGCTCAGCATTTGACCCAATGCAAAAATGGTCCAAGAAGCAAATTAGGTCATTATAATGCTAACTAATAGCTTAACGTTTGGACAAATTTCAGCATATAATTTACTTATTGTTTGCATTTAGCGTCCTGTTTTTTTTTTCATAACTACTGCAGTACAAACATTAACATAAAAGCAGGATCACTGCCCATTAGAATTTGCTTGCTTGTGCTGTTTGTTTGCTCCTGTCATCATTTCTTGTTTGTGATTTTATAATTGTTCTACAGCATAAAAAATTATGCAGTAAGCAAAGATTTGCAATGTTAGTTATAGACAAGAAGCCAAAGCAGATATTTAATGGACAGTTATCCTGATCTCATGTTGTTACATAGCTATAAGATGAAGCTACTGTATATACAGAAAATATATGATGTTTAATCTGAACATTCCTATGTTTAAAGTGTCCAGTGGTAATTTTTCATTTAGTTATTTTCGACCAGCTCATTAGAATTTTCTGCCTCCAATATTGTGAGCACCTAATGTAAAAGCTTCACACCAAAAAATACTATTGTATCTCACTTCCTAAATTCTCTTCCATATGTCTTGCCATGTTGTGCTCATCTGGAAAGTGTTGCCTGAATTTAAATTCCTTATTTTGTGCATATTTGTGTAATGTACAATCATATTATACTATATCATATCTTGTTAATGACTGTGTGAAACATTATTCTAACAAACGTTCCTGTAGGACACTATTGTAAATGAGCCTTGCTTGATGCTTCTATCCAATTTAAACTACATAACTCGGTAAAAAAAACTGTGCTTAACATTATGTTTTTTCAATGATTTCTTTGAGACACAATGGCCACTCAATTCAATAATACCTTCTGGTTAGGAGAATTTAGGAACTTTTTCTGCTGACATTATTGTACACACTTGCAAAATAAACAGTTGTTTTCATGTAAGACACTATGCTGAATTATGCCACACTATAATCATTAAGCTTGGCATGAACATTAATCTGCTAGCATGACAAAAAAATTATATACAAAAGAAACATTTTAATTAGCACTTACTCGGGTACAATTTATCCCACCATGACCCTATGATTACACTAAGCTTCTGCCTAAGAACAAGTGTGCTGTATAATGATGCCATTTTGCTGCTAATTACAGGTATTCCTATAGAGACCCTGCTAAAGTGCAGATTTTAGTGTTGAGCTATCATAGACAAATTAACATGATGACCGATTTCTAACAAGATCACGGAAATCCTATAAACATTACACAGCTGATTTACTGATGGATATACACAATAATTTCCATTCTTACTCTGCATTTTCATGAGTAATTGAAGGGTGCAAGCCCGTAGTTATGTGGGGGAAGAGCTCCTCCCCCACATCCTACATATACTAAGCAGCAGACTCCAGCTCTGCTTAGAGCGAGTCGCACTCACTGCGTTGGTGCGGCTGGTCTCCCCCCCCTTCCTCCCCATCCTTGCTGTTGTCCTTGTGCTCCCTTCTCCTCCTGCCTCTCTCCTCCCGTTGTGTGTTCTCTTTTGTTTTGGGGGGAGGTTCGCCAGTCGTGCCTTTAGTTTGTCCACCGTTCTGCCATCCTCTGTACCTCGCCTAGTCCGTTCCTCCACTCATGGCTGCAGCGCTACTCAGGATATCTTGCTTACCGCCACGGTTATAGCCCTCGCCAACCTCCTCGTCATTTATTTCAGGACCCATTTTCCTCCGGTTCGGCACTCATACACTCACCCAGCTTCTACAATCTATAATCGGGGAAGTTGAGTAGCCTGCCTGCCTGTCTCATCTACCGCACCTGTGGATCGTAAGCTAATCAGAAGTTGAGCTAGAGCACTTAGCTGCGGCACCGGTGGCCGAATTACACTGAGCCATTCATTTACGATTTCTGTTGATGCACCTCGTCTTGCCGTGAATTGTCTCCTTCTCTGCATATCATCGCTATTTCACAATACTCCTACGGGGATACTGACAGAGCTTATATTCTCTCCCCGCTTGCAGGACTCGCAGCACTAGTGAGTTTCACTAGCACATCTCTAATTTTGGCAGTATAACAGTATTGGGACATGCTGTTTTCCCCAGATGCTACCTGGATTCTTCTAAGTACGCATATTTTACTTGCATTTACCATATAAGCCCTTCTCCTCAAGTTGCACCTGCGCTCCTGCACTATACGTAGTATTTTTAACCCAGCTCCTTTCAGTAATTCATGACTTATGCCGTGATGTTCGAGTGGGCTATGAATTTCATCGAAGTTCTTAATTGCTGACCACCTTCATATGCTGCAGTGACTGCAATGCTACTACTGCCGCATGCCCCACTTAATTTAAGGCATTCAATCATGGAGGCCCTGCCTTATTAAGCTCCGACCAGCCTCAGCAGTTTAACCTTCCTTGCTTGCATTATAGTTTCTGCTTGTCTACTCTAGTATAATACTAGTTATAGCTTGCACTCAGATGATTTCCCTTGCTGCATCGGATTCTGGCTGTTCTCATTTAAAGCCGGAACTCTTCTGCTGTGCTTACTAGCCTATATGAGGCTAGCCGCTCCTCTCAAACTTACACTTCTAGCTGACATACATGGAGTTCAGCCTTTTGACCTCTCTGCCTTTGCCCATCCGGCCGAGGGTTTGCGCTACTTCTACTCTGCACCTGTCTCGCCAGTCCAGCCAGAATGTGTGCACATTCTACCATTCGCCGACCTGTTACCATTTCAGCCAACCTGGAGCCCTTATTATGGACCCTTCTCAATTACCTAGCCATTTGTCATTTATTCTTGGGATGCTTCTGCCCTGCCGCTTCAGTCATATAAAATTATAACACCTACACTTTTACTGGTCACTCTCCGGAGTTGGAGGATGTGATCATTCTGCTACTCATTTCTTGGGGTGTCTTACTCGACTCCTTCATCAGTCGGATACAGAACAATCGTTGATATTAATTTCTTTTGGGGTCTCATCATACTAGACTAAGCTTCCTCCCTACAGGTGGGATACAGAAAGAAAGGCCAAAACCATCAAATAATAACAAGTGACTCTCAGTTCAAGCACCCAAGCACATTGCTCATACTATCCGATTCATATGTACTATAATCATTGACTTGATCATGTTCATGATGAAGTACCTAAGCACAAATCATTCCATCCTAGTACCTGGCAAACATTGTCTTCTTACCAGCTGGCCTCTGTATCCAACCATCTACTTCATCCAGCTACAGTACGTAACATAAGCACTGAGCTATGAACCACACATAACATAGGGCCAGCAAGGGAAGAAATTCCAGCATCTGCTTTTACTAGAAGTCTCTACACTGAAGGTTTTTGATGTACACAGAGTAGTTTGAGCCATGTTCGGAAACATTTAAAACAAATAACCAATGGGAAAAAATCCTTTTAGATGGACAACTGTTAATTTTTTATGCTGTTCTCAAGAAGAAATAGGAAAACTGCATTGTTTTATAATGGTCAAGAGAACTGAACTGAAAGAGTAACGCTGACCCAACATTTTGCATTTACTCTCTTTTCTAGAGAAGACATCACATTCTGCCACTGGCAATCTGCCCATGTGGAGGGATGGGACACAATATTAAAGCAGCCTCATTTAGAGATAAACAAATACAGAATATTACTGTGGCTCTTGAAAAAGGTTCAAATGTTACCCTGAACAATATTATCTTGACAGAACCACTGGATATGTTGTATTGGGGTGAAAACCCCATTAACTAAACATTGCAATGGACCTGGCTATATAACAAGTCCTGTTCTAGTAATGCTTCTTTTGTATAGCTGCTACTGTGTAGTACTGTGATTATGGACTTAGCACTGAGTTTGAGTCCTGCCTATGGGCTTCCTTTGTAATAAAATTATAATCGATGTTCTAATTCTGTATGACCCATAGATAATACTATAGCAAGTCAGCTGTTAAAAGTAGTGCTTCAAATGTCATTTGATGTAGACAAGTGCAAGGAACAATATCATACCTACAGCACATGCAAAAAGTAGCATCTAAAATAAACTTGCAGGCAAGGGGCTAAAATTATTAAACCAGGAAAGAAGCTTAGCAATGAGAATACATGGATAGGTAAACCACAAGCAATGTGTTGCAGTAGTAAACAAGGACGGGCTGGGCTGCAGTAAGTAAGGGCAAGGGAAGCTACTGTATATAACCACTGCACAGCTCACTAGTTAGCTAGCATTTAGAATATTTTAAGCAGTTTTGGTCACCACAATGCAAACAAAATTAATTTCAAACATAGATTAAGTTATAGCATGCTATAAAATGAATTCAGGACAAATGTAGCAAGCCTGGGTGACATTAGCAGATAACACTTTCCTAAAGTGTGTACAATGCAACAAAGAAATCCCAAAAATGCACACAATTCAACAAGCTGTTGAAAAAAGTATAACGCAGATTTACTGATTTGTTTTGTAAACTCTGATTTGTGGGATAAAATCTGTTATTTCTATATCTAGAAGCATAGTGAGGAAATCAAGGATTTTTCTTTATCAGCCTCTGAGTTGACTGGCTACAGTAACAATTAAGTAAATTAGATTATATAAACTGGATTCTGCTGGTTTGGACTCCTACAATGGAAATATCTGAGTGTTCTGCAGACATGGGGAAGGACCTTGTCATGGTTCTGCTAATCACAGGTTTTCTGAGTATGCTAACACTTCTTCATTTCTTGTGTGAAATATTTTATTATCATACAAAAACTTCCAAATGAAGATGCTTCGGGTGGGGAAAACTCCAATATGGCAAACATTAATTTGTGGCAATTTTCTTAACAAAATTGACCAATTTTATGGGAACAAAATGCAACATATTTCACGTTGAAATTTTCTTATGACATTTCATGAACACAAATAAGCAATTCTGAGTTTGCTCATGAAATAAAAAAAGATTCCCAGACCTGTTAGAGGGTTAGTTGGAGAGAAACTGGATCATGTGATTACACTGGGAAAAAGAGAAATGCCAGACAAGATACTGGTATTTAGATTTTTAAGAGGATTGATGGAGTTCACTAGAGGGATACTTTCCAACTATTATTACATACTGAAGACTTTTCAACTAATATTGGATAGTACAAATTTAGGCTGGAAGGGGTGATGGGATGATGAGAAACATTAGGAAACAGTATTTTCATTGTGAGGGTGATGAGCACATGGAATAGACTGCAAGAGATGGCTATGGAAACAGGGTACGTGGATGATTAAAAAAACATTACGCAGGCTAAGTGTCTACTGGAGCAGAAAACCACAGGAAATCTGATTTTAACAATTATGAGGAGAGATTACTTCTCAGCTGAAATAGCCTAAATGTAACTGCCATAAGGACAAGGAGTGAACGTGAACTTTTGATCTTGCTTCATCTTGCGGAACCTATATTGCTGTGCTCCTTCTGATTAAATATAGGAGTTCCAATATATACAGGTTACTCACCTGTAACAGGAGTTCTAGGAATGGCATATGTTGTTAATCCACACTTACTGGCAAGTTCCTTGCTGCTTTAAATCTTGCCAGAAGGTCTTCAAGCTGGCTCCTCCCATCCACCCGGGTGGTAAAACTCTCGGCTCCGCCCCATGACGCCAGGTCTAGCCCGCTGGAAGCCAGGTTGTGCGTCGAAGCCGGGGAGGTCGGGTGGGTTGTGTGGATGAACAACATATACCATTCCTAGAACCCCTGTTACAGGTGAGTAACCTGTATTTCTAGGGACATGGATATGTTGTTCTATCCACACTTACTGGCAGACTCCTAGCAGTTCTCCGGGAGAAGGAAGGCAAGGCGCACACCCCCCTATTCAGGAAACAAGGACTGGAGAACCGAGGTCACAAAACCAGCATCCCGGCGTGACTCAAGGTCAATGTGGTAATGAAGGTGTGTGCTGACTTCCAGGTAGCAGCCCTGCAGATTTCCTGGATAGGGACGTCCCTGGAAGCAGCCACCGAAGCAGCGGTATGGCGGGTAGAATGAGCTCTTATCCCTCTGGGAGGCTCCATGCCCGCCAACCTATAGCAGAGATCTAAGCAGGAGATGACCCACCTGCCTATCATCCGCTTGGCTGCAGGTCTGCCAGGTGCGGCTTCAGCGTAGGTGACAAACAGCTGGCGAACCTCTCCCCGAACTTCAGCTGTCCGCTCCTTATAATAAGAGAGCGCTCTTCTAGGATCCAAAGTATGGAGCCTATATTCGGCCTCCGAGGTGTGACTAGGGTAAAACACCGGCAGAGTCAACACCTGGTTAAGGTGAAACTCCGACACCACCTTCGGAAGTAATTTCGGTTGGGGGTGAAGGACAACCTTGTCCCTGTGGAAGACCAGATAAGGAGACTCGATGGAAAGTGCCTGGAGCTCTCCCATCCTTCTGGCTGATGAGATATCCACCAAGAAGGCAGTCTTCCACGACAGGTGAGAGATGTCACACCTGTGCATCGGTTCAAATGGCTTGCCCATGAGCTTATCCAATACCAGCAGTAGATCCCACGGAGGTGGAGGTTCTCGCACCGGAGGGGATATGTGATCAAGGCCTTTGAAAAAGCGCCCGACCACCTCTCCTGTGCCAATCGGGACTGCTTTCCGCCCGCGCCCGGTAAGCAGAGATGGCCGCCAGGTACACCTTAAGGGTCGTCGACTGAAGCCCTTGCTGAGAAAGGGACCATAGGTAGTCCAGAATGATGGCCAAGGAGCAGGAGGAAGGGTCCAACCCCTTATCCTGACACCAAATGGAGAATCTCTTCCATTTGAAGGCATAGCATTTTCTGGTCGACACCTTATGGGATGCCTCAACAACGTTGAGGACCTCGCTGGAAAGACCCAAGGCCTGGAACTCTAGCCGCTCAGGAACCAGGCCATCAGGTGCAGGGATTGAAGGTCCGGGTGGAGTACCTTCCCCTGGTTGACTGAGATTAGGTCCTGGCGGTCTGGAAGCCGCCTCGGGAGCCTGGAGCTGAGGCTGAGGAGATCTGGATACCAGAACTGGCGGGGCCAGTCTGGGGCTACCAGAATCACCTGCGCCTTGTCCCTTCTCACCTTGAGAAGCACCTTGTGGATCAAGGGAAATGGGGGAAAGGCATAGAAGAGGCCCAGGGTCCACGGCCTCGAGAAGGCATCCCCCTGCAGCGAGCCCTGCTGAGGGGGACGGGCATGAAACAGCCTCAGCTTCACATTCTCCCTGGAGGCAAACAGGTCCACCTGAGGAGTGCCCCAGTGGGAGAATAGATTGTGTACTACCTCTGGCAGGAGAGACCACTCGCGAGATGCAGCACCTATCCAGCTTAGGGCATCGGCCAGAGTGTTGGAGGCTCCCACCACATGGATGGCTAGGAGATCCACCTCCAGTCTGCTCATGAGGGACCAAGTACGGAAAGCTTCCTTGCAAAGGGGCAAGGAGTGTGTCCCACCCTGGCGGTTTAGGTAGTACATGGTCGTGGTACTGTCCGTCTGGACCTGGACCACTTGACCCAGTACAAATGGAGCGAAGGTGGTGAGGGCTAGTCGGACCACTCGAAGCTCCAGCAGGTTGATGTGGCATTGAGACTCCTGAGGGGACCAGAGGCCATGCACTCTGTGCTCCCCCAGATGGGCACCCCAACCCATCAGAGAGGCATCGGTCGTTAGAATGACCGTCGGCTCGGGGCGGACAAACGGGATGCCCTCCTGCAGATGAGCTGGAATGATCCACCACTGGAGAGCATTCCACATCTCCTGGGCCACCACTGGCTGGTCCAGAGGACCGGAGCCCTGTGACCATTGGTGGGCCAGCCCCCATTGAAGGGGACGCATGTGCCAGCGGGCCCAATGAACCACGCTGGTGCAGGCCGCCATGAGGCCCAGGAGGCACAGGAAGTCCTGGGCAGGGGGTAATTGCCCAACCAGAAATGATTGGGCAAAGGAGGCGAGAACCTCGGCCCTGTCCGCCGGGAGCCATGCTCTGGCTCGAAGAGAGTCGAGCTCTGCCCCGATGAATTGAATCACCTGCGTTGGCACGAGTTCCGATTTGGCCTCGTTGATGAGGGGGCCAATCTGAGAGCAGACCTGGAGGGCCAGATCCCTGGACCGCTCCACCTCCAGCCTGGAGGGGGCTGCAATCAGCCAGTCGTCAGGTGGTGCACCGGACCTTGGGCGATGCAGGAATGCTGTCACCACTGCCATGCATTTGGTGAAGACCCTGGGAGCTGGAGAAAGGTCGAAGGGCATGGCCCGGAACTCGTAGAGGGACCTCTCTGCTCTGATGCGAAGGAATTGCTGGTGGGACGGACGGATTGGGACGTGAAAGAACGCGTCCTGGAGGTCCAGAGAACAGAACCACATGCCTCATTCTAAGGATGGAATGATCTGAGCCAGAGTGACCATCCTGAAGGTTCAAGACCTTAGGAACTTGTTTAGGTTGTGTAGGTCTAGAATGGGGCACCAGCCCCCCGTCCGTTTTGGGACCAGAAAATACCTGGACACAAACCCTGGGTCTGGTGGAGGATCCGCTACTTCACTGATCACCTCCTTCTGGAGGAGCAGAGCAATGTCAGCTTGACGAGCTGTCAGAGAGGCTGCGGACCCCATAGCCCACCGTGGGGCAACAGCACAATAGGGTGGGGCCTGCTCGAATTCCAGAGGCAGACCTTTCCCTACCACTTCCAACACCCAGTGGTCTGCGGTGATAGTGGACCAGGCGGAAAGGAAGTGGCGGAGCCGTCCCTCCATGGAGGGGGGGGGAGCCTGGGGGGGGTGATGAGGCTGGGGGCGACACCCCTTAATCCATCACTAGGCAGGCTTGGAGGAAGGACCAGCCGAGGGACCTCCTGGGCCTTTTCCTCCTGGCTTCCTGCTGGAGGAAGCTGCAGGCTTGGCTTTGGGGTGCCAAATGCGTGCTTGCTGACCCTGATGTTGGTGTTGCTGGGCCGGACGTGCCGCGGGAGCAGAAAGCCAAAAGAGCTTATGCTGCTGCTGGCGGCCTTTGTCCTTCTGGGCAGACGTGACCAAGTCCAAGGTGGCACTGGACTTCTCGATCCTCTGGAGATGGCCTTCCACCCGGGCCCGAACAAGTTGGTACCCAGGAAGGGAACGTCTGCCAGCTTGTGCTGGGTATCCGCCATGAAGGTGGAGATCCGCAGCCAAGCTCTGCGGCACATGGCCACTGCGGCCGCTACTGACTGGGCACAAGAGTCTCCAATGTCGAGAGCAGTTTGGAGCTGTTGCTTTGCCACTGCCCTTCCCTGATCCCACACCTGCTTGACCGCAATCTGGAGGTCAGCTGGGAGATGAGGAATCACCTCATCCAGGGAGCCCAAAAGGGCGTGGGATTGGAAAAGTGTGCCATCAGTACGGCTGAACTGGCCTGGAGAGCCTAAGGAAAGCCTGGCAGCGTAACTTTACGCCCGGGTAGTCCAGTTTCTTGGACTCTTTATCTGGTGGCTTGTCCACATCCCGAGCGTTTCCGGAGTGCCGGAAAACGCTGTCGGTCACCAACCCCTCCACAAAGGGGTGCTCCGAGAATCCAGAGAGTGAGCCGGTGGGAACGGCATACTTCCTGGCCCTCCTGGCCGAGGGAGCAGGACAAGAAGCCAGCTGCTGCCATAGCTCCAGGGCCGGGCCAACAATGGCTTCGGCCACAGGAAAGGCCTCCGTAGGAGAATCCCCTCGGTCCAGTATCTCCGTGAGGGGATACTTAGCCCGCTTTGACACGGGTTCGAGCTTCATCCCAGTAGATTCTGAGATGAGCCGAAGTAATTCCATGAACGAGGATGGGCTCTCGTCCACCGACTATCCCATAGAGGACTCCAGGTCAAGAGGCCTAGAGAACAGGGAAGAGTTATCGTCTGACTCCGAGGAGTCTGCAAACAGCTGCTGAGGGCCTGAGCCACCCTCCACCTGCCGAGTGCAATCGGGAGTGAGGGTGACCGACAACCGATGGGGCAACCCATGACCCGACCGAGAATCCTTGGTCAGAGCCCCAGTTTTTGGTTGTGGAGGCGGGGGTTCCACCACGATGGGTGGCACAGCTGGTTTCGGCTGAACAACCGGTGCCGGCTGCTCGATGACCATGAGGGGTTGTTTCGGCCGCTCAGGTGACAGCCACTTAATGGCCGGGGAAGCCGATGGATTCGGCTTGTTCCCGGTCAGAAGGAGCTGCTCTCACATCAAGTCCTCGTAGCGTCGGCGCAATCTGCGCCGAAGCCTTTCCTCCGAGGAGGAAGAGGACAAGTGGCACCACCGCTTTCCTCGATGCCGAGACCGAGACCGCCGGTGTCGGTGAGATCGGCTGGACCGAGAAGAGGTCCGAGACTGAGACCGTCGGTGTTTCCGAGGGTGGGTCTGGGAGGAAGCAGGGGAAACCCGTTCCTCCCTCGGCTCGGTAACCTTAACCGGGGACTCCGGCACAGGATGCGCAGAGCCAATCATTGGTTTCCACCAAGGAACCGTGAAGAAGGGTTGCCGCTTCTCCGTCGACACAGTCCATCTGATGGGTCGGTAAAACTCGACCACGCCGACGTAGTGTCTCAGCCGGCTGACCTGATCGGGGACACCATGAAGCCAGCGGCTCATTACAAACTCCTCACCAAAGTCGAGTGTCAAATGTCCGGGGAAGAGGACCTCTCCCGCTCCCACGAACACCAACGGTGGGACTTACCCTTCGAGTCCTTCTTCTTGGACCAAGAGGAATGTCCCGATGGACCCTCACCTTTTATAGAGAGGGATTGACAAAGCTCCTTAAAAGAAGCCGTGTAGGAGGAGCCCAAGGAGAGTGGGATAAATGCTGCGGCTGAGGAAGATGAAGATGCGGCCTGGGCCGCCTCCTCCTCGAGGGTGATCATCTGCTCAAGTTGCTCAGCCGAGCCTGCCACTGCGGACACCGCCCAACGGGCCTCCTTTGACTTCACTGGAGGAACACGTCTCTCGGGGCGCCCAAGTTGGAGTCTGGCAGCACAGTCTTCGAGGACGTTGACCAAGAAGGACTTGCACAACTTGCAGGCCAGCGGATCGTGATCAAGCCCAAGGCAATAGATGCAAGTGGAGTGCAGATCGGTCCAAGACATCTTCTGCCTGCATGGGCACCGCCGAAATCCGGGAGTTGACTTATCCATTGCAGCCTTGAAGGAAGAAACAGACCGAAGTCTTGTAAACTTTAAAATTAGTTTCAGGTTAACCGAAGAGTTTGGATCCAGGCCTAAAACGCAGAGTGCTAAGGAGGGAACCTGAGCTTCCAAGCAGTAAGGAAGATCTGGCGTCACGGGGCAGAGCCGAGAGTTTTACCACCCGGGTGGGTGGGAGGAGCCAGCTTCCGGCAAGATTTAAAGCAGCAAGGAACCTGCCAGTAAGTGAGGATAGAACAACATATCCATGTCCCTAGAACAAATCTTCTTCTGATTGTTAGGTCTACCCCCTTCAAAGGGGTGTTCTTCAATGACAGCATTTAAGTAATAGGGACTTCAGCTTGGAAATAAGCTCCTGTGGTGAGGGAGAAATTACTGTAACTGACTTAGCATAATCCACAGGATTTTTGAATTGAGGACAAGGAAATATTTGAGAGAACAGAATTCCACATATTGTTTGGTTCAACATAATATCTTAGGTTAGTGTTGTCTAGTGGATAAAGCACTGCTTAGCAGTCTAGAGATACAACAGCATATATTTAACTGCTGTAACAGTGCATTGAACTAACTCTATTCTGCTATTTCTGTTTCATAGACAACATTTCTTTTAAGGTTCACTTGTCTTTTTGCCCCAGAATCTGAAGAAGTTTTTGTCAACTTATCCATGGAATCTGTACAAAAGGCATTCATCCGGATTGTAATATGTCACAGTGCACCTGTTGTAACATCATAGTGTCAACCATGATAACAGACTGCAATATCACAAATGCAGCAGTTATGGGATCAGTAGGGGAATAGTCAGATTTTTTTAAACACAGTGAAATATGTATTTGTTATTAAATGTGAAATATCTTGAAATCTGATAGTAATACAAAGCACAAACCTACAATATATTAACACTAAATAGCAATTTATATGATGTAAGAGTTTCAAAAATGTTACTTTTGTGGCAGCATGCCATATAAGTCATGACAGTTATTTTGTTGGGGTCAAGGCACAATGGAAAATGTTCCATGGCATGAGAAGCCATGGGAAAACCTCATTTCACAAAGCCTCAGATACTAAAACACTACTCGAGCAATGTGGCAGCATATATCTGCAAGGTGCAATCAAAATAATTTATTTTTTATTTTTTATTAGGTCTAGGATTACAATACCTTTGAGCAAGGGCTCTTTTACAAAGGTTCCACGTCAGGTTACAATTCAAAACATAAGACATGTAAGTCAGATTACAAATTCAATACACAGGACAAGGTTACAAAAGTGTAAGCTAAACAGAGTTACAAAGCATCTGAGAAACAAAACAAGTTTTGGAGTCTAGGTTACAAGGAGATAGCGGATGAGGTGCAGAGAGGATAGAAGACAAGACAGAGGAAGAATAGAGGGGGTGGAGAGCTATAGAGGAGGAGTGTAGCCAGAGGCATTGTCGTAGACATAATGTGGGACATGCGTGCTAAGGGGTAACCAAGTGCTAATAGGAGAGAGAACTGCATAAGGTTAAGGAAATATTCATGGGGTCAGCTAGTGGAGGCAGTCACAGGAGCTAGAGGCAGTGAGAGAGAGGCATAGCCTTGATTTAAATGCACCAAGGGTAGGAGTGGAGGAGATGTAACTGTTTAGACCATTTAGCCAGCTGGGTGCCCTGTAGCCAAAATATCTTTGACCTTGTGAGGTATGACAATGTGGAACCTGCAGGAGCTGTGATTCAGACCTCCTGGTTGAGCAGGGGTTATTGCTAGGGTGCAGAGTGCACACACTCCAGGGGACGCAAGGCCCATAGTTATTTTCTTCACCATGGTGCAGGTTAGGTACTTTATCTGATTGGTGAGTTGCAACCATCCAGTTTGTGCATAGAGGTCACACATACGTGTGAGGTGGTGGGATCCAGTGAGAAGTCGGCAGGCCTTGTTGAGGGAGGTGGATATGTGTCTAAGGGCGGTAGCAGGGGCAGAGCCATAGCTGATAAGCCCATAATCAATAATGGAGACAACAGAGCTCTGAACGGCGACAGTCAGGGCTTCTGGGGTATGATGTTGCCTATGCTGGAAGAGAAGGCCAAGGCAAGTATTTACTGCCTTGGCTACAGAGTCAATGTGGGCTCTGTAAGTTAGATGAGGGTCTAGAGTGATCCCAAGGTACTTAGAGGCTTGAACCTGTTCCAGGGTGACTCCATGACTGGTTTTGATGGATAGGGAGTGAAGCTTATGCATGTTATGAGAGCTGCTGAACATCATAGACTTTGTTTTCTTATTATTGAGGATCAGATTGTAATTTGAGAACCAATTTTCACCAGATGTGAAGCCAAGCTGAAGGTTGTCTTGTAGAGGCTTAGGATCCTTGTGGGAGGCAAGAATTACAACATCATCTGCATAGAGGATGATTGTTTTGGAGCAAGAATTTGGAAGGGAGTTCAGGAACAAGCTGAATAGTAGGGGGCCCAGAATGGATCCCTGGGGGACACCTGAGCGAACAGGCCTGGTATCAGACAGGACATCTGCAATTTTTACTCTTTGAGACCGGTTCTCCAAGTAGCTTTTGAACCAGACAGTGTCGGGAGAGAGCCCAGCTTTCAGAAGTTGCACAAGCAGTAGGCGTGATGGACAGTGTTGAACGCCTTAGTCAGATCGATAAAGACGGACCCATTTAACTGACCATTGTCCAGTGAGCTATGAAGAATGCCAGAGAATTCCAGTAGGGCAGATGAGGTGCTATATTATACAAATATAAGTAAAATGGCTTTAGGTGTTGATTTTCAAGGACCATGTTTCACACAGACTTGCCCAGAAAAGGAAGTAAAGGTATTCTTTGAAATACTACTGTAAAATATTTTATATAAAGTATTGTTTTTATACAGAAACCCACAATGTGTTGTGAAAAGGAACACCTATGCTGGCAGAGGATAGTTAATGGTCCCAACAGACTTTAGACAAAAGGACTCAAATACTGGGTAGACATTAGACAGTCCATGAGTATCAAACTGTTGCCATCTATTTTCCCATTTTGGAGTACTTTTGTTTTCTTTCACACTGCATGCATGCAAACATAATTACAGGTTAGGCTAATACCAACTTGAAACTGGTACTCTAAAATTTCTGTAATACAGTACAAGTCACTTAAGCTAGACGTTGATAATCAGGACATCAACTTGATTGAATCATCCCTCCATGGTGGCAATGTATTTCAACAGATGTGCCAACTTTTTAAACAGGATGGATCTCCCACATTATCAGGATGATTTCCCCATTTACACAGCAGCAAGTAAAAAAGCTTACTGCAAGCACTTCCCGACATCTTGGGGACTTCTGGCAGCTTCATGTGTGTCGACCTAGTCTGCTTAAAGCATCTTGAGGCATCCCCATATACTCATATGCATCCCACCACCATAATCTTTCCATCTCTCCTTGCCCTCCTCCCACTTCAAGTCCCACATAAACAAAATCACTAACTGACCGTAACACAAACTGTCCAGTCACATGTTTCTCAATCTAGGGTTCCTGGCTGATTTCACTCCCCAGCTCTCATGGTGACTCCCATGATGACTTCCAACTTCTGCTGTAGAACTCCTGGTGCCAGCAATCCCTCCTCTTACTCCCACCCTCACTGCTACTTTATTTTGTATTATCCCTATCACTGTCTAATACCTAGTTGTCCATGCTGTTCCTACTATCACAAATGCTACCATTACCACCCACTAAGAAAAAACAGGTCATTTGCATGCAGGATGGTGCTGAATAAGCAGGAGGCAAACTGTGTGAGACAGACCCTGACAACTGTAGTGGACAGTACAGACCAATGGCAGTAACGGTGGTAGCACTCAGAAACACTGGTGGACAGCAGAAAATCTGCAAACAAAACTCTTCTCTTAATGCAGATATCCTCTAAATTCCGATGAAAGGCTGTCCACCAGGGTTTCACAATTAAGTGGCTTCTGCTGTGCATGGTTGTGATGCCACAATTGTGTATTACAGACATTTTCTTTAAGGGTATCTACACAGAGACATATTACACTGGACTATAAGCCACTGGCATCAGAACCTCCCAGAAAGCTTTTGCAGAACGGGTTTTCTCACTTCAACATGCCTACGTGCACATTACTGGTGCAGAGCATTGCCTATATACTGTAACACGGGCCGGACTCAGCCACTTCAGTTCTTCTCCCACCATTGACAGAGTGAATGTTGGACCTGTACAAATTCTTGCAGCCTTGACATCTCTACAGTTTTGCACCAACATGATGGAATGATTTGTTCTATAAGGGTTGCAACTGCAGTGTTTACATGCAGCCTGTCATGGCATGGCCATGAACCCAAAATGACTACTTAGAAGTCAGTGGGACATTTAAACAAAAGCAATAATAATGACACCATCCAAACCTCTAAACCCACTTAAAGATTTGGCATTCATTACAACATGTACTTTCTCAAACGCTTCAGTGATAACAATGTACTAGAGAATATAATTTTGAATTTCCAGTTTTCCCTTCCAGGGTTTAGAACATACATAGTAACCTATACAACAAGTCCATATAAAAACATGGGACAGTCCCCTACTGACCTCATAGTGCTCTTGTCTATGACATTTTGGTGCTCACCATGACGAGAGTCTGTAATGTCAAAATCAGCAACTGTGAGGCCACTTAGGGACAGTCAAATGCTATCTAAATAGAAACATAGAATGCGTAGTCAGAAAAGGACTGCTAAGCCCATCTAGTCTGCCCTTTGTTGTCTGCCTAGCACTACACCCTGAACTCTATTTAGTCACAGGTGTTCCTTCTTTCTTACCTCTCTTTATAATACCCATGTGCCCATCCCACATATGTTTGAAGCTTCCCACTGTCTTAGCCCCTACAATCTCTTCTGGCAGGCTGTTTCAGGCATCCACCACCCTTTCCATGAAGATGTATTTCCTCACATCCCCCTTAAATTCCCCCCACCCAGCTTCATAGCATGCCTCCTTTTCTGGTGCTCCTCCTCCTGTGAAAGAGACTCCCCTCCTGCACTTTGTTCACTCCAGTGAGGTACTTGCAGGTCTCAGTCATGTCCCCTCCTGCTTTCCTCTCCTCTCCTCCAGGGAGTACAAACTGAGCTCCTGCAGTCTCATATGGTTTCTTTTGCAACCCCCATACTATCTTAGTAGCCCTCCTCTGGACCTCTTCCACCTTGTTGATGTCCTTGCATAAGTGTGGCCTCTAGAACTGGACAAAGTACTCCAGGTGGGGTCTTACAAGTGACTGATATAGAGGCAACACCACCTCCCTTTTCCTGTTAAAAACCCCCCTCCCTATGCACCCCAGCATCTATCTTGCCTTGCCTACTGCCTTGTCGCACTGCCCTACATGACACAGTGAAATATGTTCTGCATAATCTGAAACATTTAGAAGATCAATAACAAGTGAAAGTGCAAAAAACAAAACCCAGAAAATATTTCAATGTTTTGGTGAATAGAGTATGGGGTTAGTAGTGCTTATGTAACTGTAGTTTACTTTTTGGCTTTTCTCTATTCCCACTCTTGGTAGGTAAGCCGGGTAGTGAGTAGAGAATAGAAAGTCAAGCACCAAGGGTGAGTAGAGTGCTGGAGAAGGAGGAGGCAGGGGTTGATGGTGGGTGTTTCGCATCATGCTAAGCGGGGAACTGCCGTGGGAGTCTGGCCTTTATCGGGATGTGGGAGGAGCTATTCCCCCACACTGAACCTCAGGCTTTAGCCTTCCCATTCAGTGTTTTGGTGAACAGAGTATGGAATTAGTAGTGCTTATGTAACTGTAGTTTACTTTTTTGATTTTCTCTATTCTCACCCTTGGTAGGTAAACCGGGTAGTGAGTAGGGATTAGAAAGTGCAAAAAGATTACCTCCTCCAACCCACAGAGAGTATGACCAGTAGCATGCAGGACTGGAAAAAAAACAGGTGGAGGAAACCTTTGAGGACCCATGGCTACTGAATCATCCGTCCGCCGGGCAAACTAAGAGAAGACAATCCTAGGTTCTTGCAACTATATTCTAATTTCTGAGTAAGGTGAACTGATTGTAAGGATGATGTTCCATCTTGGAGTCTCTTGGACGATGTGTTCAGGAAGGTTGATTCCGAGGTTGAAGAGGCAGGTCCAATCTGAATGAATGTTCGGATCCCAAATATGGATTACGTCCAGCTGAAAAGGGGTGAACATGGTCCAGGATTCCAATGTGATACTGGGTGATATCTGATTGGGTACAAAGTCAATGTGAGCATGAATTAATTAAATAAGCTGCCAGACTCTGAACTGTGGGAAGTATGGTGGGTTATGAAATCCTTAAAGTAATCTGTCAGACTTTGAAGAGGGTATGAGCAAGATAAAGTGCTTAGTTCCTTTGTAGAGTGGTAAGTGGTTCTGATATTTGCATTGTTCTCCGGAAGAGCTTTCTCTCGATACTGATTAAGAAAATGCAGGAACTGAAAAGGCTAAATGGTGGAGTAGTAGAGGCTTGACATTCGGATTAGGGTCTCAAGGCTTGGAGTTCAGCGATTTGTAATATTTCACTATGAAGGCATCTGGAGCTGATCGGGTATTGCTGTGGCTTAATCGCCCATGTCAGGAGCTTAAGTGGCCATGGTGGCTTTTCCTTGCTGGTGGATCCAATGTCTGAATGCTGTGAGGAGCCCAAGAATGGGTCTTGCATGAGTCTATAGACTGATGTGGCAAAGGGAAGTTGAGAGCTAGCATAGAATGCAATTGGTGCCTATCATGCTTTGTCAGGTACAGGACTGTTGTGGGGCCTAACTGGGGATAGAGAGGTGGTCAGGTCGGTTGCAGATATGCAGACTGAGGAATCAATGGAAGCCTGCTCTCAGTGGTGGTATTTGCTGGAGGGAGTATGGGAGGTAGATCCTAATGGATGAGCTAGAAAGACCACTGGTTAGGTAGCTGGCATGATTTAGGGTAACATGGCTTATTCAGGGAATACAAATTGAATAACATGGTCAGATTCAGCGCTTTTAGGAGAAGACTATGAGGAAAAGATATAATGGATGATGGCAGTACTGCTATGAGGTATCCTGCAGTTCCCGTTATCATTAACAGTGACGGTTATTATGGAGTTGGTACATCTTGGAAGGACTGAGGGATACATTTTCAGGTAAGAAGATAGGTGTGAAGGACACTCCGCTAAATCTTGGATCCTATGAAGACATTGGTAGGTAGTGGCATTTATACCATTTGAATTAATAGAAAATATAAGGAAACATCCTGCTGTGTTAGTTGGGAGATGAGATCTTGTATAGTCCAGATGAATGGGATTCCAGAATTGGGTCCTGGGGAGACTATTGGGAAGTACTGGTGATTTTATGGAGATGTAAGAGTCTGTAGGGCAAGCTGTTCAATGGATATTGAGAGAAGAAGGTTTTCTCAAGTGAGATGAACAGGTACTCCATAGAGCACTGGAAGGGAGCTGTTATGATGGCCAAGGTAGGAGTATGAGACGGATGAACGGGTAGGAGTAGTGGATCAGGCAGGGATGGTGGACATCGACAGTTGTAGGAAGTCCCAAAAAGAGACACAGCAAATGTGCAGGTGCCCCGAGGTGGAAGGTAGCAGTCCAAGGATGGAGACAGAAGTCCAAGCAGAAGACCACAGACTGAAGGATGGAGCTGGAGAAGAAGACAGCAGAGGCCAGGCAGTACTGACATCAGCAGGTGCAGGTAAGGCACGGAACTGGGGACAAGCGCCACAGCACACCGGAATGGGATGCAGAAAAGCTGCATCAGGCCTTGGGCAATGGATCCATGTATGATCAACAGTGTATCCAGGGACAAGGTGCTGTGAAGCTGAAGCATTATGTTCCCACATCCGAAGGAAATGGTGAACAGAAACTGCTGATAGCAAATGAGGGGAATGGGTTCCCACCTCTGAAGGAGATGGCGAACTTGCACTGCTGACATGAAAAGGGCAGCAGTGATGCGTAGAAGGTTCCCCTCTCCGAAGGAGATGGCGAACTCTAATAGGTTTTAGCGGGGTGCAGCAGTGATGGGGAATGGTTTCCCACCTCCGAAGGAGATGGCGAACTGGAATTGCTGATAGGGAACTGCACAGGAATCGTTGATGGAAGACCTCTGGAAGAGACAAAGGCAGCATAAGGGGAAAACTGTAGAAGGCCTCAGGCACACATCCTTGAAGATGAGCAAATAGCACATATTCAGCAGGAAGTAAGGGGGAAGGCAGGCAGACATGTCCGTGAAGAAGACAATAGGGAAACAGATTTGTCCAGAGTAGCAATAAGGGAGAAGATGGCAGCAGGGAGTTGAAGATCAGGAGCGTGGATGAGGTTGAGCCAAAAGGCAAGCCACAACTACAATGCCCAGGAGCACAGGAGGTAGTGGAAGACAAGTGGCAAGAAAGTTCAGGAGTCTGTTGGACCGAGTCGAGGTTGAGATTGAACAAGCTGGTGGGGTCCAAATCCAGAATGGGAGGAGGCCAAGGCAGGGAAGAGTACATTGAATCCATGGTTAGGATACTGAAGGCAAATGGGGCATAGCAGTTCCATTTCCAAAGGGAATGCGGCAACCAGACATCAGGTATAGAATGCAGTTGGTTGAAACAGGAGACTGAAGACACAGGCTCCCATCCCTGGTAGTTGGTGCAAGCTAACCTTCACTCAGTGTCACACTGGGCAGAGTTAGGGATGGAGACTGCAGGCAAAAGGCTGAGTATAGAATCAGCTGAGATAGAGGTAGAGGAAACATGTTCCCATCCCTGGTAGACAGGATGAGCCTGTCTTCCCTCGACACCTCAGAAGGCAGCGTTAGGGATGGAGGACGTTGGGGGCTGGTAGTGTTGGTAGTTGGTGGTAGAGAATCCAGCCAGCGAAATGGTAGGTGAATTGAAACAGATTCCCATCCCCAGTAGACAGGGCAAGCCTACCTATGATCAATGCCTCAAAAGGCAAAGTTAGGAATGGAGACCGGAAGACTACTGGTATGGACTGAGCAAGGAAAGGGCAGGTGAATACTGCAGAATAAAAGGTAAGCAAACAGACAGTAGCAGGAGGAAGGGAATATGAGCAGAGAACAGAAGGAGAATGAGCATAAGGGGAACAGAATTGGAGGAAGCAGGGAAACACAGAACGGGTAATGCCAAACAATATGGGAAAGATGAGGGAAGGAGCATGATTTGAGAAGGACTTGGGGGAACCATGACATGGGACGTGAAGGGGAAGCAGGAGAGTTCAGTAGCCTTATCAGCAAAGCAGGGGAGACAGGTGATTATAAGTGCTGGAAGGATGGGAAGTAGTGGGGTTATAAAGGGGTAAATTCTGAACAAGATGCTGAGTAGGGCATATGAATGCAGAGACCAGAAATGGTGCACAAAGGTGAAAATCATGAGCAGCTTTGGTGGCAGACAAATCCACTGGAGAAGATTATTTGTAAGGGCTGACAGAGTGAAGTAAATACTAGGAATCAAGAACCAGGCTAGTGGAAACAAGGAGCTAGGCTTCATGTAATAGAAGGGACTGGTGATGGAGATGGAGTGCCAGCATCAGAAGCCCAAAAGACAACACAAGGGAGCAAGGGACTAGGGCGGGGGGGGAATCTTTTTTCTTGTTTTGTTTTTTGTTATTATGAGAAGGCTTTCTGGTTCAGAGCAGTAGGACACAACAATAAAAGCATTAAACATGGAGAAAGGGAGAAATGTAGAATCCAGTTTCATAGTTCAGCAATTTCCCATTGTGCAAATACCAAGTGCCAGCCTTCCTACCTGAAGTATCCAAGTTGCAATGGCATTACATGGAAAGGGGAGTAAACATATTAAGTGTCCAATGGAGTGAGTCACTAGACCAGCCCCTAAAGGCTGTTTACAGAGGCAGTGGTTGGGAGCTGGATGGGACACAGGAAAACAAGCCCCAAAAGGTAGGAGGATACAGGTGCAACCGGAGAGATATCGCAGTGGAAGCAGGAACAGCGCTATACCAGAAAAGCCCCAGGCAGTAATGTCAAAAATGTCAGGAATGCAGAACGCAGTGTGTGTGAAACCAAACACAGGAACAGCAGGCCACTTTAAAAACCAATGCCACTAAAGTGGTGGAGGCAGTGGCAGAGAGAGGGCTACTCACGGGTACAGGGAGCAAAAGGCAGCTCAGAAGGTGCAGAAGAATCCATGGGCGAGGAGGAGGCCAACAGGCACCGGAGGCCAGAATAAACTTGGCAGAGACCCACAGAATACTGGGTTACACCGGAATGTCCCCAAACTGCCAGGAGGATGGCAACAGGAGCAGAACGCTACCCAGAGAACAAGAAGGCCAGAGGAGGGAGCAGGATGGGCCAGAAGGGCACAGGAGGCAAAAGGGGGGACTGAAGGGCTGAGGGAACAGAACGGAGGAGTACAGGAATGCCAGACTGGGGCAAGGAGTGAGCAAGCAGCCAGGATGGGAGGAGACAACAGCAACAGTGGAGGACAACACAAGGAAGGTATGGGGAAGGGAGGAGGGAAACGGGAGGCAGAAGACAGGATAGGACAGCAGAAAAGGGGGGGGTGACAATAGGAAGGGAGGAAGGGGCAAAACAACCACAGCAAAATGATGGAAAACAGTAGGGGGGACAAGGGAGCAGAAGAAGGGAAATAGAGAAGCAGGCAGGAACAGGAGGAGGCTCAGCCACATGAGCCATGCAGGAGCTCAGTGCTTGCAAATGGAGAGTGATTTAAAATGTGCTAAGCAAGGAATTGCCGTGGGACGCTGGTCTTTATAGGGATGTGGGATGAGCTATTCCCCCACACTGAACCTCGGGCTTTAGCCCTCCCAAAAAATATAATTACTGCAATAGACAAATGCCATAATTTCAAGCTTTTTATTTTAGTAGATCCCTGCTCTTTAAAGTCACTGTGTTGCCTTTAAAACATCAGCGGCTTAATTCTCAGTCACATATTCTGGCACTAAGTTGTCAATGCAGCAAAGTAATGCTAGCAATGATATTGTGACACCACTGAATTGTGCTCAGTGGGGGTTGCATTCCTTACCTGAGCACCCACAATGATCACTGTGTGTAGTCAGGAGAGGGGTGAGGGCTGGCATGCAAATGGCCACCAGAATCATACACAACAGCATGAAAACCTGGCAGGTACAGTTACAGACATCTTCGCTCCACTTGGCTCTAACCTTCTACATTCTATATCTGTGTATATGTGTGTGTGTGTGGGGGGGGGGGACTAGACCACTAAAGACAATATAACATGGAGTCATTTAGGGAGGGGCATGCCACGTGCCTGGTGATGTAATCATAAATGGGAATGGCACTGTGCCATGCAGCTGGCTCAAAGTCATACTCTGCTGCTCTGGTGTGTTAGCAAGTGCAAACACTGCCTGCAAAGGCTAACACTCAGAAAGTCAAACAGCACTGTGTCAATGTCACATGGTGGGGGAAGGGGCGCTCCATTACCCTGCAACATGCGGCCAGCTTCGTGAATACCAGTTTATGCTGGCAGTGTAACTGTATGTGTGCAAATGTCCATTTTGTTCCATTCTCACCAGCAACTCAAAATCACCAGCCCCCCCTCCCCATTTTCTGCTGTAAAAAAAAAAAAGGAAAAATTAACATTTTGTTCCTTTATGAATGCATCTGGACTGGTAAGAAAAGTGTAGTTAACTGGATTTGTGGTTAAAAATGCATTTTGGCCTACATATTTTCAAGACTGAGACACATTTTCTAAAAAATTACCAACCACTATGATAATGTGTAAGCTAATCAAGATAGCACATTCTTAAAAGTTTTGGTTCACAGCACATTTTAAAAGGTTTTAGTTTTTCTTGAAATATTTTACCCACCCTAATTTGGAAAAGAGCCTAAAAGAAACTAGGATTACAGAATTACCACAGAACAAAAATCAGACCAGCTGGCAGTGAAAAAGCCAGATGATGAAGTACTTCTTGTGAGGATTATTTTCAACAACATTTTTACAAATCTGGGTAAATGGGATTTTATTAGTTCTAAATTGCTAACAGGCTAATTAGTTTTAGTAAAACCTAAGGGAGGTCATTGGTATGGTAATGTTGAAGTGCTTTTCACTGGTCTTAAGATATCACCTGACCATTGATTAATCTCTGTTATATGCACAATTCATATCTAGCCTATCATTATCTACCTAGCAACAGTCTAACTATATGAAAAGAAAACATTTTTCCATTAAAAAAATCTGTTTTATAAATGCAATAACCTACTCCAAGACATGAGTGTATGAGGCACCAATGCACCTCCTGGGTTGTTGGGAGGACAAATGGTTTTCAGCCTTTTGCCTCACAACCACTTAGGGAGTGCATTGTTGCCTGAGACACCCATGTCCTGTTAAGGGTTATAGCTTACATGCTATCAGTGAAATGGAGTAAGGGAACAGTTAATTTGTTTAATTAGTATTTCGGAAAGACCTTTGAGCGTGAGCTCTTTTACAAAGGTTGCACGTCAGGGTGGACAATAAGACAATACACATATTCAGTGGTTATGGAGGCCTGATCATTAGGCATTAAAGAGCGATTACATGACAATTAGACAAATAGGAGAAAAAAAACTGAGCAGTTGTAATTGAATACTAAGCTATTTCTAATCGGTTGCCCTAGGTACTTTTAAAACCTCCGTCCGTTGACGAACCTATGGCAGAGCAACTGCATAGGGTTTAACGCTATCCCAGATGGCGAGAGGCTGGGTGACAGTGAAACAAGGGGAACTGGGCTGAAACCAACCGCAGACAGCGAGAGGTGGGGATAGTGAAACGGGGGCTATGATGGGGGGAGCAGCTCAGAGGGCTTTGCTCTAGTATGGTGTGTGTGTGTGTGTGGGGGGGATGATTTGGGAGGGCGTATGTACTCATCATGGCCTGGGGCATAGATCTCACCGAAGTAGTCTGTCAGCTACATCTTGGATCTAATTTCATCATACTGAACACAATGTAATGCATGTTTACATGCATTTTATATGAAGAAAAACAAAAGTAGTCTAAAATGTGAAAACAGGTGGCAATGACTAGAAACACATGGACAGGCTGTCCTAATCATTGAGTAGGTCTATTGGGACTATTACCTATCCTGCTACCAGCATAGGTTATCGTCTTGATAATACCTCACATACAATATGTTGTGGATTCCTGTATAAAATAAAAGCTCTTTGCACAAAATATTTGACTCTTTCACAGAAATCCAATAAAATCTATCACTGGGTTTGCCAGTACACACCGAATGTTTCACTGAATCTAGTCTTGCTTAACAGTACTGAACAGAAAGCTATCAGTATGATTGGACCACATTGTTTCAATTATGTCACAGCTTCTTTCCTTTTTTTCTTAAGCTTTTGGTGTGATATGGAGGAATGATGTTCAAATAACTTTTCTGCCCCATACTCTTTATATCGCCCCTTATTTTATTCAGATAAATAATTTAAACATTTTTTTTTTACTTATTGTTTTTGCCTCCACTCTCTCCACAGCCATCCTTCTCCTCCTGGCTGGCCCTCTGACAACCCCGGCTCACTACTGAACCTGCGTCGCCGGCTTCGCAAGCGGAATCACTACCATTGTGCTGGCAGGCTGGCAAAAATTGAACCTTTTTAGTGCTTCAACAAGGAACAAAACCTTTGGCAGAAAACAAATGTGGAGTATTGGCTAATGCATTATTATTGACTCCCTCCATGGCGTTTTAGAAATAAAATTTGCTTTGTTTTGCTGTACTTACTGTGATGGAAAATATTGGAGAAAATCAAGGTATTACTGTATCATGGTCAAAATGGCAGAAATCATGGAAATCATTATAAAAGTCATAAAAGAAATGGAGCCATTGCTTGTTAAACAAATTACCTCTATTATGACATATTTTAATACAAGCATATCAGCAAAGATTTGACTGCTGCACAAAGTCCTTGTACAGATGGTCCAATGATGTTAAAAATTAACTGTACAACTGGTCCAATAACATGCGGCAAATACAGTGCACTGCTGAGGCTCATGTACAAGCCCCAGAATCCCATACTGGGGCCAACTGGGGACCAAGCGCATCGAGGCGACGGGTGAGACAAAAATTTATGGGTCTGTGATTTGCAAACACTAAAAATTAAGGTGTCTTCATTAAAAGTGCTAATTCATGGTGTTATAAAGGAAAATGCCAGAAATCTTGAGGTTGCCATGGAAAATACCTAAATCACGGAGTTTGCATAAAATTGGGAATAATTACAGAATCCATGACTTCCTTGACAATGGTACAGGCCTTATAATATTCACTGGCTTCTTCCACCTTCCTTTTTCTGCAGTTCTAAAATATGTGGCAGTAAGAACACGGGCCTGATTCCAAAATGGTTACGCATGTCGCAAAGTGATTTGCGCCAAACAAAATGACGCAAGTAGCACTTTGCACCATGCGTAATGACATTCAGTACTCCATTAGGCAGCCTGCACTGAAGTTGTCCTATGCCACTAGGTACACCATAAACCCCCTGCGACATGGTGCAAGGGGGTTTATGGCAGCAGTTACGCGCTATTCCAAGAGGGTGGCTGTTGGAACAGCACATGTGCTATTCCAAGACAACCTCCAGAAGACATTGGCCTAAGTACAGTCAGACCAGCTATTAACTGATCTAAGTGTACTTTACGTCCACCAGGGGTGTACCACTGTGCCATGTGCACCCAACAGCCACCCCCCACTTTCCCACATAAGCCTCCCCACCCATCCCCATTGGCGCCTGCCCTGTACAGCCCTCCATGGGCTGCTTGCACCCCCAAGCCCCGATCTCTGAGAATTGCCCCGCAGGGAAGATCATGTCCACCCCCATACCCAAGTAGTGCCCCACAGGGCAGATTATGTCCACCCATCCGTACCCAAGTAGTCCCCCGCAGGGCAGATCATGTCCTCCCCCATACCCATGTAGTGCCCCACAGGGCAGATCATGTCCCCACAGTCCCCAAGCCCTGATCCGCGATCACCAGCTTCCTGCAAATATCATAACTGTGTGCCATTTATTCCCTGGTAGTCTAGTGGCTCCCAACCCCCTCCACACACATCTGTTCCCAGTTGACGACTGGCACACTCCACCTCTCACCTCCATGGCCAGACGCCAACAGAGCTCCCTCCAAGCATGTACTACTGTATACAGTACGCATTCAATAACCGACTGAGCGAGTACTGTATACAGTAGTTTGCACTCCGGAAGGAGCTCAGTCAGTGGCTGTTCGTGGAGGTGAGAGGTGGGTTGTGCCAGTTGCTGACTGCGAACGGGTGTGGGGAGGGGTGGACTGGCACTGCCAGGTGGAGGGGCCACAAGACTACCAGGGAATAAGTGGCATAGCAGTTATGATATTTGCAGGAGCTGGTGATTGCGGATTGGGGCTTGGGGACATGATCTGCCCTGTGGGGCTATTCTTGGGGAGTGGGGCTTTGGAGGGGGGGCTGTGCATTCAGGGCTATGGGAGACGGGACCTGCGCCTTGTCAGAGGACATTGCTGCAGCTTGCAGCACCCTGTTGTGGTGCGCCCTCCCTTTGGCGCACTGCCTGGGGTGCCACAAGTCGCAGGATGTAGCCCGCCAGGGACCCTGCCTGTTCTGGAATTGGGTGCAGGGTCCCCGACATTATCAGCATATGGTGCAACTCGCAAGTGCTGTCGACTTGTGCCACATGTCTTGGAATCGGGCCCATTATTTATAGTAGCTAGATTGCTGAGATGGTACTTGGCTTAGCTTACTAGAAGTGGCATTACTAAGTCACACCCTCTGCAAGGAGGGTCCTGAGACTAACCATTGTTACTTCAGATTTGAGGGGGGAGGGCTGAAGAAAAAAAGAAAACAAAACACAGGTCAAATTTGTAAGTGCCTCCAAAAATAAAAGGTAGCCAAGGAAAGCTGTCTGGACCACATTTTATGAATGATGACAACAAAACTATATGTACATTTTGGGTGCTTCACTGGTTTCTGTGAGGAACCTGTATTTACAGTATGTGGCAAGACAAATTAGCAAAATGTTCCAGACCAAACTTTTCTCTGCAGACTATAATGAAAGCTGCAGAATAAGAGGTGCTAGCTGCACATTCGAGCAGACTTGGTAGACCTCTAGGCCTTTATCTGCTGGCAAATTTCGTATGTTTGTATGAAACCTACAGTAAAATATTTCAGAATGCTATGCTAGGAAATAAATATTGACACCTGTTATCAAGAGTTTCATTCTTATGTGTACTGGATATATATTCATTTTTGTGCAAATGTAGACTAGTTTAATGTATGCATGTTTAAAACTGGAATACACTTGAAAATAGGACCTTGTGCCCTAATGTGTATGCTTCTCTACAAAAATAGATCGTTTTTCTACTACTACGACTGCTGCTGCTGCTGCTGCTGCTACTACTACTACTACTATGTCATGGGCTATGCTGTGAAAAACAGATCCTTGGTCAAAATGTTCTTGTCAGCAGGCACAACAGTACATGTTTTTCAATCTGAATGAAAAATATCAGTGAATTTTAGAATGTGAGAGATTGCCCCCTGAAACATAAATGATTAAAATGGGTACTCAGTTCAGGGCACCCATTAAATTCAGTTGGAAAGTGCACAAAAGAAGAAAGGAAAGTGCTTTCAGTTCTTTAACTGGGAACAACTTCTTTTCCTGAATCTCTACAGCTCATATTTTCATTTTGCCAAAATAAAATATAAAATAAAATTGAAAAACACAAGACACACAAAGCTTCTCCTTTAGGGCTTTTCCCCACAGTTGCTGCACACTTCAAACACAGAGTTGTTCCATGCACAGCCATCTAGTCCAAATACTGTAAGTTTATCTCATTTAATGGAAAAAAGCCTATTGTAAAATGAGTCAGAGAGCATTGCTGAAATCCAGACACTTCATTGGTTCAATTGTACTCCATAGTTTAACCTCTCATAAACTAACCAAGAAACTGCTTTAAAACAGTTATAGTTTAGTAATCATAACTGATTAATTTCTACCTGAAAAGATGAGCAACCATTAGTACTGTATTAGAGTTCCCAGATTTACACAGATTTCTGTACTTTATAGGAAAATGGAGCAATCTACTGGGAAATGGTTTCCATGCCGCTAAGACCTGTGTTGCCTGGGCCTATCTAATTACACTGGTCTTTAATGTCGGTACTAGCATGCTTGATAGGCGACTAGATGCACAGTTATCTGTTGAGCACTTAATGTATGCACTAAGCACTTACTGTATGTATGTAGTATCAGCCTTGTCTATATATGTTTCAGGACCTCCTTGTGAATGAGCTTGCTTAATGGAGTTTTTTCCTGCAATAAACTTGAACTTGACTCGCACTGGTTACACTACATGAAAACAGAGCACTTCAGCTTCCATAGGAAATAGTGTTGTCTACAGAAAAATTGTTCTGATGTTATAGAAAAAATGTCAGACAGATCTGGGAGGCCTGCTTTATATTTAGTATTGATGCTTTGGCAGCTATTGATTGGGTTCCATTTAAGACTGCTTGCTGGTTATGTAGAGACTGCTGAGTGTACAGTGCTAAATATATAGTACTAGGTCTTGCCTTTGTTTTTGGAGCCCTGCACTTCCACAATATGGGACATTTGTCACCGCAAGCAACCTTGTGATGATAGCTTGTTTAACAGCAGCTAACACCTGAAGGGAAACATTTGAAAACATAATATTAAGACACTACTCAGGTAATACTTCATGAAATTTCCAGACTTATGCTCTGTCCCTTTTTTCATACTAAGGGCATTTGCAGGGTTACAGGATTTTTATCCCACAGACTTCCTCTGTTCTGTTTGTTCCAACCTGAAATTGTAATTTCCTGCTTGTCACAACAGCTGCTTTCTTGGCTGAAGACTGGGATGTCACAAAGAAGATAATGACTTCAAGTAGGGAGTGAACCATAACAGTTGACGAACTCCAAAGCTTAAGGACCCAGTTTTCATTCAACTATCTTTAATATTAAAGAATGAGGGAAATATTACTACTGACAATATTTACTGTAAATTACAGTATAAGCCTATCATACTCGATATGTTTTGTAAGGTTTTCCTAGAGGCATCAGTTGCTCTTTAAGCTTTGGAGAAAGAAATACAAAACCACAGTCACAATTTTCAATGGGATTTCTCCTAGATCCAATGGCCCCTGTTTTTAATTACAGAATTGTGTCTGCATGCACCGGAATGTAACATTTCCAACTGTAAAATCTGCATATGAATTTGTGGTAAAAAAATGGTTCAAACTGAAATTGTATAATTATTCAATGCAAATTGCTGCAAACATTTACTCCTTGTTGCAAACTAATATATTTTTTTTAAAATATGGCAAGTGGATGCAGACGCAACTGCATGGGCACAGATGCCGATGTAGCATGCGACTGTATCTGCATCCAGCCTTCTGACTATCTGGTCCTGTTCATTTATCAAAACATTTCTGGATAGCATGCACAAACACAAGAGGACTTCTACACCATAATTATTCTAAAATGTAAATACTGACATCCTTTTAGGAGTTATTCTGGCCCATGGATTCTACATGAGAAATAAGATGGCTGACATTATGTTTAGATTTTTTTAGACAGGAAAGACCCTGGATTCCCTGTGTCTTTTTAGTAAGCAGTGATTGTTTGAAAAGGACTCAAAGGTATTGTGGGAGCATTGTTTTGTGTTGTTTTTGCTTATATATTGTTGGAACTTCCCCCGCTGGTTATTATACTTGAAAGATTATTGAAACACATCACCTGTGCATCAAACCTGTCAATCTTTTCCTTCATATCTATATTCTGCTTGATATTTCTACATGGTGCATTGCTGAGTAACATCTTAGCTATTAACATGACACACTGTTGAAATGCTTGATACTATGAATCCACTATACAGTTTTTAGCTTAAAAGCGGACGTCTTATACAACCTTGCCTAGTACAATGAATGACAAAAAGCAATGAACCCAGCAATATGTACATGGAACTCACAAGTCAATGTCTCCTTTTATCACCTTAAATGCTGATGAGGCAGTATTCATTGTAACTCTCATTCTCATGGGAAGAACGGAGGGAAAACCTGTCCATCTCTCCATGGGTAGGATGTCATTTTGTCATATTAAATTTTCTGAAATTCACCCAGATACCCATTTGCGTTGCTGGGTAGTGGATCAAGAATAATAAGCACCCACTCTCATTCTAATTTGCAATGTAGTTTACTCATTTAACTGAGCCAGCACTCTACATATAATTACTCTGTGCTGAATTATGATACCAGAATCAGTGAGACTCCACCCCACAAGTCTTTGACTGAGAGATGAGGACCTCAAATTTCTACACCAACATGAAGCAAGGTACACACACATACGGAAACTAAAGACTAGGAGACATTTCTTGTGTACACAGATCAGTTTTAAAAAATGAAAACACATTATCTTTATCCCACAAAGGATAGTATTTTTACCAGTGTAAGAATATCTTGCACTTCCAGGTTTGAAGAATAGTAGCCTTCGCTTCAGTCCTCTAAGGTTCATAAATAATTGCATTGTATACTGCAGCTGTATTGATATACTGTATAATCTGTCCTCCGTTCTGTTTTTTTTTTTTTTTGTTGTTACTAATTCTTATGGTGGTGTTATGGATAACATGGAGGAATGGACATCACAAATGTCAAGCCACTGGTCCTTGATTCGACCTCCCATCTGCAAGCCATTATAGGGCAATGTAGGGTTGGCTTGCAAGTCCTTATCATCCACTATCTTCCAAAAGAGCTCGCCCTTTAGAAAGAAGATCCTTTTGTAGGCATAGGAGTAATAAACAGAATTCAGGTTACTCTGAGGATGCTCACCAGGTGATATTGCAGGGAAAACATCCACAATCCGCTTGGGATATCCACTGACTACTGTATGGTGGTCTACATTATATGCTATTACCTGTGATGACAGTTAAAACAGAAAAAAAACATATTGAAAGCTGTGTTTAGGGGATTTAAGCCTACTATTATGAAATACTGTGATGCTGTCAGCTTGCCTATGTACCCTTTTTCATTTACGGCCCAATCCATATAAGACTAAGGAGACCATGCTCACATTCAGAGAGATGCATGGTGTGGACTGTGTTGCACAGAGGTCCTGCTCTTCATGTGAGAAGATCTACGCACAGCCACAGTTGTGGGTACATGCCACCTCCTCATCTGATTACAGGCTGTCTACATGTCAACATGGCTGGCCTCAAAATGTGTTACATGCTTTTGGGGTATGTATGGGCTAGCAACTGTATCTGTCCCAAGGGCCTGCTATAACACTGTGTGGCCCAGCGTGCAAATTCCGTGGCACCATCATGGCCCCTCCAGGGCCTTTGAACAGCCACTGCTGGTCACACCCAGCTTTCCAAGCTAGCATGGAGTTCTGGGGGCATTATTATACTTAATTCAATCTTTTTATTAAATTAATTTTGCATATAGGGATACTGCAGTCCTTGAAGAACACCTGCCTTTCACAACCCCATACTTCATGTGCAGCAAGACAGCCTGAGGAGCTAAGGCCTGCCATTGACACTGTGCGACCCTCTGGCCCCTCCTCGCTAGTCTAGGCACATAGGGTGGACCTCGGGACAACCAGGGACCGTGGATACTGCCAATGTCACTTCCATCTGCACATACAGACCTCCATGGCTTAGATACATGTCTTGGGCATTTATTCAGGCTGACTTTGTGGACAGGGTCCTTAACACTGTCAGTATCTTGCCAGGGCACACTGTCCAACTGCCCCACAGTATAAGGTGGAACCTTCAATTTACCACTCAGAAAAACTTTTGTTCCACATAGTGATTGTACTGCCTAAAATTTTACAGTAATATTATAAAGCAAATATTTATTTATTTATTATTGGATCATTGGTTTACAGACCTTTGAGTCATAGACTCATTTACAAATGCACCTTGTCAAGTAATATTTATATGATCCATGCTGCATAATCAGCAACAAACTTTGTGAATAAGAAAGTACACATTTCCACAGAGTTCTGAGTTTATCTCTCTGACAGTTGACTATGAGTCCCATATTGTTGTTCTTCTTTTCTCACTATTTTCTAGAGGAGTTTCTCACACCTGAGTGATTAATAATGTAGAGGTATACACCCATGGGTTCAGTCAGAAATGGAGAGACATTATGAAAGGTATTTTCACGTGTGTATGTGTGTGTGGGGGGGCAGTGCTGACAGCATTTGTATCTCAAATCACTCATTTACTTAAAACATACTTAAAAGTGTAACCCCCCTGCAAATGGGGGTTCCCAAAAGACTTCCAGGAGCTTGCTTGAATGCTCCAAGCCTGAATGGTGTTTGGCATTTAAGCCATTTATCAGTGAGTGTTTTTAGAGCCTCTGGTACTGTCTCTTTAAGAGCTGTCTGCTTGCAGACATAATTAGTTTGTATGGTGGGGACTGTGTGCTTCTCTGTTTGAGTACCACTCGAGCTGCTGCCAATTCACTCCATTTTTGCAGTCACTAGGAGTGCAAAGGGAACCTATCTGAAAGATGTAACTGTTTGCCAGAAATCATTTAGAGTAATAATGAAATTACAGTTTGTCTAACCTGCTTTCTTTGCAGTCAGAACTGTGTCTGCCTAGTTCCCCATTCTGGTTTTGAACTGCTGAACTGGACCAATCAGTGTGGGGTAGCTAGCTCTAAAATGGTGCCTTGGACGAATCAGAACTTGGACTCATAATCTGAGCCAGCCACAAGAGGATTGTATGGGCAGTGACTCTGGGAGATGAAGTTTAGACTTGGCGCCTTTTTGGACCAACAGCAGCAGTCTATTGTGAGTGACAGCCAATCCAGTCAAGAACTGGGAGGAACTCAAAGGAAGTGCCCGGTTTTGTCTGTTGGAGTTTCAGTTTAGATCTGGCAGTGAAGGGAAAGAAACCCTGTGCTCCTTCAGTGCACAGTTTCAGTCAAAAAACGTGTGTAAGGCCCAGAGTTCCGGTCTGCAGCTTGTGTAACTGCTTGTTAGGACTGAATCCGTCCTGTGAAAAGAATCAAAGGATCTCTGAAGAGTAGAAACCAGGCTCACCCTGTAGAAGACTGGAGAAATTGTTGAATTGCACTCGGTCTGTCAGGAACTGAATCTGCTGTGTGTTCTCCCGGGTATTGTGCAGTAATTGCGATCGGGATAGAGAAGCAGCCTGCCTGGTATAGTACTTTCTTTTTTACCATATAAATGTGTGAAGAGTCTCGTGGAGCGCAAGAGTAGCCCTGCTGACGTTGAAGGACCCTATCTTGTTTGGAGGTCGTGAGTACTAATTCAGGGTCGCTCCCTGTTGAATTGCCACATTAAATCCAAATGGAATCACTGTACTGCTGACTGTTTAAACTAATTTTCTTTTCACTGTGTGAAAGGGCCCTCTACCAGCTGCCACGGTTTGGACTAGCCACTGGGCTTGGGTACCCAGGGACAGTAACTGGTAGGGATAGGCCTGCACAGAGCCATAGGTAGATAGTAAAGTGATAAGCTAATTAACCTGATTTCCCCTGTCCTTGTTATATCCCCCTAAATAAATCAGAGCTGCTTGTTTCAGCAAAGTTATACTGCCTGAGGTATTTGTCTATGTGTTAAAGTACTGTACTGTGATTGTTGCACTGTATCTTATTTCACAGGAGGTCCCAGTGCGGAACTAGTCCTGGGGGTAAGTGTATACTGTGAAGGTAATTCTGATATATTGTGTGGGCCACTAGTGGGAAGAAAGGGGGGTTGCAGTGTCCCAGAGGGCTGTGACCAAGTAAGTTTAACTACTGCAAACCCTGACCTCTGGGTGGAGGCACCCGCCATTGGATCCAGGCCCCTCAACCTGTTAGTGGCAAATCAGGCAGGGGTAGTAGCCCCTGGGATAGCGCCATCTAGGGGTTACAAAAGGAACATGTTTAAGATGGCTTTTGAAATGGACATATATGCTACATTGCATTGACTATGGTCAAATTACTTACTATAAATGATTCTTAATTTTAACGTATTGTATTTAAAGAACAACTCTGCCATTCAGCATGCACTTTCATGAAATGAGGCTTCAGTTATTACAGTTTACTCAAGAATACTTTTTTTTCCATTTTCAGTGTTTCTTTCCAAGGTTTACATCTGATCTAGGTAATCAATTTAAAAAGTCTGTATAAAAAACATCTACCTTTGTCTAATTTCTCAGTGCCTCTGTGTATGATATCACAGTGCTCACCATGACAACTGACTGCAATGTCACAAACTAGAATTGCGAGGTAAGCAGGGAAGAGTCAGATACGTTTTGAAAGACTCAGTGAAACTAGTACTGTATCTACAATATTTAGTAGACCAGAAACAAAAAAAAAAAAAAAGCTAGAAAACACTAAAGTTAGAATATAATTGTTGTACATCTGCAATAAAGGAATAATGCATGACAAGGTGTGTGTCGTGCTGGGATAACGTCACGCCTGGGGTGATTAGGCACGAGGCCACAGGCAGTGCGACTAATCACCCCAGAAGTGACGTTATTCCAGCATGACACACACCCTGGAATGTATTATTCCTATTATACAATGACTCCAGAGTAAAAAAAAAAAAGATAAAAAAGTACATTTTAAAGTATATTTTTGCCTGTTTTTTTTAATGGGGAAGTATACTTTTAAAAAAAAATAGTGCTGATTGACTGCCAGTAGGTGGAGCTGCTGTCACTGTGACTCTGCAATCTGCACAGTAAGCCCTCTCTGTGCTATCCCTGCCTGTGAGATATTGTCATCGTCGTACCCCCTCCCCCCCCACACATCTCTTTTAATCATGGTTTTCTGGAGACTTAAGTAACTGAAATCTTGGTTGGTTTTGTTCTGGGACCATAAAGTTTAAGAGTGTTTAAGAGTAGTGTTTAAGAGTGTTTAAGAGTGCCCACCGGACCATGTATGAGCTGATCAGTGAGTAGAAAGCGAATGTTTCTGGAGGTATTTTTTAAATTTTAAGAAGTCTCACGTTTTCTTGTATTTACTTACTGTTGTACCAGGAGTTGAGAGACCGTGGCAAAAAGGAAGTATAAGTTGCTGTTTCCACAATAACGAGAAATAGGCTTTTGTACTGAAGCGTGTGCTGGCTGAGTGTGGCAGCGGGAAGTAAGGGATGATCATGAAGCCGTCTGTCCCATTGTCATTTTTGGTTTAAATTTGGCAGTTAGTTGTCTGTACAGAGAAGGTGGTAGTGTGAACAGTGACCTCACAGGTTTGGACAGTTCTTTTTTTTTTAATTTATACTGATTTTGAGCGGGGCGGGGAGTGAGGATATTTACCACTTAAAAGAGCTGCTAAGCGGGGAACGCAGAAGGTGCTCATAGGCAGCGATGTGATGCTTTTTTTTTTCTTTCAGTGCGGTCATTACTGTGCTGACACAAGAGCCATGATGTTATGCCAGGATAATATCACGGCTCCAGTGCCAGGTTGACCAATCGGGAAGCTACATTTTTCCTTGCCATTGTATAATAGGGGTTAAAACCTTTTTATTATAGCAGAGAGCTGCTCTTTCATATCAGCACCCACCTACTTGTGATTCCATAGACAAATTCTTTTGCTGAATGCGTTGAATTTTTTTCTGGTTCCTGTACTGGTTTAAACATGTCCTGTATAGGCTTTTTATATTTGCCTTATCTTATAATATCTTCCTGGACTGCTTCCTGACTCAGCATGGGGAGGAACAAACTAGGGACGGTACCACAGTAGACCTAGTTAGACCAGGAAGAATATTGGGGGGCAACACTGGAGGATTCATTTGAGTCAAGCAACAACAACATAGTGTGGTTTGATATAATCCTGGAAGCTCAAAGGCAGAAGTACCAGGCCCTGATTCTGGACTTAGGACAGCAGACTTCGGGAAGATGGGAGAAAAGCTGAGGGAAATATTTAAGGGATATTTACAACAAGAAGGGGCAGAAAGTAAGTAGGAATCTATCAAGCAGGGCATCTTTGCAGCATCAAAGGCATGTCTTTTGCAGGTAGGGAAAGGGAGGAGCTTTAAAAGGCCTACTGTATATGTGTTTTTTTCAGGGAGGTGAGAAAAGCAGTGTAGTCCAAAATGTCAGCCTTCAGAGGATATACAGTATGGCCAACCAGTCACAGGCTAGCAGGGAGAGCTACCTCAGCAAACTGAAGAAGGCCAGTAAGACAATGTGGAAAGCCAAAACAGAGGCGGACATTAAACAGCTGAAGGGGTGAAGGAAAATTAGAACTTTTTTTAAGTATATCAGAGAAGGAAGGAAGAACAAAGGAGAAATCAAAAGGTTGAAAATGGTGGCACATGGGTAAAGAAGGGCAAAAAGCAGGTACTCTAAATGAATACTAGTATTCACAGTCTTCACAATCAAGGAAAGATGACCATTGCTGGAAAGTGGAATCAAAGTCAGGAGGAAAACAAAAATAGCAATACACACCATCACTGTAGAAAGCATCCTCAAGGTACTGACAGAGCTAAAGGTTGGGAAGTCTCTGGGACCTGATGGGTTGCATGCACAAATACTCACGGAGCCATACCAGGCTCTGGCAACTCCCCCTAGTGGACATCTTTAACTGGTCTGCTAAGATGGGTATCATCACCAAGGACTGTAGGGTAGCAGACATCATTATGCTGCACAAAAGTGGGCACAATGATGCCCAAGGGAACTAGAAACCAGTCAGCCTGACATCTATTGTGGGGAACTCTTAAGATGCCATAATAAAGGAGCAGCTGGCTAATTCCGGGAGTCCTACAGCCTCTAGGAGAGCAAGTAGCATGCTTTGTGAAAGGAAGGTCCTGTTAAAAGAACTTCGGAGAATTCTTCCGTCATGACTCAAGCACTGGACAAATACTAAGTGATGGACATCTTGTACCTGGACTTCTGCAAGGCCTCTGACTTGGGGGGAGAATCTGAAGTGTAGTACTGAAAGGTACATACTCTTAGGTGAGAGGTGTGACTATCAGGGTACGACAGGGGTCAGTTTTCAATTTGGTACTCTTCAAGCTGTTCATATGTTACTTTGGAAATGGTACCCAAGGTAAAATGTGTCTCTTTATAGATGATATGAAGATATGTGGCAGGGTGTATAGTGAGGAGAGTATAAGGGAATTGAAAGGGATCTGAAGAAACTGGAATGGTGGTCAAAGATTTGGGAACTTAAATGTAATCTAAAGAGAGGGGGGATATCTTCAGTGTGGTCACACCGAGTAAGTAAGTTCAAAGTGTTCCACTGAGATTAAGTCCAAATGGATGGGTTAACAGCAATTCAATTGGCTAATGCAACTTGGTACAGTGTTATGCTTGTATAACGTAGATAATCTTTGGCTGTTTGCCTCTCTATCCATGGGATGTACCACCCTGTAGGGGTACAAAGGCAAGGAACCCTAGAAGAGGGTTCCACCCCTACAGGTGCCATGGGAATGATTCCCTTGGCTAAAGGTACCTTAGGAAGGAGCCCAGCCGGGGGGAGAGAGAGAGAAGCCACAGGAGGAGGAGGGGAGGATGGTGGGGCAACATAAACTATCGAGGGGGCAGTGAGAAGGAGTGGCCCTTATATGTCCTGAACAGGGACATGGTTAGTTGCTCCACCCAACTGAACTACAGGCATAGCCTTCCAGTTCAATGGGCCTACACAACTTGGTATAGTGTTATGCTTGTGTAACATAGATAATTTTTGGCTGTTCGCCTCTCTATGCATGGGATGTACCACCTTATAGGGTTACGAAGGCAAGGAACCCTAGAAGAGGGTTCCACCACTAGAAGTTCCACGGGAACGATTCCCTTGGCTAAAGGTACCTTAGGAAGGAGCCCAAAAAGACTGTCAAGCAGCGCATATGAGGTGCTGAAAGCTTATGTGAATCGCAGACCTGTATGTAGGTCTGTAGGTAGTATGGACAGGAGCTTGAGTAGAGTAGGCAGATGGCAACATATGGATAGTGATCTGCTCGTAGGTCTGAATGTAAGACATGGAGGCTCGACTTTCCAAGGAGAGAGGGAACAGCCACAGGGGAGAAAGGGAATAACTACGAGGTCACTATCCGTCTCCGTCCAACAGCGGAAACCTTACTACATAACCTAGAGAATATTACTACACCTATTGATATAATATGACCATTGGAAATATTACTACACCTATCTAAGTACAGTATTATGACCATTGGCATGTAGGACAGGAAAAACCCCATTTGAGGAGGGAACCTCTGGGGATCCAAGGCCTAGGTCGCCTTCCCTCCAGGCTTCAGGCCATTTTGATTTAGTGATGGCTCTGCTATTGCAGTTTAATAGGCCAACCCTGGGGTGGATCTTCATTTCAGGGGCACACTCTCACTTTATTCCTCTAATGGGAATGCCACAGGGGAGAAAGGGAATAACTATGAGGTCACTATCCATCTCCGTCCAACAGCGGAAACCTTACTACATAACCTAGGGAATATTACTACACCTATCGATATGATATGACCATTGGAAATATTACTACACCTATCTAAGTACAGTATTATGACCATTGGCATGGAGGACAGGAAAAACCCCATTTGAGGAGGGAACCTCTGGGGATCCAAGGCCTAGGTCGCCTTCCCTCCAGGCTTCAGGCCATTTTGATTTAGTGATGGATCTGCTATTGCAATTTAGTAGGCCAATCCTGGGGTGGATTTTCATTTCGGGGGCACAATCTCACTTTATTCCTCTAATGGGAATGCCATGAAGGGTTGCAAGTGATCTCTGCAACATGGGTCACATGGTGCCAACATCCAAGGTAGGAGGAGGAGAGTAACGACTGCTGAGGCAGTCAGTCATCCTACCAATATAAGAACAAACCAGGTGAACTAGAGGCATTCGTGGGGAGAATAGCTTAAAGAGTGCCTCTAAACCCACTCAGGCAGCTAAAAGGGGCCCTTCCTGTGAGAGCTCCATCCCTCGCTGCTGAAGTTGTAAATTCTACATCAAGAGGTGCCGTCGGTATGATTGATGAATAACGGTCCACCTGGGGCGAGGACATTTCCACTACGGGCCAGATAAGAAGGACTCTGCTCCGAGCTACGCATGCTCAAGATGTGGACTTCGTAGGTGCAGAGTGAGACCGTTGGCTGTGGGCTAACCCTGAGCCATGGACATAATGGATGCAGTTGGCATGTCTCCATATGGAGGAATTACATTGAGATGTAGCATGGATCCATATGTGGGTCATGCTCAGATATTTGATCATGATGGACAGACCTTGACATAGGTCAGACAGAGCAATGGGGACACTGACGTGGGTCTAGGTAAGGCAGAGAGCAACTTGTAACCACAGGAATGCATGCAAACCGGGTCCATTAAGACGAACTGGGAGTGAACTGAACTTTTACGAGTGGGAGAGATGTTAACGGCTGGACAAAGCCCACAGACGACGGTGAGATAGGAGGAGGAGGCAAAGCCGGCATGTGATGAAGTGAGACTCAAGAATGAACAGACTTGACATGCTGAGTGCAATAATGCCAGGGAGGCTGATATGCGCATGATTACTGGAAGTGCCAAAGGCTGCAGCGAGCAGTAGGAGGAGGGCTATACCAAGCATCGGTAGAAAGCGGGGCCAAAAGGAGGCTGCGTGAAAGCCATGGAGGCTATAGAGGGCAGTATGAGGACCCATGCGTGGGCCGATTGCCTCAATGCCAGGAAGGAAACATGGAGCAGCAGCAGAAAGCCAGGCAAGCCAACGATGGATGGAAATACGCTAAACATATAAAGCTGCTCCTGCTACTCGGAGCCACAATGCTATTTTGACAACACAATCCCCCGCCATGGGAACAACAGAGAAGCCATGAACAAGGCACCAATGACACCAAACAGCTAATTAAAATGTAAGATACAATAAATAATTAAATGGCAGCAGCTGTAGCTGGGCTGACATGCCCTGGAGTAAAACAGAGAGGCAGGTAATCACTGGTAGCCAGCCAAGTAAACATGAAGATAAATAAATGAGTCAGTGTAGCTGCAATAAACAGCTTAAGGTGTACTGTGAGATCGTTCCATTGTGTTGCAGGCAGGAAATCCCAAAAGAGGCAGAGGTGGTCCTAGGACGTCAAACGAGTGGACCACAAACTCAGCAGGAGAAAACGGCGGACTGCAAGTGGGGCCATGGGGGAGGAGCGATCCGGCACAGCCCCATCACGCACAGAAAAGGAGGCAGGGAGAGCCCTGCCGAGGCTGGCAGAAACAGCAGGAACAAGGAGCAGGGAGGGGAGCACATGGGGGAAGCAAGCAGGCAGAAAGAGACAGATGCCTTAATGAGAGGAAGACACAAGGGACGGGGAGAAAGAAGAGGGGGGGGGAGGACTGACAGCCGTGAAGAGTGGCATGGAAAGGAAGAGTTGGGAGAGAGAATACAGGGAGCTGCAGAGGCGCGGCAAGGAGGGAGGCAGTGGGACGGGAAAAGAGATGAATGCTGCGGGACAAGTGAGAGGGAGGGGGAGGGGCGATGGAAAGCAACTCAGATAACCACAGGAAGAGTAGGGGGAGGAAGGCAAAGAACAAAAAATAGAAACATAGAAGTTGACGGCAGATAAGGACCACAAGGCCCATCCAGTCTGCCCATTTCTTTTTCTACCTTATAAATGTGCCATCGGCCTTTGCTCTGTCAGTGGCCTATCTATTCATACTCATCTGTATTGCCCCCTTATGCCTATCCCAAGCCTGTTTGAAGCCCTGCACTGTATTCATAGCCACCACTTCCTGAAGTAGGCCGTTTGATGCATCCACCACCCTTTCTGTGAAAAAGAATTTCCTCACATTCCCCCTTAATTGGCCTCCCTCTAGTCTCATGCTGTGTCCTCTTGTCCTGCTATTTTTCTTATATTTAAACATGTTAGACTCTTTCACCTTGTTAATGCCCTTAAGGTGTTTGAATGTTTCAATCATATCACCTCTCTCCCTCCTTTGCTCAAGGGTATACATACAAATGGAAGAAGCAAGCCAGCGGTCAGAGGCAGCAGCAGAATGCAGGAACTAGCACAAGATGCCGGAGGACCGGGAAGGGAAGCAAGGACAGGCAGTGCCTCCGGCCACAACAAAAATAATTGAGGGGGCAGTGAGGAGGAATGACTCTTATATGGCCTGAGCAGCGGTGTAGTTAGTTGCTCTGCCCCACTGAACTACAGGCACAGCCTTCCAAGCAAATGAGGTGCTGAATCAACCAGTGAACACAGATGCTCTGTTTAGAGTAAATCCATGTGATTTATTTCATGAAACTTCAAGCTTTTCCACTGTTCCTAAAACTCCAAATGCTGTCACTGGCCTCCTCCACCAGCTTTATCAAGGGGAGTGGTCCTGCAGTTCAAAAACATATACATATGGCCCACCAGCACAGCGGCAACGTGTCCATTTGCAGTGCTGACATCCCAGGTTCGGGATGGACTCGGGAGTTGGAGGGCTGGCTGGGGAGAAGGACTGGCGTCCCAGAACTGCTCTCCTTCGGGGTAGCACCCGTGCTAAGGGAACCTCTTGAAGGCCGAGGGTTTTGCCATGGCTGGTGCCACATGTTGGGGGGGGAGAGCGGACACTGGCGTCACTGTATGTCCCCACCCCAGGGACAAAAATCAACAAAAAATTAACGCCGGCTGCTAATGATGGCTCCTGCCACCGCTGTTGACACAGGTCCACCAGGGGAGGGGGCCCGCTCTCATGACCCCAACCCTGGGGGGCAAACCAGGGCTCATGACCATGTTTCCTGGCTCCACCCAGAGGGATAAGCCTGAGGATGAGGGAGGTGGCGAGTGGGAGCGGGGACCAGAACCTTTGGTTGGGGGATACAGCCGGTAAAAAAAAAAAAAATAACATATACTATACTATACTATACATATATTTAATCAAAAAGAATCAGGTCATCATGTTTTGTTAGCAATAAATCATGAAACACACACATAAGAACATAAGAATGTGACAGCAGAAGGGTACCGTGAGATCCATTTAGTCTGCCCATTTTGACTACTCCTCTACCCTCTTATTTTCCTAGGTTACCGCAGCACTTGTCCCAGACTAACTTAAATGCTGTGACAGTCTAAGATTCCACTACTGCTGTGGGAAGACTATTCTAAGGCCCCACTACTCGTTCTGTGAAGAAGGACCTTCTATGGTTGGATCTGAATCTACCTATTAGGCACATATTGTGTCCTCTTGTTTGTGGTGATAAATTTACTTTGAATAGGTGTTCCAGTTTTACCTGATTTATCCCTTTCACATATTTAAAGGTTTCTATCATGTCCTCCCTGTTTCTTCTTTTCTGTTCAAGGGAGTATAACTGCAGGTGCCTCAGACTAGCTTTGTACTGAACTGGCAAGGACTAAGGAGGCCTCCCCCACCCAAAGAGCACCAGTTCCACAACCACTGCCTCCGAGGTTGCCATGTGTGAAGAGCAGATGGACCACAGTAGGCTCTGGGAGGGTGAGGGTGGTGGAACAGAGGTGTAGCCCCCGAGTTGTACCTCTACACAAATCATATGTCAGTCTGGCAAATCAAGGTTCCTCTATGATGACACCCTCAGTGGAGACCAAGAAGAATGCTGGGGACACCCACAAGGGAGACCCACAAAAGAGTGGCAAGGGACACCACAGGGGAAAGAAACAGCTTCTGATAGGGGACTCAATTGTTAGGGGTGTAGACCTGGGGAAGAGAGAGGAGAGGGAAGTAAGGTGCCTGCCTGGTGCCATGGCTTGGAGGGACAGGAAGCAAATTCTCAGGACTGCAGAAGCAGCATCACAGGAGAGGGAACTAGATATCATTGTCCACCTCGGGACAAATGACCTAGCTAGGCATGAGATCAGTGCAGTACAGGATGAATTTGTGGAGCTGGGAAGGGGCCTCAGACAGGCAGCAAGCACGGTAACCTTCTCAGAGGTGCTGCCAGTCTATGGCAGGGGTGAGGCTAGGGTACTGCCTACCATGCAGTTTAATGAATGGTTGCAAAACTGGTGCACAGCACAGGGCTTTGGCTTCATTGGGGACTGGGGGTCCACCTGGAGAGATGAAGGTCTATACTGGCATGATGGTCTGCATCTGTCCAGAAAGGGGAAACAAGCTCATAGGTGACAGGCTTAAAGGCTTCCTTGGCAAGCTTTTAAACTAGCCAAGGGGGGAGGTGCTGATAGGAAACAGGAAAGTTCAAGCCTCCCCCACAAAACATGGCAGGTAGTAGGGTAAACACTGAGGTACAGAGCTTGACAGAGGGCAGGACAGGGGTAAATGGAAAAATAGACAAGGGCAATAAGAGCAGGGATGGGGGAAAAAAGGATAAAGCCAACATTAAATGGAGGGCAATGAGTACCAATGTCCATAGTCTTGAAAACAAGCTTCCAGAGCTAGTAGCCCTGACGGAAGAGGAACACTTGGATATTGTGGCAGTCACAGAAACATGGTACACGGAGAACCATGACTGGGATGTCAACATACCAGGGTACACAATCTACAGAAGGGACAGGGAGGGTAAAAGAGGAGGTGGAGTAGCTCTCTACATAAGGGAAGGGATCAAAGCTACGAAACTAAAAAGTAAACGGGGAGGACAAGAGGCACTCTGGGTCACCTTGCAGACAGGGAATGGCATCACAGTCCGCACAGGGGTTGTATACAGACTCCCTGTCTCAAGGGGAGGAAATGGACAAGAAAATGATAGAGGGCATTCTCAAAATGGTTGAAAAAGGGGAGATACTATTGATGGGGGACCAGAATATGCCAGATGTTAACTGGTTGAAATGGACTGCAGCCACATCCAACAGCAGGGTCATTCTCGATGCCCTACAGGGGGCATGCCTTACACAGCCAGTGGTGGAACCCTCTCGGGAGGGAGCAATATTAGACCTGGTACTCTCAAATGGAGAGAGGATCACAAATTTAGAAGTCAGTAGACATCTGGGAACAAGCGACCACTGCACAGTGTGCTTCACAATAAACACAACCATGGAGACAAGCCATACAAAGACAAAGATACTGGACTTTAGAAGGGCTGACTTTGGCATAATGGGTGAATACCTGAAGAATGCATTGGCAAATGGCCAGAAAGAAGGGGTGGAAGAACAACGGAGAAAAATCAAAACTGCCATCATGGAGGCAACAAGCCTTTGTGTGAAACAAATAAAGAAAACAAAGCGGAATAAAAAACCACTATGTTTCTCAAAAGAGGTGTCAGGGAAGGTTAAGGAGAAAAAGGCCGCATTCAAAAAGTATAAGGAATCACAGAAGGAGCACGACAGGGAACTGTATCAATTAAAGCAGAAAGAAGTGGGGAAGGCAGTCAGAAAAGCAAAGGCCCAGACCAAGGAGAAAATAGCCAACTCAGTTAAGAAGGGTGATAAAACCTTTTATAGGTACATTAGAGAGCATAGAAAGTTTAAGGGAGGGATAGTGAAGATTAATAAAGGAGAGGGGAGGTGGGCAGAGGGAGACGGTGAAAAGGCAGAGATACTGAATGAATACTTTTGCTCAGTATTCACAAAGAAGAAGGGAGGAGTTACCTAAACCAAACAATAGAAGCACTCTGGAGTGGGGTTGACGCCAGTCCATTTACAGAAGAAAGAGTCCTGAAAGAACTCCTAAAACTCAAGGTGGACAAAGCAATGGGGCCTGATGGGATTCACCCTAGAATCCTAAAAGAGCTAAGGGAGGACCTAGTGACACCACTAACCACACTTTTTAACAAATCATGGGAAGATGGGGTGGTACCTGAGGACTGGAGGAGAAGGGCAGATGTGATTCCCTTTCACAAAAGTGGGGGCAAGGCAGAAGCAGGAAACTGTTAGTTTAACCTCAGTGGTGGGGAAAATGATGGAATCACTTCTGAAAGAAAGAATTGTTCAGTACCTAGAGGCCAGCGGGGTACAGGACCCAAAGCAGCATGGATTCACAGAAGGAAGGTCATGTCAGACAAATCTAATCTATTTCTTTGACTGGGTGACCAAAGTAATAGACTCGGGAGGGGCTGTGGATATGGCCTACCTAGACTTTAGTAAGGCATTTGACACAGTCCCGCACAAAAGATTAATAATCAAGTTATCCAGCCTGAGAGTGGGTCCCAGGGTGGTAGCCTGGGTAGTAAACTGGCTGCACAACAGGACACAGAAGGTAATAATGAATGGAACACATTCTGAAGAAAGGGGGGTTACTAGTGGAGTACCTCAGGGCTCAGTACTGGGTCCAGTCCTCTTTAACGTCTTTATAGGTGACAATACAGAGGGTCTGGAAGGAAAGGTATGCCTCTTTGCAGATGACACAAACATCTGTAACAGAGTTGATACACAAGTAGGGGCAGAAAGGATGAGAAGGGACTTGGCAAGGTTGGAGGAATGGTCAGACATATGGCAACTTAGATTTAATGCAAAGAAGTGCAAAGTAATGCACCTGGGAAATAAAAATCCAGGAGAAGAGTACACAATAGCAGGAGGTACTAACAACAATAATAATGGAAAGGGATCTGGGTGTAGTCATATCAGATGACCTAAAGGTGGGTAAGCAATGTGAGAAGTCAGTAAGGAGAGCCAGGGGATACTGAGATGCATAGGAGGGGCATCACAAGTAGAAAAGGGAAGTGGTTATCCTCTGTACAGACAGTTGCTGAGACCCCATCTGGAGTACACGTGCAGTTTTGGAGACCTCATCTATGCAAGGACATAGACAGGATGGAAGCAGTCCAGAGGAGGGTAACTAAAATGGTGCAGGGTCTACATCAGAAACCATATGAAGAGAGACTGAGAAGCTTAATATGTATACCCTTGATGAAAGGAGGCAGGGGACATGATAGAAACTTTTAAGTACCTCAAGGAATCAACAAAGTCCAGGAGGGTAGCATCTTTCAGAAAAAGAGATGTGTAAGAACAAGGGGCACAATTTAAAGATAGAGGGATGGCTCAGGGGTAATGTGAGGAAATTCTTTTCACGGAGAGAGTGGTGGACACATGGAACCACCTTCCTGGAGAGGTTGTGGGGTCTAAAACCGTGGGGGAATTCAAACATGCATGGGACAGACATAAGGCAATTATAGTGGGGGGTTGCAGGAAGTAGGCTGTTGGTTAACTAGAATCTGCAGCTTATCCAATAGGTAGGGAAATGGGCAGACTGGGTGGGCCAAATGGTCCTTATCTGCCGTCAAAGTCTATGTTTCTATGTTACTGCTCCTGGTGCAAGCCATGCACCATTTTCGTGGCCCTCCATTGCACTGTGTCCAGGTGATCAATGTCCTTTCTTAGGTGCAGCTTCCAGAACTGTACACAGTACTTGAGATGTGGCCTTGCCAATGTCCTTTAGAGTGGCATTACCACCTCTTGTTTTCTACTTGAAATGTCCCTGCCTATACACCTGAGGATGCCACTGGCTTTTTATGCCACCTTATTGCATTGCCTTCCTACTTTTAAGTTAACAGAAATCAGTACTCTGAGGTCCCCTTCCAGTTTCATTACTGTCAGATGTTCTCCATTCGGTGTGTATGATCTGTTTGGGTTTTTCGTCCTTATGTGCATGACTTTTTTGCATTGAATTTCAACTGCCAGTTCCTAGACCATGCTTCCAAGTGTCTTAGATCCTCTTCCATTGCTGTTGCCTCTTCTAATGTGTCCACCCTGTTGCAGATCTTCATGTCATCTGCGAACAGGAAACCTTACCCTGTAGGCCTTCAGCTATGTTGCTGATGAACACATTGAAGAGGACTGGTCCTAGGACCAATCCCTGTGGTACTCCACTGGTTACCTTTTCTTCTCTAGACAAAGTTCCACTGACCATGACTCTCTGGGTCCTTCCTTGAAGCCAGTTTTGAACCCACCTGACCATTTTGTGCCCTATGCCTGTGTGTTCCAGTTTGTTTGTCAGTCTCCTGTGGGGACTGAGTCAAAAGCTTTCCTGAAATCCAGATATACTACATTCACAGCCCCTCCCTGGTCCACTATTCTTGTGACCCAGTCGAAGAATTCGATCATGTTCATCTGACATGATCGCCCTGCTGTGAATCTGTGTTGTTTTGTGTCCAGCTGCCTGGTTTCTGTTAAGTGTTTCACTAGACGTTCCTTAAGTAGAGTTTCCATCAGTTTGCCCACTACCGAGGTCAGGCTGATGGGGTGATAGTTACCGGCGTCCTCCCTGTTCCACTTTTGTGCAAAGGCACCACTGTGACTATTCTCCAGTCATTTGGCACTTGTCTGCTCTCCAGGGGCTCTGTGAACAATTTTGCTAGTGGGTCTGTAAGCTCCTCTGCAAGTTCTTTCAGAATCCTGGGGTGGATACTGTCTGGTCCCATTGCCTTATCTGTATTTAATTTTTGTAGTTATTTAAGTACACTGTCTCTTGTGAAGGGTTCAGTGCTAGCCTCCCTATCATGTCTGTCCACTTTGTGTAACCTGGGGCCATTACCGTGGTCTTATTTTGTGAATAAGAAGCAGAAAAAATTGTTGAGAATCTCAACTTTGCCTTTATCGCTTTCCTCGTTTTGTCCGTCTTCCGTTGTGAGTCTAATGATGCCCCCTTTTATTTTCCTTTTTTCCCTAATGTATCGATAACAAGTTTTGTTGCCTTTTTTAAATTCTCTTGCTATTTTTTCTTCTGTTTGGGCTTTGGCCCTCTTGACTGCCTTTCCAGCTTCCTTGAGTTTTGTTTTGTGATGCTCCATCTCGGCGTCTGCTTTTGTCTCCTTGAATCTTTTGTATGCTTTTTTCTTGTCTTTTATTTTTGATGATGCTTCTTTAGTAAACCTGAGAGTTTTTTTGAGTTTCTTGGATTTTGTAACTTGTCTGGTGCACTGGACTGTCACTGTGAGTATCGCCCCCTTCAGTGTCTCCCACTTTTGTTCTACTGTATCCCCTGCTTTGTTGTTGAGGAGAGGTTTCATGCTTTCTTTCATTTGAGCAAAATTGGCATTTTTGAAATCCAGAACTGAAAGCTTGCTGTGGGTGCTCTCCACTTTTCTGGTGACCGTGAATGAGATGGTTCTATGGTCACTGGAACTTAGGTTGCTGCCTACTTCTAAGTCTGAGATTCTGTTGCTATTAGTGAGCACAAGGTCCAGGATAGATTCTTCTCTGGTTGGAGAGGTCACCAGCTGTACTAGACCTGCTCCTTGCAGTGTAAGGAGAAAGTCTCTGCTCCTTTCTGTGGAAGCAGAGTATGAGAGCCAATCTATATCTGGTACAGTAGATTGAAGTCTCCCATTAGCAACAATTCTCCCTTATCCGCTATCTGTAAGATTGATTCTAGGAGCTCCTTGTCGTGGTCTTTATCCAGGGATGAAGGTCTCTATACCACCCCAACCCAGATTGGTGTCTTGCTCCTTGTGCCGAGGGTGACACAGAGGACTTCCGTGCTGGTGTTTAGTCATTGGGTTTCTATGGCATTGATGCTGTTTTTTACACAGTGCTATACCTCCACCTTTCTTACCCTTTTGATCCCTTCTGAAAAGGGTGTAACCTGGGATGGCTACATCCCAGGTGTGGTTCTCTGTGAACCAGGTTTCTGTGACTGCAACCCAGTCTATGTTCGTTTCCTTGAGAAAGGGTTAATTCATTGATTTTGTTTGCCAGGTTGCAAGCATTAACATATAGAGCCTGCCATTTTGGCCCTGATGTATTCACATTTTCATTGACGTTTTGGCCCTTCTGTTTCTTTTTCTTTGAGTACTTTGTTTTAAGATTTAGTCTCAAAGTTTGATTTGATGAGTGGGGAGTGTCAACCCTATCCCTTTGCAGACTGAGTATAAAGTGACTAACTAAATGCTTAAAACAGTCAAAGCATTGTTACATTTCTTTAAATGGATTGTGCAGGAAACACACTACCAAATGCTTGTCTGCTCCAAACACCAGTGCAGCTGGCGCAGATCAGCACTGGGATGTGAAACCTCAAGCTTTGTAAGCTGTGGCAGCAATGTGAAAGTGTCATCAGGAGGTAAGTGTGATGACAACATCACTGGTGACACTCGGAGAGAGTGCTGGTGCCGCACATAACCGTGCATGTATACACAATCAGCACCTCCTAAAAGTTTCAGCCCATTTCTTAAGTATATACAAAAATACTTCCATTATTGAAAAGGTACAGAGCACTCTAACAAACAGGCAATACTGGTTTACTGAATTTAAGCATATCCAAATAGTGAGGGGATAACATTTAACCAGCCAAACTGGGAGGAGCAGGAGGTCAGCTACAAAAGTCTTAGGGTCAATGGAGTTCACATTTGTAAACAGCAAGTATTATGAGGTTAGGCTTTTAATACAGAGTGCAAACTGTGCACAGCTCATACACAACACCAGAGCCCACCACAAATGCAACAGAAAATGTTGAATTATAACCAAAAGAAAATACATACAAATCAAGTAAGTGAGAAATAACTCTTAGTTAATCCCATGCAATTAATCCAAAGGGTCCCATTACTTCTGTTTAATGTTCCATACCACACAATCCAAAACATTGTCTAAGGAGAAGTTTGCATTTCCTATCACCTCTTCTTCTAAGGGTCTTAACCTGTTCTAACCCTATAAATCTCAGAGAGGTAATCTAATGGTTAGTAGAGTTAAAGTGTCTTGCTAGGTTCAACGCACTGTCTTTCTGTCCAATCATGGACTTATGTTCTGAAATCCTAAGTTTTAATTCACGTGTTGTTTGTCCAATATGAATAGATTATTCACCTGTAAACACAGTTTTAGGAGTGGTATATGGTTCACATCCGCACTCTGGTAGTTCTACAGGAACAATGCTATTGTCCGGATGTCTTTAAGTGAAGCTCCTCCTACCACCCAGGTAGTATATCCCAACTCTACCCTGTGAAATCAGATCTGGCACATTGTAAGAAGAATCCATATGCCACTTGTCAGGGGAGGCTGGGTGGATTGTATGGATGTGAACCATAAATCACTCCTAGAACTATGGGTACAGGTGAGTAACCTATTCTTCTATGGACGTGGATATGGTTTACTTATCCACACTCTAGCAGACTCCTAGCAGTTCTCTGGGAGGAGGGGCAAGGTGCGCACCTCTACTTGACAAACAGAAAATGGAGAACCAAGGCCCCAAAACCCGCATCCCCTTGTGACTCCAGGTCGATGCAGTAGTGGGAAATGAAGATGTGTGCTGACTTCCAGGTAGTAGCCCTACAGATACCCTGTGTGGGGACATCCTTGGAAGCAGCCACCGAGGCAGCGGTATGTCTGGTGGAATGACCCCTAAGCTCTATAGGAGGCTCTCTACCAGCCAACCAATAGAACAAGTTTATGCAAGAAGTGATCCACTTTGCAATTGTCCATTTTGCTGCCGGTCGGCCAGGTGTGGCTTCAGTGCAGGTGACAAACGACTGTCGAGCCAGTCCTCGAATTCCAGTCATGCACTCCACATAATAGAAAAGCATCCTCTGCAGGTCCAGGGTATGCAGCCTGCGTTTGTTCTCCAAAGATGGGCTGGTGAAATACACTAGTGAGTTATTTACCTGATTAAAGTGAAAAGCACAGTTAAGTAACAAAGTACAGTTACGTAAGAACTTACCATAACAGTAGATCTTCGAGAAGAGCTCTTGCAGCAGGCTACACAATAAGGACTATGCCGCCAGGCACTAGGATCCCATGGAATAATTTTAGCTAGCAGTCCACAGCAGGGACTGCCCCTCGACGTCGGACCGCCTCCAGTGATATAAAGGAGGAGGTCCCCAACCCCACCTCAGTTCTCCCGCTGGAGCCCCGACTAGGCAAAAAAAAAAATCAGAGAACCAAAGGGGTTCGACTGTTCCCAAACAAAGGAAGTAAAGAGACCGGGGGAAGGAGGGAGGGAAAGCAGTGCCTGCTGCAAGAGCACTTCTTGAAGATCTGCTGTTACGGTAAGTTCTTACTTAACTGTACTATCTTACTTCAAGTTGGAGCTCTTGCAGCAGGCTACAAAATAAGGACTGAGTACCTAGCAGTACAACAGAGACTCTGGTCAGAAGGGCGGTTGTGCCAAAGACAGCAAGAGCCCTCATGAGCGGAGTCTCTGAAGGCCGACAAGGCTGAAGCCCGCTCTCCACCGAGAGGCAATGTCCAAGCTATAGTGCCTTATGAAAGTATGCACTGAGCTCCAGGTAGCAACAGCACAAATGTCAGCTGCCAAGACATTCCTGACAGAAGTGAATGAGGCAGCAACCCCTCTGGTGGAGTGACCTTTAACCAAGCCCTGTAAGGGTTTGTTGTACTTTTTATAAAAAAAAGTGATGCAGTTCACTAGCCACTTTGATAGTCTGTTTAGCCACTGGTGTGTCCAAGGTCCTTTGGGCAAAGGAGATGAACAGCTGTTCATATTTCCGAATGGATCTGGTGTAATCCACATAATAACAGAGTACCTTATGTACATCAAAGGTGTGCAGAACGGCTTCTCCCTGATTAACATACTCTGGGAAATACACAGGTAAGTGGATGACCTGATTGAGATTAAACTCAGACACCACTTTGGGAAGAAACTTAGGATTGGTTCTTAAAGGTTCCATGTCATAATGGCGATCGTGGAAAGGTGATTGCTGTTAGGGTGAGTGTACATCACTGAAAATAAATTTCAGCAATGTACACTACTGGCGCACAACAAAAGGTGCCCTTTTTTTTTCTTTATCCTACCCCTTCAACCCCCTACTTAAGGATTCTCAACTCCAGGGGTGCATGTCATAGAGGGTAAAACAAAAAAAAATCTTGGATGGCGCAAAAAAAAAACTGTGCCAGGACCGAACCTGGTACCTCCCAACCCCAGCCTGCCACCCACCCAGCATGCCACACAGCCAGCTCAGCAGCTGACTGCCGCACTATACCCCACAAACCCTCTCTCTCCTTCCGTCCGTCACACGGCATGCCCCCCCATGCACATGTACATATAGTGACATCATGTCGCTATATTCATGGACCCTCTCCCTGCCCAGTAGCCCTATGCACAGGCGCCGTGATTGAGTAGCCCTTTTTGAAAGCTCTCAATCGTGGTCGCCATTGTCACAGGCTATCTTCTCAAAGATACTCTGTCCCTGTGAAAAACTAAATAGGGCTCTTTACACATAAGAGCCTGAAGCTCGGAAACCCTCTGAGCGGAAATAACGGCAACTAAAAATAACGCCTTCCATGAAAGAAAGCGATGCTCGCAAAATGTGGTTGCCTCAAAAGGGGTCAGGGTGAGCTTCTCTAACAAAAATAAAAGATACCAGGAGGGAATAAGGGTCCCTGATTGGAGGGGGGTTCAGATGCAGCATGCTGTGCAGAAAGGTGCAGGGCAAGTCCAGTTGGACAACATATTTGCCCTCCACAGGTACATGATAGGCTGAAATTGCCGAAAGATGCACCTTAATGGAAGAATAGCAGAGACCGGAGTCCGAGAGGGAATGGTGGTACTCCAGGATAGAGTTAACTGGACAGATGAATGGGTCCAGGTCACGGGAAGAAGCCCATAGACAGAAACGCTTCCATTTCATGGCATAAGTAGCCCTAGTGGAAGGTTTCTGAGCCATGACCAAGATCTCAGCGACCCTTGGGGAAACTCTGAAGTGGGTCGTGACTATGTCTGTAGGAGCCAGGCATGTAGATATAGAGATCTAAGATTCAGATTGAACAGGGCACCCTGCTCCTGGGACAGCAAGTATGAGGACAGGGGCAGGGGAATTGGAGGTTCCACAGCGAGCTGCTGTAGTAGAAGGAGCCAAATCGGGCTGGGCCACAGTGGGGCAATTAGGATCATGTCTGCACTCTCTGACTGGAGTTTGAGGAGGACCCTTTGGAGGAGAGGGAAGGGAGGAAAGGCATACAGAAATCTCTCTGTCCAGGAAAGGGACAACACGTCTTGCCAGAAAACACCAGGCCCTGGATCTAGCAAGCAAAAATTGGGCAGTTTGGCATTGGATGAGGACGTGAAGAGGTCCAGATCAGGATGTCCCCATCTTTCGAATAGGTCCTCCACTATGGACTATAGAAGCTCCCACTCATGGACCTTGGACCAAGATCGTTTGAGTCCATCGGCCAAGGTGTTTTGGGCTCCTGGAACATGAACCATGGTGAGGGATAGACTGTGGTCTATGGCTCAAAGCCACACCCTCATAGCCTCCCGACAGAGAGGACAGAAGTGGATCCCCCCTTGTATGTTGATGTAAAAGATGACAGACATATTGTCCATCTGAATCAACAGGGGTCCTGGAAGAAGGTCTGTCTGGAATGCCGGGAAAGCATAAAGAACTGCTCTCATCTCCAGGAAGTTGATATGCAGGTTTCGTTACACTGGAGACCAGGAACCCTGGGTCTGTTGATCCCGAAGATAGGCTCCCCATCCTAGACCTGATGCATCTGTCGTCAAGACATGTTGTAGAGAGCCCTTCTGGAAGGGCACTCCCAACTCCAAATTGAGAGGAGTCAGCCACACAGAAAGGGTCTGAGTCACTGCTCTGGAGATGGGAATGGGCTGATCGAGCTTATTCGCCCATTGGTCCCACTGAACTCTGAGAGTCCATTGGGGAACTTTCATGTATAGTCATGCTAATGGGACCTTCACTACGGCTGTTGCCATGTGACTGAGTAGCTGGAGCATAGTCCGGGCCAGAACTTGGCGGGAATAGGAGACCCTCTGAGCCAGCTCGAAGCCAGGCTGCCCTGTTGGGGGGAAGAAAGGCCTTTCCCTGTGAGGTGTCCAAAATAGCCCCTATGTATTGCAGATGTTGGCTGGGCCAAGGGGATGAGTTTGCGATGTTCAGTGTGATTCCTAGATCCCTGAACAGCTGGAAGGTTTCTGACAGGGTGGTCAGTAGCCGATCCCTATTGGGGGCTGTCAGAAGCCAGGAAGGAGGCTTTGCAGGGTCACCATCCTGAAAGTACAGTTACGTAAGAACTTACCGTAACAGTAGATCTTTAAGAGAAGCTCTTGCAGCATGTAACACATATAGGACTGGCGCCGGCCGGCGATAGGACCCCATGGCAAACTTTTTCCAGCAGTAGTTAGCGGGGACCTCCCCTCCCAATGCTAGCCAATGACCCACGTGGTATAAATGGGGATGCGGTCCCAGCATGCTCCAGTTCTTATACGCCAGAAGAACCAGCTGAAGGAGGAAAAACCCACGACTTAAGTGGAAACTGACAACAGAAAGGCAAATTCTGGTCCAGCAGGAAGCTGAAAAATATGCATGGCTGATGCACAGCGAGATCCCCAGGGGAAAGAGGGAGGGAAGTATACCTGCTGCAAGAGCTTTTCTCAAAGATCTACTGTTACAGTAAGTTCTTGCGTAACTGTACTATCTTACTTCGAAAGGAAGCTCTTGCAGCAGGTAACACATATGAGACTGAGTCCCCAGCAATATAAACTTAAGACAACTGCAAAGGGAGGTAGGAGAGGAACAGAGGAAGGAAGAGAGGTAGGACCTCAGCAGATCAGACCCTGCAGAACTGCCAGGCCAAAGCCTGCTCTGCGGCTGGATGCAATATCAAGGCTGTAGTGCTTGATGAACGTGTGGACTGAGTGCCATGTGGCTGCTGCACAGATGTCCGAAGTTGAGACCATCTTGAGGGATGCGAATGAGGCCACCACTGCTCTGGTAGAATGGCCCCTGATTGGACCTGATAGGGGTTTACTGTGTTTTTGGTAGCAGAATGTGATGCAGTGTACCAGCCACCTTGAGAGGGTCTGTTTGGAAACTGGGCTGCCCAAAGAACATGGGGTAAAGGAAACAAACAGCTGATAGAACGATCTGGCCCCCTTGGTCCTTGCCAAGTAGAATTGCAACGTTCGATGGACATCCAAAGTGTGAAGAAGCACCTCACCCCGACTGGAGCACTCAGGGTAGTAGACTGGGAGTTGAACATCCTGGTTCAGTGTTGTTTCTGACACAAATTTAGGGAGAAACGTAGGACTGATACTCAAAGCTACCCTGTTTTTGTGAAAAATCAAATAAGGTTCCTTACACATCAGGGCCTGTAGCTCGGAAATCCTTTGGAGCAGAAGTAACAGCAATCAAAAATAATGTTTTCCAGGAAAGAAAATGCAGCTTGCAATCTGCAGCAGGTTCAAAAGGTGGGAGGGTAAGCTTCTCCAGGATGAACAGAAGGTCCCAAGGGGGCACAGGGTCCCTAACAGGGGACTTTATATGAAGGATGCCCCTAAGGAAGGCACAGGTAACCTCCAATTGAGCCACTGTTCTGCCCTGAACAAGGACATGGTAGGCAGAAAGAGCAGCCAGGTGTACCTTTATGGAGGAGTAACTGAGCCCTGATTCTGACAGGGATAAAAGATATTCCAGCAAAGTGTTAATCGCAGAGGCCAAAGGATCTATGTGGTGCGCTGTAGCCCAGAGGCAGAACCATTTCCACTTCATAGAGTAGGTAGCTCTCATGGAGGGCTTCCCCGCCACCACCAGGACTTCAGCTATCTTGTCTGACACCCCGAATTGAAGCTTGGCTAAGTCCTGAGGAGCCAAGCATGAAGGTGAAGGGACTGCAGGTTCAGGTGAACAAGCGTCCCATTGTCCTGAGAGAGTAAGAGAGTTGAGAGAGGAAGTGAAACTGGTAAGCCCACTGTTAGTTCTGTAGCAAGGGGAACCAAATCTGGTGAGGCCATAGCGGCACAATGAGGATCATCGTGGTTCCCTCTGCTTGTGCGTTGAGAAGGACTCTCTGAATGAGTGGAAACGGAGAAAAGGCATAGAGGAATCTCCCCTTCCAGGAGAGGGACAATGTGTCTTCTCAGAAAACACCAGGCTTGGGATCTAGCGAGCAAAAACTGGGCAGTTTTGCGTTAATGGAAGACACAAAGAGGCCCAACTCTGGTGTCCCCCATCTTACTAACATACTAACATACTATTTGCCAGCAGATTAGGCCTTACGGTCTATCGAGTCTGCTCGAACCTCAGATCCCTAGTTGGGTGCCGAGGCCCTCCCCTCCCCTCCCTTGTGTTCCAGAAACCCCTATCATCCATCCCCACCCCCCTGGGACAGGCCATCATCTGATACATCCACTTTCTGTGCCTGTCCCACCCTCCCTTGAAGCCCTCCACTGTGGATCTCTGAACCAGCTCGCCAGGCAGTGCATTCCAAGGGTCCACCACCCTCTCAGTGAAAAACCTCCTCCTCTTCCCCCCCCTCACCCTTCCACTTTCCAACTTCAAACCATGCCCTCTGGTGATACCTCCCTGCTTTAGTCTAAAGATCCCCTCCATGTTTACCCTATTTATTCCCTTGAGATACTTGAAGACCTCAATCATGCCCCCCCTGTCTCTCCTCTCCTCCAGTGAAAACAGGCAGAGCTCCTCAAGTCTGTCCTCATACGTCAAATCCACTAGCCCTCAAATCATCTTAGTTGCCCTCCTCTGTACCCTCTCCAGGAGCTGTATGTCCCTCTTCAAGTGTGGTCTCCAGTACTGTACACAGTACTCAAGGTGTGGTCTAACCAGTCCATTGTACAGCGGCAGAATCACTTCCTTGCTCCTAGAGGTGATCCCCCTTACGATGCATCCCAACATCCTGTTTGCCTTGCTACCGCTCTCCTGCACTGCTCAGAGTTATTCATACATGCATCCACCATGACCCTAGGTCTTTTTCCCCTGTTGGGCCTCCAGCGCCTCCCTCCCAGGGTGTACCTGTGTTTAGGGTTTCCCGCCCAAGATGCAACACCTTGCACTTGGTGATATTGAAATTTAATTTCCATGTGTGAGCCCAGCTTTCCAGGGTGTCCAGGTCCCTTGCAGGCCAACCTCCCTCTTCTCCCTCAACCACTGCTCCCATCTTGGAGTCATCAGCGAAGAGACTCATTTCACACCCTATACCTCCTGATGTCCGATATGTATGCCATTAAACAGGATCGGACCAGGACTGAGCCCTCACGGTGCCCTACCAACCTCTCTAGGGTTTGAGAGCTCCCACAGACCACTACTCTCTGGGTGCATCCAGCTAGCCAGTTTTCAATCCATCTGACCATCAAAGGGCCTACTCCTAACCCCATCAGTTTCTCCACCAGACCATTGTGGGGGACAGAGTCAAATGCCTTGCTGAAGTTCAAGAACAATACATCCACAGGTTTTCCCTGTCCAGTTCTGATGTTACCCATTCGTAGAACTCCACAAGATTGGTTTGACATGATCTACCTGGCACAAACCCATGTTGCCGACTATCCAGACCTCCCACCTCATCCAAGTACACCCCCAATCGTTCCTTTAATATACTCTCCATTAATTTTCCCACCACCGAGGTCAAACTGATGGGTCTATAGCTACCTGGTACTTCCCTCGACCCCCCTTTATGGATTGGCACCAAATATGCCTCTCGCCAATCCCTAGGTACCCTCCCTGTCTCAAGTGACCTGTTGAGCTCCACCAGGGGTGCAACCAGTATGTCTGCCAATTCCCATAGTACTCTCAGATGAATGCCATCTGGCCCAGGAGATTTGTCTTTCTTTAGGGCCTTGAGGGCTAACCACACCCTTTTGGTGGAGATAGCATCATTCATCCCCTCCACCTTACTGGCCTTTTTATCCTTATCCAGATGTGACACCCCTGGTGTACCTCACCCTCCCTCTTGCTCCGTTTCTGTTGCTCCACTGATCCCACTCACTGCCGCTTCTATCCCCATCGGTGCCTTGCTTTGTAGATATCCCATCCCCCTCCCTAGTGAACACAGAGGCAAAGTACCGTTAAATACCTCTGCCTGGTCCCTCACCTCTTCCACCCACCCTCCTTCTGATCTCAATCTGCTGAGATGGCCCTTAGTTTTTCTCCACTCCCCAATGTACCGGAAGAACCCCTTTTCCCCTCCATGTATCCCCTGTGCCAGCCGCTGCTCTTTACTGGACTTTGCTCCCCTCACCATCCGGGTGACTTTTCTAGATGCAAGATGGTACATTTCCTTATCTCTATCCCCTCTTGTTGTTTTATAATATTTGTAGGCCACCTTCTTTTCTCTGACCGCTACCTGTACTTCACTGGACCACCAGCATGATTTATGTGACCTTGCTCCCTTACGTTTCAACCCTTGCGCAGATCCTGACTGCCTCATGAAGTCCCGGTTTTATGACCTCCCATCTCCTTTCCACACTTGTCATTGATGTAATCCCCTTCAAGTGATCCTTGAGAATATTTCCCATGCCCACAAAGTCGACCCTGAGTCCACTGCCAGTGTCCTAGATCTCCACCCCCATGCTTATTTGAAACCAGACAGTATTGTGGTCGCTCCCAGTCAGGGGGTCCTCTACAACCAGGTCCCTTACCAGATCCCCATCTGCCAGAACCACGTCCAGGACATGCCCCTCCCTTGTGGGCTCCATCACATGCTGTGTTAAGAACACATTCCGGAAGCCGTCCAGCAGCCTCTGCTCCTTGGCCACCTTAGAGGACATGGTTCCCCAGTTTGTACCTGGCATATTAAGGTCCCCCATCAACACCACTCCTTCCCCTTTTGGTCCACACTGGGCAATGATGTTGTCCAGCATACCATCCTCTAGAACATCACTTATCCCAGGGGGCCTATATACTACACCCAGCTTGGCCTTATCTCCTGCTGGGGATCGTAAGGTGACCCATAAGGCCTCCACGTTTCCCTCTGCCTCTTCTACCCTAGCAATTTCTATGTCATCTCTAATGAACACAGCCACTCCGCCCCCTCTGCCCTCCTTTCTATCCTTCCTAAGCATAGTGTACCCCCTCCGTTTAGGTCCCAGTCATGGTTTTTGTTGGCCCACGTCTCCGTGACCGCCGCCACATCCACCCCCCCCCCCGAACAGCATGGCCTGGAACTCTGGCAACTTGTTTCCCAAGCTCCTGGCATTTACTAACACCAACCCCACCCCTTATCCCTGATCCTTTGTGAACCCACCCAGGCTCCTAATACTTCCATCCTCCCTCTGCTCCTCCTGAAACCTCCACCCCTCAGTCTGTTTCCCCCCCCCCCTTGGGTTTGAGGCTACTCCCCTCATCTGGAGAGAGGGCTTCTGGTCAGCCCTCCTTATCCCTTCCCCCCTCACAAGTTTAAACCCCACCTTTCTTGAATGTAGTCAGCCATCCCTGTTTGGGACTTCCTTCCCTAATGGGGCAAGATGAAGCCTGTCCTTGGCATACAGTCCCGTATCCTCCCAAACTCCTTTCCAGTTCCCTAACACCCCAACCCACTCTCTTCACTCACTTCCTGAGCCAGTCATTAACCTCTGTGATCTTCATTTTTCTCCACTGAGGCCTTTGTTACTGGCAATATCTCCGAAAAGAAATGTTGCATCCATTATCCGACAGACTCTGGTAAGTTCTTGGAACCTTGCTTGGATTTCAAAATGTTATTTCCTCTAGATCGTTAGTTCCCAAATGCACCAGAAATCCGGTTTCCTCACAATCCTAACCAGTTCATATACCATGAACTTTGCTCTGTGCACTGTCAGCCCAGAGATACTCACTACCTTCACCTGGCTATGGCATCACCCCTGTCCCTCCCACTGGATACCCCTAATCATCGAGTCTTCCAATAACAGAACCTTAACACCGCCATCATCCTTATGGTTACCTCCACTCTGCCCTCTCAGCCCCATCCCCCTTTATTCATGATCTCAATTCCATGGAGTCTTCCTGCCTTATTAGAGACCCCTTGTCACCTCCCTTTCTGCCTCCCTTGTTATTTTGCCCACTTAACTCAGACCCCTCTGAATAGGTGTCCCTTCAACCCTCTCTTATCCGAACCATTTATCCTGGCCCTGATGGTTTCCCTTCCCCACAACTATCCTCCCCTTGTAATAGTACCCCTGCCTCCAGAGGCTCTGTGGGTCCCCTTTAGCTAGGCCCCATCCTTGGTACTGACCCCCCTACTGAAAGGGCCCTCTCCCACCTCCTTGTCTCCCAGTTTCTCTCCAGTCATGCTCTCCTCCCTCATGTCTGCAATATGTTGCATCTCCCCCATCTGCTTAACATTTATGTTTCCCCTTCTCCCTCTGGGACTATTTCTTACCTTTCCATTGCCGGTCTGTGATGCCCTATGGGTTTCCGACTCCCTCCCCCCGGCCGCTGTAACAGTTTCCTCATTTCCACCAACCCCTTCCTCCCCCTCTAGGTTGCTTAGCAGCTCAAATTTATTGTGACACTCTATGTCAGCCTCCATCAAGTAACCCGAGTTTCCCCTGACCGCACCTCTAAACTGCCCCTCTTCTTCCCTCTTGCTCTGTTCTCCTTAGGAGCTCCTTCCACAGTCTGCTGTTTAGGCTTCCCACAACAGCCCCTCCTGACTCTTCCCCTCCACTCTCTTTGTGCCAGATATTTCACCCCATACGCTTTCCCCTTAGCGTCAACATCCCTATCTAAGGGTCCTCTGTCCCTAACATCCCCCCTCCTGCTTGCTGTAACATAACGTCCTGTAATTTCAGAGCGTTGCCCCAGCCTCCCCTCAGCCCCACCCTTCTGCTGCCCATATCCACACCCCTTATCCTTGGACACCCCCCCAGCTCCCCAGCTTACTCCTTAACCAATATACCTCACTCCTGATACAAGATAGCTGTCTACAGAGTGGGCAGCCTCCCTCTCTCCAGGCCCAACTGAGAATTATTGCCATGCCACAGCCTGTGCAGCCTACAACCCTTCCAAAGATGCCTGCCATGGTGGAATATGGCCATCCTGTTTGTCCCCCTCTGTTTATAATGGCACACCCCCTTTTCTCAGTCCCTTCCCCCGGAATACAGTTTCTCTCTATACTGACTGCAGTTATTTACAAACCCAATTTCAACCCCACCAATAAAGTTCCCAGGTCTCACAAACACATACAGTCCAGTGTGTGTCCAGTCCCACTAACAGTGTGTGTATGCAGACATCAGGTACCGTATGATGTCACAGGCCCACCAGTTCCTGTTGCTTCGAATTTCAGTCCCAAACAGAAATACACAGCCCTTTAATCCCAACCCCCAGTGGCTTTTCAGTATTCCCAAGCCTCAAAAGTTACAATATCACAGCCCAAGTAACAGTTCTAACTCAAAGTAGTAATTTTTAACACATAGAACTAATTTCACATACAAAACTATTCAAATATTTCAGTTAAAACAGAATATAACCCCAGACCTCTGTCCTTACCAGCCTCCTGCTTATGTTCCCAAGTGAACAATGAAAGACAAGGTGATTCCTGCTAATGTCCCTTCCCCCTAACACCAGGCAAACCTCACATTTAAATTTCACTCTAATTATCACTGCCAAACAAGTGTTCCCCAAGCCTCAAAGTTACAATATCACAGCCCAAGTAACAGTTCTAACTCAAAGTAGTAATTTTTAACACATAGAACTAATTTCACATACAAAACTATTCAAATATTTCAGTTAAAACAGAATATAACCCCAGACCTCTGTCCTTACCAGCCTCCTGCTTATGTTCCCAAGTGAACAATGAAAGACAAGGTGATTCCTGCTAATGTCCCCTCCCCCTAACACCAGGCAAACATCACATTTAAATTTCACTCTAATTATCACTGCCAAACAAGTGTTCCCAAGCCTCAGAAGTTACAATGTCACATCCCAAGTAACAGTTCTAACTCAAAGTAGTAATTTTTTACACATAGAACTAATTTCACATACAAAACTATTTAAATATTTCAGTTAAAACAGAATATAACCCCAGACCTCTGTCCTTACCAGCCTCCTGCTTATGTTCCCAAGTGAACCTTTGCGAAAAGGTCATCTACGACCGATTGCAGGAGGGAGCACTCGTGCACTTGAGACTTTGTTCTGCTCAGTGTGTCTGTAAGTGTGTTTTGTGCATCTGGAACATGCATCGCTGTGAAGGTCAACTGGTGGGCTATGGCCCACTCCCATCCCCTTATAGCCTCCCTGCAAAGGGGGTAAGAGTGTGCATCTCTCTGTTTGTTGAGGTAGAAGACCACTGATGTGTTGTCCATCTGGACCAGAAGGTGACCTGATGTGATTGATGATTCCAGGGCTTGAAGGGCATAGAGTACTGCTCTTAACTACAGCACGTTGATGTAGAGAGGATCCTCGGTTGGAGACCAAGACCCCTGTGTCTTGTGAGCTCCTAGGTGAGCCCCCCATCCAGAATTTGAAGCATCCATGGTCAGGACCTGTCCAGGAGCTTCCTTCTGAAAGGGGATCCCCTCCAGTAAGGTTGGGGATGTCATCCACCAGAGGTGTTCCTTGCGGACTGGCTCCTTTATGGAGACAGGCAAGTCCAGGTCGTCCCACCTCTGGTCCCACTGCACCCAAAGAGTCCACTGAATGGTCATCATCTGGAGTCTGGCAAAGGAAACAGTCATGATGGCGGCTGCCATGTGACCCAACAGCCAGAGTATCAATCTGGCTGGAACAGAGGAGGCAGAATAAATCTGCCTGGCCAGAGCTTGAATGTACTCTGCTCGGTCTAGAGATAGGAAGACCCACCCCTGAACAGTGTCTAGGAGCCTCCAATGAATGATAGGAGTTGAGCTGGGCTGAGTGATGACTTGGCTGGGTTGATGGTGATTCCCAGGTTCTGGAACAGGCTGCAGGTGTCCCAGATGGCAGCCTGGAGATGGGCACAGGAGTGTGCCACGAATAGCCAGTCGTCCAGGTATGGGAACACGTAATGACCCATCCTGTGAAGTGCTGCGGCTACCACCACCAAGTACTTAGTAAACACCCTCGGTGCCGAAGAGAGACCAAAGGGCAGGGCCCTGAACTGGAAGTGTTCGCCCTGGAATGCAAACCGAAGGTATTTTCAGTGGCCTTCGGCTATGAGGATGTGGAGGCAGGCATCCTGCATATCTAGAGATGCGACTCAATCTCCCTGTCTCAGCATCGGAATCAGGTTGTGTAATGTGACCATCCTGAAATGTTTGTATGCAACTGACAAGTTCAGGTCGCTGAGGTCAAGGATCAGTCTTAGGTCTCCTGATTTCTTCAGGACCAGGAAGAATCTGGAATAGAACTTAGTGCCTCTCTCCTGTGGAAGAACGGGCTCTATGGTGTTCTTGGACAGCAGTGCCTGGATCTCCTGTCGAATGAGGGCTGCATGTCCCGCCGAATGACGGGATGGGGGTGGGGGCCTGTCCGGAGGGGTAGACATGAACTCAATAGAATGCCCGTGTTCTACAAGCTTGTGAGCCCACAGGTCGGAGGTCACTTGCCTCCAGGCTTCTGGATAAAGAGAGAAGCAACCCCCACCTTCTCTCCCGAAGGAATGTCACAGAGAGGAGGGTTTGTCTGGAAGTCATGCTGTTGGAAGGGGAGGGAAAGCGGCTTGGGCAGACTTAGCCTGTCGTGAGGTGGCAGCCGAAGATCCCTTGGGTCCATCATGTCAACCTAAGCCGCCTCACTGAGCCTGAGGTTGCTGAAAGCGAGATTGCTGAGGCTGTTGACGCCCTCTGCCATGAAAGCAAGACCTCCAAAATTGTCTCTGCTTTGGGGCGATACATATACTGTACAGTATGGACGGTCTTACCGGAGTCCTGCAGTCTGTTGATGGTTCTCTCTGTTTCTTCACCGAAGAGAACTGAGCCCTTAAAGGGCGCATCGAGGATGTTGGACTGAAAATCTGGCATGAACCCAGAAACCCGGAGCCAGGAATGGTGCCGGAGACAGATGCCCGTAGCCGCTGCCCTTGCTGAGGAGTCCTCAGAGTCGTAGGCAGAGTGGAGCACATGCGTGCCCACGTCTGACCCAGTTTGAAGTAATTTTGCAAGTTCTGCCTTTTGAGGGCAGTCGGGCACTCCTTGCAATATGTCCAGACCTTGTTCCCAAAGGGCATTTTGGAACTGGACCATGTGAGTCAGAAAGTTTAAGCTCCTGATGCTGCAGGTGGCAGATGTGTACACCTTCCTGCCCATGGAATCCAGCTACTTGGACTCCCTGTCCAGAGGCTGGGTGCTCAGATGTTAGGGCCTCTGTGAATGGTCATGAGCAGCTGATATAACCACTGAGTCAGCCGTAGGTTGTACAGCCAAAATAGGGTGTTCCTTAGGGGCCCGGTACAGACGATCCGTCTTTCTCAGGACGGCCGTGGACAAGTGGGGTCACTACCAAGTGGTCTGCGTGACATCCTCAAAGGTATCCACCATGGGAGGGCTATTGATGGGTTTAGGGTCTTTCTTTCGGAGGTACTTGGCCAATCTCATTTGTTCGGGGTCCAAGTCCTCCGTATCCCATCCCATGTTGGCTTGAATGTGCCTCATGACCTCCATGAAGGACTGATTGTCCAGAGAAGATTTAGGCAAGTCCTCAGGTTCATCAGATGGGGGGGGGGATTTCCTCATAGGATGTCACAGAGGATGCCGTCATGTGGTAGGAGTCCATGGAGGAGACTGAGGGAGATCTGTGTCTCCTGTGCTTTCTGTGCCGATCTGGGCTAGAGACGCTTAAGCTCCTACAGCGAGATCTGTGGCGCCTTCTTTTTTCTGTCCATTTCCTTGGTTTGTCCGAAGGCAGACATTCCCCTTTCCTCATCTGAGGGTGGTTGAGGAGGAACTTCTTCCCCTGGTGTCAGAATCTCCTTCGCCGGGTCATTACCGGGTCAGGATTTATTGGAGTGACCGTGTAGGCGGGACTGGGAAGATATCTGGCCTAATAGTTTCCTACCAATGGGAAAAAGGTCCTTGACCTGACTGAGACTGAATTTTGGTGAAACCAGTGCCGGGTCCGGTGGCGGTCCTGAAGCTCCAGTGCCGGTACTGACGTCAGTCCTGTCTGGCGTCGGCAGTCTGACTGGTGGGGATGCCGGTGTGTCTTAGTTATTGGGCCATCATCAGGGCCCGAAGGAATGCCATGGACTGGCATTTGATCCGCTGGTGTCAGAGAATCGTCCCTCCAGCATGGACTGAGGCAAAGAAGCTGGGGGTGACGGTGTCTTGGCCGGAGGAGGCACAAGTGCCTTTTGGGGACCTTTGGCAGGCTTATGCTGGGGAATTTCGGATGCAGGCTTAGCAGGTTTGTCCGAGGGATGCTTGTCCGACGACGGGACCTGAAGTTGGTCCATTGATGGAGTGTGGCGCTTGTCTGAGGTCTTGTGAGCATGCTTCGGTGGGAGAGAGGAAGACCTCCCCACTGGTGGGCACAAAGATTTTGCCTTCTCCCGGTGGCTGGCACTACATACAGAGGCCAACCGAGGTGGGGGGGGCAGAGTGTGACTTACCTGGGTCGGATGAACAGCCCGATGCGGTTGAGGGAGGCTTGATCTTGATGGGTTGAAGGGTAGCTGACTGCCCTGAAGACTTCTCCTTTGTCACCGGGGCTCTGGAGGAGGCCGGGGCCTTGACTACAGTAAGGCGGGAGTCGTGGCCTGACGACCCCGATCAGGAGGCGGTGTGGGATCTGGAGGATCTGAAGGAGGACCTATCCCTGTCCCACTCTCTATGTTTGTCTTTCGGCTTAGGTGTGTGATGTTCCCCAAAGATTTGTGGGTATGGCGGGGGAATCCCCCTCAGAGGACAAATCTCTCTACATAGCTGCTAGTTGCTGCTGAGCCAAAAAAGCCTGAAGGGACTTTTGTCGGCGGATGTAGGTCTGGCTATTGAATGCCTGAGAGTGGGAGCAGGACTGAGTGTCATGGTCTGAGCCCAGGCAGAAAACGCAGGCCGTGTGTTCGTCCTTAGAAGGTATTTGTTTTCCACAGCCACACTTATTCGTGTGCCTGGATGGGGTAGTTGACATGCAGATGCTTGACGAAGAAAGAGACTGAAAAAGACTATACTGGAGTTTAGAAAACTCTCACTAATGGTCAAACTAGTCAGGGAGAGCCGTGGAGCTAACGTTCGGACGTCCACGGTGGGAAAGCATTGAAGCCCGCTGGGACCACCTCCCCTTTTGTACCATGTGGAACATCAGGGGCGGGGCCGACATTGGGAGGGGTGGTCCCCGCTAACTACTGCTGGAAAAGGTTTGCTGTGGGGTCCTGTTGCCGGCCGGTGCCAGTCCTATAAATGTTACCTGCTGCAAGAGCTTCCTCTCGAAGTAAGATCCTCTTGTACTCGATGTAGTTGTTCAGGAAGCTTAGGTCTAGAATGGGACGGAGGACCTCGGTCTTCTTGGGGACCAAGAAGAAGTGGGAATGGAACCCTTTCTTCCCATGGGAAGGGGGAATGGGTTCTATGGCCGGTTTTTCCACGAGGGTCTCAATTTCCTTATGGATGAGGGCGGCATGGGATGGGGAGTAGGTAGAAGGGACAGGAGGGTTGTCTGGCAGCATCTGCAGAAACTCCAGCGCATGCCCCTTTTCTACTATCTGAAGAATCCAGGCATCTGATGTTTCTCTGGTCCATCCTTCTATCCCCTATCATTTTCCAGAGTGACTCTGCCGGGGGTGTTGGGCAGGGAGTCAGGCAGAGGCTCAGAGAGTGGGCAGGGCAGGGCAAACTGGGAGGACTTAGTGTTCCGAGGTCTCGTGGCACCTGACGGCCGAGAGGGAGCCTTACGCTATAAGGGCCCTCTCACTTGTTGCTCCTTTGATCGTTGACCCGAGGGTGACAAAAAGTCTTCCATCTTGCTGAGTTCGGTTCCGATTTGTACATCTGATACATGGATTGGACCAGTTTGCCCGAATCCTGAAGGCCTGTGATAATTTTCTTGGAGTCCTCTCTGAATAACACAGACCTGTGAAAGGAGGCATCCAGGATGACTTCCTGGAGGTCCTGTCTGAAGCCAGAAGCCCTGAGCCAGGAGTATCTCCCCAGGCAGATGCCGGTGGCTGCTGCTCTAGCTGCGGTGTCTGCCAAGTCATAGGAAGACCGTAAAATGTGTTTTCCTATGTCCAGGCTTGACTGGAGGACATCTAACAGTTCTGAATTGGGGGGGGAGTCAGGCTGTTTTTGGGCCAACTCCAGGGCTTTCTGCCATGAGGACTTTTGATACTGCACCATATGTGCCAGGAAATTCAGCAAACATATGGTGCAGGTGGCCGAGGAGTAAATCTTGTGGCCAAATTGGTCCAGATTTCTTATCTGGGGGTTGTGAGCTCATGTGCCAAGGCTGTTTAGTCCTGCTATGGGCTGCCATGAGGACCATAGAGTCAGCCTTTGGGTGTTCTCCCAAACAGGATTCATTTTTAGGAGTCCTGTACAGCCTTCTTCAGGACAGCTAATGTTGAGGAAGGGTGTCTCCAAGCTAGCTTGATGACATCTTGAAAGGGAGCCACCAAGGGTGGCACAATCAGTGTCTTGGGATCGCTCTTTCCCAGAAAGTAGACAAACCGCCGTCTCTCTGTGTCCCAGTCCTTGTTATCCCATTGATTCAGGAATTGAATATGGCGCATCATGTCCATGAAAGTAGGGTCATCTGGGGCGACTGGGGGAATCACCGTGGACATCAAGCTGAGAAGGGGAAGCAAATCCTTCTGAGGACCTGGAGGATGAAGTGGAACTCCTTCCGGATGAGTCCGAAGAGAGAGATCTAGTGCAGGCGCACCTGGACTGGCAACCTCGAGAGTGGTGCCGGTGTCTGGAGGAAGACCATGATGAAGAGTGATGTCTTCGCCCACGATGCCTAGGGGATCCTTCATCTGAAAGGTCAGGAGAAGGTGTGACCTTGTTGGGTGGAGGTGACGGTCTGCTAGGCGGTGGGGTGGGTGATCTTGGAGGTCACTGAGGAACATTCGAGGGAGAAGGATCTGGTAAAGGGGTCAGGTGCTCCTGAGGAAGGAGGTCCGCTTTTATGGTATTCCACCACGATGTAAACAGGGTCCCTTCGTTTGACAGTGAGACTAGGGGAATTTCTGGATTATCTGGTGCCGGGAAAGGTATGTCAGGTTTACCCGGCATCGGGCCTATAGGCGCTGAAGGCCCTGCCATCAGGTCTGGGGAGCTGGCGTCCCTTGTGGCAGTCCCACAGGTGGCAGGATGGGTGATGCCAGGTCTGCCTGCTGGTTGAGTGGTATCGGGCTATCTGATGTCAGTTGATCTGGCGTTGGAGGTGGGGGTGCCAGTTTATCTGGTGGCTGAGCCCCAGACGGTGGCTTGGGAGAAGCCTACGGAGGCAATGTCACCCAGTTCAACCCTGGAGAGGCAGATGCAGAGGACATTGGGGTCTGATTGTCTTGTGTTTAGGGGAGTGTACTCCAGACTGCAGTTCTTGCTCTGGGTGTCTATTCCTGTCATTGTACCCTGATGGGCGGCCCGACAAGGAAGATGCTCCAGCTGGGCCCGATGACAGGCCCTTGCCCACCATCCGAGGAGGATGTGGCTATACCTTAGACTCTGATGGATGTTGGAACAGCCTAAGACTCAGGGAGGGGGACAAAGGCCTTTGCCCCTAAGTCCCCTCACCCGACGTCAGGATTAGGGCAGGGAGCTTCATTGACGGTAGTACAGAGGTAGTGACAGCTGCCGGGGGGAGGAGGGGGCAGAGTCTGCACTCCTGTAGGAATGAGGGCTCGAGGCAGTATAGCACAGTGGTTTAAGACTGTGAGCTACAAACCCGGAGAACCTGGGTTTGAATCCCACAGCCCCCACTTGCATGTGTGACCCTGCGAAAGTCACTTAACTTCCTTGTGCTCCCAGGTCACACCTGTAAACAAGCTTTCAGCTTAGTGTGTCTCTCCCCGTTAAAAAAAAAAAAAACAGGATGCCGCCTTCCGATGTGGAAATCTGGAGGAGTTTGACCTGGGTCTCTCTTTTTCCTTATGATGGTGCTTCCCACTGGTCTTTTTGTGGGAAGAAGTTGAAGACCCAGGGACCGAAGATAAAGAGGAACTGTGGCTGGAGGAGGTCCTCCGCATGGCAGCTAGTTGCTGCTCCAACAGATGGGTCTTCAAGGCCTTCAGTCGACAGATGCGCATGTGGCGATTAAAACTGCGGCAATCCAGGCAGGCCTCCAAGTCACGAGATGGGCCTGAACGAATCAGGCAGGCCAAATGACCATCTTTGGCCGGAATCTGTTTCCCCCAGGCACACTTTGATTTTTGCCGCTCTGTGGAAGACGGAGAAGACATGCATGGGAGAAACTCATGAAAATGGTTGTAAAATAATAGAATGCGGAACTCACGAAGAAATGACGGTTGACAGGTAGCAGGAGGCATCCTGCTAACTGAAAGGGTCGATGGTGGGAAAAGAACTGAGGTGGGGCTGGGGACTGCCCCCTTTATACCACTGGCCAACATCAGAGGCGGTCCGATGTAGAGGAAAGTTTCCTGCTGTGGACTGCTAGCTAGAATTTTTCCGTGGGGTCCTAGTGCCTAGTGGCATAGTCCTTACTGTGTAGCCTGCTGCAAGCGTTCCAACTCAAAGTAAGATTTTACTGTAACAGTAGATCTTCAAGAGGAGCTCTTGCAGCAGGCTACATCATTAGGATTGAGTCCCAAGCAGTCAAAAGATAAGTCCTGGTCAGATGGGTGGAAGTAAAGAACTCAACAAAAGCTCTTAAGACAGCAGGCCCTGGAGGACAGCTGGTCTGAAGCCAGACCTATGCCTAGAGGCAATGTCCAGACTGTAATACTAACATACTAAAATACCAGCAGAGTAGGCCTCATGGTCTATCGAGTCTGCTCAAGAATCATCATCCTTCTGGGGCACCGTTGCTGCCCTCTCTGCCTCCCCTGTGGAACCCCCCATCCTCCGACCGAAGTTCTCCTCCAGTTTTGGCATTACTCAGTTTCACCCTCCCCCTATACCTGTCCTAGCCTCACTTGAACCAATCCACAGTATCCACATCCACCAGTTCCACAGACAGTGCAATCCTGGGTTCCACCACCCTCTCAGTGAAGTAACACCTCCTTGTCTCTCCCGAGTCTCCCACCAACCAGCCTCAATTTGTGCCCCTTGGTGGCCCCCACCTCCCTCTGCTGGAACACCCTAGCTAGGCTTACACTATTTACTCCTTTTAGGTACTTGAAGACCTCGATCATATCCCCTCTGTCCCTCCTCTACTCCAGAGAGTACAGGTTGAGCTCATCAAGTCTCTCCCCATAGGACCTCCCTCCCAGACCCTGTATCATTCTGGTTGCCCTCCTCTGGACCCTCTCCAGGAGTGCAATATCCTTTTTTAAGTGCGGACGCAGTATTCAAGGTGCGGTCTAACCAGGCAGTTATACAGAGGGAGAAGCACATCCCAGCTTCTTGAGGTTATCCCCCTGGCGATGCACCACAGCATTTTATTTGCTTTGGCCACAGCCCTCCTACAATGCTCAGAGTTGTTCATTTTGGCATCCACCACCACCCCCCAAGGTACCTCTCCCCCTCAAGGCCTGCAGTGTTTCCTCTCCTAGGGTGTACACGTGAGCTGGGTTCCTAAGCCCCAGGTGGAGATCCCTGCATTTCTCTGTATTAGATTTCAGTTTTCAGGTACATGGCCACCTCTCCAGAGTCTCCAAGTCCTCCTGTAGGGTTACTCTACCTTCCTCCCCATCCACCACTGGAGTCAACTGCAAAGAGGCTCATCTCGCTCCTGATATCTTTTCTGATGTCTGAGATGTAAGCGTTAAACAGGAGTGGGCCCAGCATCGATCCCTGTGGGACCCTGCTAATAACCCTCCTAGGAGATGAGAGCCCCCCCCCCCAACCACCACCTTCTGAAAATGCTGAGATAGCTAGTTCCCTATTCACCTGACCATCCATTCCCCCCAGCTTGTCCAGCAGCCCAGTATGTGGTACTTAATCAAGCGCCTTGCGGAAGTTTAGAAAGAGGATATCCACTGGCCTGCCCTGGTCCAGCGCCTTCATCACCCAATCGGAGAATTCCACAAGTTTGCTCTGACATGATCTGCCCGGAACAAAACCATACTGGTGATCATCCAGGTATCCCTGTGTCTCCAGAAACACCCCCAGCCTTTCCTTTAAGATGGCCTCCATCAATTTGCCCACCACCGACATCAAGTTGACAGGCCTGTAGTTCCTTGGCTCATCTCTTGAGCCACCTTTGTGAATAGGCACAATGTGGGCCAACATCCAATCCTGACGCACCCTCCCCGCCTAGAGGGAAGTGTTAAAAGGGACCACCAGACATGCAGCCAGGACATCTGCCAATTCCCTTAGCACCCTAGGATGAAATCCATCCGGACCTGGTGTCTTCTCCGTTCTTAGTGACTTGAGGGCTTCCCACACCCTAACATAGAAACATAGACTTTGACGGCAGATAAGGACCGCTTGGCCCATCTAGTCTGCCCATTTCCCTACCTACAGGATAGGCCGCAGATCCTAGTTAACCAACAGCCTATTTCTTTCTACCCCCCACAAGAATTGCCTTATGTCTGTCCCATGCATTCTTGAATTCTCCCACAGTTTTAGACCCCACAACCTCCTCAGGAAGGCTGTTCCATGCATCCACTACCCTCTCTGTGAAATAATACTTCCTCACATTGCCCCTGAACCGCCCCCAATCTTTAAATTGTGTCCCCTTGTTCTTGCATGTCTCTTTTTGTGAAAGATGCTACCCTCTTGGACTTTGTTGATTCCACTGAGGTATTTAAAAGTTTCTATCATGTTCCCCCCTCTCCCTTCTTTCCTCAAGGGTAATCATATTAAGCTCCTTTAGTCTCTCCTCATACGGCTTCTCTTGCAGACCCTGCACCATTTTAGTTGCCCTCCTCTGGACTGCCTCTATCCTGTCTATGTCCTTGCGGAGATGGGGTCTCCAGAACTGGATGCAGTACTCCAGATAGGGTCTCACCAATTGACTGTACAGAGGGATAACAACTTCCTGTTTTCTGCTGCTGATGCCTCTCCCTATGCATCCCAGTATACCCCAGCCCTCCCTACTGCCTTCTCACATTGCTTGCTAACCTTAAGGTCATCTGATATGATTACCCCCAGGTCCCTTTCCTTTTTGTTGTTGTTACTACCTCCCCCACCATTGTGTATTCTTCCCCTGGGTTCTTGTTTCCCAGGTGCATTATTTTGCACTTCTTTGCATTGAATCCTAGCTGCCATACTTCTAACCATTCCTCCAACCTTGCCAAGTCCCTTCTCATCCTTTCCACGCCTCCTTGTGTATCAACCCTGTTGCAGATCTTTGTGTCATCTGCAAAGAGGCATACTTTTCCTTCCAGTCCCTCTGCAATGTCACTTAGAAGACATTAAAAAGGACTGGACCCAATACTGAACCCTGCAGTACCCCACTAGTAACCCCTCTTTCTTCAGAGTGGACTCCATTTACAATTACCTTCTGTGTCCTGTTGTCCAGCCAATGTTTTACAGGCTACCACCCTGGGACCCACTCCCAGGCTGGTTAATTTGACTATTAATCTTTTGTGTGGGACTGTGTCAAATGCCTTGCTAAAGTCTAGGTAGGCCATGTCCACAGCCCCCCCTGGTCTACTACTTTGGTCACCCAGTCAAAGAAATCTATTGGATTAGTCTGACATGACCTTCCGCTGTGAACCCATGCTGCCTTGGGTCCCTTGCCCCACTGGCCTCTAGGTACTCAACTATTATTCCTTGAAGTGACTCCATCACTTTCCCTACCACAGAGGTCAAACTGACAGGTCTGTAGTTTCCTGCCTCTGTCTTGGTCCCACTTTTGTGAAGGGAATCACATCCGCCTTCCTCCAGTCCTCGGGTACCACACCATCCTCCCATGATTTATTAAAAGGTAGCCAGTGGTTTCACTAGTTCCCCCTAATTCTTTTAGAATTCTGGGGTGAATTCCATCAGGCCCCATTGCTTTGTCCACCTTCAGTTTTAGGAGTTCTTGCAGAACCCTTTCTTCTGTGAAAGGACTGGGATCGACCCCCCTAGCAAGAGTGCTTCTGTTAATTGGATTAGGCACTTCCTCCTCCTCCTGTTTTGTGAATACTGAGCAGAAATATTCATTCAGTATCCCTGCTTTTCACTGTCCCCTCTGCCCACCACCATTCATTCTATTCAGCCTCACTATCCCTCCCTTTGTCTCTTCCAGCTCGCTGATGTACCTATAAAGGTTTATCCCCTTCTTAACGGTTGGCTATCTTTTCCTCAGTTTGGGCCTTTGCTATTCTGACTTCCCTCCCTGCTTCCTTCTGCCTTAACTGGTACAGCTCTCTGTCCTGCTCCCTCTGTGTTTCCTTATACTTCCGGAATGCTATCTTTTTCTTCCTGACTTTCATAGCCACCTCTCTTGAGAACCACAGTGGCTTTTCTTTCGTTTTGGTTGTTTATTTGCTTCACACAAAGGCTTGTTGCCTCTGTGATGGCAGTTTGATGATTCCCATTGTTGCTCCACACCTCCTTCTAGCCTGTTTGCTAGTGCTTTTCTGAGGCACTCTCCATCTTGCCAAAGTCAGCCCTCCTGAAGTCCAGTACCCTCACTTTTTGTATGGCTTGACTCTGTAGCTGAGTTTAACGTGAACCACACTGTTTGATGGTCACTTGTTCCCAGATGGCAACCCACTTCTAGATCTGAGATCCTCTCACTGCCCCCGTTTGAGAGTCTGAGGTCTAAGATTGCTCCCTCACGAGTGGGTTCTGAAACTAGCTGTCTGAGGCCTGCCACCTGTAGGGCATCAAGAATGGCCCTGCTCTTGGATGTGGCTGCAGCAAATGTGCTCCAGTTAACATCTGGCATATTCAGTTCTCCCATCAACAGTATCTCCCTTTCTCTGCCATTCTAAGAATGCCTTCTATCATATCCTTGTCCATTCGCCCCTGACATGGGGTCTGTACACAACCCTGTACGGATTGTGGTGCCCTTTCCAGTCTCAAGGTGACCCACAGTGCCTCCTCTCCTCCTATTTACTCTTTTGTTCAGTTGCTTTTTCTCCTTCCTTTACATAAAGAGCTACTCCTCCCCCTCTTCTGCCCTGCCTGTCTCTCCTGTAGGTTATGTACCCTGGTATGTTGACATCCCAGTCATGGTTCTCTGTATGCCACGTTTCTGTGACTGCTACGATATCCAGGCATCCCTCTTCCATCAAGGCCACCAGCTCAGGGAGCTTGTTGCCCAGACTACGGGCATTGGTACTCACTACCCTCCACTTCCTGATGGCCTTACTTCTTTTTGCCCCATCCCTGTCCTTCTTGCCTTTGTCACTTTCTCCATTTACCCCTGCCCTTCTCCCTATTGACACCTCTGTGTTGGTGTTTTCCGCACCTACTACCGTGATTTTTTTTGGGGGGCTAGGATTTCCCTGCTCCTTTCCAGTGCCTTCCCCCTTGGCTAGTTTAAATGCTTGCCAATAAGCATTTAAACCTATCACCTAGGATCCTGGTTCCCATCCTGGACAGATGCAGCCCATCATGCCAGTATAGACTTGCATCCTCCCAGGTGGACCCCCAGTCCCCAATGAAGCCAAATCCCTGAGCGCCACACCAGTTTTTCAACCACTGATTGAATCCCATGGTGTGGAACACCCTGGCCTCTCCTACGCCATAGATGGGCAGCACCTCCGAGAAGGTTACCGTGTGTGCTACTTGTCTAAGGCCCCTCCCCAATTCCACAAACTCTTCCTGCACTTATCTAATCCCATTCTCAGCCAGATCATTTGTCCCTAGGTGGACAATGACATACAGCTCCCTCCCCTGTGCAGCTGCTCCGGCAATCCTGAGGATTCGCTCCCTGTCCCTCCAAGCCATGGCACCAGCCAGGCACCTTACCTCCTTCTCCCCTTCCTCCCCCAGTTCTACCTTCCTAACAATGGAGTCCCCCACCAGGAGTTGTTTCCTTCCCCTGCGGGGTCCCCTGCCACCCTCCTGTGGGTCTCCTTTGTGGAGGTTCCCAGCATCCTCCTTGGTCTCCACTGCGGGTGCCTCCATAGAGGAACCACACTTTGCCAGAATAGCATAGGGTGTGGAAGGTACAGCTGGAGGATGCCTCATGTTCCACCACCGCACCTCCTGGGCCCTGTGGTCCAGCTGCTCCTCTTTCTTGGCAACCTCTGAGGCAACGGCAGTGGCACTGGTGGTCCCTGGATGGAAGAGGAGGTCCCACAAATCCTGGCCAACTCAGCCTGGAGATGAGCAACCTCCTCCCTCAGCCCAGAGAGGTGCCTGCAGAAGGGACAACACCGCATCCTCCAGAACGTCTCTCGGAAGACTGCTGCTCCACAGCCAGTGCACTGCACCACTCCCATCATGTCTTATTTCTGGCCCCTTAACTGTTTGCAATTCTTACTCTTTCCTCTGTTTTTTTTTCTCTCTTTCTCCTTACTTTCTGCCTGTGTGCCCTTTAAGCTCCTGATTGTCCTGTTCTGAGACAAGAATATCCTATATTTCTCAGTAGACCCTTACTTGCTCAGGCGAGACCTCCAGTAGCTAGAGGGGCGGAGGCTACTCTTGCCCTTCTAGGATGGTGGGGTCTTTGGTGGCTCTGTGTTCACTCACTTCCTGCTCCCAAACAGGAAGTTCCTGTTGTCAGTCAAATCCTGTGCCTATAAAAGTACAACTAGCTTTGGGTGGCAGGGTGGGGGAAGGGAAGGAGGGCAATATAGTCCCAGTAGAGAAGTCCAGTCACATAGCAGTCCTTTCTCCTGGTGTCTTCTGCCAAGCTAGCACAGGGATTTCAACATGTGACCTCCCTCCCATCTGCAGGACCAACCTGCCCCCCACCATATGGTGCAGCTCCACCATCCTCCCTAGTGAAGACCGAGGCAAAGTACTTGTTAAGTACCTCCACCTGCTCATCTGCTTCCCCATCCCACCCCTTCCCCGACCTCAGCCTACTAATCTGCCCCTTCACTTTCCTTCTATCCCCGATATACCTAAAGAACCCTTTATCACCCCTCCTGATCTCCTGTGCCAACCTCTGCTCTGTCCTCGCCTTGACTGATCTCACCAGCCTGGTGACCTTTCTGGCCATCATATCATACTCCCCTTGTCCATAACCCCACGTGAGCATCTGTACCGTCTATAAGCAGCCTTTTTCTCCCTCACCACTTCCTGGAACTTCCTGGTCCACCAGCTTGGCTTTCTGGCCCTACCAAACTTGTGTCTCACCTTTGTGCAGGCCTTCGTAGCCTCCTGGAGCCCCCTTTTAATAATTTCCCACCTGCTTTCAGTGTCCATGCCCGGCCTGATCCCCTCCAAATGACCCTTAAGGATCCTCTTGATACCCTTGAAATCCGCACCTCTAAAGTCAACTACCACTGTTTTTGTGTGAACTTCTCCTCCCCTCAGGTCCAGGGAAATCTAGACTGTGGCATGATCACTCCCGGCCAGTGGGTCCCCCACCACTGGGTCCCTAACTAGGTCCCTAACTAGTCCGCCAGGACCACATCCAGGATACGTCCCTCCCTCATTGGGTCAATCACCTGCTGGTTAAGGAACACGTCCTGGAAGATGTCCAGCAGCCTCTACTAACTGGCCAATGAGGACATCATAGTTCCCCAATCAGCCCCTGGCAGATTTCGGTCCCCCAGTACCACTGTCCTACCCCCCTGACCACAGTGGTCCCTAAGATTTGCCACCAGGCCTTCCTCTAGATCTTTCGTCAGCATGGGGGGCCTATTAACCACCCCCAGTTTTACCCTCTTGCCCCCGGCGTCTGCAAGGTGACCCATAACACCTACACGTTACCCTCCACTCTGCTTATTCCTTTGCTGTTCTTAATGTGTGCTACTCCTCCCCCCTGCCCACAGCCCTGTCCTTTCTGAACACAGTGTACCCACTCAGGTTTAGGTCTCAGTCATGCCCAGGAGTGGTCTACGTTTCAGTGACAGCCGCCACATCCCTGTCCCCTTCTACTAGCATTGCCTGGAGCTCATGCATCTTGTTACTCATGCTCCTGGCGTTAATCAGGACCACCCTCCATCACTTCACCTTACCCCCCCATTTCCCCAACCTGAGAGCTTCCAGGTAGTTGCCTGTTCAAACCCCCCTGTGCACAGCTGGGTGCTCCTGTTTTGTACCCCACCTCCCCGTTTGGGGGAGAAGGCCGAGCCCATCCTTGATGGGCATGCAAGGATCAGCCTAAAGCCCCAGCCCTCCCCTCACAAGTTTAAACCCCACCCTAGCTTGGATGAATCTGGCCAGTTTTTGCTTCAGAACTTCCTCCCCCACCAAACTTGAGGTGGAGCCTATCCCTTGTGTACAGCCCCGTGTCCTCCCAGGTTGCACCCCAGTCTCCCACAAACCCATACCCACTAGCCTCACACCACTCATTGAGCCATTATTAACTTCCCTCATTTTTTGTTTGTTGCCCACACTGGCTCTAGGCACCAGCAGGATCTCCAAGAAGGAGACTGAGTACTCTATGGCATGACAGACCCTGGCTAGCTCACGGAACCTTGCCTGAATCTCCAACACACTATTTCCCTCTATATCATTTGTGCCCAGGTGCACTAATATGTCAGGGGATCCTCCACATTCCTTCGTCAGAGCATATACCAGATGCTTGGCCTTATGCACAGTCAAGCCGGAAATACTCTTGGCCCTTACAACACAGTTTCCCCTTGCCCTGTCCTTCCAACCGAATACCCCTAATCATGGGAGTCCCCCAACAGGAGCACCCTAACCTCCTCCCTATCTTTAAGCCTACCCCCTTTTTCTGCTATCCCACCCTTCCCTCCCACTACCTCATCTGCTTCTCTGGCCTCACCCGTTCATCTGAGGTGCTGGCCCATCCCCCATCTGAGTGGCATTTACTACCCTATCCCTCCTGTCCAGCTCTTTCTCCTAACTGACCAGTCTGCCCCAGGCACCCCCCTGATGCCACTTTGGACCATCCTGGCAGTTCCCCTAGGAACTAATGCCCCCCCCGACCCAATTTCCACCCTCTTGTTGTTTTTTATTCTGCTCTCCCCCTCTCTGTATCCCTGCTGGTCCCTTTCCCCTGGGCTACCCACTCCCTCCTTACCGAGTTCTCCTCTTCCCTTCCCAGGCACTTCCAGCTCCCCTTCCTGTGCTAAACCTGAATCCTCCATTAGCCTCAGCCCCCTTGCCCCACCACCCCATCCACTTCATTCTCGCACTGCCCACTGCTGACAGCTCCTCCTGCCCCCTGTGTCCTTTTGCAAGGTAACAACCCTGTTCCTTCCGTCTACTGAGCCTTCCATCATGCCCAACTCTCCCTTCACCCTTGTATCCACCTCTGCTCCAATTTCATCATCCTCCCCTTTGTTTATCAATAATTGTGGTGCAAATCTGTTACTATGCTCCATGCTTACTGCCTTAATTCTCACAGCTGGTGCACCCCCCCCCCACACCCAATTAATTCCCTTTTGTGCACATCTTGGACCTTTGCTCCTAACAACCAGCCAGCACCCTTGGCTCTTTTCACATTCAGGACCACCCCTACCCAAGCCCCCTGGAGCGTGCCCAATGCCCACCTGTACACCTCCTTTCCTGCTTGTGCAGTCCATCCTACTCCTGCCCATCAAAGATGCGGCTGCTGGATCCACAATGCCTTCCCTGTTTTCCCCCCCTGCCCCCATCCCATCTTCCCCACTCAGCACAGCCTCCTTCCTCCCCACCTCCCTTCCCCCCTGCCCTGCCCTAACCACCTGATCTCTTCCTTGAGTTGTGCCAGCTGTCGGCACACCATGCAGTCCCCATCTTTCAAGCCAAGGCTAGAACCATGGCCGACCCACACCCAGTACATCCCACCACCCTTCCAAAGATGCTGGCTTGACAAAAGTATGGACGGAACTCCAGGTATTGGCAGCACAGATGTCCACTGCTGACACATTCCTCAGGGACGCAAAGGAGGCAGCAACTCCCCTGGTAGAGTGGCCTTTAACCAGGCCTTGTAAAGGCTTGCTATACTTTTGGTAACAATAAACAATACAGTTAACCAACTACTTAAGAGTCTGCTTGGAAACTGGAGCCCCTTCAGTCCTTGGGGCGAAAGACACAAACTGGCCAGACTTTCTGATAGTGTGGGTGCAGTCCCAATAATAATGAAGCACCCTATGAATGTCGAGAGTGTGCAGTAGAGCCTCCCCTCGATAGGAATACTCTGGATAATAGACAGGCAAATGGATGTCCTGATTAAGTGTAAACTCGAACACCACATTTGGCAGAAACTTAGGATTAGTCTGCAAGGACACCCTGTCCTTGTGGAAAACTAAATAAGGCTCTTTGCACATCAGAGCCTGAAGCTCAGAAATCCTTCAAGTAGATGTAATAGCAACTAAAAACAACACCTTCCATGACAGAATGCACAGCTTGCAACTTGTGGCTGGTCCGAAGGGAGGCAGGGTAGATTTTTCCAACAAAAACAGAAGTTGACATGGAGGGACAGGATCCCAGATGGGAGGTTTCAGGTATAGAATGCCCCGCAAAAAGGTGGGGGACAGATCCAATTGGGCAAGGGTCTTGCCTTCTGTAAGTGCATGACAGGCAGAAACAGCAGACAGATGCACCTTGATGGAGGAGTAACTAAGCCCTGAGAGGAGATACTCCAGGATGGAGTTCACCGGACAGGTGAAAGGATCAAGGTTACAGGCAGAGGCCCACAGGCAGAACCGTTTCTACTTCATGGCATAAGTGGCTCTGGTAGAAGGCTTCCTAGCTGCCACTAAAACATCAACCACCAAGGGGAAACTCTGAAATGGACCCTAGCTAGGTTTGTAGGAGACATGCATGCAGGTGCAGCAACCTGAGGTCGAGGTGTACCAGGGTGCCTTGCTCCTGGGAGAGCAAGGTCATAGGCAGAGGAACTGGAGGCTCCACTGCCAACTGCTGGAGCACAGGGAGCCAAATCTGATGAGGCTAGGAGGGAGCAATTAGGATCACGTACGCCCCCTCTGACTGCAGCTTGAGTAGGACTCTCTGCAGCAGTGGAAAGGGAGGAAAGGCATATAGATACCTTCCTGTCCAGCAGAGGGACAATGGATCTCACCAGAAAACACCAGGCCCTGGATCTAGCAAGCAGAAACTGGGCAGTTTGGTATTAAGCGGGGATGCAGAGAGGTCTAGCTCAGGACACCCCCACCTTTCGAAGAGGCCCTCTGCTATGGACCGTAGGAGTTCCCATTCACGGGCCTTGGATACAGACCTGCCTAGGCTGTCGGCCAATGTGTTTTGGATGCCTGGAACATGAATTGCAGTGAGTTCCAGACTGTGTTCAATTGCCCAGATCCAGACTCTAATGGCCTCCCTGCAGAGGGGTATGAATGAGTCCCTCCCTGCTTGCTGATATAAAACACCACAGACATATTGTCCATCTGGATCAGCAGAGAACCCAGGAGAAGATCTGGCTGGAATGCCTGCAGAGAGCAGAGGATCGCCCTCATTTCCAACTCGTTGATGTGGAGATTCTGTTCCATAGGAGACCAGATCCCCTGCGTTTGGCAGTCTCTGAAATGAGCTCGCCATCCCTGATCTGAATCATCTGTTGTCAGGATCTGCTGAGGGGTATCTCACCAAAAAGAAGCCCCTTTGTCCAGATTGAAGGGGTTCAGCCACGACGATAGTGTCTGGCACATTGCCCCGGAGACTTTCACAGACTGCTCTAGGTCATCTGTGCGCTGGTCCCATTGAACTCTCAGAGTTCACTGGGGCACCCTCACTGAAGCTCTGGGCCTGTGAAGACATTGGCCCACTGCCGAGGGTTTCCTCCCCCTTCCACGGACCGAACCCAAGACTATTCACCTCGGGGTTGAGGCGCTAGTTCTGGCGGACCTCCCCCGAAGCCCGCACTCACTGAACTTTCTACGCTGCAATCACCGATCGGGTAATCCAGAGCTGCTTACCGTCTGGAAGGACATTCTCTCCTGGGCTGCTGCATCTGGGCTGCTGAATTCGGCCCTGACCTCCGGAGACCACTGGGGAGCTTCTCCAAATGACCGAAGTGCTTGTCGTATACTTCGGAGCGCCAAATTTGAAAAAGGCACTCCGAGCCAATTGGTCCCCGCATCCTGTGATGCTCCCAGCCGCTGGACTTAAAACAAGGACTGAATCCACTTGAGCTAGAAGCTCTGGGCCTGTGGAGACGCTGACCCACTGCCGAGGGTCTCCTCCCCTTCCCACGGACCGAACCCAAGACTCTTCACCTCGGGGTTGAGGCGCTAGCTCTGGCGGACCTCCCCCGAAGCCTGCACTCACTTAACTTTCTAAGCTGCAATCACCGATTGGGTAATCCAGAGCCGCTTACCGTCTGGAAGGACTTTCTCTCCTGGGCTGCTGCATCTGGGCTGTTGAAATTTCCGCCCACCACCCGTTCCCTCCTCCCGTTAAATGGTCCCAATCCCCGCCCACTAACTCGATTGTCAAATCCTGCCTACAACAGCCCCTGAATCCTGATATGATCAGCCTGTCATATTTTTTAACCCATTTTATTCCCACACCCCTGAAAGCCTGATGTGCTGATTACTCCAACTGTTTTACAATTGTCTTGGCTAATTACTAGTGTCTTAATTACTTCTGTCTTGCTAGCTACGTGAACTTAACCTGGAACACTTGTTACAGAGTAACCTAACTTGCTATTCACCAGACCTATTAATCCCTCTGGAGGTAGAGGTACAGCTGATATCCTCTCGTCATATTCATATTGTTTACAGGTCTCAATCTGTATTGTTATGCTGGTGCTCTCTGTTTTGAATGATTCCACCTTATAGCTCAACTCCACACCACTATAGCCTCTAGCATCACGTGGACAGTCTTGGCTGCTCCTATTCTCCTGCCCTACCACACTGACCCGGTCATTCCCTGTGTCTGGTGTCCCCTCTCAGATCTGCAAATATGTGGAACTTGACACTCATACCTGCTCCTACAAACATAGCTCCGGTACTGGGGACTGATCAACTCTTCCTCTGGGGCCGTCTCTCCCTGGAACTGGGCTGGAATATTGGTCCCCCTCGACCCCTTGATCCTCGTGAGGAGGGGTTCAACATGCTAAGCCTACTCATGCACGGATTATCCAGTTTATCCCCTGCTATAATCTATTTTTCACCCTTAGCACATATGACCAACGGAGACTCCTCCACATCCCCTCCAAAATTATTGGCTACCTTGCCAGGCTTAAGCTGGCACTGGGGGGGACAATGAACTAAACCCTGGTCCTCACTCCCCTAATCTCACTCTCAGTGACCCTACCAACTCCCTCTGGGCCAATACTAGTGGACTCAAGCTGGTGTACATGAACCTCGGTAGCCTAAGGCACAAAGTCCAAGACCTCGAGGCATGGACAGCACTGTATAAACCCGACGTACTAGCTGTGACTGAAACCTGGCTCAAGCCACAGATCTTCCCTCATGAAGTGGACCTAGTTGGCTATCATGCTTTTAGAAAGGATAGAGCTGGGAAAAAAGGTGGTGGGGTTCTCATCTACGTCAGCACTGCCTTGCATGCTTTGCAGTTTGATCACCCTACCCTTTGTGGATCGGTAAGTGAGATCCTATTTGTTAAAGTGCTCCTCAGAGACACCAAACCCCTGTACATAGGGTGTGCCTACCTCCCACCCCAATCGGCTGCCTCCTCCCTAGAATCCCTAACCTACGCCCTGGTTGAGCACCCCTTGGGGAGACTATTCTCCTTGGGGATTTTAATCTAAACTGGCTTGCCTCGGGGACTTCCATCAACAAGAATCCTATACTGGACTCCTCATTAACCCAAGTCATCGATCTGCCTACTAGGCATAATGCTAAGCCTGGCAATCATTCCCTACTCGACTGGGCACTAGTCTCCTACCCAGACCGTAAATTGACAGCTGGGATCATGGCAGACTCTCTGAGTGATCACTCACCAATTTTCTGTACCTGGTCCAACAAGCCCCCTAAAATTGCTGCTAGGGTAATAGAAGCCAGGAACTTTAGCAGGCTCATACCAGCAGACCTCTGCTCAGACTTGCGAACCATGGACTGGGATCCTATAGTCTCCCTCCCCTCACTTGATGAGGCGCTTGACTACTTCACCAATTCATTTCTGTCTGTGGCCAATCTGCATGCCCCTCGAAAGAAGCTCAGGGTACAGGGCAAGTGCCACAAATGGCTGAGCCCTGGCCTTAAGCAAATTATTCTACTCCATGACAGGGCCTGGGGGCTCTACAAATCCTCAGGCAGTATATCTGACTGGGAGAAGTACAGGGAGTTGAGGAACCAATGCAAAAAAGCTTCCAAACAGGCCAAGTCCAAGTACCTGCGAGATCTCCAAACTAGTCACCTACGTGACCCTAAGAAATTCTGGGGTCACATTAACACCCATCTTAAGGGCATCACTAATGCACAAGAAGGTGCACTCCTGGTTGGGAATGCTTTGACCAACAACCCCTCCACAGTAGCTGAAGCCTTCAGTGCCTCCTTCTCCAATCCTAGTGGACTCTCTCCCCCCATCCTCTCTGGGATTCCCTACAACAGCAGTACGGACTGGGCGCTTCCTCAGCCTCAGTTCCACCTGAAACTGGTCGAACCATCTGCTGTACTTCCTCTTTTACTCAAAATAAACCCTAACTCCTCTCCAGGACATGACCTGCTTGAACCTCGGCTGCTGAGGGCCACTGCCCCTGCTATCGCCTACCCTGTCACCCTGCTCATAAACAGGTCCCTCCTCGAAGGAACAGTCCCAAGTAAATGGAAGGTATCGACTATTGTCCCTGTCCATAAAAAAGGACCCAGGGACAAAGTGGGGAACTAAAGGCCTGTCTCCTTACTCAGCCCTCTCGGGAAAGTGCAGGAAAGACTGGTATACAATCAACTGCAGGATTACCTCGAGCAGCACCTACTCCTTGCCGACATACAACATGGCTTCAGGAAAGGTCATGGCACCGACACTGCCCTTATCCAGCTCACATCCGACATCCTCAAGGCCATGGACCAGGGCTCCTCGATGGGGGCTCTATTCATTGACCTGTCTAAAGCCTTCGACCTGGTCAGCCACAAACTTCTCCTTTCCAAGCTCCTCCGATTAGGACTGGATGCGCACTTTCTCTCCTGGTTCGAGAGCTACCTGAGCAATAGAACCCAAAACGTCCGTTGGAGAGGAACACAATCTGGCACCAGATCCGTGGTCTCTGCGATACCCCAGGGCTTGATCCTGGGTCCCCTGCTATTCTCACTTTTTCTTAATGACATTGAGGGGGTCTGTTGGCTGAGCAACCTCATCCTATACGCAGATGACACTGTTGTCTACTGCAGTGACCCACTACCCAGTGTCATCTCCGCCAAACTGCAGGCCAGTCTCTCAGCTCTCGAGGCCTGGTTCACCTCCAATTCTCATGTGCTGAATGAAGAAAAAACTAAGGCTGTTCTGTTTGGGACCGGACGGCTGGGCACTGACAGAAGCGAACTACTCCAGCTCAACACAGCCCAAGGGAAGACAGCTGAGGTCATAGACAGGATCAAGTACCTTGGGATCCTCCTTGACCAGGAGCTGTCCTACAAACCCCACATCGACTCCTTAACTAGATCCATCCACCAGAGGCTTGGTCTCCTCTACCGGATGGGTAACTCTCTTTCTGGCGAGGCGCGATACGCCATAGCCAACTGCAATCTTCTCCCTTCCATCCCATATGATGGCCCCCTGCTACAGTTCCTCCAGGAGAAGGAGCTCAGCAAACACTCCGTGCTCTACCACAGGGTGGCTCGCTTTGCAACAAATTCCTCCCCCAGGAGGCATCACTGCGAAGTCCTCGCGGATCTAAACTGGCCCACCTTACGGCACAAGTTGGCCTATTCCTCTGTTTGCCTGGCCTTTAAATTTACCTCCTTTGGCCCTCCTCCCCATCTGAGTGGGCTGCTCACTCCAAAAGTCCAGTGCCATACCTTGCGATCCTCGGCAAGTCGTCCCCTTGACATCCCTCATGTTCGCACCAACCAAGGCAGGCGCTCCTTTCAGTATGCCACTCCCTACTTATGGAACGCTCTCCCAGCAAGTCTGGTTGACAAGCCTGCTCTCCTAGGGATTAAGTCAGGCCTCAAAGTGTACCTTCTGGAACTTAGTCTCTGTGGTTGTAATCGCTAGCCCCCTGCCAGGGCTGGTTGTCATGCTATCACTAATTTAGCCATGTCTACTTCTCCCATGAATCTCTTATGCAAAATTGTTAAATGTACTGTGCACCTGTTTAATACTTGGGAGCCTTGCCATGCCTGCTGTCTCTGTGTTAAGCATTTGATACCAATTCCCAATATGTATTAGCTGTAAATACTGCATATTGATACCTATATATGTAATTTACTGTAACTAACTCTGGGATGCCCCTGAAAAAGGGATCACTGGTCTCAGTGGGCTTACCCGGTTACCAAAATCTAAATAAATAAATATGAAGCTGTGCCGAGGGAACGGTCGCGATTGTGGCTGCCATGTGACTGAGAAGCCTTAGGAGAGCTCTGTCTGGAACTTGGCAAGACGAGGCGATCTCCCGAGCAACAGCTTAGAGGTGAGCTGCCCTGTCGGTAGGAAGGAAAGCTTTCCTTTGGATTGTGTCCAAGACTGCCCCTATGTACTGCAGCCTTTGGCTGGACCATGGGGAGGATTTCAAGAGGTTCAGAGTGATGCCCAGGTCTCAGAACAATGTAAAGGTGTCTTCCATGGTTTTCAGCAGCCAGGAGCCAGTCGTCCAGGTAAGGGAAGACATAATGACCTTTTCTCCTGGGTGCTGCAGCCACCACTGCCAGGCACTTGGTGAAGACATGGGGAGCCGAGGACAGGCTGAAGGGCAGAGCTCGGAACTGATTGTGACTTCTTTGGAAGGTGAAGCATAAGAACCTTCTGTGGGACGGCAAGACCAGGATGTGAAGATACGTGTCTTGCATGTCCATAGTGCAAAGCCAATCCACTTGAAGGAGCTTGGGGAGTAATATAACAATAATAATAATAATAATTTTTATTTGTATTACGCCTTTCGAATACCAAGGCGCATTCCAATAAAATAAGATACAAGCAAGGTGTACAAACAGTAATACAAAAACTGTTAAAAACAAATACAATAGTCAATCAGAATCACCATAGGCCCTTTCCCATAAAAAGGATTTGAGAGCCTGTTTAAAACTCCCCATGGTCGCACACTCCCTTGTCCGACAGGGTAGAGAATTCCAAAGGGATGGGGCCACAATCATAAAAGCCCGGGCCCCAGCTGATTTTAATATAACCCTAGGAATCTCTAGCAACCCCTCGTCGGCTGAGCGGAGCGGCCTCACAGGGCGGTAAGGGATCAAGAGTTCTTTCAGGTAGTCAGGGCCCAGATCATGCAGGGCTTTAAAAGTCAGTAATCCGACTTTGAAGGTGATCCGCCACTGAATTGGCAGCCAGTGCAGTTCCCACAGCATCGGAGTAATATGAGAAGATCTAGGAGTACCTGTAAGTACTCGGGCTGTGGAATTCTGCAGCAGCTGCAGGCGGCAGATATCAACCCCTGGAAGCACAAGGTAAAGTGAGTTGCAGTAGTCCAGGCGTGAGGTCACAAAGGCATGGATCAGAGTTGGCAGATCACCGGACGGAATGAGGTGCTTGATTCTGGCGATGTTTCTCAGATGGTAAAAAGAAGATTTTACCACTGCTGACACCTGAGATCACAGAGTCAGCCCTGCATCTAAGATCACCCCCAGATCTCGCACCCATTCAGAGACCGGTAGCTCGACATCCCTACAAAACACCCCAGAAGGGAAGCCGGCCACAGGTCCTCTTATCCGGCGATCCGGATCCAAAACCAACACCTCGGTCTTCCCAGAATTCAACTTCAACCAACTGGACCTCATCCAATCCTGGATTTCATTTAGGCAGCTATTAAATACCGAGATAGCTCCTTCCTGGTCGGGTGCAAAAGACAGGTACAGTTGGGTATCATCTGCATAACAGTGAAATCCCAACCCATACCATCTCACAATGTCTCCGAGGGGAAGCATATACTCCGCAAACAACATGGGGGACAATATAGAGCCCTGAGGAACCCCACAAAATAGAGAGATGGCATCCGGAGGAAAAACACCCTGACACCACCCTCTGAGTTCTTCCGGTGAGGTATGATGTGAACCATCTGAGCACAACCACAGAGAGTCCACAAATACATCTCAGATACTCCAGTAGAACCCCATGGTCGACGGTGTCAGATGCTGATGACAGATCCAATAGAACCAAAATGGACCATTTTCTCTGGTCTCTCACCATCAGGAGATCATTGAGCACCCGAACCAGCGCAGTCTCGGTACTATGCCTCTTACGGAAACCTGATTGGAGAGGTTCGTAGATGATATGGATGGTCAAATGGTTCTCCAGCTGGGCTGCTACCACCTTCTTGATCACCTTCCCTGCAAAGAGAAGGTTTGAGATAGGTCTGTAGTTGGCAAGACAGTCTGGGTCCAAGGATGATTTCTTCAACAAGGGTGTCACCACTGCCTCTTTCAAGGAACGGGGGATATTCACCCGAGTCAAGGGAAGACCAGACTATCTGTGCTAGAGCCAGTAGAATGGACTCTCCACACCCTAAAATTAGGGGAGTGGGACCTGGATCTAAATTACAGGAGGCAGGATGCAGCCCCTGGACAATCCAGCATAACATCCATGATTTCCGGGCGGGCGAAGGTACTCCAGGAAAACGAAGGGGTATTGACCCGATCCTGGCCCTTGCCACTAGCACAGAACGTGTCAAACAGATGTCTGACCTAATGTCAGCCACCTTATCAGCAAAGAACCGAGCAATCTCATCACACTGTAATTGTGAAAATGCTCTACGGAGCTGTAGACAGGTAGGGTTGCACAATCTGTCCACAGTTCTGAATAGCTGAGCAGGTCGGTTCTGAGCGGCAGAAATTTACCCGGATAGGAACTCTGCCTTCTTACAGGAGATTTCTGACTGATAGAATTGATAGTGTTCTAACAGTCTAAGGTGGTCGGCATCCAGGCCAGACTTCCGCCAACAACTTTCTAACCTGCTTCCAAGTCGCCGCAACTCCCTCAGGACCCCATCAAACCATGGGGTCCGAGGTCAGAGGGAGAGAAGACGCACACGAACTGGAGCAATAGAATCCAGGGCAGAAGTAATGGCGGTGCTATAAGTCATAACCAGCACCTTTGGATCATTGCAATGCACAGGAAGTTCTGATAGGTCGAGACACACCGCAAGGCCATTAGAAGAAATATTCTGCAAGGGGCAGTACTTGACCATCTCCTCAGGGGTTGGCCTGCAAGGAGGAGCGCCAAAATTGAATCTCACAGTGTAGTGATCTGACCAACTGACTGGTTCCACCCCCAGATCAGAGGCCTCGATCCCCATGAGGAAGACCAAGTCAAGAGAATGGCCGTGTAGCAGTGGTAACCACCTGTGTTAGGCCCAGTAAGTCCATTAACTGGAGGAAGTGTTGTCCAAATTGCGAGAGTTCATCGTCGACCCATGCATTAAAGTCACCCAGGACCATCAACCTGGGAGATTCAAAGGCCAGGTCGACAACGAAGTCTGCTACTTCCTTAATGAACTGCTTCTCATCTCCTGGTGGACGGTAGATGAGAGCACTTCGATAGCCCACACCTGCTACAACAGCACATTCAAAGGAAATGTCTCCTTAACTGGAACACTAGTGAGAGCCAGTTCGGTCTTAAAACAGACCGCAACTCCCCCCCACGCAGTCCAACCTCAGGTGATGTATCACCGTATACCCAACTGGAATTGCGGCCTCCAAAATCGGTCCCGCATTATTATCCAGCCAGGTCTCGGTGATGCAAGCCAGATCTGTCGAAGCAACAAGATCTGAGATTACAGCAGTCTTGTTCCAGACAGATCTGGCATTGCTCAACATCGCCCGAGTTGGACAAACTCCTGGACTGCCCCGACTACCTGCCCATCACTAAAGATGGTGCCCTTGGGTATGGGGACCAAACAAGATGGTTCACGCTCTAAGCTCCACTTCGCCCCAGGGTGTCTCCTGGACTTAATCACCCTAATGGGAGCGCTCCGCTCGACTCGCCTCCACTGTTCACCCCCCGCCCCCTCCTATGGGCAATACCTAAAGCCCGACAATGTTGGTAGATGGAGAAAACCAGAGGGGGGTTTAAAAGGGGCGGAAGGAGTGGAGAGCAGATGTTGAGTAGCGCACGACCGGGGGGGGCAACAGGTAGACACATCTCAAAGAATACAAATCCTCAAATAGACAAAGCAAGAGAATACTTAAAATCAATTCCTTATGCAGTTAAATCAGACTAAATAACTACAATAACTAAACTACTAAATAAAATAGCTACATCAATAAATAACTAAACCAAACCCAATTAACTCCCCCCCAAGACTCTCTCACCATATTGAGGATGGGAAGAAAAAACAGTAACTAAAACATAAACAAATGAACGAATTCCCTCTAAAAAAACCCTCACAGCAAAGATAAAAGAGAGGCGTACAGAATATTAACAAGTGTAACCCTTAGATGGCGCTATCCCAGGGGCTACTACCCCTGCCTGATTTGCCACTAACAGGTTGAGGGGCCTGGATCCAATGGCGGGTGCCTCCACCCAGAGGTCAGGGTTTGCAATAGTTAAACTTACTTGGTCACAGCCCTCTGGGACACTGCAACCCCCCTTTCTTCCCACTAGTGGCCCACACAATATATCAAATTACCTTCACAGTATACACTTACCCCAGGACTAGTTCGGCACTGGGACCTCCTGTGAAATAAGATACAGTGCAACAATCACAGTACAGTACTTTAACATAGACAAATACCTCAGGCAGTATAACTTTGCTGAAACAAGCAGCTCTGATTTATTTAGGGGATATAACAAGGACAGGGAAATCAGGTTAATTAGCTTATCACTTTACTATCTACCTATGGCTCTGTGCACAGGCCTATCCCTACCAGTTACTGTCCTGGGTACCCAAGCCCTAGTGGCTAGTCCAAACCGTGGCAGCTGGTGGGGCCCTTTCACCAGTGAAAAGAAAAATTAGTTTAAACCAGTCAGCAGTACAGTGATTCCATTTGATTTAATGTGGCAATTCAACAGGGAGCGACCTGAATTAGTACTCACGACCTCCAAAACAAGATAGGGTCCTTCAGTGTCAGCAGGGCTACTCTTGAGCTCCACGAGACTCTTCACACATTTATATGGTAAAAAGAAAGTACTATACCAGGCAGGCTGCTTCTCTATCCCGATCGCAATTACTGCACAATACCGGGAGAACACACAGCAGATTCAGTTCCTGACAGACCGAGTGCAATTAACAATTTCTCCAGTCTTCTACAGGGTGAGCCTGGTTTCTACTCTTCAGAGATCCTTTGATTCTTTTCACAGGACAGATTCAGTCCTAACAAGCAGTTACACAAGCTGCAGACCGGAACTCTGGGCCTTACACACGTTTTTGACTGAAACTGTGCACTGAAGGAGCACAGGGTTTCTTTCCCTTCACTGCCAGAGCTAAACTGAAACTCCAACAGACAAAACCGAGCACTTCCTTTGAGTTCCTCCCAGTTCTTGACTGGATTGGCTGTCACTCACAATAGACTGCTGCTGTTGGTTCAAAAAGGCCCCGAAGTCTAAACTACATCTCCCAGAGTCACTGCCCATACAATCCTCTTGTGGCTGGCTCAGATTATGAGTCCAAGTTCTGATTCGTCCAAGGCACCATTTTAGAGCTAGCTTACCCCACACTGATTGGTCCAGTTCAGCAGTTCAAAACCAGAATGGGGAACTAGGCAGACACAGTTCTGACTGCAAAGAAAGAAGGTTAGACAAACTGTAATTTCATTATTACTGTAAATGATTTCTGGCAAACAGTTACATCTTTCAGATAGGTTCCCTTTGCACTCCTAGTGACTGCAAAAATGGAGTGAATTGGCAGCAGCTCGAGTGGTACTCAAACAGAGAAGCACACAGTCCCCCAATACAAACTAATTATGTCTGCAAGCAGACAGCTCTTAAAGAGACAGTACCAGAGGCTCTAAAAACACTCACTGATAAATGGCTTAAACGCCAAACACCATTCAGGCTTGGAGCATTCAAGCAAGCTCCTGGAAGTCTTTTGGGAACCCCCATTTGCAGGGGGGTTACACAAGGCAATTAAAAATAATAGTGATAATAATAATAATTGGCACTCTCACTGCCAAACAATTAAATTTTTGACAAGAATCTTGATGTTAGGTGTGGTTCTGCAAAAGTATTTATAAAAAACCAGAGTATGAGGCCATGGGGCTCTCACCCCCACTTAAAGATGAAATGTCCAGTTGCTGTTCTCTCACCACAGCAATAATCAGAAAAGTAAAAATATAAATCCAGAGGCCCTCTCACTGCCTCACCAGTTCAACAGCCAAATACCAACGATCCCATAAATCATCATAGGGATTCACCACATTAGTCTTGATCAAAAATAGTCTCCTTCTACCCCAAAGAAGGGAGCCAGAGCATCCACAGTAGCACTTTAGCCAAAAATCTGGAATACAGGCCAAAGTTAAAGATGAACAAACTGCTGAAGACAGTGTCTAGGTTGAACAGGCAGTAGTTGCTTCCAACTCATACAGGATAATATAATAATTCCTTAATAGATGTTTTTCCAGCAGCCAAACAGTCAGGACCAAAGGGTAACAGTCGGTTTGCAGCTAGCCCAAACCAAGACCCCCCACCTGGGTCAGAGCCCCGAAACAGAGCGATCCCGTAATCACACCGTGCCGAGGACTCCACGGGATGAACAAAGAAGTAACACCCTCCGGTGAACTCCTGCTCAGCCCCTCACCCCCAGAGAGCTCAGTTCAAGCCGCCACTCCCCAGCCAGAAACCCCGTCCCAGCCGAATCACACAGCAACAGCCAGTTTAAGGAGGCACAAGTAAAACCTCCATGTTTCAAACAAATCCAGAACATCTGATAACAGGCTCACCACCTCCGGAGTATATATAGAAAACAGTTCTTGTGATTAGAAATCCAAACCTCCTCACGGTCCTCTAAATGGCAGGACTTCACGATCTTCCAAGGGGGAGGACTCCTCAACTGGTGTCCACGCTTCCAGAGTAAAAATCTGGTCTTAAACTATACTCCCCAAAGCTGTATTCACTCCAGTAAAGTCCGTCCGACAGTCCAGCTAGCAAAAATCCATCCTTGATATTCCGGCGGACTACTTACAGTATGTTTGGCTGTTCCCCACAACAGAAGATCTTCTTTCTAGGCACTAAAACGAAGGACCACACCAGCCCTCAAAACTCTGGCATGACCTCGGACGACATCAGCAGGCAGGACAGACTGCAGTTAAAGGTGACAGGAAGGCTGACAGAACAACTGGCACCACAAATCCACAATGCCAGCGATAAGCAGAACTCCCACCGGCTCCACGAAAATGGCTCCACTCAGAAAGTACACCGGAGGTAAGTTATGCCGCTAACTCCAGAAAACCTCCCAAAAGATGCTGTGACTACTCCAACTAACTCACTTCAGGCCCTGACTAATCTAACAAAAGACAGATTACCAGTGAGAAAAAAAAATTACAATGAAAATAAAATGAATAAATTTAAAAAACTACGGTGTTGCTCTTGCTGCTACCGATGGCTAGCCCAGTGTGGCCACCATCTTGAAAGGGAATTAGCCCAGTAGTAGGAGTAGGCCCAGAAGAGTCACCATCCAGAATCTTTTGTACTCCACAACATATTTGTTCAGGTTGTTGAGATCCAGAATGGGGTGAAGATCTCACGTCTGCTTGAGGACCAAGGAAAAATGGGAGTAAAAGCCTTTCCCCTTTTGGTTTGGAGAAACGGGTTCTATGGCCCGTTTGGACAGAAGCACCTTAATCTCTGCATGGATCAGGGCAGCATGGGATGGGGACTAATGGGAGGGAACACGAGGGTTGTCTGGAGGAAGTTCCAAGAACTCCAGAGCATGTCCTCTCTCTATCAGTTGTAGGGCACACTGATCTGATGTGATCTTGGTTCATCCCTCGAGAGAGAGGATGAACGAACCCCCACCACCTCCCCCTGAAGATCTGCCAGAGAAGGGGGGGGGTACGGCAAAAAGTCAGGCGAAGGCGCTTGGGGTGGACAAGGAGACCTGGAAGGCCTTGGTGGTTCTAGGGTCCGAGGTTCCAGAAGGGTGTGAGGAAGCCTTACATTTGAAGGTCCCTCTGGGTTGCTGGCCCTTGGATTGTTGGCCCACTGGGCGATGAAATGGCTGGCATCTGGAGGGAGTCTGTTCTGATTTGTACATTTTATGGACCAACTGGACAGCCTTTCCAGGGTCCTGGAGGCCAATAATCTTTTCAGTGTCCTCCCCGAAAAGAACCGTGCACTGGAAAGGAGCATCTAAGATGCCCACTTGAAGGACCTGGTGAAAGTCAGAGACTCTGAGCCAGGAGTACCAGCAAAGACAAACACCAGTGACGGCTGCCCTGGCGGCAGTGTCTGCTAAATGATAGGATGAGCAAAGGACATGTATACCCACGTCCACTCCTGACTGGAGGATGTCCAACAACTCAAACTTCTGAGAGGAATCTGGTTGAGCCTTTGCCAATTCCAGAGCCTTTTTTTACAAGGAGTTCTGGTACTGGACCGTATCTACCAAAAAGTTAAGAGAGCGAATGGTACAGGTGGCTGAAGAATAAACCTTCTGGCCAAACTGGCTAATCCTCTTTGACTCCTTGTCTGGAGGCTGAGAACTAAGGTGTCTAGGCTGCTTGGTCCTGCCGTAAGCCACAGTCAAGACCACAGAGTCGGCTCTAGGATGCTCCCCCGAATAAGGCTCATTCCTGGGGGTTCTATAGAGCCTGTCTGTCTATTTAGGAATTGCCGAAGCAGATGAGGGGTGTTTCCAGGCCAGCTTAGTAATGTCCTGGAAAGGTGCCACCAGTGGAGGCACAACCAGGGGCTTATGATCCTGTAGCCCTAAGAATTGGGCAAGGCAGCGCCTCTCTGGGTCCATGTCCTCAGTATCCCACCCATTTAGGGACTGGATATGTTGCATCATGTCCATAAATGTGGGATCATCCAGGGGAGACCTCGGAGAATCCTTATGGGTATCTGGATGGGAGGAAGAGAGGCATCCCCTCTCGATGTCCCGGAGGAAGAGGAAGAACTCCATCTGGAATCCTCTGAGAAGGGAGTATAGGAATGTCCGGGCCAGTGTCTGCGACAGCATCGTCGGTGCCAGGAAGAGGACATTCACCTGTGCCACCTTGGGGACACCCCACCCCCCATCTGAGTGATCAGGAGAAGGGGTAGCCTTTCTCAAGGGCGGAAAGGGTTTCCCAGATGAAGGGGGAGTAGGCTGCCTAGGTGGGGTCTGTGGCTGGACCCCTGAAAGAGCGGGTTATGGGGCCTGGGGGGCAAGTGGCCCCCTAGGCAGAAGGTTCCCTTTAATAGAATTCCACCAGGAATTGAATAGAGCCCCCATGTCCGCAAGGGAAACTAGGGGGACACCGGAAGGCCCAGGCACTGGTGGGGTGTTAGAGGGTCCCAGTGATGACCCTGTCATCAGGTTCAGAGGCGCAGAGTGAGCGGGCTGCTGCCCTGCAGGTGTCAGGTTATCTGACATCAGACCAGCGGTCATCAGGTTAGCTGGCACAGGGCCAGAGAATGACGGGTTAGCTGGTGTCCGGTCCTCAGTGGTCGTCTCAGGGGAGGCTGGAGGAGCCCGTGACATCCGAGGGTCAGATGATGATGGAGAGGGCATCACCCGGTTTGACTCCGGGGAAACCAGGGTCGAAGGGGCAGGCATCTGCTAATGATGGTTCACGGTACCGGTCAGCGTCGGCTGAGGGTGCCCCTGCTTAGGGTAGCGAACTCTGTATTTGAGCTCCTGCTCCTGGTGTCACGTAGTGTTGCCAGATCTTGGAGTCCAATTTGACGATGCAGACGCCCCAGCCAGGTGGACAACGGGCTCCGACCTGCCACCCGAAGAAGAACTGGCTGGTCCACCTGGCTTAGGCCTTGAGGTCTGTTTGTAAGGCCTAAGACTCAGGGGAGTGAGGGCCAAAGAAGGCCCATGCTCTGTAGACCCCTGCCAGACATCAGCAACAGGTTGGGAGTCCTAACTGTCGGGAACCCAAAAGGAGTAAGGGCTGCCGGGGGGGCAGAGTCCGACCTCCCGTGGGAGGAGGAGGAACTAGAAGCAGTCCCCGAGCAGTGCAGGGACCTGGAGCAGGAGTCTGACTGGGGCCTATCCTTGTCCCTGTCCCGGTGTTTATGTTTCCCGTTGCTTTTCTTCTCCTTGTGGGTTAAAGAAGTAGAGGAGGTCCCTAAAGCCAGGTAAGAAGAGAAGCTTTTTCTGGAAGGGTTCTTCTGCATGGCAACCAACTGCTTTTCCAGCAAGAAGCTCTTCAGAGTCTTCAGGTGGCAGATCCTAGTCCTACAGTTGAAGCTGAGACAGTGCTGGCAGGCCTCAGAATTGTGGTTGGGACCAAGGCAGATGAGGCAGGCTGAATGGCCGTCCTTTGAAGGGATCTGCTTGTCGTAGGCGCACTTTGATTTCCACCACTCAGATGATGAGGTTGGAAAAAAAGACATGCAGAGAAGAAGTAAAAAAAAAAATCACTGTTTTAAAGAAAATAATAAAGTGTGAGTAAACGCGAAAATGGCGGTTGACTTGAGAGCAGAAGGTGTCCATGGAGCCGATGTGCACGGTTCAACAGTGGGAAAAGAACTGAGGTGGGGCTGGGGGACCGCCCCTTTTATACCACTGGCTGACATTGGGAGTGGGACAATGTTAGGGGGTGGTCCCCCGCTGTACACTGCCACCTAGAAGTTTTCTGTGGGGTCCTGGCACTTGGTGGCATAGTCCTAATGGTGTAGTCTACTGCAGGAGCTCAACCTCGAAGTAAGATCTCTGATACCACCTTCAAGAAGGAACTTCGGGATGGGGCAAAGGATGTCTTTGACCCTGTGGAAGATCTGATAGGGAGAGTCCACCACGAGTGCCTGGAGCTCCCTAATCCCTCTGGCTGACGAAATGGTCACCAGGAATGCAGTCTTCCATGACAGGTGTGACATATCACACCTGTGCATTGGTGCAAAAGGCTTACCAATGAGCACTGCCAAAACCAGCAGTAAGTCCCATGATGGAGGTGTTACACACACTGGAGGGGACAAAAGGTTCAGTCCCTTGAAAAAAGCAAACATCCACCTTTTCCTGGGCCACTGTCGGCTTACCAAACTTTGCCCAGTAAACAGAGATGGCTGCCAGGTGCACCTTAAGGGTCTTCACCCACAGTCTCAGTTGGGAAAGGGACCAGAGATAGCCCAGGATGCTGGCCACAGGACAGACAAGAGGATCCAGCCCCTTGCTATGACACCAAATGGAGAAATTTCATCCATCTGAAGGCATAGCATCTGCGAGTCTACTCTTTCCTGGTGGCCTCCACAACATGTAGAACATCCTCAGAGACCCAAGGCCTGAAAGTCAAGTGGCTCAGGAACCAGGCAATCAGGTACAGAAGTGAAGGTCCAGGTGCTGGACTGTCCCCTGGCATTTAGTAAGCAGGTCAGGGCAGAGAGGATGTCGTCATGGAGGCCTTCTGCTGAGGCTGAGGAGATCCATGTACTAGAACTGCCATGGCCAGTCAAGAGCTATCAGGATCATCAGAGCCTTGTCCTTCCAGATCTTGACCACCACTTTGTGGATCAGGGAAAGGGGGAAAAGGTGCACAGAAGGCCTGGAGTCCAGTGACTCATGAAGGCATCCCCCAGCAGTGTCCCAGACTGTGGGGAGTGAGCACAAAACATAGAAACACAGATTTTGACGGCAGATAAGGACCGCATGGCTCACCCAGTCTGCCCATTTCCCTACCTATTGGATAAGCTGCAGATCCTAGTTAACCAGCAGCCTACTTCTTCCTACCCTCACCCCCTAGAATTGCCTTATGACTGTCCCATGCATGCTTGAATTCCACCACTGTTTTTGACTCCACAACCTCCTCCGGAAGGCCGTTCCATGCATCCACAACCCTCTCTGTGAAAAAATACTTCAGTTTGGCATTCTCCCAGGAGGCAAACAGGCCACTGACGGTGTGCCCCACAGGAAGAACTTAAAATTACATACTTACCATAATTCTTGATCTTGGATGCAGTCTCCACCCCTGATTCACACTAATGGGAGTACGCCGGAGGAGCTAGGACCTCGCGGGAGCCAAAAATCTTCAGGAGGGGCGGCGCCGGGATAGGACCCCGCATGCGCGGCACAGCAAGGCTATCTCGCACTGTATAGGCTATCTTGACGTCGACCCTCCAACTGCCTCTGCACTTTTTTGACCAAGGAGGTGCAGCGTAACTAATGAAAGAAACCCTAACCCTAATCTCCGGGAATGCGAAGGCACGGATGACCCATGTAAGAAGGGTCAATTGAACAATGTCTTCACAGCCCGAACAACAAGGTAGTGAAGACCAAAAACAGAACAAGTGAGCTCGGGGGATGGTGGGTGGGCATGTGTCCAAGAAGATCAAGAATTATGGTAAGTACATCATTTTCAAATCTTCCTGGACTCATGTCTCCACCACTCATTTGCACTAATGGGAGAGTACCGAGCTAAAAATCAACCCCCCCCCCCCCGAGTAGCGCGGTCGGAGACAGAGCTCACTCAGGATGGAATTCCATAAGGACTGTCCTGCCAAAGAAAGAGAGCTGTCTGGTATGGACATCCAGAACACAGTGCTTTACAAAGGTATGCACTGAGCTCCAACTCATCGCCTTGCAGAAGATTGTAACGGGTACATTATGAGTCTCTGCCAGGAAGCCGCAACCGCTCCGACAGAGTGGTTTGAATCTGGCCTTTGAATTTGCCTGTGATGTGAATTAGTAGTGTTGGAGACTACTGTAATGCTCTATATCTAGGGTTACCGGGGGTGGATCTCTGTCACCTGCAGCTGGTGCAGAACGCTGGGTCAGGTTGTTGACTGGATTGGGAAGAACGTGCCACATCACACCTGTGCTGCGTGAACTGCACTGGCTGCTGGTGTGATGGAGAATCATCTTCAAGGTCGCATTGCTGACCTACAAGACCCTACATGGTCAGGGACTGGGCTACTTGCAAGATCTCCTTCGACCCTACTGCCCTTCCTGCTCGCTCCGCTCTGCCGACGAGGGATTGCTAGAGATTCCCAGGGTCCATCTTCAGTCATCGGGGGCCAGAGCTTTTTCTTTTGTGGCTCCGATCCTGTGGAATTCTCTACCTCATCGGATTCGAGAGTGCTTGTCCACAGAGTCATTCAAGGCAGCTTCGAAAACCTACTTATTTGAACAGGCTTTTAATGGATAGTTTACCCGTTGTTTTAACTGTTTTTAGGTTTATATTTATATTTTTGTTGTTGTTTCTGTTATGTACTTGCGCTTTGATTTTCGAAAAGCGCAATATAAATAAATGTTGACTTGACTTGACTACTAACCAAGCCGAAAACATCTCATGGCAAGAGGCTGACCCAGCCCAGGCATGCTGAAGATACAACAGTTGCTCAGATGTGTATCTCTTTGTTCTGTCGATGAAGAATTGCAGAACTGTCCTAACATTCAGAGTGAAAGACGTGCTCCCCTTCCTTCTGGAATCAACAAAGCAAAACCTGACTGACGGTATCTGAGCCAGTGACAAGATGTCTACTGGCTCAAGATAGACCGAAAACATGCAGAGGTGTACCTTCACTGCTGAGTATGGCCGACCTGCGATTGGCAGGTCCAAGAGGCACTCCAACACCTTACTTGGTGGGCAACTGAAGGGTCCAGATGGGACTTGCACACCAGATGGAGAAGGGTTTCCACTTAGCCACGTAAGCCTTCCTGGTGGAAGGCCAATGCATGACTGAGAAGACTTCTGCGATGGTCTGGGAAAAAACAGAGCTTACCCACTTCCATCTCTTCTGGCATGGAGATGACAGAAGTGCAGGTTAGGATGGACTAAAGTCCCTGTGTCAGAGGGTTCGCGCATAGAGGTAGTCGCCTCAGGGGAACGTCTGACAGACTGTAGATCAATGCAAATCAATCTGCTGAGGCCAGTCTTGGACGATGAGAATCACCCTTCCCCCCTGTGCGTACAACTTAATCAGCACCCTCTGAATTAAGGGAAGAGGAGGAAAATGTACAGGGAGCGTCTTGAATATTCCAGGGAATACATCCTGACAGAAAACACCAGGGTCAGGATTTCTTAAGCAGGATAGAGGCAGTTTTGCGTTGAGAGGGGACGCAAAAGGACCAGGTCCAAACTGCCTCATTCGTCAAAAGCGACTGCACAAAATGTGAACTGATGCATTGTACTCGAGGTACCACTCTCACAACGTCACGCCCTACTGTAGAGAGGGTAGGGGGAAACCCCACCCTGTTTGCTGATGTAATACATCACAGCTTTGATGTCCCTCTGAAGAAGGAACACTTCGTGGCAGAGGGTATCCTCCAGGACTTTGCTTATAAGATAACTCTCATCTCTAAGAAATTTATGACAAGATGAGGATCCTCCTGGCTCCACACCTGAGTGTGGAGGCCTTGGCAGTGAGTCCCTCACAGATTTTGTCCAAGGCTCTGTCATCTTATATGGAGGATTGCAGATGCGTGGTCAGAGACCACTGCTTGCTGCGGAGGATGACCTGAGTCCCAGCATCTGCTCAATTAAAAAGGAGGCCAAATAGAGTCTTTTCCATATTGTAATGAGCCATCTAAAGATGTTGTTTCTCCCGTCCTTTGGAACGATGTTAACATCTTGGAGGTATCCAGGAGGGCTCCTAAGTAGAGGAGCTATTAGGAAGATGAACTGGAACCTTCACCAAACCTGGAGAGAACTGAGAAGCTGCGGCGACTGCTTCCTGTGTCTCTTAACTGGATGGGCTGGCTAGGAGCGAAATGTCCAGGAAATGAAGACTTGGATGCCGAGATTTAGGGAACTGTTCCCTGAACAGGAACTTGTTTAACCTTCCAGGGTCGACAAATGGGAACATGCCATCTGTTAACTTGGAATCAGAAACAATGGAAATGGGAACCTGTGCTTCATTCCACTGTGGAATGATTTTTACTGCCCAGTACCCGCACAGGCCCCGTATCTCAGAAGCAGAGAGTGTGTGACTGAGAGGCCAACAGACTGGCTGCCGTCTGGGTGGAAGGTCTGGGGAAAGCTGCAAAATTGGGAGAGTATCCCTCTCAGACAATCCAGATGACTTATAGGTCCTCTGTGATGGACTTCCACTGGTTGAAATACCAAATTAGACGCCCCTCCTACCGCCGAGAAGCACCCCCCCCCAAGACAGCTGGGATGGGGTCTGGGTTAGATCCACAGAGGTTAGTATAGGATGCTTTCGGATCCTGTGCCCTCTACAGCGTTCTCTTCATGGCTGAGAGGCTGGTTCCTGAAAAGGGCACCAAAGCCTCTACCTTGACAGGACTGCTTGTCACGAGGATGTCGTGTGGTTTAAGTGGCAGCTCTATTGTTCTGAGTGGCCTTAAGTAGAATAGATAAGCACAGTCAAGGAGACGTTAACCAACTGCTGCTAGCGGCAGCTGCCCTAGAGGCAGAGATGTAGGTGTCCATAAAAGCTTTTAGCTGATTACTGGGCTATATGCCCCTAGCAGTGGCGCATTAGATTTTGGGAAGCTCTTGACCATTGCATTGAGTGTGTTCCACAGGGTATACTCGTACTGAGGAATGTAGGAACTCAAGACGTAGGAGTCTGCCTTGGTCCACAGATGAATACTGAAATGTTATGGTGGACCCCATATCTCTGAGGAAAAGGAACTGGAAAGAAGATCTACCTCCACACTGATACAGAGGGTTTGCATTCCAGCCCATAAAATGAGTCATCCACTGCATCTGCGACAAAGGAGAAAAGGGAGAGACTCATCCTGATCCACTTCTACCCCAAAATAACCTCCAAATGGCAGGTCAGGACCAGGGAGACGTCACTACCTGGATCGGGGAGGAGTTCAGAGCCATCCACGGTGCCAGCACTACACATGGTGCCACACTCAGTGCCACACCCAGCTCCGGCACTGCCCAGTGCCAACATACAGCACCGCAGATGGTGGAGCAAGGCGCCGCACTGCCAAAAGTGGCAGGACCCAAAATGCCGGCGCCAGACACAGCACCACACGGAGCAGGCACAACGCATGGTGCCAGAATCGTTACTGGACCTAGACCTGAAGTAAGGGGAAGAAGGAAGCAGTACCCGTGCTGACCCCTGCAGGGAAAAAGGAGGGGGGTAGGCACGAGGAGTTGGCATTGATGGCATTAGCACCAGAGAGGGCACCATGCACATTCTGGCCTGGCCAACCCAGTCGCAGCCCAGGACCACTAGCCAGGACAACCAGGCTGATGCTGTACCCCCTGCTCTAAAAGAGCAGCCCAGAGGTGAACTGCTCACCGGAACCCCCTCGAGGACAGAGATGGGAACCGGTGTCGAAGATCAAAGCTGATAAGAGTGGAGCCACAGGGGAACCCACCAGAGTCGGTTCAGGCTTACCGCTCTCAACCTGCAACAATCAATGCACAGACATACCAGGAGGCGACCTCGAGAGGTACCGATTCTTCTTCCACTGACAGGAGGAAGAGCTTGAGGTCAAGCAGAGCCGGGTCCCGGAACCGCCACATTTGTGCTACGGGTGGACTGTCCCCCCCCCCGCCCCAAGCACTGGACTGCTCATGTTCAGACCCCCCCCCCTCCGAAAAGGGCGGCAGACTGGACACAGCCCCACTGCCATTACAGCTTTCAAACGAAGTCTCTCTACCTTCACCGCTACCGTCAAAGGTCGACTCTGTTGATGGCAGGCTGAGAATAACTTCTTCTTCTTCTTCTTCATTTTCTTTTTCTTTTTTTTTTTTTAAATGGTATGTTAAGTGAATACTGAATGGCTATATAGCTGCTATCATATAGACGAAGACTAGAGTCCCGGTGGGCGGGCGACGTCGTCATTGAAGCACACTTGACGGTGGGAGAAAAGGAACTGAGGCAGTTGGAGGGTTGATGCCAAGATAGCCTCACGGCGCTGTGCATGCGCTGTCCTATCCCGGCACCGGCCCTCCTGAAGATGTTCGGCTCCCTCGGGGTCCTAGCTCCTCTGGTGTACCCCATTAGTGTGAATGAGTGATACAGACTTGAGTCCAGGAAGATCAGGTGGTTCACCAGCTCCTGATTCGGGGACAACTTATGCAATGTCTCTCCTACCCTTCTGAGAGCATCTGCCAGCTGATTGTTCTCTTCCACAACACACATCGCCAAGAGATCTGTACCCAGGCTGAGCACGAGGGTCCAGGTGCAGAGTACCTCCTAACACAGGGGAAGAGAGTGGGTTCCGCCCTGTCTGTTCAGGAAGAACACTGTTGTGGTGTTGTTCATCTGGACCTGCATAACTTGACCCCTGGCTAGTGGAGTGAATTCCATCACAGACAAGCACACTGCATGGAGCTCCTGCAGGTTTATGGGGTTATTAGATTCCCTGGGTGACCAAAGTCCATGGGCTCTGTGGGCTTACAGGTGTGCTCCCCATCCCACCAAAGATGCATCCATCTTTAGCATGATAGTCAGTTCTGGGCAGACAAATGGGATTCCTTCCTCAAGATGGTCTGCGACTAGCTGCCACTGTATGGCATTCCATATCATTTGGGTCACTATGGCTGTCTGGTCTAAGTGGCCTAGGCATTGGGAGCACTGAAAGCCTAGTTCCTACTGAAAGTGTTGCATCTATCAGTGGGTCTAGTGGACCAAGCTGTTGCATGATGCCATGTACACCAGCAGCCACAGAAAATCCCAGGCGAGGTGCAAGAAGCCTAACCTGAAATTATTTGGCAAAGGAGGTAAGATCAGTGCTTGGTCTGACCTTGGCCCTCAGGGAGTCTAGTTCTGCTTGGTGAGCTTGATCACCTACTTTGATATCACTTCAGACTTATCCAGGTTGACCAACCGACCCAAATCTCAACAAGTCTGGAGAGTCAGATTTGTGGATCTCTTCACGGCCTCTCTGGCTGGACTGGCTATCAGCCAGTCATCCAGGTGGGGGTACACTCTGACACTGAGGTGCCGTAGGTGAGCTACCACCACTGTCATGCACTTGGTGAAGATGCTGGGTACTTAAGAGAGGCCATACGGCATGACCTAGAACTGGTACAGTAACAGAACCCCTTTCGTGCTGAACCTGAGGTACTGTCAGTGGGATCGACGGATGGGAATGTGGAAAAATGCATTCTGAAGTCCCAAGGAGGAGAATCTCATGTTTCTGCTTCAGGGATGGTATAATCTGGTTCGGAGTGACCATCCTTTTTTTTTTTTTTAATTCGATATACTTTATTGAGTTTTTAACAGCAAAAACATAAAGCAAATAAAAAAACAAATAACACAATCAATACTACAACAAACTGTGTAACTACAACAACTCTAATACAGAAACCTGTGTAACAGTAGAAGTTATAAATTGAAACCACTCCAACAGCCCAGCAATGCCTCGCTGAAATCTAGGGCCCAAAAGGCATCATTCAAAGCAAAATCAGAAAAGAGAAGGGGGGCAGAACTGGCAAACACTATGCTCACCCTGAGCATACAGACAAGAGAGTAAAAAGGGGTTTCCATCTGGTATGAAATATATGTGGACGTCTTCTGCGACTGGCAATATGTTTTTCCAACATGAGAGCATTCATCATCCCAGCATGCCACTTCCTTAAAGTTGGGATCGATTCATCCATTCAGTGTCTTAAAATCACCAGTTTAGCCACTGCAGAGATGACTGCTATATGAGCCTTTCGAGTACAAATGAGCCCCTGCGGGAAATAGCATACCAAACAAATACTGGGAACAAAAAACTCCTCTAGGCCTAAGAATGGATCTAAGGGGTTCTTGATTGCTGCCCAGAGGGGTGCTACTTTTACACAGTCCCATAGTATGTGGCACAGGTTCCCCTCCATCTGATGACATCTGGTGCATACAGAGGAAGCAAGTTTCCCCATTTTAAACAGCTTATAAGGAGAATAATAAAGATTATGCAAAATGTGAAACTGCATCAATCTGAGCCTATCCTGCTTTACACACTTAAAAAGGTTTCTCCAAATTGTTTACCATAAGTTAGGGTCTGCAGGGATCTCAAGCATTTGAGTCCAGTAATAATATACTCCCAACGGGGTGATGGTATCTAATGCCAGGAAGGATTTGTAAAAGGCTGATACTGGATGGGGCTGGGAGACAATGACCATCCTGAATATGCATTTCCGTATAAACTGGTTAAGATCATGCAAATCCAGTATGACTCACCAGCCCTCCCCCTAATTCATTTCAGGACCAGAAGGTATCTGTACATGTATCCCTGCCTGGCCAGGTGGTCTGGGACATGGGCCATTGCCCCTTTCACCAGGAGCTGGTCGATGTCTACCCTTAGGGTGGACAGCATGTCCTCAGACACCCTGAGCTCTCCAAGAGCATGGAAGCACTTGGGCAGGAGAGCCTTGAATTCTTGAGACAATCCTCTTCTTACTACACCCAACACCCATCTGTCTACTATGACAGCGGACCAACGTGGCAAGAAGTGATGTGGCCAGCCTCCAAAAACAGGGCAGTCAGGGAGAGGACAGGTGGAGGGACAATGCCCCCAACCCACTACTGGGCAGCTTTTACTGGGGCACTGGTGGCTGCTGCCGGAGGGGCACCACTACCCCTCCCCCCTTTTTGAACCTTGGCCCCTGGACTTCTGGTTGGGGTGCCAGGCCTGGAATTGCCCCTGCTGAGGCTGCTGCAAGGAGGCTGTGACTGGAATGGTTGGTATTGGAAACTTGATTCTTGGGCTTCTTCTTCTGGTCCGTCTGGGACGAAGTCACAGAGTTCAGGGTGACAATGGACTTCTTGATTCAGGTGAGATGTCCTTCCACCCTAGGGCTGAAAAGGTTGGCACCTAGACAAGGGACATTAGACAGTTTATACTGGGTGTCCACTGTGAAGGTGGACAGAAGCAACCAGGCACTGCAATGCAGGGAGACAGTTGCTGTGACAGCAGGGGCGCAGGAATCACGCATGACTAAGGCTGTCTGGAGCCATTCAGTGACTGACCCTGGTCTCGAGCTTCACCGCCCACTGCTGTTCGATGGGGAGGTGAGGAAGGACAGCATCACAGAATCTCACCAGGGAGTGACCAAAGTTAGCCATCATCATACCATAGGTAGCCTGCCACAGATCCAGAGATGCCATAGCATACACCTTTTGAGCAGTGTGTTCAATCTTACAAAACTCCTTCAATCAATCAATCAATCAATCAAAATCTTTATTTAACCAGGCGATCACCATTGAGCAATGCTCATTTTCGAGGTGGACCTGGGTTTTCGCTACAAACAAAATACAAAAAATTTTCAAGGATGTACCTGGGTTTTCAGTACAAACAAAATACAAAACAAGCATTTATCAATGCAGAATGTTTGCTTGTTGGCATTGGCATTGGTAGTGTAGGAGTTACAGAACTGCATAATACGAATGGCAGTGAAGTATTGAACTGAAGCCAACCCCACCAGCACCCTGCAGAGACTGACAGGCATTGGGGTGTGCCTTTGGGTTATCAGGCATAACGGCCACGCCATTTCACCACACCCTACCCTGCAGACACCGACAAGTGTCACGATGTGCCTTGGGGTCTTTGGCCCTTATGCTCATCCCATTCCATCAGGAAATACGGTGAGATGGGTGCTGTATAGGAGAATGGGGTGAACTTTGGGGCTGAAGAGTCCAAGGAACAGCTTGATGCCTGTCACTGGCTGCAGGGTGTGGAATGGTATGAGCATTACAGGCGAGAATCCCTAGTCACACCCCTGATGCCTGTCAATCTGTACAGGGTAGGGCATTATGGTCAGAAACCCTAGCGCCTCAGGCGTTCATTGGCATTTTCACTCCAAATTTTCAACATGGGTTTTTTGTGACCCCCACCTCATGAACAGTGGTAATATCAGTTTGTTAGCTGAAAGCTGGTTTTGCTCAGCGACTACGCCATTTGGCACCACAGGTGCGAAAACACATTTCGAACAGGAAGTGAAAAATGACAGCTGTACTGTTCATGGGGAGGTGAAAAATGGCAATGTTAAAAATCTGCAGTGAAAATATTAAAACAAGCATTTGTCAATGCCGAATGTTGCTTGCTTCTATGTGCTGTTTAGGTATCTGGAAGTCATTGGAGTGCAAATATTGAAAATTTGCGAACTTCTGGCGTCGCGTAGGAACTGTCGCATGCGCTGCAGCAAAAACAGTCATTTTTAGGAATTCTTTCACCAAATTTTCAACATTGCCATTTTAAGATCTCTGCTCATGAACAGTGACACTGTGATTTTCTTAATGTGTCCCATACACTGAGTTCGCACACCGACTGCGCCATTGTGCGCTACATGGGCGGAAACATGTTTTGGGCAGGATGTGAAAAATGACAGCTGTACTGCTTATGAGGAGGTGTGGTAAAATGGCAATGTTGAAAATCTGGAGTGAAAATATTGAAAATTTGTGAACTTACGAGCCTGCGTAGGAACTGCATAGCGCTGCGGCTAAGAAAACAGTCATTATTAGAATTTTTTCACCAAATTTTCAACATAGCCATTTAAGACCCTCTGCTCATGAACAGTGTCACTGTGATTTCCTTAATTGTCATTACATTGGTTTTAGCACACGACTGCGCCATTCTCGCTACAAAAGGCGGAAACACATTTTGGGTGAGATGTGAAAAATGACAGCTGTACTACTCATAAGAAGGTGTGGTAAAATGGCAATGTTGAAAATCTGGAGTGAAAATATTGAAATTTCGCGAACTTACGAGCCTGCGTAGGAACTACGCAACGCACGCTCGTAAAACAGTCATTTTTTGGAATTTTTGGACCAAATTTTCAACATGGGGTTTTTGTGACCCCTTCTCATGAACGATGTCACTGTCATGGCGGTATTCGGGCCCGAAGGGTGATTTCCACAGTCACTGCGCGGTCACTGCGAAATCACCGCCGGGCGAATATGCATGACAGTGACATCATCATGAAGGTAGTAACCCCATGTTGGTAAATTTGGTGCAAAATCTCAAAATGCCTGAGATATGCAATAAAGTTGAACCCCCCCCATCTAGCCCATTATACAGCTTACCGGCATTTCCTCAGTTCGCGGTCGGCTTTGAAGAGTGCAGACGTGTTCCCGGTCCACCGAAGATCGTCGCGCTGGAGTCTGGAGGTAAGTTTGGGGTGAAGGGGGTTGTGGGGAGGCTGGGTGCGCAGTGGGTGGGTGCTGGTTGTGGGAGGGGTGGGAGGCAGCGCCAGGACCGTTTTGTTTATAGGTTTAAAAAAAAAAAAAGCGTCGTGGGGCGTTTACCACGCTGGGTGGGCTCCCAGCGTGGCACAAACGAGGGCCGTTCAGCTGGCGGGGATTGGGCACCCCGTCGGCCAAGAGACTGATTGCCACGCTGGGGTGGGCTCCCAGCATGGCACCAACTACTGGGGGCGAGCTCAGCTACAGTACATGCGAGCGCGCTGCGCCGTGTGTGTGTGTGTGGGGGAGCTACGCTTCCTCGCTGCTCACTGGAAGCGTAGCTCCCCTTTCAACTGCAGGCCACTGCATTTTGGAGCGTCATAGACAGCTCCAAAATGCATTGGCTTACAGGGGCCGTGCCTGCCAGCTCACTGACTGAATTGGAGGAGGAGGTGACACACCTCCGAAATCTCCGATGATGGCACTATGTTTCTTGCACATGCGTGCAAGCAACATAAAAATTGGTGAAATCATGAGCATGTGTAGAAAATGTGCAACGCACAACCATAATGCAATTAGTTTGGGGATTTTTTACAGCAGATTGTCAACACAGGCATTTTGGAACCTCCGCTAATAAACAGTGTCACTGTGATTTTCTTAATCTGTCCTGAACAGTGATTTCCCACAGCAACCACGCATTTCTGCACTGGAAGTGCGAAAACACATTTTGGCCATGGTGTGAAAAATGACAGCTGTACTGTTCATAAGGAAGTGTGGAAAAATGCCAGGGTGAAAATCTGGACTGAAAATATCAGAAATCCATGAACTTACGTGCGTGGAAACTGCGCAATGGTCGCTCGTAACATAGTCATTTTATGGACTTTTTCACCAAATTTTAACATAGCCATTTTAACACCTCTGCTCATGAACAGTGTCACTGTGTTTTCTTAATCTGTCCAGACATTGATTTACTTTTACCGACTGCGCTCATTAATAGCTTCATGCCCGAAACACATTTTGGGCAAGATGTGAAAAAAGACAGCTGTACTACTCACAGGAGGTGTGGTAAAATGGCAATGTTGAGAAATCTGGTGAAAATATGAAAATTCACGAACTTACAGTGTGCGGTGAGGAACAGCGCAACGCATGCTCGTAAAACAGTCATTTTTGGGAATTTTTTCACCAAATTTATAACATAGCCATTTTAACACCTCTGCTCATGAACTGTGTCACTGCGATTTTCTTAATCTGTCTCGAACATTGATTTTGCACACCAACTGCGCCATTGTGCGCAACATGCACGGAAAAACATTTTGGGCGAGATGTGAAAAATTTTTTATTTATTTTTTAGCTTTTGTTGACCGGGTAAGTGCACTAGACAAATCCTGCCTATTTTCAGGCACGACCCGGGGGAGGGGGATACAGATGAATGCCAACTGACCTTGAACCAGATTAAGCTGTTGGTGGTATTTTTAGTGAATGAGGGAAATTTGGCCAGGACACGGGAAATTCCCCTACTCTTTTCGATAAGTGCCATGGGATCTTTAACATCCACCTGAACTACCACCAATCCAGGCAGATGGGACCTCGGTTTTAACATCTCATCCGAAAGACGGCACCTCAGAAGTGCAGCACCCCTCTCATGCTGCACTACAGTGTCAGTACTGGGATATTAACCCAAGTGCCAGATGTAGGAACTGAACCCACAGCCCTCTGATCTCCCAGCCTCAGAGGCGAGTATGCTACCTACTAAGCCACTGACACTGCTGAAAAAAAATGACAGTTATAGTGCTCATAAGGAGGTGTGGTAAAATGGCAATGTTGAAAATATGGGGTGAAAATATTGAAAATTCGCGAACTTATGAGCGTGTGTAGGAACAGTCAACGCATGCTCGTAAAACAGTCATTTTTTGGAATTTTTTCACCAAATATTCAACATAGGGTTTTTGGGGGCTTACCTCATGAACTGTGACACTGTCATAGATTAAATCGGTCCCGAAAGGTGGTTCCGCGCAGTGACCGCAAAATCACCTTTTGGACCTGATTAACAAAATGACAGTTACAGAATTCATGAGGAGGGGTCCCAAAAACCCCATGTTGAAAACTTGGTGCCAAAATTCCCCAAAATGCCTGAGATATGCACCAAAGTTGAAAAAACCCTATTTATTCCATTATACAGCTTACCGGCATTTCCTCAGCTCGCTGGTTGGCTTTGAAGAGTGCAGGCGTGTTCCTGTCCACGAAGATCGTGTGCGGATTCGAGGTAAGTATGGGGTGAGGTGGGGGAGTCTGGGTGCGCAGAGGGTGGGCACGGGTGGGGATGGGGCTCAGGACAGTCAGCGAGGAAGGTTTTTCTTTTCAGGTGCTTGTCTTTTTAGGAGAGGACGCAGGGACTTGTGCCACGCTGGGGTGGGCTCCCAGCGTGGCAGCTGGAAGGCTGTTTGGGGGGGCAGCGGAGCCGACGGAGGATTGGGCACCCCCGTCGGCCATCCGGACTATTGCCACACTGGGGTGGGCTCCCAGCATGGTACCTGGTAGTCTCTTGGGGGGGTGAGGGTAAACAGTGGGGCTGACAGGGTTGGCCCCTATAGCCACATAGAATGTTGCCACGCTGGGGTGGGCTCCCAGCGTGGCACCTGGAACTCTGTTTTGGGGAAGGCGCAGCAGAGCCGACGGGGGATTGTGCACCCCCGTCAGCCATACAGTGTGTGTGTGTGTGTGTGTGTGGGGTGGGGCGCATGAGCACGCAATATGCGTGTGTGTGTGTGGGGGGGAGCGCATGAGCACGCGATATCTTATCGCTGCTCACTGAAGCGTAGCTCTCCCTTTCAACTGTACGGGACTGCATTTTCAACTGCTGTCATAGACAGCTGCAGCATTCATTGGCGAACTGTAGCCGCGCCTGCAAACACACTGACTGAATTGGAAGACAGGGTGCCACACCTCCGAAAACTCGAATGATGGCACTATGTTTCTTGCACATGCATGCAAGCAAACATAAAAATGTTCAAGGATGTACAGTACGTAAACAGTAGAACAATATACATCAGATACAATATATACAATGAGTAAGCAGTAGGATATATTACAATAATATATGTATAAATATAGTCAAGGGGTGAAACAGTTATGTGCAGGCACAATTATAGTTATACAGTATATATAGTGCGCCAATGATAAGGGTCGGTACTACAAAGCTAGCCTAGGATAAAAACTATAGGAGAAAAGGATACAGAAGGAATAACGATACCAGACAGACCAGCAGAATCAGAGAAATCAGTGGCGGGGAGACCTCGTTATCTGGAGGTTTGTTCATGTTTCCCTGGTGTATGGATTTATGGAACACTGAAACCATCACCAGACCTTCCAAAGAAGGATGGTCTGAAAATCCCAAAAGGGAGTCTGTGGGGACTATATACTCATGGACCTTATGGGCCAAAAATGTTGGATGCTGCCAGAGCTCCAGGGCCAGTCCCAGAATGGCTTTAGCAACAGAAAAGACAACCCCCGGGGATTCATCCCAGTCCTAAATGTCCATCAGAGGGTACTCAGCCCTCTTGTAGACTGGCTCATGTGGGACACACATGGATTCCGAAAAAAGTCAGAGAAGTGCCCTGACCAAAATCGGGCCATGCTCAGTGGAAGAATCTTTGACCGAATTACTGTTTAAGAGTGGGAGTCTCCAAGTAGACCATGGACTCCTGGTCCAAGTTGTCCAAAGACTCCTAAGAAATGGCTCTTGGCTTGGCTGCTCTTGCCTCGGACCTCCTCGAAATCCTAACCCAGAGCGATCTTCAATAACAACTGATCTGGCAAACTGATGGCCACGTGGACAGCCTCCATGGTCAGAGTGCTGACCTTTGACTGTGGTGGTGGTGACTCCACCAGAAGAAGTGGAGAAGCAGTTGCAGGAAGCACCTATGTAGTGTGGACCAGCGTAGGCACCACTGGCAGCTGCCAGGGGACCAGAGGTCCAGGAGATAGAGCCCCACCCTGCTGGCACTGGCCACTGTTGCCCGAAGAGTTCCTCGTAGCACCAGCACATCTTGCAGCAGTACTGCTCCTCACTCGATGATAAGGAGGTCAAGGAATGGTGATGGTGATGCCTTCTGGTTGAGCGGGATCGAGACAGCGAGCACCTTGACTGTGACCTTGACCGTGACGGTGACAATCGACTGGTCAGTGGATGGTGAGAGGAATCTTCTGGTGGGTTGCTGTATATCACATGCCTGCCCACAATATGCAACACAGGTGCCAAAGATCTGACCCCAGGCAGTGGCTTATCCTGGGGTGGACCAGACAGGGACACTGATTGGACAACATCCTCCTGTGTGGGGACTCAGAGCACTGTCATCATTGAGATCCAGTCCTCGACCTCATCTGACAACTGGTCAACAGGCTTGAGAAATGTCTCGACAGCTTGTTTGAGCAGACTCCAAGTTGACAGACTCGATGAGGGAATTAAAGAGCCCTCAGCCTGCGGGGTGCTCGACAGTCATCGAGCGGTTGAGGGACTGGAAATACCTTGATTGCTCCCAGTCCCATGACTGGTGCTGGTGGTGCTTGCTTTTCATACCATTGGGGGGGGGCAGGGATCTCCCCCAAGAGCTAGAGGGCCAAACACATCTCACTGGAATTCCCCCATGAAAGACCCTCCAACACTGGCTGCAGGGAATAGTGCAAAGAACAAGGAGGTGCATGCTGCAGCAGCTGCTGCTTCCACCTCAATGGCCGTAAGCTGCTCAGCTAACCTGGCCACAACTGAGGCCTTCTTGCTACCCTTAATGTGATCCTTTGGATCTCAATCTGAGGGCCGATCCAGCGAGAGCTACAGCTTTCTGTCCTTGAGGGACTCAGGAAACATGGATTTGCAAAGACTGCACCCATACACACTGTGCTGCCCACCCAGGCAGTACACACATATGTCGTGCAGTTAAGTGACTGACATCTTCTGTCAGCATCTAATGCAAAATTTGAATCCTGGTTTCTTGTAGTCCACTGCTAGTCCTGAGACGGAGTCGAAAGAACCACTAAATGAACAGAAATATTGAACATTTTGATGAATAAACTTTGCCTATGGCACAGAGAACTTAAGCAGGGGCCGCAAAGGAGCTGGCCTGTTCTTCAAGTGGAAAGAAAGAACGATCTGATATCACAGGGTGGAGTTAGGAGATATACTGCCCAGGTTTTGGGAAGAGTTAAGCTTACAATGTCTGGTCAATAACATAGTTCCAGTGGAAATGCCAGAGTGTGGATAAGTGAACCATATCCATGACCCTTGAAATATTTTATCACAAATGCATTTGAACAGATGAACAACAAAAACAGAGCTGCAAGTTGCTCTTTGCTTGGTTTTAATTTTCTCATCATGTTAGGAGTTATAAACGTCAATGGCCCTTTCAGTACTGTTACACTGGACACAATATCCACATAGGAAATTTCTCATAGGAGGTGGGCCAAAAGAAAAAAACAGTCTGAAGTTCTTTTTAGAGATGTAATTGAAATGCACTAGTCTTGTTTTTAATGTGGCACTCCTTCTCGCTACCACTAAGGGGAGATCTTCAAATGCATGTGCTCCCTTTCAGTAGTTTGTAATACATGCCATTTTCTGAAAATGTTGGATTTAATATGGCCATGTGCAATATTAAAGCATGTTGAAAACACTAGTCCACCAGGGGAAGAAGTATTTCCAGGAACACTTTTCAAAAGTTAAGATCTAGACACTACAGCAGCCTTGTCTCTTGTTGCTTTAATCATTTTATTATCATGACCCCTCTGTTGATATCTTACACTTAGCTCTTGAGCAGCTTCAGAAAATTCAATTGTAACCCCTCTGCAAATGGGGGTTCCCAAAAGACTTCCAGGAGCTTGCTTGAATGCTCCAAGCCTGAATGGTGTTTGGCATTTAAGCCATTTATCAGTGAGTGTTTTTAGAGCCTCTGGTACTGTCTCTTTAAGAGCTGTCTGCTTGCAGACATAATTAGTTTGTATGGGGGGACTGTGTGCTTCTCTGAGTACCACCGAGCTGCTGCCAATTCACTTCATTTTGCAGTCACTAGGAGTGCAAAGGAACCTATCTGAAAGATGTAACTGTTTGCCAGAAATTATTTAGAGTAATAATGAAATTACAGTTTGTCTAACCTGCTTTCTTTGCAGTCAGAACTGTGTCTGCTAGTTCCCCATTCTAGTTTTGAACTGCTGAACTGGACCAATCAGTGTGGGTAAGCTAGCTCTAAAATGGTGCCTTGGACGAATCAGAACTTGGACTCATAATCTGAGCCAGCCACAAGAGGATTGTATGGGCAGTGACTCTGGAGATGTAGTTTAGACTTCAGTGCCTTTTGGACCAACAGCAGCAGTCTATTGTGAGTGACAGCCAATCCAGTCAAGAACTGGGAGGAACTCAAAGGAAGTGCCCGTTTTGTCGGTTGGAGTTTCAGTTGAGCTTTGGCAGTGAAGAAGGAAGGAGCCGTGTGCTTTTTCAGTGTGCAGTTTTAGTCAAAAAACGTGTGTAAGGCCCAGAGTTCTGGTCTGTAGCTTGTGTAACAGCTTGTTAGGACTGAATCCGTCCTGTGAAAAGAATCAAAGGATCTCTGAAGAGTAGAAACCAGGCTCACCCTGTAGAATACTGGAGGAATTGCTGAAAATTGCACTCAGTCTGTCAGGAACTGAATCTGCTGTGTGTTCTCCGGTATTGTGCAGTAATTACGATCGGATACAGATGCAGCCTGCCTGGTATAGTGCTTTCTTTTATATGGATGTGTGAAGAGGTTTGTGTACCTCAAGTGAGCCCTGCTGACATTGAAGGACCCTATCTTATTTGGAGGTCATGAGTACTAATTCAGGGTCACTCCCTGTTGAATTGCCACATTAAATCCAAATGGAATTACTGTACTGCTGACTGTTTAATTCTCCTTTTCTCTGTGTAAAGGGCCCCTACCAGCTGCCACGGTTTGACTAGCTACTAGGGCTTGGGTACCCAGGACAGTAACTGATAGGGATAGGCCTGTGCACAGAGCCATAGGTAGATTATTAGAGTGATAAACTAATTAACCTGATTTCCGCCCTTGTTATATCCCCTAAATAAATCAGAGCTGCTTGTTTCAGCAAGTTATACTGCCTGAGGTATTTGTCTATGTTAAAGTACTGTACTGTGATTGTTGCACTGTATCTCATTTCACAGGAGGTCCCAGTGCGGAACCAGACCTGGGGTAAGTGTATACTGTGAAGGTAATTCTGATATATTGTGTGGGCCACTAGTGGGAAGAAAGGGGGGTTGCAGTGTCCCAGAGGGCTGTGACCAAGTTAGTTTAACTATTGCAAACCCTGACCTCTGGGTGGAGGCACCCGCCATTGGATCCAGGCCCCTCAACCTGTTAGTGGCAAATCAGACAGGGGTAGTAGCCCCTGGGATAGCGCCATCTAGGGGTTACACAATCAAATCAGAACAAGTTCTTTTGTTTCTTAGAAATTGTCCGTAAGGCATATTTTCAATTAACTTCTTAGAGTGATGGATGTCAAAGCTAAGTAAAGTGTTCTTTCAATATAGCCTAGGGCCTAGCCCATTAAATATATTGTATATCTCCAAATCTAGGAATGAAATAAAATCACTATCATAATGAAGAATGGATCTAATATTAGTATTCATTTTATTCAAATATTTGTAAAGCAGTAAAAGTTCTTTTACTGTCTGAGACTATAAAAAAAGATTGTCGTCGTAACATGTTTACATCACAGTCTTATTTTCATGTGGGCTGCTGTCATGTTCTGTGAAGTCACTTTCAAACTGACACAAGAATGGGTTTGCAAAAGATAGGCCCATAGTGCACGCCATCGCTGTCTCCCTTATCTGGTAATAAAAGGTGTCATTGAATCTAAAATAATTTCTGGTAAGGAACAGGGATACTAGTCAATGAGAAAATCAGTACTACTTTTTCCTCTGAATTTCTCAAGTTGAATGTCTTTTAATACTCCTAGCCCTTTGGCTTGTGGGATAGAGGTGTATAAACAGAGGTGTGTAAAAAAAAAAAAAAAAAAACATCCGCAGGTGGAATTTAAGTGAAAGTCAGACTTTATCCGCAAAAGTTCAGAAATGCATTTCCGATCATTCGTGGAACTTCTGCCTGCCCATCTAGTGGTAGGCCCTCCTTGCACTGACTGCCGCTCAATGGCCCGATGTAATTAGTGGTCCCTCTCCTACCTGATCACCCGCCCAACGTTTAATAAAAAAATCCTGGTGGCTAGTGGTCTCTCCCCCACCCGATCACCTGCCCGATGTACTGTATAATAAAAAGATCCCTGGTGGCTATGATTCCTCCCCACCTGATCACCCACCTGCGTGATAATAAAATTCCCTGGTGGCTCGCATCCCTCCCCCACCAGATCACTCCACCGACATTTAATAAAAAAACTGCGGTTTGTGGTCCCTCCCCATCCGATCACCCATCCCACATCCCCAGTGTAACCATCCCCAACCCCTATCTTTCATATAATAATATATCATAAAAAATGTCCCAGGTGGTCTCAGTGAAACCCCCTCCCTATCCCCAATCCACAGTATGAAAACTAATTTCCTGGTGGTCTAGTGGACCCCCTGCCCCAGCAGGTAGTTTCCCACCACCCACTCCCCCTCTGCTCCTGAAACGGAGCAGGTGACTAGCACAGCCCTATGCTGTCCTCAATGGCTGACTTCTCACTGAGCTGTCAATAACTGAGCGTGTGCTTGCTCATTCATTGACAGCTCAGTGGGCTACCGACTGTGGAGGACGGCAGAGGGCAATGTCAGTCCCCCCACTCCGGTTCCGGACTGGGGGAAGGGGTGGGGGACACCACCTACCAGGGTGGGGGGGTCACTAGACAACCAGGAAATAAGTTCGTACTGGGGATTGAGGACAGGGAAGAGGGTTCATTAGACCATCAGGGAAAAATGTTATAATATATTACTATACAAGGGATAGGGAATGGGGTGGGGATACTGGACGCCGGAACGATGATCGGGTGGAGGGAGGGACCACTAGATACTGAGGATTTTTTATTAAATGTTGGGAGGATGATGATTGGGTGGGGGAGGGACCGCTAGCCATCAGGGATTTTTGTTAAGCGTTGGGTGGGTGATGGGATTGCTAGCCACCAGTGTTTTTTAATTTACACATCAAGTGATTGATCGGGTGGGGGGAGGGACCGCTAGCCACCAGGGAACTATAATTTTTATTTTGGGCAGCGCTGGGAGGGGCAATAAACACCAGTGGCTCGATTCTCAAAGTTCAGAGATTGACGCAAGGTGCCTGCATCAAACATACATGGCAAACGTGGCACCTTGCGTAAAAAAATTAGCCCTGAGCTATTCACAAAAGCAGCCTGCATCAAATTCAGGCTGCATGCTCCAAAGGGACTTGCACCAGCCTTGCCACACAAAATCAGCTGTGGTATGGTGCTAGGGGGCTTATGGCACATGCAGGCTGCCATATTCCCAAACGTGGGATTCACAAAACTCTCCCAGAGGGAGAATTTCTCAGGGTACTCTGGGAGAATTTCTACCAGCCAGGACTGGTCTAAGGGCACTTAGAAATATCCCTCTGGGAGAGTGTAGCACCTTGGGGCACTCTGTGATTGTCCTGCTCAGTGTGTTTTTCCCAGTTACCAAATATTAAATACAAATAATAAATACAGATGTGCTGTGGTCCCCCCTACTCAATCCCTGAATTTGTTCATTTTGTAATATTTAATTGATCGCCCTTTCCTGGTGGTCTAGTTGCCTCCCCTCCCCAATCCCCGTTTTCGCCCGTTTGTCAGATATTTAATTAATCACCCTTTCCTGGTGGTCTAGTGGCCCCCCTCCCCAATCCCTGTTTTCATCCATTTTTTTTTACATTTTATTAATCATCCTTTCCTGGTAGTCTAGCATCGCCTTCCCCGATCCCCATTTTCGACCCTTTTTTTAATATTTAAATTATCATCCTTTCCTGGTGGTCTATTGGCCTTCCACCCCAGCAGGTACAGCTCACCACCCCAATCCCAAAACACAGTCAGTGACTGGCATAGCCCACCTCTCACCTCTGCAGCTGGCCAACTGAACTGCCACCCAGCGTATACTATAATATGTACTGAGAGCTGTACACATTACATTACAATACAAACTTGGTGAGAGTTCAGTCGGTGGCTGGCCACAGAGGTGAGATGTGGGCTGTGCTGGTGTTTTGGGATTAGGAGGGTGGGCTCTACCTGCTGGGGTGGGGGGCACTAGGCCATATGTAACAAAAAGTGTGCAAAATTAAAAAGTCCAAACCAGGTATATAAATGCTGAGTGCAAGGGGTTTAATCAAGTGCAAAGGGACTACAAAAATAGGACAAGCCCCACCGCTTCAAGCCTCATGCAGGCTCTTCCTCAGGGGGAGGGCCATTAGACCACCAGCAAAAGACAGTTAAATATTAGACAAACGGGTGACTACGGGGGTCAGGGATGGGGGGCACTAGATCACCAGGAAAGGGCGATCAATTAAATATTAAACAAGCATTTGTCAATGCTGAATGTTGATTGCGTTGGTCTGTTGAGCTCGCTCAGTGGCCCTCTGTTACTGGCTCAGTCTGTTTGTCCCGGTGCTGCAGGCGGCTCATTTGTAGTGGGCTGCTGCCTGCATTGGCACCTTGTTCTGCTGAGGAAGAAATATGCAGCTGTCCCGACAGAGCTCCATTGAGGTGGCTCACTCCCCCTCTCTGACTCGCTCATTCTGTTTCTCCTGGTGCTGCAGGCTGCCCTTTTGTACTGGGCTCCTGCCTGTGTTGGTGGCTTTTTCTGCCCACAAAGAAATCCACAGCTGTCCCGACAGAGCTCCGTTGAGGTCGCTCACTCCGCCTGTATCACTCACTCATTTTGGTTCTCCTGGCGCTGCAGGCTGCCCTTTTGTACTGGGCTCCTGCCCCTGTTGGCACCTTTTTCTGCCCACAAAGAAATGTGCAGCAGTCCTGACAAAGCTCCGTTGAGCTCGCTCACTCCCCTTCTCTCACTCACTCATTCTGTTCTGCCGGCACTGCAGGCTGCCCTTTTCTACTGGACTCCTGCCTGCGTTGCTGCCTTCTTATGCCCACAAAGAAATTTGCAGGAGTTACAATACAGCTCTGTTGAGCTTACTCATTCGCTCATTCTGGTTTTCCTGCCACTGCAGGCTGCCCTTTTGTACTGGGCCCCTGCATGCATTGCTGCCTTTTTCTGCCCACAAACAAATCTGCAGCAGTCCCAACAAAGCCCCGTTGAGCTCACTGACTCCCCCTCCCTCACTCGCCTGCTCTGTGTCTCCTGGTGCTGCAGGCTGCTCTTTTGTACTGGGCTCCTGCCTGCATTGGCAGCTTTTTCAGGCCAGAAAGAAATCTGAAGCAGTCCCAACACAGTTCCACTGAGCTCGCTCACTCCCCCTCTGTCACTCTCGCATTCCGTTTCTGCCGGCGCTGCAAGCTGGCCATTTGTACTGGGCTCCTGTCTGCGTTGCCGCATTTTCTGCCCACAAAGAATTCTGCAGCAGTCACACTAGAGCTCCGTTGAGCTCGCTCACTACCGCTCTGTCACTCGCTCGTTCTGTTTCTCTTGGCGCCACAGACTGCGCTTTTGAATGGGGCTCCTGGCTGCATTGGCACCTTTGTCTGTCCACAAAGAAATCTGCAGCTGTCCTGACAGAGCTCTGTTGAGGTCGCGCAGTCTCCCTCTCTCATCGCTCTTTCTGTTTGTCCTGGCGCTGCAAGCAGCCCTTTTGTATGGGGCTCCTGCCTGCATTGGCACCTTTTTCTGCCCACAAAGAAATCCCAGCAGTCCTGATAGAGCTCTGTTGAGCTGATTAAGTCCCCTTGTCTCACTCGCTCATACTGTTTCTCCCACTGCTGCAGGCTGGCCTATTGTACTGGGCCCCTGCCTGTATTGACACATTTTTCTGCCCACAAAGAAATCTGCAGCAGTCCTGACAGCACTTCGCTGAGTTCGCTCACTTCCCCTCCCTCACTTGCTCTCTCGTTCTGTTTCTCCCAGTGCTGCAGGCTGCCCTTTTGTACTGGGCTCTTGTGTTGGGGCCTCTGTCTGCCCACAAACAAATACACAGCAGTCCTGACAGAGGTCAGTTGAGCTCGGTCACTCCCCCCTCTCACTCGGTCAATCTTAATCTGTCCCAAACACTGATTTCCCAGAGTGACCGTGCTATTGTCTGGCAGGAGCTCAAAAACATACTGTAGCCAGGATGTGAAAAATGACAGCTGTAGTGTTCATAAGGAGTTGTGGAAAAATGCCACTGTTGAAAATGTGGCCGTGACAGTGTTACAAATTTGTGCGGTTACAAGGGTGTGTGGAAACAGTTCAAGACACGCTGGTAACACAGCCGTGTTATGGCAGTCCCAACAAAGCTCCGTTGAGCTCACTCACTCCCCTTCTCTCACTCACTCATTCTGTTCTGCCGGCGCTGCAGGCTGCCCTTTTCTACTGGGCTCCTGCCTGTGTTGCTGCCTTCTTATGCCCACAAAGAAATCTGCAGCAGTTACAATACTCTGTTGAGCTCACTCACTCGCTCATTCTGGTTTTCCTTCCACTGCAGGCTGCCCTTTTGTACTGGGCCCCTGCATGCATTGCTGCCTTTTTCTGTCCACAAACAAATCTGCAGCAGTCCCAACAAAGCCCCGTTGAGCTCACTGACTCCCCCTCCTTCACTCGCTCGTTCTGTGTCTCCTGGCACTGCAGGTGGCCCTTTTGTAATGGGCTCCTGCCAGCATTGGTGGCTTTTTCTGGCCAGAAAGAAATCTGAAGCAGTCCCAGCACAGCTCCACTGAGCTTCCTCACTCCCCCTCTGTCACTCTCACATTCTGTTTCTGCTGGCGCTGCAAGCTGACCATTTGTACTGGGCTCCTGCCTGCGTTGATGCATTTTCTGCCCACAATGAAATCTGCAGCAGTCACAGTAGAGCTCCGTTGAGCTTGCTCACTACCGCTCTGTCACTAGCTCATTCTGTTTCTCTTGGCGCCGCAGACTGCGCTTTAGTATGGGGCTCCTGGCTACATTGGCACCTTTGTCTGTCCACAAAGAACTCCGCAGCTGTCCCGACAGAGCTCCGGTGAGGTCGCGCAGTCTCCCTCTCTCATCGCTCATTCTGTTTGTTCTGGAGTTGCAAGCTGCCCTTTTGTACGGGGCTCCTGCCTGCATTGGCACCTTTTTCTGCCCACAAAGAAATCCCAGCAGTCCTGATAGAGCTCCGTTGAGCTGACTAAGTCCCCTTGTCTCACTCGCTCATACTGTTTCTCCCACCGCTGCAGGCTGTCCTTTTGTACTGGGCCCCTGCCTGTATTGACGCCTTTTTCTGCCCACAAAGAAATCTGCAGCAGTCCTGACAGCGCTCCGGTGAGTTCGCTCACTCCCCCTCCCTCACTTGCTCTCTCATTCTGTTTCTCCCAGTGCTGCAGGCTGCCCTTTTGTACTGGGCTCTTGTGTTGAGGCCTTTGTCTGCCCACAAACAAATCGGCAGCAGTCCCAACAGAGCTCAGTTGAGCTTGGTCACTCCGCCCTCTCACTCGGTTGATCTTAATCTGTCCCAAATACTGATTTCCCGGAGTGACCGTGCTATTGTCCGGCAGGAGTGCAAAAACATATTTTAGCCAGGATGTGAAAAATGACAGCTGTAGTGTTCATAAGGAGTTGTGAAAAAATGCCACTGTTGAAAATGTGGCGTGACAGTATTACAAATTTGCGAAGTTACAACGGTGCGTGGAAACAGTTCAACGCACGCTTGTAACACAGTCATGTTATGTAATTTCGTCAGGGATTTTAGGACCTCTGCTCATGAACAGTGCCACTGTCAATTTCTTAATCTGTCCCGAACACTGACTTCCCACAGTAACCACGTTATTCTGCGCCGGAACTGTGAAAACACATTTCAGTCAGTATGTGAAAAATGAAAGCTGTACTGCTTATAAGGAGGTGTGAAAAAATGGCACTGTTGAAAATCTGGTGTGACAATATTACAAATCTCCGAAGTTACAAGGGTGCATGGAAAGTGCACAACACAACACTTGTAACACAGTCAATTGATGGATTATCATCACCAAATTTTCAACATAGGCATTTTAGGACCTCTGCTCATGAACAGTATCATTGTCATTTTCTTAATCTGTCCTGGACAGTGATTTCCCACAGTGACCATTGTATTCTGTGCCGGAAGTGCGAAAACACATTTTGGCCAGGATGGGAAAAATGACAGCTGTACTGTTCATAAGTAGGTGTGGGAAAATGGCAATGTTGAAAATCTGGAGTGAAAATATTATAAATACGTGAAGTTACGAGCGTGCGTGCCAACTGCGCAACACACGCTCGTAACACAGTCATTTTATGAAGTATCATTACCAAATTTTCAACATAGGCATTTTAGGGCCTCTACTCATGAACAGTGTCACTGTCATTTTCTTAATCTGTCCTGAACACTGATTTCCCACAGCAACTGTGCCATTCTGCGCTGAAACTGCAAAAACACATTTTGGCCAGGATGTGAACAATGACAGCTGTACTGCTCACAAGGAGGTGTGACACAATGCCAATGTTGAAAATCTGGCATGAAAATATTGTAAATTCGGAAGTTACGAGTGTACGTAGCAACTGCGCAATGCACACTTGTAAAACAGTGATTTTTTTTTTATTTTTTCCACCAAATTTGCAACATACGCTTTTTGACAGCCCACCTCATGAACACCGGCACCGCTGTTTTGTTAATCGTCCCCAAAGGGTGATTCCGTGTAATGACCGCGAAACCACCTTTCGGGGCCGATTAACGCAGTGACAGTTCAAGAATTCATGAGGAGGGGTCCCAAAAACCCCATGTTGAAAACTTGGTGAAAAAATCCCAAAAAATGCCCGAGGTATGCACTAAAGTTGAAAAAATCCTATTTATTACATTATACAGCTTACCGGCATTTCCTCAGTTCGCGGTCAGCTTTGAAGAGTGCAGACGTGTTCCTGGTCCAGCGAAGATCGTCACGCTGAGCTCCGGAGGTAAGTATGGGGTGGGGTTTGGGGAGGCAGGGTGCGCAGTGGGTGAGTGTGGGTTGGGGGGGACAGGGAGACTACGCGGGACCATTTCCTTTTTTACAGGTTGTAACAAAAATAAGACATCGGGGGACCATTTTCTGATTTAACAGGTGCTTTGGCACGCTGGGGTGGGTTCCCAGCATGCCACCTGTGTGTGTGGGTTAGCCGACAGGAGATTGGGCACCCCCGCTGGCAAACAAGGCAAGGGGTAGGGGCTGCAGGAGGAGGGGAGACTGGGCACCCCCTCGGCTAGAGGCTCAGAGTATCATTATGCCGAAGAGTTGGGCACCCTATCGGCAGGAACAAAATGGGGGATAATCATTATGCTGGCGGGATTGGGCACCCGTCGGCAGGAACAACAGGCAGGGGTTGCAGAATGCCCCGGCCAGAGTGGACTCCCCGTTGGCAAGTAAACAGTGGGGAAGGGGGTATATTGTTTGTGAACGGTGGCAACCCGCGCCATGTTGCATAAACAATATCAGAGATCCCACATCCCGCCCCTGCAATGACGGGTCACTCCCTCATTGCAGTCGATGGTTGATGCTGCAATGACGAGGCAGCCACTGATTGCAGCGGCTGATTTTTTAGAAAGTTGTGGCATGCTGGCTGAACTAGTGTCAGCAGCAGCATGCCACGGCAGTGGGGGATGGAAGACAAGCCTTTGCAGGCTGTGGGGGCATTTGGCACAACAGTGCCATGCCTCCACGACCTGCTTCTGGAGAAACCTGCCACAACATGTTTCTTGCGTATGCGCGCAATCAACATAAAAATGGGTAAAATTGCAGATCAGGAGGCCACTAGACCACCAGGAACAGGTGCCCCCACAATCCCAAAACATAGTCAGCGACCGACACAGCCCACCTCTCACCTCTGCAGTTGGCCACCAACTGAACAGCCACCCAGCACATATTGTAATGTGTACTGAGAGCTGTACACATTACATTACAATACGCACTCGGTGAGAGTTCAGTCAGTGGCTGGCCACAGAGGTGAGATGAGGGCTGTCCTAGTAGCAGACTGTGTTTTGGGATTAGGAGGGTGGGCACTACCTGCCGGGGTGGGGTGGCACTAGACCATATGTAACAAAAATGCGCAAAAATTAAAAAAGTCCAAAACAGGTATATAAATGCTAAGTGCAAGGGGTTTAATAAAGTGCAAAAGGACTACACGAACAGGACAAGCCCCAGCGCTTTGAGCCTAATGCAGGCTCTTCATCAGGGGAGGGCCACTAGACCACCGGGAAAGGACAATTAAATATTAGACAAATGGGTGACAACAAGGATTGGGGACGAGGGGGTCACTAGTTCACCAGGAAAGGATGATCAATTAAATATTAAAATATGGGTAAAATCGCAGATTAGGGGGCCACTAGGAACAGGCGATTACTTATTTAAAAATGTTTGGAATTGGGGAGGGGGCCACTAGAACACCAGGGAAGGGGTTGTGTTTATGTGACCCAAGGATCAGGATGGGGGAACCTTTTGACTTTGCCGCAAGAGCATGTGTTTGTCACACAGGAGGGGTTGCTGCAAGTGTGGGGACTTAGGCGCTGGGACCCCCTCCTGTACCAGAATCTGGTGCAGGGTCCCTGGTGCACCAGACCTCAGCACAAGCTGCTGTATGCCACAGCTTGCACCCCTCCAAGTCCCCTTTGAGAATCGAGCCCCAGGTAAAGTTTTTTTATTTGTTTGCTTGTTTTCCTTCTAGCGTAACGGGGTGAAATTTCACCAAAAACATTCGGAAGTTTCCGATCTGCCACAGGCAGAAGGTCGGAAACTTCTGCAAAAGTTGTTAAATTTTGTGGAAGTTCCACTAAGGCAGAAATAACAATTTTCGCCCACCTCTATGTAAAATCCACTACACCCAAAGTGACTATAGCAAGCTGTCAGTGTTGCCACATTTTCTAAACATCCTCAATAAGGTTTAACACATCTCTGAAATCTTAAATATAAGAGAGCATTATAATCACAAAGTCTCTTAGGTGTTGGTCAACAAAGGACGAAAGTGGCTGCAATGCAGATTCAAGCCTGGCGACTTATCGGTCTACTTGGAGGGCAGGAGTCTACCTTAACCTTTTTTTGCACTAGCCAGCAGGGCAAGTTGATTCAAAATTGCACTAACCCGCAGATGGTTGCACTAGCCCTTAATTATAATGGTAAATTTTGATCACTTATACAGGAAACAATGCAAGCAAAGTCAAGAAATACTCTGATTATTGCACATTTATCCTGCTCCCACATTGCTTCCAGCTCCCTTGCAGAAAAAAAGACTGCAATGCCATCCATCACAGACAGTGAGCCCCCCCCCCCCATTGTTTTGTACCATGGCCTCCTCTTCCTCTTTCTGCCCCCCACACACACCAAACAGAGAGAGGATATCACAACAGCAAAAGTTCAGTCAAGCTGTCCTAGCTCTGCGCGCACACAGTAGCTGACATCATCATGCACCTCACCACACTGTCACCACCACCCACAGGGCAATGAACAGAGTCAGGCAGAGAAAGACACTCTTGGTCCCCACCCTATAGTCAACTGAAGACCTGCACCTTTGAAATTTTTTTACAGTCTTGAGCCAGGAGCACATCTAAGACTTATTTGGGGTGGGGGCTAGACAAACCTAAGGGGCTTGGGAAATAGAAAACTATGACATTTTTATTTGTAAAAACATTGATTTTAATATGCTCTGCCCCAACAATAACATATTTTTCTTTAACATTGTCCTTTCATCAGCCAAGGGGAAACAGTACACAGGCATAACACTATACTATTTCTATTTTTGTATAGGATGATCTATGAACCCCAGGAATGCCTATTTCAAGGTTTCAAATTATGTATTTTATCAAGGTTTATTTTTGTACCATGCAATTCCAAAGCTTTGTGGAACTGTATGGATGGTGATGGCTGGAAGTGGAGGGTCACGAGGGCCGAAGGAAGCTGCCCACCCTCCCCACAGACCGAGAACAGCAGGACTCGCCCCGGACTTCCAGACAAACTCCGTTGGAGGGTAGCGAGGGCCAGAGGAAGCTGCTTGCACTCCCCACAGACCGCGAACAGCAGGACTCGCCCCCCCAGACTCCCAGGTACGCGGCTGCTCCTTACACCAGACTACAGCAGTTGCAGGCACGTTGTTTTGGCGCCAATTGAACAAACTGCCTTTAATGTAAAAAAAAAAATGCCTTTGTAACTGGGAAAGTCGGCGTAGCACTGTTGATTGTTTTTTGTGCCTGTTTCTATGCAGATTGCTATCAGATTGCTTGTCCTTCTAGTAGAGAAAGTAACTAAAAGCCATTGTAAGATAAGTTAATCACAATTGCTAACAGAAAGCTGTTCTTTGTTCTCACTTACCCCGCCTCCTACCGCTGTACTATATTAAGTCTCACCTTCTCTCCTTTAACAGACAAACTCCATTGGAGGGTCACGAGGGCCAGAGGAAGCTGCCAGCCCTCCCCACAGACGGCGAACAGCAGGACTCGCCCCCCCCGGACTCCCAGGTATGCGGCTGCTCCTTGCACCAGACCACAGCAGTTGCAGGTGCTTTTGTTTTGACCTCACTGCACTGCGTGTTGCTCCCCTACCGCCCCCACCACCACCCTTGATCAGCTCTGTATCATATAGGTGGTGTCACGTGAGGCTGCAGAACCAATCATCACGTGAGGCTGCAGAACCAATCAGCCCACTTTTCCACCTGCAGGTTATACCAGCTGAACACTAGGGGGATCCTGCCTGCCAAAAACTATCCCCCTTCATTTATCTCATACAGCAATATGTCTCTTTTAGGTCTTAGTATATTCACATTGCTCCTCACTATCCTATCCCCCCAAAAAAATCCCTGCCAAAAATCTCTCTAACACCTCTGTATATGCACATATGCCAGCATCTCATCCCCCACTGCTCCTAACCCTCCCATCTACCTTCCACACCACCAACGCACCACACACCTGGATCACCCTGCCGCCCCCCCCCCACACCCCCCACCGTGCCCATACCCCCCAGTCCACAGTGGTAGGTGGTATCCCTCTGTCCTAGCCCTGCCCATCCTTAACTCCCTACCCATCCTCTGCACTGCCTCCCCCAGATCCCCGCATCTGCCCAAGCACCCCTACCACTACCGCCGTAGTCCTTTTCTCCGACTCATCATCTTACTCCTCCTGCTCTCTGGAAATGTCCACCCTAACCCCGGACCTTGACCTGCTACATCACCCCCCCACAGGTCATGGACTCCGCACTGCCTCCATGAATATCTGCAGTCTCCCAAGGAAGGCTGCTGCACTCCAGTGTTGGGTCTCTCAACACAAGCCCGACATTCTTGCCATAGTGGAGACCTGGCTCTCCCAATCAACTCCAGACTCGGCTGTCTCCCTCTCTGGCTTCACTCTCTTTAGAGAAGATCGTGTGGGTAAGCGTGGCGGCGGATGCGCAGTCTACCTAAGTAACTCCCTCCTGGATCATGTCCTACCCGCCCCCAAGCTCGACCACGGGGCCCAAGCCTTCACCCTAAAAACTACCCCTGACCCAGGCCGTGGCCCTCTTTACCTCACAATCTTCTATGTACCCCAATGTGAACAAAGTCAAGCTATCTGCTCCCTCACCGACTATCTCACTACCCTGCCCCACAAGGCTGAACAGCTCATCCTAGGAGACCTCAACATCAACTTGTTTGGCTCCACTTCAACACAAATTAAGGACAACTTCACAGCCCTTGACCTATCTCAATTAGTGACTCAACCCACCAGATTTAACCAATCAAGTGGGACCAGCTCCCTACTAGACATCGTGCTCTCAAACTGCCCACACAAAGTAAAGGATGTTAACGTCCTAGCCAACTCCCTCAGTGACCACTCATCTATTCTCTGCTTCTGGTCCTCCCCCACTCTCAAACCTGCGTACAAAGCTACCCCCCATCGACGTTTCCGCCCCGAAGGACTAATCAAGCTAAAGCAGCACCTTGCCCAGCTCAACTGGTCCCCGATCTCCCTCGCAACGGATATAGATACCGCTCTAGCCTTCCTCACCAGTGCCTTCTGCAAGGCCTGTGACATCTTTTCCCCTGTCACCAACACCCGTTCTAAGAGACACACTGCTGCCTGGATTTCCCCTTCCCTGATCCAACAACTGAAGCAGCATGATAACCTATGGCACACTGCTGTTGAGACCGGCAGGTTAGGAGACAGGCAAGCCTATTATTCAGCTCACAACCAGTGCACCTGGGCCATAAGACAAGCCAAAGCCAACTACTATCAAACCACCTTGACCTCCTCCTGGAGCTCTGCCTGAGCCTTCTGGGATAACATAAAGGAGTTAAATGGGAAGACCCGCTCCCCTCCACCCTCACAGATGGTTATTAATGGCACAATTAATACAGACCCGTCCCGTGTTGCTGACTGCCTTAACACAACTTTTTCTGACCTAAGTGCAATCCTTCCTGCCCACTTCTTTGACCCCATCCCGGTAACCAACCACCCAGCTATTTCTCGTCCCCCTTTTCGCTTCAGGGCCATCTCCCCCCACGATGCTAAACCACTCCTCTTAAAAGCCCTCTCCTCCCACAACCCGAGCTGTGACCCCCTTGACTCCAGGATGCTCCGCCTAACAATGGATGTCATGCTAGCCCCCCTCATGGACCTTCTTAATCATTCCCTGTGCCTCGGCCAATTCCCGAGTGCATGGAAACAGGCTGAAATCACCCCTATCCATAAAAATGGGGACCGCACAGTACCAAACAACTACAGACCTATCTCCACCCCCCCTCCCCAAGGCTCTGGAGAAAATAGTATCCACGCAACTCGTGGATTATCTATCCAACTACAACATACTGTGCCCAGAGCAGCATGGCTTCTGCCCTGGTCACAGCACCACCACAGCCCTACTGGAGTTTTTCCACCAAATACGCTCGGCACTAGACATAGATTACATAGACAATACTGAGCATAAAGACATTCGTCCGTGAGCTCGCAAGTAACACCTAATTATATCCTTTTATATTCTTCCTTTCCAAGAATTTATCTAGCCAGGGAGATTGCTGGGGCAGTGTTCATTGACCTATCCAAGGCCTTCGACACTCTGAGTCACCCATTAATGCTTGACACCCTCCGTATGCTGGGATTCTCATCTGACCCTCTGGCCTGGTTCTCCAGCTACCTCTGGGATAGATCCCAACGGGTCAAGTTAAATGGTACCCTATCTACTGCGCTGCCTGTACGCTCCGGAGTCCCACAAGGCTCCATTCTGGGCCCTACACTGTTCAGTCTCTTCTTAAACACCCTTCCCAGCTCTTGCACAGGAAAACTGCTACTACATGCCGATGACACAGTCCTAGTCGCCTCACGCTCCGACCCACTCACTCTCCAGAGCTCCCTGCAACTCTCCTTCAGCCAAGCTGAAAAATGGTTCCTCGACCATCGCCTGGTTCTGAACCTCAAGAAAACAAAATCTATGATCTTTGCACACCGACAAAGTAACTCCAAAAATGCTCCCCTTTGCATCTTTCCCAGCACCCTCCACCCCCTTGAGCAGGTATCAACATACAAATACCTGAGTATCACCTTCGACTCGGCTTTCTCCTTCCATGCCCATGTCAGTGCTCTGTCCTCTGCCATGAATGCCCGGATTGGACTCCTCTACTGTCACAAAGACTGCCTCCCTGAGTTCGCCCTACGGCTGGCTATCACTTCCTCCATCCTGTTATTGGTTGACTATGGACTCCCCACCTATGCAGCCACTGACCCCAATGCCCTCACCAAAGTCCAGACCTCTATCAACAAAGCCTGCAGGCTCCTGACCGGTGCCCCAAGCAGAACTCACACGTGCCAGGTCTACTCCACCTCTAACATACTCAATCTTGAAGAGCGTCTGCAATATCACATCTGCATACTGGCTAAAAAGGCTCTACTTGGGCTATGTCCTCTAGGAGTCGCCGCACCGCTTCTATGGGCCTGCCACTCGGTCGCCACCCGTAATACTACCAAAGCCACCTTCCAGGTGCCTAGAGCCAGGACCTCACTCGCCCAAAGGTCCTTTCACCACAGAGCACCGCCCTGGTATAACTCCCTCCCCACGCACAACACAAACACCCCCAAAATTGTCCCCTTCAAAACTGCCCTACGCAAACACCTCACTAGCACTCGGAGCTGTATATGCCTATCATAGGGCCTTCCATGAGTGCCTTTCAAAACCAACCTGCTCCTATAGTATTACGTAAGCACCAGTTTTCTCGATTAGCCTGTTTTCAGTCTGAGTACCACACACTGTATCCTGTGTGACCCACTGGGACCCCTAATGACTTACTGCTGTGTGCTCTTCTGCAACTTGCCTATGTTTACTTGCTCTTTGAAATTTCTGCTATGTATGCTGCATGTATCTCACCTGTACTGTTCCCCACTGTCTTGCTTCACAAATATATTGTCTCCCCTCCCTGTGATGAGGTGCCTTTGTAAATGACTCTTTGACTCAAAGGTTTGTAAATCCGATATATGACATAAATAAATAAATAAATTTAGAATAGCTGAGGAGCTCCTACACTTGCCAGTAATGGCAGCTATGGATCTATGGATGGTCACTTCAGAGTCTGGTCTGCAGTGGTGTCCAGGGAAAGAATAGAGTTAAGAGATTTGGAGGAGAGGGGAAGTTTTGGTGAGGCTGGGATAAAATCCACCACCTGCAGGGCCGATCCTGTATACCTCTTTGCATTTTGTCACTGAAATGTTGGATACAAACACTCAAAATGTAGAGAAATGAGGGACACTGGTCTTAATAATATTGGACAAATTGTTAGACATAGACACATTCAGAAAACTGGAACCTAGCAACTTAACAGCCCTCTACCCTTGATCACACCCTGGACACTAGCTGAAAGTCATAACAGTGGAGTGATAATGACTGGCAGTGAGTCTTTTGTGGGATCCTTCTCTTGAACTGCCAGACAACTGCATATCTTAACGAGCTGTTAATCACACCTGGCCATCTGGAACACTGACAGAGATTAGCATGAAGACTAGAGAATGCTTAAATAGAGACTTTTTTAACTTCATTAACAGCCATGAAAATCTACACTAGTCAAGACGGGCAAGTAGATAATTAGTTACACTAGCCCTGGTCAATTTGCACTAGTGTTTGGGCTAGTAAAACAATGTTAAGATCGACCCCTGCCTGAAGGGTCTGGTGGGCTTGTATACCCTGGGTAAACAATAAAAGTTTGGGATTTTAGGTTTCTTTGCTATAGAGACATCAGCTACTGATTCTGGTATGCATGCCCTGTCTCTGCTCCTACACACAGCCTCTGAAATATCAGACAAGAGATGTCTAGTTGGATCATTTTGTAATTTACAGTAGCTTACTTCATACCCAAGACATCTGTTGCATTCTGCAACATAGTCTGCTGTATCCAATATAACTACCCCTCCTCCTTTATCAGCCTGTTTAATTAGTATATTGGGATCTTGCTCCAGACACATCATGGCAGCCCTCTCAGCCTTTGAGAGATTCCACCTCCTAGTGGTGAAATGTTTAAGAAGTCTATTTCTTGATCAACACCTGTGATGAACATGTCAGTATAGGTATGAATAGGCCCCTGTGGTACAAATCATGATTCAATGCACAGATTTTCTTTCAATAATCTTTTTTTTCAGGATCAGTAGGTTTGGTAGCATCCAAAAATTATCTTTCACTGTAAGTTATGATAAAATTGTTGCAAGTACAATTTTTATCAGAAAGCCATTGTGTGGGCATTGTGGGCAAAAGTAAGACCTTTACTGAGGATTTTTTCTTCTGGTTCACTTAATGGCCTTCCTGAGAGGTTGACTGTAATGCTGTCTTTGATCTGGTACTCACTCCTCCCATTGCGCCACCTTCTCCCTCTGCTCCTGCTCTTTCTCTTCCTCTGCTTCCCAGTTTCCTGGTAAGCTTCTGTTGTGCCCCTGTCTGTTTCTGGGTGTTTTGTATAGTCCCAGTTGGTCTGAATCACTTGTTGAGTTGCTAGACTCTGTCTCTATGTACCCCTGCTGATTGGCTGGTGGCTTGCTGGGGGGAGGGGGTTGCTGTCTCCCTAAAAAGGTTTACTCTGATGTGATGTAGTTCTGCTCCCTTCTCCCTCTGAAGATGTGTTACAATCCGAGAAGGCTTGCCTAGAATACCCTCTTCTGCCTTTTTGGTTGCTCCAGATGTACTGTATATCCACCCATCCCTGTAGTCCAGGAGAGTCCAACCTTTTCAAGGTCATGAGCCACATTTACATTTCTGAGTATGACTTGAGCCACAGCAACTTGCGGACACCTCCTGATGTAGTCTGTAGTGTCTCTCCTATATTGTTTCTATTTCTTATATGTCAGAACTTCTTCAAATTTCTCTAGTTCCTTAGTAATCCTTTCCCATGATTTATTAAATTCATCCAAAGTGATCAAGGCAGTTAGCTGAGACTGTAAATAGTCAATCACAGTTTTTAATCTGTTTCCAAATTTCTAGCAGTGGCTTTAATTACTGCCACTGTAAAGTCAATCCAGCACTTTCCTCATAGTGTGTTCCAGTGTTATTTCAATATATTGGAATAAAAAGCAACATGTGGCTCAATGAGTTCTCTAATCCTTGTGAGAAACATTTATGTTTTATGTACTCGATCAGGGTAATGATATGTCAGTCCAATTTCAAGTCCTTTCCTTTTAATGTCTCAAGTTTTCCAAATAAGGCTTTCTTATTAAGGGTATTCTCACTAATTTCAGTGCTGCAATGATCACTAACTACCTTGCTCACTCTGTATATCTAAAAGTATTTGTATCTTAACAGATTAATATCCTTGAAAATATGCCATATCTCTGTTTACAGAATGACAATTTCTTTTTTTAAATACAGACAAGAAACAGGTGGTCACCCCACTATAAAATGGTCAAAAGCCTTGCTACTTTTCTTTAAATCATATTTTTTTTATTTAGTTGTTTAACCAGGAGTAGCACACTAAGCTGAAAGCTTTTTCACAGGAGTGACCTGGGAGCACAGGGAATTTAAATGACTTGCTCAGGGTCACACAGTATGCAAGTGGAAGCTGTGGGATTCAAACCCAGGTCTGGTCTGCTGGATGTCACCAGATTTGCAGCTCAAAGCATTAAACCACTGCACCATACTGCTTCACTAAATATATGTTATACTATACTTTTGGTTGCTTTATGTTATACTTTTGTTTATTGTTATAATCATGCTGGTCTATTCCTTCTCTCTCACTACAGCATTTTTTCAGAGAAAGCTACTTTTTGGTTATAGTGGGGTGACTACCTGTCTCTAGTCTATATTTCAAAAAATGTTGTGATCCTGTAAACAGAGAAATGGAACATTTCAGTGCTATTAATTTAACAGACAAATGCACACTTCTGGATATACTGAATCTGAAGTGAGCAAGGTAGTTGTTGAGCATTCCAGCACTACAATTAATGAGAAGCCCCTTAATGAGAAAGCTTTAATTAGAAAACGTCAGACAATAAAGGAAATGGAATTGAAATTGGAGTGGCAAATCATTATCTTGACTTGAGTACTTAAAAAATGAATGTGTCCCAAGAGGATTATGAGTGCACATTGAGCCAAATGTTGCCTTTCATTGGAATGTATTGAAAGAACACTGGGAGGATATAACAGGAAAGTGCTCAATTAACTTTATGGTGACAGTAATTGAAGCTATTACCAGAGAGAGAAACAGATTAAAACCTGAGATTGACCATTTACAGTCACAATTAACAACCTTGCTCACTTTAGATGAATTTAATATATAACTGGAAAGTATTACTAGGGAACTACAGAAATTTGAAGAAGATCTGAAAAATAAGAAATTGAGTAGGAGACACTACAAACTACAGTATATGGCAGGATGGTACAAAGAAAGAGAAAGAGAAGAAACAGGAACAGATGTAGAAGAAGAAGTAGGTGAAGTGGGAGGAGTGAGAACCAGATCAACGATGACATTATACCCAACCTCCTAGAAAAGGCCATTAACTGAACCAACACTTAAAGTATGGTGGGAAATGGAGCAATGTTCTTCATAGAATGTCTTCAGCCCCCCTGAGGCTCTATCAACATGTACACAAAATGGGGGCGGGGGGCCCTTTTGAAATAACACCAAAAAGACTTCTAGTTAGTTCCAATATCTTATTTATTCTTTTCCACTAAGTTTCACCCCTATCAGGGGCTTGTTCATGGAGTATATATTCTTAATTCTCTTCAATATTCTTGTTTATATCTGTAAATATACAACATACATTTTAGTTGTCATTTTATTGCTTTAAAAGCTAAACATACAAAACATTTTTTGGTACTAGTTGTCCTACCTCACTAGGCTGTATAATATTTATAATGGCTCATAAGAGTTATTTCAACTATTGTGCTAGCATTTGTGATATAAATGTCATTCTCTGAGATACGCCTGCAACAACATGAAGATATGCACCATAGGAACAATCACTGCTATAATCCATCATTTTCCACAGTATATAATACTTGTGCCACTGTTTAACTGAAGCAATGTCCTACCTGGTATGTCTCACAAACTGTCTCACAGATCTTAGATACATAGATACATAGACAGTGTTGGCAGATAAGGGCCTATGGCCCACCTAGTCTGCCCATTTGAGCTTGTAAGTTCAGTTTGTTTTTCTAGAAGTCTATTTCCCCTTACCCCTGACCTCTAGAATTCCTTTATGTCTATCCCATGCATTCTTAAATCCAGTGATTGTTTCAGCCCCCACCACTTCCTCTGGCAGGGTGTTCCACTTGTCCACCACCCGTTCTGTGAAGAAATTCTTTCTCATGTTTCCTCTGAATCGTCCTCCCTCCAACTTCATCCCATGCCCTCTAGTCCTAAAACATCTTTTTCGCTTAAAAATAGTGTTTTCCTGCACCCTGTTCCTCCCTGTAAGAATACTTGTATGTCTCTATCATATCCCCTCTCTCCTCCAGGGAGTACATGTTCAGTTCCTTCAACCTGTCTTCATAGGACTTGTGATGCAACCCATGCACCATCTTTGTTGCCCTCATCTGAACCTTCTCTACCTGTCTATGTCCTTACGTAGGTATGGTCTCCAGAACTGTACACTGTACTCCAGGTGGGGCCTCACTAGTGTCTTGTATAGCGGAATTATGACCTCCTTTTCCTGCTGGTGATGCCCCTGCCTTGCATCCCAGCATCCTATTTGCTTTACCTGATGCCTTGTCACACTGTTTCCCTACCTTGAGGTCATCAGAGATGACAACCCCAAGATCCTTTCCTGCTTGGTGCATGCTATATCCTCACCCCCAACTGATATATTGTGCCAGGGTTTTTGTGCCCCATATGCATTATCTTGCACTTCTTTGCATTGAATTTCAACTGCAAACCCTTGACCATTCTTCAAGTTTCTGCAGGTCCTTCTCATTCTGTCTACACCCTCTGGTGTGTTCTACTCTGTTACAGAGCTTTGTGTCATCAATGAACAGCGAAATTCTGCCTTCTAGATCCTGTGCAATGTCACTGATGAAGATGTTGAATAGGACCGGTCCCAGCACTGATCCCTGTGGTACCCCACTGGTCACTCTTCCCTCTGTGGAGTGACAGCCATTTACCACCACCCTCTGTGTCCTGCCACCCAGCCAGTTACCTACCCACCACACTACTGTCCTGCCCACACCCATATTCCCCAGTTTGTGTAATAGTCTTCTATGTGGCACAGTGTCAAAGGCCTTGCTGAAGTCCAGATAGGCCATGTCCACTGCCCTCCCCTGATCCACCTCCCTAGTCACCCAGTCAAAAAATTCAATGAGGTTGGTCTGACATGACCTCCCCCTGGTGAAACCATGCTGCCTTGGGTCCTGTAGTCCATTGACAACCAGATGTTCCACCAATCTCTCCTTCAGTAGTGCTTCCATGATCTTTCCCACTACTGAGGTGAGGCTGACTGGTCTGTAGTTCCCTGCTTCCTCTTTGTTCCCACTTTTGTATAAGGGGACTACATCTGCTGTCCTCCAGTCTTTGGGTACCTCCCCTGTTTCCAGTGATTGGCTGAACAGGATAGCCAGAGGTTCAGCCACCACCTCTCTTAGTTCTTTAAGGACCCTGAGGTGCACCCCATCTGGCCCCATTGCTTTATCAGCTCTTATTACTTCCAGTTCCTTCAGGACCCTTTCTCGTGTAAAGGGACTTGTGTCCATTTCTGCACCATTCTCACCCCTTGTACTCCCTTCAGACCCATTACCAGGGCCACTGGAAAATTGCGGAACATTTTACCTGAAAATGCGGGGACTTTTTTGCAAAAATTGTGGGGGTTCACTGTACATCCCCACTGCCCCCTAATAAATATTTTATTGTTTGCTGCAGCATGTATTGGTCACAAAAATTGTTTAGATAAATGTATTGCCTCTTAGAAATGCTTTTGATGTGAAGAAAGGTGTGTTTTTGAAATGCACTGCAAATTAATCATTATGTAGCATATCTTTTAAAAATCAAGACATCTAAGTCATGCAGTGCTAACTAGATTTTATTCAGTAATTTACAGTTAGTCTATACTGAATGCATCCTGAAACAACATATTTTGCCAGTTTCTAGATGTTAAATAATGAAGCCTGTTTAAACTACTTGCTTTGGTGCAAGAAAAAAATAAACAGATAACCAGGGTGCCTAATAAAGGTCTAGTAAGAAAAATGTTTATTTTGTTAAAATAACTACTGTTATTCAGCACTGTAAGTACATTTTAAAATCACAAGATAAAGTATAAAATCATAAGAGTAGATTTTCATTACATCATACAATAGTTTTCAATATATGGTACTTTTGTTCTACTCGGTTTGCAGTGATTTTACTTGGATTGCAATTCTTTTGTCTATTTGAAGGTAAATGTTTAACTATACTTAACCTGTTCAGCATGTTTTCAGAAATTATTGCTTTTTGTAAGTTTTGTATGTGAGAATGCAGTTGTGGCAGACTGACATGTAGGGAATCACTGTCACTAACCCCCTCAGAAGCACATTCAAGTTTATAATTAGCACAGCCATCCAAACTCCTGACACATTTGAATCAAAATCCTTTTAGATTGAAAGTATTTATACAAGGAAAATCTACCCTACCATTCAAAAACAAGCATTGTAATCAATGCTTCATTTAGGTGAATGGGGCACTTTGCACCTCTTCTCACATCAATTGTTTCAGTCTCTGTGACAGCAAAAAGTTCTCTAACAGTCTGCTTTCACACAGACTTTAAAAGTGGTCAAGTCTACATATGCATGACCAGAGGATTTTGAAACCAAAGCAGGGAAGTGAATCACATGAAAGCAAAGTCACATTTGACCCCTTCTCACCTCACACTATACTGTTTTGGTCAAATCCAAGTCTGTGTACTAAATTGTTGGCATATCTGAGTAGATTTCCTTGAGAATTTAAATATTTTATACAATTTTAGTCAAAATTCCATAAATGTAATTGCAAGAAATTGCAGTTTTGTGTGGAGAAGGTGAAAATTGCGGAAATTGCAGGAAAAATTGTGCCCATAATTTTCCAGTGGCCTGCCATTACCCTCCTCTTCCTCAGTAAAGACTGAGCAGAAATACCTGTTCAATATGTCAGCTTTACTGTTGTCATCCTCCACTGGCTCCATCCTCCCCTTCAGTCTCACTATCCCTCCTTTGTCTTTCTTTTTCACTTATGTACCTGTAAAGGTTTTCCCCTTTACCCACTGATTTTGCAATGTGTTCTTCTGTCTGAGCTTTGGCTTCCCTTACTGACTTCCTGCCTCCCTTTGTTTCTCCTGGTACTTCTCCTATCCCCTTCTGCCTGTGTCTTTTTGTATTGCCTGAATGCAAATCTTTTTAGCTTTCACTTTCTTTGCTACCTCTTTGGAAAACCATAATGGTCTCCTCTTCCTTTTCCTCTTGCTAACCTGCTTAATGCATAATTCTGTTGTTCTTATAATCCCCATTTTAAATACTGCCCACTGTTCCTCAACCCCTGATTCCTGTCCCATTCCCCTTAATGCCTCTTTCAAGTATCTCCCCATTTTCCCAAAGTCTGCCCTCCTAAAATCCAGGATGCGTGTTTTGTGTGGTTTGGTTCTGCTCTTTCTGTGATTTCAAACCACAATGACTGGTGGTCACTGTTCCCAGGTGCTCCCCACTGTTCCCCATCACACTGTCCCTGTTTGTGAGCACAAGGTCCAGTATTGCCTTCTGCCGAGTTGGTTCCATGACCAGTTGCTTGAGGAAGGCACCCTGAAGGGAGTCCAGGATAATTCTGCTCCTAGTTGATGCTGCTACTGGAATGCTCCAGTCCACATCTGGAATATTGAAGTCTCCAACCAGTACTACCTCACCCTTGTCTGTTATCCTTTGGATGGCTAGCATCAGCTCCCTATCTGTTTCTTCCTCCTGGGCTGGTGGTCTATAGACCACACCTGTGCAGATGGCTGGCCCCATTTTCTTTTCCAGCTTAACCCACAGTATCTCTCCCCCATTTTGTTCCTCCTGGATCTCTGTGGCCCTTATGTCATTTTTCACATACAGTGCCACTCCTCCTCCCTTCCTGCCTGCTCTGTCTCTTCTGAATATGTTGTAGCCAGGTATGGCCATCTCCCAGTCATGGTTATCATTACACCAGGTTTCAGTGATGGCCACAATGTCCAGGTCTGACTGTACCATGACAGCCTCCAGATCTTCCATCTTGTTGCTAGGGCTCCTGGCATTTGCACACATGGCTTTCCATGATTTGACCTCCTAGACTGCTTCACTGTTCTACTCCAGCCCCTTCCTTGGTTGTCATTTATCCCTGGTTCTCCTTGCTGTCTGCCCTTCTGCTGAATTTTGCCCTTTTCTGCTTATCCACCTTTTGGATGCTAATCTCCATCTTTGCAAACTGCTTTGTAGAGATAGTCCTCCTCTGGTTCACTGGTTCCACTGCTAGCTGTGGGGGGTGAGCAAGTAGGTACCCTCCTTGCTGGCCTGCCACCCCCCTCTGCTAGTTTAAATGCTTGTCAATGTAGCATTTAAACTTATCATTGAGTGCTTGGATTCCCCTCCAGGATGGATGCAGGCCGTCAGGCTTGAACAAACCTCCATCCCTCCAGGTGGGTCCCCAGTCACCAATGAATCCAAACCCTTCCTCACAGCACCAGTTCTTCAACCATGAGTTAAAGTTCCTGGTGCATGCACCCTATGCTCTCCTTGCCTCTCACAGGTAGTATTTCTGAAAAGTGACAGAAGTAGCTACTTGCTTGACACCCCTCCCAATTTCCTAAACTCTTTCTGAACTTCCTTTGGCTCCCATTTGCCAAGTCATTAGTACCTAGGTGGATAATGACATCCAGCTCACCCCTCCTTCTTGCCTTCCCAGTGATCCCCAGTATCTTCCTTCCATCCCTCCATGCCGTGGCACCTGGTAGGCACCTCACCTCCCTGTCCTCCCCTCCTGTGTTCCTAGCTGATCCCTCTTACGATGGAGTCCCCCACCAGGATTCGCTTCCTCCTCCTCTGGGGTCCACTGCTTTCCCCACTGAGGTCACCTCCTTGCCTAACCTCCACATCCTTTCCTTCCACTTCACTGGGTACCTCTATTTGGTTGTCCTCATTTGCCAGTGTGGCATATGAGTTCTTGAGAGGAATAGGATCTGGGATGTGCCTCTGCCTGACTGCTCTAACCCTCCCTGAGCCCACTGTCATCCAAGTGCTCCTCGTTCTCGGCATCCTTTGAGGCAGCTGCATTGGACTGGGTGGTCCCTGAATAGGGGTGATGGTACTCCTGACCCAGTTTACTTCCACTCTGAGTCTGGCTACCTCATCCCACAGTCCAGAGAGGCATGCAGATAGGGCAGCACCTCAGTGTCCAGAAGGTCTCTGCCTGAATATGGCTGCCCCCGGCACTGCATTGCACCACTCCCACATTATACTGCAATTCCGCTCTTCTCTGCTGCTGCAAGCTCTCTTAGTTCTCTTTTATTTATTTATTTACAGTACTAAAAATCCTGTAACTGATCCTCAGATATATATATATTTTTAAGGAGAAAGAAACCAATAAATAAATAAATGAGTCAAAACACTTGTCGTGCTGAGGGTGGTCTTCTTCCCTTATGCCCTCCTACTTCACACCTCTTACTATACCCTGTGTTTAGCTCCTGTCAATCAGATTTATCAGGGCATATAATTAGAGTGGAATGGTGGGAGGGGGCAGCAATTAAAACAGCACAGAATTACACCACCACTATGTTTTAAATTTTCAACAGCCCAAAACAATTATAAGTAAAGACAACACAGAAAGAAAGTATAGTGTCACTACAAGCCTACAATCTAAGTTTAAAAGAAAAATACCAATTACCAATTACTCTGAAGCACTGTATTGAATATGTTTCCTTCCTTCACCTTCTGGCTTCTTCTGAGAAGATGAACCTCTGTTTGCTGCTTTAACTGTGACTAAGCCCCACCTCCAGTTATCACGTAGCTGAGGTCAGAGGCCAGACAATTAACACCCTTCACCCAGCTACAGGACAGTCAGACAAGCCAAGATAAAATTTGCAGCAATTAAAGACAGCACAGAATTACACCACCACTATGTTTTAAATTTTCAACAGCCCAAAAACAATTATAAGTAAAGACAACACAGAAAGAAAGTATAGTGTCACTACAAGCCTACAATCTAAGTTTAAAGGAAAAATACCAATTACCAGTTACTCTGAAGCACTGTATTGAATATGTTTCCTTCCTTCACCTTCTGGCTTCTTCTGAGAAGATGAATCTCTTGTTGCTGCTTTAACTGTGACTAAGCCCCACCTCCAGTTATCACGTAGCTGAGGTCAGAGGCCAGACAATTAATACCTTCACCCAGCTACAGGACAGTCAGACAAGCCAAGATAAAATTTGCAGCAATTAAAGACAGCACAGAATTACACCACTACTATGTTTTAAATTTTCAACAGCCCAAAAACAATTATAAGTAAAGACAACACAGAAAGAAAGTATAGTGTCACTACAAGCCTACAATCTAAGTTTAAAAGAAAAATACCAATTACCAGTTACTCTGAAGCACTGTATTGAATATGTTTCCTTCCTTCACCTTCTGGCTTCTTCTGAGAAGATTAACCTCTGTTTGCTGCTTTAACTGTGACTAAGCCCCACCTCCAGTTATCACGTAGCTGAGGTCAGAGGCCAGACAATTAACACCCTTCACCCAGCTACAGGACAGTCAGACAAGCCAAGATAAAATTTGCAGCAATTAAAGACAGCACAGAATTACACCACCACTATGTTTTAAATTTTCAACAGCCCAAAAACAATTATAAGTAAAGACAACACAGAAAGAAAGTATAGTGTCACTACAAGCCTACAATCTAAGTTTAAAAGAAAAAATACAATTACCAGTTACTCTGAAGCACTGAATTGAATATGTTTCCTTCCTTCACCTTCTGGCTTCTTCTGAGAAGATGAACCTCTGTTTGCTGCTTTAACTGTGACTAAGCCCCACCTCCAGTTATCACGTAGCTGAGGTCAGAGGCCAGACAATTAACACCCTTCACCCAGCTACAGGACAGTCAGACAAGCCAAGATAAAATTTGCAGCAATTAAAGATAGCACAGAATTACACCACCACTATGTTTTAAATTTTCAACAGCCCAAAAACAATTATAAGTAAAGACAACACAGAAAGAAAGTATAGTGTCACTACAAGCCTACAATCTAAGTTTAAAAGAAAAATACCAATTACCAGTTACTCTGAAGCACTGAATTGAATATGTTTCCTTCCTTCACCTTCTGGCTTCTTCTGAGAAGATGAACCTCTGTTTGTTCCCACTTTTGTATAAGGGGACTACATCTGCTGTCCTCCAGTCTTTGGGTACCTCCCCTGTTTCCAGTGATTGGCTGAACAGGACAGCCAGAGATTCAGCCACCACCTCTCTTAGTTCTTTAAGGACCCTGGGGTGCACCCCATCTGGCCCCATTGCTTTATCAGCTCTTATTACTTCCAGTTCCTTCAAGACCCTTTCTCGTGTAAAGGGACTTGTGTCCATTTCTGCACCATTCTCACCCCTTGTACTCCCTTCAGACCCATTACCCCCTCTTCCTTAGTAAAGACTGAGCAGAAATACCTGTTCAATATGTCAGCTTTACTGTTGTCATCCTCTCGCGGCTCCCATCCTCCCCCTTCAGTCTCACTATCCCTCCCTTTGTCTTTCTTTTTTCACTTATGTACCTGTAAAAGGTTCTGTCCCCTTTACCCACTGATTTTGCAATGTGTTCTTCTGTCTGAGCTTTGGCTTCCCTTACTGACTTCCCTGCCTCCCTTTGTTTCTCCTGGTACTTCTCCCTATTCTGTAAATATATAACAATGGGGTTATGTTTTAGGGTTGGTTTTCAAAATTCCATGCAATGTTTCAAAAAGGTTTCAAATTTCTATGTAGTGAAGTACTTACAAGGTCCAAATTCATTGAAATCCTGAAATTTTGAAATAGCAGACATTATTCTAAGGAAAAACTATTTCGAGTTTGATGGTCACTTTTATCAACAAAACAAAGGCACTGCAATGGGGTCTACTATGGCCCCAGCCTATGCTAATGCTTATATGAGCATATTTGAACAGAAATATATTTATGATGCACAAAATAATCACTATCTGGATAAAACAGTTGTTTGGGTCAGATTTATTGATAACATTTTTATGATATGGTCAGGAACAACCGTGGAACTACTAGTATTCCATGAAGAATTGAATCTAAAAGATATAAACTTGAAATTTGCAATGAATTATCATAAAGATCAGGTAGCATATTTGGATTTACTGATTATGCAACGCAATAATACAATCGAGATGTCATTATTCAAGAAACCTACTGTTCGTAACACTTTATTACATAACAAAAGTTTCAGGAACAAAAACTTAAGGGCAGTATCCCATAAGCACAGCTAACCCGAGTAAAAAGAAATTGTAGCCAGGAGGAAAGTATGAAACAAGAGACACAGAACATGCTGCAGAAATTTAAAGACAGGGGTTATAAACAACATGTTTTGCATCAAGCTGAAACCAGAATTAGTACCACAAGTAGGGAAGAATTAATGGCACCAAAAACTAATAAAACAGAGGCACAGCGTATTGTATTTTCAACTAAGTTAAATCACAAAAGTCAGACATCAGGAGGATTGTCAATAAACACTGCTATCTGGTCCAAACAGATAACCAACACATAGAGTCACTCCAGAACAGGCCAATAATTGTGGCCAAAAGGTCAAGAACTTACAAGACACATTAGTGCACTCTCAGTTTAAGCAACTGGAAATAGCAGGAGCTCAGTTATTATTGGGTCCCCTAGCTCCAGGCATGGCTCCACGTGGGAAATGCAGTGTATGTAACCGCACTTCTGAAAAGCAAACATATGTTCACCCACACACACACAACAGAAATTTGATATAAGACAGCATATCTCATGCAATACTGAGGTGGTGATTTATCTTATTCAGTGTCCTTGTGACATGTTATATATAGAGAATTACACCACAGGATTCAAGAAAAGATGAGCGACATTAGGAATCATGACGAAAACTCTCCAGTAGCCGAACACTTTAATGATGCGTCCCACAATGGCGCCTCACATAGATTTTGGGGGATTGGAAAAAATTAGTTTCACCCAGAGGTGGGTGTCTGAGAGATGCATGAAGGGGAAGAGAATAAATAAAATATTGGAACTAGAAGTCTTTTTGGTATTATTTCAAAAGGGCCCCCACCCCCATTTCGTGTACATGTTGATATAGCCTCAGGGGGGCTGAAGACAATCTATGAAGAACACTGCTTCATTTCTCACCATACTTTAAGTGTTGGTTCAGTTAATAGCCTTCCCAAGAGGTTGGATATAATGTCATCGTTGATCTGGTTCTCACTCTTCCCACTTCACCTGCTTCTTCTTCTAAATCTGTTCCTGTTTCTTCTCTTTCTCTTTCTTTGTCCCATCCTGCCCTATAGTTTGTAGTGTCTCCTACTCATTAACTGAACCAGAAGAAAAAGTCCTCAGTAAAGGTTTTACTTTTGGCCTCCACTGCAATGCCCAATAGCTTTAAGATAAAATTGGACTTGCACTGATTTTATTGAATGCTTAGATTGAATGATCATTTCTGGATGCTACTGAACCTACTGATCCTGAAAAAAAGGTTGCAGAAAGAAAAACTGCATGCTATGTCATGATTTGTACCACAAGGACCTATTCCTACATATATTGACACATTGATTAATGGTGCTGATCAAGAAGTAGACTTACTTCTTAAACATTTCACCACCAGGAGGTGGAATCTCTCAAAGGCTGAGAGGGCAGCCATAAGGATTCTGGAGCAGGATCCCAATATAATAATTAAACAGGCTGATAAAGGGGAAGGGGTGGTTATATTGGATACGACAGACTATGTTGTAGAATGCAACAGATTTCTTGGAAATGACATAGACTACTGTAAATTACAAAATGACCCAACTAGACAACTCTTGTCCAGCATTTTGGAGGTTGTATGTAGGGGCGAGAAAGGGGTGAAATACCAGAATGGGTTGCTGATGCCCTCACTGCTAAGAAATCTAAAATTCCAACTGTTCACTGTTTACCTAAAGTACACAACCCACCAGATCCCCATCTAGGCAGACCAATAGTCTCCACACTTGAATCTACTTTACAGCCACTTTCATTCTTTGCTGAAAAGATTCCAGAGATTTGTCAAACCTTATTGACAATGTTAACAGAAATACTGACAACACTGACAGTTTGCAACTAGTCTCAGTGGATGTGGTGGATTTATACACCTCTGTCCCTCAAGCTCAAGGGATAAGAGTATTAACAGATACACTCAACTTGAGAAATTTGAAAGAAACTGTAATACTGATTTTCTTATTGAACTACTGTCCCTGGTCATTGCCAGAAATTATTTTAGATCCAAAGACACCTTTTATTTGCAGGTAAGTGGGACAGCGACGGTGTCCACTATGGCCCCATCTTTCACAAACCTATTCATGTATCAGTTTGAAAGTGACTTCATAAAACATGACACAATCCATATGAAAATAAGTTAGTACCGTAAAGACTTTACATTGTCAGTTTTCTTTTTTATGGTCTGGGATAGTGAAAGAACCAGTGTTTCACAAATATTTGAATACAATAAATACTAATATTCAGTTCACACTACATAATGATACCGATGTTATTCCATTCTTAGATTTGCAGATCTGCAAGACATTTAAAGAGCTAGTGTATTGCCTGGAATTATTAGTAACGTTCAGATGTAGTCAGCTATCACTTCTTATATCTAAAGTATTTTTTCTTTTCTGTTTGCTAAGTAGAAGATTTTCTAGCTGGCAGTACCGGGGTGATGTGTGGAGCAGCACTCTGTCTTTGAGCAAGCATTTAATTTGGTTTGTTAATTACCACTACTGATTAACTGATTGAACTGACTGTTGGGTATGTTTTGGAATTAGAATGTATTATGTCATTGTTTTGTTAATATGCTTTATTAATATATTGTTTGTTGCTGATTGGATGGGTTGGAATTTGTATTAGTCTGTGCTTCATGTGTTGTTTTATGGTATGTATGTTTTTAATACTGTTAAGCACTCCGAGCCTCCAGAAAGGAGCACTATATAAATAAAGTTCCTATCCTATACTGTTTGGAGGCTAAAAAAAGTAAGTTCTGTTCCTCCCACTACATCAACACTAAGGCCACACTGACTGCAGGGTATTAAATAAGCCGAAAAAACTGATTTGCAGTAAAAATGCATAGCACCTGGTACAGAATGGTTAGCAAAATTTTATATATATATATATATTTTTTTTTTTTTATTAATTTTGCCTACTGTGCCAGGGATTCACTAAAAAAACTGGTTAGCAGTGACAGTCTACTGCTACATATTTCTGGAAATGGTTGGCATTACCCTGTTTTGCATAGCTTTTTTCTATGCTATACCAGCTATTTAAATCCCTGATCTATGACATCACTAGTAACAAAAAAGAACAATTTTTTAATGCCAGATTATTTTCTTTCACATGAAGTAGCAGGGGTTATCTCTTCTTGGTTACTGGTGATGTCACAATTTCCTGCATTTAGATTTGTAACTTGTGAAAGTCACTGCTCAGGTTGCAAGGGTTGTGGTGTCTCAATAGCCCTGTTTTCACGGTCACATTCGCATTGGTGTAACCTGTGCGCTCGGGTTTCTCCAGTGCAAATGTGACCGTGTAGGCACTGACCCAATCGTGGCAAGCCACTCATTAAGGAGCTCCCAGGTTCTTGGGTAAGCTGGGGATGCAAGGCGGAGTGAGCGGCTTACAGCGGCTTCAAAGGACAGTGTAGACAATCTACGCCACTGCAAGCCATCTCTTGGTGCGTACACAGTTGAGGTGATGTAGACTCATTCATAAATGAGTCTCTGTTCTCATCAAGTGCATTGCGTCGAACACATGCCCTACAAAAGAAGAGTCCTCTGAGTGCAGCAGAGTGGCTGCTGTGGAAAACCGAGGGCTATAACAGTTGGAACTCTCCAACTGAAATTTACAGCCGTCACTTTGGGCAATGCACATTTGGATACGCATTTATGGCACCGTCAATGTAATTGAGCAGATGTCCAGCCCCTCAATGCATGGCCTATGATTGGCACAAACGGAACCGGTGCAGAGAGGGGACGTGTAGAAAAGTTGTAAGGGCACAGTAGTTGATCAGGACCACACTGTTGCGGTCAGAATTCTGGAGCGCTACTGCCATATAAACATGGCTAATGTGTCTGGTCACATTTCTGATGTTGTAGTGGGAGGAACAGAACTAACCTTTTTAGCCTCCAGATAGCATGTTGCTCCACACATCAGCCCAGTACTGCCAGGTGGAAAATCTTCTAATTAGCAAACAGAAAAGAAAAAATTCTTCAGATATCTGAAGTGATAGCTGACTGTATTTGAAAATTAATATTAATTCGAGGCAGTACATTAGCTCTTTATTGGGCTAGGTGCTAGACTGTATAGAAAGACCAGTGACAAGAATATGTTACTTAGCTTTGTCAACCACCACTCTAAGAGGTTAACTGAAAATATTCCCTATGGACAATTACTAAGGATCAAAATAAATTGTTCTGATGTGATTGAACTTTCTGAAGCTGCTCAGAATCGAAGTGTAAGTGCTTTTGGCAGAGAGGTTATGATAATAAAACCATTCAAGTAGCAAGAGACAAGGTTGCTGGAGCTTCTAGATCTCAACTTTTGAAGAGTTTACAGAAATACTTCTCCCCCTGGTGGACCAGTGTTTTCAGCACCCTTTAATAGCACACTGGCCATATTAAATACATAATTTCAGAAAATGGAATATATTATAGACCACTGAAAATGGAGCACATGCTTTTAAAGATCGCCAATTAGTGGGCGCAAAAAAGGAGTGTCACATTAAAAACAAGACTAGTGCATTCCGATTACATTTCTAAAAAGAACTCCAGCCTGTTTTTCCTTTTGTTCTACCCCAGTGGGAAACTACCAATGTGTGCATTGCGCCGAGTGTAATTTACAGAGTCACTGATGTCTATAACCCCCACAGTGATAAGACAATAAGAAATCAAACAAAGAATAGCTTGCAGTTTCACTTTTGTTGTTCATCTCATCAAATGCACTTGTGAAAAAATATATATTGGACAAACAACACGTAAATTAAAACTTAGGGTTTCAGAACAGAAGTCCATGATTAGACAGAAAGACTAAGCCTTGAGCCTAGTAAAGCACTTTAACCACCTGATTGTGAGATTACTGGCCTGAAACATTTACTGGACTGTACCACTACATTTGTGGATGTTCCAGATTTTATAAGGCTTGGTGATTTTAATGTGACCTGGGCACTGTCTGATAGTTTAGGCTTAGAAAATCTATTACAATCTTCTTCATTGGTACAGCTTATTTCTGATCCTACTAGGTTTAATATAGCCATAGGCAATCATTCTATTTTGGACTGGGTGGTCACTGTCAGTCCTCGGAGAGTGTCCTTGGTTGGGATGCTCTCTGACCCTTGTCAGTGACCACCAGACTATTTACTGTGTGCTAAATTTTAAGCACCCCAGAGTTCCTTCTCGCCTCTTACAGTTTAGGAATTTTAAGCAGGCTGATATGACTGCTTTACATAAATATATGTCAGAAATTGATTGGTCCTATTTGGACTGCATACCAGACCCCGACAATGTTTTTGATTTTTTTTTTATAAGACACTAGTCCCCGTTCAAAACATGTTCTTTCCACTAAAAAGATACAAGTTAGAGGGGTATATACTAGATGGCTCACCACTGAAATTAAGGATTGGATGAAAGCTAGGGATATTGCATGTCTTAACTTTAAGAATATGCCTTCGCAATTCTTGATGGATGGATACAGGTTCCTTCATAACAAGGTGTACTATTTGGATGCAAAGAGGGTTTTCTATAGGAAAACTAGATCTGATAAATTAACCAACTCTAAATCATTTTGGTCATCTGTTAATCAACTTCTGTCCCCTAAGGTTAAATGTTATATCAAGTCACTGTCAACTCCACCAGGGGTAGTTACAGATCCTACTGACATTGCAAATCAGTTTGGTCTAAAATTGTTGGATTTATCAAGTTATTGTAAAAATGTTTTTTTTTACTAAGAGAGACACACTAAGCGAAAGCTTGTTTACAGGTGTGACTTAGGAGCACAAGGAATTTAAGTGACTTGCTCAGGGTCACACAGTATGCAAGTGGGGGCTTTGGGATTCAAACCTAGGTCTCCAGATTTACAGCTCAAAGCCTTAAACCACTGCGCTATACTGCTTCCTCAAAAGAAAGTTGTGTCAGAAGGGGGTTTAAGTTACCTGCTCCTAAACCATCTAGCCCACTTGGTAGACCTCCTTTTTATTATTGCTCTGTTTCTCAGAAAGAGGTCCTTAAACTGTTGTTGACTATACCTGACAAATACAGCGACTGTGGGGAGGGTTTGGATGGCCCCTTTATCAGACGTGTAGCTCCCTACGTTGCTGGCCCCTAATGTTTAATTTTTAATCTAAGCTTATTTTCTGGTTCTTTTCCCTCTAAGAGGAAATGCTCAAGAATTGTCCCTATTCCCCCCAAAAATCAGGTGCATCTGGCTGGATGATTTCCGCTCTATTTCAATCCTTCATCCTTTGAGTAAATTACTCGAAAAAACTGTCAATAAAAAAATTACTTCTTACTTACAGAAGTATGATGTACTGTGTCCCCAACAACATGGCTTTTGGCCTAATCATGGTACTGAGACTGCCTTCGTCAGGTTTACTGATGCCTTTGTGGTTTTGATAATGGACTTATGCTTGGGGTGGTGATCGTGGACCTGACCAAGGCATTCAATTTGATTAACCATTCATTGTTATGTGTTAGATTGGGTGAACTGGGATTCTCTGAAAATGTGGTTACTTGGTTTGGGGACCAATCGCTCTCTTTATGTTACTATTGATTCTTCTATTTCTTCTACTTTTCCTATTCACTCTGGTGTTCCTCAAGGGTCTATTCTGGGTTCTATTTTGTTTTCTTTATTAACTCTTTGTCTCCTATATGTTCAACTTGTGACAGTTTACTTTATGCTGATGATCTGATACTCTTCACTCAATCTCAGTCGTTAGTGTCTTTAACTCAACAATTGGAGCAAGATTTTATTTCAGTTTGTCACTAGTTTGATGAAAATGCCTTTGTTTTTTAATTCTTCTAAGACCAAAGCCATGTTGTTTGGGAATCTCATCTCATTTACATAACAATCCTAGTTTAGTTGTTCACGATGTTTATAAGAATTCTCTTGAGCAAGTGTATGAATTTAAGTACTTAGGGGCCTTGCTGGACCCAGTCCACTGTTTCCAAGCTCAAATTAGAACAGGTAATCATAAGGTTAATCAAAAGTTGGGTGTAATTTACAAACTGAAACAATATTTCACTCTTGAGACCAGAAAGGCCATAGCCATCGGGGTGCTTTTATCTCATTTAGATTATGCACGGAGTCTGTATCATAAATTGTCAGCGAGGGAAACCCAGGCCTTATGAGTTGTTTATAATAATATATGCCGCTTTGTGTTAGGAGCTCCTTTTCGTACACACCACTGTTTACTTCACTGTTCTCTTGATTGGTTGCCACTACAGGTTCACTTTATGTATTTTGTTTGGTGCTTAGTTTTTAAATCCCTTTTGAGACTGAAAAGTTTCCCTTGACTGAAATGGTGAAGGTTCATTGTTCAACACTGAATCTCAGATCTTTCAAGGGAACTCTTCTTTCTAACAAATTTTGTTCTACCAAAGCTGGCTCTAGAGCCTTTTCTGTTTCTGCTCCATTTCTCTGCAACAGTTTGCCTGAGGATCTGAGAACTGTTTGTATGCTTGTGAATTTTAAAAGTAATCTGAAAACATTGTTGCTTTGTATTGTATTACATGTTTGGGTTTGAACTGAAAATGGGCTTGTCTCAGTGTCCTTGCCCGATTAACAAAATAAAAACAAACAAACAAACAGTGCCAACTATCACATCTCCTCTCTGAGATTCATAGGGTTAGAACAGGTTGAGCCCTTAGGAAAGCAGCTGACAGGGAACACAAGCTTCTCCATAGAGAGGCATTTTGGATTGAGTAGTTTGGAACATTAAACAGTAGTAATGGCCTTAACGAGGAAACAGACTGGCTACCTCTGTTGTAAACAGTGATGATCCCTTTGGACTACAGCTGTTGTAATTTTCTATATAAGAGTTATTTCTCACTTACTTGAATTGTATATATTTTTTTTATTTTAAATCAATGTTTTCTGTTGCATTCTTGGTGAGCTCTGGTGCAGGTATGGGTTGTATTCAGTTTGCACCCTGTATTAAGAAACTCACTTCTTAATACTTGCTCTTTACAAATCTGAATTCCATTGACCCTGAGCACTTCTGTATCTGATCTCCCGACTCCCCTCCCTTCCATTTTGGCTGTCTGGTTAAATGTAATCTCCTCACCATTTGGATATGCTTAAATTCAGTAAACCAGCATTGCCTCTTTGTTAATGTGCTCTGTATCCAGGTTCCAGGGATTATAGGGGATATGGGCAGACTAGATGGATCTCTGGTCTTTTTCTGCCATCAAATCCAGCTATGTTTCTATGTGTCTCTTTAATAATAAAAGTATTTTTGTATACACCTGTACTTAGGAAATGGGATGAAACATTTTGGGAGGTACTGATCGTGTACAGATGCACACTCACCCGTGGCACCCAACACTCTGTCACCAGTCATGATGTCATCACACTTCCCTTCTGATTACACCTTCATGCTGCTGCTGCTGCTGTGGCTTACAAAGCTCAAGGTTTCACATCCCAGTGCTAATCAACACCAGCTGCATGGATGTTTGGAGCAGACAGACTTTTGGTAGTGTGTTTCCTACACACAAACCACTGAAAGAATTGCAATAAGGCTTTTGACTGTTTAAGGCATTTGGTAAGCCACTTTATGCTCAGTCTGAATGTAAATCCTAGCAATCCTAGACTTAAATAAATAAATAAATAAAAATAACCTGCTTATATATATAGATAGATATATAAAAATATTTTACATTGTTTCATGTGTTTGTGCTAACTTAAGATGAAATTAAATGTGGCAAGATGAAATTATTCTTTTTGATTAAATATATGTGTACGTGTTTGAACAGCAAGACCACTTGATAAAGCTGGCGGAGGAGACCAGCACAAATGTTTCGGGTTTTAGGAACAGTGGCCAAGCTTAAAGTTTCATGAAATAAATTATCTGAATTTACTCTAAAAAAAAAAAAAAGTGTCTGTGTTCACTGGTTGATTCAGCACCACATTTCTTTACTGTCAATTTAATGCCCAAAAGTGCCATGTTACACACTTGGGGAAAGGGAACCCAAAAACGGAATACTGGATGGGGAGGGCAAGGTTAGAACAGACCTTAGAGGAAAGGAACCTGGGAGTTATAATAAGGGGCAGCCTCAGGACCTTGGCCCAAAGTAACAAGGCACATGGGAAAGCTAGCAGGATGCTGGGGTGCATAGGCAGGGCCTTTTCAAGTGGAAGGAAGGAAGGAAGTGATCCTGCCCAATTACAGATGCTTCATGATGAAGAACCTGGAGTACTGCGCAGAGTTCTGGAACCCCCACCTAACATAGGACAAGGACAGTTTTTAGTCATTCAGAGAGGGTGACCAAAATGATTCATTGGGAACAGGAGAGCACCTAATAAGAAAGATTGGATAATCTCAATGTGTACTCCCTGGAGGCCAGTAGAGAGAGAGAGAGGTGGGGAGACATGACTTGAAACCTTCAAGTACCTGGAGGAAACAGGGTAGACTGCCAGTAAGTGTTTAGGCTTAACAACTGGTCTGTTACAAAGGGCCATAACTAAAGACTGGTGGGGGGAATTTAGAAGAGGCACGAGAAAGCACTTCTTCACAGAATAGGTCTTGAAAAAAGTCGAACATCTAACAGAGGATCTGGTCTATGTCATGATGGTTACAAGGTGCAAAAGTGGGTGCTATAGACACATGGGATTTGTAAAAATTGTGGTGGGGAGAAGGGTAAATGGGGACAATCAGGGAAATCAAGTGGAACTATGAGTTGGGAGGTCTGCCTAGGACCTGCCAGTACTAGACAAGGGGGATACTTATGTAAGAACTGGGCAGATTAGACAGGCTACAAATCTTCTTTGGTCTATAAATTACTGTGGCTGTTTTTCTATACTGCTGTGATGTTCCAACTTCAATGCAGTGCTACACTTCTTCTCTGCAGTTATATGTTTAAGTGCTGCTTCTCCTGGCCCCTGGAATACCAAACACTATGGGAGTTTACATGTAGCCGACACCATGCTATGATACACCAAACCATGCTACACTACAGAGTTCACATGTAACAGACACATGTCAGCAAACTTCAACCATATATTTTTTCCCATCCTTCAGATGAAATGTTAAACTAACGTCCCTTCTGCCCATCTCTGGTCACTGTCCAGATGGAGGTAAAATATCCTGTGGCACTTATTGCTGAAGAGTAGGACAACTTCCCTAGTGCCGTGGCCAACATTCCCCAGCAATAAAACAGGTCAATGTAACACGCCCCCCAAGATGCTGGAAACAAGCTGCCACAGCTTAATGTACCTTTCCTGGTCAAAAATTACAAACAAACAAAATAAATAATTTTGGGAAAATCTATAAAAACTGACTTCATGCCTTAATTTTTTGGTTCATATGTTTTCAGGTTTGCAAGCAGAATCACATTTAATGTTTTAAAATATACAGCATTGTTCATTAGAAAAAATACTAATTTCAGTTTAATTGTAGCTCAGCAACAAGAAAATCACTGACAAGCACCTGTTTACAGTATATGCTGTTGACATTCATTGACAACTATGGTTAGTGTTTTTTCTAAAAAGAGAAGAAAATGGATAAAAAACGTAATGTGATTCCATTTGAAAATCTCTATCACTATGGACACAAAACAGAGTGGAGTGAAGCTTGTTTTTAAAACTTTAATATAAAATCTACGCATACAGTACATTTTGTGACAACTAGCCTGTAAACCCTGTACAGTAAAATGGTGTAGCATAAAGTAGTGGCGCCAATATGTAATAATCACCCTCACTGAGACTGCCAATTGTTTTTATTCCACCTCTGATACTGCATTTATGGAGCCAGTTTACAAAGTAACAACCTATTAACGTAGTATAGTAGTGAAAGAAGGGACTTAGGTTACATCTCGTCTGCCCCATGTGACTATACCTAATAAAGTATTGTCATAATCCAAAGCTTGGCTGTGCTCAGGGAAGGGAAACTGCCTGTGGTTGTAACCCTCAGGAAACCATGAACAACAACTTACTTGTTCACCACAGAAATAACACCTTATTATAAAATGGGCCATGAAAGTCCCACAACCTCATTGGTCAAAACTCATCACATGGTCATTCATTATTATTTTACAACAGCACACCTTACCTGAACTTAATACAGTAGCCCATTTTGTAAGTGGGATAACATGGACCTGGGCATGCAATTGTAAGGGAATAATTAACTTCTTGGGTGGATGCTGCACTTCGCTAGACCTCGTGCCTAACAATTACTCAAAAAATTCAATATTTTCTTATGACTGCACATGCTGTCGTGTTACTCCTTACTTGTGGGAGTGCTGACCCACTCATACTAAGATTTAAACTGGGCAAGGGATTCAAACCGTGGTCTTCAGTGTAGAAAGCAGCACTGCTACCACTAGGTCATCAAGTGGCTTTTAAAGGCCAATGCAATATGTTCTTTTTTTTTTTTTTTTATGAAATATGGTGACAACTGTGGGATGTAGGGACAGAACCGGAACTGCATTATTTTTGCTGTCCAGGGAATAAGGGCAAACTCTTTGTTCATATCAAAGAACAGAGCTCCATTCATTCTGTAAAAATGGCTTTCATCTAAAAGGGGCTATGTGTTTACGCATAAACAGTAGCCAGGGCAGACCAGATGACCTCCTGGTAGGCTGTGTGCCATGTGGAACAATGGAAACTGGATCTAAATCACATTCAAGACTCAAAACAGGTCATACTGAGGAGGCAGGAGGCAGTATAGCGCAGTGGTCTAAGGCTCTGAGCTGCAAATCTGGTGACATCCAGCAGACCAGACCTGGGTTTGAATCCCACAGCTTCCACTTGCATACTGTGTGACCCTGAGCAAGTCACTTAACCTCCTTGTGCTCCCAGGTCGCTCCTGTAAAAAAGCTTTCAGCTTAGTGTGCTATACCTGGTTAAACAACAAAATAAAAAAAAATATACTGATTTTAGGGGCAGAGATGAGGCCTCAGATCACAACGTGGCCATCTCGTGGTATAAGAGAGGCATGTCGGATGATGCGAACAGAGGGGCCAGCCTGGGATGAATATATTTCTGCCTGAATTTCCTTGTAACAGTCATATTTTGGTAGCTGACCAGGAACATCATCTGTCAGTATCTGCTATGAGGGTAACCAGAGAATAGGTAGGGTCTACAGAGGTGGAATAGGCAGAGCAATTCTAGATCTAGTAATGACCAATGGGGATTGAATCGCAGATGTCCAGGTAGAAGGGGAACTAGGATCCAGCGATCACAACATTGTGTGGTTCAGCAAAGGGACAGAGACTCACTCAAGTCATACTAGAACAAAGGTTTTGGATTTCAAAAATGCTGACTTCGCTGTAATGGGGAGCGGTATTAAAAGAGTTATGGAGAGAACGGAGGCAGGAGGGGGAGTGGAAGAACAGTGGAAGCATCTAAAGGAAGCCTTACTGGAAGTAACAAACCAATGCATCAGATTGGTATCCAAAGGCAAGTGAAGGAGAAAGCCACTGTGATTCTCGAGAGAGGTGATGGTAAAGGTCAGGGTGAAAAGGAAAGGGTTCAGGAAATATAAGGAGACCCAAAGGGAGGAGGAAAGGGAGGAGAACCTAGAGTGTCTATGGGATGTGGGAAAGGAAGTAAGGAGAACAAAGGCATGGACTGAGGAAGGTTTAGCACAGTCAGTTAAGAAAGGGAACAAGGCATTCTTCAGGTACATCAGCAAAAAGAGGAAAAACAAGGGAGGACTCCAAGGCTCAAGGGAGAGGAAGGGGAATGCAAGCAGGGTGACATGGAAAAGGCAGAAAAACTGAATAAATATTTCTGTTCAGTATTCACAGAAGAGGGGGAGAGGCAGGGGTCACAGCAGTACAGCAGTTGTCAAGGGGGTGAAGAGGTGGACAACAGTCCATTCACAGGGGACAAAGTCCTGCAGAAGCTCACTAAATTGAAGGTAGACAAAGCGATGGGACCAGATGGCATACACCCAAGGATATTAAGAGAACTGCAAAGGGAGATAGTAGAACCTCTGGCAGCCATTTTCACTGAGTCATTCAACACAGGGGTGGTACAAGAGGATTGGAGGAGGGCACATGTGATCCCTCTACACAAATCCAGCAGCAGGGAGGAGGCGGTGAACTATAGGCCAGTCAGCCTCACCTCAGTAGTAGGGAAGATCATGGAGACATTACTTAAAGAAAGGATAGTGGAGCATCTAGAAGCCATCAGAGCCCAGGATCACAGGCAACATGGATTCACAACGGGGAGGTCATGTCAGACAAATCTGGTTGATTTCTTCGACTGGGTGACAAAGGAGATAAATTAAGGTGGGGCAGTGGACATCACTTACCTTGATTTCAGCAAAGCCTTTGACACCATCCCACATAGGAGGCTGATAAACAAGCTGGGTAGGCTGGGCATGGAGGACAGGGTGGTAAACTGGGTTAGAAACCTGACTAACAGACAGGAGGCAGAAGGTGGTGGTAAATGGAGTGCCATCTGGGGAGAGGGTGGTGATCAGTGGGGTGCCTCAGGGATCGGTCCTGGGGCCAGTCCTGTTCAATGTCTTCATTAGTGACATTGCAAAAGGGCTGGAGGGAAAGGTCTGCCGGTCTGCAGATGATACCAAGACCTGTAACAGAGTGGATACCCCAGAGGGGGCAGAGAAAATGAGGAGGGACCTGGGGAAGCTTGAAAAATAGTCTAAGGACTGACAACTAAAGTTTAATTCAAAAAAGTGCAAAATTATGCACCTGGGACACAGAAACCTTGCGGAAAGCTACAGGATGGGTGGGGGGGGGTTGCTGACAGTCACAAAGGAGGAAAGGGACCTGGGAGCTATTTCAGATGACCTGAAAATGTCAAAGCAAAGCGCTATGGCAGCTGGGAGGGCCAGTGGCATGCTGGGGCGCATAGGCAGGGGTATCACCAGCAGAAGGAGGGAGGTAGTGATGCCATTATATAAAACCATGGTTAGACCTCACTTGGAGTACTGTGTGCAGTTTTGGAGGCCTCACCTTCGTAAGGACATTAACGGGCTGGAGACAGTCCAGAGAAAGGCGACTGAGATGGTACAGGGCTTGCAACACAAGACTTATGAGGAGAGATTAAGGGACCTCAATAGGTACCCGCTGGATGAGAGGAAGAAAAGAGGGAACATATTAGAAACATTCAAGTACCTCAAGGGTATAAACAAGGTGCAGGGGGGAGACATTTTCCAATACAGGAGAAGCACAAGAATGAGGGGGCATGTCATGAAATTGGAAGGTGGGAGGTTAAGAGGGAATGTGACAAAGTTCTTCTTCACAGAGAGGATGGTGCATGCATGAAATGATCTGCCTCAGGAGGTAGTGGGAGCGAGCGCTGTGGATGGGTTCAAGCATGCTTGGGACAAGCATAGGGGAACCATAGAGGTACAGCAGTGGGTGGGTCGGAAGCAGTAATCCAGTACAAGGGCTTACGGGCAGACTAGATGGGCTAGGCGGTCCTTATCTGCTGACACTTTCTATGTTTCTGTGGAACACTTGGGTACACCGGGTAGGCCAAGTGTTCCTTTTCAGTTGACATATTCTCTGTTTCTATGTATGTCTCAAGAGATCCTAGAAACATAGAAACATAGAATTTGACGGCAGATAAGGACCGCTTGGCCCACCCAGATCCTAGTTTGAGGTAAGTTTAAATTATCCACTTAGAGTCTAGTTTAGGAACTAGCGAGTTTTTCCTGTTTGCAGTTAGTCTGTTCAAAAGTTTATTTTTAATTTCTGAAATGTTACTGTGCTCCCCATAGACACTGGTATACTGTACCATTTGTAAATATCAAGGAGTGTTACATATTATTTTTTATATACTTAATGCTCTCAGTGACTGTACGGTTATATTTTTGCAGTTAATTTCTTAGTAACCCAGGTCACAGTGGTCTTCTCCTCATCCCTGCCACCCAAGACCAGTCACCCCGACTTTCCACCAAAACTTACCTTTGTGCATCCACAACATGGCCTGGGGGGTGGCTGAAAGTCATCTAGCTGCAGGAGCTAATTTTTATCCCCAGGCAGAAGCAGGCATACAGTGCTACACAAAACTGCCCTGCAGCCACCACTCCTCCCTTCTCTTTACTTGACAGTCCCGGGTTGCTGTTCCTCCAGTCATACCTAGGGGTCAGGTTTGCAGCAGGCACTGTGTTCCCCTCCATGGGACAGCTGAACAGTCCTCTTGCTGCTCTGTCCTCTCCCTCCCTGGCCAACCCCCACTGCCCCAGGTTGACTCCTGAACCCAGGTCACCAACTTGGCCGACCTCTATTGTTCTTTTAAGGGTGTAGGTAACCTGGTGCAACTAGCACGTTTGTTGGTCCATCTCTGAAGAGATGGGCTACTAAGTTGTTCCAATGCAGACATGTGCCTGGTGCAAGGCAGGTGAAAGAGCGTTCTCACCTGTGGTTATAGCGTAGGTTGTTTGCCCTCGGGAAAGGCCACTGAACTGTATGAGCAGTGACTAGTGGTGGGACTTGAACCTAAAGATACCCCAAGTAAGAGTCAAGCTGGGTGGTGGCAGCATACTGAGGTGACCAGTCAGGCAGCTGAAGTGTTGTGTAAAACTGGTAATGCAGTGCAGACTGAGTTCTGGGAGGAAATGTCTGTATGACGCTGACCCATTCTTTAATCCTTTTCAAAATGGGACATTATTTCTATAGTTTTCCCCTTTTAGCATGCATGCCGGTTTATGAAGGAGGATCTGCCCCCTGATAGGCTGCACAAGTAAAGCCTACTAGAACAATTTGACTTGAGTGGACAAATTTTTAAAATCCTAAATAGCCACAGTAAAAACAAAACAGGCACAGAAAGCATACCTCATTGCCCTTGAAAAAGTAGATGTTGTTATCTCTCTTATCAAAAAAGGCTGTGTCGAGAGGGCTGAAAACACCTGGGAACGCTTCTTTAATGAGCCGGGGATATTTTTTTCCTTCGGGGTCCACAGTGAAGGCCATATCTCTTTCACTGTCATAGCGCCAGTACTGTGTCCCTAAAGAAAGGTACACATGCAAAAGAATTAAAGAAAATGCAACTTACATAAATAGTTGTCTCTGGAGTCAGAAATATTTCTGAGCTGTTGATAACAGGGTTTGTTTTTCTTGGAAAAAAGACACTAATGCAGCCTATAAACCCTGTCATGAATTATTACCATTACTGGATTTAATGCCAAGAACACCATGTTGTGCTTCTTGATTTAAATCATTTTCCTTGATCTTTCATATTCCTTTTGATACTCCAGTGCCAATCGCCTTTCTGTCCCTACTACTACTAACTACAGCTGTTTGGATAACCCAGAGCATCAGCAGATACTCCATGCTCGCTCCTGGGAGAACACACACACCACGGTTCAATTTCATCTAGCCTAAACTGGCTTCTCTACGATATCAATGCAAAAACTGCGCAGCAAAGCTTCATTGCTAAAATTTAACTGTCTGAATCCCTTCAATTGCCAATACTCATGTGTTACTGAGTAGCATTACAAATTTGAGATCTTTCTGTTGCAAAGAACCTGGTAGTCCCTTTTAAGCGAACTAACACTAGCCAAAGGTCCTTTCTTTTCAAAGGTAAAAAATTGGAATGATTTACCAGGTGATTTCAGTGCCATTGTTAGACCTAGCCTTTTCTTATCTCAACTTAAGAAACATTTTAATAAGCAACTCGTATTTAAGTGCATTTTATAACCTGTGTCAATAATGATATATTAGGAAAAGTGTGTACCTGTTTCTGGATATTGAATGCTGTATATGCATAGTATAGTGTAGTGTAGTACAGTACAGTATAGGCTAGTTTTATAGTATCTATTTAACAGTCCCTGTCTGCTTTAGCTAGCTTACGTGTTTAATCTGACTCGCTGTACTTGTCTACGAATAGTGTCCATGCTCTATAGAACCTAATGCCTCAGAGTACTTATCACTATCCTGTATCTGACTACTGACCTATTGCTCTGTGTTTTCTTTTGGTATGTTATTATTATCTGTATGTATTCTTTCTATCTCCTGTAATTAATTCTGTGTTGCTCCAGAAAAAGAGACTACTTGCCTCAGTGAGCCTCCTTGGTTACCAAAATCCAACAACTAACCAAATAAATATCTCCTGGTAACTGTAGACTGATCACTGTTTTATCCTAGTCTGTGCCTCTGCTTTGCAGTATTGTAAAATCACTGTACTACCGTAATTCCTTTATCCTCCACTGTTTCTTTGATAATTTTGTGTCTGTGTAAAAAACAAACTTAATAAAAAATGATTTAACAGCAAAAAAAAAAAAACAACAACAAAACAATTATATACATATCAGTTGCAAAAAACTTTGTTCATGCTCTAGTTAAAGAGGGGCAAAATGGGGACCATTTGGCTAGGTTCTGGTGTTTGATTTGTAAAATGAGAACATGATTATGTATCTTCCATGTGTTTTAGTTTCTAGGGAAAAAAAACAAGATGGCGGCTGGCAAAAAATAACTTTTCCCTCACGAAAAAGGAATGGATCTTGCAAGAAAGAATCCTTTTTCATAAGGTCAATTCTTTGTCAAACTTTGTCCCTCTATTCTGGACAGTTAACTCCACAATGAAAACTATGAGAACTTAATTGGGGAGTAAGGGTGCTATTAACAGGGAAGCGGTGCTCACTGCTCACAAAAATTAAATAACTTTGCAACAGATTAATAGTTTTTCATCAAGCAAATGCATGGCAGTTCTGTTGCCCAAGCTGTATCTACCATAAAAAAATAAATCACACCAAAATTCCACACCATATGGACACAACACGATGAGGAAAAAACTGCAGAAAATGTTGACTTTCAAGGTTTTTGCACCATAGTATCTCAGAATCCGTACATCTGACCAAAAAGAAACTCCAGTGATTGGTTACAAAGTTATTAAAGTGCAAAATTTGAGGTTTAACATTAAAAAGAGTACGCAACCCTAACTATAGGGACACAACCTTGCCTCTATAATATATACTGTGTGTGTGTGTACATATATATATATATATATATATATATATATATACACACACACACCACACACACACACATGTTTGTGTATAATTTTATGTTTTAATAAAAATGATTAAGAGCAAAAATGAAACCTGATATATAGTATATATAGTATACTGTGAGTGTATACAGTATATATATATATATATATATATATATATATATATATATATATATATACGTAATAGATAAACCACTCTGAGGTGTGTAGTTCTGCTCTGATATACACATGCCTTGGTGTGCGTTGCTACACATGAGGCCGTAGGCCAAATGTGTCAGCCACGTGGTTTATCTATCTTATAAAATGTCAAAATTGTTTTGAAGGGGGGTTAAAAGTGGAGGTGTATGGGCACGCTCTGATATACGCATGGTCATGTGATGTGTTTTATACAATCAGAAGTTTGGATTTGGAGGATATTATCATCTCCATTTTATAAATATGTTTATACAATGAGGTGAGACCAATATGAGTGGGATCAATTCTGTTGTTCCTACTGCAGTGAAATAACTTACGATGACATCACCAGACTTACAATAACTTACAAATATACCTACTCTGCTGATGTCACCACTCACTCACTCACTCCCTCACTCCAGCCTGCATACTAAATTGAACTTCTCCACAAATCTGTGTCTCACTGCTACTTGCAAGTAACTCAGTTAACACTGCAAAGGACATTCAGCTGTTTCCAACAGTGTGTGTAAAGCTCCCAACCCACTACTGTCATTTTCAAGAAAGCTTGCATTCTAAATAACATTGCCTCACAGTTTCTGTTTCTCACTGCTACTTGCAAGTAACTCAATTAACATTGCAAAGGACACTCAGCTCTTTCCCATAGTGCGTGTAAAACTCCCAGCCCATGCCTATGCTACAGTCATTTTCAAGAAAACCTGTATTCTAAATCACAGTGCCTCACAGTTCTGTTTCTCACTGCTTGCTGACACTAACTCAATTAGCACTGCCGAACACATTCGACTGTTTCTCATAGTGTTTGTAACACTCCCAGCCCATTCAGAAACACTTACACACACTCATAACACACACAAACAGTGCTCTCAGTATATCCTAGAGGTTAGAGTAATGAACTTTGAACCAGTTTGCTACATCCAGTACACCAGACCTCGAACTGATTCTCCCAACCTCCACTTCCACACTGTGTGACCCAGAACAAGTCACTTAACTGGCTAACGCTCACAAATTATCTCTAAAAACTTACCCAGTTACTAAACACTTAAATAAAAAAGACAGAGTAGAAACATAGACTTTGATGGCAGATAAGGACCGCTTGGCCCACCTAGCCTGCCCATTTCCCTGCTTGCAGTATAAGCTGCAGATCCTATTTAACCAACAGCCTATTTCTTCCTACCCCCCAAAAAAATTGCCTTATGTCTGTCCCATGCGGTCTTGAATTCTCCCACTCATTTAGACCCCACAGCCTCCTCAGGAAGGCTGCTCCATGCGTTCATCACCCTCTCTGTGAAAAAATACTTCCTCACATTGCCTCTGAGCCGCCCCCCCCTCCCATCTTCAAATTGTGTCCCCTTCTTCTTGCACATCTATTTTTCTGAAAGATGCTACCCTCTTGGACTTTGTTGATTCCACTGAGGTACTTAAAAGTTTCTATCATGCCCCCTCTCCTTTCCTCAAGGGTAAACATATTAAGCTCCTTTAGTCTCTCCTTGTATGGCTTCTCTTGGAGACCCTGCACCATTTTAGTTGCCCTCCTCTGGACTGCCTCCATCCTGTCTATGTCCTTGCGGAGAAGGGGTCTCCAGAACTGGACGCAGTACTCCAGATGGGGTCTCACCAACTGTCTGTACAGAGTGATAACAACTTCCCGTTTTATACTGGTGATGCCACTCCCTATACATCTAAGTATCCCCCCAGCCCTCCCTACTGCCTTCTGACATTGCTTGCTTACCTTAAGATAATCTGATATGATTACCCTCAGGTCCCTTTCCATTTTTGTTGTTGTTACTACCTCCCCTACCACTGTGTAATCTTCCCCTGGGTTTTTGTTTCCCAGGTGCATTATTATGCACTTCTTTGCACTGAATCCAAGCTACCATACTTCTGACCATTCCTCCAGCTTGCCAAGTCCCTTCTCATCCTTTCCATGCCTCCTTGTGTATCAACCCTATTGCAGATCTTTGTGTCATCTGCAAAGAGGCATACTTTTCCTTCCAGTCCCTCTGCAATGTCACTTAAAGACATTAAAAAGGACTGGACCCAGTACTAAAACCCTGCAGTACCCCACAAGTAACCCCTCTTACTTCAGAGTGGACTCCATTTACAATTACCTTCTGTGTCCTGTTGTCCAGACAATGTTTTACCCAGGCTACCACCCTGGGACCCACTCTTAGGCTGGTTAATTTCACTATTAATCTTTTTTGTGGGACTGTATCAAATGCCTTGCTATAGTCTAGGTAGGCCATGTCCACAGCCCCTCCCTGGTCAATGACTTTAGTCACCCAGTCAAAGAAATCAATTAGATTTGTCTGACATGACCTTCCTGTTGTGAACCCATGCTGTCTTGGGTCCTGTGCCCCACTGGCCCCTAGGTACTCAACAATTCTTTCCTTCAGAAGTGATTCCATCACTTTCCCTACCACAGAGGTCAAATTGACAGGTGTGTAGTTTCCTGCCTCTGTCCTGCTCCCACTTTTGTGAAGGGGTATCACATCCGCCTTCCTCCAGTCCTCAGGTACCACACCATCCTCCCATGATTTATTAAAAAGGATAGTCAGTGGTGTGACAAGTTCTCTCCTTAATTCTTTTAGAATTCTGGGGTGAATCCCATCAGGCCCCATTGCTTTGTCCACCTTCAGTTTTAGGAGTTCTTTCAGAACCCTTTCTTCTGTGAAAGGACTGGGACTGACCCTTCCCCCCCATCCAGAGTGCTTCTGTTAATTGGATTAGGCACCTCCCCCTCCTCCACTGTTGTGAATACTGAGCAGAAGTATTCATTCAGTATCCCTGCTTTTTCACTGTCCCTCTCTGCCTACCCACCGTCCATTCTATTCAGCCTCACCATCCCTCCTTTTGTCTTTCTATGCTCCCTGATGTACCTATAAAAAGTTTTATCCCCCTTCTTAACCAAGTTGGCTATCTTTTCCTCAGTTTGGGCCTTTGCTATTCTGACTACCCTCCCTGTTTCCTTCTGCCTTAACTCGTACAGTTCTCTGTCCTGCTCCTTCTGTGTTTCCTTATACTTCCTAAATGCTATCTTTTTCTCCCTAATCTTCAGCGCCACCTCTTTTGAGAACCACAGCATTTTTTTCTTTTGTTTTGATTTATTTGCTTCACACAAAGGCTTGTTGCCTCTGTGATGGCAGTTTTGATGTTTCCCCATTGTCGCTGCACCCCCCCTCCTTCTAGCCTATGTGCTAGTGCTTTTATAAGGCACTCTCCCATCTTGCTCAAGTCAGCCCTCCTGAAGTCCAGAACCCTCACTTTTGTATTGCTGACTCTGTAGCTGAGTTTATCATGAGCCACACTGTTTGGTGGTCACTTGTTCCCAGATGGCTACCCATTTCTAGATCTGAGATCCTCTCACCGTCCCCATTTGAGAGTACCAGGTCTAAGATTGCTCCCTCATGAGTGGGTTCCAAAACTAGCTGTCTGAGTCATGCCACCTGAAGGGCATCAAGAATGACCCTGCTTTTGGGTGTGGCTGCAGCCAAAGTGCTCCAGTTAACATCTGGCATATTCAGATCCCCCGTCAACAGTATCTCCCCTTTCTCTGCTATCCTAAGGATGCCTTCTATCATATTCTTGTCCATTCCCTCCCCCTGATATTGGGGGTCTGTATACAACCCCTGTGCGGATTGTGGTGCCATTTTCAGTGTCTAAGGTGACCCACAGTGCCTCCTCTCCTCCCTGTTTACTCTTTTGTTCAGTTGCTTTTATCCCTTCCCTTACATAGAGGGGTACTCCTCACCCTCATCTCCCCTCCCTGTCTCTCCTGTAGGTTGTGTACCCTGGTATGTTAACATCCCAGTCATGGTTCTCTGTGTACCATGTTTCTGTGACTGCTACGATATCTAGGCATCCCTCTTCTATCAAGGCCACCAGTTCAGGGAGCTTGTTGTCCAGACTACGGGCACTGGTACTCATTACTCTCTATTTCTTGATGGCCTTACCCCTTTTTGCCCCATCCATGTCCTTATTGTGTTTGTCATTTTCTCCATTTACCCCTGCCCTTCTCCCTATCGACATCTCTATCTTGGTGTTTACCTCACTTACTACCCTGATCTTTTTTGGGCGGGGGGGGGCTAGGATTTCCCTGCTCTTTTCCAGTGCTTCCCCCCTTGGCTAGTTTAAATGCTTGCCAATGAAGCATTTAAACCTATCACCTAGGATCCTGGTTCCCCTCCCGGACAGATGCAGACCATCATGCCAGTATAGGCCTGCATCCCTCCAGGTGGACCCCCAGTCCCCAATGAAGCCAAATCCCTGAGCTCTGCACCAGTTTTTCAACCACTGATTGAATCCCATGGTGTGGAGCACCCTAGCCTCACCTACGCCATAGACAGGCAGCACCTCCGGGAAGGTTACCGTGCATGCTACTTGTCTAAGGCCCCTCCCCGACTCCACAAACTCTTCCTGCACTGCTCTGATCCCTTTCTTAGCTAGGTCATTTGTCCCTGGGTGGACAATGACATCCAGCTCCCTCCCCTGTGCAGCTGCTCTGGCAATCCTGAGGATTCATTCCCTGTCCCTCCAAGCCATGGCACCAGGCAGGCACCTTACCTCCCTCTCCCCTTCCTCCCCCAGTTCTACCTTCTTAACAATGGAGTCCCCAACCAGGAGTTGTTTCCGTCCCTTGTGGGGTCCCAAGCCACCCTCCTGTGCGTCTCCTTTGTGGAGGTTCCCAGCATCCTCCTTGGTCTCCACTGTGGGTGCCTCCATAGAGGAACCACACTTTGCCAGAACGGCATATGAATTGTGGAGAGGTACAACTGGAGGGATGCACCTCTGTTCCACCACCCTCTGTGGTCCAACTGCTAATCTTTCTTAGCAACCTCTGAGGCAATGGCAGTGGCCCTGGTGGTCCCTGGATGGGAGAGGAGGTCCCCCAAATCCTGGCCTACTCAGCCTGGAGATGAGCAACCTCCTCCCTCAGCCCAGAGAGGTGCCTGCAGATGGGACAACACCGCAACCTCCAAAACGTCTCCCAGAAGACTGCTGCTCCACAGCCACTGCACTGTACCACTCCCATCATATCTTATTTCTGGCCCCTTCACTGTTGTTTGGAATACTTACTCTTTCCTTTGTTTATTTACTTTTTTCTCCCTACTTGGTTACTGCCTCTGTGCCCTTAAAGCACCTGATCTTCCTGTTCTGAGACAAGAAGATCCTATATTTCTCAGTAGTCCCCTTACTTGCTCAGAGGCAGACCTCCAGCAGGTGGGGGGGGAGAGCTACTTTTATCCTTCTAGGATGGTGAGTCTTTGGTGGCTCTGTGATTACTCACTCCCTGCTCCCAAACAGGAAGTTCCTGTAGTCAGTCAAATCCTGTGCCTATAAAAGTAGAACTGGCTTTGGGTGGAGGGGAGGGAAGGAAGGCAATATAGCCCCAATAGAGAAGTCCAGTCACAACAGCAGCTCCTTGTCCTGTTGTTCTCTGACAATTCTCTGGCAGAAGCTATCTAGGGCAGTGTTTAAATCTGGCTTTAACCTGGCTTCCTTCTAGCTAAGCCACTCCCCCTACTTAACAGATCTTTCCACACTTAGTTAAATTGCACAGATGACAATCCCCTTCAGCCACCTGAGATTAACACCTAGATAACTGCTCAGATAATTCACTTCAGTCAACTCAGACATACACACTAACTTTTTTTTTTACCCTAAATTGAAGGTCCCAGTAGTAGAGTTCTACTTCTTAAGTCCCAGTAAATTGAAGGTCCCAGTAGTAGAGTTCTGCTTCTTTAGTCCCAGTAGAGAAGTCCAGTCACAACAGCAGCTCCTTGTCCTGGTGTTCTCTGACAGGAAAAGGATGCAGAAAAACATAACAACACTGCTGAAGCTCCTACCCCATTGTAGAATAGCACACAGGATGTGCAGATCATGGAATACGGAAAATATTCTCACTCCTGCAGAGTGAGCTGTGCAACTCACTTGTGCCTTCGGCACTTGTGAGAATACAGAGTTACTCTCCAGGAGTGAGAATATTTTCCATATTCCACTCCTGCCCATCATGTATCATATATATATATATATATATATATATATATATATATATATATATATACATGGGATATGACATGGCCTGACTGAAAATATCATTTATCTTCACGACAGGCCAGTGATATCATATCTCATGAGTGGCGAAGCCACGAGTGAGATATCTTGATGTCACTGGCCTCGAGTGAAGATAAATATGATACAGTATCTTCAGTGAGGCCATGTCATGTTCTGTTTATTCAACATACATTTGGGGATTTCTTTTGGTTTACTATTGTGAAGATTTCAATAGTAGTAGTCAGTCAATGTAATATAAACAATATAGGCAGAAGTACAGCACCATAGTTTGTAAAAAGTGTTGTTTTCATTGTAGGAACTTGATAAGTCAGAAATCTTTTTAACTGTGGTATCTGTTTAATTTTTGTTTTTGTTTTGCCATTGTTTGATTGACACAGGTGTAGGAATGTAAGGCTTGTCTCACAGTGTGGTCACGTGCCACTATGGTGCTCTTTTTTTTTTTTTTTTTTTTTATTCATTTCTTGCATCCAGCTGCAGAGGTTTGTGTGGAATGTAGTGTTTCCCCTGTTTTTAAACCACAAGTCCGATGTATAAGATTTGGGAGGTCAAATTCAGGTAGAGTGTGTATTTTATTCGGAGGCATGGGAATTATGCACTGTTTTGTTTAAAATGAATGTTGCCTGCAGTCTAATTTGCAGCTGCTGTGTGCATTCAGGTATGAGAAGGGGACGGAGTGAGTGATTTTTTTTTCCCATTTATTTCAGAGGTTTTTTTTTGCAAGAGGTGGAGAGGAGAGAAATGTTTTTTAAACTGTTCTCAATGGTTTTAAATTGTGGAAGAGTGAGCAGGTGAGCTGCTGTCAAGTTCGATGTGAGTGTGAGCATTGTGTTGTCATGGTAACTCTCACTTCATGGCAAAGGTTATGGTTTGTGGCTGTGTTTGGTCATTCGTCATTGAACTGCTCATGTTTCTACTTTTTATGTGAAGCTCTTCAACATTTAGTGAGTTTTCACTGTACTTTTTTTTTACAAAATTAGCTACTACTTACAGTATGTTGCTGTATTGCTGGGGGAAATATCGACGAGGTAGGCTCGGTCTGCGGCTTAGTTTGGAAATCTGGGCAGTCCATTTTTGCTTTTGGGTGCAGTGTGGAAGTACCACATTATGTGACCTAATGTGGTGGCAAAGTATTTTTTTCTGCAATATGTTTACATTCATACAGTAGCAGTACTGCCATGTGTTAGTAATGTTTTGCTTAATGAGAGGTCTTTCTGATGGCATGGACAGGTCTGATAGTGAAAGCTGTGTTTTGGAATGATGGGCAAAGTGTTGGAATGTTGATGATTTTTAAAACAATGACGTATGGAAATGTGAAGATATCTCCATGATGTATAGGAACATGGAGATATCAGTATGACGTACAAGAACAAGAAGATTTCAATGATATCTTCATGGGCTAGCTCAGATAAGACTTTTTATAGTTGGATTTATCCATAAACATACGTTTTATATATATATGTTTGTTGTGTATAATTGTATGTTTTGTATGAATTTTGGCCTCTGAATTAATCATATGGTTCTAATCTGGTAATAACACCAAGTAAATCAAATCAATGACCATTTTTTTTACCTGGACTGGCCTGACTGGCTTGGATAATGCACTATCTGGGCCATTATGCAGTCATGTTATTTAGGGTATACACTCAAATTATGTTATCTGGGCATATAATAAGGCAGTGTGGCCTAGTGGTTAGAGCACCAGCTTGGAAATCAGGAGATAAAAAGTCTCATATTCAAAAGGTTATTGCGGGTCTAACCGAGTTGGCACCTGCTGTAATCTGCATTAGTGCCAGCACTCTGGGCAGGGCCATATTTTATTTATTTATTTAGTTAGTTTTTGTTTACTGGGTAGGTGCACTAGCCATAACAATGACTATTTTCAGGCACAACCCAGGAGGGTACAGAAACAAAACATCAGAAACAGTTACATTACAGTTTAGAATTTGTCAAAGAAATTGATACACACAAGCAGGAAATAACACAGGCAAAAAATATAAATACAGTGCCAAAGATATGCAGAAAAAAACAATACATTACAAAAATTAGGGCACCTGTTAATTTGAGAAGGATAATACAATGATGACAGTGACATGATAGTAATCAAAAACAGGATAGATATGGACAAAAATTTAAAGGAAGGAAAAGGAGTAAGGTAGCTAGCAGTAGGATAGTAGAATTTAGTAGGGATGGAATCAAGGTAGAAAGTATGAGACAGCAGGGTGTGCAGGTAAGCCGGCAGGCTGCGAGAAAGTGCTGAAATCGTTGAGAAGGACAAAACTGAAAAGTGCAGGGGAGTGCAGGGCTTAAGGAAAGGGGCTAGGGTGGTTTGAAACAGGAGCATTTACAGGTCAAGATGAGATGGTTTCGTAGTTCTTTCTTAAAGGAGGTGTGGGATGAGGCCTGGTGAATAGTTAGTGGGAGTGAGTTCCAGTATTGGGGGGCATGACAGGCAAAAGCACTAGCGCCTTTGGAGGTAGTATGTCTAGGGATGCAGACAGGGGCATTGTCAGCTTAGCGTAGGTCACAGCAGGATGCCTGATTTTGAAAGAGACCCGCTAGGGACTTGGGTATTTGAGATCTAATAATGTTGTCAATAATGGAGCCGAAAGTATAAGACCTTGACACATGAGGAGGAAGCCATCCAAGGTCTGAGTAAAGGAGGCAGTGGTGTTTTAGCCGATGAGAGGAGGATGCATAGTGACAGAACGACAGATGTTGTTGTAGGTGACATCCCACTTATGAAGACTCGATTTACAAGTGGAGGTATAGGTAGCAACCCCTAGGTAAGTGAGGGTAGGAGTATCCCACGGGCTATGGCAAGCCTAGCAGAGAGGGTAAGGTCATAGCTGGTTTGACAGGCAATACCAAGTTTTGTGTTGACTGACTTGCAGGTCCATTGAATATAGAGATCAAAATTTAGTAATGGGTCCAGTGTGACACCCAGGTATTTAAAAGAGTTCACCACCCCAAAGGATGTGCCACTTAAGGTGGCGACTTTAAACTTGTGTTGGGAGTGTTTGAGTTTAAAGTTCGAGCCAAATAGCATAGCATGGGTCTTTGACTCATTTAAGGCTAGTTTGTGACTAGCCAGCCACTGTTGGATTAGATGAACGTCATGGGAGAGCCGCTGATTAATGTGTTCACAAGCCCCCTGTAGTGCTACCAAAACCTGGCAGCATGACCACAATAACAATACCACTATGCTGATGTAAATGAGGGAATCCCTAATGCATAATGGTGCAGCAGTATAGCGAAATGATTTTGGCAGCACTATACAGCCCCCGGTCAGTGTTGTGTACCACCACTGAAAATACATCTTTACACAGCGCTAAAGCTGCCCCCGCAAAGGCAGGGTTGGAGTACAGCAGCTGCCTACCCCTGTATCCAGTGGACCCCTGTCCCCCATTTGCCCCTGTCAGTATTGATAAAAGGTATCCCTAGCAGTCTAGTGGACCTCCTCCTCGTTCACCCTATCAGCATGGATAAACAGTATCCCTGGCAGTGTAATGGATTGCCTTCCCCAACTGTCTCTGTCAACATTGATAAACGGTATCCTTGGCAGTTTAATGGATCCCTCTGACCACCCCTGTCAGCATTGGTAAATGGTATCCCTGCCAGTCTAGTGGACCCCCTCCTCCTAATCGACCTGGTCTCAATTAATGCTGCAGCACAGTTCCCTGGTGTGCTAGCACTCTCCCCATGCCAGAAGCCACTGACCCCAACCCATCAACTGAACCCCCACTACCTGCCCATCTACTAAGGACCCTCCACCCAGCACCCCCCATCACCCCAGTCACCACTTATACGTACCCTGGTGTTCCAATCAGCAGTTGGTGCAGCCCTCCACTCACTTCTTTGGCCGGGCACTGTCTGACTGTCACAGAGCACAAGTATGCAATCATGCTCTACGACCCTCAGATGGCAGCCAGCTGAGGAGGTAAGTGGAGTGCTGTGGCAGTCAGTCACTGGAACATGGAGGTATGGGTGAGTGGTGATCAGGGTGAGGGGTCCTCAGTGGGTGGGAGGGTGGGATGGTCAATCCGGGGGGGGGGGTCGCCAGCCCACAAGGGAAGTCTGATGTGGCATTAGTGGAAACTGGGGGAGGGGAGTCCACTAGACACTAGGGAAGTGTTACCACTGTTGCCCTGCACTGGCATTAGGGGTCTGCTGCATCTGTGTAAATAAGCCCATAATGAGCATGCAGATGGCCCCTTAGTGCCTTGCATGCCCAACAAGCACATTTGCATGCCTGGGCTGAATATGGCCCACAGGGGCCCTGATGCTATCTCATTTCAGGCTGCATTATCTTCTGTGGGCCACATGCAGCCTTGGGTCATGTCGTACAGTGCATATCCACTTAGTGCTGTGCCGACATGGCCCGATATTCAGTCAGTCAGCATGCTCCATTAGTGTGCACTAACTGAATGAACAGCTAACCATGCACTATTTTTGGCACATCGCTACAGGCTGCGTTGCATTTGTGGCTAGCTTTGAATAGGGGGGCCAACAAATTCAAACTCAACTAGAGCCAAATATTGCGAGACCTCGAGAAAGTCACTTAACATCTCAGTGCTACGGTCCAGCATATCGAGCTGCGGCACTCCATCTAAAATGAGATACTGCATCTCAGTTGGGATGTCCTGGAAAAATAAGTTGTAAAATTGGATAAATAAATTGCACCTGGATTTGGATTCTAGCAGAATCTGTACCTAGGGGATCCAGATTATACAGGGGCACATCCCTGCAATATCTCTACCATTAACTTTTGAAACAATTAAATTAAACTAACTACTACCTAACTCGCTCACTAACCTCTGTACTAGATGATGGTTAAGCTTTCTCCAACTCACAAGCAGACCCCTCTATAGCAAAGCTACTCCTTTAGGCCAGCAAACTGTTGTTTTAACCTCAAGGGAATTTTTTACCCCATTTTGGGGGGGGGGGAGTACTATCCCTTTGACAAAATTGCTACCACTTTAAAAAGTGCTGATCCTTCCCTGTTCCAGCAACAGTATCTTCAAATCCTCTGGATCAGCATCCTCTATGAAGTCTGACCCATTGACTCCCTTTCCTAACTTCAATTCCTCCTTAAAAATGTAATTCTTCAGACTTGCTATCAGTTGCTGAGCTGAGGGTTAAACCAGGTGTAACCCCCCTACAACTGGGGGTTCCCAAAAGTCTTCCTTGGGCTTGCCTAAATGCCCACTGCCAGGCTGGTGTTCTGTGTCCCAGCGATTTAAAAGTGTTTGCATGTGAGTGCCCTGCTAGCCTCCATGCCTGTCTCTTTAAGAGCTGCCTATTTTGTGGTGTAAAATTAATTTGGGTAGGGGCCAAGTAGTTTCAGGCTCGAGTCCTGCCTGGGCTGCAGTGTTTTTGCTCCAAATCTGCCATCGCTATTTGCGCAGAGGGAGTCCTGCTAGGAACTGTGACTGTTTACTTTACTGTTTATCTGTTTTAATAATAATAATATTGTAGTTTGTCTAACCTGCCTTCCTTTGCAGCACGGACATTTCAGTATGGCACCACCATCTTGGTTCTGGATTGCCTATTGGGACCAATCAGTTCCTTTGGGGACCCTAAAATGGTGTCTGTCTCCAGGGGTCTTGTGGGAGTGAATTTCTGTAGGAATTGTAGTTTTTGCACTTTGGCACCTAAATGAACCTGGAGGGGGAGCTCTAGCTGTGACAGACAGATGGATAAGCCAACCGAACCTTTTGGATTTCTAATGAAGTCCCGGTGCTGCCTGCAGCAGAATTCAGTCTGGAGTTAGAGTTTGGAGAGTGAACAGCTCGAGTGATTTGAGCAGCTGCCCCTGCGTAGTAGCATGAGAAACTGGTGAGAAGGCTGTGTTTGGCCTGCCTGCCTCATCTCCCCTTGTGAGGGAATCTTTCTGAGCCCAAGAGAAATCAGACTTTCTCTGAAGTTGTTGTGCTATAACCAGAATCCTGAATTGTGACGAACTGAATCTTCCTGAAGGGGACCGAAGATTTGCCTCGGTGCGATCAGCCTGTCAGGACCTGAGACTACCGTGGAGCATTGGTTTGCACAGAGACACTATATATTGCAGCCGGACTGCCATCCGAACTGTGGTACTCTTTCTTTCCTTTATTATAAGTGTGCTGAATGTGGTTACTGGGTTGCGATTTGGTTCCCCACTGCCTGATTGTGTCCCACTTGCTGGAAGCTGCATCCAGCACTACCGGACTGCCATCTGAATTGTTCACCTGCCCTGGGCCCTGCCACCTTGGCCAGCCAGCTGCTCACGCCACAGAGAAGAACATCGACAAGAGTCCTGCCTGGTGATCAGCCCCCTGCTCAACATCACAAACAGGAACAACACCACGGTGAATCATGTGGGCCCTGCTTCTCCTGGCAAACCAGCATGTCATCCTGCAGTCTCCATTTCATCCATCCTGTGTCCGGTACTGGGTAGTGTGAGTAAACACCAGGGTAGCTATACCCAGGTCATTTACGCTTCCACCAACCCTGTCCTCCAGGTGAAGGCACCCTTTTTTAGTACCCAGGCCCCTCAACCTGCACTTGGTCAAGCAGGCAAGGGTTGCTGTAGCCCTTGGGGTAGCGCCACAAAGGGGTTACACAAGAATATGCGTATCCTTTTTTTATTCTCTCTTCACACTCCTGATTACTCCATTTAAACAGGTTTGTACATCTGATACAGTATAAACTGAGAATGAGAAACTATAGCTATGAGGTGATATCTGTTATGGCAAAGTCTTAGTCTGCCTTGAACAAAGTATTGCATACCTATGATGCCTACCGCTGGAATCAGGGCTTTATAGTATTTATGTATTTTGGAGAGATGCACAAAAAAATAACATTTTATGCTCCCTCCAAGAAAGGACTGAAACAGCAGACCCGTGTCCAGTTCATGTTTAGGCGGCAGAGGCATTAGTGTTTAGTGGTCAATATGGTCTAGTGGTTAGAAGAATGGCTTGTGAACAAGGAGATTGCAGGTTTAAAGTCTCCTAGAGCCAAACACATACCTTACAACTTTGGGCAAGTCACTAAAACCTCCCAGTGCTCCAGTTTACCCAGCTGTGAAAATGGTTAAAAGCAGGACCCCGCTTGAAACGAAATGCACCTCAACTAGGCTATTCTAGATCAGTAACATAGAAACATAGACTTTGATGGCAGATAAGGACCGCTAGGCCCATCTAGTCTGCCCATTTCCCTACCTACAGGATAGGCCGCAGATCCTAGTTAACCAATAGCCTATTTCTTCCTACCCCCCACAAGAATTGCCTTATGTCTGTCCCATGCATTCTTGAATTCTCCCACAGTTTTAGACCCCACAACCTCCTCAGGAAGGCTGTTCCATGCATCCACTACCCTCTCTGTGAAATAATGCTTCTCACATTGCCCCTCAACCGCCTCCTTCTATCTTTAAATTGTGTCCCCTTGTTCTTGCAAGTCTCTTTTTCTGAAAGATGCTACCCTCTTGGACTTTGTTGATTCCACTGAGGTACTTAAAAGTTTCTATCATGTCCCCCCTCTCCCTTATTTCCTCAAGGGTATACATATTAAGCTCCTTTAGTCTCTCCTCATACGGCTTCTCTTGCAGACCCTGCACCATTTTAGTTGCCCTCCTCTGGACTGCCTCTATCCTGTCTATGTCCTTGCGGAGATGGGGTCTCCAGAACTGGACACAGTACTCCAGATGGGGTCTCACCAAATGTCTGTCCAGAGGGATAACAACTTCATTTTAAAACAAAAATAAGTTTTATGGGGTATCCAGTTATTTGCAGCTTAATTAAAATAATGTCATAAATGTTGCTTGCTACACTAAACAAATCACAATGTGTATCACCACTGTAGTAACCACAATTTCCTCTACCATACAAATCATTTTACTCTCACAGCAAACAACTGGCGTTGCTTTTACAAATATGTTGTGCATTTCCAGTTCTTTCTGGGGAGAGATCCTAGTACCACGTACAATATATGTAACAAGTTCTCACTACAGAATCACCCTGTATACTGGGAATGCAACACTTAGGCCTATGCAGCGCTCCTCAGGGTGGTACTAATTTATTTTCCATGAAGCTGAAATTTTATTTTTATTCTTTTGGTAACCAGGTACAAGGTCAAGCAGTTCTGAATTTATTAACAAGGAACACCATCACATCCATGAACACAACATTTCACACCATATTTGCGCTCTTCACTGCTACTGTACATGCAACTCCATTGGGATCCACTAGTGTATGCCTCACAAAAGACAAATATGGCTGTCTTCATGAAGCCTCTCACACAGGGGCTACTGGATTTAGGCTCCCAAATAGGGAATCAGATAGACATTCCCATTAATAGCAGAGCCCTTCCCTCAGACTGCCCTCCCCAAAACTAGTTACCTTTTATAGGAACAAGAAGTATAAGCATTTGTATAACACTTTTCATACACACTATATCCCAAAGCACTTTACAAGCAGTGAGAGACTGGTTGTGTTGCGACAAACGTGAAGTGACTGGTCCGTCGACCTGGCTGGTAGATACCTTGGGCCCTGTGCTAGAGGTGTCTGTTCCGGCCGAGTACTCCATTGTACACTGCTGAAGGAAGGATGGGGGGGGGGGAGGTGTTGCAATCTGTTTTAGCTTGGAGCTGGGCCTGATGGTGCACCCATTTGGGGACACCAGTTCTTTTGAGCGTGTGGCTGTACCGGAGCGGGGGTCCTTGGCGTGGAGTTTAGAGTGCTCCTGGTCTACCGTTCACCTGGGTGGGACAGGGGCTTCTTGCAGGAGGTGACGTCCTTTGTTACTGAGAGGGTGTTGGAGTCGCCGAGATGGATTATTCTGGCAACTTCAACACCTGGCTGGACGATGGCTGGAAGATGTGACGTCACCTGGGGCCACAGATCTCCTATTAAGTATGGAGGCTCTGAGCCTGATCCTGCTCTCCACGTCCAGGACCCACCAGTCTGGCCACTGTAGACCATGGGGTGTTGAACAGGCCGAGGGAGTATGTGAGACTCACTGGCAGGGTCATCAGCTGGTTTGAGTCCTTTCACCAGGGTAGGTCTCAGAGGGTAGTATTGGGAAATTGTTCCTCGAACTCATAAAACCTGCCCTGTGGAGTTCCCCAAGACTCTGTCCTCTTCCCCCATGTTGTTCACAGTGTATATGCTGCCCCTGGGTGAGGTCATAAGACAGTATGAGTTGAGTTTTCTTTGTTACGCTGATTATATTCAGCTCTGTCCGTCTTTCACACCTGGTAGACCTGACGCTGTTGATGTGCTAAATAGATGCTTGGCGGACAGCCAGGCTTGGACAGCATCAAACTGGCTCAGACTAAACCCTGGGAAGACTGAGGTACTGGTGGTCATGGACGGAGGGCTGGGCTTGGAGCCTTGGGGACAGGTTGGGCCTTTTTACAGGCCCAACAGAACTGCAGGTTTCATCAAAGGTGAAGAATCTGGGCATTTCGTTTGACAGCGAGCCGACATTTGATGCACGGGTGTTGGCAGTTGTCCGGATTGGATTTTATCATCTCTGGAACATCGACTGGATCAAGCCCTTTGTCCCACCCAAAGACCTGGCCACACTAGTCCATGCTTTCGTGACCTCAAGAATCGATTACTGTAACACCTTCTACCTCAGGGTTGGAGGTGATGCACTGTGGCGCCTGCAGCTGTTGCAGAATGCAGTGGCACTGGGAATCACGTGATGCCTTCGACCCGAGAAGACATTCACTAGCTCAGATGTCCTCCCTAACCTCCAAAAACCTTACTTTTATGATCCTTTGGGGTAGAAATAGGCTATTTTCCCTGTAGCAATCCACTACTGCTGAATCTTGAGAACAGCTATCTAACCAGCATCGGGAGTGACTAAGGGTAAACGACCCCGACAATGGAAGCTTAAATGCTCCAGGCCCTCCCGGCCTTGACACCTCCTCAGATGCCACACAAGTCTGCTAAAAAGTCCAAAACACAGGTCACGACCTCCAACAAAACTACAACTGCATCTACCAGCTCTACCCCTCTGTCGGAAGACACATTATTTGCTGAGATGGCCTCCATCAGAGAAGTCTTTCGAGAATTTGCTTCGGATCTTAAAAGTATTCAATCAGAGTTAAAAGACACCAACAAGAAAATCTCCGATATCTCTTCGTACGCTTTCTCCATTGAAAAATGGCAGACTAGGGTAGAACCTAAGATTGTAGCCCTAAGACAAAGGCTTAACAAGCTAGAAATGAAGATGGAAGATCTCGAAGGAAGGAATAGACCAAACAATATAATTATTTTCGGCTTACCGGAGGAAGCAGATGGAACCTCCACTGTTCTTTTTGTTCAGAAGCTTCTAGCTAAAATAGCCGGCCCTCCACCACATACCATGGTTTACCAAGTGGAACGGGCTCACCGCTCGCTAAAGCCGTGATCTCCTCCTGTTGCCAAGCATAGACCGCTTATCATTTGTCTCCGCAGTTATGTGGATCGGCAGATGTCCTGACAAAAGTTAAAGAACTGCAGGAGATACGCTGGGAGGATGCCCAACTCTGATTTCACAATGTCTAGAGTACCATGCCTCAATTACCAAGTTGATTGCTGCTGGGATTCGGTTTCGAATGAATTAACCAGTCAAACTTCTTGGCCAGCATCAAGGTAGATGGCACGCTTGCTAAGAAAGTGTCAGACAAGCGCCCTGCTATGTTCCCCAACTTGTTTGCACATCGTTAAACCCAAATCAATGAGCTAAGTGGTCTGCTAACTCCCTGCAAGACTGTTATAGAAATTATTGGTGATGTATACATTGTTTATTTTTTGAAGTTCATCTCACTCCCTTTATCTTTGACTTCCCAACATTAGCATTCGCTATTTTTGCCCTTCTGTGATACTGGCCCTGAGATGGCTCCTTATCAATGGTAAAATTATCTATTTGACTTCACAACTACCACTTCGTACCCCCTGCGTTGGATACTATCTCCCCGTGGATGCGCTTTGAGCAGCAAGAATGTAGATCCCTTGCTCTATCTCTCTGGCTCGTAAAACTGTCTCCTTCCTTCTTGAATGTGCGCACTATTGGCAGCTCAAATGTGCGCACTATTGCATAGGATTACCGCTTGGAAGTGCAGTACCTTCCAGAGATTTGTGTGCTGGGAGTATCACTTGTGGACTGGAGACCTCTCTACTTGGCATTTTGTTTTCCCCACGCCTCTTCAAGGCTTCCCTATGCTTACCTTATTTTTTCTTTTTTGCATTATTGTGTAAATCGGGCGTGCTGGAGCCTGACTGATAACTCCATCAGGTTACCACAATTATCTCACAGATATAGTTGGATCTCCATTAATGTACTATCCCTTCCCCCCCTCTCCCTCCCTCCCTCCTTTTTTTTATCTCTTGCAGTTTAAAGAACACATCCATGGATGGAAGAAGCCTATGCCTCCACTTGAATATTATTTGCTCGGTATACAGTTGATAGTTTAATGGTTCTGTTTCAGCTTATTACATTATAGTTTGGACCTTTGGGGACAATTGTGGATTATAATTGGAATCCAGTTCCCGTTTTTGATTGTGGAATCTGGATTCTATAATCGGATTATTTCTTGAGATAGTTGCTTGTTTGAAATATGCAAATTGTTGGGAGGTTTTTGGGAGGATGGGGAGGGTGGCTGGGATGCTGTATTCTGGTAGAACAGTCATGTCATGGCAAGTGGGAATTGAGCCTCCACAACTACAACCCCAGTCTAGAGCCCTTGTCAGATGGTTACTACTTTTGTTTATGTGGGGCTCAGGCTTATATCTTTTGGTAAATTATTTTGGAGGAGGGGGGTAGGGTTAGGGAGGGACTGGCGGGATTTTCTGGATTATGGGGGGAAGGCACTGCCACAAATAGCAGGGTCTCTGATCGTAATTCCCTTCTTCTGGGTTTTTCTTACCTCAGGGCCTGGATTTCACTCCCCTATTATAAAAATAAATAAATATGTCTGCTGATCACTTTTGCACATGGAATATTAAAGGGACACAAACCCCAGCTAAAAGAATGAAGGTTTTGCTACATTTTCGCAGTATACAGACTGATGTGGCCTTTCTACAGGAGACACACCTTTTACCTACCCAGGTGCTTTACTTCCGTAGGCTCTGGGTGGGGAAAGTGTATGGCTCTGGGTTCAATTCCCGTGTCCTTGGACGCAGAAAAAGCATTTGACAGGGTGTCCTGGGGCTATCTTTTTTTTTTTATACTTCCTAAATATGGTATCCCTCAGGAATTTTTAAGTTGGGTTAAATTACTATACTCCTCCCCCTCAGCACGTGTGCAATGTAATGGAGTACTCTCCGCACCCTTTCCCTTATAACAGGGCACTCGTCGGGACTGTTCCCTCTCACCTTATTTATTCAATCTCTTTCTAGAACCCCTTATAAGAAAGTTAAGCTCCTCTTTGTTAGTTTCTGGCATTAAAATAGAAAACTCAGAATACAAACTTTCCGCATATGCAGACGACATACTACTACACATCTCCTCTCCTTCTCAATCTCTCTCTCTGCAGCACTAACAATAATCTCTCAATTTAGTATGATCTCCAATTACAAACTGAATCTTGATAAAACAGAATTCTTCCCCCTTAACTATTTCCAGAAACTAGAAGTAGTTAACATGGGAATACAGTGGCGATCAGATAAACTTAAATATTTGGGCATCTTCCTCCACTCTTCCCCTAAGATTATGAGAAAGCACTTCATCTTGATGCCATCAACACTGTTATAAAGGATGATATCTAGCATTGGTCCCTATTACCTCTTTCCCTGTGGGGTCGCATGAGCATAGTAAAAATGAACATCCCACCCCGCATACTTTATCCATTGCAAATGTATAACTGGCCCTGCCAAGTTCCTGGTTCACTCAAGTTCATAAAGTCCTCACCTCTTTTTTATGGGCAGGAAAAAAATCAAGGAGAAGCTATGGTAAACTCACTCACCAGAAAACAGACAGGGACCTACAAGCTCCCAACTTTTACCTATATTATTTGGCCATTCACCTCACTAGAATGTGGTATTGGATACTACCTTCAAGCTATGCTACTGCCTCTTCCTATTCTCCTCTTTGGCTGGAAACTGAAAATTCCTTATGCCTCACACATGATTTGAACCCAAGAGCTCTTCCCTTCCCCTGTGGAAAGAAACTTTCCAATTGGTTGAAAACCTCTCCATTAGGCTCCCTTTTGTCAACACAATCCCAGCTTAATACCCTCCTTAAGGTTTCCAGGACCAGAGATGTAACACAACCGTTCCTCAACAATCCAGATTTTCTAATCTCAGGTAAACCACTTAGGCCAAATGTGTTTTGGCCTAACACGGGACTTGAGAGAGTGGATGAACTAGTCAATTATCACAAATTGATACGTTTCCAGGAGGCTTGCCTCCTCTATAACTGGTCACCTACTCACATATTTAAATATCTGCAGATTTCCCATATGCTGCTATAACACTTTGGCACTGGATTATGGACCAAGACTTTATCAGCTATCCTGACACCATACCTTAATTCTCTCCTGTCCTCTCACTTGATAGCCCACGCTTATAAATTTCTACAAACCACAGTGGCTGGACTGGAAGGGCAAAGAAGTTACTGTTGGGACTAGTCCCTATTACCCTCAACCTCCCTCAGAAACTGGGCAAGAATTTGGAAACATGTCTACAGCTACATCAAATGGGACAAGTATAGATACATGCAGTTTCAGATTAATCACAATTTGTACTACACCCAATCAATCTATATAGGATGGGGCTGCTACCCTCCAATCTCTGTCCCAAATGCTTGTAGCTTCCTGGAGACCTGCTGCACATGTTGTGGTCATGTGACAAGGTTTCCTTTTCTGGAATTGCATCAAATCTCATCTAGACCCATTGCTATCTCTTTCCGACATGTTTACCCCTGAAATCTGCATTTTAGGGGATTATACAAATCTTCAAGGCCATACTCAAAGAGCCTACATGGCTTTAATATCAGCCTGTGACAAAAGAGTACTGCTCAGACACTGGATTGACGCACTGACACCTTCTCATACTGAATGGTTCCAGGAAATCATATTTTCCCTCCAGGAAGAACAGGTTATTGCTGGGAGGACTAACAGACTGGAAAAATATAAACAAGTCTCGGATCCTCTCTTTAGCCTGTTGATAACTCAATCCACTCCAACCCCTTCAGTTTCAGGTGTCCCTGCCTAATACAAACAATTCTCCTTCCAAGATATAACTCAGCTCATACCCAGAAATTACCTTTGATTCAATATTTGTGGCAGCTGAGTGGGCAGGGAGGGTATGGGAATTGAGGGGGGGTGAGCCGGGATGAGTGGGAGGGGGTTGGGTGGGGTACAGGCACTGATTACTACTTTGTTCAGTGATTGCTGTACCTCTCTCCTGATCCATATTGTATTCAATTAGGTATACTCAGCAATCTGAATATGTTTTGCTCTAAGGATGCCTCTACAATTATCAAGAAATCAATAAAGTTTACTTAATTAAAAAGAATGCAGCAGCACCCCAGATTCAATCATATCACCCAAGTGCTGGGTGAACTGCACGGGCTGCTGGTGCCCTGGCACATCACCTTCAGGGTTGGTCTTTTGACTTACAAGGCCCTACGTGGATTGGGTCCGGGCTACCTGATGTATCTCCTGCATTCCAATGTCCCGTCTCGCCCCCTCAGATCAGCTACCGGTGTTCTCCTGGAGATCCCCTGAGCAAGGCTAAAGAGCTCTGGGGACCAGGCATTTGAGGTGGCTGCCACAGTGTTATGGAATTTACTGCTAGAGCACCTCTGGGAGGCACCCTCTACTGCAGTTTTTAAACAACAGCTGAAAACATTTCTGTTTGCAAAGGCTTTTGGGGTCTGAGGTGGGCCATTTAGGAACTCAAATTGGTACAGTGTTTTTTAATTATGTATGGGATTTTATTTGTATATGTTTTTATTACTGTTCCTGTTCTTATTTGTATTTTGTATCTGGAATATTGTTGTAAGGGCACCCTGAGCCTTCAGGGAAGGGCATCCCAAACAAACAAAATCTTCTACTACTACTACTACTACTGTGTGTACTGGTGGCAATCTGGCACATCAGCACCTACATACAGCCTTGACAACTGCATGAAATGGTTTTATGGTAAGGGGGATGTTAGCAAGGACACCAGAAAACCTCTCCTACTCTTCTGCCAGTGACACTGCATGCTTCCTGTTTGAGGAATGGAGGTCCCTGGAAGAGAGGAGGAGGAGGAGGACAGGATTACCCAGGTGGAGAAGAATGCTTCCATCCACACCCAGAGTAATAAAGAGACAAACTCCTGTATGCAGCCTGAATGTAAGGCAGGGGAAAGTTCTAAGGTTGTTGTTAATGTTGGAGATGGCAATGAAGCTGATAGGCCTTTCGAAATATTGACAGTTGTGAAATCGGGAGTGCAGTTACATGCACCTGAAGCTCTCCAAATCAGGCCAGAAGAAGAACACTTAAATTAGGAGCTTCAAGGACAACAGCAGTACCTGTTGGCAATGCTGGCTGATGAGTAAGCCACATTTGAAGCTGCAAGACTGCAGTTCTGAGCAGATGGTCAAGATCCACAATAAGGTGTGGCCAGCGGACCTCTGAGGTCTGACAAGCTAAAGACAGCAGGAACGGGCACGCCAAAAACACTCAGCTGTTCCAGTGAAGTTGAGTGGCTGAAACTATGTCAAGAACTGCCTCCCACGCAGCAAACTACATAATCGCTGGTTGGAAGCTGTTTGACCTCAGGAAGCCTAGAGCAGAGACCTTTGGGACCATGGTGTCCAGTGCATGGATTCTGCGATTCCAGTTCTACTTCAGAACCACAGACACACTTTCTTTGTGAAGGAGGCCCTTCTAACTGCAGAGTGGGAGAGGGATCACTGGGATGGAGGCTGATCTCCTGGAAAGCCTCCTTTTGACACTGCCATCCACAACACCACAAAAACTACTGTGACAGTTGCCCTCTTCTTGCAAGCAATCCGAGGCTCTCTGGACCCTCTGCTGGGCCTGGATTCTTATTTTACCCCACAGATCTGTTTGTTGGGCCTTTTCTTGGGGGATATGTTAGAATGCCGCAAAGCCTATATGTCTCTCATCGCGGTGGTGGCTAAACTGGTCATTACTTGACACTGGCTGGATCAAGATAACCCCTCCCTAAGAGAATGGCATGCGGAAGTACTTCAAGCTCTTGAACTAGAGAGGCACATCACTTCTTGGCAAAATTGCCAGAAAGCATTTAACAGGAGATGGGGCCCGTTCGTTGGCCCTGCTACCCATCCTGCACTGTAGATCAGCCAGCCCAACTGTATAAAGAGGGGGTCACTTAATCTGAAATTGTACACACCCCAGAATAGGGTTGTTGCTCTAATCTCTGTCTGTATAGTAACATTCTGGTTGTAGACTAGCTGAAATAGGTACGTAGCCTCTATTGTGGGTGCTCCAGGTTTGGGGGGGGGGAACTTGGTTTGGATATAGGATTATTTTTTCTACTATCAGGCCTATCCATGAGAGACACACACTTCTGTTTCAACCAGGCTTTACAGTTTTATAGTCATAGCTCTCCTTTGCAATGTGGGTCATTTCATTATTGAACTTGGGGGGGGGGGCTATTGAGATATGGTATGTTTTTGTTTGTGTTTGATATATGTGAAAATTCAGTAAAGTATATTAAATTGAAAAAAAAAGAAACTACTGTGACAGTACCAAATCAGGTAAATCTTCTACTCATTCAGACTTTGTAAGTACTGTGGCCTATAATGTTCAGGGGGCAAGGGCTTGCCTTCTGCTACTTTAGGCTCACTTGAACAGGCTCTGGAATTACTTCCAGAAATCCAACTTACCCCAAATCCTGAACTGTTCCCTACTGTGTCTGTAACCTCTCACCCAGTCACTGATGTCTGGGAGAACACAGACTGGTGCCCTGCCAAACCCAGTTTCCACAACACAGAATCCTGTTGTGTCTGAGGCTTTACACCCTGATCGCATAGAAACAAACCCTGCAAACACCAAGACTGCTGAGGTGGCTCCCCTCCAACCCTATATCTTAGCATAGCCAGTATGTATCTGAGCCTTCGAACAGTGACATCCAATAGTTATTCCCATGTGCCTAATCCAACCAGGAGGGGTCAGTCCCTCCAAACACAAGGTCCAGACCTGAAAAAACCTAAAACATTTGCTAGCCTTTTTCATACAGCCCATGCCCTAATCCTACCAGCTAAACGGCAAATGCAGTATGCAACAGGTCCTGTATAAGGGGGCCTGGACCAGCTTACCTGCAAACACAAACATTTATAGTTGTCTTTACAGGTACTGGAGACTGCAGCAGGGCTTTGGCAACTGCTCAGCATCTTAGCAACATTAGGTATGGGGAAGCAGCTCTATCCTTATTCCCTGACTTAGCGTACAGCACACATCTTTGTAAAAAGGCTTTTGATAGGGTAAGGACTGCTCTCCAGCAACACAAAGTATAGCACCAACTTCTGCTCTCTATGAAGTTAAGGCTTGTGTGGAATGAACAGACTCATAATGAACCCAAAGACGCTGCTAGAAAGGTGCAACAAATTGAACAGGAGCTCTGGACATGAGACAGAGAAGAATCGGATGGCACAGACTAACTATGTGAACAGTAAAGTATTTCCTGTTCTACAGTGACTGTTGGACTTTATTTTAAGTGACTTGGTGCAAATGTAGAGTTTGCTTTTTTTCTTTTATCTTTTCCAAACCTAGATATAATCCAGATTAAAATGGCATGTTAATGCCATTCTTACTCCAGGTGTGGACAGTTTTAAGTTCAGTATGGTGAGGGACTAGAGACTTTCCTTACTCACCGAATGGTAACAAAATATTCAGCTGAACTGGGATAAAGAACCATGAACATTTTATAAGACTTTCATTTCTGTTCTCTGATCGTGGTGGAGGTGGTGTTGGGGGTGGTGGGACTGCACTACAGCAGATGTACTATATTGTACCACATTTTCTTTTGTTACTAAAATGCCAGGTTCAGCCTTCATCCACCTCGAGACTTGTATTGCCATGCAATCACTGAGCATCATTCCTAAATAAGTAAATATACACGCATGTAGTATGTCATTGCTTGGGGGTGCTAAGCTATAGTTGCCATGTTGAACATGAGTTATGATTAATGACATATTAGTTAACCAGTTAAATTACACAGGTTTAGCTAGTTCTTTAACATAAAATCTATGATCCAGTAGGTTTAGAGGATCTAATTTAAGGGAATATCATTGTGTTCACAAGTTCTGAAGTATGATGAGGGATAGCAGTAGGCTAAGCCTGGATGGCAAATGAGAATTTTACTGTGCATGTATCCCTGTAGAGCTCTTAGGTGATGTGCCAGCTGCATTATCAAATGTTAATGATTATGCAGTATTTCCCCTGTGTGTATCGTATTTATTTATTTTATTTTATTTTACCAGGATAGGGCTCCATTGAGCAAGCTCACTTTCAAGAAGGTCTTGGGTAGGACAGTATACATTACAATAAGAGGCTGAAATATAGCACAATAGTTCCACAGTATGTACAGTTCAGAGTGTATAAAATACAGAATAACATGAGGATATAGTACATTACAATAAACAGGAAGAAATATATATATATCACAATAGTTACACAGTAAGTACAGTTCAGAATATATAAAATACAGAAAAATATGCGGATACAAATTACAACTTGATTCTACATACAATTCTTATACAATGAATTAGATAGCAGGTAACAGCACGATAACATGTTTGTGTTTTTTTACAAAGATTTTCAATCATTGAGGTAAATACTGAGTAGCTGACCATGCCAGTGAATTTAAGGGATCTCTGTAGCATATTCCAGAATGCTGGGATGACACTACTTATTGCCATTTTGCCAAAATGTGTGGAAACCTTTGGAGTGGCAAATAGTAAATAATCGTTTTTCCTCAGGGAGTATGCACCATCGTACTTTTTGAATAACACTGAGATGATGTAACTAGGAACCTCCTCTGTAAGTACTTTAAAAGCCCAGTTGTATCAGTTTTTTAGCCTTCTAGTAACTAGAGAAGACCAACCAACAGCATTATATAAAGTACAGTGATGTGTTCTTGGTGCCATATTAGTAATAAATCTAAGGGCTCTGTGGTACAGGACATTCAACTTGTGCAAGTGGGATGGCAAGCATTGACCATAGATTAAATCAGTATCCTGTGATAGGGGCATCTGCTATTGAGCACTTACAAAAAAGGGCGACTCAATAGCGATGCCTGTTCACAGGGCTACTGGACAGGGGGTGAATACGGATATAGTGACATCCTGTCGCTATATGTACACGCGCGTGTGGGGGGCGAGTGCGCAATGCAATGGGCGGAAGGGGAGGGAGGGTTCATGAGGCATAGTGCAGTGGTAGGTTGCTGAGCTGGCCCTGTGGTGTGGCTGGGTGGGTGGCAAGCTTGGGTTGCGAGAGTGCCGGGTTTGGTTCTGGGCGTGCATTCGTTTAGTTGTGCACCCGGCTTAAAATTGTTTTTGTCCGGCTTTCCCCCCCGACATGCACCCCCTGGAGTGGAGAATCTTTTAGTATGGGGGTGTGGGGAACATAAGCAAACAAACAAACAAAAAAAGTTCCTGGCACACTTTTGCCATGTGCCAGGAATGTACATTGGCAAAATAAATTTTTGCCAGTGTACATTCGCCCCTAACGGCGATCGCCTTTCCATGATCGCCATTATCACATAGAACCAAAACATCAGCATAATCAATGGGAAGAGTTCCAAGATATCCTTTGCAGGTTGACTATTTTGACTTTATTTGATATTGCTATCCTTCCATGTGATGTATTGTGAGTTGAATAGCTTGCAAAATCATAAATAAAATTAAAAGAAAGTGATTTGGGTTCTTTACTTCCACCTGAACATCCACCACGACACATCAGAGATGGGCAGAAGGGACCTCAGTTTAATCTCTCAGCCACAGGAAACCAAATCCAGGGAAGAGGCAGCACTTAGTTGGACCTATTATGCCTCCATTGGATGCAAAGACCTCCTCCCAATGTGGCATCCTGTTGATGCTGTGAGATGATGCTCCTTCAAGCCAAGTTGGGAGCTGTCAGTTGACCAGTATGAATCCCTTTTTTCATTCTCCTAAATGCTCCTCTTTCCAGTGGACTGGTATCAAGCCTTCAAAGGCCTACAAGGAGCGCGATCCCTCTCATCACGTACTACCTTCTGCACCTCTCTCCTCCCATCTCCTCCTAATGGCTTCAGCACTTCCCCCAGTTAGTGGACAGCCAATTATCAAATGCAGACAAATATTGCCCTAATAAATACTCAGACAAGCTTTTGTGAAGCAAAAAGCACAGATTCAGGTAGGAGTCATAACTTTAAGTGCAGCTATGAATTGTGATGCTGACCTCCTAATGATCTCTCCCAGAGGCATCCTTCATAGTGAAAACAACACCAGGAATAGGAGGGCCACTGCAGTACGTTGTGTTATTTCACTGCCGAGGTGTATTTATAACAAAATAATTATTAGGTGTATTTATAACAAAAATTGGCCTCAGAATCCAAGCAACTTTATTGGTATAAACACGCCACCTGACCATTTATGAATCAATGATATAAGGTCAGTTAATAAAGAACAGTTACTTAAGCAATATACCATGAGAGGGTGTGGGTGATGCCAGCATTTACCCATGCCTGGTGTGTTGTTCTGTCACAAGGTGCAGCCAAGTGACCAGCAACACACCAGAAGTGGGTAAATCCTGGCATCACCCACACTGTCGAGGGGTATATTGTGATTATGCAATAACTGGTTTTTTTTTTTTTTGTGAGGGGAAAAAATAAAGAGTTTTTTATTTTAAGTTATTTTTAGTGAATTTATTCATCCGCGATACAAAATAATTCTTAGTTGGTAGCTAGTTCTGAGGTCCAAATGTTACACTGTGTCATGTTTGCTTTTTTGCTGAGGCAGCATGGGAGTCGTGCCTTTTTTTAGAGAGTACAGAAGTAAGAACTGGTTGTTTATAGCACCATCATCGTGTAGCATGTGATGTGAATGTTGGTGCTGAATGCATCAAAGAATGAGTTCTGTGCACGGTGTTGTGAGGAAAGAAAAAATTACTCACCTTAGTAATGTTGTTTCTTCTAATGGAATCTTGCTATATTATGACTAATGCAGTTTGTCCCACCATTAGAACTGCTCCGTCCCACCATTAGAACTGCTCCGGAGGTGAAAGAGTTAACTTCCATGCAGAGCATGGAACTTAGAGCGCGAGCTCAGTTAGAAAAAGCTCTGTCTAGGACATTTCAAACCGAAACTGTCAGATCTTTTCGAGCAAAACTCACTAAGGCTCTGTGTGGAAGCTGTAACCTACACTAGCCAACTGGCTACTAAAATATTAGCACATTTTCCTGGTCCCAACACCAAGACTCAAGTCAGGGAAACAGAAAGATAAGATAAAATAAAACACAACACCCAAACACCCCAACAAGAAGGGGTGGAAAACATAAAAGGGGGCATCAATACGCGCAACAGTGGAATGCCCACCCCATACCCAAAGTAGAAGTTTTGAGAGGGGCAGGCTGGGGGGAGGTCATAATATAGCAAGACTCCATTAGAAGAAACAACATTACTAAGGTGAGTAATTTTTTCTTCAAACAACATGAAGTCTTGCTATATTATGACTAATGCAGACTACACAGCAGTACCTCTATGGAGGAGGGACAAAACCTACTTAGGGAATAGGCTCTGAAGCACGGTATGTTAAACCGAGCATCCCTCCTGGCCTGGATATCCAGGGAGTAATGCTTGGTGAAAGTGTGTACTGTTTTCCAAGTAGCTGCTTGACATATCTCTAAGATAGGGATGTCTCTGGCAGCAGCTAGAGACGCAGCTGTACCTCTGGTAGAGTGAGCCCTCAGGCCTGAAGGGGAACCTTACCCAGTTTTTGATAGCAAAATTGATACAAGAGACAATCCACCTGGCAATGGATTTCAGTGGCAGGTTTTCCTTTCCCAACCTCACCATAAGTGAGAAATAGTTGGAGGGAGTCAAACCTGTGACCCTTGGTACGCTCTATGTAGTAACTTAGGGCCCTCTTAACATCTAAGCTGTGCAGCCTCCTCTCACCAGCGGAGGAATGGTCAGTGAAGAACACTGGAAGTGAAATAGATTGGTTAAGGTGGAAATCTGAAACCACCTTAGGCAAAAACTTCCTGTTAGTCTTGAGGACTACCTTATCCCTGTGAAAGGAAGTAAAGTCAGTCTCCACTGATAAAGCCTGTAACTCACTTATGCGCCTGGCAGAAGTGATGGCTACTAGAAATACAGTTTTCCAAGTCAAGTACTTAAGCTTTACCGAAGACAGAGGTTCAAAGGGGGGGTTGCATCAGCTGAGCAATGCAAACATTAAGATCCCAGGCAGGGGCAGGGTCCCTGAATGGTGGACTGGTATTAAGCAATCTCCTAAAAAACTTGGAAAATACAGGGTGAGCAGAAAGAGAAGAGGGCTTCCCTGCTGAAATAAAAGCAGAGACAGCTGCCAAATGCACTTTCAGGGTAGCTGGTCTCAGTCCCAAAGAATTAAGATGGACCATATAGTCCAAAACAGTGGGCAAATCAGCAGATTCCGGGGAAATATGTTTCCCAGAACACCATATGGAAAACCTTTTCCACTTGGAGTTATAGGTAGCCCTGGTGGAAGGCTTCCTAGAAGCTTTCAAGATCTCGAGAACACCCTGAGAAAGTTGTAGATCAGCAAACTCTAACTCCTCAAGAGCCAGGCCTTGAGGTTGAGGGATTTGAGATTCGGAGTACCAGACTCTCCCCTGGGCACAGGTTAACAGATTGTGGTTCCTGGGGAGACACAGGGGAAGATGGACTGCTAAGGACAGAAGGAGTGGGTACCAGGGCTGCCTGGCCCAGTCTGGAGCAATCAGAATCATCTTGCAGGGCTGAGATCTGATTTTGACTAGCACCTTGAACAGGAGAGGGAAGGGGGAAGGCATAGAGAAACTTCCCTTCCCAATCGAGGAGAAAGGCATCCAGGGGGACTGAGCCCAACACTGGGGCCTGCAACAAAAAGTGGAAGTTGATGATTGTCTGGGGCTGCAAAAGATCTATCTGAGGGTGCCCCATCTGGCAAAAACTATCCCCAGTACTAGGGGATCCAGTGACCATTCGTGATGGCCCTGGGAAATCCTTGCTGAGAACATCTGCCAGGACATTGTCCTTGCCTGGGAGGTGAACTGCTATGAGGGAAGTGTTCAGGGATAAGCCAGAGACCACAACTTATTGCCTCGGTGCACAAGGTCAAGACCGAGTGCCCCTTGTTTGTTGATGTACCACATTGTAGTGGTGTTGTCTGTTCTGACCTGTACCACCTTTGTTCTGAACAGATGCAGAAAAACCTGAAGTGCTAGAAAAACAGCTCTGAGTTCCAACAGATTGATGTGGAGCAGAGATTCCTGAGGGGACCACAACCCCTGGGTGGAGAGGTCGCCCATGTGAGCTCCCCATCCCAAGAGGGACGCATCTGTAGTAAGGGTCAAGGAGTGAGATAGAGGGATGAAGGGCACCCCTTGTCTCAGATTGCTCTGATCCTGCCACCACTGAAGGCCTGGATCAGGTTGAGTCACTGGGATTAACTTGGATAGAATTTCTTTTGAGACCAGAAGGCTCTCAAATGGAACTGAATGTTCCTCATCTGAAATCTTGCTCCTTGCACTACAGCTGTGGAAGCAGCCATGTGTCCTAGGAGCTGCAGGAAATGCCTTGCTGGTCGAGAGACCTGCAGAGTGAAGGACGAGGCCAGGGCCACCAGGGTCCTTACCCTTTCTAGGGGAAGGAAGGCTCTGGCCTGCTTTGTGTCCAGTTCTGCACCTATAAAGGTGAGTACCTGGACAGGTTCCAGAACTGACTTTGGAAGATTGAGAAGAAAGCCCAGAGAGGTAAGCAGCTGCTGGCAACTTGCAGGTGTGTATTTGACCTGTCTGGAGACTGGCCCACAATGAGCCAGTCGTCCAGGTAGGGAAAGATGGCAATCTTTTGCCTTCTTAAATGAGCAACTGCTACTGCCAGACATTTTGTGAATACCCTTGGGGCAGAGGTAAGGCCGAAGGGCATTGCTCTGAACTGATAATGGCTTGAGGGCAGTTTGAATCTGAGGTACTTTTGGTGGGAGCTTCTGATAAGAACATGGAAGTAGGCATCCTTGAGGTCCAGGGAAGCTAGCCAGTCCCCTGGCCTTAGGGAGGGTAAAATCATTCCCAGAGTCACCATTTTGAATTTTGGTTTTAAAAGGTGCTTGTTCAGATATCTTAGGTCCAGGATGGGCCGCCACTCTCCTGTCTTTTTTGGGGTAAGGAAGTACCAGGAGTACAAACCCTTGCCCTGGTGTAGGGGAGAAACCCTTTCTACAGGTCTGAGAGCCAGGAGGTTGAGACTTCTGTTTCAAGGCAAGAGTCTCTAGAGGGTTTGCAGGTGGAAAAGATCTGATTCTCATCTTTGGAAATTTTTTGAAGCTGAGAACCAGACCCTGGCTTACTACTTCCAGGACCCACTTGTCTGATGTTAAAGACTCCCAGTCCTGGACGAAGTAAGCCAGCCTGCCCCCTACAGGTAATGGAGAACCGGCCCTGGGCATCCCATCAGGGTGCCTGTTTGGCAGGAGCTTTAGGCTGAGGAGTGGGAGCAGGCCTGCCTCTCCCTCTGAAGAACCCCCTCTGAACATAAGCTGAAGAGGAGGCCTGGGTCTGGTAAAAAGGCCTGTGAAAAGGCCTCCCTCTACCCCTGGGGGGCTGCCTCTGAGGAGTGGCTTGCCGTTCCTTGGCTTGTGCACTCCTATAAGTGGTTCTATATTCATCCATTTTCTTCATATAATTCTCTGTCTGCTCCCCAAACAAAGAATTTCCACCACAGGAAAATCCATAGCTAGACTGGGTATCCTGTGACAGTAGTACACCTGAGCCAAGCCAATCTACGAAAAGCCACAGATGTAGCCATGACTCTAGAGGATACATCATTAGAATCCACTGCAGCATGGAATTGCACCTTAGATGCCTCATTACCATCAGCAGCCACCTGCTCCAGCTCCTTGGCAAGCTGGCCAGGGGCCTGTTTGGCTAAAGCCATGACAGTATCCCATCTAGATTTTTGGTATCTCGCAACATAAGCCATATAGTTTGCTTGTCTGAGTCCCAAGGACGCTGCCATGTATTGTTTTTTAGCCATGGCATCAATCTTCCTGGAGTCCTTGTCAGGAGGATGTGAAGCCAGGGGAATATTAGCTTTATCACAGGTGAAAGAAATTCTGTATCAGGACCTGACAAAGTGTACCTCCTGTCCATCTTTTTATCCACAGGAGGCACAGAATTAGGAGCTTTTAAAATTTTTATTGTTTGTTTCCTAAAAGATTTATGTAAAGGAATAGACAATCTCCTGGACTCTGGGATATCCATCATCTCTACAAAGCCAGGCTCCTCTTGCTCATCCACAGCCTCCTCTAAAGGAAGCTGGAGGGTTTCAGCAACTTTTTTATAAAACAGAAAATGAGAAGGGGACCCAGCAAGCCTAGGGGGAGATTCTTCTAAAGGTCTGTCTGGGGAGATGTCCGGTTCAATGGGCACATCCAGACTTTCAAAGTCACATTCACACTGTTCATAATCATCCTCCCCCTCCTCTGGTTCATAAAACTCCTCTATATCATATTCTTGAACCGGTGGAACCGACCGAACTGACCTTTTGCCAGATAGTGGCGGTTCGGACGGAACCGGGGAAAGTGAGTGGACAATTTGTATTGCCCTGGCTATCTCTGCAGCAGTTGGAGAAGGGATTTTTGACTCCACACCTGCTGACTTTCTAGTTCTCTTTGCTGGAACTGGCTCCTCAGAGTCAGCTTTACGCTTGCCCGAGGAAGTCTGGCCCTGGTCAGAGGGCACTCCTCGTTCGTTGGCACCGAACCGGCTGGCCATCCGGTCAGCGGACTTTTGGCCTCTCGCCCCTGAGCCTACCAACTCTCTTATCTAGGGTAGCTGCAGGGAAATTCTTGCAAATCTGGCAGTCTGCATTGAGGTGGTCAAACCCCAGACAATAAACACATATGGTGTGTGGGTCAGCCTTGGCAAAGGCTTCCCCACAGACACTACAGTGTTGAAACCCAGTGGGCCCAGTTTTTCTTTTGGGTTTCTCAGACATAATGCCAGCCTAACCAAAAACTTGCCCTTTTTTTCGGCAGTGCCAGGCAAGACACACTTATCGGTTCCCAACCGTGTCACGGGTCGTGGAAAAAACCGTAATGAAACCCGTTTTTTTTAGAACCGATAAGAACCGGGAACCACACTCTAACAAGCCTTAAAATGCTTCAAAATTAAGTTTAAATACAATCTGATCAGTTCAAACTGAACCGATAAACATTTACAAGTTCCACACAGAAAACCTACCTATTACTTACAATACCATAGACAGAGCTTGAACTGATCGGTTTGCGGTTAAAATAATGATAATCGCGGTTGAATTTAACCGAGAAAAAAACTCTTTAAACCGAGAAAATGAACCGAGCAGCAGGAGGAATCTCCGGAGCGACTGTTCAGTGAGGCGGAGTAAAGAATCTGACAGTTTCGGTTTGAAATGTCCTAGACAGAGCTTTTCTAACCGAGCTCGCGCTCTAAGTTCCATGCTCTGCATGGAAGTTAACTCTTTCACCTCCGGAGCAGTTCTAATGGTGGGACGGAGCAGTTCTAATGGTGGGACAAACTGCATTAGTCATAATATAGCAAGACTTCTTGTTGTTTGAAATATTTTTTTCTTTGAATGGAGCTAGTGTGGTACTGTAAGACAGGGTGGAGGGCGTGATTTTTACAGGAGGAACACTGATCATAAAGGAAACTGGAGTGAGCGACAGTTACAGGAGACGGCAGATGGTTTTCCTGTATTTGAAACTCGCAGTGTAGCAACGGCTGTGGGTCTCACTGTGAACCGTCTTGTGAGCGCTCTACTGGTTTCGGATGTTTGGCTTTAGTGGAAGTGGAGGGTGAAGAGATGTAAATACAGGGATACAAGAAGGAATACATAAATTTTTTTAAATAAAACAGAGCAGTTGTTTTGTAGGTAGCTTCGGGGCAGGATTTTTATAGTGTTCTGCAGTTGCTAGTTGGGTTAGCGAGGAGGTCGTTTGATTTGCTGCTTCACGTAGCGAGGGTTTGAAAGGTGCCAGTGGGGTGCTTGTACTGATACCGCACGGGGATCAGGCGGGCATTCAGCTGGCACTTTTTCCCGTGGGGTATTATCAGGATTTACACATTGTAAATCCTGATAGGTAGCCAATCAGAAGCCAGGATTTAACTTGCCACTGTAGAATTAAGAACTTATTGTAACAGTAGATCTTCGAGGGACCTCAGTCATCAGGTCATACCATAGGAACTTCACCGTCAGTGAAGCATGATCCACATGGAAGAGTTTCAGCAGTACAACAGGGGTCACCCACACCAACGTCATCTGCCGACATCACCAATCCTATAAAGGTGTGAGCGGTCCCACTCCCTCCTCAGTTCTTTCACTCAGAGACAAAGGGAGCATAGCTCGAGCCCTGTGGGACTGAGAAGAGAGAGGTGGACAGGCCCATAAGAAAGGCTGGATACACCAGATAGCCAGTTCCAGGAAAGAGCCCCCATAAGAGGGATGGTAGGAGGGAAAACAAACCTGATGAGTGAGATCCCCTCGAAGATCTACTGTTATGGTAAGTTCTTATATAAGTGTTCTATCTTCTTTGGGGGTGTCTCAGTCATCAGGTCACACTATAGGAACGAGTCTTAAGTAGTTACAGGTGCAAACAGACAGTCTGGGAGGAAGGCCATCCTTAAGCTTAAGACAGGAGGCCTTGCAGAACAGCCCTGCCAAATCCTAAACGGCTCTAGAAGCAATGTCCAGACTGTAGTGCTTGGTAAAAGTATGGATGGTACTCCAGGTGGCAGACACACAAATTTCAGTGGCCGAGACCCCTTGGAAACAAGCTACAGAGGCAGTCATGCCTCTTGTGGAATGAGTTTTTGACAGCTCCTGGCAATCCTTTGTGGTACTTGTAACAGAACACAATGCAATTAGCCAACCATTTAGATAAACATTGTTTAGAAACCTGAACACCCTTTCTGCCTGGGGTGAAAGAAACGAACAACTGCTTCCACTTCCTACATTCCTTGGTTCGGAGCAGGTAATATTTCAAGGTTCTGCACACATCTAATGTATGGAGCAGCGCTTCCCCTGGATTGGCACGCTCAGGAAAAGGAAGGTGGAAAGACTTGTTTAGTGTAAACTCAGACACTACCATAGGGAGAAACTTAGGATTTGTGCGCAAAGACACCCTGTCTTTGTAAAAAATCAAATAAGGTTCCTCGCACCAGAGGGCCTGAAGCTCTGAAATTCATCGAGCCGAAGTAATAGCAACTAAAAATAACACTTTCCAGGAAAGAAAGCGTAGCTCACAAGTTGTGACTGGCTCAAAAGGAGACAGAGTCAACTTCTCCTAACAAAATTCAAATCCCAAGCTGGGACAGGGGAATGGATTGGGGGTTTCAGGTGTAGCATGCCCCTCAAAAAGGTACGGGAGACATCCTGCTGAGCTACGGTGCTGCCATCCATGGGCTCATGAAAAGATGAAATTGCCAAAAGGTGCACCTTGAGGGAGGAGTACTGCAGACCTGAGTCAGACGGAGAGATCAGGTAAAACAGGATCTGGTTCACCGGACAGGTGAAAGGGTCCAGATTATGCTTGGCAGTCAATATAGCAAACTGCTTCCACTTCATGGAATAAGTGGCATGGGTGGAAGGCTTTCAGGCAGCCACTAGGATATCCACCACTCTTTTGGAAACCCCAAATATGGCAGTAGCTACATACTCAGGTGTAAAGCGTGCAGATTGAGGGACCTGAGGTTGGGACAGACCAGGGTCCCTTGATCCTGGGTCAGCAGATTCCTGCAGAGGAGGAGAGGGGCTTGAGGTTCCTCTGCCAGCTGCTGTAGTACAGGAAACCGAATCTGGCGAGGTCAGAATGGGGCTATCAGGATCATGCTGGCCCCCTCCATCTGCAGCTTCATGAGTACCCTCTGAATCAGAGGAAACAGTGGGAAGGTGTTAAGAAACCTCCCGCTCCAAGAGAGGGACAATGTGTCTTGCCAGAAAACTCCAGGCCCTGGATCGAGTGAGCAAAAATTGGACAGTTTTGCATTAAGTGGGGACGTAAAAAGGCCCAGCTCTGGATTATCCCATCTGTCGAATAGATCTTCTGAGGCAGATGACAGAAACTCCCACTCGTGCGTACTGGACTGAGTCCGGCTGAGGCTGTCTGCCAGAGTGTTTAGCACTCCTGGGACATGGATCGCTGAGAGTGTTAGGCCATAGTCTAGTGCCCAATACCACACTCTCATTGTCTCCCTGCATAGGGGATATGAGTTTGTTCCCCCCTGCTTGTTGATATAGTACACATAACTGAGGTTGTCTGACTGAATCAGCTGCTGACCTGAAAGAAGATGGTTCTGAAAGGCCTGCATCACATACATAACCACCCACATCTCCAGGACATTGATATGCAGGAAAGTTTTGATCTGGGGCCAAGAGCCCTGAGTTTGAAAGGGACCCAGATGAGCCTCCCAGCCCCAACCAGATGCGTCTGTGGTGAGGATTTTCTGTACAGAGGAGATCTGAAATGGAACTCCTTGTAACAAGTTCAGGGAGTCCATCCACCATTGGAGCACTTTGCGGGCTGGTGAGGAGACCAGTACCAACTGATCTAAATCATCCATTCTCTGGTCCGACTGTACTCGGAGCGTCCACTAGCGGATGCGCATGTGAAGCCTGGCCAGTTGAACGTTGGAAACGGCAGCCGTCATCAGTCCCAACAGCCTCATGTACACCCTGGCAGGAATAAAACAGCTCTGGGCCACCTCCTGAGCCTAGGCAATAAGGCACTCCACCCTATTTTGTGGAAGGAAGGCCATCCCCTGCCATGAGTCTAGAACTGCTCCTATGTATTGCAGCCTTTGGGATGGGACCAGGACTGACTAGGGCAGGCTGATGGTAATGCCCAGGGTGAAGAACAACTGAAGAGTTCTCTCAAAAGTCCCCAGGAGCTGTTCCTTGGACAGGGTCTTTAGAAATAAGGGAAATGTACATTCCCTCCCTTCTGAGGGCTGCAGCTACTGCTCCTAAGCACTTGGTAAAGACTCGCGGTGCACAGGACAAGCCAAAGGGCAGCACTTTGAACAGGTTATGCTCACCCTGGAAAAGAAACCAGAGGGACCTCCTGTGGGGAGGAAACACTGTGATGTGCAGGTAAGCATCCTGCATGTTAAGAGAACATAGCCAGCCACCTTTCTTGAGAAGGTGAGGTTCTTTAGGTTTAAGACGGGCCTCAGATCTCTGGTCTTTTTGGGGACAAGAAAGAACCTAGAATAAAAAATCTTGTTTCTCTGGTACACAGGCACCAGTGTTTCTCTGGCACCTGGGCACAAGCTCTATGGCCTGTTTGCACAGAAGGGACTGTACCTCCTCCCGGAGAACAGGTAGGTGGGCTGAGGGGTAGTTGGAGGGCAGAGGAGGAGTCTCTGGAAGTTGCTCGGTGAGGTCCAGAGTGTGACCCCTTTCTATAATTTGAAGAACCCAGGCATCTGATGTTATGGTTCTCCACTTATTGAGATGGAGGCAGAACTGACCTCCGACCACCACCTCTTGGTTGGGGACCAGGAGAGGGGGATCTGGCAAGGAGTCATGTGGAGGCTGATCCAGTTGCTGGGGCTGGTCCATCACCTCTAGGATGCCTGGCAACATCTCCAGCATTGGAGTGGGTGGGGAAGGCAGCAGATGCCTTCCTTTTGCCCTGATGCCAAGAGGCTGCTGCTGGCCTACTGGACACCTTTCGAAAAGGAAGGCGCTGTCTACCCTTAGATTGCACGTGATAGAGTGGGCAGATTTGATAGCCCTGCCAGATGCCTGCAAGTCATTAATGATGTCCTGGACATCTGGCACAAAAAGCTTTGAGCCACTGAAGGGGGCATTCAGCACCTTCTGCTGAACATCAGCTGCAAAACCAGGGACCCTTAGCCAGGAGTGCCTACGAAGGTAAATGCCGGTGGCAGCAGCTCTGGCAATAGTGCCCGAGATATCATAGAGGGTCCGCAGGAGGTGCTTGCTAATATCTTCAGTGGTCTACACCTCCTCTTTCTGCATACCCTCTGGGAGGGCCTGGGCAGCAGCCTTGCCCTTCTTCCAGTTGGTATTCTGGTACTTTACCATGTGGGACATGTAACGGGCAATACTCAGCCCAAGAGTGAAGGAGGCATAAACCCTCTTGCCCCAAAGATCAATTCTGCATGACTCTTTCTCTGGGGGGAGGGAGCTAAGATGCTAGGGCACCTTAGACCTGTCATGAGCTGTCTTTATAAACACTGAAGCCATTTCAAGTTGGGCAGCATAATGTGGAAACCTCCTAGGGGCATGGTAAAGTTTATCTGCCCTGTGGAGCATAGCTGGCACCATGTCAGGTCTGTGCTAGGTGCAGTAGTAACATTCCTCAAAGCAGGGAGAATGGGAGGAATGAGCTTAGGAGGAGACTCCGGGATCTCCAGAAAATCCACCAGATCTTTTCTGTTGACATCCTCCTCCTCAGTATGAAACCCCATAGTAGAGGACAACTGCTTCATCACATTGAAGAAGGTGGGGTCCTCTGGAGAGACCTAGGATTGTGTTTGACAAAATCTTTGCTGACTGAGGAAGGTGAGGCTCTGTCTAAGGTGAGGGTTTCTTCCTCCTTCTCCCCTTCCTCATCAGGAAGGATAAGATCAGGATGGTACTCCTCCTCATCGTCGACTTCTTCCAGATCAAGGTCAGACGTTTGAGGCACTGACAATGGCCCGCAGGGAATGACCAGCGTCCGTCGAGGAGGAGTCAACAATGAAGCTGCCGTCAACAGTGCAGGCAATGCGGGCCTGTATGCGCCTAGCTGGTGAACAATCACTGAGGTAAATTTAGTCAAATCTCATTGAAGTCGATGAATGTTGAAGACTGCATTGATGAAGGGGGGGGGTCCATGGCGCAGGGAGTGATGACCCACCAGAAGGGCCCTGGGACCCCAAAGAGCCTGAAGGCCAAGGGCTTGGGATAGGATCAGGCCTCGATGGAAGGGTCGTCAACAACGGGTTCAACGACCCAGAGGTCGATGACCAACTGCTCTAAGAAAAATTTACTTACCATAGTAGTTTGAAGTTTATTGTTCTAGGAATTAATACCTTTGAGCCAAGGCTCTTTTACAAAGGTTCCACGTCATTAAGTACAAAAACATAGTAGACAGTGTTACAAACAATCAGTAAGCCGTTTAACAAGGCCACAACTTAAACAGTAACATTTATGTACAGAAAAGAAAAAGGAACTCAGAGGCAGTGTCAAGGGCAATGAATAAGGACTGGAGAGCTTGAGAGGGAAGAGAGGGAGAAATAAGAAGTTTAGGAGCAGACAGAACCAGGTTAGTGGTACTCAGGTTGTCTTTGTCAAAGAGGAGACCATGGTGGTTGAGTGAAACAAATGTAAGTGCACTCAGTGGGATGAGACTTTAGTCAAAGCAGTCACAGGAGCTGGAGGCTGTGAGGTTGTAGTAATCTGGTTTCTTCCAAGGGACTCTTACTGTATTCTGAGTAATGCAGTATGGTCTCACCATAGGTCCGCCTCAGAGCCAAAATGGTTACTAGAACCTATGCTAATAATGGAACGTTAGGCTCGAGTTCAGTTTTCAAACCACTGTCCCTGGAATACATCCTGCAACTGTCAGATTCTTAAGGAACAAGCATGCTAACAAGCTATCTAAACTATACTAATATATAAAATGTATGGACAGTGTCTATTAACCCCTGTTTTCAATCAGTTTATAACCTGATGATCCCATCGTTATGCCATCAGTATGTTGTAAACCTTGCTTAACTATGTCATAATGATGGGATTACAGGATAGAATATCACCACCTGTCAAAATTCTTGGAAAGGAAACGTGATCTGCTGCTTGGACAGTCATTCAAAAGACACACATTCCATTCAGACAGTTACAGATCCGCTGCAGTATAGATCACAATGGCTAATTTCAGCACTTCAGTTGCTCAACATACAAAGCAGAAGGCATTCATAGCCGAGCTGTAGAACAAACGCACATTGAAAAAAACTGTATTTTTTTTTTACCACAGTGGCTAGTTTTTCCATCCACTATAAAAGACAATGCCTGAGTAATGATGGTCAACCACGGACGTAATCACCTCTCGTGGTTGCCATGACAACTGTGAACCTCTCAAGCTGCGCTCTCGATGTTTACTTGGTTGCCCTGGCAACTGCTTGAGGTGATTACATTGTGGTTAACCACTGTTACTCAGGCATTATCCTCTATATAATTAGCTAATAACAACAGCCAACAATAATAATAATCCCCTTAAGTATAGTGTGGGCAACAATAAGACTCAAGTCACTAGCCCAACAAAAGAAACACCCACTGGTTTCATACAGCACAGATAGCTGTGCTGCAGTGCCATAGGTTCTAGTAGGGGAGGCACGGTGGGAGATCAGAAGGATTCCCTTGGAAGAAATAAGATTACTATGGTAAGTCATTTTTTCTTCAAACCCCAGGAAATCTTTCTGTATTCTGACTTATGCAGACTACCAAAGCAGTACCTTTGGAGGAGGATCAAGAACCTATTTGGGAAACTGTGTCTGTAGTACTGCTGTGCCAAACCTGGCATCACTTCTAGCCTGAGAATCCAGACTGTAGTGTTTGGTAAAGCTATATACAATTTTCCAGGCAGCTGCTTTACAAATTTCCAATAAAGGAATGTCTCTTGCAGCTGCTATCGAAGGAGCTGTACCCCTTGTAGAGTGAGCCCTAAGTCCTACTGGGGCCTTTTTGCCCACTTTGCTGTAGCAGAACTGGATGCAGGCAACAATCCAGTGGGCAACAGACCTCTTCAAGGCAGGTTTGCCCTTTCCCACTTCTCCACAGTTCAGGAAGAGCTGTGTCCTATCCTGTCTGTAGCCCTTTGTGTGGTCCAAGTAGTAGCTTACAGCTCTCTTGACATCAAAGCTATGCAGTCTTCATTCCCCTGAACTAGAGTGTTCAGTGAAGAAGACTGGAAGAGTGATTGACTGGTTGTGGTGGATATCTGATACCACCTTAAGAAGGAATTTCCTGTTAGTCCTAAGAACTACCTTGTCCCTGTGAACTGCTATGTAATCTGGCTCTGTGGACAGGGCCTGGAGCTCACTAATTCTCCTAGCTCAGGTAACAGCCACCAGGAACACTGTTTTCAATGTCACATATTTAAGGTCTGCTGAGGACGTGGGCTCAAACGGTGGCTGTGTTAGTTGGCCAATACATACACTGAGGTCCCATGCAGGAGTGGGTTCCCTGTGAGGGGGTGTAAGTGCAATAGGCCCTTAAAGAACTTTCTGAATACCTGGTTAGCAGCCAGGGATACCCCCTTCCCAGCTGAAAGGTAAGCAGAAACAGCTGCCAAATGTACCTTCAGGGTGGAAGGCCTCAGGCCAAGGGAATGCAAGTGAGCCAGATAGTCCAGAACAACTGCCACGCCAGCCTAGCAATGGTCTATCTGCTTCTGCTGGCACCAGATGGAAAATCCCTTCCATTGTGAGGTGTAAGTCTTCCTAGTAGAGGGCTTCCTAGACACCCTTAGGACCTCCAGCACTCCCTCAGAGATGCAGGTCTGCATACTCTAAATCCTCAAGAGCCAAGCCCTGAGTCTGATGGACTGGAGATTGGGGTAAAGGACCCTGCCCTGTGATGATGTCAACGGGTTGTGTCTCCTGGGTTTAGTTGCTCTCAGCCAAGCAAATCTCCTCAGGGACACCAAGGTTGCCATTTGCCTGGCTGCAATCATTGGCATCCACTGCCATCCAAAACTGACACTTAGCGGCTTCAGTACCTCTCTTAGCAGCCTCTGACAGGTCAGATGCCATGCGTCCAGGGCATTCCTTGGCTATCTCCAAAACTATGTTCCAGAAACTTTTCTGGTACCTGGATACATATGCTATATAGGTGGCTTGCTGATGGCTAAGAAGGCTCCCAGGTATGATTTCTTAGCCACAGAATCCATCTTCCTGGAATACTTCTCAGAGGGATGTGATGCCAAGGGGATGCCTGCTTTGTCACATGCAGCAGCATGCACCACTCCCTCATGGCTAGGATGCCCAAAAAGAAACTCAGCTCCTGATTTGGCCACCCAATATTTTCTATCCATCCTCTTGTCTACTGGGGGAATGAATGTTGGGGTCTGCAGAATTTTTGCAGCCTGTCTTTTTAAAGATTTTTGGATGGGCAGCAACAGTCTTTTTGTTGTTGGCACGTCCATCATCTCCATGTAATCTGGTTCCTCTTCCTCCTCTGTGGACTCTTGAGTGGAGAGGTCCAGGGTTTGTACCACTTGTTTCATAAAGGCAAAGTGGGTTGAATAATCTTCCGCTGCCTTATCAGGGGAATCAGGATTATGAGGATCAGGAGACACCTCTGGTTCAATAGGTTCACCATAGTCCTCATCCTCTTCCTCATCCTCCTCAGCAAAAACATCGGTCAACTGTTCCAGGGAACCGAGAGGGAACCCAAATCTGGAACTGAGAGTTGTGAACTGGGATGCAGAACTGATACCGCGGTACCGGTTTGCAGCACTTGTAAAAGGCCTATGGTGTTAGCTATAGCCTCTGCCGGTTGGAACTGCTGGAACCGTCGGTTGTGGTTCCTTTGCTGAGTGCTTCTCCTTCCTCTTCTTCTTTGCAACACTTACCGGTTCAGTGGCAGTATCTGCAGTTCACTTTTTTGACAAGGAACAATCACCCTAGTCAGAGGGCTACTCACTTGGTTCTTTAGGCTTCTCCTTTTGAGAAAGGGAAGGTTTCTCCGAAGCTGGATCAGCAGCTTTCTTGGACATTTTCTCTTTCAGTCGGTTCAAACGTTTATCCAGCATCGAGTGAGGAAAATTCTTACAAATCTCACAATCTGCCTTTAAATGTTCGAACCCCAGGCAGATAACACAAATTAAGTGAGGATCTGCTTTAGCAAATGCTTCCCCACACTCTGTACAATGCTGGAAATCCATTGGGCTGGTTCTTTTCTTGGGTAGTGACATAACCAAGAGAAAACCCTAATAATGGGTTTTCTGTGAGAAGTCGTCCCACACAGAAAAACAACATACTTTCCTCCCCATGATCGGGTTTAGCGACCAAAGAAGAACTGAGGTTTAGCCCAGTTTCTCCCATAAAATATATAACTGGCCCAAGAAGGTTAAAATACTTACAAGAAATAGAAAAAACGTTGGTTCCCTTCGGGTAAATGAACCGAGAAGACACCGAAAGACTTACCAGAAAAACACTAAATCTAGACTAATCTACCTGTAAACTCAAGGGCAGTGCTTTAGAAATGAACAGAAATAAAATGTTACTTAAAAAAAAAATAAGAAAATAAAATCTTCAAGAAAGATGAAGGAGGGCTCTCAAAGGCATCTGTACTAGGCAAGCAGAGTAAAGAATCTGACAGTTGCAGGATGTATTCCAGGGACAGTTGTTTGAAAACCGAGCTCGAGCCTAATGTTCCATTATTAGCATAGGTTCTATTAACCATTTCGGCTCCTGGGCAGACCTATGGTGAGACCATACTGCATAAGTCAGAATACAGTAAGATTTCTTGGGGTTTGAAATGTCGGATGTAGGCACTGTCAGTACGGCTCTGGTGGGCACAGAGACCTGGACAACAGTTTTATGCACTGGCACAGCTGCAGCCGACGAAGAACCACCAGACAAGGAAGGACAGGCTGTCGGGGAATGGGACTGTGGCCAGGGGGAGCGGTCCCGATCACAGTCTTTTTATGATTTTTCCCAAGGACTTGTCTCACACCTTAGAGGCCTGGGAGCTCAACGACCCTGCCAGTGACTGGGAAGCTGGGACCACGAAGGACCCCTGCCTGGAACTGGCTACCTGTTGTTCCATTAGAACATTTTTAAGAGTCCTCTTGCATTGCCTGAGGGTTGTTTGATTAAACTTCTGGAAGAGCTCACAGTCGGAGACTTCGTGGTCAGGCCCAAGACAGCAGACACAGAGAGAGTGTTCATCTGTGGAGGCAATCTCCTTTCTGTAGTGAGAGTGATGGAAAAGAGATGTCGAAGGATTAACTCTCAACATAAAGAAAACAGAGAAATCTCTTTTAAAACAGAGATTCTAAAGTATTAGGTTGAAAAGCCAAAGGCAAAAAGGCATGAAACTGCGTCAGAGTGAAGACCCATGTGAACAAGTCGACGGTGGGAAAGAACTGAGGAGAGAGGGGGGCCGTGCATGCCTTTATAGGGTTGGTGACCTTGGGAGACGTCAGTAGGGGTGGCCCCAGTTGTACTGCAGAAAATCTTCCATGTGGATCCTGCTTCACTGACGGTGAAGTTCCTGCATGATGACTGAAATATCCCCGAAGACGATCTAACCTGCTTTAATCGACTCAGCAACAGCCAAACTGAAAGGAAATAAAAAAAATTCCATTAAAATGAAAGCTTTTCCACTTTTTAAACATAAAACACGACAAATATGTCTTCAAAAAACATTAATACTGTTCACCATAAGCTCCACCACAAGCTTGGTGCACCACACAGGAACAAATCTAGTACTCCACTTCCTGCCCACCATCAGACTGCATTGAAGATGATGCTCCCAATTTTTGACTACGGTGACATGGTCTACAGTGCAGCTCCCAGGTCCTCCTTTGCCAGAATGGACTCATTCTTTCACTCCTTTTGTCATTTTGCCTTAGACTGTCTCTCCCCCCATTACCCACCACTACTCGCTCTGCCCTCTCCTTCCCCTCACCTCCCTTGATGCCAGGTACCTTTCTCACTGTAGCTTCTTTATAGCCAAATTCTGGTTTGGTTCCCTTCCTTTCTATGTTACCTCCCCCCTATCCTCTCCTCTCCTTTCTCCTACCCTCTCTGCAGAAATGTTTGCTACCCCCTTTATATTCCATCCAAGAAATTTACTCCTGGTCAAGCTGTCTTCTCATGCAGCTTTCTTAAACTCTGTTCCTCTTACCCCTGGCTATCCACTCTGTGTCTTCTTTCACAACTTTTCTACTCCCACTTGCAACTATCCATGATGACTCTACCTGATATCCATTCCTCCTTCACATATTCCCCAGGCCATAATTCTCACCCCCATTATTTCTGCTGAAGTAATTTCCCCTAACCTGTCCTATATATTGTAGATTTGAGTTCAGGTATTACCTGGATGTTTTGACTAATTTGCTACACAGGAGAACTTTAGCTAAATTTATACAGGGATGTTCGATTGGAATGTTCTCTCATCTAAATCTGGCAAAACCTCCAGACTGAAATTGTAATAACAGGGCAGAAGAAGACTTACTGTATGTTGTGTTACACTGTAGTTGGTCTAACAAGGCTAGAAGGCACTGGATATACTCTAATTTGAATTCTTTACAAAATACTGAAGAAAAAATTATTTAGTTGATTTTGTTCACTGCTGCTGATGAAAACATAATATCTAGAGTTGCACATTACCTAGTAACAATTCAGAAGGTTAGGAGAAGGATGATTTTAAAACATAAATTATCAGATGGAAGTTAACAGTTTGTATATCATACAAGCGCTGACTTAGCTGTGCCTGCTATTTGGATTTTAATGTTTTCACTTATCAAATTGTAATGATCATTCCAAAATGATTGCACAATAAAAGCATGCCATACCATACCTAGCCTATCCAAACTCAATTTGTATCTACTGCATCCACTTTGTGAGCTCATCTTCCCCGTAATGATTATGCTTCTTTTGATGTACTGTATTACTTGTATAGTCTATTATTTTTGAAAATATGTTAACCACTATCTATTTTTTCTCCTTTTGTTCCATCTTCCATACCTCTCCCCTAGAACACATCTAGAAACGAGCTGTTATCAGCTCACCGTGTCTTGCCTGGTAAAATGTTTGAAATAAATAATTTAAAAATCTACTTTACAGGTTCATTTAAAGGCCCTCGGCCTTCATTACCAACCTCACATATTCTACCTAGAAGCAACCTAACTACAGGAAAATAAAACCTTTTTCCATTAAAAAAAAATCCCATTTTATAAGCACAGTAACCCACTCCATCACATACTGTAGGCTTCTTGAGAAATAATGCACTTCCTAAAGTCACTCTGCCTCTGGCCTCATGCTTTCTAATTCACCCAGGGCATGCACTAATTCTCTAGAAACCACATGCCCTGTTGTGGGTTATTGCATATATATTTGTTATTAATTTGTTTCAAATAATGTGTACAACTAAACTGTGTTTCTGTCACTGCTGTCTCTTAGCTGAGCTCTTACATCAACAGCATTCCATGCAGTATGATGTCACTGTAATCTCAGCACAATTTTCCTCCTGCTAAAAATAGGTATACTGAACACATTTGTACAAAAAAAATGATTCCATAAATGTATATTTTATTTACTATTTATTTTTAAAAGAAAAACTTTTCATAATGAGTAAGAGTAGAAATAAACAGAGAAATGATATCATCCATGTATTGTGGGCCCTTGAAGATCAGGAAAGGAGCAAATCTGAAAAAAAGGACATAGAAGAACAGTTGACATTTATATTGTACTTTTCATACAAATTTTATCCAAAAGCACTTTATAAGCAATGAGAGACTGGTAGTGAAGTAACTGTAAATGTGTGGTGGCAGTCATTTTGCACATAAGTACATACATACTGCTTTGGATAATTGCCTGAACTGGTTTTATGAGATGAAGAATGTTGTCCAGGTCACCAGGGAAACTCTGCTACTCTGCCAGCAGGGGGCTTGACTTTCTGGAAGCAGAATGGAGGGGCCCATTTGGAAGCTGGACAGAGGAGGAGGAAGAGGAGGAGGAAATGCTGATGTGGCAGGGGAGATGGCCTCTTCCCCCGGCCTCATATTGCAAGAGGCTGCTTTATTGGAAATAAACCATGCAGCAGCAACTGCTTCTGGAAACATGATGATTACAGAGGCAACAGATATGAATGAAGCACAGTTGGATGTCAGCCTGAGTGCTGAAAGATCTGCAGAATTGATTGCGGCTGGGCTACAGCACAAAATTGCCTTCGTACAAACTCTAAATGAAGAACAACAGTTGCACCTTTTACAGGTGCTGTTTATTCCAGGGAGAGGATCGGCGGAAAAAAATGCAGCATCTCGTGAAGTGCAGTCTCCTGATGCACGTACTGATGCAAGTAAAGAAAAGGATAATTGTGTTTAAGGCATGAGTCAGCATCTTACGAGTGACAGGCCAATGCCTCACGTAAAATTTGATAATACCACAACTGCGCCAGGCTGCTAACCAAGATGTAACGCAATCCCCTGTGGTGTTAGACTCTGTGGCGGTGCGTACTATTGCTAATGGTCATGATATTCTAACTGTACAAAATAACTTTGAGCCATGTATAAATATAGATAATGAGATTTCTACTGATACAAAGACTGAGTCTTCAGATTTACATACTGTGGTAAAGATTTACAAAATGGGCAAATGGAGAAGAATTAGACGTGGAACAGGATGAAGCTATCAACTGCTCAGTAGACACTGCTTTACAAAATGCTGGTTGATCCCAAAAGGGGTTGGAGGCCGGGGGTTGGAGGCCTGACCCTACAGATGATATGACCCAAACACAAAAGAGGGGTTGGAAGATGTTGACCCTGTAGCTATAGAAAATACTCATACAGTTCCACTTATTGTTTGCCCTTGCACAGAAAATGCTAACAAAGCTCCTGCAGATGTTCAGGCTTCCTCCGGGTAGGTGGTTAGACATAATTTACATGAGGAGGCACCAACCCTGTGGAGTGATAGTGTGGAACGTACTAGTTCTCCACAGAGACAGACAACACCCCAGCTGGAACCCTCAAAATTATGGAGACAATTTCAAAGAAAATATGTCACTTTTTCAGGTATAATACTGGCCCAGAGAAAAAATGCTGTACATTTGCAGTATCAGGGAGGGCTGGTCCACCCTCCTGACAGAATTTACGTGAGAAAAACTTTATTGAAAGAATCTTTGAGGTTCTTTTCAAATTAAATTTATGCCCTGATCCATGCTTCTGGTGATTCTGTCTTTGATATTAGTTTTAAATCCCCTGTGGGTTTAGATAATTTCTGGTCTGCTTATGAAAAAAAATGCCATTCAGCCTTATGGATCCTGTTCCAAGCTATCACGCTGACAAAGCCTCAGATCAAACAGATTAATGTTCTTTTTCAGAATGAAGGCGTTGCTGTATCTTCTTGCACAGCCAGGGCAGTGACATCACCACTCTCTTCCATGCATTCTTCTGAGGCAAGAGCTTGAGGCTGTGCACCCGTTCCTTTTTCACAAGGCCACATAGGTTCCCCCTCTTCTTCGTCCCTCACTGAGAATCTGTGCCCAGGAGTGAGGAGTCGTCCTCACTCCTGAGACTATCCACTCCTCACTGGGCACGGAGGTCAATACTTCCCATTCAAAGGCCTCCCTCATCTCATCTTCTCCTATGAGACTTGGGCTAGGCCCCTCCAGGGTCTACTGATGCTCTGTCTGAATTATCTCTGCGATCCAGCATCCAAACATCAGCATATGGTTCTGTCTGCAAATCTGCACCCTCTAACTTTGTGCCACACTCCCGAGGTTTTCTTCAACAGGCTCCGCTTCTGGTACTGTGTGCTGCCAACTACAAATTCCTGAACTTTTGTCCATGTGGGAGCCAAACGAATCTTGGGTGCTTTAAACAAGCCATATTTCTCTAAGCACTCTGAACAGTGAGGTACCCTGAAGACGTCCCTTCCAGCATTTAAGCATATTAAACACACTTGCACTGGGTATCCAGGAATCGCCACATGAGAAGGCAGTTGTCCTCCATAATAACACCTCTCAATATTCCTTAACTTATTTACTTCTGCTGCTACCATAGCCTGGGCATGATCCGGGTAGCAGGCTGGTCCTGAGGCCATGACTGCAGGGAAAAACAAACAAATGCTCACTGTTACTGAAAGTTCCACATCACTGAACACTCTCTTTTACTTTTTAAAATGGCTCCTCTGCTGCTGTGTTCACATTACTACCCCACCCTGTAATGGTGGCGGCAGCACTTCTGTGCATCAACATTCAGAAATTGGGTCAAGCCACTGCGCATCCGATTTACACACACTACTGATAACTTTGCTCAAAACTGCACAAACTTGCACTGTTCTTTTCCTAGCACATTTATATGATTTGCCACAAATGTTTCACTTGCTGAAAACATTTCTTTAGCTCACAGTCCCTTAAAGCCTCAGGATTTCAAGCACAGGATTGCCTGTAACTAGTGCTGCACATTTTGCTACAACTCATAGTCTCTCTACTGGCTTTGAAACTTTAAACTGACGCTGAACCCATAACTATGCTCACAGTCAATGGCTTAAAATACTTGCTTAGCTGGTAAAACTTGACATTGTCTTTATTTGCAAAGCGACTACACTGCTGCACACATATGCAGCTGGCTTTTGGCAGAAAATCACTGTTTGAGCAATTATTACTGTTGGTACTCACTGTTATCAGTAGCTGTTTACTGCAATGGAAAAACGGCCTGCAGCCAGTCTTGGAGGCCTCAGAAAGGAAGCGGGTGGGCAGTCCTGCCGATCATCTCTCCGATCACTACACTCACAATCCAGTCGATCGAGATGCGGGTTGAGCCCGATTTTAAACAGAAAAGTCTATTTTTAATACTTTTACAGCACTTTTTAATCACCGCAACACTCCTCCACCAAGCCAGTACACGCACTCCACTCACACTCCCTCTCGAATGCTGGGCAGTCACTCTAGAGCTGGCTGGGGCCGGGACTGATCGCAGCCTCACCAATCACACAACGCCATGCAAATGAGCCTCTTTCCCTCACGAGTGCTCTTCTCCTCACGGCGATCGTTGAGCAGGCAAATTTAAACTGCAGAAACCACTTTTTTCTTTCTTAACTGACTCCATGACGGGAGCCCATTTCAACCATTTATCATGGCCATTAACACAGCAAGTCTCTCAGTTCACTAAAAAGCATTTCCAACGTCCAGAGCACAATTTTCCTGTTGCTACCCCTAGTCTTCCACACTTTTCTTTATCACAACAGTTCTTTAGAAAGCATTTCCAACATCCAGGGCACAATTTTCCTGTTGCTACCCCTAGTTTTCCACACTTTTCTTTATCACACATGTTTTTTTTTAAAAGCTGGCAAAAACGCTGTAAATATTTGATGCAGGACAGGGGCGTACTCTTTCAGCTTTACTGCTCTTTGGTAAACAGCTGGCATTTTAACAGCAGCATATGAACCACAGCACACAGCGACACACTAGTTAAACTTGCTTCAGCTTTTTGGGCTGCCCACTGTCAGATAACCAAAACGCTAGCTCCTTGCCCGAGCACCTTTCCTCCCTAAATTAAAAATCCTAAGCGGTGCCTCCATTTTGTAACCCCTACACCCCTGCCTTTTTGCAAATGACAGGTGATATGCTGTTGAAGCTGACAGCAGTACCAGGTGTGCGACTGGGTTCGGGGAGGACTAGGTTACTCGGCACAAGGGAAAGGTTTGGCTACTCTGCACAGGGGCACCCAAGTAAATCTGAACACAGGAAGCAATAACTGTAATGTCCAATACCAGGAATGGGATTCTAAAGTGTGGCTTTATTCACATCCAAACTGAACAAACAAAGCATAGACGGACCCCCACAGGGCTACATTCCTGGTAATGCAGATAAGAGAAACAGAACACTTCCTCAACACTTCAGCCCTCAGGCTGTGGACCCACCAGGCACACAGCCCGGACTTGCACGCTGCTTTGGGTACACAGCCCGACTTGTACACTATTTGGGGTTTCCCTGGCCGGGCTCCCCTGCCGCCATCAACCCTGGGTCCATATGACATGGACACATTTTCCTGGTGGCTCCTAAACCACCTTAGAGCCTTCAACTCCATAAGGGAAATTTCCTTTCAATCCCACATCTGGGTACTTCCCTCAGCACTGGCCAAGTGCCTGAGGCAAAGTAAAAGGGCCACAGAGCAAATCCGTAGAGGTGAACCTGGTTACTAATGATGGGGGGGTCTCCCACCACTAGCTTCCACAATTCACACCCGGCCATTTCTCTGGAGATTAAACATCTCTTTCTGAAAAGCTTGGCAGAGTAGATTAAAAGGGTAAATGCTTGGCACATCTCCTCTACATGTCATGACTTTCCCCTTCTACTAGACCCGAACATACTTAAACATCTCTTTCTGAAAAGCTTGGCAGTGTAGATTAAAGGGTAAATGCATAGCACATTTCCTCTACATGTCTTGGCTTTCCCCTTGTGCTGGACTTGAACATACTTTTACTTTGGCTTAGCCTATTCCTCTAGGCCTCCCACTGATTAAGCAGTCCAATCCCCACTTTACAACAGTTCAGGTGAAACACAGGCCCCATGTAAGAGCAGAACTCACCCTTTGGTTGCAGGTGCCCCACAGGCGATTCTTGACAGCTTCTGGTGCCGCAGCACAACTTAGAAAAATAAGGCAGCTTCTTCCCTAGCCAGAACCAGGAGGTTGCCCCTGGAATAACAGGCGAACCTTTTACCCCCATTCCCTTCAGGGATGGGGCACAGAGACCCGTAACAGCGGTCTCCCTCCACCACTTCACGAACAGCTTACTGTGTTCCTCTTTTGGCAGAAACACACACCTCTCCCTAAAAGTAGCTCTATATCAGAGCTTTAGGCTCCAAGAGCCTGTGCACAGACTGCTGTGCTCCTCCCTTCAAGACTTGTCATACACAACTGCTGCAGCTCACTGTTCAAAAACTCCCAACATTCTAACTCCCAACTGCAGATTCCAATGTGGCTCATGCAGCTGTGATAGTTCTATGGTGATGTCATCCCTCAGTCTCAGCTGAGACTGAGAACAGAGTGAGACAGTGTGAAATCCATTTTACTGGAGTTTCACAAGCTGCCTTCCCTGCCTACCACTAGGTCTTACTGGGATTCTAGTAACCCCAGGTAACAGGGGGGTTACACTTGTTTTTGAATCTCAATAAAATTTTCCCATACTCTTTGTAGAGGGGGCTGTGTCACCAAGATGGCAGATTTACCAGTCACTATACTGCAAGACAAGCGGGAGGAGGGAATTCTGGCCCCTATTCCCTCTCAGTCTGTGACTGGGGATGAAGACCAAGCCGTTCTTTGTACGGCTGTATTGGAACTGTTATACCTGTCAATACCTAACCTGTTACACTGTTATTGTAAACAAAGTAATTTACAGCATATATCTGCCTTACTGTTGCCTGCTATGATGTAAAAAAAAAAAAATGATGTTACCTACAATGATGTAACAAAATGTTGTACTTTGTATTGTCCTCTTTGTGACGAGGTACCTTTGGAAACGAGCCGCTGGCTCAAAGGTTGTAAACTGATGTATAAATAAATAAATAAATAAAACCTCGTCTGACCCTACAAGACTCTACTGGTACTAAGGCTGACTCCCTCCTGGAAGAAGATCTACAACCTAAGGATGCCATGGATAAGAAAAAAGCGTCCCTGATGGATGTAATTGCAGAGGAAGAGAATGCATATTGGCTGGAAAGGAGAGGCTATTTTCAGCCCGAGGAGCTACTCACTTGACTGCCAGCATACTGAATCGCCCAAAACACAGAGGGGAGACAGCTGTCTCCTCCCAGTATCAACGGATACTGAGCACACCTTGCGTGACGTCTCCAGCTCCTGACAAGACTCAAGTTTCAAGTTAGTTTTATTGTTTGACCTATTAAGCCATTACAATATTCATACTACTAATATAAAAATACTCATACACACACACATCATAAAAAACAAAAATACAATTAAGCATTCTATGATTAAATATAATACTCATTTTCAAGCTGACTCAAATAAGAATAATTACTTCCCATTATGATAAACTTGTGTTATACACTTTACTTATAATCAACTAAAAAACATTTATCTCCTCAGATTAATATACTGTCTAAAGACACCGTCAAATGGATCTAGACAGAAAGCTAAAATGGTAAAATGTTTTCCCAGTGTTCACTATTTTGCTCTTAAATAACCACTTTTGACTAAGCAAATTAGAAAATCAACCACATCTCAGTCCTTATACTAACAGATTGCTTGCATCACATGAGGAGACTCAGAAGTTACACATTTATTACTAAACCACAACATGGAGTTATTACTTTTCTGCATCTTTACTTTGTCCAAAAACACTTAGTGTAGTACCCTGGCTACCTTAAGTGGGAACTCAGCGTAAGCTATAGGGGTTACCATTTAGGTGCAATAGAATCCCTAGTTTGGGCAGACCAAATTAAACCCCCCTCAATGGCCCCTCCTGAGCAGGCTTCACAGAGACATTCAAATGGGTCCACTGGTCTTAACCCACAACTTATAGGAAATCTCATACCAAGTATCCCCAGCAACACGAGAGTGGGGCAACTAAGTGTCCCATCACCACCTGTACAATTCGTTCCTGTAACATTGTTTGGACCCAGAATTTCCAGTTCCATGAATTAAAGTCAGCAAATTTTGTGATGTATCTAAGTCACTCCATCTGATCTGGACTAACACTGCAGAAAGACCTAAATAAAATCAAATTTAATCCCTCGAAGACAACCTTAATATGATAATCAAACAACAATTATCAGAACAGTTGAACATTGTATTATGAAAGGATTCTGCACTACCTTATTTAAAAACATCTGTATACACCTATAAGAACATGAAGACTTAGGACCACATACATACATTATCGAGGTCCTACTCTCAGTCTTAAACCCTCCAACATAGTGTCATGACTATATAATATCTGAGATAATATGTAACCGCATAAGTCTACAGCATTACTAAAACTCATCAGAGGGATTCAGAAATACAAAAAATTTTCTCCAGTAATACATGAAAGGACCATTTAGGCTACATAAATATTTGAGTATTTCCAATTCCATGTTTAAAACTTGAAACAAACAAGCATATGAGCAAACAGGGTTTTACCCCGCAACTGTCCTCTGCCAATCACTATGACTATAGACAACACCATGCTTTACAAGCAAAAACTGTTCGGGTCTGGTCGTAATTCATAATTTATATCTGGCAGTAAATATCAGAAATTGTTTTACCATCAGTGAATGCTCCATTTTCAAGAGAAAATATACCAGTACGCTACGACACTCCATTTTGCAATCCTGAGTAATCTCCTTCCATCTCCCTTTATCAACTCTGACAATGTACACCTGGATAAAAAAAGAAAAGAAGCGCTCCACTAAGCACAGTAACCTTAGGTAACACACCCAAAAGCTCCCATCCCTAGGCAATGCTGGCATACCCCTTTAAAAAACAAATTAGCTTATCAGCAGAAAAATGCCTCCACCTTCCCATCTCGACTTTCTGCTTGTGTTGAATCCAATCGGTTTTCCCAAATTGATCACTCTGGTCTCGCCAACTGGTAACTTGCAGACTTCTTTCCATACACCCAGTAGTTCTAACTCTGGGTGTCTCTTTTCAATGGCCACAAAATCCATACCAGTGACACAAACAAAAGCTCATATTTTACTCTACGGGGAGGGAAAGACTGTACACTGTCAATATGCTTAGCGTCAACCAGGTACACACACCCAGCACACGGGAGAAAAAGAGGACATAAAACAAGTGTTCTAAGTAAACTATTTGTTAAATTAAGCTAAGTTTCTTTCATCATTTAAAAAAAATTAAAACAACATAAAAATATACAAATAAAGACTAGCGAGAGCTTAAAGCACGTCACTGCAAAACCACAGCTGCACAGAGCAAAGCAGCGCTGCCACCATCTTCCCCACTCTCCTCCCCAATCAGAATGCTCTCTGACAAGACTGTCTCTCCCCTGATCTCCACCCCGCTACCTCCTGACAAGGCTGTCCTTCCCATGATCTCCACCCCACTACCTCCGAAGGACTTGGTTGTGTGCACGGAACCCAGAACTCTTGCTTCGCCTGACAGCCTGCTCCTGATGACAGTACCAGTACTATATGATTTCCGTCCGGCCCCCAAATCCACACTTGCATCATCACCAACTATGGGAATCTCTGAGGGACACACTGCAGCGCAGCAATGTGCTACGGGAACAGAACCCATAGACCACCTTCCCTTACTGCGGTCCCTTTCTAGGTGCCAGTTCCTGACTTTGGATGCTGCTAAAACAGAATACCCTCTGAGGGCTTTAGTGGCTGCGGGCTGGTCACATGATAATACAGGGCATTGGCACTCTCCCCTTTCCAGCTGAATCCATGGCCCCGATTTTTATTCCAGATCCAACTCCTAGGGATGGGCCACCATTCAAGACTCATGATCACCTCCTGCCAGACTCTGGAAACTCTTCTGTATGCCAAGCATCAGTGCTAATCCCAGCCCCTTCACAGTATTAGCCTGATGTACCCCCTTGACCGTTGGGAACTGGATACTGCAAACAGAGTGTATAATGGCCGATGGGGCTACCTCTTTCCCTCTTTCTGGGACCCTGAAATAGATGGCAATACCACCTTCACTGTCAGCACAACACTCTCCTGAGTTGACATCTCCCACTCCTCCAGGACCCCTGCTGCCTTACCCCTCTTGTGGGTGGACACAGCTGAGTTCTCTGACCAGGTCACCCCGCCTCTGCCAGATCTGAATACAGTTAAGATGGCCCCTCCATCTTCGGCCCAACGTTGGGCATGCTTTCGCCGGAAAGATGCCCTCCCCATGGCCCCAGCACAGCGGCACACCTCCTGTACAAGGGAGGTTTGGAGGAACCCCTGGATAGAGCCTATGTGGACAGGTTATGCTGAAAGAATCCCTACTTGTTCCCCCGCAGGAATTGTATGCCTTATTACACTCCCCCATTGATGGTTATTTTGATTTAAGTTTTCGTACTCCAGTCTATTTAGACTGCTTCTGGACGATGTACAACACACTGAAGGACTCCCCATTATGGTTACCTTTTCAAGCTCTCCCTCTCACGAAACCAGTTGTGAGGACTCTGTTATGCTGAAAAATGAAGGGGTTCAGGTACAAGATGTGTGCTATTGGCTCACACAGAGATGTGACAGCCTAGAAAAACCAGAACCTATTTCTGGATAGGCCACTGGAGGTTTAAGAGTAAACTCTGGCATACAGCTTCGGGATTGCAGCACATTCCGAGTGTTTTTCTTGGGTTGGGATAGAGAGCAGTGCTTCTATCCAGGCTAGCCAAAGACAAGTTTTTGGTGTGGCTTAGACTCCCATCTCAGCAATGCCTGTGACACCTTCTGGTGTAATTTATATTTATCTCTGGGACATTTGAGCTCGCAATGTTCGAACGTTTTACGCTGTAACCTTTGTGAGGAAACAGGACACTCCTATTGTCATTGTCAGTGGGCAACCCATAACAAGGAAGAAGATCACTCACAGGAGGCTATATTGGACAATGCCAGGTGACAGGTCCAGCAAAGACAGAGGAAGTCCCTTGCAGCAGACTTGACCCATCAGGAGGACAGTCCACCATCGTCCAGCAAAGTTGTCTAGCTTCCTTCCCTGATTACAAACCTCCCCCTTACACTGGTGGACCCTCAACCAGTCATGGAGCCCCCAATACAGAATGTGATGCAAGTGAAAGTTATCCCTTCACAAACTCCGACACCTCCCATTTTGCACTCTGAGACCCCCAGTTAAGCTCCGCCTGCCATGCCTCCCCCTGAACTGACAGTAGTGAGCAGAAAAAGATCTCTTAGATCACACTGGCAGAACAAACTCCTGGGTATGCCTCCATCCATGGGTACCCCATCCCCCTGAATAACAGGTTTGATGCTCTAGCCCCACTTCATCATGATATGGAAACAGGAGGGGACTCAGACACTTCCTCCTGTCGTTTCATGAGACCTTTGGCAACAATGGATATGGAGGAGGTAATGAATGCACCCAAGCCTGCCCTTTCCTCCAAGCAATGTAAGAAGTTCCACATGAACACGAGAAGTGGTCTCCCCAGGAATGAGGATGGCATTAATGAACAGCTCATGTCTTGGTTATACCCAATACACATCTTCCTGAAGGTGTTTAACATTCACCTAGCCACAGTGAACTCTAACAGTATAAAAAATGCCACCAGAAGCTCCCTCTTATTCACGCTACTTACCGATTTGGCTTTGGCTGTTGTCTTCCTACAGGAAACTAGAGTGACCAGCTATCACATCATGCAAGCTGAAAAACACTGGTGTTGGGGTCCTTCCTACTGGTCGATAGGTACTGATACCTGTGATGGGGTGGGGATACCGTTTAGGGGATGTGATTATGACATACAGAGATTGGTTGGCATTGCTCCGGGTTGAGTTCTCCTTCTGGATGCGCTATGCCAAGGCTCCCTTCTTCAGCTTATAAACATATATGCTCCCCAGACCCAGAAGTTACAGGTGGACCTCTTTAAGGAGATCCAACCCTATCTTCATACTTACCGCCATGTTATCTTTGGCAGAGACTTTAATGTTAGCTTTGACAATGTACATCCACATGCTAAAACATATTGTGATGCACATTCCTTATTCAAGATCATAACAGATGTCTCTTTGATTAATGTATTTCAATCCCATAGTTCAGTGGGTGGGAGTACATACCACCACAATTCCCTAGCTACCAGGATTGACTATTTGTTCATGTCCTCTCATTTGCATGCCAAGCTCATCTCTGTTTATAACAACTGAGACCTCAGATCACATGCTATTGGGTGGTCCCTTTATGGATGCTCCCACCACCAGGCCTGGGAGATGTTTTTGGAGGATGAATAATACAATGCTGTTAGATGCACCTGTTAAAAATCTGATTTTAGAGCTCTTGAGGGCACAACAAACTTTAACAAGCTTGTCAGACAGGTGACTGGTGGGATTACACTAAATCATCCTTAAAGTCCTTGTTGACAGGTTTATCTTGCAAGACGCGGAAGACACAATACTTAGAATACCTCTCCCTACATACGCAACTCACCAAGGCTATTTCTTTAATGAATAAGACTCAGGGAAATTACAGTAAGATTATTCCTAACATAAAAACACAGATGAGGCAGCTCCAGTACAACTGTAGCAGTTCCTTATGGATGGAACACCAGGCTGGTACACATGGCTCCAACTATACTGGAGACCCTTTCGAAAGTTGTAAAACGAGGGTGAAAAGATGTTTCATCTCTTGATTAGCTTCTACCAATGGCCTTTAAACTAATGACTCGAACGGCATACAAGCACAGGCGCAGGACTATTTACATGCTATATTTGACTCTCTGGGTGTTGCTGACTTCGCACACACATTTCTTGCATCGCTAGACATTCCTCCTGTCCAGCACTCTGTGATCCAGGGTCTGATTCACCTTATCACCTCGGTGGGAGTCCACTTTGCAATATCTAAGTTACACCCAAATACTGCACCAGGCCCTGACAGTCTTACCTCCAAATTTTGTAAGTCTCTCCTTGGCCCCTTGACGGAAATACTGACAGCAATATTTAATGAGGCTCTTTTGGTGGGGCCAACTTCTACGTCCTTTACAGAGGCCTCCCAGATTTTGCTTTACCCAAATTTTGCATCTACCCAAATGTGCTAGGTTTGAGTTGGGGCTACCTTTAGGGCAGCACATATAAGTAGGTGCTACCTCCAGGGCAGCACATTTGGGTAGGTGCTACCTCCAGGGCAGCACATTTGGGTAGGTGCTACCTCCAGGGCAGCACATTTGGGTAGGGGCTACCTCCAGGGCAGCACATTTGGATAGAGGCTACCTCAAGGGCAGCACACTTAGGTAGGTGCTACCTCCAGGGCAGCACATTTTGGTAGGTGCTACCTCCAGGGCAGCACATTTGGGTAGGTGCCACAGTACCTACAGGGCAGCACATTTGGGTAGGTGCTACCTCAAGAGCAGCACATTTGGGTAGGTGCTGCAGTACCTCCAGGGCAGCACATTTGGGTAGGGGCTACCTCCAGGGCAGTACATTTCGGTAGGGGCTACCTGCAGGGCAGCACATTTGGATAGCGGCTACCTCCAGGGCAGCACAATTAGGTAGGTGCCACCTCCAGGGCAGCACGTTTGAGTAGGTGGTACCTCCAGGGCAGCATATTTGGGTAGGGGCTACCTCCAAGGCAGCACATTTAGGTAGAGGCTACCTCCAGGGCAGCACGTTTGAGTAGGTGGTACCTCCAGGGCAGCACATTTGGGTAGGGGCTACCTCCAGGGCAGCACATTTGGGTAGGGGCCACCTCCAGGGCAGCATGGTTGAGTAAGTGCTCCTTCCAGGGCAGCACGTTTGAGTAGGTACTATCGTCAGGGCTGCACATTTTTTGTAGGTGCTACCCCCAGGGAAGCACATTTGGGTTTTTAGCTTATATTTTATTTTTTATTTTAGGAATACCTTTGCAGGAAGTTTAGTCTATTGCTGAGCAAAATGGCGGCTGCTATGAGCCTCCCGGTGAGTTAGCTCTGCTTTGTTTTGTTTGCTCGTTTAATATTCATTTTATTTTTTTGTTTTGCATCATTTTAGTTTTCTGTGTTTTGAGCCAGACAGGGTTGAAGGAGTGAGTTAGCTAGTAATTCTGTGGCTCTTGCGACGAGTTTTATTTTCTGAACCTCATTCTTGGGGCTCCGTTGGCTTCCTACCACGCTGAGTGCTAGTGGTATTTTTTACACTCTTCTGCGGTGGTTATTTTTCAACTTACACCACGAGCTGTATTTAGAGCAGGAGTTTTAATTTCTGGATGTTGACTTTGCCATTATTTAGTGGGCTTTGTTGAAGCAATGCTGTGGATTTAATTATCAGATCCAGCCTATGTGCCCTTGGAGTTGCCAGGACTTCTGGTCTTTGGACCCACAGGATTTTCTGAGCAGTTGCTACATCGGGGTGTGAAGAAGTCTGTGGTTCCTTCCAGCCTGTGACTTGCTGATGATTACAGCCCAGGGAACACTGAGGTCGTGAATAACCAGGGACGAACTTTGCTGGGGTTGTGTTGGGGGTTGCTTGGGGGGCTCACTCTGCCAACCTCAGGGTCTCCTGGACCCTGCTCCTGAGCTACTGTCGGAGGACTGGGGTAGGGTGGTGAGGGGCATAGATTGCCTGGCGGTCGGTGGATGGCATGGCCATCTGTGTTGTCTGGGGCACTCCAGGAACTGAGTGGCCTGCCCCCCCTCCCGACTTTAAGAATTTCAGATTCATTCACCGAATCTGTTAAAACTTGGCTGTGTTGGCTGATTTTCGCCTCCTGCTCTGAGTCTGAAGCCCTAAGAGGACTTGTTTGTCTGGAACCTGTTGGAAATTTTTGGTTTGGAAAGCTTGAATTTTGATCTGGCCTGCTGCCTGAGGCCCTAATCTTTGTCTTTATTGATCAAATTGTTTTTCGAGGGAGGCTGTGTGAGAACTCCCCTATTGCCCTGCCTCTGGTTGTAGTTGCGAAGGGAGGTTGTGAGAGAACCTCCCAGATATTGACTTTTTATTCAGATTTTTATTTTGTGTTTTGGACTCGTCTGGACAGACTTTCCACTACTGACTGGGAGTGAGAGTCCTAGTCTTTTCAACTTTTCTGTTTATTTGAGGGGGGAGGTTGTGAGAGAACCCCTCCACATCGATTTTTATTTTTACTTGGACTAGGCCTAATTGCGAACTGTAGCCTTATTTTCATTACTGATTGGGAAGTGAGAGTCCCAGTCTGTTTTTTATAATTGTTTTTGTTGTTTTAATTTTCAGTTTTTACTACTGTGTGTTTTAGGAGTTTATTTGCTTATATTTTTTTTGTGTAGGTATTTTTATTTTTTCCTTTGGAGATACCTGGTTTGGCCTAGTTAGTGTCACATTATTGGTCGGGATGTACCTGATGAGAGCTCTCCCTGTCAGGTGCTACTCCCCCTCTGAACTTCAGGACTTCCACCCCTTTATCTGCCCCCGTCTGTGGCAGTGTATGGCCACTGCAGGGCTGTTGGGAGGAGGAGAAGGGGCAGGGGACTGGGGAGGGGGCCTGAAATGAGTGGCCTGATTGGGATAGTGGGGACTAGAAGACGCCCTGGGGCAAAACGGTGCACTGAATGAGGGTTGCCTTGTTTAGTGCCCATACCCAAGGGCTTCATGTCTAATGGGTTGGTATCTCGAACTGCTCTGGTTTCTCACCCGACCCGCACGGTGTTGTGCAATGCCAGATCTGTTAGAAACAAGTCAGCTATTATAGCTGATGTTTTGGATCATCTGAGCAGGCATGCATCACTGGGACCTGGCTGGATAATGCTGGTCCCATTTTGGAGTCAGCAATTCCAGCCGGTTTCTCGGTGATACACCGTGCAAGGTCGGGTTGCAGGGGCGGAGATGTAACAATCTGTTTTAAATCAGAGTTGGGCCTTGTTGATGTGCCAGTTGAGGACACCAGATCCTTTGAGTGTACTGTAGCCACAGGTGTGGGATGCAAAATTGTTCTCGTCTATCGTCCACCAGGTGGTGTGAATCAGTTTCTGAAGGAAGTCACAGACTTCATTATCGACATGGTGTTGGACTCTCCCAGGCTGATGATACTGGGGGATTTCAGTGCCTGGATTGACGATGAACTCTTGCAGTTTGGACAAGACTTCCTCCGACTTAAGAGTTCTTTAGGTTTCACACAGGTGGTTTCCTCTGCGACTCATAATCATGGTCACTCACTGGACCTGGTCTTCCTCCTGGGGTTGGAGGCCTCCGATTTGGTGATGGAACCTGTCAGACGGTCCAACCATCACATCATCAGGTTCAATTCCTTGGCTCCCCCTTGTAGGTCTGCCCCCATGGAGATGGTGCAATACTGCCCTTTAGGGGTTTGACCCCTGATGACCTTTTGGCGGTTTTGGACCTATCAGGAATTCTGGATGTAAGCGACAGTCCAGAGAACCTACTCCAGGCTTTTAATCAAGCAGTGGACTCCTTCGCTACTCTCCGCATTCGCCCACTCACTCTCCAACCTCAGTCCCCATGGTTTGATGGGACCTTGAGGGGGATGAAGCAGGCGGGGCGAAGGCTGGAGCGTGCTTGGTGTAGATCCAGCTTAGATGTTGACAAGCCTAGACTGATGGAACATTATAGACTCTATCAGTCATCAATCTCCCGTAAGAAGGCAGAATTTCTGTCCAGGGAGATTGCTTCTGCACAGAACCAACCAGCTCAGCTGTTCCAAACCATGGACAGACTGTGCAATCCAGCCTATCTACGAGTCTGGAAAGCCTTGTCACAAGTGGAGTGTGACAAGTTTGCTCGCTTCTTTGCTGATAAGGTTGCCGACATCAGGTGGGAGATTTGCTTATCATGCCCTATGGGGGCTACAGGTGGGTGGAGTGAGGTCATGACTCCTCCGTTTTGCTGGGCCAATTTTGACTAACTGGTGATCAAGGATATCATGCGGCTTCGCCGGAGTATGCGCCCAACTTACTGTAGTTTTGATCTGGGCCCTACTCACCTTTTAATGGGGTGCGTAGATGTGACCGGCCCGGTTCTAGTGGAATTAATCTGGTGTTTATTGGAGTTGGAGGAATTTCCCAGCTCTCTGAAGGAGGCTGTGGTTACCCCCCTTCTCAAGAAACTATCTCTTGACCCAGATTTTCCTGCAAACTAAAGACCGATCTCTAATCTTCCCTTTATAGGGAAGGTTATTGAGAAAGTTGTTGCACAACAGTTGGAGAACCATCTTACTATCCATGCTATCCATGATCCTCTCCAGTCTGGTTTCTGTAAGAGACACAGTACTGAGACTGCTCTGGTTTGGGTACTCAGTGATTTCCTGATGGCTAGAGACCAGAAGCGATGCTCCATCTTGGTCCTTCTGGATCTCTCCTCAGCTTTTGACACAGTGGACCATGGGGCACTTCTTGATCGCCTGCGGTTCATTTGTGGCCTGTCCGGTACACTCCTCAGATGGTTCCACTCTCATCACTGGCAGGCTGCAGAGGGTAGTATCAGGGATTTTTTCCTCTGACACCTACTCTCTGCCATATGGGATCCTGCAGGGTTCAGTGTTGTCCCCCATGTTGTTCGCGGTGTATATGCTCCCATTAGGAGACATTGTAAGATGGTACGGACTAAGTTTTCACTGTTACACAGATGATACTCAGCTGTACCTGTCTTTTTGTGACCAACCAGGATAGTGCACTCTCAGTCTTTTCTAACTGTCTCGCTGAAATCCAAGACAGGATGAATTCCAGTTGGCTGAGATTGAACCCTGACAAGCTGGAGGTGTTAGTGGTGGACCCGGGTTGCCAGATAGGGGGGTCGGTTACCAGGCGGCCATCCAGGCTTTGGCTCAGGGGCTCCCAGCGCCTGATCTCTGAACAGGCGTGGAATCTGGAGGTGATATTTGATGATGGGCTGACACTTCATTCACAGGTGTCAGCTGTGGTCAAGTCCTCTTTTTACCATCTGAGTAACATCGCCCGGATTAAGCACATTGTTCCGTCCGGCGACCTTCCAACGCTGGTCCATGCCTTTGTGACCTCGTGCATTGACTACTGTAACTCCCTGTACCTAGGGCTTCCAGGAGTTGATATCTGCTGCTTGCAGCTAGTGCAGGACGCTGCGGCCAGGTTACTGTCTGGGTCAACCCGATCCAGTCATATATCCCCTGTGCTGCGTGCTCTGCATTGGCTGCCTGTTCAGTGGTGGATCACCTTTAAAGTTGGCTTGCTGACTTTCAGAGGCCTACATGGTTTGGGTCTGAGTTACCTATAAGTGCTTCTGAGGCCCTACAGCCCCCTCAGACTGCTCTGCTCAACCAACAAGGGATTGCTAGAGATTCCTAGGGTGCATTTGAAGACCTCGGGAGCTTGGCCTTTGCTGCTCCCTCCCTGTGGAATTCTCTACCCCATCAGGTACGAGAGTGCCAGACAGTGGAGAGCTTTAAAACTGCTTTAAAAACATACTTGTTTACATGTACCTTTCCTGACTTTTAGTATGTATAATTGCACATTTTAAGTCTTTTTAATTGTCCTATTTATTTAACTGTTTATTTTTAGAAAATTGTACAGCGCTTTGATCGTTACTGATATTGCGCTTTATAAATAAATTTATTATTATTATTATTTCTTAGAAACACTGAGACAACCCAAGTGTGTATGTGTGTGTGTGTGGTTGAGGTGGGGGTGGAGGAGAGTTGGCAGGCAACAAGCTGATTATAGAAAACACAAACACACTGACTGGGGGCCTTTGCTGTAATCTGATGTGACTCTATTAGGACAAGGGATACTATTAATTAGTTCTATAGAAAATCACTCACATAGTCATTGTGATCTCTACCAGGAGAAAACAGTACTCACACAAAATAGCTAACTGAAAAAACAGAATAAAAAGTTTGTTCTTTTGCAAGTAATTATTTTATTCAGAAATAGTTCTGCCCAGGGTTTTGTATTTCACAGTATAGGACCAGCGCTATGCTGCCTGTGGAGCAGTGCTGCCCTGAGGGTGCATACAGTAATGGACCATTGGGATTACAGTAATGCATGGCCAATAGGCAGCAAGTGGAGGTGTGGCTATCTATGCTGCCTGCGGGGCAGCGCTGCCTCAAGGGAGGAGCTGAAGACCAAAATTAACATCAAGCTCTTTGCATTCTACACAACTTCCTGCTTGATTCTGACTGGCCACTTTATTTTAATGAATATTCATGGCTCCACCTCCGAGACATGTTCAACTTGGTCAGCTTACTGCTTTTGTTACTGATACTAAAGGACTCCTGGGGTGACAAAGACAGTTTTTTCCCTTGTTTCACACCATCTTGTTAGCCAGAGTTCTGTCACACTTTTGGCCTCCCTGATCTTCCTACTAGGGTCTTTTGCTACCACAAGATACTATTCCTTTTCCTCTCCCCTTTGGCTTCCCTGATATTTCATGAATGCCCTCCTCTTGGCACTTACCAACTTCTTTACTTCTGCTGTGAACCACACTGAGCCTTTAGCCCTTTTGAACTTCAATACCCTCCCAACTGAGCCCTTCCACTGCCTCTAGTGTTCTTTTTTTAAAATATTTTCCATTTTTCCTCTACCCCCTGGGCCTGTAACTGCCCCATTCTCTGTTTTTTTTTTCCAACAGTCCCAATCTTGTCAAAATCTGCCTGCCTGAAATCTTATAACTTTAATGTATATTCCCTTACGTTCCCTTATAGGAAGCAGTATAGTGTAGTGGTTAAGGGCACTGAGCTGCAAACCTGGAGACCTGGGTTTGAATCCCATCAGTCTCCATCTGCATACCGTGTGGCCCTGAGCAACTCACTTAACCTCCTTGTGCTCTCAGGCTGCACTTGGAAACAAGCTTCAGCTTAATGTGCCTTCCCTGGTTAAACAATTTCCCCTTTCCCTTTTCATTCCCTTATGTGGTCCCTATTTGGACCTCCAACCTCACTGTCTTGTGGGCCCTGGATCATAATGGTTCCTTGACTACCACATGTTGGGTCATCTCACTGTTGATGAGCACTGGATCCAGCAGAGCTCCTTCTCTTGTCAAGCCCTGGACCAGTTGTACTAAAAATGCCTCCTGGCATGTTTCTACCAGGGGGCTGGTTCCTAGTACTTGCTGTGATTGGAACTTGTAAGTCCATACACAGCATGTTAAAGTCTCCTGCTACTATCAATGCCACTAAATTGGCTGCATTTCTTAGTGCCTCCCCCAGTTCTTTAACTGGCCTCTGGTCTGGTTTGGTCTGTAGAACACTTAAATCCTAATTTGTTTCCTAGTCCCTGCTGCTGCAAGTACCCATAGGGATTTTAGTTTTTCTGACTCCCCAGGCTGTCTATTTCCATTGCTGCTATCTCCTTCTTTGTATACAGTGCTACTCCACCCCTTTCCCTTTTTTGTACCTCCTGAACAGTGAGTATCCTGGTATGGGTATGTCCCATTCATGACTGCTCACATCTCAGTGACAGCCACCAGGTCAAGGTTTTCTTCTGTGACCAACACCTGCAGTTCCGACATTTTGTTGTCAAGACTTCTTGTGTTGGTGCCATTATTCTCCAGCAACTGGTGCCACACCTCTTTTTTCCCCTTACCCTGTGTATGGTTGCCTTTCTTTCATTGCTTGGTGGGGGCAAGGCCTCCCTGGTTCATTATATCGAGATTGGGGGGGGGCCCACTAGACTACCAGGTAATATGATGCATACCACCTATATACATGTATGGGGATCACGGATCTGGGGGCCACTAGACTACCAAGGAATATGATTTATACTAATTGTACATGTACGGGGGATTGTGGATCGTAGATGGGGGGGCACTACACTACCAGGGAACATAACTCTTGCTTGTCCTTGAATTTCAGGGATGTCCCTGATCTTGCCTTAAAATGTTCCTCTGTCCCTCATACCATTGGCGTTTATGTGACAGTAGAGTGGGTATGAACAGCAGACTCTAATGTTACAGATTGATGTTACAGATATGATCTTCTTTGGATAATGCATCGTACACAAATCTCCCTATTCTGTCAGCTTTCTGAGTGAATAGTACCGATTATCAGGCTGGTTCCATGTTAAAATAGCGATTATAAAATCGCGACCGCAATAATAAAGTATTTTTTTCGGCGACCTCAATATTAGCGATCATACACTTTAGCGCCTCACAAAATTAGCTAACATGTTATAATAGCGCAGGGTAATGAATGTTGTACTTTTAACTTCTATGTCTGTTTATGGGTTTAGCTCTTTGGGTGCCCTTCCTAACTTCCTTACTTCCTGTTTACTATCCCACAATGCAGTAGCAACACTTAAAGGTACCTGCTTTCACAGTAACATGCAGTTTGTCTCGAGTCAGAAGGGAAAGCCACTGGCATTATTTCAAGGATTTCTATATCACCGAGACAAGGAAAAAGGAGGCAAGGTGTACTGAAGCTGTGTGGATGCCCACTGATTTGACTACCTTGCTCGCATCCACACAGTAGATGGCAAGGTAACAGCACAAATTAAAGAGCACACTCACGTTGTTGATTCTGGAGGAGTTGGTGTTAGAAAAGTGATGGCAAGTGTAAAGGAGAGAGCAAGAGGTGGCGTTGAGAGCACCTCACAGGTTGTGGTGCAATGCACCTCTACTGCACCTCAATCTGTTGCTGGCTGCTTGCCAGATGTACAGTTAATCAAAAGAACTGTACAAAGAATACAGCAGGTGGAACGCAGGTGTCCTGCTACACCTCTGACAGTTAAGGACTTGGTGATTCCACTGGAATTTACCGTAACAGACGCTGGTGAGCAGCTCCTGGTGTTCGACAGTGGGCAGGAGCATGACAGAATTTTAATGTTTGTAACCCATGCTAATCTGAGATTTCTTAGTGAGTGCATTGACTGGATGTTAGATGGAACGTTCAAGTCCTGTCCTATTTTATTTGACCAGCTGTACACCATACACGGTGTTAAGTCTGGAAATGTGCTAACTGCGGTGTCTGTATTAATGTGCTCTCGTAAAACTGCCACCTATGACAGGGTATATGCACAGCTGAAGTCCTTGTTTCCCAACCTAGCACTTCATAGCGCAATTCTAGATTTTGAGAAATCTGCATGGAAAGCATTCAACAATGCTTTTTCAGCTGCAGACTTGCGTGGTTGCTTCATCGATCTCGTACAGTGTATTTGGAGAAAGATTCAAAAGCTCCCAGAGGTTCATGAAAGGTGCAGTTCTGACCCAGACTTTGCACTCCACATTCGAATGCTTCTATTACTCGCTTTTGTACTGCCAGATGATGTACCGAATGCATTTGATGATATGCGTGAGTTTGATTTTTTCGAGCAGCATGAAGATCTACTTGTACCCTTACTTGACTACATTGAAACTACTTGGGTAGGAAGGCAATGGGGACATTCTGGATGCAGGAGGGCTGCTTTCCCCCCTCACCAATGGAGTTTTCACTGTGCTACAATGCTAGGAATTGGAAGAACTAATAACACTGTGTCCAGAACTCAATTCATGCTGCCATCCTGTGTCCAGAACTCAATTCATGCTGCCTTCCGGCGTCCAGAACTTAATACACGCTTCATGCAATTTAAATCAATGTCATGATGCCTTCCTTCATTTTTCTTTCATTCGTTCTGCAATTTCAACACGGTCGCTATTTTGACCTCGCAAACTTCGCAAAAGTCGCTATTTAGGCATGATCGCTGAAATTTGCAAGTCGCTTATTTTGCAAGCGTCGATAAATAGTAGCTATTTTGTAGTCATGATTTTGTAGTCACCATTTTAATGGGTAACCTATCAGGCTGCGTCCCTGATCTGGGATCTTTATCCCTGATTCTTGTAAGCCCTGTCCCTCATTCATGCAGCAAGAGGTTGAGAGGTATGCCAGGGTAACTGTATGTGGGCAGTACATTCTGTGCAGGGACAATGGCTATCTATCCACCTTATACACACGTTATATACATGTATATATATACTACCTTGTATGTCACACACACACACATATATATATATAAAATATATAATGATATATATACATACCTCGTGTTCCACATTACGAGGTACAGCCCTCACTGTACCCCTCTCAATTGCACTGTCCCTCATTCGTCCCTCATGGAAACAGTGTTGCACACACAGGGACTGTGCTGTACATCCAGACTTGAAAGCAGGGATTTATAATACTCAATGGTGCTACATATATTAATCTGTGTACATACAAGGGTACAGATTTCCATAGTGTTCTGAGTTTGTGTCTCCATGTTTGAGAATGTGCCCCTCATTATGGGGATCAATGTCCCTTATTGTCCCTCATTCTGAGCATCTGTGACCCTCATTTCAGTGCTGAATGGGTGGGAGGTATGCACTGAGTATGCCTGCCAATACCCATGGCCTGCACCTACCAAACTGTTTCTCAGGTCTGGCATACAGGTGGAGCTGTGTGCACCTCTCAGCCTGCAGCTACCGACATGTAGTTCCTGTCAGACCTACAGGTGGAGCTGTGTGCTCCATGCAGTAGTGCTGGGCTAAGTACATGGGACTGGAGTGCATGCAAAGCAGGCCATCATGAGATGCTAATGTGGCTGTTTGCTCATAGGTTGCCTGAGTAGGCTCATTTCCATAGAGGTTTTGAATACAGCAAACTTTTGCCCTGGGCTAATGTGTTTGCACCAGGCTAATGTATTAGCACTGTGCAATCAAGTTAGCCCTGAGCAATCCTCTCAGCTCCATATCACAGTTCTGCAGTGTGTGGCCTGCAATGTTGTTTGCAGTTGTTATGCCACTTCAGTGCTATCACTTACATTGGCCACCTGCTGCAACACTGCCTTACTCCACCTCTGTGTGCACTGGGATGCTGTTGCAGTTAGCAATGACTGGTTGCTATATTCAGTGCTGTCTTTTTTGCTGGGCTATTTCTGCACTGCACTCTCAGCCCCTTTTGCACTGCTTCATTTGCACACAATATTCAACAGTTTTAGCCCCCAGTGCTACTCCTTTGTATATATCAAGCTAATGGTTCTGGGCTAATTCTGCAGTGCTAATTTTGCCCTGGGGCCGAGTTCCGAATATCTGGCCCCAGAGCTGTTCCCTTCAGGCAATATACTGTTCTGTGTTTTAAAAAGCCACAAAGTCAAAGATCCCTACATTACAGAGCTCCACTATATTACAACTCATTACCACCTGCAAGTAAGAACTCTTCTACTGTCCATTTATTTAATGCTTTACTCAAAGACTGGCTAAATTCTAGAAATGTTTGCTCATGTTATGATTCATAATGATTGTATTTGTCATTTGTATTGTTCTAATGTATTATGTTGTATTGTTCCATATGGCATCTCTACTTTATCCCGACAGTCAGTATCCCAACACACGGGATACTGAGCACGTTTCCCGAAATGGGGTTTGACAGAATGTGTGGTAGCCTGATGTGTGGTGTCCTGAAATAGAGGATCTTGATCACGTTTACCCGAAAAGGTGGATTACTGTGGTGGTAGCTTGCATTGGGGGTGTAACGACTCATGTGCCTAACAAGGTGGATTAGTGGAGTGGTAGCTCATAGTGGATGTTTAAGGCAAGTTTGCCTGACAAGGTATGTTAGTGGGTTGGTGTTAGCCCAGTATGACGGTGCAAGTGGGAGAGTTCAAATTGTTCCTATGTGTGTCATATGCCGGGTTATTGTTGGTTTTGTTTTTTGGTGGATGTTTTTTGGGTTTTGTTATTTTGTGTTTGATGTAGTGCTTAACTTGTTTGTGTGGGGTATAAATAGTTACTCTTTGTGGAACACGTGCCTTGTTAATTTTGTGAGATGCACCTGTGCGGCACAATCAGATGCGTTTATGTCTTCAGCTCACATCCTTGAGTCACGTCAGACTTGGAGGACGTATCTTTAAGAACTGGGGGTTCGGGGGCAATGCCTCATGCATTAATTCTTGTTTTGTTGGGTTTTGTGATTGGGATATTATAGGCTTCAGCCATGTTTCGTCCAGGAGAAAAAAAAATGTGTTTTTTGGTTTGGGATACCGACTGTCAGTTACCCATTATAAATCCATTCCATATAGACTTGTTGTTGATGAAAACGAGCATTTATGCCCATTGGTTTACAAGTATGAAAATTAAAAACTGATATGAAAATGAAAATGAGAATCTGAACACTGCTTACTTCTGCAGTAGGTTATCGCTTATACCCCTTCCATTAGGTTTGCCCCGTGATTTTCATTCAGGACATGGGTTGTAGTATGTGTGGTAGTTGGGGAATAACACTATATTGGGCATCAGTTTAGCAGAAACTTGGAGTATGGTAAAGCAACGTACCTTTAAAGAACAGAGTATAATCCTTATCCGAAGTCCAGATGTGGACAAAAGCATCAATGTCCGAAGTGGGGATACCATGCCATCTGTGCTCAATAAAGATGGGGTCACCATAGCGGGTCCTGTTGCTCTGGTTATCATACATCCAATACCAGCTTTTTCTGAAGAAATAGGTGTTAAAATGGTATGTTGTTATATCAGATCCATTCGTCTCTTTTCTGACCCAGTCAAAGACGTCATCAAATGTACCCTCACAGACACCTGCAGGGGGGGTCAACAAAAGACCAGTTGGTTATATTTAAGAATTTGCTTAGACTCTGTTACCAGAGTTTGGTATTCTGGCTGTCAAAATATTTGATGACAGTCTTCAAAGGTGGCTGCTTGTCTACAATGGTCCCAAAACAGAGGGCAAGGATGGTATAATCTTTTAGAGGGCCCCAACAGAGTTGGTTATTGTGAACATCTAATTACTTTAACCTGCCACTGTCACTGTCTGGCAGGGATGCACCTTGGAAAGCATTCACTGCAAAATAACTACATTTTGGCATCAGATCAGTTATAAGACCAAAGTCTCAGAAGCATGGAAGTGTGACAACAGAGTAAAAAAGATGTCCCCTGAGCCTTGGTGAAACAGTGGCATGGTGTTTCTCAGTGTTTGAATGATTGTGCAATGCAGCACAGGCACTACCCAGACTCTGGAACTGTCTTTCCTGGCACAAAAAAGAAATACTTGCAACACTAGTACTTGGAAAGGGGGTGCTGAAGTTATACTAATAAAAATGCTACATTGTGTGATCATTTATACCCCAAGAAACACCAAGCTACAGATTCACCAAGACTCTGTGGACTTTTTTTAGCTTTTCTCTTCAACCCTGATGCCTAAATGTGGTTTTTTTAAAATGAATGTCCTTTTTAAAAAAGACATTTAATAACTGATGTACAGTACACTACTCTATACTGACAATGCCCTACGGCAAGCAGTACCCACGCCCAGTGCAGCTCCCCAACCTTACCCCACCTGATATCAAGCAGTTCCAGTCTTATGGCCACATACCTCAACCCATGTACCAAACAATACCTGGCATTCAGTGAGCATGTGCGACCACAGTATTATCAAATAAATAAGTCACGTCCATTTAATATTTGATTCTACCAAAACTCTCACAAACCTGTAAGGTTGCAGAGCCCAAATCTGTCCATTAATTACCCTGTTCCAATCCATCTTGTATGTGCAGTAAAATGCTTTTATAGATCACCTCCCTGCAAAAGCATTTTTCACACTGCAACTGAGACAAACACACGTAAAAATCATCTGTTTGCTTATGAAATAATTTGTAACATTCATGTTTTATCACACAGTACATGCCACTTATACAACCCACGCTCAGTACGGGCGGCCAGTTTGTATGGGCAGAGACCAAAAACCATTCGCCATTTCAATAGATCACAATGATGCAGCATCGCAAATAACAGACGTTGCCCACCTGCTATTTCGGCCACTTCTCGTCCGGCTCCCCAGTTGTCATGTGTTAAGATCACACACAACCAATAAAGAAAGCAAGAGTTTAGAAATTGACACTCCCCCATAAACAAGCTGGTTAGAGGAATGGTTTGCTTAACGAGTTAAAAAAAGAGTAAAGCTGAGAACTGTAACACTGCGGGCAAAAAGAGAGAGAGAGAGAGACCAAATTAAAACAACAATTCAGCCACTTGTAAGACTGAGGACCGCTACACCATAGGCAGAGAGAGAGAGAGAGAGAGACAGCCCAAATTAAAACCAAAATTCAGTCACTTGTAAGATCAAGGACTGTAACACCATGGACAGAGAGAGAGAGAGCCCAAACTAAAACAAAAATCCAGCACTTGTAAGACTGAGGACTTTTAACGCCACGGGCAGAGAGAGAGAGAGAGAGAGAGAGCCTGAACAAAAAACAAAATTCAGCTGCCTCTTTTAAGACTAAGGACGTCTATTTTTTTTTTTTTTAAGGATGAATATTAACCATAAACGTGACCTTTGTTTTCTCTCTCTCTCTCTCTCTCTCTCTCTCTCTTACCTGACAAAACATTGTTGTTAGTTAGTTTGTTGGCTGGATGCATTCTCGCAGAGCAAAGCATGCTGTATTCATATACCAGAGCAAGCAGGAAAACTGGGCATCAGAATAAGCTGCATAAACTTTTTTATTCATAAACAGGTACTCACAACATTCAAAATCAGCAGCATTTTTAGTTATACGATTGTGTGTATGCACTTCAAATCTTTTTATGGTGCACTGTCACGTTAATTGATGTCACTGTTTAAATGGAGTACCTAGTAGCTGGCAGACACACATCCTATGAAGAAGCCTAGAGTGAAACCGGTCAGGGGTGCTTCTGCCCTCACTGCTGCTGTGTTGCTGCTGCTGATTTTGTATGTTGTGAGTACCTGTTTACAAAGAAAAAAGTTTATGCAGCTGATTCTGGTGCCCAGGTTTCTTCTTACTCTGTTGTCCATTTTCCTGAAGCACAGAAATTCAATAGCGGAGCATTTTTCTGCTGGCAGTTGTACTGATACACTGACCATTCTGTATCACAGGCAGAATGGAACAACATGAACATGGTTGCTATAAGCGGCTTTGACTGCATTGTCATGTAAGCGGATCCTGGCCATTTTGTATATTATTTACAAAACCCCTACCATGCTCCATTATCCATCCCACTCTTGCAAAACTATGGTGTCCCAGGTCCCAATTTTGATGCTAAATTACCTATTTCAACCCGTCCTGTACATTGGAAAAAATGCTACTGCAGATTACAACCTTGCAAAAGCATTTTTCACACTGTATCCGAGACAAACACATCTGCAAAACCATTTTTCAATTGTGAATACAGTGTTCACTTCCAGGTTTTCTCATGTGAAAATGTGGTACGTGGAAACACATCATGAAAAATCTTGATACAAAGTTCTGTACATGGGCGGGCACCATATTTTTCAGGAAATATAACTTTAATACTATTTACTTTCTTGTTTTGCATAACACCAAATGTGACTGACTTGGGGCAAAATCTAAACAACCAGAACAAGTTCAGGCTTCAAATTAAAGCCATTTTGGAGACATTGGTATGCAAACAAAAAAAAAAAAAGAATCTTAAAAAACATACATTTACATATTTTATGACGTTGATATCTCAGAAACTACCACTGCAATATTTGTCAAACCTGGCAGGTTCTCCAAACTTGCCATCATGAGTATACATGCATATTTGCAGGTCCACAGCCTTAAAAATGTTCGAATACATGGACAAAGACAAGGATTTAACATAGAAGTGTCTAAAGTATTTAACCCTAACTGTAGTGGAGCTATTGTGCTACTATAAATGTTACTGCACTCTGTTGCCATTTCAGATGCTTATATCCAACATAGTGATGCCTCTTGTATGTTATTTCTGAATTAAATCTCTCCTTTGTTACAGGTAAATCCAGACTCCATTTGCCCATTTATATGAATCTGAACAGCTGACAACTGCCACAATAATTGGTCTTATATTTCATGTCTTAAAGACTTCTTAGAAAGATTTGATTCTTTTTGTAGAATTTCTCTTGCCTTAATTTGTTTGATCCCAGAGCATACCACATTAGAGAGAGTACAGTTATATAAGAACTTACCATAACAGTAGATCTTTGAGAGGAGCTCTTGCAGCGGGTAATAACCATTAGGACTGAGCCACCAAGTGCTAGGACCACACGGAAAACTTCTAGCTAGCAGTAATCAGCGGGGTACCCCCCCCGACGTCAGCATGCCGACATCCAACCTATGGTATAAAAGGGGTGGTCCCCCAGCCAATCCCCAGTTCTCCTGCCAGATACCCCAGCATGTGTAAAATTAGGAGAACTGAGGAGGTTCCTCATAATTGAGGAAAGCAGAAAGCAGAGATGGAGAAACAGCAGTCAGGGGGAAGGAGGGAGGGAATGCAGTGCCTGCTGCAAGAGCTCCTCACGAAGATCTACTGTTACAGTAAGCTCTTATGCAACTGTACTATCTTACTTCGAGGGGGCTCTTGCAGCAGGCACTAACTGTTAGGACTGAATCCCAAACAATAGAGGAACAGACTCAGTCAGTTGGGAGGAGGACAGTAGCAATCATAGGAACATTAGGACAGGAGGCCCTGGAGGACTGCAAGGCCAAAACCAGCTCTACGTCTACAGACAACGTCCAAACTGTAATGCTTGACAAAAGTGTAGACAGAGCTCCAAGTGGCAGCTGCACAAATGTCTGCAGCAGACACATTTCTAAAGGAGGCAGTTGAGGCAGCCATGCCCCTGGTAGAATGGCCTTTGACCTGGTCTAGCAAAGGCTTGTCGTACTTGCGGTAGCTATACACAATGCAATCAGCTTACCATTTAAATAAACACTGTTTGGAAACAGGAGCCCTTCTTTCCTGGGGGCAAACGAAACAAACAACTGGACAGATTGTCTGAAAGGGTGGGTGTGGTACAGATAAAAATGAATCACCCAATGAACATTCAGAGTAAGAAGTAAAGCCTCCCACTGATTTGAATACTCAGGAAAATAAACAGGCAGGTGGATTGATTGATTCAAAGTAAACTCAGACACCACCTTAGTCAAAAACTTGGGACAGGTCTGCAAAGATACTCTGTCTTTGTGGAAAGCCAAGTAAGGCTCTTTACATATCAGAGCCTGAGGCTTGGAAATCCTCCGAGCTGAGGTAATGGCAACTAAAAACAACGCTTTCCACTCAGAAATCACTGCTCGCAGCTTGCGGCAGGTTCAAAGGGAGGAAGAGTGAGCATCTCCAAAATGAACAACAAATCCCATGGTGGGACTGGGTCCCTAATGGGAGGTTTCAAATGAAGAATGCCCTGCAAGAAGGTACAGGACAGATCCAGTTGGGCAATATTTTTGAGGTCAATTGGTGCATGGTATGCAGAGATTGCAGAAAGGTGCACCTTGATAGAGGAATAGCCCAGATCGGAGTCTGAAAGGGAAAGGTGGTACTCCAGGATGAGATTTACTGGGCAGGTGAAGGGATCCATAGTAGCCCAGATGGAAAACTGCTTCCACTTCATGGCATAAGTGGCTCTGGTGGAGGACTTCCTCACATACATCAGAACATCTGCCACCCTAGAGGATACTCCAAATTGAGTAATGGCTACGTCTGAAGGAGGCATGCAAGAAGATGAAGAGACTTGAGGTCCGGGTGAATCAGTGCGCCCTGGTCCTGTGAGAGCAGGTCGGAGCAAAGGGTCAGAGGAAGAGGCAGTTCCACTGACAGCTAATGCAACAATGGAAACCATATCTGTCACAGCCAGTAAGGAGCAATCAGAATCATGCCACCAGGATGGAGGCTGTCCAGAGGAGGGCAACTAAAATGGTGCAGGGTCTGCACCAGAAGACATATCAAGAGAGACTTAAAGAGCTTACTATGTATAGCCTCGAGGAGAGGAGGGGGATGGGGGACATGATAGAAACTTTCAAGTACCTCAAGGGAATCAATAAAATCCAAGAGGGTAGCATCTTTCTGAAAAAGAGGTGTGCAAGAACAAGGGGGCACAATTTGAAGCTAGAGGGGGAATGCCTCAGAGGTAATATGAGGAAGTATTTTTTCACGGAGAGGGTTGTGGATGCATGGAACAGCCTTCCTGAGGAGGTTGTGGAGTCAAAAACAGTGGTGGAATTCAAGAATGCACGGGACAGGCATAAGGCAATTCTAGGGGGTGGAGGTTGGGAGAAGTAGGCTGTTAGTTAGCTAGGATCTGCAGCTTATCCATTACGTAGGGAAATAGACAGACTGGGTGGACCAAGAGGTCCTTACCTGCTATCAAATTCTACGTTTCTATGTTTTTATGTCTGCCCTCTCTGATTGCAGCTTAGAAGGGAGGAAAGGCATACAGAAACCCCCCTGCCCAAGAAAGGGACAATGTGTCTCGCTAGAAAACACCAGGCCCTGGATCTAGCCAGCAAAAATTGGGCAGTTTTGCATTGATTGGGGATACAAAGAGGTCCATCATGACATTACTGCTACTCAGATTAAAGAGAGACTTCTGAAGCTAAATAAATTTAAATCTGCAGGGCCAGATGGCTTTCACCTCATGTTTCTGAGTAATATAGCTAATGAAATTGCTGGACCCCTGGAAACTTTATTTAATATGTCATTGAGGGAGGGTAGAGTACTGAAAGTTTGGAAAATGGCCCACATTACCCCTATACATAAAACTGGAGATAAAGCCCAAATTGACAGCTATAGACCCATCTGCATCACAGCAGTGACTGGTAAAATTTGAGAGACCTTTGTAAAGGATTTCTTGGCTGATGATTTACGGCAACTACAGTTGTTTGTTGTTTCACAGCATGGCTTTGAGGTTGGGAGATCCTGTGCCAGCAACCTTCTCCATTTCTTTGAAACCGTCAGCCAACACCTGACCAGGGTTTGCCAGTGCATGTGATCTATCTGGATTATGCTAAGGCTTTTGGTTTGGTATCACACAACACCTTGTTAGAAACATTACAGACTTTAAAGGTTAATGTTTACCTTAGGACATGGTAACACTTCTGGCTTTTTGAAAGAGTACAAAGGGTTCAAGTAAGGGGCTTTATGTCAGATTGGAGTAGGGTCCCTAGTGGTGTGCCACAAGGGTTGATATTAGGGTCTATTTTACTTAACATCTTTGTTTCGACAATGCAGGTGTCAGATGGGGCTTGGCTCTGCAAATATGCGGATGACACCAAGGTGGGTCCAGTGGTAAACAACAAGGATTCAATTAAAGCACTCCTGGAGCAGATTTGCAATTTGGAAAACTGGGCAAAGTCACACAAATTAAGGTTTAATGAAACTAAGTGCAACGTTATGTACTTTGGGTACAACAACATTAGAGCACAATACTTAATCAAGAATAAAATCATAGATAGTACAGAAAATGAAAAAGATCTTGGTGTGATAATAACAAGCATGCTATCCTTTGATAGACGCAATGCAGAAGTGGCTAAATGGGCAAACAAAATAACAGGTAACATTCTATGAAATATAAACAGTAGAAGTGAAAAGGTCCTGGTACCCCTGTATAAAGCCCTTGTCAGGCCCATCTTGGAGTATGGTGCTCCTCTCAGTGTTCCTCAGAGTACTGGGAGCTTGAAAATAATAGAGAAAGTGCAAAGGAGATTTACAACAAGCATTTGCCAATGCCGAATGTTGTCTCGCTGGCATTGGTAGTGCAGGAGTTAGAGATGCATAATAGGAATGGCAGTGAAGTACTGAACTGACACCAACCCCACCCCCACCCTGCAGAGACTGACAGGCATAGGGGTGTACCTTTGAGTCATCAGCTATAACGTTCATACCATTTAACCTCACCCTACCCTGTAGACACTGACAAGTGTTGTGGTGTGCTTTGGGGTCTTTGGGCCTTATACTTACTTCATTCCATAAGGAAATACACTGAGATGGGTGCAGTATAGAAGAATGGGGTGTACTTTAGGGCCGAAGACTCCAAGGCATACCTTGATGCCTGTGACTGGCTGCAGCATGGGGGTGGAATGGCGTGAGCATTATAGCCAATGATCCCAAGTCACACCCCTGACGCCTGTTAGTCTCTACAGGGTGGGGTGTTACAGTTGGAAACCCTAACAATGTAGGCGTTTGTTGGTATTTTCACTCCAAATTTTCAACATGGGCTTTTTATGACCCCACCTCATAAAGAGCGGCACTATCAGTTTGTTAGCGGAAAGGTGGTTTTGCACAGTGACTATGGCATTTGGCAACACAGGCATGAAAACACATTTTTGGTCAGGGTGTGAAAAATGACAACTGTATTGTTCATGAGGAGGCGTAAATAAAAAAAAACATTGAAAATCTGGAGCGAAAATATGCAAAGTTGGTGAAGTTATGAGCAGGCATAGAATCTGCGCAACACACATGCATAACCCAATTATTGTTGGGATTTTTTTAACCACATTTTCAACATAGGCATTTTGGGACCTCCCGTCATGAACAGTGGCACTGTGATTTTGTTAATGTGTCCCAAAAGTTGATTTCCCACAGCGACCACACCATTGTGTGCCACAGGTGAGGAAACACATTTTGGGCAAGATGTGAAAAATGACAGCTGTACTATTCATAAGGGAGGTGTAACAAAATGGCAGTGTTGAAAATCTGGCATGAAAATATTGCAAATTTGCAAAGTTACAAGGGTGCGTGGAAACTGCACAATGCATGCTTGTAACACAGTCATTTTATGGACTTCCATCACCAAATTTTCAACATAGGCATTTTAGAACCTCTGCTCATGAACAGTGCCACTGTCATTTTCTTAATCTGTCCCTAAAATGATCTCCCACAGCGACCAGGCTATTCTGCGCCAGAAGTGCAAAAACACATTTCGGCCAGCATATGTAAAATGACGGCTGTACTGTTCAAAAGGAGGTGTGGCAAAATGCCAATGATGAAAATCTGGAGTGAACATATTACAAATTCATGAAGTTACGAGCGTGTGTGGAAACTGCGCAATGCATGCTTATAAAACAGTCATTTTTAGATTTTTACCAAATTTGCAACATACACGGTTTTTGAGAGCCCACCTCATGAACAGGGCACTATCGTTAGATCGTCCCAAAGGTGATTCCGCCTAGTGACCGCAAAATCACCTTAGGACGAATAACGCCATGACAGTGACTGAATTCATGAGGAGGGGTCCCAATAACCCCATGTTGAAAGTGTGGTGAAAAATTACCAAAATGCCTGAGATATGCAAAGTTGAAAAACCCTATTTATGCCATTATACAGCTTACCGGCATTTCTTCAGTTTACTGATCCGCTTTGAAGAGTGCAGGCGTGTTCCGGGCCACCGAAGATCATCGCTGGACTCCGGAGGTAAGTATGGGGTGTAGAGGTGGGGAGGCAGGGTGCATGAGAGGGTGGGTTTGGGTTGGGGAGGGCAGGAGAGACCGCAAGGGACCATTTTCTTCTTTACAGGTAAAAAAAAAAAAGACAAGGGTCGGTTTTCTTTTTTTGCAGGTGTTTGTTTGGTACACTGGGGTGTACCACCTGCATAATGGGAAGGGGGACCGCAGCCGACGGGGACTGGGCCCGTCGGCACAGAAATGGGTGCGGGAGGGGCGAGCATGATGCCGAGGGGGACTCGGCACCCCCTTGGCACACAGCACACATCGGGGGCTGGGGACATTATGCCGACAGGGAGTGGGCTCCCCCATCGGCAAACTAAACTAGACAGGGGGGACTGAAGCCGATGGGGATTGGGCCCCCCCATAGGCAAGGAAAGACTGTTGGAGGGGCACATGATGCCAAGGGGGACTGGGCACCCCTGGGCACACACTTGGAATGGGAGGGGACATCATGCCGGCGGGGAGTGGGCTCCCCGTCGGCAAATAAAGTGGCAGCGGCGGTGGTGCACCATCTTTGGTAGAAGTGCTTCAGCAGGAAAGGACATCGAGGTGTGTTGGCTGTGTCATGCGTGACGAGCTTGGCTCTCATTGCAGTGGCACTTTTCTCAGATCTGGTGGCCACTTTACATATTGGGGGTGTCAGCACCTGCAGCTAGCTTATTGGGGAATGAGGGACGCACCTACTGACGCGTGCCCTGCATTCGTCCACAGTGACTGCACCTCCAAATCTGCTACTACAATATGTTGGCTGGTGCACAAACGCGAGCCAACATAAAAAGGATAGGTATAATTAAAAGTAAAGAATACCAGCATAGACTACAGAACCTGGGTTTATGTTCTATGAAATACTGGTGTGTCAGAGGAGACCTCTGTTATGTCTATAATGCGTTCAAGAATAAACTGCTCTGGGAATGTGTGGGTCTGAGTGCAAAAGCTACACTTACTAGGGCAACCAGGGTCCACAATTGCCAATTACAGGGTGAATTATACAAAACCTCCAAAAGAGGCCGCTGGTTTAATCAAAGGATAGTATTAAAGTGGAATTCACTACCCTCAGACATTGTGAATGCCAGCAGTATAGAAACATTTAAACGACTGTTAGATCAACATATGGCCGAGAAAAAGTAAGAATTTGCCCACTAACTAGTGGCAAGTCCGTTTATGGCTCATGTAGCTAACTGGACTTATAACACCATACCTACGAACCTATGAACTCGGGAGGAACCCATCTGCTGAAGAGGTCCTTGACCACAGAGGATAGGCACTCCCATTCATGTGTTTTCTACCTGGACTGCCTACGGCTGTTGGCCAGGATGTTTTGGATGCCTGGAACATGACTTGCCGTTAAACCCAGATCATGTTCTATGGCCCAGTGCTAAACTCTCATGGCCTCCCTGCACAGGGGTTAGGAGTGAGTTCCCCCTTGTTTGTTGATATACTAGACTACCAACATGTTATCCATCTGAATCAAGAGAGGGCCCATGAGGAGATGAGTCTGAAAGGCCTGAAGGGCAAGGAGGACTGCACACATCTCGAGCACAGTGATGTGAAGATGCTGCTTCTGCTGAGACCAGGTGCCCTGGGTCTGAGAGTCTGTCAAGTTGGCCCCCCAGCCCAGACAGGATGCATCTGTTGTGAGAATCTGAGTTGGAGATTCTGCTCAGAAGGGAACCCCTCTGAGGAGGTTGGAAAGGTTTGTCCACTAAGACGTTTGCCACAAAGGACTGGAAACCAGGACCCTCGATCCAAACCATCTGTGCGTTGGTCCCACTGAACCCGTAAGGTCCATTGAGGTACCCTCATGTACTGGCTGGCAAGAGAAACAGTGACAATGGCCACCGCCATGTGCCCTAAGAGCCTTATGAATGACCCGGCTGGGACCTGTCACGACGAGGACACCAGTTGGGCCTTTACTCTCAGGCGATCTGCTCTGTCTGGAGACAGGAAGGCCTTGCCCTGAGCTGAATCCAAGATTGCTTCGATGAACTGCAGTCTTTGACTTGGCCAGTAGGAGGAATTGAGTAAGTTCAGGATGATTTCCAACATACAAAACAAACTGAAGATGATGTCCATTGTCTGGAGCAGCTAGCCTCTGGAGGGGGCTGTGAGGAGCCAATAGTTGAGATGGAGGAAGATGTAAAGGAAGACCCTGTTTCCTGAGGACCACAGCCATTACTGCCAAGCACTTGGTGAAGACCCAAGGTGCAGAGGAAATGCCAAAGGGTAGGGCCCTGAACTGGTAATGGTTCCCCTGAAAGCAAAAGCGTAGGAACCTCCTGTGAGGCCAGAACACCTGGATGTAGAGGTAGGCATCCTGCATATCCAGGGAGCAGAGCCACTCTCCTTGATGAAGAAGGGTTAGAAGACCCTGAAGGGTAACCATCCTGAAGCCTTTGTACTTTGTAAATAGATTCAGGTGGCTGAGATCTAAGATTGGTCTCAGACAGCTGGTCTTCTTTGGAACCAGGAAGAAATGTAAACAGAAACCCTTTCCCCTTTGGTTTGCGGGAAGAGATTCTATGGCCATTTTGCTCAGTAGTGCCTGGATCTCCTCCAGGATAAGTGCAATGTGATCTGGAGGATAATGGGAGTGCAAGGGAGGGTTGTCTGGGGTATGTCTTGAAATTTGAAAGTGTGACCCCTTTCTCTCAGCTTAAGCACTCACTGATCTGAGGTGATTCTGTGCCATCCATCCAGGTAAAGAGGTCAGGCAATGCGTCATGCTGAAGAACCTGGGATGGGCAGGGTGGCAGGGGAAGCCCTAGGGGCTGAGGCTTCTGTCGCCTGGGGGGGGGCTTACATTTGCAGGCTCCTCTGGGCCACTGTCCCCGGGACTGCTGATGCTGATTCTTCTGAAAGGGCTGGTGCTGTTGGGATTTTGGCTAAGAACAGTATAAATAATGTACCGTCTTCAAGGCCTGGCCATATTCCTTCAGGCAGGATATAATGTTCTGGATATCCTCACCAAAGAGCACTGACCTCCTGAATGGGGCATCTAGGATTTTAATCTGCACGTCAGAAGCCAGAACCCTAAGCCAAGAATGGTGGCAAATACAAACGCATGTGGCCGCTGCTTGTCCGGCCATGTCGGCAGTATCGTAGGATGCCCTAAGGATGTGGTTCCCAACATCTGAACCTGACTTCAGAAGTTGAGTCAACTGAGTCTTAGTAGCATCATCAGTCAAAGTTTACACTAATTCCAGAGCTGTGTCCCTCAGGGTATTCTGGTATTGAACCATATAGGCTAGGAAGTTCAAGGACCGAACCGCCAATGTGGCTGAGGCGTAGATCTTCTTGCCTAAGAAATCCACCTAATGAGACTACTTGTGTGGATGGTGCATGCTAAGGTGTCTGGGTCTCTAAATGCGGCCATGAGCAGCATTCATGACCACTGAATCAGCCACTGGATGCTCCCCATATAAGGGCTTGTCCCTGGGGGCGTGGTAACGCTTGTCCGCCTTCTTAGGCAGGGCCGGGGTGGAAGATGGCCGATTCAAACTGGTTCTGTTGACATCCTCGAAGGAGTCAATTAGGGGAGGTATAACCATAGGCAGAGTGTCCTTCTTATGGAGGAAGGTTGCCAGACATTGGCATTCTGGGTCCAGTTCCTCCGAGTCCCAACCCATGAGGGACTGAATGTGCCTCATGACATCCAGGAAAGTTGGATCATCAGGAGGGGATCTGGGCGTATCCCTGGGTTCCTCAGACTCAGAAGGTAACTGGGACACCTCAGAATCCTCCTCTGAGGATGAGGAGGAACCCCCCGCCGGACGGGTCAGATCTGGGATTGGTATTGTTGGATGGCGATCCTCCTTATCACTGGGAGACCAAGGAGCAGGAGGAGGAACCCAGACTGGAGAGGGTGAAGGGTCCCTCAGAGGTGGGGTAGAAGGCCTCCTCTGGGGTTCTTTGTTCTGCATGAACTTCCACCAGTCCATGAGGAAGGCAGTGTAATCCAAAGGCGGTGGAAGGGGAGGCGGCGCTGGGTGGGAAGGAGTAGGATCCCCCAGCATCAGTCCCTGAGGCTTCGCAGGCTCCAGCGTCGATCTCTGAGGAACCAAATGACCAGAGGGCAGTTCATGTGGTGAAGGGCTAGCCGGCATCAGTGTAGCAGGTGTCGGTTGTGGCTGTCCGGAGTGACCGGCGCCAGCTGAGGCCTAACCAATGATGGTGAAGCATCGCCAGGGCCGACGATGGTGTGGCCAGCGTCAGCTGAGGAGAAGACGACTGGCGACGGACAGGTGACACAGCCCATGCAGGAGTAGCCTGCATAGGGGAGGAAGTCCCCTTCAGAGACAGTAGCATTACCCTTGAGGGATAGGCAAGTACATGCTCCAGGTGTCACTTAGAGGGGTCAGTTCCTGAACGCGGGACCCACATAGACAACGCCAAGACAGGATGGGTGGAGGGCTGAGACCCACTGCCCGAAGAACTGGTCAAGCCACCTGGCTTAGAACCTGCAGGGAAAAGTGGCCTGAGCTTCAGGGGCTTTGGGGCTGGGGACGAAGTTTTGAAGCCCGGAGGAGCCTTTGTTTGAAATGGAGATGAGGGCGGGAGGCAAAGACACAGGCAGCCCGGAAGGAGTAAGGGCTGCCAGTGAAGGAGGGACCAACCTCCCATGGAACGAAGATCCAGAAGTGGCCGATGACTTGAGTGGTGACCTGGAGCAGGAAGCAGACCGAGACCAGTCCCTATCCTTGTCCTAGTGCTTGTGCTTACCACCCGACTTCTCTTTGTGGGAAGAAGAAGTAGAAGCCCCAGAGGATGGAGAGGAAGAAGAGCTTTTGCGCTGGAGCTCCGTCTCTATTGTCACTAACTTGTGCTGCAGGAGAAAAGCTTGAAGGGTCTTTGAGCATGTCTCCGTGTGGCCTGGTTAAACTTCTGGCACTGCTGGCAGGCCTCAGTGTCATGGTTAGGGCAGAGGCAGAGCAGGCACAGGTTGACGGCAAGAAAAGAACTGGGGATGGGCTGGGGGACCGCCCTTTTCATACCATAGGTTGGACGTTGGTGTGCCGACATTGGGGCCGTCCCCTGCTGATTACTGCTAGCTAGAAGTTTTCCGTGTGGTCCTAGCACCTGGCGGCTCAATCCTAATGGTTATTGCCTGCTGCAAGAGTCCCTTCAAAGTAAGATCTTTCGGATACTTGTTTCCAGGTGGGACCCGGGGGGGGGAAACAAAAGGTACAAAGACAGTGAGCACTAAAAAGGTGCACAAACATGACAACATAAATAAGGCCCTGACAATTACTGGTACAAAAAAAATCAATAAGATAATTAAACATGATGCAATACTGCTATAAAGCCCTAGAGCAAATAAATATACACAGTGACAATGTTAGGGCCAAATACTAAGAACTAAACATAAGCTGCAAATTAGATTAAAATAACTAACAGAGAGCCTGGAGGCATAGTACATCAGGGTTAGAGAACAGCATGGTGAGGACAGGCACAAGGAGACGTAAAGTGAGAGTGCAGAAGTTGCTTAAGAGAGAGAGGTAAGAGAGGGCTAAATGCATAGAAAGTGGAAGAGAGTAAAAGAGTTGAGGGTAGGCGACCATAGAAAGTTGCCCATCCAGTCAGGAGAAATGAGAAGTAACAAAACACCAAGAGTTGGAGGAGTTTAGGGAGTAGAAGGAGGGAGCAGAAGGGCAGAATAAGTCAGAGAGGTGCTTAATGTGTGAAGGGATGATAACCAGAATTTAGAGATGAAGGAAGAACAATAGAAGAGGTGACGCATGGTAGGAGAGGGAAGGGAGAGGAGTTAGCGCAGAGTACAGTGATGGGTGAGGGGAGACGTTAGTGGCAAAGCGATCTAAGGAATGGAAGAGGGGGTCCAGTCTGGCTTGTGTGGATTTAGGAGCCTCACCATAGTCCATGTCTGCATAGTCAAACAGAGCTAGGATCATCTAGACCACAGTCTCCCATTTGACTGGAAGTAGAATGCAGGATTTGTTCCTGTAAAGGGCTAATTTATGGTGCAACTTCTTGATGGTTGTGTCAGTGTGGGATGAGAAGTCGAGGAAAATATCAAGCCACACACCTAGGTATTTGAAATGTGCAAAAATGAAGTATGTGGATGATATCAGTTATTGAAATAATTAGTACAGAGAGCAAAGGTAACATGCAGTATTTGCTGGAAGAAATAACTAGGTGGACTAAGTCCAGAGCACTCTCTCTCTCTCTGCTCTAATTAGGGTTACTTCGGACATTCAGCTTACCTTCAACCGAGGCCAAGCAACTGGGGCCATCTTTGAGGGTCTCACCAAAGCCTTTGATTTGGTGAACCATGAGCTGCTAATACAGAGACTAACTTTGTTGGGGCTAGATCTACATTCCACAATCTGGATTCAAGACTACCTCACAGGCAGCTCTCAGAGTGTTAGGTGCTCCAAATGCTTCTTGTCTTTCAAACCCATCTCCCTTGGCATAACACAGGGTTCCATCTTGGAGCCACTACTTTTCTCACTATTTATAAATTAGCTACTAAGTTCCTGCAGTAGAGCATCTGTACAGCTCTACGCAGATGATGCCATCATTTACAGGTCCTCTGCTGACTCTCATGGCTCAGTAAACACTTGGAACTCTGACTTCCATCAACTGGAGGCATGGTTCCTGTCAAATAAATTGCTCCTGAACACTAAAACAAAATCCATGCTTTTCCTACTGTGTACCCCAAAAAACTGACTGCTTACCCCATCTCTCCATCACCACTCACAACGGAGAACCCTTGGACTGGTACAAGCTTTTAAATACCTCAGCACCCTGCTTGATCGGAGTCTTTCCTTTGAGGCACAAGTGCACAAAACCACCATAACTATCCACCAAAAGCTGGGCCTGCTCTGTTGGCTCCAACCTCTACTATCGGGTGCATCCTGCCAAAGAATTGCCACAGCCTCCCTCCTTCCTCTACTTTTCTATGGTTCCCTCTTATTTCTCTCACTCAGGTCCTCCCATATGAATCAATTAAAACAATTATATCATAGGATTGGACGCTTTGCCTCTGGAGCAGCCACCCGGCAGCATCACTGCAGTGTACTAGCAACTCTGGGTTGGTTACAACTAGAACATAATTTTTAGTATATCTCCTCCAGCCTTACCTATAAGCTTATTCACCTCTACACTCCTCCAAGTCTATCTGATATAGTTATAAGAAAATCAGCTTGCTGGACCCTACACTCCTCCTTCCTCCCTCTATTAACTGTGCCGTCGACACGCCTAGCTACTAGCAGAAGATCTTTTGTCTATGCTGCACCCTGGGCCTGGAACTCCCTCCCCCCATCCATACTCTCTTACACCTCCCTCTCCAGCTTCAAAAGTGCCCTACACAACCACCTATATGGCTTAGGAACGTGTTCCTGCTCTAAATAATAAGCCTGGTATTCGTTTTCTATCCTCATGTCTGCCTATCCTGATGTTCATGCCCCTACAACTCAAGATACTGTTTTAGATTTGATCTATACTCTGGCACAGCACTTTTTTGCTTAAGCTGATGTACATACGTTCCTACACTAATCTGATTAATTGCTGTATATAATGTAATCCTTATTGTGCCTGAATATGCTTTGTTTTCCTCCTCTTCTCTTCTCTGAAATCAATGTTTCATTTTGTGTATAATATATAGCATGGCTGCACAATGTACTAAGGTTCATACAAAGATATCTATGAGCTAAAGGAGGTGGTTAGCCCATTGTAATGCCCCTGTCCATTCACCCATAATACTGTACAATATTTCCATTCAATATGTATCTATCCAGTCGCTGTTTGAACTGCTGTTTACTATTACTTATCATAACCTCCAGGAGTAATCCATTCCATGGGGATTCCACTCTCTGTGTGAAAAAAGCCTTTCTTCTATTCGTGTTGAACTTCCTGGGCTGGAGCTGTAGTGGGTGTCCCCTAGTACATACCGAAATATTTTTAAGTTCTAGCTGCAGTTTGTTTATCAAGTAATTGTTCTGCTTTATGTCATAGCACATCAAGAGGCATCCCCGGATTCTCCTTATCCCTAAGGACATGAGGTTTAGCTTGAGGAGCCTATCCTCATATGTTTTATCCCTTAATCCATGTATTATTTTTGTGGCTCATCTCTGCACCCTTTCCAAACTATCTATGCCACCTCTAGATATTGGACCCCACACGGGGCTACCATAATCCAGCAACAGCCTCACATATGCTCTATAGAGTGGCATAATCACCTCTTGGCTTCTACTTCTAAAGTGTCTTTTTATAGCCCACAGTAGTTTGTTTGCTTTGGCTATTTGAGTGGAACATTGAGCTCTACGTGTTAGCTTACTATCTATAATTATGCCCAGGTCCTTTTCCTCAACTGAATGCCTAAAGGTTTGTCCATTTAGGGAATAATTTGCCATCTTGTTTTCCTAGGTGTATAACACAGTACTTGTCAGTATTGAAGCTCATACCCTTTGTGGTGGCCCGATTATTTATCCTGCCCAGATCATACTGTATAGATGTTATGTTCTCATCTTGTGCAATCCCTACAAGTTTAGTGTCATCTGTATATTTACTCATCCAGTTAGTAGCATCCTTTCTCATATTAGATATGAATATCCTAAACAACACAGGCCCAGCACCAATCCCTGCGGCACACCACTCATCACCGCAATGGGGGGTGAGGGGGGAGTATCCATTTATACACACCCTCTGGGTCTTGTCTGTTAACCATGCATTTACCCGTACCACTATCCCCATGTCCAGTCCAATATCCATCAAGCTGTTAATAATTTCACTGTGTAGCACCTTATCAAAGGCCTTTGCAAAATCAAGATATATGCAGTCCACCAGTCTCCTGTTGTCTAATGCAGAAGATATTTTTTCATAGAAACATAACAGATTTGTAACGCATGACCTACCAGCCTGAAAACCATGCTGTTCATTATCAGACTGACTGCTCCTTTCAAGATGAAAGTTTATTTCATCTTTAATTATGGCCTCTAACAGCTTCCCTGGAACCGATGTCAAACTAACTGGTCGGTAATTTACATGATTTGCTCTATCACCCTTCTTATGCATAGGCACCACATTTGCCACCAGCCTATCCTGCGGAACCTTATTTTCAAGCAGTGAGTTTAAAAATATTAGCTGTAATGGTTTAGCTATCTCAGGGTATAGTAGCTTCAGCATAGCATTTGATAAATTGCCTGGTCCTGTAGAAAATGTGTTTTTGAGCTTATTTATTTTTTCATTTATAGCACATTCTGTTATAGTATACAGGATGAGGCATTATTCTTTACTTGATAAGTATTTCCATGTTTAAGGGCAAAACCACCCCAAAGTAAGAATTAAATATTTTCACCATATCTGCAAGGTCATCTACTACTTTATTATCTACAGTAAGAGTGCATAAGCTTGTGTTTGTTTTTTGTAGAGAGTTTACATAACTGTAGAACTGTTGCATGTTGTCCTTACTTGCCGTGCCAGCCAGTTTTTTTTTTCCATATTTTGTTTACTTTTTTGATTACATTTTTGCACTGCTTCTATGCTGCTTCAAATTTCTCCCATGTTTCCTTTGTTGTTGCACCTTTATATAATTCATATAGTTTTTGTTTTTTTATTAATAACTTTTTAATTTTATTTGTGAGCCACTTGGGTTTGATTCCCCTATTATTATATTTCTTCCTTTTTTTTGATACATTTATCACACACTGCAGTTATATGGTGTTTAAAGTTCTCCCACGTCATTTACTGATTGATATTCAAAAATGGTTTCCCACTGTATTATCTTTAATTCATTTCTGATGAGATCTTTATTGGCTGTGTTAAAGAGATAAATCTCCTTACAACCCTTTGTGAGGGGAATGTTTTTTATATATTGTAAAAAAAGACACAATTATGATCATTGTTTCCCAAGGGGGGACCGACCCTGCAGTCAATGACCCTGATTTATTTTGTTGCCTTCACTAGACCCAGTATATTTCCCCCTCTTGTTTGTACGTGACATCCTGCATTATACCTATTTGATTTACTATATCCACCAATGTTTTACTTCCTTCCAATGTATTCCAGTTTATATCAGCAAGGTTTAAATCCCAAACTACCGCCCCCATTGTGCAATCTTTCTCTAGTTCTTTATAAATGGGTTTGCTATCTTCATAGCTTAGTTCTGGGGGTCTATAGCAAACTCCCACTATTATCGAGTTATTTGCCCCTGTTTCTAACTGTATCCATATGGTTTTTGTCTCAATAGACTCTTGTTTGATTTTCTCAGAGATATTTACCGATTTAATTTGGTTTGATATATATGCTGCTACCCCCTCCTTTTTTCTCCTTTCTAAGTGATACAGTGTGAAGCCCGCTATTTCTCTTCCCACATGTCATTTAGCGTCCACCAGGTTTCTGTTAAGCCCACTACATCCAGTTTGCTGGACATTACTGCCTCCAGTTCACCTTTTTTGTCTCTCAAGCTCCTTACATGTGCAAGGAAGCATTTTAGATTGTTTCTATTTTTAACCTTTTTTGTCTACATTCCACTGTAGCCTGTTATTTTGGAGTGGATTTACTATTCTTGTTCCACCCTCCCCCCCCTCACAACTAGTTTAAATGATTTTGTATATCTTTAGTTATAAGGGTGGCTAGGGTTGATGTTCCAAGGGGGCTAAGGTGCAAACCATCCTTTGCATATAGATTTCTGTTCTGAAAGAAAATGTCCCAGATATCCAGAAAACACATTTCTTTAGTTGTACATTTATTTATTACACGTCCGTTTATGCTTTGTATGGTATGTTTTTTTTTTTTTCCATATCAATGCTTAGTTTAGGGAGCAGCCCAGAGATTATGGAGATTTGCCCAGCTTGTTTAATGATGTCTGCACACTCAGTTATATTCCTGACTACATCTTTTTCATGGTCTCGTCCCACATTATTTATTCCCACATGAATAACTATGATTTGACTGCCTTTTTCTGTCACCAAGTAGTTTAGGAAGTCTTTCCTTTATATCTTTGACCCTTGCTCCTGGTAGACAATTTAGGACTGTATTTGCTTTGTTGCGTTTACAAATTATGGAGTCAGTTTTCCTCAATGTGGAATCTCCAATAATGAGGACATTTTTATTTTCTCTTTCACTGATACTGGATAATATGTTAGATGGGGTAACTTCAATTTGCTCTGTTAAAGCTTGTGCTTCATCACACGTTGCGCTCAAGGGGGCGTATTTATTATATACTGCAATCTCACTGATTCCCAGAGCACGCCTTCTTTTATTTTTGGGGTACTGAACTATAGTGGTCCAACTAGTGTCTTCCTTACCTGTATCCTCTGCTCCCCTAGATCCAAAGGTGCCTGGCTGTGACCCAAAGTTTCAGTGTCCTGGGTTAGTGGTGTTTCTTGTGAGCCCCTCTCCATCTGTGTTACTTAGCTCCTTCTTTAATGCCTCTAGCTCCCTACATTTATTACATATGTATTGTTCCTCCCTGGGTATTTCAGTCTGAGTTATGTACATGTGACAGTATTTAGGCTTATTGGATTTTACTGCTATATTCCTCTGATAGCAATGCTGTTATTGTACATACAGGGCCTTAACCATACTCTAGTATTTCTCTTTATTATGTATTACTCTATAACTATGCTTATGTATCGTTTTGTTCTTGACTACTGTTTTACATTTTTTGTATTCCTCATCCTATAACCTCCCCTGGGTCACCCCTGAAAAAGGGACTGCAAGGTCTCAGTGGACTTACCTGGTTACCAAAATTCAAATAAATAAATAAATTTGAAGCAAGGGGTAATGTTAAGGGGAATGCCATCAAGAGTTGAGAAAACGGGACCAACTGAGCCTACAGAGCTGTTGGTGAGCGACAAAAATAATGTTGACCATTTTATTGGCATACTAGTGAATGATCTCAGAGTGGGCTGTGCAAAAATGAAGTATGTGGATGATACCAGTTATTGAAATAATTAGTACAGAGAACAAAGATAACATGCAATATTTGCTGGAAGAAATAACTAGGTGGACTAAGTTTATTGGGGTGATGTATCCTAATAAAACTAAAAAAATCTGCTTTCTAAGCTAAACAGGGAGGGGTCTCCCTGCTCCCATCTATCTTTTTTTTTTTCCTCGAATTCTATTTTTTTCCTCCCTTCCTTGACCCAACCGAACTCTCTCTCTCCGGTGACCGCCCAGTCCTCGGACTCTGCCTCCCTTGCGTGACCTACTCGTCTCCTCTCCCCTCTGGCACTGGGCATCCCCCAGGTCTACCCTCCGGGGAAGGGTCACCCCGCCCAGAGTGCTCTTTCTTATAGGGTTGAGCACCGGGCCAGGGAGAAGGATGACCAAGGAGAGAGCCGTGTCCAACTTCCGGGAGTGTGGTCCTTGGGTGGGAGGTACCATCGCCTATCATTGGGAGGAGGGGGGTATTTGCCTAGGTAGTTCCCTGTAGACCCGGCTGTCAAGGCAAGCGTGCTGCCATGTCTCCACCCCATGCATATGCCACAACGCTGCTTTTGGCTATCCCCAGCCACTGCCAGAGGTCACTCCTCAAATGATCGTTCTCCCTGTCCCTCTCCGGGAAGAGAGAGAGCAGTCCTCCAGACACTCAATCTCTTCCCTCCCCTGCCAACCTCTGGCACCCCAGGCTCGTTCCCGAACCCAGGTCACCGGCGTGGTGTGAGGTGTGCTGTCCAGTGCCTCAACCCTCAGTGCCACCGGGCCAGCCTGCTCCCATTTATCTTGATGGGATGCTGGTTGAAAGGAAACCTTATATTACCTTTTTTAGCAATGCTATTCCTCAGGATCTTAACTGGACAATCAGGCCACATTACAGAGCTGATTAATAAAACTAACAAGAAGTTTTATTATATGTTAGTGCTCAAAACAGCTTGAATTTTCTCCTCCTACTAACCATTTACAAGTCTATATGTTGGCCTACCTTGGCATAAGTGGCAGTACTAAGGCATTTGTCCTAACCTCCCAGGACAGTAAAGCATCTGAAGGCTTACACAGATGTGCCATTAGAATAATCTTTGGGTATGATATAGATCTTGATTCCTATAAGGATTGGAGTCAGTCGAACCTGTCCTCATTGAAAAATGGAGAATGAAGCCTTGTCACAAGTCTTTCAGTGGAATGCAGGATTCATGGCACAGACTTGGAAACATAGACAATGATGGCAGAAAAAGACCACAGGTCCATCTAGTCTGCCCAGAGTGCCCCATCTGCCCTGGAACCTACTGTCCATGCAGGGTTTTATCCCTCCCTGTCCATCCCCCTGCTCTCCTCCCTGACCTAAGCAATCACCAAACCCTTCACTCTGTCCGAGCCATGCTTGAAACCATTTATGATCTTAGCACCCACCATCTCCACTGGCAGACTGTTCCACAGCTCCACCGTCCTTTCTGTAAAACAGAACTTCCTCACATCCCTCTTAAACATTCCCCAGCCACTTTCCACTAGTGGCCTTGGGTTCTTAACTCTATACTCATGTTAAATAATTCTCCAGTTCTCCTTGTTTATTCCCTTTAGGAACTTGATGGTGTCTATCATATCCCCCTTTCTTGCCTGATCTACAGTGAGTACATGTTCAGTACCTTGAGATGATCTTCATAGTATCTGCACTATTGGCCCAAAATCATCTTGATCACCCTGCACTGCACCATCTCCAGCCTATTCCTGTCCTTCTTTAGGTAAGGACTCCAGAACTGATCACAGTATTCCAGGTGTGGCATCATCAGTGACCTATATAGACTAGGTTGTAGCACCTCCTTTTTCCGACTGTCAATACCCCTTCCAATACACCCTGGAATCTTATTACCCCTACTATAGGCCTTGTTACACTGGCTTGATTGTCTGAAGCAGTCACTAATGATGACTCCCAGGTTCCTTTACTCTGCCATAGTGCTCAGTTTGACCCCTTCCATCCAGTACTCTGTCCTGGTCACCCCCACCCCGGGGTGCATAACCTTGCATTTTTTGGGGGTTGAATTTCAACTGCCAAACCTTAGACCACCTCCCTAGCCTTTGTAGATCCCTCTGCATCTCCCTGATCCCTTTGTCAATATCTAACCCATCGCAGAGCTCTGCTCCAGATGCCCTCTCCAGTGTCACTTATGAACATACTGAAGAGGACAGCACCCAGGACAGATCCCTGTGGCACCCCAGTCATGACTCTCGTCTCTTCCAAGCTGACCATATTTACTACCACCCTCTTATCTCTTCCACCAATTTCCTATCCATCTAACTATGCCCCTAGATGCACCCAGTTCCTCCAGATTCTTCAGCAATCTTCTGTGTGGCACTGAGTTGAAAGCCTTGCTGAAAATAAAATGAGACTTCACCACTTATTGACACATCAACTTAACTGTGGCTTCTCTGTTAGGAGACGGAGTTCTTGGTGTGAGAGGAAGATTCAAACTAATTGATACTGCAACAGTTTCATACCCTGGGATGAAGAACATTTGCGAGATGTGATGATTGTTGAATTTGCATGTTTACCCTTTTTACTCTGTGAGTTAAGTACAGTGTTGTTTTTTTTGTTTTTCATCTTTCTTATTCCTCTATATGATCCTAAATCACTGGATTGCAGTGGGGTGTTAAATATAACTGAAAATGAACAAATCAACTGATGCTATTTTTCCCTATATTATTTGACAACTCACAGAAAGCAATACAGTCAAGCTCACACCTGTAACGGCTTATTCTCTTATTTTTTTTTTTTTTATATTGATTAACTATTCATTATAATTTACATAGCTTATGCCAGTAGAACACTTGGCATATGGTTACTGATAATATTTAACTCAATGGATATGAAATTTATCATAGCCCAGGAGCTAGAACAACCATATTTGGCAGGTGTTCTGGTGGTCTTATTTCTGGGGTCAAAGCAGGTAGCTTTGGGAGAGTGACAGTTTGGAAAATATCTGGCAACTTTATGGTACTGCATGTCAGGGTAGAGAAACAAGACATATAAACTGTTAAATTCCACCTGAAAGCTATAAATGTTATTCTTCTCAAGTATGGCATTAATTGTCTAATTCAGTGATGGAGACTGACCGAGCATTTTCTAGAGCTGAACTCCTGCTACTTGGAGATTTTAATGCACGTATAGGGCCATTTGATGGCTTATTGAATAATCCAGTGTATCTTTCTATTAAAACCACTGAAACCCTTCTCATAATAAAGTCAAAAGATACTACACTGAATAGCCCTGGCAAACAGATGACTGACATACTAAAACAACATAACCTGTATCCATTGAATGGCAGATATAACAGGGACTTAGAAGGTGACTTTACTTTTATATCTACTAGGGGCTCCTCTGCAGTGGACCCTGCAATATGGTCTGGTCCAAGTAATTACTGGAATAAAGTGGTTATACCCATAACTGGAGAAAGTGATAATTTTCTGCTTACTATTGAAATAGCCAAACAAAGGCCAGTATATAACGTAGAAAACAAGGACCAGGTCAGATTTACAAAAATTAGAGCTTCCAAAAGAATTGTTTGGCAACAGGACTCACAAAATATAATTGAACCACTTATAATGAATTCGGTATTGGTAAAAGATGTTAACCTACTAAAGTTGGATGGCCGCCACGCTGGGCGAGCTGCTAGTACAGCCTGAGTGTTTTTTTTTATCTAATTTTGATTTATTTTATGTGTTTATACAGTTTTTAGTAAAACTTATTTTAGATTTATGTTTTGTTTTTTCGTCTACCTCTGTATATTTTGGTGGAGAGTTTCCTGCCTGCCTGTTTCCCTGTTTCCTTGCTGGAGATCCATTTACTTGCTGGAGATCGGGACATCGAGATCGGGGGGGATTGGGAGCAAAACTGCAGCAGTCGGGCATATTACATGATTGAGTGGAGCCGTGGAGCTGCAGTATCTGCTTCATACCATCTTTCAGCCTTACTGAGGTTGGCTTGTGTTGTGCTGACCCGTTACTGCTTTTTGGCGGATGGTCGAATCTGGTTGTTGCCTCTAAGCTGTTGCTTGTTTGAGACTGAATGGACTGCATAGGTTGTCGGCCGGTTCCTCGAGAGTGGTTGCGAAGATACTGACACGGATATTGTGAACAACCACCACCTTTGGCATGAATGACTTGGATTCTTATGTTCGATAGGATTTCATTGCTGGATTGTGGATTTAATTCCGTGAGTCTCCTGGGTGACGGTTTGAGTTTGTGCATTAAATACAAAACTGCAGCAATTTTGTGACATAGCTCTATATTTGGGATTGGAGGGTAGGCCTTGATCCCGGGAGTGGACTGTTTGTGGTGTGCAGCTATGCGGGGGTCCTGGTCTTACTCTGCCAAGAAGTTGGCGGTGTAGCCCAGCGTCCCTTAGGATTTCTCCCCAGGGATCACTGGAGAGTGTTCCAAGGGGGAGAACTGTTAGCAATAGCCGTGGATCTGAATTTGTCTGCCTAGAGGGATTTATCGAGGCTTTCTCCTGGCCCCGAGCGCACCAGGATCATCAAGGTGGATTCTCTTTATTTGGATCTTTCTTCACAAACTACGGTCAGATGTTTTTTGCATTCTACTTAAAACTGTAGCACTGAGAGTGCCTTGTCAGGCTGGGGCACAGTGAGAATGTGCCTAGTACTTTAAATTTGGACATATACTATTTCTTTTATCGAGGTGGACTTCTTACTTGGATCTCTTTTATAAATTATGGTTAGATATTTTTTGTGTTTATATTTAAAACTGTAAGGTAGTGAGAGTGCCTCTCTAGGTCCGGGCACAGTGGGAGTGTGCCTAGTACTTCGAGCCTGGACATTTATTATTTTAGTATTTCTTTACAATTTCATGTTTATGATTTGTTAAGTGCTTTCCCCTGTCACATGAGAGGTGGGAGGGGCGGCTTTTTTTTTGGTTTAATTTAATTTGAAAATAGTACTGTTGTTTTTTAAATATTGAGCTGCATGTGTTGGGACCAAGCTTCTGTGGACAGGCGCTACTCCCCCTCTAGGCTGAGGGACCTTCACCCCTTTGACTGCCCCCCATTGTAACCCGAGGTATATAGTTGTTGCCGTGCCTTGAGGATTGCACGGGGGAAGAGGAGATGGAGGGGTTTCCTCACCTGGGGGGGAGAGCAGAGTGGACGAATAGATGATCCAGATGGGGTGGGCAGAATGAGAAGAGATCTGGATAAACTAGCAGAATGGTCAGAAGAGTGGCAACTGGGATTTAATGCAAAGAAGTGCAAAATCATGCACATAGGGAAGAGAAACCCTGAAGCCACTTATAGGCTGGGAGGAGTTGCTAGCAGTCACAAAGGAAGAAAGAGACTTGGGCATCATCATCACTGATGACCTGAAATCATCAAGCAGACCTCCTAAAGCAGTAGGTAAGGCTAGGGGGTGTTAGGGTGTATTAGTAGGGGTATCACAAGTCGTAAGAGGAGGTAATAATCCCTCTGTACAAGACATTGGTTAGGCCCCATCTGAGTACTGCGTGCAGTATTGGAGGCCACACCTTCACAAGGACATTAACCAAATTGAGGCAGTCCAGAGAAGGGCAACCAAAATGGTGCAGGGACTGCATCAGAAGACATATGAGGACAGATTAACGGAGCTCAATATGTATACCCTTGAGCAAAGGAGGAGAGAGGTGATATGATCGAGACATTTAAACACCTTAAGGGCATAAACAAAGGTGAAAGAGTCTAACATGTTTAAATATAAAAAAATAGCAGGACAAGAGGACACAGCATGAGATTAGAGGGAGGCCGATTAAGGGGAATGTGAAATTCTTTTTCACAGAAAGGGTGGTAGATGCATGGAATGGCTTACCACAAGAAGTAGTGGCTATGAATACAGTGCAGGGCTTCAAACAGGCATGGGATAGGCATAAGGGAGCAATACAAATGACTATGAATAGATAGGTCACTGACATAGCAAAGGCCGATGGCACATTTATAAGGTAGAAAAAGAAATGGGCAGACTGGATGGGCCTTGCGGTCCTTATCTGCCGTCAACTTCTATGTTTCTATGTTTCTATGAATAAGGGTGATGAGGTCTGGGAGACACCCTGGGGCGAAATGGGTCCAGGACAGGGGTTTGCGATGCCTGGTTCCCACACCGAAGGATTCCACTGACAATGGGCAAGTGGCCCGCTCCTCCAAGGCCTCTCATCAGGGCCAGATCAAGCCTTGGGGAGCCTGGGACACTCACAACTTGGGTGGCCATGTAAAACGCCCAACTTTTCATACCAAAATGTTTTATTTTGCTCAACATTTACTGAGCACATTGTTTATTAACCATAACAACCACCTTACGGGGAGACTACCCCCATTATTCACAGGAGAAAAAGTAACTTGAAGTACAACACCCTGTCATGTTGTCATAGTCTGTAATGTTATATTTATTGTACTGTACATGACATGAAGGCTGCCAGGCTCCAGATGCTCTGGGGTCTAGATGCTCTGTAGTGAGTTTTGGGGCTTTTATTGAAGTGCTCTCCTCTAGACCCTGTTCAGAAAAGCAAAGTAATCTTTAAGTAACCTCTTTAATCACAAGTTTATTTTAAGGAAATAAATTAAATAAAAATAAACAGTGCTTTACTAAGAGATATGCATCCTACTCCAAACAACAGTAAGTTACTGTATGTACCCATTGTACAGAAGAGTGCAGTTCCAACGTACAAATGCTATGACTCCAAATAAACAGACTGATGTCATACCTTTATCTGCTCATGGGATATTAAAGGAATGATTAATTCAATTTATTTCAGAGTTAGAGGATCCATGCATGTATACACACACACACGCACGTCCCTTTATCTCTTCTTTGATCAATTATCTCAGCATAATAATAAAATACAGATATCAACTTTCTAAGCCACTTACTGAACTCAAGCTGTCTGCTGTTGCTTGGCGCTCCCTTTGAAACTCCTTAGTTTAGCAGCAGCAGGCAGTTTAGAACAGTGCACCGATTAATCATGCTGCTAGCGATAGAGTGGCCGTGGCGTACAGATAGTGAGTGCAGGTGCTGCTGCTGGCAAAGTGCATGCAGAGCCTCAAAAACCGCCAAGAAAGAGTGGTTTAAAAAATGCTGCCCAGATGGATTGTATGCAAAGCTCCTGGTCCTGGCGCCGCTCCTCGTATTATGCAGCGGCAGCCCAGGTCTGATCGCAACTTGCACGGTCCAGGTCCAGTCCCAGACTCAAAAAGTGGAAAACCTGTCAGTATCCTAAGGAGGTAGATCACGGTGCTTGCATAGTTAGCCTTCTTCACTTCTGGTGCCACACAGCGCCAGTTTGTTTTCTAGCAAGTCACTCGACCCTAGCTGCAGGCTGCAAATAGCGGAGGAGGAAGGTGGGGGAACGAGAGAAATCTTCTGCAATGTTGGCTTGCTGGGGGCCTATCTGTGAGGAGGAGGGTCCAGGGGCTTGTGTTTTGTTTTCTTTTAATTAAAGAAAGCCTCTCCCAAAGTCATTTTTTTGTTTGTTTTGTTTTATGGAGCAAGCTCCGGGGGTTTGATTCATGCTTGACTCATGCGGGGGGGGGGGGAGGCATGATTTATTACAAATCCTTACCAGTACTGTACCACCTGAGGGAAGGGGAACAAAAAGAAATCTGCAATGTAGGCTTGCCGGGGGTCCTATCTGTGGCAGGTGGCTTCTGTGTTTTTTTTAAATTTTATTTAACAAATGTGCTTCTTCCGAAGTCACGCTGCTTTCACAGCGTTTTTAAGGGAGCAAGCTGCCGGGGGCCTATGGGGGGAGGTTGACTCGCGCTTAACTCGTGCTGCGGCAAGGGTGAGGTGGCATGATTTACAAACCACCAGTCCACCTACTAAAAGTGTCTCTCACTTCCGACTACTGGGGGGGCCAGTCTATGGCAGGGGACCTGGGGCATTTGCCCCATTTGTCCCCCCCTTAATCCAGCCCTGCCTCTCATCCAACCTAAGCGGTGTTATGCAATACCAGGTCAATAAAGAACAAGACAGCAATTATTGCTGATCTTAGTGAGTCATCTGACCTGGCTTGCATCACTGAGACCTGGCTGGATGAAAATGCTGGTCCCATATTGGAGTCAGCTATTCCAGCCGGGTACTCGGTGATACATCGCCCGAGATTGGATCGGGGGGGGGTGTCGCTATTTGTTTTAAATCGAAATTTTGCCTTGGGGAGGTTTCAGTGGTGACCCCCAGATCCTTCGAGTGTATCATGGGAGCAGGTGTGGACAGCAGAATCCTCCTCATCTACCGTCCACCCAGTGATGAGAATGTTTTTCTGCAAGAAGTTGCAGACTTCATTGTCGACCTGGTGTTGGAGCCCTCCAGGTGGTTGGTCCTGGGGGACTTCAATGCCTGGGTCGATGATGAACTCTTACATTGTGGCCAAAACTTCCTCCAACTGATGATTTCGTTGGGCTTTACAGAGGTTGTTACCGCTGCTACCCATATTCAGGGTCACTCCTTGGATCTGGTGTTCACCCTGGGGATGGAGATCTCGGAACTGGTGGTGGAACCAGTTGGGTGGTCTGATCATCACTCCATAAGGTTCAATTTCGCGGCCCCCCCTTTGAGACCAACTCCTTTGGAGATGGTCCAGTACCGCCCATTGAGGGGAGTTACCCCTGTGGGTCTGATGGCGGTGCTGGACCTATCGAGTTGGCTTGTGGAGTGCATGGAACCAGATGTCTTAGTAGTGCACTATAATAATTTGGTGCTGAAGGCTCTGGATTCCATAGCTCCTGTCTGTATTCGCCCCCTCTCCCTCCGCCCTTGGTCCCCTTGGTTTGACAGGACGTTGAGGGAGTTGAGGAAAGTGGGGTGAAGGTTGGAACGCTGCTGGCGGAAATCTCGTCTGGAAGATGACAGACTTAGATTGATGGCCCATTATATGGACTATCAATCAGAAATCTCCCGTAAGAAGGCAGAGTTCCTGTCCAGGGAGATAGCTGCATCAAGAAATCGACCAGCTCATCTCTTCCGGACCATGGACAGACTGTGCAATCCAGCCTGTCTGTGGGGTCGGCGAGCTTTTTCACAAATAAAGTGTGATGAGTTTGCGTGGTTCTTTTATGATAAGGTGTTGTCGATCAGGTCAGAGATCCACAGTGTGTGTTCAAATGAGCATAGCGGTGGTCGATGCGAGGTTACAGGCCCTCAGTCTGTCTGGACGGATTTTGACCAGCCAGTGATTATGGTTATCATGAAGATTGTTCAGGGCTTGCGACCGACTTACTGTAGTATGGATCCTGGTCCTACACACCTCCTTGTGGGGTGTATGGATGCGATCAGACCAGTCCTTGCTGAGATAGTCTGGTGCTCTTTGGACCAAGGGGTGTTTCCGGTGTCTCTAAAAGAGGCTGGAGAGTCATGTGATGCTGTGCAGAGGGTAAGACGCGTCTGTCGGAGCTCCGCTTTGTCTACCCCCATATTTTCGGATAAACCCCTTCTACGTTGTTTCTCTACTGCTATCTTGGTTGCTAACTAGAGCGAGAATCAGGAGAGATATAATTTGTGAGCTAAAAATACTAGCATTATGTCTAATTTGTCAGCTCAAGAAGAGGCCACGCAGGAGTCTGAAGCTAAGCGCCCTCGGCGTAGTTCCTCTCCCCAAAGCACACTGGATGAGCTGTCACCCTCTCATGTTTACTCCGAGTTGACTTTGATTAAAGAAGCCTTGTTGAAACTAATCGAAGATGTGGCTGGTTTTAAACCAGCACTCACTCAGCTTGCTCGGAGAGTCACAGATACTGAAGCAAGAATAGCTTCAATTGAGAGAAAGCAAGATAAAATGGAACCAGAGTTAGTGGAAGCCAAAAAATATCTGAAGAAATTAGAGGATCGTCTTGATGACCTTGAGGGAAGGAACAGGAGGAACAACCTGGTTTTAATAGGTTTGCCTGAAGGGGAAAAAGGACCGAATACTATTCAGTTCTTACAGAAATTCCTAAAGAAAACGGTGGGTCCTTCTCCAAATGGTCCAGAGTTCATTATAGAGAGAGCTCATAGATCTCTGAGAGCTAAGCCAGCTTCGTCTGATCCACTGAGACCAATAATATTTAAACTGCTGAATTATCTGGATCGAGAGTTTATTAATAGAGAAGCCAGGAAATTACCAGCTATTTTATGGGAAGGTAAAAAATTGAGGCTTGTCTCTGATTTGACTTTTAAAACCCGCCAGCTCAGAGCTGCTTATCGTCCAGTTACTTCCAAGCTGTGGGCGGCAGGTATAAAACATCGCATGCTGTATCCAGCTCATTTAGAAGTGGCCCTAAAGGAAGGATTGCAGCGCTTCGATACTGTGGAGGAGGTAGTGAAGGCTTTAAAGAAATGTTATCCAGATCTATTTCCCAAATGAGAGATCACCAGCCTAACTATAAGGAACCGGAAGCCTGTGTTGAGAATCTTCTAGAAAGACCTGTTATGCAGAAGTAGAATGCCGATTTAAATACTGCTTCTTCTTGGAATGACTGGTTGCAAAGAAAATGTTTCTTTCTTTCGCCTCAAATGTGGTGTTTGCACAGGGGAACAGTAGTCGGGTTAAACTACTTCGGGTTTTTATTACCCCTCTCTTATTTTGGCAGTTTGATATTGTGTAGGCGTGAGTTGTGATAGCCGGTTTTGACCACTAGATGGTGCTACTCTACTGTATATATGCTAAGCAAGCCAAATGCTTTAGTTGTGCAACCCTTTTTCCCTTCGGTTGCACAGCCATTGTAATTTGTTCCTCCCAATTCTCTGCTCACTGACAAGAGCTTTTTTTCCTGATCAAAATTTTGCAGAGCGTAATTTTGTTTATTGGTATTTTAGTAATTTATCAGGGGTTTCACCAAAAATTTTGATATTCTCCCAGAAGTCATGATGCAGGGTCGTTTATTTTTTTTAGATCGTGTTTTTTTTTTTTGGTAGGACCCTTTTCATGTTTTGTGCTTTAGTCTCCTGGTTATTGTAATCAAACACTTCTCATGAGAATACTTGATAAACCTTGTTTTGCTATGGAGCATTAATCGGCCCAAGGGTGCAAGGAGTGCCTATAGTGCTCCTGTCTAAATTGGAAAGGGCACAGCCTGACAGCAGGGTGGCATGGAATGCCACGCCCCCGTAGATCCTAGATGTTGTAAATGTACCCTTGGACATGATTATAGTTCCATGTATTTAATACCAGTTTATAGTTTGAGGGAGTGGGGGCAACTAAAGCATTGTGTTCCGATTATAGTTGTTCTCCTATTGTGGACCCCCTCTCTCTTACTGGGGTCATGTGGGTTAACGATATTTGGGGTATTAGACCTTGTAGAAACCATTTATAGCAAGTGGTTCCTTTTGGAGTGAGACTCTTTGTTGAGACAAGGAAGGGTCGTCCCTTCAGTCCTCATTTTGTTAGTCTCTCATTTTTTGGGGGGAGACAGAGGAGGAGAGCTCACTCTTTGGCGAGCATCATGGACCATTCATGGTGGCGCAGGCTATGGGCCTGGGGACATAGTTTTGTAAATAAGTTAAAACTAGTGGGGTTTATATTTGTGTGTGGGGGGTGGGGTTATGGGTATTGGGATTTCCTTTTTTTTTTGTCTAGGAAGGGGGGACGGCAGCACCGTAGATCTTTATTTAATAGTTGGCAAACGGCACCTTTGCAAACACGGTTATGACTAACTGTTTAAACGTTCTCTCTTGGAATATAAAGGGAGGGAGAGATAATAAGAAGAAATATGTGATTTTAAACCACCTCGCTAAATACGACCCTTCAATAGTGTTTCTGCAAGAAACTCATCTGCCCCAGAACAATTACATTATTTAAAAATTTAAAAAAAAGTTGGGTTGGTCAAGTTTTTGGTTCTGGATTTAGCTATAATAAACGGGGGGTGGCTTTGCTCCTAGCAAAAAAAAAAACCCTTCACACCAGTGGAATCCATCCTCGATCCTGAAGGGAGATTTTTCTTTGTCTTAGGCAAACTAGGTAACCTGGATATTGTCTTGGGTTCAATTTATGGCCCTAATAATGAATCTTCGGCCTTCTTTATCCACTTGACTTTGGTTCTAGCTCCCTTTCTGCACTACCCCCTTGTAATAGGAGGCAACTGGAATATGGTGCAGTCTAATGATTTAGACCGTACCTTTTTCAGAGGGGCAAGTTCTTCACCTGTGCAAAGAGCCTTAAAGGAATTTGCATCGTCCCTGGGCCTTTTGGACTCATGGAGAGTGTTTAACCCGCTAAGTAAAGATTTCAGGTTTTTTTCTCCAATACATAATAGTTATTCTCGAATTGACTATTTCTTAATTAGTCAACAGCTATTGCCTAACGTAGTGGATACTAAAATCTTGGCTCGGGTAATTTCAGACCACTCTCCAATTTTAATACAATGTGCTTTATCTAAAATTCCGGTCCGATCCCACTCATGGTCTCTGAATAATAGATTGTTAAAAGACAGTCAAATTATTGCAAAATTTCAAAACTTTATACAGAGCACTATAGAGCTTAATTGGGGTTCTATCCCTGCGGTAGATCAGATGTGGGCAGCCTTGAAGGCAACTTGGCGGGGGGAGCTAATACGTATTGCTACAATTCAAGAAAAAAAAGAAAAATAATCTTTTCAATACTTGTTTAGTTAAAATTTCTATTTTGGAAAGTAAAGGGACCAACAACCTCTCATCCATAGAAGAGCAAGAATTATCTACTTTGAGAGCCACTTATGTTAGCGTATTATTAGAGAAAGTGGAGAGATCCGCTTCCCGATTAAAGGCTTCATACATTGGTCAAGGGAGCAAAGCAGGCAAACTACTTGCCTGCCAATTGAAACAGCAATCTACATCCAAATGGATCACAGCCCTCAGACATCCCCAGACAGAAGCTATGGTGACTGATCCTGCAGAGGTATTAAACTTGTTTCGGGATTATTATAAGATATTATATACTTCGGATTCATGGTCGGAGGACCATGATGGGAAGATGTGGGATTTTTTGGAGAGGGCAGATCTACCATTCCTGTCTGAGGATAATAAAAACTCGTTAACTGCTCCAATTACCAGTAAGAAAATCCTAGCAGTTATTGATTCCTTAAAACCGGATAAAGCACCGGGTCCTGAAGGATTCACAGGCTTATTCTACAAAATGTTCAAGGGATATTTAATCCCCTTATTATTGCAACTGTACAGTTTCTGGAGCTCCCATTCCAATTTTGAACAATCATTATTTGAAGCGAGAATTATTTTGCTTCCTAAGCCGGGGAAGGATCCTTCACTGATCAGCAACTATAGGCCCATTTCACTCTTAAACATTGATATAAAAATATACGCCAACATTTTGGCCAATAGACTAGCGAGTGTGTGGGAAAGTTTGTTGAGTCCGGAACAGGCAGGATTTGTTGCAGGATGTAACTCAGCAGATCACCTCAGAAAGATATTCCATCTAATTTCTGCGTCCAGGGCTCCGGAGCTGGAAGCGGCTTTGGTATCCCTGGATGCAGAAAAAGCTTTTGACAGAGTGGAGTGGTACTATATGTTTGCGACATTGCAAAAATTTGGTATTCCGCAACCCTTTATTAACCAAATCCAAGTTTTGTATTCTCGCCCATCAGCCAGAATTCAATGCAACAATCTTATCTCCAACGTATTCCCTTTATGTCGAGGTACTCATCAGGGTTGTCCCCTTTCTCCTTATCTATTTAATTTGTATATAGAGCCTTTAGCCAGAATCTTAAAATTAGATGAAGAAATAAGGGGTATACAGTTGTAGCATTTGGAATGTAAATTATCCCTTTTTGCAGATGATTTGCTAGTTCACATATCTAGTAGTAGGCAATCTCTCCCACGTGTGTTACAAACTATTTCCCACTTTAGCTCCGTTTCAGGTTATAAGCTCAACAGAAATAAAACTATAGTGTATCCGCTATCCCCTCTTTTATCTAAGGAGTGGAGCCTATCCATGGGGTTACAGTGGGAAAGTGAATATTTAACCTACCTTGGTATTAAGATATCTAGTGATTTCGCTAACCTTAAAGACCTTAATCTAGCTCCATTATTAAAAACTACCAAGGAAGATTTGTCAAGATGGAATACGCTACCACTGTCCTTTTGGGGCCGGGCCAATATTCTCAAAATGTCAATTTTGCCCAGATTCTTTTATCCTTTATGTAACTTAAACATTTACTTGCCAAAGTCCTTCTTTGTCTCTCTTTGTAGGATCTGTTCTGACTTTCTCTAGAAAGGCAAAACCCCATGCCGGGCTTATGCTAAGCTTATCTGCCCTAAAGGGTTGGGTGGGCTCCAATTACCTGACTTTTATGTTTACTATTTAGCTATCCATGCTAATAGATTTTTGCACTGGTTATCTACCACAGTGTCTCAATCGAGCACCCCACCCCCCGGTTGTTTTTATATGGGTTGCAAGAAAATTCTTGTAGGATAGAGTTAGAGGCCCTTTTATATACCCCTTGGTCCAAAGCTCCAGCGAAAATAAAGAATTCCCCCCCTTGGCTGGGATATGAGGGCCGTGCAACAACTTTGTTCTTTGCTTCAGAAACATTATTCAAGGGACCTAAAGCAACCACTACTAAATAATCCAAATTTACAGATAGGTAAGAACCCAATTCGAAATTTTCCAGGCAATTATTCTAATAAGCTATATTTAGGAAGCTTTGTCTCGGGCAAGACCCTCCTATCTATTCCAGAACTGCAATTAAAATTTGGAGTGGCCCATGAGGGCCTCTTCAGAATGTACCAAATACGCCAATGTATTTGCCATTTCTTGGGGAAACCACCATGGTCAGAGGAGGCTGGAACCATGCTAAGTAGTTTGAGGGCAGTATCCAGGAACCGGAAAGCAATAGCTAAACTATATAAATCAATCTTGGCTCATATCATGTCCAGGTTTACTCCCATAGCTTTTTAAATGGAAAAACAATTATAACAAAGATTTCCCGGTTAAAACCTGGGAAAAGGTTTGGTCAGACATTTATGTCTTAATCAAACAAGACCGTTTAAGGAATATCCAATTCAATATTTTGCATAATCTATATTACACACCGCCAAGTTATCTCGGATCAAAAAAAATACCCTCAGCATGTGTGGGGTTATTGGGTATAGAATTGCTACATCACAAATTATGGGCTTGTCAAAAATTGTTAAACTTTGGAATTCCGTTAAACAATGGGTGGCACCATACTTTAATATCGCAGCTTTTTTAATGAGGATACATGCCTGTTAGGTATATCTCATTGATCCCTACTTTTTTAAAAAGGTACAAGTAGCTCTGGTTGCTATGGTAACTAAGTTACTATGCTGAACTGGAAAGATTGGGAACCCTCTATTTAAGAATGGTGCGAACTTCTTAACGCTTTGAATGCGGAGAGGTGTGTAGCCTGGATCTTTCATGCCAGTGAGAAGTTTCAGAATTGTTGGGGTGACTTTTTGCTACATTTAAGAAATACATTTGGGTACTAAGGTTAAGCTCAACCATTCCTTTTCCCTTTTTTTTACTTGGTACCCTTGGGAGACCCGTTTTGGGGCAAAGTTCTGTTTTTAAACTGTTAACTTTTATTTCCCAGGCAAGGCTATGGGTCCTGTTATAATCTTTTTATTGGTTTTCTTTTTTATTCCCCCTCATACAGTAAGTTCGTTACTTCCATGACAATATTTCTTCCAACAGATCCCTCCTTCCCTCTTTTCCATGTCACAGCCTCTTTCTTCGGTTAAAGGTTTTGGAGGTGTGCCGTTGCCTTGAGCTCGTTATTCTTAGTTATGCTCTTTTGGAGTCTAACTCAGCGCTATTGTGGCCAATGTATGGTTGTTACCCTTAGTAGGGAATGGTAAGGTGCTTGCTACCAGTTGGGGGGAGAGGGGGTGGTGGGATTTGTGTTGTCTTGTTTATTTCTTTTTGTTTTGGTGGTTTGTGTAATTTAGCTCTCGTTGTACAATCACCAGTATCATCCATTCACGTCAAGTCCTGGTTTTGTTTATGTTATGATAAAATAAAGTTAACTGCAAAAAAAAAAAGAGGCTACTGTGACACCCCTTTTGAAGAAACCTTCCCTCGACCCAGGCTGTCTCGCTAACTACAGCCTGATCTCTAACCTGCCCTTCTTGGGCAAGGTTATTGAGAAAGTAGTCGCGTTGCAGCTCGAGGACTTTCTTACCATCCATGAAGTCTATGATCCTCTCCAGTCAGGTTTCAGGAAGAGGCATAGTACCGAGACGGCATTGGTTCGGGTACTTAATGATCTCCTAATAGCGAGAGATCAGAGGAGCCGTTCGATCTTGGTTCTCTTTGATCTCTCTGCATCATTTGACACCGTGGATCATGGGATGTTGCTAGAAAGCCTCTGGCTGTTCTGTGGACTGTCAGGTACAGTTCTCAGATGGTGCCAGTCTTTCCTCAAGGGCAGAACCCAGGGGGTAGTATCAGAAATTTTTTCCTCTGCTCCCTTTGCTCTGTCCTGTGGGGTGCCGCAGGGTTCTGTGCTTTCCCCCAAGTTGTTCACGGTGTATATGCTGCCATTGGGGGACATTATAAGGTGCTATGGACTGTCAGCTCTATATGTCCTTTGTACCCAAACAGAATGATGCTTTATTGGTCTTTAACAACTGCCTCGCTGAGATTCAGGACTGGATGAGTGCTAACTGGTTAAGACTGAATCCGGACAAGACTGAGGTGTTGGTAGTGGACCTGGGTCACCGTGCAGAGAACTGGACTCCTGGGTTTTCCTCCGGCCTTGTGTTAGGGGGTAACCAGTTGAGACCTTCTGAACAGGTGTGGAATCTGGGCATAATCCTTGACAGCGAGCCGACACTGAAGACACAGGTGTCAGCCGTTATCAAATCTTCCTTTCATCATCTGAGGAATATTGCCCGGATAAAACACCTTGTTCCACACGATGACCTTCCTGTATTAGTTCATGCCTATGTTTCCTCATGTCTTGACTACTGTAATGCTCTATATCTAGGGTTGCCAGGGGTGGATCTCCGTCATCTGCAGCTGGTGCAGAACGCTGCGGCCAGGTTGTTGACGGGGCTGTCAAGAACTTGCCATATCACACCTGTGCTGCGTGAACTGCACTGGCTGCCAGTGCGATGGAGAATCACCTTCAAGGTCGCGTTGCTGACCTATAAGACCCTACATGGTCAGGGACCAGGCTACTTGCAAGATCTCCTGCGACCCTACTGCCCTCTCCGCTCACTCCGCTCCACCGATGAGGGATTGCTACAGGTTCCCAGGGTTCGTCTTCAATCATCAGGGGCCAGAGCTTTTTCTTTTGTGGCCCCAACCTTGTGGAATTCTCTACCTCATCGGATTCGAGAGTGCCAGACCACAGAGCTATTCAAGGCATCTTTAAAGAGTTATTTATTCGAGCAAGCCTTTGAATAGGCCACCCTGTTGTCTTTTAATTGCTTTTATATTCATATTTATTGTGTTGGCTGTTTTTTGTGATGTATCTGCACTTTGATAATTTTGAAAAGCGCATTATAAATAAAATCTGATTTGATTTGGTTTATTATCTACAACAAGAATTGTATTCTCTATTTGCAAATATTATGAATATGAAAAACACATCAATTAATAATTTATGGTTTGATAAGGACTGTAAAAAGATGAAGGCCTGTATTAGAAAACTGTACACATTATACAACACTAAGGGGGACAAACAACCCCTAAAAGATATAACTCTTATAAGGAGAAATTATAAGATACTTCTGGAGGAGAAAAAATTTAAGTAACAATGCTAAATTATTCTGGACTCTTGTTGCCAAGGGCACCGATAACTATAACGTAAACATAGATTCCTACATTACGGAGGAGAAGTGGATTACTTTCTTTACTGCTATTTTTTTTATCCTTCTGAAGACAAGGTAGCAATAGGGATTGGTGAGGCTCAAACTTTTTTTTAACCCAATAGCTCCGGATGAAGTATATCTAGCTATATACTCTGAAAAAAACATAAAGTAGCCGGCCCGGATGGCATTCCAGCTGAGATCTATTTAAGTGCACCCACACTTTGGGGTAAATTCTTAATTTTTTTTATAATAAATGTATAGCAGCTCACACATATCCATTAATGTGAAAAGGTACGAACATAATTCCAATCCATAAAAAAAGAGATCTATCAAATCCAGCCATGTATAGGCCCATAAGCCTTCTCAATGTAAATCTAAAAATCTTTAGCAGAGTACTGCTTGAGAGATTAAAAAGTGAAATTGAAAACACTGGTGGCCTGTCTAATTACCAAGCTGGTTTTAGATCTAATTATTCTACCATCGATAATATATTCATTTTCAGGCATGTCATTGAAAAATACATTCTGTTTAGAAGACAGAACCTATATGCCATTTTTATGTTTGCTTGCACACATGTGCAAGAAACATAGTGCCTTCATCGGAGATTTCGGAGGTGTGTCACCTCCTCCTCCTCCAATTCAGGCACTGTGCTGGCAGGCGGGGCCCCTGTAAGCCAATGCATTTTGGAGCTGACTATGACACGCTCCAAAATGCAGTGGCATACAGTTGAAAGGGGGAGCTGCGGCAGGTGAGCAGCGATAAGAAGCTGCTCACGCAGCTCCCCCAACACAGGCGCGCGCCCCCGCCGCAGTGTATAGCCGACGGGCTCAGCTGCATCGCCTGGTCCCCCAGTAGTTGATGCCACGCTGGAGCCCACCCCAGCGTGGCAATCCGATCATGTTGCCAGCGGAAGTGCCCAATCCCCGTCGGCTGAGCACGCCCCTCCCCAAAGTCCTTGTGCCGCTAAGGCCCACCCCAGCGTGGCAAAACGTCCGCGCTGGTTTTTTCATTTTTTTGCCGATGGGGTGCCCAATCCCCCGTCTGCTGAACGTCCCCTCCCAGTCCTGGTGCCACGCTGGGAGCCCACCCCAGCATGGCAAGCGGTCCCAGCGATGCCTTTTTTTTTCCTGTAAAACAAAACTGTCCCACGCGCTGCCTCCCGCCCTCCCACATCCCGCACCACCCACTGCGCACCCAGCCTCCCACACCCCCCCTCACCCCATACTTACCTCCGGACTCTGGCACGATGATCTTCGGTGGACCGGGAACACGTCTGCACTCTTCCAAACCGACCGCGAACTGAGGAAATGTCGGTAAGCTGTATAATGGGCTAAATAGGAGGGGTTCAACTTTATTGCATTTCTCAGGCATTTTTGGGAATTTTGGCACCAAATTTTCAACATGGGGTTTTTGGGACCCCTTCTCATAGAAATGATGTCACTGTCATGGCATTATTGGGCTCAAAAGGTGATTTGGCGCGGTGACTGCGCGGTGACTGCGAAAATCACCCGCCGGGACCGAATACCGCCAGTAACAGTGACATCATTCGAGGTCAAGCTATGTTAATTTGACAAATTCAAAACTGAACTGTTTAACAGCGTCGTTGCGCGGATTCCTCGCCAGCTCGTAGAGTTAGTCAATTTCAATATTTTCACTCCAGATTTTCAACATTGCCATTTCTCCACACTGTCTTATAGGTAGTACAGCTGTCATTTTTCACATCTTACCAAAATGTGTTTCCACCCTTGTAGCGCAGCAGGCGCAGTCGGTGTCTTGAAATCAATATCGGGACAAATTAAGAAAATCACAGTGACACTGTTCATGAGCAGAGGTCTTGAAATGGCTATGTTGAAAATTTGGTAAAAATTCCTATAAATGACTGTTTTCTGGCTCTGTTGCGCAGTTCCTGCACGCTCATAGGTTTGCGAATTTTCAATATTTCCTACCAGATTTTCAACATTGCCATTTTCCACTCCTTCTTATGAGCAGTACAGCTGTCATTTTCACATCTCACCCAAAGCGTGTTTCCGCCATGCTGCGCGCACAATGGCGCTGATGGTTGAATCGAACTCGAATATAAGGACACATTAAGAAAATCACAGTGTCACTGTTCATGAGCAGAGATCTTAAAAGCGGCAATGCTGAAAATTTGGTGACAGAATTCTAAAAATGACTGTTTCTGAGGTGTCGTTGCACAGTTCCCACATGCCGCTCGTAGGTTTGCGAATTTTCAATATTTCCACTCCAGATTTCCAACATTGCCATTTTTCCACACCTCCTTATGAGCAGTACAGCTGTCATTTTTCACATCCTGCCCAAAACGTGTTTCCGCCCATGTAGCGCACAATGGCGCAGTCGGTGTGCAAACTCAATGTATGGGACACATTAACAAAACCACAGTGACACTGGTCATGAGCAGAGGTCTTAAAATGGCTATGTTGAAAACTTGGTGAAAAAAAGCCTAAAAATGACTTTTCTGACGTCACGTTGCACGGATTTCCTATGCATTTTCGTAAGTTTGCAAATTTAATATTTTCACTCTAGATTTTCAACATGTCCATTTTATTAAGCTTCATATGAACAGTCCAGCTGCAATTTTTCATATGTCTCCCAAAATGTGTTATTGCACATGTAGCGCACAATGGTGCTGTTGGTGTGCGAAAGCAATGTTTAGGACAGATTAAGAAAATCACAGTTACACTGTTCATGAGCAGAGGTCTTAAAATGGCTATGTTGAAAATTTGGTGACAAAAGTCCATAAAATGACTGTGTTACAAGTGAGCATTGTGCAGTTTCCACTCATCCTCGTTAGTTCGTGACTTTGTAATATTTTCAGTCCAGATTTTCACTAGTGGCATTTTTCCACACTTCCTTATAAACAGTACAGCTGCCATTTTTCACAACATGGCGGAAGTGTGTTTTCACACTTTCAGTGCAGAGATGCGTGGTCGCTGTGGGAAATCATTGTTCGGCACAGATAAAGAAAATCACAGTGACACTGTTCATTATCAGAGGCACCAAAATGCCTGAGTTGACAATCTGATATAAAATATCCCCAACCTACTTATATAACGGGTGTGCGTTGCACAGTTTCTATGTACGCTCGTGACTTCACCTTTTTTTAAATATTTTTACTACACATTTGCAACATAGCCATTTTTACACCTCCCTATGAAAGAGTACAGCTGTCATTTTTTACAGCCTGTTGGGAATATTTTTGCACCTGTGGTGCTAAATCCCATAGTCACTGTGCATAAGCAGCTTTTGGCTACCAAACTGATATTCCCCCTGTTCATGAGGTGGGGTCACAAACCAAACATGTTGAAAATTTGGAGTTAAAATACCAACGAATGCCTGAGGTATTGGGCTTTTCAACTAAATTGCCCAACCCTATAGATAATGACAGGAATCAGGGGTGTGACTTAAGTTCTTGCCTGTGATGCTCATACCATTCCACCCTGCAGTCACTGAGAGGCATCGAGGGTATGCCTTGGGCTCTTGACCCCAAACTTCACCCCATTCTCCTATATCGCACCCATCTCACCGTATTTCCTAATGAAATGGGGTGCGCATAAGGGCCAAAGACCCCAAGGAACACGTCACACTTGTCAGTCTCTGCAGAGTGGGGTGTGGTGAAATGGCGTAGCCGTTATGCCTGACGACCCAAATGCACACCCCGATGCCTGTCACTCTCTGCAGGGTGGTGGTGGGGTTGGCTTCAGTTCAATACTTCACTGCCATTCCTATTACGCAGCTCTGTAACTTCTACACTACCACTGCCAATGCCAGTAAGCAAACATTCGGCATTGACAAATGCTTGTTATAGATTATTCTTCAGCATTTGATTATATTTCACGGAATATTCTTTGGAATATACTATTGGACAGAGGCATAAATTGTATTCTGGTTTCATTTATAGCAGAATTGTATACAGAAACCTGGGCTAAAATTAGGTTGGGCCAAAAGGAACACCTATCTACACCTTTTAACATCAACTGTGGTGTCAGACAGGGATGTGTCCTGGCCCCGGTGTTATTTTCTCTATATATTGAAAAAATGCTTCTAGAGATTGAGCAAGTAAATTGAGATTCTCCAAAAATTAAAACGACTCTATGCCCTATTTTGGCATACGTGGACAACATTGTCCTGATCTCCTTCACAAAGAGAGGACTGCAAAATAAGTTAGGTTATATCCATTAAAGATCCACTGAGTTAAAATTAAAGATTAATCTAAATAAAACCAAAATAGTAATATTTGGGAATAACAAAATACAGACCAATGGTACATGGCTGGCAGGAAATGATAAAGTAAAGTGGTGTATAGATACTCTTACTTAGGAATTCTATTTTATGGAAACAGACATTAGACTGCACATAGGGACCTACTGGTTGATAAATTAAAGAAAAAGCTGGCAGGACTTGTGAGGTTCAATCTTAAATATGGAGGCTTGACAGTTAAACCATTTATACAATTTATCAGAGCAAAATTTGAAGCAAAACTGTTATATAGAGCAGATATATGGGAAATTAAAGATTTAAACATGCTCATGGCACCCTTGTATAAACTTCTACAAAACATACTGAAAGTCGGTCACTCATGTCCAGCTACTTATTTAAGATCAGAATTGGGTCTTATAGACATTAAGGCAGCAATAGAGACACAAAAAATTAACTACTGGATAAGGCTGACAAAGCAAGAGGACAAAGCACTTGCTAGGCAATGCCTGAATGAAAAAGAAGAATGGTACATGTTAGGATATAGACATGGGTAGTGGTATACCACTTTATACTCCTTATGGGAAAAGCATAAATTAAATAATTTAAAGCCGGCCGTAAAGCATGGGATAACATTAAATGTAAAATATAAGAAATATGTAACAAAAAAGATAAATTACTGGATTACACAAGTGACAAAGTGCAATTAGAACAAGAGGGCATGCAGTGACGCTAGATGGGGGGAATTTAATAGGGCTGTGAAGATACACTACTTCACTGAAAGAGTGGTGGATGCCTGGAATAGGCTGCCACAAGAATACAGACATACAGGAAAAGTAGTAAATAAAAAGGGGTGAGGGAGGTCTCCAGAGACCACTTAGGGTCTGCTGGGACGGAATAGGCAGCGGAAAAAATTGTGCTGACTGGGTGTGTCAAGTGGTCCTTTTCTGCTGACAAACTCTATGTTTCGATATCAGGCCTAGTGTTAAAAGCCATGATCAGCAGCTGTGTTTTCAGTCCTTTATCAGGGTGAAGTTTATGAACCATTTCCATCGTAGGGGGTCTCCAGCCCTGAAGGGCTGTTTTGTAAAAAATGCCCACCCCACAGTGTCACACTGGCAGTGACAGTAACAGTAACAGCTGCTGTGCTGCAATTTTTGTCCCTTCCCTGACCACCTCCCCACAGCATCAAACTAGAAGTGCCAGTAACTGTAAATCTATTGTGAGGCAGTTGTTGGCCCCTCCTACAATCCCCACAGCATCACACACGGTAAAGCTGCTGTGAGGCAGTTGTGTGCCCATATCTGCCTCTCCCCTGCAGCATCACACCAGCAGAAGTGGGAACAGTTAAGCTGCTTTGCAGCAGTTGGTTTTCGCGCACCCACCCCCTCCCAGTACAGCATGACATCAGCAGCACCAGTAATACTAAAGTCACTGGGAGAAGGCCTTGGACTGCTGTCTCCTGATTGGGCCTATCAGCAAGTCCTGTTCTGATGGGGAACAGTACATGCCCCGCACTTGCTTTCACCCACAGTAGGTCCTCTTTTCCCCCCTCCTCCCCTTGGCAACCACTCCCCTCCTAGCTCTTCCTCACCTCTCTCTATTTACCCTCCCTTGTATTTTCTTTCTCTCATCCCTCACCCCTTTTCCTTTTCTTTCAACTTCATCTTCCTCCCCCTCCTACCTATTTTTACTCTCTCAAAGCTCAGTCGCTACATTACGGCACTTATTGCATGCTGCTCATAACATTTTAGTCATTTTATTACTGCACTGTGTTACTCATTTGTTTACACTTGTCTAAATATTCTGTTTTGGATTTGTCTAACTGTATTACTTGTATCCTGATTTTGTTCAATACTGTATTCTCTCAATCCCAATGTTGATTGTATTTAACCCCTTCCTACTGTGTTACATATTTTCCATGTGCTGTGTCACATGGTGTGTGGTTTTTCTCAACTGTATCCTCCTGGGTCATGCCTAAAAATAGGCATCTCTATGTCTACTGCACCCACCCGGTTACCAAAAGCAATAAATAAATAAGTATATGGGCTCTCCGGCACCAATGACATAACTCTCAACTGGAGCTAGCATTCAGCACCCCACTTACGAAATGGGGATTCTGAATTTCGAGGTTTGTTTTCCACTCTGTGATGTGAAGCAACCTGGATATGCTAGTCAGAGCAATGAAGATTAAAAAAAAATCTTCTTGGCACCATCTTGAGGTGCCACAACTAAATTACAGAGGCCACAATAGAGCCAAACTGCCCAAAACTGCCAAGTGACAGAACTGTACCACCTCTACTCAGGCAAAACTGATGGCTGGAAAAGAAGAAGAGGCTCACAGAGAGTCAGTTGTAACATGCAGCAGGTATGCAGCACTTAACTTTGTTTCCCTTCTGCTCCAGCAACCTACTTGCAACCTTTCTCTCTTCTCCACCACACTTTAACTGCTGCTACAGCGTCCAACTGCTGAACTAGCTGGCTCTAGGACTCGAGGCTGAATGCCCAGGGGTCACTAGCAAAAGCAGAAAATCTCCTCCCTACACACCTGCAGTGGGGCTAGCACGAGATCTTTCGAGAACAAGATTGTTAAAGTGATAAAATACTCCAACCAAGATCAATCAGAAAACATTTTCCTTATTGCACCTCTTCTGAAGACCAATAAAATCAGCCTACGCACTTAGAATCAGTTCAGCTCGTTTATGAATAAACTATTTCTCCATTTAAAAACTTTTCAGGTATAGCAGCATACTATAATTAAAGCACAAACGAATGGGTTCTAATTCAAGATGTTTCGTCAGGGTAGTACTCTTTAATGTTAGCAATCTGAATGTGCAGAAATCTAACACAGCTATTCATGAATGTCTTTTCATGCAAAGCCATATACATTCAGTGCAAGGATTGCCAGTTTGTGCAAAATTGCAAAACTTATCTTTTTGTGCAAAGAGTTTTCTTGTTAAATGTGTGCAAAATGTGCCAGTCTATTAGAAATATGCACATCTGGGTATATACAGTATTAGTTTCTTTCATCATAAAGTGTAAAAAGGATCCACTGAGTACACTTATGAGTGATAGCCTCTAATTGAAAGTTTTGCAACCGGACTCTGGGTTTGAAAGGAAAATGACTAGAGAATCGGTTTGACTCAGGCCCTTTGATATTTCAGGGAAAATAAACAGTACACTGGCTAATTTTCAGCATTAGAGGGGGATACCTCCTGTCTTAGTACACCAGATTATTCCCTTCTAGTGTGAATTCAGTAGTCAGAAATAAATGGCAAGTGTGTGTACTGGTGATTAAATATAAACAGTACAGTTCATTATGCTATTTGGTACTTGCTAAGTAATGTTGCGTGTTCAGCACTCCATCAGTTAAAAAACACTAGAGTATGCTGCAGTGGAACTTTTTTTGGCTGGAATCATGGTGAAGAAAACACCTGCTGAACCCACTCCTTCTGAGCTGGCAGAACATGCTCTGATGTGGACACAATGTGATGAAGTTTTAGGCAGACCCCTTCCCCAGACTACGCATGCCATGGAAGTCGGCAATGTCCACACATTTTCAAAATAAAGGGTCTATGTTCTGGGAAAGGTACGCTAAGTGGATTCTCAGTTCCCAGCCCACTACACTAGTCCACTAGTCAGCTGAGTGAGTTGGTGAGGGAAGTATCTGCAGTAAGACAATAAGAAAGGGAGAGAAGAAAAACAGAAAGGAATTATAGTTGGGTCCATCTTTTACTATGGGCCACAGCACACACACTACAGTGAACTCTCTCTGACACTTATGACACCCACTACCCCCATGACAACATGAACGTCTATTAACCTTCCTAACTCCCCTAATTTAAGTAGGGCCTAGGAGTACAACAACTCTGCAGTGCTCCCCTTGCCCCCCCCCCCGGCACAAAGCAGGTGGGCAGGTTCAAAGCCGGTGCTGCCCACATGAGAGGGCATCATGTTCTGCCGGCACCACTAGACTAGGCTCAATATTCCGCTATTATCAGCATCATACAACTAGAAGGTACTGCTGCAGCTATTTTCATACAGGCTGCTTTCTACATGATCGAGATACAATGCTGGAAAATAATGTGAAATTGTGGGAAACAATGTGAGTTCTGCAGACAGCTCTGTGGTGCCAGCGCTGCAGAAATCCAGGGCCTTAGTGCATGAACACTTTTTTCACATGGGAGCACACCATGTGCACACAGAAACATTATTTTGGCAAACGTCCTCACGCACTGTACTGTACATTGTAAAATACATCACAAGTGTGCTGGCACTATCTTAACAGCACAACTTTCGCATGAGCGCTGAAATCTAGCTTGTTTCAAAACCGGGCCCCTGAGTCTCAGTACCTGAAATGTCTTCATTTTCATACCGTACTGGGGAGATGACAAGAAGTCTGACATATATAAAAACATAGAAGTTGACGGCAGATAAGGACCACAAGGCCCATCCAGTCTGCCCATTTCTTGTTCTACCTTATGAATGTGCCATCGGCCTTTGCTCTGTCAATAACATATCTATTCATACTCATCTGTATTGCTCCCTTATGCCTATCCTATGCCTGTTTGAAGCCCTGCACCGTACTCATATCCACCACTTCCTGAGGTAGGCCATTCCTTGCATCCACCACCCTTTCTGTGAAAAAGAACTTCCTCACATTAGCCCTTAATCGGCCTCCCTCTAATCTCATGCTGTGTCCTCTTGTCCTGCTATTTTTCTTATATTGAAACATGTTAGACTCTTTCACCTTGTTAATGCCCTTAACGTGTTTGCATGTTTCGATCATATCACCTCTCTCCCTCCTTTGCGCTAGGGTATACATATTGCACTTCGTTAATCTGCCCTCATATGTTTTCTGATGCAGTCCCTGCACCATTCTGTTTGCCCTTCTCTGGACTGCCTCAATTTGGTTAATGTCCTTGTGAAGGTGAGGCCTCCAGTACTGCACGCAGTACTCCAGATGGGGCCTAACCAGTGTCTTGTAAAGAGGGATTGTTACTGCCCTCTTACGACTTGTGATACCCCTACGAATACACCCCAACATCCCCCTAGCCTTACCTACTGCTTTAGTGGTCTGCTTGGATGATTTCAGGTGATCTGTGATGATGATGCCCAAGTCTCTTTCTTCCCTTGTGACTTCCAGCAACTCCCCTCCCAGCCTATAGGTGGCTTCAGGGTTTCTCTTACCTATGTGCATGATCTTGCACTTCTTTGCGTTAAACCCCAGTTGCCACTCTTCTGACCATTTTGCTGGTTTATCCAGATCGCTTCTTATTCTGCCCACCCCATCTGGATCATCTACTCTGTTGCAGATCTTGGTGTTGTCTGCAAACAGACAAACCTTACCCTCTAGTCCATCTGCAATGTCATTGATGAAGATATTGAAGAGGACTGGCCCCAGGACTGATCCCTGAGGTACCCCACTTGTGACTTACATCTCTTCTGACTGTATACCGTTTACCACCACTCTCTGTTTTCTGCCCTTCAACCAGTTTGCCACCCAGTTGACCAACTTCTGACCCACCCCAAGACTACCCACCTTATTAATCAATCTTCTGTGTGGATACAGTACACTAAGTATTGTTTTTGGAGTCAAGCAAGCTTTTATGTTTTGGAGCCAGCCTGTCAGTGCAGCGGGCGCATTACCACTCATGACACCAGTGACCTGGGCTCAGGAACAAGTCTGGACCATCAGGGGCCAGCCGGGGGGAGGAGGATTGAGCCTCCCGGGAAATGTTCTCCTCCTCCTCCAGGGGAGGGAGGGTCATCACACCGCTCTAATACTGCTACCTGTGGGTACACGAGTGACAATGCAAGGTCAGCAGTGTAGGGCAGGGAGGATGCCATTAGGTGCTTGGCTGAGGCATGCGTAGGCACGTCACCAGTCTGGATGTAAGTCCTCCCAGAGTGATCCTCGTAGGGGAGGGGCAAGGAGAAACTAAGGGGGTAAATCCCCCAATCCCAAATCACCATCGATGGACCCCAACCAAGGGAAAGGCCAGCTAGGATGGTGCATCTGCAGTAACTATGGCAAAAGGTACAAAAAATGTATATTAACCCTTAGGCTGCTGACAAAAATAGAACGCACAGTAATTTTAGACTGATATATCAGTCTGCGGCACAGCAGGGGTTAAAAAAGCAAGTTTTTATATTTGCTTGCCAATGGTATGGCAAACTTATTTAGATCACAGAGAGAGAGGCTTTTGGAAGCTTGGCTGCCCTCAACCTATCACAGCACTATACTCATCAGTCTCCGTCCAGTCTCCACCTGCTAGTTTGCACTATCCAATCCCTGCAGAAATTACTGAGCCAATACAAGTACTAGAAAATACTAACTGGAATTTTTTTTTTAAATCAAACTTTTAATTTTTTTTCGATAACAAACATCCAACAAGGTGTAAACCCCCCCTATAAATGGGGGTTCCTGAAAAGTCTTCCTTGAGCTTGCCTAAATGCTCATTGCCAGGCTGGTGTCCTGCGTTTTAGCAGTTTAAATGTGACTGCCAGAGAGTGCCTGTATAGCCTCTGTGTGCTGTCTCTTTAAGAGCTGTCTGGATTGCAGTCATAAGTAATCTGAGAGGGATCTCTGTTGAAAGATGCAACTATTTGCTGAAAATCATTTAGAGTGATAATGATAATGTAGTTTGTCTAACCTGCCTTCTTTGCAGCAAGGACTGTTTGGTTTATCCCCACCACTTTGGACCGGGACTGCCGAATTGGACCAATCAGTACTGGTGGGACCTAAAATGGAGCCGGACTACAGGAGCTGTCTGGAGTCAGAATCTGTAGGAATTGTAGTTTTGAGTTTTTGGCGCCTTTTTGCGCCTGAAAGGGGAGCCTTTGTTGTGACTGACAGGAGGATCAGCCAACCGAACCTTTTGGATCTTGGGGAATTTCCCAGGCTGCTGCAACTAGTTTGAGTTTTGAGCTGAGAAGTGAAGAAGTAACAGCTCAAGTGATTTTGAGCAGCATTTCTGTGTAGTTTTGCATGGGAGAACTATGTAAGGGCTGAGTTTTGGCCTGCCTGTCTGCCTGCTGTCCCTGAGAGGGAAAATAAGAGTTTATTCGGACTGAATCCGAGTTGTGAGGACTATTTAAGCCACTGGACTCTGACCAAGCTTTAACCTGAAGAAGATCGAAGATTTGCTGAATGTGATCGGCCCTGTCAGGATTTCCAGCTGCTTCTGAATCCCCCCCGGTTTGTGCAGAGACTTTGCGATCGTGACCGGAGAGCGGTTTGCCTGGTACAGTAGAATTTCCTTATATATAAATGTTCTGTGTATTGAAAGTGGGTCGTGATTTGGTTCCCCACAGTGTGAACTGTGTTCTGCTTGCTGGTACCATAGAATCCTTTACATGTAAATGTGCTGTGTATTGAAAGTGGGTCGTGATTTGGCTCCCCACTGTGTGAACTGTGTTCTGCTTGCTGGAAGCTTTCTCCAGCCTAATCGGACTGAATCCAGGTTCATCTCCATTCGGCCTGGGCCATGCCACGCTGGCCCTGCCAGACTACCCCACTGCACAGAGAAAGCCATCGACGAGAGACCTACCTGGGGATCAGCCCCCTGCTCCACGCTTGAACAGGAACAACGCCTCGGCAAATTGTGTAGGCCCTGCTTCTCCTGGCACTCCAGATTAACCACCTACAGTCTCGATTTTCATCCAGTCTGTGTCCAGTCTTGGGTAAAGTGAGTAATCATCAGGGTATCTCCCTGCAACAACAGCCTAATTTAAAAGTGTGTCATCTGATTGTCTTGTTGTTTTCTTTTCATGTTTCATGAACAGAGCCCTCCAGCTCCAGATTACAAATAGTGTGTGTTGTGCATGTTGTTTTCTTCCATCACAGGGCCCCAACCAGCTGCAACATTCCTGGTTAGCCCACCATTCTCCATCTGGGTACTCAGAGTGTGTGACTGTTTATGGACCCTGAAGTGCATGCATAACCGTTTGATTGATAGAGCCTTTAAGCAAATTAACCTGATTACGCCCCTCCCTTGTTCAAGCCCCTTAAATAAATCAGATCTAACTCTTTTGCATTTACCCTGACTGTGGTTCCAGTTTGTGCAAGAGTACTGTACTGCTGTTATTTGCTGTGTATAAACTTGTTTTAAAGGGGGTCCCCAGGGCCGGGCCAGAGGAAAGCCCTGGTGGTAAGTGCAAACAGTGTGGGTACTTGTGTGGTGTATCAGGGGTATTGTGAAAGTGATTATTGTGTATTGTTCCAGCCACTAGTAAGGAAAGAGGGGGGGTTACAGTGTCCCGGAGGGCTGTGCCCAGGTTAGCTTGACTAGTACCAACCCTGACCTCTGGGTGGAGGCACCCATTTCAGAACTCAGACCCCTTAACTTGCTACTAGCCAAGCAGGCAGGGGTAGTAGCCCTTGGGATAGCGCCACCTAGGGGTTACAAAGACATATACTGTCCTTCCATAAGTATATCTGCAAATGCCTTGCAGGAAAGTAGATTACAAACATCATATGTTTTACAATTGTGGGGCATAAAGCAGATTATCCATTTAAAAACACAATCATTGTAACATATACAACAAAGACAGGAGCAAAGGAAAAATAAATAAGAAATCAGTCATACACTAAAGTAGATCAAATTATAAATTATAACGCAGTGCATCCTGGATCGCGGACAGGGGCGGGGGGGGGGTGACAGGAACCGTTTCTTCAGAGGTAAATTAATGTATATTAGAAATTTAGCTGAACTCAACTACAGGGAGGTTGGAAGGGGCCCTATTATCCTTGGACTGCCAATACTTCCAGAATGTCTTTGTTTTCTTTACTTGCTTGGTAATGGAAAAAAGGCAGCCAGCAAGTTTTACATTTTTCTTTAAGAAGTCTTAATTTAGCTATAAGGTTCTCCATCTCTAGGATCTTAATGCACAGGTTGTTCCAGAAATCCTGAGAGGGTGTCTTGGGGTTAGCCACTTTAAGGTGATGGCTTTAATGGCCGTTGCTATCAAGATATTAGAGAGATATCTCTTGGCTCCTGATTTAATACCTGGAGGGGGTAGCCCTAGAAGACAGTACTGCAGCTTGGCAAAATCTGGGATTTCTAAGATGCCAGCTACTGTTGTCATGGACTGATCCCAGTAGGTCCTCAATTTAGGACTGGCCCAAAAGATGTGTGTTTAAGTGCCTGTCTCTCCACAACCCCTCCAGCATAGGTCAAAGAAGTGTTTCTCATAGTGCTTGGTGATAGTCGGTGTGCAAAAATACCACACCATGACTTTCCACCTGAATTCACTCCAAAAGCTGGCTGCTGTGGTGGAGTGGATGCCCCTCCAAATCTGAAACTAATCTGCGTCCTTTAGATTGGTTCCGATTTTCTTATCCCAAGTTTGCCCTAGATAAATCAGGGGGTCGGGGTCAAGACTTAATAAAAAATACGTAATTTTGGAGATCAGGCCCTTTCAGTCCAATTGAGAAATCAAGGGTCCAAGAAATTCCATGTGGGGGTTAATCCCCTCTGCTAGGCGTAGATCTTTTTCTTTCTTTGTTAAAACATTTCTTATTTGGAGGAATCTGAAATGATCTTGGATGGGCAGGCCAAATTCCTGTACCAATTGTTGGAATGATTTAAAGGTATTACCCATGTAGAATTGACCCACCCTCGTCAGACCCCTTTCCACCCATCTCCTGTAACCTGTGTCCATCTCATAGGGGATGAAATCCAAACAGACTTCAATAGGTGTTTCCGGTCCAATTTTTAATTCAATGTGATAATGTCTGCAAATCTCCACCCAACCTTTCTTGAGGGACCCTGTCCAGGGGGATCCCAGGACCAGACCCCGAAGGCTGGTGCCATCCATGTGGATCAGATCTCTGATCCCATGGGAGGCAGAAGAAGATTTTCTAACTCTACCCACATGTTGAAAGATAGCAGGGTCTGTAGTTGGGACAGCCCAAGTATTTGTGCAGGTCAGGAAGACCCAGCCCCCAGTTTAGGCCGTAACAGTGTATGCCATCATTACCCTGGGTGTCTTACCACCGATAAATCTTGTGATAGTGGTCTTAAGGGTTTTCCACAAAGAGCATGGGGGTCTCACTGGGAGGGATGAGAAGAGGAACAGAAATCACAGTAATACGTTAATTCTCATACAGTCTATTCTGCCTGAAAGAGATACGGGTAATTCATTCTAACGTGTACAGTCTGCTTGAATTGTTTGCAGATGCTTGCCATGGTTCATGTGAAACAGCATGCCCAGATCTCTGGGAATCCAAATTCCTAAATATTTAATTCCCACCCTGGCCCATTTAAAATGGCCCACCACTGGCAGGGATGTAGTGGGGCTCAGGGGTAGCATCTTTGTTTTGGACTAATTAATCTTAAAGCCCGCAACCTGACCAAAATCTGACAAAAGAGTGAGAATATGGGGGGTGGTTTGTTCTGGATCCTTAAGATAAAGTAATGTATCATCCACATACACAGAGATATGAGCTCTACCCTCCCACCCCACACCCCTATAAGTCCCTGATTGTCTAATAAGTGTTGCTAGCAGCTCCATGCTCAGGGCGCAGAGGAGGGGAGAAAGTGGGCATCCCTGTTCGGTACCCCTTTCGATTTTAAATCTATCTGACAGGAGCCCATCCACCTTAATCTGTGCCCAGGGCTCTAGATATAAGTTCCCGATCCGTTTTCTGAACTTATCCCCAAAATCAAACTTGCCCAAGGTCTGGTCTAAGAACTCCCAATCTAATGGATCAAACGCCTTCTCCATGTCCAAAGAAATCACTGCATGTAAGTTTTGAGTGGGGAAGGATCTGGAGGCGGACAAGGCATTCAGTAACAGGTGAATGTTGTCCTGGATATGACATCTAGGAATAAAACCAGTCTGGTCGGAATGCACAAGGGAGGTGATAATGGACTGGATGTGCAAACTTGATATTTTACAGAATATTTTTGCATCCTGATTTAGTAGGAAGATTGGCCTGTAACCGGAACACTCGAGGGGGTCTTTCCCTGGCTTGGGTAATACAGTGATCATGGCAGCTCCCCATGTATCTGGAGTGGCTCCTTCATTATGAGCTTCATTGCATACTTTGGTCAACATGGGGGCCAGAACAACACTAAAGTATTTATAGAATTCTGCTGTGAACCCGTCCGGGCAGGGGGCTTTCCCTGTGCTAAGTGATTTAATTACCCACTTGACCTCTTCTTCAGAGAAAGCGGCCTCTAAGGCTTCTTTCTGTGTTTGTGAAAGTGAGGACAAGTCTATCAGGTCTATGAAGCTAGCCACCTTTGAGTTATGGTCTGGGCCCCTCTCTCTGCTGTAAAGCTGAGTGTAGAAGGCTAGAAATTCCCTTGCTATCTAGGACGGTTGTGATACCACTCTCTCTGGGACTGTCTTACTCCAGATTTTTGGTATGTATCTATCGGCCTCCTGTTTCCTCAAGCGGAGGCCAGTAGTCTGCCCGCTCTCTCCCCTCATTCATAGTATTTTTGCCTAGTGAACCTTAGAGCATTCCCTGTACGATGTAACATTAAATTATTATAAGCTGTCCTGGCCTTCTTTAACATGGAGATCAAACCCACATCCCTGGTCCTTTTATGTTCCTGCTCGATCTCACTTATCTCATCTACAGTTTTTTTAACCTTAAGGTGGTACTGTTTATATTTAAAGGAGGTATGAGAGGACTTCCAGTGACATCATCCCCCTGATGGCTGCATCTACTTAGAGCTCTCCCAACTCCAAATACCAGCTCTCTAAATTACAACAACAAAAAACAACAAATCAGCTCAGCAATGATTACTAAGGATAAAGGAGGGCACAGACCAAACAAATCCAGAACAAAAATGGACAATAAGCAGCGGGATGGAGACAGACCAGTCCAGTTGGGGCTCCTCACCGGCAGGCCCTGAGGCCTGCAATATGGACACCGACCAAGAAACGGAGGAACTCTCCCTATCACTATTTGAGATTCTGCTGGGGAAGCTGACAGCATTTAGAGCGGAGACTAAACAAAAATTCCAGACCCTACAAACTTGTCTCATGGAGGTCGAAACCAGGGCTGAGGTCTCAGAGCAATGGATCTCTGATCTGGAGGATGACTCATACAGCCTGCACACAGTGGTCAATTTCCTAGTTATGCTCCAGGAGACCATGCGGGAGAAACTTATAGATTTAGAGGCATGATCGAGGAGAGATAGCGTTCGAATTTACGGGCTCCCAGAGGGCACCAAGGTTGGCCAGATGGAGGAAATTCTGATGGGCTTCAGTTTTAAAATTAAGTGGGCACATCATGCCCTGACACTGAAACCTTCCAACCCCCAGGCCAGACCAAGATCACCTAGGCTTTTCTTTGATAATGATTATCCGGTAGAAATTGCCAGGCAGAGGGCGGCGTACTCACCCATACTGAGAGTCTTGAGAGAACACAAGGTGCAGTTCCAAACTCCCTATCCGGCAAAGCTTAAAGTTTTCTGGGACACTGGCCTTACAACTTATGAATCCCCTATGGAAGTTCAGCAGGAATTAAACAAAAGAGGATGGGGAGCCGAGCTGGACCAGCCAAGAGAGCAGCGTTTCCATCCGCCTCATTCTGAATGGCGTACTGCTGGATCGCTTCCCCATAAGAATGTGGCCAGAGCAGTAGCACCGAAAACGCTGGGAGAAGTTAGGGCACTTCTGGATAAAATGAAACCACAAACAACACAAAACCACCAGCCAGTGGATGAAGATGAACTCACTTGAAGATGCGGTGAGCTAACTGGGGTTCTAACCTACATTTTGCTTTTTCCCGTTTGCGCTTGGACTCCTGGGTGGTCTGAACCGACTGAGGCCGCTGATGTTTTAGGCCTACACTCAGGTAGTCTAAATGGGCGAAACTCCCTGTTGAACAAATTGAGTTTAAAACACACCTAAACCTGCAAGGGGAAGGGGGTTCCTGTGCACTGTGCAGAGTGATCTTTTTTTAGTCCATACCTCAGCGTTTGGAATTTCCTCGAACTGCCTGGCTATCTCGTCGCATGCTGACTCATTCTGCATGTGTTTCTACAGGAAAGACTCCCCCAAGATTTTTGTTTAAGAAGGGACATATTATTTGTTGCCTCAATCGACAAGAAATACTGTTTCACTGGACTGGAGGGCTATATCTGCGTGACGAAGTATGCATAACATCTGTATAGTTCTAAACGATTGTGATTGTCCCTCGATTTATGAAAAGGGTCTGAGTTATAGCTCCTCTGAAATCTGTTTCCCTGCCCCTCTGCAGTAATTTCTTTTGGGCAGTTGTGTCACCTGGGCCAGTTTTATAACGTAGGCCGGTTAGACCAAGGTGCGCATCGGAAGACGAGGGGGGGTATTAAACTGAAACGTTCCAAATGATTCTTCCTGCCTAACTGAATTAAATAAATGGAGGGGAGAAAGTGGCTGAAGATTGGAATTGACATCTGATGGGGATGATGGTCCTTATGTTTACTGTCACCAATATGGAGCCCGGTTCACACCAAGCTCAGGAGGGCCTGGCACTTCTTGTAGCCACTTCCCCTTCAGCCTGGAGAGTACTCACTAGTGGACTACTCTCTTGGGCACATAGGGACTACCATCACGTACTCCCCTACCTTGGGAGCTGTTCTGTACATAGCTTGATGAAAGTTTGTGTGTGTTCTAGGTTATTTGTGTTTATTTTTGACAGACTACAGCAAATTGAACTGTATCAGGGAGTCAAAATAGTATTTATCAGCAGTAATGCATATGTCTACTTACAGAGGTTTACTGAACCAGACAGGGGTTGCCATAGAAGGCGCTCTGACGAAACACAGTACAATTATAGCAAATCAGAAGTGACCCTTTAGGGGCACTGGAAGGAAATATGGGATCTCAATGGATAATAAATCACATCTAACTGTTATCTCTCAGAATGTTAATGGGTTAAATAATCCCATCAAGCGATATAGGGTTCTCACTACAATTAAGAAACAAAAAACAACTTTTATATTGCTTCAGGAGACCCATCTGAGTGGGACCGAGCATCAAAAGCTGGCCAAGTTCGGTTTCACTCAGACGGTAGCGTCATCCTAAAGGGGTGGGAAGCGGAGGGGTACAGTGATTGTGATTCCCCAATATATTCAACTCCAGGAGACTGATTCTTACATAGATCCAGAGGGCAGACTGATGGTGGTGGCCGGAATGTTGAAGGGCAACCCCATCACTATAGCCTCACTGTACATATCACCTGGCATGAAGGGGGCAGTAATTAAAGGACTGTGCCAAAAAATAACGGAATTTCATAAAGACACCTTGATTGTGGGGGAGGGGGGGGATCTTAACCAAATATACAACCCAGAGGACACCATCAACCCTAAACCAGCTAAGAGAACTGCTGCACAAAAGACAACATTAAACTATTTCAGAGGGGTACAGTGGCTGGATGCCTGGAGGGCCCTTCATCCCGGAGAAAGGGAATACTCACTATTCACCCCTCATGGTATTTATACCAGACTAGATTCTTTCCTACTAACGAAAGAACACCTGCACTTAGTCGAGACCTGTCAGCACACACCCTAAGTCCTCTCAGATCATTCCCAGATGCTGGTCAGAATGTCTTCGACCTCTGAAAAAGGGCAGAGGCTATGGAGGTTTAACAATTTTCTATTAAATTTAACAGCCTTTAAAAAAATGGTGGAGGACAGAATCTCCCAAATAATCCAGGATAACAATTCACCTGAAGTGAGTAAGGCAACCTTGTGGGACACACTTAAAGTGGTCCTCCAAGGAGATATTATTAAGTTTGCCACTAACTACAAAAAGCAACAGACCCAGCATCTGGAGCACCTTCAGCGGCAGCTGGGGGATCTCCAGAGGCAACATGCAGATGGGGATACGGCTGTGGGCCCATTACTGCAGGCTACCAGACAACAGATACAACATCTGATAGATGTTCGAACAGAGCAAGCACTACAGTACTTGCACCAAAAATATTATGAAAGTGGCCCCAGAGCCACTAGACTTTTGGCCCACAGACTAAGACGGAAAACTGCCCGGTCTATAATCACTCAAATTAGGGATCCAGAATCAGGGCTACTGGTTAGATCACCACAGCACATTATTAGAGCATTTACAAAATATTACTAGACTCTTTATAACCTAGAGAATTCCCCAGGCACAGAACAAATTTGTGCCTATTTTGCAAACCTCCACCTACTGGTTCTTTCTCAGTCTCTCCAACAGGTAATGGACAAACCAGTTACCGAACTGGAACTAAAACAAGCTATCACAAACTTAAAAACTAACAATAGCCCAGGTCCGGACGGATACACCTGGGAGTTCCTGAAATTTTCTCGGTCTGCCCTGAGTGGTCCCCTGCTGGAAGTTTATGGGGAGGGGCAGGGAGGGGAGTCACTTTCCTGGAGCTGGAACTATGCCACAATTACTAGCATTTCCAAAACTGGAAAGGATCCCACATACTGTGCAGCATATCGACCTATCTCAATACTCAACATCTTCTACAAAATATTTGCAGTGGTAGTGGCTGGAAGATTGAGGCAGACATTGCCTACACTGGTTGGCCTGGACCAGACTGGGTTTGTCCCAGGAAGACAAATGCAAGATAACAGCAAACAATCACTTCATATTTTGGTCCATGCTGCCAGGTCGGGGGCCCCTTTCTTGATGTTAAGCCTGGACGCGAAGAAGGCCTTCGACCGGGTGGCATGGCCATTTCTGGGGGAGGTATTGCTGAAGCTGGGATTTTTGAATCCCTTCATTAAGATTATAAACAACATATATACATCCCCAATGACACACATAAAGGCCAATGGAGAGATCTCGGCCCCCTTGCCCCTAAGGAGAGGCACGAGACAAGGCTGTCCCCTGACCCCGCTCCTCTTTGCTCTGTACCTGGAGCCCTTGGCGCAGGCCCTATGACAGCATCAGGAAATAACGGGAGTGGATATAGAAGGGGAGAATCATAAACTAGCACTATATGCAGATGACCTCCTTGTTTACTTAACTAGTCCAGAGAAAGCACTAAAACCATTGTGGGTGGCGTTGAGGACATTTGGGGATCTTGCTGGCTATAAAATGAATCCAGATAAAACGGAAGTCCTGCAGCTTAATTATAATCCCTCAGAGAGGATTAGAATGGAATTCCCATTCAAGTGGAATCTCCAAAACCTGAGATATTTGGGAGTACAGTTAACCCCCTGTAGTGCTCATCTATTTCAGGCTAACTATGCTCCATTATTGGAGAATTTAAAAAAAGACCAAGATGACTGGGCCCTGATACCGATCCCACTGGTCCAGAGGGTAGAGGCAGTTAGGATGGTGCTACTCCCAAAATTTTTGTATTTGGCACAGACATTACCCATACTAATATCAAAAGAATTTTATAGGGATTTGAACCGGAAAATCTCCAGATTTATCTGGGGAGCACAGAGACCTAGAATTAGGTTTTCAGTTCTCCACTTGCCCAAGAGACAGCGTGGCCTGGCCCTCCCTGATCTAAGGCTGTATCACCAGGCAGCCCAGCTGAGGACCACCAGTGGTCTATTGGTGTCACAGCCAACATCTGGCAAGATGGAACATTTTAGAAGTTAGAGAAGAAGATCTCCTTCACTTAAATAGAATATTACTGTCCCAACAAAACATATAGGAACAGAGGGGTGGCTCCAATCCGTACACGGCTACCACTATCAGAACATGGAGGGACTATCTGTCCACAGTTAAATTGGCAAGATGGAGACCTCTCCTCGGGTCCATCCCCTATCTGGAGTCCTTTCCCCCAGTGCACATGGATATGGGTTTTAGAAGATGGGAGGGAGCGGGATTACATTTGGTAATGCATTTTATTAGAGAAGGCCATTTGCTCTCCCTAGCAGAACTGACAGAACAATGTGGACTGCGCACACAGGACAGATTCTGGTACTTCCAGGTCCAGAATTACATCAGCTCCCTTTCCCGGGATCTTTGGAGCGGTAACCCACTGCCCTCGGTGGTGCCCACCCTGGTGGCAGCTGTGGAGGGTAAGACTAGTCTAGAGCACATAATATCATATTTATATAAAGCAATGTTGTCCCTGCAAGGGGACACACTCGACAGGACTAGGACAACATGGGCGACAGATTTGAGAATTCAAATTCCTGTTGAAACATGGGAGAGGCACTTGAATCTTATACATTGGGGGATGGAAGCCATTGGCTGGAAGGAGTTCTCATGGAAGGTTACACTTAGATACTTCAGGACCCCTACAATTCAGGCAAAATTTCAGCCTCTCAGGACATCTGCCTGCTGGCAGAGCTGTGGACATTCCCCGGCTGCCCTGGCCCACATTATGTGGCACTCCTCTAGACTGGGGATAATACTTCCAAGCCCTTCAAGAAGAATTGAGATCTATTTTCACTCAGACCTTGATCATCTCTCCAGGCCTGTTCTTTTACTCAGAGTCCCCCCCCCCAAATGCAGGGATCCAAACACCAAAAGGCTCCTTAGGATTTGCATCCTTGCAGCCCAAAAAGCCATTACAAAAAAAATGGCTGACCCAGGAATCAGTAACTATTAACACAACGGCAAGATATAATGGTGTCTATTTACAGAATGGAAGCACTAACTGCACTTGTGAATAAGAAACAGCCCAAGTTTGAAATAATCTGGAGACACTGGGTACTGTATATATCTTTGCTGAGACCTGATTTTACCCCTTAGAAGTGATCTTAGACTGTGCAACCTGATTTTTCTAGCTAATGTATTAACTATCAGACACCCCATGACCTTCTTTCTTTCTTTGTTTTTTATCTGCAGTATTGAACTCCTGAAATCGATTGAATTGCTTATCTTTGCTATAAAAGTTATAGCTAACTGACTTGAAACAAACAAATTACTGTCAAACCTTGTATATAGTACCTGTAAAATGTATTGTCTTGGAGTTTATATGTCTGTTGGCATAAAAAAGAAAAAAAATTTAAATAAAGAAAGTTAAAAAAAAAAGGAGGTATGAGAAATAATATGTCCCCGAAGAACCGCCTTCAAACCATCCCAGATATATTTGAGGGAAGAGTCGCATTCTAGGTTCTCTTCAAGATAGTGTTTAATCACCTGTTAGAGGGAATCTGTGAAAGCCTTGTCCTTTAGGAGGCGTGGATCAAATCTCCAGCTTCCTTTCCCACCCTCAAAGTCCCAGCTTACCTCCGCCTGGATCACTGCACGGTCAGAGAAGGTGACTGGGTAGATAAATATCTCTCGGAATGAGTGAACCCACTTTGTCTGCCTGTAAAATCTATTGATTTTGGAGTAGGAGTTCAAAGCCGGTGAAAAGAAAGTAAAATCTCTGCCCCCAGGGTTGTGTAGACGCCAGGGATCAACCAACCCTGATTCTGAAATAAGTGATCTGAGCAGCTTTGAACAAGACTTATCTCCTCCAAGCTGTGGAGGGTTTTTGTCCAAGGCATTGTTCTCCATGCAGTTCCAATCACCTGAGAGAAGTATCTGGCCTTCTGGGAGGGTCAAGATAACCCGAAATAGATATCTAAAAAATAAATTCCCCTGTAGGGGTAGGGGTGAGAGCATAAATTGAGGCTATATGTATGGGTCATCCCTTATACTCCCCTGAGAGCAGAGCCTTGCGGCCTGAACCTTCTACTTGTACTCTGGAGACCGACAAAGGGAGTCCCCTTTTTTATTAGCATTGCCGCCTCAACTTTGTGGTGTTCAGATGAGAATCCAAGTAAACTGATCCCACCCAGGACCTTCGCAACTTTTTGTGTTCCACTTCAGAGAAGTCTGGTTTCTTGACTACAAGCTATGTCACAATGGACCCTGGCAAGCTCCTGCAAAATCCTCGTTCTCTTAACCACATTATTTATGCCTTTCACATTTACAGAACAGATCTTGAGAGATGTCATCTGCTAAATTCTGTGAAGTAATATCTTTGTACCCTCCTTCCCCCCCCCCTCCCCAGGACGCATACAACAAACATTAACTGGAAATAAAAAGTAGCTAAAGAGATAAAGTAACTCAACATTGTTAACATCTAGTGGACTTAGCTAGAACCACTAAATCCATGAACAGCACGAATCAGGTAACCCTGCTTCTGCTGTGGATGCCCAAGCTCAAAGCGGGCTTCTATTGAAATGACCTCAGTAACTAGTAGTGAGACAGTGAGCGAAGGATAGCACCCATTAGTCTGTCAAGGTTGAAAAGTCCAGGCCTACACCACAACAACCAAACCTTGCCCTGGCCAGATACTCCCGGATCTATGGTGCTGTAGCAGAGCCCCGGCATGCCATCACCGAACACCACATTGTTCAACCCCAACCTCAGGCACTGTAATTCTCGGGCCCAGCAAAACGCTGGGCACCTGAGCAAATATCCACAACCTTCCAATACTGAACTTTCCCTATTAGGTAAAGGGAAACTTGGGTGTGTGTGTGAGACAACATAAAATCCGAAGTGATTTTTCTGTAATTAAGAAATTAATAAAAGGGAACAACCATCCAATATTTACAGTCACCACTGAGTTGGAGATGGGGGTATTCCTTCATCTCCTCTTGGCAAAATGATGTCCGTTACCTCATAAAAATGTCATTACCCCCAATGGAAGGAGACAAGAGGAGTCTCGTTAACCTTATGAGGGGCAGCCTTCTAATTAAAGAGTTCTCACTTAAACAGTTATAAAATAAAACGTTTTCTTCTGAAGGCTCCCCCCTCATAGGTACCCAAGTCTATAAATGAGCATATAACAAAACTGCAGGTCCTACCTGAACTTTTAACTTTTAAACAAGTTGAATTCCCAAATAGCACAATAACTAGTGCAATTAAATGCTGCTGGAGATCTCAAAATGTACTGCATTTATACCCTGTTTTAGTTCAAAATCTAAACTTCATGGTAGACTTGGGGGAAAAAAAACGGAACACTTCTTTAGACGTATAAAGAGTAAAATCAACAAAAGTACTTGCACCATTAATTAAGAGGTTCTTCTGAAAAACAAAGCATAACTGGGTCCCTTTGAAGAACAACAACTTCAACTTCCAGGAGAATACTCGCATGAATGGTGGGCAGTATTAAAATCTCTGGTTCCCAGATCGTCCTCTCCACAGGAAGTACTCTGGAAACTCTCCCCGAATATAAACGTTCCGCCTCCTTCCCTAAGAAACATTAGCAGAACCATCAGGATACCCTAATTGGAATTTTTTGTGCTCTTGTGTAATTTTAATGTTCCTATTAACATTGTTGGCTGTAAGGGATCTGGTGGTGGAGGGGCCTCTGGCAGGGAGTGACCACCACACGGTATGGTTCACGCTCAACATGGGCAGGGAAGCAGGGGGGATGGGTACCAGAATGATTGACTTTAAGGGGCCAGACTTTGAAAGGATGAGGGAAATGCTGGGCAGGCATCTGGCAGAAATTCAGCCGCGCATGGATGATAGCCAAAAATGGGACATTATTAAGAAAGGGCTGGTGGAGGCTACTGGGACATGTACAAAAACAAGAAGTAAGAAGGGAAGGGCAAAAAAACCAGCTGGATGACACAGGAGGTCATGGAGGGGGTGAGGACCAAAAACAAAGGCATTTCAGAGACTCAGGAAAACGGGAGAGGGGGATAACAGGGAGGTGTATATGGAGAAGTCCAAGGAAGTTACCAGGCTGGTCAGGGGTCAGAGCAGCCAAGGCTTCCAGGGAACTGAGACTGGCACAGGGCATTAAGAACGAAGAAAAGGACTTCTACAGATACTTCAGTGACAGATGGAAAAACAAGGCTCTGATTGTGAGGATTAGGAAGGACAGGGGCTGGGTGGAGAAAGGAGATGACCAGGCAGGGGCATTGAATGATTACTTCTGCTCTGTGTTCACGAAGGAGAACAGGGGGCAGGCACCAATTGGGAGAGGAGGAATAGGCGGGGGAGGTGACTGATATAGGTATTACAGAGGATATAGTGCTGAAAGGATTAAGGGCTCTGAGGGGGAACAAGTAGTAGTAGTAGTAGTAAAATTTATTTATACAGGATAAGAACAACAACTTCAATCACCATTAGGGCCACATGGCCCTCTTTACAAGGTGCACCTGTTTGGTCATTGTATACAGTAGTTGCACACTTAACAATAAATAGTAACTACCCGTTTAACAGTACAAAATCACTAAGACACAAAACAAAACAAATTAAGTATCACATTACAATAACATCATTAAAAGTGAAGCAAATCATCTATTATATAAGCAGTGAAAGCACATGTTTTGCTTCACTGCTGTATTAAATTTAGCTATAGTCATATCCTGAGTTTTCAGTGCAGGTGAAAGTTCATTCCAGGTTATGGCAACTCTGTACCGAAAGGTCATGGTTACAAATCTATTTTTATTTTTTGGGACTACCAGGTCTCTTGCCCCTTTTTTCGTAAATTAAACTAATGGGTGGGACTAATAAGCCTGTCTACCAGGCCAGAAGGAAGACCAGTCTTATAAATTTAAATAATAAGGCACTGGGTCCAGACGGCATTCACTCTGGTGTAATTAAGGAACTAGTGGAGACCCTGGCAGACCTGTTCAACACCTTCTTGGACAATGGATGTGTACCACAGGACTGAAGGATGGCCAACGTGGTACCCATTTACAAAGTGGACCTAGGGAAGAACCAAGCAACTATAGACCAGTGAGCCTCAAGTCAATTGTGGGGAAACTCATGGAGACAATCCTAAAAGAGAAGCTGGTGACCTTTTTGGAGATCAATGGTCTCCAGGACGGTCAGTAGCATAGGTTTGTCTCAGGAAGATCCTGCCAGACAAACCTGATTGAGTATTACAACTGGGTGACAAGGGAACTGGACAAAGGCCACGCGGCAGATGTCCTGTATTTGGATTTCAGCAAGGTCTTTGATTCTGTGCCACATGGGAGACTGGGGGGGAAGCTGGAATATATAGGGGTGGGAACAAAGACAGTAACTTGGATCTCCAGCTGGCTGAAGGGAAGGCAGCAAAGGGTGGTGGTGGGTGGGGAACTCTCATCTCTGAGGGATGTGATGAGCGGAGTGCCACAGGGATCAGTATTGGGACCAGTGTTGTTCTGGATATTCACAGCTGATACGGCTCATGGGGTCCAGAGTAAGATCTGTCTCTTCGCAGATGACACAAAGATAGGAGCTGTGGTAGATGACACTGAATGGTGAAGAGGGCTGCAGGAGGACCTGACCAAACTACAGGAGTGGTTGGATGCATGGCAGTTGGGGGTTTAACACCAAAAAGTGCAAGGTCTTGCACTTCGGGGCTAACAACCAGAGGAGGAGCTATCAGCTCGGGGGAGTACAACTGGAATACAATGAGGAGGAAAAGGATAGTACAGTTACGTAGGAACTTACCATAACAGTAGATCTTTGAGAGAGGTTCCTTCAGTAGGTCATCTCAAATAGGACTGACGTCGCCTGACGTCGGGCCGCATGGCAGACTTTTCTAGCAATCCCTGATGGGGGACCGCCCACCCGACATCACGTGACTGACGTCAGCGTGACGGTATATAGTGGGCGGTCTCCATGTCTGCCCTCCAGTTCTCCCGCCAGAGCTAGAAAGAGGCCTAACAGCAGGAGAGAACAGGATTGGAGACCCTGTAAAAAATAAAATGAGGGGAAGGAGGGAGGGAAAAATATGACCTACTGAACGAACCTCTCCCGAAGATTTACTGTTACGGTAAGTTCCTACGTAACTGTACTATCTTACTTCGAGAGGGTTCCTTCAGTAAGTCATCAAAAATAGGACTGAGTCCCAAGCAGTCCCTCTAAGGAGAGACCAAGAGAAACTAAGGAGGGGGCAAAACAAGATCCACAGAAAAGACTGAAGTCCGAAAAGGAACCAGCCTAGGACAACAGACCCTGGAGGACAGCTAGGCCAAAGCCAGCCCTTCGCCTAGAAGAAATGTCCAAACTAAAATGCTTGGTAAAGGTATGAACAGAACTCCAAGTAGCGGCAGCACAAATATCCACTGCAGAAACATTACGAAGGAAGGCTGCAGAAGCGGCCATGCCCCTAGTAGAATGACCCCTGACAGAGCCCGGGAGGGGTTTATCATACTTTTGATAACAGTATCTAATGCAGATGCCCAACCATTTGGAAAGGCCCTGCCTGGAACCCGGTTTGATTAGTGTTCGTTGTGCGAAGGAGACAAACAACTGATCGCAAGAGCAAAAGTCTTTGGCTCAGTGTGTGTAACACCGGAGAATCCGGTGGTGGACGTCCATCCTGTGGAGGAGTGCCTCACCCCTGTTAGTGGGAGCCAGATAATATACTGGAAGCTCTACCAACTAGTTCAAAGTAGCTTCTAACACCACCTTTGGAAGAAACCTTGGATGGGTTCTGAGAACCACCCTGTCCCAGTGAAAAATTAGATAAGGCTCCTTACAAACCAGCGCATGAAGCTCTGAAATTCTTCAAGCTGAAGTGATAGCAACCAGAAACAACACCTTCCAAGACAGAAAGCGTGGGTCACAACTCATTGCTGGTTCGAAAGGAGGCAAGGAGAGCTTTTCCAGGATGAAATTCAAGTCCCGTGGTGGTGTTGAGCTGCGGATGGGGAGTTTCAGATGGAGGATCCCTTTTAAGAAGGTCTTTGAGATATCCAACTGAGCCACGGGTTTATCATTCACCAGCTTGTGGTACGCCGAGATAGCAGAGAGGTGCACTTTCAGAGAGGAATAGGCTAGACTTGAGTCCGATAGGTGAAGGAGGTATTCCATGACCTGTGGGGCTGAGCAAGAGAAAGGGTTCCAGCCCTTCACGGTCGTCCAAATGGAAAACCGGTTCCACTTCAATGCATAAGTGGAACAGGTGGAAGGTTTTCTGGGTTCGACAAGGACCTGTGCCACTCGAGAGGATACCCCAAAGTGAGAGATGGCTATGTCTGCAGGAGCCATGCATGGAGATGCAGGGTCCTGAGCCCCGGATGAACCAGACGGCCTTGATCCTGAGTAAGGAGGTCATGTGTCAATGAAAGTGGAACCGGTAGTTCCCTGGATAGGTGTTGAAGCAGCGGGAACCAAATCTGTCTCAGCCAAAGAGGAACGATGAGAATCATCTTGGCCTTCTCCATCTGTAGTTTGAGGAGGACCCTCTGCAGAATGGGAAATGGAGGGAAGGCGTATAAAAATGTCCCTGTCCAGGATAGAGATAATGCGTCACTCCAGAAAGCACCTGGTTCTGGAACGAGTGAGCAAAACTTGGGAAGTTTTGCGTTGAATTGAGAGACGAATTGGTCGAGTTCCAGCTGCCCCCAATTTTGGAAGATGGATTCCGCCACTTCCTGATGAAGTTATCACTCGTGAGCAGGGGTCCGCGATCTGTTGAGACTGTCTGCCAGGACGTTTAGAACTCCTGGTACATGCACTGCCACTAGGGACAAGTGGTGCAGGACTGCCCAGTTCCACACCCTGGTTGCCTCCCTGCAAAGAGGGTACGACCAGGTTCCTCCTTGTTTGTTGATGTACCAAACCACTGACATGTTGTCCGTTTGGATCAGCAGTGTTCCCTTGGGCAGCAGGGGTTTAAAGGCCTGTAAGGCATACAGGACTGCCCTGAGCTCTAGAACATTGATGTGAAGAGAAAGTTCCAAGCCGGACCAAAGTCCCTGGGCTTGATGTTCCCCCAGATGCGCACCCCACCCCATGTTCGAGGCATCCATGGTGAGGGTGGCGACGGGTGCTGGGCTCCGAAATGGAAGACCCAAGGAAAGATTGTGTGGATTCATCCACCATAGAAGATCCTTCCGGACCGCTGAAGAGATGAGGACTGGATGGTCCAGATCATCCAAAAGATGGTCCCATTGCACCCTCAGGGACCACTGAGTGATCCTCATGTGGAGCCTAGCTAGGGGAACGGTACAAATGGAAGCTGCCATGAGGCCTAACAGGCGAAGGACCTCCCTGGCCGGGATGGTCCTGCAAGATGCCACCTTGGAGGCCTGGTGAACCAGAGTCTCCACTTTGTCCGAAGGAAGAAAAGCTCTGCACTGGACCATGTCGAGGACCGCCCCAATAAACTGCAGTCTCTGGGTGGGGATAAGGTATGACTTGAGCCCACTGACAGTGATCCCAAGTCGAGTGAACAGGTCCAGGGTAACGACATGAGCCTCCAACAATGTATCCCTGGATGGGGCCGCTAGTAGGCAATCGTCCAGGTAGGGAAACACTGCAATCCCTCTGCGGCGTAAAAATTCTGCAACCACCACTAGGCACTTGGTAAAAACCCGAGGTGACGAAGACACCCCGAAGGGAAGTGCTCGGAACTGGAAGTGCCCCCCCCTCCCCCGGAACAGAAAATGCAGGACTCAATGGTGGCTGGGGAAAATAGGTATATGTAGGTAGGCATCCTGCATATCCAGGGCACAGAGCCAGTGATTCTCCAACAGAAGCGGCAGAAGGCTCTGGAGTGTCAGCATGCAAAACTTCTTGTACTCAACATAATGGTTCAGCTGACTAAGATCTAGAATGGGTCGGAAGTCCCCGGTCTTTTTTGGAACCAGGGAAAAATGGGAGCAGAAGCCTTTTCCTGTTTGCCCTGAAGGGACTTGCTTAATTGCTTGTTTTAGCAAGAGCGAATTTATTTCCTCTTGAACGAGGATAGCCTGATCCCGAGTATATGAGGACTTCAATGGAGGATTTCCCGGAGGAAGCTCCATTAACTCTATGGTTGACCTAAGGCCACTATTTGCAGGACTCACTCGTCAGAGGTAATTGCCCTCCACTCCTGCATGTGGAGAGCGAACCTCCCCTCCCACCTGCTTCTCGCAGAGAGGCTGAGGAGGCAGTGGGGCCAGGGAGTCAAGAAGTGGCGGGTCAGTCAGGGGGAGGACCCCCTGAATGTTGCAGATTCTTGGAGGCAGGAGGGGTGACGGTACCCGTGGCCTTCCGCTTACCTTGGCGACGCGCCTGAGCAGATTTCCCCTGCTTCCAGGTCCTCTTCTGAAAGGGTTGCTGTTTTTGTCGCTGAGGAGCGCCTGATCGGTACATAGACCGAACAGATCTAAGGGCAACACCTTTGTCCTGTAGTTCTGTAATGATGTCTTTGGTGTCGCCTCCGAAAAGGACCGAGCCCCAGAATGGAGCATCCTGAATCGCCGACTGAACCTCGCTAGCGAGGCCAGAGAGGCCAAGCCAGGAGTGCAATTTCAGGGCCACAGCAGTTGCCGAGGTATGCGCCATGGAATCGACTGAATCGTAGGTGGCCCGTAAAGCATGCCTACAAGAGATCTTAAAGAGGTGGAGATCCTTGGCGAGTTCCTCCTTGAGAGGTGAAAGATCCATAGACAGGACCTTCGCCTCCAACCTGGCCATAGTCGCTTTTTGGTGGGACACCATATCTGCCACGTAACTGAGGGAGCAGAGCGTGCACGTGGCAGAAGAGTAGATTTTCTTGCCAAACTGGTCCATCTGCCTCGACTCCTTATCTGGAAGAGTAGTGCTCAAGTGCTTGGGTGTAGCAGAGCGATCATGAGCCGCTGAAATGACCACGGAGTCTGCCTTCGGATGGGTCTTAAAAAAAAAGAGCAACCTTAGGCATCCAGTAAAGCCTGTTCACCCACTTGGGGACTGCAGGGATAGAGTGAGGCATCTGCCAGACGGTGGTGGTGAGGTCTTGGTGGGGGGCCATCCACGGAAGAACTGGAATGGGACACAGGGGCTCTAAATCGAGGTGCTCCGCGAGTCGCTGTCTCATCGGGTCCTGTTCCTCTGACTCCCAATTGAAATAATCTCTGAGGGCCCTCAAGAGATCCGAGAAGGAAGGATCCTCAAGTAGTGATTTTGGTGAGGTCTTGCCTCTCAGCTCAGGTTCCTCCACAATTTCTTCCTCCGAAGAGTCCTCCCTCCTATCAGAACTGTCATCGGCCTCCTCCACTGGACGACGTTCGAAGCGAGAAAGGGGACTGTCCAGTCGAGTCTTCCCCGAGAGGTGGATAATCAGACCCGAACTGCTCAGGGAAGGGGACCTATGAAGCGGCGGAGGTGAGAGCCTTGCTTCGAGGTCCAAAACCAACTCCCACCTCGCTCTCTGCCACCAAGACTGTAGGAAGGACTTGAAATCCGGCACAGCCGGAGGAGGTGGCGGTGGAGCTGTTGAGTCGGGGGGGGAGAAGGAGGAGGAGGAGGAGGTAGAGGTGGAGGGGGAACAGCAACTGGAGGAGGGTAATATCCCTGCAGACCCATGTAATGGGTATAGGGATGATAACCCGGCAAAACTGTCCCATTGGATTACATCCAGGAGTGGGAACCTCCAGGTAACGATCCCCAGGATACCCATGGGGGTAATGGGGGACAGTGAGGGGACGGTTATAATACCCCGTTGTCAGCCCTGACGTCGGGGGAACCCTCGTCAGACCTGCTGCAGTGTAGATCAAGTTAGGATCCGGCATCGGGACAGTCCACATTATAGGGACTGATGTCGGCACCGGCACCACCTGATCCGGCGCCGGAAGAGGATCCGGCATCAGAGGGGCCGGTATCGGCACCAGACGAAGAGTCTCAGTTGTAGGAGTCAGGTCTGGCGTCGGGGCTGACGGAACAGGTCTGACCACCAGTGCCGGAACTGTTGTAGGGACTGGCGGCACTGGAGGCACCAGCAGTCCCGGCGTCGGGACTGTTGTAATGACTGGCGGCACTGGCAGTCCACCCTCGAGCTGAGGAGGGGTCTCCAGAGAAAGGCCATCCAGCCATGAAGGAGCCTCCTGACCCTGGTCACCGGCGGGGGAGTGCAGGGAAGAACCCCAGAAATCGTCTGGTTCACCAGCATTCCCCTCGGCCTCGCCAGACGTGTCCATGGTGGAATGCGAGGACACGGCAAGGGAAGAACAAGAGGGAGTGGGGCCGGGGGAGTTGACTTAATGGCTGCCGGGTGGTCTCTGGAGGAGCCGGAGGTCGACTTATCGGCCGGTGCAGTGCAGTCTCCAGAGGAGCTGGTGACCGACTTATCTGCTTGAAGTTTCTCCTTTCCTGAGTGCTTCGATGGTGGCTGGGTCTTGCTGGTAGAGGACCTGACATCGTCCGCGGAGTGAGCCCGCTCCCCAGTCTTCTCCTTATGCTTTTTAGAGGAAGATTTGTTGGACGAGTCCCTAAGCTTGTCCATCTTCTTCTCAAGCGAAAGTAGACGGACCTTGAGAAGATGGGCCTCCAATGCCTGCTGTCTCTGCTTTTTGGTAGCCTGATTGAAGGACTGACAGTCGGGGCAGGAGGAGACTGGATGGTCTGGGCCTAGGCAGATGATGCACTTGGAATGTCCGTCTTTGTGCGGTATCTGAGTGCCACACTTGGAGCACTTCTTCTTCTTCGGAGAAGACATGAACTAACATAATACGAATGAAGAAAATAGCGAGTTTGAAAAAAAACACACGAAAAACAACTTTCTGACAAACGCTGAATGAAGTCTGCGGCGACTAGCATGAACACGGCAGAGAAAAGACGGAGGCGGGTGTGGGGACATACTATATACCGTCATGCTGACATCAGTCACGTGACATTGGGTGAGCAGTCCCGTCAGGGGATGCTAGAAAAGTCTGCGTGCGGCCCCAACATCAAGCGGCGTCAGTCCTATTTGTGATGACCTACAGAAGAACCCTCTCAAGTAAGATCTAGGAATGCTTATTACAGGGAGTATCAACAACTGGCTCCAGTGGAAAGCAGCAACCATGTCTGATGCGGAGCTGTATAAGCGAGGGGAATCTCCTTCAGGAATAGGGAGGTGATTCTGCCCCGTACAGGTCGCTGGTCAGGCCCTACCTGGAATACTGCATGCAGTACTGGCGCCCTTATCTGAAGAAGGACATCAGATTGTTGGAGGGTGTACATCAGAGGGCGACAAAGATGATCCAGTGATTACAGAGATACTCCTATGAGGAGAGGCTGGGCGAGCTGAACATGTATTCCCTGGATGAGAGGAGGGATGGGGGGACATGATCAAAACCTTTAAATGCTTAAAAGGGATTAACAAGACTAGTACAGAAAGGATTTTCCATATTAGAAGGGGGAGGGTCACGAGGGGGCACCAGATGAGACTGGAGGGTGTAAGATTCATGAGGGAGGTCATGAAACATTATTTCACTGAGAGGGTGGTGGATACGTGGAATAATCTGCAGTATGGTAGATGGTTTAAGAGGGATGGGACAGAGTGATGGGGGTAATTATGAGGGGAGGGTGGGTGGGAAGCTGCAAGTTAAAGGGCTAGATACTGTCAGAGCAGACCAGTGAACCGTGAGGCTGTTTCTGATGGCGTTTTCGTATGTTCATATGTTTTTTGTGCTTTTTGTATAGCTCTTAAGGTACTGATAAGCAAATTGGGGACTGGCGAAGATGCTGCACCTTTTTCTAAGTTCCTGTTTGCAACAACTGCCCACTATGGCAGGTCTCTAGCCACTAAGGGTAGTTCTGTAACAACTGCCTGCCTTATTGGGTTTTCAGCTGTGTTGTGTGGCTTGGTCATCAGTAGGATTAGCTCTCTTCACTAGCTGTTGTGCTTTCAGGCCGTGTTTGTGCTGTTAGGCCCTGCCTGGCAGCCCCCCCCCGCAGCATCACACCAACAGCACTGGTAACAGTAAAGGCCACTGTGCAGCACTCGTTCCTTCCCCCCCTCCCACAGCATAACACCGGAAATGTTTTTAACAGTGAGCAGTAATTGGAATCTTACGAGGGCACCGGGAAATATTATATTTGTTTTAGATAGGGTAAAAGAGTTGTCAAGCTGTGTACTCTTCATCAAACAAACTGTGAGTAAAATTTTCTATGGGTCTTTACAGGTTCTCTCCACCAAGCGTCAGTAAGTTTCATGTCAGGACTTATGTTGATAAGTTTTCTGCATACTGTAGTAACTTTTGCACCGAAACTGATGCAACATCTTTCTTTGTATGTTGAAAAATGGCAACGTAAAATCTAAGAACTTAACTGGATAAAATCCACAAGGCTGTGCACTGATTTTGCTTAACACTCAGTCATCTGGCATTTAGCCTTTTCACATATCCAAACAGTAAAAAACTTGGGGAAAAAAAGTATTCGGCAGACATTCTTTCCATTGCTAAACTCACTATGGGGGAAGCTGTCCGAGCAGCACTGAAACTGCAACTGAATGGCAACACCTGCACCCCTAAAGCAGAACTATGAACATATTTGAAGAAACTGGGGAACTGGGAACCTGGTAAGACATAATATTGTTGGTAACTTGTTAGGAAGGTAAGCTAAGCGTTCTACAGAAAGTTTCATTTTTTCTTATTGGCATTAGGAAGAGAATTGCAGGATTCCATTAAAGTGTACTAATTTTATAACCAGAGGGGGTGAAATACAACTGAAGTTGCTTGATTCCTGTGATTGAGACCTAGGATTTGGAAGGATATTTGTGCAAAATTTTAGAAGTGTCCTGCTGGCTGAGCAGTGAGGTTATCCCTGGTATCAGAAAAGGGGTTTGTGTTTTAGAATCAGACATAGCAAAGTGTCTACATTGAAAGGCCTGCTTACATCACATGTGTCACTAGTCAATTAATTGATTCTGGGTGGGGCTTTTATCACTGAGCTGTCTTAGGCAAACTACACAGTGAGAAGCCAGTCAGAAAAGACTTGCCTGCTTCTGTTGGAGGCTGAGAAACTTGCTATACTGCAGAGAACAAACTAGAATGCATTTGAGGAACTGGGAACCTGGTAAGACATAATATTGTTGGGGACTTGTTAGGAAGGCAAGCTATGCGTTCTACAGAAAGTTTCATTTTTTCTTATTGGCATTAAGAAGAGAATTGCAGGATTCCATTAAAGTGTAGTAATTTTATAACCAGAGGGGGTGAAATACAACTGAAGTTGCTTGATTCCTGTGCTTGAGACCTAGTATTTGGAAGGATATTTGTTCAACATTTTAGAAGTGTCCTGCTGGCAGAGCAGTGAGTTCACTTTTATCACTGGACTCAGTAGAGTGGTTTGTGTAGGAGCAGTGGTCTAGTAAATTGTGGTGTTGGTTGACTTACTATAAAGGGCAGTACTCACCAGGGTGGTGGAGCAGTGGTGTATTTGATTGTTTCTAACAGTCACCAGTGGTTGTGGACTATCATACACCTCCTCCACCCCACCCACCCCAGGCATGGCATTTCCTTTATAGCCCAGGTTCTGACATCACTTCCTCAACAGGTCTTGGGGCAGAACTGTCATATTCTTAATAACCCAGCACAGAGCATAAAGGGTAAGTACACCCCAAAAAAAAACATATTTTATATATTACTCATTGTATATTATAAGGAAGAGGGACATGTGGGGAGTGGTGCAATGCACTGGCAGTGGGGAAGCAGTTTTCCGGGAGACATTCTGGAACCTGTGTTGTTGCCCTATTTCCAGTCAACTGTCAGCTCTGAGGGAGGAGGTTGCCCACCTCCAGGCTGAACTGGCAAGGACTAAGGAGGCCTCCCTCACCCAAAGAGCACCAGTTCCACAACCACTGCCTCAGAAGTTGCCATGTGTGAAGAGCATATGGACCACAGTGGGTTCTGGGAGGGTGAGGGTGGTGGAACAGAGGTGCAACTCCCTAGTTGTATCTCTACACAAATCATATGTCAGTCTGGCAAATCAAGGTTCTTCTATGATGACACCCTCAGTGGACACCAAGAAGAATGCTGGGGACATCCACAAGGGATACCCACAAAAGAGTGGCAAGGGACACCACAGGGGAAAGAAACAGCTTCTGATAGGAGACTCAACTGTTAGGGGGTAGACCTGGGGAAGGGAGAGGAGAGGGAAATAAGGTGCCTGCCTGGTGCCATGGCTTGGAGGGACAGGAAGCAAATCCTCAAGATTGCAGAAGCAGCATCACAGGAGAGGGAACTAGACATCGTTGTCCACCTCAGGACAAATGAACTAGCTAGGCATGAGATCAGTGCAGTGCAGGATGAATTTGTGGAGTTGGGGAGAGGCCTCAGACAGGTAGCAAGCACAGTAACCTTCTCAGAGGTGCTGCCAGCCTATGGCAGGGGTGAGGCTAGGGTACTGTGCACCATGCAGTTTAATGATTGGTTGCAAAACTGGTACAGAGCACAGAGCTTTGGCTTCACTGGGGACTGGGAGTCCACTTGGAGAGATGAAGGTCTATACTGGGATGATGGTCTGCATCTGTCCAGGAAGGGAAACAAGCTCCTAGGTGACAGGTTTAAAGGCTTCCTTGGCAAGCTTTTAAACTAGCCAAGGGGGGAGGTGCTGATAGGAAACAGGAAAGTTCAAGACTCACCCCACAAAACATGGCAGGTAGTAGGGTAAACACTGAGGTACAGAGCTTGACAGAGGGCAGGACAGGGGTAAATGGAAAAATAGACAAAGGCAATAAGAGCAGGGATGGGGCAAAAGGATAAAGCCAACATTAAATGGAGGCAATGAGTACCAATGCCCGTGAGTCTGGAAACAAGCTTCCATAGCTAGTAGCCCTGATGGAAGAGGAACACCTGGATATTGTGGCAGTCACAGAAACATGGTACATGGAGAACCATGACTGGGATGTCAACATACCAGGTGCACAAATCTACAGAAGGGACAGGAGGGTAAAGAGGAGGTGGAGTAGCTTTCTACATAAGGGAAGGGATCAAAGCTACAGAACTAAAAAGTAAAGGGGGAGGACAACAGGCACTCTGGGTCACCTTGGAGACAGGGAATGGCATCACAATCCGCACAGGGGTTGTATACAGACCCCTGTCTCAAGGGAAGGAAATGGACAAGAAAATGATAGAGGTCATTCTCAAAATGGCTGAAAAAGGGGAGATACTGTTGATGGGGGACCTGAATATGCCACATGTTAACTGGACGACATGGACTGCAGCCACATCCAAGAGCAGGGTCATTCTCGATGCCCTATAGGGGGCATGCCTTAGACAGCTAGTGGTGGAACCCACTTGGGAGGGAGCAATATTAAACCTGGTACTCTCAAATGGAGAGAGGATCACAAATTTAGAAGTCAGTAGACATCTGGGACAAGCGACCACTGCACAGTGTGCTTCACAATAAACACAGCCATGGAGACAAGCCATACAAAGACAAGGATACTGGACTTTAGAAGGGCTGACTTTGGCATAACGGGTGAATACCTGAGGAATACATTAGCAAATGGCCAGAAAGGAAAGGTGGAAGAACAATGGAGAAAAATCAAAACTGCCATCATGGAAGCAACAAACCTTTGTGTGAAACAAATAAAGAAAACAAAGCAGAATAAAAAACCACTATGGTTCTCAAAAGAGGTGTCAGGGAAGGTTAAGGAGAAAAAGGCTGCATTCAGAAAGTATAAGGAATCACAGAAGGAGCACAACAGGAAACTGTATCAATTAAAGCAGAAAGAAGTGGGGAAGGCAGTCAGAAAAGCAGAGACCCAAACCAATGAAAAGATAGCCAACTCAGTTAGGAAGGGGGATAAAACCTTTTATAGGTACATTAGGGATCATAGAAAGGTTAAGGGAGGGATAGTGAAGATTAATAAAGAGGGGAGGTGGGCAGAGGAGACAGTGAAAAGGCAGATATACTGAATGAATACTTTGCTCAGTATTCACAAAAGAAGAAGAGGAGGAGTTACCTAAACCAAACAGTAGAAGCACTCTGAGTAGTGGGGTTGGCCTCAGTCCATTTACAGAAGAAAAGAGTCCTGAAAGAACTCCTAAAACTCCAGGTGGACAAAGCAATGGGGCCTGACGGGATTCACCCCAGAATCCTAAAAGAACTAAGGGAGGACCTAGTGACACCACTGACCACACTTTTTAACAAATCATGGGAAGATGGCGTGGTACCTGAGGACTGGAGGAGGGCAGATGTGATTCCCCTTCACAAAAGTGGAAGCAAGGCAGAAGCAGGAAACTACAGACCTTTTAGTTTGACCTCAGTGGTGGGGAAAATGATGGAATCACTTCTGAAAGAAAGAATTGTTCAGCACCTAGAGGCCAGCGGGGCACAGGACCCAAAGCAGCATGGATTCACAGCAGAAAGGTCATGTCAGACAGATCTATCGATTTCTTTGACTGGGTGACCAAAGTAATAGACCAGGGAGGGGCTGTGGATATGGCCTACCAGACTTTAGCAAGGCATTTGACACAGTCCGCACAAAAGATTAATAATCAAGTTAGCCAGCCTGGGAGTGGGTCCCAGGGCGGGTAGCCTGGGTAGCAAACTGGCTGCACAACAAGACACAGAAGGTAATAGTGAATGGAACACATTCTGAAGAAAGGGGGGTTATTAGTGGAGTACCTCAGGGCTCAGTACTGGGTCCAGTCCTCTTTAATGTCTTTATAGGTGACATTGCAGAGGGTCTGGAAGGAAAGATATGCCTCTTTGCAGACGACACAAAGATCTGTAACAGAGTTGATACACAAGGATGGGTAGAAAGGATGAGAAGGGACTTGGCAAGGTTGCAGAAATGGTCAGATATATGGCAACTTAGATTCAATGCAAAGAAGTGCAAAGTAATGCACCTGGGAAATAAAAATCCAGGAGAAGAGTACACAATAGCAGAGGAGGTACTAACAACAACAATAATGGAAAGGGATCTGGGTGTAGTCATATCAGATGACCTAAAGGTGGGTAAGCAATGTGAGAAGTCAGTAAGGAGAGCCAGGGGGATACTGGGATGCATAGGGAGGGGCATCACAAGTAGAAAAAGGGAAGTGGTTATCCCTCTGTACAGACAGTTGGTGAGACCCCATCTGGAGTACTGCGTGCAGTTTGGAGACCTCATCTCATGAGGACATAGACAGGATGGAAGCAGTCCAGAGGAGGGCAACTAAAATGGTGCAGGGTCTACATCAGAAACCATATGAAGAGAGACTGAGAGAGCTTAATATGTATACCCTTGATGAAAGGAGGGACGAGGGGACATGATAGAAACTTTTAAGTACCTCAAGAGAATCAACAAAGTCCAGGAGGGTAGCATCTTTCAGAAAAAGAGATGTGTAAGAACAAGGGGGCACAGTTTAAAGTTAGAGGGGGGACGGCTCAGGGTTAATGTGAGGAAATTCTTTTTCACGGAGAGAGTGGTGGACACATGGAACCGCCTTCCTGGAGAGGTTGTGGGGTCTAAAACAGTGAGGGAATTCAAACATGCATGGGACAGACATAAGGCAATTATAGTGGAGGGTTGCAGGAAGTAGGCTGTTGGTTAACTAGAATCTGCAGTTTATCCAATAGGTAGGGAAATGGGCAGACTGGGTGGGCCAAGTGGCCCTTATCTGCCATCAAAGTCTTTGTTTCTATGTTACTTTCTTTTCCTAACAGCAGCATTTGATGTTTGGAAAGATGCAAGAAAGATTTCACTTGCACTTTCACTCACATTACCACTTGGTCACATTACTGACTGTGCTGCTCCTGACAGAACACACATTTATTAATTTAAATTTTAGTGATCAGGTAGGCCCACTGAGACCATAACAGTCCCTTTTTCAGGGGCGACCCAGAATTAATTACAGCAGCAATACTACCATCACATATTCATATAGTACGGTACAATCAATAGAGACACATGACACATTAAAAGAAATGCTGCTCCCAACTGAACACACATTCAATCTTCAGATGCTGAATACAACTTATCTCCCTCTCTGTGTTGCAGAAACAAAGGACAAGCCAGGGGGAAGGGGGACGGAGTGGCTGTACAACGCTGGAAATACAAGTATGACAACCTCATTAGATAAAATGTCCAAAAGCAAATACAGAAAAACAAAGTAATTCCACTAGGTGGAAGGACTACTTAAGCAATATTACATGCAGTTTTTAATTTCTACATATTTAAACATGATTACTTAAACACATTTTTTAAAAGTAATTTTATATGCACAATAACACACTCCAGAGTGTTCATTAAGCTATACCGATGCACTTTCACAGTGGTTGTAGGTACTTGTCTTGTAGCCTTTTGCCTCACAATGCATCTGGTTCATGCACTAATATAACCCAATGTACACCCTGTCATTTATTATAGCTTACATAGTACATGTCCATTCAGCTTGAAGTTACAAAACATTAAGGTTTACAGTCTGTTACAAGCTACAACACTGCATATTTGATTTATGCCATGCTGTTTCTAATTTGGGTAAAATGCTGTTTTACCACCTCTTTTTATACTGCCTTAGAAAACATTTTGGAGGATTTAAATCTTCAGTTAATATATGACTCCAACACCCTCTCTATGAGGTGGGATTATGGACTTTGTTTATACTTAGAGGAGATGTACTAGCAGACTTGAAGCCCCAATCACTGCACAGATCGAGGCATCAGTCACCAGATCCCCCTACAATCACAATATGCACCCTGTTATGTTTTTTACCTTAATCTTCATAAAAACCATGTCCAGCTCTCCTCCAGCTGGCATTTTGTAAAATCGCACCATTCACCCCAAGATCACGCAGCAAAAACCGCGATATGTTGATGTGGCGTTGCCTCTTCCTCTGTGTTACCCCTATGTAAGGAAATATAATAATATTCATATCTCCCATGCCCTACGTTATTTTCACAAACCGTTCCTAAATGCCATGTGCCATAGTGGTTTTATTTGGTGGTAACATTTTCTAGTTACACCGACATTTAAGTATTTTGTAAATGTTTTATTTTTCAAGGAGAAAAGATGGCTACCACATTTGGCTGGGGAATACCATTCTAGACCTGGTAAGGGTTAGGATTGAGAAAATAATAAAAAAGTATTGTGCACAGCACAGGAGGCACCGAATCTGGCAACGTATAGTTGACACATAAATGACACATAATTTTATTAACTGAAGCCTACGCTAGCTTTTTGGGAAATCTTTTTCTGTTGCACTGCTGCTTTAATGTGCTGGTGCAACTTACTACAGAATAATAAGTGATGAGAAAACAGGAAAAGAAATATACACAAACTAAATGGCAGAAAGGCAAGCTATTAGAGTAAACATTCACTGCAGAAGACACCCACAGCCCTGGTATTTTACCCTATACTAAAATTGTTGAATGACCCTGGAGACATTTATGCACACACTGCTGAACGTACAGGACGGAAAGAGGAAGGGGGAGGGAGAGAGAGAGAGAGAGATTTCAAACATTGCATGCAATCATATTTAGGCAAAAGTGCATGGTGGTGAGCAGTTCCCTGGTTTGCTTCTACAGTAATTACACTATGGTTCTCAAAGGAAGTGGCAGTGAAGGTTCAAGAGAAAAAGAAAGCATTCAGGAAGTACAAGGAATCACAGAAGGAGCAGGACAGAGAACTGTATCAGTTAAAGCAAAAGGAAGCTGGGAAGGCAGTCAGAACAGCAAAGGCCCAAACCGAGGAAAAGACAGCCAACTCAGTTAAGAAGGGGGATAAAATCTTTTATAGGTACATCAGGGAGCAAGGAAGACCAAGGAGGATAGTGAGGCTTAATAAAGGGAGGGAGGGTGGGCAGAGGGTGACTGTGAAAAGGCAGAGATACTAAACAAATATTTTTGCTCAGTATTTACAAAGGAAGAGGGAAGTACCTAAAACAAACAGTAGAAACACTCTGGATACAGAAGTTAATACCAGCCCATTTACAGAAGAAAGGGTTCTGAAAGAACTCTTAAAACTGAAGGTGGACAAAGCAATGGGGCCTGATGGGATTCATCCCAGAATTCTAAAGAACTAAGGGTAGAACTAGTGACACCACTGACTACCCTCTTTAACAAATCATGGGAGGATGGGGTGGTACGAGGACTGGAGGAGGGCAGATGTGATTCCCCTTCACAAATGTGGGAGCAAGGCAGAGGCAGGAAACTACAGACCTGTTAGTTTAAGCTCAGTGGTAGGGAAAATGATGGAATCACTTCTGAAGGAAAGAACTGTCGAGTATCTAGAGGCCAGAGGGGCACAAGACCCAAGGCAGCATGGATTCACAGCGGGAAGGTCATGCCAGACAAATCTAATAGATTTCTTTGACTGGGTGACCAAAGTAGTAGATTAGGGAGGGGCTGTGGACATGGCCTACCTAGACTTTAGCAAGGCATTTGACACAGTCCCACACAAAAGATTAATATACAAGTTAGCCAGCCTGGGAGTGGGTCCCAAGATGACAGCCTGGGTAAAGAATTGGATGGAGACTAGGACACAGAGAGTAATAGTAAATGGAGTCCACTCTGAAGAAAGGGGGGTTACTAGTGGGGTACCACAGGGTTCAATATTAGGACTGGTCCTTTTCAATGTCTTTATAAGCAACATTGCAGAGGGACTGGAAGGAAAAGTATGTCTCTTTGCAGATGACACAAAGATCTGCAACAGAGTTGATGCACAAGGTGGGGTGGAAATGATGAGAAGGGACTTGGCAAGGTTAAAGGAATGGTCAAATGTATGGCAGCTTAGATTCAATGCTAAGAAGTGCAAGGTAATGCACCTGGGAAACAAAAACCCAGGGGAAGAGTACACAATGGGGGGTGAGATACTAACAACAACAAAAATGGAAAGGGGTAGTCATATCAGATGATCTAAACGTGGGCAAGCAATGTGAGAGGGCAGCAAGGAGGGCTGGGGGGATACTGGGATGCATAGGGAGACGCATCACCAGTAGAAAACAGGAAGTTATTATCCCTCTGTACAGACAGCTGGTGAGACCCCATCTGGAGTACTGCGTGCAGATCTGGAGACCCAATTTCCGTGAAACATAGACAGGATGGAAGCTGTCCAGAGGAGGGCAACTAAAATTGTGCAGGGTCTGCACGGAAGACATGTGAAGAGAGACTTAAGGAGCTTAATATGTATAGCCTCCAGGAAGAGAGAGAGGGGACATGATAGAAACTTTCAAGTACCTCAAGGTAATCAACAAAGTCCAAGAGGTAGCATCTTTCAAAAGAGGTGTGCAAGAACAAGGGGCACAATTTGAAGGTGGGGGTGGCTCAGAGGTAATTTAAGGAAGTATTATTTTACAGAGGGTTGTGGATGCATGGAGCGGCCTTCCGGAGGAGGTTGTGGAGTCAAAAACAGTGGTGGAATTCAAGCATGCATGGGACAGTCATAAGGCAATTCTAGGGGGTGGGGGCAGGGTGGGACAAATAGGATAACCAGGTAGCCAATGGCTACTTAAATAATTGGTGTGGCTACCTGATTTTGAAAGTTATTGGCCAATTTGGCTACTTGCCTACAAAGTGATTTTTAAGCCCGTAAAAAGAATGGCCACTACAAATATTGGTTTGGCTATTAGATTTTAAAAGCTAGTGGCCAAACTGACCACCAGCTCACAAACTGATTTGTCCCACCCTGGGTGGGGGTAGGAAGAAGTAGGCTGCTGGTTAACTAGGATCTGCAGCTTATCCATTAGGTAGGGAAATGGGCAGACTGGGTGGGCCAAGCGGTCCTTATCTGCCGTCAAATTCTGTTTCTATGTTTAGCCCCTGAATTACATGCACACATTAATACTACTACTGATGGAAGAGGTGCTGGCACTGTGCTGCCAATCAGAGGGCAGCAGGATGCAGCACTGTTCTGTGGAGCCCTAGCAGTCATGTGCATGCCTGATAGCAGATGCAGAAAGCATGCAGTAAACTGTGAAAGTGTAAGTTGTCTGTTGTTGGTGAGATCACGTATTTGAAGGCATGGGGAAATATATAAGATAACTCAGAAAAACTAGACTATAGTGAGTTACTATCATAACTGTTTCACACACAATTTTAACTCAGTTGTGGAGTTGTGGTTTCCTTGTTTTCTGACTCACAAAGGGCAAATGGGAGTGTGTGGAGAGCCCAATCTGAGACTGAAAATAATGAGATAACATTCTGCTCTTACTGAGTTTTAAGCCAGGGCAAACCCAGGTTACTGATAAAGAGCTGCAGACATAATTCAGGCAGTCAACTCATTCTAGGGAGTTGACTGCCCAATAAGCTAAATAAACTGCATTTAAAAATCTTTTAAGTACTGTAAATGTATTAATTTTAATGTAGTATGCTCAGCTTGCAATGCCCGTGAACAAGCCAGGAGATTGCCGAGTGCTGCAGCCCTGCCTCGAAAAACAGCTCTTTGATGACATGAGGTCAGGAACGGGGCTGCAGGCACCCTATGTAGTTCCCATGTAGTTACTAATAGAATCGAGGGGGGGGAGCTGTCTAAATGTACTACGATTATCTTTGCTGGCAGTTCTACATGTATGGGGTTATACTATATATGCTATATTAGCCCCATACATGTAGAACTGCCAGCAAAGATAATCGTAGTACATTCAGACATCCCCCCTCCCAGGATCCTATTAGTAACTACCTGGAAACTACATAGGGTGCCTGCAGCCCTGGTCCTGACCTCATGTCATCAAAGTGCTTGTTTTTCAAAATGGGACTGCAGCACTCAACGATCACTCAGCTTGTTCATGGGAGCTACGAGCCACGCATATTAAGTTACAATGAATGCATTTACACTACTTAAAAAAAATTTCAACTGCACCTCACTTAGCTTATTGAGCAGGCAACTCCCTGGAATGAGTTGCCTGCCCGAATCTCAAAAACATGTCAGCTATTGTACTCTTTAAAGAGCAACTCTCTCTGAACTTCAGCATGTGCTTTCAGAAATACAGTGGTTCAGCTGTCACAATTTACTAGAGAATACATTTTTTCATTTTCAATGTTTCTTTCCAGTCTTTACAGCACATCTTGGTAGCTCATCTAAAAAGCCTGTTTGGAAAACATTTGCCTCTCTCCCGTTAACCTCATGGTGGCTTTTTTATGGCATCATATTGCTCACCATGACAACAGACTGTGAAGTCACAAACAGCAATTATGTTGTAAGCAAGGGCGAGTCAGGTACATTTTGAAAGACTCAGTAAAATAAGTACTGCATTATCTACAATATTTAGTAGACCAACAGCAGGTGAAATGAAAAAAAAATCTTGAACAACTAGAAAACAATAAGGTTAAAGCATAATTGATGTAAATCTAGTGTTTTTAAGGTTTTTATTATAATAGTTACTCCTTAAAAAATAAACCTCAAAGACTGATTAAAAAAATGTAGTGTCGCTGGACACCACCTCGGTAGGTAATCACAGCAGCACCTTAAAGACTGATGCCATACTAGGGGAGGTCCAATATACAGTACAGCTGTTGATCTGTTAAAATATAAAATAGCACAGTTCTGCTTCATTCACTGTTTTGTAAATGGTACGCTTTTCTAACATCTCAACAGAGATGGGGGGAAACACATTTGCTTGATTTATGTCCATTATTTAGAGATTTTTTTTTTGGGGGGGGGACTAGTCAATTTACATAAATCAAGGTTGTGCAGGGAGGGACTCTGAGTAACCAAAAATGTATATGCCCTGAATTGCATTTTCCAGATGTAACCACTAGGTGGCGCTATCCCAAGGGCTACTACCCCTGCCTGCTTAACTACTAACAGGTTGAGGGGCCTAGGTCCAGTGGCGGGTACCTCCACCCAGAGGTCAGGGTTTGCAGTAGTTAAACTAATTTGGTCACAGCCCTCTGGGACACTAACCCCCTTTCTTCCCACTAGTGGCCCACACAATGCATTAGGAATATCTTCACAATGTACACTTACCCCCAGGACTGGCTCCATCGACTGGACCCCGGGAACCCCCTGCAAAACAAGATGATACAGTGCAAAAACCACAGTACAATACTTTAACATAAACGAATACCTCAGCCAGTGTAACTTTTCTGAAACCAACAGATCTGATTTATTTAAGGAGCTGTAACAAGGAAGTGGGAAATCAGGTTAATTAGGTTAAACACATTAATAATCACAGTACTGTGCGCATATTCAGAGTCCCAAATTGTCACTTTCACTGGGTACCCAGGATGGGGGGGGGTGCTAGCCAGGATCAGTGCAACTGGTTGGGGCCGTGATGGAAAAAAACACTGGCACAATACCCAAATTGTAATCCGGGGCCGGTTGGCTCAGTTCATGAAGAAATAAAAAAAAAAAAAAACAATTAGATGAAACACTTGCAATTCAATAAACAGATGGCAGGGAGCTACCCTGCTTTGTACTCACAAACTCAATGCTGGGAACTGGATGGAAGGCAGATTGTCCTGGATTACCAGGAGGAGCAGACCATGTGGACAAGGTCCTTGTGACTGGACCCCACTGCAGTTTAGAGCAAATGGATGTAGTCTGGATTAAGCTGGGGTTTACTTCCAGCTTCATGCACTCTATTCACTGTACAGGGGATTTCAAACGTGATTCCCCACAAGCACTACACACATTTATATGTAAAAGAAAGTACTATACCAGGCAGGCTGCTTCTCTATCCTGATCTCAATTACTGCACAATACCCGGGAGAACACACAGCAGATTCAGTTCCTGACAGACCGAGCGCAATTCAGCAATTTCTCCAGTCTTCTACAGGGAGAGCCTGGTTTCTACTCTTCAGATCTCCTTGATTCTCTTCACAGGTCAGTTTCAGTCCGAACAGGCGCTTGCACAAACTGCAGATCGAAACCGAGATCCCCACGCTAAAACTACACACTGAAAAAGCACACAGCTCCCTGTCTCTTCACAGCCCAAACTGATCTGATCTTTCCAGTAGACAGAGCCGGGCATTTCCTTTGAGTTCCTCCCAGTTCAGTCGGCTGATTTAGCTGTCACTCACAGTAAACTCCCCCTGTTGGTGGAAAAAAGGCGCTGAAGTCAAAACTACATTTCCCAGAGTCACTGCCCTTACAATACCCTTACAGCAGGCTCCAGAGGAGAGTCCAAGTTCTGATTCGCCCAGAGCAGGCTCCATTTTAAAGGATCCCCACCATGATTGGTCCAATTCAGCAGTTCAGAATCAACATGAGGGAGCTACTTTGCACTGTCCTTGCTACAAGAAAGCACGTTAAATCAAACTGCATTTTCATTATTACTCCAACAGGTTACAAGCAAACAATTACATCTTTGAAGAGTGCTCCTTCTGCCCACTTAGCGATGGCAGAAACGGAGCGATTTGGCAGTAGCTCAAACGGGACTCAAGCAGGAAAACACACAGTACCCCCCCCCCATACAAACTAATTATGTCTGCAAGCAGACAGTTCTTAAAGAGGCAGTACCAGAGGCTCTAAAAGCACTCACAAATAAACGGCTTAAATGCCAAACACCATTCAGGCTTGGAGTATTCAAGCAAGCTCCTGGAAGACTTTTTGGGAACCCTCATTTACAGGGGGGTTACAAAGATTCACACTGTGTCTACCATACCTCTCAACTGTCCCTGATTTTCATGGACTTTGATTTGTCTAAAAATTTTACTCTGCCCTCCTAAAATTGTGTTTCTGTGACTAAACAGTGGGGTTATAAGCACAAAATAATATCAAACATAAAAGTTACAGACTTGTTCTTTCTTAGTTGATTTTTTTAAGCCTTGTCCCTGATTTATGAGGGGAGGTTGAGAGGTATGGTGGGAAAAAGGATGTCATTTGAGTGTTAGTTTCACCATAGTCTTAAACAGAAAGTTAGCATTTAAGGAAAAATTGGCAACTCCGAACCATGAAACTTCTGTGTTGTTTGCTATCCCCTGCTGACTGCAGTGGGCTATGATGCATGTCCCCTGCTGACTGCAGTGGGATAAGAAGCATGTCCCTGCTGACTGCAGTGGGATATGAAGCATGTCCCCTGCTGAATGCAGTGGGATATGAAGCATGTCCCTGCTGACTGCAGTTGGATATGAAGCATGTCCCCTGCTGACTGCAGTGGGATATGAAGCATGTCCCATGCTGACTGCAGTGGGATATGAAGCATGTCCTCTGCTGACTGCAGTGGGATATGAAGCATGTCCTGTGCTGACTGCAGTGGGATATGAAGCATGTCCCATGCTGACTGCAGTGGGGCATGTCCCATGCTGACTGCAGTAGGATATGAAGCATGTCCCTGCTGACTGCAGTGGGATATGAAGCATGTCCCCTGCTGACTGCAGTGGGATATGAGGTATGTCCCTGCTGACTGCAGTGGGATATGAAGCATGTCCCCTGCTGACTGCAGTGGGATATGAGGCATGTCCCTGCTGACTGCAGTGGGATACGAAGCATGTCCCTGCTGACTGCAGTGGGATATGAAGCATGTCCCCTGCTGACTGCAGTGGGAAATGAAGCATGTCCCTGCTGACTGCAGTGGGATATGAAGCATGTCCCTGCTGACTGCAGTGGGATATGAAGCATGTCCCATGCTGACTGCAGTGGAATATGGAGCACGTTTTTTAATTTAATATTAATCGCTTGGTACCTTATGGGGTTCCTTTGTTGTTCATTTATGTTTTCATTGCTCCATGATGCTTGTCATCTTTGATACACAGTGGATCATGAGGGAGAGTTGCAGACGCTGTTTAATAGGTCCCTCACATGCTTTGATGGATTGTGCTGATTCACCTGAGGTGCTAAAGCATGGACTGCCATCTGGTGCAGGTAGTTTTTCCAGGTGAGCAGTTGGTTCTCATTTACCCTCTGATCACTGGCAGGATAGACAGTGTTGGCAAACTGTGGGTGAGAGAAGTACTGTGGTGGGTTGTAGGCTGTCAACTTGGAAGCCTCTTTTCAGGTGGATTGTTGGCAGCTGTACTGTCCAGCAAGCTAAATCACCCCCTCCCTGTGTGAATTAAATCTGTTTAGCTTTGGAGCGTGGGCATAGGAATGAAGGGTGGCATAAAGACACTGGCGAGCCAAACATTTTTTTTCCTCTGGTTGCATTCATATTCTCTTATTTTAGAGCTCAAGATTTCTGATTCAAGTGTAAATTGTTGAAAAGTCCTGTATTTTTCTGACTGTTAGCCGGAAGTGCAAGAGGGTTATGCCATAATTCTTTGGCAATAGTGAATTTATCCCAAGTAAATGATTATGCCAATAAAGTTAAATACAGTTGTACATTAAGTGCACATAGTAAGACAGTATGGGCCTGATCCACAACAGCACCCCAGATGCGTGAGACTCACGTGTTAATATAGTGCATGGACCCGCTTGCTCAGCAGCTGGTGCACCGGCCAGCATCCATTAATTACCATCTCCCCAAGAGCTGTGCACAGAGTGCCATGCATAGGGGCTGGGCAGGTCTGGAGAAGGTGCTGTGCCAGACCACAGGTACTGAATCAGATGCCCAGGACGCCTGCTACAAGATCATTGTCCCCACACAGAGCAAGGACGGGAGGGATGCAGTAGTCCTCTAATGACTGCCATATCCCAGCTAGAATCACATACCTTATCAAAGTTCCACCAGTCAGTATCAGCACTGCTCCAAGCCCTCGACGGAGGCTCCAAGGGTTGGGGTGGGTGGTCTGCCAGCAGATTGAGGTTTTCAAAAGGTTTTCTGTGGTCTGTGCAGAGGGGAGTGTGTACCCAGTACTGCATAGCCTCCGTCAGCCTTCCACTATATAGAAACAAACTCTAGTCAGAGCCAACATGGCTCTAAAATGTTGAATTTGCAGCACTGCCTTCTTATTACCCCACCTCATGAACCCCGCAGATGAAAGTGTTCAAATCTATGCGGAAGTGTGATTGTGAACCACTGAAATGTCATTCCATGCCACAGGTGCAAAAACACATTTTGGCTAGGATTTGAAATATGACAGCTGTCACATTATGAGGTGGTGTGACAAAATGTGAAGTTATGAGCGAGTGTACAACAATTTCAATATAGACTTGTGGCTCTGTCATTTTTCATATTTCAACCTCAAATTTTCAACATAGCCTTCTTATGACCCCCCCCCCCCATAAGCAATGGTTGTGAAAAGTTTCAAATCCTGCCCGAAAGGTGATTTCAATAAGTGACTGCAAAATCACCTTTTGGGCCTGATTTACACAATTCCACCACTGCTGTTCATTAGGTGGGGTCCCAAAAAAGCCATGTTGAAAATCTGGGGTGAAAATATCCACATATGACAAAGTTGTGCCTCAGAGTTCAAAATCCCATTGAAATACACTGAACCAAACTTACCTTAGTTTCTCATATTGCAGTTGACGGTTCGGGCAGCAGTACATGTTTTCGGTGGGAGAGTGGATATATGCTGTGGGACCTGTTCCGATGAGTGAGGGTGTGTGGGGGTATAGGGTGGTGACAGTGACTGGGAGGTCGTGGTTGCAGGGGTCAGATCAGTGATGGACCATTTCCTTTTTTACAGGTTTAAAGGAAAAGGAAAAAACATTGAGAGATGGTTTTCTTTATTACAAGTCAAACGTGGAAAAGTAATACGGGGATGGCGATCGGAAGGTGGGGGTGTCACTAGACATCAGGGAGATATGACACATATAGGGGAACAGCGATCGGGGGTGCCACTAGACAGTGCCTTTTTGAGGAAGAGTGGGAACCCTCTTATATTAATATGACAGGACCTGAATTCAAGGCTCTGAAATCACTACAGAGTAACACTAATATTTCCGTCAAGCAGGCGGATAAGGGTGGGAGTGTAGTGGTTTTGGATACGATAAATGTATTCCTGAAGTGAGGAGACAGTTGTCGAATTCTAAATTCTATAAGCCACTGTTGTTTGATTCAGCAATGGACTTTAAAAGACATATTGATCAGTATTTATCAGACGTGGTCACTAATGGTATTATTAAGAGATATCTTAGAATTTTTTAATGACTGCCCACCCTGTAAGACCCACTATTTATTTGTTATCTAAGGTTCATAAGAGCCTTGAATCCCTGTCAGATCACCCAATCACCTCACGCATTAAGTCACTGATGGAACTTTTATCCCAATTTGTGGATTACATCCATTCTTTTGTTGGGACATTAAGAACACATGTTAGAGATTCAACGAAGGCCTAGACCATCCTGGGGACCTCCACGTTGAGGAATCACATTTACTTGTGACATTTAACGTGGAGTCCCTCTATACCAATATTTCACACCATGTGGATCTTGAGACAATTAGGCACCATTTTGATTTACACCCGTGCTCCAGTTTACCTACTGAATTTTTAGCCCACCTTGTTCAGTTCATCACTGAATGTCACGTCTTTTTTTTTTTTTGAGAATTTTACCTACTTCCAGTGGAACAGCAATGGGGGCTACCTTTGCCACCAATTTTGTAAATCTTTACCTGAGCTTGTGGGAAGGGGGATATGGGCATAATATAAGAATAGTGTATGGGCACCCATACACAACAAGGCTGTGTTTTCATCGAGGGGTTAAGAAGACATCATAGGGACCTCGAGAACAAAGCTCTAGAGGTCCTGATGTCAGCTCAACCCCGAGATGAACCCACAGCCTTGCTGTGTATGGGTGCCCATATAATGTTTGTTATAGTACATGGTTCCGTCAGGTTTTTAAAAAAAGTTAAATTTGGCAACGCTGACATTTTGTACCCTGTGTTTCCGCTGCTCTTCCCCTTGCTATCAGCAGCTCCATTTGCTGTAAAGTGAGTCCATGTGGTCCTGTTTCACTGAGAGCATCCATATATTCGCAGCCACACTTAATAATAATAAAAAAAGACAAATGTTAAATTTGCTAAGGTTTGGTAACACGGAGCTGAATACGACAGTCCATGCCCAAATGGTGTTGGTGAAGTGCACGGTAAGTGGCACCGCCATGTTTGTTTTGATTTTTACTTGAACAGAGCTGTTTTGACCAATGAGGCAGCAGTCAGCGCAAGAAACATGAATATTAATTAGGGCCTTATGAATATTAATAACAGAACATGCACAATAACTTTTAGAATGCTCACAACTTTTAGAACATGCACAACTTTTAGAATGTGCACAACAAGTTTTCAGCAGCTGCTAATTTTAATACATAATAAGACCTAACCATATAATATATATAGAATAATACATGGGGTGGTGTGTGTAACAAGAATTTTACACACACCTGAGGTGTTGGATGCCACATAAATAAACCCTGAGAGCGAAGCACCACCCCATATTTTATTTTAAATAATTGCTGGGTTTCGCTTTTTCACCACAGCAGTTATATAAAATAAAAGGCATTCCTGTGTGGCCATGGTCCAGCTGGGTTTTAGTGCAGTCTGCGGCTGCCTGCCGAAACATAATTTTTTTTTCTTTGTAGTTGGTTTCTTTCAAATGTTTTAGAGCAGTGATTTTTTTTAATAACTTACTGCCAAGTCCGAGTATTTATTTATTTATTTAATTTTGGTAACTGGATGGGCCCACTGGAACCATTGCAGTCCCTTTTTCAGGGGTAACCCAGAGTTAATTACAGGCAGATATACATTGACATTATACACAGTGAGAAGATAATTGTTGACATTACAGCATACAATAGTCAACGACAATTCGTTAATACATTCAAGACAGTTGTGCAATTATACAATAGGTAGACAAATTTTCAGTGGACAACCAACAGTGACCACCAGGTAAGCATGAGTGGTGGTGCAGTCTCCGACTGCAAGACAAGGTGGGCAGCAGTCGGAATGGAAGAGCTGCGGCTGGTGCATATGTCGAGAGAGGGAAACCCGGCGAGTGTTTGCCGTTATAAACACTCCTTTATAACGCCAAATTATGCAACAGGTTTTTCTATGAGAAAAAGCAAAACCCAGTCATTGTAATCAGACTAACACCTTTCATGATAAAATTGTACTTTGGCGCAGATATATAGATTATATGCTGATGGTTCTGGTGGGGTCAGTAGAGGAACTGCATTTGTCTGTAAATTATCTGGAAGGGACAAACAGCAATCTGAAATTTTCAGTGAAACATAGTAGAGACAGTGTTTCATTTCCTGACATCAAATATGGAGCAGTGTGTCAACACTTACCTGTTCCATAAGCCAACTGATCGAAACAAGGTGTTACTGGCTAGCTCCTGCCACCCCGCCACACTATCAAAAACATCATTGTCAGCCAGTTCCTCAGGGTATGCTGTACTTATGAAACTGATGAAACATTTGAAGCACCAGTGGAGGAACTGGCTAATAGATTTAGAAATCATGGTTATCAAATTGGAGATATTAACCATGCTTAGGAACGCACCAGAAATACCAACAGGGAGGAACTTTTGACACCAAAAGCGAGGAAAGCTGACATTGATATACAGAGGATTAATTTTGCAACAACTTACAGTACTAGGGCACATGAGGTTGAGGGTATCATTAAAAAAACAGTGGAACATTTTATAGACAGGACCAAAACTATCAGAAGTTGTTTCGGCACCAACAAGAATGGTCTTCAGGGGCAACTGAACATGGCAGCAGCTTTTTAGAGGGCCTCCGATGGGCACCATTAATTTTGGCAGTTTTATATAGTTGCAACCCCCCTACAAATGGGGGTTCCCGAAAAGTCTTCCTCGAGCTTGCCTAAGTGCTCACTGCCAGGCTGGTGTCCTGAATTTTAACAGTTTAAATGTGATTACCAGAGAGTGCCTGTATAGCCTCTGTGTACTGTCTCTTTAAGAGCTGCCTGGATTGCAGTCATAAATAACCTGAGAGGGAGCTCTGCTGAAAGATGTAACTATTTGCTGAAAATCATTTAGAGTGATAATGATAATGTAGTTTGTCTAACCTGCCTTCTTTGCAGCAAGGACTGTTTTGTTTATCCCCACCATTTGGCCCAGGACTGTGAATTGGACCAATCAGTTCTGGTGGGACCTAAAATGGAGCTGTCTGGAGTCAAAATCTGTAGGAATTGTAGTTTGGGGCTTTTGGCGCCTTTTTGCACCTGGAGGGGGAGCTCCTGTTGTGACTGACAGATGAATCAGCCAACCAAACCTTTTGGATCTTGGGGAAATTCCCAGGCTTGCTGCAGTTTGAGTCAGATCTAAGCTGGGAGCTGAAAAAGCAACATGCTTGAGATAGTCAAGCAGCTGTCTGAGTAGTTTCGTACGGGAGAACTGTGGAAAGGCCTGAGTTGTGGCCTGCTTGTCTGCCTGCTGCCCCTGAGAGGGAGAGAAGAGAATTATTTCGGACTAAATCCAAGTTTGTGAGACTGAAGTAAGCCACTGATTTTGTACCAGGCTCATACCTGAAGAAGACTGAAGATTTTGCTGAATGCATTTGGCCTGTCAGGATTTCCAGCTGCTTTTGAATCCCCGGTTTGTGCAGAGACTTTGCGATCGTGACCGGAGAGTGGTTTGCCTGGTACAGTAGAATCCTTTACATGTAAATGTGCTGTGTATTGAAAGTGGGTCGTGATTTGGTTCCCCACTGTGTGAACTATGTTCTGCTTGCTGGAAGCTTTATCCAGCCTAATCGGACAGAATCCTTGTTCATCTCCATTCGGCCTAGGCCATGTCACGCTGGCCCTGCCAGACTATCCCACTGCACAGAGAAAGACATCAACGAGAGACCTGCCTGGGAATCAGCCCCCTGCTCACTGCTTGAACAGGAACGATGCCTCGGCGAATCGTGTGGGCCCTGCTTCTCCTGGCACTCCAGATTAACCACCTGCTGTCTCAATTTTCATCCAGCCTGTGTCCAGTCTTGGGTATCATGAGTAATCATCAGGGTAGCTCCCTGCAACAACAGCCTAATCTAAAAGTGTGTCATCCGATTGTCTCGTTTTCTTTTCACGAACTGAGCCCTCTGGCTCCGGATTACAAACAGTGTGTGTTGTGCATGTTGTTTTCTTCCATCACAGGGCCCCAACCAGCTGCAACGTTCCTGGCTAGCCCACCATTTTCCATCTGAGTACCCAGAGTGTGTGACTGTTTATGGACCCTGAACTGCATGCATTACTGTTTGATTGATAGAGCCTTTAAGCAAACTAACCTGATTACACCCCCCCCCCCATTCAAGTCCCTTAAATAAATTAGATCTAACTCTTTTTTGCATTTACCCTGACTGTGGTTCCAGTTTGTGCAAGAGTACTTTACTGCTGTTATTTGCTGTGTATAACCTTGGTTTACAGGGGGTCTCCAGGGCCAGGCCAGAGGAAAGCCCTGGTGGTAAGTGCAAACAGTGTGGGTACTTGTGTGGTGTATCGGGGTATTGTGAAAGTGATTATTGTGTATTGTTCCGGCCACTAGTAAGGAAAGAGGGGGGTTACAGTGTTCCGGAGGACTGTGCCCAGGTTAGCTTGACCACTACCAATCCTGACCTCTGGGTGGAGGCACCCGTTTCAGAACTCAGGCCCCTTAACCTGCTACTAGCCAAGCAGGCAGGGGTAGTAGCCCTTGGGGTAGCGCCACCTAGGTGTTACATAGTTAATGTGCATTGGTAACAAGTTGAATTCAGTGGTACATGACAGCTAATATTTATTTTATTTAGTTTTTGTTGACCGGGTAAGTGCACTAGACAAATCTTGCCTATTTTCAGGCACGACCCGGGGGAGGGGGATACAGATGAATGCCAACTGACCTTGAACCAGATTAAGCTGTTGGTGGTATTTTTAGTTAATGAGGGGAAATTTGACCAGGACACCGGGGAAATTCCCCTACTCTCCACTGGGGGATTGCTGGCCGTCTTGTTGTGATGGCCACTTCACTGGGCTCCGTGGAGGGTGAGGATGCTGTTAGGACAGGAGCTCTGGCCTCTGCTCCTGTCCTGTCGACACAGGAGGCTGTGGACCTTGCTATGGCAGCTGCAGAATTCTCTCCCGATAGCGCAGCTGACGACTGTTTGGAAACTGTGTCAGTTTCTATGGACCTACCTGTTTTGCAGATTGGGACCATTTCTTGTGATGGCTCCGGCTCGCAGGAGTCTTCTCGTCATCAGGCTTTCCTTCTCCGTCAACGGGAATGGCTCAGATTGGGTAAAGAATTGGAAGCAGAACTAGCGCTGGTGTCTCCGGTTTCCCTTGGGGCCAGTATTGTGGAGGACCGGATAGAGCATGCACCCCAGTCGGACACCTGTTCTGAGGCAGAGGTTCCTCCTTCTTCTGTGGACGCTATGGTCGTTGACAAGGCTGGCAGTTCAAGCAGCGTTGCTACCATGTGCCCTAAGCCTTCGGACCCTCTTCCTGAACCTATGCCTTTGGAGACTGGTGCTTTGTGGAAAACTAGACTGGGAATGCACCGTAAAGCCCTGGATGCCCCTCCTAAACTATCCTTTCCTCCCGGCACCTTTGGAGCAAACTTTCTCCTTCACGGACAGACATAAGGCTACAAAGTGGGGTGATTTGGCCCCTGCGCCACCTCCTGTTGCTTTCCAGGATGCTTCCTGGTCTCCAGAAAGAGCCCTCTCTGATGCTGGTTGGGTCCCGGCAGCATCGGATCAATGGACTCCGGACCCTTCTGACCCAACATGTTGGAGTCTGTGTTCTTCAACTTCTACTGTGGCCACCAACGCCGAATCTGCAGTGAGCTCCACCATACCCCGGGTAATTCTGTAATTTTGTTGTCTACTGTGCCTAATGCTAGTGCTTCTGGTGTCGGTACCACACCAGAAGCTGTGATAGTTCCTTCTTTACCTGCTGAGGGTAGGATGGGGCCTAGCCCAGAGGCTTTAGCTGAGCACCAGGAGCGGTCTTCCCTGGCTCCTTTGTTTAAACTAGCTGATTTGTTTCACTCCACGGGGGAACCTGCTCCTAGGAGGAATGCAGTTCGGCTTTTATGCAAAGGAGGCTTGGAACACACTCCTGACAGGTTACTTATTGCTAGGACTCTTTTAAAAAAGTCTATGAAGTTTTTTTCCTCAGAGATCTTCGCTTTGATTTCTTTAGGGAATGGTAATTATGACGTTAGTTTCAAAAATGTGTCTAATTTGGATAGATTCTGTGCTCAATATAATTCTCTTAAAAATGACCCTTTATGGGTGCCTTTTCAGGCAATACCCCTCACTAAGCCTTTGATTAAAACTACTACTGTCTTATTTAAGAACGAAGGGGTTAATGTTGAAGATATTTTTGGTTAAGACAGCGTTGTGAGATTTTGGGAAGGCCTACCCCTACTATGTATAGCGAACAGATTTGGGATGGGGGTTGGAAAGTGAAGGTTAAACTTTTCTCCACTAACTCTGGACCTGTACACCTCCCTAGTGTATTCTTTTTGGGTCGAGATAGGGGGTCCATTTTCTATATTGGTCAGCCTGGATCTTGTTTTAAATGTGGCTTTCGCTTACACCTCAGTTCAGCTTGTGACACGACCAGATGTTGTCATTGTTTGGAGTACGGCCATTTAGCCTCGGCCTGTTTGAATCTTTTAAAAGTAATTTATGTGAGCAAACTGGTCATGCCTACAGCCGCTGTCCCTGGGCCTCTCACAATCGTGAGGACTGCCCCTCTCATGAAGGTCTTATTAATCAGGCTCAGCGTGCCTTAGCTACACAGGTTGCTGCTACTCCACCTGTACCTGTAGATACTGTGCCAGTTTTAGTTCCGGTCAACTATGCCTTTGGTCACTCCTCCTGTGCCTCTGGCTGCTGCCTCTTCTTCCACACATTTGGCAGTAGGTTTAGTTTCTTCTAGTACTGTTGTCCCTGCTGCCCCCCTTGAGGTCAGTCCTGAAGACCATATGCCCCCCTCCACCCCCCCCGAAGTCCCTTTCATGGTGGTTCCCCCTAGGAAACTGAATAGACGTGGTAAAACCATGTCTGAGCCCAAATTCCTTCTGAAGCCTATACCTCAGAAGGATCCTGTGAGGGTAGGGAATGTTTTTGCCCCTTTAGAGGAGGATACAGGTGGGGACTCTGGGGACGATACTGATACCTCTTCTGTTGTCTCCACTACAGACACTGAAAGCCGGTCTGAGGACTCTATAGCCAAAAGGACCAGACATAGACAGGCAGGGAAACCCCCTTGAAATTTCTGTTCCGGTCTAGGGTTTTCCATGGTTATGCCTAATTTTTTTCTCTCTTATGTTTAATTAACATTTTCTACATTAAATGTTAACGGTATTAAGGGTGAGAAGAAACGTACTGGCTTTTTTTTACTCCTTAAAACTATTACATCTGACATTATTTGCTTACAAGACATCCGTCTGAAGTCCCATCGGGATCTCCAGCATGCCTCTCACTGGTGGTCTTTGGGGCCTTCCTTTTGGTCTGTGGGGAAGGACACTTGTGACTGCTTGGGCATCCTTTTTTTCTAATTCTAACCTAGCAGTTTCCAGATTAGTGGATATCCACCCAGGGAGGGCTATGTGTTTGGATGTTTCCTTTTGTTTGGAACATTTTCAAGTTATTACAGTCTATGCTCCCCAAACCAAGGCACAAAGGATAGCTCTTTTTAAGGAAGTGCAACCTTTTTTGCATACCTCCCAGTTGGTTGTTTGGTTGGGCGATTTTAATTGTGGATTATCTACCACTGATAGAGGACTTTCTACAGATAAACTTTTTTGTGACTCTGTGGCTTTAAAAAATATTATCTCTACAGCACACATGTTGGATGCCTACAGGGTACTACATCCTGCAGGGGGTTATACTTATTTCTGGGGGACTCTTAGGACATGGATTGATTTTTTTTATCTGCGGTTCTACAGGTTGTGCAGGCTTTTACTCGGCCTATCGAATTTTCTGATCATACCACTCTTTCAGTTACTATTTCCTGGGAGGGGGCTCCCAGATGTAAAAAAGATGGTTGGAGATTAAATGAATCCCTGTTAGAAGATACTCACATTAGACAGTTACGGTTGAGGGATTGGGCTGCTCGGTTTTCTGTGCTGGAACGCTATGATTTCATCTTAGACTGGTGGGAGAATTCTAAACAGGGTTGGAAGAAATTTTTTCAACATCAGGCACATGTTAAATCTACTACTGAATACATGGGGTACTTGAAGTTGAGACACCAGTTGCAACACCTTATCTCTCTCACTGAAACTACTACACAGGATTATAGTGGGCTTATTGTTACCATTAAAAAACAAATGATGGACCTGCAGTATAATCGGGGTAAGTCCTTAGACCAGGAATTGCGGTTTGGCACGAATATATCCAAACACTCTTTGGACCCTTTTAAAGAAAGCAAAAAACGGATAGATTCTAGACTGATTTCAGTTTTAACTGATATGCATGGCCACACTGTAAGTGATCCACACCGGCTTTTGGATGTGGTGGAAACCTATATAGCGGCCACCCTGGCCCCGGACCCTATTCTAGAAGACGGAGTTGTTACTCAGATATGGGATAAGCTACAGTTGCCTACAGTGTCTGACACCCAACAGCACGCTTTGACAGCTGATGTTACTTTAGTGTGAAGTCACTAAAGCTGTCCATGAGTTACCTTCTCAGTCCGCCCCGGGTACGGATGGTCTCAGTGCAGGGTTTTACAAATCCTTCTTACAGTCCCTTGGCCCTGTTCTGGTGGTCCTCCTGAATTATATTTCACATTCTTGGAAATACGCTCCCTCTATGTCTGAGGCTATTTTACTTCTAATATATAAGAAAGGTGACAAAACTGATTTAAGTAATTGGCAACCCCTTAATCTCTTGAACTCTGACTTGAAAATCCTTAGTAAAATTCTCTTGGCCCGGCTCTCTATAGTTACCCCACTGCTTCTACAACTGGCACAGACCTGTGCTGTTCAGGGGCGTAAACAACAGGATCATTTGATCTATTTAAGAGAGGTGTTTTCTAGGGGGGATGTTGGTACGTTATAAGGGTTTGTTTTTGGTTTGGATCAAGAAAAAGCCTTTGATCGGGTGGCTCATTCTTTTTTATTTTTGGTATTAAAAGCTTTTGGGTTCCCTGACAAGTTTATTTTTTGGCTCTCAGCAATGTACAAAGGGGCTGTTCTTATCCCTAATGTTAATGGATGGCTAGGGAACAGATTGGCCATTTCAAAAGGGGTACGGCAGGGCTGCCCACTCAGTCCTGTACTTTATGCCTTTACCATTGATATATTTATCAGATAATTACATTCGAACACTGCTTTACAGGGTCTCGATGTGTTTCCCTCTCTGCCACAATGCAAGGTGCTGGCTTATGCTGATGATTTGGTGTTACTTTTACCCCTTCGCTTTTCTGTCTCTGCTCTGCGAGACTCTATTCACCTTTTTTTAAGTCTCTCTGGTTCCAAAATTAACTACAGTAAGAGTAAGGGGGTTGTTATAGGCACCACCCCTGTACCTCTCAATGGAGTTATTGCAGGGATCCCTTTCTATAAGGAACCTATTAAAATGTTAGGAATATTGTTTGGCCCTGGTGATATGGCTAGGCGGAACTGGGATATGGCTTTGACTTGGGGTACTCAGATAGTGGGAGAATGGAAAGGGCAGCAGCTTTCCAAAAAGAAAAGGGTGATGTTGATCAAAACTATCCTTACCCCTATATTTTTATATATTTGTTATATTTTTCTTCCTCCGTCTGGTATTTGGACACAGATTTTTAGTGGGTTTTTTCAGGCATTATGTGGGTCTCGTTTGAACCCTATTAAACAGGAAATAACCTATCTGCTGATTGCAGAAGGTGGTGTTTCTATGCTCCATCCTATTGCTTTTTTTATAGTATCTTTGTGGTATATAATTTAGGAAAGGTTTTGAAACCGGGGTCTCTCATTTGGAGACCTTTTTTGGATCGCTGGATAAATTTATGTAGGCCCAGTTGGCTGGTTCAAAATTCTAGACTTTTGTCTAGACTTCCTGACTTACCTTGTGGTATTAAAGAATGCATGAAACAGCTTATTAAATGGAATATTACCCCTTATCAACTTTTGACTGATGACAGAAAGACGGTCTATAGGACTATCTTGTTAGCAAAGTGCACTACTGATGTTGTTTTTCCAGAGTGCCCGCAGGACAGGGAGGTAGTTATTTTAAAATGTTTACTGAATAAACGTATCCCAACCTATACTTGGGACTGCTTATGGCTTTGTAATTATGGGAAGTTAGGGGTTAAGGGGAACAGTAAGCATAAGCAATTGTCTGAAAGATTTTGTCCTCGATCTACTTATGTTCAACTATTAGAGACTCAATGTAATTTATTTATAGAATGTGCCTACATTAAACCCTTTTGGAATTTCTTGGCTGACCAGTGGAAGGTGCCAGAGTTCAGGAATATTGATTATCCTACTATTTTGTTTGGGCTTTTCCAAATGGTACGTGCCGCTCGCGGGCACAGCCCCCTGGCATTAATGGGGTAAGGGTCTCGATATACCAAGATTTCAGCCAGGCTCTCCAAATGCAGCACCAGAAATTTGCTAGGGTCAAAATGAAGCTTCATGGGCTAGGTTGGGAATGTGCACTCATTTACCCAGCGAATTTCTGCATCACTTGCATGAACCACCCACCAAAGATTTTTGATAAACCCAAAGAAGCTGAGGACTATGTATGGGAGATGAAAGCAGCAGTGGAGAGTAGATCCCAGGCTAGAAGCACCCGTCCTGCCTGACAAACTCTATTACAGCTCTAGGAGGTGAGAGTTACTATGAGCTGTATGATTGGTGGCATAACCATGTGTTTTCCTCTTGATTTACCCAGTACATTACTGGCTGCTAGACTGTGATCTATGTTACTCTCCACGTAACATTCGAAATACTAGTTGGCGTTCCGGGGGTGGAGACAAAGGCTCACTTTCAGTGTAACCAAGGGGCTGGTTCCTCCCTTTTGCCCAGCTGGCGCTGTGCAGACCACTCTGATTATTTTTACAGAAGCAATCTGCCAGTTACTCTACTATGCTGGCTATTTGGATAGTGTTTTGAACATGGTGATTCTGATTTAATTCCAGCACAGCTGTCTTCACCATCACGATCACTGACCACATTGGGCATCCCTGCCGGACATGGTGGGCAGCCCCGCATAGCATGCCATGCGGTCTTCCTTGTGGTTGTGCGACATGTTACTATGGCAACCTCTCAACTGTCATCGTCCTATGGTGAGTCTGCTATGTGACAGATTGCATCCACATTGACTGGACGTGTTATAAAATGCTACCTTTCCTCAAGGCAGAACACCAGCTGATGTCTGTTTGTGTCCACTTTTCTTGGATACCACTAACATATTTTACCCTGCAATTTGGGTTTATGTCAACATCCTGACTGAGCAGTGACACACTAAAAAGATCTTCCTTGAATGGCTGCTCAGTTCCCCTTGAGTCGGGAATTATCTATGGGATTGCCGAACTGTGGATTCGGCTGGTCACTACTCTGCTGCTCCTATTTATTTATTTTTTTAGAGAGGACTCCCATGCTGACACTTGCCCAGAGAACACTGATCTGGCTGCAGCCATGGCCACAAAATATGGAATCGATGGCTAGCTTAAAGATCCAGCTTGATGTTCAACTCCCGCCACCTTTCCTCTGACTGTGGCTCGGGCTACAGGTACTGGCAGAGGGAAGGCACTTTCTGGATGTCTGCTCCATTTGATGCAAACAGTGGATCATAGTATAGCTAATTTAAACTCTTTTTTCTACAGTACAACAGCCATATAGCATATCGGCTGTTTCTTGTTTCTTTTTTCTTTTGCCTAAGGTTGGGAATTGAATTGGATATTCGAAGAGATCGGGAGTGGGTTTCTAAAAGCATGTTAATTGTTTACCTTGCACCCCATTTTCTTCTTGAGGGTATCTAGTCTACAATAATCACTGCTCGACCCCTATTTTGCAAAGGGGGGGGTGACACGTGGCCAGTATAATACCTCAATCTTCTAAATCTCTTGTGTCCCCATTTGTACTCCTCTGGGGCAGACTGGGGGATTGCGTATGGGGACTACTGTGTTATCAATGTGTCTATACCCCTCTGTGTGGTTTGTTTTGCCACTTAAGTTACGGCACTACAATAGTGCCAGACACACAGCTTTATCTGCCATTATTTGTAACTGTGCACCAGTGCCTTTCTTTCCTTGGCTGCTGGGGTGGGGGGCAGGGTTCCCTCCGCCATCGTATGGATGGGGAGGGTGGCCTTCCCTGGGGGCCTCTTAGTTACTGCCCAAATTGGCTAATTTATTGTCAGTATAATGAATACAGGTGCCAAGGAAGCCCAGTTTTCTCTAGTCTGCTTAGGAGCTAGTGGGAGGTCGCACCTTTTAGTGTGCTACCAATTTTTTTTTTTTGGGGGGGGGATACCTCTTTCTTAAGTTTGGAGGTTTCTTACTGTCTTCAGGGGATTGAGGTTTTGTGAAAAGGGGGGAAGGGGGTATGGTTAAAAGTATTAACCATAAACTTACTGTTCTTCTCATATTTTTGTGTATCAAAAGCTCTGAAAGCAATTTTGTAAAATCTGTTGTGTTCAAATGGGAGTGGATGGGCGACCAACTGTTATCAGTTGGAGGGAGTGGGAGTTTTATTCAGGAGGTTGTTTCTATTGTTCAGTTTAATTGTCATGTTGTGTTTAGTGTTATAATATTTAACAAGCATTTGTCAATGCCGAATGTTGATTGTGTTGGTCTGTTGAGCTCGCTCAGTGGCCCTCTGTCACTGGCTCAGTCTGTTTGTCCCGGTGCTGCAGGCTGCTCTTTTGCAGTGGGCTGCTGCCTGTGTTGGCAACTTGTTCTGCTGAGGAAGAAATACGTAGCTGTCCCGACAGAGCTCCACTGAGGTGGCTCACTCCCCCACCCGACTCGCCCATTCTGTTTCTCCTGGCGCTGCAGGCTGCCCTTTTGTACTGGGCTCCTGCCTGTGTTGGTGGCTTTTTCTACCCACAAAGAAATCCACAGCTGTCCCAACAGAGCTCCGTTGAGGTCCCTCACTCTGCCTGTCTCACTCACTCATTCTGGTTCTTCTGGCGCTGCAGGCTGCCCTTTTGTACTGGGCTCCTACCTCTGTTGGCGCCTTTTTCTGCCCACAAAGAAATGTGCAGCAGTCCCGACAAAGCTCCGTTGAGCTCGCTCACTCCCCTTCTCTCACTCGCTCATTCTGTTTTGCCGGTGCTGCAGGCTGCCCTTTTCTACTGGGCTCCTGCCTGTGTTGCTGCCTTCTTATGCCCACAAAGAAATTTGCAGGAGTTACAGTACAGCTCTGTTGGGCTTACTCACTCGCTCATTCTGGTTTTCCTGCCACTGCAGGCTGCCCTTTTGTACTGGGCCCCAGCATGCATTGCTGCCTTTTTCTGCCCACAAACAAATCTGCAGCAGTCCCAACAAAGCCCCGTTGAGCTCACTGACTCCCCCTCCCTCACTCGCTCGTTCTGTGTCTCCTGGTGCTGCACACTGCCCTTTTGTACTGGGCTCCTGCCTGCATTGGTGGCTTTTTCTGGCCAGAAAGAAATCTGAAGCAGTCCCGACACAGCTCCAATGAGCTCGCTCACTCCCCCTCTGTCACTCTCGCATTCCGTTTCTGCCGGTGCTGCAAGCTGGCTATTTGTACTGGGCTCCTGCCTGCGTTGCCGCATTTTCTGCCCACAAAGAAATCTGCAGCAGTCACACTAGAGCTCTGTTGAGCTCGCTCACTACCGCTCTGTCACTCGCTTGTTCTGTTTCTCTTGGCGCCGCAAACTGCGCTTTTGTATGGGGCTCCTGGCTGCGTTGGCACCTTTGTCTGTCCACAAAGAAATCCGCAGCTGTCCCAACAGAGCTCTGTTGAGGTCGCGCAGTCTCTCTCTCTCATCGCTCATTCTGTTTGTCCTGGCGCTGCAAGCTGCCCTTCTGTCCGGGGCTCCTGCCTGCATTGGCGCCTTTTTCTGCCCACAAAGAAATCCCAGCAGTCCTGATAAGAGCTCTGTTGAGCTAACTAAGTCCCCTTGTCTCACTCGTTCATACTGTTTCTCCCACCGCTGTAGGCTGGCCTGTTGTACTGGGCCCCTGCCTGTATTGACGCCTTTTTCTGCCTGCAAAGAAATCCGCAGCAGTCCTGACAGCGCTTCGGTGAGTTCCCTCACTTCCCCTCCCACACTCACTCACTCGTTCTGTTTCTCCCAGTGCTGTAGGCTGTCCTTTTGTACTGGGCTCTTGTGTTGGGGCCTTTGTCTGCCCACAAACAAATCCGCAGCAGTCCTGACAGAGCTCAGTTGAGCTCGGTCACTCCCCCCTCTCACTCAGTCGATCTTAATCTGCCCCAAACACTGATTTCGCAGAGTGACCGTGCTATTGTCTGGCAGAAGTACAAAAACATACTGTAGCCAGGATGTGAAAAATGACAGTTGTAGTGTTCATAAGGAGTTGTGGAAAAATGCCACTGTTGAAAATATGGCGTGACAGTATTACAAATTTGCGAAGTTACAAGGGTGCGTGGAAACAGTTCAATGCACGCTGGTAACACAGTCATGTTATGGCAGTCCCGACAAAGCTCCGTTGAGCTCGCTCACTCCCCTTCTCTCACTCGCTCATCCTGTTCTGCCGGCGCTGCAGGCTGCCCTTTTCTACTGGGCTCCTGCCTGCATTGCTGCCTTCTTATGCCCACAAAGAAATTTGCAGCAGTTACAATACAGCTCTGTTGAGCTCACTCACTCACTCATTCTGGTTTTCCTGCCACTGCAGGCTGCCCTTTTGTACTGGGCCCCTGCATGCATTGCTGCCTTTTTCTGCCCACAAACAAATCTGCAGCAGTCCCAACAAAGCCCTGTTGTGCTCACTGACTCCCCCTCCCTCACTCGCTCGTTCTGTGTCTCCTGGCGCTGCAGGCTGCCCTTATGTACTGGGCTCCTGCCTGCATTGGTGGCTTTTTCTGGCCAGAAAGAAATCTGAAGCAGTCCCGACACAGCTCCACTGAGCTCACTCACTCCCCCTCTGTCACTCTCGCATTCCGTTTCTGCCGGCGCTGCAAGCTGGCCATTTGTACTGGGCTCCTGCCTGCGTTGCCGCATTTTCTGCCCACAAAGAAATCTGCAGCAGTCACAGTAGAGCTCCGTTGAGCTCGCTCACTACTGCTCTGTCATTCGCTAGTTCTGTTTCTCTTGGTGCCACAGACTGCGCTTTTGTATGGGGCTCCTGGCTGTGTTGGCACCTTTGTCTGTCCACAAAGAACTCTGCAGCTGTCCCGACAGAGCTCCGTTGAGGTCGCAGTCTCCCTCTCTCATCGCTCATTCTGTTTGTCCTGGCGCTGCAAGCTGCCCTTTTGTACGGGGCTCCTGCCTGCATTGGTGCCTTTTTCTGCCCACAAAGAAATCCCAGCAGTCCTGATAGAGCTCCGTTGAGCTCACCAAGTTCCCTTGTCTCACTCGCTCATACTGTTTCTCCCACCGCTGCAGGCTGGCCTTTTGTACTGGGCCCCTGCCTTGTATTGATGCCTTTTTCTCTCCACAAAGAAATCCGCAGCAGTCCTGACAGCACTTCGGTGAGTTCGCTCACTCCCACTCCCTCACTCGCTCTCTCATTCTGGCTCTCCCAGTGCTGCAGGCTGTCCTTTTGTACTGGGCTCTTGTGTTGAAGCCTTTGTCTGCCCACAAACAAATCCGCAGCAGTCCTGACAGAGCTCAGTTGAGCTCGGTCACTCCACCCTCTCACTCGGTCGATCTTAATCTGTCCCAAATACTGATTTCCCAAAGTGACCGTGCTATTGTGCAAAAACATATTTTAGCCAGGATGTGAAAAATGACAGCTGTAGTGTTCATAAGGATTTGTGAAAAAATGCCACTGTTGAAAATGTGGCGTGACAGTATTACAAATTTGCGAAGTTACAAGGGTGCGTGGAAACAGTTCAACGCACGCTTGTAACACAGTCATGTTATGGAGTTTCGTCACCAAATTTTCAACATAGGGATTTTAGGACCTCTGCTCATGAACAGTGCCACTGTCAATTTCTTAATCTGTCCTGAACACTGACTTCCCACAGTGACCACATTATTCTGTGCTGGAACTGTGAAAACACATTTCGGTCAGGATGTGAAAAATGACAGCTGTACTGCTTATAAGGAGGTGTGAAAAAATGGCACTGTTGAAAATCTGGTGTGACATTACAAATCTGCGAAGTTACGAGGGTGCGTGGAAAGTGTGCAACACACACTTGTAACACAGTCAATTGATGGGCTATCATCACCACATTTTCAACATAGACATTTTAGGACCTCTACTCATGAACAGTGTCACTGTCATTTTCTTAATCTGTCCTGAACACTGATTTCCCACAGCAACCGCGCCATTCTGCGCCGGAACTGCAAAACACATTTCAGCCAGGATGTGAACAATGACAGCTATACTGCTCACAGGAGGTGTGACAAAATGCCAATGTTGAAAATCTGTAGTGAAAATATTGTAAATTCGTGAGATTACACGTATGCGTGCCAACTCAGCAATGCACGCCTCGTAACACAGTCATTATATGAAGTGTCGTTACAAATTTTCAAATAGACACAGGACCTCTCATGAACAGTGTCATATTTCTTAATCATGAAACGCAATTTCCCAAACAACCTGTTCTCCGGGCAAGCGAATTCGGCCAGAATGTGAACAATGACAGCTGTACTACTCATAAGAAGGTGTGACAAAATGCCAATGTTGAAAATCTGGCATGAAAATATTGTAAATTTGCGAAGTTACGAGTGTACGTAGCAACTGCGAAACGCACGCTCGTAAAACAGTCATTTTTTGGATTTTTTCCACCAAATTTGCAATATAGGCTTTTTGAGAGCCCACCTCATGAACACTGGCACTGTCGTTTCGTTAATCAGCCCCGAAGGGTGATTCCGCGCAGTGACCACGAAACCACCTTTCGGGGCCGATTAACGCCACGACAGTTCAAGAATTCATGAGAAGGGGTCCCAAAAACCCCATGTTGAAAACTTGGTGAAAAAATTCCCAAAATGCTCGAGATATGCACTAAAGTTGAAAAACCTATTTATTACATTATACAGCTTACGGCATTTTCTAAGTTAGTGGTCAGCTTTGAAGAGTGCAGGCGTGTTCCCGGTCCAGCGAAGATCGTCGCGCCGAGCTTTGGAGGTAAGTATGGGGTATGGGGGTGTGTGGGGAGGCAGGGTTCGCAGTGGGTGAGTGCGGGTTGTGGGGGGGGCAGGGAGACTTTGAGGGACTATTTCCTTTTTTACAGGTTGTAACAAAAATAAGACATCGGGGGACCATTTTCTGATTTAACAGGTGCTTTGGCATGCTGGGGTGGGCTCCCAGCATGCCACCTGTGTGGGTGGGGTAGCCGACGGGGGATTGGGCAACCCTGCCGGCAAACAAGGCAAGGGGAGGGAGCTGCAGGAGCCATGGGATTGGGCACCCTCGCTACAGCAACAGAAGGAGGTATCATTGCCGACGGGGATTGGGCACCCCTACCGGCAGGAACAACAGGGGTAGGGGATAATCATTATGCCTACGGGATTGGGCACCCATCGGCAGGAACAACGGGGGTTACAGAATGCTGACAGGGGTGGGCTCCCCATTGTATAAGTAAACATGGAGGAGGGGTATGTTGTTGTGAACATGTGACACACACCGCCATGTTCACAAACAATATCAGGATCCACATCCTGCCCTGCAATGACGGATCACTCCCTCATTGCAGCCGATGGCTGACACTGAAATGACGAGGTGGCCCGATTGTAGCAGCTGATTTTTCAGAAAGTTGTGGCCGCTGGCTGAACTAGTGTCAGCAGCAGCGTGCCACGGCATTGGGGGACGGGGGACAAGCCTTTGCAGGCTCTGGGGGCATTGGGCACAACAGTGCCACGCCTCCACAACCTGCTTCTGGAGAAACCTGCGGCAACATGTTTCTTGCGCATGCGTGCAATCAACATAAAAATGGTACTACTAGGGTCATTCAGCAGGCTTTGTACCAACTTTCAGTGTCAGTAGAGATCAAATTGTTTATGTACTCTTTTACCAACAATGGTTGATACAGCTTTTAAAATCAGGTCCTGGAATGTAAAAGGCTAAAGTCCCATATTAAGTGTAAGCGGGTACTGGCAAAAATCAGGGCTATGAGAACAGATATTATGTGCCTCCAGGAGACGCATATGACTAAAAAGGAGGGTGTCTACATTAGCAAGAATTGGGGAGGTGAGTGGTTTGGGGCATACTTCTCGTCCAAGGCCCAGGGAGCAGCTAGTTGGCTAAGGCCTAGATTTCCTGGAACAGTCATCAAAACCTGTGCAGACCCGGGGGGGGGGGGGGACATATGTTCTCATACAGGTTCAGATGAACTCTGGACACAAAGTAGCAGTTGGCTCTGTGTATGGCCCCAATATAGAATGCCCAGAGTTTTTCCAAAAATTGAAGGTGCAGATGGCAGACTTTGAGGGACCGTAGTTCCTATGTGGGGACTTTCATTGTGTACAAGATGTCATTTTAGACAGGTCTTCTAGGGTGGTAACACCTATGTCCAAAAACACAAAAGCACTCGGGGATGTGTTAGCAGATTATAGACTTATAGATTCCTGGCAATTTGTGTACCCCGCAAGCAAGGAATATACATATTACTCCCACTCTGCGAGCAACTATGCCAGATTAGATGTTATTTTTATCTCCCAATCATTAGCAGCCTCTATACACAGCACCCAACATGGCCCTATAGCTGTTACGGATCACGCCCTGGTCCTACTTGATATAAACAACTTGGGGGTTCTCACCACCTCTAGGGTCTGGAATCTGGACCCTGTTTTGTGATGCAAACCTACATTCATTTCTTTCATTCGTGGCCAAATAGATAAATTTATTAATAATAACCTGAGAGGAGACACATATGCCGCTATTAGGTGGGAGGTGCTTAAGGTTGTGATGAGGGGGGCTATTATATCTTATGCCAGCTATGAATGGAAAGTTGAAAACCTCTGCCTCGATAACTTGGAACAAGAAATTACTCAAACTGAAAAGCAGCATATGTCCGATCCTACCCCCAAGGGGTATAATAAGTTGCAGAAGTGAAAGTGAGAATACAACCAGCTATCCAACTCAAAAATTGAACAGAATACTTTGTTAAACCAAGCCACTTTCTATTTTGAGGGGGACTCAGGGGGTAGATGGTTGGCATGGCAACTAAGACACAGAGACAGTATTAAGAATGTTGCTTGTATTCGGGATGCAAATGGTGACCTCAAGTGCACTGATGAGGGGATAGGGGAGTATTTTCATAATCAGGCTCTCTGCACCTCACAATCTCAGGTGTCCTAGTCAACAATTTAGTCTTTCCATTCAGGGGCTTCCCTCCCGTCTCTTGACCCCACAATTAGGGACAACCTAGACAAAGATTTCAATTAGGAGGAAATCAATAAAGCATCTAAAAGGTGGGAAGGCCCCAAGACCAGATGGTTTCCCAAAAGATTTTTACAAGGTGATGGCTGACGATGTGCGAGAACAACTTACTGACATGATCACAGAAAGCCTGCAGATAGGTGTGCTCCCCCTCTACACAGTCTGCAACCACTGCAGTTCTTCCCAAACCTGGTAAGGATCTGGAACTGTGCAGTTCATATAGGCCAATTTCACTGCTTACGGCAGACTACAAGATTATAGCCAGGCTATTTGCTGGTAGGCTGGAGACTATTCTACCCCGGATAATTCATCCAGACCAGACTGGATCTGTACAGGGCCACCAGGGTAAGGATGTTTGGAAAACCCAAAATATTCTCAAGAGGTGAGCTACCCGAAGAGCAAGCAAAGAAGCTGCAATCATGGGTCTGGATGCTGAAAAGGCCTTTAACAGCGTGGAGTGGGGGTTTATGTTCTCCACTCTTAAAAAATTTGGTTTGGAGAATAACATATTGAAATGGGTAGCCACCCTACATCAGCAGCCTATGGCCCAAGTTCTGGTTAATGGAAGTTTATCCCGTCCCCTTATATCCCGTGGCACCCGCCAGGGCTGCCCCGCATCCTTTCTTCTTTATGTGCTCTCCTTGGAGCCTCTGGCTTCAGTTATCCATTCAGATCCTCAGGCTCTCTGGTTCCAGTCAACAGGCCAGCATTACAAAATGTCACTGTCTCAGACAATTTGTTGCTTTTCCTAGAGAGGCCTGCAGAGGGCATTCCAAGAATCCATCAAATCCTGTCAAGATTATAGCCTCATTTTCAGCCATAAAATTAACTGGTCAAAAAGTGAGGTCCTGTTAGAGAGCAGTGGACCCTATCAAGATTTATTAGATAACCCCCTGAATATGAAAGTGGTTAACTAGACATCTGGGAACTGATAGATGTGACCTGTTCCAAGTCCAAACAGCCCAGGGGAACAAAGTTGAGGTCCTTGATAAGATCAAATACCTGGGGATCCTCCTTGACCAGGAGCTGTCCTATAAGCCTCACATTGACTCCCTAACTAAGACCATCCACCAGAGGACTGGACTCCTCTACCACCTGGGACACTCTCTTTCTGGTGAGGCTCAGCGAGCTATCACCAATAGTACCCTGTTCCCTATCCTCCTCTACGGGGCCCCCCTCCTTCAGTCCCTTAGAGAAGCGGAGCTACGTAAACTCTCTATGGTATACCATAGAGTGGCATGCTTTGCCATCAACGACCCCCCCCCCCAGGAGGCACCACTATGAGATCCTTGCAGACCTCCACTGGCCCACCCTATGGCACAAATTAGCATACCCCTCTATCTGCCTGACCTACAAATTCTCCACCACTGGCCCTCCTCCCCACTTGCGTGGCCTGCTTAACCCAAGAGTACACTGCCATGATATGAGATCCTCAGCTGGCCATCCCCTGGACATTCTATGGGTCCGCACCCAACCAGGCAAGTGTTCCTTTAAATATGCTGCCTGCACTTATGGAACACACTCCCAGCTAACGTGGTCAATAGGCCTTCTCTCCAAGGCTTCAAATCGGGCCTTAAAGTGTATCTCCTTGAACTCAGCCTTTGCGGCTATAATCGTTAGCCTCCACTCATTCCCCTTCCCATGCAGGTCTCAACCATGACCACTGTGTTCCATGTTTATTTCAATGAATGTATCTACTATGACCACTGCTACTCCAATGCATAGTGCCTAATGTACAAACCGTATTGTCAACTGTAATTACTGTCACTCTCGTATGTAATAATTCTAACTAATGTATCTTGTCTAATGTATGTAACCGTTGCTTTTTGTAACTAATCCCAGGTCGCCCCTGAAAAAGGGACCTCTGGTCTCAGTGGGCTTACCCGGTTACCAAAATTTAAATAAATAAATAAAACTCCCTCAAATACCCGAGGATCTACATCAGTAACAGCAGGAAGAGGTTGTACCATGACAACTACACTAAGTTGTAAGCATCACTTAGATGGGATTGTAAGAGATGGGTGGCCCAGTCAAATTGGTAGATCATGAATCATGATCTTTGGTTGGTGGACATGAACAATCACTTCCACTCACCAATTATCATCTGATTATCAAGCAAGTTTATGATTTAAAAAAAAAAATTTTTTAACTTACTCTTTTATCCCCTGCACTCCACGGCAACCCCTATTTTTCAGGGTCCTTAATGTGCCCCACAGCTAGCACCGGAGGGGGCTGAGAGGCACTGGCTTCCTTATGAGTGCCCTGCTCGCCAATGTTTTCTTGAGCCTCCAATTTGCTCCCCGGTGGGGTGGAGAAGTCCCCACTTCCCCTCCATCCTTCAGGGGAGGGCGTGCACCAGGAGTCGCCTCAAACCCTCTGGACGGCGCAGGGACCCGTCTATAGGTGCCACAATGGGGATTTTCCATTTTCTGTTTCCACCCCATGCAGACGTTGGAACACAGAGAGGGCCAATAAGATGAAGGCACGCAGAGACATGCCATCGCTCAGGCCCTTGTTTGACGTCCACCCCACCCTGTACTGCTCCCTCGTCTGCGCGGTATAGCAGCAAGGTCTGCAGCCCTCCTCTCCTGGAGAAGGAGAGCAGCCCGATGGGTGCTCAATCCTTCTCCCCTGGACGGCCCTCCAGCAACCCATGCTCACTACCAAACTTGGGTTGCTGGCATTGTAAGCAGTAGCGCTAACACTGCACTGGCGGGCCGGCCAAGTTTATGATTTTTTAATGATCTTCTTGGATGATGATCTGATCATCAAAAATACTAACATTTTTAAATTATAAATGGTGATTTTTCATGATTTGGTTAACTGTCAAGTGATGATTATTGATGATCACATAAAGTCAATTTTTTGGTGACTTTTAATGACTTGCTTTATTTTCAGGTGATGATTTTTGATGATCACATAAAGCCAAATTTTTCTGTAGGTCTTTAATGATTATGTGAATGTACAAATTATATTTCTTGTTGATTATATCAAGCCACAGTTGTTTAGCAAATAGGTGGGCCCCATATTCAGTGACAACCACTACTTCCACACAGACAGGAGTGCTGCATGGCACATAACTCATAACTCACGTCCTGCTCTGTGCGGTATTCAGAGTTAGCACACTCCAACTTGAGCTTTCTAACCTTCTGACTATAGAGTCAATTGGCAGCACAGTGCTGTTACCTCTATAATTCCAAGGCTACCCCCCCTTTCGCACTTTGACAAGGCCCCTGGCTACCCCTGTCCACCTCACCCCGCCCCTACCCTCCCACACCATCTTCACAAGGCCTATGGCTGCCACCTCCTATCTTTTCGTTCTCCCTCTATGAAGTTTACATATTTCATAATTTTCAATATAGTGCGTGCACATGTACACTGGTTACTACTTCTACTACTAAAAATGAAAGACAGTTAGAGAAAAGGAATAATTTAAAAAGATTAATTATGCTGTTACTACTCATGTCAGATTCAGTGCACCCACACCCTGGGCCTAACTTCTCATCTGAGATGGACAGTGAGTTAGTTACAGTTAGTGCTAACAAGGGTTCTGTCTCTCCCACACTTAAAATTGTTCATTTGAACATACAGAGTTTGTTATCTAAATGGTCCCAATTTGTGGCTTGGTCTCAATATCATTCTTTTGATATTATTACTCTATCTGAGACATGGTTGCACAATGGTATTAGGGACTCTGAGATTTATCTTCCTAACTACAATCTTGTTAGACAAGACAGAGAGGGAAAAAGAGGAGGTGGAGTTATAATGTATATTCTTTGTAAACTTTACTATACTGTTTTTGATTACTCTGTGAGAAATTCTGGTTGTAATATGATTTCTATTGATTTGATTTTTGGACAAAGTAAACATTTGACTCATGAGTACTGTCTATTTCCCCTGGTAAAATATTAAATGGTTTAGACTTAATGGCCCTCTTTCGTTGAGGTTCTCCCCAAACAGGGAATGGATTATTCTTGGTGATTTTAATTGCAGCTGGGATAAAAGTTTGAAGGGTGGAATCAGAGACTTTGGTTAATCTGGGTGTAACACAGTTAATAAGAAATTACTAGGCCCAACTATAAAACAGGCGTGGGACCATCCTTGATTGGATCGTTGTCACTCATGTTGATAGAATTTCCAAATTTGAGGTTATGCCTGACACCATGAGTGACCACTGTCCTGTCAAATGTGAGTGGTTCATAAAATTATAAAAGTCCCCAGATATGTTGAATGTCGACATTTGACTAAGTTTACCCCCAGGAATCCAAGATTTATATAACAAAATTGATTGGCCCCCTTTGGTAATTAGTACCAATATTGATGCAATGTGGGAATTTTTTTGTTTAGCTTATAATGCAATCACAGATACAATTTCCCCAATAAAGAAAATAAGAATGAGATCATCCAAACAAGAATGGGTTACAAGGGACCTTATTCATTTAATGAGAAAACGTGATAAGTGTTGGAAGTCTTATACTCTTTCTAGATCCTCGGTTGTTCTTCAAGAGTATAAGACACTCAGAAATAAGTGTAAATCTGAAATTAAGAAAGCCAGGGTTGCATATTGTTTAAATGAACAAAGGAATTCCAGGGCTAATCCTAAAAAGACTTGGAACTCCTTAAATAAAATTTTGGGACAGGGTAAAGTTGATTCTGCCCCTATTCTTCAACATAATGGACAAAGTATAACTGATCATTTTAGGGTATCCAATATTTTTAATAGACATTTTGGGAATTTAGGCCCCTATAGAACTCCCATAGATTTGGATGGTGTATTTGATGATAATAATGACACTAATCCAAAGTTCTATTTTAAGTCCCTTCTTTAGTAAAAAAAATATTTTTTGAAAAATAATCCAAAACCTTTTCGGGGTCAGGATGGTGTTGACATTAGGATAATTAGAATGGGTATTGATTGTTTTGTTTATCCATTAGTACATATTTTTAATTTTTCCTTATATCATAATGTTTTTCCGAGTATCTGGAAACGAGCAGTTATAAAACATATTTTAAAGAATGGCAATCCCTCATTAGTTACTAATTATCGTCCAAGCTCTCTTCTATCGCTTTTTTCGAAAATTTTGGAAAGGATTGTTATGGACCAGACCTTGGATTTCCTTGGGAGGTATTCTTTATTGTCTGAGAATCAACATGTCTTTAAGCAAGGGTATAACACTGAGGCAGCCTTGGTGGGGTTCACGGGCAGTGTTCATGGTGCACTTGATGAGTGGACATTCATGTGCGGCACTGTTGTGGACCTCACCAAGGCTTTTGATTTGGTTGAATTTGATCTCCCTCCTGGTGTGCTTCATGGTCTTCATTTTTCTGATGAAGTGAACATGTGGTATCAAAATTTTTTGTTTGAAAGATCTTTTAGAACTATTTATTGGTTCATCTTTATCCCATTCTCTTCCCCTAGTTTGTGGCGTGCCCCAGGGTTCAATTCTGGGGCCACTCATTTTTTCCTTATTTATGAATTCTGTTTCTGACATGTGTACAAAAACAGAAATGATTTTATATGCTGATGACGCCGTTCTTTTTTGTTTTGATCCCAGACCTAATGTCGCCCTTTCCCATCTTCAAATCGATTTCAATCGTCTGCAGGATTGGTTATCCTTAAGTCACCTGGTTTTGAATTCCCAGAAGACCAAAGTAATGGTGTTTTCTAAAAAAAAATGTATCTAATGACTTGCTTTCAATTTTTGATAGGACAGGAAATATAACTGAAAATGTTTCTGTTTTTAAATATTTAGGTATTACATTGGACACACATTTTTCTTTTGAACCTCACATTCAGAATCTTAGGAAAACCCTTCATCAGAGGTTGGGTATGCTTTATCAAGTTAAATCTTTTTTGACTTTGGAATCCAGAAAGCTCTTAGTACATAGTTTTCTGTTTTCCATACTCGATTATGGTATACTTATTTACACATCTTCACGCACTAATGTTTTGAGTCCACTTAAAGTAATTTACCATTCAGCTTTGAGGTTTTGGCTAGATTTACCCTTTCGAACCCATTGCTCTGATCTGTACAAATAGTCATTTTCTTTATCTTTTGAAAATCGCGTACTTTATAAAATGGGCATTTTCTTATTTAAAGTTAAATGTAATCTTTTTCCTTTTTCTACTTCTATAATGTTTCCCAGATTAACTAATGCATTGTTTACTAGGTCTCAGTATAATTATAAATTTAAAATACCATTTTTTAAGACTACCTTCGGACAAAGATCTTTATTATTTAGAGCACCTACTTTTTTTAACAGAATTCCATTAGAAATTGTTCAAAATAGTCCTTCTCAGGGTCATATGAAATCTTTAGAAGTTGTTGATAATAATTCCTGTCAGGGCTTTAACATAAGGTTAAAACAGTGGCTATTTTCGAAAACATGATGTATTTTTTATGCATTGTATTTTATTGATTGAATGTATTGTTTGTATATATGTTTGTTTGTTGGTATTTTGTTTGTTTTTAGCTTTAAACTTGTCTCCAATGAAAATGGGCAGTTTGCTCATTTGGATTTACAAGTATAAAAAATAAAAATGAAAAAAAAAAATCTTTTACTCCCCACACTCACCCCTATCCCTACCCCCACACAGCTTGACAACACCTATGGCTGCCACTTCCTACCTTTCTTACCCCTGCTCACCTCAGCCCGTCCCTACCCCCCACCAACTTAACAAGGCCTATGGCTGCCACTTCTATCTATCTTTCTTTCTTCCATCTTTATCCTTCCCTCTCTCATCTATGCTTTCCTCCAATCAGAATGATAAAACTGTGTATAGATACATATATATTTGCTCACTTTATTTTACTGTTTTGGAAACATTGTACTTTTACCCATTTGTATGTTTTGTCTCCCCTCCCCACTGACGTGGAACCTTTGTAAATGAGCTGTCTGTACTCAGAGGTATTGTAATTCAAGAATGAATAAATAAAATAAAAAAAAAAATAGTGACTATACTCTATGCTGTCACAACATGGGGCTGCACATGACCCATAGGAGCCACGGACAACAGTGCAGCCCTAATGGAATAGCGCTACGGCACCTAGGGGCCATATTCAACCCTTGCATGCAAATGAGTCCATTAGTCATGCAAGTTGTTAAGGGGCCATTTGCATGCCCCTTTTGGGCTCATTTGCATGCAACTGTCAGCAGTCCCTTAATGCCCATGCCATCATATACGTACCCAATTGGTTACTATTGGTGGAATAAACTCAACTTTGACCCCTGTGTTAAGAGGCTCAGTGGGGCTCAATTTTGGGCCCTTTAATGTTTTTGATTTATATGAATTCTGTTCCAAAGTTCATAAAATATTCAGACATCTTATTATACGCAGGCAACACAGTATTAATAAATGAAGGGAATGATAAACAAGAGGTTAAAAAAGACCTCTAGGCTGACTTTGAGATTATGCAATATTGGTTTACGACAAAACAACTATTAAGGAACACAAACAAAACCCAAACTATGTTATTTAAATCTTCAAGATCTAAAATCACAAGCACTGAAAGTGCCCTACAAATTGTATCCATAAATGGGCAATTGTTAACCCAGGTGTTAACCTATAAGTATTTCGGAGTAGAATTTGATCCTGGTCTTACTTTTAACCAACATATAAACAAAATAATAAAGAAGACAAAAATGAAATTAGGGGCTTTAAGAAGAGTTTCAATTTGCATGACCAAAACAGATTGTTTGTTAGTTGCAAACCAATTACTTATCCCAACACTGGAGTGTGGATCTCATGTTTATAGCTTTTCTACAGAAACAATCACTACACAAACTGGACGTCTTGTATCATAGAATAGCTAGATTTGTCTTAAGATGTCAGCCTACTGTTCACCATTGTTCCCTTTATTATGCACTGTCCTGGAATCTGCTGCATCAAAAAAGAGAAAAAGCCTGGAATATTCTACTGTACAAAATTTTGAAATCTGAAATGCCTAAGAGGCTTGTAAATCAACTAGAATGGGTTAATCATAGTTTCTGCTTGAGGAATATAAAAACCTTAATTGTCCCTAGGATACAAAATAACTACGGAAAACTTAAATTTAAGTATAGAGCTGCTAGTTCTTGGAATAGCTTACCAATAGACTTGAGAGAAATGGATCTACAGCAAATGAATTCAGAGTTAAAAACAAACAGAATTTTGTACATACTTGTCAGTGTTTTAAGTAAATATATTGTTTGTTTGTATGAAATGGTCTTGAGTATGTATGAGGATAAATTATGTGTATATGTGTTTTGATTGTATCTGGAACTTCTTAAAGAATAGATTTTAAACTTGTAACAGCTACAGGACCACCATGAAAACAGGCCTTGTATAAGACCTATTGTGAAAAATTCTTGCTCGTCAAACTTTCCTGCCTGTATAAATAAAGACGTTTTTACTACTACTACTACATCACAGACCTGTAGTCTAGTGGACCCCCATCACACCCGCTTCCCATCCATATTCCTGAAGCCCTCCTCAGCCATGGAGCAACACAAACATCATATGATAGCACAGTACCTCAAGGGAATCAACAAAGTCCAAGAGGGTAGCATTTTTCAGAAAAAGAGATGTGCAAGAACAAGGGGGCACAATTTGAAGATAGAGGGGGGACGGCTCAGAGGTAAGGTGAGGAAGTATTTTTTCACAGAGAGGGTTGTGGATGCATGGAACAGCCTCCCTGAGGAGGTCGTGGAGTCAAGAACAGTGCAGGAATTCAAGAATGCATGGGACAGACATAAGGCAGTCCTAGTGGGTGGTAGGAGGAAGTAAGCTGTTGGTTAACTAGGATCTGCCGCTTATCTGTTAGGTAGGAAAATGGGCAGACTAGGTGGGCCAAGCGGTCCTTATCTGCCATCAAATTCTATGTTTCTATGTTCTAGCACAAATTTTAGCCCTGATGCTTCGGGTGTATAGCGTGGCCCTTCTTCTGAGGCCCCCCAATGAAGGGTCATGCCCCTGATGAAGGTCCATGCTACAGACCCAAAACACTGGGGCTAGTTTGGTGCTGTGCTAGCATGTTTGGCGTTAAATAAACTGAGAGTTTTCTACAATGCATTGCATTTTGCGATTGACTTTCAGGACTCAGTGTGATTTTTCAGTGTTACTCTGTGTACTGAATCCCTTACCACACTAGTTGTGTTGCTTCTGCACATAGGACTTTGCGAGTAGCAGCATCCTTGGCAGCATGTTCTGTAGCACCCCCAGCACTGAGCCCCCGAGCTCACCCACCCCCAGCTCTTGTCTCAGGCTCACAAGACCATCCACTCCCAGCTCTGCTGGAAGGCTCCCGAGCCCAGCCACCCCAGCCCTGATGGATGGTGGACTCAGAAGGTGGTGCTGCAAGAGTTCAGTAAGTAGGGGCATACAGTGTTGGATGGTGAGTGTCCTGGGGCCCAGGAGGTAATAGGTGTCCAGGGGGCCCAGAAAGGGGACCAAGGAGGGAGGGACAGAGGGGGTGTCCAGGGACCAGAGAGTGAGATGTCTGGGGGTACAGGAGAGATGGGTGTCTAGGGAGAGAGGGGCATTCTGGAGGCCAGGGAGGAAGGAATATAGGCCAGGGAAAAAGGCATCAAAGGGGGCCAGGAGGCATGTCTAGTGAGAGAGGGATGTCCTATGAGCCAGGGAGGGATGTGTCTGGTGGGTCAGGGATGAGAGCTGTCTGAGGGGGTGGGAAGGGAGAGAAGAGGTGTCTGAGAGGCCATAGAGGGAAGGAGAGTAGTGGTGGCAGGGGACTGTAGAAGAAGAAAGGGTTTATGGGGGTCCGAGGAGGGAGACATGGAGGAAGGAGGTGGTGTGGGGGCTTAGTGTTGGGTCTTGGAGGGAGGGAGGTAGTGTTCGGGGCTGTGGAGAGAGGGGGTACTGTCAGGGAAGGGAGCTGTCAGAGGCACCCCCTTTACAATAGAGGGCCTTGCACCCCTCTTGCCATCCAGTAAAAAAGAAGTTCCACAGCAGGCGCTGGAGTAGATAAGGTCAAAATGTGAAAATAACATGGACACCTAATGCTGCATACAATCCCTGGATCACTGCACAGCACTCAAGGCTGCATATTACCCAGATGATCACCCTCCCTGCAGCTAGATCCACACAGCACACACTTTCTGCCCACTGACCAACTGGCTGCCCCCTACCAACCACTCTCCCACCAGCTGGAACACCCCCACACCCTGTTATCCACTGACATGTCTTGTTAGGGTGTTTGGGAACCCCTTGCAGAGGCCTTCAACCCCCTTTTTCCATGCACTGGCCTGAAACCCACCTCCCCAGTCAATGGCCTGTGATTCCCCTACCAGTGCAGAGCACTGCAACTCCATACCCAGGCAATGGCCTAATCCCATGCATGGACCTGCACCCCACACCCTTTTAGTGGTGGTACTGCATCCCCTTCCCATTTCATAGTAAAAGGGAAATCCCACAGCAGCACACCCAGTTGGGGGGAGAAGGGCAAACCTTCAAACGTGCATATCCTAAATAACCACCCTCTTACAGATGGGCCTTCAAGCCTACTGACCAGTATCCCCACCACCTGTTCCCTCACAGCTAGCACCACCACCCCAGGGCACATTAGTGTGTTTGGGGATACCATTTAACAGTGGCCCCAAGGAACAGTGTTTGAGGGGAACCAGTTTGGGCACTCCAATAACTCCCCTGCAATATGTCCAACAAATGTACACACACACACACACAATATTCCTGAGCCTGTTCCCCATCAGAGCAGCCCTAAGCCTGCATGCTATTTTCAGCATAGCCCATGAAGAAGCCTTCACCAGGCAGTACTGCCTATCCCCTTAAAGCAGCAGTATTCATTGGATATGAAAAGTTCTGACTTTCTATTTTCATTGTTGTGGAATGAAGAATGGACATTTCAATTTCAGATTATCGTTGCATCCATTTGTTCCATGATTTGTTTAACTTGGTTTTTAATTTTTTTACATTAGTGACTTGAGTCACATCTGCCATTTTAACACACTATGCTGGAGATGTGTGTATTGCATGTAAGTGTGACCCAGTCGCCCCCACAGACGGACTGACTGACATGCTGCCAGTACAATCTTCTCTCCCACTTCCTTGTGCTTTGCAACCGAAAGGTATGCCCTCTCTAAGCATAGTCAATGCCTGGAATTTGTGTCTGCACATATAGTAACAACTCTGTGTTTTTTATTTATTTTTCATAGGTACTGTATATGCAGGAAAGGAATGACTTGTCAGAGTTCTTTTCACTGATCTGTGACATGAAGGAAGCTGTACTTGCAGTAAGTACAGGCTGCACTTTGGACATTGATTTAAGCCACAAAACTTTATTTGATTGTCATTCCTGATGGCCGCTATTTTGGTTATATCCCCTGTTTAGGAATACCATCACAAACGAAGTGTAATTTAGGAATGACAGTGTTATTGCCCATAAACTGTTCTGTCTGGGATTATGCGCTAGGAACAAGGTCACAGGGAATTTGTTATTGGCTTAATTGTGTGTAGTTTATGAAGTTGTCGACTACTTTATTGGATGTCCTGAGCTGTGACCACAAACACACAGGTTCAGACTGGAGATCTACTTTATATTTTAAATTCTACTATCAGTTACAGCGATAACAGGTACTCAGAGCTTTCTGAGGAACTACTGGAAAATGAGGCAGCTGTCTCCCTTTTGAACCGACAGCAGTCTTCTGCCACAAACCGTGAATGAGCTTGAAGATGTGAGTGGCACTTCAGAGGGAAAAGCATGAGATGTGTTATATTCAAATGATCAAAAGTTCGAATGCTTTTTATTGATCAGCAACATGCCATTACAATATTAACATGATAAATACATTATGAGTCGAAGTAATATCTTAATACACAATAAATACAGCTAAAATATTATACATATCACATACAATAAAGTGCAATCAATACATCCTTTTGAAACAAGAAAGACGGAACCGTTACAATATCAAAGGCGCAATGTTTTCAAAAAGTTTACCACCTTTTCTAAGATTAGAATTTCATTTGAATTTAACAAACATCTTAATATTTCTTCAGGAGGGAGGTCAAGACCTGCCATGATGTCACCTAGCCATTTGGAACGTTGCCTCTCATATAGAGGGCATACCATTAATATATGTTTTAAATCATCCTCCATGGATCTGCTACACTTGCAAAAAGGAGAATCTCTGTTTCGTCTTTTTTGTTTGTAGTAAATATAATTTGCTGTATATATTTCCAATCTAAATTTAGTAAGTATTCTTCTTCTTTGGTTGTCATCTGTGACATATTCAAATGAGCCTCCTCTACAGGCGCTGCCAGCAGGAGACACTCTACCAACTGGCAGTACAAATGGCAGACCTAGCAAGACTGTATGCACCTTGTAGGCATTACATCACTTGAGAAATAGAAAATATGTGGAATACAGCTGTTCTATTAAAACAAGCCATTTTGAACACTCGTACAGCAGTTGAGTGAGTTTACAGAGTTTTTAAATAACAAACACTGCTGCTTTAACTTTCCTTTACTATCTGGCTGGTCCCACCTTCTGCTGTTGACGTCAAGACGTCCTAATGAAGCCGGTGCCAGAACGCAGGCTAACATGGCCTGCCTTCCCTTCCCTGGAGGACTGCTTGCCTTCCCATCCAGGTAACCAGTTATTAATATATTTACTAACATACTAAAATGCCAGCAGAATAGGCCTAATGGTCTTTCGTGTCTGCTCGTTTGGTCAGCCCCCACCCTGGGTGCTGACCTTGCTGTCCCCCTCGCCTTCTCTGGCTTCTCCCCTTCCCAGTTCCGGATATTCTTGCTGCATTGGATTTTGCTTCCTGAACCCTTCCCTTGTACCTGTCCAACCCCTCTTGAACCCCTCCACTGTCTCTGCCTCCACCAGCCCCTAGGTAGTGCATTCCATGGCTCTACCACCCTCTCAGTGAAGTAGCACCTCCTCCTTTCTCCCCTGAATCTTCCCCCCTCCAGTTTCCACCCATGCCCTCTAGTGGCTCCCTCCTCCTTCCTTCACTGTTCCTCCCCTATTTACCCTCTTCATGTACCTGAAGACCTCTATCATGTCCCCCCAGTCCCTTCTCTCTTCCAAAGTGTACATATTTAGCTCTTCGAGCCTCTCCTCGTAGGTCCTGTCCCCCAAGCCCCAAATCATTTTGGTTGCCCTCCTCTGGACCCTCTCCAGGAGGTTTCTATTTCTTATTTTTATATTTCTATTAACTAATTAATTTCTTTATGCTTCCTTGACTTTTGCTGAGGCACTCATGCAGCTATCTATGGGCTAACTCCCACCCCATTATATGCACTCTGGTCCCCCCCATCTCCTTTTCAGCCCCTCCTCAGGCTTGCACATAACTGCAGGCAGCTTGACGGTTACTCCCCTTGAGGAGCGCTTAGTCCTGCCTTCTTTCATAAGGCTTTTACAATTTAAATTAAACCTGCTGGGCATTGCCAAAAGCCATGGTGTGGCTTACAATGTGCAGCACCTTCTGCTGCTACTGCTGCCGACATCTCTGCTAGCTCTCTCTCATCAACACCCCCCCCCCCACACTGCTTTGGGAGTGACTTCTCTTTGCTGCTCCAGTCCGTCTGCATCTCAAACCCCTTAGGGCAAAAACATCTTTGCCGCTGGAATAGTGGTTAGGAAAGGTGGGGGAGGTATTTACATCCATTGTCTCTTCCACTTCACGCTAGCTCCTTTCTCTCCCACTCTCAACATCACGGAGTAGGCCACAGCCTGGGCTCCATACAGTCTGGGAGTTGTAAGTGCCTGCAGGCACTTTCAGCATGTCCTCCTCCTTGACACTCAACATATCAGCATTCACACTATGCTAGGGCTCAGGGAGCCCCCACTAGACCCCAGGGAAGGGTACTAATTTATTTTAAAAAACTGCTGCCCTCAACCACTAGACAGCTAAACCCCCAGGGCTAAATTTACATAGTGCCCCTTCCCCCCAGCATATCAAGCCCACAGGACCAATTTTTTTTTTATTTTACCAAATGGCCTACTAGCCCAAAAGAGCCTGCACTTGCCCACCTGGGCTACCAAGTAAAATACTGGCTAACTAGTCACCAATGGGAACCAAGGTGTTTTGCTGAGCCCACCTCCAAAACCACAATTCCTTTTCTCTCTGCTTCTGCTACTACTGTGTTTTCCCCCCAGCAAACCGATTCTTTCCTTTATTTTACAGTCGGACTGGGTGCGGACTTCTTCACCATCAGATAAGTATACTTTTTTACCTAATCCATTCTTCACACCTTATTTTACCACCTAAGTGCTACAGATCCTTTGTGATCCCCTTTCTATTCTTTTTTTACAGGTGTGGCGGATGACATCCCTTTGAGACTCCTACCTCTAGCTCCCTAGTGCTCAGGTAAGGCCTTCTACTTGACCTATATTGGGTGGGTTGACTGTAACGGGGTGTCCATGTATGTTACAAGATACTAGGTGTCACTGGACAGCAGTGACTGCTTGTTTAAATATGGAATGGGGAGAGTGAGTGGGATGAGAAGCATAGGCAGGGAGAGGGAGCCAAGCTCAGGAGTGCAGCTCCTGTGTGTGTGTGTGTGTGTGTGTGTATGTGATGAATAGCTTCTGTGTGTGCGTGGGTGGGGGGGCACAGCTTCTGTGTGTGCAGCTGCAGGGGAAGCACAGTTTCTGTGTGTATGTTCGGATGGGGAGAAAACACATCTTCTGTGTGTGTGTGGGGGGAGCACAGCTCCTGTGTGTGTGTGTCAGTTTCTGGGTGGCTGGGGAAAGCACAGCTCCTGTGTGTGTTGGAGAAAACACAGCGTGCGTGTGTGTGTGTGTGTGTGTGTGTGTGTGAGTGTGTTGGGGAAGCTGAGCTCCTGTCTCGGGGAGAACAGCTCTCCTGGGTGGCCAGGGCAGGAGCAACAGCTCCTGTATTGGGGGCTGGGGAGCACAGCTCCTGTATTGGGATGGTGGAGGCGGAGCGCAGCTCCTGTATTGAGGCACTGGCATAACAGTGTCTATGTTGGGAGAGTGGGGGAGCACAGCTGCTGTGTCGGGGCATGAGGAAATCAGCTCCTGTTTCCTATCTATTTTTTTTGTTTTATTTTGTCCTCTGTCACTATATCTGTGTTTTCCTTATTTTGGCGTTAAAAAACAACTCTGCACTTCAGCAGGTGTTTTCATAAATAAGATGTTTCAGCTGCTACACTTTACTAGAGAATACATTATTTTAATTTCCATGTTCCTTTCTATGATTTACAGCACATTTTGGTAGCCTGTCTGAAAAGTCTGTACAGAAAACATTGGAAAACATTTGCCTCTCCCCTGTTAACCTCACAACGCATTTGGTAATGACATCATAGTGCTCACCATTTTTTTTACCCTTGTGAGCCTGATGGGCAATCTGCCCATTTTCACAGGTGAGAAGCAAAATTCTAAGAAGTATTCAACAAACTATTTAACTGTAAATTATTACTAGATGAATACTAGAACTAGATCCGCATTGCACTTGAAAGTACAGTTTGTTTTGAATACTCACTGAATCACAACTGAAGACTACAACTGTTTCTTCCAGCTTCCCCTGTGAGAAACTGAAATGCCTCAGTTTGACTATCCTGGATAAAGAAATGGTTAAAAAAGTGTTGTTGTTTTTTTGAGAGGGCACTGCTATATTGATCCTTCACCCACCCCCTTTTTATTTTCTGTAATGTATAGGGCAATTTTTAAAACTCACCTGTTAATATTTTTCTGTTACTTTAAATATCTGCTTATAGAAAACTACAACTCCCAAAATCCATTGTGGAGGGGTCGGGGAGCACCTCCCAATGTGATCTCCCAAAATTCCTTTGGGGGTATTTTTCAAGATGTTGAGATTCCTCTGTGTTTTGAATCCTGAGGGCTAGGAGGTTACATGGATTAGCTTCACAAGTTGTAGGTATGTTAAAAAAAACATCGTCTGTTCAAACTGAGTCTGTTATGTAGAGTCTCTCATCTTGAATGCTTAATGTTTTTTTGCAGTGTATATTTCCAACTGCTGGAGTGTGTGTGTGTGTGCTTTTAGTATTTAATTTGATTAATCTACATGTGTAAATACACTAGTTTAAACAGTATAAAAAGGCTGGGATCCATGTACTTTTTTTAATTCTCTTGTTGATTGTGAAAATATATTTGTGTATACTTGTGGAATTTCTGTTTGCTTGGTGTAATTTTTGTGTAACCCCCCCTTGCAAATAGGGGTTCCCAAAAGTCTTCCAGGAGCTTGCCTGAATGCTCCAAGTCTGGGCAGTGTTCGGCGTCTGAGTTGTTTAAATGTGGTTCCAAGTGAGTGCTATTTGAGCCTCCATGTTCTGTCTCTTTAAGAGCTGTCTGCTTGCAGACTTAATTAATTTGTGTGGGGGGACTGTGTATTTAATGCTCAAATCCCGACTGAGCTGCGGAGTAATCACTCCATTTTGCGGTCACTGGAAGTGCAAAGGGGAACCCATCTGAAAGCTGTAACTGTTTGCCTGTAATCATTTAAAGCATTAGCAAAACTGAAGTTTGTCTAACCTACCTGTATTGCAGCTGGGACTCTGTGTGTGTTACCCCTCCATTTTGGACCTAAATTGCTGTGCTGGGCCAAATGGGTTAAGGGAGCCCTAAAATGGAGCCTGTGGATGAATCAGAACTTGGACTCTTAATTTTGAGCCAGGTTGTATGGGCAGTGACTCTGGGAAATGTAGTTTTGACCTTGGCCCTTTTTCCACCAACAGAGGGAGTCTTATTGTGAGTGACAGCCGAACCAACCAACAGAATGATGTGTAGCTAAAGGAAATGCCCTGCTGTGTGACTGGAAAGCTCAGATCAGTTTTGACAATGAAGAGAGAAGGAGCTCTGTGCTTCTGCGGTGTATAGTTTCGCACGGGAAGTGCATGTGAGGCCCTGAGGTTCAGCCTGCAGCCGTTTTAAGTGCCATTTCAGACTGAATCTGATTTGTGAGGAGAAAGAAGGAGATCTGAAGAGTAGAAACCAGGCTCACCCCATAGAAGACTGGAGAAATTGCTGCATCGCGCTCGGTCTGTCAGGAACTGAAGTTGCTGTGTGTGCTCCCGGGTATTCTGCAGTAATTGCGATCGGGATCGAGGAGCAGCCTGCCTGGTATAGTACTTTTCTTTTACATATGAATGTGCGTAGTGCTTGTGGGGAATCGCTATTTCCAATCCCCTGTACTGTGTGCTGTGTGCTGAAGCTGGAAGCAAACCCCAGCTTGTCTCAGACTAAATCCGTTTGCTATCAACTGCAGTGGGGTCCAGTTACAAGGACCATGTCTCCATGCCCTGTTGTTTCTGGCAATCCAGAAGAACATCCACCAACCGGTTCTCAGCTTGGGTATTATGAGTGCAAATCAGGGTATTCCCCTGCAGCCTGCTATCAATTACAGTGTGTCATCTAATTGTTGTTTCACTTCTTCACAGACTGAGCTATCCAGCTCCAGATTACAATTGGGTGTTGTGCATATATTTTCTTCTACAGGGTGCTATCCATCTGCACCTGCCGGCACATGGACCTGGCTAGCCCCCCCACCCCCAACCAGGGTACCCAGAGTGTGACTTTTCAGACCCTGTATGTGTGCACTGTACTGTGATTTAATGCCACTAATTAACCTGATTTCCCCCTCCCGTGTTACTGTTCCCTAAATAAATCAGATTTGTTGTTGTTAAACTTTAAACTGTCTGAAGTGTCAGTACCTTCATGCCAAGCACTGTATTGGTTTGTGTATGCTGCTTAACCTTATTTTCAGGGGGTCCTCAGAGACGAACCTGCAAATCAGTCTCGAGGGTAAGTGGTACCTTATGAATGAACAGTGGGTACATGTGGGGTATTGGTACTGTAACTCCTGTGCATCGTATGGGCCATTAGAGGGATTAGAAGGGGGTCTCAGTGTCCCAGAGGGCTGTGACCAAACTAGACCAACCATTACAAACCCTGACCTCTGGGTGGAGGCACCCGCCATAGAACCTAGGCCCCTCAACCTGTCAGTAGTCAAGCAGGCAATGGTAGTAGCCCTTGGGATAGCGCCACCTGGGGGTTACAGTACTGTTTCTGAAAAGCATACCTTAAACTAACACTCCATGTGGCTATTTATATAAAAGGTGCTTTGCTACAGTATATTCCATATCAAGTTGATGTACTGTACAATTCCTTATCACTGAGAGTACAATAGAAACAATTCTGTTATACTGTTTTGAGGATCATTTGTGCTTGCTTGTTTAAATGTGTGCCTTCTGTCACATACTGTATGTTTAGCCTATACATTTTTGGTTGGAGTCTGGTTTTAATATTAATTGGTTCATAACTTGTGTCCTGTTCATTTTAAAGCGCAACTCTGCACTTCAGCATGTTCTTCAATAATAAGATGTTTCAGATGTTACAATTTACTAGACAATACATTTGTTTATTTTCAATGTTCCTTTCCAAGATTAATTACGTTCGTAGTCTGCTTCAAAGTGCCCTAGGGCACACAGTCATGGATGGCCACCACAAATAAACAGCTTTTGCGTGCCAACATTATTTTTTCCTTTTATTTTCTTCTCCCCAGAGTCATCCTATCTTGAATCCTACCAGGTCTCCCACATTGTAGTGCAATGTGCTACCCTCTGCACCACCAGTCCATCTGCTGTCTTTTCTAAACTCAGGTTTTCCCAGAAAGCTTTCTTTAACATATGGGAGCGTTTGCAGTTTATGCTGCAGGTGTCATGGTGGACAGGAAACAGTATGGCCAAGTGCCATAACTGTCTGTCCATGGCAAACCTTTACCAACATAAGTCAGCCTTTTTTTTTCCCCAGGGGAGCTGTACCTGCCCCCACATATGGGAGGGACTCTGCCCCCACCCCTGTAAATAAATATAATCAACCTGAGGTCACACCAAATTGAAGAAAAAAATATTTGTTTACAGATCAATTTCGATTTGCAGGTGCGACCTTGTGGATTTTGTTTATTAAAGGACTCATAAATAGGTCCTTGATATATGCCCTGGAAAAAGACAACATTGTAGGTGAGGGGCTTATCTACATAATGCTGGGTTCCCTTGTTCTGGAAGCTTGTTTAATCCGTAGTCTGCTAAGGCATAAATGTTGCAGTGAAATGTAAATAAATCCCCGGCTCCAGTTTAAAGTTAGCGCCGCGGCAGTCCCCTACGTGATTACATCATCTGAGCAAAAGCACTCAGAAGTGGTAATGCGGGCTGAATGGGGACTTATGAATAAAGTATGAAATTACCTTTACAAAGTGCTTCCCTTCCAAATCTTTCACCTATGCAGGTGTGAAATCAGTGGCCACATCTGCACAAGCTAAAGGATTTGGAGGGAAGCTGCTACTCGTCAAAATGATTCGTCATCTATTCATAAATCCCAATTCAGCCCGCATTACTACTTGAGTGCTGTCATTCAGATAATGTAATCATGTGGGGACATAGCCGCCATGTTAGAGTCACTAGGTGAAATTGCACTCACATCCATGGCTTAAATTTCACATTTCGGCCCAGCTTAAATATGTCATGAATTTTGCTTAAATATTTCGCAGGCAAATTATCCAGTTTCAAGATAAATTAGAAATATGTCTGTTTGTATTATTTCATCATTAAATAAGAAATGTATAGTTCATCATAGCCTATGATAAACAATACATTTCTTATTTAAATTATGAAATAATACAAACAGACATGACACACTACAGATTAAGATGATTATGATTTGCTTTTATTTTTAGCTTAACAGCCAGGAAGCTTGCATGTACGGGGCTGGGGAGTGACTGTTTACCAACCACACAACACAGAGCACTACTACATGCACATTCACATATGGGTCATACTTGGTAAGTACCAAAGAATTAACCCACTCACTCCAGCAGATCTAGGTTTGATTCGCACAACCTCCACTTGTAATGCTGTGTGACTCTGAGCAAGTCACTTAACCTCCTCACCCCACTCACTGTCTCCAGCAGACCTAGGTTTGATTCCCACTTGCAATACTGCGTGACTGTGAGCAAGTCACTTAACCTCCTTGCCCCACCCACTCCAGCAATGCAGACCTAGGTTTGATTCTCACAACCTCCACTTGCAATCCTGTGTGACTCTGAGCAAGTCACTTAACCTCCTCACCTCACCCACTCCCGCAATGCAGACCTAGGTTTGATTCCTACAAGCTCCACGTTCAGTAATACTGTGTCACTCAGTCTGAGCAAGTCACTTAACCTGCTCACTCCACTCACTCCAGCGATGGAGACCTAGGTTTGATTCCCACAAGCTCCATTTGTAATACTGTGTGACTGTGAGCAAGTCAATTAACCTCCTCACCCCACTCACTGTCTCCAGCAGACCTAGGTTTGATTCCCACTTGCAAAACTGCGTGACTATGAGCAAGTCACTTAACCTCCTCGCCCAACCCACTCCAGCAATGCAGACCTAGGTTTGATTCTCACAACCTCCACTTGCAATACTGTGTGACTCTGAGCAAGTCACTTAACCTCCTCACCTCACCCACTCCAGCAATGCAGACCTAGGTTTGATTCCTACAAGCTCCACTTTCAGTAATACTGTGTGACTCAGTCTGAGCAAGTCACTTAACCTGCTCACTCCACTCACTCCAGCGATGGAGACCTAGGTTTGATTCCCACAAGCTCCATTTGTAATACTGTGTGACTGTGAGCAAGTCACTTAACCTCCTCACCCCACCCACTCCAGCAGACAGGTTTGATTCCCACAAGCACCTCAAGTAGTCAGACACAAATGCAGCTGTTAATGGCTACTAGACACTGACACTGTGTGCTGTTTGACTGTTTTGTCTTGTAGCCATTAAAGCTTACTGCCCAAAACACCAGGGGTTGTTACTTAGAACAAAGCAACAAGCCACCCGATATGGTCTTACCGAACACCAGGCTTGAAGTTGCAGGGTTCCCTCTGACTGGCTGCATGCATGGCCGCACTTTGGACTACTCCCGCTGAAAGGCGGTGCAAGAATGTTTCCTCCTTTTGGCGTGAACTGCAATGCCCGACACCCCAGGCTGCTCCTCCTCAAAGCCCCCCACCTCTTTGTTTCTGGACAACTCCTCAAGGCCAGACATAGTCGCCGATTCGCCGTGATGATTTTTACCAGCGGTTGCATTTTTTAAACAGAAATATGTAACCCCCCTGTTATCCGGGGTTACTAGAATCCCAGTTAGACCTAGTGGCAGGCAGGGACAGGCAGTTTGTGAAACTCCAGTTAAATGGATTTCACACTGTCTTGCTCTGATTTCAGTCTCTGCTGAGCTGGAGCTATGACATCATTTAGAACTGTCACAGCTGCGTAAGCCACACTGGAATGTTGCAGCTAGGGAAGATAGGATAGAATGGTGGGGAATTTGAAGTCAGTTCAGTAGTGGGCTCAGAAGAGGGAAGAGATGTGCTGCTGCTGCTGCAGGCCCTCACAGCCCTCAGCTCTGACAAAGAGCTATATTTTTGTTAGAGGTGTATGTTCTCACCTGGAGAGGAACACAAGAAGAGCCAAGTGAAGTGGTAGAGACCGCTTTCAGTGGTTCAGGGCCCCATCACTGCGGGGATGGGGGGGAAGGAATCAGCCTGGTTCCAGGGGCAAACCCCCTGGTCCGACTAGGAAACAAGAAGCTGCCTGAGTTTAAGTTCATGCTCAGGCACCAGAAGTTCTGGACGAGATTTCTTTGGAAGAGACAATGCCTGTGGGGCACCTGCAACCAAGGGGTGAATTCGCTCTGCTAAAGGGTCAATGTGTTTTCACCTGAGACAAGATGAAACTAAAGTGACTGTTACTGTGGGGTCAGGAAAAGACAGCCAAGTACAGTTTAGAAGATGTGGGGATTGGACTGCTTAACTCTGTGGGGGGTCTAGAGTAATGGACACAGCCACTTTTTAAGTATGTTCAAGTTCAGCACAAATGGGATGGAAAAACAGTAGACTGGATGTGACATACATTTAAAGAGAATCTACACAGCAAAGTGTTTTAAGGATGAGGTGTTACAGTCAGAGAAATGGCGGGTATGAATTATGGGGGCGAGAGGTGGAGACCCCCATCAGTAGTAACCAAATTCACCTCTATGGGTTTGCTTTGGGACACCTGTTGCTTTCTCTCAGGTACTTGGCCAGTCCCTGAGGAAAGTACCCAGACGTGGGATTGATGAGGAAGATTCCCTGATGGAGCCAGAAGTGCTTATAGGTGGTTTAGGGAGCCACCAGTAAATGTTCCATGCTATATGGAAAGTGTCCAAAGGGCTGGCAATGGAGCCGAGCCAGGGAAACCGAAAAAGAGTTGAGTTACGGCAGAGTGCCCAGAGTGTTTCGAGACCTGAGGGTTTCAGTGTAAAGAGGATGTGTTCTGATCTCCATAAATCTGCATTACCAGAAGTGCAGTCCCGTGGAGGTCCATCTATGCTTTGTTATTCTGTTGGATATAAATAAAAGCCACACTTTAGAATCCCAGCTTCTGGTATTGGACATTACAGTTATTGCTTCCTGTGTCCGGAGTTACTTGGGTGCCCCTGACTAGAAGTCAAACCTAGCCAAAATACAGAGCAACAGTTTTCTCCCCGAGCCCAGGTCCCAGGTAGGGGGTTACATATGGAGGCACCGCACAATGCTAATAACACAGAAATACCACCAACCTGACCCCTGGGGTAACCCACTGGTTACGAATAAAATATGTTTTCCAAAACATCACGAGCAAAGCCCAGCTTCGGTGACAGTCCTCATCTTCTGCCCGCTCAAACGGTCCATGCACGCACAAGGCATTCTGCAGCTGCGCACTAGTTACTGAGGGGCCAGGCAAAAATGAGCACCGATGCGCACACTCACTTGACAGACTGACTGCACAGATGTGGAGGGCAAGCTCAGGGTTTAGCAGGTTTTCCAGGAGAGATGGGCAGGTCATGACGGGACGACCCAGGAGTCTGCACCAGGTGTATAGATTGAAAATACAGGCGTAAAATACGCCTACGCCCCTTAAAGAGATCTACCAAGTTAACTGGATACAGATCTGCAGCACATATATATATGCCTTACCGCTGCAAAAAGCATGTGCTGCATATCTTCCCCAAAGTAGCACTTTAGCTTTCTTGTAAATTCACTCATAAAATTGCCTTGTTAGTTGATCGGTGCTCTTGATTAATCACCAGGTGACCATCTTAACATCTAAAAACACTTGGAAAGTTGCCCCCCCATAGACCATAATGGAGCACGTCCCTACGCACTCCCTGGCCTTACACGATACTGTAGCTGTGTGCGGAGCGTATGCGGCAATAAAAAATGGGTAGTTGTAATGAGCCAGTGTGGACAATTTTACAGGTGAATTTACAAGAAAACTAAAGAGCTATTTTGGGGAAGATATGCAGTTCATGCTTTTTGCAGAGGTAAGGCATGTATATATGTGATGCATATCTGTATCCTGATAAATCTCTTTAACTGGACCATTGCTTGGCAGCCACCCTGTTTGTCCTGTGCAAGTACTTGCATGTTTTGATCACATCGCCCCTTTCCTTCCTTTTCTCAAGGGTGTCCATGTTCATGTGCCTCTCCCTGTATGTCTTGCCCTCTGCTCCACAGACTATCTTGGTTGCTCTGCACTGTACTGCTTCCACTTTGACACAATCTCTCCTCATGTGCAGATTTCAGTACCACGCTCAGTATTCCAGCTGTGGTCACCCCAGTGACCAGTACAAATGGGAGAATCACCTCAGCATCCTTTTTGCCTTGTCCACTGCTCAAATACATTGCACTGTTTTCAGGCTCTCCTGTATTGTGACCCCTAGGCCTTTTCCTCCATGTTGCTTTCCAGTACCGCTGCACCCATTTCATATTGCACTCTTGGGTTCCTCTTCCCAATGTGCATCACTTGAAACTGAGCTACTTGTTCCCAAGCTTGCGCCCTAACCAGTGAGAATTCTGAGGCAGGGTGGTAAGAGACAGTTAGGAGTCTATAAGGCATTATGATCTAGTGGGTTGAACACTGACAAGGGAACCAGGAGATCTCAGGCCCAACTGCCCAGCTAGAGCCAAACCCTCACTCTGTAATTTTGGGCAGTTCTCTTAACCTTCCAGTGGTGCGGACCACCCAGCCGTGGACATGTGTAGAAGCAGGACCCCACTGGAAATGAGAAACTGCATCTCAGTTGGATATCCATATAGACAGAAAGATAGATATCTATACTGTGTAAACATCCAATGTATGATGGTGTGGGGGTAACTTAAAGAACTGGCAATGTGAAGCTGTGCAGGGTTAATATGTTTTTTTTTTAAATAATAAAAAAAGCAGAAAACCTGCAGTCCTCCCTACCAGTAACTCAACCCCCCAGACCTTAACAGGTCCTTACCAATGACTGCCTTCTGTTATACCTGCAGCCTGCCCCAAAGTGTCCCAGACCACACACACATGCTTATTTTTTAATCTCAATCTCTTCCTCATTTACTCCATGCTGATCTCCAACCACCCCACCCCACCCCATCTATTCATGGCAACCACCAACCCTGACATCCCTCATCACAGTCAGCGAAGATCCATGTACGGAAGTCAGGTTGTGCCAGTGGTTGTCATTCTGAAGGCAATTGGGGCTATTCAGTTTCCCTGTTTCTCCATCAGAGCACTTCTATCAACTGAGCTAAGGCTTGCAAGACCCCTTGGTGCCAGCTTGTGCATTTCCTGCTATCCTCCTAATGGAGGTCCAAGCTCCTTGTCCCAATGAAGTGGGTCACAACAGCTGCGGAATACACCACCATGCCCTGCACTGCTGGGACACATTGCAATTGGCATTTCTTGCACATGCTGCTATCCTATTGACGGAGTAGCAAGCTCCGTGGCCCCATGCTTGGGGTTACTGTAGCTGCATAATGTACACCAGACCCTCCCGTGCTGGGCTGCATTGCATTTGGCAGCATCTCTCGCACATACTGCTATTTTATTATTGGAGTACCAGGCTCCATGGTCCACTACTTGGGGTCACTGTGGCTACAGAATGCACACCAGACTCTCCCGTGCTGGGCTGCACTGCATTTGGCAGCATCTTTCACACATACTGCTATCCTATTATTGGAGTACCAAGCTCCACGGTCCACTGCTTGTGGTCACTTTGGCTACAGAATGTACACCAGACCTTCCCGTGCTGGGCTGCACTGCATTTGGCAGCATCTCTCACACATACTGCTCTTCTATTATTGGAGTACCAAGCTCCATGGTCCACTGCTTGGGGTCACTGTGGCTACAGAATGTACACCAGACCCTCCCGTGCTGGGCTGCATTGCATTTGGCAGCATCTCTCACACATACTGCTATCCTATTGCTGGAGTACCAACCTCCATGGCCCACTGCTTGGGGTCACTGTGGCTACAGAATGTACACCCGGCCATCCCCTACTGGGATGTGCTGCAATCAGCAGCATCTCTTGCAGCCAGTGACCCAAGCACCAGCCTTCAAGGTTCACTCCAAAATCTAGTGTCCAGAGTGATGCACTGCTGCTGGGCATACTGTATGTTTCTGAATTATGGGCAGGAACCATCAAGAAGCAGATTGGAGTTATACAGCAAGAAGCTAGTTTGGATTAGTTGACCTATTGGTGCAGTGGTAGTGCTACCACTTGCGGTGCCTGTGACCCGGATTTAGAAATGAGCCTGTGTGGTAAGGTGCTGGCTGGAGGAGAGGGCAGCTGACTTTGCCTATGTAGGAATGCCCCCAACCCCCACCCCCCCCCCGCAGTACTGCGAGAGACATCATAGTGGCTATCAAGTTAGGGTGGGGGAGTATGTCAGCTTGCACATGTGCACGACTGCTGCATGCCATGTGTGTTGACACCACTGACTTCGAGGGGAGGGAGTAAAAATGGTAGCAAAGAACCATCAGGGCAGTAGGATAATGCTAGTATCCCACAGGACCCTCACCTACTGACCAGGCTGTTTCAACTAATCACAGATTTGGTCTCACTATGGGGCATCTGGAGGCACAAGGAAAGTCCTGGAGATGTGGTGTGACAGAGTTGCGGGTACTTGATAAAGAGGGCACACACTGGCAACCTGGGGTCTGGGAATGGTTTTGTGTTGCTCGGGGCTAGCGGTGAGAGAAAGGACTGAGCATCCCTAGGGAAGCTCTCCTTCCTCGGTAAGGGGGTTAGCATGGTGCACTGCTTAACTGCTATCCAGCAGCAGCTGGGTGGCAGCAGATGTGATGCCACTATGTAGGGAAGGGGAACCGAACCCATGTTCAGGATGCCAGAGGTGACTGATATCCAACAGCGGCTAGGTGGCAGCACATGCAATGCCACTAAGTAGGGAAGGGGAACCAAACCCATGTTCAGGATGCCGGGGGTGTTTCCATAGAAGCTGAGCTTGCTAATCACACCCATTGCATGTCCATGGGCCCAGGGTGAAAACCAGAAGAAAAAACACCCAAGGCAGCAGAATGCAGACCCCACACCAGTGACCAGACACCACCACAGATCTGTGGCTGAAAACATTGGTGTAAGGTAAGCCAGGAGAAGCGAAGCGACAGGACTGGGGGGGAGGGGGCGGAAGGGGGCAGCCGGGGAGACTAGCAGATAAACAGATTATGGAAAAAAAAGAAAAACATAGACATTATCTGCTCTTGCTGCTTGTCCACCAGTTATATCACAGTTCCCCTTTTATGACCTCACAATTACCTCCAGCCCAACAGATCATTATGTCATAAACAGGATTGTGATGTCAAGTGTAGACAAACAGCTAGAGCAGAAATGATTACTAGATATCCTGATTTCCTATAAATGCCCTTATAAAAGAATAATGGTGGGAATTTCACAAAAGAATATGAAATATAAACTTAATCGTGTTGAAATATATTTTTTCAAACGTGTCCCAATGGCGTTGGGAGCTCTGTAACTGCCTAGTTACTAAGATGAGCCACAAGACAGTTTTTCTGTTGTATTTTTTTTTTTAAACAGCCTGAATCCAGGCTTTGTCTTCCCATTCCAGTGTGCTAATTTTTTTATTTATGTGTATTCTGCTCTTCACAGGGGGCTGTTCTGATCGACAAAATGATTTAGGGTTGTGGCAACTCATACCAAGGAATTGCCTGCCCGAGGAGTTAATTTCGCCAATTTTTGAAGTTGTTTTTGTGAGTGATTACAAGTTTTGCTTAAATGCCCTGCTCATGACTTCTGTTCCAATAGTTTTAATCACTTAAAAAAAAAACTTCAAACATTGGCGACATTAAATCCTCAGGCAGGCAACTCCTTGGTATGAGTTGCATGCCTGGACCATATCAGTGGCTTTTCAAAGTACAACAGGGCAACAGAATGACTTCTTGGGAATATGGAGCCTGGTTTGGGGATCAGTTTATGAAAAATGGAAAACTATTCTAATGGCTCATCTTAGTGACTTGGTAGTCCAAAGGCACTGCTTGGCAAAATCAGTCCCGATTATGAATTACTGTAGGACCCTTTAAAGAGCACCTTTCTCAGTGCTCAAAACAAACAAACAAAAAACAGGGAAGTCCCCTTACCTGAATACGAGCTCTTGGCTGTAATTTTTTTTCTAATGATGCCCCAGGTGCCCCAGATAATGTTGGCATGTGAGAGTATTTTACTCATCAGTTTTGAAACTTGGTGAGTAAAACAAAATTTGGAGGTGTACAAGTGCTTTAAACCTGGGAAATATCTGCAACTTTTAAGTCACCAATGATGTTGTGAAGCACTATTCCATGGGGTGTGGAGCATTTGTCATGTGTTGGGATGAGGATCAGTACATGTTTTAAAAAAAATGGGAAGACTTTTTCCTAATATTGGGAGAGTAAAATAGGCCGATACTCGCCTTATCTGGAGCACTGGATGCCCCTTTTGGAAGGGAAAGGATTGTAATTTGCTCCTGAGGGGTTGGCTGCTGGATCCCGTATACAGTATTTCCTTATCACTGACTCTGCATCTGCTGTTAGATGTTTTGCAATGTCTGCATAGGGAGAGCATGGGGCACGCTCTGCTAATTTTATGGTGTGTCTTTTTGTTAATGCTAGTTTCCCTACTTCAAATCGAGTTTTGGTACAAATCAAAGCCAGGTTTCAACTAACAACAGCCACAAAGCATCTGAGCATGGAGCAGACTGTAGATAAGGAAGTGAAAGGGATCAAGTGGCCAGCTCCTCGATGGAAGAGCATCTGGTATTTTCTTCTGTGCACCTCAAAATCATAGTAAAGACGTTCATTAAAAAGTTCAGGCGAAGTGACCAGTGGGGTGCCACAAGTATCAGAACTAGACCCGGTCCTCTTCAATGTAATTATTAATGACATTACAGAAGACTGGAAGGGAAAGTATGCTTGTTCACAAATGACAGAAAATTCACAGTGTGAGTGACTGCACTGGGTTTTGGGGGGGGTGGAAAGAATGAGGGGTGATATAAAAAGCTGGAAGAATGGTCATGAGGTTTGGCAGCTCGGTTTCAACACTAAAAAGTGTAAAATCATGCACGTGGGGCACAGAAACCTGGGGGCAAGATACCAACTGAGAGGAGAGGTATTAAAAGTCACAAAGCAGGAAAGGGATCTGGAGGTAATCATTTCCGAAGACCAGAAGGTAGCTAAACAGTGTGACAAGAGTGGGGAAGGCTAGTAGAATGCTGGGATGCAGACAGGGAAATTACCAACAGTAAGAGAGAGGTAATGATGCTCCTGTACAGATCATAGGTGAGACCATACCTTGATTACCGTGTCCAGTTCTGAAGGACCCATTTCCACAAGGACATGGATGGGGTGGAGGCAGTACAAAGGAGGACAACCAAAATGGTGCAGGGCCTGCATCGAAAGTCCTACTAGGATAGGCTTAAGGAATTAAATATGTACTCCCTGAAGGAAAGGAGGGAAAGGTGGGATATGACAGAAACATTCAAATACCTCATAGGAAAAAACAAGGTACAAGAAATTAGCATTTTCCAAACAAAATGATGCTCAAGGACAAGGGGTCACACTATGAAGATGGCAGCGGGGAGGCTCAGAGGCAAAGTGAGGAAGTACTTCCTCACAGAGAGGGTGGTGAATGCATGGAACAGCCTCCCAGCAGAGTTGTTGGTGGCTGGAATGGTTACAGGATTCAAGAATGCGTGAGATAGACACAAAGGGTCTTAGAAATAAGGAGGTGGGGGCAGTGAAGACCGGAGACTGAGTAGGGTCTGCAGTGTCACTATAGGTGGGGAAAATAGGGCAGAATGGGTGAGCTAGGAGGTCCTTATCAGCTGACAACTTCTGTGTTTCTATGTACCCTCCCAGTGCACCAGTTTAACCAGTTAGAGAAATGTGTAAAAGTAGGATCCCACTGAAAACGAGGTGTTGTAGCTCTTAGCTGAATTGTTCTGGGTAAATAAGATTTGAGCAGACTTCTAGATTTTCTTTCTTTCCTCAGCCACCTGGCCATTTGTTTTCCATTCACCCACATCCATGCCATAAAGTCAGGCTTTAGCCTGAGCTCTGCATGCACTAAGGTAAAAATCCACTGCTTTTTGCAAATAGCCTCTCTTCAGAATTTGAGCACAGTTGTGCTTGTCCAGATAGCCTAGTCCTCCTTTTTTATTAATTTTGTTGCTCCATCCTGCCCCTTGGAGTCCCACTCATTCAGGCTTCCAAGCTTTGGCCCTGCTACCGACCAACCTAATCCCCTTTTCTTTAACCTCTACAGCTCCTTCCCAACCAACTCAGCTGATCAGCATTTGTATTCTTCATACTGACCCACTTTTCTTTGTATGTCTACAGGTCTGACAGGACATTGACCAGGTGTAGGAGGACACTGACCATACATATCAGATAAGTATTGTTTTTTGTTTACCCTACATTGTTTGTCACAACTAGTTCGTAAAGAGCTGCAGATTCTTTGTGACCCCATTGTTGTTCTTGTTTTATAGGCCTCCTTATCCCAGGCTCCACAGGAATCAGGTAAGAGATCTCTTACCTGTGCTAGGATGTTAACTTACAGTATAATGGTGCAACCCCAAGTATTATTACACTGTAGTCCTTCACTTGTTAGGTAGTTGGTGGTGCAGAGTTTGAAATATCTCCACTATTCTGTTATGAGTCCGTTACCACGAAGGGGATTTACTGTGAAAAAACTACATTAATGCAGACCTTAGGGTGGAAGAATGCAAAGAGCACAAATGAAAAATAACAGGGTGTGGGTCCTCGGAGTCTTGATGAATTGGTTGCGTGGTGTTCCTTGGTGTCGTCAAGCCTAATGCCCATCCCTTCCCCTAAACAAACATGATCTCTTGCATCACGCAAGGCCCTGTGGGAAGAAAGCTATTGTAATATATGGATAAGCCTCAATAATAGTATACTAAGTCATACAAAAATTTCCCTGCAATAAACTACTGCTCTCTCAATAATACTATCCTGAGAAGTGATAATATTATCATTTTTGTTGATAATACTACAGTTCAAAGGTCATCCCCAACTGTGGTATTATCAATGAACTTCAGCAGCATGAGCAGCTACCAGCATGCACTGAGTGCGCAGACTTTTCACTTAAACTGTTTTCTGACAGAAAGCCGGCTTGCCGCTCCAGTTCATGGTTTTATTTCCTACTTCTAGTTTGCTGTTTACTTAGCGCAATTCCTTTTGGATCCATGTATTACAAAAAATAACAAACAGGTAAGTGTGCAACAAGGCAGTAATACCATCTCGAGGTTTTGGGGACTTTGGGAACCTCTCGAGCTTCGCTCTTGAGGTACCAAGTCCCCAAAATCTCTCGATGGTATTACTGCCTTGTAATACACACTTATCTGTTATTCTGTTTATAGTGTATAGTAGAGCATTGTTATGTATAGAAGTCAATCCTTTTCAAAATGCTGTTGTGCTACAGTTCAAAGGTCATGGAATGTGATTGTACCCTTCTGCGGTACAATAGCATTCTAAAACCTCTGGAGACTGGAGAAGTCAGTGTCATTCTGAGAGCAAAAGAACTGCTGCATATACATTTCACATAATACTATACACTATAAAAATACAGGATGTACAACTTTATGCACAACCAGTGTGTTCTGCCCACTTGGGGTTCTGATTCTGACAGACCTCTTGAGCTACGCACTTTAGGTCAGAGAGAATCAGAACCTCTCTGTGGCAGAACACACTGGCTGTGCACAGTTGACCATCCATTACTCTCTCTACTGATTTTCTTAGCCACATGTGCTGAGCCATACTTCTTTATCTTCAAAGAGTAATTGCCTGTGAGGCACTGGCTTAGAGCTGTACATTTTGCTTCAGACAGGAGGCTGTGGGCTGGGTGGAGGGGTGGGCATTAAGGTTGGCAACCCCAAGGAAGCCACACAACTGATTTGCCATGACTCAAAACACTCAAACCCTTGTTTTTCATTTCCTTACTTTATGTGGTTTGCAGTCTTCAACCCTAATGACTGTATTAATGGCTGCAGTAATGTAGTTTTTTGCAGTGAGTATATACTGTATGTATATATGGTGGGGACATGATGTGGTGTTTCCGGGGCAATCAGTTGCCATAGTCAAGCAAGGAGGCAGTATAGCGTAGTGGTTAAGGGCACTGAGCTGTAAACCTGGAGACCTGGGTTTGAATCCCACAGCCCCCACTTGCATACTATGCAACCCAGAGTAAGGCACTTAATTTTCCCTAGAAATGGAAAATGGAGCCACTATTTTCAATGGGGTGATCTACAGCCCTCCAACACAGGAGGAGGAGGAGATGGACTGGGTTCTAGTGGAAGCCATCCATAAGATAGCAATTAAGAGGGAGGTGCTGCTGGTGGGAGACTTAATCTGCCAGATGGTGGATTGTAGCATCCCGGCTGCAGCTTCAGCTAAAAGCAGGGATATCCTGGCCCCCCTGCAGAGGGCGTTCCTCAGGCAATTAGTAAATGAATTCGCTCATGATGGAACAGTTTTAACGTAGTTCTCACCAGCGAGGACAGTTTTGCAGATGTCGACGTGGATGGCCACCTGGGGACCAGTGACCACCAAATGGCGTGGTTCAATATAAGAACAGGGGTGGAGTCAAACCACACAAAGGTGAGGGGCCTGGACTTCAGAAGAGCAGACTTTACAAAGATATGGGAATGCCTCAGGGATGGGAAGCCTTAGGTGGAGTAGAACAGTAAGCGAAATTAAAAGGAGCTCTAGTGAAGGCAACACACCTCTGTGTTAGATAAGTAAATAAAAGCAAGAGGAAAAAAAGACCACTATGGTTCTCAGAGGAGGTGGCGAGGAAGGTCATGGCACTAAATTTAACACTCAGAAGGGTCATTATTAGTTGAGTGGTGACTTTTCATTTTTTATTAAAGGTAACTTAAACATCTGCAAAACCGTTTTGAAAACAAGCCCCATAGACTTGTATGAGGCACACCCCCTATGCTCTCCCTGGTTAGACGTCACATAACATTGGGAGTGCGGGGGTGGAGCAGGCGGACCAGGATGTGGAAAGGGATTGGCTGGCCAACAGTTTGGCCAGAGTTACGATCCCTCCCTCCCTTACACTACAGTTGTAAATTGTATCATTTTTGCAGAGTCTATCGCCACTGCAGCATGGGCTATGAAGCCCAATACAGTATGTCATTCTATTACTTTAAAAGGCAATGACTGATCATGATTAAACAAGACAAATTATGCAAATGAATTACAGCAAAGCAGCCAATGAGAGCCAGGTACCTCAATTATGATTAATCATGGCCAAATCATACAAGCATATGATCCAGCATGATTAATCATGATCTGTTTGCAGGTTCTGATTGGCTGCCAATAACCTGCATCAAGTATTGATCAACTATTATTAATCATGATTGATAAAATAAAACATCAGCAAAGAAAGAAAAGTGATGGTTTATGGCTTCTTTGGGTACTGATCGATTATGATAATGATTTAGCACCACCAAAAGTACTGATTAAAAATTATCATGACCCAGCAAAACAGTTGTGACCAATACTGATCAATCACGGTTAATAATTATTGACAATAAAAAAAAACACTGTGATGTAAATAGAATAATGATTTATGATTACTTCAGGCAATGATTAATCAGGATTGATACTGTATATTGGAAATCCCAAAAATTCAAGGATAATCATGATCTGATCGTGACCAATAATTTGATGATTTATGATTGACGGCCATTTAACATTGGTGGACTGTCATTATTAATGGTGATATTTTTGGTGATTTTCCATACTTGATCATAGAAACATAGAAACATAGAAACATAGACTTTGTCGGCAGATAAGGACCGCTAGGCCCATCTAGTCTGCCCATTTCCCTACCTACAGGATAGGCCGCAGATCCTAGTTAATCAACAGCCTATATCTTCCTGCCCCCCCACAATAATTGCCTTATGTCTGTCCCATGCATTCTTGAATTCTCCCACAGTTTTAGACCCCACAACTTCCTCAGGAAGGCTGTTCCATGCATCCACTACCCTCTCTGTGAAATAATACTTCCTCACATTGCCCCTGAACCGCCCTCCTTCTATCTTTAAATTGTGTCCCCTTGTTCTTGCAAGTCTCTTTTTCTGAAAGATGCTACCCTCTTGGATTTTGTTGATTCCTTTGAGGTACTTGAAAGTTTCTATCATGTCCCCCCTCTCCCTTCTTTCCTCAAGGGTATACATATTAAGCTCCTTTAGTCTCTCCTCATACGGCTTCTCTTGCAGACCCTGCACCATTTTAGTTGCCCTCCTCTGGACTGCCTCCATCCTGTCTATGTCCTTGGAGATGGGGTCTCCAGAACTGGACACGGTACTCCAGATGGGTCTCACCAACTGTCTGTACAGAGGGATAACAACTTCCTGTTTTCTGCTGCTGATGCCTCTCCCTATACATCCCAGTATACCCCGAGCCCTCCCTACTGCCTTCTCACATTGCTTGCTAACCTTAAGGTCATCTGATATGATTACCCCCAGGTCCCTTTCCTGTTTTGTTGTTGTTACTACCTCCCCACCCATTGTGTATTCTTCCCCTGGGTTCTTGTTTCCCAGGTGCATTATTCTGCACTTTTTTGCATTGAATCCTAGCTGCCATACGTCTGACCATTTCTCCAACCTTGCCAAGTCCCTTTTCATCCTTTCCACGCCGCCTTGTATATCAACCCATGATCTTTAACAATGAAATATAAGGATAGTTAATGATCAATCATGATAAACTCTCATTTGTTTCAGCTGGGGGGACAACCTCTAAACTTAATAGGCCGCATTAATAACATAAAAATGAATATCTTACCTAAATGCCTTTATCCATTTCAGAATCTCCCCACAAGAGTTCCAGACAAATTTTTAAAATCCTTGCATAGTATCTTGTACAGATTTATTTGGGGTAGCAGACCAGCACATATTCCCAGATCTATAATCCAGCTTTCAATTAATAAGGGCGGACTTGCTCTGCCAAATATGAAATACTATTACTGGGCTGCCCAGCTGGCACTCTTGGCTGAGGGTGCTAAGCGCAAATCGCTTGATTGGATGGTCCTGGAGTGAGAGACGAATGTGGATGGCCTCCTTCACAGCCTTCTGCTGCAACCACTACTCAATTTCTCCTCTCCTCGTAGGAATAATCCTTTCACCCACCAACTGATAAGAATCTGGGTAGAGGCACACAGAATAATACAACAACTCCCTGGAATATCATTAAGGGTACGCCTATTAGCCATAAGCAAACACACTCTGGGTTATAATGTGCCTCTTCATCAGGCTTTGTTAAGGTGGAGATGGACAAGACTAACTAGAGTGTCCATTACAGAAATCCTCTTTCATCCACAACCAAATGCCAATCTACTGTCTTCTGTTTATAAACTCCTTATTGGAGGCACTTCATCACATACGGTCAAGATGCAAGAGCAATGGGGTGAAGATCTAGGCCAGATCTTGGGGGGTGAGATATGGCAATATGCTATCAGACATACCCATAATTGTTCCTCTTCAAATAGGCTTAGAATGATACAATTCAGTTTTCTTTATAGAGCCTACCTCACCCCGAAAAGACTCCATCAATTTAAGCCCACACAGGACCCACCATGCCCAAGTGCCAAACAGAAGAGGGGGATTTCCTACATATGGCCCTTGCATGTCCCAAAGTTGCCCCATTTTGGTATCAGGTACATCAGCGCATGGAGAAAGTACTACACTGTGCTTTACCTAAGTCCCCCATGGAATTCAAGTTGGTGGTAAGCTCTGGTCAGCAGCCAAGGAAAGGTGCTGAGTTCCATCACAGACTTTGGGGTAATGCCCAGAAGACTACAGCACAACACTGGCTAAGCTCTTGGTCTCCAACTACTGCCCACTGGCTAAATAACTTGCTGTTGTGTATGAAACTTAAAAATGTTCAACTTAAAGCCTCAGGGTGGGAGGCACTATTTCATCAAACTTGGGATCATCTAGTAATAGCTATAAGCAATAATGATATTGACCTGTAGTAGATTCTATGCTTATTTGACCTAAACATGCCTTCCTGGGTTCTGGGGCAAGTGGCGTTTGATTGAGGGACAAGCACTCTGGGTTCCTTCCCTGAATGGACCTGATGGTACTGCAGCCGTCGTGGTACAGGTTGCTATCCTGAGTAGTTATTGCTATTTCTTAACCTAATTGTTCTCTACTGTATGTACTTTTGTGATATGCAAACACAGTATGCTATGTTTTGCTTTTAATACTGTACAGTAACACATCTTCTTGTTTGTATTGTTCTGTAAAACCTTAATAAAATCTCTTTACAAAAAAAAAAGAATGGTCTTCAGGCAATCTAAAAACACTGGGGACTTTGTTACCCATAGTTTGCAACCTCTAGTTAGACCTAAGTCATGGTTACCAATGTTACCCCACGTACGCACCATTGTGGCCGATGTAAGTACTGTAATGTGGTTGTGGCAACTTCTAGCTTCACCAATCCAGTTACTGAAGAACGTTATATTAAAACATTTATCAACTGTGATACCACTTGGGTAATCTATTTGGCCACTTGTAATGGCAGTGCATTTCATGTTGGTTGGACCAAACGTAAACTAAAGGAGCGTACTGGTGAGCATATATGGGCTATCCACCAGGGTAACTTTGACTCGGCTCTTTCTGTTCATTGCCTTGGAACCCAGTAACTGTTCTTTGTGAGGCTGGAGGTCACGATTGGTCCTAGGGGTGGCGACCAGGATTTGTTATTGGCACAAATAGAATCCTTTTGGATTTTCACATTATGGGCAACTTTACCCCCTGGACTAAATTATATAATTGAAATCCTGCCTCTTTTGTGAATTGTGCCCGGTATCCTGTTCTCTTTAATTAAGATGCTTTTGCTTTACAGATTTTCATACAGATAAGCAAATGTTATTGGAAGATTACACGCTGTCTCACCATTTATAACTGCAGTTAAGACTTTGTATTATATCTAGTAAATTAACAGGTTAAGTGGTATGGTGACCTAATCATATACTAGTCAAACCATTTTGTCACTAGCTACCTTTGAAAGACTGGTCTACCTAAGTGATTGTCAACTGTCCAGGTAGGATTGATGGTTTTAGCACAACTGATCACTGGGTGTATATCTATTGTATGTGTTTCTTTAAGGCTGGGGTTTATACAATATTTGCAATACTAGCATGAGATGTTACCTCTGAAAAAAACGCATGCACTCAAAACATCGAGGAGTCTCAGCACCACTCTGTAACTGCACTATATGTACCTGTTTGCTGTGTTCAAGTTTCACAATAAAGCAATTTATGAAGCAATGTCTGAGTAACACTCTTGGTTCTTCAGCGTGGTGAGTAGCACCAGCTTTTTGGTTTTTGTTGGTATCATTGTTACCGGCTGCACCACAGACATACTGTGCAGACCTTTTGGTGCCACTAGACACCAAGAAAAAATTACTCACCACAGTAATCTTGTTTTTTTGGAAAGGGATCACTCATTATGATTAAACTTAATGCAGTCAGCCTCCTGTATTGAACTGCCCAGAGAAATGGAATTTTATGCAAATTATGGAATTCTCAAGTGGCTCATGCCACTTTCAAACTGCTGCCCTACCAACTGCTGCACTCTGAGTGCTTCAGATTCTTCCGGAGCCTAACTAACTAAAAATTAACAACATTAAAATAACATTTTTGCCCTTTCAGGTCAAAATATCCTTAACCAACAAACCTAAGAAACTTTAAGGACACTTGGACACCGACTGGTTAAACAAAGTGAGTCTCTGCCTTAACCAATATATAAAAAAAGAAAATACCCCAATGCAGGGATGCAGAGCGACTTCTATAGGTTCTAGTAGGGGAGGTAGGGAGGGTCTTTAATCATAATGAGTGATCCCTTTGAAGAAACAAGATTACTATGGTGAGTAATTTTTCTTCTAACCCCAGGAATCACTCATTATGATTAAACTTAATGCAGACTACCAAGCAGTACCGTTGGAGTTTGGACAGAGAACCTATTTTGAAAACAGGATCTGCAGTACTGCTGTACCAAACCTAGCATCACCTCTGGAGTGCAAGTCCAGGCTGTAATGCTTTGTGAAGGTGTGTACCGTTTTCCATGTGGCTGCTTTACAGATTTCCAGTAGTGGAATTTCTCTTGAAGCTGACACTGAAGCAGCTGTGCCCCTGGTGGAGTGTGCTCTCAGGCCCAGAGGTGCCTGTTTACCCACCTTACTATAACAAAACTGTATACATGCCACTATCCAGTGAGCAATTCTACGTTTTGTTGCAGCTCTGCCCTTACCAACTTCACCATATGTGAGAAAGAGCTGTGATTGACTTGTCCTGACTTGGTTCTGTTAATGTAGTGGCTAAGTGCCCTTTTGACATCAAGGGAATGGAGTCTCCTTTCTGGAGAACTGGAGTTGTCTGTAAAGAAGACGGGTAGAGTGATAGACTGATTCAAGTGAAAATCAGATACCACCTTGGGAAGGAATTTTCTATTCGTCCGAAGGACCACCTTGTCCCTGTGGAATGAGATGTAGTCCACATCTGTGCACAGGGCTTGTAATTCACTGATCCTTCTGGCTGAAGTAATGGCAACCAGGAAAACAGTTTTCCAAGTGACATACTTCAAATCTGCGGTTGCCATAGGTTCGAATGGTGCATCCATGAGTTTAGCAATGCAAACATTTAGATTCCAGGCTGGAACCGGTTCCCTTAGGGAAGGGTGTAGAAGATTAAGGCCTTTAAAATATTTTCTGAATACTGGATGAGAGGCCACAGACCTCTCCTTGCCAACTGACAGGTAAGCAGAAAATGAAGCTAAGTGGACCTTGAGGGTGGAAGGCTTCAGACCTAAGGAATGTAAATGTGTAAGGTAATCTAGAAGAATAACCAAATCAGCCCTGAAAGGGCTCACACCCTTACCTGTACACCATATAGTAAATCTTTTCAACTTAGAGGAATATGTTTTCTTAGTAGAAGGCTTCCTGAAACCCCTAAGCACTGTCAGCACCTGCTCTGATAGGTTTAGGTTAGCAAATTCTAAGTCCTCAAGAGCCACGCCTTGAGCCTCGGTGACTTGAGATTGGGATACAGGATCCTACCCTAAGAGGAGGTTAACAGGTTGTGCCTCCTGGGCAGGTGGATTGGGGGAAACCACTGACAGAGATAGCAGGAGAGAGTACCAGTGCAGTCTCACCCAATCCAGAGCCACCAGTATCATTTTTGTTGGTTGGGACCTCAATTTCAGTAGGGTCCTGAAGATCAAAGGAAAGGGAAGGAATGTGTACAGGAATTTCCCTGTCCAATCCAGGGCCATGGCATCCAGGGGAATTGTACCCCTTAGAGGAGGCCTGCAACAGTACAATGGAAGTTGGTGGTGTTCTGCGCGGAGGCAAAGAGATCCACCTCTGGCATGCCCCATTTCCTGAAAATTGTACTGAGTACCTGGGTATTCAGGCACCACTCGTGGTGGTCTATACTTATACTGCTTGGAGAGTCTGCCAGCACATTGTCTTTCCTTGGAAGATGTATGGCTGACAGGGATACTCCCATGGAATATACCAGGGACCACAGTCTCATTGCTTCTGTGCACAGCAGATCTGACCTTGTAACTCCTTGCTTGTTGATGTAATACATGGTTGTGGTGTTGTCTGTTTTGACTTGCACCACCTTGTTTTGTAGGTAAGGAGCAAATGTTTTTACAGCCAGGTAAACAACCCTGAGCTCCAAGAGATTTATGTGTGCAACAGAGACTCTTAGGGGAACCAAGTGCCACTTGCTGTGTGTTCTAACATGTGTGCCCCCCAACCTAGCAGAGAGGCATCTGTTGTAAGGATTACTAAGGGTTGTTCCCGTATAAAAGGTACACCCACCCTGAGGTTGTGCTCATCCAGCCACCACTGTAAAGCCTGGACTAAGCTTTTTGTGACTGGAACCAGTTTGGACATAGGATCCATCCTTTGAGACTAATACTGTCTGAGATGGAACTGAATATCTCTCATTTGAAACCTGTAGCCCATTACCACTGTAGTGGCAGATGCCATGTGGCCCAGTAGCCTGAGAAATTCTCTGGCTGATTTGGGTCTCCCGGACGCAAAGGATTTTGCAATCTGCAGAATGCTTGCCACCCGGTCTTGTGGCAGGAGGGCTCTGCCCTGTCTGGTGTTTAGTTCTGCTCCAATAAACTCCAGCACCTGAACTGATACCTGCTGAGATTGCTTTTCTTTTATCAGAAATCCCAGGATCTCCAGAGTAGATTTTGCTAGTGCCAGTGACTGCACTGCATGCTGCATAGACTCTCCTACTATTAACCAGTCATCCAGGTAGGGAAAGACTGTTACACCTTGTTTTCCCAGAAACTCTACCACCACTGGTAGGCACTTTGTAAAAACCCTTGGTGCTGAAGTTAGTCCAAAAGGGAAAGCTGCAAACTGGCAGTGGCCTGAAGCCAGTCTGAATCTCAAGAATTTTCTGTGAGATGGTCTGATGGGAATGTGAAAATAAGCATCCCTTAGATCTAGGGAGGCTAGCCAGTCTCCCTTTTGCAATGAGGGAATGATTACTGCAAGAGTGACCATTTTGAACCTTGGTTTCAAGATGTCCTTGTTCAGAAGTCTTAGATACAAAATAGGTCGCCAATCCCCGTTTTTCTTCCTTATGAGGAAGTACCTGGAATAAAAACCTTTGCCCCTGCTTGTTAGGGGCACTACCTCTACTGCTTTGATTGATAGCAGATGTTTTACCTCTGCCTGCAGCAGAATTCTGTTTGCAGCAGTTGTTGGAGCAAAGGTTCTTGTTCTCAGCTTTGGAAATGATTTGAAACTGAGTGCCAGGCCCTGGCTCACTACCTCCAACACCCACTTGTCTGTGGTGATGGAATGTCAAGCATGAAGGTAATGAGCCAGTCTGAAACCTACTGGTGGTCCTGCAATAGGGGATGCAACCTGCACTAGCCCGTCAGGGGTTCTGTGCGGGCTGTGCCTGAACCTGTGGTTCTGTGCGGGCTGTGCCTGAACCTGTGGTGCAGGAGCCACTCTTCTCATGGCTCTCGTGCCCCTTCCTCTAAAATAACCTCTTGCCTGCTGCTGAGGCTGAGAGGCCTGAGCCTGAAAGAAGGGTTTGGGGTAAAAACCCCTAACTCTACCTCCCCTACTCTGGGGTCTATAAGAGGTGGAGGGCCTATCCTTGGAATTTCTCTGATAGGTGGATTTATATTCCTCCACCTTCTTCATGTATGCCTCTGTTTTATCCCCAAACAATGAACTGTTCTCCAGGGGGAAATCCATTGCTTTGGCCTGGGTGTCTAAAGTTAGGTTGGTGACTCTAAGTCACGCAAACCTCCTGAGTGAAACAGACAAAGCCATTAACCTGGATGCAGTATCATTGGCATCCACTGCCATGTGAAATTGGTACTTGGTAGCATCAAGTGCAGCCCTTGCAGTATCCTGTAAGTCTACAGTCACTTCACATGGGACCTTATCAGCCAAAGCTAGAACAGTGTTCCATAGAGCTTTTTGGTACTGCACTAAATATGCCATGTAATTGGCTTGCCTAACTAATAAAGAGGCAGCCATGAACCCTTTCTTTCCCATAGCATCCATTTTTCTTGAATCTTTGTCTGGTGGATGGGTAGCCAAGGGGATCCTGGCCTTGTCACAGGCAGCAACTTGTACTACTCCCTCAGGATCAGGATGAGTAAATAGAAAATCAGCTGTAGTTCTGTCCAGCTGATATTTCTTGTCAGCTTTCATATCCACACCAGGGATAGAGGTTGGATTTTAAAAATCTGCACTGCAGCCTTTTTTAAAGATTCATGCATGGGCAGAAGCAGACGTTTTGTTGGGGTTAATCCCATCATCTCCTGAAAATCTGTCTCCTCCAAATCCTCTTCTGTTTCCTGAAGAGGAAGGTTCAGGGTTTCCACCATGCTCTTAACAAAAGCGTAGTGGGAGGAGTATTCCTCAGGACCCCTTGGAGGGGACCCAAATTCTTGCTCTGGGAAGACCTCTGGATCTATAGGCTCCCCTTGCAAGTCATCCTCCTCCTCCTCCCCAAACACTTGCAGCAGTTCTTGCCATGCTGGGACTATAGGAGTAACCGGTGCAGTTGGTGTAGGAACTGGAATTGCACCCTGTAGGGCTTGTAGCACTTGAAGTGCCTTAGCAATGTCCTCAGCTGAGGGCATAATATGCTTGTCTGCAGGGAGGTCCTTAGCCTTCTCAGTCGGAGGCGCAACAACATGTTTTTCTTTACACTTTTTTTGTAATGAAACAGGTGCAGAGCTTGTTTCCAAAGCCCTTTTTGTTTTACCTTTTTCAGATTTATCTGAATACTTGTCAGGATCCTTGGCTTTACCTCCATCCTTTTAATGGGAAGAGGAAGAAGCAGAATTATCCATACCAGCAGCAAAAGCAGAAGCCATATCTTCTAAAATTTTGGGACTTTTCTTTAATGTTTTAGGGCAAAAGGTCTTACAAATATCATAATTGGCAAATATATGACTTGTACCCAAACAAGAAATACACAGAGTGTCTATCTGCTTTGGCTATAAGCTGCCCACAAGACTCACAACATTTAAAACCCGTGGGTCCTGTACATTTTTTAAGTTTATCTAAATGGACCTCTGACATTGATAGACAAAAATATTACTTACAATAAACCATTATTTAAAGCACCTCAGAACTGGAGGATCTTTAAAATAACAACCACTAGCGGTTCCTGGAACCGATCGCTATTCGGTTCCTGAATGAAAAGGGAACCGATAAATACAGTAATTTAACAAAAAATAAAGCGGTTCAAGGAACCGATCGCTAAATATATAAAATAAAGAAAACTGAGGTAAAAATCTCCCAAACAGACACAGAACCCTCGGTTCCAAGGAACCGTGAGGGAACCACAAACACAGACAAAAAACTACTATAATAATACTAAACTATACTAAACAATGTTTCTAAGGCAGCAATTTTAAATTTAAACTAAAATGAGTACTTATCCACAGATAAACTTTATTCTGAAGACAGTTCAAGGAGAGCTGTCCAGGATGTCCTTACTAGGCAGGTGGAATAAAGAATCTGAAGCACTCAGAGTGCAGCAGTTGCTAGGGCAGCAGTTTGAAAGTGGCATGAGCCACTTGAGAATTCCATAATTTGCATAAAATTCCATTTCTCTGGGCAGCTCAACACAGGAGGCTGACTGCATTAAGTTTAATCATAATGAGTGATTCCTGGGGTTAGAAGGAAACATTACGGAAATATGGGATCAGAGATCAGAGGGTGAAGGGTGCCACTAGACACCAGGGAAATATTACACAGATAAGGGGGCAATGACTGGAGGGCATGGGGTGCCACTAGACACCAGGGAAACATCAGGGAAATACAGGGCTGGTGATCGGAGACCGGGTGCCACTAGACACCAGGGAAATATTACACAGATAAGGGGGCAATGACTGGAGGGCAGGAGGTGCCACTAGATACCAGGGAAGCATGAGGGAAATACAGGGCCATCGATCGGAGTGCAGAGGGTGTTACAAGGGTCCAGAGGGGTAGCGAGAAACCCTGTTCCCACCCAACTTGTCTGCTGCTCCAGCTGCTGGTGAGGCAGAACTAAATGGTCTGGGGCACATATTTCCTTCCAGGCCAGAATCACTGCTGCATGCCTCACTGTCCCACCACTGCTGCCGAGACTGCTGCAGGAAGAGAAGATGATGGAGCATGTTGGGGAGCAAGAGGTATGGAATTTTTGTAACCCCAAAAGAATACTGCTGCTTTAAATGCACCCTGATGCAGAAGAGCATGGTCAACCACTGGGTAGCACATACTTTCTGACTCTAATTCTCTGTGATCATTTTGGCTCTATACACACCATACTTTTTAAAACGTTTTAAGTGGTTTAAAAAGTCAAAACATGGTTTACGTCCACAACTAACATGGTTTGAAACCATGTTTAAAAACTGTGCTCAAGCCCTGCAAGAGACCTAGACTTAAAACCGATTTTAAACATGGTTTCAAACCAAAAACATTATACCCCGTGGTGCGGATGGGTAAACACATGCAATTGAATGAAAACTATGCTACAGTGCAGTGATGGAACCGTTCTCAAAAATGTTACCAGACCTGTCATGTGGACGCGTCTTCACTGGATTACAACACGGTGACTACCAGTGTGAATGGGTGACCGTGGTCAGTTTAAAACCACTTTTTAAAATTGTTTCAAAATCTTTAATGCAGTGTGTACATAGCCTTTGACTTCCTAATAATGGATTATGCACATAACACCAGAGTGATATGTCATTATATGGGCTGAAAACAAATAAAATTAAATACACACTGAAAATAAAGTAGTGATTATCCAGTGTACAGTATCCATACACTGTAGCTAAGAGATGGTAAAGAAATCAAAGGGGAATTCATAAGGAAAAAAATTACTTACAGAGGCAACCGAAAAATCTACAAAAGATATGAGAAAAAAACTTACTACTGTTGATGCTCTAGCAACTGCCAATACCACATCTATTATAGCTCTGCAGAGGACAACATTTTTATTTAGTTTTTGTTTACCGGGTAAGTACACTAGACAAATTTTATGCCTATTTTCAGGAACGACCCAGGAGAGTACAAAAGGGTACAACAGGTACATCGATACAGCAATTGGTTCAGACGAATACATTTAGATACAGAAACAGGAGAAAAGACAATGTTTACAGTTATTACATTTACGTGGAAAGTACACCCAGATACAATGCTGGGGCAAGGTATAGATTGGAGATAAATACAATGACCAACAGGGCAAGTGAGGATTTATGAGCATAGGAACATCATAGAGTCAGTCAAACAAGGGAGGGATTTGGACGGTCATAGTGCAAGAGTGGTGGCCAGAGCAAGAGAAAGCTCGGCACCAGTGGGCACCGGAGACTAAGGAGGCTTAGGACATTCACAGCAGAGGGCCAACTTAAGATGATCCCACAGGAAGGTCTGGAAAAGCTTGTGAGAGGGGGCAGACGGACTCTTTCAGGAAAGGAGTTCCAGAGCCTGGGACCATGGACAGCAAAACTCCGGTCCCCCATGATGGTGTGGGTGGTAGGTACATTTAGTAGGCCGGGGCCTTGGGATCTCAGCAGGTAGGGGGAGAGGTCAGCAGGGGCAAGAAACCAGGCCAGTTCCGGAGGGGTGCCGGAGCTAAGTACTTTACTCGCGAGGCACCCAGTGCTAAAGTTAAGGTGATTGAGCGGGGATAGCCAGCCAAGCTTCTCGTAGAGCTCACAGTGATGGGTGAGGCGGGGGGCAGCCAGGGCAAACCGACAGATGTTGTTGTACATTGTGCTCCACTTGCTTAGGAGGCTCTTAGAAGTATCAGCAAAATATGAGGGAGCCGATGGTTGAGGAAGGGAAGTAGTATCCCTAGCAAGAGATATGAGAGCCGCTGGAGTGAGGTTGTACCGAGCCCTGTAGGCCATCCCCAGCTTTCGGGTTTACCCCACTGCAGGCATTATGGATATGACTACCAAGGTCCAGTTGGGGATCAAGCATCACTCCAAGATATTTGAGGGAGGTCACGGTAGGGAGAGGGGAGCCATCTTCATAGTTGATATGTAGGGGAGTTGAAGAGGCCCGGATTTTGGCAGAGGAACCGAAGAGCATAGCCTGGGTTTTGTTTTGATTGAGGACCAATTTATGGTTGGAGAGCCATGCCTGGATGTTCCAGAGGTCTTCAGATAAGTGACGGTTTAGTGTGGCTGTATCACAGGAGTGGCTAGGAGAACCAGGTCATCCGTGACATGATGACACGGCAGCTGGAGACCACATCAGGGAGATTGTTGATGAACAGGGAAAAGAGTAGGGGACACAGCACAGAGCCCTGAGGGACACCAGAGGTAACAGGCCGGGGGGCAGAGAGGACTTTATTGAATTTAGTTAGTTGTTTTCTGCCATATAGGTAGTCAGAGACCCAGTTTAAGGCAGAGGGGGACAAACCAAGGGACCTCATCTTCAAGGCAAGCAGGTCGTGGTCAACGAGGTCGAACGCCTTGGATAAGTCAATAGATACCACACCTGAGAGTTTTCCCTGATCCATAGCAGCTCTGATGCTGGAAGAGACAGAGATGAGAGCCGTGGTAGTGCTGTGTCCTCTATGAAAGCCGTGTTGGGCCGGGGTCAGCAGACCATGGGAGTGGATATACTCTGAGATTTGTTTGGCGACCACCTTTTCCAGGAGCTTGCTGACAGCAGAGAGGATAGCTATGGGACGGTAGTTGTCCAGGATTTTGGGGTCGCCTGCTTAGGGACAGGGACGACCTTGGCCTTCCAGATATCAGGGATCAGTCCCTGGGTAAGGGATAGGTTGAAAATGTGGGCCACCGGGGAGGCTATAAGGGGGGCTCCTAGTTTGAGAAGCTTGGGCTCCAGGTCATCAGGGCTGGGGCTAGCATTCTGGGAGAGACCAAGAAGGAGAGACCGCACCTCGCTTACCGATACCGCCCTTAGGCAAAATGGAGGACGGGGCAGACCAGACTCCTGCTGGGACGTGGAGGCAGAGCCGTTTGAGTTACGGGCTGAGGACCCGAGTGGGAGAGCAGAAGGGAGGTCAGTGAAATGAGAGTTTAGTGCATTAGCAATCACGTGAGGATTGTTGCAGGAGACTCCTTCGATGAGCATGTCAGTGACCCCGGAGTAGGAACGACCGCCGACCAGTGATTGGATGGTTCTCCAGAACCGTCTGGGGTCTTTAGCAGAGCTGAGAAGGGCGGCCTTAGTGAAGTCATTTTTTTGTCCCCCTGATCATTTTCTTTTGCACTCATTTCTGAGTTTTCTGTATTGCTGTAAGAGGGCAGTATCGTGTGAGCGCTTTTAACTGATGCCAGCATTTGTCTCGCCGCAGGCGCGAGGAGAGGACCCCCATGCAGCCACTGGGTGGCTGTCCTGACGGACCCTACGCCTAGTGATAGGGATGCCTATTTGTAGATCCACAAAGATGTTGTGGAACGCGCGGTGGCAGATGAGGGATCCAGTGCTCTGTAGACTATTGACCAGTCCGTAAGCCTGAGTTCCTCCAAGAACAGGTCCGGGTTTAATCTGGCAAAGTTTCGAACCTGGATGATTTTGTGGGGAACCTTAGGGAAGGGGATATTCCATATGCACAGAACCAGAGAGTGGTCCGATATGGCGTCGGGTAGGGCCCCTACTGAGGAGATCCTCTCGGGACGGTTTGACATAATCCAGTCCAAGAGGGAGCAGGAAGTGCCGTTTGCCTTGCGATGGGTGGGCTCCCTTACAAGTTGTGTTAGGGATTTGGTGGCAAGCAGGGCCTCAAACTGCTTGACGTTTTCCCCATCCCAGTTTAGGTTAATGTCCCCCAAGATAAGGAGTTTGTTTACCCCTGTACTAGGACAGACAGTATCCAGGAGATGGGAGAGGCCCCTGCAGCCCACCCTTTGGAGGGTTGTAGGAGCATACCACGTGCAGTTTCTTGGTGTTGCCAAGAAGCAGCACGGTGTGGAGGAGCTCGCAGGTTGACGGCAGCACGGAGGTGTGGTTTATAAGGGATACGTTGAGGTGGGCCCTGTAGTAAATCAGGATACCTCCTCCCCTTTTACCCCCTGTTCTGTCCTGCCATTTGAGCTCATAGCCAGGGAGCCTGCAGACCGAGTCGGGAATCTGGGGTTTGAGCCAGGTCTCGGTTATCCCCAGGATGTCAGGCTTGTAGAGAGTGACCCATGCAGTGAGCTCATCAAGGTTGGGAAGTAGACTCCGAATGTTGATGTGAGCAACTTTCAGGCCCTTTTCCATCCACCATTTCTGAGGAGAGTCAAGGGTGGTGGGGCCAGGATTGACTTCGATGTCGCCAGATAGGGCAAGGGACAGTAGGATTAGCCACAGGAGGGGTCCTCTCGGGGGGGACGTTTTGATTTCTGGCCTCCAGACCTGACGTCGTTCTATCTTGATTTGGGGCAGGACAAGTCTATGCAACAATCTGCTAGGGGGATAGCGGGGACCAACGTCATTAGCCATAAGGTTAGAGAATGTAAAATCGGTTGAGGAGCAGTGGTGGGTGGACCTGCCACAGCCACTGTCCTGTCCAGGGGCAATGTCCGAGAGGAGGGGGATGAGTCCCAGGATAAGGGTAGCCAGGAGAACAAAGTGGGGAAGGGGGGGAAACGGATTTCTTTAGCAGAGATCATGCCATGAATATAAGGAGAATACTTTAAAATATAGAAATTTCTGAATACAGTAGTTGGGTTACCAAATAAGATGGATCAAGATTTTGAACCTCTGAAGGAGTTACTAAAAGACTTACAGTATTTGTTTTAACACTTGAGCGTTATGTAGAAAATTCACCTTTCATGACAAAATCCTTTAGCATACACCTCAAGCTGTGGAAAAAAAACTGAGACAATTCTCTTTATCCACGTTTCAGTGTAAAAAATAAAGTAGTAACAGTAAAGTGAGTACCACCGACAGTATAAAATATGATCCCTCAGCAACCTTCAGTGTATCGTTTGCCTTTGACACTGATCAAGAGATTGTTGAATATTCTCTGTCATAAATCCCATAACATAGTGGGGCAGAATATGTTTTTCTCTGTAACTCTAATTTATTCAAGAGTAAAAGACAGAAACTGTAGATAGCATTACAGTGTTTCATTAAGCCAAAACTCACTGAGCTAACAAGGATAAATTAACCAACATAGAAACATAGAATTTGACGGCAGATAAGGACCGCTTGGCCCACCCAGTCTGCCCATTTCCCTACCTAATGGATAAGCTGCAGATCCTAGTTAACCAGCAGCAAAATTCTTCCTACCCCCACCCCCTAGAATTGCCTTATGACTGTCCCATGCATGCTTGAATTCAACCACTGTTTTTGACTCTACATATAATCCCTACAGAAACTGATGAATGATGCTCAGGCACAATCTACTTATTTAAAGGGAAGCAAATGCTGCTAACTTTGTTTAAAGTTCATACCCATGTCCATAATGCATTATGTGCCCTATTCATAAACAGACAAAATGTGTAAATCCCCAGCACCACGACTCTAAAGGTGCACAGCTTTTATCAAATTACAGAGAAGCAGAAAAATATCTATGCACACAGGAATGACTAGATTGCAGAGTGCCATTTATTTATTTAAAGTGCGTAATGGTGATACTTGCTACAACAGGCAAAACTCCACGTGTTCATTCAGAGAAAAACTGTTCCTTCGTCAGGGGGAGGAATTAAAGTAACTAGAGGGGCATCTTAAATATGGTAGACATTTACATAAATGCATATTTAGTTGTATGTTTTGTAATATAATCAACGTGGCTCTCTTAAAGAGCCCCTGTTACAATAATGTCACAATTAATTTATGGGCTTTAATTTAGTGCCATATACACCCCTACCTTAAACCTCTATGTGTGAAGAGTGCTAATAAGTGCATACATACAAATTATTAAAAAGCAGTAAAGAAAAAGCTGAAAGAGCTTACAGAGCTACAAAGCTTACTTATCTATATAAATATACAGTGTTTCTGAATGACCAGCATTAAAATAGGGTTGTAGGTAAATATTTGATCTAGCAAAAAGACAGGACAGCAAGCATTGCATAATAAGTATTACAAATCTCAGAATGTCATGAACTCATTTATACTGCTGCCTTGGCTTTAAAAGGTCTCCATTATAGAGTTAAAAGTCCAAAGTAGATATTACAAATTAAACACACACACAATAAAAGTGTACCATTAGTGTCAATTTTTTCAAACAAATACAACATATCAAAGTATCAAATAAAATTCCTTAAGAGTCCAAAGACAGCACAGTCTCATATATATTGAATAAAAGTGATGCAATAAAAGATTTTGCAATAAGCATCTTGAATCCCGTGACAGATTTGGATAAAACCATGTCCATTTTGTTATACAGCGAGAGCGTTAAAAGTAAATATCTGATCTACTCTGTCCTCTCCTATTCTGCCACTTGTCTGTCTCTTGCTTGTCTGATTGTACAATCAGATCTTTCCTGTGACACCTAGGAATTGGCCACTCCAAAGATACCACAAGAAAAAATTACTTACCACAGTAATGTTGTTTCCTTCAGGGGGATCCCTTAGTATGCTTGACTTATGCAGGTTTGCCAGCTGGGTTAAGCTGCCCCAGAGACAGATCTTATGCTAATGATAGCATGGCATTAGCCGATTAGACTGTAGTTGAAGACTGTTGCTTGTAGGTGCTGCTGTTAGATTCATTTTGTAGCCTGAGGGGCAAAAGGCCCCAATCCCTAACACTGTTCTAGAACTATGGAAAAAATAACAGAAAAAAAAAAAAAACTGCCTATAGGCGAACTATATACTGAATGCTTCACTGTGACCCATCACACATGTTGGGCCCTTCAGCAAGAAATTTGGCCTGTGGCAGGGACTGCAGAACTGTTTACTGCAAGGTTATGTGAGGGGAGGTTGGGTGGGAGGTCAAGCATACTGAGGGATCCCTTGGAAAAAAACAACATTACTATGGTGAGTATTTTTTTTCTTTTCACCCTAGGAATCCCTTAGTATGCATGACTTATGCTGATTATAAAGCAGTGTCGTAGGGCGGGGAGAACAGAACATACTTTGGGAAAAGGTTATGCAGGACTGCAGTGCCAAATCTGCCATCTGATCTGGACTGTGCATCCAAGCAGTAGTGCTTTGTGAAGGTGTGTATAGTCTTCCAAGTAGCACTTTGCAAATGTCGATCAAAAGTACGTCTCTTTGTGCTGCCACTTAGGCTGCAGTGCCCCTAGTAGAGTGGGGCTGAGACACTGAGGTGGCTGTCTGCCAGCCATACTGTAGCAAAACTGGGTTCAAGAGACTGTCCAGCAAGAGATAGTTCTCTTAGAGGCTGGTTTGCCTTTGCCCACCTCACAACAGGTGAGGAATAGTTGGGTGTGAGAGGACCTGAGCTGCTTGGTGTGCTCTAGGTAGTAGGTCAGTACTTTTTTGATGTCCAGGCTGTGAAGCCTGTGCTCACCAGGAGTGGATTGGTCTGTAAAAAAGACAGGGGAAGTTATAGATTGGTTGAGGTGGAATTCAGACACCACTTTGAGAAGAAATTTCCTGTTGGCCATGAAAACTACTTTATCCCTGTGGGAAATTATGTAGTTAGGTTCAGTGCAAAGAGCTTGCAGCTCTGAAATCCTCCTAGCTGATGTGATAGCAACCAGGAAGAAAAAATTACAGGGGATCCCTCATTATGCTTGACTATAGCAGTATTGCCAGCTGGGTTCAACTACTCCAGAGACAGAACTTCTACTAATGATGGCTGAGCAATAGCCAGTCAGATTGTAATTGAAGACTGCTGCCTGTAGGTGCTGTTGCTACTGAGTCAGATTCCTTTTGAAGCCTGAGGGGCAAAAGGCCCCAATACCTAACCCTATTCAAGAACTATAGAAAAATGGAGAAAAACAATAGGGAAAAACAAACCACCTATAGGTGAAGTATATACAACATGCTTAGAAGGGTCGGCCGCCGGACAGCCTGCTGGGCTTTGGTTTGGGGGCTCCCAGCTGTAGTCCTCTGAACGGGAGCGAAATCTAGGTATGATACTTGATGATGGGCTGAAGCTTCATTCACAGGAGTCAGTTGTGGTCAAGTCCTCATTTTACTATCTGAGGAACACTGCCTGAATTAAGCACCTTGTTCTGTCTGGTAATTTGCCAACCCTGGTCCACGCTTTTGTGACCTCGCGCCTTGACTATTGTAACTCCCTGTACCTGGAGCTTCCTAGGGTTGATATTTGCTGCTTGCAGCTAGTGTAGAATGCTGCGGCCAGGTTATTGTCTGAGTCAGCTCGATCCAGCCATATTTCTCCTGTGCTGCACTTTTTGCACTGGCTGCCAGTTCAGTGGCAGATCACCTTTAAAGTTGGTTTACTGACTTTCAGAGCCCTGCATGGTTTGGGTCTGAGTTACCTGCAAGAGTTTCTGAATCCCTACTGCCCCTTCCAACCACTCCACTCAACCAATGAGAGATTGCTAGAAATTCCCAGGGTGCACTTAAAGACCTCTGGAGCTTGGGCTTTTGTTTATGCTGCCCCTACCCTATGGAATTCTCTACCTCATCAGATACGAGAGTCCCAGACAGTGGAGAGCTTTAAAATTGCTCTAAAAACCCATCTGTATTTATGTGCTTTTCCTGATTTCTGATTCTGATTATCTGATTCTGTGTACTGTATGAATATTCTACTAAGTTTTGTATTTTTATTTCTTTATAAATATTTTACAGTTTTATACAGCACTTTGATCTTTGTGAATTGCACTTAATAAATAAACTTATTATTATTGTTAAACTGTGACACGTTACACAGATTATGCTGTTCAGTAAGAAATCTGGCCAGTGATAAGGCCTGTAGAACTATTTACAGTAAGGTTATGTGAGGGAAGGATGGGTGGGAGGTCAAGCATATGGAGGGATCCCCTGGATAAAACAATATTATTATGGTAAGTCATTTTTCCTTCTCACCCCAGGAATCCCTCAGTATGCTTGACTACAGCAGATTACAAAGTAGTGTAGCTGGGAGGAGGGAACAGAACATACTTAAGGAACAGGTTCTGCAGGACTGCAGTGCCAAATCTGGCATTTGATCTGGACTGTACATTTAAGCAGTAGTGCTTTGTGAAGGTATGTACTGTCTTCCATGTATCTGCTTTGCAGATATCAAGCAAAGGTATGTCCATTTGTACTGCCACTAAGGCTGCGGATTCTCTGGTGGAGTGGGCCCTGAGACCTTGAAGTGGCTGTCTGCAAGCCTTACTGTAACAGAATTGAAAGCAAGAGACTATCTGGCGAGAGCTGTCTTAGAGGCTGGCCTGCTCTTGCCAACCACGCCATACGGTAGGTGAGGAACAGCTGGGCATGAGAGGACCTAAGCTGCTTGTTGTGCTTTACATCCAGGCTGTGGAGTTTGCGCACACCAGGAGTCAATCTGATTGTGAAAAAGACTAGAAGAGTTATTGACTGGTTGAGGTGAAATTCAAAGACTACCTTGGTGAAGAAGTTCCTGTTAGTTCTGATAACTACTTTATCCCTGTGGGAGATGATGTAGTTAGGTTCAGTGCAGAGAGCTTGGAGTGCTGATATCCTCCTGGCAGACTTGACGGTACTAGAAATACTGTATTATAAGTGACATACAATCCACACAGAGGTTGTATACAGACCCCCATCTCAGGGGGAGGAAATGGACAAAGATATGATAGAAGGCATCCTTAGGATGGCAGAGAAAGGGGAGATACTGTTAATGGGGGATCTGAATATGCCAGATGTTAACTGCAGCACCTTTGCTGCAGCCACATCCAAGAGCAGGGCTATTCTCGATACCCTACAGGGGGCATGTCTCGGACAGCTAGATTTGGAACTCACTGTGAGGGAGCAATCTCAGACCTCGTACTCTCAAATAGGGACAGTGAGAGGATCTCAGATCTAGAAGTGGGTAGCCATCTGGGAACAAGTGACCACCAAACAGTGTGTTCATGATAAACTCAGCTACAGAGTCAAGCCATACAAAAGTGAGGGTACTGGACTTCAGAAAGGCTCAAATCAAATCAAATTTATTTATAATACGCTTTTCCAAAGCCAAAGCGCAAATACAGAGTAAAAACAAATATACAATAAAAACATTTAAATAACAGGCAGCAGTAATAAATTAATAAATATTAATTAATATTAATTAATAAATCTTGCTGACTTTGGCAAGATGGGTGAGTGCCTTAGAAAAGCACTAGCAAACAGGCTAGAAGGAAGGGTGGAGCAACAATGGGGAAACATCAAAACTGCCATCACAGAGGCGACAAGGTGGTAAATGGCTGTCACTCCACAGAGGGAAGAGTGACCAGTGGGGTACCACAGGGATCAGTGCTGGGACCGGTCCTATTCAACATCTTCATCAGTGACATTGCACAGGACCTAGAAGGCAGAATTTCACTGTTCGCTGATGACACAAAGCTCTGTAACAGAGTAGACACACCGGAGGGTGTAGACAGAATGAGAAGGGACCTGCAGAAACTTGAAGAATGGTCAGGGGTTTGGCAGTTGAAATTCAATGCAAGGAAGTGCAAGATAATGCATATGGGGCACAAAAACCCTGGCACAATATATCAGTTGGGGGTGAAGATATAGCATGCACCAAGCAGGAAGGGATCTTGGGGTTATCATCTCTGATGACCTCAAGGTAGGAAACAGTGTGACAATGCAGCAGGTAAAGCAAATAGGATGCTGGGATGTATAGGCAGGGCATCACCAGCAGGAAAAGGGAGGTCATAATTCCGCTATACAAGACACTAGTGAGGCCCCACCTGGAGTACAGTGTACAGTTTTGGAGACCATACCTACGTAAGGACATAGACAGGGTAGAGAAGGTTCAGAGGAGGATGACAAAGATGGTGCATGGATTGCATCACAAGTCCTATGAAGACAGGTTGAAGGAACTGAACATGTACTCCCTGGAGGAGAGGAGGGAGGGAAAGAGGGGATATGATAGAGACATACAAGTATTTAACAGGGAGAAACAGGGTGCAGGAATACACTATTTTTAAGCGAAAAGATGTTCCAGGACTAGAGGCATGGGATGAAGTTGGAGGAGGACAATTCAGAGGAAACATGAGGAAGAATTTCTTCACAGAACAGGTGGTGGACAAGTGGAACACCCTGCCAGAGGAAGTGGTGGGGGCTGAAACAATCACGGGATTTAAGAATGCATGGGATAGACATAAAGGAATTCTGGAGGTCAGGGGTAAGGGGCAACAGACTTCTAGGAAAACAAACTGAACTTACAAGCTCAAATGGGCAGACTGGGTGGGCCATAGGCCCTTATCTGCCGACATTGTCTATGTATCTATGTAAGGCTTTGTGTGAAGCAAATAAACAAATCAAAATGAAAGAAAAAGCCACTATGGTTCTCAAAAGAGGTGGCGGGGAAGGTTAGGGAGAAAAAAATAGCATTTAGGAAGTATAAGGAAACACAGAAGGAGCAGGACAGAGAACTGTACCAGTTAAGGCTGAAGGAAGCAGGGAGAAAAGTCAGAATAGCAAAGGCCCAAACTGAGGAAAAGATAGCCAACTCAGTTAAGAAGGGGGATAAAACCTTTTATAGGTATATCAGGGGGCGTAGAAAGACAAAGGGAGGGATAGCGAGGCTAACTAGAATGGACATTGGTTGGGCAGAGAGGGACAGTGAAAAAGCAGGGATACTGAATGAATACTTCTGCTTGGTATTCACAAAAGAGGAGGGGGGGGGAGGTACCTAATCCATTAACAGAAGCTCTCTGGATAGGGGGGTCAATCCCAGTCCTTTCACAGAAGAAAGGGTTCTTAAAGAACTCCTTAAACTGAAGGTGGACAAAGCAATGGGGCCTGATGGGATTCACCCCAGAATTCTGAAAGAATTAAGGGGAGAACTAATGACACCACTGACTACCCTTTTTAACAAATCATGGGAGGATGGTGTGGTACCTGAGGACTGGAGGAAGGCAGATGTGATTCCCCTTCACAAATGTAGGAGCAAGACAGAGGCAGGAAACTACAGACCTGTTAGTTTGACCTCTGTGATAGGGAAAGTGATGGAATCACTTCTGAAGGAAAGAATTGTGTAGTACCTAGAGGTCAGTGGGGCACAGGACCCAAGGCAGCATGGATTTACAGCGGGAAGGTCATATCAGATGAATCTAATTTATTTCTTTGACTGAGTGACCAAAGTAGTAGACCAGAGAGGGACTGAGGATATGGCCTACCTAGACTTTAGCAAGGCATTTGACACAGTCCCACACAAAAGATTAATAAACAAATTAACCAGCCTGGGAGTGGGTCCCAGGGTGGTAGCCTGGGTAAAACATTGGCTGGACAACAGGACACAGAAGGTAATTGTAAACAGAGTCCACTCTGAAGAAAGGGGGTTTACTAGTGGGGTACTGCAGGGTTCAGTACTGTGTCCAGTCCTTTTTAATGTCTTTATAAGTGACATTGCAGAGGGACTGGAAGGAACAGTATACCTCTTTGCAGATGACCAGGGCCACTGGAAAATTGCGGAAAAGGTTACTCAAAACTGCGGAGCATTTTGCAAAAATTGCGGGAAATTGCAGGGGTTCTACTATAGACTCTGAGTGCTTCACAATAAATCTTTTAATGTTTTCTGCAGCATATATTAGTCAGTATAAATTGCTAAATGAACACTAACACCTGAATATGTTTAAAACATAAAGAAAGGTTTATGTTCCTAACAAGAATACTAAACTGATAAACTATCATAAGTGTTGCCTATCTTCCAAAATTTAAAAGCATCTGCCTCATACAGTGCTAAATAGATTATATAAAGTGAGCTGCAACAAATAAATATTAAATAAAGCCAGAAGAAATATTTTTGTTTGTTTCTGGCTGTAGAATAATGAAGCCCAATCAACAGCTGTTTACATTGCTCTGCCAGCTATTCACCCACTCTGGTACAAGAAAAAATAAGCAGATAAAGTGGTGAATAATTGAGTTTTAGTAAAATGTTGTTAAAGTGTTTAATGGTCATAATTTGTACTGTAGGTACTGTACACTATTTTTGAAATCACATATTTAAACATTAAATCTGGGGGTTATTGAGGCTGGCAGTATAATCTAGAGGTAAGAGTAACAAACTGTGAATGAGCTGATGACATCTAACAGACCTGGGTTTGATTTTCACAACCTTCACTTGCATACCGTATGATTCTGAGATTCTGAGCAAATCACTTAACATCCTCAGTGCTCCTGGGTTGTACCTGAAAACAGGCACTTGTGCCTAATGGGCTTTACATGGTTACCAAAAAATGCAAAAAAATACCAATACATTTTTACTGCATCATACAGTAGTCGGGGTACCCTGTAATTTACCTTTGTTTTACTCTGGCTGCAATGATTTTAATTAGTTAAAGATAAATATTCAGATACATTTTCTGTTTTATAAGCTTGTTTTTAGGCTTTAGTTAGGTTTTCATTGTAGTTTTTGCATGTGTGCATCTAGGGGGTAGCTGCTAAGAGTGAGATCACTGTTATCAACTAGCTTATTCAAGTTTAAAATCGACAGGGTCATCCAAAAATCCTCAGCTGTTTAAATCAAAACTAGTCTGAATCAAAGTGTGCTCACAAGGAATAACTTGCCCTGTCACTTACAACAAGCATTTGTCAATGCCGAATGTTTGCTTGCTGGCATTGGCACTGGTAGTGTAGGAGTTAGAGAGCTGCATAATAAGAATGGCAGTGATGTACTGAACTGAAGCCAACCCCACCACCACCCTGCAGAGAGTGACAGGCATTGGGGTATGCCTTTGGGTCATCAGGTTTAATGGCCACACCATTTCACCACACCCTACTCTGCAGACACCGAGGAGTGTCACGGTGTGCCTTGGCGTTTTTGGCCCTTATGCTCACCCCATTCCATCAGGAAATATGGTGAGATGGGTGCAGTATAGGAGAATGGGGTGACCTTTGGGGCTGAAGAGTCCAAGGCACACCTCCATGCCTCTTACTGGCTGCAGGGTGTGGATGGGGGTGGAATGGTATGAGCATTACAGGTGACAATCCCAAGTCACACCCCTGATGCCTGTCAGTCTCTACAGGGTGGGGCGTTATAGTTGCGAACCCTATCGTCTCAGGCGTTTGTTGGTATTTTCACTCTAAATTTTCAACATGGCTTTTTTGTGACCCCCACGTTGTGAACACTGGCAATATCAGTTTGTTAGCTGAAAGCTGATTTTGCAGAGTGACTACGGCATTTGGCATCACAGGTGCAAAAACACATTTCGAACAGGATGTGGAAAATGACAGCTGTCCTGTTCATGGGGAGGTGTAACAAATGGCAATGTTGAAAATCTGCAGTAAAAATAGTAAAAAAACTGGTGAAGTCATGAGCATGCATAGAAAGTGCACAACACACACCCGTAATGTAATTAGTTTGGGGATTTTTTACAGCAGATTGTCAGCACAGGCATTTTGGGACCTCTGCTCATGAACAGTGTCACTGTGATTTTCTTAATCTGTCCCAAACAATGATTTCCCACAGCGACCACGCATTTCTGTGCTGAAAGTGTGAAAACACATTTCTGCCAGGTTGTCAAAAATGACAGCTGTACTGTTCATAAGGAAGTGTGGAAAAATGCCAGTGGTGAAAATATTGACTGAAAATATTACAATTTCATGAATTTTCGAGGGTGCATGGAAACTGCGCAATGCTCGCTCGTAACAGTCATTTTATGGACTTTTGTCACCAAATTGCTAACATAACCATTTTAAGACCTCTGCTCATGAACAGTGTCTCTGTGATTTTCTTAATCTGTCCCAAACATTGATTTCGCACACCGACTGCACCATTGTGCACTACGTGCACGGAAACACATTTTGGGCAAGATGTGAAAAATGACAGCTGTACTGCTCATAAGGAGGTGTGGTAAAATGACAATGTTGAAAATCTGGAGTGCAAACATTAGAAGTTTGCAAACTTACAAGCGTGCATTAGGAACTTCTGCCAATGCATAGTCGTAAAACAACAGTCATTTTGGATTTTTTCACCAAATTTTCAACATAGCCATTTAGGACCTCTGTTCATGAGCAGTGTCACTGTGATTTTCTTAATCTGTCCCAAACATTGATTTCACACACCGACTCGCCATTGTACGCTACATGCAGAAACACATTTGGCGAGATGTGAAAAATGACAGCTGTACTGCTCATAAGGAGGTGTGGTAAGTGTGGTAAAATGGCAATGATGAAAATTTGGAGTGCAAATATTAAAAATTTGCGAACCTATGAGCTTGCATAGGAACTGCGCAACGCACGCTCGTAAAACAGTCATTTTCAGGAATTTTTTCAGCAAATTTTCAACATAGGCTTTTTGAGAGCTCATCTTATGAACACTGGCACTGTCGTTTCATTAATTGGTCCCGAAAGGTGATTTCACACAGTGACCGCGAAATCACCCTTTGGGCCCGATTAACGCCATGACAGTTCCAGATTTTATGAGGAGGGGTCCCAAAAAACCCATGTTGAAAATTTGGTGCCAAAATTCCAAAAAAATGCCTGAGATATGCATCAAAGTTTAAAAAAACATATTTTGAGACTTCCGGTGACGTCACCATCGAGTATGGTTGCATAGAGAGATAGCTCCCATACAGCCTGCTGGTTATTTCTCCCCAGATCTAACATATTGCCTATCATATCCTGCCTAAGCAAATTAGTATGTCGGGGAGAAGAAATAGAGGACACTCTCGAGCTGAGAAACCCCTACATCAGTCAGATGCACCCAGATGCAAGATGAGGCCTTCGGATAGTCGCAGCGCCTCCCCCGCGAGCAGCGTGGCAGGTGATCAAGAACAAGATCCTGACACCGACAGGGAACTTGAAAAATTATCACGATCCCGGTTTGAAACGCTCCTCAACGAGATCAAGGCATTCCGGGCAGAAAATAAAAAAGAGTTTATGCTTCTGCAAAATCGCCTGAGGTAGAGGAGAGATTGGATCGTACAGAGGAAGCAACTGGAGAGGTCGCTGAGGAGACGCATCGACTTCATACAGCAGTCGATTACCTGGTAGAACAGCAAGAGTTGATGCAGGAAAAGCTCACTGATCTAGAGGCCAGATCCCGTAGGGATAACTTGAGAATTTATGGTCTACCAGAGGGATCAGAGACTGGGAAAATGGAGGAATTTATCACCGACCTGCTAAAGGATGTTCTTGCTCTCCCTCCCACATTCACTTTCAGAGTAGAAAGAGCGCATAGAGCCCTGGTCAGGAAACCCAATGACCGTTCTGCAAGACCTCGATCTGTGGTCCTGAAACTATCCAGCTACAGTGATAAAGAACAAATCCTCAGAACAGCTTGGGCCTTAAAAACTGTCTCATATAATTCATCCAGGCTATTTTTTGACAACGACTATCCCTCTGACATATTGAAAAGGAGAATGGCGTTTGCCCCTATTCTGAAATTGCTGCGGGGAAAAGCTGTTAAATTCCAGACTCCTTACCCAGCTAAGCTGCGGGTCTTCTGGGATTCAGGAACCTTCATTTATTCTTCTCCAGAGGAAATTGTGCCGGAACTAAAGAAACGGGGATGGAATTTCCAGATGACTGGTCCGGTGCAACAGCAGAAACGTCCCCCTAGATCCACCTGGCAGGACCATGTGGACACTCGTAGAGACACAGGCAAGAGGAGAAGATTTCGCTGGCTTCAGGAACTTAAGCAGTACATTGGGCCCAGATCTTCCCGTAAAGACGTCCTGGAAACTGATCCTTTCTCAGCGGATACCTGAACTGGTTTGTCTCAGACATCTTTGAAATTCAACTGAATCTGCACCTCTCCATGCGGCACTCTCAAATACCAGGATATAGTATACTATAGTCCTCTCTGAGTCTGCTGCTTTCCCTTCTGTCTCTCTCTCCCATTAAGGACTTATGATTTGATTTCACTTGTGACTGTTCCAAAGTTGGTCATTTTAGTCTGGACAGTAGGGGATCTCTCTGTTGATTTTATATTGCTCTGAAATTTCAGGAATTAATATGTGAGTGCCTATACTGAAAATGTAAGGGTGCAGGCTACGGGAGCTGCTGGTTACTTCGTTTCCCCTCTGCAGCGATCCCGATCGTGCCTACTGTGGCTATGCCATCAGGTCTCCCTTTTGGTAGGGTTTCTGATGGTTTTTCCCGATGGTTATTCGTCCCCATTTTTCACCCCGAGATTTTTAGGGGTTGGGGAGGCCTGACTCTTCACAAGGTCACAATTCCTCCCAAAGGGCCCTTGTGGTCCTTTTTTCTTGGTGGGGTAATTCTTTCACCCTCCATAGATGGAAGTACTACTGTAAATAGGTTGACCACATTTTGGTCTTTTCTGGTTATATTTTATTTTCTCTCCTATCGTATGCACATACTACAGGGCTGCTTGGAATTTAAACGTGCCATAAAGGTTTTATTATTCTCAGTCTTATTTCCCATGCTGGTACCGAGCCATACACAGGGTTACAGTAGTGAAAGGTTACTTTCTTGGATATTCACTGTGTTCTCTTTAAGTTATTCCACGATAGTGGTGGTAAATTACAGCTGTAGACAGTAACGTTGAGGCACTATGGCAAACAGAACCCCCTTAATTAGGGTTTGTTCCCATAATGTCAATGGACTGAACAACCCTATCAAAAGATATAAGGTGATATCCTCTCTTAAAAAGTTGAAACCCTCCTTCCTTTTACTACAGGAAACCCATCTAAACAGACAAGAACATCAGAAACTTACCAAATTTGGGTTCTCTTTGGTCGTGGCCTCTGTGTATGGTAAGGGTAAGAGGAGGGGAACTGCTATATTGGTTCCTAAAGGTACCCCCCTTTCAGCTAATAACCTCATACTCTGACCCTGAAGGCCGCCTTGCCATTGCGGTTGGCAGGGTGAATAACCAGGAGCTTACTTTAGCCTCTATATATGTCCCCCCAGGGGAAGGTCCCGCAGTCAGGAAACAACTTTTTCAGAAAATATTAGATAAAAGGAAGGGGGTTTTGGTGTTGGGAGGGGACCACAACCTCACATCCTCTTCCCTGGATACTTCTGCCAAAAGACCCTTTAAGAAGTCACCCGCCCACCGGATGGTACAGAGATACCTCTCGGAGGCACACTGGATAGACGTCTGGCGAAATCTTCATCCTAACAAGAGGGAATATACGCACTACTCAGCCCCCCATAAAGTGTATTCCCGCGCATTGACTTCATACATGTCTCTAAAGAGCACTTATATAAAATGGAGAGCTGCACTCATACTCCCACGGTCTTGTCAGATCATTCCATTTTAACATTAAATATACTTTGGGGTAAGGAGAGGACAAACAACTCTTGGAAATTTAATAATTTCTTACTTAATATTAAAGACTTTAAAGAGTTTGTACAGTATAAAATAAAGCAGATTTTGAAAGACAATCAGGGCCAGGACACCAAGAAGGGAGTACTATGGGACACCCTTAAGGTGGTTCTAAGAGGGGAAATAATCAAATATGCTGCCTATCACAAAAAACAGCAGCAGGTCCGTCTAGATAATCTTCAAACCCAGTTGCAAACTCTTCTCGCTTTACATGCAGCAGGTGACGTAGGAGTTTACCCTTTATTATTAGTTACCAAACAACAGATTCAAGGGATCCTTGATATACGAACTGAGCAGGCTTTGCAGCTACTCAAACAGAAATACTATGAGGGAGGCCCCACAGCCACTCATCTGCTTGCTCATAGACTTAGACAGCACAAAGCCAGATCTAATATCTGCCAAATTAGGGACCCGGTTTCAAAGAAACTTGTTACGTTCCCTTCCGAAGTAGAACAGGCCTTTTGTAAATATTATAGCTGCCTCTATGGCTCTGAGCAAGCAGTTACCCCTCAGGCAATTGAAGACTTTTTGGGGACACTCAAGTTACCAGAGATATCCCAAACCCACCAACAACTCCTGGAAAGCCCAATTACCAAGGCAGAATTAGAACAGTCACTTGCAGCTCTAAAGGCTAACAAAAGTCCAGGCCCTGACAGTTATACTGGAGATTTTTACAGGGCCTTTGGAGCAGAATGCTACCTACCTGCTAGAAGCCTGTACGGCCATACAATTGGGGGATCCCACTCCCGATTCCTGGAGATATGCATACATATCTAGCATTTTGAAGCCAGGTAAAGATATGACCTCCTGCTCCTCCTACAGACCCATTTCGGTCCTCAACATTGATTATAAGATTTTCGCATCAATATTAGCCAAAAGATTTCAAACTTTTTTACCCGAAATAATAGACCTGGACCACACTGGCTTTGTTCCAGGTCGCCAGTCCCAAGACAATATTAAAAGAACTCTACATCTGCTGCAGAAGGTGAGATCCTCTGGAACCAGTTTCTTCTGCTTTCTCTTGACGCCGAGAAGGCGTTTGATCGAGTCGAGTGACCTTATCTGTGGGAGGTGCTCAGGAGGGTGGGAATCCTCAGACAGTTGTTAATATATTGATAGCTATGTACTCCATCCCAGGGCGACATTCGCACCATGGTTCCTTTTCCTACCCTATCTCCCTCTCAAGAGGCACTAGACAGGGTGTCCCTCTCCCTTTACTATTCGCATTATATCTCGAACCATTAGCACAGACTCTGAGACAGAGAGCAAGTCACTGGGATAAGAGATCTGTATGGGGAGCATAAATTGGCCCTTATGCAGATGACCTCCTAGTGTACCTTGCAGACCCTGAGTCTGCCCTCCCTCACCTCTGGGATATCCTGAAAAGGTTGGAGCGGTCTCTGGGTATAGAATTAATGAAACCAAAACTGAAGTTTTGACATGCAATTTGTTCCTCTGAAAACCTGAGGCAAGCATTTAACTTTAAGTGGCACTTGGACAATATTGAATACCTTGAGGTTAGCTGTGCCCTCCAGGCAGTGACCTGTTCATGTTGAACTATACCCTTTCTTACTTAAGACCTCCTCCGACCTTGAGAGATGGCGGCCCTTCCACTATCACTCAGTCAACGTATAGAATCAATCAGAATGGTAACCTTCCTCGTTTTTATACCTAGCCCAAACCTTGCCAATACCAATTCGGACACCTTTTTGGGTCTCTACAAAAAAGAATCTCGGCATTTATTTGGGCAAATCACAAACCTCGAATTAAATTGGCAACTCTACAACTTCCTAGGCAGGCAGGGGGCCTGTCTCTTCCAAATTTTAAAGTATATTATCAGGCCTGTCAACTTAGAATCCCTTTCTACTGGCTAGACAAATCCTACATTTCTCGATGGAAGGAGGTGGAATTACAGGAGATGGGGCCCAATGATTTATTTGACATCTTACTATCTTTCCCTCCCAAGGTCAAGATAGAAACTATATCTAACCCTTATACTCAGTCAACACTTAAATGTTGGCAAAAGACCCTGACAGCTAAAACCTTTAAACCTTGGAGACCTGCCCTATTCTCTCTCCCATACCTTGATGCTTTTCTCCCTGGCAAGATGGATGGGGGATTCCTTAGGTGGCTTAACAAGGGCCTACACCTGATATACCATTTCTCTCCTGGAGGCAGGATCCTGTCCTTCACAGAGATAACCCAGAGTTATAGTATTGCTCATAATGATAGGTTCAGATATTTCCAGATCAGGAATTTTATAAATACACTTGGGAAATTACCCTGGGAGGATGCTCCTCCCCCCTAGCTTACTGCTTCATCTGATCACCGCAGTGGAGGGGAAGGCGATTCCTCCTCACCTAATATCTACTTCATATAAGGCCCTCTCTATGACCCAAACCCATTCCCTGGATGCAGCGAGGTTAGCTTGGGAAAGGGACCTGGCAATAAAACTGCCCACCTCAGATTGGGATAGGTATTTAAGGAATACGTATAAGGGGGTGGGTTCGGGGATCTGGAAGGATTTTGCAAGGAAACTTGGAGTTAGATTCTTTTTTGGCTCCTATACGAACCCAGAAATACTTAAAGCAATCTAAAGCTGACTGTTGGAGACAATGCGGTTGTTCATCTGCCAACTTGAGTCACATCTTCTGGTCTTGCCCCATCCTCCAGCCTTTTATTCAACACCTGTCAGGAGCTCTCCAGCAGATGGTATCTCCAAATCTACACTTAAACACCCAAGTCTTTTTATTTGGTCTCCTCCCCCAAGAAATATCTGACACTTACACACAAAAAATTCTAAATTTGTCCCTTTTAGCAGCAAAAAAAGCCATCACAAAAAAATGGTCCTCCCTCCTTGGACCTTTGGCATCATTTGATGATAGACTTATATAAGATGGAGAGACTTACGGCCCTGGTTAACAAAACGCAACAAATATTTGAAATCCTGTGGAGGAAATGGGTTTTATATATTGTGCCTCTGAGACCAGATTTTGTACCTTAGCTTGTGCTATGAGGCGGTAGCTCCTACTAGCTTTCCTTCTCGCACTGTTTTTTTTTTTTTATATATAGCCGATGAGTTATGATCTATTGATGACTTATAGCCTTCATTTTAAATAAGGAAATAGCTATTATTACCTTGACGTATGTGCATTCCTGTTATCCCTTCTCCCTTACTTCCCTTACATAATCCTCCCCTCCTTTCTTGTTGTAAATATCTTGCTCCCATTTTTGTATTCCTTTTAAGAAAAAAAACACAATAAAGATTGAAAGTTAAAAAAAAAAGAAAAAAACATATTTATTGCATTATACAGCTTACTGGCATTTCCTCAGTTCACGGTCGGCTTTGAAGAGTGCAGACGTGTTCCTGGTCCACAGAAGATCATCGCTCCGGACTCCAGAGGTAAGTATAGGGTGAGGGGGGTGTAGGGAGGCAAGGTGCGCAGAGAGTGGGCGCGGGTTGCAGGTGGGAGCCAGGGAGACTGCCGAGGGACCGTTGTTTTGTTTACAGGTTGTTTTTTTTTTCTGGAAGACGACGCGGGATGTTTGCCATGCTGGGGTGGGCTCCCAGTGTGGCAACTGGAAGGCTGTTGGGGGGCCATGGAACCGACAGGAGATTGGGCACCCCCGTTGGCCCTAAATTTTGCCACACTGAGGTGGGCTCCCAGCGTGGCAGCTGGAAGGCTGTTGGGGTGGGGACCGTGGAGTCGATGGGGGGATTGGACACCCCGATAAATGCTAGAAATTTTGCCACGCTGGGTGGCTCCCAGCATGGCAACTGGAAGGCTGTTGGGGGGGAGAGCGCTTCAGTTATCTGATCATGCTCACTGAAGCGGCTCTCTCCCTTTCAACTGTACGGCACTGCATTTTCAACTGCTGTCATACACAGCTGCAGCATTCATTGGCGAACTGTGGCCACACCTGCAAACACAGTGAGGGAATTGGAAGACAGGATGCCACACCTCCAGAAACTCGGATGATGGCACTATGTTTCTTGCACATGTGTGCAAGCAAACATAAAAAGGCTTCATAGTTAGCACCCCATTTAAAGCAGCAGTGCAACAATCTGGTGAAAATTTTGACCTATACTTTTTTATGCTATTTTAGATTGCCACTTACCTCCTGACTTGCATGATAACCTTTTTTCCACAATTTGTGTTTGCTTTAGTACTGTTTTTCATTTCTGAAATAATAAAAGGAGCGCTCCTTTTAATACGGTGTGGATCAGGTCTTCATCAGTATTTTCAGCTGTGTTTGTCCATCAGTTGTTTATATATCACTTCTGTTGTGGCCATACCTCTCAACCTCCTGCCTCACAAATCAGGGACAAGGCTTAAAAACATCAGGGACAAAGGACCAAAATCAGGGACACACCTTCAAAATTAGAGATATCCACCCAGAAAGCTGGTAGAATATGGGGCTTAGTGCAGAATGCATTTTCTAATTAAGAACAAGTTTGTAACTTTAATGCTTGATATTATTTTGTGCTTACAATTTCCACTGTTTAGCCACAGAAACACAAATTTTAGGAGGGACAGAGTAAAATTTTGAGGCAAAATCAGGGACATCGCTGAAAATCAGGGACAGTTGAGAGGTATGGTTGTGACTAAAATTAACTAGTATGCAGCAGGCAGGCTCTCTGACCTTACAGAACAATAGTTGTTCAAAAACAGCTGCGAATACTGAAGAAAACCTGGTCCGAGCCTTATTAAAAGGAGCGCTCCTTTTATTATTTCAGACATAAAAAAAGTACTAAAGCAGACTTAAATTGTGGAAAGATGGGTATCATACAAGTCAGGAGGTAAGTGGCAATCTAAAATAGCATAAAAAAGTATAGGTCAAAATTTTCACCAGATTGTTGCACTGCTGCTTTAAGTGAATGGGATAATTTGCACCTTTTCTCCCATCTTTTGTTTCAGTCTGTGTGGCAACAAAAAGTTTTCTGATAGACTGCTTCAACACAAAACAAATGTTAAGTGTTTAAGAGTACTTATGCTTGGCCAGTGGATTTTGAAACTAAACAAGACAAAGATTCAAAAGAAATCAGTGTCACATAAAACCCTTGCTCTACCTTGCACTGCATTGTTTCAGCCAAACCCAAGTCTGCATGCAAAATTGTCAATATATTGAGAGTATTTTATTCAAAATGTTAATACTTTTTACACAGTTCAATATAAAAACTCAAAAATTTTAAGAAATTGCAGAACATGTCAGTTTTTGCAGAGAATGGTGAAAACTGCAGATTCTGCAAAAAAATTGCGGGTGCAATTTTCCAATGGCCCTGCAGATGACACAAAGATCTGCAACAGGGCTGATACACAAGGAGGCGTGGAAAGGATGAGAAGGTACTTGGCGAGGTTGGAGGAATGGTCAGAAGTATGGCAGCTTGGATTCAATGCAAAGAAGAGCAAAATAATGCACCTGGGAAACAAAAACCCAGGGAAGATTACACATGGGGGGGGGGAGGTAGTAACAACAACAAAAATGGAAAGGGACCTAGGGGTAATCATATCAGATGACGTTAAGGTTGGAAAGCAATGTGAGAAGGCAGTAGGGAGGGCTGGGGGATACTGGGGTGTATAGGGAGAGGCATCACCAACAGAAAACAGGAAGTTGTTATCCCTCTTGAAGACCCCATCTCTGCAAGGACATAGACAGGATGGAGGAAGTCCAGAGGATGGCAACTAAAATGGTGCAGGGTCTGCAAGAGAAGCCATATGAGGAGAGACTAAAGGAGCTTAATATGTGTACCCTTGAGGAAAGGAGGGAGAGGAGGACATGATAGAAACTTTTAATTACCTCAGTGGACTCAACAAAGTCCAAGAGGGTAGCAGTAGGAGCAAGACAGAAGCAGGAAACTACAGACCTGTCAGTTTGACCTCTGAGGTAGGGAAAGTGACGGAATAACTTATGAAGGAAAGAACTGTATAGTACCTAGAGGCCAGAGGGGCACAGGACCCAAGGCAGCATGGATTCACAGCGGGAAGGTTATGTCAGATGAATCTAATTGATTTCTTTGACTGGGTGACCAAAGTAGTAGACCAGAAAGGGGCTGTGGACATGGCCTACCTAGACTTTAGCAAGGCATTTGACACAGTCCCACACAAAAGATTAATAAACAAATTAACCAGCCTGGGAGTGGGTCCCAGGGTGGTAGCCTGGGTAAAACACTGACTGGACAACAGGACACAGAAGGTAATTGTAAACGGAGTCCACTCTGAAGAAAGGGAGTTTACTAGTGGGGTACTGCAGGGTTCAGTACCGGGTTCAGTCCTTTTTAGTGTCTTTATAAGTGACATTGCAGAGGGACTGGAAGGAAAAGTAATCCTCTTTGCAGATGACACAAAGATCTGCAAAAGGGCTGATACACAAGGAGGCGTGGAAAGGATGAGAAGGTACTTGGCGAGATTGGAGGAACGGTTAGAAGTATGGCAGCTTGGATTCAATGCAAAGAAGTGCAAAATAATGCACCTGGGAAACAAAAACCCAGGGGAAGATTACACAGTGGGGGGTAGTAACAACAACAAAAATGGAAAGGGACCTGGAGGTAATCATATCAGGTGACCTTAAGGTTGGCAAGCAATGTGGGAAGGCAGTAGGGAGGGCTGGGGGGATACTGGGATGTATAGGGAGAGGCATCACCAGCAGAAAACAGGAAGTTGTTATCCCTCTGTACAGACAGTTGATGAGATCCCATCTGGAGTACTGTGTCCAGTTCTGGAGACCCCATCTCAGCAAGGACATAGACAGGATGGAGGAAGTCCAGAGGAGGGCAACTAAAATGGTGCAGGGTCTGCAAGAGAAGTCATACCAGGAGAGACTAAAGGAGCTTAATATGTATACTCTTGAGGAAAGGAGGGAAAGGGGGGACATGATAGAAACATTTAAGTACCCCAGTGGAATCAACAAAGTCCAAGAGGGTAACATCTTTCAGAAAAAGAGATGTGCAAGAACAAGGGGACACAATTTGAAGATAATGAGAGGACGGCTCAGGGGCAATGTGAGGAAGAATTTTTTTCACAGAGAGGGTGGCGGACGCATGGAACAGCCTTCCTGAGGAGGTTGTGGGGTCTAAAACTATGGGAGAATTCGAGAATATATGGGACAGACATAAGGCAATTTTTGTGGGCGGTAGGAAGAAATAGGCTGTTGGTTAACTAGGATCTGCAGCTTTTCCTGTAGGTAGGGAAATAGGCATCTAGGTGGGCCAAGCGGTCCTTATCTGCCGTCACAGTCTATGTTTCTATGTTACTTCAGGTCTGCTTTAGCCATAGGTTCGAATGGGGCATCCATCAACTTGGCTATACACAGGTTCATGTCCCCGGGGGAGGGGGGGCCCTAAGTGGGTGCTCAAGGTATAGCAGGCCTTTAAATAACTGTTTGAAAATGGGATGAGAAATTACCGATTTCTCCTTGCCTACTGAAATGTAGGCTGGAATGGCTGCCAGGTGGACTTTCAGGGATGAAGCTCTAAGGTTTGAGGCCTATAGATGAACTAGGTAATCTTGTATGGAGGGCAGTCTAGGTTACAGAGGATTAATCTGCCCATCTTTACACCATACAGGGAATCTCTTCCATTTGGAAGCATAAGTGTTTTTGGTACTTGTTTTTTTAACTAGTCTAAGAATTCTCAGGACTTGCTCTGAATACTGAGAATCAGAGAACTCTAGATCTTCCAAGTACCAGGCTGTGAGGTGAAGAGACTCCAGGTTGGACTATGTTATCCCCATCTGAAGCAAGGTCAGAAGACTGTGGCTCGGCGGAGGGTGAATTTTCAGCTTGACTGCCAGGGCAAGGAACAGAGAGTACCATGGCTGCCTTGCCCAGTCTGGAGTCACAAGAATTCATAGTTGCTGGCTGTCTCCTGAGCTTGAGGAGCCCTCTGAGAATCGGGAAAAGGAGGGAAAGCATGCAGGAACCTTCCTGTCCAGTTGAAGGACAGAGCATCCACTAGCACTGTGCCGAGTGCTGGAGGCTTGCTGCAGTACAGGGGCATCTGGTAGTTGTATTTGGAGGTGAAGAGGTCTATCTCAGGAGTGCCCTACCTCCTGAAGACCGCAGCCATCACCTGTCTATTTAGGTTCCACTTGTGGTGGCCCTGGCTGATATGGTTGAGGGAGTCTGCCAGCACATTGTCTTTGCCTGGCAGGTGAATTGCAGTTAGTTGCATGTCCAGGAAGTAACCCAGTAACTAAATCTTCACAGCCTCTGTGCAGAGCTTTGGAGATCTTGTGCTCCCTTGCTTGTTAATGTAAAACATGGTGGTGGAGTTGTCTGTCCTGATTTTGATAGATTGGCCCTTGTGCTGGGGGCGGAGGCTATTATGGCTAGGTACACAGCTCTGAGTTTGAGGTTTTATGACATCTGAACTCCCTGGAGACCACATCCCGCTTATGGACTGGTCTGCCAGGTGTGCCCTCCACCCCAGAAGGGAGGCGTCTGTAGTGAGCATTCTAGAGGGTTCCTTCTGTTGGAAGGGGATTCCTTCTCTGAGGTTGTGCTTGTCTTTCCACCAGTCCAAGGCCTGTAGGAGAGTCCTGGTCACTGGAACCAGCTTTGACAGGGAGTCTGTTTTTTGAGACCAATGAGCTCTCAGATCGTACTGAATGTCTCTCGTCTGAAACCTGGCACCTGGGACTACTGCTGTAGTACAGATCATGTGGCCTAGAAGTTATAGTAAGTGCCTGGCTGGTCTTGGTTGGTCGGGTTCAAATGAGTCTGCCAGGGTCTGGAGATTTTTCTACCCTGTCTAGGGGGAGCAGGGCTTTCCCTTGCTGGGTATCCAACTCTGCTCCAATGAATTCCAGGAGTTGAGCTGGCTCTAGCTGAGACTTTTCTGTATTGATCAGGAAACCCAACAATTCCAGGGTGAGCTGAGTGAGCTGTAGCAAGTCTCTGAGCTTTTGAGCAGACTCGTCTACTATGAGCCAGTTGTCTAGGTAAGGAAAGACAGAGAATTCCTGTTTTCTTAGATAGGCTGCAACTACTGCCAGGCACTTTGTGAAGACCCTGGAGGCTGAGGACTGGCCGAATGGTAGTACTGCAGACTGGTAATGGCCAGAGGGGAGTCAGAATCTGAGATACTTTCTGTGAGATGGCCTGATTGGGATGTGAAAGTAGGCATCTCAGGTCTAGGGAGGCTAGGCAGTCTCCCTGTTGCAAGGAGGGGATTACTACTGACAGGGTGATCATTCTGAACTTGGGATTGAGCAGATGCTTGTTTAAATACCTGAGATCTGCCACTGTAAGGGGCATTAAGCACCTTCTGCTGGACATCAGCAGCAAAGCTTGAGACCCTCAACCAGGAGTACCTACGTAGGCATATGCCTATGGCAGCACCCCTGGCAATAGTGTCAGCCATATCACAGAGGGCCCTGCGGAGGTGCTTGCTAATGTCCTCAGCCATCTGCAGACATTTCTGAAGTTCCTGCTTCTGTGTGCAACCTGGGAGGGCCTGGGAGGCAGCCATGCCCTTCTTCCAGTTTGAATTTTGGTACTTAACCATTTGAGACAGGTAGTTTGCAATCCTCTACCCAAGGGTGTAGGAGGTATAAACCCTCTTACCCCAAAAGTCAATTTTGTGGTATTTTTTATCCGGTGTGGAAGAAGCTAAAGTGCGTGAGTGCCTTAGACCTGTCATGGGCTGCCTTAATGACCACTAAGTCTGTTTCAGGCTGTTCAGCATAGCAGGGAAACACCTGTGGGCATGTGAAGTTTATCCACCCTGAGGGATATAGCTGGCACCATCTCTGGCCTATGCCAGGCTGCTGTGGCCGCATTCCTCAAAGCAGGCAAGACTGGAGGAATGATTTGGGGAGGAGAGTCTGGGATCTCCAGGAAGTTCACCAGCTCCTTCCTGGTGACATTTCTTCCTCAGTGTGAAAGCCCAAGGCTGAGGACAATTGCTTCATCACAGTCAAAAATGTGGATCCTCAGGAGACTTAGGAGTATGCTTAGCAGAATCCTCACTGACAGAGGAAGCTGTGGACCTGTCAGAAACCAGGATATTTTCCTCTTCATCCTTCTCATCATCATCAGGGAGACTAAGGTCTGGATGGTACTCCTCCTCGACGTCAACCTCTTCTAGATCCAGGTCCAATATCGGATGTTCTGCACAGCAGGAGCAGGACAGAGAACTTTATCAGTTAAAGCGGAAAGAGGCAGGGAAGGCAGTCAGAATAGCAAAGTCCCAAACCGAGGAAAGGATAGCCAGTTCTTTTAAGAAGGGGGATAAGACCTTTTATAGGTGTATGAGGGAGTGAAGAAAGATCAAAGGAGGGATACTGAGGCTTAATAAAGGGGAGGGAATGTGGGTAGAGCGTGACAGTGAAAAAGCAGGGATACTGAACGAATATTTCTGCTCAGTATTCACAAAGGAAGAGGAGAGGGAGGTACCTAAGCCAAACAAGAGAAACACTCTGAAGACGGGGGTTGATACCAGTTCATTTACAGAAGAAAGGGCTCTGAAAGAACTAATAAAATTGAAGGTGGACAAAGCAATGGGGCCTGATGGCATTCACTCAACATAGAAACATAGAATTTGACGGCAGATAAGGACCGCTTGGCCCACCCAGTCTGCCCATTTCCCTACCTACTGGATAAGCTGCAGATCCTAGTTAACCAGCAGCCTACTTCTTCCTACCCCAACCCCCCAGAATTGCCTTATGACTGTCCCATGCATGCTTGAATTCCACCACTGATTTTGACTCCACAACCTCCTCCGGAAGGCCGTTCCATGCATCCACAACCCTCTCTGTGAAAAAATACTTCCTTAAATTATCTCTGAGCTGCCCCCCATCTTCAAATTGTGCCCTCTTGTTCTTGCACACCTCTTTTTTTGAAAGATGCTACCCTCTTGGACTTTGTTGATTCCCTTGAGGTACTTGAAAGTTTCTATCATGTCCCCCCTCCTCCTTTCCTCAAGAGTATACATATTAAGCTCCTTTGTCTCTCTTCATATGTCTTCCGGTGCAGACCCTGCACCATTTTAGTTGCCCTCCTCTGGACAGCTTCCATCCTGTCTATGTCTTTGCGGAGATTGGGTCTCCAGAACTGCACACAGTACTCCAGATGGGGTCTCACCAGCTGTTTGTACAGTGGGATAATAACTTCCTGTTTTCTACTGGTGATGCCTCTCCCTATGCATCCCAGTATCCCCCCAGCCCTCCTTGCTGTCCTCTCACATTGCTTGCCCACCTTTAGGTCATCTGATATGACTACCCCCAGGTCCCTTTCCATTTTTGTTGTTGGTAGTATCTCACCCCCCATTGTGTACTCTTCCCCTAGGTTTTTGTTTCCCAGGTGCATTACCTTGCACTTCTTAGCATTGAATCTAAGCTGCCATACATTTGACCATTCCTCTAACCTTGCAAAGTCCCTTCTCATCTTTTCCACCCCACCCTGTGCATCAACTCTGTTGCAGATCTTTGTGTCATCTGCAAAGAGACATACTTTTCCTTCCAGTCCTTCTGCAATGTCGCCTATAAAGACATTGAAGAGGACCGGTCCTAATACTGAACCCTGCAATACTCCACTAGTAACCCTCCTTTCTTCTGAGTGGACTCCATTTACTATTACTCTCTGTGTCTATTCTCCAGCCAATTCTTTACCCAGGCTGTCATCTTGGGACCCACTCCCAGGCTGGCTAACTTGTATATTAATCTTTGTGTGGGACTGTGTCAAATGCCTTGCTAAAGTCTAGGTAGGCCATGTCCACAGCCCCTCCCTGATCTACTACTTTGGTCACCCAGTCAAAGAAATCTATCAGATTCGTCTGGCATGACCTTCCCGCTGTGAATCCATGCTGCCTAGGGTCCTGTGCCCCTCGGGCCTCTAGATACTCGACAATTCTTTCCTTCAGAAGTGATTCCATCATTTTCCCTATCACTGAGGTTAAACTAACAGGTCTGTAGTTTCCTGCTTCTGCCTTGCTCCCACTTTTGTGAAGGGGAATCACATCTGCCCTCCTCCAGTCCTCGGGTACCACCCCATCCTCCCATGATTTGTTAAAAAGGGTAGTCAGTGGTGTCACTAGTTCTACCCTTAGTTCTGTTAGAATTCTGGGATGAATCCCATCAGGCCCCATTGCTTTGTCCACCTTCAGTTTTAAGAGTTCTTTCAGAACCCTTTCTTCTGTAAATGGGCTGGTATCAACTTCTGTATCCAGAGTGTTTCTACTGTTTGTTTTATGTACCTCCCCCTCTTCATTTGTAAATACTGAGCAAAAATATTTGTTTAGTATCTCTGCCTTTTCACAGTCTCCCTCTGCCCACCCTCCCTCCCCTTTATTAAGCCTCACTATCCCTCCCTTGGTCTTCCTTCGCTCCCTGATGTACCTATAAAAGGTTTTATCCCCCTTCTTAACTGAGTTGGCTATCTTTTCCTCGGTTTGGGCCTTTGCTGTTCTGACTGCCTTCCCAGCCTCCTTTTGTTTTAACTGATACAGTTCTCTGTCCTGCTCCTTCTGCGATTCCTTGTACTTCCTGAATGCTTTCTTTTTCTCTTGAACCTTCACTGCCACTTCCTTTGAGAACCATAGTGGTTTCTTACATCGTTTTGTTTTGTTTATTTACGTCACACAAGGCTCGTTACCTCTGTGGCGGCAGTTTTATTATTCCCATTGTTCTTCCACCCCTCCTTCCTGCCCATTTGCTAGTGCATTCCTTAGGCACCCACCCATTTTGGCAAAGTCAGCCCTCCTAAAGTCCAGTACTTTTGTCTTTGTATGGCTTGACTCTATTGCTGTGTTTATTGTGAACCATACTGTTCGATGGTCGCTAGTTCCCAGATGGCTACTCACTTCTACATCTGTGATCCTCTCTCCATCTCCATTTGAGAGAATCAAGTCTAATATTGCTCCCTCTCGAGTGGGCTCCAGTACTAGTTGTCTAAGGCATGCTCCCTGTAGGGCATCTAGAATAACTCCACTCTTGGAAGTGGCAGCTGCAACTGCACTCAGTTAACATCTGGCATATTCAGATCACCCATCAGCAATATCTCCCCTTTTTCTGCCATTCTAAGTATACTTTCTGTCATTTCCTTGTCCATTTCCTCCTCCTGAGAAGGGGGTCTGTATACAACCCCTGTGCAGATTGTGGTGCCATTGCCTGTCTCCAAATTTACCCACAGTGCTTCTTCTCCTCCCTGTTTACCCTTCTGTTCTGTTGCTTTTATTCCTTCCCTTATGTAAAGAGCTTCTCCTCCTCCTCTTTTACCCTCCCTGTCCCTCCTGTAGATAGTGTATCCTGGTATGTTTACGTCCCAGTCATGGTTTTGTGTGTACCATGTTTCTGTGACTGCCACGATATCCAGATGTTCCTCCTCCACTCAAGAATTCTAAAAGTACTAAGGGTAGAACTAGTGACACCGCTGACTACTCTCTTTAACAAATCATGGGAGGATGGGGTGGTACCTGAGGACTGGAGGAGAGCAGATGTGATTCCTCTTCACAAAAGTGGGAGCAGGACAGAGGCAGGAAACTACAGACCAGTTAGTTTGACCTCAGTGGTAGGGAAAATTATGGAATCACTTCTGAAGGAAAGAATTATTGAGTACCTAGAGGCCTATGGGGCACAGGACCCAAGGCAGCATGGATTCACGATGGGAAGGTCGTGTCAGACGAATCTAATAGATTTCTTTGACTGGGTGACCAAAGTAGTAGAGCAGGGAGGGGCTGTGGACATGGCCCACCTAGATTTTAGCAAGGCATTTGATACAGTCCCACACAAAAGATTAACACACAAGTTAGCCAGCCTTGGAGTGGGTCCCAAGGTGGTAGCCTGGATAAAAATTGGCTAGACAACAGGACCTAAGGGTAGTAGTAAATGGAGTACACAGTGACGAAGGAGAGTTACTAGCGGGGTACAGAGGTTCAGTACTGGGACCAGTCCTTTTAATGTCTTTATAAGTGAAATTGCAGAGGAACTGGAAGGAAAAGTATGTCTCTTTGCAGACGACACAAAGGTCTGCAACAGGGTTGATACACAAGATGGAGTGGAAAGGATGAGAAGGGACTTGGCAAGGTTGGAGGAATGGTCAAATGTATGGCAGCTCAGATTCAATGCTAAGAAGTGCAAGGTAATGCACATGGGAAACAAAAACCCAAGCGACTAAGAGGCTGGGACCCGGGGGACCTCTGCCTGGAACTGGCTACCTACTGATTCATCAGAATATATTTTAAAGTTTCTTTTTGCATCACTTGAGGGTAGTTTGATTAGACTTCTAGCAGAGCTCACAGTCAGCAACTTTGTGGTCCGGTCCAAGACAGCAGACACAGAGAGAATGTTTGTATGTGGAGGCAATCTTCTTTCCACAGCAGCAGCGACAGAAAAGAGAAGTTGAAGGATTAACTCTCGACATAAACAAAATGAAAGACTCTTTAATAAGAGATTCTAAAAATTTGCAGAGAAAAAGGTGTAGGTGAAAAAATGGAACGAGACTGCATCGGAGCCATGCGATAGAGTCGATGACGGGAAAGAACTGGAGGGAGCGGGCCTGTCCACAACTTTAGAGGGTAAGTGATGTTGACAACATAGGGGGCCTCAGTTGCACTACAGCAAATCTTTCATGTGGAACCTGCTTCACCGACAGTGAATTTTCTACGGTGTGACCTGATGACTGGGATACCCCCAAAGAAGATCTCCCAAATAATGTACTACACTGATCATTTTAAAAATGAGAAATTAAAAACCATATGCGATGGGTCCATTTGATGGTCCATCAGGTGCATGTAGAACTTCTGTGCCAGTGATCCAAGTTTGGGAGCATACTGTGAGATCCAGGGTCAGTATAGGGAGTACTGCTGAGTGCAGTGTGAGCCTACTCAGAAAGGGAGACACCCACAGACCAGCATTACAACGGCCCCCATGGTGGGCTAGGAAGTCTACACCTTCGTAAGGGGCAGTGCTGCCTTGCACCTAGTGTGAACTGCAATGTTCAAGGCTGCCAGAGGCCTAGGGAAGACTGCAAACACTAAGCAAATGAGATACCAACATGGTATAGCTGTAGGACAGTTGTAAAGTGCTATGCTCTGTAACACTTACAGTTATTGCTATGAATCTGAGGAAGGGCTTCCAGACTTACCATATATCTGCTGCAGTGCCTTTCTGTCCAGTGGGTCCAGCTCTACTCTGGTGTTCTGTATGATGTAGCTGGGCTGCATGACAGAGGTACTGCGGGAAGCATGGCTTAATCCAAGGACATGGCCAATCTCGTGCAGGGCAACCTACACAGTTGGAAAAAGGAGTAGTTTTCATCTTTAATGCTTACTTAGATAGGGTCTAAAAAACAATACCAGAAATGAGTAAAGACGTTAAGTTCATATCACTCATTCCACTTGAATTCATACAACTGGAACAGAACAAAGTTGTGAGCAACTGTTTTAATACGGAAACACAAAATGTAGCATAGTGCAGTAGAAGTAATGTGATCTGTCTGAGATGGAATATACTGCCCCCACTAGCTGAGCAATTTGGCAAACTGGGCACCATAAGCCTTCAATGACAATTTTCTCCCTTACATTACAGATTCTGCAGTTGGAGGTATTTAGGTACAGTACAAGGAGACAACTGACATCACATACAGTATGCCAAGTCCATTTAGATCATTCAGAGTAAGCATACTACAGATGCAGTTGGCAGGAAAGCAAAGTATGGGATTCATACTCCTGACATCACACTGACCATTGCTGAACAACGTAAATCAGTGAAAACAATCATAAATTCCAATAACTGGAAAGAATGTGGGTTTTTATTTAAGCCCCACCCCTTGCTGGAGTACTAAACTAATTCTGTTTAAAAATGCTGAATAACTAAGTGATATCTCCTGCCTAATTATTCTGCTTATCAATAATATCATCTTATCTCAGCCTTTTTTTATTCTATAATCTACTTCTGCTCCTGGCCATGGCAGGCGTGGCTCCCCTCGACTCCTGTTTCACCGATCCCCCTTGCCCATCATCTCCCCAGCCTTACCTTGTGCAGCCAGTACCCCACGGATTCCCCTCATGGCAGCATCAGAATGGGAAGGCTTGTCCTCCTCCCAGATGCCTGAATCGAGTTCTGCCGACCGGTAACCTGGTGATACACAGGTGTGAGTGCTGTGTGTGGGTGTCATGAATGCCTGTTGTGACTTCCATTTTTCTCCCCACCTATCCCTCAGCCACAGCACACACAAGCAGCACACGCGCCTAGAGACATACATACATCCTGGGACCATGACTCCCTCCCTCATCCCGTGACTTGTGTCTGTTGCTCGGGCTCACATGGGCTACCACCAGTTCTCCACTCGGTGGCAGCCAAGAGCTGAGATGGCCAATCTCCCTGATCTTGGACAGGAGAGCTGCCAGGTGGCCACTCAGTTCTCTCAACGCTCTCCCCTCCCAGCCGGATCTACGACTGGTCGACAAAAATCTTGTCGAATGACCAGACAGTGAAACTGGCATGTCGACCGCATTTTGCGGTCAGCATACGGTTTCAGTTACAGGGACTAGTTTTCTTTGGAGGGCTTTGTCCCCTGAGCCCCCCCATGCAGGAGGCTGCACCTCCTCACTATAGATTCTCAACTCTGACTTGGAGCTGACTGTGGGGAAGGTTGCAACACCCCGAAAAGACAGTGCCGTGTTCCAGCACTGACACTACAGTAACCTGGCGCTGTAATCGCTGTAGTGTCAGTCACCACCGAAGTTTCATGGTCGGGGTGGTATACCCTCCTAGCCAACTATTGGGAACTCATGCTCACTCCCAGACATGGGTCACCAGCATGGCAGAAGGCAAGGCCTTAGCCCTCTGAGCCACTGGGCTGGCCTTAACCTCAGTCTTAACTCCCATCCACCATTCTTTTTTTACTATAGCCTAAAACCTAAATTTCAGTTTACAATACTTATTAAGTAAGCAATAAGCTGTGATGATGGTGCATGTCTTATGCTGATCTTACCTCACGCTCAGGGGCATAGTGAGGTATGATGTCACAGACAGTGTGCCTTCATTCCTTAGAAGTGTGGTTTGATAAGCATAATGCCCACTCCCAGCTTGCCTTTTTTTTAACTTTATTTTCAAGTTTGCAGGCATTACAGAATGAGACAGTTGCTACGCAGAATAAATAGTCCATCACATAATGGACAGTAATAAATTTGCTGACATGTCAGTTTCATGAGCTTCCCACAACAGCTTCCATGGGTGACAGGTTCATTTGGTGCACCATGTGTGCCACCTCTAAACCAATGCCCACATGGCTACCCACTCTATAACTGCCCTGCCAATTGACCTCGGCTAGCCCCCTCCCCCGGGTATCAGCCCAAAAATGTGCCCTGTTGCAACCCCTTAGAATAGGATGCCACATTACCTCAAACTTTTCTCTGTCCCCCTGTGCATAAAGCTGCACCTTTTCCTGCTTCATACATTCCAGCATGTTATGTATCCAATGGGTGACTAATAGGGATCCACACTGCCCCATGCATGTGCCAGCGTTTTTCTGGATGTTACTAGAGTCAGATTCCAAAGACTACCCTGAGCTAACTGCTCATACTTAGGTCCTGCCCCAAGTAGAAGTTCTAATGGGGATATGGGCAGTTGTGACCTAATATCTTATCCACGACAGAATATACCCCTTTGTAGAATGCAAGAATCTTGGGGCTTTACAAGGCGGAGTGTCTTATTGTGCTTATTACATGGGTAAGCTGAGAATATTTTAAAAAGGCAACTTTTTTTATTAAAAAATATTTTCTTGGGCCACCCAGTGGCATGGAGGGCTGAGGCATCACTGCTTTACCTTCTGCCATGCCGGTGACCCGTGTTTACAGTCCAAGCGGGTCACCAGGGATTGGCCGGGGAGGGAGAGGCTCGAGCGTCTGAAGGACAACTCTCCTCTCCCAGGGAGAGGTGGGACCAGAGACCAGTGCATGCCTGGTCCCTTGTAGTGACTGGAGGCTGGCACAATGGCTCCAAAAAGATGGGGTGGAGACCAAGCAGACACCCGGCATGCCAAGTGCAGAAGTGTGCGCACCTCAGTCACTGGCATCACTGCACACCATGGCTCCACACTCGGGGACAGGAAGAAACATGGAGGCTGAAAAATTCCACCGACCGGCAGGATGAAGCTGGCCCCCCCACAGGTGCCGCACCCAGACAGCTGGCACCTCAAGCCAGAGGTAATCTGAATGGATGCCAGGGTGATGGGGCTGGGGGTGGGCGGTGAAAGTGGGCTGTCGGTATGAAGATAAAAAATAAAAAGAAAGTAAATAAAATATATATATGTTTTCTTTTGTTAAAAGTCAAACTAGTAAAAAGTAGTCCCTCCAAAGCTGTCAAGCATCTGTCTATCCATACAGGCAGAAGACAGAATGTCTGTTTATGATGAAATGCAGGAATTAAAACTTTGGCAGAATTCTGCAGACTCAGTATTCACCTATGCCCACATAAACACACACAGAGTACACCTATCTCCACATAAACATACACAACAGAAAGCCTCAGTAATCAGGAATTTAGTTTTACAGTATCTGTGGCAATGCATGCAGCAAAGATTTTCCTCGTAGGCAGGTAGGAACGGTTGGGGGGGGGAGGCCCTGGTCACATAAGAAGTTCTAGAAAAATAAAACTGAGTAGCAGTTATTTTATTTAAATGCCTGTATGAGTGCAAGGTGGGGAATATAAAGGAAAATAACATTTAATCAGTTTGTTCTTTTTATTTAAATGAAGCATTATTTTTAGGGACTAGATTATTTTTAGTGAATAAAGGCAGTAGCCCTGTCCGTAATGGCAATCAGGAATTTTTGAAAAAGTCAATGATATCGTTAGTGTGCTATGTCCTAATTGGCAACATTTTTTTTATGCCCTGGCACTGCACTGCCTCAGTGCACTGGCTGTGACCAATCAGGAGGCTGTATTTCCCCTATCCTGTTATAAAATGTTCTCCCCCTCACCTTTTCCCATCCTCAGCCCCCGGAGTCTGAATTGCCATAGAAGCATCTCTGCTCCAGCCTGGAGGGCAGCTGGGCAGTTACTTTCACAGTCAAAGCCAATGTAACTCAGTAAGAGTCCAGCAGGGACAGCTCAAACACAGGGTGGCCCATTTCCTCTGTTCCAGGAGGACAAAAGTTTCACCAATATGTGATCCCTTCCCCAGTCAGATCCAGTGTGTGATTCCCGGGCTCAGGCTGACCCCAGTCTCTCAGAAGTTTACATAATTCCTTAATTAATATTAAATATTTAGCAAAAATGAATACAGAAGATGCAAAAGTCAACTTTTATAAACTCCCAAAGACTTTGGGCTGACTCTTCAAAGGCCTTGAACAGCTTTCCAGTGGATTTGTGCCACATTTGTACGAACAGCACTTGAAAGTTAGACAACTCAGGTGCAGCTGCTGCAGTTTGCGGCACTTAAAATGGAGCATACAATATGTCAAAATAGTGTATTGTAGCTTATGGCGTTATTTTATGTAAGCTGCTGTAAAGTTTCAAAAGTGTTGCAAAGGTGTAAAAACATTTGAAATTAGCATTTAAAAGTTTTGATGCATTTTGGAGGATACAGGCACAGCTCAAAATTGGGAACTGTAAATGTCTCCCCCCCCCCCCTTTGAAGATTCAGCCATTTTATCCTACACAGCTCAGAGTTTTTTTGTATTTTGAGTTAAATCCTCCACGGAGTCTTGCAATTTAGTCAGTTTGTTAATACAAGGCATCATTCACATACATACAAGTGATGTCTGAATAACAGTCAGATAGATATAAGCAGTTGACATCGTAAAATGGATGGGGATAATGCTGTGTCCTGATTGGTCAGCAGCTGTGCGCTGTGAGACCACTACCAAAAGGTAACAAAATGTTCTGGCAATCAGGACCCAGTGTATAAAATAAAATTAATGGACAAACATTTGGAATTTTCTAAATTTAAATGGGTGCCACGTTTTCTACACTAACATCTCCCCGAAAAATGTAACTCCTGTTCCTCTATAGTTAGAAGCCAAACAGCAACAATTCAAATGGCTTGCAGGGTCGTTCATAAAATCTGGCATCCCTCTCAATTCTGGTTGAAGTCATCGGTAACCTCCTTCCTGTGAAATCATTACAGGCAGGTAGTGGGGGGTGGGTGGGGTGGAGTTGGCACTGCTGAGACTGGAATGAGGCAATGCAGAAAAAAACAACTTTGAAAAAGCAGTGTTGCTGAAGGACTGTGGCTAGAGAGGGGGTACAAACACTAGAAGATAAATGTTATATCCAGGCATCAGGGCCCACTGGATGGACATGGAGTTGGGTCACTGACAACTGCAATGACTTACCAGTGGCACAGTAAAGTTAAGAGGTGTTAGGGTTGGGGCTGACTTTAGGGAAGGATGCCCATTAGCAACTGGGTGGCAAAACAGCAGAACACTTCACACAAGGCACTACACCATTCTTTGACTCAGTCACAGTCACTAACCAGCATCTTAGTCTGTGAAAACCCTCTCTGTGCCCTCTGACATTTGGTTAAGTGAATTTCAGTGTGTCACTGTCATAGGTTGGACTCCTTCCTCTTGGGATAAATGCCTGTCTTTGTTTTTTAGTGCAAACAGGCAGCAATGCAGAAGGATGAAAAGTCTGTCTTAGACCATCTTAGGGTAGCTGGTTCATTCCACTGGGGTGTCAAACAGACGAGGCATATTGAGGAGTCCTGGTAGGACGAAACACATGTCTGTGGCTTCTATTGGCACCCTTTGCAAACTGTGTGAGAGGCCTTTCGGCACCATGCAATTCTGCATAAAGTTGAACCAGCATAATATTCTGTGGTGATTTCCATATGCAGCCCATGATGCTTTGCAATGTGGAGGCATGTGTGATTTTATATTTCTTTGAAACTTGGCTTCCTGGCCAAATGCCCTTTGGGGTAACCATTGCCTCAGTGCTAGCACCAGAGGTTCTTTGTCTTTTCAATTTTGTTTTCGTTTTAATTGCGTTCACCACAACATAACCCAGATAGACCATCTTAGGGTAGCTGGTTCATTCCACTGGGGTGTCAAACAGACAAGGCATACTGAAGAGTTCTGGTAGGATGAAACACGCATCTATGTCTTCTGTTGGCACCCTTTGCAAACTGTGTGAGAGGCCTTTCAGCACCATGCATTTCTGCTTAAAGTTGAACCAGCATAATATTCTGTGGTGATTTGCATATGTAGCCCATGATGCTTTGCATTGTGGGGGCATGTGTGATTTTGTATTAGTTTTGTGATGCTACATATTAGGATTGAGAATGGGACAGAAGATATTTTACATTCCTAATGATATGCAATACTGATATACCCGAATCCATGGAAAGTTTAAATACTTAGCAGCAACAGTAGACTTCGAGAGAATCTCCACCATAGAGCCACACACTCTAAACTAGGTATGGGTGAAAGCTGCAAATTCCACCTTGGCAGAACTTTCACGGAATTTCAGAAATTCTACAAAAGTTTGCGCACTTTCGCCTATGGCAATATCAGAAACTTCTGCCCATTTTCCACAGATTTTTGTTGTTTTCCATGGAATTCTTGGGCTGAACTGCGTAACAGTACATTAAACTGTGGAATTTATTCCATCCGCAGTTTAATGTATTATTCAGTGATACAGCCCCCCCCCCGACAATCACTGGCCCCTGCCGGCCTCTGGTTTCCTGTGCCTCCTCACTGATCACTGGTCCCATATCGCCCCTCCATATAAAAAAAATAATATGCTCATTCCCTGGTGGCTAGTGGCCCCCCACCCACTAATCACCAGCCCCATATACATTTTTTTTAGTGTCCATCCAGTCCCTCCACCCACCCACTGATTGCCCCTCCATATCAAAAATAAAATACCCTCACTCCCTGGTGTCTAGTGACCCCCACCTGCCCATCACCCATGGGACCAGCAATCAGTGTGGGGGGCACAAGACACCAGGGGCCACAGGTCAGCGATTGATGGGGGGGGTTAATGAATTAAACTGTGGGGTGGGGGGAAGCCGCAGAGCTGAACACTGACAGTGATTAGTTCTGTGGAATTTTTTTCCCCGCAGTTTAATACATTAACCCACAGGTCTTACATTTATTCCACAGTTTTCTAGTGAGCTGGCAAAATTATTTCCGAATTTCACAGAAGCGAAAGTCTGACTTTCACTGAAAATCCGCTGGCGTAATTTTTTTCTTGCACATGCCTATTCAAAACTGCAGGCTGGTGGTGACAACTTGGAAACTTCTTCCTAGCTGGGGCTGCCCACACTGACGTACAATTGCACCCCAGTGCAAAATTCCTATAGCTTACTTAGCCCAAGGCAGGCAGTTTTGTCTAAATGCCTACAGTTCCTTAGTTCCTGACTACTGAGGCACCTAAAGTAAACTGATGTTTACGGTCTCCCACTCCCCACCCACAACCTGAGCCCTGGCACTTCCGGGACTGCACATTCTCATTTCTTTCCTTCCAGGACTTGAAAAGAAGTGGCAATGCTGTGCATTATGTGACAAGAGCCTGCTCATGTACAGGATGCGTTCATGACTGAGCATGTGGCAATAGTCACATGATGCAGTAACAGACTGTAGGTGAAGGGCTTTCATGTGTCAGTGAAGTAAGTCACAAAATGAATGGTTTCTGGTAGCGTGAGAACCCTCTCCCATAAAGCCATGCTTGTCAAAGCAGTGTGCAGGCTGCCAGAATGCTTTGTGGGGGTTGGAGATCACGGTAGCAGCGAGGGACGGGCAGCACTTAGTTACTGATTAGTACTAAAAGCAGGGGTTAAATTGGGCAGGAGCCCACATGAACTCAGTTCTATCACCTCTTAAAGCATTTCATGACAGTTTCAACACCTCTGTCTTCTTTCTCCATTGACTACATTAGGAGAGTTCCACCACCTAGAAATGACAGTTCTGCTACCTAAAAATCTATATGTGGGAGTTCCTCCACCTAAACATTTCCAATTTAACCAGTGACTAAAAGCCTTTTTAAGGGCCAACACTGCAGGACACAAATAGTGCTTTTAAGGGCTTGGGGTTGCAAACTACACAAATTAATGTAAGCTGGCTTAAACGCATGTTTAAGGGTCAGGACCAGGGGTAAATTAAAACTGTGCACGTCAGGTAATTAAGTTTTTATAAACCCGTTTTAGTTAGTTCTGTTAAAGACTTAGATTAGCCAGGCAAACTAGTAATTTTTTAAAAGCCCTTTTAGAAGCTGGTGGCATGTAGTTGGGACAGGCCATGTGGGCAGGCATATAACTTGTTTAAAAAGCCCTTTTAAGGGCTGGAGGCTAGCAAGGACTTGAGGCAGGCCGAGCACTCTAAGACTGGAAAGTACAGTTACGTAAGAACTTACCGTAACAGTAGGTCTTTCAGAGGAGCTCTTGCAGCAGGTAACACAAGTAGGACTAAGACGGAAGGTGGCAGGAGCCCGTAGAAAATTTCTGGCTAGCAGTATACAGCAGGGGACTACCCTCGACATCGGCCCGCCCTCGATGTCCCATGTGTTATAAAAGGAACGGTCCCCCAGCGTCCCTAAGTTTTCCCACTGGAGACTCCAGCATGGATGAAGATTTTTGTGGAGAAACTGAGGATCCTCTTATGGCCTAGGAGGCAAGTGTTCTTGCTGCAAATGTAGAAGGAATCCCTTAAGCGGAAGGCGGGTGGGAAACAGCACCTGCTGCAAGAGCCCCTTTCGAAGATCTACTGTTATGGTAAGGTCTTACATAACTGTACTATCTTACTTCGAGAGGGAGCTTTTGCAGCAGGTGACACAAGTAGGACTGAGTCCCAAGCAGTACATAGTGCTTTACATGCAGGGTGGAGGAAACAGAGAGATAAAGACTGGTTCCCTCAGGAGAGAAGGCCTTGCAGGACCACAAAGCCGAAGTTGGTCCTGCGCCTAGAAGCAATGTCCAGACTGTAATGCTTAATGAATGTGTGGACTGAACTCCAAGTGGCTGCTGCACATATGTCTGCTGCAGACAAATTCCTCAAAGAGGCAAAAGAGGCTGCTGCTCCTCTGGTGGCATGACCCTTTACCTGGTAAGGGTTTTTCGTAGTTCTGGTAACAGAATACAATGCAATTTACCAACCATTTAGAAAGGGTTTGTTTTGTAACAGGTGCCCCTAACATTCGGGGGCAAAAGAGACGAATAGTTGGTCAGATGGTCTGGATCCCTGGGTTCGGGTTAAATAATACTGAAGAATCTGGTGGACATCTAGGGCGTGTAACAGCTTCTCCTTGATTTGAGTGCTATGGATAATAAACAGGCAGGCTGATGGCTTGGTTAAGGTTAAATTCAGACACCACCTTTGGTGGAAACTTAGGATTTATTTGCAGGGACACCCTGTCCCTGTGGAAAATTGAATATGGCTCTTTGCACATCAAAGCCTGAAGCTCAGAGATCCTCCAAGCAGAAGTGACTGCAACCAAAAACAACGCTTTCCAAGAGAGAAAGTGCAGCTCATAATCTGGGGCTGGTTCAAATGGAGGTAACGTAAGTTTTTCCAGAATGAAAAGAAGGTCCCATGAAGGGATGGGATCCCTGACAGGTGACTTCATATGAAGGATGCCATGCAGGATGGTGTGTGCAAGATCTGACTGTGCCTGGGTTTGTCCCTTCACAGGTGCATGATAAGCTGACACCGCAGAGAACTGCATCTTTATGGAAGAGTAGCTGAGGCCTGAGTCAGAAAGGGAAAGAAGGTACTCTAGTACCGAGTTCACTGGGCAAGTGAATGGGTCTACTCACCGGCTGTGAGCCCAGAGGCCGAAACATTTCCACATCATTGCATATGTGGCTCTGGTGGATGGTATTCTGGCAGCCACCAGAATGTCGGCTACTCTGGCTGAGACCCTGTAGTGGGAAATGGCTAAGTCTGTAGGAGCCACACATGCAGGTGTAAGGATCTCAGGTCTGGGTGGACTAAGGTCCCATTGCCCTGAGATAGCAAGCGTGAAGTGAGTGGGAGTGGAAGAGGTTCCCTCGGGAGTTGCTGGAGTAGTGGGAACCAAATCTGTTGAGGCCAGAGGGGTGCATCCAAGATCACTGTTCACCCCTTCTGACTGAAGTTTGAGAAGAACCCTCCGTATCAGGGAAAAGGGAAGGAAGGTGTAGAGGAATCTCCCTGTCCAGCAGAGGGACAACGCATCTCACCAGAAAACACCAGGCAATGGATCTAGTGAGCAAAAACTGGGCATTTCTGTGTTGTGTGGGGAGGCAAAAGGGTGCAATTCTGGCAGACCCCACCTATCGAACAGATCTTGCACGACTGATTGCTGGAGTTCCCACTCGTGGGTTCTGGATCTTGACCTGCTTAGGACGTCTGCCAATGTGTTTTGCGCACCTGGGATGTGAACTGCCAAGATCTATACTAAATACTGCAGGGCTATACTAAATACTGCAAACCACTGCATAAGAAGGGTGGGCAAAGCTAAAAAGAAAAGAAAACCACTCTGGTTTTCTGAAGAAGTAGCCACTAAGGTCAGGGAGAAAAGAATAGCTTTCAAGAAATACAAACAAACCAGATCCAACAAGGACAGAGAGGACTACAAGGAGACACAGATGGAAGCAAACAGAGTGATCAAAACAGCAAAGGTAGAAACTGAGGAGAGGATAGCCAGGGAGGTCAAAAAAGGTGACAAGACATTCTATATATGTCAGTGAGAAGAGCAAGACATCAGGAGGTATTGTTAGACTCACGAGGGTGGATGGAGAGATCACAGAAAATGACAAGGACAAGGCTGAAATCCTCAACAGTTACTTCTGCTCTGTATTCACCAAGGAGAAGGAATGATGCGGACCCAACAATGCAACACACAACAAGGAAGGAGTCGGAATACACTCGGGTCCCTTTACAAAAGAAAGGGTCCTAGAGGAACTAAAGATACTCAACATAAACAAGACCATAGGACTAGATGAAATTCACCCTAGATTACTGAGAGAACTAAGAGATGAGCTGGCAGCGCCCCTGGCTAATCTTTTCAACCTATCTTTCAAGCTGAGGGCGCTGCCCCAAGACTGGAAGAAGGCAACTGTTATTCCTCTGCACAAAAGCGGAAGCAGGGAAAGCGCAAACAACTACAGACCAGTAAGTCTAACCTAAGTTGTGGGCAAAATAATGGAAACCCTGCTGAAGGACAGGATTATATCCTTTCTAGAAGAAAACAACAGATTAGACAAAAAACAGCATGGCTTTACAACAGGAAGATCATGCCAAATCAATCTGATGGACTTCTTTATCTGGGTGACTAAAATAATAGACCAGGGAGGAGCAGTAGACATAGTATACCTGGATTTCAGCAAAGCATTCAACTCGGTCCCACACATAAGGTTACTCAACAAACTGGACAGAGTGGGAGTAGGACGTCAAGCAGAGAAATGGGTAAGGAACTGGCTCACTGGAAGGACACAGAGGGTACTTGTAAATGGCTCACTTTCAGAAGAAAGAGGAGTAGATAGTGGAGTGCCACAAGGATCAGTACTCGGTCCGATACTATTCAATAATTTTATTAGTGACATAACTAAGAGACTAGAGGGGAAGGTGATCTTATTCTTAGATGACACAAAAATAAGCAATAGGGTAGCCACTCCAGGTGGGGTAGAAAAGATAATGGCCCACCTTAAGGCTCTGGAAAAATGGTCAGAAACATGGCAACTAAAGTTTAACACAAAAAAAATGCAAGGTCTTGCACCTAGGAAGGGCCAACCCAGGAGAGGACTACTACCTGGGAGGAGTACAACTGGAATCTTCCAAACAGTAAAGGGATCTGGGAATAATTATAATGGATGATCTAAAGATGTCCAAACAGTGTGAGAAAATGGCACTATGGGCAAATGGCATATTGGGCTGCATAGGCAGGGGGATCACCAGCAGAAAAAAGGAGGTCATCCTGCCACTCTATAGATCTCTGGTGAGGCCACACCTGGAGTACAGCATACAGTTCTGGAGACCACACCTAATAAAAGATATCACCAGACTGTAGACATTGCAAAGAAGAGCTACAAAAATGATACATGACCTACAGAACAAAAACTATGAAGAGCGTCTGCAAAACCTGAACATGTACTCCCTGGAGCAGCAGAGGGAGACATAATTGAGACCTACAAGTTTCTAAATGGAATAAACAAGGTGCAGGTTCAGGAACTGATCCAAGTCAGAAAGAACACAAGAACTAGGGGGCACAACATGAAGGTGGAGGAAGGCAAATTCAGAGGTAACACATGCAAGTTTTTCTTTACCGAGAGGGTGTTGGATGCATGGAACAGCCTTCCTCAGGTAGTGATGGGGCAAAAACAGTGGTAGGGTTCAAGAACACTTGAGACAGGTACAAAGGCAGCACCACACTGACGAGCAGTTAAGGGAGGAGGGTAGGCCTATGGGCAGACTAGATGGACCATATGGTCTCCTTCTACTGTCAGTTTCTGTGTTTCTGTGTTTCTCCATCTGGTGAGCTATGGTCCATTCCCAAACTCTCATGGCCTCACAGCAGAGTGGATATGAGTGTGTTCCCCTTGTTTGTTGATATAGGACACCACTGAAGTGCTGTCCATCTGGACCAGGAGGTGTCCCGGAAGTATGTCTGTTTGTAATGCCTGTAAGGCATATAGGATGGCCCTCATTTCCAATACATTGATATGCAGGGACTTCTCAGTTCGGGAACCACAATCCTGGAGTCGTACGATCATGTAGATGTGCTCCCCAGCCTGTGCCTAAGGCATCTGTTGTCAATATCTGGGTAAGCTGTATCCTCTGGAAGGGGGTACCCAGAGATAGGTGAGACAACTCTAGCCACTACTGGAGGGCTTATTGTACGGATTCTGGGATTGAGACAAGCTGATTGAGGTTATCCCAATGTTGGTCCCATTGGGCCCTCAGAGTCCACTGGATCATCCTCATATGTAGTCTGGCCAGTGGCACTATGTCAATAGTTGCCGTCATGTGACCAAGACGTCTGAGCACTGCCCTGGCCGGAACCTGTCGTACCAACTGAATATGGTGAGCGAGACCCTTGAGGTGGTCTGCTCTGTCCTCTGGGAGGAAATCCTTCCCCCTGAGAGGTGTTGAGGAGTGCTCCAATGAACTGGAGCCTCTGAGTCAGCCAGGGTGATGATTTTGGCATGTTTACTGTGATTCCCAGTGCCACAAAGAGAGAAAAATTGTCTTCCACCGTGTGTTGAAGAGCCTCCCTGGATGGAGCTGTGAGAATCCAGTTGTCCAGGTAAGGGAAGACATAATTACCTCTCATCTAGAGGGCTGCTGCCACTACTGCTAGGCACTTGGTGAAAACGAAGATAGGCTCAATGGTAGTGCCCTGAATGGGAAGTGCTGACCCTGGAATTCGATTCGTAGGAATCTCCTGTGGTGCCTAGCCATCAGGATGTATAAGTACGCATTCTGCATGTCCAGGGATGAGAGCCAATCTCCTTAGTGAATCATGGGGTGTAGACCCTGTAGGATGACCATCCGAAAGTGCCTGTACCCCGCTTATCATTGAGGTCGCGAAGGTCTACGATGGATCTGAGGTTTCTCGTTTTCTTGGGTATTAGGAAGAAGTGAGAATCGTACCCTTGTTCCTTCTGACTGTTTGGTACAGGCTCTATTGCTCCCTTGTTCAACAGGGCATGGGTTTCGTCCTGGATGAGAGCAGCGTGGGCTTGGGAATAATGGGAGAAAAGAGGTGGTCTGTCTGGGAGGTATCATGGTACATTCTATCGTGTGACCCCATTGAATCATTTGTAGAACCCATTGGTCAGAGGCGACCATCTTCCCGCCCACTAGATAGAGGGAAAAGCAGCCTCCGACCACCTCTCCTGTTATGTCTGTCTGGCGAGGAGGGTTCGGCCAAGAGTCAGACGTTAGTGACTGAGGGCAGAGTGGTCTGGGCGGGTTTGGCTGATTGCTGCCCTGAGTTTCCTGAGCCACAAGAGGGGCCTTTGCGACTGTAACCTCCTTTCTGTTGCTGCTGTTGCTGGTACCTGGTTTGTTGGCCAGGTTTGCCACAAAAATGCTGTTTTCAAAATGTTTTTTGTCTGGGCTTATACATGGTCTGGACTGTGCATACAGCTTTCCCAGAATCTTAAATTCTGGTGGTAATCTTTTTGGATTCCTCTCCGAAAAGGACTAAGCCCTTAAAAGGGGCATCCAGGATTCCTGCTTGGACATCCTGGGTGAAACCCGAGACCCTAATCCAACAGTGCCTCCTGAGGCATATCCTGGTAGCAGCTGTCCTAGCTGCAGTGTCTGCTGAATCATAGGCCGACCTAAGGATATGAGTGCCTATGTCTGATCTGGGCTACATAAGTTTCCCCAACTCAGCTTTCTGAGGACAATCTGGCAGGTACCGAACTAAATCCATCTCTTGTTCCCACATGGCATTCTGAAACTGCACCATGTGTGTCAGGAAGTTCAGAGACCTGATACTGCAGGTGGCAGAAGAATATACCCACCTGCCCATTGAGTCCAGCTATTTGGACTCTCGGTCCAGTGGCTGTGTGCTTAGATGTTTTGGTCTGGGACCTAGCATGAGCAGCCGTGATGACTATGGAGTAAGCTACTGGCTGTTCGCCTAGGAAAGGTTCCTCTCAGGGTGCCCTGTAGAGGCGATCTGACTTCTTTGGGACAGCTGAAGACATGAAGGGATGCTTCCATGCCACCTTGGTTATGTTCTGAAAAGTGTCCACTAGGGGTGGATCGACCACTGGTTTGGGGTCTTTCTGGCACAGGTATTTTTCCAGCCGGTGACTTTCAGGGTCGAAGTCCTCACTGTCCCAGCCCATGTTTGACTGGCTGTGACACATAACCTCCATAAAGTAGGGATTGTCAGGCAGAGGCCTTGGTGTGTCCCTCGGGTCCAGAGATGGGAGGTCTTCCCCTGAGGAGGACCCAGATTAGGAACATGAAGAATGGTCTGATTCCACTGAGGAGGAGGACCTGGACCTAGTGTGTCTGTGCTTATGCTTGTGACCCTCCATGGAGCATGACAAGTGCCTGTTCCTTGTCAGACAGTGCATTTTGTGGCCCGAGCAACCCCTGCCATCAGGTGGAAGGGTGGTTTCTTTGGGTGGAGGAGTACGTTCTTTGGATGGAGGAGTGGGTTCCCTGGGATTAGGCTCCTCTACCCCTGTCCATCTGACTGGGAGAACATCAGCCTTGATGGTACCCCACCAAGAAGCAAACAGGTCTTTGACCTGTGACAGCTGGAGTCTTGGCTCCGGATCCGGCGTCGGCCAGTTCGATGGACCTGGCTCCTGACCTGTCATCTTGTCTGGGTCGGAGTTGGTGGCTTTGGTGTATCTGCTTTTAGCCTTGTAGGTTGCGATGGGTCTTTAGGTGGAGGTTTCACTGGTGGGGATGGGGCTTCTGGTGGGGTTCAGAGATCATTAGCCAGATTTTTGGGTGAGGCTGACGTCAGACTACCTGATGATAGTTCGCTGCATTCATCGGTTGGGGGCAGCAGTGTGGCCGACATTGCTGGTTTGGAGGTAATAGGAGCCTTAGTCTGCCTGGCGTCTGGCTCCTTCGTCTGATGAAGGGTGTCATTTGGTGATCTACTTGTGGCTGTCATCTGTTTTTCGGACATCGGGGCCTGGCGGTGGAGTGTTCCGGTGGCCGTTTCTCCATCACCCTCTTCTCCAGCGTCAACTTGAGCAATGTTAGGCCCCTAGGGGTTGAGAGACAGACCTCCCAGAGGAATGGCCAGAACCCCCACATCTATCCAGTGTGTCAGCTCCCGAGGAAGCCGGCTTGGAGGATGCTTTCATTGGTCTGTCTCTGGAGGAAGACCTGACTTTGGTGTCTGAATGATGGCCTGAAGAATGGGAGTGTGGCCAGATCTTCAAAGGCTGCAGGGCAGAAGACCCTTGCGTACAGCCCCCGTCACTCTTACCTGGGCAGGTGGATTCACTACTGTCAGCCTGGTAGGAGAACGTGTTGTCTGTGAGGCTGAGTCTAAACTCCCCCTGGAGGCAGAACAGGAGTCGGACGACCTAGACCCCGACAGGGATCTGTCTCTTTCCCTGTCTCTCTCCTCTTCTATTTATGGTGACGTTTCCCCGATTTTTTTGTGAGAGATGCCCTCCTTGGCAGAGGAATCCTTAAGTATGGCAGATAATTTCTGTTCCGTTAAGTAGGCCTGGAGGGTCTTCTGGCAGCGTATCCTTGTCCTGCTATTGAATTTCTGGTAGTGTGGGCAGGCCTTGGTGTCATGGTCTGGGTCTAAACACAGCAGGCAGGCCAAGTGTCCATCTCGTGACGAGATTGTTTGCTGCAGGCACACTTAGACTGGTGCTGGTCTATGGATGTTGGGAAAGCTGACATGCAGAAAAATAAAAGTAGAAAGAAACAAACTTATTGAAAAATAAAACGTTGAAAACGCGGGTGAAATGGCAGTCGATTGAAGCTGAAGGTATCCATGGAGCCGATGTATGCAAGTCGACGGTGGAAAAAGAACTGAGGGACGCTGGGGGAGCACCCCTTTTATACCACATGGGATGTCAGGGGTGGGCTGACATCGAGGCCGGTCCAAGGCTATATACTGCTAGCTAGAAATTTTCTGTGGGGTCCTGCCACCTACTGGCTTCAGTCCTACTTGTGTTACCTGCTGCAAGAGCTCCATCTTGAAGTAAGATATTCATTTCTTTAAAGAAAAAAAAGGTTCAAGGATGCAGTGAGGCAACAAGGCTTGATATGTAAATAATTATTTGGGCATGTAATGGGTAAGTAAATTTCTTTCACGAGTTTCATGCTGTGACTGGTGTGGGCTATATAACTTGGATGACCCCATACCTTTTCAGTTTCTCAACAAAGACGAGCCTGGAGTTGTGCTATATCTTATCAACAAGAATGAGAGCCCAGAACCCCGGCAAGGCTGACAGGAGAGGTGGTGGTTCCAGAAAAAATGCAGAAATATAGAATTTGTTGGCAGAAAAGGACAGCTAGGCCACATAGTCTGCCCAGATGGTCCTTGCCTAGACTGTCTCCGCAGATTCAAACTGGCCTTTGGTGACCCTCCCTCCTTCCAGCCTATTCACTAATATTCCCTATGTCTATCCTATGTATGCTTGAAGCCCCCTACTGTTTTTGCTTCCACCATTTCTGCAGGTAATCTGTTCCAGGCCTCCACCATTCTTACAGAGAAGTAGCATTTCCTCACTTCCCTCTTAAACTTCCTCACACCAGCTTCATCACATGTCCTCTGGTACTTGTGCTCATTTGAAAGAGATTCCTCTCCTGCACCCTGTTCACCCTGTGAGGTACTTTTAGGTTTCTATCATGTCACCTTTCACACTACTCTCTTCTAGAGTGTACATGCTGAGATCCCTCAGTCTGTTATCTATTGATGCAACCACTGTACTATTTTACTTGCCCTCTTTGGACTGCCTGCACCCTGTCTTATGTCCTTTTTGACAAACGTACTCCAGAACTAGATGCAATACTCTAGGTGGAGTCTCACAAGCAAGCAATACAGTGGCAATACCACCTACCTCTTCCTGCTGGAGATACCTCTCCCTGTGCATCCCAGCCTTCCCCTTCCCCTACCCACTGCTATGTCACATTGCCCAGCCAATTTGGGGTCATCAGATATGACAAACGCAAGGTCCTGTTCCTCCATAGTGACTGTCAGTACCTCCCCCCATCCTGTACTTAGCTCCTGGGTTCCTGTTCCCTAGGTGCATGATTCTGCACTTTTTGGTACTGAACCCCAACTGCCATGCTCTTGACCACTCCTTGCATTCCCCAGGGTCCCTATGCATTGTCTCACAGTCTCCTGATTATCCACCTTACTACATATTTTATTGTAATCTGGAAAAAGGCATACCTTCCCTTCCAGTTCTTCTGCAATGTTACTTATAAAGACACTGAAGAGGATCGGTTCCAGTACTGAACACTGCGGCACCCTACTGGTCACTCTCTCCTTTCATTAGAGTGAGTGCTATTAATTACCACCCTATGTCACCTTTGCAATAACCAGTTTCATACCCAGTTCACCACTCTGGATCCTACCCTTGGGCTGCCCTATTTTTTCCTTAAAAGTCACCTGTGTGGCAATGTCGAAGTGCTTACTACAGATGGGCTGCATTCACTGCCCTCCTTTGATGTACTTCCCTAGTCACCCAGTCAAAGAAATCAATTACATTTGTCTTGCATGACCCCCCACCATGAATCCATGCTGCCTTTGGTCTTGTAGTTAACTGGATTTAAGATACTCTACCAGCATTTCATTTAACAGGGTTTCCATTAATTTTCCCACCACTGATGTTAAACTGGCTGGCCTATAGTTGCTAGCCTCCTTCCTGCTACTGCTTTTATGGAGCAGGACCACATCTGCTCTACTCCAGTCTTCTAAAACTATGCATGTTTTCAGTGAGCTGTTGAATAAGGCCAAGAGAGGGGCAGCTAACACCTCCCTGAGTTCTTTTAGTACCTCTGGGTGTAAACCGTATGGTCCCATAGCTTTGTCCACTTTCAGAGCTGCAAGTTTCTTCAGGACTTTTTCCTGTGAAAACGGACTTTTGTCCACCTCCTCCCCTTTGTTCCTTCTTGTCCCTGATGGTTCGTCTCCCCTCCCTCCACTGTGAAGACTGACCAGAAGTACCTGTTTAGGATGTCTGCTTTTTCTTGATCTTCTTCTGTGCTGTCTCCCCCTGCCGCCCTCTTTATCCTCACTATTTCTCCCCTTGCTTCCTTTTTCTCAATTATGTACCTGAAGAAAGTCTTAGCCCATTTAGCTACCTCTTTGACTATCCTTTCCTCTGTCTGCACCTTTGCCTCCCACAGAAGTCCATTTTGAAGAGTGCAGAAGACGACCAAATGTTTAACAAAGGGAATGTCTTCCAGAGAATGCCACCTGAAAGACAGACAGAAGGGGATAGGTGGGGCCGGCCCGTTGGCGCAGCGGTGGGATTTCCGCTTTCGACGCCGGCGACCCGGGTTCGGGAATGGACCCGGGTCGTCGGAGGGCCGGCCATGGGGAGAAGGATGGAGCGTCCTATGGACTGCTCTCCTTCTCCGGGGGGAGGGTGGGGAAGCACTCGGAGCACTGAGAACTCCTGGCGGAGGCCGTGAGATCTCACGCTGCCAACACTAATCTCTCTGGGAGGCGGGGCAGACGCTGGCGTCATTGCACGTCCCCGCCTCCGTGAGGAAAAGACAGGAAAATATAGGCGGGCGAGGGCCACTGTCAAATGAAGCCTCCCGAAGACTCGTGATAACCACTATCGCCATGGTCCCCCAACCAGATACTAGTTCCGTGATCACGAAGACGTGACATGGCCCCGCTCTCCGGGGGGGTAAGCCGGGGATGACTGGGGGACCCCGGCAGCCATAGATAGTGGTAGAGGCTTCCAGGGGCCATGACCAGGGCCGACAGAGGTGACAGGATCCTGCCAGAAAAAAGACAAAAAAAAAAAAGAAGGGGATAGGTGGGAGAGTGATCTGCTTATTGCTGGAGGAGATTATCTCCAAGATTTACTTTTACTAGTAAGTAACTAGACTACCTTCTTCGAGGACATCTTCCACAGAGCCACAGCTTTGGAACTATTTCCAAACTGTAAAAAACTGCAGAGCAGGAGGAAGATCCAATAGCAGGGACTTAGAAGACCCTTATGACAGTAGATCTTGAAGGACGGCATGGCTGAAGCCACCCTTTCTAGGGGACATGAGAGCTATACTGTAGTGCTTTGTGAAAGCAAGGGCTGAATAACATGTGATGTTACAGTGTATGTCAGCTGCTGAATCAGAATAAAAACAAGGCAGCATAAGTGGTCTTGCCCTAGGTGTCATGTCCACAAGCAGAGCAGGAAACTTCTTACCATGTATACTTTCTGTAACGAAAACTAATGTAATTTGCCAACCATTTGGAAAGGCAGTACTTAAAGACAGGGGTGCCCACCATCCCCTGGGTTAACAGAAAAAAAGCTCAGAGAACTTTCTGCAATCTTTTGTGCAGTCAAGCTGAGCTAATCACCACCAGAAAAAACATTTTCAAAAAAAGGAAACACATATCACAAGTGGCAGCCAGTTCAAAATGAAACTCTGTAAGAGGCTCCAGAATAAAATTAAGGTCCCACACTGGCACTGGCCTATGGACCTGGGCACTCAAATGCAGGACTTCTTTGAAGAACCTGGGGGTACACCTACAACTGTGCTACAGTCCTGCCCCCTCAAAGAACATGAAAGGCAGAAATGGCCAAAAGATGTACCTTTATCAAAGAATACTGAAGGCCAGAGCCCACTGGAGACAGGAGTCAGTCCAAAACACTATGCTTTGGACATAACAAAGTTGCAAACACAAAGGCACACCAAATGCTGAAGCATATCCACTTCAGTGAATAATTGTGCCATGTAAAAGGCTTAAGAGCTGCCAGTAAAATTTTGGAAACTGCCAGGGAACTCCAAAAGCAGGACAATTCTATATCCTGAAGAGCAAGATGTGAAGTTGCAGTGTAGGAAAGTCTGGGTGCAACAGACTGCCCTGGTTTTGGGCCAGGGGCCCTGTAATAGTACAGTAGGTTCCTTTGCAAGCTGCCAGAGCACAGGGAACCACATCTGTCTGGGCTAAAAGGGGGCACAAGTATTAAGGAGCCCACTACTCCCAAAGCTTGAATAATGCTGCCTGAATCAGGACTGGAGGTAAAGCATACAGAAGCCTCCTGTTACAGGAGAGGGACAATGTGTCTCACCTAAAAACTTTAGCTCCTGGAGTAAGCAAGCAAAAGCTCTGCTGTTTGCATTGTGCGGGGACGCGAAAAAGTCCAACTCTGCATTACCCCAGTGGACAGAGGTCTGCAACCATATCATCCAGCAGTTTCCAATTGTGAAACAGAATAAATGGCCTGCTGAAGGATTCCACCATATCAGAGACCTGGGAAGAAACATGTTGATGATGTATGCTGTGTATCATGTACCTGGGCCAAGTCCCAAACCCTCACTGTTTCTCTACAGAGGGGTAGGAGTACATTCCTCTTTGTTTGCTGAGGTAGTGCATGACACAAATATTGCCTATTTATACTATTAGAAGATGGTCCTGAATATGAAGGCCAAAACCCCATATGCCAAGAAGAACAGCCCCCATCTCCAGAATGTTGACGTAGCGTGAGCAGTCTGAAAGGGACCACATGGTTTCAAGGCACCCTTTAGGTCCCCATATCAGAACAGAGACAGAATGTAACCCCTGAAGCAGGCAGGGGCAGTGTTACCACCAGTAAATAGCTTGGCATAAGGGGTCTGTAATCAGGATAGGCTGATCCAGGGATTGAGTAACCTAGGACCACTGGGTAATGTGCTTGTTGAAGCGAGTCATCAGAAGACTCACACTTGCTGCAGCCATGAAGCCCAGAAGCTAAAGCATGGACCTTGAAGAGACAGTTGCAGGGACTCAGATGCTGTAGACCATCAGTGTCACTTGAGTGATCTGTTTAAACATGGGGGTCCAAAACGAATGCCTGTGCTAGAGTCATATCCAGGACAGCACCTACAAACCGAAGGCACTGGCACAGGGTCAGGACTGATTTGGGTTCACTGACCGGAATACATAGTTGCCCAAACAACTGACAAATCAAGTACAAAGACTGTTTTGCTATGTCCCTGGAAGGCACCTTGATGAGCTAATTGTCCTGATACAGTCCAGGAAGATGTACAGGGGTGTTCTAGCATAAGGCCACAGCCATTACAGCAAGCATTAGGTGAAAATCTGTGGCGCTGAGGAAAATTCAGATAAGATGACACAAAACTGGCAGTAGTGGCTGAACAGGAAGCAGAGATACTGCTGATGACTGTGCCAGATCTTGATGTGCAGATCATGCAAGGTGCAAAGCCAATTTTCCTGTGAAAGCAGAGAGTGAAGTGACTAAGGCAAGACCATGCAAAACTTTTGTACAGAATGCATTTATTCTGCTCTCTGAAGTCCAAGAAAGGATTCGGATTGCCTGCCTTCCTCAGGACAAGTAACTACTGGGAATAGAAACCCCAGTTCCATTTGGCCAGACGAAGAGACTGACTAGCCCTTTTGCCCAAGAGAGGACACACTTTGGTCAGTAGAACCAACAACTATTTCAGAGATTAATGACAAGGGTTGGAAGAGTGCACAGGAGAGGTGCAATTAGTTCCAGTACATGACCATCCCAGATAATACCTAGGACCCACCTGTCTGATGTGATATCCAGCTATATTTTCAGAACCGGGAGATCCTGCCCCCTACGTGAACCTCAGAGGGATGCAAGGAAGTACAGTACGAAAAGAAGTCAAAAGACATGAAGGTGGGAGCACCACATGAACTCAGAGGCATAAGGGCTTAAAGTGGCCACCCGTGATCTGATGCTTAGGGTGGTCACCTTTGAGGCAGTCTGACTAGGACCTTGGGCAAGGGAGGAGCAGAAGACTCTGTGAAAAGAACCACACCCATAAAAGAGCTTGGGATCACAGGCCTTCACAAAGCAAAATCATTTTTGAAGACTGTAACTCCTTCAAAGGGAGCTTCATATCTGGCCACAAAAAGGCAAGTTAATGATTGTTGAATATCAGTTACAAATCCAACAACACCCAGCCATGAATATTTGCACAGACAGATGCTGGATATTGCTGCAAGAGAGAAGGGATCTGAGGTGTCATATGCAGAATGCAGTAAATGCTTTGCAGACTCCATTCTGTGTACAATACATTGCTGGAGTTCAGTTTTAGTACTGCTGTGAGTCAACAAATACAACATAGTAAATAAATACTTCCAGAGGCTATTCTGATATTTACCCATGTAAACCTGGTAACTGTTAACGGGAGGCTCGCTGAGGTTGAGTCCATGTCTGTTTGCCTGTAATGTACAATCTTCTGGATTCTTTGTCAGTAGGAAAGGAGCTCATAACAGGGAGCCCTAGACCTGTCATGTGTGGCCATAATGACCACTGTGTCAGTCTCAGTCTAGGTGGGATAAAAGCCTTGGTACTGTAGAAGGGGCTATATGTTGCTGGCCTGCCTAGTGAGGGACAGCTGGTAAACTACTGGGTCTGTGCCAAGTAGCCATAACACCCTTCAATGCAGGTTAAAAGGAGGAATGATCATAGAAGGTGTGGTGACCTGCAGGAATTTATACAGATTCCTCTTAGTGGAGTCCTCTTCCACTGCAGCAAAGCCTATCTTTCCCTGCCTTCAGCTTTGCATAGCCTGAAATGAGGCATCCTCAGGAGGAGACATGGGAATACATATCACAGTATCTTTACTATGGGAAAGACAGTAGAGCTAGTGTCAAACTCATAAAATAGTTGTTTCTTTTCATCACCTTCTACACCTAGCAGGTCTGGATTGTATTCATCCTAATATTCCTTAGGCTAGGGAAGGCAAGGAGGGCCAAAGGGGTTATAGGCTTCTAAGGCAGTGGAACGAGTGGTGCAGTGGCAGGGACCATAGTCACAGAGGCACCCAAAGCTGACATAAATGGGAGGGATGAAAAAAGTGATGCCATCATTTTTAATACTGCAAAGTCAGGCCTGAAGTGCAGTGACAGAGGAAAATGGGGAAAAAGGGCTCCAGGTATGTGAATCAAAATAGGGTTCATGTGTCCCTAGACTATCTTTAGAAATTAGGTTAATTACACATAGTCTGATAAGATAATGATACAATATTAAAGAAAAGGAATAAAAAAAGCATATATTAACATTGAGTAAGCTGATTCCGTGGTCATAGCTCGGGGTCACAAAGTGCTCATCGTCATTAAAGTGAACATCTCCTAGGAACCAGGCATGTGCATACTGCTGCCCTATGCCATCAAATATTTGTGAGCAGCCCAGGTGGCGTCCTGAAAAAAAAAAAAGAAAGAAAGCTTATTACACAAATGTGTCAATGGACAGTGCTCAGCACTGCATCTTAGCTAGACAAGCATGTAACCTATATCCTTATACTGCATATTAGAGACCCAGGAATTCTGATCCCCCACCCCACTGAGCCAAATAATTAGAGATCCAAGCTGATCTGGATCTAAATCCATGCCAGACTAACAAGGGGTTGTTCACATCTTAATACGTGGCCTGACTTAGATTCAGGTCTGGGTGACATCCTGGTTTGGGGATTCAGATTGTCCCCGATCCTCTATGTCAAATTCCTAGAAGTTAGAGTCACAGTGTGAACTGGGTCATACTCCCCTTGCTATCTCTCTTTTTATACACCCACCTGGAGAGGTAAGAGTTGATCAAAAAAGAAGTATTTGCTTACAGGAGACTCCATAATGAACAAGACACAAAATGGATTTAGTGATTGTATATTTAAGCAAAAAATGCCCGAATGACCAGGCATTTCATGGGAATAAACACCATCTGTGGGAATGCTGATAGACCCAGGTACAGCTGAGAGCTAGTAAATGCAGCAAGAGTATTAAGTTCATGGAAATGCTCAGTTGTAAGGGCATTACTGCGATTATAAGCCTAACTGGAATCCAGTAAAAGCCATACCTGGAGGATCACCACAGCCTTGAGGAGAAGCAGCCCACAGCACACTACCAACTGCTGCCTCCAAGCTCTGTAAGCAACTTCTCATTCATCAGTTTTCACCAATACCCATGATGGGCAAGAGGGCTCGGGGCAAACCAGCGGCCATGAGTGAAGCTAACGGGGTGAGGTTTAACAATTAGAGGCAAGTAATTCAGCAGAATATCTGACCATTAAAAGTACAGTTACAAAGAACTTACTGTAACAGCAGATCTTTGAGAAGAGCTCTTGCAGCAGGTAACACCATTAGGACTATGCCGCCAGGCACTAGGACCCCATGGACAAAATTCTAGCTAGCAATCTAAGGCGGGGGACCGCCCCCCTGATGTCGTCCCCACCCCAACGTCACCCATGGCATAAAGGGGGCGGTCCCCCAGCACCACCTCAGTTCGCTCAACAGAGACCCACCTAGCATAAAGGATGAGGAACCAAGGAGGTTCTCACATCCCCCAGAGGAAAAAATACAGTTACATAACCCCGGGGGTAGGAGGGAGTGAGGGAAAGCATACCTGCTGCAAGAGCTCTTCTCAAAGATCTACTGTTATGGTAAGTTCTTATGTAACTGTACTATCTTACTTCGAGATAGAGCTATTGCAGCAGGTAACGCCATTAGGACTGAGTCCCAAGCAGTACAAGGATAGAATCCAGGTCAGCAGGGTGTTGGTTATGCAAGATAGTAAACCACTGGTACTCCTAAGAAAGTAGTCCCTGGAGGATGGCTAGGCCAAAGCCTGCTCTCCTCCGTGAAGCAATGTCCAGACTATAGTGTTTTATGCAGGTGTGGACTAAACTCCAAGTAGCAGCTGCACAGAGGTCTGCTGCTGAGACATTCCTTAGGGATGCAAAGGAAGTGGCAACTCCCCTAGTGGAGTGACCTTTAACTGGTCCCAGTAAGGGCTTGTCGTGCTTCTGGCAACAGAAAACTATGCAACTGACCAACCATTTGGCCAGTGTCTGCTTAGTCACGGGTGTCCCTAACATTCGTTGGGCAAAGGAGACAAACAACTGGTCTGTCTTTCTAGGAGATCCAGTAGGATCTATGTAGAAACAAAGAATTCTGTGAACATCCAGAGTATGTAACAGAGCCTCCCATTTGTTTGAGTACTCTGGGTAGTAAACTGGAAGTTGAATGTCCTGGTTAAGAGTGAACTCAGACACTACCTTCAGAAGAAATGTAGGATTGGTGTGCAGGGATACCCTGTCCCTGTGAAAAATCATATAAGGCTCTTTACACATCAGAGCCTGAAGCTCAGAAATCCTCAGAGCAGAAGTAACTGCAACCAAAAACGCTTTTCATGAAAGGAAGCATAGCTCGCAACTTGCGGCTGGCTCAAAGGGAGGCAATGTGAGCTTTTCTAACATAAATAAAAGGTCCCAAGTGGGGATGGGATCCCACCTGGGAGGTTTGAAATGCATAATGCAGCACAAAAAAGTCTTGGACAAGTCTAATTGTGCCAGGATCTAGCATTCCATAGGTACATGGTAGGCTGACAGTGCAGAAAGGTGTACCCTTATGGATGAATAGCTGAGACCCTTGTCAAATAGGGAAAGGATGTACTCCAGTACCGAATTCACTGGGCAGGTAAAGGGATCCAGGGAACGGGATGATGCCCACAATTAGAAACGTTTCCATTTCATGGCATATGTGACCCTAGTGGAGGGTTTCCTCGTGGCCACAAGGACCTCTGGTACCCTTGAAGATACCCCATATCTGTCTCTGACTAAATCTGCAGGAGCCATGCATGCAGATGCAGTGACTGAAGATTTGGGTGTAGTAGAGTTCCCTGTTCCTGCGAGAGCAAGTGAGGAGACAGGGGCAAGGGAACTGGAGGTTCCAATGCCAGTTGTTGGAGCAGCGGGAACCAGATCTGATGAGGCCAGAATGGCGCAATGAGAATCATGGGCACCTGTTCTGCTTTTAGCTTGAGTAACACTCTCTGAATCAATGGGAAGGGAGGGAAGGCATAGAAAAACCTCCCTGCCCAAGAGAGGGACGATGCATCTCACCAGAAAACACCAGGCCCTGGATCTAGTGAGCACAAATTGGGAAGTTTGGTATTGTGTGGAGACGCAAAGAGGTCCAGTTCTGGAAGGCCCCACCTTTCGAAAAGGTCATCTACTACATCCTGTAGTAGCTCCCATTCGTGAGCCTGAGATCGAGAGTGGTTGAATCTGTCAGCTAGGGGGTTTTGAACCCCTGGAACGTGAATCGTTGTGAGTTCCTGGTTGTGCTCCACTGCCCAGTACCAGACTTTCATGGCCTCCCTGCAAAGGGCGTAAGAGTGTGTGCCCCCTTGCTTGTTGATGTAGAAGACCACTAGCATGTTGTCTGACTGAATCAGTAGAGGCCCTGGCAGGAGAATCGTCTGAAACATCTATAAGGCATACAGAACAGCTCTCACCTCTAACGCGTTTATGTGGAGGTCACGTTCCAGAGAGGTCCAAGTCCCCCTTGATTGATGGATCCCGAAATGTGCACCCCACCCTAGACCCGAGGCATACATTGTCAGGATCTGCTGAGGACTGGGGCTTTGGAAGGGAGCCACGGATTCTAACCGGGAAGGGGTGAGCCACCACTCCATAGTCTGACGTACTGCCTTGGAGATTGACTGGCTGTTCGAGGTCATCCAAGCTCTGGTCCCATTAAACCCTGAGGTTTCACTTATGTGCAGACAGGCTAAGGGAACAGTTACGATGGCAGCTGCCATGTGACCTAGCAGCTGTTGTACCATTCTGGCTGGAACTTGATTTGTGGAGGCAACTCTCCAGGCCGGTGCCCTTAATCGATCTGCCCTGTCTGAGGGAAGGAAGGCCCTCACTTGGACAGTGTCCAAGACTGCTCCTATGTATTGTAACCTCTGGGTAGGCCATGGGGATGACTTGGGAAGGTTCAAGGTAACCCCCAGGTCTTGGAACAAATGAAAGGTGTCTTCCAGAGAGCGACACAGCTGATCTCTTGTGGGAGTTGTTAGCAGCCAGTCATTGAGGTAGGGGTAAACATAATGCCCCTGCCTCCTGAGTGCTGCTGCACCACTGCCAGGCACTTGGTGAATACCATGGATGCCGAAAAAAGGCCAAATAGTAGCACTCTGAACTGGTAGTGCTTTCCCCGGAAGGTAAAGCAGAGGTACTTTCTGTGGGACAGCAGGATCTCTATGTGCATGTAGGCATCCTGTATGTCCAGGGAGCAGAGCCAGTCCCCTTGGTGAAGCATGGGTAACAATCCTGGTGGTGTCACCATCCTAAACCTTTTGTATTCAATGAAAGTGTTTAGTTGACTGAGGTCCAGAATGGGATGAAGGTCTCCTGTCTTTTTTGGGACGAGGAAGAAATGGGAGTAGTATCTCATTCCCCTTTGAGACAGTGGTACTGCCTGGATGGCTCGTTTGCCCAGGAGGACTTGGATCTCTGCCCTGATAAGACCTGCATGGAATGGGGAGCAGTGGGAAAAAGTGGGTTGTCTGGAGGGATTTGGGTGAATTCCAGGGCATAACCCCGCTCTACTATCTGGAGCACCGCAGTGATACTGGAACAGCCGTTGAGGTAGAGGGAGAATCTTCCACCTACTGTCTCCCCTTGCAAATCCACTGGGGGGGGGGGCTGGTAGAAGTCATGCTGAGGCTGTTGAAGTGGGCAAGGGAGCTCTGGCACTCTTGGGTCCCTGAGCTCCTGTGAACAGGGAGGCACCCTTTCTTTTTGTGACCCTCCCCATGTTGCTGTCTCCTTCCTTGCTGCCCCATTAGCTTACGAACTAAGCGGCATCTGGACATGGCCGGTTTGGATTTGTACATTTTGTGTACCTCCGAGACTGCTTCCCCCCCCTCCCCCGAGTCCTGCAGACCAGTAATCAGCTTTTCGGCCTCCTGACCGAAAAGGACCGGGCCCTGAAACGGGTTATCCAGGATGGCATCTTGAAGGTCCTGGCAGAATCTGGAGACTCTGAGCTAGGAGTGATGCCTGAGACATATGCCGGTGGCCGCAGCCCTGGCAGCACTGTCTGATGAGCTGTACGAGCACCTTTGGACATGCTTTCCAATGTCAACTCTGGACTGGAGAACTGCCATCAATTTTGACTTGTTGGCAGAGTCTGGTTAAGTCTTGGCCAGGTCCATGGCCTTGTTCCACAGTGAGTTTTGATACATCACCATGTCTGCAAAAAAATTCAGTGACCTGACCGTACAGGTGGCTGAGAAATACATCTTACGGCCCCAGATGATCAAATTTCTTGGACTCTTTATCCAGTGACTGGAAGCTCATATGCTTCGGTTGTTGGGCTCTCCCATGGACAACCATGAGGATCATAGAGTCTGTTTTAGGCTATTCGCTCAAGTGTGGTTCTCCCCTTGGTGTCCTATATAGTCGGCCAGCCTTTTTAGGGACTGCCAAGGTCATGGAGGGGTGCTTCCAGGCCATTTTTGTGACATCCTGGAAGAGTTTCACTAAGGGTGGTATGACCAGGAGTTTGGGGTCAGGGGCCACTAAGAACTTTGCCAAAAGGTGCCTCTCAGGGTCCAATTCCTCTACCTTCCATTAGTTTAAAAACTGGAAATGCCTCATTATATCCAGGAAGGAGAGGACAACCGGAGGGGATCCCGAGGAGTCCCTCCTATCGTCTGGTGATGGCAGGGACAGGTCATCTTCTGCGGAGTCATAGAAGGAAGCGCCTCCCAGTGATCCTTCTGAAGATGAGTAGGGCTGTCCTCTGGAGGAGGATCCAGACGACAGGTGGCGATTGTGCCACCGACGTATGGGTAACCCATGTTCCTCATCCCCTGACATCAGATGGTCTGGCATCTGGGTTGGTGGGGGCGGACACTGGGGGGAAGGCTCTCTAGGTGGAGCTGGGAGCCGGCTCCGGTGGCTTAAGCAACAGATCCCCTTTTGTGTTGTTCAAACAGCTAGTAAACAAGGCTCCAACCTCTGCTAAAGGGATGACAGGGCCTGGCTGGGGTGCTGGTGTTGGGTTGGGGGTGTTAGGGGCTCCTGGCGTCTGCCCTTGCGGCATGTTGTCTCCTGACGTCGGGTCTGACGGAACTTTCTTATGTGGTGTTGGCCCTTGTGGGACCGTGTCCTCATGGCAACGGGTGCTCGGATGTCAGATCGTAGGGCTCCTGGGGAGGAGGTGAAGGTGGAGGGGTGGCGCCTGGTCTCAGTTGTCCCCAGAGTCTAGCGTCAGGTCCCCTGGCATCTGGTCTGGAGTCAAGTTCTCAACGGGGTCCTGCGGAGCAGATGGCGGCTTAGATGGTGACATCTGGTCCAGCTCCACAGTGGAGTCCAAGGTGAGGAGGCCTGACGTCGGTCTGAAGCCTCATTCGATGACTGCCTGGAAGGCGAGCAATGCTTCTTCTGGCGCTCGCTATTCTGGCATCTCCTGGAGTCGTCCAACCCTGCTGCCCTGTCGGAAAACCCGGGAACTGAGCTCTTGCGGATGGCAGGTTCTGACCTGTCACCTGACACAGAGTGCATCTGTCCTGCTGACTGAGACCCTAGCGTCTGCTTGTGGGGGTGGAGAGCCAGGGACATGGGGGCTTGAGAAATCCCAAGCCCGGAAGGCTCCCCGCTGTGCACCTGAGAAGAGGCGGGGGCTTCCCCAATTGTGACCCCAGGCAAGCCAGGGAGACAGAGTCTGACCTCGTGCCGGAGGTCGAAGACTTGGAAGACTTGTCAGCAGACCTAGGACGGGACTCTGACCTGGATCTTTCCTTGTCTCGATGATGGTGTTTCCCACTCGATTTCTTCTCTCTGGGGGAGGAGTCCTTCGCCGAGGAGGAAGACGAGCTGTGCCCTGAGTGGGTCTTCTGCATGGCAGCCACTTGCTGTTCAAGGAGGTACCCTTTCAAGGTGTTCAGGCAGCGGATCCTGGTCCTCCGGTTGAAGCCTTGGCAGTGCAGGCAGTCGTCTGGCCTGTGGTCGGGGCCTAGGCAGAGCAGGCAGGCCGAATGGCCATTTTTTGCCAGGATCTGCTTACCGCACGCACACTTCAATTTCTGCCGCTCTGAAGAGGACGATGGCTGGGAAGACATTCCTGACGAACTTATAATTCAGAAGAAAAAATGTTAACTGCGTGAGGCATGAAAAATGGCAGTCGACTGGAAGCAGGAGGTGTCTGTGGAGCCGATATGTGCAGGTCGACGGCGGGAAAAGAACTGAGGTGGTGCCAGGGGACCGCCCCCTTTATACCATGGGTGACGCTGAGGATGGGGCAGACATCGGGGGTGGGGTCCCCATCTTAAGACTGCTAGCTAGAATGTTTTCCGTGGGGTCATAGTGCCTGGCGCATAGTCCTAATGGTGTTACGTGCTGCAAGAGTTCTATCTCGAAGTGAAATCTCATATTAGGTGTAAATATGGGGACTGATGTTTATTTCTCATGTGTACATTTGCCATCCAAGCAACTGATATATCTATATTAGCTAATTTGATGCTTTTAACTAAAGAAAATAAAGAGCACATACTAATGGGAGATTTTAACATAGATTGGACAACTCCACATAAAAATGAGAGGGTTAAAACGTTGTGATAGCTAATGGTTTTAACTAAGTGATTAATGATCATACCAGGAAGAACTACAAGATGGGGGGGGGGTACAACCATAGATTGGGTGCTGACAGATATATTACAGTTTCTTAGTGGCTCAGGTGTTTTAACTGATGCTATTTCTGATCACTGTCCTGTTTACATGATCAGAAAAAAACTAAAAGATAAAACAAAACGCATTTTTATTAGGGAAACTACATCTTTTAAAAACTTGACTAATGATGTATTTATAAATGAAATTAATAACTTAGATTGGTCATCACTGTACAACTTGAGGCAGATAGAGAAAGCAGTATTTTTTTTTAACAAACAGCTATTAAACATAAATTATTGTTATGCACCCAGAAAGAAACAAAGGATCCAAGCAAAATGCTCACCTTGGATAACTGTTAAATGACACGATCGGTTTAAGCTACAAAACTTGTTGTGGAAACAGTTTAAACAAGCTTTGCAGAGCCACTACAACTGTAAATGCGTTAACTAGATAAGAGTGTTTCATGGGCTTAAACATAAACAAGAATTGCTGTTGGCATACGCTAACTGAATCAAAATACAGTACAATGAGAAAGGGCAGATATAAAAATAATGCCACCATCTGTATTGAAATCTAGATTTAGTAGTTGCCGTATTGGTCCTTGCAAGAATAGATCCAGAAGCAAATGATTTGATACCTTTTAATGGACCAACATAGATGTAACAACAAGAACAAAGTGCTCTAGCTTTCGGACCAACCAGTCCTTCTTCAGAAGCTCAGTGAAGAAGGACTGGTTGGTCCGAAAGCTAGAGCACTTTGTTCTTGTTGTTACATCTATGTTGGTCCATTAAAAAGTATCAAATCATTTGCTTCTGGAACCATCTGTATTAGTTACCTACATGTTTCACATTTTATTCTATGCACTGTTATAGCAATCAACTCAACAGAACCGGGCCATCATATACATGAAGGTACTGTACCTTAATTGCAAACACTGCTGAGACTATTACTGTATGTGTTGTGACAAGGTGGAAGATAAACACAATGGAGACATGTTTTTGAAGACATTTGATGTGTTTAATTTTTTTAGAGACTGCTATACAGTTCACACATATAATTAGTATAATACAAAAGTGCATATACCCAAATGTCAATGTAAATCTTACACATTTCATTACAAGTTGTTCTCTTGAAGGAAGATCTTACTGTACAAGGCCTAAAAATGGGAGTTAGGTAAAAGTAAACTGGGGTAGGTGTGTTACTGAGGGTACTGCATAGATTATCTTTTATTGCTGCTCCACCCCAGGCATGCACAATACGAAAATCAACAAACCCTTGATATGAAGCAACAGGAACTAGATAGTTCAAGGACGGAAACAAGTAGGAGACTAAGTGGAAAGACAAGCATGAGTATGGTAAGTCAAATAACATTTCAAAAAGTCTCACTATCATAATTCCGTTTTTACAAATCTTCTGTACAGTTGACAATTTCTGTAAAAAAATAATAAAAATGGGAGTTATTTCACATATGTCCACAGGTGCCACGCATGCAGGTGGAGGGATTCAAGGCCTGGATGCACCAGTCTGCCCTACTCGAGTCAGAAGATCATTGCGAAGAGGCAGAGGTACTGGGGGTTCCATTGATAGCTGTTGAAGCAGAGGGAACCAAATTTGATGAGGCCAAAGAGGGGCTATTAGAATCATGTGAGCCCCTTCTGCCTGTAGCTTCAGGAGAACACTTTGAAGCACTGGGAAGGGAGGAAAGGTATACAAGAAACTCCCTGTCCAGCAAAGAGACAGCGCGTCTCACCAGAAAACACCACACCCGGGAACGAGCGAGCAACAACTGGGTAGTTTTCCGTCAGATGGGGAGACGAAGATGTCTATCTCTGGCTGACCCCACAGGTCGAATAAGCTTTCAACCACCACTTGATTTAGCTCCCACTCATGAGCCTTGGCAGTGGTGTGGCTGAAACTGTCTGCCAGGACATTGCTGATGACCAACACATGGACAGCAGTCAGGCGGAGGTCGTTCTAGACTGACTAGTACCACACTCGCATTGTCTCCCGGCATAGAGGGTACAAGCGAGTGCCTCCCTGTTTGTTCAGGTACCAGACCACAGACATATTGTCGGTCTGAATAAGGAGAGTCCTCTGACATAGAAGAGGCTGGAAGGCCTGGAGGGCATACAGTACTGCCCTCATTTCTAACACACTGATATGTAGAGATGCTTCCAGCTGAGACCATGTTCCCTGGGTCTGATGGTCTCCTAGGTAGGCTCCCCAGCCTTAACACGAAGCATCCATTGTAAGGGTCATGGTGAGAGCAAGGAGTTGAAAGGGGAACCCCTGTGGAGAGATTGGACAACTCCTGCCACCAAAGAAGATCTTTCTTCATGTACCCGGACACTAGGACCCTGTGGTTCAGGCTGTCCAACTGCTGATCCCATTGGACATGAAGAGTCCATTTGGTCACCCTCAAATACAGTCTGGCTAGAGGAACTGTAGGGATCGCAGCTGCCATCAGCCTGAGTAGATGGAGGATCGACCTGGCTGTGGTCCAGTGTAAGTTGGCCACTAATCTGGCCTGTTTCTATAGGGTTTCCGATGTGTCCAATGGGAGGAAGGCCCTGCCCCGGACCATATCCAGCACTGCTCCAAATGAATTGTAGGTGCTGGGAGGTGAGAGGTGGGACTTGGGATAGTTGACTGTTATTCCAAGTCTGGAAAAGAAGTCCAGGGTGAAGGAGAGTGACTCCCTCAGACTGCTCTGTGATGGGGCTGATAGAAGCCAACCATCCAGATACAGACACAGTTAGATCCCTGTGCAGCACAGGGCCACAGCCACCACTGCTAGACACTAGGTAAAAACCTGAGGTGCTGAGGATAGGCCAAAAAGGAGAGCCTTCAATTGGTAATGTTCCCCCCTGGAAGGCAAACTGAAGAAAGTGGCAGTGGGCCTGGAAGACAGGGATGTGCAGGTAAGCATCCTGCATGTCCAGTGCACAAAGCCAGTGTCTCTTGTGGAACAGTGGTAGAAGTCCCTGGATGGTGAGTATGCAGAACCTCTTGTACTCAATGTACAAGTTGAGCATGCTGAGGTCCAACATGGGTCTTAGGTTGCCTGTCTTTTTGGGCACTAGGAAGAAATGGAATTAGTATCCTCTTCCTATCTATGCCAAAGCCACAGGTTCTATGGCTGATTTTTGCAGAAGAGCCTGGATCTCGTCCCCTATCAGAGACAGGTGCCTTGGAGGATAATGGGAGAGGCCTGCGGGGTTGTCCAGAAACCTGTCTAGGAACTCTATGGTGTGACCTCTTGCTATTAACTGAAGGATCCAAGAGTCCATGGTTATGTCCTGCAACCCCGGAAGGTGGAAGGCAAATCTCCCCCCCAACTGGTTCCCCTAGACTCTAGGGCCTAGAGGATCTGGAGGAGGCAGGGAGGGTCCCCCACAGGAGGCCAAGAGGAGGGAGTCGGCAGCTCTTCTAGGGGGCTTCTGGGACTTGGCAGGGGGAGTAGGGGTTCCTGATGCTGGATACCAGCATTTGGCCTGGCAGTTGGCAGGGGCCTCTTTGGTCTGGCATCTCTGTTGCCGAAGAAAAGGCTGTTTGCCTTTGTAACCACCTCGGTACATGAAGCAGACATCATGGATGGATTCACCTCACTCCTGCAATTCAGTGATAATACCCTTCCTTAGCATCACCTCTGAATAACATGGACACCCTGAAAGGGGCATCCAGGATGGAAGTCTGAACGTCTTGTGCCAGGCCAGCAATCCTGAGCCACAAATGTCACTTAATGCAGACAGCAGTGGCTGTGGTGCGAGCAACTGAGTCTACTGTGTCATAAGTGACCCGGAGGGCATGGCAACAGAAGATTTTAACCATTTTCACTGTCTTGGCAATCTTAGCCTTAAGCTCCTGGTCCTGGATAGCTTCCATCTTGGACTTGAGTGAGGTCAGGGAAGATTTCTGCTAGGAAACCATATGAGCCACATAATTAAGGGACCTGAGGGTGCAAGTGGAGGAGGAATGGATCTTGCAACCAAAATTGTCCAGCTGCTTAGACTCCTTATCAGGAGGAGACATGCTCAAATGCTAGGTTTAAAGGACTGGTCATGGGCAGCTGTGATAACAACCGATTCTGCATTAGGATGGCCAGTAAGGTGTGTGACCACATCTGGGGGTGGTACACCTTGTCTACCTTTTTTGAAACAACCGGAATAGAGGAAGGCTGTTGCCAGATAGAGGATGTCAGGTCTTCATGGGGCCCAGTCCAAGGCAGTATGGGTACAGAAGCTGTGTTAGTAATGTCTCGATGCTCTGCAAGCCTTTTCCACTTTGGATCCTGCTTCTGGATAGCCCAGCCGCAGGCATTTTGTATAGTTATGAGAAGTTCTGCAAAGGAAGGGACCTCCGGAGGGGACTTCAGGGACTCCTTAGGCTGAGGCTCTATAGGTGTATGCATACCACAGCTGGAGGACAAGTCGGAGTCAGAGTCCGAAGACTGCCTGCTGGGGGTCTGAACCCTTTTTTGAGGAGTATCCTGGGTGTTATCCCTGACCTGGTGTCTAGAGGAGCCTTCTCTGGAAAGGTGGGAATCCACAGGAAGGCTTTTCCAGGGGTTGGAAAGGAGGTGGGAGTGGAGGCCGCCACTGGTTTCCGACAGTCAAGCTCCGAAGCTAGTTGAACCCTGTCCTCCTGAATCAGGGTCTGAAATACTGCCTGGCTATCAGCCTGAGGCTGCTGTGGAGGCAGAGGCCAAGGCCGAGGAGGAGGAGGCTGGTACAATGGATAGGCCGGTGTCTGATATTGAGGGTATCCATGAGCCTGACAGGAGTAGGGAAAGCCAGAAGGAGCATGCCCTTGATTAGACATAGCCCGGCATCTGGTACCCCAGTACATAATGGGGCTGATAACCAGGTGTTGGATACCCCGGCGAAGGGTACATTGGATATTGTGGGGTGGATAGCCTGGAACATTGCCCATAGGTGAAGCCAGAGGTGGAGCTGAAGGCCCGGCAGGAGGTCCAGAAGGACCAGGCATTGGCCTCGTAGGGACATTCAAAGGGGTTAGCACTAGATCAGGCACAGGAATGTGCAGCACAGGAAGATTCTGTGCCAGGGGGCCTGATGGAAAGCCGTCCTGCATTTGGGGAATGGCCAGCATGCTAGATATGCCCTGTTCCTTTAAGTAATTTTCCCTATAAATATGTTTCTGACTCACAAGACACCACCCCCTGATGACGTGCAGTCTGCACGAAACCAGTCGGAAGTTTGCCTTGCTGTGCATCCTGTAATTGGCTTTGTTTGGCGTCTGTTTCATTAAATTATGCCTGCTATTTACATCAACTATTGAGTGCCGAGTCTTGTTTCCAGTGGATATTTGTGAGGACTCGAGCACCTTTATTCACAGAGGAGCTGTTTTTGTTGTCACTGACAGATATACCCTGACCTGGCAAAGGGTCACTTGGCATCGGGGGGGGTGAGTAGAACCCAACGGAAGACCCGCCATCATCTGGGGAGCTGGAGTCCAAGATGGTGGAATCTGGTTGTCCAAGGGGGCTTGAGTTGAGGAGGTCCCGAAGGAAGGTCCCCAGAGGGATTAAAAATAGGCCCAGTGGGAAAATCCGGAAGATACTGACCTGGTGAAGGAGGGGGAACCTCCAGATCAGTGCCCACCTCCGGCTCTTGATCTTCAGGCAAGCCCGAAGGGTCTGGTTGTGTCGGTGTGAGTGAGGACCCCTCAAAAGACTGTTGCACGTCCAGCAGCTGGCTCAACTCGATGGTGGGTGTATACTGCGATCCCGACAAGAGAGCCACAGCTGTGCAGTCCCCAGAGGAACAACTTATCAGCCACGGCAGTGCAGACATCAGAAGAGCTAACATCCGACGTATTGGCCTGGGCCATGCAGACAACAGCACAGCTAAAGTCCAGTTTACGGGCTGTGACCGTGCACTGCTTGGTGGGGCCTGTGAGCGACTTATTGGCCTGGCTGCTGGTGACAGACCCTGAAGAAGATATGGGCCTAAGGAGTACAATAGGGGTTCCATCGCCCAAGAAGAGCCCCGACTGCACCAGTGAGTAAAGCCGGCAGGGAGGCCGTGGTCTGATCCACTGGAGCAGTTTGAGACCTGGCAGTAGGGGTACTTACCAAAGTGGAGGACCCTCCGGTGTCAGCGGTGCACGATGGTCATGGTCCAAGTGGATGGAGACCTAGCCTGGTCTTGGTGCCTCTTCTTGTTATTCTTTTCCTTTTTGGTTTCTGGCATTAGAGAAGAAGATTTTTCCCGCAGATTTTCCAGCTCGTTTTCCATTAAAGCTAGGCACTTCTCCAGCAAATGGGCTTCAAACTTTTTCTGGTGCCTAATCTGTGTGATCTGGTTGAAGGACTGGCAGTGTGCACAATCCTTGACCTGGTGTTTGGGGCCGTGGCAGATCATGCAGTGGGAATGTTCATCAGCATGCAGGATCTGGGTGCCGCAGGACTTGTACTTCTTCTTTTCAATGCATCACCCAACTATTCATGTTCCTGAATTGTACCTCCAACTATATCCCATACTGTAAATTTGTCACTGTTATTTATTTGCTTCCCCTTTCTTATGTATATCTCTCAAGATCTCTGTATTGACCTGTTTATGTTAGACCTGTCTATACTGTGTTTTACTATGTAATTGTTTGATCTGGTGTTCTGTTCTCTTTTTATGCTAAACTGGACATTTGTGTAAATGGGAAATTTTGCTCACATACCTTTCAGTATAAAATAAAGATTGATTGATTAAAAACTGGACTGACAGACCTAAACCACAGCAGTTCTGTAAAAATCCAAACTGGCTTTACTGGGTGCAACTTGCACAAATACCGCTGGTTCGGTCACTCTAGTTGCACGGTTCAGTCTGACTTTTATGTATCTAGTCTGCTCCTGGAAGTCTGTTTTTCAACCCTTCTTTGACATGATTGAAAACGGAACCATCAGGACCAGATAGGTAAAAGCCAGACCAGATCATCTAGAGTGAGTGGATCAGCAATATTTGCATAAGCTGTGCCCAGTCCAGATTTTACTGCTCTGGGTCTGGTGATCTGTTTTTACCCATACCCCACTGCATGTGGCTTAGTGGCATACTGTACAGATGGATGCAGCATCTAACCCATTCAAGGTTGACGTTTCAGAAAATCATTAAGCTAAAAATACCAAGACTCACTCCCCCACCCACCCCCAAGTCATACTTAGTCCTCTGCCAAAGTCATGCTTAAATATTGGTGCCTCTATATCCACACCATTAAGCTTTTAATGCCATCATGCCTCTTCTGCTGTCATGAGCTTCCCATCCATGAAATCCCATTCTGCTTGTGGCAGCCCCCCCCCCAACCAGGTAATTTTTCAGGGAGCAGCTCTTTATACCACATCAACTAAATTACTGCTAAACTCTTTATTTTTAAACATTTTGTTCAGAAATTTTTGTTTTAGTATATTGATGGAAGGGAAAAATGAATTTGTAAAAGAAACCAAAGCCCTATTTATCAGTTCATTTAATCACAATACAGCATGTTATGAACTGATCAGATTCTATGTGTAACCTAAGTCAAACAAAAATTAGACACACACATGCCTACCTATTTGCAAGTGAAGCAAATGTGGTTACTATCATTCAGTTGTAAACACCTATAGTCACAAATGGCAGGTTAAGAACATTCAGTAGAATATAAACAGTAGCCCAGAACCGCCTGCCTGAGAAAATGAAGTTGGTGTATTATTTGGAAACAGGCACTACTAGGACTCTTGCTATTGAACATCCTGCAAAGTAGCAGAATGACTGCTCTTAGGATGGTGGTGTCAAATGGCTTAATGAGGTGTTCATAGGGGCTTAGGGGAATAGCAGAGTTTATTTGTTATACAGAAAGCTCCAGGAAGTGTTTAACCCATTCTACTTCCAATAGCTTTCTATGATGTCTGTACTATCCATTGGTAATCTGACACAGAATGGCTACTAGAAGATAATGAGTTAACTTTCTGTGGGCTCATTTAACTCCTCAAGCCAGAGGAAAAATAGTGCTCTACAGCTTCCTATACACACACAGGCAGCGTAGTAATGAGGCTTCAGCAGACAAATCTATTTTTAACACTCAATCATGTTGTTTGGTAGCAAAAATGACATCAGCCCTTTTCTGAATGCAAAATGCTTGCTGTGCTATGCCCACAGTCGTAAAAATCTAACCTACAAAGTGATTTAAATGCTTATCACAAAATTTGTAACAGTTGTAAAACTGATATTAAAAGGTCAAAGCAAACGTATTACAAAGAAAAACAGCTGAAAGACCTTACTAACCCTAGGAGTTTGGGGGATTATTTTAAATAATTTTATCAATCCTCTACTCAAATAAAGATTGACAAACTACAAATTAGAGAACAACTAGTAACCAACAACTCAGAACTAGCAAACACATTTAAAGATTTTTTTCACAGACATGACAATGTACAGAAATCAAATAAAATAGAACTTCAAGAGGTCAGGTGTTGCAGTTTATAATAAACCTTCTTCAAAAACATTTAACATTTTCAAGGGAAAGGAAAGGGGAAGTATATACCCTTTTGTCAAATCTTGGGGGCAGCAAAGGACCAGGCGTGGACTATTTCCTAGACTATTAAAAATAGGAGCATAATAATTGACTAACCTAGTGACATATCTGTTCAACTTATTCCTATGTAGAAATTGTATACCTGACTGTTGGAAAACAGCAGTTAGGTTTTATGTGAAATGGGCCAATACAAACTGCAAGCCAATAATCGCAATGGCATGAAGGCGAGGGCAGAAATGGCTACAAATTTGTGAGCCCCCCGCACCCCCTCCCTTAAATAACCAACCCCGAGTTTGTAGCACCTTAGGGAGAGGGTAAAACATTTGTCAACATTTCGTCCTCACTGACTTTTGGTCTCGCCATTTTGTATTCACCCATTTCACGTGCCACCCAGCATTTGTAACACCTATACACTGTAAAACTAGTTACTTTCACACAAAGTAATTTTAGTGCAAACACAGGTGCAACCATAATTGTGTAAATCAAATTTAGCACTTAGTCATTAGGGCCACATACATTATAATAGGAAAAGTGCTAAAAACATTAATTAGCACAAATTAATTTTAGCACAAATTAATGCTTTAGCGAATATAGCAAAAATTATTTGACAATGAAAATTTCAAGTTTTACAGTATAAGATGGGTGATAAACAAATGGTCTCCAAATACAGGACAATTTCTGTCTTGGCTGCTTTAACAAAGCTTTTAGAGAAAGTGGTATTTAATCAATTATTAAAACACTTGGAAGACAATCAACTCTTCACACAAGATCAGTATGGTTTCAGGGGAGAATATGGCAAGTCGACAGCCTTGGTCAGGTTAACCAGTAACATATATAACAGCATGGACTGTGGCTTGCTCACTGGGGGAGTTTTTGTTGACCTGACCAAGGTCTTCGACCTGGTGGATCACCCATGCTGATTCATAAGTTAAAAAAAATAGCAGCTGGGAAATACGCTCTTGACTGGTTTAGACAACATTTGTCAAATAGAAGACAATTAGTAAGAATTGGATCTGTAAAATCATCCATAAGGATGGTACATACTGGGGTGCCAATATACCGTGAACACAGTGACCACAATTGAGTGTTTAGAAAAACGTCGACTCAGTTACAGCGCCTGTGTTCAGGGCTACCTGGCAGGGTAGCGACCGGATACCTGGGTGGACGAAGTAGGGTGACAGGAAGTGTAGTTGTGCGTACACACGTGCTGGGGGATCGAGGGTGCAAGGTTGGTCTGGGTGGCTCGTTTATTTTTGGGCCTGGCAGGTGGCTTTTTTTTAAAATTTCACACCCCCCATGCACCCCCTAGAGTTGAGAATCCTTAAGTGGGAGGAGGTGTGGGGGCACAGCCCCCTGCATACATGTAAATTCAGTTGCCACCTTGCAGTTTGCCGCATGTGTACATCGCCGTAATTCATTTTCGGCAACGTACTCTCGCCCAAATGACGATTGCTATTCTGCGATCGCCGTTTTGACTTAGAACCTGAGGTGCCACAAGGTTCAGTTCTAGGCCTGCTCTTGTCTGCAATATTTGTAAATGATTTACTGAAAATCTGCAGCAAGGTTTCAACCATAATGTATGCAGATGATACAGAGTTTTACTGCACTGGAAAGATGGGAGTGGACCTAGAAACGAAAATGCAACCAATGTACTATGCCTTACAAAATTAGCTTATGGATAACAAAGTCTTGGTAAATGAAAAGAAAACCAAAATCATGGTCTTTGGAACCAAGCAAAGACTTGAAGGAAATAACATGGTTATACCAGGGAAGAATGGTATAGGCCTGGAGGAGGTATTCGGTTTTAATTACCTAGGAGTAATGCTGGACAATACATTGTCTTTTCATGAGCATGTTACAAAGGTAACTAAAAAAATTAACAAGTCGGGTTACTTACATAGCAATAAAAACAGGTTAAGATTGCAGGTTGAAAGAACAGTGAATCAACTGCTCCTACCAGCCCTATAAAACTCCATTCTGTTAATTCAACAAATTCAACACTTCAAAAGTATGTGGTTACATTTAATAACATTATTAGGTTTGCAATCAACCAAAATAAACATGAACATTGCTGTGATTTACATGAGAAATTCAGAATCTTGTCGCCTAAACAGAGAATTCATTACTCAACATTAATGTTTCTACACAAGGTTTTGAAATCAGAAACACCTAGAATTTTAAGTGGTAGATCAATATAAGCAAAAGTTAATAAAACAGTGTGAACGTCTTCAACAAAACAATATCAAGAAAGTTGCATCACAACCAACATGGCTGAATGGAACGTTCACTGACTTTTTATGATCCCAGATTACTAAATAATTTAATTAAACTGAGGACAGATGTTCACACTAAGGCACGTGTGTAAAAGAAGTGTAAAAAGTCATTTAAATGCATTATCAGTGTGTGGCTACGTTGACAGCACTTGACCAGTTTTTAATATATGTTTACCTTCTCATCCACTTACAGTTGATCTCTGGGCACAGGGGCTTAAGTTATCCTGGGAGATTGGACAGACTTGGCCTGTTCAGTTTGGAGGAAAGAAGGGCTCAGGGTGACCTCCTTCTGCTTTTTAAAATCTTGAGTAACCCTGATTTACTAAAACAATACAATATTGAATATTTAAACAGCAACCTGACTCTCAGGTCTCATAATATGCAATTAGCTGTCCCAAAAGCCTCAACAAATAAGCAAGCTAATTTTTTCAGTGTTAGGACAACCAAAACCTGGAATAGGCTCCCAAGAAAGATTGTTGAGCAAAGTAACTTTTTTTTCATTTAAAAGGGAACTAGACAAGTTTTTACTAGACAAAAGGTACGTACCATCTTCTTAGCCCACTCAGAGTGGGAGGTAATCTCAATGGGCCCTTGGTCTTCTTTTACCTTTATTTTCCAAGTAATCCAAGTTATATTGAATATTATGGCCCCATTTTCAAATCCCGGGTTACACACAGCACATCTTGATGTGCTTCCCAAATAAATGGGCCAGCGCAAAAAAATGCAATATTCAAACAAGACGCGTGATCCCAATGGATCGTGCATCTTGTCTGAATATAGCAGTCCTAGTGGACTGCGCAATTGGGGGCAGGTGACAATGCACCAGCGCATCCCAGCGGATGGCCTGAATACCGGGAATGGGGATGCGTGGTTCATCCATAGATGCGCTGGTCCCAAATTCCTGATATTCAGCAAGAATATGCAAATGCAGCCATTAGGCATGCAAGGCGCAAACAGGCCATGTGCATGCTCATTATGGCCACATTGCATGTATCAACATTGTCTTGATGACCTGCCCCCTGCCCAGTCCCTTTCAACAACAAACCTCATCCCTTTTTCATAGCGTAGGGACCCACCTCTCCATCACGAACCCGGTCCGAATGTTAAAAAAAAAAAAAACATTTTCCATCCTTTTCCCATAGAGTAGGGACACCCCTTCCCCGTCCCGAACACCGTTTGAAATATAATAATTTCCCCCATCCCTTTTCTGTAGTGCAGGGCCCCCCCAGCTGTCCTGAGCCCCAGTCAAATAAAAAAAAATATTTCCCCATCCCTTTTCCATAGTGTAGTGGGCCCCCACCTCACCACCCCAGCAGGACACCAATGAGCTTGTATTTTGTACAATACGAGATCGGGACTGATCAGTCGGCAGCTGGCCATGGCAGGGTGTGGAGGGCTGTGCCAGTCACTGGCACAGGTTGGGGGGGTGCAGGGAGGGGTTCATGCCTGCTAGGGTGGTGGAGTGGGGGGCCACTACACTATGGAAATAATTTGACTGTTGTACACTGAACACTGATCGGGGCTCGGGATGGGGTAGGAAGTCACTACACTATGGAAAAGGTATGGGGAAATAATTTTTTTATTCGAACCAGTTTGGGACAGTGAGGGGGTTCCCTGCACTACAGAAAAGGGATGGGGGCATTATTATATTTCAAACGAGGTTCAGGATGGGTAGGTGGGGGGTCCCTGCACTACAGAAAAGAGATAGGGGTACATTATATTTCGAAAAGGGGTTCGGGATGGGGAGGGGGTCCATGCATTACGGAAAAGGGATAGGGGACATTATTATATTTTGAACAGGGTTCAGGATGGGGACAGGGTTCCCTGCACTAGGGAAAAGGGATGGGGGACATTATTATATTTCAAACGGGGCTCGGGACGCGGGGGTGGTCCCTACACTATGGAAAAAGGATGGGGAGAATGCCACTAGGGGTGCTAGCTAAGATGGTAGCGTAGCTACAGGCTGCCTCTCCAGCCTTGAGGGGAAAATCCTAATTTATCCGACAGCATCCTAACGAACTTCACTATTCCAAACATCACAAGCTGTGCAGCTGAGCGCAAGGATCCTAATAATATCAGACTATTCAACTTTCTGCAAAGGATTAGCAGTCAATCCAGAGAGGAACTCATACTCAGGCAGCATGGTCCAGCCTCCTCAGCCTGTGGTATGGGACAATTTATCAGTGGAGAGGATGTCTGGACAGCTTTTATTCCAAATGGCCTAAGTCACCTTGGCCACAAATCACACGACACAAATCCTGCAATCCCTGGAGGCAAGGATCTTTCAGAGTGAGTGTCGGGCAGCAGCTACTAAGCGTAAAGTGCAGGACAACACAGCTACACTCCGAGAACACCACCAGATCATACAAAAACTACAGGATAAAATAGATGATCTGGAGAACCGTGGGAGGTGGAATAACCTCTGGTTCTTAGGGTTCCCAGAGCGGGCCGAGGGACGGAACACAGAACAGTTTCTACAACAGGCCCTGGCAGAAATATCACAGCTGGACCCTCTCAAACAGCTCCAGGTGGAGCAAGACCACCGTTCCCTTGCTTCCATGCCCAAGACAAATGAGAAGCCTCGGCCGATCATTGCTAGATTCCTGGACTTCAGGGACAAGGAGATGGTGATGACCAAGTTCCGAGAAATCCAACAACTGGTATGGCACTCGCTCAAAATCAACATCTACCCTGACTACTCCAAGTATCTGTCTGACAGGCACAGGGCCTACACGGAGGCTCACCATATTATGCATAGAGTGGGACTCACCTTCTCTTTGACATATCCAGCTACAATGCAGGTCGATCATAACGGCATCCCACTGTCCTTTGCCACCCCCAAAGTGCTGATGGATTTTCTGAGACGTACTTGGCCCAGCGAGTTCAGCAACCCTGCACCACAGCATGGAACCCTGAGACCGGTCAGCCTTGATTTCAACAGGCAATCCTCTGTGCACTCTTCAAAGAGGGATGACCGGTTGGCCACTCCCAATGATACATGGGAGGTTCCACCACAGCACAACAGGAAGCGGCTTGCCTCCCAGCTCCATGGAAAGAGGAATCACCCAAATGAAAGGTCCCAAGGAAGTAGTCCAGAAGAAGGGCATATGGAGCACACCAGCATCGACAACGCATGTAATGTCCCCACAGCCAACCATTTCGAGGCCCTCCACGCCAACTCCCCAGAGCAGCAGCCAATAACCTCCGGGGAGCAACACCAGGATATCTCCATCCAGGGACAACGGATCCAATCTCCACCCCCGGTGGAATCACGGGTGGCCCAGCACAAGAGTCCTAGTGGTTCTCCACCGCAATCACCCAGAGAGAAGACTCCAGCATCTGGACCACAGTGTGGCAGCCACAGCCCTCATCTACACTCCATGGACCCTGTCTAATGCTTACCACAGTGATCTCTGACAGGATTAAGTCAGATAAGTACCCCCCTTTTGGTCCTTTTCTTCGTGACTTGCCCCAGATACTGTGGCTGTTTTGGCCGGGGAGGTACCGTGGGGTAAAGCAATGGGAGAATGTTGCCATGGACTACATTGGGACCAATGCATCCCTTGTTTTCTGTGGCCTGTACTAGGCCTTTTGGCCTTCATGCTGCAGAGCTCCCCCACACACCCCGCACCTCCCGAGACCATTCTAGCCAGTGGACCCATGCTGCTCATCTGGTCCCCACACCTATATAGGGAGGGCAGAAATGGGGCAGACACTGCAACCGCTGTACTTTGTTTCGAGCTACAGTCTGTTGGAAAGGGGTCATCTGCAGCCAGCATCTGCGCTACGAAGATGTCAGTGACCTCCCTCCCAGCAGCAACCAGCCCAATCGTTTCCTTCAGAGCCGGCGTGAGCTTCAGGCCTATAAATGTAAGACTGCACCTGTTTGAAAGGGCACCTCCACACCCCGCATGATGATCTTATCCAAAACGAAGCAGTCACAAAGAACTTCTAATACCCGGCTCAATTCCCGGAGTGAGCTTGGCATGGACCTGGTAAGCCTTGGGAGGCAGTGTGGCTGCGTTCCAGTCTCCCCTGCTTATGTTCTCACCTGGCTCATCCTCTGTTAGCAAATGCCCGGCGTCCGACTTAATGCTCTGGACTTTACACATCCACCGATGTCTACCAACTTCAGTGATCACCCCACCAGAGCATCCCCGAAACTGCTCTGCGTTAAATAAGCTGGGCCAGGGCTTTACGACTCCCCACGCTTAGCTTGTCATCCTGTTATTCCTCCTTTCCTTTTGACTGCCTGCGGTCACATAAGGCAGGCACTATGAGAATGTAAAATGGATCCGCATAACTGTGCAGGAAGCACCCCCCCTTTGTGTCCTCCCCCCCAGTATACAGAGTAATCAGGGGTAGGCACCTGCCACTCTGCACAGCTCAAACAACTGTTTCTCCCCCCTCAAAGGCACTGGCAAAGAACCACAATCCCAAAACAGCTTGTCACTTACGCAGTTAGGAGCCTCAGGGGGGGGCCCAAGGCCCTTTCACTTGCAAACCCTATGAACGTATTTTACATATGCGCTCTGGGGGTAGAGGTGGGCCTTCAGCCTGTTGCTGTGGCCTTCAAGTCTCCTCTACACCCCATCTTTTTCTGTAACAGTGTAACAGTGGATCATACCATCATGCTTACTGCACTGAGTAACATCAGACTTGATAGTTCTGCCATTAAATGGTTCACCAGCTACATAACCAATAGGTTACAACAAGTCAAAGCCATAGGAGATCTATCCCCACAAAAATCCTTGTTACGAGGAGTCCCACAAGGCTCCATCCTGGGCCCTATCCTCTTTGCAATATACATCAATAATCTGGACTCGCAGCTGGGCACAGCAAATGTGCACTTATTCGCAGATGGTACTGTACTCTATACCACAAATTCATCCTTGGATCTGGCCCATGAGTACTTACAGAAAGACTTCGTCACCCTCCAATACAACCCTCTCACTCAAAAGCTCCTCCTCAACGCCAAAAAGACTAAAGCAATGATTCTCTCACCAAAGTCTACTTACGGATGTCCACATATCACACAGATCCGAACACTCTTAGATGAACCCCTTGAAGTATTTGATACCTTTAAATACCTAGGGTTCTGGCTGGATAACAAGCTCAACTTTCTGTGCCATTTAAATGAAACCTCGAAGAAACTAAGACAGCGATTAGGTTTATTCTATCGCACTAAACACCTACTCACGTTAGAAGCCAGAATGAGACTAGTACAAAATACATTCCTACCTATACTGGACTATGCTGACTTCCTTTACAGTCATTGCCCATCAACGATGCTAAACAAACTGGACACCCTTTACTACCGGGCTTTAAAATTTATCTTAAATCTACCCTGTAGTACACATCACTGTTGTCTATACCAGGTTTCGGGATGGACCTCACTCTCAACTAGAAGAAAAAGGAATGCTCTCCTCTGGTTTTTTAGAGCATTATCTGATAACCTCCTTGCATACATCTCAAACATCTTCAAATGGGCTAAAGGTTCCTATGGCCTGAGATGCTTCTCCTTAGTCTGCTTCCAGATTCCTAAAGTGAAAACTACCCGTGGCTCAGCAGCAATCAACTTCTCACTTCATCACTTTGGAACACTATGCAAGACTCATTAAAATTATCCTCACTTCCAAGCATTTTCACATTCAAAGCTCTATCAACGGATTATCTGAAGGAATCATGCAACTGTTTCAGACGCTGATGACCCCTAAGCTCCAGGTGCCACTCTCAAATCCTACGCCTAAGTATCTCATCCACCCCACATTCCTAACAACAGAAACCTAGGACCTACAAGCCTAGTTCCCTTAATCTAAGATGGCCCTGCCTATTCTCTACCTTTTACCTATTCTAGCCTCCCTTTTGGCTGCCTACTCTTTCAACCCAATTTCTACCCTATTCCTTAATACCTTATTTTTTATCATTCAGGTATGAGCTTTTACTTAGCGGAGACTATATGGGATTGTTGTCTCTTCTCATTTCAGTAAAGCTTATCATTATGTACCTTTGCATGTTAATTATGTTGACCGGTATGTATAGGCCCATATTGACCGGCACCTTCACAAAGTTTTCTCTCTCTCTTTTTTTTTTTTTTTGCACCATTGTCCACTGTAATTGTAATCTTATGAAGTGTACTGTATTGTATTAATGCCCAGGACCACCTTGAAAATGAGCTTGCTCAATGGTGTTTATGCCTGGTTAAATAAAGTGATTGATTGATTGATTGATTGACATGTATATAGTTATTATGTTAAGAAATGAATAATTGTTGTTGGTTTATATACACTGATGCTTATCTATAAATTTGCTGCTGCTAGCTTTAGGTCCCTGGATGTGCCACTTACTGTCCTAAAACCTTGCCCCGGAGAGGGACCAACCATCTTGCAACCTCTGCTCCTACCCTAAAGCTCCTAATATACAAGGTATTCCTGACACATTACAATGGGGGGTATAAAGTACAGTTACGTAAGAACTTACCGTAACAGTAGATCTTCGAGAGAGGCTCTTGCAGTAGGTAATTACATATAGGACTGGCGGCGGGGCGCTTGGGATATGGAAAAATTTCTAGCTAGCAGTCCTGGCGAGGCCCCATGTCAGGTGACCAGCGTCAGGAGATGTCGGTATAAAGGGGCGGTCCCCGCCGCCTTCCAGTTCTTTCCCACCACGGGCCAGAAAGGCCGGACGAGAGAGGAGTGGATATTTTCCTCACTGGAAAAGGATCTGAAAAAGCCTAGGCGGATGGAGGGCGGGAAGGTATTACCTACTGCAAGAGCCTCTCTCGAAGATCTACTGTTACGGTAAGTTCTTACGTAACTGTACTATCTTACTTTGAGAGGGCTCTTGCAGTAGGTAATTACATATAGGACTGAATCCCAAGCAGTCTGGAACAAAGAGAGGCACCGGGAGGAGGAAACTACTCCCAAAAGTAGTTCTAGCTGTGCAAGCCTCAAGATAAGAGGCCTTGCAGAACAGCCAGCCCGAAGCCTGCTCTACGGCGAGAGGCAACATCCAAACTGTAGTGTTTAGTGAAAGTATGGACGGAAGTCCAGGTGGCGGCAGCACAGATGTCTGCCGCAGACACATCTTTGAAGCAAGCCGCTGAGGCAGCTACTCCTCTGGTGGAGTGGCCTCTTACTTGACCCGGGAGGGTCTTGTTATATTTGTCATAACAGAAAGTGATGCAATGAGCCAACCACTTAGATAGGCATTGCTTGGAAACAGCATTGCCTTCCCTTTTATGAGCAAAAGAGATGAACAATTGATCAGTCTTTCTGAGATCCTTCGTCCTGTTGGTGTAGTATCTCAGAATCCCGTGAACATCCATAGTATGGAGTAAATACTCCCCTTGATTAGAGTACTGCGTAAAAAAGGCAGGTAACTCTATGGACTGATTTAGAGTAGACTCAGCTACTACTTTAGGGAGAAACTTAGGATTCATGTGAAGAGCAACCCATTCCTTGTGAAAAATCAAGTAAGGGATTTTACACATCAGGGCCTGGAGCTCGGAAATTCTCCGAGCAGAAGTAATGGCCACCAGGAAGAGAGTCTTCCACGAAAGGAACTTCAAATCCTCTGTAGCTGCAGGTTCGAAGGGAGGGAGAGTAAGTTTCTCGAGAATAAAGTTCAAGTCCCAAGGGGGAGCAGGAGTACGAATGGGAGGCCTCAGATGGAGGACCCCTCTGAGAAAGGTCTTAGAGACCTCCAATTGAGCGAAAGTTTTGTCCGCGAAGAGAACATGATAGGCCGAAATGGCCGCCATGTGTACTTTCAGAGAAGAATGACTGAGACCTAGGTCAAACAGATGACGTAGATACTCCAGCAGAAGCCCCACTGAACAGGAGAAGGGTTCCACATTCTTGGAAACTGCCCAGATAGTGAATCTTTTCCACTTCATGGCATAAGTGGATCTGGTAGAGGGTTTTCTGGCCTCCACCAAAATCTCCGCCACTTTGGGAGACACTCCAAAATGGGATTGGGCTAAGTCTGCAGGAGCCATGCATGCAGTTGAAGGGATTTGAGGCCTGGATGGACCAGGATCCCCTGATCCTGGGTCAGTAAACCTCGAGATAGAGGAAGAGGAAGAGGATGATCCTCTGAGTATTGTTGTAGAAGAGAGAACCAAACTTGCCTGGGCCAGAAAGGAGCGATCAGAATCATTCGTGCTCCTTCTGAAGCTAGTTTCTGCAAGACTCGTGGGATGAGTGGAATTGGGGGAAAGGCATAGATGAGTCTGTCCTTCCAGTCTAGAGATACAGCGTCGTTCCAAAAAGCGCCTCGCTCTGGAACGAGCGAGCAGAAGACGGGAAGTTTTGCGTTTAGAGGGGATGCGAACAGGTCGACCTGTGGTGTTCCCCAAAATCGGAAGATGTTGTCTAGGACCCCTTGGTCCACTTCCCACTCGTGAGTCAGAGCAGAAGAGCGACTTAGCCTGTCTGCCAGGGTGTTGTCGACTCCCAGAACGTGAACTGCCGTGAGGTGAAGGTTGTGTTGTGTTGCCCAATCCCAAACCCTCAGTGCCTCCCTGCAAAGAGGGTAGGACCGAGTCCCTCCCTGTTTGTTGATGTACTACACCACGCACATGTTGTCCGTCTGGACAGCTAGGTGGCCGGGAAGGATGTATTGGTGAAGGGCTTGGAGAGCATACAACACTACCCGAAGCTCGAGCACATTGATGCGGAGAGCTTGTTCCAGGCTTGGACCAGGAGCCCTGGGTCCGATGAGGGCCTAGATGGGCTCCCCAACCTTCACCCAAGATGTCTGTGGTTAGAGTCTGGGAAGGGGGAGAGGACGAAAGAAAGGAACACCCCGAAACAGGTTCTCTGGAACCATCCACCATTGCAAGTCTCGAATCATTGGCGATGAGACCAGAACTGGGTGATCTAGGTCGTCCTCTAGCTGGTCCCATTGGGAGCGCAGAGTCCACTGAGAAATTCTCATGTGGAGTCGAGTGCGAGGAACCGTCGGGATAGCAGCCACCATGAGCCCAAAAAGGCGAAGGACCGACCTCGCAGAGACCATCCTGCGGTCTGACAGCAGACTTATTTGGGTCTGGAGGGTGGACGCCCTGTCCGGAGGCAAGAAGGCCTTGCCCGTGGTCATATCAAGAATGGCCCCAATAAACTGTAGTCTCTGGGATGGGACCAGATAAGACTTGGAATGGCTGATGGTCATACCCAGGCAGGCAAAAACGTGCTGGGTAAGGGAGAGGCAACGCAGGAGTTCTTCCCTGGACGAGGCCGCCAGGAGCCAATCGTCCAGGTACGGGAAAACCTGCACTCCCTTGGTACGCAGGTGTGCCACCACCACTGCCAGGCATTTGGTAAACACTCGGGGGGCTGAGGACAGACCAAACGGGAGTGCCTTGAACTGGTAGTGGTCCCCCTGGAATGCAAAACGAAGGTATCTGTGATGGGATGGGCAAATGGGAATGTGCAGATAAGCATCCTGCATATCCAGGGCACACAGCTATTGACCCGGCCGTAGGAGGGGCAGAAGGCTCTGCAAGGAGAGCATCCTGAACCTTTTGTATTCTATGAAAAGATTCAGGGAACTGAGATCCAAAATTGGTCTGAGATCTCCTGTCTTCTTTGGGACCAGGAAGAAATGGGAATAGTAACCCGTCCCATGCAGATGCAGGGGGACGGGTTCTATTGCTTGTTTCAGCAGGAGAGCCGAAATTTCCTCCTGGACCAAGAGAAGATGTTCCCTTGAATACGACGACTTCAGAGGGGGGTGACGAGGTGGTTTCTGGAGAAACTCTATCGAGCGTCCTTCTGCTATGAGCTGGAGCACCCAAGAATCTGTGGTTATCCTCTCCCAGCCCAGAAGGTGGAGGGAAAACCTCCCTCCTACCGGCTCCTCCAGGAAGTCCGGAGGCTGTGGGAGAGGAGAGGAGTCAGGTGGTGTGGGGCAGTGCCGCAGCTGAAGCCCCCACTGCTTTTTTGGGCGGGGGGGGGGCTTAGCAGCTGTGGGGGCCCAGCATTTTGTGGCCTGCCTTCCCTGGGGTTTCGCCTTGGGCCGATTCCGTCTGCGAAAGGGACGGCGCTGCTGCTGATGGGGATGGTACATGGAATCAACTGACTTCAGTGCCGTCCCCTTCTCTTGCAAATCGGTGATGATGTCCTTGACATCACCCCTGAAAAACACCAACCCGGAAGGTGCTTCCTGGATAACAGATTGCACCTCAGGACCAACCCTGACACAGCAGACCAAGCATGGCGCCGTAGGCCTACAGCAAAAGCTGAGCTCCGTCCAGCAGTGTCCACTGCATCGTATGTCGCACGGAGCATGTGTCGACTGGCCGAACGAGCAGAGCGGACAAGATCAGCCAACTCCTGCTTGATTTGGGAGTCGGGCAGGGAGTCAAATTTGGCTTCCACCTGGGTCAGAATGACCTTCTGGTAGTCCCCCATATGGCTGACATAGTTCAGGGCCCTGATCCCCAGCATGGAGGAAGCGTAGATCTTTCTCCCATACTGGTCCAGAAGGCGTTTCCTTATCAGGTGGTGACGAGCTAAGGTGTTTGAGGTTGGCCGACCGGCCGTGAGTGGCGCTAATCACGACCGAGTCAGCGCGAGGGTGAAAATCCAGGAAATCAACAGCCCCCGGAGCCTGATATAGCCTGTTCGACTTCCTAAGAAGTGGGGCTAAAGCCGACAGCTGTTTCCATATGGTGGTAACGAGGTCAGTGTGAGGCTCTATCCAGGGTGGCACCAAGGTAGAAGCTGTCACAGGCAGATCCAGATGTTCAGCGAGTTTCAGACGCTGAGGATCTGGTTCCAGGGAGTGCCACTGATGAACCTCCTGGATTTTCTTAAGCAACTTCATAAAAGAAGGATCTTCCGGAGGAGACTTGGAGGAGTCCTTGGCCATAGGCTTGACGGAGGCGTGGCTCGTCATCTCTCGGAGCAACCGTCAGAAGAATCCGAGAGTCAAGGGTGAAGAGGAGGATGAAGAAAAAGACTCCCTTTCCCGACCCGGGAGGAACGAGCCCTTGGAAAGCCCCCGGGGAAGCGTGTCCTGCCCCTCTCTGGATCCAGACGGAAGAATCCTGGAGTCCAGAGGTGGTGAGGGAGTGTGCCGCCTCGGACGTATGGGAACCTGGGACGGCACCATCGTCGGAAGGCGGCTCTCGACCTCTTTGGTGAGCTGAGCCTTGGCCTCAGCCCACCAGGAGGCCAGAGTCTCCTGCAGGTCCACCGGTGGCTGTGAGGGCGGTGGAGGAGGAGGAGGAGGTGGGGGGATAAGGATACGGGTTATACCCGTATGGAGGGTATCCAAAACCAGGCTGTGGGTAGCCCGGCGTCGGGTATTGTGGTGTCGGGTACTGCGGCATTGGAAAAACTGGTGTCAGGTACTGTGGCACCGGATACTGCAGTCCCGGGTACGCCGGCGTCGGATAGGACGGAGGGTACCCGGGAGCCAGGGGAGCTGCCGGAGCAGACGGCCCAGCCGGTGGCCTCACGGGCGGGTCTGTATTGGAGGGCCCGGAGGGCCAGATGGGAGAGGGATGTCTCCCGGAGTCGGTAGAACCAGCGTCGGGGCCGGCGTCGGAGGTACCAACGTCAGAGGAGCCGGCTTCCGGGGAGCCGACGTCAGATCTGGTGCACCCAGTGGAGGAAGGTCTGACAGAGGAGGAAGATCCCCAGCCTCGCCTGGGAATGGAGGGGAGAAATCCCCGGGGTCGGGCTGGGGAGTCTCTGGGTCCCCAGACGGCAGCGAAGGCTGCGGGGAACCGGGTACGACGGACGTGGGAGGGTCCGTCGTCAGTGCCTTCGCCAGCCAGACGTCGGACGAGCCAACGTGTGGCTTAAGGGTGAGCTCCCGGTGGGCACCGGAGGAGCCGGCATCCGGCTTATGGGAGCCATCACCGGAGGCAGGTCGAGTAGAGGATCGGCCAGATCTGGTTTGAGTGAAGGCCGCCGCCACCGGCGGTCGGGCCCTTACCGGGCCCTCCGGGTGGACATCGGAGGAGCCGACACCCAACTTACGGAGTCGCCGCAGTGGTAGGCTGCAAGCCCGCGGCCGAACCAGGGGCGGAGGCCTCAATTGCCGGAGGTGCCTGCAAGGCCCGTAGCGAGCCAGGCAGGCGGGCGGCGCCCTCGTAAACCTGCAATAAAAGCCGCCGAGGAGCGGTCCCAGAGGGACGTTACCTGTGTCCCAGCGACCCTGAGGAGACGCAGTAGAGGAGCCCTTGTCCCGGTGCCTCTCTTTGTCCTTCTTCTTCTGATGGCCTTCAGGAGAAGTGGACACCTGCCTCAGTTTTTTGAGCTCCTTTTCCATTGAACTTATTTTCTTCTTCAGAATATGGGCTTCCAGGGATTGCTGCTGCCTTTTCCAGGTAGCCGCATTGAAGCTGAGGCAGTGCTGACACTTCTCGACCGGGTGATCGGGGCCTAGGCAGAACAGGCACAGGGAATGGCCGTCCTTGTGCGGTAGTTGGGCGCTGCAGGAATCGCACTTATTTTTGTGCTCGGAGGGTGTAGGGGACGACATACACCGACGATGGTACCTGACGTTAGTCGAAAAAACAAATTATTTCAGTAAAAACCGATGAAGATAGGGCTGATGAAGCACAAACTTTTCCGTGAGGTGCTGCATGAGCTAACGGGCGTCAGGGATGCGCCTTTATACGATGTCTCCTGGCGCGGTCACCAGGCGAGAGGGCGGTCCTCGCCAGGACTGCTTAGCTAGAAATTTTTTCTCAGGTCCCAGCGCCTGCCGCACAGTCCTATATGTAATTACCTACTGCAAGAGCCCTCTCGAAGTAAGATCTGCAGTTACTTGGAATGTGCGGGGGCTGAACACCCCAGCTAAAAGAAGACAGGTACTCTCCCACTTTAAGAGGCTGCGAGTTGGCTTGGCCTTTCTTCAGGAAACCAAATTTATGCCAAGGGATCATGACCGGTTGTGCAGGGCGTGGGCAGGGCAGGTTATCTCCACCTCAGCCCCAACCAGAAAAAGAAGGGTAGCAATCCTCATCAAAAAGAACCTTCACTGGTCAGTTTCTAAAACAGTGAAAGACCCAGAAGGGAGGTGGGTGCTGACACTGATGAACACTCAATCCTGAAAAACATATATGTCCCCAACGAGGACTCCCCAGTCTTTTTCCACACACTGGCCCATGAGCTGGGAGTATTAGTGGAGGACAATATCCCATTGCTTATGGGGGGGGATTTTAACCTCACAGGGGACCCCTTCATAGACAGAACTCCTTCCAGCATCGAGCCTCATGTCAGGGCTGCCAGAGCGCTTAAGCAACTAAGACAAGACTAGGCCCTGATGGATATATGAAGGACCCTTCACCCCAGAGACTGGGACTATATGTTCCATTCTCCAGTTCCCAACTCCCACAGCCAGCTAGATTTCTGGCTCACCTCTCCAGACATCACAAAGGCCACGACTGTGGCCGTAATCCACCCTATAGTAATTTCAGATCATGCACCTGTCCAACTATCCTTTACATGGGGTCCACCCTCCTTCTCCCCCCCCCCCGGCTGGATCCTCTTTTGTTAAGGGACCCGGAGTTTGCCCCTTGGTTACAGCACGAGGCCAGCATGTTCTTTCAGGAGAACCCCATTTCCGACACCTCAGCTGGCACTACATGGGAGGCTTTCAAAGCCATGTTATGGGGTGCCATCATGGGCTTCGCTCACAGGCAATGGATGAAGTGGGAGCAATGCCTAGCTGACTTAGAGAAAGCTGAAGGATGCTGAAGCTCACTTTAAGGCCCAGCTTAACCACACCCTCCAACCTCAGGAAGGCCATACTGTAGCAGCCCTCAGGATGGAGGTCAACGAACTCCTGTCCAGAAAGGCAGAAGTCTCCATACTCCATCTCAAACACAAATACTGGGAAAGCGGGGAAAAAGGAGGTAAGGTCCTCGCCTACTGCCTCAGAAAGCAGCAAGTCGAAAGGCATATTGCTGGGCTGGTTGACAACAAGGGAAACATCCAAACAAGTATGGAGCTCATTAACAGAATAGTGGCCGATTTTTATTCCAAGCTCTATGCCTTCTCTAGAAATCCCAACCCTAAATTGGTCTCCCCCTTTTTGCAAAATTTGAATCTCCCTACTCTCACCTCCAGCCAAGCCCAACTTCTTGACGCCCCCCTCACAACTGAGGAAGTGGCAGCTACTTTGAAATCCCTTAAAATGGGGAAGGCCCCATGTGGAGATGGTTTTCCATTTGAAATTTGGCAATTGCTACAACAAACAATCTCCCCTATCCTCCGACAGGTCTACACTGAAGCCCTGGAGGGAGGTGCCCTCCCCCCTTCTTTCCAAGAGGTGGTAAGCACCATCCGCCCGAAAAAGGAGAAGGACCCCCAGAAGGCCTCCAGTTATAGGCCTATCTCACTACTGAATGCAGATAGTAAGGTGTTGGCCAAAATACTCGCCACCAGACTCAATCCTCTTCTCCCCAGACTCATACATCCCTCTCAGGTGGGATTCATGATGGGCCGATACAGCTTAGATCACATCAGGTCACTGTTTAATAAGATGCACAAGGCAAAGGCTCTCTCCACCCTGGCTGCAGCAATAGCAATCAATTTTGAAAAGCCCTTCGACTCCCTGGAGTGGGACTTCATCCAGGTAGTCCTCCAAACAATGGGCTTTGGAGATGGGTTTCAGGTCTGGGTTAGAGCCATCTACAATTCCCCCTCGGCCAGGGTGCTAACAAACTCCATGTTGTCCCCCAGTAAGCCTTGGTAGAGGCACCCGACAGGACTGCCCCATATCACCCCTGCTTTTTGTTCTCGCCGTGGAACCCCTGGCAGCAGCCATTCAGCAACATCCTTCCATCAAAGGAATAACCATAGGAGGAGCAGAGTACTCTACCTTTATGTACGCCAATGATCTCCTGATTCCATTGGCAGACACTGAAATCTCCTCTCCACCCCTCCTGGATACCCTTTCCAAATCTGCCACCTACTCTGGGTTGTGTCTCAATCTGACCAAGACTGAGGTTTTCCCACTCAACAGCAAATGTACCCACAATATGGCCACTCGGTACAATCTGAGATGGGTGTCAGATGTCATTACTTACCTTGAGATACGCATCACCATGAATATAGATAAAATATGGGAGGCCAACCTTGCACCTCTCTTAGCCGCTATCCGGATGGAGTTGGACAGATGGAGACCCCTTCAACTCACCCTAGCCAGTAAAATATCTGCCATAACCATGTCTGTAACCACTATATGCTTGAATAACCTATGTGACCAAAAGTTTTCTCCACTGTATCATACCTTGTATTGTTATCCCGGGTCGCCCCAGAAAAAGGGACCTTCAGGGCTCAGTGGGCCTACCCGGTCACCAAAATTTAATAAATAAATAAAATTAACAAAATGGTTATGGTCCCCAAGATCACATACCTTCTTTCCCACATCCTATTTTTGCTCCCTTCCTGGTGGTATACCAAAATGGACTCCATTATAGGGGACTTTCTTTGGGAGGAGAAAAAAGTGGAGATGCTGTCAGAACAAGCTGACAGCCCATTGGTCTAAGAGGGGATGGTGCTTGCCATGGTTTGATGGGGTACAAGTGGGCCTTCCAGGCATCTCAAACACTCAAATGGTTCACAGTCCCCTCGTCAGAACCCCCCCAATGGATAGGCATGGAAGGGGCACACAGTAATATGGCACATCCTTCTCTCTTACTTTAAATTCCCCCCCAGACAGTTGTTCACCCACCCCATGATTGTTCCCTCAATAATCTATTGTCAGAAGTTGCATAGGAGGCTAAACACCAATCCAGCCCCCCCATACCTAGCCCCGCTGTAAGGGAACAAGAACATTACAGTAGGTAATAAACCAATTCACTGGCCCAAATGGGCCAAAGCAGGCCTGTGAGTCCTTCACGATACATTTGCTCCACGCACTAACATCCTAGATTCTTTTCATAGCCTGCAGGATAACTGGGATATTCCTCCCAAGGACCTTTGGAGATACCTCCAGCTCAGAAAAGCAATTAGGTTCTACACTCGTAAAAGCACAATGGGACTGCCCTCCACCCCCCACTACACAATGGCTGTCACTAAATAGAGGTGAAGCCAGTACCATATATGCTGCACTCAGGGCCCGAATCCCTTCCCAATCCTCACTGGCTAAGGCAAAATGGGAAACCTCCCTAAAGATCCAAATAACTGACCAGGACTGGAGGTCCTGTTGGAGGCTAGCCCACAAAACATACCCGGAACCCAGAAGTGCCCTAATACAAAACAAGATCCTCCAGTCATGGTACAGAACCCTGGTGGTTCTATACAAGGCCAAGCTGGTACATAATTACCTCCGCTGGAGGTGTCAAGCCCACAGGGGGGATCTGCTTCACATCCTCTGGGACTGCCCCAGCATTAAGTCACTATGGCACCAGATAGGGAACTTAGGCTCTCAGATACTTCAGAAGGTGATCCCTCTCACACCTGAGATAATGCTCCTAGGCAGCCCAGCCAATACCCCACATTTTATACTCCAGGAGTGGTACTGGATGGCCATCCTCAGCATGCAAGCTAAGCGGCTTATCCTATGCAAATAGAGAACTCAGGAGGTCCCCTCTGCAACCGAGGTGCTTAACTCCCTAGCATAGCTAGCCAACATGGTGTGGATATCCCACACGGTGGCTAACACTCTCCCTAGGTACTCGGCTTTCTGGCAACCATTCCTGATCTTCCTGAAGCCCAGGGAAGGGACTAGCTGACTCAGTCCCATCTTGATCCACCCCCCCCCACAACAAATGCATAGTTTCTGGAGAGATCACAGAGTCCAGAGGACAGAGCTGAACACAGCAGTTAGACAATGTGTAAGCTAGCAGTTATTTACAATGGATGACCAGTCATGTCTCCTTCATGGTGTAATTTATGGTGTTTTATTTTGTGGGATGCAGGCATACTGTCTTGGTGGGCTCTCTCCTCCGTCTCCGTTAGCTGTTCCCCGAGAATCACCTCTTAGAGCTGGTACTCCAGGACACATCAGGTAGGCCTCCTAATACAGACCACTGTTTACTCCGACTAGCCTAAGCACTATGACCATCCATAATAACAAGGTAAATGTTGTAAGCCTGATAGGTGGGGTGGGGGGGAGAGAGAGCATGTCCTTATGCTGCTTCCAGATATACCCTGTATCTTACTTGGGGTGTGGTGTGTTTGCTCACACCCTTGTATGTGTAGTAATACATTTTTCCTGAAAATAAAAATTTATAACAACAAAAGAAAGGGATGGGGGACATTATTATATTTTGAGCGAGGTTGGGATGGAAGGGGCCCTTCACTATGGAAAAGGATGGGGACATTATTATATTTAGATACGGTTTGGGATGGGGAGGGGTCCTACACTATGGAAAAGGGATGGTTTTTATGGATCGGGACTGGGTTGGGAGAGGGCAGGCTGCTGTGCTCCTGTGTGCAGTACAGCAGCTTGCCTGTGGGTGGCCGGGACTTAGGCATGGTTTTTCCATGCCTAACTTTGTGCGGCACATCTCTGGGATGCGAGGGTGGCTGTGCCACCCATCTTGGCTGAATATGGGGATGTGCTGCGTATTCATGGGCATGCCCCCTCGAGATGTACCACATACATTATCGCTATGCTTGGGTGCAGTGTGAGATGAGTGATGCATCTCGGACCTTTTGAATATCGCACTGCAGCTCATTTCTTGAGATGCGCCTGCACATCTTCTTTGAAAATGTCCCCCTTTATTTATTTTTTTTTCAAACTCAGGTTTATTAAGCAAAATTGGCAAATGATACAGGAGAATAGTACACATATAATAATCACCAGTTAAGAGCTGTCGTATAAGTTACCAAAAGAAAAATGATCTCTTTCGTGAACATAAAAATCTTTTATAACAACAAGATGAAAGATTAATCATTATAGCTAGCTGAACATGAGGTATTGAACACAAAATAAAGTTTAATCAAACACTAACAATAATCCTAACAGCAACTTGCAGACCTGCCCTTCCAAAACCAAAAATGGATTGAAAAGATCAAACCAACCTACAGTAAAGATACAATGTAGTATCAGTCAAGGGTTGTAAAAACCAAGGGGGTTCATAAGAAAAAGTTTACAGAGATGCATCCAGTAAAAAACAAGGATCTTCCACATGAACTGTTATAGCACAAGATCAGAAGGATCTTCATCCTACAACACACTGACCAATGGGGGGGGGGGTTTACCAATATGGGAATAGTGAAGAAAACCAATAGGGTATAAGTAAATATTAGTAATTTATGTTGGAAGAGTTTCTGAAGATCTGAATTGGAGCCAGAGTTGCAAAGCTCCAAGACCTTAGGTAAGCATAAGCGAAGTATGGCAGCTATCTGTTCAATAGTCTCAATTTCGGAGACTTTTTGTTTCCACTTATAACCTCCGCTCACCGGCCCCCCCTTGTTCAACTAGCAGGGCTGCTCCTCTTACACGTGGCGCCATCGAGAGGGATGGGGTTGTCACTACAAACAGTTATATAAACCCATACTTCTACTTCGTAGCCTGCCATCCTCAGACAAGTAAAACAAGTGTGGCAACTACCTGACTCACACCTGGGGGGACCATTTAGCATGGCCATCAACCTGGGTCCCTGGGAGAAAACGTTTGCTCAGCATTATGCTAGGTTTGTACTTCTGGTCAGGAGCACCCAAGTAAATCCAGTCAGTGGAGGCAATAACTGTACTGTCCAAACCAGGTTGGGATTCTAGAGTGTGGCTTTTATTCACATCACACAGAGAATAAACAAAGCAAAGATGGACCCCCCACAGGGCTAATTCCACTGGTAATGTAGATTACTGAGGTACAAAGTACACACAGTGAACCCTCAGGTTCTGAATGGATCTTGGCACATACGGCCCGAACCGGTACACTTCCCTTCTTTCCCTTGACCTGGCATCTCGGCCAGTACTAGGACACTTTCCCATATTTCATGAGGAATTCTTGGTGGCTCCCTACCAACTCTGAGCACTCTCTGGCTCACAGAAAATCCAAAATCCCACTTCTGGGTGTTTTCTTCAGGCACTGGTCAAATGTTCTGATAGAAAATAAAGGTGCCCAAACTGAATCCGGAGAGGTAAACATGGTTACTCCAGACTGGGGTCTCCCACCTTTTGCTTCCAAATTTATACTCAGCCATTCATCTGGTTATCAACACCTTTCTCTGAAACACTCTTGTAGATGCTCTCTTGAAATGTTTTGCACATTTAACATTCTACTTCTCACACCACGGAGGTATCATGAAATTAAAAGTTCTGTATATGGTTATGTTTTTACTCTAGACCCCCACTTTTGCAGATGCTTTTAAACCAGACACGAACTAAAAGTACTATACTTGGCAAGTCTCCCACCGGACCCCACACTAGGCAGATACTTTTACACAGAAACAGTCTTAAAAGTTCTATACATGGCTAGTCTCCCTCGGACCCCATAGTAGGCAGACACTTTTAACAAAAACACGGTCTTGGTGACTTGGTCCCTTTGTCAGAGAAAACTCACCACCGGAATGCAGGTGCCCCAGGGCTTCCTCCACACAAAAGTCTTGGGTACTCACAGAACAAACGAATCTCAGGCAGCTTCACCCCTCTCTAGGCTGGTCAAGGGGATTGCCCCTGAAATCTGAAATTCCCCCCATTCCTCCAGGGATGGGGCACTGGAAAACCTTCTAGGAACGGTTTCTACCACTTCCTTCTATAGGTCTTCTGTGTACTTCTCTAGGGTGAGAACACACAACCCAGTCTCCTGAGGTAGCGCTCTTTCAGAGCTAAGTCTGAGGAGCTGCCTTCTGCAGCACTCCTCACTCTACAGACTGTCTCTCGAACTCCCACTCAGACTACCAACATTCTACTGCTAACCCCTGCAGCTAGCATTCCATTGTGGCTTATGCTGCTGCAAGAATTCTAAGGTGACAACATCACTCCAGCTCAGCTGAGACTGAAAACAGAGTGTGACAGAGTGAAACCCATTTAACTGGCATCTCACAAGCTGCCTCTCCTTGCCTGCCACTGAGTCTAAGTGGGATTCTAGTCACCCCTGGGAACAAGGGGGGTTACACATTGGTTAAGAGTGGGAGGCCGGGGAGTTAAGCAATTAAGTGTTATACATTTGAGCACCACATGTAATATTTTACTTAAAGTAACCACATTCCCTGGAACCCTGAAGCAAATCCAGGAAGCCCACAACTAAGTTTGTAAAGGTGAAGGGCATCTGACAGCTAAGCAGTTGTTGCATATGAGCGTGGACCTGCCTCCAGAAAGGAGCTATGATTAGACAATCCCAAAAAATATGGAAGTGGGAACCGATAGTACCATATAAACGCCAACAGGCCTGAAAATGGGTAGTACTGAAATGTTTTGTGATTGTAGGGGTTCAGAAATATCATATTAAAACCTTCCAACTGAACTCCAGACACGTGGGTGAAGCAGCAACTGCCCTTCCTCTCCTCAACATACGTTCCCAATGTCATGGAGTAATAGGTTGCCCTATTTCCCTCTCCCAACTGACTCCAATTTGTTCTGTCAGTAGGGTAGTGGTTTGATTGAGAAGTTTATAAAGCCCAGATATGGGTTTAAATTTCACATTTAAAGTGACCAGCCAATAAAAGTGGTCTTCAAAAACCAGACTGTGGCCTTTTTAATTGGAGCAAATGTGGTTGTTGCATAATGAAATGTCTGATTTGCAAGAAACAATAATGATTCTCTTTACTCAATTGGAACTTTGTTTGGAGGTCTTGAAAAGACACTCCGTGATCACCAAGTTGCATGAACCAAGTTAGGAACTTAACTTACCAATGACTAAAACCAGTATCAAGTGTCGGAGGGGGAAATCATCATGATGCCTGATAAGAGAAAAGGTGCCTAGGGCATTTGGGGTACCAGTCATGTGGTGGAGTTTAATCAAAACTTTAATTGTGTGTTTAATCCAAGAGTTATGAACTTCCCCTAATATTCGTATATTTTGTTTTTGAATAAATTTTGTTGTATTTTGATTTCATGTTATGTAAATTGTACTTTGTATTGTATACCTATTGTTACCCCCTTCTCCCCAGGCATGACTGAAAAAGGGTCTTTGATCCAGCCCACCTTCCTGGTAAATCAAATAAATAAAATGTTTTTTTTTTTGTTTGTTTTTTTTATAGCATTTGAAAATCAAGACACGCTTTGCACAAGTACGTATCTTATGAGAGTTAACACCTCGTACAGCATGCAAATCACAGCATGGGCTGTCCTCAACAGCAATTAATCAAATTTATAATTAACTGTGGTTCAGAGCTCAGTGCTTATATTACATACTGTAGCTGGATGCTGTAGGTTGTGATTGGATACAGAGGTCAGACCAGAAAGTAGGATAGGCTTGCAGGGTACTAGTACTATGAAATGATTCATGCTTAGGTACTTTAGCATAAACATGAGCAAGTCAGTGATTATAGTACATGTGAACCGGATAATATATGCAAGGTGCTTAGATGCTTGAACTGATGAGTCACTTGTTGTGATATGATGGTTTTGGCCTTTCTCTGTATCCCACCTGTAGGATAGAAGCTTAGTCCAGAATTATGAGACACCCCCCCCCCGGTGGGATAAGAGTGCCGCAGAAGGAGGAGGTGTCAGGGGAGGATGGTGGGTGAGTGCAACTCGCTCTAAGCAGGGCGGTGCACCACCTGATGATTTAAGCAGGTTGTGGGGGAGGAGCTCTTCCCCCACTTAACTACGGGCATAGCCCAACATTTAACTGTGGTTCAGAGCTCAGTGCTTATGTTACATACTGTAGCTGGATGCTGTAGGTTGTGATTGGATACAGAGGCCAGACCAGAAAGTAGGATAGGCTTGCAGGGTACTAGTAATATGAAATGATTCGTGCTTAGGTACTTTAGCATAGACATGAGCAAGTCAGTGATTATAGTACATGTGAACTGGATAATATATGCAAGGTGCTTAGATGCTTGAACTGATGAGTCACTTGTTGTGATATGATGGTGTTGGCCTTTCTCTGTATCCCACCTGTAGGGAGGAAGCTTAGTCCAGAATTATGAGACCCCCCCCAAAAGAATTATGATAGCGACGATTATTCTGTATCCGATTGATGGAGTCGAGCAGGAAGACACCCCCAAGAACATGCATAGAGATGATCACCTCCTCCAGCTCCGGAGAGTGTGACCAGTAGCACGCAGGAGAAGAAACCCCCCCTTGGGGGAAACCTCTGAGGACCCATGGCTACTGACCTACCCATCCTTCTGGGCATACTAAAGGAGAGTAATTCTAAATTTTTAATTGGCTAAGTCGACCCCCCCCCCCCCCGAGTAGTAGAATTCAATCCAAAGAAACTGAGAACTGAAGACGAAGGGAATTGTGACATGTCAGGTGAATAGAGCAAGCATCCAAGAGTAGATTCCAATTCTGAGAATCCATGAGCAGGCCATAAGGAAGTATAGTGAAATCGAAGGACGATATGAGTTGAAATGACGAGTTGCAAGCGATGAAGCACTCCAGCAGGGAAGGAAGACTTCGGAGAGGAGATCCAAGAAGCAAAGTTTCAACATCCATGTCTAGAAGGGGCAGAGTAAATGCATAGGAGATGATGTAGAAGGCAACAGTCGAAGAGCCAAGCTGGAATCTGGGCAGGCTGTAATGGTAGTAACAAGTAAATGCACCAAGTCAGTCAATTGATAAGTAGGAGAACATTGCGGCTAATCCCTCAGCGAGATGCCCAGCTTACCCATCAGCTGGAGAGGTAAGTAGGCGGGGAGCCAGCTCCAATAATATGAAATGCAGCCAGACCAATGGAGGTCTGCTGGAAGGAATAGGATGTGGCAGTTAGTTCCTCTGCAAGATGCGCAGCTTATCCGACAGCTGGTGAGGTAAGAGAGAGGCGGCTAACTCCAGGTAACAGGAAGCACAGCCAGACCTACGAAGGTCTGCTGGTAGTAGTAGGACGTGGCAGCTAGGCTCTCGGTGAGATGCCTACCTTATCCGTCAGCTGGTGAGGTAAGAGAGAGAGGCGGCTAGCTCCAGGTAACAGAAAGCGCAGCCAGACCTATGAAGGCGTGCTGGTAGGAAGACGATGTGGCAGCTAGTCCCTCAGTGAGACGCGCAGTGAATCCATCAGCTGGTGAGGTAAGTAGAGAGGTGGCTAGCTCCAGGTAACAGGAAAATGCAGCCAGACCTATGGAGGTCCGCTGGTAACAATAGAAGGTGGCAGGTAGTCCCCCAGTGTGATGTGCAGCTTATCCAGCAGCTGGAGAGATAAGAATGAGGGGTAGCTCCAGGCAGCAGGAAAGTGCAGCCAGACCTACAGAGGTCAGCTGAAATAACAGAACATGGTAGCTAGTCCCCCGGTGAGGCGCAGCTTAACCATCAGCTGGTGAGGTAAGGAGAGGTGGCTAGCTCCAGGTAAAATGAAAGCGCAGCCAGACCTTTGTAGGTCAGCCGTTAAGCAATTAGAGTGCCAAGTGAATAAGTAGTAGAATCGGACAAAGGAGACTAAGGAGAGCTCTGTGGATTCAAATGGTTTGACTTGTGAAGAATATCCTAATGAGTCCAGAACAGTTGAGCTTAGGAGTCCTGGATGACGATAACTGAAGAGGCTGAGTCGAATGAAGCAACGTTGTCACAGGGTTTGAGAAGTGAGAGAGCATAATCAGGATAGTGAAGGTCCTCAGGAGAAGCTCAACCAAGTGTCCTCAAAGAGTGAAGCAGTAATAATTCCATGTGGTTGAAGTGGCTGGGCAAAGCATCCACGAACAGATGATGAATGTAGAACATCCAGATGCGAGTCCATAGTAAAGGAGCTCCTGGGCTGGCTGACACAGCAGCAGGTAGGCATAAAGCAGAATGTGTGAATCCCTGGGCCCCGAACTGAGCGAGACAGGTGTAGATTAGAAGTAGTTAAACCTCCCAGCCCGATGGCCGAAGGCAGGTAACAGAAGTAGGCGATACGGAGCAGTAATACAAGAGCAAAGACCACTGGCCCATAGGGGTATGGGTCTAGCGAACTACGATGGCGAGTCTCCGGCCCCACGGGGCGAGGTAGGTTGCAGAGCAGTGGCAGATAATGTAATGGGAATGTTGAACTGCAAGCAAGCAGAATTAACAGCGAAGTTGTCATATCCTGAAGATCGAGGATGGTAAGGATTGCAGTGAAGAGACCTTGGCAGAGAAGTTGGCAACCCGACGAGAGGTAATAAGCATCCTGAAACTGTAGTAAATCAACTTCTTCGGCATCAGTTAAATTAAGGAAGACAGTATGGAATAAGGTCAGCAGGGAGTCCTGGCGGAGACTGTAGTAGTAGCTTCAGGAGAGTTGAAGTAGCATGGCGAGGAGTATCCAAGAGAAGTGAATATCTCGATGTACTCCAGAAATAATCCAATGGTAGGCGGAAGCTTTAGGGAGCATATATTGGAAAGGTAGGTTGAAATGAAAAGCAGCTCCGTAGGAAGCATCCATGGGAACGAAGGGGAGTTAGCCCAATGAGATAGGAAAATGTGGCTAGACCACGTGTAGATCAGCCGATGAGCCGTAGATAGAAGAATTGAATGAATAAGGCAGCCAACGAGTAAATAGAATTAGTAGCTAAACCCAAGACTAGCATGCAGCTAGACCATGCTAGGTCAACCGGTAAGGTCAGTAAAAAGTGGCAGCTAGCCCCATGTAGGCTAGCATGAGCATCTGGACCCAATGGAGGTCAGCTGGTAAGATAGTAGAGAACAGTAGTCTGTTAAGTATGAGAGTACATAGTAGGTAAAGGGCGCCAGAGCAATGGTGGTGAAAAGGAATGAACCAGCACATACAAAGTAATTACGATTATAAGCCCAGAAGAGCTCCAGCTTGATTGGAGAGTATCCAGAATCCGATGCAGGCAAGGGGAAATTATCCGAGTGCATAAAATAGAGCATCAACCAGTATTGTACTAGAGTAGTGAAGCAGAAACTGACAGTGCCAGGTCACGTGCGGTTAGCCGCTGAGAAGCCTGTCGGGAGCTGACAGAGGCAGGCTTTCCATAAATGAATTCCCTGAAGTTTAATATGCTGAACAGGTGCTGGTAGTAGCATTTGTATTCAGTGCCCCACATGATGGTAGTTAGTCAATGAAAGAATCTCCTGCCGACAATGACGGCCCAAGTGTCACGGTAGTGCATAGTCCTGAGAGTATGTGTAAGTGAGCTGAATTAGAATAAAGACATACTGTTTTTATGTGAGCATAGGTTTCGAACTCATGGAGTACATGCTCATACAGAAAATGCAAGTAATGAGAAGCATACTTAGCTAGAGAAATCAGAAGCAGGCTAGCATAGACTTGGATGTTATAAGCACAAGTTTATCAATTGAGGTGCTGCTGGCCAGGGCAAGCAGGAGGGCTGCAATGACTAACTTGGTCCATGGAAAAACAGTAGGCAATATCGGACAAGCAGTCCTGAAATGTGTTGCCCAAAATGAGCATGAGGGCTATGCCACATGAAGTGTGAGTGTAAGTAAGTTCAGCAGCTGCATAGGAAATGGAGGCTGCCGCAGGTTCCAGGTAGAAGGAGGTATGCCGGTGGTCATCTAGGAGGCACAAAGTCCTAGCTGCCAGGCAAGCAGATGGAGCGGCGGCAGGCGAGATAGTGCCGAGAAGGTATGAGGTAGTCGAGGCAGCAGCGGGGCAGTTTGGAACCCAGGTGATGGTGGCAGACCGGAAGGGAAGCTGTAAGCTTGTCAATGGCAGGGAAGGAAAACGAAAGCGGTGAAGGACTGAGCGTGGAACCAGGGCTGCTCGAAGAGGAAGAAGAGAGAGAGAGAGAGGCAAGTATGGGGACACACAAGGAACGAGGTAAAGCAAACGGGGAAGCAGAGAAAAGGCAGCAGTGAGAAAACGAGGCAGAAGCCCCACCCATGAAGAAAACACATGGACAGGAGGGAGACGGGGACAAGGAATCCAAAACAAACAAAGCGAAGGCCAGACAGAACAGACACGGGGAGCAGGAGAGCAGCAACGGATCAGGGCAATGGCATCAGCGAGTGCGACTTGCTCTAAGCAGGGTGGTGCACCACCTGATGATTTAAGTAGGTTGTGGGGGAGGAGCTCTACCCTCACTTAACTACGGGCATAGCCCAACATTTACCTTTATTCTAGTTTTTTAATATATGCCTTTTCTGTGGGCACTTTAAGGTCTGGGATGTGAATCCAGCTCCCCTTACTGGTAATATAATATTCTACTGCCAGCACCACAGTCCAGCACCCGGATTTGCCTTCATGAAGTCACAGGCTGTTCAAATTAGTTGTACCTTCAATTTGCATAGTTGCCCAAAGGACATATACCTAAATCTATGTATAGTATATGTATGTGTTTTACTATATTGATGTATAAATGTGTGATGCATTGTATTATGCTTCAGTGGATTATATGGCTCCTGATTTAGGGAGTTACTGTGGGGAAATTAATGGAGTGAGGAGGCTTGAAATGACAGTGGGTTGATTATTCAGTGGTACTGTTGATATAAGCATAAATGCTGTGCAACACGATTGTAACTTTTGCTTACAGTCTTGCTGCTCTTTTTGTGGGGTTGGAAACCTCTTGAGGAGGGTTACACCCCTAGAGGAGTCACAGGGATGTGGTCTCTTAGACCAAAGGTATTCTAGAGATGAAGGTCCAACCCCAAGAAAGGCACCATTGAAGAAGGAGGGAAGGATGGTGAATGCAAAGAAACCTGGCATCTGAAGTATACTAGACATGCATGGTTTAAGTACCATTAGTGGGGGGCATTATGAGTGTTACCCACTGCTCACCTAGACCATGGGCAAAGCCCTTGCATTAAATAGGTCAACAGGCTCCTGATGTAGGAGTTAATGAGGGGAAATTACTGGAGTTAGGAGGCTTGCAATGGCAGTAGGTTGATGCTTCCAGAGGACTGCATTGTCTGGTAGGCAGTGTGTAACTGCTTATGCAACATGACTGTAACTTGAATTACACTCTCTCAGCCCCCAAGGTGCTACCACCCTTTTCGGGGAGGGGCAAGAATCCTCAAGGTTCTGACCTAGAAGTATAGCAGGAATGTAGTCCCTTAGACCACAGGTACCTTAGAGACGAAGGAAAAACTATGAAGGAACAGACAAACACATATAGTGCTTCCTAAAAAATGAAGAGATATACGCAGAGAGGAGATGTAGCCTTGAAAAGAACTGTCCTAAAAAAAAAGCATCAACATAGAATGTGAGGACTTGAATAATGCCATTACCCTGCTCAGTGGAACTTCAGGATATTAAGTTATGACCTTTGGCACAGAAGAGAGGAAAATTTCCTCTTGTGGAGGGAACCAGGGCCAAGGTCGCCATACCTCCAGGCTGAGATATATGGGTTACTCACCTGTAACCGTAGTTCTAGGAGTGGTTTATGGTGCACATCCACACTTCTGGCAGTCTTCCTTTCCCTTTAATTCCAGCCAGAACATCTTCAAGCCAAGCTTTTCTCACTCACCCTGGTGGTATACTCCTCGGCATCACCCCGTGACATCAGACCTTGCACGCTGGAAGGATGGATCCATGTGCCACTTGCCTGGGGAGGTCATGTGGGTTGTGTGGATGTGCACCATATACCACTCCTAGAATTATGGATACCGGTGAGTAACCCTTATTTCAAGCGGTGTGATTATGGTGTACCATTCACACTTCTGGTAGACTCCTAGCAGTTCTCCAGGAGGAGGGGACAAGGTGCACACCCCTATCTGGCAAACAGGGATTGAAGAACTGAGGTTCCAAAACCAGCATCCCAGCATGACTCAAGGTCGAGGTTGTAGTGGGAAATGAAGGTGTGTGCTGACTTCCAGGTAGCAGTCCTGCAGATCTCCTGGATAGGGACATCCATGGAAGCAGCCATCAAGGCAGCCGTATGCCTGGTGGAATGAGCCCTTAGCCCTATAGGAGGCTCCCTACCAGCCAATCTATAGCAGAGGTTGATGCAGGAGACAATCCACCTACCAATCATCCACTTAGCTGCTGGTCTGCCAGATAAAGGCTTCATTGTAGGTGACAAATAGATGGCGAACCTCTCCATGAACTCCAGCCATGAGTACCTTATAGTAAGCAAGCACTCGTCTCAGGTCCAAAGTACAGAGCCTGTGCTTGGCCTCCAAGGTTGAACTGATGTAGTAAAACAGGAGGTTGATCACCTGGTTAAGGTGAAACTCCGACATAACCTTTGGGAGGAACTTCAGGTTGGGGTGAAGGCCAACCCTGTCCCTGTGGAACACCAGATAAGGAGACTTCATCAAGAGTGCCGGGAGCTCGCAGATCCTTCTGATGGAGATGATATCCACCAAGAAGGCAACCTTCCACAACAGGTGTGACACCCTTACACCTGTGCACTGGTTTGAATGGCTTGCCAATGAGCACTGCCAGTACCAGTAACAAGTCCCATGGTGGTGGTTCACGCACCAGCAGGGAAAGGTGGTCAAGACCTTTGAAAAAACATCTGACTACCTTCTTCTGCACCACCATCAGCATACCAGCCTGCACCTGGTATGCAGAGATGGTTGCCAGTTGCGCCTTGAGGGTTGTCAACCACAGGCCCGACTGAGAAAGGGGCCAAAGGTAATCCAGAATGCTAGTCAAGGGGCAGGGCAGGGGGTACAGCTCCCTGCTCTGGCACAAAATGGAAAACCTCTTCCATTTAAAGGCATAGCACTGATGGGTCAATTCTTTTTGGGAGGCTTCCACGATGTGGAAAACCTCTTTGGAGAGACCTAAAGCCTGGAACTGTGGAAGCTCAGGGACCAGGCTGTCAGGCGCAGGAACTGAAGGTCCTGATGCAGGACCTTCCTCTTGTGACAGGAGAGCAGGTCCAGGCACAGGGCCAATTGCCACGGAGGCCTGCTACTGAGCCTGAGGAGATCTGGGTACCAAAACTGGTGTGGTTAGTCTGTGGCTACCAGGATCATCCATGTCTTGTCCCGCCACACCTTGACCAACACCAACCAACAGTGTCCCGTACTGTGTGGGGTGGGCACAGAACAGGTTCAGCTTGGCATTTTCCAAGGAGGTAAACACATCAACAGGGAAGTGCCCCACTGGAAGAACAGGTGCTTCACCGCCTCATGATGCTGGAGCCATTCATGAGACGCTTCGCCCATGCAGCTGTACTTGAATCACCAGGAGATTGGCATCCAAGCTGCTGCACACAAGGGTCCAGGTGTGGAGGGCTTCCCAACACAAATGAAGGGGGTGTGTTTCTCCTTGCTTGTTCAGGTAGTACATGGTTGTGGTATTGTCCTTCTGGACTTTCATAACCTGACACCAGACAAATGGAGCAAATTCCATCAGAGAAAGGTGCACTGCACGGAGCTCCAGCATGTTGATGTAGTAATGGGATTCCCTGAGGGTCCAGAGCCAATGGGCCCTGTGGTCCCCTACGTGCACTCCTCATCCCGCTGGAGACACATGGGTTGTCAGGGTGATGGTCGGCTCTGGGTGGATTAATGGTAATCCTTCCTCCATATGTTCCGGTATGAGCCACCATTGGATGGCATCCCATATCGACTGAGTCACCATGATTGGCTGGTCCAGGTGACCTAGGTGCTGAGAGTACTGGCAGGCCATATCCCACTGCAGGTGATGCATCGGGACCATGCTAGTGCAGGGTGCCATGTACCCCAGCAGCCACAGGAAGTTCCTGGCAGGGCACAAGCACCCAATCTGAAACGATCAGGCAATGGAAGACAGATCCGATGCACGGTTCACAGGGATTCAGGCCTTGGCATGGAGGAAGTTTACCTCTGCCCCAATAAAGTGAATCACCTGTGAGGGGTTGAGTTTGAACTTGGCTGGGTTGACCAGAAGGCCCAAGTCTTTGCAGGTCTGGAGAGCCAGGTCCCTGGACTACTCCACCACCTTCTTGGATCGCCCGGCTATCAGACAGTTATCCAGGTAGGGGTTAAACTGGACTCCTAGGTGCTGCAGAAATGCTTCCATCACTACAATGCACTTGGTGAAGACTCTGGGGGCCAAGGAGAGGCCAAAATGCATGATCTGGAACTCATATAGAACCCCACTGCACAGAACTGGAGGTACCGCCAGTGAGACAGATGGACTGGAATGTGGAAGAAAGTGACCTGGAGGTCCAGAGAGCAGAACCACATGCCCTGCTCCAAGGATGGAATGATTTGGTTCAGAGTGACCATCCTGAACTCGCACTTCCTCAGGAACTGATTGAGATCATGAAGATCCAGCATGGGGCACCTGTCCTCCATTGGTTTTGGGACCAGGAAGTACCTGGACATGAAGCACTGACCATCAGTGGCATCCAGCACATGGGCTATGGCTCCTTTCTCTAGGAGCTGAGCGATGTCCTTCCTGAGCGTGGACAGTGTGTTCTGCAACACCATGGACTCCCGTGGAGTGTGGGATGGTGCAACGGGAGAGCCTCGAAGTCAAGAAGCAGCCCACTGCCCAACATTTCTAACACTCATTTGTCTGAGGTGATGGCAGACCAGTTGTGCCAGAAGTGGTAATGCCAACCCCCACGGTGAACTGAGGCAGGGACTGGATGGGCAAGAGATAGACACCCTCGGACCTGTCACTAGGCATAACTGAAAGGGGCACTGGCATCAGCTGCTAGAGGGACACCATCGCCCCTACACCTGGGCTTCTTGGAGGCCTGGCTGGTGAACTTAGACTTAGGCTGCCAGACCTGCAATTGCCCCAGCTGGGCTGCTGCTGCCTGGGCTGCTGTGACAGAAAGGGATGAAACTGAAAGGGATTTTTCCTCTGGAACTTTCCCGACTGGTCCTTCTGTGAGGATATCACAAAATTAAGGGTGGCACTGGACTTTTCAATCCTTGTAAGGTGCCCCCCCACCCCACAGCCAAAATGGTCAGTGCCCAAGGAGGAGATATCAGCCAATTTGTGCTAGGTGTCTGCTGTAATGGTGGAAATCTGCAACCAGGCCCTGGGACATATTGTGACGGCCACTGCCATGAAATGGGTGCAAGAGTCGTCAATGTCCAAGACCATCTGGAGCTGGTGTTTAGCTAGCGCTCCACCCTGGTCTCTGACCATCTTGAACACCATCTGCACATCAGCAGAAAGGCAAGGGAGGACATGGTCAAGGACTCTCACCAGGGAGTGACCAAAGTTGGCCATCATCAGGGCGTAACTCGTCTGATGAAGACCCAGAGAGGATGAAGCGTAGACATTTATCGCAGCATGGTCCAGCTTCTTGAACTTCTTGTGAGAGGGCTTGTCCATATCCCTGACCTTACAGGTCCTACAGAACATGGAGTCAGCCACCAACCCCTCAGCTGAGGGGTGGTCCAAGAAACTGGACAAGGACCCGGTCAGGACCGCATAATTGCAGATCGTATGAGCCAAGGGCACCAAGCAGGAGGCTGGATGCTGCCTGAGCTCCAGTGCAGGCCCCAGGATGGCCTCTGCCACCAGGAAGGCAACCTCCATGGAATTGTCCCTCTCTAGGATAAGAGGGTACTTAGCCCGCTTTTGGACCGGTTCTGGGGGGATCTCCATAGATTCAAAGATCAACCGGAGCATAGCCCCAAAAAACACCAGCCCATGGTCGCTGGTCAACTCATTGGCCAATTCACGGTTGAAGCCTGGAGTCCCCCCCAGGATTGCATGGAGGACCCACTGGAGTCCAAAGACTCCTCAAAGACTGCCCTTAGCCGCTTTTCACTATGCACTACCCTGGACTCATCTGAGTAGGTATTTTTGACTGACAGCCGACCTGGCAGGCTAGTGGCCAGGCAGGAGGCCTTTGTAGAGGCTCCTTTCAATGGCTGCTTGGGTAGCAGTTCCACCCCAATCAGTAGACAGGCCGACACCAGTGACAGTAGGGTCAGCAGGAAAAGGGCGGGTTGGACTGGGGAGACCAGGGAAGTGTGGGGATCGGAGGAAGAGGCCTACCCTGCTCGAGAACCCATTGTTGCCACATCAGCTCCTCACAGCATCAACGTTGCCTGTGACAGAGCCTCCCCTTATCCAAAGAGCAGGAGGATGAGGAGCACTACTGCTATGCTCTGTACTTTGGGGTCAATAGAGGGATCTTCCACTAACTGCAGCTAGTGCAGAACATGACAGTCAGGCTGCTTGTAGGCCTGACAAGGTCCTGCCATGCAACCTCGGTCATGCGAGATCTGTACTGGCTGCCTGTAGGTGGAGGATCATCTTCAAGGTGGGCTTGCTCACCTATAAGGCCCTATATGGCCTGGGCCCTGGTTACCTGTCTGAACTCCTTAGTCCAGCCATCCCAGTACGTTCCCTCTGCTTCTCCACTGAGGGCCTCCTGGCGATTCTGAGGGCCAGGCTGAAAACCTCAGGAGATTGCTCCTTTGAGGTGGCTGGCCCAGCTCTCTGGAACTCACTGCCAAAATTTTTGAAGGAGGACCCAACCGCGGAGGCATTTAAAGGGGGGCCTGAAGACCTATCTTTTTAATAAGGCATTTTCTAATAGTTTTTAAACTGATTTTATATAAGTTATTGTTTTAGTGATTATAATTGTATTGTTTTATGCTGCCTAGAACCCTGCTTTTATCTGTAATGGCACCCAGAGCCTCCAGGATTGGGCACCAGATATAAATAAATCCTTACTTACTTACTTACACCTGCAACGTTTCTGTGCCGAGGGTCAAGACTGGGAGCATGAGGATTCCCTTGACTGCCATCTCGACTAAGACCAAGATCTCAGCTGAAGACTTGATCACTGAAAGTGAAGAGAGGTGGGCAGAGGGGCAGTGTAGAGAATACGCATCTGCTTCTGCTGTGGGACCCCAAAAGGAGGCAACTCCTGGGAGGAGACAGCTGGGTCCGTTGACTGCTCCCGACCGTCCTGGAAGAGGGTTGAAAGGACCAGAGTCCTAGAGACAAAGTCATCCTCAATCCTCTCACACAATGGATTGACCAGATCAAGAAAGATCTTGACCACCTGGTCAGCCTGTGTCACAACTAGCTAGACTGATGAGGCTACCATGGAGCTAGCAGCTTGGCCCTTGAGCAACACAGGCTCAACCAAAGCCGAGTGCTTGATGGCAGTCAAGGGAATTGCAGGAGCAGGAAGAGCATGCTCATTCCTGGTCCCACGACTGATGGTGGGATTTCTTAGGCTTTTTCTTGTCACCCTGGGAAGGGCCCTCCCAGAGGGTCTGGAGGGATTTGCACATGTCCCTGAAGGTTCCTGTGAAGGAAGCCCCAACACTGGCCCCAGCCAGAAGCAGCGCTGATGCCAACGAAGCACCTGCCGCAGCTTGGGCTGCTGCCTCTTCCATGGCCACAAGCCCAGCCCACTGCCATGGACACCTCCTTACTGGCATCTTTTTTTTTTTTTTAAACTTCATCAGTTTTACTGACATCTTATTAGTACAGTACAGCTGATCCATCATCTACATTGATGTTACAGTTACCTTGTTAATACATGTCAAAGATGTTCTAACATTTTAGAACGTGTATTAAAACCTCCTTAACACATCATCAATTTTGCCTCTCATGTTATTAAAGCCAGTCTAAAAATTCTGTTTAGCTTTGAGGGAAGTGTAAACACTGCTTGAGGCCTAAGGTCTCCATAAGGTGGATACAGTTCTTTGCAGTGTTACTGGAATTTATATCCCATTTTTAAAGATATTATATTGATCTTCAGTAATGGTTCAAGCTATATTTATCAATCCATTCTGAGAGGAAAAGAAAAAGGAAACCAGAATTAAAAAGGTAATACTATAACTACTATATTAAAACTAAAAAGCTAGACGTGTACACATATGCACCGTAATCCTTCAATTTATAAAGTGCACCTAATTGCAGCAGACTTTGGATGTTCTATTCCCCTATCTACTCATTTGATGGTCCAGGTATTTCTTCTCTCTCTATCTCCCTCTCTCCATTCCAGACCTCCCTCCATACTCGCCATGGTCCCCAGGTTTCCAAAAATGTTTCCTTCCTTAAGTGTATAGTGTGGGTAATATTCTCCATGCGTTCTATTTCTTCTACTTTAGCCACCCATTGAGGTATAACTGGATGGTCAAGGGCCAACCACCTTGTGGTAATACATTTCAGGGCTGTAACCCTTAGTATCTGATGTAGTTCTACTCTTTTCTGTTGTTTCGCCGATAAGGTGGGAAGGCCCAGTATTAAATCCTGAAAAGTAAAAGGAAGGGAAATGCTCCCCACTTGTTCCAGAACTGCATGAACAGAATGCCAGAACCTCCTCAACTTTTCGCACCCCCAGAATATGTGGTAATGCATACCCCTACTCTCCCCACAGAGACACCAACATTCCGATGAGGCCTGTGGATTAAAATGTCTGATAATGACCGGAATCCTGAAAAACCGGATCAGGACTTTCCAGTTAAATTCCCTCCACGTAGTTGCCGATGTCACCTGCCATCCCCTTTGGAGTCTACAGGCCCAATCCTTCCTAGGTATGTCTTCCTCCGCTTCCACTATCCATTTCTGTCTAACCTCCTCTAACCTCTGTGCCTCCAGGTGGGAACCAAGGAGTCCATAAAGGATAGATACATATCTCAACCTGTCTTTAATTTTAATAGAATCCCACCAGTGTGTTTCCAAGTTTGTTAGTTCTCTTCTAACCCTCTGAAAGTTGTTTCCAGTATTAATGAAGTGTCTGGCTTGGAGAAACCTGTAAAAATCTTCCCGGCAAAGTGAGAAGCTTTCCTTAAGGGTAGTAAAGGAGAGACACCCGGTCCCATCAGTCATCTGTCTAAAGGTGGTTAGGCCCCTAATTTCCCAATATGTGAATCCCCTGTCTGTTGTAGGTGGAGTAAAGTCATCCAAATGGCGAATAAGGGAAAGTGGACCCAAGGTATTTGGGGTGTGCGTTAGTTTGCGCAACTTAATGATAATGTGTAATGAGTGTTTTACCCATGGGTTGGGGGTAATGCACCATATCTTGGAACTGGACTTGTGGGAAATGTCCATATCCTATGATTTCTGACCGTCTCAGATTCTATGAAATACCAACCAGTGTCAATGCGCTGTTTAGCCTATGTGATTAATTGCGCTCCCTGAGCCGCTAAATAATACCGGTACATATTAGGGAGGCCTAAACCCTTTTCTTCCCTTGTTTTCATCAGTGTGCCCAAAGCAATTCTAGGGTGCTGTCCTGCCCAAATGAATTTGGAAATGTCTTTTGTCAGTTTAACCCAAACGTGAGGTGGAATAGAGATAGGGAGTGTCTGAAATAAAAATAGCAATCTAGGTACCACATCCATTTTTATGACCTGGATTCTGCCATATAGGGTGAGGGGTAATAGTTTCCAATGGGCTAAGTCCGCTTGTAAAGTGTGGTATAGTTTAAGGAAGTTATTTCGAAAAAGTTTTGACGTATCCACTGAGACCTTGATTCCTAGGTACCTAAAAGTACCCTTCTTGGCCCACACAAAGGGAAAAGAGTCCCTAAATTCTCTGGGGAGAACACCGCTTAGCACCACCGCCTCTAATTTGGACAAATTAATTTTGTACCCTGCTAAAAGGCCAAATTTCTTTAAGGAGTCCAATAAATGGGATAGTGAGGTTAGGGGGTCTTTCAAAAAGAATAATGAATCATCCGCGCAGAGTGCCACCTTTTGTTCAATCCCTCCAGCCCAAATTCCCTTGATCTGTGGGTCATTTCGTATCCAGATGGCTAGGGGTTCTAATGATAAAGCAAAAATTAGCAGGGAAAGGGGGCAACCCTGCCTGGTACCCCTCTGAAGAGGTATACGGTCAGAAAGAAGGCCATTCACCTTAACTCGTGCTTCCAGTTTGTGATATAATGCAGTTAGGGCTGAGACAAATTTGTCCCTCAGCCCGAATTTTGATAGGGTGGACGACATAAAGTACCAGTCCACCCTGTCAAAAGCTTTCTCCGCATCCATACTAATCGCCACCTGCAACGATGTGGAACCTCTCTGGTTAGAGATAATATTTAAAAGACGCCGAATATTGTCTTGAAGAAATCTCTCAGAGATAAATCCTGTTTGGTTACGATGGATCGGGGAGGAACACACTTTTGCAATCTGTCTGCTAAAATTCCTGTGAAGATTTTTAAGTCCACTGGTAAAAGGAATATCGGACGATATGAACTACATAGTTCTAGGTTTTTGCCTGTTTGGGGAGCACTGAAATTTGAGCCACATTCCAAGAGGGTGGGATGGGATTTTTATTTATCAAGATTTCGTTGCATGTGGTTACCATATGTTCTAGAAGAAGGGGAGAAAATCCCTTACAGAACTCGGTCAGGAATCCATCTAAACCTGAAGCCTTGCCATTTTTCAATTGTTTAATCTTTGCCTGAGTTTCCTGAGTGGAGATAGGTGCTTTGAGGGCCTGAGTAGCTGGATTATTTAAGGTAGGGATTGAGAGGGTATCTAAGAAAGACTGCACTGCTTCCTGGTGTCCCTGAATAGTCTCAGATTCATATAGCTTAGTATAAAACATTTTGAATTTTTGTACTATTTCTTTCAGGGAAATGGTCGCTGATGTCCCCCCCTCGTCCTGTAAACGTGTGACCACTCTACTGGCTGCCTCCCTACGCAGTTGCCATGCGAATAGTCTCCCTGCACGGTTCCCGTGTTCAAAATATTTTTGTTTTGCATACCTCAATTGACCCTCAATCTGGATTTCTAGAAGTTGATTTAGGTCTTTTCTGGCTTTATCTAGGTCCTGTTTTATTAGTGGATCTTGCTGAGTTTGATGAGATGCTTCTAATTTTCTATTTTTTGCTCTAACTCTACTCTCTGGCGCACCTGCTGTCTCTTGAGTCTGGCTGAATACTTTATTATCTTGCCTCTGAGGCAACACTTCAGTGTGTCCCATCTGATAGCATCAGATGTGTCCCCCCTGGGGTTCTCGCTTTCAAATTGCTGGATTGTCTCTTTAACTAAATCTTTAAAATCCTCCTTGTTAAGGAGGCTCACATTAAGTCTCCAGCAGGGTTGTAAGAGTGATTTGGTTGTGTGCAGTTTAAGGGTCACCGTAGCGTGATCAGATATGGTAATAGGACCTATTTCACACCTCTCTATCTTTTGCAACCAGTTAGAGTGTAACCCCCCTGCAAATGGGGGTTCCCAAAAGACTTCCAGGAGCTTGCTTGAATGCTCCAAGCCTGAATGGTGTTTGGCGTTTAAGCCATTTATCAGTGAGTGTTTTTAGAGCCTGTGGTACTGTCTCTTTAAGAGCTGTCTGCTTGCAGACATAATTAGTTGTATAGGGGGGACTGTGTGCTTCTCTGTTTGAGTACCGCCGAGCTGCTGCTAATTCACTCCATTTTTGCAGTCACTAGGAGTGCAAAGGAACCTATCTGAAAGATGTAACTGTTTGCCAGAAATCATTTACAGTAATAATGAAATTACAGTTTGTCTAACCTGCTTTCTTTGCAGTCAGAACTGTGTCTGCTTAGTTCCCCATTCTGGTTTTGAACTGCTGAACTGGACCAATCAGTGTGGGGGTAAGCTAGCTCTAAAATGGTGCCTTGACGAATCAGAACTGGACTCATAATCTGAGCCAGCCACAAGAGGATTGTATGAGCAGTGACTCTGGGAGATGTAGTTTAGACTGGCGCCTTTTTGGACCAACAGCAGCAGTCTATTGTGGTGACAGCCAATCCAGTCAAGAACTGGGAGGAACTCAAAGGAAGTGCCGGTTTTGTCTGTTGGAGTTCAGTTTAGATCTGGCAGTGAAGGGAAAGAAACCCTGTGCTCCTTCAGTGCACAGTTTCAGTCAAAACGTGTGTAAGGCCCAGAGTTCCGGTCTGCAGCTTGTGTAACTGCTTGTTAGGACTGAATCTGTCCTGTGAAAAGAATCAAAGGATCTCTGAAGAGTAGAAACCAGGCTCACCCTGTAGAAGACTGGAGAAATTGTTGAATTGCACTCTGTCTGTCAGGAACTGAATCTGCTGTGTGTTCTCCCGGTATTGTGCAGTAATTGCGATCGATAGAGAAGAAGCAGCCTACCTGGTATAGTACTTTTTTACCATATAAATGTGTGAAGAGTCTCGTGGAGCTCAAGAGTAGCCCTGCTGACGTTGAAGGACCCTATCTTGTTTGGAGGTCGTGAGTACTAATTCAGGTCGCTCCCTGTTGAATTGCCACATTAAATCCAACTGGAATCACTGTACTGCTGACTGTTTAAACTAATTTTTCTTTTCACTGTGTGAAAGGGCCCCTACCAGCTGCATACGGTTTGGACTAGCCACTAGGGCTTGGGTAGCCAGGGACAGTAACTGGTAAGGATAGCCTGTGCACAGAGCCATAGGTAGATAGTAAAGTGATAAGCTAATTAACTGATTTCCGTCCTTGTTATATTCCCCAACAAACCGAGCTGCTTGTTTCAGCAAAGTTATACTGCCTGAGGTATTTGTCTATGTTAAAGTATTGTACTGTGATTGTTGCACTGTATCTTATTGTACAGGAGGTCCCAGTGCCTGAACCACCCCTGGGGGTAAGTGTATACTGTGAAGGTAATTTGATATATTGTGTGGGCCACTAGTGGGGAAGAAAGGGGGTTGCAGTGTCCCAGAGGGCTGTGACCAAGTAAGTTTAACTATTGCAAACCCTGACCTCTGGGTGGAGGCACCCGCCATTGATCCAGGCCCTCAACCTGTTAGTGGCAAATCACGAGGGTAGTAGCCCTGGGATAGCGCCATCTAGGGGTTACATCTTGAGGCTCACCGCTGGGATTGTGTGTCCTCTACTGGCCATATTTACAACCACTGTTAAAAAAAAAATGGCACCGACAGAAGTGGCTGTGCAATCGCTGGTGGAGTGGTGTACTGGGAGGAGATTGACCCCAAAATGCTATGCTTATCCTGGACATCCCCTGGGTATCAATACGACACTGTACAGGGAGTACTTCAAGGTGGAAGGTTTACAAAACCTCGTGGTGGTGGGTCGGCATACTAATCTGCTCACCCACACTTTCCTGGCCCTAGTAGAGTTTAAGATCCATAGATAGCTCAAAGTGCCACAGACCATTACCCCAGAGGAGCCCTCACTGCCTGGAGAGTGATAACTAAGTACAGTAAAGACCGGTGGGGAATGAGCCCCTACCACTGTCTGAAACTTTTGAGGAGAAATTTGCTAAATGGTTGCTGGGGGAAGGGAAAACTGTGGAGGACTTGAAGAAACTATTCTTGCCACCTGTACTGGTGGGGTGTTCCTCCCCCAACACCCTCTCCCGCTCCAGTACCCGTAATGGTGGCTGAACCAATGCAGACTCCTATTTCTGCACCTGCCATTAGTCACGACTCTTACAGAAGGTTTAGGATCTTCTCTGGCACCCTCCCCACCCCCCAAGGGGAGGATGACTGGGAGACTTGGATAGACTATGTTGCCCCCCAAGTGCTAGAATGGCAATGCTCGGAAGCGCAAAGAGGGTTAGTGAGAGCCTCCGGTCCCGCCCTGGTTACCATCCGTGCTAAACGGGCCAGTAACCCTGAAGTGACTGCACAGGCCTATCTTGAGGCCTTGGAGAATGTGTATGGGAGCCCAGATTCTGATGAGGATCTATGGTGGAGAGTAAGAAATGCACAACAGTACCAGGGAGTTGTTGTCTGTGTATGTATCTCGGCTGGAAAAATTGTTGCAAGAATGCCTCAGAAAGGTAGTTTGCCAGCGACTGAACGGACCCGAACCAGGCTGGACAGGATCCTTAAGTCTGCCCCTTCTCAGAACTGCTGTTGCTTCAGTTAGCCTGGCAAATCGACTGGAATCCGACCCTCCTATGATGAGTTAATGAGAGAAATTCGAGGAGTTGAAAAAGGCGACCTCGGGAGGACCTGCACCAATAGCTGCGGCTACGACCAGTGACTGAGGGTGGCCCATCAAGTGAAGTTCAGGGCAGAGGTTGGCAGTCAATGAGTGCTCTGACAAGGAAAAAGATATGTCACAATGGGGCGAACTGTTGAGAGAGATCCGGAATTCAAAAACAGTCCCTTTATGAAGGCCACGCCTGCAAGTACGGGCCCTGACCTATATCCACTGCATCAGCTATGAGGGGGTACCCACCATGTATCTCCTGCTGATAACAGCTCCAAACTCAATCGCTTGACCATGGAAGTGGAGAAACTGACGAGATGTCTCCAAATGCTTATCACGCAGACGAGACAGAGATGGCACCAAGGTTTCCAGTTAGTAATACCCCTCCTGGCTCCCAGTGGGGCGCCTCGCCAGCTCAAACTCAGAAAGTATGTTTTGCTATAATTGTGGGAAGGATAGGCACATGAAAGGGAATGCCGGTCCCAAAAGACACTGACAAAGTTGCATATAGGCTAAAAGGAGAGCTTCGGAGAACAAATCAGTGGTTAAGAGGTGCACGAAATGATCCCAGTGAGGGCACCAAAATGCTAACTCACGTCCTTTTGTGGCAAGGTCAGCTGCCCAGCCCCCACTATCACCTCTCAGACTGGTCCAGAATAGTGGGTCCCTCCATGGAGACCACTGTAAAGGTGAATGGAGTGTCTACAAGAGCTGTATTAGACAGTGGCTCCCAAGTGACAATTATGTTCCAGGATTGGTATCAGAAGCATTTGCCAGACGTACCCTTACAACCATTAGAAGGACTGCATGTGCGGGGTTAAGTGAGAAGGCCTACCCTATTCGGTATATCCGACTTGGCTGTCTTTCCCCACCTCCGTGGCTGGAGTGGCCGAACAAGTAGAGACTCTAGCCTTAGTGTGTCCCCACTGGACTGTATGATGGTGTCCCTTTGTTGATTGGAACAAATGCTCATATGTTGGAAGGCTGGCACAGTTGTGTTATGAAAACAGGGTCAAAAACTAGTAGAGCTTTAAGATTTCAGCTTTTAATTAAGAAGGCCTATGAGGCACAGAGAGATGCTGAAAAATAGAACCAGAGGAACCGGTCGGAATTGTATGGAAGAAGGATCCGAGTCTCTGATCCTGGCGCCAAATGCCCAGTGTACCTTACAGGAGAGGTCCATATCAGAAAGGATGTTAAGAATAAAATATTAATGTTGGATGCACAGGTGATGGAAAATTGCCAGAGGGACTGCTGGTCAAGCCTAGTATTTTTGCCGCTAGAGCCCATGCTTATGCCAGAAGGGTAATGGTCCAAGTTCATAATGTGTCTGAAAGAGACATTCGAGTAAATAGAGGTTGCATCCTGGCTAATGTGCATTGTGCAGACACTGCAGTGCTACCCAGCAGCAAGAGTTAGAGGAAGAATGACAGAGTAACGCCTGACTTGTTTGATTTCGGTGACTCCCCGTTGCCAGCTGAATGGAAAGTGAGGATCAGTGAGAAGCTTGCCCAGAGAGACCAGGTGTTTTCTTTAAAGAATGGGACATAGGATGCGTGCAAGGAGCGGAGCACAATATCCGGCTGCATGACGAAAGACCATTTCGTGAGAGGTCTCGACGCCTGGCACCTACTGACATAGATGATGTGAGACGGCATCTGCAAGAGATGTTAGCTGCTGGTGTAATACAAGAATCCAGAAGCCCTTATGCTTCCCCATTGTGGTAGTGAGGAAAAGAATGGGACAGTAAGGATGTGTGTGGATTATCGCACCTTAAACGGCGGACTATCCTGATCAGTACACAATGCCCGCATTCAGGATGCTTGGACTGCCTAAGCAGGAGCAAGTGGTTCTCTGTGTTGGATCTCTAGTGGGAACTACCAGATCCCGATGGCCCCAGAGGACCGTGAGAAGACAGCCTTTATCTGTCCGCTGCTTCTATGAATTCATGAGGATGCCTCAAGGGATTTCAGGTGCTCCAGCCACTTTTCAACGATTGATGGGCGTGCAGTGGGGACATGAACTTACTAGGTGCCTGGTATACCTAGATGATGTTATTGTGTTTGGCAGCTCACTGGAGGAACATGAGAGCAGATTATTTAAGGTATTGGACCGACTGGGACTTTGGCTTAAACTGTCCATTGATAAGTGTCAATTCTTTCAAACATCAGTAAAGTATGTGGGACACATAGTATCCACCGAGGAATAGAGACCGACCCAAGTAAAGTTGAGGCCTTGACCACCTGGCCACAGCCCAAAATCTAAAAGAACTGCAAAGATTCCTGGGATTCTGTGGTTATTATCGGCGCCTCATCAAGGACTATTCAAGAGTGATCCGCCCTTTACTTAACCTTACTCAAGGGTATCCCCAACCCACAAAAATACCAAAGTCAGCGTCCTCAAGACTGAAGAGTGTATTTTCATCCCGAGTGAAGTATTTGGGGCCGCTGGACTCCTGATTGTGAGACTGCTTTTCATGAGATCATATATCAACTTACCCATGCTCCAGTGCTGGCCTATGCCGATCCAAGAAACCTTACGTCCTGCACACTGATGCTAGCTTGCAAGGGTTGGGGCTGTGTTGTACCAAGAGCACGAGAATGGCCTGAGACCCGTGGCCTTTGCCAGTAGAAGCCTGACCCCATCCAAAGAACTATCCTGTACATAAGTTAGAGTTCCTAGCTTTGAAGTGGGCTATTGTTGACCAATTCCATGAGTACTTGTATGGGGCTAAAATACTAGTAAAACTGACAATAATCCTTTGACCTATGTGCAGACCTCAGCTGTTGGATGCCACTGGCCATAGGTGGCTTTCTGCATTATCTACATATAACTATGCTCTCGAATACCGAGCAGGTCTGAACCACATAGATGCTGATGCTCTCTCCCGAGGCCTGTTCCCCAGAATGATTGGGTCCGACTGGCAGAACCTGACATTGGGCACTCTGCGAAGTTTGACAGGGAGGAACAAATGTCCTGGGGCAGTGGACTGCATGGTGGATTGCTTGGGACCCTCTGAGAATTGCATACCTGCTGCTTATTGCCACTTTTCTGCAATAGACATTGGTACTGCCTCAGCTGGACAATGACAGTATTCAAGGGCTCAATCCCACGATCCCATGATCAAGCAGCTTTAGAAGCCCTCATGCAGGAAAAGATGTGTCCAAATTACGCTCCACTGATTTGAGAACTGCACTGTTATACAAAGAAGGTCCTAAGTTGAAACTGATCAATAAACTGTTATACAGAGAAACAGCAGACAGAGGGGACAAGTAGACAAACAACAACTAGTGCTGCCCCTGCCTTCGAGACTCAGTACTGAGGTCCTTGCACAACCACATGGGGCACCTTGGTATAGACAGAACACTTGACTTGGTGAGATCCAGATTCTATTGGCCTAAGATGGGGGCTGATGTGGAGCAACATTCGAACTTGAGTAGCTGCTTACAGAGGAAAGCTTTGCCCCAGAGGGCTGCCCCCCTTGTTAACATCACCACCAGTGCACCCATGGAGCTGGTCTGTATTGATTTTCTGAGTTTGGAGTCAGATCAAAGAAATATCAGTAATGTGCTGGTGGTCACTGACCATTTCACGAGATATGCCCAAGCTTTCCCCACCAAAGACCAGAAAGCATCCACTGTGGCCAAAGTACTTGTAGAAAACTTTTTTGTTCACTATGGGGCTCCACAAAGAATCCATTCTGATCAAGGGAGAGACTTTGAGAGTCATCTGATCAAAGAGATGCTTTCTCTGTGGGGAGTGCGAAAGTCCAGAACCACTCCATACCACCCCAGGGGACCCATAGCCTGAACGTTTCAACCGCGACTTTGCTAGATATGCTAGGCACCCTGCACCCAAAGGACAAGCCTAGATGGAGCCAACAAATTAGCACCCTGGTACATGCTTATAACTGCACCAAAAGTGATGCCTGGGTTCTCCCCAACCGCCTGATGTTTGGAAGAAGCTCACTACCAGTAGATGTGTGTTTTGGGGTCTCTCCTGATGGGGTCCAAGCTGACAACTATTTACAGTATGTGCAAAAGTTAAAGGCCCAGCTAACTCATGCGTACAACTGGCTCAAACCATGGCTGCCAAAAGAAATCTGGCCAACAAAGAACGGTATGATAAAAGGTGAAAGCACAGGAACTCCAGGAGGAGATCGGTATTGCTAAGAAATCTGGGACTGCATGGCAAACACAAGATTGCTGACAGATGGCACCATCTCCCTCACATTGTAGTGGGCAAACTAGATGATCTGCCAGTGTACAAAGTAAGGCCTGAGAACAATTCAAAGATGTAAAACAATGCATAGAAATCATTTACTGCCCATTGGACAAATCCTGATTGAGTCTGAGCCCCAGAAGATGCCCCTCTGGACCAGTGACTAGAGCTGCTGCTAAGAAAAAGATCAAGAAGTCTGCACCTACAGAAGCAGAGTTAAAGTGTTCCCCTACAAGTCCCAGTTGAGCATGACTGTCAGTCCATATCAGAAGAAAGTGAGAGTGACTTTGAATACTATCCTTCTTACGAATTGAGTCAATTGTTTCGGGCAATCCTAGTCAATACTGGAGACAAAGCTGGGTCTTCTGGACTGTCTAAGCCCCAGCTTCATCCCTGGAGCCAATGCTCCCAGAAAGTGAAGTGCAAAGCATCAGATCAGATGAAATGGAATCATTGTGCATGGTTGAACTGTTTGAGCTTTCAGGGAGGAAAATGATAGATTGGGGCAGACTGGTGATACACCGAACAAGAAGAGTATTTTGAGTGCCCTGACAGTCCACTGCCAGTGTCCGAAAGCTCTCCATGTGAGCCAAATGTTGTGGACTCAGAAACTGTAACTCCTGGAGCTGAAAGTGCCACAAGTTCTAGCCTCTCTACCCCCATGGAGACTCCCCTGACAAGTGAGGACAATGCTGAAAATGAGGCTCAGAGTGCAGAGACTGTAACAGTTCCCCCTAGAAAGACTGGTCGAGCTGTAAAGCCTGTGGTGCACCTCAGTTATGATTCCCTTGGGAGGCCTGTGGATTTGCCTCTCAATGTTGTCCATAAAAGTGTATGTGTCCCGAGCTCATTGCCCAAACTGGCGTCAGTGCTAACTCAAGTTACTTGTGTTGCCCTCTAAGTATGGTGCCCTTGCCCGTCCAGCCCCAAGGTAACTGATAGGAAGGGCCCCTCTCTTCAGGTTTCATGTACAAGAGGTAATAACTTGAGTTATGGTACAATGTGTGTAATACTGTGTAAGAGTGACGCTGCAATGTTTCAGAAATGTGTTCTTGGTAAAATGATGTACTGACTGATGATTACATGTGTGAGCCTAATGCAAATGTATATAGGTTGCAGTTGAAACTTATGGGGTACTTGCTTGGCGCGGGCGTCAAGCTTTCCCAAGACAGGAAGGGTGTAACCCCCTGCAAATGGGGGTTCCCAAAGACTTCCAGGAGCTTGCTTGAATGCTCCAAGCCTGAATGGTGTTTGGCGTTTAAGCCATTTATCAGTGAGTGTTTTAGAGCCTCTGGTACTGTCTCTTTAAGAGCTGTCTCTTGCAGACATAATTAGTTTATGGGGGACTGTGTGCTTCTCTGTTTGAGTACCACTCGAGCTGCTGCCAATTCACTCCATTTTGCAGTCACTAGGGTGCAAAGGAACCTATCTGAAAGATGTAACTGTTTGCCAGAAATCATTTACAGTAATAATGAAATTACAGTTTGTCTAACCTGCTTTCTTTGCAGTCAGAACTGTGTCTGCCTAGTTCCCCATTCTGGTTTTGAACTGCTGAACTGGACCAATCAGTGTGGGGTAAGCTAGCTCTAAAATGGTGCCTTGGACGAATCAGAACTTGGACTCATAATCTGAGCCAGCCACAAGAGGATTGTATGGGCAGTGACTCTGGGAGATGTAGTTTAGACTTCAGCGCCTTTTTGGACCAACAGCAGCAGTCTATTGTGAGTGACAGCCAATCCAGTCAAGAACTGGGAGGAACTCAAAGGAAGTGCCGGTTTGTCTGTTGGAGTTCAGTTTAGATCTGGCAGTGAAGGGAAAGAAACCCTGTGCTCCTTCAGTGCACAGTTTCAGTCAAAAACGTTGTAAGGCCCAGAGTTCGGTCTGCAGCTTGTTAACTGCTTGTTAGGACTGAATCCGTCCTGTGAAAAGAATCAAAGGATCTCTGAGAGTAGAAACCAGGCTCACCCTGTAGAAGACTGGAGAATTGTTGAATTGCACTCTGTCTGTCAGGAACTGAATCTGCTGTGTGTTCTCCCGGGTATTGTGCAGTAATTGCGATGCGATAGAGAAGCAGCCTACCTGGTATAGTACTTTCTTTTTACCATATAAATGTGTGAAGAGTCTCGTGGAGCTCAAGAGTAGCCTGCTGACGTTGAAGGACCCTATCTTGTTTGGAGGTCGTGAGTACTAATTCAGGGTCGCTCCTGTTGAATTGCCACATTAAATCCAACTGGAATCACTGTACTGCCTGACTGTTTAAACTAATTTTTTCTTTTCACTGTGTGAAAGGGCCCTACCAGCTGCCACGGTTTGGACTAGCCACTAGGGCTTGGGTACCCAGGACAGTAACTGGTAGGGATAGGCCTATGCACAGAGCCATAGGTAGATAGTAAAGTGATAAGCTAATTAACCTGATTTCCCCTGTCCTTGTTATATTCCCCTAAATAAATCCGAGCTGCTTGTTTCAGCAAAGTTATACTGCCTGAGGTATTTGTCTATGTTAAAGTATTGTACTGTGATTGTTGCACTGTATCTTATTGTACAGGAGGTCCCAGTGCCTGAACCACCCTGGGGGTAAGTGTATACTGTGAAGGTAATTCTGATATATTGTGTGGGCCACTAGTGGGAAGAAAGGGGTTGCAGTGTCCCAGAGGGCTGTGACCAAGTAAGTTTAACTATTGCAAACCCTGACCTCTGGGTGGAGGCACCCGCCATTGGATCCAGGCCCCTCAACCTGTTAGTGGCAAATCAGGCAGGGGTAGTAGCCCCTGGGATAGCGCCATCTAGGGGTTACAAGAGGATATTAGAAAGTAGTCTATTCTAGAGTAACCCCCGTGACGTGGTGAATAATATGTGTAGTCCCTCTCTCATGGGTGCAAAAATCTCCAGCATTCAGACAGACCCAATTCTTGGTTCAATCTAAGAATGAGCTTTCCTGTTCCTGAGGCCCCCCCCTTGGCTTCTCCCTGTTCTATCTACCCCTGGGTATATAACTTCATTGAAGTCTCCTCCAATGATCACCATACTAGACGCATCAGAGACTGTCTCTTTAATAATTTTTTCCATGAATGGCAGTCTGGAAGATTCCTCATTCGGTGCATATATGTTCACCAATACACAAGGTTGGCCTCTGTAACTTCCCCAAACCTGAACAAATCGACCCTCTGGGTCCGTTCTTACCATTGAATCTACCAGAGGTGCGTTTCTCTTAACTAAGAGCGCAACTCCTCTATGATGTGTATTAGTTTCAAAGTGAGAAGCATAAACATTCCCCACCCATGAATGTTTCAATTTCAAGTGCCCCTCCGCAGTCAAATGGGTCTCTTGTAAAAAGGCTACTATCGTGCCCCTCCTGTTCAGTTCCTGCAGTATTTTAGCCCTTTTTGCCAGGCTGCTTATTCCTCTCACATTTAGAGAGACTATCTAAAGGTCATTCATCTATAATTAAGAAAATCTGAGACCTTCTACTGATCTCGGGAGAAACTGAAGAACACCACCCTTTAATACGAGGCGAAACCAGAGAGCACTGCCCCAGATCCAATCCCTCTATTCTCTCGTGCATTGTGTACAGCCAAAAGTATAAATCTCTAAACAACCCAACTTTATAACATAACCAGAACTGGAAACTCTGTATAACCCAACATAACATTGTGGTCTTCAAGGCGTATCTACCCTGTTGCCACCCTCTGTAAGTTTTCCAACTTTCTTTTCAGAGGTGTGGTTGGAAGGCCCCAACCCACTGGGCTCTCCGTCTGGCTCAGATAGCAAAACTGTCTGGTTACCAGATGGGCAAGATTGTAACACCGTACCAGCTGATACCTGACAGTATTAAATGTGACTGTCTAGACTAGAAACAAAAATTAAAAGTATCCCATCCCGCCAGTAGTTCATAAGCCATCTTTCTGAGTAAGTTCCTTAGCTCCCTCTGATTATTTTTAATCCCAAGGGAACTTGGTCTCCCTTAACCGGGAAATTATGTATTTTACTTAAATATGACCAGATTGTTCCCCTTACTTTCCCACCTATTACTTATGTTATTAGGTCCCAACTCAATCCCCCCGCCCATTGTGCTTCCCCCCGTGAGGAAAGGGGGACACCGGCGAGCTCAAGGACAGTACACCAGCTTAGCAGAGTCCCAGGTAAATCAGGAGGTGTTGCATTTGGCAGCAAGGGTTAACTTTCCATGGTAAGCTTGTTGTACCCACTGCCCTTACTCAGGGCTGATTCCAAGACTGGGGAGATATGCTTCCCTTTTTTTAACATACTGATTTAAATTGAACCCCTCGCCAGTGGTCATGCTAAGTGGCCCACCAATCTGGCCTCTGGGGTATATATGTCAGAAGCTCTCCCCATCCAAATATTTAAATGGCAGCCTACCACTAGTGTCAGCATTTTCAGGCCACAACCCAATCGCTGAGGCTACCAATAAGTGTACCATAATGTGGGTCGTCGCCTCCATTTTGGTGCCGTTTTGCTGTTTTAACACCCCTGACACTGCCAGCCTTGCCTTAATAACTGTCCTATCTCGCAGCATCAACCCCCCCCCAGGTAGGCCAACACCCGGGCCGTGTGATCGAGCTGTCACCCCGGACCTCTTCAATTCAGAGGAACTAACCATCTTCCACCCTGTATTTAACCCCAAATCCTCATCTCCTATATGGATGTGGGAAATTCAGTAAACTTTATCGCAATCAGCCATACCTCTCTTCCCTTTCAAACATCTGTGTTACTACAATATTTGCAAAAGTCAAGAACTCCTGAGCAAATCTTTAGAAAAGAGTCACTCACTGCCCATAGCTATTAGTTGCCCAAAAGAAATATGGGTTACATCTCTTCAGGTCGGTAGTTCGTTCGTCAGCATGTTCTGCCCCGATGTGGGTTCTTCTGTGCTACTGATTGCAGTAGAAACTGAAGGCGAGGACTTGTTTATTTCTCGGCGTCTGTTAGGTGAGTCCCACTCCCCGGAAATGTTCGATCTGTCCTGGTGATGCTTTCTTTTGGTTCCCACCACCTGCCAGGCCTTCTCCATCAATCGTTCTCCTTGCTGCTGCCTTGGATCCAAAGGGACTGCTATGCTCATCGAGGACAAAAATGACTGGGCCGCTATCAGGTCAGGAAATCTTTTAATTCCCTGTTCTGTTGAGATTTTTAATCTAGCTGGATATTCAACAAATGCTTTCATTCCCTTTTGCTGAAGAGGCGTCTACTGCCAACACACTTTTCGCTGGGCAGAAATGGTGGGGGTATAATCTTGTTCAAAAAGAGCCGTGTATCCCCGAACAGTTCCTCTTTCTTAGACCAGGCTAGTCTTAGGATTTCTTCCTTAGTGCGAAAATCAAGAAACGCAATTACCAGTGAGCGTGGTCTAGCTTTAGGATCTTTAGGCCTAGGCACCAATGATCTGTGAGCCCGAATGATATAAAGCAGTTTGTCCGCTGGCCGTCCTAGTATTTCAGCAAGAAATGTTTCCAAAAAGGTCGGTACCGGACCCGATTCTGTCCCTTCAGGTAGTCCGTGGATATGGACATTGTTGCGCCTATTCTGATTTTCCAGTTCTTCGAGTCTTGCCTCTAATTGTTGCTCTCTCCGATGTAGGTCTAACAAGGCGGTATTATGAACTTCAGTAGTAGTTGAATATTTGTTGAGGCCCCTTTCCAGTTGGTCTGTCTTTTGGATCATAGTCTCAAGTTTATTACGATCCTCGGTCGCTTTTATTTCTAATCTTTCCAATGTAGCACTCATACGTTGGAGAGTCGCACAAAGCTGCTTAGACGTGATCATGCATTCCTGCTCCTCCGGCTCCTCTAAGGTAGGAGAATGTGGTGGTGAGGCCGTGGTCGTACAGGCCGTGCTAGGCTGTGCATAGTCCAATAAGGTTTTGCTCTGCTTGGCATTTTGGGAGCCAGTTTTGTCTTTCGATTTTGTCTGGAAGACATCCTCGCTACTTCTTCTGTTTCCCCGAGGGTTGGAGATGTCGGCTGAATCGAGGATTAGGGTGGATGGTTTAACGGCAAGATGGAGCATCTAGATCAGGCTGCCATTAGGTCAGTGCACCCACCGGAAATCCTACTGGCATCTTTTGAGCAGACGTGGGGGGGTCCTTTTATCTGGCCGACCAAAGAGGAAGTGCGATCAGCGACACTTGATGAACAAAGACAATAGAGTTTTGCACAAGCTGCAGGCCTGAACATCATGCTCTGTTTCGAGGCAGTAGATGTACGACAAGTGCAGGTCTATCCAAGACATTTTTTGGTTGCATTGAATGCAACGTTTGAAACTGGGACCGGACTAGGCTTCTTCTTGATCCTTGGCATGAACCATAATCGAGTATCAACAACGCAAAGATGAAGCAAAAACGCATATGGTGCATTTTGGGAACAGAGGCCTACACCACGCACGGAGCTGTGAAGGAGGAGACCTGACTCTTCCAAAGGAAAGGAAGATGTGATGTCATGGAGTGGTACTAAGGAGTATACTACCCAGGTGGGTGGGAGTAGCTTAGCTTGAAGACATTCTGGCTGGAAATAAAGGGAAAGGACAACTGCCAGAAATGTGGATAGTGCACCGTATCCACAATCCTAGAAAAACAGGTTACTCACCTGTAACAGTGATTCTAGGAGTGGTATATGGTGTTCATCCACATTTCCAGCAGTGTTCCTTTCCCCTTTAAGTCTTGCTGGAACATCTTCAAGCTGGCTCCTCCCACCCACGAGGTTGGCAACTCCCACGGCACTACCCCATGATGTCAGATCTTGCCCGCTGAAAGCAAAATCAGTGTGCCACTTGCCAGAGGAGGTTGAGTGGGTCAGTGTGGATGAACACCATATACCACTCCTACAACTGCTGTTACAAGTGAGTAACCTGTTTTTCTAGGGACATGGATACGGTGTTCTGGTCACACTTCTGGCAGACTTCTATAAGTTCTCCATGGGGGGGAGGGCAAGGCTCACACACCCTATTTAGGAAACATACTGGAGAACAGAGGCCCCAAAACCAGCATCCCAGCGTGGCTCAAGGTCGATGTGGTAGTGGGAAATGAAGGTATGTGCTGACTTCCAGGTAGTAGCCCTGCAGATTTCCTGGATAGGGACATCCCTGGAAGCAGCCACCAAGGCAGCGGTATGATGGGTGGAATGAACCCTTAGCCCTAAGGGAGGCTCCCTAACTGCCAACCTATAGCAGAGGTCGATGCAGGATACAATCCACCTGCCAAATGTCCGCTTAGCTGTCAATCTGCCAGGTGCGGCTTCAGCGTAGGTGACAAATAGCTGGCAAACCTCTCCATGAACTTCAGCCGTGTGCTCCTTATAATAGGCTAGCACTCACTGCAGGACCAATGTATGGAGCCTGTGCTCGGCCTCCGAGGTGTGGTTGGTGAAGTACACCAGGAGATTAATCACCTGGTTAAGGTGAAAATCCGACACAAGCTTCGGGAGGAACTTCAGGTTGGGGTGAAGGAAACCTTGTCCCTGTGGAAGACTGGGTAAGGAGACTCCACTGAGAGTGCCTGGAGCTCACTGATCCTTCTGGCTGACATGATAGCCAGGGGCACTGGAAAATTGTAGAGAAATGTGGACAAACTTGCGGAACTTTTGGGGTCAAAATTGTGGAAAGTTACGGAGCATGCATGGTGCCATTTATGTTAGTCAATAGTTCAGTTTTTGATATACAAAAAGCCACACATTATTTTAAAAGCACACACTTTATTCTTTGCAAGTAATACATTTTACACTATTACTGCACTAACAGCAGTCTTTAAGGACCTTTGTTAGTGACATGATATTTCCACTACTTCCCACCCCCCATTCCAGACAATATATATTGAGCTCTGTTCCTCAACCCAAATCCATCCACCATAAAACTATTACAAAAAAAAACTATAAAAAATTAAAAGCGCCATCCCAAATGCATAACCCCAGCCAAACACATAAAAATGAACACATTTATACATGCACAAAAGGTTACATAACTTGTTCCCCACTTTTTCACTGTCACCGAGGCCCTCCTATCTTGAACCAGCAGAAAACAGTTGCAAAAAAGTACTGTACATATTGGGTTGTCTGTATAGCCCAGAGTGTGGTATATCTGGCAGACATGGATTGGATTCCCACAATCTCCACTAGTATACTGTGTGAACCTGGGCTGCTCCCTTAACCTTCTTCTGAAACCAGGCCTTCTGCTTGGTTTGCCAACCAACTGAAATAATGCAAGCATAATATTCAGCAATATTTAAAAATGTTTGTTGTATTTTAGCATTAACAGCAGTTTTACATTATTTTATTTTAGAGTTCTTCTATTGTCCTTCAGAAGGTCTGTGTAAACAGAAAATATTCTTTCTATGTCGGCAGTGCTGACAGGCATCCAAATGTAACGTTTTGCCAAGGCTACCAGTTTGCTCAGTGATGGTGACTGAGACTCCCACCAGGCTGCAATTTCAAAGTCTGGTGGGACTGAGTTGGCAGCATTAGAATAAGCATGCCACTCAAAGGGAGAAATGTCTGCAAGCCCCGGTATGCCAGTGATATAGCTGTCTTTTTGTTTGTCCAGCATAGGAAGTTGTAGTGGATCAAAGACATGGGCTGCCTGAAAAACATGCATTGAGGGGTGTCCTTTGATGACATTGTCCAGTTTTTGACTGCTCTCCAACATTACTTGCTGGAACAGATAGACACAAGAAGCTCTCTCGCCCTCTTGGCACACTGAGAGTTTTTCCAGTCTTAGGCCTTTATTCATCTATGCCAGCTGTGGCACAGAAATCCAGAAATAAGTGCAAGTGATTCAGTTGGGAAAAAATGTTGTGCCCTTGGGGTACCGTCGCTGCCTGCAGCTCTTCGATGAGTTGCGCAAGCTCACTGGAGTGTTCTGACACAAATGTTGCTTGTGCTACAAGCACATCAAGTTCTACTTGACAATAGCATTTTGAGTTTTTTAAATTTATTTATTTGCTTTTGTTTACTGGGTAAGCACACTAGACATCCAAGTGCCTATTTTCAGGTGCGACCTGGGAGGGTTACAGGTCAAGTGAGTACAAGTACAGTAAGGAAGTCAATGCAGAATACAGAGAATACCAGGTATCATGGGGACTGCAACAGGTAGTTAACAGCAGTAGATAACTAAATGGCACAAGAACAGTACAGTAATGGTACATACAGGGTCATTAGGTTGTAAACAGTATTTGACAACTAAATGGCACAAAACATTCCAGTGAAGGTGCATACAGGGAGGATATGAACAGTAAGGAATTCTAGGAAAGCTAACAGAGAATAAACAGGCTTCGTAGGGACAACATTAGGTAGTTTGACAGTATCTAAGAACTATGTGGGACATGATCAATGCGGTAAAAGTACATACAGGGTGGGATTGAGAATGCATAACAGGTACAACGAAGCTGCATCTGATGAAGTATTGTTTATGAAGCCTGCCACGAGAGGCAGATAGTCAGCCAGATAATTGACTGCCTTTACCCAGGAGCACCAGCGGGTCAACACAGCATATACAGGCATCTTTGGAACAATGCCATCCTTTGCCTCTAGAAATTCTAAATATTGATGGTGCCGCATGGGGCTTTGACAGAAAACCTTTTTGATCAAGCTGACCACAGTATTAAGGTCTTCCAATACTGTGGACCAGAGTTCCAGAATCAAATTTAGCAAATGTGCAATGCAAGTTGCATGCACAGCATTAGGGAATATGCTGGAAATAATAGTTTTAAATGCTTTCTGCATATAGCTGGCACTGTCTGTGGCAACTGCGAACACCTTGTCAAAATTTATGCCATTCTCATTTAAAATACGAAGTGCAGCTTGGGAGACAGTGGTGTGATTCACACAATCCAAAAACTCAAGTCCTATCAACACCAGCTGTTCATTGACCCTGGTCAGAGGCTGTGCCAGAACTCCAAAAACGCCACGTCCACAGGCATCCGTAGTTTCGTCCAATATTAAGTAGAGGTCAGTGTCTTCAACCAGCTTTCTTACATAGTCCTCATGCTTGGGGCGAAGCTCCTGAAGGTATGTAGTGCGTAGCTGTGCAGATCCAGGAAGACTTCCACCATGTTTTATGTATTTGCAGAGGAACTGTTCGAAGGCTGGAGCTTTTCTAGAGGAATGTCTGCATGTGTCAGGCATCTTAATGAAGTCCAGGACAAATTCTTTACGATCCCCAGCGGCTGATGTTGCTCTCGCTAAACAAGACACCAGTGACTGCTGTCACTGTATGGTACTGCCTGTAAAGTGAAAAAAAAAATGCAATCTAAAAAGTGATAGACCTGACCCCCCACCCACACCCCCATCCACACCCTCACCCACCCACACACACCCTCACCCACACACACCCACATCCACCTCATCCACACACACACCCTCACCCATCTCCCACATGCACAGAGAGATAAATGTGACACTTTTATATAAACAAATACTGTATAAATATAAATAAATACTGTATACATACTGTCTTGTTTTCTCTTCATTGCTGCAGCTTTCCGATCCACATGTTTTTGTGTTTTCATGTGCAGGTCAACTGTATGCTTGCGAAAATAATCCATGGCTTGACAGCAGAACTTGCAAAATAGCTGGCCCCCATCCTCATACAGATCGGCAGGATACACAGCGACCCGATCAATGGCGCGCAGAGTGTAGGAGAGATGAAGCTGTTTGGCCTCCTCGCGAGACAGAGGCGGACGCTTGCCATTTGGCTGAAACATATTGATGTTGATTGATTCTTGCAAGCACTGTTACAATTAAATAAAATTGATGATTGATTCGATTCTTGCAAGCACTGTTACACTGTTACAATTAAATAAATCAATAAATTTGATGATTGATTCTTGATAGCACTGTTACAATTAAATAAAATTGATGATTGATTCTTGATTCTTGCAAGCACTGTTACAATTAAATAAAATTGATGCTGACTGATTTTTGTTTAGACTCTCTTTATGCACCCCGGAGGACAGGGCATCCTTCCAGGGTACTCACTGGGTGAAGGCCTCTCACTCCCTGAATGAACCCCCATGACTGGATCTTGCAATCTGCACTGCTCTAAGCCAGATCCCAGACCCCTGGCATGACTAGGATCTGTGCAGCCTACAGGTTGGCACCCGAAGAGATCACGGTAAGCTAGGCCGGTATTGGGATTTAGGCCATGCCGCGGGAGTCCCCATCATCTCAACTGTCCTCCAGAGGGGGGTTCTTCCCTTGTTCCTCTCCCCCCCCCCCGAGCACGATGTGCAGTGACGTCATGGCCAGGGCGCATGGTAACCCTGCCGACATCGTCGCACTCACCCCACGTTACAGGTCGGTCATCCTGCAATACCTCCAGTCTCTATCGGGGGCCATTGGGACACTGGGTAACCCCATGCCTTCCCCCCAGGAAAGGAGAGCAGCCCATCAGATGCTCCATCCTCTCCTGCCCCTACGGACTCCTGGCAACCCAAGTCCGCTACCGAACCCGGGTCTCCGGCGTTACATGAGGTGTGGCACGGACCTGGCAGACTGGTATACATGTAGAAAAAAAATTGTTCTGGGCCAGTCTGCACGTCCACCCCATGCCCACCATCACCCGAGGCCAGAACTATTTTTTTCTGCATGTATACAGAGTCTGCCAGGTCTGACCCTCCACCGACCATCAACAACAAGCGAAAGAAGCTTGGTACAGACCTGGCAGACTGGTATACATGCAGAAAAAAATTGTTCTGGGCCAGCCTGCACGTCTGCCCCATGCCCACCATCACCCGAGGCCAGAACAATTTTTTTCTGCATGTGTACAGAGTGTGCCAGGTCTGACCCTCTACCAACCATCAACGACAAGCGAAAGGAGCTTTATATGGACCTGGCGGACTGGTATACATGCAGAAAAATTTTTTTCTAGACCAACCTGCATGTCCGCCTCAAGCCCACCTTCACCGGAGGCCAGAACTATTTTTTTCTGCATGTGTACAGAGTCTGCCAGGTCCGACCCTCCACCAACCATCAACAACAAGCGAAAGGAGCTTGGCATGGACCTGGCAGACTGGTATACATGCAGAAAAAATTGTTCTAGGTCAGCCTGCACGTCCACCCCATGCCCACCATCACCCGAGGCCAGAACAATTTTTTTCTGCATGTGTACAGAGTCTGCCAGGTCCGACTCTCCAATGACCATCAACAACAAGTGAAAGGAGCTTGGTACAGACCTGGCGGACTGGTATACATGCAGAAATAAATTGTTCTGTGCCAGCCTGCACATCCGCCCCATGCCCACCATCACCCGAGGCCAGAACAATTTTTATTTCTGCATGTGTACCAGTCTGCCATGTCTGACCCTCCAACGACCATCAACAACAAGCAAAGGAGCTAGGTATGGACCTGGCAGACTGGTATACATGCAGAAAAAAATTGTTCTGGGCCAGCCTGCATGTCCGCCCCATGCCCACCATCCCCCGAGGCCAGAACAATTTTTTTCTGCATGTGTACGGAGTCTGCTATGTCCGACCCTCCACCGACCATCAACAACAAGTGAAAGGCGCTTGGTACGGAGCTGGCGGACTGGTATACATGCAGAAAAAAATTGTTCCGGGCGGACCTGTACGTCCGCCCCATGCCCACCATCACCCGAGGCCAGAACAATTTTTTTCTGCATGTGTACCGAGTCTGCCAGTATCTGACCCTCCACCGACCATCAACAACAAGCGAAAGGAGCTTGGTATGGACCTGGCAGACTGGTATACATGCAGAAAAAATTGTTCTGGGCCAGCCTGCATGTCCGCCCCATGCCCACCATCCCCGAGGCCAGAACAATTTTTTTCTGCATGTGTACGGAGTCTGCTATGTCCCGACCCTCCACCGACCATCAACAACAAGTGAAAGAGCGGCAGTGCAGACTGGCCGGACTGGTATACATGCAGAAAAAAATTATTCAGCCGAACCTGTGCGTCGCCCATGCCCTCATTACCGAGGCCAGAACAATTTTTTCTGCATGTGTACAGATTCTGCCAGGTCCAACCCTCCACCAACCATCAACAACAAGCGAAAGGAGCTTGGCACTGACCTGGCGGACTGGCATACATGCAGAAAAAATTTGTTCTGTGCCAGTCTGCACGTCCACCCCATGACCACCATCACCCGAGGCCAGAACCATTTTTTTCTCCATGTGTACAGAGTCTGTCGGGTCCGACCCTCCACCGACCATCAACAAGAAGTGAAAGGTGCTTGGCACAGACCTGGCGGACTGGTATACATGTAGAAAAAAGATTGTTCTGGGCCAGCCTGCACGTCCGCCCCATGCCCACCATCCCCCAAGGCCAGAACAATTTTTTCTGCATGTGTACAGAGTCTGCTATGTCCAACCCTCCACCGACCATCAACAACAAGTGAAAGGAGCTTGGTACAGACCTGGTGGACTGGTATACATGCAGAAAAAAATTGTTCTGGCCTCTGGTGATGGTGGGCATGGGGAGGACGTGCAGGCTGGCCCAGAACAATTTTTTTCTGCATGTGTACAGAGTCTGCCAGGTCCGACCCTCCACTGACTATCAACAACAAGTGAAAGGAGCTTGGCACGGAGCTGGCGGACTGGTATACATGCAGAAAAAAATTGTTCCGGGCGGACCTGTACATCCGCCCCACGTCCACCATTACCCGAGGCCAGAACAATTTTTTTCTGCATGTGTACAGAGTCTGCCAGGTCCAACCCTCCACCAATCATCAACAACAAGCGAAAGGAGCTTGGCACGGACCTGGCGGACTGGCACACATGCAGAAAAAAATTTGTTCTCTGCCAGCCTGCACGCCCACCCCATGCCCACCATCACCCGAGGTCAGAACTATTTTTTTTTTCCATGTGTACAGAGTCTGCCGGGTCCCACCCTCCACCGACCATCAACAACAAGTGAAAGGTGCTTGGCACAGACCTGGCGGACTGGTATACATGTAGAAAAAAATTGTTCTGGGCCAGCGAGTATGTCCATCCTATGCCCACCATCACCCGAGGCCAGAACAATTTTTTTTCTGCATGTCTACCAGTCTGCCAGGCCTGACCCTCCACCGACCATCAGCAGCAAGTGAAGGGAGCTTGGCATGGATCTGGCAGACTGGCATACATGCAGAAAAAAATTGTTCAGCCAGTACTTCCAGAACAATTTTTTTTCCTGCATATCTACCAGTCTGCCAGGCTCAGCCCTCCACTGACCAAGCGAAGGGAGCTGGGCACGGACCTGGCGGACTGGCATACGTGCAGAAATAAAAATTTTCTGGGCCAGCATGCCTGTCTGCCTCTCTGCCACCATCTCCTATATGCATCAGTTGGCCGACCACAATGAATGACTGACCACAAGATCCACCCCCCCTGCCCCTTGCAGAACAAAATTAATACATGCAGTAAAGTACACTCAGTCAGCACCATTCTATATATATATATTTTTTCTCTATCACCCGCTCCCCCTCTCACTCTCCCATGCCAAGCTAGCCAACTAAACAACCAAACAGTCTCTTACCTTACCAGGGTCAGGCAGGCACACTGGGCAGTCCTTCAAATAGCTGGATGCAGGCAGGACAAGACAAATCAGCAGACAAAGGCAGTAGATATATCAGGGCTACCAGAGGTTCAGCTTTAACCCCCCTCAGTCAAGTGCTTCAACTGCTGCAGCAAAATAGTAATGTACAGCCCCTTTGTAAGTTTCTCACAAATACGAGTCAGCGGCTTCTCTCCTCACACCCGCAGAGCGTAGCTCACTGCTCACTTTTCCTCGCTGTTCCAATATGTGGCCTCACTCACTCCTGTGTTGCTCTGGTACTTTCCTCGCTCCTCCGATTGTGGTTTCATTCGCTCAGGTACTTTCCTCGCTCCTCTTTGCTGCTCCAATTATGCTCACTTGCTCCTGTGTCGCTCCAGCGCAGTATTGGTCCCCCCTCCAAAAAAGCCACAGTTAAACGGCTTACACAGACCTGAGGGGGGTCAGAAAGATACGAAGAGTGCGAAAGTGACTTTAAAATTATTTTAAAGTTCCTCGAGGTGTGCTGCCCCTTTTGTGACGTCCATGCATAGAGCGGAACAACCTCGGGGGTGGAACAAAGCACATTTTAGCAGGGAGGAGCTGCAGGACGCTGAACCACGCTGCAGCAGGGAGCAGGAAACCAAAGAACATGGCCTGCCTCCCTGTGTATGGATTCCCATTTGTATGCACAAATAATCACACTGGGGTCATGAGGTCATGAGGGGGCTCATAAATCGTGGAAATAGTGTGAAAATCGTGCCCGCAATTTCCCAGTGTCCCTGGTGATAGCCACCCGGAAGGCGGTCTTCCACGATAGATGCAACATCTCACATCTGTGCATCAATTCGAATGGCTTGCCCATGAGATTTGCCAAAACCAGCAACAAGTCCCAAGGTGGTGGTGGTGGTGGTTCACACACCAGAGGGGAAATGTGGTCAAGGCCTTTGAAAAAGTGCCAGACCACCTTTTCTTGTGCCATCAACTGCATACCTGCCAGCACCCAGTAAGCAGAGATGGCTGCCAGGTGCACCTTAAGGGTCGTCAACTGAAGGCTAAACTGAGAGAGGGACCAAAGGTAGTCAAGAATGCTAGCCACTGGGCAAGGTAAAAGGTCCAACCTCTTGCCCTGGCAGCAGATGGAGAACCTCTTCCATTTGAAGGCATAGCATTTTCAGGTCGACTCCTTCTGAGAAGCCTCGACTACGTTGAGGACTTCTTATCTTAGGAGAGACCCAGATCCTGAAACTCTAGCCACTCAGGAACCAGGCTGTCAGGTGCAAGGACTGAAGGTCCAGGTGGAGTACCTTCCACTGATGGATCAATAGCAAGTCTGGGCATAGAGGAAGATGCCTTTGGAACCTGCTGCTGAGGCTGAAGAGATCGGAGTACCAGAACTCGTGAGGCCAGTCCAGAGCCACCAGGATCATCCATGCCTTGTCCCTCCTGGCCTTGAGCAGCACTTTGTGGATCAAGAAGAATAGAGAAAAGGCATAGAGAAGGCCCGGGGTCCAGGGCCTGGAAAGGCATCTCCCTGCAGCAATCCCTGCTGAGGGGGGCAGGCACAAAACAGCCTCAGCTTTGTGTTCTTCCCGGAGGCAAAGAGGTCCACCACAGGGATGTCCCTCTGGGAGAACAGGTTCTGTACTACCCCTGGGTGGAAAGACCACTCGTGAGATGCCTTGCCCACACAGCTGAGAGCATCTGCCAGCTGATTAGAGACACTAGCCACATGGATGACCAGGAGATCGGCCTCCAGACTGTGCATGAGGGTCCAAACACAGACAGCTTCCCTGCACAGAGGAAGAAAGTACGTCCCACTCTGGTTGTTGATTTAGTACATAGTCAAGGTGTTGTCCATCTGGACCTGAACGACCTGACCCTAGATGTGTGGAGCAAAAGCAGTCAGAGCCTACCAAACTGCCCGGAGCTACAGCAGGTTGATATGGCACCAGAACTTCTTAGGGTCCAGAGACCATGGACTATGTGTTCCCCAGGTAGGCACCCCAGCCTATGAGATAGGCATCGGTCATCAGGATGACTGTCAGCTCTGGGCAGACAAACTGGATATCTTCCTACAGAGGTTCTGGGACTAACCATCACTGGAGGGTGTCCCACATCAGCTGGGTCACAGGGACCGGCTGGTCGAAGTGGCCCTTGCACTGAGACCACTGGCAGATCAGCTCCCTTTGCAAAGAGTACATCCCCCAGCAGGCCCAATGGACAATGCTAGAACAAGCCACCATGTATCCCAGTAGGTGCAGGATGTCCCAAACAGGGTGCAACTGCCCAACCTGAAATGATCGATCAGAGGAGGAGAGAGCCATCACCCTGTATGCTGGTAGTCGAGTCCTGGCTCTGCAAGAGTCAATCTTCACCCCAATGAAGTTGATCACCTGTGAGGGCACGAGTTCCGACTTGGCCTCATTGACCAAGAGGCCACTAGAGACGCAGGTCTGGGGGCCAGGTCCCTGGACCATTCCTCCTCCTGCCTGAAGGGATCTGCAATCAGCCAGTCATTCAGGTAGGTGTAAACCAAGACCTCTTGATGCCTCAGGTAAGCTGCCACCTCTGCGATGCATTTGTTGAAGACCCTGGGGGCCAAGGACAGGCCAAATGGAATGCCCTGGAACTTGTAGAGGATCCCCTCTGCTCGGAACTGGAGGAACCAGCGGTGGGACAGATGGATTGGGACGTGAAGGAATGTGTCCTGAAGATCCAGAGAGCAAAACCACATGTTGTGCTTGAGAGATGGTATGATCTGAGACAGAGTGACCATCCTGAAGGTGCGTGGCCTGAGAAACTTGTTCAGGTTGTGCAGCTTAAAGATGGGGCACCAGTCCCCCCAGTCTGTTTTGGCACCAGGAAGTACCTGGAGACAAACCCTGGGTGTTCTGAAGGGTCCACAACAGGAGCCACAACCTCCATGTGGAGGAGCTGGGTGATGTCATCCTGAAGGGCTGACAGGATGTCCATGGACACGATGCCCTCCTGTGGGGCACGGGCTCTGCAAGGTGGGTATGCCTCGAATTCCAGAGGCAGACCCTGACTGATTTCTTTGAGAACCCACCCCCTGTGGTGACAGCAGACCAGGCAGAAAGGAAGTGGTGGTACCAGCCCCCCACAAGAGGACCCAAGGGAGTCAGGACAGGCATGAGGGAGGTACCACCATCCCATCACTGGGCAGGCTTGGAGGTAGCGGCAGGCCCGGCTGAGGAACCACTGAGGTCTCAGCTGCCAGGCTTATGGACAACCATGACCACAGACTTAAGTCGAGGTCACCAGGCCTGAGCCTGCTGTCCAGCCAGAAGCTGGGCTGGTTTGGCCATGGGGACAGAGAGGGGCTGAAATGGCTTCTTCTTTTGCTGCTTAGAATCCTTGAGGTCTCTCTGGGTGGATGTCACCAAGTCCAAGGTGGCACTGGACTTCTCATTACAGGTGAGGTGCCCGTCAACCCCAGGCCCAAACAAATCGGTACCCAGGAAGGGGATATCCACCATCTTCTGCCGGGTATCTGTCATAAAGGTTGAAATCCTCAGCCAGACTCTGTGGCGCATAGCCATTATGGCTGCCACGAACCGGGCGCAAGAGTCGCCAATATCTATGGCAGTCTGGAACTGTTGCTTGGCCACTGCTCGGCCTTGGTCCCGGACCTGTTTGACCATGGTCTGCTAGGAGGTGAGGGAGCACCTCATCAAGCGAGTCCAGGAGGGCAGGTGAGAAGTGGGCCATCAAAGAATCCACACTCGCTTGCCGAAGGCCGAGAGAGGAGGCAGCATACACCTTTTTGGCCATATGGTCCAATTTCTTGGACTCCTTATCAGGGGGCTTGTCAACGTCCCCCACGTTGCAAGTGCGCATGAACACAGAGTCAGCCATGAGCCCCTCGGCTGAGGGATGCTCTGTGAATCCTGAAAGGGAACCAATAGGGAGCGCATACTTGCAAGCTATCTGGGCCAATGGTGTAGGGCAAGAGGCTGGGTGCTGTCACAGTTCCAAGGCAGGACCAAGAATGGCATCTGCCACCAGGAAGGCTTCCCCAGGGGAGTCATCCTGGTCAAGGATCTCGGTGAGCAGGTACCGAACCCACTTCTGAATGGGCTCCAACGGGAAACCCATAGATTCTGAGATGAAATGGAGAAGTCCCATAAAGAACGTAGAGCCCTGCTACGTAGACAGATCCTCAGCCGACTCCAAGTCCACCTGATGGGAGTGCAAGGAGGAGCCCTCTGATTTCAAGGATTCATGGAAAAGAGGTTGACCGCCAGAGTTCCCGCTGACCCTCCGAGGACAGTCAGGGGTAACGGTGACCAACAACTGATGGGGAAGACCCATGGTCAGGTGGGTCTCCTTAGTCAGAGCGCTGGTCTTCAGCTGTTTCAGTGGCAGCTCTACCAGATTTATTATTCATCCCAACTATATAACGCCTTGGATAGTGGTCAGGCAGTTGGATCAGTCTTCACTGACCTCACGAAGGCTTTTGACTCTGTTAAACACAACCTCCTCCTAAGTTGCCTTGTGTCTACAGGTCTATCCCCAGATACAGTACTATGGTTTGGCAGCTACCTCTCTAACAGATCGCAACGAGTCAAAATTTATGATACCCTATCCACTGCTAAGGAGGTGCACCTCGGGGTTCTGCAGGGGTCAATCCTTGGTCCTCTACTCTTTAGCCTCTTCATCAACTCCACCCCAATGACTTGCTTAGCAAGCACAGCTCTCTATGCTGATGATGCAGTGATCTCAGTCACTGGAAAAGACCAACAATCCATCACAACTGAACTCCAAAGCAGCTCCAATAAACTTGAATCTTGGTTTACGGAAAACAAGCTACTACTAAACGTCAAAAAAACATAGAGTATGCTCTTCACCACCTCCCAAAGCAAAAAGAAATACCTGGCCCTGCGTATTCATAACAAAAAGGGTGAAATCCTAGACCAAGTATCTAACTTCAAATATTGCGACATTACCTTTGATGGCATGCTCACCTTTTCAAACCACACTGACTCTGTTAGCAAGACTGCAAATATAAAACTTGGTGTACTTTATCATCACAGACATTCAGTGCACTCAAACTAGCCACCAGTAGCTCAATACTGTCTATCATTGACTATGGATTGCCTATATATGGGGCGGGCACAGAATCTGCTCTTAGTAGGATCAACACACTCCTCAGTAAGGCCTGTCGTCTTACTTTAGAGGCTACTCTCGATACCCACACCTGCTCGCTGTACACTGAAACTGGGTGGCTCCCACTCCATCTTAGAGAACAATACCAAACCTGCCTACTTCTAAAAAAAGTACTACTTGGACTGACATCCCCCACACTGGGCGGACACTTTAGTTTGGCTCATTCCCAATGAAATCTACCCATAGTGCAGTCACTGACAAGATGGAGATTCCCTTCAAAAGGACAAAACTTGCCCAGAATTCCATCCTGTATCAAGGTCCGAAATGGTACAATGAACTACCTGTTGTTCTCACTGATACTACCAAGATTAGTACCTTCAAAGCTGGGCTCAAATCTCTCCTTGGCTCTAAAATGAATTGTACCTGCCTGCTCTAATGTAATAGTACCTTGCCCCCAATTTTCCATTTACCTACCCCCCTTTACATCTTTCAGCTACATACCACTTTTTTCTTAACCCACTCCCCTACCTCCAATTACCTGACAATGGCCTCATTTAGTTGAAAGCTCCACCTCTCTCCCACCTCAGACAATGCCACCTGCCAGTGCTAATATGATAGTACCTCGTCCCCAGTTTTCCATTTACCTACCCCCTCTACATCTTTCTGCTATATACCACTTTTTTCTTAATCCACTCCCCTACCCCAATTACCTGATGATGGACTCACTTGGTTGAAAGCTCCACCTGTCTCCCACCTCAGACGATGCCACCTTCAGCTGATCCCCCCAACCCCTTCTTATCCAATCAGTCTATCTGTTAATATTTACTAATTTGATGTGTATGAGTTACAATTTTACTAGTACTGCCTGTGTATACGCTTCAATGTTTTTGTTTTTCTCTGTAAACCTTGTATTTTTGTAATGTTTGTTCAACACTGACGTGGAGCCTTTGAAAATGAATCCTTGACTCAAAGGTATGAATCCCAAACTGAAATAAATAAATTAATTAATTAATCAATCAGTGCAAAGGCCAGGGGACGTGAGATGGGACCTGACGAGTTAACTCCTGCTGAGGCAGAGAAGGCTGCTGCCTCTATGATGAAAGCCAAGTAATAGCTGGGGTCAAAGCTGGAATGGGCTTTATCCTGGTGAAAAGAAGTGGTTGCCACATTGAGTCCTTGCAGCACCAACGCGGCTTGCACCAGAGCCTCTCTTCACCCGAGGAAGACAAGGAATAGTGGAAGTGCTGCTTGCCCAGGCGCTGATGTGGACTGCTTGACTGGGGACTCCAAGAGCAGAACCTTGACCATCAGGGCTGCCAACGGTGGATCTCAGAGGGGGCTGGCGAGAGCAGAGTCTCCTCCTGGTCCAGAGGCTATGGGTCAAGAGGCAGCGGATCAGTGGACTGGTCTGTCCCTCCCTGGGTGAGTGATAGGACCAAGGTTCTAGAGAGGGAGGTGTTGCCCTCTTCTAGCAACAACGGGTTGACCAGCTTGAGAAATATCTTGGCCGGAAGATTGACTTGCATCTCTAACAACTGGCCCCATGGGGAGAGCTTGGGGCTGGAGGGCTGGGGACCTGGGCCAAACAACTGACCAAAGTTGGAATCCCCAGAGAAGTGCGGGAATCGAAGGCCCGAGAGCACTCCTGATCCCACAAATGACAGCGAGATAGTTTCTTGGTCTCTTTCTTGGATTTTGACTTCAACCTAGTGCCCGAGGGACCCTGCCCATTGGTTGGAAGGACCTGTCACAATTCTTTGAATGCACCTGTGAAGGAGGCACCCAAGGAGAATGGCAAAAAGGCCAAGGCCGAGGAAGCGTGGGCTGCAGCCTGGACCATGGCTTCCTCAAACTCCACAAGCTGTTTGGTGGCCCCCACAGCCGCTAAGACCACCCAACGGGCATCCTTGGATTTGACGAGCAGATCCCGATCATCCAGCTGACCCAGAAGAAGGCAGGCATGGTGATCCTCTAGCATGGACGGATGAATGGTGCAGCACAAGCCGCATGCCTGGGGATCATGCTTGTGACCCAGGCAGTAGACACACATGGTGTGCTGATCCGTCCAAGACATCTTCTGCCTGTAGGCATATTTGTGGAATCTGGGCGCTGACTTCCTGTCATCCATACCAGAGACTAGAAGGAGTAGTCTGAAGACAATGTTTTTTGGAATGTTTCTAAGTTTAAGAAGCAAAGGGCCTTCTCACCGCGAGTGCGGTAAGGAGGGAACCTTCTTCCAGCAGAAAGGAAGATCTGACATTACGGAGCAGTACTAAGGGAGTTACCACCCTGGTGGGTGGAAGAAGCCAGTTTGAAGATGTTCTGGCAAGCCTTAAAGGGAAGAACACCATATTCACGTCTCTAGAAATACTTATTATCTGTGGAAGAGGACCTTAAACATGCTGTTTCACTTATGGGAAGGAACGCCTCATCATCTGTCAAAAGACTTCCACACTCCCAAAGGTGTTGAAGGGCTGGCCATATAACTAAAGGAGCCCTTTAAAGAAGGGCTTAACCACTGGAGAGGTGCTATGGGCCAAAACCGATACCAAAGGAACAATGGGATTACAGAATGAACCCTGAGGAGAAGAAAGATTTACAGAATAACAGGTGCTTCAGGTTTGGCTGTCCACATGCTCTCCTCTGGATAAGGCTCACAGGAAGCTGAAGCCAAGCTCTTGAGGGGCAAGGCCCATTGAGGACAACAGAACCAAGCCCTTGAGGGGTAAGACCCATTAAGGACAACAGAACTAAGCCCTTGAGGGACAAGGCCCATTTATGATGTTGGAGCCAAACCATTGAGGGGCAGCGCTTGAGGGGATGAGCCCTTGAGGGGGAGATGAAGGGGATGAGATGGAAAGCTGAACCTGGCATGTTCCCACATTTTGAGAATGTTAGGGAGCATGTAAGCAGGACAGTTGAATGGCAAGAAGGGCAAGTGCCTGTGCAGGTAGACTGACAAATATAAGCGAAGGCCCTGGCAGCATGATAAAGTGGGTGTACCCAGCATAGTTTCCCACAATAGATGAAAGCCCTGAGGAGAGGGCCTGGACGACCATCTACAGTAGCAGACTGGTAGACACTGTAGAAGGGGTAAAGTCACAGGCCGAGGGCCTGATCCAGACATATGGGCAAAGGAATGGAGCATTACAAGAGCGAGAGCTCATTTGTTATTGTACCATATACCTGCCTGGTGTCTGTCATTGAGGGGGTGAGCCTGACTGAGTAAAATAATGGAGGATGATGTCCTGACTGTCCCTGGGGGGGTATGTCCATGTAAGGTAACAGGAATGAGTATAGTATGAGGGTAAGGACTGATGTTGCATAAGTAGGGCACTAAAAGAGGTGACGGGAAAATGGAGCCCAAAAGAGCAACAGGACGACAGATGATACCCAACAAAATGTGAAAGCAGCAGATAAACAGAGGGAGAACCAGCCCAGAGTGTGGCCAGAGGGGTTAGGCCAATAAAGACAAAGTGGCAACAGAAGCTGTTTCTATAGAACCTAAGTCATGACAAAAAAATGAGGGCAGATGTTGGGGGGGTCACCCTCCTCTTCTCCTCTGACTCCCTGCTTTACTGTTACCCCCTGAAACAACCCCCAGACAGTTCCAGGAAGGCAGCCGTCAATGGTCCAAGTATCCTCCACGAGCAAAGTCCTGAGTCAGAACAGCTGACAGTAAACGCTGTTTGCGAGCGCAGTTTGAAAGGCGCACTAGTTAGCAAATGCCCCCAAACAGCTCTTGGGTCCTAAATAGACACAAAGAAACAAATGTTGGCTGCTTCAGGAAAAACAACTGCTACAAAATTATATGGCTACAGCTAAAAATGCTTTATTTTAGGCCCTGAGTAAAGCCACATGTTCTGGCCGAAGTGCCAGTGCATTTTTTCGTGTCCATTACCTGAGGCGTGAGTATTCGTAATGCCTAAATTAAAACATTTTTATCTGCAGCCGCATAATTTTGTAGTGGTTGTTTTTAAGTGCAGCCCACATTGGTTTCTTTGTGTGCTACTACAAGGGAGGTTCACCACTTAATATGGCTTACACCACTTAAGCTTTGGTTAGACCTGTTTTTTTGTTCTGGGTCCCAAATGGAGCCCAGTTCAAGTCAGTCTGCTCTTTTTTTTTACTTGCTAACTGAAGACATCTCCACTGAATTGTGTGTCATCACACCTGGGAAATAACAAGATGACTTCTTCATGCAAACAGTGATTGGCAAGTATTTAGTGTATATAAAGGTGAATAAACTGGGTAAATAAATCATGCTATTTTGGGAAAACATATTTATTTTCAATTCAGACATATGTTTCTGTACTTAGGACATGTGATATTATACTTAAAACAGTTTCTTTTTGCTTAGAATCTGGGAATAAAACACAAAGAACAATGGATCAGTAGAGTGCTTGCCATGGAAAAATATGCAATTTAAAGCAGCAGTGCAATGAAAAAAGTTTTTCCAAAAGGCTAATTTACTGTCATGGTTATGAAAAATATTGGCAGAACTGTTGCTTTGGGGTTTCTGGAAGCTTCCAGTGCTGTTTACAGTACATTTGTATTTTTGTCTGGATTCTTACCCTCCTCAGGTCCTCAATATTATTTCAACGCAAAAATGATGTGACCATCTTTTTTTCTTGAGAAATAATTATTTTAAAACGTTCATAAAATTCTTAAATGATAACGGACACTGAAAATTTCACCACCAAAATAAACCGGAAGACATCTGGCATTGATTAGGAAGAAAAGATGCGGGGTCAAATTTTAGCCCATTTTTGTTGCACTGCTGCTTTAAAGCTAAAACAAGGTAACACAGTAGTAAAAATATTAACAGTGTGTCATAAATTAAATACATAATCAGTTGCAGTGGAATAACACATATATTTCCCACAAAATGTGTGGCAAGACTTCATAATTAACTTGTGGTTACACCACTCATTTGCTAAAAGTATTATCGATGACTAATGGAGATAAATAGAATAATAGATAGGTTAGTGTACATTACAAGGCTGTAATTCCACTGAGAGGTTCCTGTGTCCCCAGAACCTCAAGATGGAATTACTGCCTTGTACTGTACACTAACCTTTTTTTTTTTTAAATATATACATCTGACTTTTTTACGGCATTTTGTAATGGGTGGTCGGCTGCTGCAGTGAATGACTCTCCCGGTCCTGGTCAAGCGCCACACTGTCTGTCCCACCCACCCCACCCCGTAAGCAGGGTATACCATGAAAGCTTGTTGTGTTACATTTGGTAGGCAGTCCTACCTTTTCTTTCTTTGGGGAACACAGGATCAACCAGATAATTCCATTGTTTGAACAATTAAAAGAAAAAAACACGTGGAAATGCGGAGGATGTGATACACTCTTGCTAAGTGAGAGATGGCCGCCATATTTTTAAAGTGTTCTGCCCACCCACAGAGAGAAAGCATACAGCCATGAGTTGTGTAGAGGACGCTGTTGTTTGATTGACACTGGTAGTAGTATAGCCTGGTGCGCTCTTCAGTTTTACGGATAATAGTATTGTTCAGAGCTCTGAATTATAGTATTATGCACTCTGAATGATACTATTATCAGTCTGCATCAATGGTATTATCACTTTAGTAGCAGTGATATTACCATTTTTTTTGGTATGCTTTGCAGTGATATTAAAGTGGTCTAGCCATATATTAAAAAGTGTTATTCCACTGCAACCCATTATGAATTTCCTATTTATTTTCCAAATTATATTGTTTCATTTTTTTCAGTTTATATTTTTAATATTTATAATATGTCTGTGTAAGTCTGTTGCAAAAGCCTGTATATAAAGCACGTATTTGTTGCCAACTGATCTGGTGGTGCTCTTGTTAATGACATCAACTTAGTGTTTTCCACTGCAATTCACTAAGATGTCACAAAAACAGCAATAATGAGGTCAACTGGGGAGGATCCATGACTGATCGTCGACAAAAATTCTTTCAACAACCAGACAGCGAAACCGTCAGGTTGATTGCTTTTCACGGTTGACTGCCGGTTCCAAAGAAAACAAAGTGTTTTCTTCGGGGGGCTTTGTCCCCCAAATCCCTGCACCCCCCACTAAAGATTATCAACTCCTAAGTCAGACCTGATTTTAGGGAAGGGGGGTGCAAGACCCCTGACAGACAGTGGCGGGTTCCAGCACAGATACTACAGTGACGTGGCGCTGTAGTCGCTGTAGTGTCATTCGCTGCACTGGTGTCATTGTCGGGGGAGAGGGTATACAAACTGGGGACAGTCAGAAACACCCAGTAAAACAAGTACAACATAATCTTCAATATTTCAAAGTCCTTGAAAAATCAAACAAAAAGGCTGCAGGCAGTGACCAAAGATGCACTAGACCACTTTGTGAACACGAGACTGGTATCTGGGGTCCCCTCGCATCAATATCCCTAATGGCTACTTTATGCATGGATACCTCAAGCAGGCCGAGATCCTACATACTGGAAAGTAACATGGAAAGGGTTACTTGGATCAGGGGACAGGTAGGTTAACAGGAATAACTGAAAACTCTGAAATAACAGTTTGCCAATTGCGCAGAGAAAAATACTAGGCGGAGCGGGAAGGAGGTGTCCTGTTCTTCCAGCGGAAAGAAAGATCCAAAAAGATTTTGGCAGATAGTAAATGATATCATCAGTCCAGGAAAACAGAATAAACGGCAAATAAGTCAGCTGATCTATGGGGGAATACAGAAGAGGAACCCATGTAAATCACTAATTTGTTAAATGCTTTTTTTGTCAGTTTACCACGATTAGGCACAAAACCTTCCTTGGACAGGAAATTACAAGAAGAATGACACTTTAAGGGAACATATCCATCTTTGTGATTTAGAATATTAAATATAGATGAGGTTAAAATTTTTTTTAAAACAGATAAAAATACACAAATCTTCAGGTCTGGATGGTCTAGAGGGAAAATGTTTGCAAATGGCAGCTGATTACATTGTGCCGATGGTAACATACATGTTTAACTGGAGCTTAAGTATTGGGATCTTTCCTTCAGCATGGAAACAAAGTAAGGTTATGCCAATTTACAAAGGAGGAGAACATTATGAGCCAGGCAACTATCGACCAATAGCTCTGCTTTAAATTTTAACTAAATGCTTAGAGAAACAAGTGTATTTACAAATAATGGATTACTTAGAAAAATATAAAATCCTAACACCTTATCAGGCAGGATTTAGAAGGGGCCATTCTACCAGCTCAGCACTGATAGAGTTTAATGATTTAGTAGCAACTTCACTGGATGCTGGTCTAGAGACTGCTGTTCTCTTCATGGACCTATCGAAGGCATTCGACCTGGTGGACCACTCCCTGCTGTTGAGGAAACTCTGGTCTATGGGTGTTACTGATGGACCCTAGGACTGGATTAAATCATATCTGACTGGAAGATTCCAGAGGGTATTGGTGCCCAGACTCTGTCAAATAGAAACATAGAAACATAGACTTTGACGGCAGATAAGGACCACTTGGCCCACCCAGTCTGCCCATTTCCCTTCCTATTGGATAAGCTGCAGATTCTAGTTAACCAACAGCCTACTTCCTGCAACCCCCCCACTACAATTGCCTTATGTCTGTCCCATGCATGCTTAAATTCCCCCACTGTTTTAGACCAAACAACCTCCCCAGGAAGTCGGTTCCATGCATCCACCACTCTCTCCTTGAAAAAAAAATTTCCTCACATTACACCTGAGCCGTCCCCCCTCTATCTTTACATTGTGCCCCTTGTTCTTACACATCTTTTTCTGAAAGATGCTACCCTCCTGGACTTTGTTGATTCCTTGAGGTACTTAAAAGTTTCTATCATGTCCCCCTGTCCCTCCTTTCATCAAGGGTATACATATTAAGCTCCTCAGTCTCTCTTCATATGGTTTCTGATGCAGACCCTGCACCATTTTAGTTGCCCTCCTCTGGACTGCTTCCATCCTGTCTATGTCCTTGTGTAGATGGGGTCTCCAAAACTGCACACAGTATTCCAGATGGGGCCTCACCAACTGTCTGTACAGAGGGCTAACCACTTCCCTTTTTCTACTTGTGATGCCCCGTCCTATGCATCCCAGTATCCCCCCTGGCTCTCCTTACTGACTTCTCACATTGCTTACCCACCTTTAGGTCATCTGATATGACTACCCCCAAGTCCCTTTCCATTTTTGTTGTTGTTAGTACCTCCCCTGCTATTGTGTACTCTTCTCCTGGGTTTTTGTTTCCCAGGTGCATTACTTTGCACTTCTTTGCATTGAATCTAAGTTGCCATATGTCTGACCATTCCTCCAACCTTGCCAAGTCCCTTCTCATCCTTTCTACCCCCCTTGTGTATCAACTCTGTTACAGATATTTGTGTCATCTGCAAAGAGGCATACCTTTCCCTCCAGACCCTCTGCAATGTCACCTATAAAGATGTTAAAGAGGACTGGACCCAGTACTGAGCCCTGAGGTACTCCACTAGTAACCCCCCTTTCTTCAGAATGTGTTCCATTCACTATTACCTTCTGTGTCCTGTTGTGCAGCCAGTTTGCTACCCAGGCTACCACCCTAGAACCCACTCCCAGGCTGTCTAACTTGATTATTAGTCTTTTGTACGGGACTGTGTCAAATGTGTCAGTGGCTCAGTAGGTAGCACACTCGCCTCTGAGGCCGGGAGATCAGAGGGCTGTGGGTTCAGTTCCCACATCTGGCACTTGGGCTAATATCCCAGTACTGACACTGTAGTGCAGCATGAGAGGGGTGCTGCACTTCTGAGGTGCCGTCTTTCGGATGAGACGTTAAACCGAGGTCCCATCTGCCTGGACTGGTGGTAGTTCAGGTGGATGTTAAAGATCCCATGGCACTTATCGAAAAGAGTAGGGGTAACTTTTATTAAATATTCACATATACATCAAACTCAAGAAATACATAACTTCATATCAATACATCCTTGAATTGCTGATAATACACTAAGAAGAAAAGAAAAAAAATAACAAAAAAACTAAACATTAACTCATACAAACCAACTTTTCACATTAAACAAAAGGGAAAACAATAGTCTAAAACTTGTAAATGCTTGTTTCTTATGCATACTATTTTGTTATTATTTTTGATTATATATTTTTTTTTTTTTCTCTCTCTGTTTTTTAATTTTTACTTGTATTTAATAAAGTGAAGAAATCCTTCCACCAAAGTTTGACTTTCCTGCATCATATATTTGACATTCCTCCATATAAACCCTATGCAAAACATTGGATACATAAATTCTAAAACCTTCAAATGATGGTCTCTTTTGGTATAACACCCATTGCACCCTAGTTTGCCATAAGCAAAACCGCAAACTAGCCAAAGACTCTTAATGTATTTTCTCAAAACCACTCAAATAATGAGGAAAATACCAATCACAAGGAGATCATAATCCATTTTTCTAACCATGGGAGATTCCATACCTGTGCTAGGAACCTCCATAACTTGGAGGAAAAAGAACAATGTAAAAATAATGCTCCATCGTCTCCTCCACATTAACACAGTCTGGTAAGGACAAATTCTTTCTTGATTGCCTTGTGTTTGGCTGTACCCCTTACATTTAGTCTCCATACATAGTTAACCATAAATTTTCCACATATAAGGAGGCAGCCTACTATTATTGAGCTGCTCCAACACATTACTTTGTTCCCACTGGCAATTTTTAAAGTTTGGCTCTATCTGAACATATTGTACTATAATTGCCTTGTACAACCCTTTGCTGTATATCTCAAAATCATATCTTTTGAGATTTTCCATCTAAACAACTTCTGTGCCACTGGCTTAAAATAACGAGTCCTAAATCTTGCAGACCATTTCGGAGCCGGCTCACATACACAGGTATGCTTGCAACCGTTCTGGAATACTATACTGTCTATTTCAGTAGAACCCCTAAACATTTCTTTAAAGAAAAGGCACAGAATAGTGAAAACAAAATACTACCGGTCAACCATCCCTAACCCCTTGTTTTCTGTTCAGGTATGTGCATCCTCTCTTAATTGATTCAATCTGCTTCCCCATAACATCTGGAAGCATATGCTATATAATTTTGTTTCTAGCTGTACTGGTAATGGAAAAATAACTGCATATACTGCAGCCTAGGCAAAATAAATTGTTTTATTATCTGAATCCTCTTTATTTTAGAAAATTTAAACCTTTCCAAATCAAAACTTTCTGTAGAATTGTATCTAAACACCTGACCAAACCTCCACTGGGCAATTTTGATTCTTAAATTCTACGCCTAATATTTTTAAAGGTTTTTAGAAAATTCAACCAAATTCACAGAAAACAATTCTCTTTGATAATTACCCAACAACAGCCCTTTTGATTTATGCATATTCAGTCTGGCATTAGATACTTCCATAAAATTTAAACACTTTAAGGAATTTAGAAAATTCCATATGGTTAGAAAAAATAGACAAATATCATCCGCAAAAGATTGTATAAGACCAGAGTTCGAAATCCCTGGCACCTGAAGTCCTAACCATAAGGGTGGAACGCAAATCGCTCTTATTAAGGGTTCTAAAGAAAAGTTGTACAGAAGCGGGCTTAATGGACATCCCTGCCGCACTCCACATTTCATAATAAAACCTTCTCCTAAAGTACCTTTCAAAACTGGATAAACTGTAGCATTATTGTATAACCCCCTTATGAGCTGTATGATACTCTGCGGAATACCAAACCACTTAAGAGATGAAAATAAAAACTCATGATCAACTCTGTCAAATGCTTTCTCAAGATCTACCGATACAATTACCTCGAATGGCCCCTTCCCCAGCCTGCTCAATTATATCTCTAATTAGACTTAATATTGAATGGATTCTTCTATTTGGAACCCACTATGTTGCACCGTAAAACAACCTCTCTACCACCCCTTCAGTCTGTTATTAATTATGCTAGTCAAAATTTTATAATCTGAATTTAAAAGAGTTAGAGGCCTCCAGTTCCTAAAGCTTCCCTATCTCCAGATTTAAAGATATATGTCTGACGCCTTCTGTAAAGAATGTAACATCACCCGGATGTGAGGAAAAATTAAATACTAACCAGAGACATTCTACTAATTCAGATGAAAACACTTTATAAAACTCATTGGATAACCCATCTATACCAGGGGACACATTCTGTTTTAGTGATTTAATAACTCCCAAAATTTCAAATTTTGAAATGGGTTCTAATTTCTTCAGACCATCATTATCCCTATTATCTTTTAAACTAGGTCCTAAAAACTGATTAATCAGGAGAGCGATGGAGCAACCTTTGGTTCCAGACCCTAAAATGTTCTTTAATAATTGTTCCTAGTTCAATGATAGAAGAAACCTTAGTATTTCCCTGGACTAAAATTCGATTGTCTCCTTCTCCTTAACTGCTTTACATAGTTCAAGGGATCTCCAAAACAGATTTTTAAATGATTCTGAATCAAGGCTTGCAATGATTTTGCTCTATCATACTGTCTTTCCCTCATTAAACTTTTAATCTCCGCTATCTGCTCGAAAAATTACCTCTAGAAGAATTCGCATGACAGAATATATTGAAGCTGTTTCCTGAGTTTAAGATAATCAAAAAATTTTCGTTCCTTTTCCTAACCCCATAATGTTTAAACCATCCATACAGTCTTCTTTAGTTTCCTGCCACCAAACCCCAAGATCTTGATACAAAAGCCACTGACAACCTGGCATCCAAAATACCATGGATGGAATTTGAAACTACCCTCTTTGAAGGATTGATGTATTCAATTTCCATATAGATTTATGGCTAAGAAACCCTGCTGTGTCCCCACCTTAATAAGTATCAGAGCATGGTCAGAGAATTCCATGGGAATAACCTGTGGACTATGGAATTGGATTCTCTTGGATATAAACAAATAATCAATCATAAAACTCTTCCCTTTGTAAAGAAAGTGCCTAAACAGCCCTCCCCTGACTATCCATACAATTTACCAAGTCTGCCGTTCTAACAATCTTCTGAAGACATACCGAATCACAATAGATTTTCTTCCCATTCTCCAAACTACCTTTACCCCTGTTCGCTTTTATATTACAATTAAAATCCCCTCCCCACAGAATTGGAATAGTTGTTACTAGAAATGGTCGTATGTCCGAAAAACACGCCACCCTTCCAGCTTTTGATTGAGGGCTATAAATATTAATTAACCTGATCTTTTTCTTCAACCAAAAACCATCTAGAATTAATACTCTCCCAGGACAAACTTCTATCAACTTAAGTAACGTAAAATTAAAGGAGTTAAAAAGAATTCCTATCCCATCCGCTCTTTCTTCACCAAAGGACCAATACGAGGGTCCCCACGGCCAATCCTTAGTGAATACATCGACTTGAAATCTAGAAAACATCCACGTCTCCTGTAAAAAACAAATAGATATATGCAAATCAGCTAGTACCTGAAATACTGCACGCCTTTTCAGATGTTTTAACAAACTATGGGTATTAAAGGAAGCCTATGTAATATCCATTATAGTGTACTGAGTCAGACTGGCCTACCTGTACTATTCTCATTTCTTCCTCCTTTTCTTTTTTTCCCTTATAATCATCCCTTTGCACTCTCTCTCCTCTTGAACCGATATTTGGGAATCAGTATCCCCCATATCCATCTCTGAATCTCCCAGGACAGTTCTTCAAACGGATTTTTGATTCAATACCTTCTACCTCCACGGTACCATATTCTTCACTGCCCTACTAGACCTTCGTAATAATGGAGGGGCTAGTGGAGTTTAAGTTTGCCCTGACCCATTCCACTTTTCTCTAAATCATCAGAATAACAAACCGCTGGAGAAGCTTCAGCTCTCCCTCTCCGGCTTCCTTCTTTAGAACCGTTTTGCCCACTGTCTGAACTTTCTCTTGCTGTGTACCCCTATACTGGTGAGTTAACACCTCTTCCACCCCAATGGATACCTCCTGCCGAGACACTCCAGCCTCTTGTGCTTGTTGAATCAAAAGGTCTGACACTCCACATGCTTGCTTATTCTGGGCCGCCCAGGGACAGTCTTTAAAGGCATGATTCATCTCTTCACACAAATCGCATTTCAAAGAGTTCGTACAGAAGACAGTAACATGACCCACTTCTCCACAATTATCACACTTTGGTTGGTCACAAACATTAGATAAATGAGATTTAGATCCGCATTTATAGCAGGTCCTGGGCTGCCCGCTATAAAAGCAAACCCCCCTGTCTCTTCCTAACATAAATGAATTGGGAATATGTTCCACCCCTGTTGCTGTTTGTTTAAGTTTCACCTTAAATTTCCACCCCCCTGTCCAAAACAATTCTGAATCCAAAATGGGATCGGGTTCACTTAATATTTCACATTTTTGTGCCAACCAAAATTTAATATCCTCCACCTGAACACCCTCATTCCTGAACATCACTGTCACAAATTTTATCAAAGGTTTAGACAAAGGAATTACGAAAAAGGGTGTCCATAAAGGGGAAAACTTCACCTGGTTATACCTTTCCCAAAAAGGTCAAGCAAAGCAGGTGTCACGGAAACTAATGTCATAATTGTCCTCACCGAAATGTTGATAAATGCAAATCGTCCCTAGGAGAAAACTTCAAAGACTCTTTAATTAATGTTCTGCCAACATAATATCTGTTTGGTCTATCCTTTAAACCACCTTTATACGAATCCTTACAGCATTCCTCCTAGGTGCTGCTTCCTTTTGCACTGTGAAAATAGACTGGATAAAAGGGTTTTTTCTGGCTTTTCCCACTAATTTCAACTGTTCAATGTTATTCACCTTAACACTCTCTTCCATACCTGGCGGTACATAATTATTCTCCTCCTACTACAGAGCACAGTTCTCTTGCTACTTTCATGAAAATTAGCAGCGCCAGAGGTGAAACTCTGTCCCCCTCCCCACCCCTGGCTGCCATTCCGTGAAGCAGACTGCAGTCCCCAAGCATTATCCCATGAAGAATCAGGCGTCCATACCCATGATCCTGTTGCTTCCAGCCAGCAGCCGAAAAGCAGCTTGGGGTGACCAAGAGCTATCATGCTCCCCACAACCCCAAACTACCAGCAGCTCCTTTTTGTCCAGTACCCAAGTCATTCCTTTGAAAAGCCTTAAAGGCTGCACTGTCAGAAGAGAAAAAAAAATCAGACACTCCTTCTTGCTGCCCATGCTTGATTTGATAGGTCACATTATCTTTTTTAGAAGCAGCCACCACCTTAGGATTGAACACAAATCCTGCATCTTTCAAAATCTGAATCGTAGGAAAGTTGTTGTTTAAGGTCGCATTACTTACAGGTCGCGAGGGTGTAGAAACGGATCCTTTACCTCTCGCTCCTGCCCTCAGTTCAGTTCTCTCCGCCTTATTCCTCATTACTCCTCCGACTCTCTTCTCCTTCCTCCGACCTCCGTTTCCGATTTGCCTTCTGCTTTCACCAGGTTTCTTCGCCAAGACCGCCAGTGTAGGCACCACTCCACCGACCTCTCCCGCCCTCACTTCCGTGTTGCCGGCTTCTCCTGCCGGTTTTAAAGGCACCGCCACCTCTGCACTGCTCTCCAACGATAAGGGGTCCTCCGCTCTTCCAGCCTTAAAGGAACCCCGCTCCTCCAAACAATTCCTCGCCTCCTCCATTCTCTGTGCCGAAACAGGCTCCATCCTGCCCTCAGGAACACTCTTCTTGGGCCAAACAGCCCGTTCGTCAGCCACCAAATCCGCGCTTACGAGCGCTCTCTCTCCCACGTCTTGCTCAGACTGAGCCATGTTGCACTCAGTCGCCACACCACAACGCCCATACTCCCCCTCTGGCCACTGAAACAGCAGCACAGAGTAGGGGAACTTCCCCGGTGTCCTGGCCAAATTTTCCTCATTCACTAAAAATACCACCAACAGCTTAATCTGGTTCAAGGTCAGTTGGCATTCATCTGTATCCCCCTCCTCCGGGTCGTGCCTGAAAATAGGCAGGATTTGTCTAGTGCACTTACCCGGTCAACAAAAACTAAATAAATAAATGCCTTGCTAAAGTCTAGGTAGGCCATATCCACAGCCCCTCCCTGGTCTATTACTTTGGTCACCCAGTCAAAGAAATCAATTAGATTCATCTGACATGACCTTCCTGCTGTAAATCCATGCTGCTTTGGGTCCTGTGCCCTGCTGGCCTCTAGGTACTCAACAATTCTTTCTTTCAGAAGTGATTCCATCATTTTCCCTACCACTGAGGTCAAACTTACAGGTCTGTAGTTTCCTGCTTCTGCCTTGCTCCCACTTTTGTGAAGGGGAATCACATCTGCCCTCCTCCAGTCCTCAGGTACCACCCCATCCTCCCATGATTTGTTAAAAAGTGTGGTCAGTGGTGTCACTAGGTCCTCCCTTAGTTCTTTTAGGATTCTGGGGTGAATCCGTCAGGCCCCATTGCTTTGTCCACCTTGAGTTTTAGGAGTTCTTTCAGGACTCTTTCTTCTGTAAATGGACTGGTGTCAACCCCCCTACCCAGAGTGCTTCTATTGTCTGGTTTAGGTAACTCCTCCTCATCTTCTTTTGTGAATACTGAGCAAAAGTATTCATTCAGTATCTCTGCCTTTTCACTGTCTCCCTCTGCCCACCTCTCCTCTCCTTTATTACTCTTCACTATTCCTCCTTTAACCTTTCTATGCTCCCTAATGTACCTATAGAAGGTTTTATCCCCCTTCTTAACTGAGTTGGCTATTTTTCCCTCGGTTTGGGCCTTTGCTATTCTGACTGCCTTCCCCACTTCTTTCTGCTTTAATTGATACAGTTCCCTGTCGTGCTCCTTCTGTGATTCCTTATACTTTTTGAATGCAGCCTTTTTCTCCTTAACCTTCCCTGCCACCTCTTTTGAGAACCATAGCAGTTTTTTACTCCGCTTTGTTTTCTTTATTTGTTTCACACAAAGGCTTGTTGCCTGTATGACAGCAGTTTTGATTTTTCTCCATTGTTCTTCCACCCCTCCTTTTTGGCCATTTGCTAGTGCATTCCTCAGGTATTCACCCATTTTGCCAAAGTCGGCCCTTCTAAAGTCCAGTATCCTTGTTTTTGTATGGCTTGTCTCCATGGTTGTGCTTATTGTGAAGCACACTGTGCAGTGGTCACTTGTTCCCAGATGTGTACTGACTTCTAAATTTGTGACCTCTCTCCATTTGAGAGTACCAGGTCTAGTATTGCTCCCTCCCGAGTGGGTTCCAACACTAGCTGTCTAAGGCCTGCCCCCTGCAGGGCATCGAGAATGACCCTGCTCTTGGATGTGGCTGCAGTACATGTCATCCAGTTAACATCTGGCATATTCAGGTCCCCCATCAACAGTATCTCCCCTTTTCAGCCATTTTGAGAATGTCCTCCATCATTTTCTTGTCCATTTCCTCCCCTTGAGATGGGGGTCTGTATACAACCCCTGTGCAGATTGTGATGCCATTCCCTGTCTCCAAGGTGACCCAGAGTGCCTCTTGTCCTCCCCCTTTACTTTTTAGTTCTGTAGCTTTGATCCCTTCCCTTACATATAGAGTTACTCCACCTCCTCTTTTACCCTCCCTGTCCCTTCTGTAGACTGTGTACCCCGGTATGTTGACATCCCAGTCATGGTTCTCCGTGTACCATGTCTCTGTGACTGCCACAATATTCAATTTTTCATCTTCCATCAGGGCTACTAGCTCAGGAAGCTTGTTTCCCAGACTACGAGCATTGGTACTCATGAGAAACAGGTTAGTAGAGGGGTCCCCCAGGGGTCATTATTGGGGCCCTTGTTGTTTTTGATGTTCAACAATGATTTTCTCCAGGTGGTGCAAACCTTTAATTTTAGGTTGTATGCTGATGATACAGCACTGATTGCAACTGGGGTTGACAAGCTGGACTTGAAAAGTAGATTGCAGAGGGACTTCGACGGCATTGCGGAGTGCTTCACCAGGTTGAGGTTTGTCACGAACACAAAGAAAACCAAGGATCTTTATTTTGGAAATAGTAAAAAACCCATGTACAGGTGACAGAATATCGATATTTTGGAATGATTTTTTATGCAGAATTAAATTTTTTGGAACACACTAAAGAGGTGCTAAACAAAGCTGGTAAAAAAATTGGGTGCCCTTAGATGTACAGTACATCAAGATGCTTAGACCAAAGAGCCAGAAAAACAATTGTTGAGCAGATGATATTGCCCTCAATTGAATATGCAAGTAATGTTTATAGGGTTCCCCCAAACAAATGCGGGATAAACTGGGACAAAATCCAGCATAGATGTAACCCAGTGCCGGCATGCTGTTTATATCTGACAGCAATACCAGGTGGGCTGGGTTCGGGGAGGAACAGGTCACTCTGCACAAAGGCTAGGTTTAGCTACTCTGCACAGGGGCACCCAAGTAATTCCGAACACAGGAAGCAATAACTGTAATGTCCAATATCAAAAGTGAGATTCTAAACTGTGGGTTTTACTCACATCCAAACAGAATAAACAAAGCATAGATGGACCCCCACAGGGCTACACTCCTGGTAATGCAGATTAAAAGAGACTAGAACACTTCCTCAACACTTTAGCCCTCAGGCTCTGAACCCACTGGGCACACAGCCCGGACTTGCATGCTGCTTTGGGTTACACAGCCCGAACTCGTACACTGTTCTGGGTTTTCCCTGGCTCGGATCCCTTGCTGGCCACTCGGACACCTTCCATACTTCATGAAAACATTTTCTGGTGGCTCCCTAAACCACCTAAGAGCACGTCAGCTCCATCAGGGAATTCTTCCTTTCAATCCCACATCTGGGTACGTTCCTCAGGCACTGGCCAAGTACCTGAGAGAAAGTAAAAGGTGTCTCAGAGCAAATCCGTAGAGGTGAATTTGGTTACTACTTGATGGGGGGTCTCCCACCTCTCGCTCCCACAATTCATACCCGGCCATTTCTCTGGACAGCAAACACCTCATCATGTAAAGCCTTGCAAGGTAGATTCTTGCTAAATGTATTTCACATTCCATCTACTTGTCTTGCTTCCCATTTACGCTGGACTTGAACATACTTTTAAGTGGCATTGTCCATTACTCTAGACCCCACCACTGAGTTAAGCAGTCCAATCCCCAATTTCCGTCATTCTTTGTGCTGGACTTGAACATACTTGAATTAAGTGGCAATGTCCATTACTCTAGACCTCCCACAGATTAAGCAGTCCAATCCCTACTTTCCAACTGTACTTGGCTGTCTTTTCTTGACCCCACAGTAACAGTCCCTTTAGTTTCCTGCTGTTCAGGCGAAAAACACTTGGCCCTTTTTCAGAGCGAACTCACCCTTTGGTTGCAGGTGCCCCACAGGCATTTCCTCCACAAGGAATTTCTCTCTACAGAGCTTCTGGTGCCTTAGCACAACTTGAACAGGCAGCTTATTTCCCTTAGTTGGACCCAGCGGGGTTGCCCCTGGAAAACAGGCGAAAACCTTTCCCCCCATCCCCTCAGGGATGGGGCTCTTGAACCATTGAAAGCGGTCTCCACCACTTCAATTACCAGTTCCTGTGTTCCTCTTCAGGTGGAAACACACACCTTCCAAAAAGTAGCTCTAAAACAGAGCTTAAAGCTCTGAGAGCCTGCACACACTCAGCTGTACTACTGTCTCTCACTCAGACTGCACACAGACTGAATTCAAAATCCCCAACGTTCTACACTAACCTCCAACTGCAACATTCCAGTGTGGCTTATGCAGCTTCGAAAGTTCTATAATGATGTCATCCCTCAGTCTCAGCTGAGACTGAGAACAGAGTGAGACAGTGTGAAATCCATTTAACTGGAGTTTCACAAGCTGCCTTCCCTGCCTACCACTAGGTCTTACTGGGATTCTAGTAACCCTGGGTAACGGGGGGGGGTTACATAGACATGCAAGATTTTTATTGGGATGTAATTTTAGGACACATCATTAGAGACTATAATACAGATAGGGTGGAGATCATGGATATCGCCACGCCGGTGGTTGGGCACGAGGCCGCAGGCCGAGTGCGTCCAACCATCCCGAGAAGTGACGATATCCCATGATATACCACACCCAGGAGTGCCTTATTGCTATTATGAACTGGCTTTAATGTTTAAAAATTAAAAAAGTAAAATAAACAGGTTTTAAAACGTTTTAAAATGAGTTTTTGGGTGGTGTAGGGTCACATTTTGATAAAATAGTTCTTGAGACAGTAGGTGGCACTATTATACTGGTAGTTGACAGAGGTGGGACTGTTGTGTCCCTGTGAACTCATCTCTCATTGCATCCGGATGTGAATTGTGGCTATTTTGAAGGGGTTTCTGTTAATTTGTGGAGCTTACTGTTTTTTCTAAATGAAGAATAAAAAGACGCATACTGAAATGTTATGGCGATGATGCGAGTCAGCGTGAAATAGACAGTACATTGGTAAGTAAGCACATGGAGGAGTTGCAGCTCTTGTGTTAATCAGAGACCGATTGTTTTTATTTGCGACAGAAAAAAAATCACCCGTTACTGTCAGTCGCGCGCTGCTGCTATCGAAACCAAGTCAGAAGTTACCGACCGCAACTTCTGTGCAGCTGCCGCTCCCCTCCCCTTACTAACGGATTGATTTTTTGTATTTTTTTTACATATGTGGCTGGTTGTAGTAGATTGGAGGACACATTCTGTGTGGGGAGACTTTTGTGAAGGTCGTGAGGGATCTGGAGAATGCTGGCAACAGTAGAAATTTTGTGAGCGAGAAGCCTGGTTGCCGGAGCTTTTTTAAAGCCGTGATGATGTAGCCCGATATCATCACGGCTTTAAAGAGCTGTCGGCCAATCAGATAGCTCCATTTACGATCGCCGGTTCATAATGTTAAATAAGTTAGGGTGGCTAACTTTAGAACTTAGAAATAGTGAAACGTGGTTAAGATTACTGCATTGATTTTTTATGAAACAACCAGCACATTATATTTCAGTCACTGCTCTGACAAAAAAAGTAGAACCAACTTGGATTTTAACTAGATCAGTATATGAAAATAAGATAACGGTTAACCACAGTAAAACAAGACATGGGGTGAAAAAACTAAAATGCCAACGCCACTAAGTTTTGGAACATGCACCCTCATTCTATGAGAACAACTACATCTCAAACACAATTCAGCTGTGAACTAAAGGCTTTGCTTTCTTTGGTGTGTGATTGTTAAGTTAATATTATGGATTCTTAACCTTCCCTTCTCGGCAAAGTGTCCAAAGGTGCATGTCTGTCCATATATTTTAAAATTTGGAATGTATGTTATTTGTTGTACACTCAAGGGCCCGGATTTTCAGAGCGGATGCGCCATGCTCAACAGGTATGCACCAGCGCAAGTACGGAAATGCACCATTGTGCGATATTCAGCGGGAGGCGGCTGTGCAGCACAATAAGCAATGCGCCAGAGTGCAATAGTAATGAATGCATGCGCAACCGTAGGAGTCGGAACCATGAATAACATGCGCAGTGTGATATTCAACAGCATGTGCCGTGTGCAATAGGGGAGCAAGCGGAAGTTGCGCGACAGCGGAAGTGATCCAAAATAAAAGGGAGCAAGAGAGGGGCACAAGAACGCAAAAGGGAAGCCACAGGTGGGAGCGTGGTGACAGACAGCCAGGGTGGTATAGAAGGAAGCAGTGCGCAGGACTGGGCAGGAGCAGGACAGGGCCCACCAGAACTGAGCCATAGACAGGATAGGAGTGGGTGTGCCTGTGCCACTGTGCAGCAAAGGCCGTGGAGTGCCACAGTGGACTGAGGGCAGTGGCAGGAGGCAGGACAGCCACAGTCAAAGGCCGGAGGTATACCCGGTGCAGGGGGAGCATCAGGAACGGACAGCGGGGGGAACAGGACAACAGCCGCCTGGAGGGGGGGGAACACCAGCCAGGGACATGACTAGCGCAACCTTCCAGATGGAGGCGGTAATGAGGGGTATGAGAAGGCAGGCAGCAGGGGCGCGGCCGTGGGAGACCCGTCTGCGAATGCACGAGAACAGGCAATGTCGAGCCCGCACCAGCTTCGAACAGTACTCTGACACAGAGATTGTGGGCCAGTACCTCCTGAACCGGGTGATCCTGAGGCAGCTCTGTGAGCTGTGCAGTGATGAGATGCAGGCACCCACACGATAGAGCCATGCTCTGTCAGTGGAGACGAAGGTGACAGCCATCATGTGCCTGCTCACCACAGACACCTTCCAGAGACCAACAGGGGACACGACAGGCACAACCAAGTCGGCCACGTCACACCTACTCACACAATTCCTCATCGCACTGCTGTCACATGCTGTGAAGTACACCCATTTCCCCAGCACACAGGCGGAGCACACAGCACACATACAGGAGTTCCACAGGGTAGCACGGTTGCCTGGCATGCTCGGGGCCATTGACTGCACCCATGTGGCCATCCGCACACCACCTGGCCCGGAGGGTGCGGCATACATCAATCGCAAGGGTTACGCAAGCACAAACTGCCAGGTGGTGTGCGGTGCCAGGGGTGCATTACCAGTGTCTGTGCCACGCACCCTGGGGGAGCACACGATGCCTTCCTCTGGCACCAGTCTGCACTGTGCCACAGGTTTGAGAGTGGGGACATCCCCACTGGCCATCTAGTAGGTGAGTATGCATATCATGCAGGACGACATGAGCAGACATGGGGGGTGCATAGTCAGAGGTGCCGTGGATACTGGCCTTGTTGGCCCATGGCATAGTGATGCAGACCACCATTCTAATGTCCACCCTCTACACACAGGTGACAGTGGTTACCCACTACGTCCCTGGCTGCTCACACCATACCGGCGCCCCACGACCCCATCACAGCTATGGTACAATGAGGCACACGCCACAACACAGAATGTCATTGAGCGGGTGTTCGGGATGCTGAAGGCACGGTTCCGATGCCTGGACACATCAGGCGGTGCCCTACAGTACAGCCCCTCGAAGGCCTGCGGGCTAATCCTGGCCTGCTGTATCCTGCACAACATGGCCACCAACTGTGGGATAGCCATAGAGGTCAAAGAGGGGGACAGCGGTGGGGACGATGAGGACGCCGGTCCAGCTGGTGATGGGCAGCCACCCCTGGGCGAAAAGACCCCCGACTGATCCAGATGTCACAGCTGCACTGGGACACCATTACAGAAGAGCACTTTGGACAACACAGGTAGGTCACGGGGCTATGCGCAACCACCAAGGGCAAGGGCACAGCCCACAGACAGGCAGGGCAGGACACCAGGGGCGGACAGCAGTAAGGGAATGGGTCTGAGTGTGGCACCGCACACGGCATCAGGGATGGGCAGGGCCGAACACGACACGTGCACACACACGCACATACACCACAAGACATGCACAAGGGGTAAATGGCACGCCAACCCCAACAGCCACCCCCACCCCCACACAGGTCCACACACGACCATGCCCAGTGGCCGTCACTGTGCATGCCTCAGACGCTGGGCACCACTGCACACTGGTGGACAGCGCAACGCAGGCATCATCATGCACACGCCACAGTGGCCAGCTGCCGGGAGGGTGTGCACAGGAACTGTGTGTGTGCAGGGCTGGGTACGCCACCCGTGTGTCGCACAATGCACACCACACTGCACATAGGGCAGCGGCAGACAATGGCCATGGTGAGAGAACAGGTCAGTCACGCGGCACAGTACCATGGCCGCCACAGATGCATGGGCGGCCCCACCGAGACCTGCCAGCTGTGCCAGGCTGACCATTGGCCTCATGGGGTGGCACCGACAGTCCCCCAGGGGTGACGCTGCGTGAACCTGACCGTGTTCGTGCAGGGGTCTGCAGCCCACTGAACATGCCCGCACCAGGCATGTTCGGTATGCCCACAGCTGAACCCAGTGTCGACATAGCAGTTGTCGCACGGTGCTGGGAACAGGGGGTGGACATGACACTTCGCAGTGTCTCTGGCAGCTGGGCACCAAAATGGGTGCCCAATGTGGCCATGACAGTTGTCAATGCATTGGTCTGCCTGTCAATGGCAGCGGTCACATCCGCCCGCTGCCGGGCCATCTCTGCCAGGAGCAGACGGTGGTCCCTGCTGTGCCGCTCCTCTGCCTGGCGCAGAACCACACTGAGTGCATCCACCGCCGTCACGAGCCACATCTGCTGATCTACTGAAGCCTGGAGTAGACGGCTGTGCTCGTCAAAGAGGTCATCCACCGGTCCAGCATGCTGTCCCTCGTGGTGTTCCTGGCCCTGCTGGCCAGCACCCCTTGACGATGGGCGCTGCACACCAGAGCCATGCCGGGGCACATCCGACACTGTCCCCCCGGTCGCCACTGGCCGACTGCTGGCGCTGCCCCTCCGGCTGCCGATCGCCAGGGCTCTCCGGCACTGCTGCAGTGGCCGTAACAGCCCCACTGCCCTGGACACACACCAGTGCTGCCCCACTGGGGCATATAGGCACAGGCTGGGACTGTGTTGTTATGCAGGCCGCCACGGCGGTACCACCCATGGCAACGCCCGTGCGGTTGCCTACTGTGGGACCATCCTGTGGCCCACATGTATCACTGTCCAGGACATGTGGTCCATCATCATCAGTGCTGGCTCCGGCACCAGGCTGTGTCCCAGCACGCTGGAGACCGTGGGCGCCATCACGCTGGGACACAGGCAGGGCCTCGTCCGCACCCGCACCACCCTCATCAGTCCGGACAGATGTGCAGGTATGCACTTGTCCGGTCCCTCGGACACCTGTGGTGGTGGATGGGAGATCCTCCGTGTCCAGGGCATTCCCCTCGGTGGACGCACCCACCACCACTGACCCATGTAGATGCTCAGGAGCTGTAAGGGAACACATTAGCATTAGTGGCTCCACCCCCTGCCCTGTGTCATTCCCTCCACCACCCACACAGTGACAGCACAGGACTTACCATGCAGTGATGGGCTGCCACCCATCTGGAAGCCACCACGAGGAACGCCCTTGATGGCACAATGCCGCATGCTGCTCGCCACCCACTCCTCCTGTGGTGCCAGGTGTGGTACATCCGGCTGGCCCCCACCAGAGGTAGCATGTGCAGCCCTGATGGCAGCCACCTTGTCTTTGATCTGCCTCCTGTCCATGCCGACCTTCTTCTTACACTTCTGCATGGACTGCCGGCGGCTGCCATGCTGGTTCACGGCACGTGCCACCTCACCCCACGCTGCAGCTCGGGCCTGTGGCGTTCCCCGCTGTCCACTGAGCAGCGGTTCCCTGTCAAGATATGCCTCGAACAGGGCATCTGATTCAGCCCTGGTGAAGTTGGGCCTCCTCCTTCTCCCCCGTCCCTCTTCCTCCTCTTCCTCACGTTCGGTTATGCTCAAGCCTGTGGGAATGACAGGTGTTACCTTGGACTGTGCAGTCCCATTTAGCCCTCACAAACCACAGTCCCCACATCCCAACAGCATGCAACCCAACACAATAGACTGCAATACCTAACTATGTCCTCTGCAGCCCCATGTCGCATTTATATAGCACAACGCATGCAAATGAGGCGAGGCGCAACTGTAAGTGGATGCTAATGCAGAGGTTGCGCCGTGGAATGGCTAATGAGCTGATTTGCATATGCTGGCTGAATATCGCGCTGTTGGCCTTGCACAATGTTGGTGAGCGTGCTCAGGCTGTGGCGCAGCACTGTGATGTGCGCAATCACCACCACATGGTGCATGCTGCTGATGTGCTGTGCGTGGGAGGCAGTGCAGGGCACAGCCACCACTGTGCCTGTGACACTAGTGCGCTGTTTGCCCATGTGACGCTCGGGCCTTGGTGCGCTGTAGGCGCCATGGAGCCACAGCGCAGTAGGCCACTGCAGGGCATCACACACAAGCACCCTACCGTGCTACACGCAGGGCATCCCAATAGCGCTGTGGTGCTCCATGCGTGGACAGACCCTTGACCCTGCGGTCGACCTTTGCCCCTTAGGCACCATGCATCCGCATGGGTGTACCCCTATCACGCAGTTCGGTGACAGCGCGATAGGGACTGGCAACGCAGTACTGCGCTGGCTCCGCACGTTGGGCACGTGCGCTACAGAGCACCATTTTGATTGCGATACCAACAGCAGGATGCCGCGTAGGAGAGCGCAGGTGTGGAGCGCAATTGAGTTGGCCAAATTGGTGGCCCTAGTTGAGCCACATGCTGGTGCCCTATTTGGGCAGGATCCCCTAAACAGGCCACGTACTGCTGTGTGGCAGGAGGTGTCTGATGGCCTGGAGGAGGCAACTGGGATCGGCCGGACAGCGGAGCAGCGTCACCACCAGTATGGTGACCTACAGCGGCGGGACCCTGACCGACTGGGGTGTCTGCAGGCACATGCCTGGCGAGGCCCCGTGCCTTGGCCAGGTAGGTGCTCCATCCAAACACTGGTAGTGTCCATCTGTCCGGGTATCGCGGTGTGCATAGGTCCACCCCACAGGGGGGTGAGGGCTGTCTAGTAGGGGTGGTGGGGGTCCGTCATGGCTGGCCAGCGGGCACGCACACACCGTGGGGGCTTTGCTACTGGCTTGTACTGATGTTTCCCTCTCCATGTTTGCACCCTAGGCCCAGAGGAGCACCGTAGAGCAAGGCTGGCCTGAGAACAGGCAGAGCAGGCCTGAGTGGGTGCATTACCGATGCAGCCGGGACACGTTGGAGGGGCCATGGGCCAGCAGCGCCCTGCTGGCCTTGATGCAGGTGAGTGCCGTGTTTCCCCTTACATCTGTGCATACTGGGTTGCAGGGGTGGTGGCGGGGCATGGCCACCAGCACTTGGCCCCACTGCCGTGCACGCCACATGGTGCACTCAGCACTGTCCTGTGGCACTGCATGTGTGGGTGGGCGTCGCAGGTGGTCCGTGCGTGTACTGGGTACATGGCTGTGCCACTGCCTTCGCACCACATAGCCATGTCACTGTATAGCCACGGTGGTGCTGTGCGGGACATGGGTGGTGGGTGTGTGCAGCGTTCCACATGGCTGTGGGTGCCTGGGTAGGCGGGTCATGTGGGTGCGGACACTGTGAGTGGCCACATGCCATCACAGGGGTGTAGCCCATGGCTGTATGCCGTGCACATTGGGTGGGCTGCAGGGGTCTGGCCAGTTACGCATAATGACTCTGCTCCCTTGTCCTAGGTGGACAATGCTGGACTGCACTGGAATGGAGTGTTCAGGAGCTTCTGCAGCTGGCGAGGGCCACCCTGGAGCTGCTCCAATGGATGGAATGGGGTGGAGGAAGGCGGCACAGGAGGAGACATCGAGATCGTAGTGGGGAGAGGGGTCAACATTTGGCCCAATACGCCCCTGTTGTACATTCCCCCCCCCCCCGGACTAACCCTCACACCCCTTCATCCCACTCCCTGTTGTACACCTTGCCCCATGCCCACCTCCACCCGGTATGTGGCCCTTCCCAGCCACATTGTAAATAGTTTGTTTTGCTGTTTTTTATAATGTTCACTACTTGAATACAGACATATTTGTTATGACAACTGTGGTGGTCTCTGATTTGCAGCGGGCATATGGTGCTTGGCTGCAGTGGTGTGCATGGTGTCAGGGGTGGTGCAGGCCTGGGCATGTGTGTGTGTCCGGCAGGGACTCGCCTATGGTGTGGGTGGGGGACTTGGTCCCTGTCTGTAGTATGTGTGTTGTTCCATGTGCACTGGATGCCTGTGTGCAGTGGTCCCTGGTGCATGCGCTGTGTCCCTGGCACCCCTGTCAGTATGTCCATGGCCCATGCAGCTGGCCCCCTTGCATGTTTGTGGTATGCACGGTCTGCTGACATGTCATTGGTGGCTGTCCATGCTGGCCACCCTCTGGCCATGGCGCAATGGCGGCTTGCCTCCTGTCACCGGTATGGTGCACGTTTGCCTCGGGTGGCACTGTGGCCTATGCTGTTGTTGTCCCCCCTCCATGCTGTCACTGGTGTTTGTTGCAGGGTCTGTGTTCTGAGGTTTGTCACTTGTGCTCCGGCCGCATGCTGGTGGCGGACGGCTTCATGGTGCATGCGCAGGATGGCTGGTACACCTATGCCATGGTGGGGTACAGGCCGTGGATACACAGCATCATTGGTCGCATGCCAGCGGCATTTGTTGCCCAGCTATTGTGTCCCTGTGTTGGGGTGCCCTTGGGTCAGGGTGGGTGTTTGTCCATGCCCTGTGTCGCATCCTGTGTGGTGCATGCCTCATGCCTCCATGCACCACTGTGGGCGGCTGTGCTGGCTGTTGGGGCCAGTGCTGGGACAGGGTGTGTGCTTGGGTGGGTGTGCGGGATGCTGTCCTGCTGGTGGTAGGGTCCAGGGCAGGCCTTGTCACATGCAGGGTTCCTCGGGTACAGACGCAGGGACAACCTCTCTGCTGTGCCATGGGGGGGGCCGTGCAGGGTGGCACTGTGTCTGCAGTTGTTGTGTCAGTGACTGGTGCCGCCCGCTGCGGGGTGCTCACAGTGGTCCATCCAGCTCACCACAGGTTGTGCAGTTCATGGGGTGTGGGGGGCGCTGTCTGGTCTGCTGCATGCTCCTCTGTCCATGGCTTCCATGGGTGGTGCACCCCTGCATCCTGTCCCTGCGCATCCCTGGTTGTGCTACTGTGCTACTACCCTGCTCCACTGCGCATCCCTGGTTGTGCTACTGCGCATCAGCCCTGCTCCACTGCGCATCCCTGGTTGCGCCATGGCGCAGTTGGTGCGATATTCAGCTGTGTTGCACAGGCGCACCTTGGCCTGTTCTGTGTTTGAATATCGTGCATGCTGCGCAGGGGCGCACTGCACTTGCACCTGCTCCTACTATTGCGCTACTTTGTGGTGCAGTCTGAATATTCGGGCCAAGGTGTTTATAAATTAAAATGTATGTTTTTTGTAAATCAGTACATGAAATATGAAACACAATTTTTTTACGTTGTAACATCTAACAGGACTGTCTTATAAACAGGGATTTTTATCCCTTATGACATGTATTTATCACGTGTAGAAATAAATGTTATCTATCTATGTATGTATCTATCTGGCATCATGGGGTAGAGTCAGGGGGTCTATCCATCCAGGTCGCGGGAGAAGCTTAGCTTAAAGACGTGCAGCCAATCATCACTTTCCAGTGCAACTGCCAGAGTGCGGATAAGTGAACCATACCCATGCCCCTAGAATAGTCGTTAAGTTGATCCATGCCAGTTTCCCCTTCATGAAACAGGATTTATATTAAGTAAGGGATAGATGATACTGTTTCTTTTTTTTTTTTTGATACCTGTATTTTCTTAGCCCCCCCTCCCCCGACATACTGTATAGTCTGATTCGGAGCAAGTGCTCAAGCACAGGCTTTCGTTTAAACATCCTTGTGAGTGCAATGAGATGGAGGGGGAAAATATTTGTGTCCATATATAAAAAAAGTATACCCAGTAGCCATTATCTACTTGAGGGTGAGACTACAGTATAGGACCATACACAGTGTAGTTCCTGCAATGGTGCTGACAGGAAGTATCAGTGAACGCTCGCTCCTTGAGCCATTTCATTGGTGATAGGTTTGCACATTTCTGACTCTAACTGAATTTTAAGTACTGTTAGCAGGAGTGGTGCCCACCATAGAAGAAGGATATTTGATCAGGCAGTATCCACTGGGAGCACAGGGTTCCTGCCTTAATGTACACTGAAACAAGTTAAAAGTTCAGAGTTTGTGTGTTGTGTGGGGTATGCTTGCTGTCAGGTAGAGGTGTGTGGGTGTGTGTATTTTGCAGGAAAGTATGTGTTTCTATTGTGTATCATCTACATGTATAGTACATTGTATAGCATGTAGGTCTTTTACTATAAAAAAAAACACACATCCATAACTTAGCACTTGTCAATGCCCTTTGTACTTTGATTATCTATGTTTCTGTGTGCATGCAGTTAAATATAGCTTATGTTTTCTTTAGGCAGGTACTGAAGTACTTTAAAGTACTATTGATTTTTCCTAGATACGGTAAGTTTTTGATTTTGTACATCTATTTAAAAAACTTTAGAGTGCTTGCTTTGTTAGTGCTACTAATTTGTATATAGTCACATGTTTCATAAGTGCACTAGGATACTTGTGTTCTACCCCCACCAGTGCTCCTAGTAAAATGCATTAATGTAGAATGGCTTTAAGGAGCGAGTATGTAAGGAAAAAAGAGAGTATGGATGGGACCTCCTAAGGAAGTGCACTAGCAGCTCAAAAATGTTCAGGGTCTTTTGACAACTTTCAGTGTCTCCATGGGACTTTTGTAACTGTGGTTTGTTCCATTTTTATGTGGAACTGATAAATTCTGTAAACACAGTACCAGTGGCTGGTGCAGTGTTTTTCTCCATTCCTAACTGCACTGGTTATGCCTTGCATAATGGTGTGGAAGAGGTTCTGTTTTGCTATTACAGCTTAATTTGACCAGCTGATTCCACCCACAATTTTACTACTGACTGTGGGTTTCTGAAACAGTGTAGAGTGGATTGTCCTACCAGAAAAGGAAATGTAAATAGGACCAATCGTGTCCAATACACTGGCAGTGATTGAAAGAAAGGGGGACATAATCTTTAACTGTATGTCTGCCTAGTACATCAAATGTTAGAGCTATAAACATACTTCAGTTTTTTATACCACAGCTCCAAGGAACAACTGGAATAGGAATAGCTGATCAAAGCAGTATTTATAGTACATGCCTTCCCCTGAGGCTTACAGCACCTTACCTAAAATCATGACATTACAATAGCAAAAACAGGTAATTAAAGCAATTTGTAACATGGCAGAAATGAAAGATTACAAATGCAGCATTGCCATTGGTTAAAAAGTAGGAAAAAGCCATGCATTAATTCCCTAGTAATGCATGGTAACGATCGGAAGCGCACTTGTATTTTTTCCCCCAGACAGACCCCTTACGCAGATCTCAGTACTGAAGGGTGATCAAGAGTAAGAGACAGAGAAAGACGATAGAGAAAGAGAGACACAGACACACTGTAATAATCGGTGTCTCTGTGTCTCTTTCTCCATGGGACTGACAGGCCCCAAATCTTTAGTACTGTGTAAAAAGTATGCAGCTTTTTACAGCCCTCTTCCCACCCACCCAACAGACCTCAGAAAATTGTGCGGTCAGTGTTGCCACCACCAGTGTGTCCCTCTCTAATGTTGCCTGAAGTAATCTTACCTTGCAGTATGATCAGGCGGCCTGAAAACTATGTTGGAGCTGGACAAGTGATGATCTCTGTACTTCCCTAGCTCACCTCAGCCATCACCAGACACACGCATAGTTCAGATTTGCTACCAGTGTGTATCCCTTTGGTTTTTACACCGATATACGTTGTCTGCATCAAAAAGGTATACAAAATCTGCACGTCTAGTTTTGTGTCGCTGTATGCAAATTACAGTACAGTGACCATAATGCAATATGGTTATGAATGAATCGGAAAACCATTAATGTGAGCCAGCAACGAAGCGCAAAACATTGAAACAGTTCACTACAAGTAGTCATTTTTTAATGTTTGTCTTTGTTTTCTTACTTAAATGTAAGATATGTGCATGTTTTACATTCTGAGACACAACATAAATGTATGTGAACTACAGAACATGCATGCACACGTTTCCAGATAGATACAGCATTTCATAGGGACACATGTAAAGGATGTTTTCTAAACCACAATGAGTGTTTCAGCTCATCTTTCATTTTAACTTAAACCCTATCTAAATAACACCTGCCTTGCACTTGCCATGATTAAGCCACTCCAAAGGAGTCTTCTACTGTGGAATTAATGCATGGCTGGGTGGCTGTAGGCATGAGGCCGCCCCCCCACCAACCATGCATTAATTCTACAGTAGAACACTCCTTTGTCGTGGCTTAATGCTTACATAAACTCAATACCACAATAAATAGTACATTCATAAATTTAATAAATATTTTAAATACAGTAACATAAAAACATAAAATAACAGCATCAAACTTTTCGACCATAGAGGCCCTTATAAAACATCAAATGCCACTCATAAAAAGATGGGTCTTAAGGCCCCTATTAAAGGCTTCCACCAAGGGTACAAAGTAAGTAAGACATTTTGCATATCGCTAGATGAATAAGTTCTAGTTAAAAAAGGCTCAAGAGATCATTGTATTTGGTCATCCCATCTGTACTTCCTTGGCCCAGAGGATGCTGCAGCCAAAGAGACAATGGGGACATGTAGTGAGATCTGTCTCAGGAGCTCCAGGACCTGACAACACAGTTGCCATGAATGGTGCTTTGCAAGGTTTCACAGCAGTGGATCAAACCCTGGTACTGATGCCTCAACTGACATTCCTGCTCAGCCAGAAATGCGTGATTTATATTTGAAGAAAAAGAAGTGCAAAGCCTAGATTTTAAAAAGGTGAGATGCAGACAAATGCATGCTAGGCCTGCATCTGCATCCCCCAACCCCAGCTATGTTCAAGCAGCCTCGCTGCTATTTTCAAAGGATGTTTCCATCTGTGACAAAAAGTCACAAGATGTGGCACAAAATATAATGCAAATTAGATCTGTGTAATTTTTGTGCCAAATTTGTCTGCAGTAAGACTATCCAATAGATGGTCTGGCTGTTCAGATGTATTTACCTTTTGAAAATCTCCCCTTCACCCCAAGTCTTATAAAAACAGGTTACTCACCTGTAACAGTAGTTCTAGGAGTGGTATATGGTGTTCATCCGCACCTAGGCAGTGTTCTTTCCCTTTAACAGTTCACTGGAACATCTTCAAGCTAGCTCCTCCCATCCACACGGGTGGTAACTCCCACGGCACTGCCCCATGACATCAGCTCTTACCCACTGGAAGCGAGACCAATGTGCCACTTGCCAAGGGAGGTTGGGTGGGTTGTGTGGATGAACACCATATACCACTCCTAGAACTGCTGTTACAGGTGAATAGCCTGTTTTTCTAGGGACATGGATATGTTGTTCTATCCACACTTAGGCAGACTCCTAGCAGTTCTCCGGGAGGAGGGGACAAGGCGCACACCCCCTATTTAAGAAACAGATTGGAGAACAGAGGCCCCAAAACCAGCATCCCGGCATGCCTCAACATCGATGTGGTAATGGGAGATGAGGGTGTGTGCTGACTTCCAGGTAGCAGCCTGACAGATTTGGTGGATGGGGACATCCCTGGATGCATCCACCGAAGCAGCAGTATGATGGGTGGAATGAGCTCCTAGCCCTACGGGAGGCTCCCTACCCACCAACCTATAGCAGAGATCAATGCAGGAAACAATCCACCTGCCAATCGTCCTCTTAGCTGCCAGTTGCCAGGTGCGGCTTCAGCATAGGTGATAAAAAGCTGTTGAACCTCTCTCCAAACTCCAGCCATGCACTCCTTATATTAGGTTAGCATTCATCGCAGGTCCAATGTATGAAGCCTGTGCTCAGCCTCCGAGGTGTGGTCGGTAAAGTACACCAGGAGATTAATCATCTGACTAAGGTGTAAATCTGACACAACCTTCGGGAGGAACTTCAGGTTGGGGTGACGGACAACCTTGTCCCTGTGGAAGAGCAAGTAAGGAGACTCCACCAAAAGTGCCCGGAGCTCGCTGATCCTTCTAACTGTTGTGATAGCCACCAAGAAGATGGTCTTCCATGACAGGTGTGACATGTCACATCTGTGCATCAGTTCAAATGGCTTGCCCAAGAGCTTTGCCAAAACCAGAAACAAGTCCCAAGGTGGTGGTGGTTCATGCACCAGAGGGGAAATGTGGTCAAGACCTTTAAAAAAGCACCAGACCACCTTCTCCTGTGCCACTGACTGCTGTCCAGCCTGCACCCAGTAGGCAGAGAAAGCTGCCAGGTACACCCTAAGGGTCATCGTCTGAAGGCCAGACTGAGAGAAGAACCAAAGGTAGTCAATGATGCTAGCTGCTGGACAAGACAAAGTGTCGAGCCCCTTGCCCTGGCACCATTTGAAGGCATATAATTTCCTGGTCGACTCCTTCCAAGAAGCCTCAACTACATTGAGGACATCAACAGACAGACCCAAAGCCTGGAACTCTAGCCGCTCAGGAACCAGGCTGTCAGGTGCAGAGTTTGAAGGTCCGGATGGAGTACCTTCCTCTCACTGATGAAGAGCATGTCCGGGCATGGAGGAAGACACCTCAGGAGCCTGCTTCTGAGGCTGAGGAGATCAGGATGCCAGAACTAGTGAGACCAGTCTGGAGACACCAGGATCATCTGTGCCTTGTCCCTCCTCGCCTTGAGTAACATTTTGTGGATCAAGGAAAATGGTGTGAAGGCATAGAGGAGGTCCAGGGTCCAGGGCCTTGAGAAGGCATCCCCCTGCAGCATTCCCCGTTGAGGGGGATGGGCACAAAACAGCCTCAGATTTGCATTCTCTCTGGAGGCAAACAGGTCCACCAAAGGGGTGCCCCACTGGTAGAACAGGTTGTGTACTAACTCTGGGTGGAGAGACCACTCATGAGACACCTCGCATATATGGCTGAGAGCATCCGCCAGCTGGTTGGAGACACTAGCCACATGGATGGCCAGGAGATCGGCCTCTAAGCTGCGCATGAGGGTCCACACATGGAGAGCTTCCCTGCACAGAGGAAGGGAGTGCATTCTGCCCTGTTTGTTGACATAGAACATGATCATGGTGTTGTCCATCTAGACCTGGACAACCTGACCCCGAATGTGTGGAGCAAAAGCAGTCAGTGCCAGCCAAATTGCCCGAAGGTCCAGTGGGTTGATGTGGCACTGGGACTTATCAGGGGTCCAGAGCCCATGGACTCTGTTCTCCCCCAGGTGGGCACCCCAGCCCATGAGAGAGGTGTCATCATCAGGATGACCGTCGGCTCTGGGTGGGAAAACAGGACACCTTCCTGCAGATGTTCTGAGACTAACCACCACTGGAAGGCATCCTACATCAGCTGGGTCACAGTGATAGGCTGGTCGAAGTGGCCCTTACGCTGAAACCATTTGCGCGACAGCTCCCACTGCAGACAGCGCATTCTCCAGCAGGCCCAATGGACCACACAGGTGCAGGATGCCATGTATCCCAGAAGACGCAGGAAACCCACAGTGATTCGATTTGTTCCCCTAAGCTATCTAGTTGGACTTCGGAACTTTCAATTGTGTTTTTAATATATACTGTTACTCCTCCTCCTCCTTTTTTTCACCTGTTTATCCTTATAATATAAAGCGTAACCTTCTATATTCCTATTCCAAGATACACCCTGGTCCCACCAGGTTTTAGTGACAAAGCATACATCAATATCCTCCGCCCACATTAGTACCACTAATTTAAATTTTTTGCTTATGTTTAACCTTCTCATATTTAAAGACACTGCCTTGATTTCTTTCTTACTTGTCCGGATATTGTTTAACCAATTAACTGAGGAAGATCTGTTATTATGGTTTATTAACCTCCCTCTCCCCTTCAATGGTAATTTAAACATTTATCAACCACTTGTTTGATATTCAACCCCAATTTCCTACTCCCCTGCTTACTTAAATGTAAACCATCCTGACAAAGGTATTGATATTGCTCTATAAAATCTTTCCAATGGATGATACACCCAATTTTTTCCTGTAATGTACAAAGTCTCAACCAATTATTCAGATCTTTTATTTTATCTGTGTTATGTCTGTTTCTCTGGGTACAGATAGATTTTCGGAAAAAAAAAAAGTTTGCAACTTGTCTTTTGAAATTCCCTCCAAATATTCTGAAATTCCTGTTTAATCTCTGATAACCCTGTCCCCTTATATTATCTACTCCAAAATGGAGGATTATCGTTTCTGTTCCATCCTTCTTAGTGATAATGCTAGGCAATAAGCCATGTAAATCCCTAATTTTTGCTCCAGAATAATAACAGGTAATCACATTCTCCTTATTACCCCATGAAGTGTATCTATCGGTATACATGAGAATTGAGTCTCCTACAACATACACCTGTTTTTCATCCTGTGCTACATTTGCTTTATCAATGGTACTGTTTGCTTCTGGTCTCATCCTTTGTTTGTCTAGCGGGGCTGAACCTTCCATACTGTCTTCATTTGTTTCAGCATGTACATCCATTGACTGATAATAGTGTAGGAACTTCTACCCTTCCTATCCCACTATCTACCTGTGCCTCTGTATTAAGTTGTTCATTTTATGTTCATTACACTTAATTACCCCCTCTATGATATCTCCCTTTTCTGAGATGATATTTACAAGCTTCTCCATCAGCTCATTATGTTGGGTTGAGGTTCCCGATGAACTATTTTCCTCCTCTAATAACAGCAAAGGTTCATAGCTATTATGTATTTCAAGGTTTAGCCTCATAGCTCTCCTTACCTTTTTTATCTTTCTAGTTTCAGTGGTCCAGTTTCCATCACTTCCACACTCCCTAGCCCTTTTCTGGGTTTATTTTTTTTTGTTGTTGTTTCTGGTTTAACATTGACAAATCCATCAGTTCTGTCTTTCATTGTTTGCTGTTGAGTTAAAGTTCCTGGTGAACTATTGTCCTCCTCAAATATCAGCATAGTTTCAGATCTAGTCTGTGTTTCTGAATATAGCCCCATGACTCTCCTTCCTTTCTTTATCTTTCTATTTTCAATGGTCATTTTTATTTTTTCTAGGTTTACATTAGTAGGTTAATCAGTTCCTTCAATCAATTTTTGCTGCTGCACTAGCTGGAGGAGAGGAGGGACGGAGGGACATGATTGAAACCTTAAAGTACACGAAAGGAATAAACAAGACACGTATGGAGGGGCAGTTCAAAGTAAGGGAGGGAGGGACACCTGGGGCCATGATATGAGACTGGAGGGAGGAAGGTTCAGGAGGGCGATGAGGAGACACTTTTTTACAGAGAGGGTGGTAGCTGGGTGGAATGCATTACCAGCAGAAGTGGTATCCAGCAGAACAGTGGACTGCTTCAAAAGGGTTGGGACGGGGCAAGGGGGAGGGTCAATGGAGGAGAAGGGTGGGAGGCAGGGGCAGCTACAGAATAAGGGGTGCTAGCTGCATATTTGAGTAGACTTGATAGACCTCTAGGCCTTTATCTGCTGGCACATTTCGTATGTTCATACAGTCAAGTCACGAGTGCACCAACAGTGTGAGTGCACACAAGCCAGGGGGCACTTGTGCAAAAGATCAAATCCAAATTTAATGCCATTTACGCTACACCATAAGAACAACCTGGGCATAAATGCAGGGTGGGGGGGTGCAACTGCCCCCCCTCCCCGCCCTACCTAAATGGCACCTCTGCTTTATGGTAGAAATTCATTCTCAGGTGCTAATATCTGTACAAGTAAATACAATGCTTCCCACTGTGTTCTGAGGTACTGTATCTCCAGGTTTCAGGATGTGTCCTGATCATTGTGAGGGTTAGTGTCCCTCATCGTCCCTCATTTTGAGTGTCCATGTCCCTCATTTCAGTGACAAAAAGTGAGGTACAGTGCATTCTTCCAAGGCCCTACTCAGCACAAAAAGTACTGAGCATGGCCATATTGTATATGCTCCATACAGAATGAAAAAGGGAAAGTAAGTGAGCCATAACAGTCATGGAGAAACACATACAGTGTGTAGCACTAAATATGCATAAGGGAATTTGCATAGCCCAAAACAAACAGGTCAGGCTTCACACCCACGGAGGCCCCTCTTCATACATCTGGAATAGGGGGTGTTGGCTGACTTTATCTTAGGCATTTAATGCAGTAAGCAAACAATACTTTACAAACTAATGGCAATTTAATGACAAAAAAAAAGCCATTTAACAATCTACAAAAGGACTTAAAGGTCAGAATTAATGAGTTTGCCTAATTTTAATGGTAAATCAATGGAAATGGTATTTTAATGGCTCTAATTGCTAGTAATAGTATTAGAAATAGAAACTGATGTGTTCTTAGACAAGATTTGCACCAACTTAGCTGCTGCATGCATGGCAAGCATGCAACATGTGAACCTGATGTGATTTTTAAACGCTGTACACACCAGCTTAGCTGCTGCACTCATGTCAAGCATGCAACATGTGAACCAGATGTGAGTTTTAGAAGATGTTTGCACTACCTTACCTGCTGCACTCATGTCAAGCTTGCAACATGCAAACCTGATGTGCTTTTTAGATCTGGGCCCACACATTCAAAGGAGATGTGCAGCCCAAACTGGGGATGCATGGCGCATCTCAGAAAATGAGCAGAACTGCAATATTCTAAAGGGAGAGATACATCGCACATTTCCAAATGCGCGATCACGCAGCAATAATGTATGCGGCACAGAAAAAGAGGTCAGGCATCTGAATATGCCACGCAAGTGCATATTCAGCAAAATGTGTGGCACATGTGTCACGAATCACATAAATGTGCCGCGCAAAGTTAGGTATGAAAGGGGATGACCTAAATCAGCCAGTCAACTACAGGCAGGCTGCAGAACTGCAGACAGATGACCCTGAGATAGACCCTGGAGGTGCACCAGGATGTGCTCTAGGGACCCACACACAGCAGTCATACCAGGTAGTACCCAAAGCCACAGCTGTGCTGTGCCTGCCCACCAGACAACTGCCAGGTGCCTGTGGGTGGCACCACCAGCACCACCCAGTCAGCCCCCCGCAACTACACCCAGGTCAGGAACGTCCAGCTGCCACATGCCACTCACATGCCCCCTACCACACCAGCAGGGCAGACAGCTACAATGCAGCACATGTACCAGGTGCTATGGCCTGCACCCATGTGGCTTTCAGAGTGCATCTGGTGGAGGCATGCATCCATGGTGGCATCTGGAACAGTGCTGAGCAGGATGCATGGCGACAGCATGGCATGGGTCAGGGACAGCCAAGTGGCACACACCCATGGTGGCACACCATAGGTGCACACAGGGCACATATGCCGGACTCACGCCACTAGTAACCCCATACATGTCACCAATACCATCCCTGCAGTGTGACAATGCCACAGGGGCCTTGGGTTCAGGTCACTGTGGTGTACTGGTGGTGGACAGTGCACAACTGTGAGCAGTGTGGGGCAGGAGTGGCACCACCTGTTGCCTGGAGGCGGAAGGGGGCATGCCCATGAACACCGGACCATTCCAGTGTTGTAGCACTACAAACCTCTCAACTTTCACACAGGATGGGATATGGCACTCATCTCATCTCTCAGACACCCTCTGACCCACATAGAATGGGTGACAGTACATTCTGACCAGTGAGACTGTTAAGCAGAATTGTAAGATACTATGAGATGCTAGGTTATCAGTATACATTAGCAACATTAGTGCATTTCCCTAAGTCGTCTCAGCTTGAAATGTCATGTGTGTTGCTGTGTCACACATTCTGACCAGTTATCACACTCCTTGGAACACATTTGGGTTCTAAACATTTTGGGGTATGTAGCACTGTACTCAGGCCACTGCTATCCACCCACACACAACCATGCATTCTGACCTGCCTGCTAGGCTGCAGTACTGTCAGATCACCTTTGTGGAGTGATGGTGCTGCCTAGAAATGCTGGGTCAGCGCATGCCAATGGTATGCAAATAGCCTGAATACACTGCAGTAATGAGATGCAAATGTGCTGTTTGGGCACTGACTGTGCAATGGGGACATTTGCATATCCTGGCTGAATATTGCAAATCTGCACACCACACAAGTGGTTTTATATTACGCTCTTCCGTATGCTCAGCACTGGGCTCTGGGCACCTTCCACACATCTCCCACTGCACGATCACTCATGTTTGGGATATTCAGCCACACATGCATACGAACATATGAAATTTGCCAGCAGATAAAGGCCTAGAGGTCTATCAAGTCTGCTCGAATGTGCAGCTAGCACCCCTTATTCTGCAGCTGCCCTTCCCTTCCACCCTTCCCCTTCATTAACCCTTCCCCTTGTCCTGTTCCATCCTCGTTTGAAGCAGTCCACTGTTCTACTGCATACCACTTCAGCAGGTAACGCATTCCACCCAGCCACCACCCTCTCTGTAAAAAAGTGTCTCCTCATCTCCCTCCTGAACCTTCCTCGCTCCAGTCTCATATCATGGCCCCTGGTGGCCCTTCCTTCCCTTACTTTGAACAGCCCCTCTGTACCCATCTTGTTTATTCCTTTCACGTATTTAAAGGTTTCAATCATGTCACCCTCTCTCTCCTCTCAGTAAGTACATGTTCAACCCTTCAACCCTCTCTCGTATGATAAGTCCCCCAGCCCCTTGATCATCTTTGTCGCTCTGCACTGCACCCCCTCCAGTAACTTAATGTCCCTCTTCAGATACGGACGCCAGTACTGCACGCAGTACTCCAGGTGTGGTCTAACTAATGACCTATACAGTGGCAGAATCACCTCCTCCCTCCTCGAGGATATACCCCTTGCAATACAACCCAGCATTTTGTTGGCTTTGCAGCTGCCTTCCTACATTGTGCCGAGTTGTTCATTGACCCTGTAATGAGCACACCCAGATCCTTCTCCTCCTCTGTCTGGGCTAGCTGCACTCCCCCTAGCTGGTAACTCCTCCTTGGGTTCTTCATCCCAAAATGCAGCACCTTGCACTTTTTGGCATTAAAGCCCAGTTGCCAGGTATCTGACCAGGTTTCAAGCTTTGCTAGATCATCCTGCAACTCCTGCCATCCCCCTAGGTCATCCACCACCGCGCCTACCTTGGTATCATCAGCAAACAGACTGATCTTGCTTTTGATGTCCCATGATATGTCTGCAATGAATATCCCAAACAACACTGAGCCCTGTGGAACACCGCTCGTCACTGCCCTTGGGTGTGAGAGCTCCCCACCCACCACCACCCTCTGTTGCCTTCCCTGCAGCCAGTTTCCTACCCATCTCACCAGCTTTGCACCCGCCCCTGTGCCTACTAACTTCCTTCCCAGCCTTCCATGTGGCACTGAGTCGAATGCCTTACTGAAGTCCAGATACAGGACATCCACTGCATGGCCCCTGTCCAGCTGCCTAGTTACCCAGTCATAGAACTCGACCAGGTTGGTTTGGCATGATTGCATTTTATGGCGCACCTTCTGAATATACCATTTTTTTGTGTTGGCGCAGTTGAGATGCACAGGAACAGACACTTGCGTGAAGCAGCCTGCCACATTTGAATATGGGGCCCCTGGTTTGCTTAGGTTCACTTTATGTATGCTAACCACATGTAAACATTGCACAATTAGCCATGTGGCATGTACTGTGGATGTAAGCAGCACACTTATATTTCTGTAAGGGACAGCATTACGGCAGAAACTAGTTGATCTCCGGCTCTTTCTCCCTTCCCTCCTTCCTTTCCTCTAAGATTCCCTTATGCCAATCCCATGCATTCTTGAACTCCACTACTGCTTTTGCCCCAACCACCTACACTGGAAGCCTGTTCCAGGAATATACCACTCTTTTTGGGCCTCTTCCTGGAACCCACCACTGTTTCTGGGAAGAAGTACTTCCTCAAGGTTCTTGCACTTGATGTATGAAAGTGAATATAAAAGTTTTGTTTTCTGATTATGAGTTAATAATCTGAAAAATTAAAAAGGGTAACTCTTTAGGTTTCATTATCTATGCAGTAATTACAGTGTAACTACACTGCAGATGCAGTGCAGTTACATACAACAGACGTGTAACAACAGTGTAATTACCCCCGTTGAATGTAATTCAGTTACATTGAAACCTGACACTTAAAATTGTGTGACCATTTTTCTTTTCTCTAAAAAACTGATTTATTGTAGAATTATTCAAATTCAAAGGTTTTCAATGCATTACTCTATGAGATGTGAAGAAAAAAATCAAATCAATAATTTTTCTTGACCACTTATCAAAAAAGCAAAATGTTGCCTTCTTTTCACAGTCTCTAGTTAGATGGCCTGCTTTGTTCTGTTGTTTTCTTTTTATGGTCACAGTTTAAGTGTCAGTTTCAATGTAACTGCAAGGTAATCTTTAAAATGTAACCGCAGGGTAATTATTATTACATGCAGGTGGGATAATTACACTGTAGTTACATGTTTGTTGTATGTAACGGTATTGTAACAGCAATGGAGTTACAGTATAGCTACACTGTAACTGCAGTCTAGTTAAGGAAGTCTAACAAAGTGTTATCACAAAAATAGCATCAGATTAGAAGTTAGAATGAAAAGAACACAAGCAGTACATTATGTAAAGTAAGCAATAGGTACGCCACAGTGGGCACTGTGGTGAATCGATGCATGCTACAGGTATGTTGTGTGGCACAAAGCACTGGCAATTGCTTCCACAATCTGGTAGTACATTAATTCCCCACAATGTCCACCATGGAGGGGCTTACTGCACTTAAAAAGTTTTATTTTTAAGCCTGCCCAGCAGCATGCTGGGCTGAGGTGCAGGGCGCCTAACCTGATACCACACTGATGACCGGGATTAGGGAATGGCCATGGTCACTCAGAAACCAGTTGTGGAATTGAGGATTGAGGGCTCAGAGACAGCTCTCCTCCTTGGGGAGGGGCAGCATGAGTCACTGCTCAGTTACCACCTGGCTGGGTGGTGTAGCAGCAACTGCCTCCTGATTGGCTGAAGGCAGGCACAGAGTGCATGCATCATCTTTATGGTGCATGCCAGTGCCATGGCACGTCATCAGTCTGGAGAGAAGTTAAGAAACTAAACAGCCTACTAGCAGGATGAAGCTCTTGTCCCGCAGAGGCCTCACACCACCAACAGGGCCCTGATTTCAACTCTGGATGTGGTCATTGGTGATAGGGAGAACAGACCTACCTCCCCTGACCTCGCTACAGGGTACAAACTGTAAGGGACTGTTGAAGGCCAGGTAACTCTCAGAGATGTTAGGAGTTGGGACTGTGTAGGCAGGAAAAAAAGCTAAAGGGGGCCAAAGGAGAAAGGGGCCATAAATACATGATGAACAAAAAAAGAACACTTTTTAAAATTAGTCAGAAAAGTCAATTTAAATTTGTTCATGCTGCTATGAAATTGTTGTTTTATCAGTTTAGAAAGTAAGTGTATTGTTACCATAGAGGCCCACAGAGCTCTTCGATTATTGCTAATTGCACTGTTAAGAGACAGAAGTTTGTTTACACAGCTTGGTCCTCTGTGGGGCACTGATGCACAGTCATGTGACATCTTTCAACCAATCACATGCATACCATGATTTCTTATGCCTATTCTATATGCACACTTGATGGTATAACATTCATTCACAGTGTATGCTGCAGATCTTCTATTGACTTTTGTAAGGAACAAAAAAAAAGAAATAATTTATTGAGCATGTGGAAAGAAAAACTGAAGAGGGGTCACTGGCAGTGATGAGCAGATAACATCCAAGACAAACTGTTAGCCAATCTAGTACCATTTTAGTCAGATAAAATAGTTTGAATACTTCAGTTTACTCAAGTTCTGCTATCCTCCTTCATTACTGACAGGGCCCCTGGTGCTCTGAGGCAGACTTTTCTGATTTCTATGGCAGGGCTCCTTGCCTTCTATAGCAGCATTTGTTGATTTCTGCGGCATGATTTATTCACTTTTCTGGCAGAACACAGTCCTGTCATTGACTAAGCATGATGTGATGGCATCAATGACATCATATGCTGAGCATAGAGGAGGGGCTTCAGGATGAACGAGATGGGAAAGAAAGCCTGCCACTATGGAAAAACATTATATTTAAATGAAAATTCACCAAAAACAATGAATTCTGTGGCAATATATATATTCTGCGGCATGATGCAAATTCTGTGGAAAATTCTGCAACCGCAGAATTCCAGGGGCCTTGATTACTGACTTGCCAAATTGAGAAGATGATTAGAACTGGCAGTAATTAGCTTGGCCAGCTACAAACTTTACAATCTGAACAGAACAGTTACAGATGGGATATTTTTCACTGTTTGTTTTAAATGATGTGGACATGAATATGGATGCAGACAGTCACTAGTGTAGAATCTAGTGACTGTTCATCTGTAGTCACCAGTGGTGTCATATTAAATGATGTCATATAACCAGTAGCAAACCTCTTTAACAGAAACAGCTTAGACTGTATGAAGACATACTTGTTCCGAAGCCCAGCTTGATGTCAATCTCACCGACTGAGGAAGTAAGATCCTCTTCAAACAGTAGTGGCACGACTTCACTCCACATGCGAAAAGCTATCTTCAAGGTGTCCCTCTGTTTGTCTATCGGCAGCTGAGCACTGTAACCCTCCCCCAGCAGCCGCCACTTCAGTATTTGCTTTTGAAAACCCCGCTTTGAATGGCTACCATCGCTGAGATTGCTCCTCTTTTTTCGAACATTCTCCAGCAGCATTTGAAAGAAGCGTTTCTTGCGGATACGGGCAGTGTTTGTAATACTGGTAGAAATGTTACTGTTGTTGACTACAAGGGGGCTGTGCACTTGTGTCACATTTTCAGTGGTATTGGCTTCATGAGCAGTGCCATTTACATCTCTGCTAGCTAGGTTATTACTCTCAAGTTTCTTGTCCAAGACATAATCTGGAACTCCACAGCGAGGCCTGTTCATGGTTTCTTTTGTAGCATCATCAAATACACCAGTTGCCGGTAATCCATTAAACTCCTGAAAATGTTTCAGGGCCTTGGCAAACTCTGGGCTTTGTGCAGTAACAGGAGCTTTATACCTTTTAATGTACTGGCTAGATGACTGCCTCTTGGTTAACAAAGTAGAGATGTCTGGTGGTGCTGTATCCTCTCCTTGTGACACTGACCCATACTGGTGTGGCAAGGACTCCCAGTCCACAGGTTTAAGCCAACCGTATCTAGCCAAATATTCCTGAAAAGAGACCACAAAATACAGCTCAGTAGATGTTTCAGGCACCAAAAAACAGATCACAGATAGGATGTATGTGCAGAGACTCTCAGTCATGCATTTTAATAACAACATTGTGGCTAAGTGGAGAGGGACAGTATCAACTTCTAGTATAGAGCTTGATTTTTTTAGACTGAAGCTCCAGAAGTCTGTGATCTACATACCAAAGCAGTGGTCCAAATGGTTTGATGATAAATCACCGTACATTATCTCAACTTCAAATTTTGCTACATGCACCACAAAAGGCAGGTAAAGTAGTGCTTCATTTGTGCTTAGCCATTTGGCAAAGATTGTGTCAAACACATTAAAATTGTTAACAGTAGTGCATCAGATGTGTGGTTCACAAAGGTCACCCCTACTAATGCATTTTCCTCTCCTCATGTGCAAGCAAAAGTTGATGAAAAATGCTCCTTTGTACTATGATGCTGGTTCCCTACCTCCTCCAGGTGCTTTGCAAAGCTAGCAACCCTAAAACATACAGCAACAAAGTTTTGATTAAACTGACAGCATGGGAAACAAACCTGACACCTCCAAATACAGACAAACAAGCCAACAGCACAGAGGTATATGGTGGCACCATGACCGCAGTATTTTATGGAGGAATATAGTGTTCATGAAAGATTACAGGACTGATTACATACAGTAATCCCTCCATTTATCCAAAGATCCAGTGGAGTTAGCAATCACACGTACAGGCTCTCTTACACTGTTCAACCATGAAACTCAGTACTGACTGACCAAGATGCACCACCTCTCTCCAGAGTTAAGAGAATTAACATTTCAAAGTATTTTTTTAACAAAGTCTGAAATATACATTTTTTTGCTTTATTTTCTGGGGATGTTAACTGGTGTCCCACTAGGAAATGACAATTGAGAATGTGACACTGTCAAAAATTTTAGAAGGATATTTTCTCCCACTATCAGCTCGTTCGTATCCCACTAAGCTACTAGAAACTATGGAGAGACCTGGGTTTTGGAGGTGGACTGCACAGCTGCCCACTAATTTGTTGGGGAGAAGCCAGTGAAGCAGGGACACTAACGCACTAGCCCTTCAATTTTAACATGTATGCAACCGTTGCCTGTGTGGTTTGGAAGTTTTTTTTACCGATAAGATAAAAGTAAAGGAGAGTCTGTTGTAACATAGAAACATGGACTTTGACGGCAGATAAGGACCGCTTGGCACTCCCAGCCTGCCCATTTCTCTACTTATTGAATAAGCTGCAGATTCTAGTTAACCAACAGCCTACTTCCTCCTACCCCACACTATAATTGCCTTATGTCTGTCCCAGCCATTTTTGAATTCCCCCACTGTTTTTGACCCCACAACCTCCTCAGGAAGGCGGTTCCATGTGTCCACCACTCTCTCCATGAAAAAATATTTCCTCACATTGCTCCTGTGCCGACCCCCCTCTATCTTCAAATTGTGACCCCTTGTTCTTGCGCATCTCTTTTTCTGAAAGATGCTCCCCTCTTGGACTTTGTTGATTCCCTTGCAGTACTTGAAAGTTTCTATCATGTCCCCCCTTCTCCCTCCTTTCCTCAAGGGTATACATATTAAGCTCTTTTAGTCTCTCTTCATATGGCTTCTGTTGCAGACCCTGCACCATTTTAGTTGCCCTTCTCTGGACTGCCTCCATCCTGTCTATGTCCTTGCGGAGATGAGGTCTCCAGAACTACACACAGTACTCCAGATGGGGTCTCACCAACTGTCTGTACAGAGGGACAGTTGGTGTGACGACTTAACATCGGTGCTCTTTCCGGTCCAACTTGGCTGATAAATTTACAGCTGAACTCTTATTGTACTGTGGTCCTGCTCCTGGTGCCAGAGTCCGGTGTGGTGACAGAGCCTGCTCCCTAGGAAGAACCTCCAGGGTGGCCCTTCAGAGGGCCGGTCACTTTAAGAACTTAGTTGTTTACAGTTTTTAGCCAAATACTGCCTGTATAGGTGTATTTAAGTTGGCTATAATACTTTCATCCCCTTCCAAACCTTTTTTGACTGAGTGAATTATTTTATTTACCTGTTCTATTTTATTGATTTATTTATCTTAAAAGTCTTAATGATATGAGCATTTTAGATTTGGTTTTATTGTACCGCATCTACTGATACAATTTATCCAATTCAATTCCTTGGAATCACGTTGTTCCTGTATGTTAGTATGTTTCAGGTGTTTGGGATTCAAAATAAGTTTGCGATCAGTGTTTCTTCTTTCTTTCAAGTCGAGCGTTGTGCTGACCATGCCTGTAAGCTGCACTGAGCCAGACATGCTAAAAAGATCAACCGATTGGTCCCTTACTCCCTTCTCATCATACTTGTTTGCTACGGTAAGGAAGCTGATATGTATTAGAAATGAACTATGTTAATTGCACTAAACAAAGGTCTTCATTATTTGTGTATATCCATTCTCAGAGAGTCCAAATTTTTCTCTCCCTCTAGGCTGGTAAAGTGTTTTTGAGGATTTTTTTCCCTCTCCCAGTCCCTTGTCTTTAGTCCCGACTGACCCAGTCCTTCTATCTAAATAAATACTTACATCTGAAAATAAATTGACTGCTTGCTGGCTGCCTGCTATTGCTAATTTTTTGCGTGAGCCTCAGCAGAATGGGAGGGGGAGAGTGATGAAAGAGCCTCTGAAAGCAGATGCTACTAAGTTCGTGAAAGTGTGCAATTTGCGTTGTTGCTTACAAACTAAAAGTATGCGAGAGTAGACGTGAGGTGAGAGGTTGATGTGCAGTTGGGGATGGGAAAATTGCAGTTGTCTGTTTCTTTGATTAATGACAGTTCCTAGTGGTGAATGGCAACTCTGAGAGGCGAATGAATCATGCTTTATTTTTTAAATTCTGGTTCAGGAGGGATTCTATAAGTAAAGTAAACAGCAACTGATCCATGTCCCTCTCCAACTGTAAAATGATGGATGCTAGGCTGCTGACAATTAGACAATTTGAATAGGCTGTCATTTGAGTTTGAGAGGGGTGAGGGTCTAGTGTGGTGGGCTTTTGGCCATGCAGCATGGCCAGTGAGTGAGTGAGTGAGTGCGAGTCATCGACATGTGCTAGTACACTGACTGAGGCTGTAGTGCAATTGGGGAAGGGGAAAATGTTGTTCTCTGACTCCTCCATTATTTATGATTCCGTGGCAATGGTGATGGTAACTGTGAGGTGACTCTGGAGATTTTTTTTTATTTTAAGTTCTGGTGTGAGACTTTGTAATATAACCACAGACTGTCACTGAACCACTCAAAACTGTCATAGGGTTTGGGTGGGGGGGCTCTAGATTGTGCTGCATGTTGAGGAGTGAGTGTGTGATTATTTACTGTACCACTTTACCAGTCAATTTTGCTTGCTACTTTGCGTGGTTTGTTGTCTGTCACTCTGCTTAGTGATGAATGATGACAATGTTGATTGATGTCTTTATTTTTCTTCTGTTAATTGGAGCTTGGAGTCAGAGGTTGGACTCTTGTAAAATGGAGGTCAGACCGGAGGATGTATGAAAATGTGTAAGTAACATGGTGGTAGTGGAGTGGTTGGCCAGGGTCCTTAAAGGCATGACATGTGGTGCAGGGTGCAATGCACTAGTCTGTCATTGGTTGCGATCATGTTCGGTGATCACTGACTGCACCAAAGGAATTATGAGGTTTGCTGTTGTCATTATTATGGCCTGCTTCTGTCTCCTCTTTATCACAAAAAAATATGAGGGATGATGAGAACTGCAGGGGAGGCAGAGGCTAGGGTGGTGGCCTGTGTACAACACCATGTAACTGATGAGAGCTGAAGAATGGGATTGTTGGGGTCGGGTGAGGAGGAGGAGGGAGGCTCAGGTGTGCGTGTATGGTAGGCTCACTCTGATGGGTGATGGTCAGACAGACAGGTCATGAATTTGGGGCACAGGGTGACTGACTGGCAGGTTCAACAACTTGTGTTTCAGTTAAGTATTCAAGTACTTCTTGACATTCAAAACTATAATCAGTGTAATGCTTGGCATGCCATGATGTGCTTCTCCCCTCCAATCCCCTCCCCTCCCTCCACCAACCACAAGTAAACCTTGCTCCTCTGGCTGGTGTGTGGTGTGCAGTGATGATGACTCAGTCTGACTCTGTCTACTCTGACTGCAGTCTGCACTCAGCACACCATCAGTTCTGGTCGGAGGATGGGAGAATGTATGGGAGGTTGTGTCTTTTTATGCACTATATCCCCATCCCATAGGCATGCACCAACCCATCTATCCAGATAAACTGTTTGAGTCTGCACTCTGCAGAAGTGTGTGTTATGAGCTTTAATTAGACCAGATTACATAACATATGTAAATTGCTGTAATTAAAGCTCAGTCATTCTCTTTCTGATAAATGATGATGGGTGTGCTGGCAGCGACTTGATTGCTTAAGCTGTAAAATGTACAAATTACTACAGTACAACAAAGCTAGCTATCCTACCCCTTCCCCGAAACCCTTTTGTGTGGTTACTGCACTTTCGGATGGATCTGTCCCATTTCTCAGTGTAGAATTTTCTTTTCAGCTATCTATCCAGTTATCAGTTTTGGACTACTTACCTTTTATTATTAATTGGATTGCATGCATGGTCATGGATGGTCAATTTGTTTTTAAGTTTGTTAATGAATTACTGGCAGTGGTATACTGGCAGTGACTCTGCTGCTCTGACTGTTGCGTCCTGCCCAGGTGTTTTCAATCTGATGATGAAATACTGTGGCTGTGTGGCATGAAATATGCTTTTTTTAATGAATGAAAACAAGAACTGTGTAGAAATCATCACCAACTGGAAAGCAAACTTAAAATGCATACACTTATCTGCATTATTGTGTCTTTTCTAGTTAATAAATGTACACCTCGTAGCCTAGAAGTACTTTTTTATATGCAAAAACATTATTTTCCAATATGCTGAAACTTATCGCAATAATCATAGTATCACGATAATCTGATAATTATTGTGATAAAAAAATCAATATTGCAACACCCCTACCTGAAACTGAACAAAACACACAGAAGCATATATAAAGATTGGGAAGCTTTAGCCATGGAAGAAGTTACAAATTTGCCAGCTATCATCGGTTTGGCGGTTTACTGGCATCATTTGCCTTCTGGTAAAAGTTTGTTCTTTTTGCTGCCCAGGGAGGTTTCTTCTTGTTTTTTTGGCCATATTTATGGTTACGAAGGCACATTGAGGAGAACAGACTGAAAATATAAAACTGCATGTGTGCTCTATATCTTTGAACTGGGTTAAATTTAACAAAACTTTCTTTCTTCAGTGCCTGCTTGTTGCGAGCCTGTTGGTAAAAATCTTGCAAGATTTTGACTTTCACTCCTGAAGCAGGAGAATCTTTTGAGAAACTGCTCAGCAAAACATAAGTTTGGTTAAATCTCACTAAACGTCTGATGGTAGGGTGACTCTTCACTACCATTCTGGACTAAAATAAGATTTACACACTGAAACACGTATTTAAACTGATGAAAGCTTTAAAAGACTTCAGTCTCTAGATTTAAATAATATTGGCAGTGTTTTATTTTATTTTTTTCTCGATTATTTATTTGAAGAGTATTTTTCTCTTACGCTACATCATTGCACTATTGTAGTGCACATTTGCTAGACAGCACTGCAGAACTTACTGACGTTGGATATAGTCTAGATACTTAATATCAAATATTATATAACTATAAGACATAATAATTGCATAGAATTAAGCACTTTACGATTGTAATATTCTATATTTATTGGTATTTTGGTCTAGCAGTTTGAAGTAATTGATGACTACTGAATAATCAATCATTATTTATTGTTTAAAAGGGTGATCAGAATATTGCAATCAGGATTACGATTTAATAGACACACTAACTAATTAATTGATTTATAGCAATTACCTTGCAAATAACTAGAATTTTTAATTTTATGGACAGTTAAGCTTTAAAGGGCACCGATTTACTGGATCGTTTCATATCACGTTGGTATATTGGAGTTCTTTGGATCTATTTACCCAGTTATCAAAGTAAATTAAAATATATTTGAAAGTTTGGACACCTTTATTCTACTTAAATTAAAATCGTGAATACAAGAAGCAGATTGGCTCTCCCATAAATGAGAAAAAACAAGAAGTTGGAGTTGGAAAAGGGAAAAATAAAAACAAAACAAAAATTAAAAAAGTAGAAACTGCAGAAACTGAAGCATCAAAGAATGAAATCAAACAAACTAAAATACATTTTTTGGTCAGAACTTATTCCCCCCTCATGAGGCCTCAACACCAGTAGTTAAACATGTAAATAACTATCTGCAAAATATACAAGGAGAAGCTACATCAGAAAGGACAATGTGCCTAATCTGGATGTAGAAGCTATCTCACTCGGTTCATATTATGTAGAAGAATTTGAACTAACCCAAAACAATACTTTGGGGAACCAGACCTAAGTTCAAATTATTTTCAGAAATCAGTAAATATGACTAAGGAGATATATTATGATCGTTTCCAAGAAAACTCAATAAATGCAGAAGGTGAGTTTCTTCCCCACCATCCGTGGGGCAGGTAAATGGCAAGGCAAGGCAAATTTTATTTATCCAGCACCCAAGCCCTGAAGCTCTGGGCACCTTGCAGTAAAAGGTAGGGTCAATATAAGCAAAAACACAGTAACAATTTATTACAATAAATACATAAATAAAACTTCAGCATAAATTAATTAATAAAATAAATACAGGTCAGTCATCTTCGCCGGGAAAGGCTAAGCGAAAGAAATTAGCCTTTTAGCCGTTTTAAACAGCTCGACTGTTGGGGCATCCTATGATAGCAGCTGGCAGGAAGTATTCCAGAGGGTCACCCCACGACACTAAAAACACAGTCACCAGATGTTTTTAGCCTGACCCTGGTAACGTCAAGGAGGCCCCGAGTCGAGCAGCAGAGGGCGTGGACCGAGGAGGCAGGTGTTAGGAGATCAGACAGATAACCAGGGCCCAATCCGTATAGGGCCTTACACTGTAGGTGAGCAAGCTCACCTTGAAGAGGATGCTCCACCTGACAGGTAGCCAGTGCAGAGCCTACAGGACCAAGGTCATATGACTGGACCTTGAAAGACCCGTCGGCAACCTAGTTGCTGCGTTCTGCACCAGCTGCAGTTGGCGGAGGATCCCTCCAGTGACCCTGAAGTATAGAGCATTACAGTAATCCAGCCTCAAAGTCACAAAGGCATGCACCAGTGATGGCAGGTCTTTGGGCGGAACTAGGGGCTTAATCCTGGTGATGTTCCTCAAGTGGTAAAAAACACTTTTGACCACAGATGACACCTGAGCTTCAAGTGTCAATCTGCTGTCCAGAATAACATCAAGTTCCTGCACCCTAGGGAAGGCCATCAATGGTGTGGATCCCAGAAACAATCCTGTACCCAGTCCATAGGCACTCCTATCATGCCCACGACCTGGCTCAATCACCAGTACCTCTGTCTTGTCCAGGTTCAGACACAACCAGCTGGAGGACATCCAGTCGTTGATCTCAGCCAGGCAGTTGTTAATTACTTCCATGGCATCATGTGTTCCTGGGGCAAAACACAAATACAGCTGGGTATCATCTGCATAGCAATGAAACCCCACACTGTATTGTCTAATGAGCTGTCCCAGGGGCAGCAAGGATACCGCGAATAACATCAGCGACAAGCTAGAACCCTGAGGAACTCTACATGACAGGTGCCTCGGGGAGGAGGAGATATTCTCCATCACCACCCATTGCTCCCTGCCAGAGAGACAGGACTCAAACAAGTTGATGACAGTACCAGCGAGTCCACAATACTCTCGAAGATGATCAAGCAGCACAATGTGATCCACAGTATCAAAAGCTAGGAAGAGATTGAGGAGAACATGAATTGACCTGTCTCCTCTGTCTCTAGCCCTAAGGAGGTCATTATGCACCCTGACTAATGCCATTTCGGTGCTATGCCTAGCCCTTAAACCTGAATGGAATGGTTCATAGATATCAAAGGACATGAGGTGTTCTTTGAGCTGTTGCACCATTAATTTCTCAACAACCTTGCCCAAAAAATGGCAGGCTGGAGATTGGATGGTAATTCATCACCAGGACACCTGGGTCGAGAGATGGCTTTTTCAGGAGAGGTCTCACAAGAACATCTTTCAAGGCATCCAGAAAGATTCCCTCCGACATTGAGCACCGGACAATCCCAGCGAACACCGGGCCTACAATCCCAACACATCTCATCAGGAAACAAGTCAGGGCTGGGTCCAGTTCACAATAAGTGTGCTTTAGCTTCATGATCACCTCAATGACCTCAGCCACCTCCACCAGTTTAAACTGATCCAGACAGACGGGGTGTCTCTGCTCCTGCCAGGCCAATCATAGGACTTGTCTCACTGATGGAATCCCCGCCCAGATGTAGGACACCCTATCAGAGAAAAATAGAGCAAACTCCTCACACGACATGACTGAAAAAGCTCTTTTTGGCTACAGACAGATGGGATGTAACAATCTGTCCACAGTCCAAAAGAGCTGAGATGGTCTGTTTTTCCCTGCAGCAATCTCCCTGGACTGGAACTCTGCCTTCTTACAGTTGATTGTTCCTTGGTACTCATGGTAATGAGCATGCCAGGCCAGTTTATCCCCTTCCAAGCAGGTCTTCCACCAGCAACGCTCCAGCTTCCAACCCTTGGTCTTCATCTCCTTGATATCCTCATCAAACCAAGGAAATCTCAAGTGAGAGGATCTGGGTTGTGTACAGACTGGTGCGATGGTATCAAGTGCTTTAGAGACCACCATATTATAGGCAGGCACCACCTCACTCACACCAACTGCACATGCAGCATCTACACTAGATAAGTCAGCCACCACCAGGAGTCCCTCTGGGGACAATCCCCTTAAAAGGCAGTAGCTGACCATCTGAGCAGAGGAGGGACTTCTGGGGGGGAGGGGCACCGAGCAGGAACTTCACCGTGCAATGATCAGCCCAAACAACCTGATCAGTCATGAGGTTAGCAACCTCGAGCCCCAGTGAGAAGACCAGATCGAGCATGTGGTCGTGGTGATGGGTCGCAAAAGTAATGACTTGTGTCAGGCCCAGTTATGACAACAACTATAGGAGAGCCATACACAAACACAATTAAGTTCTTCACAATCCGATTATTTTATTTCTTGATATATCAGATGCCTCAACATTTTGGCAGTATATGGCTTTTTCTGGGGGACTCTCTTTTTACTGAGCTGATGATCTCAATCCACTGCCCTCCTAAATCTTTCACAGATTTTCAAGTCAACTGTATATACTCAAAATAGACCTCCTCTAGTATGAGCAAAACTTTTCATTCTATAAGAGATATGAGGTTCTCTCTTAAGCATGTTCATTCTCATACTAGAGCACACATACACTCGCCACATACACACCACACACACCCAACCCAAATCAACAGAAATTTCCCACCCCACCAGAGCCACTCCCTAAAACTCCCACCTTTCAAACAATAAGTTAAAATAATAAATAGGACCAAAACTTTAGTTTGCAGGCAAGACAAAAATCAGTACTACAAAATGAAATATGATTACAGCTCCTTCTCAGAGCAACGTCCAAGGTCTACTGCAGAGTTCGAAATAAAATAAGCAGCAAAGATTTTCAGAGGCAGACCTCACTGATAGAGGAAAAAGTCACAGTACACTCTCACCAGACTGTGAAATAATCCCACAGGAACTATGCTCTTACCATAAAGTTCCTAGAAATGATACTAAGGGACTGCACTGCTGCAAAATGTTCATTTAAATATTGGAGGAAACTCTTGAAAAAGACAATCTTTCACACAACTCCTAAACTGGGCCTGCTCTCACTTGCCCCTGGCTCAGAATCATCTTAGAGGTCACCAAACAGGAATAGATTCACCAAGCCGGTCCCAAAGTATGTAATAGTCCTCACAATCAAAACATTCCACAAAAAGGCTGTCAAAAATTAGATTTGAGAAATTGTAGGGTAACAGATAGTTTATCTCAAGTAATACAAGATTGAGGGCCAGACGTTCAAAGCTTAGCGCAGTGCGCAAACCAATAGTGTGGGAATAGCGCAGGACTAGCACGAAGCAGCAATATTCAAAGGACCTGTTAGCGTGCGCTAACCGCAGTGGCGCGGGGCAAAATGATAATGTATGCAAGGGGCACTAAGGGGTATTCAAAGCCATAGTGCCGCGCTATGACACATAGCATGGCATGTAGCGCGGCACAAGCTACCGCCTATAAAAGGCTGGTTTTAACCCAGGGCAAACCACCTAGGGGGAGTGACCACACCACGAAGTGGAAATGTGTACTGCACCGATAGCAGTGATGCTCCCACTGATGGTACCAGTAGTGGAGGAGGAGGAGAGGGAGCAGGCCCAACATGGGCTGCAACGCAGGCCAAGGAGATGGTATGCTGCAAACAGGTGGTACCGGCCCAGGGTCTCCTTCGAGACCCTACCAAATGAGAACATCACTGGCTGGTACAGGATGAACAGGGGTATGTTGAGGCAGCTACTGTATGTGAACTCCTGCATGAGCAGCTGCACCCCAACACCAGATGCAGCCATGCCATGACAGTAGAGGAGAAGGTGACAGCAGCGATGTGCCTCCTTGCCACAGGGATGTTCCAACGACCAATGGGGGACACCATCGGGGTATCGCAGTGTGCCACCTCATGCCTTCTGACCGAGTTCCTTGAGGTTTTCCTGCCAGATGCTGGGGAGTTCTTAGTATTCACCAACACGGCAGCAGAGCGCAGAGAAACCATGCAGCAATTCTATCGAGTTGTGCACCTACCAGCGGTACTTGGTGCCACTGACTGCACCCATGTCCCCATCCGTGCACCACCTGGTGATGGCAGTGAGGTATATGTCAACAGGAAGGGGTACCACTCCATCAATTGCCAGGTGGTGTGCGATGTGACTGGGCACATCAGAAATGACTCTGCACAGTACCCCGGCAGTGCCTACAGTGTCTTCATCTGGCACCAGGCCCAGCTGTGCCAGGCATTCAAGGAGGGCAGGATTCCCAGTGGGCACCTAGTCAGTGAGTAGCAGCAAACAAGGCACACACACACACACACACACACACACACCACAGCAGGGGTGGGGACAGGCATGGGAAGCCAAGGAAGGGGCATGGGAGAGCAACACAGGTGGTGCAAGACAGCAATGGGCAGACAGCAGTACATCACTAACAGGTGCACATCTCTCAACAGGGGACAGTGCCTATCCCCTTTGACCCTGGCTGCTGACACCGGTACCCCGGCCAGCCGCAGTGGCCAAAGAGATGTACAACAAGGCACATGCCACCACCAGAAACATCATAGAGAGGGCGTTTGGCATACTGGAGATGCGCTTCCAATGCCTAAACACGTCAGGCAGTGCCCCACCACAATATAAGCCTCAGAAGGTATGCCGTATCTTTCTAGCCTGTTTTATGCTGCACAACATGGTAATGAACTGTGGGATACAGGCACCTGAACCTCAGGGACAGGTCGACAGTGACCCAGAGCCAGCGGTCAGGGGGATAGTGGAACAACTCAAGAGGAGGGATCCTCGCATGGCCCGCAGGGCCCTAGAGCACAAGCCCGCCATCATCAGGACACTGTCACAAGCCAGAAGGTGAGTACAGACTGCACAGCAACATGACACAGAACATTGGTAAACAGTTTAATATGCACAGACAACCACAACAGTGCTGACAACAAATACAGCAGGAGCACAACACAGTGGCACTGAATGCACGTGTAAAGGCGATGTGATGGGTGGGTTGTGCAGGACACATGTGAAGAGGACACATAGTCATGGTACAGTGATGTGGGCAGTGCCTGATGTGTGATGGCAGTGTGGGGAGGGACACCACGGCCGTGCATGTGAAACTGTGCAAGTGACAGCATGTGTGAGTGTGTGTCAGCGTGAGTGCAAGTGTGAGCAGGTGTGTGGGAGTGCTAGTGTGCACATGGGAGTGTCAACCGTGCACAAGTGCATGGCAGCTGTGCCTATCTCTGGTGACAACCATCACGCACATAGTGCACACCACATGCATGGGACACAGATCCAGGGGTGCTCTGAGCTGAGGACATATTAGGAGAGGACCATGGTGAGGCAGGCAGGGCAGACTGCCTGTGCCCCCGCCAACCAGCGGAGCTGGACAGGGCGGCCAGACGCCCACAGCAGCTCTGGGTGCCTGCTGATGCGCATGATGCAGTGGTGCTTGAGCCAGTGCCAGTCCTGCGGCTGCGAGTGGTCCACCTGTGGGCCCCTGTGCCTCGGGCACACTGACCCCCTTGCAAAGCCTGCTGCCCGCCATGCACCCCACGCAGCACTGTGATGAGGTCGACCACCACACCCGTGAGCCCAGCAAAGCCATGGTCCAGTGTAGCACCCATGCGGCCCAAACTATCCTCGGCTTGCTGTTCCGCCCATGCGAAGACCAGGGACAGCCACTCCTGCATCTGTGACAGCTCATGCCTGAGCTCCCACCGCAGGCCATGCTGGTTCAGCTGTGCCTCCTGCTGCGATGTGAGTGCAGCCTGGAACAGAGTACAGGCCCCAGGGTCACCCTCAATGGCAGCTGGCGCTGGTGCCTGCAGCTCACCAGGGTGGGGACGCCACTGCACCAACGGCCTGTCTTGCCACTGCAGGCCACTGGCAGTGGGCCGTGATCCCTGCGGGACCTGCACCCCAACCCGCGGAGGGCACCACATGTCCAGCGGGGCACACCGTCCCCCACATGGCCAACCACCGGCTGCACTGGTACACCCATGCTGGCATGGCAAACCACCCTCCTGGCACCCGTGTTGTTGACTGCGCCCTGCCCCACCCGTGCCCCCCTCCACAGGCCCTTCCACGGGCAGGCTGTAACCCCCCTCCGACACATCCGTCTCCATGTCGCTGGTTACTGTCAGCAGGATCACTTGCCCACCACTGAGATCCTCCACCTGGGCATCCCCCAGGGCTGCACTGAGGTCCAGGTCCCCATCATCATTGGAGCCCCCTCCAGCAGCTGTACCTCATGTCCAAGTGAGTACCACACACGGTGCGTGTCCGAGGGTCCATGACCAGCACCTAGTCCAGATGTCGACAGCAGGTTCTCCTCCTCCGCCTCTGCCTCCGGTCCCAAGGCAGCCATCCCAGCGTGGTTCTGGCATGCTGCAGGCCCTGTACACACCACTGTGGAAGAAAACGGGACAGGGTCACTGACTGGTACGTGCACAATGCGCCCCACCACCACCAGTACATGCACACCCTAGGAAACGTGCCACCCGCCACAGACATACACACCCCACACACCAGCCCCACAGCCACAAACTCTGGCCACATGCACACACCCACACCACAGTGCACATGCCCCGGCCTGTCAGCTGTGGTGGCAGTCATGCCGGGCACTGTTCGTATGCAAACCTGCCCCACGTGCACAGTGTGCACAGCAGAGCACCCCCACAGTGCACCCCAGGCACGACACCAACACCACCATCCAGCACCTGTGCTGTCACACCATGCAGGGTGAACACATGCGGATACAGACCTGTCCTAGGTGGTGTGAGAGGCATCTCACACCCACCACCTGGTACACCAGCAACGGCCACTGGGTGAAGTGTGGATGACACCACGGCCATGAGTGGGTCCTCCTCCCACTGTTGTGCGATTGTGGGCCACCACTGGTACGCAGCATATCGTGGAGCTGCTGTGCTTTCTCCTCCTTTGTCTGGCACAGCAGGCCACTCCAGCGCTTGTGCACTGCATCCGCCGTCCTGCCACGTCCGTCAACTGCATTCGCCCCTGCCATCACCTCATCCCACGCCTGGCGCACCACCGCATCTGTCGCCTTGTGCTGCCACAGTACTTGCTCCCTCTCCTTCACACTATGGTCCTCAGCTCATCCTATGAAAAGCAATGTGCCCGTATGCGTTCAGGTCATTCTGCACTACCTATGGGGGTGATGTACAGGGACATGTGTCACCAACTGTGGTGGGCCTGTGCTGTGTGGCACAAGCAGAACAGTATGTGCATGCCACCCCAATGGTGGCACTGGTCACATGGTTGTGGCACTGGCCAGCATGTGCAAGTACAGCGCACACAGCCACAGTGTTCTGGGGACACCCCTGTGTGCACAGTGCCACTGCATGGCTGTTGGCGTAGGGACTGCACACACTGGACCCACAAGGGCACCGCCGACACCCATAACAGATATGTGTACCCCGAGATGGGGCCATCCCAATGCCCACCACTTGGCAGTGCATCGTGCCCCCATCAGCCACCTAGGGCACATGTGCACGGCACACAGGGCGTGAACACTGTAGATGGTATGCATACAATTGCAGGCTACCAGGCACAGACCACACGGTGCTGTCGATGCCACATTGGGATCCACACAGTCGTGACCTGTGACCCCTGGGCTATAGCCGTGTACCACCATGGAGCGTCTGCGACCCTCCACGTCCCACATCCAGGGCAACTACTGAGGGTCCATGGACCCCATGTCAGTGAGCCACTGTTGCAGGGCATACCTGTAGGCCGCACTGGGCCCCCCGTGCCTGTCACACACAGTGTGCAGGCAGTGTCTGCATGGTGCCGACTGACGCAGGAGCATGGGCCCAGCACACAGACCAGTCTGCTGTACAGCCGGCCCAATGGCCATGTGCAGCATTATGCAGCACTGCGCTGGCCTGTGGGCTGCATTTGGCAGCCCTGTCCCCAGCCTGTACAGCTGTGTTCTGCAGGTACACAGTGTGTACGCCCCAACCCTGTGTTGCACCAGTTCCCTTCCACCAGGCACCCGGCTGCTATCCAGACCTGCCTACCACTGCTCTGCCTCCTGTGGCATGGCTCCTTCTGTTGTGTCTGTACGTCTGCAACCTCAGCTGTGTGCTGTATTCCCACAACACACCACCGGTGGAGCACTGCTTGCCCTTTTACAGCCCAGCTGGGCAATCCTGCTTGTTATGCATGCAAATCATCAGATAATGATATGCTAATCACAGTGTTTGCACCATGCATGCACAAGTACCCTCATTTGCATCTGCCAGTTGAATATGGGCCTGACTAGCACTGGGGCAAACTGCTTAGTGCCGTGCAAATGTTAGCGCTGGGCTAAGTGGTGTCCAGTGCTGCACTGTCCCTGTAGCTCAGTGCCATGTGGCACAGCGCAGCACTCAGTGTGTCCCCTGTGCCATGCTAGCATCCAGGTTTAGCGCTGCATAGCGCTGCGCTAGCCCACACAGCACGGCGCTCTGCGCATGCATATTGTGTCTCAGGGTTGTGACGGGGTCACATGCGCAGCTGGCATGTCGGTAGTGCCACGCTACATCATGTGATAGCGTGGCGGTACAGCACAGTGCTGGAGGGAGCAGGGTGTGGTACAAGCAGAGCAGCTCTACAAGTGGCAGGGTTACTGTGGTGTTTGTGCAATGCCGGGGTAGGCGGCAACGAGCTGTAGTGCACAGGGACAGGCATTGGGGTGGTGGAGACTGCCAACCTGGTGCAGCTAGTGCAGCAGAGGCACAGATGGCTCTTTGGGGAGGTCAAGGAGGGTGACCTCCCATGCCAGCAGGTGTGGGCCTCCATTGCCTGGAAGCTGAGTGCCCGCATGGGCATTGCCTGTGATGCCAAGAAGTGTCAGCATCGCTACATGGACATGCGCCATTGGCGGCGGCAGCAGCTGGAGTGCTTTATGCGCACGGTGCATGAGGGCACTGTGCCTGTGCCAGGTAAGTGGCATTGCACGTTGATCACTGCTATTATGTGCCTGTCGGACTGCATGTGTGTGTGTCTGCACGCGCATGTGTGTGCGTGCACAGGTGTGCTACTCTGTTTGGACACATGTGGCACGGGCAAGGCCACACATGTTGGCCACCTAGGGGGGAATCACGGTACAGGGTGTGTGGCAGCATGCACGGTGGGAGCATGGTGCATGCTGTGTCCATGGGGGGGTGATACGGGTGTGGGTGGCGGATCAGGACATTATTGGTGGCAGGACCTGGTACAGCACCAGCCTGCAGCCAACACCACTGTGGTGCAGGGGTGCTGTCCCTAGGACACTGACGGTCTACACACACAGGTGTGCGGACAGTCACAGTGCACTTGAATCTGGCACTGTTGCACCACTGCGCTGCCATGCCAACATGTCCTGTGTGCCTGGCGCATGCTCGTGGACCTTGCCACCTTCTGTGTGGGTGTGTCCTATGTTCAGCCACTGACCCTGGGCGTCCCTGTACGTGCAGTGTTGTGGGGGTTGCATGTGCATCTTGCTGTGCTGCTCACAGTGCATGCTGTGTATTGCGCTAGCGCTGCTGTTTCCCCTGTCCACTGTAGAGCAGATCAAGCAGCACAGAACCGCAGAAGACAGCTGAGAGGTGCCCCAAGACAGGCAGAGGGGCAGACCGAGGGTGCCAGCCATGCTGCAGCGGACGCAGGAGAGCAGCCCTGAGAACATGGGCCTGTTGCATGAGTACCTGTCTTGTTACTCTGTGGTGATTCACTGTGATGTGTGGTTCATTCTGTGGTCTGCCAGTGACTGGGCTGGTTGCATGGCTGCCATGGGCATTGGCCAATGGTGTTGTGGCACTGTGCTGGGCTGCGCACCAGTGTTGCACACCACTGCCGGGATCTAGCTGTCAGGCCGCTGTGCCCTGTGGGGAAGGGGGGGCGCTGTGGGCCACTGTCAGCATGCATTGCTGTGAGGGTGCCAGATGGTGGTGGGGGCTGTGGTGGTGAAGGATCAGTAGGGCACACAAGCTGTCAGTTGCCATGCTCACCTCTGCGGTGCAGTGTGCTCTGTCCCTCCACCCCACAGTTCCTCGCCTGTGCACGGTTGGCATTGCCTTGCTGTTCACGGGCTTCACTGGACAGGTCGGATGTTCGCTGCCCGCGTGCATGTTGTGGCTGCAGGGCACCATGCTCCATGCCTCCCGGGGGCCTTGCTTGGCGGCATGTGTCAGCCCACCCCTGCCACGGTCTGCACCCTGTTTGCCTGTTCGGCCCTGGCGTGGGTCAGTCATTGGCCGGCCACTGTGACTGCACTGCGTTACTCTGGTGCACCTTTGGATGATGTTGTGCTCTGCATCCTGGTACATTGCCATCTGTCTTTGGGCAGCATGTCCCGATGTGTGGGTGCCCTTATGCATGTTGTGGCATGGCCCTTGCACAAAGCTATCCAGGGGACTGTATGTATGTCTGCCCTGTCTCGCGGTGTGCAGTGCTGGGGTGGGTGGTGTCACCTGTGCCATGGTTCTGTCGAGCATGTCGTCAACATGTCTGTTGTGTATTGGGATGGTGCCTGTGTCACCCAGCCCTGCAGTGTGGGCACCTTCTGGGTGGGTCTACCATTGCGTTCCTCAGCTTCACTCAGGCATGTCTGTCGTGACATGCTGTCCATCTTCGTATGGCCATCTGTGGCTGCAGTATGCCCCCTGGCCAGTTTCCCATACTTACAGTCTCCCCATCCTCTTGTAGGTCCACTCCATTCATCATTGTGGGTGACCAGGCCAGTGGAGTCGGATATCATGGAGGATCTGCTGCGCTGCATCGTCCGCCAGCAGAGGACGCTGATCGAGCAGCAGGCCATCATTATCTTGGAGACCAGGAGGGTGGCGGCTGTCCTGGAGGCTAGTCTGCTGGATCCAGCAGGCAATTAGCCATACCCATCATCCCATATTCTGCTGGCTATCCACCCTCCTCTTCTGGACTGTTTTTTTTTTTCTGGCCTCTGTTCCTGTGTCCCTGTTTGCATCCTCCTCCCCTTCCCCCCTTCTCCGTTGCCTTCCTGTACATAATGTAAATATGTAAATATGTTTTGCATGTCACGGTTTAGGTAGTTTATTGTGTATTCTTGTTGTTGTTCATGTAGAGGGCTTATTTTCTGTTAGTGTTGGGGGGGGGGTCTTGGCATTTCTGTTTGTAGAGTTTGTACTGTTGTCTTTCTTTGTTTGGGGGTGGGTCATCCAGTGGTGGTTAGGGCATTAGTTGTTCACTGTCAGGTTTTGTTTTTTGATTTTGTATGGTTTTGCATTACTGTACTGTTCCCATTACTTTTCCATTCGTTTGTATACTATTACATTCCAGTTACTACAGTTTACTGTGTCCTGTGTTGTTCTTGGGTGTTGGGGTTTCACTTGGTTTGTACTATACCATGGGTCTCCCACATGGGTCCTGGTTGTTGCTTGCCATTCCCGTGCATGTGTGTCATATTCCCGGTTCTGCACTGCAGTCTGCTCCTGGGACCTCATTTCGGGCTGTGTTTCCTTGCATGTGTCCCAGGGTCAGGCTGTCTCACCTCTACACTGTGTTCCATTGTGTGTTTGCACTGCCTGCCTGGGTGCTATATTCAGTGCTGTCTTATTTGCTATATTCAGTGCTGTCTTATTCCGGGGCTGTTTTTGCCCTGCACTCTTGGCCCTGTTTGTCCAGCTTCCTTTGCTTGCTATATTTAGCTGGTTTTGCTCAGGGCTGTCCCTGTTGAATATAGCTTGCCTTTTGCTCCAGGCTAAGTTTGCCCACCGAGCAGTGCTACTTTAGCCCCGGAGTATGGTTTTGAATATCTGGCCCTGAGACTTCACAATAATGGGCTTAAAGCAACTGGTTAATAAAAGAGATCGGTGAATACTAAAATAGAGAATTCCAAAATTCCACTTACACCTTTATCAATTTCACCAAGATTATCTCAAGCCTTCTCTTTTATGGACAGATCAGACCCTATACATTTTCCACACCCACCAAAACAAGTGGAGAAAGCTGATCAATCATATAATTATTATAAAGATTTTTTTTACAGATGAAGGAGACTTTACATCTTCCTCCGCACCATCAAAACAAATGTTAGAGATTATTAAAAATCCTTATCATGCGAACATTGTTATTTTAAAACATTTGTGGGTGTTGAAGCCACTTTAAGAACAGATGGATCACAGGGGGGAGGGAGGTGAGCACTACTCCCTTCACAAAAGAAAGGGTCCTACAAGAGCTTGCTAAGCTCAGGGTGGATAAGGCAATGGGACCTGATGGCATACATCCCAGGGTACTTAAGGAGCTAAAGGAGGAACTAGCAGAGCCATTAGCAGAATTGTTTAGTGAGTCTCTGAGCACAGGAGAGGTCCCAGAAGACTGGAGAAGGGCTCATGTGATCCCGCTCCACAAGAGTGGTAGCAGGGAGGAGGCGGGAACTACAGACCAGTCAGTCTTACCTCAGTAGTGGGCAAGATTATGGAGGCACTCCTTAAGGAAAGGATAGTGCAACACCTGGAATCCATAGGGGCACAGGATACAAGACAGCATGGGTTTACAAAGGGAAGGTCCTGTCAAACTAATCTCATAGATTTCTTTGACTGGGTAACCAGAGTGGTGGACCAAGGGGGAGCAGTTGATGTCGCCTACCTTGACTTCAGCAAAGCTTTTGACACTGTTCACATAGAAGATTGATAAATAAGCTAGGTAGGCTCGGGGTGGGTCAAGTTGGTCAACTGGGTGGCAAACTGGTTGACTGGCAGAAAACAGAGAGTGGTGGTAAATGGTATACAGTCAGAAGAGATGCAAGTCACAAGTGGGGTACCTCAGGGATCAGTCCTGGGGCCAGTCCTATTCAACATCTTCATTAGTGACCTCGCAGATGGACTAGAGGTAAGGCTTGTCTGTTTGCAGATGACACCAAGATCTGCAACAGAGTAGATGATCCAGATGGGGTGGGCAGAATGAGAAGAGATCTGGATAAACTAGCAAAATGGTCAGAAGAGTGGCAACTGGGATTTAATGCAAAGAAGTGCAAAATCATGCACATAGGGAAGAGAAACCCTGAAGCCACTTATAGGCTGGGAGGGAGTTGCTAGCAGTCACAAAGGAAAAAGAGACTTGGGCATCATCATCACTGATGACCTAAATCATCAAGCAGACCTCTAAACATTAGGTAAAGGACTGAGGGGTGTTAGGGTGTATTAGTAGAGGTATCACAAGTCGTAAGAGGGAGGTAATAATCCCTCTGTACAAGACATTGGTTAGGCCCCATCTGGAGTATCGTGCAGTATTGGAGGCCACACCTTCACAAGGACATTAACAAATTGAGGCAGTCAGAAGGAGCAGCCAAAATGGTGCAGGGACTGCATCAGAAGACATATGAGGACAGATTAACGGAGCTCAATATGTATACCCTTGAGCAAAGGAGGGAGAGAGGTGATATGATCGAGACATTTAAACACCTTAGGGGCATAAACAAGGTGAAAGTGTCTAACATGTTTAAATATAAGAAAAATAGCAGGACAAGAGGACACAGCATGAGATTAGAGGGAGGCCGATTAAGGGGAATATGAGGAAATTCTTTTCACAGAAGGGTGGTAGATGCATGGAATAGCTTACCACAAGAAGTGGTGGCTATGAATACAGTGCAGGGCTTCAAACAGGCATGGGATAGGCATAAGGGAGCAATACAAATGACTATGAATAGATAGGTCACTGACAGAGCAAAGGCCGATGGCACATTTATAAGGTAGAAAAAGAAATGGGCAGACTGGATGGGCCTTGCGGTCCTTATCTGCCGTCAACTTCTATGTTTCTATGTTTCTAGATGTGTTTTATAACAAAGTGTTGCTGGATAAAATGACTAAGGACCCTAATGTACCTGAAGACACAATAGAACAAGCAGGGCAAAAAGTGTCTGTGAATACAGAAACACAAAATAAAGCATGTCAGCTTCATTTACCACATTTATTTAAAAAAGGAATGGAGGTGATTCAAGAATTTAGAGATGTGCAAGAAGCTTCAAAAACAGGGGAAAAAGAAAGCAACAAAGAAAGCTCAAAGACAAAAGAAGGGAAAACACATTTCAAGTATGAAGACAAAAATCAATCCTATATTAAAGAATAAGGAAAAGTCTCAGGGAGCACTAAATATAAAAAAAGAATCAAACAGGGAAAAATGATACAGAGGTGGTTAGAAAAGAAAATGTAGTACTAGCCCAAACTATATCTACGGACCAAGAGAATGAATTCCGGACTTCTGTGATGATGCATATGTGACTGTACAACAGAAAAAGAGGGAAGACTAAGGATGCCCAACCAAAATGCCCAAATGGTGATGCCAGTAGTACTAAAAGACAAAACTAAAATAGAAACTACTCAGGAGGAGGAATATTTGAGATTTACAGAATTGAAAGATTATTTAAAGAAACACCTCAAAAACTGACAAAATGGGTTACTCAACTTTTACCATCGGCAGAACAGACGACTGATGAAATTTATATTATGAGATCTCATAGTCAATCTTGTACTAATTGTGTTTTGTTATATTGTAAAACATGGATACTGACATCTAAAATGTGGGATATGGAAGATGAACTAACACACAAAGGAATTTATATTCGCCCACCCTATTTGGTACCAACAGTATCTCAAGAAAATGCTGAGAGTAAAGTACAGCAGAGAAATACAGGTAATCTGAAAGACAGTTTTTAAAGTGATATCTGATAATAATAAATCTGTTATAATAGAATGGGAAAACAAAATGTTATCACTTTTTGGATGTAAACAAAAAAAAAAACAATATATAAGTGCCTTAAAAGGAGAAATTGGAACCTTTTTGTCCTGTGCATTAAATATGAACATTAGTAAAAATGCAATTGGACAAATTAAAGTCCATTCTGGAGAAAAAAGTTGCCCTCAGATAGACTTCACATTTAGATCTACTAAATTAGTTGCCCTTCTTTTAAGAGCCACCCAGAAATTGGACAATTGTTTGTAGCTATCTGACTGACTTTAGAACAGTGGACGGTGAGACGACAGAAATAAGGTACAAGAATAAACTGTGATACAGGAAAGTCACAACCCATTTATGCTACTTTCTCACCTTGATCTGATCTGAACTGACAACTAACACAATATAGATGAATTAATTGACTTTGCATAACTTCAAAAAAAATACACTTATTGTCTTGGAACATAGAGGGACTCTGTAACAAATTGGCAGATGGGGAATATAAATCCTTTTTATTGACAAACGATATGCTATGTTTACAAGAGACATGGGGAACAGATAATCAGCCACCATTACTTTCCGGATATACGGGATTCATTGTAACCACAGTCACGACTAAGAACAATGGTGGACCTAGTGCAGGTTTAATAATTTAAATTAAAACATTATTAAATATTACAGTTCACCGAATTGAAACTGAATGAGAGAGATTCAATTACTGAAATTAGATAAGGATAAGCGGAAAACAATTCTAGTAAATAGATACATCCCACCTCCAGTAAAAAAACTCTAATGACAATATTATTTGGGAACAGTTAATCTACATTAAAACATTATTAAATATTTCAGTCCACCCAATTGAAACCCAAATGAGAGCGATTCAAGTATTGAAATTAGTTCAGGATAGGTGGGAAACAATTCTAATAAATATATACATCCAACCTCCAGTAAAAACCTCTAATGACAATATTATTTGGCAACAGTTAAACATACAAATTGACCAAATCATAGAAAAGTAAGAACATCAACCAGTTATATTAATAGGGGATTTTAATGCACAGATTTCTAATACAAAAAATATTCCTACTTCTCCAAGTGAATTTGTAGAAGCAATAAATATTATTAATCAAAAGCTTCAATATATTAAAAAGACAAAAGACAAGGTTGCTAACAAAAGAGGAAAAATCCTCTATCAAATAATGGAGGAAGCACATTTTTGCCTGTTAAATGGAAGACCAATACATGATCAAGAAGGTGAATAGACATTCATCAGATCACATTGATCATCAGTTATAGATTTTGTATGGGCAAATTTAGAAGCAGCTAAATTATTTGAGGGTTTAGTTACTCTAATTCATCCAGAATCAGCTCATTTCCCCCCATGCAAACAGTATGGCAAACAGATTGTGCACCAGACATATCTCAAAATTTAGTTTCACAACCATAGATTGAAATAATTTTTGCCGATTTAAATGGCATAGACCAACACTAAATATGTCTGATGAAATTTTTAGTTGACTATATTAATAATTTGAAATCAGAAATAAATACACTTACAGAAATAGGGAAAATTATTAAAATATTGGATTATATTACACAATATGTTAGACCCTTTTTTACTCAAACAACTTCTGAATCTGAGAGAGAGAAGACTTGGTTTGATGACATCTATAAGAAAGCTAAAATTCCCATAAATCATTTAATTTGTACCTATAGAAAACATTCTAATTTAAACAATAAGAAATTATTGAATGAGAATAGGACACAATATATGGAAATTATAGAACAAGAAAAGAAAAAGCACCATGTTATGATGTACTAAGTACAGTACAACTGTGATAAAAAAAAGATACAAAGCAATTCTAGCTGTTGGTCAGTCAAGGTTTTAAACAATATTCCAGTAAAACCGAGGCCGCGATTACCCCCAGCAAATTGGGACAAGCACCTTAAAAAATTATATTTTTCCATTGAAGAACAGGGCTTAAATCTAACAAGATGTCAAGAGTCAACTATGTTTCCCTGTCCCTTTTACATAACCTCAACAGAAATAAAAGAAGCCAATGATAAAACATCTCTAAATAAGGCTCTGGAACCCGATAATACCTTAGCTGAGGTGTATAAAGCATTTCAAGATTAGTGATTGCCAATATTATACTACCTATATAATTATGGCTGTCAAGATGGTCTTTTTCCTAAGATATGGGCAGGTAGTATAATTTGTCCTGTTTTCGAAAACGGTGGCATAAATAGTCTGAGTATGTACAGACCCATAAGCTTATTAGATAGAGGGCAACAAATATTTTGCAGAATAAGACTAAATTGGATGCAACAATGGGTTGAAGAAAATAGTCTCCTAACTGAAACACAAAATGGATTCAGAGCTGGTCGTTTGAGAGTCCTGAGTCATCTGATATGGAAATATGTTAATATAAAGAAGACAAAAATATATTGTTTTATTGATTTAAAAGCCACTTTTGACTCAATTAGCCAGGTTCTCCTGTGGCAAAAATTAAAAGCCTGTAACATTCATTCCAACTTAGTGAATATTATTATTCAGTTGCATCAGAGTAGCTGGTTTAGTGTATGATATAATCAAGATGGTAATTTAACTCTTCAAATAAGTATGAATTTGGGGGTAAGATAAGGCTGTTTACTAACTCCCCTTTTATTCAATTTATATTTGAATTCAATAATATTGTCCTTAAACAATCTTGAATTTCATTCCCAATCTATATCTAATGTAAAAATGCCATGTTTAGCCTACGCAGATGGCGTGCTGTTAATTTCCTCATCGAAGCTTGGATTATGAGCCAGCCCACCGGCATAGCGGTTGGATTTACGTCTGTGACGCCGACGACCCAGGTTTGGGAATGGACCCAGGTGTTAGAGGGCAGGCTGGGGGGGGAGATGACTCGATGGCTTGCCTTCTCCCAGGAGAGAGGGTGGTATATGGCCCAGTGTTTGCTAACCTCTGGAGGAGGCCAGAAGCATGACAGCACATCCAGTCATGACTCATGCTGCATAGTGAGCATGATGGATGTCAGCTTACATATTGCCATCCTAGCACATCACACTCCCAAAGAAAAAACAGGAAAAGGTTCCCTGACTGGCCAGGTGATGGTTGCTGGTCCCCCACCACCATGAAACTCTAGACAGCCTGGATCGATCCCAGCAGCACCCGGGCCAAGTAGTTGCACTGGCCGCCCCCACCGGCACTTTCTCCTTGGGGGGACCAGTCCGATGAAGGGAAATGTCATGTTACCTGGGGGGCTGCAAAGTGGGGTGGTGGATGGTGGCGGGGAAGGAGTGCCAGCTGGGTGCACCCAGGTAACCCGAAGGAGTGGGTGGTTGGTGAGCACGAGAGGCACAAAAAAAAAAGATGAATTACAGCAACTGCAAATCAATGCAAGATCAACAAATTGACAAGAGAGATAAAACAAATATGATTATTTTTGGAAATAAAAACAGGGTATTTCCATCACTATATCTAGACAGATCTAACATAGAGACATTGGAGAACTATGATTATATGGGTATAACGTATACGTAAAATACATCATGGACTCCATATATAACACAGATGACCAAGAAATTAAACATAGCATTTAATGCGTTCAAGAGATTTAATGTTAAATTTGGTCAAAGTTTGGTAGTTGGTCTTTTGAAGGTTATGAATGCTAAAATTAAAACAAGTATATTATATGCCACTGAAATTTGGTCAATGTCAAATTTGAAATCACACAAAGTGCTTATTAATGAAATGTACAGATACATATCTTGGGTCCCTCAGTCTGTGCCAGTTGAAGTTTTCAGACAAGAACCCAGGCAGATTTCTCTTACAACTATGACACTAGAAAAAAGACTTCTATTCATTCTGAAATTATTTCTCTTTACAGAAAATTGTTTGCCAAGATTGTGCCTGAAAGAGGAACTAAATTATAAACAAAGTAATCTTTTCCCCAACTATAACAACAATTAGGAAAGTATTATTACCACTCACGTCTGGGCACCTTTTATATGAAATCTATACTAGGCCTTTTCAGGAGATAAGTTTACAAATTAAAAATAGATTAGTGGATGAGGCACTTGTTACAGACCAAATAAAAACAAACCAACTGGTGAACTATAGATGGTTCAAAAAATTAATGACTCTTAAAGATCTAGAATATTATCTTTCTGTTTTAACAGATCCATAAGATTGCAGAATATTAGCCAGATATAGGATTGAGTTGTATCCCACAAATTATATTTTTCTTAGAAAAGATTAGGAGTTACATCCCCATTTTGTAAAAGTATGAAAAACATAGAGGATAATTTAAAACACATTATTCTGCACTGTCCGCTTTATGAGAAGCAAAGAACATTTTGGCTGGGACCCATTTTGGCCACCCTTGGTTTTCCCCCTGATCAATTATTAAGCTGTTTAATTCAAGGGATTCTGGAATATTAAAACGTCTCTGTAAATTTTTGATTTCACTTAAATTACAAGATATCTGTAATATTTTGCTGTATGGTACCTGTGGTACACACTTTGTATGCACTTTAACTTGTGATTTTAGATACTGTAAAGACATTTTGTCAAACAATAAAATCTCTACCTTCCTACCATGTTCATATTCAGAAAAACAGCATGGTCTAGTAGTCAAAGCACAAAACTCTGAATCAAATAATCCCAAGTTTTAATTCAGTGAGTGACAGTCACTGATTCACAGTGACCTATGGCAAGGCATTTGACTGCCCTATACTTCAGTTCTCCCATATGTAAATCAGGGAAGAAGCACAGTGCCACTAACAGAAAAACAATATGAAATTAAGAAATGTAAACCTGATTGCTGGTAAATGCTCCTTTTCATGGACTGGTTATGTTGAATAGTCTAAGTCCTCATATAACCGTTAACTGCTACCCTCCAATTTTAAGAAGGCTCTCGATGTATTTTATAAAACATTCCTCTAAATGTGTATGTTTTGATGTGCACTGAGTTATTGTGATGTATTGTACGTCTGTGTATTTATATTCAGTGCATTAGTCTGTTAAGATGTTTTATATCAAATGTGGCTGTAAAAGGACTAGGCCCAGTTCACTTTCTGCTGAAAAAAAAAACAAACAAGAAAGATGTTGGGCTATCCTGGATAAATAAACTGCAAAACAAAATCCATCCATAGCTTTTCCATTTTCTTATAGAACTTCTGCACGTAGACCTACACTACCAGATGTGGCATTAATGTTTTAATGATAGGACAAGGATTTGGTTTGTGATTAGTGCAAAAGCTGAACTCTGTGAAAGTCTTACAGTAGCACCCTTCCAATCATTTCCCCATTCTAATGTTTAACTACAGATTTTATCGGCAGGGCACATGCTTTGATGATGATCTCATAAGCAGGAAATCAGTCACTTGCTCAAATCTAGCCCAGGTCTATAGCGGCAAAAAGCCATTGTCATCTGATGGATACTTGGTGGCTAATATAAAATGAGCTGTGGTGGTTCCAGTCCAGCCCTCAGTTGGCATGTGTCCACTTCACAAAAGCCACCAACACAAATGTCACAAAATGGTACAACTGTTGGATAACTCTTCTTGGGGCAATAGACAGAATTTGAACTATCCTCTCACCTACATGCTTCCCTCTTATGACACGGGTTGAGACACAAATGGTGGGGTAGTGTAGAGAAGCTTGCACTGTGACTGTCCATGGTGTACTTGTCATCATGTCAATGAACAGAAGAATTCAGTCTTTGGATACTGTTAGTCTGTTACCTTTCATGTGCACTAAAATTCAGTACAACAATAGGAAAAAAAACATGTTCAATGGAGGAGCACAGGCTCTAAAATCACTCATCGTGGCATATTTATTGTTGTGTTTGAAATTATTATACTGTACTGCTGAGCTCACAGTATTGTTCTACATATGCACTACCTGAATTTATTGATGTACATGTAACCCCTAGATGGCGCTATCCAAGGGGCTACTACCCCTGCCTGATTTGCCACTAACAGGTTGAGGGGCCTGGATCCAATGGCGGGTGCCTCCACCCAGAGGTCAGGGTTTGCAATAGTTAAACTTACTTGGTCACAGCCCTCTGGGACACTGCAACTCCCCTTTCTTCCCACTAGTGGCCCACACAATATATCAGAATTACCTTCACAGTATACACTTACCCCCAGGACTAGTTCGGCACTGGGACCTCCTGTGAAATAAGATACAGTGCAACAATCACAGTACAGTACTTTAACATAGACAAATACCTCAGGAAGTATAACTTTGCTGAAACAAGCAGCTCTGATTTATTTGGGGATATAACAAGGACAGGGGAAATCAGGTTAATTAGCTTATCACTTTACTATCTACCTATGGCTCTGTGCACAGGCCTATCCCTACCAGTTACTGTCCCTGGGTACCCAAGCCCTAGTGGCTAGTCCAAACCGTGGCAGCGGGTAGGGGCCCTTTCCCACAGAGAACAGAAAAATTAGTTTAAACAGTCAGCAGTACAGTGATTCCATTTGGATTTAATGTGGCAATTCAACAGGGAGCGACCCTGAATTAGTACTCACAACCTCCAAACAAGATAGGGTCCTTCAACGTCAGCAGGGCTACTCTTGAGCTCCACGAGACTCTTCACACATTTATATGGTAAAAAAAGAAAGTACTATACCAGGCAGGCTGCTTCTCTATCCCGATCGCAATTACTGCACAATACCCGGGAGAACACACAGCAGATTCAGTTCCTGACAGACCGAGTGCAATTCAACAATTTCTCCAGTCTTCTACAGGGTGAGCCTGGTTTCTACTCTTCAGAGATCCTTTGATTCTTTTCACAGGACAGATTCAGTCCTAACAAGCAGTTACACAAGCTGCAGACTGGAACTCTGGGCCTTACACACGTTTTTTGACTGAAACTGTGCACTGAAGGAGCACAGGGTTTCTTTCCCCTTCACTGCCAGATCTAAACTGAAACTCCAACAGACAAAACCGGGCACTTCCTTTGAGTTCCTCCCAGTTCTTGACTGGATTGGCTGTCACTCACAATAGACTGCTGCTGTTGGTCCAAAAGGCCAAAGTCTAAACTACATCTCCCAGAGTCACTGCCCATACAATCCTCTTGTGGCTGGCTCAAATTATGAGTCCAAGTTCTGATTCGTCCAAGGCACCATTTTAGAGCTAGCTTACCCCACACTGATTGGTCCAGTTCAGCAGTTCAAAACCAGAATGGGGAACTAGGCAGACACAGTTCTGACTGCAAAGAAAGCAGATTAGACAAACTGTAATTTCATTATTACTGTAAATGATTTCTGGCAAACAGTTACATCTTTCAGATAGGTTCCCTTTGCACTCCTAGTGACTGCAAAAATGGAGTGAATTGGCAGCAGCTTGAGTGGTACTCAAACAGAGAAGCACACAGTCCCCCATACAAACTAATTATGTCTGCAAGCAGACAGCTCTTAAAAAGACAGTACCAGAGGCTCTAAAAACACTCACTGATAAATGGCTTAAACGCCAAACACCATTCAGGCTTGGAGCATTCAAGCAAGCTCCTGGAAGTCTTTTGGGAACCCCCATTTGCAGGGGGGTTACATACAGATGCTCTCTGCTCAAGATCTTGTTAAAAACTTGGCTGTTTAGCCAGACATTCCCTGAAACATGCTCAAAGCTTGAGTATATATATGCTGCTAGGCTTTTAGGTATTTTCTAATAAATAACTGAAATGAGGGTTTATGTATATGTATTTATCAAATTGTACAATGTAAAGTAGTCCGTTTCTTTCACAGAAATTTTATTATATTTCTCTGCCTTGATTTTTAGAAATACAGATTTAAATAAAATACAAGAACCCCAGAACAAATGCTCTGAAGCAACAGTTACTCTGAAAGGGCATTGGCCATACATCAAACTTAAAACAAAAACACAATTGCACATACCCCAATAATGCAAAATATCATGAGAAGCATATGCAAATCCCCATGAAGGAATTTAGACTGGCTCAACTTTAAGCAGAATTACATGGTGCCAAAAGGCCTCTCAACAATATTCCCTGTTGATTTTGAAACTTTCTGGAATAGGTTTTGCTGACAATGTAGTTTCTTGGTTTCAGGATACTTGTCTAAGAGGTCTCAGTTTGTTACCACTGGGTCCCCTTCTTCATAATTTTTTTCTATTACATCTGGTGTCCCACAGGGATCTATGCTGGCCTACTATTGTTTTCTCTTTTTATAAATAAGCTACCCTCTCTTTGTAAAACTTGTAATTGTTTACTTTATGCGATGACTTAATTCTTTATTCTCAAGCCATTAGTATTTCAAATTTGACACTACATTTACAAACTGATTTTGTTGAAATCTGTAATTGGTTTAAAAATAATTGATTCTAAATCTTAAAAAGGCTAAATCTATGTTATTTTGTTCTGCTGGTAATCTGAAGGAAAATGTTACTTTGAATATTTATGATGATGCGGGTTCATTACTTGAGCAAGTTTATAAATTTAAATATTTGGAAGTCCAGCTTGATCCTTGTTTGACTTTTCACATTCAAATTAAGTCAAACTGTAGAATTGTGAACCAGAAATTGGGTTTATTATATAAACTGAAGAATTGTTTTTCCTTAGAAACTGGGGGTGGGATATTCAGAAGTGTTGTGCCATGTGCAACACACTGATACGCCCTGGCACGATATTCAAAAGGAGAAAGTGCATGGCACAAATCCCGATGTGCCAGGCATCATTAATGTATCCCGGTGCAAGTAGGGGCGAGCCATGCATACCCCGCAAATCCCGATATTCAGCCCGGGACGTGTGAAGCCCATGCAGGCGCAACCCCTACATCGCCCACATACAGTTGTTCCAAAAATAAAGGCAACAGCCAGCCACCCACAGGTGAGCTGCCATATTGCAGGGCGCAACATGGCAGCTGCCAGCTGTGGGTGGCCACCCGAGCTCCGGCGGCACCCTCTGTCGGGTAGCGCCCCCCCATGCCCGATCGCAGGCAGAAGTAGGAAATGAAACAGTCCTATACCCCTGGTGGTCCAGTGGATCGCTCCCAGCCTGATCGCGGGCATAAGTATAAGAATAATATACTCCTATATCCCTGGTGGTCCAGTGGACCACTCGCAGCCTGATCATGGGCAGAAGTCATAAAAAAGTACAGATCCCATCCCTGGTGGCCCAGCGGTACCCCCTCCCCACCCTCCACTGAGACCCACCACCCCGCTCCCCAAGTCAGCGGCATGCAGCAGCTCCCCACCGCAAGCCGTCTGGCTGCCTGCCGACTGATTGCGTGCAGAAAGCTGTATGCCCATTGGTCGCAGCATGGGCCACTGGGCGTGCAGACCGTATTATTACTACACAGTCCAGATATGTGAATGGATTCATTCACATATCTGACTGTTCAATGCTGCTCGTCTGCGCCACTATCGCTGTGGGACCAATGGGCGCAACACTGGCACTGTATGCAGTCAGTTGGCAGGCGGCCTGGCGTGGCGGGAGCTGCCGCCTGCTGACCGGGGGAGCGGGTGGCGGATCTCAGTGGAGGGTGGGAGGGGGGCACCGCTGACCACCAGGGATGGAATCTAATCATTTCTACGACTTCTGCCCGCGATCGGGCTGGGAGCAGTCCACTGGACCACCAGGGATATAGGAGATTATTATTCTTATACTTATGCCCACGATCGGGCTGGGAGCGGTCCACTGGACCACCAGGGATATAGGAGATTATTATTCTTATACTTATGCCCTCAATCAGGCTGTGGGGCACTTTGCTGCTTGTGCAGGGGGCGTCAGTCCCTGACGGCTGATCCCTGGCAGGGCGCCAGGCGCAAGTCGCCAGAGATGGGCGCACCTGCATGCAAATGGGGCCATAATGACATGCAAATGACCCCATTTGCACCTTGCATGCATTATGGCCCCATTTGCATGTGCACCTTTGAATATCGTGGTTGATGCGCCTAGCTCAACGGCACTTGCGCAAGCGCATTCCCCTGCCCCTCTCTGGTCACTTGCACTGCTGCAGTGCCACTGCGCCATGCACAATGCGGGTGGGCACAGAGCGATATTCAGAGGTGCTGAATCATGGCGCAGCACCATTGAATATCACCCTGTCAGCGCCTTGGCACATCCCAGTTGTGCTGCACCCAAGCTTGCAGCACAGCCTGGCGCAGTCTGACTATCCCACCCTAAATGTGCAATAGCAAATGGGATTTTATTACATTTTGACTAGCTTCAGGTCTTTATTACCGGTTGTCAGTTAAAGAAACAAATGCACTAATTGTTTTGTATAATAACATTTGTCGTTTTGATTTGGGTTCTCCTTTGAATACTCATCAATGTCTCATATTCGCAGTTGGGATGGTTATCTTTCATGTCATGTCTTAAGTACTGTTTTGGAGGTTTAATTTATAAGCCTTTGTACTCTAAGACTCTTTTTCTATTAAGCAGTCTTTTGTCTATACGCACGACATCTTTAAACTTACGATCCTTTAAAGGGATCCTTCTCTCTTCTCCATTTTCAAATTCTAAAGCATGCTCATGTTCATTTTTGAATGCTGCTCCACTGTTTTGGAACTCACTACCTGAAACTGTAAGGTCTGCATCTTCACTGTTTCTGTTTTAAGCTAAACTAAAATGTTTTTTATTGGAATGTGATGTGTGTTCTTGTATATAATGTTCTACTACTGTACATTTGATTATGTTTAGTTATTTGTTCGGGTGGTGCCTGAAAATGGACTTGTTCCTGTGCTCTTACCCGGTTAACAAAATAAAAATGAAATGAAATGAAATACAATTTGCAAAGGCTAAGACATGTGTTTCATCCTTGTTCTAACTCATTAGTGTGCCATATCTGTATTTCACCCTAGAGGAAGGGAGCCAGCCAGCCTTAAGAGAGTCTTACTTGTTTGGGCAATGGAGAGCCCACAATAGAGAAGAACTACAAAGGACAAGAACCCCAGAGCAAATGCCCAGAGGCAAGGATTACCCTGAAAGGGCATTGGCCATACAGCCAAATTAAAAAGAAAACACAACCGCACATACACCAACAATTCAAAGTATTATGAGAAGGATATCAAAATCCCCATGAAGGAATTTGGACTGGCTCAACTTTAAGCACAATGGCATGGTGCCAAAAGGCCTCACAATGCAACCATGTGAAACTGTGTTTTTCTTTGAAATTTGGCTGTATGACCAATGCCCTTTCAGGGTAACCCTTTCCTCAGGGCATTTTCGTAGTTCTTCTCTTCTGTGTGCTCCCCATGACCCAAACAAGTAAGACTCTCTTAAGGCTGGCTAGCTCCTTCCCTCTGGGCTGAGATACAGATATGGCACACTGATTAATCCTATCAAGGATGAAATATGTGTCTGTGTTTTGAGGCCTTTTGGCACTATGCAATTCTTCTTAAAGTTAGCCAGTCCAAATTCCTTTGTGGGGATTTGCATCTGCTTCCCATGATAAGCTGCATAATTGGGGTATATGCGTTGTGACGATAACCCTTGCCTCGGGGCATTTGCTCTGGGGTTCTTGTCTTTTGTACTTCTTCTCTTCTGTGGGCTCCCCATGACACAAACAAATAAGACTCTATTAAGGCTGTCCGGTTCCCTCTCTCTGGGCTGAGATACAGATATGGCACCTTGATGAGTCCAAACAAGGAACAACAGATGTCTGTTGTTCTCAGTCGTTACTGGTTGGTTGCACTGTGAGGCCTTTCAACACCATGTAATACTACCTTAAGTTAAGCCTGTCCACATTTCTTCATGGAGATTTGCATATGCTTCCCATGATGTTTTGTGTTATTGGGATATGTGCAACTGTGATTTTCTTTAAACAAAATAGCTACCTATTATTCACATCCCCATCTCCCTCACTCTCTTATTCTTTCTTTGTGTTTCTCATCGTGGCTTCATCAACATGTTTTTAAACAGACAGTATTTTTTGTTTAGTTACAGTGTAGTAAATTATGACTACAACACATGAACTCAAGTATTACATCTGGTTTTGTCTGACGTTCTTGGGTGCTCAGATCACCCTGTGATTCTTTAAGCTTTCATCCCACTTACAGACATACTATATTAAGTTACATGTCAGAGCTGATTAACCATTACATTTTTATTGTAATATGTATTCCTGACCAGGGGACATTCTGTTTGGTTGGTGGGGGGTCAGTAGCATGGGCTGAAGACCCTGCAATATGAGCAGACTAGAAAGACAGACTGGCCTTCTTCTGCTGGCTTCTTCATGTGTTTGTATGTCACCAGCATGGCAGGAGCAAGCTCCTCTGCATCCACGCTTAAAATTCCCAAACGCCATCCAAGCAGTCACATGAGGAAAAAAAAGCATTGATTGTTCTAGTCACCACAGCACAGAATGGATATTGAAGAGATCATGAAGATTAAGCACAGGACCACCAAGCTGATTAGTGGCTAACTGTAGGAGGAAAGAGCTTAGATATATGCAAATTATTCAGCCTAAAAATCAGAAGACTGAGCAGGGACACAATCATGGGTTCATGATTAAGGGAGGCAGGCAGGGTGGAGTATACACAGATTAAGTGCAAGCAGAACCAGATAATGTGTTAATGTGTTCTCAGTCAGGAGGGGGCATAAAGGGAAATAATTTATATCAATACTTCACACAGAAGGTGGATAGCACATGGCATTGCATACCAAATATTGTTGTTGATGCTAGCACTTTAGAGAATTTCAAAGCAGCGCTAGACAGACTCCATAAGAAACATAACATAGAGTGTTACACAGCATGAGTATAGGTAACACTCCAGGTTATAAGTTTGGATGTGCGTCTGTAATCAAACTGGATGTGTAGTAGTCATTTTTGTGAGGGGCAGATAAGATGGAATTTAAATCTCTTCTACTACCCTAGTGCAATGTTACTACAGTATAGTGATGAAAACTAATGTTTTGTAGTGAAATATTAAAAATTAAGTAGTACAAATTTGACAACAATGAAGCGGGGAAAAAAACAGAGGAACCTGAATGGCTAAGAAAGAGAAGGACAAATGTGTAATTATCTGACCATTATTGAACTCTTGTAACTTTCAAAGTGCCGGACAGTTCAAAGCAACATTAACATTATCGGGTGCGGATGAGCTGCACCCCCTGTTGTAACAGAAACTGGCATATGAAATATCAGGGCCTTTAGCAAATATATTTTCAGTCTCCCTTAGTGAAGAAAGAGTTATAAAAGAGTGGAGAGAGGCAATGGTTGTGCCAATATGCAAAAAGGGTTGAAAATCAGAGGTGAAGAACTACAGGCCTTTTAGCCTAACCGTGATTGTTGGCAATGTATTAGAGGAGTTTGTGAGGGGTGAAATCATGGTACATGTTACATTAGAAGGGTTAGAAGACATCTACCAACATGGGTTCAGAACAGGAAGATCGTGTCTAACATTTTACAATTCTTTGCGCCTGTTAGCAACGCCCTGGATGACGGACTCCCAGTGGATGTGTTGTTTTCAGACTTCTCAAAAGCTTTTGATACCATGCCCCATGACATCTTAATATGGGAGCTTCAGGAGATGAGATTGCCATCTAACGTTATTAAATGGATCCACTCATGGCTATTGGGTAGAAAGCAAAGGGTGTGCATTGCAGGACATGTGTCATCATGGGTTCAGGTCACAAGCGGTGTGCCTCAGGGGTCTGTCCTGGGACCTGCATTGCTTGGTTTCTTCATTTCTTCACTACAAACATCTAAAAATTGCTGGCAATCCAAATTTGCAGATGATGTTAAGGTCAGGGCAGTGATGGAAAATGAGGAGGCAGCTAAGGTTCTGCAAAATGAGATAGATGACATAATGGAATGGGGAAGATCACATAAACTCATGCTCAGTAAGGATAAGTGTAAAATAATGCAAATGAGAAGTCGTAACAAAAGGGCAGCGTACTATATGTATGGTGAAGAAATTAAGGTAACCCAGACTGAGGAGATCTAGGAGTCATAATAACAAGCAGTATGTCACAGGATGATCAATGCATGGAGGTGGTTAGAAAGGGTAACAAAGCGTTGGGATGTATTTTAAATAACATAGTAAATAGAGCTAGGGAGGTGCTGTGCCCCCTGTACAGATCACTGGAACACCCCTATTTGGAGTACTGTGTACAATCCTGGGCACCTCAGACTGTTAAGAATATTAAACTACTTGAGTGAACGCAGAGAAAAGCCGCCAAAAAATTACAAAAATCTCCAACAAATCTTATGTTGAAAGGCTGGTAGACTTAGGCCTGTACTCATTACAGCATAGGCGAACCAGAGGGGATCTGTGCATGGTGTATAGGGCGATGAATAGTAGAGAAGTTCTAGAAAGCATAGGCTTGGAATTGAGAACATCTGGAAGGGATATTAGGGGTCACAGCTTACAACTAAAAGGGGCATAGTACAGAACTGAAGCAAGGGGTGGCTGGTTCACCCAGATGGTAGTGAAGGTTTGGAACAGTCTGCTAGAGATGTAGTTATGAGTACTTCAAAGGATGAGTTCAAGATATCACTGGACAAATTCATGGGAGAGAAGAAGTTTCTCTATCATGACTTAGAACTGGCAAGTCACATGGCTCATGGCTAATGACTTATACACTACCACGAAACTAAGAAACTATGAAAATATCAATGCATCTCCTCATGCTAAAAACAGTAATGGTAGCCCTTTCTTTTTAAAAACACAGCTTCCAAGACCACATACGAGGGGTCCCTCATGCATATGCAGTACAGCACAATACTGAAAACTTCAGAAGTGCTAAATGGGCGACAGTGCCAGCGCATTTTAACTCTTCTCAATCCCAGCCCTTAACAGTGCACAGAGTGAGTCTGTGCCCCATGTACTGTCAAGGGCTGGTAAACAGTCCTTCCCCAGTCCTGATCTCCACAAACTGGAACACAAAAGTTAACCCAGATTGTCCATTGTACCCTCCCCAATCCCTATCCCATAGGCACGTAAAAAACACTAACCTTGGTGGTCCAGTGGACCCTCTCCATTCCCGATCCCCGTAGGCATGTAAAAATCACTAACCCTGGTGCTCCAGTGGACCCTCCTAATTCCTGATCCCCACAAGCATGTAAAAATCACTAACCCTGGTGGTCCAGTGGACCCTCCCCATTCCTGATCCCCATAGGCATGTAACAATCACTAACCTTGGTGATCCAGTAGACTCTCCTCCGTCCCAACAAAGTTGGTGTGGTTGTTTCTGTTTGTCACAGTTCATTTGGGGCAAGCAGTCCCCCAACACACACCACCCCTTACCCGTGTACACTGGAAAATCTTGCAACTGTTAACTGTTTTTGACACTTGGACACGGATCAGGACTTGGGGGTGGGGACATAGCCCGGCATACTTGGCCCCAGTGCTAGCATGAAAATGGGCCCATAATGGGCATGAAAATAGCCCTTTAATGCCATGCATGTCCAATGAGCTCATTTGCATGTTTGGGCTGAATATCATCCATGCAGCAGTGGCACTAACCAGTGTGTGCCACGCTTCACCCCATGGGTCATCTTCAGCCTTGACCCCTGGTAGCGCTGCACCAAACATGGCAACTGCATGCTGTGCACTATGCTACCAGTGTTCGATATTCAAACAGACAGCATGGCCAGTTCAGATCATGCTGTTTGAATATGGTGCCAAATCCAGCTAGTGCTTTTTTTTCTCATGGCACATCTGTTTACGTGTGTAGCTGGACGACTTTAAAAAGGGTCCATAATCATTTCAGCTTATGCCAATATTATTCAAAGTCCAAAAATCAAAATTATTGCAGGTAATTACCTATGGGTATCTGCCACATATGTTTATTATAGGGATAATCTCAAGCTGTATGGCCTCCCAGAAGATACAGAGACAAGCCATATGAAAGGATTTATGGAATCCTTTCTGAAAGAACTCTTCTCCATGCCACTAAGAAGTTAAACACTGTGAGGATCCACAGAGCACTCTCAAGAAAGCCCAGGGATCCAAAAGCTGTACCCCAGTCTGCAAAGATGAAATTTTTAGACTACTTGCCAAAAAAGGAAGTGTTTTCTCCAGCCTGGAGTAAAAAAGAGATTGTCTATAGTGATAAGTGACTTTTCTTCGACCAAGATTTCACCTTCTCACACAACGGAAGAGAAAAGCACTATTGGACATCAAGAAATATTTACAAACCCAGAAGATCAAGATGTATCTGCTTGACCCAGTGCAATTTAAGATTTTTCTGCCCAAGGGCATCCATTATTTCTGTATGCTGGCAGAGGTCAAACCAACCCTCCGGAAGATTGGCGAACCAGCCAACCTGTATGCTTCCCCACACAGCACATTAGCAGAATGGCTAGCAATTACAGCACTGTGAAAAAAGTCACTCCAACTCGCATAGCCACCGCTCTGAGTCAACACCCAAACTGAAGGATACTCCACAAACCAACTGCATGCTCAGCATGTCAAAGGGACAAACAGACTCTTGAATAAACCCCCTAAAATAAGGAGACACACCTGGAGCTAGACGCTTGCACATAGGAGCAGCTTTTGGCATGAATCTGCTATAGATTTTGGGACTGTGCCACCATAACGGCCAGACAAATTCTGTAAGTCTCTGCGGGTGTTCTGCCTGTTGAAAAGAACTGCTTGTTCAAATTGCCCAGGATTGCCCAATAGACATAGAACAACATCAGACAGACCCTAGGGGTAGATTCCTGATCCTAAAAGGGAAGTACAGATCAATCTTGTGCACCCTCAGTAGTTACGCCCCAAATACAGATAGAATGCAAAATTCTTTAAAAAAATGCGATCCTGAAAGCTGCTCTCAATCTGGAAGACCTCTTCATTATTGGAAGGGATTTTAATACCATCCTAGACCCCAGCCTAGATAAATCTGGAGTGAGGACCACATCCCATAGCCAAGCGGCTAAGTACTTGAGGGACCTGGCAAGGGAGCTGGGATTGGTGGAGGCATGGAGATTTGCAAACCCAAGGGTCAGGGATAACACCTGTTGGTCCACATCCCACCAGCAGAGTGGCTCCTAATGCTGGAACAATCTAGAATCACCCCTAGCAGTATCTCAGACCATTCCATGGTGGTAATGGAACTGTCTCTGGCTCCCTCCCCAGGAGCTTTTCATGGAGGCTGAATGTCTCACTGCTCAACCATGCAGAACACAAAGAGTTAACAAAATAATGTCTGAGGGAATATACAATGACCAACCCACCACAAGACTAGGAGGTAGGCATATGATGGGGAGGTTTCAAAGCCATAATCACAGAGAGGACAATTAGTTTTGCCTCGAAGGTGAAAAAGCACATGCAGGAAGAACAGAGGGAGTTCGAGGTCAAACTATATGACCTGGAAGTGGAACATAAAATCATTATAAGTGGGGAGGTGAGGAAAAAGCTAGAGGAGTGCAGGGACGAATTGAATTATTAGACAGTAGGATTAAAGAGGCCCTAAGATATTCACACCAAAAGTACTATGACGCAGGTACTGTAACCAAGCAGGAAAGATTTTGGCATGGTAATTGTGAAAGGAGGCCACCAGCAGCTGATACTCCATATCAGAAAAAAGACTAACCCCACTGGATACTTAACTGAACCCCAACAGGATGCACAGGAATTTGTAGAGTTCTATAAAATGGTCTACTCACAAGAGAGAAGCCCAAGCCACACAGAACAATTAGCCACCTTTTTCAGGAGGGTGCAAGTTAAGAAGCTTGTGCAAGAGGTCATGGAAACTCAAGACACCTCAATAACACAGGAAGGGGTGCAAACCACCCTGTCTGGGCTTAAGGTGGGGAAGGCACTGGGCCTGGAAGAATTTGCACCTGAATTCTTCAAGACCTTCCATGTAAAACTTCTCCTCCACTTAAGAGTATTTAGGGGCGGTGCAGGAAGGACAGATGGCATCTCCATCCTGGCAATATGCCCAGATTTCAATTATCCCTAAACCTGGTAAAGATCCCATACTATATGGATTGTACAGGGCCATCTCCCTCCTAAACACTGATCTTAAAATGTTCACCTCCATATTGGTGAACAGACTACAGAGTTGTGTGGGGGCCCCTAGGACACATGGAGCAAACAGACTATAAATGGAAGATTACTACATGACATTAGAAAGAATTCTCTCATCTCCTGGTAGTGAAAATCAAAGGACACTGCGCTCCCCATATTCATGGACATCGAGAAAGATTTCAACCGGGTGGACTGGGAGTTCTTACACAGAGTTTTGGAGGAGATGGGGTTGGGCCAAAAATTCTGTGGGATTATTAAATCTTTGTATGCGTCCCCATAAGCCATGATTCAGGTAAACAGACAGCTGACAAGCAGATTTCACCAGCCTCGTGGTACCTAGTGATAGCTGTCAGACGAAACCAGAACATCAAAGGAATTACTGTGGAGGACAGCCATCACCAAATTTCCCTCCATGCAGACAATTCCTTATTTTTCCTCACCTCCCCACACAACTTGGTGCCGGCACTCCTAGATGAGTTACGTCAGTATCAAGAAATAGCAATGACATTAGTATGCCATGTTTTCCTTTTGGCCATGCAACCATCTGACATGTCATCTTCAATCCATAATTTCACCACCTTTATGCTTCACTCATTTAATCAGTCCTCATTGTGATCATTCATTTCCTGTCTTCTCAATATTGCTTATTTCATCCTCTCCAGACCTACACAATTATGGAGGCATCAAGCTCCAACTTGGCTGTGATACTGACTTTCTTATCAAAAGGAATGCAATTTCATTATTTTATAAAGAATTTTAATGTGGCCTTGCTCTAGAAGTACTTAGTGATGCTACATCTGTTTTAGATTTTGCTGCCTTATATGACAACACCCAACTTGCTTTCCATGGCCTCCAGGATGGTCTTACTTACATCTCTGTCCAGCCACACCCTACTATAGCCATACTGCCATCACAGGCTTCACCCTCTTTATCATACTACTTAACCAGGCTGCAGCTTCATCATAATACTATCTACCGGGGAATGCAACTTTGTTATCATGCTCATTGGCTGCCTACCCAGGCTTTACCCTCATCATCATACTCCTACCCAGGCTTCACTCTCCTCATAATACTTAAAGTATCCATACTGTACAAGGTCTTAAAAGGTTTGCACCGTAACTATCTAAAGATTGTCACCCTACAGATTTCAAAATATATTTTGATTTCATAGACCTACCAAGAAACAGAGCATTCAATTTTATATCAGACCTACAGTACAGCTGCAAGCAGCAATAACCTATCCATTTGGCTTCCTAAGACCAGAAGAATTTACTATTTAATCCTCTAGATTACCTCCAAAAGTCATCTAATATTAGCAAGCTTCAGAAAAACCTTTGCTGATTCAATAACATATCTGCAGAACTTCATCAAGGAGTAAATGCAATTTACATCCTACCAAGACCGCTGGTGCCCAGGTTTCATTTGAATCACTTCAAGTCAACCCTGATTCCTCAATACTTTGCACCTCTCCTTACTATAAGAGAAACATCATTACCACTTCCTCATGCATTAGGCCTCTTTGAATCCTACTTGCCTAGCCAGGACTCAAACATCATTTATACTCTGGACATTCCTTCAGGAATGGTGCATCTAACATTGCTCAAGAAAACATTTTGGCTCTCATAATCATACATAGTAAGAAGGCCATCATTTTGTTTTGAGTTATATTATAGAACCAGATCTAAATTCCACCAAATTTATCTATGGCTATCACAATACAGAGCATGAAGGAGGGTTGACCTATTGCCTTGGATTCCCTCATGTTTCATCCAAAGGGTGTTTCACATCTCTTCTATGCTTTGGGTCCCATTCTGTAAGTTAGATGAGGCAGACAACTTTTTTCACACTTTTGAGATTCTGACTTTCAATATTTGTTGCTCATTTCTTTTAGCCTTGAGAACCTCTTCTTTTGGCACCTCTACCAAGGGTGTACATTAGTAAACAGAGCAAAGGCCAACGTTACAGTACATTACACAATCACATCTTTTGTCAGCTGTACGTTGAAATGAATGGGTTGGCCTGGGGTGCGATGGGCTGCTCACTGAACCTCTCCACTCCTCCTCCTATTTAAACTCCTCAATCCCACACTTCTGTGCCCTAGATGATTCACGCCACCGACCACCCCTACTTCTTCTTGGGCTCTCTCCTTATTCTCTTGAAGCCCTCAGTATTTATTTCTTAATTCCTTTAGCCATGAGAACCTCTTCTCATGGTACATCAACCAAGGGTGGAAATTAGTAGCAGGGCAAAGGCCAAAGTTATGCTACAGATGCACATCTTTTGTCAGCTGCCCATTGACCTGAGTTCTGCTGATGCCAACTGTGATTTTTTTTTCTTGCTGGCAACTGGAGTCTCTAGTGGTTTTAAAGAGAAAATTGGTGTGGTTATAGCAGACCTGAAGGGTAGTAGAGGAAATAATGAGGGGGAAATCTGCAAACTACTAATACTATTCCAGAGTTTTCACATTCCCCCTTTTCTTATACTTCAATGCACCATACTTTAAAGAGCTGTGATAAGTTCTCACAAGATGAATGTCATAACAAACTGTGAAGATATTAACCTGAAAAATTATGCATACTCAACAACATACATACTCCACCCATTTAACTTTTGTGTTATGCTACACAAAAAAGGTTTAAATATTACATTGTTCAGTTAGAAAAGTTCTGTTTGTTGGCTGAAACTCAATCTAGTGTAGAACAAGTCTGCTTTTTATGGTCCTATATAAAAGAGAATGGTGGTACTGTAACCGAGACTTAAATCAATTAAGATATTTCCCACTTTTTATTGTCCTATATCAAAGAGAGTGGTTGTACTGTAACCAAGACTTAAATCAATGAAGACATCTCCCAAGACAAGGTGGCAATGCACCACAAAGTGCTGGGATTTTGGCTTTTTATGGTCTGCACTTTGGAATAAACTATATTTTTGCACTTTACAATAAGTGTATGCAATTTTCTTGTTTTCTCAGCTTTGTATAAAGCTTAAGTGGCAGCACCTCCACCAGCTGTGAGCACAGGTTATTTCTGGACTGAAATCATTCTCACACCTACCCATCCCCCCCCCACACACACACTCAGAGACACAGACAAATCTGCATAGTAATATCACATCTATGAGATATTTCAGCTACAAATGCACCTTATACTTGTACTGCATATGGCTATCTAGTTTTCCTATATCATATATTTAGCTACGTATTAAAGGTGTGATGGTTTTGTGACAAAACATTTGTACTGCAAATGGCTATCTAGTCTTTCTATACCATATATCTAGCTACGTATTAAAGGTGTGATAGATTTGTGAGGGCAACTCTGTAATAATAAGATACAAGCACAGACCTACCTCTGCAGCCTCAGGAGTGAGGATGGCACCAGCATTGTTACCAGCAGTCTGCTGGATGTCCAAGCGATCCATATCATGATAGCCCTTCTCTGCTCCAGTAAGGCTGAATGCAAGCAGGAGGATGAACAATAAACCCAATCTGCCCTGGATGAGCATTGTCTTCCGTAGTTAGCAAAAATAAAAATAACAAGCAACCTCAAAAAATAAATAAATAAATAACTCAAAGAGCAAATGATAAATATATTTCCACCTTTTCTTGAAAGTATTAGAAAGCAACCAGTCCAGGCTTTGTTTCAAAATCGTTGTATGAAACTGTTTTTTTAATAAGCTTCATGTAAGAATGTGGTTGGCTGGTCTTGTCAATCTGGTTTCGGACTCCACCCTCTTCTACAGCTGGCTGATTGCCTGAAAAAGAAAGTCGAGAAGGACTCTGTCACAAAACTTAGTACCCAATAATAAACAAGAGTTGCTTTGAGCCAACAAACTTCCAAAGGCTTGGATGGTAGTACTGTAGCATGTTATGGTGTTATTTAATAAAGGGAGATGGAGGGCATTTGAGAATAGCTACAGTATAGCTTTATAGAACAAGGGCAATTTGCCCGCTTTGTACTGACGGAAGCAAAGGATTTATGCAGGTACATTTTACTTGCTGTGCAGCGGACTTCTGAACATGCTCTCAATTCCTAAACCTTCTTATTGCACAGGCAGCTTAAGGGAAGAACATTTGTTCATATCACTTTGCCAGTGTGTGGCCTTCATTTAATTTTGATCAACTTTATTATGTCAAGGGGAGCTTCTTGTTCTATTAGTGTCTTGTACTGTAGTAAGTTTGGATAGAAACAATAAAAAATCCATCTCCTGATCAAAGAAATATTTGATCAGCAAAGAAACACCTGTCATGCCCTCCACGTCCTGGACCACACTTCTGCAGAAATCCTGACTCATGCCTTCATCTCTTTACTTTTGCTACTGAAACTCATATTGGTAGCTTTCTTAAGGTTCATCTTTCATGACTCTAATATGCCCAAAATGCTGCTGCCTGCATGAGTTCCCACACCAAACAAATGACCTATTTCTCCCATTCTCCATGGCCTACACTGGCTCTGTATTCCTTCTGAATTCAATTTAAAAATAACCTTTCTATGCTTTTTGGGAAGTTTTATGTTCTTGAAAGGGGATGGAATAATAGCATTGGAGATTGAAGTCCTCTGTTTATCCACATCCCAGTTTCAACACAGGCTACCAAAGTGCAAGCTTGTATACACTGCTTCACCAATATGCCTCAACCCTGTCATGGACAGACCACCATGTAAGTGAAAGAGTAGTTGGGACTCCATGCCTAAGCAGTCCTTGGCCTCTCATGTGAGACTGCCAACATGCATGCCAATTAACCCCAGCAGCGTTGGTGGTTTCCTGCAAACCAGACTGAGACCACTACAACTCATTTCACACAGGCCACCCATCAGCTGGCTTTTGACCACTATTGACCAGGACCGGATTCAAGCCAGTGACCTAGAGTTGAAATACTTATTAACATGCAACAAATCCCCTGAGCCACACATTCCCTTTCTAGTTTTTAAGATTGTTGATGGCCCTTACCACCATCACCACCCCATTCTCTCTGCTCTTCAAATACTGATCTCCTCTCTACACTATACCCAAAGAATTTGTATTGTATACACTACAAAGCATCTACCATCAAGCTACCACTCATGAATTTTTTTTTTTTTTGCAACTTGGCTTTTACGCCCCTCTTACTCTCTGGTCCCGTCTCTCCAGAGGCTCCCGGTAGCTCCCAAAGCCCCCCACCTACAGTACCTCACAGCCTCCTGGTCCCCATGGAGCCATCGTTTACCCCCCAGGAGGGATTGGGGACAGGATGGGATATACCAAGTGAGTCATACATCAGGTTAGAGGTCTGAAGTGGTGGGGGCAGCCTGGATATACCAGGGCACACTGTCTGGAAGCCGAGATTAGGGCCATTTTCCAGTTTAGTTTCCCAGCACCTACTGGCATCAGTGTGCTAGGGGGACCAATGTGTGTACACACAAGTGTGCAACAAGGGTCGCTGGCTGACATCTGCCCCTCCCAAGCTATCTTCCTGCTGCACTGCCACCCATGGTCACCCAGGTGGCATGCTAACAGGTGGGACAGCTACATTCCCTTTCCAGAGAAGGAGAGCATCCTCTGGGATGCTGGATCCTTCCTTGCCTGGCCAGCCTCTGACTTGTTCCCAAACCCAGGTCACCAGTGCCACCAGCAGTAGCACAAAAGCTGCAACAACGAGTCAGTGCCCTGACACTTTAAAAATTAAAAGGTCCCAAGAGAGGACAGGATTTCTTATAGGGGGCTTCAAATGCAGGATACCTCTTAAGAAGGTACGGGCTACGTCAAGTTGTGCCACAGTGTGGCCATTCACAAGTACATGGTACGCAGAAATGGCAGATGTGCCTTAATGGATGAGTATTTCAAACCTGTGTTCAAAAGGGATAGCAGGTACTCCAGAACCTGGCTGACTGGACACATAAAGGTGATCAGGCTATGTGACGCAGCCCAGATGGAGAAGCTCCTCCATTTCATGGAATAGGTGGCCCTCGTGGATGGCTTCTGAGCTGCCACCAAAACTTCCACCACTTTGGGGGATACCTTAAAATGTGAAATGGCTATGTCCTCAGAAGCCACGCATAGAGATTGAGCAACCGAAGGTACGGATGGACCAGGGTGCCCTGCTCCTTGGAATGCAGGCCAGTGCACAAGGGAAGAGGTAATGGAAGTTCCTGCAGTAAGGGGAACCACATCTGATGAGGCCACAACAGGGCAATGAGGATCATGGTCACCACCTCCATCTGCAACTTGATTAGTACGTGTTGCAAAAGAGGGAAGGGAGAAAAGGCATGCAGAAACCCCCCTTTCCAGGAGAGGGACAATGCGTCTCATCAGAAAACTCCAGGCCCTGGAGCAAGCGAGCAAGCAGAAAAGCATTATTTTTACACTGTGTGGGGACCCAAAAAGATCCAACTCTGGATGACCCCACTGGTCGAATGGATCTTCTGCCACTGTTGACAGGAGTTCCCACTCGTGAGCTCAAGACTGAAAGCGACTTAAGCTGACTGCTAAGACATTTTGTACACCTGGCACATGCACGGCAGACAGGTGAAGGTCATGATCCAGAGCCCAGTACCAAACCCTCATTGCCTCCTGACATAGGGGATAGGAATGAGTACACCCGTTTGTTGATGTAGTGAATCACGTTGGTGTTGTCCATCTGGATTAGCAGTGGGCCTGGGGAGAGGTGGGTCTGGAAAGTCTGCAGGGCATAAAGCATCACCCTCATCTCAAGGACATTTATGTGCAGCTGAGCAGCAGCTGCTGACCACAAGCCTTGCGACTGATGAGAGCCAAGATGAGCCCCCCCAACTGAAGTTGGATGTATCTGTGGTCAGGATTTGTTGGTGGGGAGGGATAAGGAAAATTACTCCCTTGAGAAGGTTGGTAGGGTCCAGCCAGCACAACAGGACTCTCCTGACAGGGTCAAAGACCAGCACCATTTGGTTGATGTCATCCGTATGCTGATCCCACAGCACCCTGAGGGTCCACTGCGGAACCCTCATGTGAGGTCTGGCCAGAGGAACAGTCACTATGGTGGCCGCCATATGGCCCAGGAGCCGTAGAAACACTCAGATGGGACAGAGGAGCTGTGCCAGCTCCTGCAAGTGGTCCACCCTGTCCTGGGGGGAGAGAGGCCATGCCCTGAGCTGTATCCAGGACAGCCCTAACATACTGAAGGCACTGGGAGGGGTAGAGGAATGACTTGGTCAGTGACCATCATCCCTGGTCCTGGAAAAAGCTGCAAGTAGGCTGCAGGGCAAGCAAAAGGCACTCCCTGGATGGGGCTGCTAGGAGCCTATCGTCAACGTAGGGAAAGACATAGTATCTCTGGCAATGTGGGGTGGCAGTCAGCACCCCCAGGCACTTGGTAAACACCCTGGATACAGAGGAGAAGCCAAATGGGAAGGCCCAAAACTGGAACTGAGCTCCCTGGAACTGGAAACGAGAACAGCACCTGTGGGCCGCGCAAACTGTGATGTGCAGGTAAGCATCCTGCATGTCCAGGGAACAGATCCAATCCCCTAGATGCAACAGAGGGAGGAAGCTGTGCAATGTAACCATTCTGAACATTTTGTACTGAATGGACAAGTAGAGGTTGCTGAGGTACAGAACTGGTCAAAGATCTCCCTTCTTCTTGGGGACCAGGAAAAAATGAATAGTAACCCTGACCCTGTTGTGAAACTGACATTAGCTCTATTGCCCATTTTCTCAGAAGTGCCCGAATCCCTTCCCAAATGAGGGGAATGTGATGAGGAGGATAGTGGGAACTGGGGGGAACAAAGGAATCATGTCAGCAGATGGGGACCACATGATCCATCTAGTCTGCCTGTTTTTCTGCCCCCCTCTCTATTTAGACTGCACCCTGATGTGTCAACAATGTCTGTCCCATGGGAGTCTGAATTCACATACTATCTTGAATTCCACCACCTCCGAAAGTAGGCTGCTCCATGGGTCTATGACCCCTTCTGTAAAGAAGTACTTCCTGAAGTTCTTTTTGAACCTGCCTGCCACCAGACACAAGCTGTGCCACTTGTATGCGCATCCCTGTTTTGCTGAAAGAGGTTTATTGCTTGTGTTGTGTTGATTCCCCTAAAGTATTTAAAAGTTTTGATCATGTCCCCTCTGTTTCTTCTCTGCTCAAAGGTGTACAGATTTAGTTCCCTGAGTCTTGCCTCATATGGCTCAAGATGCAGTCCATGCACCATCTTTGTAGCCCTTCTTTGTACTGTCTCTAGGCAGTCTATGTATTTTTTGAGGAGGGGCCTCCAAAACTGACTGCAGTACTCTAAAAGTGACCTCACCAAGGAGTTGTAGGAGGAATGATAACCTCGCTCTTTCTACTTGTAATTCCCCTACCAATGCATCCAAAAATGCCACTCGCCCTCTGTACTGCCTTTTCACACTGTTTTCCAACTTTTAACTCATCCACAGTGACTATTCCAAGGTCTCTTTCTGTCTTTGTCTCCTCTAACTGATGCCCACCCAGTGTGTACTTTATCCCTGTGTTTCTTTTTCCTATATGCATTGTGACACTTGGCCACCTGGTTATAATTGTTCTATGCTATTAGTAATATAAAAATATAGCCTGTGCTTTTGGGTGCCCCCAGGTCAGAGAAGCTACAGGATATATTAACCTGAAACCAAGAGGTAATTAGAGGACCAGAGAAACTTTATTAGAACTGACCCAACTACCAGGATATAGGGCTTGTAAATGTTTATGATGTCTTAGAGGGAAAAAACATGTTATACCACAAGGGTTCTAAAAAGTCATAAAATCCTTTGATGTGCCCTGGGAATAGGAATTGCTCGAGATCAAAGAGGGGATGTTAATTAAGGAGTCATATTGGGAAATGAGATTTTGCTGATGTCACCTTATTTGAAATACCTCCTGACAGAACATCCTGTTTGTATATTTTTTATATTCTAAAAGAAGGAGCTAGATGACTCAGAAGGGGTGTGGAGAGACACAGTTTAAACTGAATACTGTGGCTGAACTTAGTGATATTTTTTTTAGACTCTTAAGAAACAAGATCTCTGATCTAACTTAAGCACTGTAAAGAGGTAATACATTAGATAGAAAAAAGCCTAATTGTATTGTGGTAGGAGTTTATGTTTTGCACTTTAACCTTGTTCTTTAAAGTGATTGTATGCTTTTTGATATAGTGTTCTGTGTTTACATTTTACATATTTTATCCATTTTAGTATATATATTACTTTGAAAGACTGCCTGGGTGTTTCTTCAAAATTCTTCTTGCATGTGACGTATAGAGGGTTAAGACTGACAAAAACTGCTCAAAGTTTGATGGTGTTACTAAACAGGGAAAAGGTAAGAATATACCTAACGTCTATTATAGAGTTTTAAGGGTTCATTTTTGGATACCTGGTTAGGTGCCCTTTAGCGAAAGATATCTTGCCTCCCCCTGAAGAGAAGATTATCTGAGCCTGTACGTTCGGGTACGCTAGCATAAGGTTCACAGTTTGAATCCCCCCCAGAAACTGAGACCAAAGGTGATTCAGACCCACAAGCAGACAGGAGGGTTATCCTGTCTGTTACCTGTTCACGTTACTGCACTCAGAGGTTGGCACTGTGGGAGCAGAAGGCCTGACCTGCTGAGTGCATTTGTGACATGCATAACCTTGCATTTCTTGGCATTAAACTTCAACTGCCAATCCCCAGACCATTCAGGTTTTTCCAGGTCTGCTTCCATACCTTTCGCTCCCTCCTGCGTGTCTACTCTGTTGCACAGTTTTGTGTCATCTGCAAATAGGCAAACCTTCCCCTTCAATTCATTTGCAATATCCCCGATAAATATGTTAAAGAGGATAGGTCCCAGCACAGACTCCTGTGGAATGCCACTGGTCACTTTGCCTTCCCTTGAAAATGATCCATTGACAAGCACTCTGCATCCTATCTTGCAGCCAGTTGGTGATCCAGTTCACTATCTTATCACCGACTCCTGTATGCTCTAATCTGTTAGCTAGCCTTCTGTGGGGGACAGTGTTGATGGCTTTGCTGAAGTCCAGGTACACAATGTCCACTGCTCCTCCCTGGTCGACTGCTCAGGTGACCCAGTCGACAAAGTTGATCCTAGTGGTTTGACAAGAGCGTCCTACTGTGAAGCCATGTTGCCTGAGGTCAATCTTTCTGCTATCCTCCAGGTACTTCACTATCTTCTCCTTTAGCAATGACTCCATAATTTTTCCTACCACTGAGGTCAAACTGACCGGTCGGTAGTTTCCTGCCTCTTCCCTGCTTCCGCTCTTGTGTAAAGGTACTACTGTTGCCCTTTCCAAGTCCTGAGGCAAAGCTCAGCCAGTGATAAGGCGAGTTCTTCCCAAAGCTCCTTCACTACCCAAAGGTGGATGCCATCTGGCCCCATTGCTTTATCTACCTTGAGCCCAGTCAGCACTTCTAGGACCCCTTCCTTTGGGAAGGGTCTTGTGTCTGCTCCTGTGGTGTTGTGTAATGACCTACTTAGAGTAGGACCCTTCCCACTGTCTTCTATGGTAAAGACCGAGCAAAAGAAATTATTTAGTAACTCTGTTTTGTCTTCATCTGTCTCTGCCATCTTGCCTTCTTTTGTTGCTAACCTGACTATTCCCCCACTACTCTTTCTTTTTTCCCTTATATATCTGAAGAAGCTTTTGTCTCCCTTCTTGACCCCCTGTGTTATTTTCTCCTCCTTCTACGCTTCTGATCTCCTAAATGCATTTTCTGCTTCACTCAGCTTGTTTCTGTATTCTTCTCTATCCAATTCACTTTTAGTTAGTTTGTATTTTGCAAAAGCCCTCCTTTCTCCTTGGTTTTGGTTGCAACTTCCTTGGTGAACCAGACTGGATTTTTCTCTCTTTTGGATTTGGTGATCTGCATAGTACATGTAGCTGTATTTAAAGCAGTTTTTAAGGTTTCCCAGCAGTCTTCTATATCTTCCAAGTTTTTGCCATCTAGCATAGATGTGACTATATGTTTAATTTCAGGAAAGTTAAATCTCCTGGAATCTAGAACCTTGGTTTTAGTGTGACTAGTATCTTTTACCTTGTTCACAGTTAGCTGGATTGTTCTGTGGTCACTGGTCCCCAGATTGACCCCTACTTGCACATCTGAGACTCTTGTGCTGTTTGTGAGCACCAAGTCCAATATTGCTTTGTCTCTGGGGAGGGGGGGGATTCACCAGCTGTTGTAAACCTGCTCACTGCAGTGCAAACAGGAAATCTTTGCTTCATTAGAGGATGCTGTGTATGAAGACCAGTCCACATCTGGCAGACTGAAGTCCCCTACCAAGAGCAACTCTCCCCTGTCTGCCATCATCAAGATGATCTCCATGAGCTCTTTATCTATATCCGCTTTCTGGGATGGGGGTCTGCAGATAACTCCAATCCAGACTGGGACCTTGTGGCAGAGTTAGGCTACACCATCAGCTGTGACTGATGGACCACTTTTCTATCTCATTTCCTAGCTACCAAAACTTCTGTTGCGCAACAGTTAACATTTTTCTCTTTGCTTTTCTTCTTTTTCCCCCTACCCTAGGTCGGGCACCTAGCATAGCGCTTTATTATCCCTACTAAAATTCCTTCAAGTTCTCTCTTTTTATCCTTTTTCCATGTCTAGCCATTCAGTCTCTGGAATGATGCCAACCACCCGGAGAGGTGTTGTGTAAAGTGCATAAGTGCACTGTTTGTACAAAAAGCATGAAGACTGTTTTAAATAGGAATACATACAGTTAATAAAGCCTATTTAAATAAAAAAGGATTCAGAAGCCATATAAAACAATAATAAGTTCATGATTAGTACAGTTATAAGAAATCCTTAAGGTATTTTCATAAACTCACACTATAAACCTGTTATTGTATAAAGTTCAATGTATGAGGCTGAACAAAAGAATGCAGCATGCTTTATAAAAGTGCTTAGTCATTGTGGATCAGAGATACAGAGAGTCAATATCTGTGGAGATATACACTGCACCTTTAACTGAACCAGGAAGTCCCCTGAAACAAAACCCCCCTTGGTTTTAAAAAAACATGTCCAAACATAAAAACAAAGGGCTCAGTCGGGTGGTCCCGCCAAAAGACATAAAACCTCTTCACTGAGTTCACTTCAGTCCAGTAGGGTTCAGTCTTGAGAGTGAAGGAGAGAGGTGCTACTGTAGACAAGCTGTTGACTGACGATGAGAAGGGTCTCAGGAGCTCTAAGACCCAGGACTGTATTATATGAGAAACTACTGATGCTGAGTAGTGATTTTCTCTGCAATTTCTTTTTGTTTTCATTTCTTATTTTTCTACCTTTTGAAAAATAAATATCACACCACGGTGTGTTTTAAACCTGTAAATTTGCCTCATCTAAACTTTATTCCCACACGCTGTAACAAACTTGGTGTCAGAAGTGGTATAATACTGGCTGTCCAGAGGAACAAGGGGAAGACCAGTACCCAGATACCAGCCCTGGTATCCAGACATAGGGGCAAAGAGCAGGAAGGCATACCAACAGGATCCATTGGAGGACAAGGTTCTGGAAGAGCAGGGGCTTCCCAGTGTGCATACCAGAGCCCAGGTGAGGAGGACCGGAGGGGAATTACTAACCGGACTGGAGTTCGACAGAACATGGAGGAAGTCGATGCTGGAGATGACAATGGGTGCAGGAATGATGGATGAAGAGGAGGAAACCCCACATGAGGAGACACCATATGAGGAGCTACCAGAGGACATCAGAGGTATATTGAAATGGTTTGCAGTTAAGCAACTGGATATGGAGAGACAAAGGGAGCGAGACAACAAAGAAAGAGAGTGGCAATGGAGACAACAGGACCAGAGGTGGATGGACACCTTGCAAGCTCTCCAACTGACTGGACAAGGACCACAAGGGGCAGGACCACCAGGTAGAAATATAGAAACATAGAAGTTGATGGCAGATAAGGACCGCAAGGCCCATCCAGTCTGCCCACTTCTTTTTCTACCTTATAAATGTGCCATCGGCCTTTGCTCTGTCAATGGCCTCTCTATTCATAGTCATTTGTATTGCTCCCTTATGCCTATCCCATGCCTGTTTGAAGCCCTGCACTGTATTCATAGCCACCACTTCTTGTGGTAATCCATTCCATGCATCCACCACCCTTTCTGAAAAAGAATTTCTCACATTCCCCTTAATCGCCCCCCTAATCTCATGCTGTGTCCTCTTGTCCTGCTATTTTTCTTATATTTAAACATGTTAGACTCTTTCACCTTGTTAATGCCCTTAAGGTGTTTGAATGCCTCGATCATATCACCTCTCCCTCCTTTGCTCAAGGGTATACATATTGAGCTCTGTTAATCTGTCCTCATATGTCTTCTGATGCAGTCCCTGCACCATTTTGCTGCCTTCTCTGGACTGCCTCAATTTGGTTAATGTCCTTGTGAAGGTGTGGCCTCCAATACTGCATGCAGTACTCCAGATGGGGCCTAACCAGTGTCTTGTAAAGAGGGATTATTACCTCCCTCTTACGACTTGTGATACCCCTACTAATACACCCTAACACCCTAACACCCCCCCTAGCCTTACCTACTGCTTTAGAGGTCTGCTTGTATGATTTCAGGTCATCAGTGATGATGATGCCCAAGTCTCATTCTTCCTTTGTGACTGCTAGCAACTCCCCTCCCAGCCTATATGTGGCTTCAGGGTTTCTCTTCCCTATGTGCATGATTTTGCATTTCTTTGCATTAAATCCCAGTTGCCACTCTTCTGACCATTTTGCTAGTTTATCCAGATCTCTTCTCATTCTGCCCACCCCATCTAGATCATCTAGGTAATAATCCAAAAGACATTAAATTGACTAAAATGGCAGCAACCGATGATGTTGAAGCATATTTAACTACATTTGAGAGGGCTGCCCCAAGACCGTGGGTGAGATCAGAGACAATAGGTAGTACACCTTGCTCCGTACCTTACTGGGTGAGCACAGTTAGCATAGAGCAATATGGACAGCAGGCATGCTGAAAATTATGACCCAGTGAAAAAGGAGATTCTAAAAAAATGTGATATAAACGCAGAGACTTACAGGCAGAGGTTTTGTTCTCTTAAACACTATTAGAACAATGTCCCTAGGGAAACTTTTACCAGGTTAAGGGAACTATGTTTAAAATGGCTACAGCCTGAGGGGAAATCTGTCATAACATTATTGAGACTTTAGTAGTTGAACAATATCTCCAAATATTGCCCACTGAAGTACAAATATGGGTGAGGGAACATCATCCAAAGACAGCAGAGCTAGCCATCACTTTGGCGGAAGACTTTTTATCAGCACGGCAGCCCGAGAAAAGGTTACAGAACTAACCAAATTGCACCTGCCCCCCAAACAGCGTAATCCTCTGTTGTTAATCAAGCCCCCAATGAATATACTCGTAGAACAGAGGGAAGACCAAATCGAGGAGCCAGACCTAATAACCCCGACCACCTCTGCTGGAAGTGTCAGGGTAAAGGACGCCTTGCTTGGTTCTGTACCCGACCTAGCACTGATGCCACTCATGTGTCCTGATTGAAAGATGGTTACTTTGTGAGAGACATTTTTATTAACACTCGACCTGTGTTGGGCCTGATTGATACTAGCAGTAAGAATACTTTGATTCATCCAGAACTGGTGACTGATATACAACCAGAAGGGCCAGACAGGAGAACTGTATGTGTCCATGGTGACACACACCACTACCCAACTGCTGCAATAGCGGTGGATGTCGAAGGCCAAAACCAGGTGGTCACAGCAGGACTGGTGCCCAACCTGCCGGTCCCTATGGTTATAGATCATGATTTCCCAAACTTTACAACACTGATAACTGAGCAAGGGATAGTCACACCGGTGACTACCAGGGCCCAATACCATAAAGAGAGGACTTTGGGAGAAACCTTCCCTTCCGAAGGGGATGTTATTGAGGACCCTGGTAAGGATAGGAAACCCCTGAACCAGAAGAAAAAACAACAAAAACAAAGGAACTAGACTATAAATGGACTTCCTGAAACAAAATCCAGTCTGTGTTTAATAGCATTGAAATTGCTGCTGAACAGAAATGTGATGTTTCTTTAAAGTCTTTTTTTCGCAGGTTGGACAGGAATTGTCAAAAGGGGCCCCCGTGATTATATTGAAGAATGATATATTGTACAGGTTATATACCACTCCAGACACTAGCAAAAGTGTTGAACAGTTATTGGTGCCTGAGAAGTATAGGAAGCCAATAATGTTTTTAGGGCATGATCTCCCATGGGCAGGCCATGCAGGGCGGGATCACATCCTGAAGCACATTCTACAGAGATTTTATTCGTCAGGGCTATATGATCAAATAGCCAAGTATTGTTAAGCATGTAAAGAGTGCCAGCAAGTGGCCCAAATAGGCAAAAAGGACATGGTGCCCCTTATGCCCCTATCCTTGGTTACCAACCCTTTCGAAACAATAGGTAAGGACATTGTGGGACCCCTGTTAAAAAGTTCTAGAGGGAACCAGTTCATCTTGGTGACATGTGACTACACCATGAAATACCTGGAGGCCATACTAATGTGCACAGTCACTATACCAAGGATAGCCGAGGAGTTGGTTAAGGTGTTCAGTCGCCTGGGCATCCCAGAAGAGATACTTATAGACAAGGACACAAACTTCAATGCAGCCTTGTTAAAAGAGCTCTACAAGTTACTAGGGATAGTGGCTGTTTGAACCTCTCCTTACCACCCACATTCAGACGGAATAACCAAGCGGTTCAATCAAACCCTGAAGTGAATGCTCCATAAGTCTGTGCACAAGGAAGGGAGGAACTGGGATACCTTTTAGCCATTTCTTTTGTTTGCCTATAGGGAAGTGCCCCAGGCCTCGACAGGTTATTCCCCATTCTCGATGTTAAATGGTCGCAATCCCTAAGGTCCATTAGATATAGTTAAAGAATTCTAGGAAGATCCTGGCCCAGTGGCACTGAGGGTTGAGGTGCTGGACGCCACACCTCATGCCATGCTGGTGACCTGGGTTCAGGAATGGACTCAGGTCATTCAGGGTGCAGCCGGGGGAGGTAGAGATTGAGCATCCTGAGGACTACTCTCCTTCCTCAGGGAGAGGGGCTTGTGCTGCATGCATCAGCACAACAGGAGGGGTCGGCCCCCACCCAGGGTGCTTGGCTACCTCCAGGGAGGTGGAGATGGCTGCTGAGCCCATTGCACGGGTATGGGTGTGGGATAAAAAATGAAGGAAAAAGGTATCAGGAACCGGCAGGACCCCGTGATGGCCCTGATGAGCTGGAGGACACACCCCTCTGAGGCGGGGGTCATAGCCCCTGCCAGGTCTGTGTTGGTGGCAAAAATACTGTTGTGATAAAAAAAATTTGGGGGAAGAAGGAACTGATGTGCGACATTTAAACACTGATGACTATATGGGACAATTGTGAAAGAGGTTGATCACTTATACCACCAAGGACCATCAAAGCTGTGCGAAGGCACAAAAGATCCAGAAGGAACAATATGACCTGAAGGTGGGAGACAAGATATTTACCCCAGGTGAGAAGGTGTTATTATTGTTGCCCTCCTCAAAGCAGAAATTGTTAATGAAGTGGCAAGGGCCATATACTGTAGAACGTCAGGCAGGCCCCATCACATACAAGATTGAGACCCCAAAGAAGCATATGGGTAGAAAAATTTACCATTCCAACTTGCTGAAAAAGTGATATGAGAAACTGGAAGAGAAGTCAGCAGTACACCTGGGTATGACAGTAATGCCAGAAAGGGAATCTGAACTAGATACTGCCTATAAGAGATTGGAGAGTCATGAGGGACACGAAGACATAAGAATAAACCCTGCACTGTCAGACACCCGAAGAAAGGAAGTAGAGAGTCTGATCAATTTTTTCCCCAACGACCTTCACGACTGTGCCTGGAAGGGTGATAGGGGTAAAACACTGTATTAGGACCGAGTCCCCTCCTATCAGGCAGTAGCTGTACCGGCTACCCGAAAGAGTCAGGGTAGAAGTCAAGAAAGAAACTAACAAAATGAGACACTTGGGGATCATAACACTGTCCACTAGTGCTTGGGGTCAACAATAGTGGTTGTCCCAAAGAAAGAGGGTGCAATCTGCCTTTGTTTAGACTTTCAAAGGTTGAATCAAGGGTCCCAGTTCAACGCATACCCCATGCCCCGCATTGATGACATCATAGACCACATAGGGAATGTAGAATACATCACAACATTGGATCTGACCAAGGGGCATTGGCAGATTCCATTAGACCCACAGGCAAGGGGGAAAAAATGCCTTTAGTACCCCTGTGGGGTTGTATGAATTTGTTACAATGCCATTTGGGTTGCATGGAGCTCCAACTACATTTTAGCGGTACAGTACATGGACTGTATACTGGCACCACATACTGGATACTGTTTGACCTACTTGGACGATGTGGTGGTATGCAATCCTACCTGAAGTATACATCTGGCACACTTGGCTGAGGTGGTTAAATCAATAAAAACAGCAAGGCTTACATTAACCCCCATAAAATGTGCAGTTGTCATGGCCGAGACTGGCTATCTAGGCTTTCTGTTAGGTAACAGGCAAGTCAAGCCCAAAATAGACAAGCTGCGAGAAGCGGCAAAGTGCCCCATCCCCACTACAAAGAAACATGTGAGGTCATTCTTAGAGCTTGCAGGGTACTACCTATGCTTTATCCCAAACTTTGCGTTGATTGCTACACCAATGACAGATCTCACAAAGAAACGGTGTATCAATAAGATACAGTGGGACCCTAAGTGTGATGAGACCTTTCAAACCATCAAAGCCGCCCTCTGTGCATCCCCTGTATTAAACAGCCCTAATTTTGTGATGGACTTTGAGGTACATACGGATGCCTTGGAGACAGGAATGGGGCAGTGTTGAGCCAAACAACTGATGGGGAAGACACCCAGTTTTGTACATATCAAGTAAACTGCATGAAAGGGAGCAAAAGTACTTCACTGTAGAAAAGGAGGCTTTGGCCGCTAAATGGGCAATAGAAGCCTTAAGATTTTATTTGTGGGGAGTTAGATTCACCTTAGTTACTGATCATAATACTTTATGTTGGATCTATCAAATGAAGGATAAGAATGCTAGAATAATGAAGTGGTATTTGGCGCTACAGCCATATAGTTTTGTGGTTCAACACTGATCTGGAAACTTACACAAGAATGCTGATTTCCTGTCCCATCATGGGGCAATGAATGAGGAGCTATGAAACAGAATGTGAAAACTGTTATGTATACTCTTAGTATACTAGGCAGTATCTATGTGAATACAGCCCCAGAGTACGTATTTAAGAAGGATGTCTGTAGGATGACATTTTGTCACCCTTCATTTGTTTACGATTAAGGGACCCTGGGGTGAAGCTCTCATAGTGGGTGACAGAAAGTTTCAAACAACTCCCACCTACTGTTTTGCTAGAATATTTATGACTGACAGGGAGTTCTTGAAAAACCAGTATAGTTTTTTGAGAACTGTTCTTTTCTTAAGGAGAGAGGTGTGTGGCACAGTAAGGCTACACCCTCTACTGTGACTGAAGGATCACTTTTCTATCTCCTTATTTCCTAGCTAAAAAACTTATGTTGCACAGCAGTCAACACTTTTCTCTTTGCTTTTCTTCTTTTCCCCCCTAGCCACCTAGCGTAGCTCTTTACTATCCCCACTAAACTTCCTACTAATTCTCTCTTTTCATTCTTTTTCCATTTCCATCTATTCAGTCCCTGGGATGATGCCAAACACCTGGAGAGGTGTTGTGTAAAATGCATAAGTGCATTTTGTGTACAAAAAGCATGAAGGCTATTTTAAATAGAAATACATACAATTACTAAAGCCTTTTTAAATAAAAAAAGGATTCAGAAGCCATATAAAACAATAATAATTTCATGATTAGAACGGTTATAAGAAATCCTTAAGGTATTTTCATAAATTCATACTATAAACCTGTTACTGTATAAAATTCTATGTATGAGGCTGAACAAAAGAATGTGGTATGCTTTATAAAAGTGTTTAGTCACTATGGATCAGGTATATAGAGAGTCAATATCTGTGGAGATATAAACTGTACTTTTAACAGAACCAGGAAGTCCCCAGAAACAAACAAAAAAAAAACATTGGTATTGAAACAACATGTCCAGACATGTAAATAGAAAGGGCACAGTCAGGTGACCCACCAAAAGATATAAAACCTCTTCACTGAGTTCAGTTCAGTCCAGGAGAGTTCAGTCTTGAAAGTGAAGGAGGGAGGTACTACTTTAGACAAGCTGTGGAATGCAGATGAGAAGGGTCATAGGAGCTCTAAGATCCAGGACTGTATTATGTGAGAAACTACTAATGTTAAGTAGTGATTTTCTTTGCATTTTTTAATTTTCATTTATTTTTCTAACTTTTGAAAAATAAATATCACACCACAGTGTGTTTTAAACTTATAAATCTGCTTTGTCTGAAGTTTATTCCCACACACTGTGACAGACATTCTCTCCAGCCTCGAGGGTAATCCAAAGTGCCTCTGCCTTGCTTTGCTTCCTTTGAATTTCTGCTGCATTGATGTCCTCTTTTACATACAATGCTAACCCTTCCCCTCCCTTTTTACCATCTCGATCCTTCTGGAATAGCGTGTACCCCAGGATGGTGACATTCCATGTGTGGTTCCCAGTGAACCATGTTTCCATAACAGCGACCAAGTCTAACTGAGCTTCTGCCGTCATGGCTATGAGATCGCAGTTTTTTTTCATCAGGCTACAAGCGTTGCTGCACATTGCCTTCCAACACTGTTTATTGTGGTTAATTGAAGGCTTACCTTGGCTCTGTCGCATATGTGTTTTGTGTTGCTTGTTGTGTGCATGGTAGGAGCATATGTGTCCCGAACTAGTTGGTGATGGGGAAGGGGCACAAGGCGACCCCTGTAGTATAAGGGGTGTTTGTGCCACGCCGTCCACTAATTTAACTGACCAATATGGCTGTCAACCTTCTGACCAAGTGCTCATGTACCTTCTTTAGAGAGATGCAGGCCATTGAATTTAAAAAACTCCTGTTTCCAGAAGTCCTGCCAATTACTGATATACCGGCGACCTTTTTCCTGGCACCAGATGGTCAGTCAGGTGTTAAATTCGGTGATGTTCTTTTCCCTCATCTTCTGCCTGTTGTCTCCCTTATTACAGACAGGCAGAATCTTTGAGAAGGTGAGACTGGTTGAAAGAGAAGAAAGTTTGTCGCCCAGTCAGGAGATATTTTATTTGGTTTCCTCCACTGACCTACTGGCTAGGCCATTTGTATCTACATGGGGAATGACATGAGTGCTGTGAACCACTGCAGGTACGATCCCATCAATGCGGCTTATATCCCTCCATGCTGATGTTCCCGGGAGGCACCTGACCGCAACTGAAGCATGGTCCTGCTGGAGGTGAGGTTCTACACCCCCAATCATGGAGTCGCTTATCATTAGAACAGGTTTCTTCTTTTCTGATTTGGCATGTTTAGTGGTAGGGTGCACATCCTTGTGCTGGTTTGGATGTGGAGAACATTCGACACCCATTACGCAAGCTGGAGAATTATCGATGCTGTCTACGCAAGTTGGCCTGGGAGATAGTGGTGTGTATCTGTTCGATGTCAAAACAGGATTGGATCTCCCCTTACCAGAGGATTTTTTGTTTGTTCTATGGTTCCTGACCATCTGCCAGCCCCCTGGCTGGTTTGACCTTTGAGGCACAGGTGCTTGGGCAGCATGTCTAGGACCCATAAGTTCTCTGATGTTGCCCAGCAGTAGCTGATGTATCATAGTATGGAGGTATGTGATCTCAGCCCAGGTTGCATGTAGCTGAGATTTAAGGTCCTTGAATATGAAGCATGTTGGACAGTGTCCCACTCTGAGGATAAAAGCCTTGCTAAACAGTGTGACACAACAATTGCAGTTTGCAAGATCCCTAGTGGCTGTATTACTCTGTGTAGGCTTTTAGGTGAGAATAGTTAATTGCTTTATAGCAATACCTGGATGAAGGAGAAGTAAATGTGACTTCTGGCTGAGAGCTTTCTATTAGCCAATCACTATTTCAGCACTGGGTACCTCACTCGGTGAAGATCAGTGAAGCTCAGCAGACAGCAAAGCTAGGGGCTGCACTGCTCTTGGTGTATGCCTCCAAGGGAAGACCTTTGTGTCTGAGCTCTATGTATGTATGCCCCGCCTTTGTAATTAGGAGAGACATGAATGGGATGGAGCAATGGAGACCCTATAAAGGAGGATAACCTGGGAGTGGGTGGGATTAGTGGGTATGGTGGGTGGGCAGAACCTTTGTTTCTGATACCTGTAAAAACAATCAGTGATGTTCTACTTTTTAGATGTACCAAGCCCTTGTTACATCAACTGCACATAAAACCAAAGTACACACAGAACTAACAGGATGGAAAGGACATTTGTTTTTATGTTAAAGGAACACTGTCAACCCCCTTAGGCCTAAATGTGTCCCTTGTTTAAAAAAACACATTTTGTGATTGCTAACATTCTGTAAAGACTGCTGATGTAGCTAGTAGTTTGATTCTGATTCTTTTTTTCTTTTAAAAAGTGAAAAACAGACTGCCCATCATACTGGTGTTACCACACAAAAACTGGTTTGTTTATATTCCTTGATCAACTCCCACTGCATCTTTCCTGGACTTAGGAACACACCAACACAGTCTAGCCACTCAAGATGCAGTGGGAGTTTAGGTGGATACTGCCTCATGAGTGACTGCACTGTTTGTGGGTGTTCAAAGAAGAACAGATTCAGGATTGTAAACAAAACAAAGTTGTTTATAAATATACATTAGCATGCATTTCAGTTCTACTAAACAAGGAGACAGAAAAAACAAACAGAAACATCAATGAATTTTAGAGAAGGTAAGCAATTATAAAATGTGGGTTTTTAACTAGAAATAATGTGATGCAGAATAGGTTAATAGTGTCCCTTTAAGGGGGCATGGAGTAAGTGTTCCAACAGCTCCTTATGCTGAGAGAGCAGCTGCTGGCTGAGTCTGAGCAGAGCAAGTGAGGAGAGAAGCTACCTCAGTGGAAAAAGGAACCCAGACTGTGCACTCCAAGGAGGATTCAGGTAGAACTGCTGTCAAGAAATCCCTGCTTCAGCACCTGTTGGAGTCTGCCTTCCCTCCGTGAATGGTCTCTCTCCCCCAGCTGGTGAAGATCGGTGAAGCTCAGCAGACAGTAAGGCTAGGGGCTGGACTGAACTTGGGTGTATGCCTCCTAGGGTTGCTCTTTGTGTTTGAGCTGTTGCTTCTGGTCGTTTCTGGCTGAGACCTTTCTATTAGATGACCACTATTTCAGTAGTGGGTACAGCAGTCGGTGAAGATCAGTAGACAGTAAGGCTAGGGGCTGTACCGCTCTTGGCGAATGCCTCCTAGTTGTGATCTCTGTGTCTGAACTGTTGCTTTCAGCTCAGAGCTTTCTATTAGCTGACCATAATTTCAGTAGTGGGTATAGCAGTACAAATGCTGAGTTAGCTACAGCAGCCAGGAATTCTGAGTAAGTGTTCCGACAGCTCCTTATGCTGAGAGAGCAGCCACTGGCTGGGTCTGAGCAGAGTGAGCGAGGGAAGAAGCTGCCTCAGCAGAGAAAGGAGCCTAGACTGTGCACTCCAAGGAGGATTCAGGTATAACTGTTGTCAAGGAATCCCTGTTTCTGCACCTGTCAGAGTCTGTCTTCCCTCCGTGAGTGGTTTCTCTCCCAGTTGGAGAAGATCAGTGAAGCTGTGGTTTCTTGTTGGTTTTTCTGATATCGTCACCGCACACTCTTTGCCCTGCTGAGCTGTTTTGCATTGCCCTAAGCACAGCATATGCCTCCTAGGGTTGGCCTTTGTGTCTGAGTTGTCTGGTGGATTGTCTGGAGGCCACTCAAGAAACTCCAGAGAATGACCCTACTCTATGATTTGCAGAACACAGTTGTCTGTAGTGATCTCCCTTCATTTAGGCAACTGAAAGGAGAAGCGAACCCCAACCTCCACCTCCTGGTCTACCTGAGGGAGGAGATCGAGCAAGGAGTCAAGGGTGGGGTGGAGGCAGAAGGGGCCGCTGGGCCTCCTCTGGGGATTTTGCTTGCAGATCCTGCTGGGGTGGGCAGGGCAGGAGCAGAGGACTTTCGTTTACCCTGGGGTCTGGTAGACTAAGGGGCCTGACTTTGGGGCAGCCAATGAAAGGGCTACCATTGGGCAGACCTCGATTGAGTGTGATAAAGAGAGTGAACCGACTGAATGGCTCTCCCGGAAACCTGAAGCTTGGAGAGGAGATCTCCCACATGGTCTCCAAATAGAAGGGAACCCCTGAACGGGGCATTAAGAAAAGACTGTTGCACAGCCTGTGCAAAGCCCAAAACCCTAAGCCAAGAATACCGGCGAAGGCATACACCAGTGGCTGCGGCTTGGGCCGACACATCTACCACATCATAAGCCAATCAGAGGAGGTGACTACCTACCTCTGAGACTCCATTCAGCAGGTCCTGCAGGTGCAATCTGGTTTCCCTGTCTGGGAGGGACAGGACTTCCTCCTGAACCTTGTCCCATAGGGAGGTCTGGTACTGCAGCATGTGGCCCAGATAGTTGAGGGCCTGAATGGTCAGGATGGAGGAAGCAAAGATTCTCTTGCCAAAAAGGTCCAGGCAGTGGGATTGCCTGTCTGGGGGCAGGGAGCTTAAATGCTTCAAGCCTCTTGGTCCAGACATGGGTGGAGTTAATAACCACCAAAGCCATCTGGGCCTGTTCCCTTTGGAAGGGTTTGTCTTCAGGGGCAAGGTAAAACCCTTTCTGCTTTGTGAGCTATGGTCGGGAGAAGGTAAGGCCTGTGACAGGCCGCCAGCGTAACATCCTCATAGCCATTAATCAAAGGGAGCACAACCAATGGCAGTGAATCAGGCTTGCGCAGGTAAACAGCCAGCTGCCTGCGTTCAGGGTCCTGCTCCTCAAAGCCAAAGCACATCACCACCTGAATGTGATGCATGACAGCAGAAAAGGAGAGATCTTCCGGGGGAAGGGGACTGCGGGACATCCTTTAGGGCTGCCACCCCTTCTGAAGACCCTAAGGAATGCAAGGGGGAACCGGATTGGCCTTCCCCATCCTCAGGAGCCCCTTCATCCCCTGAATCCTGGAGGATGAGGTCAGGGTGGTACTCATTCCCTTCATCAGCTGGAGGGGAGGGAATGAGAGAGCCTCTCAGCATCTGAGGTGGATGCTGAGGAGCCAGCGAAGTGGGCACCAGCGCTGGATCCCTTGGATGAGTGGGAGGGTCTGGCACTGGCACCTGTGAACACAGGATCTCCCAAAGGGAGGAAACTAACCCATGAATATCGACCACCACTGGTGTCGAGCCAATGGCATTGGGAAGGGTTAGCCCGGCGAAGTGCCTGCCGTAGGTGAAGGGTTGCCAGGTTGAGGTGCCAGATGCAGGTTTCAGGCCACAGGTATGAGACATCCAGTGGTGGGGCCAGCGAAGGAGGGGCCCTGCATGGGGTAGAGCGAGGGCTGGGAATCACCAAAAAGCCGATCTCCACCGGCACATGAGGACTCCGACACTGGGGAGGTGGTTGATGGGAGGGGTGAAGTATGAGCCCAAGGGGCCACTGTACAGACGTCGGCAGTAGAACCGTTGATGGGACCACTCTTCAGTGTACCCATAGAGGAAATGGGCCAGATCAGAATGGACTTGGCAGATTGCGAGGAACCCTGGCCCGACGTTCCTCCAACGCAGACTGTGATGGAGGCGGAAGAAGGAACTACTGTTTGCTCTGAGGCCTGAATCCCTTCCCAAATGAGGGGAATGTGATGAGGAGAATAGTGGGAACTGGGGGAACAAAGGAATTATGTCGGCAGATGGGGACCGCATGATCCATCTAGTCTGCCTGTTTTTCTGCCCCCCCTCTCTATTTAGACTGCACCCCGATGTGTCAACAATGTCTGTCCCATGTGAGTCTGAATTCACGTACTGTCTTGGATTCCACCACCTCTTGAAGTAGGCTGTTCCATAGGTCTATGACCCCTTTTGTAAAGAAGTACTTCCTGAGGTTACTTTTCAACCTGCCTGACACCAGACATAAGCTGTGCCCCTTGTATGCGCATCCCTGTTTTGCTAGAAGAGGTTTTCTGCTTGTATTCTGTTGATTGCCTTAACGTACTTAAAAGTTTTGATTATGTCCCATCTGTTTCTTCACTGCTCAGAGGTGTACAGATTTAGTTCCCTGCGTCTTGCCACATATAGCTCATGATGCAGTCCATGCACCATCTTTGTAGCCCTTTTCTGTACTGTCTCTAGGCAGTCTATGTCGTTTTTGAGGTGGGGCCTCAAAAACTGACTGCAGTACTCTAAATGTGGCCTCACCAAGGAGTTGTAGGAGGAATGATAACCTTGCTCTTTCTACTTATAATTCCCCTACCAATGCATCCAAGAATGCCACTCACCCTCTGTACTGCCTTTTCATACTGTTTTCCAACCTTTAAGTCATCTGCGGTGACTATTCCAAGGTCTCTTTCTGTCTTTGTCTCCTCTAACTGATGCCCACCTAGTGTGTACTTTATCCCTGGGTTTCTTTTTCCTATATGCATTGTGACACTTGGCCACCTGGTTATGATTGTTCTATGCTATTTGTAATATAAAAATATAGCCTGTGCTTATGGGTGCCCCCCCCCCCAGGTCAGAGAAACTACAGGATATATTAACCTGAAACCAGGAGGTAATTAAAAGGACCAGAGAGACTTAATTAGAACTGACCCAGCTACCAGGATATAGGGCTCATAAACTTTTATGATGTCTTAAAGGAAAAAAACATGTTATACCACCATGGTGCTAAAAAGTCATAAAATCCTTTGATGTGCCCTGGGAATAGGAACTGCTCGAGATCAAAGCGGGGATGTTAATTAAGGAGTCATATTGGGAAATGAGTTTTTGCTGATGTCACCTTATTTGAAATACCTCCTGATAGGACATCTTGTTTGTATATTTTTTATATTCTAAAAGGAGGAGCTAGATGACTCAGAAGGGGTGTGGAGATACACAATTTAAACTTAATACAGTGGCTGAACTTAGTGACATTTCTTTTTGAACTCTTAAGAAACAAGATCTCTGATCTCACTTAAGCACCGTAAAGAAGTAGTACATTAGATAGAAAAAAGTCTAATTGTATTGTGGTAGGAGTTTATGTTTTGTACCTTAATCTTGTTCTTTTAAGTGATTGTATGCTTTTTGATATAGTGTTCTGGGTTTACATTTTAAATATTTTATCCATTTTAGTAAATATATTACTTTGAAAGACTGCCTGGGTGTGTTTTCGAAGATCTTTTTGCATGTGACGTACAGAGGGTTAAGACTGACAAAAACTGCTCAAAGCTTGATGATGTTACTAAACTGGGAAAAGGTAAGAATATATCTAAGGTCTTTTATAGAGTTTTAAGGGTTCATGTTTGGATACCTGGTTAGGTGCCCTTTAGCGAAAGATATCTTGCCTCCCCCTGAAGAGAAGATTATCTGAGCCTGTACATTTGGGTACAATAGCATAAGGTTCATAGTTTGAATCCCCCCAGAAATTGAGACCAAAGTTGATTCGGACCCACAAGCAGACAGGAGGGTTACACTGTCCGTTACCCGTTCACATTACTGCACTCGGAGGTTGGCACTGTAGGAGCAGAGGGGCTGACCTGCTGAGTCCGTTTGTGACATGCATAACCTTGCATTTATTGGCATTAAACTTCAACTGCCAATCCCTGGACCATTCAAGTTTTTCCAGGTCTGCTTCCATACCTTTCGCTCCCTCCTGCGAGTCTACTCTCTTGCAGAGTTTTGCGTCATCTGAAAATAGGTAAACCTTCCCCTTCAATTCATCTGCAATATCCCCGATAAATATGTTAAAGAGGATAGGTCCCAGCACAGACTCCTGTCGAACGCCACTGGTCACTTTGCCTTCCCTTGATAATGATCCATTGACAAGCACTCTGCATTCTATGTTGCAGCCAGTTGGTGATCCAGTTCACTATCTTATCACCGACTCCTGTATGCTCTAATTTGTTAGCTAGCCTTCTGTGGGGGACAGTGTTGATGGCTTTGCTGAAGTCCAGGTACATAATGTCCACTGCTCCTCCCTGGTCGACTGCTCAGGTGACCCAGTAGAAAAAGTCGATCCTATTGGTTTGACAAGAGCGTCCTACTGTGAAGCCATGTTGCCTGAGGTCAATCTTTCCGCTATCCTCCAGGTACTTCACTATCTTCTCCTTTAGCAATGACTCCATAATTTTTCCTACCACTGAGGTCAAACTGACTGGTCGGTAGTTTCCTCCCTCTTCCCTGCTTCCACTCTTGTGTAAAGGTACTAGTGTTGCCCTTTCTAAGTCCTGAGGCAAAGCTCAGCCAGTGATGAGGTGAGTTCTTCCAGAAGCTCCTTCAGTACCTGAGGGTGGATGCCATCTGGCCCCATTGCTTTATCTACCTTGAGCTTATTCAGCTCTTCTAGGACCCTTTCCCTTGGGAAGGGTCTTGTGTCTGCTCCTATGGTATTGTATACTGACCTACTTAGAGTAGGACCTTTCCCGCTGTCTTCTATGGTAACGACTGAGCAAAAGAAATAATTTAGTAACTCTGCTTTATCTTCGTCTGTCTCTGCCATCTTGCCTTCCTTTGTTGCTAACCTGACTATTCCCCCACTACTCTTTCTTTTTTCCCTTATATATCTGAAGAAGCTTTTGTCTCTCTTCTTGACCCCCTGTGCTATTTTCCCTCCATCTACGCTTTTGATCTCCTAACTGCCTTTCCTGCCTCACTCAGCTTGTTTTTGTAATCTTCTCTATCCAATTCACTTTTAGTTAGTTTGAATTTTGCAAAAGCCCTCCTTTCTCCTTGATTTTGGTTGCAACTTCCTTGGTGAACCAGACTGGATTTTTCTTCCTTTTGGATTTGGTGATTTGCGTAGAGCATGTAGCAGTATTTAAAGCAGTTTTTAAGGCCTCCCAGCAGTCTTCTACATCTTCCGAGTTTCTGCCATCTAGCATAGATGTGACTATATGTTTAATTTCAGGAAATTTAACTCTCCTGAAATCTAGAACCTTGGTTTTAGTGTGACTAGTATCTTTTACCTTGTTCACAGTTAGCTGGATTTTTCTGTGGTCACTGGTCCCCAGATTGACCCCTACTTGCACATCTGACGCTTTTGTGCTGTTTGGGAGCACCAAGTCCAATATTGCTTTGTCTCTGGTGGGGGAATTCACCAGCTATTGTAAACCTGCTCAATGCAGTGCAAACAGGAAATCCTTGCGTCATTCGGAGGACGCTGTGTATGAGGACCAGTCCACATCTGGCAGACTGGTCCCCTACCAAGAGCAACTCTCCCCTGTCTGCCATCATCAAGATGGTCTCCATGAGCTCTTTATTTATATCAGTTTCTGGGATGGGGATCTGTAGACAACTACAATCCAGATTGGGGCCTTGTGGCAGAGTTAGGCTACACTATCGGCTGTGACTGATGGACCACTTTTCTATCTCATTTCCTAACTACCAAAACTATTGTTGCGCAACCGTTAACATTTTTCTCTTTGCTTTTCTTCTTTTTCCCCCTACCCTAGGTCAGCCACCTAGCATAGCTTTTTACTATCCATACTAAGCTTCCAACTAGTTCTCTCTTTTCATTCTTTTTCCATTTCTAGCCATTCAGTCCCTGGAATGATGCCAACCACCCAGAGAGGTGTTATGTAAAGTGCATAAGTGAATCGTGTGTACAAAAAGCATGAAAACTATTTTAAATAGGAATACATACAATTAATAAAGCCTTTTTAAATAAAAAAGTATTCAGAAGCCATATAAAACAATAATAAGTTCATGCTTAGTACGGTTATAAGAAATCCTTACGGTATTTTCATAAATTCAATTATAAACCTGTTACTGTATAAACTTCAATGTATGAGGCTGAACAAAAGAATGTGGCATGCTTTATAAAAGTGCTTAGTCATGGTGGATCAGAGATACAGAGAATCAATATCTGTGGCGATATACACTGTACCTTTAACTGAACCAGGAAGTCCCCTGAAACAAACCCCCCCCCCCTTGGTTTGGAAAAAACATGTCCAGACATAAATAGAAAGGGCTCAGTCAGGTCGTCCCACCAAAAGACATAAAACCTCTTCACTGAGTTCACTTCAGTCCAGTAGGGTTCAGTCTTGAGAGTGAAGGAGAGAGGTGCTACTGTAGAAAAGCTGTTGACTGGAGATGAGAAGGGCCTCAGGAGCTCTAAAATCCAGGACTGTATTATATGAGAAACTACTGATGTTGAGTAGTGATTTTCTTTGCAATTTCTTTTTGTTTTCATTTCTTATTTTTCTAACTTTGGAAAAATAAATATCACACCACGGTGTGTTTTAAACCTGTAAATTTGCCTCGTCTGAACTTCATTCCCACACGCTGTGACAAACTTGGTGTCAGAAGTGGTACAGTACTGGTTGTCCAGAGAAACAAGGGGGAGACCAGTACCCAGATTCCAGCCCTGGTATCCAGACATAGGGGCAAAGAGCAGGATGGCATACCAACAGGATCCCATGGAAGACAAGGTTCTGGAGGAGGAGGAGCTTCCCAGTGTGCATACCAGAGCCCAGGTGAGGAGGACCGGAGGGGGGATTACTAACCGGACTGGAGTTCGATGGAACACAGAGGAAGACGGCGCTGGAGGTGACAATGGGTGCAGGAATGACAGATGAGGAGGAGGAAACCCCACAGGAGGAGACACCATATGAGGAACCACCACAGGATATCGGAGGAATACTGACATGGTTTGCTGTTAAGCAACTGGATATGGAGAGACAAAAAGAGTGAGACAACAGAAAAAGAGAGCGGAAATGGAGATGCCAGGACCAGAGGTGGACGGACACCTTGCAAGCTCTCCAACTGACTGGACAAGGACCACAGGGGGCAGGACCACCAGGTAATAATCCAAAAGACATTAAATTGACTAAAATGGCAGCAACCGATGATGTTGAAGCATATTTAACTACATTTGAGAGGGTTGCCCTGAGACTGTGGGTGAGATTGGAGAAAGTAGGTAGTACACCTTGCTCCGTACCTTACTGGGTGAGCACAGTTAGCATAGAGCAATTTGGACAGCAGGCATGCTGAAAATTATGACCCAGTGAAAAAGGAGATTCTAAAAAAATGTGATATAAATGCAGAGACTTATAGGCAGCGGTTTTGTTCTCTTAAACACTATCTGAACGATGCCCCTAGTTAAACCTTTACCAGGCTAAGGGAACTATGTTTAAAATGGCTACAGCCTGAGGGGAAATCTGTCATAGACATTATTGAGACTTTAGTAGTTGAACAATATCTCCAAATATTGCCCACTGAAGTACAAATATGGGTGAGGGAACATCATCCAAAGACAGCAGAGTTAGCCATCACTTTGGCGGAAGACTTTTTATCTGCATGGCGGTCGCTACGAAAAGGTTACAGAACTGACCAAGTTGCACCTGCCCCCCAAACAGCGTAATCCTCTGTTGTTAATCGAGCCCCCAATGAATATACTCGTAGGACAGAGGGAAGACCAAATCAAAGAGCCAGACCTTATAATCCCAACCCCCTCTGCTGGAAGTGTCAGGGTAAAGGACACCTTGCTAGGTTTTGTACCCGACCTAACACTGATGCTACCCATTTGTCCTTATTGAAAGATGGTTACTTTGTGAGAGACATTTTTATTAACACTCGAACTGTGTTGTGCCTGACTGATACTGGCAGTAAGAATACTTTGATTCGTCCAGAACTGGTGACTGATATACAACCAGGAGGGCCAGACATGAGAACTGTATGTGTCCATGGTGACACACACCACTACCCAACTGCTGCAACAGTGGAGGATGTTGAAGGACAGAACTAGGTGGTCACAGCAGGACTGGTGCCCAACCTGCCGGTGCCTATGGTTATAGGTTATGATTTCCAAAACTTTTACAACATTGATAACTGAGCAAGGGATAGTCACACCCGTGACTACCAGGGCCCAATACCATAAAGAGAGGACTTTGGGAGAAACCTTCCCTTTTGAAGGAGATGTTATTGAGGACCCTGGTAAGGATAGGAAACCCCTGAACCAGAAGAAAAAACAGCAAAAACAATGGAACTAGACTGTAAATGGACTTCCTGAAACAAATATACAGTCTGTGTTTAATAGCATTGATATAGCTCCTGAACAGAAATGTGATGTTTCTTTAAAACCTTTTTTTCACAGGTTGGACAGGAATTGTCAAAAGGGGCTCCTGTCATTATATTGAAAAATGACATATTGTACAGGTTATATGCCACTCCAGACACTGGAGAAAGTGTCGAACAGTTATTGGTGCCTGAGAAGTATAGGGAGCCAATAATGTTTTTAGGGTATGATCTCCCATGGGCAGGCCATGCAGGACCGGATCGCACCCTAAAGCACATTCTACAGAGATTTTATTAGCCAGGGTTATATGATCAAATAACCAAGTATTATCACGCATGTAAAGAGTGCCAGCAAGTGGCCCAAATAGGCAAAAAGGACCTGGTACCCCTTATGCCCTATCCTACCCTTTCGAAAGAATAGGTACGGACATTGTGAGACCCCTGTTAAAAAGTTCTAGAGGAAACCAATTCTTCTTGGTGATAAGTGACTACACCATGAAATACTCAGAGGCCATACCAATGCGCACAGTCACTATACCAAGGATAGCCGAGGAGTTGGTTAAAGTGTTCAGTTGCCTGGGCATCCCAAAAGAGATATTTATAGACGGGGCACAAACTTCAATGTAGCCTTGTTAAAAGAGCTCTACAAGTTACTAGGGATAGTGGCTGTTTGAACCTCCCCTTATCATCCGCAGTCAGACGGACTAACTGAGTGGTTCAATCAAACCCTGAAGTGAATGCTCTGTAAGTCTGTGCATGAGGAAGGGAGGAACTGGGATACCTTTTAGCCATTTCTTTTGTTTGCCTATAGGGAAGTGCCCCAGGCCTCGACAGGTTATTCCCCATTCTCAATGTTATATGGTCACAATCCCCAAGGCCCATTAGATGTAGTTAAAGAATTCTGGGAAGATCCCGGCCCAGTGGTGCTGAGGTTTGAGGTGCTGGACGCCACACCTCATGCCACACTGGTGACTCGGGTTCAGGAATGGACTCAGGTCGCTCAGGGTTCGACCAGGGGAGGTAGAGATTGAGCGCCTGGAGGACTACTCTCCTTCCTCAGGGAGGAGGGGCTTGTGCTGCGTGCATCAGCACAACAGGAGGGGTTGGCCCACACCTAAGGTGCTTGGCTACCTCCATGGAGGTGGAGATGGCTGCTGTGCCCATTGCACGGGTATGGGTGTGGGAGAAAAAATGAAGGAAAAAGGTATCAGGAACCGGCAGGACCCGTAATGGCCCTGATGAGCTGGAGGATGCACCCCCTCCGAGGTGGGGAGTCGTAGCCCCTGCCAGGTCTATGTTGGTGGCAAAAATACTGTTGTGATAAAAAAAAATTGGGGGAAGAAGGGACTGATGTGCGACATTCAAACACTGTTGACTATATGGGACAACTGTGAAAGAGGTTGATCATTTATACCACCAAGGACCATCAAAGCTGTGCGAAGGCACAAAAGATCCAGAAGGAACAATATGACCTGAAGGTGGGAGACAAGATATTTACCCCAGGGGAGAAGGCGTTATTATTGTTGCCCTCCTCAGAGCAGAAATTGTTAATGAAGTGGCAAGTGCCATATACTGTAGAACGTCAGGCAGGCCCCCTCACATACGAGATTGAGACCCCAAAGAAGGGTATTGGTAGAAAAATTTACCATTCCAACTTGCTGAAAAAGTGGTATGAGAAACTGGAAGAGAAGTCAGCAGTACACCTGGGTATGACAGTAATGCCAGAAAGGGAATCTGAACTAGACACTGCCTATAAGTGACTGAAGAGTCATGAGGGACACAATGAAATAAAAATAAACCCTGCACTGTCAGACACCCAAAGAAAGGAAGTAGAGCGTCTGATCAATTCTTTTCTGACGACCTTCATGAGTGTGCCTGGAAGGGTGATAGGGGTAAAACACTGTATTAGGACTGAGTCACCTCCTATCAGGCAGAAGCCGTACCGGCTACCCAAAAGAGTCAGGGTAGAAGTCAAGAAAGAAACTAACAAGATGAGACACTTGGGGATAATAACACTGTTCACTAGTGCTTGGGGGTCACCGACAGTGGTTGTCCCAACGAAAGAGGGTGCAATCTGCCTTTGTTTAGATTTTTAAAGGTTGAATCAAGTGTCCCAGTTCGACGCATGCTCCATGCCCCACATTGATCACATCACAGACCACATAGGGAATGCAGGATACATTGCAACATTGGATGTGACCAAGGGGCATTGGCAGATTCCATTAGACCCACAGGTAAGAGAAAAAAAACACCTTTAGTACCCCTGTGGGGTTGTATGAATTTGTTATAATGCCGTTTGGGTTGCATGGAGCTCCAACTACATTTTAGCAGTACAATACATGGACTGTATACCGGCACCACATACTGGATACTGTTTGACCTACTTGGACGACGTGGCAGTATACAATCCTACCTGAAGTATATATCTGGCACACTTGGCTGATGTGGTTAAATCAATAAAAACAGCAAGGCTTACCATTAACCCCCATAAAATGTGCAGTTGCCATGGCCGAGACTGGCTATCTAGGCTTTCTGTTAGGTAACAGGCAAGTCAAGCCCAAAACAGACAAGCAGCGAGAAGTGGTGAAGTGCCCTATCCTCACTACAAAGAAACATGTGAGGTCATTCTTAGGACTTGCAGGGTACTACCGATGCTTTATCCCAAACGTTGCATTGATTGTTACACCAATGACAGATCTCACAAAGAAACAGTGTATCAACAAGATAGTATACAGTGGGACCCTAAGTGTGATAAGGCCTTTCAAACCATTAAAGCCACCCTCTGTTCATCCCCTGTATTAAAGAGCCCTAATTTTGAGATGGACTTTGAGGTACACATGGATGCCTTGGAGACAGCAACAGGGGCAGTGTTGAGCCAAACAATTGATGGGGAATAACATCCAGTTTTGTACATATCAAGAAAACTGCATGAAAGGGAACAAAAGTACTTCACTGTAAAAAAGGAGGCTTTGGCCACTAAATGGGCAATAGAAGCCTTAAGATGTTATTTGTGGGGAGCCAAATTCACTTTATTTACTGATCATAATACTTTATGTTGGATCAGTCAAATGAAGGATAAGAATGCTAGAATAATGAGGTGGTATTTGGTGCTAGAGCCATGTAGTTTTGTGGTTCAACATAGATCTGGAAACTTACACAACAATGCTGATTTCCTGTCCCATCATGGAGCAATGGACGAGGAGCTATGAAACAGAATGTGAAAACTGTTTTGTTTAGTCTTAGGATACTAGGCAGTATCTATGTGAATAAAGCCCCAGGGTATGTATTTAAGAAGGATGTCTGCATGATGTCATTTTGTCACCCTTCATTTGTTCACGATTAAGGGACGCTGGGGTGAAGCTCTCATAGTGGGTGAGAGAAAGTTTCAAACAACCCCCGTTCTACTGTTTTGGTAGAATATTTATGACTGAGAGGGAGTTCTTGAAAAACCAGTATAGTTTTGAAAACTGTTTTTTTCTTAAGAAGGGAGGTGTGTGGCAGAGTTAGGCTACACCCTCTACTGTGACTGATGGACCACTTCTCTATCTCATTTCCTAGCTACCAAAACTTCTGTTGCACAACAGTCAACACTTTTTTCTTTGCTTTTCTTCTTCTCCCCCTCCTAGCCACCTAGCGTAGCTCTTTACTATCCCTACTAAACTTCTTACTAATTCTCTCTTTTCATTCTTTTTCCATTTCCATCCATTCAGTCCCTGGAGTGATGCCAAACACCTGGAGAGGTGTTGTGTAAAATGCATAAGTGCATTTTGTGTACAAAAAGCATGAAGGCTATTTTAAATAGAAATACACACAGTTATTAAAGCCTTTTTAAATAAAAAAAGGAGTCAGAAGCCATATAAAACAATAATAATTTCATGATTAGTACAGTTATAAGAAATCCTTTAGGTATTTTCATAAATTCATACTATAAACCTGTTACTGTATAAAATTCTGTGTATGAGGCTGAACAAAAGAATGTGGTATGCTTTATAAAAGTGTTTAGTCACTGTGGATCAGAGATATACAAGTTACTTATACAAACCTTTATTATGTTTTGTATAAGTAACTTGTATAGAATGATATGTTACATGTTAAACGTGTTTATCATTTTATGTTTTCTAGTATGTTTGTGATTGTATTGTTTATACTAGTTTGTTCTTAATTAATATCATATGGAACATGAAACAACAGGAGCATCTTGTAAATAGGACTTTGTCCTAACGATGTAAACTTATGCCAACAATTCCTGTATAAAAATAAAGGTTTTTACTACTACTATATAGAGAGTCAATATCTGTGGAGATATACACTGTACTTTTAACAGAACCAGGATGTCCCCTGAAACAAACAAATAAAAAACATTGGTTTTGAAACAACATGTCCAGACATGTAAATAGAAAGGGCTCAGTCAGGTGACCCCACCAAAAGATATAAAACCTCTTCACTGAGTTGAGTTCAGTCCAGTAGAGTTCAATCTTGGAAGTGAAGGAGAGACGTGCTACTTTAGACAAGCTGTTGAATGCAGATGAGAAGGGTCATAGGAGCTCTAAGATCCAGAACTGTATTATGTGAGAAACTACTAATGTTAAGTAGTGATTTTCTTTGCGTATTTTTAATTTCATTTATTTTTCTAACTTTTGAAAAATAAATATCACACCACAGTGTGTTTTAAACTTATAAATCTGCTTTGTCTGAAGTTTATTCCCACACACTGTGACAGACATTCTCTCCAGCCTCGAGGGTAATCCAAAGTGCCTCTGCCTTGCTTTACTGCCTTTGAATTTCTGTTGCATTGATGTCCTCTTTTACATATAATGCCAACCCCTCCCCTCCCTTTTTACCTTCTCGATCCTTCTGGAATAGCGTGTACCCCGGGATGGTGACATCCCATGTGTGGTTCCCAGGGAACCATGTTTCTGTAACAGCGACAAAGTCTAACTGACTTCTGCCGTCATGGCCATGAGATCGCAAATTATTTTCATCAGGCTACAAGGGTTGATGCACATTGCCTTCCAACACTGTTTATTGTGGTTAGCTGAAGGCTTACCTTGGCTCTGTCACATACGTGTTTATTGTTGCTTGTTGTGTACATGATAGGAGCATATGCATATTAGGAGAAAAGCTGGAATACATCACAAAATTCAAGTATCTGAGCGTGTGGCTAGACCATAGACTTTCCTTCACTGAACACGTTGAAGATCTTCTAAAAAGATTAAGGCAGAGACTGGGAAGTTTCTTTAGAATCAGTCAATTCCTAACCAGAGACGCTAAGATACGGCTGGTCCAATCCACGTTTCTATCATTGGTAGATTGCGCGGACTTCCTCTACAGCCAGTATCTGACCTAACAATTGAAAAAATTGGACACACTTTATCACAGAGCCCTGAGGTTCATTATGGGTCTCCCACATGGCACGCACCACTGTTCTCTGTTTGAGGCCATCAGGTGGACCTCCCTTAAGTCCAGGAGAGAGAGAGAAATGCTGCTTTCTGGACTTTCAGAGCTATTTCAAAAAAACTGCCACACTACATTACCAACTGTCTTCCACTAAGTACTTTAGGTAACTATGCACTACGAAGTTTCTCATCTATCTTACTCAAGGTACCTATGGCTAAATCTCGCTTTGGCAGAGCAGCCATAAGCTTTGTGCTGCCCACATTATGGAATAAAATTCAAAAAAAGTCTTAAATTATGCACCTCTGTCTGCTTCTCTGCCTTCAGGTCCCTATATTTCCACTCAATCAAAGAAGTATGCAAATGTTTGTCCCTCCCACGAACTGGAGCAGTGTCCTCCATAGTACCTCATCCCACCCTGCATAGTACTCAAATATCAGAAATTCTTGGAATTATCCACTGACCTCCTAAGCTCTATTCATTCCATTACCCCTCCCCCACCTCTCCCCTTACTTGCTCCCAACCTTGTCCTCAGTCTATGTCTTCCATACTCAGAGTAGGATTTGTATGTACCTTCTGATTGAGACTATCTCTGCACCCCTTCCTTTGCTTCTCTCTCACCTCCCATACAATCTCCACCATTACCCTCTGCATACACCCTCCGCCCACCCCGCCTGTTCTCCCCCCTGCACCCCTAGTTATCTCCTCCTCCTTACATTCCCCTCTACCCTGACTTCCTGCTGCTCTTCCTGCTTCCCATTCTGCCATGTCATCCCATTCATGATTCTTCTCTACCTCCTCTGTCTTCTCTCCCTTATTACTGTATCCTGGTTGAATATATGTATAGGCTTCCCCTTTTACACTACTGCCTCGAACTGCTTGATCCTTGCAAGTTCCATTGTTTCTTGTTGACCTGTTTTCATTTTATTTCTGCATTCAATTGCATTACTTTGTATTGTTATGTCGACTATGTTCCATACTGGTCCACCTCGCAAATACGCTTTGCACATTGATGTCTGCTTGGATTAATAAAGATATTGATCGATTGATTGTTTTCATATTTGTAAATAATGTCTCTGTATGCCTATCCACGCTTGTTGTATGTTGCTTGTAATTTATGAAACTACATGTTGGTTTCAGTTCCCACATCTGACACTTGGGTTAATATCCCAGTACTGACACTGTAGTGCAGCATGAGAGGGGTGCTGCACTTCTGAGGTGCTGTCTTTTGGATGAGACATTAAACCGAGGTCCCACCTACCTGGATTGGTGTAGTTCAGGTGGATGTTAAAGATTCCATGGCACTTCTCGAAAACAGTAGGGGAGTTTTTATTGCAATAATAAACATATAATACAACTCAAAATATCAAACAACACAGTATTTCACTGTAACACGGTAAGAAAAAAAACAAAAATGAAAAAAAAATGAATACCTTAAATAAACACAATATACCCAATCCTAAGAACTTAATAAGAACAGTAAATTATTTATATTTAATAAAGTGAGTAAAACCCTGCCACCACCTATTAACTTTACGTGAAGAAACCACCTTCATATCTTGTAAATAAATTTTTAAAAGCTCATTTGTAACCAAAATGCTGTAACATTCATATGTCATTTTTCGATGATAAATCACCCATTGACATCAAGCTTGCCATAAAAAATTCCTTATACAGCAAAAAAAAGATAAAGTATCCTCATGAAAACTAGCTAAAGGTAATGGATAAATTCCTAAAACCAGAATATCATACGTAAGAAACTGTAACCAAGAAAATTTCCATAACTTGGCCAAATATTTCCACAAACCTATAGAATATGAACACTGTAAAAGAAAATGTTCTATAGTTTCTTCCATGTTTATGCATTCCATATAAGGACAATTTCTTTCTTCTTTGGCCTTATATTTTGCATTCCCCGAACATTTAATCTACCATATGAAAGCAACCATTGCGTTTCCCATTGACCTGGAGGTAATCTAGGATTATTAAACTGTGCCAATATTTTAGTATTAAATGAAGTAGGACAATTTTAAAACAAGAAACTTGCGGATGAATTGCTTCCATCACTAAGGAATACAGAGACTGAGTGTTATGTTCCTTAATCATGTCTCTAGAGATTTGCCATTTATACAATTTTTGTGCTGCAGGTCTAAAATAGTTAGGAATACAGACATGGGAATTTAATTTCGGGGCTAAAATCTTCCAAGCTTGAAAATATCTTCCCAACACCTTATCCATCCACCCTTTTTCTAAACTTACTACTGAAGAAAGTCCCCTCTTAATAGTGGTTATAAAAAATAAGAAATGCAAAGATATAATAGGATCAGTCATCCCTAAACCCCCTAATGTTTTCCCTAAATAAATATAATGCCATTTTACTGGATTCAATCTATTCCCCCATAGCATTTGAAAAAAAATGCTATAGGTCTTTGTTTCAAACTGTGGTGGAAGAGGAAAAATCATTGCTACATACTGCAAATAAGGTAAAATAAACTGTTTCAAAATCTGAATACGTTTCAATTTAGAAAATTTCCACTGTTTCCATTTCTTAATTTTTTTCACTTTTTCTAGTGCCAAAGTCCAATTCTCTGCAGGCAAATTTTGAGGGCCAAATAATATTCCTAAAATTTTTTGTGGAGTTCAAGAGATACTGATACCATTTTGTATCATCTCAGCAGGACCAACTGCCCCAATCAATAGGCCTTTAGTCTTCTGCAGATTTATTTTTGCATTTGAAACTAATGAAAAAGAATAACATTCTTCTAAAAATTTAGGAATTTGAGATATATCTTCAAAATATAAATTTAAATTGTCCACATAAGCTTGCAGATAAAGCTGATCTGTAAAGAAATCCCCTGTTATCCCTGTCCATTTTGGGGTTTTAACTAAGGTCTGCAAAAAGGGATCCACTGAAAAAACATATAAAACTGGACTTAGGGGGCAACCCTGACGTACCCCTGTTTTTATCCTAAAACTTTTGGCACTACGGCCTTTTAAGAATGGAAAAACTGTATTGTGTTGATATAATAGTTTGATTATATCCACTATCTTTGCAGGAACCCCATATGTTTGGAGAACTAAAAACAAATAAGGTAAATACACTCTGTCAAAAGCTTTCTCAAATTTGGTGATCAAAATACACCTAGATCTTCTAGCCAAAGATAAATACTCAATGATATCCCTTAAAATCATTAAAGCTGATTGGATCCGTCTATTGGGAATACTACAAAATTGATAAGAAGAAATTACACCTTCAGCATAAGCCTTCAATCTGTTATTAAGAATACTGGAAAAAATGTTACAATCCGTATTTAGTAAATTAATAGGCCTCCAGTTTTTAATAGCAGCCTTATCTCCAGATTTAAACAGGTGTATGAAAAGGTCTTCAGTAAATGAGGCAAAAATAGTATTAGTTTCTAAAAAAAATTAAATAAATGTAGTAAGCAATCACTAAATTCTTCTGCAAATTTTTTATAAAGCTGATTAGGGAGCCCATCTAGCCCTGGGGAAATGTTAGGCTTCAATTTTTTAATAACCTCTAAGATTTCCTGTTTGGTAATAGGCCTAGATAACTGAGTCACCTCAGTGGAAACCAAAGAAATGTTAAGACAAATTTAAATTGTGGACTATAGAATCCTCCTTAATGGAGGAATCTGGTTCTAAAGAATGATAATGTAGTTCTATTAAGTCTTTTAACTGCTCTAATGTGGTGGCATGTGACCCATCTGCATTATACAGATAATCAACAGTGGATGAATCCCTTAAAAATTTGCATGCCTCAAAGGGATCCCCAATAGGGGTCTTGCTTGTAGCGTTTCCTAGAATTGCTTGCAAAGTCTTGGCCCTGTCATACTGATATAGTCTCTACATCATTTTCAGCTGCTTAATCTGTTTGAATAATCAAATTTGGTATTATAAGAAAAGGTAATCACCCCCGCAGCTGCTGCCTAAGAGACAAATATTTTAAAAGTTGTGGCCTTTAGTTAAAACACCTTGTTTTTTAAACCACTTACTCAGGTCTAATTTGGTATCTGCCCACCAGGCTCCTATATCAGTATATAAAAAAACTACAGACAAACGGGCCTTTAATAAAGCCTGTATTCCTATCTTTATGTGAAAAGAATCTAGAATAGATGTATTTAATTTCCATCTCCCTTTAGGACCATCTGATAAATTACCTAAAGATAGAGAACAAATCAAAAAAAGTTGATCTGAAAATTCACATGGTTTTATACTAAAAGTCTTACCTGTATGGATGGAGATAGCTAACATATGATCAATAAGTGTATGCAATTTTCCTTCATAAAAGACACCTGGGTCCCTAGTGCAGTAAGAAAACAATTCAACAATCCTGCTACCCTTATGATGGAAGCCAGAGCATGGGAATCATAGAATACATTTTTTTATGCTGCTGAGATGTTCCATACAAACAGCAGTTAAAATCACCCCCATAATACTTTTGCAGTGGTGACTAAAAAAGCTGAACTGCTTTCATGCATGCCACTCTATCCATTTTCCCTGTGGGTTATAGATATTAATAAACCTGTAGGTAGAATTCAGCCATTTACCATCCAGAATCATCACCCTGCCTGGAATAAGGTCAATTAAATTAAGAAGGAGCAAGGTCACATAAACCATGCTGGTGGTCCAGTGAGGTCCAGGTAGCAGTCAGAAAAGAAGGCGACAAAAAATATAAAACAACAAGAGGGGATAGGGATAAGGAAATGTACCAGCTTGCATCTAGAAAAGTCACCTGTATGGTGAGGGAGCAAAGTCCAGTAAAGAGCAACGGCTGGCACAGGGATACATGGAGGGAAAAGGGGTTCTTCCGCACATTGGGGAGCGGAGAAAACTAAGGGCCAACCCAGCAGATTGAGATCAGAAGAAGGTGGTGGAAGAGGCGAGGGACCAGGCAGAGTATTTAATCAGTACTTTGCCTCTGTGTTCACTGCAGGGAGGGGATGGATATCACAAAGCAAGGCACAAAGGGATAGAAGCGGCAGGGAGTGGGACTCAGGGAGCAACAGAAATGGAGCAAAGGGAGGGAAAGGTACCCAGGGTGTCACATCTGGATAAGGATAAAAGACCAGTAAGGTGGAGGGACAGATGATGCCATCCCACCAAGAGGGTGTGGTTTGCCCTCAAGGCCCTAAAGAAAGACAATTCTCGGCTGATGGCATCTATCCGAGAGTACTATGGGAATTGGCGGACATATTGGCTGCACTTGGCGTGAGCTTTCAACAGGTCACTTGAGACAGGGAGGGTACCTAGGATTGGCGAGGCACATGTGGTACCAATCCACAAAGGGGGTCGAAGGAAGTACCAGGAAACTATAGACCCATCAGTTTAACCTCGTGGTGGGAAAATTAATGGAGAGTATACTAAAGGAACGATTGGGGTTTACTTGGGGAGGTGGGAGGTCTGGATAGTCGGCAGCATGGGTTTGTGCCAGGTAGATCATGTCAAACCAACCTTGTGGAGTTCTATGAATGGGTAACATCAGAACTGGACAGGGGTAAGCCTGTGGATGTATTGTTCTGGACTTCAGCAAGTGCTTAACTCTGTCCCCACAATGGTCTGGTGGGAGAAACTGATGGGGTTAGGAGTAGGCCTTTGATGGTCAGATGGATTGAAAACTGGATAGCTGGACGCACTCAGAGAGTAGTGGTCTGTGGGGAGCTCTCAACCCTACAGAGGTTGGTAGTGGGGTACCACAGGACTCGGTCCTGGGTCCAATCCTGTTTAATGCATACATATCAGACATCAGGGATGGTATAGGGTGTGAAATGAGTCTCTTCACGGATGACCCAAGATGGGAGCAGTAGTTGAGGGAGAAGAGGGGAGGTTGGCCCTGCAAGGGACCTGGACACCCTGGAAAGCTGGGCTCACACATGGAAATTAAATTCAATATCACCAAGTGCAAGGTGTTGCATCTTGGTCGGGAAACCCTAAACACAGGTACACCCTGGGAGGGAGGTGCTGGAAGCCTCAACAGGGAAAAGACCTAGGGTCATGGTGGATACATGTATGAATAACTCTGAGCAGTGCAGGAGAGCAGCTAGCAAGGCAAACAGGATGTTGGGATGCATCGCAAGGGGATCACCTCAAGGAGCAAGGAAGTGATTCTGCCGCTGTACAATGGACTGGTTAGACCACACCTGAGTACTGTGTACAGTACTGGAGACCACACTTGAAGAGGGACACACAGCTCCCTGGAGAGGGTACAGAGGAAGGCAAACAAAGATGATACGAGGGCTAGGGATTTGACTTACGAGGACAGACTTGAGGAGCTCTGCCTGTTTTCATTGGAGGAGAGGAGAGACAGGGGACATGACTGAGGTCTCAAGTACCTCAAGGGAATAAATAGGGTAAACATGGAGGGGATCTTTAGACTAAAGCAGGGAGGCATCACCAGAGGGCATGGTTTGAAGTTGGAAGGTGGAAGGGTGAGGGGGGAAAAGAGGAGGAGGTTTTTCACTGGGAGGGTGGTGGACCCTTGGAATGCTCTGCCTGGTGAGCTGGTTCAGAGATCCACAGTGGAGGGCTTTAAGAGAGGGTGGGACAGACACAGAAAGTGGATGTATCAGATGATGGCCTGTCCCGGGGGGGTGGGGATGGATGATAGGGGTTTCTGGAGCACAAGGGATGGGAGGGTCTCTGCACCCAACTAAGGATCTAGGTTCGAGCAGACTTGATAGACCATAAGGCCTAATCTGCTGGCAAATAGTATGTTAGTATGAAAGGAATTGAATAAAATGCCAATACCATCCGCACAGTCAGTCCCAAACGACCAATAAGAGGGTCCCCAGGGCCATTCCCGTTTAAAGGCTAATAACTGTTCAATAGACTGCATCCAGGTTTTTTGTACAAACATAACAGAAATTTTTAAATCATACATTAATTGAAACAAAGATTGCCTTTTGTTAACATTTAACAAACTGTGGGTGTTCAAAGATCCCAGACTAACTGCATGTGGCAATATCTAGAAAAAGTATTCCATCAGTTCTTTCTTTCTTTCTTTTTTCTCTTTATAATTATCTACGATTTGAGACATGGTAGAAACTGAGGACTTTTGAGAACCCGAGTCTCCCAAATCCATAGCCGTCTCCCCCCATGGGGTAAATAATGCTGCATAAGAATTACTTGTTTCAACAGCAACCGGAAGGGGGGAGATTTGAGTGGCAGGTTCCGCGAGGACCTCCGCCTAGGTAGGGGAGAAACAAGGGCACCAGCAACCTGCTCCTGTTTAGAAGCTACAGGTTCAGTATAACAAACCGGTGCCAACTGTAAAATTTCTGGGATACTTATACTGGGTTCAACCTTCCGAGGAGCTACCACTACTGCCTTTTCAAGCACCTGTGGTTTGGAAAGTAATGATTGTGTCAAAGGGGGAGCCTTAGACCTCCCCATTCCTTCCATGGGGGGGGGAGGAGATGCAGGGGGTGGTGGTGGTGAGGGAGGTGGGTGGGAGGAACTTGTGGCATCCTGGGCTTTTTGAATCAGCAAATCTGGACTGATACAAGTGGCCTTGTTTTTAGCTGCCCTGAGGCATTCACTAAACACGTCCACATTCCTCGCATAAGTCACATCTAGAATGATTTGCACATTGCATTGTGACATGTCCCACTTCCTCACAGTTGTCACATCGGGGCTGATCACACACAGTAGATAGATGAATCCGAGAGCCACACTTATAGCATGCTCTAGGCTGCCCCCCATAAAAACAAACCCCTCTATCCCTTCCTAATAGGAAAGAATTAGGGATGTGTTCTATACCTGATTCTGACTGAGTTTAATTTTTCACTTCCATCCCCCTGTCCAAAATTGTTCCGAATCTAGGATAGGATCTGGAGCACTCAATACTTCACATTTCTGTGAAAGCCAAAAGGTAATATCTTCTACATGCACACCCTCATTACAGAACATAACTGTCACAAATTTTATTAAAGGTTTTGTTAAAGGAATCACCAAGAAGGGAGCCCATAGTGGTGAAAACTTTACTTGCCCATATCTATCCCAAAAAAGATCAAGAGCATGTGCAGACCTGAAACTTACATCAAAATTATCTTCCCCTGATATATTTATAAAGGCAAAGACATCCTTAGGGGAGAAATTAAGTGAATCCTTTAACAATGTTTTCCCCACATAATACCTATCAGGTCTATTCTCCAAACTCCCTTTATAACGAATGCTAACAGCATTCCTTCTTGGAGCCGCCTCTCTTTTAGCTGTACAGAAAAGTTCGGACATGAGAAGCTTTTGAGATGGTGGTGGAGTGCTCTCTTCTTGTGGTGGAATAGCTCTAGAGGCAGACTTAGTACTTTCAAGTGTCTCAGGCCAAGGTGCTTGTTGATCCATAGGCCTGTTAACAAAAGAAGGCTCCGGAGCTCCTGGCTGAATTTCAAGTTCCACAGGTTTAGTTGAAGTATCCACCTGAACACCAGGTTTCCATACTGGTGAATTCTGAGAAAAAGTAAAATCAATTTCCCATGTTGGGTCAGTAACCCAGGTACTTGATAAGGCCAGTTTCCATCCTGCTCCAGATAAGGCTTTCCCTGGTGACCAGGACTCCGATATTGAGTGTGAAGAAACAGTCTCAGATTCAGACCTTTGAGAAGAGGCTTTAGGCACATAGGATTCAGTTCCTTTTATAATTTGTTTAAGAGGAGGTCTAGTTGGGAAGGTGAAATGCGTAACCCCTGTTTGAGACTCTGGTGTGGATTGATATATAATATCAGGGGATAAAATAACTTCCTTTGTAGGAGGTATAAATGTCCCAGAAACTGGTTGCCGAAACACAAACCCTGCTGATTTACTAAGCGGGGTGGATTCAGTATGTAAGACCTCTACAGATTTATAACTTTCATTTTTCCCCTGCAGTGTCTGTTTGACGATAGTGCTTAAATCCTTTCCTTCATACTGCTGTGATGATAAAGGCTGTAGGCACTTGTTTGAAACAACGTTAAAACTGCCAGCCTGCTGTGTGTTAAGAGGGTTAGTACTATTACAGTGCGTAGCAGTAGACACTAGTTCCAAAAAATCCTGCTTTGCAGAAGCACTTGCAACAATTCTAGCAGCTGTTCCACTGACAGCGTTTGCAGTAATCATGACAGGGAGTGTCTCTGAAGCAGGCGGCAGCTGAGCACTTACTTTTGCTACCGCACTAAGCTCCTTAACTCTCCCAAAGTTATCTGCACCCTTACAGGCCTCCACATTAGGTTTCCCAAAATCACAAATAAGTTATATCTGTAGGCATAGCTGAGACATGCTGTATTTGAGCAGAAGACTGTGAACTCAAAGGGCAACGTAACAATGTATGAGGCTCTAGGCACTCGTGGAAGCAATGTACACACTGCCAGCCTGTTGCGTTCCCTGGAGTGGTAAAGTCACATTTTTAGAAGCAGAAATAAATGAGAAGGACTCACCAGAACCCCTTTGTTTATCATAAGAACCTTCAATAGCCAGATACACAGCCGAGTTAGATGTTTTAAAAGCAAGGAGCTCCTCCTGAGGTAGCAAGGTCTGTAAATTTGCCATAGCAGCATCTTGTAACATAGGAACTTTAGGACGATCATCCTCTGAAAATCCCATTGCTTCATGATAAATCTCTTCTTGTTTTGTTTCGATTTCACCATCTTGAAGGGCCTCTTGTGATGCAGTGAAAGGTGAGGCCTTCCCTTCCACCAAACACACAACCTCCTCCTCCACCACCTTGGTCCCAGAGGAAAATGGTTCCCTCCTGCTCACAGGAAGCAGGAAGTAGGGGAATTTCCCCAGTGTCCCGGCAAATTTCCCTCATTCACTAAAAATACCACCAACAGCTTAATCTGGTTCAATTTCAGTTGCTTACCATCTGTACCCTGGTCGCTAAATGAAAAAGGGACTTCTAGGCCCAGTGTATTACTGGTCAACAAAATTCAACAAAACAAAACAAAACATGTAATACCTTGTCTGGTTATATATATTCACTTGTAACAGCCTTTCCTAACCAGGTCCATCTTGCAAATGAGCTCTGCTCAACGATGTCTCACCTGGATAAATAAAGATTTTGATTGATTGATTGATATGCATGCTGAACTAGTTGGTGATGGGGAGGGGCACAAGGCAACCCTTGTAGTGTAACGGGTGTCTGTGCCACCCCCAGTCCACTAATTTAACTGACCAATATGGATGTCAACCTTCTGACCAAGCACTCGTGTACCTTCTTTACAGAGGTGCAGGCCGTTGAATTAAAAAAACTCCCATTTCCAGAAGTCCTGCCAATTACTGATATACTGGCAACCTTTTTCCTGGCACCAGTTGGTCAGTCAGGTGTTAAATTTGGTGATTTTCTTTTCCCTCATCTTCTGCATATTGTCTCCCTTATTCCAGACAGGCAGAATCTCTGAGAAGGTGAGACCGGTTGAAAGAGAAGAAAGTTTGTCACCCAGCCAGGAGATATTTTATTTGGTTTCCTCCACTGACCTGCTCACTAGTTCATTTGTATCTATGTGGGAAATGACATGAGTGTTGTGGTCCACTGCAGGTACGATCCCATCAATGCGGCTTAAGACCCTCCATGCTGATGTTCCCGTGAGGCACCTGACCGCAACTGAAGCATGGTCCTGCTGGAGGTGAGGTACTACACCCCAAATCATGGAGTCACTTATTATTAGAACAGGTTTCTTCTTTTCTGATTTAGCATGTTTAGTGGTAGGGTGCACTTCCTTGTGCTGGTTTGGATGTGGAGAACATTCAACGCCCATTACGCAAGTTGGAGAATCATCAATGCTGTCTACGCAAGTTGCCCTGGGAGATAATAGTGTGTATCTGTTCGATGTCAAGACAGAATTGGAACTCCCCTTACCAGAGGATTTGTTTGTTTTTTCTATGGTTCCTGACCATCTGCCAGCCCCCTGGCCAGTTTGTCCTTTGAGGTAGGAGTGCTTGTGCAGCGTGTCTAGGACCTGTAAGTTCTCTGATGTTGCCCAGCAGTAGCTGATATATCATAGCATGGAGGTATTTTATCTCAGCCCAGGCTGCATGCAGCTGAGATTTAAGATCCTTGAATGTGAAGCATGTTGGACAGTGCCCCACTCTGAGGATAAAAGCCTTGCTAAACAGTGTGACACAACAACTGCAGTTTACAAGATCCCTAGTGGCTGTATTACTCTGTGTAGGCTTTTAGGTGAGAATAGTTGATTGCTTTATAGCAATACTTGCATGAAGGAGAAGTAAATGTGACTTCTGGCTTAGAGCTTGCGATTAGCCAAACACTATTTCAGTACTAGGTACCTCACTCGGTGAAGATCAGTGAAGCTCAGCAGACAGCAAAGCTAGGGGCTGGACTGCTCTTGGCGTATGCCTCCAAGGGAAGACCTTTGTGTCAGAGCTCTATGTATGTATGCCCCGCCTTTGTAATTAGGAAAGGCAGGAATGGGGTGGAGCAATGCAGACCCTATAAAAGAGGATGACCCGGGGGGGGGGGATTAATGCGTATGGTGGGTGGGCAGAAGCTTTGTTTCTGATACCTGTAAAAACAATCATTGATGTTCTGCCTTTTAGATGTACCAAGGCCTTGTTACATCAACTGCACATAAAACCAAAGTACACACAGAACTAACAGGATGGAAAGGAAATTTGTTTTTATGTTAAAGAAACACTGTCAACCCCCTTAGGCCTCAAAGTTTCCCTTGTTTAAAAAAACACATTTTATGATTGCTAACATTCTGTAAAGACTGTTGATGTAGCTAGTAGTTTGATTCCGATTCTTTTTTCCTTTTAAAAAGTGAAAAAGAGACTGCCCATCATACTGGTGTTACCACACAAAAACTGGTTTGTTTATATTCCTTGATCAACTCCCACTGCATCTTTCCTGGACTTAGGAACACACCAACACAGTCTAGCCACTCATGATGCAGTGGGAGTTTAGGTGGCTACTGCCTCATGAGTGACTGCACTGTTTGGGGGTGTTCAAGAAGAATAGATTCAGGATTGTAAACAAAACATGGTTGTTTATAAACATACATTAGTATGCATTTCAGTTCTACTAAACAATGAGACAGAAAAAAACAAACAGCAACAGCAATAGATTTTAGAGAAGGTAAGCAATTATAAAATGTGGGTTTTTAACTAGAAATAATATGATGCAGAACAAGTTAATAGTGTCCGTTTAAGGGGGCATGGAGTAAGTGTTCCAACAGCTCCTTATGCTGAGAGAGCAGCCACTGGCCCAGTCTGAGCACAGCAAGTGCGGGGAGAAGCTGCCTCGGCGGAAAAAGGAACCCAGACTGTGAACTCCAAGGAGGATTCTGTAGAACTGCTGTCAAGAAATCACTGCTTCAGCACTTGTTGGAGTCAGCCTTCCCTCCATGAGTGGTCTCTCTCCCAGTTGGTAAAGATCAGTGAAGCTACGGTTTCTTGTTGGTTTTTCTGATATCATTGTCACCGCACACTCTTTGCCCCGCTGAGCTGTTTTGCATTGCCCTAAGCTCAGCATATGCCTCCTAGGGTTGCCCTTTGTGTCTGAGCTGTCTGGTGGATTGTCTGGAGGCCACTCAAGAAACTCCAGAGAATGACCCTACTCTATGATTTGCACACCCCAGTTGTCTGTAGTGATCTCCCTTCATTTAGGCAACTAAAGGGAGATGCGAACCCCAACCTCCACCTCCTGATCTACCTGAGGGAGGGGATCGAGCAAGGAGTCATGGGGTGGTGGAGGCAGAAGGGGCTGCTGGGCCTCCTCTGGGGATTTTGCTTGCAGATCCTGCTGGGGTGGGCAGGACAGGAGCAGAGGACTTTCATTTGCCCTGAGGTCTGGCAGACTGAGGGGCCTGATGTTGGGGCAGCCTATGAAAGGGTTGCCAATGGGCATGCCTGGATTGAGTGTGATAAAGACAGTGAACCAACTGAATGGCTCTCCTGGAAACCTGAAGCTTGGAGAGGAGATCTCCCACATGGTCTCCAAATAGAAGGGGACCCCTGAAAGGGGCGTTAAGAATAGATTGTTACACATCCTGTGCAAAGCCCAAAACCCTAAGCCAAGAATAATGGTGAAGGCATACACCAGTGACTGTGGCTTGGGCCGACACATCTACCACATCATAAGCCGATCAAAGGAGGTGACTGCCTACCTCCGAGACTCCTTTCAGCAGGTCCTGCAGGTGCAATCTGGGTTCCCTGTCTGGGAGGGACAGGACTTCCTCCTGAACCTTGTCCCATAGGGAGGTCTAGTACTGCAGCATGTGGCCCAGATAGTTGAGGGCCTGAATGGCCAGGATGGAGGAGGCAAAGATTCTCTTGCCAAAAAGGTCCAGGCAGTGGGATTGCCTGTCTGGGAGCAGGGAGCTCAAATGCTTGAGCCTCTTGGTCCAGTCATGGGCGGAGTTAATAACCACCAAAGACATCTGGGCCTGTTCCCTTTAGAAGGGTTTATCTTCAGGAGCAAGGTAAAGCCTATCTGCTTTGTGAGCTATGGTCGGGAGAAGGTAAGGCCTGTGACAGGCCGCCAGTGTAATACCCTCATAGGCATTAATCAAAGGGAGCACATCCAATGGTGGTGAATCAGGCTTGCGCAGGTAAACAGCCAGCTGCCTGCATTCAGAGTCCTGCTCCTCGGAGCCAAAGCACATCACCACCTGAATGTGACGCATGACAGCAGAAAAGGAGAGATCTTCCAGGGAAAGGGGACTGCAGAACATTCTTCAGGGCTGCCACCCCTTCTGAAGACCGTAAGGAATGCAAGGGGGAACCGGATTGGCCTTCCCCATCCTCTGGAGCCCCTTCATCCCCCGAATCCTGGTGGATGAGGTCTGGGTGGTACTCATTCCCTTCGTCAGCTGGAGGGGAGGGAGTGAGAGAGCCTCTCAGCATCTGAGGTGGATGCTAAGGAGCCAGCGAAGTGGGCACCAGCGCTGGATCCCTTGGATGAGTGGGAGGGCCTGGCAATGGCACCTGTGAACACAGGATCTCCCAAAGGGAGGAAACTAACCCACGAATATTGACCACCACCGGCGCTGGTCCCGATGGCAGTGGGTAGGGATAGCCCAGCGAAGCGCCTGCCGTAGGCATAGGGTTGCCAGGTTCAGGTGCCAGATGCAGGGTTCAGGCCACAGTTATGAGACATCCTGTGGTGGGGCCAGCGACCATGGGGCCGGCGAAGGAGGGGCCGTGCATGGGGTAAAGCGAGGGCTGGGAGTCAGCAGAAAGCCAATCTCCACCAGCACATGAGGACTCCGACACCGGGGAGGTGGTAGATGGGAGGGGTGAAGTATGAGCCCAAGCGGCCATTGTACAGACGTTGGCAGTAGTACCATCGATGGGACCACTCTGCTGTGTACCCATAGAGGAAATGGGCCAGATCAGAAGGGATCTAGCAGACTGGGAGGCACCATGGCCCGATGTTCCTCCACCACAGACTGTGATGGAGGCGGAAGAAGGAACCACTGTTTGCTCTGAGGTAAGGGGGGCATTGGTGGGTGGTGCGGCCGATCCACCGGGGGATGATCCAGACACGTCCAAGTGAGAGCAAGGTGTCCGTGAGCAGGAAGATGAAGATCGGTCATTGTGATTCTCCTTGTTCCGGTGCTTGTGCTTCACTGAAGACTTGTTCCAGGGCTAGACTGAAGCTGACCCTGAGTACAGGGCCTAAAAGGCCAACGGTTGGGCCTGGAAGGCTGGTGAAGAATGTGCCTGCAGCTCTTTCTCTACTGAAGTGACCTTCAGCTTCAGTAAGTGACCCTCGTGAGTCCGTTGGCGGCAGTAATGGGTGGTGGTGTTGAACCACTGGCAGAACTCACAGGACAAGATGCCATGGTCTGGGACTAGATAGAACAGGCAAGCTGAATGGCCATCCTTCTTAGGGATTTGTTGGCCACAGGTACACTTGTTGCGATGCTTCTGTGTCGAAGAAGAAGGCGAAGTTGACATAAACAGAATGAAAAACCATCGAAAGATGGGTAAAAACTACGGAGAGAAAATAAAACAGAAAGCGTAAAGAAAATGGCGACTGAAGCAACAGCAGTTTCCCTGCAGATCCGACGTGACTAAGGTCAACAATGGTAAAGAACTGGGGAGGATATGGGGGCCGACCACCTATATAGGGTAGCTGATGTCAGAGGGTGATGTCAGAGATTGGGCGGCCCTTACTAGTGGACTGCTAGCTAGAAAAGTTTCCGAATGGTCCCAGTGCCTGACAGCAGAATCCTACCTGTTATGGTCTGCTACAAGAGAGTCCGCTAAAGTAAGATCTGGGCTTGTCAGATGGCTTTTAGCATTGTGCCAGGAGTGACACCATCTTTAATAAGGCACCCCCATCTTTAGCCTGACCTTCCCAGTCCCCAAAGATAAATTATTTGAATGATAAGTCCCCTTCCATGACCCTGATCCATGATTTAGGGTGCGATTTACAATCCTGATCTGCTGGCTTAGTCATCCCCAACCCCCGCAGTGGGCCTCAGTCTGCTAAGTAATAGTAAGACCATCTTTCGCTACATTCAGAAAAGAGGAAAAAAGGAAGGAGGATAGTTTGGCTGTTAGATGGTGATAAGTTCATCGAGGAGGAACATAAGGCAACTGCTCTAAACAACTTCTTTTGTTCAGTATTCACCACGGAGCATGATCTGCCAATTCTGCTCAGACTGGGCCAGTGGCTGCTCTCTCAGCATAAGGGCTGATGACAGGGGGATCCCGAGAATGGAGACACCAACATTCACAATAGACAGGGTCTGGGAAGCACTGGTGCATCTCAAAGCGGACAAAGCTCCTGGACCTGATGGACTGCACCTGAGGGTGCTAAGGGAACTAGCCAAGGCATTGGCGGACCACTTGGCACATTTTTTCAGCCACTCATTACAGATAGAAATTGTGTCTAGGGACTGGAGAAGAGCAGTTGTGGTGCCTCTCCATAAGGGAGGAAGCAGGGAAGAGACCGGCAACTACAGACTGGTGAGTGTCACATCTTTAATTGGAAAAGTAATGAACCTAGTAGAATACCTGGAAGGGAACGGACTTCAGGATAGGGACAGCATGGATTTGTCATTGGGAGGTCATGCCAGAAAAATCGCATTATGTTCTTTGACAGCGTGATGAAGGACATGGATAGAGGCCACCCTGTGGTTCTCCTCTACTTTAATTTTAGTAAGGCCTTTGATTCAGTGCAGCATAAGTGCCTATTAAGGAAATTAGAAGACCTAGGCACTATCATGAGCATAGCTAGGTGGGTGGGAAACTGGCTGAAGAACAGACGGCAGAGAGTAGTGGCCAATGGGGTGAAGTCAGGTGAGGGTGAGGTCAGGTGAGGGTGAGGTCACTAGCGGGGTGCCACAGGTATCAGTCTTGGGTCCGGTCCTTTTTAATATGTTCATTAGTGACACTGGTGAAGGCATTCAAAGCAAAATGACCCTCTTCACAGATTACACTAGGTGGTAGAGTTGACAGTGCCAAGGCGCTGAAGGACCTGCAAGGAGACCTGAAAAACTGGAGAGATGGTGCAGGGAGGTGAAGCATAAAACCAAAAAAATAAGTCCCAAGCGCCCTTTTGCTGTGCACCGGGAGCGTGCATTGCCAAAATTGATTTTCGGTGATGTACACTCGCCCTAACGGCGTTCGCCTTTCCGCCATCGCCGTTAACACATTGAACCTTAATGGGGTCCAACTCTGCACCTCACATAAGGAAAGGGATCTAGAGGTTATAATATGTGACACCCTTTAGCATTCAAGTCAATGTAACAAAGTGTATGGCAAAGCAAGTAAAATGCAGGGGTGTATAGGGAGAGGCTTTGACAGTAGGGACAAGGACGTAATCCTCTCACTGTATAGGTCACTGGTGAGACCTCACCTGGAGTAGTGTGTCCAGTTCTGGAGCCCTTACCTCAGGAAGGACAAGGATAGGTTGGAGACTGTGCAGAGAAGGGTGACCAAGATGGTGCGAGGTCTCCAGGGGCTTTCATATGAGGATCAACTAAAGACATTGAACATGTACTCTCTAGAGACCAGAAGGGAGAGGGGTGATATGATTGGGACATTCAAATTCATTTGGGGCATTAATAAAATGCCATACTCAGAAATTGTGAATAAAGTAGCTGGTGCAGCCACTAGTGGGCATGAATGGAAGCTGCAGGGTGGGAGCTTCAGAGGGGATCTGAGGAAATATTCCTTCACATAAAGAGTCACTGAACCCTGGAATAGACTGCCCACCAAGGTGGTGGGTACCAAAACAGTGGCAGCTTTCAAGAGAGGGTGGGACAGGGTAAGAGTTCACCTTGGGACAGAGGGTACCAGCCTTCGGTAGGGGGGCTAAGTCCTGGTATCCACAGATGGTCTCAGTAACCCTTGGGCAGACTTGATGGACCCTTGGTCTCCTTCTGCCGCCATCTTCTGTGTTTCTATGTTTCTTAGATAGTTACATGTAGTGAAGGTCATTAATGACACTACCAATCAGTCTGCCTATTGTCATCAATGATGCTCACTGCTCCCCCTACCTGATCACATGCTCTGTCTTTCATTCATGTGACTAGTCCCCGCTGGGTACTCCATAGCACACTGCTCGAGGAAGGATTGCAGGAGTGGAGGAGAGTATCACGTCGCAACAGCGATGGGAATACAGTGAAGACCATCACAGCGACATTTTCAGTAGTTCGCTGTGATGGTCTGCTGGGTTCCCGACATTGTTGCCTCCGGAGTGTGTGTCCCCTCCCCGAACCAACTCTGACTCAGAGTTGGTTAATTTAAGTGTGGGGGTGTGGGGAGCAGAGCCCCCCTCATGGGGGGGTAGAGGCAAAGCCCCCTCACAGAAAATACTAGTTTCCCAGCAATGGCACAACATCAAGTTGGCAGTGTTGTGCTGTCGCTGTGCTGATGGTCTGCAAATTCTGTGTCAACACAGCATGGTGGAACCATGGAAGAGTGACCATCATATTTAGATCCAGCCTGGGCTTCACGGTGCATCCAGTTGGTAGTACCAGATCTTTAAAGTGTGTCGCCTGCCTGGGGGTCCAGGTGCAGGGTGCAGGATTTTCTTTATTTACCAACCCCCTGGGTCAGGGGGAGAATTCCTGTAGGAGGTTGCGGACTTCATCATGGACCAGTTTTTGGAATCCCCCAGGTGTTTAATCCTGGGTGACTTCAATGCCTGGGTCGACAACGAATCCTCGCTTTTCTGTTACAAACTCTTCCAGTTGATGTCGTCACTGGGCCTTGCACAAATGGTTGCTTCTGCGACCCATCAGCACAGTCACATGTTTGATCTGGTATTCCAGCTTGGTCTTGAGGTTGACAACCTCAGGATTGATCAGGTCTCATGGTCTGATAATTGCACCATGGTATTCATGCTTGGAGCCCCCCCTGAAAGTCCCTCCCCTGTGGAGATGGTCAGCTACTGCCTAACCATCAGGAATGTCTCTGGTGTCCCACTTAAAGAAATTCAACATTTCAAGTATCTAGAAGTAACCATAGATAGCTCATTACCATATGCCCAGCATGTTGAGAATGTTGCCAGATCTGCCAGTATCAAGATAGGGTTACTCCATAGACATAAACACAATCTAACACCTGAAGCCCTTATACTAGCTATCTGTAGCTCCACAGTATCCATTGATAACTATTGTCTGGTTATCTATGGCTCAGCTTCCACCACTACCCTCCGCAGAATATCAGTGGCACTCAATAAAGCATGCCAACTTCTTACTGGAGCAGCACACCTTACCCACACATGTGAACTGTATGTGCAAACAGGTTGGCTTCAGCTAAATGGGAGGATTCACTGTCAAACCTGCTTGCTAACTAAAAAGGCACTTCTCGGGCCCCTCCCTTCTGATGTTACAAACTTACTCAACCTCTCTTGCAGCTCCCAGCACACACGTAGCTCAGTCAGCCAACTCATCTCTGTCCCAAGATGCCAGACTACACAAGGGCAACGATCGTTTGCATATAGAGCACCACTATGGTTTAATGCGCTGCCCAGTGATTTCTCTTTCTTACCAAAACTGGGACCATTTAAATGCACTTCACCAGCGTCTTACAGCTAGCAGTTCCTGTGACTGTTTCAACTGACATGGCACTACCTCAGCAATACTGACACATCCTTGTGTACCTACTTCTTCCCCTTTCTCTGCGAATGACCACTTTCACCCTAACTGCTCTGCCCTATTTCCTGCCTCCTTCCTCAATCCTTCTTTCACCACACCCCTCTCACCCTCCACCTTCTTTCCACCGTTTATCTTCACATATCTGAACTTTTGTTCACCCAAATCTACCTATACCTATTTGACAAAGCACCTTGAGCTGCCTCCTTTTATTAGGTTATTTCTGATTTCCTACCGATTCATAGTTTTAATTTTAGTTACAATGTTAATGTCAAATTGTCATTTTAAATACTTTCTTGTCAAAATGTTATGTAATACCATCAGTTGTATATCTGTCACCCTTCCCACTGACATGGAACCTTTGTAAAAGAGTTGTTATGTGCTCAAAGGTATTGTAATCCGAGAATGAATAAATAAATAAAAATGATCTACTTAGAGCTAGAGATAAAGGAGATAAGTCTCTTCATGTTCTTCTTGATCGCTCTCTTCAGCCTTTGACACTGTGGATCATGTCATAATGTTTGATTTGCTCTGTGAGTTTTGAGGACTCGCCGGTGCTGTCATCAATTGGTTTGAGTACTGCCTCTCTGACAGGGTGCAGCGGGTGATGATGGGGAATTTTTCCTCCTCCCCAATGCCCCTGTCGTGTGGAGTACTGCAGGGTTTGATCTTGTCGCCAATGCTGTTCGCAGTGTACATGCTGCCTCTGGATGAGATCATCCAGCAACTCAGTCTGGAGATTCACTACTATGCAAATGATACCCAGCTGTATTTGTCATGTCTGCCCGTAACATTCGATGCTGTAGATGTGCTTAAGATCTGTCTGACTGAAATCAATGACTGGATGTCCTACGAACATACAAACATATGAATGTGCCAGCAGAAACAGTCCTCCAGCTGGTTGCGACTGAACCCGGATAAGGCAGAGGTGCTGGTAGTCAAGCCGGATCAAGGGCATGATGGATTGCAACCTACAACAGATACAGCTCTTTTCCTGCGGTCTGCTCTGCTGGTTACATCCCCAAGGGTGCGCGATCTTGGTGTAATCCTTGATAGCAGACTGACGCTCAAAGATCAGATATCGTCTGTGGTCAAAAGTGTTTTTTATCACTTGAGGAATATCGCCAGGATCACACCCCTCATTCTGCCCGAAGACCTGCCGACTCTAGTACATGTCTTTGTTACCTCTAGACTCAACTACTGTAACGCTCTATACTTCGGGGTCATGGAAGCAACCCTCTGCAGACTGCAGCTGGTGCAGAACACAGCAGCCCGGTTACTGATGGGCCTGCCCAGGTCCAGTCATGTGACCCAAGTTCTGCGTGCACTACACTGGCTGCTGGTCAGGTAGAGGCTCCTTTTCAAGGTGGGCTTGCTCACCTTTAAGGCTCTATACAGACTGGGGCCTAGCTACCTGACTAAGCTCCTGACACCAGCAACTTCTGTCCACTCCCTCCACTCCTTGTCGAGGGGCCTCCTAGACGTTTCCAGGGTTCAGCCCAAAATATCTGGTGACCGTGCTTTCTGTGTGGCTGGGCCAACCCAGTGGAACTCACTTCCACCTGCAGTTCAGAAGTCTCCCTTGATTGAGATATTTAAGCAGAGGCTAAAGGCCCACCTTTTCTGCTGGGACTTCCAGGAATAATCTCCTCCATTCGACCATATGAGCTTTGCTGATATTATATTTTTAAGACTGTGATTATTTATATATAACTTTCTTTTGTGTGTAATTCTGAATTTTAGCCTTTTTAATTTCTGTTTTTATGACCTGTACCTTCTTGCTGTTAGGCACCCAGAGCCTTCGGGAATGGGTTCCATATAAATAAAAGTTGCCTTGCCTTGCCTATTACTTAATGTAACATACTGAGGCATTCTGTGGGGTGGGGGTGGGATGACTTTTTTTTTTTTTTTAGTTTTAGTTTTTGTTGACTGGGTGCACTAGACAAATCCTGCCTATTTTCAGGCACGACCCGGGGGAGGGGGATACAGATGAATGCCAACTGACCTTGAACCAGATTAAGCTGTTGGTGGTATTTTTTTTTTTTAGTGAATGAGGGAAATTTGGCCAGGACACAGGGGAAATTCCCCTACTCTTTTTGATAAGTGCTATGGGATCTTTAACATCCATCTGAACTACCACCAATCCAGGCAGATGGGACCTCGGTTTAACATTTCATCCGAAAGACGGCACCTCAGAAGTGCAGCACCCCTCTCATGCTGCACTGCAGTGTCAGTACTGAGATAGTAACCTAAGTGCCAGATGGGCTAGACAGGTAGGATTGTAAATGGTCCTTTCCAATTAGGGATCAGGATGGGGCCCAACACTGAAATAATTTACTTTTTGGGACTGGGGGTTGGGCTAGGGAGGCAGAAGCATTAAAATCTGTTGGGAAGGAGGTGAGAAAGGTGCCAGAAGATATGGGCTGTGGTGAGGCTGGCCAAGGGACTAGCCAGGGCTCGAAATTCCCATTGAAATGGTGTTACGTGCACACCAAAAAACTAGCACGGAACACCAGATTCTGCTCCCTGGTAAACCTCGGTGTATATGTGTAATCCCCCTGCAAATGGGGGTTCATAAAAGACTTCCAGGAGCTTGCTTGAATGCTCCAAGCCTGAATGGTGTTTGGCATTTAAGCCATTTATCAGTGAGTATTTTTAGAACCTCTGGTACTGTCTCTTTAAGAGCTGTCTGCTTGCAGACATAATTAGTTTGTATGGGGGGACTGTGTGCTTCTCTGAGTACCACTCGAGCTGCTGCCAATTCACTTAATTTTTGCAGTCACTAGGAGTGCAAAGGGAACCTATCTGAAAGATGTAACTGTTTACCAGAAATTATTTAGAGTAATAATGAAATTACAGTTTGTCTAACCTGCTTTCTTTGCAGTCAGAACTGTGTCTGCTAGTTCCCCATTCTAGTTTTGAACTGCTGAACTGGACCAATCAGTGTGGGGTAAGCTAGCTCTAAAATGGTGCCTTGGACGAATCAGAACTTGGACTCATAATCTGAGCCAGCCACAAGAGGATTGTATGGGCAGTGACTCTGGGAGATGTAGTTTAGACTTCAGTGCCTTTTTGGACCAACAGCAGCAGTCTATTGTGAGTGACAGCCAATCCAGTCAAGAACTGGGAGGAACTCAAAGGAAGTGCCCGGTTTTGTCGGTTGGAGTTTCAGTTGAGCTTTGGCAGTGAAGAAGGAAGGAGCCCTGTGCTTTTTCAGTGTGCAGTTTTAGTCAAAACGTGTGTAAGGCCCAGAGTTCCGGTCTGCAGCTTGTGTAACAGCTTGTTAGGACTGAATCCAGTCCTGTGAAAAGAATCAAAGGATCTCTGAAGAGTAAAACCAGGCTCACCTGTAGAAGACTGGAGGAATTGCTGAAAATTGCATTCGGTCTGTCAGGAACTGAATCTGCTGTGTGTTCTCCCGGTATTGTGCAGTAATTGCGATCGGGATACAGATGCAGCCTGCCTGGTATAGTGCTTTCTTTTATATGGATGTGTGAAGAGGTTTGTGTACCTCAAGTGAGCCCTGCTGACATTGAAGGACCCTATCTTATTTGGAGGTCGCGAGTACTAATTCAGGGTCGCTCCCTGTTGAATTGCCACATTAAATCCAAATGGAATTACTGTACTGCTGACTGTTTAATTCTCCTTTTCTCTGTGTGAAAGGGCCCCTACCAGCTGCCACGGTTTGGACTAGCCACTAGGGCTTGGGTACCCAGGGACAGTAACTGATAGGGATAGGCCTGTGCACAGAGCCATAGGTAGATTATTAGAGTGATAAGCTAATTAACCTGATTTCCCTGTCCTTGTTATATCTCCCTAAATAAATCAGGAACTGCTTGTTTCAGCAAAGTTATACTGCCTGAGGTATTTGTCTATGTTAAAGTACTGTACTGTGATTGTTGCACTGTATCTCATTTCACAGGAGGTCCCAGTGCGGAACCAGACCGTGGGGTAAGTGTATACTGTGAAGGTAATTCTGATATATTGTGTGGGCCACTAGTGGGAAGAAAGGGGTTGCAGTGTCCCAGAGGGCTGTGACCAAGTAGTTTAACTATTGCAAACCCTGACCTCTGGGTGGAGGCACCGCCATTGGATCCAGGCCCTCAACCTGTTAGTGGCAAATCAGGCAGGGGTAGTAGCCCCTGGATAGTGCCATCTAGGGTTAATATACAACAATAACACACGACAGTGTGGTTTATCGCCTGATAAGAGCACACCCAGAGGTGTACTAATGCCACTGGGTGTGCTCTTATCAGGCGATAAACCACACCGGAGTGTGTTATTGTGCTTATAAAAGGGCATCAAAGTAATTATTTAATAGGTAAAAGAAAAAGAAGAGGAAGTAGTAAAAATATAAAAAAGGAGGTTTCAGTACCTGAAATGGTAAAAAAATAGTTTGTCTAGTAAGTGTGTTTCTGTTTGTGACTTCCGGCACCATAGGTAGAGTGAGAAATAAATAGTTGCTGAATGAGAGATTTATTTATTTTATTTTTAAATGTCCAGAGAGCAGTGGTGTCAGGTTAGCTTGTGTTAATTTCCGTAGCCCTTCCAGCTTGCCCTGCTCCAGTCAAGATTTCATTTATTTTTGCAAATGTGGTGGTGCCCTGGGTTAGCTTTGTGCTGCTTTGCTGTTTATTTTTTAATTTTTTTTTATTTAGAGAATAAATACTTTACTTTGTGACCACAGGATGGAGGCGAGTGTTACGGAGTTACTTCCGGTTTCTCCGGAGAAGTGTGGAGATCGCGGTCGGTATTATGGTGAGCCGAGTTGTCGGATGTTACTTGTACTGTCACTGGATTTTGAATTTGTTGTGCAGTACAAAATGTGGAGCCAGGACATTTAAGGCACACTGTCGGACATCGGAGGTTGCGGTGCTGTTTATCGAGAAGGTGTACCATTGCAGAGCTGAAAGTGAGAGTGAGAGCATCGGTTGTTAGGGAGAGATGACACAGGCAGAGAAAAAAATATTCCAGGTACCTTGTTAAATATTTTTTATTTTTTTTTTTTATGTATACTGGAGGTTGTGTGTAGGAGGGGGGCAGGGATGGCAGGCAGCAGACTGGGAGCTTGATGACAAAGATGTCGTGTTGTGAGCTGTGCCAGTCTGTGTTTCTGTTTTCGACTGGCACAGGTCAGTGATTCCGTGATGTTGTGGGGCTCTGGAGTGGAGGGTAGTGCCAGTTGGCTACTATATCATCTGATAAGGACATGGCTCAGATGATGTAGTAGTCACTCAGAATGCTTGATTTCTTTAGCCCATTTTATAAACCGCTTTAAGGAGCGAGGTTCGAGCAGCTGCCATGCACCCGCATGTTTTTTGGGGTTTTTTTGCTCCCATTTCGGCTCCGGAGACTGTTTGGCGCCTTCTAAGACACTCCAGCCAACCGGAATGCCGCATTTTGTCTGCCCAGCCCAAGACTGATCAAAATCATGTTCACTGGCGAGATTTCGGTCTTGGGCTGAGCCATTGCGCACTTGCTTTCCCTCACTCCCAGGGCGGCAACCACACTGACAGGACTCTCTCACTCCAGGCTCCTCTCTTCGGACATCAGTGCAGTTCTGGTCTGGTAAATTTGGGGGTGGCTGACTGAAACGGTAGGGTGCAGGGGATGAACAGTACAGTCACTGTTGGGAGGGAGGGTGGATATGGGAGACTCAAATTTTCTGCGACTGAAATGAGCGTCAGTGAGCTTAGGAAACAGTTGGGGGGGTCTGGAATAATGGAGGGCAAATGTGCCAGATTTTGCTGTGTTTTGCAGACTAGCTAGTTTTCAAAAATTAGGAAGACTGCCTAAAAAAGGAGAAGTAAACAAAAAAGGCTAACAAGAGAAAACATTTACAGGGAGGGCACTGCCAGAAAAAAATAAATTTAGCCTTTTTGGGCACAGATTCCCTGGCACAGAACAAGGGAAGACCAACTGCATCAGTACTCAGGGCATAAGTTCCAGCCCAAAGATAGATTAATTGCCCAGTTTCACTCAGGAAAGGGGCACTGTGCCATAAAATAACAGGCAATCATGCCCTAAACTCCCTGATTTGGTGAGGCAAAAAAGGCTGATGTTTTCCCTTGGTACCCCCCCAAAAGAGACACCAGACATCTTTTAAATTTTTTATTGAAAAAAACACATTAGGCTGTAACATTTCATTGAAGCAGCTTTATTTTGTGCAGCTCATTTTCTTTTCTGGGCAGACTTCACCCTGTGTGGGGAAAAAAATTAGATTCAGGGCAGTTAACAAATTTGCAACTGGCCAAGAAGAACTGAGGATGAATTTAATAACACCTCGACACTGACTCACTCCCCTCTGCGGTTGAATCTGCAACACAACAAAAACATTTTAGCAAGGCCCCCCAGGGCTAAAAATAAATTGTGATCATAAGTCTGCTTGACACTCACCTTGCATAATTATCTCAATTGCTGTGGGGACCCATTCTCTCTGGGGTGTCATGGGGTGGATTTATCCCAGTTAGTTCTGCATTCACTGGCCCTTGCCTGTTTGGCCAGGATGTGCTTCTTTGCTGGCAAATTATAAGAAATTGCCAAAACTGCCAAGATGTGGCATTTGTGGAATGGAGTGAAGAACCCTAAGATCATAGCAGCAGAGAAGGAGGCTCTTAGAAAAAAGGAGAGAGATGCTGCTTATGACAAAAGTAAATGAGTGCATACTTTTCAAGAACACTGGGCAACAAAGTATGCTTGGGTTGAGCTTGACCCTGAGAAAAACGTAATGTCTTGTAAAGCATGTAGGAAATTTCCAGACATTGCAGACACATCAGCATATTATGAAGGAAGCTGCAATAATTTCACTGAGCAGTCTTTACAAAAACATGCCAAGTCTAAGAAGCACTCTCTCGCTGATGCCAGATTTGCAGCCGAATCACAGTAGGCATCTGCTGCTCACAGAGCAATCGAAATACTCATTTCCAATGGGGCACGCCGTGTGCAGATCTTAATTTGAAATGCAAATTAATTTTATTTTTTTATTTATTTAGTTTTTGTTGACCGGGTAAGTGCACTAGACAAATCCTGCCTATTTTCAGGCATGACCTGGGGGAGGGGGGATACAGATGAATGCCAACTGACCTTGAACCAGATTAAGCTGTTGGTGGTATTTATTTTTAGTGAATGAGAGAAATTTGGCTAGGACACTGGGGAAATTCCCCTACTCTGCTTCCTGTAAGCAGGGGGGTCTCATTTTCATGTGGGACTAAGATGGCTGCCTCTGGACATGCTGTGGAGGACATGGAGGTGTTGGAGGCAGTGGAGCTGGTCTCTTCCCCTGTCTCTGTTCTGAGAGAGACCCCATCTTCTATGCCTATTGTGCTGTAATCTATTGAATATGGTTCTTCTGTGCCTTTGGGTACTTCCCCGGCTGCTGTTGTGGATACTTGTTTGCAGTGTTTGCCTGTGGATCCTTCCTGTATTCCTCAAACTGTGCTTACAACGTCTTCTAGCCCTGCTACTATGGATATACATGAGTCTTCTCCTCCTGTTTCTATGGATGTAGATGTGTTACTTAAAATCGAGGAACAGCGTTATTTCACTGCTAGACAGCGTTTGTTAGCCCTTAAGCCTCAGTCTGGTTTTGTACCTGCTGCTACTGACTCACCGCCTGGGAAAGATTGTTTTACTGTCTCTTCACCAATTCTGACACTTCTGCATTCTTTGCCTGTTGCTACAGACCCTCCTCATCACTCCCTACCGCCTGTACTGACTGCACCTCTTGCTCAGCTTTCTCCAGAAACTTCTTCTGTACAGGTGCCTGCTTCTGTTCTCCCTGATGCCTTGCACACGACAGACTGGTCTGTTGAGTCGGCCCTGGAAGCGGCTGGGTGGGAGAAGGATCCTACCGTTGGGACTTGGCATTCTGGTTCTTCCCCGATCTGTACTAGGCCACCTGACACTGACAAACTGCTGGCCTCTCCTGTTTTGAAAAACTCTGCTGCTTCTCTTGATCTTTCTTTGCCAACCGAACTCCTTCTGACTCAGAACCTGACTTTTCAATTTGGTCCTGCTTCCTCAACGCCTCAAGAACAACGGACTCTTCGGGACCCTGAGTCTCGTCCAGTTCCTGCTACTTCTATTGCTTTGTCCCCTAAAACTTATGTTGCATGCTTTCAACCCCCTGTACATCAAGCTAAAAGACACAACGCTGTTCGGCTGCATTATTTGGGGGCTTCCTGACTTTCCTGACCGATTTTTGTAGGTCGCACTCTTTGAAGGATTCTATGCAATTTGCTGCTTTTGAGATTCATGCCTTAATTCATGTTTCTTCAGAGTCTCATTTTGATATTAGTTTTAAAACTATCACTGGTTTAGAAAAGTTTTGGAGAAAATATCAGGAGCTTAAAACTTCTCCTTTATGGTCACCGTTTAATGCCATTCCCTTAACTAAACCTACTCAGAAAACTGTTACTATATTGTTTCGTAACGAAGGTGTCAGTCTTAATGATATTACTGTCTGGTTAAAGCAAAGATGTACTGTCCTTTCTGACCCAGAGGCTATCTTTGATTCTGAGAATATCTGGACAGGTGGGTGGAGAGCGAGGGTTATGCTTTGCACTTCAGAGGTTGGAATACAGCATCTCCCGAACAGCTTTATGCTTGGGAAAGACAGGGGAGTTCTTTTTACCCCGGCCAGCCTAAAGCTTGCTACAGATGTGGTTCTCAGAATCATATAAGTAGTGTCTGTGACAAGATTAAATGCTCTGTTTGTGGTAACATTGGCCATGCAGGTTCCCAATGTGTGGATGAACCTCTTTCGTCCTTTGTGACAGATTGGGGCACACTTTCCAGACTTGTATTTGGGCAGCCTCACAACTTCCGACTCTTGCTGATGGGGAAAACAACGCTTGCTTACTACTGTCGACAACGCTCTAATTTATCTGACACTCTTTCTAGACCTCAACGCTACCCTCCCTCACCCTGTTGTACCTGCTGTTGACCCTCTTCTACTTTACGCAATGGTCTGCCTGTTTTCGAACCACAGACCTTTACTACAGCTCTCCTTCCCCCTTCCTCTGATCTTGCTATTTCTACTTCGGAAGAGGTCTCTATTCCTGTCTTGCCTAGTATTTCTGGGTCTTCCATGGACCCCCCGAACCTTTTGTTAGAGTTACACGAGGATCTAAGAAGGGGACTTCTCATTCTTCTAAGGCCCTGAAATCCTCTACTGTGACTCATATGAATAAATTTGAGGTTTTACGCCACCCTCAGGACAACACGGACTCTGATATGTCCTCTGTTCTTTCCTCCCACCCTGATGTGACTACAGACACTGAAGTACCCATTGATAATATTGGTTCTCAAAAAAGGAAAGCTAAGGCAAAACTGAAACATAGGGAAGGTACCCCTAGGAAAGGTAGGCTAAGGTGACTTTTGTGTTTTTGTTTTCACTTTCCCATTTCAATGTCTCTGCTTTTCTCAGTGCATACTGTTAATGTTAACAGTATAAAGAAGCATGCTAAGAGAGATGCAGTTTTTTCCTTTTTATCTGGCTTGACAGCTGGTCTCATCTTTTTGCAAGATGTACGTTTCCATGCTCTTCCAGAAATTTCCAGGGCCACTCATGCCTGGACCTCTGGGCTCTCTTTTTGGTCCTTTGGACAGGACTCTTGTTCTGGTTTGGGTATTTTATTTAGTATACCTGATGTTACTGCTGTTAAACTGTTGGATGTCTACCCGGGTCGGCTTCTGTTGTTGGATATTTTGATTTCTTCTGTCCCTTTCCAGATTATTAATATTTACGCCCCTCAATTGAAATCCCACAGAACTGAACTACTGAAACTGATTCAATCCTATTTATACACATCAATGCATGTGATTTTGGGGGGAGATTTCAATTGTGGGTTATCCACTAAAGATAAGTCTTCTACTTCAAAGACTACTAAGTTGTTTTGTGACACGAATTTTCTGAAACAATTGCTCCATTCCACAGGTTTACAGGATGCATATTTATCTTTTACGGGTCGGCATACTCCTACTTTCACAAAGGCCCCCTTGCAACCCGTATTGATTTTTTTTTTATTTCTTCCCACCTCCAACTTTCTGATGCTGTAATTCAAGTTGCGGAATTTTCGGATCATAATGTATTATCTATTTCTTTAGACCCTTCCTTGACATCTCGTTTTGGCCCTGGCATTTGGAAACTGAATGCTTCCCTGTTATCTGATTCACATTTGTTAAGTCACTTAACTGAGTATATTCATAATCAAAAGACTGTATTTTTTTTATATGATGCCCCCTGGGATAGGTGGCGGGATACGAAATCTGGACTCTGAACTTTATTTAAAAATTTTAGTAAACATCATCATGATTCATTGTATTTCCTTTATCACACTAACAGACGACTTCAAAAATTACTTACTTTATCTCATGAAACTGGCCATGATTTTTCCACCCAAATAAATACTCTTAAGGAGCGCATGATGGATTATCACCTTCTGAAGGCTACTTCTGTTCAGCATCAACAGCGTTTTGGGATCTCTGGTACCCATGACACAGTATGTCCATATGCTTCTATTCGGCGAATAGTAGAGAGTAAAACCTTTACTACGCTGTTTGATGACAGTTTCACCGAGCTCACTGATATTTTGGATATCAGGCACCGTGTTACCTGTTATACACAAAACTGTTTGGTCCCATGCACCCCCATCTGCGTCCATAATGGACTACTTTTCCTTTTTACAACTTCCTGATGTACCTTCTTCTGTTGTAGATATGTTAGATACTGAGATACAAGCACATGAAATTGAAGCAGTAATCAAGTCTTTACGTCCAAGAGTGACACCGGGCCTGGATGGTCTCTCCAGTGAGCTGTATAGATTGTTTTCTGCTGACCTGAGTTCTGAATTGGCTACAGTTTATAATTCTATTCTACAGTGCGAACATCTTCCTTTAGACTTTAACATGGGTTGTTTATTTTACCTACATAAAAAAAGGGGATAGAAGATTGCTCTCCAATTGGAGACCTTTATGCCTCTTAAATACTGATTTTAAAATATTGACCAAAATTTTGGCCCTCAGACTTTCTAAATTGGCCATATATGTGATTTCTACCGCACAATCTTGCAGTGTCCCTGGGAGATGTATACAGGACCATCTAATTTTACTTAGAGAAATGACTGAACGTGGAAATTCTAATGTTTTACATGGTTTCATATTCTCACTGGACCAACGGCAGGCTTTTGATTCTGTACATCATGATTTTTTATGGTCTACTCTTCGATATTATAAAGTACCTGATTATACCCTGACTAGACTCCGGTTGCTATATCGGTCTGCAACTGTTGTCCCACTGGTCAATGGATGGAAGGGCCCTATGCTTCCTCTACACAGAGGGGTTAGACAGGGCTGTCCCCTTAGTCCACTTTTATATGTTTTTTTTTGGATCCCTTACTTCGTTCTATTAATTCGGCCCCAACAATTATGCCACTTCCCTCAGCCCCATATTCCGTGTTGGCCTATGCAGACGTTATGAGTCTCATGGTGGCTAATGTTGCCTCCGTGCGTTCTGCATTATGGCATTGTTCCAAGTTTGGGGCTGTTTCTGGCACGGCCCTTAATCTTGATAAATGTGTCGGCCGTAGATTAGGTTCCCCTTTTGTGGATGAGTCTTCTGTTGACATTAGACTTTGTGATGACACTATTAGGATTTTGGGCATTTTATACGGTAATGGTCCTTTAGATGTCCTTAACTGGACTCCCAAATTAGATTATGCTCAAACTATGGTTGCACATTGGAATTCATGGCAGATGAGTAAGAAGAAAAGGATTTACATGATTAAAACCTTTCTGCTTCCCCTTTTTCTCTTTCTGGCTTATATTTTCCCCCCACCCCGGCAATCTGAAACCAGATTGCTTAGTCTCTTTTTTCAAGCCCTATGGGGTAGCCGCCTGAACCCCATTAAATGTCAGATCACCTATCTCCCTATTCGGGATGGAGGCTTAGCTATGGTCCAACCTGTTTTTTTATACTAGTTTTTTCTTGTTTCATAATATTAGACCCCTGCTGGTTAACCAAGATCGAGGTTGGGAACCTTGGTTTCTTGAATCCTGTGGTCCTTGGTTTCATAAATGGGAACTTAACAAATTGACGGTTTTAACACATTCCCCCCAGATTTCTGCTTATGTTAGGGATAGTTTTTTTTGTTTGAAACACTGGCAGATTACTAGCCATATGCTAATAACTGTCTCCAGAAAATCATTGTATAAGTATTTAGTGGACCGTGTATGTTTGGAGATTGTTGTTTTTCCCAAATGTCCTACTCAACATCTCCCTGCTTTGCTCACTTTACTTCATAATTCTAGGGTTCCCCAAAAGATGTGGGACTTACATTGGCTTAGCTGCCATGAACGTATCAACGTCAAATGTAACCATAAACACAAATCATTACAGGACAGATTTTGTTCCAGACCTGAATGTCAGCAACAAGAAGAAACTATTTCACACCTTTTTTTCCATGTACATTTATTGTTTCTTTTTGGACTCTATTAGCTGCCAGATGGCGTGAACCCTTGTTTGCTCTCATTACTTATGACAATTTGATGTATGGTTTTTCCCCTCACTTGGTCTCATTGGAATATTAATACGTTAAATTTGATTTTTGTAATAATCAAATGGCATGTGTGGAATGCTCATTGTCTGTTTAATTTCCAGAATCAGGATGTGCCTCTTCTTACCATTATTCGAAGGATCGAACATGATTTGAAGGCCATATATTTTTCAGAGGCAGAGCATTTGCCGTCTGACTCTTTGTTGGAATTATGGACACTATTACCTTGGATAACTGATTCTGATTCTCCTGTTACATAATTATTTTGTGTTTTATTTTTCTCTGTATCATTTTCGTTTTTCTTTTCTGTTCAGTTGATGTTCAATAAAAACTTCCCCTACTCTTTTCGAATAGTGCCATGGGATCTTTAACATCCACCTGAACTACCACCAATCCAAGCAGATGGGACCTCGGTTTAACGTCTCATCCGAAAGACGGCACCTCAGAAGTGCAGCACCCCTCTCATGCTGCACTACAGTGTCAGTACTGGGATATTAACCCAAGTGCCAGATGTGGGAACTGAACCCACAGGCCTCTGATCTCCCGGCCTCAGAGGCGGGTGTGCTACCTACTGAACCACTGAGCCACGCCTTGGCCTTGGCCAAACACACTAGGCCATATACAGACTTCCAGTGAATGTGTGACCTTGACAAATGTAAAGGTATTGATACTGGGGAAATCTATCACAATGACATATCATGCCGCATGTTCATTAGCAATATCGCTGAGGTGGAACGTAAGAAGCTGGTGGATGTGATGAAGAATGCGGACTTCATGTCCGTAATGATAGATGGTGCTATAGATTCCAGTATAAAAGAACAGGAAATAATTTACATAAGAACAGTAAACAAGGGGGTGCCAGGTGTTTTTTTGTGTTCCTGGAAAATCCACACAAAGTTGATGCAGCATCAATCAGGCCATGCTGTCACAGACAGAGTCAGCAGAGTGGAAAAACAAATTGGTAGGGCTTACCACCGATGGGGCACCAGTGATGACCGGTAGAAGAGGGGAGTGGCCGCACTACTAAAAAAAGGATCGCCCTCATCTAGTCACAATCCACTGCAATCCAAATAGGCTGGAGTTAGCCCTGAAGGATGTCTTAAAAAACATCACGTATCATAAAAAAATAGACCAATTACTGCTGGAGATCTATCTGTTTTATCATTTTTCACCTCTAAACCGTAAAAATCTGAGAGAGTCCTGTCAGGCAGCGGGAGTAAGATGCCTTATTCCAACCAGAGTGGGAGGAACCAGATGGGCACAACACACATTAACAGCACTGAAAGTGCTCATCACAGACTACCCCGGGATCCTGCTGCACTTCCAACAGGTATGTACTGTCCCACACTCCATTTTAAGCACAGTCTTTCTTTCTTGTTTTCAAATTGGAACTATTAAAGCAACAACTTGTGCCATTTTTTTCTCTTCTCAGATGCAACTTGTCGGATCCCGAGGGGACCAAGCAGCAAAGGCCAACGGCTACCTGAAGACCATGCAGACCTGGAGATGTCTATGCTACATTCACCTGATGGCAGACATCCTGGAAGAGTTCACAAAAGTCAGCCTGCTTCGTCAAGCAAATGATACTTCAGTGGGAGAGGTGTCTGAATCAGTTCAGGACCTGAAGGACTGCCTTGTTAAGCTGAAAAAAAGGTAATTTTTGTTTTCCAGATTGGTTTTAGCTAGACTACAGTATTTTCCCTCCACCCTAGCCAGAAAAAAAAAACTTTATCTCTGTCAGGACAAGTTAGGTCAGGGGGATAAGTCTGTGTTTTTCCTTTTGTTCTTGTTTTCTAGACCTGGAAAGCACTTACGAAATCTGGATGCCTTGGAGGGACTTGAATTCCATGGACTATCTGTTGACGAAGCGGACCAGTTTTCCGCTGACAGAGAGACACAACTGACAGCCAGATTCTAAATGCCACAAACAGGTTTGAAGACATGCACCAGCCGGACTCCATTATGGTGGCCATGGACCACATTGTGAACTTTAAACAGTGGCCAACAAGCCATGTCAACTTGACAGGTGTGTTAGGATGGGAAAATAACTCTGAGTGGGTGGCACTGGGAGAATCACCTTTAGCTTAGCGAGGTGGGAGGTGAGACCATTTTTTTCCAGTTTGTTTCAGATTATGCGGAGGATGCAGTAGCTGGTGTCATAGAGGAGTTCAGACCAGTCCTCATAGAGCAGAACATAGATCCAGACGTGTGTAGCAGAGTAGACCAAACTAAAAAATCACATAAAGAGAAGGTGAATTTCTTCTTCTACCACTAACAATCAGCAAATTCTTTTTTTAATTCAACATATTTTATTGCATTTCCAACAGACAGGATACAGAACAAGAGTAACATTACATTGTGTCATTTACATTACAAAGCAAAATTACCAAAAAACAGAATATCAAAGCAAATAAAAATGAGTTAACATACCCTTTATCCCTCCCTCACCACCTCATATCGCCCTCGCACTGCCAAATGGTTCTTTAAAACAGGAGGTAAAGAGAAAAGGGGCAGAGAAAATAACAAGGAGGTATTGGAGGAGGGGGGGATCAAACTCTTCGGTCATTCTGGAAATTGAATAAGAGGAATTTAAGGGTTCCAAATGGGTAACAAAGCTTCAAGAGGGCCCCATAAATTTAGGTATGATTGAGTCCTGTTCTGTATGGAAGCAATATGCCTCTCCAATTGTAAAGCTAACAGGACTTCTCTATACCATTCTAAAATGGGGGGTAAAGTTGCTTCTGTCCAATGTCGCATAATAATAAGTTTGGCAACTGAGGCAACAAGAGCTAAGTGCACTTTCCTGCATTTGGGAGTACCTTGAGGAAATAAATTAAGGAGGCAGGCCTCTGGAGTAAACAATGAGTCTATCCCTAGTAGTGGGTCTAAAGTACTTTTAATGAAACACCAGAAGACCTGCACTACAAAGCAGGCCCATACCATAGGGTACAGGGTAGCTGGAGAATCCCCACACCTGACACAGCTAGGAGATGTAAGTCAACAATCAGCAAATTCTCAATACTGTCAGGCTGCAGATCAGGTCAGGGTATTACATGTTTGTCCCCCCCCCCCCAAAGGTACACCAATGCTGTAGAAGCAAAGTGGCCAGATATTCATCAGGCTTGCCAAGACAAATGCCACAACATTTTGGGACTAGTAACCTTAATTCGTACTCTACCAGCAAGTACAACTGTGTGTGAACGTGGGTTTAGCCTAATGAAAAGAATAAAATCCGATTGGCGAAGTTCATTAAGAAAGGACAGTCTCATAGACTTTTATTTTTTTACTTTATTTCACTCCTGTCACGGCTCCGTGGCCTCTGTCTCTGGCATCCTGTCCATGTCCTGCCCACTTGAGGCTCCTCAAACTGTGCCTCCTCCCCCCCCCCGCAGCCAGCACCCCCGGTTTAACCCATCTGGGGTGGGTAGCCCCTCCTCTTGGGTGCTCTTCTAAGGCAGTCTCCGGCTGTGGATGAGGGTCCATGGGGGGAATTGAGAGGCCAGTCTGAGCTGCTGTTTTCCTTGTTCTGCCGGAACTCCCCCCCCCCTTGAGTGGGCACCCCTGATGCAACGGCGCATGGCAACCCTGCCTGCGTCAGCCATGCGGTACTGTGTGCAGCCCAACGCACTGCAGCACTCCTGAACTCCACCTGCAGCCGCAGGTGCACCAGGCTGTCCCTTGCCCTCCCCCCCGGGGGAGGGAGCAGCCCTGCAGGCGCTCAATCCTCTACCCGCCCCTGCCAACCCCCGGCACCTGAGTTCACTCCCAAACACGGATCGCCGGTGTGGCGCGACGTATGGCGTCCAGCTCCTCAACCCTTAGTGCCACCGGGCCAGGCCAGTCTCATAGACTTAATAAGGATCTTGTTGCATACACCATGAGAACAGGAATTTGATCCAGGTTCAGTCGTTGAGTACTGGTTAAAAAGTGGTAGACAGAAAAAAAGGCCTTCTTTGCAGCCATATGGTCCACGGAACAAAAAACAAAGCAATGAGCAGGAGGAATAAGAGGCAGACAGCTTAGACTCGGAAGTAGATTTAGATGAATCTTTCATATCTGAAACTTATTCTGAAAAAACTTTCGTCTGATGATGATTCTCATGTTATAACTGATGGAGAACTTGAATGTACTCCTGTGTCAGTGTTGTGTCCTAGTACTACTAGTTCGCAGGAAACTGTTAACTGTGGGGAGAGGGGGGATTCTTGCATCACTGAGTACTCTTGTGATGATGACATAAATCTGTTGTGATCATGTCCTCCACATTTAAGTTTTGGCCTTTCTTTGACACCCAATTGTTGAGTCCTGCTTGGACTGTCTTCATTTTTCCTACAAAACAGTTAATAATTGCTAAATTTGCGTTCCACTTTAGTGTCACTCCAGGTTTTTGGTGGCAAAAATAATTTTGCCTGGTCACAGTGCCAGATTTACAATTCATGGGTAGGTTGATCAGTACAGTCTAATTTGTCAAATCTCATTCTGTGAGCTCTCTCAGTCCTTGTTCTACTAATTTCAGTTTTGTTACAACAGACATGGCTGCGTAGTAGACTAATGCTAACTTGTCGAGCAGCAGCAGATAGCCAGTCCTAGCACAGTCCATCAGTCAAGTACAAGTCAGTGAGGCAGGAGCTGAAAATAATGCACCAATCAGGTATTGTTTTACCTTACAATTAAATGTGCCTGGAATTTATCTTAGGGAGACAGCTGAGCACCAAGTAGTCCAGATTTGGGTAGGTGAACAGAGTATCTTTCAGTCTTCATCATTTTTCTTCCTTTCTTAGTAGCCCTGACTCCTACAATAAAATAATTGGAGTCTGTCGCATCAACATGAGATGTGGCTTATGGACCACTCTAGCATAGCAAAATATGATATAACAGGAACGGTACAGTAACATGCTGGCCAATTTGGATTTCACGTAAAAATTATAAAAATCTATCACGAATCTAGGAGCGGGGTACTTTAAATTTGTAAAATCTGGCCAACTGGTCATGTCATGTTAATAGAACTATCACATAGTCTGTCACAGTGCTGTAACAAATCATGTCGGATTATGAATCAAAACCTTCTGCTTACACTGGCCAGATTCATTTTTTCGTAGAGACTTGTCTTGATGGGGTAGACAAAAAAGAAGACAAAAAGATACTCAATCATCAAAGAATGTCAATTGCTGCTTGAACATTTCACAGTACACTTACTGTCATCACTGAAAGCAAAATGACTGACCAGGGTTTTGTGCTACATTTTTGGGTTAAATTGCAGTGCGAGCGTCTACCCTGGTCTGCCATGGATTTCAGACAGGCTTTCTGTTTTTCGCTGCTTGTGAAATTACTGTGATGAGATTTGCTGTCAGTGACAGTGCTGCAAAAGCACTTTGAAAAAATGTATGTAATGCCTGGCTGTGCTATAGTTTTAATTCTGTGCATCACTCTTTCTGTACACACACAGAATAAAGTGGAAATTCAACACCTTATCGACAAGGTAAAGAGAAAAGAAAAAAATTACAGATAAAAATAAATGAATGGAGAATTATTAGAACTTGTTTTTTGCCTTTTATTACCTTTTATTTAGTCAAACAAGAATGTACTGATGGTTGGTGACATTTTCTAGCAGGTATACAAAAAAAAAGGGGGTGGCATACCACTTTCTGGGATGGAATACCAAATCTAGGGAACTGGTAATCCATGTGGTACACCACTTTTTAAAAGGAGTTTCTAGCCCTGCTAGCCCTGGCCATCTTGGAAGGGAAAAGTTGGTGATACAGTGAAAGAGAGACATGCTTCAAAATCAACACATGCAAAGGGAAATGCAGCATCTGCTAGTCTGTAATCTAATGTTACAGTTTACTTGGGACAGAGGATTTCCTCTTATTGATAATGGTGAAACTGAAATATACTGCAAATATATTATGCTGCTGCCAAAAAAAAAAAATCTTGTCAGTGAAAAGGGCTTTAAAAAGTTAATTTACAAGCCCCTGAATACAAATACCATGAAAAGTGAAAATGATTCATTACTGAGTCCCAAATACTCAGGATCTTATTAGTACAGCCGACTCGACTACTCGACCCACATAGATTATATCCATTCCAAACTCCACCCAAAGCTCAGTGCTATGTACAGAAACAAAGATGCTCTCTCACTTCCAGACCGCCGCAAACTGCTCTCCAAAATGATCCTCCCCATTATAGATTATGCTGACATCATCTGCAAGTCTGCCCTCTCCACCCCTCTCTTCAGGTTGGACTCCCTTTTCAATGCCTTCTGCCGCTTTGCTACAAAAGCTCCCTTATGCACTCATCACTGTATCCTTTATTCCTCCCTCTCTCTTCCTTCCTTCCTTCCCTCTCTATATGCTGCCAGCTCCATGCCTCCAAACTTATCTCCAAATATTGGTTTGGGACTCTCACCCCCTACCTCTCCTCCCTCCTCTCACCCTCGTCCCACTCCTCCTACCAGCATTGCTGCAGAGACCTTCACACCTTCTCACTTCCCCATCCCCACTCCAACTCAGGGCAGGCAGCCTTCTCTTACCGCCTCCGCCACATCTGGAACTCTCTCCCCAGCTTCCTCCATCTAGCTCCCTCTCTAGTCACCTTAGAACATGCCTTTTCCCAATCTCTTTCTACTTCCTGCATGTGTTCCCCATCGGTTCCATGTCAAAACAGTGCAGCAAAAACAGCAAAGACAATTTCAGCCCAGCAATATGAGCACCGGGAAAGACAGCGACTGGAAACTTCAGCGAGGGGTCAGAACAGTGAAAAGCAAAGGAACACCACTCAAAAGTCTACAAGAAGAAGAATCAGCATTTATATAGCGTTTTTCATACACAATGCATCCCAACGCGCTTTACAAGCAATGCTAGACTGAACTGGTAGTGAAGTGACTGAATAATATGTAGTGGCGACCATATCGCACATCAACACCCGCACAGGAGGGGAGCACTGCCCCCCCAGCACCCCCCCTTACTTAAATATACATACTTGAAGATGCTCTATACACCACACTAAGGTTTAGCTGTTCTGATGCCTCACTGAAGTTTCCAGTCACTGTCTTTCCTGGCACTCATACTGCTGGGTTAAAATTGTCTTTGCTGTTTTGTGCATGCTGGTTTTACCAGACACCCCACCCCCCATCCTGATCTCTCCTCTTCTTGCACACTCGCCCTTCACTTCCCCCCCTTCCTCACCCCCATCACCATACTCCTATATGTCTGCCTAACCCTACCTCCTCCTTCCCCTCCCCCATCCCTCTCCCTTGCTTTTGCTTACTTAATCACCTTTTTCACCTCCACCCTCCCTCCTTCTGGAAACGTGCATCACATATCTGCATTGCTCTTACTACTTATAGCTACTTCAGTATACCTATTTAACTCTTTGTACTGTAAACAGAAACTCCTGTCATGTTAATGCTGTTAATTTGTGCACCTTGTATACCAGGTTTTTACATTGTTATCAAATGCACCTTGTATACCATGTTCTCCCCTTCCTCTCTGTCCCTCATGTTCGCACCTGGAAATGAGGCTTGGCTCAGTGTGCCTCTCACAGTTTCCAAACTTTAAATAAATAAACACAAAAATAAATCTGTGGTATTCAACAAATATATTTGGCTGCATTCCCCTGTGTTCCCAAGTTCAGCCCTGGAACCTTTTTAGGGCTGCAGTGGGCGGAGCCCTGCAGACCTCTCGCTTTGGAAAAAGGACTCCACATTCCTTGCATTCTTTGCAACCAAACAACATGTTGGACTTACACCACAACCGCCTCTGTGTCTGTGGAGAACTCTGCTCACACTACATTATTTTTCCTCCTGTCAACTGACAAAGTGCACTTCTCCACTGCCCTTTGTCAGTATCTCACTCCCACTGAGTCAGTTTCAGCTACAAACTCCCTCCCCACATTCACACCCCACCTGCCTCAATTTTTCATATACATGTCTTTACCAAAGGCAAAACACAAACTAGGAACGCAAACAGGTTTACTGAGTCCTGAATCTGTGCTTCAGCCGCTCATCCTGGGTTATTTTTAAGTAAAAGCTCTCCTCTTTTTGCATTTTTGTTTGTTTGTTTTTGCTTGTTTTCATAGTTTAATTTACCAAGGCTAGTCAAGTAGAGATGCGATATCTTGTTTGCAGCGGTGTCCTGTTTTTGTTCCATGCCCCCCTTTTTTTAATATATATATTTTTTATCCCCCACCCAACCCTCCCTCTCAGCACCTACCCCCAAAAAAATAACAGTGATACTGGGGATGCCCAATTCTCCAGTGTCCCAATGGCAATTCCTTAGTCCTTTTTTTGTTTATTTTTCACCTATAAAAAGAAAACCCATCCATCAATGTTTTACCCTGTTAAAAAAGTCCATCGCTGTCTTTACACCATTAACATCCCCACCCGACCCTCCCACTCAGCAGCCACCAGCCCACATCCCCCCCCAAGCCCTTATTTACCAATCGGGGGTCCAAAACCAAAATCCTCTCTGGACCGCACACACGTCTTCACTCTTCAAAGCTGGCTGTGAACTGAAGAAACAGGTATGCCATTCAGTATATTTCAATGGTGTTTTGAACTTTGTGACATAACCTGGGCATTTTTGTATATTTTTGGCCCAAATTTTCAACATGCCTTCTTTAGGACCCTACCTCACACACAGTGGCACTGTCATTAGGCAGACCTGTCCCTAAAGCAGATTTCGCAGTCCCTGTGTGAAATTACCTTTTGGGCAGAAGTTGAAAATTTTCACTGCCTTTGTTCATGAGGTGGGCTTGTAAGATGGCTATGTTGAAATTTGACATCAAAACATTAAAAGACAACACAGTTACGAGCCTATGTTGAATTTTGCGAACGCAGGCTCATAACTTTAGTAATTTTCAATATTTTTACCCCAAATTTACAACATAGTCATATCTTTACAGCACCTCATGAATGTAACAGCTGTCATTTTTCAAATCCTGGCCAAAATATTTTTTTACAACCCAAAACTGATTTTGTGATTGCTGCGTGAAATCACCTTTCGGGCAGGAGTTGAAAATTTTCTCTGCCAATGTTCATGAGGTGAGGTTAAAAGAAAGCTATGTTCTGAGTTTGGTGTAAAAATATAAAAAAAAATATGAGACTATGTTGAATTTTGCAAATGCGGGTTCATAAGTTTGGTAATATTCAACACTTTTACCCCATATTTTTAATACAGCCATTTTTTTATAGCACCTCATGAATGTGATAGCTGTTATTTTTCAACTCCTGCCCAAACTGTGTTTTTGTGTCCCAAAACTTGATTTCACAGTCCCTGCATGAAATCACCTTTCAGACAGGAGTTGAACATTTGCTCTGCCCTTCTTCATGAGGCAGGGTCATAACAAGGCTATGTTGAAAATCTGGAGTAAAATATTAGAAAAACAAGAAATTTAGGAGCCTATGTTATATTTTGCTAAAACAGGTTCATAACATTGGTAATTTACAATATTTTTACCCCAAATTCCTCAGCTGCAGCCCTATCAGCTCTGGCCAGTTTGTTAAATATTGGTACCCTGTGGATCACCCTTTTTACTCATCCAGCACATAGAGAGTTCTTAATCTCTCACTGAACATTACAGCCAGAAGAAGGACTGTTCCTTGGCTGGTTTTCTAAGGATTTAGGTTCATAGGTAGGGGGTTCAAGTCTAAAAGCCAAGTTGGCCATAAGCAGACTTGCCACTAACTGTGGATGTACTCCAATTCTCCCCCCCCATATGTAGGTATAAATGATGTTTAAATGAGGCAATAGATGGAGCTCCCACCACCAAATCTGGTAGAGCATTCCACTCTTTAACCACCCTCTGATTAAACCATGTCCCCTAGTGGTCCTATATTGCTCTCCCCATGGTGTATTCCATGCAATCCATTAAGTCCCATTGCCTTGTTATGGTTTATATTATTGCAACCACTTCATGTGTCACATAGAAGGATATGTCCTATAGCATGTAGTGCTGGGCCAAATTTAAATTCTACCAGTGAAATTCTAGCAAAATGCAAAATTTGCTTCAGGAAAATTTTCACGAAAACCAGAGAAATATTTCATGACATTCTACCTAAAACTGCAGACTTGTATTCCAGAATAATGGGGTGAATTGCAGAAAATATTTCCACAGAACTGCTTTTTTTGTTTATCTAGTAAGCAGAAACTGATGTAAGTGGGAGCATAACTGGGAAGTGGAGACACTAAAGTAAATGGGAGGAGAAATGGATATAACTGCTAGGTGACTGCAGAAACCAGCACTGGTGTGACTGAGAGGAGACACTGGTGTAACTGGGATGAGACACTGGTGTAACTGGGATGAGACACTGACATAACAGCTATGGTGGAACACACGTAACTGTGAAGACAGTGGGATGAACAGATAACTGACAGTAGCCACTGTTACAACTAGGAAGAGACACTGCCACAACTAGAGAGACAATGCTGCAACTTGAAGCAGACACAGCTCTAACTAGGGAGACACTGGTGAAAATGGGAGGAGGCACTACTTCAACTAGATTAGAGATGTGCGAAGTCATGAAACTGTCACACACAAAGTTGGCACTTCGCATAGTTTGCCAACTTTGAGTATCACAAAGTGCCACTATGTGCAGTTTTTCATCTAGGGAAGTAGGCACTTCACCAGTGAAATGCATAATTTACAAAAAGGTTTTAAAATTAAAAAACACTCCCATGCACATGTTATCAAATTCCTCACCCTCCATCCTGATCATTTACAAGTATTTTCCCCCACTATCCCATCCTCTACCACCCATACCTCTTTCTTCCCCTCCCCATCTTGTGAAGCAGCATTAGAAAAAGTCAGCTGCCACACATTCCTTTCCTTTCCCCTACCCAATGTCTGCAGTGCTGCACAATAGCCCACCCTCCTCCACCACTTATTAGACACATAGAATTGACCTCATTCCACCACAATCTTGCACCCCTCCCACCACACTCTTGCACCCCACCACCCACCTCCCCACACTCACCCCCAAAACCAATACAAATCAGGTCCCATAGCGTAGTGACTGGCAACAGCCCTCCCTACACCTCTCGCCCCACTTTTGAATGAAACTGTGGGTGCTCTACTAAACTAATTCCTTTGCTTGATTCCTCAGCTGGTAATTATTGTATAACAATAAACCACTGGTTTCATTTGGCAGAAGTCGGTAGGTGGTGGAGGGAAGGCTGTGCCAGTCACGGTCCCATGGAAACAGTTTTTATTCCTTGTTTTTGGGATGAATGAGTGGAGGGGGTACCAGACAGCAGAAGAGAAGGGGGCTAGATTTTCAAAGCCGTCAAAAATCACACATCTTGAAGAAAAACTGGTGCAACTGAGATTCCACTTCTGGAGCCATAGTTTTTCCTGCTGCTATGGTATTTTCAAAAGTGGAGCTGGTTTGCAACTGGCTCCACAATTTATGGCAGCTTGTGGCTGTTTTTCGGTGCAGCTTCAGGGAAAAGTTACGCATGGGACCAGGTATAACAACCCCACAGCTGCTTGGGCTGGAAACTACTAAACTCAGCAGGTGCAGAGATTTCATCCTGCGGCTAAGGCTGCGGCGTGGGACTTACTTCCCACGTCGTTTGAAAATCTAGCCTCGGGTATGAGTTAACTAGGAGGAGACACTGGCAGAACAGGGATGAGACTCTGCCACAACTCAGAGATGACACTGCTGTAACTGGGAGGAGACACTGACATCATTGGTAGGAGACACTGCTGTAACATAAAGACACTGGTACACAGAAAATGGGAAGAGACACTGGTACAACTTTTACAACTGTTGTAAATGGGAGGAGACAATGGCAAAACTGGTATAACTGGGATAAGACACTGGTAGAACTGGGATAAAACTCTGCCACAACTTGAAGATGACACTGCTGTAACCGGGAGGAGACACTGACCTCTCTGGCAGGGGACACTGCTGTAACATAAACACACTGGTACACAGAAATTGGAAAGAAACACTGGTAGAACTTTTACAACTGTTGTAAATGGGAGGAAACAATGGCAAAACTGGTATAAGTGAGATAGGATGCTGGTAGAGAACTGAAATAACACCCTGCCACAACTGGGAGGTTACACTGCTATAACTGGCAGAAGACATTGCTGTAACTGTGTGGAAACACTGCTGTAACTGAGACACTGGTACAGTATAAATGAGAGGTGACATCATTATAAGTGCGAAGCCCCAGCTGCCGCAAATGCCCAGTGGCAGTGCAACATGCTGCCATGTGGAAGATCCGAGTTTGGGAGTAGGCTTGGTCACTGGAGGCTAGTTTAGGCTAGGCTTGGAAAGCTGTCATACGGGAATGTGCCTCAGTCAAGGAGAGCTGGCAGGGGTCTTCAGCTACCCAGTGACCAGAGCAGCTAGACAAAGGACTCTGCTCCTGCCACAGGTGCAGTGTGTGTTGGAGGCCAATGTAAGGCTGCTCCCACACCAGGGGGAGAAGGGAGGTAATCAAAAAGGTAAAAATGGATGAGAAACCCAGCTGCTTTGCACGATATCTAAAGGCTACCTCAGGCCTGACCAGGGTATATCACTGTATCAGGGTATAGCCTCTGCAGGGTGACAGCTGACCAGGGTAAAAATCTATATAAAAAAAGAACTGACTGGTTGGAGGAGTGCAGATGTGAGCCCACTACACAAAAGTGGAAATAGGGAGGAGGCAGGAAACTACAGACCTGTAAGCCTGATTTTGGTGGTGGGTAAAGTAATGGAAACACTACTAAAAGAAAGGATTGGGTAACACCTTACAACCAGTGTATTACAGGATAAGAGCCAGCATGGGTTCACAAGGGAGAGAGCTTGCCAAACAAAACTGATCAAGTTATTTGACTGGGTTACCAGGGAGGTGGATCAGGGAGAAGTGGTGGATGTAGCCTACCTGGATTTCAGTAAGGCCTTCAACACCATTCCACACACAAGACTGGTAAACAAGCTGGGTAGCCTAGGGGTGGGTCCAAAGATAGTAAAATGGGCATGAAACTGGCTAAGTAGCAGGACTCAGAGGGTGGCGGTAAATGGGGTTCACTCGAAGAAGGTAAGGTAATCAGCGAGGTGCTTCATGGGTCAGTACTAGGCCCGGTCCTCTTCAATGTTTTTATTCGCAACATCGTATAGGGGCTGAAAGGGAAAGTATGCCTGTTCACAGATGACACGTAACGTAGTTTACTTTTTGGCTTTACTCTATTCCCACCCTTGGTAGGGAAACTGGTTAGTGAGTAGGGAATAGAAAGCCCAAAAAGAATTGCCAATGAATGTCCAAAAGAGTATGATTACCTCCTGCAACTCACGGAGAGTATGACCAGTAGCACACAGGATTGGAAAAACCCCCCAGGTGGAGGAAACCTCTGAGGACCCATGGCTACTGACCTGTCTGTCCTCCAGGAAAACTAAGAGGAGAGAAACCTAGAGTCAAGCAACAATATACTAATATCCGAGGAAGGTGAACTGCTTGGAGAGATGATGGTCCATGTTGAAATTCCACTGGATGAGGCGTTCTGGAAGGACGATTCTGAGGTTGAAGAGGGAAGTCTATTCAGAAGGAGAATCCGGATCCTGAAAGAGGAGTAGGTCCAATTGAAAAAGGGGTGACTGCAGTCCAGATTTCAAAGGTGATAAAGGATGATAACCAAGGGATCACAGGGACAAATGAGCATGAAAAGCATGACTTGATAAAATTTGCTGCCTGACTTTGGACGGTGGGAAGTAAGATGGGTTATGAAGTCATAAGGTAAACAATCTGACTCTGTAGAAGGTTTGACATTCACGTTAGAGTCTGAATGTTTTCAATTAAGCAGTGAGCGATAAGTTGCAATGTAGGCATCCATGAAGAAGATGAAGGAAGGTTGGTATATGCTGTAGAGATGGTAACTGAATGTACATGGGACTAATAGGAAGTTCAGTACGATGAATTCAAGAGTTGATTTGGGTATTGATGCCATAAAGATACTTGCATAGGCTTCTACTGATCTGCTGGTGGGGAAAGGAGATAGAGGTATTCCTGAGGCATCACTGCCAGTGACAAGAGCTGAGTTGACCATGACTGCTTTGCCTTACAGGTTGATCCACTGTCTGAATGTTGTAGAAAGTCCAGAAATGGGTCTTTAAAGGAGTCTATTGATTGATGTGGCAATGGGAAGTTGAAAGCAGTGTAGAATGGTTCCATGTGATAACGGCGATTGCGGAAAGGCGATCACTGTTAGGGAGAGTGTACATCGCTGAAAATCAGTTTTGGCAATGTACACTCCCAGCGCACAGCAAAAGGGCGCTGGGGACTTTTTTTTTCAGTGGGCTGTTCCCCCCACACCCCCCAAGGGCCTTTGCCCCCCCCTCGCACCCTCCTACTAAAGGATTCTCAACTCCAGGTGGGTGCATGTCAGGGGGTGCAAATGCAGGGAAAAGAAAATGTCCAGGCGCAACAAAATGAACATGTGCCCGGAACCGAACCCAGCACCCACATAACCCTAGCCTGCCACCCATCCATCCACCCACCACGTCACAGGGCCAGCTCAGCAGCCCACCACTGCAATACACCTCACAAACCCTCCCTCCCTTTCCGCCAATCACACAGTGTGCTCACTCCCCCCCCACACACACCTTGTACATATAGCGACATCCTGTCACTATATTCGTGGACCCCCCCTCCCCATCTGGTCACCCTCCCTGCCTTGTAGCCCTGTGGACAGGCACTGCGATTGAGTCGCCCTTTTTGAAAGCGCTCAATCGCAGTCACCATTGTCACAGGCTACCTGTAGAATGCCAGGGGTGCTTGGCATTTAAGTCGGATATAAGCCTGTTGAGAGGCATGATTGGGATAGCGAGACAGCCAGGTCAGTTACGGACATGCAGATTGAAGAATCAATGGAAACCTGCTCTTGTGAAAGTCTTCGCTGGAAGGAGTATGGGAGGTGAATCATGAGGGATAAGCTCGAAGGACCACTGGATGGGCAGCTGATCTGATTGATGGTAATATGATGACAGAATGTTGGTGATTGTATGAAGTATGGTGACATCCAGGGGCTAGAGAATATTGGCTCGGATAGTCTATAAGGCATGTTGTCCAATGGATGTTGCTAGAAGATGTTTTCCTCAGGTGAAATGAACAAGTGCTCTGTAGAATAGTGGATGGGAACCATTAGGATGGCCAAGGTAGGAATATGAAATGGATGAATCGGAGGAGTAGTTGACTGGGTAGGAATACTGGCCAGTGATAGGTATGAAATGCCCAGAAAGAGCCACAGCACATGGGATGGAGCACCGAGCCACCAGGACAGTGAGGAAAAGGCTGCTGGCCAAGGATGGAAGGAAGTCCAGAGTGGATGTCTGCAGACTGGAGGAAGGAGCCCCAGAAGAAGACAGCATAGGCCAAGCCATACTGAGATCTCAGGTGCAGGAAGGAACAGGACTGGGTCAGCGCCACAGCAGACTGAATCAGGATGTAGCAAAGCCGCTGCATGCCATGAGTGGCTAGTCCATAGAAGACCAAGAAGCGAATCCAGGTACCAAGTCTTATGAAGTTGAGGTCTGAGAGTTCCATGTCCACAGAAGATGGCGAATAGCAAGTGCAAATATCAGAAGGCGCTGCAGCAATGAGGCATGGGGTTCCCACCTCCAAAGAAGAAGGCAGACTTGCATTGCAGACAAGAAGGGGTGACCAGTAGCAAGGAAGTCCAGGAAGCAGTGAAACTGAATGGAGGTAGCTACTGAACAAGCTGGCGTAGTCAAAGTCCAGAGCACGAAGAGGCCAAGACGGGGACATGTACAATGATTCCATGGAAATGCAGATGTAGACTGGTGAGGTAGACTGTAGAAGGCAAATGGGGTACAGTGATCCCATTCCCAAAGGGAAATGGCAACTGGATATCAGGTAGAGAATGCATAAGGATGAAATGGTCGTTTGCAGACACAGGCCTCCATCCCAGGTATTCGAGGTGAGATGACCAGTACTTGATGCTGACAGGCAACGTAGGATGGTGAAAACAAATGGGGTAAAGTGATCCCGTTCCCAAAGGGAAGTGGCAACCGGAGTGTCTGGTAGAGAATGCATAAAGCTGAAACAGTGAATTGCAGATATAGACTTCCATCCCTGGTAGTCAGGGCGAGACAACCTTCAGTTGATGCTGACAGGCAGAGGTAGGATGTTGAATGCAAAGGGGGTACAGTGGTCCCGTTCCCAAAGGGAAGTGGCAACCAGGTATCAGGTAGAGAATGCATAAGGTTGAAACAGTCGAATATATACTCAGGCTCCCATCCCTGGTAGTCGAGATGAGACAACCTTGACTCGAGGCAGCTAGGTAGAGGTAGAATGTTGAAGGCACATGGGGTAAAGAGGTCCTGTTCCTGAGGGGAAGCAGTAACCACTATCAGGTAGAGAATGCAGAAGTATGACGTGGTAGGTTGCTAACATGGCTCCTATCCCTGGTAGTCGGGGCTTGCTAACCTTCGCTCAATACCGCCAAGTAGAGTTAGAGATGGAGGATGTCAGGTTTGTAAGTAGTAGGTGGTAGTGACTGTAATGGAATCTCATCCCCGGTAGACAGGGCAAGCCTACCTTTTCTCAGTGCCTCAGAAGGTACGAGTAAGGGACAGAGTCCAGAAAAACTGTTGGTATGGGCGGAGCAAGGAAAGGGCAGCTGACAGTTGTATAGCAGGAGGTACACAAATGAGCAGGACGAAAGGGGATGCAGCAAGGCAGAAGTGGGGGGAATGGAGGAGACACCATAAAAGCAAAGGGAAACACAGAGCAAGTGAGGAGTGAAAGGAAAACAAGGGGAGCATGGGACAAGGGCAGGAACAGAGGATGGGGGGGACCTAGGAAGAGACAGCAGGGGTTTTAGGGTGGTGGCACACAGCATTGCAGAGGAATGTATGCTGCTACCCAGAACATGGCCACCCTTGTTGGGCTAGAGCAGCAGTGGCACAGCTGAAGGACACAGAGGTAACTGCTGTCTCACTCTCCCAGAAAAAAAGACAGATGTTGCTGGTGGCTGCCAGGGAAGGGGGAAGATAAGTAACAAGGGGGTGAACTGCTCAGTCGGCAGAGCAGCACGTCAGACACAACACAGCAGGGATCTCATGTGCTGTAATAAGCCGTGGTCAGAAAAGCAACACATAGTCACAGACAAGGGAATGGTACAAATCAATAAATTGAGCAGCTTTGAGTACAAAGTCCAAGCCAGGGACGGGGCCACTACAGGGACTACCACGGGTCCAAGACTGAGTATGAAAAGTAAAATATACATCCTCGATCGAGAGATAGTATAGCGTGCGAAGCACCAAAACAGGAAGTGCAACGTTGTGCATGGAAGAAGCAACGCAGGGAGAGAATGCAGAGGGAGGGGAGGTGCACAGCAAAATTGCAGATGAGTACTGTCCGGGAACTGGTGGATGAGAAGGAAGCAGTGCACAGAAAACAGATATACAAACTGGTGAGCAGGCAGGCCAAGCAGCATCTCCAGAATGATCCAACTCTCAGGAATGCTCGCACACTGGGGAAGTCAAGCAGGTGCAGGGGGGGTGACGCTGCGCCCAGGAGAGTAGGAAAAATGAGCGGCGGCCCCAGATGGAGAAGCGCCAAACCAGGAACCTCCCAGGAACCACTGCAAGGACGGAGAGGAGCAGTAACGAGGTGCAAGGAAGGGAGGAGGCAGGCGGGAGAAAAAAAAAACAATACAGGAGGAGGGAGAGAAAGGGAAGGGGCAAGAGAATGCAGGGCAAGGCAAACAAGGAAACAGGACAGACCTAAAGAGAGCAGAGAACCCGTAGTAGGCTATAAGGCAGTGATCTCTGGGAGCTCATGGAAAGAAAGAAGGAGCAAGGAGCAGAGAGGGAAGGAGGCTCAGCCCATGAGCCACACAGGAGCCCAGGTGCCAAAGTGTTGCATGATGCGCTAAGCAGGGGACTGCTGTAGGAGGCTGGCCTTTAAGGGGAATGTGGGAGGAGCTATTCCCATACATTGAACCTCTGGCTTTAGCCCTCCCAGAGAAACATGGAAAATTGCCCCAGCACCTGCAAAAGTGGGCCATGGTATATCCGGCTTCCACATTACTGCCAGCGTCAGCATTTACTGATAACATAAAAGACTTGGGGGTAAATCCCCCCTACTCTGTCTCTGACTGGAGGAGTAAGCCATTGCTCCATGGAGGATGGGGATCGCAGGAAGGAGTACAGGGGGTCAGGTGTGGCTTGTGAGCTCCTGAGAGAGATAGGTGCTGCAGACAGGAAGGGGACATAAAGAGAAAGATAGACAGACAGATAAACAGATAAACAGGGGCCTATGTAAACCTCAGAATACCCTGCAAACTGTGGATTCCACTTCCGTTGTTCAGGCAATGACTCATACAGTATTTTAGTCACCACAGCTGCTGGCACTGTGTTCACCACCACCATGAGTACCCAACAGTTCTTGCATCCAGCATTAGTTATGTCACACCTATTGCAGGCTTGCAAGCATTATGTTCACACTTTCCACAGACATCACTGCCTTTTGATTTAGTATTACATCCTGCCCCTCAAAAAATTGGCAATAATGATGCCAGCCTGTGGGCAACATATGGTCACATATTTTCTGGTCAACTCTGAACTTGAATTACAGGCCTGTTCACTTAATAGAGGTATTACTATTTCAACTTTGCTCTATAGTCTACTAAAGCTAGCCTGTCATTTAAAGGTTGAAATGGCCGTGTTGTTTTTCTATGCTTGTGAAGATTCAGATCATTCAGTGTCATTTAGAACCTTATTTTAGAACAGACCAGATAACTGCTGCCGGCATGTGCATCATAAGTATTATAAATTTTGCTCAGTGGAGGTTTTCGAAACACTAGTGACCCCTAGGGTTTCTTGTTACAAACCAGTGTGTGCTGAAATGTAATGAATAAGGGCAGGGTTCAAACTGTTTTGTTGGTTTAGGTGAAAACATGTTTATCAAATGTTCCTAGCTGAAAAGTAAGCAAAATTCAGCTTAGCAGTCTTAATGTAAATGGCTGAAATGAGTAAAGCTAACCCCTATAATCTGATATTTGCACCTTCCTGTGGGTGGAAAAAACTTGTGGTGCTAAAGAATCATCTCACTATCCTTTGGGGCCAGTGAACTGACAGACTCTGGATGTCGGGAATTCGGGGTTAGAAAAGTGGGAAATTCAACTCAGGTGGCGGTGATGCAGGATCCCATGCAGAATTCCAAAATAGTGTATGGGAGTCAGCAATTTTACATGAAATTCCATCAGCTTCCAACACTGTTGTACCACTGTAGTGACATCAGGATGATGTTATACCATCCTGGCTACACCACCACGATGTTACAAGATAGAATGCTCATGGTGTTATCTAGATATAAGCTATAGAGTAAATAATAAGATTCTTGTATGCTTTTGGTGTTAGCCAAGAAACATTGTACACAAGCAGGAGTGATAATAATAGTTTATGATAATACTTACACCAAGCATGAGAAAGAGAAAATCACAAGGGAGATGGGTTTCTCACCACTCTCCTGAAGAATGTACATAATCTCCAGAATTTCCAAGATCTCCTCACAGAGCTAGGTTACACAAAGTTATATACAACAGATAACAGTATAGCAACAGAGATTACCGCATAGTTAGGGATATGAGAAACATTATGTATTGGTTTTATACTATAAACAAGACTGTATGACATTCCCCATTGGATAATGATTTAGGAGACATAATTACTAATGAGTATCATATGAGACAAAGAATATGCTCCTGTCAGCATGAAGCTTGGACAGAGAAATGCTGACAGGTCCAAACTACATTACATGTGGCATTACTTGGCTATGTGTAAGACATAACAAAGGTTTTCTCTCTGTCAGCTTGCTTAGATAAAGAGAAGTGCTGACAGGCTCTACTACATATGATTATATGAGAATATCTATATATATACTGTATAAAGTAATCACTAATGATCCCTCAGAGTCTTCATATCAGTAATTAGGTAGATTATATATGGAATATTTGTAAAAGACAAACATGATGCAATATAGTGAGGTATAATAATCATGAATGATATAATTCTATAAAGGATGTAAACATTAGCATATATTAGCAGCAAAGCATGTTCCTTGCACTTATGGTTATATGAGTGAGTGCCTAAATCTACATGTTAGTGCAAAATAGCAGTATCCCAATACAACAGGCCAGGAATACAATGTAAGTTGTATCTGGGATGATAGGGCATAACCCAGGCACAATAACGCCATCTAGTTTCCTTGACAGCGTTGCCGATCACTCGTTTCTCTTTTTTTATTCAGAGCATTCCTTTCTAGTGACAGTTATCAGTGATTGAAATGAGCTATCACGATGGCGGCATCTGTCTTTTCAAAACCAGCACCCCCCAAACTGCAAAGCACTTATCGAGGAACAGCAAAACAGGTGGACATTTAAAAAAAAATGATGAAATCAGAACACCCCTATGACTGCAGTCTACCCCCAATACTGAACAAAACTTACGGCTCAAAGCGTAGCGGCGCTGATGCTGGGAAACTCCTTCCTATCACACACACATCGAACAACTGTTTTTTTTTTTCTTTTTCCAGTTTTAAAATGTTTAATCTGTTGATGCTCATATCAAAATGTTGATTATGAACTGGTGACCGATAATCAAGGAAGCCGATTGGCTGAGACGTTTCTGAAGCTGTGATGATATCGGGCTACATCATGACAGTTTCAAAAAGTCTCCGGCCACCAACCTCATCACTCGAAAGAAACTCCTGCGACCGCAATATTCCCCAGCTCCCGCAGTTGGGAGTGAGTGACTCAGGCAGTCAGATGGCCACTGTTAAAAAAATTTCACCTGCTTTATTACCTCCATCCCGGTGTTCGTCTCTCACTTGTGCCACCGATAAGGGGATATGCACTACAGGCTTCCATCATGATTGCTCCTCTCACACCAAGATGTCGTCCTGCCTCCTCATGCCACACGTCAGTCCCATCACTCAAGTCAACTGGCAACCACACTAAATTTGTTAAAAAAAAAAATTTTTCACGGCGCCAACTCCAACTACAAAAAATAAACAGGAAGTCGATCACACATATCGTTTATTATCTGGTCCCAACGCAGGCAGCGAGAATGTGTCACACACAGTAGTGCTGGCAGCCTGAGACACATTAAGCAGATCATTTACAACAGTGCCACCTGCTGTCAAATGTTTAATCTGTTGATGCTCATATCAAAATGTTGATTATGAACTGGTGACCGATAATCAAGGAAGCCGATTGGCTGAGACGTTTCTGAAGCTGTGATGATATCGGGCTACATCATGACAGTTTCAAAAAGTCTCCGGCCACCAACCTCATCACTCGAAAGAAACTCCTGCGACCGCAATATTCCCCAGCTCCCGCAGTTGGGAGTGAGTGACTCAGGCAGTCAGATGGCCACTGTTAAAAAAATTTCACCTGCTTTATTACCTCCATCCCGGTGTTCGTCTCTCACTTGTGCCACCGATAAGGGGATATGCACTACAGGCTTCCATCATGATTGCTCCTCTCACACCAAGATGTCGTCCTGCCTCCTCATGCCACACGTCAGTCCCATCACTCAAGTCAACTGGCAACCACACTAAATTTGTTAAAAAAAAAAATTTTTCACGGCGCCAACTCCAACTACAAAAAATAAACAGGAAGTCGATCACACATATCGTTTATTATCTGGTCCCAACGCAGGCAGCGAGAATGTGTCACACACAGTAGTGCTGGCAGCCTGAGACACATTAAGCAGATCATTTACAACAGTGCCACCTGCTGTCAAGAGCCCTCCAGGAACTATTTTGTTAAAAGATACTCCTCCAACATCTGAAAACATGCATTTTAAAGAGGTTTTAACATTTTTTTTTTTACTGGAATTAATTTTAACACAGTTCATAATAGCAATAAGTCACTCCAGGGTGTGGTATATCATGGGATATTATCACTTCTCGGGTGGCTGGACGCACTCGGCCTGCAGTCTCATGCCCAACCACCTGAGACGTGACGATATCCCATGATATACCACACCCTGTTGTGACTTATTGCTTAATTTTAACATTAGTTTTAGTTGATTTTGTTCATTTAATTAACCTGTGTTTCAATCACTCGTAACACATCCGTTTACTGCAGCACAAGGTAAGAATGTGACAGTTATTTTATATGAGAGGTGCCCTAAAAACGAAACGCTGATTTTTTTTTCTTTTTCATGCAGAAGTTATCTCATCGACTGACACTGTTGCCCATAAACATTATAAGAGAATGAATGGGCAACAGTACACCTCTCGAGCTTCACTCTCGAAGTTTACTTGATTGTCATGACAACATGTCAAAGTGAACACAGCATTGTTGTTCACTGTTGCCCATTCATTATCATCTATGTGCTGCTGTGGACCGAGGCAGTAGATTATGACAATCAAGTCCATAATTCTGAATGTCAGAACAAAAAAAGTTTAATTTTTGTTTTTTGTGTTATATTCGTGTTGTTGTGCCTGCTTGCCTGGCAGCTAGAAGCTCTGATAGACTGAAGAATATGGTGTTGGGCAAGGAGGAGGGGCTATCAGGAGGTGAAAAAAGGGTAAATGGTAATACAAGCTGTCACTTGGAATGTTTGGGGCTTAATCAGCCTGGTCTAGAAAAAAAGGGACCTGAACCACTTAAATAAATTACGCAGCAATATTGTGTTTCTGCAGGACACTCCCTTAATTTCTGCAGGGATGGGTCAGCTTGCTGAGCTCTCCCCAGCCCTGCACACCCACACATTTCCAAAACACACTCTGCTTTGGGAGAGCCGCCCACAGCTGGGTTCTTCTCAGTCTGTTGCTGGGCTCAGAACTGCTGCTCCCAGGTTGTTCTTCAGTTACAAATTCTCCTGCCACTAAGACAGGGGTTGCTTCCTCATGCACTGCCCCCTCTGTGTCCTAAGGAGTTGGTTCCCTCACCTTGTTACAAGTAATGACACCACACGGTATTAGCCCTACTACTGAAGTCATTACCCATGAGTAAATCATTGGGCAGGTCTGGTACAACACTCACCTCCCATATGCCCTAGCCACCTTCCTAGTTTAGAAAGATCTGGGCCACTAGCGCTGAGACCACAGGAGCCATTACTCCTCTAATCCTAGAAAAACAGTCAGACTCAATCTGTTCTTCCTAAATCAAATACTGCTTCACAATACAAATGGAGGCCCCAGGGCCCCTCAATCCCGGGGTTACCAATCCATTCACCACTACTGGGTGCCTATGTGCAGTGGAACTACAGAGCACTTCACTCAGTGTACAAGCCACTATCTGCTGTGAGCTCCCGGAGCTATCCCTCCTGCTGCATTAATCCTTTTTTTTAAATTTTCCAGACAATCTTAAGATAAATGCCTCCATTTCTAGCAGATATAGTACCTGCATTCACCCATCTCCATGCTTTTGGTGGCTTCCCTTTTTGTTAAGGCACAGGTTGTCTTCCTTTAGGCTGACCCCCTGGAGTTCCCCTAAACCCACCTGATGTCCCTACTCCATTACCTATGTGAAGAGAGGATGGTCAGTTGTGTATGAACTGACAAGCCCTCTCAGCTGCCTCCCTCCCAGAGCTTGGAGGTCTATCCAACAGCCATATTCTCAGTTCCTCAGGTACAGTTTTAAGGAACTGTTCCAGAAGAAATAACTTTTATTTCATCCATAGAGCAAGCTTGTGAACCATCTACTCAGTGTTCTTACAAATTGCTTAGCTGCACTCATATTTCAGCATAGCTATCCCCCACTACCTTTCTAAACCCTCTACATTTTTGCCTGTAGGCATAGGGGGTTAACTCAAAATTCTTTAACACGGCATTTTCACCTTATCATAGTCCATGCAGTCCTCATTGTCCCTTCTGGCAAACGCTTCTAATGTCTTGCCTATAAGCAGTGTCAGTAGGTGAAACACCCAAGAAGCCCTGCCCAATTCAAACTGCCAGGAGACTCTGTCAAAATACCTTAAAAACAAATCAGGATCATCCCCTTCTGATATGTTGGAAACATTTTGGAATTAATTTGGCTTCTTGGGTTGAACCACTCATGCCATTACTCACATTTTGTGGTGCTGTCCCTTGATGCAGAATCTCCATGTCTATTGAGCGCTCAAGCTCCTTCATCTGGATCTCATGCTGGCACTGCCTTTTATGCTTTCCTCACTCCTCTCGCTGGATCTCGCGCTGACACTGCTTTTCTTGCTCCTTAGCTTCCAGCTTTATTCTCTGCAAATCCGTATCTGCCTTATGTCTCTCAATTTCTGTTTTTTTTCCTTAACCAAGGCAAGCTCCAGTTCCAACATTCATACCCAGTCTATTTGCGCAACTGGCCTAGTCATGTCTGGATCATCTGCATTCTCCCGAGACTCCATCTCACAACTTTGGCTAGCAGTGACCACTTTCCCATGGCTTCTCTGCTCACTTTTTTTGTGGATAGTCATCAGTTCTGCCTGTGTTTGGCCTTCTTCATAGTGCAATTATTTCCTTCACTGCAGCTCCTGCAGGCGTAGCAGTGTGCAATTCTCATATGGCCAATACAAAATGTCTTCTATCTATATACTCTTGCTTAACAAAAATGGTAGAATATACAGTCCCCTTTTGTATATGCTGTTCTGTGACTAGACAGATAACCTTTATACTGACAAAACTGTTTCAGATCCCAACCGCAGCCTCCAGTTTGTGACAAACTGTTCTCTCCAGACTTGTTTCCCCCCTCCCCCCGCCAAAATTCTCCTTCTTGCATGGTCTGATTTCCTTTTTATGCATCCTAGGTGAGGTTCATTTGGACCCTTCCCTAGCAGGAATTTCCAGACCTGCACACAGCCAGTACAGATGGCATTTAATGGAGCAGGCCAGAAATCATAAGGGCTGAGTTTTAATTCACCCTGTTCTACTAATATCTTAGTGGAGAGGGGGTCCCAAGTGAAGGTTGTATAGACACACCTGCATATTATGGCTATGGGGAATGTGATTACAGGGCCAGAGAGTGTTAATGCTGAATTCTGTAAGTACTATATGGAGTTATACTCCTCAAGTTTTGCTGGACCAACTTCTGGCCGAGTAGGAAATATGGGCAGATATGTCAAGCATGTGAAGGAAGATGGGGGGAATGCTAAGTGAAAACACGTGTGGGTATTATTGGGGGGAGGGTTAATTCTTTTCATAGTTAAGAATAGAGGATAAGGTTACTGTTGGTATATCTACATATGATTATGGCTAGTAAATAAATTAAATGTGCAACATTTAATGCTAATGGTCTGAATACTCCAATTAAATATTCACGAATCTTGACTTATTTAAACAAAGTGAAAGCTGATATCATTGCACTTCAGGAAACCCATTTAACAGTTTTAGAACATAAAAACTTAAGAGAAATTGGATTCACCAGACTGTTTCCTCTCCTGGTACAAACAAAAGTGCTGGAGTTTCTTTATTGTTTAGAAAACATGTTAATATTAAGTTTGGAGAGAAATGGATAGACAAAAAAGGGAGGATTTTATTATTCAACTTGCTAATTGAGAATATATCAATTACAACAGGTTCAATATATGCTCCATTTCAAGATTATCATTTGTTCTTAGTACAAATTACAGAGGGATTAGTCTCATTAAATGCACACAATATAATATTAATGGGGGACTTTAACGCCCTAATGCATCTCAAACTAGATAAAACTTCACCTGATATTTCTAGTAATAAAAAAATATCTAGCCTTCTTAACCACTTTATTCAAAATCATTATCTGATTGATATAAGATTTAACTATCCTGTAGAGAAAGAGTATTCCTATTATGACAAGAAAAATGATAAGTTTTATCGAACAGATTATATTTTCTAGTCTAAATCTCTAATTACAAATTATATGAGAAGTGCTATTAGATCTATATTAATTTCGGATCATGCAATGGTGGAAGTTATACTGAAGTCTGTGGTAGAGTAAGCATACACAGTGGGCATTTGAAAATACTTTACTTTGGGAAGACAAGTTAAGAGAAAAATATTGTCAAGCTATCAAATAAATTGTTTTTCTATAATTAGTCAGGTCAGTGCCCAATTTCCAAATTATGGGATCCCCTAAAGGCCATGCTTAGAGGCATCTGTATTTCATAACAAGCCAGAATAATTAAATTGAATAAACAAAAAGAGAACCAACTCTATAATAGACTAAAAGAATTAGATATTTTGGTTATAAAAGACTTTAAAAAGTACCAGCAAGAATGAATGTTGGTTAGAAATTCAATTCAACAGTTAATCTATCAAGAAACAGAAATAAATATTTAAAAATTAAAATGTGCAAGATACAGTACCTGCTGGAGGATAAAATGGGGAAACATTTGGCAAATATACTCAAAAACCAAAAACAACAAAATATTATAACAAATTTAAAAACTACACAAGGGAATATAACTACAGACTTAAAGAAATCATACAGTATACTTTTTATTTCTTCTAAGAACATATATCAGTCATCAATTAACTTTGATATCACAACATAAGAGCATTTCTTAACTACAGTACAGTTACCCAAATTAAATTAGATAACCCTGTGTTTACTTTAGCTGAACTTAAAGATATTATTTAAAATCTTACCAAAAATATAAGTCCTGGGTTGGACGGTTTTATGTCTGAATTTTTTCAAGCATTTAGTTAGGAATTAAGCCCATGGTTACTATTAATGGTTCAAGAAGTCCAGGAGGCAAGATCCCCCTTCCCAGATTCTATGAGTGATGCTAGGGTTATATTAATACATAAAGAGGGTAAACCCAAGGATTTACCAGAAGGGTATAGACCTACAGCACTCCTTAATGCTGATTACAAAATTATTAGTAAATGAATCACAAATAGAATAATTAAGAAGATTCCAGACATCATTCATCCAAACCAATGCCAGAAGAATTAGTAGTGCACTCAAAAGAACATAGCTTTTGCGTCAGTATGTTCAAGACCTTCCAGATAATTATTTTGAACTTGCGCTAGATGCAAGCAAGGCATCTGATTTAGTTAATAGAAACTACATGTTTCAAATATTAGAGAAATGGAGTTTTCCTGAAGATTATATTCTCTTAAGTAGGCAATTATATAGAGACCCACAATTTTCATTCAGACACTATTAGTTGAGTGGTGTCTTTCTTTTTTATCAAAAGGTAGTTTAAAGTTGAAAAAAAAAAGTTCTGAAAATAAGCCCCATAGACTTGCATGGGGCGCGTCCCCGCACACTCCCTGGTGCCATGTCACAAAACGGGGGAGCGCGGGGGGGAGCAGGCAGTCTAGGAAGTGGGAAGAGATCGGCTAGCTCGTGCTTTGGAGAAATTACGATCTCTTTCCAAACTGTAATCAGTGAGTAACAAATGTTTATTTTTACACAGCGGGGCTATCGCCGCTCCACAGTAGCGGGCTATGAAGTCCAAAGTGTGACATCACACATTTCCTTTAAGGAAACTTGCCATTGTCATAATTGCTAGTACAGTACTCCCCTTGTACGGCTTAGCTAATACAATAAGCACCCCCCCCCCACCAATTATCTCTCCTCCCCTCCCTGGCCTCTAGCAACTATTGTTTCCTACATGTATAGTAATAGTACATTCCTGTCTTCAATGTTTAAATGATGTCTCCCTTCTTTGTTTGAATTGGTTATGCCAATTTATTGTACTACGTACTGATGTGCCAGTCTCCTTAGTGTATGAACTGTGTTATGCCAATTTTTGTACTGTTTTGGTGTGCCACATTGTCCTACGAGGACCTCCTTGTAAATGAGTGTGCTCAATGGAGTTTTCCTGCAAATAAACTTGAACTTAGTAACAACAATGAATGTAATATAAAGATTAATTGTGCAAAAGCAAAAAAGAATATTTCTAATAGCCTGCAGTCGAGGTAAAATCTCTCAATTTCTCTGTTGGGGAGAACAGAACAGATTAAAATGATGGTATTACCTAATTTGATTTATGTCTTACAAGCTGTTGTTGGATCACGCAATGTGAAAGGCAGTACAGCGCCGTGGTTTAAGGCTCTGAGCTGCAAATCTGGAGACCTGGGTTTGAATCCCACAGCCCCCACTTGCATACTGCGTGACCCTGAGCAAGTCACTTAACTTCCCTGTGCTCCCAGGTTGCACCTGTAAACAAGCTTTCAGCTTAGTGTGTCTCACCTGGTAAAACAACTGAAAAAAAAAATGGTTTTCAGAAATCAAACACATTTTTAGGAAATTCTGATGGTGAGGTGGTAAACCCAGAATAGCTTGGGAATATCTTATTACAGCAAGGAATCAAGGAAGTTTTGGTTGCCCAGACCTTCAATTGTATAATCTGAGTAACATTATGGTTGCATTATGGGAATGGGACTTTTATCCATCCCAATATCACGTAATTTTACAAAAAATAATAAAAAAATATAATCTCCAAATTGAGATACCAGATCTGCTATTTAGAATGAGTTCCAAAAAGATTAGACAAATTTCAATATTAAATTCATGTCTCTTCAATTTGCAAATGCTAAAACAAGATTGGATCGGATAAATATTCCACGGGTATACGGTAAAATGTATCTACAGTGAAAATGAACTTAATGTAGCAAATTCTGCCATTAGGAGCCAGATATTCAAAACTTTGCACGTGGGTGCAAATCCATTGCACTGGAATAGTACTGGATTTGCGCCAAACTGCAATATTCAAAAGTCCTTTTAGCAGTGACACTGCATGATAGCGCCAACACTAAAAGTTAATGTATGCAGGGGAGGGAGGTAGGGGAGTGGCCATGAATGCTGACGCACCAACATATTCAAAAGATTAGCACCGCGGTACCGGTTGTTGTGCCACCCAAAGCACGATGCTAAATACCACCTGCAAAAAGAATGAGGTACTGTAACTGGCTGTGGAACCCGAAGTATTTTGATGTGACATTTCGAATTACTACCATAGTAATTCAAAGTGTAACTTCTAAGTTCGTCCATGTCCAGCCCTGGTAGTCTAGTGGTACCCCCCCCCCCATGACTATCCCCAACTAGTGGTGGGCGAAGTGAGAAAACTCTGCTATGCAGAGTAATCTGCAAATTTCACCCGTTTCGCGGAACAAAAGGTGAAATTTTACCCAGCGGAACAGTGACATTTCACCCACAAAACAGCACAATTTCACCACGGAAGGTGGAATTTCACCTGCGGAAGGTGGAATTTCACCGTGGAAGGCAGAATTTCGCCCACAGGAGGTGAAATTTTGCCTTGGCAAAATTCTGCCTAATGGAAGGAAATTTCACGGATTACTCCGCGTGGCGAATTTGTCCACTTCACTGGCGGAATACAAATTCACTGCATCTCTATCCCTAACCCCCTATGTTCCATAAACACATATTTCCCCTGGTAGTCTAGTGGTCCCCCCAACCCCACCCCCACAATGCGATCCCCAACCCACATAGCACCACAACATACATTTATTTCCCTGGTGGTCTAGTGGAACCCCCCCCATCACGATCCCCGACTCCCGTATATATAAAATATAACTCTTCCCGAAGTCCAGTGGCTCCCCACCTGGCAGTGCAGACCCACCCACCCGGTACCTCCCCAACTATCCCGAATGGAGCCAGTGACTGTGACAGTGCTGGGGTGTAGGGGGACCACTAGACTACCAGGGATCAGTTGTGTGGTTTTAATTTATTGAGTTGGGATCGCGATGTGGGGGTGAGGGGACCACTAGACAACCAGGGATCGTTTGTGTCTTTCTAACCTATGGAGTCGGGGATTGTGATGGGGGTCCACAACACCACAAGGGATCATTTGTTCATGTACAGAGGGGAGCATACCTCCCACTTGCCCCTCATTATGAGGGACATCCCTCATTTTAGCCCTCTATATTGCCCTGTCCCTCATCCATCCCTCATGGAAAAGGTGCAGCACACACAGAGAATGTGCTGTTACATCATACTGTAAGGCAGAAAGTAATAATATACAATGCTGCTACACTGAGATGTACACTACCTACATGGAAAGGCAATGGTTCCACAGTGATTTGAGCTTGAATCTCCATGTTTAATGCCATGTCCCTCATTATGTGGGTCAGTGTCCCATAGTGCCCCTCAGTCAGCACATCTCTGCCCCTCAATGCACTGCTGCATGGGCGAGTGGATTGTACTGAATGGGCCTACAATCACACATTTCCTGCAGCATCCAGCCTGTACATCCATTCCGACCAACAGAGGGTTGCTGTAAGCACACCCGGGCCTGCAGCTTCCAGCCTGTACTTCCATTCCGACCAAGAGGTGGGGCTGTGTGCTCCATGCAATAGCACTGGGCAAACTACATGGACGTGTGTGCTAAGCAACCCATAATGAGATGCAGATGTGAATGTCTGCCCACGGATTACCTAAGTAGGCTCATTTGCATAGGATCTTTGAATATAGCAAACTTTTGCCCTAGGCTAACTTGTTTGCACCAGGCTAATGTGTTAGCACTGTGCAATCGGGTTAGCCCCGGGCAAACCTCTCATCAGCATAGAACAGTTCTGCAGTGTGTGGCCTGCACTTTTGTTTGCAGCTGTTGTGCAACACTTCATTGCTATCACACACATTGTCTGCCAACTTCGACTCTGCCCTACTCTACCTCTGTGTCCACTGAGCTGCTGCTGCGTTTTGCACTTCACTGTCGCTATCTTCAGAGCTGACTTATTTCCTGGGCTATTTTAGCACTGCACTACCAGCACTGTTTGCACTGCTTCCTTTGCACGCTATATTCAGCAGGTTTAGCCCCAGGGCTATTCCTTTGAATATAGCTTAATACTGGTTCAGGGCTTATTTAGCATGCTGGACATTGCTAATTTAGCCCCGGGGTTAAGTTTTGAATATCTGGCCCAAGATTTATTAATAGCTGTCAGTAGAATTTTGCAAAGACATGTTAGAAAACTTTTTTTTAGTTATGTATGCTTTAGAGAAAGAATTAAAAGGAGCCCTAAAGGGAGTTATTTATTATATGCTGTATTAAGTTATAAATTTGATGGAATAAAAAAGTTTTATGAAAAAACTGAGTTAATCTCAATCATACAACGAAATCACATCAAGAGATGACTGGAACCAACGCTAAGAAATTATTAGCTAAACTGCATTTAAAAATAATAAATAACCTAAGGGTCACACATCTCAAATTAACGAAGAGTGGGAAAAAGAAATGGGGATTAAAGAGCTACTGACACCACAAATGAAACTTAAAAAAAACAGTAATAATAATTAGGTACAATGCTGCCTGCATTCCATTTATATTTTATATATTTCTCCTCCCCATTATTTGTTGCTAAGGAAATATTCATGAATATATGATCTTTATCCCTTAGAGTTTCTTTAGAGTCCATCTGCCTCCATAGTTTACTCCCTACTTCATGCCATAATCCTCTGTTGTGATATCACAGTCTGTTGCCATGGGAGTAACTGTGATGTCATAAGCAGTGCACTGTGAACTCAGGTAGGGGGAAAGCAACAGGAATAGATGGAACTCTTCAGGAGCAAAGCTCCTGTTTTCATATAGATGACCTCAGTAATAAATAATGGGGAAGAGAAATACAGAACTAATGTGAAATACAAGCTGGACTGTGTCTAAATAATATGTTTTGTTAAAGTTCTCCTGAATGTCTCACCGGCTCTTTAAATTAACTGCTAATGAATGATGAAACATTCATATTAATGCTAATAAATGTATTTTTTTCTGCAAAGAATAGATCCAGCCAACAAAAAATAAATAAATAACGGGGCATACATCACACCTAAAGTAATTACTAAAACAGATTAAAATTGTGATATTACATCTGCCACTTTACATGTTAGCGCAAATGTGGCAGAGTGGCAGATTTATATAACTGCTTATGGAACTGCCCTAAAATTCACAATTTATGGATTCAAACAACCCATTTGCTTTCAAGTTTCCTGGAGGTAATAATACCATGTGACCCATTAATCCTATGTTTCATAGTCTAAAGAAACTAAAGTTATCCAAAAACTAGAATAAGATCCTTTTTAGCAACAATGGCAACCAAGAGAATTATACTTGAGCATTGGAACAACCAGACCCTCCCTGAGAGCTTTGTAAACAGTTGGAGTACTTTAAAAAAATCTATTTCATTTTAAAAACTGTGCCATAATTGTGAAAATGAAAATGATTTACTAGATATATCCTGGAAGGAACTGAGACTCCTCTTACCACCACTTATTCAATGCTGATGTCTATGGAGGTGGGACGGGGGGGCTAAGAAGTATGACATATAATGTAGAATAATGTAATTTTGTACTTTGAGTATGGATTTATCTGTTCAATGTATTTTACTATATATATATGTATGTATATATATATATATATATATATATATATATATATATATATATATATATATATATGTATATATTTAAAAAGGGTATGTGAGAAAAGAGGGGAACCCCAGGTCTGGACGGTTTCTCCATCAAGATCTACAGAACCACTGGTGTCCTAATACATCCCTTGTTAACACAGCAATGCAGGAGACCTGAGAGAAGGGGTCACTACTGTAGATGATGCAAGAAGTCCCCATAACAGTGCAAGCCAAAAAAGGAAAGGACACCTGTCAGAGCTCTAGCTACTGCCCCATAGCTTTACTTAATGTGGACTACAAAATTCTAGCCAAAGTTTTGGCAAATCAGCTAATGCAGGTGCTGTTACAGTTAATCCACCTGGACCAAGTGATGTCTGTGGCAGAGAGAGACGTGAGAATCACATTAGGAGGGTAATAGTAAATGGAGTCAACTCTGAAGAAAGGGGGTTTACCAGTGGGGTACTGTAGGGTTCAGTACTAGGACCTGTACTCTTCAATGTCTTTATAAGTGACATTGCAGAGGGACTGGAAGGAAAAGTATGCCCCTTTGCAGACGACACAAAGATCTGCAACAGAGTTGATACACAAGGTGGGGTGGAAAGGATGAGAAGGGACTTGGCAAGGTTGGAGGAATAGTCAGATGTATGGCAGGTTAGATTCAATGCTAAGAAGTGCAAGGAAATGCACCTGGGAAACAAAAACCCAGGGGAAGAGTACACAATGGGGGGTGAGATACTACCAACAACAAAAATGGAAAGGGACCTGGGGGTAGTCATATCAGATGACCTAAAGGTGGGCAAGCAATGTGAGAGGGCAGTAAGAAGGGCTGGGGGATACTGGGATGCATAGGGAGAGGCATCACCAGTAGAAAACAGGAAGTTGTTATCCCTCTGTACAGACAGCTGGTGAGACCCAATCAGGAGTACTGCGTGCAGTTCGGGAGACCCAGTCTCCACAAAGACATAAACAGGATGGAGGCAGTCCAGAGGAGGGCAACTAAAACGGTGCAGGGTCTGCACCAGAAGACATATGAAGAGAGACCTAAGGAGCTTAATATGTATAGCCTTGAGGAAAGGAGGGAGAGGGGGGACATGACAGAAACTTTCAAGTACCTCAAGGGAATCAACAAAGTCCAAGAGGGTAGCATCTTTCAAAAAAAGAGGTGTGCAAGAATAATGGGGCACAATTTGAAGATGGGGGGGCTCAGAGGTAATGTAAGGAAGTATTTTTTCACAGAGAGGGTTGTGGATGCATGGAACGGCCTTCTGGAGGAGGTTGTGGAGTCAAAAACAGTGGTGGAATTCAAGAATGCATGGGACAGTCATAAGGCAATTCTAGGGGGTGGTGGTAGGAAGAAGTAGGCTGTTGGTTAACTAGGATCTGCAGCTTATCTATTAGGTAGGGAAATGGGCAGACTGGGTGGGCCAAGCTGTCCTTATCTGCCGTCAAATTCTATGCTTCTGTGTTTCTATGTTTAACTGTAATGCCCAATCTGCAATTTTAATATCTTAGAAATTAGCCAGCCTGGTGGCACTGAGGGTTGAGGCACTGGACGCCACACCTCACACCACACTGACAACCCATGTTAGGGAGCGAGCACAGGTCACCAGGGGTCGGCAGGGGTGGAGAAGAATGAAGCGTCCTCGGACAGCTCTCGTTCTTTGTGTAGGGGGTCTCCCAGCAATAGGTGCTTGCCTGGACCCTAGCAACAGCTGGGGGCTGGCACACCATTGCTGTGCCTAAAAGGGGGGGCAGAGCAGCAGCCATCAGACATGCTGCACGTGGACATGCGTGTAGTATGTCCCCTGATGGCACTGCATGCTCCACTGCCTAGGTGGGAGAAAAAGTGGAAAAATAAGGCATCCTTGTCGAGCGGCTTGATGGCCATCCAACGGAACACCGGCTCTGGGGGCATTCTCTGAAACTGGATCCAGACAGAGTGGGAGAGTTGGGGGCTCCCCACCACCCCGCTGCTAGGGGTAAGCTGCAGAGGAAGAAGGTTAGGACCCTAAGGGAGTGTGGTGCAGACGGACAGCGGACAGAGTCCCAAGAGGATGCCAGATAATGGGAGCAGACCAGGTATGCCAGGAGAAACAGTATAACAAAAAAAAATCTTAGAACTTGTCCTTAAAGTTTTCCCTATAGAGAAAGGTGCAAACAATAAATATGATGGTCCCCGATGAGGTTTTTATACATTCTCAGGTATATTCCTCTAACATTATATATTATGCTATTCTAATCTCTTATAAAACAAATTTATGTCTTATACATTTACTGCTTCTATGTTTTGCCTGTAATTAATTCCAATCTCTTGTAAATGACTGTATGCATTGTACATGTTCTGTCTGTGTATCTGTTTGTAATTAACTCTAGCTTGACTCTGAAAAAGGGACCTCAAGTCTCAGTGGGCCTGCACTGTTATCAAAATTCAATAACTAATTAAATAAATAAATAAGATTCTCAGATGTTTACAGGAAGCAGTTAGGGAGTGTGGTTAACCAGTTCCTCTGGGAGGACCAGACACTCACTATGAGAATGGTGGCCCCATTGGCAAAAGGGTGTTTCCGGGCCCCTTGCTTAAACAATGTTACCTCGCTTGTGGCATTTGCCAACTGTGGAAGACTCTTCAGAGTAAGCGCAAACAATAAGATGGATGCCCCTAGATGAACACATATGCAAGAAAAACCCCAGAGGGATTGATCTGGGCCCAATAAAGGTAGGTAGAAAGCAACTCGATTTGGTTTTACCTATGGGATGTCTGGCAGGAGGTAAAAAAAAAATAACTCCTTAAAGAATTAGTTCTGCCAGCATCATGGTTGTCACTTTGGGGAAATCCCAGGCTCAAAAAAGAAGATAACTATTACAGAGGAAAGAGTGGAAGAAGGCAGTACTGAAACAGGTTAAAGACCTCTGTGATGGGTGCACGGGGTAATGTCAGACTTACAGAGACTGAGGCAGCACAACAATACCCCACATTTGCCCATAAGAAAGTATTTCCAGCTAAGACACCTTCTCCAGGCACATCTAGGACATCACCTAAAGCTAACAGGGAGGGGTATTTGGGAAGACCTTGTGTGCTTGGTGGGGGGAACACCAGAGCTGGGGGGGATACCCAGAGTGGAGACTATTTATATAAACACTACTGCAAACATGTATACTAGGAGTGGGGAAGCTGCAGAAAAGTTGGGAAATAATGCTGGACTTTTGACTTACACTACAGAAGTGGGAAACCTGCTGGACAAAAGCCAGTGGGTCCTGCAGCAATACAGCTAGTACAGTGATGCAACTCAAGACCCTTCAGCTTTGATGCAAAATATATAAAATGCTGAAAAGGATGAATTACTTGAGATCAGATGCTTGCTGGAGGTGTGCAGCTAAGGGAGAGGACTTGCTACATATACTGTGATCCTGTCCAGAGACAGCTAGCTGGTAGAACAGGGTAATTAGAGTGGCTGAATATGTCATGGGTCAGAGTATACCTAGAGATGCGTCCTTCATTGTGCTTGGGAATACCAAACAGCTATACAGCCATGACTAACCTTAAGCAACATGAGTGACAACAGCAAGCAGGGAAGCAAAAAGGTTTTTGCTGAGGAGACAGAGGTTGGCAGACTTTCCTAAAGTGAGGGAATCGGAAGAAGGGATGAGCAACACTGCTTGCTATGCGTGCCTGACCTTAATAGTGACTAAGACAATTCATCTTTTCCTGGATATTTGAGGGCTGTTTGGATAGAGCCACCCTAAGGAACCCTACCCAAACCCCCTAAACAAACATTCCCAGATCCTATTATATGTAGGCATCCTTCTCTAACCTGAGAGGAGAGGAGATGAAAGAGCTTCTGCCAGAGAACAGACAGAACAACAGGAGGAAGGAGCTACTGGTATAACTAAAACTTCTCTACTGGGACTAAGAACTAGAACTCTTGTACTGGGACCTTCAATTTAGGGTAAAAAAAAAGAGTTAGTGTGTTTGTCAGAGGTAGTTGAAGTAAATTGTTATCTGTTATCTGTTTTATCTGTGTACTTATCTAGGTGCTTGTCACAGGTGTCAGAAGGGAACTGTTATCTGTGAAATTAAGTAAGTGTAGAAAGATTTGCAAAGTAGGGGGAGTTGCTTAGCTAGAAGGAGCCAGGTTAAAACCAGATTCAAACACTGCCCTAGATAGCTTCTGCTAGAGAACAGACAGAACAACAGGAAGAAGGAGCTACTGGTATAACTAAAACTTCTCTACTGGGACCAAGAACTAGAACTTTTGTACTGGGACCTTCAATTTAGGGTAAAAAAAAAAAAAAGAGTTAGTGTGTTTGTCAGAGGTAGTTGAAGTAAATTGTTATCTGATATCTGTGTTGTCTGTGTACTTATCTAGCTGCTTGTCACAGGTGTCAGAAGGGAATTATCTGTGAAATTAAGTAAGTGTAGAAAGACTTGCAAAGTAGGGGGAGTGGCTTAGCTAGAAGGAGCCAGGTTAAAACCAGATGTAAACACTGTCCTAGATAGCTTCTGCCAAAGAACAGACAGAACACCAGAAGGAAACAGCTACTGGTATAACTAAAACTTCTCTACTGGGACTATATTGCCCTCCTTCCTTCCCCTCCACCACCCCACCCTAAACCAGTTCTACTTTTATAGGCACAGGATATAACCGACAACAGGAACTTCCTGTTTGGGAGCAGGAAGCAGTGATCACAGAGCCACCAAAGACTCACCACTCACCATCCTAGAAGGGCAAGAGTAGCTCCCCCTCGCTGCTGGAGGTCTGACTCTGAGCAAGTAAGGAGACTACTGAGAAATATAGGAACTTCTTGTCTCAGAACAGGAAGATCAGGAGCTAAAAGCACAGAGGCAGTAAGTAGGTAGGAGAAAAAAAGAAGAAATAAACAAACAGGGAAAGGTAAATTCCAAACAACAGTTGGGGGCAGAAAAAAGACATGATGGGAGTGGTGCAGTGCAGTGGCTGTGGAACAGCAGTCTTCCGGGAGACATTCTGGAGGATGCGGTGTTGTCCCATCTGCAGGCACCTCTCTGGGCTGAGGGAGGAGGTTGCTCATCTCCAGGCTGAGTTGGGCAGGATTTATGGGACCTCCTCTCCCATCCAGGGACCACCACTGGCTCAGAGGTTGCCAAGAAAGAGGAGCGGTTGGACCACAGTGGGTTCAGGGAGGGTGAGGGTGGTGGAACAGAGGTGCATCCCTCCAGTTGTACCTCTCCACAATTTCTATGCCGTTCTGGAAAAGTGTGGTTCCTCTATGGAGGCACCCACAGTGGAGCCAAGGAGGATGCTGGGAATCTCCACAAAGAAGACCACAGGAGGATGGCATGGGACCCCACAGGGGAAGGAAACTCCTGGTGGGGGACTCCATTGTTAGGAAGGTAGAACTGGGGGAGGAAGGGGAGAGGGAGGTAAGGTGCCTGCCTGGCGCCATGGCTTGAAGGGACAGGGAGCAAATCCTCAGGATCGCAGGAGTAGCTACACAGGGGAGGGAGCTGGATGTCATTGTCCACCTAGGGACAAATGACCTGGCTAAGAAAGGGATCAGAGCAGTGCAAGAAGCATTTGTGGAGATGGGGAGGGGCCTTAGACAAATAGCACACATGGTAACCTTCTCGGAGGTGCTGCCTGTCTATAGCACGGGTGAGGCTAGGGTGCTCCACACCATGGGATTCAATCAGTGGTTAAAAAACTGGTGCAGAGCTCAGGGATTTGGCTTCATTGCAGATTGGGGGTCCACCTGGAGGGATGCAGGCCTATACTGGTGTGATGGTCTGCATCTGTCCAGGAGGGGAACCAGGATCCTAGGTGATAGGTTTAAATACTTCATTGGCAAGCATTTAAACTAGCCAAGGGAGGCACTGGAAAGGAGCAGGGAAATCCTACCCCCTCCAAAAATAATCAGGGTACTAAGCGAGGTAGACACCAACATAGAAATGTCGATAGGGAGAAGCGCAGCGGTAAATGGAGAAAGTGACAAATGCAATAAGGACAGGGATGGGGCAAACAGGGGCAAGGCCATCAAGAAATGGAGGGTAATGAGTACCAATGCCCATAGTCTGGGCAACAAGCTCCCTGAACTGGTGGCCTTGATGGAAGAGGGATGCCTGGATATCGTAGCAGTCACAGAAACACGATACACAGAGAACCATGACTGGGATGTTAACATACCAGGGTACACAACCTACAGGAGAGACAGGGAGGGCAGAAGGGAAGGGGTAGATCTCTATGTAAGGGAAGGGATAAAAGCAACTGAATGAAAGAGTAAACAGGGAGGAGAGGAGGCACTGTGGGTCACCTTAGAGACTGGAAATGGCACCACAATCCACAGGGGTTGTATACAGACCCCCATGTCAGGGGGAGGGAATGGACAAGGATATGATAGAAGGCATACTTAGGATGACAGAGAAAGGGGAGATACTGTTGATGGGGGACCTTAATATGCCAGATGTTAACTGGAGCACCTTTGCTGCAGCCACATCCAAAAGCAGGGCCATTCTTGAAGCCCTTCAGGTGGCATGCCTCAGACAGCTAGTTTTGGAACCTACTCATGAGGGAGCAATCTTAGACCTCATACTCTCAAATGGGGACAGTAAGAGGATCTCAGATATAGAAGTGGGTAGCCATTTGGGAACAAGTGACCACCAAACAGTGTGGTTCACGATAAACTTAGCTACAGAGTCAAGCCATACAAAAGTGAGGGTTCTGAACTTCAGGAGGGCTGACTTTGGCAAGATGAGAGAGTGCCTTAGAAAAGCTCTAGCAAACAGGCTAGAAGGAGGGATGGAGCAACAATGGGGAAATATTAAAACTGCCATCACAGAGGCAACAAGCCTTTGTGTGAAGCAAATAAACAAATCAAAACAAAAGAAAAAGCCACTAAGGTTCTCAAAAGAGGTGCCGATGAAGGTTAGGGAGAAAAAGATAACATTTAGGAAGTATAAGGAAACACAGAAGAAGCAGGACAGAGAACTGTACCAGTTAAGGCAGAAGGAAGCAGGGAGGGTAGTCAGAATAGCAAAGGCACAAACTGAGATAGCTAGAGATAGCTAACCCGGTTAAGAAGGGGGATAAAACCTTTTATAGATATATCAGGGAGCGCAGAAAGACAAAGGGAGGGATAGTGAGGCTGAATAGAATGGATGGTGGGTGGGCAGAGAGTGACAGTGAAAAAGTAGGGATACTGAATGAATACTTCTGTTCAGTATTCACAAAAGAGGAAGTGGGAGAGGTGCCTGATCCAATTAACAGAAGCACTCTGGAGAGGGGGGTCGACCCCAGTCCTTTCACAGAAGAAAGGGTTCTAAAAGAACTCCTAAAACTGAAGGTGGACAAAGCAATGGGGCCAGATGGAATTCACCCCAGAATTCTAAAAGAATTAAGCAGAGAACTAGTGACACCACTGACTACCCTTTTTAACAAATCATGGGAGGATGGTGTGATACCTGAGGACTGGAAGAAGGCTGACGTGATTCCCCTTCACAAAAGTGGGACCAAGACAGAGGCAGGAAACTACAGACCTGTCAGTTTGACCTCTGTGGTAGGGAAGGTGATGGAATCACTTCTAAAGGAAAGAATTGTTGAGTACCTAGAGGCCAGTGGGGCACAGGACCCAAGGCAGCATGGGTTCACAGCAGGAAGGTCATGTCAGATGAATCTAATTGATTTCTTTGACTGGGTGACCAAAGTTGTAGACCAGGGAGGGCTGTGGACATGGCCTACCTAGACTTTAGCAAGGCATTTGACACAGTCCCACACAAAAGATTAGTAGTCAAATTAACCAGCCTGGGAGTGGGTCCCAGGTCGAACCTGGGTAAAACATTGGCTGAACAACAGGACACAGAAGGTAATTGTAAATGGAGTCCACTCTGAAGAAAGAGGGGTTACTAGTGGGGTACCGCAGGGTTCAGTACTGGGTCCAGTCCTTTTAATGTCTTTATAAGTGACATTGCAGAGGGACTGGAAGGAAAAGTATGCCTCTTTGCAGATGACACAAAGATCTGCAACAGGGTTGATACACAAGGAAGCGTGGAAAGGATGAGAAGGGACTTGGCAAGTTTGGAGGAATGGTCAGAAGTATGGCAGCTTGGATTCAATGCAAAGAAGTGCAAAGTAATGCACCTGGGAAACAGAAACCCAGGGGAAGATTACACAGTGGGGGAGGTACTAACAACAACAAAAATGGAAAGGGACCTGGGGGTAATCATATCAGATGACCTTAAGGTTGGCAAGCAATGTGAGAAGGCAGTAGGGAGGGCTGGTGGGATACTGGGATGTACAGGGAGAGGTATCACCAGCAGAAAACAGGAAGTTGTTATCCCCCTGTACAGACAGTTGGTGAGACCCCATCTGGAGTACTGCATCCAGTTCTGGAGACCCTATCTCCGCAAGGACATAGACAGGATGGAGGCAGTTCAGAGGAGGGCAACTAAAATGGTGCAGGGTCTGCAAGAGAAGCCATACGAGGAGAGACTAAAGGAGCTTAATATGTATACCCTTGAAGAAAGGAGGGAGAAGGGGAACATGATAGAAATGTTTAAGTACCTCAGTGGAATCAACAAAGTCCAAGAGGGTAGCATCTTTCAGAAAAAGAGATGTGCAAGAACAAGGGGACACAATTTGAAGATAGAGTGGGGACTGCTCAGGGGCAAGGGTGAGGAAGTATTTTTCACAGAGAGGTGGTGGACGATGGAACAGCCTTCCTGAGGAGGTTGTGGGGTCTAAAACTGTGGGAGAATTCAAGAATGCATGGGACAGACATAAGGCAATTTTTGTGGGGGGTAGGAAGAAATAGGCTGTTGGTTAACTAGGATCTGCGGCCTATCCTGTAGGTAGGGAAATGGGCAGACTAGATGGGCCAAGCGGTCCTTATCTGCCATCAAAGTCTATGTTTCTTTGTTACATACAGATGGCCCACCCACCATATTCCTATTCCAACCCATAATAAGGAGATATCAAGGGGAATGTCTTAGAATAGGGACAGAAAATGAAACAATGACAACCAAGCTCTCAGTAACTTAATGTTCGTTTTTATTGTTTCTTGGTAAATAATGTTTTACTCTTGCACTTACTGTACAATAAATCTCTCAGAAGGGACTGTGATATGGACAGTCACATGCCTTATAATGAGAACTGCTCTGGTTCCTCTTCTGGCAAGGCACAGGTCAGCAGTAAGGATGTCTAGGATAACCAGGGCCCTAAGTTTTGAGGGAGATACAGTAATGCTAGTCTGAAATCCAAGGAGCAAACATAGCTGTATACTGTAGCTCTGGACAGGTATGATCTGATGATCTGTTTCATATTGATGAATAGTATGTTCACTGTAATTTATCTGGAAATTCAATAAAATATGAATAAAAAAAAGAGTGCTACAACATGCTTTGGAATGTCAGTTTTTAGCATAAACTACAAAGGGGCAGAACTGCCTCCTTCAAAACACACTTTAAAACTGCACAGCAGAGTAGCAGAAGCAGTCACCTGAGAAAGAGAAAAAAAGAGGCAAGTTTCTACAGTTGCTCCAGTTCAAGTTGTCCACTCTGGAGCTGCTCTGCCCACTGAGCCCAATCTAGTGTCACACCTACACAGCCCCTATCATCGCCAATTCAAGCCATACTGAAGAGGGGCTATGTCTCTAGGGGGTGGTCAGTTGCTTGGCAAGTGTGACCTGGTGTGGGTTAAGGATAATGCAGTCTACAGCAGATTGGTGCAACACACCGCATTGTGGCTTTATTTCCTTTAAAAGTCAGAATAAAATAATAAACTCCAAAACAAATAAAGCAAAATTCTTTACATAATTGCAGGTAATTCATTTTCCTTAGTCACCACATGGGATAACCTTAAGCCATGGCATATCCCTTCTTCAATACATCAGTTTGCAGCAACAGACTTTGTTCATCTTTCCTCTGCACTTGGTCAGCACCTACTAATCCACAGATCTAATGATCTATCTCTTTAATGAAAATTATTTCATCCCTATGTTGGTCTTGTGTATTTGGGTGATAGGAAGCTCAAAAAAGAAAAACCCCAAAACAAGCTAAAGGCAAAGCACCTCAGTGCCGAAGCACTGAAGCAAGGGTTACCCCAAAGGGCACTGGCAATAAAGCCAAGTTTCAAAGAAACACAGCGTCACACACACTCCCTTAATGCAATGGGATCTATATGCAGATCACCATGAAATTTTAGGCATGTTCAGCTTAAAGCAGGAATGCATCATGCCAAAGGGCCTCTCAAACAATATGTAATTTACATGCATTTTAAATAACTCAAGTAAAATATTTTTTATAATACAGTCCCCTAGTAACTTTTTACCTTTATCAAAAACACGTAGTGCTGGGGTATTTTCAACATTTAAAGGTTTCATACACAGAAGGCATATCTATCAAGGTATTTTATGACAGTGCCATTGCATGCTAAATCCAACAACGAGGAACACAGCCTATTGTTTTACATCGGCTCAGAGGTCACCACAATAACCTCCCTGTACAAGGACCTAAGAGGGAAAATTAAAGAGGACACTATAACATAGTTAAGAAAGGGGAGTGGGCGCCCACAGGTGGCCAACCTTATCGACTAGAAATTGTAAAGGATAAATTAGGCTTAGAAATAGAAGAACTGTTGCAACAGATTTAAGAAATGATCAGTCCTCAGGAATGGCAGAATCTCCCTGTCACAGCAATGTCACAGTGACGAGCCATGGACCCCACCATAGGGTACCCTCCCAGGCTACCCCCCTCCCCTGCATGCTACCATAGGCAGTCAGTTCCCCTGGTCCCCAACTCACCATTGCATAATCTCATAGGGAGGATGATTGTGAGCCATGCATTCTTGGGTCAGAAGATACCAATGTGCTGTTTGTCCCCATACAAGTGTTCATTATCTTCAGAGCTGCATTCAAAAAATTATTTGTTCTGATTTGAAGGCACTCAAATTATGGTACCCATTTTTGATTTTTTTGGGTGCTGGCTTTTGAGTTTTGGGGGAAAGCACCTCAGGAAGGTAGAGCAGGATGCTGGGAGCATCCATCTCTTATCTACATAGCTGCTTACACCACTCACTACTGGAGAGGAGCAAAGACTGATTTACTGTGACTGAGTATGTGTCTACAAGGCTGCATTTGCACTGCAGCAAACCAAGTGCTCCAGATGCTCTGTGGTGCAAAGGCAGCAGCGTAAGCTGTCCTGAAGAGGAAGAGGGAGAGGGAGTGAGACAGAGACAGAGTTGCGGTAGTAATACACCATTTGACCCTTACATTCCCACCTAACAGAAGACTATCATGTCACCTTACTGCTTGCTAAATCATTTTTGAGTGTTCAGTGGAATTCAGCAGTGAATGATGGAACTGTCTGCCTTATTCTGGAATTTTAAAATACATCACAAATTTATATCAGTTTGCAAGGAGTCACTCCCCCTGATGAGGAGGTTGCTCCAGCCTTGAAATGCTTGGGATTTTAACCCAGCTTGTCCTATTAATCACTGAACTGCTATTTAGTCTGAGCTTCATAGTAAATACCTAGCAGGCTACAAGTGGTTCTGGTTCCAGTGCACTGTGCTTTTTAGGGATCCAGTGGGCGGAAGTCCTGCAGACCTTTTACAATCACCGAGAAAAAGGACTCCACATTCCTTCAGAATTAACTTGTTGGATTGCATCACAGTCCCCTTGGTGTCTGTGAAGCAGTCCGCCCATGTTGTCCCTACCGACCGCAGCACTACATTATTTTAAGAGCTGCTCAGCATTTTAATGTATTCACCATTACAGAATTTTTTTTTACTGTAAATCTCATCTAATTATTAATATACTTAGCTATGACTCTCAGATCTTTGTAATGTTTTTGCTTCACTTCTTTGCTTGATCTTGCCTGTCAGAGCCGTCTTCAGAAAAATGACAATCCAGTACTCAGCTGTTTTCAGAAAAGCTGAATCTTTACTACGTCAGTCAGGTAATGCTCGCACTGGCTGAGAAGTTCCAGTAGTTTGATTCCAACTCCTGTCACCAAGCCAACTGTTTTTCTTTACTAAAAATAGTTTACTTCCACACAGTTGAATCTGTCGGTTTTCTTAGTGGCATAAAGTGTCTGTGTACTGTCACTTTTGAAAACCGTCTCGTTTCCAGATTTTGTGCAGCCACTTGACATTGGGTACTGTTTTGTATATGTGGCTCTGGCTTTTAAATGTTCTGTGCTTGATGTGTCTGATCATGACATTTATCAATTCACCCTTAGTAGTGAATAATTAACCTGCTCATAATATGCTGCTGTTGTTCTAGGTTGCATCTTGCATTTGAGTTGTGTGTTATTTTTTTGGGAGGTGACCGTTCAAGTGTACTTGTTTTTTTAATCTATCAGTTAGCCTAATTGTCACTGGCTGTCACCTCTCCTCTACTATCACCAGTTGAGTGTGGTGTCTCGATGTTCTTTCCCTGCCTTTTTTTTAATTTCAGGACCTGCAGCGTGCTATGGAATGATCCATACACATTAACAGTGCACCTGGTGATAAATTATTAATCTGACTTATTTTGGATTTCTTGTTTTTTTTATAGCAGCCCAATAAAATTAAATGTTTTTATTTTGTCGTTTCTATTATTCACACTGACTGGTGCATATCAAATTCATTACTTGAGGAGTGTACTATGAGTTTTATAATTATACGAATTACAGTAAAGCTAAATAACACAACGTGCCTCTGTTCCATTGACACTAGCGTCTTGTATGTTAATATGAAATGAGGGTATGTATGTATTAAAGTTAGATTTTAAGTTTTAAATAAGTGACAAGAACATTAGTGTTAGGTGTCAATGTTAACTAGTGCTTGTGCATGATGCAGTAGAATTCATCTATATTAAGTGTGCTCCTGTCTGTCTTTTGAATTCCTTTATCCTGAGAATCTGTATACAGTGCATCATACAGTGTAAAAAACAAAGTCCATCAATGTCTTTCCACACATAACTGTGACACTGGGGGTGCCCAATCCCCTAGAGTTGCATCTAGGGATCATCGGTCTCTTTTTTATTTTTTCACCTGAAAAAAAATGGTTCATCGATGTCTTTTGCAGCCATTCCTTACCCCCCGACCCTCCCACTGAGCATCCAAAACCTCACAACTCCCCAAGCCCTTACTTACCCATCAGGGCTCCAATGCCATAATCCTCTCTGGACCACAGACACTTCTTCACTCTTCAAATCCGGACCACGAACTGAAGACACAGGTATGCAGTTCAATGTATTTCAATGGAGTTTTGAACTTAATGCCATAAATTGGGCATTTTTACATATTTTTGGCCCAAATTTTCAACATGCCTTCTTTAGGACACCACCTCATGAACAATGTGACTGTCATTAGGCAGATCTATCCTGAAAGGTGATTTCATAGTCCCTGCATGAAATCACCTTTCAGGTAGCAGTTGAAAATTGTCTCTGCCCTTGTTCATGAGGTGGGGTCATAAGAAGGCTATGTTGAAAACTTGGTGTAAAAATATTGAAAAACAACAAAATTATGAGCCTACATTGAATTTTGCAAACACAGGCTCATAACTTTGGTACTTTTTAATATTTGTACCCCAAGGGCTAGATTTTCAAAAGTGTGCCCAGAATCTGCGTAATGGGATGTGCAGCGCAATCCAGTTGCGCCACAGCAAACAAAAGCAAAACTCAGCGGATGCGCCACAGAACTGCACCTGCGCAAACCACACCGAATATAGCACAAATGCACCACTGCACAAACAGACATCCCTCCAGCTGGTTGGCTAGCGCTGGAGCGCTTAAACAACAATTTCAATTCAATCTTTCCTTTTTTGATTGTGGCAGCAGCAATTTAGTTAAACTTGAACCTTTGAACGGGACTGTTAAATTCAGAATTTGGTGGCAACTGTTTTTAGCTTTTGAAACTTGCCAACAATTTATGGCAACTCTTTATGGTAGCCCGTGACATGGACGTCGGCGATTGGGCACCTGCAATAATGGCCACTCAATCCCTGGTGCATGTCATCGGGCTACCCGATCGGGATAGGGCTGCCAGATGGGGATTAAGAATACAGCAATGGATGTCGCTATACGACACATGGTGGGGGAGCAGCACAGTGAGGGGTGGAGGATTGTGAGGGTGGTGCCATGGTGGGTTGCCGAGCTGGCCCCGTGGCGTGGCATGGTGGGTGGGTTAGCAGCTTTGGTGGGCAGGCTGCTGGGTCGGGTCCGGGCGCTGCTGCTTTTTTGTTGTGCCCAGCCCAAATTATTTTTTTTACACATTTTGCACCCCCAACATGGACCCCTTGAGTTGAGAATCTCACGAATGGGGCACAGCCCCTGCATAAAACGCTTAAAAAACAAGTCCCTGGTGCCGTTTTGCTGTGCACTGGGGAGTCAGAGTGCCAAAACTGATTTTTGGCACTCTGGCTTCGCAATAACGGTGATCACCTTTAGGCTTTCACCATTATCACATAAATCCACTATTTAGAGTTCCCCAGATGCAAGACAATCCCTGCTCTACTCATGGTTTTGCAGACAGTTTCTTGACTTGTGCAGCTGATGAACTTTGGACTGTAGATCTGAGGTGGCTGAAATCAGTAGACACTTTTATTGCTGAGATGAGCAACAGGCACAAGCAGCATTCACCTTGCTCTGCATTTCTTGCAGCTTGACCCTTTTTCTGCAACAGGTTCTTGCAGCTTTAACAGGCTGGAAACTTCTCTCAGCTTCTCTGGCAGCTTGTTATCTTCTTAATGGGGAAGTTACAAACTGGAACTGGCCAGCACCGTGAACCTCGGCTAGTACACCTCAACCCCCACGTCTAGGCATGACCCCTCAGGGGGAGACACAGTGGCAGTGCCTAGCAGTAACACTACCAGGCAGATTCCCCAGACTGACCTCAGATGGCAGTCACTCTCTTTCAGATATTTAGGAACATCCAGCTGTAAATGGCTTCAGTCACACTGCCAGCATAGCAGCCATGGCTCTTTCTCAATCAGAACAAAGTCCCTTTATTCCCCACTGAATGCTAGCAGGGAATGGTCTCTCAGATTCAGGCTTTAAACAGAAGACAGGGTTACATCTTCTCACCCCTAAGACTTAGACTGGCACAGAAGAATGAACCTTCTCACTTTAGCACTCAGTCTTGCACAGAAGAATGGATCTTCCGACTTACAGGTTCAGTCATGAATAGAAGAGATCTCCTCACTTTACAGTTGAAGACTTAAACAGGCAAGCAAATCCTCTCACTTCACGCTCCATCCATGGGACACATCAGACAGTCTTCCTTTGGCTCTCTGGCTGTGCAAGCCTCCAAGTAGGCCTCCATACTTTCTTCAGGCATCCCGGGCCAGTTTCTCTTTCCTTGAGGAACTCCCAGCCAATGACCTTAACACGGGTCAGCAAAGTACACTTATATTCTGTGGACATAGTCCTTCCGTTCCTTGGAAGGCAACACAAAGCAGTGCAGAGCACCTCCTGAGCTAACGGCTACACAAGCCCCACTGGCAGATCTTCTTCTCCCCTTACAGGTCACAGAAAGGCTTCCCCTTCCCTTGGAACCTCTCAGCTTTCTTGCAGCTGGAACAGCAGATCAGCACTCCCACCTGGGCAATTCCTTCCAGATGCTAAAAGACAAATACAGGGCCCCTGGGACCAGTGCTGGCAAGATGCCAGGAAGGTCTTTTTCATTCTGTGCAGCATGAGCTTGGAGCAAGGGTCTGGAGCACCCCTTCCCTCAGGAGGGGTTCCCACCAAACTGAACTCAATCCAGACTATCCTCTAAATCTGGGGCGCTCAGAGCAGCTTCAGATTGGCTGAAGTAGTTGTCCAATTGAAAAATTAATATTAATTGGGCTATTTCAACACCTATTGGTTGCTTGTAATAGTAGACCAGGGAAGGGCTGTGGACATGGCCTACCTAGACTTTAGCAAGGCATTTGTCACAGTCCATATGAAAGATTAATAAACAAATTAGCCAGCCTGGGAGTGGGCCCCAGGGAGGTAGCCTGGGTAAAACACTGGCTGGACAACAGGATGCAGAGGGTAATAGTATACAGAGTCCACAATGAGGAAAGGGAGGTTACTAGTGGGGTACCACAGGGTTCAGTACTGGGACTGGTCCTTTTTAATGTCTTTATAAGTGACACTGCAGAGGGACTGGAAGGAAAAGTATGTCTCTTTGCAGACAACACAAAGATCTGCAACAGGGTTGATACACAAGGTGGGGTGGAAAGGATGAGAAGGGACTTGGCAAGGTTGGAGGAATGGTCAAATGTATGGCAGCTTAGATTCAACACAATGAAATGCAAGGTAATGCACCTGGGAAACAAAAACCCAGGAGAAGAGTACACAATAGGGGGTGAGATACTGACAACAACAAAAATGGAAAGGGACCTGGGGTAGTTATATCAGATGACTTAAAGGTGGGCAAGCAATGTGAGAAGGCAGTAAGGAGGGCTGGAGGGATACTGGGATGCACAGAGAGAGGCATCACCAGTAGAAAACAGGAAGTTGTTATCCCTCTGTTCAGACAGTTGGTGAGACCCCATCTGGAGTACTGTGTGCAGTTCTGGAGACCACATCTCCGAAAGACATAGACAGGGTGGAGGCTGTCCAGAGGAGGGCAACCAAAATGGTGCAGGGTCTGCACCAGAAGACATATGAAGAGAGACTAATGGAGCTTAATAGGTATACGTTCAAGGAAAGGAGGGAGATGGGAGGACATGATATAAACTTTCAAGTACCTCAAGGGAATCAACAAAGTCCAAGAGGGTAGCATCTTTCAGAAAAAGAGATGTGCAAGAACAAGGAGGCACAATTTGAAGATCGAAGAGGGACGGATCCGAGGTAATGTGAGTAAGTCTTTTTTCACGGAGAGGGTTGTGGGTGCATGAAACAGCCTTCCTGAGGAGGTTGTGGACTCAAAAACAGTGGGGGAATTCAAGAATGCATGGGACAGACATAAGGCAATTCTAGTGGGGGGTAGGAGGAAGTAGGCTGTTGGTTAACTAGGATCTGCAGCTTATCCATTAGGTAGGGAAATGGGCAGACTAGGTGGGTCAGGCGGTCCTTATCTGCCATCAAATTCTATGTTTCTATGTCTGTGTTTCTATGCTTGTTTAGGTGCCCAGAAAATGTCCTTGTCTCTCCCATAAATCCCTTTGTACAGTCCCCTGAGTTCCTCTAGAAATCTTAGCTTTCCTACTGACTGTGGCAGGAGCTGAAGGTGACTATTATGGCTGTAAAAGTAAACGGTTCTACACAGTTTACACAGAGTCCCAACTTTCAAGTTCCATGGCAGACAAGCCAAATACTTTTATTTATAAGTCTCATCACCCAATGGCAGAAACACAAATGTAAACACTTTCCCCTGCCTGTCGCTGTCTCCATTACATGGGCCCTCCAGGCAGCAGGCAGGGCAGTTCATTAACACTCATGAGTGGCTATTTAATATTGAAAGTATGCTGCCACTAGTGCTTACTGCTGCTCTCTCAACATTTTATTTTGCCCCCCCCCCAACTTGCCGCAGGACCCCTTTTACTGTTTTAATGTCTCTAGGGGCCAGGCACACCCCAATACTGACAGGAGCCACAGGGAGCAGCAATTAACATTTTCCTGCTGCAGCACTGCTCTACACAGTCCAGCTCCCACATTCACAGAGTGAGCTGTGTGGCAGTCCCACAACACTTTTGCCAAGCAGGCATTTTTCTTCTTTTTAAATGCACTCCGCTAGTCCCCCTTCTACAAGAGCCAACACCGGGGGCCAGCAGCAGCAAGACGGAGCCCAGGAGGGACCGGGGAATAGCAGGCAAGACAGCCGGGAGGTGGCAAGGTAATCCCCCACCTCGGGGGGTTACATATAGAAGTGTGAGGCAGAAGGGGACAGACAACCCTCAGCAAATCAGAGGATACAGTGGTGAGTTCAGCAAAGGGAGGACAAAGTCAACCAGCAGATACTGTTATTCATCACTTCCAATATGTGGATAGAGGTTTTGGGTGCATTTGAGTAAATAAGAGAGCTGTACTGCACGTAGGGGAGGAAAACGCCTTGGGATATGGCTAGTCAAGCTTCTGGGGTAATGAAGTGGTAAAAGTGGTAAGCCAGGCCTTCCCTGGAGTTAATGGATTTGGCTAATAGAAGATATCTCAGTGGAGAAATCCAGGGCAGAGTCTAATGTGATGTGTGTGAGTGAATTAAAGGGGGACTTCCAAGGGCTCAGCCCCCGTCCTTCTCTACTTTCGGGGATGACTGGATATGTGGATCCCTGTGGTATGTCTGAAACTACTTAAGTGACTTGAGGATGATCCCATGCCAGCACTGGAGGATCTGCTAAATATTTGTCTTCCTCACTACCTACTGGTAGCATTATAGTGAATATTTTTTTTCATATGATCATCAACTTTATTACTGCACCACTATATGGTCCAAGTCTCTGAGTGATATGCTTCACATCACTTTGATTTTTACCTTGATACGTGTTTGCATTGGAAGTCCTAAATATTCTGTCTCCCTCATGGACCATTGGTAGCATTATAGCGAAGATTTTTTTTTTTTTATGCGATCATCAACTTTATTACTGCACCACTATATGGTCCCAGTCTCAGAATGATATGCTTCACAGATTTTTTGCTTGATATGTGTTGTATTTGTCTTTGTTAACAAAACCTCAATAAAATAACTTATTAAAACAAGCATTTGTGAATGCCGAATGTTTGCTTGCTGATATTGGCATTGGTAGTGCACGAGTGACAGATGCATAATAGGAATGGTAGTGAGGTATTGTAGTAATGCCAACTGCCACCCCTACCTTGCAGAGAGTGAGAGGTGTTAGGGTGTGTGCCTTTGTGTCATGGGCTATAACAGTCATGGCAGACAGTTTCAGGTGTTCATAGGAGCTGGGAGATAGTAACAACTGAGGGGGCGGATGGTGGGAAGGGTACTTATGAGGGGAAAAAAGGAAGGATGTGCAGAGTAGGGCTTGCCATAGAAAGCATAGGGATGCAGAGGTATCATAAAAATATTAATGTTAAAATGTAGTTATACCATATAGACATATTTATTGCAGCATATGGTTAACATACAAACCTATGAAAGTGTCAGCAGAAACAGATCACCTAGCCTATCTAAGTCTGCTTCAGTGTGCAGGTACAATAAGAGATCAGCTGTCAACCCATTCCCTCCAATACCTGCATGTGAAGTGTGAATAACAGAGTCAGACTGCAGTCACTATTGACGGTATTTACTTGGTAAAACCATGTTAAACATTTATATTGTAAATTAAGTTAAACATTGCTCCAAGTTCTAAAAGAATAGACTGTTTACGTTAAATGTTTTCACAGCATATGCAGTTCAAGAACCTATGCTATGCTATATGTATGATTACATTGTTATACACTTCAGGTTCACAATGTGTATATAAAATATACATCTGTTAGAAGACGTCCCATGTAATATAGCACTCTTAGAAAAAATGCAGTATCATGCCATATCAATCGATTTAAATAAGAAGTTATGTTAATTGTATTGTTTCTATTTCTAAAAGAAATACTAAACTCCAAGTGCAAAGTGTAGTAGTATAAGTGCCACTCAATTCAATTTGCTAATGTACGTCAGTGAATGGGCTCGCCCATGACACAGACTGCACTCGTTATTGACAGTAATTACTCGCTGAAATGAATCACATGCAAATTTTATCCAAGTCATTTTCAGCCCATAATTAAGGCTTCAGATTTATATTTATTGATCTGTCATCAAAGCGCAAAGTTGCTAGGGTGTAGTGTGGCTCTGTTACTATTCAATGCATAGTGTTCGATAATGCTAACATTGCTGGACAGTTAACTAAATTGCCAAATATACAAATAAATAGTTTACATTGGAGGCAGTATAGCACAGTGGTTTAAGGCGCTGAGCTGCAAATCTGGAGACCTGGGTTTGAATCCCACAGCCCCCACTTGCATACTGTGTGACCCTGAGCAATTCACTTAACTTCCCTGTGCTGCCAGGTCACATCTGTAAACAAGCTTTCAGCTTAGTGTGTCTCTCCTGGTTAAACAATTGGGGGAAAAATCATTTTGGTTTTTTCTTTTCAATTAGTCACATACAATTTAATGTAGAACTGAATGAAGCATAACATTTAAAATGCAGAAATATTGAACATTGGATCAAATCACTTTATTCTCATCCTGTATTACTTCTGGCTGTCCTTGTTCTGAGTTTTTTTTCTTTTGCTGTCAAGATCAATAAATATGAATTTGAAGCCTTAATTATGGGCTGCAAATGAATTGGATAAGATTTGCATGTGACTCATTTTAGTGAGTAAATAGCATCAATAATGAGTGCAGTCTGACTCTGTTATGGGCGAGCCCATTCAGTAATGGACATTAGTAAATTAAATGGAATTGAGTGGCAGCTATACTTTGATACTGTGAATTTGGAGTTTAGTATTTGTTTTAGAATTAGGAACAATAGAATTAACATAGCTGCTTATTTAAATGGATTGATATGGCATGGTACTGCATGTTTGTAAAAGGCTATATTGAATGGGACATCTTGTTACACGTATATATTTTTATATACACATTGTGAACCTAAAGTGTATAACAAAGCAGTCATACATATAGCAGAGCACAGGTTCTTGAATTGCATATGCTGTGAATACATTTAATGTGAACAGTCTATTATTTCAGAACTTTGAGCAATGTTTAAATTTATTTGCAATAAAAATGTTTTACATATAAATGGAACAATAAGCTTTAATGGCCATTTTGTTGATAAATTTAGTTGCATTTCAGTATTAAGGTAGTTGTTAAATTTTAGGATTTTCTAATTATGTTGCACGTGCCCTTTGAGTACTGAAGAATGAAGGGGATATGGAATTGCAGCCCCTTAGGAAGCCGCAGTGGCTAAACGCAGGGGGTGGTAGTGCGGCTAGTGCCTAGATGCCCTGGACTCAGGCGGGGCATATGTATGGTAGGAGACCGTACTTTTGTATTACATTGAATTGGTGTAAGCACTTTATTGCAATCTGTAGTTAAGTTGTGGAAAATAAATCCCTTTTGCATTGTTTAAAGTGCTATGGAAAGTTTTTTTCTGGGTTTTTCCCCTACCATTTGACCACCCATGAATTTGCTCACCAATAACACAGTTGGCAGTAGTATTTATTAATAAAGAGCACTGAAGCTGAAGCTCTTTTTATGTGGTTGAGCATCCCTGCAATTTAGGGTAGCGAATTTCCTTTTCTCTTTCTGGATTTCTAAGTTTGTAAATATGGTTTGAGACCAGTGCTGTACTTTGATGTGTTATCTGTAGAATTGTTATTGCTATAGAGCACTTTGTAGCATTGAAAAGCAGCAGAAGGTAATACTTTGTACGTTTTATGACATGTTATCAGACTGGCAGTCTATGGCTACAGTGTTTCTATCTCCTGTTGGATCTCTTGAGGTCTGCATTTGAAACACAGCAGGGGGTCTCTGTCTAAGCCTAGTGCAAAACACGAATAGCATTAGTAAGTCAGGAAGACACGACAATCACAGAAGTGCTGCCATGTACTGTAATGGTTTTGATTAACGTATTTTATATCTATTGAACAATGTACTGAAGGAGGTCTACAATGACAGTGTGGAGTGGTGCAACGTTAGTAGGACAGACATGTCTTCTTCGCACAGGACATAGTGACAGTAGAGGTAAGTAAGACAATTAGCAACATGTCATATTATCAGACTATATTGTGGCTTATATGTTTCTCAGACTCATTTTTGTGAATACACAATGTGTGTATGCATGAACATACAAAGAGCTGCTAAAGCTAACGGACTGTTTCTGCCACTGATAAGCTGCAGGTATACTACTGCACTTTAGCTGGATATGGGATTTGCAGGACTAATGCTGTCACAGAATACCAATGCCATGGACAGGTGCTTGCTGTAGCTGAAAAGAAAGGACACTGGATTCCCACCAACTTGGACCCCCCAAAATCATCTATGAGCCAAACTGTTTAAGGCTAGCATGTCTTAAAATGCACTTCCAATCTCCAGTCAATCTGTTCTAACTCACATCTTATAAGTTATAACACAGCATGCCATGATTTGTTTAGTTACATGTTGTTTCTGTTTGGTTTCCCACAACACAAGTAGGATCCCAGTATTAAATTGCGCATTCATCAGTAAAACAATAAAGTTGGGTAGCCTAGAGTATAGTGTTGTGAATCTGGAGACTGGTGTTTGAATACTAAATTACTAACATACTAACATGCCAGCAGAATAGGCCTAACGGTCTTTCGTGTCTGCTCGTTTGGTCAGTCCCCAGCCTGGGTGCTGACCTTGCTGTCCCTCTCGCCTTCTCTGGCTTCTCCCTTCCCAGTTCCGGATATTCTTGCTGCATTGGATTTTGCTTCCAGAACCCTTCCCCTGTACCTGTCCCACCCCCTCTTGAACCCCTCCACTGTCTCTGCCTCCACTAGCCCCCTAGGCAGTGCATTCCATGGCTCCACCACCCTCTCAGTGAAGTAGCACCTCCTCCTTTCTCCCCTGAATCTTCCCCCTTCCAGCCTCCACCCATGCCCTCTAGTGGCCCCTTCCTCCTCCCTTCGAAGCACCCTGACTGTTCCTCCCCTATTTATCCTCTTCATGTACCTAAAGACCTATATCATGTCCCCCCGGTCCCTTCTCTCTTCTAATGTGTACATATTTAGCTCTTTGAGCCTCTCCTCATAGGTCCTGTCCCCCAAGCCCCAAATCATTTTGGTTGCCCTCCTCTGGACCATCTCCAGGAGGTTAATGTCCCGCTTTAAGTGTGGCCTCCAAAACTGCACGCAGTACTCAAGGTGGGGCCTCACCAAGCAGTTATACAGAGGGAGTATCACTTCCCTCCTTCTGGAGGTGATCCCCTAGCGATGCATCCCAGCATCCTGTTGGCCTTGGCTGCTGCCCTCCTACAAGTCTCAGAGTTGTTCATCTTGACATTCACCACCACCCCCAGGTCCCTCTCAGCCATCGAGACTTGTAGCATTCCCCCCAGGGTGTACACTTGGCCTGGGTTTCTGGCCCCCAGGTGGAGTACCTTGCATTTCCCTGCATTGAACCTCAGCTTCCACTTTCTAGACCATTTTTCCAAATTATAAATTTATTTACAACAGGATAGTCCAGCTGAGATGCAACACGTTCACAGTGGGATCCTGTTTTTACCCATTTCCACAGTGGAGTGGACAGGCAGTTAAATGACTTGCCTGAGATTATAAAATAGGGTGCAGCTGTGGTGCACCACCAGAACCTTACTGTTGTGGTGCAGTGCTCGTTGCAGTCTCTGCACAATGTTTTGAAAGCCTGGCCTCTGGATTAATAAAGGGATCATGAAAATCAGTCAGCTAGTTGAGAAATTATCCTACTATCTTTTTCTCAACTTTAGAATAGATTTAACCTGGAAAGCTCACAAATATTTCAATATTTTCAAATAAGATCTGTAATAGCAAGACTTATAGATAGGTTATTAACACTTGGAAAAGAATCAAAAATATACAGTACACAATTCTGTACACAACAAGTAAATCACAAGATCCTAAATAGGAAGCTAAATATAAAAAGTAACTTAGACTTAAAATAGGATGGCAGAAAGAACTTTGTTGGCACCAACTTGTTCACATCAGTATATTCAATATACCTTCATTTAAGTTCCAGTGTCATTATAACTGGTACATCTTACTGCACAAGAGTATGTTTTAGGAAGCCAAAAATATATTATCATCTGTTGTTTAATCAGTTACTCACTTTCTTTTTATTTTAATTCCGGCATGTTGTTCACTGTCCCTAGAGGTCAAACATCCTATGGCATAAATACACTGTATTAAACTATAGGTGTTTCACTGTTTCCTCCTACCATGGGACAGCACTCAAAATAGGACTGAGTCCTAGACTAGTCAACTTTCCCAATTAACAAAATAATAAAAATTACAAAGTATTTCAGGTGGCATAGTTTACCTTGGAGGGAAGTTGTATTGTTATTTTATGTTTCTTTGTTAATCTCACGGTATTTTCTAAAAAAATTGAGTGATAAAGCTATCAACATACTACAATAAAATGTGCTTCATTTTAAATGCCTGAGACAAAAAATAAAGGACTTAGTTGCACTCCTTTTATATCCTACAATCCAAACATTAAAAGATAGGAAAGTGTTTATGATGACCAGTGATGATCACAGCTCATCATGACATGACTGATTCAATGAAGAAAACCACACTCATGAGCAAGAGGCAGGCTCCGTTATTTATGCTCCTAATTTGGGCTCACAAGGAAAACAAAAAGGATCAGCTGGAAGGTTGGTATATGGAACAATACTTGAGGTGTCTAGCCCCATTATTCTCAAATAGAAATTACAGTCCCTGTCTCTCGAGTATGTCTTTCTACACTCATGAGTATTGGTGTGCATTACAGCAGTTTGAGCAAGAGCCAAAATTACACCAACAACCAAATTGCTCAGTCTAGACCGGGACCAATACAAGACAGCAAGGACATTACGTGTAAGGCACCTGTGGCAGCACACAACCAAGAGGTAACTTTTGCGCATATTCACAAGTTCATGGAGTTAAGGTTTACATCAGGTTTTAATCATTCAGGCTCTGGAAATGTGAGATCCAGACTCAGTCTACCAGATTCTGAACATGTTGGAACCAGACTCAGCCTGTCAAATTCTGAAAATGTGGGATCCAGACTCAGCCTCCCAAATTCTAGCAATGTTGTCCTGTTCTGCACACCTTGTATAGACAGATGTACTGAGAATCCAAAACAGAATCCTTTGGATCCCATTGCAACTTATAGAACCAACAAACCTTCCTAACGTGACCAATTCCATATTAATAAACTGATTTGAAAAACACTTTCTTTACAAATCAGTAAAGTGATTTTATTAGGCTGATAACTGTATTCATATCAGTAATATAAACAGATTTGACAGCTTAAAAAATATAAATCGTCCAGTCTAACAAGATCTTAATAAATGTGATTTTATACATGTCCCACTGCATACGAAAGCAGTTTCAGTCACTGTACCTGTCACATCTCCTTTCTTTCATCTTACTATCCATAACTTTTTATATGAAACAGGCTGTTTAATTTATCATACTAACTGTGAAAGGATTAGCAGTCACCCACCCATCAAACTAAATCACTTGCCCACTGGACAACAAATGATTAGGTGTCAGAATAATAATAAACAAAAAAAGTGAATTACAGAAAAACAAACATAAATAAACAGACAACATGCAAAGAGAACACAAAGGGAAATGAGAAAGAAAGCAAAAACATAGAGGATTGTGTATGCGCAAGCATACACAACAAGGCAGTTGCGATCGAGAGGTTTCCGTGGTAACCTGAGACCTCGAGAGCGTAGCTTTCGAGAAGGTCCGTTACCACGGAAACCTCAAGATACGCAAAACTGCCTTGTTTGTGTATCTTGCTCATACACAATCTTTATAATGTATGGGCAACCATAAATACCACTACGTGAACACTGGAAAAAAGCTTACTTCTGTGTCTGCCGTAAAAGTGTACGCCTTCCATTGTTGCCGTCTTGTATCGCTCTAATAGCATGCGAATGTATTCGATCTTGTTGTGCTGCACGGTGACGACTGGGTGCAGCACAACAAGATCGTGACGCACCGAGTGAAGGACAACAACGCTGTTCCAGGCATGGATTTCCATGCGGAACAGCGTTCCACCATACACTATAATATATTGCAAAATGATTTAGAACTAAGCCCAGCAAAAGGGGCAGAAATCAAACCTCCAAATCATCAAAGGCTACACTACAGTTCTGCTGTGGAATTCTGATTCTAGAACTCTGAACTGACTGGCTGTGTTTGAGAAGAGCTCCCAAAGCTAAGTGCTTTTTGATATAATTTTCAGTTTAAAAATTGTTTTGTTTTATGTAAATTTAGGTGATTGTGAAAGACAACCCTGTAGGCTCCAGGAAGATATAAAATTTGTGTGGTATATATTTGTTGGAAGTCAGAAGGATCAACACATTTATTTAGTGTGATCTTTCTACTCTGATGTGGTTAATTTTAATACTATAGTTTAAACCCTTTCTGTATGTGCCTTTGGTGGTGTCTGATATTGAGAACCTAAGTGTCAATTGTGGGTATCCTGTCTGTTTTGGTAGGTACTTTATGTTCTTTGTTAAACAGCTGAGTATACCTATTGCCTAATACTTTATAGTACATTGTATCTTTTGCTCAGTCTCTGATTTTTCTCTTCTTTCTCCAATGTTTTAGAACTGTTTAGTTATTGTGGCAGAGGTGTGGTACTGTGTTCTTTCTTGTAGTTCAAGGAGCTTTTGGAACTGCTGATTTCTATTGGTTTAACGACTACATTTTTTTCTATTTTAAAAAAGCTACATCAACTTGGTTTGTTGTCACCTGTTGTTGTTGCTAAGTAGCAGATGTTTTTGCATTGTGCTCTGATTCTGTGATAGAATATGTATTAGTAGAAGGTAGATTATTGTGATTGTAGTTACCTTTTGATGGTAAGGATAAAGAGGTGAGATAGAAGTGTATGTATTTTCAAATATTATAGAGGAACAGTGCAGGATTTTTAGGACAGTAAATTAATAAAAGGGAACTAGGAGAGCTTCAGTAGCAGACAAGTAGTGGAATAGCAGTATAACTGCAGTATAATGTGGGGAGTGGTGCAATGCAGTGGCTGTGGGGCAGCCATATTCAGGCAGATCTTCTGGACACTGAGGTGCTGCTCTATCTGCATGCATCTTTCTGGACTGCGGGATGAGGTAGCCAGACTCAGAGCGGAAGTAAACTGGGTCAGGAGTACCATCACCCCTATCCAGAGACCACTCAGTCCAATGCAGCTGCCTCAAAGGATGCAGAGAACGAGGAGTACTTGGATGACAGTGGGCTCAGGGAGGGTTAGACCAGTCAGGCAAAGGCACATCCCAGATCCTATTCCACTCAAGAACTCATATGCCACACTGCCAAACAGGGACAACCAAATAGAGGTACCCAGAGAAATGGAAGGAAAGGATGTGGAGGTTAGCCAAGTGCAAAAGATGGAGATTAGCACCCAGGAGGTGGATATCCAGAATAGGGGCAAATTCAGCAGAAGGGCAGACAGCAAGGTGAACCAGGGATAAAGGACAACCAAGGAAGGGCTGGAGTAGAACAGCGAAACAGTCTAGGAGGTCAAATCATGGAAAGTCATGTGTGCAAATGCCAGAGCCTTAGCAACAAGATGGAAGATCTGGAGGCTGTCATGGTGCAGTCAGACCTGGACATTGTGGCCATCACTGAAACCTGGTGTAATGATAACCACGACTGGGAGTTGGCCATACCTGGCTACAACATATTCAGAAGAGACAGGGCAGGCAGGAAGGGAGGAGGAGTGGCACTGTATGTGAAAAATGACATAAGGGCCACAGAGATCCAGGAGGAACAAAATGGGGGCGAGATACTGTGGGTTAAGCTGGAAAGGAAAATGGGGCCAGCCATCCGCACAGGTGTGGTCTATAGACCACCAGCCCAGGAGGAAGAAACAGATAGGGAGTTGATGCTAGCCATCCAGAGGATGGCAGACAAGGTGAGGTAGTACTGGTTGGAGACTTCAATATTCCAGACATGGACTGGAGCATCCCAGCAGCAGCAGCATCAACTAGAGACAGATTTATCCTGGACTCCTTCAGGGTGCCTTCCTCAAGCAACTGGTCATGGAACCAACTCGGCAGAAGGCAATACTGGACCTTGTGCTCACAAACAGGGACAGTGTGATGGGGGTAAGGGTGGGGGAGCACCTGGGGAACAGTGACCACCAGTCACTGTGGTTTGAAATCACAGAAAGAGCAGAACCAAACCACACAAAAACACGTATCCTGGATTTTAGGGGGGCAAACTTTGAGAAAATGGGGAGATACTAGAAAGAGGCATTAAATGGAATGGGGCAGGAATCAGGGGTTGAGGAACAGTGGGAAGTATTTAAAATGGGGATTACAAGAGCAACAGAATTATGTATTAAGCAGGTTAGCAAAAGGAAAAGGAAGGGGAGACCATTATGGTTTTCCAAAGAGGTAGCAAAGAAAGTGAAAGCTAAAAAGATTGCATTCAGGCAATACAAAAAGACACAGGCAGAAGGGGATAGGGAGAAGTACCAGGAGAAGCAAAGGGAGGCAGGAGGTCAGTAAGGAAGCCAAAGCTCAGACAGAAGAACACATTGCAAAATCAGTGGGTAGAGGGACAAAACCTTTACAGGTACATAAGTGAAAAAGAAGGCAAAGGGAGGGATAGTGAGACTGAAGGGGAGGATGGGGCTGTGTGGAGGATGACAACAGTAAAAGCTGACATATTGAACAGGTATTTCTGCTCAGTCTTTACTGAGGAAGAGGAGGGTAATGGGTCTGAATGGAGTACAAGGGGTGAGAATGGTGCAGAAATGGACACAAGTCCCTTTACAAAAAGGGTCCTGAAGGAACTGGAAGTAATAAGAGTTGATAAAGCAATGGGGCCAGATAGGGTGCACCCCAGGATCCTTAAAGAACTAAGAGAGGTGGTGGCTGAACCCCTTGCTATCCTGTTTAGCCGATCACTAGAAACAGGGGAGATACCCAAAGACTGGAGGATAGCAGATGTAGTCCCCTTATACAAAAGTGGGAACAAAGAGGAAGCGGGGAACTACAGACCAGTCAGCCTCACCTTGGTAGTGGGGAAGACCATAGAAGCACTACTGAAGGAGAGATTGGTGGAACATCTGGTTGTCAATGGACTACAGGACCCAAGGCAGCATGGTTTCACCAGGGGAAGGTCATGTCAGACCAACCTCATTGAATTTTTGACTGGGTGACTAGGGAGGTGGATCAGGGAGGCAGTGGACATGGCCTATCTGGACTTCAGCAAGGCCTTGACACTGTGCCACATAAGACTATTGCACAAACTGGGGAATATGGTGTGGGCAGGACAGTAGTGCGGTGGGTAGGTAACTGGCTGGGCAGCAGGACACAGAGGGTGGTGGTAAATGGCTGTCACTCCACAGAGGGAAGAGTGACCAGTGGGGTACCACAGGGATCAGTGCTGGGACCGGTACTATTCAATATCTTCATCAGTGACATTGCGCAGGACCTAGAAGGCAGAATTTCACTGTTCGCTGATGACACAAAGCTCTGTAACAGAGTAGACACACCAGAGGGTGTAGACAGAATGAGAAGGGACCTGCAGAAACTTGAAGAATGGTCAGGGGTTTGGCAGTTGAAATTCAATGCAAGGAAGTGCAAGATAATGCAGGGGCACAAAACCCTGGCACAATATATCAGTTAGGGGGGTGAGGATATAGCATGCACCAAGCAGGAAAGGGATCTTGGAGTTATCATCTCTGATGACCTCAAGGCAGGGAAACAGTGTGACAAGGCAGCAGGTAAAGCAAATAGGATGCTGGGATGCATAGGCAGGGGCATCACCAGCAGGAAAAGGGAGGTCATAATTCCACTATACAAGACACTAGTGAGGCCCATCTGGAGTACACTGTGCAGTTCTGGAGACCTTACCTGCGTAAGGACATAGACAGGGTAGAGAAGGTTCAGAGGAGGGCAACAAAGATGGTGCATGGATTGCATCACAAGTCCTATGAGGACAGGTTGAAGGCACTGAACATGTACTCCCTGGAGGAGAGGAGGGAGAGAGGGGATATGATAGAGACATACAAGTATCTTACAGGGAGGAACAGGGTGCAGGAATGCACTATTTTTAAGCAAAAAGATGTTCCAGGACTAGAGGGCATGGGATGAAGTTGGAGGGAGGACGATTCAGAGGAAACGTGAGGAAGAATTTCTTCACAGAACGGGTGGTGGACAAGTGGAACACCCTGCCAGAGGAAGTGGTGGGGGCTGAAACAATCACGGATTTAAGAATGCATGGGATAGACATAAAGGAATTCTGGAGGTCAGGTAAGGGCAACAGACTCTGAAAAACATAAACTGAACTTACAAACTTAAATGGGCAGACTGGGTGGGCCATAGGCCCTTATCTGCCGACACTGTCTATGTATCTATGAATAATAAAATGTGTGCATTCCACCCACTGAAATGTTCTTTCAGAGACACCCCCCCATGAATCTCCTGCTAAGATTAACACACTGGGCTGTTGACTGCCAGATAGGGCTTCAGCTGTTTGAAAGTATCTGCCATTTGGACTCATACAGACATATCCATGAGTCTGTATTATGTTGGATATGCTTAACTGCACTGTCACTCTGGTAATGCATGTATGCATTTGATTTATTAGACATTTGGAATCAGCTGTGTTAAATGTCTTGCCTTTATATTGGCACATAACTGTATGGTGTGGGATTTTGTAAATAAAATCTTTGCTCTGCATGTGAATGCGCATTTTTGCAAGTGCACCTTTCTTACCAATTAGTATGTTCTTTTCTTTTTTTCTCAGCTTCTCCCCTTATTCAAGTGTGCCTCTTTCTGTAGGGTTCTTTTCTTTTCAGGCTACACTCTGTGACAGCACTACTCATTCTTGAATAGACAGCCATTTAAAAGTTTAAGGAATCCAATGTGTGATTAGTTGCTAATTTATCACTTTGTCCAAACATGTGGGCTAAATACTTAGAAAACAAAACAAATACATATTTCTTCAGTTAATGTCTGCTGGCTGTAAAACCTGCAGGAACTCTAGTTTGCAATCTGTTTCAGATTACCCCTTTCACAAACGGACTGCTTTTAAATCATGGGGACCCTTTTGGCAGAGGCATAGCCCAAATTCCTAAGGTTCACTCATATCTGCAATCTGAACAGTGCAGCAGCAATACAGTTAAAATTTCAGCGAGGGAAAAAAAGTTAACAGTTCCCTAGTATTTGGGAAACCAGTCCTATCTGTCCACAGGTAAATCTCTAAAATTTGGAGTGACAGAGGATCTTGTACAGCTGTTTCTGTCACTGACAGCATGAAACAGCAGAGCTGCTTCATCCGAGAATGATGATCTCAGCTCCGATGAAGCAGCTGACCTGGATAGTGTCACTGCTAATCAGCATTTACACAAAGCCCCACAAAGCAAATCTTACTAGTGAAATTAAATGCTCTGGAAGAGCCAGAGACAGTTCAACTGCAGCGGTATGGATAAAGATAGTATTCATCATGACCTGACACCAGTTCTTTTTCTTTTTTTTTTGTTAAAGTAGAAGAACATTTTTTTGTGTGAGGAAAAAACAGTTAGGGGTTACCATTTTAAGCAGTCTATGTCTTTGCTGAACAGACACTCTGTATTTCTGTTGTGCGAGTCTCCCACAAGAAGTTAGCCTAAAGAACACAACCTTGACAATGACAGCTATTTGGACGTCTGCTTTATGTTCCGAACAGTGACTGCAGCAACTCATGATACAGTTGTGAGATGTAGTTTTCATGCTTGACTTCAATGAACACTACATTTTACAACATTTATCCAATAAAAGGAAAATGAAAACACTATTGCTATTAGCTATGTGCCTGCCCTGACTTTCAGTATTCACAAGGACCTTGTGGCCAGCTATGCTCCGGCTGCAGGCTCACTGTCGACTTGTGGCTGCTGCACACTGCTGCTGAATAATATTCAATTAAAAAGTGGCTGCACAGATTAATGTATCTGTACTTTAATAAAAACTATTAATTTGAGTGGACTTACCACCCAAAAATGTGCTTTTCCTCTGCTTCATCTGCGGTGCTCCACTTGGTGTTCCCACTCTCTCAGTAACCATTCTGAAGTAGTTCTAACTGAAATTTCAAATGACTACCTGGTACATGAGAGCAGTCTGACTGTATTTTGGAACACATCAGAATACTGTGTTAATCTGTCCTTTAGTAAACAACATAGAGTGCTCTTTACAAAGATCTTTTCCATACCAGGAAAACACCACAAGTGCTCTGTATTCGGAAAACTCAGATTTTATTAATTTTATTCATTTAAATCACATTATTATTATATATGCATATGCATAAAAGAAGCCGTACCAACCCGACTGCTGCCATCAGACACAGACAGCTTCTGTTCTCCTTAGAAGTGACTTGTTCCCCATGCACGCACACCTGTTAGGTCAGAAGCATGGTCCCTCTGGAGAATGTGTGCGCCCTGTGCGTTCCATTCAGCGTGTCTCGACAGGCTCCTGGTGATGTGGAGAATTAATTTGATGGAATAATTCCTTTTAGAGGCCTTTTCTACTGTACAGTACCTCCTGAATTGGTGGTATTTTATTTCTGTTGGAGAGCTTCAGTTATTAATTTGAGACCCTTGCTGGGGCGGCTCGCGCTACTGGACCCAGGCGCCATCAGGGTTAACTGAACTAATTTTTTAAATATCTATGACTGCATGAAAACTAAGCTGATTTGGATAGAAGAACTCAATTTCATTAGCTTAGGACAAGGGAATACGAAAAATAATAAATTTAAATAGTTTTGTTTTACTTTGACTGAGCATAACACTTAAGAGCGAGACAGAGAAAATCGCAGTTCAGGTTGCCATATTCTTCAGTGCTGGTGCACGCTCCATGCCTGTAAGTATTTTTACAAAGACACTCTACTTGCAAAATAGCAATTTGTTTCATAAATGTTCGGGGGTGGCGGGGAGCAGGTTGGTATTTGCTAGACCACCAGGGCATCTTGTTATGGAGGTAGGAACAGGTGAATCATCAAATAACCAGAGTCTATAAACTTCAAGGAGGCATATTTGGCAGAGATGCCTGTCTGCATCTGGCTGTAATCGATACATAGACAATTTGTGATGCACTGCGGAGCTGATCAATAGCCACTCTCTTCCATAAAAGTTCCCTGGCTTTCGTGGCTACCCACGAAAGTGATGGAATCAGCTTATAGAGTACTTATAATTTACTGGCAGTGGTTTTCTTTCCACATGGCTTAGAAAAAAAATCAGAAGGACTTTTTTTTCTTGTTGATCACGACACTGGGAGATTGGACACCCCAGTGTCACTGTTATTTATTTTTTTTGGGGGGTGTTGCTGAGATGGAGGGTCAGATGGAACAATAAAAAAAATAAAAAAAAAGATGTGACTGAGCTTTGGGAGCGGCACGCTTGGGGGGCACTTACAGGGTGGTGACACTGGTGGATTGGGCAACCTCTCTCTCTCTCTCTCGTGGGTTCCCCAGTAGTGGAAATACTCACAGGGACTGAGGGACACACTGATGACCATGACCGCTGATAGTTGAAGGGGCCCGGCTGCAGTATGACTGAAGTGTGAGCTCTGCCACTGTACTGGAACCACTGTAGGGACCGAATTGGGGGGGGAGGCGGCTCCTTAAGAAATGGCACAGCCACAGAACAAATCATGTCTGCTCCGCTCGGTCTCATTGCCGATGTCACGGCAAGGCATGCTGAGAAAAGTTGGAGGTAGCACAGCATGCATGTAAACCGGAGACATATTTCATGCGCTAATTACGAGAATGCTGTGCACTCCACTGGCTGTCTCTACACAAACAGAGTTTTCTCTTTCTTCATCTTGGCAATGCTGCTCAGTGGTCTGTTGGTAATGGCGGTGGGGGGCTGGCGGGTAAGATGAAGAGGCAGGTGTAGCATGCATGTACTGTGGAAACACGTTTCACGCAGTGATTGAAGCGGACCTTTTCTTTGAAGCCAACGCCACTGCTCTCAATCTGCTGCCATATACATCTCGCAGCTCCATTGGTGCATATGGGATGCACCCTGCAGATTGACCACTTCATTGGCAGGGACAGGCACACATCCCCAGCAAGTCGTATTCTCCGAAGATGTTTCTTGCGCATGCGCACAAGCAAACATAAAAATGAATGCACTGCATGTATTTTTTTATTTTTATTTTGGAGGACTATTACCGTTATCTCCCATAAAAAGAGTTATATATCTTTAAAAAAACCTTCTCCTTAAATATTTATGAGGAGAGATTTGGTATATTCATTTTATGGGCCATGTATAGAAAATCAAAATTTAATACCTGTAAATTTTCTTTCTCCGACAGTTGGTCTCCAGGCTTCCTTACTCATGGGCTGCACCTCCTGATGCTGATAGGAAGGCAGGACTTAGACCGCTGCAGCAGGGGACATCCAGCTCTCCACTTCCTGTCTCCCTCAGTTGTTCCAAAAGCAGTCCAAATGTGGCAATACTACATGAACTTTGGAAACAAAAAACAAGAAAATTAAGGCATACTTGGCCGTGAGGCCAGCCAACTACATACATTCTGGGAGGGAATCTGAAGCCCGGAGACCAGCCATCAGAGAAAGAAAATTTGCAGGTATTTAAATTTTGATTTCTCTTTTCTAAGCTGGTCTCCAGGCTTCCTTACTCATGGGATATACAAAAGCAGTACATCCCCAGATGTCCTGGGTGGGAAGAATGTCAAGTGACCTTAAGGGTCCACCACCGCCTGAAGCACTCGGCGGCCAAAGGATGCCTCTGTTGAGAACATCACATCCAGTTTGTAAAATTTTGTAAATGTGTGAATGGATGACCAAGTGGCCGCACTGCATAAGTCTGCTGGAGATGCTTCTCTGAAGTTTGCCCACAAAGAGGCCATAGTTCTGGTGGAATGGGCTCTAACTGGGCCAGACAAAGTTACTCCAGCCTGATCATAAGCCGTGGTGATGATAGATCGAATCCATCTGTCTATAGAGTCTTTTGAAGCTTTTTTACCCATATTTTGGCCCATAGTAAATGAACAAACTTGAAGTTTTGCAAATAGCCTCCATTCTCTTAATAGACATTTTCATCACTCTTCTCGGGTCTGGTATATGAAATTCCCTTTACTTTTTATTTCTGGGGTGTGGGCAGAAGGAAGGAAGAATTAACTCTTGGTTGCAATGGATGGGAGACATAACTTTGGGTAAAAACCCTGGATCTGTATGGAGCACCACAGAGTACTGATGAAAAACAGAGTACGGCTCTTTGGTAGACAATGCTCCCAGTTTGCTGATTTTCCTGGCTAAAGTAATAGCCATGAGAAAGGCAACCTTCACTGTAAGATGCATGAAGGATGTCTCAAGAGGTTCAAAAGGCACTTTGGTCAAAGCCTTAAGAACCAGATTAAGTCTCCAAGGTGGTACCGTTGGCTTCATTGGAAAGCGTTTTAATGCTGCTGCCCTTAGAAATCTCCTGATATTGGGATGTGAGCCCAATGATTCCCCTGAATCTACCAACAAAAGCGCCCCCAGTGCGGAGATCTGAACTCATTAGATGGCTGGATACAGTTCTCTGTCAAAAACCCTCTTAAAGAAACTGCAATAGCACAGGTAATGATATTGGATGGTCTTGTATGCAATTGGATTGAAGCCAGAACAAGAATTTCCTCCAGATTCTATAATACACTTTAAAGGAGATGGGGTGGAGTGAGTTCACCATCATTTCAATAACAGGAGCTGTGCAGCCTAGCTCTTTGAAAGTTTCCCGCTCAATCTCCAGGCCAAGAGGGATAGGTTGTTCAAATTGGGATGCAGAACCCTGATGGAGAAGGTCCGGGCTGATCTTGAACGTTATAGGTGGTCATTTTGACAGATGAATGAGAAGTGGGAACCATGGACAACGAGGCCATTGGGGACAGACTAGGATAATTTCTGCTCTATCCTGGGCCACTTTGTGAAGGACTCTGGATAGAAGCGGAATCAGAAGAAAGGCATACAGGAGACCAAACTGACCCCAGTCTAGGGAAAAGGCATCCTGAGCCACCGCTAGTTCGTCCTTGGCAAGGGAGCAGAATTGCTTTACCTTGGAGTTTTGCCATTAGGCAAAAAGATCTATCTGAGGATTGCCCCACTGTTCTGTTAGGATGTGGAAGGCAGTGTTCCACAGCTCCCATTCCCCTGGTAGAACATCTTGGCGACTGAGCCAGTTTGCTGTGACATTTTCATATCCTGGCATGTATACTGCCCTTATACTTACCAGGTGGTGCTCTGCCCACTGAAAGAGAAGAAGGGACTCCTGAAGCATTTTTGAGCTTCTTATGCCTCCCTGATGGTTGATGTAAGCCATCATTATTCAATTGTCTGTTAGAATCAATACATCCTGATTGAGGACTTGCTGTTCGAAGTGTATCAGGACTAGGCATACTGCGCTCATCTCAAGGATGTTTATGCTGTACCTTGATTCTACCAGCAACCACTTGCCCTGTGCTGACAGCTGATGCAGGTGGCCCCCCAGCCCCTGAGGCTTGCATTGGTCGTGATTTGGATTTAGTGTGGATGGCCCAACTAGTGACCCATCATGACATTTGTCCTCTGAGTCCACACTGGAAGGAGGTTTTCATCTGTTGAGAAACTGGGATGAGCTGATGCTGGCTGTGTCTGGACTAGGACCACAGCCTATGCAAATCGGCTTGAATGGGCCGCATGTGGACTAGAGACCAAGGGATTGAATCCGCCATTGATACTAGAGTCCCAATTAGCTGCATGAAGGACTGAGCAGGCAGCTGAGGAGCTGTGTGAAACCTTACGATGAGTTTCAGCAGGTCCCTGAATTTTGTTTCTGGAGGAAAGACCTTGTTGGCTTGTGTCCTGAAGTCTGTCCCCAGGTGGTTCAAAATCTGGTTCGGAATTAGGGAACTCTTCCTCCAGTTGATGACAAATGGACTACTTCTGCCACTGCCTGTATTGCTTGGTCAAGCTGCGAGGCCTTGATGAGAATATCGTCCAAGTACGGGAAAAGTTGTATCCCTCAGTTGCGAAGGTGAATTATGACTGCTACTAGTATCTATGAGAATCTCCTTGGGGCTGAAGAAAGGCCGAATGGTAGAGTTTTGAATTGGAAGTGCTGCTCCCCCACCTTGAATCTGAGATATTGCCTGTGTAGTTCCTGAATGGGAATATGCAGATAGGCATCTTGCAGGTCGATGGATGCTAGAAAATCTTGTTGCAACTCCCTGATGATTGATGGCAAGGTTTCCATCTTGAAGGGTCTGCTGCGAACAAAATGATTCAGGAATCTGAGGTCTAGGACTGGCCTGAATCCCCCTGTGCATTTTGGCATGATAAAGAATAGGGAGTAGACCCCCTGATTGATCTCTGTGGGGGAGGGGGAGGCTTGCTCGATAGCTCCTGCTTGTAGAAGGTCTGTAATGGCCTGTAACGTCGCCTGTCTTTTAGATGGGTTGCCCAAGATAGGGAAGGGCACCACATGAGGTAGTGGGGGCTCAGATTCGAATTCTATCAGGTAACCCTTGCTGATAATGTCTAGGACCCATCTGTCCGATATAGTCTGGACCCATTCCTTGAGAAAATGTGAAAGTCTGCCCCCTACTCGAGGATGGGTCCATATAGCTTCATTGTGACTTCTGGTTGCTTTTCCCGGTGTTGCTGGTGCCCCTACCACCACCGGATCCACCCCCTCTGAGGTTACGCTGGTTATGCAAAGAAAACCATGTTCTTTTTCCCGAAAAGTTAGAGTTTTGACCTTTGTTGTAACCTCTGTCACGGAAATTGCATCTGGAGCCAGAGAACCATGATTTGCCCCAGCCCCTTGACTGGGGCATGTGTATCTTGGCCGTTTCCCCGGATTTCTTCACCACCTCCTTCACAACTGAACCAAAGTGGAGATTATCTTCATAGGGTGCGTTCACCAAATGGCTCTTTAAAGAGGCATCTGCTTGCCAGGCCCGAAGCCAGAGGTTGCGGCGAGCCAAGGTTTGATAGAACACGGTCCGAGTAGCACACCTGACTGCCTCCTCGGACATGTCTGCTGCATAAGCCGAAGCAAACCCCATTAACTGCAGCTGATGAATAATCGGTGAGTTCTTTTCTGGGTGCTCAGCAAATTGAAAGGCTAAATCCGAGGCCCATGACAGGGCAGCTCTGGACAAAAAAAGATTTGTGGTTGCCACCTTGAGAGACATCACCGATGCTTGGAAGGCCTTCTTAAGCGAGGCATCCACTTTTCGGTCCACCAGGTCCCTTAGTGATGCCCCTCCTTCAGCTGGGAAGACCATCTTCTTGGCTAGGTTAGAAATCAGAGGGTCGATTCTGGGGCAGTCTAAGCACTTTTCGGATTGCTTCTTTTCAAACTTCAGACACTTAGAGATCTGCCAGGGGACCGGATATGTGTGTTCTGGACCTTGCCATTCCTCCTTTGGCAAGTCCACTATGGCAGGAGAGATAGGGAAGGCTGTGGCCAGTTTGAAGGCAGATGCCAGGCAAAATGTCTGTTTAAGCTGGGAGGGAGCCACTTGGGAAGATGCTAGATGAATCTCGAATATGACCTTTTTAACGAAAAAGGCTACGTCCTCCAGGTCAAAGTTTCTAGATGGGGAGTCATCCAAGTCTGATGATGAGCCTACTGGCTCTCCCTCTTCGGGAGATGAACTGGAGTCTGAGGAGTACGGAGAATGCTCCCTGTGATGCTTTCCCCTATTAGTGCCCCTAGATCTACTTCGAGAACAAGAGCTTTTCCTTCTCCTGTGGTGTGAGGAATGCTCATCCTCCTCCGCCGCAGATCTGTTCCTTTATTGAGATTTCTTTTTTTTATCATAGTGATGTGAGGACGACTGTCCCTCTTCACATGAGAACGGGGATGGGGTCCTTTTTCTCTTTGCCTTGTTGTGTGGTCTCACATCTGGTGACCCTGGAGGTTACCAGTCGAAGCATGCAGAGTCCAGAGCAAAGGCCCTATTCAACTTGTCTATGAGATCTGGGGCCAGAGATGGGGCTGCAAATTGCTGTGTCTTCCTGGTGGCCGCTGCTCTCTCAGACCTGGTGGATGCCGCTCACTCAGACCTGTCTTGGCTATCAGTCTGAGCCGAGGAAGGGGCTGCCTCTGTCGAGTCCTCCCCATTCGCAGACACTGCCTTCTCACATATTAGGCTAAGCGAGTCAGCGAAGGTGATTAATAGTGGGGACTTGTAGCACTGGCAGTTTCTGCCCCTGGGAAGTTTGTCCGAGGCCATCACACCAAAAGGCCAGACTCCTCTTTTATTCAACATATCCCCCCCGGAGGTTTCCTAATTCTATGGTGTTGACACTGCGATGAATTGCTGGTGCTGGCCCTTTAAGAGCAAATTACTGAGCTGCTCCCTGCTTTTCCTTTGTTGTAATCAGTGATTTAGATTTATTTTGCCTTTAAGTTGCTGTGGGGGGGGGGACCTGCACATGCTGAGGTGGGTGCGATGGTCCAGATTAGCGCTCCTTTTGCCCTGCAGTGCTCGTCGACAAGAGAAACTGAATGTCGACTAGCAGCTGTGCTTGTACTGCGAGCCCATCGTCAATGAGTAGCACTGTCGATGAGCGGCTGAGAGAGCAAAATGCCAGCCATCAACAGAACACCCATACAGCTGCCATCGGCAGGGGGATAGCTCCTATGAAGCACCCTGGTGCCATTTTTCTTCCCCCACTCACTGAAACACAGCACTGGAAGAGGGATTCATGCCTGAATGTTCCACTCCTCTTGTCAGCTGAAAATCGCGGGAAACAATGTTGCAGTGAAGTGGGGCCGGTCTGTGCAGCTTGCAAGGCTAAGACTGGAACCCACCCAGGAGTGCTGTAATACAGCTTCTAGTTCTCAGAGATCCTGAAAAATAATGAATATTTGACTTACAGTCTGCTGTCTTCAGCTATGCCATGAGGCAACAGAGCTCTGCTTACAGAATACCTGCTGTTCTGAAGGCAGGAAGTACACTGAGAGAAACAGGAAATGGAGGGCTGGATGTCCCCCTGCTGCAGAGGTCTAATTCCTGCCTTCCTATCAGCATCAGGAGGTACAGCCCATGAGTAAGGAAGCTCAGAGACCAGCTTAGGAGAGAGAAATTGACTTTTCCAAACTCCAGCCCCCCCCCCGACAAAGCTCCTTTTAAGTGAAGTGTCAGGGCATTCGGGCCACGCTGTTTGAGCACTTTATATCCTTGTAGTTTTCTCATTGTGATTTTCCCTGTTGCAATTTTTGTCTGTGCACTACTATTAGTAAGCCATTATAGATGGATACAAATATGCCTGAACTAAGAAGCTATGCCTGTTAATGTTGTATTAGCATCTTTTGTATCCCCCTGAGTGCAGCTATCGTGTCTAGCTGTTCTGTCCCAAAAGCTCTTAAGTAAACCCCTGTAACTTCTACATCACTTGCATTAATTTACAATGGGAAGGGGTGGGGGCACATTTAAAGACAGGGACCTGAGGGGCCCCTATAGCTCCCAAAACTCATAAAGTGTAATTCCAACACTGCATACAGTACATCAGTGCTTGGTTTTGACAGAAGACAACTGAGGACACGGCAGAAGGGTGGAGAGAAAAAACAAGGATCCAAGAATGCACCAAGAATGACTGATGGCCAGGATAAGGGTGGTAACATTCAGTGATAAAATCAAGAGGGTGATTTGTACCAGCCAATGCACAGATAAAAATTAGGCTGGATATGAAAAACCATAATTGAAACCATGTGGACCTAATACCAACTGTGGAGGAAGCTTTGTGTCTTTTTTATGAAGATTTCATGGCACTTTGTAACAAGCATGCCCCCAAGAAATCTGTAAGGATAAAAGCACAAAATTCACCATGGCAAAATTCAGATTTACAGAAAATTAAGAAAATAAGGGATAAGGCGTGGAAATCAGCTAAAACCACTAATTTAGTGAAAGATTGGGACTATTATAAGAAATGTAGAAATCAGTATACAAAAAGTAAAAGACTAGCCAGAGAGGAATTATTACAATAGGGAATTGTCAGTGGCAAGCAATCAAGAAGAATTCTGGAAAAAAATGAGAAAAATGCAAAACAATCAGAAGTCTAAAATATCAGAGATTTTTCAAATAAATGAACCGAATCTGCCTCTTGGCCCCTTGGTAGTGGAAGAATTTCACAAGTATTTTGCATCTATGAGCTTACAGCAAATTAACCCAGACAGTTTAAACTGTCAAGTTAACAATCACAGGGATCTGAATAATGATAGCATAACAATGGAGACACAAACTTCCCCGGTTCAAAATCTAGCTAGAAATTTTCAGTTACTAGAAAAATTTTCTTTTCGCCCAATTAGTATTAAAGAATTAAGAGTCACTCTATTTAAACTGAACCTTAAGAAAACCAGTGGACTTGATGAAAACCCTGCACTATTACTAAAGTATGCTGTCCCCATTATTGCCCATCTGTTAGCAACAATTTTCAATATGTCCCTCATACAAACTGAACTCCCAGCACAGTGGAAAACAGCGAGAGTAATACAAATTTATAAAAACAGGTCAGGAGAAGATGGAAGGTTTGATACCTTTTATTGGACCAACAAGTGTCTTGTACAAAGATGGAATTATACGCAAGCTTTCGGGGCCACAGAGATCCCTTCTTCAGGTGAATAGCAAAACTGAGCAACAAGCAGTATTTATATTCACTGTGGAGCAATTAAAAATCAGGACGTGAAGTAAGAAGGTGATAAAGGGGACTAGAGATGAAAGTCTAAGATGCAAAAAATAAAAACATGAGAAGAAATGGGGAGGGGGGCATAGTAGGAACAGGTCAGTAGGAGATCAAAGGAAGCTAAAATACCAAGAGAGAATCTGCTGGAAAACAGGCAAAGACATCAAACTGACCACACATCCTTAGTGGTCAATTACAGCCCCATGCTAAAACCCCTTCAGGAAATTATCAAAGAGCTACAACCCATGCTGAGAGAAGATGAGACACTGAAAGACATTTTCTCTGAACCACCTGTCATTGCCTATAAGCAGCCCCCCAGCCTCTCGAATATAATGATTCATAACAAACTCCCAGCAGACCAAAATAACCAGAAAACAAGAGGGACAACACCATGCAACATGGCAAGATGTAAGACCTGCACCCACATATGTGCACAGGCCACCGTTAAGACAAGCCAGAACAACATAATACAAATTAATGGATCGTTCACATGTCAATCCAGCAATGTGGTTTACCTAATTCAATGCAAGAAGTGTACAAATGGTTGCTATATCGGGGAAACTAGCCAACCACTGAAAAAAAGGATGCATCACCACCGTCACACTATAGTAAACCAGATTATCAGCATTCCAGTAGGAAACCATTTTTCAAAAACAGATCACTCTCTCCTGTATTTATCTGTCTTGATACTAAGAGGCAACTTCAGAAACACACAGGACAGGAGGACATGGGAATTGAAATATATAAAATAATTTAAATCTAACATTTCTGGACTGAATCGGGACATCGGTTTCATGACCCACTATGGTAAACTGTAATTTTTTTTATTGTGTACTAAATCATGTCTCTATTCATCACACTTTGGTTCTGTATCTTTCTGACTATTATATTTTTTCCTCTGATTTCTGCCTGCTCTGTTTTTTTTTTTTTACCTAAAATACCTCACATCCTCCCTGCCTCTCCTATTAACTCCTGAGCTCAGTCCCACCTACTCCCTCTTGTTTTCACACCTCTGTTTATCTAGGCCTTTGTTCTTTTGTTTCTCCTAATTTCTTGATTTCCTTGCATCTATTAGGCATCTCCTGTCCATTCTACTCTTTCAGCCAGCCTCTGATCTCAGATCCTATCTGCATGCTTTTTTAATTTTTTGCATCTTAGACTTTCATCTCTAGTCCCCTTTATCACCTTCCTACTTCACTTCCTGATTTTTAATTGCTTCATAGTGGATATAAATACTGCTTGTTGCTCAGTTTTGCTATTCACCTGAAGAAGGGACCTGTGTGGCCCCGAAAGCTTGTGTGTAATTCCATCTTTGTACAAGACATTTTTTGGTCCAATAAAAGGTATCAAACCTTCCATCTTCTAATGTTTTGCAAGGACCAATACGGCTGAAATCTCTTTTTTTTTTTAAACGGGTCAAAAACCTCAATTGAAAATTGCCACCCACTATCTCTTTTACCAATGTTTGCCAAAACATTTGAAAGATTATTGAGTGTCCAGCTCCAACATCAAAACATTTGAAAGATTATTGAGTGTCCAGCTTCAGCATTTTTTGGAGGACAAGAAGGTCATCAACAAATTTCAGTCGGGCTTCAGGCCACTGCATAGTACCTGCACTACTTTAGTGAAGGTTACTGGAGATATTATAGAGGCCATGGACAGGGGGATGTCATTGGGGGCAGTCTTTATAGACTTGTCCAAAGCCTTTGACACCTTGAACCATGACATCCTCCTTTCCAACCTCAATACTATCGGTATGTCTGACTATGTAACTAAATGATTTCAGCAATATCTTGCCCATAGAAAACAAGTGGTTACTATTGGGGATTGGATGTCAGAGGACACTAGTGACAGGCATACCTCAGGGCTCAATTTTGGGCCCAGTCCTGTATAACATATACATGAACAGTGTTTATATGACAGATTCCGGGGCTAAATATATATATGTGGATGATACCATTGTGTATGTTGAAGATACTCCTATAGAAAGCATTCAGCCTAAACTCCGGTGAGCTTTTGATGAATTACAGTACTGCTTACTGAAGTCTAGGCTGATTCTGAATCCTAAAAAGTTACAAGTGATGATTTTTTCTAAACAGCAAAATATGTGTCCACTGGAAACAACTCTGCAGATTAAAACTTTTAACAATTTTATCTTTGATTACATGCAGAGTTACAAATATCTGAGAATCCACATGGATTCAGCTCTGAAATGGGATCTGCATGTAGGAGCTATTGAAAAAAAAGTAGGGAAATGCTTAGGTTGTTTATATAGGAACAAGTCTTCCTTGACTTAAGCAACACAGAGGCATCTGGTTAATTCTTTCATTTTGCCGTTAATAGATTACGGGGATTGAATTTATGCAGGTACCACACTCAGCAGTTTAAAAAGACTGGACATAGCACATCATATGCTAGCGAGATCCATATTAAATACTCCTAAAAGGTCCCATAGAGTAGAACTATATGAAAAACTACAGTGGATTAACTTCTGACAAAGAAGATCTTTGCATGCTTTACTATTTCTGACAAAATGTGTCTTAGGGCAGGCCCAGATTACATTATTGATAAGCTATTACCTAGGTCAATAAAACAAGGCCTGAGGTCAACGTTAGGTCAGGAATATTGTCAACCAAATTACAGAACAAAACTGGGTAGATCACATTTCTTGTCTAGAGGACCGATGATCTGGAACTCCATATCACAAACTCTCTGATTAACAAATGGTATAATTAGCTTGGGCGATATCAAATCCTGGTTTATAAAAGAAGCAAGACAACAAACTATACTTGAATTATCTTAGTGCACTTTTGAACCTTTGAGTGAAGAACTAGTTGTAGTATGTATTTTACTAGGGTATTTATGAAATTATGTATTGTGTACATTGTGTTTAACTGTATACCTTCATATGTCCTGTATTTTGTATTGTGTATTATGTAGTTTTGCAAATTTGCACAATAAACCTCACTGGAAATGAGCTTGTCTCAGTTGAGCTATCCGATTCATTCATTCTGTAAATTAATTGAATAAAAACCTTTACTACTACTACATATCTGTAAGAACATAGGAAGTATAGTGCAGAAACAGGCATGACAGCCTATCATGACTCTCTTCCGTTTCTCTACAGCACTAGCCATTTGTCATTTTTGAACTCGTATGCTTGTCTAAATTGTTTATATAGCTCTGCTGTAATAGTTATAGCCACCAAATCAGAGTATGTGCTAGGTATCTACCAACCCCTAGGTAAAGAAATCAGGAGTTCCAGGGTACATTCAGCATGCATTTATTCTAGACACACACACACACACAAAATCAGGTTTACAATAGGAGTCTACCAAGTCAACATTAAGATAATTTATATATAATTTATCTGCCCTGGACATCCTTAATGACATGCACAATCTCATTTATAGTTGGGCCCTGCTCCTACAGTACCTAGTTTGTAACAGCTATGAAGTTTGAAATACAGAAATTTTACTTTACCAAGGTCACACAGTGATAAGGAAGTGTTAGTAGTGGAATTTTAACCAAGATCCCTCAACTAACAGATCTCCAGTGATGCACAGTGTCAGGTCCCTTTCTGTCAATCAGTACCTTGAGGGAAGGACAGTAGACTATTGTCCAGACCACCACTTTGCACTTGCCTGTTTCATTCCAATTTACCAGCTATGGTAACTACTAGACCTCACAGGCATAACGGCTTGTGGAGGCACACGTATGCTCAGCACTGTTTCTGTACAATGACACCTGCTGTTTCTTTAACAACTCTGTGGATGATGTGTTTGCAGACTATAGGATTGCACAGCAGTGACAGATCTGTTTGGTCAGGGAACTCACAGGCGACAACAGGGTAATCCACCAACAGAACTATGCGTCAAATTCCCACACTTATGTAACCCAAGAACACAGCTTGGCTATGCTAAACAGTCAAAAATGGGCCATATGCATGCAGCACTTACAGTATCATTATGAAAAAACACAGAGTAGATATTGGATTTCTTCTTCCTCGAATATACCCACTGTACCTCCTGCTCACTTGGGATATATACAGGAAATAGTAAAATGATTGCAGTTGCTTCACAGAATTTGCACTGCCTGAACGAGTTTAACTAGTGGTGTGAGAATCCTAAATGAAAAGGAAAAGAAAAGAAAAAGTAATCACAGCCCTTTAAGCTTACAGTATTTTCCCTATTTGGTTCCTCTGTCCTCTACTCTAACACTGCTGTCACCTTGCTGCACCCTTCCTCCAGCTGGGAGGGTGGCTGAGCAGTAGCCCTCAAAGCTAACACAAATACCCTCAGAGGTCAGGCAATAGGTAATGTGAGAATGTTGGTGAGTTCACTCTGGTCCTCCCAGGAGCCTAGTACTTAGCCCACTGCCAGATTTCTCTCTGGAAAGTGGCATGACATCATACCGTAAGAGTGTGGGGATGACACCAGGAGCTAGATAAATTAGCAAAGATGCCCGTAAAATAAGTTTGATTGTAAAACTGAGAACTTAACAAACTGTGTATCATAGAACCTCAGCATCTGTCAGCAGAAAAGGACTAGTAGAACTTTTTGTCTGGAGTCCTTGAAAGTTTCAAGGAACCCCAACTAAAGTACACTTCAAAGCATTTCACCTATGCCACAGTTTCATAACTGTTTCACATCTTCATAAGTGACACTGCCGATGACACCAAGGTCTGCAGCAGAGTGGATACTCAGGAGGGAGTGGAGAAAATGAAAAGGAAACTTAGAAAACTTGAGGAGGGGTCAAGGGTAAGGCAGCTGAGGTTTAATGTTAGAAAGTGTAAGGTCATGCACGTGGGGCATAGAAACCCAGGTGCTGAGTATAAAATGGGGGATGGGGGCGAGGTAAGTACTATCAGTCACTAAGAAGAAAAGGGACCTAGGAATTATAATATCTGATGACCTGAAAATAGCAGGGCAGCGTGACAGGGCAGTGGGCAGGGACAGTAGAATACTGGACTGCACAGGAAGAGGTGCCATAAGCAGAAGGAGGGAGGTGATATTACCACTGTATAGATCATTGTTGAGACCACACCAGGAATACTGTGTACAGTTCTGGGGGCTGCATTTCAGAAAACACATGGTCGGGGTAGAGGCAGTCTAAAGAAGGGGCAGCAAAAATGGCAGGTGGGTTGCATGAGAAACAGTACAATGAAGGACTGGGGGATCTCAGTATGTACACACCGGAGGAGAGGAGGGAGAGACCAGTCATGATAGAGACCTACAAGGATATCTCGGGAGTGAACAGGGTACAGACATGGAACCTATTTCCAATGAAACAGTGCAACAGAACAAGAGGGCATGCAACAAAGCTAAAACAGAGGACGTTTAAGAGGGACGTGAGGAAATACTACTTCACTGAAAGAGTTGTGGATGCCTGGAACAGCCTGCTACAAGAGGTAGTAGGGGCAAAAACTGTGGGGGTTTCAAACATGCATGGGATAAACATAAGGAACACTAGTAAATAAAAGGGGGAGGTTGCCAGAGACCAGTTAGGGTCTATTGGGACAGAATAGGCAGGAAAAAATAGACAGACTGGGAAGCAAGCGGTTCTTTTCTACCGACAAATTTTGTTTATATGTTTCAAGACCCGTCCTCCCCAACCCAGCAACAGGAAAAACAAGTTTCACATTCGTGTTTCAAATGGCGATCTCTGTTTTGTACCCATCTAGCACTTTGTCTTACCTTTTATTTACAATTAGCAAGTCCCACTTTAAAAGCACAACAACACACGCTGGGGTTTCTGGGTTGACTGAGCTCAATATCCCATGGTAACAGGTGACTGAAGCCACTCGGCCTCGTCTCACGGCTAGGAGAGACTTTTTATCACACCAGGATATTTTTCTAAACAGAGAGCAGAGCACTTATTGCAAGGCATGATTTAGCCCCAGGGACTACCTGGAAACGAAATACCTCTCCTCTAGTAGCCACGCAGCTGTAGTCACCATCACTAATGCACCTCTGATGAGGTCCTGGTGGGTGGAGTGAAACATTTGGTGGAGGGAGAGATGACTATTATTGTCTCGCCAGAGGTACCAGTGTCCAACATGTGCTGGGAATTGTATTAATTTGCACTTGTTTTAATGTTTTAAAGAATTTTTCAGCACCAATAAAATTGCAGTTGGAGGCCATGTAACTCTGGTTTCTCCACAAAATCATCCATTGTTACATTGTGAGCCCAAGGCAAGTGGGCTCCCCAGTCACCCAGATAATTCCTCTTAGCAGCAGGATCTGCTTTTCATTGTACTGGAATATTTACTTCAACTGAAACATGGATTGCTTACTGAGGGGTGGTACATTTTATTTATTTATTTATTGAAACTTTTCACCAGGAAGGCATACTGAACAACAAGTTGCTTGTTTCCTAGTGCAACCTGGGTGGAGTACAACTGTATAAAGAATTAGACATACAGTTTAATATTTAACATATCCAGAAATTAAACATTCAATTACACTTGTAACAAGACACACAGTTAAAAAATATCATAAATAATCATACAGTCCCATTTGTGACATACCATACAATTAAATATAATTACTGGTGACCCCCTTTAATAACCTGAATTCAGACACAGTACAAATGCCGTAATAACTCGAAATCAAGTTATTACGGCATTTCTCAAAGTTGCAGTCACTGTTAGATTTCTCGAGCGGTACTCTGCGCTCGAGACAGCTCGTGCGTTAATTCAGACATTTTCCCCCAGCAAAACGCTTCTGCTTACCACTGCCACCTTCAGCACAACTATACCCCCAGCACAAGTAACTCGCTAAAAACACTTCAGAATCCCTCAATTTTCTGTCTTTTGCAGAACACAAAAACACTGTGCAACAGTGTCAATTTCAACACACTCCCTTGTATTTTTTTCTTCGGTATTATAAGTCACCACAGCAACCGGAAGATCTTCGTTGCCACACCAACACTTCCTGCTCTGCACACTGCAAACAGAAACATCTGAAACAAGTTCCTCAAAATTTCAAATTTCTACCTTACTAAACCACTTTCTTAAATGTTAAGTAACTCGTTCACCACTGTTTAACTGCGATCACCAGCGGACTTCTACAACGTACGCCACCAGAATTCTCACGGACTCCTGGTATTTAAACAATTCAAAGTTCTGCATTTAAAGAAAAAAAAAAGTACTGTTCTTCGTAGTTTTTAACATCTAAAAAACTATGTTAAATCAGTTTAATAATGCCTATTGTGGTACATGACTTTCAAATAAAACAAATTCTGAACAAAAAACAGGACTTTTTTTTCCTATAAGAAAAACGCCAGGTAAGACTCTGCACCAGTAATTATAAAAAACAAAAGATATGCAAGTGTGTGCTTGAATAGCATTGACACCCCGGTCTGTGATGACTACTAAACCTATGGGTCATCACACACCTCGGGTGTGAAAAAAAATATTCATAACACACACGTTCATATCCATTATTTTCTATATATCATACCTGTGGAATATGTACAGTATATGGAAGTGGCATATCTGAGGAACATACAGTAGTACAGAAATTTAATGTAGCCTTGGAGCCAACTCCTTGCAGGACTGGATCACAGTTAATTAATTATTTAATTTATTTATGTCTTTGATAACTGGGTAGGTGGGCTGATCCAAAAAGACCAATTTCAGCCACGACCCTGGCCAAACAGAATGGCAAGCGAAAACCAAAAACTGGACATCAGTAGTTGTACAAAAATACATATCCAAGCAGTAATACAGGTACAGGTACAGGTCCAGGGCGTAGAAAACAAACGGGATACAGAGAGAGAAGCATCGTAAACAGTATGTAGTGCTAACTGTGCAGAGCAGCGGTTTGTACAAATAAACAGAAAAATAGGTTTATACACAAGGGCAGACAAAACAAAAAGGGCAAATTATTAGCTCAAGTGAACAAATTCCTTTGATTAAGTGCAGGGAGGTGGGGGGGCAGGAGAGAGGTGGATGTAAGGGATAGGGAATGGAAGGGAAGGATGAGTCATACCTGGAACTGGCCCCTTCAGAGTGCGGAGATCACTGCCAGTGGCGGAATGAGGCAAGGACTCAGAATAAGGGGCAGGAGTAGGCAAGGACAGGTTGGGTAGAGATAGTAAAGAGGATGGTAAAGGGAAGGAGGAGGAGGGGTGGGAGAAATTTGCCTAAGACTAGGCCTCTTAGGATACTGAGAACCCTGCCAGAGAGCAGAGTCAGGTGAGGATCAGTTAGGTAGAGAGGATAGAGTGGAAGGGGGTGGGAAAGAAGAGTCATTTCCCAGTTCTGGACCCTTCCAGGATGCTAAAAACCCTGCCAGGGGGCAGAACTAGGAGAGTACAAGTTGGGAAGAGAGAAAAGAAAGGATGAAGTGAAAAGGAGGGAACACACATCCTGCTTAAGCACTGCATATGCCAAGCAGTCCCAGCATGAGTGGTACCAGTATGGGAATGCAAACATTATACAGTCAGTATAAAAACAAATGTCAGTAATATAACAATAGGAGTACATAGAAAATTTAAATATATAAAAAGCAGCAAACTGCATAAAAACAATAATAATAAAGGGTTTTTATCAGTGGTTCAGTGGGACAGCAGGTGACATGGTACCACTTCCCCACAGAAGAGTATTTAAACCCCATATCCCCAAGCATCCTTTGGATGCATGTTTCTTTGCTGCAGCTGCATGGCTGCTGGTTCTTCCCCTGCCCCACCTGCTCTTCCTACCTCTGCCAGTTTGTGTGCTCCCTCGTTCTCCTCCTGGTCTGTTGGCTGCACTGCCTCGGCAGCTCTTGCTGCTGTACTCCTGGTAGGAGTTTCACATTTTGAAGACCGTAAGCAAGACTGTTTGAAGTCACACTGGCTCTCCGGCCTGTTGGCTCTACTGCCTCTGTTTTGCTGCTGGCATCTGGTGTTTTGAGTATTCTGCCATTCCCTTTCTGGCCTTGGTTACTCCTGTGAGCTGATGCTGGTGGTCCTTGCGGCAGTCAGTGCTTTCAGTTCCGAGATTCATCTGGCTCACAGCTGTCACTTTTGTTGCCTCCAGGCACTGCCTCCTTGCTACCGATCCACAGCTTCCCCTCCTGCTGTGCTGGAATTCCCAGCTCTTTGTTACTTCTGCTCTCCCCAATAATCCTCTCATGTTGGGAGCCACAGGTGCCGTTTTCATTTGTTGATGCTGCTGATCTTGTGCTGCCTCCCCCCCCCATCCTCTGTCCACCCTACTGCTGCCCTGTTCTGCATTACCACTGCTGGCCTCACACTCCCCTGTCTTGCTTCAGGGCCCCTGCCTTTCTCTCCTCTACTGCCTTCCCCATGTCTTCTCTCCAACATTTTTCTCCCTTCCCTGCTTTCCTCGCCTTGCTCTCTGACATTGTATTACAGTAACTGCATCCTTTTCTGCTTTGCTCTTTTGGACTCCCCACTCATGCTCTGCAACCTTACCATATCACCTACACCCTCCTTACCATACCATCTACCCAGGTATTTCCCCTCATCATGCATCCTACCACCTACATGGGCACTTGTCCTCCTCATCAATTAATGACTTTGACTTCATACTCCTCATCATACTCCAGGAGTACCCCTTACTTACCACTGCAGCTCAGTAAATCATGATGAGCTCATTCTTTACTTCTTCCCTGAAATCCTCATCCTGAGGGTGGGGCCCTCACAAAGTGGGGGCTCCTTTAGCCATGTAGATGCACTCAGCAGCAGCTCTCAGTGTGGTATTTCTGACTTCCAGTGCCTGAAACTTGTGGCCCCCTCATCACATGGCATCTCTTAGGGCAGTTCTTCTTGTGCAGTGTCTGGCTAAGGGCTGCTGCGTCTTGAGCCATATCATCTTTTATTTAGCGCCCCATTCATCGTCATCATCATCATCATCATCGGTTTAGGTCTGCTTGAGGATCTGGGGCCCAGCGAGAGGCTATTCTGCAGATACTTCTATCTTTCAGCCACAAGTGGGGGCCTTTATACCAAGCAGACTGACATGGTGGCACCTCACAGAGTTGTTCTGTACAAAGAACTAAAGGACAGAGGCAGAGGCACTTTCCCAATCAAATTCATCCCTGCATAATTGTATTCCAAGTTTGAGCAATATTCATCATTACAAGCAATCTTTAGCTTGGAGGGAATAGCGGTCACCAGAGGTTTACTCCACAGGTTTTCTCTCCTTCATGTTTAAGGTTATACTGTACTATCAATTAATACTAATTATTAATTATACCACCTGGAGTTGGAGTGAGATGATGATCCCATATTCTCGATAATGGAATCACTTCTGAAAGAAAGAATTGTTGAGTACCTAGAGGCCAGTACCTAGAGGTCAGTGGGGCATAGGACCCAAGGCAGCATGGATTCACAGCTGGAAGGTCATGTCAGACAAATCTAACAGATTTCTTTGACTGGGTGACCAAAGTAGTAGACCAGGGAGGAGCAGTGGACATGGCCTACCTAGACTTTAGCAAGGCATTTGACACAGTCCAACACAAAAGATTAATAAACAAGTTAGCCAGCCTGGGAGTGGATCCCAGGGTAGTAGAGCCTGGGCAAAACATTGGCTGGATAACAGGACACAGAGGGTAATAGTAAATGGAGTCCACTCTGAAGAAAGGGGAGTTACTCGCTGGGTGCTGCAGGGTACAGTACTGGGACTGGTCTTCTTTAATGTCTTTATAGGTAACATTGTGGAGGGACTGGAAGGAAAAGCATGCCTCTTTGCAGACAACACAAAGATCTGCAACAGGGTTGATACACAAGGGGGGGTGGAAAGGATGAGAAGGGACTTGGCAAGGTTGGAGGAATAGTCAAAAGTATGGTAGCTTAGATTCAGTGCAGAGAAGTGCAAAGTAATGCACCTGGGAAACAAAAACCCAGAGGAAGAGTACACAATGGGTGGGGAGGTACTAACAACAACAAAAATGGAAAGGGACCTGGGGATAGTCGTATCAGATGACCTAAAGGTAGGCAAGCAATGTAAGAAGGCAGTAAGGAAGGCTGCGGAATACTGGGATGCATAGAGAGAGGCATCATCAGTAGACAACAGGAAGTTGTTATCCCTCTTTGCAGACAGTTGGTGAGATCCCATCTGGAGTACTGTGTGTAGTTCTGGAGACCCCATCTCTGCAAGGACATAGACAGGATGGAGGCAGTCCAGAGGAGGGCAACTAAAATGGTACAGGGTCTGCACCAGAAGCCATACGAAGAGAGGCTAAAGGAGCTTAATATGTATACCCTTGAGGAAAAGAGGGAGAGGGGGGACATGACAGAAACTTTCAAGTACCTTAAGGGAATCAACAAAGTTCAAGAGGGTAGCATCTTTCAGAAAAAGAAATGTGCAAGAACAAGGGGGCACAATTTGAAGATAGAGGGAGGATGGCTCCGGGGCAACGTGAGGAAGTATATTTTCATGGAGAGGGTGATGGACGCATGGAACAGCCTTCCTAAGGAGGTTGCGTGGTCAAAAACAGTGGGGGAATTCAAGAATGCATGGGACACACATAAGGCAATTCGAGTGGGGGTTAAGAGGAAGTAGGCTGTTGGTTAACTAGGATCTGCAGTCTATCCAGTAGGTATGGAAATGGGCAGACTGGGTGGGCCAAGCAGTCCTTATCTGCCATCAAAAGTCTCTGTTTCTATGTTTCTATGGCATCTCCCTGACTCCATCTCATCTCTCCATACATAAAATTAGTACTGTTTTTGTTTCATTCACTTGTGCTTTTTGTCCTTCTTCCCTAAAGTACCTTTGGTCTAAGGGGACTTGAAGCAACTCCTGAGGTGACCCCCCCCCCCACTTAAGAGAGTTCCTGTGTCTTCATGCACACTGAAAGGGTGGTAGACCCCTGTAGCAGGAACATAGAGCATATGCCAACGTTGCAGTCTATGCTGCACAAGTATTATATGTACTGCCTTCAAGACAACCCCCAGTACCTAACTTCTCTTGCCAATCATTTCCTTCCATCATCATCCCAATCCTGCTTAACCTTACTAACCATTCCCCTATAATGCCAATGTATTCCAACATAAAGAACCCAATGGTCCACTTAATTAAGCAATAAGGTACGACTGGGTGTGTGTTATCGTCTAATAACGTCACTCCTGGGGTGGGTTGAAGCACGAGGCAAAGCCAAGTGCTTCCACCAACCCAGGAGTGACGTTATTACATGATAACACATACCCTGGAGTGCCTTATTGCTATTATACAATGGCGCATTTAAGTATATAGACAAAAAGAGAAAAAAAAACAATTTTTTATGCATTTTTATTTAATTTTTTGTGGGTGGAGGAGCATGTTTTAAAAAAAAAGTCCAGTATACGTTTCTGCCACTAGAGGGAGCTGTTACCCTAATCAGTGTGCTCTGCCCAGTCTGATATTTAACTGTGTTTTATGGTATTTTGACCTCTACCCCCTCACCCGTGGCCATTCTTGAAAAGAGAATGGATTTGAAGTTTGTTTCTCTTTTTATTTTACGGTTTAATTTACTTGTTTTACTGGTGGTTGCGGAGCCTGTCAGCGGTTGTGAGGAATGTACTTGATGTCCCGGTTTCAGATTGACACTGTCGGACCGAATCTGTATTCGAGGTTTTCCTGGTACACTTTCTAATATTTCTTGTTTGTACCGGGAGAACACTTCAGGAAAATGGTGAAGGTGGAGCGTTGAATTGAGACAGGCGGCGAGGGGAGGACCATGAGTACGCGCCTGAGAAGCCGCTCTGTGTGTTGGTATGTTTAAATTAAAACAAAAAAAAAATGCTTGGAGGGAGGGTGAATGTATACCAATTTAAAAATGAACAAAACCATGCTTGTGGTTGCTTGCAGTTGGGGAATGGAAATCCATCTGATTCATTTTGGTTTCTGCTGTTTAGTCAAACCGCTGCCGTCGAGAGAAAGAAAGAAAAAAAGCGAGCTCTGTTTTTTATTGTTGAAGCCAGTATTTGTTGTGACTGACTTAGCTGTGGAAAGAGTTGATGTTTCTGGGGTGTAAGCGGGGGGTCAGCGTTCAGCATGACGGTCCATAGTGGCAGTAAGTTGTGGCAGGGAGGTGTGATTTCTATGTTATGTGGTCATGTGTGTGTCTGGCCTTTATACAGTGATGTTATCATGTAATAACATCACTGTTCCAGGAACTCACTGACCAATCAGAGGGCAGGAAATCTTCTTGCCATTGTATAATAGGCTTTAGCCCATGATTCACTTGGGCAGTGGGCAACACACATCACTACCACCATTGACCAATATTTAAACCACGCATGCCCAAGCATCCCTTGGATGCTCATTTCTTTGCTCACACAAATCCTCCCCTCCTTCTCTGGGAGTACCTTTCTTTCCTCAGGTTTGGGTCTTCTTCTCCATGGCACCTTTGGTCTTCTAAGGTGACTCCCATGACACCTTTAGGTGTCGAACCCTCTTCAAGAGTGATCCAGTGTAATCACGGCATGCTGAAAGGTGGTAGTACATACTGTAGATACATAGATAATGATGGCAGAAATACGTCCATCATCCAGTCTGCCTACTCTACCTTACTACTCTGCACTGGCTCTACTGACTATATATAATATTGCAGTCCCTATAGCTGGAACAGAGAGAGCATACTCCAAAGTACAAATTAACGGTATGTTGCATAATCATTCTATGTACCTACTACCTGCCTCTAGACTACCCCCAAACCTACCTTTCCTTACAAACCATCTGCCTCCATCATCATTTCAAACCTATCAGACCTTACCAGTCATTCCCATATGTTGCCAAGACTTTCCAACATAAGGAGCTTGATGGTCCATTGAATAATAATAATAATAATCTTTCAACAGTGAAAAGAACCAAATGTTGAACAAAGAGACACACCTGTCTCATGGGAACTGGATTCTGGACAGTCAGAATGGCTTATTTTTAGAAAAATAAATAGCTCATGTGGACAACGAGTCCCATTGGCTATATATGGTTCCCCAGAAAAACAAGCCTGTTTGGCTGTTTGATGTTGCTGAAGGGAATGCAGAAGCCAGCAGGCTACAGTGTCTCAGGAAAAGAGATAACAGGGCACAGTCTTGAGCCAAATGAAAAAAGGTATGATTAGATATAAAAAGTAAGCTTGCTCACTTTATTAGTCTTGAAATGTTAGACAATACCCTGCTGCGGTAATAGTCCCCCTGGCACTCACTTGAAAAGTAGGTATTGCACCTAAATGTGGATTTCCTGCTGTGTCAAATTCTAATAAATAAATACAAATGTCATGTAATGGGTAACAGAAATGAGGGGAGATAGTCACATGAGTCAGACATAGACTCACAGGATGCAACTGCTAGGAGTGCAGGAGAAGACTAGATGGACCACTGTAAAACTGCAGAACAAAAAATAGTTGCACTCAGCCAGCTGATAGTGTCAAACTGCCGATGCAATGTTATCTGCATGTTGTAGCAGAAATTAGACACATTCAGGCAAACAGCCCCACCATTTCACGAGGTACTACTACTTCAACAGGGGGCCACCAGTAAAGTGGTAGTGTGCCTTGAAACACTGGGGCTGTTTGCACTTCTTTTTCTTAAACTCAAGTTTATTGAACAACTTGAGTACAGGGTACATTTCAACATAAAACAATACTGTTATTTATACATTAGCTTCATTGCATATAGTACATTACAACAGTGGTTTGCAGGTTATTTCTTACTTCTTTATAGACTTCAGCAATTATTTTCAATCTCAATTACATCAGGAATTATCAGTGGTGAGGCATTAGGCATCATCTCTCTCCCCCTCATGCAATATCTTCCTTTTTTACTCAATTCTTAGATTTGCTTTCTTCTGGGAGGGTAGATAACTCTGGTTATTGGGACCAGACTACTACCACATCTAATGCCCAGGGTGTTTGGCCTTATATTTGGAAAAATCTATATAAATATTTAAAATGGGATAGATATCGCTATGTACAGTTTCAAATGTTACATAACCTTTATTATATTCCGGTCAAGTTGTTTCAAATGGGTAAATTGGCTTCTGATGTATGTACTCGTTGTGGTAAAGATATGAGTACATTATTGCATATTATGTGGGAATGAGCCCTTTCTCTCTCTCCTTAATGCCAACCTGTTTTTTCCCCCTGTATGGCAACCAGGCAGACAGTAGTTATTTCACTATTTTAGGTGCAATCCACACAGCACATAGAAAATTTAGTGATCTAGTCGCTCTCAAGATCTCCCCACCAAAGTCATAGCGTTATTCCTTCTATGCTAGCTACTTCTACTGCTCACCACCTCACTCCTCCAATTCTTTTCACTCCTCTTTCCCAGCCATTGTTCCTTGCCCCCTCCCCCCTTGTCTCCTCTTCTGGCCCACAAACACCAAACTGGCGCTTTTCACTCTCCTACTGCTTCTTCTGCAATCCCCCTCACCCTCACCCATTTTCAGGTCTAAACATCCCCCTTCACACCCACTTCTTCCGCTGTGGTCCACCCCGTCTGGCCTCTTTACCTCGTCACTACCTCTCAAACCCTCCATCTGCCTGTGGCTCTCTCTCATACTACCTCAATAGCTCTGACAGTGCCAGATCATGGAGAGCTTTAAGACAGCTTTGAAGACTTACTTGTTCTGCCAGGCTTCTGGTGATTTTGTATAATATTCTGCTCTTGTTTGTATTTATAGTTTGTCTTAAATCATGTGGTCATTGTTTTACTGTTTTAACTGTTTTAAGATTTGTACAGCGCTTTGGTTTCAGATACTGCACTTATAAATAAAGTTTATTATTATTATTATTTAACAGGACCCTAGACTCTTCCTCCTCCTCTCCTACCCCTGGTTCTCTACCAAGCGCATATCTGTCACTCGAGTTAAATGCTCAAGGCTCCACATATCAAAGTTGCTACCACTCATCACAAGGTTTTCCAGGACCCTTATCCTCCTCCTCCTACTCCTCACCAGAACCATCCATCCAAACTCTGGTCCTGGTAACCCCTGCCCCTTTCCCGTTTTATCCCACACTAATAAAGGGAAAAAACATTAGCACAGTCCACCTGAACATACAGAGTCTCCCAGCTAAAATAGATGCTTTCCAGGCCTAGGTAGCTGTAAATGACTTTGACGTTATTGCACTCTCAGAAACCTGGCTCTCTCACAAAATCGCTGATGGGGAGCTCAAACTCAGCGGATTCACCTCTGTCAGGATAGACAGACAGGGAAAAAAGGGGGCGGCTGCCATGTTCTTCGTTTCCAATAAGTTCTCTTTCACCAAACACAATCTCAGCTCTGAGTTTATCCTGCTTCAGACCCTTTCCATTAACCTATTTCTCGGACAAAATAAAACCCTCACCCTCACTACCACCTATCTCCCCCCAGGATCCCTTCCCTCCGACCTGTAGTCCTTGCTAACCCTCAAACACTCCCTTCCTCTTAAAAGGGAGTGGGTTCTTCTCAGGGACTTCAACATAAATTGGTTCTGAGGCCAAGCCGACACCGCCAAATCATGGATCGCCGACCTTGGCCTTCACCAGCTTATCTCCACACCCACAAGGTCAAATTATAAGATGGGAACTCTGTCGCTAATCAACTGGGTCATCGTCTGCAACCCCTCCCGCATCACAAACTCCGGAGTATTGCCAGACTGCATCAGTGATCACTGTGCCACCTGCTGTCTATGGTCGGCCCAGTGCCCCAAACCCCCCCCAAAGTTCATCTTCTCTAGACACTGGACAAATAACTCCATCGAAAATATTACACACGATCTCAGCCTAGTCAACTGGTCAATTACTGCTGCACCAGGTAACCTCAACTCTACCCTTGACAGATTCTCTGCCATCTTCAACAGTGTATGCAACAAATATGCCCCTCCCCAAAAAAATCAAGGTTAGGGGACATGTTAATGAATAGGTATCATCCAACATCATTAAATTGATGAGGACCAGAGACAAGGCCTGGGCCCGTTACACCAAGCACAGAGACCCTGCCCATCTCTCCCTCTACAAAGCACTCAGAAATAAGTGCAAATCAGTCGTCAGGAAAGCCAAAATTGACTTTTTCCATAATAAACAATTTGGGGAAACATCCAACCCCCGTCAACTTTGGGTCACACTCAACTCACTACTCGGGAAATGCAAAAATATCGAACCTATCACTCTGATCCATGGTGGCAAGCAGACCAACGACCCTTCAGAAGTAGCTAACATTTTATACTTATTCTTTGGTGACCTCGACAAATATAAACCCTCCCTCCACCCCTCCCTCATCCACCTCCTACCCCCCGCCCCAATCCTACGTCCGAGCCCTGCCCCAGATTCTATTTTTTTCCATACATATTTTATGGATTTTGTCTTTTTTTTATCCCCAGTCCCACTCTCACGCATCCCTGACATGACGCACTCATGTGGATGCACATGTACGCACACCCTATGGGACGCCCCACCCTACCGGTCACTCTGGTACCACCTGCACCTATCACCGGACCTCTATCCAGTTATGGTGGGACTACGGTAAGGCGACCCCCCCCCTCTTCCCGGGAGAGGAGAGCCACTGTTCAATCCTGCTACCACCCCCTCCCCCCATGCCAGATTCTATTTTAGGGTCCTAAAACCCTCGGACACCATACAGCTCATCCAAAGTAACAACCTTAAACCCAGCAAAGGGGTGGATGGAATCGACTTTAAAATCCTTAAACTGGTCATCAACTCCTCAGTGGTCCCCATCACCAATATACTAAACCGCTCACTTTGCTCCAGCTATTTCCCCAGCACCTGGAAAACCGCCACCATCAAACCACTGTTCAAGTCAGGGTCAAGGAATGAAGCAGGGAATTACCGACCTAGTTCCCTTCTTGCTCCCCTCTCCAAAATCATTAAAAAAGTTGTTCATACCCAGCTCACCGCCTTCCTCGACCATCATAACTTGCTCTCTGTTGGCCAGCATGGTTTCAGATCCGGACATAGCACCAAAACCGCCTTGGTCAGGTTCACCAGTGATATCCTCAAGGCAAGCGGTAAGGGCCAGTACACAGGCTCTGTCTTCATGGACCTGACAAAGCCGTTCGACCTGGTCGACCATTGCCTTCTCCTGGACACCCTCAAAGGCTTGCACGTATCTGAAAACTCTGTCAAATGGGTCAGAAGCTACCTCTCTGGCAGATTACAGAAAACTAATATCAATGGTCATTTTTCTGCTGGGAGTACCCCATCCTAGGCCCACTCCTGTTCTCACTCTTCATCAATAACCTCCCTTCCATCTGCCAAACCACCCAACTAGTCCTTTACACTGATGACACGGCCCTCTACTGCAGCAACACTAACCTGGACACAATGTTCAGTAACTTGCAGGCTGACTTCAGCAAGCTACACACTTGGTTCTCTGCCAAAGACATGGTTCTCAACTCCAAGAAGACCAAGTTTATTATCTTCTCTGGCCCAAAAAAAACCTCAGTCACGGGCTGATCCCTCTCAGACAATCTTGGTAACATCATAGAACAAGTCTATGAATTCAAATACCTTGGACTGTACTTAGACCCTCACCTGACCTACAATATCCATATTACCAACCTCATCAAGAAAATCAATATGAGGCTAGGTCTCTTATACCAAATCAGAAAGTTCCTTATCCCCATCTCCTGACTATGCCTCACCAGCTCCCTTCTCCTGCCCCTCCATGATTATGGCTCTACTGTCTACCCCCCCTCAATACATTCCCCCTTTTCTCCAAACTCAGGACTACATACAATAATATTGCACGCTTCGTGACCTGCCTCCCCAGGATGACCCATCACTGCACCCTCTATGCCTCCCTCAACTAGCTCACCCTTGAAGGCAGGTTCCAACTTAAAATGCTCTCTTTCCTACACAAAGTTCACCATAACCTGCTGCTGATCAGCGTTAATTCCCTTTTCCCCTTATTGGTTCCCAAGCACAGTACAAGAGGGGCCGCCTATCATATCTTCGACACCCCTTTTTACCGCACCAAGCATGTGCAGAACTCTATCACATACAAGGGCCCTAAGTTTTACAATAAACTGCCTCCAGAACTTTAGGCCTGTAGTTCAATTTGCTCATTCACCTCACCTCAAGGATCACCTCCTCCAATCCACCACGTGTCTGCCTTGGTAGGTAACCCCCTGAATATCCACCAACCCTTGCGGTACCTTAGAGTTTATATGTATCTGTATATTTGGCTCTGTTGTTGTGCGCTCTGTATTTTTTTTTCTAATCTAGATGCTCTTGTCATGTACACTGTTCCTATTAATCTAGATGCTCCTGTCATGTACACTGTTCCTATTGTAAATACCATAAAATTTTGCAAATACTGAGGCCTATTCACAAAAAAATCATGCAAGAGGCGCGTATCGGGGCATGCAGCTCTGCACCCGAAGGATTTCCGTGTGGGGACACAGTCACGAACACCAGCCCCCGCCCGGCTACCTTACATGGTCCTGCCCCCACTGGCACACAGGTCCACGGGGGGCAGGCAGGTGTGGAACTGTGGATTCTGGCAGGCAATTGTCTGCCCAGGCAGGGACTCACAGTGGATCCCTTGCACGCTACGGGCGCCATGTTGCCAGCCAGTATGCAGTGTGCTGACTGAGCTGAGGAGGAGGTCTAACCGGTCCACCTGACCCCAGCCTCCTGCAGTGCCCCAACGGCAGGGGCAGCATTGTTGGGGGGGCCAATGCCCTCTGCCAAGTCCGCTGCATCTGGAGGCAGCCTCCTTGGGGGGGGCACATAACCAGCCCCGGTGGTTTACGGCTGCCTCCCAGACGTGGAGCCAGAGCTCCCATGCAGCACTCTGCAGAGTCGTGCATGCTGCAGTGCTTGCTCACCCCTTTTTTACCCCCAGCCCACTCCGGGAGCTCCGCGATCAGCCAGGGATCGGGTGCATTGGGGGGGGCATCACTTTCGGGAATGGGGTGGAGGGGGCACAGTGCGTACTGGCAGCTGTGCACCCAACTGACGTGGCATGTAGCCACTGCAGCCATTCGTGAATGGGCCCTAATGTTTTTACCTTTTTCTCTGTATCATCGAATTTCTGTACCACTGGACATTTGTAAAAATTGGCATTTTTGCTCACATACTTTCCCGTATAAAAATAAAATTGAATTGAACTGAATGCGAGAAAGTTACCCCTTTCTCGGACTCTATACATCAGCACCTATACCCTCTCTTGGGATTAGAAGAGGCTTTTCTCCCGGAAATCTGTTGGGATTACATAAGAAGGGGTGCTACTTGGTAGACAATGTAATCACATGGCTCTTATTTCGGCCTGTGCTAAGAAAATAATATTGTGACATTGGTGTGGCAAGCTTGTGCCTTCTTATTTGGAATGGTACAACGAGGTGATGTTAGTCTTATGGGCAGAAAAAAAATCATAGCAAGTATGGCAGATTGTCTTACTGCCTACCAGCAAATCTAGGACCCTCTACTTGCACTGTTTTCCCTACATCCAGGTTAATTTCCTTATGCATGTACCCCTGAGAGGGTCTGATGACGGCATGGGGAGCCCCTTTATATAAGCAACTGTGTTACTAATTACCTGTGAAAACCTGGAGTGGGATTTTTCAACATGTCGCTCTACTGTTGTTTTTTATGCTATGGTCTATTTTGGGTTCCTTATATTAAGGGATTGTGATACAGTATTAGAGGGAATATACCTGCTGGAGCAGGGGGCTAGGTGGATGGGGCTGATAGGGGGGTACAAGGGTGGAGGGGGGTCTTATTTGTTTGTTTGATATTTGTTTGTTGGTAGTATTGTTTTGTGCTGTATTCCTGTAAATATTTAATAAAATGTATTCAGTTAAAAAGAAGGCATCATCTCTCTCTCTCTCTCTCTGTGTCCTGGTGACGTTGTTGTGTTTACTTTTCAAGCATGTGGTTCCCACTACCTTTTGAGGTTTTACTGTTGATTTATGTTTTTTTTTTTTAGTATGTGGCTTGTGTTCTCCGGTCTAATGGGATGAGTCTTTCTGGTTCTGCCCTTGGGCTCCCATGCGTGAGGGTTGGTCAAGGCCTGACTCCCCCGGTGTAGTGTCCAGCACACCCACCTATGTGTGAAGCTGGATGCTTGCTGGTTGACTCAGTATGTTAGTTACTCAATACTGTAACTCTCCCCCACTACTGCTAACCACTGCAAGTGCATAGGAGGTGTGGCCTGTAGCCACTGTCATGTTATGGCTTTACGGGCAGCAGTATTCATTATGTGCCATAAGTAGAATGCATTCGGTCCTCTCACCTCATCAGAAAAAAGGCCAAGGATGGCTTGTTGAGTTGAGAGTGGGGTTTCCAGTGCAAATAGTTCTGTTAGCATCTTGGTGATCTGCTTCTAAAAGTCTACCAATCTCGGGCATGACCAAAATATATGCATATGCTGAGCCTTCGCTTCTGTGCACTGTCTCCACTAAGTGCTTGGGAAGCATTCTGTGCCCACTTTCCTTGAATGGCACAGGTAGAGAAAAATCAAGTTTTCACTTGCCAGGCAAATTCCTGCCATAGTGGAGAGCTTGTGGTTTTAAAGGCTGTGAGGAAGGCGTTATTCCATTCCTTGTCTGAGAGGCCTATTTGCATTTAACTTGCCCATTTTTGTTTGACAGCACATGGTCCTTTTGCAAGTTTTGTAGAGCCTTATAGAGGGCAGATATGTGTCCAGTAGTTATTTCCCCTTTCAGAATGGCCTCCATGGTGGCTAACAGTTGTGTGATTCGTGGTGTGTACCTTACTGCCCTGGTCTGAGTCTATATGTGGGCCCTGACTTGTAGGTATCTAAAATGATCCATATGGGTTAGGCTGAAGCTGTGTTGAAGTGTTTTAAAGTCTGTCAGCTGGCCCCTTTGTATAACTGGATGGATGCACATAATCCACAGTAGGCCCACCTTTTTTTTTTCCCTTTCCATCTTCTGTTTTCCCCCCCAGGCAACCGTAGGCAGGACACTCCACCTTAACAGTCACCTGGAACCATCCACCACTCCCCCGATACCACCAAGCACCATTCCCCCATGGATTTCCACCCATGCCGGGGTGGGAAGGGGGATGACCACCCCCCACCCAGGACACAACCCAGATAAGAGCAATTATGGGCAGTCCGATGGCAAAGCGTGATGCTGGTTGGCTGGCAGGGCTTCACAGAACCTGCGGTTACCCTTCCTTTTTCTGCCTTCTGTCCCTTCCCGTTCGTGGCCGTGAACACGTGCATGTGGTGGCACATGCGCACCACATGCCATGCTCTTGCCTTCCTAACTCCAACACTGCCACACAGCCTCTACCAGAAGGCAGCCAAGGAGCAGGACAACATCCCCCCATCCCCTGGAGAAGAGAGCCGTTGTCAGATGCTCGATCTTCTCCTTCCCCCACTGACAACCCCCAGCAACCCAAACTCACTCCTGAGACCAGGTCACCTGTGTGGCGCAAGGTGTGGTATCCAGCACCTCAACCCTCAGCTCAACCAGGCCGTCTTGGGCCCACCTTTTATAGGTTGGATCAACTTGGGCTGGTTGGAAGGTTCAGTCCCACACCAACCATCTAAAGGGCCATATATAAGGGTTCAAGTTGAACCCATCCCACACTCTGTATCCTCCTGCTAGGGTGGCTTGCACTGTTGCTAAGGTAATGTCTGTGTTTCTTCATCCGTAGGAGAGATCCATAGCCTTTGCTCCCAGAGGTGCTCCTCCCTCCTCCCCCTGCTCTGTCTGCTTCCACTTTGCCTGGTATTCAGGCACTGCCCAAAGTAGAAGGACCAAAGATATGTGGCCAGGTAATGGTCTTCAGTCTGGTATCAGCCCTCTCCCCACCACCAATTTACCTGCCTGCAGTTGCTTGTATTTCATCCTGGGGCACTTGCCCGCCCATAAGTAGAGGGAGTTTTGCCAGTGCCTAAATTATTTTTGGGGGATAGGAATGGGTAAGCTTCAGAAAAGATGCAGGTATTGCAGGAGGAAGTTCATCGTTACTGATTCAATTCAGAAATATTGGGGGAAGCTTACTGTGGCCCATCTGTTTAAGCCTTCTTGCACTTTTTTAATTAGTGGGATAAAGTTGGCATTATACAGCTTGTAGAGACTTTTCGTGAGCTACATGCCCAAGTATCTCATTTATTTTCCTTGCTAAGTTAGACAGTTTCGGTGATGTGTGCAGAGGATTTGTAATTAAATTTGAGTACTTCTGTTTTTGTTTATTGAGCACATATCCGGCCAAACTTCCCATCCATTTCCAGGCCTCTCCAGACTTCTGGTATCAAGGTTCCCAGCTGTCTGCATAGAGTTCTATTGTTTGTAGGGCTCCTCCCACCTCCCCTCCCTTGATGATGGAACTTTCCCTGAGCCATTTGACCCGCGGTTCGATATACAGAGTGAACAGCAGAGGCGAGAGGGGACATCCCTGCTATATTCATCTATATACAGTAGGTTAAACCTGGGGGAGACGCCACCATTCTTGTGGATGTATGCCTGGGGCAAGTGGTACAGGGTTTTTATGCCATTGATAAAATTTCATGGGAGGCCAGACTGCTCTATGGCCAGGAACAGAAAGTTCCATATCACCTTGTCAAAGGCTTTTTCTGCATGCAGGCTCATGACACATGCCAATGTTTTCTGCTGCCTGATTACATCTATTACATTCAGCATGCACTATATGTTATCTGGAGCTTGTCTTCCTTGCATGAAGATGGTTTGGTCTAGGCCTATGATGCTCAGCAGCAGTGGGGTGAGGCGTTTTGCTAGTATGGAAGAGTATATTTTATAGTCTGTGCTGAGGAGCAATATAGGATGGTAAGAGGTGCAAAGTGTAGGATCTTTCCCTTCCCTTAGCAGTACCGATATGATGGCATGGCTCCAGGAGGGTGGTAGCCCCCCTCATGCCAAAAACTCACTTCAATGGGGGGGTGTCACCTCCTCCTAGAGGGCCTTGTAGAACGCCCTCCCCCATAGCCGTCTGGCCCCTGATGTTTCCCTGCTTTGAGGTTTTTGATGCCCATCATAATCTCTAAATTGGAAATCAGAGCAGTTAATGTAGCACAATGGGCCTCTGTAAATCGACGCAGATTGAGGGACTGGAGGAATTCCTGTTTGGGCAACAATCTTAAGTCTAAGTGAGCACTATACAGGGCTTTGTAGTATGTCACAAAGGCTTCAGAGATTTGATCGAGTTTGTGCATTGTAGAGCCCATTTGTGGATGGTTTATTTTAGTGATGGCAGCCCTGGCCGTTTGTTTTCATAGCTCGTAAGGCCCATGCCCCACTTCATAGTATTTTGGTTTTTAGTGTAGTGCACTCCATGTTTCTGTTCACTGTAACGTAACCCCTAGGTGGCGCTGTCCCAAGGGCTATTACCCCTGCCTGCGTGACTAAGCACAGGTTGAGGGGCCTGAGTTCGGTGAATGGGTGTCTCCACCCGGAGGAATGGTTCTGGGGTAGTGTAACTGCTGTTGGTATACCCCTCAGGGATGCTATAACCCCCCACCAACCCCTCTAGTGGCCTAAACAATACAGCAGTAAATAAACAATCGCATGTACCATACAACACTTTTAAACCCACACTCTGTACACTTACAGTACCACCAGGGCTGGACCAGCTGCAAAGGCCCTGGAGACCCCCTGTAAAATAAGATCCATTATACAACAGTTCAATGGCAGTACAATACCCCCCCCACAAAGGCACATGTTAGCCAGGTTAAATGTAAAAGCACAAATTCTCATTTATTCAGGAGCTTTGACAGGGGTGGGGCAATAATTTAGCAAGTGATTATTAATTCTGATTGATTTAGGTTCAGCACGCATGTACTAAGAGTCCCTCTATCACAATCACACACTCTGGGTACCCAGTTGTTAATGTAGGCTAGCCTGATGCACTGCCCGGGGTAGGCCAGGCATTGCAGTTGTCGTTGGGGCCCTTAGGAAAGAAAACAATTACATGCACATCAACCCAGAATTTGTAATCCGGAGTCGGGTGGCTCAGTTTGTGATAATAAACCCAAACAAGTAAATCAGATGACACACAATGATTGCAGCTTTGTTGCAGGGAGCTACCCTGTTGAGTACTTACACTACCCAGACCAGGAGGCAGGACTTGACGAGATGAAGACCTCTGGATGGTGTTCTGGTTTGCCAGGGGAAGCAGGGCCCACATGACTCACCGAGGTGGTCGTTACCTGTTCGATGGTGTTGAGCAGGGAGCCGAATCCCCGAGCGGGACTTTCATCAGAAATGTCTCTGCGATGGGAGAGTCACGTGATGCAGTACTCTTGCTAGCTGCACTCTCAAGGAGCTCTGCCTCATCCCTGCTCAAAATCGCTATATCCTGCGTGTCTTATAGGAATTTATACTCAAATTGGAACACCCATAGCCTGGATACACTGGAGCATCTTCCAGAGATGCTGATGGAAGCAGAAATGCCGAAAGCCTCTCCTAAGCATACCCCACCAGCAACCCCCAAGAAGGCCCCGAAGAAATCACGGGCCTCATCGCAGCAGCCTTCCCAGTCCTGTAGCCCTGGTACTGGAGGAGAGGAACCGCTAACTGTGACAAGATTCTTGGAAGAATTCCACCCTTTTAAGGCTGAGATTGCTTCTGAAATTAAAAACATTACCTCCGCCTTGGACGACCTGGCAAGGAAAACTTCTGATAATGAAGCGCGGGTAAGATCCTTGGAGAGCCGAGCCGACAAGATGGATCCGGTGATTGCACACATAAACCACCGCATCGCAAAACTGGATACGAAGGTGGAGGACCTCGAGGGCAGAAGCCGATGTAACAATGTTGTCTTAATCGGCTTACCTGAAAAGGAGGAAGGAGGGGATCCAGTAACATTTTTCCAAAAGTTTGTGGAAACAATAGCAGGCCCTTCGCCCTTCGGCCCCTGCTATAGTATTGAAAGAGCACATCATGCCCTCCGACCTATTCCACCTCATGGCGCACCCCCCCCCTCCCGTATCTTTCTGGCCAAATTCCTGAACTATCAAGCAAGACAGCTATTTCTACAGAAGGTCAAAGAGGCTAAAGATCTGCAATGGGAGGGAATAAGCCTCAGGGTAGCTCAAGATCTATCTCTGTCTGTTCGGCAACGGAGGGCCACCTTCCACCCGCTTGTTTCCAAGTTAATCACAGTGGGCATCAGGTTCAGAATGTCTTACCCGGCTAAATTGCACGTCTTCACGGCTGATACTTGGAAGGCGTACAAAGACCCAGAATCGGCATCAGCTGCACTCCAATCTGCGCTACCCAGCCTATTTAAACCTAAATGAGAGTTTTGCTTGTTTCCCCTGTAGAAATATTCCTCCTAATAGTTAAAAGGTTAAAGATCTTTCCTGACTCTTTTACCCAGTAGAGAGGGTGTGTTTTCTCCTCTTGATTTGTTTGGGAAGGGACTATTAGGGAAGGTCCCTCTGTGACTGCCTGAATTTCTCGATGGTCCCTTCAAATATCAGGGAACTGTGCACTTGGAGGCACAATACTAATTCTAGAAGATGATTATCGGAACTCTGTCACTGAGGAGTGCTACCAAAATACCAGCGGTGTTTCAAAGACTGATTACCCGAACTGTAATTAGGGTCATCCTCAGGGTATATGTACAAAATAAAAGGTAGCTGTAAGGAGCGTTTTCAGTGGTGGGATTCGAAGTTTTTGACAATGATGTAGATCATGGGTCCCCCTATTGTTCTTTTGCTGTACTACTATGGTTCCGTAGTTAGAGGGAGCCAGAGCCATACCTATGTGTATCCCTTTACTTTTAATTTGTTGTGTGCATTTTCGGGTGTTGCAACCACGGGATGGGTGCTTTCATCCCTTTTCTGTTTAAAATCTCTCCTACAGGGATAGAAGTATGGGCACTTACTGTGCTCGGGCAACCTCAAGGCATCAAAGGGGAGCATTGGCCATTATTATAAGGGTTGAAATTGCTCTATGGGATCAATCCCTGGCCTTCAGTTCCGGGACTGTAGTTCACCTGGGCAAGCCGTGGTGGGATGCAGCTTAGAATTGGACATACGTTTGACCAGAGTGCATAGCAGACCCAAGGGATACAGATCTGAGATTAATAAGGTATTAGCAAGGAGGGCCCTGGCTCGGGTTTACTGTTTCTTGTTTATTGCTCTCGGGTAATAGATCTATGACAAATGTTGAGTGTTTTCCTTGGTACTTCACTTAAGGTTTAGCAGGTAAAAGGGTAAATAATAGTTTGGTTTCAGAGTGGGACAGGGGGGTGGCAGAGCGGGAGAGGATACAGCGGGGCGAGCTGTCATCATGGACCGTGATAATGTGGTGGGTCAGAAGGGTGGGGGCAGTAGGGATTCGGGTTTAGGTTTAGATTGATAGGTATTTGTTTGTGGGTTTTGTTTGGTCAGGGCGATGGCGGGGGAGGAGCACAAGACTTAAAATTTCAAAGTTGGGGGAAACAGTTAAGACCCAGTAGGTTAATGCATCACCGTTATTATTATGGGTCATGGCATCACATAGAGTTATTAAATTCCTAAGTTGGAATGTCAAAGGGGCACGACAGAAGTCCAAACAATACCGAATTCTGAAGCATGTAAATGTTTTAAAAGCAGACATAGTGTTCTTACAAGAGACACATTTGCTTCACACTGAGAGTAATAGCATGAGATACTTGCAAATGGGGCTAGTTTTTGCCTCACAAGGCAATACACAAAATAGAGGCGTTATGGTGCTAGTGCATAGGTCTGTCCCGTTTACCCCTCTCCAGGTCATTCAAGACAATGAAGGTAGATATATTCTCATTAGAGGGAAGCTGCAAAATACAGAGATCCTAGTGGGATCTGTTTACAGCCCTAATACTGATACACAAGGTTTTTTTGTACAATTACTGGAGGCATTACCACCCTTTGTACATGTCCCTATGATTTTGGGTGGGGACCTCAACCTTGCACTGGATCCCTTAATGGACAGGTCCAAATCCTCTAACCAAGGTCTCTCACTGGCTCAAAGGGCTATGAGAGAATTATTGGATCAACCTGGCCTATCAGATGTGTGGAGGGTGCTCCATCCAAAGTCTCGAGAATATACCTTTATTTCTCAAGTTCATGGTACAGCCTCCCGCATTGATTATATATTACTTTCTCGAACTCTCCTCCCACGGCTTATGGGTACTGAAATCTTGGCTGGGCCTCCCTCTGATCATGCGGCAGTATCGGCATCAGTTTCTTTCTCATCCCTACCTAAGAGTGGTAATAGGTGGAAATTAAACAACCAAATTTTGAGGAACCCTAATACGGTTAAATACATCTCGTCGCAAATAGAACAAATCATGTCTAATAACTTGAAGGACAATATCTGGCCAGACATAGTTTGGGGGGCGTTTAAAGCCTTTATGAGGGGTATTTTGATTGGTCAGGCAGTTAAAAAGAAAAGAGAAAAGGAACGAGTTATGTCAGAATTAGTGACCCGGATAAGACTCACGGAGGCTAATTTATCCCCACACTCCATGGAGAAGGATAAACAGGAGCTAGTTAAATTGAAAGACCTTTACTTAACCTTACTAGGGGAACAAGCTGAATTAGCACTAATCAAAACTAAGGCCAATTACCTGGACCAAGGGGAAAAGGCGGGCAGGCTGCTGGCGAGACGTATTAAGCAGTTAGAATCCTCTCGAATAATCCCAGCGGTCCAGTCCATGGAGGTTGGTCAGATTAAGACTTCCCTCAAGGAGATAGTACAGGAATTCAGAAAATATTTTGAATCCCTGTATGGTGCAATGGCGAACCCTCCTACCAAAATGAAAATACTATCTTTTCTGGAGGGCCTGAATCTCCCTTCTCTTGTAGAATCTCAACGTGCGCATCTGGTTACCGCTATTACTCAAGATGAAATTGAGACAGTCATTAACGGTCTCCCTCTGGACAAAACACCGGGCCCGGACGGATTCTCGTCTAACTTTTATAAAAGGTTTTCCAAGCAGCTTTCCCCACTACTGCTTTCGTTATTCCAGTATATTCTCAATTGCCAGGCAATGGACCAGTCGTTATTTGAGGCACTTATTGTCCTAATCCCAAAACCAGATAAACCCCCTGAGCAACTTGCTAGCTACAGGCCTATTTCACTGCTCAATTATGATATAAAAATTGTGGCGAAGTTACTGGCTGACCGAATAAACAAGGTTCTACCTGTATTAACTGGGGTGGAACAGGTCGTCTTTATGAAAGGTAGATCAGCCAACGACCATCTCAGGACATTGGCAAATGTCTTCTCGGCGTCCGAGGAGAGCAGTTCCGCCGTGGCTCTGGTCTCGTTGGATGCCGAGAAGGCCTTTGATAGGGTCCATTGGAGGTTCCTGTTAACCACAATGGAAAAGTTTGGCTTTCCAGTGGTGTTTCTGAAATGGATTGGCTCCCTTTATCTAAAGCCCATAGCCAGGATCTCATGCAACGGGGTTATATCAGACCCTTTCGACTTGCATGTGGGCACCAGGCAAGGATGCCCTTTGTCCCCTCTCCTCTTTAATTTATATCTTGAGCCCCTTATAAGAAGCATAGTGTGCAATCAAGAGATAAATGGCATTAAAATTCTGGACAATGTTGTTAAAGTAACTGCATATGCAGATGATCTCTTGGTGTATATTTCAAGCCCAAATGAATCCATTCCAGCCTTACTGAAAGCTATACGGGAATATAGTCAGGTGGCTAATTATAAATTAAACTTAGACAAAACTGTGGTGTACCCCCTCAATAAGAATCTATTTAAACAGGAAATCAATGAGCTAGGACTAGCTTGGAAGTCGGAATCCATCAAATATCTGGGTCTCACCCTGGCTAGGAGCACGGCACAACACTCAGTTAAATCTGGATCTTTGTGCATCAATAGATTTAGATTTGAAAAGATGGGCGAGCTTCCAATTTCCTTATGGGAAGAATAAATTTAGTTAAGATGAATGTGTTTCCCTGGTTGTTTTATCCCCTTAGCATGTTAAACATCTGGCTACCACTCTCATGGTTCAAGAAAATTCATGGGCTCATAGCCAACTTTGTGTGGGGTTACAAAAAAGCAAGGATGGCCTACCACAAGTTAGCTGCTCCTAAACCATTGGGGGGATTAAGATTACCGCATTTTGCTCTCTATTTTTGGGCGAGACATGTTAACAAATATCTTAGGCGGGTGCAGGGCACGGACCTTTTAACTCAACTACCATATGCTCCTTTATGGCTACAAATTGAGCTATCCCTCATTAGGAAACACGGTCTTACACCGGAGGCCTTGCTGTACCTCAGCCCTAAACTCCTGCCCCCTTCTCTTAGGAAATCTCCAATTGGGGTCTCCGTAAGGGCCCACTCGCAGCTTTGTGGTTTTCTAAAATATAATCACCTCAGTGATCTGTCACAACCCGTAAGGGGCAATCCACGTTTCCTTATCGAAGGTAAACCCCTCAGTGTCGCCTGGCTGGCCCAGCCGGGTGATTGCCAATTAAAAGATTTTCTCTCAGTTGATGGAAAGGTGCTTTCCTCATCAGAGATTCTGAATAAATTTAAACTGCCTACTTCGGTGATTTTTAAGGTTTATCAGCTTCGTCATCTTTTACTTAGCAAAGTGGGTAAAACGCCAATACAGACTCCAAAAGTAGAATTTTATGGGACCCTGAGGCCTTTGGTAGGTCTTCCACATGCGGTCTCCAGGTTATACAATATTTTATTTAATTGGGCTTATTCTCAGAACCTGGCCCCGAGCTCTTACTGGGCCTCGATCTTTCCCAATGAGAAACTTAACTGGCTTGCACTTTGGCAAAGCTGCCACAAATTTATCCTTCAAGACCGGTTGAGACTGATGCAATTCAAAATACTTCATAACATTTATTATTTTCCTCAGAAGTTGGCAAGCTTAAAAATGGTGGTGGTCCCATCCTGTACAAGGTGTCATCAAGGGGAAGGGGACCGGTTGCATATCTTCTGGAATTGTCCAAAGATAACTCCACATTGGACAGCTATTAAAAATGGAGTGGATCCGTTATTAGGTTTGGAGGATCTCTTCACACCCGAAATATGTCTGTTGGGAGATGTAGCTCACATTCCAGTCAAGAATAGAAAGTTCCATATATCTTTAATCTCGGCTTCTCTCAAAAAAGTTGTTCTCAGACATTGGAAGGACTCTGTCGTGATCAGCTATACTGAATGGTTAGAGGAACTACTTGCCAATCTTAGAGTTGAAAGGATGATTGCTATCCTTCAGAATAAACTCTCTAGGTTTAATAAGATTTGGGGTCCCCTTTACACTATTTACTCATTATAGTTTAGGAAGGGCCCCCTCTTGGATAAAAGTGGTATAATAAGGTGTCTTGTGCTGGGGGTGGTGGAGGGGGTGGTGGGGAGTTCTGGGGGCATGGCAGAGGATGGATCCAGTTGTTATCTGTGATATGTATGTACGTACATTCAATTGGATGTGTATGTTTCTCTTGGATGCATTCTCTGTAATAATACCTGCAATAAAATCTTAATTGAAAAAAAAAAGAAATGTCTCTGTGATGGGAGCGGCAGTCTAGACTGAGATGGCAGGGCCTAGACCAGAGCAAGTAGTTGGGATTTTGTCTATGCGGGTGCTGAAGCAGCTTCCAGCTAGCATAACACACTTGAAGGTGGGGAACCAAATCGCGACCCACACAGCACATTCAGCACACTTATAAGCAACACAACTCTTAGTCACAGTTCGGGTAAAGTCCGATTGCAATTTAGCAGAAGTTTTGTGCAAATCTCTCAATCCGTGACTCACTTCGGTACCTGGCAGGCCGATTGCTTCTGGAGCAAGTCTTTGGTCCCAGATTCAGGCAATTATCACTCTCTTTCTCTTCAGGCTTCAGATCTCAAACAAAGGAATTAGGTTTAAGTCCACCTTTCACATTCACAGGATTGCTCACTGGAAGATGTGACAGGCAAGCCAGTGCAGCCTTCCACTCCAATTCTCCAGTACTCCTATGCAGGAGCAGATGCTTGATGGCTCGAGCTGTTCATTCTCCAAACTCCAGTTCACAACTGACTCTTCTGCAGGCAGTTCTGGGGATTTCCTCTGGAATCCAAAGGTTTGGTTGGCTGAGGGAACTGTCACAGCAAGGGCTCCCCCTCCAGGTTCATTTAGGCACCAAACCTTAAAAACTACAATTCCTACAGATATCAATCCCACAAGATCTCTGGGGACAGTCTCCATTTTAGGTTCCCTGAGGTCTGATTGGTCCAACTCTGGCAGTCCAGAACCAAAATGGTGGCTCTAATGCAAAAAGTCCAAGTTGCAAGAGAAGGCAGGTTAAACAAACTTCTATACTATTATTAATAAGGCAAATAAACAGTAAATAAATACAGTTCCTAACAGAGGTCCCTCTGCGTATATAACAACTGCAGAATGGAGCAGAAATACCACGCGCCTGGCCGGTCATGAGCCCTAAACTACTCGGACCCAGCCCAAATTAATTTCTAACACAGCTTAATGACTGTCTTAAAGAGACAGACACTGAGGCTTTCTATAGCACTCTCATGCGGACACATACAGCTACTGCAGACACAGGACACCATCCTGACATTGGGCATCATCAGGCAGCCCAAGAAGACATCTTAGTAAACCCTAGTTTGTAGGGGGAGTTACAGTAGGTTTGGTAGTTCTTTTGTATGTCGCTTCTGAGATTATTTTACCGTGTAGTGCTGCTTTTGCAGTGTCCCATAGTATTTGGGGAGTTATCCCCGGTTCATCGTTTTCCCTCACTATCCTTTGTAATATATCCTTGAGCCCCTGCAAGAGCTTTAGGTCTCTCAGTAGGGAGGCATTACATCTCCAGTGTGTGTTTTTTAGGTGATATGTTCAGATTCACATACAGAGTGACCGGCTGGTGGTCCAAGAGGGTCGATGTACCCACCTGCATTGATGCACATCTCGTGATGTCTTGACAGAAGACAAAGTATGCGCCCAGTTGCATAATCTATGGGAGTAGTAAGTGTAGTCTTTAGCTAGCGGGTACTTATTTCACCATACGTCCTCCAATCCCTGCTCCTGCAGCACGGCTCTAACTTTCTTGGGGCCTGAGGTGTTATGCTCCAGGATCTGGGAGGTGGTGGGCAGGGCCCTATCAAATATTAAATTCCAGTCTCCCCCTTGGTCTTTTCCGCTACTAACTTTAGTAATCCCAAGTAAAATGTGTGTAAGGGGAACCGAGAGGGTGTAGACATTAACCAGTGTGACTGGTGTAACTTGTATCTCTCCTGACAACAGGAGAAAATGTCCTCCTGGGTCCTTGATCACTTCTGACTCTTCAAAGAGCAACACATTAGTAATTAGTGTCATCACTCCCCTTTTTTCCTTTTTCCTAGGAATTAGTGATATAGGTGGGTATAACCCCATTTCTTGAATTTTAGAGCTTCCTGTGGAGCCAGGTGTGTCTTTTGCAAAAAAATAATCTCCCCTTTTTGATCTTTTAGAAGCTTTAATAGTTGTTTTCTCTTTACCAAGTTACTACTGTCATTTATGTTAAAAGTCATTATCTTCATTAAGTCCCCCATTCCTGTGTTAAGTATCCTTTTGTATTGTCTGCAAACCATAGACATCTAACTTCTCTGTATAACTTTCTTCCGCCTTGGCCATACTGTCCTAGATTCATAACCTGAACCATGATCAATAATAATAAAAAAAAAACTAGTACTAATAACAATAACATTTCTAAACAAACTTTTTCTGGTGTTGTTTTTCTTTCTAGGTCCACCTGACTCCCTGCATCTGTGGTGGTCCAAACTTACATTAAACCACTGTGTTTAACCTTTTTCGGGTCTTTGCTCCCTCTGCCCCCCTCTCATTACTTCCTAGGTCAAGCTGGGGCATGTGTTTCCCTTTATAGTATGTCACTCATGTGACACCAGTATCCTCAGCCATTGGAGGATTAAGATAGTCTAAACAGTTCACCAGTGCAAGTAGTAGGCCTACCATTGTACCAGACATCAGTTGCTTCCAGTGGCTAAGCTTTGCACCCATAGTCCTGTCCCCCGTAAGTTTCAGACTTCTCAGTTAGGAGGTTGCCCTGTTATTGCCTTAACCCCTACCCACCCATGGGGTGAGGCACATTTGAATTCTCTGGTTTCCTTGGGATTTCAGTATAGGCCTTACACAGTGCTGGTCACTGCAGTGCTCTTTAAGGTGGCAGCAGAGTGACCACATCTGATCCCTTTCTGGCTGATTTTGAAAGAAGAGACACTCAGCCCTGTAAGTGGTGAGGGTCCCCTGCCGTCCCCCCACCATGATGGGCACACCCCCCCCACCATGGAGTAGAGATGGGCAAAGTTGGGAAACTTTGCTTTGTGAATATGAAGTGAGAAGTTCAACCCATAACGTGTGGAATTTCGCCTGTGAAAGGCAGAATTTCACCACGAATGGCAGAATTTCCCACGAAAGGTTCTCAGATATGACTGTGATGGTCTTGAAAGGACATTTCAACAGTACACAACAGAGATGAGCTTTTGAGATCAAACTTATGTTACTTCTTAATACGGTGGAAGATGGCTTCAACATTGATGTTGGATATATGACACATTACATGTAAACTTACATGGACCTTTACTTCAAAGGATGGGCATACATATTTTAGGTTTTCAGCGAGCCTTGGACTTTCACTCTCATACTTATACAGTCCCTCTTAACTGGTTATCTACAGGTTGGCCTCTCACATTAGTATTGTGTGAATGTGTGCGTGGGTGTGTGCGTGTATGTGTGTGGGTTTGTGTATGTGTTTATTTGCGGGTTGCGGGTGGAGAAGAAGTGCGGCACATTGAATTTTTAACAATGGGTATTTAAAGTGAGTAGTTATGTAGGTATAGTGGATGTGAATATTGTGGTGATATTGCAGTAAACTTATGTTCAGGTACATGAGATTATGGTGTCATAGTGGCTAGGACTCTGGACTCATATTATAGTGGATATTTACTTCCTTCTGCTAGTTCTGTAGTTTGAGTATATACTGTTATGTTTTTACATTCTGTACTTCTTAGGATACGTTGTCTCATTTACTTGGGGGTTCATGATAGGTGTAATTCCTTTTTGGGTAACTATTGTAGTGATTGGTGCAACTGATGGTGTATTAGGATTCATGTACATATATTTCCTTTTAAGTAGATACTTTCCGGGATTTAATTTCTAGGAATTTTTGTTTCGATTCCTTAGACTGTTTCTGTAAATGTATTATTTCTATTATACACTGACAATTTATTGAAATCTGCACATATCAGACTGCATAGTCTCAATTTCTTGGGGGTCCTTGACTAGTACTTCTTTGTATCTGGCACTTACACTGACAATTGACATTATCATGTATAAAATCTTGTTACAACACTGAAGGCCTTAAGGTTTCTGGAACACAATAGTTGGTTGAGAGTATGTTGGGAATGTATCTCCAGCTAGTTGTACATTCATCAGTGTGATACACTTACTCACTTTGGGTAAACATCACTTTAATCCTTCTATGTGCCATGTAAAGATACAGTAATTTCTGTTGTTGTAATTTTGGGGGCTTATTTTTTATTGTTTACTTGCTAATATGTTTCATTTTGGCATGCAATTGTTTTATCCTGGTTCATTTTCTTGTCATTGGCTGTATTCTCAAACTGAGTTCTGAGCAGAGTTGAAGCTGGCTTCTACTGGTGTGCTCTTACCTCACTCTTGAAGCATGTGTCTTTAGGAGTTTTTTCACTTGACATATAATTTAGTGAGTAGAGAATCCTAGTGTTTCATTATTCATAAGATTGATACATGGTATAATATATGTGGGTTGAACTCTCTGGCTGCTGTTATCTCTGGACAACCTTTGACTATTAAGTTTGGTTCAGCTGAAAGCACACTTAAGATAATCAAGCTCTCTGACATCACTTTAATTATGTTTTGAATGCCTGTTTTAAATCAATGAGAATTATTTCTGTTTTTTTCTGCATGTTCTAAGTGTTAATAATATGGGATTTTCTAAATGACTGTCATTTAGCTTCCGATGAAGGACTTGTTGGTCCAAAAGCTAAAGCTATTTGTTCTTTTTGTAACATCCTTGTTGGTCCAATAAAAGATATCAGACCATTTGTTCTGGCCATGAACAGATGAAACTTCCCCCGTTCGCAGGCAAAATTTTGCACTTTGTTGTGAAATTCCGCAAAAAAAAGGCGAAGTTACATAGGTGACTTTTAAGCCTATTAGCAAAACTTCATGGATTGCTCTGAGAAGGCAAATGTGCTGACTTCAACGGAACTTCACCAACGAATTTAAATTTTGCCACATTTCTACCATGGAGACAGCAGCTCAGAGCTCCACAGAGGTCTCTGTATTCACTTATTTGAAGTTTTGTATTACCAGGTTCAAGTGTTGTTGACCTGTGTTCAAGATTATAAGTTACTTGTACTGCCTCTATGAAGGCAGCCCCCCCCCCCCATGTGGGGCAGACAAGAGCCAAAGTAACCTTTGGAGGTAAACAGACTGCCCCCAAACTTGCTCCTCCACACCTAAACCTACATGTCTACACTCCTCAGCCAACCACACCATACCCCTCTGAATCCAGGAACACCCCCAATCCAGCCCACCACCAAACATGCAGTGGGCGCTTAGGAGGCCACTGCACCATGTGCGGCCACACTGCCCAGGGGCTCCCTGACATCCAAGAAGTACCCACCAAGAATAGACCCAGGATTCACAACAAAACAATGCCATTTATAAATGTGCATCTCAGTTCCACTAGACAAGGGGACAGACAATACAAACAGCAACCCCAATGAACCCCAGAGAAGGCAGGCAATCATGAATTGTGGGTCTCCACACAGCAGAATCAGTATGCTGAATAACAGGCCGGCAGCGTCCCCTCAAGTAGTCCTGCTGGTTCTGAATCTCACTTTTTACGGATGTTAGAGAAGAGTCCCTTACTTTAAACTTTGTCTGTCCTCCCCCTTCTTTTGTATATTTCATTTGGATAATCTATTAATGGGACGCTGTCAAACTCCCCAGGCCCCAAAGTGTCCCCAGTCTTTAAAACACATTCCCTAACCACCCCTACTCCTCAAGGATTGCCGATGCAGCCAGCATCTGGGCCCTGATTTCTCTTTTTTCCTTTTAAGAAGTGAGAAACAGCCCACCTTGCTGATTCTACATCACAAAAACATGCCTGCTTACATTCCTCAATCAATTCCTGCCACCCCCCCCCTCCAAACCCAGGAACAACCCCTACACAGCTCAGCCACCCACCATGCAGCAAAAGTTTAGGAGGCCACCACCTGATGAGCGGCTGCACTGCCATGGGGCACCCCCAACACCCAGCAAGTACTTGAATAAATCCAGGATCGGAAACAAAACAAAGTCATTTATAAATAAACACTAGCATTCATGTTAGTTCCACTAAACAAGGAGACAGACAAGACAAATGTCAACATCAATGAACCCCGCAGAAGGCAGGCAATCAACAAACATGGGCCCCCAACCAGAAGCAATATGATGCATAACAGGCTGACAGCGTCCCTCCAGGCGGTCTTGTCGGCTCTGGGATCCCACTTTTTACTGATGTTAGAACAGATTTCCTTATTATAAGTTTTATCTATCCTTCCCCCACCCCTCTTTTCTGCAAGCCTCCAGACGATAACACCATGCTTTTTAATAACTTATGGACTTTCTGAGACAAGTGGTTTTATTAGTTTGGAGGGTTCATTATTGGAGTCTCCTCATCTTTCCCCAACTACCCTCCCCCTCTGTCCCAAGGGCCTGCTGCTGACAACACCATGTATCCCAATCATGCACACCTTAACGCAAGTGGTGTTATCGTCTTGGAGAGCTCTTTGTCTAGTGGTTCTCTCCCCCCTGGTGGTCCCTGGCCGACATCCCCACCTTTTGCCCATTTGATTTGACTAATCTGTTAAGTAGCCCTGAGATCCCACTGTTTTTTTGGTACTTGGGTAGGACCCTTCTTTTAATTTTATCTGTCTTCCTTCTGCCTCCCCCCCCCACTTTTGAAGGCTACCAAGCAACCACACCAATTTGTTATTAATTATGTACTTACTGAAACAAGCAGTGTCGTTGGCTCACTGATACCCTCCCACCCAAGAGTCTCAGGTCAACAACCATGCTTCTCGCTTATTTCATTCAGTCTGTCTGTTCAGCAGTGTTCTCAACTCCGAGACCCTTTATTTATAGTACCAGAGTATAAAGTCCTGTATAAAATGCAAAGTGTCTTACACTAGGGTGAGGGCAAGCCAGATCCATGCAGTGTTTTTGTCTTATAAGAGTGAGTCTGCTTGGGCTCTCTGGGAGTTGCCAAGAGTCCATTGTTTATTCTGTTTCCCTGGGTCCCATTTTTTTCTTTGTGGTCTCGTTAGTACGTCTGTCCGCTGACAGCCCAAACTTGTCAACTACTGATTTTATGTCCACTTGGAGGGTTGGTTGATTTGGATTGCTCCATGGTTTGGGTGCCAGGTGCTCCTCTCTGGGCAACATCCCATGCCAATCGCAAGAGTTCATTTTTCATCCAGTCTGTCTCTGGCTGCAGGAACTGGATGCCGAGCTAGTCAAGGTAAGGGGCAACGTTAAGGAGGACTGTGAAGACTTTTGTTCCATTGAGGGTTTCCATTCAGAGTACAGCTGGGCAGAGGAGCTGCATCCATATGTTTCTAGCCCTTAGTTGCTTCAGGACTCCCCACATTACCTTATATTTTCCCTGGACAAAGCCAGTGTAGTCACTGTCCAGGGTGATGCGGTCGGTCCCAAATTTTAGTCCTTTGTGTTGCCATGGTCTCCAGAGCAATTCCCCTTTGCTGATGGAACTGGTGAGTCTGGCTATGATCGACCTGGGGCAGGCTCCATTGCTGCTAGGTATGGGGCTGAGCATGCGGTGCACTCTTTCCACGCGGAGGTCAAAGCCCTCCAGGAGATGTAGTGCAGATCTGAGGAAATCCTGCTGGAAGGTCACCATGTTATCAGCTAGCCCTTCTGCATCCTCTGGGACTCCATATATTGGGAGGTTTTGCCTCCGGTTCCGGCCTTCCAGGTCATCTATTGTAAGGGTTAGCTCACGCTCTCTGTCCAGGAGATAAGGAAGCAGTTGGTTGTGTGACTCTGTGGTGTTTTCAAATTCAGCAATTCTTTCTTCTGAGAGCTCTGTCCTTTTCTTTCTTTCCTACTTGCTGTAACTCAGATAGCAGCTTCAGGTGGTTCTGGTCAATTTTGTGGACTGTTTTTGCCCTTTGTTTAATGTCCGTAATGAGGTCCACTGTATCATCAGGGTCTTAGGGTTGGCAGTCATCCTCCAGGTCAGTCATCGCTCCTGTGTCTGCTGAACTGTTACGGTTCAGCCATTGTGTGTCTGCTTGTAGTAGGTCTTTAAGTTTTTGGGCTGGAGTTATCGATGGCTTAGCAATCTGTATCTTTTGACTGGTGCATTTTGCTGGGAGTCCATCTTCTTTTGGGCAGATTACTTTTGATTGTATCAATCAATCAATCAAAATCTTTATTTACCTAGATGATCACCATTGAGCAAGCTCATTTACAAGGTGGACCTGCAAGAGGGGTAGATAGGGCAGAGGAAGTAGGCTGCCATTGCCTCGTTGACATTACCAGAAGTCTTGTTTGCACTTCTTTGATTTTTCTTGCTATAGGCAAATTAAACTGCACTTGCCCTCTGAAACTATCAAGTGACCAAATTTGACATTTCTGTGTGTTCTGCAGTGTTACTGACCCTCCTTATGGTGGCACTGTATCTTATTGTCCATACCCTTCTTTGCACCTTGCTACATGGACCACACACCTGCTTTCATCCCATCTGGTAGTCTTCTGTGAAGGAATAGTCAAAGAGCTTAACAAAGGTAAGGCAGTGGATATTATATACCTGATCAAGGAACAGAAAAAAGCACTGCTATGCCAACACATAGAAACACAGAAACAGAATTTGACAGCAGATAAGGACCGCTTGGTCCACCTAGTCTGCCCATTTCCCTACCTCATGGATAAGCTGCAGATCCTAGTTAACCAATAGCCTACTTCCTCCTACCTCCTCCCCCCCCCCCATCTAGAATTGCCTTATGTCTGTCCCATGCATTCTAAATATTCTCCAAGTGACTCACTCCAGATATGAAACTAGGGGCAAAGCACGGTGTCCACTCAGTGTCCCGTTCAGAAGAACTGCTCTTGGACAACGCTGATTCGCTTATCAGGTTCCTCATTAGTTGAATGAGGTCCCGCTTGATATAAACAATATTGGAAAACTCCATACCTTCAATCTCAAATTGAAACAACACTTTGCCAAAACCGGAACAAGTGCTTGTAGGAAAGTGACATGACCCAACTCCTGCTCTTTATCGCTTTAACTCTCCATATAGTCCTAGACAACCCCTTGGTGTCTGGATGGAATGCTTATATCTTACTCTGGAACTTAGTTCTACCACTTACCATCGCACTTATTCCCACTGACAGGCCCCATCTTGCTGCCTCTGCTGCTAGGCCCCACTGTTACTCCTTCTCAGCTGCAAATCCAAACCTCTCCCACACCCCACCTCTCCCACACTCTTCCCCTTAATTACCACTCTCCCTCAGTCTGACCCCCTCAAATACCATGTACTGATATCCACCCCACCCCCACCTCACCTTACTCAGGTCCTCCCCCTGGTCTCTCTTTTTCTTCCATCATGCTGAGACTGCTTAGCTTGGCAATGCCTACGTATCTGACTGCTCTTCACCTTTCCAAGATAGAACCTGAACTCCTGGGGTCTGATTCTGAAAGAGCCCTTAGATCCCAGCAAAGTTTCAGTTATCTAGGGCTGCGGCACACTTCCTGTGCATCAGGGACCATGCACCGGATTCCAGAACATCGGGGGTCCCTGTGCCACTGCACCTGGGAAATGCCGCAACCGCAGGCTAATGCCGAACACTAGGGGCACCTACGTGACCTGATGGATGGATATGCCCACCCCAGCCCGCCGGGCACAAGTGGGACCACAATGCCCGGGGTGTCCCTGGGGAAGAAGTAGCACAAGTGATTACCATGGGGTGTTGAGGAGCCAGTGAATATGCCAGGAGGACAATCAGGCATCTGTCAGGAGTGCCCTTGTCCACACCAGTCACCTACTGGTGTCTGCAATGCCAAATGGCTTTCATCCCTGCCAGGTGCCCGATCACACCCCCGGCATATCCACTGGCACAATAACACCTCTGGGATACACCCCTGTCCCTACCAACCTCTGGACAATACATATGGGGCCCCCAACGGCTCCCCACCTTGTGGGGCATTGCCACAAAGTGTTTAGGCCACCTCCTGGGTGGTCTAACGTGACTCCCTTCCTTCCGCCACTGTGGGGCTTTTGGAATAGAAATCAGTGACTGCTGCAGCCCTGCCATGGTGCAAGCCCCCTTGTGACCTGGTGTACCCAGATGCAGGTAGCAAGGGGGGGCGCAGTGCCCCTTTGGCGTAATGGATACCCTCACTGAGGCAGACCACATACCAGAATAGGGAATGCCACAACAAATGACGCAAGGTACAACTTGCATCATTGCAGTTTGACACAAGCACCTTGCGTCCGTCGGAACCCTTTCGGAATCAGGCCCCTAGTATATTACAGTAACTACCTCTTAGCTGTTGGCTGTGTACTTTGTTGGTGTCTATGGTTCTGTGATTAGTAACAATGCTACAGTCTTTCTTGCAGATGTGGAACCTTTGTAAACAGGCACCTTGCTCAAAGGTTGTTTCCAAAGAACCAAACAAAATAAAACAGCTACTTGGTTATCCTATCTTTTTTCCATTATACTGTACTGAACTGACAGTTTGTACACTGATCAGCTCTACTCGACTCATGGCACATAGCTTAGAGACAAGCAGAAATTACATGGAGGGCAAGCCACAGTTTAATTTCCAGTTGTTTGACTGGTTCATCTGGTGCAAGAAGTTCGGAAGTTAGTCCACTCTTGTATATGACTTTGCTCATAAAGTACATTTCAGTCTTAAAAGTGCTGAATTTATGCCATTTCTGGAAGTGTTTCATTTTAGGAAACAACTCATCTGGGCCTTCTTCTAAAAGTCAGAGCAGTGTTGCCAAGTGGTTACCTATGGGGCTAGGATGGAATAAAATGTAAAAGTCCCTAATGAAATAGGAGAGACTCTCAGAATAATGATAGTGTAACCCTGCAACTGAGCTACATCTGCTTTGTCAATAGACATCAGGTTTTTAAACACAGGCCTCAGGGAAAACTTCTATTTAGTTTCTGTTTGCAACTAGCATGAAATGTTGGCGTCTTTTTTTTTTCCCCCTTGATCAGTAGAATGTTTTGTTTGGCCGTTGCCAAGAGAAAAAAAAAATTTTTTTAATATAAATCACCTCAGTGATGCAGGCTCTGTAAAGTAACTTGACCTTATGCCAGATTCATGTGGGGGAGAGGCAGATACTGCGCAGTCACAAATTGGAATGATTTAAAGCTGCACAGCTGTTCTCAGCTGCATCGTGCTGCTGGACCAGATAATTACTGTACATACTGTACAGGAATAAGCAAGCCTGAAACATTCACAGCAAACCTGTCCAAGTAGTGAGAGGTGCTTCTGGGTTCTAGAATCAACCAATAGGTTCTATTTTCTTAAATATTAATTTTAATTTATTTAGCAAAGACCACCCAGCTGAAATGCATCATCTTTACTGGGCTTGGGGGTTGGAGGTACTTCTATCCAGTTTTACAGATGGGTACACCAGAGATAAAATCATTCCAAAAACCAAAGCAAGTTCACTCACCAATATTTTATTTCTCAGTTTAACTTGCTACAATACGCCACTTAAGTGTTGAACCGATGCATCCAGACGGGAGATCAGGAAATGTCAAGTGACTTTCTCAAGGTCACTGTATGTTGTTCAGGTGGGATTTGAATATGGTTCGTATTTCTCTGCTCTAAACACCAGACAATGGTTCCTCCTTTAAAAAAAAGCATACCATTTTATATGCCCTGCAACCAAACTTTTGTGGTACTTGACTTTTCTGAGATTGCACTGTAGATTTGGGAGGGGCAAACCAGCTATTACCTGGCTTGAATTCTGGCACAAATCTTTAAGAAGATGACATAGATGACTGGATTAATCCCAAGTCTGATGAATTTTGGGGGTGTCAGATCAGAATCCAAGCTACACCAATCATGGACATATATTAAGTTTAGAGTACAGACCCTGCCCTTGGATTTCAGCCTAATCTAGATCTCCTCCAACTGACACAACCGGGAGGGGTTTGAATATGAATTTGAATCAGTTTAATCATTCCAAGTACAGACACAGGATACAGGCACTTGTGCAGTCAGTAGTGAATGCTACACCAACCACCCCCATACACATTTTATAAAATATCACAAAAGCAACCAACAGGAACTGAAATTTAAAGGGATCATGCATATTCCCCAACACCCAAAAGGTGGAGATTGCATTAGACTTCTATAGAAGGAGGCCATGTAAATTAAATTATTATTATATTATATAATATAATATAAATATAAATTATATATTAAATAATTATGTTATTTTAAAATCATTTCCCCCACCTCGCCTTAATGAGAACTTGGGTATTGTTCCAGTCCTGTCTCATGTTGAGTCTGTTTGCCTGACACAGTAACTGTGCTTGGACATAGCTTTTGTCTTCCATCGTAATAATATAACTAAATGTACTAATAATAGTTGTGAAATTAATTTTCACCTATAACAGAAGCTTTAAATTTAATACTGATTTTTTATTTAATATTGTGCCTGGACAGATGTTCTGTCTGCCCTTAGAATAATGTCTGAACATTGAAACTGTAATCCCATGCAGATTTTTTTCTTCTTTTTCTTGTACACTGTATGTAATTCATAACTTTTTCTTTTGCTTCTTTCAGTCCCCCCCTTTCCATTATTGATACTTGTGAGCACAGTTTTAATGATTTTGGTGTTTGCTTCATTGTGTTTAAATATGTGCTCCTACCTGGTATAGTATTTCTCCTTTTTTTTTTTTTGCTCTGTTTTTGATTTATTTTAATCACAAAAGCTAATGTAGAATAAAGCCCTAGATAAGAACTGCTGTACAGTTAGAGGAGAAAACAGGATGAAATAAGTAAAATGAATTTCTGTTTTGTCTTTTTTTAACTTCTGTTTACTAAATTCTCCCAGTCTCTATCACTGCCCTGCTTCAGTCTGACAACCTTCTAGCCCATCCTTAGTTTCTCCACTGCTTACTTTTCCTCCTTTTCCCATGGAATTCCCTTTTCATAGTGGGGCCATTTGGGAGTTACCAGCGACCTTCCACAAGACAGTGTAGTGCTTTATGAGGTGCTCGGTCAGAGCAGCAAGGCCCAAGAGTGCCAGTATCACTCAGCCCACGCAGGGACTTTTCCCCCATGTCCTGTCATTTCCGTCCTCATTTTACCCTGACAGCATTGGGCTCTATGCCATGCACATAGACCCAAACTCCTATCCATAGTCCAGTGCCAGTCAGCACTCCCCCTACCTCGAGCAGCTCTAGCATACTCTCCACCTGTGGCACCCAAGTAACAGTTTAAAAATGGAATTTGCATCTCTCTCCCCCCCCTCCCTGAAGGAAAAAAGGGCCCCCTTGGATGCTCAATCCTCCTCCTCCAAGCTGGCCCCCCGATGTCCCACATCCATTTCTAAACTCAGGCTACCAGTTCTGTCTATATAAGGTGGAGTCTTGGGCCTGTGTGCCAGATCTGGGGCGGGGGGAGTCCACTGAAACATCAACTAGTTCATTCCACTGAGGTGTCACACAGATGAGGCACACTGATGAATCCTGGTAGGATGAAACACGAGTTTGTGTCTTCTATTGGCACCCGTTGCAGACTGTGTGAGAGGCCTTTCGGCACCATGCATACCTGCTTAAAGTTGAACTAGCATAACATTTTGTGGTGATTTGCATATATAGCCCATGATGCTTTGCATTGTGGGGGTATGTGTTATTTTGTATTTCTTTGAAACTTGGCTTCCCAGCCAATGCCCTATGGGGTAACCCTTGCCTAAGTGCTTATGCACTAAGATTCTTTGTCTTTTAGCTTATTTTTGGTTTTTATTGGGCTCGCCAGAACCCAAACCCAACAGACCAACTTAGGGTAGCTGGTTCATTACACTGGGGTGTCATACAGATGAGGCACACTTATGAGTCCTGGTAGGATGAAACACATGTCTGTGTCTTCCGTTGGCACCCTTTGCAGACTTTCTCCAGCTTTTCCAGACCCTCCATTGGTGTCCTCCAGAGGTCAAAACTCTAGGTCCTTTGCTGTTCTCTCTTTTCATAAATGATCTCCCGAAATCCTTGCTGCATTGCAATAGTCTGTTATATGCAGATAACCCTGTGATGTATTACAGCTCTAAAAATCTAACCACTATAAACTTTAATCTGAATATGGACTTTGGCCACATCTGGAGCTGGTTAACCCAGCAACAGCTAGTCATGAACACCCGGAGAAAAAATATGTGATCTTTGGTTCTAAGCACAAGCTTTGCTCTTGGCCTGAAGGTACCCTAGTCTATAGCCTGGACGGGTCCTTTAGCAAAACCAATCATGAACACCTGGAGAAACAAAGACAATTATCTTTGGTTCTAAGCACAAGCTTTGCTCTTGGCCTGCAGGCCTGGATGAGTCCTTGCTTAAGAGTGTGGCCTGTTTTAAGTACCATGGATTCCACTCTTAATTTCTCTGGGCATGTTCCTTGGGCATATTGAATCCACCTACTGTATAAGTCACTGAATTCCAAAGTGGGCCTGGCCTTCTAGGTGAGAACCAGTACAATATTAATAGTTAGACTGGCCTTCTCCCCAGCCTTCTTTGCTGTCTCCCAGTTTATCTTAACCCGCCCAACTCTTCCCTATCTAAGTGGGATATAGGCTTTATAATAATATCCGCAACTCTGTTTGGGTGTTGCTTGCCTCACCTATCACTGTATGCCTTACCCTTCCCTGGATTGGCTTTGTCTCACTTCTAGGCACAGCTTTGCCGCATGCTGTTTTATTTATAACCCCCCCTACAAATGGGGGTTCCCGAAAAGTCTTCCTTAAGCTTCCTTAAATGCTCACTGCCAGGCTGGTGTTCTGCATTTTAGTAGATTAAATGTATTGCCAGAGAGTGCCTATATAGCCTCTGTGTACTGTCTCTTTAAGAGCTGCCTGGACTGCAATCGTAATTAATCTAAAAGGGAGCTCTGTTAGAAGATGTGCTTGTTTGCTGATCATTTGTTAGAGTAAACACTGCAGTTTGTTATAATCTGCCTTCTTTGCAGCAAGGACTATTCTGTTTATCTCCACCAACTTGGCCCAGGACTGTCAGAATGGGCTGGTCAGTACTGTTGGGACTCTAAAATGCAGCCTGCCTACAGGAGCTTGGTGGGGTAAAAAACTTGTTAGAATTGTAGTTTTTGCATTTTGGCACCTAAAATAGCCTGGAGGGGGAGCCCTTGTTGTGACTGACAGACAGATCAGCCTACCGAATCTTTTGGATCTTGGGGAAATTCCCAAACTGCTTGCAGCTAATTTCAGTTCGGAGTTGGGAAGTGAAGAGATAACAGCTTGAATGATTCAAACAGCAGCCACGGCATAGATTCGCACAGGAGAACTGTGGAAAGGCCTGAGTTCTGGCCTGCATGCCTCCCTGCTGTCCCTGAGAGGGAACTTGTGCCTTTTTCGAACTGACTCTGATTTGGAGAATGAAGTAAGCCAATGAATTGTGGCCAGGCTCCTACCTGAAGAAGACCAAAGATTTGCGAATACGATCGGCCTGTCTGGACTTCCAGACATCTCTGAACTCCAGGATTGTGCATAGACTCTGTAATTGCTACCAGGGAGCCTTTTGCCTGGTACAGTGGAATTCCCCTACATGTGAATGTGTTGAGTGCTTGCAGTGGGTCATGATTTGGTTCCCCACTGTGGTTTGAATTGTGTTCTGCTTGCTGGAAGCTACATTAGAATGTCCTTGCATGTACATATGTGCTGTGTGCTGCTAGTGGGTCGCGATTTGGTTCCCCACTGGTTCCCCACTATGGTTTGAGCTGTATTCTGCTTGCTGGAAGATGCATCCAGCCCCACGGACTGAATCCAAAATCATCTCCATTGAGCCTGGGCCTTGCCACACTGGCCCAGCCTGACTACTCGCTGCACAGAGAAAGCCATCGATGACAGACCTGCCTGGGGATCAGTTCCCTGCTCAATAATTGAACAGGAACAACGCCTCGGTGATTTGTGTGGGCCCCGCTTCTCCGAGCACTCCAGCTCAATGACCTGCAGTCTCGATTTCATCCTGCCTGTGTCCAGTATTGGGTATCATGAGTAAACATCAGGGTAACTCCCTGCAACAACAGCTAAATCTTAAGTGTTGTCATCTGATTGTCTGGTTACTTTTTCTTTCACAAACTGAGCCCTTCGGCTCTGGATTACAAATAGTGTGTGTTGTGCATGTTGCTTTCTTCCATCATAGGGCTCCAACCAGCTGCAACGTTCCTGGCTAGCCCATTGTCTCCACACCTGGGTACCCAGAGGTGTGACTGTGTGGGGACTTAAAGCACATGCACAACTGTTTGATTAACGTCAGTGTCAGTGGCTCAGTAGGTAGCACACTCGCCTCTGAGGCCGGGAGATCAGATGGTTGTGGGTTCAGTTTCGCACATCTGACACTTGGGTTAATATCCCAGTACTGACACTGTAGTGCAGCACGAGAGGGATGCTGCACTTCTGAGGTGCCGCCTTTCGGATGAGACGTTAAACCGAGGTCCCATCTGCCTGGATTGGTGGTAGTTCAGGTGGATGTTAAAGATCCCATGGCACTTATCGAAAGAGAGGGAATTTCCCCGGTGTCCTGGCCAAATTTCCCTCATTCACTAAAAATACCACCAACAGCTTAATCTGGTTCAAGGACAGTTGGAATTCATCTGTATCCCCCTCCCCCGGGTCATGCCTGAAAAATAGGCAGTATTTGTCTAGTGCACTTACCCGGTCAACAAAAACTAAATAAATACAATAAAATAAATAAATAAATAAATATAGCCTTTAAGCCAATCAACCTGATTACGCCCCTTCCTTGTTCAAGTCCCCTGAATAAATCAGATCTGACTTTTTTGCTGCATTTAACCTGTGATTCCCGTTTGTGCCAAGAGTACTGTACTGTTGCTATTTACTGTGCATAACCTTGTTTTACAGGGGGTCCCCAGGGTCGAGCCAGAAGAACCAGCCCTGGTGGTAAGTGCAAACAGTGTGGATACTGGTGTGGTGTACAAGGGGTACTGCGAAAGTGATTATCATATATTGCTCAGGCCACTAGAAGGGAAAAAGGGGGGGTTACAGTGTCCCAGAGGGCTGTGCCCAGGTTAGTTTGACCACTACCAACCTTCACCTCCATTTCAGAACTCAGGCCCCTTAACCTGCTACTAGCCACACAGGCAGGGGTAGTAGCCCTTGGGATAGTGCCACTAAGGGGTTATATCTTGGAGGCTCACCACTGGGATTTTGGGCCTTCTAGTGGCCAAAAATGATGAATTATTGTTAAAGATTAATGGCTACCCCAGTAGAAATGGCTGTACACCAGTTGGTGGGGTGGTGTACTGGGCATGAGACTGACCCCCAAAATGCTCTGCTTATATTGGATATTCCCTTGAGTACCAGTAAAGACACTGTAGAGGGAGCACTCTACAAAGTTGAATGTTTAAAAAACCCTGTGGTGGTGGTGGGTTGACAAGCTGATTTGATCGCCCAAACTTTCATAGCCTTGGTAGAGTGTAGTGACTGCGTGGACAGCTCTAAAGTGCCACAGACTATTGCCTCAGAAAGGGTCCTAGCCGCCTGGAGAGAGATAACAAAAGACAGTAAAGACCCTCGGGAGGATGCGCTCCCATCTTTTTCTGAGACTTTTGAGGAGAAATTTGCTTAGTTGTTGCTGGAGGAAGGGAAAACCATAGAGGACTTTTAGAAACTATTCCTGCCACCTGGCAGTGTACTTCCCCAACACCCCCTCCCACTTCAGCACCTGTGACCGCCCCGTCTTCTGTGCCCGTGCCAATGCTGGCCCCTATATCTGTACCCACCATTAGTCATGACTTGTATCGCCGGCTGAGGATGTTTTCAGGCACCTTCCCCACACCCCAGGGGGAGGACAATTGAGAGACTTGGATAGACTATGCTGCCTCTCAAATCCGAGAATGGCAATGCTCCGAACCAGAGAAGAGGAGAAGGGTGGTTGAAAGCCTCAAAGGTCCCGCCCAACTTACTATCCACGCTACACAGGCTAGTAATCCAAAAGCAACTGCTCAAGATTTTTTGAATGCATTGGAAAATGAGTCCCGATTCACATGAGGACCTGTCGAGTAGGGTCAAAAACACTCAGCAATACCCAGAGGAGTCCTTATCCGTGTATGTGCCTCGACTCGAAGTGGTGCTACAGGAATGCCTAAAGAAAGGTGGCATGGCCCCAGCTAAGTTAGATCAGAATAGGTTGGACCAACTTCTCAAGTCAGCCCCATTCTCTGAATTATTACTGCTCCAACTACGCCTTGCTGCTCAGTTTGATGCGCCTCTTACCTATGAGGGACTGATGAAGGAAATTCGGATGATTGAGAGGAGGCAGCCATGTGGGGGGGCGCCCTCCTGCATCTGCTGTTGCTGCTGCCCAGATAACCGAAGATGCACATGTGAGTGATGCTCAGGGGCGAAATACATTGCCAGTTGAACATTGGGAGGCTAGCAAGGACACTCCACCCTGGGGCAAGATACTGCGAGAGGTTCGAGAAATGAGGGCTACCATTTCCCTACAAGTCCATTCCAGAAATACAATGGGCCCAAACCCCTCTAACAGCATGTCCGCTATGGGGGTCGGGGTGCACTCCCAGGCATCCCCTGTTGACAGCAGCTCAAAGATTGATGAACTGACTATGGAAGTGAGGGAATTACTGAGGCTTCTCCCCATGCTCACCACACACCAGACAGAGGTTGAATCACGATTTTCTGTTGGTGGTACCCCGCCTCAGCCCCCAATGTGATGCCTCGGCCACTCCAGACTCTAGAAATCATATTCTGTCATACATGTGGAAAGGAGGGGCACATGAAGAAAGAATGCTGGTCCCCAAAGGACTTAGATAAGGTTGTATACGACTTCAAGGGGAGCTCCGGAAAGCGAAACCATGGCCAAGGGGTGCTGGAAACGACCACAGTGAAGGCTCAGGAAATCCCAACTCCAACTTCTTTGTGGCTAAGTCGTCTGTACCGGCCCCTGCTACTGTCCCTCCAGACTGGTCCAAGATAGTGGGCCCTTCAATGGAGATTAATGTGGCTGTGAATGGTATTCCTACTCGGGCTGTGCTTGACAGTGGGTCTCAAGTGACCATTGTGTTTCAGGACTGGTATGACAAACACTTATCCGATGCGCCCTTATAATCCCTGGAAGGCCTACATGTGTGGGGGCTGAGCGACAAGTCTTATCCATATCTAGGATATGCCCACCTCTGGTTGTCTTTTCCTGCAATTGTCACTGGCGTAGAGGAGTAAGTAGAGACTCAGATCCTAGTGTGTCCCCCCACCAGACTGTATGATGGGGTTCCCCTGTTAATTGGAACAAATGCCCACATGTTTGGGAGACTAGCAGAACTCTGCCATGAGAAACAAGGGCAGCTGACTGAATGGGCCCTAAGAATTCCAGCCTTAGTAAAAAAAAGGCTTACGACTGGCAACAGAGACCCGATGACGTGGACCCAGATGAGCCAGAGGGGATAGTGTGGAAAAAGGAACCTGACTCCTTGGTATTGGCCCCAATGCCCAGTGCACAATCCATGGAGACATCTGCCTAAGGAGAAATGTAAAGAACAAAATATTAATGTTGGATGCACCAGGAGATGAAAGTTGCCAGAGGGATTGTTGGTCAATCCCAGGATCTTGCCTGCTGTTGCCCACGTTTATGCACGATGAGTGATGGTCCAGATTCAGAATGTGTCAGATCGGAAAATTCGGGTGAACAGAGGGTGCACGCTAGCTACAGTACACTGCGCAGACACTGCCAGATTGCCCAGCAACAAGTGCTCTGGCGAGAAGGAGACAGTGCCCCTGGACTTATTTGACTTTGGTGACTCCCTGTTACCAGCTGAATGGAAGGCTAGAATTAGCAAGAAACTGGCTCAGAGGGACCAAGTGTTTTTATTAAAAGAATGGGACATGGGGTGTGTCCAGGGTGCAGAGCATCACATACACCTGCACGATAACGGGGCATTTTGAGAGAGATCCTGACGTCTCGCCCCAGCAGACACAGATGATGTGAGGAGACACCTGCAGGAAATACTTGCTGCTGGTGTGATACAAGAATCAAGGAGCCCATATGCCTCTCTAGTTGTGGTTGTGCATAAGAAGAATGGGTCGGTAAGGATGTGTGTTGATTATCGAACCCTGAACTGGCAGACCATCCCCAATCAATACACCATGGCCCATATACAAGATGCCCTGGATTGTTTGAATGGGAGCAAATGGTTTTCGGTACTGGATCTTCGCAGCAGATACTACCAGATCCCGATGGCCCGGAGGACCGTGAGAGAACAGTCTTCATCTGTCCTTTGGGGTTCTATGAATTCCTGAGAATGTCAGAGGGGATTTCAGGTGCCCCGGCCACCTTTCAGCGACTGATGGAATGTGAGGTGGGAGATATGAACTTGCTGGAATGTCTAGTATACCCAGACGATGTCATTGTGTTTGGGCGCACATTAGAGGAGCACGAGACCCGACTGTTTAAAGTCCTAGACCAATTGGAAGACTTCGGCCTCAAGCTGTCCATTGAAAAGTGCCAGTTTTTTTAAACCTCCGTACAGTATGTAGGGCACATAGTATCTGCAGAAGGGATAGAGACTGATCCCAGTAAGGTTGAATCACTGACTACTTGGCCCCAGCCCCATCATTTGAAAGAAATACGTTTCTTGGGGTTCTGTGGCTACTATCGCAGGTTCATAAAAGACTATTCAAAGGTGATTCACCCGCTCTTGAATCTTCCCCAGGGTTACCCTCCTACCAACCATAAATATTAATAAGCATTTGTCAATGCCAAATGTTTGCTTGCTGGCATTGGCATTGGTAGTGTAGGAGTTAGAGAGATGCATAATAGGAATGGCAGTGAAGTACTGAACTGAAGCCAACCCCACCACCACCCTGCAGAGACTGACAGGCATTAGGGTGTGCCTTTGGGTCATCAGGCATAACGGCCATGCCATTTCACCACACCCTACCCTGAAGACACCAAGTGTCACAGTGTGCCTTGGAGTCTTTGGGCCTTATGCTTACCCCATTCCATAAGAAATATGGTGAAATGGGTGAAGTATAGGAGAATGGGGTGAACTTGGGGGCCAAAGAGTCCAAGGCACACCTCGATGCTTGTCACTGGCTGCATGGTGTGGATGGGGGGGTGGAATGGCAGGAGTATTACAGGTGACAATCCCAAGTCACACCCCTGATGCCTGTCAGTTTCTGCAGGGTGGCGCGTTATGGCCAGAAACCCTAACGTCCCAGGCATTCGTTGGTATTTTCACTCCAAATTTTAAACATGTTTTTTTTGTGACCCCCACCTCATGAACAGTGGCAATATCAGTTCATTAGCGGAAAGCTGATTTTGCACAGCAACTACACCATTTGACACCACTGGTGCGAAAACACATTTCAAACAGGATGTGAAAAATGACAGCTCTATTGTTCATGGGGAGGTATAAAACTGGCAATGTTGAAAATCTGGAGTGAAAATATAAAAAAACTGGTGCAGTCATGAGCGTGCGTAGAAACTGCACAACGCACACCCATAACGTAATTAGTTTGGGGATTTTTTACAGCAGCTTGTCAACACAGGCATTTTGGGACCTCCGTTCATGAACAGTGCCACTGTGATTTTCTTATTCTGTCCTGAACACTGATTTCCCACAGCAACCATGCATTTCTGCACTGGAAGTGCAAAAACACATTTCGGACAGGATGTGAAAAATCAAAGCTGTACTGTTCAAAATGCCAGTGTTGAAAATCTGAACTGAAAATATTACAAATTCGTGAACTTACGAGGGTACGTGGAACTGTGCAATGCTGGCTTGTAACACAGTCGTTTAATGGACTTTAGTCACCAAATGTTCAACATATCAATTTTAAGACCTCTGCCCATGCACAGTATCACTGTGATTTTCTTAATCTGTCCCGAACATTGATTTGACATTGACTGTGACATTGTCCGCTACATGCGCGAAAACACATTTTGGGAGAGACGTGAAAAATGACAGCTGTACTGCTCATAAGGAGGTATGGTAAAATGGAAATGTTAAAAATCTGAAGTGAAAATAGTAAAAATTTGGGAAGTTACTAGCGTGCGTAGGAACTGCACAATGCAAGCTCATGAAACAGGCATTTTGGGAAATTTTTCCACCAAATTTTCAACATAGGGTTTTGGGTGCCTACCTCATGAACTGTGACACTTTTGTTTCGTTACTTGGTCCGGAAAGGCAGTTCCGCAGAGCGACCGTGAAATCACCTTTCGGGACCAAATAACAAAATGACAGTGACTGAGTCCATGAGGCGGGGCCCCAAAAACCCCATGTTGAAAATTTGGTGAAACAATTCCCAAAAAAGGCCGAGATATGCACCACAGTTGAAAAAAAACATTTATGATATTATACAGCTTACCAGCATTTCTTCAGTTCGCGGTCGGATTTGAAGAGTGCAGACGTGTTCCTGGTCCACCGAAGATCATCGTGCTGGGCTCCAGAGGTAAGTATGGGGGTGAGGTGGGGGTGTGTGGGGAGGTGGATGCGCAGAGGGTGGGCACGGGTTGGGGAAGGAGGGGCAACATAGTCAACAAGGGATCATTTTTTGTTCATAGGTGTTTTTTTTCTTTGAAGAAGACGACACGGGACTTTTGCCATGCTGGGGTGGGCTCTCAGCATGGCAGCTGGAAGGTTATTTTTTGGGGGGGCAGTATAGCCGATGGGAGACTGGGCACCCTCGTCGGCTATACGGATGTTTGCCACGCTGGGGTGGGCTCCCAGCATGGCGACTGGAAGTCATACTTTTTTTCCTGTGGGGGGGGCAGTGGACAGTGGAGCCGATGGGGGATTGGCCACCCCTGTCCCCATATGAATGTTTGCCACTCTTGGGTGGGCTCCTGGTGTGACACCTAGAAGTGTCTTTAGGGGGGCAGCAGACGGATGTTTGCCATGCTGGGGTGGGCTCCCAGTGTGGCACCTGGAAGGGTGTTTGGGGAGGCAGCGGAGCCGACAGGGGATTGGGCACCCCCGTTGGACATACGGTGTACTGGAGGAGCGCATGAGCATGCTGGGGTGGCCTGCCAGCGTGCACATATGTGTTCGGGGGAACAAACTGTCTATGACAGTTCAGATGCAGTGCCGATGTAGGTAATTTGCATACTGCCGATGGCCTGCGGAGGTGTTTTCCTTAGAACTGTACTCCACTGCATTTGAACAGCCGTCATAGCTCAGACATTCATTGGCATGGTGCAGCCATGCCTGCAAAAGGGAGCAGGGCATTGGAAGTGGGGGAGGCACACCTACGAAAACTCGTATGGTGGCATTATGTTTCTTGCACAGGCGTGCAAGCAAACATAATAATCTGATTCAGTAATCAGATTATTCAATAATCCATTTTAAATCAGATTATTAACTTCTTGTAACCATGGTGTATGGGAATGTATAATTACAAAATTTTAAATGGGATTTGACAGTTTTAAAAGCTATATCTGCATATAATACAATGGAATACAGTTTTTATACCATAATGCAAACCATTTCTCAAAGGAATCATCTTATTGTCTGTTGGCCGGGAAATGTACACTGAGCTAAATTGCATTTCCAGGTGTGACCTGAGAGCAAAGGGTGGATAAATGACCTGCTCAGGGTCACCAGCTGCAAGTGGCAGCTGTGGGATTCAATCCAATGGCTGCAGATTTGTGCTCTAACCTTTAGGTTGTATTACCTTTCTCATGCACGAAACATAACATCCCATAGTAATGTACAATATTTTGAACTTTTTTATTGAGAGCGTTAATGGACTGATGTCTGCAAAATGCTATTCTTATTGACTGTTGGAATTAGCCAGGTTTATGAAATAAACGTCCGACTCTGACAGTCAAGAACTACATGTCCCACCATGCCGTGCTCAACGTGTCAGCGCTGTCCCTGCTGAGTTTACAGGTGGCTCCAACAAAGCAAGGGCCGATGATCCGAGGCACATAATTACAGCACAGTTTAATCAGCAGCATCGGAGGGAAGAGGACACAGAACCTGCACACTTTCACTGCTGCTCATCCTTAGTGCAGTCGGGACAGAGGCAGTATAAAATAAACTGCTCACGCCGTCCCGTTTAAGGATTTCAGTAACGCGGAGGGGAAAAAGTAACTTACCCACCAGTCAGAGACTGAGTGATGGGCAGTGCAGCTCCCTGCTGGCAGAAACGGGACTTTTCCAGCTTAGTTCTTCTGACTTTCGCTAGAGGGTAAGTGGGGGGAAATATGTATTGTTGGTTACTGGGATAGCAGTGGTGATGGAAATGATTTAAAAAATGGTGACTGAAATGCCACAGTGCATATAGTGGTGGTTGTGCTAGGAGGGTGGGGGATTAGAGGGACTGAGAGTCGAACCCCTGCTGAGGGGTAAGAATTACTGAGAGTCAAACTCGGGGTGACTATGGAACGACAGCCGAGGAGCTGGGGCTGATGAGAAATGGAGAATCGAACTCCAGCTGAGTGGTGAGGTGGGCCGAGAGGGACTAATAATGGTTCTCCAGCTGAGGAGCTAGGGGGTGATCATGATTTGTGGAGGGCTACCCTTCTGCAGCAAGAGGGTGAGGAACACTGTCACACGCACATCTATATTGTACGTCAGCGTTCTGTTGCTGTTCCGCCATCACTACAGATTTGTTTGCTCGGAAATAAATAAATACTGGGCAACAAGTGGGCAGCCCCTTGCCCCACTTCCCCAGTGGCTGCCACCCATCCCGCTAGGCTTACACTTGGTAGGCACACAGGGTGGGGCGCCAAAAAGCAGACTTCCTATTTTTCATAGAGGCATGTTTCTTTTCAGGCTTGTTTTGCACAACTGTTGTGAAAAAAGTACTTATTGGTTGACCTATTTATTTTTTTTGTTTGCCCTGGAGTGGGCTCCCAGCATGCAGGTATGTGTTCATGGGGGGGTGGGGGTGGACAAACTGTCTATGACAGTTCAGATGCAGTGCCGACATAGGCAATTTGCATACTGCCGACTGCGGTATGCAAATTGCCTGCGGCGGTGTTTTCCTTACAGCTGTATGCCACTGTATCTGAATGGCTGTCATAGACAGCTCAGACATTCATTGGTGCGGTGCAGCTGCACCTGCAAAAGGGAGCAGCGCATTGGAAGTGGGGGAGGCACCTCGTAGACTTCAGTATGCGTGCACTATGTTTCTTGCACGTGCGTGCAAGCAAACATAAAAGAACCAGAAAAAGTGTACTTCTGCACAGGTGAACATTCTGGGCCCCGCTGGACACCCGAATGTGAAGCAGCCTTTCAAAAAGTCATATACCAGCTCACCTACGCTCCCTGTCCTCACCTATGCTGACCCCAACAAGCCCTATGTGCTGCATACGGATGCCAGTCTGCAGGTCTAGGAGCTGTGCTGTATCAAGCCCATGAGGATGGTTTGAGACCAGTGGCCTTCACCAGAAGGAGCTTGACCCCATCAGAGCGAAGCTACCCTGTGCACAAGCTGGAGTTCCTTGCACTAAAATGGACCATCATCGACAAGTTTCATGAATACCTCTATGGGGCAAAGATATTGGTGAAGACCGACAATAACCCATTAACCAATGTACAGACTTCAGCTAAGTTAGACACCACTGGGCACCGGTGGCTTTCCACCTTATCAACCTATGATTATGCTGTTGAATACAGGCCAGGACTGAACCATATTGATGCTGATGCCTTGTCACGAAGGCCAGTTTCCAAGAGTGATTGGGTCAGGCTGTCTCAACCTGACATCCGAGCCTTGTGCCAAAAGTTTGACTAAGATGAACAGATGTCTGCAGTCACAGTGGACTGTTTAGTAGGTTGCTTGAGCTCTCCTGTCAGCATGGCTCAGTTGGTAGCACATCCGCCTCTAGACCAGAAGGTCGTGGGTTCTCGTCCCACACCAGGATTGAACTTGCACCTAAAAATGCTGGCATCTGAGTTCAGTATTGGGGTGTGCTGTCCTTCGGATGAGACGCTAAACCGAGGTCCCTTCTACTCATCCTGGTGTTGCCCTGGTGGGTGTACAGGTGGAAGTAAAAGAATCCAGGGCACTCTTCGCAAAGAATAGGGGACTTTCCCGGTGTCCTGGCCAACATTCCCGTTCCCATAAAACCGGTTCATGCAGTAGTCCAGCCTGTGTGTGGGTGTTGATGTGCGATATGGCCGCCACTACACATTCAGTCACTTCACTACCAGTCTAGCATTGCTTGTAAAGTGCTTTGGGATACACTGTCTATGAAAAGCGCTATATAAATACTGATTCTTCTTTTTCCTGATACCTGCATACCAGCTGCCTATTGCCACTTTTCTGCTCTAGATATTAATGCACTACCTCAATTTGACAATGGCAGCATTCAGTGGGCTCAATCCCATGATCCTATGATTCAGCCCGCACTTCATGCCCTGCATGCGGGGAAAGATGTGTCCAAGTTGCGTTCCTCTGACTTGCAAACTGCTCTATTGTTTAAAGAAGGTCCCAGATTGAAGCTACTCAATCAGTTGTTGTACAGAGACAGTGCATCACGGCGGTCAAGTAGACAGGCAGCAACAAGTCCTGCCCACGGCCTTTAAAAATTTGGCACTGAGGTCCCTCCACAATCACATGGGGCACCTTGGTACTGACAGAACTCTCGACTTGGTACAATCTCAGTTCTACTGGCCTAAGATGGGGGCCGATGTTGAGTACCATGTAAAGACCTGCAGTCATTGCCTGCAAAGGAAAGCCCTGTCTCAGAGAGCTGTCCTCTTGTCAATATTACTACCAGCACCCCCATGGAACTGGACTGCATAGACTTTTTGTGTTTAGAACCTGATCACCAGAATATTGGCAATGTGTTAGTGGTTACAGATCATTTCACACGGTATGCACAAGCTTTTTCAACTAAAGATCAAAAGGCCTCTATCATGGCCAAGGTGCTAGTGGAAAATTTCTTTGTTCACTACGGTGCCCCTCAGTGGATCCACTCTGACCAAGGCAGAGATTTTTAAAGTCAGCTAATCAAAGAAATGCTCTATCTATGGGGGTGGGGGGTGCAGAGTCAAGAACCACCTCTTATCACCCACAGGTGGACCCTCAGCCTGAATGTTTTAACTGCACCCTTGTAGACATGCTGGGCACCCTCCATCCCAAAGACAAGCCTAAGTGGAGCCAGCAGATTAGCACCTTGGTCCACGCATACAAGTGCACAAAAAAATTACACTACTGGGTTCTCCCCCTACCACCTCACGTTCGGGAGGGAGGCCCGACTGCCCACTGATGGCTGCTTTGGGGTCTCTCCAGATGGGGTCCAAGCCGAAAATTACCTACAGTATGTACAGAAACTGAAAGCTCAATTGACCCACGCCTATCAACTGGCCCAGACAATGGTCGCCAAAAGAAATCTCGCCAACAAAGAGGGGCATGATAAAAAAGTAAAGGCTCAAGAGCTTTGGCCTGGAGACCGTGTTGTTGTACGTAATTTGGGACTGCATGGCAAACACAAAATTGCTGATAGGTGGCACCATTTTCCCCATGTAGTAGTTGAAAAGTTGAATGATTTACAAGTGTACAAGGTATGCCCAGAGAATAACTCCAAAGCTGTCAAGACCATGCACCGTAACCACTTGCTACCTATCGGCCAAGTCATAATTGAGGCTGAACCATCAGAGATTGAGTCCCCTGGGCCAGTGACTCATGCTGCTGCAAAAAAGAGACAGAGTCAACCTACCCCAGTAGTTACAGATTTAAGGCTTCCCCCGCAGCAGGCCCAGAATGATAGTGACTGTCAGTCCACCTCTGATGAAAGTGAGTGCGACAATGCCTGTTACCCCTCCTATGAATTGAGTCAGCTGTTTCAAGGTAACCCTATGACTAATTGTGGAGATTAAGCTGGGCATTCTGGACTGCCTACCTCCCAACTTCATCCTTGGAGCCAATGCTCCCTGAAAGTGAAGTGCAAAGTATTACGTCTGAGGTTGCGGACTCTCTGTGTTTTGTGGAACTGTGTGAATTGCCTTAAAAAGGAGCTGATGGTCTGAGTCTCTCTCTGGTGACACACCAGAACTTGAAGAACAATGTGAGAGTGTTGACAGCCCCCCTTCAGTGCCGCAAAGCCTAACTATGCCAGAGCCTCCTTAAAATGAGCAACCTGGGCCTCCCATCAGAAGACAATCAGCAAAGTGTTGTGGAAACAGAGCCTACAGAGCAAGGAGCTGACAGTGCTCCAAGTTTGGACATTCCCATCCATGCAGAGGCACCCCTCACAAGTGATGAAAGCTCCAAAGTTAGTGCTGAAAGTACAGAGACTGTGGCTGCTCCCCCCAGAAAGACTGGCCGAGCTGTCAAGCCAGTGCTACTCTTTAGTTATGGTTCCCCTGGGAGGCCAGTGGATTTGCCTCTCAATGTGGTTCACAAAGGGGTTTATGTTTCGCCAAGCTCACTGCCCAAATTGAGCTTGATGGCCAACTCCAGGTTACTCGTTCTCCCCTCTCACCATGGTGCCCCAGCCCCAAGTCAGCTGATAGGGAAGGGCCCCCCTCTTACATTGTTTAATGTACAAGAAGTTATTAAATGAATCAGTATTACTTGTATGAAACCTGCATAAGTATTGTCAATATGGATGTAGTAACATGAAATATATTGAAATGTATAGTAATGTAACAAGCTAATGATACATACGTCTCGTTTATATCGCATTTTTATATTGTGATGGTACAGACTTGACGCGGATGCCACGTTTTCTCCAGCCAGGGAAGGGTGTAACCCCCCCTACAAATGGGGGTTCCCGAAAAGGCTTCCTTGAGCTTCCTTAAATGCTCACTGCCAGGCTGGTGCTGTGCGTTTTAGTAGATTAAATGTATTGCCAGAGAGTGCCTGTATAGCCTCTGTGTACTGTCTCTTTAAGAGCTGCCTGGATTGTAGTCTTAATTAATCTAAAATGGAGCTCTTTTAGAAGATGCGCTTGTTTGCTGATCATTTGTTAGAGTACTAATAATATTGCAGTTTGTTCTAACCTGCCTTCTTTGCAGCAAGGACTGTTCTGTTTATCTCCACCAACTTGGCCCAGGACTGTCAGAATGGGCTGATCAGTACTGTTCGAACTCTAAAATGGAGCCTGTCTAAAGGGGCTTGGTGGGGTAAAAACTTGTAGGAATTGTAGTTTTTGCATTTTGGCACCTAAAATAACCTGGAGGGAGAGCCTTTGTTGTGACTGACAGACAGATCAGCCAACCAAACCTTTTGGATCTTGGGGAAATTCCCAAGCTGCTTGCAGCTAGTTTCAGTTTAGAGTTGGGAAGTGAAGAGATGACAGCTTGAATGATCCAAGCAGCAGCCCTGAGCATAGATTCACGCGGAAGAACTGTGGAAAGGCCTGAGTTTTGGCCTGCATGCTTGCCTGCTATCCCTGAAAGGGAATTTGTGCCTTTTCCGAACTGAATCCGAACTTGGAGAGAGAAGTAAGCCACTGAATTATGACTAGGCTCCTACCTGAAGAAGACCGAAGATTTGCTGAATGCGGTCGGCCTGTCTGGACTCCCAGTCACCTCTGAACTCCTGGATTGTACAGAGACTCTGTAATTGCGACCGGAGAGTCTTTTCCCTGGTACAGTGGAATTTCCTTACATGTGAATGTGTTGTGTGCTTATTGTGGGTCATGATTTGTTTCCCCACTGTGGTTTGAATTGTGTTCTGCTTGCTGGAAGCTGCATTAGAATTTCCTTATGAGTAAATGTGCTGCATGCTGCTAGTGGGTCACGATTTGGTTCCCCACTGTGGTTTGAACTGTATTCTGCTTGCTGGAAGCTGCATCCAGCCCCATGGACTGAATCCAAAATCATCTCCATTGGGCCTGGGCCTTACCACACTGGTCCAGCCTGACTACCCACTGCACAGAGAAAGTCATCGACGAGAGACCTGCCTGGGGATCAGCCCCCTGCTCAACACTTGAACAGGAACAATGCCTCGGTGATTCATGTGGGCCCCTCTTCTCCAGGCACTCCAGCTCAACAACCTGCAGTCTCGATTTCATCCTGCCTGTGTCCAATATTGGGTATCATGAGTAAACATCAAGGTAGCTCCCTGCAACAATAGCTAAATCTAAAGTGTTATCATCTGATTGTCTGGTTGCTTTTTCTTTTGTAACCCCCCTGCAAATGGGGGTTCCCAAAAGACTTCCAGGAGCTTGCTTGAATGCTCCAAGCCTGAATGGTGTTTGGCGTTTAAGCCATTTATCAGTGAGTGTTTTAGAGCCTCTGGTACTGTCTTTAAGAGCTGTCTGCTTGCAGACATAATTAGTTTGTATGGGGGACTGTGTGCTTCTCTGTTTGAGTACCACTCGAGCTGCTGCCAATTCACTCCATTTTGCAGTCACTAGGAGTGCAAAGGAACCTATCTGAAAGATGTAACTGTTTGCCAGAAATCATTTACAGTAATAATGAAATTACAGTTTGTCTAACCTGCTTTCTTTGCAGTCAGAACTGTGTCTGCCTAGTTCCCATTCTGGTTTTGAACTGCTGAACTGGACCAATCAGTGTGGGGTAAGCTAGCTCTAAAATGGTGCCTTGGACGAATCAGAACTTGGACTCATAATCTGAGCCAGCCACAAGAGGATTGTATGGGCAGTGACTCTGGGAGATGTAGTTTAGACTTCCGCCTTTTTGGACCAACAGCAGCAGTCTATTGTGAGTGACAGCCAATCCAGTCAAGAACTGGGAGGAACTCAAAGGAAGTGCCGGTTTTGTCTGTTGGAGTTTCAGTTTAGCTCTGGGAGTGAAGGGAAAGAAACCCTGTGCTCCTTCAGTGCACAGTTTCAGTCAAAAACGTGTAAGGCCCAGAGTTCCAGTCTGCAGCTTGTGTAACTGCTTGTTAGGACTGAATCTGTCCCGTGAAAAGAATCAGAGGATCTCTGAAGAGTAGAAACCAGGCTCACCCTGTAGAAGACTGGAGAAATTGTTGAATTGCACTCGGTCTGTCAGGAACTGAATCTGCTGTGTGTTCTCCGGGTATTGTGCAGTAATTGCGATCGGGATAGAGAAGCAGCCTGCCTGGTATAGTACTTTCTTTTTACCATATAAATGTGTGAAGAGTCTCGTGGAGCTCAAGAGTAGCCCTGCTGACGTTGAAGGACCCTATCTTGTTTGGAGGTCGTGACTACTAATTCAGGTCGCTCCTGTTGAATTGCCACATTAAATCCAAATGGAATCACTGTACTGCTGACTGTTTAAACTAATTTTCTTTTCACTGTGTGAAGGGCCCCTACCAGCTGCCACGGTTTGGACTAGCCACTAGGGCTTGGGTACCAGGGACAGTAACTGGTAGGGATAGGCCTGTGCACAGAGCCATAGGTAGATAGTAAAGTGATAAGCTAATTAACCTGATTTCCCCCTGTCCTTGTTATATCCCCCTAAATAAATCAGAGCTGCTTGTTTCAGCAAAGTTATACTGCCTGAGGTATTTGTCTATGTTAAAGTACTGTACTGTGATTGTTGCACTGTATCTTATTTCACAGGAGGTCCCAGTGCCGGAACTAGTCCTGGGGGTAAGTGTATACTGTGAAGGTAATTCTGATATATTGTGTGGGCCACTAGTGGGAAGAAAGGGGGGGTTGCAGTGTCCCAGAGGGCTGTGACCAAGTAAGTTTAACTATTGCAAACCCTGACCTCTGGGTGGAGGCACCCGCCATTGGATCCAGGCCCCTCAACCTGTTAGTGGCAAATCAGGCAGGGGTAGTAGCCCCTGGGATAGCGCCATCTAGGGGTTACACTTTCACAAACTGAGCCCTCCAGCTCTGGATTACAAATAGTGTGTGTTGTGCCTGTTGCTTTCTTCCATCACAGGGTCCCAACCAGCTGCAATGTTCCTGGCTAGCCTATCGTCTCCCTACCATGGTACCCAGAGGTGTGACTGTGTGGGGACTTAAACGCATGCATAACTGTTTGATTAATATAGCCTTTAAGCCAATCAACCTGATTACGCCCCTTCCTTGTTCAAGTCCCCTGAATAAATCAGATCTGACTTTTTTTTGCTGCATTTAACCTAATTGTGGTTCCAGTTTGTGCCAAGAGTACTGTACTGTTGCTATTTACTGTGCATAACCTTGTTTTACAGGGGTCCCCAGGGTTGAGCCAGAGGAACCAGTCCTGGTGGTAAGTGCAAACAGTGTGGGTACTGGTATGGTATACAAGAGGTACTGCGAAAATGATTATTGTATATTGCTCAGGCCACTAGAAGGGAAAGGGGGGGGTTACTGTGTCCCGGAGGGCTGTGCCCAGGTTAGTTTGACCACAACCAACCCTGACCTCCAGATGGAGGCACCCGTTTCAGAACTCAGGCCCCTTAACCTGCTACTAGCCGTGCAAGCAGGGGTAGTAGCCCTGGGATAGCACCATCAAGGGGTTACATATTGATAAACTTATTGGGCCCGAGTCTCAAAGCTCCTGGCATGGTGCAAGGGGATTGTGACACAAAGAACGGTGCAAAGAGCCATTTGCGCCAAAAGATGCACTGGGAGCGAGTCATAACGGCAGCTTGCGTTAACTGCAGGCTACGTGTACCGAAGGGTGCATGTGCCATCCATGCACCACAAAAGGGGTTGTGGCATTGGGGATAGGGGGCATGTGGCTGATGCAAGCTGCCACAGCACCTAAATTTGGATTCTCATAACCCTCTCAGAGGGCAAAACTTTAAGTACCCTTAGACCAGCCAAGGCTAGTCTAAGGGTACTTAGAATATCATCCTCTAGGAGGGTCTGATCACTTGTGCCACTATCAGAGCCTTCCCTCACATGTGTCGCGCCCCCCTACCCTGATGTGCCTGTACATTAAAATGTTTAAAATAAATCATTGCCTGGTGATCAATGGCCGCCAGCCCAGATGTGCCCATATATTAAAATTTTTCAAACAAATAATTACTGGAGATTTAGCGCCTCCCCCCCCACCCAGCCCTGATATGCCTGTATATTGAAATGTTTAAATAAATCTCTTTCCGGTGATCTAGCAATCATCCCTCCCCAATATGCCTGTATATTAAAATGTTTAACTAAATCTTGTCCTGGTGGTCTAGCAGTCCTCCCCCAGACCCACTATGTCTGTAAATTAAAATGTTAAACAAAATCTTTTCCGGGTGGTCAAGTGGACCCCTCCCCCACCCTGGCAGGTAGTGCCCACCACCCCACTCCCTCTGCCTAGCCTGAACCCCAAGCCAGCAGCCGGCACAGCCCTTCTCTCACCACCATACCGCTGACTGAACTGTCACTAAGCATGTACTGTATGCAGTACGTGCTCATTGGCTGACAGCTCACTCTGAGCTGTCAATGAATGAGCGCGTACTGTATACAGTACACGCTCAGTGGCAGCTCAGTTGGCAGCCACCCATGGTGGTGAGAGGAGGGCTGTGCCGGTCACCAGCTCAGGGTTCGAGCTGGGAGGGACCAGGGTGGTGAGCACTACCTGCCAGGGTGGGGGTCCACTGGACAACCAGGAAAAGATTGTGTTAAATATTTTAATATACAGGCATATCAGGGCTGGAGGAGGGACCGCTACACTACCAGGGCAAGATTTATTTAAACATTTTAATTTACATGCATATGGGGTGGGGGGGACTGCTAGACCAAGAGGAAAAGATTTATTTAAACATTTTCATTTACAGGAATATTGAGGAAATGATTTATTTAAACATTTTAATAGATGGGCATATTGTGGGGCGCCAGATCAGCGAGGAATTATTGAATATATATTTTACCAACTGGGTACACTGCTGCTGGGGGGGGGCCTCTAGACCACAAAGGACTAGAGTGGCACATGACCACCCCATGGCTTGCAACACACCCTCTGGATGTGCCGTCTGTTTGGTTCACAGCCAGTTACAAGCCACTGGATTTTGCTGCCAGGAACCTGCCCGACAGAGAATTAGCCACAGGGTCCCTGGTGCACCAGACTTTGACATGAGCTGCCTTTTTCGACAGCTTGCATCAATCTAAAGGCCTTCTGTGAATCAAGCCCATTACTGCAATCTTCTCTTACAGCCTGTAGCCTGTGGCCTTTCCTCTATTGATGTCCTGTTCTTCCATGAACCAGTGCTATCTACTGCTATGAGGCTTACAGCATTTGAGTTTCTGCTCCTAAGTTCTGGATTTCTTTTCCTCCTCTGGTTAGCTCTTCAGATTCTCATAGACATTTTAAACAGGCCTCTTTAGGCAGTACCGCAACTTGTCAACCTGTACTTGCTGTTGACCTATTGTTATATTTTTATGTGAATATGGCTTCTTCAACTGTAGCATTTTAAACTGATACTGATTCTGTCACTAACTTTGTTATCATTAATGGGTCTCCCCTTTTGCCATAGAGAGACCGTGGCATAATTTGCCATTATAAAGGAGCGTTTATAATGGCAAACACGTGCAAGGTTCTCCTCGCTCTCTGCATGCGTCCGCTGCAGCAGATCCCTTCCTGGCTCGTTCACAAACCCAGCCACCAAACAAACCTAGTGGTAAGAAAAGTTTATATATCTATATATATATATATATATATATATATATATATACACACACACACACACACATACTTACATATAAAAAGCAGTACTGCATTTACACATAGGCGGATAGCAAAATATTTAAAAATCAAAAAACAAAACCAAACATGAAACCGTGGAAAATCAAAATCTGCCGACCGCAGAAAACAAAACTGGAGCGTGGCCACACTGAAACTGCTATTTTAAATAACTGCTGTGGCCAAAAAGGGGAGACCCAGCAATTATATAAATAAAATGATGGGGTGTTGTGTGTAAACTCGAAGTTTACACACACCCTCGGGGTTAGATGATTTGCACAAACCCCTCGGGTGTATGTAAATTCTCGTTAAACACACCACCCTATAAATTATTTTATATATTATATGGTCTGGTTCACCAGGATGCAACACAATACTGCAGGATTCTTAAAGGAGAACTGTACTGAATCTGCAAGTCATTTTTCCCTACAGAAGTTGATTTGTAAGTACTAGTTCAAATGTTGTTACTGTTATACCTCTACAAGCTTTTTAGTTATCCTATTGGGTGTTTCTGGTTTACACACAGATAGTAAGTGCCATTTTAGAACTGTATGATGTAGTTTGTCCCTCTTCTGTTGTTGAAACAATGCATCCATGTTCTACTGTAAAACCATGTGGTTGGAGAGGGACATAAACTACATCATACATTTCTAAAATGGCACTCAACACCAGACCGTTAATCAGAAACAATCAGCAAGGTCACTAAAAGGGAAGTATATATGGAACAATAACAGAATTTGAACCAGTTTTTAAAAAACTGCTTCTACTGGGACAAATTATCTTCAGGTTCAGCGCATTTCTCCTTTAATCCCTTTTGTCATGCAGTATTCACTCTATTTGTTTACTTGTTTGCTCTGGTTATCCCAGGTAGTTCTTGAAATATGCACGTTGCTGCTCAGTGTACTTTCCAGATTACCAAAAACTAACTAACTAAACTTGTATGATTAACTATGGGAGACCAAAGGCATTCCTTCATCAACTAACCTCTCTACACACTGAATTTATGCCTGGAAAGGTACACTGACAACGTCTTGGTCTTTTGGAGGGGAATCAGAAAATAACTGGACAATTTTATGCAAATTTTGTGCAATATGTTAACTGTCGGCTGGCCCAGTGGCACTGATAGTTGAGACACTGGATGCCACATCTCACGCCACGCCGGCGACCTGGGTTTCTGGAATGGACTCAGGTCACCAGGGGATCAGCAGGGGAGGGAGAGGACTGAGTGTCTGAAGACTGCTCTCCTCTCCCGTGGTGGGTTATGGGTTTCACTTAGCTACTTAGCAGCCACCAATGGAGATCGGGAGTCCTACAGGAACCGGCGCTGTATGGGGTGGAGCGGCAGTGGACATCAAACTTTCTATGATTCTTTTTCGCTTCTCAGCCTCCACACACTGCCACTCGGGTACTAAGGGGCAACATAGTCGATTCAGGTCTCCCAGTCATCCTCCTCCTCTCGGGGGAGGTGCCCAAGAAGATTCTCAGCCTTGGTAGGAGTCGTGACTAATGGCGGGTACAGATTTAGGGGCCAGCATTGGCATAGGCACAGAAGGCGGGGCAGTAAAAGGTGCTGGAGTGGGAGGGGGTGTTGGGAAAAGAACACCCCCAAGTGGCAGGAACAGTTTCTTAAAGTCCTCTATGGTTTTCCCTTCCTCCAGCAAAAACTTAGCAAATTTATCCTCAAACGTCTCAGAAAATGGTGGGAGCTCGTTCTCCACAGGGTCTGTACTGTCTTTTGTTATCACTATCCAGGCAGCTGGGACCCCTTCTGAGGCAACAGTCTGTGGCACTTTAGAGCTGTCCACGAGGTCACTATACTCTACCAAGGCTATGAAAGTTTAGGTGCTCAAATTAGCCTGTCGACCCACCACCACAGGGTTTTTCAAACATTCAGCTTTAGAGAGTGCTCCCTCTACAGTGTCCTAACTGGTACCCAAGGGAATATCCAGTATAAGCAGAGCATTTTGGGGGTCAATCTCCTGACCAGTACACCATCCCACCAACTGGTGTACAGCTATTTCTACTGGGATAGCCATTAATCTTTAACAATAATTTGTATTTTTTGGCAACTAGAAGGCACAACATCCCAGCGGTGAGCCTCCAAGATGTAACCCTAGGTGGTGCTATCCCAAGGGCTACTACCCCTGCCTGCTTGGTTAATAGCAGGTTAAGGAGCTTGAGTTCTGAAATGGGTGCCTCCACCAGGGTCAGGGTTGGTAGTGGTCAAGCTAACCTGGGCACAGCCCTCTGGGACACTGTAACTCCCCTCTTTCCTTACTAGTGGCCAGAACAATACACAATAATCACTTTCACAATACCCCTGATACACCACACAAGTACCCACACTGTTTTGCACTTACCACCAGGTCTTTCCTCTGGCTCGACCCTCGGGAACCCCCTATAAAACAAGGTTATACACAGCAAATAACAGCAGTACAGTATTCTTGCACAAACTGGAACCACAGTCAGGGTAAATGCAAAAAAGAGTTACATCTAATTTATTTAAGGGACTTAAACAAGGGAGGGGCATAATCAGGTTAATTTGCTTAAAGGTTGTATCAATCAAACAGTTATGCATGCACTTCAGGGTCCATAAACAGTCACACACTCTGGGTACCCAGATGGAGAATGGTGGGCTAGACAGAAACTTTGCAGCTAGTTGGGGCCCTGTGATGGAAGAAAACAACATGTACCACACACACTAATTATAATACGAAGCCAGAGGGCTCAGTTCATAAAAAGAAAACAACAAGACAATCAGATGACACACTTTTATGTTAGGCTGTTGTTGCAGGGAGCTACCCTGATGATTATTCACGATACCCAAGACTGAACACAGGCTGGATGAAAATTGAGACTGCAGGTGGTTGAGCTGGGGTGCCAGGAGAAGCAGGGTCCTCACGATTCGCAGAGGCGTCGTTCCTGTTCAAGCATGGAGCAGGGGTCTGATCCCCAGGCAGGTCTCACGTCGATGGCTTTCTCTGTGCAGTGGGTAGTCTGGCTGGGCCAGTGTGGCAAGGCCCAGGGCAAATGGAGACAAATTCGGATACAGTCCGTTTTTAGCTCGATACAGCTTCCAGCAAGCAGAACACAGTTCACGCAGTGGTGAAACAAATCACGACCCACTAACAACTTCACAGCACATTTACATGTAAGGAAATTCTACAGTACCAGGCAAACCGCTCTCTGGTCACGATCACAAAGTCTCTGCACAAACCGGGGATTCAAAAGCAGCTGGAAATCCTGACAGGCCGATCGCATTTAGCAAAATCTTCAGTCTTCTTCAAGTATGAGCCTGGTTAAAAATCAGTGGCTTACTTCATTCTCACAAACTTGGATTTAGTGTGAAATACTTCTCTTCTCTTCTCTCCCTCTTAGAGGTAGAAGGCAGACATGCAGGCTATAACTCAGGCCTTTCCACAGTTCTCCCATGCAAAACTACTCAGACAGCAGCCTGACTGTCTCAAGCTGTTTCTTCTTCAGCCCCCAACTGAGATCTGACTCAACTGGCTGAGACTTTCCCCAGAATCCAAAAGGTTTGGTTGGCTGATCTGTCTGTCAGTCACAACAAAGGCTCCCCCTTCAGGTGCAAAAAGGCGCCAAAAGCCCAAAACTACAATTCCTACAGATTTTGAACCAGACAGCTCCTGTAGTCCGGCTCCATTTTAGGTCCCACCAGTACCGATTGGTCCAATTCGGCAGTCCAGGACCAAGATAATGGAGATAAACAAAACAGTCCTTGCTGCAAAGAAGGCAGGTTAGACAAACTACATTATCATTATCACTCTAAATGATTTTCAGCAAATAGTTACATCTTTCAACAGAGCTCCCTCTCAGATTACTTATGACTGCAATCCAGGCAGCTCTTAAAGAGACAGTACACAAAGGCTATACAGGTACTCTCTGGCAATCACATTTAAACTGCTAAAACGCAGGACACCAGCCTGGCAGTGAGCATTTAGGCAAGCTGAAGAACAACTTTTTGGGAGCCCCCATTTGTAGGGGGGTTACACCAGTAAAAAAAGAAATTGAACTGTTTGAGAAAATGCTTTAAACTATTTGCAAAAATGCTAATCGGGCCCTACCTCACACTGAGATGGGGCCCAGTTTTAGGTGAACATTTTCCTTTAAGATTGCTGCTAAGGAGTTAGCCTCTCCAGCTGCTAAATTAATAAATGTATCCCTTGCTACTGTAGTACCTGACCTATGGAAAAACCTCAGGTGCTGTTCCCGTTTTTAAGAAATGGAACCCCAAACTTTTAAATAATTACATGACCACTGCCATCCTCCCTAAATGTTTGAAAATGTGGTGGCCTCACAACTCACTAATTACCTCTCCACCTATGACCTTCTATTCCCTGCACAACATGGCTTTCAAAAAGGACACAGCACCACCACTGCCCTCCTCATCCTAACTGCCAGTCCTGCTTCAGCGATGGACACTGGTATCCTCGCAGGTGTTCTTTTTATTGATCTGACAAAGGCTTTTGATCTTGTTGATCACTCCCTACTCAGTGACAAACTTGCTGATCTTGGAATCTCGCCAACTGTTCTCTCCTGGTTTTGTAACTACCTAGTAAATACATCTCAGAGAGTCAAGTATGAGACCTCCCTCTCTTACCATGCCCCAGCTCTGGTGGGTGTTCCCCAAGGCTCTATTCGAGGTCCCCTTCCATTTGCTCTACAGATAAATTCCATAAACTAAAGCCTGTCCCACTGCTCTGCCATTCTCTGCACTGATGGTCTGGTCCTGTCTGCTCCTGAAGTACTGGATAAATAAACCAATATCTAACAGCTGACCTACAGTCAGTGAGCACTTGGTTGTCTACAAAGAAACTGATTCTAAATATGACTGAAACAAAATCTATTCTGTTTGATATGTCCCCCAGATTAAGAGCATGTCTGTCCCCTCCATCCATAGCTTACTGTGATGGTACCTTAGTCTCCTCTGTCTCCTACACATACCTTGGTGTCATAGTTGACCCATCACTTGATTACTCATCTCACATCATGAGTGTCTGCAAGTCAGTGAACTCCATGCTGAGCATCTCCTATAAAGTGTGCCGTAACCCAACTCCAAAAGCTTGCTTTGCCATCCATCCACTTTGGAATTCTCCTCCCCAAGCTTCTTTAAACTGCCCTGTGTACTCGACTGCCTCTAAATCTACTTTCCTCAGGTGGGATGTTACACACAACAACATTTGTTGTTTTGCATCGGGGTCTCACCAGCTCACTCACCACTGTTCTCTTTATGACAGGCTGGGCTGCCCCCCCCCCCCCATCCTTTTGGGGATGTGATCTTCAGCAGAGGATGGCAGAAAAATAAGTTTATAGGAAAAAGCTAAAGGAAGCTGGGAAAATAGTCAGTAGGGCTAAAGCAGATACGGAGGAGAAAATAGTGAGGGAGGCCAAAAGGGGTGAAAAGAAGTTTCTTAGGTATGTGAGTTACTGAAGGAGAAGCAAGCAGGGGATTATGAGACTCAGAGAGGAGTGCTGACAGAGAGGGATGAAGAAAAAGCAAATCTAAAAAATGCTTCACCTCAGTCTTCACAGTTGAGGAAGAAGGGAAGGGGCCAGAGCTAAGAAGCAGGGGAAGAGTGGGCAGGGAGATGGACACAAGCCCATTTACAAACGGTAAGGTATTAGAGGAGTTAGGAAAACTGTGGATGGACAAAGCAATGGGCCCTTAAGTTAAGGGAAGAAGTTGTGGCACCACTCACATATTTATTTATTTTATTTATTTAATTCACAAGTCGGATTTACAAACCTTTGAGTCAGAGACTCATTTACAAAGGTACCTAGGTCATGGGGGGGGACAACATATTTGTGAGGTAAGACATTGGAGAGCAGAACAGGTGAGATACAAAGGAGTATACAAAGGGCATTTCAGTGACCAAATAGGGAGAAACAGTAGTGCAAAATAAAACTAAGCAGTTTAGTGTCTCAGTGGAGCACACAGGTTACAGTCTTGTGATGTACAGACTACAACAAGCTATTGTAAGTATGCTAGTAGATACGTAACTTAAAGAGACAGGTTAGTTCAGAGTGTTGTTCTTGGAAGCTCTATAGTGGACATTTACAGTTCTGGGTGTTAGTGAGGTGTTTGCGTAGGGCTATTTTGAAGGGGCCGATTTTGAGGATGTTTGTAATGTGCGTGGGAAGGGAGTTATACCAGGAAGGTGCTCTGTGGTGAAAAGACCTTTGGGCGAGTGAGGTCCTAGCTCTAGGCACCTGGAAGGTGGCTTTAGTAGCATTGCGGGTGATGACCGAATAGGAGGCCCATTGAAGGGGTGTAGTGATACCTGGAGGGCAAAGCCCAAGTAGGGCCTTTTTTGCCAGTCTACAGGTGTGGTACTGCAGGCGTTCTTCAAATGTGAATATGTTAGTGGCACAGTAGAGCTGGCATGTGTGGGTTCTGCTGAGGGCACTGGTCAGGAGTCTACAGGCTTTGTTGATAGAGGTCTGGACTTTGGTGAGGGCAGTGGGGTCAGCAGCTGCATAGGTAGGGAGTCCATAATCAACCAAAGACAGAATGGAGGAAGTGATAGCCAGCCATAGGGAAAACTCAGGAAGGCAGTCTTTGTGGCAGTAGAGGAGTCCAATCCGGGCATTCATGGCAGAGGACAAAGCGTTAAGATGGTCATGGAAGGAGAATGCCGAGTCGAAGGTGATGCCCAGGTATTTGTATGTTGATACCTGTTCAAGGCGGTGGAGAGTGCTGGGAATGATGTGAAGGGGAGCATTTCTGGAGTTGCTTTGGTGATGTGAAAAAATCAAAGATTTCGTCTTCTTGAGGTTCAGAACCAGGCGATGGTCGAGGAACCACTTTTCAGCTTGGCTGAAGGTGAGTTGCAGGGAGTTCTGGAGAGTGAGTGAGTCTGGGTGTGAGGCGACGAGGACTGCGTCGTCGGCATATAGAAGCATTTTGCCTGTGCAGGCTCTGGGGAGGGTGTTTAAAAAGAGACTGAACAATGTGGGGCACAGGATGGAGCCTTGTGGGACCCCGGAGCATACAGGTAGGGCAGTTGATAGGATATCATTTAATTTGACCTGTTGGGATCTATCCCTGAGGTAGCTGGAGAACTAGGCCAGAGGGCCAGATGAGAATCCCAGTTGACGGAGGGAGTCTAGCATTAGTGGGTGACACATAGTGTCAAAGGCCTTGGATAGGTCAATGAACACTGCCCCGGCAATCTCCCCAGCATCAAGTGCAGAGTGTATTGAGTGGGAGAACTCCAAAAGGGCTGTAGAGGTGCTGTGACCAGGGCGGAAGCGGAATAGCTTGGCAGAAGACACCAGGAGAAAGGACTGCTGTGTGACTGGACTTCTCTGCTGGGACTAAAGTAGAAGAACTTTTGTACTTGGACCTTTAATTTAGGGTAAAAAAAAAAAACTAACATACAAAACAAAAAAAAGTGTGTGTGTGTCTGTCTGGGTTAACTGAACTGAATGGGTATCTGAACAGTTATAGGTGTAAATATCAGGTGATTGAAAGGACTTAACTGCTGTGAGGTTTAAATTACTGGTAGAAAGATCTAGTAAGTAGGGGGAGTGGCTTAGCTAGAAGGAAGCTACATTTAAAGACTGCCTTAGAAAGATTCTGCTAATAGCTTGGCAGAAGACACCAGAAGAAAGGACTGCTGTGTGACTGGACTTCTCTGCTGGGACTATATTGCCCTCCTTCCCTCCCCTCCACACCCCCACCCAGAGCTAGTTCTATTTTTATAGGCACAGGATTTGACTGACAACAGGAACTTCCTGTTTGGGAGCAGGAAGTGAGTGATCACAGAACCACCAAAGACCCACCATCCTAGAAGGGCAAGAGTAGCTCTCCGGTCCCCTCTAGCTGCTGGAGGTCTGCCTCTGAGCAAGTAAGTGGTCTACTGAGAAATATAGGATATTCTTGTCTCAGAACAGGACAATCAGGAGCTTAAAGGCACACAGGCAGAAAGTAAGCGAGAGAGAAAAAAACAGAGGAAAGAGTGATGAAAACAGTTAAGGGCCAGAAATAAGACATGATTGGAGTGGTGCAGTGCAGTGGCTGTGGGCAGCAGTCTTCGGGGAGCGTTCTGGAGGATGCGGTGTTGTCCCATCTGCAGGCACCTCTCTGGGCTGAGGGAGGAGGTTGCTCATCTCAGGCTGAATTGACCAGGATTTGTGGGACCTCCTCTTCCATCCAGGGACCACCAGTGCCACTGCCGTTGCCTCAGAGGTTGCCAAGAAAGAGGAGCGGTTGGACCACAGTGGGCTCAGGGAGGGTGAGGGTGGTGGAACAGAGGCGCATCCTTCCAGTTGTACCTCTCCACAATTCCTATGCCATTCTGGCAAAGTGTGGTTCCTCTATGGAGGCACCCACAGTGGAGACCAAGGAGGATGCTGGGAACCTCCACAAAGGAGACCCACAGGAGGGTGGCAGGGGACCTTGCAGGGGAAGGAAACAACTCCTGGTGGGGGACTCCATTGTTAGGAAGGTAGAACTGGGGAAGGAAGGGGAGAGGGAGGTAAGGTGCCTGCTTGGCGCCATGGCTTGGAGGGACAGGGAGCGAATCCTCAGGATTGTCGGAGCAGCTACACAGGGGAGGGAGCTGGATGTCATTGTCCACCTAGGAACAAATGACCTGGCTAAGAAAGGGATTAGAGAAGTGCAGGAAGAGTTTGTGGAATTGGGGAGGGGCCTTAGTCAAGTAGCACACACGGTAACCTTCTCGGAGGTGCTGCCCATCTATGGCATAGAGAGGCTAGGTGTTCCGCACCATGGGATTCAATCAGTGGTTGAAAAACGTGTGGAGCTCAGGGATTTGGCTTCATTGGGACTGGGAGTCCACCTGGAGTGATGCAAGCCTATACTGGCATGATGGGCTGCATCTGTCCGGGAGGGGAACCAGGATCCTAGGTGATATGTTTAAATGCTTCATTGCAAGCTTTTAAACTAGCCAAGGGGGGAGGCACTGGAAAGGAGCAGGGAAATCCTCGCCCCCACCAAATAATCACGGTAGTAAGTGCGGCAAACACCAACATAGAGGTGTCGATAGGGAGAAGGGCAGGGGTAAATGGAGAAAGTGACAAAGGCAAGAAGGACAGGGATGGGGCAAAAGGGAGTAAGGCCATCAGGAAATGGAAGGTAATGAGTACCAATGCCCGTAGTCTGGGCAACAAGCTCCCTGAGCTGGTGGCCTTGATGGAAGAGGGATGCCTGGATATTGTAGCAGTCACAGAAACATGGTACACAGTGAACCATGACTGGGAACATACCAGGGTACATAACCTACAAGAGAGACAGGCAGGGGAGAAGAGGGAGAGGAGTAGCTCTCTATGTAAAGGAAGGGATAAAAGCAACTGAACAAAAGAGTAAACAGGGAGGAGAGGAGGCACTGTGGGTCACCTTGGAGATTGGAAAGGGCACCACAATCTGCACAGGGGTTGTGTACAGACCCCCATCTCAGGGAAGGAATGGACAAGGATATGATAAAAGGCATTCTTAGAATGGCAGAGAAAGGGGATACTATTGATGGGAGACCTGAATATGCCATATGTTAACTGGAGCACATTTGCTGCAGCCACATCCAAGAGCAGGGCCATTCTTGATGCCCTACAGGTGGCAGGCATTAGACAGCTAGTTTCGGAACCCACTCGTGAGGGAGCAATCTTAGACCTCATACTCTCAAACGGGGGCAGTGAGAGGATCTCAGATCTAGAAGTGGGTTGCCATCTGAGGACAAGTGACCATCAAACAGTGTGGTTCACGTTAAACTCAGCTACAGAGTCAAGCCATACAAAAGTGAGGGTACTGGACTTTAGGAGAGCTGACTTTGGCAAGATGGAGAGTGCCTCAGAAAAGCACTAGCAAACAGGCTAGAAGGAGGTGGAGCAACAATGGGAATTATCAAAACTGCCATCACAGAGGCAACAAGCCTTTGTGTGAAGCAAATAAACAAATCAAAACGAAAGAAAAAGCCACTATGGTTCTCAAAAGAGGTGGCTGTGAAAGTCAGGAAGAAAATGATAGCATTCCGGAAGTATAAGGAAACACAGAAGGAGCAGGACAGAGAGCTGAACCAGTTAAGGCAGAAGGAAGCAGGGAGGGAAGTCAGAATAGCAAAGGCCCAAACTGAGGAAAAGATAGCCAACTCAGTTAAGAAGGGGGATAAAACCTTTTATAGGTACATCAGCGAGCATAGAAAGACAAAGGGAGGGATAGTGAGGCTGAATAGAATAAACGGTGGGGTGGGCAGAGGGGACAGTGAAAAGCAGGGATAATGAACAAATATTTCTGCTCAGTATTCACAAAGAGGAGGAAGTGCCTAATCAATTAACAGAAGCACTCTTGATAGGGGGTCGATCCTAGTCCTTTCACAGAAGAAAGGTTCTGCAAGAACTCCTAAAACTGAAAGGTGGACAAAGCAATGGGTCCTGATGGAATTCACCCCAGAATTCTAAAAGAATTAAGGGAAGAACTAGTGAAACCACTGGCTACTCTTTTAACAAATCATGGGAGGATGGTGTGGTACCCGAGGACTGGAGGAAGGCGGATGTGATTCCCTTCACAAAAGTGGGACCAAGACAGAGGCAGGAAACTACAGACCTGTCAGTCTGACCTCTGTGGTAGGGAAAGTGATGGAGTCACTTCTGAAGGAAAGAATAGTTGAGTACCTAGAGGCCAGTGGAGCACAGGACCCAAGGCAGCATGGATTCCCAGCGGGAAGGTCATGTCAGACGAATCTAATAGATTTCTTTGACTGGGTGACCAAAGTAGTAGACCAGGGAGGGGCTGTGGACATGGCCTACCTAGACTTTAGCAAGGCATTTGACACAGTCCCACACAAAAGATTAATAGTCAAATTAACCAGCCTGGGAGTGGGTCCCAGGGTGGTAGCCTGGGTAAAACATTGGCTGCACAACAGGACACAGAAGGTAACTGTAAATGGAGTCCACTCTGAAGAAAGAGAGGTTACTAGTGGGGTACCACAGGGTTCAGTATTGGTCCAGTCCTTTTAATGTCTTCATCAGTGACATTGCAGAGGGACTGGAAGGAAAAGTATGCCTTTTGCAGATGACACAAAGATCTGCAACAGGGTTGATACACAGAGGCGTGGAAAGGATGAAAAGGGACTTGGCAAGGTTGGAGGAATGGTCAGAAGTATGGCAGCTAGGATTCAATGCAAAGAAGTGCAAATAATGCACCTGGGAAACAAGAACCCAGGGAAGAATACACAATGGGTGGGAGGTAGTAAAGCAACAAAAAGGGAAGGGACCTGGGGGTAATCATATCAGATGACCTTAAGGTTAGCAAGCAATGTGAGAAGGCAGTAGGGAGGGCTGGGGGTATACTGGGATGTATAGGGAGAGGCATCAGCAGCAGAAAACAGGAAGTTGTTATCCCTCTGTACAGACAGTTGGTGAGACCCCATCTGGAGTACTGTGTCCAGTTCTGGAGACCCCATCTCAGCAAGGACATAGACAGGATAGAGGTAGTCCAGAGGAGGGCAACTAAAATGGTGCAGGGTCTGCAAGAGAAGCCGTATGAGGAGAGACTAAAGGAGCTTAATATGTATACCCTTGAGGAAAGAAGGGAGAGGGGGGACATGATAGAAACTTTTAAGTACCTCAGTGGAATCAACAAAGTCCAAGAGGGTAGCATCTTTCAGAAAAAGAGACTTGCAAGAACAAGGGGACACAATTTAAAGATAGAAGGAGGAGGTTCAGGGGCAATGTGAGGAAGTATTATTTCACAGAGGGTAGTGGATGCACGGAACAGCCTTCCTGAGGAGGTTGTGGGGTCTAAAACTGTGGGAGAATTCAAGAATGCATGGGACAGACATAAGGCAATTCTTGTGGGGGGTAGGAAGAAATAGGCTGTTGGTTAACTAGGATCTACAGCCTATCCTGTAGGTAGGGAAATGGGCAGACTAGATGGGCCAAGCGGTCCTTATCTGCCATCAAAGTCTATGTTTCTATGCTGCTCTGGGCATAGTATGTTGTATTTGGATAGGTAGTCCACGAGTTGGGTGGAGACTATTTTCTCCAGCGCTTTTGGGGGGGGGGGGAGAATGGAGATAGGTCTGTAATTGTTAGGTAATGTGTGGTCTCCATTTTTATGGATGGGGGTAATTTCAGCCAATTTCCATGCGCTTGGGAACTGGCCGAGGCATAGGGATCAGTTCAGAAGATTCATGAGGAGGGCTAACATGACATCAAGTGTCAGGCAAAGTATCCTGGAGTCAAGGGGGTCACAGTTCGGGTTGTGGGCGGAGAGGGCTTTTAGGAGGAGTGGTTTGGTGTCGTGGGGAGAGACGGTCCTGAAGAGAAAGGGGGTGGGGTGGGGAAATTGCTGGGTGGTTGGATGCAAGGATGGGGTCAAAGAAGTGGGCAGGAAGAACTGCGCTTAGGTCAGAAAATGTTGTGTTGAGGCAGTCTGCATTACGAGGTTGGTCAGTATTAATTGTGCCGTTAATAACCATCTGGGAGGGGGGGGAGAGAGCGGGTCTTCCCATTAAGCTCCTTTATGTTGTCCCAGAAAGATCGGACAGAGCCCTAGGATGAGGTCAAGGCAGTTTGATAGTAACTGGCCATGGCTCATCTTATGGCCCAGGTGCAACAGTTGCAAGCGGCATTATAGGCTTGTCTGTCAGCTGTCCTGCCGGAGTCAACCGCAATGTGCCATAGGTTATCCCGCTGCTTCAACTGCAGGATCAGAGAGGGGGAAATCCAGGCAGTGTTTTGCCTCTTGGAGCAAGTGTTGGTGATCAGGGCAAAGATGTCACAAGCCTTGCAGAAGGCACTGGTGAGGAAGGCTAGGGCAGTATCTATTTCCGTTGCGAGGGAGATCGGGGACCAGTCAAGCTGGGCAAGGTACCGCTTCAGCTTATTAAGGCCCCCAGGGCAGAAGCAGTGACGGGAGGTGGCATAGTACGTAGGATTGCGTGTGGGGGAGGACCAGAAACAGAGAATAGGTGAGTGGTCGCTAAAGGAGTTGGCTAGGACGTTAACAGACTTGATTTTGTATGGGCAGTTTGACAGTACTATATCTAGGAGGGAGCTGGTCCCACTAGATTGGTTAAATCTGGTGGGCCGAGTGATCAATTGCGATAGGTCAAGGACTGGGAGGTTGTCCTTAATGTGTGCAGTAGTGGAGCAAAGTCAGTTGATGTTGAGGTCTCCTAGGATGAGCTGTTCAGCCTTGTGTGGCAGGGTGCAGAAATAGTGAGAGAGTGGATAGCTAGACTTTGTGCCCGTGGGGGTAAGTAGGTGGTTGTGAGGTAAAGCTGGCCACGGCCCGGTTCCAGGGTGATTTTTAGGGTGATGGCTTGGGCCCCGTGGTCGAGCTTGGGGTTAGGTAGCACGTGACCTAGGCGGGGGTCCCGCAGGTAGACTGCACACCCGCCACCACACTTACCCACATGATCTACTCTGAAGAGGGTGAAGCTGGGGAGGGAGACAGCAGAGTCTGGAGTTGATTGGGAGAGCCAGGTCTCCACTATTGCAAGAATGTCAGGCGTGTGCTGTGAGACCCAACACTGGAGTGCGGCAGACTTCCTTGGGAGACTGCAGATATTCATTGAGGCGATCCGGAGGCCATGTCCAGTAGGGGCGACAGGGGGGAGCGGGTCCTGGTCCAGGGTTAGGGTGGACATTTCCAGAAAGCATGAGGAGTAAGGTGATGAGACAGACAAAAGGACTACGGCGGTTGTGGTAGTAGTGCTTGGGAAGATGCAAGGATCTGGGGGGGGAAGTGCAGGGGATAGGTAGGGAATTAAGGGTAGGTAGTGCTAGGATAGAGAGGGACCACCTACCACTGTGTACAGGGGGCTGGGCGTCGGTGGTGGGGGGGCAGTGGGATGGTCAAGCGTGTGAGGTACGTTAGTGGACAGCGGTAAAAAGATGGTCGAGCAATGAGCAGTGGGGGGATGTGCCCGAGGAGGTTGAGACTCTAGCAGGTGCCCACTTACCGTGGTACTGGAAAAATTCTGCGGATGGAGGGATGGAGGAGGGATAGGATCGTGAGGAGTAAGGCAGGTATCCAGAGTACTACTGGGGACATGTTTGTGTATGGGATGAAGAAGGGAGATAAGTGTTTGCAGGCAGAATCCCCCTAGTGTTCAAGGAATATAACCTGCAGGTGGGAAAGTTAGCCGATTGGTTCTGCACCACACGTGACTGTGTATAAAACCGAGTGCCGACCAAGGGTGGTGGTGGTGTTGGGGAGCCAGCGCGCAGCGCCAGCGGGGCTAAAACAACACGCTTTGTGTGAGAGCCTGGCGCTGCTCCTGTGTCCTAGAGAGCATACCTATGGCAGTCCAGGGGGTTGGGGGCAATCCCCGAGTCAGGGTCCAGGGGAGGGCAGGCTCTTCCAGCCCTCATGACCCACGTTCGTAGCTCCGCAGTGATAAGACCCCTGGAATTGTGGAGAAAGGGGAGATTATAAATGCTTTGTTCAGAGGCGTGGCTAAAGTAGGACAAAAGAACAATTCCTGAGATATTTTTAGGGTTACTGAGCCTATATTGAAAGCGACTATCTGCAGGTCAGAAGTGATACTGCTGGGAGCCCTTAACAGTTCAATCCTGAGTTGCAAGAAACAAGCGTTAATGTGCCTTTTTGTAATATCTCGAAAGTTACTGTAGGATTTCCTAGCTAAACTACAGAATGAGGCAGCTGTAGGGTTTCACAATACTGACTTACTTACTTAGGCAACTGTAGGTTTACATTACGCTGAATTATACATATAAGGAAGCTTGGTTACTTTACTAAATAAGCGACTGTAGAATTTCTCTGCATTTACTGTTAGGGAAGCTTGATAATTACCGAGTAAAAGCAACTGAGGGCAACCCTGTCTGTGAATATTCTGAGGGAGCTTATTATTTTATCAAATAAGACAGTAGGTTTAATTAACTGTGCTAAACTCTTTTAAGGCAATTCACTAGCTGTGTCATACTCTTTTAAAGTAACTACACAAGTAACAGTAAATATAAGCATATCCAGCAAAGAAAAAACATTGAAAAAAAACTATCTCCAGTGCTGTGCTGACTCTTAAGGCACGTCTGAGGTTTTGGAGTCTAAGTCCTTTGTTCAAGATCCTGATTTGAAATGGGGATTGGCGCCAAAACAACACGCTTTGTGTGAGAGCCTGGCACTGCTCCTGTGTCCTAGAGAGCATACCTATGGCAGTCCAGGGGGTGGGGGCGATCCCTGAGTCAGGGTCCAGGGAGGCAGGCTCTTCCAGCCCTCCACGACCGCGTTCAGTAGCTCACAGATGATGAGACCCCTACTGTAGTCCGGGGGTGGGGCGATCCCAGAGTCAGGGTCCAGGTGAGGGCAGGCTCTTCCAGCCCTCATGACCCGCGTTCGCAGCTCCGCAGTGATGAGACCCCCACAGCAGTCCGGGGGGGTGGGGGCGATCCCCGAGTCAGGGTCCAGGGGAGGACAGGCTCTTTCAGCACTCACGACCCATGTTCGTAGCTCCGCAGTGATGAGACCCCTACGGCAGTCCGGGGAACCTGTCTCTAGATAAGAGAAGAGTCCCAGGGGATCGGAGAAGGGCTGATGTGGTGTCATTACACAAGAGGGGAGGAAAGGATGAGCCGGGGAGCTACAGCCCAGTTAGCCTTACCTTCGTGGTGGGAAAACTGATGGTAGCATTTATAAAGGAAAGGCTGGTACAATATCTAGAGGAGGAAGGCCTCATACAAAACAATCAGCATGGGTTCACAGGGGGAAGGTCGTGTCAGAGCAACCTGACTGAATTCTTTGAGGGAGTAACTGAGATATGTGATCAGGGAGGGTTGGTGGACATGGCCTGTCTGGACTTCAGGAAGGCCTTTGACACTATCCCCCACAGGAGACTAATAAGCAAGTTAGGTAGCTTAGGGGTGGGGAGTAAACTAACAAACTGGGTGGAGAACTGGCTCGGGGGGGGAGAACTCAGAGGGTGGTGGTTACTGGGTTGCACTCAAAGGAAGGAGGGGGTGACAAGTGGGATTCCTCAGAGGTCCGTGTTGGGACCTATACCATTTAACATATACACTGCGGACATTTCAGAGGGACTGAATGGGAAGGTGTGTCTGTTCACAGATGACACGAAGATCTGTAACATGGTGGACACACTGTTGGTGGGGGTGGATAGAATGAGGGAGGATCTGGCCAGGTTGGAGGAATGGTCCAGGAACTGGCAATTCCAATTTAACGTGAACAAATTTTTAATTATGCACATGGGGTATAAAAGCCCAAGGGCAAAATACTGGCTCGGGGGGAGAACTGGTGGTTACAGAGCAGAAAAGGGACCTGGGGATCAACATTATGGATAACCTAAAGGTTAGGAACCAATGTAATAGGGTGGTGGGGAAGGTTACCAGAATGTTGGCACGCATAGGGAGGGGCTTCACAAGCAGGAAAAAGGAGGTGATCATACCACTATACAAAACTATGGTCAGACAACATCTGGAATATAGAGTCCAGTTCTGGAGGCCACATTTACTGGGTGACAAAGATAAGCTGGAGAGGGTCCAGAGAAGAGCAACCAAGATGGTTCAAGGGCTACAAGGGAGATCATACAAGGAATGGCTGGAAGAAGTAACCTTGTACACACTGGAGATGAGGCAGAGATGAGGAGACATGGTAGAACCTTCAAATATCTGAAGGGAATAAACAGAGTGAGGGAAGAAAGCATATTCAGGATGAGTGAAAACAAATCCACTAGGGGACACGTATTCAAGCTGGAGGGGGTAGATTTAGAGGAGATGTGAGGGGGCAGTACTTCACAGAGAGGGTTTTGGTCCATGGAATAGGCTGCCACAATGGGTGGTGGCGGTAGATTCAATGAGCAAATTCAAGCAAGCTTGGGACAACTACATGGGGCTTAATAATAGTAAAAAGATGAACTAGACGGGGTATTCGGGCAGACTGGATGGGCCAAGGAGTCCTTTTCTGCCCGCAAATTTCTTTGTTTCTATGTTTAATATGCATAATGAGCAGCCCCTATCCCTTGCCACATTTCTCAAAGCAATGAACAGTGGCTACCCCTGGATGTCATATGATAGTGCCCAACTGGCTATCCCTAGGGTTAGAACTCTCACTGGTTAATCATTCTATGCTTATGCAGCCCCAAAGCTATGGAACTCATACCAACTGAAATTTGTCTTTTCCCCTCTGTGTCTACTTTCCTTCTTAGGTACTGTAAATAACTCCTTACTACCATGCTGTTCTTACCATGGAACCTGACCAATCTCTGTATAATACGTAAGGATTAAGCCACGAGAAAGGATGGGTCTACTGTGGAATTAATCCATAGTTGTGGGGGTTAGCCCACGAGGCCGAAGGCCGAGTGGGTCCAACCAACCAATCATGGATTAATTCCACTGTAGACCCATCCTTTCAAGTGGCTTAATCTGCTTGTAACATGACAACGAGTGTATAACTAATAGTCTTTGAATAAATAAGAACAATCACACTGATTAACTTTCAGAATACCATATGTTGAGCTGTTAAACATGAGGTGTATATACTTCAAAACAATTGGAACACACCTATTGGAAATATCGTGGCTGCTATTTCACTTTTGTTAAAATAACTTTCATTACGCGCTTTAAGCTTTCTAACATCAAAACTTATTTTGCAACTTTCCAAAAACTTGCAATTCACTTTCTGTTCTAGGTGCTTTGATTTTCCTCTCTGTGTATTAGAAGATATGGGCTGCACTGCATCATGGGAGTGTGCTATGGTACATTTTAGTTTTCTTCCTGCAGTTCCTTTGCAGACCAATAGGTGGCTGTCAAACAATCCTAGTAGCACAAGCACCGTTTCTCCAAATGTACTGAATTAAGCCAATCTGAAAAAACACTTTATTGAACAACTACTATTTTGTGGAATATTATTTTCACTTTTTTTTCCCTCTGAACTATCTAACTTAGCAGGACATAGAACATAACGTTTACTGCTTTCACCTTTCAAATACTTGTTTTGACTAATATTGTTAGTCTGTTTCTTTGATTTCTTTTTGTTTCTCTCAATTTTTTTTTTCACCCACAGAAGTATCCTCTCTTTTTGATTTTGCTTTGTTTATCTCAGTGTCTGTTATTTTTGCTTTCGGTTATAGAAGCTGCATGTTCATCTTTACCACTGTGTATTCACCAAGAAAAGGCTAGGACAAATAATCTTATTCACTCATCCACAATGCATTGCACCCACAGTTGCTTAGAAAGCAGTAGATCAGAAGGGATGGTAACAGTATGTAAATGTTCACTTCTAAAGAAATATTGTTGCAGCATACTTAACAGTATATGTGGAGTTCGACTGTACAATCTTTAGTAACTCATGAACTTCTGTCGCAGTTACAACATTGAACAATCTTGAAAACATACCTCTCAACCTCCTGCCTTATAAATCAGGGACGAGGGTTAAAAAAATCAGGGACAAAGGACTAAAATCAGCGACACTTCTTCAAAATTGGAGATATCCCTTCAGGAAGCTGGTAGAATAAAGGGCTTGGTGTAACATGCATTATCTAAGGAAGAAGAAGTCTGTAACTTTAATGTCTGACATTATTTTGTGCTTATAAGCCCCACAGTTTGGTCACAGGAAGACAATTTTTAGGAGGGACAGAGTAAAATTTTGAGGCAAAATCAGGGACGTCCCTGAAAATCAGGGACAGTTGAGAGGTATGCTTGAAAAAGTCAAAAACCCTGTGCCAGGAAAAACCTTTGCAGATACAAGCTGGGACAACTACAAACTATTTGCATATTGCTTTCACTTGTGTACTGCTTCTTGCCTGTAGTGGATTGCCGAGGTATTACATCACAAACCACGATCTACTATGGTATTAGACCATGGTTTCTACTGTACCACATGGTGTGTTTGCACCTATCTGAGTGCTTCATTTCATTTTTCTTTTTTATGCCATGTTACAAATAAAACTAGTGTTGATCTATTATCATGGTACTCTATGTCCTTTGTGTAGCTTTATGTGGACAGATACTGTTCCTAAATGTTTCCCTTTCTATGATGTGCTTTTCCTCTAAAGGTTTATTGTATTACAATGTATCAAACTGATTGCATTGCCCAATGTGTATTCCCTTTCCATTATGCAATGTCTTGTTTCGTGTATTTTCCCATCACTGCATACTGTGTTACAAAGTATTCTACTGTATGTATCGCCTTGTATGTAATTTTGGATGTAATCTCCCAAGTAATACCTGAAAACAGGCATTAATTGCCTAGTGGGTTTACCTGGTTAACAAAAACTAGATAAATAACAAACATTATCAAAAGGGTGGAATAAATGCTTTCTTTTGATTGTTTGAGAGCTATTTTCAGTGGGTCCATTATCCCAGCACAACAGCCAGGCTGAAAGTTAACCCCCACCAAATCAGGATTCAGCACTTTGGTAAAGGAATCCGACTCTCACTCAGGGCACTGCTCCCAACAAACAAGGCAGAGCCAGTACACTTCAGGCCTTGAATGGGCACCAGGGGAGGTCTGCAATGCACACAAATGAGTTCCATGTCATAATGGCAATCGCAGAAAGGTGATCGCCATTAGAGTGAGTGTACATCGACAGAAATCAGTTTCGGCGATACACACTTCTGGCGCACAGCAAAAGGGCGCTGGGGACTTAGGTTTTTGTTTATCTTGGGCTGCACTCCTACACCCTGTACTAAAGGATTCCTAACTCCAGGGGTGAGGGGTGTTGTGGGGTGCAAATGGAGAGGAAATTTTCGGGCTGGGCACATCAAAATGTATGCACGCACGAACCCGGACCTGGGACCCTCGCAACCCTAGCCTGTCACCCACCCACCACGGGGCCAGCTCAGCAGCCCACCACCACACCACACCACACAAACCCCCTCCCCTTCCACCTGTCACTTGGCATGCTCACCCCTCCCCCCCCCGGTGTGTACACATAGTGACATCCTGTCGCTATATTTGCAGACCCCCACCCATCCGGCCACCCTCCCTCCTCGGTAGCCCTGTCAGCAGGTGCCGCGACTGAGTAACCCATTTTGAAAGCGCCCACTCATGGTCGCCAATGTCATGGGATACCACACAAATGCCATGTTTGAAAAAAAAAAAAAAAAACTTTCATTACCGTAGCTGCTGAATGTGGCTCAAAAGTAACATCTTTTTCTTTCACTCAGATCCTATTGTGCTACACATGCTGCCACTCTTTACAGATTCTACTTGCCAACCACTCACTCTCTCTCCTTTCACTCTGCTGTCACCAGAGCACTTCTTTTTAACACAGTCTCCACTGATTCCAGGCTTTCTTAAACTGCCCCAACAGCTTTCAGAAAAGTTGCCCATCTGTGACATGTGAGAGAGTGAGAGGCCAGTGAGCAGAAGATGTAATAGGCGGCACCTGCATTAGCACTAGGGGAGATTGAATGAGAGAAGTTGTTACTTTTGTGCCACATTCGATGGCTATTGTATTTTCAGGCTTTCTTAAAATGGTTCAGAAAAACTTCCTATCTGTTGAAGCAGTTGCTGCCCCCTTTAGATTCCTAATTCAACTTGTTGTGATCATGAAGCTGCTACAGTCTTCTGCCCATACTATCTGCACTGGTGCAGCACAGGTGTCTCCTACTGGCAAACTACAAACACCACAGGGCATCACACAAGACGAAAGGCACTACTTTTTCCTTTTTTTTTTTTTTTACAAGAAACTGTTTTTTTGTTTGTTTTAATTTTTATTTATTATAATGATGGACCCATTTCATACTCTAAATAAGGCACTCTAGGGGATGAGTTATGGTGTGCTAACAGCTCTTCTCAGGTAGTGAAAGCTTTTGGCTTTGCCTCGTGCTTCAACCCACAAAAGGTGGTCCATTATCCCATCATAAGATACCCCCGTGGTGCCTTGCTGCTTCAGTAAAGGGGATTGTGGACACATTTGATGGGTGCCTCTGTCAAGACTAAATACTGTGAGGTTTGGTCATTCGTACTAATTTTGGCCTTAGGGCAATGGTAAACAATCTTGATCCAGACAGAAAATTAGTGCCACAGCTCAGAAACTGCAAAAGATAGAACAAATATGACTGTTCCAGGTGATCAGATGTCTTTTCTGCATCCAGGGACACCACCAGAGCATCTGGGGCTGGACAAGTGAGTATCATGTTAAGTGCATTGCAAATATTGTTATGCCCCCTCCTTCCTTTGATGAAGCCCACCTGATCTTTATGAATAATATTAAGGAGTAATTTTTCCAAGTGGTTAGCTAATATTCTAGCAAAGATGTTACAGTCTAGGTTTAGAAGAGAGATCAAACGGCATGATGAGTTTTGGTCCCTTTTGTCCTTCATCAAAGGAAGGATGGCGCCTATTCAGATAGAGAGAAATGAGTGAAAAAGCAAAATGTTTTGTAAAAGTCAATACCATTTCCATTCAGAAAACATGCTTTCCCTGCTTCTAAATGATGGCTGGACAACTGTATTTCAGCTTCGGAAATCACTTGGTCCACAGCAATGAACTGCAATTAGTTAACTTGAAGACTATCATTAAACACTGTTAATTCAATAGTATTATCCCTAATTTCTGAAGTATATACCATGGTATAGTATTGTAAAAATTCTTTAATAGAAATAGGGTCATTTGTTAATGAAGTCTCCTTGTGTACCTCTTTTTCTTAATGCATCACTTAACTTTCTCTTTTTGCAGTTGACAGGCAAGGAATTTCCGACTTATTCATCTGTGAATAGTAATTATCTCTATTAAGTTTAAATAATCTCACAGTTTTTACATTAAGTAAAGTATTATAGTCATATTTAAATGTCTTTAATAATCGCAGATAGATGTTTGAGTTAGATTGACTATGCATGATCTGGAGTTCTCGTACTCATTATTCCAGTTGTTTGCACCTTTCCATTCTTTTTCTGTTTAAATTTGCCAGATATGAAATACAAACGCCCCTAAGGTATGCTGTATATGCATCCAACTTAAGACAGTGTGTAACAATATTATTATTATTAATAATTTGAAGGAATAGCTCAGTTTCATTTTTAACAATATGAATACAGTTTTCATCATTTAGTAACAACTGATCCAGCTTCCGAACAGAACAGGGTCCGGTGGTGTCACTGGATGACAAAACAATCTCAGTTACTGCTGTGGGATTGTATATTACCTCTAGTATATTCATAACTCAGACAGAGATGTGTACAACAATAGGTTTTATGGTGATATGAGTAATGAAAATTCCTTCTGGTCTGGATACTTAGAGGACCATGGATCCACCAAGCCTAACTCAACGTTCTCCTAGTAACTTCAGAGGGAGTGGACTGTTCTTTGTTAACTGCTGTTGAATCACTTTGGTTTAAGATCAAGTTAAAAACTCCACTAATAATGTATGATGGAAGGAATAATACTAGCTGAATGCAAAAATCACAGGAAAATCAGGAGAATCCTCACTACTAGTAGCAGTATTTTTATTTCTTAGATGCCCAATCACACAGACTCTAGGCTCCTTACAAAATATATACAAATATAAACCCAGCAGTATAAAAATGTGATATTACAATAGAAATATGTTCCCAGGAATAGTGCTTAAGTGTCAGTGGGGTAAGCTATTAAGAAAAAATGATGTTTTAATCCCTGCTTAACTGACTTAATCGAGGGTGCCTCCGTTAGCTCACATAGCAGATGATTCCAGAGCGGTGGCCCACTCTAGAGCGACACCCCAACAGCGAAACCTGAAAACAAACCATCACAGCAACAGTTGCTGTAATGGTCTGTTTTCACCATTGCTTTTCTCCCAGTGTTCTGCCCCTTCCCGGAACAACTCCAACCTGGAGTTGATTATTATTGAAATGTGGGGGTGCCCCCACCCAAAAAAAAAACACTTCCTTTTGTGACAGCACAATACTGGTGTCAGTATTGTCCTGTCGCTGTGCAGGAGGTCAGCAAATTTACTGTCAACCACAAGTGATGCTTCCATTCCAGAGACCTGGAGCTGCCATCGCAGAAGCATGGTCCCCATATAACCTCAAGTGCAATCTAGGAACCTTCAGGAGGCCCACTTCAGAGGAACAGAGGGGGTCATTCAGGAGCACATGGACACAGGAGCTCTTTTAAGTAGCCTGGGCCCAGACTGTGTAGGGCTTTCTATGTTAACAAACCTATCTTGAAGGAAATATGCCACCTTACTGGCAAGAAGTACAATGTCCACAAAGCAGGAGAGATATGTTCAGAGTAAGAAGCCTCAGCAATCAGTCGAGCCACAGCATACCAAACCTTCAGACAGCCCGAGATACAGAGTATTATAATAGTTCAGTCTGGAGGTCATGAAGGCATGCACCAGAGTCTTAAGGTGCTGAGCACTAAGGTCTTGATCTGGACCATGTTCCTAAGATGAAAGAAACCCCTACAGACCACCTCTGACACCTGGGGCCTGATATTCAAAAGTTTGCATGGGCACTAATGGGACTTTGATCATGCAAATTGGGGTTTGCGCTGGAGCTCTATATAGAAAAGTGGCTATGACGTGGGCAAAAGAGGGTTAGCGCCCATGCAACACATAATGTATGCGTGCGGGCAATGGGAGGGATGTGGCCATTAATATGTGAGCAACCCCATGTTCAGCGGTTTTGCACTGTGCAAAAGAGTGTAATGCGGTCCTTTTGTGCAGCGCAAATATCGCTGAAGAAAACCCCAACTTATTCCAGGCAACCCTAGTTGCTGCCGGAGGTAATGCCGCCACCTAGCCGGTTGGCTGCTGGGGGAACACACCCACACCCTGTGATCCCTGCCCCCCCCCACCAATCGCTGGCCCATTCTAAAAATACACTGTATCCCTGATGCTAGTGGTCCCACTCTCCTCCGTCGATCAGCGGTCTGTTCCTGAAATACATATTATCCCTGGTGGTAGTGTTCCACCCACCAGTCATTGGCCTGATCTTAGAATACACAGTATCCCTGGTGCTAGTGGTCCCCCCTCCCCCCGCTGATTGCTGGAACATTCTTGAAATACTTAGTATCCCTGGTGCTAGGGGTCCCCCCCCCGATGATCGCTAGACTATTCTGTCAAATACACCTATCCCTGGTGCTAGTGGTACCCTTCTCCCTCCAACTACCAGTTCTGGTGGCATGTATAATATCTCCAGTGCTAGTGGTACCCCCTCCCTCTGACTGCCGGTTCCAGAGGTATGTATAATATTCCTGGTGCTAGTGGTACCCTCCCTCTGTCCGATCCCACCCCCGGCATCACAAATATTTTCCCTGGTGCTAGTGGTAATTCCCCTCTCTCTGATCCCATCACCAGCAACATGTATATTGTCCCTGGTGCTATTGGTACTGCCCCCCCCGATACCATCCATGGCAACACACATATATATTACCCCTGGTGCTAGTGATACCCCCTCACTCCAATCTCATCCCTGGCATGACATATATTATCCCTAGTGCCAGTAGTAACCCACCCCCTGCCTCCGATCCTATCCCCAGCTTCACCAATATCATCCCTGGTGCTAGTGGTGCCCTCCCCCACTTCAATCCAAGCCCCAACATACACTCAACCCCTCCCTGGCATCCAGTGGTTCCTCCTCCACACCACACCCCCACAGCACCGGGCACCCCCTCACCATATACACAGTGGTAGTGCCGTAGGTGCATTTGGCAACTGGCACAACCCTCCTCACACATCTTCGGCCAGCAGCCATATGTGCAGTCAGGGACATGCCTCTTATTTATAGGACAGGGTTGCACCAATGCTGTGGATACAGTTGGGGGGGATGCGTGTACTACAGGGCTGGGAACAGAAAGGGGAGGACACCACTAGCACCAGGGATAATATTGATAAAGCTAGGGATGGTATCGGAGGGAGGAGGTTACCACTAGCACCAAGGATAATATATATCTGGGTGAGCCAGTACAGGCTCGAGCCAAGCTTGAGCCAAACACCTGGCTTGGCTCAGTTTGGCTCACTACTACTGTTAAATTATGAGACACGAGCCAAGTCGATAAATGAATTCATGAAAACAATTTAATTTAGGGTAGTGTGAATCAGACATTCTTCTTTACACCAAAGAAATGTATCAGTCACGGTTTGTTCACCTTGGTTTTGCCTATTACAATTTCTGTTACATTTGACTGGCTAATATCTAGAGCTGGCGGGGTCTGGGAGTGAGCAGTGTCTTTCAGACAGCACCAATATTAGTCAGTCAGGCACGCACGATCATAGAGAGTCCTAGATGGAGTGGATAAAAACAAGTATACTGAAGCCATTGATTACATAGGTTCAGTGGCCACATACAATGTATAGGGCCTATGCGCAGCCTGGATGGGCCTAGCAGTCTTTATCTGCTGACAATTTCTATGTTTCTATGTAAGTCTTGCCTCTTAGTTTTGAATTAAAGGAGCTAACAGAAATAGTGGAACGGAACGCCAGAAGTCAATATTTAAAATTACAAAACAACAGGTGACAAGTAAAGTAATAACCAAATTTAATTGTATACTGCCTGAACGCTACCATCTAGACTCAAAGGGCAATGGTCGGCAACAACAGTCTGTGCTGTTTGATTTTTCCCCAGGCCTCGGAAATCTCCTTGAAGCTTAATAACAGTCACCTCGTGGTGATTATCAATAAGGTTGGCAATAGTATATTTTATTTTAATTCGCCAAAGCAAATTGTCATTTGGTGTTTTTTACCACCTTTAGCGTGACATGACAGGCCATTAATATAAAAAGTTTTTCTGTCAGATAGTAGATTAGCCCTAGCCCCTAGAGAAACCAGAAACACATAAAATAAGGGAACTGGATCTAAGTACAGGGATAAACTTGGGTGAGTGACCAACATTTATAAGTGAGGCAGTAGTGTGGCAGGGCAGTAGCACAGGATGTGTCAAAAGCCTCTGTAGATTGTAGACCAAGTTAGTGTGTGGCCATGCTAGCGAAAAGATAGGCAGCTTGGGCTAAAAAAGATTTAATTTTGCCAGACCTGAGCTGCCATTGATTCACAGCATGTTGATTAGACATACAGCCAGGATTAGCATATAGGCAGTCATCATCATCCCTCAGTGAAGGGCTACCAGAGCCGTGACCTACCTTTCTATATAATTACTGGTGACCCCCTTTAATGACTCTCTAAAGTTCCCATTTCAAACACGGTAATAACTGGGCAGCCAGGTTATTAAGGCGTTCGGTTGACATTCTGTACTAGTTCTGAATTCTTACCAGCACTCAGCTGTCTTGAGCTCACAGATGCAGTGCAACCGCCGTTAGCGCCATGGAGCATTCAACAATAGCAGCGAGTGTCACTATCTTTTGACTCAACAGCAGCTTCCATTGTTCTCCCTTATTCTTTTTTTTTTATTTCCTCACTGATTAGCACCAGAACCAGCACCTCCATGACCCGGACAAGAAGGGATCTCTTGGAAGAAAACAGAAATACCATCCCAGTATGTCTCTTATTTTCTCTTCTGCTCTTGTCTAAACTCCTTGCACCAGCAAATTATTAAATATACTGGCTATGCCGAGTGTGCATAATGTTTGTTTTTACACCCTTATTGAGGTGACCTGTAAAACCCTGAGCTTCGCTCGCGAGGTTTACAGAGTCATTACGCAACTCAGGTGTAAAAAAAAAACATAACACACACTCGCATAGCCATTATTCTCTATTTTACAGAGGACTCCACTCCAAGATGTTAACAAAGTTCAGATCTCATAATCATCCCAGACAGATAATTAAACGTTCCCACTTTGGAGCAAATTTTATTTAAAGGTTCTACCCTTTTTTGTTAAACCTTCAGTGCCTGTGGTCTTTTCTGGGCAAACAGTGTGACTGCAGTTGATCCAAGGTAGGGACAGTACTGAAGTGTGTTAAAGAGATGTAACGCAGGCAGAGCACCCCACCAATGATTTTTAAATGCATAAATTCACTGGCTGCAACATTTTACTTCTGTATTTCATGTACCACTGTTTTAAATGTTTATGTGAGAAGGCAGCAGTACTGAGATTATTCTCTGTGTCTTGGGTGGTATCCTTGACCTCCCCCCCCCGATGCCCAGCCAGCCGTCAGGTCAACCAATGCCTAGATAAATTGCTTGTTTCTGACCTGATTACATTTATATTAAACCTAGTCACCAGTTAAAAAATGTGGTTCTGTTCACCTTTCCATGATCTGCCATGTTTATATGAGAAGGCATCAGTACTGCGATTATTCTTTGTGTTTCAGATGGCACTCTTGCCCCCCCACCCCATGCTCAGTCAGCCGACAGGTCAGCCGATACCTAGATAAAATGATTGTTTCTGACCTGATTACATTTATATTAAACTTAGTCACCAGTTCAAAAATGTGGTTCTGTTCACCTTTCCATGATCTACAATGCAGATTCTGCATTGACACATACATAGTGGCTGCAGAAGAGTGAATGGGTGAAGGCTGGGCTCTTTTAACTGCTGCGACTGCTGCTTTGTCTATTCTAGCTAGCAGCAACAACTGGTCATCCACTGGGAGACCATGCTCCATACTGTAGTGCTGTCCACGTGTGCCCTGTGTTGGTCTGCTTTTATGGACCCCTCTCAGTCTACCAGACTGCAATGCCTACTCTGCCTTGTTTGACTCCGTCCCTGTAATGGATTCTTTTTGCAGTGCTGCCTTTTACTTGGCTTGCTCTGCTGCTTGCTCTCACCCCTCTCATATTTTTTTTTTTTCATCATCGGGAGCGTCTGTATATATAAATAAATTGTGCATTTTGTATTTGCAACGGTAGTTGGGTGGAGGGAAGCTGATGACGGTCGCAGATCGGTGTTCAGACTCGGTTTGTGTTGATGTAATGGTAATACATCAGCTATAACAAGTACTGTAAGACTTGTGTACTGTGTGACTCAGTAAAAACCTGTGTTGTTGAGCTGGAGCAGTAATGAATTAATGGAAACCTTAGATGGGTATTTGTTAGAAAGTAACAAAATACCTTATAGGAATTTATCGTAGTATAAAACTCTGTGTAAAAAAAATGACCAGTTTTTGAATCTCTGATAACTTTCGACTCAGCTCATGATTGGCTCTAACAGCCAAGCCAGAGCTTAGGCTCAGCTATTCTTTAAAAAAAATCAGGGCTTGCCCAACTCTAGGACAATACACGTGATGCCGAGGATGGGGTCGGGGAGGGGTACCATTAGCACCAGGGATAATATGCATGCTGCCAGGAGTGGCAATCGGAGGGAGTGGGGTACCACTAACACCAGTAACAAGTGTATTTCACAGAACAGTCCAGCAATCAGCATGGGGAGGACCACTAGCACCAGGGATACTATGTATTTCACGAAAGGGCCAGCATCAGCAGTGGAGGAGACCACTAGAATCAGGGATACTATGTATAAAAGAGCACAGTTATTGGAGGTATTAGGGCAGACTAAGTGGACCGAAGGCCCTTACCTGCTGACAAATTTCTATATTTCTGTTTCAAGAATGGGCCAGAGATCTGCTGGGGGTGGGGGACCACTAGCACCAGTGATACTATGTATTTCAAGAATCTGCCAGCGATGGGCAGAGGGAGGACCACTAGTACCAGGGATATTATGTATTTCAAGAATGGCCCCCTGATCGGCGGTGGGGGAACCAGTAGCACCAGGGATATTATGTATTTCAAGAACAGGCCAGCGATCGGTGGAGGGGGGGACAACTAGCACCAAAGATATGTGTACATGGCTGGGATGAAGCAATTGGGAGGTGGCAGTGCCGTGCTGACCCACCTGACTGCTCATGAAAATGAGCTCATAATGGGCATGCAAATGGCCCCTTAGCACCCTGCATGCCCAATGGGCTCATTTGCATGGGTCCCTCTGAATACTGGAAATAACGCACCGGCAATATCCATTCTGGCGGCGTACTTCGGAAGTCCTGTCGGGCCAGTGCTAAATGGCACAGTGCTGGGCCAACATGGCCCTACATTTAGTTGTATAGCACCAGTGTGCTGTTCCACTGAATATGACATCTTCAGGCACCCGGGCAAGCACAGGGCACAGCGCTAATGTTTGCACTGTGCTTTGCGCACTTTTGAATATCGAGCCCCTGATGTTCCATTATCAGCTTATGGTCCATGATGACACCAAGATTCTTCACCCTGTCTCTGGCTATGAGCTGAGTGGGGCCAAGATGTAATCTAGACAGAGCCCTACCCCCAGTCCTGCCATCTTCATGATACCAAGTTCACATGTAACACTTCAGTCTTGTTCAGATTCATCTCGAACCAGCTGGAGGACATCTAACTGTTGATCACAGATAGGAAGACATTTGGCCGGCCTACTGCATTCCTATCCCCAGGGGCAAATGTTAGGTACAGCTAAGTATCATCTGCACAGCAATGACACTGCAAACTGTATCTATGACTCAACTCTCCCAGTGCAACATATACACCGCAAATAACGTGGGTGACAAGATTGAACCCTGCATAACTACACAGGTCAGGGCAGCTGGACATGAGAGAAAATTTCCCCATGCAACCTGCTGACCCCATTGGTGAGGAAGGACTCAACCACCTCAACATGATGCCTCCTAGCCCCACCAACCCTCAGTCAAGTTGATAGAATCCTATGATCTACGTTGTCGAATTCTGATGAGAGGTCAAGGAGAACCAGAATGACTAGAACAGAACAGAATAGATTAGAACAGAACTTCATACTGTGTCTTAAACAGCCCTTGACATTAGGCATGGCTAGACTTGTCCACTTGAAATCAGAGCCCTCCCCCCCCCCAAGGATCTCACAGCATCCGATGGACCTGGGTAGAACAGGACACTGCTGCTCAGTCAGCGTGTACTGGTCTGCACTGCTGTATTTTAATTTTTAAAACTTTTGTATTTTAACCAGATCCCCCATCCTGTTTGCATAAACCACCTGCTCCCATGCAACTGATCACAAAAAAAGTACTCTGCTGCACAGCACCACTACTGCTCCTGCTTGAAAGTGACTCCAGTGTGCATGCTTGCTTTGTAGCAAACACAGACAGAGTAAGAGAGCAGAAACAGGCCACAACAGTCAGCAGCAGCATAGGCAGCCCAGGTAAACTGGCCAGGGATTATAGCCTGTAAGAGTGAAGGGCAACTTTTTTTTAAGTTTTATGGTATTCTCCAGCCATAAATCAGGTATGCGCAGCAAGAACAGCAGTGGCTGTTGCAGCAATGGCCGAGGTAGGAAATGGTATTTTAAAGGATGCAGCATGATGCACTAGGGTACTGCTTGGCACCTCCATTCCTGCTGGCTTTAAATGTAAGATGCCGAGTCAGACATTCAAAATTAAAAAATATGTTTGGGGGGGGGCATGGAAATACTTAGAAAAATACTGCAGAAATTTGCCGCTGCTTCTGTTTGTGATTTATTTTATTACTGGAGTGCAGTAAGAATTTCTGTTTTGATGTCTGAGCTAATGACAAAATGATAAAATGAGGGATCTGTCCTTCATAATGTGGGACAGTTGACGGGCATGTTTATTTGTTTCTGTCTTCACTGATTTAAATCTAGTGCTTCACCTTTTTATTCAGCATCTTTGTACTGCTTCGTCCATGTGTGTACCTTTTATTTGTCTGTGTCCAACTGAGCTGCTCTGCTCTCTTGAGGCTGTACTTGTGGTACCAGTGAGAGTGCAGTTTCATTTAAGGGTGGTCCACTTTGTTCTGACACTGGCATGGGTGGGTGGGTGGGAGTGTACTATGAGAATTGTGGCATTGTGGGTGCCAGGCAGCACATGGGAAAATGCATGTCTGTACATACTGGGGTAGAGGCTTATGCTGGGGCATGTGGGAGGGGAACCTGGTGCTCAAATTGGGCAGTGTGGGATGTGAAAAGATGTGAAAACTGGAGAAGGTGGGATAGAGGTCTGCATAACACGTAAGGGTTAATGCTAGCAAATGGGTGGGGCAGGGGTGCTCGTAGCGAACAGGATGGTAGCCAGTAGATGAGTGGGGATAGGGCATTAAATAAATGGGTGGAGTCAACTTTAGAATTGTAGATGTAAGCAGAAGGGGTAGAGGTATACATACTGGCGTAGGGTGGGTGTTTGCTGATGAGCAGGAGCAGCAGTCCACATATTTGGACAGGGTGAGTGCTAGCAGATGAGAAGGGAAGTGATGTGTAATGCATTGTGGGGCAGAATGGGTGTCTGAGGACCACAGATGTAAAAAGGTGTGAAAACTACTGTAGTAGAGTGGGTGTCGATATACAGGATGTGGTTCAAGGATCAATATACTGAGTTAGGGAGACTGTCAGCTGATAGGAGAGGCTGGGGATCTGCATACTGAAGCAGGGAGGGGGCCGCAGTGATACTATACCCCCAAAAAGAGGATAAGAGAAGAGCGCGTTTCTGGATTCCCTATATCCCAAAAAAACAGGAGACCAGAGCAGAAAGATATACAGAATGGAGTTAGAAGTGCAGACAGACACACTCAGATTAGAAAATACTTTATCTTTGATTTTCTTAGTACATTATGTGGGGGTTTTCCAGTATTAACATTAACCTTTAAAGGTTCTGATTTGAAGCAGAATCCATCAGAACTAATCTGAACTCTGACTTGGATCTTGATCCTAATAATAAAGTTCAGGACCTTTAAGGATCTGCCCATTCCTACTTGGCATCGCAAGGAAAACAATCCCTGTCCAGAATTTGTAGACACATTTTCTGTATTTAGCTTCTCCTTTATTTTTATAACTATGTATATTAAAATCAACACTAAATCACTGTCCCTAGACTTAATCTGCTCTGACTGCTTGTCTGCATCTGACATCACGGTCTTCTCATGTGTCTACAAAATCTGTACTGATTGGCTGGGGTACATGCTGTCTACCTCAGTCCCTCGCAGTCCTGCCACTGCTTTCCCTGGAAGAGATTTTCACTTTCAGTGTTGGTGGTGAGGCGTTCTGATGGAACCCACATGCTGCCTACAGTCTGCCACTGCAGGCTCTGACCAGCCACCTCTCCCCTCAACCAAAAATGTTGTCACGGGGGGGGCGTGGCCAACAACTGAACTAAATGGACGCGTAAACGACAGGCTCCCGATAATAACCCCTGAAAATCCGGTATTAATCTATTCAATTCTGCACTGTGCTGTCTAAATCGGACGTACTACTTATGGGTGGCTTTCCGGTTGCGATAAATCAGGTGGTCGCGGTGTATTTAGAAGTGCTAGACCGACTTTTTTCATTCATCCGTGGCGGGCCCACGAACGGCGCAGCAGCGGTTTCGATTGACTACGCTTAGCACGCACAGCAGGCAGGCTCTACAACGCCTTTCCATATGGCAACAGAAGGCAGCTTAGCAGAAATCAGGTAAATGTTTGCAGAAATCCTGCATCGGATAGAGGGAGTGGATGTGGCCACAAAAAAAAATACTGAAGATATTGTGGACTTGTCACAAAGGGCCTCGGTCCATGAGCATAGAATTACTGAGGTGGAGGATGGCTGGCACAAATCCGGGGCTAAACTGCAAGAACATGGTCAGATGCTCCAGCACCTTTGGGCCTGGGTGGAGGACTTGGAGAACCGCAGTCACCGAAACAACTTGAGGTTTGTGGGGTTCCCTGAAGGCTGTGAAGGGAGTGACACAATAGCATTTCTCCAACGTGAACTGCCTATACTGTTGGGTTGTCAGGGGGTTTCTCCATGGGAGCTACATAGGGCACACAGATCCCTGGCCCCGAGGCCCCCTCCCGGGGGGCGTCCCTGAACTATACTAGCCCGCTTCCTCTGGTTTCAAGATCGTGACCGGGTGACACACTTAGCTCGACAAAAGAAGGAACTAGTTTGGAGTGGCCACAAAATACAAATATTTGCTGACTACTCACTGGAGGTCACGAATAGGAGGAAGGCTTTCACAGCAGCACGGAGGGCGTGTGCTGAACTCGGCCTTGAATATTCCCTGTGATACCCAGCATCTTTACGAATAGTGATCAATGGTTCAGCTCGGGTTTTTGACAATCCAGTGCTAGCGGAGGACTTTATTGCTACACAAGCACCTAAATTGAACTGGGGCAAATTACGTCAATCCTACAACCCAAGATCTTCTCCTGCTAAGTTGGCCCCGATGGACATATCTGGCCCTGTCTCTCTGAAGGAGGTAGCAGCTTCGACTTCTCTTCCGGGGGAACAGATTGTGGCCCCTCCTGGCCTACCCTAAAAATCTCCAGGAAGCAAAGAAGAATAGGAGAAGGGCCAGGATTGAAGGAGGGCATTGGACAAACCCAAGGCTTCGGCCTAGAAGTAGAAGCAGGAGCTGTAGCCCAGAGCCAGTCCTTCCAGTTGACTCCCTTAGCCCCAGATATGAGTAACAACCAGTATATAAAGTTCTGATGGATTTCCCTACCGAAGATATCCCCCGCTACCTTCCTCTTCCACCAAGGCCTTCCAGCTCGGCCGGTTCAAAATCATCAGTAGCCAAACAACTCAGCTAGGCCAAAGGGACAGATGACACGTTTAGGGAAAATTCGGAGGCCCCAGCGGATGGCCTTGCCTCGGAACTAACTGCAGGCAATATGGATACCCGTACAGTTCCAACTACAGCAAATGGCTGATTACCACACCGTCTTGTCTTTTTATTTTTGGAGCTCTGTATTGCTAGGGGGCTTAGTGGATTACCAGGCCTTGCTATTGCTGGGACCACCACTAAGCATTGAATTAATGAGGACTTCCCATCAGAGGTCAGGTTAGAGAGGCCCATACCGGTGCAGCTTTTACATTCTGCTTGGCTGTCCCAGGCTACTCCAGGTACAGATCTGGGGATCCTGCCCGGTGCTGACCAGTATTTGGGTTTAACAGAGCCAAATAAGGGTTGTTTAAGGCCTGTTATGTGGCTCTGTACATTGTACATATATCATAGTCATTAATATAAACATGAGGGTGGTCCCGTTTTTTTTTTTTTCTCTTCTCTCTTCTATAGCTGCCCATCTCATTAGACTGAAGTCTCTGTTATGGCAGTGGATGTGTGGAATTTTTTTTTTGGTCTCTCTCTCCTTAAAGGGGTTACTAGGATAGCCTTTTTTTTTTCTTTTTACTCTCTTTTGGCTACGATGGGTCCACGGGGTTATATACCCCCCAGCGACTTCCACTGGTGTCTGGGCTTGTTTTTGTACTTAGCCGACGCAGTGGATGCTGGTCTTTTTTGGGTTTACAAAGGTGCGAATCAGGGGTTGGGGGTGGTTTGCAGTATTCTTGTAATGTTGAACTGTTTGCAGTTAATAAGTATAGAATATGTCAATACATACCTTTGTCAGATTTTAATGTTGATAGTTGGTTGTTCTGTTTATATTACTATGGCAATCTCTCTATATGGGTCACGGGGTACTCAGTCTAAGCTGGTTGGAAAGGGGGGGGGGGCCCACATGGATCCACCATGGTTTTGAGTGCAAACCCCTGCTAACATGTTCTATTCTAGGTTTGAATGGAGTATAAGTTAATATCATGGAATGTGAGGGGACTCAACTCACCTATTAAACGGAAGAAGGTCTTAACCCATTTAAAAAGTTTGCTCCACGATAGTATTCCTACAAGAGACTAAACTCTCCGTAATGAGGCCTCCAAGCTTAGCGAGCTTGGGTTACCGAAGAGCTTCATAGTGTGGCCCCTACTAGTAAGAGGAGAGTGTCTATACTTTTGCACCAAAATTTGGGATGGAAGGTGAAGGACTTTGTACGAGATAAAGAAGGGAGATGGATTATTGCCGGAAGTCGAAACTCCCGAAGGCCCTCTGATTTTGGCCAATATCTATGCCCCCAACCAAGATTGTCCCCATTTCTTTCATACAGTTAATCAGGCCATCCTGGATTTCAATAAAAAAAGAGTCCCAATACTATTAGGAGGGGATTTTAATTTAACATTGGATCACGCCCTAGACAGAAGCAATAAATCCCCTGAGCCCCACAGACAGGCCAAAGAAGCAGTGAAGAAACTTTCATCTGAACTGGGGCTACTAGATGCCTGGAGGGCACTGCACCCAGGTGACCATGATTACACTTATTTTTCCCCAACCTATGGGTCCTCTAGCAGAATAGACCTTTGGCTTGTATCCTCAGGGATATACGAGAGAGTGCTGGGGGCTTCTATACACCCAATTTATGTATCCGATCATGCTCCACTTGAGTTAGTTCTTAAGAGGGGGTTAGACTCCCAACACTCTCAGTCCTGGCGGTTAGACCCATTACTACTAGAGGATAAAAAAATTCTGTAATTGGTTTGGTCAGGCGGTAGCAGAATACTGGAACGATAATGATAATGGGGAGGTATCTGATTCAACCTTATGGGAGGCCTTTAAAGCCACCATTCATGGTAGGATAATAGCTTTCGCGGCAGCTAGGAGGCGTAGCCGGATGGCCACCCAGAGGGCTTTGGTGAAGAAATTATATAACTTGGAAGCTCAGTACAAAGCTCTGGATACTGAACCTCCCTCCCCAGAGCTGTTGGCACAGTTAGCTAGTACCAATTTCTCTCAATGAATATCTATCTCGGCAGACTGAGCTTAACCTTAAGACGATCCGCCATGCCTTTTGGGAAGGGGAGAAAAGGCCAGCAAGTTATTGACGTGATCGCCTCAATGCCCCCAACAGGCTTCTAAGATGATATATGCCTTAGCAGATTCGGCTGGGAACCCCTGTCATGCAAATTCAGGGATAAATTTGATTATGTCTCAATTTTATGAAAAGTTATATTCTTCACCAAAGCCCTCTGACCCAGCTCAAATTCAAGCTTACCTATCCTCACTACCCATCCCCAGTATCTCTAATCAAGACGCTAAACTATTAGAATCCCCCATTTCAATTGAGGAAATTACCCAAGCGATCCACGCCTTAAATCTCCGGAAATCCCCAGGGAAAGATGGTCTGCCTATCGATTTGTACAGACTCCCCGGGTTAATGTGGCCCGATATCTGGCCGGGTCTTTCAGCATTCCCTAACAATTGGGCAGCTACCCTCGATGAGAAGCTGTTATTACAGTACTTCCAAAAAAAGGGAAAGATCCATTGTCCCCAGGCAGCTATCGCCCTATTTCCTTAATTAATGCAGATGCCAAGATATTGGCTAAGGTTCTATCCGCCCGATTGGAACCCCTCCTGCAGGATCTGGTGGGTCCCTCCCAGGGAGGTTTTGTGAAAGGCCATTTAGGATCTGATCATCATAGAATGCTGGGGTCTCTAATGCATGTGGCTAAACTTTCATCAACCCCTTCTATTGCTATGGCCTTTGATTTTGAAAAGGCCTTTGATTCGGTCGAATGGGCCTATATATTTCAGACTTTGTCCAATATGGGGTTGGTCCGATTACATTGCCTGGATAAGGTTGCTGTACTCTGCTCCCTAGCCTCGGTGCTGACTAATGGCACCATATCTAGGCCCTTTCTATTGCAAAAAGGTACGAGGCAGGGATGCCCTCTTTCTCCTCTTTTATTTGTCCTGGCTATAGAACCTTTGGCTATTGCACTCAGGTCTACCAGGGAGATACCGGGGATCCAGGTGGGGGAAGTTAATTACAAAACATTTCTCTACGCAGATTATCTGCTTATTATGAGTGAACACTCTCAATTGGGGATGCAGACAATTTTCCAAACCCTGAATGAGTTCACCAAGATATCAGGATTGAAGTTGAACCAGTCCAAAACAGAAATTTTACCATTAAACTCCTTAATCTCAGGAGCGGAATTCACTGCCTTAGGGCTAAAGTGGTCCCATAAGGCATTAAATATCTAGGTATCATTATCCACCCTGACCGTCTAAAATGTTGGCGGCTAATTTTCAGGCCCTGATTGACTCACTTAGGGTTGATATGGGAAGATGGAAGGCATTAAAACTTTCATTGGCGGAAAATTGATTCGATTAAAATGATGGCTGCCCCTAGGATGCTTTATTTACTGGCCCACTTTCCCTCCTTTATTCCCCAAAGTGGTTTCAGAAATTGAGACCCTTATGGGAACTTTATATGGGAAGGAGCTCCCGGTTATAGGCAAACTGAAGTTCGACAGCACTGGAGAAGGGGTTGGGACTCCCTTGGTTGCAGCGGTATCATATGGCCTTTGTGCTGGCTCAGACTCTTAGATGGTTTTCAAAAAAAGGACAGGGTACCCCGCAGTGGCTTCAGTTAGAAGCGACTCTAGTGCAGGCTGTTTCCCCGACGGTTTGTTTTTATGCCAAGAAGAAATTACCTTTAAATCTATCTCCTCCCATAGCACTATCTGTTAAATATTGGAAGCAAGCTATGACTATGGTGGGCTATGACCCAGCCCCATGGGAATACATGCCTTTATGGGACAATCAGGCCCTGAAAATAGGGCAATCCACACAGCACTGGAAATTGTGGGTAAGACAGGGTTTAATTACTATGCAGGATCTCTTAATCCCTGGGACAACTATTATGGACTCCTTTGACTCTCTGAGTGTGAGGTATTTACTCCCGACTTCTCATTTCTGGAGATATCTTCAGTTAAGAGATGCGATATCTCATCTCAAAGTTACCTACCAGTAACTCCTCACAAAAAAATCACCCATTGGTTCTTGGACTAAATTCACCAAGAGTATAGCTAGTAATATATACCACATACTCAGGGACTCTACTCCAGATCCTACCAGAATGCTAGGTAGCAATGGGGGAAGAGCTACAAACCCGATTTCAGAACAACAGTGGGAGGATGGGTGGATACGTATCCACTTGGCTTGTCAGGACGGGCACAAGGCTCATTACTTAACAAGACCCATCACAGATGGTACAAAGACCCGCGAAGCTAGTCAAGATGGGACTTATCCCGGTAGACACTTGTTGGAGATGTGGCAACCAAGGGGCACATCTTCTCCATATCCTCTGGGACTGCCCGAACCTTCAACATTTCTGGCGGCCCATTAATTATATGTGTCAGCAGTTGTTCCCAGACATTATGTCGGGTCCCAACCTACTTCTTTTGGGCTGTGGCAGTCCTGAAACTCCTAAGTACAGCCCACGGGCACAATGGATTACCACGGCTGGGGCATTGGCCAAAAGACTTATCCTGATGAGATGGAGAACCCCTGATAGTCCTACATTCTATCAGTTTCTCTCGGCCTTGGCCAGGGGGCCATGTTTGAGAGGATCTCGAGTTTTGCCCATGGTTCCCTGTCTCGCTACGATCAATGTTGGCAACCGTATCTAAGGTCCTGCTATTGTCATAATAACCCACCTGGTTGAGGTTCAGTCCCCCTCATTCTAGTTAAAGGGTGGGGTCTTCACCCCCCCCTTTTTTTTTGAACTGTAGGCCCTCCCCTCTTCCTTCTTTCCTTGCCCATTCTTTCATTTTTTAAACCCTGGCCTTATATTCGTTTGATATACTTAACCATGGAGAAAGATTGCCAAGCTGTAAATAGTTTATATTTCAACTACATGTGAACCTAACATGCCTAGGGCAGAGTGAATTGACATTATTGAAGGATATCCTGTATGGTCACACCTGATTGTCATCTTGTTGTTGTTAATTGTTACAACTGATCAATCCGAATGTATATTATGTATGATCCCCTTTATGTACACTCTGCCATGTGTGTATGATCGGCCTTACTGTCAACAATAAAAATGTTTAACAACAAAAAAAAAAATGTTGTCACAGTCTACTACTGGCTGAATAACTTGGCCTCCTTCACCCCATCCCCTGACAAATATGGCAAGCTGTGGGTAGCCCGGACCCACCACTGCCTCCTAAGTCAGACCAGGTGGGTTCCAACTCCCACCCTCTACTAGGTTCAAAGCATTGATGGCACACTCTTTTTCAACATTTTGCTGTTGCCCTTTAACACCTGCCTTTTACAAGGCAGCTATGAGAAGAAAGCACCAACAAGGAAGGACTAATGCCATGTGAACATAGTGAAGGGTAGATGCTGCAAAGCCAACTGCTGTACAATTCATGACCCACTGGATCGATCTGTGCAGGCTGCAGCAGGCCCAGGCAGTACTGGTATTCTCTGGAAGGTCCCCCACTCAACACTACCTAAACTATGGCAGTACAGGTAGTGGAGGGGGATGAGAGGGTCCAGAAAGTAAGTGAAACAGCAATGAATCATAATAGTAGTACAGGGGAGAACTGGCAAACCAGAGCAACAGCAGCAGAGATGGCACCAAGGGATCTCCCCCTCAACATTAAAAATGAAAAGCCCCAGGAGTGAAAGCAGGGGCAGGTTACGGGGGGGGGGGGCCAAGGCAGATGACACAGACTCCTTCCAGCTTGTCAGGAGGGGACAGACAGTGACAGGCAGCAGCAGGATTCCGGGGGCCAGTTGGTTGAGGACTGGGGTAGAAAGCCAGGAGGTGGGATGCAGTAGGCAGTCTGTTTCTTGGAAATAGAAGTGTTTTTCATTCCATTTATGGGAGCTAAAATGTCAAGTTTTGAGCAAAAGCTTCAGCTGGTCCAACACTGAAAAAGCGGCAAAGTATGACCTATACAAATCTTTGGTAGAACTAAACCTGTAGCTGTAGCTGTAGTTCAGAGACCTCCCAGAATACTAGATGTGAGGTCCAAGAACATGGACTTCTCTGCATGAATTCTAGGTGCATATGTAACATCTCTCATTCATCTCATAAGGATCTAAGGCAGACAAACAAGTCTCTTCTTATAGGTTTCAAAGATTAAGCCCCTTCAACATAACAGTACTCATGGTAGATAATATTTTGAAGACTCTGGAATTATTCCGCCAGATAAATCTTCAAGGGTCCAGCATAAATGTATAGGAGTCCCCTTTTGGCCAAATATATTATTTGTATGGAAATGATGGACAAGCGATTTGATTGACAAAGACAGGGTGACAATATAGTGGACCCCCCTGCTCTTCTGACAAAGAGACTCAATCAAAGTGTAAAAGTTGTGGGGCTCTTACTGTTGAGATCATGCCCTGAACAATTATAACAGAAGTCCTTTACTTGTTGCCATTAAGACAGATTGTTACCCCCTGTCCCATTTTAATGAGCATACTTTTCAAAGGAAAGAGTTGAGTTCACAACATATCTCAGTAGGCTATCTTCCCAATGGGCTCTTATTTTGATGCACACCCTCATATATATATAGTTTCACCAGGATATCTTGACACTCAATAGAATTAAGAGTGCAAGACTTTAGAGATTACCTCTGAGCTTTATATGTGGCTTTCTAAGTTTGTAAAGAACAGTGGTAGTCAGCAGTGGAGCCTGGGGCTCATCCTCCTCTAACATAAAGTGAGTTACAATAAAGTAGTTATGCTCCAGTGCCATTAAAATGGGTGGGGGTTGTTCACTCCCATAGCTCTTGAAACGCACCATTTGTGCTCACACTGAAAAAGGTCTCCCTCAACACAAGAATGTGTCTTACCTTCATGTAAGTTCACTAGTTTGTCAGTCAAGCTTTTTAAGATTAAGAAAGTCCCTTAGTATGTTTTTTGTCTTTCTCATAAATGGCAAAACTGGTGCTCTTAAAAGTGCAAAATGTCAACACCGGCACCAACTAATGCATTACGTTAAGATAAAAAAAACAATCTTTTGGTTACTAGCAGACTGAAGCCATTGACTACTAGTACAGTAAATACCATGCCAGTCCATTTTCATGTCAGATATTCTGGCACAGGTGAAATGGTTCAAATGGGCAGAAACCCACAAGAAATCAGTTCCCCTTGTCTTACAGAATGGGTAGAGTGTTTCTGCACCTCGTACGCCATTTTTCATTGAATACTGTTAACAGAATTCCACCATGACAGGCAGTTCTCCATGTACAAATCTAAATAAATAAGGAATCACTGTTGCAAACACATTCACACATGCACACACACTCTGGCAAAGTTTCACTGCACCTGGCAGATAGGAAGATATAAAGCAGAACCCAAAATATTCAAAGTCTTTAGCAGTTTATCTCTGTCTTGCCACGTACAACACGTAATTACAACTGCGCAATCAACTTTTCCTTGAACGTTAAAACTAAAGATTGTAATTTCAGAAACCTAAGCTGTAAAGTTTGGGGGGGGGGGGCGGCAGGGGTATATTTAACATGTATAATAATGTACAAAGCAACCATACACAATAAGGCTGTATGTCAATCAATAGGATATGACATGTCACATCATAGGAACCTGAACAGCAAAGCTGGAGAGATCCCTCCTCTCCTGTCATAGCAACCCCGAGAAGGAAATACTTGAAAAGTTGTGCATCACTGCCCACATATTATTTTTTGTTGACTGGGAAAGGAGGGCTAGACAATTCTGCCTATTTTCAGGCTCGTCCCGGGGAATACAGATGGAAACCAACTGAAATTGAACCAGATTAAGCTGTTGGTGGTATTTGTTTAATAATTGGGAGAAATCTGGCCAGTACACTGGAGAAATTCCCCTACTGTTTTTGAGAAATGCCATGGGATCTTTAACGTCCACTTAACCATTACCAGAACAGGCAGATGGAACCTCGGTTTAATGTCTCATCTGAAAGACAGCACCTCAGGAGTGCAGCACCCCCCTAATACTGCACTACAGTGTTAGTATTAGATTTTACCCCAAGTTCCAGGTGTGAGGCTAGAACTCACAACCTTCCAACCTGTTGGCCTCAGAGGCAAATGTGCAACCTCCTGAGTCACCGACACTGACATTTTATAGTACATGGTTTTACCATGTTATTATATACTTGTAAAACTGCTGCATAGTGACTTGTTCCATTGCACTGCTGAACTAATGCTCACTCACTGTGCTGCAGTTGTTACAGTGTGCCATGTGTGCTTCTCTCTCTGTGACATAGGTACAGTGGTACAGCACAAGTCATTGTATATGCTTAGTCCCTATTGTGTATGACTTTTCATACACTCAACTTCTCTGCTGTAGTACAAAGGTTATTAAAATTGTTGTGGTATTATTCTGGTGCCACAACAAGTTTTCGGCCATGAACCACATGGCTGCAATGTTCCCTTCAAGCCACGCCTCAACTATCTTTTCTTCACATAGTCATTTTCATCACTTACTCAGTTTACTAAAGCGACAGAGATTAGGCAAGTTATTTTTTTTTTAAAACAAGCTAATACTGGCAGACTAGCTTCCTAATTCAAAAGAAATGTCAGTAATTATGCGAGCAGTTCACAAAGTGTGACTGAGCATACTGTACAAGGGGGAGGGTGCGGGAGAGCAGTGTGTGCAATGGGAATCTCACATATCATTCACCTCTCTCCACATCTTCTGTACACTAATGTCACTCAATGCCTCTTTTCCAGTGGGGGCCAACCATATACTAAACAGTACATGGGTAACCATACACAACAAAGTCTGTGTTATACAAAATCACACATGCCCCCACAATGCAAAGCATCATAGGTTGCATATGCAAATCACCACAGAATATTGTGCTGGTTCAACTTTAAGCAGAAATGCATGGTGCCAAAAGGCCTCTCACACAGTTTGCAAACAGTGCCAACAGAAGACATGGACACGTGTTTCATCCTACCAGGACTCATCAGTATGCCTCATCTGTTTGACACCCCAGTGGAATGAACCAGCTACCCTAAGATGGTCTATCTGGGTTATGTTGTGGTGACCCCAATTAAAACAAAAAAAAAATTAAAAGACAAATAACCTCTGTGTGCAAGCACTGAGGCAATAGTTATCCCAAAGGGCATTTGGCCGGGAAGCCAAGTTTCAAAGAAATACAAAATCACACATACCCCCCACAATGCAAAGCATCATGGGCTGCATATGCAAATCACCACAGAATATTATGCTGGTTCAACTTTAAGCAGAAGTGCCGAAAGACCTCTCACACAGTCTGTGTTTCTCATCTCGGGAATCAGATGACATCAGAGACCTCTCGAGCTTCACTCTCTAGGGCTCTATAATGTCATCTCATCCCCTCAATGGAAATACAGCATTGTTGTGTATGGTCACCCTTATTCTTTTCTATATACTGCACCACAGTGGTTAGGTCACTAGGGTACAGCCACCATCTGTGTGTATGAGTCATACATAACAAATGCTAACTATATACAATAACAGATGTACAGCAGATGCACAACTTTCTTCATCCAATTAAAATTTTAATACAAGCAAGGCAACTTGTCTTACGTCCAGTACAGTTACTGATTAAAGACTTCCTCTTCCATTCTGGCAGGCTGCAGCATCATAAACTATCCCAAAAGATATGCCATATTTATTTATTAATTTATTTGAAAAATGGTAGTAGCCGAAAAAGGTACATTGCGCCAAAGTTTTTTTTTTTTTTTTTACAGGTGCAACCCAGGGGAGGAAGACCAAGGGAATACAATGTAGATAAACAAGGTACAAAAATGCAGGGAACAAATACAACAATCTTGAGTTGCAAGTACAAAAATTAAATGAGTAAAATGTACAAGATACTATAAAGCAGTGCAGACCTACAGGATAATAGTATATACAGATACACTGTAGGTTAGGGTCAAGAATTGAGAGCTGTACATAAGGTGGGTTATATGTGTTATAAAACAACACCAAAGATATAATAATCTGGTGTATCTTGGTGAAAAAAAGAAAATACTGGTTCTAAAATGTAAAAACTCCTGTTACTGACTGCCTTCTACTAGTCAACAACCTATGAGGTTTGGAAATTCATCACAAAAGTGACAGTTCAAGTGACTTCAGGAAATCCAACCCACACTTGCTTCTGGCCCAAGATATTCAAACTAGATATCAAAACCAACAACCTACAAATATTGTTTTATACCAGATTAAGTATTAACAAGAGAAAAACTGGCTGACCTACCCCTAAATTAAAAATACTTAAAATACAGATAATTAAAACACCCTATAAATATTTCAATCAGTGTAATTCATGTAACCAGAAATAACATAATGTGACAGTTTCTCGTACTTTTCTACAGGGTTAATAAAGTTACGACTCTAAAGCAATGCAGATAGCCCCACAATGCTGCGCAAAATGGTACAAATGAAAACACAGCCGCAGTAAACTATCTTCCTACCTCTGGGAGAGGTCGCAGTCGCAGGTTCCTGTAATATAGTTAAACAAAAACTTTGCAGGTCTGGAAAAGAAAAAGCAAAACAAATCCACTTCAGAACCATAATCAATATATACATAACTATCTAGCAACAGGAGTTAGAACAGACAGATAGAACTTTCGCACTGAAGGCATACTTCAGGTAGTATTGTTTATAAGTAAACGACCCTACCTACACTGAGAGTTCATCCAGTACAACTGCTGCGTACGTGTGCACCTTTACGATAACTCAGTCTCTGTATTATTTCAATCAGTCTCTGTATTCGTTCAGGGTTTTCTTCTCATGCCAAGTCTAGCAGTGGATAACAATTACACTGCGCGTGGGTTTTTCGTCTGCTCTTCTCCAACAGGTACCGTAACAAAAATACCGCTCACTTGAGCCCGGAGGGGAGGGGCTGTTGAAATGCGCCCTGTCCAAACAGCCAATCAGATCCTCCGCTCTGCAGTTTATCCAATCCGAGCCACGGATAATGGGCAGATATGCCTCAACAGAGAAAGATGGCATAATTTACCATATAGTATATGGTTACCCTTTATTATGCATAAAAATCAACATGCTCAAAATCCTTGTTAAGCACATTCTAAACAATTATGTGCATTCTAAAGTGTTGTTATGCACATTCTGAACAGTTGTTATGCGCAGTTCAAAAGTCATACAATTTTACATTTCTCATAATTCTACACCTAGCTGCTTAGTAACCAACCAGTGCCCAAAGTCATGCCTTTTACTTTTCAAAAGTCTGGAAATTTGATTTTGATATGTGAGTATAACAAAGAAATGGCAAGATATTTTATTTTCACTTCAGTGAGGGTCTGTCACTTTAGTGTAAAAAAACATATACTATAAAAAATAAAATATGGTCAACCCACATTTTGCATGTGTTTCTTATCTTGTTGAGATGATAGCATGGACCTTCTCAGCTTCGCTCTCAAGGTTCATATGCTGTCATCTCAATCCCTTGATGGAAACACAGCCTTGTTGTGTATGGTTGCTCATACATTATTCTCTATATTTTCTAGTTGATGGTTACAGTAGTGTGCTCAACGTACCCCTGGTATCATACAACTGGCCAAACCATTTTTTGTGTATTACTGTATATGTTCATTGAGCTAATATGGAACTTTACTAACAGAAGGTTCATATTTAAAGAAAAATCTGAGGCACATGGGACTTGAAAGGAAAACCTGAAAGTGTATGCTTGTTTTTTTTTTTTTAATCATATTAGTGCCAGTACAGTATGGGGATGAGCTCCTGTTTTTTATCAAAACCCCCAGTTTAAGACAAAGTATTACTGGGTTGTCTAAGAACGTAGGGTTTGGAAAATGGGCACGCACTTTATCCCAGCGGCAAAGTGCAAGCCAGTTTTCAAAACAATCAAGCTTGTTGTTTTGGGGTTACAGATTTTATACATTATTTAAAACCCCTATTATAAAATGGGCTAAAGCTAAATGCCCAGTCCCTGAAATCTGATTAGTTGGCTGGCACCTTTTCAGTGTGATAAATCCTCCAGTGTACCCACATACTGGTTCCTGAATGGCTGGCTGGCACAATTTACACATTGTAAATCATGCCATCACAAAATAGGAAGAAGTGCCAGCTGCAAGTGTGTCACATCAGGACCCCCTACCGGAATCACTCCGAGCCCCCTGAAAACAAAAATGGAAAAGCCCCTTCTGTCTGTACAGTTCGCCTCTCTCATACACACTCGCACACTCCTTGAATACTCCCAGTTTCTGAAATCACTCCCAGCCACCGTTGACAAAACACTCCTTGGATACCCACTAAACAGTGGTGTACAGATCGACTACTGCTGTTGCAATACTTATACTCACACAGTTTTCCAGGGGTCATTCCCATGACTGTCTATTAGACCCACCTCACTTCTCAAGCTGTTTCTCCACTTTGCTTCCTCTGGGTCTCCGCTCACTTTGTCTCTGGTACGCTCTCGCTTACTCTCAGTCATGCCTCTCTTCCCACTTTGTATCTTGCTGCTACTCTCTCTCTCTCTCTCTCTCTCTCTTCCCCATAAGTTATAATTAAAAGGAAAAAAAAAATGCAAGGTAAAGGGGAAAAGCATGTAAAAGAAATTCTGAGCGGTGCATGTCCTAATGGCAAACTGAAACCTGGAAACACATGATTTGTGTCATCTCCTGGTTAGCCCTCGCACCACACACCAACAGACTTATTTAGCACACACAGTCTGTTTGTGTAAAAAAAACATAAAAAGAATAGCCCACAACTCAGATGCAGTCTCTTTAACACAAAAAAACACAAAAAACATCACAATATGTCTCTATGTGGGGCTATATTACAAGGCATACACAGTGTATAGCAACAGGCATAGCAACCCAGGACTATTTGTTCCAGAAGACTAATAAATGCAATAAAAATAAATCAAAATGACCCAGAACTATTTTATTTATTATTTTTTCCATCTAAAAAAGGGGGCCATTGTATAATCGCAATACACCACTCGAGGGTGTGGGTGATGGCAGGATTTACCCACACCTGGTGTGGTTTCCTCACTTGGCTGTGCCTCATGAGCAAACCACCGCACCAGGCTTGGGTAAATTCTGTCATCACCCACACTCTCTTGTGGTATATTGCTTAATTATACAATGGGTACCAAAAATGATTGTTTCTGATTGGCTAGCTGGCACAATTTATAATGTGTAAATCCTGCCATCTACCAACAGGAATAAGTGCCAGCTAGCCTCATCTAATGCCCAGTCAGTATCACTCCAACCTCTCGCGCATACAAACTATTCACCGCTTTCTTCAATTTGATCTTTGTCCAAAAATAAACTCAGCAAAACTGCATTGTTGGAATCCCAGTAATGTAAGAAACACCAGAGCAACAGAGCTGGGTAAAATTATTTTAAAAATGAGTTTTTCAGGGGTTGTTACCATGAGGGACAACGGGACCCACCTCACTTCTCGGTCTCTCTCTGCAGTCCGCTCCTAGTCTTATCTCCATTCTAACTTTGTCTCTTGCCTACGGTCACACTGGGGTCACACTTTGTCTCTCTCTCTCTCTCTCTCTCTCTCCTCTCTCTCAATTCCCCATACTGCAGCACTTCTTCATACATGCTTCCATCCATCCCCGTTCACCTGAAGGCATGTTTAAAAACTGGGAAAAACACTAAAGTGAGGAAATGTTTGAAATCAAAAAGTGATAGCTAAAAGTTTTAGAAATCACCACTGAAAAGCCCAGCCATCATACTGAGCATGAGATTATGCATATGCATTTCCCCATGATACCCGCATGCACAGTGTGACAGTTGAGCTTCTCAGCGCTGACTTTTAAAACTTTTAGCCCTCGCTTTATGATTTAAAACATTTTCCACACCTAAGCATTTGTCTCACTTTTTAAACATGACTTCAGGTAAACGGGGATTGTTACAAATGTGTACGACCTGCTGCAGTACATGGGATGGATGGGTTCAGAAAAAAGTCAAAAGGAAGCCCGTTCTCCTCTTTAAATAATGAAAAGCACAGCAAGTATCTGCGTGTGGCAGTGGAGGGAGGATGTCAGTCTATCTTTGATGAGATCGAATATGGGGAACGACTTCCAACAGCAGCTCTGCACAAATCAGGAAGCACCTAGATAGTATCTTCCTACGAGCATAGAACTATTTTTTCTAGCGGAACAATAAAATTAATAAGAAGGATTTGAAATACCCCAAAAAATAAGTTTTTTTTCTTTATTTTTTTCTCATCCACAAAAAAGGGGCCATTGTATAATTGAGATACACCCCTCGATGGTGTGGGTGATGGCAGGATTTACCCACTTCTGGTGTGTTTACTCACTCAGCCAATGGCCTTGTAACCGAACAACACACCAGGCGTGGGTAAATTCTGCCATCACCCACACCCTCCTATGATATATTGCTTAATTAGATGACTCCTCCGTGTGCTTGGATCATGTAAAAAATACACCTGCTTAAAACTAGATATCTGCAAAGAATAGGGCATTTTGTTTTTTGATGAAAAAAGGGTAAAAATTTAAAAGTTATAAGTGTTTAAAAACTGTCAGATTTGTGCATGAGTAGACGCTGTAAAATAACCAAAAGAAACATGTTATGAAAGAAACACGTTATTTAAATTTGTACTTTATTTTCACGTCAGTTAGGAATAAAAACAATCAAAAACTGTTGTGTCTTCCCCCGCCCATTCCAAGAACCCTACAACGCAACTCATGCATTTTTATTCATGAGTGACTTCTAAATCACTACTAAAATAATAAAAAAATACTTGCATTTTCCTTCCTTTCCAAATCCAACACCAGGCATCCAGTTCCACTCGAATACCTGCCCAAATCCTTTCCCAACACCCAGGGCTCATCCTCAATATGTATGGGGCGCATATTGTTTATTAGAAAAAAGTTTACTTTTATGGCCATTGGGTGCCATAATCTGGTGGCTAGCTTTAACTGCCCCGCATGTTAAAAAAAATACCAACCCTCACCCATATTCTTGCATCTATGCCACCCCCACATCCGCCCTGGTACACAGCTTGATAAGTATCACACAGTGGACAACCAGCCCCCCACTGTCTGCTGTTGATGGCTGATACTTGCAAAAAAATTAAATCTCAAAAACAAAAAAAACCCTCACCATGCCTCTAACACCCATGCCACCCTCACCCACACCCATGCCTCTTTCCTCACCCCACACCCATGTCACCCACCATCTAGTCCCCATACCATATTTCTCTCCCCATAGGGCAGCCCCAGAAGATACCTCTTGGGAGGTTCCATGGTAGGTGACTGGTACACCTCTGCATAAGGCCAATTGCCATTTTCTACCTATGTCACCCCCCCCCCAGCTGAACCCTAACTGAAGAGAAGAAAAAAAATGCTGTAAAAAACCCGAAGTCCAAAAAACCCTACTGCACATGCCAGGAACGTAGCTTTTCATAGGAAAAAAGCTTCATTTTATATCTCCAGAAACACTGAGGCCAAATTCAAAGACCAAACTTGTGGGGTCATGGGGGTGGGAAGCAATCTGAAAAAAAAAAATTAAAAAAGTTGATTGACAAAACCACCCCCCAAAAATCTATGTCCAAAAAAATACAAACTGCACATGTGCAGGGACTTAGGGGCCTTGATTCTCAAAGAGCCCTTAGACTGATACAAGCTACCACCAAAGGTACGGTGTTCAGTACATGCCAATTGATTGACAGTTCAATCAATGGGCATGTACCAAATACAGTACAGTGCTTATTAAGAGCTCAGTCACTGGCTGGCCATTGTGGTGAATGGTGGACTGTTCCAGTTGCTGGCTAGGTTTGGGGATGGGGGGAGCGGGATGGTGGGACACTGCCAGCTGGGGTGGGGTGGAAGTCCACTAGACCACCAGTGATGTTGTGTTACTTCATAATGGGTGATCAGGACTTGGGGGGAATGCACTAGATCACCAGGGAAATAGGACTGTAAAATTTATATTTGGAACATGGGGGATCGGAAAGGGGGGGAATCCACTAGACCACCAGGGAATTTTTTCAATAACTTATTTTTGGGGACATCAGGGAGGAGGGCCACTAGATCACCAGGGCTATTTAATTTATGATAACAGGGGATCAGGGCTTGGGAGGGGGGACCACGACACACTGCCGCATAGTGCTACATTCTCCCAGAGGGATATGTCTAAGTACCCTTAGACCAGCCCTGGCTGGTCTAACGGTACTTAGAAATTCTCCCTCTGGGAGAGTTTTGTGAATCTTACTTTAAGGGATATGGCAGCCTACATCTGCCACAAGCCCCCTAGTGCCATGCTGCACCCCATTTTGTGGCACAAGGCTGGTACAAGTCCCCTTGGGTGCATGCAGCCTGCACTTGACACAGGCTGCTTTTGTGAATAGCTCAGGGTGCATTTTGTAAGGTGCCACTTGCACCATTTGTTTGATGCAGGCACCTAGTGTCAATCTCAGGGCTTTGAGAATTGGACCCAAGATGTTTTCTTCTTCATCTGTATTTTGTCCACACTGTGTCCCCAGCTCCCTTCAGCTACCCACCCATCCAGCCCCATTATTCACCATCCCCAGGACTTACCAGCTTTGTTGATACCCCACAGACTGCCCCCATGCAAGGGATAAGTGAGTGAGAGTCATCCTCCCTCCACCAACATACCACACACAGAGGTGGAGTCATGCCCCAGTAGGTGATACATGGGTGTGCAGTGACCGGGCACATCAATCTGCTGGTGGGCTGTTTTCCACCCAGTTTTCTCCCTGGGCCATCAATGTGTAATGACGTCATTGTGCGTGCATGTGGAGGCATGCACACATTACATGTGAGCTGACGACACTCCCTACCATGCCACACATGCTGTACTGCCACCAAGACACCTCTTGTGGCCATCTAAAAGTAGTGCAGCCAGCCCACCCTCCCCAGAAGAAGACAGGAGTCCATAAGACACTAGATCCTCTACTCCCCAGCCAACCTCCTTGTGTGACCTGAGTACTCTCCTGAACCTGGGTCACTGGCATGGTGGTGGTAGCTCTACCATCAAGTCATTGGGCCAGCCCTTTAAAATCTTCTTTGACACTTTTTTCCATCACCTTTAATTTTAACATTTTATGACCTAATTGTGGGGGTGGGTTTCTACCACCAGCCCTCACAACTACCCAAGTTTCAACTTTCATACCTATGTCATGGCTCATTTGCTTCATGTAGGGCCCCAAGAACTCTGCACAAAGCATCCTATACATCTGGCACCATGCATGACATGCCTGCTGCTTCATGTAGTGTCTGCAGTGTCCTGTACAGGGCACTCCACAAGTCTGACAACGTGCCCAATGGGTCTGCTGCTTTGCATAGGGCCTGCAGGTTTTGTATGAAGCAAGCTACAGGTCCAATACCGTGCCTGATGGGTCTCTTATGTAAGCCTAACCACCCCCAGTGGCAGGACAAAGTTGGGAGCCCTCCACCTTGGGGTGGGGTGGGTCCAGGGTTTCTAAGATATCTTTTGTGGTTTTGGACATAACTGGGCAATCAGAGGGGCACCTTTTAACACAGTAAACAGAAAATAATCGGAATGTTCATTCCAATAGTAGCATCAAGCAATAGTCACATTTATGTCATCATCATAACTCCCACAAACAGCCATCGGTCTTCTAAGCAGAACATTTACAGTGCCCAAAACATTTGTATTTCTTTAACTCTGATACTTGTAATTGTAATGCAGTATGTACTGTACTCTATATACACTTCTCCCCTCTTCTGTTGTTGTCACTACCCCTCATACAGACAGCCTAGTTGGAGATCCAGATAGGAAAGCTTCAACAGACCTTTAAAAATCCTCAGGGATCACCATAGTACAGATTCCTTTATCAGCCTTTCTTGGAGAGTGGGCACTTTGTGACACCTGTGAGTCCCTAACAGGTTTTGTTTTCTCTTGAGGAATCTTTCTACTCTTGTGAGGAAGTTGTAGACCCCTGTTCAGACATGGGCATCAAATGAACAGAACTGATACCTTTTAGCACACATTATTTTGCTCCCTCTAACAGAGAGACACTTAGGGTATCTCTAAACGATTCACAATGACATTGCGTGTAACTCACAAAACCTTCACATTCCTTTCTTCACTCCTCATAATTACTTGTGGGAGGAATCCAATTCGAAGGCTTCCACCACTTCACTTTTGGCTGAAAACATCTCTGTTCAGCAGAGAAAAGTCTGGCAGGACTCTGTCACAGTTCAAACCGCAATTGCCAGCTCATAGCATAGCCTCCTGGGGTGCCCAGACTGCAGCATTCCAAGGTGGCATATGCTGCTACTGCAGAAAATTCTCGACATTACATCACTGGTGCCTGGCTTACACCAGCTTGAAACACCTACAGGTTTTACCCAAGGATGCCTTGTGGCATCCAACTCACTACTAGTAGCCCCAGGAGAGGATTACAGGGAATACACTTGCTATGCATAGGATCCACAGGACCCAGCATGAAGAAAAGAGCAGGTCTGGTGCCATGCCCGACTAGTCTGCTGCTTTGCACAGAGCCCTTAAGTTAAATTTGTGAATTGTTTTATATCTTTGTCAAAAGTAAGAAAATAAATTGCTAAAAAAACTATGTTAATGCATCTGTTAGGGTTGAAGGACATAGAGTTGGGAAGTCAAATGTTAGGGAAAAAAAGTTTCTGAAACCTTGGAGAATCTGTATGTGCTGTTCCTTGGGGTTTGAGCAATCATGTGAAACAGCTTTGATGTTACCCTAATGTCGGCACTGACTTGTCACACAAAGTAAAATAGCAACATGATAATGCTTACATAGAGGGTGCCGAAGTCTGGGTGACATCAGTGCTTTTATCACTCAAACCTTGATGAAGAGTATGCCACAAATCACCAGGGACTTTTCCCCGAACTTTTTATTTCTCTGCATTGTGTGTTTTGATCTAACTTGTGCATTAAGGTAGTTTTTGACAATTAACATTCATATAGACTCACACAACTGTCTAGCAGCAATGGATAGCCCCATATAACAAGATTTAGAGGACCAGCAGAGCCTGTCTACATAGTTTAGGAACTGTGATGAGATGGCCAAAGGAATTCTCAGCAAATAAAAATTGTAGTGTGGCCTATCTTGAATTTTCCTGCAAAATCCATACATTTTAGTATGTGTAGGAGGCCTGTCCTGCGGTCGTGCACTATTCATCCTCCACCCTTCATGCCCTCCACCCTTTCCCCCATTACAGCTATTGACATACCAGCACTAATGAGCACTGGGTATTGCTCGTAGGGGGAGGAGGGGAGTTGGGGGGTGTGAACAGTGGAGGTCGAATGAGCGGGACCATTATATTGGGGTAGTGAGATTCAGACGACACAGAATACAGCAAAAACAGCTCTATCTGTTAAGGAGTGTGCACAGATTATACATCTAGCAAAGTAATCAGCAAAACCAGCACTACTACAGACTTGTGAGCTAAAAAATGGCTTAATTACAAAAAAAATCTTTATAAAAGGCACAGTGCCTGCAACATACCATCTTGTGGCAGCAAACAAAAACCCAGACTAGTTTCGCAGCTAGTGCATCATCAGAAGACACCCTTGGGTGAAATGGTGACTGGAATGTAGTCCTTCATGTCTGGTTTCCATACCGAAGGGCACCAATATTGGTGGGCAGGTAGCCCGAGCAGCTCCAGAAGTCCGTCCTACCCGAGAAGTGTTGTGTAACACCAGATCCATCAAGAATAAGACTGCAGTTATTGCAGAGCTTTTTGAGTGGTGGATCTGGTGTGCATTACCAAGACCTGGCTGGATGAGAATGCAGGCCCCATATTAGAGGCCGCTATTCTAGCCTGGTACTCGGTGTTACACCACCCAAGGCTGGACCATGGGGGGGGGGGTTGTTTCAAGACTGAACTGGGCTGTTTCAAGACTGAACTGGGCTTCACGAGTGTACCAGTTGGGGAGGCTGAGTCATTCGAGTGTACTGCAGTGGCAGGTGTGGGTTGTAGACTCACCCTCATCTACCATCCACCAGGTGTATGAGAAACGGTTCCTGCAGGAAGTAGCGGACTTCATGATTTACATGGCGTTTGAGTCACCCAGGCTGATGGTCCTGGGTGACTTCAACACCTGGGTCGATGATGAACTCTTGCAATCTGGACAATACTTCTTACAACTGATGATATCTCTGGGCCTTACACAAGTTGTTTCTTCTGCCACTCATAAAGGTGATCACTCCCTTGACTTGGTCTTTCTTCTGGGGATCGAAGCCTTCGATGTGGGTGTGGAACCTGTTGGATGGTCCGATCATTACACCGTGGGGTTCAGTTTTTGCACCCCCCTTTGTAGGCCTACACCTGTGGAGATGGTCAGGTACCACCCTTTGCAAGATATAAGCTCAGAGAGCCTGGCAGTGGTGCTTGACCTATCGGAGCTTTCTGGAGTGAGCAATGACCAAGATGCCTTGGTCTTGGCCTATAATAAAGCCATCTCCTCTGCTCTGGATATCATTGCTTCTGTCCGTGTTCATCCTCTCCCCCTTCACTTTCAGTCCCCATGGTTTGATGGGACCTTGAGGGAGATGTGGTGACTAGGATGAAAATTAGAGCATTACTGGCAGAGATCCGCCCTTGATGCTGACCATCTTAGATTGATGGAACATTATCAAGTCTATTATTCCACAATCTCCCATAAGAAGGCAGAGTTCCTGTCCGGGGAGATTGCAGCTGCTCAGAACTGATCAGCTCAGCTCTTTCGAACTGTAGATAGACTGTGCAACCCAGCCGGCCTGCAGGTTCGAAGAGCCTTTTCATAAGTGAAGTGTGAAGAGCTTGATCGCTCTTTGTGGCTAAGGTGGCTGACATCACAGCAGCACTCCAACCTGCATCCTCTATGGGAGAAGCTGTGGATCAGTGCCTGGTCACCGTCCCTAGGGTCTCCTGGAGTTCGTTGATGTCATGCAGATTATCCAGGGTATGGACTCTACATGCTGTAGTTTGGATCTGGGCCTAATGTCCCTGATAAAGGGTTGTTGTGATACTATTGGCCTGGTCCTAGCGTGGATAGTCTGGTGCTCCTTGGATATGGGTGAGTTTCCTAACTCCCTGAAGGACACTGTGGGCCATGGGGTACTTCTCGAATGCCTGAGATTCATCTGTGGCCTGTCTAGTACAGTCCTCGGGGGGGGGGTTAGATCTTTTCCTCACTGGCAGAACTCAGAGGGTGGGGTCGGGGATTAATTCCTCATGCTCAGTCTCTCTGTCATGTGGGGTTCCTCAGGGTTTGGTGTTGTCCCCCATGTTGTTCTCAGTGTACATGCTGCCCCTCAGTGACATTGTAAGAAGGTATGGGCTGAGGTTTCACTGCTATGCTGATGATACCCAGCTCTACCTATCTTTTGCACCCAACCAGGATAGAGCTGTCTCGGTATTTAACAACTGCCTCACTGAAATCCAGAACTGGATGAATTCAAGCTGGCTGAGGTTGAACTTGGAGAAGATGGAGGTGACGGTTGTGGACCCGAGTGGTTGAATAGAGGGGATGGGAGCTGGTTTGCTTTCAGGGCTTTTTCTGGGTGGCCTCCATCTCCCTACCTCTTAACAGGTGCAGAACCTGGAGGTGATTTTTGACAACAGTCTGACACTGCGATCGCAGGTGTCGGCAGTCAGCAAATCATCCTGTTACCATCTGAGGAACATCTCCAGGATTAAGCACCTAGTTCCATCCGGTGATCTGCCTACATTGGTCCACGCCTTTGTAACCTTGAGCCCTGACTATTGCAACTCCCTGTATCTAGGGCTACCAGGGGTTGATATACACCACTTGCAGCTCATGCAGAACACTATGGCTTGGTTATTGACAGGTACTCCTCGTACCTGCCATATTTCTCCAGTGCTGTGCAAACTTCACTGGCTGCCTATACAGTGAAGGATCACCTTTGAAGTTGATCTTCTGACTTATACTGTAAAGCCCTATACGGACTAGCCCCGGACTACCTGAAAGTGCTCCTGGTACCTTACTGCCCAAGGTGATCACTCCACTTGGTGGATAAGGGGTTGCTAGAGATTCCGAGGATTTCCTTAAAATCTTCGGGGGCCTGTGCTTTTATGTGCGCGGCCCCAACTCTTTGGAATTCTCTACCCACGTCCGCTCCAGGAGTGCGTGTTCATAGAGGAATTTAAACAGGCTTTAAAGACCCATTTGTGGTTGTTGGTATATCTCTGATGATGATATTTTATTGTATTTTATGAACTCTGTATTTGTTGTATTTGTGTTTATTTTATTGTTTTTATGTGAAGTTTGCTGTTAAGGCTCCTTGGTTTTAGAAAGGTGCGGCAAAAATAAAGAATATTATTACTATTATTATCTTTCACCCATGAATTTGAAAACATATCCTGTATACTGTATTTTCTTACTCAGAAAAAAATCAGTTTAAATTGATACAGATCTTGCCAGTTCCCAGATTTTTTTTACGCTAAGTAGTAATATAGTAATATAAAGATCTAGTAGGACCAAAATAGTAGGCAAACCATTTTACTATTTTTTAAAAGTAGTTACTTTTTTATTTCTTTTTCTATCTGCACATTATAAGGTTTTCTTTTTAATTAAGTTTATTTTACAATTTTAAGAATACAAAACAAAAACAAAATGAAACAATAAAATTAACAGCCTACTAACTATGTACAAGAAGTGAGTGAAATAAATAGGTAACCTATCCAAGCACAGTGAATCAGATTGCGAGAATGGGTAATATCATCAAATCAAATCTGTAAGGGAAAGTATTTTTTTTACCTAAATGCTGAACATAGGCAACAGAATAAGGGGTAGGGACATAAAAGATACTTCAAGTACCAGAAAGGGTATATAAGGAATACAACATATTTCATCTTTTTTCATATAATGACATATGGTTATGAAAGCTGGCTATAATTTCTTCTAGCTGAAGATTACACAATAGCTTATTAATCCATTCCACTTAAGACAATGTAGCTTGGTTTTTCCAGTGTCTTAAAATCAGTCTCTTAATTGACGTTGGATATCATAACCATATTATACTTCTGTTGCTTTGCAACAATGGAATGGAGATCTCCTATTATACATATCCCCAGTGTAAATACTTTCTCAGGGTCCAGAAGAGTGTCCACCTTTTCATGTATCTCCTTCCAAAGAGGTTGCCCTGTCTGTCGATCTCAAAAGATATGTAATTGCATTCCCACTCCTGAGCCACATCTAGTACTGTACATGCATTTAATTGAAATTTACCCATTTTGGCTAGTTTCTGGGGTGTATAATAAAGACTGTGAAGAATATAAAATTACGTCCAGCGTAATATGTCTTGGGTGATGTAAAGGAAAGTAAAGGAAAAGGACTTTCCAACTTTTGGGCCAATTAAAAGAGACATCTGGAAAAACATTGTTCCAGTATGAGCAGGTGCTAATCTCTCTTCTCCCTGTTCACGTCTTGTAAAAGAGTATGATAATGCTTAGAAATTGCATGGGGTAATGCTGCCAGGTCTTTTAAGGAGGAATTGAAAGGGCCTGACAATGTTGTCCATGGTGGCAGCCCCATTTGTTTTGTTAGAACGTGTTTATGTTGCAGGTATTTAAATGCCAATCTGTCAGTAAAGTTGAGTTGCATTTTGGCCTGCTCAAATGAAATTAGGTGGCCCTTGTGGAGTAACTTAGAGATAGGAGTATTAGTGAGGTTCAGTAGCCAGGTATCTGTTATTACCTTACCACCTATCTTAAAATTAGGATTGCTAGTTATAGGTTGATCAATGTCTTTCATGGGGTGTAATGACATTGCCATGGTCATCTGCTTATGTACTCTAAGGGAAATTCCAGTCATTGTCATGCGTAAGGTGGCAGGGAGTTGTTTGAATTCATACATAACAGTGAGTGAGTAGAAAGGCCATACGACTGGATCTGTTCCCTTTCTATAAGGAGCCATAGGGGAATATAAGATGATGTGTTATCTGGGTTTGTGGATTTGTACCTATGGCTAGTCCAATACTAAAGACCAAAGTCCAGTAACTGAAGGCTGCCCACCCTATTAGGAAGTACCAGCTTACTGTAGGCTCTGCTAGGGGCTTTACCTGCCCCCCAAAAATTACATATTAGAGAGTGCAGCCTGGTAAACCAAGATAGTGGGAAAAATATATTTAACATTTGTAAGGGATAAAATATTCTCGGAAGTACATTAATTTTAATGATACTGATCCTGCCCCATAATGCTAATGGCAAAATGCTCCAGTGCTCCAAGTCATATTTTACAATGGTAACACGATTATCTTTATTAAGTTTTTTCAAAAGAGGCAAATCTCTCATAAGCTCTATTCCTGAATAGTGCAAGGGTTGAGGGGCCCATACTAGGCCTAATTGTAGTATATCAGTGCTGGTAAGTCCACTGTTGAGCAGCATCACAACCGTTTTACTGGTATTTAACTTATAACTGGAGATAGCTCCATAGGATTGGGCAGTGTTTAATGCCACAGGAATTGAGGTCCAGGGATGGCTTACATGTAGCAAAATATCTTCTGCATAGTCTGATAGTTAGTATTGAGTAGATCCTATGGGTATCCCAGTGATAAGAGTGTTAGATTTGAATTGAAGGCTTAATGGCCACAAGTAGAGATTAAATAATATTGAAGATAAGGGTCAGCCTTGTTGTGTGCCACTGTGAAATGTAAATAATGGAGAAAAAAAAATGTTACAGTATATCTTAGCACTGGGATATGCATAGAGTGATTGAAGCCAGTCTATAAATTGTACTGGGAATCTGAATGCTCTAGGACAGCAAACAAAAATGGGCAAAAAACCCTATCGAAAGTTTTCGAGGCATCCAGGGACACCAGACTGCCTGGGTCCCCAGATGCCAAGAAAATATGGGCTAGTTTATGGAGATGATCTGCTAACTTGTTCTGCAGTGATGAAATGACTCCATACTTTATTAATGGGGGAAGCCAACATTTTACACAGAATTTTTAAATCTTGATTCATTAAAGATATGGAATGATAATTAGTTACCTGTTCTGAATTTTTGACTGGTTTAGGCAAACAGACTATAATAGCCTCAGCCAGAGTTTGGTCTGACATACCATTATACAATATATCCCCAAAGACCTGTGTAAGATTAGTGGCAAGTTCCACTACATAGGTTTGATAAAAAAACAGTGGTGAAGCCATCCAGCCCTTTTGCTTTATCCAGCATCAGGGATTTTATGGCTCTACTGACTTCTTGTAGTGTCATCAGTTCGATACTTTTCAATTGGTGGACTTCAGACAAGACGGGGCATCAGATAGTATCCAAGTAAGAAGAAATCAATTGTGACAAAGGTGGTGCCAGGGGTACACTGTATATAACTTTATAGTAAGTGTAGAATTTGTTAGTCACATCTCCGGGATTCATTTTATGGAACTGGTCAGTGTCACATCTAACAGGGTGAATAAGTCAGGAGGCTTCCTATTTTTTTTAATTGGAGTGCCATTAATTTTCCAGCTTTTTCACCTTGATCAGTATATTTTGATTTAGTGTTGTAAATGACATACTCAGCTTTTTCTCTTATAAGATCTTCATAGCGGTCCCAAAGGGCTCGTAATTCAGCTCTACTGGATTCTGGAGGGAAGGATTAATGGATTTTTCCAGAGTCCTAATTGTTTGTAAAAGGGAGGTTGCCTTCTCTTGCTTTTCATTTTTATGCTTGAATGCTAATTTAATGAATTACCCCCTTAAAGCACACCTAAACAATGTTTTTACACATTTTTTTAATGACTCAATAGGCTTATAAAGGAGAGGTTGTTGTTTACATTTATACTGAAACTGCATTTATTAAAGTGGGATAAATACAGCATTTGAAAATTGTAAACACAGCCTCTCCTGATTCAAAAATCATGCTTTAAGAATCCTAAAATGGCTGCCTTGATGTCAATGAAGAGAGAGATGCCAGCTGTGCAGACATATCCTTGCTCAGCCAACCATATTCAAATGTTAATCACTTTATAAGAAAAAACAATAGCATGGTACTGTTAGCACAAAAGTTGTTCAGCACAAAAATATCTACAGAATGAGTGGTATTTCATTTATAGATACCTTTTAGTTTTTTAAAAATTATCAAACAAAAAGGAGAAGAAAATTAATTTTTTTGTCACTTTTTCAACAAACAAATGCAAATAACTTTAAAACAAAAAATGATAGCATGGTACTGTGAGCAGGACATTTGTTCAGCACAAAAATATCTACACAATGAGTGGTGTTTCATTTACATGTAACCTCCCTGTCAGGGGCTTACCTGTGAGCCCCTGAAAAAGGCTTGTTTCCTCTGGGTTTTGGTCCCACCCCCATTCTTTTTTTCATTTTTCCTGGCTTGCCCCTGTGTCCTGGTTTTCTCCTGCTAACCCCCATATGGTTTAAGAGAGAGTAGTGAGGCCAGAGGAGCAAGTTTGCAGGGCTGCTGGTTTGGAGATGGCACTGCGGTGCTGGCGAGTTCTGTGCATGTGCAGAAACACAATTTCATTTTGGCCATTTGCGGCCATTTTTCTCTGTCTTCTCTGGTGGTCCTGGTCCCAGAGAAAGACAAGAGAGGGACCAGAGACATTGGCAGGTCTGGAGAGGCAGTGAGGAAGCAATAATCCAAGTTTTTGTGAGCGCCAATCATGCTCAGGCATTTGGGAGCTGCCTCATTAATATTCATGAGGCAGCGTCCCTTTCAAGTAAAGAGCCTGTCTAGTGATGAGGCACAGAGTTAGCGCTAGTGACAGCAGGAACAAGATTAAATAAAGCACTGGTGTGAATGGAAAAAGGGAAGGCTGACAATCCATGGGAAGAATAAATAAATAAAGTGTATCCACAGACTGCAGCCAGTAAATGAAGTTGGAGCACACATGGATTGAAATAGGACCAAGTGTGTGCTTTCTAGGGGCTATGTAGAAAGACATCAGCGACTGGAAAAGGGTGAAATAAAGCTGCTCAGGATTGCAGTTACTATGCAGGGCACAGGGGTGGCTATGGCTATGTGAGGAAAATGTATAATAAAAGTGCAGGGTTTGGCTGCAGGGACATTTTGATTCTGGGACTCTGCACAAACTGTGTGGGACTGTTTACTTCAGCCACTATGTTTAACAACCATGTGACACCAGCCAGCCAACCACGAGCCAGGATTCTTGCCAGGGACTCTGGGACTATGTGAACAGACTTTTGGGGGGAAAATACCTGGAATGTTTAGTTGACTTTTTCTGCACCAATAAGGCATTCAGGGAGCCTCATACATATTAGACTGTGTCTCCAGCCAATGGAGAGCTGCCAAAAAGCTCCAAAGAGGAGAGAACTGTTGGACTTTGAGTCAGTTCAGTGGGAGCTCCTCCAGATGGGGGGGGGGACTCTTGCCCCTGGAGAGAATGGGGGCTGCCAGCAAAGGAAAGGAGAAGCTGGAGAGAGAAAAGAAGTTAAAGAAGCAGCTTGGCAGAAAGAAAAGGAAAGATGCATGATGCTGAATGTTCTGTGTTGCTCTGAAATTGCACCACAGCAGTGAGATAACACAGAAGAGAGAGGAGGTTGAGTCCTGAACCCAGGAAAAGGGTGAAGGTTGTGTCTTGATCCTGCAAAATGACAAAAGTTGCATTCTGAAACTGGGAAAAAGAACAACGGTTGTATCCTAGCTGGGTAAAAGGACCAAGGTTGTGTCCAAGCCTGAAAAAAGATGGAATGCAGAGGAATGATGAGGAACAAGAGAATATAAATGAGCTGAGAAAAGGAAAAGGAAGAGTGAGCCTCTTCAATTGGAGAATTACTATATACCTGCACTGTGATAAAAAGGAACTTTGAAGTGCAGGTGATATGTGTGAGCTGGGGTGAGAATGAGGCTGTATTACAGTCAAGAGACTATAAAAGCAGAAAGATGGACAGGTGTCTTTCAGGGACGGGTACCTATTGTCTGCTTCTGAGATACAGCAAGGAAAAGAGAGAAACAGATTGCTGTGGCTACACAACGTGGCAGGAGAAAGAAAGAAAGAAAGAAAGAAAGAAAGAAAGAAAGAAAGAAAGAAAGAAAGAAAGAAAGAAAGAAAGAAAGAAAGAAAGAAAGAGAAGCAGAATAGAATATGCTGAATGTTTCTGATGACACTCAGGGCCAGGTATGGAACTCGCTAACCCCATCAAGTGGGGTCTGCCACTGCAGGGGATTATGGGTCTTGTACCTAAGTGCTAGGGTACTCTGATTGGAGGGAGCAAGGCCATGGGGCCACTTCTGGGTCTGGGTCCTCTGTAGTTAGCAGGCCTTGCACAACTGTCCTGCAGTGGGGCCTGTAATAGGCTGAAGGGGACAAGCTGCAAGATCTGTAAGCAACAGAAAGAGAGAGCAAGCTTCAGCCTCTGTGCCCCCTGTTTTAAGCATTGTGCCTGGTATTGCTGCGTTGCAATCCATCCCCAGGACCTCAATGAACTGTGCCATCTAAGGACTGATTCTGCAGAACCGTGAGTAAAAACAGGAATTGTCCTGCACCTGGGGACTGTAAATAGTTTAAGCACACATACCGGGGCTGGAGATAGAGCCAAGGTTTAAATAAAAGAAAGGAATGTAAAAAGTTACTTAATTCAAGTAATCATGCCAACACCAGCTACCAGCTGCATCTCAGGCCTGCAACTAGAATCTGGCTACCCAGTGAAGGACTTTAGGGTTTGAATGGACTGGGACCTGCGGGTCTGGGTTTGGGCACTCCTGCACTAGTTAGTTAGACAGATTTGGTGGCTACATTGATCAAAATGCTGGTGATCGAATCAAATGGGAGATATGATTTTGGGAAATGCAAATCTTTGAAATGAAAAGGAAAATGTTTACTTGAACTCTGTTCCACTTACCTCATCCTAAACACTCCTCCTGTAAATAAACCATGAAGTTATTGTTTTGCAGCAGAAATGGATCCAAAGCCTGATTTTAGTGAACAGGTTATTGACTGAAATGGAAAAGGTAAATGGTGTAACGGAATGTGGGGAGGTGCAAATCCTGGTAAGTCCATGCCTGGGGTAACTGTTGGGGAGGTGGGTAGGTACGACATCCCAGGAGGTTGTACTGCTGGTAATCATACCCACTAATATGTACTCTTGGTGTAGGCACCACAATTTTATTTATTAATTCTTGGGAAAGGACCCCGTAGGTCAGCTATAGGAACCCAGGCCCCTTATCCTTGGTTTGGCCACCAAGGCAGGGGCAGTGGCCCTTTCCTGGATGGTGCTGGAGAGGGGCTATATATATATATATATATTTTTTTTTTTTTTATAATTAGCAAAAAACAGCAGAACATGTAATTTATTTTCACTTTTTGAAACAAACAAATGTAAATAGCTTTAACCCAAGATATGACAGCATTGTACTTTGAGCAAAAAAGTTGTTCAGCACAAAAATATATCTATCAAATGAGTGGTGTTTCATCTATAGATACCTTTTCAATTTTTTTATAATCAGTAGAATATGGCAGGAAATTGAACTTTTTTTTCACTTTTTTTGAGGCATGGCATAAATGGAATATGCTTCTTCCCTACTGGAAATATTGTTGATATTTTTTGTTCTCCTGCCAGTTGACCTGATGACATCACTCGTGCCTTCACCACTCATGATGTCATTGGGTCAGTCAGCATTCAAACAAAAAATATCAACAGTATTTCCAGTAGGGGTTAACATATCCCTTATATATTCTTTGCAAAAAAAAAAACTCCATTAATGCACCAATTTGTGTTGCTATTAAAGTGTAAAAAGTATGGAAATGACATGTTAGGGTTTTCAGCACTAACTCCACATTCCCTCCCAAGCAGCCGAAGGAAGCAAGGCAACACAAGCAACCACAGACATCATTTCCAAATGGCATAAGAGACATCCATCATCATGGTGCAGTGCTTTTGTAGCCATGGATACACATGCACACTTGCATACCATCTAGGATGTGTGGTAAACAATTCCCATTGGACCACATTATAAATTGTAAGTAAGGAATAACACATGACAGGGTGTGCGGCAATAATAAATTACCGCACGCCCCAAGGTGAGTTGTGAAGCATAAGGCACAGTCAAATGCCTTCAACCACCTGGTCCAGATGCAAATGGACCAACATAGATGTAACAAAAAGAACAACATGCTTTAGCTTTTGGACCAACAAGTCCTTCGTCAGAAGTGTAATGACAGTTATTAAGAAAAAACAATACTTTCAACACCCAGATCAGGCAGAAAAAAACTGAAAAAATCCCCATTGGTTTAAAATACTCATTTAAATAAACAGAAGATGATGTCAGAGAAGTTTAACAGTACCATGTCACCTTTAGCTGGGAGAGTCTCAGGGTCGGAGGTGCTTAGTGCAGAAGACATACAAAAAACTCTACTACAAATAAATTAAATTGACATTTAAGATAACAACCACTTCAGCAAATGGCTCTTAAATCAAATTATGAGTGTCACGATGTGTATAAGAATGCAATTACTGAAAAAACAACCCCCACCCAAATTAAAGACATACTAAAGGTGTCTTAGGACTACAAGAAGCATCTATGTATACATAACATGCAAAGAGTAACTAGTAAAGCCTTCTTAAAAAAGATCAGTGATTGCACACTGTATGACATGTAAAACTTAGCTTTAACCATTACCTGGCTATAGTCTCCAGCAATATATTATGCCCCATAAACTTAAAAAGCCTATAGTGTAGTAACAGGACTTTATAAATGATAATATAAATATAAATTGACAGTATAAGTGTCAAACAAAAAACTACTTGTCAAGGACCACCAAGAAATTAAGACCATGCAGCCTGATGTGTACAGATGTCAACAAAGTCTCAGTGTATAATGTAACAACTTGATGTACCAAAAATTTCTAAGAAATCAGAATAAGAAATAAAAAATAAATCCTCTCACCCCCTCCACACACACCCCCACACACACATATCGTGTGGGAGGGTAACTAGTTTTAAGGAGATACACACACACACACACACACACACACACACACACACACTCCTAGTTAATCTGGGTGAGGGTTGTTTTTCAATAACTGCATTCTTATATACTTTGTGACACTCCTAATTTGATTTAAGAGCCATCTGATCAAGTAATAATCTTATATGTCAATTTAATTTATATGCAGTAGAGTTCTTTGTATGTCTTCTACGCTAAGCCCCTCCGACCCTGAGACTCTCCCAGCTAAAGGTGACATGATACTGTTATTATTAAAAAACAGAAGATGATGTCAAAGTAGTTTAACAGTTAAACTTCTCTGACATCATTTTCTGTTTTTTTTATTCAGTATTTTAAACCAATGGGGATTTTTTCTGTTTTTTTTTTTCTGCATGATCTGAATGTTAAAAGTATTTTTTTTTTCTAAATAACTGTCATTACACTTCTGATGAAGGACTTGTTGGTCCAAAAGCTAAAGCGCTTTCTTCTTTTTGTTATATCTATGTTGTTCCATTAAAAGGTATCAACTCATTTGCTTCTGGATCTGTTCTTACAAGGACCAATACAGCAAATACTAAATCTAGATTTCAACCACCTGGGAAGTGCGGCATATAATTCCCATAGGATCACGTTGTAAATTGTATGTAAGCAATAACACACAGCATGGTGTGTAGTAGTGCTAAATTACTGCATGCCCTAGGTGGATTGTAAGGCATGAGGCACAGCTGGGTGCCTTCAAACACCTGGGAATTGCAGTATATAATTTGAATAAGATTACATTATAAATTTTAAGTGATCAATACCACATGGCAGGGTGTATGGCAATGCTAAATTGCTGCATGCCCCAGGTGAATTGTAAGGCATGAGGCACAGCTGGGTACCTCCAACCACCTGAGAAGTGAGGTATATAATTCAAATAAGATTATATTATAAATTTTAAGTGATCAATACCACATGGCAGGGTGAATGGCAAGGCTAAATTGCTGCAAGCTCCAGGTGGGTTGTAAGGCACGAAGAGCAGCCAAGTGCCTTCTACCACCTGGGAAGTGTGATATAAAATCCCCATAGGATCACATTGTAAATTGTAAGTAAGCAATAACACAGTACAAGGTGTGTAGTAATACTAAATTACCACACACCCCAGGTGGGTTGTGAGGTGAGTTGTGAGTTACGAGGCACAGTTGAGTGCCAGCAACCAACTATAAAGTGTTGATGTCTTCACTCAGGTGCTGAAGGCACCTATGCTACCATGGAATTGCATGCTAAGGATGTGGGAGAGTCAGCAGGTGGCTACTCTGAGAAACACCAGGCCCCTGGCTTCTTTGCCTGGAAAGAGAAGTAACATTCCAACTTAAATGGCATAGAGCTGATTGACACAAAATGAAAAAAAAGGGGAAACAGCAGCAGAGTGAGATGTAGCTCTGGGTAGTATGGTGATGGCAGTTTTCTTGTGCACTGACTAAATGCAAGAAAGAAAAGAAAGTGTCAGTGGGTGGCTGAGTGAGAAATGTAGTGTGCCCTAGATCACTTTGCCTGAAAATGTAAGTGGGAATACAAGAATCTGTGGCTCATACTGTCATGGTGAGGCAGCATTGACAGAGCAGGGGGAAAACAGAAACAAAAACATTAAGCGTACAACAGTTTAACCCCCCTTCCCCTCATTCGGAAGGCAGGAGGTGGGAGCAATTTGAAAAGCAAATTGCAGTTGGTTAATTGGAGGAGGGCAAGAGAACAAAAAATAGCAACACTATTTCCAGCAGGGATGTAGCATATTTCATTTATACCATACCTCCAAAAAAGTGAAACAAAGTTTAATTTCCTGCCATTTTTTTGCTGATTATAAAAAATCTAAAAGCTATGTATAAATGAAACACTACTCTCATTTGGTAGATATTTTTGTGCAGATCATTTTTTGTGCTCAAAGTACCATTTTTTTATTTTATAGCTATTTGCATGTTTGTTGCAAAAAGTGAAAACAAAAATGGAATGTTCTGCTGTTTTTTGCTAAATATAAAAAACTAAGAGATATATCTATCTATCTATCTATATACACACACACACATATATATATATGTATATATATATATATATATATATATGAAACACTACTCATTTTGTAGATATTTTTGTGCTGAACAAATGTCTTGCTTGCAGTACCACGCTATCATTTTTATGTTGATTGCGCACATGTGCAAGAAACATGTTGAGACAGGTTTCTCCAGAAGCTGGTTGTGGAGGCGCGGCACTGTTATGGCCAATGCCCCCACAGTCTGCAAAGACTTGCCCCGCTTCCCCCAATGCTGTGGCATGCTGCTGCTGACACTAGTTCAGCCAGTGTGCCACAACTTTCTAAAAAATCAGCCCTGCAATCAGGGTCCACCTCGTCATTGCAGCATCAGCCATCTGCTGCAATGAGGGGCGACCTGTCATTGCAGGGCGGGATGTAAAACCTCTGAGTGTTTGTGAACATGGCGGCAACACGCCGTTCTAAACAATAACCACCATATGTAGCAGTTGCAATGAGGCCCCAATCCCCATCTGCTTTGGTGCTCTTTTGTTGCCCCCCACTTTTGTTCCTGCCATTGGGGTGCCCAATCCCGTCGGCTGTAGTGCTCCCCTGTTTGTTTTGTTGCAGATGGTGGAGCCCACTCCTATCGGCATTCTGCTTGACCCCCCTTTTGTTGTTCCTGCTGGCCAGGTGCCCAATCCCCGTTGGCTGTAGTGCTCCCCCTGTTAGTGTTGTGGCCGATGGGGCCACTCCCGTTGGCATCCTGTGACTCCCCTTTTGTTCCTGCCCGGCAGGTGCCCAATCCCTGTCGGCATAATGATAACCCCCCACCGTTTGCGACAGGGGTGCCAGTCCCCATCAGCTGCTGCTGGCCTCGGAGAAAAGCCTCTGCTGGCACACTGGAGCCCACCCCAGTGTGCCAGATGCCACAAATTAAAAATGGTCCCAACATTTTTTATTGTTTTTATCCTGGAAAAAGAAGACTGTCTCTGCACTAGCCCTGCCTCCCTCCGCAACCCGCACCCACCCACTGCATGCCCTACCTCCCCACCCCCACCCATACTTACCATAGGAGCTCGGAGCGATGATCTTGGTGGACCGGGAACATGTCTACACTCTTCAAAGCCGACCGCAAACTGAAGAAATGCCGGTAAGCTGTATAATGTAATACATAGGGTTTTTTCAACTTTACTGCATATCTCACCTGGCAACTGGGCTTTAATGCCAAAAAGTGCAAGGTGCTGCATTTTGGGATGAAGAACCCAAGGAGGAGTTACCAGCTAGGGGGAGTGCAGCTAGCTCAGGCAGAGGAGGAGGAGAAGGCTCTGGGTGTGCTCATTACAGGGTCAATGAACAACTCGGCACAATGTAGGAAGGCAGCTGCAAAGGCCAACAAAATGCTGGATTGTATTGCAAGGGGTATATCCTCGAGGAGGGAGGAGGTGATTCTGCCACTGTATAGGTCATTAGTTAGACCACACCTGGAGTACTGCGTGCAGTACTGGCGTCCGTATCTGAAGAGGGACATTAAGTTACTGGAGGGGGTGCAGCGCAGGGGCGACAAAGATGATCAAGGGGCAGGGGGACTTATCATACGAGAGGAGGTTGAAGGAGTTGAACATGTACTCACTGGAGGAGAGGAGAGACAGTGGTGACATGACTGAAACCTTTAAATACATGAAAGGAATAAACAAGACGGGTACAGAGGGGCTGTTCAAAGTAAGGGAGGGGAGGGCCACCAGGGGCCATGATATGACACTGGAGCGAGGAAGGTTCAAGAGGGAGATGAGGAGACACTTTTTTACAGAGAGGGTGGTGGATGGGTGGAATGCGTTACCTGCTGAAGTGGTATGCAGTAGAACAGTGGACTGCTTCAAGCGAGGATGGGACAGGACAAGGGGAGGGTTAATGAAGGGGAAGGGTGGAAGGGAGGGGCAGCTGCAGAATAAGGGTGCTAGCTGCACATTCAAGCGACTTGATAGACCTCTAGGCCTTTATCTGCTGGCAAATTTCGTATGTTCGTATGTTCGTATCTCGGGCATTTTTGGGAATTTTTTTCACCAAATTTTCAACATGGGGTTTTTGGGACCCCTCCTCATGAATTCTTGAACTGTCGTGGTGTTAATCAGCCCGGAAAGGTGATTTCGAGGTCACTGCGCGGAATCACCTTTCAGGGCTGATTAACGAAATGACAGTGCCAGTGTCCATGAGGTGAGCCTCTCAAAAAGCCTATTAATTTGGTGAAAAATCCAAAATGTTTTATTTAGTGCCTATGAGTTGCTATGCACGCTTGTAACTTTGTGAATTTGCAATATTTTCATGCCAGATTTTCAACATTGGCATTTTGTTGCACCTCCTTGTGAACAGTACAGCTGTCATTGTTCATATCCTGGCGAAATGTGTTTTCGCACTTCAGGTGCAGAATAGCCTTGATCGCTGTGGGAAATCAGTGTTCGGGACAGATTACAAAAATGACAATGACACTGTTCATGAGTAGAGGTCCTGAAATGGCAATGTTGAAAATTTGCTAATGATACTCCGTAAAATGACTGTGTTACAAGCGTGCGTTGCGCAGTTTTCACGCATGCTCATAACTTCACAAATTTATAATATTTTCACTCCAGATTTCCAACATTGCCATTTTCCCACACCTACTTATGAACACTAAAGCTGTCATTTTTCCCATTCTGGCTGAAATTTGTTTTCGCACTTCCGGTGCAGAATAGAGAGGTCACTGTGGGACATCACTATTAGGGACAGATTAAGAAAATGAGAGTGATACTGTTCATGAGCAGAGGTCCTAAAATGCCTGTGTTGAAAATTTGGTGATAATAGGCCATTGAATGACTGTGTTACACACTTTCCACGCACCCTTGTAATTTAGCAGATCTGTAATATTGTCACGCCACATTCTCACCAGTGGAATTTTTCCACACCTCCTTATGAGCAGTACACCTGTCATTTTTCACATCCTGACCGAAAAGTGTTTTCACAGCACTTCCAGTGAAGTATAACGCGGTCACTGTGGGAAATCACTGTTCGGGACAGATTAAGAAAATGACAGTGGCACTGTTCATGAGCAGAGGTCCTAAAATGCCTATGTTGAAAATCAGGTGACGAAACTCCATAACTTGACTGTGTTACAAGCATGCATTGAACTGGTTCCACGCACCCTTGTAACTTCGCAATTTTGTAATGTTTTCATGCCACATTTTCAGCAGTGGCATTTTTCCACACCTCCTTATGAACAGTACAGCTGCCATTTTTCACATTGTGGCTAAAATGTGTTTTTGCACTCCTGCCGCAGAATAGCACAGTCGCTGTGGGAAATCACTGTTTGGGACACATTAAGATCGAACGAGTGTGGGGGGAGTAACCGCGCTCACCTGAGCTCTGTCGGGACTGCTGCAGATTAGTTTGTGGGCAGAGAAAGGGCCCAATACAAGAGTCCAGTGCAAAAGGGCAGCCTGCAGCACTGGGAGAAACAGAACGAGAGAACGAGTGAGGGAGGGGGAGTGAGCAAACTCACCAGAGCTCTTTCAGAACTGCTGCAGATTTCTTTGTGGGCAGAAAAAGGCATCAATGCAGGCAGGGAACCAGTACAAAAGGCCAACCTGCAGCAGTTGGAGAAACAGTATGAGCGAGTGAGACAGGGGGACTGAGTGAGCTAAACGGAGCTCTGTCAGGACTGCTGCAGATTTTCTTGTGTGCAGAAAAAGGCGCCAATGCAGGCAGGAGTCCCGTACCAAAGGGCCGCTTGCAGCACCAGGACAAACAGAATGAGTGTGTGTGAGAGGGAGACTGAGTGACCTCAACAGAGCTCTGTCGGGACAGCTGTGGATTTGTTTGTGGGCAGAGAAAGGGCACAAAAAAAGAGCCCAGTACAAAAGGGCAGCCAGCAGGACTGGAAGAAACAGAACGAGAGAGCGATTGATGGTGGGGGAATGAGTGAATTCACCGGAGCTCTTTCAGGATTGCTGCGAATTTCTTTATGGGCAGAAAAAGGCATCAATGCAGGCAGGGGCCCAGTACAAAAGGCCAGCCTGCAGTGGTGGGAAAAACAGTACGAGCGAGTGAGACAGGGGGCTGAGTGAGCTCAACGGAGCTCTATCAGGACTGCTGCGGATTTCTTTGAGGGCAGAAAAAGGCGCCAATGCAGGCAGGAGTCCCGTACAAAAGGTCCGCTTGCAGCGCCAGGACAAACAGAATGAGCGTGTGAGACAGGGAGACTGAGTGACCTCAACAGAGCTCTGTCGGATAGCTGTGGATTTGTTTGTGGGCAGACAAAGGTGCCAGTGCACGCAGAGGCCCAGTACAAATGGGCAGCCTGCACTGGCGGGGAAACCAGAATGAGCGAGTGAGAGAGGGGGCGTGAGCAAGCTCAACAGAGTTCTATTGTAACTGCTGCAAATTTGTTTGTGGGCAGAAGAAGGTGGCAATGCAGGCAGGAGTCCAATAAAAAAGGGCAGCCTACAGCGCCGGCAGAAACAGAATGAGTGAGTGAGAGAAGGGGAGTGAGTGAGCTAAGCGGAGCTTTGTCAGGACTGCTGCAGATTTCTTTGTGGGCAGACAAGGTGCCAACAGAGACAGGAGCCTAGTACAAAAGGGCAGCCTACAGCGCCAGGACAGACAAAATGAGTGGGTGACACAGGGGGAGTGAGGGACCTCAATAGAGCTCTGTCATGACTGCTGCAGACTTCTTTGTTGGGAGAAAAAGGTGCCAATGCAGGCAGGAGCCCAGTACAAAAGGTCACTCTGCAGCACTGGCAGAAATGGAATGAGTGAGTGAGAGAGGGGGAGTCAGCAGGCTCAACAGACCTGTGTCAGGACTGCTGCAGATTTCTTTGTGGGCAGAAAAAGCCACCAACAGAGGCAGAAGCCCAGTACAAAAGGGCAGCCTGCAGCACCAGGAGAAACAGAATGAACGAGTGAGAAGGGGGAGTGAGCCACCTCAACGGAGTTCTGTCGGGACAGCTGCAGAATTCTTAGTGGGCAGAATAAGGTGCCAATGCAGGCAGGAGCCCAATACAAAACAGCAACCTGCAGCCCTGCATGAAACAGACTGAGCGACTGACAGAGGGCCAGTGAACGTGCTCAACAGACCAACGCAATCAACATTTGGCATTGACAAATGCTTGTTATTTTAAAGTTATTCAGGTTTAAATCTGGTTTTAGTTTTGGAGGTGTTGTGAAGGGATTTCCTTTTGTGGGGTTTGATTTAAGTAGTTGTGTGTTTTTGGTGAGCTGCAGGAGCAGAGACCGGAAGCGAGTACACAGAATATGGCTTCACATCCAGACTGGGACTGCTTTCAGGGAAGTATCAACTTTAACTCTACATTTTCATTGTACTCTGACTGTGCAGGTATTGTTTCTAATTTCTACATTGCAAAGCTGATTGAGTGGCAGTGTGCATATCAAATTGTGTTTATGGCTGATTGTCTCCAACATGAGGGGGCGTCACCAAACTCACCTTCCCCCATCCACTCCCACCCCAGGGCCATCTACCTTCATAGGTAGGCCATCAGAGGGATGAGTGTGGCTTCCCCTTTAGGGACAGGAAGAGGAAGTGTCACCACTAACCCTCCACTCCATCGGTTGGGGAAGGGAACCAGGGTCACATTATTGGTATCTAAAGACACTTACCTTAAGTCTCAGGTGGGACTAGCAACATGGCACAGCTAGGCTGGGATAGGCCACATACAAAACATGTGGGAGAATAGGAGTTGCTACAGTTTGTGTGAACAGAGGAGGGGGAAAGAGGTGGAGAGAGGCAAGTGGGTACACTAAACAGGACAGCAGGGGAAAGACTGTGAGCTGTAATGGATGTGGGGCCACAGTATTCATGGAGTTGCTATGGACCACGGGGGGATGCCCAGTGTTCAGGAGCTTGGAGCAATTATGTAGAGAAATAAGGTGGCTGCATTGGGAACTGGAAAGCATGTGAGAGGGAGCAGGGATGATTAGCAGAGACTGACAGAACAGGGAGCAGATAAATCAGGGCATAGTAATATTAGTCACAGGACAAGAAAGGAGGAAATTACACAGGGGTTGAGGGTGGACCACCAAAATGGATTGCACCAAACTTGCAGATCCAAGGAGGAGGTTTGGCAGGTGGTAAAGAACAGGGAACGGGGAAGATTTACTCTGGGAAGGAGCAGGGAAACACAAAATGGGTCCCTGGTTACGATACTTGTATCTAATAAACATGCAATACTGGCAGATGAGAAGCAGGGGGACACTGCAGGAACAAGGGCTGGGGAACTGCAGGGAAGTAAGAAGGAGACAGGACAGATGCAGCAGATGGGGAGGGAAGGGAAGAGGGTATCTCAAATAAATCAAGGTGCAGATGCCAGGAGGGAGAGGAAAGGGAGGGGAGCAGCACAAGAGGGCTGGGAAGGGGGAGCCAGAAGGTGGAAGGGTGCAACAAGGGAGGTACAGTTAAAAGTGGGAGAGATGAGGTAGTAATAGGAGAAAGAAAGAGGAATCAGGAGGAGAGGGGATCTAAGGGGTGCAAGGAAGCAAGAAAGGTGAGAATTGCTGATACACACAGAGAAACTATAGTAAGGGACATGGAGGGACTAGGGAGAAGGAGAGAAAGTTTAAGAAGAGATGAAAGGGAAGCAGGGCATGGACACACTAGCAACAGAAAAATAGTGGTCTTTGGGGACTCAATAATAAAAGGCATACAGTGGGGAAGAAGAGAGGACCCACGCAATAAGACAATAGTAGCTTGCATACCAGGAATGGAGGCAGGAAGAGCAACACCTAAAATCAAGGAGGTGATAAGTGAAGCAGGGGGAAAGCCAGACTTGATTTTACACATAGGAACCAATGATCTAGCAGGGGAGGAAGAGGCGGTGGTAAAAAATAGATTCAGAGAAATAGCAAGATTAGTCAAGGATTCTGTGAACTCATTGGCCTACTCAGAAGTAATTCCAGTCCACAGGGCCAGCACAGCCAGGAAAAGGAGGATAGCAGAATTCAATGAGTGGCTGAGGGCTTGGTGTAATGAAGAGGGGTACAGTAGGGTAGTGGGGAGGCACATGGTCAAACAATGGGCTCTATAGCCCAGACAGACTACACCTTAGTTGGGAAGGGAAAAGAACACTGAATGATAGGCTGGTGGAGTATATGGGAAGGGAACTGGGTTTAAACTGCTAAGGTGGGAGGTGAGGGCCTAAAGACCCACACAAATCAAAAAGGGGAAGCCACAGGATCCCCCCCAAAGGCACAGATAGCAAAAAGAGAAGTGAGAGAATGGACCAGCCAGGAAAAGGAGGAAGAGGAGGAGCAGGGTGGCAAGCCAGGACAATCTTGTTAATTAAAAGAACAAGGGTAATGAAGGGACAAATTGGAGGGTGGCGTCACTGAATGCCCGCAGTCTCAGAAACAAGATAACAGAAATGCTTGCCCTCTTGCGGAGGGTAATGTGCATATAGCAGCAGTTACAGAGACCTGGACCACAGCACACCACAAATGGGATCTCAGTCTCAGGCTTCAAATGGTAGAGAAGGGACAGGGAGACAGGCAAGGGGAAGGGGGAGCAGCATACATCAGGGAGGGAATAATCTGCATGAGAGAGGAAGAAAAGGAAAAGAGGACATTTGAAACACTGTGGCTCCAGCTACAGAACAGCACAGGAAGAAAGATCAGGATAGGGGTCATATATAGACCACCCAACCAGGCTGAGGACAAGGACAGAGAGCTGTGCTGACAGTTAAGGAATACAGCAAAGGGGTGGTGGTAGTGATGGGGGATTTCAACCTATCTAAAGTGGACTGGGCTACCCCATCACATCCTGCTCCAGAAGTCAGGAAATCTTAAATGCAGTATGTAACTGGTTCTACCAGGAAGGGTGCAATCCTGGACCTAGTGCTCACCAATGGGGAGCACGTACAGGAGATAGATATTAGGGAACCCCTGGGTGGAAGTGACAACAGCACAGTGTGGTTCAGCTTAGACGTGGGTAGGGAGGACATCCCCACCAAGACCAGAGCATTAGGTTTCAGGAGAGCAAATTTCAAAAAGATGAGGGAATTGATTAGGGAAGACCTGGGGAGCATAGAAGAGGAAATGGTGGTGGACAAAATATGGGATACCAATAGGGGGGCCATTCAGAAGGCCACAAGCAGCTTCATCAAACTGAGAGGCAAGAAATCAGGAGCTAGACCACCAAGCTGGTTTGATGGCGAGGTGGCCAGAGTGGTAAGGGAAAAGAGGGCAGCCTACAGGAAATTCCAAAGAACAGCAAGGGATTAGGATGAGGAAGAATACCAGAAGCTAGCTAAGGTGGCAAGAAGGGACGTGCGTCAGACAAAGGCACAGACAGAGCTCCAAATAGCAGAGGGAATAAAGAAAGGGGAAAAGCCTTTTATCGCTATATAACCAAAAGGAGGGACAAGAAGGAGGGCATTGTCAGGCTGAGGAAGGGGGTCGGCTGGGTCAATGAAGATGGAAGCAAAGCGGAGGTATTAAATGAATACTTCTGTTCTGTCTTCCCAAAGGAAAAGGAGGGACCGGTACCATGTGCAGGCAATGGGAGGGAGGAAACAAGGTGGTGACTCAGTAGGGGTCATCGATATTGAAAGAGTGAGGGAGGGGCTGATGGCACTGAGGGTGGACAAATTACTAGGGCTGGATGCATTTCACCTCAGGGTGTAGAAGGAGTTAGTGGAGGAGCTGGAAGGGCTGCTGACTGTTCTCTTTAATACATATCTTGAGTTGGGAGTAGTACCACTAGAATGGAGAACAGCGCATGTGGTGCCCCTCCACAAGAGCGGACCCAAAGAGGACCCAGGAAACTACAGGCCAGTCAGCCTGACCTCAATAGTATGTAAACTCATGGAGACCATTCTAAAGGAAAGGCTGGTGGGGTTCATGGAGGAGAATGGTCCGTGGGACAGATGGCAAGGGGTTGTGGTAGGCAGATCATGTCAAACAAACCTGATCAAGTTCTCTGACTGGGTCACTAAGGGGGTGGACAAAGGCAAGGCAGTGGGCATCATATACCTGGACTTTAGCAAGGCCTTCGATTCTGTGTCACACAGATGACTGATAATGAAACTGAGGGGGACCTAGGGGTGGGGGAGAAGATGGTAAGATGGACTTGAGAACTGGTTGATCGGCAGAACACAGAGTAGTGGTAATGGAAGAGTTGTCCAGCACCAAGGGGGAGTCACTGGGGGGGTTCCACAAGGATTGGTGTTAGGGATGGTGTTGTTCAATGTCTTCATAAGAGACACTGGGGAAGGCATCCAGGGCAAAATGTGCCTGTTTGTGGATGACTCTAAACTTTGTGGGAGGGTGGGTACCCAGGAAGGGATACAGGACATGAAGGAGGACTTAGCCAGACTGGAGAGGTGATCAGGAGTCTGGCAGCTTAGGTTAAGTGCCAAAAAGTACAAAGTGATGCACACAGGGGCCAAGAACCCAAGGACAGAGTACTACATAGGAAAGGTTCAGATCTCTGCTTCTGAAGAGGAAAAGGATCTGGGAGTAGTAACTACTAGTAGAGATGCAGCTAATTTAAATTCTGCCGGCGAAGTGAACTTGAAGTGGGCACTTCACATTGCCACTCTGCTACGCGGAGTGGGCAATGCAAAGTGCTCACTCCGCCTTGTCATTACCACTTCACGTTAAGGCAGAATGGCAATGCGAAGTAAGACAAAGTCATTGTTTTTAATGGACTTCATGTTCCTCATTATGATTCTAAGTGATCCACTTGGTGTTTCGGATTTGGCATCCCCACACATCACATGGCTTACAGTACTGTAAGTCACATGCTCTTTAGCTAGGCAGGAAGGAAGTGAGTCATACAAGCAGACTCTTTTACTTTCTCCTGTGCAGATGGAGAGAGAGGAGTGTGTTTTGTGACTGCTGATACTTTGAGATCAGAGCGAGGAGGAGATTTAAACTTTGATTTAGACCCAACAGCTTTTTTAAAAACTACATTTTTTTGTCTTTTCTGTACTCTTTTTTACTTAATTTGTTCTTTCTGTAAATTTTATTTTTCTTACCTTTATAAGTAGTTAGTTGTTTCTTCCCCCCCACCCGGAAGCAGGACCAGCACCACCTCCTGTCCTGACTCTGAGGAAGTTGAACCAGCACCACCAAGTGCAACACCAGGTCCTCTGGAGCAGAATGTGCCTGTTCTCCTGGGCCCAGGTGTGGATCCCATCCCTGTTCAGCACCGTGACCAGTCGGCTGCCAGTTCATCTGGCCCTCCCCTGCCTATGCCTGGTCCTCCCTGCACCTCTGTTGTTTGGCAGTTTTTTGACTGTATCAGGGGGACAGCAGTGTGGTCAAGTGCTGCCTATGTAAGGTGGAGGTGCACCGTGGCCCCCGGGGGACTCACCTGGGGACTGGGGGCCAGCACACGCAAATGCTCAATCACCAGCAGTTGGAGTGGCAGACTGCCACAGAACGGACCATGCCTGCACCTGCTGGCCATTCTGTGGCAGAGGGTGCAGCTGTGCATGGCTGCATCCCTAAGAAGAAGAGGGCCCCAGCAGCACCTGCTGCTCCACCAGCTCACCATGGGATCCCTCATTTTTTTTTTTCCTCACACCGTGTGCTTCCCGACACCTTCCTTACTGTGTTATAAAATGTATTTCTCCACCATCCCTAACCCTTGTATGTAATTATGTCCTTTTCTGTTGTCTTCCATAAGCGTGACACTTTGTATTCTGAGCAGTGCAAGAATACTGTGCTAAACTGCATGTGTGCAGTCAGTCTTCTTTCCAGTCTGTGTATGTACTGCAGACACTGTCCAAATCCCTGACTTAAAAATACTTTTTAATGAGTACAATGGTGGGATAGTGAAGCCTGGAGAGATACTACAAAACAGGCTTATAATACATCCAAGTAACTACTAAATAAATGAATGTTGTGATTCATGACGCAATCGTAAATCGTGATTTGTGACTGCATTTGTGACCGTGATGATGAAGAAACATGAATGCCTACAGCTGTACTTCAACAGGTCCCGATGAGGTGTAGCACAAAACTCCCTAACTTAAAAACGCTCATTAATGAGTACAATGGTGGGGTGGTGAAGCATGGAGAGATACTACAAAACAGGCTTACAATACATCCAAGTAACTATTAAAAAAGATTAATGTTGTGATTTGTGGCGTGATTGTGGCTCAGCAGGTAGCACACTCGCCTCTGAGGCCGGGAGATCAGAGGGTTGTGGGTTCAGTTCCTACATCTGGCACTTGGGTTAATATCCCAGTACTGACACTGTAGTGCAGCATGAGAGGGGTGCTGCACTTCTGAGGTGCTGTCTTTCGGATGAGATGTTAAAACCGACGTCCCATCTGCCTGGATTGGTGGTAGTTCAGGTGGATGTTAAAGATCCCATGGCACTTATTGAAAAGAGTAGGGGAATTTCCCCGGTGTCCTGGCCAAATTTTCCTCATTCACTAAAAAATACCACCAACAGCTTCATCTGGTTCAAGGTCAGTTGGCGTACATCTGTATCCCTCTCCCCCAGGTCGTGCCTGAAAATAGGCAGGATTTGTCTAGTGCACTTACCCGGTCAACAAAAACTAAATAAAATAAAAATCATTATTTGTTACTGCATTTGTGACTGTGAAGATGAAGAACGTGATTTGTATCACAAGTGACTAGTGATGATGGTCCTGACTTAAAAACGCATATTAATGAGTACAATGTTCATGCAGAATTGTGCACCTCACCACACCTGTCCAGTACTCCGAAGGGAAGCCAAACAAAACAACTGTGACTTAAGTTAGAAATGGAGATTGGGCCCTAAAGAGATGCAAATGCACAGACATTAAGATTGTGCTGTGCACTGAAGAGATGCAGATGCAAAGGCACAACACGTAACCAATGCTCACCATCAGAAATTCAAATCTGGAAAATAATTCCTTTGCGGGGGTGGGGGGTAGTGTACTGCACTGCTGCAGTAACATTCACTAGTACTAGTACCAGTAAAGTACCTCAAAGAAGTACAAAAATGACACAGCTGCAGTGGATAGCAGGTTCACATTGCTGAAATTATGTGGCACAATAAAAGGTGTCTGATTTGATGACACGTCACACCATACTCACACACACACTAAGTAATGCGTAGCAAATTGAAAACTTCAGTAATATAACCCCATATTTTAAACAAACTATAATTATGCACTGCTGCACCACAACAATCAGCATAAAAATGACAAGAATTATTGAAAATATTACTGTGTGTACATTAACACAGTTATACAAGAAAAATATCACCAAAACATAAAGCACTGTCTTTTTCTCCAAATGAATCTACCTACACCACAGATACGCCCCTCCCCTAAAGCACACTTCCACTGTCTCTCAGTGCACAGACTGAATATTGTACATTAACATTCAAAATCCACACACAAACAATAAACACTCGATGATATGAGCACAGGAGGGTTTCCTATAATCGATGAACTAAAGTTTCAGCAAAACAAATGTCCCAAAAAGGCTTTTTTAACAGCTTTTAGAAGGTTTGTGTCACAGAGAGCTCTTAGAGCAGATTATCTCCTACAGCTTCATGTGCACACTACCCCAAAATGAGGCTGTTCGGAACAATCTATAGTCCATGTGACCTGAATTCCCATGAATCACTGCACAATTCGCCTTTGGAGCTTAAAAATGAGGTGAAGTGAGGCAGAGTACATTGTTTTCAATGTACTTCGCCTTATGAATTGGTGCAGTAGTGGTTTGGGAAGGCAGAGTAATGCAAAGTCATTGTTTTCAATGGACTTCGCGTTACCCATTATAACGTGAAGTACTCCACTTCACGTTGCAGAGCACTCCGCGAATTTGCCTTCACTCTGTGAATCACTTCGCGGAGCGAATTGGGGCCACTTCACCCACCACTAAGTACTAGTGACCTGAAACATTCCTTTCAATGCAAGAAGGCTGTGGTGAAGGTGAACAGGATGCTAGGATGTATTGCAAGGGGATTCAGTGGTAGGCAGAGCGAGGTTATTCTATCATTGTACAGGTCGTTGGTGAGGCCACATTTAGAATATGGAGTGAGGTACTGGCATCCATACCTTAAGAAGGACATTAATATGCTGGAGGGGGTCCAGAGGAGAGCAACTAGAATGATCAAGGGACAACAGGATAGATCGTATGAAGAGAGGCTGGAAGCCCTGAGGATGTACTCCACGGAGGAGGGGAGGCGGAGGGGTGATATGATAGAGATCTTCAAGTACATGAAGGGAGTTAACAGAGTGGAAAGGGAGGGTCTCTTTAAAAGAAGCGACAACACCACCACCACTAGCTGACACAGCCTAAGATTGATGGGGGGAAGATTCAGAAGGGATGTAAGGAAGCAATTTTTTACAGAGAGGGTGGTGTCAACATGGAACAAGCTGCCTGAAGAGGTTGTGGCAGCAAAGACAGTAGGAACATTCAAGTGAGCCTGGGACAAACGCGGAGGGAACCCTTGGGATCAAGAAAAGGGAGAAGGAGGGGGGATGGGAGAGGGAGGGAGTGGCCAGGTTATTGGTGCAAGATGTAAGGCCAGTATCCTGCATCATATATTGAGCAGTCTCAACAGACCAGGAGGTCTTCTTATGCTGGCTATTTTTGTATGTTTGTATGTTCATATGTTAGTAGAGCTAGAATACATCTGCACCGCTGTCATCTCTCTCTTCATTGACATCATCAAGGCAGCCATTTTAGGATTATTAGAGCAGGATGTTTGAATCAGGAAAGGCTGTGTTTACAGTTTTCAAATGCTATGAAACTGCATTCATCCTACTTTAATAAATGCAGTTTTGGTATGAATGTAAATAGCCTCTCCTTACAAGCCTATGTAGTCATTTAAAAAAATGTGTAAAAAAATGGTTTAGATGTCTTTTAACATACTCTTACAAGCGGCCCATTCCATATTTCTCCTTGCTATGGTACCCCAATTTTCTTGCATAAAGTTCTGTATAATGGTCCTAATGTGGTCAACTATGTATTTATCTTTGAGTAACTGATTATACAGCTTTAATGATGTATCTCTATCAACACTGCTGTCCAGGGAATCTTGTAGCCAAACTAGAGAGTGATCAGAGAGTACCTGAGGTGCAATATCACCGGCATGAAGCCCAGGAAGAGCAGATCTACTAAGTAAAACATCATCAGTTCTGAAGTATGAGTTACAAGCTGAAGAAAAATATGTGAATTGTTTTGTGGAAGGGTTAAGGATTTTCCATGGATCACACAGTTCCAGAGAACCCATCATCTCTAAGATGGAGTGTGGTGCAGGGCAGAAGCCCGCCTCCAAGTTTTCTGGTTCTGTCAAGGTTGCATGTAAGGGTTATATTCCAGTCTCCCCCAATATAATTGGCAAGTGGGAAAAGGGAGCCAATAAGTCATCTAATTTCATAAAAAATAAAGGGGAGTCAGAATTAAGGCCATATATACAGTATAGTGCCCAGGAGGACTTAGGTCCTGCCCAGCATGCCATGTAGAAGAACATATCAACCTTCCAGGTCATGAATAGCTTGTGTCAATGCAAGAGACACAGACCTAGCTATTATATTAGCTGCCTCCTTTGGCTGGGTGCTGTCACCCGACCCATAATCATGGCCAATACAATGTCTCCGGAAAAGATCACATTCCGTGGACAGCAAATAAATTTTTTATAAAAACACTACAATAGGGGAGTCACGTGATGCAAGTTCCTGAATAGCAGCCTGACTTGGTTGCTCCAGCCACCCGCTCCAATTTTGGAATATTTTAGAACTTTAAAAGACCAAGATATCACGATCTTCAATCCTATAACTTGTCTGAGGATACCTGGAACATCTTTCAGTAATTTCGGTAGTAAATGGATGTAGAGATGTGAAAAGCGCAGCAGAGACATACGCCGCCAGCCACCTTGGTGAAGGTCCTGAAGAAAGTTAGGGCCTCGCCAGCCACTGGAAACTCAGAAGCTGAGACTGCTACTAATGTAAACAAGCCCCTAACACTGGTACAATTTCTGGCCGAATTCAAACCATTTTGTGCAGAATTATGCTCGGCTACAGAAGAGCTAAAGTCAGTTGCTCAAGTCTTGGAAGACCTGTTCAGAAGAACTGGGGACTGTGAGGCCAGAATTACTTTAGTTAAATATCATTTATCTGCACAACAGCTGGAGATAGTAGCACTAAAGCAAAAGCTCAACAGAATGGAAACAAAAATAGAAGATTTGGAGCGGTAGAAGTAGGCACAATAATGTTATCATTATTGGCCTACCAGAACAGGAAGAGGGTACTAACTCAATCTTATTTACCCAGAAGTTTTTGCTTAAAATAGCAGCCCTACACCCTTCGGAGAGAATTATACCATTGAGAGGGCTCATAGGGCTCTGCGAGCGATGCAGCCTCCAAATGCACCACCTCGTACTTTCATTTTCTGCTTTCTGAATTTTCAAGAAAGGCAACATGTAGTCCTGAAGATTAAAGAACTTAAAGAAATTAAATGGGAAGGAGCTAATTTGAGAATCACTAAGGACCTTCCACTTTCTGAATGGCAAAAGCGAGCGGAATTCCACCCTATAGTGGTTAAACTGATAGCCTCCAGCACCCACTTTCAAATGGGTTATCCGGAAAAATTACAAGTATTGTTACTGGGTGGATGGGTTACGTAAGAATATGTGTAAGTGGCTACCATTGGTTTGAAAGCAGCGCTGCCCAACTTGTTTAAATAGGGCTGGAAAGATATGACATGCTGTTGTGCCCTCAATTAGTCATGGGAAATCAGGTCTATCTACCTCAAGGTGGAGGATGTTGTTTTACTCTTGTGCTTTAGTTTAAAGCACTGTGTACCCTAGGATATACGCGAGGGTCTGAACTTGTGTCAAGTTTGGTAGAATCCTGGGAGTATCTTATGCACCATTCTCCTTTTCCTTGCTCCCTACATGTTCAAACTCGGAGTCAAACTAGGGAAATCTAATGATAATTTGAATCGGGGCATGGTTTAATTTGGCAGAAGGACTGGCCCTATGGAAGTAGATATACTTGTTATTTTTCAGTCTATGTGCTGCCACTAGAGGGAGCTCGATCCCTTCAATTATGTTTCATAAGTTTCATAAGTTAGTTCAAGCAGTGAGACTTACGTCCATTATGCTTGCCCGTTTGTGCTAAAATTTATTAGTTTTGTAAAAGAGATGTTTGTCTAGGCTTGTTTTAAATATATCAATGCTCGAGCTACCCACAATACTTGCAGGTAAGTTGTTCCATGCTGGCACCCCCCTTACAGTAAACCAGTTCTTCCTTTTATTTGTGTTCCACTTAGGCAATACAAATTGCAACTTGTGTTTTCTGGTGCTACAGCGTCCTGTGTTATAGGTCATTTTTAAGTCTGCTCTTAATATATCATCATGTGATATCTTGTACATCATGCAGAGGTCTCCCCTTAGTCTTCTATAGTGCAGTGAGTATAAATTTAACTTAGTTAATCTCTCCTCGTAGGGTGTTTTTTAGTCCAAATACTGATCTAGTCGCTTTACGCTGCACACCCTCCACTCTCTCAATGTCCTCTCTACGCTGTGGGGACCACAACTGTACACAATACTCCAAGTGAGGCCTCACCAGGGCCTGGTACAAGGGCATGATAACATTATGGTGTCTACTAGAAATGTGCCTCAAAATGCAATTCAAAATCTGATTAGCTTGTTTAACTTGTTGATTGCAGTGTGAATTGAACTTTAAATCTGACGTAATTTTAATGCCCAAGTCCCGCTCTTCAGATGTTGTTAATAAGGTGTTGTTCCCTATATTGTATGAATGATTGTTGTTTGTTCTACCTAAGTGCATAATTTTACATTTGGAGATGTTAAGTTCCAATTTGCTAGTTTTTGTCCATTCATAAACTTCATTTATAGCTTGTTGTAAGGATAACGAATCAACCATAGTAGACACTGTGACGCCTAGTCTGCAATCATCTGCAAATTTTGAAATCCATATAGAAGGATTGCTAAGGTGTAAGGATGAAATATATATATTAAAAAGACACGGGCCCAGCACCGAGCCCTGTGGCACCCCACTAGTCACGGCAGACCACTTGAACATCACGCCCCTTACCACCACCCTCTGCCTTCTGTTGGTCAGCCAATTAGCTATCCATTTCACAATGTTGTGGTGAATGCCAATTGTAGCCAGATTTTGTATTAGTTCTGTATGTGGTAGCTTATCAAAAGCCTTAGCAAAATCCATAAAGACCACATCCACTGGTCTCCCCTGGTCCAATTCTGAGTTAACATTTTCATAAAAGGATAGTAAATTTGTTTGGCATGATTTAGATTTAATAAATCCATGCTGCACAGGATCAGATAAATTGTTTGATGAGATATAATCAGTCACAATTTCCTTTAAAATGCCCTCCATGACTGCCCAACAACGATGTTAAGCTAATGGGTCTAAAATTAGCTGGATCAGATCTAGATCCCTTTTTGTGAAGGGGTACAACCAAAGCATTCTTCCAGGCTTGAGGAACCTCAGCTCTATCTAAAGATGATTGATATAAAAAGCTAAAAGGCTCAGCTAGTTGATCTGCAAATTCCTGTAGAATTCTAGGGTGAATATTGTCTGGGCCTGGAGATTTATTGATGTCTAATTTAGTCAGTCTGCATTTTACCTCAGCAGGTGTTATTTTAATAGCCCCAGGTGACAGTGTATACTTATTAACAATCGCAGATGTATTACCAGGATTAAAAACCGAACAAAAATAGTCATTTTGTGTATTTACTAACTCCTGTTCATTTAGCATAACCCCATTGTTATCATTAAAGGGTCCTATTATTGATTGTTGATTTTTTTTGCTATTTATGAATGAAAAAAAGATTTTTTATTGTCTTTAATCCTGTTGGTTAGAGTGAACTCAATTTGTGCTTTTGCCTTTTTAATTGTTAATTTAACCAATTTGGCGCATTCCTTATATGCTATGTAATTTTTATGGATTTTTTCTTTCATATATTTTTCAAATAGTTTATCCTTGCAGTTAATTATACGTTTTATTTGCCTGTTTAACCAAATTGGACTAGTTTTTGCTCCACTCGTTTTAGGTTTAGTAATTGGAATATATTGGGCTATTAATTCATTAAGCTTGTTTAGGATTATATTCCACATATCATCTGTATTCTTCCCTTCAAGAACCTTATACCAATCCCAAGCTGCCAATTCCTGTCTAATATGAGAAAAATTGGCTTTAGCCAAGTTTAATTTAATAGCTCCTTCAGATTTATAGTTTTTTGTTTTGTCTAATGTCTCAGTTAAGCAATAGACTTTTGAGTGATCACTGTTGCCCAGAGGGGGAAGAATCTGCACATTACTTATTAATTCACTTGTGTTTGTTAATATGAGGTCTAATATTTTGTCACCGCTAGTGTTCTCATGAACTAATTGCACCAGACCTAGCTGGTCGAATGCATCTAGGTACAATTGTTCAATTTTGTTACCTGCTTTAGTTAGCTGCCAGTCTATATTAGGAAGATTGAAGTCTCCAAACAAAATTAAGTTATCATCTGGGTTCAATTTGTTAAGTAAATCCAAAAAAAATAACATCATTATTGTATGAGTGAGATGGAGGTCTATAAAGTAGGCCAATTATAATTTTAGGGCCGATAGAGGGAATTAACTTAAGCCATATGGTTTCTGCTTTGCCGCTTTCATAGGGCAGTTGTATACTGTTTATGCTATCATGTACGTAAATTGCAACACCCCCACCCTTCCTGTATGATCTAGATTTTGGATATAAATTATATCCCGGTATTGTTTTCTCCCAGGTATCATTGATATCCCACCAGGTTTCTGTAATACAAGCTATTTGTATATCATTTGTTAAGATAAAGTCTTTAAATTCATCATATTTATTAACAAGACTTCTGGAATTTATAAGTGTTGTTTTCCAACCTTTATATTTATTTGAGCTTAATGTTGTTTTAAGTTGGGATAGCTAGCTAGAATGGGCTGCCCCTTGCTCCATTTAAATGAAATTCAATCACCTTGTTCAATTTTCTTCCAAAATCCTTGACCCTGCTAAACTAAGGTGCAAGCCGTCTGATTTAAATAAAATTTTATTGCTAAATGTTATAGAATTGTCCATATAGCCTACATTTTCCTGATGCAAAAGGTCCTTAGCCAATCATTTAATGTTTTGATTGCTGTATTTTGTAGTTTAAATACCCATGTGTTGGTAATATACTTGAGAATATTAATTCTGCTCCTTTTTGCTTAATAATTGTTGTTATGTCAGTTATTTTAGATTGAAATGCATTTAAACTAGTTTTGTATACATCATTTGTTCCAATGTGTATTATAACTAATGGGCTTACAGTGTTCTCCATGAGTCCTTCTAGCAAATCTAACACATCACCTGCTTTGGCACCTGTAAGGGTGCTAACAGTGGTGGTAAATTTCCTGCCTTCACAAACCACTGTGTCCACTCCCCTAATTAAAGAATCGCCTATAACCAATACATCTTTGGTCACAGTTTTATCAGATGATGTAGTCTGAGGAGCAGTTCGCTGTTGATTGCACTGATGATTTTGTTTACATACAATTGCAATATTTTTCAAGCGAGCATATCATGGTTTGGCAAGCTAACTTCTTTCAAACTAGTGCTACACTGATTTAATAATTTTGTAGGTTTTTGTCTTGCATAATTAGGCCCAAGTCTGCAGGCACCTCATTCCCACTCCCATTTTGCCTTGCATAATTTGACCCAAGAACTGTAGGCACCTCCTTCCCACACACAGTTTGTTTTATTGTATCATTTTGTTTTGGCAACACATTTTATCCTTTATGTTTGGAATTTGTAAGTTTAATGGAAAAGGTTCCTGATCTGGATTCTGCAGTTTTTGTTTGACTATTTCTTCTGGATTTATGTTATCCTGAAGACAATCAAACATATTGAAGACTGGTAAAGTATTATCGTTGCTGTTAATAAGGCATGTCTTTACAATATTTTTGGGTTTTATGCATGGAGTGCTAACCACAGGTATAACAGACACTTCACTACCTAACTCAACTTTAATTAACTCATCTTCATTAGTTGCTGTTCTTTTTGTTTTAGTATCTGAATTTTGTAAATCGGGTATCGTAATATCATATATAGCTTGATCTATGAATCTTTCTAGACAAGTGATCTCCTTCTGAGTTGCTAACCGTTCCGATAAGGTATCGATTTCCTTTCTTAAATTTGCAATTAAAATACAGTTATCACATACAAATTCCTTGCATGCTGGTGCTTCAATAAACATATGGCAAGAAATACAGATTATTTTTGCTTTACTGCCACGTTTGCCCTTGATTTGTAACATAATGAAATTATAAATTGTACCTTCTTAGTTTAAGATTGTATTTCCAAAGCACAATATGGGTCCTTAAACTCCTCGAACTCAGCGGACACAGCAGACACATGCAGACACGCATGTCTCTGCATGCGCCCTGCGCACGCTCGCCCTGCTCGCTGCAGGGCTGCTTATGAAGTAAGTGTCCCGGAAGTTGTTATTGCTGGTTGCCACAACAAACTACCTGGCAATGGCTTGTTGGACTCCTAAAAGTGTTTTTTTTTACTCAGTTACAGCGTGCGTTTTCCACTCATGCGTGGACGAGGCACAAGTAGTCTCTAGCTGCACACCAGCCCCCTTTGACTAGCACTATTCAGTGCTCTCTTCCTGAATAACAGGGCTCCTCGGTTACATACAAACACAACACACTGGTTTAAAACTTTAAATTGCTAATACAAAAGCCCCAAAATGAAAATGACACTTAGTCAGCGTCTAGTAGCTATTCGTCCGCTCGCTGCAGGGCTGCTTATGAAGTGAGTGTCCCGGAAGTTGTTATTGCTGGTTGCCACAACAAACTACCTGGCAACGGCTTGTTGGACTCCTAAAAGTGTTTTTTTTTACTCAGTTACAGCGTGCATTTTCCACTCATGCGTGGACGAGGCACAAGTAGTCTCTAGCTGCACACCAGCCCCCTTTGACTAGCACTATTCAGTGATCTCTTCCTGAATAACAGGGCTCCTCGGTTACACACAAACACAACACACTGGTTTAAAACTTTAAATTGCTAATATAAAAGCCCCAAAATGAAATGACACTTAGTCAGCATCTTGTAGCTATTCGCCCGCTCGCTGCAGGGCTGCTTATGAAGTGAGTGTCCCGGAAGTTGTTATTGCTGGTTGCCACAACAAACTACCTGGCAACGGCTTGTTGGACTCCTAAAAGTGTTTTTTTTTTACTCAGTTACAGCGTGCGTTTTCCACTCATGCGTGGACGAGGCACGAGTAGTCTCTAGCTGCACACCAGCCCCCTTTGACTAGCAATTAATTGAGTAATGCTCGATTTGCAGCTGGAGCTCTAAGATTTTGAGAATGTCTCACTTGTACATATGTTGGCTTTTTATATGAACTGACACTGTTGTTTGGGTACATGCTCTGGAATGGTAATATATAAAAGATTTACTGTTAATTTAACACAGTCACAGTGAGACTGTTAGTGTATTAAATCATGATACGTTTCGGGCATAATTGGTTATGGGTTCAACTAATAGTTCACAGGCAGGCTCTTTGCATGAACAATTTTAGTTAGAAGGGATTACAATGTTCATAGTGAGTTCTCAAGATTTCTTGAAAAGGGACCTCTGGGTACAACACAGATGTTGAGTGCAGTCCACAGTGATTATAACTGCCCATTACACTCAAATTTGGTTCAGTTACATTTTGTACCCTTATCAGATGCCCCCCCTTTTTTGTAAGGGGAATCTAGAGAATTTTCTTTTTCCTTTTTTTTCTCTCATAGCTGGTCTTCATCAAGAGAAGGACCACATTTCAGACATTGGAATAGCTAATAGATCAGTCAATAGCCTGGAATTTTTTATGTTAGTTTATGGGGAATTTGAATCTATTATGGTCGGTTTTGTATGGGAGAAGAGGGCATGCAGTGAAGATAGGAGAGTCGGAACTTCATGGCCATGGAACGAAATGTGTTTTTTTTTTGGTGGGAGGGGGCTAAGGTTTTCTGGCTTAGATTTGGGAGTAATTGTTCTGTTAGTGTTTGGGGCTTCGGGAAGTTAAAGGAGAGGGAGTATGGGAAAGGACAGGGGATGTGGAAGGGGGAGAAAAGGCAACCAATGAAAGGTAATGGAAGTTGCAACCTGTTGTCACTGGTGGATCTCCTTTGTTGGCAGAGTAGTGTGTAGCTGCTTGAGAGTCATCATTTTAGTTTTGTACACTCTTACAGGTATAATGAGTAGTCCTTACAAGTTTATTGCATGGAATATTAAGGGGGCTAGACATAAGACAAAAAGGTATAAAGTCCTCAGACATTTACAGACGTAAAAGGGGCAGATTATTTGTTTACAGGAAATGCATATGCTGGAATCAGAGACTCTTTTTTTAGATGTCAGTTTGTGGGGCAAGATTATGTGGCTGGAGATAGCATGAATAGTAGGGGGTTGCTATTTTATTAGAAAGAGATATTCCTTTTGTTTGTGAACAGACTATTAAGGATCCCAGTGACCATTATCTCCTCATTCAAGGTATTTTGTTTAGTATGAGGGTGGTAATTGGGAATGTATATGGCTGTAATGTAGATACACCAAGCTTTTTGGTAGAATTACTCAATATATTGTCCCCTTTTGCCCATCTCCAGATACTTTTGGGAGGAGACTGGAATTTACCTTTTACCCCAGAGTTGGACAAGAATGGGAAAAAAAGAGTAGGGCTATCTCCAGCTCGAAGAGCCATACGAGAACGGATCGATAATGTTGGTCTATGTGATTCCTGGAGGGTGTTCCAGCCGGTACTTAGGAAGTTTACATTTATATATGAAGTGCATAAATCTAGATCTAGGATAGATTATTTTGTGCTTAGTCAGACAATGCTCTCAGGAGTATCAGATTGTATAATAATCCCTGGAGTTATTTCAGATCATTCGATGGTCAGATGCTCGATAGACTTCTCCCCTAATCTCCCCAGGTAAACTATCTGAAAACCCAATAATCAAGTATTGCACTCAAAACAGATTAAAACTAGTGTTATTCAGAGAATCATACAATATAAAAAAAATTGTTTAATACTACAGGTAAAGGGGATGTTGAATGGGGTGCCTTGAAATGCATTCTAAGAGGGGAATTAAACTTGCAGCAGAGAGGAAAAGACAGAGGGAATGTAGAACCAGACAATTGCTAACTCAAATTAGGGAAATAGAACATACTCTCTCTCGAAGAATACCCCAGCAGAAATTAAAGAAAGGCTATTAGGGTTACGGAATCAATATGGGGAAACACACTTATAGATACATAACCCAGGATAGATTAAGGGTAATTCAGTTTCAAATTTTAAATAATCTGTTCTGGACCCCAATTAAACTATTTAAAATTGGCTGTACTTCTGGCCCTTTATGTAATTGATATGGTCAAAACGAAGGGTCGCTATATCATATATTTGGGGAATGTCAGTCTCAGAAAGAACTGGAAGGGGACAGGATCAGTTGTGTTCCAGGACAGTAGCTGCTGCTGTTGTTTTCACAGGGTTCTTGTGGATTTTACTTGGTAGGTTAGTTCTTTTCTTTCTTTCTTTCTTCTAAGGGGCTAGCAGGGTATTGTTTTGGGGATGCTGGATGTTTGTAAACTGATTTGGTGGCTGTAAGTGGGGCTCTTTTTGTGGATGTTTCACTGTGTAACAGGCTGCGCTGGTAGAGGCCTATTTCTGCTGATTTAAAACCTATTTGGTGGGATTTGCTTGGGCCTGGTTCTTTAGCTGCAGGGCTTGGAGGGAGACACAGGGCTGATACACTCTCTCTTGTCAGGTGTCTGCTAAGACCCGCCCTCCCCACCCCTCCTCCCCAGAAGTCTGCAAATTTATAGGGAACACCTGCCCTGCAATTGGAGGAAAAGGCTGCTGGTGCAGCTCATGTAGTTCTAGCCACTGGGGGTTGGATTAAGGCTGGGAGAGGGAGCTTGGGAGTTCATTTCCCTATAAGTTTAATGTGTTGTACTGCACCTAGTAACAGAGTTACTGGTGTACAGTGGGACTGTCTCTAAGATTAGTGGGTGACCTGATTAGGCAGTAGGGGTATCTTGGACTAGGGGGGAACCTGGTGGCTCACCCAAGGAAACCTATTTGGAAGGGGATGGAACCACACATCATTAGGGCCGGCATCTTTGGGAGGGTGGTGGGGTGCACAGGGTGTGGAGCAGCCATGATACTGGACTGGGCTTGGAAGTTTGGTGGTTGCCCAGTGTGCTACCAGCTAGCACAGCTTAGGGAGGAGGTTGTGGGGATGAGGAGAAAGCTGGGGAAGGGGGTGGTATGGTTGGGGAAGGGGGCTGGAAATCTCCCACAGGGTTGCACCAAGCACTGGGGGTGGGGGTATAGGGAAAGGAGTGCAGGAGAATACTCAGGGGTCACATAGGGACCCTGGCAGAGGGGGTCCAAAAGGACACTACCAAGGAAGCAGGCAGGTAACTGGGGGCCCTCACAAAGGGGGGACGGAGGGACAACATTCTCAGGGAAGTAGGCAGATGGCCAGTGCTGGACAGAAGGAAGCAAGGCGGGGAGGTGGATCAGACCTTACACTCAGTAACCGCTTCAATTCTCTTCTTCTGCTCAAGGATGAGGGGGGTGATGTAGCCATGGCAGAGGTGGTTAGAGATGGAAAGGGAGTGGGAGGCAGGAGGCAGGGGCCAGATAGCAGGAAGAACAGGGGGGGACCTGGAATGCAGGAGAATGGGGGGAGCAGTGAATCAGGGCAAGATGGGCAGGGGGAAGAGGGAGGAAAGCACAAGGAAAAGGACCAGTTGGGAGGAAAGGTAAAGGAGAAGGACCAGAAGTACAAGGAGGATTCAGTAAAGGGAGCTGAGGGTTTAGGCCAGGGGAGCACGACTGACGGGAGGAACTAAATGGAGACAGGAAGGAAGGGAGGATGAGCCAGGCTAGTTTAGCAGATGGGGAGAAGGACCAGTTGCAAGCAGTGAGGGGGTGTAAGGAACAGAAGGATACTCAGGAGGAGGAGAGGCATAGGATTGGAGGGAGGGGTGGCCATGGTAAATAAGGAGGGGGTGGCATGTGGCACCCAGATAGGGGGAGGAACAAGGAGCCAGCTGGGTGGAGGGGTCGGTAGAAAGGATGAGGGACATGGAAGGGGGAATGGAGGAAAAGGAGTGGTCAGAGTGCTCCTGCTGGGGGATTCTATGATCAGGGGTATCAAATGGGATAGGGAGGGAGAAGCCTGGCCAGTTAGAACAAGATGCTTCCCTGGACTAATGGTGTACAGGGCTAAGCACGAGGTATATCAGCTGGCAAAGGACTGTGGGGGTTCCCCAGACATACTGGTCCACCTGGGTACAAATGACATTGAGGAAATAGCGAGCTAGAGATACAGGCAAGATTCGGGAGCTCGCCGGGTCTGTCATGACATAGGATGCACAGTTTCCTTCTCAGAAATCCTGCCAGTGCCAAGGGCTAGTGGGGAACACAAAAGGAAAATTAGGGAGATAAACCAGTGGCTCAGGGAGTGGTGTGAGGCCAGAGGGTATGGGTTGATGGGGATTGGGGAGACCTGGGAGGATAAGGAGCTGTATGCTAGAGATAGACTACATCTCAATTTGGAGGGAGGAATCCTTAAGTTGAAAATAGAGGAGTTCATTGGTGAAAAGTGGGGTTTAAACTTGTGAAGGGGTGGGATGGGAGAAAAGGCTGTCAAGGGGTGCCGATAAAGGAGGGACTCTGTCTCCACCCCTGGGACCAGGAGGATTTCAGGAAAGGCCAACTGGCAAAGTGCAGACCAGGAGAAAACAGAATCCCCATGGGAACACGAGCAGGGGAAATGGAACTATAGGGAAAGGGTGGAAGGTAGTCCTGCTAAATGCCAGGAGCTTGGGCAATAAAATGCCTGAGCTCCAGGCGATGTTAACTGAGGGAGCAGTGGATGTGGCAGTGGTCACTGAGACTTGGGCCACTGCAAGACATGACTGGGACCTGAACCTGGAGGGTTACACTATGTTCAGGAAGGACAGGGGGGAGGGAAGGGGAGGAGGGGTAGCAATGATAGTCAAAAACTGCATTGGCATAGGGGGAGTAGAGGAGGCAGAGGGAACAGTGGCGCGATTTGGGTCACCTTGATAACAAGGGGGCAAGAGTAAAATAGGAGTGGTGTATAGACCCCTGCCCTGGCGGAGGAGCTGGAGGACAGTCTGGTGGCAGATGTTGGAGACACTGCAGACTGGGCAGAGAGCAGTGGTGGTGTTAGGGGACTTAAACATGCCAGGAACAGACTGGGAGACTATGACATCCTCTGTGACCAGGAAACAGAGGTTGTTGGATGTCTTTCAAGGCGTTTCTAACTCAGCAGGTGAGGGAACCAACCAGGGAGGCACGGTACTGGATGTGGTCCTGGCAGACAGTGACCAGATTGGGGCCTGAGGTAGGGACCCATTGGCGGGAGTGACCATGCCACGGTCTGGTTCTGCCTGGACCTAGGAGGGGTAGAAGTCTGCACAAAGACGGAAGTAACTGACTTCAGGGGGGTGGATTTTAAGGAAATGGGAAGGATCCTTAAGGAGCATTTGGATGGGATTGGGTCAGGCATGGACGCTGATAGTAGGTGGGAAATCATCAGGAGAGGGGTGCAGGATGCTACCAGCACCTGTGCAAGAGTAAGACGAAAATGCGGTAGGGCCCAAAAACCCTGTTGGTGGACCAGGGAGGTCCAGGAGGTGGTCTTGAGGAAAGAAAGCAGCCTATAAGAAATTCAAGTGCTCAAGGAGTGAAAGGGATCGAGGGAGTACGAGCTGATGGCTAGAAGGGCCACTAGAGTGGTGAGGGCGGCTAAGGCAAGGAAGGAGCAGAACCTGGCCAGGGAAATTAGGAGAGGAAAAAGGGTTCTTTAGATACATTGGGGAAAGACGAAGGTGAAGGGCAGATTAGCAGGATTAAATCAGGAGAGATGGGCACAAGACCCGGGGAGCAGGCTGAGGTACTAAATGAGTACTTCACCTCAGTTTCACCAGGGAAAATGGGGATGCTGCATCATACATGGGAGGAGACAGAGATAATGAGGAGGGGGACCCTTACTGATCGGCAGGTCTGGGGAGGGGAGGCATCACTGGCAGGTGGGGAGGGCTAAGCAGGGAGAAGAGGTACCAGAAGTGGAAATCACAGCAGAGAGTGAGGGAAGCCTCAGCTCCTTAAGACGGAGAAAGCACCGGGCCGGATAAATTACATCCTAGAGTGCTGAAGGAACTTGCAGATGTCCTGGCGAAACCCCTGGCAGAGCTTTTCACCATCTCTCTGAGGACAGGGTGGGTGCCCCAAGGCTGGAAGGTGGCGCATGTAGTGCCTATCCACAAGGGGGGATCAAGGGAGGTGGCAGGGAACTACAGGCCTGTCAGCCTGACATCGGTGGTGGGCAAGGTGATGGAGGGCATTGTCAAGGAGAGGCTAGGGGGGGACCTGGATAAGTCAGGGTGCCTGGACGATAGACAGCATGGATTCATCCCGGGGAAATCGTGTCAGACAAACCTGGTGGAGTTCTATGACTGGGTGACAAGTGCCTTGGACCTGGGTAGACCAGTGGATGTCCTCTTTCTAGACTTCAGCAAGGCATTTGACTCTGTTCCTCAAGTGGGCCTGTTGGATAAGCTAGGATAAATGAGTGTGGGAAACCAGATGATCAGATGGATAGGCAATTGGCTCCAGGACCGGACCCAGAGGGTCGTAGTTGGTGGGATAGTCTCATCCCCAAGGAGGGTCATTAGTGGGGTCCCACAGGGATCAGTCCTTGGGCCCCTTCTGTTCAACGCCTACCTATCTGACATAAGGACAGGAATCAGGAGTGAGATGAGTCTCTTTGCAGATGACTCGAAACTGGGGACGGTGGTGGATGGGGAGGAGGGGAGGGTGGCCCTGCAGGGGGACCTGGAGGCTCTGGAAAGATGGTCTAGAAAGTGGAAGCTGAGGTTCAATGCAGGGAAATGCAAGGTACTCCACCTGGGGGCCAGAAACCCAGGCCAAGTGTACACCCTGGGAAATACTACAAGTCTCAATGGCTGAGAGGGACCTGGGGTGGTGGTGGATGTCAAGATGAACAACTCAGAGACTTGTAGGAGGCAGCAGCCAAGGCCAACAGGATGCTGGGATGCATCGCTAGGGGATCACCTCAGAAGGAGAAGTGATACTCCTCTGTATAACTGCTTGTGAGGCCGCACCTGGAGTACTGCGTGCAGTTTTGGAGGCCACACTTAAGAGGGACATTAACCTCCTGGAGAGGATCCAGAGGAGGGCAACCAAAATTATTTGGGGTTTGGGGGACAGGACCTATGAGGAGAGGCTCGAAGAGCTAAATATGTACACATTGGAAGAGAGAAGGGACCGGGGGGACATGATAGAGGTCTTCAGGTACATGAAGAGGGTAAATGGGGGAGGAACAGTCATGGTGCTTCGAAGGAAGGAGGAAGTGGCCACTAGAGGGCATGGGTGGAAGCTGGAGGGGGGAAGATTCAGGGGAGAAAGGAGGAGGTGCTACTTCACTGAGAGGGTGGTGTAGCCATGGAATGCACTACCTAGGGGGCTGGTGGAGGCAGAGACAGTGGAGGAGTTCAAGAGGGGGTGGGACAGGTACAGGGGAAGGGTTCTGGAAGCAAAATCCAATGCAGCAAGAATATCCGGAACTGGGAAGAGAGAAGCCAGAGAAGGCGAGGGGGACAGCAAGGTCAGCACCCAGGGTGGGGGCTGACCAAACGAGCAGACACGAAAGACCGTTAGGCCTATTCTGCTGGCATTTTAGTATGTTAGTATGTAATAAAAGAATTATGGGAAAAGATCAAATCAAAAGCCGATCCTTTGCTCAGAATTGAACAGCGCTTCACACCGGAGGTGTGTGTACTGGGACACTATTCTAATGTTAAGGTTAAAGCTAGGATATTTTATATGGCAATAATGTTATCTTCCTTAAAAAAGATCATTTTAAAGCACTGGATGGATGATCTCCCAGTGACCTATGCTGAAAGGTTGTAGATTTTACTGTTCAGTTTGAATATGGAAAAGATAGGAGCATTCAGGAGGCATTCCCTCCCTCAATATGTATTCAATTGGGAACAACTACATGCCTTATATACCTGTCACACAGGGATCCACTCTTCCATTTAGATAGGATTAAAATGGTGATTAAGTGTGAGACCAGAATCCGTCTATGACTGTGTTTGCTTTAGATACTCTCAAGGTACCTGTTCATATGTTCCCTGTGGGGGGGAGGGGGTAAGGAGAGTGGTGGATGGGAAAGGGGGAGTAAGAAGTGTGTTTTCTTGTAAAAGTTTGTACAACTTTGTTGCTTGTATGATATGTGTAATGCTTCTTGCTCTGTAACATTGGAAAAGTTAATAAACTTGAATAAAAAAAAAATGCTACAAGAGCCAGCCTGGTGGTGCTGAGGTTTGAGGTGCTGAATGCCACACCTCATGCCACGCCTGTGACCTGGGTTTGGAAATGACCTTGGATTGCTGAGGTGCTGGTCAGGGGGAGGGCTGGAGCAGGATTTCCCCTCCAGGGGTGGACTCCTGCTCCTCCATAGTCCCGCACGCATCGGGTGGAGGTCTGATGGGTGTGCAGATGGCAGGAGCAGTGACGTAAGTCTGGGGTGGGCTGGAAGGGGTCACCAGATCCTGGCATGCATGTGTGCCTCCCCTCTCACGTACACTTATGTACGATGTGGCCTTGGGAAGGGGAGTAAAAGGGAAAAATGAAAAATTGTAAATGGTAAAAAAAAGACAAAATGTTACAAGAGTGCCTAATTGAACAAAGTGCTTGATTAGTTGGTATCATTTAGTTTTAGATGCAGCCACTTTGACATTCCAAGGTGCGAATTGGAAAGAATCTGCCTGTCATTCTGACTATGTGTGTGGACACACATGTAGCCTTCGAAACTAGAAGGCTGAACTGTACCAAGTAGATGAATTGACACACTCACTTCAACCCACCCCACCCCCTATAACTCCAATAAACAATCAAAACCATAAAAATGAACTCTAACACAACCTAAGGTAACACAGATGGTTACCAGGAAGCTAATCCTGGTCCCAAGACAGCACTCCTGCAGTCTGGTCTGCTCAGGATCTATCAGAGGGGCTCACAGCTTGCCCCTGGCATGAATGAGAGAGGTCATTTCAGGCCTGTCAGCACCTGTTGAGGAAATAAAAAAAGACAACTGCTGAGCTGCTGGCACAGCAGTTGGATTTCTCCTTGCGATACCGATGACCTGGGTTTGGGAATGGCCCTGGGAGTAGGAGGTCCAGCTGGGGAGAAGGATAGAACATTCAGGAATGCTCTCCTTCTACGGGGAGGAGAGGAAGAGTGTCTGGTGCTTTTACGGCTCACTGGTGGAGGCTGGGGTACCACAGTGACCAGCACCATTGCATTAGGGGTGGGGTGAATGCTGGACATCATTGCACATCCCTGCCCCGAGGAAGTAAAGTAGCAAAAAAAAAAATAATCCCCCTGGCATGATGATCCACTCTGCAGCTGCCCACTGTCTCTGATGTCTGGCGGGGGGGGGGGGGGAGTCCTGCTTCCATGGCCCTGACCTGGGAGGTAAGAAAGGGCTTTGCCAATAGTGTCCATTGGAAGGGGGAGCCCCTCCAGTGGCCCCACCCAGGGGGCAAGCCTAGGCATGGGGGTTGTGGAGTGGGTCTGGGGATACAGGGGGTCACCGGCACACCAAAAAAAAGAAAAAAAATGACAACCATTATAACCATTGAATAGATATGAACTAGGCAGTTACTGGAGTTGGAATACACATATTGATGCATCGAGGAGTTCACCAGTATTTGACATGTAAACCTGTCAGCTCTAGGTCATGAATAGTGCCAGAAAGACAGTGCAGGCAACAATTGTGCCTGCAAAGATGCCACCAGTTTTCTTTTTGCTGGGGGGGGCTCCACCCCCGCACCCCCATACTAAAAGATCCTAACTCTGGCGGGAGCGGATCACAGGGAAATAAAGAATTTGTGGGGCCGTGGAATATTCATTTCCATGGCCCCTTATAAACCCCCCCCAAAAAACCAGAATTTCTGACTGGCAAAAGTGAGCAAGACCAGGATTAGAACCCTGATCTCTACTTCCCCCCCCACCAAGCTGCTCCATGCCTCAGCCCTCCACACCACCGGATCAGCTCAGCCAGCCTCTTAAATTCTGCTCCCCTTGTTCTGTGGCAGCGCTGTTCAGAGTAGCGCTGTCTTTCCTTGCGCTATTCTGGTAGCGCTATTCTTACTTGGTACCAGCCCGTCCGCTATAGTATAGCTTATGTGGCCCAGTTAAAGAATCTGTAAGCAAGAAAAAAAAGTTCACCCAGTTAATAGAATAAAAAAGGAGTAAATTATATCCCCACAGGACAAGAAACAAGCATTTGTCAATGCCGAATGTTGCTTGCTTCTATGTGCTGTTTAGGTATTTGGAAGTCATTGGAGTGCAAATATTGAAAATTTGTGAACTTACGAGCGTGCGTAGGAACTGCGCAATGCACGCTCATAAAACAGTCATTTTTAGGAATTTTTCACCAAATTTTCAACATAGCCATTTTAAGACCTCTGCTCATCAACAGTGTCACTGTGATTTTGTTAATGTGTCCCATACATTGAGTTTGCACACCGACTGCGCCATTGTGCGCTACATGGATGGAAACACGTTTTGGGCAGGATGTGAAAAATGACAGCTGTACTGCTCATAAGGAGGTGTGGTAAAATGGCAATGTTGAAAATCTGGGTGGAAATATTGAAAATTCGCCAAACCTCTGACGTGCGTGGGAACTGTGCAACGCACACTCGTAAAACAGTCATTTTTAGGAATTCTTTCACCAAATTTTAAAAATTCCCATTTTAAGATCTCTGCTCATGAACAGTGACACTGTGATTTTCTTAATGTATCCCATACACTGAGTTCGCACACCAACTGCGCCATTGTGCGCTACATGGGCAGAAACATGTTTTGGGCAGGATGTGAAAAATGACAGCTGTACTGCTCATGAGGAGATGTGGTAAAATGGTAATGTTGGAAATCTGGAGTGAAAATATTGAAAATTCGCAAACTTACGAGCGTGCGTAGGAACAGTACAATGCACACTCGTAAAACAGCCATTTTAAGGAATTTTTTCACCAAATTTTCAACACAGGCATGTTAAGACCTCTGCTCATGATCAGTGTCACTGTGATTTTCTTAATGTGTCCCATACATTGAGTTCGCTCACCGACTACGCCATTGTGTGCTACAAGGGCGGAAACATGTTTTGGGCAGGATGTGAAAAATGACAGCTATACTGCTCATGAGGAGGTGTGGTAAAATGCCAATGTTGAAAATCTGGAGTGAAAATATTGAAAATTCGCAAACTTACGAGCGTGCGTAGGAACTTATAGCAGCATGCTCGTAAAACAGTCATTTTTAGAATTTTCACCAAATTTTCAACATAGCCATTTTAAGACCTCTGCTCATGAACAGTGTCACTGTGATTTTCTTAATTTGTCCCATACATTGATTTGCACACTGACTGTGCCATTCTCGCTACATGGGCGGAAACACATTTTGGGTGAGATGTGAAAAATGACAGCTATACTACTCATAAGAAGGTGTGGTAAAATGGCAATGTTGAAAATCTGGAGTGAAAATATTGAAATTTCGTGAACTTACAAGCCTGCGTAGGAACTGCGCAACGCATGCTCGTAAAACAGTCATTTTTTGGAATTTTGGCACCAAATTTTCAACATGGGGTTTTTGGGACCCCTTCTCATGAATGATGTCACTATCATGGCAGTATTCAGACCTGAAGGGTGATTGTGCAGTCACTGGCGTCACTACGAAATCACCCTTGGGCGAATAACGCCCATGACAGTGACATCATTCATGAGAAAAGGTCCGCTACATGTTGAAAATTGAGTGCAGAAATTCCCAAAATGCCTGAGATATGCAACAAAGTTGAAACCCCTTTCTAGCCCATTATACAGCTTACGGCATTTTCTCAGTTCGCGGTCAGCTTTGAAAGTGCAGGCGTGTTCCCGGTCCACGAAGATCGTCGCGCCAGAGTCTGGAGGTAAGTATGGGGTGGGGTGTGTGGGGAGGCTGGGTGCGCAGTGGGTGGAGTGCGGAGTTATGGAGGGGCGGGAGGCGTGCAGGGGACCGTTTTCGTTTTCAGGTATTTAAAAAAAAAAAAAGATGGCGTGGGACCCTTTTACCACGCTGGGGTGGAGAAACCAGCATGGCAGAGGACATTAGAGACGTTCAGCCGGCCGAGGATTGGGCACCGCCGTCGGCCATGGAATTTTGCCAGCTGGGGTGGGCTCCCAGGCGTGGCAAAAGGCGAGGGGAGCGATAAGCCGGCAGAGTTGGGCACCCCGTCGGCAAGAACTGCTTGCCATGCTGGGGTGGGCTCCCAGCATGGCACTTCTGGGGGAGGATGCAGCTCAGCCAGCGAAGTTGGGCACCCCGTCGGCTATACAGTGTGCGTCTTGAGAGTACGCCACACCTCTGATGGGGGAGCCTCTACGCGTGAGCAACCTCTTATCGGTGCTCACTGAAGCATAGCTCCCCTTTCAACTGCATGCCACTGCATTTTGGGCGTGTCATAGACAGCTCCAAAATGCATTAACCTGAGAACGCGCCTGCCAGCACACTGACTGAATTGGAGTAGGAGGAGACACACCTCCGAAATCTCCGATGATGGCACTATGTTTCTTGCACATGCATGCAAGCAACATAAAAAGGAAAAATGCAGCTGACTACTGTCAACTGTAATGCCACACGAAACACTCCCTTTCTGTAGCTGGGAAGATATTTTAGAACAAAGTGTATGCTAACTAAAACTGGCAAGAATAAAATAAACAGATCATATAAGGGAGGTAAGAGATACCGGGTAAAGTCTGGCAATATCCACCAGTGTAGGGTATCCTGGAAGACACTTGCATGATCAGAGTAGAATTGCAGGGCTGACTGCTCCACTAAAATAAACCCCCCATGACTTTACTGCCACATTCATTAACGCAGGGAAACAGAAAATAGTGTCTAAAAGCAAACTAATGTCCCTTCCAAGGAAGATAGAATAAATTAAATAAGAATCATAGGATAAAAAAAGATTCTAGTCCAGCATTTATAAGAATATTAAATACACAGTCTGCTTCTCCGAGAGAGTGTTTCTGAGGTCCCCAGATGATATCCACAAGCCAGCATAGCAGAGTCTGAGGTAGTGCAGCGTGTTGACACTCTGAAAAGTAGAAAGACCAAAATAATGATGAACTAAACCAGCATAGTCAGGAGTAAAATTACTGAATAGATGGTATGGAGTTCAATGAAGTCAGAACTCCAAGCAAGTATGAGGCAACAGCTAGTCCCAAATTGCATCTGTGAAAAGCAGAACTCCATGGCTCTGTCCACACTAGGCTCCTTAAAATGTCACAGGTGATCAGTAATGTTTTTTGTAATGTTTTATATTTAGGGAGTCTAGTGTTGACAGGGCCTATAAGTGAATACCAAATGAAATTTAATACAGCAGATCAAAATAGTGTCACTGGAGTTAAAGGAGAATTGTCATCTACAGGGTTTCTTAAAGTCTGAAAGCCCATGAAAAACTAATCTGAGTGATCTGTTGTGTTTATCTGTGAGCCTTTGCATTCCAGAGTTATTCATATGTAAATCAGCCTGTAATAAAGGGCTGGGGGCAGACATATGTTTTAGGGTCCTGACTGGAAATGATGTCATGGAGGGTCTTGGCCCTCCATTGACTATAGGAAAAACAGGACATTGTCTGTTTTATTAAGTATATTTTAAGGTGTTATTACAACATTTTCTACATTTATAATAACTGTTTTTTATGTGCATTGAAACTAGTGAGTTATCACCTTTACATTTCAAACTTCGTAAAAATAACCCATCTTTAGGATTGCTTGAACCCCAAGGCTATACTGCCAGGTGATCATTAAAAACTACACATTTCAAAGCTGGCTCAGTGGTGCCAACAGGTGTTAGGGCCCCATATCAGGATTTCTAAACCCTAGCTATGCTCATGTCAGTACAGATTGCTGGGGCTGCCACAACACCAACTTCTCTTATTCCGTTCTCTCCCTCTTATAGCCTTTTCTCTTACAATTTTGGGTGTAAACTTAGGTCTACAAGATGCAAACGTGGCTGTGTACCTACTGGCCTGACATCATGAGGCCAGCCTTGAAATGTGTAGTTTTTAATTAACAGCTAGTAGTACAACCTAGAGGTTAAAGCAAAGAGCTGTGAACAAGCTTTGTTCATCCAGCAGAATGGGTTTTGTTTACAACATGCTCTACTTGTATATTGTGTGACCAGAGCAAGTTACTTAACCTCCCTGTGCACCACACCATTACTTGTTTGTTAATTGGAAAAACACATAGATGGACATGATTGTTAAAACACGTATAACCTGAACTGCGTTATTAAAATATAGAATAATATATGGATGTGTGTGTGTGTAAGTAGAATTTTAATACACACCTGAGGTATGGAATGCTACATTAACCCTGAGGGCAAAGTTTGAGGGGTTTATAAAGACATCCCACACCAAGGTGTGTGTGTAAAATTCTGTTTTTTACATCCACGTATTATTTTACTTAATTAATGGTGATAATTTTTTTTGCTTTCAGCACAGTTCAGTTACAGTAGTTCAGCACTTCCGTCAGAGATAGACACACACACTCACACACACACGTCACACACACACAAATCACACCCACACATGTCACACACACACACACACACACAGACACTCGTTACACACACACACACACACACACATTTTGTCTGTCCCCTTTTTTCCTTTTTTTTAACATTACAGTGGGAATGGCATTCTGGAAAGTTGCAGTCCATCAGCCTAGCTGTAGAGTGTACGATACGCTCAAAGGGTATGAACGGCAGGATCAAACAGATTTGTTTTTTCCTTTACAGTAGAAAATCCCATTCCATCCAAAGCATTTCAGTAAGAAACTAATATACTTTTAACTTCATCAAAAGAAGTAAAATACTATTTCAATAATGCATTTCAGGTTATGCATGCTTTAACTGTGTTGTCCATCTATGTGTTTTTGCAATTAATAAACAAGTAATGGTGTCCTATTTTTTCTTTTCAAGACAAATCTGGATGGAAAGATCATAATATTTTCAGAAACATAACACATGCTCAGATTGTTTTTATTGTCTTTGTCCAGGAAAGGCACACAGCTACAGCTTTTTCCAAGGTGTGCTTTGAGAACACAGGGAGGTTAAGTGACTTACTCTGGTCACACAATATAAACGTAGGGCATGTTGGAATCAAAACCCATTCTGCTGGAGGACTGAAGCTTGTTCACAGCTCTTTGCTTTAACCTCTAGGCTATACTGCCAGCTGATAATTAAAAACTACCCATTTCAAGGTTGGCCCCATGTTACCAGGCCAGTAGGTAAGTAGCCACATTTGCATCTTATTGACCTGAGTTCATACCTGAAATTATAAGAGAAAAGGCTATAAGAGAGCGAACAGAAAAAGACAGAAGTTGGTGCTGTGGCAGCTCCAGAAATCTGTACCAACATGAATGCAGACAGAGTTTAAAAATCCTGATATGGAGCCCCAATACCTGTTAGCACCACAGAGCCAGGCTTGAGATGTGTAGATTTTGATGATCAGCTGGCAGTATAGCCTAGAGGTTAAAGCAATCTTAAAGATGGATTATTTTTACTAACAGTTTGAAATGTAAAGGTGATAACTCACTAGTTTCGATGTAAATACAACACAATTACTATAAATGTAGAAAGTGTTGTGATAACACCTTAAAACAGACTTAATAAAACAATTTCCTCTTTAACCTACAGTGAATGGAGGACCAAAACCCTCGGTGACATTATTTCCTGTCAGGACTCTAAAGCATATGTCTGCCGCCAGCCCTTAATTACAAGCTGATCTGCATATGAATAACTCTGGACTGTAAAGACTCACAGATAAACACAATGGCTCACTTCAATTAGCTTTTTTGGGGCTTTCAGACATTAAGAAACCCTGTAGATGACAGTTCCCCTTTAAACACTTTTCACCATGGTGAATCCAAGATGTGTCAATGCGTTGGACTTTATGGTGCAGTAAACACATTTGGACAATATTGTAAAATCTCCTGTTGTGCATCATGGGCTGAATTAAATTACTTGTCTCCCTCGGATGTTGTGACATGCAAGATAGCTGGGTATTGCATTCAAAACTTAATGCCTTCAGCATACAATTGCTGCTTAAGATCTCTACATTCCTGCTGTTTATCACAGGTATCAGGACTGAGATCATTGTAAATAAATATATGGGAGCCTTCCAACCAAAGTTCCTTCAGCTCCCTAATTTTTGCCTGAATATTAGTCTTGTCCTTGAAATTAAGCAGCAAAAAAATGGTAGGTTGTGTTTTTCCCCCTGGAAGTGGCAGTGGTCTCTGTGACCAGTGGACCCGTTCTGTATATGGATCCATATGGAGATGAGCTCGATGATTTTCACCAGCAACTTTTGGACAAATAGGATGGTGTCCTTGCCTTCTGTTCTCTCTGGGAGACTGACAATAAGCACATTATTGTATCAGCTGAGACCCTCTTGGCCATCTATCTTTTCCTCCATTTTGCTTATTTTCCATCGCAGCTCAACCAGTTTGGGTTCAATTTTGTAGGTTTTGGCTTCCAATGGGGAGATGTGGGCTTCAGAATCAGAGATATGCTGGCTGAGCGATTCTAAGATAAGCTTAACTGTTTGAAGTATGCCATCAGCTCAAATAATACTTCTTGTGTTGCAGAGGTATCCATAGCTGGCAGTTCCAATGACATGGAAGGTTCAAAATGGTAGCATTCGGGAGGAAAAAGAGTCCACTGCTAAGTACAGCATTCAAGGAATGTTAGAAACACTGGTAAAAAATTTAAGAAAAGGAAATGCCTGAGGGAGCAAGCTCGAGAGTGATCTCTCTTCAGCTTTCCATCATGTGACCCCCCCAATAAGTTTTTTATCTGCTAGTTTTAGACATAATGTGAACATCAGTGTTTTACCTGGAGACTGACATATCTAGTTTAAGTAATATATCCAACCCTGTGCCCGCAGGCCAATGTTGAACATTCTATCAGCACACATTAAAAAACAAACAGGAGCCTCTTGCTTTCCCAACCTGTGTTTTACTTTCAATATAGCGCATAACAACGGTGTAGTCAGTACGTGCACCATATAGCAGCAATAGATGACAAATTCTTCTTGGCTCAATTGAATATTCCTCATATGTTCAAAAGTTAATAATTACTTTTTTGTAAACTTGTTATCCTTACAGAGTCCCAACCATGGGATAGCATAGCAGCATATGGGGCCTAACATGTGTAAGGGCAAACACACATGCTCCACGTGAACACTGATGTTTCAGCTTGAGGATATGCCTTCTTCTTGAGAGCTTGGGCCCATAGTAGCTGAATGAGCTTATATGTGCATACAGTGGTAGCCATCGCCATTTTCAAAGAATTTGCACCATGTCTGCAGGCTACACTGCATTCGTTGACACCATCTCCTTTACTTTGACTTAGGTTCTGCTGTGGTAGCCTGTCCACCTGGGTGTGGCCTTGCGTAAAATTTGTTAATTTCTCCACTTGCTGGTGCCTGCATTTGTCCTGACGTTGATACTGCTGGGGGTCCTGTGCTGTTCATATCTGTATGATTAGATACTTATATATAATGCTTAGAATATTGTCTTATTGTCTCTGTATTTATTTTATATTGACTTTGCCATCATGTAATCCTAATTTATCTTACCATGACTGTTATGCTTCTCCTGATGTCAATGTATCTGCCTTGCTTGTGTCATGTTGTACAGTACTCTGTATGTAATTGTAACTACTGTACTCTCCCGGGTCGTACCTGAAAATATGCATATGTTTTGTCTAGTGTACTTACCTGGTCAACAAAAACTAAATAAATAAATTGTTCTTGTGGTGTAATTTTTTTTTTTTGTTCTGATATCTGAATTTTTGGAAACAGAAGTTCCTGCAATGGCCTGCAGATGTTGCAATTCAGCATTTATACTGTGCATGCATCCCCTCAAGCATGATCTGGGGACAGCAGTACAGAGGTGCACCAAGTAATAGGTGATCTAGGGAAATAAACATTCTAATGCACACTTTGGAACACTTTTGATTACCCAGGGGGGTGGTGTGGTGTCCTTTGCAAGCACTTAGTGCCATTCCCATTTGAATACTAATAATTCAGCCATCCAGGGGACACAGCTTCAACTGAGGAGGGGTGCATACCTTGCAAGCTTTTGTCATTTGAAAGAAGGCACAGTATAATAAAGGATACTTCCTCTTCTCATTGAGGAGCAAGGGCCCCTGGAAACACTCTGTCACATTCCCAGCTGAATACTTAATGAACCAACATGCCAGGAGTTTTACTTAGGAGATGGGGGGCCCTTGGAAATACTTTGTCACATTCTCAGTTTTGGAGAGTGGATTCCATGGAAACATTCTGTCACATTCACAGCTGAATACTTAATGAATCAGCATGCCAGTGGTTTCACTTAAGAGAGACAGCCCTTGGAAATATATTGTCACATTCCCAGATGAGGAGAGGGGGCCCTTGGAAACACTCTGTCTCATTCCTAGCAAAATACATAACAAATCAGCCTGCCAGGGGTTTCACTTGGGAGAAGGAGCCCTTGGAAACACTCTGTCACATTCTCAGTTTAGGAGAGGGAGCCCTTGGAAACATTGTGTCATATTTACAGCTGAATGCTTAATGAATCAGCATGCTAAGTGTTTTACTTAGGAGAGGTGGCCCTTGGGAATACTCCATTGCATTCCTAGTTGAGGAGAGGGGGCCCTTAGAAACACTCTGTCACATTCTCAGTTTAGGAGAAGAGGGCATTGGAAACACTGTCACATTCTCAGCTGAATACTTAATGAATCAGCATGTCAGGTGTTTAACTTAGGAGAGGGGGGGCATTGGAAACACTCTGTCACATTCCCAGTTGAGGAGAGGGGGCCCTTGGAAACACTCTGTTACATTCTCAGTTTAGTAGAGGTGGCCCTTGGAAACACTGTGTCACATTTTCAGTTTAGGAGAGGTGGCCCTTGGAAACACTGTGTCACACTATAAGTTTAGGAGAGGTGGCCCTTGGAAACACTCTGTCACATTCTCAGTTTAGAAGAGGTGGCCCTTGGAAACACTGTGTCACATTCTCAGTTTAACAGATGTGGCCCTTGGAAACACCCTGTTACATTCTCAGTTTAGCAGAGGTCGTCCTTGGAAATGGTTTGTCACATTCTCAGTTTAGTAGAGGTGGCCCTTGCAAACACTGTGTCACATTCTCAGTTTAGGGGTGATTGCCCTTGGAAACACTGTGTCACATTCTCAGTTTAGAAGATGTGGCCCTTGGAAACATGTCACATTCTCAGTTTAACAGATGTGGCCCTTGGAAACATTGTGTCACATTTTCAGTTTAACAGAGGTGACCCCTGGAAACACTGTGTCACATTACTATGTCACATTCTCAGTTTAAGAGAGGGGTCCCTTGGAAACACTGTGTCACATTCTCAGTTTAGAAGAGGTGGCACTTGGAAACACTGTGTCACATTACTTGTAACATTCTCAGTTTAAGAGAGGGGGCTCTTGGAAACACTGTGCTACATTCTCAGTTTGGCAGAGGTGGCCCTTGGAAACACTGTGTCACATTCTCAGTTTGTCACATTCACTGTTTAGAGAAGAACACAGATGACAGTCATCAACTGGCTGCACATGCAAGCCTGCAACTGTATACAGCAGCAGACAGTGCACCCCACCACACACCTACCTTTGATGGCTCCTCCAGTGACCACGACTCCCCCACATTGTTTTTGTGCTGGGCATCCTGGCTGCCCACTATCCAGGACAGGAAGTCCATAATGAAGAATGGCAATGACCACTGGTGCTTTCTTGCCACCACCACCACCACCACCAATGTTTCCCCTTCAGGTTGGTTCCACCTCTCCAGGACTGTCCATCCCAGACATCCATGGAAATTCTGTGGAGACATAAAGGTGGAGACAACATCAGTGACAATGCACACATAGATACACCATGCACCATAAACCCATGACAAGTGTGTACTGTGTACTGCACTTACCTCTGTGGGCTCAGTCACCTGCCAGATCACCTCCCTCTGAGCAGTCCAGATATGTTGAGAGGGACACCCTACACAACTTTCTGGGGTATACACTGAGCCTCCACACACTTAACGTCCGCACATCACACACTTGCATAGCCATTTTGATGCAAGGTACTGCACTGAACTGGGACAGCATTCTGAACGTCAAAGGTCATAGGTGAGATGTTCATTGGAATTCATATTGTGGGGGTGACATTTTGGGGAAAATGGTTTGAACAAAGTTAAACACAAGTATCCAGCAGAGTATCACAATAGAGGAGCTGTTCGATGCCTTCACCTCTGTTGAAGTTACTATACAAATGTTAGCACCTATCCCAGCATCCCTCCTCTCAATATACAATAGGTGGAGCTGGACTCAGCATCAGCATCAACAGTCAACAGGTACTATATCACTGGGCACAGTGGTGCATGACTGCAAACTGTGCAAATGTGGGACGCTGCTTCTGCAATACACTCAGAGTTCCATTACCCCGGGGATGGATTCAGAGATTAAACTTGCCCTTGTGTCTGTGAAGCAGCTTTGATACACTTGCTCTATGTTTACACAGTACATTTACCTACAGTACATAGCCCCACATACCCCATTTAATTTGAAATTCAGATGATAAATGCATAGAATTTCAGAGTTCAAATGGTGTGCATGGTACCATGATGCCAGATCTTTCATAGAGGAAATTAATGAACTAAAGTAACTGCATTTTTTGACAAGACCCTGCACCAGAGACACGATTAGCAAACCAGAAATCTCAGTTCAGGATGCTGCATGGCTAAGTGTTAGAACCTGACACTGCAACACAACACTACCTATTCGCTATCATCTAGACCAGCGGTTCTCAAATGGTGAGGCCAGCCTCCCTGGGGAGGCCCCAACCTGTTCAAGGGGAGGCTCAAGCAAGTCTGAAAAAGTACTGTATTTAAATTTTGAGTTTTATATATTTTGTGTGAAGAGATGAAGCAAACTGAAAGAGAATAATAGTAGTAGGTGAATTTTATGTATTTATTTACTAATAGGTGACAAGGGATGGTGAATGAGCCAAGGCTCATTTCAGGTATACCGGGAAGGGTAGGGAGTGAATACATTTAAAAGGTAACTGAAAACAATCAAGAAATATAGAATGAGCAATGGTACAAATTAACGTGAACAATAAATTAATAATGAGTGGTGGTAATTGATCAATTTGTAAACTGATGGCAGAACAGCCCAATACAAAGGGTTGAGCATAGAAGTGCTAAGAGCAATAGCAAGAAGGAGCAAAGTAACCCCTGAGAAGTTGCTTAGGAGGAGAGAAGGGGGAGGAGAGGCAAAGTGTGTAGGAAGGTTATTTCATATAGAGAGGAAACAGAGGAAGTAGTCTGACCCATGAAGGTACTGCAACAAAGGGTAACAATGGTTCAAGAATGAAAAAAGCAGAGCAATTAGGCTGGTCTGTGTGTGTTGGTGGGGTTACAATAAGCTGAATAATAATATTTTAATTATTTGTTATTCAGATAAAACCTTTGATCACAGGAGCTCTTTCTCAAAAGTTCCAAGTCAGTATAAGACAAAGAAAATACAAAAATTACACATGCCCTCACAATGCAAAGTATCATGGGCTGCATATGCAAATCACCACAGAATGTTATGTTGGTCCAACTTTAAGCAGAATTGCATGGTGCCGAAAGGCCTCTCACACAGTTTGCAAAGGGTGCTAACAGAAGACATAGACACATGTTTCGTCCTACCAGGACTCATCAGTATGCCTCGTCTGTTTGACACCCCAGTGGAATGGACCAGCTACCCTAAGGCAGTGTGCCTTGGATATATTGGTGAATCCATTAAAATAAAAACTATTTAAAGACAAAGAACCTCTGTGTGCAAACACTGAGGCAAGGGTTACCCAAAGGGCATTTGGCTGGGAAGCCAAGTTTCAAGAAAAATAAATATCACACATGCCCCCACAATGCAAAGCATCATGGGCTGCATATGCAAATCACCACAGAATGTTATGCTGGTCCAACTTTAAGCAGAAGACAAAGAACTGAATGTGAGCCAAGTACTCAAAGGGGTTTCAATCTATTTATGGTGTACTGCGCAAAGTACAGTACGTTATTTTTCTTTGGCGAGGCCCAAGATTATTTCAATTCAGGGGGAGGCTCAAAATCTTTTCCATGGATTTGGGGAGGCTCACTGTGACAAAGTCCGAGAACTATTGATCTAGACTCTTTGACACCCATCCCCAAAGGCTGTGGTTTGCGAACCTGAGATTATGCCTTAGGATGCTGCCAGACCGGGTGTTTGGCTAGAGCAGGTATTACACACTGATGCAGCAAAGATGTGGGATACAAAAAAATTAGTAAAACACTTACTACTGGAAAAACAAAGTTCAATTTAGTTATTACTTTTACATTGCAGTGGTGCAATCTCTGATGTGAACAATGGCTGGCATCACTTTATACATACTAACATACTAATTGCCAGCAGATTAGGCCATATGTTCTATCGAGTCTGCTCGAACCTCAGATCCCTAGTTGGGTACCGAGGCCCTCCCCTCCCTTGTGTTCCAGAAATCCCTATCATCCATCCCCACCCTCCTGGGCCAGGCCATCATCTGATACATCCGCTTTCTGTGTCTGTCCTACCCTCTCTTGAAGCCCTCCACTGTGGATCTCTGAACCAGCTCACCAGGCAGTGCATTCCAAGGATCCACCTCCCTCTCAGTGAAAAACTTCCTCCTCTTCCCCCCTCACCCTTCCAACTTCCAACTTCAAACGATGCCCTCTGGTGATACCTCCCTGCTTTAGTCTAAAGATCCCCTCCGTGTTTACCCTGTTTATTCCATTGAGGTACTTGAAGACCTCAATCATGTCACCCCTGTCTCTCCTCTCCTCTAATGAAAACAGGCAGAGCTCCTCAAGTCTGTCCTCATACGTCAAATCCCCTAGTCCTCGTATCATCTTAGTTGCCCTCCTCTGTACCCTCTCCAGGAGCTGTATGTCCCTCTTCAAGTGTGGTCTCCAGTACTGTATACAGTACTCAAGGTGTGGTCTAACCAGTCCACTGTACAGTGGCAGAATAACTTCCCTGCTGCTAGAGGTGATCCCCCTTACGATGCATCCCAACATCCTGTTTGTTTTGCTAGCCGCTCTCATGCACTGCTCAGAGTTATTCATACATGCATCCACCATGACCCCTAGGTATTTTTCCCCTGTTGAGGCCTCCAGCACCTCCCCTCCCAGGGTGTACCTGTGTTTAGGGTTTCACCTGCCCAAGATGTAACACCTTGCACTTGGTGATATTGAAATTTAATTTCCATGTGTGAGCCCACCTTTCCAGGGTGTTCTGGTCCCTTTGCAGGGCCAACCTCCCCTCTTCCCCCTCAACTACTGCTCCCATTTTGGAGTTGTCAGCGAAGAGGCTCATTTCACACCCTATACCCTCCCTGATGTCCTCCATGTGATCAGTATTTTTATTACAGTCTTCTACTTCCAGCACTCTCCTCCACAAGTGTCTTATGCAGCATATTAACTGAGAACAGTTCCCTGGCTTAACACACCTCCAAATGTAGTGCTTCATCTGATGTCACACCATCTCTATTGGATTCAGGTTTGGCAATATGGGGGGCATCCTCCTGACATAATTCACTCCTTGGTCCTTTATGTACACCCCAGGCAATGCATGCTTTGGGTCATTACCTGAACAAGAGAAAAAACACAAATATATTGTGGTGCCCTGATGGTAGCGTGTGCTGGGATCCACTAAGACAAAAGGGTGACTAGAGCAACAGTGTCGTGATGACCCAAATAAATAACATACACTTTTACCAACACCAGTGCTGCTCCCTGCAGGTGGAATGGCAGGAGTGCACTTCAGGTTCCCAATGAGGTGGATATTGTCACCTGACAAAGAGAGGTGGGAGTCATGAATGAGGTTCAAATGCTTTACAGGATTTATTTATAACCAGAGAAAGGAAGACACGGTCACAGGGGGAAGGGGGGAAACTAATAGTTCTAAACTCCCGTACGAGTAGAACTCTAAAGAACCTATAAGAGGGTGACTCTATGATAGAACTGGCTATAACAGTTACGCTGAAAGAGCATTTCACACAATCGAGATCTGACAATTACTGTAAGAATAATTTCACTTTACCTCTGTGGTGCACCTCTTACCAAGTGACTAATACCTCGGAGTACTCCAAACCTAAGAACTTCTACAGCATGCTATAATAAAACTCTATAACTGTTATTATTGGCAGTTCATGCATGGTTGTTACTTTCTCTGTCATTGTGGGGTTATTCCATTGTACAAAGAAAGACAAGTCAAATGGAATTCATGCAAAGGGGAACAAGTAGGCTGGCTGGCCAGTGTGACTGTGAAGACTTCTTGTGGGATTAGAGGGATACAGAGAGGTTTTCTTTTTTTAATTTTTTTATCACGACTGCTATTTATGTGCTCCCATCCGACCGACCCTTCCAGCCTCATCCCCCGGAATTACTGGCGCTTACCTTGCCCTGCCTGGGAGTGGTACCTGTGGGGAGTCAGTCTTCATCCTGCTGCTGGCATGTTTTTCCCCTCTGATTTTCTCCCAGGGCCCCCAGGAGCATGAATGCATGTGTGTAAAGGCACACTTGCGCCGTACAGCCCCAATCACGACCCCTTTCCCTCACCCCATGGCCTAATGCCTGGGCACCCTCTAAGCCTGTGCTTCCCCTAGCCTCCACTGGGGGTCACTATTGGCTGAGGGATGCCACACTTCCTCCCCAGAGAGGAAAGCTTGCCTGCTGACAACTCCATACAGCTCCACCCACCCACCCCTACTGCCGACCTCCGACGACCCGGGCTCATTCCCGAACCTGGGTTGCCAGCATGGATCAAGGTAAGGCACCACGCTTCAACACCGGGCCGGCCCAGAGAGGTTTTCTAAACAGACCATGAGTCCACTGGCCACACCCACGTCTCTGTGTTGCCGGAAATAAGAACAAGCATGAAGATTCTCTCAGCTAAGGACCCAGTGAGGGCCACTGGAATTGAAGCACAAAGGATCCAGCCACAGCCCATTGCTGGACAGCTGGGATGAGATGATGAATGCAGTGACTACACAGTCACAGCCCGCTTGTGGACTGCCGGGTACAGAAGATGCAAAATACCCCTGCCACAGCCTGATGGTAGACTGCTGGGTATGGAAGATACAGAAGAACCCCTGACACAGCCCACTGGTGGACTGCTGGGTATGAAAGATGCAGAAGATAATGGGAGGACTCAATGGAAATTAGGAACCAAGATGAAGTCTTCAGGCGTCGAATGGATGACAGAGTTCTGGGTGCCAAGGCCGGATGAGCCAAGGACTGATGTAAAAACAATAAACAGGATGTTGATTTGGGTAACTGGAGTAGAAGATCTGGACTGCACTATGATGCGGATGGCAAAATAAGAAAACAGACCACAGAATCTGCACTGGGCCAGGCCGTACACTGGGACTGTTAGAGGAAAAACAATAAATGTGACGTTGCAAAGGTACGCTGCAGACACGAATCTTCAGGAGTACTGCTGCAGATTGATTCTGGGATGCACTCGTAGAATACTCTTAACAGGTTGCTGAAGACTGATTTGGAAATACACTTGTTGAAGGCCCTCTAAAGGTTGCTGAAGATTGATTCAGAAATACACTAGCACACGATGCTGGCACAATGCAATATAACTGTAGTTTGAAGGCGATTATTCCATTCAGGGAAAAATTATTGCAGTTCAATTAAATGTTGCAGTTTGAACAGTTATGGCCAAATGTACAGTCTCTGAATGTCCAGACCATAACAATGAGCAAACCTTTAACAATTCCTCTGGGTGGTTGCTTAACTGAAGTGGGGCCTCATTTTTACTAGATCGGGCTTCCCTAAGAATATTGCTACAAGCAACTTGTCAGAGTGGAGTTCATCTAACAACCTTACTATATTTGTAACTATGGGTAACTAGCTGCTAAAAGCTGGATGGCCCCTCTGACTCTGTGGGGTACACTGACTAGGTGAGTCATTTCAAACTGCACAGTACCTGGTTGCCCTTTTAAGCTAAGGACCTACTGTGGCTGGGCCCCTTTAAATACACTCTTGGGCCTGTTGTGGCTGGGCCCCTTTGAATACACTGGGCCTACTGTGGCTGGACCCCTTTGAATACATTCTTGGGCCTGGTTGCCCTTTTAAATGTCTCTTGGGCCTGGTTGCCCCTTTAACTATCTCTCTAGCCTGGTTGCCCCTTTAAACACATGCTTGGGCCTTTCCTACCCTTGCCCCATCTTAACTCTGCCTTTGGGGCCTCCCCTATAAATATTTATATTTCTTTTGCAGAGCCTCTCTATCTGGGCTCCTCTCCTGGGTGTCACTAAGTCCCAAATTAATATTAATAATTGTTAATTTGGCCCTTAGGCCCACCCACGGCTCTTGGCCATTTCTTCAATCTTCATGCCTAGCACCTTTAATTAAGAAAAAAAGAATAAACTTTTGTTTACGCATTGGTGGTCAGCACCTTGCAGGTGTGCAGCCGCGGACTGACCGCCCCGGCACGGGGTGAAGAAGGTGAAATCGGGAGATGGGAGGAGTGTTGCAGAGGAAGGGGTTTTTGGGTAGCAACATGGGTGACCAGGGACCTTGCAAGGTCCCAAACTGTTTCGGGGACGATGCAGCACTGTTAACACCGCTTCCAGGGGACCAGCACAAACTCTTGAAAATAAATAAATAAATGGGGCACCAAGCCCTTCTTCTGGGAGCAGGATGACTTCTCCATGGGTCCGATAGCTCCATGGACCACACGACACATCAAGTATGCAGTTTTCAGTGACTGAAGGCAGCAGAGGCACACAAGAAAGCCCTCAGGGACAGCTTCAGTCCTCCAGGCAAACTCTTCATGTCCATCCTCACTTTCTGTGTCCTCTCTCCTCCACAGTCACCACGATTCTCCCTGTAACAACTTATTTTTTTAAACAGCAACACTCTGGGTTCTGATTCTGGAATGCAGGGCATGTGCTCCCCAGCATGGCCTTCTATTCTGGACACAATGCATACATATGCCACGCACTGGCATAGACATATTAAACTTGGCATTTCTGGCTTTATTTACTGTACATTACTTTATGCAGCAGTGCGGTTGGAGGTAATTTACTGTTTTCCCCTAAGGTGATGTCTGTATCTATAACTTGGGCACCTGGGCATTTCTTGGGCACCTTATGCTTGCTGGGGCACCATTCTTTTGTTTTCTGTTGAGCCCCCAACTTTGGGGCACTACAGATTCGGACCCGCCACCCGATACATGTCCCCATGTATCCCCAAATTTCCTTTTTATAAAGCCTATTGCATTTGAATGAGCTACTATAGTACTATTTAGATGGGGACCATTTCTAAAATCTGTAAAACTTTTAAGTAGGCTGTATAACACTTTTCTTAATTCTACTTTCATATTCAGCTTTAAAAGTTCGGATACAGTCCTTTTAACTAAAATCTATAATTGCTGTAAACCAACAGTTCTCAAACTTTGTCATAGTGAGCCTCCCCTAAGCCATGGAAATGATCTTGAGCCTCCCCAAAATACTGAAATATTTTGGGGCCTCTCCATAGAAAAATAGCCTACTTTTCACAGTACATCAGAAATACATTGAAACCTCTTTGCATAGCTAGCTCTCATGTTAAGCTTATTGTAACCCCCTCCAACAGGACAACCTACTTGCTCCAATATTTTGACTCTCGAACCATTGTTACCCTTACTGCCATACCTTTATGGGTCAGACTGCTTTTCTGTTTCCCTGTATCTGGAATAACCTTCCTGCCAACCTCTGCCTCTCCCCTGCTCTTAAGCAACTTCTCAGGGATCATTTGCTCCCTCCTGCTCTTATTCCTAGTACCTATATGGTTAACTCTTGTATTTGGACAGTTCTGCTGCCAGTCTAATTGATCAACTGTTCCTCACATTGTTAGTTTATTGTTCTTAATTTGTTTCACTTGTATTCATTTTGTATTGCTTGAGTATGCTGCAGTTACATTTTGAATTATATTATCTCACTACCCTTCCTGGGTACACCTGAAATAAGCCTTGGCTCAGTGTACAGTACCTTCCCTGGTCACAGACTTGTGAATAAATACATAAATTCTCCTACTATCATCCTCTTTCTGTTTGCCTTATCCCTTCACACAAAATCTATAAAGTTCAAAATTGAAATATAATACTGTTTCAAGACTTGCTTGAGCCTCCCCTGAAACAGGTTGGGGCCTCCCCAGGGAGGCTGGCCTCACCATTTGAGAACCCCTGCTGTAAACTATACTTTTAAATGAATTACCAAGACTCTAAATATTTCTTAATCTCTAAGGTGTCTCAGTAGTGGGCTCAGAAGAGGGGAAGAGGTGTGCTGCTGCTGCAGGCCCTCATAGCCCTCAGCTCTGACAAAGAGCTATATTTTTGTTAGAGGTGTGTGTTCTCACCTGAAGAGGAACACAAGAAGAGCCAAGTGAAGTGGTAGAGATGCAGGGATGGGGGGAAGGATTCAGCCTACTTCCAGGGGCAATCCTCTGGTCCGGCTAGGGGAAGAAGAAGCTGCCTAATTTTAGGTTTGTGCTGAGGCACCAGAAGTTTGGATGGGATTTCTTTGAAGAGAAAAAGCCTGTGGGGCACCTGCAACCAAGGGGTGAGTCTGCTCTAATAAAGGGCCAATGTGTTTTCACCTGAGACAAGATGAATTTAAGTGACTGTTACTGTGGGGTCAGGAAAAGACAGCCAAGTACAGTTTTGAAAGTTGTGGGAATTGGACTGCTTAACTCTGTGGGGGTCTAGAGAAATGGACACAGCCACTCTTTAAGTATGTTTCAAGTTCAGCACAAGTGGGATGGAAGAACAGTAGATTAAATGTGACATACATTTAAAGAGAATCTACACAGTAAAGTGTTTTCAAGGATGAGGTGTTAAAGTCCAGAGAAATGGCCTGGTATGAATTATGGGAGCGAGAGGTGGGAGATCCCCCCATCAGTAGTAACTAAATTCACCTCTACGGGTTTGCTTTGGGACACCTGTTGCCTTCTTTCAGGTACTTGGCCAGTGCCTGAGGAAAGTACCCAGATGTGGGATTGATGAAGAAGATTCCCTGATGGAGCCAGAAGTGCTCAGAGGTGGTTTAGGGAGCCACCGAGAAATGTTCCATGCTATCTGGAAAGTGTCCAAGGGCTGGCATGAGAGCCGAGTCATGGAAGGAAGGTAGTCCAGAGGGCTGGCAAGGGAGCCGAGCCAGGGAAACCGAACAAAAAGTTGAGTTAGGCCGAATGATCAGAGTGTTTCGAAACCTGAGGGTTTCAGTGTAAACAAGATGTGTTCTAATGTCCATAATTCTGCATTAACAGGAGTGTAGCCCTGTGGGGGGTCCATCTATGCTTTGCTATTCTGTTGGATGTGAATAAAAGCCACACTTTAGAATCCCAACTTCTGGTATTGGACATTACAGTTATTGCTTCCTGTGTCCAGAGTTATCTGGGGGCCCCTGTGCAGAGTAGCCAAATCTAATCACCATGCCTAGTGACACCTTTCTCCCCAAGTTTTAACTTATAAAAATGGAATCACCATGTCATAGGACCCAGTTCCCTCAACCTGTTCACTAGCTACACAGGCAGGAGTAGTTGCCCTCTCAGTTTAGTGCCGACTGGGGGTTACATCATGGAGACTACCGCTAGGATTCTGTTGAAATTTGGGAGAAGGAAAAAGAAAGGTTGCTCGGGTGATGGCTAGTGTTTGGCTATCTGGCAGCGGGTAGTCCAAAAAGCTGAAGCAATGTAAACTAAATGTGCCACTGTGTGCTGCTGTCTATTTGCTGTTGTGATATTGCCAACTGTTTACCAAGGAGCAATAAAGCCTGAGTGTGTATGCCCTTGTCCTGCATCAAATTACAGCATTTGCCAGCTTTTAAAAGTATTTGTGACTGAATAAAGTATGGAAAACTGTGGGTAGCAAAAGGAAAATTGTGCCCTAGATGTTGGAAATGCTTTCTGTGTGGACTGAGAGACTTGTTCTGCTTAATGGCCATGAAAAATGGTTAAAATGGGCTCCTGCCGTGGAGTCAGTTGAAAAAAAAAAGTGTGATTTGCAGTTTAAATTTTGCCTGCTCGACAATTGCCATGAGGAGAAGATCATTCGAGAGGAAAGAGGCTCATTTGCATGGCATCGAGTGATTGGTGAGACTGCAGTCAGTCCCACCCCCAAGCCAGCTCTAGAGCGACTGCACAGCATTCAAGAGGGAGAATGAATGGAGTGTGAGAACTGGCTTGTTAGGAGGAGCGTCATGGTGATTGAAAGCACTGTAAAAAGTTAAAATTTGACTTTTTCTGTTTAAATTCAGGCTCAACCTGCATCTCGATCGACTGGACTGTGAGTGTGGTGTTCAGAGGGACAATCAGCAGGACTGCCAACCCGCTTCCCTCCAGAGGCCTCCAAGACTGGCTGCAGGCCGTTTTTTCCATTGCAGCAAACAGCTACTGATAACAGTGAGTACAATCCGAATGAAATGGCTCAAACTGTGATTTCACCAAAAGCCAGCTGAATCTATGTGTAGCAGTGTAATCACTTTGTAAAGAAGGACTGTGCCAGTTTAACCAACTAAAAGCAAGAATTCTGAGCAACAGACTGTGAGCATAATGATAGGTTCAGCAACAGTATAATTTTCAGAGCCATGTGAGAGACTGTGAGTTGTATGAGATATGCTGCAAGAAATACAGGCAATCCTGTGCTATGAAATACTGAGGCTTTAAGGGACTGTAAGCTAGAGCAATGTCTTCAGTGAGTAAAAAGTCCGTGGTAAATCATATAAATGTGCTAGGAAAAAGAACAGTGCAAGTTTGTGCAGTTTGAGCAAATTTATCAGTAGAGTGTGTAAATCGGATGTGCAGTGGCTTGACACATTTACAGAATGTTGATGCGTAGGAGTGCTGCCGCTGCCATTATAGGGTGGGGTAGTATGTAAACACAGCAGCAGAGGGGCCATTTTGAAAGGAAAAAAAAGTTTTCAGTGATGTGTGACTTGCAATAACAGTGAGCTTTATTTGTTTTTTCTCTGTAGTTATGGCTTCAACACCAGTCCACTACCCGGATCATGCCCGGGCTGTGATAGCAGTAGAAGTTAACAAGCTAAAGGACATTAAGAAATGTTACTACGGGGGATGACTGCCTCCTCATGTAGCGATTCCTGGATATCCAGTGCAAGTATGTGTGATGTGCTTAAATGCTGGAAGGGACGTCTTCATGGTACCTCACTGTTCTGGGTGCCTAGAGAAATATGGTTTGTTCAAAGCGCCCAAGATTCGTTTGGTTCTCACATGGACAAAAGTTCAAGAATCTGCAGTTGGCAACACACAGCACCAGGCGGAGCCTGTTGGAGAAGGCCCCTCAGAGTGTGGCACAAAGCAAGAGGGTGCAGATTTACAGACAGAACAATGTGCTGATGTTTCAGAGTCCGAGTCGCAGAGAGACATTTTGAGAAGAGCATCAGTAGACCCTGGGAGAGAGGGACCTAGCCCAAGTCTCATAGGTGAAGATGAGACAAGGGAGGCCTTTGAATGGGAGGTTTCGACCTCTACGCCCAGCGAAGAGTGGACAGTCTCAGGAGTGAGGACGACTGCTCACTCCTGGGCACAGATTCTCAGTGAGGAAGAAGAAGAGGTGGAACCTATGTGGCCTGAAGAAGAAGGCGTGGGTTCACAGCCTCCAGTTCCTGGCTTAGAGGAACGCATGGAAGAGAGTGGTGACTCTGCAGCTCTGTCCCCACCAGGAAGAGTTAGAGATCCATTCTATGTGGCATTGAGTATGCGTAGCTGGCAGAACCAGGACTGGCCACCCCCAAGCCAAGCCAGAGGTCGCAAGCTGACCAAAGCTAGTAAAGAGGAAAGACTGGTTCATAGGAAAACAAATGAAATCCATTGAGAATCATTTCCTACCTTTCCTCAGAGAGTCTGGGAGGAGATTGAGAAAAGCAGGAAGTCCTGGATTTTGGAAGAGGCAATGAAACATGTGCATCCTGGTGTAAACAAGTATGTCAAGAACAGAATGTTTCAAGAAAAATACAGCCAGTGGAAAAGAGGCAGGACACTGTTTATTGACACTGTTCGAATTGTGGATGGAGAGGGACATGAAACCTTTCACAGTGTGGATTATGAGTGCCCAGACGGGGTAATAATTCCAGCACTTGACCCGTTGTGCTATTGGCCACAATGCAAAGACCTCCTTGTGAATGTGTCCATGCCTACCAAGTGGAAAGCAGAGCAGTGGTAGCCAGTGCTGCCACTCCAGCAGTTGCCATACCTATGTTGTTCCACCAGACTGGCATTTCAGGACCAGGTGCCCCACATTCATCAGTTCTACAGTGTACTGGCCTACCAGATTTCATCAATTGGCCCACCAGATGACTTCAGATCCAGAGAGGACACCAGCCCAGCTGTATCCTGACTCATCGCCTGGGTATTGGATGACTTCAGACCAGCTGTTTTCCTTTTTGTTCCTGTTCCAAGGTTTCATCTCCTAGATGACATCAACCCAGCAGTTTCCAGATGTGCCTTCCTTTTGTTTCCCGGAAGATATCTGCCCAGCTGTATCAGAAGAATGCTGCCAGGGAGAGTCTTTGGCCGAGGACCAGGTGTGGTACCATTTTCATTCTACAAGGGACTGGTAAGTCCAGACTTTTCTATTCCTATGACACTGCAGTACACACCCTACAGTAGCAGACTCCAGATGTTTGAACTGTCCTCAAAGACTCTCCCCTTCGGGACTTTGGCCTGCGAGAACTGTGCTTCACCGGGCTCCGGCCCAGGAGAGACTCTTTAATGGACTTGCCTTCGGGCACTGTGGTCACTAGATGGGACTTTTAGGGCACTCCATCCCCACCCCCCGATATTGTGTATTCTAAATAATGTCATTGTTTTCTACTGTTTTCTAATGTTTGTACTGTTTTTTCTACTTTTCTAAAAAATCTTTTTTGGGATTCTTCAGTGTTTTGATGGTAGGGGTTTAGATAGACTGTGTATGCAGATTAGGAGTGTGTTGTCTTTCTTTTTCTTGCAGGTGTTCCTGAAGAAGATAAGACAAGAAGAGGAGGAGGGACCCAGTGGAGTTCCTCAGTAGTACTTTAGAGTGTAGTGTTTAAAGTACTGTTGTTATTGTTGTTGGTTACTGTGTGTAACTTTTTTCCTTTCACAGGTATGGTTGTGGGGGAGTGTGGGAGTAATGCATAATGTATGGTATTAGCTCCTGGTGTGTGGTTGTATGGTGTCCAGGGTTGGGGGGAGATCCCCTGTTTGTTTTGTTTTTGGGAATTTAGAGTTAGAGGCAGACAGGTTTTCCTTAGAGGGCTAGGGGGAATAGACAGGCTGTGGTTCTGAATGGCCGTAGGAGTCGCAGCACTGATCCATTATGGCTATGCTCTGGACAGTTCTTCCAGAGCCACTGGGTACCCATAGTCAGCGGGTAGAGTAGAGTAGAGGCTGATGCATCAGCCGATGGCCTCTGAGCCCTTAGTGTTGCCTGCCTGTGCCTAGCACATGGTAGGAGGGCGCCTGATCACCCCTCTCCGTAGGTAGCACATAGGGTAGGATGGTCTAGGCCGGGTAACTAATGACTGCGGACAGTCATTTTCCTGGCCTAGGGTGAATGTAACCCCACTGTTACACGGGGTTACTAGAATCCCAGTTAAATCTAGTGGCAGGCAGGGACAGGCAGCTAGTGAAACGTCAGTTAAACGTATTTCACTATGTCTTGCTCTGTTTTCAGTCTCTGCTGAGCTGGAGCTATGACATCATTTAGAACTGTTGCAGCTGCATAAGCCACACTGGAATGTTGCAGCTAGGGAAGTTAAGATAGAATGTTGGGGAATTTGAAGTCAGTTCAGTAGTGAGCTCAGAAGAGGGAAGAGGTGTGCTGCTGCAGCAGGCCCTCATAGCCCTCAGCTCTGACAAAGAGCTATATTTTTGTTAGAGGTGTGTGTTCTCACCTGAAAAGGAACACAAGAAGAGCCAAGTGAAGTGGTAGAGATCGCTTCCTGTAGTTCAGGGCCCCATCCCTGCGGGGATGGGGGGGGGGATGGATTCAGCCTACTTCCAGGGGCAATCCCCTGGTCCAGCTAGGGTGAGAAGAAGCTGCCTAATTTTAGGTTCATGCTGAGGCACCAGAAGTTTGGATGGGATTTCTTTGAAGAGAAAAAGCCTGTGGGGCACCTGCAACCAAGGGGTGAGTCTGCTCTGATAAAGGGCCAATGTGTTTTCACCTGAGACAAGATGAACTTAAGTGACTGTTACTGTGGGGTCAGGAAAAGACAGCCAAGTACAGTTTTGAAAGTTGTGGGAATTGTACTGCTTAACTCTGTGGGGTCAAGAGAAATGGACACAGCCACTCTTTAAGTATATTTCAAGTTCAGCACAAGTGGGGTGGAAGAACAGTATATTAAATGTGATATACATTTAAAGAGAATCTACACAGTAAAGTGTTTTCAAGGATGAGGTGTTAAAGTCCAGAGAAATGGCCTGGTATGAATTATGGGAGTGAGAGGTGGGAGACCCCCCCATCAGTAGTAACCAAATTCACCTCTACGGGTTTGCTTTGGGACGCCTGTTGCTTTCTCTCAGGTACTTGGCCAGTGCCTGAAGAAAGTACCCAGACATGGGATTGATAAAGAAGATTCTCTGATGGAGCCAGAAGTGCTCAGAGGTGGTTTAGGGAGCCACTGAAAAATGTTCCATGCTACATGGAAAGTGTCCAAGGGCTGGCATGAGAGACAAGCCATGGAAGGAAGGTAATCCAGAGGGCTGGCTAGGGAGCTGAGCCAGGGAAACCAAAAAAAAAGTTGAGTTAGGCCGAATGCCCAGAGTGTTTCGAAACCTGAGGGTTTCAGTGTAAAGAGGATGTGTTCTGATGTCCATAAATCTACATTAACAGGAGTGTAGCTCTGTGGGGGTCCATCTATGCTTTGTTATTCTGTTGGATGTGAATAAAAGCCACACTTTAGAATCCCAACTTCTGGTATTGGACATTACAGTTATTGCTTCCTGTGTCTGGAGTTATTTGGGGGCCCCTGTGCAGAGTAGCCAAACTTAATCACCATGCCGAGTGACACCTTTCTTCCCAAGTTTCAACTTAAGTTTCAACTTATAAAAATGGAGGCACCGCATCATAGGACCCAGGCCCCTCAACCTGTTCACTAGCTACACAGGCAGGGGTAGTAGCCCTCTCAGTTTAATGCTGACTTGGGGTTACATGAGCAAAAGTGTTTCTGATACGAACCTCTTAGGAGGGATCCCAAAATTGGCTCTTTGAGATCTGCGGGGAAAAGGGACTGACGATTTGGTAATAACAGGTTCTGTCTCTGTTGCATCTTCAGGCGTCAGCCTTTCAGAACAGTCTGAGTTAGCTATGAATGGGTAACTCCAAGGATTGACATACCAGTTCGTGGAAGTTTTCAATCTAGTAAAGTCAAAGTCAGTCTTTTCTACTGAAGTTCCTTGAGTGGTGCAGGGTGCCAGTCAATCTTAAACTCCTTTACCATTTTCAGTCTGGGTCTTATAAACGGAGGTCAGGGTATGGAATTGCCATGACAGTATATGGCTCTGGTTCCCATTCCAAGAGTGGGTTGTTCCCTTGATTGGTTCCTTTCCACCGGACACGCTCTCTGACTGACAAAGAGACTGTTTGAACTTTGGGATCTTCCCTTTCTTTTGTTATCCACGGATTATCACATCCTCCTTGTTTGGCAAGCAGCTTAGGTTCTGTTTGGGCAGTGACCATACCGCATGTGGCTTGCCCTCTGGAGATGGGACAATCGGACACTCTCTGAAAAGGTGTGTCACTCAACTGGAAATACTCTGCTTCTGGTAACATCCTAGGCAACTGTCTTAACTGTCTTTGTGGATTCACTTTCTCTTGTTCCAGCAGGTTCAGCTTCATTGCAAAGTTCGACACCTCTACCTCATGTCTCTTCCTTTGCTCCTTACTGTCTTCCTCCTGGAGCAGCAGCTGCTTCCTCAGTTCCTCCACAGTGAGCCAGAGCTCCTTGACCTCCCTGTGGAGCTGCTGCTTCTCTCTTCTTGCTGGAGGAGCTGTGTGGCTTGTTCTTTGGACTTACTCTTCTGCTGCCGAAGAGTCTCCATGAACTTTCCTCATTCTTGCTCCAACTCCGTCCTCTGATCAAGGATTTCCTGAGTCTGCTGTTCAAGTTTCCTGCAAAGTTCCTCCATCTCGGTGTTTGGCTTACAATCCCATCTGCTTGCTTCTGCCATTTCCACATTTATAAGTACAGGACGTTCATCTGGGTTGGTACTGCAAAATAGCAGTGGGCTTCTTATCTGGTTCCTCACCAAAGCTTTGTTCTGGTCTATCCTCTCGATTTCCATCCTGGTGTCCTCAAACAGTTGATGTCGCACCCTTTCGGTCTCATGCCTGTTGACAGGGTTCCTGAGGCATATCCTTTGCATGTGTCAACTGACACCACACCTCCTGCAGATGGGTCTACCTCAGGAGTCAGACTAGTTGATAGGACGCCGTCCTTCTTTTCTTCTCAGATGGGGCATCATCTCTCTTAGTCCTTGATTCCTTTCAGGTCGCTCACCATCGGGTCCTGGTCTCCAACCTTTCTTAAGATCCCAAACCTCTTGGCACACCTCCGTGACCTTCCTAGTGAGGGCAGTAATCTGTTCAGCCCATTCAGGATCAGACCCTGAGCTAGGCCTATGAAACGGGATCTGCATCTGGGCCATCTGGGTATAGCTCTAATCGGTATCTGGGTAATGATTCGGCTGAAATGGTCTCTCCGAACATGGTCCTGGCACTCACTGATTCTCCTGTCTCCATTCTCTGGTGGAGTATTCTGGCCACACAACACTGGGGATGTCATCTGTTGCTGTCGCACAGCAGCCTCTTCTCCTGCCCGGCTTGGGCCAAAAATGTGTATTGCTTTTTCATTAAAGTGTAGAAAGAGAACATCTGGATCTTGGAGCTGAAGCATTCGTAATTCTCTCCACAGAGCTTCGCTGAGGACCCCATCAATGAATTTCTCCATGATCATTTTGTCTGGGTCTTGCACTTCTCGGAGATCCATCCTTTCTAGAGCCCAGAGCACTTCTTGTGAACTTAGGGCATGTTTCCTCAGCATCTCTCGAGGCCTCTGCTTTAGAGAGAAAAACCTCATCTTAATTTCCGATATGGTCTGGGTATCAAAGGTATCTCACAACCTACTGAAAATCCGGTCTGCGGTGGCCTTTTCTCTTTCAGGCCATGATTGAACTTCTCATTGGGCAGCTTCCTTTAACTGTCCCAACAGTATTTCTATTTGCTGATGCTCTGGAACTTGATAATGCTGAAACATCGACTGGATTTTGGCTTTAAATTCTCCTAAAGTGCTGGAGTCTCCACCACCTGGCTCTCCTGTGTAGCTGGGAAGCCATGGCAGTCCAAAGTAGTATGGCATGGTCAACAGGGAAGGCTGCATTCATCCTGAGACTTCTCCTTCTCCTCTGTCCATCTCCCTACTACTTCCAGATCCTGACGGCATTCAAACTCTATTCCTTCTCTGGCTTTTGACTCTTTGGAGAACATGCTCTGCACCCTGCGGCAAAAATTTGTGGTGGTGTGGTGCCCTGATTTTTGTGACAAGAATGGCCTCTCACAAATTACCCCTGACATCACCCAACCAAATAGCAAAAACCCAAGTCGAAGCACCCTTCTAGACCTCATACTTGTTAACCAGCTGCATAACATCTCACATACAGGAGTATTCCACAATGACTTGAGTGATCACAGTGCTACCGCCTATATACGATGTACCCCAAAACCTTCCTTGACATCCACCTTTAAAATAAAAAGATGCCTAGAAAACTTTAGTCAGTACACCTTCCTAGCAGACCTAAGTAAGATTAGATGGCAGAACTTTTACTTAGCTCCTTCGCTTGCAGACGCTTACAACATCTTCCATAACCTTGTTTTGGGCGTGGTGGATGACTAGAAAAAGATCAACACCCTGGTTTACACCTACACTAAAAGCAGCCTTAAAGGATAGAAACAGATTGTGGAAAACAGCTCAAAAGACGAAATCTGATTCGGATTGATTGTCTTTCCATGTTGCAAGAAATTCCTGCACAAAACTGATCCGAGAAAAAAAGCACACTACTTTCAAACATCCTTAGAAGAATCCAAAAATAATTCTGCCAAATTCTGGAATATACTTAGAGAGATTGAGGGCTGTACTCCATCCTCTCTACTGCCTTCAAAGATTGTTGTTGGAGATACTTCATACACAGACAAGGCTGACATCCTGGAGTTACTTAATAACCACTTTGCCACAGCAGGCCTAGCATTCGATGTCTCCCCAGCTAGCAGGCTCCCGACTCAACCCAGTACTAAGGTTGTCCCATGCCTTGACAGTGTGAAAAGCCAGAAATCACCCACTTTTAGCTTCAGCCCAGTGACCTTTAAACAGGTTGAGGACCTACTACTGTCACTGGACATTAAGAAAAGCACTGGGGCCGATCTCCTAGAACCCTATTCTTGAAAATTGGTTACTACCACTTAATTGCCCCCATTACACATCTTTTCAATCTATCCCTAGCACTAGGTGACTTACCGGCAATCTGGAAAATCGCTCATATTATACCCCTTCTAAGTCTGGGGATACATGCGACCTGAACAATTACTGGCCAATTTCCCTACTTCCTATTTTATCAAAACAAATGGAAAAGATAGTTAATAACCAACTGAGAGATTACCTGGAAACCGAAAACTTGCTTAACACTGTACAGTCAGGTTTCAGACCAAAGCATAGCATGGTATCCACCATAGCCAAAGTAACTAGTGATTGGCAAAACTCGATGAACTCAAAAGAGTACATCTATGCACTGTTTCTAGACTTAAGCAAGGCTTTTGATACTGTCGAGCACAACCTACTTTTGTCTGCCTTGTGTCACCTCAGCCTCGATGCTATCACTATAAAATGTTTCAGCTGCTACCTTACTAACAGAATGCAACAAATCAAAGCTCAAGGAGAATTTTCCCTACTTAAGATTCTTCCACGAGGAGTGCCACAAGGATCTATCCTGGGTCCCGTCCTTTTTGCAATCTACATCAATAATTTAGACTCCAAGGTTCATGTGGCAAAGATGCACCTCTTTGCAGATGACACCGTGCTATACACTGCTAGTCCCTCCCCTGAGGTTGCATTTAAAGAACTACAGAATGATTTTGACATCTTGCAACATAACCTTCTTCATCTTAAATTGCTCCTAAATGCTAAGAAAACAAAAGTTATGCTTCTCTCCTCCCAACCGTATTTGCAAACCGCAAATACTCAAAACCTTACATTACATACCCTACTTGGTGAACCACTCGAAACAATGGACAGGTTTAAATATTTGTGATTTTGGCTAGACAGTAAGCTTAACCTAATAGTTCACTTGGACAAAACAGCTAAAAAACTGAGGCAGCGCCTGGGTGTCTTCTACTGCATTAGACACCTTCTCACCTTCGAAGCAAAGAGAAATCTAGTCCAAACTACATTTCTCCCCCTCTTAGATTATGCAGACATTCTCTATAGCCACTGTCCTAAGTCGACTAACTAAGCTTGATTCACTTTACCACCAGGCTTTGAGATTCATCACTAATACTCCTCTAAACACCCACCATTGCTTGCTTTATGCAATGATAGGCTGGACCTCCCTGACTGTCAGGAGGCAGAGAAACGCGTGCCTTTGGATCCACAGAGCAATTACTAGTAAACTACCCACATATATCACCAATCTCTTTACTCGAAGTTCAGGCTTCTACAGTTTGAGGCACTACTCACTTGTAATATCCAACGTCCCTAAAGTCAGAACTCAATATGGCACTGCAGCTATCACTTTTGCCCTTTCATCCCTTTGGAATGCACTACAGAAGACATTAAAGCTCTGCACCATTCCGGGCATATCTACTCTTAAGACCCTACTATCTTCTGTGCTGAAAGAAAATTGCATATGCCATCAATAATTGCCCAAATCCTAGAGTTGGCAACTCCCTACACTTTAGCAGTTATCCTGTTCCCCGCACTTCTCCTATAACCCCCCACCTCTTTCCGTCCCTCCCTATACTCCCCCACCTTTCCCACACTCCTTTTTCTACTACTCCCTACCCCCTCTTTCCCTGCACTCCCCTCACCTCCCAGTGTAAGGTACTGCATAGGTATTTTTTGGGTTGTTATGTTTATACAGTTGTATCATGAATAGCTTTGTATTCATACTGGGATAAATTATATGTATTCTGTAATAGGCATGTGCGTGTTGTCAGGTGTTGCAAAGTGGCACATAAACGGATAAAAATCCTTAACCTCCTTACTTGTTAGATGCACTATTGTGTTTATGTATCGTCTGTATAATTGTCATTGTATTGGTAATGTCCTCTATGTCTTCCAGGACCATCTTGTAAACGAGCCTGCTCAAAGGTGTATAGACTGGTAGAATAAAGTTTGATTGATTGATTGATTGATGGTAGTGTGTGCTGGGATCCACTAAGATAAAATGGTGGCTAGAGCAACAGTGTCATGATGACCTAACTAAATTGCACACAATTTACCAACACCAGTGCCACTCCCTACAGGTGGAATAGTGTGAGAATACTTCAGGTTCCAAACGAGGTGGATGTTGTCGCCTGAGAAAGAGAGGCAGGAGTCATGAATGAGGTTCAGATGCTTTACAGGATTTATTGTCAAACAGGGAAAGGAAGACACGGTCACAGGGAGGAAGGGTAAACTCACACTCCTAAACTCCTGCACAAGGAGAATTCTAAAATTCCTGTAAGAGGGCAACTCTAATGTAAGCATGACTGTAACAGCTATGCTGTAGGAATGCTTTTATACGAGAACTCTAAGATAAGAATGACTGTAACAGCTATGCTATAAGAGCGTTTTCACAAGATAAAGACCTGGTGACCACTGTAAGGATCACTTTACTTTACCCCTGAGGTGCACATCAGACTAAGTGACTACCACCCCAGAGTACTCCAAACACAGAGACTATTACAGTATGCTATAGCAAAACTCTATGACTGATGTTATTGGCAGTTCGTGCACGATGATGATTTTCTCTGTTGTTGTGGAGTTGTTCAGCTGTACGAGGAAGATCAAGATGAAAGGAACATGTACAAATCAGGGTAAACAGGCTAATTGGCCAGCTTGACTCTGAAGACTTCCAGTGGGACTAGAGGAATATGGAGAGGCTTTCTAAACAGACCATGAGTCCATCGGCCAGACCCACCTCTCCTAGGTTGCTGGAAATAAGAACACACACGAAGATTCTCTTGGCTAAGAACCCACTGAGGGCCACCAGAATTGAAGCACAAAGGATCCGGCCACAGTCCGCTGGTGGACAGCTGGGATGAAACAATGAATACAATGGCTACCCTGCCACAGCCTGCTTGTGGACTGTTGGGTACAGATGATGCAGAACACCCATGCCACAGTCCGGTGGTTGACTGCTGGGTATGGAAGATGCAGAAGAATCCCTGCCACAGCCTGCTGGTGGACTGCCAGGTATGGAAAGGGAACACTGTTTAACCAGGAGTAGCACACTAAGCCAAAGCTTGTTTCCAGATGCGACCTGGGAGATGGGAGATGCAGAAGATGATGGGAGGACCCCACGGAAATCGAGGACCAGGATAAGGAAGTCTTCGGAGAACGAAAGGATGACAGAGTTCTGGGCACCAAGGCTGGATGAGCCAAGGACAAATGTAAAACAATAAACAGGATATTGATTTGGGTAACTGGAACTGGAGATCTTGACAGAACTACAATGAAGATGGCAACACAAGAAAATGAACGGCGCAATCTGCACTGGGCCAGGTCGTACACTGGGACTGTTAGAGGAAAACAATAAACATCACATTGCAAGGGTATGGCTGCGGACATGGATCTTCAAGAGTACTGCTGCAGGCTGATTCTGGAGTGCACTGGTAGAATACCCTTACAAGGCTGATGAATACTGATTCAGAAATACACTCGTTGAATGCCTTTGGAAGATTGCTGAAGACTGATTCGGAAATACACTTGTGGAATGCCTTTGGAAGACTGCTGAAGACTGATTCAGAAATACGCTTAGCACACAATACTGGCACAATGCAAGGTATATGTGACCCATGGCAAATGCTCGTTTCAGAAAGCTTGCACAGTTTCAGTAGTTCAAAGGGAAAGTCACAGTTAGAACAGTTACGCTCAATATCACAGTTCCATCAATGGTGGTCAATGTCACAGTCTCTGAATGTCCAGATCACTGTAAATAAGCAGATATCTAGTTATCCCTCTAAGGGCAGTTCCTTAGTGAGGCCCTTGCTAGCTGTGGACATAACTGCAGTGGGGTCCCTCTATCTAAAACCAGCTCCCCTGGGCTGAGTCCCTGTTGGAGCACACAGCTCACTATACTGGGGCCCCTACTGTGAGGCTAAATACTGGGCCCCTTTAAATATGGGCTACGATGGCTGGGCTAAATGCTGGCAAGGTCTCTTTTAACTGTGGGGTACACTGTACTGGGCGCCTTTACTGTAGGGCTGCACTGTACTGGTCCCCTTCAATGCACTGGACCTGGTTGCTCCTTTAAACAATTATTTGAGCCTGTTGATGCCCCTTTAAAATGTTTCTTAGCCCAGAGCAAGGCCTTACTGTCACTCACTTCCCCCTTGTTCCGCCTTTACTCTTTCCATTCCTGAATATTTAAATTCTCTCCCTCAGGGCTTGTATGCCTCAGCCCCTTCACTGGGCGTCACTGTGCCATTTTAATATTAATATATTAAAATACTGTGCCCTTTTGGCCCACCTCCTCTCGACCAACTCTCTTTAATTTTCATGCATAGCACCTTTAACAACAAAAAAAAAAAGAATAAACTTTTGTTTAAGCATTGGCAGTCAGCACCTTGCAGGTGTGCTGCTGCCGACTCACTGCCCCGGCCCGGTTTGAAGAAGAATCGGGAGGTGGGAGGAGTGTTGCAGAGGGAGGGTTTTTCGGGCAGCAACATGAGTGACCGGGGACCCTGCGAGGTCCCAAACTGTTTTGCGGACAATGCGGCACTGCTAACGCCACCTTCAGGGGACTGGTACAAACTCTTTAAAATAAAATAAATAAACGGGGCACCAAGACCTTCTTCTGGGAGCGGAATTACTTCTCTGTGGATCTGATGACTCCATGGACCACATGACACATCAGGTATGCAGTCTTCAGTTGCTGAAGGCTGCAGGGGCACACAGGAAAGCCCTCAGGGACAGCTTCAGCCCTCCCAGCAAGCTCTTCATGCCCCTCCTCACTTTCTGTGTCCTCTCTCCTCCATAGTCACCAGGATTCTCCTTGTAATTACTTTTTTTTTAAAGCAACACTGTGGGTTCTGGTTCTGGAATACAGGGCATGTGCTCCCCAGCATGGCATTCTATCCTGGGCATAATGCATACATATGCCAAGCACTGGCATAGACATATTAAACTTGGCATTTCTGGCTCTATTTACATTACTTTATGCAACAGTGCTGCTGGAGAGAATTTACTGTTTCCCCTAAGGTTTTGACTGTATCTATAACTTGGGCACCTGGGCATTTCTGGGGCACCTTTCTTTTGCTTTCAGTTGTGCCCCTAACTTAGGGGCACTACAATATGTAAACACATAGAATACTGTGCTGTATATCCCCACCATTAACACATAGAACCTGTAAGTACAAACTGCTCAGGCTTAAACTCTGAAAAAGCCAATGTCCATCTGCAAACACTCGCATGATAAAGGGCACCAGTGTGTTGAACACTATCTCCTCTCTGAAGAAATCGCCATTCATGATGTCATTGAAGAGTAGTATCAGCCCTGGCCTGTGGCATGAGATGGTACCCAAGATGTATATTTTCAGGGTGTGTTTAGGCTGCAGTTTCAGTACAAGAAATTATTTTTTATAGAAAGCCACAGGGCAAGAAGACTACATCACTATGGTACTCTCTTGAGTAAAAAGAATGTTAGCAAATTGTTCATTTTCTTCCATCCACACCTTAGCCTGTTACAGCCACTTATGTTTGCTGCCTTCATGAATGAGAGGGCATATACTGTTGGAGGGAGAAAAGGGACATCAGTATCTTGCTCTTTTGAGGTACTGTACAGTACATTACCTGCAATACAGATGATACAACACAGATTCTCACACAATCGGTCAGTACGTTAGCAAAAGATGAAGAACTCACAGAAACAGGTAGGCTTTAAGTTGCTTTTGTGGTGTACACTACAGTGAAAAATCAATTACATACATACATGCATTGGGCACAGCACTGTACTTACCATGTTCTGCCATAACGCTATCCATTTTGATGTCGCATTCGTCTGACTGATTATATTGATACTGAGTGCTCCCTGTTCTGTCACTTTCCTGCTGCACTGCTCTCATCATCCTCCATTGTTAGCTGATCCACAATTTAGGAAAACTCACTGCAAAAGACATTAAACAAGCAATAACACCCTCCAGGGTGGACAGTATTGGGCAATACCGGACCGCCCAGGGGCGTAATGAGGCCCGACGCCACAGGCAGTGGGCCTCATAGCCCCTGGAAGGTTCAGTATTGCCCAAACCTCCCACCCTGGAGGGTGTTATTGCACTTAGTAAATGAGCTTCTTAGTTTTTTTAAACAAAATAGTTTATAACTTCTTTAAAAGTAGTGGAAATACTTCATTTTTATGTTTGCTTGCATGCGCGCATGTGCAAGAAACATATTGTGTCAGCTTGCTTGTAGTAGCGAGTTGTGGAGGTGCGGCAGTGTTGTAGCCAGTGCCAGCAGTCCATTGTGGGGCTGGTCTCTGTGGCACCAACAGAAGAGCAGGCTGTCCATGACAGCAGTAGTGTAGCATGCCACCAACTTGAAAGAATCTTGCCACTGCAATCAGGGAGCGCCTCATCATAAACAATCAGCTATTTTTGCTGCTGGGGCAGTCCCTGATTGCAGCAGCGAAATACAGCTTGCCTTGTCTTATGTCCCCTTTCAATAAACATGGCAGTGGCTTCACTGTCCACCTTTCACTGTCCGTACAGATGCCAACGGACAGCCACCACCTCTCACAGTCCCCATAAAAGCCGATGGGGGGGGCCAAATCCACCTGTAAGCATGGCCCTACCCAATTCATTTGCCAACGGGGTAGCCCAATCCCCATCGGCATAATATCCCTGCATTTGTTTTAAATTTCACTTTGCGGTGGCTATCGCCATCCACCTCTCACAGTCCTCATAAAAGCTGACGGGAGTGCCCAATCCCCCGTCACCATGCACCTCCTTAATTCATTTGCAGATGGGGGATCCAAATCCCTGTCAGCATAATGCCCCAACATTTGTTGTGTGTTGAGAGGGTGCCCAGTCCCCCTTGGCTCATGCACCCCCCCAACACTCTGTATGTGCTGTGGGGGTGCCCAATCCCATCGACTACAGCCAAGAAACACTCAGGTGGCACATTGGGAGCCACCAAGCGTACTAAACCACCTATAAATAAAAAAAACCTTCCCATGTTGTTTTTTTTTTTTAACCTGTAAAATTTGCTTCAGCAATGTGGCCCAACCTCTCCTCTCTCATTCTCTTCTCTACTGCTATGTTTTGCCACTTTCCTGTATACCACCATGACTGAATGTTGCTCACATCACATGTAATCTGTATCATACTGTGTTATTTATCAATGCTACTGTATGTAATCCTGGGTTGCCCCTGAAAAAGGGACCTCCGGGGCCTAGCAGGCTTACCCGGTCACCAAAATTTAATAAATAAATAAATAATAAATAAATAAAAGAAAGTTCTTCATTGAGTCTGGTGCCCCTCCCCAACCCACACCCACCTCTGTCCCCCTCCCACAACTCCCTTACCCCATGCTTACCTCTGGAGCCCAGCGTGACATTCTTTGGTGGACTGGGAACACATCTGCACTCTTCAAAGCCGACCATAAACTGAAGAAATGCTGGTAAGCTGTATAATGGGATAAATGGAGTTTTTTTAACTTATGTAGATACCTCGGCCATTTTCATGAATTTTGGCACCAAATTTTCAGCATGGGGTTACTGGGACCCCCTCTCATGAATTCAGTGACTGTCATCTGGTTATTCAGTCCTGAAAGGTGATTTCATGGTCACTGCGTGGAATCACCTTTTGGGAGCCATTAATGAAATGACAGTGTCATTGTTCATGAGGTGGGCTGCCAAAAAGGCTATGTTGCAAATTTGATAAAAAAATTCAAAAAAATGACTGTGTTACGAGCGTGCATTGTGCAGTTTCCACACACACTCGTAACCTCGCGAATGTGTAATATTTTCACTCAAGATTTTCAACATTTACATTTTTTCACACCTCCTTATGAACAGTATAGCTGTCATTTTTCACATCCTGGCCAAAATGTGTTTTTGCACTTCCAGCGCAGAATAGAGTGGTTGCTGTAGGAAATCAATGTTCGGGACAGATTAAGAAAATCATAGCTACATTGTTCATGAGCAGAGGTTCTAAAATGCCTATGTTAAAAATTTGGAGACAAATGTCCATAAAAAGACTATATTATGAGTGAGTGTTGCGAAGTTTCCATGCACCCCCATAACTTTGAGAATTTGTAATATTTTCACTCAAAATTGTCAACATTGTCAATTTTGCACACCTCCTTATAAACAGTTCAGCTGTGATTTTTCACATCCTGCCCGATCTGTGTTTTTGAACATCTGGCGCAGAATGGCACGGTCACTGTGGGAAATCAACGTTCGGGACAGATTAGCAAAATTACAGTGCCACTGTTCATGAGCAGAGGTCCCAAACGCTTTCATGAGGTGGGGGTTACAAAAAAGGCCATGTTGAAAATTTGTAGTGCAAATACCAACAAATGCCCAGGGCATTAGGGTTTCTAACCACAACGTCCTACCCTGTACAGACTGACAGGCATCAAGGGTGTGCCTTTGGATTGCTAACTGTAATACTCACACACTTCCACCCCCTACCCTGAAGTCAGTGACAGGCATTGAGGTGTGCCTTGGACTCTTTGGCCCCAGAGTTCACTCCATTCTCCTATACTGCATCCATTTCAGCATATGTCCTTTTTAAAATGGAGTGACTGTAAAGCCAAACACCCCAAGGCACACCTCAACACTTGTTGGTGTCTGCAGGATAGGGTGAGGTGAAATGCCATGAGCGTTACGGACGATGACCCAATGGCACACCCCAATGCCTGTCCATTTCTGCAGGGTGGAGGTGGGGTTGGCGTGAGTTAAATACTTCACTGCCATTCCTATTCTGTATCTGTCTAACTCTTGCATGTCCAATGCTAATATCAGAAAGCAAACATTCGGCATTGACAAATGCTTGTTATGAATAAATTACAAGTAGTCCCTTTGATCTTGTATTTATCACTACCTATCACTAGATGGCACTGTTGTATTTTGTGTTGAGTATTGGGTTTCATGTAATGCCATCTCAGCTAGTGTATAAACTGAACTTCTGCCATGGTTCTGTTTTTGTCCATCCCCCCCACCCCGTTGATTCGTAGTATAGTGTTTTGTATTTTTGACTCTGTGTAAATGCAGACGATTGATAGCGGGACCACGGATTGTGCACATCTTCAAGACAGGAGCAGAACGGAAGGGGAAAAGTCAATTAAGCTTGGCGATGAGCACCAACAGTGCTGGCAGTACTTGGTATCTGTGTATTTCCTTTTTTGGGATGTGGGTTGTTTCTCAAGTTGTCAGGTTGGGTTTCTTTGAGGTGGAGATGCAGTGAGAGTCGGGCACTGTCATGGAAGTGCTTAGCACGTGGCATGGTAGCATTACTTCTTTGAAGCGAATAAACTTTTATTTCCCTCAGAGTAATGCATAGTACGTGATGTGCTTGCCTTAATACTGTAAACTAACAAAAAAAATGTTGTTTTTTTTAGGGAAAAAATAGAGGAGTGCGAGTTGGCCGGGGGGCTCCCTCGCTAAGCGAGGGGTAAGAAAGGGTGGCTGCGGGCTCGGATGTGTGGGAATCATGACAAAGTAAACTGTGAAAAAAAATACTGCTAATGATGCGGGTCTTGGTTGTTGTCGGGCAGCTATAGAAGTGTAGAGACATGAAAGCACTTTGCTTTCAATTGTGTCATTTTTTTTTGCAGAATGAGTGTTTTAGGGGGGCTCTGTACCTTGCTCGCTAAGCAAGGGAAAAATGGCGGCGACTTTTAATTTAAATCAGTTGTGGTAGCCAATTAGGAAGTGGGGATGGGCCGTATGATGTTTTGTTGAGTGAAGGAGCATTAAAGGCTGGCTCTTTTTATTTACAGGGCTCTCACAGTTAGTTAATGTACCCCTGAGAGCCAATCAGAGTTTTTGAATTTTGAAGCCCATTTTCTACTACACATTAGTTGACATGCTTTCATGTTTCAAAACTTTCCTATGAATTAAATTATGACATTTTAACATTAATTGCTATGTAGTTTTTAATGTGGCCACAGAGGCAACCCCGGAACATTTCACTGCCTTGTAGTGTACTGTGGCTTGCTCAGTGGAACAGAGGCAGCCCCAACACATCTCACTGCCTCATAATGTACTGTTGCTTGATCAAGGCTACAGAGGCAACCCCGAAACATCTAGCTGCCTTGTAGAGTACTGTGGTCTCTTCAAGGCCACAGAAGTCATGCCAGGACATCTCACTGCCTTGTATTGTAGTGTCGCTTGCTCAAGGCCACAGAGGCAACCCTGGAACATCCCATTACCTTGTAGTGTACTGTGGCTTGCTCAAGGCCACAGAGGCAGCCCTGGAACATCCCACTGCCTTGTAGGATACTGTGGCTTTCTCAAGGCCACAGAGGCAGTCCTGGAATGCCTCACTGCCTTGTAGTGTATTGTGACTTGCTCAAGGCCACAGAGGCAGCTCCATAACATTTCAGTGCCTTGAAGTGTACTGTGACTTGCTCAAGGCCACAGAGGCAGCTCCATAACATTTAAGTGCCTTGTAGTGTACTGTGACTTGCGCAAGGCCACAGAGGCAGCTCCGTAACATTTCAGTGCCTTGTAGTGTATTGTGGCTTGCTCAAGGCCACAAAGGCAGCCCCGTAACATTTCAGTGCCTTGTAGTGTACTGTGACTTGCTCAAGGCCACAAAGGCAGCCCAGGAACATTTCACTGTCTTGTAGTGTATTGTGGCTTGCTCAAGGCCACAAAGGCAGCCCTGGAACATCTTGTGGTCCTGTAGTGTACCATGTCTCGCTCAAGGCCACAAAGGCAGCACTGGCATGGTTGAATGTGTTGGTAGAGGGCAGAGACAGAAATCATGATGCTGGTCCCTGCAAGGTAGTGCTTATATCCAGCACTGGAGTCCCATTTTTGCGCATTTCACGGATGGTATGATTTTGTCTCTCATCCAGCTTCTTGGTCATAGTAGTAGAAAGGGAGTGGTTTCTTAGTCTGCAAATCTCCTCCAAAAGATGTGGATAAATCCTACTAAATTACACATTATTTATACAGTAGAGGAACAGCTACAGTAGGTGTGGCCAAGAACTTTGATAAGTAGCAAGCGGGAGGATTAAGCAGCAGATAAACTAGATGTTGAGGATCCGGGAGGCATGGCGTTCCTATGACATGATAAACAGTGTTAGCCGATCAGCTCCAAACTGATGTCTGACTCGCAATTGGGGAACAGTATATAATGGTGGCTTTGCTGAGCTTGAAAAATGTAAATCTGATTGGGAGGCAATACTCTATGTCACTGCACTGTATATTAGATTAAAGGTTACTACCTAATTCAGAACAGCAAACTTTTATGGGACCCCAAATGTAAGCAGACTTGCCAGGATGAGAAAAGTGGTAACGCAACTGAAGATCAGCACACCTGTGAGCAAAAAGATAGGGGACAGGAAATTGCCACACTACCAGTAAAACACTATATTTTCAGAGAGGAGGAAATACACAGTATGACAATATTGCTTTGTACTATTGTTTTGAATAATAAGTATTCAAATAGCTCTCAGCTGCTATGATTTTACTGTATTTACTGATGTGCATTATAATGTTAAGTAAGTTGATAGAAACTGTCTTTAACACAAGACAAATGTTGACCACAATTTTTAAAATTACAATTTTTTTCCCAGGTGTGACTCCAGCCGGTCCTGTTTTCTTGATGGGCACTCTCCATTACAGTTAGACTTTGATAAGTGCAGTTTGCAGGCAGGCAGATAGGAAATATTCTTTTTTAAGTGTAACCCCCCTGTGAGGGCTTACAGGTTTGCCCCTTTTGGCCGACTGGTCTCCCGTTTGCCTGTCCTCCAGTTTTAGCCCCCGGATCCTCCAATCCTGTCCCAAGTCCCTATTGTGTCCTTGAGCCTCCCTCCAGCCCCAAGTGTGTTTTCTGAAGATCGGGGAGCCAGAGTAGCAGAACTGCAGTGCCACTGCTCTGTTTCCACTTTGGTGCAGTTTCAGTAGCCTGTGCATGCGTGTTGGTGCACGGCTGTTTGTGGCCATTTCTGTGGCTGAACGAGAGCTGTTTGGGAGGTCCCGGTCCCCATCCCCTTTTTAAGCTAATCGAGGACCGAAGACCGTAAGGAGGCTGAAGGGAAGCTAAAGCTAGATGTACACGAGGAGCACCAATGAGCACTAAGAGGAGTGAAGGAGGCTCATAAATATTAATGAAAAGCCTGCCTGCTGCCTGGGGTAGTGAGAATCGGCAACAATGACAGGCGGGGAAATGGATAAAGATGCTAAACTGTGGCCTAGGGAGAAAAAGGACAGGGAGGGTTACTAATCAGTGGGGGAGTGATAAAACAAATATGTTTACCTGGGCTGCATGAACTCTCCAAAGTTGGGACTGCTACTAAAACAGAATATAATTGTATATTGAGCAGCCATCTTTGATACTATGACCCTCAGATGGATAGCCAATCAGCTGTCTAGGAGCACAAAACTGTGTAAGAGGGCTCATGGGAGGGGGGTGTGAACTATTTTCAGGTGCCAAAAGACTTTCTCAATCAATAACAAAAGAGGGCTTATGGTTGTGATTGATGACAGAAACCAACCAATCAGAGGGCAGGATTCTCGGGAGAAATCACAGGGACATTGGGCAGTTGGATCAATCTGTTCTGAGCTCTGATCGAGTCATGAGGGCTCGGTGCTGTGTGGGGAAAAGTCTAAGGCCTTCCACAGGGCTTATGTGGAGTATTTCTGAGGACTGAAGTGATGGAATTTTACTGTTGGAAGGAACTGTGCACCTTTGCTGAATGGATCAGGTATCTGGTGGATATTTCTGGTCTTGAGGAGAATTGTTTGCTGTGGTATCCCGTCAAAAGGGCCACTGAGACTGAGCAACTCAAATATGAACAACTCAATATTAGCGCCTGTGTTGTGGGCTACCCTGAAAGGGTAGCGATGGGTGAAAAGAAAGCCAACAAGGGCGACTGGAAGCACACTGCAGGGGATGAAGAGAAGGGAAGATATGTGGGAGGCAGTGCAGTGGAAGGCTGCTGAGCTGGCCATGTGTTGTGGTGGTGAGGGTGGCTGGCTATGGTTTGGAGTGTGCAGGATTCGGGTCTGGGGAGGCATGACAGTTTTTGTGGTCGCAGCGTTTTTTATTATTGTTTTTACAAGTCCCCCCCCCCGGAGCTGAGAATCTTTAGTTAAGGAGATGCGGGGTGCAACCCCGCATACATAGAGCTGTGTCACCACGTTGTTTCACCGTGACTGTACATCACCGCTTTTATTTTCTCAGCGATGTACACCGAGTTTATCATATCGCCATCCGCGATCGCTGTTATGACAGAACCATTACTGCAGTAGAGCCTGAATTGGAGGACTGAGAGAAACTTTTGTAACCCCTAGATGGCGCTATCCCAGGGCTACTACCCCTGCCTGATTTGCCACTAACAGGTTGAGGGGCCTGGATCCAATGGCGGGTGCCTCCACCCAGAGGTCAGGGTTTGCAATAGTTAAACTAACTTGGTCACAGCCCTCTGGGACACTGCAACCCCTTTCTTCCACTAGTGGCCCACACAATATATCGAATTACCTTCACAGTATACACTTACCCCAGGTCTGGTTCCGGCACTGGGACCTCCTGTGAAATGAGATACAGTGCAACAATCACAGTACAGTACTTTAACATAGACAAATACCTCAGGCAGTATAACTTTGCTGAAACAAGCAGCTCTGATTTATTTGGGGATATAACAAGGACAGGGAAATCAGGTTAATTAGCTTATCACTCTAATAATCTACCTATGGCTCTGTGCACAGGCCTATCCCTATCAGTTACTGTCCCTGGGTACCCAAGCCCTAGTGGCTAGTCAAACCATGGCAGCTGGTAGGGCCCTTTCACACAGAGAAAAGGAGAATTAAACAGTCAACAGTACAGTAATTCCATTTGGATTTAATGTGGCAATTCAACAGGGAAGCGACCCTGAATTAGTACTCACGACCTCCAAATAAGATAGGGTCCTTCAATGTCAGCAGGGCTCACTTGAGGTACAAACCTCTTCACACATCCATATAAAAAAAGCACTATACCAGGCAGGCTGCATCTGTATCCGATCGCAATTACTGCACAATACCGGGAGAACACAGCAGATTCAGTTCCTGACAGACCGAGTGCAATTTTCAGCAATTCCTCCAGTCTTCTACAGGGTGAGCCTGGTTTCTACTCTTCAGAGATCCTTTGATTCTCTTCACAGGACAGATTCAGTCCTAACAAGCTGTTACACAAGCTGCAGACGGAACTCTGGGCCTTACACACGTTTTTGACTAAAACTGCACACTGAAAAGCACAGGGCTCCTTCCTTCTTCACTGCCAAAGCTCAACTGAAACTCCAACCGACAAAACCGGGCACTTCCTTTGAGTTCCTCCCAGTTCTTGACTGGATTGGCTGTCACTCACAATAGACTGCTGCTGTTGGTCCAAAAGGCACTGAAGTCTAAACTACATCTCCCAGAGTCACTGCCCATACAATCTTCTTGTGGCTGGCTCAGATTATGAGTCCAAGTTCTGATTCGTCCAAGGCACCATTTTAGAGCTAGCTTACCCCACACTGATTGGTCTAGTTCAGAGTTCAAAACTAGAATGGGGAACTAGCAGACACAGTTCTGACTGCAAAGAAAGCAGGTTAGACAAACTGTAATTTCATTATTACTCTAAATAATTTCTGGCAAACAGTTACATCTTTCAGATAGGTTCCTTTGCACTCCTAGTGACTGCAAAATGAAGTGAATTGGCAGCAGCTCGAGTGGTACTCAATCAAAGAAACACACAGTCCCCATACAAACTAATTATGTCTGCAAGCAGACAGCTCTTAAAGAGACAGTACCAGAGGTTCTAAAAACACTCACTGATAAATGGCTTAAATGCCAAACACCATTCAGGCTTGGAGCATTCAAGCAAGCTCCTGGAAGTCTTTTGGGAACCCCCATTTGCAGGGGGGTTACACCCTTCCTGGCCTGGGAAAGCTTGACGTCCGCGTCAAGCAAGTACCCCCATAAGTTTCAACTGCAACCATATACATTTGCATTAGGCTCGCTATGTAATCATCAGTCAATATATCATTTTACCAAGAACACATTTCTGAAACATTGCAGTCGTCACTCTTTACACAGTATTACATACACATTGTACCATAACTCAAGTTATTACCTCTTGTACATGAAACCTGAAGAGAGGGCCCTTCCTATCAGTTACCTTGGGGCTGGATGGGCAGGGCACCATATGAAGAAGCAACACAAGTAACTTGGAGTTAGCACTGATGCTCAGTTTGGGCAATGAGCTCGGGGACACATACACTCCTTTATGGACAACATTGAGAGGCAAGTCCACAGGCCTCCCAAGTGAATCATAACTGAGGTGCACCACAGGCTTTACAGCTCGACCAGTCTTTCTAGGGAACTGTTATAGTCTCTGCACTCTGAGCCTCATTTTCAGCATTGTCCTCACTTGTCAGGAGTCTCCATGGGGGTAGAGGCTAGAACTTGGGGCACTTTCAGCTCCAGGAGTTACAGTTTCTGAGTCCACAACATTTGGCTGCATGGAAGCTTTCGGACACTGGCAGTGGACTGTCAGGGCACTCAAAATACTCTTCTTGTTCGGTGTATCACCAGTCTGCCCCAATCTATCATTTCCTCCTGAAGCTCAAACAGTTCAACCATGCACAATGATTCCATTTCATCTGATCTGATGCTTTGCACTTCACTTTCTGGGAGCATTGGCTCCAGGGATGAAGCTGGGGCTTAGACAGTCCAGAAGGCCCAGCTTCATCTCCAGTATTGACTAGGGGATTGCCCGAAACAATTGACTCAGTTCGTAAGAAGGATAGTATTCAAAGTCACTCTCACTTTCTTCCGATATGGACTGACAGTCATGCTCAACTGGGACTTGTGGAGGGAACACTTTAACTTTGCTTCTGTAGGTGCAGACTTTCTTGATCTTTTCTTAGCAGCAGCTCTAGTCACTGGTCCAGAGGGGCATCTTCTAGAGGCTCAGACTCAATTAAGATTTGTCCAATGGGCGATAAATGATTTCTATGCATTGTTTTTACATCTTTTGAATTATTCTCAGGCCTTACTTTGTACACTGGCAGATCATCTAGTTTGCCCACTACAATGTGAGGGAGATGGTGCCATCTGTCAGCAATCTTGTGCTTGCCATGCAGTCCCAGATTTCTTAGCAATACCCGATCTCCCTCCTGGAGTTCCTGTGCTTTCACCTTTTATCATACCTTTCTTTGTTGGCCAGATTTCTTTTGGCAGCCATGGTTTGAGCCAGTTGGTACGCATGAGTTAGCTGGGCCTTTAACTTTGCACATACTGTAAATAGTTGTCAGCTTGAACCCCATCAGAGAGACCCCAAAACACACATCTACTGGTAGTCGAGCTTCTCTTCCAAACATCAGGCGGTAGGGGAGAATCCAGTGGCATCACTTTGGTGCAGTTATAAGCATGTACCAGGGTGCTAATTTGTTGGGTCCATCTAGGCTTGTCCTTTGGGTGCAGGGTGCTAGCATATCTAGCAAAGTCGGTTGAAGCGTTCAGGCTGTGGGTCCCCTGGGGGTGGTAAGGAGTGGTTCTGGACTTTTGCACTCCCCACAGAGAAAGCATCTCTTTGATCAGGCGACTCTCAAAGTCTCTCCCTTGATCAGAATGGATTCTTTGAGAGCCCCATAGTGAACAAAAAGTTTTCTACAAGTACTTTGGCCACAGTGGATGCTTTCTGGTCTTGGGTGGGAAAGCTTGGGCATATCTCATGAAATGGTCAGTGACCACCAACACATTACTGATATTTCTTTGATCTGACTCCAAACTCAGAAAATCAATACAGACCAGCTCCATGGGTGCACTGGTGGTGATGTTAACAAGGGGCAGCCCTCTGGGGCAAAAGCTTTCCTCTGTAACTTAGCGACTACAAGTTGAATGTGTTGCTCCACATCAGCCCCCATCTTAGGCCAATAGAATCTGGATCTCACCAAGTCAAGTGTTCTGTCTATACCAAGGTGCCCCATGTGGTTGTGCAAGGACCTCAGTACTGAGTCTCGAAAGGCAGTGGGCAGCACTAGTTGTTGTTTGTCTACTTGTCCCCCTCTGTCTACTGTTTCTCTGTATAACAGTTTATTGATCAGTTTCAATTTAGGACCTTCTTTGTATAACAGTGCAGTTCTCAAATCAGTGGAGCGTAATTTGGACACATCTTTTCCTGCATAGAGGGCTTCTAAAGCTGCTTTGATCATGGGATCGCGGGATTGAGCCATCGAATACTGTCATTGTCCAGCTGAGGCAGTGCACCAATGTCTATTGCAGAAAAGTGGCAATAAGCAGCAGGTATGCAATTCTCAGAGCTCCCAAGCAATCCACCATGCAGTCCACTGCATCCGTGGACATTTGTTCCTCCCTGTCAAACTTCGCAGAGTGCCGAATGTCAGGTTCTGCAATCGGACCCAATCATTCTGGGGAACAGGCCTCCGGAGAGAGCATCAGCATCTATGTGGTACAGACCTGCTCGGTATTCGAGAGCATAGTCATATGTAGATAATGCAGAAAGCCACCTATGGCCAGTGGCATCCAACTAGCTGAGGTCTGCACATAGATCAAGGATTATTGTCAGTTTTACTAGTATTTTAGTCCCATACAAGTACTCATGGAATTGGTCAACAATAGCCCACTTCAAAGCTAGGAACTCTAACTTATGTACAGGATAGTTCTTTTCGGATGGGGTCAGGCTTCTACTGGCAAAGGCCACTGGTCTAAGGCCATTCTCGTGCTCTTGGTACAACACAGCCCCAACCCTTGCAAGCTAGCATCAGTGTGCAGGACGTAAGGGTTTTCTTGGATCGGCATAGGCCAGCACTGGAGCATGGGTAAGTTGATATATGATCTCATGAAAACAGTCTCACAATCAGGAGTCCAGCGGGCCCCAAATACTTCTTCCGGATGAAAATACACTCTTTCAGTCTTGAGGGCGCTGACTTTTGGTATTTTTGTGGGTTGGGGATACCCTTGAGTAAGGTTAAGTAAAGGGTGGATCACTCTTGAATAGTCCTTGATGAAGCGTCGATAATAACCACAGAATCCCAGGAATCTTTGCAGTTCTTTTAGATTTTGGGCTGTGGCCAGGTGGTCAAGGCCTCAACTTTACTTGGGTCGGTCTCTATTCCCTCGGTGGATACTATGTGTCCCACATACTTTACTGATGTTTGAAAAATTGACACTTATCAATGGACAGTTTAAGGCCAAAGTCCTCAGTCGGTCCAATACCTTAAATAATCTGCTCTCATGTTCCTCCAGTGAGCTGCCAAACACAATAACATCATCTAGGTATACCAGGCACTCTAGTAAGTTCATGTCCCCACTGCACGCTCCATCAATCGTTGAAAAGTGGCTGGGGCACCTGAAATCCCTTGAGGCATCCTCATGAATTCATAGAAGCAAGCGGACAGATAAAGGCTGTCTTCTCACGGTCCTCTGGGGCCACCGGGATCTGGTAGTACCACTGCGAGATCCAGCACAGAGAACCACTTGCTCCCGTTTAGGCAGTCAAAGCATCCTGAATGCGGGGCATTGTGTACTGATCAGGGATAGTCCGCGGTTTAAGGTGCGATAATCACACACATCCTTACTGTTCCATTCTTTTTCCTCACTACCACAATGGGGGCGCATAAGGGCTTCTGGATTCTTGTATTACACCAGCAGCTAACATCTCTTGCAGATGCCGTCTCACATCATCTATGTCAGCAGGTGCCAGGTCGGAGACCTCTCACGAAATGGTCTTTAGTCATGCAGCGGATATTGTGCTCAAGCTCCTTACGCATCCTACATCACATTCCTTTAAAGAAAACACCTGGTCTCTCTGGGCAAGCTTCTCACTGATCCTCACTTTCCATTCAGCTGGCAGCGGGGTGCCGAAATCAAACAAGTCAGGCGTTACTCTGTCATTCTTCCTTGAACTCTTGCTGCTGGGTAGCACTGCAGTGTCTGCACAATGCACATTAGCCAGGATGCAACCTCTGTTTACTCGAATGTCTCTTTCAGACACATTATGAACTTGGACCATTACCCTTCTGGCATAAGCATGGGCTCTAGCGGGCAAAATACTAGGCTTGACCAGCAGTCCTCTGGCAATTTCCATCGCCTGGTGCATCCAACATTAATATTTTATTCTTAACATCCTTTCTGATCTGGACCTCTCCCTGTAAGGTACACTGGGCATTTGGCACCAGGATCAGAGACTCAGGATCCTTCTTCCATACAATTCGACCGGTTCCTCTGGTTCTGTTTTTTCAGCATCTCTCTGTGCTTCATAGGCCTTCTTAATTAAAGCGGAACTCTTAAAGCTCTACTAGTCTTTGACCCCTGTTTTCATAACACAACTGTGCCAGCCTTCCGAACATATGAGCATTTGTTCCAATCAACAAGGGACACCATCATACAGTCAGTGGGGGACACACTAAGGCTAGGGTCTCTACTTGTTCGGCCACTCCAGCCACGGAGGTGGGGAAAGACAGCCAAATTCGGATATACCCGGAATAGGGGTAGGCCTTCTCTTAACCCCCATACATGCAGTCCTTCTAATGGTTGTAAGGTACGTCTGACAAATGCTTCTGATACCAATCCTGGAACATAATTGTCACTTGGGAGCCACTGTCTAATACAGCTCTTGTAGACACTCCATTCACCTTTACAGTGGTCTCCATGGAGGGACCCACTATTCTGGACCAGTCTGGAGAGCGGTAGTGGGGGCCTGGGCAACTGACCTTGCCACAAAGGGCGTGAATTAGCATTTTGGTGCCCTCACTGGGATCATGTCGTGCACCTCTTAACCACTGATTTCTTCTCTGAAGCTCTCCTTGTAGCCTATATGCAACTTTGTCAGTGTCTTTTGGGGACTGGCATTCCCTTTTCATGTGCCCATCTTTCCCACAATTATAGCAAAACATACTTTCTGGAGTTTGAGCTGGCCGAGGCGCCACACTGGGAGCCAGGGCGGGGTATTACTAACTGGAAACCTGGGTGCCATCTCTGTCTGCAGGCGTGATAAGCATTTGGAGACATCTCGTCAGTTTCTCCACTTCCATGGTCAAGGAATTGAGTTTGGAGCTGTTATCAGCAGGAGATACATGGGTGGGTACCCCACCCCCATAGCAGATGCAGTCGGATATAGGTCAGGGCCCGTACTTGCAGGCGTGGCCTTCATAAAGGGACTGTTTTTGAATTCCCGGATCTCTCTCAACAGTTCGCCCCATTGTGGCATATCTTTTTCCTTGTCAGAGCACTCATTGACTGTCAACCTCTGCCCCTGAACTTCACTTGATGGGTCACCCTCAGTCACTCGGGTCGTAGCCACAGCTGTTGGTGCAGGTACCTCCCGAGGTCGCCTTTTCTCAACTCCTCGAATTCTCTCATTAACTCATCATAGGAGGGTGGGTTCAGTCGATTTGCCAGGCGTAACTGGAACAGCAGTTCTGAGAAGGGGCAGACTTAAGTTCTGTCAGTCTGGTTCGGTCCAGTTCAATCGCTGGCAAACTACCCTTTCTGAGGCATTCTTGCAACAATTTTTCCAGCCGAGACATACACAGACAACAACTCCCTTGGTACTGTTGTGCATTTCTTACTCTCCACCATAGGTCCTCATCAGAATCTGGGCTCCTAACACGTTCTCCAAGGCCTCAAGATAGGCCTGTGCAGTCGCTTCAGGGTTACTGGCCCGTTTAGCACGGATGGTAGCCAGGGCAGGACCTCGGAGGCTCTCACTAACCCTCTTTCACTTTCGCCTTCGAGCATTGCCATTCTAGCACTTGGGGGCTGGCTGGTCTATCAGGTCTCCCAGTCATCACTCCCTTGGGGGTGGGGAGGTGCCAGAGAAGATCCTCAACCCGGTAAGAGTCGTGACTAATGGCAGGTGCAGAAATAGGGTCTGCATTGGTTCAGCCACCATTACGGGCACTGGAGCAGGAGAGGGTGTTGGGAGAACACCCCAGGTGGCAAGAATAGTTTCTTCAAGTCCTCCACAGTTTCCCTCTCCCAGCAACCATTCAGCAAATTTCTCCTCAAAGTTTCAGATAGTGGTGGGGGCTGATTCCCCGGGTCTTTACTGTCCTTAGTTATCACTCTCCAAGCAGTGAGGCTCCCTCTGGGGTAATGGTCTGTGGCACTTTGGAGCTATCTATGGGATCCTTAAACTCTACTAGGGCCAGGAAAGTGTGGGTGAGCAGATTAGCATACCGACCCCACCACAGGGTTTTGTAAACCTTCCACCTTGGAAAGTACTCCCTGCACAGTGTCTGTATTGATACCCAGGGGGATGTCCAGGATAAGCATAGCATTTTGGGGGTCGATCTCCTCCCCAGTACACCACTCCAGCCGGTGCACAGCCACTTCTGTCGGGGTACCCATTTTTTTCTTAACAGTGGTTCGTAAATATGGCCACAGAGGACACACAATCCCAGCGGTGAGCCTCCAAGATGTAACCCTAGATGGCGCTATCCCAGGGGCTACTACCCTGCCTGATTTGCCACCAACAGGTTGAGGGGCCTGGATCCAATGGGTGCCTCCACCCAGAGGTCAGGGTTTGCAATAGTTAAACTAACTTGGTCACAGTCCTCTGGGACACTGCAACCTTTCTTCCCACTAGTGGCCCACACAATATATCAGAATTACCTTCACAGTATACACTTACCCCCAGGTCTGGTTCCGGCACTGGGACCTCCTGTGAAATGAGATACAGTGCAACAATCACAGTACAGTACTTTAACATAGACAAATACCTCAGGCAGTATACTTTGCTGAAACAAGCAGCTCTGATTTATTTAGGGGGATATAACAAGGACAGGAAATCAGGTTAATTAGCTTATCACTCTAATAATCTACCTATGGCTCTGTGCACAGGCCTATCCCTATCAGTTACTGTCCTGGTACCCAAGCCCTAGTGGCTAGTCCAAACCGTGGCAGCTGGTAGGGCCCTTTCACACAGAGAAAAGGAGAATTAAACAGTCAGCAGTACAGTAATTCCATTTGGATTTAATGTGGCAATTCAACAGGAGCGACCCTGAATTAGTACTCACGACCTCCAAATAAGATAGGGTCCTTCAATGTCAGCAGGGCTCACTTGAGGTACACAAACCTCTTCACATCCATATAAAAAGCACTATACCAGGCAGGCTGCATCTGTATCCCGATCGCAATTACTGCACAATACCGGAGAACACACAGCAGATTCAGTTCCTGACAGACCGAGTGCAATTTTCAGCAATTCCTCCAGTCTTCTACAGGGTGAGCCTGGTTTCTACTCTTCAGAGATCCTTTGATTCTCTTCACAGGACAGATTCAGTCCTAACAAGCTGTTACACAAGCTGCAGACGGGATCTGGGCCTTACACACGTTTTGACTAAAACTGCACACTGAAAAAGCACAGGGCTCCTTCCTTCTTCACTGCCAAGCTCAACTGAAACTCCAACCGACAAAACCGGGCACTTCCTTTGAGTTCCTCCCAGTTCTTGACTGGATTGGCTGTCACTCACAATAGACTGCTGCTGTTGGTCCAAAAAGGCACTGAAGTCTAAACTACATCTCCCAAGTCACTGCCCATACAATCCTCTTGTGGCTGGCTCAGATTATGAGTCCAAGTTCTGATTCGTCCAAGGCACCATTTTAGAGCTAGCTTACCCCACACTGATTGGTCTAGTTCAGCAGTTCAAAACTAGAATGGGAACTAGCAGACACAGTTCTGACTGCAAAGAAAGCAGGTTAGACAAACTGTAATTTCATTATTACTCTAAATAATTTCTGGCAAACAGTTACATCTTTCAGATAGGTTCCTTTGCACTCCTAGTGACTGCAAAATGAAGTGAATTGGCAGCAGCTGAGTGGTACTCAATCAAAGAAACACACAGTCCCCCATACAAACTAATTATGTCTGCAAGCAGACAGCTCTTAAAGAGACAGTACCAGAGGTTCTAAAAACACTCACTGATAAATGGCTTAAATGCCAAACACCATTCAGGCTTGGAGCATTCAAGCAAGCTCCTGGAAGTCTTTTGGGAACCCCCATTTGCAGGGGGGTTACACTTTTAAGCTGAGAATGAGGATTTCTGGAAACTGTGTGTGAGCCAGAGCAAAAGTGGATGCTGTTTTGAATTGGAGAGACTGTAAAAAAGAAAGAAGTGAGCAGGTGTCCTATATTTCAGGAGCCTGTTACTGCTGCTAAAAACCCAGCTGAGAAAAGGCATTGTTGAGCTGCACTTTCGGAATCTGTTGCCAAATGGCACTGTAAAGTGTAAAGACTTCTGAAACTGTCTGGCTGCACACCGAAGCAGGTTTCCAGTTTAAGAGAAAAATGGAACCATGGAATTCTCCAGCTGCATCTCAGAGCCAGATGGGGAACTTGCTAACCCCCACCGAGTGGGGTTTGCTGGCTACAGGGGGACACTGGTGCATGCTGGGGGGCTAGGGCACCCATGACCTGTAAGGGAGCCGGGCTATGGAGCCACTTCTAGGTCTGGGTCCTCTGTGGTTGGGTGGGAGCTCTGCCATGGGTCTGAATAGGCTGAAGGGGACAAGCTGCAAGATCTCTAATCAAGGTGACAAGCAGCCAGACCTTCAATCAAGTCCAAGTCTATGTTTCATTCTCTACTGCCCCTTTGTTTCTGCCCTCTCTGAACTGAATCTGCAGTGACTGAACTGTGGGAAGTCCTCTGCTCCAGGAATCTCTCAGCTCTTCAGAATCATGAGTACACAAGGCTTGCCCTGGAAATCAAGGGGAGTGAAGGTTTATCTGTTAATGTTTCAGTCTTCATTGCTTCTAGGGCCCCAACGCTGGCCAACCCATGGCACTGAGCAGGCCTGCGAACATCTGGGTACTCAGCTAGGACAGAGAGACATTCACTGGTACCAGTGGGGGTGGGCACCGGGGGTGGTCTGTCCTACAGGCCTTGTTACTGTTAATTGCTCTGACTTTTCTTTTTCTTCCTTTCACAGCTATTCCTGTTCCTGGTACCTCATCCCTAGCCCTCCCCCTAAATAAAGCTGTCTTCTGTTGTTGCAATTGCGGTGTGAAGGGTATTTGTGGAAACGAACTGTTAAGTGTATGTGGCATATGGTATTGGGGAACTGTTTGGTATCCAGTGTGTGGGGTGGTCAGAAGGGGAGGTGGGTAGGTACAGCATCCCAGGGGGCTGTATCAGTCATACACCTGGCCCACTGCAATTTACTCTGGGTGGAGGCACCGTGCTATTTCATTAATTTCTTTAGGACTGAACCCCCAAACACCACCATAGTAGGACCCAGGACCCTTAACCTGTGTGAGGATCAACAGGCAGGGTAGGGCTACATAAGTATTAAGATTCTAATTGCATTTATTGTTTCCAAACAGCCATGGCAGAATGGTGTACTGTTGCTATCATACCTGTAGTGCATTGGCTATGGCATGCAATGCTGTTGTTACCACCTCTATGTGTTGCTGTTGCAGCACTAGCGACTTCTCCATCATGGTGGTGCACTGTTGCATTGCTTCCACCTGGCTGTTGGACTGGTTGATGAGGGCATGCAGGGCCACCACAACATCTGCCAGGGCTGTGTTGCTGTCCTGTGTCCCTGCCTGTATGGCATTCACTATGTCTGACAGATGCCCCTCCATGCGGTGCTGGTATGCCTCCATGCTAGTCCGTAGGGTGACAATCTCTTGGGTGAGTTCCTCCTGCCTGTATATCACTGTGTCACAGTACTCCCCAAAATACTGTGGTGTTGTAGCACCTTCCTGCAGTGTCCTTGTTGCCTCATCCAGGTGTGCATCTAGGTAGTCCATGGTGAGGGGGTTTAACTCATCTGCAGCATTGCCATGTATGCTGGAAGTGTGCACTGTGTCCCCTGCACTGACTGGTTTTGCCATCACTCCTGTGGGAAGATCCGTGTGTGTCTCCATCATCCCCCTCCTCATCCACCTCCTCCTCCTCCTTTTCCACATCACCCTCCTCTTCCTCCACACCCTAATCACCTCCCTCCATTTTGGCCCCTGGCTAATCCTCAGTGGCATCAGATTTGTCCCAGTTATCTGTGGTTCTGGGACTGCTAGCCATGCTGCTGTCACCATCCCCATCAATGTCTTCTTCCTGTGTTTCCTGCTGTCCACTGGTTCCTGCCTGGCCTGCGGTCCCTGTGGGTTCAATGTGGGATCATTAGCTGTATGGCCTTGCATTGGTTTCACCCTGCCTATCTAGACACTGCGCAGCCTTGTACAGTATTGTGGTCTCCCAGCCTGGTGGTCCAAGCCTACCATGTTTGTTGGCACAGTTATAGTGGAAGCTACCTGTGCTATACCTGCTGCCTTCATGTGGATGGCTGCTGGGGGGGCTCCACATTCCACACTGGGTGCCATCCATCACTGGCATGGGTGCCCACACTCACATTGTCCCCCATCCCCTTTCAGGGTCGTTTGTTTGGCCATGTGCATATGCACCCCAGTCACTACTGTGTTGCTCAGGCATCCCATTTTGCATGCTTTTGCCATGCCCATGCCTGTGTGGGGTGGCTCTCCAGTATGGTGGATTTGCCCGGTGGCCCTGGTGCATACATCTGTGTGTCACTGGTTAAAGCTGGTGCAATAGCACCTTTGCTTGCTGGCACATTCTCTGCCTCCCCGCCAGTTCCTGTGCTGGTCACACACACACACACACACACACACACACACACACACACACACCCCGTATCCATGTTCACAGATGTTATCAGTGCTGTCCTCAATCTGACCATGTACCTGTGCTGCTCTGCAACCTATGCATGTCTAGGTTGGTGTCACCACTGGTGCTGTGCTGGTTCAGGAAGGTGGTAACCATCTGCTCCATGGCTGTCAGGGTCTGTTGCTGGCTGGGCCCACCCCCAGTGGCCTGGGCACAGCACCTGTTGTGTGCCAGATTCTGCTTGACCTTTCTTTTAACATCATTATATTTTTTCTGCAGGTTCCTGACTGTTCGCTTCTGGGTGGGCACTGCATTTTTGTTCCTGGCCACCCTGTCCCAGGCCTGCTTTCTCATGTCTCTGGTCTTCTTATCACCACCCCTGCCAAGCAGTAGGGTGGCATTGGAGTGCACCTCTTCAATGAGGATGTTGGTTTCATCATGGGAAATGGTTTTCCTCCTTCTGTGCCTCCCTGTTGTGGTTTGTGACATATCTTCCTGCATCTTTGCACTCCATCTACTGCCATAGTGTTGACTTTGCAATGTATGTCTTTCCCGTGACATACACACTTTTATATGACGCATGTCTCTGTGTCAGGCACGTGACCTATGCTTTGTCACAAGTCACACATCTTCTAGAATATGCCATATCTCGCATGTTGCAGCTGCGGCAGTGTAAGTTATACATTTGTGTACTTTACTCCTGGCGTATCTTCTCCTTCTGGAATCGAGCCCTTAGGATGTAAGTTTCTTAAATCTGATTTATTTCATTTATTGAACACAAAAATCAGGTGTACTTTCTTAAAATTAGGGAAACACACCTCCTTATTCATTATATTTTGAAAAACTATGAATAAAAAGTCAACAATCCAATCCAAAAAGGCCTGTCACACCTAGGGGAGGAGACATTCTTCAGATTAGAGATGATTCGCAAAATCTCTGTTTTAGTGATGGACTCAAATGTGGAAAACAAGGAATGCTGGCAAAAGGCGGAGAGAGATGTGCGACAGGGAATTAGTCATTTTGAGCTCATACCATGTTGCAATACCACCCTCCTGGTGTCACCATAATTTTCTGTGGGGAATCAGCCCCTCCACCCATCAGTGGGACTCCCCCACACCCCCAAATATATAAATCGATAACCCCCATCCTGCACACATTGACAGGAAGAACAGGAGCAGAGCTCTGACCTCGTCCCCCCATGATCAGTGTAGGTTACAGCCACTTTCACCCTAATCCCTATGCCCACATTCTGGAACCCTTTTCACTGCACCCAGTTAATGGTATACAGATATAATATTTCTGTCTTAGTTAAATGAGGAACTGGAATTTGTAAAAAGGTATCAAGATCCTGTTCTCTAGGGATAACTATGCCAAATGTAGACTGTACAAAGCCAGTAACAATTTTTATCATTCCAGCCTTATCTGTGACTATTGTACACAGATCAGTTTGCGGAGATGCAATTACTGTGTGCTGAATTCTGCCATTATATGCTGCAAAAGGATCACCATATGGCGATTTCTGTGTACCAAAGGTTTGTTCTGCTAAGATGCAGCTCTGTCATACTGATATATGTCATTTGCTTTTTTAAAGACAGAATTTGCTTCCGATAATCACCTGCTGTGCCTCTTCTGCAGTTTAGTCAACCGTGTGCAATTGATCTTTAAGGGGTAAGTATTAGAAGTAATTCTCCCATTTTCTTTTTTCCATCTGTTTGGAATAACTCTCTGAGAACATGTTCTGTGTCCTTTCACCAATGTAGTGGATTCTCGTAGTCAAATAGCAGAGTCTGCCTGACCGGGACAGTTGCTGGACCTGCAGTATTAAATCTAGAGAGTCTGACAGTGAAATGTTTAATCTCCTCCTTTCCTCAGGTGGGTTAGGGTATCATCAGCAAAGGAAAGCATGCACCCTGAAAGGAGGTAATCAGGGAATTCAGATGGGAGACAATAGCAGCTAGAATCTGTGAAAGGATTTGAGATTAAAAAAAAGTGTCAATAAGAGATGAGAGATTACTTCTGAAATAGGTGTGAATGGTTCTGTATGTATTTATTAAATTTTCCATATTAAACAGTTACATAGAAAACATAATTTGTCAGCAGAAAAGGACCACTTGGCTCATCCAGTCTGCCCAAATGTTCCCTACCTAGATTGTCTCCGTAGACCCTAACCGGTCTCTGGTGACCCTCCCCCTTCCCTGCCTATTTACTCAATAGTCTCCTGTCCATCCCATACATGCTTGAAGCCCCATTCTGTTTTTGCCTCCACCACTTCCATTGGCAGTCTGTTCCAGGTGCCCACCACTCTTTCATTCAAGTAGTACATCCTCACTTCCCTCTTAAACTTCCACCTTTAACTGTATCACATGCCCTCTGTTCCTGGTGCTGTTTCTTTTTGAAGCAGACTCCCCATCTGCACCTTGCTTGCCCCATGAGGTACTTGTAGGTCTGTATCATGTGCCCTCTCACCCTTTTCTCTTCTAGGGTTTACATGTTGACATCCCTCAATCTCTCTTCATAGGGCTTTTGATGCAACCCTTATACCCTTTTAGTTGCCCTCCTCTGGACTGCCTCTGCCCTGTGTATGTCCTTTCTCTGGTGCATCTTCCAGAACTGGACACAATGCTCCATGGAGTCTCATAAGCAAATAGTACATTGACAACACCATCTCCCTTCTGTCAGAGATGCATCTCCCTATGCATCCCAGCATCCTATTAGCCCTACCCACTGCTTTGTCACACTGCCCTGCCACTTTGAACAAAGGTCATTTTCCTGCATAGTGACTGTCAGTTCCTGCCCCCATCCCATACTCAACTCCTGGGTTCCTATGCCTTAGGTGCATGATATTTCACTTTTTGAGACTGAACCCCAACTGCCATGCTGTTGACTGCTCCTCAAGTTTCCCAAGGTCCTTACGCATTCTCTCCATCCCCTCCTGAGTGTCCACCCTATTATAGATTTTGGTGTCATCTGCAAAAAGGCATACTTTCCCTTCCAGTTCTTCTGCTATGTCACTTATGAAGACATTGAAGAGGACCAGTCCCAGAACTGAGTTCTGTGGCACCCAGCTGGTCACTCTCCCCTCATTAAAGTGTGTTCCATTAACTACCACCCTCTGTCACCTATCAAATAACCAGTTCCTTACCCAGTTCACACCTTTTGATCTGACCCCTAGGCTGCTCAATATCTTTACCCATCTCCTGTGTGGTGCAGTGTCAAAGGGGATTGCTAAAATCCAGATAAGCTATGTCCACTGCTGTCCCCTGATCTATTTTTTTGATCCACTGTTTGAAGAAATCATTTAGATTTGTCTGGCATAACCTCCACCCAAGAATCCATGCTGCATTCGGTCTTGTTTCCCATGGGATTTAAAATACTCTGCCAACCTTACCTTTAACAGGGTTTCCATTTATTTTCCCACCATTGATGTGAGTCTGACTGGCCAATAATTGCTAACCTCCTCACTGCTGCTGCTTTATGGAGAGGGTCATGTCTGCACTCCTTCACTCCTCTGGAACTATGCCTGTCTCCAGTGAGCTGTTGAATATACATGTACCATCAGTGGGGCAGCTAGCACCTAGTCCACAAACACACAAAAAGCATAGCGCAACTCTAAAGCTCCAAAATTGAATGCTTTATTGTGTTCAAAGGAGAAAGCACCCTGGCACTTAGAGGGCTCACTGCTTCTTCATCAGGTGGTGGAGTCACATAAAAAAAATCACACTTTATACATACAACGCAATAATTAATAAAGTGCTTAAAGAGATATATACACAAATATATATATATATATATATATATATATATACATGAAAAAGTGAGAGACAATTAAAATTACATCATAATCCTCAAAATGAATCAAACATATAAAATATACTTTGCATAATTCATAGAGCGCATAACACACAAGTGGGCTACCAGATATTTTATGTGGCTAGTGTGATCCGTCAAAGTGGCGATCAAATCTAAAACTTGCCACAATAAAAATTCACGTAGACAAAAGTTGCAGTAGCTAATCCTAGAAGAGGGATGTAGGAGATATGGGGGGGTGGGGAGAATTTGAACCTTGTGGTTATTTATGGGTGATTACTTTATGCAGATTCCCTGGCTTCAAAATAGCAACCACTATAAATGTTATATTCACTTGCCACTTGTACTTTTCTCTTTCTCATTTTCCTTTCTTCTTCCTTTTATTGCTGAACTATGTCCCCGTCTACCATCTCTAATTTCTTTCCCCTGCCTGCTTTTCTAAATTGTATTTTATATTGTTGTTTTTATTCATTTCGAATATTATGATGTAATTGTAATTATCTCTCACTTTATTGTGTGTATATCACTTTAAACACTTTATTGCCTGGTACGTTGTATGCATAAAAGTGTGACTTTTGTACGTGACTCCACCCTCTGATGAAGATGTAGTGAACCCTCGAAGCACTGGGGTACTGTCTCCCTTGCGAGAACAATAAATAATTAATTTTGGAGCTTTGGAGTTGTGCTGTGCTTATTGTGTGTTTGTGGAGTGGTTGCTGTTTGCACAGCCGCACTCCCTTTACCATGTAGTGCATAGCTTTTATGTTTCTCTTGAGCAGCTAGCAGCTCGTTCCTTTGGTACCCTTGTTTGTATCCCATTTGGTCCCATAGCCTTGTCCTCTTTCAGAGCTGCAAGCACCTTCAGGACTCTTTTCTCTGAATATGGACTTGTGTCCACCTCCTCCCATTTGTTTCTGCTGCTCCCTGGTGGTCTGTCCCCCACTGCACTGTGAAGACAGAGCAGAAGTAGCTGTTCAGGATGTCTGCCATTTCATGAACCTTTTCTGTGCATTCCCCTCTGCCGCCCTCCTTATCCTCACTGTCCCTGCCCTTGCTTTCCTCTTCTCACTTTTGTACCTGAAGAAAGTCTTATCCCACCAGCCCAGTGGCACTGAGGGTTGAGGTGCTGGACATCAAAGCTCTCGCCACACTGGCAGCCTGGGTTCGGGAAAGAGGCCTGCTTGTTGGGAGTCATCGGGGGTGAGGCAAAGAGCGGGATTGAGCTGCCATGAGGCGAGGCAGCTCTCCTCTCCTGGGGTGGGATGAGGGGTTTCCCCGCCCTTGGCTGCCACCTGGTGGAGGACAGATAGCAGTTTGGGCAATGGGGAGCCCGACAATAGCCCGGGATGGGGCGGAAGGGGCCGAGACAGTACCCGGAGTGTGTGTGTGCCTCCATGTGCATGCACTGCCATGTCTGCTGGGGTCCCAGGATCTTCAGGAAAAAAACAGGGGAAAAAACACAAAAAGTACTAATTAAAAAAAAAAGAAAGTCTTGTCCTCTTTGACTACCCCTTTGGCTATCCTTTCCTCTGTCTGCATATTTGTTCCCCTCACTACCTTTCCTGCTTCCCTCTGTTTTACTTGGTATAGCTCCATGTCTTCTTCCCTCTGTTTTTCCTTATACTTCCTGAATGGCACCCTTTTTTCCCTCACCACCTTGGCTACTTCCCTAGAGAACCATAATGGTCTCTTTTTCCTTTTCCTTTTACTTACTTCTTTCACACAGAGGTTGGTTTCCTTAATTATGCCTTCCCTTACTTTTCCTCACTGTACCTCTTTTCCTTCCTGGAAATCATCCCCATGAGGCAGTTTCTGAGGCAATCTTCAATTTCTTTAAAATCTGCCCTCCTAAAGCCCAGGACCCATATCCTCATGCGGTTTACCTCTGTTCCCATCTTAATGTTATACCACACTATAAGGGGATCACTGGTACCTAGAGGACTGCCCACTGTGATGGCTGCAATGCCATCCCAGTTTTTGAGCACCAGGTCCTGTGCTGCCTCATCCCCAGTGGGCTCCTTGGCTAGCTGCCTGAGAAAATTTCCCTTGTAGGATGTCAAGGATGGCCCTGCTGTTCGCCAAAGCTACTGGGGGAAAGCTCCAATCCACATCTGGCAGATTAGAGTTCTCAACTAGCATCTCCCCATTACTTGCCTTCCTGATGATGACTTCCCCAAGTGCCTTATCCAACTCTTCTCACTGTGCTGGAGGTCTGTATACCACCCCGTACAAATAACAGCCCCTTACCTGTTTCCAGGATGACCCCCAGCACCTCCAGGCTTTCTTTTTCTTCTAGGTGCCGCTGTACTTCCATGGCCTTGATTCTCTTCCTCGCACATAGTAAAATCCCTCCTCCCCTCTTCCCTTCCCTTCCCTTCCCTTCCCTTCCCTTCCCTGTCTCTCCTGAACAGAGAGTAGCCCAGTATGGCCATGTCCCGGTGGTGGCTGTCAGTGCACCATGACTCCTTTATGGCCAAAAAAAGTCAAAGATAGCCTCAGCCATGATGGCCTCCAGTTCCAGAATTTGATTTTGTGGACTCCTTGCATTGGTGCACATGGCTCTTTGTACCTTACTTCATCCCTGCTTCTCCCTTCCAGCTTGTGCTGTTTCCTGAAGCTCCGCATGACCCCCCTCTTCCCCTTGCATCCGTCTCTGTTACTTGTCTCCTTTACTCCTTTCTTCTTGTGTCCTCATTTATACACACTCCTTGTCCTCTGTCTTGTCCCAACCCCTTCCTTCATTTGCCCCTGCCCTATGGAAGCTTAGTCCCCTCAGGCTCTCCCTCCCAGATGGTTCATTATCAGGGTGGGGGAGGGGAATTGTTGCTTCCCTTGATTTAAAGCAAACACTTCATAATAGATCTTTTTACCTACCATTCCCTTATCCAATGAATCTATCCCACAGCTGAAATCAAACCTCATAAAACATTCCTTACTGTATGCATTTAAAGAGCTAGTGTACTGCCTAGAAACTGCCTGCAATTAATTGTAAACTCAGGCTTTTGTTTTGGGAATTTTGGCACCAAATGTTCAACATGGGATTCTTGGGACCCCCTCCTCATGAATTCAATCACTGTCATGGCGTTATTCGGTCCCGAAAGGTGATTTTGTGGTCACTGCGTGGAATCATCTTTTGGGACTGATTAATGAAACAACAATGCCACTGTTCTTGAGGTAGGCTCTCAAAAAGCCTATGTTGCAAATTTGGTGAAAAAAAATGACTGTTTTACAAGCGTGCATTGCGCAGTTTCCACGCACGCTTGTAACTTCGCAAATCAGTAAAGTTTTCACTCCAGATTTTCAACATTGACAATTTTCCACACCTCCTTATGAACAGTACAGCTGTCATTTTTCACATCCTGGCTGAAATGTGTTTTCGTACTGCCAACACAGAATAGCGCGGTTGCTGTGGGAAATCAGTGTTCAGGACAGATTAAGAAAATCACAGTGACACTGTTCATGAGCAGAGATCCTAAAATGCCTATGTTGAAAAGTTGGTCATGAACATCCATTAAATGACTGCACTACAAGTGTGCATTGCACAGTTTCCATGCACTCTCGTAGCTTCGCAAATTTGTAATATTTTCACTCCAGATTTTCAACATTGAAATTTTTTCACACCTCCTTATGAACAGTACAGATGTCGTTTTTTTACATCCTGGCCGAATTGTGTTTTTGCACTCCCTGCGCAGAATAGCGTGGTGGCTGTGAGAAATCAGTGTTTGGGACAGATTAAGAGAATCACAGTGACTCCAGTCATGAGCAGAGGTCATAAAATGCCTATGTTGAAAATTAGGTGACAAACATCCATAAAATGACTGTGTTACAAGTGTGCATTGTGCAGTTTCCATGCATGCTCATAACTTTGATCATTTTTTTATATTTTTACTCCAGATTTCACCATTGCCATTTTATACACCTCCTTATGAACAGTACAGCTGTCATTTTTCACATCCTACCCAAAATGTGTTTCCTCACATCTGGCGCACAGTGGTGCAGTCGCTGTAGGAAAACAATGTTCAGAACAAAGTAAGAAAATCACAGTAACACTGTTCATGAGCAGAGGTCCCTAAATGCCTATGTTGAAAATTTGGTGAAAAAATTTCATAAATTGACTATGTTACAAGCGTGCATTGCGCAGTGTCCACGCACAGTCGTAGCTTCAAGAATTTGTTATATTTTCACTCCAGATTTTCAACATTGTCATTTTTGCACACCTTCTTTTGAACAGTACAGCTGTCATTTGTCACATCCTGCCTGAAATGTAGTTTTGCACATCTGGCGCACAATTGCGTGGTCGCAGTTGGAAATCAACATTCGGGGCAGATTAAGATAATCATAGTGCAACGGTTCATGAGCAGAGGTCCCAAAATGGCTATGTTAAAAATTTGGTGAAATAATTCCACTAAATGACTGTGTTACGAGTATGCGATGCACAGTTTTCACACAGGTTCGTAACTTCAAGAATGATTAATATTTTCACTCAAGATTTTCAACATTGTGATCTCTTCACACCTCCTTATCAATGGTGCAGCTGTGGTGCAGAATGGCATGGTCACTGTGGGAAATCAAGGTTCAAGACAGATTAACAAAATCACAGGGACACTGTTCATGAGCAGAAGTCCCAAATGCTTTCATGAGGTGGGATCACAAAAAGGCCATGTTTTAAAATTTGGAGTGGAAATACCAACAAACGCCCAGGATGTTAGGGTTTCTAACCATTACGTTCCACCCTGTACATACTAACAGGCATCAGGGGTGTGTCTTTGGATTGTCTGCTGTAGTGCTCACACCATTGGGCCTCCACCCCCACCCTGCAGCCACTGACAGGCATCAAGGTGTGCCTTGGACTCTTCAGCCCCAAAGTTCAACCCATTCTCCTATGCTGCACCCATCTCAATGTACTTCCTTATGAAATAGGGTGAGCATAAGGCCCGATGACCCCAAGGCACAACGCGACACTTGTCAGACTCTGCAGGGTAGGGTAAGGTGAAATGGCATGAGCATTATGGCCAGCGACCCAAACGCACACCCCACTGCCTGTCACTCTCTGCAGGGTGGGATGGGGTTAACGTTGGTTCTGTACTTCACTGCTATTCCTATTATGCATCTCTCTAACTCCTGCACTACCAGTGCCAACACCAGCAAGACAACATTCGGCATTGATAAATGCTTGTTTTACTTGTGTGATGTCATATACAGAGTTCAGACCTTTCTCCTCTAATAGAAAAATACTGAAAGACAAAGAAAGCAGCACGAAAAAAATATTCTCTCTGTGCCTTTTTTTTTACGCTGCAGGTGTTTTGTGAGGCTATTTTAAGGTGGTGGTGCATGGAAAGAGACAAAGTTGTGTTGCAGCACTAATATCAAATAACACCTCCTTCGGTAGCAGTCTTATGTTTCTTTTTCCTGGTTCTTCTAGTGGTCATGGCCACTGTCTTCTGTTTCTGAGGAGTGCTGAGATTCACAAGATTTAGAAGAGATCCAGAAACAAATGATTTGATACCTTTTATTGGACCAACATAGATGTTACACAAAAAAGAACAAAGTTCTCTAGCTTTTGGACCAACCAGGTCCTTCTTCAGAAGCTTTATGCAAGATTTAGAAGATGAGGCATCTGAATCTTGATCACCTGCATCTAAGTCAATCCAATTTTTATGGATGCAGAGAGGTTCTAACTTATTCTTCAAAGGGAGCACCTTTGAATCTGGCTGTCACATTGCATTTCAAGGTTGTCTTCTAGTGACAATAGATAAACCTTCAAGTACAGGGCATAGATTTGTGTTCTGAATTTAGTTTCACTTCTTCTGAAGGTGCAGTGGGGGGAGTTCTTAACCCTATTCTTAGTTTCCTGAAAGGTCTTTGAACTAGCATGGTGCTAGTGAAGGAACTTTCAGGTGATGTGGAACTGTATTTGAACTGTAGTCTTTGTAGGCTCTGGGGTTGTTTGTGGACCAGAGGCACAGGATGGAGATCAGGTGAAGACTGTCTGTTAGCTGAAGCTGTGATATGCAAGGTCTCAAGTTGTCTGAAGGCTGACACTCTTTTGGGTTTTGCCTAGGCTCAGTGGCTGCTGGGGCTGACTGTTGTGCTCTCCTGAACATATTTTCTTGGTCAAACCCATCAGACTGACCATATTATGAGCTCTCCATGGACACTGTTGTAATGTGAAACATTTCTCCTCACAGAGAATGCATATCAAAAGGTTTCTGTAGGTAACACTCACATGGTTGAACTCACCACAGAGACTGCACCATAGCTGATCACAGAAGCTACAATGATGAGCACAGGCTCTGTATTTCTAAAATGCTTTTCGTTACCCAGGGTAAAAAAAGACCCACCATCCTGTCCTATGAAAACACTACTGGGGAGATGGATACCCCTGATTCTGATTGCTTTAGCTTAACTCAAAACCTCCAGCTGCCAGTCCAGGTTTTGTTTTCTGTAGGGACAGTAGAAGGAAGCATTCGACCACTTCAAAATGTATACAAATAAAAATATTTTACTGATTACAGACTGTGTCTAGGTATAATGAACAGAGCAAATTCTAATAAAGAAACCTGAACTGAAACCGCCTCAGTCCCCCCACCCATTGAAAAGATAGTGTTAACCTCAAAGTGCTGGGGTTCAGTCCAGGTTTCTGTGTTAAGATTTGTTCTGTTTGTTAGACCTTGAGACAGTCTGTAATCAGGAAAATATTTTTATTTGCATACATTGTGAAGTGGTCGAGTGCTTCCTTTTACTGTTCCTCCAGTTTCCCTTTGCCATGGCAGCACTGAGGTTAGTCTGCAGTGCACCTCGAGTCTCTTTTCTCAGACTTTTTCTGTAACTAGAATTGGTTCTGGGTGTCCCATAATTTCACAACTTTGTACAAGCCAATAGTAAATGTCTCACAGTCATTATGGTCTTTACTGTTGGCTTGATGAGAGGCATAGCCAAAAAAGGTATCCACATGGTTGATGTCTTAAGCTGCTTATATTTTAGCCTGAATCTTTCTAGGCTGTGTGGTGCTTTGAAAATGGTGCTGAATCTAAAATCTCAAAGCATAAATCTGAGTGGGGCAAAACTGCATTGAGTCTTTCAGTAGCTGATATGCCACATATATTCTATCTGGGTGCTCTTCTAGGCCACCCTTCTACCTGAGGCATACTGAATTTGTTTCTGGGGGCCAGCTCTGCTTTCTGGTGAAATAGATCAGCAAACTGTGGCCCTGTGACTGCATGCCCATGTCCCTATTTTGAGTTTGAGGGGCCTGGTGTGGAACCTGAATAGGAATCAGTCTCTGAGTGCATAAGAAACCTGCCTGTGTGTGTCTTTTGTTGTTTGCTCTCCACTGTCCTAAAATGGCTTTGGACCTACCTTGTATGTGGGTGTTCATTTCAGTGTGGAGGGTTCTCTGAAGGCTTATGGAAACTTGTATTGCAGCCAGAGGCACCAAATATGTCCATGAGCTTGATCAACCCCCTGGGTTTTAGTTGTTTCCCTGGGTCAATCCCCCTGTTCCGCCATCGGTGTCTCAGTGTCCTTGGTGCTGTATATCTCCCCAATTCTATCCCCCTGACTTCCCATCCAGCATTGACCTTTCTGTCGATTCAACACCTACTTATATCAAGTTGTGTCCATGTATAATCTTAGATGGATGTTCATGTAAACATTATTGTGAACTGATCTCTGAAGTCGGCAGCATTAATTTTGCAGTGAGTCTTTTAGGCAGTTCCCCACCCATTCCTTTGACCAAGGCAAGTGTTGCTTATCTGAGCCGCTTTCTGCTCCAGCAGTAGCAAAGAAAAAGACATGCTGGTACCTGTGGCTTCTTTCCCGGGAGTTCTGAGTAAGCAGTACTTTAAGGAGTTGTGGTAGCAGCATCTTTGAGTCCAGGCATCTTTTGACTGAACTGAACATCCATCAACAGTATTCCTGCTTATGTAGTGCTTTTTGCTGTTTGGGAACTTGTGTTCACTGGCACCGTTTGAAGTGTTGCCGGATCTTATTGTGAGCATTTGCTCGGGTCACAGGCAAGGTCTGTGATCCAGCCACCACCAGTCTCACTCCTCATCCACCTAGCAAAGAGCTTTCTCCATCAGCTATCTAGACTCCTCTGCTCATGAGCACTTAACTTGAATGCTGAGGCTAGCCATTTCCACGCTGTGACAGGTACACTTCGATCTCTGTCACCCAGCTGGGTATCACAGATCAAAGCAGGTCAGACTCAGTGTTTGAGGTTCCCACTATTTTAGCCAAAGATATATGCTATTACATTTCCTCTGCAGGGATACCTTACATTTATAATATCTTTTTTCATCCATCTGCTATCATTTGTAGTAAATAAGAGAAACACAGTTGCGCATATCCCTGTAATGCAAAGCATCACGTGTCTGTATCTGCTGTTCTCAGCCTTTGCTGGTTGCATTGTGAGGCCTTTCAGCACCATGCAATGTTGCTTAAAGTTGAGCGAGTCCAAATTCCTTTATGGGGATTTGCATATGCTTCCCATGATGCTTTACATTACTGGGGTATGTGCAATTATGTTTCTCTTTGAAACTTGGCTATATGGCCAATGCCTTTCCTTGGTAACCCTTACCTCAGGGAATTTGCTCTGGGGTTCTTGCCATTTGTAGTGTATTGTGTCTCCTCTCCATCATTTCTCTCTCTAAATATTGATCTGCTTCCACAATATCTTGTTGGTCTGCAGTGGCTATTAAAGTTGTTTCAGTTTTCACCTCCACTTCCTTTAAATCCAAATCATTGTTCTCCTGGCACACACCAGACCGGGGAGGACAGTCCCCTAGTCTGCTGCAATTCATCATCCACCTTTGCAGCCTCCAGATACTCCATCTTAGAAAATGGGCCAACAATGCCCCCTTCCAAGAGTAGGGGTAATTTATTGGAAATGTAACAATTAAGCATATACAAACATTAATTCATGTACAAGAGGTACAGAACTAGCCCAAAATAAAGGAAAAAAGAAAACAGAAATAAACATCAAGAAACATAAACTGGGCTAACCAGAAGTCATTCCAGAACATATCCCAGGATATCAGGCAAGAAATAATAAACAATGACTTCAAAGAATCAGCAACTGATGCAGCAAAAATGTACAGGCATCTTTTGTTTTGGACCTGTCATAGTGAGATGGTAACATTAGTCAGTATGTCCATGGAGGAAATTGCTTCTGTTGGAAATCCCAGGCACCGCATGACTGCCAGAGATAGTACTAAGTAGGCCCAGTAGAATCTGTAGGGTATCAACATGAAAATGTTTCCAGCAAGGCGGAACAATTCCCAGAATCTAAAGTTCATAAGTAATGTGTGAGAAAAGACTGCATTTCCACTGAGTAGCAAGAAAATGCCAAAACTGAACAGCAGAACTACAGACACACACACACACACACACACACACACACACACACACACACACACATATGCACACACGCACACACACAAAAAGGTGTTCCTGTGTTTTCAAAATGTTAGTACAGTCCAGTCTCAACAATATCTGTCTAGGAGTGGTTTGTGTTTATGGTTGTTTTGAACACCTAACTTATCGTGCATGCATATGCATAACCATAGAACATCTCATGTACAAATTGGGATTCTAGTATTCGTCAACTGGGAGAGTACCAGCTGGTGATCTGGTAGAGTACAGTGAGGAATAATTAATTCAGAACTAAAGGCTGCAGCCATGTTAGTATGGTATGAGCCTTTCCTTGTGAGGATGAGGAGAGGTTCACAAGGAATGTACTATTTAATGAGTTTCTGAAACAAAGGTTTTCAAGTCTAAGGCACAAAGGAGCAAGAAAATATCAGTTTATACTTAAACTGCAGCCAGGCAAGTCTGCAGTGCCCCGTCCAGTCAATCAATATATTAGTCCAGTCTTGCTGTCCTGGTCTAAAAACTGTAAAATAAAAACAACAACTGGTAAATAAGTAGATGCTATAATGAAAAGTCACAGGGCGCACCATTTCTAAGCCTCCTTAGGCAATGGGCCTAAAAGTAATTTCTCATTTAACAGGGTTGAGGTGACTGCCCCATAAGGCCTGAAAAAAACCCAACTACATAGCCTCGTTTCAAACGTTAAAGGTGTCGGGAAAATATAACTCACATACAAAAAAACAGGTAACAACAAAGTTTTAATTAAAAATATTATTTTTTGCTTGGAACGTTGGATGGCTTTCCATTTAGAAATTACCATGGTGGTGCTAATAAGACAAATCTCCCAATTAAGAAGTGCCGAATCACTGGCTCCAAAATGCATACCCAAAATTCTAACAGGGTCCATGGAAATTTGTGTGATGGCAAAGATTCTGCGAGGAAGTGCGGAAGGAGCACCAACTGAAAGACCTACAGGTTTATCATAATTAATCCTAGAACCTGAGATTGTCACAAAGGAGTTGAAATGGTTCTCCACTGTGTTCACAACAGTAGAGCCATTTGAATCCAGAACAACAACATCTGCATATGCTAACACCTTCAAAAGATGTAAGGTATGATAAAGCTGAATACTGTGAATCTCAAGATCAGCCAAAATGCGATGCAAAAAGGGGTCAATACTATATACATAAAGCAGTGCACTAAGTGGACACATTTTTGTTGTACACCATGATTCACTGGTATGAGTTGTCCAGGCCAGCCATTGACTATTGGTTGCACCTTTGCAGTAGCAGAGAACCCTTGAAGCCAGGAAATACATTTAATCAGTATACCATAACTTTGTAAGGTAAAAAAAAAGATATTCATGCACAAGGTGGTCAAAAGCTTTTTCTTGGTCAAGGCTTAAGAAAAGGCTGTCAACCATCCCAAGATTTCCTCGAAAAAAGAGTTCTCAAAGGAAAATCAAATACTCTTGTATATGTTTGTTCAGGACAGAACAAGTCTGAGCCAAACTAAGCAGCTTAACCAAAACCTCAGCCAATCTCTCAACCAGAATCTTACCCCAAATTTTAAAATCTGTATTCAAGAGATTCAAGTCTCCAATTCTTCAGGTCCAATTACTTTCCTTTTTTATGTAAAAACAATTTCCATTGTAAAAGAAGTAGAAAGTGAGTGAGAATACAGTATTCAGTTGTATAACGTCACCAAGGTCAGAGCAATATCAAAAAGAAAAGTCTTATAAAACTCTGAACTGAGTCCACCAGACCTAGGTGAGGAGTTATTATGCAAGGCTTTAATAGCTGAAAAAACTTCCTCTTCAGTAATAGGCTGGACAAGAAGAGAGGTTTCAGTCACACTTAAGCATGAGATTTAGAACTGGGAAAAAAAGTTTGGACAGTGTTGCATAAGTAGCCGAGTACCAAAGGACTGATTTACAAAGTGATGAACCATGCAGAGCAGTCCTGTAACAGTCGATTCAACATCCCAGTCTCACATTTCAATTCTGAGAATACCCTTTATTTATTCTGTGTTTGCAGTCCCTGAAAGAGTCAAATGTCTGTTGCTTACTCATTGTGCCAAATCTCATTTCATGGTGTAAAGATGTAGCCCTCTTATATTGTAAATGAAACATGTATTTTTTAAGGTTTTGGTTTGGGAACCATAATTAAGATCAATAGAGTCAGCCTTAGAAATCAATAGGTGAAGCTGTTTCTGCAGTTGTAAGTATTTCAAATAATCAGAAGTAAGCCTGCACCCTGCAAGTTTCTGAAAAAATCTTTTAAAATCATTTTTGGAATCTTTCCACCCCTCAGTAATGGTGTCATACATACAGAACACAGAACATCACACCTCCCATAAGTCACACCATTTGAGATGCATGTCTGGGATGGGCAGCAGGGCTGCATTGAGTCATCAAGTACCCTTCTTACAGATGGGGGAATGACCCCAAAGAATATCAATTTGGACTGTATTATGGTTTGAAAAGGAGACCACAACAATCTGAGCATTTTGTACAGAAATATGCTGGGACACACAAAAAAAATTAATATGGGTGGCATACAAACCCCCAAAGTAAGTATTACTCTCTATAAGAAACCAAGCTCTATAGACTTCACATAAATTTGCAGTATTTAAAATTGCCTTTAAAGCATTTGTGTCACAAAATAGCTTGTTAGTTTTAGGCCTCTGTCAGATTGATGTAGTCCACAGTTAAAATCCCTTCCCCAAATCACCAACCATGATGTAAACAGATATGGTCGAACAGCCTGAAATAGAGCAATTCTCTGCGTTTTAGTCTGGGGAGCATAAAGCGAGATGAGTTGAAGCCTAGTAGAGCCAACAGCAATGTCTGAAAAAAGAGCCCTGCCTGGTTCAATATCAATTAGTCTGGAGACTCTTAAATGTGTATTATTAAACAACACACCAATGCCATCACAAGGCGATTCCAAAATAGACCAGAAGGCAGAGCCCTTGTACTACAATTTGGTGGCTTGTGAGAGATCATACTGACTTTTCATTCTAAAGTCTTGCAGAGAGTGAACAAGGTTAAAGAAGACATTAGACTTAGAGGTCAGGAGAGTAACATCTACATCATGCCACTTGAGACCTAGTCTTCCATTTCTTATGCTTAGTTTTCCTATTGCCAGTGTCCTCAGGATCATAAGTTTCATAGAGGAATAATGAGTTGGCCAAAATGACTCACCACATATCAATGGTGATAATTTCTATGTAGTCCACCCATATGAGCACCCAATGCCTTTTTGAAACCCTCCCTATTTTTACTCTCTCTGACTGTCTTGGGCAAAGGATTCCACACTGATACCAACTTCTGATTGATCCACTTCCCCCTCCTATTTGTTTTGAAATTCTCTTCTTTTAGCTGTTGCCTATGGGATCTTGTGGTTTTAATATTATTGCTTTTGCCCAGTCCGATGCACTCCCACTATTCTTAATCTCTAAATGCACCATATACCAAACACAGGTCTCCACTTGTTTGCTTGTATTCCAATGAGTGTGTGCCCAGTTATGTCAGCCTTTCCTCATACAATCTATTATCTAGGTTTGTTATTTTCTTAGTCACCTTTCTTTGTACATCTTCCAGCAGCCTAATGCCACCCTTGCTTTGATGCAAAAAAATGTTGTAGGTGCCGTATTGGTCCTTTTAAGAACAGATCCAGAAACAAATGATTTGATACCTGTTATTGGACCAACATGGGTGTTACAGAAAAGAACAAAGCATACTGGTGTTAATTAGCTTCTCTGACGTAATCTTCTGTTATGTTTTAAATGTATATGTTAATCCAATGAGAATTATTTCTGTTTTTTCAACATAATCTGGTGTTAATAGTATGGGATTTTCAAAATAACTGCCATAAAGCTTCTGAAGAAGGACCGGGTAGGTTCAAAGGCTAGAGCACTTTGTTCTTTTCTGTAACACCCATGTTGGTCCAATAAAAGGTATCAAATCATTTGTTTCTGGATCTACCCTTGCTTTGAGGTGCACAAAAGGGCATAAAATATTCTAGGTGGGGTTTCACAATAGATGAATACAGGGGCACTATAATCTCTGGGTCTCTGATTTTAATATGCCTGAGTATACATCCTAATATTTTATTGCAACTCTTTACTACATCTCTTGTGTGGTGATCAAATTGCAAGTTGTTGGTAATAGTGATACCAAGGTCCGTCTCACTAGTAGTTAATTCTAGCTCATTACCATTTAAAGTAAACCTTGCGCATTTATTGTTGTAACCAAAATGCATCCCATCGCATTTACCCTCATCAAATTTTAATTTGTGATTCTGTGCCATTCATTCCAGTTTATGTAGCTCATTTTGGAACTCAATATTTGACATAGTGGTCACTACTGCCCCCAACTTAGTATCATCTGAGAACTTACTAATCCAGGACACATGTGATGTTCGCAATGTAGAGATGTACTGTATGTGTTAAACAATGAGGGGCTCTGGACTGAACCATGATGCACTCCACTGGTCACATCTTCCCACTCAGAGCTGCGCCTCTGATGCACATGCGTTGTTTCCTATTATAAAGCCATGATTGAATCCACTTGACAAGTATTTTAGGGAATTCGAATTCCAAAAGTCTTTCAATGAGTTCTTTGTGAGGTACCAGATCGAAGGCCTTGGCATAATCCAAACACACCACATCAACTGGAAGGCCGATCAGTCAATCAATCAATCAATCAGTTAATCAATGCTTTATTTATACAGCGCAAGTCTCAGGGAATCAAAGCGCTTTACATCTTATTCCAGTTGAAATTAAGAAAATAATATAATAAAAACTCTTAATTACAACTACAGTATTTAAAATATTTAGCTTAAACCCCATCAGGGAATGCTTGGCTAAATAAAAAGGTCTTCAGTTCAGTTTTAAAACGGTCAATGGTCTGACACTCTAACCTGTCGAGGTAAAGAATTCCACAGGGTCGGAGCTACAAAAGCAAATATATGAACTCCAGATGTCTTCAATTTAACCCTGGGAATCTCTAGCAATCCCTTGTCAGTGGAGAGGAGTGGGTGGGAGGGGCGGTAGGAGCATAGAAGGTATTTCAGGTAGCTGGGTCCCTGGTCATGTAGGGCTTTATAGGTCAGCAAACCGACCTTGAAGGTGATCCACCAATTTACCGGCAGCCAGTTCAGATAGCACAGGACAGGTGTGACATGGTATGATCTAGATAAGCCAGTCAACAACCTGGCTGGTGAATTCTGCACCAGCTGCAATCAGCAAAGATCTACCCCGGTAGCCCTAGGCATATGGCATTACAGTAATCTAGCCAAAAAGTCACAGAGGCATGAACAAAAGTTGGTAAATCGCCAGGGGAGATCAAGTGTTTGATCCGAGTGATGTTTCTCAGATGGTAAAACAATGCTTTCACCATGGCTGACACCTGCGATTTTAGTGTCAGGTCACTGACAAGCACAATGCCCAGATTTCTCACCCGGTCTGAGGTAAGCAGCTAGTATCTCCGAGCCGAAGCCCCGAGATGTGACCAGCTTGTATCCTCCCACCCTGGTGACCAGGCTGTAACACCAATACTCTGTCTTGTTCGGGTTTAACTTCAACCAATTGGCTCTCATCCAGTACTGGATCTCTGAGAGGCAGTTATTAAAGACTGAGACCGTTTCTTCCTGCCCGTGTGCAAAGGACACATAGAGCTGAGTGTCATCTGCATAGCAATGAAAACTCAGCCCATGCCACTGAACAATATCCCCTAATGGCATTATGTACTGTACACTGCAAACAACATGGGGAATAAGACTGAGCCTTGAGGGGCTCCACAGGACAGGGGCATGAATGCTGAGGAAAAAATCTCTAATACTACTCTCTGCATCATGCCCGTGAGAAAAGATTTAAACCAGCTGAGGACTGTATCAGCCAGTCCACAGCATTCCCACAGGTGCTCTATCAACACCCCATGGTCTACAGTGTCAAACTCTGCTGAGAGATCGAGAAGAACCAAGCTGGTATGGCTTCCTTGATTCCTTGCCATCAGGAGATCATTCAACACCCAGACAAGAACAGTCTCAGTACTATGCCACTTCCTGAACCCAGACTGGAGAGGACTGTAGATGTCATGAGAAGCTAAATGATCTTCCAGTTGAGCATCCACCAACTTCTCAATAACCTTTCACACAAAGGGTAGGTTAGAGACAGGCCTGTAGTTTGCCAGGCAGTCCGGATCTAGAGAAGATTTTTTCAGGAGAGGTTTAACAATTGCCTCCTTCAGGGGACCCCCATCGCTAGAAAACAACGGACTATCCTGGCAATGACCAGGCTGATAACCACAACACATACCAATAAGAGGTGTGTTGGGCCCGGGTCCAAACTAGAGTGGGTTAGCTGTAATCTCTGGATGATCCGTATGACATCTGCGACAGCTAACTGGCTAAAGTCAGACCAGGCAGGCCAAGTGCTTGTGACCTCTAGCCTGACACTGCCATGCCCATTTGAAGGTGCAGAATGGATCTCTGACCTGATAGTGACAATCTTATTGGCAAAGAATTGAGCAAACTCATTACACCTTACTTGTGAAAATGCTCCCCTCAACTGCAGACAGGTTAGACTGCACAACCTGTCCACAGTATGGAACAGCTGAGCTGGTCTGTTAGTTGCCGAAGCAATCTCCTTGGACAGGAACTCTGCCTTCTTATGGGAGATTGCTGATTGACAGTCCTTATAATGTGCCATCAATCTAAGTTTGTCATCTACCAGACTGGATTTCCTCCAGTGCCGCTCCAACCTTCGACCCCTCCTCCTCATCTCCTTCAGCATCTCTTCAAACCATGGAGACTTCTATTGGGATGTGAGGGGGTGAACACAAACAGATGCTAGAGTCGAGAGCTCCGGTGATGGCCCTATTATAGGCTAACACCAGCTCCCCTGCCTTCTCGCATACACTCATCATGCCTAGGTCAAGTGCACTACTGATCAGTTCAAAAAAGTGCATTAAATTAGTGAGAACTGATTTTCCTTGTTTAAACCCATGCTGTGATATGTCTACCAAAACATTGTCTACTATATATGTTTCAACCATTTCTTTTACAAATTCCTCCAAGATCTTTCCCACCACAGATGTAAGGCTGATGGGCCTAAAATTTCCCACTTTCTGTTTTGACCCTTTTTATGTTTGCCATGCGCACTTGCGCGCATCAATCAGTCATCTTCCTTTGACAGTGGTTTTTGAGGGGCGTGATACTGTCCCTCCAATGCAGAGCATGGTTTAATGGGCAATTCTGTAGCAGACCAATTATCAGCCAGTCTAATTATGACAGTTTTAGCTTGGTGGGTGGAAACTGCATGGACTTCAAAACAAAAAGCCGACCCAATCATGGATTTGTGGTTTCCTCTGATGTAGTTTCCCAGTATGCTGACCTCTCCGTATCAGACTGGTTAAAGTATTCCAAGCATCCAAAAGCACAGTTCCAGACAGCAGCTGTTTAAAGTAATGCGAGTATGTGTGTCTTTCTTTCTTTCTTTCTCTCTCTCTCTCTCTCTCTCTCTCACTCACTGTTGACAAATGGTATTTACTCACTGGTAAAGGTTATTATCCCTGCAACCTTTATGTTTTTACATGCCTCAGTAACATCAATGCTATCTATATATATTCATATTTGTAACAGCATTTATGCACTTCCAAGTTGTAGCTAGTAGCATGCAGTATCCCTTTATTTTATAGTTGCTGCAGTATAAACATTGTTTAAGTTTCAAGCGGCCAGCCATATATCTGCAATGATCCATGCAGGGGCCAGATTAAGTTTTGTTGCTACTAGCCAGCAGGGTAGTGACTTGCAAAATCCACTAGCCCCACAGACTTTTCTACTGGCCCAGCTGATCTACTTATTGAAATATTACCTTTTCCAGTACAAGTCTTCCTGGCTACTTAAAAAGATTTTTGACTATCCCAAAAGAAAATCTAACAGCATTTGGCTAGTGGACTGATGCCAGTTCGACCCTGTCCATGAACACATGTGGTCACACAGTTGACATTACAGAAACGGTCAGCCAGGACCACCCTCCCAGTACATATACACACACACACACACACACACACACACACACACACACACACACCATGACAAATGCTTGTTTGTGTATTGGCTTTACATTGGCCTGCTTACATTCTGTGATAACTTCACCCTGAATGAGGGAAGAATTATATAATATTGCCAAAGGTCCTGACAGTTCAGATGTCAATTCCTTCAGGACCCTGGGTTGGATGCTGTCTGGTCTGGCGGATTCATTAACCTTCAGCTTAGATGATTTGTCTCTAACATCATGTGCCAATATTGCAGGTATAGTTATCCTACCCTTTTGCATTTCACCAGTTATATTTACCTCTCCTATACTATGCAGGAAGACCCCTGTAAAGTAATTATAATGTATGGTAGAATGTTGTTATGAATAAAAATCCATACCAGCTGAAAAGTTGTTATGCTGCAGTAGCTTGTTGTTATGCTGCACCACGTACGTAGCTACTGCAGCATAACAGCTTAGAACCCTTTACGAAATGCTGTAAGCTCGAGCTGTATACTCTTTAAGCTGTACACAGTTAATCGAGTGGCGATTTTGAAAACGTAGGCACTAGATCAAAGCAATGACAGCTGCTATTTTCTCCCAGGATGGAGCTATATGATTGTGATAAATAAGAAATTACCTCGCAGGCGGACAGCAGAGAAACTGCAATGTGGACTACGATGAACAGTGAGGCGAGTAAACAACTCCCGTGACCCCTGATATCACAAACATACTTCGTGTGAAGCATGACTCAGAAGCCCCCTCTTATTTGTTTCTTCACAAGTCCCGCTTTCTGTGCCGGAGGTCATATGTCAACACGACTACATAGGGCTTCCATAGCAATAGACTCATAGTTACAGGTGGGGTACAGTAACAGGATGAGCAGTATGAATTTGCCATCACAGATAGGTGACCATACACTATAAAAGATAATGTATAGTCTTCTCTATCTGTGACAAGTTCAAAAACTCTTCTAAAGGGTTGTCTGGCGACTGAACCTCTCGAGCTTCGCTCTTGAGGTTCCAAGTGTCGCCATGACGACCTCTCGAAGCGTTTACAAACTTGTTACAGATAGAGAACTATACATTATCCTCTATATTGAAGATTTCTGCCATCTCCTGTAAGTTACTTGTTTAGTTCCAGACTGCAGAAGTCCTATAAGCCAGTGTCCTCCTCTCAAACTCCATATGTAATTATAAAATAATTTCTTCTTGTTGTTAGCTTGCGCGACCATTCTAACTTCCATGTTTCTCTTTGCTAGCTTAATTAGTTTTTTACATTTCCTTGACATGCTTTTATACTCCTCCCAATTCTCTGATATAGGTGCTTTTTTATATTTCTTGTACTTGTTTTTCTTTCTTCTTAGATGGCGTATCATATTCCTGTTCAACCAGACTGGGATTCATCCTACCTTATCATATTTAACTTTTTCCGGAATAACCGTTTTCATACAATACTCAAGCTAATCTTTTATTTTATTCCATTTCCCATTTGGCCTAAGCCCCTGTAGATCCCTTTTCCAATCCTAATGTTTTAAGTGGTGCCTCATCGCATCATAATTGGCCATATTGTAACATTTAACTATTGCTCTTCCTTTAACTGCCACCCATTTTCCCTTGATATTAAACGGAACTATATTGTGGTTGCTGTCTCCCAGCAATTCCCTGACCTTCACACCAGTTATTTGATCTTCTAAGCAGCTAAATATGAGGACAAGTCTTTCATCGAAGAAACGATAGAGGAACCATCAGAGACATCATCCTCACCTTCAGTATCACCCCAATTCGCAGATTTGGCAAAACTGGCAAATTTATTATCCAGGGGAATTAAGTGAGAGCCAGAGGAAAGCTTCTGCTCTTTCCCTTTGGGCACCTTCCCCTTTCCACGTTAGCTCAGGGACGTTTCTTGTGTACCACCAACTGAAAGGGGGTAGCCTCTGGGGGGAGGCGTGGATGAAGCATCCGGGGAATCAGGGGTCAAAGATGAGTGTTGTAGGGTTTAAGGAGCTAAAGCAGAGGATGGGGAAGGGGCTGGAACAACAACAGGAATTGTAGGCAGCACAGGGGCAGCAGAGGGTGGTGAGCCATGCTGAGTGCCCGTAGCAAGGTCAGGCCCCTGAGTTCAGCAAGTCTCAGTTTGGAGACCTGTGCTGCTGCTTGTTTCTATGCTTGGGTGATAACTTTCACGGGACACACTGCTTTCATTATTGTGGGATGCTCAGGGGCAACAGACATAGGAGTGTCCTTTCTCATTGCATAAATTACAGCAAAAGAGGTTTACACAGGTAGGCGCTAGGTGGCCAAAATCTAAACAATGGGTGCATCTGGGAGTATTACAGGATTACTCAAGTGAAATAGAAAACCACATTTGTGGTACGATTACGTCTCCCCATGGTAGAACAAAACACCCCTGTCACACCCCAAATAGATACTACTGGGCAAATGAATAATGCCTTTATTAGACATAATCATTTTAACTTTAATGCACCAACCCCCCCCCCCCAATCCAAATCTGTTCAGAATCTATGATAGGCACATGGTGTTCAGGAACTTCACATCTGTTTTCAAACCAAGATAAAATATCAGAGATATTCACCCCTCATTTATAAAAGAAACAGTAATAGTGCGGACAGCAGTTTTGGTCATGGGAATGGCCAAGAAAGGGAACCAGAGTGGGATATCCTTCACAGAACTGTACTTTCCTGAAACCTATCTAAACATTCAACAGTTTTAAAACTAATATCATAATTATGGTCAGATGTGTAAATTAAAGCATAAACTTCAGATGCATAAAATTTGATGGAGTCTTTGAGCAAAGTTCTGGCAACAGACATAATCTGGAGGATTCTCCAGACCACCTTTGTACATGAGTCTGATGGCATTGCATCTGGGTGCAGGCTCACTCTTATTTTGAAAGAGATCAGACATACGAAATAGAGGATTCAGAGACTCCCGCTGTGCAGGATCCTGAAGAGTGGCCACTGCAAGCCCAACAGTTATGAAGTCCTGGTCAGTATCTGGGATTGGCACAGGCACAGTTGAGAATGAGGTGGAAATGCCCACTACAAGAGAGCCAGGGCAAACAGTGGGCTCACTGAGTGCAGCTGTAGGTGTATGCATCGAAGGTACCGAGGCAGGAATACAGGGAGCAAGTGGGGATGTAGGAACCAGCACAGGGGTAGTAGTGGTAGCAACAGAGTAGTCCATAGCAGGGGAGCTTGCAGTAAGGTGAGCAGGAGAGGAAGAAGGTGAGCATTCTCAGTATCAAAGTACCACTGAGTCCGTCAGGTCTAGGGCCAAAAGCCAGGAAGGGTTTGAATCCAACCTACCTCCTGGAGAGCAGTCAGTATGGATAGAGGCAGGGAAGCAGACATCATAGACTCAGCATGGGACACAGCACAGCTGGGCTGCAGTGGCAAAACTGGAGCAATGGTAGCTGCACCACCAGCTTTCTGGAGCCCCAGAGACTGCCATTGTGGTAAACCAGGTTGTACAGCAGAGCAAGGCAAATGAGGTTGAGCGTCAGCAATAGCACCGGAGTTGGGAGTGGCAGAGGCATTATGTAGCTGAACTTGAGGTATGTGGAAGTTTCGCTCCTCTTCCACAATCAGATTCAAAAATTACGCCTTTACTCCTCTAAAGCAAGTTGAAAAGAAACTTCATTGGCACTCAGAAGCACCAAATCATGACTGTCAGGATCGGGTAGCAGAGTAACAAGCACAAGATTCAATCCTGTATCAATGGGAACAGGAATAATGGCAGAAGCAGGAACAGATATGGCATCAGGTATAACAGCTGCTGATGGTGGTCAGTCTCACACGAAAGCCCTTTGGATAACAATACTTCCATCAAGTTGGAATCTGATACCAGAGTAGCCGAAAGGTCAGTAGCTGAGGACAGATGTGCTGCACCTCCATCCTCCACCTTCACCATGTTGACCATCTTTGGCAGGGTGCCAGAGAAACAAGCAACAGCTCCCCCTACCCAAAGGGTAGAGGCATTTTTTATTTCAAACCAAAAACAAAATTATAATCCATATCATATATTTACATACATATTTTCCTTGGTTTTAAACAAAACAAAATTATAAACTCAAAAAGTAAATTAAAATCTATTGACAATTTCTTTTTTCCTATGACTTCCCTCTTATCCCACACAATGTATATTTTGTCACATATTTTCCTCTGTATTTCCCCCCAAACCTTAATTTCATAGTTATAAATAGCATCTAACTCTGCCTGCAACTTAAAGATCACATCTTCTACTGTTAGATTCTATCCTTGTAAAATATTTGACATCTTACTTGCCATATAGTCCACTTTATACAAGCAAAGATTACATATATAGTTTTCCTAACCCATTTTTCCCACTCCTTTGTGAGTTGTCCATACACCAATTCATCATAAGACATATCCTGGAATCATCTAAGATTCCACATTCTGGCTAGTGTTCCCCATAAAGTGCTAATGAAAGGACATTCAAAAAAGAGATGGTCCATTATCTCTATCTTTGCTGTGCAGGCTTCATTTAAACACATTCTTTCCTCTATTATTTTATGCTTATGGTTGTTGTACACATTTAATTTACCATGACTACATAACCATACAGTTTCTTTCATTTTCTTTGGGATTCTACTTTTCAAAGTGGCTTCTAAAATTATTTTTTTCTTTATGTGTGGTTGCACCCTAAACACTGCAGTTTCATAGTAGTTTTGTTCCCACTGTCCTTATATAGTTGTTTTCTAGTTAAAATATCCATGGTTTCTTTTTGTAAATTCCATTGCTTAATATGCGCTCTGCTTATTTCAATATATTCTGGAAACTCCACATTTTTCTTTTTCTTTGCAGTACCCCAGGATTCTTGTAGTTCACCCCTCCATGCTTTTACCAAAGGAGTCCATATGTTTTCTTCCTTGCTATCAGTGGCCTAATATTTGTATTGGAAAAAATTGTTTGAAAAAAACAAAACAAAGCAATCAGCTGAACCATATTCAAACTCCCTTCTTTAACTGGCCTATAGGTATGATTTATTTTAATTGGATTTAACCTGCTTCCCCACAGTAATTCAAAAAAATATTCCTAATATTTTTGTCTGTAGATTGAAGGGGATGGGGAAAATATAAGCTAAATATAAAAAAAATGGAATTATATAACTTTTTATTAAGTAAATCCTTTTATGTTTTGACAAGCTCCATCTCTTCCATTGTTGCACTTTCTTTTGTGCTATGGTGATTTTTCTTCCCAATTTTCCTGTATGGCTCCTTGCTGTCCAAATTTTATTCCTAAAACTTTAACATTTCCTGTTGTTATGGGTATTGTTCCTGAACCTTTTGTTGAGACTTGCCCCACAGGAATAATCATACTTTTCTGTTTATTAACCTTAATCCCAATGTAACTTGTGATCTCTTCGAAACCTGGACTGCTTTATTCCCTGATTGCATGTCTTTCATGAAAAGGACACGGTCATCTGCAAGTGCACATGTTTTGTGAATTTTGACTCCATTCTTACTTTCCATGGGTTCTATGTTTCTGTTTTTCTCTATTTTCCTCATAATAGGATCCAAACATAACACATATAATAGAGGGCTTAAGGACACCCTTGCCATACTCCATTATGAATGTACATAGGGACACCTACACTATTGTTTACCATAGACATTAATTGTGCTTCCTTATAAAAGGCCTTGCATAATGTCAAAAAAACTTCCTGGCATACCATAAACTGCCCATATACAGTATAATCATGTTATACTGCATTGAATGCGGTCTCTTGCTCTAATGCATATTTGTACCCATCTAAACTCCTTTTCAGTCCCATTTCCCATAACCTCTCTGATGTATATTAGATTTTATTTAATATCCCTACCTGGGATGGCACATGACTGGGTATCTAATACCAAGGTTTGGACTGCCATTGCTAACCATTTAGATATAATTTTAGCCAATATTTTATAATCTGAGGTCAACAGGGTTATAGGCCTCCAATTCTTTATGTCAGATTTGTCCCACATTTTTAAACAGGACAACTGGTATCCCTTATTTCACACTACCACCTATTTCCCCTGTTTCAGACACATATTATTGTATATACTTCTTTAAGCATGGGCATCAAGTCCTCCTCATATTTTTTATAGAATTCATTGGGAATTCTGTCTATACCTGGGGCTATATTGTTTGACAGAGCATGTATAGCCTCTCTAATGTCTACCTCTTTAATTTGCTCTTGCAATATTTATCAATTTCTGAAATTCTTGGATTTTCTGTCTCTTTGAAAAATTTACCATTTTTCACTTGTTTCCCTTTCTGAATTTTTTCTTTCATATGCTCTTGAACAATTAATTTCATTTGTCTAAGGTCTGTTTGCTTATGTCCTGTTGCATCTATTAGTTTTGTCATAACTCTATTTTGTATTTTTTCCTTGTTACTGTCATATTACCTGAAATTTTGTTCCCTGAGTACCCCATTTTTGTTCCATAACTAAGGACTGAGCACTATTGTATTGAAAATTATACATTTGTTTCTTAATTATTTGTATTTCTTCTGTTACGTTGATTTTTTCAGTAACATGGAGAGTTAAAAGTTTCAAAAATCTGGCTCTTAAACTTAAGTATTACTCATAAATAAATCCCTCTCTCTTTTAGATTCTTCCAAGAGTAGTTGCTTGATGTCAGCTTTTGTGTCTTCTCACCATTCTAGCATATTTTTGTATAAAAAAACAAACAGATTTTCTGGCTAGCAGTAAATTTTTAATTTCTTTTTGAGTGCTTTCTTCCTGCAGAAGTGACAAGTTATTTTTCTAATAACCTTGTTCCATATTTTTAGTGTTATACAAATATATGCTAATTTTAACTGCAACACAGTCTGATGTCTTTAATGGAATTATTTCTATCATTTGAACTTTGATATCTTTTGGTATGAACCAGAAATCTATTCTGGTTGAAATCTTACCCTTACACTTGGTATGTTTTGGTTCCTTTTTGCAAACCCTATAAGCATCCTCTAATTCTGACCTTTTTAGTATTGTAATTATTTATGTGCGTCAGAGAATATCTTTTCTGTTTTCCTACCCCAATCTTTTTTTGATAGTTCACAATTAAAATCACCTCTCCAGAAGACTAGTTTTGAAGTATGTAAAAAATGATCTATTTTCTGCATAAGATCATTCCTTTCTGTTTTAAGTGGATTATATATATTTATCATTCTTAAAAGTGAATTTTTATAACATGCATCTACAATTAAGGCTTTTGCTGGGCATAAATCTATTACTTTCCCTATGTTGATCTCAGGATTAGAAATCAAAATACCCACACCTGAGCAGTTGTCCTCCGCTATTGACCACAATGATGGACCCAACCTCCACTCTCTTTGTATTTGTTGTTTGTTGCATTTCTAACAAGAAATGTAATCTTGTGTCCTGCACATATATAATGTCCCCTCTTAAGTCCTTCAAAATTGAACAAATTGTTAGTCTCTTGTTCCTATTCCTGTTACTATTCATATTGCATGTAATACATTGGAGGTCAGCCACTGTTATATAAAACAAGAGGAGAGAGAAAAAATAAATGTTTATATATGTTTTATCTTTACTTTCCTTTTTTTGAAAAGTGTGTCTATTGATTTATAGTCTGGAGAATTTTCTTGTACTGATAATGCTATGGAAGAAGAGTCTGACTCCCCCTTCTGAGTCCGCTGATTCTTTTTCTTGCAATGCTGTATACTTGTTTCATAAAGTTATTGTGCCATAATCTTGCTTTTTCAACTTTGTTTTTGGTGGCTTATGTAGTTTTTTGGGCCTTGTGCCCATTTGAAAGGGTGGACCTGGAGGTGCGCTCAGTGGAGACATGACCTGCCTTTCTGTTTGCATTCTGTCCTGGTTCATATTTTGTTCCTCTGTGTCCTTTTGCTTCTCCTTTAAGTCCTTCTTTATTGTTTCATTTCTTATATCCTGTCCATTTAGTCCTGTGCTAGTTTCCCCTTTTGAGGCGAGGGGGTGAAGAGGAATTCTTTCTCTGTCATTTTCCATTGTTTCTTTGCCTTTAGAATTTTTGTCTTCTCCTCTTTCTTGTTTTTCTTTCACCAGTCTGTCTCTTTGTGCCAATGCCATGTAAACATCCTTCTCTGCTGAGTCTGGACTGTTGTGTGAGGCCCATGGACAGTTCATGAAATTATGACCATTTTCTTCACAAAGACTACATCTTATTTGGTTTCTGCAGGATGCTCCAAAATGGCCTATTTCTCCACACAGCCCATATTTGATTTTGTCACAGACATTACTTAGATGTCTTCTGCCCCCACATCTATAGCATGCCCTTGGTTGGCCTTCATAGAAGACCACTCCTCTATCCCTGCCTAAGAAGAAACAATTTGACAAATGTTGTATTTCTCCAATGATTTTCCTTAAGGTTGCTTTAAACCTCCATCCTCCTGTCCATAGATGTTCAACATCCAAAATAGGCTCCGGGAGGACATTCCGGTCACATTTTTGCTTTAACCAGAAGGATATGTCAGCTACATTGACTCCTTCATTTTTAAAATGTACAGTCACTGTTTTATGTGCAGGTTTGGTCAGAGGGATAGCTATAAAGGGCCTCCATAGGGGGTATTGTTTTTAACTGATGGCATAGCTTCCAAAACCTTTCTGGACCAGATGGGTGCTTAAAACTTAAGTCAAAAATAATATCTCAAGGGGTATGAATCAGTGCATATATTTCATATGCATAACAATGCATACTGTCTTTTATTAAATTTCTGCCCACAAACAACCTATCTGGAACTTCTGCTGCTTCTCCTCTGTATTTTAACCTGACCACATTTCTTCTTTTAACAGGCTCAGCTGGTAATTTCAGATGCTCTGGAAACGACCTTTCGCTATCATTGGGGCCACAAGCAGATTCTGTATTTTGTTTATTTTCTTGCTCATCATCATTTATACTTTTTTCAAACAGTGTGTTTTGCTCCTCCATTTTGAAGGAAGATTCTAAAACCTCTTCATTTTTGTCAAACATTTCTGCATCCTGCAAATCCCGCTCCCCTTCATTGTTTTCCTTCTGGTCAGGTTCTTTAACATCACTTTTATTACTGTTCACCACATTATCAGACTTTAATTGACCTGTGTTTGTTGCAGAATCCTACTCATTGTAGTTCATTTTCTGTAGATCTGTGTCTTTTTCATTTTGATGTTCCTCCTGCTCCTTGTTTTCTGGGACGTTTTAGTCCCAGTCATTTTCTGTTCTCACGCACCCTGCACCTTACAAGGCCTCTACTAAACAGTCGGGTGCATCTGGAAATGATATTGCTTCTGTAGATTCTAAAGTTGGTGCATTCACATTTGTCAGTTCATTAGATGTTTGAGGCATATTCCTTGGTTCAGGCTGTTCACAAAAAATATTTTTTTCTCCCGACGTCTGTTTCCATCGGTTCATGGCGCCCGTCTTAGGCCGAGCCATTTTGGACCCGTTTGAGCCATTCCTTTCAGGGCACTTTTCTCTTTTGGTACATCTTTCTTTTTACTTTTCTTTTTTAGCCCACTACTTCTATTACTTTCCACCATAGCTGTTCGTGATTCACTGCTATTCACATCCATGGTATGCTTTGATGTTTTCATGTCACCAGCTTTTGATGTGGAAGCTAGGGCATTGTCCATTTGCATTTCCTTTGGTTCCTTGACTGCAACCTTTTTCCTGAATTAGTTTAGTGTCGATTGCAACTTTTTTACTCTCCTGCTCATGTCGCTGCTCTTCTGCAAGCAATTTCAGCACAGTCTCCTCCTTTTCAGAGAATTCAGGTATTTCTACATTTTCAACTACATTTTCCATCATCGGTTCATTTTTTTCTTTGGCTCACTTTTTCTTTTGGTTTCTGACTCTTTTTCTTGTTTAGTTCTCATTTTTCTGACCTCTAATAAATCCAAGACCGGGGAGGAGTCCTACTCCCCAGTCCCTTGCATGTCCGTTCATACCACAATCCTCTCAGGACTGGCCATCCTGAGCACTCCTCCACAGCGACAAGGGCTCCCCCTACTGCAGAGTAGGGGAATTTTATTGTTAGTTAGAGTTCATTACAGAAACAATATACAATAAGATATACAAGCATACAATAAATTCAATATCAACAGTGTAAATACTTCATTAAGACAAAATCTTACAATCCCAAAAGGGTACATTGCTTAAGAAATGAAAAAAGAAACAAGAGTTAATAAGAAGGCATTCCTAGTACTGTAACATCAAAAGAAACAAACAATTTATCATCTACTCCAAGTATCACAATTAATTCATATATGCCTAAATCTTTCAGGTGAGAAATACATCCTATCTAACTGCATTGTTTTACCAATAGTCTTTTCAATGTTAGCAAGGAGCTCCGCATGAGTAGTATAATGCTGCTGTAAAACCCACAAGCAACGTGACTGCCAAATAAAATATTGAATAACCCCTAAAATTACATATAGTGTGTCTACATGGTATTTGCAAAATACACTGCCCAGTGGCCAATAAAGTAATGTGGGGTAATCAATATTTAGGAAGAAGGTCTCCTTCCAAGCTTCTGCTAAATAAGGCCCAAATGGTTTAATGTATGCACAGTCCAAATACAGATGTCGTTGTGTTTCTAAAACTTGCCCATAGCCATTTCTGGGACAGTATCTGTCAGCTAGCTGTTTATGCTTATGATTACCTTTGACCCCTAGCCTCCCATCGTTACTTAACCATAAACTGTCCCAAGCAAAGGGGGGGATTCTAGGGTTAGTTAACTGGGCCAGCACCGCTTGCTTTTGTCTGGCAGGACAATCCGGAAAATCCACCTCTGCTTGACATTCTGAGGTTATAATTAGTCGGTAAATTTATTTCTTGTCCAAAGTCTAAAGATGTGTGGGAGTGATTCCACATTTGATGGCCAGCTTCACACTATCTAATCCATACTGCAGAATCCTAGAGATTCTACTTTAAAGCCTATGTTTCCTATCTTCCCAAGGTGCTAGGCAAGGCCGAAGCCATTTGTCTGCTAGGGGTTCCCATATCATTCATCTCCTGGTTTCAGTGAGTGGCCAATATTATAGGACAAAAACAAACTTAAAAAAAAGGCTAAAGGATGGGGCATGTCTACTCCTCCTTTGGTTATAGGGAGATATGTAAACTCCCATTTAACTAGGTTCAGCCTGGACCCCCAAAAGGCTTGAAAGAACACGCTAACTAATTCTGTTATAACCCTCTGTGGGGGAGCAAAAACATAGCTAATATATAGAAAAATAGGGATAAGCAGAGTCTTAATCAGGACCACTCTCTTTTTCTTTGATAATTGCTGCCCCTTTCAACTCTCCACCAATCTATTTGCTTGAGTGAGCCTTTTTTCCCAGTTCAAGACAGACATATCACCTGGCCCAAAATCCATACCTAAAATAGAGATTGGGTCTGCTGATACCTGGATCCCAGCTAACTGCCCACTAGTGGGCAGAGAGGTGGTCCCTATAATCACCCCTTTACATTGCCCTATATTTGTTTTGGACACCATTAGTTCAAAGAAGCTATGTAGTAATGTGATCAATGCCATGGTAGAAAAAGAGGGATCCAGGGTTAAGATAAGATCATCTGCGACACCTAAAACTTTTAGTGTGGGGGAATCTGGAGCGACCTCTATCCCCTCCAGCTCCCTGTTAATCTGCAACACACATGCAACATTTTGTATGAATTGTATGAATTTATGTGAGTGCTGTATTTAAGATTGTTCCTGTAATATTTTATTGCATGATGGTTTGTATTTGTGAAACTGTGATCTAAACAGGATAACTTCGATAAACAGGGCCTGTCAGTTCTAAAAGTTATTCTCCTGTCAAAAAATAAAAGTTTTTTATCTAGCTATCCGTCATACATATCAATATGTCAATCCCAGATGTGTATAAAAGTGGGCTCAGGGGGCATCCTTGTCAGACTCCCCTGCAGACATGAATTTTCCTTTCATGCCACCCATTCATATTTGGATCTATAATGGCCCCTTGACACATAGCTTGTATTCAACTTACAAATATGTCCGGGACCCCAAAGGCTTTTAGGACTGAAAATAAAATGGCATGAGAGAGCCTATCAAAGGCTTTCTCCTGATCAAGCCCTATCACTACCCCTTGCAACTGGTCCAACTCCCCTCTACTAAAAAGCTCTCTTAACAGAACTCGATTATCCTGTTGTCTTCGACCCAGAATGCCACAGGACTGTGAAGGACTAATGAGGATTTGGGCTCCCAGTGATAATCATGCCAATAAGATTTTACTTAAAATCTTTAAGTCTGTGTTTAATAGGCTAAGGGGGCACCAACTATCTATGTCATTTTTTCCCCTTTCTTGTGTGTCAGCACAAGAATGGCTTCTTGCATGGGGGGGCATACTTTGTAGATTGTAAAATATGATTAAACAAAATAAACAAAACTGGGGCTAACTCCTCCTGAAATACTTTATAAACTCCTGAGCTTAGACCATCCGAGCCTGGGCAGAGTGAGAGGACAATTGTGAGATTGCCCCTAAAACCTCCTCTAATGTTACCCCTGAAGTCAATGCTGGAACGTCTATGTCAGAGACTTTTGGCAGACCTAACGAGGCCAATAACTCTTGAGGGTTCTGATTCGGGGGGGGGCTAATAAACTCTCTATGTAGTCCTCTACAACTTTTAACAGATCCGGGGGAGCATGTACCAACTGCCCAGCTGGGGTTGTCAACTCAGAAATGAACCTGTTTTCTATCCTGCTTTTACATTCCTTATAAGGATCCAGGGAATGCTTATTCACCTGAGTCCCAAACCTCAGCTCCTGATTCAGGGATTTAGCCCTATTAAATTGCATATCTGCCATCTGCTTTTTTATGGTACAGATCAGCTGACTATAATCATGCCTAGTGATTTCCGATTGTGAGATAAGATGTTGAAGCTGATGTCTCAGCTGTAAGTAACCCAAATACTCTTTATTTGCTACATAATGGTCCCTCTGCTGAAATAAAGTTTACCATTCCTTTTTTGTATCCTCCCACTAGTCCAAGATATTATCATAACATTCTGAGACTGACTACCTGGCAGCCCAATTTTGGGACCACATTTTCTTTAATTTAGGGTCCTCCAGTAGGGTTTAATTTCATCGCCATTTATTCTTTTTGCATCTGGGGACAGTATCCCATGTAACCTGTGCTCTAATAGCAACATGGTCTGAGAATTCTGAGGGGTGTGTTGGGATATTCTTAACTTCTATTACCTGGGACAAAAAAATAAAATCAATCCTTGTTTTAACAGGGCCTCTAAAATACGTAAACCCCCAATATGTTGTAATTTCCTATAAGCATCCACCAGGCCTGCAGTACTCACAATTTGTTGCAATGCAGAAGAGTCACAATATAATTTGTGCGTCTGTAGACCTCTATCAGATCTAGCTAACCCACAGTTAAAATCCCCCAACCAGAAGATGAGCCTAGATGTATGAAGGTATGGCTGCACTTCCTTAAATAAGGCCACTCTCTGTGCTTTCGTTTGGGGAGAATAGACTGCTCCAATATGAAATCTGTCTGAATGAAAGGAGATATCTAGTATCAAGACCCTACCTGGATGCATGCCTACAAGCCTAGATACTTTGATGAGAGGGTTAGATAGAAGGATATCAATGCCATCACATGTATCAGTCCCAGATGACCCAAAGAAAGGACCAGAGGTCCAACACCTGGATGAATGCTGGAGTTCTATGTGAGTTTTTAAATGGGTATCCTGTATACATGTAATGTCACTTTTCAAATTCTGTAAAGAAAATAAAGCCCCTAGGCATTACTTCTCACTTTTTATACTATTGATGTTAAGAGTGGTACTAGTTAAGGAGTACATTGTAATGGGGAAAAATCAGAAGGACATCTGTGTTATTACAAAAACAATCACTATGGTGACCTAACAGTGTGTTTCCACCTTGTCCTTTTGGCTATGGAGTCCTCCCTCCCACCTTCAGTATCTGTTGTAGAAGCCACTGAGGATGTATCTGTCCCTTCCTCTTCAGAGTCCCCCTCGTATCCTCTGAGGCAGAGTAGAGGAGTTTCCCCAGTGTCATTGTCACTCTCCCCATTAATAAAACAGGTCCATTAACCTGCCCCCAGGACACACTGGGAAAGGAGCTATCACAGCTCAGCATCTCTCTTCTGGTCAAAAATTACAAATAAATAAATCTTTACAGAGCCAGAGACTGTGGGAACATTGCATGTGTTGTCTAGCTAGACATCACAAAATCTTCTGATTGGTACACAGTAGATTGCCGGTTGAAAATCTAAGTTTTGCATGCTTGCCTTCAGTGACATATGGCTAGTTTCAAAATTACCTATCAGATAGGTCACAAAGAGTAAAAATAACTTTTGTCTTATCCTATTGCCTATTAAATGAAATATACTTCAGGGGTCTATCTATGGTCTCTTGCTATTCACCATATTCCCGAATGAATTACCATCAATTTGTAATAGTTGTTGTGAGGTCATCCTGTATGGCCAATGATGCAGTTACATTCACAAAACAGATCTCAGCCTGCTTTCTCTCAGTCTCCTTGATGCCACAATGTGAATTTGATAGGATCCAGTTTAGTCTGTTCACTGCAAACTGATTATGAATGCAGTAAAAATTCAGTCAGTGTTTTTTGGCCACAGAACAAAATGAATGATGGCTTCAACTATTTGGGGGTCTACTTTGACAGCTCATTGTTCTAAGTATACCATATAGTATTTGTCACCTCATCAAAACTGTTAACTTTAGATTATGTTTGGTTTTCATAATAAAACCAAGTGCTTGAGCAAGACATGGAAGATTGTTGCCTTAAATGTTTTGCTATCAGTAATCGACTATGGCATTGTAATTTATACTGGAACAATGGACACTGCAGTGGCAAGGGTACACACGCTCTTGATTAAGGCATGTCGCTTTGCACTGGATACAGATTATTATACCCATTACTGTGATCTTATGCTTTTCTGGACTGGCTGTTTGGAACACAGACAGCAATGCTGCATTAGTTTAATCTTTTATGCTAACATCCATAAAGGAACTGATAAAAGTCTCAACAGTTAAAAACTAGAAGCAGTGCATAAATATCATCTTTAACTTCATTTGTTGCGAACTGACTATAAAAGAAAAGTGCTGTGCCACCTACAAACATTTCAGTTAAGTATTTTCTTTATCAGTGAATAGATCATAATTAATCCTTTAACTCTGAAAGCTACTATCAAGGGGAAGGTGGAGAAAGGGCACAGCAGTGCTTCTGGAACATGTCAGCACCAAATGATGGAAATAACCTTTAAGGAGAAAATCTTCACTTATTAATATCATTTCTCCCTGTTTAAAGAGATGTCTAAGAAATAAGCAAGGCTTCCAAGAATAAGGAAGGAGAGGGAAGCCTCAGAACCATATGTGTTACCATGGAGACAAAAACATGTACATTGACTACTTTTCCCATAAGGTTTCTATAGCAGTAAAGATTGGGCTGCCAGTGTTTTTTGGAGATAAAGTAATGACTGTGTTGATGAGAAGGAATAGACCATATGTGAAAAGCACCATAAGTTTTCACCAGAAGTGAAAACCTAAATTCAATTTATAGTTCCTGGGTGATCAGAAGAAGCACAGGGCTGCCCGATTCTCATTGCTAGCTCACTGAAACAAACAGAGCCCCAGATAAAGCTCACTGAAACAAATAAAGCCCCAGATATATAACTGTTTATACTTTACACATGGCTCTATATGACAGTGCTTTAGTGTATGCTTGCTGTTTGTTGGGGTTGGTTCTTTGTTATGGTTGTTAGAGAGAGACACTATATCATGCAGGGCCCATGCTGTCACCAGCACTTTTATTTTTATGTTTTCTTGTGCACATACACAGCAAACATATTTGTGGCATGCCAGGACAGTAGGGCTTTTGCAGGTGTGGCCTTGTTGAGGCCAACGCAGTTGAGCATTGTGGAGACTAGAATGTGAGAAGCCTATTACAAACAAGCAGGTGATGATGCTAGTCATCTTGCTGATGGGTGGAAACTTCTTACATTTGAAAGGACAATGCCACTCCTGTTGTAAGACATTTTTACCCATTAGCATACCAACTGGGTGTGATCATCAGTTCTGCTTCTATTGAGCCTGCCCTCCCACATGTTACCACTCCACTGCTTGCTCCCTATGCTTGCTGTTCTGCACTCCATTTCCAGTCCCAGCAGCTCCCCTGGACAACTTCAGCCACCTTCTGCTCACTCATTCTGCGTGCTATCCCACCCTCTGTTTCTAATGCCAGCAGCTGTCCAGTACAACTTAATCCCTCTCCTGCTCGCTCCCTCTGTGTGCTGTCCTGCCCTCCATTCCCAATGCCAGCAGCTCCCCGGTACAACTTAACCCCCCCCCCCCACAAACACACACTCACTCCCTCTGCTGCTCTCCCACTCTCTGTTCCCATCCCTAGTGGCCTGGTATACAACTTAATCCCCTCTCCTGCTCATTCTCTCTGCTGCTCTCCCACCCTCAGTTCCTGTCTAAGGCAGCCCAGTGTACAAGTGAACACCCCTCCTGCTGACTCCATCTGCTGCTCTCCCACCCTCCATTCCTGTCCCCTACAGTCCAGTGTGGCGAACAACTTAACCCTCCTTCTGCTCGCTCCCTCTGCTTGTCTTCTACCTTCCATTTCTGTTCCCACGGGTGCAGAGTACAAGTGAACACCCCCCTCCTGCTCACTACCTCTGCTGCTCTCTCACCTTTCTTTCCCATCCCTGCCAGCATAGTGTACAACTTGACCCCATCCCACTCTGTCCCTCTGGTGGTCTCCAACCATCATTTCCCATTCCTGCTGGAACCCCAAAACGGAATGTGACACTGGGGTGCTCACTCCCAGTGCTGCCATCAAACTGCAAACCTGAAAAGAAGAAAGCAGTCTCCCATCTTCTTGCTGCTCCCTCCCTGACCCCCAGGACTCTCATCTTGGCACCCACCACCCCACACCCCCCCCAACCACCTCTCACGTACCTATCTGATCCACCACTGATATGACCAGCACATCCTGCTGCTTCCAACACTGAATGGGAACTGAGGAAAACAAAGTAAGTTCAGTTAATGATTTTTAATGCATTTTGAAGTTTTACTCATAACTTTGTTAACATTTTTACACTAAATGTTCATCATAACCTTTCTGCCACCCCACCCCCACCTCTTCAACAAGGTAAGTGAATGTTTTCAGATCCCACAGACACATGTATTTGCAGTTACTCTTCAGATCACCTTTTGGATGAGATTTAAAAAGGTTTACCTGTCTTGATCATAAAGTGAGGTCATAAAAAGACTGGACATTTGGGTCAAAATGTTGGAGCCCACTGAAAATGAGATATTGCCTTTCAACTGGCCTATCCTGGGTAAATACATTGTAAAATGGGTAAATGCTGAGCCCCAACTGAAAATGAGATTGTACATCTCCACTGTGCTGTCCTAGGTAAACAGAGCATAAAAATTAGTACAATCAGGATCCTATTGAAAATGAGATATTGCCTCTCAGCTGGCTTCTCCTGGGAAAATATATTTTAAAAATTGATAAAAGCAGGACCCCAAGCTGGCCAACTGTAGTGTTACCACTTGCTATGCCACTGACGTGTGTTTGGGAACAAGTGCAGGCTGTCAGAGCTGGTTAGGGGAGGAAGGAATGAGAATCCCAGGGACTGCTCTCCTTCTTCAGGGAGTGGAGGGGAAGAGGCAGTTCCCACTGCATGACTACCCACTGGTGGAGACCAATTGGCAGCACAATCAGGAGCAGAGATGCAGTGAAGTTTAAATTTGTTAGGGTAGTGAACCTGAAGTGGCCAACTTCGAGTTCACGGATCACTACGCAAAAGTTCCATAAAAAAGTTGAAATTCGCCTAAGTAGACTTCGCGTTGGCCACTTCAGGTTCACTTCGAGTTGTAGTTTGAGAAGGCAAAGTTGGTAAGAAACAGGACACTGGTCACATGCCTGACTGTCTCTGCAGGTCACATGATTCAGGGAGGAACTTAAATAGGCAGGAAGTCAGTGTTTTACTTTCACTTTCTCTTGTAGAAAGAGGTATGCAGATCTGTACTGCAGGCTGTGTTTCTCTGTCTTGGGTGTAGAGCTAAAATACTAGCTAGCTTTTGCTTATTTTTGTTTAAATCTTTTGAGATTTCGTTTATGAAGTAATGTAGGACATTTCAGTTAATTCCACAGGCTTTTTTTTTGTTTTAAAAAGTTTTTTTTGTGTACTTTGTTTCGGTACAGTTAATTTACTAGTACTTGTACTAATTTTTTTTCCTTGTGAAGTTCTTTTTGATGGATCGTGGGCATGGCAGGCAAAATAGTGGCCAGCAAGGGCCATGGATGCGGGGTGACCTTGTCACCCGATTAGATTAAACAGGGCCAGTTTGGTGCCCTCAGCTGCAGGCACAGCCAGCTCTGTAGCAGAGGTCCTCCACCATGAACAGCAGCAGGAGGTAGAGCAGCAGCTGGAGGAGCAGCAGCAGCAGCAGCTTCACCAGGTTGTTGCCCCTCCACCACCGGCAGCACAGCAGGTGGCATCTGGTCCCCCCTTCCCCACTGCCTGTACTGGGCCCTGCACAGAGCTCTCCCATGTGAGAGTTCTTCACGAGCCTCTCTGGGGACCCCACTGTTGTGCCTTGCAAACTGTGCAACCTGCTGGTCCATTGGAGGTGCAAGGGCGGGCACCTCGGCACTAGTGGTCAGTGAACCCACTTAGTTATTCACCACCGGGCCGAGTGGGAGGCCGAGCTGCAGGAGGTTGCAGCCACTCCTGCAGCTGTGGCAGAAGAACCTCATCTGCCTGTGCATTGGCTGTGGTGCAGGCAAATGCAGTCAGCAGAAGTGGAGGGTCCCGCAGCTGCCCACATGGAAGAAGACCAATTACAACATCCTGTTACCATGGTGGACCTGGTTGTGCTGTGGGCAGAGGTAGAGGCCATGAAAACAGTGGTGGAGGCAGCCGTGCAGCATCTCTCTCATATCGAGAGGCAGAACAAGGAGATAATCAGCTTGCTGCATAATTTCAGCTGTGATCAGCAACCGCCCCCACCAGGCCCTTAAAAAATTATTTTGGATGTAAATTTAAACCCCCAAATGTCTCCATTGCTTTTAATTTTTGTTTCGTAATCAATATTTTTCTTTTGATGCAGACTAAGTATGTAATTTATGTTCAAGTAACGTTTTGTTTGCAATTTTTCTTACTTGTTACTTAATTTACTTTATGTCTTATATGAGTGATGGTCTACAAAATGGTGGACGCTGCGTGCTTTCATTACAGGTGAAACTGTTGTGCCATTACGCACGCTGCAATAAAAGTGTCTTGAAGATGGATATTGGGTGGCACAATTTCAACTGTGCTGAAAGCATGCATTGTCTGCACATTTGGCAACCACATGACTTATTACATAAAATTAAGTAATGATGAGTAACAACAAAATAATTAGTATTACGGAAAGCATAATGGCGCAGGGTGGTGGAACATTTGGGGAAGGTGGTGAATCAGATTTACCATTATGAGGGTCAAGAATCAAGATCAAGAAAAACAAGATTAACAAAATTTCCCCCCAAAGAAATAAATCTCTGCTTTTATTTATTTTCTTAAGCCATATTTATTTTTCTTACATACTAGTATGATATTTATGTTCAGTTCATGTTTTCTTTGTGATGTTAATTTTGTTAGTCCTGTATTTGTTGAGCCTCAGAATGGTAAATCAGATTCTCCACCTCCCCCTAATGTCCCCCCAACACCATTATGCTTTCAGCAACAGAAATTTTTACATTCCTATTCATTACTGTATTTTATGTAATAAGTCTTGTGGTCACCAAGTTTGCAGGTAGTGTGTGCTTCCCTGTAATTAAATCTTGTGTCTCCAAAATGCCATCTGCAAGACACTTGTATTGCAGTGTGTGTCGCGGCACGGCAGTTTCACCTGTTATGAAAGCATGCAGCATCCACCATTTTTCCAACCATCAGTCATGTAAAAAATAAAGTAAATTAAGTAACAAGTATTAAAATACTTGCTAGCTTTTTGAACATTTAGTTAAAGCACCAGTGCAATTATCACAACACCATTACCCAACCAACCTGCCCCCACAAATGTGCTGTCTTGTGTGTGAATGTCCCTCTGTTTTAATTTCATGAAAAGTCCAGCTGAAAAATAAAATGCCAGAAATGCATCACAGTGTGTTAAGTGAGAGTATTGCCTCGTGATGCCACATACTGCTGCTGCTGCTCTTTTCCTGCTGATTCTTTGTCATGAAAACTCCAAATCAATAAAAAAAGGCCAGAAATGCGTTACAGTGTGTTAAGTGAGAGCATTGCCTTGTGATGCCACTTGCTGCTGCTGTTCTCCAGTTGATGCAATTGAATTCAAAGTACAGATGAAGACTAAAATGCCCAAAATGCTGCTTCAGCAACAAATGCTGCCCCTGGTGTGTGCATTCATGCCAATGGTAAGTTCTTGTTTGTGCCGCTGTAAATGTTTTTCCCATAGACACATCCAGTAAATTAATATATAATCTTGTTCTGTGTTACAAGCAATCTGTCATTTTGTTCCTTTTCAGGGAACCTTGTTGATATTATACTGTGATGGAGATGTTGATCAAATCATATCAACATGCAAGGAACACATATGTTACGAGTCTGAAACCTAATGTGGTACTGTAAAATTAAAATTTTGTTTGGGGAGGCTGCTGTGGTTCATTGAAAGGCAATAATTTATTCCTTTTTTTTTTCAGGTCGTAGGCACACCGCTGGTGGTCCACCACTTTTGGATGGCTGCTGACTTTGGCTGCACGGATACTGTGTCAACCCAAGAAAGGTAAATATATATATATATATACATTTTTTTGGTGGGGGGAGCATTTGAAAAATGGTTCATTAATGTTTTTGTCATCTTTACAGGTCTTCAGTGGATCATCATAAGTGTTATCCTTCTTCAGAGCAGAAGATACCACCAACGGCAGTATATAGCAACGCAATTTTACCTGAAAAGAGATGAAGCAGAATTTATGAGGGCTTCATTGTTCTACCAAATCCACTTCACAGTGTGGCTGTTCCTGTCTTCTGTTACATATACAGTTTTAAATACAAAGCTAATAGTAAACACCATAGCCAGCTTAAAATTCTAAGCTATTAGTAAGAACGCCATATCCAGTGTCAAATACCCAGTTATTATTAATGTAGTAAACCACATACAAAAATGTTCCATGTTTACTGAGTGCCACGCAGTGGCCCACTGTGTTAAGTTACATGACATCACGTGGTTTCTGGATGAGGATAACGCAATTTTACAACTGTGGCATAATGATGTACACCGCTATTATCTGTAAATAACAAATATATCATGTGGCCTGTATTCTGTATGTCACCTCTGGTGAATGCCTTATACCTGGGCCACAAATATTAAATTCAAAACTGAAATATGAAAGAACACTGATACTTACCTGTTGATGTGATCCCTCCAGAAGTAGGATTAATGTAGTACTGCCAGTTTACTCAGTCTGCTGTAATCTGTGAAAACAAAATGAAAATCAGTTGCCCGGAATTTGTTGACAGTGTCATCTTTGCCCAGGTATAGGAATGACAGACACCACAGTTCAAATGAAAAACAGACTATATGACATTGATATATACTTACTGTAAATCACTGATAAGAAGCCTGGTGGCTGTTACTGGCTGTGGGGTCATAGCTGGGCACAGGTAGAATCTGTCTCTCTGTCACTTTCCAGAAGTAGGGTGGCTGTTGCTGGCTGCAGGGTCATATCTGGTCACAGGTAGTATCTGTCTATCTGTCACTTTCCACAAGCAGGGTGGTTGTTGCTGGCTGCAGGGTCATAGCTGGGCACAGGTAGAATCTGTATCTCTGTCACTTTCCAGAAGCATGGTGGTTGTTGCTGGCTGTGGGGTCATAGCTTTTTCCATGACCATGTCATCAACATCAGTGGCACAGCATTTGACGCTTCCACAAGGATGGTCTGCTTCACCACCTCACCACCATCAGCGGCAGCAACACCAGCATGACATGACATTACGTGACTGGGTACAAAGAGAGATGTGCTTCTCCGACTTGGTATGTGACTTTCATGCATTTTTGATAAATGTCAGCATGCTGAAATTTGTTGGTGATAAGATAGTACAATGGTTATGTACTATGGCCCCCGCAGAACTAAATACCCTCTCCACACTGACACTGGAGGGTGCGCATGTCAGGTACTTCACTGCTACTGATGTCAGTGCTGGTCATTCGTTCACCTTGCCTGTCCAGTACACTAAAGGATCACCCATTATTTTCAGATGCTTGATTTCTGCCAAATAGGCCTCAACCATGCTCTGTGATGCACACATTTCAGAAAAATTGTCCACCTGTTCACAAGATTCTTCTAGGTCACAAATTCTGACTTGGTACAAGGTGCCCCAAAGTGGATTAATAGACACCTGCTTTGCTGACACCACCCCTTGCCTCTCAGCCACCTTACTGGATGTACTCAGTCCACAGTGACCTTCACCCTTGTTATGCTGTGATTTGTATAACTTTGCATGTGACTTCTGTGCCCCACTCCCATGAATCAATTGGATCAGCTTTCCAGTCAGATTTTGAACATGATCATGCCCTTCCTCCAGTATAGATGCAATGCCACATTTGTAGAATGGGTCCAGCATTGTTGCTATTCCAAATTCGGGAGATTGCTGAATAGTGGCGATGTGTCGATTGTTGTCTAATATAGTAATCATGTGTTTCAGTAATGCACCGCTTGACCTATCTCCAGCAACATCAAAGCTAGGCTGCAGATTCAACAAAGTCTTCCTTAGCACCCTGAGAAGTGGAATGGCTTGGCTAATGGTTGCAATGTAACCACTCACTACCTGTGTGGCATGTTCAAATGGTCTCAAAATTATTCTTACTGAGTCCATGAGTCATCACTGTTCACTTGTCATAGACTGAGGCCCCTGAACTGTCATGGCTAGTGTGCATAAATAGGTACTTGATTGCTTTGTACTGCTCGTACAAATGGTCTGCCATGTAAAGTGTCGAGTTCCATCTCGTGACAACTTCCAGCTTCAGGCAGTGCTGAGGGAGGCTGTTTTGAATCTGCAGCTGCCTAAGTTGGTCACGGACCTTTCCAGAGCATGCAAAGTGGGCACAGATGCATCGTGCAACAGTCAGTATTTGCTTAATTTCAGGGTACTGCAGAAACTCCTGTACCACCAGATTTAAGCAGTGGGCCATACAGGGAATCTGCACAAAGGCACCGTTGCTGATACATTTCTCAACATTTGATCCATTATCACTAGCTACAAAGTCAACTTTTAGGGACAAGGGTGTAGTGCCACTCATCAATTTCTGTCAGTGGCAAGTCTAGCATGTGTTTGCCTGTATGTGACCCTGCTACACTATGCATTACAAGCGTGGTGTGCTGTCTAATGCCCTGAAGGTTACTACCACCACCACAGTCTGACTTATTACACTGCTTTCCCATCCCACCATCATAGACAACACCAGGTAGCTGTGCCCAATGTGCAGTAATACACAGATAGGAACTACCAGCCATTTTGCCACTTGTATACATATCCATGCTTAAGTGAATGTAAGTTGAGGCAGAATGTCAAAGGGCATGTCTTACAGACTCTGTCACCATCCCATATAACTCAGGGACAGCACGGATGGAAAAGTATGTCCAGGACGAGACCTTCCATTTAGGACATGCACATGTCTCAAAGCGCCAGAAGCCTGCATTCTCCACAAAGGAAAACAGCAAAAGGTCAATTGCCTGCATTTCTGCTATGGCAGCATTGAGTTCACGTGCAATCACATGATTGGGTGGCTGTTTACTGTTGCATGCAAAAAGGCTGTGCAATGTGGGCCACATTATTCGTTACTTTACACGTGGTGTGCTACATGGCTGTACTCTAGTAACTGACATGGATGGGCTACCTTGGATGAGTGATGGTGGGTGCACAGGTGACAAGTCAATACATGCTGGTATTTTCTGTGTTTTAAGCACAGGGGTTGATGTGGTAGAATTACTACATGGACCATCACTGCTACTCTGACCACTGCTTGAACATTCCATCAAATCATCATCTTCCTCATGCCTGTAGTAATCCTCCGGTGTTATTTCACCCTTTTACTGACATGGCTACTTACAGTGAAGGAAGGGGACACCATGCCCACTAACGTGGCTGAGGGTGAAAACCCAACTATGGCATTAGCTGCCTCCTCAATCAATCAATCAACATCCTGGTCAATCAATCGCTGGTGCAGAGTCCACAGTGTCATGTGCCTGCTCTTCAGATGAGTATGTTGGCCCTCAGTGCTCAAAAGGCTACTCTTTTTTATCACACTTCACACATGCTTGGCAAAAGCTGGCAGATTGCCACTGTTTCATTCTTGTCATTTTGTAAAAAATAATCCCAAACTAGGGATTTGAATGCCCTACTCTTCACATGTCGCTGCTGGTGCTACTGCTGCATTTGTAACTGCACTTTTGGTGGCGATGAAAAGAGGGGTGTAATGCATGATTTCTGCTGTTCTGCACAATTTAACTTTGACTGAATATCACAATCAATGACTATTAATTCAGGGTAATTATCAACAGATACAGCTACAGCAGAACTTTGGGGGGGGGGACTAACAGACTGTTTAGAAACAGCCACCTTAACTTTCTTTTTTTTTCGTGTTCCCAAATGGGGTTGCTAGCATCATCATCAGAGTCATCATTCTCTAATTCACATTGGATGCTGTACTCCTGTGGAGATATTCCAAGTTCAACAGCAGCCTCGATATTATAAGCCAGTGCAGCCACACATTTTTCATCAACGTCTGAATGTTTGGATGGCCTAATCTCAACATCAGTGGAAACATGAGACTATGACTTATCGTCATGATCAGAATCATGTTCAAGTACTGCTGGGAGTGGGACATCGGCTGCACTCAAGCCTGCCGATTCAACTACATTTTGCCCACATGATAAGTTTAACAGGATCAAACTTGTAACAAAACTCCTGCTGTTATCAACCACACCCTCACTAACTTTACTAACAGCAGGGACAACACCGTCTCCAACCAACATCGAAGCAACTGATTTCACTGTGAAAATCATAGCTGAAGAAATCCCTTTACTTGCACCAACTACTACCTTGCCCTTAAGCTGCATACTACCATGGCCATGACCACTCTTAACATTGCTAGCCTTGGTACCCCGTAATGAACCTGAGTCATCTTCACCACAACAACCACTGCTAATATTAGTCTTGGCAGAGCGCCACATACAGAAACTGCTTTGCCTGACCGACTCTTCTTGAGCGGTTTTTCAGATGATACAGACAATTTACAGCAACTTGAGATTTTGGCACTTTTGGGTGGCTAGAAAGAAAAACAGTAATTGCAGTCACACATGCACAACAAAATACCTTTCCTGGAATCCTGAACAAATGTTCAAAAAGCAGACACTCACAAAACAGTGCCTTGTTTTGATGGGGGTGGGGGGGGGGACACAGTACCTAGCTACACAGAAGCAGGGAAATATATTGAAGAGAGGATTACAAATTCAGAGTACTGCTATTGCGGTGACACAGTGACATGTGTATCAAATGACAGGCAGCACGCACACAGACTAAAGGTCAGCCACAGAAACTTTAACTGTTTGGTAAAGTATGTACAACACAGACAGTCCTGTAAAACGACTGAAAACTGCCCAGCAATCTGAAAATATATATAAACAATTCAGTTAAGTTGTACTGCATCTACAGGCACACAAAAATAATAAAAAAATAGCCAACAACAGATGGAAAAACTGCCTTTCTCACTAATCTCCCTTGTACACCACAGATCAGCCCTTCCCCCAAAGCACACTTCTACAGTGTCTCTCAGTACAGAGACTGACTCAAATGAAATTAAGTCAATATTCACACAGAATCAATAAATGCTTGATCATATAACAACATAAGGCATAAAATGCAATTATATCATTATTTTTAACTGTATGTCTTGTTACAAATGTAATTAAATGTTTAATTTCTCGGACTAGTTAAATGTTAAACTGTATGTCTAATTCTTCATCCAATTGTACCCCCAGCTCATACACCGGGAAATGAGTAACTTGTTGTTCAGTGTGCCTTCCTGGTGAGACATTTCAATAAATAAATAAATAAAAAATAAATAAGGGTTTACTACAATTTACTACAATTACTACTAAATTTTGTCACAAAATGATGTGGCAAAAATGTGTTTTTAAAGGTTTTAAGAGGGTTTTAATCTCAGAGCTCTGAAAGCAAACTGTCTCCAGCTTCCCACTAAATACACTACAATGAACTGAGGCTGTGCAAGACAATACAGAGACCATGTGACCTTAAATCCCATGAATCACTGCAATATTCACCTTTAACAGCCAAAATACAAAGCAAAGTCCATAGACAACAATGGGAACTTTGCGTTACTTTGGGATGCGTAGTTATTTGCTTTGCTTTGCAGAGTATTATATGAAATTTGGGTTATATGCGAAATACTACACCTTGCAAATTTTAGGCACTTCACCCACCACTAGAGATGTTGTGAAATTATGGGGCTGGATGTGTGGAATGGTCCTCTCTGGGACCCTCTCCTTCCCCACACGGACTGGTGTTGCTCTCCAGCAGGGCTCCTGCCACAGAGGAGTCGGACCACAGAGAAAGAGAGAGAGAGAGAGAGAGAGAGAGCATGTGAGAGATGGAGAAAAAAGAAAGATTCTGCCCCCCACCCACCCGTTCCCTCCTCCCTTAAATGCTCACATGCCTCTTCTTAATGTTTGGGATCCTATTGGGTGATTGGGAGTGGCTAAAAAAAAAAAAAAAAAAAACCCAACAAACTTGTTTCTTGTCTTTTGTCTGCTTTCACTACATTGCATGTGGCTTCGTTCCTTGTTCTGCTTATACCTTCCTGTACCATATGATTATTGAATGCTTCTGCCTACTCTTTAAAATTACCTAGAACTGCTACTTCGGGAGTTAGCCCGGCTAACAATGGCAATATGTTAATGTTCTCCAGGTTTCATGTGATTATTGAATGCTTCTGCTTACTCTTTAAAATTACCCAGAACTGTTACTTCTGGTGTTAGTCCGGCTAACAATAGCAATAAGTTAGTATTCTCCTGGTTTCATGTTAGAAATGCCCTAGCAGTTCAGTATCTGCAAAGGATGTTGCTTTGAATATTTGCTGGACTATCTAGATATAAGTTAGGGTTCTCAGGTCTCCTACTTGCCCTTACCTAACTGTCAGTATCATTGGGGTGAATGCTTTGCAGTTAGTCCAGGTCATTGTTCGTCTGTCTATGCTGTAAGCCTACACTCTTGGACAGACCCTGTCTGCACTGGCTGAACTTGCACACTAAGAACTCTGTCTCTCCCCTCTCAAGCTGACCCACCAGTCACGGCTGTCTCCTTGAGTTGGGTGTCACTAGTCGCCGCTGTGGAAAAAGGGGAAATGGATACTCCAAGGCCTATCAGGAATGGTGTCCTGCCCTTCTTGCCTTGTACTGTCCTCACCGTAGGTCTCCTTGCCAGGCTCTTTTTTCCCCAACAGTCATAGACTCTTCTCGGTCGCATGGGGCCCACTGGGAAACTGCTGTCCCACACGAGGGGTTTGATTTCACCTTCTCTAACTTTCTAGCTCAAGACAGACTGCCTCCCTGGCTTGCCTGCTGTCTTGACCTCAGATGCCTTATGCACACTGCCTTGGTGAGAAGACATCTATCATGAAGGCCCTCCCCCCATAAGGTTTCTCCTCTGGCTCTTCATTGTGATACTGGCCCTTGCGGGTGACATCGAGCTAAACCCTGGTCCCACAGATCAGGCCCCCTCAATCCCTGAATGATGGAAATTAGGAAAGGGGCTAAAAATTGCTCACCATAACATTTGTAGTCTACTACCCAACCATGGTGAGCTATCTGCCTGGGTCGTCCACTGCAAGCCTGACATACTAGGTATTACAGAGTCCTGGCTGATACCCTCAATTCCAGACTTGGCCCATGCACTTCCTGGCTATGAGTTTATTAGACAAGATCAGCTGGGAAAAAAGCAAGGGGGTGGTATCCTAATTTACTATAAGAGTCACCTTAGTGTATCTGCGGTAATCCATCAGCAGTCCTCTCTGTCTACCTGCGAGCTGCTGCACACTGTGCTGCTGCTTGGAAATACAAAGAAGCTGCATGTTGTATGCACATATACTCCCCCCAAGGGTGGTCTGCCTGGACTTACCCACCTCCTGGATACCACTGGCCCTTCTGTTGGGGATAATGAACTTTTGATCCTAGGTGATGTGAACTTAAACTGGACAGAAAGTAGCTTCAAGCAGTTTGAACCTCTGTTGGCAAGTATTGCCCTGACTCAGCTTATCCAGGAGCCCACTAGATGGGCTGCTAAAGGTGGCATTAGCTCCCTACTGGACTTGGTCCTATCTAACCGCCAAGATAGGATCAGCTCAGCTGGAACCCTACCTGACTCCATCTTGAGGGTTCCTTCCCCAAAAATTCCCCACAAAATCATTCATGTTAGGGATTTCTCTAAGTTTGATCTGGGGTCTTTTCATGATGATCTGAGGACCACTGACTGGTCAGGAGTGCTCAGTGCCCATGACCCGTCCACAGCTGTCTACCAGTTTCTCACTGTTTTTGGCACCCTGCAGGACAAACATGCTCCCCTTATTAGATGGAGAGTGAGGGGGACTGCCACAAAATGGCTGCATGGGAGCCTCCTAGCCCTTATGCATGCAAGAGACAAGTGCTGGGCTCACTTCAAATACACGTTGGATCAGTCCATCTTCCAGCAGTATAGAAAGCTCAGAAAGGAGTGCAAAAATTCCATCAAGGAGGTAAAAAGTGAATATTGTAAATCTGCCCTGCTTAGCTCTGCTAAGGACCCACGAAGGTTCTGGAGGAACATAAAAAACTTAGTCAGTGGCTCCTCCAACTTGGGAGTTTCTGACATGATCATTGGAAGGTCAAGTTGTAATAATCCACTCATGATTGCTAATGCTTTAAATTCCCACTTTTCGGACTTGTCCACGCTTACCTCCTCTTTCCCTGCTGTAGGGGATATTAGAGGCCCCTCGGCCGCTGTCTCTCAGGAGGCTCACCCCTCTCACCCATTATTTTCTCTCAGGGCTATGTCTGTCAAGGAGACACAGAGACTTCTCTCTGGTCTCTCCCCACACTCCAGCGCTGGCCATGACAACATGGAACCCAAGCTTCTGAACCTGGCTCTCTGCATTGCCATCCCAGTGGCACGTATCTTCAATCTGTCTCTTGCCACTGGTGTTATTCCTGGTATTTGGAAAGTAGCAAGGATTGTCCCTGTTCCAAAGCAAGGTAACCCCAAAGTTCTGGACAACTATCGTCCAGTTGCCATCCTGTCAACCATTAGTAAACTCCTAGAGAAAACTGTGGCTGAACAGCTTACAGAGTATATTAGACTCATCAGTTGCTGTCCCCTGCACAGTGATGGATATCGAAAAGGGTACAGCATAACCACTGCCCTTGTCTCTTCCAGCATCAGGGCAGCCATGGACCAGGGCGAACTCTCTGGGGCCATATTCATTGATTTATCCAAGGCCTTTGACCTTGTAGACCATGCATTACTCTGCTCACAGATGCAGTCCTTAGGCCTGTCCCCCCCTGCCTTGAGTTGGCTGAGAAACTACCTCCAGGGCAGAACACAGCAGACTAAATTCAACAAGGCCCTCTCTGACTCCACTCCGGTGACCTCTGGTGTCCCCCAGGGATCAATTTTGGGGCCCCTTCTCTTTTCCGCATTTGTTAACAACCTCCCTGCTGCTGCTTCCAACTGTAGTGCCACCCTTTATGCAGATGATCTTGTCATTCTTGCACATTCCTGAGACATTGGGGTTCTTAACCTTCAGCTGAGTGAGGCCTTTAAGAATACTCAAGCCTGGGTAACAGCCCACAAGCTGGTTCTCAATCTGAAAAAAACTCAGGACATGCTGTTTGGGTCAGCAGCCAAGATCAAGGCCTCCCCTGTCCCTCTATGTGTCAGTGGTGTGGATGGCTCTCCCCTCCTAACCACAGTTTCAATAAAATACCTTGGGGTTACACTTGACCCCCAACTCGACCTGCGGAGTCACATCCTAAATGTTTATAGAACCGTAAACTGCAAACTGGGTCTTGCCTGCAGGGCAAAGAAAAACTTGACATCTGCAGCTCACTTGGCCCTGACCAGAGGTGTGCTGCTCCCTTCACTAAGCTATGGCCTTCTCCTGTTCACTGGCACCTCCAAGGTCCACCTTGCCAGGTGGAACACGACCTATAACAACATCTGTCGCTTTGTCCTGGCTGTCCCACGTCTCACCCACCATTGTCAATTATATGACAAACTGAGCTGGCTTTCTCCGGTCTATCACTTGAAATACGGGTTGGGCTGCTTCGTAGGAAAGGTGCTCAGAACTGGCACCCCACCGGGGCTTGCGCAGCTTCTCCTGCCTGCTGTATCCTTGTCCTACTCCCTCAGATCTCAGGGTCTGGCGGTGCTCAAAGTTCCTTATACTCAAACCCTAATGGGGAATAGGGACTTTGCTACATGTGCTCTGAGGCTATGGAACTCCCTTCCTGACCATGTACATTCCTCCCCTTCCCAGCTGTGTCTCTGGAATTCCCTGTGGGAGCACCTGAAACTGTCCTCGGTGTGTGGGTGTCCCAAGCCACCCTAACCAGGTCTCCAAATTGGTCCATTTCTGATCCACTGCCTACTGTCCTTTAATCTCTGTGTAGCATGTGATTGATCGCCATCTGCTTATGAAATAAGTGGCCCTGGTAAATAGGGTCACTCATGCAATGTAATTACCATTGAATGTGTTAGTCTATTTATTCTGTATGTATATGTATATTTTACCTAATACTGCTCACTGTATACTATCTATGTGTATCTTGCTCTCTTGTAACTCTGTACATTGCCCCTCTTGTTGTTATGTACCTTATTTGAACCTGCATTTTCATTGTACTCTCCTGGGTCGTACCTGAAAATAGGCATACAGATTGTCTAGTGTACCTACCTTGTCAACAAAAGCTAAATAAATAAATAAATATTTTGGCAGAGAAATCTGGTGAAATCAGCAATTTTGCTGTGTGAAATATTGCACAAAATATACCCATTATGCAAAATATATCACCGGGGGCAAAATGTGGAATTTTGCTATTAAAGAGGTGAAATTTCACATTCCACAGGCAAAATTTTGCCTTCTGCATGCGAATTTCGCATTACATGGCGAAATTCTGAATTTCGTGTCCATTAAAAATTTTGTGAAACAAGTGAATTTTGTGAAATATTTCATGTATTGAAATATGCCAATTTCATACATCTCTACCCACCACTAGTCAGGAGCACTAGGAGGGTAGTGGTTGCCACCAGACTCCTGTCATGCATAAGTGCCACCCCATGTATTCACAACAGCCTTATTGCATGTTACCACCCCAGGGGAGAACATCAGGTGACTGGAGGAAAAGGTTATCCATCCAAGCTGATACCCCCCCCCCATGCTGTCACACAATCGACAGCATTGTCCTCCCACCACATTGTGGTCCTCGGTAAATGGTGGGTAACCTGTAAGTCCATGACAAAGTCAGTGATGGGCTGGGAATGTACTGCTAGATCAGAGCAGAAATAAGAAACAGCATTGTGGAACATAAAAAACAAAACAAAACCAGGACCCCACTGAAAACAAGATATTGCATCTTAGTTATGTTATCCTGGGTAAGTACAATGAAAACACGTGTAAAAACAGGACCCATTGAAAATGAGATATTGCTGCTATTCTATCTTGTAACAGTATGCAAGCAAACATGTTTGACAATGTTTGGCATTGGCAAGTGCTTGTTTAAATAAGTTTTAGGTATCATATTGTTTTACGGTTAGCTCAAAAATGATACTATGGCAGTGCTTCTAGGCATTTTCCCATAGTGCATCCTCATTTTCCCTGTAAAACTGGGATGAAATTCTTGTAGATTTCTCCTGTACGCACAAACCAATTTAAGTATGCAATTGATCTCATTATAACCATCAATAAAATCACTATAACAAATGTTAAGGTTGTTTTATTTGTTCTTATTTATTTTACAAGTTAAAAATCTCCTAAAGCTTGTCACATAATTACTCTGCAACTATCAGTTATTTACAATTAACAAACACTATAAGAAAAACAATGGAGGGGGAAATGGAGATGGGAAGGGACGACTTCAAACATTGACAGTAAACAGTGGTATAAATAGAGTAACAGGCATGTATAGAAATAAATATCAATTTATAAAATGGACATCTGAAGAGTTTGCAAAGTTACTTAGAAAGGATATTCATCCTCTATGCATTTATGTGTGCTCCCTTAGTATGTGTCTTTGCTTTGCAGCGTTCTAGCATTGTCTTAGTCGGTTTAAATTTAAAGCAGTCATCTTCTGTTTTGTTGAAGGACACATGCAACAGTGCATTCAGTGTATGTCCTTTCATGCAGCTTCTGTCCTTTGTTTTGATGTGGTTGACATCACTAAATAATTGCTGCATGTCTGCATTTCCATGGGGCAGGAGTAGCAGTACACATGTAAGCCTGCCAAGTAGTGGGAACCTTAGATGGCTTGGGTTCCTGGGATTCTTCAGTTTCCTGATATACTGCAAGTACTCATCAATTGGAAGGGTAGTCTTCTTCAGAGAATGTCATAATTTCATATTCTACTGTTTCATCATCAGGTTGTCTCCGGACACCATCACTGGTTCCATCAATGCTGGGGAATCGGTCTGACAATGCCTTGAATTTTGCACTTGAGACATGCTGTTTCTCTGGGTTCAGTGCCTCCAGATGTGTATAAATGCCACTACCATAGTCTGCAAATGGCATTCTCTTTTTTCTTGCTGATATGCCTTCATCCAGAATTGCTTTGCTAGTGTAAGAAACTGCAGAACTGTTTCGTCTTCTCTCTCTTCTTCCAGTTGTTGCACAAGTGCTTTTGAATCTGCTTTTCCAAAAGTTACTTGGTCCAGTGGAAGGTGGTCGTCTGTACTCATGACATCAATGTCCTGAACATGTACATCTTCTCAGATTGTGGCAGTTGTTATAAAATTTGACAGCAGCTTTTTGTAAAGAACCTCCAGCTCATGGAGAAAAATGTGTATGTTGTTTTTTTTTTTTATCTGCTGGAATTCCCAGTGTCAGGACCTGAAATAAAGAAAAGCTTCCCTTGTAGCCTTTTTGTTTTCTTTTTTACTAAATCCGGTTCACCCCAGAAACTCTTTTGCCTCTTGATCCTCCCTCCCAGCACCCACCACCCCCCCCAGCAAACATAATACTGACACTGTGGGTGCCCAATGCCACAGTGGCAAGACCTGAAATAAAGAAAACCTTCCCTCATAGGTTCTTTTTTTCTTTCTTTCTTTCTTTCTTTCTTTCTTTCTTTCTTTCTTTACTAAACCCTGAAAAAAGAAAACTGTCCCTCAATGTCTGTTGCAGCCGTTATTGTCCCCCACTCAACCCTTCCAGTTAGCACCCACCCCAAGCCCTTACTTACCCACCACTGGACTCTTCAAAGCCAGACTGCAAACTGAGGAAACAGGTACTGTATGTGGTTCAATGTATTTCAATGGGGTTTTGAACTTAGTAACATAACTTGGCCATTTTTGCATATTTTTGCTCCAAAGTTTCAGCATACCTCATTTGGGCCCCCACTTCATGCATAATTGCACTGACATTAGACAAATCTGTCCTGATACTGTAGGTGATTTCATGGCCCCTGTGCAAAATCATCTTTTGGCCAGGATTTGAACAATTTCTCTGCACTTGTTCATGAGGTGGGGTCATAAGAAGGCTATGTTGAACATTTGGTGTAAAAATATTAAAAAACAACAGAGTTATGAGTCTACATTGAATTTTGCGAATGCACACTCATAACTTTGGTAATTTGCAATATTTTTCCCACAGACTTACATCATAGCCATTTCCTTACAGCACCCCATTAATGTGACAGCTGTCATTTTTGAAATCCTGGCTAAAATGCATTTTTACTTCCCAAAAGGTGATCATGATTTCACAGTCACTACGTGAAATCAACATTTGAGTAGGAGTTAAAAATTTTCTGTGCCCTTGTTCAAGAGTCACACGAAGGTTATGTTGACAATTTGGAGTAAACATATTAAAAAAACAACAAAGTAATGGGCCAACACTGCATTCTGTGAACACAGGCTCGTAATCTTGGTCATTTTCAATATTTTACCCAACATTTTTAACATAGCCATTTCTTTACAGCACCTTGTGAATGTGACAGCTGTCATTTATCATGCTCAAATGCAGTGCTCATGGCTTCTGCCAGAATTTATTCTCAGCAGCTGATGGAATCTTGAAGGAGTTGTTTAAATGTTAATGACCTCATTTTCTTCAAGGCTCTGACCCAGCATCTGATAATATTACACAGTACATCATATTATAAAATTGAAAAAATCCAAAATTCCAGTTAGATTGGCAGTTTACAAATTGAAAGTATACCAATAACACACAGTGGGTAAATACTGCATCTTACAAGTACCCCCAGGAAGATCTCTAACATTTCAGGATCAATATCAAGCCAGTTCTAAACCTGTCAGACTCCAATAATGAAGAATGTAATAGCAACATAATTTCCTCCTAATAAATGGCACATAAGAAAAAAATACTCACCATAGTAATGTTGTTTCTTCTAATGGAGTATTGCTGTATTCAGACATAATGCAGTTAGCCCCAGCACTTGAACTGCCCCAGAGAGGAAAGAGTTAACTCTATGCAGAAGCATAGAACGTTGGACTCGAGCTCGGTTTTCAAACCTCTGTCTGTGGTACTTCCCAGTGTAACCATCAGATTCTTACGAGCACACTAACTAATATATTATAGTATGGAAGTTGTTCAACATATAGCCAAAGGGCAAATGATTATTTTTGGGCCCAAAAGACTCAAGTCGAGAACCCAAGAAGGAAAGGTGGTGACAATATTCAAGTATAAAACACCAGAAAAAATAACAATATCCACCCCACTCAAGAGGGAGGGTACAAGGTACACCCCTGAGGTGCGACACTGTACCTGCCAGCCCACTTCCCAAAAACCAGGTTCTGGGAGGGGATGCGGGGGGGGAGGTCTGAATACAGCAAGACTCCATTAGAAGAAACAACATTACTATGGTGAATAATTTTTTCTTCAAACAACATGAAGTCTTGCTGTATTCAGACATAATGCAGACTACCAAGCAGTTCCCTATGGAGGAGAGAATGCAGAACCTGCTTTGGGAAGAGGGTCTGCAGTACTGCTGTGCCAAACCTAGCATCACTCCCAACCTGGATATCCAGGGAGTAATGCTTGGTAAAAGTATGTACCGTTTTCCAGGTGGCTGCTTTACAGATCTCTAAAAAAGGTATATCTCTGGCCGCAGCTAGAGAAGCAACTGTACCCCTAGTCGAGTGAGCCCTCAGGCCTGAAAGGAGCTTTTTACCCAACTTGTCATAACATAATTGTATACAAGAAACAATCCGCCTGGCAATAGTTCTTTTAGTGGCAGGCTTACCTTTCCCCACTTCACCATAAGTGAGAAGCAATTGAAGACAGTCATTTCTATGTGCCTTAGTATGCTCAATGTAGTAGCTAAGGTCCCTCTTAACATCCAGACTGTGTAATCTTCTTTCACCTGAAGAAGAATGATCACTGAAAAACACAGGGAGAGATACAGACTGGTTCAGATGAAAATCAGATACCACTTTGGGCAAGAACCTCCTATTGGTTGTTAGGATCACTTTGTCCCTATGGAAGGAGATGAATTCAGGTTCAACTGACAGAGCCTGTAACTCACTAATCCACCTGGCAGAAGTAATAGCTACCAGAAACACAGTTTTCCAGGTCAAGTACTTCAATCAATCAATCAATCAAAATCTTTATTTATCCAGGCGTGCACCATTGAGCAATGCTCATTTGCAAGGTGGACCTGGTCATGAATACATCAAAGTATAGTACAGAAGCAGGTATACAAAAAGCAATAATACACAAGGAAGAAAAAGTATATACAGTGTATACAGTACAGTACAAGGTTGAAATAAATAAAAAAAAAACAGCATTATTTTACAATTGAAGAAGTCAGCAGATGTACAATCAACCATAGGCATACAGGGGTTATAAGCAGAGATCTTTTGAGTGAGGCAGCCGGCAACTACACATATAGGGGAAAGAGGCTGTGTATGGGGTGGCAGATTACAGAGGTAAAGAAGAGGAGGGATATATTACCGATAACTGGGGGAAAAACCGAGCTAAAACCACAGAAAGTGACGATGGCTGTTGTGTACTTGTTTATTATGATAATGACGGAGGAGGGGTAGATAATTGGGACACTACTATGGATGGGGTGGGACTTTAGCCAGGCTGGAGTGGACAGGGCAGGGTGGGTGCAGCAGGAAGAGTTAATAGGGAAAGAGTGAGAGCCAGGGGTAGAAACATGGCGAGCGTCAGGATGGAAAGGGGAAGTTGCGGAATTAGTGGGCTAGCGGTGAGGAAAACATTTGCAAGGTGCTTTCATGTAACGATTGTAGAGCATTTTGAAGATATTCAGGCTAACAGGGCAGCTCAGCTTCAAGTTCCTTTGTAAACCGTTCCACAATGTGGGTAAAGAGAAGCTTAGAGCAGTTTTGCCGAAACAAGTTTTGACCCTTGGAACTTGGAGGGCAATTAGGGAATAGCTCCTTAGAGTGTAGGTGCCTAACACACCCCAGGGAATACAATCTGAGACATATGAAGGGAGCTTGTTGGTTACCGCTCTGAAGGCCCATAGGATGGCATTTCTATTCCTTCTATAGTGAAGGGAAGTCCAGCCTAATGATGAGTACAGGGAGCAGTGGTGTGTGGAAAGTGGAAGGCCAGTAATGAACCTGATAGCTCTGTGGTAGAGGGTGTCCAACTTAACCAGTTCAGAGGCAGTGCAGTGGCTGTAGATCAGGTCTGAGTAATCTATTAAAAATAGGAAGGTAGCTTGAACCAGTTGAATTTTGGCCTTCTTTGTGAGCAGGTGGTTAATTCTGTAGAATAGTCCTAATCTTTGCCTTAGTTTCTTCTGTAGTTCTTCAAGATGGTTGGCGAAGGAAAGTTTGTGATCAAGCCAAACTCCTAGATATTTGAATTTAGCTACATACTCTAGTGTTTCTCCAAGAACAGTGGTAATTTGTGGGATAGCTCCCCCCCCCAGCAGGAATTGCCGCATGCAAGGAGGGGGAGAAGAGCATGACTTCTGTCTTTTTCGCATTGAGCAAAAGCTTTTTGTTTATGAGCTGGTATTGTAGAAGGTTAAATTCAGCTTGGAGGTCTTCACAGGCTGCGTGGGATGACTCAAGTACAGTACAGTGTTGTCAGTGAACAAGTGGATGTTGGCTTTTTTGATGGGGTCATTGATGTTGTTAATGTAGAATGCAAAGAGGAGGGGACCAAGGATAGAGCCCTGGGGCACACCCCTCAGCATATGTTTTAATGAAGAAAGATCACCTTCAGCTTTAACCTGCTGTTTCCATTCTCCGAGGTAGTCTGCAAACCAGCACATAGATTTATGGTCCAGGCCTAAGGTGCTTAGGGAGGAAAGAAGCAGGCTGTGATCGACTGTGTTGAATGCCTTACTAAGATCCAAGAAAATGGCACAGACATGCTTCTTGTTGACAAGGTCTAGGAGCCAATCATTGGTCACCTTAGCTTGGGCTGTTATGGTGCTGTGCTTTGCTCTGAATCCAGACTGAACCGGGTTTAATAGGCTTCTAGATTCTAAGTATACCCCTAGCTGGCCACACACAATTTTTCTAGTAATTTAGACAGGATGGGGAGGAGGGAGATTGGTCTGTAATTATTTAGATCGCAGGGGTCACCTGCTTTTAAAAGAGGAATGACATGGGCTATTTTCCATTGAGGGGGGAGGCGGAAGAGTGACATGTTGAATAGGTGGGTGATTGGCACTGCAAGCACATGGTAGGCACATTTCAGATAGTATGGCTCTATGAAGTTGGAGCCTGCTCCCTTTCTGGTGTCCAGTTGCAGCAGTAGGTCTTCCACCTCTTTTAGAGAGACAGGCAGGAGGGAGAAGGCCTCCTCGGTAGAGGGGGACTCATGGGTTGGTGGACCCTGAGCTATGCGGAGGTCATTGGCAGGAGAAGTATCAAATGCTAGCCCTTCTGTTGCAAAATGGTTATTGAGGGCTTCCAATATCTCCGATCGGTTAGAGATAACGCTGCCACCGGACTTAATTTTTGCTGGAATGGAATTACTAGGTGCATGTCCAGACATGTCTTTTAATGTTTTCCAGAGCTTTGAAGGATTTCTTGAGGCAGAGGCTAGCTCCGAATGATAGTAGGTTGCCTTGGTTGCTCTGACCAACTTGGTGCACTTGTTACATGCTCTCTTAAAAAGACACCAATCCGAGTCGTTCTTGCTTCTTTGGGCTTTTTTCCATAAAGTATCCCTTTCTAACAGGGAAGCTTTGTGCTCAGGTGAGAACCAAAGGCAGGTGCCGCTCCTGACCTGCACCTTAACCAAGGGTGCATGCTTATTTAAAGCCTCACTTAAAATATCGTAAAAAACAGTATATGCATTGTTAACTGTTTTGGCTAGGAAGAATTCCTGCCATCGCGGTGAATGTTTCAAGTCATGGACATAAGCAAACAAATCAAAGTTGCGTTTGCACCTCTTGATAACGAACTTTGCCACAAACTGTGGGTTGTGCACGGATCTAATGGTGGTGATTTTACAATGATCGCTAATGTCTGAGAATTAAATGTTCCGACATGAGAGAACAGGTGTGGCTTGCTAACCAAAATTACTTCTAAGAGGGAGCTGTTGTTAAGGTTCTTTTTATTTGGGCAGGTAGGCTCACCAATGAGTTGCACCAGCCCTAGAGTGTCACCAAAGGCTTTCAAGGGAGCTGATGCACTTGATAGCCAATTGTAGTTCAGGTCACCAAGAATAATGGTTTCCAAGGAACTGAGCCCCAGTACGGAACTGAGGTGAGACAGGAGATGCGGCCTGGCAGAAGAGGGCCTGTAGCAGCCTATTACACAGAGTGCACTGGAAGGAGAAAGTTCTATCTTTAGGGTCAAGCACTCGAATTCTTTTGGGGAGGATGATGCATCTATGCATGCGGCTGAGTATTTGTCCCTTACATAAATTGCCACTCCACCTCCTCTTGATTACCTATCTGCTCGGGAGAGTAAATAATTTTGGATATTGATTTCATTGTCTGGGGTGGCTGGCCTAAGCCAGGTCTCAGTGACCACTAAGATGTCAGACAGGGTGTGGCTCACCCAAGCCTGGATAAGGGTGAACTTTTTCAGCAAACTACAGGCATTAAGATGCATAAAAGACATTCCTTTGATACCTGCCAGGTCTGATGGAGCAGTAAGGATGTCTAATGGTCCTGGGTTGAGTTCGACATTGCCTGACCACAATAGTAAAAGAAGCAGGATCCTTTTTAAGGCAGCGAACTGTAATTTCTAAACACTATTTTTTGGCGATAGGGGAGGCAGTGCTGATGGGTAGGCCTGTACCCACTCCTGGTGTTATTCTGGCCTAGTGTTGCAGCCACTAGTGTCCTGGCAGAAATTTTCCATGAGTAGGAAGTTTCAAGTCTGGATGGGGGAGTAATCTGCAGAGGCATCTTGGGAGATGTCCCACTCCCCAGCAGAGACAGCTGAGAAGCCCAATAGTCCAGAATGGCTACCTGAAAGGAGCTGTTGGACGCAGGACAGGGAGAAGCGCAAGGGTCATTCCACTTTAAGGCGGGATGAGGGTTCCGAAGAACTGAGCTGAGTGCTAGTAAAGCTAGTGACACTCCGAGGAACCAGCTGTAATTTCCCATAGTAGATCTAAATGCCGCAACAGCCAGCAGTAAAAGCCACTAGAAGCCTAGACCAGTCGGCGATCAGGTGTCATAAGTTCAAAATCCTTTTGTTGGCTGACAGGCGGTTTTGGCACTGAACATACCTGTGGAGCAACTCTTTGCAGCTGAGCCAGTGAGATGGTTCAAGGCTGCAATCCGGTGTGGCAAGATTGGTCTTTAGCTTTTGTTTCTGTTTCTGGCCCTGCTCCACCAGTACAGAATGGAAGTGGGGGCAGGCATTCAAATCTTGCAGCCTTAGTGGATGAGCATAGTTCGGCCTAAGAAACAGGCAGAAAAACCCTGGGGATGGTACTCAGAAAGAGAGGTATCCCAGGTCCACTAGAGCAGAAGAGGAAGTAGAAAATATAATATATTTCCTATTAAACAGAAAAGACAGCTGTTGTAGCCCTCTAGTGGCTATGTAGTATAATTTGCAAATGAGAAAGTAGACACTTCAATTCGGCAGAAGCCAGAGGTTTAAAGGGTGGCTGCATAAAGTGAGCTATGCTGACATTAAAATCCCAAGGCGGAGTGGGCTCCCTAAAGGGAGGGTTAATGTGAACCAGGCTCTTGAAAAACTTCCTGAAAACAGAATGAGATGCCAGGGAAGAGCCCTTCCCTGCTGAGACGAATGCAGAGACAGCTTCTAGATGAACCTTCAGAGTGGCAGGCCTTAGGCCTAGACCATTCAGATGAATTAGATAGTCTACGGTTGTGGAAATGCCTGCAGAATCAGGCAGGATGCCTTTCTGAGAGCACCAAATACTGAACCTTTTCCATTTTGAGTTGTAAGTTTTTCTAGTGGAAGGTTTCCTGGAGTCCTTCAGAATATCCAGAACTCCCAGAGAGAGATGTAGTGCTGCATATTCTAACTCTTCAAGAGCCAGGCCTTGAGATTGAGAGACTGGAGATTAGGGTACCAGATCTACCCCGGGGAGGAGGACAGGAGATTGTATGTCCTGGGCAGAGACAGGGGATGTGACACTGACAAGGACAGCAGTAGAGGATACCAAGGCTGTCTGGCCCAATCTGGAGCCACTAGTATCACTGTGCAGGGTTGAGTCCTGATCTTGATCAGAACTCTGAACAGCAGAGGGAAGGGAGGGAAGGCATATAGATACCTGCCCTTCCAGTCCAAAATGAGAGCATCCTAGGGAACCGTCCCCAGGACTGGAGGTCTGCAACAAAACAGAAGAAGTTGATTATTGTCCGGTGCTGCAAAGAGATCTATCTCTGGAGTGCCCCACCTGGAGAACATGACCATCAGGATGTAAGGATCCAGGGACCATTCGTGATGTCCCTGTGAAATTCTGCTCAGAGCATCTGCTAGTACGTTGTCCTTCCCTGAAAGGTGAACTGCTACCAGAGAAGTCTGAAGAGAATAGGCCTGAGACCACAGCTTCATGGCCTCAGTGCACAAGACCGAGGACCGAGTGCCTCCCTGTTTGTTGATGTACCACATTGTGGTGGTGTTGTCTGTTTTGACTTGGATCACCTTGCCCTTGACTGAATCCGAAAAGTTCTGCAGGGCTAGGAAAACTGCCCTGAGTTCCAGGAGATTGATATGAAGGAGAGACTCTTGTGGAGACCAGACCCCTTGAGCTGTCAGGGCTCCCAGGTGGGCTTCCCACCCTAGGAGAGAAGCATCTGTAGTTAGAACTACTGATGGGACTTGAGGGAGAAATGGAACCCCTTTTCTGAGGTTGTCCTGGTCCAGCCACCACTGGAGAGCTTGGACCAGAGTCTAAGTCACTGGAATCAGTTTGGTAAGTGAATCCTTATTTTGAGACCAAAAAGACCTTAGATGAAACTGAATATCCCTCATCTGGAACCTTGCTAACTGCACCACTGCCGTGGAAGCTGCCATGTGGCCTAGGAGCTAGAATAGCTGTCTTGATGGGCGGGAGACCTGAGGTCGAAAGGAGGAAGCGAGATCCACCAGGGTCTTCACCCTTGCCACGGGAAGGAAGGCTTTTGCTTGTACAGTGTCCAACTCTATGCCTATAAAGGTGAGAAGTTGAACTGGTTTGAGGACAGACTTTGGAAGATTGAAAAGAAACCCCAGGGAGCTGAGTAGGTACTGGGTAGTCTGAAGAGCTGACTTGACCTGTAAAGGTGACTGACCCACTAAAAGCCAGTCATCCAGATATGGGAAGATGGTGATACCCTGTCTTCTGAGGTAAGCCACCACTACTGCAAGTCACTTTGTGAACACCCTTGGAGCTGATGTTAGGCCGAATGGCATAGCTCTGAATTGGTAATGGCCTGAAGGCAACTCGAACCTGAGGTATTTTTTGTGGGAGCACCTGATAGGAATATGGAAGTAGGCATCCTTGAGGTCCAGAAATGCTAGCCAATCCCCTGGCCTTAGAGAGAGAAGGATTATTCCCAGAGTTACCATTTTGAATTTGGGCTTTGAAATGTGTTTGTTCAAATACCTTAGGTCTAGATGGGTCGACACTGCCCTGTTTTCTTTGGGGTAAGGAAGTACCTGGAGTACAGTCCTTTTCCCTTGTGCCAAGTAGGAACCTTCTCTATAGCTCTGAGAGCTAGAAGAGAGGAAACCTCTGCCTCTAGGGCAATGGTTTCTGAGAGTGATGCAGGTGGAAAAGACTTGGGCTTCTTTTTTGGAAATGTTTTGAAGCTGAGGGCCAGTCCCTGGCTTACAACTTCCAGGACCCACTTGTCTGAGGTCACAGACTTCCAGGCCTGGAAGTAGTAAGCCAGCCTGCCTCTTACTGGAAATGGGGAGTCGACCCGGGCTGACACATCAGGGTGTCTGCTTGGCAGGCGCCTTAGACTGAGAGGAGGAGGAGGGAGCAGCTCTGCTCATCCCCTTCCTGCCCCTCCCTCCGAAGAACCCCCTCTGTGGGAAGGGAGAGGAGGCCTGGGCTTGGTAAAAAGGCCTTTGAAAGGGCCTGTCCCTGCCTCTAGACTGCTGCTTGTGTGGAGTGGCTTGCCTTTCTTTGGCCTGTGCACTCCTGTACGTGGTTCTGTATTCATCCATTTTCTTCATGTAAGCCTCTGTCTGCTCCCCAAACAGAGAGTTACCTACTACAGGAAAATCCATAGCCTTAGTCTGGGTATCCTGTGAAAGGCTAGTACATCTGAGCCAAGCATGTCTTCTGAGAGACACAGATGTAGCCATGACTCTAGATGCCACATCATTGGAGTCCACAGCAGCATGAAATTGCATTTTGGATGCCTCAATTCCATCAGCAGCCACCTCCTCCAGCTCCTTGGCTAGCTAGGGAGAGGTCTGTTTAGCTAGTTCCAGAACCATATCCCATCTGAATTTCTGGTACCTGGCTGTGTAGGCCATATAAGTAGCCTGCCTGAGTCCCAAAGAGGATGCCAAATACTGTTTTTTGGTCAAGGCATCCACTTTCCTGGAGTCCTTATCCAGGGGGTGCAAAGCCAAAGGAATGTTAGCCCTGTCACAGGCTACAGCCTGCACTACCCCAATATGGCTGCAATGACTATAAAGGAACTCCGGAGCTGAGCCTGATAACAAATACCTCCTATCCATTCTCTTATCCACTGGAGGTATTGAATTAGGGGTTTGTAAAATTTTGTGTGTCTGTTTCCCCAAGGATTTATGAAGAGGGACAGACAGCCTTTTGGACTCTAGGATATCCATCATTTCCACAAAATCAGGCTCTTCATCCTCCTCTGCAGCTTCAACCAAGGGAAGCTGCAGGGTTTCTGCCACCTTTTTGTAGAACAAAAAATGGAAAGGGGACTTAGAGAGCCTGGGAGTAGAAACACTTGAGGGCCTGTCTGGGGAGCTGTCTGGTTCAATGGGCACATCCAGACCCCCCTGGTCACCGTAATCATCATCATCATCACCGGGATAGTCTTAGCCTCCTTTCCACTCCTCATAATAAGCGTCTGGATCATAATCCGGAGGAGACAGATCCGACCGAACCGACGGCCTAACCGGCGGTACGGGTTCGGATGGAACCGGTCTAAGTGATTGAACAATGCTAATCACTTCAGCTATTCTGTCTGCGGTTGGAGAGTAAGATACTGGATCCGAACCAGCAGACTTACACTTCTTTTTTGATGGAACCGACCCCTCGGTGTTGGCTCTCCTTTTGCCCGAGGAGGTATCGTCTAGGTCAGTAGGCACCTCCACAGGTTCAGCTGCAACTGAACCAGGCTGGCCATCCGGATCTACGGACTCCTTGGCCTTCCTTTCCTTCAGCCTACTCAGTCTTTTGTCTAGAGTGGATTTAGGAAAGTTTTTACAGATTTGGCAGTCTGACTTGAGGTAGTCAAACCCCAGACAATAAACACAGATGAGGTGGGGATCAGCCTTAGCAAAGGCCTCCCCACGCTCAGTACAGTGTTGAAACCCAGTGGGTCTGGTTTTCTTCTTGGGTTTCTCAGACATGGCCAACCTAACAAATTACCCTATTGCAGCTTTCAAGCCAGGTGATACAATAACCGATCGGTTACAAACCGTGTCAAGGGACTCTTTAAAAGAACCGGCAAAGGTCCGGTTCTCTTGAAACTGATTGGTCCTGGAACACCACTCTAATCCCAGAAATAAAATTAAACATTAAACGGAATGTGACAAGGTCGGTTCCACACCAGACCGACCAGAAAGAAACCGAGGAAAAGAACAATTTCCACTTTTTCACAAAAATAAAACACAGTCACTACCTATCTACAAACTACCTGTACCATAGACAGAGGCTGGAAATCCGAAAATAACAAAAAAATATGCGGTTTCAAACGAACGCTTTACTTTTACTGAACTGAACAGAGGAAATCTCCGGAGCGACTTCACTGTTAGGTGGAGTGAAGAGTCTGACGGTTACACTGGGAAGTACCACAGACAGAGGTTTGAAAACCGAGCTCGAGCTCAATGTTCTATGCTTCTGCACAGAGTTATCTCTTTCCTCTCTGGGGCAGTTCAAGTGCTGGGGCTAACTGCATTATGTCTGAATACAGCAAGACTTCATGTTGTTTGAATGACTTTTTTTATTGGCACATAAAATATCACTTTATATCACTGCCCTGCGAGAAAAATACAACACACAGCATAGCTCCATTTTATTATTCTCAGACCTCAACTTAATTTATACGAGATCGCACTAGTAATTAAAATATTATTCTTACTGCCACTGTAGAGACTTTCTGGGTTGCTGGCCAGACTGCCTAACAAAAAATTAACTTGTGTTCCACAGTGCAGAGTTATAGGTGGCCCAAAACAAAAGAAAAACTTCCCTCCCACACATTTCTTACTGATACTCTGTAGTTATTTAGTAAAACTTGTTTTTTTACCTTCCTGGCAAGTACAAGTCTGTGTCTGGTGTGGTCTCTTATGGCAGAGCAGCTGGCTTACATGATTTTTTTCAATATTATTTATTTTTATTTAGTTTTTGTTGACTGGGTGAGGTGCACTAGGCAGACATTTGCCTGTTTTCAGGCACGACCCGAGAGGTTACAAGGCAGGGTTTGTATCACTCTTAACAATGAAAACATTGCCATGGTGCTTCGATTGGTATAGTACAAAGCTAGGCAAGACAAATCAGGTCACTTAGGGTTCAGGAGTGAATACAGTAAGATGATATATTCAAAAGGCACAGGTTACATAGGGTGCAGGGTAACAAATGCAAGAAGAAAACAAATCATCTCACCCCCCCATCTAGACACTACCTTTCCTTCCCCCTTTGCTCCTTCGGGCATCTTATCACTCAAGCCTTCCCAGCCTGTGCTGCCCTACCCACCCCTGTGCTACGAAACCCCCCTTCTCTTCCTATCGCTCCCGGCGTAAACTCCCCTTCTGTCACCCTCTGTCCAGAGCGGCTCTTCTCCTCCTGCTCCTGACTGGTAACATACATCCCAATCCCAGTCCAGCTTGCAAAGGCTCCTCAAAGGAATCCACCGGACTTCATATTGCTTCCATGAACATATGTAGCCTCCTTAAAAAATTTGACTCTCTCAATTGCTGGGTTGCGGTTCATAAACCTGACGTTATCTCAATAGTTGAAACTTGGCTGTCAGACTCTACCCCTGACTCCCTGGTCTCACTCCCTGGCTACTCCCTCTATCGGGAGGACCGTGTTGGTAGGCTAGGTGGGGGCTGTGCCATTTATGTCAAAGACCCTCTTGTTGGACTAGCCCTCCCAGCCTCGGTCCTTGACTTCAGGGCTCAGGCCCTAACCCTAAAACTATCTCTTGATCCCTCTAGGGGTCCCATCTACCTGACTACAGTGTACATACCTCCAAAAAATCAAGCACAAACACTAGGCCCACTAATTGATTATCTTACCTCCCTACCCCACTCCTCCGACCAAATCCTTGTGGGGGACTTGAACATCAATTGGCTTAGCCCTTCATCCTCTTCCTCCCTTGACACCTTTGCAGCCATCAACCTAACCCAACTAGTCTCCCAACCCACTAGAGTGAATCCTAGAATGGGCTCTAGCACACTCCTGGATGTGGTCCTCACAAACCGCCCTAACCGCATCCGCAATATCCAAATCCTCCCAGACTGCCTTAGCGATCACTCCCCGGTTCTCTTCTATTGGTCAACCTCCTTGCCCAAACCCACAGCACAAATTACCCTTCGGCGACATCTTAGACCTGGTGGGCTGAAAGGCCTTAAGCAACTCCTAGCCCTCATAGACTGGTCCCTATACTAAACGCCCGGATATTGACACGCCCTTACCTTCTTTATCCACACCTTCAACTCTGCTTGCGACTTTTTGCACCCATAACTGCCGCGGTCCAAAGTAAGGCATGCCCCTGATTACCCACCCTGTGCCAACTTCTTAAGCACAGGGACAATCTATGCACATTGCCACGGAAACAGGCTGCCCAGCTGACAGGCTGGCCTATGCTGCTGCCCGGAACAAATGTACATGGGCCATCCGCAGAGCGAAGGCTGAGCACTATCAAGCCTCCCTCACTTCCTCATGGGGGAATGCTAGGACCTTCTGGGACAACATTAAGCAGCTGAATGGTGGCACGCGTTCCCCCCCACCTTCGCTTATCAACATTAATGGTTCGGTCTCCTCAGACCCTGTCCTTATTGCCAACCACCTCAACAAATCTTTCACAGACCTTAGCCCAGTGCTCCCAGATAATTTCTTTGCTCCCCCTCCCTCCAGGTCTGTCCCTATTCTCCCACGCCCTTTGTTCTACCTGCACCGAGTCACTGCCCAGGAAGTCAGACCTTACCAACTCAAGGCCTTAAAGAGTAACATAATTGGCAATGACTCCCTTGATCCCAGTCTTCTCCGTCAGGTTCTGGATCTGGTTACCTCACCAATCACCAGCCTCTTTAACAAATCTCTCTGCCTAGGGCAATTCTCCTCTGCCTGGAAGATAGCTACTGTCACCCCAATACACAAGGGTGGTGATAGGATCCTCCCTAGCAATTATCGACCTATCTCAATCCTCTCTCCTCTCTCTAAGGCCTTAGAAAAAATTGTGGCCACCCACATCTCTGAATACCTCGATAAATATAGCATCCTCTGCCCACAACAACATGGTTTCAGAGCAGGCCACAGCACCAGTACTGTCCTCCTGGAGTTCTTTAACTTTCTTCACACCTCACTGGACTCTGGTTCCCTAGCAGGTGCAGTGTTCATTGACTTATCAAAAGCCTTTGATACTGTCTCCCACCCCCTCCTGCTAGCTACCCTTAGTCACTTAGGCTTTGCCACTGGGCCTGTTTCCTGGTGCTCCAGCTACTTGTCGGCCCACTCACAACGTGTAAAAATCAATGGGAAACTTTCCAGCACCTGCCCTATCTGCTCTGGAGTCCCTTAGGGCTCCATTCTTGGGCCCTTGCTCTTTTCCCTTTTTCTCAACTCCCTGCCCAGTGTATGTACTGGTAAAATCCTTCTTTACGCAGATGATGCTGTACTCTTTGCCTCCGACCGTAATCCCATCTCACTTCAGGATTCTCTGCAGAAATCCTACAATGACGCAGAAGCCTGGTTTACTGAGCACAGACTTGTAATTAATCTAAAGAAAACCAAAACCATGCTCTTTGCCCATCCCCAAAATAAATCCAGTAACTATTCTCTCGCAGTCCACTCCACCTCTAAACTCCCTATTGAGCTAGTTCACTCTTATAAATACCTAGGTATAACCTTTGACCCTACCCTCTCTTTTCATGCCCACATCTCTGCCCTTGCCTCAGCCTAACTTCGGCTGGGTATCCTCTATCGTCATAAAAACTGCCTCCCCACGGATGCCTCCGACCTGCAGTCACATCCTCTGTTCATCGCTGGTAGACTATGGCCTACCTGTGTATGGTGCAGCAGACCAGACTGCCCTGCACAAGATCCGCCTCACCTTAAACAAGGCCTGCAGGCTCATAACTGGGGTTCCTAGTCTAACCCACACTTGCCTTCTTTACACCATGGCTAATCTACTCAACCTAGATGAGCGCCTCAAATACCAAACCTGCCTTCTAACAAAAAAATCACTCCTTGAGTTATCCCCACTGGGTCTGTCAACCACTATCCACCAAGCAAACCCTACAGTGCATACCCGTATATCCCGCAAAACTGCACTGGTTATATCGAGGGCAAGAACCTCGCAAGGTCAAAGGGCTTACCCCTACAGAGCCCCATGTTGGTATAACGCCCTCCCTGCTGGAATCACTGATGCCGCCTCGTTATCTTATTTTAAAACTAGCCTTAGAAATCACCTGCTCTCAACACGCAGCTGTACCTGCCTCTAAGCCTCCTCCTATCCTTCCAGACAAAGCTCACTGGCGCTCTCTGACCTTCTGTCCAGCTCTACCTTTACTTGCTACTATCTTCCCCACTCCTCTTCTGATGTCTTCCACCAGCCTTACCTTTATCTGCCCACTGAATCAATCTCCATGTAACTACTGTATATTGTCTACTCTGTAAAGCGCACATGTAAGCCTGTTGTATACTGTGTTTGACATATGCCTGTATTTTTGGCTGCTTCCTAATTGTACTTTGATTTTTTGTCTGCCTTGATGTTTGTTTCTTGCACTGTTTTGTCCTCACTGTGACGAGGTACTTTTGTAAATGAGCCTCTGGCTCAAAGGTTGTTAAACTGATATTCTAATAAATAAATAAATAAATACAATAGAGGGAGTGGTGCAAGTTACATACTGTACAATGCAGTGAATATATAACTGGCAAGGTGGACACTCCTTGATGCAGCTTTGCAGAGTAGTTTGGGGTCACTCACGACTCCCACACTGGTTAGCTGAGTCCTGATTGACAGGTCCTGGAGCAAAGAAAAGTGAAGTGGAACGACAGTATTGGGAAAAAGACAATGAAAAAACATGGCTCTTGAATCTCTCAGGCTGGCAGCTAGAGTCCTTATTAGAATAGCACAGCACATGAAAGACTGATGAGAAACAGGTGATCAAATTTTATCCACAGTAGCATCAAAGGAATTTAAAACAGCCAATTAGAGACTACAGTGACTGCATGATCAGCGCATGTTGGGGTCTCTCAACCAATTAGACTCAGCCAGGTGAACTGTCCTCTCTGCAGCCATCTTAATGATCCACCCAGACTCTCTGCAGCCATTTTCCCCCTGGGATTTAAATCTTAGGTGGCAATTTCTTGCATATTTTAATAGGTTCTCCCATACCAGTGAGAAATTCATGTTGCCAGCGCCGATTATGGTGCAGGCAACATGCCACCCAGCATTTTACAGCACCATGAATTATGTCTCCCAGGAGTTACAGCACCAAAGTGCCCTCCTGGAAACAGTCAACTTTTGTGTGGGGCTTTGCCCCCATACCCCTCAATACGGGGGAGGGAGCTTTGCTCCCCACATCCCCCAAAACTAACTATAACCTCCCATGGGGTGGACATGCCCTGAAGGGGCCAGAAACTGTATGGGCACAAAGAATGGCATGTTGCCTTGTCCCCTAGTATATGCCACATTGCACTTAAGGAAGTGCACAATAACAGCAAAAAAAAAAAATAGAGCAAGCAGTACTTATTTATTTTGATACATTTGGGGTTATGATTTGTTCAAACAAAATGCAACAGTCATACTATAAAATGTGAAAAAGAAATTGTTGTTTGTGATTGGCTGACCCCTGTCTCATGATTCTGCATCTGTCCCCCACATACTACTAGTTGTGTGAACAAGCTTCTGTATTTTAGAATTTAAAACAGTAATAAGACTTCTATAGAGCTCTGTGATAACAATGCACTTACATTTTGTAACATATGGATAACCCATTGTAAATATATGGATAACCCATTTTAATAGGTTACTAAGCAATACAAAACCAAAAAACATCCTGTAATAGCACCATTCAAAATGTGATAATACCATCGATGATGAGTGATAATACTATCATTCAGAGCCCATAATACTATCGTTGGAGCTCTAAAGAGCACAAGCACATGACTGTCCTAGGTTGCTAAGCTCCCTACTTCATTTCCTAGCTGCATGATGTTGCTTTTTTTTTTAAAGTGCACCTTGTGATTGGCTGCTTCCTGTCTGTGGGAGGGCAGAACAATTCAAAAAACATGGTGGCTGACTTTTGTTCACCGAGAGAAGTTCATCTTTGCTCTTTCACCCATATTTCACCCCCCCCAAGTTTAAACAGTCATCTGGTTGATCATGCATTTGCTCACCATGAAAACACCTGAAAGGTAAGAGCAGAAGTTTGTGGTGTACGGGTGGACATGGAGCAAATGAGTGCTCAGTGCAACTGTCAGCTACCCTATGAGTGCTCAGTATGGCTGCCGGCTGCCCTCGCAGCATGCTTAAAAAATTCAGAGCCATGGAAACTTTGAATAGGATCCATATATTACACAAATTAAAAAATAGTGAGTGTATATCACTCGGGAGTAAAACCAACTTGAGATTCTGGGGACAAAAGAACTTCTCGTGCTTCGCTTTCGAGATTCCCTTGTCCCCAGAACCTCTCGGTGGTTTTACCCCTTTGTAATACACACTCACCTGTTCATTATTCTATTTTAAAATGACCATACCGTTTCATTTATTAGTTTTATCAGGAAAGTATATTGGGTCCGAAGACCCTTTTTCAACCATGCCTGGGGAAGGGAATTACAAAAGATACAAACATAATTGGTTTCTTACATTTGATCATACTAATAATTAAAATAATATAAACTTCATTCATTCATAAAATGATAAAAAAAAAATCATACAATATATACAATAACACACTTAATTGATGTCACCCTAAAATGCAGATAGCATCATGTAAGCGGGGCACATTTACAGCTGGAGACACTATCCAAATAATTCCTCAAAGATCTTTTAAAAACACATTTTTTATTTTGCATGTCCAATTTAAATTGAGGTAATTAATTCATCAATTTTGGGCCATAATTAGTTGAAGAGCACTCAGCAATTGTAGTACTTATTTTTCGTTCTATAAGTAATTTAGTTGATGACTCTCTAAGTGCTCTTACAGAAGCTGTGCATTGTAAATATACTGACAGAGCAGAGCGATGTCAACACATTTCAGTTCACTGTTTTGACTAGTTTAAATAAGCATTCTGACTTTTTGTTAAATTTTCATAAAAGAGCCAGTTGGCAAGCAGAATAAGCCACTTCAGGGTGTGCACTGTGGAGAACTGATGTACTGCTTGATGTCCAAATGCCTTCTGCACTCAGTGTCTTGTGCCTCACACAACAGACCCTGGGCATGCATTGATCCCCCCCCCCACAATGCATACCCTAAAGGGACTTATTGCTTACAAATAACATCCAAAAGGTGGTGAATAGGTAATAGAAGCAACTTAGATTGACAGTTCATATCCAGAATAGCACAGCTTAAGAAATCAAGTTGTAAGATATGGCATACATTACACAAGTTGCCAGATAAAGAGCTGTGTTAATTTTAAATCTGTCTAGTGTGTTTTCCAGTGGTGGAAGTGCTATTAGCTGGGATGGAATAGTGAAGGATGCAAATGCAAGGGAAAGTGAAAATGGTTCTTGGTGTCCTTTTTTACGGCTGCATGGGTGGAGCCCTGCAGATGTTTTGCATGTAGAAAAGGGCTGACATCATGTTTTCCATCCGTGGAACTGGCATGTGTGCACATGGAGTTCTAATGCTAAACTGTAACTGATGTCACTGGTGCTCGTCCATGGCCGTCTGTAATTTAAGTTTTTTTTTAAATGTGTATGTTCACCGCGATGGTCTGGCCATCAGTACACTGAATAAATGGTGAGAACATGATTCAGACCACCTTCATCCACAATGAAGTAAACGGGTCAGGATCTCAAGAAAAAATATAAACATAAGTGGATATCTGCTCTTTAAGTGTGTTCTATAGTGTCACTGTAGGCTGAGGAAACTGTAGTCTGCTTGGCGCACCTAAGGGGGAGAAGCAACTTTTTTACAAGTCCATCACAGGCCTTTTATTTTATTTAGGAAAGATAGATAGATAGATAGATAGATAGATAGATAGATAGATAGATAGATAGATAGATCTGTCCTCCTGTCTGTGTATTCTCTTGCAAAACTGAATATGTTTTATGTGAGCACTTTAGCATCTTTTCATACCTCTCTAAAGTCCCTGATTTTTATTGACGTCCCAGATTTTGCCTCCAAAATGTTCTCGGTCCCACCTAAATTGGACGTGTTTTTTTTTCGCTGACACTGATTTCAAGCGTAGTATACTACCTGGTCTTAATGCTACACTGTAGTTCTCGTGACAGAAAATTATTTTCACAAAATACCCACAACATAACAGGCTTCTTGAGCTGATATTTCATTTGTAAGATATGTCCTTGATTTTGGTAATATGCTCTTGATTTTTTTAAGTCATGTCCCAGATCTGAAGACAGGAAATTTAGAAGTATAACTCCTTGTAATATCATATAAAATTAAACCTCACGGAGCAATATCTCATGAAAATATCAAGTGCACAAATACTGATTTCATCAGCTGTGCTATATTGTGGAAGTAGACAAACAGGTTATCAAAATACAAAGGACAAGAATGTTGTCATGATTCTGTAATGAGCACTGTGTTTCTTTTAACAATGCTTGTCAAGTGTTTTTTTAATGCATAGTTTTTCAGTTGCTCTAACAATTAAAAAGTCATTTTGCAGACTGTCAGCATGTGCCCAGTTCCAAGGTACACATTTGCACAGTAGATGCAAAAGTTTTCTAAATTCGATTCATTTGGATTAAAAATCCCTTCACTGGAAAAATGAATGATGTCTAAATTGGACATCTTTATTAAATAAACGTACATTTAATGTTAAAATGTTAGTATAGTGTATCTTCATTCTTCATTGGAAGTTTAAAAACATTGTTCAGTAATATGTGCAGTTAATTTTCATTGTCCACTAGAAGTTTAATGTGAAAATGTGTTAAAACAAAATAATATGCAGTAGCCATATTTTCCTTTAGGGAAAGTATAATGCAAACCTATTTATGTCAATATATGCAGTGAATTTCTTATTCCCACGCTGGAAGTTACTGATTAAGTATTTATGGCAGTATAGGCAATGGATATCTTTTTCCCAAGCAGGAAGTTTAATGTGACAATGTTTATGAAAATAAATGCAAGTGGTCAGCTTCTTCCCTTTCTTGAAGTATAATGTGTATGTTTAGAACAATTGTGCAGTGGTTATCTTCTGTCACTGATCTATGCTTACCAATATGCAGTAGATACCCTCTTCCTTCCCCGGAAGTTTAATGTAAAAAAGTGTACAAAAATTAGGCAGTGAATATATTGGATATTTTCTTCCTCCAGTTGAATTTGACTTCATTGTGCATCTGTGATTTTATGCAATGCATGCCTGATACAATATATTACAATTCACAAATAACACATATATGATATCAATCATAAATGTATCTTAATCCAGCTGAAAGGTGCAGGGCATCTGGATATTTTTATTGTGTTTCACAAAGGATATGTATGTGTCGATAATAAAGTATATATAGCACACAACACACAACTAATGTGTGTTTGTCTATATGTTATAATATAATAGTCATGAATATGGCATTCTAGAAATAAAATTTATTTCATATGGCTGCAAGTATTTGAAGTGTGGTTTTAAATGTATACCAGTCCATAAATTCTAACGTATTTTTGATGATAAGAACAATGGGGACAGGAAGTGCATACTTATGATGAACAAGCATTCTTGGTAATCTATATTTAATGCGACCTGTTTGAGAAGAATAATTATAACCCATTAAAAAAGGTTACCTGTAAAATACTAACAACAGCAAACATTTTAAAAATATGTTGTCTTTCATTCTGTTATCTCCATATTGTTCAGTTCATTGGTAGTATAATGCTGACAAAATGCATGAAATAACAAGTGTTTTGTTTGTTTGTTGCAGAAGTGAACTTTAACGAAATCTGTAGAATGTTTGGCAGAAAAGAAGAGGTGGATAGATAGGCAGTCAGCTATAGATGGATGAAGAGAGAGAGAGAGGATGTATGTATGGATGGAATGAATGTTGGTTCTTTGCTTTGTCCTCAGAGACAAAGCATAAAAAGTCCAGAGTTAAAAAAAAAAATTCAGACATACACACTGCAGGGGTAGATCGCCATTATTTACAATAATAGTCTTGGATACCATGCTATTTAGCCTACTCAAATTCCTAATTTAAAGAGTGTATATGTGTGTGTGTGTATATATATATATATATATATCTATATCTATATATATATATATTCATAATTCAAGCCCTTTTTAATAACTAATTCTGTGAGGTCGTCTGTTTGTACCATGTGGCAACACAAGCCATAAACATCAAATATTGTACATGGGTAAAAGAATAGTATGCATGGTCACATTTTTTTAGTGTAATATGTTTGACATTTAGATATTTTAGTGCTCCTAAATGTCATTGAACCATCAATAAAATTCCTAAATCTATTTTGAAATTAATACCATACTTTCCCTTTGCTTAAACAGTGCTACAAGATGCACTGCCCAGGGAGCTGATAGAGGTGGAGAATGTGGATGGGTTTAAGAGGGGATTGGACACAGGTACAGGGGGAGGGTAAATCTGACCAGGCCCAATACAGGTGGAACATCTGGGACTGGGGATGGTATAACCCAAGGGGGAGGGGGGACACCAAAATCGGCCCTCTGTGTGGGTGCTGAAAATCGAGCAGACTTGAGAGATTGTTAGGCCTATTCTGCTGGCATTTTAGTATGTATGTTAGTATGTAAGAGGGAATATTGACAGGAAGAATATGCCACTGTGATCAGGCTGTACATGACATTGTAATGGAGATTAATTTAAGGCTGCTGGGGGCATAACAGCCAATCATATTGCAGCACTGTGGGATCCTTTTTATAATTACTTTTAAACCATGTCTACAGCATGGTGAGGGTGACAGGTGTGTTGTATTTATTAGGAACTGAAAATTTAGCTCTGCAGCACCTGCTATTATAATTTGTTGCTTCACTTGGTTGCCTCCACACTCAGTCCTGTAGCCCACTCCACCCCTTCTTGCACCCAAGAAAAGCACAAGACTTCACTGAAATGATCCAGCCAGGGTGCTGTTAGCCCACAGGAGGGCAAGAAAAAGGCATTGTTTTGCTGATGTCAGCTGCTCTTTCAGCCAATGCCACAGAAACAAAACTGGGTGTACTAGATGGACCCCTAGTCACCTTCTGCTGTCACCTTTTTATATTTCAGTTATGTGTGGTCCAGCATCATTGCAGTGGTAGTGTATACTTGGTTGTAGGTGGTGGTGGTTGGGTGGCTTCAATCATACAAGACCTAGGTAATTTGGCGAAGGGGGCAGTAAGTGCAGAGAAGGGATTTCATAGCAGTGCTAGTGTTCTCTGGAATAATTCAGCATGTTAATTTCTTTTAATGTTTGCCATTGTTCCAGATACCCAGGTGTTATTAATGGCTCCTTCAGATCTTGCACCTAGCAGTACAATGTTAGAGATCACACAATGGACTAAATATTAGTCTTTAGCACACCATTATTTATCCACAGCTAATCTCCTGGATTTCAGCAGGTGATGTTAAGTGCCCTTGTTTTGTAACAATATATTTAATTACATCTAGTCTTGGTGTAATTTAAACAGAATTTACCATCAGAATTGGCAATATGACACAGAAAAGATAGCTCTTGGTGTATTAACATTCCATATTTTCCAAAGCAATGGACTACATTACCCTGATAAACATACAATTTGACACTAGGTGAGGACCACAGGGGTCATTCTAGTCCACCCATTTTCATCACAAACTCCATTATGCAGCCGTGGTGGATCTGACAAGAATTTGTTTTAACTGGACAAAGCACTTGTAAGGAAGTAACAGATATTTTGCAGGGGGGGCAGGTAAAACTCAGGATTGGATGAGGATTTCCATAACCAGATACAAACTGAGGTATACTGAGGCTATAGGAGAGAGGGGAGTAATGAACAAAGATTTAGATTTAAAGCATGTTTTCTGCCTGTATTAACTAACCTCTGGCTGACTCTCTGGAAGGTCCTGGTTTTAGGTGATAATGCCAGTAATGACGGCACTGTGCTGAACAGGAGGTCACGTGAGGAGCACGGATCAATAAGGAGCAGCAGCAGCTCCACCTGGAGGAGGTCCTAAAGTGAGAATAAAAGCAGACACTCCCTAACATGACATATTCATGTCACAGCACATGAGCAGAATAGCATAGGAGTGGAACTGATGTAAAATTGGCATCTTAGGTGTTGGCAGGCATAAGCAGGAGAAAGCATGAAGCAGGAAACTCTGCTACTTGACTAAGATAAGGTACCTGTTCACTACTGTATAACATTCACTGCTGGGAAAGGCAGAAGGCCGAATGTAGGCCGAAACTGAGATTAGGAGCAACACGCTATCTAGGGTAAGAGTATAAAGGGATTTAAACAGTGCACAGGGAACACCAATAGCAAAATATCTAGAGTCATGTAGCAAAAGGTTAGGGGAAGGTGAATGTGCTGGTACCACAGTAAGAAAAATCTAAGAAAGGTAAGGGATAAAAGAAGGAGAAAAGTCTTCAGACAGGAGGATCTACTTGTTGAAAGGGATAGAAAGGAAAACCCCTATCTAGGGCAAATGTACAAAGGGGCATAGAAAACAAAAAAGGGAAAAACTAGAAACACGCTCTTAGGGGTAAGAATGCAAATGTATTTCCAGGTAACACAAGGAAAGTAGGAGCTGGGAATGCTAGAAGTGGTGCAGTACAGTGACTGTGGGGTGGCAGATTTCAGAGAGACCTTCTGGAGACTACAGTGCTGCCCCATCTGCACACACCTCTCTGCGTTGAGGAAGGAGGTTCGTAGACTCCCATCTGAGTTGGCTTGGATTCAGGGTACCTCTTCCCCCACCCAAGGGCCACCAAGTCTTCCACCATTACCTCAGAGGATGCCAGGGAGGAGGAACAGCTGGACTATAGTGGTCTCTGGAAGAGTGGAGGTGGTGGGCCAGAGGCACACTCCCCAACCAGTAAACCTACATAATTCATGTGCTGCTCTGGTGGGGCAGGACTGCAAGCAGGAGGCACCCTTGGTACTGACCAAGGAGGATATGGGTGGCCTCCATAGTGGAGATTCTGAGGAGAGTGGCAGAGGACCCCAGAGGAGGCTGATGAAGCAACTTCTGGTAGTGGACTTGAGTGTGAGGAGGATAGATTTGGGAACAGAAAAGGGGGAGAAAGGAGGTTTAGGTGCCCATGTGGCACCACAGCCTGGAGGGATGGGAAGAGGAACCTCATGATCACTAGGACAGGAGGATGGGAGGGAGAACTGGATGTCATTTACCACCTGGGGACTAATGACCTGGCTTGGAACAGGGCTGGGATATGCAGTGGAAGTTTAGGGAGCTGGTGAGGAGTCTTAGACAGGTAGTGCACTCAGTGGCTTTTGCTGAGGTGCTGCCTACAGTATCTATGACATGGAGAGGAGAGGGACCTCCGCAACAGGAGTTTCAACTCATGGTTGCAGGAATGACACATTAAAAATTAGCAATGAGCAGAGGGGGAAAGAAGGAGGACAAAAAGGAAAACGGGGGAAACAAGCAGCATAACAAAATCTGGAAGACCATGTGTGCGAATGCTAGAAGTGTAAGAAATAAAATTCCTGACTTAGAGACCATCATGGCAGAGGCCGACCTGGACACTATAGCCTTTACCAAGTCATGGTCCACAGAAAACTATGACTGGGACAACATGGCAATAGCAGGCTAAACTCTGTTCAGGAAAGAGAGAATGGGAAGGAATGGAAGGGATGTGATGCTTAATGTGTTGGAAAGCATAAAAGCATTGGAGATACAGGGAATAAGGGGGAGGCAGAGGTACTGTAAGTCACCTTGCAGACAGGGAACAGAGCCACTATTCAGACAAGTATGATCTAGAGACGTCCAGAACAGGGGAGGAGTTAGATAAGGTATTGGTGGAAGCCACGGGCAAGATGACAGAAAAGGGGAGGTGCTACTACTGGTAGGGTACATCAATCTGATGGGTGTAGATTGGAGCCTCACAGTTGTGACTTCTGCTAGAAGCAGGGATATTCTGGACTCCCTGCAGAGGTGTTCCTCAGGCAACTAGTCAGCATGCCCACTTGTAATGAGGTAGTACTGGACCTGGTACTCACTAACAAGGACGGTGTTGCAGATGCCAAAGTGGGATGCTAACTGGGCACCAGTGATCATCACACAGTGTGGTTCAATGTAAGGATAACTGCAGAATAGAACCACACAAGGGCAAGGGTCATGGACTTCAGGAGGGAAGATTTTATAAAGATGGGTGAATGCCTCGGGTTCACCTGGTGGGAAGATGACCTTGGTGGGTTGGATGAACTGCAGGTGAAGCTAAAAGGGGGCATAGTGAAGGCAACAAACCTCTGCATCAAGCAAGTGAACAAAAGCAAAAGGAAGACGAGACAGCTATGGTTCTTGAATGAGGTGGCAGAAAAAGGGGAAACAGAGGGAAGCAGGGAAAACAGTAAGGTGCAAGAAGGCATGAATCAAAGAAAGAAAGGGCCAGCAGTAACAAAAGGAGACAAACATTTTTTTTTAGATATGTAAGCAAAAAGAAGAAGATGAAGGGAGGGACTGTAAGGTTAAAAAGGGAAGGGGGAAAATGCAGAGGGGATTAGGAAAAGGCAGACACCCTTGAACAAATACTTTTGTTCAGTGTTCACAGAGGAAGGAGAAGGGAAGGGGACACAAAAAAGTAACAGGAGCTATGGAAGGAGGGAGGTGGACACTAGTCCCTTTTGGGAAGAGACAGTCTCAAAGGGACTTGCAAATCTGAAGGTGGCAAAGCAATGGTGCTAGATGGGGTGCATCCAAGGGTATTGTGAGAGCTCAAATAGATACTGGCTGTACCTCTAACAGTTCTGTTTAACAGTTCATTGGAAAAAGGGTGGTTCTGGAGGTCCAGAGGAGGGCAGATATAGTCCCACTTCAGAAAAGTGGCAGCAGGGAGCTGGCTGGCAATTATAGGCCAATCAGCTTGACAACGGTGGTAGGAAAGTTAATGGAATCACTGCTCAAGGAAAGTATTGTGGAATATCTTGAATCCAATGGGTTACAAGACCTTAGGCAGCATGGATTCACGGATGGCTGAGATCATACCAAACAAATCTGACAGATTTATTTGACTGGATGACCAAGGAATTACATTAATAGAGAGGTGGATGTGGTCTATCTAGATTTCAGCAAGGCTTTCAACACCAAAATCTGTAATAGGGTGGACACTTGGGGGTGTGTGTGGAAAGGATGAGCAGAGACCTGAAAAAATGCGAGGAGAGGTCAAGGGTATGGCAACAGGGTTTCAGTGCGAAAAAGTGCAAAATAATACACTTAGGGCACAGAAACTCAGGGGCAGAGTGCAAAATGGATGGAGTGGTATTGACGACCACCAAACAAGAAAAAGACCTGAGGGTTATCATATCTGATGCCCTAAGGGTGGCCAGGCAGTGCGACAAGGCAGTAGGGAGGGCTGGTGGGCTTCAGAGGTGCATAGAGAGGGGTATAACCAGCAGAAAAAGGGAGGTGGTGTTACCTCTGTATAGCTCACGTGTAAGGTTCCACCTAGAGTGCTGTGTCTGGTTCTGGAGATCACATCTCTGGAAGGACATAGACAGAGTGGAGGCGGTCCAGAAGAGGGAAACTAAAATGGTGCAGAGTCTACATCAAGAGCCCTACGAGGAGAGACTAAAGGACCTCAATATGTACACCTTGGAAGACAGGAAAGAGAGGGAGAGGATATAGTAATGTCCTTCAAATACATCTGGGGGGGCATAAGGTACAGGAGGAGAGTATTTTTCAGACATAAAGGTGCTCAAGAACAAGGGGATGTGCTATGAAGCTGGAGAGAGTAGATTCAGGCGAGATGTGAAGAAGTACTGCTTCACAGAAAGAGTGGTAGATTTCTGGAACAGCCTTCCAGCAGAGCTGGTGGGGGAGAAAACGGTGCTGGAGTTCAAGAAAACCTGGAATAGACGTAAGGGAATCTTAGTGGAAAGAAAGGGGGGCAGGGAGAAAGAGCCACAGATCAAGTAGGGTCTGTGGCGATACTGTAGGTAGGGAAACATGAGCATACTGGGTGGGTCAAATGATACTTACCTGCCATCAGAGTCAATGTTTTTATGTTTTTGTTTCTGTTTCAGACAAGTGTACATGCTACTAAATAGGGAAGTGCCAAAATTGTGGTGTGGTGGAATCAGATTGCACATATTTTGGGGCATATGGGAAGCTGGGAAAATATTGGAGATTTTTAGGAGTTAAAATAGACACTACCAGAAAATCTTATGTTGAGAGTCTTTCCACAAGCTGACTAGTTTAAAGTTCAGAAATATGTATTTCCATTTTCATCACTGCAGCAAGAACTGCATCAGTAGAAAACAAAACCATTGCATTTGACCAGGGAAGAAAATTAGGGCACATTGAGTGACATTTATTAGATGGAGAAGTCAACCCATTTTGCAAGATTGTAGAAAGATGCTTTTGATGATAACTAGATACTATGGGTGGTATTAATCATACCAAGTGCAATTAATGTGGTGCCTTGAGGAAATATCTTGGCATTCAAATAACATAAAAGCATATATGCAGAGCTGAAAGAGATACTGGTATAGAAACAGTAAATTAAGAACAAATGGTCCATAAGGTTAACTGAAACTGAATGCATAGTATAGCTGAAAATAAAACATTTGTCAGGATGGCTGCCACAATTACTACTTTCTGATTGGATAAAACAGATCACATATTGTGCATATACATGGAAATGAGTGAGTGGAATATGATCTACATCACTCCCCTAGTGAGAGCACAATACCTCAGCAGTACTGGTACACCTATCCAAGCAGTATTTATAATACATATTTTATTGCTATCAAATCACTTGCTCCCCATAGAAACAGTAGGCAGATTAGGTCAGACCACATAGCAAAGTTAGCCCTCCCCCCCAAAAAAAACAACCTTGAAACACCACTAGCAATGTCTAGTCAGCCCCCTAGCCTAAGTTTCCAATTTATTTAGAATTTGTGGTCAGGGAAGAAACACTATGACAATGCTCATTTCTGAGAACACAGGGAGGTTAAGTGACTTGCTCAGGATCACACAGAATGCAGGTGGCAAATAAGGGATTTAAGCCCAGGTCTGGTAGGCCTCTAAGTTCACAGTTCAGTGCTCTAACTTCAAGGCTATACAGCCTCACAATAGATGAACTAGGGACATTAGAACTAATTCCTATCTAATACAAAGCAACAATCTCTGCTCTACCACTTTATAATAACAGAATACCTGAAGCAAAAGACTCAGCTCAAACACAGTTAATAATTAGATGAATCACACAGAAACAGGCAGCAAATCGAAGTCACCCCCCCAAAAAAAGATCTGAAGCACAAACATAAAGTCGGATTTCTACTATTTTATATCAAGAAGAGTCAAAACAAACGCTTCATATTATACAAGCATTTGAAAAGAGAAAAAGTCTAGTATTCTGTCTGGAATACCGGTCAAACACAGATAAGCTCCCATATTCAGAAGATTAGCACAGGACTGATAGTTAGAGCGCCGTACTAAATGAGCACAGCATGTCTGAAAAGGTCCCATAGTGCGATGCTCAGTGGATAGCATGATCACACTAAATACACCTATGCACTCATGCAAATGGTGAAACCCACTTGCATGTAGGGCAGAGTGGTATACTGAGGGTATTTTGGAAGCACCAAAAGGCTGCCGAGGCAGCTCTAGATGCCATTTCCAAAACTCTACTCTTAATAACTTGCACAGTGCTGCATGACCCCCCACGCCAGCCACATTGGTATGAAATGTCCCCCACTCCCTCAGCGTATACCTGTTGTTGTCCAAAAAATCCCTGGTAGTCCAATGATAGCCCCTTCTGCCCTGATCAATTTTGTTGTCTTAGTAATATTCCTGGCTGTCTATCAGTACCCCAGTAGCAACCTGATTTCCATTGCTGAATACAGCATGCTTGGCAATCCAGTCATACCTCCCCCTTCAGCACTGTTCCTCATTGTTAAATGTAACATCCCTGGCAGCCTAATGGTACCCCCCTTACACCCCTAGCTCCACTCTGTTATAGTTAAACCTCTGGCTATCTAGCAGTGTACCCTCCCTCCCCGATCCCTGTTATTGTAATAAGTAAATCCCTGGCAGGGCCCAGATACCTGTTGTAGTAATAACTGAATCCCTGGTAGTCCAGGGGCTCCTCCCCCTCCTGGTTGCAGCTCAGCAACACCCCTATATTACAGTACCCACCCTTCCCCTGTATTCTGCAAAACAAGACATACTTCCTCCCACAAACCCGCTCAGCTTCCACCACCCTCTGGTTCTATGTGATAATAACGACCACTGAAAGGCTATCACTACTATCGCAAACTGCATTTTCGGTGATATGCACTAAAAGGCGACCGGGAACTGTGCATTCAGGGGGGGCTGTGTCGATATGCTGTCGCTATCATCACGGTATACCCCACCCTCCACCCATCATCTGGCACCCAAACCACTCAAAGACACCGACTGATGCTGGGGGGCAGACATGAGGGTAACTGGCAGGCACAAGAAAACTGACGTTAAAATTGGGTGTTAAAATAGCTGACAGCAATGATAAAAATCTTGGAGAGTGGAGTACTTGTGTATTTTAAATCTAAACAATGCTTAAAACTGGAAAAAGAGCAATCTGAACTAGAATAAATAGGGGTAAGTAAAAAAGAAATCACCATAACATACAGTGCTACTTTAAAGATAAACAGTATTAAATGGTGTTGTGTTAATACTCATTCTTCAACTTTTTATATTTACTAATTCATTTTTCGGACAAAACCATCTGTAATGCCAAAGTCTTGTTATTATAAGTGCAATAATATACTGCAGGTGGCTGTTCTTGTTGAGATACTGTGTAGGCACTGCTCTTTAGGGTGCGTGTATTGCATTTATTTATCAATTTAAAAGTTTGGTAACCAGGAAAGGCACATTGAGCTGAGACTCGTTTCTAGATGTGACCCAGGGAAGGGGGATAGGGTAGTAGGCAAGCAAGCAGTTACAAACATAAGAAGTGCTCTAGTAGCAATTACAAGTGCAAAAGCTCAGTTGGTAATTTAAAACACTGAATATACATAGGTGTTTCACATTGTACATGGGTAGGCAGTACAAGGTCTAGTTAATGAGTTAGAGTGAGATGAGTTCTCCTGTGAGAGCAGACAGAGGGCCGGGAGTATTTATAAGAAATCAGGAAATAGGAGTCATTGCCAGGATGGGAGCCTAGAAGCTGTGGAGGGAAAAAGGAGCAGAGGAGTTAGGGGGTAACAGATACATGGAGGGGGAGGAGTGAGCCTTAATAGGCATTTTAGTGATAGTAGGGATGGGGCTAGAAAACGAGAAGAAGGTAGCAGGTTCTAAAGGAAGGGGAGCTGGTAGGAGAAAGTAGCTTGACCAGTGTGTGAGTAGGGGCGAGGAATAGAGAAGGTGCAGGTGTCCTTTGAGCATAATGAGTAAGAGAAAGGGGGATAGGGAGAGGAGAGAAGATAGACAGGAGGGAAGGGAGCCAAACCAATATTTGGCAATGAAGGTGGAGCAGTGGGACTGGTGAAGTAAGGGTACGGGTGAGATGGAAAGGGAGGAACAGATGAAACAATGGTGGGTGTGGAGAGGAGAGTTGTAGGCAAAGTAACAAAAAGCATTGCAGAGGGCATCCAGTCCAGCAAGGGAAGGAGGGGCTGAGCTATAGACCACATCCGCAAAGTCAAAGAAAGGTGAGTTAATTTTGGTTAGCAGATCCTGGTAGACTTCGGTGGAGAGGCAGTCCTTATTATGGTATAGGATGCTGAGCTTGGGGTGAAGTCTGGAGTGTATGGCACCAACGTGGACTGAGAAATCTAATTTACTATCAAGCCACACACCAAGGTATTTGAATGCAGGGATGACCTCCAGTTGGGTACCGTCCAGGGTAGAGAAGACTGGAGTTTCTGGCTGGCGCCCAAGGTCATGGACACAGTCTTTTTGGTGTTAACTTTGAGTTGGTTGGCAATGAACCAGCATAGCACATTGTGTAAATTGCACTGGAGTGAGGCTTCAACCATAGAGGTAGAAGGACCTGATGAGTAAATGGCCATGTCATCAGCATAAATTTGTGTATGCAAGGAAACACAGGTAGAAGAGTGAGCATTAAGAAAAATAGAAGAGAGTATGGGGCCCTGGATAGAGCCCCTGGGAACACCTGTCATTAAGGTGAGGGTGAGGGAGAGGGATAACATGTCTTCCACCTGAACTGATAGTTGATGTTCTGTAAGGTACAAGAGGAACCATTCTACTGCAGGAGCAGAGAGGCCAGCTGTGGCCAGTTTGTTCAGGAGGAAAGGGTGAGATACCAAGTCAAATGCCTTTGCAAGATCAGTGAAAATGCCTGCGGTGATATGTTCCTGATCCATCTCAGGAAGGATGGAATCAGTGACATGCAGTAGGGAAGAGATGGTGGAGTGGTTTCTTCTAAAGCCACACTGGAAAGAAAAGAGGAAAGATGGGGAGTTAAGACAGTTGGCAAGTCCGGAGTAAATAAGGAACTCTTGGAATTTGACTCAGTCATTGAATACTTTGAACACCTGGGACAAGGTATTCAAAGCAGTTGTGCATTGCACAACTGGGTTGCACCTGCGCAACTGCGGAAGTACACCATGGAGCGATCTTCAGCAGGAGCCAGTGCACAGTGCAAGTAGCAGTGTGCCAATGCACAACCCTAATGAAAGCATGCACAAGGGCAGGGGGTGTGCCCATGATTATGCGGCACAGTGCAATATTCAACCCCTGACCCATGGCGCAAGTGCAGAGCAATGTCCAGATGCATTGAGCATACTTGAGCATATAAATACAGGGCACAGGCTTGGGGAAAACACTTATGCCAGAGGGGAGCGAGAGAGAGAGAGAGAGAGAGAGCAAGCCACCAGACCGTGGAGGGAGGGAACAGAAGGAACAAGGGAGACAGAGCCTGTGAGGGACTGAGGAAGTGGAACAGGCAGCCACAGGGATGTGGGACAGTGGTGGCAGTGGAGTGCAAGCCAGGGGCAGGGGAAGCAACAGAGAGAGCCAGGCAGAGAGAAAGGCATTGACCCACAGTGGCAAGCAGACCACAGGAGCCGACCTCCCAGGGGGAGATAGGACAGCAGGGGCCATGGCCAGCGCAGCCTTCCAGATGGAGACCGTAATGAGGTGTGTGAGGAGGCAGGAAGAAGATCGACCTGGCTGTGGAAGGGCCCTGTGGTGGTACACCCAGAACAGGTGGTACCATGCCTGTGATGCAGAGATCATGGGCCAGTATCACCTGAACCGGGTGATTCTGAGGCAGCTCTGTGAGCTGTGCAGTGAGGAGATGCAAGCACCCACTAGACGGAGCCACGCCCTGTCAGTGGATATGAAGGTGACAGCTGTCATGTGCCTGCTCACCATGGGCACCTTTCAGAGACCAACAGGGGACACCACAGGCATAACCCAGTCAGCCATGTCATGCCTCCTCACACAATTCCTCAACACCCTACTGCCACATGCTGCAGAATACATCCAGTTCCACAGCACACAGGCAGAGCATACAGCAACCATGCAGGACTTCCACAGGGTAGCACGGATGCCTGGCATGCTTGGGGCCATTGACTGCACCCATATGAGCATCCGCATGCCACCTGGCCCTGAGGGCATAGCATATGTCAACAGGAAGGGCTACCCCAGTGTAAACTGCCAGATGGTGTGCAATGCTGGGGGTGCATAACCAACGTCTGTGCCACACATCCCAGGAGTGCTCATGATACTTTCATCTGGCACAGCTCTGCGCTGTGCCACAGGTCCAAGTGTGGGGACAACCCCACGGACCACCTAGTGGGTGAGTATGGGATGGCCATGGGAAGCTGGGAACATCAGGGCATGGGATGGAGGTGGGCAGGGCAGGTGCAATGGTGGGGGTGCCAGGGATGGGCAAGGGGCACAGTGACATAGGACACTAGGCTAACCATGTATGTGTCCTCACAGGAGACAGTGGCTACCCACTCAGGCCCTGGCTGCTCACCCCCTACCGGCACCCGTCATCCCCAGCAGAGGACCATTACAATGAGGCACGCGCCAGCATGCGGAACATCATTGAGCATGTGTTTAGGATGCTGAAGGCATGATTCCATTGCCTTGACAGGTCTTGCGGTGCCCTACAGTACAGCCCCTCAAAAGCCTGTGGCCTATTCCTGCCCTGCTGCATACTGCACAACATGGCCATAGACCGTGGGATAGCTGTTGAGGCTGAAGAGGGGGACAGCAGTGAGGATATCGAGGGAAATGGGCCATGGAGCAGCGGGCAGTCCCCCTGGGTGAAGGGATCCCTGGCTCCAAAGGATGGCATGCCAGCACTGGGACACAATTGCACAGGAGCACTTTGGTGCACGCAGGTAGGTGGAGCAACACCCAAGCAGTGGCCAGACACAATGGTACGGCACACGGTCATGGGCAGGCATGGCAATGATCATGTACACACAGAGGTGTGGGGTAGGGTGGGGGTGGCAGTGCCACACAGCCACGCACAACAGCACGCAGCACCATACAGCAGCACACACACACACACACACACACACACACACACAAACACGCACCCAAGCATCAGCACGTGGCATGGATCAGATGCAGGGCACCAGTGCACAGGTGCAACCAGTGCAGTTCTGCTCTCATCACACACACTTCACATGGGCCAGTGGCCAGGCTGGTGTGCACACAGGCAGTGTGCAGCACCGAAACACAGTTGCCATGACTGTGGCATGCACCCACACACAATGCCCATGCGCACACAGGGCAGTGGCAGCAGACTGCAGACAGGGCAGTGTGCACATCAGGTCTGCTGCATGGAACCATGGCTGCCACAGACATGGGGGCAGCTGCGCTGGGGCCATTCTGCTACCACTGGCTGCTCAATTGCCACAGGGGGTGTATGCAACTGCCCCTCAGGGGTTGAACTGTGGGAATATGACTGGGTTTGTGCAGGGGTGTGTAGGCACCCGAATAGGCCCGCCCTAGGCATGCCTTGGATGCTGACAGCAGAGCCCGGTGTTGGCATGGAGGGCGGCGTCGCTCATCACTGGGTCCATGGGGTGGACAGTGCACTCCATGGTGTCTGTGGCTGGTGGCCATGCCCTGTGGCAGCCAGCGGTGCAAGGCCAACCTAGATCACATTGGCAATGCTATCCAGGGATGCAGTCATGTCCTTCTGCTGGCATTGTATAGCCTCCAGGACCTGTGCGGTGCCCCTCTCCTGCAGCTCAGCTGCCTGGCACACCTCTGTGTGAAATGCACACACCCCAGCTACAAGCAGCACCTGTTGCTCCATGGAGGCCCGCAGCAATCGGGTGTGCTCTGACAATTGGTCGGCACCAAGGGGAGCCTGGGCATGCCACCGTCCCATCAGTGGTGTACAGACAAGCTGCATGGCCCTCTGCTCAGGTGGACATTGCACAGCAGGGTCCCCATGGGGTTGGTCACTGTCTGGCACCCCAGTGTTGGACACTGCGTACAGCCACCCTATGTCCCCAGCCATCTGCCACTGCTGCCCCTCTGGCCTCTGTATGCTGGCCAGTGCCTGAGCGGATGCACCACCACCACCACCCGGCACTGCCGTGGCTGTGCACACAGCAGCACCAGTAGTGGCGGTGGGCAGCTGTTCCACTGCTGACAGGCCACTGGCTGCTCTGCAAGTGATGGTAGTAGGTATGGGTGTCTCCCCCATGGCACCACCCATGCTGTGCAGGATGATGGTCATCAATGTCAGACCCCAACCCAATCTGTGTCTCCATGCAGAGTATACCATGGCTGGCATCCTGCTGCAACACAGTCAGGGCCTCATCTGACACCAAGCCCAGGATATCCGGCTGGATGGCAATAGTGTGCTGCAGCCGATCAGGCTCCCGGATGCATGTGGAGGTGGATGGCTGGTCCTCCGGGGCTGGGCCTGCCCCCACGGCTGACGTTGGTGCCCCTTCCACTGCATGCTGGCCTGCCAGTGCTGTAAGAGAAAACAGATGTGTTCGTACTGCAATTCTGGCAGGCCCCCCCCCAGGCATGGCATACGTACCATGCAGTAATAGGCTCCCCCCTGTCTGGAAGCCACCACCTGGCACACCCTGAACAGTGCTGTGATGCATGGTGGCCACCACCAGCTCCTCCTGCACCGTGAGCTGTGGCACACATCAGCATGACCCCCGCCAGTGGCTGTCCCAGCTGCCTGTATGGCTGCCACCTTCTATTTTATTCCCACCTTCTTTCTGCACTCCTGCACAGACCACTGGTGGCTGCCCTGCAGGTTCATAGATGCTGCTATCTCCACCCAGGGTGCAACTCTGGCCTGTAGTGTGCCAGTGGCACCACTCAACAGTTGCTCCCTGTTGAGGTAGGCCTCGAACAGGGCATCAGCCTCTGCCTTCATAAAGTTGGGCCTGCGCTTGTGGGCAGGCCCACACTCCTCATTCTCATCACACTCAAACATGGTGCTACCTGTGGACAAGGACATGTGTGTCACTGACTGCAGCTGCCCATCCCATCCACTCTGCTGTGCCGGCTGGTCCCACAGCAGGCGCAACTTGCCTCAGATGGTTGCAATACTGGTCCATGGCCTGTGCTGTTTTGTGGCGCCTTTATAGTGCATCGCATGCAAATAAGCTGTGGCACAGCAGTAATGACATGCTAATTTCCCCAGTGTGCTGCGCATTGGCTGATGATCTCATTAGCATGGGTGGCTGAGTATCGTGCACTTGCTCTGTGCGTAATGGATTTGCTCTTGCACATGCCGTGCACAATGCTGTGACATGCGCAGTGCACTGACCTGCAGTACGCATGTGTCATGGCTTGTGCTACCACCTATCATGAACTGTGCACTCAGAGCACTATAGGGGCCATGGCATGGTGGGTGTCTGTGTGGTGTGCCTATGTCATTGTGGGTGGGGGTGGTGGCCACATGCTGTGGTTGTTCTCTGATGTGTGCCTGTCTGTGTTCCATTCCAAGGGCCTGAAGATCGGCGCCATGCAGGAGCGGTGGGGGTGCCTGGTGGGGCACAGCAGGCCACTGCAGGACCAACTGGTGGAGGTGTGAGTCTGACTGGTAGAGGTGGAGTGGCAGTGGGACAGGTGTGAGTGGTGCCACAGCATGCAGGTAGGCACTGTTGTCTTGCTCTACTCAGTACCGGGTAGTCAGCAGGAGTGAGGGTGTGGCCATGGCCACCTACCTGTGCCATGTGCCATGTCAGCTGTGTGCATGACACTGTGGTGTGCATGACACTGTGGGCCAGCTATTGCACACATGTACCAGCTGTTGGTGGGATGGGTGTGTGCCCAGCTGCCACCAGTGCTGCTGTGGTGCTGCTGCTGCCCTGTGCCAACTGCCTGTCACTGCGTGGTCGGGTGGCCACTGGGCAGCGGTGTCCACCACTGTACACTGTCAGGCATGCTGGGATGCTGGCAGGCATTGGCCCACCCACTGTGGGTGGCCAGGGTGCCACTCCAGGAGTGTGTGTTCCCATTGCCCATTGCTCACAGTGGGAGGGCATGGTTTCTAGGGACTTGCACAGATCACCTGTCCATTTCTTTGTCTTAGGCAACCAGAGGAGGTCGCAGCTGCCCTTGTATTGCTGCCTCTTATGGCAAATAATATTGATTACATCCACGACCCTGGAGGTGGCCCAGCAGATGAGGCGGATAGTGCTCCGGGACAGGCAACGGCAGAGGCTGCTGGCAGCGGCTGCCTATAGTTGGACTCCACTGTTTCCTTTTTACCCCTGCCATCCCTTCCCCTTCCTTCCCCCATCCCACTGTACAGTCCCTGTACCCTGTCCCCTTCCCTCGCTCTCCTACCCTTTCCCACCCAATTCTATTGTATAGTTATGTTTAATACAGATTTCCTGCTTAACTGCCTGTGTTCATGTCTGCTTTGCAGCTGGTGTGTGGAGCCATGCTGCAGTGGCATGGTGGGTGTATGTGTGGTGTGCCTATGCCATTGTGAAGGCCATGCATGGTGGTGTCCTGCCCCTTGGTCGGTGGCTATGCCTTGGGGTGGCCATGGGCTGGCTGTCCAGGATGTGTGGCATGTGTGTTGGGTGCCATGGTCCAGGTGTGGCTGGCCGTGGTCTGGGTGGGTGAGGGCATGGCATGCAGTGGTGGGTTCCAGTGGCAGCCCTCCCTTGGCCTTTGGTGCCACCTGTTCCCTGCGTCCTGTGCCATGGTGCTGGGGGGCTGGATGCCTGTATGCACCATGCTGTGGGTGGTCATCTGTGGCCCACCACTGTGTCTCCCTGCCACTGTCCCCAGCTGTGTTCCTCCCACCATTGACTGGGGCTGGTCCTTGTGTGCCTTGGCACTTCTCCCTTTGCTCCCTAGTGCATCTCTGGTTGTGCTATGGTGCAGGTCTGGTTGCTTCCTGGTGCACCTCTGGGTGCGCCATGGCACAACCCTGCAATGTTCAGCCATGTTGTGCTGGCACATGTTGCCATGCTCAGCCTTTGAATATCGCACCCATTATGCCATGGCACATTGGGGTTGCACTGTGCCAGACTTGCACCAGCATTTGGCGCATTTCTGAATATCTGGCCCCAGTGTATTTGACAAAACTTGAATGCTAGAGTGTTTTTAGGTATTCAACAGACAGTATTTGATGAGACTTTGAGATCACACATGATCTCTTCAGTCCCCAGGCTACTCAAAGAGCTTTCCAGCGCTTAACCATATGATCTTGCAAAGTTACTGATCACATGTTGTCACAATCTGTGCTTACCCAGGACTAAGTCTGCAAGAGATTGCCAAGTTTCTGAAGCCTCAACACCTGGAATGGTAACTTAGTAGCTGCCACCAATCAGAAGTGATTCTCTTACCTGGGGAATTTCTTGATCTGAATCCCACCAAAGCAACTGCCCACACGGGACAGTGCTTCTTTGGCTAAAGGAAAAATGGCCTTCTCCTGTCAACTCACACCTGAGAAAACATTTTAATTCTTAGAATATGTTAGCCATAGCTTTCTTCTCCCTCTCAGAGAAGGATAATGGATTTGTCAATATCAACATTTATCTGTTCCTCCAAGAAGATTCAGTCACAGAGGCATGAAGTATATACAAACAGTGACTACGTCACAATACATACACATTCTACAGATATCACACATACACAACTCTATAGGATTCACAGGTTTACTACAGAAATTAAAAATAACTGGTTTGTGCACAGCAGAAGAAACAAATAGAAAAACTTTCCTGTAGCTTCTTAACTCTAGGAAAGTAGAAATATTATTACCACACAGGATATGTTAGTTAGTGAGCCAAGGCAAATTTCAACTCTTAGATGGTGTAACTCTAGAGTCCTAGCACAGACTGACTTAAACTCTTCCTATGGAGACTTAAGCCTGCTTGTAAGCCTGAGTCCACCCACACTCATCACCCCTGCTCAGTGGCATCATTTCCAAGGACCAAAGTTTTGTTCTCTTGGGACAGCCCCTCTAAAGAAATTGGTTGCAAATGGACCCATGGATGTTGTGTATTCAAAGACATTGTTTTTCTTGCTGTCTGCATCACAGGGAACTGTCTGGTAGCCCAAGACAGTTTCCTGATATAAAAAAAAAATTCTTTACTTTGAATTTCCCCATTGCCTGGCCAGGGGTTCTTTTCATTTTCAGGACAAGGGCACTTATATTCCTCACAGAGACAGCTGGTCTTCTGATAAAAATATTCCTTTTATTTTCAGGAAGCCCACTCTGTCCTTTTAGCTGATTAGAGTCTGACATCAGTGCAGATAGAACCATTTTTTTAACAAAAGTACAACATTATTGTTACACATGTGAATACTAGAGTTTTCTATTGTCTTTAGATAGAAACATATAATTTGATGGCAGACAAGGGCTGCTTGGCCCAACCCATCTGCCCATTTTTCCCTACTTATGCTATTACCGCAGACCGTACTTGATTTACAGTACATTTTTTCCCCTTCCCCTGTTCCTTTCCACTGTTATTCCCTTGTGCCTATCCCATGCATTCTTGAAACCCACCACTGTTTTCACCCCCCACTACCTTCGCTAGAAGACTGTTTCGGGAATCCACCACTCTTTCTGTAAAGAAATTCTTCTTCACATCTCTGCTGAATGTACCTCCTCCAGTTTCTTAGCATGTTCCCCTGTTCTTGAGCATCTTTTTTTCTGAACAATACTTCCCTCCTGTACCTTATCTGCCCCCACGAGGTATTTAAAATTCTCTGTCTGGGACATGGGAGGGGATTGTTGTTTTTTTTTTTTTTTAACAAATATTGGGGGCTGGGGCTCAGGGTGACTGGGGGGGTCTTGATTTGAATTCAGCCCATTATCAGCCGGGGGGCACCACTAGACACCAGGGACTCAGAGGGGTACAGAATACATTGGCATATGCAGATTTTGGCAAAATTGAGGATGACATTTCACAATTTTGCCTCAATTTCGTGAAATATTTTGGATGGCAAAATTGCTGGTTTCACAGCAATTTCACTGACAAAATTAAATTTTGCAACATCTCTACATTTGAAAAAGGGCCTTGGCTCATATTGCTTACCTGGTAAACACAACTTTAAATAAATAAAATAAAATAAAAATACACCTCCCTGTCCTTCTCCCTCTGTATCTCGTTATACCTTCTGAAACCTACCCTTTTAGCCTTTACCTTTTCAACCACTTCTTTCAAGAACCATAGTGGTCTCTTTGTCTTCTTGCTTTTGCTCACTTGTTTGACACAGAGGTTTGTTGCCTTTATTATGCTCCCTTTTAGCTTCATCCACTGTTACACTACCCCACCCAGGTCATCTGCCCCTGCTAGGTCATCCCTGAGGCATTACCCATCATTATAAACTCTGTCCTTCTGATTTCCAGGACCTTTGCCTTTGTGTGGTTCAATTCCACAGCCATCTTTCTATTGAACCACACTGTACGGTGACCACTGGTCCCCAGGTGGCTTCCCATCTTGATGTCTGCAATGCTGTCCCAGTTAATGAGTACAGGGTCCAGTATTGCCCCATCATAAGTGGGTTCACTGAATATCTGCCTGAGAAACTTCTGCTGCAGAGAATCCAGGATGTCCCTCCTTTGATCTGAAGCTGCTGCAGGGAGAGTCCAATCTGCATCTGGCAGGTTGAAGTCCCCCAGCAGCAGCACCTCCCCTTTTTCTGCCATCTTGCCAGTGACTTCCACCAGTGCCTTATCTAATTCCTTTCCCTGTGCTGGAGGTCTGTAGGTCACTCCAGTGTGAATAGTGGCTCCATTCCCCTTCTCCAGGGTGACCACAGTACCTCTGCCTCCCCCTGTTTTCCCTGTATCTCCTTTGCATTTATGCTTTCCAGTACATTAAGCACCACACCCCTTTCTTTCCTTCCCATCCGGTCCTTCCTGAACAGAGTATATCCTGGTATGGCCATACCTCAGTTATGATTTTTGCTGCACTATGACTTAGTAATGGCCACAATATTCAGGTTTGCATCTGCCATCATGGCCTCTAGGTCCAGAATCATATTTCCTAGATTTCCAGCATTCATACACATGGCCTTCCAGATTTTTTTCCACACTATTTGTGAAGTGTGCCAAGGATGTTGTGTGGGAGAAGTGTCGAGTAGTTGATGTTGGCACTCTCTTGAGAAGTGAGCTGAGCTGAGGCCTTCCTCTCTTTTGTGGGGTGGAAAAGAGATAAACTGACTGGGTAGTAAGGTGGTTCTTTGACTATTTGGCTACATAATGTTAATTGCAATCAAAATGGAGAGGCAGGAGGCACAACTCATGAAAAGGACCAGTTTTATTAAACAACTAACCACAGAACTTGGAACAGGAAAAAAGGGTGCTACAACATTCACTTTAACTTTCTATTGCTGCTATAACTCTGCAAAAACACTACTATAATGATAATTACTGAGATTACTATCACTACTAAATGGACCTATTACAAGACTCTAACCCAGTATCATTTGCCCAAATTGCACAGTTTTCACCCCAGAGTACAATTTGCTTTGTTGGACCCCAAAAATAGATTTTTGGAGAGGGATGCACAACCAGAAACCTCTGTGTACATGTTTACATTAGCCAGCTTGTAGAGCAGGTGAGGCAAAGACTTGGCCACTGGGCATCGATCAGACCCAGTGATGTGAGCAAACACACTTGTATTTCAAAAGACTGCTGCAAACTGAAAGCTTTCAGGTTGTCACCACTAACCAGGAAAAATGCTTCAAAGCTGAAGACTCAACAAACTGAGGAACTGTAGCACAAGAACTCCTCCAGGCCATCATTCACCACTGACCCAGGAAACTTGAAGAACTGAAGCTGAAGAATGGACAAACTGAAGAACTGCAGCACCTCTGAGCTGTCACCACTATCTCAGGAAAAGCTTGAAGACAGAAATGGATAAACTGAAGGACTGTAGCATCTCGGGCTGTCACCACTTGTAGCCCAGAAACCAGCTCTGGGGTAAATAAATCAGATTCTTGTATGTCTACAGTGTCAGTCAAAGATTCAACCACACAAGCAGAAGTAATAATGCTAATTTATTACTATACTCATGCTAAGCATGTGACAGAGAAAATCACAAAGGAGTTGGGTTCTCACCAGTCTCTGGAAGAATGTATAAAATCTCAGTGAGGAGCTGGCTTACACAAGGTTATATACCACAGATAACCATAGATAACAGCATGGTAACAGAGATAATATTATAGTTACTGAAAATGAGAAACATAATGTGTTAGTTCTACATAATAAACAAGGTGGTCTTCCTTGGGTAATTACTTAGGAGACAGAATTACTAATGAGTATAATGTGAAACAAATGTTTGTCTCTGTCAGCATGAGCGTAGACAAAGAGAAATGCTGATAGACCCAACATTCATGTGGCATGCTTGCCTAAGTGCAAGACACACACTACATATGATTATATGAGAATATAAGTATATAAGTGTATACAGTAATTACTGACAATCCAAAAGAGTAATCTTATCAGTAATTAGGTAGATTATATATGGAATATATATATAAAAGACAAACGTAATCTAGGTAAATGCATTATAGTGAGGTATAATGAATCATGAGTGATATAATCCTGTAAAAGATGTAAACATTAGCATATATTAGCAACTAAGCACATTCCTGGCATTCATGCTTGCAAGATGGGCGCCTAAATCTACATGTTAGTGCAAAATAGCAGTATTACAGTATAACAGACCAGGAATACAGTGTAAGATGTATGTGGGACGATAGGGGGCATGACCAGGTGCAACAGTTCCCTCTTTGTTGCCCTAACTGCAAAAAATGGTATCACAACAAAAAGATGATGGCTAGGCACCATTTATCTACAGGTCCATGACACGAGCCTGACAGAGGAATTTTAGCTGGTCATGGTGGTGTTTCATGGTTTCCTTAAACAACAAAAAGTAATTATAAGGGAAAATGTTTGTAAACCTTGTATTACTATAAAAAATTAAAATGTAAATTTCACAATTGGGTTTTCCAATATCATAACATTGTCATCACTGATCAGATAATCAAGTGCTTCCTAAGCCTTGGTAACATTGTTACTGATATAAATCATGTGGTTATCTGTTCTATTGAGAAGAGATCGGAGAGACAAACTTAAGTTGCCAATGTGAATGTTAAAAATAGGTAAAAACTGAGACAAATCATCCAGATAGTCAGGACTAGACTCAATCGTATCTGGTTCTGGGATGGGAACAGGTGTGATCACAGTATAACCTATAAGCTGTTTAGGGAGTAAAAATAGAAGTTAGAAAAGTTCACTTTGCATAACTTTAGTCCATATCAGAAGAATTTATAGTTGGTCACCACACAATGTTCTTCATAAGCAGAATATACCACCTTGGAGGATAGCATTTTTCAGTTGATAAGTCAAACAAGACATAAAATATCCATGTCCACAAGCCATAAACTACGAACAATTCCAGGGATGAATCCAGAATTTCTTCAAGTGTTAGATGAAGATTCTTAGTTCAGATTAGATGCATTTAGATTTTTCACAGGTGTATCCAAATGTTCAGGAGACTGCAGTATTTACAGAGGCCTTGGCAGGTGGTGCATTAGATTGCATATTGAGTTTTACACTGGAAGATGATCACACTGCTGCACAAAGTTTAAAAGTTCATAACCATACTTAGTTTGTATGGGGTGTCAGCCAGGCTTGGAAAACAAGCAGACAAGCAGTGAAGAAAATGGATGTCTTGATTGTAGATCAAGTGAAGAAGAGTCTTCTTGCTGAAGTTAGGGGATTGCCTCCACCCCATGCTTGGCTTCATAGCATGCATAAAAATTAGCTTGATTGTAGAATTTAAAATGGCTGGACCTTTTACGGTTTATTTGAGAGTTCACAAGAGGAGGCCTAATTTCAGTTATTAGGCCAGTATTCACAAGTTGGTAAGACTCACTGGAAGATGTCACACCTGCATAAAAGGTAATAATCCTTCCAGGTACGACAATCAATATTTGGAGTCAGTCACGATTGCAAGACCTCATGATAAACAAACAAAGGAGGTAGTTTCAACCTTTCACTATAAAAGTTCCCATCAAGATGACCAATAGAATGGACGGTTGCCAGACGATCAGAGATGGATGTTGCCAGATCAAAATGCGGCAATGACACTGTGAGTGTCAGAAACATGGCTTCTTGGATTCTGCAGGAATAAGTTTTGAAACATGGAGCAATACTGGTGTGTGTGGTGACATTCCCAAGGTTCCTTGCCATTGACAAGGGAATAGTGCTAGATTCAAACAAACATTTAACACATGCAATAGAAGTGCATTTTGGGCAATACCACTGACCCATATGTTTGTCATATATGAGATCAGGGATACATCCTAATTCTAGATTCCGGAAGAGATAACCAAAGGGTTGTAAGAACATAATAGCTGTATGCAGTATAAAGGACTTCCCTAGCTATGTGATGCATGTCTGCTTCCTTAATGTAAGCGGAAATAAATTCATTAATATTAACCTTAGTCAGGTCAAATCCCTTCACAATATAATTTATATTGTAAATGTAAATTGCTCTTAATGAGCAAGACCATGTATACCATGCAATAGAGGAGATATGATATTATATTTCATACTATCATGAACCTTTAACACATGCATCTGAATAATGGCTATATCAGCCCTATTCCAAATAGACATGCCAGAGCCAAACAGGCCTGAGGGCAAACCTGTTTAAAAAAAAAAATGCCTAGTGCACTTGGGTAGATTAACAGTTATTAGATGTACCACTAGGGGTCAGGATGTGAAAATCCTGTGTGTGTGGTGCTATCAGTCCCTGTATAGGGGTTACTACTGAGTACCTGGTATGCTGCCAGGGTGTCCTAAATAAATAAATAATATAATTACTTTTTTTTTTAAAGTGGGAAATGTTTGTGGTGAAACATAAAACAAATCATTCCAAGTTCCAAAGGGTAAGATTTAAAATCACTGGGATGTGCATGAACTGCACATTATTAACTAGGGTACCTGATTGGGAAGTGGCAATTAGACCACTGGGTGGGCCAGGGTTCTGTTTTGGGCGCTCAGTATCTGGTGTCACAAATTATGGGGCATCATAGTGTAAAATCTTAATGTCTAATGGCTTTCATTGCCATATAAATTTTGGATGCAAAATTCCTGATTAACAATAAAATGTAAACAGGGGTCCTGATCAAGTCTAGCTGCTAGGATTGATCCAAAGTAATGATCATAACATTCAGTAAGGCCTCACTGCCCTCCTGGATGATGAACATGTCTTCTAGGACTTCAGTGTGAACTCCACAGGATTCAGTTAGATCATGTGGGCTTGTGAGATACTCTGCCTCAACAAGCTGTTTATGTTTAGGTCACTGGTTCTTATCTGCAGTACAATGTGCAGTTTGGGCTTGTAAGAATACCCATAATTCTAAAAGGAAAAATAAGCATAAAGCAAGCATCTCTCTCTGGAACCTAAAAAGAAAGAGAAAGAGAAAAGAAAATCGTAGTCCAGTACTATTCCATCCATTGGGGTTAAGGAAAAGTAATTTAATCTCCTTTAAACAGTTTCAACTGATTGGCATGAAGCCATATGTCAGTGAGTTTCTTGTTTTGGGGTAGTCTATCTTAGTAGACTGATGGACTGAGTTTGTTTACAATGGGGTAGGGCCTGTTGTTTTGTCTTGCCCATACACTGTACAGCAAACAAGTGTATCTTATGGATGTCTTGTTTGAAATTTTTTGTCTACTGACACCCTATCAGTGGTGGGGGGACCAAGATCCAGAAGTAAGTGTTCTGGGAGTCTCAATCCAGTCATGATTTCAAATGGGGTACATGGTGTAGCTGCAAAGGGTGTCCCTCTTATTGCTATAAGGAGCAATGGCAATAATGAATCCCATTGTCTGGGGCTTTCCTGAACAAATTTGGATAACATAACTTTGATTTGCCTGTTAGCCCATTCCACCTGTCCTGATTACTGTAGGTAGTAAGGGATATAAAACTTTTGTTTTACCCCTAACAGACCCAGAGTTTCCTGTATTACTTTGGCTATAAATCCATCTCCATGATCAGAATCTATCTTTAGGGGTAAACCCCACCTGGTAAATAGCTGGTTTACCAAGACATTTGCAGCCTCTTTGGCTGTGTTGCTCTTGTTGGGATAGCCTCGACCCATTTGGAAAATAGGTTGGTGATCACTAGTGCAAATTTATTGTTGTTCTTTGTGGTTGGCATAGGGCTAATGTAATCAATCTGGATGTTGTTCTAGGGGCCTGAGAGACTCTGGGGTAGCAATTTAACATTTTTCCTAGCTGGTATAGGATTGTTCTGTGCACAGATCAGACAATTATTGATGTAGTGTTCTACATAATTTCTCATGTGTGGCCACCAGACAAAGGATTTCAGTCTGTCTAGGGTTTTGTCAACTCCCTGGTGTCCACTAGTTGGAGTGTCATGTACTTGGTAGATAAAATCTACCCTCATGCATTCAAGAACTACCCACAACTTTTCAGGAGTTTTACAGCAGTGATACCAAATGAGTAGGCCATCACTGGATATGTGAATGTAATTTTTCTTTCTTATAAGGGCTTATTTCTGAAAGTTCTTCCTCAGTTCCTTTATCAAGGACCCTATAAACTGCCCTCAAGTGAGAGTCTTTTTTTTGTGTGGGCACTAGATCCATGGGCTCAAAAAGAGTTGGTTCTTTATTAATGGCAGCAACACATAGTGTAGCTGGGACAAAGGGGATTTTCATTTCCCATGTGTCCTTTCCTTGAGCCCCGTCTTTTGCTAGTGAATTGGCATGGTTGTTGTAAGGAGCATAAGGTTCACAATTACAATATGCTCAAACCTTATGAGTGTACAGTTTGTATTTAAACTGTTTGGTTAGTGTAGTGATGTACATAAACAAGTCTTTGCATTTCACAGGGATACCATCAGAGTATTCAAAATGAGTTTTCTCCCAAAAGGGCAGAAATTTAGTCAGAGAGGAACAGACCCAATTAAAATCTATAATAAAGACAGTGTCTGCAGTGCCTTGCTGTAGCAATTAGAGTTCAAGGCCGTTTGTCAGACTGCAGCACACTTAACCCTCTCATGAAGTGCTGGTGTCATGTTATGTGGGAAAAATCTTCGTATTTCATTATCAACAGCAAGCTGTTTCTTTCTCAAGGACTTGCCAGCTCTGAAAGCCATCCACAAACATTTGTGGTAATTATAAGGAGACTCCTCACTCCCTGCTTTACATTGTTTGCCAGGTGTGTTTTAACAAAGCCTGGATACTGTACCTAAATGATGATGCACCTCCTAGCAAAGCACACTCTGTCATCACTAGGATGTAAAATAAGAATTCCAAACTCTGCTATCTGACCCTCGTTGGTATGCGTGGATGAGTCATCAGTCAAAACTCGACACACAGTGGTGTCTTTTAACACTTTCTGAGGTTCTGTCAGAAAGGTCCCTGGGACAGGTTGGTCAGGGGGTTTGAGTGGACAATCATGGGTCTATCCTGTAAATTGTAGGCCATGGGCTAACAAGGATGGAGTTTTGATAGCAAAGACAGTGATGTCATGATCCTGTAAAAGGAGAGACCAGTGTGCAAGTCTGGCATTAGAGACAGTCATCTTTTACTCTGTCTGACAACAGAAAGCTAGTGGGCAAATGATTGGAATGCACCACGATGGGTGCATATCCAGTAATGTGCATAAAGAATCTCACTGCCCAGTATGTAGCCAAAAGATTCCTTTCACAAAGATTGTATTTCAGCTCCACTGGGGAGAACATTTGAGATGCACAAGCAATGGGCCTAACATGTCCATTGAACTTTTGTGCTAAAACTGCTGAGATTACTATATCTGATGTCGCAGTTTCCAAATTATACCCTAAAGCTTAGTTAGGATTAACCAATGCTGGGGCTATGGTCAGTGCTCCTAAAAGAAAAGACAATAATATCAACGTTATAATATCTTGCACCTTCTTGCCAGAAATGCCTGCTATTGTCTGTGCTGGGAATAACCCAGACTGTTCCTGGCTTGTGCCTGCTACTGCAGCCATAGTATGGAATGATCCAGGTGTCACTGGTGGAGGGGGTCCTGCATCATGTGCAGGCAGTGCTGGCACTATGGGGAGGGTGTGTGCCTGCACAGTACAGAAAAGTGGTATGCAAGCTGCACATAGTTCTCCAGCTACGGTTTGGGGTTGAAGAAGCCATCTGGGGTGAAGCAAGTGGTAGTGGAACAGCTGGCTGCACAGTTCAGAAATCAAACCTGTACCCCCAATGTGGCCTGTGATGCTGAAAATATCACAGCCATGGGGCTTTCAGAATTAGGGTTGTCCCCCCCCCTTCAAATGCATAGTGGATTTTCCCACTGGAAGGTTGCTGGATGGTAGCAACAATGTTTTTAAGGTGACAGCTTAAGTTATCAGGGGGCTGCATGTGCCCAGTACTGTCAGCATTAGGAAAAGCAGCACATTCAGTTCTCTCAGGGAGGGCTGGTGTTAGATTTCATAGGGAAAAATCATTACATTCCACATAATGAACAGCAATGTGTTCCTTAGCCAAGGACATGCTAGCAGTGTAATCACTGCTAACTGCAGCAATGGCTGCTGACTTCATAACATTAGGCTGTGTACCAGCCTCATTCAAAAGTACGTCAACTTCATTTTCAATGAGATTCTTCTGTTTCTCAGAAACACTGTTCTGACAAATAACATTAGGAATCATGCCTAAAACCTCCGGTATGTTTTGTATGGTTAAGGTAGCAATCACAGGTCCCTGTGATTGAATGATCCAACCTCCGTGATGTAGTGGTCGGCCATTTTGGATTATCTCATGGGCACCGCCATCTTGAGTTACTGTATTATGATCACCATCACATAACCATGAGTAGCCATCTTGGGGATGGCATGGGGACGCAACGTGAGGATGTGTGTGTCCTCCATTTTGAGACTAAATTCTCCATTTTGTAAATCACAGAAAAACGAGTGGCTAGCCTCTGTTCTAGTCCACTGCACAGCACTCTGCGAGTGTTCAAAATTAACACTTCAACATCAGAAGAGGCAAGGTCTATGGGCATTAAGGTGGTATGCCCTGCCAGTACCGCTGGCTGATGGCACAAGTTCACCATTTCTGCCTTGCAATTTACATGATCAACCTCAGAATTGGTGTCACACAAACTATACATAACCTGTTTCTCCAAGTTCCTACATCCGGTGGTAACTTGAGCATTTTTCCTACTCCTACATTCTAGCTCCTCACATACATAAGTGAGCACGCTGTGAAGTACCTTAATTTCAGATTGCAAGATTTTCTCATTGTGTAAAACGTGCTTTCTATCAAGAGAAGCTCTATTACATTTCTTTTTCAAAGCATGCAGTTTTTGTCTGCTCTTGTCATAATCACATAATGATAAATCATGCTGCTGACTCAAGGTCTTGTTTTGAGATATGAGCCTGTCTGAACATTTAGCAGCTTCTGCATTTACCACACTCATCTCCTGCCTGAAGGCAGTGTAATTAGATTTCAAAACAGACAGTTCATTTAGAGCAACTTCAAAGCCTGTAAACAGCTTTATAATGAGTAATCCTTCAGGATTAACTCTTTTGGTACCATGTTTCAATTCACTATAGTGTTCAAAGATAGCCCTTAAAGGGTTGTCTCTGATTTTTGCCATTCTAGAAAAATCCTCCAAACCACCATTGGAAGCTTGGTATTGTGAGTCATCCAGACTCGACTCAGTGCTGATTTTTTCAGGCCCAGTGGGCATACCAGATCAACAAAATTAAATAAATAAAATAAATAAATTAATGAGAAACCCTTAGCTGTCTATGGATCAGGGACTCTGTTTGCAACCAAAGTACCTGAGTGCACATAGACAGCCTTTGGCTGATGTGGGCTCCTAAATGAGTATAATCCACTGGGATTTAAACTCACAAATGAAAGCAGTCTGTCTGTTCAGATCCCTTTTCAGCTGTGTGTTCCCACAGAGAAAGAAAAAAAAACAGCTCACTATGCAGAGTTAAATATCTGGTAGGAGGTCTGTTTGTCTAAGTTCCATAAACTGGGGAAGAAAAGCAGACTGAAGAGATTTACACAGAAGATGCTCACAGCTGCTTGTCACTGGGGATTTCTCACCCGATATGTTAATTTGCACAAGAAATTAAAGTGTAACTTTGTCTAACACCCAGACATTTTCCGCAGTCACTATGAATGTAGCCCAGAAACCAGCTCTGGGGCAATTAAATCAGATTCTTGTATGTCTACAGTGTCAGCCAAAGAAAAAAACACACAAGCAGAAGTAATAATGATAATTTATTACTATACTCACATCAAGCATGTGACAGAGAAAATCACAAGGGAGTTGGGTTCTCGCCAGTCTCCAGAAGAATGTACAAAATCTCAATGAGGAGCTGGCTTACATAAGGTTATATACCATAGATAACCATAGATAACAGCATGGTAACATAGATAATATTATAGTTATGGATATGAAAGCCATAATGTGTTGGTTCTTTATTTATACTTAGTATTTATACTTGGTTTAGAACAGTAGAAGACAATTTGTCCATATAAACTGTTCCCCACCTTAATGGGTACACATCAACCGGTTCCCCAACAGATATTTGTATATTTTTTCCTTAAATTCCATCAGATTTTTACTATTCACCTCTTCTACTGGTAAAGTATTCCAAACTCTCCCTGTTCTATACCATTCTTTATCACAGTTTTTAATTTAATCTGTTTTTCATGTTTTCTCAACCCCTTTGGCTTCTCCTGCATCTCCAACCCCATTTCATTTATCAGTTCATTGTCATTTATTATTCTAAACAACAACATTAGATCTCCTCTTTCTCTTCTTTGTTCTAAAGAAAAAAGTCCTGTCCTTTTTAATCTTTCTCTATATTCATATCTACCTAAAGTTCCGATCATCCTAGTATATCTTCTTTGCACTTCTTCAACCCTCTTTATCTCCTTCTTAGTGTACGGACTCCGTGACTGGGACCCGAAATCCAAATATGGCCTAACATAAGTCCTATATACTGGTACCATACATCCCGCTGACTTATTCATAAAACTCCTTTAATATTTCTCATCTTGTTATTTGCTTTTTGTATAGCCACCATTAGTTGTTTATTATAATTCAATTTATTATCAATTACTACCCCACAATCTTTTTCCTCATCAACTTCCTTCAATTCTTTTCTATCTAGTATATACCTATTCTTACTCCTATTCCCTTTTCCTAGGTACATCACCCCTGCTTATTCTGTACTGAATTTCATCTTATTCTTTCTAGCCCAGATTTCAATTGTTTTTAAATCCCCTTTTAACCTTTCCTGCTGCTCTATTGTTCCTACTGGACCTCCTACCTTAATATCATCAGCAAACTTCACCACCTGATTTGTAACCCCCTGCTGCAAGTCACTGACATATAGTGAAAATGAAACAGATCCCAACACAGATCCCTGAGAGACACCGCTTCCTACTTTAATTGGTTTAGATAATTCACCTGTTATTTTTACTTTCTGAGTCCTATAACTCAACCAATTTCTTATCCATTATACATTATAAACAAGGTGGTCTTCCTTGGATAATTTCTCAGGAGACAAAATTACTAATGAGTATAGGTATCATGTTGCAACAGTGATGGGAATACTGTGAAGACCATCACAGCAACATTTTCGGCAGTTCTCTGTTACTGTCTCCATGTTTCCCGACACTGTTGCCTCTGGGGCGTGTGCCCCCCCCCAAACTAACTCTGACTGGAGTTAATAATCCTAAGTGTGGGTGTGGGGTGTGGGGGCAGAGCCACCCACATGGGGTGTGTGGGGGCAAAGCCCCCCCACCGAAGACACCAGCTCCCCCAGCATCAGCACAACACCAGTTGGTGGTGTTGTGCCATCGCTGTGCCAACAGTCTACAAATTTCATATCGCCACGGCATGATGGCACCATGAGTATAATGTGAGACAAAGGATTTGTCTCTGTCAGCATGAGCTTAGACAAAGAGAAATGCTGACAGACCCAAAATACACGTGGCATGCTTGCCTAAGTGCAAGACACACACTACATATGATTACATGAGAATGTAATGTATACAGTAATTTCTGACGATCCGTAAGAGTCATTTTATCAGTAATTAGGTAGATTATATATAGAATACATATAAAAGACAAATGTAATCTAGGTAAATGCATTATAGTGAGGTATAATGAATCATGCTTGATATAATCCTATAAAAGATGTTAACATTAGCATATATTAGCAGCAAAGCACATTCCTGGCACTCATGCTTGTACAATGGGTGCCTAAATCTACATGTTAGTGCAAAATGGCAGTATCACAGTATAATAGACCAGGAATACAGTGTAAGGTGTATGTGGGATGATAGGAGGCATAACCCAGGTGCAACACACTGATCTGGGAAACTTGAAGAACTGAAGCTGAAGACTCAAGAAATTAAAGAACTGAAGCACCTCTGGGCTGTCATCACTGACCCAGGAAACTTGAAGGCTGAAGATTTGATGATTTGAAGAACAGGAACACTTCTGCTGAACAAACTCAGGAAGACTGAAGACCTGCAACAAAACCCCCAACCCTCTGCATGACTGATCCCTATCTGTGAACCAGTGCGGGTCCCTGCACTACCTACTGTAGCTCACTGTTAGGGAGGGGTCGGCCTGACAGACCTGATGAAGAAGCAAGTGACAGGGTGTTCCTTAGCTGTCTACACTATTCCTAGGCTGACAACTATCCCCAAATTGTCTATATGCAGATGGCTGTCACAGTCTTTGGGTGGTCACTGTTAGTGACAGTCTTTGGCCAAGCAATCATTAAAGATGATAGGCATTAAAGGCAGCAAAGTCCATAAACAAGCAGGCAGTTTGATGACATGCAGGGCAGTTTATCACATGTAGGGTAATTCAGAACATGCAGGGTGACTACACAATCTCAGAACATGTGTTACATTTCAGGCGCTGTCCCTTTAAATGCAGTTTTGGGTCAGCAATAGTTTTAGCCCTTTTTCTACAATTTACATACAGTTTAGCACTTTCACTTCATAAATATTTAACAGAATCACTTTCTTTACCAGCTGCACTATGAGATGCAATATAGAAGGGGAAAACCTGACTAATGCTGGATATACCTAGCTACCTGGGGACCCTGATGCATGTCTTCCCTCCCATAGGTATTTACTTGGATTCAAAGAGCTTAACAGGAGGATTACCCTATTTGCTGAGGGTAATCTGGCTAGCCTGTATGAAAGGGGTTTCCATGCTAACTGTCCCTCCCTGGTTTAGGAGGCTACAGGTCAGTTACTCAGATTACTGGCCCTTGGCTATGGCTGGAGCAACTATGCTGCTGGGGTGGCTAACTGGCTGTTCCACTCCCTTTCCCTTGCACCTGGCTGGAACCAACACTCTAGTGCACTTTAACTTAGCATAATTTGCCACTTTTCAAATGCTAGCCTTGGCTTGGTTACTAGTGGCCACTTGGCTACTAGCCATGTTTACCACCATGGGCCTCCCTCCCATTACAATTTGAGGATTGCTTCCCATAATTGGCCCACCTGGAGCTTAATTAACTGTGTAATTCACCATTAAAATAAGTTCTGGGCTTGCTAGCCTTATTTGATAGCCCAACTGGCTACCTTGGCTTCCTCTTTAATTGGGGCTTAGCCTGCCTCTACTCCTGGCTGGAGCTTTCCATCTTTTTCTTTTTTTTTAATTTATTTAATACAGTTCAGGGCCTGCTTTGTCCTACACTCCATCTCTGGGAGCTACCTAATTTACATGCAGCTTGTCCCTGCCCTTCTACTCCCTTGCTGAAGCTTATTTTAATATTTTTTTTCCATATACATTTTACTCCTACTCTATCCCAGTAAGTAAACTGTAACTAAAGGATAGTTTCTCATTAGCCTCCCTCACATGCCTCTCCTAGGTTCCCAGTCCCACTGATTAGATATTACTACTCTGGGTCCTTCAAGACCTTATGGAACTGTATGCTGTCTTAACTCTGACTGGGAACCTTCTTTATGTTTCCTCTTGATGTAACCCACAAATTACGTATATGCCAGGACTGTATGACCTTGTATTATTACTTTATTATTGTATGTGTACGTTTTGTTTACTCTGTACTTTTACTTTTCTCTGATGTGGAGCCTTTACAAAAGAGTCTATGACTCAAAGGATTGTAATTCTGATTCTATTCAATAAATAAATAAAATACTCCTCGGGTGGAGATGGCAGGTGGCTCCGGTCCCTCCCTCAGAGGGTAATAATCTCTCTGGTGGGCTTTCCCCATACTCACCTCCACCAGCCATCCCCCACAGGTTGTCCCCCCTCATGACAGGGCCGGTGGCAAGAGGTGCCGGCCTCCACCCACCCCCGGAAGACAACATCTAGATTGCTGGAGGGGGGAAGCACTGGCACAGCCTTCCATCATGGAGCCTGCCAGCTACAATTCCTTTTTCCATTTTTCTCCCTGGTCCCACGCACATGCAGTGGGCAGGAGCGACTGTCTCAACCTCCACAGAGACAGTCTAACACCCTGTGCTGGGTCCACCCCTTTGTAACATCACACCCGTGCTGACCCCCAGTCTCCACTGGGTGTCAGTCTACAGCAGTGCCCCAGCTGACCCTTGAGTGACCTAGGTCCATTTCCAAACCCAGGTCACCGGCGTGGTGCAAGGTAAGGAGTCCAGCGCCTCAGCCCTCTGCATCACCGGGTCGACTCTTATTTTAATAAATTTAAATAAATTTAAATAGGGCCACACTCACTCTGTGCTCCCTTACTGGAGCGATTCAAATAAATTTACATAAAACTACCTACAGCAAGCAAGCAAGCTAACATTTATTTATATCATGCCCAATCCCGGAGGCTCTGGGCACCTTACAGGTAGAACAGGACATCAAACAACAATACATATCACAATAGAAACACAGAAACATAGAATCTGATGGCAGATAAGGACCATTTGGCCCACCTAGTCTGCCCATTTCCCTACCTAATGGATAAGCTGCAGATTCTAGTTAACTAACAGCCTATGTCCTCCTACCCCACATTAGAATTGCCTTATGTCTGTCCCATGCATTCTTGAATTCCCCCACTGTTTTTGACTCCGCTACCTCCTCAGGAAGGCTGTTCCATGTATCCATAACCCTCTCCATGAAAAAATACTTCCTCACATTACCTCTGAGCTGTCCCCCCTCTATCTTCAAATTGTGCCCCGTTGTTCTTGCACATCTCTTTTTCTGAAAGATGCTTTCCTCTTGGACTTTGTTGATTCCCTTGAGGTACTTGAAAGTTTCTATCATGTCCCCCCTCTCCCTTCTCTCCTCGAGGGTCTACACATTAAGCTCCTTTAATCCCTCTTCGTATGTCTTCTGGTGCAGACCCTGCATCATTTTAGTTGCCCTCCTCTGGACAGCCTCCATCCTGTCTTTATCCTTGCAGAGATGGGGTCTCCAGAATTGCATGCAGTACTCCAGATGGGGTCTCACCAACTGTCTGACAGAGGGGTAACAACTTCTTGTTTTCTACTGGTGATGTCTCTCCCTAAGCATCCCAGTGTCCCCCCAGCCCTTCTTACTGCCTTCTCACATTGCTGGCCCACTTTAAGGTCATCTGATATGACTACCCCCAGGTCCCTTTTCATTTTTGTTGTTGCTAGTAACTCACCCCCCATTGTGTACTCTTCCTCTGGGTTTTTGTTTCCCAGGTGCATTACTTTGCATTTCTTTGCATTGAATCTAAGCTGCCATACGTTTGACCATTCCTCCAACCTTGCCAAGTCCCTTCTCATTCTTTCATCCCCACCTTCTGTATTGACCCTGTTGTAGATCTTTGTGTCGTCTGCAAAGAGACATACTTTTCCTTCCAGTCCCTCTGCAATGTCACTTATAAAGACAATAAAGAGGACTGGTCACAGTACTGAACCCTGCGGTACCCTGCTAGTAATCCCCCTTTCTTCAGAGTAGACTCCATTTACTATTACCCTCTGCATCCTGTTGTCCAGCCAACTTTTTAGCCAGGCTACCACCTTGGGACCCACTCCAGGGCTGGCTAACTTGTATATTAATCTTTTGTGTGGGACTGTGTCAAATGCCTTGCTAAAGTCTAGGTAGGCCATGTCCACAGCCCCTCCCTGGTCTACTACTTTGGTCACCCAATTAAAGAAATATATTAGATTCATCTGACATGATCTTCCTGCTGTGAATCCATGCAGCCTTTGGTCCTGTGCCCCACTGGCCTTTAGGAACTCAACAATTCTTTCCTTCAGAAGTGATTCCATCATTTTCCTTAACACTGAGGTCAAACTAACAGGTCTGTAGTTTCCTGCCTGTGTCTTGCTCCCACTTTTGTGAAGGGGAATCACATCTACCCTCCTCCAGTCCTCAGGTACCACACCATCCTCCCATGATTTCTTAAAAAGGGTAGAGTCAGTGGTGTCACTAGTTCTACCCTTAGTTCTTTTAGAATTCTTGGGTGAATCCCATCAGGCTCCATTGCTTTGTCCACCTTCAGTTTTAAGAGTTCTTTCAGAATCACAATAATTAATAGGGTTAGTAATAGTCAGCAGTTTAAAATCATTAAATAAATTACAATAAAACAGTGTGGTAACTAGTAAAAAAAAAAAATGCTTAATTAAAAAAGGTGTGTCGTTAGACCCCTTTTAAAAACCTTCACTAAGGGGGCTTTCCTCAAAAATCTGGGAAGCAAGTTCCAAAGGGCAGGGACAGCCACCTTGAATGCGCTGTCTCCCAAGGTTTTCAGCCTGGCCCTTGGAACTGCTGGGAGGCCCTCGGTGGAGGAGCGGAAGGAGCACACTGAGATGGCAGGGGTCAGGAGATCACTCAGGTAGCCACTGTCAGATCCATATAGGGCCTTAGATGATCCTCTATCTGATAGACAGCTAGTACAGGACCAGGGTCACATGACTAGATCTAGGAAGACCTGTATGCAACTTGGCTGCTGCATTCTGCATCAGCTGTAGCTGAAGGAGTTTCCCTCAACTGACCCCAAAGTAAAGAGCATTACAGTAGTCCAGCCTTGATGTGACAAAGGCATGCACCACTGCTAGCAGGTCACCAGGTGGAACTAGGGGTTTAAAGGAGAGGACCTCCTGTTTATTTATGAATCAGATATTTCTTTTTTTTTTTTTTTTGCTTACTTTTTCTCCTAGTGGCCCTGGTCGGCTACTACTCCTCTCCCTCCCACTCCGGCTGCCGTCTGCACACTCCGAACTCCTCTCAGGCCACCACTTTTGTACTCCCCATGGCTTACCCCCCCATGGTGGGGAGGCAAGGGAGCCCCCAACTCCCCCTCCAGGCATGGATCTGGATCAGGTGGTGCCCGTGGAACTGGCACGCGCTGGCAGATGGCCAGCAAGCAGCATGACCTGGCTGCCACTGTTTTCCATTTTTTTTTCTTCCCCTTGCAGAAGCATGGCATGCAATAATGCCTGCAATGGGGGTCACACAAGCTCCATTGTGTATCCACGTCAAGTGTCTGCCATGCTCCCGCCCCACATTTTTGCGTCTCTGTGCCATTGAGCCCCAGCCTCTGCTGGGGGTCAGGTGTGCACTGGCTGCTAGTCTCCCCCCCTCCCCGGAGATGGAGAGCAGTCCATCAGATGCTCAGTCCATCTCCTCTCTGCAGACCCACAGCGGCCCATGCTCGTTTCCAAACTCAGGTCACTGGTGTGGCGTGAGGTGTGGCATCTGGCGTCTCAACCCTCAGCGCCACCGGACTGGCATTGAATTGGATAATTCTGACATATTTTTCATACATTACTTCAGCTGCTGCAAGTACGTATGTAAATATGAGTTCATTAACTTTTTTCTGTTGTTACACTTATCTAGATTCTGAGGCTCTGACACAACCTTGTAAAGTCTCAAGCCAGATCCCATTTATATGCAAATGAGGCTCTTGTAATAAACCTCTCCTATTCTTTGATGTCACCAAAGCAGCAGTTTAGAAGAAAGCATCTAATTTACAATGCTTCCTATCTGTATTTTATTTTAAGTTTGCAATGGCTTAAGACAGTCCTGTTATGCCACTCACACAGTGTGTTATACTAGTAGCCTATATCTCTGCATAGCAAATAATACATATAACATTATTTGATTCACAAGAATCAGGCAATACTCAGTGCCCTATAGTGCTGGTAAGTTGTAAACTGCAAAGGGGGGGGGTGTTTGAGGGCGCAGAGAGCAGAAGGTGAATAGCGCACAACCATGGGGGCGGACCTCCAACACATTCTGGTGACCAATATATCAGAACAACACTCTTAACTAGACCAATTATATGCCTAAAAACAACATACAAAATAATATTAAAAATAAGACAAAATTAAACAAACCTCTAACTCAAGAAAATAACCCTCAAACATCCACCCCCCTTAATAAAATAAATAAATAAATAACCCTTAAACAAACCTTCCCAATAAAAGTATAATAACTCATAGTCTTGGGTAGAATTCAGCTTCTTGAAAAAGATTCAGTCAGAAATAAAAAATTAAACCTTCATGACACTATAAATTAAACCAAAAAATACAGAAAAAAAAAATAAATCAAACAAAAACAGCAGAATCTTCACCTCCCCAAGGCCCTCTCACAGCCTCAGGAGATAAACAAAGTAATATTAAACTGAAAAATAAATAAAATAAAACATCATAGTCATGAAATCCAAAACAGCAGTTTGAGTGAGACAAAGTCAATAAAAATCAGTGGATAAGTCTTTGGCACTGTAACTGAAAAAGCAAAGTGTCAGGGGAAAGATTCAGTTTTCCAGACCTCATTAAGACTCTCACCACCAGCAGTGACTGAAAAGCCCTCAGGGGCTCACTACTCCTGAACAGACAGATGGAAATAAATGTCTTGAAGATTTTACCCAGTAAAATGAATCCAAATGTTTCCCAAACCTCAGACACTCTCACTGACTGGGTTTAGAAAGTAACATATGGCACTCTCACTGTCAATAATGTAAATGAGGTTGAAAATCTGACCATAGCTGGAAGCAGAGGAGGAAATCCCAAAAATCCTCTTCTATGAGTGGGTCACTCTGAGGCCAGGAGTGGTCCCCAAAAAATCTATACGGGTGGCCAACCTGGGTCTGCAGCAGCTGCCACGGGCTCCCGTTCAAACCCACCAACCGGTAGATCCCACGGGGAATCCCTAGGGACCACCAGCCACCAGTTCCCTGGCAAAATAGGGCCCAGGTCCCCGCACTACTGCAAACCCACGCTCAACCCACCTGAAAGATCAGGGCTTACAATACCCGGCACCAAATCAAGCTGTTCGTCTTACTACCAACCAGCCGTTTTAGGTCCAGGCAGTCAATTCCTCCCCAAGCAGAGGACCAAAAACCATAATCCAAAGTCTTCTCTTGTACTGCTCCAAAGCCTCTTTCTACAGCTTCCTTCTTCGACTCACATAGCACATCCAGGCCACATGGGGACGGCCAGTGGTGTAGTCAACCCAATCCTAATAGTGAGAGAAGTAGCAGGCCCTGCCACCGAAAATACCAAAGCGGTAGCGGGGGCCGATTAAGACAGCCCCAGTGCACACTTCGAGGAAGTCTGAGCAGCACCTGATATTGCACCCAGGCTTGGCATATGCAGCTAGTTCCCTTAAACGCCATTAATCGGCACTAGTCGGCAGTCTGATGTCCAATAATCCAAACACAGATGCGAGCCAATGTCTAATAATCCAAGCACAGATACAAGCAGGGGAATAGCAAAACAAAACAATGAAAATGAACATAAAACTTAAAAAGCTTAAAACTACTGCAGAGCAATCGATGGCACACCCAGCCCGGCAGCAATCTTACACCAAGCCCTGGTAGTAGGAAATCTTCCTGCACTATTGCAAACAGTCCTATACTCACAGCAGATGTTCCATTTCTCAGTTCAAGACAGGCAGTAAGCAAACAGAGCCAGCTCCTGGCACTGAAGTTCCAAAGGCAAACAGTCCTTCTTGATGTTAGTGGGCTTGCTCTGACCCAGGTCACAACTGTTTTACCTCTGGTTTCCACCTGTCACCTCCAGGATCCCGGCTTCCAGTCCCTTAATCAGTTGGACCCTTCCAATGATATGGCAGCTTCGCTCCTCTATTATGACTGCTTGTGCTATTGCAACCTGCTCCTGTTACTCCAAACGGGGGCTCCTATAGTTCCCGTTCCATTTCAGTCCAGGGGCAAATGCCTCTTCGGTGCAAATGCAGCTACCAATGGCCACTGGGAAAAAGAAAAGCTCCACCACAGAAAGCCCAAAGTGTTCTATGAATAAAAAAAAACCTCCTGCAATAATTCACTGCCTGACCCTTACTAACACTAAGGTCCCTATCTCACCACTAACCTAATAGCCAGGGCCCCTACTTTTCTGCAGCACATTGGGACCAGGTTCTGCAGCAAGATTACCATTTGTTGCAGAACTTCTGCGGTGGTGGTTTGTAATTTCTGTGGAAGTTCTGTGGCACTACCAAACTACCACATCACAGTGTCAGCTTGTCATCCTGACTTCACTTCCGTGGCAATGGTTATAGCAATCAGGATGGAGAAAAAGCACTGTAACACTAGTTCAAAAAATAACAGATTTACAGAAATAATTTTATGTCTAAAAAAAGCCAAAAAAAAAAATAAATCTATCCCTGAAGGTCCTAGCCTATTGCACAAATGAAATACACAGAGGGGACCTTACATGAAAAATAAGATATTTTTATACTCATTCTGTCTATTTCACTCATGAGGCCACAACTGTGTATCACTTTTATATTTATGTGCAATCTGTAACATACATACAAATGTGTGTGTGTGTGTGTGTGTGTATATATATATATATATATATATATATATATATATATATATATAGTTAAAATTTCCATGAAATTGTATCCTCATTCATACAGGTCCCTTTGGAAATGGAATAAAAAGAATAGAGGAGATACTGCAAAACTCATTTTTCATACCAACCTGCTTCCCCTGACACATTACGTAACACCATCAGGTCATGACATGCATGTGAATCCATTGTGAGATAAAGCTCTCCAGCACATCACAATGTGTCCCCCGTGTGACAGAACACAGTGCCATACCTTTCCAGGCACAGAGCAGTGGTGTGCTTCCCCAATCCTCGTGCTGCCCAGCCAGCTCCCAGAGCTTGTCTTTGAACCTGAGTTGCTGGCATGGGAACACAACATGCTACCCTCTGGCTCAACAGCTGGCTCTGCACACAACATTTCTCCATAACTTTTAGGTGATTCTATCAACCAATGACAATATGTAATTGGAAGGCTTGGCTTGTAGTTCAATGGGCAAGCAGCCAGCCCCTCCCACTTTCCTGAGCTATATAAGCAGTTCCTCTCAGCCTCCTTCTGAAGCACTTTTTTCTTTGCTGGCTGGAGGCTCTGTCTATCTGTCCTCTGCAGTTGGCTGGGGCCTACCCTGGGGTCTACACCCCTCCCCTCACCTTGCTGCTTCTGTTGTCTCTGCTGGACTGGACTTCTGCGTTTATTTTCCTGCTCTTGGTTTGTATTTTGCCTTCCGGCTGTGTGCTTCTTTCTGTCATTACTCCTTGTTTTCTGTGTTTGTGTGTCTTTGTTTTTGGCCCTGTCCTTCCTTTACTATCTCTCTCCTCCCCTCACCCTAGCTACCAGTCCCTTCCCATCCGTGGTCCTCGCTCCTTCTCCTGTCTTGCATAATTAGAGCAATTATGTTATACATGATTTTGTTGCTGCATATACTGTACCCCAATATCTGTACTTTTATAGTCCTACATGTTAAACGGCTATATCTGAATTGCCTGTTTGTTTTCTTTGTTAACACTGTTTTGACTTGGATAATTTAACTACTGTATCCTTGTTTTGTCATGACGTGGAACCTTTGTAAATGAGCTTCCAGCTCAAAGGTTTTAATCTGAGATTTCAATAAATAAATAAATAGAAAGGGGAATTTGTGTGCTCACTTAGAGCATAACCAGATGGCAGCCCAGCTTGGTGGCCATCTTCTTCCCCCCTGTCCTCTACAGCTAGGAGTTCTGGCAGGCAGGTAAGACAGACAGTCCTTAGGCTCGGGGCCTTGCCCTGACTGCAGCCATGGCTCAGGGAGAAGATACTGGCCGGCTGACACTGAGACAGGAATGGGAAGAGGACAGCCGGTACTATGCTTTTAACTTATTACCTCCCTGCATCCCATCTCTCTTATCAGCCACAGCATTTCTCTTCAGCGCTTCCCCGACCAGACTCCTCGCTGGCAGAGATACAACACATTTTTAATTCACCAGTGAATTTCTGGTGAAGTTGCCAAATCTGCCTCTGCAAATCATTTTGCAAAGTTTTGATAGAAAATTTGCCATTTGTATGCTCCCCTTGTTTTCGTTTTGTTTTTTTTTTTTTAGTGCAAATTGCACTTAAAAAAATCCAAAGCAAGGCGGAGTAACAATTGGAAATTTGCTGATCGATAGCACAATTTTCTCCTGGTGTCTGGTTATTCCCCCTCGCTTGGCAATCGCTTTTGGATAATGGCACTCTTTCCCTGGTGTCTGTTGGTCCCTTCTTCCAATGATTACTGGCCAATGTAAAAAAAGACACTTTACCTGGTGTCTAGTGGTCCCCCCTCCGGCTGATGGCCAGCCCGATGATAATTGTCAACACATTCCTGGTGTCAAGTGGTCCCTCCCCTCACCTGCACCCTTGCCCGATCTTAATGATTCCCTGGTATCCAGTGGTCCCTCCCCCAGACCTGATCACTCACCTGACGTAATGTTGTCCAGTGGTCACCCTGCCATCCTGATCCCCTGTAGTATTTAATTCCCTGGTGTCTAGTGGACCCCGTCCCCGACCCCCTGTAATAACTAAAAAAATATATAATTAAAAAAAAACAGGTAGTCCATTCTCTGGTGCTTGCCGGACCCCCACCCTTGCAGATAGTGCCCCACCACCACACTCTGCTCCCACCTCACCCAACCCTGAGCTGGCAACTAGGCAGCCCTCTGCTCTCCACCACACCTGCTGCTGACTGAGCTGTCAAATAATGAGCACATACTCAAATCTCTTTGAAGTGCAATGTCTTCTAGATACCATTTTGGTGAACTACATCTCTTCTGTGTCTAACTCCACTGGTGGAATGAGTTCCACATTTGACGGAGTTATCAGTTTTGCATGAATTTGGACTTTGCACCATGGATTAATTTCATGAAATGAGGAAAATTCACAAATTAATCTGAGAAGCTGGGTTTCCCACCACTGTACTCTAATGGTCATTACTAGCCACTCTTGGAACTGACCTTGGTGTTTGGAATTTCAAGTCCCTAACAACAAAGGGAGCAACAGCTGTCCAGCATGAGCTTGACCTGAGATGTGGCACTAGCTCGGGCCACCTTTGCTGAGCAGGCTGCAATAAGTAGAGAATAAACTTTTAAACTGTAGGCATGCAGTTTTTACTTATGGGGCTCTTGTCACAAAGTTTACCTCCCCCTGTCACCTAAACTATAATGGTGCACATTACTGGGGCTTGCTGAGGACCCCATATTTGGGATATTACACTTGTTCTCCCTTTTTTCCTTTTTGCCCTCCTTCCTTCCTGCCTGTCTTTTTTAATGCTCCCCTTCCTGTTCCCTTTTGTCTCTATCACCCTGCTTCCTTTATTAATTTGCACCCTGGGGGATTCTTCTCCCTAGGCTTCTCATTATTCTCTACTTCCAGCCTGGGGTCACTGTCTCTCACTCTTCCACTATCATTCTCTGCTAGTTTAAATGTTCTTCGAAATAACATTTAAACTGTTCACTGAGGACTGTGGTTTGCCTCCTGGATGGATGCAGGCCATCGCCTCTGTATAGGCCCTCATCCTCTCAGGTGGGTCTCCAGTCCCCAGTGTAGCTGACTCCTCTCTCTGCATTATTCCTTCAGCCGTGACTTGAAACTCCAGGTGTGGAGACCCCTCTCCTCCCCCGTCATAGATAGGCAGCACCTCAGCAAAACCCACTGAGTGAGCTACCTGTCTAAGACCACTCCATAAACTCCCCCTGCACTATCCCAGCCCTGTTTCTAGCCAGGTCATTAGTCACCAGGTGGACAATGGCATCCAGCTCTCCCTTCTGTCCTGCTGCCCTAGCAATCCTCAGGGTCCACTTCCCATCCCTTTAGGTTGTGGCACCAATAGACACCTAACCTGCCTTCCCACCTTGCTATTCCCAAATCTATCCCCCTGACAATTGAGTTCCCCACCATAAGTTGCTTCCTCCTCCTCCTCCTCCTCTGGGATCCTCTATCACCCTTCTTGGGATCTTCGCTATGGAGGGCCTCCACATCCTTCATGGTCATTACTGTGGGTGCCTCCTCCTGGCAGTCCTGCCCCACCAGAGCAGTATAGGAATTACATAGTGGGACTGGTTGAAGAATGTGCTGCCTCTGTCCCACTACTCCCACTCTTCCAGAGCCCATCATAGACCAGCTATTCCTCCTCTCTGGCATGCTCTGATGTAATGGCAGCAGACCTGGTGCCCCCTAGATGGGGAAAGTTGTCCCCTGAATCCTTGCCAGCTTGGCCTGGAGTCTAGTGACCTACTCCCTCAACCCAGAGAGGTGTGTGCAGATAGGGCAGTACTGCAGTCTCCAAAAGGTCTCACTGAAAACTGCCACCCCCACAGCCACTGCACTGCACCACTCCCAGAATTCTCCTTTCTGTTATCCCTGTGTTTCCTGGAAATACTTTTGTAACATCACCCCTATGGGGTGTTTCCAGTTTTCCCTTTTTTGTTTGTTTCTGTTAGGGTCCCCCCCCACCGTGCCTTGTTTAAATCTCTTTATATTCCTACCCTAGATAGGGTATTGCTCCTGTTTCCAGTTTTGGCCGACCTTTTGACTTTCTGCCTTTCCCAGCTGTGACTGTTACACAGTAGTGAACAGGTGTCTTACCTTAGTCCACCAGCTGAGTCCCCTGCTTCCTTCTGCTGATGCCTGCTTACACCTAAGACACCAGTCACCTGTTCTACTCATTCACTACTCCACTCACTTGCTGGGGCAAGAACATGCTGGACACGTTAAAGTGGAAGTGCTTTTATAGCACTCTTGCAAGAAAGCACTAAGCCTCTGTTGGCTCCATTCCCCAATGTCAATGTCAATGTCAACTTTACTTTTAAAAAGCGCTTTTCAAAATGCCTAAGCACTTGTACATAAATAATAAAACAAATCATCAATCAAGTAATTAAAAACAGCAATAAGATTAATAATACAGGCAGTTAAACTGAAGAAGCATCCGGAAATGCTAGACCAAATAAAAATGTTTTTAGCACAGATTTAAAAGTCTCAGTGGTCAGGCACTCTCCAACCCGATGATGTAGAGAGTTTCACAAGATTGAGGCCACAAATGAAAATGCTCTGGCCCCCGAGGTCTTTAAATGGACCCTGTGAACCTCTAGCAATCCCTGGTCGGAGGAACAGAGTGGGCAGATGGGGCAGTAGGGCTAAAGTAGATCTTGCAAATAGCACAGTCCCTGTCCATGTAGGGCCTTATAGGTCAGCAAATCAGCTTTGAAGGAGATCCTCCACTGCACTGGCAGCCAGTGCAGTCTGCAGAGCACAGGTGAGACATAACTAGATCTAGATAAGCCAGTCAGCAACCTGGCCGGCGCGTTCTGCACCAAATTCAGGTGGTGGATGTCCACCCCTGGAAGCCCTAGGTACAGAGCATTGCAGTAGTCAAGGCGACAGGTCTCAAAAGCAAGGACCAATGTTGGAAGATCATCATGCAGAACAAAGTGTTTTATCTGGGTGATATTCCTCAGATGGTAAAATGAGGTCTTGATGATGGCTGACAGCTGAGGTTTAAGCGTCTGGCTGCCATCGAGTATAACACCCAGATTCCGCACCCGTTCAGAGGATATTAAATGGTTGCCCACCCAGCCTAAGCCCAGAAGGCTAACCAGAGGAAGACCCCTCTACCTGACAAGCTGGGTCCACAACCAACTTCTCAGTATCATCCGGATTCATCCTCAGCCTGTTCAGGCATAAAGGACATGTATAGCTGAGTATCATCGCATAACAGTGAAAACTCAGCCCATACCACCTTATAATGTCACCCAACGGCAGCATATACTGTACACCGCAAACTACATGGGAGATAAAACAGAGCCCTGTGGAACCCCACAGGTCAGGGGGGAGGGACTGAGGCAAAAATCCCCAACACCACTCTCTGAGTCCTGCCCGTGAGGAAAGAATGGAACCACCTGAGGACTGTACCAGACAGTTCACAGATCAACTGCAGGTACTCCAATAACACCTCATGCTCCATGGTGTCAAACGCTGCAGAGAGATCAAGAAGAACCAAGACTGAATGGTGTCACAACACCACTCAGCAGGTCAGGCCCTCTGCTCCCACAGTGCCAACCTCCAAGCACAGTATTGTGAACAGGAACAGAAACAGGGTAACCCTCTTGTCTGTTTTGTGGGTTTGAATCAACCTTTGGTCTCAAGTTCTGGAGGGATTCAAACTGTGAACCTCTTGCTAGTGTATCCAATGTACAGGCTCAGGTAATTCTGCTCTTCAGGGGATGCCAGATATCTTTCGCCTACGGGCACCTAACCAGGTGTACAAAATGAACCTTTAAAAACTCTATGAAAGACCTCAGAATAAACTCTTACCTTTTCCCAGTTTGGTAAACCAGTAAGCTATGCATAGTGTCAGCTTTAACCATATATGCTTCACTTGTCGAAGAAAGAATTTCAAAGGCACACCAAGTAGTCTCTTAGAATACGAGGTTTACTTTAAAATAGATTAGAAATGTAAGATGTAAATACAGAACAATAGATCACAAAACGTACACTCACTTAAAAGAATAAGGTTTAAAAGTGCAATTTCCTACCAACCATACACTTAGACGTGCCTATCTAAAGTATTCTTCTAATAGTGCTAAAAAAAGTAGATGTTGTAGCTTCAGAGTCCAAACATGTGTGTCCTAAAGGTCAGTCAAGAGCATAATTAAAACAATTGTCTTGAGCCTGCCTTCTCCACGATGTCACCCAGCTCCTCCTCTGTTCATTAAAAAAATCATATAACCAGGATGTCTCATCATTCAGAAGGTAAATTAAATAGGTGACATCAGCAAAAACTTGTTTCCCCACATGACTTCCCAATCAGGTCTGTAATTTTCCAAGTTCTTTCTTTCATCCTTGAGCAGCATCCTGCTCTTCACAGACATCAAAGGAACATTTATGATTTAGCACCTAAGTGACATAACCTGGTTTCTTCCTCTAATGTCACAAAAGTTTATGATTTCCTATCCTAGCAGCTGGCAGCTACAATCAAGCCAGATTAACAGGAGATCCTTAATTTGTATCTCTTCTAGCCTGTAATTATCTCCTGGCTTTTAGGATAACAGCTTGTAGTTGAACCCTGGGGGGGGGGGTCATCCCACAACACAGCATGTCTCAAGAGAGGCATTCAATAACATTTTTATATTACAAAAAGCATAGATTAATCAGAACCAGCTGTCCAGGAGTCACAGTCCTCCCCACCTAGACTGAATTTTGGGGCCTCTATCCCCTGCATGAGATGAGCTTCCGAAATCAGTTCACTCCTCATAGACACAAGATAACCCATCTGAGTTCTGATTGGTCACTCCAGCCCTATGTAGAATTGTCATGTCATACCCTTGCAAAGCAAGACTCAATCTTAGCAATCTACCATTGTTTTTTCCCATCTGCATCAGTCAAATCAGGGGGTTGTGGTCAGTCTGTACCACAAAATTCTGCCCATATAAGTATGGCTCTAACTTCTTTAGGGCCCACACTATGGCAAGGCACTCCTTTTCCACAGTGGAGTATGCCTGCTCCATGGGAAGTAACTTTTTACTCAGATACACTACAGGATGATCTTTCCCTTGGCTGTATGTCTGACTCAGTACTGCCCCAATACCCACGTCTGAGGCGTTAGTCTGAACTATAAAGGGTTTGCTATAGTCAGGACTTGTCAAAACAGATGCACTGCACAGTGCCTCCTTTAGTCTGGTAAAGGCTTTCTCACAGGCTGGGTCCCAGGTAATTTTCTTTGGCATCCTTTTCTTTATCAGGTCAGATAGGGAAACAGCCAGGGCACTATAATTGGGTACAAATTTCCTGTAGTATCCTGCTGTCCCTAGAAAACTCCTGACCTGCTGCTGCGTTTCTGGTCTGGGCCATGCCTGGATTACCTCTATTTTTATTTGGTTAGGATGGAGCTGTCCCCAGCATACCACATGCCTGAAGTATGCCACTTCTCCCATGGCCACCTGGCACTTCTTGGCTTTGACAGTGAGCCCAGCCCTCTGTATCCTGCCCAGCACTTCCCTAAGGTGGGACAGGATTTCCTCCCAGCTGGCACTAAAGATGGCAATGTCATCCAGATATGCCACGGCGTACTCCTCAGCACCATTAACACCTGGTTCACCAACCTTTGGAAAGTGGTCGGGGCATTCTTCATTCCAAAAGGCATTACTTTAAATTCAAATAAGCCTATCGGAGTGATGAAGGCTGACCTCTCCCTAGCTCTGTCCATTAACTCTACCTGCCAATACCCCTTGGTCAGGTCAATCATCGTAAGGTAGGTCGCCCTGCCCAACTTGTCTAGGAGTTCATCCGTCTGGGGCATCGGGTGGGTGTCTGACTTTGTGACTGCATTCAGTCTATGGTAGTCCACACAGAAATGAGTAGAACCATCTGCCTGGAATAAAAGGACTACGGGTGAGGCCCAGAGGCTGTGGGATCTCTGGATTACCCCTAAATACAGCATCTCCTCCACTTCCCTCCTAATGTCCTTTTGGACAGCCTCTGACATCCGATATGCTGCCTGCTGTATGGGTGTCTGTGTCACTGTCTCCACATCATGCATCACTAAGGGGGTTAGTCCAGGCTTGGCGCTAAACAATGGGGCAAAGTCTGCTAAAACCTCCCTTACTTTCTGGATCTGTTCTGGGGCCAGCTGGGGAGACAATTTTTCTGCCTCCACAGAGGACTCCTGCTTACTTTCTTCCAGCAAGTCCAGAAGGGGGTCTCCTTTGTCCATCCCCTCCCCAGGACTACACACTGCAAACACCATGTCAGCCCTATTTGCGTATGGCTTCATCATGTTGACATGGTGCATCCTTTCTGTCTGTCTTCTGTCAGGTAATTCTATAATATAGTTTACATCATTTACCCTCCTAACCACTTTGTACGGTCCTGCCCACTCAGTCTGCAGCTTGTCTTTCCAGACTGGAATAGGACCATGACTTCTTGACCACCATGTATGAGTGAGCTCTGGCTCTTCGGTCCTACCACACTTTTTGTTTCTGTTGGGCAGCTGCCAGGTTGCTCTGGGCTGTCCCCATAAGCTCCTTCAGCCTTTCCCTAAACTTAAGGATGTAATCCACTATGGAAGTTCCCTGGGTGGCATGCTTATCTTTCCAGTCCTCCCGGATCAAGTCTAGGGGCCCATGTACCCGGCGTCCATATAAGAGTTCAAAGGGGGAAAATCCTGTCACCTCTTGGGGCACCTCCCGGTATGCAAACAACAGGTGGGGAAGGTATTTCTCCCAGTCCCTTCCATGCTGTTCAGCAAACGCTTGGAGCATTGACTTCAGGGTACCGTTGAATCTTTCCACAAGCCCATTGGCCTGTGGGTGATACGGTGTCGTGGATCTCTGCATCACCTCACACTTCTCCCATAAACATTTCATCAGGTCCGACATGAAAGAACCCCCTCGATTGGTGATAACCTCCTGTGGAAACCCAACATGGGAGAAAATCCCAAGTAAAGCATCTGCCACTTTGTCTGTCCTCAGTGACGATAGAGCGACTGCCTCTGGGTACTGGGTGGCATAATCCACTATAGTCAGGGTGAATCTCTTCCCTGAGGAGCTGGGGGTATTTAAAGACCCCACAATATCCATTCCCACCCTCTGGAATGGCTCCTCCACTATGGGCAATGGAATCAGGGCGGCTTGGGTTTTCTTGCCCGCCTTCTCTATTTCTTGGCACTGGTGACAACACCTGCAATACTCCTTTACCTGTTGGGTGAAGTTAGGCCAATAGAAATTCTGGGCCAACCGCTGCGTAGTGCGCATGATCCCCAGATGGCCAGACAAGGGAATATCATGTGCAGTCTTGAGCAACTGCTCACGATACCCCTTTGAAATGACAAGCTGCCTGCCTAGCACCCCTCCCTCTCTCTGCATAGCCTGAGTATACATCATTCCATTTTCCCAATAAACCTTATGTCTACCGTCACCTCCCTGTGCTCCATCAGAGTCTGCCCAAGCCCTCAGGTTCTCTAGACTTGTGTCACTTCTCTGAGCAGCTGCAAACTCCACACACATTCCCAAGGCATGGGACAGGTCCCCTTCAGTCACTAAACTAGGGTCCCTAGCACTAGCGTCAGGGCACTCAGGATCACTGTCATCCCTAACCCTCGGACAATGGGTCACCCCTTCCTCTTTGGAGTAACCCTCTGTAGCAGTGTGGTTAACTGCTACTGGGGACATTTCTACCCCCTTTTCATTAGTCTCCCCATCTGGAGACACAGGCTGGGGAACCAGCCTCTCAGTGGTTTCCACAATGACTTCAGTGGGGTTCAGGGAACTACAATTTTCCTTTGCCTCTTGGCTACTGGTAACTGCACACACCATCCCCTGTTTGAGATTGTTGCCCAGGATCACATCCACTGCTAAGGTTCTGGCTACATCCACCTGTTGCACAGTTCCTCCTATTTAACCCCAGTCTAGGAGAACACTAGCGAGGGGCAATGTTTTCTCCTCACCAGTAAAGTCATGTACAGTGATGTATTTATCGGGTATAAGCTGACCAGGCTCTACTAGATCCCCTTTTACCAATTTCAGTGATGCCCCTGTGTCCCTTAATCCTTGCATCTGTACACCATTCACCATGACTGGGTGCATGTGTTCCCTCATGTTCACAGCCATGCTTCCAGGGACACACAAACAACACACTTCTTTCCTAGCCCCCGGTTGTGAATTGCTCACCTTTTTGAGACACTGTCTGACAATATGCCCAGTTTCTTTTCACAACCAACATTTATTTATTTTCTCAGAGAAATCTTTTCTCTGAAACCTGGGGTTAACTGGTTTTGGTGGAGGCAGTGAGAGTTTTAGCTGCCCTGAAGGAATGCTTTTCTCTTTCTGCACTGCCACACCTGCCCCATTCATTCTCAGAGCAGGTCTGCTCTTGGCATAGTGGTTGGAGAGTTCAGCAGCTTCTTGCATTGTTTTGGGATCTTGGTCCTCCAGCCAGGTTTTCAGCTCTGCTGGGCATGTCCAGAAAAACTGTTCTAACAAAATCACATTTTCATTTTTATCAACGGAGTTTGCTTCCATTCCTTCCCACCAACATTTTAAAAACTGACGTTGTTTCGTGGCTAGCTCCTCGTAGTTCATGTCAGGGCTTCTCCTGAGCTTATGGAATTTAGTTCTGTATGATTCAGCAGTTAATTCAAATTTCTTTAACAGTGCAGCTTTAAGTTTGCTGTAATCATTACTGTCCTCATTGTCCATTTAACCCAATGCATCCTGAGCTTTCCCAGTGAGTAGTGAGGATAGCTGGAAGCTCCAGGACTCTCTAGGAATTTAAGCCTGAATACAAACTTTTTCAAAAGAATTTAAAAGGCATCCACATCCTACCCCTCTTTAAATTCAGCTATCAATTTGGAATTCAGTTTGTAACTCAGTCCTGTAGTCCCAGTTAAACCCAAGCCACTTACCTGCTCTGATGCTGGTGGTTGGAGTCGTAGCATCTCCAGTTCATGTCGCCTCTGGTGCTAACACTCCACATAGTCCACCTCCCACTGTTCACAGTCCCTCTTCTCCTCTGCAGCTCACTGGCACTCATGCTCCACACGCTCAGCCTCCCACTGTTCCTGCTCAGCCTCTTGTCTCTCTCATTCTGCCTCTTGCTGTTCTCACTCTCTCTTTTCCTGGAACTCCAACTCCATTCGGCTCAACTCATTCTGCAGCCTGAGTACGTCTGGCTGCAGAATACTGGTGACCTTTCCCTGTTGCTGTGGCCCTTCTCTGGCACTGGCCCTGCTGTCATCCTCACCAGATCTGGACACTGTACTGACCACTAGCCTTTCCACACTCAAGGCTTGGTCTCTTGCAGTCACTGTCTGTGACTCGATGCTCTGGGTATCTGCTACCATCAGGGCATCCACGAGGTTCTGCTTGGTGGCTTTCACCTGGAATGGGACTCCTCTGTCCCTACACAACTGCTTTAAGTAGTCTACAGTGTGCCTGCTGTAGTTGTAAGCCATCTTCTTCCCTAACTATGGCTACTCTGACTTGCACTTTAGAAAAAAAATAAAACAGGTAGGAACTTGACTGTAAGCTAAGTGATATAGTTCTGTTTCCTTTTAAAAATAAATCACTGCCTTTTTCTTTTTTTGCAAGTGAGCTGACAGTCTCAAGCCAACACACTGAACAATAAATCTTGTAATACCAAACTTATGCACATCGCTGCCAACCAATCTGTCACAACCACACTCAGCAGGTCAGGCCCTTTACTCCCACAGTACCAACCTCCGAGTGCAGTATTGTGAACAGGAACAGAAACAGGGTAACCCTCTTGTCTGTTTTGTGGGTTCAAATCAACCTTTGGTCTCAAGTTCTGGAGGGATTCAAACTGTGAACCTCTTGCTAGTGTACCCAATGTACAGGCTCAGATAATTCTGTTCTTCTGGGGGGGCCAGACATCTTTCGCCTATGGGCACCTAACCAGGTGTACAAAATGAACCCTTAAAAACTCTATGAAATACCTCAGATAAACTCTTACTTTTTTCTTTTTTTTTTGAAATTCAACCTCTTTATTGAATTATTTGATAACAGTGAAAGCATGGTGTACAGACAATGTTACATGCTATAGTGAGACAAAGTAGCATACAACCAGCGTAACAACAGAGCAGTTAGAGATGAAGTGTGTCTGTATATTCACAACAAAAAACAGCATACCAAACCTTCCCTTAACCCCCTCCCTACTCCCCCACCCCTGGAGAATGCCACATTGAAAAGCCAGAGATAGGAGAAATGAGATGGCGAGAAGTATTCTGGTATTAAAAGTGTTTCAAGGGAGCCAGAGTAGACTAAGGTTGTCAGAGGTCACCATTATGTGAGCTTTAATGCAAATATAAGGCATATAGTTTGCCCCACTTCTGGTTGAAGGAGGCCATACAATTCCAGGAGCTAGCTATTAACCTTTCAGTTTTGAAACAAAGAGAGATTTCTTTTAGCCATTCAGGGTATGAGATGGCCATTTGGTCCATCCAGTGTTTGAGAACCAGCCTTTTAACTGCTATGGAAATTAAAGCCATATGGAACCTACGTTCCTTAACCAATATCAGAAAGCATCCCTAATATACATATTTCTACTGTAAATAGCTCCCCCAATCCAAGGAGGGGATCTAAGTTAGTTTGGATTGTATTCCACAGGGGTGCCACCTTATCACAATACCAGAATATATGTAGTAAGTTCCCTTCAACTGCTCCACACCATGTACAATTAGTTGATGCCAGCCTGCCAAATTTGGCCAGCTTAATTGGTGTATAGTACAGATTATTAAGGATATGAAACTGAATTAACCTGTTTCTATCTTGGGTAAGATATCTGTGTGTATCACTCCAAATCTGGCTCCAGGGTAGGGGGGAGTCAGATAAAAGGGAGACCCAGATCTTGGAACTGGTAAGGGCATTGGGATATTTGGTATCTAGTAGGTAAGAATAAATTCTGGTGATTCCATGGGGTTTGCTTACACAATCCTGAATTTGATCTAAAAAGGGCGTTGTTTGGGATGCTATAAGTACAGTCCCAAACAAATTAACTAAAAGGTGTCTCAACTGAAAAACCTTGAATATGTGTTTCTGGGAGATATTCGATTTGGTTAACATGTCAGTGGAGGAAAAAAGAGATCTGAGAGTACAGATTTTCCACTGGCAAATCATGTACTTGTGGAAGCCAGTCAGAGGTCAGTGGGAGCCACCTGTTTTGATGTTGGGATTTAAAAGGGGTTGCGCCAAACTTTTTGTGTGTGGTATGTTAAAGAGCTCCAGCATTGAGCTAAGATTTTAATGGACAGGCCTATAACTGACCTTTGTATAGCCTCTGGCAGTGTAGAAAAGGTATGGTAGAAAATTTGGGGGGGGGGACGGAGATTGTATTTGTCCAAAAGATTGAGTTCTAGCTGCAACCAAGTAGGCTGAGATGGACTGGGTTGGATGTTTAACCAGCATCCTAATTTGGATAGATGACTAGCCCAATAATATAACATAAAATTAGGAAGGTGAAGACCCCCTCTGTCCTTAGGTAAATTGAGCTTTAAGAAGGCCCGTTTAGGGTGCTTACCCTTCCAAATGAAGTTGGAGAGGGCAGAGTGGATCTGCTGAAAGTAAGATCTTGGAAGCCATATGTTTAATAAATTTAAGGGGTAAAAAATGCGGGGTAAGATACTCATTTTGATGATGCTAATGCGGCCCCATAAAGATATCGGCAGGCTGTCCCATCTACAAAGATCCTTCCTGAACTCAGTCAGTAGGTCGTCAGGTTAAGCTTCTTGATAACCTCTGGATCTCTGGAGAGATGTATGCCTAGGTACTTGAGTGAGGCTGGGGACCAGCTCATGCCAAACTGAGCAAAGTTAGCTTGGGGTGTGGAGGAGTTTAGCTGGAAAATAACTGATTTGGTTAAATTTAATCTACAATTGGATACTTGTCCAAACTGATCAATAATTTGTTCTGCCTGTGTTAAAGAGGATTCTGTATTGGTCAGATGCAAGAGGATATCATCTGCAAAAACTGAAAGAGTCAGGGATTTCTGGGAGATAACACAGCCCGTGACCTGGGGTGAGGCCTTGATACTAAGTATCAAGGGTTCTAAGTACAGGTTAAATAAGTAAGGGGACAGAGGGCAGCCCTGCTGAGTGCCGGAATACAGGGGGAATTGAGATGAAAAGACACCATTACAGTAGATTTTAGCGGAGGGTGATTTATAAACTGTTCTAATCCACTGGATAAAAATTTCGGGGAAGCCCATTCTCCCAAGAGTGGACCACAAAAAATCCCAGCTAACCCTGTCAAAGGCCTTTTCTGCATCTAGTGCAATTAGAGCCATGGGGACCTGGGAGTCTTGTACGGCTTGGAAGATATGGTAGAGGGTTCTCAGATGGTCTGCCACAGATCTGCCCTGGATGAACCCCACCTGGTCGGGACTCAGCAATTGCTGCCAAACCTGCTTAATTCTGAGAGAGGATTTTGGTTAGGATTTTGATGTCATAATTTAATAACGAGATTGGGCAGTAACTAGCCGGTTCTGACAGAGGTTTGTCTGGCTTCGGGATTAGGATTATTGTGGCCTCTAACAGAGAAGGGTCGAGGGAATCTGAGGAGAACATATATTCATATAATTTTAGGAGGAGATGAGAGATCTCCTTGCAAAAGACTTTATAGAAGTTGGGGGGGAAGCCATTGGGACCTGGAGATTTATCCAGAGTTAGCCCATTTATTGCTTCCTCTATCTCGGCTAGAGTAATGGGAGAGGACAGTCTTTCACATTGATGTGCCTGTAGGGAAGGGAGACTAACATCATCTAAGAAATGTTCTATGTTGGGGAGAGACGATTGCGAGGTACCTCTACCATATATTTCCCCGTAAAAAGATTCAAAAATGTGTTCGATATCTCTTGGTGAGGTTTTAGTGGATCCATCAGGGGATTTCAGTGCAGGAATTAACCTTGAGCTTTCTGTCTCCCTCAATCTAAGAGCTAGCAGTCTGCCAGGTTTCTCCTCTTGGTCTAGGTAATGAGATCTAGATTTAAGGATGGCATATTCCATTTTTTCCTTAATTAAGTCCTCGTACTCATTCCTGAGCCTACATAAGGTTTCCAGATTGGTTTGAGAGCTAGAGAGAGAAAAATCATTTTCAGCCATCCTGATTTGGTTGGACAGTGAAACGATTTTAGCTTCTCTTAGCTTTTTCCTTCTAGAAGCCAACTTTATGAACTCGCCCCCGATAAAATATTTTAGGGAGCACCAAATTAAGTCCTCTCTAGTAACAGAACCCTGATTGTGTTCTAGAAAGGACGAGATCAAAGATTTAATATGGGAAATTGTACATTCTTCTTTTAGGAGTTGTGTGTTTGACTTCCATGAGGTATCCCTTTGACCGTGTGGTCCAGGGGAAACCTTGACCCATGCCAGAGAATGGTCAGATATGACTATTGGCTTTATACCTGTTTGGAGAATGCCCTCTAAGAGGGTGGTGCTAATTAGAATATAGTCGATTCTTGACCATGTTTGGTGTACTTGAGAGTAAAAAGAAAAGATACGGCCAGAAGGGTTAAGCAGGCTCCAGGGGTCACATAGTCCTAGTAGATTCATGAAATCCCTGAGGGCAATTTGGGAGGGGGAAGGGGGTTTTAAAGGTTCATGTTTTATCGAATCTTGAGTTGGGGTAATATTCCAGTTGCCTCCCATTGAAGTGCATGAGAAATGGGTCTCTCCCACTGGGCCAGATTCCTCAGTCCACTCAAACATTGTTAAGGCCTTTGACCAAGACGACCTTCCTCTTGATCTATACATCTTCAACCACAAATGTAATATATTGTTTTATCAGTATAGCAACCCCTCTGCTAGCAGATAGCCCCCCGGATAGAAAAACCTGAGAAAACCCCAGACGTCGTAACCCACTGGATTCTGACACCGATAAATGTGTTTCCTGCAAAAGAAGGATGTCAATATTTAGCAAGGAGCAGTTGCGGAGAACCTGATGCCTTTTAGTGGCATCTCTGACGCCTCTGACATTCCAGGTAGCGATTTTAATAGGTCTCGTAGCCATGTAGCTTGATATTCTAGTTAAGAGAGACAAAATTCAGTAGTACTTCTACCAAATTCAAATGCAAGTGGCACCCTCCAGGTTCCCCTCCCCATCCCTGCCTTCCCAATGAGCGGACATGAAAGTACAAAAATTCCTTGGTCCTGGGGAAATCTAAACATGAGCATATAGTAAAAATGATGGGTAAAAGTGACAAATGGATACTAAACGTAGATGAGGAGATAGCTCGTGGTCCCCCCACCTTCCCCCAATCCATAACATCCCAAACCCTTCCAACCCCCTTTAAACTATATACAAAAGGTCCCCATAGAGTTGAGAAGCTCAATTCAGGAAAGCTGAATAAACCTGGCAGGGACCATCCCCAAAGGGTTACAGACCCGAGGATAAACAGTAGTAAATCGAGCTGAGGTAGAGAAACTGATCCAGTTTAGTGAAGCGGTACATCATACCTCAGAGCAAGCATTGGAATCCTGGTCTGCTAGGTACTGGCCCTCCCTCCCTCCTTACTAGACCATGAGGCAGGTCTCCCAGTGCTTGCTTTATCTCTGAGCCCCCCACCCACTAGACCTAGGTAAAAGGAGGGGAAAGTTATACATCATGCCCCAATAACAATGCATCTACCATTAAAACTGTAAGAGACTTGTAAAATATAAGGACCATACCAGGAGCTGCAGAGCATGAAAATAATAGGTGCCCCATCAGTCCGTTTCACGCTAGGAATAAGTAATGGAGCAGGGCTCACGGGAAATCGACTTATCGCCCTTCGTTCCTGCTTACTGCAAGCCTAATATTAAAGACATATGCAGCCCTTTTACACAGGATTGAGCTAGCCCCGAGGTGTGGGAAGTAACCGGGGGAAACAGAACAGAAGGGACCAAATGGTCCGTCTCTTACAAGGGCCAATAGAAACAGCAAAAACAGAATCTTGGTTCCACCGCCTCCCCCCCCCGCCTTCAGGAGTTTTCAGTTAGGCCCTTAATGCCTACTGAGGCCTATTAGGCCACATCCTGGACTACAGCCACGGCCCCAGAAAACCGAGACAGAAGAGGAGAAGAACGGCTAAACCCAGCAGGTAATAAACCTTAACACTGGCTCATAACAGGAGAAACTAATGGTCAAAGCTAACGAATTAGAGTTCAGTTAGATTTGAAGAGACTTGGTAGCTTGAGGGTGAGATCCATAGTGGCCTGTTCCGGTTTTTCGTAGGAGTGCCAGACACCTTCCAAGACCACCTGTAATTTGGCTGGATAGCTCATCCGAAAACGAATTCCAGCAGCAATGAGTTTATTCACAATCGGGTGGAAGGCAGCTCTTTTCTGGTAATGCTTAAAGGGTAAGTCCTGTGTTAAGCTTTCAGCTTGAGTTGCTCCTAGAGAATTGACTGCAACTCCTTAGACTTGGAAAGGACATGTTGTTTCTCCAGAAAACTGAGAAATTTCACTATTATGGGTCGAGGAGGAGCGCCAGGTGATGGCTTTGGCTTTAAAGAATGGTGAGCTCTCTCAATGTGGTACTGTGGGTTAAGGGGGGAAGGACCAACAACTTTATTGAGAAATTTCTGGGTGAAAGTAATGGTGTCCGTTCCCTCTTCAGATTCAGGCAGGCCCAGAATCAGTATGTTGTTTCTCCTGCTTCTTCCTTCTAAGTCTTCCATTTTAAGTTGTAACTTTTTGATCTGTTGTCTGAGTCGGGTGATCTCTGGGTCAATTTTCCCCTTCCAATTTTCCAGTGAAGATGTTCTTGCCTCTGTATCTCCTACTCTTAGGGTAAGTGAGCTGAGGTCGCATCTGATAGTTTTCAGCTCTGTGGAGATATCTTGCAGGGTTTCACGAAAGGGTATCAGCTCTTGAAGGAAACGATCCTCCGTTAGTGAATTTGCAGAAGAACTGGGAGAATTGTGTTTGGTAGAGTACCCCGAACTTTGAGTTTTAGATTATTTGGCTGATTTCTCGGGGGTAGCCGTCGGGGTCTGCTTAGTGCCGCCCTGCTTCATCTCCGCCTCCATACTTCGTATAAGCCCAAACTAGACAGCTGCGGGTCCAAGATAGGTCGCTACCGCGTTCCAGGCAGATGGAGCAACACAGTGAGATGTTCAAATCGCTACTTCAGTTGCTAGAGAGGCAAAAAAAAAATAAGATTTTGCCGGTCCGTGGGCAGGAGCTCTAGATTAGGCTGCTACTAGGTGCTCTGCATCACATGACTCCCAAACTCTTACCTTTTTCCCAGTTTGGTAAACCAGTAAGCTTTGCACAGTGTCAACTTTGACCATGTATGCTTCACTTGCCAAATAAAGAATTTCAAATTCACACCAAGTAGTCTCTTAAAATAAGACATTTTACTTAAAATAGATAAATAAATATGTAAAATGTAAATACAGAACAATATATAACAAAACATACACTCACTTAAAAGAACAAAGTTTAAAGTGCAAACTCCTACCAACCATACACTTAGACTTGTCTAATGTATTTTTTATCCTCTTACAGTGCTGATAGATATTGTAGCTCATAGAGTCCAAACAAGAATGTCCTAAAGGTCAGTCACAGCATAATTAAAACAACTGTCTTGAGCCTGCCTTCTCCATGATGTCACCTAGCTCCTCCTCTGTATATTAAAAATCATACAACCAGGATGTCTCATCATTCAGAAGGTAAATTAAATAGGTGACATCAGCAAAAACTTGTTTCCCCATGTGACTTCCCAATCAAGTCTGCAATTTTCCAAGTTCTTAATTTCATCCATGAGCAGCATCCTGCTCTTCACAGACATCAAAGGAACAGTTATGATTTAGCACCTAAGTGACATAATCTGGTTTCTTCCTCTAACGTCATCAAAGTTTATGATTTCCTATCCTATCAGCTGGCAGCTACAATCAAGCCAGATCATTAAGTACCCGAACAAGTGCCATCTTGGTACTATGCCTTTTCCTGACTCCAAACTGGAGAGGATCATAGACCTCATGGGTGGTATGATGATCCTCAAGTTGCAATGTGACTACCTTCTCGATAGCCTTGCCCACAAAGGGCAGTTTAGAGACTGGTCTGTAGTTAGTGAGACAGTCCAGGTCGTGTGGGAAGATTTCTTCAATAGGGGTGTCACAACTGCCTCCTTCAAGGGGTGAGGAACACACCTATCTCCAATGAGCAGCAGGCAATCTCCACTAGGACTGGTCCGATGACTTCCACACACTCCACAAGGAGGTGGGTTGGACCAGGATCCCAAACTAAAGTAAGTTGGTCATATAACCTGGATAATCTTCATGGTATCCATGCTCACCAGCTGGTCAAAGTCAGACCAGACAAACTGGGTGCTTGAGACCTCCCACCAATCACCATAACACTCATTAGAGCACTCTAAGCAGATCTCTGACCTGATGGTGGCACCCTTATCTGCAAAGAATTGAGCAAAGTCCTCACACTTAAACTGTGAAAATGCTTTCTGATTTTGAAGACAAGGTTGGATTTTACAACCAATCAACAGTTTGGGAGAGCTGGGCCAGTCGGTTCCTCACATCGTCAATCTCCCTGGACAGGAACTCTACCTTCTTATGGGAGACAGCCAATTGATAGTGCTTATAATAGGACATCAATCTAAGTTTATCATCTTCCAAGCCGGATTTCTGCCAGCGATGCTCCAACCTTCACCCTACTCACCTCAACTCCTTCAAAGTCCCATCAAACCAAGGGGACAAAGGGTGGAGACTAAGTGGGTGAACTTGGACAGGAGCTATGGAATCCATGGCCCCTGATACTGCCTTTTATAATACAGTAGCAGGTCACCTGGCTCCGTGCTTTCCACTGGCCTACTCAATAGGTCCAGCACCACCATTAGGCCATCAAAGTCAAACCCCTTAAAGGGCAGTGCAGAACCATCTCTGTAAGGGCAAGCATATTGAGGGGAGCGGTGGAACTGAACCCTATAGTGTGATGGTCAGGCCAACCGACCAGCTCCACTACCAGGTCGTCGATTTCCATCCCCAGGAGGAACACCAGATCCAAAGAGTGACCACAATTATGGGTCACAGAGGTAACTACCTGTGTGAAGCCCAATGACATAATCAATTGGAGGAAGTCTTGACCAAACTGAGAGTTCGTCATTGACCCAAGCACTGAAATCCCCCAGAATCAACCATCTGGAGGATTCCAACATCATGTCGACAACGAAGTCCATGACTTCCTGCAGGAATTTCTTCTCACCCCTGGGTGGACAGTAGATGAGAAGTATCCTGCAGTCCACACCTGCAGCCATGATACACTTGAAGGATCTGGTGGTCCACACTGGCACATCTACAAGGCCCAGTTCCGACTTAAAACAAATGGCTACACCACCGCCCCTATGATCCACCCTCGGGCGACGTATCACCGAGTATCCGGCCGGCACTGCTGACTCCAACACAGGACCAGCATTTTCATCCAGCAGGTCTCAGTGATGCGAGCAGGTCTGATGTTCCAACAAGATCAGCAATCACTGCTGTCTTGTTCTTAATAGACCTTGCATTACATAACACCGCCTGAGTCAGATGAGCTGCCGAGGAAGAGCACGTCATTTGCCCACCCATTGTGGAAAACTTGGGTATAGGAACCAGGCAGGGAGGCCCTCTCTCCTGGACTCATTTTGTCCCAGGGCACTTCATTGAATCCACAACCCCAATCCGCCTACCCCGCTCCGCATCACCACCAGGCCCGGTGCCCCTGCCCAGCCGAGGTATCCCCAAGGCACGGCAACGCCTATAAACCTCAGCAGGCAGCAGTGGGCAGTTGAAGGGATGTAGGCCCTTAAGTCTGGAGAGGGAATACTGCCTGATCATCAGAGAATGATGCCAACATATAATTATTGCCCTTACTAACAGCAGCAATAATCAATAGGACAAAAAACACCATAAACACAGCAGTCAACAAACAACACAAAACAAACTAAATAATAAAAGACACAATAGATAGACAGTAAATGTAAAATGGAGTAAATTCCTTGGGTAATTTGTATTTATCTTTTCACAGCTTTAATGATGGTTGCTGATCCTCTCAGAAATAGTTTCAATAAGGGTCCATCCAAACTCTCACTTCTCTGGGTCAGTGGCACCAAAAATGCCCAAAAATGTAAGCCCAACTCTCACTCAAGCTTAACATGAGTAATGCAGATTTATATAGGCAGTAATAACATTAAAAGGCACTCTCACTGCCTAACAAGTACAAGTTTTGAAATCAAGCCCAAGAAAAGCAGGACTAGCAGATTGTGCTCCAGAGTCCTTCCAGTGGGTGTTACTAAAGATGTTACTAGTCTTTTTGAAAAAAACTTCTTATCGGATCCTTCCCTGTAGACTGCTTAAATATTCACCCCTTCCCCCTTATACAGGCTCTGCCTAGCAGCAACCACCTCCACAACTGCCCCAGGGATTTTGCATTGGCTGCAAGCGGGAGCAGGCAGGAGCACCGGTCAAGACCCCTGATAACCCCCGCCACACAAGACAGCTACCCCACCCAAATAATCCCACACCACGGCCCCAAGACCATGTTGCCCACCAGCAGACACCCCAAGGGGAAACCTAGGAGGCACCAAAGACAAATGCCCACCCTTCAGCTGACCTGAAACCAATGCCTTCCATTAGGGACCAGGCAAGAGCAGCACCCCAAAGGCAGGTGAAACAGGCCCCCTCCCCCAATATCTAAACCAACCTTCAAAAGTAAAACTTCAGGACAGCCAGTTGAATATAGTCCATCTTAGTTTAGGCACCGATGCTATTCCGGTTTAGGATCCCACAGCAAAAGCTCCTCTGTGTTCATCCGGCTGAGGCATCTTCCACCAATAGTTCCTCGTAATCTTCCCACCGAGTTCCTCTCAGTAACCCAGTAGGCTAAATGAATTCCACTCAGGACATCCAAAAAAGGCTGGCAGGTAGGGTGGATTTCATGAAATTGAGCAGACACTAGTGATTTGAATACCTAGTGCCATTGACTAAGCAAGTCTTTGGAGCAGAACAGCAAAGTTCAGCAACTCCATTCATAAAATCAAAGCGTGGAAAACCTGTACTAACAGATCCGAGTACGCAATTATTCTACTCACTAACTCACTAAAAATTCCTGACTGAACCTAATTCTAAACTATTCTAAACAGATTAAAAAAGCTAGATAAATGTTAAATAACACAATGGATGGAAAATTTACCGAATAAAATCATAAAAAATATACAAACTACAACAATGCTCTGAAAACTGCTGCTGCTGACGGCTAGCCCAGCGTGGCCGCCATCAAATGGGTTCTCCTTTTTCCCATTCCCCAGTTACATAGAGAATACTGACTGGGCTGCTGTGTGCAATGAGCCTGTGCTGCCACCAAGGGGTTCTGATTCCGTTTGACCTCGAGAGTGAAGCTCGAGAGGTCATAGATACATAGATACATAGATACATAGACAGTGTCGGCAGATAAGGGCCTATGGCCCACCCAGTCTACCCATTTGAGCTTGTAAGTTCAGTTTGTTTTCCTAGAAGTCTGTTTCTTACCCCTGACCTCTAGAATTCCTTTATGTCTATCCATGCATTCTTAAATCCTGTGATTGTTTCAGCCCCACCACTTCCTCTGGCAGGGTGTTCCACTTGTCCACCACCCTTTCTGTGAAGAAATTCTTTCTCATGTTTCCTCTGAATCGTCCCCTCACTCCAACTTCATCCCATGCCTCTAGTCCTGGAACATCTTTTCGCTTTTAAAATAGTGTTTTCCTGCACCCTGTTTCTCCCTGTAAGATACTTGTATGTCTCTATCATATCCCTCCTCTCCCTCCTTCCTCCAGGGAGTACATGTTCAGTTCCTTCAACCTGTCTTCATAGGACTTGTGATGCAATCCATGCACCATCTTTGTTGCCCTCCTCTGAACCTTCTCTACCCTGTCTATGTCCTTACGTAGGTATGGTCTCCAGAACTGCACACTGTACTCCAGGTGGGGCCTCACTAGTGTCTTGTATAGCGGAATTATGACCTCCTTTTCCTGCTGGTGATGCCCCTGCCTATACATCCCAGCATCCTATTTGCTTTACCTGATGCCTTGTCACACTGTTTCCCTACCTTGAGGTCATCAGAGATGACAACCCCCAAGATCCCTTTCCTGCTTGGTGCATGCTATATCCTCACCCCAACTGATATATTGTGCCAGGGTTTTTGTGCCCTATATGCATTATCTTTGCACTTCTTTGCATTGAATTTCAACTGCCAAACCCTTGACCATTCTTCAAGTTTCTGCAGGTCCCTTCTCATTCTGTCTACACCTCTGGTGTGTCTACTCTGCTACAGAGCTTTGTGTCATCAGCTAACAGTGAAATTCTGCCTTCTAGATCCTGCGCAATGTCACTGATGAAGATGTTGAATAGGACCCGTCCAGCACTGATCCCTGTGGGACACCCCACTGGTCACTCTTCCCTCTGTGGAGTGACAGCCATTACCACCACCCTCTGTGTCCTGCCACCCAGCCAGTTACCTACCCACCACACTACTGTCCTGCCCACACCCATATTCCCCAGTTTGTGTAATAGTCTTCTATGTGGCACAGTGTCAAAGGCCTTGCTGAAGTCCAGATAGGCCATGTCCACTGCCTCCCTGATCCACCTCCCTAGTCACCCAGTCAAAAAATTCAATGAGGTTGGTCTGACATGACCTCCCCCTGGTGAAACCATGCTGCCTTGGGTCCTGTAGTCCATTGACAACCAGATGTTCCACCAATCTCTCCTTCAGTAGTGCTTCCATGATCTTTCCCACTACTGAGGTGAGGCTGACTGGTCTGTAGTTCCCTGCTTCCTCTTTGTTCCCACTTTTGTATATGGTCCGATGGAAACAGAACGCCGAGGTGGCAGCACAGGCTGGTTGGGCACAGTAGCCCAGCCAGTATTTTGGACAGCGTATGGAGACCCCTTGTTTAAATACCATGGCACACAAAACATCCATGTCACTTAGAGGGTGATCACTTTCAGATTATTTGTGGTTTTATGTTTTATGCCCTTATTCGACTGCTCATCAACAAATTTCAAGCGCTCCTCAGCCAGGTTTGAAAAAACCGCAGCCGCCATCCTGCCACAGTATTCAGTGATTGAATACTGAGATGTTCGCACAGCATTTTTTTCAGTACTGGAAATGCTGTCTCGTGCACTCAGAAAAACAGCCAAGATGTTGTTGTACCACAGTGTGGTGTAACCGCGTTCCATGAACTTTGAACTGTGGTACAACAACATTTGGACTGCGATGGAATTCAGTATAGAACAAGGGGTCTCCATACACTATATAACTGATTCACAGGGCTTCCTGAATCTACTCAGCCCAAGTTCAATCTCCTGAGCTAGTTTCCCCCACACCACCTGTTACAATTTTAAAGACAAATTTAAAAGTTCCCCAAAGGCTGCCTACATAACAGGATTTCCATTTTCTAAAAATAAGTAGCATTAACTTTGTTACAATCATAAACATTATAAGTTAGACATACATTCAGATTCATCTCATGTTATTCCAGTTTCTTTTGCTTTCCTCTTTCCTTATTATCTGAAGGGATTTGGTGTTGTCTAGGTGCACACAGAGCATATTTTATTACAGCAAAATGGATACTTAATTGATCTGACTTCAAGAGGGATTTTATTATATCCTCCTTCTACTGAGATTTAAATCCTTCCAAATATTGTCATGGCCACTTATTCCTCAATTCTTCCAAAAAGGGGAAATCTTACAGGATAATCTTCAAGGGTATCTCTTGCAGCAGGTCATACACTTGGGAAATGTCTATCAGAGGGCGCTCTTTCACAATAGCTTTCACCAGCAGTGTTGACTGAGGCTGCCCACAATGATGTCAGTCTATGCATATGTATAAATATGTGGGTGGCCCCTAGTGACCTCAGTTCTTTTCTTGCTGTCTCCCAGCTCACTTCACATGCTGCTTTTGCTGCAAGTGTTCCAACGCTACCTTCAATGAGGAAAATCAACTTTTTTTTCCTTATGTCCAGTTCAGATTCCCTTTTCCGCAAGTGCCTTGTAGAAGAAATATCTACAGATTCAACAACCACTCTCTCTGTGTTCAGTGTCTAGGAACTGCCCACAGCATTCGATCCTGTCCTCATTGCCAGGAATTCAACCAGGCCACATGTTGTTAACGACTGCAGGAATTGGAATCATACATCACGGAGCAGAAGGTGGCTCTCCTAGAAAAGGAATTGCAGTCCCACTCCCCTTCATCTCAGTCCCCGTCGGAGAGCTCCCAGGCATCCCAGTTGAAGCACTGTTCCTCCTCCAAACACAAGAACTGAGGCAAAGACAAGTACTCGACTGATAAAGGTAAGGGCTCATTGACAGCTCGGGCCAGTCCCACTCCAGTGCAAAAAACTCAGATGGTCTTAGTGGCCTTATCACAGAGACTTTAGGCCTCTGAAGAGACCAAGAGCCTCCTCTGTCGATGAGCACCTTGCTGGTGTTCTGATCACCACAACTCTCCAAGACTTTTTTGGTCCTGGATACAGACCAGGCCCCTCTGTCGAGTCCTTGACCCTTGTCAATGATCCGCCCCTCCAGCATGGGGCTGGGTCCTTTGTTGATGGCCTCTGCTTCCTGGCATTCATCAATGTCTCCATTTTCTGCCCCTTTTCAGCCCTCTAGCATAGGTCGGGGTTTGTCTCAATGGATTTACCATCCTTGCCACCACTGTCATGGCACATCTCTCATCGTGGCCCACCAGTTCAAGCATCTGGCATTGCTTCTCAGGCTTTGGGCTCTCAGCCCTATCCACAACCCAGGCTGATCCCCTCAGTGATGTCCCACTCTCGCATGGGCTCCATGAAGGTTCCTTCTCCTTCCTTTCTGCTTTGTTAATGTCTCCCACTGTCGACATTGCCTCTATGATCAAAATGGTGTTGGAGGTCATGCAGGCCATACAACAGCCTTCACCTGCACCACCTCATCTCCGTTGCCCCCTCCCAGCAAGTTCACCATGAGTTTCCCATTCCTCCCTCCTTCCTGGCCATGGAGGAGGAGGATTTGGACTACAGTATATGGAGGAAGAAGAAGAGGACCCAGCTGAGAATGATGGGGTATGTACCCCTCTAGCGACTCTACTCTGTCCTCCATGAGGGAGGATCCCAGGCTCTATACTCCCTGCTCTCCTCCAGATGACCCCAGTTTCTTAGACATTATGATCCAGTTACAGTATGTTATGGGGTTCACAACCACTGAACAAGACCAGCAATACCGATACTTGGCTGAATATTTGGACTTACCAGAGGACCCAGCCACTACGGTCCCTTCACCTATCCAGGCCTATCAGGATGCCATCTCTGCAGCTTGGCACCATCCTTACATGGTTCCTCCCATTTCTAAGAAGGTGGATCACCCTTACCAGGCTCCTGCTGACTGTCCCTTTTTTGCCATGGCTCCCCAGGCATATTCTGTGGCTATAAATGATGCACATAATAGGACCAGGTGTCCCAAACACTTGAGTACTCTGCCTCCTGACAGGGAGTCCAGAAAATTGGACTCGATGGGAAAAAGAGTATATGCTTCATCCACCCTGGTCATGTGTGTCCTGAACTATATGGGACATATGCTTATGTTCCAGAAAACGCTTTGGAATGCTGCCTCTGAAGTAGCAGCAAAGGTTCCCCAATCCACAGACACTGACCAATTGCTAGCTACCCTTAAGACGGGTGCCAGTATCACTCGCCATCTTCTCTGTGCTGGTTACAATGCCATAGATTCCTCTATGCATCCCTCAGCAACTGGTATTTCCCTCTGGCACCATGCATGGCTCTGCATCTCAGGTTTTACACCTGATATACAACAGTCCATTTTAAATGCTCCCTTTAGTGGGTGCAAGCTCTCTAGCACAGAAACAGAAGATATCTTTAATGACTTGCAGGCCTTGGGCCATACCTTGCACACAGTCTACACGATGAACCACGTTCAGCCATCTTCCTCCCAGAGATGGCCATTTCAATCCTTTCAGTTTCGCTATGCCTCTTGCCAGAAAAGCCTGGCCAGCCAACCACCCAGGCAGTTGAAATTCAATGCAAAGAAGGGCAAGATAATGCATCTGGGGCACAAAAACCCTGGCACAATATATCAGTTGGGGGGTGAGGATATAGCATGCACCAAGCAGGAAAGGGATCTTGGGGTTATCATCTCTGATGACCTCAAGGTAGGGAAACAGTGCGACAAAGCAGCAGGTAAAGCAAATAGGATGCTGGGATGCATAGGCAGGGGCATCACCAGCACAAAAAGGGAGGTCATAATTCCACTATACAAGACACTAGTGAGGCCCCACCTGGAGTATAGTGTACAGTTCTGGAGACCTTACCTACATAAGGACATAAACAGGGTAGAGAAGATTCAGAGGAAGGCAGTAAAGATGGTACATGGATTGCATCACAAGTCCTATGAGGACAGGTTGAAGGACTTGAATATGTACTCCCTGGAGGAGAGAAGGGAGAGATGGGATATGATAGAGACATACAAGTATCTTACAGGTAGGAACAGGGTGCAGGAATACACTACTTTTAAGCAAAAAAGATGTTCCAGGACTAGAGGGCATGGGATGAAGTTGGAGGGAGGACAATTCAGAGGAAACGTGAGGAAGAATTTCTTCACAGAATGGATGGTGGACAAGTGGAACACCCTGCCAGAGGAAGTGGTGGGGGCTGAAACAATCACGGGATTTAAGAATGCATGGGATAGACATAAAGGAATTCTGAAGGTCAGGGGTGAGGGGCAACAGACTTCTAGGAAAACATAAAGTGAACTTACAAGCTCAAATGGGCAGACTGGGTGGGCCGTAGGCCCTTATCTGCTGATACTGTTTATGTATCTATGTATCTATGTCAGGGGCATCACCAGAGGTATACATTTGGGGGTACTAATGCCCCACAGTCACAATCCTAACAAAGCTAGGGAGGTCCCCTGGAAAATTTTGAGATTTTTACGTTCAAATGATGGCTTTTCCTGCATTTTAATGGTGAAATATATGCTTGAGAAGCCTGGTTATTATGATGTCTATTAAATGGTACATGTGCAAAAATGTGGTTACTGGACCATTGAGAACAACGGAAAGAGAGACACCATTATCCCAGCAGATCTGCTGGGAAGGTTACAGTCCCACACAGCAATTAAGAGACCACTCAGACACCATTATCCCAGCAGATCTGCTGGGAAGGTTACAGAACCCCAGAGCAAGTAAAAGACTTGCCAGCAGACACCATTATCCCAGCAGATCTGCTGGGAAGGTTACAGGACTTCAGAGCAAACAGACACCACTTCCACACTGCATAATTCTGAACAAGTCACTTAACATTCCTGCCCTTAATCTCTCTGCATGCCCCTCTCTCTCTCTCTCTCTCTCTCTCTCTCTCTCATTAATTTCTGTAGTCTTTGCATCTCCCTGTATGCTGCAAACTATCCCTTCCCTTCCTCTCTTCCTAGATTCTAAGGAGTCTGGGGATGACCTGTATGACTGTGCCTATGTAGGTTGCTATATAAAAAGGCAGCAAAATTCTCTCCCTCCCTCTTTGGATCGTAAAACACTCAGGAATACAGTCTGTATGAAAGGTGCATTACAAATCAACATTTCTTTTCACACAATACACAGGCACAGATCTTCCTTCTCTAAACTGCCAAACAACTGTGTAAAGACTCATGCTGCACAGCCTTTTAGATGTGTACCACATATGTGCCTGTCTGAAAAATAAACCTGCTGTACAAGCAATGCTGACTGTGTTGGCATGGCAATTATTAAAAGGTGGTCACCAATTCCAATCCCAATTTATGTCAATCACTCCCAATCCTGTCCAGTGTTCCCTCCTACAAGGCAAGTCATGCCAAACCTCTCATGCTTCTGAACCCATTGAACAGAGTCCAAGAGACTAGTGGAGGAGAGCGCATTTGTTGTAAACCCTCTCCCCCCATTGCTCCCTGTCAGATTGGGATCCGACTAACCTGGGAGTGATGATGACAAATCCCTGCCCCAAGCTCTAAGCTCACCCATGGTGACGTCCTGACTCCTGTCCCAATGTTCTCTTTGTTGACAGCACAGTACACAGGAGTCAGCCACCAGTGCATTCAGTCCACTCACGAGACTTACTTTCTTTTTTCTCCATCAGACTTGTGAGTGGACGAGTGTAGTGCCCCAAAGTTTGCCAGACAAGCAGACCAAAGAGGACTCAGGGAGGGAAAGGGTTAACTCCCCATCCACCTCTTGCATAGCCAGCTGGCTTATTGACCAAACTGTTTGTCTGACCATTTCCTGTCTCTATTCCCTTCCCCTCCCTCCTCCCTTCCTGGAGCCTTCTGGTGCTGGATCCTTTGTCTTGACCAGGCCAGGTCTCCGGCCAGTGCATAAAGGGGCCATAAATTCACCAAATGGGCCGATCTTAGCCCCAGATACCCAATCATCTGTCCAAAAGCCAGGTCCACGTCTAGGCTAGAAATGGTGTTCCCTGATAGCCAGTGGCAGTTCTGGACTGTGTGACTGACAGAGTAGAGAGCACAGGCATATGGATGTCTGGAGGCTTACCTGAAGCTCGGGTTCGTAGCTCCTGGGTGGCTGCTCCTCTATAGCCAGTGGTCTTCAGGGGTCTCCAGCAGCAGTCACACCTTAGCTCCCAAAAAGGACCAGCAGTCCTCCTGATGGCCAGCAGCAGCCAGTTCCATAGGGTGAGCTCCCTTTAGTTGTCTGCTCCCTCAGTTTGCAGTTTTTGTACTGGGTTTTCCTGGGGTGTCCTAATGCTGGGTGCCTAGTAGTGCATGTAGCACATACATCACATTTCAGATGCAAAGTAACAAGGGTAATGCTCACCCAGATTCTCCTTTGTTCAAATAAAAATATGGCTTGGCAAATCTGGTAGTTTGCTTCCTGTTATTTTGCAGAATAAGAGTGGCATGGTTTGTGTTTTTTTGGGGCTGCCATTGCAGTTCCCCTGTCACACCTCTCCAGTATGCTGGCTGTTTTTACTTTTTTTTCTGGCATTGACATTGGTTGTTGCCACAGGTGGGGCTGCCATTGCAGTCCCCTGTCCTCCCCCCTTTGTTTACTGCCTCTAGTGCCACTTGTTGGTCGGCAGGCTGTTGCCCTGCCCAGCCTTGCTGGATTGTTTTTTTTTCTCTTCTTTGTTTTGTTAAATTTCTTTCTCTGCCCCTTTGTGGGGGCTCCAGGTTGCTTCCCATCCCTTTGCCTGGCCTTCTGTGCTGATTGTGGGGTGTGGTACCCTTTTGGGGGCGGGCTTTTTATTTTCTGCCTACAGTTTTGCCATTTTTTTGTTTTTATTTTTATCTGTTTTGTGGGATTCCTCAAACTCCTTTCTTGCTCCAGTCCCCTGAGATGACCCCCAACTGTAGTCCTTCTGCTGTAGCCCCCCCACCGAATAAAGTGATGGCATCCGTTTTGGTGAATGTTGGTGGTGGATTTCCCCTGCTCAGCTCTCTTCCCCACCTCCCCTTCCACAGTAAATTAGTGCCACTGCAGTCACAGACCTGGATGCCCAGCTGATAGCGGTCCATACGGCATTCACCAAGAGGGGACAAGATTGGGCTGACTGACTATGAGGTGCAGCAGCAAGTGTGTCTGGGCAGAAACCAGCACCTGGACCACTAAAGTTCCACCCTGTCACTGTTCAGGAGCAACAAAAGCAATGGGTGGGAGCAGAGCTCCCCAACCTCCACCAATAGCACCACCAACGATCGCAGCAGAATCTGGAGGACCCGGGCCAGGCAAGAAAAAGGAAAATGCACTCCATGTGGTAGAGCTATAAAGTGCTGACTCGAAACCAGTTTTTTTTTCTGAGCAAGCAGTGAAGCTGTAAGCCTAAATTTTCCAGAGAAAATGATTGGGGGGGCTTGAGCTTACATTAGGGGGGCTTCAGCCTCCCCCAAAACAGCTGGTGACACCACTGATCTATGTATCTATGTAAAACAACTGGCCCAGTCTCTTGGCAGTGCCTCTGCTTCAGCTACCAAGGGCAGTAGAGCTGCCCCTACCATGGCCGCTGCCGATACAACTACCTCCAACCGCCTCCCCTGCTGTTCTCCGCAAGGCTCAGAGGCAGTGGGTGGCCATTTCTCTCTCCATTTAGATGCTTGGAAACAGATTACAACAGATGAATGGGTACTGCAACTTATTCTTATGGGCCACACTCTGGAGCTCACAGCCACTCCCCCTCTGCACCCATCTCGGCAACTTTCTTATCTGCCAGACCACACTCCTGTTCTGCTGGACGAACTCCACTCTTTGATTCAAAAGCAAATGCTTCAACCAATGCTTCAAATCGAGCTAGACAATGGCTTTTATTCACATTTCTTTCTGGTCCCCAAGCACATGGGTGACCTCTGCCCTCTCCTGGATCTTTGGGATCTCAACTGGTTCTTCCAGTACAAGAGATTCCACATGATCTTCCTGCAAACAGTCTTGCTGTTTTAAATCAAGGAGACTGGCTATGTGCCCTAGACATGAAAGATGCATATCTTCATATCAAAATACATGCAGCCCATCAGCAGTACCTCCAGTTCCAACTACTGGGATACCATTACCAATTTTGAGCCTTGCCCTTCGGTCTTTCCTCAGGCTCAGGGTCTTCGCAAAGTGTCTGGCAGTAGTAGCCACTGCCCTTCATTGCAGAGGACGCTACGTATTCCCATACTTAGATGACTGACTCATAAAAGCCTCATCTTAGATTGCTCCACTCTCTCACATGCACCCTGGAGCTCTTCCAGGAACTAAGCATAACAGTAAATGTAGCCAAGTCCCACATGGAGCTGTCTCAATGCCTCCAATACACTGGAGCAGTCTTAGATATTGCACATAGCAGGCCTTCCCTCCCGGAGGACAGGACTCAGAAGCTCCTCTCCCTTGCATGGTGGTGCCTTGCAGCTCCCCAAATTGCCATGTGCCAGTTCATGTAGCTCCTGGGCCACATGGCAGCTGCCATTTCCACCATGCCTTATTTATGCCCATTTACACATGCACCCAGTTCAGTGGGCCCTTCGCCGCCAGTGGCACCAAAAAACTTAGAAGATTTCATTCACATGACCCCAGCCCTCCAACAGGTCCTCTCCTGGTGGCTGGTTCTTGTATACATCTGAATCAGTGTACCCTTCCAGTAGACTCCCCTACCCAAACACTAATGACAGATGCTGCCACCCTGGGTTGGGGTGCCCATCTTAGTCCTAACCAAATGCAGGGCCATTGGGGGCCAGATGCAGCATCTCTCAACATCAATATTCTGGAGATGTGGGCCATTCATCTAGCTCTTCAGACCTTCCAGCCATTCCTTATCCCCGGTCACTTGCTGATCCAGATGGACAACACTTGCGTAGTATTCTACATGAACAAGCAATGGGGCACAAAGCCACAAGCTCTGTGCCACAAGGCTTTGCAAATTTGGCATTATGCCCTCTCTCTTCACTTTCATCTGGTAGCAGTCCAGACTCCTGGAGCTCAAAACATTGTTGCAGCTCATCTGAGCTATCATTCACATGGCCACAAATGGGCATTGGCAATGGAGGTTCTCCAAGACGTATTCCAACTGTAGAGGACTCCAGACATTGATCTGTTCACCTCTCCAGACAATCACAGACTATCTTAATATCGCTCAATCATCCTGTATTCAGTTGGCAATTCTATGGATGCCCTGTCCCTTTCCTGGCATGGGCGCTTCTTATAAGCCTTCCCGCCAGTTCCACTCATTCAATGAGTGTTACTCAAGCTGCAGTTGGAGAGGGCGTCCCCAATTCTGATCTCCCCATTTTGGCCATGACAGATCTGGTTCCCCATCCTCCAGCAACTGTCAGTAATGGATCCCCTTCCCCTTCCCATTTGACTCGATCTGCTCATGCAGAACCACGGGACCCTTCTCCATCCCAATCTTAGATCCCTGCATCTGCATGCTTGGCTCCTGAGGACATCTTTATAGCTCGACATGATGTCTCTTCCTCTGTGGCCATCATTCTTCTGGCCTCCAGGTCCAGGAAACCTTCTACCAGAAAGACATATGCTGCCAAATTGAAATGATTTGCCATACAGGCAGCCACCAGGGGCCTGGATCCTTACTCCTGCCTTTAATTAACATTTTGGACTACTTTTCTGCCCTCTCCAGTCAAGGTTTAAGCTACTGTTCTATCAAAGTGCATTTGGTCACTATCTTGACTTTCCATGAACCCATCGGAGATCAAAAGGTCACACAAATAAACCTTGCCAGGATGTTTCTCAAGGGTCTTTTGCATCTCAAGCCCCTTATCTGGAATCCAGTTCCACCCTGGGACCTCAATTTTATTCTGGAAAAACTAACCCTATCTTCATTTGAGCCAGCTGCTACCTGTGAGATGTGCTTCTTGCTTGGAAGACCCTTTTCCTGGTGGCTGTCACCTCAGCCAGAAATGTCTCAGAACTTCAGTCTCTCACACAAAGATGATCCAGGGGCTGGGGGACTTACCATATGTAAGAAGGCTGAGGGAGTTGAACATGTACTCGCTGGAGCAGAGGAGGGATGGGGAGGGGTATGATTGAAACCTTTAAGTACATGAAAGGAAAAAAACAAGACAGGTACGGAGGGGCTGTTCAAAGTAAGGGAGGGAAGGGACACCCGGGGCCATGATATGAGACTGGAGGGAGGAGGGTTCAGAAGGGAGATGAGGAGACACTTTTTTACAGAGAGGGTGGTAGCTGAGTGGCATGCATTACCGGTGAAAGTGGCATCCAGTAGAACAGTGGGGTTCTTCAAAAGGGGCTGGGACAGGACAAGGGTGAGGGTCAAAGAAGGGGCAGCTGCAGAATAAGGGGTGCTAGCTGCACATTCAAGCAGACTTGATAGACCACTAGGCCTTTATCTGCTGATAAATTTCATGTGTTCATATGTTCATATGTGCCATTTGCCTTACTTTGTCTTTCATAAGGACAGAGTATCCCTTTGCACACATCTCAAGTTCCTCCAGAAAGTGGTTTCAAAATTTACTCTACATCAGCCCATACACTTACCTGTCCTCTATCCTGATCATACGAACCCGGGAGAGACCCTTCTCCACACTCTGGATGTGCACCGTATACTGTGTTGCTACATAACTCGCACTAAGCCCTACTGCAAATCCAAGCAACTTTTCGTTTCTTTTGCTCCCGGAAAGGTGGACAGCTCTGTCATGAAACAAACTTTGTCCAACTGGTTAGCACACTGTATCATCTATTGCAACACCAGATACCACAAGCCTCTCTGTGGTGCTGTGCATGCACACTCCACCAGAGCTAGCTGTCTGTACCTCTGCAACAAGCTTCAGGGGCATTTCTATAACTGATATATGTGATGCCGCCACTTGGTTTATGGTCCGTATGCTTACTAGACACTACAGTCTTGACATGGCCTCCAAGTGGCAGACCACCTTTGGCCACACTCTTCTCCAGTGCCTCCTGTCCTAACCACCCTTCCTACTCAACTGATTGGGAATCATCCCAGGTGTATGACCAGCTGCAAGAGATACCCTCGAAAAAGATAGTACAGTTTTGTACTTACCATAATTGTAGATCTTCTAGAGGATCTCTTGCAGCAGGTCATGATCCCACCCACCTTCCCCCCTCCTTCTCTAGGACAGCTGTCTTCTCCTTCTGTTCTCATCATCCTACTGGGCGATGCCTCAGGCCTCCTCAGTTTCCTTTGGTGTCCTGCTTCATGAGCTGGTCACCGGCCAGGAACTGAGGCTGCTAGGGGCCACCCACATAGTTATACATATGCATGGACTGACATAATCGTGGGCAACCCCCAGTCAACACTGCTGGTGACCACTATTGTGAAAGAGTGTCCTCTAGTGGACGTTTCCCAAGTGTATGACCTGCTGCAAGAGATCCACTGAAAGATTTACCATTACAGTATGTACGAAACTGTACTTTCTTAGCTGCTCAGAAGTCTTTACATCCAGATTTATACAGTATTCCACTTTTAAAAATTGCCATGTAATAACATTGGCATACCAGCCATGATTAAGGTCCATTCTCAGTCTTTCCGGGGATCTCAAATGGATAGTAAATTCACAGCACAACAAGTAATACTCCATGTTAAGAAATAATTAGTGATTTATATAACCGTAGCAGTATTTCCAACTCTAGCTATATCCTTCTGGGTTGCTGTATCTTTAATTCTTTGTGTAGCTATAATTTTATAAGAGGCAAAGCAAGGCAAATTAAATTTTTCTGATGCCCAATCCCGGAGGCTGTGGGTGCCGTACAAAAAAGCACAACTCAATTTATACATACAAAACGATATCTTTATACTCCCATAAATATATAAAACCCTCAAACTTTAAAAAGGACTAATAACCCTAGTGTCAAGCAGTATCTGAGAAAGCCTGATTAAACAAATAGAACTTCAGGTAGGTCTTAAAGACCTCTACTGATGGGGCCTCCCTCACCAAGAATGGGAGCAAATTCCATGAGACAGGGCCGGCAACACTGAAAGCCTGGTCACCGGCAGTTTTTAATCTTGTCCTAGGAATCGTCAGTAGGCCCCTCGAGGAGGACCGGAGGGGTCAAACCGAAGCAGCAGGTGACAGAAGGTCAGCCAGGTAACAAGGGCCCAATCTGTGTAGGGCCTTATAGGTCAGCAAGCTTACCTTGAAGAGCACCCTCCATCAAACTGGCAGCCAGTGCAGTTCACGCAGCACCGGGGTGACATGGCAGTATTTCGACTGACCTGTCAACAACCTGGAGCCACATTCTACAATAGATGCAGTCGATGGTGGGTGCCTCCAGAGACCCCGAGGTAGAGTGCATTACAGTAGTCTAACCTGGATGTGACAAATGCATGTACCAAGGTAGGGAGGTCCGGGGCGGAATCAGGTGCCTAATCCTGGTGATATTTCTCAGATGAAAAAAGCTTCCTTTAACAATGGCAGACACCTGATATTCCATTGTCATATCGCTGTCAAATATCATGCTAAGATTACACACCTTAGAGGAAGGCTTCAATGGGACTGACCCCAGAACAAGTCCAGAGTCTTCCCCAGGGGGCAACCCCACCCACCTCCTGTTCGACTCCACCACCAGTACCTCCATCTTATTGGGGTTCAGGCACAACCAGCTGGAGGCCATCCAGTCATTGATCTCTGTGAGACAGTTGTTTAATACATCCACCACATTTGATGTTCCGGGGCAAAGGATAAGTACAGCTGGGTAGCATTGGCATAGCAATGAAATCCCAAGCTGTACTTCCTAATGATCTCTCCCAGGGGTAGCATATACATGGTGAACAACATCCGGGATAACACCAAACCCTGAGGTGCCCACAAGACAGAAGGCTAAAAGATGAGGAAAAATTCCCCATCACAACCCTCTGCCTTCTGTTTGTCAAAAAGGACTCAAACCAGTGAATGACAGTACCAGTGAGTCCACAGAAGTCCCTCAGATGGTCCAGCAACACCCGATGGTCCACCGTGTCAAAAGCTGAGGAGAGATCGAGTAGAATGAGAATTGTCCCCTCTCCTCGATCCCTCTCCCTGAGGAGGCCATTTTGCACCCGAACTAATGCAGTTTCTGTTGAATGTCCCGCATGAAACCCCGACTAGAGTGGCTCATAAACATCAAATGCCATGAGGTGATTACCCAGCTGACACGCCACAATCTTCTCCACCACCTTTCCTAAAAATGGAAGTTTGGAGACTGGGTGATAATTTGCCTTGATGTCAGGGTCCAATGATGACTTATTCAGGAGGGGTCTCACCAGCACCTCCTTCAAGGCATCTGGGACAACCCCCTCCAGTAAGGAACACCAGACAATCAAGGCGAACACTGGCCTGACAGCGTTGACGCATCCCACTAAGAAACACGTCGGCACTGGGTCCAGTTTGCAATATATGTGCTTTAGTTTTGAGATCACCTCAATGACATCAACCACTTCCACTGGTTTAAACTCCCCCCAACCAGGCGGAGTGCTTTGTCGACCATCCTGGCGACCACTGTTGGCCATAGGACAGGCCACTGGCGGAACACCCTGCTTAATGGCAAACACCCTGTCTGAGAAATAATGAGCAAACTCATTGCATAAAGCTTCAGAAACTGCTATTTTCAGCTGAAGACAAGCAGGATGTAATAATAATTAATTTCTTAAATAGTTCTTAATTTAAATAAGTTTCTCAACCATATCTTAGTTTTACAAAATGTGAATATCAGCTATGATTATTTATACACTTAATTACATTTTTACAGTGCTCATCCCATGTAGCTTTAATTATGGGGTTTTCTAAAACTGTCATAATTCTGTGTGCCTAGCTATGATTTTATGACTCCTGCATTATGAGTGATTTTCTTCACAGCATACAGAAAAATTTGTCTAGTCTTGCTCCTTCTTCAAACATTGTACAGCTGAACACAGTACAGTGAGTCAAATGGTGAACTTCTAGTTGCAGTGTACCATGGTAGCATCTCTTTGCATAGTAAATCGGTCATGTGGCCTGGTCTCTGGCATGCACTTGGAAAGAGATAACAGACCTTACAGTTTCAACATCATGAAACTATGGAAAGCCTCATCTCCCTCCACTGGGCAGTTAAGACTATATGAAAACTTACAGTTTGTTTTGCTTTGTGGTGAAGGCTCCAAAAAGTGAACTGGATGGACTTCACCTTGTCCTAATTAACTGAGTAGGGAAGTCACGGTTTACTACTGAAACTGGATGCACAGGGAATTTGCACAGGATGAACACATGTTTGTATATTGTTAAGACTGGGCATGGTTTCAGAATATGTCTTGAGAAACAAATAACAAAACACGTATCAGTATAAACTCACTCATTCTAACAGGACAAGAAGTGTATTGAAAAAAAAAAAATTAAAAGTCCCTCTAGGAATTCTTTCCACCCTGTGTAACTATGGTGGGCTCTGTAAATCAGTGCTTTATCAAGATAAAGTGATTTATGGCTTTGCACTTGGCTCCTGCCACCTACATTTCTATGATAAATAAGGAGCCTCCCACTGCTGTTGAAAGGGAAATCTATGGACTTAGTCAGTTTCCTCTTGGCATTCTGCCTTATACATTAAAAGCATGTACGCAGGTGTATAGAATGGGTGCTGTTCATACCAAAGGCATCTAACGTTTTCCTATAAAAAAAAATCATAATCTAAAATGCAAAAGAAATCTTTGACATAGCCCATTAGATCAGCTGAGCAATTACTTTATGGTGCTGCAAACATCAGAAACTAGTCCATTTGTATCATAGGCACTGGCAGGCATACTCAGTATACCTTGCTACAATAACATCTGGAAAATCCAGGGGCAACCGAAGCCTCGGGCTGGAAAAACAAAAACAAAGCTAGAGTGAAATAATAAAACTGCCTTTTCCATTCTTGTGTCTGGGGGATTACACAGCAGCTAGCAAGTACTCAAATGAACTTGTGAGTGATCACAGTGAGTGGAGGTGGGGTGGGCCTATTCGCCATAAGCTGGCCCCCATGCGGTTTGTTCCTTTGGACCTCTGTAAGCAGCGTCAGATCCAGGATTTTATCATGGGGGTTCTGGGGTGGTGTGCATACTTGATATGCAATTTTAATTTTTTTTAATCCTTTATATTGTATACTACAATCTTTTCAATTTTATTTTTTACAGGAAATACAAATGTAATTTGTAGGTTTAAATGCCTATTTTCTTACAATCAATAAATCAGACTTCTTCAACAAAGTGAAATGCAATAGCAGCTAGTAAGTTTGCCGTTGCCACAATGACTAGCACTCTCTCCGTCATAAACCAATTATGCGCTTAAGCACATAGCTTTCTACTTACCCCAGTACCCACCTCATTTCCTCTACCTTAGCCCTGTATTCCTTCACCAGTAGAAAACAGGAAGTTGTTGGCCCTCTATACAGACAGTTGGTAAGACCACATCTGGAGTATTGTGTACAGTTCTGGAGACCCCATCTCTGCAAAGACATAGACAGGGTGGAGGCTGTCCAGAGGAGGGCAACCAAAATGATGCAGGGTCTGCATCAGAAGACATATGAAGAAAGACTAAAGGAACTAAAGATGTATAGCCTCGAGGAAAGGAGGGAGAGGGGGAACATGATAGAAACTTTCAAATACCTCTAGGGAATCAACAAAGTCCAAGAGGGTAGCATCTTTCAGAAAAAGAGATGTGCAAACACAAGGGGGCACAATTTGAAGATAGAGGGGGGATGGCTCAGAGGTAATGTGAGGAAGTATTTCTTCACAGAGAGGATTGTGGATACATGGAACAGCCTTCCTGAGGAGGTTGTAGAGTAAAAAACAGTGGGGGAATTCAAGAATGCATGGGACAGACATAAGGCAATTCTAGTGGGGGGTAGGAGGAAGTAGGCTGTTGGTTAACTAGGATCTGCAGCTTATCTGTTAGGTAGGGAAATGGGTAGACTATGTGGGCCAAGCGGTCCTTATCTGCAGTCAAATTCCATGTTTCTGTTTTTCCTTTTCTCTAACTTCTCCACTCTTTTTAAAGGTTAACTACTATTGTTATGCTTCAAATGATTTGTCTCCTGTTTCGTTTTCCTGTTTAATGTGATATTCGCCTTGACCTGCAACATTGTTTGAATTGTATGCTGTATGTATTGCGTGCTGTATCATTGTCTACTAGGACCTCCTTGTGAATGAGCTTATTAAATGGAGTTTTTCCTGAAATAAACTTGAACTTGAAGTTGCAATGGGAATTGTGGCTGCCCCTTCTCACCCCTATCCCTGCTCCACCACTGTCTGTAAGGCTGGCTACCTTAATGTGGTGCAGAGGATCATCACAATGTTTCCTAAACACTGTAACTAAAATTCAGACAACTTCTGTCTGATTGCTAATGTGTGTGTTAGATAAGAGAAAATGCTGTGAATCTATTAGGATCATTGGCTTGTTACATATTGTTGACTGCAGCGGGGAGTGGGGCAATGTTTGTGGCAGGGCTGCACATTTTGGATTGTGTTTACATGGGGGCTTCCAGCTCTTGAATACAAGTTTAAAGTTCCTGGCTAACCCCTGATTTGCATACATTACATTTTGCAACATTCATTCACTCAGGATATCACTTCATGTATGTCTTTGCTTGAAATCCTGTGAGTTTTCTTTGACACACACCAGAACTGATCAGCTATGGTTGGGTAAGGCTCATCCAGTCATAGTTTGGCAGAGAATGAGATGCCTGTTTTGAGCTAAACTCTCTCAGTTATGGCACTGTTTTTGTTTTTAAAAACAACATAAGGACTTCTGGTGATGTCATCCTCAAGATGGCAGCTTGAAGACATGAGCAGTGTTCTTCTTCACTAAAACACCAGCCAGTTGTGTGTATCAGTGCTTGTTTAGTGAGAAAATCAGTGGATACCAAGTGCAAGAACTGATGGAGTGGTGAAGGACTGGAAATTCAGTCTTGGAGTGGGAGGATGCCGAGGGATTTGGAGCAGGTGGCTCTGATAGTGAATAATCCCAGGCCTCTATTGCTTCCTCCGGCTTGGGCTGCAGGTAGATAGGGCAGAAAAAGAAAAAGAAACCCCTGTCAGCAGAGCATCCACACAGAAAATTATACCTACTGATCTCAGAGATTCAGGACTTTTGTAGAGAGGTCCGGGATATCACGGCTGCCTTGAGTACAGATGTAATAAAACTGGAGAAGAGAGCAGAGAACTGCGAGGAACAGGTCTCCAAAACTGATTGCCACATGGAAATGGTGGAGGTGATGATTGAGTAGCTTCACACCATTGTTCAAACAATTGAAGAAAAGCTGGAGGGCACTGAGAGCTGTAATTAATGGAACAATTTTTGCTTCTATGGATTCTCAGAGGGAGTGGATGGCCAGGACCTGATCACATTCCTGCAAACTTTCCTTCACATGGGCCACCAGCTCACCCAGATTGAACCCTGGAGACTGATCAGGCTCACCAGACACTGGAGCCGAAATCCACCATACCAGACACATGGCCCTGCTCAATCATTGCTAGATTTCTCCACTGGAATGACAAGCAGGACACTTTGTCCTGGACCTACAAAGCCAAGGAGGTCTTATTTCAGGATACAAGAATTTTTCTGGATAGTGACTATCCTACCACTCAGCAAAACAAAAGGCAGGCCTCGAGGTCTCAAAGTAGAGAACATAAAATTCTTTACAATACACCCTGCTAAACTAATAGTGAACTTTTTGGAGAGGTGAAGAACCTACCTTGTGGTGGACCAAACTGTAGAAGACATTAAACTCGGGGGAATAACAGTGACAGCAACACCAAGTAAACCACCTGCTCCAACCCTGACATAAAAGATTGCCCGCCAAGCATGGAAGACCCTAGAGGGGAGACAACAGCAGTCATTAGCAGCCATGCAGAAAATAATCCAGTGACTCCAGGGAGAAAGTGCCAAGCCAGCAGGTCCAAAGCTTTCAGAATAATCTGCTTCATTTGAGCAACCACTGTTGGGGCCAGGTTGACACTGAAACCTAGAATCAACCAGGTGAATGCACTCCCACTTACTTAGCTACCTATTTTACTTTCCCTGGGCCATGCTTCCCTGGGTGCCTTCCTGCCCCTGCTGCACTGGGGGCTCCTTTGATCCCACCACAGGAATTGAGCCCATTGATGGCTTGCTTATAGTGCCAGAGTTTTCCTGCTGACAGAGTCCCCCTCACTCACTCACTTAGATCTCCTATGGGCTGGATCACATCAAAATTTAATCAAGACTTTGACAGAAAGGGGGCCCAGTCCCTTACATGTCTCATGAGAACTTAGCAGCGTACTCAGTGGCTGGTGGGCCATGGGGGAGGGGATTCTGTCAATAAGAATTATCTGGAACTACTCTGACTCCTGGTGGGCCTCCCCAGAGATGGAGTTGATGGGGGGATGCTTATCTCACTTCTGTATAAACCCTTCCTGAAGGAATCAACTGACACAGCCGCTGCTTTAGTGAGTCTGGTACGCTGCATATGCTGGCACCAACATATTGTCTGAAGCCAGGTGCCCTCAGGGTGTGAGATGGGATACTGGATGGCAGAATCAATATCTTCCTGGGGTGGGCTGGACAGGGGCTCCTGGGCCTGGGGATGGGGCACTGGGCTGGGGGTGGTGGTCCTCAAGGTGTTGGGCAGTGGGGAGGGATGGGGTGACAGGAGTGTCACACAGGACCCAGATACCAATACAGAGGAAATCGAAGCTACACTATTCTCTTTATAGGGTCCTCACCAGCAGTCCCTGAACTGAACATCTTAACTATAAAAAACACTCATTTGCATTTCTTGCCTTGATGCTTAAGACATTGCCGCTAATGGAGAAACTGGGCTGCTGTTCCTGGAGCCCATAATGGCATGCAGGCCAGTGCATATGGTCAGCACCTGCAGGCTCTAATGTGATCTGACACGAGGTTACCCTCTATGGAGGGCAAACACTGGTGATACCTCCCCTCAGCTGACAAGTGGGGAACAATGACCCTGTTTTTTATAAGACTCACTGCATATGCACAAGATGACCTGCCACATACCACTTGTCTAAAACCAGTAATATATGAACACCCTCCATAGGTGGTTGTTGGCCTAGCATATTATGAGCCCTTGTGACAGTGGGGCTTATGATGGGGAATGAAACAAGGTCATTGTTGACTTTTTCATGCTGTGTTATATGAACATGGTTGCATTGATGTTGACTTTATATCCATTTTACATGTCTTGCTTCTTGCACTCACTGTTTAATGTTGTTATGAGCAATGTATTATCTCACCCTAGCTTTGGGGATGGGGTACAGGGAGCAGCATGCTCGGTACCCCTTGATGACATCAGATCCTGACCACCCGTTGGACCCATATAGTCTTTGTACTATTAAGGGCCCCCCTTTTTGGGTGTGACAACCCCTCATTGCAGAGGCAATCCATGAGCACAGAGCTCAGCCTGAGCCCCCATCTTGGAGGCCCATATTGCCATTTGTTCATGAGCAGGCCTGCATGGTGTGCTCTGTTGATATTTTCCCTTATACTTACTGTTCATTTCAGTTATAATGGATGCCTGTTTGGCACTTTACCACCCATACCTTAGGTTACTTTGATTACACCCCCGAAGTTCAGAGAGAGCTTGGCTAGCTCCTCTGTATTCCTTGGCCCAGCTTACAATAAAGTACACTTAATATCTGCATATAGCTGGTACAGATTATATTTAAGGTGTTACAGGGTTGAAGAGAAGGAGGAGAGAGCAAATGTTATTGTACAAAATGTGTAAGGAGGTATTATAATATTCTCTAAATGTTAATGGCTTGAACAACTCAATGAGGTAGTTCAAGGTGCTCTTTTACATCAGGAAGGAACATTCAGACCAACTTTTTGCAGGTGATGCACTTTGATGCAGTAAAAAATGGGAAACTCTGCAAATCTGGGTATAAACAGGTCTATAGTTCTGAGATGCCCAAAGGTAAATGGAGTAGGGTGGCAATCCTCATTCCCTACACTACCCCTTTTCAAGACTCGAAGGCTGTCACAGATGGGAAGGGGTACCCAGTGGTAGTAGTTCAGTTGTACAATGTGCCAGACAGAAATCACACTGGCCAACATATATCTCGGAGAAACAAGGTGAACACAGCACTCACCAGTGCTGGGCTGGATGCAAATTGGGGGCCGTGCTGACCCAACAAACTGACTCTCAGTACAGAAACAACTTGCACCCCAGGAAGAAGCATGTTGTCATAGATGCTGATTCACAAAGTCACTTAGAATGCACAGAAATTTGTGCTAACCAATCTATTGGTGAAGAAAATACTGCAAAATGCAGACCACAGTGCTGGCAAAAATCAAGGTAGCTGTTAGACCACTTACCCACATGCTCCAGAGCTTCGCTCATTAGAGCTTCCTCAGGGTCACCTGACTCTGTTTCTCCACCATAGGTATTATGAGGTGGGCCCTAGGACCACTAGAGTATTAGCCCTTCAGGTGCAGAAACAAAAGACTGGTGCAACAGTTGTCCAGCTAAAATACCATACCACTTCAGACCTCCTCCATTGGACTGGGATGATGGTGGATGTGTCTTGCCAGTATTATACCTCCTTATATATGCCTGAAACTCCCTCGGGACATGCTGGTGTTTGATGCCTTTTGACATTTCTGCAACTCACCCAACAGCATGCCACCACCCTTACAAACACATTGCAGACTCGGGAGCTGGAACTAGTACTCTACAAGGTGCACAGCAAGAATGCCCCAGGCCTGAAAAGTACATTATGGAAATTTAATAAATCTCAATTTATCTTGCTCCTTCCCCAACTAGCAAAGGTTTGTAATGAGGTGTTGGAGGAAGGGGACATACACTGCATGTGGCAATGTGACACAATTTCTGTTATCTCAAAGCTGGAGAAGAACCCCTTGGAATATCAGTCTTAAAGGCCAATTGTGGTACTAAATTTGGACTGTAAGTTGTTTATACAGGTGCTGGCCTGGAGCGTTTCTTGCTATCACTAATACACCCTGATTAAATGGGCTTTGTACAACCCCATCAAACAGATGATAACACCCACTGTACCTTACACCTCCTTCATCATATTCACATTCAGGCCGCCCCCCTTCCTGCTAGCTTGTTCAGATGCCAAGAAGGCATGTTATAGGGTTTCATAGACCTATCTCTTTGCAACTCTCTGATGAGTTTAAAACCCTCCTCCAATGTATCTATTTCACCCTTCTAGCATTAGCATAAAGCATATGCAGAATATGGAGGCGTTAATGTGGAAGTAACTAAACATTTACAAGCTCCCACTAAATATAACCCAAGGGACCTAAAACACAGATGTTTGAAAATCCCTTTGGAGGTTAACATCTATAGCAGGATGCAAAGAAGATTCTATTTGTCAAAATTGTGGAATGAACGAGACCCAGAAATTCAAAATGTGAATAACCTAAGATAATTTAAATGATGTTTGGACTTTGCTTGGAAAGATAAATGTATATTTTACGGCCCATGTGTAAAATGTTTTTGGTCTGCCCTCTGTCTTCTTCATAGGATCTACTGTACATCTTGCCAATGTTATGATTAAGATGTGTAAAATCATCTTGTGGCTACATCTTGGGGTCCGTCTCTGGGGGTGATTTGATAGGGGGTTCGTCTCTATATGTACTCCTGCTTCCTACATGTTTTAATATAAAATGATTACATGTTTTAAATGTGAATTTGTATATTATAAGCTATGCCGCTTTCTGTGTAACTGCAATCTTACCACAGGACAACTTCATAAAACAGGGCCTCACAGTCCTAAAAGTTATTTCCTGTTAAAAAATAAAAGTTTTGATCGATCTATCTATCTATCTATCTATCTATCTATCTATCTATCTATCTATCTATCTATCTATCTATCTGTGAAGGTAAGCGGGCATACCCAGTCATTCCCATTGGGCAGGGGAACCAAACAAGGTTGTCCCCATCATGCCCAGGCCATCAGGGAAAGCCCAACCGTAGCAGGTATATCGGGGGGTGGGGATAGATCACCGTATAGCACTCTGTGCAGATGATGTTCTACTATACATGACAAATCCAAATAACACCATGCTGGATATTTTCAACCTTCTGGAGAAGTTTGGCATAGTGTCCACATACAAACTGAATACCAAGAAGACTGAGGTTTTTGCCTATATACTGGTCCCCTCAAGAGCTCAGAGGCTGCTGTTTATTTTTAAATGGGACCTACAGGAACTGAAGTTTCTAAGAATCAGGTTCCATCTATGCCTTGAGCATTTTTGAGATATTAATATTGAACTACTGACTGGATAATTAACAGTGGTTCTGCAGCACTGGCACAGCCTTCTCCTTCATTTGATCCACAGGGTAGTAGTAGCAGTAGTATAAAATGTTATTCATCTTACATGAAATTGGATAGGTGTTACATACTCCATTGAGTGGAGGCTCACTTCAAAGGAGGTCCACTGTTGTAATAAATAATTACTCATTCATGATTGCATACTAAAAATATAACCAAGTCCACTCATTCCCCCGCACCTCAATATCGTGGAGTCTGGACAGGAGAATGACGTGGAGCAAGGTATCAAATGCCTTGGATAGATCTAAGGGTGGACACAGTGAAGATGATTGTCCTTCCAGGGGTTCTTTATGTTTTCCAAAATGTGTCAGTCCTAACTGTAGACAAAGATGGGAGAAAATGGCAAATCGCCATATCTAGATTCATATGGGTGGGCAAGAGACCAAGAGTTCATTTCCACATTTTAATGCTCCAAAAGGTAAAAGGAGGCATGGCTCTTTCTTTTTTTTTAACCTTGTGTTTATGCACCTTCCCTGCCTAATCTCTCCACTCTCTCAGACATCCTCTTCTGCAGGCCCCCACTTCCATCGTAATCTGCCCCTAGAGCACATGGTTCCAAATTATTTTACCGTAGGGGTGAAGAGGAACCCCCCCCATGCTTACCTTCTCAAACCAACATGCTGTGTCATGGAATCAATACAACGGAGTCTGTACAATGAGCCTGGAGATCCCCCAGTGAGGTGTTGTCACCTAGGAGAGAGCAAGGTGTTTTTCCCCTTGTTCTTCCCCAGATGTCGGCAAGCAATGAGGGCCTATGAGCAGGGAGGTGTGCTGAGACATGCCTCCCACTCCGCCCCTCTGCCGACATCTTCCCAATGCCCTTGCTGCTTCTCCACCTACCGCACCTTCCACCTGGGATCCCCTAGATGGCGGTATTGTAGCGGGAGCAAGCAACTAACCCACCCCGGAGAAGGAGAGCAGCCACTGAGCGCTCCATCCCTTCCCTCCCCGGCTGACGCCCGGTGGCCCGTGCTCATTCCCAAACCCGGGTCGCCAGTGTGGCGCGAGGTGTGGCACCCAGCACCTCAACCCTCAATGCCACTGGGCCAGCCAGGCATGGCTCTTTCTGATCTCTAGATGCACTATGCTACGGCCAAGATGCAGATCTCATTTCAATGGCTAGAAATAGAATGAACACCACTTCCGTTCTGGGTGCCGTACCTGTTTGGATTACACTCCGAAGTATGGGACTTGCCCACTCCAAACCCCTGGATAGAGCAAGTTGGTAGCTGCTTTGAGTTCAACCCCAGCCCTTATCTGAGTCTGTCCTATAGCCCATCTGAGAGGCTTTTCCCTGGCTAGCAGGGATCCTGCATTACTAAGAAGGAGGAGGAGGCAGGGCTTGGTGTATTTAATGCAATTTTATCTCAATTCTGAGGTCCATGCCGACTCAGTGGCATAGAGGGCAGAGGTACCAACCACCTCACCTCTCCCATGCCAGCGACCCGAGTTTGACAATGAGCTTGGGGTGCTGGGGGTCAGCTGGGGGGGGGCTAGAAACATAGACTTTGATGACAGATAAGGACTGCTTGGCCCACCCAGTCTGCCCATTTCCCTACCTATTGGTTAAGCTGCAAATCCTCGTTAACCAATAGCCTACTTCATCCTAAACCCCACCAGAATTGCCTTATGTCTGTCTCATGCATTCTTGAATTCTCCCACTGTTTTTGACCCCACAGTCTCCTCAGGAAGGCTGTTCCATGCGTCCACCACCCTCTCTGTGAAAAATACTTCTTCACATTGCCCCTGAGCTGTCCCTCCTTTATCTTCAAATTGTGACCCCTTGTTCTTGCACATCTCTTTTTCTGAAAGATGCTACCCTCTTGGACTTTGTTGATTCTCTTGAGGAACTTGAAAGTTTCTATCATGTCTTCCCCTTCTCCTTCCTTTCCTTGATGGTATACATATTATGCTCCTTTAGTCTGTCTTTGTACGGCTTCTGTTGCAGACCCTGCACCATTTTAGTTGCCCTTCTCTGGACTGCCTCCATCCTGACTATGTCCTTGCAGAGATGGGGTCTCCAGAACTGCATGCAGTACTCCAGATGGGGTCTCACCAACTGTCTGTACAGATGGATAACAACCTCCTGTTTTCTACTGGTGATGCCTCTTCCTGTACATCCCAGCATGCCCCCAGCCCTCCTTACAGTCTTCCCACATTGCTTGCTAACCTTAAGGTCATCTGATATGACTACCCCCAGGTCCCTTTCCATTTTTGTTGTTGTCAGTATCTCACCCCCCCCCCCACTGTGTACTCTTCCCCTGGGTTTTTGTTTCCCATTTGCATTACTTTGCACTTCTTAGCATTGAATCTAAGCTGCCATACATTTGACCATTCCTCCAACTTTGCCAAGTCTCTTCTCATCCTTTCTACCACCCTTGTGTATCAACCCTGTTACAGATCTTTGTGTCACCTGCAAAGAGACGTACTTTTCCTTCCAGTCCCTCTGCCATGTCACTTACAAAAACATTAAAAAGGACCTGTCCCAGTACTGAACCCAGCAGTACCCCACAGGGTTCAGTAATGGGAGAAGATTGAGCAGCTGCCAGGTAGCTCTCCTTTCCTGGATTGGGAGGTAGGTGAGCCTTCCCAGTCCTTGTCTGAGACCAAGTGGAGGCTTGATGGTAGTGCCGAGCAAATGGGCTGGCGCTAGGCTGGGTGGGTAGAGCAGGGCTGTTGTCAGTTCCAGCATGCATGTGTGCCTCTACACACATGTGTGACCTTGTTTGCCAAGGCGCCAGGGAGTAAAGGAGAGAAAATCAGAAGGAAAGATCTCCCAGGAGACAGGATGATGACCGGTCCCTCACAGGCCTTGCACCAGTGGCCAGGCACTCACCACAGTCCGATGGCAGAGGATGATGGCAGCAAGGTAAGCCCCAGAAGAGCCAGGTGATGGGGATGGGGTCAGTCAGAAGGGGTAGCCAGAGTGAGAGAGCATAAACAGAATATGGAAAAGAAAGAAAAGGAAACAAAAATGTGAGGTCTGCTCTTTTGAAGATCTTCAGGTGTAGTATGGATTGGATTACAGAGATTTCTGTCATTACCTTCAGGTCCGCCACTTCCTAGAGTCTCATCCGGCTGCAGTGAAGGACCATACTAAGACATAGAAACATAGAATGTGATGGCAGATAAGGACCACTTGGCCCACCTAGTCTGCCCATTTCTCTACCTAATGGATGAACTGCAGATCCTAGTTAACCAACAGCCTACTTCCTCCTACCCCCCCACTAGAATTGCCTTATGTCTGTCCCATGCATTCTTGAATTCCCCCACTGTTTTTGACTCCACAACCACCTCAGGAAGTCTGTTCCATGCGTCCACAACCCTCTCTGTGAAAAAGTACTTCCTCAATTTACCTCTGAGCTGTCCCTGTTCTATCTTCAAATTATGCCCGCTTGTTCTTGCACATCTCTTTTTCTGAAAGATGCTACCATCTTGGACTTTGTTGATTCCCTTGAGGTACTTGAAAGTTTCTATCATGTTCCCCCTCTCCTTCTTTTCCTCGAGGGTATACATATTAAGCTCCTTTAGTCTCTCTTTATATGGCTTCTGGTGCAGACCCTGCACCATTTTGGTTGCCCTCCTCAGGACAGCCTCCACCCTGTCTATGTCTTTGCGGAGATGAGTCTCTAAAACTGCACACAGTACTTCAGATGGGATCTCACCAACTATCTGCACAGAGATAACAACTTCCTGTTTTTTAACTGGTGATGCCTCTCCCTATGCATTCCAGTATCCCCCCAGCCCTCCTTACTGCCTTCTCACATTGCTTGCCCACCTTTAGGTCATCTGATAAAACTACCCCCAGGTACCTTTCCATTTTTGTTGTTGTTAGTATCTCACTCCCCATTGTGTACTCTTCTCCTGGTTTTTGTTTCCCAGGTGCATTACTTTTCACTTCTTTGCACTGAATCTAAGCTGCCATACATTTGACCATTCCTCCAACCTTGCCAAGTCCATTCTCCTCCTTTCTACCTCACCTTGTGTATCAACCCTGTTGCAGATCGTTGTGTCATTTGCTAATCTACCCTGGTAATCTCCATTTTAGCAGCCCTTACAAATTTGCTGAGAGCACAGCATCTTATATCCACCATATATCGGACCATACAATACACTCAGTCATACAATACCCTCTATGTAGCTGTGACTTGGGGAGAAGAATAGGGTCAGGACATCACACTGGTAGTATGGGGGTGCTCATAGGAGAGGAGGGCTACCTCTTCCCATGTCTGGCATGAATCTGCCTAGAAGCAGGTTACCCAATACTTCAGGACACCAACAATCATGGCCATGTAGGGGGTAGAGGGCAGCACAGCCTGTTGGAGTAGATGTGGTGAGGTAAAGGCCACCAGTACACATCATGTGGGACTGCACTCGCTTAACAGCCTTCAGCTTAGACATGAGAAAAGGGACTTACTAAAGAGGGGACACAACATATGGTTAGTGGGGGGAGCAAAGGAGGGGAGAAGGCAATGATTGGGCCCCCCCACACCTGAACAATAACATCAGAGTCACAGTTGGTAAGAGTTCCTGTTGTAGATTGAGACCCCGGACCTCCCAACTGCTGAACCAGGGTGGGGTGGGGATCTTTAATTCTTCTTGTTAAGCAAAGACAACTGCCTGTGTCTTGTTATTATATATTTGTATACTGTGAACACTACCTGTATATTATAAAGTAAGCATTATATTGCAGTAAAACTATATTTACAAAAAATAAACAAAATACAATCTTATGCTTTACACAGAGGTATAGCAGAGTGGGAGAGTTCATAGAGAGAGGAGAGGAGAGGAGAGGAGAGGAGAGGGATTTAGCTTTACAGTACATACTGTTGTACCTTTCATGCAAGCAGTATTCCAAGACTTATTACAATCCAGAAGAGGGAGAGGGGATACCATTGTTACCTATGCTAATGGTACATACAAAGATTGCAACAGCACAATAGGTGATTGAGTTGTTTTTCGCCAGGCTGCAGCTAAATTTCCCTCAGGCAGTAGCCCGCCACATTAAATAGTGGAAAACAAAATTCACATAAATCAAGCTGTTTTGTTTTTTATTTAAAAGTCCATCAGTAGCGCTACCACCAGCATCTGAGTGGCTCACTTAACCTATCACCTTGGCGTCCGGATTGTCAGGATGATTCCCCGACCGAACCGCAAACTACGCAGCTTCTACAGTAATGGCTTCTAAATTAAAAAGAAACAACCATCTGTTCCTTTGAAAACAACACAACAGGTTTTATTTTTACTTTAAATCATATCTTCTTTTCATAACTCATTCCCTATCCTTGCTGTCTGGATTTTCAGTGATCACAAACAGCATGTTGTCTTCTGGTACGGCAGCTCCCAAATAAAAAAAAAAGAAATGGGGTGAGAAGTACACATTACACGCAAAGAACTCTTAAACATTGCAGTGCCCTCTGCTGGCAACTATACCAGTAGAGGGACTATTTTACAAAATAAAAATAAAAGATCTACAATCTTTTTTATGTTTTCTTTTTAATTTTGTTTTTAACTTATATAAAAGTTCTACATGAAGCCCCATTATCTAAGTGCAATATTACCCTCCATGGTGGGTGTTATGGGCTATACCAGACCTTCCAGAGGCTATAATTTCCTCCAACTGCGGCATCAGGCCTCATTACATGCCTGGGTGGTTGGTATAACCCAATACTGCCCACCCTGGAGGGTATTATTGCTTATGTAATGCGTTAAACTTCTTTTGGAATTTGACTGCACTCACAGCATAAAATGGGTTATGAAGGAACTCCACTTTGTCAGGGTGAGATAATTATAGAGCAATGCATCTAATACTTGCAGGTAGTGGCTACCCTGCAAAGATGGAGTGGATGCAGAACATGCTTTAGATTCAACCACAGTTCTAATCCACACATAGTAAAAAACAGTAGACATGTACTGGTACTGAAGTAATAATGAAAAAGGAGATAGTGTGGTGCAACATCATAAAACATGATAGATTATATATTATGAACTACATGGCTAAAGCAGCAGTAATTTCATTATGCAGTTTTTTTGGCAAAAAATATATTTCTGACATCTTTAGATTCATGTTCAGTTTGTTTTAATAACCTCAGATACTATGAAAACAGCTTTTACAGCAAATGTTTTAATTAATGACTCACATCATTAATGATGGCCATCATGTGCAGTTTTTAAAAATCTCTTCCGCTGAGGATACCTATTACAGGTTCGTGCTAGAGTCATTTATTTATTTATTTAAAAGTTTCACTAGGAAGGCATACGGAGCAGACAAACTGCTCCATTCCAGATGCATCCTGGGGGGAGGGGGGAAAAGGAGACAGTACAGATAATACAAAGCAATATAGAAAGAAACATTTCATTTTACACAGAATACAATAGTTACTCTGAATACTGTACATTTTACACAGAAGCAACAGATACAATAAATAATTAGGTACAGTGCAATAGGAAATCACTTCAAATATACAATCACAGCTGATCACAGCAAGTCCAAATATATACATGGCCAGATGTCCAAGCCAGCAGCATGAACTGACACCCTAGTCAGACAGGTAGAAGTGACCATGCCTAAGTCAGGGGAAATGGAGGGATTAGGTGCATGTACATGTGGAGCTGAAGTGGGCTTTGAGGAAAGAGTTGAGGCAGTGTGCGGAGGAGGCATGACAAATAGCTGAGGGGAGTGAGTTCCACAGTTAAGGCATGCGGTATGAGAAGGCTGCTTAGCCTACAGTGGTGGACTTATGCGGGACGGCGGAAGAGCGGGTGTCATAGTTCCTGAGGGAGTGTGAAGGGGGGGAGATGGGAATAGGGCTGCAGATAGGTGCGGAGGCAGGGACCGGGTCAAGAACTTGGCAGTGAGCCTGGCACAGTAGGACAGCCTTCTATCAGGAGGCACAGGGATTGGTAGAGGCCACAGCGGTAGGTAATGGGAGGGCAGTCAAGGGTGAAATGGCAAGTGTGGAAGAGGGTATCCAGTCTGGTTAGGGAAGTTTTGGGAGTGGCACTGTAGACTAGGTCACCGTAGTCAAAAATTGGGAGAATCATTTTCTGTACAATAGCACAGCAAGCCTGCAGTGGGATAAATCCATGGTTGCAATACAGGGCTCCCAGCTTGGGATGCAGCTTCTTGTGAATGTACTCGATATGTACAGAAAAGTCGAGGCACTGGTCAAGCCGGATCCTGAGATATCTAAAGGAGGTGCAGACCTCCAGCTTAGTCCCATCCAGGGAGTGGAAGGTAAGGAAAGAGGGGAGCTGAGACCGTCTCTGCCATGTGCTGAAGATCATGGAGACAGTCTTCTTAGCATTCAGGACTAGCTGATTTGAGTGAAACCAGAGCTGGACATCATCGAAGTCACACTGAAGTCTGGCTGCCACATCAGAGGATGGGGGACCGGATGCGTACAGGACAGTGTCATCCACATACATGTGAATGGATGTGTGTGGGCAGGCAGAGGGCAAATCATTGAGGAAGATGAAAAACAGTAGTGGGCAAAGGACTGGGCCTTGGTGGACTCCAGTTGAGATGGGGAATGAAGTAGAGATGGAGTTTCCAATCCTGACAGACTATGTCCTTCCTACGAGATAGGAGTGGAACCAACTGGTGGCCTCCCTGGAAGAGCCCAGTGAGGGAGAGTTTGGATAGGAGGAGCAGGTGGGATACAGTGTCAAAAGCCTTTGTGAGGTCAACAGAAATTGAGAGGTGGTGTGGCCTTGATCCATACTGGTGAGGATGGAGTCAGTGAGCCTCAGGAGGGAAGTGGTGGTGGAATGGGACTTCCAGAATCCAGACTGGTAAGGTGTGAGGAAAGAAGTGGAGTCGAGGAAGGAGGAGAGTTGGGAGAGGACTAGGTGTTCCTGTAGTTTTGCTTGGATGGGGGGGAGGGAGGGAGAGTGGGTGGTAATTACAAGGGGAGGATGGGTCACCCCCTTTCGGCAGGGGGATGCCTGTGGCATGTCTTGCTTGGATGGATCCCCTATTACTTCAGTGACCTCGTTTGAATGCCTGGGGATAACACTGGACCAATCCCTTAATTCTGATCTTCACATCCAGAACCCGTGCAAACCTGTCAATTCTAAATTAGGTATAGCGTACTAGACCAGATACGCACTAACCCCTGTGGCGAGGCTTGCTATTGCTCGTGGTATTCTTCTACCGATCCTTACATATGGAATTGCGACTTTATGCTGCCGCACCTAAATCCAATCTCCATAGGTGGGACGTCACCTATAGTAATATCTGTTGCTATGCCTCCTCCTGCCATCACTAGAAACACCACTGTCTCCTCTACTCTGACTTAAACATGCTGTCACCAAATACCAGTACACTTTACTCCCTTGGCTTAACTATTGACAGTATATAGCGGTCTCAAACTCCAAGAACCTTAGCTGACCTACTTGTTCCTCAGTCGTCAGGCTATGGCCTCCGCTCAGCTGGAAAATCCCTTCTATGTGTCCCAAAAAGCAACACCACCAAAGGTACAAGTGCTTTTGCCCTCCATGCTCCTCGGTTATGGAACTCGCTCCCATTAGCGATTAGACAAGCATCCTCACACAATGCCTTTAAAAAGGAGCTCTGTAGCTATGTCATCTCCTCAAACCAATGCCTTTGCTTCAACCCCCCCTTAGCACCACTCCTACTTCTCCACAGTGCACTTGATATGCTCTATACCCAATGCTTCACACTTAATCTTCCCCCCTTCCTACTGTAGCTACTTGTCTCCCCTCCCAATTTGGTGCATTTCTCCTCCTTTGGCCTGTTATTCCCAATCCCCTTACTCTGTCCTTCCTAAACAAACTCTATACTCCTTATGTCCTTCTAATTTCAGTCCCAAACTCCTTCTTGCTATACCTTATCCCCCAAACCTTTTGAATATGTTTTCTCCCCTAAGGATCTGCCTGTCATATGTTACTGTGTGATATTTCCCCTAACTGGAAGCTCCTTGCTAGTATGTGTTTGTTTTGTTGTCAATGTCATATATGGGTTATAATCGTACTGTTATCTTGCTTGTATTGTACCTGTTATCTCACCTTGTTATATTGTATGCTTCACTTTGTTATGTTGTATTGTCTCCAGGACGCATCTGGAATCAAGCAGTACTCTGCTCAGTATGCCTTCCTGGTAAAACTCTTAAATAAATAAATAAAAACTGACATCTTTGATTTTAGAAGGACAGAATTTGATAGGTGGAGGGAGTTGGTCAAGAACAAGTCAGTTGGGGTGGATAACATAGGTGGGGTGGAAGAAAGATTGGGGCAATCAATACAGCCATTTTAGAGGCATAAAAGGTACAGAAGACCAGTAACCAAAGGAAAAAAACAGGTTTAAGAGATCATTCTTGTTCTCAACAAGGGTCAGTGAGGTAGTGAGGACCAGCAAAAAGGACCTCTATAAATACAAAGAAAAGCAGGGAGAGGTAGAATGGGAAGATTATGTAAAAAAAATAGGGAGGCAAAAACAGACACAGAGCTGAGTATTGCAGAGGGGATCAAGAACAGAGAGAAACAGTTCTTCAGATATATGAGAGAGAAAAGGGAAAAAGAGGAGGAATCATAAGACTATTTGAGGGCAGTAGGGTGATAGAGGAGTACAGGCAAAAAGGCCACCATCCTTAATGATTATTTTTGCTCAGTTTTTACTGGGGAGGATGGCAAGTCCTTGCCAGATAAAAGAATCAATGCAGCCAATAATGGAGTCCTGGAGATGAGACAGCCAATGTTTACTAGTAAAGGGGTCTTGAAAGGGCTGGCTGCCCAAAAGATAGATAAGGCCCCATGACCAGATGGGTTGCGTCAGAGGATATTCAGGGAATTAGCAATGGAACTGACTGAACCCCTAGTGGATCTATTTAACATCTTAGGATGAGGTAAATGCCAAAGGATTAGAGGGCAGCGGATGTTGTTCCACTTCATGGGGGGAATGGGGGCAAGGAGCAACCAGGGAACTACAGACCTGTCAGTCTAACCTCTATTACAGGGAAGCTGATTGAGTCACTGGTGGTCAAACAGGACCTTGTAGAATACCTAGAAATCAATGTTTGGTAGAGGTAACAGTGATGGGTGGAGTAGGGGCTGTCAAGAGCGAAATGACAAAAGGAGTGGAAAAGGGGGTCCGGTCTGGTCAGAGAGGACTTGGGGGTGGCACTGTAGATTACATCACCGTAGGAAAAAATTGGCAGTATAATTTTCTGTACTGTGGCCGTGATTGTGGTAGAAGGCACCCAGTCTAGGGTGGATTTTTTTTTTTGATCTCATCAATGTGTACAGAAAAATGAAGGTGCCGGTCTAGCCAGAGCCCAAGTTATCTGAAGGAAGGGCAGGCCTCCAGTGAAGTCCCATCCAGGGTGTGGAAAAACGGGGCAGGGGGGATGAGCTGAACTAATCTCTGCCTTGTGCCAAAGGTCATGGATACTGTTTTCTTAGCATTGAGGTGGAGCCAGTTTGAGCTAGTCCAGAGCTGGTTTTGATTGTGGTTTGCCAGACTTAAGGTCCAGTTCAAACCAAACAGAGTTATGATTGCTGTTCCCAGCAGTTCCCCCACCTCCACAACTCCCACCATCTCTGAGATGGTGAGCACTACATCAAGGATTGCAGTCTGCCTGGTGGATTCCTTAACTAGCTGTACCAGTACACAGTCTTGAAAGGCATCCAGCAAGGCTTGACGTCTGGTACTCTTGGCCACTGGAACAGTTACATCCAAGTTGATGTCTGGCAGGTTCAGATCCCCAGTTCAGATCACCTGCCAACGCTACTTCCCCCTTTGCTATCCCTCTGTCAGGTTCTTCCCTGAGTTCTTGGTCCCTTTCCTCCACTTGCCCTGGAGACCTATAGATCACCCCCAAGAGTATTTTCTTGCCTGAGGCTACTGTGAGTTCTACCCATATTGACTCAGCCTTCCCATTACTACGCCTGATGCACCCATCTTCCGCTAACTCAATTCCCTCCCTGACAAAAAGGGCAACTTCTCTCCCTCTGCCTGTTCCTCTATCCCTCCTGAACAGTGAGTACCCAGCGACAGTCAAGTCCCAGTCATTATCTGTAGCCCATGTTTCCATGATATCCACAAGGTTCACCTCGGTGTTTTCTATCAGCACCTGGAGCTCACTGAGTTTGTTGCCTAGGCTCCTAGCGTTAAGGCATACCCACTTCCATCTAACCCCAGCTCATACTTTGAAATGGCCTTTTGTTTTCCTTGTATTCTCTCCCCTTTGTTGGTGTTTTCACCCTTTGCATTCTTCCTCTCTACTGCCCCTTCCCTTGGTCCCATAAGCACTACAGCTCTATTTGTACCCTCTTTGCTGCTACAGTCCCCAGATGCAGGGCAGTTCTAGCAAGGATCCCATTCTGACCACCAACCACTGTGGTTTCCTTAGACCCAGTCTACTCTAAAGTCAGTTTAAACATCTGATATAGACATCAAACTTCTTCCCCAGTGTGCGTGTCTCCTCACTTGTCAAAAAGTTTGTCACCCTTGAAGAGGGTACTGTAAGAGTGCAAAAAGCAGTTGCAGCAACATAAAACTCTGCATGACATCTACTAATGGAACATACTGCACAGGCAAAGCACTGCTACGCATTTGTGTTCTGATGCACACAGACACACTGGTAATGCAGCAGCAAAATGAATGGTAGGAGATATGTACTGGCAAAGACTGGAACAACAAGCAGATCACAACACCAGCCTGGCACTTGTATAAATAAACAGCACGTACTGTCAAAAAACACCAAAATTGTCCACCAGATGGCAAACAGCAGAATCCAACGTACTGCAAGTCTTTACTGTAAATATTTTCTTGTCTTTTTGTCACACTATGTAAATGAATAGATATTAAATAATGACATTTTTGTCACAAACGGACTGATCTTTTTGAAAACAGGGCAGACAGACATAGACACAATTACATGGATGCAGACATAAATGCAACACAGAACTGTGTTGGCATCCAACATTTTAAAAACCCAGCCCACAATTTTTTTTATTTTAGCATTATTAATTTACTGTTAGTATATTATCTTTATTCTTCATTGATTTAAACTAATTTCTGATTCTGTTTTTTTCTTTTGTTACTCAAAAAGCGTTTTGTCCTATTCGGGTATGAAAGACTATATATAATGGCACAGTACTGAGTTGTATTTGGAATAAAATACAAGATTCCATTACTCCTTTCCATATGACATACAGATTTAGTCTTTGCCATATTGGCCCTTGTAAGAACAGATCCAGAAGCAAATGATTTGATACCTTTTATTATTGGGGACTGGGTTGGTCCGAAAGCTGAAGCACTTTGTTCTTTTTGTTACATCTATGCTGGTTCAATAAAAGGTATCAAATCATTTGCTTCTGGATCCTTTCCATTTGAGCAGGAACTTCAGGGGCATTCCCAGCACTGGGTGGCAGGAAAAACTAAAACATTTTAGGTACACATCCGATACTATGAGACTTCAGGACAACACTGGCCTGATTTCACTACCACCCCCAACCCCCTTACTGACAACTTCCATGGGAGCACCCACCAACAGCATTAGATCCTGGTGACAGAGAAGTTTGGAGCCCTACTGTGGGGAAAAAGGAGGAGCTGTAGGGGCATTTTGGGAATAGTAACTGCCAAACAGTAGCCTGGGGGCAATAATAGTGCTACTGGAGCAGGAGAGAACTGAGTGTCAAGGCAGATGGTGGCAGCAGACACTCAGTAAAAACAATATGTGGAAAAAGTGCAGTGAACATAACAAAATGAAGTTATTCTGTACAGCACACAAGAACTCATGTACAGTAGTTGATCAAACCTACAGTAAGGATCCCGGAATAAATGTCTCATTTGAAATTTGTGATACCTTTCAGAGAAAACTGAGCAAACACAGACTCTGAAATGAAGAATCATTACTCTCAATTAATCTTCATGATTTAGTGATGGTGTTAAGGATGATATAGTGTCTGCTGAAATTCTAATGAAATGAAATAGTTATGTGGCATGTTTCTGTGCCAAGCTGAATCCCATCATTTCAGCGACAGTTCATTGATAACTCATGATTCAGAGTATCCTAGCAAAATGAGGTAGAATTATAAATGTCTGTGAATGTATACATAGGAACATAAGGAAAAATAATAGACATACACTAAGTAGGCCATTATAGCCCATCTAGAATATCTGATGCTTAACACAGGTTGTACATGATTTTACAAGTCTCATGCATGTGCTTATCCAACCCAGCATGGAAAGAAGCAACTGCATTACTTTTCAATAGCTTGTCCAAAGAAGTCTGGCTATATGGTGTACCAATCAAAATTAAAAAAACCTGTAATGATAGGTAGGGTTAAAAATACATTTATTATAATGCTGAAAACACATAGCAGCACCCTCTCTAACTACCAACATATTGCATCATACTGATGCTTTTTCAAAGCGTGGCTATTTGTTCAAAACGTATTACTTTTACATCACCTCCTTAAAGGTACAGTGTACAAATCACATACACTACATAACATATAAACAAAGAGCCCCTATCAGAACCACAAACAAAAAAAATCTCCAATATTAAATACATATTTACAATTGTGTAAACTTATACTAACCCTGCAACTACTAAAGCATAAATATTGTTTCTGATAGGGGCTATTTGTCTGTATGTTATGTAGTATATGTGATGTGTACACTGTACCTTTAAAGAGGTGACTTAAAAGCGATACCTTTTAAACAAATAGACACACCTTGAAAAAGTGCCAGTATGATATGAAATGTTGGCAGTTAGAGAGGGTGCTGCTATGTGTTTTTAGCATTATAATAAATGTATTTTTAACCCTACCTGTCAGTACAGTTTTTTTTTTTGGGGGGGGGGTCAGTACACTGTGTAGCTAGACTTTTTTGGACTTGCTATTGGATTTTCAAGTTATAGCACTGGTGGCGTTTCATGTAGATGCCTTTCTGCACTAGTATGCCGTACTTTCCACTAGTTCAACTGGCAAACTTTCATGAAGAGACCACTTTCTGATGCACCCATCCTCCTCCAGTGGTGCAAGTGGCAGATAAGAAGCACAGGAACTCAGGCACTGGCAAATATGAAATGCAGAATGACAATCCTCAGTCTAAAGGATAGCTGTGTCAAGGCACATCCATCTGTTTAGTCACTAGTAGATTCAATTAGCGATATTGAAGTATTTCTAGGAAAATAGCATTGTTGTACAAGTCAACTGTTGTTATGGAAACCCTGATGGGGGGTAGGAGGAAGTAAGCTGTTGGTTAACTAGGATCTGCAGCTTATCTGTTAGGTAGGAAAATGGGCAGACTAGGTGGGCCAAGTGGTCCTTATCTGCCGTCAAATTCTATGTTTCTATGTTTCTATTTCAGGTTACAGGCCTAGAACCTGTCATTATTTTGCTGGTTTAAGAATTTCAGTTCCAAAGCCAGTGGGAAGAAGTACAGGAACTTCGTTCCTGCTGCAAAAAACGTACAGGAACCAAGTTCCTGTGCATTCCTGTTCACTTTCATCACTGTCCTCTTCTAATTTCTGTTCTGTATGTCTCCCCATTTGAACTGATTATTGTGCGACCTCATGGTTTGCACACTACTTCTTCTTTGTAAGCCTTGGTATGAAAAACTTCTTTCTTAATTTGTTTTTTTGTTGTTGTTGTTGCTGGATCCCCTAATCCTCCCTCCAGAGGTCGGCTCATACCCTGTCCATGCCCCCCATGCCCAAGCATACCCCTTGGGCAGGGTCACCAGGGGGGCTCCCCCCAATGGTCATTGTAGGCGAGCCCTGGCTTACCTCCCAGGTCAGAGCCATGGGAGAGGGACCACTCCAGCAGACATCTAAGGCAGTAAGGACTGTGGCTGGGCAGGGGCATCATGCCAGAGGCCGGCAGTTTTTACATGCTGATGCTCTGGAGGTGGGGACATACAATGATGACCAGCATCCCCTCCGCCCACTCTGCATTCTGGCACCAGCTACGCAGAACCCCTAGCCTTGGCCAAGGGTCAACAAAGCATCGGGCACACTTTATGCCTCCCCCTGGAGAAAGAGACCAGTCCAGAAGATGCTCAATCCTTCTTCCCCTGGCCAGCCCTCTGACTCCTGGGTCTGTTCCCGAACCCGGGCTGTCGACATCCAAGCAGAAGTTGAACTGCTGTGCTGGTGGGCTAGCGCTTCTTTCTTAAACTTAAATACAATAATTTCAGTCCCCTCTCAACAATCTGTATTCCAAGAAGAAATGTTTAAACCTGGTTAGCCTCTGCTCACATGTTGGGTGTTTCACACCTCTGATGCATTTCATGTATCCGTGCTGCTCTTTTTTCGAGGTTATTTATGTCACCTGTTCCTTTGTTGCCAAAAACTGCATGCAGTATTCCATGTGTGGTCTAACAAGGGACCTGTGTGCCTGCATATATGTTATGTTTATATAAGTAAAACAATGTTGTAACAAAATATAGTAATGCAAAATTCAATGGAAATTTAAAATACACGTTATTTGATTTTATTGGTAGCATATACTACCAATAGAACCTGTGTTTGTGTTTTAAAAAAAAGAGATCCTGAGGCTTACAATTGGGTTGTGATGGTGTGCTTTTCTCACTGCTGCTCCTTTCCTGATCTCTCAGGTCTGCAATATTTTGATGAAGTTTTTATTGTCCTCAGGGCACACTACATAGTCATGGACTGGATATGCCTGAACAATACATATCCAACCACAGAGATCAAGCAATAACTGTGGATTCAGCTAGACATGGCAAAATCTGTAGCTTCTGGCCACCTCAAGTCACATATGTGGAGGTCTGCATGAGGGCCAGCTATGTTCTGAGGTGGAGCTAGGCCAAACACATGGCATCCAACTAAATGTAGGGTTGGCACCAGTCAGATTCCTGGCTCTGCACAGAGCTCCAATCTGTGAGAGAAAGCAGTTAAAAGGAAATAAAAAAAAAAAAAGTTATGCCCCTCATGTTGTCTTGGAGGTCTAGGAGCACCATGTATTGGGGCAAATCCTGCCCCAGTAAGGCCAGGGCTATCAGTGCTTCTAGGGTACGTAAGTGCTTTGGTAGTATCCCCTCTTGAATAGCATCAACACTCTCCACATTATCGCCATGGCACAAACCACAAGGTAAGGTTGCAAGGAGGCTGAGGGGGATTGGAAACAGAGTCCTAGCACAATGCATGCTGTGGGTGCTGTGTACAGAGGGGACACACAACAGTTTTTGCTGACAAACTGCACCTGCATAAAGGGTCTTAACCCTTTTGTGAATCAGACCCTGTGGGCATCACTTTTAAAGCAAGAACCAAGCAAAGGGCAAAGTTCCCAACCAGTGTGCAAAGTAATTCAATATGCCCAGAGTGCTATAATGAAACATCCACAGGGTACAGTTTGCCTGTGTAAAGGATGCAGGAAAATAGCCCACTGAGACTGCAGTGCAATGAAGGTGCAAACTGCAGGCGAAGACCACTGCTGGCCTATGAAGGAGAGACAGCTGGGGGTCACAGTATAGGAATTATACAAATACACAGCAGCAAACCTATTTGCTCCCAAGATCCAGGGTCCTACAACTTAATCGGATCTCTGATGTGTGCCTTTTATGTTCTCAGACACACCTAGCTTGAGGTTTGGGATGAAGCACTGCAAAGAGTAGTCGAGTGGTTCTGTCTGCTCTTATACCATAAGAAACATCTCTAGGGGGCTTTATTAACTTATTATAAATCACTCAAGTTTAGCTTGAGTGATTTATAATATGTTTAGAGGCTTTTTTTTAAATTTACTTCATCAATGGGGACAGAGTTACAGATGTATTAGGGGGTAGCCACCTGGGGTCCAGTGATCACCGTATGGTGTGGTTCAGTGTGAGAACAGTGGTGGAGTCAAACCACATGAAAGCAAGGGTCCTGGATTTCAGATAGGTCAACTTTGCAAAATTGGCAGAATGTCTCAAGACAGCCCTGGCAGGAAAGGAGGAAAGGCAGGGTGGGGATAGCGGAACAATGGGCAAATCTTAAAGAAGTCATAGCAGAAGCAACAAGCCTTTGCATTAGGCAAGTAAGTAAAATGAAGAGAAAGAAAAAAAAAACAATATGGTTCTCAATGGAAGTGGCTGGAAAGGTAAGAGAGAAAAGTTTGCCATTCAGGAGGTACAAGGAAACACAGTGGGAAGAAGACAGGGGACTGTATCTGGAAAAGCAGAGGGAGGTGGGGAAAGCAGTCAGGAATGCGAAGACACAAATAGAGGAAAGAATAGCCCAGGCAATAAAGAGAAGGGATAAGACCTTTTAAGGGCTGCAGTGGGCGTAGCCCTGCAGTCCTTTTATGATCACTCAGAAAAAGGACTCTGCATTCCTTCCAAATGAACAACATGATGAGGTAACAAAAGATTCCTCCACCTCTCTGGAACATGGAACGCTCTGCACTCACTCAACAAACAACCTAATAATAATGTACTCTGAAGAGGCAGCAAGCGGCTAGCAGAGCAGCTCTTTTAACTGTTGTCAGCCTGAGGTTTTGGGTTATTTTTCCTCACACCATTGACAATAACTTTACTCTCTCACCTATTGTTTCTAAATCAAGATGAGACAGGGCGTCAGCAGGCATACGCAGTGCATAAAACTATTTTTCGCCTGGTTTTCTTGTCCGCCTGGGTTTGGCATGCAACTGAAGGAAGGGGGTCTGTTTGAGTCAGTCGTACAAACAAGTACTTCAGTCATATCCCTGCCCCTGCCCATTTCTTCAGGTTTTTTCTTTTAGTTCTGTGCATTTGCTTCTTCTGAAGTTCCTTACTTCCAGCCTTCCCACTACTGCTTACCTCGCACATCACTCCACTCCACTCAACTTTCATATCTCACTTTGCTAGTTAGTTTCATTTTCAACTACAGTAGTTCACTTCTCTAGTTAGTTTCATTTTCAGTTAGTTAGTAGTGTATGGTGGGGTATCGGTTTCACTGGCATGTGTGTAACTTAACCGACCCGGTGGTCGTTTCCGTCGGCATGTTTCATTATGGTAGTGCTGGTAGTGGTACTACAAACAAAGAAAACTGAGTGAAGTCCAAAGTACATTACAGCAGTAAGGCTGGGCCGGTAGGTAATTTAAACTGTGAAAAATGTACCTGCCACTGAACATAAGTTCAACAAGTAGTTTCCGACTTCCACAGATTTTAAACAACACACAAAGAAAGAAATGCAATCCAGCAGGCTATAATTTTTAATTCATTATTATGTGAGCTAATTGGAAGGTGTCGGTGATTATAATTGCTCCTTAGTGGTGTACCTTATATCTAGGCCATGGAAACTGTACAGAGCAAAAAAAAGGCACTGGGTAACAGGCTTCTAAAACCGAGTAACGCTTCATTTCATAATAAGGTAAAAGGCAATGCCTTTTACATTATTATAAAATAAAGCATTACATGGTTTTAGAAGCCCATTGCCTAGTGCCGTTTTCTTTTTTTTTTTTTCTGTGCAAGACTGACTTAGCATTTCCAGGCAGTGTCAGCCGTAGGTTTGGTTTGCTGCCAGGGGAATTGTGTAGAGTCAGGTCTCTCATTTCAGGGATCAGTTTCAGAAGCACTAGTGAAACAGGTGAGATCAAGTTGTACCTGACATCAAGACAGGCCACATCAAGCTACAGGACAAGTCCAGCCATATAAATAGGAGATCAGCACCCCCAAAGAAGAAAAGCCGGGGAATGGTGTTCAAAATTCTACAAGACTTAGTTTCAGGACAATAAGTCAATGGAACAAGTATACCTGCTCATATAGTTAGCTCTGTGTGAGTAGAGGTAGAAGAATGCTAAAGGCAGTGTACAAAGGATAAGTGTGGGGTGTAGTAAATCAGAAAGTAATTAGGACCTGGAAAGGTGAATTAATTTATGGGAGGTGATGTTGATATATAGCAGTCCCTTACCAGTCACTTGGCTATATGAATAGGAACTTGATACATAGATACATAGATACATAGACAGTGTCGGCAGATAAGGGCCTATGGCCCACCCAGTCTGCCCATTTAAGTTTGTAAGTTCAGTTTATGTTTTCCAGGAAGTCTGTTGCCCCTTACCCCTGACCTCCAGAATTCCTTTATGTCTATCCCATGCATTCTTAAATCCCGTGATTGTTTCAGCCCCCACCACTTCCTCTGGCAGGGTGTTCCACTTGTCCACCACCCGTTCTGTGAAGAAATTCTTCCTCACGTTTCCTCTGAATCGTCCTCCCTCCAACTTCATCCCATGCCCTCTAGTCCTGGAACATCTTTTTTGCTTAAAAATAGTGCATTCCTGCACCCTGTTCCTCCCTGTAAGATACTTGTATGTCTCTATCATATCCCCTCTCTCCCTCCTCTCCTCCAGGGATGACTAAGTAAGAGGAGTTGTTTATGTTCTGGTAATAGGACTGCTATTCCTTACTGTGAACAGATCATTTTGCTTGAAAAAAACTGAAATATAAAAAAGTTTGCAGGAAGTGGGCTTTATACACTGTGTAACGGGGCTTATGTGCAATAACTTTCCCTCTTCCTAACTTGCCCCTGATTAACTTGCTCTGTGATATGCAGCAATCAAGATATCCTTGGACTTGCTTAAAGGGACAGTAATCATTGCAGGGGTCACTCAAATTATGAAAGTCCATTGAAATATATTTCAAATGAGATATTGGGTTTACCTGTAGGTGTCAGGAGTTCTGAGTTATGAACACCTAAATCATCTGTAAATCAAAACAAGGCAGCAGCCATTTCATTGAATAATGACACCAACAGTGATGTCACTGAGGGGTAGGCTGTACTTAACAACATGCAGCTTGCCCCTCAGTGACATCACTTCCTGTTTTAAAATGGCTGCTGCCCTCATTTACAGATTAATTAGATAGTCATATCTCAGGACTCCTGACACCTACAAGGAAGTCCAGTGCCTTGTTTGAAATATATTTTCCTGGGCTTTCACAATTTGAGTGACCCCTGCAATGTTTACTGTCTCTTTAAGGACACAGTGGGTAACACCCCCCCCCAATCAAACTGGCTCTGGACATGCAAAAAGCACAGCCTCTTGAACTGTGTTGCTTTCTGTGTGTCTCTGAGCAACTTCCTGGACATCTTTATTGTGTTTCAATCACAAGAGTGCAGTGTGCCCATTTATGGAACACATACGAACAGTGCGGCACCAGGTTTTGCAATGGAGACAGAGTAATGTGCTCCAGTATGGCGCAGTTTCCAGTTGCCTTGGTGGCACAGCTGGTAGCACAACCGGAATGGCATTCTGGGTGGCCAGGGTTCAAATCCCAGCTGAGGGACTTATTTCTTTCTCTCTTCTGTTTGTACATATCTCTTTATTGCTGCATGTCACAGAACAAATTAACAAGGGGCAGGTTGGGGTGGGAGGAGTTGACATTGTTGTAGTAGGGGGCTGCTTTGTTAAAGTGGTACTGCTCTGGGAGGGTCAGGATCTTTCTGTTGCCACCACAAAGGGGATGTGGTGTGGACTGCCACTGACATGCTGCTGTGGATCTTGCCAACTCCCCTGACAAACTTGCTGTGGTACATGCAGCAAATGGAGACCCTCAGACTTGCTCAGGGAGTCACAGTGTGTAAGGCCCCCCACCCCTACAACTTGCTCTGGGGCTGCATAGCTTTCGGCATGTTCCCACTTGGCTCCATGGAACATGAAAAGCAACACAGCTCCTTGGGCTTTGTTGCAGGGAGGGGCCTTATACACCATGTCCCTGAGCAAGTCAGAGTGTCTGAAACTCACTTTAGAGCAAACAGCAAGGTGCAGAAACCCTCCAACTTGCTCAGGGACACAAACTTCCCCTTTCAAAGTATGTCAGACTCCCACCTGCAAACTTGCTCTCATGCTGTGCTGCTTTCTGTGCAGTCTAGAGCAACAGATACTCAAGGATATGCTCAGGGACATGCAGTGTGTAAGGCCTCCCCCCTCTGAAATTGCTCTGGGGTTGCAATGCTTTCTATATGTCCCAGAGCAAGTTTTCAGGGATGGTCTTACACACTGACTCCCTGAGCAAGTCTGAGGGCTTCTGTTGCTCTGGGCTGCAGAGAAAGCAACACAGCCCAAGAGCAAGTTTGTAGGTGGGATGGAGCAATACATATTGCGATGGGGGAAGAGTGCGTGTGTCCCTGTGCCCATGCTAATTTTAAGCTGTTTTGAGCTACCATGGTCTGTATCTGACTGGTTTGTGGCAAGCAAAACTCTGCCAGGTCCACTGCAGCCCAGAACAGCTAAAACAAAATTACAATGCCTGCCAGTGCATCCTATGTTACATGGCGTGCATCTGATTGTTTCACACCCGTCTGCTGTTTGGGTTTGGGTAAGTCACAGGTGTTGAGAATTTTCTGTATGACTGTGTGCAAAGATTTCATAGCTGTGTGGCACTAGACAGATGAATCAATGAAGCGAACCTTTTGAACTGAAGGGAAATTCCCAAGCTGCCTGCTGCAGTGAGTCAGTCTGGAGGTAGAACAGCTAGAGTAGAGTGAACAGCTTGAGTGATTCGAGCAGCTGCTTCTGTGTAGTTTGCATGGGAGATTGGTGGAAAGGCTGACTTTGGCCTGTCTGCCTGCTTGCTGTTCCTTGAGAAGGAATCCTTTGAAAGGTTTAACAATCGGACTGTATCCGAACTGGAGCGTGACAAAGCCACTGAATAGTGACTAGATTTAAACCTGAAGAAAACCGAAGATTTGCTGTAACGATCGGCCTGTCAGGACTTCCAGTTGCCACAAAATTCCCAGTTTTGCTCAGAGAAAGTGATATTGCTGCTGGACTGCTATCTACATTGTGGTATGGTGATTGCTTTACTATAAATGTGCTGTTTGCTATTAGTGGGTCGCAGTTTGGTTCCCCACTGTTTAATTGTGCCACGTTTGCTGGAAGCTGCATCCAGTCTTCCCAGACTGATATCTGAACTGTCTTACTCAGCTTGGGCCTTGCCACTTTGGCTCAGCCAGCTACTCATGCCACATAGAAGACCACTGACGAGAGACTTGCCTGAAGATCAGCCCGCTGCTCAACATCACGAACAGGAATGACACCATGGTGAATCGCGTGGGTCCTGCTTCTCCTGGCAAACCAGCAAGTCATCCTGTAGTTTCCATTTCGTCCACCCTGTGTCCTGTACTGGGTAGTTTGAGTAACAATCAGTAGCTTCCTGCAACAACAGCTCAATCAAAGTGTGTCATCTGATTTAATTGTTTTGTTTAATCATCACGAACTGAGCCTCCTGGCTCCAGATTACAAATTGTGTGTGGTTGTACATGCATTTTCTTTTCATCACAGGGCTCCAACCAGCTGCAACACTGGCCTACCCCAGGCAATTTTCCAGACTAGCTCACCTCACTTCCAACTAGGTACTAAGATCGTGTGACTGTGCAGAGACTAAAAGTGCATGCATAATTGCCTGACTAGATCAGTTTCAGAATCAATCAATCTGACTATGCCCTTCCCTTGTTCAATTTCCGTGAATAAATCAGATCTAACTCTTTTTGCATTTAATCTGACTATGGTTCCAGTTTGTATCAAAAGCACTGTACTGTTGTTATTTGTTGTGCCTAATCTTATTTTACAGGGGATCTCCAGGATCGAAGTGGTGGAACCAGCCCTGCTGGTAAGTGCAAACAGTGTGGGGAATTATATGCTGAATAGGGGCTACTGTTAAAGTGTTTGCTGCATATTGTCTAGGCCACTAGAGGGGAAAGAGGGGGGTTACAGTGTCCTGGAGGGCAGTACTCAGGTTAGCCTTGCTATTAAAACCCTGTCCTCCAGATAGAGGCACCCGTTTCAGTACCCAGGCCTCTTAACCTGCTACTAGCCAAGCAGGCAGGGGTAGTAGCCCTTGGGATAGTGCCACCTAGGGGTTACATCTTGGAGGCACCACTGGGATTAGCTCCCCCTAGAGGTCAACATCAAGAATTATTGTCAAAGAGTAACGGCTACTCCAGTAGAAATGACTGTACACCAGTTGGTGGGGTGGTATACGGGGCAGGAGACTGACCCCCATAATGCTTTGCTAATACTGGATATACCTATGGGCATTAATAAGGACACTGTTGAAGGGGTGCCTTCTAAAGTTGAATGTTTGGAAAAAGCTGTAGTGGTGGGTCGACAGGCTGATTTAACTGCCCAAACTCTCATGGTCTTGGTGGAGTGTAGCGACCCCCTGGGCAGTTCAAAGGTGCCCCTGACTATCATTCTGGAGGGGTTCCCAGAAGCCTGGAGGGTGATAACCAAAGATGGCAAGGATCCCTTAGAGGGTGAGCCCCCACCGTTATCCGAGTCTTTTGAGGAGAAGTTTGCCAAATTGTTACTGGAGGAGGGTAAAGCTGTAGAAGATTTAAAAAAAATGATTCCTGCCACCTGGGAGTGTCCCTTTCCCGCTGTCCACACCCACCTCAGCACCTGTTTTTTCACCAACTTCTATACCTGCCTCTGAGCCAGCAGGTAGTCATGACCCTTACTGCAAGCTCAAGGTATTCTTTGGAAACCGTTCTACTCCTAATGGGGAAGTCGACCTGGAGACCTGGATAGACTCTGCTTCTCTTGTGGTACAAGACTGGCAATGCTCAGAGGCCGAAAAAAGGAACCACCTAGGGGAAGTCTCCAGGGGCCCACCCTACATGCTTTTCACTCCCTGAGGTCCACTGACCCTGATGCCAAAGCCCAAGACTACTTAGTGGCCCTTGTAAATATGTTTGGGGGCACCACTAGTGTTGAGGCTTTGAAATGGAAACTTAAAGTTGTTAAACAACTTCAGGGGGAATTGTTATATGCCTATATGGATCAATTATTTATTTTTATTTATTTTATTTATTTATTGAATAGAATCAGAATTACAATCCTTTGAGTCATAGACTCTTTTGGAAAGGCTCCATGTCAGATCAAAGTAAAAAAAAAGACACACATACAGTAAGAAATACACATACAGTATTAAAGTAACAGTACGAGGTTATGCAGTCCTAGCTTAATCTTATTTAGATGGTTACATTATCTGGGAGCATGCAAGATGTCCCGTGTCAGATAGTACAGGATGCAGTTTTGTAGGATCTTGAGGGACCCCGAGTCAAATATCTGGACAGGGCAAAAAGGAAAGTAGGGAGACATAGGAAGGATTAGAGGGAATCCTGCAAACCATTTTTTGGAAAGGAGGCTGGGCCTCTACTGAGGTGGACCAGGTAAGACTGGATCATATACTCTGCTCTGCCCAGCACTCCAGCTGGGTGTTGCTCAAATTGCAACTGCACCAAAGGAAATCTGGTCCCTTGCCCTTCCGTTTGTTGATGAAGGAGGTACGGGAAGTTGAGGAGGAGGAATGCTTTCAGGAGCTCTGCACAGTCATAGCTGCCACAACCCCTGCTCCAGGTGTGGGATCAGTCGCTGATGGCCTGGAATTACAGAAATTACATGACGGAATCCGAGAACTAAATGCCAGCCCTGGGGGGCCCAGCAAGAGAGGGACTGCCATGGATGCTCCGCCATGGGATGAACTGCTGAGGGAGTTCAGAGAAACAAAAAACAGTCTCTTTATGAAGGCCGCTCCTGCGGGTACAGGCCCCGATCCTTATCCTACTGCATCTGCTATGGGGGTGGGGGTGTACACCCAGGCATCTCCTGCTGACAGAAGCTCAAAAATTGATGACTTGACTACGGAAGTGAGAGAATTGATGAGACATCTCCAAATGCTCACCACACTGAATACATAGGTGGAACTAAGGTTTTCTGTTGGTAGTACCCTGCCTCTGCTCCCAATGTGATGTCTCGGGCCACACCAGACCCCAGAAAGCATATTTTGTCATAATTGTGGGAAGGATGGTCACATGAGGAGAGAATGCTGGTCCCCAAAAGGCCTAGATAAAGTTGTATACAGACTTCAAGGGGAGCTTCGGAAAGCGAGACCATGGTCGAGGAACGCAGGAAATGACCGCAGTGCAGGATCAAGAAATCCTAACTCAAACTTTTTTGTGGCTAAATTGTCTGTCCAAGCCTCTGCTACTACCTCTCCAGACTGGTCCAGAATAGTAGGCCCTTCGATGGAGACTTCTGACTGTGAATGGTGTCCATGCTTGGGCTGTGTGCGATAGTGGGTCACAAGTGACCATTCTATTCCAGGACTGGTATGACAAACAGTTATCTGATGTACCATTACAATCTTTGGTAAGGTCTGCATGTGTTGGGCCTGAGCGACAAGTCTTATCCCTACCTAGGATATGTCCGGCTCTGGCTGTCTTTCCCTGTGACTGTAACTGGTGTAGATGAACAAGTAGAGACACTAGCCCTGGTGTGCCCTCCTATGGGATTGTATGATGGGATTCTCCTGCTCATTGGAACCAATGCCCACATGTTTGGAAGACTAGTGCAGCTGTGTAAAGAGAAACAAGGGAAATGGACTGGGCGGGCACTGAGAATTCCAGCCCTGATAAAGTGAGCCTATGATCTCCAAAAACGGACTACCGAAGCAGACAGAGATGAGCCGGTGAAGATAGTGTGGAAGAAGGATCCTGATTCACTGGTACTACCTCCCAATGCTCAGTACACCATTCATGGAGTGGTTCGCATTAGAAAGGATGTGAAAAATAAAATACTGATGCTAGATGCCCCTATTGAGGGGCAGTTGACTGAGGGGTTATTGGTTAAACCCAGTATCCTACCTGCCCTGGACCATGCCTATGCATGGTGAGTGATGGTCCAAGTCCAGAATGTGTCTGATTGAGAAATTTGAGAGAACAGGGGGTGTACACTAGCAATGGTACACTGTGTGGACACTACAGTGCTGCCTGGCAACAAATATGCCAGTGAGAAGGGGGAGGTACCCCAGACCTATTCGACTTTGGTGACTCCCCATTGCCTTCTGAATGGAAGACTCAAGTCAGTAGGAAACTTGCCCAGACAGACCAAATGTTTTCCTTAAAGGAGTGGGATGTGGGGTGCATTCATGGTGCTGAGCATACTAACAGGCTTCACGATGACAGACCTTTTAGAGAGCAGTCCCGCCGCCTTGCCCCAGCTGATATAGTAGATGTTCGGAGGCACTTACAGGAGATGCTAGCTGCTGGCATTATTCAAGAGTCAAGAAGTCTCTATGCGTCTCCAATCGTAGTCGTACTTAAGAAGAATGGGTCCATGAGGATGTGTCTGGATTATCAGACTTTAAATAGACAGACTGTACCAGATCAATATACCATGCCCCACATACAGGATGCCCTGGACTGCCTGAATGGGAGTCAGTGGTTTTCAGTACTCGATCTATGCAGCAGGTACTACCAAATCCCGATGGCTCCTGAGGACCATGAGAAAACAGCCTTAATTTGTCCCTTGGGGTTTTACAAATTTCTAAAGATGCCTCAGGGGGTCTCGGGTGCCCCTGCTACTTCCAGAGATTGATGGAACATGCAGTAGGGGACATGAATCTGCTAGAATACTTAGTATACCTGGATGATGTCATCATCTTTGGACGTACCCTCAAAGGGCATGAAACCAGATTATTCAAAGTCCTTGACCATCTGGAAGAATTCAGCCTCAAGCTGTCTATAGACAAGTGTAAGTTTTTCCAATGGTCTGTAAAATATGTGGGACACTTAGTGTCAGCTGAGGGGATACAGACAGACCCCAGCAAAGTAGAGTCCCTGATCACCTGGCCTCAACCAACTAACTTAAAAGAACTGCAATATTTCTTGGGGTTCTGTGGCAATTATCGGAGGTTCATTAAAGACTATTCAAAAGTAATCTGGCCACTTCCTAATTTCACTCGAGGTTATCCTCTTACCAACCGCAGGTATAAGAAGGGATCCCTCAAGGAAGAAGAAAAGGTGTATTTCCGAACAGGTGAACCATTTGGAGCTCATTGGACCACTGAGTGTGAGGCGGTGTTCTTTGACCAGCTCACTCACACCCCAGTGCTTGCCTATGCTGACCCTACCAAGCCATATGTCCTGCATATGGTTGCCAGCCTGAAAGGACTCAGGCCATGTTGTATCAAGATAAAGAAGATGGCCTGAGACCTGTGGCTTTCACCAGTAGTAATTTGACACCATCTGAACGAAACTATCCTGTTCACAAGTTGGAGTTTCTCACTCTAAAGTGGGCCATAGTTGACCAATTTCATGAGTACCTTTATGAGGCCAAAATATTGGTAATAACTGATAACAACCCTCTAACATATGTACAGACCTCAGCAAAGTTGGATGCCACTAGCCACCAGTGGCTTTCTGCTCTGTCAACTTACAATTACGTGGTTGAATACCGCCCTGGACTGAACCATATTGATGCTGATGCTCCTTCTCAGTGGCCAAGCCCCCAAGACAACAGGGTGAGGCTGTCAGAACACTCTGTTAAATCACTGTGCCAAAAATTTGATAAAGACGAGCAGCCCTCTGCAGATACAGTGGACTGTTTGGTGGACTGTTTGGGGCCCCCCCGATACTTGCATACTTGCAGCCTATTGTCATTTTTCTGCATTGGACATCAGTGCCCTGCCTCAGTTTGATAATGACAGTATTCAGAGGGTCCAATCCCAAGATCCAATAATCCAGGCCGCACTTGATGCCCTATGTGCCGGGAAAGATGTGTCTAAACTACGTTCTACCGACTAAAGGACTGTATTATTACTCAAAGAAGGCCCCCGACTAAAGTTGCAAGACCAGTTACTATATCGCAAGACAGTAGATTGTCGAGGTCAGTTGGACAAGAAACAGTTGGTGCTACCTACAGCCTTCAAGCAGCTGGTGTTGAGGTCCCTGCACAACCACATGGGACACCTTGGTATTGACCAGATCCTCGACCTGGTGAGATCCAGATTCAGTTTGCCAAAAATGGGGGCGATGTTGAACACCATGTCAAAATCTGCAGTAGGTACCTTCAGAGAAATGCCGTGCCTCAGAAAGCTGCTCCTCTTGTTAACATATCAACCAGTGCCCCCATGGAACTGGTTTGCATAGACTTCTTGTGTCTGGAGCCTGATCAAAAGAACATTGGCAATGTATTGGTAGTAACTGATCACTTTACCCGATATGCCCAAGCTTTCCCGACCAAGGATCAGAAGGCCTCTACGGTGGCCAAGGTGCTAGTAGAAAAGTTCTTTGTCCATTATGGTGCGCTCCAACATATCCTTTCTGATCAAGGAAGGGACTTTGAGAGCAGACTGATTAAGGAGATGCTCTCCCTGTAGGGGGTGTGAAAGTCTAGAACCACTCCTTACCACCCACAGGTTGCCCTCCAACCTGAACGCTTTAACAGGACTCCCCTGGATATGTTGGGCACTCTTCATCCCAAAGACAAGTCCAAATGGAGCCTACAAATTAGCACCTTGGTACACACTTACAATTGCACCAAAAGTGATGCTACTGGGTTCTCTCCCTGTCGCCTCATGTTCGGGAGAGAAGCCCGGTTGCCCGTAGATGTCTTTTTTGGAGTCTCCCCAGATGGGGTCAGAGCTGAGAATTATTTACAATAGGTGCAGAAACTGAAAGCTCAGTTGAACCATGCATACCAGTAGGCTCAAACAATGGCTGCCAAATGAAACCTTGCTAACATAGAGAGATATTATCAACGGGTGGAGGCCCAAGAGTTGTTGCCCGGGGATCGAGTGCTATTAAGTAACTTGGGACTGCATGGCAAGCATAAAATCTCCAACAGGTGGCATCATCTTGCATATGTAATAGTCAGTAAGTTGGATGATTTACCTGTGTACAAATTGTGCCATGAGAATGACTCTAAAGCTGTCAAGGCCATGTACAAAAAACACCTACTGCCTATTGGTCAAGCGATCATTGATGCTGAACCATCAGACGTTGACTCTCCTAGGCCGGTGACTCGAGCTGCTGCTAAAAAGAAACAGTCGACATGCCCCAGTTGTTACAGATTCAAGGTCTTCCCCCCGGCATGCTCAGAATGATAGTGACTGTCAGTCCACCTCTAATGATAGTGAGTGTGACAATGTTTATTACCCTTCTCATGAACTGAGTCAACTGTTTCGAGGTAACCCTATGTATAATCATGGGGAAAAGCTGGGCCCTCAGGACTGCCTAACCCTCCATCTTCTTCCCTGGAACCAATGCTCCCTGAAAGTGAAGTGCAGAGTGTTGCGTCTGAAGCTGCAGAATCTTTGTGTCTGGTAGAACTCTTTGAACTGCCCAAGGAGGAATCTGATGTGGTAAATCTCCCTGGTGCCATACCAGAACTTAATGAACAATATGAAAGTGTTGACAGCATCCCTTCAGTGCTGTAAAGTCTAATTGTGCCAGAGTCTCCTCAGAATGAGCAACCTGGGCCCTCTTCAGAAGATAATAATGAGCAAAGTATTGTGGAGACAGAGCCTACAGAGCCAGGAGCTGATAGTGTTCCCAAGCTGGACATTTCAACCAGTGCAGAGGCATCCCTCACTACAGGAGAAGAAACCCATGTCAGTGTTGACCGCCCAGAGCCTGTGTCTGCTCCCCCAGAAAGTCTGGGTGAGCTGTTAAGCCAGTGATGCACTTTAGCTATGACTCCCCTGGGAGGCTTGTGGATTCGCTTCTCAATGTTGTTCATAAGGGTGTTTACATTTCCAAGAGCTCACTGCCCAAACTGAGCCTGTATGCCACTTCTAAGTTAATTATTCTACCCTCAGAATGTGGTGCCCCTGTCCCATCTAGGTTATTCAAAGTGCAAGAAACTATTACATGAAAAGTACAGTAATGTGTTAAGTTTATGCTTACTGATGCCTCAGTCATTACTGTATTCTGTAGTAATGTCACATATATAACATATCATATATTGTCTTTTCCCCATGCTATTATGGTATAGACTCAATGTGGATGCCAAGCTCTTTCCAGGCGAGGACAGGTGTAATCCTTCTGCAAATGGGGGTTCCTGAAAGTCTTCCTTGGGTGTACCTAAATGCCCACTGCCAGGCTGGTGTCCTGTGTTTTAGCATTTATAAGTGTTTGTATGAGACTGCCTTAATGCCTCTGTGCTCTGTCACTTTAAGAGCTGCCTATAACGTGGTGCTTATTTTATCTGGGTGGGGGGCTGAGTGTTCCTAAGCTCAAGCCCAGCCCGAGCTGCCAGATAATCGCTCCGTGCTGTCATCGCTATTTGTGCAGAGGGAGCTCTGTTAGAAGCTGTACTTATTGGCTGATTATCTATTAGAATAGTAATGATATTGTAGTTTGTCTAACCTGCCTTCATTGCAGCATGGACAGTTCTGTTTATCACCGCCACCTTGGTTCTGGACTGCTTATTTGGACCAATCAGTACCTTTGGGGGCCCTAAAATGGAGTCTTCCCCCAGGGGTCTTGTGGGAGTGAATTACTGTATGAATTGTAGTTTTGAGACTTTGGTGCCTAAATGCACCTGGAGGGGGAGCCCTTACTTTTGACAGACAGATGAATCAACGAATCGAACCTTTTGGACCAAAGGGAAATTCCCAAGCTGCCTGCTGCAGTGAGTCAGTCTGGAGGTAGAGCTTGGCGAGTGAACAGCTCGAGTGATTCAAGCAGCTGCTCCTACATAGTTTGTGTGGGAGATTGGTGGAAAGGCTGACTTTGGCCTGTCTGCCTGCTGTCCCTTGAGAGGGAATCCTTTGAAAGGTTTAGCAATCAAACTGTATCCTAATTGGAGTGTGACAAAGCCATTGAAGAGTGACCAGATTTAAACCTGAAGAAGACCGAAGATTTGCTGTACACGATCGGCCTGTCAGGACTTTCAGTTGCCACAAAATTCCCGGTTTTGCTCAGAGACACTGATACTGCTGCCAGACTGCTATCCGCATTGTGGTATGGTGATTGCTTTACTATAAATGTGCTGTTTGCTATTAGTGGGTTGCGATTTTAAATCCCCATTGTTTAACTGTGCCACGCTTGCTGGAAGCTGCATCCAGCCTTCCCAGACTGATATCTGAACTGTCTTACCTGGCCTGGGCCCTGCCATTTTGGCCCAGACAGCTACTCGTGCCATGTAGAAGACCATTGACGAGAGACCTGCCTGGGGATCAGCCCCCTGCTCAACATCACAAACAGGAACAACACCACGGTGAATTGTGTGGGCCCTTCTTCTCCTGGCAAACCAGCAAGTCATCCTTCAGTCTCCATTTTGTCCATCCTGTGTCCTGTACTGGGTAGCGTGAGTAACAATCAGGGTAGCTCCCTGCAACAACAGCTCAATCAAAGTGTGTCATCTGATTTAATTGTTTTGTGTAATCATCATGAACTGAGCCTTCTGGCTCAGGATTACAAATTTTGTGTGGTTGTGCATGCCTTTTCTTTTCATCACAGGGCCCCAACCAGCTGTGACGCCGGCCTGCCACGGGCAACGTTCCAGGCTAGCCCACCTTACTTCCAACTGGGTACCCAGAGTGTGTGACTGTGCAGGGACGAAAAGTGCATGCATAATTGCCTGACTAGATCAGTTTCAGAATCAATAAACCTGATTATGCCCTTCCCTTGTTCAATTCCCGTGAATAAATCAGATCTAACTATTTTTGCATTTAATCTGACTGTGGTTCCAGTTTGTATCAAAAGCACTGTACTGTTGTTATTCGCTGTACCTAACCTTGCTTTACAGGGGGCTCCAGAGTTGAACTGGTGGAACCAGCTCTGGTGGTAAGTGCAAACAGTGTGGGGAATTGTATGCTGAATAGGGGCTACTGTGAAAGTGTTTGCTGCATATTATCTACACCACTAGAGGGGAAAGAGGGGGGTTACAGTGTCCCGGAGGGCTGTAACCAGGTTAGCCTTGCTACTAACATCCCTGTCCTCCAGGTGGAGGCGCCCATTTCAGTACCCAGGCCCCTTAACCTGCTACTAGCCAAGCAGGCAGGGGTAGTAGCCCTTGGGATAGTGCCACCTAGGGGTTACACAGGTAGTACTGATATATCAACTAATAAATTAAGGGATAAACTGTGCCCCAGCTTGCATAATAATGATGTAAAGATATCGAGGGGTTCCTGTTACATTGTTTATATTTATGAACAGAACCCCATGATAGCTTTATACCCTCTTATTTATCTTTACTTTGGTGTAGTTTAATTTTTATAAAGAAGTTCTGAAGTTTATTGTTTAAAACTGTAAGCGGCATAGTGCTTGTAAAAGTGTTTTACATGAAAGTGATGTTGGGACTGAATCTATTCTTTTGTCATACCCAATTGTTCAGTGCTGGTTTTAGCACTGAACAATAATATGACTGCAAAATACTGTAGTTTATATAGTAATTGTCGTTCACTTTGCATTAAGGCTGTAACAAAACAGTAGGTTCCTAAGTTACTGCTGTCACACGCATCACCTGACACTAAATGTTCAATGTGCCTGTGCAGCTGGATTCATGCTTGTGTAATGTAGATAATCTTTGGCTGTCCGCCTCTCTATCCATGGGATGTACCACCCCATAGGGGTACGAAGGCAAGGAACCCTAGGGGAGGGTTCCACCCCTTGAGATGCTGTGGGAGTGATTCCCTTGGCTAATGGTACCTTAGGAAGAAGCCCCAAAAGAATGTGAAGCAAAACATACAAGGTAGTGAACATTTATTGGGGATGAGGACCTGTATGTAGGTCGGTTGGTAGTATGGGTTCAGTTGGTAGCATGGGTCAGTTGGTAATATGTTTAAGTAGAGTAGGCAGGAAACAACAGGTGAATTGTGACCCACTCAGAGGTCTAAAGGTACCTTAGGAAGAAGCTCATGGAGGCGAGAGCAGTGCCACATGGAGGAGGAGGGTGGATGGAGGGGCAAGGAAAAAATGCTTGTGTGTAGAATGAGGAGAGCAGCCTTTAAATAGACCCCTTGAACTACAGGCTGTAGCCTTCCAATTCAAATGTGCCCGTGCAACTGGCTTCATGCTTGTGCAATGTAGGTGAATAGTGACCCACTCAGAGGTCTGACTGTGAGGTCTGGAGGCCTGGCTTCCTGAGGAGAGAGAGAACAGCCAAAAGGGGGAAACGGGACATGTACAGGATGGCCACCCACTCCATCCAACAGTGGAAACCTACCTAAGTGACCTAGGGATTATTGCCTAAAGCTAACTAAATATTATGTCCTGTGGCATGGAGGAGAGAAAAAAAAACATTTGAGGAGGAAATCTCTGGGGATCCAAGGCCTAAGTCCCCTTCCCTCCAGTCTTGGGATGTTTTTGATTAGCGACAGCTCTGCTGCTGTAATTTGAAAACTCAAAGGGGGTGGAAAATACCCCAATTTGGAGGAATGCTCTCTTCTATCCCTCTAATGGGAATGCCATGAAGGATTGCTAGGCTAACTCTGCAACACTGCTCCTCCAAGGCAGGAGGAGGAAAGGGAAGACTGCTGAGGTGCTCAGCTGGCCTACCTATCTAAAAACAAATTAGGTGAACCAGAGGCAGTCATAGGGAGAATAGCTTTGAAGGGTGCCTCTGAACCCACTCGGGCAGCTAAAGAGGCCCTTCATGAGAGCCCTACCTCTTCGCTGCTGAAGTCTTGATGCTACATTGAGAGGTGCCATAGGTGCGGTTGATGACCGAAGGTCATTCCCAGCTATGGGCCAGGTTGGAAGGATCTCGCCCCAAGCTTCACATGCTCAAGATGTGGACTTCAAGGGTACAGGGTGAGACCATCGGCTGCAGGGCAAACCTTGTGTCATGATAACTAATGGTTGAGGTTGGCATGCCTCCGTGGAGAGCTTAAAGGAATGCTGAACATTGTACACCTTCATGTAGGGCAGACATTTTTTAACGCAAGCATATAGCAGAAAACTTCCGTGTAAGCAATGATTGGACCTGCACGTAGGTCTATGAGGCAGAGTAAGCACTGCTCGTAGATCAGAGAGGCAGCAATTCACATAACTTGCAGGGAGGCAAGCCAACCAGTCCCATTAAGAAGCCAATGAAAGGTGACATAAATACTCAGAGGATTTTTGCAGTGGAGGTAGGATTCGAACATAAACAATTTGGACTGCATGGGGCCACGACTTCACCACAACCCCCAGTCCCTGCCACAGGAAAAACAAGGAAGCAACAGTAAAGCACTGTGACCCACATGCAGATTTTAAAACTAGTTTACAGTGACAGCTGTAGCTGTGCTGACCTCCAGAGTATGATGAAGCAGTATACAAAAGTAATGAGCAGCATCCAGCAGCAAATAGTTACAGCTTCTAGGAGCAGCCAAGCTAAACGAACAGTGGAATTGCAGGGACAGGCAATGTACTGAAACAACAGCAAGGATTCCTGGTGCAATTGCATGAAAGCAGGTTTAAATGCCATGGGCTAGCTTTGCAGTGTGAGCCTGCACAGGTGCAAACAATTAAGGTTGATAAGTACTGAGGCAGGAAGCAGGGAAGCAGGAACTGAGCTGAAACACAGATAATAATTGCAGTTGCACTGGAGGTTTGCTGAAAGCTGGGAGCCAAATAGCACCAGTACAGGATTAACACGATACAGACAAGTGAACAGGAAGCTAGAAAACCAGAAAGCCCCCAAAAAGGAAAATGCAAACAAAACTCAAACACAGGAGGACAGGAATAAGCAACACATAGAAACACACAGCAGCTGGAGGCAAGTAATACTAACCAAAAGCAGGAGGACATAAAACAAAAGTCCAGCAGAAACCAAGCAGCCCACAGCACTGCAACACGGTGGGGGGGGGTCAGCAGGCTTCTGGGGAAAAGACTGACCAACAGAGCCTCCGACTGCAAGGGAAAAAATGTTTGTGTGTGGAGTGAGGATAGCAGCCCTCAAATAGACCAAAGTGGGGGTGGCCAGTTGCACTGCCCCCTTGAACTACAGGCAGTAGCCTTCCAATTACAAGTACAATGGGACAGACTCTTGTAAATACAGGTAGAGTGGTAATAGAAAAGATAACAAAATATGTTGCCAAAGTGTCTGATGTTTGAGCATGTTTTTTAACATAGTAATTTAAGGTTGGAAGGACTCTGGGTGCACAATGTCCCCCCCCCCAGTAGCTGGAATGAAGCAAGTATGCTTTAAAAAGCTTAAACACAAAACAGTGTCAAGTTATCTATGATGGGAACCAGATAACTAGCAGGGGGGAGATTCAAGAAAGATGTCCACATGCACTTTTTCATAGAAAGAGTGGTTGACAGGTGGAACAAGGTGCCAGATGAAGTGATAAAGGCCAGATCAGTACCCAGTTGTCAGTAGGGATGGGACAGGCTTAAGGGCTTAGTTAGAAGAGTGGTGTTAGAAACTGAGGAGCGAGATGGCCACTAGGGTCAGTGCACAGTACTTGGTTAGGGTGGGCAGACAAGATGGATCAATAGGCCTTTTACTGCCATTGCTATCAGTATATATGTGGCAGAGGAGGTTGAAAAGGGGCATGATCATGGTTTTCCAAACACTAAAGGGGTCAACAGTGACAGAACTAGAGGATATGTCCTTAAATGGGGGGGGGGGGAGCAGAATAAAGTAAAACATTAGACAGCATTACCTGACACTTGTGGAATGGCCTACCTCATTAGGTTTTGAAAAGTAGCAATCTTCAGGCTTTCAAAGCAGGACTAGACAGGGTCCTGAGGGAGAATCTTATTAAAGGCTACACAGCTTGAGAAGGGTGTAGCCACTGCCATGCTGTAGGAGGGAACAGACAGGATGGATCCTCAGTCTCTTCTGTCATCACAATACTGTGTTAATCTGCATAGTCACGGCCATGCTGCAGGAGACACAGGCAAAATGGACCCCAAGTCATTTCCATCAACACAATACTATGTTACTGTGTATAGTCACTGCCTTGCAGCAGAAGGGGCAGACAAGATGAACCCCAAGTCACTTCCGTTATCACATACCTCTGTTACTATGTATAGTCACTGCCATACTGAGGGAGTGGCTGACAAGATGGACTTTCAGTCCATTCCATCATCACAATATTGCATTACTCTGTATAGTCACTGCTGTGCAGCAGGAGGGACAGATAAGATGGACCCCATGTCCCTTCCATCATCACAATACTGTTTCATTATGTGTAGTCCCTGCTGTGTTGCAGAAGTGGCAGAGAATATGAACCCCAAGTCCCTTGTGCAATAGCAACACTATGTCAGCATTGAAGTTATTAGATTTGATGAACGCTCAGAATGGTTTAATGAGCTTTTAAAATACATAGGGCCTCCCTATCTGGATGAAGCCTGCACGCTTTCCCATCTGGATTGCAGTCATCCACCATGTTTCTTCTCATCTTAGCTATCCTCTGTCCTCATCTCCATCTCCTCCTTTCCTCTGTCTGCTCTTCCCTCCCTCCCTCCTACTCCCATCGCACCTCTCCCTCCCCCACCTGCCTATCTTTATATCTGCCCTTCAACCCCCACTCACCCTGATGTTCTGGTTGCTGTCTTATACCTGCTCCTAGGCTCCACTTGGAAACTTTCTGGCACCTCCTTCCCCCTTCTTCTCCTCCCCCAACTCCTTGTAACCTTGCTACTCCTAGTGGCATAATCCTGGTCCTGCTCCCACCTCCCCAATGTAGCTTCTCAAAGGACTGCAAATTGTCCACCTTAGGATCCGCAGCCTTCTCCCAAAGCTGGATCTGTTGCAGTTACTCATGGAAACCTCCACCCAGATATTCTTGGAGTCTTGGCTCTCTTACCAGTGCGAAGTGTCCGCAGTGTCCATACCTGGTTACTCTGTAGCTAGGTATGATTACTATAAGAAAGGTGGAGGGTGTTGCAGTCTGTTTCTCCTCGCTATCCAGATGGCACCTGTGCTATCGGTATCCTCCTCCACCTACAAACTACTGCTCCTCAAACTCACCCGCCTTTTCACAATCTCACTTTTACTTGCAGAAGTGTTCTGCTGTTCTGTCCCTTGCTTTAGTCACTGAACTTCTCACCTCCATCTGTTCCCACTCCTCATTTGGTGAGTTGCTGATACTTGGGGATTTAAACTGTAATTGCCCCCCCCCCCCAGTCACAAATCCTTGAACCACACACTTCTGGACTGGGGACTCTCTTCTCAAGTCACTGTTTTGTTGATGTAGGTATCCTCCCAGGCACACTCGAAGACCATCTCCACCTTCTGTGTATGCAAGATCCATCACTCTAAATCCCCCTAAAATCATTATCCTGCTGTCCTTCCCTTTCAGGCCCTACAAGAATACCTCCAACCCAGGACACCCCAAATCTGGACTCCCTAACTGTGATGGAGCAGGTCTAACACCTAACAACCCTGTAGGGTAAGTAGCATATAACAAAGTGACCACACCATTGAAATATGTAGCAACTTGAGTTATTTATTTAGTTTTGTGGCCTGGAAATAAGAGATATTTTCAGCGTCATCCCTACCTGGTGTTTGTTGCTCTCCACTGACCAGTTCCAACCTTGCTTACTTATGAGATTTGATAGAAGGCTTCAAGGTGGTAAGGCTGCAGGCACATATAGAGACTAATCGCCCCCCCCCATCGATGTCTTTTGCAGCTGTTAGACTCTTCCCACCCAACCCCCTCCAGGCTCTTACTTACCGATCAGGAGTCCAATGCTGTAATTCTGTCTGGACCACAGACACGTCTTCACTCTTCAAAGTCGGATCACAAACTAAGGAAACAAGTATGCAGTTCAATGTATTTCATCAGGGTTTTGAACTTAATGCCATAACTTGGCGATTTTTGCATATTTTTGGCCCAGATTTTCAACATGCCTTCTTTAGGACCCCCTACCTCATGAATGATGGCACTATCATCAGGTAGATTTGTCCCAAAATGTGATTTTGTGGTTCCTGTGCAAAATCACCTTTCCGGCAGGAGTTGAAAATTGTATCTGCCCTTATTCATGAGGTGGGGCCATAAGAAGGCTATGTTGAACAACTGTTGCAAAAATATTAAAAAACAACAAAGTTAGGAGCCTACACTGAATTTTGTGAATGTGGGCTCATAACTTTGGTAATTTTCAATATTTTTCCCACAGATTCGCAACACAGCCATGTCTTTACAATGTCTCATGAGTGTGACAGCTGTCATTTTTCAAATCCTGGCCAAAATGTTTTTTTTTTAATATCCAGAAACCGATTTCGCAGTCCCTGTACAAAATCTCCTTTTGGACAGGACTTGAACATTTTCTCTGCCCTTTTTCATAAGGCAGGGTCATAACAAGGCTATGTTGAAAATTTGGTGTAAAAATATTACAAAACAACAAATGTATGACCCTATGTTACATTTTGCGAATGTAGACTCATAACTTTGGTAATTTTCACTATTTTTACCCCAAACACATCACCTGCAGCCCTATCAGCTCCCACCAGAGTTTATTTAGGTATGTTAGTGAAAGAAAAAAGTCCAGGGGAGGGATTGTGAGACTACAAAGGGAAGAAGGGGTGTGTGCATAACCTATCAAAGAGACAGGAATCCACCACAGGCAGGAGCCAGGATTTTTGGAAGCATCCAACACCTGCACAAAAATAAAAAATAAAATAAAAATGGGTAGATGTGGAGGAAGGAACAAGTATAGGCACATAAAGAGTTTTGAGAGTGAGAGAGAGAGAGAGAGAGAGAGAGAGAAGGACATCACCTACAGATATTGAATCTCTCTGAATTCAAACTAAATCAACATCAGGAATCAATTCTGAAATGTGGATTAACATTTATTCCGACACCGGTGGTAAGTGATTTCAACCTCTTTGTGGACTTAAACAAGATTTTTTTTAGAAAACTCCATTTGAAATTGCACTTCCATAAGACCCAACATCTGGATACAGAAATGGGGTTTGCACGTGAAGAAACCTCTGATTTCCCAGAAGATCAAGACCTTGATTTACTGATAAGAGAAATGACCTATTTGGATCAGGAAAGGGACTTAAATACTGATATAATGACCTTGAGGGGACTAGAAGAATCCGGGGTTTTATGTTCAAGCCCCACCAGGGAACCTGATTTTCCAGAAATTGACTTGGACTTAAATACTTTGGAGAATTATTAATGAGGGAACAAGACTTTGAACCAGAAAGGACTCCCCCTCTGGTTTTAGAAGGTAATGGCTTATTAAATGCTAGCCAAAATTTTTAAAACATGAGAAAAATTTGGTTTCGACCAAACTCTGAATTCTTTCCTAAGACACATAATGCAGCTATTTGTTCATTTGGAAAAACTGTCATTAGTCAAGTAACAACCTTACCTAACAACAGTACTGTCACCAAAAGATGCAATTTGACTAAGTAGTAAGGAGAAGCACTTAAATCTCTCACTATGGGAAAAACAATAGTAATAAAACTAGCTGACAAGGGTGGCAATATTGTTATTATGGACAAGGAAAAGCACAGACAAACAGTATTAGGATTACTGAATAATGTAAAGAACTATGAAATACTACCTGGTAATCCTAAAGCTAAATATAAGAAGGAACTGAATAACATACTTATGGAAGCTACAACTAAGGGGGAAATTACAGAGGCAGAGTATGGTTATTTATAGAAGGAATATCCAGTGGTGCTTGAATTTTATATATTTTTCACAAACTGCATAAAAACAGAGAATCACCACTGGGGAGACTGATAGTATCTGAAATGGGGTGTATGTCGCAAAGTTTGGGGAAATTTATGGATTTTTTCCTACAGCCACTTGTAAATAATTTAGGATTGCATATAAAAGATACCACAGATTTTCTGAGTGAAATACAGGATCTAAAATGGGAAAGTGACTACAGTTGGTTGAGCATAGATGTGGAATCATTATATACTTCTATATACCACACAGATGGACTATGTGCAACTAAAAAGTTTCTAAACAAATACCAAGAAACAGATGAGGTACCAACCAAATTCACTTTAAATTCTTTGTACTTCATCCTGAAACACAATTTTGTTGAGTTTGAGGGTACTTTTTATGAACAAAAATGTGGCACTCAATGGGTGTATCAATGGCACCAAGTTATGCCAATCTGTTTCTTGGTGACTGGAAAGAGACTTTAGTGCTGAATGAAAATGCAAACCCATTTTTTAAACACATAATAAAATGGCATCATTTTATTGACAATGTGGCATGCATCTGGAAAGGGAATAGACAGGAAGCACAGAATTTCATGGGGTGGTTGAACAACAACCCCCTTAATTTAAATTTCACTTCCACACATGACCCTACAGAACTAAAGCTTTTGGATCTACATTTGAGTGTAGAACAGGAAAATATAGATACTTACACTGTTAGGACAAAAACCTATAGAAAAGACAGAGCTACTAACTCACTCTTACATTCAGAAAGTGCCCATCCCCCCAGGTCTTAAAAAAATCAATTCCATATGGAGAGATTCTGCATATCAAAAGGAACTGCACTAAGGAAGCAGATTTCGAAACACAGACAGAAGAACTTATGCACAGGTTTCAGGAAAGAGGATAGGACTGGGGTTTGTTGGAAAAAGCAAGAGAAAAGGTGAGAAAAATCAATAGGAGAAACCTTTTCAAAAAAAGAAATGAACACAACTGAGGCTCAGGTCCCCTGCACCTTCACAACTGAATACAATGGCATAGCAGGCCAGCACGGGGTCATAAAGTCACACGGCAGAATGTCGTGCGACATAATCGCATTGTGCGATTTCCCAAAGCTTTTGTTCTGTGGGGGGCTCCACCCTCACACCCCCCATTATGAGGGAGCTGCACCCCTGGACCCCCCATATAGGATTCTCAACTCTGAGGGGGGGTTCAACTCAAAGAGCACACAGGTCCGGGCGTGACATAATGTCGTACGCTATTATGCGTATGACATTATGACCCGGTACGTAGTAAGGCCAAATAGGTAACATTGTATACAGAAATTGGCCTATCCTACAGGGAGATGAAGAAGTAGGGGAAGCCATTGGGCAAAAACCCAGGGTAATATTTAAAAGAGCTAGCAACTTAAGGGACAAACTGGTCCATAGCTGCTCAAAGAAAGAAGTGGCTAGTGACGACCCTATGTGGCTACCACACAGGACAAATTAATGATCATCAAGACACTCCAGTGGGTACACACTTCACTATGTGCCACAACTCTTCTCCTGAGAATTTACAGTTTTTGGGCATTGAGTGGGTCCCACCATCACCCTTAGGTGGTGCCCGCCCAAACATGTTACTACAGAAAGAGACTAAATGGATTTTCAGAATGAAATCCATGAAACCATTAGGGTGAATGACAAACGGGACATAAAACCCTTTCTGAAAAAATAGTAACAGTTTCCAAATTGTTGATTTCATAAGAACATAAAATTATTTTTTAATTGCAACTTCTGGTAAAGCTATAAATGCAAGAATCTTATGATAATAATAAGAATGTGAAACCGTGACCTTGTTGACCTTCTGTATGCATCAAGTTTTGTGATTTTGTGTTTTTGTATTAATATGTATTGTTAAACAAAGTATGTATTTTCTTTTTTATAGGACTTCGATCCCAACTGTCATTATGAGTCCTAGTCTCTCTTTCCTACCCGGATTTTCATTTGAAATAGGAGCGCTGATTGGTTGCACTGATAACAATCACCCCAGGACCTTATGATGGGGTCTTCATGTGTATTTATTAATTTTTTTCCTCAGATTTAGAATTCATTATGTAGATACTTAGCATTGTACATAATATATTTAGAATCTGCCTGAAAATAAGCACTGTGTATAAAAAACAATCAACAATGTTTTGCTATTGGGTGCCTGGAACTTGTAAACTTTAATTGTGATGGCAGGTTAATTTACATAAGGCACCAGTTAAAAAGAGTGGTTGTTTCTTTAAGCAGCACCCCCACTGAAGACTCGCGAGAGTCGAGGCACTAGGGGTATGCTTTGCCATTTTGTATTGATTGAGTTTGCCTGCTACACAGATGGGACTTACTCAGTAAAGTAACTTTTTTGCATTATATTTGCTTGGACAATCCTTTATTTTCAGGTAGCAAGATGTACCCAATGTGCACACTACCTACTGGATAAAAAGGAGATAGAAGCACCAAGATAAGGAAGGGGAACACTAGTCCGTTTACGGAGGAGAGAGTCCTAAAGGAACTAATAAAGTTGAAAGTAGACAAGGCTATGGGGCTGGATGGGATATATCCCAGAATATTAAAAGAACTTAGAAGGGAGCTGGCAGCACCACCGACAAACAAATTTGTTAAAAAATCGATAGAAACAGGTGAGGTTCTGGAGAACTGGAGGAGGGCAAATGTAGTCCCTGTCCATAAAAGTAGGAGCAGGTAGGAGGCTGGCAACTACAGGCCAGTCAGCTAAACCTCGGTGGTGGGGAAATTGATAGAATCAGTGCTAAAAGAAAGGATTTTAATATATCTTGAAGACAGCAGAACACAGGATCCAAGACAGCATGAGTTCACAGCAGGAAGGTCTTGTCAAACAAATCTGATAGGTTTCTTTGACTCGATGACCAGGGAAGTAGATCAGGGAGGGGTGGTGGATATGGCCTACCTGGATTTCAGCAAGTCCTTCAACACCATCACACATCAGAGACTTGTAAACATGTTGGGTAGCCTGGGAGTGGGTCTCAGGGTAGTAAACGGGGTCAGAAACTGGTTGAACGGTAGGACACAGAGGGTGGTGGTGAATGGAGTTCAGTCCAAAGAGAGGGGAGTGACCAGTGGGGTACCGCAGGGATTGGTGTTAGGGCCAGTCCTCTTTTATGTCTTCATAAGCGACATTGCAGAGGGACTAGAAGGGAAGATATGCCTCTTCACAGATGACACTAAGATCTTCAAAACGGTTGACACTCTGGGGGTTGGGGGGTGGGGTGTGTGTGGAGAAAATGAGAAGGGATCCAACCAAGCTTGAGGAGTGGTTGAGAGTGTGGCAGCTAAGATTCAATGCAAAGAAGTGCAAAATCATGCATTTGGGGCACATAAATCCTGGAGAGGATGACATGATGGGTGGGGGGAGGTTCTGATAGCTACCAAACAGGAAAAGGACCTGGGGGATATCATATCTGATTACCTAAAGGTGACCAGACAATGTGAGAAGGCTGTAGGGAGAGCCAGTGGGATGCTAGGGTGCATAGGGAGAGGTATCACTAGCAGAAAAAAGGAGGTAGTGATGCCACTGTACAGATCAAGACCTCATCTGGAGTACTGTGTCCAGTTCTGGATGCTGCATTTCAGGAAGGACATAGACAGAGTAGAGGCAGTTCAGAAAAGGGCAACTAAAATGGTGCAAGGGTTGCACCAGAAGTAATATAAGGAGAGATTAAAGGACCTCAATATGTATTGGCTGGAAGTGAAAAGAGAGAGGAGGACATTATAGAGACTTTCAAATACCTCAATGGCATAAATAAGGCACAAGAGGGTAGCATCTTTCAGAAAAGAAGAGGAACAAGGGACATGATATGAGACTAGAGGGGGTAGACTCAGGAGTACATACGAACAACAGAACATACGAAGAACCCAGCAGAAGAAGGACGTTTGGTCTATCTAGTCTGCTTGTGTTGCAGGATCCACAGCTTGAGCTACTGTCCCTGCCACCCCTTCCCACTCCTCCCATCATCCCTACCCATGATCCTTACCATCCCCATGCCTATCCCAGCTTCTCTTGAAGTTGCCCACTGTCTTCAACGAGACCATCTCTTCTGGCAGCATATTCCAAGTGTCCACCACCCTCTCTGTGAAGAAGTGCTTCCTGACCTCCCTCCTAAACCTCCCCCCCTCCAGCTTAAGACTGTGCCCACTCATGTAAAGGTTGCCACTCAGCTTAAAGAGACCCTCCTTATCCACCTTATTTATCCATTTCAAGTACTTGAAAGTCCAATCATGTCCCCTCTATCTCCTTTCCTCCAGGGAGTACATGTTTAGTGCCCTCAAACTCTCCTCATATGCCTTACCCTGCTGACATGCTATAAAGTATCTTTGTAGTCCTCCTCTGGACCTTCTCCAGCAGGTTAATGTCCTTTTTGAGGTGTGGACACCAGTGCTGAACTCCACACTCTATTGCTAACATGAATAAGTATTTCTTCACAGAAAGGGTAGTAGATACATAGAACAGCCTCACTACGGAAGTGGTGGGGTGAAAATGCTGGAGGAATTCAAAAATGCATGGGATAGACATAAGGGAACCCTACCAATAGAGAAGAGAGGGTAAGCCACAGATCAATTAGGATCTGTGGTGTGTGCAGTGGGTAGGAAAAATGGGCAGACTAGATGGGCCAGGTGGTCCTTATCTGCCATAAAATTCTATGATTCTATGTTATGCTATCCTCTCCCCTTCGCTGAAGTGAAGAGTGCTGTCCCCTAACGTTCCCACATGTGAGCACAGTGGTTCTGCACACTGATTGACTGAAATCACCTTAGTGATTTATAAAGGAGCCATAACATTCAAACAACCCTGCAGCCCTGACAGGACATAAAGAAGTCATTTACATTGCATCATAACCTCATTACACTGTAAGAAGCAAGCCTTTGCTTCTTGTAATGTGTACAGGCTATGTGCTCAACACTGTAGCCTGTGGTTGGCTGTGGTGCTGACAAACCCGTGTGCCATGGCAGCATGGGTTTTTGTCTATCCCAGATGACAGATTCTATGATATGTCACTGGCACCTAGTTGACCCTTCCACCCTCAACAGATCCCTGATTTCTATTTTAATGAGTGTAAGAATCCCCCCCAAGTGATGGGACTTACCTTGAGTCGTTTCTTTGGGCACTGCTTTTGCCCTTTGCCTGGCCATGTCTAAGCCTGTGTTCTGCCTTTTGAACCTGGCTAATATCCAGTAAGGATTGCAAATCCAGTCTAAAGTATTACTGTATCTTTGGTTCCTGTGCGAACGTGCAAATGAATGCCGTCGTGCTGTAGCTTTAAGAAGCTCAGCCCTGTATACGCAGTAGTGTGTATAGCCTGTGCTGGGTCCAGGTAAGACAAAGCTCATGACTGGCCAGGGAATTCTCCTTCAGACTCTACTCTACAGTTGCTTGACAGTGCAGAGGGAGCCCTTCTAAATGCTATAACTATTTATTTCTAAAACTAAACTGTTATATTTAAAGCTAATTTTAAAGTTTGGACTGTTTACTTACTGCACTGTAGCAGCAATGTTTGGTACTTTGACCCTGCTTTCTGGCCAATGGGAACTCAAGGGGTCCTAAAGGGGTTCTTCTGCTATGGCTGCTGGCAGAAATAGTGAACTGTGTACTTGGTGCCCATTTAAGCCAATCAGAATGCTGGAATTGTGATTAGAGATGCAGCGAATTTAAAATCCGCTGGTGAAGTAAATGCGAAGTGGCCACTTCACATTGGCACTTTGCTACACAGAGTGCCCCATAGAAAAGGCTCACTTTGCCTTGTAATTATTACTTCACGTTGTCATTCCGCCTTAAACACGAAGTAAGGTGGAGTGACAAAAATATTGGCAGCATCCCACCCACACAGTCACCAGAATGAATGTGCATCCCCAAAGTGCTACTGTCTTGTGTCCAGAAAACTCCCCAGTGCTGATGAAGTGAAATGAGAGTGTAACAAGAAATGCAAAGTCTCCCAGAATTAATGGCATACTTAGTCATGTGCGCAGTGGTCAGGTCACAAACAGAGTCACTAGAATTAATGTGCATCCCCAAAATGCTACTGTCTTGTGTCCAGAAAATTCCCCAGTGCGGATGAAGTGAAATGAGAGCGTAACAAGAAATGCAAAGTCTCCCAGAATTAATGGTGCCATGCAAATGCACAGACAGATTAAGATTGTGCTGCACACTCTAGGGATGCATACAAAAAGGCACAACACAGCCTAACCAGTGCTCACAAGTCACAAATCCAGCTCTGGAAAGGAATACATTTTGCCAGTTGGGGGATTAGTGCACGGCAGTAACAATCCGCTACCAGTAAAGATGCCACAAAGCAGTATAAAAAATTCATGCAAGTGCGGTGGATAGCAGGTTCACACTGCTGCAATTACTCTGTAACACAATAAAAGGTGTCTGTAATGGCACGCAGCACACACACACTCACACGCACACTCAAGTAATGCATAGCAAATTGAAAACCTTTAGTAATATAACCAAATGCTTCAAACAGACAGATTGTATACTGCTGCACCACAACAGTCAGCAAAAAAATTTCAAGAATTACTGAAAATAATACTGTGTGTACATTAACAGTTATACAAGAAAAATATAACCAAAACAGAAAGACTGCCTTTTTCTCCCATTTAGTCTACCTACACGACAAATACGCCCCGCCACCAAAGTACACTTCACAGTACACAGACTGACTGTTCTAAATTAACATTCAAAATCCACACACAGCAATAAACACTCGATTATATGAGCACAGAAGGGTTTCCTACAATCGATGTACTAAATTTTGAGCAACAAATATTACTCAAAAAGGCATTTTAAACAGCTTTTAGAGGTTTTGAATCGCAGAGCTCTGAGAGCAAACTGTCTCCAGCTACCACTGCACACACACTACCCAGGCCAGAACTGAGGCTGTGCCGAACAATCTAGAGTCCATGTGACCTGCAATCCCATGGATAACTGCAGAATTTCATTTGGAGCTCAATTACAGGGTGAAGTGAGGTGAATTACATTGATTTCAATGTACTTCACCTTAAAATTGGTGGAGAAGTGGTTTGGGGAAGGCGGAATAATGCAAAGTCATTGGTTTCAATGGACTTCGCGTTCCTCATTATGAAACGAAGTACTCTACTTCACATTGTGGAGTTCTTTGCGGATTCCGCATTACTCAGTGAATCACCTCACAGAGCAAATTGGAGCCACTTCGCCCAATGCTACTTACAGTACTGTAACTCACATGCTGTACAGGAAGGAACGTGAATGCCTATGGCTGGACTTCCCCGATAAGCTGTAGCACAAAACTCCCTGACTTAAAAACAGTTATTAATGAGTACAGAGGGGAAGTGGAGTGGTGAAGCCTGGAGAGATGCTACAAAACATGCTTACAATACATCCAAGTAACTAGTAAAAAAATTTATGTTGTGATTCGTGACATGATCGTGAATCGGGATTTGTGATTGCATTTGTGACCGTGATGATGAAGAATGTGATTGGGTGTCAATGGTGTGAGATAACCAATATGGAATGGTATTGGGAACACGAATGCCTATGGCTGTTCTTCCTCGATGAGCTGTAGCACAAACTCCCCAACTTAAAAACACTCATTAATGAGTACAATGGCGGGGTGGTGAAGCCTGGAGAGATGCAACAAAACATTCTTACAATACATCCAAGTAACTAGTAAAAAAATGAATGTTGTGATTTGTGATGTGATCGTGAATCGTGATTTGCGACTGCATTTGTGACCGTGAAGATGAAGAACATGATTTGTATCACGAGTGACTCGTGAAGATGGTCCTGACTTAAAAACGCATAGTGAGTACAATGTTCATGCAGAATTATGCACCACACCTGTCCAGTACTCTGAAGGGAAGCCAAAGAAACAACTGTGACTTAAGTTACAGATGGAGATTGGGCCCTAAAGAGATGCAAATGCACAGATAGATTAAGATTGCACTGTGCACTGAAGAGATGCAGACACAAAGGCACAACACCTAACCAGTGCTCACCATCAGAAATTCAGATCTGGAAAGAATACCTTTGCCAGGTTGGGCGGGCTGCGGGAGTGTACTGCACTGCTGCAGTAACAGTCACTAGTACTAGTACCAGTAAAGATACCACAAAGAAGTACAAAAATCACACAGCTGAAGTGGATAGCAGGTTCACATTGCTGAAATTATTATGTGGCACAATAAAAGAGGCCTGATTTGATGACACGCATCACACACATACTCACTCATTAGCTTCTGAAGAAGGACTGGTTGGTCCGAAAGCTAGAGCACTTTGTTCTTGTTGTTACATCTATGTTGGTCCATTAAAACGTATCAAATCATTTGCTTCTGGATCTACACATACGCACACACACATGCACTAAGTAATGTGTAGCAAATTGAAAACTTCAGTAATATAACCACATATTTTAAACAAACTAAAATGATGCTCTGCTACACCACAGCAATCAGCAAAAAAAATGGCAAGAATTATTGAAAATATTACTATGTGTACATTAACACAGTTATACAAGTAAAATATCACCACCACAGATACGCCCCTCCCCCAAAGCACACTTCCACTGTTTCCCAGTACACAGACTGAATGTTGTACATTAACATTCAAAATCCACACACAAACAATAAATGCTTGATGATATGAGCACGGAGGGGGGGGTTCCTATAATTGATGAACTAAAGTTTCAGCAAAAAAATGACTCAAAAAGACTTTTTTTTAACAGCTTTTAGAAGGTTTGAATCGCAGAGTGCTCTCAGAGCAGATTGTCTCCTACAGCTTCCTACATACACTACCCCAAACTGAGGCTGTGTAGAACAATCTAGAGTTCATGTGACATGAAATCCCATGAATCACTGCAAAATTCATCTTTGGAGCTTAAAAACAAGTCGAAGTGAAGTGAAGTACATTGTTTTCAGTGTGCCACTTTAAGAATTGGTGGAGTAGTGGTTTGGGAAGGCGGAGTAATGCAAAGTCATTGTTTTCAATGGACTTTTACATTTATTATAACGCTGGCACTTGTCAGATTATGGAGCACTTAGTACTTGCTTTCACTCTGCGAATCACTTCGCGGAGTGAATTTGGGCCACTTCACCCATCTCTGATTGTGATTGACAGCTTCTTTAACCAGTCAGATTACAGGACTCTGTTTTCTTCAGTTTAGTGGGACAGTTGAACTGAGGAGTTGCTAGAGGGCTTCCAACAGGGAAGGAGGCTCTGTGTTTGACTCTGGGAGAAAGTGTAGAGGCCTACTTTCTTCTCTACCACCTTACAGCCCAAAGTGAGTTGTTTTGAACTGCCAAATCTGCAGAAAATCCTCTAATCTACCAACGCCAAAATGGAGTGTTGTTCCTGCCCAAAACTGCAATTTCTGACTGATCTTCATCAGAGTCTGTGTTGGAGATAGATAAGCTAAGTTGCTACAAGGTAAAATATTGCCTCAGATACTGCTGTTTACAAGTGAAGAATGTGGGTACAGAATTGTCTCCTGCCTAGCTGTGTTTTAAGAATGCTGGAAGATAATTGTGCAAACTTACTGCCAGAGACTACCATTTGCCAAAAAGAGAAAGCTGTGTGGCCTAGTTGAACTGTGTCAGAGACTGAACCATGGATGTTTAGCTTATATGCTGAAAAAAGAGTGAAACACTGTTGCTGTACTGTAAATTTGAATTGCTACAGCCTGAAGCCCAGACTGGGGAGTCAGCTCCCATTGCAATGTTCAGCGGTGAGTTGTGTGAGCTCAGGTCTCTGTATGCTGGTCCTGTCTCCAGACAGACAGAAGATCTGCAGCCCGCAGCCAAGAGCCAGAGGATCGAATCCTGCTCCAGGACGAATCAGCCTGACAACATTTCCAGATCCAAAGGTCATGGTACCATGAGTAAATTCAGGGCCTACCCCTGCAACCAAGTTTAAGTTATTTTGCAAAGCTTGTTTTGTTCTTTGATTGCCAAGTGCTGTTTAAACTGCTGTGCAGGCCATCAGGCTGGGGAATTACAAATACCAGTTGTTTAAAAGTTTCTGCTTATGGTTCACCGACAGGTACAGGGCTTCAATGCCGGCCAACCAGCTGGAACATGACAGGCCTGCAACTGCTAAATTCTGGGTATCCAGTGAATTTAATTGGACTGTCCAGTGGGACTGAATGTGTTATTTGAAAGTTTATGCCAAATGCCAAACCAACCATTTACCTTTAAATCTGCTTTTGATTTACTTCCCCTTCCCCTCGGTTTAAATCCCTGAATAAATTAGATTTGTTGTTTGAATTTTATCACCGTCCATGAGCATTTTATTACCAAGTGCCAGTTTATTGTGGGAAGCTAAAAGGTGTATTGTTGTTGTTGAAAGTCATTTCTTACAGGTGCACAGGGTGTGTTCCAGCAGTCAGAACCCTGTTGGTAAGTGTGGTCACTGCGAGCATGTTATTAGCACTCATCCATAATTGTACCATTGAATGCAAAGTAAAGTGTTTTATGCTAATCCATGTGTGGGACCGCTGGTTGGGGCAGTGGGTAAGTAAACATCCCAGAGGGCTGTACTAGCTTGTCTTCAGGCCCACTCAAAAGTTACTTTGGGTGGAGGCACCATGCAAATACTTTTCGATTCCTGATTTCTGTTTTATTGGAATATCTCCTGTGCCAAAGTGATTTTTCCCTCGGCCCCTGTAGCCTGTTGCCCTCCAGCCATTTGCACTTACTCACTGCTCACCTCCTTTGCCATCTGCTGTCTGATCTGTACATTTCTACTACCACTATACTGAACAGCAGTATTAAAAGCATGCCAGCAGACGGCAGCTAGCAATGATGGAGAGTGGATGGTAACAGCTAGCCACCTAGAGTGGGGAGTTGGCAGGGGACTACCAGGGTGGGGAAGAGAACACTGGACACTAGTGATATTTCAATAAAACAGATATCAGAGAATGGGTTATTGGGTGACCAATGCCATTAGATGCCAGGGATAGTGCATGTAAACATAAATTGGTGATCAGGTGAGAGGGGCACTAGATAGCATGGATTACAGACTACTGTGGAAGGGGGATTAATAGACCACAAACCACCCTCCACAATCACCTGAGGGGGGGAACTGGGTGACAGTGGCAGTTACTTCGTGATCTGTTTAAAAGTGCTTTTTGCTTGCGCTCTGGCAGGCTATTAGCATGAGCAAAAGACTGCAATTCACCCAGCAGGCACATATCAATAGGAGACCATCTCAGTTAGATGTGCACCTGGGGTACCTCTGTGCTCCTGCACATGCTACTTTGCAGTGGTGTACAGTAAGGTTTCTATTATGGGCTATTCAGCGCTCACCTAGGGTAGCCTAACTGTTTACATGCAAACAGTGCCAGACCTGGTGCAAAGGCTTCTATAGTGCTGCTCATTGTCTCTAATGATCTCAACCCCTATCATTTATGAAAAGTATTTTTTTATAATAACAGAGGCATTTTAGTAACTGGATTCAGTTTATCTGTCAAGGTGCTTAATTTGCCTATTTTATCAGGAGGAACACTGTGATGAGGCTAAAAAAATGTACTGTTTCCAGTAGAATACTGCAGCTTCAAGGACTCAGATTAGAGAGTGGAATGTCAAAAATGCAATTTAGTGTCACACTTCAATAGTATTTTTAAATGAAGAACATTTTGTTATAAATATAGTATACTTCAGCAGTAAAAATAATGTAAAGTAAATGTTGTATTTCCATTAGTTTTTAAGGTACCAGGTCAATATGTCGCTACAATAACAGCACAGTATTAACTGCACTGTTATAACAGCAAGAGCATTTACAGAGATGGGGGTAGAAAAGCATAAGGGAATTACCACTACTCCTGTCACTGTCTGTTGGAATGAGGGAAGGATCAGATTGCTGTTGGTGAGGTGACTGGTTGAGCTGCTTCCATGGTGGATTGGCTAAGGCACCAGTACACGGTGGTGTGGGAGACCTGTGGTCATGGTTCGGTTCCCCCCAGATCTCCCAGTCTTGCAACATTTAAAAAAGAATTACATTTTCCCCCCTCCCGAGTTTCTCACCATCCCCGAAGTCCACACCCCCTCGGAGTTGGTTATTTTTAGTGTAGGGGGTGTGGGGGGCAAAGCCCCCCCTGTCAGGGTGTGAGGGGGCTAGAGCCCCCTGCAAAACAAAGAATCTTCAATGTTGCTCTGTGACTTGGTGACATTTTGTGTTGGTCACTGTTTTGCTTGACATTGTATGGGGTTTTGGCATTTTCTGTAAAGATGCAAACAATTACATAAAAAGCACATATTGCTGACCAAGACACTGGGGCCCAGATATTCAGATTGCACCTGGCAGGGGCGTAAACCTTGGCGCAGTGCAACTGGGCAGTGCCAGGGCCAGGTCCAGGTGATATTCAATGGGGATGCACCATGGTGCAGCACCGTTGAATATGGCAGGGCCAGCGCACATATTGAGCATGGCACAGTGGCACTGCACTGGCACAAGCCACTGCTAGGGAGCATGGGGATGCGCCAGAGCAAGTGCAGTTGTGCTAGGTGCATCACCCATGATATTCAGCAGGGGGCATGTAAATGAGGCTATAATATATGCAAGGTGCAGATGGGGCCATTTGCATGTCATTATGGCACCATTTGCATGCCTTGCGAAGGGCAGGCTGGCAACTTGTGCCTGGTGCCCTGCACAGCATGACGTGTGCTGTGGGGATCCCGGAGCATCCCCCACTCCCATATCCGTGATCACGTGGTACAAGGTATGACTGATAGCCCTGATAGTCTAGTGGCCCCCCTGCCCACCCGATTCCCTGATACCTGTTATGTGAGACTGCCCCTGGTAGTCTAGTGGCCCCCTCCCTCCTGTGTGCCCAGTCACTGGAATATTACTGTTATCTATGTCCCTGGCAGTCTAGAGGTACCCCCCGCCCATTGCCACGATTGCGGCACAGCGCCATGTCATCTATCCCTGGTGATCCAGTGGCACCCTCCACCCCTCCCACTCACACAGCACCCCTTGCCCACCCCACTCCCTCCATCATCAGTGAGCAGCTGCAATCTGCCTGCATACCGCCCGACCGCCAGCCGAATGACAGTTACAGTATGGGCTGTAAGCCCATTGGTCCACAGTGTGAACCAATGGGCTTGCAGGGCATACTGTACTAGACAGCCTCACATATGTGAATGAAGTCATTCACATATATTCGGGACTGATTAGTACAGTATGCACTGCAAGTCCATTGGTTCACACTGTGAACCAATGGGCTTACAGCCCATACTGTAACCGTCATTCAGCCGGGGGCCAGGGTGTTATGGGCGGGCTGCAGCTGCCCGCCGATGATGGAGGGGGAGAAGGGTGGGCAAGGGGTGCTGTGTGGATGGGAGGGGTGGGAGGTGCCACTGGATCACCAGGGATAAATGATATGGTGCTGCACCACGATTGCAGCAATGGGTGGGGGGGTAACACTAGACTACCAGGGACATGGATAATGGTAATATTCTGGTGATTGGTGACACAGGAGGGAGGAGGGCCATTAGATTACCAGGGACAGTCTAACATAACAGTTATCGGGGCATCGGGACTCGGAAGGGGGTCCACTGGACTACCAGGGATATGAGTGTGCTTGTGGACGGTGTTCTGGGTGGGCAGGTGGCCACCCATGGCTGGCGGCTGCTATGTTGTGCCCTGCAATACAGCAGCCTGCCTGTGGGTGGTCAGGAGTTGTTCCCACTCCTCACTGGCTCAACTTTGAGCCCCCTTATATGGTGCACTGCGGGGTTGTACCAGCATATGCGCCGCACATCCTGGGCTGAATATCGGAATGTGCCGCATATGCATGGGCACGCCCCCTGCATCTGCACCGCATACATTACCAATGCACCCTGGTGCATCGGGATTTGCACCAAGCAACCTGCCCCTTTGAATATTGCACCGGTGCACATTGGGGGTTGTGCATGGTGCAACCCCTTGGAATATTTGGACCTGGAAGTAAAAGAAAGTCTGGTCAGATCCACCATGGCTGCATAATGAAGTTAGTGAAGTTTTGTGGAATTGTTAAGGAGGCGTGGAGAAACAACACAATTTGTAAGTAGTAAGATTTGTTTTAGTTTCTGTTCTAAGGAGGGCATACACATTATTAGGAACATTTATGGAGGTGTACATTTTAATTGAAGGAATAGTAAACAACATAGGTTTACAAAAGAAGCCCAGAACAAATGCCACTGAAGTATGTGTTATCCCAGAGGATATTGGCCATACAGCCAAATGTTAAAGAAAACACAATTGCACATACCCCAACAATGCAAAGCTTCATGGGAAACATATGCAACTCCCCATGATGGTACAGAAGGTGGCAGTACAAGAAAAAGTAATTGCTGGCATATGTTCAGCCTTGGGATTATTTACACAGGTTTTTTTTTTTCAGAGAAACAGGGTTTTTGTCCATGAGGTGATGTAAGTTATATTTAAGCAATGTGTTGATGTCAGGCAGTCAGGTGTAATGATGAACTGTTAGCAAACAAAATGTGATAGTAAATTTCAGGGGGGTCGTGGTTGATAATGTTAAGGTTGTTATGCTTAATCTGACCCAATCATTGATTTCACACAGTGACTGCACCCATTGTGCACCAGATGTGCAAAACCACATTTTGGGCAGGATGTTAAAAATGACAGCTGTACTGTTCATAAGGAGGTGTGCAAAAATGGCAATGTTGAAAATCTGGAGTAAAAATATAAAAAATTCTTAAAGTTATAAGCGAGGGTGGAAAGTGCGTAATGCACGCACATAACACAGTCATTTTGTGGAATTATGTCACCAAATTTTCAACATAGGCATTTTGGGACCTCCGCTCATGAACAGTGTTGCTGTGGTTTTCTTAATCTGTCCCAAACATTGATTTCCCACAACGACCAAGCCATTGTGTACCAAATGTGAGAAGACACATTTCAAGCAGGATGTGAAAAATGACAGCTATACTGTTCATAAGGAGGTGTGAAAAAATGGCAAAGTTGAAAATCTGGAGTGAAAATATAAAAAATTCTTGAAGTTATAAGCGAGGGTGGAAAGTGCACAATGCATGCTCATAACACAGTCATTTTTTGGATTTTTTCACCAAATTTGCAACATAGGCTTTTTGGAAGCCCTCCTCATGAATAGTGACACTATTGTTTTGTTAATCAGGCCCAGAAGGTGATTCCACACAGTAACTGCAAAATCGCCTTTTGGGACTGAATAATGGCATGACAGTGACTGAATTCATGAGGTGGGGTTCCAAAAACCCCATGTTGAAAATTTGGTGCCGAAAGTCACAAAACTGGCTGAGATATCCACCTAAGTTGAAAAAAAAAAAACATTTACTGTATGCCATTATATAGCCTACAGGCATTTCTTCAGTTCACTGTCGGCTTTGAATAGTGCAGACACGTTCTCACTCCACCGAAGATCATTGTGCTAGGCTCTGAAGATAAGTATGGGGTGACGGTGGGTGGGGAGGCGGGGTGCACGGAGGGTGGGTGCAGGTTGGGGGAGGGGGCATCGCAGGCAATGAGGGACTATTTTCATGTTCACAGGTTAAACAAAATAAAAAAACTGTTGCAGAAAGGTTTTCTTTGTTACAGGGACATCTGACATGCTGGGGGTGGGCTCACAGCATGCCATCTAGGTATTTTGTGAGGGGGGACTGGAGCCAACAGGGATTGGGCACCCCATCAGCAAAGCAGAAAGGGTCTTTGTTTTGGGGGCATGATGCTGTGGGGGATTGGGCTCCCCCCTCAGCAGACAAATTATTGGACAGGCGGACCATTATGCTGATGGGGATTGGGCTCCTCCATCACCAAATGAACTGGGGAGGGGGCATGCCTATGGGGGGGATTGGGCACCCCCGACATCAGCTTTCTGGGGACTAGAGGCAGACATCGACAGTGACAGCCACCACCATGTTTATTGAAATGTTACACCAGGCAAGGCATGCCCTGCAATGAGGGGGTATTCCCTCATTGCAGCAGCAAAATTCTTTCAAGTTGGTGGCACGCTTTTGCACTGCTGTCATAGACAGCGTGCTCATTTATTGTTGCCACAGAGATAAGCCCCACAAAGCAGTGGGGGCATTGGCCACAACATGTCAGCACATCCACAAACTGCTACTCCTGCAAGCTGTCACATGTTTCTTGCACATGCGTGCAAGCGAACATAAAAAGCATGCCTAAAATACAACATGGCATGATCAGTCTCTGCAGTCCTGTAACTACCAGAGGTTGGTAGCTCTACTGAGAACTTTTTTTTGGTCTGCTGCCAAGTGTGTAAAATTAATAACACTGCAGGAATCTGTGTGTGTGTGTGTGAGTGTGTCAGGGAAGGAAGGACTCTGCAGGCAGCTGAGCCTTTCCAGTGCTCAGACTTTTGACTGATGGTTAATTTCACTGTTGCAGTATATGCTAGCACAATAACAAACACAAGGGAAAAAAATAGCAGTACAGTAAGCAACCCAATACTCTATCCTGAAAATTATACTAATTTCTCCATGTCCATGTTTTATGCATATATTGTCTATTGCCTGCTTTCAGTGCTTAGCAGTAATTGAGGCCACTGACACAGGGAGGTCACTGATCTGTGCAAAAAGGTTATACACCTTAGGTTGTACCTTGACTTTAAACTTCCAGATACTGTTTATTTTGTCACAGGGTAACCCCCGCTCCCCCTACACTGAGTGCAGGTCTGTTTGCTCATTAGTGTTCAGATATGCTTCACTCACACTGAAGTTTAATAATAATGTTCATAGTTTGTTTGTAGATTTAATATCTGTGACCTATAAAGTGTTAAAATATGCTTCACTCACACAGCAGAGTAATATTTAATTTGAGTCATACTGTCAATTGCATTCTAGATTCCTTTCTGTGACATAACCAGCATTCAGATATGTGAAGGCTTAAAGTCACAGATCAGCCCTTTGCTCAGGTTACTTAATAAATAAAGATCAACAATAATGGTTAATATTTTCTCCATTTAATAATGTTCGTAGTTTGTAGATTTAATTTCTGGGACCTACACAGTGTTCAGATATGCTTTACTCACACAACAGCGTAATAACAATGTGCATAGTTTTTTTAGACAAATCTAATTATTTTACAGCTGTGTTCTGTTGAGAGTGTGTGTGTGTGTGTGTGTGTGTGTGTGTGTGTATGTACTTTTAATTCTATTGCTTGTGTCTTGCATGGAAGACAGTGCTTGTAGACAAATTTAATCATTTTGCAGCTATGTTCTGCTGTGTGTGTGTGTGTGTGTTTGTCTTGTGTAGATGGCAGTGCTAGACTGCTTGTAAACACATCTAATCATTTTGAAGCTATCTTCTGCTCTGTGTGTGTGTGTGTGTGTCTTGTGCAGAAGGCAGTGTGTGACTGCTTGTAAACAAATCTAATCATTTTGCAGCTGTGGCCAGCCACTGGCTAAATAGGCTTTGTGATTGTTTGTTTTTATGTGATCCAGTCCTTGCTTAGTATTTGGTTACTTTATTGATGTATCCTATGGAGGGACTCAAAATGTGCAGGATAGTTTTGTTTAGCAAATTCAGTGAAATCACAGAGGCACCAGACTTGGACATTGGGTGGAGTTTTCCTATAACTTCTCTCAAGCCAGAGGCAGGCCAAATAAAACACTATGGAGGAGGTTTCAATTTGCCAAAAAAGGCTATTAAAGGCTATTTAAAGAGATTCTTGCTAATGGCATAATCTTCCCATCAGTGTTAGTGCTAGACACGCTGTAGCTAGCTTGGCTTGAGGAAGGGTGGACATGGTCAGGGCCCCTTAGCAATTGAGATGCATATGCAGTAAACAAGTCAAGATGGACTAACTTACCCTAAAACTGTTGAGTATCGCAGTTTGCATATTACACAAGGCTTACAGTGATGAATCTTCATATGGTTTGGCTGGTTTGGGTTCTACTATTTATAATTCAGGGATGAATAGCTAGGGAAACATTTTTCAATGACTGCCAAATGTGGTACAGTGGCAGATGTTTTGCAAAGGTATAACAGAAATTATGTCTATCAGGTGTTGTTGTCCAGGAATTGGATCACGTTTTCATAGAGACACATTACATTTAGGGTACCTGATTATCCCTTTGTGAATCACTGCTGCTCTCTGCACTGAAATCACTGTTAGACATGTAGCGTACTTAAATCTTACTGATTCTAGAATTTACCCTGAACCTGTATTTATTAATTAAAACAATATATTTATATATTTTGAGGGGTGCCTGGTTATGGATTATCCCAGTATTTAGTTTCAGCATTTTAGTGGAAACTTTGCACTCTGATTTTCTTATTCTGAATTTTTGGCAGTATGTTGTCTATATTTATATTAATTCTGTTGGCATTCCTGGTAATGTACAGGGGCAGGAGACTGAGTTGTGATTGGGTTTGAGTAAGGAACACTAATATTCGTTACATTGCCTTTCTATCTCCAGTGGATTTTTAACTGTATCCCCTTTATCATTAATATGCTTACATATTTTTTTGTTTAGGCTATTGATGTAACTGCACAAGTGCTTGCTGTTTCTTTTGTCTGCATTTGTTGCATTTGAGTTCCATTTTCTTTTTGAAATGGGTACTTTTGCATTTATGTTTCTTTAAACATGTTTCATATTCTGACCACGTGGTTATATCATGGCTTTTGTTTTCAGATATTTTAGCTTTTTTGTTGTTTGTTGTTGTTGTTGAGTCAATTTCTTCACATCCTTATTTAACCATCTTGCTTGTTATCAGTTGTTGTTTTATTCCTTGATCCTTTTAATGTAAACTATTGCAAATGATAATATGTTGCCCTAATCAAGTAAGATAATATGTTGCCCTAATCAAGTAAGGTCAACCAGCATGGTTCTCAGACAGTGAATTGACACCTCTGTATGAGTGGGGACGGGATACCAACAAAACAAGTTTCTCAGTTTGTAAATGGTTGTAAATTAAGCACTGAAACTTAACACAGAAAGATCACTATAGCACAGGTTTCAGCTTACAAATAAAAAAAGGCAGTACTGGGGATAGCTCAATTAAAGGAAAACTACATGATAAATGTGTGTGTGTGTGTGTATGTGTGTTGATTCAATTGCTTGTGTCTTGCTTAGAAGACAGTGCATGTAGACAAATCTAATCATTAAGTAATAATGCCATTATAGTCTAACCAATACCTCAGTTGTTCTCTCCCTATATTCCCTAAGTAAAGTGAAAAATATTTAATTTACTTTTTCTTTTCATACTCCTGGTTTGCAAGATGGCATCATGCCGATATTCTTTTTATTGCAACTGGTGTCCTGTGTTTCTACCTATACTGTGTGTGTGTGTGTGTGTGTGTGTGTGTGTGTGTGTGTGTGTGTGTGTGTGTATTGGAACAGGGAACTATATATCATTACAAACAGGGCTTGATGTTTTTGCAAATACATTTGTTTTGCATCAGTTTTTTGAGTTCCACAAAAAATGATGTTTTAAGTAATAATGCCTTCCTAGTCAAACCAATGTGTCAGTTGTTGTCTCCCTATATTTCCTAACTGAAGTGATACAGGTATATTTTTTTTCCTTTTGATTTTCATGCTGGCATTTGCAGTAGCCCCTGCAAATTAATTATACTACTTATCAAAGGACTCTTACATCTCAATCTTCTTCACTCTTTGACGCTAGAGGAACTGTCACTCCTGCTCACTATGACTCCTCCAATGATGTTTACTGTATAGACATTAGCTCATTACCTTACTTCCATATATCTGTATCTATGCAATTGTATTTAAATGGCACTACCTCCTGTTGAACTTATTGCTATGTTCTGGTGCAAGTATCTTGTCACATGCGATGGTTATATGTTATTATTATTACTATGTAATTGTTAGGTACGTTCACTCAATCTGTGATGTCTTAACCCTGTTGGCAATTGTTTTGCTCCTGGTCCATCTTGTAAATGAGCTTGTCTCAATGATGTTCTGCCTGGCAAAATAAAGATATTGATTGACTGAGTGTGTCAGTAGCTGTGCTTTTACTGTTATTTGAGAAAACCATCACCCTTGATAGATTTTTTCATTTATTTCAGCATTTTGTCCCCCCCCTTCATGTGGCATAAAGCACAGTCCTAATTTTACACACTGACTGTCCTGTACTACACCTTGTTGTCAGTAGTTGACCACACTACAATATATGGCAAAATGCTAAAAATATTTGTTTTGACGTTGGATGCCTAACTGAAGTGAAAACATTTTTTTTTTATTTCTTTTTATAGTTACAATTTTGGTCAACTGCATTTAAAATGCAGAACAATTTGGTTCTTTCTCTTTTTATACTTTGAATACAGCATTTTTCTGTATTGTAAAGACACTGTTTTGGGATAAGAAGTTCAGACAATATGGATATTCATAAGTGATAATTTAGTACATCATTATTGAAAGAGGAACATTAAGCTGATTACAGTGAACACCAGATTTAGTTTTATATCACATTATGATGCAGAAAGGTGCAGTACAGAAGAATCCTTCATCCTGTTAAGCCAGCTGAAGTTTAAAAGCAAAAACAGTATTACCAAAATGTTCCAGGATTCACAAGATCTACTTTCTGCTGTTGCCTTAAGGTATCTTCTTTGTCAAAAACCTTGATATTCCCTCTGAGGCTGTTCTTGCAACCTAAGAAAGGTAGAAATGATGAGGTATCTCCTCACTATTCCTGGATGCAAGTTCCCTCCACCCTGGAAACACCTGCCTGTCCCTAGTGGGTGGCACCTGCTTGCCCTCCTCCCTTAAATCTGTTCATCTAGGTGTCCTGGTCATGCCACTAGACAAAGTCCTGCCTCCTTTGATGCCTTGTAGGATGGGAACATGAGCCAGAGGAAAAATAGTGCTCTCTAAATCCTACACACACAGGCAGTGTTGTAATAAGGCTTCAGTGGAGGACATTATTTTTAACACTGTACCATGCTGTTTGGAAGATAATCATGCAGGTAGTCCTTTTCTCAAAGCAATACATCTGTTTACTATGCCCACTGCAGCCATAAAAAATATCAGAAGAGGTCTCAGTGAAGGCTTCATTGAGAAGGTGTCATGGAAAATGAATAATTAAAAGTTTCATAAAACCACATAATACTGCATGCCAACACTTCACATACATCCTAAGCTGTATGACAGAATGGCTTCAGATAAGCAGCCTAAGCTTAAACACCTACCCCTCCATTTCAGTATGTATGCATATTTCTAAACCGTACAACACCACTTAACAAACCCGAGTTGGGGGCTCAACCCTTTATGAGTGCCAAATAGTGTAGCAGTGGTTCACAGAGAAAAATTTAATAGAACAGTGGGGTGGGAGAGAAATAGAAAAATTAAAATAAACAAAATACACAAAGGAAGCCAGGAAGAAAACATACAGAGGTCAATGAATATTATAACTAAGCTGGGAATATTCACCACTTGCATTGCTGTTGTACTGGGTCATGCCTGTAAGACTACTGCCGCTCCATGAAGCCAGCCTTACAGCTGCCAGGACTGCACTCAGGTGGCTACACTGGTATAGTGCCCCAGAGTTTGAACCCTACAGAAAAAGAGGCTTGGAACCCCTGGGAGCATAGAGGGGAGCACTATAGGTGCTTGGGGATCTCTCGGAGACCATAAGGAACAAGTGGAGCAGTAATGTGTGCCAGAGGCCCCAGGGAACAGAATGTGGGGAAACATTTGTACAAACAGAGCATGTTTACCCCATATACAGAGTCCCAGTATGTCTCCTGTGGCACCAATGTCCCCAGAAACCCCAAGCACAGCCAGTTCTAACAGTCAAGTTCCCCTCAGTGCCAGTACACCCCACAGCAGATTACCATTATCAGCCGGTAGCCCCCTGCAAGTCCTTTCCCTGCATCCAAAATATCCCCAGTGTTCCCCCTGTAAGCCCAAGCCTGGCCTGTTTTATGGGCTGTTTTAAAAAATTTTGTTTTGTTGTTCATCTCAGTTGTCTGCCTTTGCTGTTTGAAACCCCCCCCCGGCAGGCAGTGTGAGCCTAGGTTGCCACACGCTGGGGACCTGTCCACATTGACTCTCATAGACTGTTACCAGTGTGTAAAACTGTTACTACGAGGTCCTACAACATTTTGCGTCTGCACCAGTAACTGTTTACCAAGCGGTTTTGAAATCGATCTTGACACCTGTTTAGAAGTGGTCTTCAGAGTGGTTACAGTACTGTTTTAAATGTTAAACAGGTTCCCCTACCTGTGTGGACAGGTGGCATAAATGTTACCTATTGTGGGGTAATGGACACTGCACACTGCATTGTGGGATCACAGACGTTGCGTTGCAGGAACCAGTTCAAGACACCTCTCCGATGGATAACAAGTGTGGATGGGTTGCAAATGATTTCAAAACAGGATTAAGGCAAGTGCAGATACATTGTAATGATAAGCCTTAAAATGGTTTTGAAAACGTTATAGCCGCAGAGGCAGCAGTGTGGACAGGGCCTGGAACTGTTGCTCATTGCAGAGTGTGTGGGCTGCTTTTGCAAAGTAAGAGCCGTTAGTGGCTTGAGCTCGATGTTCAAGTGTCAGAACCCCAAGCCCTTAAAAAGAAGAGTTGGAGTGACCATAAGAGTGTGAGGCAAGACTGGGAAGAAGGACACGAGAGTGACCAGGACCAGTAAGGCTTACCTAGTAAGATTGAAGCAGGTCCCATCAGCTCAGTCAGTGTGCCCCTTCTCCAGTTGGTGTGTGGGTCATCTTCCTGCTCTGTTCGGTGGCCTCTCTTTCAGTCAGGGCTCAGCAGTGATGAGTCAGGTGGCTACCTTGCAGAAGCAGCTACAGCATAAGCTAAAGCGGTGTCTCACAGATGGCCAGGCATCCAGGTCCCTCCTCTGTCCTGCAGCAGCAGCAGAAGGGTACAGTAACCCCATTCCCAGGACCACTCCAGCAACAAGGCCCGGACTGCAGTGGTAAGTGCGGTGGCAGCACGGACGAGTAGTGCTGACCACTCTCAGTGAACAAGAAAGAGGACTTTTTTTTTAAAACTAAAACAAAACTTGCCAGTAAGCAGCAAAAACAGAGTGGGTGAAGCCGCGTGGGTGGGTGGATGGGTGTGTTGGGCCACAATACTGGATCACTTATATGGTGGAAATATTAATGGAGGCTACATAGGAGCACTGTGGTGCCAGTCCATGCCCCAAAGACAGTGACTGCCCACAGGACCAAATAAATGTGGGATCCTCAGAGAGCAGGCCTGGGGGGACTCAGACAGGCTATGAAGCCACCGCGTTGGCTGCACTGTAGTTCTCTCATGCCACTCTTGGGCTTGGAAGCACAAGGGGCTGACTTGAGGAACTACATTTCCTGTAATGCTGTACACCAGAACTTTATGGGTTCCCTGCCCCAATAACAGGTCAAAGAAGTGACAGCATGTGTATAGGAAATGTACTTGCTGTGCTGCGGGAGGGAACTAGTTGCTGAACAGTGCAATTCTAGAAAGCAGCACTAACGTTAAAGGGACAGGTTTCTTTCAGGTTACACTGGTTGGGGGGCACAGCAGGCTGATTATGATGCGATCAGCTGTGCTTTCCCAGCAGAGTTATGCAGATCAAAGGAAATAGCTCTATCCTTTGAACTACACAAAGTTTCTGCCCTATAAGCCAGAAGTGTCATGATCAGTCTGGCTGATGGTTGGTGTGACACTGATGTGCCTCTTGCAGACTGCCCTGCACTGGATGACAGTGACACACATTTCAAAATACCAGTATCGTAACAATATATTCGCTTGCGCAAGGGCAGTGGTGAACATAAAAAATAGCATTCCAGTATTTCTTTATCAGTGTTATTTTCATTACAAATGATGATAAACCAAAACATAATATAACGGCTATGATGTCTTGACTAATGAAAATGAAGACCAACAGTACCCTAATGTAATAGATACACCAAGCAATGTTATGCAACCTTAAATAAAAGACCTAACTGATACCTTGTCCCCTACCATTTCTCATCACATACATCTTTAATGCATAGGGACATTGTGGTAATTGGAGACTCAGTTCTTAGGGGCACAGACTCAATAGTTTGGCATGGGAGGAAAGCCCATACAACAGTAAGCACACTTCCTGATGCTTGTGTAAAAAATATTTTAAAACTCCTGGATGGGCTTTTAGAAAATACAGTCGAACCTTTAGTACTTTTACACGTAGGTATAAATGATTTACCTACTAAAAATCTGTCTCATGTGCAAACTGAGTACATTGATATTTTTAACAGGGTACTCGACAAAAAAGGGGAGATAATAATTTCCGGTGTGTTACCTACTGTAGGGAAGAATACCTACAGAAATAAATCAGTCATGGTCCTAAATACATGGTTACACCAATTGTGCCATGAGAAAAGAATAGGGTTTATGGACAACCTCGCTACCTTCTCCAATAAAGCCTGTTTTAAATCTGATGAACTACACTTAAATTATTTTGGTACTAGAATATTTGGCAAAAAGATAAATGAAGTCTTAGCATTTCATTTAAACTGGAAAATGGGGTGGGTGTGAAAATAGCAGACTATGACATCATCCACCCATCCAATATCCTTGGGGAGTCAAATCATCCTTGCCATGACGTTACCTACCCTAGTAAAAACATTTCTAGTCCTGCTAACCCAGTTTGGAATGGATTATTAACTAATGCCACAAGCTTGACTAAAAAATATGATGAATTCAAGCTGCTGTTGTATGACTACGACATCCAACTGGCCTTAGTCACAGAATCCTGGGGCACTGATAATGATAATTGGGTTAGAAACATATTGGGTTATAATGTCTTTATCAAAAACAGGAAGTTTAAAAAGGAGGAGGAGTGGCCATATACGGCCACAATACTATAAAATGTGAAGAGATACCCGAGGAAGTATAAAGCATCGAAACATTAAGGGTTAAAATATATCCCCATAATGGTGCTTCAATTAAACTAGATTTAGTATACAGATCACTCTCTACATCTATAGAAAATGATAAGTTTTTGGAGCACATTAGTAATTTGAATCTGTCTGACAATATAATTATTATGGGAAATTTTAACCTGCCCTACATTAATTGGATATTCCACAGTGGAATTAGTAAAACTGACCTTTCATATATGGATACTTTCGCACAGTTAGGGCTTGAGCAAACTGTAACATGTGCCACCAGGGATGATAAGATACTAGACATTATACTAACCAATATGGGTAACAGTGTTGCTGATGTCACTACTATGACGCCGTTAGGTAACAGTGATCATTTCTGTGTAAAGTTCAAGGTTCTAGGTCAAACTAGACAACCTGGAGTGGGGGTTTCTGAAAAACTCAATTTTAGGAAGGCCAATTTTACTGCTTTAAAAGAACAAATGGCAAAATGGGATTGGGAAAAGGTTTTTTCTGATCATTTAGTTGAGTGGAAATGGGACCAGCTAACATCAAAGATAAAGAGTGAGATTAAAAAATATATACCAACGTCGAAGAAATATCCCAATAAAAGAATACCCCCTAGCTGGATGAAGCCTTATATAAAAAAATTTATAAATAAAAAGAGTTGAATATTTAATAGTATTAAAAAAGGTAATCAGCATTTAATACCAGCTTATCGAATATTGACTAAAAATATTAAACTAAAAATTAAACAATCTAAAGCTGAACATGAGATATTTCTAGCAACAAATGTTAATGATAAAAAATTGTTTTTTTCTCATAATAACAAACTAAGGGGATCCTCAAATTCAGTGGGCCCATTTATTAATGATTCAGGATGTTCTACTAATAATAAAGAAACAGCCGACATTCAGAATAGATATTTTTCATCCGGATTTGATAAATCTACCATAACTGTTATGGAAGACAAGTCAGTATCTATACCTGGACAAGTATTGATTAACTCAACTGACGTGCTTGAGAGGTTAAAAAAATTGGATACCAATAAATCCCCGGGTCCGGACGATCTCCACCCCAGGGTACTGAAAGAACTCGCAGACTACATTTATAAACCACTGACTAATGTGTTTCAGCACTCCATAGACTCTGGTGTAATTCCCCTAAGTTGGAGAGTAGCTACTGTTGTGCCACTCCATAAACAAGGTCCAAGTTCCAAACCAGAAAATTTTAGACCAATAAGTTTGACTTCCCTATTGGGTAAAATACTTGAAGGGATAATTAAGGATTATATCCAACAACATTTATCAACCTTAGGAGATACAGACCCATATCAACATGGGTTCATTAAAAATAGATCATGTTTAACAAATTAAGTTTTTATGAAAAAGTAAACAGAGAGATTGATACAAAAAATTCAGTTGATATTGTATTTTTGGATTTTGCAAAAGCTTTCGACAAACTACTACATTTGGAACTGGTCAAATCACTAAAAGCTTTAAATCTGAGTACAAATATTATGCACTGGATTACTAATTGGTTGGAGGGGAGACAGCAGAGGGTGGTGGTGGAGGGAGTTTTCTCTGATTGGATTGGAGTTGTGAGTGGTGTGCCCCAGGGGTCTGTCTTGGGTCCAATTTTGTTTAACATTTATATATCTTCACTAAAAATTGATGTACCAAATGTTTGGATGTCAAAATTTGCAGATGACTGCAGATTGGGAGTGGTGGTGAACTCTTTTGAAAATAACACTACATTGCAGAATGTACTCAATCATATTTTCTCCTGGACAACACTTAACAAACTTGAATTAAATATTAATAAATGTTAGGTAATGCATTTGGGTCCTAAGAATAGGCAGTATAATTACACCCTCAATAATAACCCCCTAACTGTAACCATAATTGAAAGAAACTGATTTAGGAGTGGCAATTAGTCACAACCTTAAATTTAATACCCACTGTAGAAACCAGGTGAAAAAAGCTAACCAGATGCTGAATTGTATCATCAGACATATATCCAGCAGAACCAAGGAGGTACTACTCCCTCTCTATATAGCACTGGTTAGGCCTCACTTAGAGTATTGTGTTCAGATATGGTCACCCTATAGAAAGGAAGACATTAAAAAGGTTGAAGCAGCTCAACATAGATTCACAAGACTTATTACAGGTTTAAAACTGATACCATATGAGCAAAGATTGAAAATTCTTAATTTATACACACTGCAATACAGGAGAAAAAGGGGGGACCTGTGCATGTTGCACAAGGCAAATAATGACAACACCTTAATGTCGGAAATTAGTTTGAGGTTTAACCATGACAGAGTTAGCAATAACAGACATCCAAAACAACTCCGTTTTGACAAATGGAATACACTGTCTAGGAAATACTGGTTTAACCAAAGGGTAATTACCCTATGGAATAATCTCCCATTAGAAGTAATAAACAATGAAAATGTAAACATCTTTAAAACCAGACTGGATAATGAGATGAGTGTTGAAACTAAGTATGGGTTATAATAACTTTGGCAAGCAAAAGGATGAACGTCTATTAAAGCTTGATTGATCTATGAAATCTATGAAAACATTTTCCACATTTTCAGTGATTTTTACCAATATTTATCCCTAAATTCCAACCCTATTATTGGTAAACCAAAGTCCTTGTTTTTTTTACAAATTTCAGTTATGCCTCTTCATGCTTACCACTAATACTGTAGGTAGGATCTGGACTGTTAGGGATGACATCCTTTGGAAGAGGCAACCAGCTGAGGGTACCCATTGAATATTAGGGGTATTAGGGAGGAGAGAAGAGGGGAGGCACAGAAGCTGAATAAAGAGTTGATCTCAGAGACCACAGAAGCAGGTTCAGAAATGAGGGTGTCTCCCACCTTGAGGACTGGGGAGGGGGACTGGTTAGGGGGGAAGAAGAGGGTGTGGATGACCTTCCAGAACTTGAAGGGGTGGTTAAGATTGGTCTGGAAGGAGGTGGAAAAGTATTTAGCCTTGGCAAGACTTGGCAGGCCTGGTGGCTCTAGTATAAATTTTCTTCAAGGCTTGGTACCTGTTAAGGTTGGCCAGGGAGCAGGAGGACTTGTAAGTCTTCCAGGCTCGGTTGCATGCATGGAGGCAGGCCAAAAGTTCAACTGAGATCCAGGGGAGGTGGGGACCACAAACCCTGGCTTTCCAGAGGCGAGTGTGCAGATCCCAGATAGATAAAAATTTGGAGTGAAAGTATTCAAGTGCTGAGTTGATATTGCTGGCAGCAGAGATGGGGGATGAGTCAGTGGTTAGCATGTCTGTGTGTAGCAAGGACAAATCTAGTGGATGGAAAGACTGGATCTGGAAATTTTAGTGGGAACTCGGTGGGGGGGGTGAATTTTGTACATGCAGTAGACCATATGGTGGTCACTGAGTGCATCTGAGGGGGTGCCAGCATTGATGATACGGTGAGTGTGAGTGGTTAGTACCCATTTCAGTAGTGAGTGATTCAGGGATCTATAATTGTGATGGTTTGGAACTAAGGTGAGTTGCATCAGTTGCAGGGATTTAAGGTTTTGGCAAAGTTTTGAGTAAAGGGGGAGACAATTAATATTGATGTCCCCAGGGATGAGAAGTTCACCAGAGGAGGCATGACAAGTGATAGTGGTGAGAAGTTCAGTAACAGATGAGGGGGCTAGACCAGGGCAGCAGTATACATTAATTTATTTATTTGCAAAATGTTTCACAAGGAAAGACAACATGAGCTGTAACTAGCTCATTTCCAGAAGCGTCCTAGGGGAAGGGGGGTTACAAGAGTTGGGAGAGGAAACAACTACATATACAAAGTGAAATAAAGTACAATAACTATTACATAACACCGATGGCCTAATGCATAACAGAGTAGTAAACTAGGTAGGTAAACACAGATAACACAATTTAAGTGCTAGAAGACGAGGCTGAGCACAAGTTAGTTAAGTGCCAATGCATGCACAAGGGGGCTAGTATATGAGCACGAAGGGGTGAAAAGGGTTAAGAAAAAGGGGGGTAAGCAAGAGTAGAGGAAGGGTGAGGAGAGAGAGGAGAGAGCAGCCACAAATCAAGGTCCCTTCCAGATGCTGAATACCCTGCAAAGGAGACAAGAAACAGGCAGAAAGGAGGAGGGATAGAGACAGGAGGAGGGGGCAGAGGTGGGGGAGGCAGCCAAGAGCAGTACATGCTCCAGGATGCTGAGAACCCCTGCAAGGGGACAGGAATTAGGCAGAAATGGAGGAAGGGAACAGGGGAGGAAGGGAGGATTGGAGTGTGGGAGTGGGCAGAGAGGAGTGGGAAACAGGATAGAGGGGAAGAAAGAATAATAGGGAAGATTTCACAGCAGGAAAGAATAGGGGATCAGGAAATGGAGGAAAGGGCTTCAGTGGAGGGAAATAGGTGGAAGGAGGATGCAGTAGTGTTTCCCTGGCACTGTATGGAGAGGTGGGGTGAGAAGAAGGGAGAAAGAAGTTAAAAACACTGTGCAGGTATACTCAGTGGAGGAGACCAGTTTATGAGACTAGGAGAATCATCAGGGATATTGGATAAAGGATATTTATGCAAGAGGGGAGGAGGGCAGAGCACTAAGGAGGGGAGGGTTATGAGGGGGGATTAGAAACAAGAACAGTTATGGGAATAATAGTTGTGTAGGGCCAAAGAGCTAGGAGAAGAGGTTGAGGAAATTCTGATAGGTGAAGGAAGCAAGTTCCAGAGCTTAGGGAAACGGTAGGAGAAAGCAGCCTGGCCTATGGAGGTGGTGTGACGAGGGATGGCTGGAGTGCGTGTGTCAGTGGATTGGAGAGGGTGGGAGGAGTGAGGAGGGGCAGTGAGTGAAGGGAGATGAAGAGGGGAGAGCCCCAAGCCAGAATATAAAAGTAAACTTTGCGTGAGTGAGAGGGTGCCTACCCCAGGGAGGGGAAGGCTAGAGAATGATACAAGGTACAAGTGGGTGAGTGTGGGTGGGAAGTCAAGAGCAAAGTGACAGAAAGCACTGAAATGAGTATCCAACTTGGCAAGGAAGACTTGGGAGAAGCACTGTAGACTATGTCGCTAATAGTCAAAATAAGGAGTATCAATTTCTGAACAAGATTCACTCAACTGGAAGTGGCAGGGCACTCAGGTTCCTGTAAAGGGCACTGAGCTTGGGGCACAGTTTTTAGGATGGCATCAATGTGTTCAGAAAAGTTAAGGTGTTGGTCAAGCCAGACACACAGGTATTTGAATGAGGAGGTGTCCTCAAGTATTGTCCCGTCAAGGGTATGGAAGGGGAAGGGGTAGCCTAAAGAGTCTCTGCCATGTGCCAAAGGTCATGGAGAGTATCTTCTTGGAATTGAGGAAGAGTTGTTGTGAGTTTAGCCAATGTTGAACATTAGTGAGGTCAATCTGTAGTCTGGTAAACACATCAGAGGGGGAGTGGCCTGAGGTGAACAAGACCGTATTGTCTGTATACATGTGGATAGAGGATGAGGAGCAAACTGATAGAAGGTCATTGATAAAGACTGATAATAAGAGTGGGCAAAGTATGGAGCCTTGAGGCACACCAGTGAGAGTTGGTAAAGGTGAGGACATAGAATCGACGATTTTGACAGATTGAGTTCTGCCTACCAGATAGGCTTGGAACTAATTGCAGGCTGTCTGAGACAGGCCAGCTGACCAGAGGGTTATGAGGAGGAGGAAGTGGGAGACAGTGTTGAAGGTCTTAGCAAGGTCAACAAAGATGGCAGAGGTAAAGTGACCTTTATCCATGGCTGAATGGATAGAGTCAGTAAGTGGTTGTGGAGGGATTCTTCCAAAAGCTGGATTGTAAGGAAATGAAGAAAGAGGAGTCATCAAGAAAGGTGGAGAGTTGGGAGAGAACAAGGTGTTCCTCAAGTTTAGCCAGGGTTTGGAGGAGCGATATAGGGTGGTAATTCCCAGGAGATGAGAGATCCCTTTTCTTCGGTAGGGGAAAAACTGTTTCCTGGCTTTAGGGATAGTTATAGTGCAGCAGGATAGGTTGAGGAGATCAGCCAGAGGGAGGGAAATAGCAGGTGTAGATAGATAAAGAAGCTTAGGGTTGAGGTCATCAGGGGAGCTGCTTTTTGTTGGGTTAATGGAGAGAAGTGCCTTTAAGGTGTCAATGGGAGAGATGGGTGCAAAGGCAAAACTCTCCACTGTTTGATGGTTTCGGGAGGAAGCAGTGGGTGTGTATATGGGAGAGGATTGACTGGAAGGGAGGCTAACAGGGTGGAGGCACAGGAAGTAAAGTATGAGTTGAATTCCTCAGCAACTGTAGGATGATCAGCTATGAGTTGGTTATTTATTTTGAGTGGGGAGGGGTTGAGTTTGGGGTGAAAACAGGGGTGAACAACTTTCCAAAACTTTGCCGGATTGTTTATGTTAGTGTTAAGGTTGACGGATAGTATTCAGCGTTAGCCAGATGGATGACTTTGGTACAGGCATTTTGAGTGTTCGGTAGGTAGAGAATCACAAGAGTTTAGAGGATTTGTGGGTTTTCCATGCTGTGTCATGTGCTTGTTGACAGGCTAGGAGTTCAGGTGTTACCCAGGGAAGTGACTACCTAGCACTCTAAATTTCTTCAGGGGAGCGTGTTTGTTCCAGATGGTTAGGAAATTGGCTTTGAAATATTTGAGGACTTGGTCAATAGTATTTGCAGAGGCTATAGGGGTCCAGTCAATCCAGGTGAGGTCCTGCTGAAGAGGGGCAGGTCCAGTGTTTGGGAATGGATCATAAGGAGTTTATGAGGGTCTTCAGTCAGTGGACTTTCCTAACCAGGTAGATCATATGATGGTTGCTAAGAGCATCAGGTAATAGGCTAGACTGGACAACCCTGTGAGGGTGGGAGGTTAGGGCCCAGTCTAACAGGGTGTGATATGGGGATTTGAGGTTTAGTCAAGTAGGTCCATGATTAGTTAGGACAGATTAAAGAGCAGCTATGGCAGAACGAGTCTTGCCTATGGCAGATGACAACCAGCTCAGATTTAGGTCACCTAGCAGACAGAACTCACCAGAGGAGGAGGAGAGGGACCCAGTAGTGATAACAAGATCTGTGGCAACAGAGTGGTGTAGGCCAGGATGACAATAAGCTCCACCAACAAATACTGGTACAGAGAAAGGGAATGAGAGCCTAACAACCAGGGCTTCATAGGCAGTGGGGTCAGTGGTCGATAGGACAGTAGTGATTTGGAGCGAGGTGAAAGACTAGATGACCACATCCTCACCCCTCCCAGAGCGATCCTGCTGGGTAACGGCGTAGCCAGGAATTGCAATAGAAGCATCAGGTTTTGTTAGTTAGCCAGGTCTCAGATAAGTAGAGGATGTCCAGATTAAGGGAGTCTCAAGTGGAAGTAGGAGGTCTAATTTGGGAGAAGGCTGTGAATGTTAAAATGTAGGATCTTTAGACCTGGGGCAATGAAACAGAGGTTGGAGTGGAGGCAAGGGAGAGTGGGGTGACTGTAGAGGGGCATTACTTAGTGCAGGACCAGGGTTGGGATTTATGTCTCCTGCAGAGAGAAGCAAGACAGAGACAATGATGAAATGCAACTTGGTATTCTTGAACCAGGGTTGGTTAACTGATTTGGAATATCAAGGAGGATGCTTGGAAGTAGAGACGTGAAATTCAAGGGCTCTACGATGCTGGTTCGACAACAATTTCGTTGACTGGCATCACAGTGATGGGATTTATGTCGATTGCAAGTTGTGGGCGACATAAATCCCGATGGTCTCCCGGTTCATTTTTCTATAGGGGGAGCTTCACACCCGCACCCCCATATAATCATAATCAACTCTAAGTGGAGTTGATTTGGGGAGGGTGCAGGACCAGGAGACAGTGTGCCCTGTCACAGGCACACCAACACAGGTGACCCATCAAACTGTCGATGTTGTCGACAGCGACGAGGTCGCTGTGTTGGTGTCTACTGTTGGAGGGTATACCAAATTGAAGAATACACAGTAAGGTATAGGACTGAGGTATAAACATGAGTGAGGTGGATGGACATATAGAAGTGGGACCAGGATTGCAAAAAAGGGGTTGGAATTGCCACTTAGTTGAAGAAGTGGGTTTGCAGGTTAGTAGGGTTAGTGTGAGGAGAGCGGTGGGAGTGAACAAGTGGAAGAATGTCAGGGATAGCAGGGTGATAAGTAAGAGGAAGAGGCATGGGGGAGAGAGAAAAATAGGGATCATAATTCCAGGATAGATTATGAAGTAGTTAGCTTGAGAGGGAAGACCCTAAAAGTGTGAGTCTTAGCACTAGTGTGAATAGAGTGGGGAGTAGTAGCACAAACAAGAAAGGGTTAAATCAGCTAAGATGCAGCTGGAGCTTGGTGGTATCCAATAAGTGGCAGTGGGTGCTGCACAGGTGGGGTGTAGGCGTAGGCGTATTTAATAGAGATTGGGGCCAGGGAGGGTGGGCGGGGATAAAATATACAGTGGATGACTTAGAATTTAGAAATAGAGTGGCAAGGAGCCAAGAGAAGCCGCGAGTCCAGGGCTTGTAGGTGCACCAATCAGGAGCTCAGGCTGAGGAGTCGGGACAATCAGAGGCCAGCAGAGACACTGAAAAATGAAAATTACCGGCTCCAACTGTGGGTCTGTACCTGGATATCAGGGTCCTGAGGTGGCCACAGGTTGCAGTGAGTGGCGGGGGGGGGGGGGTTGAGCCTCACCACAGGCAAGAAAGCACCCTGTCAAGGGCACAAGCTGTGGGAAGAGATAGAGGAGTTTAACTTAAATTGTGTAGGTTGGGTGCAGGGAGAAGCCAAGATAGCAAGGTGATTTAGAGAGGGGCGGGGGTAGAGCAGAGAAGGCAGCAGTGGGCCAAGACAGAAGGAAAAACTTAGAATGGTCATAGCTTGAAGGACAACAGAAGGCTTAATCAGGGGCCTGGGTCACCAAACACAGCAAGGAGGAGATAGCGGGGGAAGGGTGGGTAGGCGCCAAGCTCTGGGGGGGGGGGAGTTGTAGAATGAGATGGATAGGAGAATTAAGTTAGGAGCGAAAAGGAACATAGCAGAGGCAAAAAAGGCACTGATTAAATTAATTATGCAGTAGTCAATACATATCATGGCCTGGCTCTAAGAAAAACAGTTAAAAGTAATCTAAGCAACAGTATTCGATAGGCATATAAGTACTGAGCATCAGCATCTAGCACACAAAGCAATATCCTTAACAAGAAAACACTATGTTGCATACATCCAAGTGAAGAGGTAAACAAAATATACAATGAATTAACCTCTTAAATTTAGAAATAGAGTGGCAAGGAGCCTTGAGAAGCCACAGAGTCCAGGGCTTGTAGGCGCACCAATCGGGGCGCTCCAGGCCAAGGAGTCAGCCAATCAGAGATCAGCCGTGGTAAGGCGCTGAAAAATGAAAATCACTGGCTCCAACTACAGGTCCATACCTGGATATCAGAGTCCTGAGGCGGCCACAGGTTACGGTGGGGAGTTCAGCCTTGCCGCGAGGAAGGCACCCTGTCAAGGACATGAGCTGGATATCAGAGTCCTGAGGCAGCCACAGGATGTGGCGGGCAGTGGGGGGGGGTTCAGCCTCTCCGCAGGCTAGGGCGCACCCTGTCAAGGGGATGAGCTGGATATCAGAGTCCTGAGGTAGCCAGAGGTTGCGGTGGGGGGGGATGGTTCAGCCTTGCCACAGGCAAGGGACCACCCTGTCAAGGGCATGAGCTGGATATTGGAGTCATGAGGTGGCCACAGGTTGCGGCGGAGGGTGGGGTTCAGCCTCATTGCAAGCAAGGGAGCACCCTGTCAAGGGAACATTAGCCATGAAGATAGGAAAAGAGAAAGGGATAGAGAGTTTGAGGAGGAGCAGTTCATATGCAGCAGGGAGGTGACAGAGAGCACTGTGGTGGATTGCATAGTGGAAGAGAGGTAGATAACTTCACCTCGCTTCTTTGCACAGTCTTACTGGATGAGGGTGTAGCCAGGGATGGAGATATCAGAGTCGGGGATCTTGGGGGTGGGGGAGCCAGGACTCTGAGACTATCAATACATCAGGGAGAAGGGTAACCATGAGAGGTTGAGGTAGATCAAGTTTTTTTTTTTGGGGGACTTTATTATTTATTTATTTTTTTTTGTTGACCAGGTAAGTGCACTAGACAAATCCTGCCTATTTTTAGGCACGACCCGGGGGAGGGGGATACAGACGAATGCCAGCTGACCTTGAACCAGATTAAGCTGTTGGTGGTATTTTTAGTGAATGAGGGAAATTTGGCCAGGACACTTTAGATATTAATGTGGGCCACATGTAGGCCTTTGGGGAGTCAGGAGGTAAGGGAGTGTGCAGGGTCAGAATTGGGCTCAATATTGCCTGCTATGAAGAGTAGCAGCGAAATGAAGTTTTGTGGAGTCCGAGATGCGTCTGTGAGGGGACAAGGGGGGAGAAGGAGGGGGGACACGAGGTGGGATGGTAAGGAAATTCTAAAGGTTTCTAGGTGGAGACAAGAGGAAGGGGAGGGGAGGAGGGAGCTACCAGGAAGTCACGGGAATGGGAAGGAGAGGTGGCAGGAGAAGGGTAGGGTAGAAGAAGAGGCAGAGGGCAAGGAGAAGGAAAGGGGGGAAACAGAAAAGCAGGCAGGAGGGAGGGCAGTTAGGGAAATAGGAATGGAAGTAGGGAAAGGGTGATAAACAACATAGTAGGTGGCAGGACCTTTACACCCCAGAAGCCCACTAGCCCTTCCTGCTGCCTTATCACACTGTCCTGCCACCTTGACAGTATCTGATATGATCATCCAAGGTCCCTTTCCTGTTGAGTGACTGTCAGTAGCTCCCCACCATCCTATACTCAGCACCAGGGTTCCTATGCCTTGGTTCATGATTTTACACTTTTGGCACTGAACTCCAACTGCCATGTCTTTGACCACGCCTGAGTTCCCAATATCCCTGTGCATTTTATCCACCCCATCCTGAGTGTCCACCCTATTACAGACTTTGGTGTCATCTGCAAAAAGGCACCAATCCAATTCTTCTACAGTGTGTTCTATGAAGACATACAAGAGGACTGGTCTCAGTACAGAGCCCTGTGGTACCCCGCTGGCCACTCCTTCATCCATAGATTGCCACTAACCAGCACCCTCTGTCTCCTATGTGTTACCCAGTTTGTAATCCAGTTTTCCCCTTTGGATCCCAGTCCTAGGCTGGTTAACTTCCTAATTAGCTTCCTGTATGTCATAGTGTCAAGTGACTTACTGAAGTCCAGATAGGCCATATCTACCTTCCCCTGATCGAGCTCCCTGGTCACCCAGTTAAAGAAATCTATCAGATTTGTTTAGTATTCATACTGGTGTATAGACAGAAGAAGGCACTTGCCCATCTAGTCTGTCTACCCGTATAGACGGGTCAAGTTTTTCCATTACTGAGAAAATATTTATTAAGTTTAGTTTTAAAGCAACAGTGCAACGAAAATGGGCAAAAAGTTTACCCCACCTTTTTTCTTCCTAATAGATGCCAGATGTCTTCCAGTTTATTTTGGGGGTAAAATTTTCAGTTTTCATTACCATTTAAGAATTTTGTGAAAGTTTTAAGGTAATTATTTCTCAAGAAAAAGATGGTTGCCTCATTTCTGCATATAAATAATATTGAAGACCTGAGGAGGGTACAAAAATGCAAACATACAGAATACAACAAAAGGAGCATGCAGAAAACCAAAATCAACAGTTTTCCAATATTTTTCATAACCATAACAGAAAATTATCTTTTCAGAATAACCTCTTTCATTGCACTGCTACTTTAAATATGTTATATTTGTACATTTATTATTTCAGCGTAATATGTTCCAGGTCCTTCCTATCCTCTGTGTATATGTAGTTAGTCTTTGTTGTTTTTACACTGATCAAGCTTGATCTGATAGTTGTGACATCTTAGTCCCATGGGTTTCTTTTGTAGTCCTAACGGCTCCAGGTTGGATCATCATGGTTAAAACATTGTGGACATAACATCACATGGCAACACATCACCACCTGCAGTATCGAGAGCAAAACATCGGCAGATACAACCACGCAGGAAGGCAGCAGGCAGTACAGTGTAAATCAGTGGTAGTGTCCAGTGGGTCACCCACCCACCCATCGCTTGCTTCAGTAATAGGAACTGTACCAACCCCCAACTGCCAACCCACTACTGGAGGGCTGTGCTGGTCACCCACACAGGGTGGGGGTGGGAGCAGGTGTGGGAGCTACCAGCCAGAGGGGGGGTCCACTAGTCACCACAGCTATTGTGCCATAATATACAGACCATGACAACAGTGCCGGCAATGGTGGCAGTGGGTTGGTGGTTGGGGGGGTTGGTACAGTTCCTATTACTGGAGCCGTTGGTGGGTGAGGTGGGTGACCCACTGGAAACCAGGGCTGATTTACATTGTACTGCCTGCTGCCCGCCTATGCGGTTGTGTCTGCCGACATTTCTGCTCCATGATATTGCAGGTAGCGATGTGTTGCCTGCAGTGTTATGTCCACGATGTTTTTAACCGCGATGTTCCAGCCTGGAACCGTTCCAACCCCATTTCTGATTGTAATATCCTATTGTTTATTATTCTATACATCATAAGAAGATCTCCTCTCTTACTTCTGTTTTCCAGACTATAAAGTCCTAATTCAGTTAACCTTTCATCATAAAGTTTGTTTTTATATCTAGTATTAACTTGGTGGTCCTCGTTGTACCTTCTCCAATACCACCACATTCTTCCTCAAATATGGACTCTATAACTGGGTACCATAGTCCATATGTGGCCTTATATATCTCTATAAACCGGTAATATACATTCTTTGCTTCTAGAAATGAAGAATCGTTTAACACTATTTATTAAATAATTTGTTTTTTTGAGCTAATTTTGCATAATGTTTACTAAAGGTTAGTTCACCATCTATAAATATTCCAAAATCTTTCTCATGGTGAACTTCTTTAATTATCCTATTATTCAGTTGATAGTCCTGTTTGTTGTTTGTCCTTCCAAAATGTATTCTGGAAAATTTTTCTATGTGAAAAGCAATTTATTTTGTACAGCCCATGTTTCTATCTTTTGCAGACTATTATTCAAGTGTATTCTATCCTCATTGCTTCCAACAGGGCTACCTAATTTTATGTCATCAGCAAATTTAACTAGCCACCCATCCACATCATATCACTATATCACTAATAAATAGTGAAAGAAGCACCGGTCCCAAGACCGACCCTTGCGGCACCCCACTAGTAACTAGTGCCTCCTCTGAATTAATTCCCCTCACCCTAACTCTCTGTTTCCTGTTACACAGCCAGTTGTTGATCCATTCCACCACCTTATGCTCTATATTTATAAAATATAACTTTTGTACCAGTATAGAAAGTGGGACTTTATCGAATACCTTTTGAAAATCCAGGTAGATGATGTCTACCAGTATGTTGGCTGTAATATGCTTATTTACTCTCTCATAGAAGCATAACTGGTTAGTGGTACACGATCTGTTCCTTCTAAAGCCATGCTGATTGTTGTCCTGGAATCCTATATTTTTTAGTGTTACTTCTAATCTATTTTTGATAAGTGTTTCCATTATTTTACATGGGACAGATGTTAAACTGATGGGACGATAATTAATTACATCAGACCTGTCCCCTGTTTTAATAATTAGTATGACTGTTGCTGATACCCAGTCAGATGGAATTTTTCTGGCATTAAAGGATTTGTTATATAAATATGCTAAGGGTGCTGCTATAAATGTTTTAATTGCTTTTAAAAATCTGGGATGTAGATTATCTGGTCCTGATGATTTGCTAACTTGTAATTTATCCAACAACTCTGGGATCTCTTTGTCTGTGCAGAGTAAGTTTACTTTCTGTTTCTCCTCTGCTGTAATGATATTTCCTACCCTAACCCCAATATTGAATGCAATACAAAAGTAATCATTAAGGGTATTTGCAATTTCACCTAGATAATTTAGTTCTTCCCCCTCCACTCTTATTGGGGTCGAATGAGTTGTTTATTCCTTTTACTGTATTAATGTAGGCATAGAAATTTTTTCCGTTATCCCTTTCCTTTGCTATATTTAGCTTGGATCTCATCCTCTCCATTTTTATTATTTTTTTCAGTTTTTTAAGTTTCGTTTTATAGTGTAATACAGATGTCTGTGTTTTTTTCCCTTTTCATTACTTTGTAGGCCTTTTTTTTATTTGTTCTTACTTTGTTTATGGACCCTTCTTGTGCACCACATTGGTATCTTTCCCTTTTTGTCATACATGTGTTTATTTGGCACATATTTCTTTTTGATGGTTACTGTTTTGTTTTTGATTATATTCCATATTTCGTCTATATCTTTATTTTTGATAACCTTCTTCCATTCCCATCTACTCATTTCATATGTTACCATATTATAATTTGCTTTATAATTTGTTCTTACTATTACTCCTTGTTCATTTTTTACTGACAATTTGATTCTGACTTCTACCATATTGTGGTCACTACTTCCTAGAGTTCCATTAATTTTAATTTGCTTCACGTTTTCTGGAATATTTGTTATCACTAGGTCCAATGTGTTTTCACCTCTTGTAGGCTTATGTACCAATTGTTGCAGACCTGCATCTATGATGGTTTGATATAGATTCTCTTTCTGGGTTAGTTTTGGTTGTCCAGTGTCTCCAATCTATATTTGGGAAATTAAAGTCTCCCAAAATTATTACATTACCTTTAGTAGTCATAAGCTCTATTTCTTTATTTAAAGCATTGTTGTACTGATCATTGGAAGATGGTGGTCTACAAATGTTACCTATAAAGCACTTTCTGTTGTTTGCTATTGAAACTACTACCCAGAGTGTTTCTAGATGTACATCTGTTACATCCTGTTTAAATTCCAGGCTCTCAATATTATCTTTTATAAAGTGTGACCCTTCCTCCCTTTTTATCTGTTCTATCCTTAGGATATGTTTTATATCCTTCTATGTTTTTGTTCCAGGAGCAGTTCTCATCTCAACATGTTTCATTTACAACACAAATGTCAATATTGCCTTTAATCATTAGTATTTGCAGTTCTGATATTTTTGAGATATTTAGGCTCCTGGCATTTAATGATAGTATTTTGAGCTCATCTTTCCCTGTTTTACTCAGTTTGTTGTGGTGATTAATAGAACTCTCCACAATTTTCTGAGTGATTATGTTACCTCTCCTCTCATTATTTAGTTTAAATGTGTCTCAATGACTTTTCATAGTCTTTGACCTAATTTTCAGCATCCCATTTTGTTCAAATGGAGTCCGTCATAGCTGTACAATTCATTCTTCCATCAAAATCTTCCCAGTGTGTATGGATTGGATTCCTTGTTCTATAGTCCATCTCCTTAACCAGTTGTTAATTCATTTGATTTTATTGTTCTTAATGTTGCTACCTCGTAGGACAGGCAATATCTCAGAAAGATGATTTTGCATTTTAATTCCTGTGCTGTCTTGTGTATATTTTTGAATTCTTCCATTATTTCTGCTTCTGTCTGCCCATTGATGTTGTTTGTACCTAAGTGTATAATTACTTTAGCAGTATCATTTTATGTTGGCTCACACTTGTCGCCCAGCCAACATATTGCAGTAGTAGCAGATTTGGAGGTGCAGTCACTGTGGGCAAATGCAGGGCATGCATCAGTAGGTGTGTCCCTCATTCCTAAATAAGCCAGCATGCAGGTGCTGACACCAGCTATATGTAAAGTGACCACCAGATCTGAGAAAAGTGCCACTGCAATGAGAGCCATCTCGTCATGCAGCGGCACAATAACATGCCTCCTGTCGTGCCTCTCCTGGAGAAGAAGTTCAATAAACATGGCAGTGCTGATTGCCACCACACACAGTGCCAACTTCAGGGGTGCCCAATCCCCCTGTCGGCATGCTCCGACCCACTTCATTTGCCGATGGGGGAGCCCATTCCCCATTGGCATAATGCCCCCCTCCCATTCCAATTGCATGCTGTGGGGGTGCCTAATCCCCCTCAGCATCATGCACCCCAACAGTCTTTCTTTGCTGAAGGGGGCCCCAATCCCCATCAGCTTCAGTCCCCCCTGCCCAGTTCAATTTGCCAATGGGGGAGCCCACTCCCTGTTGACATAATGTCCACAACTCCCGATTTGTGCTGTGCTGGGGGAGTGCCCAAGCTCCCTCAGCATCATGCTTGCCCCCCAACCATTTCTGTGCTGACAGGGGGCCCAATCCCCATTGGCTGCAGTCCCCCTACCTGTAATGCAGGTGGTACACTGGGAGCCCACCTCAGTGTACCAAACAAACACCTTCAAAAAAAGAAAACTGTCCCTCATTGTCTTTTTTTTTTTTTTGCCCTATAAAAGAAGAAAACGGTCCCTTGCGGTCTCTCCTGCCCCCTCTCCCAACCCATGACCAGCCTCTGCATACCCTGCCTCCCACACCCACACCACACATCCAATACTTACCTCTGGAGCCTGGCGAGTGATCTTCAGTGGACTGAGAACATGTCTGCACTCTTCAAAGCTGACTGTGAACTGAAGAAATGCCAATAAGCTGTACAATGGCAGGGTTTGTTTTTCAACTTTGGTGCATATCTCAGTCATTCTGGGAATTTTCACACCAAATCTTTCTACATGGGATTATTGGGACCCCTCCTCATGAATTCAATCACTGTTATGACATTATTCGGTCCCGAAGGTGATTTCATGGTCACTGCATGGAATCACCTTTTGGGATGAGTAATGAAATGACAGTGCCACTGTTCATGAGGTGGGCTCTCAAAAAGCCTATGTTGCAAATTTAGTGAAAAATCCAAAAAATTACTGTTTGACGAGCATGCATTGCGCAGTTTCCACTCACACTCATAACTTTGTGAATTTGTAATATTTTCACTCCAGATTTCAGCACTGGCATTTTTCCACACCTCCTTATGAACAGTACAGCTGTCATTTTTTGCATCCTGCCCAAAATGTGTTTTTGCATCTGTGGCGCACAATGGCGTGGTCACTGTGGGAAATCAACTTTTGGGACACATTAAAAAAATCACAGTGCCTCTGTTCATGAGGGGAGATCCAAAAATGCCTATGTTGAAAATGTGGTTAAAAAAGTCCCCAAAATAATTGGGTTACGGATGTGTGTTGCGCAGTTTCCATGCATGCTCATGACTTCACCAATTTTTCATATTTTCACTTCAGATTTTCAACGTTGCCATTTTTTTTACACATTTTCATGAACAATACAGTTGTCATTTTTCACATCCTACCCAAAATGTGTTTTCGTGCCTGTGTCACCAAATGGCATAGTTGCTGTGCAAAACCACCTTTCGGCTAACAAACTGATAGTGCCGCTCTTCATGAGGTGGGGTCACAAAAAGCCCATTGAAAAGCTGGAGTGAAAATACCAACAAACACCTACGACGTTAGGGTTTCCAATTGTAAAATCCCACCTTGTAGAGACTGATAGGCCTCAGAGGTGTGACTTGAGGATCATTGGCTGTAATGCTCAAGCCATTCGGCCCCCACCCCCACCCTGCAGCCAGTGACAGCATCGAGGTGTGCCTTGGGTGTTCGCCCTAAAGTTTACCCCATTCTCTATACTGCACCCATCTCAGCATATTTCCTTATGGAATGGGGTAAGTATAAGGCCCAAAGACCCCAGAACACCACCAACACTTGTCAGTGTCACAGGTTAGGGTGAGGTAAAGGGCATGAGCCGCTATAGCTGACAACCCAAAGGCACACCCCAACGCCTGTCAGTCTTTGCAGGGTGGGGTGGGGGTTTGCATCAGTTCAATACTTCACTGCCATTCCTATTATGGCATCTCTAACTCCTGCATCTACCAATGCCAATGCCAGTGAGACAACATTTGGCATTGACAAATGCTTATTTTCTTTTACAATGTCTTTTAACATGTTATTAACATCTCTGATTTTAGCACCTGAGAAGTAACTAGTAGTTATTATTTCTTTATTGTTCTTTGTGTTGTATCTATCTGTAAACTTTACCATACAGTCACCTAATATATAAATCATTCTGGTTAAAGCTTGTTCGGGTTGTCCGGTATTTTGTTTCACATGCATATTATTTACAGTATATTTTCCTCATTTCCCCTAGTTTCTACTATAATTTCTTCCTCCATATGATGTGGAGTATTTTCTTCATTTAGGATTTCCCCCTCGTCAGGTTGTATTAATGCCTGAAATTAATTTGCAGTTGGTATTTTGAAGGTCATTGCCTCCTTCCTTTTTCCATTTCCTGGTTTCAACACCCCATTCACCCTCTTCCTGATCTATTTCTCTGTCCCTTTGCTGGTTATGGGACTGTTTTGCGTTGACTGTGTTTCTGTCTGTGATTTGCTCTTTTTGGTTATTAATTTCAGTGCTATTAGGTATGCTCTGAATTATCCCTGTTTGTTGTTTCGTTCCCTAGTGGCACAGTTTCTATTTCCTAATGCTATATTCTGTTCCCCAATGTCTTCATTGTTCAAAAGGAACAGCCAGGTGCATTGTATCCACCGCTCTAGTCTCATTCTCGCTTTTTTTACATTTTATTCCATCTCTACTACTGCATTCCTCTTTCTTGTGTCTTCCTTTTCAATCCCTTCACTTATAGGTGTAACATGTGGTCTGATTAATTCTTTAATTTTATGTATTTTCTCATTACCTATATCTAATCTTTTCACCATTTCCATCTGACTTGCTTCAATGTTGTTAAATTTTTCATAAAATGTATTAATCTCTATCAGTAATTCAATGTTACTTAGGCATTTGTCCCATGTAAATTTACCCCCCTGGGCATTTCACTAAATATTTTGTAGATAACACAACTAGTGCATTTAGTGCAAACAATCCCATCTACAGTCATGATGTATTCTGCCATTTTGTTTGTATATATTCACTTCCTTATCTGCTAGGTGTGCTCTTACTAACTTATTAACCTTGTCCAGAAATATAGTTGTAGATAGGTCCCTAGATTCCTCACCTTACTTCTGATTATTTTATAGTGCTTCTTCTTTTCGGTATATCTGCCTGTTATTCCCTCTAGTCCTGCTGGACACACTTGGCACAATAGACACTTACTGACCTGCAAGTCTCTGCATGTGGCTCTGTGCATGCTGGCCCCACTCGCTGTTGTGGGACCAGTTATAGAGCCACTACCAGAAGTGGTGCCCTTTCTCCTTCCGGGTTTGGCAGCACTCTCTTCCAGTGATTTTTACCCTAAAAGTAGTTAAAACTGGTGGTGGATATTACATAAAATATGCAGCTCTCAAGCTGCTGGCACACTCCCCAGGTTTGTTTGCCAAAAATATAGTGAAAGCGCTATACAGAGGTTTGGGACAGTTCTCCTCAGTCCCAGAAACCCTTGCTCAGGCAGCAGATCTATATGTCGCACAAAAGGGGCATGCACCCCATGCCTCCCTCACAATACAAATACACAAGTTGCACAAATGTTCAAATAAAGAGGCAGGCTATCACTCCAACTAGCAGCACATATGATCATCCCCCCAATGAATTTGAGCTGCCTATGGTCCTACAGTCCCACTGAATTCTAAATGCTCAACCAGTTTTCTTACAGTACTGAAGGGTTTCCATCAATTGTCCCACCACTGAAGTAAGACTGACCAGCCTCTAGTTGCTAGCCTCCTCCCTGTTGCCACTCTTATGTTGCAGGACCTCATCAGCCCATCTTCAGGCCTCCAAAACCACGCCTATTTCCAATGAACTATTGATCAAGACTGCCAGCAGGGAAGCTAACACCTCCATCAGTTCCTTTAGGACTCTAGGGTGTATTCCTTCTCCTTTCAGGACTCTTTCCTCTGAAATAAACTTGCATCCACCCTTCCACCATTTCTGCTTCTCCTTGGTGGTCTGTTCAGCTCTTCAATGCCGGGTTGACAACTAAGTTGTCGACCGCCATCATAGCAATGGATTTATGTCGACCGCAACTTGCAGTTGACATAAATCTGACTGGATACCCCGGCTGTTTTTTCAATGGGGGGCTTCAACCCCTAAACACCCCATGTGGGAGCTTTGCCCCTGCACCCCTGATCTCAGGACTCTACCTCGAGCTGGAGTTGGATTGGGAGGGGTGCAGGACCGGAGAGAGTGCCGGGTCTCAGGCAGTCTATTACAGGAAAACATCGATGTTGTCAGCATCAACATTTTCGCTGTATTAGTGTCACCATACAGGGGCATACCGTCTGTTCCTCCTCTCTCTGCTGTGAAAAGACTGTGCATAAATATCCATTTAAGATGTCAGCTTTTTCTTTGTATCCCTCTGCACAGTCTCCTCCTTCTACCCTTCTGATCCTCCTCATCCCTTCCTTGCTTTCCTCTTCTCACTTATGTACATGAAATAAATCTTATCCCTTTAACAATGCATGTAACAAGGCTTTCTTCTGTCTACATCTTTGTTCCTCTAACCACCAGATCTGCTTCCTTCTGCTTTGTTTGGTATACCTCCTGTCCTCCTCCTCTGCATTTCTTTATATCTTTTGAATGCCACCCTTTTGTCTTTTACCACCTTGCCACTTCTCTGGAGAACCATGATGGTCTCCTTTTCCTTCTACTTTGCTTCTTCATTCACACAGAGGTTGGTTGCCTAACTATAGCCCCTTCCCCCTTGTTAGGATGGCCAGCTTCTTGCTGAAACTGCAGTTAGGCTCCATTCCACATCTGGAAGACTGATGTCTCTAACAGACAGTACCACCCCCTTTCTTGCATCCTGCTGATGGCTTCCACAAATGCCCTAACCATTTCATCACCCTGTGTGGGAAGTTTGTACACTATTCCAAAATAAACAGTGGCTCCAGAGCCTATCTCCAGGATGACCCACAGCACTTCAAGGCCCTCCTTATCCTTTTAGGGCCCCTGTATCTCTGTGGCCTTAATTCCATCCTTCACATAAAGTGCCAGCCCTCCTCCCTTCTTTGTCTCTCCTGAACACAGAAAAGCCTGGGATGGCTGAGAAGGTTCTAATGTAATGGTCTATGACTACCTTTTGACTGATGCTGAGTGAATAATGACTGTCATATCTGCCTTCTTATAGTCACAGCACTTCCAGTATTGTGCATATCAAACTCATTACCTTATAAAGCAGTTAGTTCTACTTCATGGAGGCAGTGTGAGCAAGTGGTTAGATTATCGGCTTGGAAACAGGAAATCACAAGTTCAAACTCTGCTATAGCCATTTTCTCAATGTTTGACCTTGGGCAAGTCATTTAACCTCCCACTGCTTCAGTCCACCGCTTTGCAGAAATGGGAAAAACAGGACTCCACTAAAAATGAGATATTGCATCTCATCTGGTCTATACTGGGTAAATAAATGGCAAAATAAAAAAAATAAAGAAAAATGAATGAAGGTCACTAAATTATTTTATGTTCTGTAATAATCTATTTATATTGCACTGTAAGTTTATAACAGGGATGTAATTTAGAAAGTCTGAGGAAGTTTGTCAGTTAATTTTCTGTTCAGATATTTTTTGTAAATTGTCTAGTGGCTAGAGTACTGGCTTGTGAGACTCAGATTCATATCCCATCCCAGCTGTGTACTCACTGTGTGCCCTCAAACAAGTCATTGATCCACTCCGTATTTTGGTCTTAAGAATTGTAAAAATGGTTAAAGGCAGGATCCCACAGATAAAGAGAAACTGTATCTCAGCTGGGATATCCTGGGCAAATGAATTGCAAAAAAGTTATTATTGTTCATTGTTTTACCAGGAAAAGAAGGGATGGGGTGTCCATAAGGCTGGATGCCTATGCAATGCATGCTGCGCTTGTATCAAAGCAGCCCTCTTGCTTTTTGAAAAGTAGCATCCATCTGTGACAAAAAGGTCATGATTTTGGGGAAAAAAACAAACAAAAGAGAGTCTTAAAACTTGTATACAGTACCTACTGTACATTATATAGGCACTAGAGGTCTTGAGAGCTTCTATACAGTACCTATGAGAAGTTAAAGTCACGAAACCATATGAAAGTTTATGTACCTACGTTTTTTGTTAGCGTAATAAAAATATTATAGCTACCTAAAAAAGATTCTTATTTTTACTTTGTTTCTCTCATGGCTTCATGTGGGATAACACAACACAACACACCTCAGTCATTAGTTTCTCTCCAAAATAAAGTAATTTTACAGTAGTTACATGGTGTAGCAATATTATAACTTTATCTGTACCTGTAAAAGATATACAATTCCTGATAACTGAAAATGTATTATGATTTTCCATTCTTACATTTAATCATCCAACTTTGGATGGCAATAAATCAATATAGTATTCCATATAATTCAAGGCCTATTTCGGCTTAGGAAGATTTCTAAACTGTAACATTAATCACATCCCCTTTTGAAAATAACAGATTGGTTAAAAGCATCTCCAGATGTTCTTAATCCTAAAACATGCTTCTGGATACCATCACAATTTCCCTTATCCATGTCAATTTTATAAGCTTCTTTTTTGTTTTTGATGAAGCTAGGCTTGAGTTACTGTGTAGTGAAATTTAGCTACATACTGTATGATGGAATCAAAACTGTCAGTTACACCTGATATAGAAAAATAGTGGCAGTGAATGGAATATACAGTAATTTGGTTTCATTGCATGCCTCTCCAAGAGAAGCAATGTTTGTTCACCTAAATATCTTGTGTACTGTAGATCAGAAAGCTTGTGCACTAAATTTCGTGCTGGTCTAGTTAAAGGTATCCACCACCTACTGCACTTTGTCTAGCTGCACAAGAACCAATATGATGATAAACATGCCTATACAATGTAAAGTTTACATACTGGCAGCACAGTGGAGTTGTACAGACAAATGGAGTTGCCTTAACCCTTGGGCTTCTGACAATTACAGCATACTGGAATTCAGGATGTACATATTAGTCTGCAGAATAGCAAGGGTTAACACTTTCCAGTTAAAAAAATTATACTTGTCACTTATGTATAGTAAACTCCATTTAAAACATTAATGGATGCAGCATCCACATACCCTTATGTATAATTGCAATGGGACCTATTTTCATAGGTGTTGAAAAGAATACCAGGATAATGTACTCTTTCAGAAATTGCAAGGGATCTTCAGCTTCCACCTGGACAGCCAAGACAGGTGGTGAAAAGGCTTCAGTCTAAGCAAAAGATGGTACTTCTCATTGCTACATACAGGACTCCCCAGTACTGTCTGCAATGAATGATGGGTATGAGTCTGGGACTTGATCTCATGGGGCCCGATTCCAAGATGATGTACACTGGCGCAAGCCAAGTTATGCCAAACAACATGGCATAACTCGCGACTTGCACCATGCGTTATGCCATTCCCTATTCCAAAAGGCACCTTGTGCCATGTCAGCTGCGGGCTACAGCAATCATGGAATATGCCACCCAGTATACCACAACCCACAATGACATGGCACAAGGGTGGGTTATGGCAGCAACTGCACCCTATTCCAGAAGGGTGGCTGCCATAACCCACTACTGCAATTCCAGGAGCTGCACAGGTGGAGCTAACTTAGAACATCTTGGAGATGCTCTAAGCGGCATCCATTGGTGCCATCCGATGGATTCCCACTCTGCAGCACTATGGCAAAGGTCCTGCTGTGCTCCCCATGCCCCCACGAACACAAACATACCCCTCACCCCCCCGAATGTCGGGGACCCCAACGTCCATTCTCCACTGTGCCCCCTATTCCTGTGCCACCTGTCCAGACCACTCATGCTCCCTGTGTGTGCCATGGTGTCCCAGGGTGGGGGCAGTCTGCAGATGGCTGTGACCAGTCACATGCAGGGGTTACTATGCAATGCCAGTGGCATTGGGCTACGTGTGTTGCAAGTCACATGTCATAAGTGTTGAGACCCTGCCACTCTTAGACTATGGTGCAGGGTTCCTGGCATAGTGGCAAATGTTACAACTTGCATATGCCTGTGAGTTGTGACATTCATCCTGGAATCAGCCCCCATGGTCTTTAGACCAGAGGAGGGAATGAGCCACTCTCTCACAAAGCAGAATAAAGTTAAGGTTTTATATTTAAAAATGTATTTCCTATCTTCAATGGTTGATACATACAGCATTATAGAGGTGCAGTAGTGCCACTATCGTTAGGGTTGAGCAGAAGTTTCAATGTAAAACCCTAAACTTTGCACTTTAATATCTTTGCAACCATTCAATAAATTTGCACAAAATTTTGCATGCACGGTCGGTGGGGGGGTGTTCTGGTTGAATGTGCAGATTCTGAGATGTGGATAGCGGAAAAAATTGCTCTCTTTTGCTGTTTTTTGTCATCACCTAGCACCCAGATGATTTGGAATTTTGATAGGAAATTTTCAGGCTAGAATGGACTTTGCTGCAGATGTGTATTTTGCTGTTTTGGTGAAAAAATATGAATCTGTTCCAAAGTTATTACATTTTGGAATTTCGGTCCTGAACATGCTCAGTACAGTCTTTTGAATATCTGCTTGGTATGAAAATGAATTTGGTTCATACAAACAAGGATCCTGTTTTGTATTAGGATAATCCTTTTGACATACTTTGCTTTTTGGGTCCGACGACTCCCCATCAGCCCTACCATCCACTACCACCACCTGTGGTGACCCAAGAGTGTCCCACATGAAGTTCCCCTGGATTACCCCCAGGGCAGGGCCTCCAGGACTACCTTGCCCCATCTGATCTCTAATATGGATTCAGCAAGGAGCCACGTGGTGCTATGCAGTGGTGGAATGGCAGCAGCGTCACTGAGCATGTCTGGGATAAGTTATTTTAGACTTGGACACTGGGTGGTGTGGCATGCAATGACACTAGTGGCATAAACATGCCATATGTCTGGCACACCTCCCAACACCATCTGTAGTGGGGGTCCCTGATAACTGGTCATCCCGGGGACATAGACCCCCCACCTTCTCAGAGGGGAACAGTGTGTGGAGGCCACTCAATCCACCTCCCCCTGGACAGCCTGTAGTGACCTGAGTCCAGTCTTAATCCCAGCTCACCAGTGTCATAAGTGGTAGCCCTATAGCTGCGCTGATGGGCTAGCTGAAAAAAAAAATGTTCATATGGCAGCCATCTTGTTTCCATGTGAAAAAAATTGAAACACACAAAAATGACATCCTGCACACACAACAACACATGTATCTTGGTCGCAGGGATCCCCTTGGGAGTTTTGCATAGTTTCTGGAAAAATTAGCCAGAAATGTATATTTTTAACATTTAAAATCCTTTTTGTGAGCCGATTTCTTTTTTTGAATGTTTTTGTATCATATGAAAACATTACTGTGAAATCAGCATATACAAGATCATACAGGTCAAGATCACAAACGAACCTCAGCATAGGACAAACAGTTGAAACAGAATATAGCGAAGAATGGCATAAGTGCATAGCAAACAAACAACACACGGTCCAGTCACACAGCAGTTTAGGAGGGATAGGCAGGGGAAAAGGGTGAGTAGCTCTGTATGTGAAGGATGGGATAATGGTAGAGGAAGGTACAGAGGAAGGGATCTGCCGAGATCCTTTGGGTTACCTTGGGCAGAAAGGGGGTGGGGCAATAAGGATAGGGGTGGTTTACAGACCACCTCACCAGGTGAGAGGTGGATATTGAGATGGCTAAGGCCATACAGGAGAAAGCCAAAAGGGAGATCCTAGTGGTCAGGGATCTAAACCTGCCTGATGTGGATTGCAAACATCCTTAGAAGCAGAGACTTTGCTTGAATCCATACAGGATGCACTCCTAAATCAGCTGGTCACTGAACCTACTGGGGGTGAGGCAACACTTGATGGTGTATTGACCAATGGGAACAGCATGGGGGAAGTAGAGGTTGGGGAAAAATGTGGGAGACAGTGACCACTGAATGGTCATGTTTTCCATCTGGGCAGGGCCAAAATTGGGCAGGCCAACCACCAAGGTACTCGACTTCAGGAAGGCAAGCTTTGGGAGGATGAGGGGCATCCTAAGGAGGGAACTTGAAGTGATTTACCACCTACAGGAGGTAGAGCAGCTGTGGGGGGTAATAAAGGGAGGAATCCTAAAGGCAGCGGATCAATGCATCCAAAAAATTAGCAAATACAAAAAGGGAAGAAAGCCTCTGTGGTCCACAGCGGCGGTTAGGGTGGCCAGCAAGGAGAAAAAAGGCATTAAAAGCCTACAAAAGGTCACAGGGGTTACAGGATAGGGTGGTTTATAAAGAAAAGCTTAGGGAAGCAGGAAAAACAATTAGGAAGGCAAAAGCAAGCACAGAAGAGAAAATAGCTAGGGAAGTGAAAAGGGGAGACAAAAAATTCTTTAGGAATGTTAGCAACAGGAGGAAAAGTAGGCAAGGGATCCCAAGACTTAGAGGGAAGGGGGTAAAATAGTTGAAGGGGATGAGGAAAAGGCAGACCTACTCAATGAATACTTCACATCAGTATTCCTAGCAGAAAAGGGAGGTAGTGGGCCAGTATTGGGGAGAAGGGGTACCAAGGGCAAGGAAGTGGGCACAGTCCCTTTACAGAGGTGAGGGTAATGGAGGAGCTGAGAAAATAAAACTGATAAGGCTATGGGGCCAGATCAGGTACATCCAAGAGTTCTCAGGAGTTGAGGAGCTGGCAGGACCTCTTGCCAAGCTGTTTAATCTATCTCTCGAAATGGGAAGGGTCCTAGGGACTGGAAGAGGGTGGAGGTGGTGCTGCTTTACAAGGGGGGAGGAAGAAAGACCATGAAAATTACTTCCCAGTCAACCTCACCTCCGTGATAGGCAGGCTGATGGAAACCCTTATAAGGGAGAGACTGGTAAGACACCTATAGGAGGAAGGGCTAAGTGACAACAATCAACATGGGTTCACAGGGGGTAGGTCTTGTCAGACCAATCTAGTAGAATTCTTCTAGGGTGTAACAGAGGTGTATGATCAAGGGGAAGGGTGGATATGGCCTACCTGGATTTCAGGAAAGCGTTTGACTCCGTCTCCCATAGTCAGGGCCCCTGCTTTTCTGCAGCACAGTGGGACCAAGTTCTGCAGCAAGACTACCATTTGCCACAGAACTTCTGCGGTGGTGGTTTGTAATTTCTGCGGAAGTTCTGCGGCACTAACGAACTACCACATCACAGTGTCAGCTTGTCATTATGACTTCACTTTCATGGCAGTGGTTATAGCAATCAGTATGGTGGAAAGCACAGTAACACTAGTTCAAAAAATAACAGCCTAAAAAAGCAAAACAACTGTCTCTTTCCCTAAAGTCCTAGCCTGTTGCATAAATGACATATGCAGAGAGGATCTCATGTGATAAATAAGGTATTTCTATATGCATGCTATCTATCCCACTAATGAGGTCTCTACTGTCTATCACTTATATATTTGTGTGTGCTTTCTACACCACTCATGATGTTCCCACTGTGCATCACTGTTATATTTATATGCAATCTGTAACATACATACAAATATGTGTGTGTGTGTGTGTGTGTGTTTGTGTGTGTGTGTATGTGTGTGGTGAGAGAGAGAGAGAGAGAGAGATACTGTATATATATATGTGTGTGTGTGTGTGTGTGTGTGTATTTATATTATTTTTTTTTTGTTTCCATGAACTTGCATCCTCATTCATATAGGTCCCATTGGAAATGGAATAGAGGAGTTATTGCAAAAGTCATTTTTCATGTCAACCTGCTTTCCCTGACGCACTGCATAACACCATCAGGCCATGACATGCATGTGAACCAATTGTGAGATACAGCTCTCCAACCCATCACAATGTGTCCACCATGTGACAGAACACTGCACCATACCTTCCCAGGCTCCGAGCAGTGATGTGTCCCACCAATCCTTGTACTGCCCAGCCAGCTCCCAGAGCTACAGTAATCTCTGAACCTGAGTTGCCGGCACGGAAACACAGCATGCTACCCTCTGGCCCAACAGCTGTCCCTGCACACATTTCTCCATAACTTTTAGGTGATTCTATCAACCAATGACAATATGTAATCAATAACCCTGGCAAAAATGCGTACAAGGCAATTATTTATTTAACAGGTCTATTCTTTCAACAGGTCTACACATTATTATATTCCACTTTTCGGGGCATAATTACATTATTTTTCTTAAAAATGACAGTTAAATTCATTTTACCAGTTATTCATTTCAGATGGTGTCTCTATACCTTAAAGGCACAAATAGGTTTGTACAAAGTGAGATATTTATTTATTTATTTAAAAGTTTGACCAGGAAAGACATACTGAGCAGACTACCGCTTGATTCCAGATGCGTCCTGGGGGTAGAGGGAACGGGATAAGTACATACAAATAGACATACAGAAATAAGAGAGCAGCAAACGTTTACATAAGTTACATACAGTAAAGATACAGGAATTAGAGAGCAGCAAAAGTTTACATCAGTTACATACAGTGTGTACAAGGTTTTATAATTAACAGTGATAAAAAACTAGAGGTAGTATGTACAGGAGGCAAGAAGCAGAGAATGCACAACATGATGTTAGGAAGAATATGTAGAGAAGGTAGTGACAAGCAAAATTTGGTGGTTATGCATTTGAGTGGGCAGCATAGATTGCATTTGGGGGTAGGCAATAACCAATGGACAAGGCCCATGCTAATGCACGTCAAGGTTGACATGAGCAGCTAGTGGGGACTTGCCCTTTTAGAAGGCAGAATTGTTGCCGAGGGGAGGGAGAGAGCCGGATGACAGCTGGCAGAGAGTTCCAAAGTTTTGGTAGACGGACTCTGAAAGCCAACTGTCCAGCAGAGGTAGCCATGTGCGATTTGTAGTAGATGGAGTCGAAACTTCTGAGTGAGTATGTAGATGGTGTTTGAGCTGTTAGGGAGAGGCTAGGTAGGAGGCAATAGCTGGGTCCAGAATTTGGCTGTAAGTCTGTTACAGTGGTAAAGGCGCCTATTGATGAGGGAGGGTAGGTTAAGGTGGCTGTAGAGGTTGCAGTGATGAGTGGAGGGAGGGGTAATCCAGTGCAAAGCGGCAGAAGGTTAAAGAGACCAGCCTAGCCAGGGTGGTTTGGGGGCAGAACCATAGACCACGCCCCATAGTCAAAAATAGGGAGGATCATTTTCGTAGAATCTCTTGCGGCAGGCAGAGGGATATAGCTGTGTTCCGTATAGCGCCCCCAGCCTAGGGTGTAGTTTTCTGTGGGTTGCGTCAATGTGCATAGAAAAGTCTAGTGTGGACTTAACAGGTCTGTGCTATTGACAAGGTTTTGTTTAATTTGGCCTAGTGCAATAATTAAGAGTGAAAATTGTATTAGGCTGTAGTGCAGGTTGAGCAAATATCACCATGCATGATGTGCTGTGCCACCGTCTCTGGCAGTGGGAGCTGTGGTAGATAAGTGACTGTTCATTTCTGTTGCAGAATGCAGTCATTTCATTAGCTAATGTATGATGTTAAAGCAATGATAACATCACATTCTGAGCATATGAGGGTTTGGATATAAAAAGAGGGGACGGGAACCAGATTCTATGGATAAACAGAAATATTAATAAAAAATCACCAAGAAGAGTGAATTCTGTGGCACCGCAGAAATTCTGCGGTAGATTGCAAGTTCTGCACAAAATTCTGTGGCCACAGAATTCTATGGGCCTTGCCCATAGTAGGTTGGTAAACAAGTTAGCCAGCTTGGGGTTGGGGGCAAAGCTTACTAAGTGGGTGGAGGATTGACTGGGAGGAAGGACTCAGAGCAAGGTAGTCAATGGAAGCACTCCAGGGAACTAGGGGGTGACAAGCAGGGTACCACAGGATCAGTGTTGGGTCCAGTATTGTTCAATGTGTATGTGGGGATTCAGTGGAGTGTCTAAATGGAAATGCATGTCTGTTCGCGGATGATATGAAGGTCTATAACAGGGTGGACGCACTAGGTGGGGTGGAGAAAATGAGGCAGGATCTAGCCAGGCTGGAGGAGTGGGCAGAAAGGTGGCAATTGACATTCAATGTGAGAAAGTACAAAATATTGCACATGGGGAGAAATAATTCAAGAGCAAATTACTGCCTGGGGGTGAGTCACTGCAGGTCATGGAGCAAGAAAAGGACCTGGGAATTTGGATCACTGACACATTAAAAGTTAGAAACCAGTGTGAAAGAACAGCGGATAAGGCAATAAGAATATTGGCTTGCATTGGGTGGGGCTTCACAAGTAGGAGGAGGGAGGTAATTGTGTCACTATATAAAACACTGATCAGACCATAGCTGGAGTATGGAGTTCAGTTCTGGAGGCCCCATTTGCAAGGTGACAAGGATAGGCTGGAGAGGGTCCAGAGAAGGGTGACTAAAATGATCCAGGGGTTGCAAGGAAGGACATATGGGGAGAAGCCTGGGGAGCTTGCTATACATATATATATATATATATATATATATATATATATATATATTTATATATATACACTGTAGACAAGAAGGGATAGGGGGAACATCATGGAAACATTCAAATACATGAAGGGAATAAATAAAATCAAAGGGGCTAGCATCTTCAGACTGAGTGAAAACAAAACCACCAGAAGTCATGCACTCAAGCTGGAGGGGAAAGGTTTCAGGGAGATGTAAGTGAGAGTTACTTCTCACAAAGGGTGGTAGGGCCATGGACTAGGTTGCCGGAATGGGTAGTGGAGGTGGACATGATGGAGAAATTCAATAGCAAAAACAAAAACCCAGGGGAAGAGTACACAATGGGGGGTGAGATACTGACAGCAATAAATATGGAAAGGGACCTGGGGATAATTATATCAGATGACCTAAAGGTGGGCAAGCAATGTGAGAAGGCAGTAAGGAAGGCTAGGGGGATACTGGGATGCATAGGGAGAGGCATCAACAGTAGAAAACAGGAAGTTGTCATCCCTCTGTACAGACAGTTAGTGAGACCCCATCTAGAGTACTGTGTGCAGTTCTGCAGACCCCATCTCCACAAAGACATAGACAGAGTGGAGGCTGTCCAGAGGAGGGCAACCAAAATGGTGCAGGGTCTGCACCAGAAGACATATGAAGAGAGACTAAAGGAGCTTGATACGTATACCCTTGAGGAAAGAAGGGAGAATGGGACATGATAGAAACGTTCAAGTACCTCAAGGGACTCAACAAAGTTCAAGAGGGTAATATCTTTTAGAAAAAGAGATGTGCAAGAACAAGGCACAATTTGAAGATAGAGGACGGCGCAGAGACCATGTGAGAAGTATTTTTCATGGAGAGGGTTATGGATGCATGGAACAGCCTTCGGAGAGGTTGTGGAGTCAAAATAGTGGTGAATATCAAGCATGCATAGGACAGTCATAGGTAATTCTAGGGATGGGGGTGGGGTAGGAAGAAGTAGGCTGTTGGTTAACTAGGATCTGCAGCTTATGCGTTAGGTAGGACAATGGGCAGACTAGGTGGGCCAAGTGGTCCTTATCTGCCATCAAATTTTATGTTTCTATGTTTCTAAAGGGGCATGGAATAACTACATGGGACTAGGCGGGGTGGAGAGAGAGAGGGGGCAGGGGGAGGAGGTAAAAGGGAGGGAGAGGTGGGCTATCACTTTTGGACAGACTCGATGGACTGAATGGTCCTTTTCTGCCAGCAGGTTTCTATGATTCTGTGATTCAATAAAGAAGCACTAAATAGTATTATACAATGGCAAGAAAGAATCCTAGACTCTGGTTGGTCAGTGTATGCCTGAGACAGTGATGTTATTACAGAATAACATCACTGTATGGCTAAGCATATGCTTGAGTCATTTTTTTAAGAAAAAAAGATATACTGCCACACTAAAAATCTACTAAAAACATTTTGTAACTGTTTTTATTTTGTATAACAACGATCCATTATATAATAGCAATAAGGCACTCCAATGTGTAAGAGCTGTGTAATAACATAGGGTGGTGGAAGCACTGGCCCTCGCCTCGTGCTTCAACTCCACCCCAGGAGTGATGTTACACAGTAACACACACTCTGTCATGCCTTATTGCTTAAGTAACCAAGCACAATGGAAAGATTTATTACCCAGACATCACACACAAAAAAGCAACTCAAAAACAAGTCAAACTGACTGAGACAGCAATTATAGAAGGTAGGTACATAACTCAAACATACATTTGAGGGGGCTTCATACCCACGCACCCCCAAAAACTTATATAGTCAACTCCACCCGCTAACATTTTGAAACATAGTGGCAAACCCAGAAACCCACATTAGTGAGCTGCACTGTGCAAGAAACATCACAAAATGTCTGTGGAAACAAGAGTAATGCTCGTAGTGACATAGTACATGTGAATGGTGTAAGAGACACAAAAACACTATGCCTGCAGCTGAAAGTTATATGCGGAATGTGCTACACCTGTACCTAATCCATCCACCCCCAACCACACAAAAACAGCACTGCACTGTCATTACAAACGTGGTGAAATACCCCACACAATTAATACAGTGTGAGTAATACCTTCACTGTTCTATCCACACTCTCTCTTTACCAGATACCATATGAAACAAACTCTGGCCAAAGCCGATAGGGCTGTGAAGCGCTATCAAGTAACGAAAGTTACACATGTGTGTAGAAATTATTCAATGCCCAGGTGTAACTTGGCCATACGTTGGAGGTGTTGCAAATTTTCAACATGGCCTTTTTGGACCCCTTGTCATGAACAGTGCTAGTATCATTTGTTCAATTTTCCGAAGGTGATTGCACAGACCAAAAGTGCTATTCTGAGCCACAGGTGCGAAAACACGGTTCAGGCAGGTTGTGGAACATGATAGGTCTACAGTTGTGAAGGAGGTGTACAAAATGTCTATTTTAAAATGTAAAGTGAAAATATCAAAAATTAGTGATGTTAGGAGCGGCATAGAAACTGCACAGCGCATGCTCATACATGAGTCATTTGTTGGAATTTTTCAACATGGTGTTTTGGACCCTTCACATGAACAGTGCCAGTGTCATTTTGTTTAATTTTCCTGAAAGGTGATTGCACTGAGCAAATGCGCTATTCTTCACCATAGGTGTGAAAACATGTTTTGGGCAGGTTGTGGAAAATGACAGTTGTACTGTTGTGAAGGAAGTGTGCAAAAAATGGTAATGTTAAAAATGTGGAGTGAAAATATTAAAAATCAGCGATGTTAGGAATGTGCATGGAAACTGCACAATGCACGCTAGTAACGCAGTCATTTTTTGGAATTTGTTCACCAAATTTGCAACATGGGCATTTTGGGAAACCCACCTCATGAACAGTGGCATTGTCATTTCATGACTCAGTCCCAAAAGGTGATTCCGTGCAGTGACTGCAAATCACCTTTGGGACTGAAATAACAAAATGGCAGTGACAGTTTTCATGAGCTGTGGTTCCAAGAACCCTATGTTGAAAACTTGGGGCAAAAATTCCAAAAATGGCTAAGATATCAGCAAAAGTTGAAGACCCCATTGAATAGCTGTATACCACGCTTACCTTTAATTCTTCAGTTCGCAGTTGGACTTTGAAGAGTGCAGATGTGTACCGGTCCAGCGAAGATGACAGTGTCAACCTCTGGAGGTAAGTATGGGGTAAGGGGGTGTGAGGAGGTGGGTGCACAGTGGGAGGGTGGGGATGGGGGGGAGAGAGACTGCAGCGACGATGAAGGATTGTTTTTAGTTTCACAGGGAAACAAAACAGACAACAAGGGACCATTTTCAAATTTACAGCAAAAGGACAAAAAAAAAACAACAACATTTCAACACACTGGAGTGGGCTCACAGTGTGCTACAGGAGTGCCAACATGGAAATTGGTCACCCCAATGTCGGGCATAGAGGTAGGCAGAGGGCACCGCAGGAGGAAAAAAAAACTTCGATGAGGGATGCGTTTCTATTTACAGAAACAAAGAAATTCCACATACTGGGTGGGCTCCCAGTGTGCGACATGAGATGGGCATGACTTCAGAAGAGGGCACAAAATAGTGAATGGCATAGTGCCATACACAACATGGTGGTACCACAGCACTGCTCATGTGCACGACTCCACTCATGTGCATGACTCATGCGCACATGCAGTGCACGCATCAGAGTGTGGAAGTAACAGCCAAAATAGTGCGGCTGTTATTTTCTACACCGATCGTGATGGAGGGCTTTCAGCTCCATTGGGCTTTCAGAAGGATACTTCCAAAAGTACAGTGGAAGAGGTTGTGAGATTGTTCATTTCAGAGCTAAAAAGCTCTGGCAAAATGGCTGTAGGCTCCACCCACAGCCCTCAAAAGAATTTGGACTTGGTTTTTCTCCATTTTTTTTCATATTAAGGCATCCTTATTCATATGCCTTTTTCGTTCATGTGAAAAAAGGATGCCCTCATACCAAAAAAGAATTTGGCCTTAGTTTTTTCCCCATTCTTTTTTCATATGAAGGCATCCTGTTTTAATATTTTTCATTAATATGAAAAATAATGTTCTCTCTGAAAAAATATTTTGGACTTAGTTTTTTTTTTTTCCACATTTGAACTTTAACATGCCATAACACCCTGAATATTTGAACCTAAGGACAATCTATATATCAAAACAAAGGTCTGGTTTTAATGAATACTACAAGGATAATACATAATTCCACTAAAAACGTTAAGGGCCCGCATACAAAAAAATTTTTTATTGAAAAATGAAAATTCTCATATAACATTAGAACTTGAAAAATCCATAACTCTCCCAATATTTGGACTTAAGAGACAATTTATGTATTAAAACAAAGGTCTTAATGAGTGCAAAATAACACATATTCCCTACCCCACCCTTCCCTCCCACTGTTCACCCACCACCCCATACCCCCTTACCCTATACTTACCTCTGGAGGTCAGCTCATGCCATCTTCTGTGGACGGGACACATCTACACTTTTCAAGCCGAACGTGCACTGAGGAAAACAGGTGTACCCCTAGGCAGCACTTTCCCAAGGTTACTAACCCTGCCTGGATTTCTATCCACAGGTTGAGGGGCCTGGATTCAAAATTATGGTGCCTCACCCAGAGTGACAATAGTAGGGGTATCTGCATAACCTGGTATAAGCGCTCTGGGAAGCTATAACCACCCATAAATCCACCTATTGATTTTGTACTTTTAGTAACAGTTAGCACCCAGTCAGCAGTGAACCGTAATAATATGCACACACGCTTTACACTTTTACACTAGGGTCTGGCCTCAATCCCTGTAAAGGCAAGGTTAGCGAGGCAGGTATACACTTGTATCACAGTAACCCAACTAATAATATGCTTGTAAATCAGGTTAAACATGAAACAAGAATCAGATTTATTAAGGGGGTCATCAACAAGGATGGGGATGTAAATTTAGATGGATGATTAATATATTGATTAGATGTCAGGTTACTTTGCATGCATCTTAGTCTCAAATAATCAGTCTTACAACACTGGGTACCCAGGATGTTATACTGGCTAGCCAGAGGCATTGCCCAGGGGTGGCTGATGTTGCAGCTGTTGATGTGGCCCTTGATGGAAAGAAAAAGGCAGTTAATATGCACAACAGAGCTTTGCTTATTTGTAATCCTGGCCAGTTGGCCAGTCTTGTAACCCAGAACATTACTGAAGCAATTAAATGATACCACAGATAATTAAATGATTTGTTGCATGGAGCTACCCTGGATTTACTCACGCTGCCAGTTGGCTGTGGTGAGTCGGGTGACATGGTGACCTCATGTAGATCACCAATGATCGTGGGGGAGCATGGCCATTACAACACACCTCTGCTTCATTGCCTTTCTCTCCAGGTGGCCACAACCTGTGAGTTGTCCCTGTGCAGGGGATGGACCCCCAAAGACAGTCTCTCACTGAGGTCAGTCTCTGGTGTCATACAGTCATTCTGAGTCTGGTTGGAAAAAGCCCAGGCTTGATGAACACTTTGGCAAAGTTCTGTTAATTTTGCTGGTGAAGTCTCCAGCTGGCATAACAATCTGGTCGCAGGTGAACAGGCCTCGAACCACGATGAACATTCAGCACATTTAACAAGAACAGCATTCACTTTTCTTCACACAGATCAGTTCAAAGCCAGTTGCTATTGCAGTAGACTCACTGAGCAAACCTCTTGATCATTAAATCAGTCTTAAACAACCTTTGGGCCGAACGCTTCACCATAGCTTCCTCTTGGTCCAAATCTCAGGCTGTACCTTCAAATATCTTGGCGCTTCTACCAGTAAACTTTTCTTTTGGATTAGTCTGATTACTGCAATCAGGCAGTCCAGTACAGGAGAAAGAGTAGCAGGAGGCAAGTCAGGCCTCCCCTGCCGATTTCTCTTAGCTGCTTAGTGAAGCAGCTGCTCAAACGCTTGAGCTGCTTACTCTTCAAATTCCAACTCTAACTGATCCACTGTTCTCTAAGAGTTTAGGGATTTGCCTAGGTTTCCAGTGATCTGGTTGGCTGGGGAGCTGTCAGTCATAGTTTGGATGCCTTCTCCAGTTCAGTTTGGGCGCCAACCTAAAACTACAAAAACTACAGGTTTTCCTTCCCACAAGGCACTTGAGCTAAGGTCCCTTCAAGGCTCCGTCCAGTCCCATTGGTCCAAATTCTGAAGTCCCTTGACCTAATGTTGTGGTTCCCATTCAGATAGACAAAGCTGCAAGAAGGCGGTTAGAACAAACACTCTAATGCAACTATAACAACAAGTTAGCAGTAAATAACTACAGTACCAGATCAATCTCCCTCGCTCTATTATCGACTGCACAGGAGAAAATCAAAGCAGTGCCTGGCGGTCACAAGCTTTGAAGCACTTGTACCTATCCCAGACCATTTACTATTTACTTACAGGCTAGAGGCTTAAAGGGACAGGCACGGAGGCACAGCATGGCACTCTCCGTAAATCAACAGGAGCAAACCAATACCCTGGATTCACTACCCATAAGAGACATCAGCCTGGCAGTGGGCATGGATAGAGCCCAGGAAGACATTAAGACAAACCCCAAATTGGTGGTGGGGGTTACACTCTTCCCTGCTTAGAAAACTTGGCATCCACATCAAGTCTATATTTCATAACATTTTTTCATTTGAAATACTATACATAACTATATACAGGCTGCAGCAATGGAGTACTATACACATACTGGATAGTTTATATGTAAAATATCAGTGTAAGAAACATGCTTTGTTCATAACCAGAACTGGTTTATTGACAATAATATTGCTTAAACATTTTACATTTTCATTTCTAAACACTCTGGTTGTGTATTGGTATACCACTTCAGATAGCAAAACACATTACCCTTGTCTGTACCACTTCCTGCACACTAATACACAATGATGAGGATCTGACCCTGTCAGCTAACTTTGGGCTCTTTGTAGGGTGAGTCCTAGAGTACTGTACTGACTGGAGGGCTTTACTATTAGCTTAGAGGTTGCAGTGTAACCTATATTAGGAAGGGAATTGGCTGTTATGTAAACCCCTTAATGGACTACATTCATGGGTAGGTCTACAGACTTTCCTGGGGAATCATAACTAAGGCATACTACTGGCTTAACAGCTCTTCCAGATCTTTGGAGTAGAGGCAGGCATAGGCTCATTCCTTTCAACATTAGCATTTGGGTTTGTGATTCCTGGATCATTGTGCAGCAATAAAGCAGCCTCTGATGAAAGGGGTACCTCTGCAGTTACTGTTTGTTCAGAACTAGAAGTAGCACTTGTCTCTATAGTAGTATTTGTATTCCTTGTTCTGTAGACTTTGGTTCATCATCGAGGCGGAACGCAATAGAATTTAAATCATGTAACACATTGCTGATACTTTCAGAATTAATATTTGAATTAGCATTATTTTCTAACATGCGATCAGAGTTATCAGTTGCAGATATTTCAGCTTCATCTGGCATTTCACCATTCTGGCTCTCACTTTTGTGGTCAGGGCTTGCCTCTTGGGATTCAGACAGCTCCATGAGACATAAAGAATCAGCTATTTCAGAAGTTATACTTTGCACTTCACTATCAGGAGGTGCAGGGGTAGTCGAGAGGGCTGGAGAATCAGACAGTCCTGAAGGTGCAACCTCATCTCCCAAGTTATACAAAGGGTTTCCTTGGAATAACTGGTCTAGTTCGTAAGAGGGATAATAGGTAGCCCCATATTCACTATCATTAGACTCAGAACAATTGTCATCATGGATGAAAACATTACTTGTTGAAGGCTTTGACTGTGGGACAGTAGAAGGTGAGCTTACTTGCTTCTTTCTAGCTGGAGACCTGGTCACAGGCCCAGAAGGAGCATTATTTTGAGGTACAGAGTCTATGATAATTTGTCCAATGGGTAAAAGGTGATTTCTGTGCATTGTCTTTACAGCTCATGGGTAATTCTATGGATGCACTTTGTAAACTAGCTGATCATCCAGCTTGCTGTTAACAATGTATGGGGTGTGATGCCACCTGTCAACTATCTTGTGTTTCCCTTGCAAACCCACATTTCTCAATAAAACACAATGTCTAGGGTGTAACTCCTGAGCCTTAAAACATTTGTCATGTTCTCTTTATTGATTAAGTTTCTTTTGGCAGCACGTGTGGGCCAGCTGATAAGCATGACTGAGCTGAGATTTGGGCTTTTGTACATATTGAAAATAACTTTCTGCCTGAACTTCTTCTGGTGATACACCAAAACAAATGTCTATAGGTAACCTTGCCTCTCAACCAAACATTAGCTTGTATGGGAAAACCCAGTTGCATCATTAGGAGTAGAGTTATAAGTATGTACCTAAGTGCTTATTTGCTGACTCCACCTCAGCTTCTCTGTGGAATGAAGTGTGCTCAGCATGCCAACAATGTTCTATTGAACCTTTCTGGCAGTGGATCTCCTTGAGAATGATATGGGGTGGTTCTTGATTTCCTTACCTCTCAGAGTGACTGCATCTCTTTGATTAGATAGCTTTCAAAGTCTCTCCCTGGTCGGAAAGGATCCGCTGTAGGGCACCGTAGTGAATGAAAATTCCTCAACAAGCACTTTGACTGTGGTGGCTGCTTTCTGGTCCTTCATTGGATAAGCCTGAGCATAATGGTGAAATGATCTGTCACAACAAGCACATTGCCAATGTTTTTTGCATTGGGCTCCAAACTCTAAAAGTCAATGCATACGAGCTCTATGGGTGCACTAATGGAGATATTAACCAAGGGTGCTATTCTGTCATAGCCCAAGTGTCCCATCTGATCATGGAGTGCTCATAGAACCACTCATTTAACTCATTGTCTCCTAGCAGATGCCTGTAGTCATCAGTAAAAAAACACTGGTGTGTCCTGAGGATGTCTGCAGAAGTTGGCTACTGACTCCCAGTGTGCCCAAGCAACGTCTGGAGAAGTTACTTATATATTTTAATATATAGTGTAACAAAATATAATATATATTTGACTGCATAGCACCGTTGGAAAAGTAGTGTTATGCTGAACAACTCTGTCACTGATATTTTGTGCATATCATGTATACTTTAGGAGTTATTTGCATTTGTTTATGGTATGGTGTGTATGGCTTATGTTGCCTGTTTTAGTGAAAAAATATTTTTTTTTGCTGTTTCAACCAGTTTAAAAAAAAACAAAATTACATATTATTATTTGCATACCACCATTGGGAAGGTAATTTTGTGCTGAACAACTTTGCCACTGATATTTTGTGTATATCATGTATACTTTAGGAGTTATTCACATTTGTTTATGGTATGGTGTGTATGGCTGACATGTTTTCCATCCAGATTCACCTAAGCAGCTTGAATAAAATTCAGTTTTTTGGCACTTCAGCAGGTGTAAAATAAAAAACGTTTTGATTACAACTGGTTGCATAGCACCATTGGAAAGGCATTTTTGTGCTAATCAACTTTTTTGCTGATACTTTGTGTGTATCATGTATACTTTTGGAGTTATACGCATTTGTTTATGATATGGTGTGTGTGGTTGAGATTCAGCCCTCAAATCTCACCAAAGCACCTTGACTAAAATGGGAAAAATTACGTTTTATAGTAAACAAAATATATTTTTTAACTAACATAATAGTAAAACACCATCTAATGTCTGTATGCTTAATTTGGTGTTGATATTTTACATATTTTCCAACAAAAATGGCTTAAGTTGCACTTTTTAGTGAAAAAATATTTAGTTTGCTCTTTGACCAGCATAGAAAAAACAAAAATACTTATTATTACATGCATGCCACCATTGGAAGAGCAATTTTGTGCTGAATAACTCTGCCACTCATACTTTGTGTCTAGCATGTACAGTTATTGAGCTATTAGCATTTGTTTGCAACATGCTGACTATGGCTTGATTGCTTAGAAAGGCCCAGGATTCACTGTTAAAAGTATACAGGAGATTCAGGAGGCAAGTGGTGTAATCTCAGAGTGAGCCTGTGGAGGCAATGAGTTGATGTAGAGGCAGCACCAATTGTTGTTTAATGACTTGGCCTTGTCTATCCATGGTCTCTGGTAAAGTAGCTTGTTTCATAACTTTAGCCTAGACCCTCTCAGAATAGCACGGCAGTTCTCTGGTCTTTGGATCAAAGCTTGAAAACACTCTTTCTAGCATTTATGGCATTCAACACAAGCTTAATCATGGGATCGTGATATTGCTTCATCTGGATATTGGCAGGAGTAAGTTGAGGTAGGGTACTCAGATCTAATGCTGCAAAGTTGCAATAGACTGCAGGGATACAGGTTTCTGGGGGCCCCAGGCAATCAACCAGACAGTCTACAGTCTCAGTAGATGGGTGTTCATCTTTATCAAACTCATGGCATACTGCCTTAACAGATTGTTCGGACATCCTCACCCTCAAAATTTGATACATGCCTTCTGAATAGGGCATTAGCGTCAATGTGATTCAGACCTGGACGATCCTCCATTGAATAATCATATGTTGAAAGTACTGATAACCAACGGTGTCCAGTTTCATCTAATTTGGCTGATGTCTGGACATACAGGAGGGTTATTGTTGGTCTTACCAGAATTTTAGTGCCATAGAGGTATTTGTGAAATTGATCGATCACCCACTTTAATGCGTGAAATTCAAGTTTATGCACAGGGTAGTTTTTCTCAGATGGCATCAGGATTCTACTAGCAAATGCCACAGGCCATAATCCTTCCTGATATTCCTGATAAACCAGGGCCCCAAGTCCTTTCAAGCTGATATTTGTATGTAACACATCAGACTTAGTGGGATCTGCCTGAGCGAATACTGGGGTGTGTGTAAGCTGATGAATAATATCATAAAAGCTGTGTCACATTCATTGGTCCACCTGGCCCAAATGTTAATAATAGTCAAATTAACCAGCCTGGGAGTGGGTCCCAGGGTAGTAGCCTAGGTAAAACATTGGCTGGACAACAGGACACAGAAGGTAATTGTAAATGGAGTCCACTCTGAAGAAAGAGGGGTTACTAGTGGGGTACCGCAGGGTTCAGTATTGGGTCCAGTCCTTTTTAATGTCTTCATAAGTGACATTGCAGAGGGACTGGAAGGAAAAGTATGCCTCTTTGCAGATGACACAAAGATCTGCAACAGGGTTGATACACAAGGAGGTGTGGAAAGGATGAGAAGGGACTTGGCAAGGTTGGAGGAATGGTCAGAAGTATGGCAGCTAGGATTCAGTGCAAAGAAGTGCAAATAATGCACCTGGGAAACAAGAACCCAGGGAAAGAATACACAATGGGGGGAGTAAACAACAACAAAAAAGGAAAGGGACCTGGGGGTAATTATATCAGATGACCTTAAGGTTAGCAAGCAATGTGAGAAGGCAGTAGGGAGGGCTGGGGGTATACTGGGATGCACAGGGAGAGGCATCAGCAGCAGAAAACAGGAAGTTGTTATCCCTCTGTACAGACAGTTGGTGAGACCCCATCTGGAGTACTGTGTCCAGTTCTGGAGACCCCATCTCCGCAAGGACATACACAGGATAGAGGCAGTCCAGAGGAGGGCAACTAAAATGGTGCAGGGTCTGCAAGAGAAGCCATATGAGGAGAGACTAAAGGAGCTTAATAAGTATACCCTTGAGGAAAGAATGGAGAGGGGGGATATGATAGAAACTTTTAAGTACCTCAGTGGAATCAACAAAGTCCAAGAGGGTAGCATCTTTCAGAAAAAGAGATGTGCAAGAACAAGGGGACACAATTTAAAGATAGAGGGGGGTTCAGGGGCAATGTAAGGAAGTATTAGTTCACAATGAGGGTAGTGGATGCATGGAACAGCCTTCCTGAGGAGGTTGTGGGGTCTAAAACTGTGGGAGAATTCAAGAATGCATGGGACAGACATAAGGCGATTCTTGTGGAGGGGGTAGGAAGAAATAGGCTGTTGGTTAACTAGGATCTGTGGCCTATCCTGTAGGTAGGGAAATGGGCAGACTAGATGGGCCAAGCGGTCCTTATCTGCCATCAAAGTCAATGTTTCTATGTTTCTATCGGTCTTGAAATAGGCTTTATCCCCTTCTTTTACAGTACTCTTCTTATATTTCCAATTTGTAGGATGGTACCCTTGAGTCAGATTAAGTAGAGAGCTAATGACTTTAATGTAATCTTTTACAATCAGCACTAGTATTCACAGAAACCCAGGAATCATTGCAGCTCTTTGAGATTGTTAGGCTGTGGCCATGTAGTTGGAGCTTCCACTTTGCTTGGATCAGTTTGAATGCCCTCAAAAGACTTATTGTTGCCTACATATTTTACAGATTGCTAAAAAAAATTGGCGTTTGTCGATGAAAAATTTTAATCCAAACTCTTCTGGGACCGTGAACAAGTGAGTCTCATGCTCTTCAAACATTTTGCCAAACACAATGACACCATCCAGATAAACTAAGCATTCAAGTAGGTTCATGTCTGCTCAAGCTCGCTCCATTAACCTTTGGAAAGTGGCTCATGCTCAGGAGATACCATGGGGCATGCACTAGAATTCTTAAAAACCCAGGGGACAGATGAGAGCAGTTTTATTCTCTATCCTAGGGCACCATCAGGATTTGGTAATATCCTGCTCCTTAGGTCTATGATGGAAAACCACTGGCTCCCATTAAGACAATCGAGGGCATCCTGGATTCAAGGCATTGTGTACTAGTCAGGTATGGTTCTTCAGTTAAGGGTCCTGTAGTCCACGTACATCCTCACTGACCCATTTTTCTTTCAGACTACCACAGTGGGGGATGCATAAGGGCTATGTGATTGCTGGATAATTCCAGCTACTAACATCTTCTGGAGGTGGTGCTGTACATCATCAATGTCCACAGGGGCCAATCTGGGGGACCTCTCTCTCGAAATGGCCTCTCATCATGCAGCCTGATATGGTATTCAGCACCAGTGATGCATTGGGCACTCTTTTAATGAAAACACTTTGCTCCGCTGTGCCAGCTTGCTACTAACTTTATCCATCCACTCTTCAGGAATGGGGACTCTCAAAATTGAACAAGTCAGGAGTTACTTCTTAATCATCTTCTCGGTACGCTTGTTGGGTAGCACAGCAGTATCTGCACAATAGACAGTAGCCAGGGTGCAACCTCGGTTGACCTAATGTCCTAGTCAGACACATTTTGAATTTGGACCACTACCCTCCAGGCATATGCGTGAGAACAGGCAGGCACAATACTAGGTTTGACTAAGAGCCCATCTGGCAGCTTTCCTTCCTCTGGGTTGTGCAGCATAAGGATCTTGTTGGTGACATCCTTCTTCATTCACACTTCACCGCTAATAGTGTACTAAGCATTAGGTGGCAATACGGAGGTGCTGAGTCTTTCTTCTACATAACTCCCACCAGCTCATCTTTGTTGGCCTCCTTAGCCTGCATCTGTAGGTCACATGCTCTCTGCACCATGGCATGAATGTGCAATGCTTGTCCATTCTTTTGAGCTTGTTTCTCCTGGCACAGTTGGGTCAGATGGCTGAACATGTGGGCATTAGTGCCAATTAAGAAAAGAAATACCATCATATAATCTGGCTGGTGGGCATTTCAGAGCCAACATCTCCACTGATTCATCCATGCCAGCAACAGCAGAGGGATAAGATAGTCATAGCCGTACATAACCAAGATACAGTTAAAATTTATCACTTAAATCCCACACATGCAGTTCTTCTAGGGGTTGGAGTGGGTGGTCAGATAGGTGTTTGTCATAAAAATCTTTAAATACAATAGTGACTTGAGATCCACTGTCCCATACAACTCGGGCTGGGATACCATTACTGTGCACCATAGTTTCCATAGAAGGACCCACCATCTCGGACCAGTAAGGAGGAGCAGGTTTAGCAGGGTTTTTCACTGCAGCCTTAGAAGAAAAAGATTTGCATGATGGCCTTTGCTGTGACTTTATGCTGCTTTGCCGAACATGAGTGAACAATTTGGCTGTGACTTGCTGCAGGTCCTCTGGGACATTACAAGATTTTTTTAGTGTGTCCATCTTACCCACACTGGTAACAAAACACTTCAGTTCTGGCTTCAGCAGGGTGAGACAAATCTTCATGGGGCTTAGGGTTGTCAGGAGGTGGGGGCCAATACTTTCTCTTGGGCCTAGGTTTAGACTCAGTCCCCCCCTTGTAGTTTCTCCAGGGTGCAGAGGGTGGGGCTGTGAAGATAAGGTCTTGCACCATAGCTTGCAACTCCTTCACTCTTCCACTACATTACTGTCAGATCTGGGCTCAACAGCATGGGTGCAGGCTTCTTTTGTGGTGGGTGGAGTCTCACCAGCAGTCTCAGCATTAGAGGTGCAGGGCCATATGTTTTTGCAAGGTGTGCAGTGATTTGATTGTTGACCTTCAACTCTTTAAGTTCCTTTAACAGTTCACTAATTTGCTGCAATTCTAGAGTGGTCTCCACTCATTGGATCTCTCAGAGGTAGGTACAGTTCATGCAACACCAGCATACAGGTCCCAGCAATCATCTTTGGTCTCAGCTTCCTAATTTCCTTCATTAGCCAACAGAATTCAGGGAGATTATCTTTGTGATCCTGAAATTTTAACTTCAATATAGTCACACTTGAATAGCGAGCAGAATTAATGACGTGATCTAATCTCACTCAATTTACCTCACTAGCTGGGATACCCCTTTTCTATGTGCCCTTTGCAAGACCTGCTCTACTGAGTCACATAAGCAGATAAGCATTCATTCTTCCATTGTTTGGTGGATTGGAACTTCCACATCAAATCCTCCCTGACTCAGTAGTATCAAACCTCCCTCTAAGGCCAACTAGTATTAGCAGTGGAGGCCTCTGGATTGGTGGACCAGAGCAACCTGATAACTTCAAGTGCAAGGCTTCTTAAACTTTCCATAAATCTCTTACATTTTTCCCCTCCAGAGCATTGCGACTCTTGGACCAGGGGAGTGGCATAGTCCAGCCATGTCTCTAAAGCATCTTCCCCCACGTGGACAGGGCCAGTACCTGAAAACAGTCTGAGCCTGCAGTAAGAGTCCAGGTTTACAGAGGGTACCACTATAGGGGGCACTGTAATGGGAGATGTCATAGGCAGAGGGGTAGAGGCTGGAGAGGAGTTCACTGGAATAAACTCCTCAGAATTCTCCATGGCCATCTTCAAATCTTCAACAGTCTGTCCCTCAGTGACCAACAGTTTTACCAGTTTCTCCTAAATCCTTCCACTTTGGGGTACCCCAGGAGAAGACAGCACTCTATGCACATTGACTAGTCTCCACCCTGTCTGGGATCCCTCAAGCATAATGACAGGGGTACCTTTCTGGGTCAATAGGAGAGCTACATTCAGTAAGGGCCATTATTGTCTGATCAAACAGGACAGCATTCTGCCCTCACACTGGAACTTCTCCCAAACACTTAACCTTACCCACAGCTTCCTCTATAGTAGCATTAGTGGTCCATAAGAGAATACCAAGCAACAGTAAAGCATGGTGGGGATCAACCCTTTCCTTGCTCCACCCCATCATATGGTGCACAACTATTTTATGGGGTTAAATAGTTAATTTGGCTGCAGCAAGGCTCTCCGTTTTAAATTTGTCACAACATTTACAATTGACTGCCATTTTGTATTTTTGTCACGAGGGGAGAGCTGATACCAGCGATGCCTCCAAGATGTAACCCCTAGGTGGCGCTATCCTTAAGATTACTACCCCTGCCTGGATTTCTAGTCATAGGATTAGGGGCCTAGATTTGATTAGCTTAATCTGGTTCAAGGTCAGTTGGCATTCATCTGTATCCCTCTCCCCTGGGTTGTGCCTGAAAATAGGCAGGATTTGTCTAGTGCACTTACCCGATCAACAAAAACTAAATAAATTATGGTGCCTCCACCCAGAGTAACAATAGTGGGGGTATCTGCATAACCTGGTATAGCCCTCTGGGAAGCTATAACCCCATCATAAATGCACCTAGTGACCTTGTACTTTTGGTAGCAGTTATCACCCAATCAGCAGTGAACAGTAGTAATATGCACACACCCTTTACACTCACCACCACAGTCTGGCCTTCAGCAAATTCTCTGGAACCCCCTGTAAAGGCAAGGTTAGCAAGGCAGGTATACACTTGTATCACAGCAACCCAACTAATAATATCATAAGCCAGGTTAAACATGAAACAATAATCAGATTTATTAAGGGGGTCATGAACAAAGATGGGGCATGAATTTAGATGAATGATTACTATACTGATTAGATGCCAGGTTACTTTGCATGCACTTTAGTCCCAAATAATCAGTCTTACAACACTGAGTACCCAGAATGTTATACTGGCTAGCTAGAAGCACTGCCTCGGGTGGCCAGCATTGGAGCTGTTGTTGGGGTCCTTGATGGGAAAAAAAAGGCATTTAACATGCACAACAGAGCTTTGATTATTTGTAGTCCTGGCCGGTTGGCCTAGTCTCTTATAACCTGGAAAATTACTGAAGCAATTAAATGATACCACAGATAATTAAATGATTTGTTGCATGGAGCTATCCTGGATTTACTCATGCTACCAGTTGACTGTGATGAGTCAGGTGATATGGAGACCACAAGTAGATCACTGATGAGCATGGGTGAGTAGGACCATCACGACACACCTCCACTTCACGGCTTTTCCTTCCAGGTGGCTGCAACCTTGAATTGTCTCTGCACAGGGGCAGTGGATCCCCAAAACCAGTCTGTCACCAAGGGCAGTCTCTGGTGCAATACAGTTGGTCTGGGCCGGGATGGCAAAGGCCCTTGCTTGATAAACACTTTGGCAAAGTTCAGTTCATTTTGCTGGTGAAGCCTCCAGTTAGCATAAAAATCTGGTCATGGGTGAACAGGCCTCAACCCACGAGCGAACATTCCAGCACATTTAACAAGAACAGCATTCACTTTCTTCACACAGTTTGGTTCAAAGCCAGTTTCTATTGCAATAGATTCACTGAGCAAACCTCTCAATCATTAAATCAGTCTTGAACAATCTCTTGGCTGAATGCTTCACCAGAGCTTCCTCTTGGTCCAAATCTTGAGCTGTACCTTCAAATATCTTGGCGCTTCTGCAAAGTTAAGGTTCCTTTTGGATTAGTCCAATTACTGCAATCAGGCAGTCCAATGCAGGAGAAGAGTAGCAGTGAGGCAAGTCTGGCCTTCCCTGCCAATTTCCCTTAGATCCTTACGAAAAGCAGCTGCTCGAAAGCTTGAGCTACTCCCTCTTCAAACTCCAACTCTAACTGATCCACTGTTCTCTAACAGTTTGAGGATTTGCCTGGGTTCCAGTGATCCAGTTGGCTGGGGGAGCTGTCAGTCACATTTTGGCTTCCCCCTCCAGTTCAGTTTGGGTGCCAACCTAAAAACTACAAAAACTACAGGTTTTCCTTCCCACAGGGCACTTGAGCTAAGGCCCTTTCAAGGCCCCCTCAGTCCCATTGGTCCAAATTCTGGAAGTCCTGGACCTAATGTTGTGGTTCCCATTCAGATAGACAAAGCTGCAAGAAGGCCGGTTAGAACAAACGCTCTAATGCAACTATAACAACAAGTTAGCAGTAAATAATTACAGTACCAGTTCAACCTCCCTCGGCTCTGTTATCGACTGCACAGTGGAGAAAATCAAAGCAGTGTCTGGCCGGTTGTGAGCTTTGAAGCACTTGGACCCAGCCCAGACCATTTACTATACATATACAGGTTAGAGTCTTAAAGGACAGGCACGGAGGCACAGCATGGCACTCTCAAGTAAATTAACAGGAGCAAACCAATACCCTTGGATTCACTGCCCATAAAGGACATCAGCCTGGCAGAGGGCATGGAGAGAGCCCAAGAAGACATTAAGGTAAACCTAAATTGGTGGGGTTGCTTACACAGGTAATACTGCATAATGCATTTCCAATGGCATAGGAATCATAGGAATCATAGGAATTTATACAGAGCCAGTGGACTTGCATCCTAAATGCTCCCAACTATTCCACTAAACTGATTTTATTAATGTATGCATCCAGTTATTTTTGAAAGCTGTGGTTGATGGACTTGCAACAAGCTCCAATGGTAGACTATTCCATATATGTGCTACCCTTTGTTAAACCACAAAGTACTGCGTACTTTTTGTCCTGTGTGGTGCTGTTAACTGTAAACTGTAAAGGTGGGACCTGGTATTGTAAGTATTTGTATTGCTTTCTAAGCAGTAATATTTAAATATATATATATATATATATTTATATATATTTATATATATATATATATATATATATATATAGTATTAGTGTGGTAGTGTCAATATAGTTAGGGTTGGGTGTACAGTTCTATGTTAAACCTGACATTTTGAATCTTAATAACCTTGGAAACATTCAATGGATTTGTAGGAAATTTGGCATGTTCAATCTCTTGGGGTAGGTCTCTTGACATGCCAAATTGTGTGTGAATCTGTTTTGCAGTGTTTGAGATACTGTTTAGAGCATCAAAACATCATAAATTTACCAGTTTTTTGGTGTTTCTTTGTCCACCTGTATCTCAGAAATGGCTTTATGTTCTTCCCTGAAGTTTTCAGGGTAGAAATCCTTTTGGTCACAGATGTGCCTTTTGACAGTTTGGTGAAAAAATATTAATCCTTTCAAAAGTTATTCAAATTTAAAATATCCCATTATTTCCTATGGGAAAATTTATGTCAGGCATGAAAGTTTTTTTTGCTCACATTTTTTTTACGCAAAAACAGTTTTTTGCACACTTTGTTTATCATGAAGGTTCACATTGAGCCATTTCTTTTGCAAAAACACTGTTTTTTCACATGTACAGCCACACAGAGCCTGCTTTTCTTTTGCTGAGCTTTATTGTATCTGCCATTTTGTTTTCTCATTAGTGACAGAGAAAACAAGTGAAAAATAGATGTAATATAAAAAATAAGCATCAGAACTTAGCTAAACAGGACCAGTTTAGCTAGATTCTGACTTTTTTTATATACTGTGCCCAGAAACACCTTCTTTGACCACCTGATCTTGGGTGGCAGGCTTAGCTAGTGGACCACGTCTACCCCCATTCTCTGTATGAGAATGCTGGGATTTTCTTGACTTCTGCAGCCACAGCTGGAACTCATGTGTCCAGCTGCAGAGCTGCATTTGAGCCACCCATTTTCCCTGATGTCTAGTGGCACCCCGCAGCCCATTGTCCTGTATCCCTGGTATTTACTGGCACCCCCTCACCTTATGTTGCACTGGTGTCTACTGACACTCCTACCCTCAATCCCTATCCCGATATGTGATGTTTTGTTTTTATTTATTTCTTCCCTTATAGTGGGTTTCTTCTGTTTAGCCCTGGTGGCTAGTGGTACCTCACATCCACCTCCCAATATTGTTTTTATCATAGTGGTGTAAGTAGCATCCTCCCTTGTGGCTTTCTGCCACCATCCTGCATTATCCCTGGTTGGTAGTGGTACCTCCCACCCCACCCTCCCAATATTTTTTTTTCTGTCATTGGTGGTGTGCTAGCATACCACCTACCCTCCCTGCAGTGTGTTTTTCACTGCAAACAAGAAACCATCGCCTGCCTTTTCTTTTTAGCCTGTCAAAAAGCGCCCATCGCTAATCTTGCCTGTACCCTCACCTGACCCCCACTGCAGACCCTCCTCCCCACACACCCCTGATATAGCCACCAACCCTCACTCACCTCTGGAGGTCCCAAGTTCGAGACTCACTCTGCCCGATCAAAGACAGGTCTTGCTGTGGGAACCGCGACTGCATATTAAGTAAGCTCAATGAGCTTTTACGTATTTCAATGGGGACTTTTCATTTTGATTATAACTCAGGCATTTCTTGACATTTTGGTTCACATTTTCAACATGGTTTCTGAGGACCCCACCTCATGAACAATGTGACTGTCATTAGGCAACTCTTGCCAGAAAGGTGATTTTGTGGTTTGGTGGCAAGATCACCTTTCTGGTGGGAATTATGTAATGACAGTCATATTGTTCATGAAGTGGGGTCATAAGAAGGCTATGTTGAAATTTTGGGGTCAAACCTTCAAAAAATTGCTGCGTTATGACCATTTGTTGGTATCTCGCTATGTACAAGCGAAACTTTGGAACTTTTCTATATTTTCACCCCATATGTTCATCATGGCCTTGCTATTACCCCAGCTCATGTATGTGATGACTGTAATTTTCCAAATCCTGGCTAAAAAGTGTTTTCTTACTTCTGGTGCAGAATGGCACTGCAGTTGTGCAGCATTATGTTTTGGCTGGAATTTGAAAATCTTCTGTGCTTGGTACATGCGGTGAGGTCATAATAAGGCTTTGTTGAAAATTTGGGGTCAAATAAGGATACTATTATACTATTGAGTTGAAGAGGGAGGATCGAAGGTTGGAGAAACAGTGACGGACAACTCCCTTACAGGAGGATATACTTAGATTGTTAGATCACTATTAGGTCTATCAATCTCAATTTCTCAAAAGAAGGCAGAGTTCCTGACCAGGGAAATTGCTGTAGCAAAGAACAGGCCAGTTCAGCTCTTCTGGACTGTTTGTGATCTGGTTGAGTGAGCATTATCATAAGAAAAGTGTGAGGAGTTTGTGCAGCTCTTTACTGATAAGGCATCCTTCATCAGGACAGAGATCAGCCAGTGCTTACCCATTGGACTTTGCACTGATCAACCGGGTGGTATAAGTACCCAGGTGACCTGGTCTACCTTTAGCCAGCTGGTAAGCAAGTAAATAAACTGTGATGGGTATAGTATAGGAGAATGGGATGAGTGTTGGGCTGAGGACCTGAAGGCACCCCCAACACTTGTCAGTGTCTGCAGGGTGGGGTGTGGGTGGAATAGGCTGGGCATTATGACCAACTACTCCAAGGCACACCCCAAATGCCTGTCAATATATGCAGGGGGGTGGGTGGGATGTTAGGTTGGAAACCTCACACTTCATTTCCTGGTTTAGTTGCTTCAGTAAACACCTAACCAATGCATTAACAAAGTTCTTTGCAATGAATATACAGTATATATGTATATATATATATATATATATATATATATACATACATAGCAAAAATTACATTAATGCACAGTTAGTATTAAAGCAACAAATGCAGGGAAATATGGCATCAGGATTTCTAACCTAGTACCCATCTTCTACTTCCAGGCAGCAACAGGTGTAGGGGAATGCAGTTGTCAACCCTGACACTCTCCGCATTCTCATATACTGCATCCATCTCAGTATACTTACTCAATAATGGGCTGAGCGTTAGGGTTGACAACCCCAAGGTGCACCCCACGCCTGTTGCTGTCTGCAGGGTGGAGATGGGATGTTAGGTTGGAACCCCAGTGCCATATTTCCCTACTTTTGTCACTTTAACTCTAACTAGTGCATTGACAAAGTTTTGCAATGAATTTCCTTACTGTTTGAGATTGTACTTTTCTGTAATTCGTTTTACAACTTTGACCATATTCAGTGGGGCTATGGGATCCAAACCCAGGTATCCAGTCTCATATAGCCCAAAGCCATTGCCACTACACTGTATTGCCTCCTTTACTATCATTGGATCAGTGTTCTGTTATCCAAAGTCAAGACAATTCCAAACAAAACAGCCAATAACACTTTCCTGTTTCTCTGTATTGCAGTCTTTTTTTAAACTTTGTGATTTCTAAGCCGTGAACTGTCTGAAATTGTTTCTATTCACATGAACGTAAAATCAATACTCTGTCTATTTTAACATAAGTTAAAACATGACTACGTTCCTTCTACTGCATAGCCCTAATTTTTAGCATACTGACTTGTAGCCCATGTTTTAAAACAATCCACATCTTCAGTCTGTCAATATCCAAAAAGTAAACCAAAGAGAAATTGTTGTAAACAGTGGTTTTGAACAGACTAAGCTTCCCAAAGAGGGATAGGTTGTACTTTTCTGTTTTTATACTTCCTTTATTGGAAAAAGATTACACTTGTGTACATTTTGCTCAACACTTGAGCTCTAAAGATCCATAGTCAAGGGATGGATACACAATTATATCAACATAGTTTATATTACACTAAGTATGGTTTTAAACATTACCAAAATGTATTCAATCAACTAACAATAAACATTGGGCTAGTTTTTCAAGGAATCACATTTAATACACTTAAAAAACTTGGGTAGAAGCAAAGGCAGGTTATCTTAATGGTATATCATTTGTGAATTTTAGAACTAATTAGAGCTAATACAGCACCTATATTATCCTCCTAAAGGAAGTAAGGTAGTTGGGGTCCCAAGTGCTGTCGCTAAGAGCTCCCACATTTGGGTGTATCGGAGGCTCATCTAGTTCCCTCTCCTGGGATATGACTGCTGAATCTGGTTCTGGTAAAGTTTCTATCTCATCCACCAAGAGACAAAGGACTCCATTCTATTATGGAGAGCAAATGATAGCTGCTCACTATGTTGGATATTGGAAATTATTGTTTTCCAGTTCAGTATCGGGGGCCTCTTGCAGCTACCTCTTTGGTTATTGATTTATATGCAGTGCACAATAAGATAGATCATAAATATAAGATATCTTTTCCCTTCATTCCTTCCCAGGGGCACACCCAAAAGACAGTGCCCAGCTGTCAAGACATGTGGGGTATCCAGCATACTAGAGATAATGCAAGGAAACTTGAGACCAACAGTTATGGAATTTAGGGCAGTCATAGAAAACATGACTATGGGAGGCTACTGGGTCTCCACATCCCCTCCAACAGCTCGAGGAGGCTCCTGGAACCCTGTGTGCCACCACAGTGGGGACCAGAAAGAACTTAATAAGCACTTTCCACATAAATTCTCTCTAGGTGGGAGAGGAGGAAGTAGACCATGCTCCCATTCAAACCACAGACCGATCCATTGCATTTATGACTAGGTTAAGTTCTCATTCCCAGCTTGCCTTAACTGGCTTGATGTGAGAGAGATCAAAAGCATCAGAAATTTAAATATTTTAGAGATGGCCTGTTCCCCTGTGGTGAACTCCATATTTGAGTGCAAGGCTTGGGGTGTTCCAAGATCGGAGAACTAATCTCTTGTTTTTCAGTCTTTCATTTGGTAGTAATGGTCTGTCCCCAGCTGTCCAGCCATATTTAATCTGACCCTCCTCAAAGCTTAATACTACATTCTCTTGAAGGAGTTGCGGGCAGTAATACCCCTAGCTGCCCATCGCGTGCACAAATGTTTATGTTGTTTGGGAAAGAATTGAGGAAAGTTTATAAACCATTGGTATTTTCAAATGTGTTTTTGGACTGTTCTGCTGTGTAGTCCCCTTTGTCAACCCTCAAGAACCGAGGCAGTAGTATTAGGTACCAGTTGTTTAGCTTGCTTGAGTAAAGGGAGGGCAAAAAGGGAAGCCTACAAAGGAAAGGGCAATGATCTTGCCAGGTCAATTTGTTTCCAGTGAGCACGGTAATTGGCGTTCCCCCACAACAGTGCTAATCTTGTTTGAGATGCTATCCAGTAACAGGGTAGCGAAGACAAGTCTACTCCTTTGAGTTCCTTCAGTAGGAAGAGCTTGTTTTAGTTAACATGTGGCTTCTTTTTGTTCCATAAGAAAGTGAGAAACACTTTCTGCCATGATAGAATTTCCTTAGGAGTTATTCTACAGGGGACACATTGAAAAGATGTAGAAACCTAGGTAAAGCATTCATTTTTAAGGGGAGAGAGTGAGAGAATAGAAGGACATTGTGAGGAGGCTCCACCTCCTCATATCTTGTTTTAACTTTGTTATTAGTGGGGTGTAATTAGAGAAAAAGAGTTGAGATAGGTGTCTAGGGATTGTGATCCCTAAATATTTAAGAGCCTACTGGTCCCATTTAATCTTGAACTGATTTCTGAGGAAGGGGGAAGGGATAAAATGAAAAGGGAGGGCTTCTGACTTGTTCACATTGAGGGAATAACCTGACAGTTCGGAAACATCCCAAATTCTTTCAAGTAATTCTGGCATTGAAGTTTCTGGGTCAGATAGATGAACTAGTATATCATCTGCAAACAGTGTCAGTTTGTGTTCTGTGTCTGCTAACTGAACACCCTTTATAGCTGAGGAGGATCTAATATATTGTGCCAGGGCTCTATATAGAGCAAACAGCAGGGGATAAGGGATCCCTGCCTGGTGCCTCTATGAAGGGGGAAGCTTTCCAAGATGTGTCCATTTGACCTAATGTAGCCCTTAGGGGTCTTACAGAATTTGAATATTATATCAGAAAATTGTGTTGTGAAACCAGAAGAGACAAGGACCCCACTTAGAAAATCCCAGGATACCATATTAAACACCTTTTCAGCATCTAAACTTAATAAAAGAGCTGGTTGCTATTGATTTTGTATACAGATGAAGCCGCTTAATAGGGACGGCTCCACTGCTATTCATTCGTCCCTTTTAAGCGGCTGTCCCCATTACACTCAAGTAGCAAAGTTAAGCAACAAAGACCGCATGTCTTTAGATTGCAACTCCCAAACACAACGCTGTACTCAGTATTTGATACGCAGTAATAATTTAATCTTATAGACATACATACAGCACACATACACTTTAATGGAAAGTACTGTAACTAAAAAATTGAACGCATTTAAAAAAAAAAATCAGTCATTTGGCTCTGCCTGGAATCAGAGCACATCTTAGTAGTGACTGCATTTTCAACATTTTGTAGCATGTTCCACTTGTCAATCTTACCGTGGTATTGACACCACGCCATGAGCGAATGCAGATGTGCCACTACCTCACGGTTAGTTGGAACAACAAGCTGGGCATCTTGGCTGTCAGATTCTGAATTCGGCTCGTCGGTCTGGGGCCTCTTAATTAATGAACAGATCTTTTATGTCGTTAGCTCACCATCGGTTGGGAGGGTAGCATCCATGTCAACAAATTCTGCAAAGTCGACTGCCGACATGAATTCCGGCGTCACTACGTCATCCAATGATGATTGGTCTGATGGAATGTCAGTTTCACATACAATTTTGAATGCTTTCTGGAAACAGTGCATTATCGTGACAGGTTTGACACAGTTCCATGCTCTAGCCACTATGTAAATTGCATCTAGGAGAGTAACTGCCTTTGCAATTTTGGATGCTTGCATTCCCACCTTCTCAATAACTCCGACAATGCTTGTTGCCATCAACTGCACGTAATGTCCCTTTAAATTTCTAATAACCCCATGTCCATAGGCTGTATTAGACAGGTTGTATTTGGGAGGCAGAAAACTATTTTTATGTGAGGGTATCGCCAATAATGTCTTGGGGATGGGCAGGCAATTGTCAACAACAGTAAGATTTTTTTCTCCTTCGCATCAATTGCTGTTCCCAGGAGGAGTCACCTGAAGATCCATCCTGTCATCCACGATTCGAGAGGATTGTGTATGACAGGTAGTGATTTCAAGTCTTTGGCAAACATCTGGCTTTTTACTTTTGCCGATCAAGAGAAGTGGACGTTTGTCAGTCCCATCCATGTTAGCACAAACAAGCAAAGAAACACGGTCTTTTGCCTTCTTCCCCAAAAACTCAGAGTGCTTGAGCATATGGCCACAATCTGGATACCCTCTATAAAACAGTCCTGTCTCATCTCCATTGTAGACATCACCAGGTGTATATTCCTGCAATAGAGCTGGTAACACGCTTTGAACCCAATCCCCTGCGGCACTACTATCAGCATCACCACGCTCTCCTTGTTCCTTTTTACAAACGATATTGTGCCTCTGCTTCCACCTCGAAAGCCAACCATCAGAAGCAGCAAATGTTTCATGGGTTAGCTGTGCCACCAGTTCATTAGCTTTTTTTTTTCACAAGGGGACCAGAGATTCTAGCATCTCTGTTAACTGCATTATTAAATCAGTGGAATAGTGCTTCTTCCACCTCGAGTCCTTTCCATCTCTCTTCCTTTTCTCTGAGGTTGCTGTTTGCTAGCCACTCAGCCATGATTGAATCACAATTTCGGCTGATTCTGCCAGCCTGGCTTTTTGAGATCCCAAAGACAGCAGCAACCTTTGACAAGGAGGTTTTTGGTCCATGAAGAGCTTCAAGAACCTTAACACGCTCAGCAAGGGACAGCTCATTACGTTTTGAGTCCATGTTCATATCCAGCAGTTGAAAGACACTGCTCACAGGATCTAATTTTATAAGGAAACTCCACCAAAAACGTCCCAATTAGCTGAAATTGGCGTCCTTATTAAACAACAGGAGCTTCCATTAACTATAATAAGGGAACAATCGGTAACCATAGAAACGTCCCAATTAACAGACGTTCCGGACAATGCTGCGTCGATTAAGTGGCTTCATCTGTATGTTCATTTAGGTAAATGGTTCATCTAATACTGTCCTGGGCTTGTCTTCCTGGGATGAACCTGCATTGATCCAGATAAATTATGTCTGGGACAAATAGAATTAAGCGTCTAGCTAAAATGGATGAAAATATTTTATAATCCGTATTTAAAACAGAAATAGGCCTATAGGATGGGCATAAGGTGGGGTCCTTGCCTGGTTTAGGTATGACTGAAATTTCGGCTTCATTCCAGGAGGGGGGACAACTCACTCTTTAGTGGTTATAAATGAGATTACTCTTTCTAGTAAGGGTATTATGGTTTTGGGGAATGTCTTGTAGAATTCTCCCTGGAGTCCATTGGACCCCGGTCATTTTCCTGTCTTCAGGGACCCAATCACTGCCTCTGTCCCTCAGGCTGTTACTGGCATAGTTAGCCTAGACCTCTGTTGGTCCATGAGGGTGGGGAGGTTCAGATGGGAGAGAAAGTCAGAGATAGATTGTTCCGTGGCCCTAGGGCCTGGACAGTACAGTTGGGAATAGTAGGACAAGAAGGCCTCCGAAATACCCAAGAAGGCATTCCTCTGCTTGTTGGAAAGGGGGCTTCTGATCTTGAGGATAGTACTTTGGCCTTATGGGCCCTTAACTGTCCAGCTAGCAATTTCAAGTATCTAGGCCCTCCATCATAATATTTATGTCTTAAGTAGATTCATTTTTGTTCAATGGAGTAGTCCAGTATACTATTTAGTTCTGTTTTAAGTTTTGCCAGCTGTTGGTTCCTAACTCTACTCACCTGCTGGCATTGCTGTTCTTCTAAACCTTTAATTTTATCCTCAAGGAGACTTCTTCAGGCCCCCCGCTGCTTCTTTTTATGGTCAGAAATCCCTAGTAGTTTCCCTCGCAAAATAGCTTTAACAGTATCCCATAAACTAGCAGGGGTGGTATCCTCTTCATCATTGTCCCTCAAGGCCTGTTTTATTGCCTCCTCGATCTCCCCTCTCACCTCTTCATCTCTAAGAAGAGATAAGTTTAATCTCCAGAAGGTGTTTTTTCTAGGTGAACCTATTTGAACCTTTAAGAATAGTGGTGAATGGTCAGAGAGGACAAAGTCCCTGGACCAGATTTTCTGGAGTATCCCCATATGCACCCGGGAAGTCAAAAAAAAATCTAAACAGGAATAAGTACCATAGGCCTGGGAAAAAAAGTATGTCTAGTTGTGGAACCATTTAAGTGGTTCCAAGCACCTTCGCATCCCAGCTGTTTAAGTAGTTTATCCACTCCCCTGGTAGTTTTAGTTGATTTACCCCAGGGGGACCTGTGCTCCCACACCTGCTGAAATGTTGAGATTAAGGTCCCCACCACCGATCACCTGGCCTTCAGCCCATTGTGCCAAATGGATAAAGAAAGACTTGTAGAAAGTGAACTCTGTGTTGTAGGGAAGTTATGGCCAAGTTCTGGCCATCCAGAATACCATAAGCATTACATATCACCCTCCTTGTCAATTACTTGATCCTGCAATTCAAAGGGAGCGCCTGCTGAATTAGTACTCCGTCCTTCTTCGACTTACCTCCTTGTAGGAAGAGGCTCTACAAGGGAGAATCCATATTTCTCAAATTTCTCGTGTTTGGACTGGGATAGGTGAGTCTCTTGCAAAAGCAAAATGTCTGCTCCTGCTTGTTTTGATAGGTTGTAATTTTCACCCGATTTTTCTAATTCCCTCAATTTTTTTTTTGCTGTTACACCTTTTATTATAATTCCCTCAATTTTAAAAAAACGGGTGTGCAAATCAGTTCATGATTATTCATGAGCTACGGTTACACTGACATTTTAAAAACATGGGGCACATAAGGAACTGTACTTCTTGCAATGTGAACAGGTGAAACAAAACAGAAATTGTTGTAAACAGTGATTGTGAACAGACGAAGCTTCCCAAAAAGGGATTGCTTTTAGTTTTCGTCTGTTTTTTCTAATTCCTGCAAATATAAAAAAAAATGGGTATGCACATCAGCTCATGATTATTCAATTGAAAAAATGGACATGGAAATAAACTCTTGATTATTCATGAGCTATCATAGAATCATAGAACTTGACAGCAGAAAAAGGACCCCATGGTCCATCCAGTCTGCCTTTTCTCCATGTTAAACTACCTGCCTCCCTCCTTGGATACCCGCCCCATTCCCCAGTAACCCTTTGTGCCTATCCCAAGCCCTCTTGAATCCCATCATTGTCTCCACCCTGCCACCTCATCTGAAGCCCCTTCCAGGCATCCACTACCCTCTCTGTGAAGAACTGCCTTCTCACGTTCCCTCTGAAGTGTCCTCCCTGTAGTCTCAGGCCATGCCCCCTTGTCATGGTGTCCTTCATTTGGAATAAACTTCCCAGGCCCAGCTTATTTATCCCTTTAACATATTTGAAAACCTTAATCATGTCCCCTCTCTCCCTTCTGGTCCCCAGTGTGTGCAGCCCCAGCTCTTTGCATCTCTGCTCATATTATATGCCTTCCATCCCTTGCACATCTTGGTCACGCTTTCGATCAGATCTATGTCCTTATGCAAGTAAGGCCTTCAGAACTGCACTCCATATTCCAGGGGCAGTCTCACCATAGTCTGGTATAGGACACCAGGTCTTCCCTCTTCCTGCTGGTAATTCTCCTGCCTATATTTGCCAGCATCCCATATGCATTCCCCACCACCATAGAGCACTGTTTCCCCACCTTAAGGCCACTGGTGACTACTATACCTAGTCCTTCTCATGTTCCGATGTCCTGATTTCCTCCCCCCTCATTTTGTACCTTGCCATCAGGTTCGTGTCCCAAGTGCATGACAGCACACTTCTTAATGTTAAAGTTTATCTGCCAGGTCTCCACCCACTTCTCCAGTGCCTTCAGGTTCCATCTCATGTCTTTCACCCCTTCAATGTCCATCCTATTGTATATATTACATCATCTGGAAAAGAATGCCATTCATCCTCCAGTGCATCTGTTATAAGGTTGGAGGAATAGGTGGAAGGAGGATGCAGTAGTGTTTCCCTGGCACTGTATGGAGAGGTGGGGTGAGAAGAAGGGAAAAGAAGTTAAAAACACTGTGCAGGTATACTCAGTGGAGGAGACCAGTTTATGAGACTAGGAGAATCATCAGGGATATTGGATAAAGGATATTTATGCTACAAGAGGGAGGAGGGCAGAGCACTAAGGAGGGAGGGTTATGAGGGGGATTAGAAACAAGAACAGTTATGGGAATAATAGTTGTGAAAGGCCAAAGAGCTAGGAGAAGAGGTTGAGGAAATTTGATAGGTGAAGGAAGCAAGTTCCAGAGCTTAGGGAAACGGTAGGGAGAAAGCAGCCTGGCCTATGGAGGTGGTGTGACGAGGATGGCTGGAGTGCGGTGCCAGTGGATTGAGAGGTGGGAGGAGTGAGGAGGGGCAGTGGAGTGAAGGGAGATGTGAGAGGGAGAGCCCTCAAGCTAGAATATAAAAGTAAACTTTGCGTGAGTGAGAGGTGCCTACCCAGGGAGGGGAAGGCTAGAGAATGATACAAGGTACAAGTGGGTGAGTGTGGGTGGGAAGTCAAGAGCAAAGTGACAGAAAGCACTGAAATGAGTATCCAACTTGGCAAGGGAAGACTGTGAGCAGCACTGTAGACAATGTCGCAATATTCGAAAATAAGGAGTACAATTTTCTGAACAAGATCACACCTAACCAGAAGTGGCAGGGTGCTTCAGTTCCTGTAAAGGGCACTGAGCTTGGGGCACAGTTTTTAGGATGGCATCAATGTGTTCAGAAAAGTTAAGGTGTTGGTCAAGCCAGACACACAGGTATTTGAATGAGGAGGTGTCCTCAAGTATTGTCCCTGTCAAGGGTATGGAAGGGGAGGGTAGCCTAAAGAGTCTCTGCCATGTGCCAAAGGTCATGGAGAGTATCTTCTTGAATTGAGGAAGAGTTGTTGTGAGTTTAGCCAATGTTGAACATTAGTGAGGTCAATCTGTAGTCTGGTAAACACATCAGAGGGGAGTGGCCTGAGGTGAACAAGACCGTATTGTCTGTATACATGTGGATAGAGGATGAGGAGCAAACTGATGAAGGTCATTGATAAAGACTGATAATAAGAGTGGGCAAAGTATGGAGCCTTGAGGCACACCAGTAGAGGTTGGTAAAGGTGAGGACATAGAATCGACGATTTTGACAGATTGAGTTCTGCCTACCAGATAGGCTTGAACTAATTGCAGGCTGTCTGAGACAGGCCAGCTGACCAGAGGGTTATGAGGAGGAGGAAGTGGAGACAGTGTTGAAGGTCTTAGCAAGGTCAACAAAGATGGCAGAGGTAAGTGACCTTTATCCATGGCTGAATGGATAGAGTCGAGTAGGTGGTTGTGGAGGGATTCTTCCAAAGCTGGATTGTAAGGAAATGAAGAAAGAGGAGTCATCAAGAAAGGTGGAGAGTTGGGAGAGAACAAGGTGTTCCTCAAGTTTAGCCAGGGTTTGGAGGAGCGATATAGGGTGGTAATTCCAGGAGATGAGAGATCCCTTTCTTCTCGGTAGGGGAAAACTGTTTCTGGCTTTAGGGATGGTTATAGCAGCAGGATAGGTTGAGGAGATCAGCCAGAGGAGGAAATAGCAGGTGTAGATAGATAAAGAAGCTTAGGGTTGAGGTCATCAGGGAGCTGCTTTTTGTTGGGTTAATGGAGAGAAGTGCCTTAAGGTGTCAATGGGAGAGATGGGTGCAAATGCAAACTCTCCACTGTTTGATGGTTTCGGAGGAAGCAGTGGGTGTGTATGTAGGAGAGGGATTGACTGGAAGGGAGGCTAACAGGGTGGAGGCACAGGAAGTAAAGTATGAGTTGAATTCCTCAGCAACTGTAGGATGATCAGCTATGAGTTGGTTATTTATTTTGAGTAGAGGGAGGGGGTTGAGTTTGGGGTGAAAACAGGGGTGAACAACTTTCCAAAACTTTGCGGATTGTTTATGTTAGTGTTAAGGTTGATCGGATATTCAGCGTTAGCCAGATGGGTGACTTTGGTACAGGCATTTTGGAATATTCGGTAGTTAGAGAAATCACGGAGTTTAGAGGATTTGTGGGTTTTCCGTGCTGTGTCATGCTTGTTGACAGGCTAGGAGTTCAGGTGTTACCCAGGGAAGTGACTACCTAGCACTCTAAATTTCTTCAGGGGCGTGTTTGTTCCAGATGGTTAGGAAATTGGCTTTGAAATATTTGAGGACTTGGTCAATAGTATTTGCAGAGGCTATAGGGGTCCAGTCAATCCAGGTGAGGTCCTGCTGAAGAGGGGCAAGGTCCAGTGTTTTGTAGGAATGGATCATAAGGAGTTTATGAGGGTCTTCAGTCAGTGGACTTTCCTAACCAGGTAGATCATATGATGGTTGCTAAGAGCATCAGGTAATAGGCTAGACTGGACAACCCTGTGAGGGTGGGAGGTTAGGGCCCAGTCTAACAGGGTGTGATATGGGGATTTGAGGTTTAGTCAAGTGGGTCCATGATTAGTTAGGACAGATTAAAGAGCAGCTATGGCAGAACGAGTCTTGCCTGTGGCAGATGACAACCAGCTCAGATTTAGGTCACCTAGCAGACAGAACTCACCAGAGGAGGAGGAGAGGACCCAGTAGTGATAACAAGATCTGTGGCAACAGAGTGGTGTAGGCCAGGATGACAATAAGCTCCACCAACAAATACTGGTACAGAGAAAGGGAATGAGAGCCTAACAACCAGGGCTTCATAGGCAGTGGGTCAGTGGTCGATAGGACAGTAGTGATTTGGAGCGAGGTGAAAGACTAGATGACTACATCTCACCTCCCCCAGAGCGGATCCTGCTGGGTAACGGCGTAGCTAGGAATTGCAATAGAAGCATCAGGGATTTTGTTAGTTAGCCAGGTCTCAGATAAGTAGAGGATGTCCAGATTAAGGAGTCTACGAGTGGAAGTAGGAGGTCTAATTTAGGGAGAAGGCTGTGAATGTTAAAATGTAGGATCTTTAGACCCTGGGGCAATGAAACAGAGGTTGGAGTGGAGGCAAGGGAGAGTGGGGTGACTGTAGAGGGGCATTACTTAGTGCAGGACCAGGGTTGGGATTTATGTCTCCTGCAGAGAAAGCAAGACAGAGACAATGATGAAATGCAACTTGGTATTCTTGAACCAGGGTTGGTTAACTGATTTGGAATATCAAGGAGGATGCTTGGAAGTAGAGACGTGAAATTCAAGGGCTCTACGATGCTGGTTCGACAACAATTTGTTGACTGGCATCAAGTGATGGGATTTATGTCGATTGCAAGTTATGCGACATAAATCGATGGTCTCGGTTCATTTTCTATAGGGGCTTCACACCCGCACCCCCATATAATCATAATCAACTCCTAAGTGGAGTTGATTTGGGGAGGGTGCAGGACCAGGAGACAGTGTGCCCTGTCACAGGCACACCAACACAGTGACCAATCGAAACTGTCGATTTTGTCGACAGCGACGTAGGTCGCTGTGTTGGTGCTACTGTTGGGGGGTATACCAAATTGAAGAATATACAGTAAGGTATAGGACTGAGGTATAAACATGAGTGAGGTGGATGGACATATAAGAAGGGACCAGGATTGCAAAAAGGGTTGGAATTGCCACTTAGTTGAAGAAGTGGGTTTGCAGGTTAGTAGGGTTAGTGTGAGGAGAGCGGTGGGGAGTGAACAAGTGGAAGAATGTCAGGGATAGCAGGGTGATAAGTAAGAGGAAGAGGCATGGGGAGAGAGAAAATAGGATCATAATTCCAGGATAGATTATGAAGTAGTTAGCTTGAGAGGGAAGACCTAAAAGTGTGAGTCTTAGCACTAGTGTGAATAGAGTGGGAGTAGTAGCACAAACAAGAAAGGGTTAAATCAGCTAAGATGCAGCTGGAGCTTGGTGGTATACAATAGGTGGCAGTGGGTGCTAGCACAGGCGGGACTTAGTCATATTTAATAGAGGTTGGGGCTGGGGAGGGTGGGCTGACAAAATATTCAGTGAATTAATTTCTTAAATTTAGAAATAGAGTGGCAAGGAGCCAAGAGAAGCCGCAGAGTCCAGGGCTTGTAGGTGCACCAATTCGGGAGCTCCAGGCTGAGGAGTCAGCTAGTCAGAGGCCAGCTGTGTAAGGCACTGAAAAATGAAAAATTACCAGCTCCAACTGGGTGGTCTGTAACTGGACATCGGAGTCCTGAGGCGGCCACAGGTTGTAGCGAGTGGCGGGTTGAGCCTCCACCACAGGCAAGAAAGCACCCTGTCAAGGGCACAAGCTGTGGGAAGAGATGAGAGGAGTTTAGCTAAATTGTGTAGGTTGGGTGGGGAGAAGCCAAGATAGCAAGGTGATTTAGAGAGGGGCGGGGTAGAGCAGAGAAGGCAGCAGTGGGCCAAAGACAGAAGGGAAAAACTTAGAATGGTCATAGCTTGAAGGACAACAGAAGGCTTAATCAGGGGCCTGGGTCACCAAAACACAGCAAGGAGGAGATAGCGGGGAAGGGGTGGGGGCCAAGCTCTGGGGAGTTGTAGAATGAGATGGATAGGAGAATTAGGTTAGGAGCGAAAAGGAACATAGCAGAGGCAAAAAGGCACTGATTAAATTAATTATGCAGTAGTCAATACATATCATGGCCTGGCTCTAAGAAAAACAGTTAAAAGTAATCTAAGCAACAGTATTCGATAGGCATATAAGTACTGAGCATCAGCATCTAGCACACAAAGCAATATCCTTAACAAGAAAACACTATGTTGCATACATCCAAGTGAAGAGGTAAACAAAATATACAATGAATTAACCTCTTAAATTTAGAAATAGAGTGGCAAGGAGCCTTGAGAAGCCACAGAGTCCAGGGCTTGTAAGGCGCACAATCGGGCGCTCCAGGCCAAGGAGTCAGCCAATCAGAGATCAGCGTGGTAAGGCGCTGAAAATGAAAATCACTGGCTCCAACTACAGGTCCATACCTGGATATCAGAGTCCTGAGGCGGCCACAGGTTACGGTGGGGAGTTCAGCCTTGCCGCAGGCAAGGGAGCACCCTGTCAAGGACATGAGCTGGATATCAGAGTCCTGAGGCAGCCACAGGATGTGGCGGGCAGTGGGGGTTCAGCCTCTCCGCAGGCTAGGCGCACCCTGTCAAGGGGATGAGCTGGATATCAGAGTCCTGAGGTAGCCAGAGGTTGCGGTGGGGATGGTTCAGCCTTGCCACAGGCAAGGGACCACCCTGTCAAGGGCATGAGCTGGATATTGGAGTCATGAGGGTGCCACAGGTTGGCGGAGGGTGGGGTTCAGCCTCATTGCAAGCAAGGGAGCACCCTGTCAAGGGAACATTAGCCATGAAGATAGGAAAAGAGAAAGGGATAGAGAGTTTGAGGAGGAGCAGTTCATATGCAGCAGGGAGGTGACAGAGAGCACTGTGGTGGATTGCATAGTGGAAGAGAGGTAGATAACTTCACCTCGCTTCTTTGCACAGTCTTACTGGATGAGGGTGTAGCCAGGGATGGAGATATCAGAGTCGGGGATCTTGGGGGTGGGGGGAGCCAGGACTCTGAGACTATCAATACATCAGGGAGAAGGTAACCATGAGAGGTTGAGGTAGATCAAGTTTTTTTTTTTGGGGGGACTTTATATTATTTATTTATTTTTTTTGTTGACCAGGTAAGTGCACTAGACAAATCCTGCCTATTTTTAGGCACGACCCGGGGAGGGGATACAGAGAATGCCAGCTGACCTTGAACCAGATTAAGCTGTTGGTGGTATTTTTAGTGAATGAGGGAAATTTGGCCAGGACACTTTAGATATTAATGTGGGCCACATGTAGGCCTTTGGGGAGTCAGGAGGTAAGGGAGTGCAGGGTCAGAATTGGGCTCAATATTGCCTGCTGGAAGAGTAGCAGCGAAATGAAGTTTTGTGGAGTCCGAGATGCGCCTGTGAGGGGACAAGGGGAGAAGGAGGGGGACACGAGGTGGGATGGTAAGGAAATTCTAAAGGTTTCTAGGTGGAGACAAGAGGAAGGGGAGGAGGAGGGAGCTACCAGGAAGTCACGGGAATGGGAAGGAGAGAGGTGGCAGGAGAAGGGTAGGGTAGAAGAAGAGGCAGAGGGCAAGGAGAAGGAAGGGGGAAACAGAAAAGCAGGCAGGAGGGAGGGCAGTTAGGAAATAGGAATGGAAGTAGGGAAAGGGTGATAAACAACATAGTAGGTGGCAGGACCTTACACCCCAGAAGCCCACTAGCCCTTCCTGCTGCCTTATCACACTGTCCTGCCACCTTGACAGTATCTGATATGATCATCCAAGGTCCCTTTCCTGTTGAGTGACTGTCAGTAGCTCCCCACCATCCTATACTCAGCACCAGGGTTCCTATGCCTTGGTTCATGATTTTACACTTTTGGCACTGAACTCCAACTGCCATGTCTTTGACCACGCTTCGAGTTCCCAATATCCTGTGCATTTTATCCACCCCATCCTGAGTGTCCACCCTATTACAGACTTTGGTGTCATCTGCAAAAAGGCACCAATCCAATTCTTCTACAGTGTGTTCTATGAAGACATACAAGAGGACTGGTCTCAGTACAGAGCCCTGTGGTACCCTACTGGCACTCCTTCATCCATAGATTGCCACTAACCAGCACCCTCTGTCTCCTATGTGTTACCCAGTTTGTAATCCAGTTTTCCCTTTGGATCCCAGTCCTAGGCTGGTTAACTTCCTAATTAGCTTCCTGTATGTCATAGTGTCAAGTGACTTACTGAAGTCCAGATAGGCCATATCTACCTTCCCTGATCGAGCTCCCTGGTCACCCAGTTAAAGAAATCTATCAGATTTGTTTAGTATTCATACTGGTGTATAGACAGAAGAAGGCACTTGCCCATCTAGTCTGGTTCACCCGTATAGACGGGTCAAGTTTTTCCATTACTGAGAAAATATTTATTAAGTTTAGTTTTAAAGCAACAGTGCAACGAAAATGGGCAAAAGTTTACCCCACCTTTTTTCTTCCTAATAGATGCCAGATGTCTTCCAGTTTATTTTGGGGGTAAAATTTTCAGTTTTCATTACCATTTAAGAATTTTGTGAAAGTTTTAAGGTAATTATTTCTCAAGAAAAAGATGGTTGCCTCATTTCTGCATATAAATAATATTGAAGACCTGAGGAGGGTACAAAATGCAAACATACAGAATACAACAAAAGGGAGCATGCAGAAAACCAAAATCAACAGTTTTTCCAATATTTTTCATAACCATAACAGAAAATTATCTTTTCAGAATAACCTCTTTCATTGCACTGCTACTTTAAATATGTTATATTTGTACATTTTATTATTTCAGCCGGTAATATGTTCCAGGTCCTTCCTATCCTCTGTGTATATGTAGTTAGTCTTTTGTTGTTTTTACACTGATCAAGCTTGATCTGATAGTTGTGACATCTTAGTCCCATGGGTTTCTTTTGTAGTCCTAACGGCTCCAGGTTGGATCATCGTTGTTAAAACATTGTGGACATAACATCGCATGACAACACATCACCACCTGCAGTATCGCAGAGCAAAACATCGGCAGATACAACCACGCAGGAAGGCAGCAGGCAGTACAGTGTAAATCAGTGGTAGTGTCCAGTGGGTCACCCACCCCACCCACCACCTGCTTCAGTAATAGGAACTGTACCAACCCCCAACTGCCAACCCACTACTGGAGGGTTGTGCTGGTCACCACACAGGGTGGGGTGGGAGCAGGGTGGTGGGGAGCTACCAGCCAGAGGGGGTCCACTAGTCACCACAGCTATTGTGCCATAATATACAGACCATGACAACAGTGCAGCAATGGTGGCAGTGGGTTGGTGGTTGGGGGTTGGTACGGTTCCTATTACTGGAGCCGATGCAGGGTGAGAGGTGGGTGACCCACTGGAAACCAGGGCTGATTTACATTGTACTGCCTGCTGCCCGCCTTATGGTTGTGTTCGCTTCTACTTGCTCCATGATATTGCAGGTAGCGATGTGTTGCCTGCAGTGTTATGTCCACGATGTTTTTAACTCATATGTTCCAGCCTGGAACCGCTCCAACCCCATTTCTGATTGTAATATCCTATTGTTTATTATTCTATACATCATAAGAAGATCTCCTCTCTTACTTCTGTTTTCCAGACTATAAAGTCCTAATTCAGTTAACCTTTCATCATAAAGTTTGTTTTTATATCTCAGATTAACTTGGTGGTCCTACGTTGTACCTTCTCCAATACCACCACATTCTTCCTCAAATATGGACTCTATAACTGGGTACCATAGTCCATATGTGGCCTTATATAACTTCTATAAACCGTAATATACATTCTTTGCTTCTAGAAATGAAGAATCGTTTAACACTATTTATTAAATAATTTGTTTTTTGAGCTAATTTTGCATAATGTTTATTAAAGGTTAGTTCACCATCTATAAATATTCCAAAATCTTTCTCATGGTGAACTTCTTTAATTATCCTATTATTCAGTTGATAGTCCTGTTTGTTGTTTGTCCTTCCAAAATGTATTCTGGAAATTTTTCTATGTGAAAAGCAATTTATTTTGTACAGCCCATGTTTCTATCTTTTGCAGACTATTATTCAAGTGTATTCTATCCTCATTGCTTCCAACAGGGCTACCTAATTTTATGTCATCAGCAAATTTAACTAGCCACCCATCCACATCATATCACTATATCACTAATAAATAGTGAAAGAAGCACCGTCCTAAGATCACCTTTATGCAATCTCTACTAGTAACTAGTGCCTCCTCTGAATTAATTCCTCACCCTAACTCTCTGTTTCCTGTTACACAGCCAGTTGTTGATCCATTCCACCACCTTATGCTCTATATTTATAAAATATAACTTTTGTACCAGTATAGAAAGTGGGACTTTATCGAATACCTTTTGAAAATCCGAGATGATGTCTACCAGTATGTTGGCTGTAATATGCTTATTTACTCTCATAGAAGCATAACTGGTTAGTGGTACACGATCTGTTCCTTCTAAAGCCATGCTGATTGTTGTCCTGGAATCCTATATTTTTAGTGTTACTCTAATCTATTTTTGATAAGTGTTTCCATTATTTTACATGGGACAGATGTTAAACTGATGGGACGATAATTAATTACATCAGACCTGTCCCTGTTTTAATAATTAGTATGACTGTTGCTGATACCCAGTCAGATGGAATTTTCTGGCATTAAAGATTTGTTATATAAATATGCTAAGGGTGCTGCTATAAATGTTTTAATTGCTTTTAAAAATCTGGGATGTAGATTATCTGGTCCTGATGATTTGCTAACTTGTAATTTATCCAACAACTCTGGGATCTCTTTGTCTGTGCAGAGTAAGTTTACTTTCTGTTTCTCCTCTGCTGTAATGATATTTCCTACCCTAACCCCAATATTGAATGCAATACAAAAGTAATCATTAAGGGTATTTGCAATTTCACCTAGATAATTTAGTTCTTCCTCCACTCTTATTGGGTCTAATGAGTTGTTTATTCCTTTTACTGTATTAATGTAGGCATAGAAATTTTTCCGTTATCCCTTTCCTTTGCTATATTTAGCTTGGATCTCATCCTCTCCATTTTATTATTTTTTCAGTTTTTAAGTTTCGTTTTATAGTGTAATACATGATGTTTGTGTTTTTTCCTTTTCATTTCTTTGTAGGCCTTTTTTGTTCTTACTTTGTTTGAGTACCCTTCTTGTGCACCACATTGGTATCTTTCCTTTTGTCATACATGTGTTTATTTGGCACATATTTTCTTTTTGATGGTTACTGTTTTGTTTTTGATTATATTCCATATTTCGTCTATATCTTTATTTTTGATAACCTTCTTCCATTCCCATCTACTCATTTCATATGTTACCATATTATAATTTGCTTTATAATTTGTTCTTACTATTACTCCTTGTTCATTTTTACTGACAATTTGATTCTGACTTCTACCATATTGTGGTCACTACTTCCTAGAGTTCCATTAATTTTAATTTGCTTCACGTTTTCTGGAATATTTGTTATCACTAGGTCCAATGTGTTTTCACCTCTTGTAGGCTTATGTACCAATTGTTGCAGACCTGCATCTATGATGGTTTGATATAGATTCTCTTTCTGGGTTAGTTTTGGTTGTCAGTGTCTCCAATCTATATTTGGGAAATTAAAGTCTCCCAAAATTATTACATTACCTTTAGTAGTCATAAGCTCTATTTCTTTATTTAAAGCATTGTTGTACTGATCATTGGAAGATGGTGGTCTACAAATGTTACCTATAAAGCACTTTCTGTTGTTTGCTATTGAAACTACTACCAGAGTGTTTCTAGATGTACATCTGTTACATCCTGTTTAAATTCCAGGCTCTCAATATTATCTTTTATAAAGTGTGACCCTTCCTCCCTTTTTATCTGTTCTATCCTTAGGATATGTTTTATATCCTTCTATGTTTTTGTTCCAGGAGCAGTTCTCATCTCAACATGTTTCATTTACAACACAAATGTCAATATTGCCTTTAATCATTAGTATTTGCAGTTCTGATATTTTTGAGATATTTAGGCTCCTGGCATTTAATGATAGTATTTTGAGCTCATCTTTCCCTGTTTTACTCAGTTTGTTGTGGTGATTAATAGAACTCTCCACAATTTTCTGAGTGATTATGTTACCTCTCCTCTCATTATTTAGTTTAAATGTGTCTCAATGACTTTTCATAGTCTTTGACCTAATTTTCAGCATCCCATTTTGTTCAAATGGAGTCCGCTATAGCTGTACAATTCATGTCTTCCATCAAAATCTTCCCAGTGTGGTATGGATTGGATTCCTTGTTCTATAGTCCATCTCCTTAACCAGTTGTTAATTCATTTGATTTTATTGTTCTTAATGTTGCTACCTCGTAGGACAGGCAATATCTCAGAAAGATGATTTTGCATTTTAATTCCTGTGCTGTCTTGTGTATATTTTTGAATTCTTCCATTATTTCTGCTTCTGTCTGCCCATTGATGTTGTTTGTACCTAAGTGTATAATTACTTTAGCAGTATCATTTTATGTTGGCTCACACTTGTGCGCCAGCCAACATATTGCAGTAGTAGCAGATTTGGAGGTGCAGTCACTGTGGGCAAATGCAGGGCATGCATCAGTAGGTGTGTCCCTCATTCCTAAATAAGCCAGCATGCAGGTGCTGACACCAGCTATATGTAAAGTGACCACCAGATCTGAGAAAAGTGCCACTGCAATGAGAGCCATCTCGTCATGCAGCGGCACAATAACATGCCTCCGTCGTGCCTCTCCTGGAGAAGAGTTCAATAAACATGGCAGTGCTGATTGCCACCACACACAGTGCCAACTTCAGGGTGCCCAATCCCTGTCGGCATGCTCCGACCCACTTCATTTGCCGATGGGGGAGCCCATTCCCCCATTGGCATAATGCCCCCTCCATTCCAATTGCATGCTGTGGGGTGCCTAATCCCCTCAGCATCATGCACCCCAACAGTCTTTCTTGCTGAAGGGGCCCCAATCCCCATCAGCTTCAGTCCCCCTGCCCAGTTCAATTTGCCAATGGGGAGCCCACTCCCTGTTGACATAATGTCCACAACTCCGATTTGTGCTGTGCTGGGGAGTGCCCAGCTCCCTCAGCATCATGCTTGCCCCCAACCATTTCTGTGCTGACAGGGGCCCAATCCCCATTGGCTGCAGTCCCCACTCAGTTGCAGGTGGTACACTGGGAGCCCACCTCAGTGTACCAAACAAACACCTTCAAAAAGAAAACTGTCCTCATTGTCTTTTTTTTTTTTGCCCTATAAAGAAGAAAACGGTCCCTTGCGGTCTCTCCTGCCCCTCCCAACCCATGACCAGCCTCTGCATACCCTGCCTCCCACACCCACACCACACATCCAATACTTACCTCTGGAGCCTGGCGTGATGATCTTCAGTGGACTGAGAACATGTCTGCACTCTTCAAAGCTGACTGTGAACTGAAGAAATGCCAATAAGCTGTACAATGGCAGGGTTTGTTTTTCAACTTTGGTGCATATCTCAGTCATTCTGGGAATTTCACACCAAATCTTTCTACATGGGATTATTGGGACCCCTCCTCATGAATTCAATCACTGTTATGACATTATTCGGTCCCGAAGGTGATTTCATGGCCACTGCATGGAATCACCTTTTGGGATTGAGTAATGAAATGTCAGTACCACTGTTCATGAGGTGGGCTCTCAAAAGTCTATGTTGCAAATTTGGTGAAAAATCCAAAATTACTGTTTGACGAGCATGCATTGCGCAGTTTCCACTCACACTCATAACTTTGTGAATTTGTAATATTTTCACTCCAGATTTCAGCACTGGCATTTTCCACACCTCCTTATGAACAGTACAGCTGTCATTTTTGCATCCTGCCCAAAATGTGTTTTGCATCTGTGGCGCACAATGGCGTGGTCACTGTGGGAAATCAACTTTTGGACACATTAAAAATCACAGTGCCTCTGTTCATGAGGGAGATCAAAATGCCTATGTTGAAAATGTGGTTAAAAAGTCCCCAAAATAATTGGGTTACGGATGTGTGTTGCGAGTTTCCATGCATGCTCATGACTTCACCAATTTTTCATATTTTCACTCAGATTTTCAACGTTGCCATTTTTTTACACATTTTCATGAACAATACAGTTGTCATTTTCACATCCTACCAAAATGTGTTTCGTGCCTGTGTCACCAAATGGCATAGTTGCTGTGCAAAACCACCTTTCGCTAACAAACTGATAGTGCCGCCTTCATGAGGTGGGGTCACAAAAAGCCCATTGAAAAGCTGGAGGAAAATACCAACAAACACCCACGACGTTAGGGTTTCCAATTGTAAAATCCCACCTTGTAGAGACTGATAGGCCTCAGAGGTGTGACTTGGGATCATTGGCTGTAATGCTCAAGCCATTCGACCCTCACCCCCACCCTGCAGCCAGTGACAGTATCGAGGTGTGCCTTGGAGTGTTCGCGCCCTAAAGTTTACCCCATTCTCTCTACTGCACCCATCTCAGCATATTTCCTTATGGAATGGGGTAAGTATAAGGCCCAAAGACCCCAGCACACCACCGACACTTGTCAGTGTCACAGGTTAGGGTGAGGTAAAGGGCATGAGCCGCTATAGCTGACAACCCAAAGGCACACCCCAACGCCTGTCAGTCTTTGCAGGGTGGGGTGGGGGTTTCATCAGTTCAATACTTCACTGCCATTCCTATTATGCATCTCTAACTCCTGCACTACCAATGCCAATGCCAGTGAGACAACATTTGGCATTGACAAATGCTTATTTTCTTTTACAATGTCTTTTAACATGTTATTAACATCTCTGATTTTAGCACCTGAGAAGTAACTAGTAGTTATTATTCTTTATTGTTCTTTGTGTTGTATCTATCTGTAAACTTTACCATACAGTCACCTAATATATAAATCATTCTGGTTAAAGTTTGTTCGGGTTGTCCGTATTTTGTTTCACATGCATATTATTTACAGTATATTTTCCTCATTTCCCTAGTTTCTACTATAATTTCTTCCTCCATATGATGTGGAGTATTTTCTTCATTTAGGATTTCCCCTCGTCAGGTTGTATTAATGCCTGAAATTAATTTGCAGTTGGTATTTTGAAGGTCATTGCCCTCCTTCCTTTTTCCATTTCCTGGTTTCAACACCCCATTCACCCTCTTCCTGATCTATTTCTCTGTCCCTTTGCTGGTTATGGGACTGTTTGCGTTGACTGTGTTTCTGTCTGTGATTTGCTCTTTTTGGTTATTAATTTCAGTGCTATTAGGTATGCTCTGAATTATCCCTGTTTGTTGTTTGTTCCCTAGGTGGCACAGTTTCTATTTCCTAATGCTATATTCTGTTCCCCAATGTCTTCATTGTTCAAAAGGAACAGCCAGGTGCATTGTATCCACCGCTCTAGTCTCATTCTCGTTTATTTTACATTTTATTCCATCTCTACTACTGCATTCCCTCTTTCTTGTGTCTTCCTTTTCAATCCCTTCACTTATAGGTGTAACATGTGGTCTGATTAATTCTTTAATTTTATGTATTTTCTCATTACCTATATCTAATCTTTTCACCATTTCCATCTGACTTGCTTCAATGTTGTTAAATTTTCATAAAATGTATTAATCTCTATCAGTAATTCAATGTTACTTAGGCATTTGTCCCATGTAAATTTACCCCCTGGGCATTTCACTAAATATTTTGTAGATAACACAACTAGTGCATTTAGTGCAAACAATCCCATCTACAGTCATGATGTATTCTGCCATTTTGTTTGTATATATTCACTTCCTTATCTGCTAGGTGCTCTTACTAACTTATTAACCTTGTCCCAACAGGTATAGTTGTAGATAGGTCCCCTAGATTCTCACCTTACTTCTGATTATTTTATAGTGCTTCTTCTTTTCGGTATATCTGCCTGTTATTCCCTCTAGTCCTGCTGGACACATGGCACAATAGACACTTACTGACCTGCAAGTCTGCATGTGGCTCTGTGCATGCCTCGCTCACTCGCTGTTGTGGGACCAGTTATAGAGCCACTACCAGAAGTGGTGCCCTTTCTCCTTCCGGGTTTGGCAGCTCTCTTCCAGTGATTTTACCCTAAAAGTAGTTAAAACTGGTGGTGGATATTACATAAAATATGCAGCTCTCAAGCTGCTGGCACACTCCCAGGTTTGTTTGCCAAATATAGTGAAAGCGCTTACAGAGGTTTGGGACAGTTCTCCTCAGTCCCAGAAACCCTTGCTCAGGCAGCAGATCTATATGTCGACAAAAAGGGCATGCACCCCATGCCTCCCTCACAATACAAATACACAAGTTGCACAAATGTTCAAATAAAGAGGCAGGCTATCACTCCAACTAGCAGCACATATGATCATCCCCCAATGAATTTGAGCTGCCTATGGTCCTACAGTCCCACTGAATTCTAAATGCTCAACCAGTCTTTCTTACAGTACTGAAGGGTTTCCATCAATTGTCCCACCACTGAAGTAAGACTGACCAGCCTCTAGTTGCTAGCCTCCTCCCTGTTGCCACTCTTATGTTGCAGGACCTCATCAGCCCATCTTCAGGCCTCCAAAACCACGCCTATTTCCAATGAACTATTGATCAAGACTGCCAGCAGGGAAGCTAACACCTCCATCAGTTCCTTTAGGACTCTAGGTGTATTCCTTCTCCTTTCAGGACTCTTCCTCTGAAATAAACTTGCATCCACCCTTCCACCATTTCTGCTTCTCCTTGGTGGTCTGTTCAGCTCTTCAATGCCGGGTTGACAACTAAGTTGTCGACGCCATCATAACAATGGATTTATGTCGACCGCAACTTGCAGTTGACATAAATCTGACTGACTCCCGGCTGTTTTTTCAATGGGGGCTTCAACCCTAAACACCCCATGTGGGAGCTTTGTCCCCTGCACCCCTGATCTCTAGGACTCTCACTCGAGTTGGAGTTGGATTGGGAGGGGTGCAGGACCGGGAGAGAGTGCCGGGTCTCAGGCAGTCTATTACAGTGAAAACATCGATGTTGTCAGCATCAACATTTTCGCTGTATTAGTGTCACCATACAGGGGCATACCGCCTGTTCCTCCTCTCTCTGCTGTGAAAAGACTGTGCATAAATATCCATTTAAGATGTCAGCTTTTTCTTTGTATCCCTCTGCACAGTCTCCTCCTTCTACCCTTCTGATCCTCCTCATCCCTTCCCTTGCTTTCCTCTTCTCACTTATGTACATGAAATAAATCTTATCCCTTTAACAATGCATGTAACAAGGCTTTCTTCTGTCTACATCTTTGTTCCTCTAACCACCAGATCTGCTTCCTTCTGCTTTGTTTGGTATACCTCCTGTCCTCCTCCTCTGCATTTCTTTATATCTTTTGAATGCCACCCTTTGTCTTTTACCACCCTTGCCACTTCTCTGGAGAACCATGATGGTCTCCTTTTTCCTTCTACTTTGCTTACTTCATTCACACAGAGGTTGGTTGCCCCTAACTATAGCCCCTCCCTTGTTAGGATGGCCAGCTTCTTGCTGAAACTGCAGTTAGGCTCCATTCCACATCTGGAAGACTGATGTCTCTAACAGACAGTACCACCCCTTTCTTGCATCCTGCTGATGGCTTCCACAAATGCCCTAACCATTTCATCACCCTGTGTGGAAGTTTGTACACTATTCCAAAATAAACAGTGGCTCCAGAGCCTATCTCCAGGATGACCCACAGCACTTCAAGGCCCTCCTTATCCTTTTAGGGCCCTGTATCTCTGTGGCCTTAATTCCATCCTTCACATAAAGTGCCAGCCCTCCTCCCTTCTTTGTTCTCTCCTGAACACAGAAAAGCCTGGGATGGCTGAGAAGGTTCTAATGTAATGGTCTATGACTACCTTTGACTGATGCTGAGTGAATAATGACTGTCATATCTGCCTTCTTATAGTCACAGCACTTCCAGTATTGTGCATATCAAACTCATTACCTTATAAAGCAGTTAGTTCTACTCATGGAGGCAGTGTGAGCAAGTGGTTAGATTATCGGCTTGGAAACAGGAAATCACAAGTTCAAACTCTGCTATAGCCATTTTCTCAATGTTTGACCTTGGGCAAGTCATTTAACCTCCCACTGCTTCAGTCCACCGCTTTGCAGAAATGGAAAACAGGACTCCACTAAAATGAGATATTGCATCTCATCTGGTCTATACTGGGTAAATAAATGGCAAAATAAAAAATAAAGAAAATGAATGAAGGTCACTAAATTATTTTATGTTCTGTAATAATCTATTTATATTGCACTGTAAGTTTATAACAGGATGTAATTTAGAAAGTCTGAGGAAGTTTGTCAGTTAATTTTCTGTTCAGATATTTTTGTAAATTGTCTAGTGGCTAGAGTACTGGCTTGTGAGACTCAGTTCATATCCCATCCCAGCTGTGTACTCACTGTGTGCCCTCAAACAAGTCATTGATCCACTCCGATTTTGGTCTTAAGAATTGTAAAATGGTTAAAGGCAGATCCCACAGATAAAGAGAAACTGTATCTCAGCTGGGATATCCTGGGCAAATGAATTGCAAAAAGTTATTATTGTTCATTGTTTTACCAGGAAAAGAAGGATGGGGTGTCCATAAGGCTGGATGCCTATGCAATGCATGCTGCGCTTGTATCAAAGCAGCCCCCTCTTGCTTTTTTGAAAAGTAGCATCCATCTGTGACAAAAGGTCATGATTTTGGGGAGAAAACAAACAAAAAAGAGAGGTCTTAAAACTTGTATACAGTACCTACTGTACATTATATAGGCACTAGAGGTCTTGAGAGCTTCTATACAGTACCTATGAAGGCGCTTAGAAGTCACGAAACCATATGAAAGTTTATGTACCTCACGTTTTTGTTAGCGTAATAAAAATATTATAGCTACCTAAAAAGATTCTTATTTTTACTTTGTTTCTCTCATGGCTTCATGTGGGATAACACAACACAACACACCTCAGTCATTAGTTTCTCCAAAATAAAGTAATTTTACAGTAGTTACATGGTGTAGCAATATTATAACTTTATCTGTACCTGTAAAAGATATACAATTCCTGATAACTGAAAATGTATTATGATTTTCCATTCTTACATTTAATCATCCAACTTTGATGGCAATAAATCAATATAGTATTCCATATAATTCAAGGCCTATTTCGGCTTAGGAAGATTTCTAAACTGTAACATTAATCACATCCCTTTGAAAATAACAGATTGGTTAAAAGCATCTCCAGATGTTCTTAATCCTAAAACATGCTTCTGGATACCATCACAATTTCCTTATCCATGTCAATTTTATGCTTTTTGTTTTTGATGAAGCTAGGCTTGAGTTACTGTGTAGTGAAATTTAGCTACATACTGTATGATGGAATCAAAACTGTCAGTTACACCTGATATAGAAAAATAGTGGCAGTGAATGGAATATACAGTAATTTGGTTTCATTGCATGCCTCTCCAAGAGAAGCAATGTTTGTTCACCTAAATATCTTGTGTACTGTAGATCAGAAAGCTTGTGCACTAAATTTCGTGCTGGTCTAGTTAAAGGTATACCACCACCTACTGCACTTTGTCTAGCTGCACAAGAACCAATATGATGATAAACATGCCTATACAATGTAAAGTTTTACATACTGGCAGCACAGTGGAGTTGTACAGACAAATGGAGTTGCCTTAACCCTTGGGCTTCTGACAATTACAGCATACTGGAATTCAGGATGTACATATTAGTCTGCAGAATAGCAAGGGTTAACACTTTCCAGTTAAAAAGAATTATACTTGTCACTTATGTATAGTAAACTCCATTTAAAACATTAATGGATGCAGCATCCCACATACCCTTATGTATAATTGCAATGGGACCTATTTTCATAGGTGTTGAAAAGAATACCAGGATAATGTACTCTTTCAGAAATTGCAAGGGATCTTCAGCTTTCCACCTGGACAGCCAAGACAGGTGGTGAAAAGGGCTTCAGTCTAAGCAAAAGATGGTACTTCTCATTGCTACATACAGGACTCCCAGTACTGTCTGCAATGAATGATGGGTATGAGTCTGGGACTTGATCTCATGGGGCCCGATTCCAAGATGATGTACACTGGCGCAAGCCAAGTTATGCCAAACAACATGGCATAACTGCCACTTGCACCATGCGTTATGCCATTCCCTATTCCAAAAGGCACCTTGTGCCATGTCAGCTGCGGGCTACAGCAATCATGGAATATGCCACCCAGTATACCACAACCCACAATGACATGAAAGACAGGTGGTTATGGCAGCAACTGCACCCTATTCCAGAAGGGTGGCTGCCATAACCCACTACTGCAATTCCAGGAGCTGCACAGGTGGAGCTAACTTAGAACATCTTGGAGATGCTCTAAGCGGCATCCATTGGTGCCATCCGGTGGATTCCCACTCTGCAGCACTATGGCAAAGGTCCTGCTGTGCTCCCATGCCCCCACGAACACAAACATACCCCTCACCCCCGAATGTCGGGGACCCCAACGTCCATTCTCCACTGTGCCCCCGATTCCTGTGCCACCTGTCCAGACCACTCATGCTCCCTGTGTGTGCCATGGTGTCCCAGGGTGGGGGCAGTCTGCAGTGAGCTGTGACTTGTGACATGCAGGGGTTATTATGCAATGCCAGTGGCATTGGGCTACGTGTTGCAAGTCACATGTCATAAGTGTTGAGACCCTGCCACCTTAGACTATGGTGCAGGGTTCCTGGCATAGTGGCAAATGTTACAACTCTATATGCCTGTGAGTTGTGACATTCATCCTGAATCAGCCCCCATGGTCTTTAGACCAGAGGAGGAATGAGCCACTCTCTCACAAAGCAGAATAAAGTTAAGGTTTTATATTTAAAAATGTATTTCCTATCTTCAATGGTTGATACATACAGCATTATAGAGGTGCAGTAATGCCACTATCGTTAGGGTTGAGCAGAAGTTTCAATGTAAAACCTCAAACTTTGCACTTTAATATCTTTGCAACCATTCAATAAATTTGCACAAAATTTTGCATGCAGTCGGTGGGGGTGTTCTGGTTGAATGTGCAGATTCTGAGATGTGGATAGCGGAAAAATTGCTCTCTTTGCTGTTTTTGTCATCACCTAGCACCCAGATGATTTGGAATTTTGATAGGAAATTTTCAGGCTAGAATGGACTTTGCTGCAGATGTGTATTTTGCTGTTTTGGTGAAAAATATGAATCTGTTCCAAAGTTATTACATTTTGGAATTTCGGTCCTGAACATGCTCAGTACAGTCTTTTGAATATCTGCTTGGTATGAAAATGAATTTGGTCATACAAACAAGGATCCTGTTTTGTATTGGGATAATCCTTTGACATACTTTGCTTTTTGGGTCCCGACGACTCCCCATCAGCCCTACCATCCACACCACCACCACCTGTGGTGACCCAAGAGTGTCCCACATGAAGTTCCCCTGGATTACCCCCCAGGGCAGGGCCTCCAGGACTACCCTTTGCCCCATCTGATCTCTAATATGGATTCAGCAAGGAGCCACGTGGTGCTATGCAGTGGTGGAATGGCAGCAGGCGTCACTGAGCATGTCTGGGATAAGTTATTTTAGACTTGGACACTGGGTGGTGTGGCATGCAATGACACTAGTGGCATAAACATGCCATATGTCTGGCACACCTCCCAACACCATCTGTAGTGGGGTCCCTGATAACTGGTCATCCGGGGACATAGACCCCCACCTTCTCAGAGGGAACAGTGTGTGGAGGCCACTCAATCCACCTCCCCTGACAGCCTGTAGTGACCTGAGTCCAGTCTTAATCCCAGCTCACCAGTGTCATAAGTGGTAGGCCCTATAGCTGCGCTGATGGGCTAGCTGAAAAAAAAAATGTTCATATGGCAGCCATCTTGTTTCCATGTGAAAAAAATTGAAACACACAAAATGACATCCTGCACACACAACAACACATGTATCTTGGTCATCGGGATCCCCTTGGGGTTTTGCATAGTTTCTGGAAAAATTAGCCAGAAATGTATATTTTTAACATTTAAAATCCTTTTTGTGAGCCGATTTTCTTTTTTGAATGTTTTTGTATCATATGAAAACATTACTGTGAAATCAGCATATACAAGATCATACAGGTCAAGATCACAAACGAACCTCAGCATAGGACAAAACAGTTGAAACAGAATATAGCGAAGAATGGCATAAGTGCATAGCAAACAAACACACACCCGGTCCAGTCACACAGCAGTTTAGGAGGGATAGGCAGGGGAAAAGGGTGGGTAGCTCTGTATGTGAAGGATGGGATAATGGTAGAGGAAGGTACAGAGGAAGGGATCTGCCGAGATCCTTTGGGTTACCTTGGGCAGAAAGGGGGTGGGGCAATAAGGATAGGGGTGGTTTACAGACCACCTCACCAGAGTGAGGAGGTGGATATTGAGATGGCTAAGGCCATACAGGAGAAAGCCAAAAGGGGAGATCCTAGTGGTCAGGGATCTAAACCTGCCTGATGTGGATTGGCAAACATCCTAAGAAGCAGAGACTTTGCTTGAATCCATACAGGATGCACTCCTAAATCAGCTGGTCACTGAACCTACTGGGGTGAGGCAACACTTGATGGTGTATTGACCAATGGGAACAGCATGGGAGTAGAGGTTGGGGAAAATGTGGGAGACAGTGACCACTGAATGGTCATGTTTTCCATCTGGGCAGGGCAAAATTGGGCAGGCCAACCACCAAGGTACTCGACTTCAGGAAGGCAAGCTTTGGGAGGATGAGGGGCATCCTAAGGAGGAACTTGAAGTGATTTACCACCTACAGGAGGTAGAGCAGCTGTGGGGGTAATAAAGGAGGAATCTAAAGGCAGCGGATCAATGCATCCAAAAATTAGCAAATACAAAAGGAAGAAAGCCTCTGTGGTCCACAGCGGCGGTTAGGGTGGCTAGCAGGAGAAAAAAAGGCATTAAAAAGCCTGCAAAAGGTCACAGGGGTTACAGGATAGGGTGGTTTATAAAGAAAAGCTTAGGGAAGCAGGAAAAACAATTAGGAAGGCAAAAGCAAGCACAGAAGAGAAAATAGCTAGGGAGTGAAAAGGGAGACAAAAATTCTTTAGGAATGTTAGCAACAGGAGGAAAAGTAGGCAAGGGATCCCAAGACTTAGAGGAGGGGTAAAAGAAGGAAGGATGAGGAAAAGGCAGACCTACTCAATGAATACTTCACATCAGTATTCCTAGCAGAAAAGGGAGGTAGTGGCCAGTATTGGGGAGAAGGGGTACCAAGGGCAAGGAAGTGGGCACAGTCCCTTTACAGAGGTGAGGGTAATGGAGGAGCTGAGAAAAATAAAAACTGATAAGGCTATGGGGCCAGATCAGGTACATCCAAGAGTTCTCAGGAGTTGAGGAGCTGGCAGGACCTCTTGCCAAGCTGTTTAATCTATCTCTCGAAATGGGAAGGGTCCTAGGGACTGGAAGAGGGTGGAGGTGGTGCTGCTTTACAAGGGGAGGAAGAAAGACCATGAAAATTACTTCCCAGTCAACCTCACCTCCGTGATAGGCAGGCTGATGGAAACCCTTATAAGGGAGAGACTGGTAAGACACCTATAGGAGGAAGGGCTAAGTGACAACAATCAACATGGGTTCACAGGGGTAGGTCTGTCAGACCAATCTAGTAGAATTCTTCTAGGGTGTAACAGAGGTGTATGATCAAGGGGAGGTGGATATGGCCTACCTGGATTTCAGGAAAGCGTTTGACTCCGCTCCCATAGTCAGGGCCCCTGCTTTTCTGCAGCACAGTGGGACCAAGTTCTGCAGCAAGACTACCATTTGCCACAGAACTTCTGGCGGTGGTGGTTTGTAATTTCATGAAGTTCTGGCGGCACTAACGAACTACCACATCACAGTGTCAGCTTGTCATTATGACTTCACTTTCATGGCAGTGGTTATAGCAATCAGTATGGTGGAAAGCACAGTAACACTAGTTCAAAAATAACAGCCTAAAAAGCAAAACAACTGTCTCTTTCCTAAAGTCCTAGCCTGTTGCATAAATGACATATGCAGAGAGGATCTCATGTGATAAATAAGGTATTCTATATGCATGCTATCTATCCCACTAATGAGGTCTCTACTGTCTATCACTTATATATTTGTGTGCTTTCTACACACTCATGATGTTCCCACTGTGCATCACTGTTATATTTATATGCAATCTGTAACATACATACAAATATGTGTGTGTGTGTGTGTGTGTGTTGTGTGTGTGTGTATGTGTGGTGAGAGAGAGAGAGAGATACTTATATATGTGTGTGTGTGTGTGTGTGTGTGTGTATTTATATTATTTTTTGTTTCCATGAACTTGCATCCTCATTCATAGGTCCCATTGGAAATGGAATAGAGGAGTTATTGCAAAAGTCATTTTTCATGTCAACCTGCTTTCCCTGACGACTGCATAACACCATCAGGCCATGACATGCATGTGAACCAATTGTGAGATACAGCTCTCCAACCCATCACAATGTGTCCACCATGTGACAGAACACTGCACCATACCTTCCCAGGCTCGAGCAGTGATGTGTCCCACCAATCCTTGTACTGCCCAGCCAGCTCCCAGAGCTACAGTAATCTCTGAACCTGAGTTGCCGCACGGAAACACAGCATGCTACCCTCTGGCCCAACAGCTGTCCCTGCACACATTTCTCCATAACTTTTAGGTGATTCTATCAACCAATGACAATATGTAATCAATAACCCTGGCAAAATGCGTACAAGGCAATTATTTATTTAACAGGTCTATTCTTTCAACAGGTCTACACATTATTATATTCCACTTTTCGGGCATAATTACATTATTTTCTTAAAATGACAGTTAAATTCATTTTACCAGTTATTCATTTCAGATGGTGTCTCTATACCTAAAGGCACAAATAGGTTTGTACAAAGTGAGATATTTATTTATTTATTTAAAAGTTTGACCAGGAAAGACATACTGAGCAGACTACCGCTTGATTCCAGATGCGTCCTGGGGTAGAGGAACGGATAAGTACATACAAATAGACATACAGAAATAAGAGAGCAGCAACGCTTACATAAGTTACATACAGTAAAGATACAGGAATTAGAGAGCAGCAAAAGTTTACATCAGTTACATACAGTGTGTACAAGGTTTTATAATTAACAGTGATAAAAACTAGAGGTAGTATGTACAGGAGGCAAGAAGCAGAGAATGCACAACATGATGTTAGGAAGAATATGTAGAGAAGGTAGTGACAAGCAAAATTTGGTGGTTATGCATTTGAGTGGGCAGCATAGATTGCATTTGGGGTAGGCATAACCAATGGACAAGCTCCATGCTAATGCACGCCAAGGTTGACATGAGCAGCTAGTGGGACTTGCCCTTTTAGAAGGCAGAATTGTTGCCGAGGGGAGGGAGAGAGCGGATGACAGCTGGCAGAGAGTTCCAAAGTTTTGGTAGACGGACTCTGAAAGCCAACTGTCCAGCAGAGGTAGCCATGTGCGATTTGTAGTAGATGGGAGTCTAAACTTCTGAGTGAGTATGTAGATGGTGTTTGAGCTGTTAGGGTAGAGGCTAGGTAGGAGGGCAATAGCTGGGTCCAGAATTTGGCTGTAAGTCTGTTACAGTGGTAAAGGCGCCTATTGATGAGGGGAGGGTAGGTTAAGGTGGCTGTAGAGGTTGCAGTGATGAGTGGAGGGAGGGTAATCCAGTGCAAAGCGGCAGAAGGAGTTAAAGAGAACCAGCCTAGCCAGGGTGGATTTAGGGCAGAACCATAGACCACGTCCCCATAGTCAAAAATAGGGAGGATCATTTTCGTAGAATCTCTTGCGGCAGGCAGAGGGATATAGCTGTGTTCCGTATAGCGCCCCCAGCCTAGGGTGTAGTTTTCTGTGGGTTGCGTCAATGTGCATAGAAAAGTCTAGGTGTGGACTTAACAGGTCTGTGCTATTGACAAGGTTTTGTTTAATTTGGCCCTAGTGCAATAATTTAAGAGTGAAAATTGTATTAGGCTGTAGTGCAGGTTGAGCAAATATCACCATGCATGATGTGCTGTGCCACCGTCTCTGGCAGTGGGAGCTGTGGTAGATAAGTGACTGTTCATTTCTGTTGCAGAATGCAGTCATTTCATTAGCTAATGTATGATGTTAAAGCAATGATAACATCACATTCTGAGCATATGAGGGTTTGGATATAAAAGAGGGGACGGAACCAGATTCTATGGATAAACAGAAATATTAATAAAATCACCAAGAAGAGTGAATTGTGGTACACTGAGAAATTCTGATGAGATTGCAAGTTCTGCACAAAATTCTGTGGCTACAGAATCTCTATGGGCCTGCCCATAGTAGGTTGGTAAACAAGTTAGCCAGCTTGGGGTGGGGCAAAGCTTACTAAGTGGGTGGAGGATTGACTGGGAGGAAGGACTCAGAGCAAGGTAGTCAATGGAAGCACTCCAGGGAACTAGGGGTGACAAGCAGGGTACCACAGGATCGGTGTTGGGTCCAGTATTGTTCAATGTGTATGTGGGGATTCAGTGGAGTGTCTAAATGGAAATGCATGTCTGTTCGCGGATGATATGAAGGTCTATAACAGGGTGGACGCACTAGGTGGGGTGGAGAAAATGAGGCAGGATCTAGCCAGGCTGGAGGTGGCAGAAAGGTGGCAATTGACATTCAATGTGAGAAAGTACAAAATATTGCACATGGGGAGAAATAATTCAAGAGCAAATTACTGCCTGGGGTGAGTCACTGCAGGTCATGGAGCAAGAAAAGGACCTGGAATTTGGATCACTGACACATTAAAAGTTAGAAACCAGTGTGAAAGAACAGCGGATAAGGCAATAAGAATATTGGCTTGCATTGGGTGGGGCTTCACAAGTAGGAGGAGGGAGGTAATTGTGTCACTATATAAAACACTGATCAGACCATAGCTGGAGTATGGAGTTCAGTTCTGGAGGCCCCATTTGCAAGGTGACAAGGATAGGCTGGAGAGGGTCCAGAGAAGGGTGACTAAAATGATCCAGGGGTTGCAAGGAAGGACATATGGGAGAAGCCTGGGAGCTTGTTATACTATATATATATATATATATATATATATATATATATATATTTATATATATACACTGTAGACAAGAAGGATAGGGGAACATCATGGAAACATTCAAATACATGAAGGAATAAATAAAATCAAAGGGCTAGCATCTTCAGACTGAGTGAAACAAAACCACCAGAAGTCATGCACTCAAGCTGGAGGAAAGGTTTCAGGGGATGTAAGTGAGAGTTACTTTCACAAAGGGTGGTAGGGCCATGGACTAGGTTGCCGGAATGGGTAGTGGAGGTGGACATGATGGAGAAATTCAATAGCAAAACAAAACCCAGGGAAGAGTACACAATGGGGGTGAGATACTGACAGCAATAAATATGGAAAGGGACCTGGGATAATTATATCAGATGACCTAAAGGTGGGCAAGCAATGTGGAGAAGGCAGTAAGGAAGGCTAGGGGGATACTGGGATGCATAGGAGAGGCATCAACAGTAGAAAACAGGAAGTTGTCATCCCTCTGTACAGACAGTTAGTGAGACCCCATCTAGAGTACTGTGTGCAGTTCTGCAGACCCCATCTCCACAAAGACATAGACAGAGTGGAGGCTGTCCAGAGGAGGGAACCAAAATGGTGCAGGGTCTGCACCAGAAGACATATGAAGAGAGACTAAGGAGCTTGAACGTATACCCTTGAGGAAAGAAGGGAGAATGGGGACATGATAGAAACGCTCAAGTACCTCAAGGGACTCAACAAAGTTCAAGAGGGTAATATCTTTTAGAAAAAGAGATGTGCAAGAACAAGGCACAATTTGAAGATAGAGGGGACGGCGCAGAGACCATGTGAGGAAGTATTTTTCATGGAGAGGGTTATGGATGCATGGAACAGCCTTCGGAGAGGTTGTGGAGTCAAAATAGTGGTGAATATCAAGCATGCATAGGACAGTCATAGGTAATTCTAGGGATGGGGGTGGGGTAGGAAGAAGTAGGCTGTTGGTTAACTAGGATCTGCAGCTTGTCGTTAGGTAGGACAATGGGCAGACTAGGTGGGCCAAGTGGTCCTTATCTGCCATCAAATTTATGTTTCTATGTTTCTAAGGCATGGAATAACTACATGGGACTAGGCGGGGTGGAGAGAGAGAGGGGCAGGGAGGAGGTAAAAGGAGGGAGAGGTGGCCATCACTTTGACAGACTCGATGGACTGAATGGTCCTTTCTGCCAGCAGGTTTCTATGATTCTGTGATTCAATAAAGAAGCACTAAATAGTATTATACAATGGCAAGAAAGAATCCTAGACTCTGGTTGGTCAGTGTATGCTTGAGACAGTGATGTTATTACAGAATAACATCACTGTATGGCTAAGCATATGCTTGAGTCATTTTTTAAGAAAAAGATATACTGCCACACTAAAAATCTACTAAAAACATTTTGTAACTGTTTTTATTTTGTATAACAACGATCCATTGTATAATAGCAATAAGGCACTCAATGTGTGTGTATGTGTGTAATATCACTCTTGGGGTGGTGGAAGCACTTGGCTTCGCCTCGTGCTTCAACTCCACCCCAGGAGTGATGTTACACAGTAACACACACTCTGTCATGCCTTATTGCTTAAGTAACCAAGCACAATGGAAAGATTTATTACCCAGACATCACACACAAAAAGCAACTCAAAACAAGTCAAACTGACTGAGACAGCAATTATAGAAGGTAGGTACATAACTCAAACATACATTTGAGGGGCTTCATACCCCGCACTCCCAAAACTTATATAGTCAACTCCACCGCTAACATTTTGAAACATAGTGGCAAACCCAGAAACCCACATTAGTGAGCTGCACTGTGCAAGAAACATCACAAAATGTCTGTGGAAACAAGAGTAATGCTCGTAGTGACATAGTACATGTGAATGGTGTAAGAGACACAAAACACTATGCCTGCAGCTGAAAGTTATATGCGGAATGTGCTACACCTGTACCTAATCCATCCACCCCCAACCACACAAAAACAGCACTGCACTGTCATTACAAGCGTGGTGAAATACCCCACACAATTAATACAGTGTGGTAATACCTTCACTGTTCTATCCACACTCTCTCTTTACCAGATACCATATGAAACAAACTCTGGCAAAACCCGATAGGGCTGTGAAGCGCTATCAAATGTGAAAGTTACACATGTGTGTAGAAATATTCAATGCCCAGGTGTAACTTTGGCCATACGTTGGAGGTGTTGCAAATTTTCAACATGGCCTTTTTGGACCCCTTGTCATGAACAGTGCTAGTATCATTTTGTTCAATTTTCCGAAGGTGATTGCACAGACCAAAAGTGCTATTCTGAGCCACAGGTGCGAAAACACGGTTCAGGCAGGTTGTGGAACATGATAGGTCTACAGTTGTGAAGGAGGTGTACAAAATGTCTATTTTAAAATGTAAAGTGAAAATATCAAAAATTAGTGATGTTAGGAGCGGCATAGAAACTGCACAGCGATGCTCATAACGCAGTCATTTGTTGGAATTTTTCAACATGGTGTTTTGGACCCTTCACATGAACAGTGCCAGTGTCATTTTGTTTAATTTTCCTGAAAGGTGATTGCACTGAGCAAATGCGCTATTCTTCACCATAGGGTGTGAAACATGTTTTGGGCAGGTTGTGGAAAATGACAGTTGTACTGTTGTGAAGGAAGTGTGCAAAAAATGGTAATGTTAAAATGTGGAGTGAAAATATTAAAAATCAGCGATGTTAGGAATGTGCATGGAAACTGCACAATGCACGCTAATGCTTGCCAGTCATTTTTGGAATTTGTTCACCAAATTTGCAACATGGGCATTTTGGAAACCCACCTCATGAACAGTGGCATTGTCATTTCATGACTCAGTCCCAAAAGGTGATTCCGTGCAGTGACTGCAAAATCACCTTTGGGACTGAATAACAAAATGGCAGTGACAGTTTTCATGAGCTGTGGTTCCAAGAACCCTATGTTGAAAACTTGGGGCAAAATTCAAAAATGGCTAAGATATCAGCAAAAGTTGAAGACCCCATTGAATAGCTGTATACCACGCTTACCTTTAATTCTTCAGTTCGCAGTTGGACTTTGAAGAGTGCAGATGTGTACCGGTCCAGCAGATGACAGTGTCAACCTCTGGAGGTAGGCATGGGGTAAGGGGTGTGAGGAGGTGGGCACAGTGGGAGGGTGGGGATGGGGGGAGAGAGACTGCAGCGACGATGAAGGATTGTTTTAGTTTCACAGGAAACAAAACAGACAACAAGGGACCATTTTCAAATTTACAGCAAAGGACAAAAAAAAAACAACATTTCAACACACTGGAGTGGGCTCACAGTGTGCTACAGGAGTGCCAACATGGAAATTGGTCACCCCAATGTCGGGCATAGAGGTAGGCAGAGGGCACCGCAGGAGGAAAAAAACTCGATGAGGGATCGTTTCTATTTACAGAAACAAAAGAAATTCCACATACTGGGGTGGGCTCCAGTGTGCGACATGAGATGGGCATGACTTCAGAAGAGGGCACAAAATAGTGAATGGCATAGTGCCATACACAACATGGTGGTACCACAGCACTGCTCATGTGCACGACTCCACTGGTGTGCATGACCAGCAAGACATGCAGTGCACGATCAGAGGTGGAAGTAACAGCCAAAATAGTGCGGCTGTTATTTTCACACCGATCGCGGATGGAGGGCTTTCAGCTCCATTGGGCTTTCAGAAGGATACTTCCAAAAGTACAGTGGAAGAGGTTGTGAGATTGTTCATTTCAGAGCTAAAAAGTTTGGCAAAATGGCTGTAGGCTCCACCCACAGCCCTCAAAAGAATTTGGACTTGGTTTTTCTCCATTTTTTTTCATATTAAGGCATCCTTATTCATATGCCTTTTCGCTCATGTGAAAAAGGATGCCCTCATACCAAAAAAGAATTTGGCCTTAGTTTTTCCCCATTCTTTTTCATATGAAGGCATCCTGTTTTAATGATTTTTCATTAATATGAAAAATAATGTTCTCATATGAAAAATATTTTGGACTTAGTTTTTTTTTTTTTTTCCACATTTGAACTTTAACATGCCATAACACCCTGAATATTTGAACCTAAGGACAATCTATATATCAAAACAAAGGTCTGGTTTTAATGAATACTACAAGGATAATACATAATTCCACTAAAACGTTAGGGCCCGCATACAAAAAATTTTTATTGAAAATGAAAATTCTCATATAACATTAGAACTTGAAAATCCATAACTCTCCCAATATTTGGACTTAAGAGACAATTTATGTATTAAAACAAAGGTCTTAATGAGTACTGCAAAATAACACATATTCCCTACCCCCACCCTTCCCTCCCACTGTTCACCCACCACCCCATACCCCCTTACCCTATACTTACCTCTGGAGGTCAGCTCATGCCATCTTCTGTGGACCGGACACATCTACACTTTTCAAAGCCGAACCGTGCACTGAGGAAAACAGGTGTAACCTCTAGGCAGCACTTTCCCAAGGTTACTAACCCTGCCTGGATTTCTATCCACAGGTTGAGGGGCCTGGATTCAAAATTATGGTGCCTCCACCCAGAGTGACAATAGTAGGGGTATCTGCATAACCTGGTATAGCGCTCTGGGAAGCTATAACCACCCATAAATCCACCTATTGATTTTGTACTTTTAGTAACAGTTAGCACCCAGTCAGCAGTGAACCGTAATAATATGCACACACGCTTTACACTTTACACTAGGGTCTGGCCTCCAATCCCTGTAAAGGCAAGGTTAGCGAGGCAGGTATACACTTGTATCACAGTAACCCAACTAATAATATGCTTGTAAATCAGGTTAAACATGAAACAAGAATCAGATTTATTAAGAGGGTCATCAACAAGGATGGGGATGTAAATTTAGATGGATGATTAATATATTGATTAGATGTCAGGTTACTTTGCATGCATCTTAGTCTCAAATAATCAGTCTTACAACACTGGGTACCCAGGATGTTATACTGGCTAGCAGAGGCATTGCCCAGGGGTGGCTGATGTTGCAGCTGTTGATGTGGCCCTGATGGAAAGAAAAGGCAGTTAATATGCACAACAGAGCTTTGCTTATTTGTAATCCTGGCCAGTTGGCCAGTCTTGTAACCCAGAACATTACTGAAGCAATTAAATGATACCACAGATAATTAAATGATTTGTTGCATGGAGCTACTCCTGGATTTACTCACGCTGCCAGTTGGCTGTGGTGAGTCGGGTGACATGGTGACCTCATGTAGATCACCAATGATCGTGGGGAGCATGGCATTACAACACACCTCTGCTTCATTGCCTTCTCTCCAGGTGGCCACAACCTGTGAGTTGTCCCTGTGCAGGGATGGACCCCAAAGACAGTCTCTCACTGAGGTCAGTCTCTGGTGTCATACAGTCATTCTGAGTCTGGTTGGAAAAGCCCAGGCTTGATGAACACTTTGGCAAAGTTCTGTTAATTTTGCTGGTGAAGTCTCCAGCTGGCATAACAATCTGGTCGCAGGTGAACAGGCCTCGAACCACGATGAACATTCAGCACATTTAACAAGAACAGCATTCACTTTTTCTTCACACAGATCAGTTCAAAGCCAGTTGCTATTGCAGTAGACTCACTGAGCAAACCTCTTGATCATTAAATCAGTCTTAAACAACCTTTGGGCTAACGCCCACCATAGCTTCCTCTTGGTCCAAATCTCAGGCTGTACCTTCAAATATCTTGGCTTCTACCACAAGTAAACTTTTCTTTTGGATTAGTCTGATTACTGCAATCAGGCAGTCCAGTGCAGGAGAAGAGTAGCAGGAGGCAAGTCAGCCTCCTGCCGATTTCTCTTAGCTGCTTATGGAAGCAGCTGCTCAAACGCTTGAGCTGCTCACTCTTCAAATTCCAACTCTAACTGATCCACTGTTCTCTAAGAGTTTAGGATTTGCCTAGGTTTCCAGTGATCTGGTTGGCTGGGGAGCTGTCAGTCATAGTTTGGATGCCTTCTCCAGTTCAGTTTGGACGCCAACCTAAAACTACAAAAACTACAGGTTTTCCTTCCCACAAGGCACTTGAGCTAAGGTCCCTTCAAGGCTCCGTCAGTCCCATTGGTCCAAATTCTGAAGTCCTTGACCTAATGTTGTGGTTCCCATTCAGATAGACAAAGCTGCAAGAAGGTCGGTTAGAACAAACACTCTAATGCAACTATAACAACAAGTTAGCAGTAAATAACTACAGTACCAGATCAATCTCCTCGCTCTATTATCGACTGCACAGTGGAGAAAATCAAAGCAGTGCCTGGCCGGTCACAAGCTTTGAAGCACTTGTACCTATCCCAGACCATTTACTATTTACTTACAGGCTAGAGGCTTAAAGGGACAGGCACGGAGGCACAGCATGGCACTTCCACGTAAATCAACAGGAGCAAACCAATACCCTGGATTCACTACCCATAAAGGACATCAGCCTGGCAGTGGGCATGGATAGAGCCCAGGAAGACATTAAGACAAACCCCAAATTGGTGGTGGGGGTTACACTCTTCCCTGCTTAGGAAAACTTGGCATCCACATCAAGTCTATATTTCATAACATTTTTTCATTTGAAATACTATACATAACTATATACAGGCTGCAGCAATGGAGTACTATACACATACTGGATAGTTTTATATGTAAAATATCAGTGTAAGAAACATGCTTTGTTCATAACCAGAACTGGTTTATTGACAATAATATTGCTTAAACATTTTACATTTTCATTTCTAAACACTCTGGTTGTGTATTGGTATACCACTTCAGATAGCAAAACACATTACCCTTGTCTGTACCACTTCCTGCACACTAATACACAATGATGAGGATCTGACCCTGTCAGCTAACTTTGGGCTCTTTGTAAGGTGAGTCCTAGAGTACTGTACTGACTGGAGGGCTTTACTATTAGCTTAGAGGTTGCAGTGTAACCTATATTAGGAAGGAATTGGCTGTTATGTAAACCCCTTAATGGACTACATTCATGGTAGGTCTACAGACTTTCCTGGGGAATCATAACTAAGGCATACTACTGGCTTAACAGCTCTTCCAGATCTTTGGAGTGAGGCAGGCATAGGCTCATTCCTTTCAACATTAGCATTTGGGTTTGTGATTCCTGGATCATTGTGCAGCAATAAAGCAGCCTCTGATGAAAGGGGTACCTCTGCAGTTACTGTTTGTTCAGAACTAGAAGTAGCACTTGTCTCTATAGTAGTATTTGTATTCGTTGTTCTGTAGACTTTGGTTCATCATCGAGACGGAACGCAATAGAATTTAAATCATGTAACACATTGCTGATACTTTCAGAATTAATATTTGAATTAGCATTATTTTCTAACATGCGATCAGAGTTATCAGTTGCAGATATTTCAGCTTCATCTGGCATTTCACCATTCTGGCTCTCACTTTTGTGGTCAGGGCTTGCCTCTTGGGATTCAGACAGCTCCATGAGACATAAAGAATCAGCTATTTCAGAAGTTATACTTTGCACTTCACTATCAGGAGGTGCAGGGTAGTCGAGAGGGCTGGAGAATCAGACAGTCCTGAAGGTGCAACCTCATCTCCCAAGTTATACAAAGGGTTTCCTTGGAATAACTGGTCTAGTTAATAAGAGGGATAATAGGTAGCCCCATATTCACTATCATTAGACTCAGAACAATTGTCATCATGGATGAAAACATTACTTGTTGAAGGCTTTGACTGTGGGACAGTAGAAGGTGAGCTTACTTGCTTCTTTCTAGCTGGAGACCTGGTCACAGGCCCAGAAGGAGCATTATTTTGAGGTACAGAGTCTATGATAATTTGTCCAATGGGTAAAAGGTGATTTCTGTGCATTGTCTTTACAGCTCAGGGTAATTCTATGGATGCACTTTGTAAACTAGCTGATCATCCAGCTTGCTGTTAACAATGTATGGGGTGTGATGCCACCTGTCAACTATCTTGTGTTTCCTTGCAAACCCACATTTCTCAATAAAACACAATGTCTAGGGTGTAACTCCTGAGCCTTAAAACATTTGTCATGTCTCTCTTTATTGATTAAGTTTCTTTTGGCAGCACGGTGTGGGCCAGCTGATAGGCATGACTGAGCTGAGATTTGGGCTTTTGTACATATTGAAAATAACTTTCTGCCTGAACTTCTTCTGGTGATACACCAAAACAAATGTCTATAGGTAACCTTGCCTCTCAACCAAACATTAGCTTGTATGGGGAAAACCCAGTTGCATCATTAGGAGTAGAGTTATAAGTATGTACCTAAGTGCTTATTTGCTGACTCCACCTCGGCTTCTCTGTGGAATGAAGTGTGCCAGCATGGCCAACAATGTTCTATTGAACCTTTCTGGCAGTGGATCTCCTTGAGAATGATATGGGTGGTTCTTGATTTCCTTACCTCTCAGAGTGACTGCATCTCTTTGATTAGATAGCTTTCAAAGTCTCTCCCTGGTCGGAAAGGATCCGCTGTGGGGCACCGTAGTGAATGAAAATTCCTCAACAAGCACTTTGACTGTGGTGGCTGCTTTCTGGTCCTTCATTGGATAAGCCTGAGCATAATGAGTGAAATGATCTGTCACAACAAGCACATTGCCAATGTTTTTGCATTGGGCTCCAAACTCTAAAAGTCAATGCATACGAGCTCTATGGGTGCACTAATGGAGATATTAACCAAGGGTGCTATTCTGTCATAGCCAAGTGTCCCATCTGATCATGGAGTGCTCATAGAACCACTCATTTAACTCATTGTCTCCTAGCAGATGCCTGTAGTCATCAGTAAAAAACACTGGTGTGTCCTGAGGATGTCTGCAGAAGTTGGCTACTGACTCCCAGTGTGCCCAAACAACGTCTGGAGAAGTTACTTATATATTTTAATATATAGTGTAACAAAATATAATATATATTTGACTGCATAGCACCGTTGGAAAAGTAGTGTTATGCTGAACAACTCTGTCACTGATATTTTGTGCATATCATGTATACTTTAGGAGTTATTTGCATTTGTTTATGGTATGGTGTGTATGGCTTATGTTGCCTGTTTTAGTGAAAAAATATTTTTTTTTTTGCTGTTTCAACCAGTTTAAAAAAAAACAAAATTACATATTATTATTTGCATACCACCATTGGGAAGGTAATTTTGTGCTTGAACAACTTTGCCACTGATATTTTGTGTATATCATGTATACTTTAGGAGTTATTCACATTTGTTTATGGTATGGTGTGTATGGCTGACATGTTTTCCATCCAGATTCACCTAAGCAGCTTGAATAAAATTCAGTTTTTGGCACTTCAGCAGGTGTAAAATAAAAACGTTTTGATTACAACTGGTTGCATAGCACCATTGGAAAGGCATTTTGTGCTAATCAACTTTTTGCTTGATACTTTGTGTGTATCATGTATACTTTGGAGTTATACGATTTGTTTATGATATGGTGTGTGGTTGAGATTCAGCCCCTCAATCTCACCAAAGCACCTTGACTAAAATGGGAAAAATTACGTTTTATAGTAAACAAAATATTTTTTTAACTAACATAATAGTAAAACACCATCTAATGTCTGTATGCTTAATTTGGTGTTGATATTTTACATATTTTCCAACAAAAATGGCTTAAGTTGCACTTTTTAGTGAAAAATATTTAGTTTGCTCTTTCGACCAGCATAGAAAAACAAAAATACTTATTATTACATGCATGCCACCATTGGAAAGGCAATTTTGTGCTGAATAACTCTGCCACTCATACTTTGTGTCTAGCATGTACAGTTATTGAGCTATTAGCATTTGTTTGCAACATGCTGACTATGGCTTGATTTTGCTTAGAAAGGCCCAGGATTCACTGTTAAAAGTATACAGGAGATTCAGGAGGCAAGTGGTGTAATCTCAGAGTGAGCCTGTGGAGGCAATGAGTTGATGTAGAGGGCAGCACCAATTGTTGTTTAATGACTTGGCCTTGTCTATCCATGGTCTCGGTAAAGTAGCTTGTTTCATAACTTTAGCCTAGACCCTCTCAGAATAGCACGGCAGTTCTCTGGTCTTTGGATCAAAGCTTGAAAACACTCTTTCTAGCATTTATGGCATTCAACACAAGCTTAATCATGGGATCGTGATATTGCTTCATCTGGATATTGGCAGGAGTAAGTTGAGGTAGGGTACTCAGATCTAATGCTGCAAAGTTGCAATAGACTGCAGGGATACAGGTTTCTGGGGCCCCAGGCAATCAACCAGACAGTCTACAGTCTCAGTAGATGGGTGTTCATCTTTATCAAACTCATGGCATACTGCCTTAACAGATTGTTCGGACATCCTCACCCACTCAAAATTTGATACATGCCTTCTGAATAGGGCATTAGCGTCCAATGTGATTCAGACCTGGACGATCCTCCATTGAATAATCATATGTTGAAAGTACTGATAACCAACGGTGTCCAGTTTCATCTAATTTGGCTGATGTCTGGACATACAGGAGGGGTTATTGTTGGTCTTTACCAGAATTTTAGTGCCATAGAGGTATTTGTGAAATTGATCGATCACCCACTTTAATGCGTGAAATTCAAGTTTATGCACAGGGTAGTTTTTCTCAGATGGCATCAGGATTCTACTAGCAAATGCCACAGGCCATAATCCTTCCTGATATTCCTGATAAACCAGGGCCCCAAGTCCTTTCAAGCTGATATTTGTATGTAACACATCTGACTTAGTGGGATCTGCCTGAGCGAATACTGGGGTGTGTGTAAGCTGATGAATAATATCATAAAAGCTGTGTCACATTCATTGGTCCACCTGGCCCCAAATGTTAATAATAGTCAAATTAACCAGCCTGGGAGTGGGTCCCAGGGTAGTAGCCTAGTTAAAACATTGGCTGGACAACAGGACACAGAAGGTAATTGTAAATGGAGTCCACTCTGAAGAAAGAGGGGTTACTAGTGGGGTACCGCAGGGTTCAGTATTGGGTCCAGTCCTTTTTAATGTCTTCATAAGTGACATTGCAGAGGGACTGGAAGGAAAGTATGTCTCTTTGCAGATGACACAAAGATCTGCAACAGGGTTGATACACAAGGAGGTGTGGAAAGGATGAGAAGGGACTTGGCAAGGTTGGAGGAATGGTCAGAAGTATGGCAGCTAGGATTCAGTGCAAAGAAGTGCAAATAATGCCTGGGAAACAAGAACCAGGAAAGAATACACAATGGGGGAGGTAGTAACAACAACAAAAAGGAAAGGGACCTGGGGGTAATTATATCAGATGACCTTAAGGTTAGCAAGCAATGTGAGAAGGCAGTAGGGAGGGCTGGGGTATACTGGGATGCACAGGGAGAGGCATCAGCAGCAGAAAACAGGAAGTTGTTATCCCTCTGTACAGACAGTTGGTGAGACCCCATCTGGAGTACTGTGTCCAGTTCTGGAGACCCCATCTCCGAGGACATACACAGGATAGAGGCAGTCAGAGGAGGGCAACTAAAATGGTGCAGGGTCTGCAAGAGAAGCCATATGAGGAGAGACTAAAGGAGCTTAATAAGTATACCCTTGAGGAAAGAATGGAGAGGGGATATGATAGAAACTTTTAAGTACCTCAGTGGAATCAACAAAGTCCAAGAGGGTAGCATCTTTCAGAAAAAGAGATGTGCAAGAACAAGGGGACACAATTTAAAGATAGAGGGGCGGTTCTAGGGCAATGTAAGGAAGTATTAGTTCACAATGAGGGTAGTGGATGCATGGAACAGCCTTCCTGAGGAGGTTAGGGGTCTAAAACTGTGGGAGAATTCAAGAATGCATGGGACAGACATAAGGCGATTCTTGTGGAGGGGTAGGAAGAAATAGGCTGTTGGTTAACTAGGATCTGTGGCCTATCCTGTAGGTAGGGAATGGGCAGACTAGATGGGCCAAGCGGTCCTTATCTGCCATCAAAGTCAATGTTTCTATGTTTCTATCGGTCTTGAAATAGGCTTTATCCCTTCTTTTACAGTACTCTTCTTATATTTCCAATTTGTAGGATGGTACCCTTGAGTCAGATTAAGTAGAGAGCTAATGACTTTAATGTAATCTTTTACAATCAGCACTAGTATTCACAGAAACCCAGGAATCATTGCAGCTCTTTGAGATTGTTAGGCTGTGGCCATGTAGTTGAGCTTCCACTTTGCTTGGATCAGTTTGAATGCCCTCAAAAGACTTATTGTTGCCTACATATTTTACAGATTGCTAAAAAAATTGGCGTTGTTGATGAAAAATTTTAATCCAAACTTTCTGGGACCGTGAACAAGTGAGTCTCATGCTCTTCAAACATTTTCCAAACACAATGACACCATCCAGATAAACTAAGTATTCAAGTAGGTTCATGTCTGCTCAAGCTCGCTCCATTAACCTTTGGAAAGTGGCTCATGCTCAGGAGATACCATGGGGCATGCACTAGAATTCTTAAAACCCAGGGACAGATGAGAGCAGTTTTATTCTCTATCCTAGGGCACCATCAGGATTTGGTAATATCCTGCTCCTTAGGTCTATGATGGAAAACCACTGGCTCCCATTAAGACAATCGAGGGCATCCTGGATTCAAGGCATTGTGTACTAGTCAGGTATGGTTCTTCAGTTAAGGGTCCTGTAGTCCACGTACATCCTCACTGACCCATTTTTCTTTCAGACTACCACAGTGGGGATGCATAAGGGTTATGTGATTGCTGGATAATTCCAGCTACTAACATCTTCTGGAGGTGGTGCTGTATCATCAATGTCCACAGGGGCCAATCTGGGGACCTCTCTCTCGAAATGGCCTCTCATCATGCAGCCTGATATGGTATTCAGCACCAGTGATGCATTGGGCACTCTTTTAATGAAAACACTTTGCTCCGCTGTGCCAGCTTGCTACTAACTTTATCCATCCACTCTTCAGGAATGGGGACTCTCAAAATTGAACAAGTCAGGAGTTACTTCTTAATCATCTTCTTCGGTACGCTTGTTGGGTAGCACAGCAGTATCTGCACAATAGACAGTAGCCAGGGTGCAACCTCGGTTGACCTAATGTCCTGGTCAGACACATTTTGAATTTGGACCACTACCCTCCAGGCATATGCGTGAGAACAGGCAGGCACAATACTAGGTTTGACTAAGAGCCCATCTGGCAGCTTTCCTTCCTCTGGGTTGTGCAGCATAAGGATCTTGTTGGTGACATCCTTCTTCATTCACACTTCACCGCTAATAGTGTACTAAGCATTAGGTGGCAATACCGGAGGTGCTGAGTCTTTCTTCTACATAACTCCCACCAGCTCATCTTTGTTGGCCTCCTTAGCCTGCATCTGTAGGTCACATGCTCTCTGCACCATGGCATGAATGTGCAATGCTTGTCCATTCTTTTGAGCTTGTTTCTCCTGGCACAGTTGGGTCAGATGGCTGAACATGTGGGCATTAGTGCCAATTAAGAAAAAGAAATACCATCATATAATCTGGCTGGTGGGCATTTCAGAGCCAACATCTCCACTGATTCATCCATGCCAGCAACAGCAGAGGGATAAGATAGTCATAGCCGTACATAACCAAGATACAGTTAAATTTATCACTTAAATCCCACACATGCAGTTCTTCTAGGGGTTGGAGTGGTGGTCAGATAGGTGTTTGTCATAAAATCTTTAAATACAATAGTGACTTGAGATCCACTGTCCCATACAACTCGGGTGGGATACCATTACTGTGCACCATAGTTTCCATAGAAGGACCCACCATCTCGGACCAGTAAGGAGGAGCAGGTTTAGCAGGGTTTTCACTGCAGCCTTAGAAGAAAAAGATTTGCATGATGGCCTTTGCTGTGACTTTATGCTGCTTTGCGAACATGAGTGAACAATTTGGCTGTGACTTGCTGCAGGTCCTCTGGGACATTACAAGATTTTTTAGTGTGTCCATCTTACCCACACTGGTAACAAAACACTTCAGTTCTGGCTTCAGCAGGGTGAGACAAATCTTCATGGGGCTTAGGGTTGTCAGGAGGTGGGGCCAATACTTCTCTTGGGCCTAGGTTTAGACTCAGTCCCCCCTTGTAGTTTCTCCAGGGTGCAGAGGGTGGGGCTGTGAAGATAAGGTCTTGCACCATAGCTTGCAACTCCTTCACTCTTCCACTACATTACTGTCAGATCTGGGCTCAACAGCATGGGTGCAGGCTTCTTTTGTGGTGGGTGGAGTCTCACCAGCAGTCTCAGCATTAGAGGTGCAGGGCCATATGTTTTTGCAAGGTGTGCAGTGATTTGATTGTTGACCTTCAACTCTTTAAGTTCCTTTAACAGTTCACTAATTTGCTGCAATTCTAGAGTGGTCTCCACTCATTGGATCTCTCAGAGGTAGGTACAGTTCATGCAACACCAGCATACGGGTCCCAGCAATCATCTTTGGTCTCAGCTTCCTAATTTCCTTCATTAGCCAACAGAATTCAGGGAGATTATCTTTGTGATCCTGAAATTTTAACTTCAATATAGTCACACTTGAATAGCGAGCAGAATTAATGACGTGATCTAATCTCACTCAATTTACCTCACTAGCTGGGATACCCCTTTTCTATGTGCCCTTTGCAAGACCTGCTCTACTGAGTCACATAAGCAGATAAGCATTCATTCTTCCATTGTTTGGTGGATTGGAACTTCCACATCAAATCCTCCCTGACTCAGTAGTATCAAACACTCCCTCTAAGGCCAACAAGTATTTAGCAGTGGAGGCCTCTGGATTGGTGGACCAGAGCAACCTGATAACTTCAAGTGCAAGGCTTCTTAAACTTTCCATAAATCTCTTATATTTTTCCCTCCAGAGCATTGCGACTCTTGGACCAGGGGAGTGGATAGTCCAGCCATGTCTCTAAAGCATCTTCCCCACGTGGACAGGGCCAGTACCTGAAAACAGTCTGAGCCTGCAGTAAGAGTCCAGGTTTACAGAGGGTACCACTATAGGGGGCACTGTAATGGAGATGTCATAGGCAGAGGGGTAGAGGCTGGAGAGGAGTTCACTGGAATAAACTCCTCAGAATTCTCCATGGCCATCTTCAAATCTTCAACAGTCTGTCCCTCAGTGACCAACAGTTTTACCAGTTTCTCCTAAATCCTTCCACTTTGGGGTACCCCCAGGAGAAGACAGCACTCTATGCACATTGACTAGTCTCCACCCTGTCTGGGATCCCTCAAGCATAATGACAGGGGTACCTTTTCTGGGTCAATAGGAGAGCTACATTCAGTAAGGGCCATTATTGTCTGATCAAACAGGACAGCATTCTGCCCTCACACTGGAACTTCTCCCAAACACTTAACCTTACCCACAGCTTCCTCTATAGTAGCATTAGTGGTCCATAAGAGAATACCAAGCAACAGTAAAGCATGGTGGGGATCAACCCTTTCCCTTGCTCCACCCCATCATATGGTGCACAACTATTTTATGGGGTTAAATAGTTAATTTGGCTGCAGCAAGGCTCTCCGTTTAAATTTGTCACAACATTTACAATTGACTGCCATTTTGTATTTTTGTCACGAGGGAGAGCTGATACCAGCGATGCCTCCAAGATGTAACCCCTAGGTGGCGCTATCCTTAAGATTACTACCCCTGCCTGGATTTCTAGTCATAGGATTAGGGGCCTAGATTTGATTAAGCAATCTGGTTCAAGGTCAGTTGGCATTCATCTGTATCCCTCTCCCTGGGTTGTGCCTGAAAATAGGCAGGATTTGTCTAGTGCACTTACCCGATCAACAAAAACTAAATAAATTATGGTGCCTCCACCCAGAGTAACAATAGTGGGGGTATCTGCATAACCTGTATAGCCCTCTGGGAAGCTATAACCCCATCATAAATGCACCTAGTGACCTTGTACTTTTGGTAGCAGTTATCACCCAATCAGCAGTGAACAGTAGTAATATGCACACACCCTTTACACTCACCACCACAGTCTGGCCTTCAGCAAATTCTCTGGAACCCCTGTAAAGGCAAGGTTAGCAAGGCAGGTATACACTTGTATCACAGCAACCCAACTAATAATATCATAAGCCAGGTTAAACATGAAACAATAATCAGATTTATTAAGGGTCATGAACAAAGATGGGGCATGAATTTAGATGAATGATTACTACTGATTAGATGCCAGGTTACTTTGCATGCACTTTAGTCCCAAATAATCAGTCTTACAACACTGAGTACCCAGAATGTTATACTGGCTAGCTAGAACACTGCCGGGTGGCCAGCATTGGAGCTGTTGTTGGGGTCCTTGATGGGAAAAAAAGCATTTAACATGCACAACAGAGCTTTGATTATTTGTAGTCCTGGCGGTTGGCCTAGTCTCTTATAACCTGGAAAATTACTGAAGCAATTAAATGATACCACAGATAATTAAATGATTTGTTGCATGGAGCTATCCTGGATTTATCATGCTACCAGTTGACTGTGATGAGTCAGGTGATATGGAGACCACAAGTAGATCACTGATGAGCATGGGTGAGTAGGACCATCACGACACACCTCCACTTCACGGCTTTTCCTCCAGGTGGCTGCAACCTTGAATTGTCTCTGCACAGGGCAGTGGATCCCCAAAACCAGTCTGTCACCAAGGGCAGTCTCTGGTGCAATACAGTTGGTCTGGGCGGGATGGCAAAGGCCTTGCTTGATAAACACTTTGGCAAAGTTCAGTTCATTTTGCTGGTGAAGCCTCCAGTTAGCATAAAAATCTGGTCATGGGTGAACAGGCCTCAACCCACGATGAACATTCAGCACATTTAACAAGAACAGCATTCACTTTCTTCACACAGTTTGGTTCAAAGCCAGTTTCTATTGCAATAGATTCACTGAGCAAACCTCTCAATCATTAAATCAGTCTTGAACAATCTCTTGGCTGAATGCTTCACCAGAGCTTCCTCTTGGTCCAAATCTTGAGCTGTACCTTCAAATATCTTGGCGCTTCTGCCGTAAGTTAAGGTTCCTTTTGGATTAGTCCAATTACTGCAATCAGGCAGTCCAATGCAGGAGAAGAGTAGCAGTGAGGCAAGTCTGGCCTTCCTGCCAATTCTCTTAGATCACTTACAAAGCAGCTGCTCGAAAGCTTGAGCTACTCCTCTTCAAACTCCAACTCTAACTGATCCACTGTTCTCTAACAGTTTGAGGATTTGCCTGGTTCCAGTGATCCAGTTGGCTGGGGAGCTGTCAGTCACATTTTGGCTTCCTCCAGTTCAGTTTGGTGCCAACCTAAAAACTACAAAACTACAGGTTTTCCTTCCCACAGGGCACTTGAGCTAAGGCCCTTTCAAGGCCCCTCAGTCCCATTGGTCCAAATTCTGGAAGTCCTGGACCTAATGTTGTGGTTCCATTCAGATAGACAAAGCTGCAAGAAGGCCAGTTAGAACAAACGCTCTAATGCAACTATAACAACAAGTTAGCAGTAAATAATTACAGTACCAGTTCAACCTCCTCCTCGGCTCTGTTATCGACTGCACAGTGGAGAAAAATCAAAGCAGTGTCTGGCGGTTGTGAGCTTTGAAGCACTTGGACCCAGCCCAGACCATTTACTATACATATACAGGTTAGAGTCTTAAAGGGACAGGCACGGAGGCACAGCATGGCACTCTCAAGTAAATTAACAGGAGCAAACCAATACCCTTGGATTCACTGCCCATAAAGGACATCAGCCTGGCAGAGGGCATGGAGAGACCCAAGAAGACATTAAGGTAAACCTAAATTGGTGGGGTTGCCTACACAGGTAAATACTGCATAATGCATTTCCAATGGCATAGGAATCATAGGAATCATAGGAATTTATACAGAGCCAGTGGACTTGCATCCTAAATGCTCCCCAACTATTCCACTAAACTGATTTTATTAATGTATGCATCCAGTTATTTTTGAAAGCTGTGGTTGATGGACTTGCAACAAGCTCCAATGGTAGACTATTCCATATATGTGCTACCCTTTGGTTAAACCACAAAGTACTGCGTACTTTTTGTCCTGTGTGGTGCTGTTAACTGTAAACTGTAAAGGGTGGGACCTGGTATTGTAAGTATTTGTATTGCTTTTAAGCTAGTAATATTTAATATATATATATATATATATTTATATATTTATATATATATATATATATATATATATATATATAGTATTGGTGTGGTAGTGTCAATATAGTTAGGGTTGGGTGTACAGTTCTATGTTAAACCTGACATTTTGAATCTTAATAACCTTGAAACATTCAATGGATTTGTAGGAAATTTGCATGTTCAATCTCTTGGGGTAGGTCTCTTGACATGCCAAATTGTGTGTGAATCTGTTTTGCAGTGTTTGAGATACTGTTTAGAGCATCAAAACATCATAAATTTACCAGTTTTTGGTGTTTCTTTGTCCACCTGTATCTCAGAAATGGCTTTATGTTCTTCCCTGAAGTTTTCAGGGTAGAAATCTTTGGTCACAGATGTGCCTTTTGACAGTTTGGTGAAAAATATTAATCCTTTCAAAAGTTATTCAAATTTAAAATATCCCATTATTTCCTATGGAAAATTTATGTCAGGCATGAAAGTTTTTTGTTCACATTTTTTTTGCTAAAACAGTTTTTGCAACTTTGTTTATCATGAAGGTTCACATTGAGCCATTTCTTTGCAAAACACTGTTTTTCACATGTACAGCCACACAGAGCCTGCTTTTCTTTTGCTGAGCTTTATTGTATCTGCTATTTTGTTTTCTCATTAGTGACAGAGAAAACAAGTGAAAAATAGATGTAATATAAAATAAGATCAGAACTTAGCTAAACAGGACCAGTTTAGCTAGATTCTGACTTTTTATATACTGTGCCTAGAACACCTTCTTTGACCACCTGATCTTGGGTGGCAGGCTTAGCTAGTGGACCACGTCTACCCCCATTCTCTGTATGAGAATGCTGGGATTTTCTTGACTTCTGCAGCCACAGCTGGAACTCATGTGTCCAGCTGCAGAGCTGCATTGAGCCACCCATTTTCCTGATGTCTAGTGGCACCCCGCAGCCCATTGTCCTGTATCCCTGGTATTTACTGGCACCCCTCACCTTATGTTGCACTGGTGTCTACTGACACTCCACCCTCAATCCCTATCCCGATATGTGATGTTTTGTTTTTATTTATTTTTCCCTTTATAGTGGGTTTCTTCTGTTTAGCCCTGGTGGCTAGTGGTACCTCACATCCACCTCCCAATATTGTTTTTATCATAGTGGTGTAAGTAGCATCCCTCCCTTGTGGCTTTCTGCCACCATCCTGCATTATCCCTGGTTGGTAGTGGTACCTCCCACCCCACCCTCCCAATATTTTTTTTTCTGTCATTGTGGTGTGCTAGCATACCACCTACCCTCCCTGCAGTGTGTTTTTCACTGCAAACAAGAAACCATCGCCTGCCTTTTCTTTTTAGCCTGTCAAAAAGCGCCCATCGCTAATCTTGCCTGTACCCCACCTGACCCCCACTGCAGACCCTCCTCCCCACACACCCCTGATATAGCCACCAACCCTCACTCACCTCTGGAGGTCCCAAGTTCGAGACTCACTCTGCCGATCAAAGACAGGTCTTGCTGTGGGAACCGCGACTGCATATTAAGTAAGCTCAATGAGCTTCTACGTATTTCAATGGGGATTTTCATTTTGATTATAACTCAGGCATTTCTTGACATTTTGGTTCACATTTTCAACATGGTTTCTGAGATCTTCACTTCATGAACAATGTGACTGTCATTAGGCAACTCTTGCCAGAAAGGTGATTTTGTGGTTTGGTGGCAAGATCACCTTTCTGGTGAGGTATGTAATGACAGTCATATTGTTCATGAAGCGGGGTCATAAGAAGGCTATGTTGAAATTTTGGGGTCAAACCTTCAAAAAATTGCTCATGTTATGACCATTTGTTGGTATCTCGCTATGTACAAGCGAAACTTTGAACTTTTCTATATTTTCACCCATATGTTCATCATGGCTTCTTAGCTATTACCCCAGCTCATGTATGTGATGACTGTAATTTTCCAAATCCTGGCTAAAAAGTGTTTTTACTTTGGTGCAGAATGGCACTGCAGTTGTGCAGCATTATGTTTTGGGCTGAATTTGAAAATCTTCTGTGCTTGGTACATGCGGTGAGGTCATAATAAGGCTTTGTTGAAAATTTGGGGTCAAATAAGGATACTATTATACTATTGAGTTGAAGAGGAGGATCGAAGGTTGGAGAAACAGTGACGGACAACTCCCTTACAGGAGGATATACTTAGATTGTTAGATCACTATTAGGTCTATCAATCTCAATTTCTCAAAAGAAGGCAGAGTTCCTGACTAGGGAAATTGCTGTAGCAAAGAACAGGCCAGTTCAGCTCTTCTGGACTGTTTGTGATCTGGTTGAGTGAGCATTATCATAAGAAAAGTGTGAGGAGTTTGTGCAGCTCTTTACTGATAAGGCATCCTTCATCAGGACAGAGATCAGCCAGTGCTTACCCATTGGACTTTGCACTGATCAACCGGTGGTATAAGTACCCAGGTGACCTGGTCTACCTTTAGCCAGCTGGTAAGCAAGTAAATAAACTGTGATGGGTATAGTATAGGAGAATGGGATGAGTGTTAGGGCTGAGGACCTGAAGGCACCCCCAACACTTGTCAGTGTCTGCAGGGTGGGGTGTGGGTGGAATAGGCTGGGCATTATGACCAACTACTCCAAGGCACACCCCAAATGCCTGTCAATATATGCAGGGTGGGGTGGTGGGATGTTAGGTTGGAAACCTCAACTTCATTTCCCTGGTTTAGTTGTTTCGTAAACACCCTAACCAATGCATTAACAAAGTTCTTTGCAATGAATATAAGTATATATATATATATATATATATATATATATATATACATACATAGAAAAAACTACATTTTAATGCAAGTTAGTATTAAAGCAACAAATGCAGGGAAATATGGCATCGGATTTCTAACCTAGTACCCCATCTCCACCTTGCAGGCAGCAACAGGTGTAGGTGCATGCAGTTGTCAACCCTGACACTCTCCGCATTCTCATATACTGCATCCATCTCAGTATACTTACTCATATAATGGGCTGAGCGTTAGGTTGACAACCCCAAGGTGCACCCCACGCCTGTTGCTGTCTGCAGGGTGGAGATGGGATGTTAGGTTGGAACCCCAGTGCCATATTTCCCTACTTTTGTCACTTTAACTCTAACTAGTGCATTGACAAAGTTTTGCAATGAATTTCCTTACTGTTTGAGATTGTACTTTTCTGTAATTCGTTTTACAACTTTTGACCATATTCAGTGGGGCTATGGGATCCAAACCCAGGTATCCAGTCTCATATAGCCCAAAGCCATTGCCACTACACTGTATTGCCTCCTTTACTATCATTGGATCAGTGTTCTGTTATCCAAAGTCAAGACAATTCAAACAAAACAGCCAATAACACTTTCCTGTTTCTCTGTATTGCAGTCTTTTTTTTAAACTTTGCGTATTTCTAAGCCGGTGAACTGTCTGAAATTGTTTCTATTCACATGAACGTAAAATCAATACTCTGTCTATTTTAACATAAGTTAAAACATGACTACGTTCCTTCTACTGCATAGCCCTAATTTTTAGCATACTGACTTGTAGCCCATGTTTTAAAACAATCCACATCTTCAGTCTGTCAATATCCAAAAGTAAACCAAAGAGAAATTGTTGTAAACAGTGGTTTTGAACAGACTAAGCTTCCCAAAGAGGGATAGGTTGTACTTTTCTGTTTTTATACTTCTTTATTGGAAAAAGATTACACTTGTGTACATTTTGCTCAACACTTGAGCTCTAAAGATCCATAGTCAAGGGATGGATACACAATTATATCAACATAGTTTATATTACACTAAGTATGGTTTTAAACATTACCAAAATGTATTCAATCAACTAACAATAAACATTGGGCTAGTTTTTCAAGGAATCACATTTAATACACTTAAAAACTTGGGTAGAAGCAAAGGCAGGTTATCTTAATGGTATATCATTTGTGAATTTTAGAACTAATTAGAGCTAATACAGCACCTATATTATCCTCCTAAAGGAAGTAAGGTAGCTGGGGGTCCCAAGTGCTGTCGCTAAGAGCTCCCACATTTGGGTGTATCGGAGGCTCATCTAGTTCCCTCTCCTGGGATATGACTGCTGAATCTGGTTCTGGTAAAGTTTCTATCTCATCCACCAAGAGACAAAGGACTCCATTCTATTATGGAGAGCAAATGATAGCTGCTCACTATGTTGGATATTGGAAATTATTGTTTTCCAGTTCAGTATCGGGGGGCCTCTTGCAGCTACCTCTTGGTTATTGATTTATATGCAGTGCACAATAAGATAGATCATAAATATAAGATATCTTTTCCTTCATTCCTTCCCAGGGCACACCCAAAAGACAGTGCCCAGCTGTCAAGACATGTGGGTATCCAGCATACTAGAGATAATGCAAGGAAACTTGAGACCAACAGTTATGGAATTTAGGGCAGTCATAGAAAACATGACTATGGAGGCTACTGGGTCTCCACATCCCCTCCAACAGCTCGAGGAGGCTCCTGGAACCCTGTGTGCCACCACAGTGGGGACCAGAAAGAACTTAATAAGCACTTTCCACATAAATTCTCTCTAGGTGGGAGAGGAGGAAGTAGACCATGCTCCCATTCAAACCACAGACCGATCCATTGCATTTATGACTAGGTTAAGTTCTCATTCCCAGCTTGCCTTAACTGGCTTGGTAGGAGAGAGATCAAAAGCATCAGAAATTTAAATATTTTAGAGATGGCCTGTTCCCCTGTGGTGAACTCCATATTTGAGTGCAAGGCTTGGGGTGTTCCAAGATCGGAGAACTAATCTCTTGTTTTTCAGTCTTTCATTTGGTAGTAATGGTCTGTCCCCAGCTGTCCAGCCATATTTAATCTGACCCTCCTCAAAGCTTAATACTACATTCTCTTGAAGGAGTTGCCAGGGGCAGTCATACCTCTAGCTGCCCATCGCAGGCACAAATGTTTATGTTGTTTGGGAAAGAATTGAGGAAAGTTTATAAACCATTGGTATTTTCAAATGTGTTTTTGGACTGTTCTGCTGTGTAGTCCCTTTGTCAACCCTCAAGAACAGAGGCAGTAGTATTAGGTACCAGTTGTTTAGCTTGCTTGAGTAAAGGGGGGCAAAAGGAAGCCTGCAAAGGAAAGGCAATGATCTTGCCAGGTCAATTTGTTTCCGTGAGCACGGTAATTGGCGCCCCCACAACAGTGCTAATCTTGTTTGAGATGCTATCCAGTAACAGGGTAGCGAAGACAAGTCTACTCCTTTGAGTTCCTTCAGTAGGAAGAGCTTTGTTTTAGTTAACATGTGGCTTCTTTTTGTTCCATAAGAAAGTGAGAAACACTTTCTGCCATGATAGAATTTCCTTAGGAGTTATTCTACAGGGGACACATTGAAAAGATGTAGAAACCTAGGTAAAGCATTCATTTTTAAGGGAGAGAGTGAGAGAATAGAAGGACATTGTGAGGAGGCTCCACCTCCTCATATCTTGTTTTAACTTTGTTATTAGTGGGGTGTAATTAGAGAAAAGAGTTGAGATAGGTGTCTAGGATTGTGATCCTAAATATTTAAGAGCCTACTGGTCCCATTTAATCTTGAACTGATTTCTGAGGAGGGGAAGGGATAAAATGAAAAGGAGGGCTTCTGACTTGTTCACATTGAGGGAATAACCTGACAGTTCGGAAACATCCCAAATTCTTTCAAGTAATTCTGGCATTGAAGTTTCTGGGTCAGATAGATGAACTAGTATATCATCTGCAAACAGTGTCAGTTTGTGTTCTGTGTCTGCTAACTGAACACCCTTTATAGCTGAGGAGGATCTAATATATTGTGCCAGGGGCTCTATATAGAGAGCAAACAGCAGGGGATAAGGGCATTCTGCCGGTGCCTCTATGAAGGGGAAGCTTTCCAAGATGTGTCCATTTGACCTAATGTAGCCCTTAGGGTCTTACAGAATTTGAATATTATATCAGAAAATTGTGTTGTGAAACCAGAAGAGACAAGGACCCCACTTAGAAAATCCTAGGATACCATATTAAACACCTTTTCAGCATCTAAACTTAATAAAAGAGCTGGTTGCTATTGATTTTGTATACAGATGAAGCCGCTTAATAGGGACGGCTCCACTGCTATTCATTCGTCCCTTTTAAGCGGCCGTCCCCATTACCCAAGTAGCAAAGTTAAGCAACAAAGACCGCATGTCTTTAGATTGCAACTCCCAAACACAACGCTGTACTCAGTATTTGATACGCAGTAATAATTTAATCTTATAGACATACATACAGCACACATACACTTTAATGGAAAGTACTGTAACTAAAAATTGAACGCCATTTAAAAAAAAAATCAGTCATTTGGCTCTGCCTGGAATCAGAGCACATCTTAGTAGTGACTGCATTTTCAACATTTTGTAGCATGTTCCACTTGTCAATCTTACCGTGGTATTGACACCACGCCATGAGCGAATGCAGATGTGCCACTACCTCACACGGTTAGATTGTAACAACAAGCTGAGCATCTTAGCTATCAGATTCTAGATTCGGCTCGTCGGTCTGGGGCCTCTTAATTAATGAACAGATCTTTTTATGTCGTTAGCTCACCATCGGTTGGGAGGTAGCATCCATGTCAACAAATTCTGCAAAGTCGACTGCCGACATGAATTCCGGGCGCCACTACGCCATCCAATGATGATTGGTCTGATGGAATGTCAGTTTCACATACAATTTTGAATGCTTTCTGGAAACAGTGCATTATCGTGACAGGTTTGACACAGTTCCATGCTCTAGCCACTATGTAAATTGCATCTAGGAGAGTAACTGCCTTTGCAATTTTGGATGCTTATGCATTCCACCTTACGTCAATAACTCGACAATGCTTGTTGCCATCAATGCGACGTAATGTCCCTTTAAATTTCTAATAACCCCATGTCCATAGGCTGTATTAGACAGGTTGTTTGGGAGGCAGAAAACTATTTTTATGTGAGGGTATCGCCAATAATGTCTTGGGGATGGGCAGGCAATTGTCAAGCAACAGTAAGATTTTTTTCTCCTTCGCATCAATTGCTGTTCCCAGGAGGTGTCACTGAAGATCCATCCTGTCATCCACGATTCGAGAGGATGTGTGTATGACAGGTAGTGATTTCAAGTCTTTTGGCAAACATCTGGGCTTTTTACTTTTGCCGATCAAGAGAAGTGGACGTTTGTCAGTCCCATCCATGTTAGCACAAACAAGCAAAGAAACACGGTCTTTTGCCTTCTTCCCCAAAAACTCAGAGTGCTTGAGCATATGGCCACAATCTGGATACCCTCTATAAAACAGTCCTGTCTCATCTCCATTGTAGACATCACCAGGTGTATATTCCTGCAATAGAGCTGGTAACGCTTTGAACCCAATCCCTCTGGCACTACTATCAGCATCACCACGCCTCCTTGTTCCTTTTACAAACGATATTGTGCCTCTGCTTCCACCTCGAAAGCCAACCATCAGAAGCAGCAAATGTTTCATGGGTTAGCTGTGCCACCAGTTCATTAGCTTTTTTTTCACAAGGGGACCAGAGATTCTAGCATCTCTGTTAACTGCATTATTAAATCAGTGGAATAGTGCTTCTTCCACCTCGGAGTCCTTTCCATCTCTCTTCCTTTTCTCTGAGGGTTGCTGTTTGCTAGCCACTCAGCCATGATTGAATCACAATTTCGGCTGATTCTGCCAGCCTGGCTTTTTGAGATCCCAAAGACAGCAGCAACCTTTGACAAGGAGGTTTTTGGTCCATGAAGAGCTTCAAGAACCTTAACACGCTCAGCAAGGGACAGCCATTACGTTTTGAGTCCATGTTCATATCCAGCAGTTGAAAGACACTGCTCACAGGATCTAATTTTATAAGGAAACTCCACCAAAAACGTCCCAATTAGCTGAAATTGGCGTCCTTATTAAACAACAGGAGCTTCCATTAACTATAATAGGGAACAATCGGTAACCATAGAAACGTCCCAATTAAGCAGGCGTCCGGATTAACTGCGTCGATTAAGTGGCTTCATCTGTATGTTCATTTAGGTAAATGGTTCATCTAATACTGTCCTGGGCTTGTCTTCCTGGGATGAACCTGCATTGATCCAGATAAATTATGTCTGGGACAAATAGAATTAAGCGCCTAGCTAAAATGGATGAAAATATTTTATAATCCTGTATTTAAAACAGAAATAGGCCTATAGGATGGGCATAAGGTGGGGTCCTTGCCTGGTTTAGGTATGACTGAAATTTCGGCTTCATTCCAGGAGGGGGACAACTCACTCTTTAGTGGTTATAAATGAGATTACTCTTTCTAGTAAGGGTATTATGGTTTTGGGGAATGTCTTGTAGAATTCTCCTGGAGTCCATTGGACCCCGGTCATTTTCCTGTCTTCAGGGACCCAATCACTGCCTCTGTCCCTCAGGCTGTTACTGGCATAGTTAGCCTAGACCTCTGTTGGTCCATGAGGGTGGGGAGGTTCAGATGGGAGAGAAAGTCAGAGATAGATTGTTCCGTGGCCTCAGGGCCTGGACAGTACAGTTGGGAATAGTAGGACAAGAAGGCCTCGAAATACCCAAGAAGGCATTCCTCTGCTTGTTGGAAAGGGGCTTCTGATCTGAGGATAGTACTTTGGCCTTATGGGCCCTTAACTGTCCAGCTAGCAATTTCAAGTATCTAGGCCCTCCATCATAATATTTATGTCTTAAGTAGATTCATTTTTGTTCAATGGAGTAGTCCAGTATACTATTTAGTTCTGTTTTAAGTTTTGCCAGCTGTTGGTTCCTAACTCTACTCACCTGCTGGCATTGCTGTTCTTCTAAACCTTTAATTTTATCCTCAAGGAGACTTCTTCAGGCCCCCGCTGCTTCTTTTTATGGTCAGAAATCCTAGTAGTTTCCTCAAAATAGCTTTAACAGTATCCCATAAACTAGCAGGGGTGGTATCCTCTTCATCATTGTCCCTCAAGGCCTGTTTTATTGCCTCCTCGATCTCCCTCTCACCTCTTCATCTCTAAGAAGAGATAAGTTTAATCTCCAGAAGGTGTTTTTCTAGGTGAACCTATTTGAACCTTTAAGAATAGTGGTGAATGGTCAGAGAGGACAAAGTCCCTGGACCAGATTTTCTGGAGTATCCCATATGCACCCGGAAGTCAAAAAATCTAAACAGGAATAAGTACCATAGGCCTGGGAAAAAGTATGTCTAGTTGTGGAACCATTTAAGTGGTTCCAAGCACCTTCGCATCCCAGCTGTTTAAGTAGTTTATCCACTCCCTGGTAGTTTTAGTTGATTTACCCCAGGGGACCTGTGCTCCACACCTGCTGAAATGTTGAGATTAAGGTCCCCACCACCGATCACCTGGCCTTCAGCCCATTGTGCCAAATGGATAAAGAAAGACTTGTAGAAGTGAACTCTGTGGCTGGGAAGTATAGGCCAAGTTCTGGCCATCAGAATACCTAAGCATTACATATCACCCTCCTTGTCAATTACTTGATCCTGCAATTCAAAGGGAGCGCCTGCTGAATTAGTACTGCCGTCCTTCTTCGACGACCTCCCTTGTAGGAAGAGGCTCCACAAGGGAGAATCCATATTTCTCAAATTTCGTGTTTGGACTGGGATAGGTGAGTCTCTTGCAAAAGCAAAATGTCTGCTCCTGCTTGTTTTGATAGGTTGTAATTTTCACCCGATTTTTCTAATTCCCTCAATTTTTTTTGCTGTTACACCTTTTATTATAATTCCTCAATTTTAAAAAAGCGGGTGTGTCAAATCAGTTCATGATTATTCATGAGCTACGGTTACACTGACATTTTTAAAACATAGGGTACATAAGAACTGTACTTCTTGCAATGTGAACAGGTGAAACAAAACAGAAATTGTTGTAAACAGTGATTGTGAACAGACAAGCTTCCCAAAAAGGGATTGCTTTTAGTTTTCGCCTGTTTTTCTAATTCCCAAATATAAAAAAAAAATGGGTATGCACATCAGCTCATGATTATTCAATTGAAAAATGGACATGGAAATAAACTCTTGATTATTCATGAGCTATCATAGAATCATAGAACTTGACAGCAGAAAAAGGACCCCATGGTCCATCCAGTCTGCCTTTTCTCCATGTTAAACTACCTGCCTCCCTCCTTGGATACCCGCCCCATTCCCCAGTAACCCTTTGTGCCTATCCCAAGCCCTCTTGAATCCCATCATTGTCTCCACCCTGCCACCTCATCTGGAAGCCCCTTCAGGCATCCACTACCCTCTCTGTGAAGAACTGCCTTCTCACTCCCTCTGAAGTGTCCTCCCTGTAGTCTCAGGCCATGCCCCTTGTCATGGTGTCCTTCATTTGGAATAAACTTCCCAGGCCCAGCTTATTTATCCCTTTAACATATTTGAAAACCTTAATCATGTCCCTCTCTCCTTCTGGTCCCCAGTGTGTGCAGCCCCAGCTCTTGCATCTCTGCTCATATTATATGCCTTCCATCCCTTGCACATCTTGGTCACGCTTCGATCAGATCTATGTCCTTATGCAAGTAAGGCCTTCAGAACTGCACTCCATATTCCAGGGGCAGTCTCACCATAGTCTGGTATAGGACACCAGGTCTTCCCCTCTTCCTGCTGGTAATTCTCCTGCCTATATTTGCCAGCATCCCATATGCATTCCCCACCACCATAGAGCACTGTTTCCCCACCTTAAGGCCACTGGTGACTACTATACCTAGTCCTTCTCATGTTCCGATGTCCTGATTTCCTCCCCTCATTTTGTACCTTGCCATCAGGTTCAGGTGTCCCAAGTGCATGACAGCACACTTCTTAATGTTAAAGTTTATCTGCCAGGTCTCCACCCACTTCTCCAGTGCCTTCAGGTTCCATCTCATGTCTTTCACCCCCTTCAATGTCCATCCTATTGTATATATTTACATCATCTGAAAAGAATGCCACCCATCCTTCCAGTACATCTGTTATGTTGCATATGTAGAAACTGAAGAGGAGCGGTCCCAGCACTGACCCCTGGGCACCCCACTTGTCACCGTCCCCATCTTAGCGTACATCCCACTTATTACCACCCGCTGGGTCCTGTCTGCTAGCCAGTTTTCCAACCATCTCATTATCTTGTCCCCACCCCTATGCTTCCCAGTTTGTTGGACCGATCTTCTGTGGGGATGGTGTTGAAGGTCTTGCTGAAGTCCAGCTAGGCCACATCCACCGCCTCCCCTTGGTCTATTTCTGGGTCACCACCACAAAGAATTCTAGTAGATTAGACTGGCAGGATTTCCCTAGTGAACCCTTGCTGGTTGTTGTTTAGCAGTCCATTCCTCCAGGTATTGTGTTACCTGTTCCTGACAAGTGCCTCCATGACCTTCCCACCACTGCAGTGAAGCTGACAGGATGATAGTTTTCCCTCGCTTTCCAGTTCCCCTTCTTGTGTAGTGGCACGACTGTAGCCCTCCTCCAATCTTCCGCACCCTTCCTGTGTCCAAGGACAGGTTGAATAGCCCAGTCAGTGGGGCCACCAACACCTCTCTTAGTTTCCAGATAACTCTTGGTGCAGTCCTTCTGGTCCCATGGCCTTGTCCACCCTCATCCTGCCCAGCTCCTCCTGACTCTCTCATCATCTCCACCCCTATGCCCACCCTTCTTCCTCAAACCGGTCCCCTACCCTCCCTCTCCTTAGTAAATTTGAGCAGAAGTACTTATTTAGTACTTCTGCCTTCTGCAGTCATCCTCTATTGGCTCCTCTCCCTTCCCCCAGAGCCTTGGATCCCTTGTCCAGTCTTCCTCCTATCCTCCTTGCATATCTGAAAAATGTCTTTACCCCCTTGACCTGCTTCACTATCCATTCCTCCATTTTAGCCTTTGTTCTTAATCACTCTCCTTGCTAGCCTTCTTGTTACCATGTAGGCCTCCCTGTCCTCCTCCTCTATGCATCCCTTGTATTTCCTGAACGCCTCCGCCTGCCCCTACCACCCTCGCAAACTCCCTGCTGATCCACAGTGGCCTCCTATTTTGCTCCCTTTCTACCCCTTACATGTGTGTATGGGCTCTCTGACCCTGTCCCTATTAGCCCCCATAGTTCCTACTTCATTCATTTCCCCATACCTCCATTGCTTTTTCACTAACTTTCTCATCCTACTAAAGTCTGCCCGCTGAAGTCCAGCACTGTTGTACTTGTTCTGCATATTCCTTCCCAGCCCTCACCTAAACCCAATGGCCCTGTGGGTTGCTAGTACCCAGCTCCTCCCCTACCACCACATCTCTATGCTCTCCCCATTAGTTAAGATCACATCCAGTAGGTTGCTCCCCAGCTGGTTCCTTGACCAACTGACAAAGGAATGCCCCTGCAGCACCTCCAGGATTTCCCTGCTTCTGGTCGATGTTGGCTCTTGGATGGTCTAGTCATGTCAGGAGATTCAGATCACCCACCAGTGTCGTTTCCCTTTCTGGGCCATTCTCACTATGTTCTGCATCATTTCCTATCCTTCTCTTCCTCCTGGATGGGGCTCTGTACATCACCCTCAGCCTCATGGATTCCCCAGTTCTTCTGCTTATTGCTTATAGTAGTTCGCAGTCTCCCCATCACTCCTCCCACACACCTCTGTTGCCTCTTATCTTCCTGATGTACAAGACCACCCCTGCCCCCCTTCTTTTCCTTCCTGTCTTTCCACATCAGTCTGAAGCCAGGAATCACAGTCCCCATGTGTGAAATTCAGTCCACCACATTTCAGTGACTGCTATAATGTCCAGCCCATTCTGAGCAATGATGGTTATTAACTCCTCCATCTTGTTTGCCAAACTCCTAGCGTTGACCACCAAGTCCTGCCACCATTTTTCCACTTACTCCGCTCCTCCCACTGTCCTCCCAGTGCCTGTCTCTGTATTCCTTCCCGGGAGGGGACCTTGGGTCCCCCATCTCTTCATGAAGTGCATGGCTCCAAATCCATCCCCTTATTCAGTTTACATTATACTCCTTCTCAAAGAATTCCCTGAGCCTGCATGTCAGCACAGCTGACCCATCTTTGCTGAGGTGCAGCCTGTCCAGAGTGTAGTCCAAGAGGATAGCATCTTTCAGAAAAGAGATGTGCAAGAACAAGGGGCACACTTTGAAGATAGAGGGGGATGGCTCAGAGGTAATGTGAGGAAGTATTTTTTCACAGAGAGGGTTGTGATGCATGGAACAGCCTCCCTGAGGAGGTTCTGGAGTCAAGAACAGTGGGGAATTCAAGAATGCATGGGACAGACATAAGGCAGTCCTAGTGTGGGGTAGGAGGAAGTAAGCTGTTGGTTAACTAGGATCTGCAGCTTATCTGTTAGGTAGGAAAATGGGCAGACTAGTGGGTCAAGCGGTTCTTATCTGCCATCACATTCTATGTTTCTATGTTTCTATGTAGAGCTCTCGCCCTCCCAAGTTGTTCGTGCCAGCCCCAGCATCCCATATCCCATCTGCCTACTCCATTTTTCCAGCCAGTCATTAAACTCTTTTATCCTGATCTTTCTGTCTGTGCTGGTTCTAGGTACTGGCAACATCTCCGAAGGCTAGAGATTTAAAGCCCAGCCCTGCAGAATCTAGCCAGCACCTTAAATCTTACCTGCACCTCCATGAGACTGTTGTCATCCAGGTTGTTTGTTCCCAGGTGGAATACCAGATGCACACTTTTATCTTGTTCCCTTCCCCATGATGGGATGTGGTGGATTACCTCAAATGCAGACATCTCCGGCATGCACTCCACCCACACCGCACTACTCCTACCCCCCAATTGAGTCCCTTTAGAATGGAATCCCTAATCAGAAGCACCTTACCCCTGCTTTCCCTGGTTTTGCAGCACCCCTGCTCTCCTCCCCGAGGCGCAGTGTCCGAACTACTCCTGTTGGTCACCTCTTCCCATCCCTGTTCCTGGTCATCTTCCCCCACCCATTTTGTCCACCCACTCACTTTTTCTGCTCCACCTCTGCCCTCGTGCACACTCCTCCCGCCTCCTCATGTGCCGATCTTCTGCCTACGAGTTCAAGGGCTTGGAGTTGCTGGCAGCCCTCTTCACCTCCTTCTTTTCTCCCTGTTCCCCACCTGCCCTTCTGGTGCCTGTAGATTCCCTCCTCCATCATCGAATGCACTAACCTTCCTCTCCTCATACCTCCTTCTGGTCCTCTTTGCCTGTGATCCTTCCTCTTCCTCAACACCCGTTTCTCCCGCATGTCATACCCCAGATCTCCTTTCCAGACTCCCTGGACCCTTTGCTAGTCATGCCACCCTTCCACCTGCCCTCTCCTCACTTTTAATCTCCTCTTCCTTGAGCCTCTTCCCCTGCACCCTCCATTTTCTTGAGTCCCTGTCCAGACTCCTGTCCCTCATAGATCCTGCCAGGGTGAGTACCTATTTAAAACCAAGATTGTCCCAGTAGTGCAATTACCAGCTTCCCCTCCCTGTGATGTCTGCCTCTTAGCCATGGTCCTTGGAGCCCTTCCTCCCTTTTCCCATAGGACCCCACAGTCTGCCACCCTACCATCTACATTGCCCAGTCCCCAGTTCCTTCATCCTGACTTTGCCTCCCAGGCTGTCCTGGCCTTCTGGGGTTCCAACTGTCCCTCCAACTCTCCCACCCCCAGCCCTTCAGATCCCTTCCAGTTTGCATTATGTGTTCACCCCCATCCGCCCTGCACCCATGCCCCTTGCCCATCTATCCAGCTCATATCTAAGTCTCCACAACTCTGCCTCCAGTTTCATTAACCTGGCACATACAGGACAATGCCCCAGTCTCCACAGCATATTCATGGCTATTGCAGCTCACAGGCCACTGTATCCCACCAGCCTTCCTCCCAACCATCCTGCATCCATCTTCCACTCTGCCCATGAGCTACCCCACACCCAAGCTTCCTCTGTTTGCCTCCTTCCATCCCCCCCACCTGTACCTGTGTCCCCTGGCATACTCCCATCTTGTTTCAGCTATTTGGTCCCACCTAGCTGTGCAATTCAACATAATATGAAATTTAGCCTAATCTTCAATTTGTTCCCTCTCTAGTTGTGCAATTTACCATAATATGCAATTTAGCTAATCTTCAATGTGTTCCCTATCTAGTTGTGACAAGCTTTCATGCAGCTCATTAGTGAAAAGTGTCCCACACAACAATTGGTCCAAAATTAGTCTGACTTAACCCTTCCCAAGTGGTTTAGGAGGATTGGCCCTGACCAGCAGTCTCCCCCACCCCGCCATGCTCAGGCAGATACAACTCCCCAAATGTCAGCCCCTTGTGTGGATAATTCCTTCACAGTTTCCCTCCAGCCTTTAACCCAGATTTACATCAAGGCCCAGGACCTCCCCTTCACAGATCACATACAGCCTATGACCAGTCAGCCCCTCATACAGATCATCCCTTCACAGTTGCCCCAGACTTTAGCCTGTATTCAACCAAGCCCAGGACCACCCCTGCTGCAGTTCAAATCAAGTCTATACCAGGTCCCAAAGAGTTCAAGTGACACAGCCCTGCTGTGAAATTCCAGTCAGCCTCCTGGTCCCAGTAAGTGGATCAGGATAGTTTCAGAGTAATGAGAAAGTTAAAAATAGCCCTGTTTTGCAAGTATCAGTCAGGCCCTATGGTTTATCCAGAGACCTCCCTGCTGCAGACTTCACCAGTATTGTGCTCCTAGAAACTTGAGAGGTTTTTCAGCTCAGAGGTCTACAGATGCCCTTGACCAATCCCCAAGCCTCTCAGTTGCAGACTTCTCCTCCCTCCTGCACTTAGAAGAGGCAGACTGGGGAAGTGGGAGGGACAAAAAAAGTGTCTGCCTGATCCAGGCGAAAACCGACATCTTCCACGGCCGAATGTGGGCTGCTCTGCAGATTCCCACTGCTGACTACAGCAAATTCCTTCCTTCCTTCCTTGGCTGCTGATGCGGTTGCTCTGGTCCTCCACACCATCGACTGTGGCTCCTCTTAGCTCTCTCTCACTCACTTACAGCACCAGAGATGTGCTATTTGCTTCCTGGCTTTTAAAGCCTGGCCACACTTAAAACTGGTGCTTCCTGTGTTGATTGGCTGTCTGCCTCCTTGGCTCCTGACTGGCTGGATCCACTAAGTACGACCACCAGCTACCAAGCATCTCCCCAATCCAGGCAGAACATGGCATCTTCCAAGGTCACCATGTGGCCACCTGCAGATTCCCCTGCCGACTATAGCAAACTCCTTCCTCCTTGGTCACTGATATGGCCGCTCTGGTCCTCCCACACCACTGACTGTGACTCCCTTCAGATTTCTACTTGTTTGCAGCTATGAGGTGACTATAGGCATCCAAGCCATGCCCCTTCATGCAGCTATTTTGAAGTGCTTACTCAGCATGCTCAGAAACTGAATATTTTAAATTGAATAACTTTTGAACAGATCAATATTTTTCATCAAACCAGAGAATGCACATCAGTGGGCCAAGCCCTTTCTAGTCTGAAAATTTTGAACCATAATTCCAAACCATCTGGTTGTAAGACAATGACAAGAAAACAGCAAAATCCAGGCAGAAAACTGGTAGCCTTTCCACGGGCCGCTGATGCGCCGCCCAGATTCCCAACGCTGACTATGGAAAACCTTCCTTCTTTCCTCGGTTGCCAATAGAAATATAGAAACATAGAATTTGATGGCATATAAGGACCACTTGGCCCACCCAGTCTGCCCATTTCATTGCCTAATGGATAAGCTGCAGATCCGAGTTAACCAGCAGCCTGCTTCTTTCACCCCACCCTTAGAATTGCCTCATGGTTGTCCCATGCATGCTTGAATTCAACCACTGTTTTGACTCCACAACTCTCTGGAAGGCTGTTCCATGCATCCACAACCCTCTCTGTGAAAAAATACTACCTTACATTACCTCTGAGCGCTCCCTCTATCTTCAAATTGTGCCCCTTGTTCTTGCACACCTCTTCTTTTTGAAAGATGCTACGCTCTTGGACTTTGTTGATTCCTTTAGGTACTAGAAAGTATCTATCATGTCCCCTTTTCCCTCCTTTCTCAAAGGCTATACATATTGCACCTTTAGTCTCTTTTCATATGTCTTCGGTGCAGACCCTGCACCATTTTAGTTCCTCCTCTGACAGCTTCCATCTTGTCTATGTCCTTGCAGAGATTGGGTCTCCAGAACTGCACACAGTACTCCAGATGGGGTCTCACCAGCTATCTGTACAGAGAGATAACAACTTCCTGTTTTCTACTGGTGATGCCTCCCATGAATCCCAGTATCCCCCAGCCCTCCTTGCTGCCCTCTCACATTGCTTGCCCACCTTAAGTCATCTGATATGACTACCTCCAGGCCCTTTCCATTTTTGTTGTTGTTAGTATCTCACCCCCATTGTGTACTCTTCCCCTGGGTTTTGTTTCCAGATGCATTACCTTGCACTTTAGCATTAAATCAAGCTGCCATACATTTGACCATTCATCTAACCTTGCCAAGTCCCTCTCATCCTTTCCACCTCACCTTGTGCATCAACTCTGTTGCAGATCTTTGTGTCATCTGCAAGAGACATTCTTTTCCTTCTAGTCCCTCTGCAATGTCGTTTACAAAGACATTGAAGAGGACCGTCCTAATACTGAACCCTGTGGCACCCCACTAGTAACCCCTTTCTTCAGAGTGGACCCATGTACTATTACTCTCTGTGTCCTATTCTCCAGCCAATTCTTTACCCAGGCTATCATCTTGGGACCCACCCCAGGCTGGCTAACTTGTATATTAATCTTTCGTGGTGGGACTGAGTCAAATGCCTTGCTAAAGTCTAGGTAGGCCATGTCCACAGCCCTCCCTGATCTACTACTTTGGTCACCAAGTCAAATAAATATATTAGATTCATCTGGCATGACCTTCTGCTGTGAATCCATGCTGCCATGGATCCAGTGCCCCTCTGGCCTCTAGGTACTCAACAATTCTTTCCTTCGAAGTGATTCCATCATTTTCCTATCACTGAGATTAAACTAACAGGTCTGTGGTTTCCTGCTTCTGTCCTGCTCCCACTTTTGTGAAGGGAATCACATCTGCCCTCCTCCAGTCCTCAGGTACCACCCCATCCTCCCATGATTTGTTAAAAGGGTAGTCAGTGGTGTCACTAGTTCTACCCTTAGTTCTTTTAGAATTCTGGGATGATCTCATCAGGCCCCATTGCTTTGTCCACCTTCAGTTTTAAGAGTTCTTTCAGAACCCTTCTTCTGTAAATGGGTGGTATCAACTTCTGTATCCAGAGTGTTTCTATTATTTGTTTTAGGTACCTCCTCTTCATTTGTAAATACTGAGCAAAAATATTTGTTTAGTATATCTGCCTTTTCACAGTCACCCTCTGCCCACCCCCTCCCTTTATTAAGCCTCACTATCCTCCCTTAGTCTTCCTTCGCCCCTGATGTACCTAAAAAGGTTTTATCCCCTTCTTAACTGAGTTGGCTATCTTTCCCTCAGTTTGGGCCTTTGCTGTTCTGACTGCCTTCCCAGCTTCCTTTTGCTTTAACTGATACAATTCTCTGTCCTGCTCCTTCTGTGATTCCTTGTACTTTCTGAATGCTTTCTTTTCTCTTGAACCTTCACTGCCACCTCCTTTGAGAACCATAGTGGTTTCTTACATTGTTTTGTTTTGTTTATTTGCTTCACACAAAGGCTTGTTACCTCTGTGATGGCAATTTTATTATTCCCATTGTTCTTCCACCCTCCTTCCTGCTCATTTGCTAGTGCATTCCTTGAGCTCTCACCCATTTTGGCAAAGTCAGCCCTCCTGAAGTCCAGTACTTTTGCCTTTGTATGGCTTGACTTGTTGCTGTGTTTATTGTGAACCATACCGTTCGATGGTCACTAGTTCCCAGTTGGCTACCCACGCCTACATCTGTGATCCTCTCTCTCTCTCCATTTGAGAGGACTAGCTCCCTCTCGAGTGGGTTCCAATACTAGTTGTTCAAAGCATGCCCCTGTAGGGCATCTAGAATAACCCACTCTTAGAAGTGGCTGCTGCAACTGCACTCCAGTTAACATCTGGCATATTCAGATCACCCATCAGCAATATCTCCCTTTATCTGCCATTCTAAGTATACTTTCTATCATTTCCTTGTCCATTTCCTCCCCTGGGGTCTGTATACAAACCCTGTGCGGATTGTGGTGCCATTGCCTGCCTCCAAATTGACCCACGATGTGGCCGCTCTGGTCCTCCTATGCTGCCGACTGTGGCTCCTTCAGCTCTTTCACCTCTTACAGCTATGAGGTGACTACAGGCATCCAAGCCATGCCCCTTCATACAGCTGTTTTGAAGTGCTTACTCAGCAGGCTCAGAAACTGAATATTTAAATTTAATAATGTTTGAACGGATTAATATTTTTCATCAAACTAGAGAAATGCACATCTGTGGCCAAGTCCTTTCTACTCTGAAAATTTCGAACTATAATTCCAAACCATCTGGGCATATAGTAATGACCGAGAAACAGCAAATTTTTACATGTTTTCACTATCCGCTTTCAGAATCCACACATCCGACCAGAATGAAACTTGGCACATCAAGAGATCTACCAGTGGAGACCACACATGCAAAACTGCATGCAAATCTTTTGAACAGTTGCAAAGATATTAAAATGCAAAATTTTAGGTTTGACATAGAACCCACTGTTTAACCCTAACTATAGTGTGCTACTGGGCCACTATAATACTGTGTGCAGATACACACTATATATAAATATATTAATAGCTTCACCCCATTCAGTGGAATTGCACTGCATTTTGCATGCGCAGTCTATAGGGTAAGGTGTCCTGATTTGCCAAGTTTTGTTTCTGTCAGATGTGCAGATCCCAAGATCCGTAATAATGTGTTTTAGGAAACATTGTGGGTTTTTTTTCAGTTTTTGTCATCACCTACAGCCCAGTTGGTTTGGAATGGAACTGTGCTCTGCAATTTCAGGATATAAAGGGTGTGCAGCAGAATGGTGCCTTTCATTGGTCTGTAAAAAATATTAATCTGTTCCCAAGTCATAAGCATTTGAAATGTTAGTTCTGTGCATGCTCAGTAGGGTATCAAATGTCTAGTCAAAGACCCTACTGAGCATGCTCAGAACCAAAATTTCAAATCCTTATAACTTGGCAGCAGATTAATATTTCTTTGTCAAACTAGCAAAAGGCAGATCTGGGGCCAAGCCTTTCTACCCTGACATTTTCAGACCAAATTCTAAACCATCTGTGTGCTAGATGATGACAAAAATAGCAAATAATTTTATTTTTTAACTTTTATCGCTATCCAGATCTCTAAATCTGCACATGTGACTGGAAGAAAACTTGACAAGTCAAGAGTTCTACCTTCCAAGACCATGCATGCAACATTTCATGCAAATCTGTTGAACGGTTGTGACAATATTAAAGTGCAAAGATGGCATCTCATCAAAAAGGTTTTTTTCCTCATAAAAGTATTGGCCCCCACAACAAAGAATCTTTTCGTGAGACCAAATTATTTTGCCATTCCAGAAAGCTGTGCAAAAGACTCATCTCAGCATGTTCAGAACGTGAAACTTTAAAATTAAAAACTTTGGAATGGATTAATATTTTTCCACCAAACTAGCGAAAGGCACTTCTGTGAGGCAAGACCTTTCTATTCTGAAAATGTCAGCTCAAAATTCCAAACCATTTGGGCGAGCGATATGACAAACAAAGTGCAAAAACAGTGATTTTTAATGTTTCAGCACTCTGTAAAGCTCAGAAGCCACAAATCTGACCAAAACTAAACTTGCCACATTGAGAGATCTAGCATACAAGGCTGCACATGCAAATCTGCTGAACAGATGCAAAGTTATTAAGTGCAAAGTCAGGGTTTACCAGAACCCCCTGCTCAACCCTAACTATAGGTGGCACTACCGCGCCACTATAATACTGAATTTTAGGGGCCTGGTAGCACCCTATAGTTAGGGTTATACTGGCATTTCTATGTTAAATTCAAAATTCTGTACCTTAATAACTTTGGTATTTTGTGATGAACTAGCCCAAAATTTGGCATGCATGGTCATTATGCCAGTGCCTCAAGATGTGGACATTTTTGTGAGGGCTCTCATATGGTGTTTGAGATATGGAGTGGTAAAAACAGAAAAACACTACTTTTTCCCATTGGTTAACATGGGATATTTTGCCCTCATCTACAGCCCAGACGGAATTAAATTTTATCTGGAAATTTTCAGGGATTATGTGGTCTGTGCCAAGGCTGTGCCTTTTGATAGTGTGGTGAGAAGATATCTCACCATTTTTGAATTATAACATTTTTGTGATAGCCACTAGACAGGCAGGTAAATGAAAACTATTCAAACTGCTAATTGTTTAGGATTTACTGTTCATGCTCAGAGAAATACTGTTTGTGCTCTCTGCCATCTTGTTTTGTTTTTCCTTCTAAAAATTGATTTCTAAATAAATCCTGCTTGGTAAGGAATGACCAAGGCCTGTATTTAGGTCTCAGTCACATGTTTAGTTTAGACTAAAGGAGCTTAATATGTATACCCTTGAGGAAAGAGGGGCATGATAGAAATGTTTAAGTACCTCAGTGGAATCAACAAAGTCCAAGAGGATAGCATCTTTCAGAAAAAGAGATGTGCAAGAACAAGGGGACACAATTTGAATATAGAGGGGGACGGCTCAGGGCAATGTGAGGAAGTATTTTTCACAGAGAGGGTGGTAGACACATGGAACAGCCTTCCTGAGGAGGTTGTGGGGTCTAAAACTGTGGGAGAATTCAAGAATGCATGGGACAGACATAAGGCAATTTTTGTGGGGGTAGGAAGAAGTAGACTGTTGGTTAAATAGGATCTGTAGCTTATCCTGTAGGTAGGAAATGGGCAGACTAGGTGGGCCAAGTGGTCCTTATCTGCCCTCAAAGTCTATGTTTCTATGTTTCTGTTATTGAATTATTATTTGAAAATGTTGACGGCAAGTATGTCTTTTTGGGGCAAGAATCATATTGCCTGTCACACACTTTGTTAAGGATCAATATATCGGAAAATAACCATTCACAGTTCTTTACAGTTTGAACTTTACTGTTGGAACTGTAAAGACTGCAAACAATTAAGGTCCATGGCATTTCAAACTGTCATAGCTCCCTGGGGTCTAGTTGCACCACCTACACCTCCGATTTCCATTCCCTGAATACAATAATATATATTCCCTGTTAGTCTAGTGGTCCCTCCTCCCCATTCTCTGATCGCTGTCCCCGATGTTCTTCCTTATATTCCATAATAGTCTAGTGGTCCCTCCCCCATTCTCCTTTGCCATTCCACTCTAAATTAAAAATATCCCTGGTAGTCTAATGGTCCTTCCCCTGCTCTCTGATTGCCATCCTGTTGTAAATTAAAATTATCCCTGGTAGATTAATGGTCCCTCCCTCCCTCATTGTCTGATCACCATCCTATTGTAAGTTAAAATGATCCCTGGTAGACTTGTGGCCCCTGTTGTCCAATCAGGCTCTCACGATGCCAGTTCAACAACTAAGTTAGTCGACCGCCATCACAGCGATGGATTTATATTGACCACAACTTGCAGTTGACATAAATCTGACTGGAGACCCTGGATGTTTTTTTCATCAAGGGCCATGCACCCCAAAACCCCATGCAGGGGCTCTGCCCCACAACCCTCATCTAAAGGATTCTAACTCTGAGTCAGAGTTGGATCAGGAAGGAGTGCAGAACTGGAAAGAGAGAGAGAGTGCCGGAGTCTCAGGTGGACTATTACATTGAAAATTCTGATGTTGTCAGTATCAACATTTTAGCTGTAATAGTGTTGCCATCTTGGGACATACCATCCAATCACCGTCCTTTGTAAATTAAAATTACCCTTGTAGTCTAGTGGTCCTCCCTCCCTGTTCTATGATCGCTGTCCCATTGTAAATTAAAATTTTCCTTGTAGTTTAGTGGTCCCTCCTCCCTGCCCCATTGTGCAATCACTGTCCAGTTGTAAATTAAAATGATCCCATGTAGTCTAGTGGTTCCTCCCCGCTTCCATTGTTTGATCACTGTCCCATTGTAAAATAAACTTATCCCTGGTAGTGTACTGTAGTGGTCCCCTCCATTGTACGATCGCTGTCCCGTGGTAAATTAAACTTATCCATGGTAGTCTAGTGGTCCCTCCCATTCTCTGTTCGCTGTTCCAGTATACAAAAGAATGAAATTGTATTCCAATTGCCTCTGCTCTCCCTTGATCACCATTCCATATTAAAAAATTGTATTGTCAGTGGTCCCTCCACCATCCCTGTTCTCTGATCACCATCCCAGTGCTGCCTTATGTCCCTGGTGTCTAGTGGCACTCCCCATGTCTGTCCCTGAAATAACGAAACCGTCCCTTGATGTTTTTTCCTGCAAAAATAAATCCTCACCAATCATCCCCCACCCTACCTCCCACTCATCACCCACCACCCCACACCTCTCAGTACATCCCCTAGCTCCTCACTTACCTGAACAGGTCAGAGGTTCGAGATCCACACTCCAATCAAGGATACATCTTGCTGCTGGAACCCGCGACTGCAATATGAGAAACTAAGGTAAATGTGGTTCAGTGTATTTCAATGGAAAGTATGTGTCCAGTCATGATGTTGGCACTCCACGTATAGTAAGATACATATCCTCTTCTATGCAGATCACGAATGGAGCCTCAACTTTTTAACTAAGGGCTGGTTTTATGATGTCACAATGTGCATGGAAGAGAGTTTTAAAACCTATGTCACTTCCCTATTGCTGGTCCTGTTGCAGCCATGCAGCAGAAGACATCAAACCAGGGTCTACCATCACTGGAACAGCATACCAAAACAACATACCAAAATTACTGTTAGATTGCAGCTGCACTGGACTACACACTCACTACAGCTGTGTCATTCCAAACTGACTTGCCTTCCAGGCTTGTTCGGCATGTTCTGCCCCAAGTGCTAGTTGATGGTGGTAGGTGGATATCTGTGTGAAATACAGGTGAACGGGTTGTTGGGTTTGGAAGTCAGCTGTTAAAAAGCAAACCCATCAATGAGCAAACGGTGAACAAACAGCTGTTGTAAGCACTAAAACTATCACTAAAACTAGCCCATACTGCATAATAATATTTTGAAAAGGCTGATGCAGGTGAATGTGATGGGGTGGGAGGTGAGAGTTGGTTGCAAAGAAACTTACAAGGTTTAGACATGCTAACTGGATAAGTGGGGAGGGAAGGCAGTTAGACAGTCAGCATGTACAGTAAGTATCAAAAGGAACTGATGCAGGGAAAAGGAGGAAGCAATGGAAATCAGCTGTGCTCCGCACAGGTCAGTAGTACAGACATTATTTTTAGCCCAGATGCAGCCTTTATGCATGAAATGCAATTTCATTTTATTTATTTGTTATTGTCTTTAACGGTGACAGGGTAATTTTGGATTCTTGCATGCTCGGGTCCCCCTCATTATAGTTATGGGTTATGTTATGTACAACAGGAGCAGAAATAAGCAGTGACCTGCATTATGTCACAAAGTGACTGATCAAGTCTTGTAAATCTGGCTGTTTATTCACCTTCAGTCTATTTCACCAACTCTTACTCCCATGCAGGCTTACTAAGCTATGCACACCTCCAACACCGGCATTTTAAATGTATTTTTAATATGACTGTCGATGAGGTAAGCACAAACAAGGGTGGGGAGTGTGTGTTTCCTTCACAGCAGCTACCACTTGTGGTTTCACCAGGCACTGAGGCTGTCTGTTTACGCCTCGGGACACTGTTCACTGCCTCCCTGGTGTAATAATCTAGTTTTGTACATTCATATGCATCAATATCTCAATAATTACTCACCCACCCTGCCTGCCACTCCATTGGAAGACAAGCATAGTAAATATATTTTCTTACTACCAGGGAATAATAGGGTAGCCAGGATGAAACCATGAGACAGTCAGTCCCTATAAATGAGTACTTTTTGCAAGGCATATTTATTATCTCCCACACACAGAAACATAGACTTGACAGCAGATAAGGACAGCTTGGCTACCTAGTCTGCCCACATTTCCACCTACCTATTGGATAAGCTGCAGAGCCTAGTTAACCAACAGCCTACTTCTTCCTACCCCCACCAGAATTGCCTTGTCTGTCCCATGCATTCTTGAATTCCTCACTGATTTTGGACCTCACAACCTTCTCCGGAAGCTGCTCCATGCGCCCACCACCTCCTCTGTAAAAGTACTTCCTCATGTTGCCCTGAGCCATCCCCCATCTATCTTCAAATTGTGCCCCTTGTTTTGCACATCTCTTTTCTGAAAGATACTACCTCTTGGACTTTGTTGAGTCCTTGAGGTGCTTAGAATTTCTATCATGTCCCCTCTCCTTCTTTCCTCAAGGGGTATACATATTAAGCTCCTTTAGTCTCTCTTCTTATGACTTCTGTTGCAGACCCTGCACCATTTTAGTTTCCTCCTCTTGACTGCCTCTGTCCTGTCTATGTCCTTGCGGAGATGAGGTCTCCGAACTGCCATGAGTACTCCAGCTGGGGTCTTACCAACTCATCGGTACAGAGGGATAACAACTTCCTGTTTTCTACTGGTGATGCCTCTCCGTATACATCCCAGTATCCCCCAGCCCTCCTTACTGCCTTCTTACATTGCTTGCTTTCCTTTTGGTCATCTGATATGACTTCACCCAGGTTTCTTTCCATTTTGTTACTGTTAATACCTCCCTCCATTGTGTACTCTTCCCTGGTTTTGTTTCCCAGATGCAGTACTTTGCATGTCTTTGCATTGAATCTAAGCTGCCAAGCTTTTGACCATTCCTCCAACCTTGCCAAGTCCCTTCTCATCCTTTCCACCCCTTGTATATCAACCCTGTTGCAGATCTTTGTTTCGTCTGCAAAGAGCATACTTTTCCTTCCAGTTCCTCCGAATGTCACTTATAAACACATTAAAAGGATTGGTCCCAGTACTGAACCCTGCAGTACCCGTTGTAGTAACCCCCTTCTTCAGAGTGGACTCTGTTTGCTATTACCCTCTGTGTCCTGTTGTCCAGCCAATGTTTTACCAGACTACCACCCTGAGACCCACTCCCAGGCTGGTTAATTTGTTTATTAATCTTTTGTGAGGACTGTGTCAGATACCTTGCTAAAATCCACAGCCCCTCCCTGGTCTACTACTTTGGTCACCCAGTCAAAGAAATCTATTAGATTCATCTGACATGACCTTCCTGCAGTGAATCCATGCTGCCTTGGGTCCCTGCCCGCTAGCCTCTAGGCACTCAACAATTCTTTCTTTCAGAAGTGATTCCATCATTTTCCTCACCACTGACATCAAGCTAACAGGTCTGTAGTTTGCCTCTACTTTGCTCCCACTTTTGTGAAGGGGAATCACATCTGCCCTCCTCCAGTCCTTAGGTACCACATCACCCTCCCATGATTTGTTAAAAGGGTGTCAGTGGTGTCACTAGTTCTCCTCTTAGAATTCTGAGGTGAATCCCATCAGGCCCCATTGCTTTGTCCAGGTTCAGTTTTAGGAGTTCTTTCAGAATCCTTTCTTCTGTGAAAAGACTGTATCACCACCTATCCTGAGTACTTCTATTGATTGGATTAGGTACCTCTCCTTCCTCTTCTTTTATGAATACTGAGCAGAAGTATTCATTCGGTATTCCTGCTTTTCACTGTCCTCTCTGCCCACCCACCTCCGCCTTATTAATGTCATTATCCCTCCCTTGGTCTTTCTTTGCTCCTAATGTACCTATAAAGTTTTTTCTCTCTTCTTTACCGAGTTGGCTATCTTTTCTTTGGTTTGTCCTTTGCTATTCTGACTGCCTTCCCACTTCCTTCTGCTTTAACTGGTACCGTCTCTCTGTCCTACTCCTTCTGTGTTTCCTTATACTTCCTGAATGCTATCTTTTTCTCCCTAACCTTCCCCGCCACCTCTTTTGAGAACCATAATTTTTTTTGTTTCATTTTGATTTGTTTATTTAGTCACACAAAGGCTTGTTGCTCTATGTGATGGCAGTTTGATGTTTCCATTGTGTCTACACCCCTCCTTCTTGCCTGTTTGCTAGTGCTTTTCTGAGGCTTTCTCCTATTTCAACAAAGTCAGCCCTCCTAAAGTTCAGTACCCATACTTTTATATGGCTTGACTCTGTGGCTGTGTTTATCATGAACCACACTGTTTGGTGGTCACTTGTTCCCAGATGGCTACCCATTTCTAGATCTGAGATCCTCTTTCCAACCCCGTTTGAGAGTACCAGGTCTAAGATTGTTCCCTCTGGAGTGGGTTTCAACACTAGCTGTCTGAGGCATGCCCCTGTAGAGCATCAAGGATGACCTGCTCTTGGATCTGGCTGCAGTAAAGGTGCTCCAGTTAACATCTGGCATATTCAGGTCCCCATTAACAATATCTCCCATTTTATGCCATCCTAAGGATGCTGTCTATCATTTCCTTGTCCATTTCCTCCCCTGAGATGGGGGTTTGTATATCACCCTATGCAGATTGTGGTGCCATTTCAGGTCTCCAGGGTGACCCACAGTGTCTCTCTCCTCCCTGTTTACCCTTTAGCTCTAATGCTTTGATCGCCTCCCTTACTTAGAGAGCTACCCTCCTCCTCTGCTAACTCCTGTCCCTCCTGTACATTATGTACCCTGGTATGTTGACATCTCAGTTATGGTTCTCTGTGTACCATGTTTCTGTGACTGCCATGATATCCGGCATCTCGCTTCCATCAAGGCCACCAGTTCAGGGAGCTTGCTACCTAGACTAAGTGCATTGGTATACATTACCCTCCATTTTTGATGGCCTTACCCTTTTTGCCTCATCCCTGTCCTTATCCTTTGCCTTTTTCTCATTTACCCTGCCCTTCTCCTGATTGACTTCTCTATCTTGGTGTTTGCCTCATTAACTACCCTGATTTTTTTGGGGGCTAGGATTTCCCAGCTCCTTTCAGTGCCTCCACTTGGCTAGTTTAAATGCTTGTCAATGAAGCATTTAAACCTATCACCTAAGACTTGGGTTCCCTCCTGGAGAGTGCAGACTGTCGTGCCTGTATAGGCCTCCATTCCTCCAGATGGACTCCCAGTCCCCCAAAGAAGCCAAAACCCTGAACTCTGCACCAGTGTTTCAACCACTGATTGAAGCCCATGGTGCAGAGCACTCTAGCCTCACCCATGCCATAGACAGGCAGCACCTCCGAGAAGGTTACCATTCATGTTACTTGTCTAAGATCCCTCCCACAACCACAAACTCCTCCTACACTGCTCTGATCCCATTCCCATCCAGGTAATTTGTCCCTAGGTGGACAATTACATCCAGCTCCCTCCTCATGCAGCTGCTCCTCTATCCTGAGGATTCGCCTCCTGTCCCTCCAAGCCATGGCACCAGGCAGACACCTTATCTCCTCTGCCCCTCCCCAGTTCTACCCTCATAACAATGGAGCTTTTCTTCTAGGTTGCTTAAAAGGATAGAGCAAAACCTACCAGAGCAAGGAAAGGATTAAGGGTATCTTTTGGCTAGCAGATTTACTGTGTGTTATTTTTATTTTGTTGTACTCACAGGGATTATTACTGTTTGTTGCTAACATTTTATTGTTTTATTTTTCTCTGATTCAAATTGTTGTTGCTAGGTATACCTTCTGCTGCATTATTACAAGGTGTGCCTACAGGTATGTGCTTACAGATTACTGCTGTAATCTTCTGATTCAAATGGTATTTTGCAAGGTATATCTTCTGTTACTGCTTTATTTTTCTCTGTAGCAAAGTGTTTCTTACAGTGGTATATTTTGTGTGAAATTATTACAGGTGGTTCTTACATTTTTGTGACTTTTTATCATTAGGCTAGCAAAATTACTGCTTTGCCACTATTTTCTTTTTTTTTGCTGAAAGTTTTTGTCTCATAGGTGTTGCAGTCTCCTCTCACACTGAAGGAGCTAATTGCTTTCCTCCCAGAGCTCTTCTAGGGATTAGGCGGTATTCCAGGGTGGAGCTGACAAACTGTCAGCAACTTCCAACAGAAGGAAGGGTTAAAAGGTCAGGTTAGTTGATATCTTGGAGGTGGAAGACTAGGTTTGCTGGCCAAGGCATCTAGCTTCACCTGAACTCGTTCCTTCTAGGTTGCTTGAAAGGACAGAGCAAAAACCTTACAAGAACAAGGAAAAGGATTAAAGCTTCTTTTGGCTAGGCAGATTTACTGTGTTGTTATTTTTATTTTGTACTCACAGAGATTGTTACTGTTTGTTGCTAACAATTTATTGCTTTATTTTTCCTCATTTAAATTGTTGCTGCTGGGTATACCTTCTGCTGCATTATTTCAGGTGTGCCACAGGTGTGCGCTTACAGATTACTGCTGTAATCTTCTGATTCAAATTGTCTTTTGCAAGGTATATCTTCTGTTACTGCTTTATTTTCTGTAGCAAAGTGTTTCTTACAGGGTATATCTTCTGTGAAATTATTACAGGTGGTGCTTTACAGGTTTTACAGTTTTATCTATCATTAGGATAAGCTTAGGCTACTGCATTTGTTGCTGGCTGATTGTTTATGCTCTTATCTCCTGTTTCTTTTATCCATGGTTCTTCTTTTCGCAGGGAAGAGCACAGCCACCACCCCATCCCCAACCACCCCACACTACACTCCCTTTATAGGGTAGAACAGTCATGACATTTCCTATAGCAAAACAGGAAGGGGTAGATCAGAGGGTATCCACACAGTGATCTCATTTACAGGAGCATTAGTAATTTAACTTGTTATAACAAGTTGTACAAAAACAAACAAACAAAATCAAACTTTTGCTTTCATTTTCTTCCTTCTAATTACTCTGAACAGGTTATAAACCCAGCAACTTATCTGGAATGGATATCATTAACAGCAGGTACCTCAGAACACTTTTCAGAAGGGCAGTTTTACAGGATTTAGGACACTGTCCCACATGCTTGGCCATTGGAGATCTAGGGATCAGCTCCAGGCAGCATGGGCAGAGATTGCACACCTCAAATTGCACATTGAAGAGAAATATATTATAAGTACCACCCGCCATTTCCCCAACATCCAACAGAAGCACCTTGACCTCAGAGGGTAGTTGGTCCAGGAGGTTGGCAGGTGTTTAGGAGAGGCAAATTGGGTGCCCCATCACCGGCACTCTCCAACATATCACCTCCACAAACCATATAAAACTACAAACAGGTATCTGTTTCTGTCTCAAAATTAAACAAAGGGGCAGAGGACACTGCAGCACAGAGCTAGCACAACAAAACTCACTCAAAACAGGAATCAAAACAAAAAGCAAAAGGAAATCCAAAAACTTGATCATAGGAGACCCATGATTCAGGGAGGATACGTATCTCCAGCCTGGGGTAATGGTTAGATGTCTCCCAGGTACATCAGTGAAGAGACACTGACCGCATTGCTAAAATTGTTCTAGAAGCAGGAGAAAACATTGACATCCTGGTACACATAGGACTAATATCTCACCAGCCGGTCAGTTGTGGACCAAGGAACACCTGACCAGGCTGGGTGACAAACTATCATTCATTTCGTCTGGCATCTTCTTCTGAGATCCTGCCAGTCTGGGAGAGGGGGAAGATGGATGGAAAGTCAGAGAAGGGGAGATAGGGGAGCTAAACATGTGGCTCAAGAGCTGGTGCCAGGAAAAGGACACAAATTTGTAGGAAACTGGCAACAGTTTTGGGAGTGAAAGTTCTTTAAATGTGATGGACTGCATCTAATTAAAGAGGAAGTCAGTGCATTGGGGCAGAAGTTTGATGTCTTTACAGAATATTTAAACTAGCAGATGGGGAGAGGGTGCAGCACCCCATGCGTCGAATGGGAAGAACACCCTTCCCCCTCAGCTAGTGGTCTAACAGGACTTCAGCATGTTTGTAGTTCATTTGCATCACCAGGTAAGGAAAAGGTCCAGCTGCTCATACAACGTGGAGGTGCAATGCCAGACCTCACCCAACAACTAAGACACCGAAATCTGGGCAATGGAAAATTGTGTACACAAATGCTCGCAATCTACAAAACTAGATCTCAGATCTGCAGGCAATAATAACAGAGGCTAAACTGGACATACTGTAGCAGCCATTAGCGAGACATGGTTTACCAGTAACTGCACTTGGGAGACTTCATTACTTGGCTGTGTACTGCTCAGAAGAGACAGAGGTGCAAAAGGGGGCGGAGTGGCCCATTATGTCAATGAAAATATCAAAGCTACAGAAATTCAGACTACACATAAGGAGGCAGAACTGTGGGTCACCCTGGAAACAGGAAATGGGACAGCCATATGAACTGGGGTTGTCTACAGGCCTCTAGACCAGGGGAGGATATAGACCCATTACTGTTAGAAGATATACAACACATGACAGCTAAAGGGAGGTTCTGATAATGGAGACCTCAACATGCCCGATACAATTGGTCAATACCAGCAGGAATATCTCCAGAACTAGACACATGGTGGATTCACTGCAGGGGAGGGCTCAAACAACTGCTACAACAACCCACAAGAGACAGGGCTGTCCTAGATCTAGTACTGATTTACAGGAAAGGATCACAGATCTCCAGGTAGAAGGTCACCTGGGGCCACTGATCATCACATGGTATGGTATTTGGCTACTAGAACTAAATCATCTCATTCCAAGGCAAAAATATGGGACTTCAGAGGAGCTGACTTTGATAAGATGACCAACAGAGTTAAGTTAGCCCTGGAAAAAGAAATACAGGTGAGGGGCAGACAAAGTAGGCAAGCATTAAGGATGCAATACTTGAAGCAACATCCCATTGTGTTAGAGAGAAAAGGAAGTGCAAAGAAGAAGGAAACCACTTTGGTTCTCAAAACAGTAGCAGAAAAGGTCAGAGCCAAAAGGCTGGCATTCAGGAAATACAAGGGAACACGGCAGGACTAAGATAGGAGGCACACCAAACTTCCTTAAGGGAAGCAGGGAAGGCAGTAAGGCAGGCAAAGGCTCAAACTGAGGAAACACTAGCACAAACAGTAAAAGAAGGTGACAAGACTTTCTATGGATACATTAGTGAAAGGAAAAGTCCAGAGGTATTGCTAAGATCAAAGGGATAAGAGGGCATGTGAGGAGGAGGACAATGTAAAAGCATCTATCCTAAATAGATACTTCTGCTCATTATTTACTGAGAGAAGGTAGGCAGGGCCACAGCTTAACAGTATTGACACAGGGGAGGGAGGTGTGCACTAGTCCATTCACAAAAGAAAGGGTCCTACAAGAGCTTGAGAAGCTCAGGTGGCAAGGCAGTGGGACCTGATGGCACACATCCCAGGGTACTAAAGGAGCTAAGGATGGAACTAGCAGGCCATTATCAGAACTGTTTAGTGAGTCTCTGAGCACAGGAGAGGTCCCAGAAGACTGGAGAAAGGTTTCATGTGATCCTGCTCCACAAGAGTGGTAGCAGGAGGAGGCAGGGAACTCCAGACCAGTTAGTCTTACCTCGGTAGTGGGCAAAATTATGGAGGCATTCCTTAGGAAAGGATAGTGCTACACTTGGAATCCATAGGAGCACAATATATAAGACAGTATGGGTTTACAAAGGAAGGTCCTGTCAAAATAATCTCATAGATTTCTTTGACTGGGTAACCAGAGTGGTGGACCAAGGGGAGCAATTGATGTCGCTACCTTGACTTCAGCAAAGCTTTCAAAACTGTTCCACATATAAGATTGATTAATAAGCTGGGTAGGTCTCGGTGGGTCAGAAGTTGGTCAATTGGGTGGCAAACTGGTTGATGGGCAGAAACAGAAAGTGGTGGTGAATGGTATACAGTCAGAAGAGATGCAAGTTACAAGTGGGGTACTCAGGATCAGTCCTGGGGCCAGTCCTCTTCAATATCTTCATCAGTGACACTGCAAATAGACTGGAGGGTAAGGTTTGTCTGTTTGCAGATGACACCAAGAGCTGCAACAGAGTAGATGATCCAGATGGGGTGGGCAGAATGAGAAGAGATCTGGATAAACTAGCAAAATGGTTGGAAGAGTGGCAACTGGGGTTTAACACAAAGAAGTGCAAGATCATGCACATAGGGAAGAGAAACCTTGAAGCCACCTATACGCTGGGGGAGTTGCTGGCAGTCACAAGGGAAGAAAGAGACTTGGGCATCATCATCACCAATGACCTGAAATCATCCAAGTAGACCACTAAAGCAGTAGTTAAGGCTAGGGGATGTTAGGGTGTATTAGTAGAGGTATCACAAGTCGGAAGAGGGAGGTATAATCCCTCTTTACAAGACACTGGTTAGGCCCCATCTGAGTACTTCAGGCAGTACTGGAGGTCACACCTCACAAGGACATTAACCAAATTGAGGCAGTCCAGAGAAGGTCAACCAAATGGTGCAGGGACTGCATCAGAAAACATATGAGGACAGATTAACGGAGCTCAATATGTATTTCCTGGAGCAAAGGAGGGAGAGAGTTGATATGATCAAAACATTCAAACATCTTAAGGACATTAACAAGGTGAAAGAGTCTAACATGTTTCAATATAAGAAAAATAGCAGGACAGAGGACACAGCATGAGACTAGAGGGAGGCCAATTGAGGTCATGTGAGGAAGTTCTTTTCACAGAAAGGGTGGTGGATGCATGGAATGGCCTACCTCCAGGAAGTGGTGGATATGAATACAGTGCAGGGCTTCAAACAGGCATGGGATAGGCATAAGGGAGCAATACAGATGAGTATGAAAGCTAGGCCATTGACAGAGCAAAGGCCAATGGCACATTCATAAGGTAAAAAAGAAATGGGTAGACTGGATGGGCCTTATGTCCTTAAATGCCATCATCTTCTATGTTTCTATGTCCCCCATCAGGAGCTGTTTCCTTCCTGTGGGGTCTCATGCCACCATCCTATGTGTCTCCTTTGTGGAGGTTCCCAGCATCCTCCTTGGTCTCCACTGCGGTGCCTCCATAAAGGAACCACACTGCCAGAATGACGGCGACTATGAAGAGGTACAACTGAGGGATTCACCTCTGTTCCACCGCCTCACCCTTCCCGAGCCCACTGTAGTCCAACTGCTTCTCTTCTTGGCAACCCCTGAGGCAGCGGTGGCAGCCCTGGTAGTCCCTGGGAAGGAGAGGAGGTCCCCGAATCCTGATCAACTCAGCCTGCAGTAAGCAACCTCCTCCCTCGACCAGAGAAGTGCCTGCATATGGGACAACACCGCATCCTCCAGACACACTTCTAAAGTAGAGGATGGGGCAAAGATGATGGATCTATAGTCCCTTCTGACTGGTACTATGTTACTGCTTCTCTGCAGATGTTTTTCCATCTATCTCACTTTGTATTCATTCCTACCATCAGCTGGGGTTCTCTCATTTATGGAATATCTATCCATAAATACAGACAGCATGATATAATCAGACCCCAGATGTGCTCAGTTTTGACACTGATCTGGCAGTCTGGTTTGTTTGAAAACATGAAGAAAAGGATGACATTCCATTGTCTGCAACTTTGTCTAGCAAGTGTTCTGACACTGGCACTGTACTGCAAATCATCTTAGTAGTATACAACTTTGATGCATAACTCAGCATTTTTCAAATTCCACACCAAATTTTCAACATGGCCTTTTGGGACCCCACCTCATGAACAATATGACTGTCATTATTCAACTCCTGCCAGAAAGGGATTTCACGGTCGGTGGGAAAATTCACCTTTCAGTCTGTATTGACCATCTTTCCTGCTGCTGTTCATGAGGTGGGGTCATAAGAAGGCTATGTTGAAAATTTAAATGAAATAATTAAAAATGGCAGTTATGCCCATTCATTGCAATTTTGCTACGAGCACTGTGAATTTTGGAAAATTGTAAATATTTTGACCCCAAATTTTCAACAGAGCCTTCTTATTACCCCACCTCATGTATTTCACAGCTGTCATTTTGAAATCATGGACAAAATGTTTTTCACATCTGTGGCATGGAATGGCATTGCAGTTGTGCAGAATTATGTTGTGGCAGGGATTCAAAAATCTTCTGCACTGGGTACATGAGGTGGGGTAATAAGATGGCTATTATAACAATTTATTCACTGTTGTCCTATGAATGGGAGCGCAGGCCCTTCTACAGTGACATACATATGTGCATCTATGATCTGTGCTTCCACAGGCAAATAAGGCTACTATTACACTCTCTCAAAAAGTAAGGAAATCTTTTCAAAAAATGACATTAATGCATCAGGTAGGGTTAAGGATAAAGGGCAAAAGTAGGGAAATTTACTTTTTTGATTTATTTATTTAACAAATTGGAAAGACCATTGAACCAAGGGCTCTTTTACAGAGGTTCCATGTCAAGTCACAAGAATAGTAAATTACAATGGTTTCAGTAAGTAGTACAACAAGAGGACAGTAATTACATAAACAAAAGAACAATATGGCAAGATAAATATTGTATCAAGTGCAGCCAGTGGCCTTGTCTGAAGAGGGTGAAAGGGATTACAAGGAGAGAAGTACAGAAGGTGAATTGGGGGGTGGTGGAAGGAGCAAAATAAGAGCAAGGAGGAGATTCCACAATGAAGCTTAAGCATGAAAGACCCATGGGGCGAGGTGTAGAGGGAGAGAACAAGATGAGGAAACAGAGGAGAGAGGGGGAAATAGGAGGAGGGGTAAAGGAAAGGGGATGAGATAGGATGAAAAGAGGGCAGGAATGGGAACAGGATAAGGGAGGAAGTGCTGTGAGTGGACTAGTACAGCAACAGGACAGGGCTATACAGGGGCAAAAAGTAAAGAGGGAGGTCCCAGTGCATTTAGTTGTCAGCAGAGATTAGGTATAGCAGTCACAGGATGCTATGGAAACTAGGAATTGACGTAGCTTCCACTTAAATGGTCCCAAGGTTGCAGTCATCGCAATCTCAGGAGGAAGGAATTAAATAAATTAGCAGCTGTAATTTCAATGGATCGCTGTCAAGTGAGGTTCGACAGCAAGGGACAGTAAAGTTTGGCTCACAGAACTATGTGTGCTCTGAGTGCCCGGAAGGGACTGAAAAGCTGACTGGAACCTGGTGGTAGAAGATCAAGATCTGCCTTCTTAGCCAGAAGGCAGGCTTGATATTAAATGTAAGCCTGGAGTTGAAGCCAGTTTGCTTGTTCATAAAGGTTACAAGTGTGAGTACGATACACTGCACCAGTTAGTAGATGGCATGCCTTATTCAGAGCTGTGGTGAGCCAATGTAGGGTTGTGACTGTGGCGGAACCATAAATGACCAAACCAAAGTAAATAATAGACACAATTAAACTTTGATAGCCAATCTGAGGGCTTCAGTAGTAAGGCAGTGTTTATACCTGTGAAGAAGGCCTAGGTGAATGTTAACTGCCTAGGCAACATTCTCAACATGGTTTGAGTAGGAAAGCGCATTATCCAGAGTAACTCCCAGGTGTTTAAAAGGTTGAGTCTGATCAAGAACAACATCCGCACTGTTTTAATCACCAATTGTTTGGCTTTGTGCTTGCTGTGGGTACCATGGAAGAGCATGACCTATGTTTTTGCAATTAAGCACCAACTTATGAGAGATGAAGTGGGACTCAGCTTCAGTAAAACTTTTCTGAAGTTTGGCCTGAAGGAGGGTAAAGTCAGCAGTCTTTGAGAAAATGACCACATCATCTGCGAGGAGTACTGGTTCAGAACATGATGCTGGAAGATTATTGAGGAAGGTGCTAAATAGAAGCGGTCCCAGTATCGATCCTTGAGGAACACCAGAGCAGACAGACAGTTTAGCAAAATGGTGACCCTATTTTCACCTGTTGTGTGTGGTTTGCTAGATAGCTGGTGAACCACTTTATGGCTTCTGAAGATATACCAAGCCCAGCAAGTTGATGTGTCAGCAAATGGTGATTGACCATGTCAAATGCTTTGGACAGGTCAATAAAGGTAGCACCAACAAGTTGACCCTGATCAAGAGTATGGTGAAGGAAACCTATGAATACCAGTAGGGTCTAGATGTGCTGTGCCCTTTCTGAAAACCATGTTGTTGGACAATTGTAGGTTGTATTTTCCAGGTACTCCACAAACGGTCAGCAACAATCCTTTCAAGTGCTTTGGACAATGGGGAAGAATAGATATTGGCCTATAGTTCTAGGAGTAATCTGTCACCACTCTTAAAAATTGGTGTAACCAGAGTGGATTTCCAGATCTGGGGAACTGTGAAAGTATGAGGGAATGATTGAGTAGCTTGGTGAGGGGATAGGACTTCATGTAGAGTTAGGGTAAGACGTTTTAGGCCGAGGAATCACTGTTGTCCTAGTTCCTCCTAGAACTTTACGTGGGTATGTCTTGGTCTCGCTTTCTGAGATAGCTTTGAAGTAGAAACATGGGTGGGTAAAGGCCTCTTCTGATTTGATGGATGGAGGAGCTGTGCTGGGTGGTTCAAAGAAATTTAGGGCGTGGTTTACTACGGTATGTGAAGGATGAATTAAATGTGTTGGCAATTAACATGGGGTCATGGGTGCTAGACCCATCAACATTTAACATAGTTGGAGCCTGTTTGGATGCTTTCCCAGAGATTTTCAAGATGTTTTCCAGAATTGTTTTCCTGTCCGCCCAGATCTTGGCAAGGATGTCCTTATAGTAACTTGCTTTATGCTCATGGATAGCCTTAGTACATGTGTTCCTGGCCATCTTATAGGCCTGTATGTCAGGTTGACTGCCAGAGGTCCTATCCCTATGCAAGAGGTGGTCATGATCTTTCATTTGAGATAAAAGGCTAAAAGAGATCCAGGGATTATCAAGTCCCTGATCCTACATGTCTTAAAAGGGCATGGATGTCATAGGCTTCATTGAAATTCAATGAAGTATTACAGAGCTGAGTCAATATCAGGTTTCAATGTGAAGAGGGGAGTGAGAGTGGAGGGTAAAGGAAAGGGTTTCAATGTAAGACCAGTCTGTTATCAGAGGAGAAACTAGTGTCTGCAGGTGGCCACGGAAGGGCACTCTACTTGTGATTGTTCTGGCAGGGGACTTGATAAATTTGTTAGGCCAATAACACTTAGTAGGAGAGTGATCACTGATAGTGTCGGGCAATACTTCAGAATGGGAGTTATGCGTTGGATGATTTGTTAGGACCCAGTCCAGGAGTGTGCTAGTCTCAGTCTTATAGTTTATCCTGGTTGAGTTGTTATTAACTGGTAAAGTTCAGACCTGTTAACTCATCCCTGTGCCTTCTGGCACCTGACGAAACCTGTTGACATTAAAGTCACCTAACATGGTGGTTTCTGTGTCTGTGTGTTATGACGTTAGGGTTTCCAACTCTAAAATCCTGCCTTGCCCCTGAAGTGAATGATGTCTGGAGCCTTCCTTGGGGTTGTCAACCCTAATGCTGACCCCACTGTATGCATTCATGAAACATACACACCTGTCTCCGTCACATCTTAGCTTTTCTGTTACTGCAATGTGGTGAGCGTTAGGGTCGACAACCCCAATGAAGACTCCACCCATATTTTGCTTCGGGTGGATAGGGATTTTAGGGTTGAAACCCTGACATCATAGTTCCTTACTGTTGTCACTTTACCCTGATCCCTAACTGATGCATTAATGTAGTTTTTTGCAAAGGATATAGATATACACTGTATATAAATATATTAATAGCTTTGCCCCCATTCAACAGAATTACACTATATTTTGCATGCACAGTCTGGGGAGCAAGGTATCGTGATCTGCCAGGCTTTGTTCAAGTTGGATATGCAGAGTCCAAGATCTGGATAGTGTATTTTTACAAAAATCAGGTTTTATTTCTGTTTTGTTATTGTTATCACCTACAGCCCAGACAGTTTATAATTTTGGTTTGAAATTTTCAGGGTAGAAAGGGTAGGACCCAGAATGATGGCTTTCATTGGTTTGGTGAAAAATAATAATCCATTCCCAAAGTATAAGAGTTTGACATTTTTTTCGAGCATGCTCAGTAGGGTATCTAATGTCTATTCAACAGTCCTTGCTGAGCATGCTGAGAACTGAAATTTCAAATCCATATAATTTGGAATGGACGTATACTTTTCACCAAACCAGTGAAAGGCACATCTGTTGTCAAGCCTCCGCAATTTGAACATATTTCAGATCAAAATTCAAACCATCTGGGTGCTAGACACGACAACAAAAAGCAAAAAAAATTATTTTTTAACTTTTTCCATCTAGTTCTTGGAATCTACACATCTGACTGGAATGAATCTTGCCAAGTCAAGACAACCACCCTGCAATACCACTTTGCAAAATGTTGGCAAATCCATTGAACTGTTGAAGGTTCAACATGAAACCCTCTGCTCAACTATAGTGGCGCTTACCATGCTATTACAGTATATACTGTATTATATTTGCATGGTAGTGCAGGTATAGCTAGGTTGGTGGGCCACTCTATGTTAAACCCCAAAGTTTGCATGTTAATAACTTTTCAGCCGTTTGTCCGATTTGCCTGGCATTTTGCGTGCATGGCATCCAACCATAGATCTCTGGATGTGAGCGTTTCATTCAGGTCGGATGTATGGTTGCAGAATGGTAAAGTGTCACAAATGTGAAAAATCCGAAACTTTTGTGCATTTCTTTGTCAGCTCCACAGACCGAACTGTGCATCTGGCTGTTTAAATGTGCATTTGTATATGTGGCCTGGGTCAGGGACGTGCCTTTTGAAGATTTGGTGAAAAATAGGAATCTGTTCAAAAATTAGGCAAGTTGTTCCTGTACCATTTTAGCCTATGGGAAAATTTATATGTGCATTGCAGAAACTTTTAGTGAACACTTTTTGTTTTCGTGCTCCCAAATTTTGTTTTCGTGCTGCCGCCATCTTGTTTTCAGTTAGTGAGAGACAAAATGTTGCAAATCAAAAACAATGCCATTTGGTAAAGCCAACAGTTGTGTTTACCTAATTGAGCCCTTGGGAAAATGACCCTGGCATTAGTTTTTCTGCAGGCACTCTGGCAATATGTTTTTCAAAATTTTCCCACCATATGTTGCTTTTGTTGCCGTGGCAACATCTTTTGTTTTCGCGCAACGACTCGATCGAAAAAAAAGTAATCTGGCAACATTTTTTGTGCATGAAAGCATTTCATTATAAGGTATAGGGATGTCATGAAACATTTTGTTTTCATAAAACAATTTCGAAAACATTGTCCCATGTGTTATTTTCTTTGTCATTTCATTGTGCCAAGGTGGATTGTGCTTTTGGGCTGAAATTTGCAGGTGGCAAACCTTGATCCCACAGATGTGCCTTTGGTGGTTTGGTCCCAAAACTTTCAACAGGCCCATAGTTACAGCATTCTGAAGTTGAGAAATTTCCCATAGGATAACATTGCAGCACCTGTGATGACTTTCAGTGCCCGTATCTTGAAAACAATTCGAGATATGGATTTCTACTGTAGCTTAGTCCACCTTTAGGTGGACTAAGCCTCGTAAGAAGTTTTGAAGTCATAGATTACATCTGCAGTGGAATTCTTTGCATAGTTGCTATGATTATTGAAATATTGGCAAATAAATGTTATAATGGTTCTTTTTCAGTACTATAGGGCTGCTGTATGGCTCCGTATTTATGTGTAAGTGGGAGCGCAGGACCCAGGAACCCAAACTCCCACATATGCATACCATTACACAAAAATGGGCAATGTGAAGGAGTGCTCCCACAAACACATACTATTAACCACTTACGTTACAGTGTGTCAAAAGAAGGAAATTCATTGCAAAAACTTTGTTAATGCATCAGTTAGGAGTTGATAGCACAGTAACAAATGCATGGAAATTACACATTATGGTTACCACCCATACCACCTACCCCCACTCCTCTCCACCCTCCACACATCAACAGGCATCGGGTGTGCCATGGGGTCATCAAGCTTAACTCTCACTCCATTCTCTTATACTGCAGCATGCCAGCTTCTTTACACATGAATGGGGTGAAAGTTTGCCTGATGATTCAAGGCACACCAGTTGGTGTGTGGAAGGTGAGGGGGATGGAGTGGTGAGGGCTGGTAACCCTAGTATGAATTTCCATGCTTTTGTCGCTGTGCTATCAACCCTAACTCATGCATTAACAAAGTTTTTTTGCAATGAGTATAGATATACACTGTAAATAAATATATTACAGTGATAACTTTGACCCCTTTAACAGAATTGCACTAAATTTCTCCATGCACAGTTTGGGGACAAGGTGTCTTGATTTGCTAAGCTTTGTTCCAGTCAGATGTGAGGACTCCAAGACAGTGCATGTTTAGGAAAATGTGTTTTTTGCTATTTTTGTCATCACTTATAGCTCAGATGGTTTTGAATTTTGGTCTGAAATTTTTAGGATAGAAAGGGTATGCAGCAGAATGGAGACTTTCATTGGCTTGGTGAAAAATATAAATCCATACACAAGTTATAAGCATTTGAAATTTTGGTTCTGAGCATGGTCAATAGGGTTATGAAATGTCTATCCTAAAGACCCTACTGAGCATGATCAGAGCTCCTACGACTTGGCAACGGATTAATATTTCTTCACCAAAACAGCAAAGCACATCTGTGGCCAAGCCCTTTCTATCCTGCAAATTTCAGACTGAATTCCAAACCATCTCTGTGTCAGGCAGATCAGCAAGGCAAGAGAAAAAGAGACTGCTGTGGTTCTCTAGAGAGGTAGCGGAAAAGTAAGAGAACAAAAATAGCCTTTAGAAACTCTAAAAGAACTCAGAAGGAGGGGAATGGGGAGAGTTACCAAGGGAAACAAAGGGAGGCAGGGAAAGCAGTCAAGAGTGCAAAAGTGAAAACAGAGGAAAATATAACCAAATCAGTGAAAAAGGCAATAATGATTTTTTAGATACGTTAGTGAAAAGAGGAAGTCCAAGGAGAGATAGTAAGACTGAAAGCGAAGTAGGAATTTCTTTAGAAGAAGACCACCAAAAAGTGGACATATTTTTCAAATACTTCTATTCAGTATTCACAGAGGAGGGTAGGAAATGGACCATTGTTACAAGACAAGGGCATAAAGGGTCAGGAGATGGACACTGGCCCTTTCACAGTGGAAAGAGTCCTAAAGAAGTTGTCAACGTTAAATGTAAGCAAGGCAATGGGTCCAGATGCGGTGCATCCCAGGTTCATGAGGGAGCCAGGGAGAAACTGGCGGCACCTCTGAAAGCCCTGTTCAACCAGTCACTAGGCAAGACAAGGCATTAGCAGTCATAAGACAGGAATGAGACCTGGGGTTATCATTTCTGATGACCTGAAGGTATCTAAATAGTGTGAAAAGTCAGTGGAAAGGCTACTGGAATGCTTAGATGCATTAGGAGGGTATCAATGCAGGGGCCACCTCAGATGTGTCAAGTTTTTGTAAAATCTGTAAATGCATGTCCAATTTTCCAATTGTCTGTGACAGATCCCCTCTGTGACTGGACACTTCTAATGGTATTCTCCTCTCTCTGTTTCAGTTGCCACGCTAGTACCTTCCTCCCTATCTCCATCAAAATAAGGTTGACTCTACCCAACGATAGGTTTCATTCTAATTGTGCAGAGCTGAAGGTGTTGTACCTACATTTTGTATTTGTAATCTCTGGTACAGCCCAGGTGTGGGGTGGGACATGTGGGCCCGCTTAGAGCCTGAATCTTACCCTCAAGGAACTTAAGATGCTTGTCTTCCACTTTCCTTCTAAATGCTGCATATGAAATGGTCTGACCTCTTATATGCCTTGAGTACCTCCACCTTGCTGCATGTGTGATCTCACCTTCCCTCTTCTGAGTAAGGAAGTCTATGATGGTGTTACGATATATAGGCAACGATGTCCCATCCTCAAAAGCACTGGGTCCAACCTCCAAGGCCGAAGACAGGCTTCATGGACCCACTTTGGTACAAGCCACCCAGAGGCACAAGGTCAGAGATTAGCGTAGGGCTCATAGTTTACTTTGTCCATTGATGGGACACTTGTTCTTGACACCAGAAGTCTGTCCAGCTGTGCATATTATTGATGGGAGTGGAATAGTACTCCTGTTCATGGAATTTTGATGTCTCCAGATGTCAACTAATTTGTAGAAGGCCTCAATTTCCTTCATGACCCTAGTATTTTTGGACATAGCTACTGGGGTTGGATAAGACCTATCTAATAACGTGTCCCCCACATAACTGAAATCCCTCCAAAACCAAGAGCCCTAAATGGCACCATATCAAGTTCTAGTTTGTGTAAAATCTTGGATCTTCTGTATTAGGACTCAGAATTGACCCCACAGCTATGTGTTCTCCTGAATGTAATCTCAACTGTGCCAAGGCATATCTTCCTGTGGATCAGTATAGTAGTGGAGAACCTCACCTGTGTAGCCCCTAGGTAGCCAAATTACTGCCCAGCACACCACTGCAGAGTGAATAGTCGCTATCCATTCCCCATGAGGTGCTGATTTTTCAATCTGGGGTGTCATATGGGTTTCTTGCAGGAGGGCTATGGTAGTTCTGAGCTTTTTAAGAGGGTCTGAACCATTTGCCGCTTAAGTACACTTTTCAAACTAGGAAGTATTTTTCACAGAGAGGGTGGTGGATGCATGGAACAGCCTTCCTGAGGAGGTTGTGGGGTCTAAAACTGTGGGAAAATTCAAGAATGCATGGGACAGACATAAGGCAATTTTTGTGGGGGTAGGAAGAAATAGGCTGTTGGTTAAATAGGATCTGCAGCTTATCCTCTAGGTAGGAAATGGGCAGACTAGGTGGGCCAAGCGGTCCTTATCTGCCACCAAAGTCTATGTTTCTATGTTTCTATTAACATTCTAAGTTATGATATTCAGGGTGGCTGCCATAGTGAACTGTTAGAACAATAATCCATCACACTCTCACCCTCTTTTAGGAGATCTAGTTACTGTATTAGTTGTCTTACCTGTTTTTCCATAACCAAGTACAAGTATCCTAATATCATTAACAAACATTAAACTAACAAGAACATGTTTCATAACTTTTCCCTGTTTTCTCCCCCAAGAACTCCCCAGCCCCAGGGCTGCCCTTTACCTCTCTGTTCCAACTGTTAATACCTTTTTCCCTTAATACATAAACTTCCCAAGGTGACCCATCCTTCCCTCTGGTAGTGATCGTATGCATGCACTGCATGCACTGTAGGGGTTGAGCTTGTACCCACTGTATTACAACTGATCTGCAATAGAAATTTGTAACTGTGTCTTGTGGTCAGTTGGGAAAGGGTGATCGCCCTCCCATCCCGCCCACTGCTTGACAGCACATATTTATTCTTTATGGCACTCACCTCCCATCCCCTCCCCACAACACAATCAACCTAAGATTTCCAGGACAATGCAACAGTGACTCACAGTATCCCCACCATCCTTCTCCTGCCTACATCCAGTCCCAAATTTCTCCTCCCCCACCCCGTAACCAGAAATCAAAGATACCTTCCCTGGTGCTCATTTGTACACATTAACACGAGCCTTTCTGGAGGCTAGGCCATGCAGTAGTAAGTAACAGGTCCCTACAGCTTGACCCCATGCAGCTTTTCAACTCCCCCTCCGCTACCTGCACCCCAGTGGCACAGTCAGAGGTGTAGGTGTAGTCTCCCAATCATTCATTAATCAACAGGATTCTCTTATTCAACCTAGTGCAAATCCAATGACAGTCCCCTTCTCTTTCAAATTTGTGGGTTCTATTGTCTAAGTCATTGACAGGTTAAGGGGTCTGAGGCACATAGATCACCAGAATGGGGAGGAGCATCCAGGGTGACTCCACTTTCATCAGGAACCCCAATTATCACATGATTTATTTAGTGCTACCTGCATGAGCAGCTCTGTTCTCAGATCTGACAGCACCCTCGCCGTTACCGCACCCCTTGGCACAGTCAGAAGGTGGCAGAAAAGGACCTTGGGCGCAGATAAGGAATAACACCATACAGAGAAATCGATCCATACCGGATCGTTGTTTGGTGGAAAGCCAAATTCATCAAAAGTAGGCAGGGAGCTCACAGTCCAGAACTGCCCACGCTGCCACCGGCTAGCAGGTCAATTCCTGTGTTGCACATAGGCTCCAGACCCATGACTATGCCCTTGTCTCTGGCACTCACCACCCCTGGAGCAGCTTTCAAAGATCTTTAGCCCCAGTATAGATGGTGGGCCAGCTGTGGCACCAGGGACATAAATGGGTGTTTTACTATCGTGCTGTGACATCTCAGAAGCTGACATCCCTGACAGCAACAGACACAATGCAGTGTCGGCATTGTACTGTCAGGGATGTCAGCATGTTTTCTTCAAGGGCTTCACCCCCAAACACCCATGTGGGGCACCACCCCCACTGCCCCAGTCTCTAAATATACAACTCGGAGTCGGAGTTGTCTCGGGAGAAGCATAGCACTGGGAGATGCACTGCTGGTGTCTGCAGGGACCAGTATAGTGACCTGATAATTTTGTAGAAAATCTGTCACTGTGCTGGTTCTTGCAGTCAGCGTGTGTCAACCTATGATCAGCATACCATAAAAATTGGGGTAGAGGAGCACAGGCTCCAGTATATCCCAGTAGCATCTGTTTAATCTTTGAGGTTTGGCCTGGGAGAGTCACCTGCAAGTATGAGAGGAAGATCTAGAGGAGCCGTGGCCAATTTCATGGTAATGTAAAGAAACTGACATGACAGCTCTCTAAGTTAGGGCATTGGGTGAGCCTGGGATCGCCCTTCTTCTGCTGCCATCTCCTGCTGAATGAAGTGTTCCACCTCTTGCGGAGTCTCACAGAAATGTGGTGGCTTACTTGGCCTGGTGATGTGAAGTCTGGAGGGGTAAGGTGGGCAAATTCTCAGCCTTGCAGGTGTAGCTTTGACTTTACTCCATTACATTTTGTGATGGAGCTGCAAGTCCCAACTGCAGTTCTGCATGACAAGGACCCCCTCCCCGAAAGCTGTTGGCCCATTTACTTTAGCAGCTCTGTGGACTCATTCCTTATCCATGTATTGCAAGTATTTTATTAAAAATTGTCTAGGATGCTCTTCTGCTCAGGGTTTTGGTCCTGTGTGATGCACCCTCTCTATTTTGAAATCAGCTTCTGTGTCTCTGAGCTTTAATTGTTTCACCAGCCACTTATGCACTTCTGCTCCTGGCTTTGGCTTCTCCGTTCCCTCCGGTAGACTGATGATTTTGATATTGGATCTCAAGACATGTTTTCAAGGTCGGCTGATTTTACTGAGCTTCAGTTATACATTTTTTCAAGTCATTCCTTTCCTGGAGAGATTGGAAAACAGATCTTCAGCATCACTCACTTCTCGAGTTCATCCAGCATCGTGGCATGTGTGGCAGAGGTTTCAGAAAGCCCTGTAACTACAGATTGCAGGTGGGTTATTTGTAGGGTTATATTGTCAAACCCTACTGTCATGTCGTCCTGCATTTGTGCCAGCATGGCAGGCATTCTCAAGATTTTTCTTCCCTCCGCCATGATGCCTCCTGAAGTTGAATCAGATACATAGTGCCTCCTTGCCACTTCGTGGCTTGGTGCTATAATTCCTGAGTGATAGTGTGCCTGAAATTGCAGTTTGGATTGGCTGGTATTAACCTTAGTGGCAGCAGCTTGGTTTTACTTGCTATGAATGTTGTTTGAGGTTTGTCTGTGCTGTTAATCTTTCTTTTTGCTATATAAAAGATTTAGCCCATGCAGTGCTGTTCTAGGAAGCATCTACCATCTTGTCTGGTTGGCCATGCCCCCCGACACAGAGTTCAGTAGCTTTTCAGTTCCTCTTTATTGTAGCCCACTGTTCTTCTATTCCCCTAGTTTACATATCCCTGCAATGGCATCCCTGAGGCATTCTCCATTTTCTTAAAATTGGCTCTCCTGAAGTTCAGGACTTTCGTCCTCATGTGGTTTGATTCTGGTCCTGTACTTATGTTGAATCACACTGTCAAGTGATCACTGGTCCCCAGGTGGTCCCCACTGTAACTTTAGCAATGCTGTCCCCATTTGTCAGTACTAGGTCCAGCAATGCCCCCTTATGAGTGGGTTCCTTAACCAGTTGCCTGAGGAACACCCCTGCAAGGAGTCCAGGATGTCACTGCTCCTGATCGTTGCTGCAGCATGGAGGCTCCAACCACATTCGGCAGATTAAAGTCCCTGCTAGTAACACGTTCCTTGTGAGCCATCTTATGGATTGCTTCCATTTTCTTACCCATTTCTCCCCGTGATGGAGGCCTGTAGACCCCCCATGCAAGAACTACCTTTCCTCTTTTCAGGGTAACCCGCAGCACTTTTGCACCCTTCTTCCCCTTCTGTATTTCTATAGTCTTTATGTTGTTTCACATAAAGAGCCACTCCTCCCTTTCTACCCTGTCTTTTCTAAACAGATTATATCATGATATAGCCACATCCCAGTTCTGGTTTTCATTAACCGGGTCTTTAGAGATATTCAGCTTTCAGCAGATATCTTGTTCAATGCAGCACTGGTGATGTACAAATCAGATAAAGTATGGATGCATGATAGAACTATGTAGCTCATTCCATCTTTAAAACTGATCTACTGATATCAGTCATTACAGCATCCAGACACAAATGTTACGACTTGTGAATTGACACTGCATATGCAACACACAGTGGAAACTGTTTGCGTGTTATGTATATGTCTTTCAAAGCTGAAATTTAAGTGTACATCTTTCAGTGATTTAAGGCTGCTCAATGTTGTCAAACCTCACAATGACGTTTTCAACAATAGTTTTCTGGACATTGTATTGAAGGTCAATAATGTTCCCCATAGCACCATTAACAAGCCCAGATTCCATGTGCAAATTACATCAAAGCATAACTGATGCATTCTTACATGCCATCAGAACTGACATCAGGCCAGCAGTTCTTAAAACATTAATGTTTAATTCCTTTAACTCATTCACTCCGGTAACCATCTGTAGGTGGCAGCAGAAAATACCCTTCACTCTGGTAAACATCTGTAGTTGGTGGCAAATCACTCACAGTCCTTCCGGAAAATGTCTGTGGATGTCACCAGTTTGGATGTATATATTCAGCCAGCCAATCAACTTTGGGCTTATTTAAGTATTTCTAGGGTACTTCACTATCTGCTTATCATGTATGGATACAGAATTTGGTGTTAATACAGTATGTTACATGTTTTCAAAAAAAAAGGGCTTATGTTGTTTTATTTTTAAAAATCAGCTTTTTCTGTATTTTGGCTAGTATAAAAAAACAAATTGATTAGAACTGTATGCATACCTCCGTTAGAAAGGTAATTTTGTGCTAAACAACTTTGCCCTACCACTTTGTGTAGCTGTTATTGTTCATGAGGTATTCACATTTGTTTATGATATGGCTGCCTTTTGTCCACCAAGCCTCACAAAAGCAATTTAAATAAAACAGTTACAAATATAGTACATGTTTTATATTAGAAAACTTGCTTTTAGTACAGAATTACTTTATCCCTTTTTATCATGTATGGATACATAATTTGGTGCAGATATGTTACTGTAACCGCCACCACCATGGGTTTTTACCAACAGGATCCAGGTAAACTATTTTTTTCACCTCCTCCTTTATACAAGGTCAAGAAGGCCAACACAATAACTGTGGGTAGAGTGCCCCTTCAGAGAATGACTATAAACAGAATCCAGCAGAAATAGTAGAATTGCCCTTTTAAATAAAACAAGCAGTCACTAATTCTATAAAATATAAGCTTTACTAAAATACTATAAGTATTTACAACTTGATTTATGTACAGTCAGGTAAAATGATTACAGTTTACTAGAAATTAAAATAAATGTAAGTTATACAAGACAGGTTGCAAATAGTAGAATCTGAGCTATTCTCACTTTAAAACCAATGTCTTTTCTTGCTACTGTCTAAAGAAAACACTGTTCCTTAAGCTGCCATTCTTAGCAGACTTCTAGCTGCAGGGCTCTGGCATTTCAGATATTCCAAATCCAAGAGAATGATCCTTCTTACAGCCCCTCAATATATTTCTCACTCCTGTGGGAGGGGGTCTCACTCACTTTGAGTGACAGTTTCATGTTGTCCCAGCCCTCTTTGAGTGTGCATGTGTCTTCACCATTCAGCACCTCCTTGCTAACATTATGACATGCACCTGGATCCTTTGGCTAACATGGGAACATCTCCAGGAAGGAGTCCCTCTGGGATTATTGCTTTATTGCCTTCTCCCTAGCTTTCCTGTTAACTTTCCCATGAGAACCATCAGTCCCTCTACCCATGCTGACATAAGCTGTCATATACTACTTGATCATGTGATCTGTAGCCATCTTGGACCTGAAGCAGATACAGATTTAGAAAAGAATAAATGAATCAAAGGAATACATAGCTTTGGTCCCCTTTCTGTCACATATCTCCCTCAAGAAATGAAGGTGTGTCCTTTGTGCAACCCAAGAGGTACTGCCATTAATGTAGGGTCTGGGGAATGCTTAAAGGAATATAACATTCACTTAGCCTTGCCTTGATAGTCTGTCTGTATTTGCATTTTGTGCCCCACTTTGGTGCTGAATGATTATATTATATGATTATAGTACCAAACTCCAGCACAATAACCTTGTGTTTTGCCCTCTAGTCATATGGAGCCATGTCAAGGGGTTATGATCTGTGACAACAGTGAACTCCCTCCCATATATATATGGCTGCAGCTTCTGAAGGGCTTATACTATTCCCAGACATTTCTTCTCCACTGTGGCATTTACTGTTCCTGTGCAGAAGCTTCTGGCTTAGATACACTATGGAGTTCTCCATCCCCTGCAGTGTAACCTGGCTCAGGACAGAACCCAGCCCATTGTCTGAGGCATCCACATGTACTGTGAACTTTAAGTCATAATCGGGGCTAACAAGCATGGATGACCCTCATAATACCTTCTTTAACTGTCAGAATGCAGACTTACTGTCCTCTGTCCAGAGAACTGTTTCAGGCATTCTGTTTTTTGTCAGTCTGTCAGGGGTTTGGCCACATCACCGTAGTGAGGACAAACCTCCTGTAGTACCAGTTGTGCCCAAAATGCCCTACCTGTTTCTTTGGCAGGGGTGGGCCAGGCCTGGATGGCATCAACCTTCACTGGCTCTGGATGGTTGTGTCCACTGCCAAACCGGTGCCCAAGGTAGGAAACTTCAGCCATGCCTACTTGGTATTTTTCCACCTTAACTGTCAGCCCTGTGGCCTTCAGTCTGTGGAACACTTCCTCTCATGCCTGACATGATCTTCCTAAGTCTAGCTGTAAATGGTGATGTCATCCATGTAAGCCAGTGCACAATTACCTGCCTAGCTAGGATGCAATCCACAAGCCTCTGGAAGGTTGTGAATGTATTTTCATTCCAAATGGAATTACTCTGAATTAAAATAAGCCATATGGGTTAACAGAAGCAGATCTTTCCTGGCTGCAGGGGTTAATGGCACCTGCCAGTAGCCCTTTGTCAGGTCTATTGGTGTCAGAACCAGGACTCCCCAGCCATTCCAAGGTCTCATCCATTTTGGGCATGGGGTAGGCATCATACTCTGTACAGCTGTTGAGCCTTCAGAGTTGACACAGAATCATGTGGTTCTGCCTTTCTTGACGTTCAGGACCACAGGCAAAGCCCAGGGGCTAGTGGACTCCTGGATCACTCCAAGAGCCAATATCTCCCTAAGTTCCTCCTGCATGGTCTTCTTAACCCTCTTGGTACCATGTAGGGGACTGCCTCTAGCAACTTAGGCCCCAGTGTCCACATGGTGTTCAGCCATTATGTTGTATCCTGGATTCCCCATGAACATGTCCCCAAATTCTTGCAGCACCCCTCTTATCTCCTCACGGCCTGGGTCAGTGTCAGCTGCCCTGAGAGGATGAGGTTTTCACTAGATCCCTCCCAGGCTTCCTCGAGGAGGTCCACCAGGGAATCAGACCCATTTGCTCCTCTGGCATGTTGCACATGGTGAGGATCATTTCCTCCCTATCATAGTAAGGCTTCATCATGTGAACATGATATACCTCTGTCTGCGCCTTCTGTCAGGCAGCCCTACTACATAGTGAACATCACTCATTTTCCTGATTATGGAGAATGGACCTCTCATGCTGCCTGCAGTTTATTGTGTTGGACTGGGACAAGTACCATCACTGCTGCCTGACTTTGTTCTCTCGGGCTCTGGCCCCACTGTCATACCAGGCTTTCAGTTGCTGTTGTGCAGTGGCTAAGTGCTCCTGGCTGAGCCCATGAGCTCCTTAACCCTGGCCCTGAAATGTGGATATACTCCTGAATAGACTCCCTTGGTAGGCATGGTTACCTTCACATTCATTCCTGACTAAATCTAGAGGCCCTCACCCTGACCAAACAGGAGCTCAAGGCGAGAACCCTCTGGACTCCTGTGGAACTTCCTGTATGCAAACAGGAGGTGGGGCAAATATTTGTCCCACTCACTTTTGTGCTGGTCAGCAAATGTCTTGAGCATAGTTTTAATGGTTCCATTGAACTGCTCAACCAGGCCATTTGTCTTGGGGTGATAGGACAAAGCATGGAGCTGTTTCACCGCATTTCTCCCACAAACTGGTTATTAGGATGACATGAAATTTGTCCTTGGTCTGACAAAATTTTCTGGGAAATCCCACTCAGCTAAAGATTCCCAGGAGCTCATCAGCCACCTTTTCTGCCTCAGTAGAGGACACGTCCACTGCCTCGGGGTACCTGGTTGCATAATCCACAACCAGTATGTATCATTTGCCCATGTGACTTGGGGTACTTAGAGGCCCCACTATGTTCACAGCTACCTTCTTAAAGGGTTCATTGATAGGCAGGGCGTAAGCTGCCTTAGCCTTGTCCCTGCTCTTTCCAACCCGCTGACACTGTAGACAAGTCCGACAGCAATTTGTCATGTCTGTGTACATGCTTGGCAAAATGAAATTGTTGGTAGGCTGTTTTTGTGTGGTTAATACCCAAGTGGCCTGAAAATTAATGTCATAGGCCAGGGCCAGAAACTGCTTTTGGTAGTCCCAGGGGACTACCAGCTGCTGGAGTACCTCTCCTCTAGCTCCCTTTATGGTGTACACTCCTGTACAACAGCCTATTTTCCCAATAAACTTACTTTTTACTCCTTGAGAGCCTCAGCATTATCTGCTATCTCTCTCAGTTTTTGGAGGGTAGCATCAGCCTCTGTGCCCTGCCCAGCTCCTCCCATCTGACCCTCCCCAGTTACCCTTCTGGAGAAAAGTTGCCCCTGGTGGCAACCTCCTCTGCATGCAGCTGGGACTAAGGGCTGCTACTTCTAGCTAGCCCTTCACCCACATTAACCAGTTCCTCAGCTGCTGAGGGATGGTTCTGGATTGGCCGTGTCAACCCTCTTCCTCTCAGAAGCTTGCCCTTTGCCTAGATATGGCTAGTAACACATACTAGGTTTTCCTGTGGTCAAAATCCTTCCCCATGATCACATCTACAGGGAGATCAGGTACAACTCCCACCTCCTTTACCCTATGGCAGCCCCCCAGCTCAGGGAAAACCCGAGCCATTGGCACTTGGACCACTGGACCCATGACTCCCGAATCTTGGAGAAGTGCCCTGGCAGAATCTGCTGTTCCTGGATCAGATCCTACTCACCATGGAGAAAGAGGCTCCCATGTCCCTCAATCCCTGTGTTACTGTCCCACTGACTAGAATAGGGTGCATATGCTTGGTGGCACTACAGTATAGTGTATGCATGAGTTTACCAACTCGATGTACTATCTTGGCCATCCCTTCTCCCTGGCTTTTGCCCTTGACTCCTGTTTATTTTTTTAAGCTTTATTTATGCATCCAGACCCCGGCATCCTTCAGGAGTTCACTACGATACTACCCTAACTCCCGGCCTGAACCCCTGCTTCTCCTAGACTGTCTCTCCAGAATGACCTAGGCAGGCCTGACCCCCGGGATCACCTCCAGGGCTGGTTCCGCCTCCCCCTGGTGGTCATCTCCTAAGTGTGAGGTGCCTTACCTTCAGTCGTCGTGTTGGCTATGGAGAGACCCATGACATGGCCGGTATTGGGATGTGGGTGTTTCACTGGGGCCATGTCATCTCACTGGTGGTCTATAGGGATTTTCTTGTCTTGCCCCTCAAGTGAAGCTGTGCAATGGTGTCATCGGCTGCCCCATAGATGCCTGCCACGCTTCTCCTGATTCTTGTTCCTGTGCTAGTAGTACCTCCGTTCTCCACCAGGGGTCTCTACTCTGCTGGAAGACTCTGGATCCCTCCCAGGGAGAGGACAGCTGTCCCATGGATGCTCAATCCATCTCCATGCCCTGCCGACCCCCAGTGCCAGGGCTCGCTCCCAATCCCGTGCTGCTGGCATGGCACGAGATGTGGCATCCAGTGCCTCAACCTCAGTGCCACTGGGCTGGCTTTACTTCTGTTTTTAGGGCAGTCATAGGATAGATGCCCCACTTTCTGGCAAATCTGGCATTCCTTTGCTCCCTGCTCCTTGTTCCTCTTAGAACCGGTGGGCTCTATTTTGGGCTTGGGGCAGGCTGGTTTCTTTAAGCTGCTCTCCTTGGGTCCCTTTAAAATCATGTGCTGCCCCACTCTCATAGTTCTTATGTTGCAATGTGGTTTCTGGCCACATACAAATTGGCACTTTCTGATGCCTCTTGCAGAGTTCCATGCCCAGTCCAGTAGGCAAATGCACAGGTCATCTGGTACAATTTTAAGAAACCATTTCCTAAAATTTAATCTTTAACCTTCTGTACAGTCCTTGCCTTAGCCCCATCTACCCAGTGGTCTAAATAAGCCCACATTTGGACATGTGGTTGTATATAGCTGTCTCCTGGGCCTTTTTAACTCTCTAAATTTCCATCTATAAGCCTCAAGAGTCAGTTCAAAATATTTTAATAGCATTCTTTTAACTTTATCATAGTCCATGCAATCATTACAGTCCATTCAAGCAAATGCATACAAAGCATGACCAGTAAGCAATGGGGTCAGGTGGATCATCCAAGAAGCCTTGTCCAGTTTAAATTGCCCACAAACCCTCTCAAATGATTTTAAAACAATCCAGATCATCACTCTCCGGTACTTGGAACAGTTTAGAATTAATCATGGCTTCGTGGGTTGGAACCCCTTTGCCATTACTTATGGTTTGCCACAGTGTTTGCTAGTGCAGTTTTGCATCTCGATCTCGTGCTGCTCTCTCTCTCTCTCTCTCTTAGTCTGTTCTTCTCTTTAGTCTGCTTGTTCTCTCTCTCACTTAAGGATCTCATGCTGGTGAATCTTTCTCTTTCCTCTCACATAAGGATCTCATGCTGGTGAATCTTTTCTTTTCCTCTACCTCCAGCCTTATTTTCTGCCTTTCAGCCTCCAGCCTTGCCCTCTGCAGTTTGGTATCCTGCAGTGAAGCTCTGCCTTCAGCATCTCAAGTTGTAGTTGTGTCACAAGGTGTCCCCTTGCTCAGCCACTGTGACCTTAGTCTCTACCTGGGTCACTGTCCTCAGTGACCGCCTGCAGATCAGGTATTGGGGCCATGCCCATTTGAGACCATCTGCACTCTTTGTCATGCCTCATAGACAATCCCCTCTATGCACAGATCATGAAGTTGCTGTACATGAAATTGACATAGCCTGAGGAGTTCATATTCTCTAGCTACACTGCACTAAACTGTCTAGAAATAGAAAAAAGTAGTAAATAATGCACCTTTTGAAATCCTGTTTTGTGACTGCTAAGGTATATTTCTCGTGGCACTTCGCTACCAGTCTGCTATCTCTCTCAGAGTTCTTACCTCACAGGAAAGCACACTGTCCCGTGCTCTGCACTGCACTGGTACTAGTTTCCACACTGATCCCACCACTCTGCTAACCAATGTGACACAAATCGCACACCAGGAACTTCAAGTTCACTGCCACCACTGTGGGTTTTACCCACAGGACCCAGGAAACCTTTTTTAACCTCCTTTGCACAAGTCAAGAAGGTCAACATTTACCTCCTCCTTTGCACAAGGTCAAGAAGGTCAACACAATAACTGTGGATAGAGTGCCCCTTCAGACACAGACTGCAAACAGAGTCCAGCCAAAATATTAGAGTTACCCTTTTAAATAAGACAAGCAGTCACTGATTCTATAAAAACAGACTTTACTAAAATACTACAAGTATTTACAGCAGGATTTATGTACAAACAAAATGATTACAGTTTACTATAAATTAAAATAAATGGAAGTTATACAAGGCAGGTTGCAAATAGAAGAATTTGAGCTATTCTCACTTTAAAACCTATGTCTTTAACTGCTGCTGACTGAAGAAAACACTGTTCCTAAGCAGTTTTTCTTACCAGACTTCTAGCTGCAGGGCTCTGGCATTTCAGATGTTCCAAGTCCAGAGACAGAGCCTTCTAACAACCCCTCAATATATTTCTCACTCCCTGTGGGGAGGAGTCTCACTCACTTTGAGTGACAGTTTCATGTTATCCCAGCCTCTTTGAGTGTGTATGTGTCATCACCCTTCAGCATCTCCTGCTAACATTCTGACATGCATCTGGATCCTTTTTCCAACATGGGAACATCTCCAGGAAGGACTCCCTCTAGGATTATTTCTTTATTGCCTTCTCCTAGCTTTCCTGTTAACTTTCCCATGAGAACATCAGTTCCTCTACCCATGCTGACATAAGCTGTCATATACTACTTGATCATGTGATCTGGTAGCCATCTTGGACCTGAAGAAGATGCATATTTAGAAAGCATAAATGAATCAAAGAAATAAATGACTTTGGTCCTCTTTTTTGTTACAGTAGCACTTACGGTTCTTGAGGTATTCACATTTTTATGTTATGGTGCATATGGTTTCATTTTGCTTAGAAGGCCCTGGATGCAGTGTTAAGGATGTGGAGGGCAAAGTTGTGGAACTCTCAGAGTTGCTGTGGAGTGGTGAGTTTAACATTTTCCATGTTTTCATCAGATTTCACATTAGGCAAGTGCCATCAATGAAATCAATTGTCAGTGTTACAACTGGCTGTCCTTTATTTTTAAGCATCAGTTGGTTGAATTCATCACACTGTTTCAGCCTAGGCATTAAGCATACAACACAAGTAATTGTAGAAGACAATTCACTAAACAGATTAGCAGCTTCTGTAAATGAACTCTGTCCACTGCCAATTACTCTCAAAGTCAGCATAGTATGACTTGAAAGAGGCAACTTTCTAATTCTTGCCTCTTCAAATATGCATCTGTGCACAATATCATCACCCTGATGCATGTTTTGCTTCAGTCTGGCATATGAGAACAACTCCCTCAGGTTCACTCCACTAATGCAGCCAATTGCTTTCTTGGCCTCTGCAATGCTGAGGGGTGAAAACACATGCTTTCCATTGACAAGTGCAAGTTATAGTAGATCTCATAGAACAACTATATGTTTACAGCAAACAGAATTTCATCATCGGCTCCCAGAATCTCAAGTAATTGAAAATGGATAAAGACAAGCAAGACATTGGACACCATGCTCATCTCATCCACAGTCAGTAGTTCCATATTGTGAAACATTGATTGCAGCTCACTTGCCATTTCAAATGACAGTTTACTTACTCACCATGTTTTCCATGCTCAACAGATAGACATAAACATATGGTGAAGAGTGACTGCCTATGTTATGTGCAACAAGTCCAGCAGGAGCAGCAACATGAATGGACAATGATTCTCCTGTTAATGTCCTTATTTTTGAAGTCATTGCTTCAATGAGAATAAGAAAATGCTTGCCTGTGCCAGCTGCACCACTGACAAACATGCAAATGCATTTCTGATTATTACAAGAGCATTCTTTGTTACTGTGCTGAATTCCATGTGAGACAGCTTTTGTGGCAGCATTGTACACATATTTTTGTTCTTGTTTAAGTGCTGTTCTTTTGCGGCAATGTTGCTTTCTCACTGATATCCTTGCTGCATAGCTGTCTCAGACATCCGTATCAGTGTGTCATTCATAGGGTGGGTCACCTAATATCCCTGTGCTTCCATGTCAACATTCTCTTGTGAGTTGACTGGGGTATCTTCATCCCAGCTTCTTGCTTTATCAAGCTGATCTTTCATAACTGTAACCTGTGAATGTAACTATCTGACTTTTCAGATCAGAATGTTTCACATGACCAACTGAACTCATCCTCATATGTATCAGAGTCGCTCTTGAGCAGGCCTTCATCTCCATGGTTTAAACAAGAGAATAACAAAATAGTATTGTTCTACCTTCTCAGGAGATTTGAGACTCAGTTTGTAATGGTCAATTAGCCATGGCTTTCATCTCTTAACAAGACAACCTGGAATGCCTGTGACTTTGTAAATGTCTCTTATTGCACCTTGTTGAACTCCAGATTTGAAGTCATACCACTGTGCTACATCAGATAGACACATATTCTGCATTAGGGTATGTATCTGTGGATAGTAGGTGTCAATAAGATTATCCTTCAGAATGTTTGTTGAGGTTGGCTGCCTGGCTGCGAGCTCTTCAGTCTGATCTTGTGTCTTAAGGACATGTCGTCAGTTCTGTTTCATACTAACATTCAAGTACTGGATTGCTTCTGACTTGCCATATAGACATGTACCAATTAGCTTGATCACTTAGTTCTTATGCACCACATTCACTGTGTGATGATGTTAGTGACTTGTTGCTGGACAGTAATTTTTCCACAGTTCCTGCAGGCAGGTCTGTTCATTCTTAGTAATGTACAATGTGACATATCAAACAAGAGCCATGGAATTGTCAGCAACAAACTGAACAGCAATGTTAGCATCATCAGCAGAACAGGACAGAAGTGTTTTATGAATGCCTCATGTTTCTCACGAGGTAGTACTTAGACTCTCTTTGTGGATTATGCCTTGAGGTGATGTCTGATTGCAGAGAACACATCGTTAATTGTATCAGTTTCATTAACTCTGTGAGGAAATCCAAATCTACACCTTGTGTACCACTTTTATCACTCTTCACTTTTTCTGACAATGCTTACAGTTTTGTGGTTGACGTGGGTGAAGCGGTGGTAGCTTATAACAGGGCTGTCTCCGGGGCACTCAATGTCATCACAATGATCTGTATGTGACCCAGGTCCTCTCACCCGAGATCCCCATGGTAGTATGGGGCTCTCAAGGTGCTTAAGACCTTGGGTCAGAGGCAGGAGCATTGCTGGCGTAGGACTTGGTCAGTGGAGGATAGATTGGCTTTGAGGAATCACTATGCTGATTATCAAAGGGCAATCGACCCTAGTAAGGCAAAGTTCCTGTCCAGAGAGATTGCTGCATGGAAGAACAAACCAGCTCAGCTCTTTCAGACTGCGGGCAGGCTTCTTCATCCTGTCTGTCTACAGCCAAAAATGCTTTTCAGTAGCACTTTGTGAAGAGTTTGGTCTATTCTTCTCTGATAAGGTATCCTCTATTCAGGCGGGATCTCACCAGTGAGTCCAGATCAGTGCTGCAGGGTGGGATCTGGGTGGAGCAGGAGCAGTCCCATTGTCTGGGTGGAGTTTTGGCCAGTGTAGGTGGCCGAGGTCTCAGGTGATTTCACAGCCACAGCCCACTTGCTGTGAAGTGGACCCAGGCCTGACATGTCTCCAAGTGGGTTGCATCGAGGATATTGGTCCAGTGTTTGCCAGGATAGCCAGGTGTTCAATTTTGGAGGGTCTTCCCTTATGCCTTAAAGGAGATGTTGGTGAGGCCCTTCTAAAATTAAAAAACATCTCTCGACCCTGAGGTCCTGGCGAAATATAAACCAATCTCCACCTCCCATTTCTAGGGAAGGTTGTCGAAAGATACTGGCTCTGCAGCTTGAGGAAAATCTGAGACCTTTGACATCTATGAGTCATTCCAATCTGGGTTTAGGTCCAGGCACAACACAGAGATGGCACTAGTCCGGTGCATAATGACCTCCTCAGGGCAAGAGATCAAGGGAGGGGCAGTTCTCATTCTCCTCGATCTGTCATCAGCATTTGATACCATGGACCATATTGTGTTGCTGAATCACCTTAGAGAGTACTGTGGACTCACTGCTGCTGTCATCAACTGGTTTGAGTCATTTCTCTTGAGCAGAAGGCAAAGAGTAGTTATGGGGAATTTCTCCTCCTCCTCCTCCTCCTCCTCCGGATGCCCTTGACCTGTGGAGTTTCTCAAGGTTCAAATCTGTCACCGATGTTGTTCACGGTATACATGCTGCCACTGAGGAGGCTCATTAGACAGTACAGTTTGGGTTTTCACTGCTATGCAGATGATACACAGCTGTACATGTCTTTGCATTAGGACAAATTGTGCCATTAAAGTGCTGAATAAATGCCTAGGCAAGATTCAGGATTGGATGAACTCTAACTGGCTGAGACTAAACCCAGACAAGACAGAGGTAATGGTGATCGAGCTGGGTCCTGGTCATGATGGGGATGCCTCTGGGATGGCAACAGGTTGGTCCTGGGGTCGACCCCATTGATGCATCCTCTAGGGTTAGAAATCTGGATGTTGTCCTTGATGACAAGCTGACATTTGAAGCTTAGGTGTCGGCTGTTGTCAAAGTGTTTTTACTATCTAAGGAACATCGTCCTGATTAAACCCCTAATTCCCCTGAAGACCTGCCATTATTGGTGCATGCCTTTGTAACATCAAGACTTGATAACTGTAATGCTCTTTACCTCAAGATTAGTGAAGGAAACCTCTGCTGGCTGCAGCTAGTGCAGAATGCAGCAGCCAGGCTGCTGACAGGATTATCAAGGTCCAGTCATGTGACTTTGGTCCTGTGGGGTCTGTACTGGCTGCCAGTCAGGTGGAGGATTCTCTTCAGGGCAGGCTTACTCACCTTTAAGACCCGATATGGAACAGGCACTGGCTACCTGTCAGATTTTCTTACTCCTGTTATCTCGGCCCGCTGCCTTTCTTCCTCCACCGAGGGCCTCCTGGTGGTTCCTAGGACCAGGCTGAAAACATTGGATGACTGTTCATTCTGGGTGGCTAACCCGGTCCTCTGGAACCACTGCCAAGATCTTTGAGGGAGGCCCCTATGGTGGAGGCAATGGAAGAGCCCAAAGACTCATCTTTTCAGCCTAGTCTTTCCTGCAAACATTTTTAAAGGGACACTGTCAACCACTTAGGTCTCAAAGTGTCCCTTGTTTAAAAACATATCTTTATTATTGCCAACATTCTGTAAAGATTGCTGATGTAGCTAGTAGTTTGATTCTGACTCTTTTTTTTTCTTTAAACAAGTGAAAAACAGACTGCCCATCATACTGGTATTACCACAAACACAGATTTGTTTACATTCCTTTATCAGCTCCAGCTTCATCTTTCCTGGACTTGGGTATACACCCACAACACAGTCTAACCACTCATAATGCAGTGGGAGTTCAGGAGGCTACTGCCTCATGAGTGACAGCACTGTTTGGGTGTGTTCTAATGCTCAGGAAGTATGCAGTAGGAACAGATCCAGGATTGTAAACAAAACAAGGTTGTTTATAAATATACTTTGCATGCATTTCAGTTCTACTAAACAGGAGACAAACAAAACAAGCGGCAACATCAATGAATGTTAGAGAAGGTAAGCAATCATAAATGTAGGTTTTAACTAGACATAATATGATGAACACGTTGACAGTGTCTCTTTAAGTTATATGAAGTCTTTTACTGTACTCTAGGAAATGTTCACTTTCATTTTATTACTGCTGTCTTCGTGCTTTAAAAAAACGAATATTACCTGATCGAAATTATTGCAGACTATCATTTCCTCATTAGTCCGTCATACTAGTAGTGGTACGTGGTTTCAATTATTTCTATAAACTGACCCTTCAACTACAGCTGCAACTAGAGACTTCAGCAATCAGTTATATTTTCAAAAACGTTCAATCTTTATTATTTTTTAAAAGCAAAGCAAAAAGCAAGACAGCAGGCAATGGCAGATGAAGCAGCCTTTATAGAAAACAGACTCTTTCGGCATTAGGTACTGTATCTCATGCAAGTAGCCTCTTCTCAGTCAGCATAAAATGGTTCTGAAAAAAATCACTGTAGTAGCAGCACAAGAATAACACACAAAGACTGCTACTAACAGTGCTGCACTTATCAACTCTGAAATCCAGACATCTCTTGTGTGCTCCTAAAATACCAGCTTCCATAAATCCATGGACATCCATCTCTCCTTTGTTTTAGTTTGATGAAACTTGTTTCTAGCCACATTGTACTTTTTTCTTTCAATGTGGACACCTTTAGATCAATTTGTACTCTGGCTGCTCCTCTCGAAATCTGTTCAGAAATCAACCCATTATCAAGGCCGGATTAAGGCACTAGGCAACATAGGCATGTGCCTTGGGGCTCTACTGCCAGGGGCCTACAGTAATCCCCAACATATATTTACTATATATCATTTTCTTCTACATGAGATGCATTTTTGTAAAGGACTCAACTGCCAGGTATCCTAAGCAGGGCAGGAATTGAACTGTGACATGATTCTCACCTAATTGATTAGGTGTTAAAGGAAAACTACACGAAAACTTGAAAAATATATGTTGTGCAGAGTGTTTTAATTTGTATGTGAAGTTCTAGTGTTTCCTTCCCTCTGACTGGTATTAGAGTTTTCCCAAATTAGCCTGCTAGCTTTATACTAGTTTCTGACCCTGGGGATCATCATACCTGATAGCTTAATTGTATTTCTGGTTCCCACAGTGCATTTGTCTCATGTGACTGTGATGTAAGAGAGACACAACATTCAGCACACATATGCCAAACAAACTAAATACCTTGGAAGCTTTACAAGCTGCACAAAAATTACAAGCAGCAAAGTTTTTCAGGACAGTAAAACCTTTAGGATGAGGGTGGTCACCAAGCTGAATTCTACAGATTTTAAAATATAGCCATCTCTATTGTTGTGAACTGATTGTAATGCAATGCTTGCTGGATTTATGGGCTCTGCTACATCACCATCACATGAAACAAGGTGCATTGTAGGACAACGAAATACAGTAAAGCTATTTGATATGGAGATTCTCATGGTCAAAACCACCCTAAAGCTAGCAGGCTAATTTAGGAAAACTCCTAACACTAGTCAGAGGGAAGGAAACACTAGAACTTCACATACAAATTAAAACACTCTGCACAACATACATTTTCAAGTTTTGGGTGTAGTTTTCCTTTAAGTGCAGCTGATTGCTTCAGGGCCCATGGCCAGGTTGACCTGTAAGGTGTGAACATGCCCATTTTCTTTGTTTGGTCTCTCCTCCCACTTAGAATCTCCACTTATCAAGTTTTACTCAAATATAAAAGAATAACAATGCAATTAAATATGTATGCTTTATATTTAAAGAGCCTCTGGAGCATTAAGAAAGCTTTAAAAAGTAAGATTTATACTCAGCTCAATCCCATTTTCTTTATAGCACAGTGGGTTAAGGCTCTGAGCTGCAGATCTGGAGACCTGAGTTTGATTCCCACTAGGAGCATACTGTGTGATCCTGAGTAAGTCACTTAACTTTCTTGTGCTTCCAGGTCACATCTGAAAACAAGCTTTGGCTTAGTGTGCTACTCCTGGTTAAACAATGTTCCTTAATATATTTTCAGTAATTAATTCTCAGTTTTCTTTATGACTGAAACAGTTGCATGAAAACAAGATCCCTATCCAGTAGACTAGTTCAAGATTCAAGTTTATTGCAGGAATAACTCCATTGAGCAGGCTCATTCACAAAGATGTCCTGAGAACATATATCAGGAACATATACAGATAAAAGGCAGGTAAAATACATAGGCTGGGATATTCCAAAGGCGCTGCACCTGGCACAACAGTGTTGTGTAGTGCAGCTTACTGTGTGCCCAGGCGGGATATTGAGAAAGGCTGCCTGGCGCCATGCACATCTTGATGCACCAGGCGCGCAATAATGTATGTGGCGCAAATGCGGGGGCGTGCCCAGGCATATGTCTCACTATTCAGCCTGGGATGTGTGGTGCATATGCTGGCACAGCCTGCATTGCGCCACATGGGGGTGCTCAAAGTTGAGCCCCAGAAAGATGGAACAACTCCTGGCCACCCACAGGTGGGTTGCGGTATTTTAGGGTGCAACACAGCACAGCCATGGATGGCCACCCCACATAGAACACTGTTGGCAACACACACACACACACACACACACACACACACACAACCCGGTGGTCAAGTGGACCCCCACCCATAGCTGTGATCATGGAAATGTATACCAATCAAGCCCTGGTAGTCTAGTGACCCACTCCTTTCGAGTCCCCTAATCCCTGATAATTGTAATAAAGACCATCCCTGGTGGTCAAGTCCCCCCAACCAGAGTCCCAAAGAAATGCAAAATGACTGTCCCTGGTGATATAGTGAATACCCCACCCCTAGCCATGATTGTGGTAATCCTCTGTAAAGAAATACCCTGGTGATCCAGTGGCACCCCATCCTCCACCACACCAAACCTCTTGCCACCCTGCTCCCTCCCCATCATCAGTGGGCAGCACTGCACCCCACCCGCCACCGCCCGGCCACCCGCCGAATGACAGATACAGTGATATTATAAGCCCATTGGTCCTAAAGTGTGGACCAATAGGCTTGCATGGCATACTGTACTAGACAGTCCCAAATATGTGAATGATTTCATTCAAACTCCCAAATCCTGGTTCATACTAGCTGACAGGACAAATTGTAACACCCACACCGCAGTGCATGCGCCTGTTGGGGCTGGGAGTGCAAAATAAAGACATTTCATACCAAAACAATATTTGTAGCAGGCAGATTAGAAAATTATTTTCTCACTGCCGGCCCGATGGTGCTGAGGGCTGAGGTGCCGGATGCCTTACCTCGTGGTACGCCAGTGACCTGGGTTTGGGAACGAGCCTGGGCTGTTGGAGGTCAGCAATGGGGGAGGGTGGAGCTGGATAGAGCAGTGGCAGGCAGGCAGGCTCTCCTCTCCAGGGAGGTAATGTGACATCCTCGGCCAATGGCAGCTCCTAGTGGAGCCTAGGGGTGTAATGGGTTCAGAGGAGGCTGGGTACTAGGCCTTGGGGTGGGAAAGAGGTCATAACTGGAGCTGTGGTGCATGCATGCCTCCACGTGCATGCGCTCCTACTCCTGGGACTCTGGGCAAAACCGAGGATGAAAATACTGGTGGCAGCAGGATGGTGACTGACTCCTGAAGGCTCTGATTCTGGACCAGGTAAAAGGTAAGCGCTGGCTATCGGGGTGACAGAGCTGGGAGGTCGGCTGGATGGGGGTGGCTGACGGAGGAGCATAAGTAGATAAAAAATGAAAAAAGAAAATTATTTTCTCTAAATGATCAAAACCATGACTAATATTTTTTCATACTGATATTATTCCTGGGGTGGGTGCGGGGTGCTGCTGTTTGTACCTGGGGGCTGGGAGCATTTGCGGAGGGTTGATGTTTCTTGGAGGCTTGGGGATGCTGGAATAACCTGGCAGGGCGGGCTATGTCTGGCATCCCATATGGGAAGACAGCATTTATCTCCGCACCCTCCTACAGTCTAACTAGTTTTCACTAGGTGAAGAGTGCTTCCTCCCTGGCGGTTCCGCCAGGCATATGAAGATACTGACCTGTAACAGTACTAACTTTATTATATAGGGCTTATGATCAGAATTTATTAAGCTTACAGACTTTTTAGGCAGGGTTTAAAATGTGTTTATATGTGGATTTTATGGTTATATATAGTGAGAGTGTTAATATTTCTGGGTAGAGGAGTTTTTATCTCTTTGTTTTGTTTATTTTATTTACTTTGTTTATTATTTTATTTTACTTATAAGTATATGATCTTGTATAGGTCTTGATTTGATTATATGATTTTATTTTATTCTATTATTATTTAAGATAGGTTGTTTTGCCGTCAATAATGTGTTTGATGGGGCTTACGATGGTCAGGCGCTATTCTCCGCTCTGCTCGGGACCTCCGTCCCTTTATTGTCCTCGATTACCCATATTGCCTTTAACAACTGCGGAGGCTGGGATATTGAGAAGGCATTTAGGGAATCGATGGACTGGGCAGAGTGGGAGAATGGAGACGGGTGGGCGGATAGGGATAGTTGGGACAAGGAGGCGCCTGGGGTAAAATGGAGTCAGGAGAGGGTTCTCCTTGCCTGATTTCCATCCCAAGGGCTCCACAGATTGTGGGCAGGTACTGCAATCCTCTCCAGACACTCATCCAACGAGCGGTGTTATGTAATGCCAGGTCGATTAGGAACAAGACTGCTATTGTGCAGATCTTGTTGCAACATCTGACCTGGCATGTATCCCCGAACTTGGCTGGATGAAAATGCAGGTCCTATTTTAGACTCTGCTGCTCAGCTGGGTTCTCGGTAATGACCGTCCGAGATTGGATCATAGGGGTGGGGGTGGCCATCTTTTTAGATCAGAGCTGAGTCTTGTGGAGGTGCCAGTGGGTAACACAAGATCCTTTGAGTGTATCCTGGCAGCAGGTGCAGAGCTCAAGGATTCTCCTCATTTACCGTCCACCCGGTGATGGTGGTGAATTCCTGAAGGAGTTCCAGAACTTCATCGTTGACATGGCACTGGAGTCGCCTAGATGGTTAATTCTGGGTGACTTCAATGCCTGGAGTCGACGATGAACTCACTTTGGAAGAACTTCCTCCAACTTATGTCTATGTTGGGCCTGTTATGAGTAGTTACCTCTGCTACCCATATAGGTGGACACTCATTGGACCTGGTGTTCCTACTGGATTTGGATGTCTCGCATTTGGAGGTGGAACCAAATGTGTGGACAGACCATCACACCATAAGATTCAGTTTTGGGGCACCCCTAATAGGCCTATCCTACAGGAGATGGTCAGTATCGCCCTTTAAGAGGAGTAAATCAGCAGACTAATGGCGGTACTGGACCCTGCTCGGGTATTCGGACGAGCATGGGTCCAGGGGACATGGTTATTGCCTATAATAGCGGTGACCGGGGCCCTGGATCAGTACTCCTATTGCGTTCACCCACTCCTCAGTGCCCAAAGACTCCCTGTTTGATGAGTCTTTGAAGGAGCTGAGGAGAGTGGGAGCAAAAGGCTAGAGAGAGCATGGCGGAAATCCTGCCTGTATGCCGACAAACTTAGATTGATGGATCATTATGTTATCTATCAATCGCAATATCCCGTAAGAAGTCAGAATTCCTGTCCAGGAGATTGCTGCTGCGAGAAACCGACCGGCTCAACTCTTTCGGACTGTTGACAGATTGTGCAATCACTCTGTCTACAGTCTGGAAGAGATTTTCTCTAAATAAAGTGTGATGAGCTTGCTCGATTTTTACGCTGATAAGATTGCCGGCATTAGAGGCGGATCTCGACCAGGTTCAATCTACAAAGGCTTGCAGTGGTCGTGGAAGCAAACACCTGTGTCACCTGGTCTGACTTTGGTAGGCCGAATTCATGGACATTATGAGGATTGTCCAGACTGCGTCCAACCAGCTGTGGTTTGGATCCGAGACTCGCCGACTTTATTGAGGTTGCGTAGATATTATCTGTCCGATCATTGCTGAAATCGTCTGGAAATCTTTGAAGCGGGGATCTTTCCTGAACCCCTAAAGGAGGCGGTCGTTCGACCACTCCTAAAAACCTTCACTGAATCCGGACTGTCCAGCTAACTACAGACCTATCTCTAACCTCCTTCTTGGGTAAGGTTATTGAAAAGGTGGTTGCACTGCAACTGGGCGACCATCTTATAAATCATAATGTCTATGATACTCTTCAATCAAGGATTTAGGAAAAGACATAGTACTGAGACTGCTCTTGTCCGGGTTCTAAATGATCTCCTGATAGCGAGGGATCAAAAGGCTTGTACTATTCTAGTCCTTCTTGATCTCTCTGCAGATTTTGACACTGTGGACCATGGTGTGCTTCTGGAATGCCTGCAGGTTCCATTGTGGACTGTCTGGTACGGTCCTACAGTGGTTTCAATCTTTTCTCACAGGGCGGAGACATAGGGTTATCACTGGAATTTATTCCTCTGATGCCGTCTCCTTGCCTTGTGGGGTTCCAGAGGGTTCCATTTGGCACCCATGTTGTTCGCTGTCTATATGCTGCCATTGGGAGACATTATTAGGCAATATGGCTTGGGTTTTCACTGCTATGCAGATGACACCAGCTATATTTGTCCTTTAGTCCCGGCAAGAAGATGCAGTCTCTAAACTTAACAACTGTCTATCCGAGATCAGTGATTGGATGAGTGCCAGCGGCTAAGGTTAAACCCGGATAAGACTGAGGTGTTGGTAGTGGACCCAGGTCATCGTGGGCGCAGGTTGTAGGGCTGGTCTTCCCTCGGGCATATGGATCGATGGGGCCCAGCTCTTGACCTCAGACAGAGGTGCGTGAACCGGTTATTGTGTGCGACAGTTTGGCGGCTGAAATTTCAGGTGTCATCTGCCGTCAAATCCTCTTTACCATCTGAGGAATATCGCTCGGGTGAAACACCTTGTTCCTCGGCTGACCTTCCGACATTAGTCCATGCCTTTGTTACTTCTCGCCTTGACTACTGCAATGCCCTGTACCTAGGGATGCGGGGTTGATATCCGCCGCTTGCAGCTGGTGCAGAATGCTGCAGCCAGGCTTTAGCGGGGATATCAATGAGGAATCATATTACGCCTGTGCTGCGCGAACTGCACTGGCTGCGGTTCAGTGGCGGATCACCTTTAAGGTCGGTTTACTGACCTATAAAGCCCCTACCGAACAGGGACCGGATATCTGCAAGATCTGCTTGTTCCCTACCGTCCCTCCCACTCACTCGATCCACCGACGAGGGATTGCTAGAGGTTCCCAGGGTTCGTTTAAAACATCTGGGGCACAGGTGTTTTCTTATGCTGCCCCTACCCTGTGGAATTCTCTACCTCGTCGGATACTGAAGCTGCCTGACCGTTGAAAGCTTTAAATCAGAACTGAAACCTATTTATTTCAAAAGGCTTATGGGGAGTAGTTATTGCACTGCATTGAAATTATTTTTATTGTTGTTTGTTATGCTGTATGTATGTTTTATATGTATTTAATTATTGTAAAGCGCTTTGATTTTGAAAAGCGCTAAAAATAAACTTTTACTTTACTTACTTACTTACTTTACTTTACTTACTTACTTTACATTAGTTTAATTAATTTTGAAGCATTTTAGTTAGGTTATTTAGGTTTTATGCCACTTTTAGGGTCAGTAAGAAAATATGTCTTAAATATTTTAGTTCAATGGCCTACGTAGCCAGTATAGTGTTATGCTTGTGCAACTGTGAAGTTTGGTTTTGGCCATTTGTACTCTCTGTTTAAGAGGAATTACCACCCTGTAGAGGTACCAAAGTAAGGAACCCTCAAAGGGGTTCCAGCCGAGTGCCAGGGGACAATTCCTGTTGCTAAAGGTGCCTTAGGAAGGATCCTGAGAGAAGTGCTGCCGCTGGAGGAGGAGAGAGGAAGGATGGTGGGGCAAAGAAAAAGTGCTTCATAAGGAGGCTGAGGAACTGCTTATATAGCTCAGGAAGTGGGAGTGGTTGGATGCTGGTCTATTGAACTTCAGGTAAAGCCTTTCAATTCAATGGCCTATGCAGCCAGTATAGTGTTATGATTGTGTAACTATGTGGTTTGGTTTTGGCCATTCACACTCTATTCAGGAATTACCCCTGTAGGGATAACAAAGGCAAGGAACCCTTGAAGAGGGTTCCACCTCTAAGGTGGCACAGGATGATTCCGTGGCTAACGATACCTTAGGAAGGATCCCCAAAAGAAGTGAAGTACAAAGCATATAAACAAGCAGTAACTGTGACATAGTAGTAGACAAGGGGCTTGTTAGTTGACCAGTGCCCACGTTTTGTTACCAAGTGTCCATGATAATATATTAAATTGATAGAAAAGATGCCGACCATTGATTATAAAGGAGTGCATCCCCATGCTCTCACTGGCATCTCGTCATCATGTTGGTGGTGGGAGGCGGAGTGAAGGCAGCACTTATAACAGGGAAGTCCGTGGGACCCTGTTACAACAATTTTATGAGGGATACAGTTTTTGCTAACTGGATTGTATTTGGCAAAGTTCACAATTCTGCAGTCGTGTGGCGGTAAGGCGCCAATATTTCAGGTGCTAGAGTATTTAGTTTTACATTAGTGACTCTCTTGAAACACACAGTTAATGACTGCATTTGCATTGCAGTAGTTTGAGAGTTGTGAACAACAGCACAAATAGGAGAGACTCAGGAGGCGATATGCTGGGAGTTTGGATACAAAACCCCCAGAAAAACAAAACCAAAGACTCACAAACACAGAAAACAGAAGAAGTACACTTACAGTCAAAGACAAAATACAAACCAGAGCAGGAAAAGAAAACACAGAATCCAGCAGACAAGCAGGAGCAGCAAGGTGGGGAGGGGCATTCAGCACAGAGGACAGATGTACAGAGCCTTAGGCTGCAAGAAAAGTGCTTCACAAGAAGGCTGAGAGGAACTGCTTATATAGCTCAGGGAGTGGGAGTGGCTGGCTGTTTGTCCATTGAACTACAGGCCAAGCCTTCCAAATAGATAGACATATATTTTATTTCTAAAGCACCCATTTTCAGAGACTCTGGGTGCTGTACAATATAAGACCATAGAATTTAAAATTGTGCACAAATATACATATAAAAGAATACAGCTGGGAGCATACAATTATCTCTTTATCCCATTATAAAACCAAATAATAATTTTAAAACATAATCAATAAAATGCTTACTGGAACAAATATGTTTTAAGGCCTTTTTAAATGCTTTTACTGAGGGAACCTCCTTGAAATAACCAGGCAAGGAGTTCCACAGGGTATGTGCAGTCACTGAGAATGCCCTGTCCCCAGAATGCAGTAGCCTAACCCTCAGAATTCTCAGGAGGCCTTTCCTGGCAGAATGGATTGCCAGGCTGGATGGTAGGGGACAAGGAGTTCTTGCCCTTTCATGCAGGGTCTTATAGGTCAACAGCACTATCTTGAAGATTACCCTCCACCTGACTGCCAGCCAGTGCTGTCTGTGGAGGACCAGGGTGATATCCTCACAGCTTTTCACCCTGTCAGCAATCTTGCCACCATATTCTGTACCAGCTGCAGCCTGCGGAGGTTGCCTCAGATAACCCTAGTTACAGGGCATTACAGTAGTCCAACCTGGAAGTGAAGAAAGCATGCACTAGTGTGGTCAGATCCTCAGGTGAGATCAGGGCTTGAATTTGGGCAATGTTTCTGAGATGATAAAACCCATTTCAACCACGACCAACACCTGAGCATCAAGTGTCAGGCCATCATCCAGGATCACACCAAATTCATCTGTCTAGAGTGGGCTAGGGGCACCCCAACACTAGGTCAGGTGGTACCCTCCACCCCTATGACCTGGATCCACAACCACTACCCTCAGTCTTGGCTGAGTTAGCTTAAACCAATTGTGAGTCATCCACAACTGGATTTCCTTGAGGCAGCTGTTAAATACAGAGTCCAACACCTGGGTATTGGGTGTGAGGGACAAGTACAGCTAAGTATCATCTGCACAACAGTGAAAACCCAGCCTGTAACACCTGATAAAGTACCCGATGGCAGCATGTACACCATGAACAATAAGGGCATCAAGACTGAACCCTGCAGAACACCACAGCACAGAGGATTCAGGTTAGATGAGACAATTTCCACTGTCACCTTTTGCACTCTGTCTGTCAGGTATGACTTGAACCAGTTGATGACATTACCAGACAGGCCACACCAGAACAGCAGGTGGTCAAGTAACACCTCATGGTCTATGGTGTCAAACACTGCAGAAAGGTTCAGGAGGACCAAGATGGTAAGGGGTCTCTTGCCCCTCACCATCAGGAGATCATTTAACATCCTCACAGAGCAGTCTCTGTACTATGCCCCACAGAACCCAGACTGGAAAGACTCATAGGTGCAGAAATTGGTTAGATGTCTCTCAAGCTGCACAGTCTGGAGTTTATTGAGGAATGTGATCTCCCACGGACCCTGAAAGAAGCTTTGGTTAGACCCCTTTTGAAAAAGTCTTCTTTGGACCTGGACTGCCTGAACAACTACAGACTAGTCTCAAACCTCCCATTTTCAATAACCTTCCCTAAAAATGGGGCCAGTGGGGATTCCTCCTCAATGAACTCCAGACAACCTCATCAACCACAGGTTCAATCAGGTTCAAACACCCAACCAAAGGCGGGTTGGACCTGGGTCCAGATCACACTGTGTAGGCTGCAACTTTGAGATTATATCCACCACTTCCCCAACCCCAACCAGCTTAAACACATCCCAGACAGGAGGGTGTTCTGCCTCAAAGAGACCTCAGCCCTGACAAAGGACACCTTGTTGGCAAAAACAACCAGCTTCTCACACCTAGTGCTAGAACCTGCCCCAGCATGTAGTCAGGCTTGATGTAAAGCCCGTCCACCATGTGGAAGAACTGAGCTGGTCTGTTTGTCACTGCAGCAATCTCCTGGACAGAAATATTACCTTCTTTTGGGGATTGCCCGGATAGTCAACAATGTGACTTCAGAGCCAATTTGTCCTCCACCAAGCCAGATCTCATCCAGGATCTCTGTAACCTCCACCCCATGATCTTTAAATCTCAGAGATCCTCATCATGTCAAAGAGATCTCTGATGAGTAGACAGGATCTGGACACAAAAGGTGCAATTGAGTCAAAGGCCACACCAACAGCCCCATTATAGGCTGCCACTGCCTCCTCTGATCCAATCGTACAAACCACCCCAACACCCAACAGGTCCACTACCACTAACAGCAACTGATATGCAATGACCAAGGAGTGCATTCACAGTGAAGGGGCACTTCATGCGGTGAGAGGGCCTCAGATTTCTCCTGGGTCTAGGGCCCCAGGTTGTCTTGATCTAGCACTGCCCAGCATACCAGTCTGTAAAACATTATTTCATGTCATCTTTAAACAACTTGTTTAGGAAGATGTCCAGGGGCTTCAGTAAAGTCTGTGCAAGAGGCAGGCACAAAAACTGGGATGTAACCGGCCTCTTTTAACTGTTCTAGTACTGCAGAAGTGGTATGAGCATGGAAAGATCCATAATTAGCAATCCTTTTTGCTCCTCTGAAGCCTTAGTAAGCAATGGCCTCAAGTTGTAGCAGAAGTACTGATGTGATGTAATGTTGTGCGGTGATTTCATTTACCCAGTGATTGGGTGAGTGTGTTACACACCAATTGGTCGGGAATTTGTGAATCTGATGACAAGCTTCTGTTTTGCCACAGTAGATGACTTGTGGTGGCAAATAAATCCCCGCAAGTGTGCAAGCAAGCATGAAGGACACCTGCCTTTGTCACCCAGTCCTGTTAAGGCCACTTGCCTGGACCCTGTGGCTGCCATTGTCCATTGTGACACTGGAACTAGATTTATTCCTGTTTCATCTAGATTTACTACTAGCTCAGGTGGTATCAGCTCCTGTGTGGCTACTTTGAAATTCGGGCTAAGAAACCCTCTTTTAGGTTAATGAAACCAAGTGGGGTTTTAGGGCAGCTTTGTGCCTTTCTGATGACTATACCCCATCTGGTTTAAAAAAACAGGCCAATTTGGTAGTAATGTTTACACTTCCTCCATTTTCTGTCGGTATGTGTGGACTGTTTTGATTTGACTTTACCAAGGGCCATGGCATGCACAACCCATGCATTTACTACCATACCCTCAGCTCTAAGGCTTTGGATAATGAATTGAAGTTTGTCCTCGACCTCCTCTGTAAGCAAGGTAGGTTGTCCTCGGGGTTTCATTGTCATTGAGGGTTTCAGCTGAGGGGGCTGTTGTCATCCTTAGGGTTGCTTTATAATTCATTTTAAATTTTCTAACAGTCGATTCTTTTATGGTACTGTTGTATTTACTGTTATAGTATCTGACAGCTGACATAATTTAATTTTCAGTCACATACTGCCCAATTTCAAATCGAACCTCACCAGTATAGGAGGTGTATGAGGAAGGTGATCTTTTGCTGTGGTGGTGGGTTGCAAGCATTCAGTTCACTTGCCACAAAACTTGTGGTATCAGTGTCTAGCTCAGTTCATGTTGCTATCTGCTTAGAAGTAACATCTGCAAGATCAATAGGATACTCTCTTTTGGCAGCTTTACTAGCAGTAATCCAACACAGTATCTACTGTACATTGTGAAATAGAGTGTTGGCAAAGATGTGATATTGTGTCAGGTTCTGGTATTTAAAAGGTAGCAATACAGCAATTACAGCACTGGAAATTTAGCTGTTAAGTAAGTAACTGGGGTTACTGTGTGTCAAGTACAGCAATTAAGGCTGGGTTTATTGAAGTGTAACTTCGGTTTCCAGAAACTTTTCTAGAGACTGTACTGCTGTACACCACCGAAACAGGAGACTGCACCCTAATTAGGAGACAGAAAAATCAGCTGTTTCTGCAGTCACTACAGAAATAGAAGACTACATCTCTCAATAAGGAAATCTTGTCAGCTAGATACTATAGCCCCAGATATTCAAAGGGTTGCCATGTAACAGGGTTACGCCATGCATGGAAGTCAAAAATCTGTCATTCCGCGATATTCAGCAGGAGGCAGTTACGCCACTGGCACCAGGTTACGCAAGAGAGCAATGCAAATGAATGCATGCTCAACAGGAGGAGGATCCATGCATAGCCTCGCAACCCGATATTCAGTCGGGTTGCGCAGAGTTGTGCATCGCAACCAGCTGGCGCGGCACGAGCCAAAAAAAAAAGGCTTAAGTCGAGGGCCACCTGACGGTGAGCTGCTGCATTGCAGGGGCAACACAGCAGCTGCCACCTGGCTGCCCCAGTTCCCTCCTGCCCCCCACCAGCCCGATCGCGGGCAGTACCGTCACCATGTCCCCCACATCCCACAGCCCGATCGCGGAGGCAGAACCTGTAAGCCCCCAGTGCCCGGTCGCGGGCAGAACTATAAACCCCAGTGCCCGATCGCGGGCGAGAATGTACCCTCCCCAACCAGAATAACTCCCTGGTGGTCAGTGGACCGTAAAGCCCGATCGCGGGCAGAGATGTCACAACCTAACCCCCAAACATCTCCCTGGTGTCTAGTGTCCCCCCCACCCCACCTGAAGCCCCTCCCACCAGCTCCCCCACGCGGCCAGGCGACAGCATCCACCCGCCTGCCCGCCCGCCGCCCGCCGACTGACTGTCGGTAGGGCTGCCAGCCCACTTGGCTGAGCTCTGCACCAATCGGGCGGCAGCCCTACCGGACAGTCAGTCGGCGGAAGCGCGGGCGGCAGGCGGGTGGATGCTGTCGCCTCGCTGCCGTGGGGAGCGTGGAGGGGCTTCGTGGGTGGGTGGGGGGGACAATACTACACCAGGGAGATGTTTGGGGGGTTCGTATAGACATTCTGCCCGCGATCGGGCTTTACGGTCCACTGACCACCAGGAGTTATTCGGGTTGGGGGAGGTTACATTCTGCCCGCCGATCGGGCACTGGGGTTTATATAGGTTCTGCCCACGATCGGGCACTGGGGTTTATACAGGTTCTGCCCACGATCGGGCACTGGGGGTTGAGTATAAGGGTTCTGCCTGCGATCGGGCACTGGGGTTTATAAGGTTCTGCCCGCGATCGGCTGTGGGAGGTGTGGGGGCATGTAACTGTGATGCCCGCATCGGGTTGCAGTGTGCGCCGGTCCCCGATGGCTGCTGCCTGGCAGGGTGGCCAGGAGCAAGTCCTGGATCGGGCGCATCTACGTAAAAAGGCATGCAAATGGGGCCATAAAGAGATGCAAATGGCCCCCTGCGCTTTGCATAAATTATGGCCCCATTTGCATGTCACCTTTTGAATATCGGAAATTTGCGCATGGCGCAATGGTACTTGCGCCACCGCAAGTTGAATGCTCAACTCTGGCAACTTGCGGTAGCTCAAGTTCCACTGCGCCATGCGCAAGTGCTGTGGCTCGGGGGCGATATTCAAAGGAGTTGCTCAACAGCGCAACTCCTTTGAATATCACCCCGGCCACACCCCTGCGCAACTATTTTGAGCAGCGCAGGGGCTTGCGCCTCAGACTGGCGCAGTTTGAATATCTGGGCCTATATGCACAATGCCTTGTTTTGAAAATAAACATATGAGAGCTTTTATTGTTATAGCCACTACAGAAATATGAAACTGTACCTCACAGTAAGAAAACTGAAAAACAACTTTTTATCTTACCCACAATGTCTATATATGTACCTATTGCGTACCCCTGTCCCCTCTCCGCCTGGATGCGTCTGGAAATGAGCTTGTCTGCTCAGCATGTCTTTCCTGATGAAACTTTTAAATACATAAATATTTCTACATATTAGGTGCTATACTGCAGTCACCACTACCAAAATAAGGTACTGTACCTCTGAGTAATGAACATTTAAATCAACTTTATAATTTAACCAGAATTCCTTGTTATTGTACGTAAAACATCAACCGTTCCCTTGCATGAAATCATTCTGGGGGTGTGGCCGCACACAGAAAACTGAAGGGCGGGCAAAAACAAAGAGCTGCTAAAACATTAAAAAATGACTATCTCAGATTTTTTTACAAAACAAATTGCCACTTCAGCATCTGAAGCATGGGCAGCAGTGGCATACTATGTTGAAAAGACGTCTGCAAAACTTCAGAAAATCACTTTGAAAATGGCATTTACATCTCTCGAACTAGGAATCAAACTGCGAATAAAGAAGACTAATCATGAACCAGAATCACGGTAAACAGTAAAGAAGCCTTAACCACAGCTGTAAATGTTAATATTATTGTCAAAAGAGCACAACTCAAAGTCACAGCCAAACTACTTACTAGGCATTTCAAAAAAAATGTTTTATTTTCATTTTATTTTGTTGTTTCAAAAGAACCAATCACCATTACGACAGCAATGATGATATCAAACAGCTGCCATTTTGTCCAAACAGCTACCGAAACAACACAGTGCAGCAAGTACTACAACATTTATCTTTATATAATGCACTTACTACAATATATTGCAAATTAGTCAAACAATTAATACCAACAGACTGTGCTTGTGTGGGAATTAGAAATAAGTAAGATAGCCAGTCTGCGATGTATATGACTTCTGTTAGATGTGTCTTCTTCACTGACCACCATTGTTCAATGCTGTCGACAGTGTAAAGAGCACTTAATTGTAATATAAAATGTATTCATTATAGGAAGGAAAAGGAACATAAATGGAGTGTTACATATGGTGAGCTGATCCCTTGCACTTCACGATATGCATCCACAGTACCGTGCTTAGTAGTCTTTGAACAGCTAAGCAGGGATTGAGCTGATCTGGGGTCCAGTGACATGCATGAAGGCTTGTTTCAAAGTAGTATGTACTGTAGAAAGGTCATAAATGTGTTTTTAACATACAGTGATGTTGAAGCAAGCCCAACATTGTTAACAAACGGGCACTGGAACTAGTATGAGATTTCTGGTTCACGACTCATGTTCCTGGTTCTTAAAGAACTTCCTGGTTCACGCCAACATTGTTTACATTTTGTTCACAAACCAGGAATTTTCTCACAAACCAAGAAGACAAGTAGCGAACCAGAAAAACAATCTTTTCGTAAAAATGAATAGTCTGAATACCACACCTGCGAAGGCTAAACAAAACATAATAGATGCCGTACAAACTATGTGTGTGTTATTTGAATGCTGGGCTATGTGGTTACTAGTTATACAGGTTGTTTTACCCATTAGAGAGTTTTCTCAGTATAAGTTGTGCCATTCATGTCATATATTTATATAAAGAGATCTGTACTATTCATGTAATATATTTATATAAAGAGATCTGTGCCATTCATGTCATATATTTATATAGAGATCCGTGCCATTCATGTCATGAGATCTGTGCCATTCATGTCATATATTTATATAAAGAGACTATTGACAGTTACGCTATATTGGCAACCACAATAATATGCACAGATAGGGAGAGAATTGCTACTGACACTATAATTTCTACAACAATTCACATAGTCATTCTACATCATTACATCATAAGAATACTCTTGCTACCTAGGATGCCAGTTGCAAAAGGAAGGAAAAGCAACAAAACAGACTTTATAACGGTGTCTGACCATCCAATGGGAGGTTTTCAAAATGCAGTGTGGTAATTGCTGACCAGTAGTATGTCTGTCATTCTCTCTCCATGATGTGTTTCAGTTTTAAGTTATTTAGTCAGTCAGTACTTAGAACACATACACCAGTTAGTATGATCAGCAAATCAATACAGTGATTTTAATGAACTGTTAAAAAGCAGCATTGATTGGTACTGTGTATACAGATACAACCAATGATGACAGGTATTATATCATTTATTTTGTCTGCTGTGCTTACATGATCAAGTAGGGAGAGCCCAGCACCTACTTCTTGGTGTGTTGTAGTTAACACAATGATTCACCAATGAGGGATCCAAGCACCAGGCAGAAGCTTGCAGTAAAACTTCACTTTATTGTAGCAATGTTTCAAATACTGTAGAAAATTTAGGCAGCTTCAGCTTCTTTGTAAACAGTTACATGTACTGGACCCCAAAAAAGGAATACAAGGGAGGTCAATAGTACGTTGATCAAAGTAAGTGTGAGCAGTGTCCCCTCACCCCACATCCATCTTACATTTAAGTTGTAGAAGGGCTGCAAACAGCATGTATTTCATCATGTTCTTCCTTTCAGACAACATACCAATATAAACAGGGTGGATAAAGGGATACTATATGTAACCCCCAAGATCAAGCAGGATATTCCTTTGAGTGCAGTAACTGGCACATGAGTGTTCCATGCATGTGTGAAGTAGACAAGTCATGACTACGTACACATACAAGTTTCAGAAATGTACTTGATTACTATGGTTCATATGTACTGTGACAATATATTGTAATATTTTATGAAGAGGTTAATGTGAACAGAGAAAATGTGCTATATATGAATCACATCACTATCTCTATATTAAAGTCTTATTACTGTTTGTTTTTGTAATGTTATTTTTTACTGCATGTACTCCTCTGGGTCCCCTGCTGCATCGGAATCAGCTGGGCATGGTTCCCCACTGCTAGAAGACCAGGTGAATGTCCCTGAGGCAGACAGTGAAGTGGAAATGGTGTCCATTGATAAGTAGAGGTGGGCTAAGTGGCCAAAATTCACTCTGCAAAGCAATTTGCGGAGTAATACAGAATCCACAAAGTAATCAACTAAGCAAAGTGGAGTACTTTGCGTCATAATGGGGAATGAGAGGTCCATTGATAACAATGATTTTTCATTATTCTGCCTTCTCCCAACCAGTTTTGCACCAATTTTAATGTGAAGGACATAGAAATCAATGTACTTTGCATCACTTCGCCTTGTTATTGAGCTCCAAGGCACATTTAGCAGCGATTCATGGGATTGCAGGCCACATGGGCTCTAGATTGTTCTGCACAGCCTCAGTTCTGTGCAGAGCGTGTGTGTAGTGGTAGATGGAGACAGTTTCCTCTCAGAACTCTGTGATTCAAATCCTCTAAAAGCTGTTAAAAAAGCCTTTTTGAGACTTTTGTTTTCTAAAAATTTAGTACATCGATTGTCAGAAACACTCCTGTGCTCATATCATCGAGTGTTTATTATTTATGTGTGGATTTGGAATGTTAATTTAGAACATTAAGTCTGTGTACTGACAGACACTTGAAGTGTGCATTGGGGGAGGGGCATAACTGTGGTGGAGGTAGGTTAAAACTGGGAGAAAAAGGCAGTTTTTCTGTTTAGGTTATATTTTTCTTGTACAACTGTGTTAATGTATACACAGTACTATTTTCGGTAATTCTTGACTTTTTTTTGCTGATTGTTGTGGTGCAGCAGTGCATAATTTCAGTTTGTTTAAAAGATTTGATTATATTACTGAAGTTTTCAATTTGCTATGCATTATTTGTAATGTATGTGTGAGTGCATGTGCGTGTGCGACACGTGCCATCAAATCAGACACATTTTATTGTGCCACAGAGTAATTTCAGCAGTGTGAACCTGCTATCCACTGCACCTGCATGATTTTGTACTGCTTTGTGATATCTTGGTTTTGGACTGTTACTGTAGTACACTGCACCCCAGCCCCCCTCCCCCCAACCAGCAAAAGGTATTCTTTTCCAGATTGGATTGTGACTTGTGAGCACTGGTTAAGGTGTTGTTGTGACTTTGCATCTGCATCTCTTCTTGATTGCGCAGTGCAGTCTTAATCTGTCTGTGCTTTTGCATCTGTTTAGTGCCCAGTTTCCATCTGCAAGCCACAGTTGTTGTTTTTTTTGGCTTCACATCCACTGGCCCAGACTGAAAGTTCAGAAATCTAAATTTGTTTAGAATTTTTTGGTGATCCCCAAAATGCCTGCAAAGAGATGTGCAAGCAAAGCTGTTTCTGGCCATGGCACTGCTGCCACTGGCAAGACTGTCTGTGTGTGTGGTAGTACGCAGAAGTGCATAGCTGATGTCAGTAAAGGGATTACTCCATCAATGTTTTTTACAGCGCAATCTGTACCTTCTCTCATAGTTGGAGGAGATGATGTTGTCCCAGCTGGTGGTGGTAATGCAGTTTCTGCTGGTATGAGTATTGCTGCCTCAAGTTCCACTTCTGACCAGTTAACCGTTTCAAAAAATATAGTTGAGTCTAAAGCTGAGACTGACAGTGCAGATGATGTCATACTCCCCATTAACAGCCCCATGGTAGTTGAACATGATTCTCATCCTGGCAACGATAACTCATAATGTTACATTTCTTTTAGCACTGTTGAGGTCATGCCTTTGCCATCCAATGATTCAAAGTGTGGTGCAAAAATATCGGGTGATGAAGATGTTGATGATGATGCTGTGGTTTGAACATGTTCTCCACATGACAGCATCCAAGTAGAAAATGTGGATGAGGATGATGTTGATGAATATGATATTGATGTCAGTGACCCCTGTTGGGAACTGGAGAAAAAGAAAGTCAAGGTGGCTGTGTCTGGATCTGTTGGCATTAAATATCCCCCCCTGAAAAAAGTTGTGATTTAGCGGTTCCTGTTGATGATAATAATGATGACCCAGTAATAATCATAGGTAGTCGTGGTGGTCAGTTGGAATCCTAGTGTGTCCAGCCTTGAAAAATCATGTAGCACACTCCCATTTCAGGGGTTGAAAAAACGAAGTCTAATAAGCAGCATCAGGGACATGTTAAAAGTAGGGCATCACAATCCCTTGTTTGGGATTTTTTTGTCCAAGATGCAAATGATGAGTCAGTTGCAATCTGCCAGCTTTGCCGTGTGTGTGAGTCGAGGTAAAAAAGGGAGTCATCTGGGCATGGGGGACCAGCATACTCATCTTAAGAAAAGGCGCATGGCACTGTGGGCCCAGAATCAGATGGCAGCTAACGCCATAGTGGGGCGTTCACTCTCACCATCAACCTTACTGTGCATGCTATCCCCTTCCATGAATATAAGACCAAGTAGGAATGTCTGCAGTAGTGATGAAATAACACCAGAGGATTACTACAGGCATGATGAGGGGGAGAATTATGATTTAGAAATCTTGTCAAGTGGTGGTCAGAGTAGCAGTGGTGGTGGTGGTCAATGCAGTATGTCTAGTGCAAGTGGTGCATCAACCCCTGTACGTAAAATGGGGAAAATAACTTCATTTGTAGACTTGTCACCTGTGCATCCCTCTTCATCACACGTCCACACCCCACCCCCAGCCACTCACAGAACCAAGCCATTTGTCACACGCCGTGCAAAACATGTAAGTCAGCCCATGTTGGAGAGTGTTTTTGCCCATAAACTCCTGGCTGCCAGCCTGAAGTGTGTGACCTACACTGTGCAAGCCATGTGATGTGTGTGGGCTGCCTGTGAATTCTCACTCCGCCTTAAAGCAGAATGAGGTGGAGTGCAGAACGCGAAGTCATAATTACAATGCGAAATGACAAAGTGAGGGTTTAAAATGGGCACTTCGCGTAGCAGAATATTAACGTGAAGTGGCCACTTCCCGACCACTTCATGGGTGGAATTTTACTTTGCTGCATCTCTATTGGTAAGTAGTTAACACTTAGACGACTGTAATTACCACATGAGGTTGGTATCCATGCCATACTGTATATGTCTAGAAATAGACAACCTCCATTTCTTCCATTCCTGTGGTGGTATAGGTAAGGGAATATTATTGAAGACATATAAAAACCAGGGTAACACCACCTTGTGAATAGAATCTATTTACGCATAAAGGTTAAAGGCACAATATGCCAGATTGTAGATCCACCATTTGTTGGTGGGACAGCGAACCATAGTTTATCTTATAGAGATGTTCAAGGTGACAGGGAAGCTTGATGCCTAAATATGTAATCTCTCAAAGGTTCCAGCAGAATGGATACTGTCTTCTCAGAACTGGGCTAGGAGTATGATAGCAGGGAAGGGCTTCTGTTTCATTCTAATTTAATTTATATGCTGATATAATGCTAAAATGTGCCAGAGTATGGAAGACTTCTGGGATTGAGAGCTAAGGTTGCTCCTTATAAAGGAGGATCAAGATACCATTGGCATATAAAGCAACCCCATATTCCATATTCCTGATATGAAAGACCTTGTAAAGTTGACTTTTCCTGATTGCCTGGGCAAGGGGTTCAGTGCAGAGAGTGAATAATAACAGGGAAAGTGGACATCCCTGCCAAGTATTGCATCGCAGGGTGAAGGTACAGTAGGGGAGGATGGCTGTTGATTTTGATAGAGGCTTGCAGGGAGGCATAAACTCTGTGGAAGAGAGACACAAAGTCCTTCAAAAAAAACATTTGGGTTAATACAGCAAAATGATAGGGCCAATTCACCCTATCAAATGCCTTTTTGGCGTCCAAACTGAGTATCAGGGATGGTATCTGCTGAGCATGCATATGTTGTAAGATATGAAGTGTTAGCCGAATATTGTCCCGGTTTGTCTACCACAGACAAATCCAGTCTGATCCAGGTGTATTAAAGCTGGGAGCAGGAATTCCAAGCAATGTGCCACCAATGCTGTAAAAAACGTATAGTCTGCATTTAAAGCAGATATTGGTCTGTAAGCTGCATAGTCAGTAGAGTTTTTTCCTGGTTTGGGGATATCAGAAATCAAAGCATACTGCCATATACTAGGAACCTCTCCCCCTGGGAGAACCTCATTGCAGGCTCATAGTAAGGGGCAGGGGGTGCAACAGAAGCTCACACTGAAACTTATCAAATTCCAGGACGTAGCCATCAGGGCCTAGGACCTTCTGATTTTTGGCCAAAGGCACCACATGTTCTAACCCTCCAGGTTGGATTGGGGTGGTAAGGGTGTCTGTCTGCTCCTGAGTAAGGGTCTGAAAGGATAAGGGACTAAGAAAAATCTCCATGTCTTACAGGTTATATGGGTTCTCATGGAAATAAAGGTTAAGAAAAAAGGACCTAAAGACTTCAACTATCTGGGGGTCTCCCATAAAAGCTGTCCAGTGAGAGAAAGTTGCAAGCTGGGGATAGTAGCTCTAGTTTTCTGTTTTGGTATCTGGTGTGCCAGTGCTCTGGTAGCTCAAGAACCTACCTCATAGTACGTATGTCGTAAATGTAAGAGTGCCATCTTGGTTTTATGGATGTAGATATCATCCATTCCTTGTTTGTGTGTGATCTGCAGGAAATTGTAGGTTTCCTGGAGGTCACTGAGCCACTGTTGCTTCTCACAGTGTTTCTTTTTTTTTTTTGCATTATTTGTTTATTCCCCTATGTGCCCCAGAGCTGTCTCTCCTTTGGGCTGCCATGGTCCCAGACATTCCCCCTACTATCCCCCTTCTGACCACCTACCTCACATCTGCAGCCTTCCGTGGGGTAGCCCGGTGTAACCCATCACGGATGGGTCCCCACTCCTCCGAAGGGGAAGGCACCAGCGGGAGGAACCAGCACACTATTTCTCTCGGTCCTGGGAGCTGCTGAGGTATTCTGTAGCTCTCAGGGAGTCTTTGAAGGTGCCTGGGGCTGGCAGCCATCATCTGGCTAACTTCTGGAGTGTTTTTTCCATTTTTCTTGTTCCCCCTTTGTGTCGCTTCATGCAGTGCCTCCAATCTCCATTGGGGGCCGCTACATGAGCAAAGACAGTCCCTAACCCACCCCTGAATAGGAGAGCAGTCCATCGGACGCTCAATCCTATCCTCCCCCTGCTGACCCCCGACGACCTGAGTCCGTTCCCGAACCCGGGTCGCCTGCATGGGTCGACGTAAGGCACCAGTGCCTCAACCCTCTATGCCACCGGGCTGGCTCCACAGTGTTTCTTAGAGGCATAAGCAACAATGTGGTCTTGGAGAACCATTTTAAGGGTATCCCAGAGGACCACATGTGAATGGTTCCCACCCTGGTTAAGTTCCAAGATCTCGGAGATTTGTTCTGCCAGAAATGTGCAGAACTCCTCTGACCAAAGATAGTACACATTCAGTCGCCATTGTGTTTTCGGCCTAAACTGAGCTCAGCAAAGATGGGTACATACTGGGGCATGGTCTGATAGTAGGATGTCACCTAATTCATACTTTGTGATGTGGTGCATAATTCCTGTTGCATGTACAGCTCAGACACAAAGGGCAACCCTAGGAGGCATATGCCAAGTGTGGTCCAGCCCCTAGCCTTACTGTCTGATGTGCTTCACTGATCTTCACTGACTGGGAGAGAGACCAATCATGGAGGGAAGGCAGACTCTTGACAGGTGCAGAAAAGCAGGGATTCTTTGATAGCAGTTCTACCTGGCTAAATTCCCCCCTGGAGTGCACAGTCTGGGCTCCTATCTCCACTGAGGTGACTTCTTTCCTTGATTGCTCTGCTCAGACCCAGCCAGCGGCGGCTCTCTCAGCATAAGAAGCAGTTGGAATACTTACCCAGAATTCCTATCTGCTGTATGTAAATCAGCATTTGTACTGCTGTACCACTACTGAAATAGTGGTCAACTAATAGAAAGCTCTCAGCTGGAAGCAACAGCTCAGATACAAAAGGCACCCCTAAGAGGCATACCCCAAGAGCGGTCCAGCCCCTAGCCTTACTGTCTGCTGTACTCACCACTGAAATAGTGGTTCGCTAGTATACAGTTCTCAGACAGAAACAACCAGAAGCAACAGCTCAGACACAAAGAGCAACTCTAGGAGGAATATGTCAAGTGTGGTCCGGCGCCCCTAGCCTTACTGTCTGCTGAGCTTCACTGATTTTTACTGACTGGGAAAGAGACCTTCTCTCCTCCAGTCTCTATTTGTGCTACTAGTTGGCAGATCTTTACAAACTGATTGTTTTTTTCAGCATCCTGGTCCCCCTAGGAACCAATGACCTTGCTAGCCGGTTGGTCAAGGAGGTTAAGGAGCACATTGCGCAGCTCGGTGAGAAATTGGTTTTATTTTTGTCCAGCATTGCATTCTCCAAGATTCTGCCTGTTTGGGAAAAGGGGAAGAACAGGGAGAAAATCAGAGAGAAAGAGATAAGTGAGCTCAACGCATGGCTCAGGGTCTGGTGCCACACAAAGGGGCACTACTTCGTCAGAAACTGGGGCAACTTCTGGGAAAGGGAGTTCTTCAAATTTGACAGCCTCCACCTGACTAAAGAGGGAGTCAGAGCACTGGGCCAGAAATTTGATGTCCACATAGGACATTTAAACTAGTGGGCGGGGAGATGACGGTAGCTCTAGGAGAAGCACACATGGAGCCTGCTGTCTCTCCCCCTCCAGGTAGTACCAAGTCTACACACTCCATGTCCAACATGTTTTCACCAGTGTGTGAACAAGTCACATTGTGCATAGCAATCATTGCATGCTGTCAAATTCCTGGAAGATTGCTACCACAACACTCCAGCTTACTGCACTGATTATTCACACTACCAACATCACAAACAACCCCCGGCACCTGCGCCCAGTGTGCAGTTATACACAAATATGAACTCCCCGCTGTTTTGCCACTTGTCCACATATCCATACTTAAATGGATAAATGGAGAGGAGGAATGTTGAAGGGCATGTCTTACTGAGTTGGACACAGTACGTAACAACTCCGGGACAGCACGGTCGAAAAGTATGTCCTGGATGGGACTTTCCATTTTGGACAGGCACGTGCAGCAAACTGCTGGAACCCAGAAATCTCCACAAAGGAGAAGGGCAAAAGATCAATTGCCAGCATTTCAGCTTCAGCTGCATTGAGTTCACGTGACACTGTATGACTGGGTGGGTACTTCAGCTTATTTGCAGAAACACCCTGTAACGTGGGCTGACTTAAACATTTTATTTTATTTATTTATTTATTTATTAAATTTTGGTGCCCGGGTAGGCCCACTGGGCCACGAAGATCCCTTTTTCAGGGGCAGCCCGGGATAACAATACTAGTTAGATACAGAAAGAGCAAAAAAAAAAGAAGAGAACATTTGTATACATAAGTTATTACAACATGAGAAAGTTACAGGAATCAGTGGATACAGGCATGGTTATCATCATGACACAATTTGAGTAGGTAATTCATTGCATGTAATATAAATTCCAGAGGTAGCGTGTGACCCCAGGTGAGAAAAAGAAGGGTGTGATGACAAATGGTTCTGCTCTGTGAATGGCAGGGGGTAGAGTGTGGATGTTTAATGAAGGTGGTTGCACAGGTGATGATGACAAACCCAGAAATGCAGTTATTTTGCCAGATTTGCCAACCGAGGTTGATGTATCACTTGCACTAGACATACTGCATTCACCACCACCACCACCAAAACTGCTACTGTCACCAGCACTGGACAACATTTCAAAATCATTATGCTCCTCCACCTTAGCATGCCTGTAGTAATCCTCTGCTCTTATTTCCTCACTACTGCACACATTTAATTTCCTACTGGACTTAACACTCATGGAAGGGGATAACATGCTCATAATGGTTGATGACGAGGGTGAATGCCCAACTGTGGTATTAGCTGCCATCTTGTGCTGGGTCCACAGTGCCATGTGCCTATTCTTAAGATGCGTATGCTGCCCTCCTATGCCCAGATGGCTCCCCTTTTTACCTCGACTCACATGCACATGGAAAACCTGGCAGATTGCAATGGATTCATCATGTGCTTCTTGAACAAAAAAATCCCAAACAAGGATTGTGATGCACTTCTTTTAACATGTCCTTGATGCTGCTTATTGAACTTCGTTCTTTTAAGCAGGGGGAGGGAATGGACAAGGATATGATAGAAGGCATTCTTAGAATGGCAGAGAAAGGGGGGATACTGTTGATGGGAGACCTGAATATGCCAGATGTTAACTGGAGCACATTTGCTGCAGCCACATCCAAGAGCAGGGCCATTCTTGATGCCCCACATGTGGCAGGCCTCAGACAGCTAGTTTCGGAACCCACTCGTGAGGGAGCAATCTTAGACCTTGTACTCTCAAACGGGGGCAGTGAGAGGATCTCAGATCTAGAAGTAGGTTGCCATCTGGGAACAAGTGACCATCAAACAGTGTGGTTCACGTTAAACTCAGCTACAGAGTCAAGCCATACAAAAGTGAGGGTACTGGACTTCAGGAGGGCTGACTTTGGCAAGATGGGAGAGTGCCTCAGAAAAGCACTAGCAAACAGGCTAGAAGGTGGTGTGGAGCAACAATGAGGAATCATCAAAACTGCCATCACAGAGGCAATAAGCCTTTGTGTGAAGCAAATAAATCAAAATGAAAGAAAAAGCCACTATGGTTCTCAAAAGAGGTGGCTGTGAAAGTCAGGAAGAAAAAGATAGCATTCCGTAAGTATAAGGAAACACAGAAGGAGCAGGACAGAGAGCTGTACCAGTTAAGGCAGAAGGAAGCAGGGAGGGAAGTCAGAATAGCAAAGGCCCAAACTGAGGAAAAGATAGCCAACTTAGTTAAGAAGGGGATAAAACCTTTTATAGGTACATCAGAGAGCGTAGAAAGACAAAGGGAGGGATAGTGAGGCTGAATAGAATGAACGGTGGGTGGGCAGAGGGGACAGTGAAAAGGCAAGGATACTGAATGAATATTTCTGCTCAGTATTCACAAAAGAGGAGGGGGATGTGCCTAATCCAATTAACAGAAGCACTCTTGATAGGGGGGTCGATCCCAGTCCTTTCACAGAAGAAAGGGTTCTGCAAGAACTCCTAAAACTGAAGGTGGACAAAGCAATGGGGCCTAATGGAATTCACCCAGAATTCTAAAAGAATTAAGGGGAACTAGTGAAACCACTGCTACTCTTTTAATAAATCATGGGAGGATAGTGTGGTACCCGAGGACTGGAGGAAGGTGGATGTGATTCCCCTTCACAAAAGTGGGACCAAGACAGAGAGGAAACTACAGACCTGTCAGTTTGAACTCTGTGGTAGGGAAAGTGATGGAGTCACTTCTGAAGGAAAGAATAGTTGAGTACCTAGAGGCCAGTGGGGCACAGGACCCAAGGCAGCATGGGTTCACAGTGGGAAGGTCATGTCAGATGAATCTAATAGATTTCTTTGACTGGGTGACCAAAGTAGTAGACCAAGGAGGGGCTGTGGACATGGCCTACCTAGACTTTAGCAAGGCATTTGACACAGTCCCACACAAAAGATTAATAGTCAAATTAACCAGCCTGGGAGTGGGTTCCAGGGTGGTAGCCTGGGTATAACATTGGCTGGACAACAGGACACAGAAGGTAATTAGATACATAGATACATAGATACATAGACAGTGTCGGCAGATAAGGGCCTATGGCCCACCCAGTCTGCCCATTTGAGCTTGTAAGTTCAGTTTGTTTTCCTAGAAGTCTATTTCCCTTACCCTGACCTCTAGAATTCCTTTATGTCTATCCCATGCATTCTTAAATCCGTGATTGTTTCAGCCCCACCACTTCCTCTGGCAGGGTGTTCCATTTGTCCACCACCCGTTCTGTGAAGAAATTCTTTCTCAAGTTTCCTCTGAATCGTCCTCCCTCCAACTTCATCCCATGCCCTCTAGTCCTGGAACATCTTTTTCGCTTAAAAATAGTGTTTTCCTGCACCCTGTTCCTCCCTGTAAGATACTTGTATGTCTCTATCATATCCCCTCTCTCCCTCCTCTCCCAGGGAGTACATGTTCAGTTCCTTCAACCTGTCTTCATAGGACTTGTGATGCAATCCATGCACCATCTTTGTTGCCCTCCTCTGAACCTTCTCCACCCTGTCTATGTCCTTACATAGGTATGGTCTCCAGAACTGTACACTGTACTCCAGGTGGGGCCTCACTAGTGTCTTGTATAGCGGATATGACCTCCCTTTTCCTGCTGGTGATGCCCTGCCTATACATCCCAGCATCCTATTTGCTTTACCTGATGCCTTGTCACACTGTTTCCCACCTTGAGGTCATCAGAGATGACAACCCCAAGATCCCTTTCCTGCTTGGTGCATGCTATATCCTCACCCCAACTGATATATTGTGCCAGGGTTTTGTGCCCCATATGCATTATCTTGCACTTCTTTGCATTGAATTTCAACTGCCAAACCCCTGACCATTCTTCAAGTTTCTGCAGGTCCTTTTCATTCTGTCTACACCCTCTGGTGTGTCTACTCTGTGACAGAGCTTTGTGTCATCAGCGAACAGTGAAATTCTGCCTTCTAGATCCTGTGCAATGTCACTGATGAAGATATAAGCAGGACCGGTCCCAGCACTGATCCCTGTGGTACCCCACTGGTCACTCTTCCCTCTGTGGAGTGACAGCCATTTACCACCACCCTCTGTGTCCTGCCACCCAGCCAGTTACCTACCCACCACACTACTGTCCTGCCCACACCCATATTCCCCAGTTTGTGTAATAGTCTTCTATGTGGTACAGTGTCAAAGGCCTTGCTGAAGTCAAGATAGGCCATGTCCACTGCCCTCCCCTGATCCACCTCCCTAGTCACCCAGTCAAAAAATTCAATGAGGTTGGTCTGACATGACCTCCCCTGGTGAAACCATGCTGCCTTGGGTCCTGTAGTCCATTGACAACCAGATGTTCCACCAATCTCTCTTCAGTAGTGCTTCCATGATCTTTCCCACTACCGAGGTGAGGCTGACTGGTCTGTAGTTCCCTGCTTCCTCTTTGTTCCCACTTTTGTATAAGGGACTACATCTGCTGTCCTCCAGTCTTTGGGTACCTCCCTGTTTCCAGTGATTGGCTGAACAGGATAGCCAGAGGTTCAGCCACCACCTCTCTTAGTTCTTTAAGGACCCTGGGACCCATCTGGCCCCATTGCTTATCAGCTCTTATTACTTCCAGTTCCTTCAGGACCCTTTCTCGTAAAGGGACTTGTGTCCATTTCTGTACCATTCTCACCCTTGTACTCCTTCAGATCCATTACCCCCTCTTCCTCAGTAAAAACTGAGCAGAAATACCTGTTCAATATGTCAGCTTTACTGTTGTCATCCTCCACGCGGCTCCCATCCTCCCCCTTCAGTCTCACTATCCCTCCCTTTGTCTTTCTTTTTTCACTTATGTACCTGTAAAAGGTTTTGTCCCCTTTAACCACTGATTTTGCAATGTGTTCTTCTGTCTGAGCTTTGGCTTCCCTTACTGACTTCCCTGCCTCCCTTTGTTTCTCCTGGTACTTCTCCCTATCCCCTTCTGCCTGTGTCTTTTTGTATTGCCTGAATGCAATCTTTTTGGCTTTCACTTTCTTTGCTACCTCTTTGGAAAACCATAATGGTCTCCTCTTTCTTTTCCTCTTGCTAACCTGCTTAATGCATAATTCTGTTGTTCTTATAATCCCCATTTTAAATACTGCCCACTGTTCCTCAACCCTGATTCCTGTCCCATTCCTTAATGCCTCTTTCAAGCATCTCCCCATTTTCCCAAAGTCTGCCCCTAAAATCCAGGATATGTGTTTGTGTGGTTTGGTTCTGCTCTTTCTGTGATTTCAAACCACAATGACTGGTGGTCACTGTTACCGGTGCTCCCCACTGTTACCCCCATCACACTGTCCCTGTTTGTGAGCACAAGGTCCAGTATTGCCTTCTGCCGAGTTGGTTCCATGACCAGTTGCTTGAGGAAGGCACCTGAAGGAGTCAGGATAAATCTGCTCCTAGATGATGCTGCTGCTGGGATGCTCCAGTCCACGTCTGGAATATTGAAGTCTCCAACCAGTACTACCTCACCCTTGTCTGCCATCCTTTGGATGGCTAGCATCAGCTCCCTATCTGTTTCTTCCTCCTGGGCTTGTGGTCTATAGACCACACCTGTGCGGATGGCTGGCCCCATTTTCCTTTCCAGCTTAACCCACAGTATCTCTCCCCCATTTTGTTCCTCCTGGATCTCTGTGGCCCTTATGTCATTTTCACATACAGTGCCACCTCCTCCCTTCCTGCCTGCTCTGTCTCTTCTGAATATGTTGTAGCCAGGTATGGCCATCTCCCAGTCATGGTTATCATTACACCAGGTTTCAGTGATGGCCACAATGTCCAGGTCTGACTGTACCATGACAGCCTCAGATCTTCCATCTTGTTGCTAAGGCTCCTGGCATTTGACACATGGCTTTCCATGATTTGACCTCCCTAGACTGCTTCACTGTTCTACTCAGCCCCTTCCTGGTTGTCATTTATCCCTGGTTCTCCTTGCTGTCTGCCCTTCTGCTGAATTTTGCCCCTTTTCTGCTTATCCACCTTTTGGACACTAATTGCCATCTTTTGCACACTGCTTTGCAGAGATAGCCACTCCTCTGGTTCACTGGTTCCACTGCTAGCTGTGGGGGGTGAGCAAGTAGGTACCCTCCTTGCTGGCCTGCCACCCCCCTTTGCTAGTTTAAATGCTTGTCAATGTATCATTTAAACTTATCATTGAGTGCTTGATTCCCTCCAGGATGGATGCAGGGCGTCAGGCTTGAACAAACCTCCATCCTCCAGGTGGGTCCCCAGTCACCAATGAATCCAAACCCTTCCTCACAGCACCAGTTCTTCAACCATGAGTTAAAGTTCCTGGTGCATGCACCTATGCTCTCCTTGCCTCTCACAGGTAGTACTTCTGAGAAAGTGACAGAAGTAGCTACTTGCTTGAGACCCCTCCCCAGTTTCCTAAACTCTTCCTGAACTTCCTTTGGCTCCCCATTTGCCAAGTCATTAGTACCTAGGTGGATAATGACATCCAGCTCACCCTCCTGTCTTGCCTTCCCAGTGATCCCCAGTATCTTCCTTCCATCCCTCCATGCCGTGGAACCTGGTAGGCACCTCACCTCCCTGTCCTCCCCCTCCTGTGTTCCTAGCTGGATCCCTCTTATGATGGAGTCCCCCACCAGGATTCGCTTCCTCCTCCTCTGGGGTCCACTGCTTTCCCCACTGAGGTCACCTCCTTGCTAACCTCCCATCCTTTCCTTCCACTTCTCTGGGTACTCTATTTGGTTGTCCTCATTTGCCAGTGTGGCATAAGAGTTCTTGAGAGGAATAGGATCGGGGATGTGCCTCTGCCTGACTGCTCTAACCCTCCCTGAGCCCACTGTCATCCAAGTGCTCCTCGTTCTCGGCATCCTTTGAGGCAGCTGCATTGGACTAGCTGGTCCCTGGATAGGGGTGATGGTACTCCTGACCCAGTTTACTTCTGCTCTGAGTCTGGCTACCTCATCCCGCAGTCCAGAGAGATGCATGCAGATAGGGCAGCACCTCAGTGTCCAGAAGGTCTGCCTGAATATGGCTGCCCACAGCCACTGCATTGCACCACTCCCCACATTATACTGCAATTCCACTACTTGTCTGCTACTGAAGCTCTCCTAGTTCTCTTTTTATTAATTTACAGTACTAAAAATCCTGTCACTGATCCTCAGATAATTTTTTTTTTTTAAGGAAAAAGAAACCAATAAATAAATAAATGAGTCAAAACACTTGTCGTGGTTGAGGGTGGGCTTCTTCCTCTTATGCCCCTCCTACTTCACACCTCTTACTATACCCTGTGTTTAGCTCCTGTCAATCAGATTTATCAGGCATATAATTAAGAGTTGGGGGAAGGAGGAGGGGAAAAATTTGCAGCAATTAAAGACAGCACAGAATTACACCACCACTATGTTTTAAATTTTCAACAGCCCAAAAACAATTATAAGTAAAGACAACAAAGAAAGAAAGTATAGTGTCACTACAAGCCCACAATCTAAGTTTAAAAGAAAAATACCAGTTACCAGTTACTCTAAAGCACTGAATTGAATATGTTTCCTTCCTTCCCCTTCTGGCTTCTTCTGAGAAAATTGTAAATATAGTCCACTCTGAAGAAAGAGGGGTTACTAGTGGGTACCGCAGGGTTCAGTATTTTGTCCAGTCCTTTTTAATGTCTTCATAAGTGACATTGCAGAGGGACTGGAAGGAAAAATATACCTCTTTGCAGATGACACAAAGATCTGCAACAGGGTTGATACACAAGGAGGCGTGGAAAAGATGAGAAGGGACTTGGCAAGGTTGGAAGAATGGTCAGAAGTATGGCAGCTAGGATTCAGTGCAAAGAAGTGCAAAATAATGCACCTGGGAAACAAGAACCCAGAGGAGGAATACACAATGGGGGGGAAGGTAGTAACAACAACAAAAATGGAAAGGGACCTGGGGGTAATCATATCAGATGACCTTAAGGTTGGCAAGCAATGTGAGAAGGCAGTAGGGAGGGCTGGGGTATACTGGGATGCATAGGGAGAGGCATCACCAGCAGAAAACAAGAAGTTGTTATCCTCTGTACAGACAGTTGGTGAGACCCCATCTGAGTACTGCTCCAGTTCTGAGACCCCATCTCCAAGGACATAGACAGGATAGAGGCAGTCCAGAGGAGGGCAACTAAAATGGTGCAGGGTCTGCAAGGGAAGCCGTCAGATGAAGAGAGACTAAAGGAGCTTAATATGTATACCCTTGAGGAAAGAAGGGAGAGAGGGACATGATAGAAACTTTTAAGTACTCAGGGGAATCAACAAAGTCTAAGAGGGTAGCATATTTCAGAAAAGAGACGTGCAAGAACAAGGGACACAATTTAAAGATGGGGGTGGTTCAGGGGCAATGTGAGGAAGTATTATTTCACAGTGAGGGTAGTGGATGCATGGAACAGCCTTCCTGAAGAGGTTGTGGGGTCTAAAACTGTGGGAGAATTCAAGAATGCATGGGACAGACATAAGGCAATTCTTGTGGGGGGTAGGAAGAAATAGGCTGTTGGTGAACTAGGATCTGCGGCCTATCCTATAGGTAGGGAAATGGGCAGACTAGATGGGTCAAGCGGTCCTTATCTGCCGTCAAAGTCTATGTTTCTATGTTTCACTGAAGTGGGGGGTGTGCTACGTGATTTTTTGAGCAGTGCACTCCTGGACTCCAACTGACCACCACGACTACCTGTCATTATTACTGGGTCATCATCATCATCATCATCACCATCAACTGAAACTGGTAAATCACAAGTTTTTATGGGGGGGGGTGGGGGATTAATGCAAACAGACCCAGACACAGCCACTTTGAATTTCTTTTTCTCTGGTTCCCAACTGGAGTCAATTACATCATCATCATATTCATCAACATCACACACATCCACATCTTCTGCTTGGATGCTAGCATGTGGACTGCATGTTGCAACCACAGCAACATCATCATCATCAACACCACCATCACCTGATAATTTTTCACCACACTGTGAATCACTGCATGGAAAATGCGTGACGTGAACCACTGTGGAAGAAATGTCACATTGCATGCTATCGTTGACATGATTATCAGCATCCTCAGGTTCAGTTACTGGGATGTTACTGGGAAGTATGACATCAACTGCCACTCACTTGCACTGCTTCACTCTCCACTATATTTTTGGACACAGTACACTGGTCAGAAGTTGAACTTGAGGCAGCAATACTCATACTACCACCGCCAGCAACTGCAATAACACCACCGGCTGGGACAACATCAACTCCTCCAAGTATGAGTGAAGCTACTGATTGGGTGGTAAAAAACATTGCAGGAGAAATACCTTTCCTCACATCAGCAATGCACTTCTGCGTCTGCGTACTACCACGTCCACAGACTATCTTACCACTAGCAGCAGTGCCATGGCGAGAACCAGCTTTACTTGCACGTCTCTTTGTGGGCATTTTGGGGATCAACAACAATATTCTAAACAAATTTAGATTTTGGAATGTTCACTCTGCATGGGTTGGGGGGGACGCTGGATGTGAAGCCAAAAAAACAACTGTGGTTTCAGCAACAGATAGAGATGCAAATTCACAAGTGAAAACAACACCTTAACTAACCAGTGGTGCTGAAGTCACAAACAATCCAATCTGGAAAACAATTCCTTTTGCCAGTGGGGAAGGGGGGGCACTGACTGCAGATTTTTACGCAGTACAAGCAGCAAAACAAAGAATAGATACCACAGTGACACTACAAAATCATGCAGCTGCAGTTTATAGCAGGTTCACAGTGCTGCACCTGCAATTACACTATAGCACAACGAAAGGCGTATTATTTGATGTCAAGCAGAACCACACACACACACACACAGTTTGTCTACAATGAGTAATGAGTAGCAAATGTAAAGGTTCAGTAATATGCTACGTATTGTAAACAACCTGAAATTCTGAACTGCTGCATCAGATAAATAAGTGCAAGATAAATAAATAAATGCAACAAATGAGATAAACTGAGAAGAACTATTTAGTAGGAATGGCTGGTCAAAAACAAGGTGACATAAATGTAAGTTGATGACGGGGAGAAGGGGAGATTCAGGAGGGATGTGAGAAACTTTTACTTTATGGAGAGAACAGTCAAGTCATGGAACAATCTACTGGCAGATGTGGTGGGCACAAAAACCATTAATGGTTTCAAGCACAGCTGGGACAGAGTAAAGAGCTTAGTAGCTACCCAGGGGAGTAGCAGTAAGGCCCGGAGCAAGTGGGAGATGTGGGGGCAGAAACCCCGTCTAGGCAATAGGTCACACATTAGGATGGGGTAAAACTAGGCAGACTGGATGGACCAATTGTTTTCTGCCAATATTGTCTGTTTGTTTGTTTCTATGAAAGGATCTACAGCTTGGAGTCTGGTGAAGGAATTGAACCCTGGCTGTTCACTCTTTATGACTGCCTACACACCATGGGTTCTATGAAATAAATGGAACTGTGAGGGCTGGGACCAAATATAGAGGAGAATCATTGGGTGATGGCAGGCTGTTCTTTAGGTCTCAGGGACTGAAAGTATGGCCTGGAGTGAAGAACTGTGGATGCAGTGTGCCATTAGCGAACTGTACATATGTGAACCAGCAAAACTGGAAGCAAAGCTCTGATTTAGTAATAGGCAATGCACCACCCACCAGCCCCAGTTCTAACCTCAGGGCAACCTGAAATGTTGGGAAAGGATAAAACAAAGTAAAGGAGCATTAAGAAGAGAAGCAGAAGCTTCACAAAGCAACAAAATAGTCCCATCAAATATGGCAGCTTTCATGCAGCCAGAAGTCCTCTGACCCATAAGGACTGCTGGGAAGGGGTTGAAGGTGCTACAGTTTCATGCCCACATAAATCCACCAATGAGGAGCTCAGGATATACAGAACCTGGCCATGCAAACCAGATGTATGGTATCTGTCATCCAATCAGGCATCAGTTTCAAAAACCCTATAAAAGACACTGCTAAACTGATTTGATTTATTTTGTTAACCAGGTTAGCTTACTGGAATATGCATTCCTTTTAGAGAAGCAACCCAAAATGCATAAGGTAGCAGTACATGTCAGCATCATTACAACAAGCAGAAGAACTATATAGCCAAAAATAAATATCAATATACACAAATTACATACATACCTCATTTACCGTTTACAGTCACAAGGTGATTTATCAGACAAATATGATTTTAACATGGCTTTAAAGTGCACTATATTATTCAGTGTTTTCGGGGAATAGTTATGTGCATTCCAAGAAGTAAGAGCACTAATGTTAAACGATCATTGAGTTATATGTTGATATGTAACTGAGGGATAAGCAAGTAAAAGCATGAGAAGATCTGGAGCAATAATCAATGTTTAAAAATTCCAGCTGATAGGCCAGAGATAAAAGATTGTCAGTCAGATAAATGTTTTGAGTCAAACAAGCTGTATTTTTTTAAACAGCTAATGTCAAAGCTGCTAAGTCATGGAGAATACAGTGCAATGGTGGGTAAGCTTATTTGCCATCAATGCAACTTTTCCAATTTTATTATATAAGATACTCTTCTTGTTTTGTTCAGATTTGGGTGCCTGATTAACTATCCAGTATATGATACAGCCATAATTAGCAATGGGAAGAAGGTTCATTTGTACAATTGCCAATCCGGAGTCACTGGCCAAAAATTTCTTAAGCCTATTCAAGACTCCCAGTGTCTGCTGTATCTTGGTTGAGTCAACAAAGATGTGAAGAATAGTTCGGTGAAGGTTCTTGGAGAAACTGAAATCTTAGCTCAGTCTAGATGAGCCTTCAGTCAGGGGCTGTGTGAGTGTGATTCAGCTTTGGATAGACTATGGCTATCAGGTCTCAGGATAGCCTGGTAGTCTGAAATATGCACCTTGAAAGAGCTTTACCAACTAAGGCACTGCTTGTGTCTTCTACTAAGTACCAACCAGAGGTGGTTTGGAATGGAACAATCTTTGTTTAGCTGTTTCTCCCTCTGGTAAGTGTCCTGACTCCATCAGGTTTAGTGACACTGAGGTCATCCCCTAAAACAATGAACCAGCTGGGTACATCACTGAGGTGACCTATAGCCTGACCCTCACCCCGACTGTGTTCCATCAATGGACAGAAACAGCTGCTCTCTTGAAAGGCAATGTCTGGCCCTGAGTGCAGCCTTGACCAGGGTGTTTGGGTTGTTAGCCACAGTCTCATCGAGAGAGGAGGGAGGGAGGGAGGGAGGGGGAGAGAGAGAGAGAGAGAGAAAGAGACAGAGAGACAGAGAGAGGGAGAGAGAAAGAGAGAGATTAAGAGAAGTTGCTACTGATACTTCAACAGCACATGCAGACCCAGCCAGGGTATCTGCATCCTGATTGCCATCTCAAGTGTGCTTTACTGTCAAATTCATCCCTTCTGAGCAGTGAACTTTTGAAGCACCCATTCAGCAAGACTAATAACAACAATGAGTACCTCAGCATCATGGCTTTGAGGTATTTCTTAAACATTGGTTAGAAAGGAACATTAGGAAAACTCCACTGAACCTTGGGCAAATTACTTAACCTCCCAGTACTCAAGTCTACCCAGCTGTGGAAATGGGTAAAAGCAGGGCCCCACTGGAAACAATATATTGCACCTCAGCTGAGCTGTCATGGGTAAATAAATTTAAACTGTAAAATAATAATAAATAAATGTCATAAGCAGAAAATTATGGGTCGGATTTTCGAAGCTCTGGGAATGCCACAAGCCCATGGGGCACCAAACATATGATGCATGGAGCTTGCGGCATTCTCCTGCCGGTGATCGGGATTTTCCATCCCTTGTGCTGATCATCGCACCTTAGACCACAATATCTTGTGGTTTAGCGTGCGCCACCCCTTGGACTCACAGTAATGGTGCTTGTGCTGGTGCATTGGCACAAGCTGCCATAAATCATGGAAACTGTTGCAACTGCACCCGAGAATGGAAATTCGGGTTCAGTTGTGGCAAAGGGGGTTGGCACACCACAGAAGTTAGAGTCCTGTGGTGCAGGGCTGGATGGAAGCACTGTGCTCACATTTGAAAATCTGGCCCTATGACTTCAGGGCAGGTAAAGACAATGTGAATAGATGAAGTCTAATAAAAAAGATCCTCTTTCATGGAAATGTCTTCTGGAATAAATTATGGAAGGTTCTGAAAATGTAATTTTTGGGGAATCTTGCGTAAATGAGTTCTGCTGATGCCAACTGTGAATTATTTGCTGTAAACCAGAATAATATATGAAATAGTAGAAAAATATATGGCATATACATATTTACTGTATGTTTAATACAGGGAAGTACATTTTTATTATAAAAAGATTGTTGCATGTACAGTGTGTTTCATGTGTATTCCATATAGTGTCTGTGTACAGTTTATGTTATGTACGCATCATAGATTTTCTCCATATTTAGATTTTTTTAAATATATTTTAAACACTCAGCTGCTTTATCATAAAAGATGAGATTATGGAAACTGAGCTACTGAATCAATATTTTTAAGGTGTTCATGAAGGAGAAAGACTGTTCACTACCAGACTGGTGTTGGGATGAAAAGTGGAGGTGGGGGACACTAACAGCAACCCTCAAATCACAGAAGAAGGGGTACCAGATGGGCTGAAGGCATTCAGAGTAGAAACATCAATAGGGCCAGGTGGGATGCAGCCAAGGATGCATAAGGAAATGGCCAAGGACATAGAAGCACCTCAGGACAACATTTTCAAGAATGTTAAATGCCCACGGGACCACTGGGTTGGTCCCTAGGGATTAATGAACTGCCAGTGTGGTTCTACTGCACAAAAGTGCCAGGAAGGACAAATGAACCAGGTAACTAACTGCTGCATAGACCTGTCAGCCTGACATCTATAGTGGGTAAAGTGCCGAAGGTGATACTGAGACAGAGACTTGTAGACTTTCTTGAAGTAAACAAGTTACAGGATCAGTCAGGCAGCACAGGTTAACATGTGGGAGGTTATACCAGATGAACCTGTTGTAGATCTTTGACTGGGTGACAAGAGTGGCTGACAAAGGACATGTAGTTGACATACTGCACCTGGACTTCAGTAAAGCCTTTGTTTCAGTCCATCATGAGAAACTGATCAATAAACTGAGAGATCCAGGGGTAGAAGAAAGGGTGGAAACTTGGATGGAAAACTGGCTGAGAGGGAGGACACAGAAGGCTGTGGTGAATGGTGAGTTCTCTGATGTTAATGAGGTAACAAACAGGGTACCAAAAGGCTTGTTCCAGGGCCCCCCTCTTTAACATCTTCATCTGTGACATACGAGTGGGTGTTCAGGGCAAGAGCTGCCTCTTCATGGATGATACCAAAATCTACAGAAGGGTGAACTGCGTGGCTGGAATTAGGATATTGTTGGAAGGCCTGGAAAAAGCTGAAGAGATGATCCAAGCCCTGGTAATTGAATTTGAATGCACAAAAATGTAAGGTAATGCACATCAGGAGCAAAACCCTAAAACGTGATACCTGATGAGGGGGTAGTGACAGAATGCACAGCAGAGGAAAAGGATTGGGGAGTGATAGTATCTCAGAGTCTAAAATCTACAGCACAGTGCAACAGACCAGTGAGGGAGAGGAACAGGATGCTGGAATGCGAAGGAAGGGGTATTACCAGTAGAAACAGGGAGATAATCCTTCCACTGTACAGATACCTGATGGCTCCCACATGTGGAGTACTGTGCAGTGTTCTGGAGCCAGCACCTATAGAAGGACTGTGAAAAACTGGAAATTGTATACAGAAGGGCAACCAAAATGATCCAGGGAATGAGGGAGAGGATGCATGTGGAATGATAGAAAGACCTTAATATATACACCCTAGAGACTTGGGGGGGGGCATGATAGAGACATATAAATAACCTACATGACATAAACAGGGTGTCATGCAAGGAACTATTGTTCATCTTAACACATACACAAGCATGAGGAGGAATTCACTGGACCTGACTGGGGGGATGACTCAAGAAGGATGTCCGCAAGCACTTTTTCAGGGAAAGAGTGGTGGGCAGATGGAACAGATTGCCAGAGGAAGTGGTATCTGCCAAAAAAGAGGGGGATTCAAATAAGAGTGAGACAGGCACAAGGCCATAGTAAGGGTGGTAGTGGCAGAAAAGTGGGAGGGGTAAGGGAGTAGAATGGCTACCAGGGCCAGCTTAGGAGAATTAGGAAGGGTGGGCAAACTGAATAGGCCACTGGACCTTAATCTGCCATCAGATTCAAAGTTTCTACGTAGCACTGTGCAGGCTTTCAAAACAAGACAAGACAGGCTTTGGAGAAAGAATGGTACTGAGGGTTACATAGCACGAGGGGGACCTGGGGTAACATTCCAACTGTGAAGTTTGGATGTGTGCCCTCTGCCATGTAGTAGGAGAGGCAGACAAGATGGACCCTAAGTCCCTTCCATTTTGAAAACTGATGGCAGAGACTGTATCTTATTCTGAAATAATGCAAAAAAAGTTCTTTATTGTCTTTCAGAACTTCCTGTTGAAGTCTGTTTGCATTCTTGCTAAGGTGATAAAACATCCCAAAATGCATATGGGGCATCACTTCACTCACTGCTGTTTTCTATCTGGTAGACTTTGCAGGCATCAGTCTCCTTTCTGGGTCCCTATATGAATGTATGTACTTTTCTGCTGAGTAGGTGGTTAGCTTACATTTTGTTTCTAGTAATCACAACATTTCTGTAAACTGAGACTCATCTGGTAAACTGATATTGGCAAAATCATTTTTACAGAAATGATTTGTTAATGCTAGTATGAGAATTATGGTTACCTTGTAGCAGCAAGTCCCATAACATTTTAAAGTTTATGGTCTGGCAACCATGTTAGTCACTATCTCTATTAGGGAAGTAGTCTTGAAAAGTTATTGACATATACTATTTCTAAAAGACTTTCAAGTGTTATGCACTTTATACACTAGTGTCACATTTTTACATGACAGTGTAGCAGACTAGATTAATTTGTTGCTTCCCTGCTGTATAACAGAAATATATATATTTTTAAAGGAGGGGTTATAAACATGAGTATCCATTAATTTGTGCTACTTCTGAGGAAGCTACACTGGGAGGAGTGAAATGTTAGATAGTTTGTCAGTGGTTTTGCTGTCTCAGTGTAGCCACGTTTTCAGCAGCACTAAATAAATTATGTCTGGAGTCGGACCATCATAAAGGTTTCCCAACTGGCTTTGTCATAAGTTATAGGAATTTGAAAAAGTTTTGAGTAAGCTACATCATCTAGCCAGCAGACAGGGATGAGAGTGATGTCTTTTGCCTTTACTACATTGTTGTGTGTGTTGTGGCAGGCAGACACCAAGCAGCTACCCAGAAGTGACTCATTTTATGTTTGCTTGCATGTGCAGCGCACAAGAAACATATTGAGGTTAGTAGAGCATTGCAGATGCAAGGCAGTGTTGTGGTCAATGCAGGGGACACTTTAATGGATGCATCCCTCAGCCACCAATCAACAGGGAAGTAAACGATGATGATAGTTTTAGAGTGAGCACCAGACTTGAAAGAAATCTGCCGCTCCAATCGTGGACAGTTTTGTCATTGCAGTGGCAGATCTCTTCCCCCCCCGCCCCTTCCAGGCAACCAAGCACATTCCAGCCATGCACATTACAGTGCACAGTAATGCGCATGACTGCCCTTATGAGCAACCCGTTTGCTCAGTGTGCCTTTCCCAGTGAACATATCTTTTGCCGACAACAGGGTGCCCAACTCCCCTGTCAGTATGCCCCACCCCACTATTGTGGCACACTGGGAGCCCAACCCAGTGTTCCAAAGTAATTCTTTATATTTTTCAACACCGGGATAACCACTCCCAGTGTCGGATGCACCCCCCATGACTACTTTCTTTCAGCTGAGCTCAGGGTGCCCAATCCCTGGGTCAGCATTGATCCCCTCTCCACTAGTCTGGCACACTGGGAGTCCACCCCAGTGTGCCGATATTTATTTTTCATACTATTTCACCTGTAAAAAAAGAAAACCATCCCCAAGGTCTTTTTTTTTTTAAACCTAAAGAAAAAGAAAACGGTCCCTCATTGTCCTCACCACCACTCCTCCATCCCAACCCTCCCTCTGCGCACCCCACCTCCCTGCACCCCAATCATCCAACCTTACCTCTGGAGGTCCGGTGCTGCAACTGTCTGTGGACTGGGAACACATCTGCACTGTTCGAAAGCTGATCGCAAATGGAAGAAAATCACAGTAAGCCCTATAATAGCAATCAATGGGGGGTTTCAACTTAGGTTGATATCTCAGCCATTTTGGGAGTTTTGGTCCCAAATTTTCAACATGGGGTTCTTGGGACTCCACCTAATGAACACTGGCACTTTCATTTTGTTTCTCAGTCCAGAAACATGATTTCATGGTTACTGTGCAGAATCACCTTCTGGTACCAATTAATGAAATGACAGTGCCACTGTTCATAAGGTGGGGGCCCAAAAAGCTCATGTTGCATGTTTAGTGAAAAAACTCAAAAAGATGACTGAGTTTTGAGTGTGCATTTTGCAGTTTTTATGCATGCTCATAACTTCATCAATGTTTAATATTTTCACTCCAAATGTCGAACATTGCCATTTTTCACACCCCCTTATGAACTGTATAGCTGTCATTTTTCACATCCTTCTGGAAATGTGTTTTTACACCTGTGGTGCACAATGGCATGGTCACTATGACAAAATCAACTTTCAGGCTAGATTAACAAAATCCCAGTGCCACTGTTCATGAGTGGGGGTCCCAAAAAGGCCATGTTGAACATTTGGTAAAAACATTCCAAAAAATGACTGCGTTACGAGCGTGCATTGCACAGTTTCTACACACACTCATAACTTCACCACTTTTTCATATTTTCACTCCAGACTTTCAGCATTGCCATTTCTTCACACCTCCTCATGGACAGTACAGCTGTAATTTTTTATGTCCTGTCTGAAATGTGTTTTTGCACCTGTGGCACCGAATGGCACACTCGCTGTGTGAAATCACCTTTTGGGATTGAGTAACGAAATGATGCTGTCACTGTTCATGAGGTGGGATCCCAAAAAGCCCATGTTGAATATTTGGAACTAAAATATCAACAAACGCCCTGGCTGTTAGGGTTTCCAACCATAACGCCCCACCCTGTACAGCGTGAATGGTGTCAAGGATGTGACTTGTGGTCATCGGCCGTAGTGCTCATGCCATTCCAACCCCACCCCCACCCTGCAGCCACTGACAGGCATTGAAGTGTGCCTTGGGGTCTTTGGCCCTAACATTCACCCCATTCTCCTATACTGCACTCATCTCAGCTTATTTCCTTATAGAATGGGGTAAGCATAAGGGCTGAAGACCCCAAGGCACACCGTGACACCAGTCAGCATTTCCAGAGTGGGGTGAGGGGGAATGGCATGATCGTTATGGCTAATGACCCAAAGGCACACCTCAATGCCTGTCAGTCTCTGCAGGGTGGGGTGGGGGTGGGGACTGGTGTTAGTTCAATAGTTCACTGCCATTCCTATTATACATCTCTCTAACTCCAGCAGTACCAATGCCAATATCAGCAAGCAAACATTTGGCATTGAAAAATGCTTGTTTAAATGGTGTGCTACAAAGAACTCTAAGGCTCTAGTCAATAGAGGAGTAATAGTTTGGATAATGCAATCTTGTCAGCATGACCATAAGGTCCCAATGTATCCCCAGTAATACTAGTTAACTGAAGTAACTGTTAAAGTTCCCTAAAGAGTTCCAGTACTGCTAATACAGATGTTATATATCTTGTCTTAATATTTATTGAAGCAGAGCTGAGAAGGATATCTCTGTTGGACTCTTCACACTTACAGATATTAAATGTTTTAGATGGCTCCATATCTATCCATCTCTAAGGAGGAGAGAAGTTGGCCACTGTCAGATTAGGTTCTGCTTCAATTTGGCCACTCCTGACTTCGATTTGACTTCAATATTTCAGTCAAAACACTTGATATGGTGTCTATCAGGCTTCAAGTAGGGGTACGTGAAACTCCACCACCTCTTCTCCTCCATCCCAGCCATACCCCACCCTCCATCCCTCCCTAATTCCCTCAGACATTTTTGTAAAACAATAAATAAATAACTAAAAAAATGCTGTCTTCTAGGCTGGCACAGTTCCAGGAGCTGACTTTATTGTTTTACATGTAACCCCCTACAAATGGAGGTTCCTGAAAAGTCTTCCTCGAGCTTGCCTAAATGCTCACTGCCAGGCTGGTGTCCTGCGTTTTAGCAGTTTAAATGTGATTGCCAGAGAGTACCTGTATAACCTCTGTGTACTGTCTCTTTAAGAGCTGTCTGGATTGCAGTCATAAGCAAGGCCCCTGGAATTCTGCGGTTCTGAGGTTGTGGAATTTGCCGCAGAATTTGCATCATGCTGCAGAATATATATAGTGCCGCAGAATTCATTGTTTTTGGTAAATTTTCATATAAATATACTGTTTTTCCATAGTGTCAGGCTTTCTTTGCCACCTCGTTTATCCTGAAGTCCCTCCTCTATGCTCAGCATATAATGTCATCAATGACATCACATCATATTTAGTCAATGACAGGACTGTATTCTGCCAGAGAAATGAATAAATCATGCCGCAGAAATCAGAAAATGCTGCCGCAGAAGTCAAGGAGCCCTGCCGCAGAAATCAGAAAATTCTGCAGCAGAACACCAGGGGCCCTGGTCATAAGTAATCTGAGAGGGAGCTCTGTTGAAAGATATAACTATTTGCTGAAAATCATTTAGAGTGATAATGATAATGTAGTTTATTTAACCTGCCTTCTTTGCAGCAAGGACTGTTTTGTTTATCTCCATTATCTTGATCCTGAACTGTGAATTGGACCAATCAGTACTGGTGGAACCTAAAATGGAGCCGGACTACAGGAGCTGTCTTGAGTCAAAATCCATAGGAATTGTAGTTTTGGGCTTTTTGCGCCTTTTGTGCACCTGAAGGGGGAGCCTTTGTTGTGACTGACAGGAGGATCAGCCAACCGAACCTTTTGGATCTTGATGAATTTCCCAGGCTGCTGCAGCTAGTTTCAGTTTTGAGCTGAGAAGTGAAGTAACAGCTCAAGTGATTCTGAGCAGCAGTTCTATGTAGTTTTGCATGGGATAACTGTGAAAGGGCTGAGTTTTGGCTTGCCTGTCTGCCTGCTGTCCCTGAGATGGAAAATAGAGTTTATTTTGGATTGAATCTGAGTTGTGAGGCCTCTTTAAGCCACTGGGCTATGACCAAGCTTTAACCTGAAGAAGACCGAATATTTGCTGAATACGATCAGCCTGTCAGGATTTCCAGCTGCTTTTGAATCACTGGTTTGTGCAGAGACTTTGCGATCGTGACTGGAGAGTGGTTTGCCTGGTACAGTAGAATTTCCTTACATGTAAATGTGCTGTATATTGAAAGTGGGTCCTGATTTGGTTCTCCACTGTGTGAACTGTGTTCTGCTTGCTGGTCAGTAGAATCCTTTACATGTAAATGTGCTGTGTATTGAAAGTGGGTCGTGATTTGGTTCTCCACTGTGTAAACTGTGTTCTGTTTGCTGGAAGCTTTATCCAGTCTAATTGGACTGAATCCACATTCATCTCCATTTGGCCTGGGCCATGCCACGCTGGCCCTGCCAGACTACCTCACTGCACAGAGAAAGCCACCGACGAGAGACCTGCCTGGGAATCAGCCCTCAGCTCCACGCCTGAACAGGAACGATGCCTCGGTGAATTGTGTGGGCCTTGCTTTTCCTGGCATTCCAGATTAACCACCTGCTGTCTTGATTTTCATCCAGCCTGTGTCCAGTCTTGGGTATCATGAGCAATCATCAGGGTAGCTCCCTGCAAAAACAGCCTAATCTAAAAGTGTGTCATCTGATTGTCTTGTTGTTTTCTTTTCACAAACTGAGCCCTCCGGCTCCAGATTACAAATAGTGCGTGTTGTGCATGTTGTTTTCTTCCATCACAGGGCCCCAAACAGCTGCAACGTTCCTGGCTAGCCCACCATTTTCCATCTGGGTACCCAGAGTGTGTGACTGTTTATGGACCCTGAAGTGGGGTCCCCCAGATGGTTGGTTCTGGGGGACTTCAATGCTTGGGTCGACGATGAACTCTCACGCTTTGGTCAAGACTTCCTCCAGTTGATGTTATCACTGGGCTTCACACAGGTAGTTTCCTCTCGACCCATATTGGTGGGCACTCATTGGATCTGGTGTTCCTTCTGGGGATGGGGATATCTGATTTGGTGGTGGAACTGGTCGGATGGTCTGACCATCACTCCATCAGGTTCAATTTTGAGGCCACCCCTATTAGGTCAGCCCCTTTGGAGATGGTCCGGTATCGCCCATTAAGGGGAGTGTCCCCGGATGACCTGATGGTGGTGCTGGACCTATCGGACCTTCCGATAGATTGCTTGAATCCTGGTGACCTAGTACAGGCCTATAATAGGGCGGTTACGGGGGCCTTGGATTCTATTGCACCTGTTCGTGTTCGTCCTCTCACTCTTTGTCCCAGGTCTCCATGGTTTGATGAGACCATGAGGGAGTTGAGGAGGGTTGACGAAGGCTGGAGAAGGTGTTGGTGGAAGTCTGGTCTGGATGATGACAGACTTAGTTTGATGGACCATTATGGTTTATCAATCCGCAATCTCTCGTAAGAAGGCAGAGTTCCTGTCCAGGGAGATAGCGGCTGCACAGAATAGACCAGCTCAGCTCTTTCGGACTGTGGACAGACTGTGCAATCCAGTCTGTCTTCAGCCCGGAAGGGCCTTTTCCATAGAACGGTGTGAGGAGTTTGCTCTCTTCTTTGCAGATAAGGTTGCCAAAATCAGATCAGATGTCCGTTCTTCCCTCTCCAATGGGAGTGGTGATGGTCGGCTGGAGATGTCGAACACCCAGTTGGTATGGTCTGACTTCAGCCTCCCCAAAATCGATGATATTGTGATGGTCATCCGAGCATTGCGACCAACCAGCTGTGATTTGGACCCTGGCCCCACACGCCTTTTAGTGGAATGTGTGGATAAAATCGGCCTAGTCCTGGCTTTGATAGTCTGGAAGTCTTTGGAGAGGGGGATCTTTCCAGATCCCCTTAAAGAGGCTATAGTTAAGCCTCTTTTAAAGAAATCCTCCTTAGACCCAGATTGTCTAGCAAATTACAGACCAGTCTCTAACCTACCCTTTGTGGGTAAGGTTATTGAGAAGGTGGTCGCAAGGCAATTGGAGGATCATCTGACCAACAACAATATCTACGATTCTCTCCAATCTGGATTTAGGAAGAGGCATAGTACCGAGACAGCACTTGTTCGGATACTAAATGACCTCCTAATAGCGAGAGATCGTAGGACCTGTTCTATCTTGGTACTTCTTGATCTCTCAGCAGCATTTGACACTGTTGATCATGGTGTGCTGTTAGAGTGTCTGCGGTCCATCTGTGGATTATCTGGTATGGTCCTTAGGTGGTTTAGATCTTACCTCGAAGGTAGGACTCAGAGGGTGGTGTCGGAAATTTTTTCCTCGGCATCAGTCTCCCTATCTTGTGGGGTACCGCAGGGCTCTATTCTAGCGCCTATGTTATTTGTGGTGTATATGCTGCCGTTGGGAGCGATTATAAGATGACACGGTCTGGGTTTCCATTGCTATGCCGATGATACCCAGCTGTATATGTCTTTTGTGCCCGGCCAGGATGCTGCCTTGTCGGTATTTAATAACTGCCTTGCAGAAATCCAAGATTGGATGAATGGGAGTTGATTGAGGTTAAACCCAGAGAAAACTGAGGTGTTGGTTGTGGACAAAGGTCGCTGTGAGGCAGGTTTGCCGGCTGGATCGCATTCAGGCTTAAGGCTTGCAGGCGTTCCACTGACGATCTCAGATCAGGTGCGGAATCTTGGTGTAATAATTGTTGACCGCTTGACACTTAAAGCTCAGGTGTCAGCGGTGGTCAAAACTTCCTTTTTCCATCTGAGGAATATCGACAGGGTGAAGCACCTGGTTCCTCCAGAAGATCTTCCAACATTGATCCACGCTTTCGTTACCTCCCGCCTTGACTATTGCAACTCCCTGTACCTAGGGCTATCGGGGGTTGAGCTTCACCGTCTGCAGCTAGTGCAGAATGCGGTGGCCAGGTTATTGGCTGGTTCTTCTAGATCCAGCCATATAATGCCTGTGCTCCGCGGACTGCACTGGCTGCCAGTATTTTGACGAATCACCTTCAAGGTCGGTTTGCTGACCTATAAAGCCCTACATGACCAGGGACCTACTTACCTGAAAGAGCTCCTTTGCCCCTACTGTCCCTCCCGCCCCCTCCGATCCACTGACGAAGGATTGCTGGAAATTCCCAGGGTCCGTTTGAAGACGTCAGGGGCTAGATCATTTAGTTTTATGGCCCCGACCCTGTGGAATTCTCTACCTCATCAGGTGCAAAATAGTCCGACTGTCCTGAGTTTTAAAGGAGCCTTGAAGACCCACCTTTTTAACATAGCTTTTATTGATTTATAATAGTTTTAGATTTTGTTTATTTATTGTTCTATGAAATTGTACAGGCGCTTTGGTTTTAAGAAAAGCCCCTTTTTTAAAAATAAAGTTTGATTGATTGATTGAAGTGCATGCATAACTGTTTGATCGATAGACCCTTTAAGCAAATTAACCTGATTATGCCCCTCCCTTGTTCAAGCCCCTTAAATAAATCAGATCTAACTCTTTTTTGCATTTAACCTGACTGTGGTTCCAGTTTGTGCAAGAGTACTGTACTGCTGTTATTTGCTGTGTATAACCTTGTTTTACAGAGGGTCCCCAGGGCCGGGACAGAGGAAAGTCCTGGTGGTAAGTGCAAACAGTGTGGGTACTTGTGTGGTGTATCAGGGGTATTGTGAAAGTGATTACTGTGTATTGTTCGGTCACTAGTAAGGAAAGAGGGGGTTACAGTGTCCCGGAGGGCTGTGACCAGGTTAGCTTGACCACTACCAACCCTGACCTCTAGGTGGAGGCACCCATTTCAGAACTCAGGCCCCTTAACCTGCTCCTAGCCAAGCAGGCAGGGGTAGTAGCCCTTGGGATAGTGCCACCTAGAGGTTACATACAAAAAACAGTCTGGGAAAACAGGGAGAAGTTGATGTCGGGTGAGGTGGGGGGGTGACTAGGGTGGGAGAATGGTGGCCATAGGACAAGCCTTGGCCATCTTGAAAAGACTAGAGTTTTTTTTAACCAATTTTCTAAAGGGTCAAAGCACCCCAAAGTGTCCCAGAAGATAGAACTGATGAATTTCAGCACTTTGACAGAATACAAATTCAGAACTGCCTAACCATTACCAACCTCTGATGATAGGCTGATATCTAACTGCTGGCTTTCCTTCAACACAGTCCACCTAATGTTGGACTTTGAGTCCACAGAAGTGAGCTACCTCAGGGGTGAACAGCTTTCCCCTGGTCTTTCTTCCAGAGAGATATTGCTTGGGGAACTCTCAGCAGTGTCAGTAGCCAAACAACCACCAGCAGAAACAGCCAAGACGCAACACTACAAGACCAATCATCATAGGAGATGTACTTCAGGAGAGTAGAGAGAAAAAACGTAACATAATTAAAATGGATAAGGGAAAAGGAAATTAAAGAAGTGAGAGAATTTCAACAAAGAATGATTTCCACTGTACAAAAATATTGGTTACAGATTAACTATCCTAAAGATGATGAAGTATTTCTCATTCCAAGCAGTGAAACAGTATCTGCACACCTCCGCTGATTGTTTAAGCAGCCATCCAGACCAAAATCAAGGACACATACTTGACAAGTTCAGGGGTAGCGAGCCATACCAAGAAGGCAAAAGTTCATGAAAATGATTTGTCTAATTTTGTGTGATCTAATTCCATTCAATCATTTGAAACTCATAAAACCCAGGGTCAAAATTCCTTTGTGTGATGTGACTCATAGAAACCAGCACTGCTGAGATTTTTATTGTTGCGGTTTTAGAACCAAACAATATTACATGGCTCAAAGCTTATATTTTTGATTAACTACAAACCAATAGTAGCTTTGTCTTGAGATGTAATACACATTAGGGATGGCCATGCATTGTTTTAATGTCAAAAACAGTGGGAGAATTCAAGAATGCATGGGACAGACATAAGGCAGTTCTGGTTGGGGGGGGGGGGTTAGGAAGAAGTAGGCTGTTGGTTAACTAGGATCTGCAGCTTATCCAGTAGGTAGGAAAATGGGCAGACTAGATGGGTCAAGCGGTCCTTATCTGCCATCAAAGTTTATGTTTCTATGACACTTTTTCTCCCTGATGAACATCAAAACATTAATTTATATTTCTAGTATGCTAGAAATATATATTTTAATTGCCTTGTTTTATGTATTGCTCACCCTGCTTTTCCTTTTTTTTATTTATGTTTTTTTTTCAGTTTGGATTGCTTTCTCCTTTAGGGTGGACCCAGCCCCCTCCCCAGCATCCCTGCCTCTTCCCTCAGGGACTTTCAACTCCACAAGCTTGTCCCCTTGTGGGGACAGCCAAGCTGGTACCAAGCCTCTGCATCCTCCACTGCTGTGGAGGTTGAGGTTCTCTGGGTGTCCCCGATGCAGACAGTGGCTGGAGCCCAAGTACGGCAGTGATCATCTGTGCTCAGGCCTTTTTCTCTCTTAAGACCCACCCTCAGGACCTCAGCACACTTAGAGGTCCAATCATGTGCACACTGCACATTCGTCCACAGGCCTGGGCTGATGTTCTTTCTCCCACATCTGTTACCCAACTGCACTGCCACCTGTGGTCACTCAGGAGGCAGTCTTGCAGTGGTAGTGACAGCCCTTCCTCCCTGGGGGAAGACAACATCCTTTGGGACACTTGATCTTCCTCCCCCTGGCCAGCCTCCTGCAACTTTACCTCATTCCGGAATTTAGGTCACCGGCATTGCAAATAGTAGTGCTACCACTGCACTGATGGGCCAGCTGTCTTCCTGGTTTTCCCAAGTATTCCCCTCCCCATGATCACAGCTTGAAAGAGCTAGTCCTGTATTCTTCTTGCTTGCCTGGTAAATTGCGTTTAATTAAATGAATAGTACCACCTCCCTGGTTACTTTCTTCTTGGACATATAACCAACAGAGATGTGATTCTGCATCTATAATAGAACTGAACAGGTCTAAGTTAGGCTGATTGACCTCTCAGACAAAATCAAATTTGAGCAAAAAATGCAAACTAGAGTTTAACTAAAGATCACCCTGATTCATGCTGGGTGAACCAGTCAAGCAAGGCCACATTTTTAAGTTTCAGTTTTGACTGGTTTAAGGTTCTCCCACCACTTACCAGTAAAAATAATAAACAAACACAAAGCCATGCATTACCAACAGTCTTGAACGCCACTCCAATCCATATACCTTTAAATTGTTGAGGGGCCCACTAATTTCAGCTGCCTCCTGCAGGTGACTTTCATGACAAAGAGGATACATATTTATTATGTCCCTAGGGGTTCTGCCACTCCCTGCCATGACAGAAATGTATGTATTTATTTAATTACTTTTTCATTTAAAACTTGGAACCTGGAAAGGCTCACTGAGCCGAGGTTCATTTTCAGGTGTGATTTGGGGGAGAGGGAACCTGAAATACAATAATAAAACGCATATGAGGGGTGCAGTAGTGGAACAAAGTAAAATGCAAAGAGAGTACAATTTAACATGGTGCAAGTGCAAATTGAAATAAACAGAGCTAAACAAATAGATGATAAGCTGCTTTGACGTGCAGATAAAGTGACCAATGCAAGTAGAAAGAATGGCAGTGCAGATGTAGAAAAGGAAGGAGCCTGATACAGGCTGAGATAGATAACCAGAAAGAGGCCCAACAACAGGGGTGGTAGGGGCCCCAGTAGGGTAGTGTGATATACTGAGCCAGTGCAGGAAGAGACTTATAAACAGTGTGTCAGTTCAGCAGCCATCTTTATTCTACCTAGAGATAGTGGTCTTGCATCACTGGACATAAACAAAAGAAACCTTACTGTGCATGATAGGAACTTACATATATAATTATATATATGGGTCGTGCCTGAAAATAGTCATTTCTTGGATAGTGCACCTACCCGGTTAACAAAAACTAAATAAATGAAAATAAATAATGGGCTACAATACCCATATGTATAAACTAGGGGTGTGCGAAAACAATTTTTCGCTGGTGGAACTGAAGCGAAAATCAGACTTCCACTTCCACGAAAGTTCGGAAATCCATTTCCAAACTTTCGTGGAAATTTCACCTCCCCTATAATTCAATTATAAAAAAGCTTTCCCAGTAATCCCTGGTGGCTAGTGGTCCATTACCTCACCCACCCGACAAGACAACAACATATTCCTATTCCCTGGTGGCTAGTGGTCCCTCCCCCACTGGATCACCCACCTGACTTTCAAAAAACATTTCTCCTTCCTTGTTTTAAATAGTGATCCCTCCCCTCCATCCCTTGCCTGACAGTGCCCACACGGCCCAACAAATGCCCTGATGCTGTGGTGGCTAGTGGTCCCTCCCCTCCACCTGTTTATCCCCCGAAGTGTACAGTAACCCCCTCCCATCTCCGTCGGCACTGTTAAAAAAAAATCCCTGGTGGTCTAGTGGCTTCAATCAACCTGTCCTTGGCCCCTCCCCATCCATGATCCCCAGTCCCCGAACACATTTGTAATCCCTGGTGGTCTAGTGCCCCCCACTCCAGCAGGTGTCCCACCACCCCACTCCCACCCCTTTCGTAACCCCCCAGTGGGTGGACTGGCACAGCCCTCCTCTCTCTGCCACAGCCGGTCAACCCACTGAGCTGTCAATGAATGAGCGCATTCCTGTATAACTTCACTTATTTACAGTATAATGTAGGTTTCTTTAAGGGTTGTATATTTATAGTGTGTTTGTATGTTACCGACATACCCCCTGACAAAGACCAGAAACCAGGTTCTGGTCAAAGCACCAGGGCTTTTTTGACATCCTCCAGTTTTAGCACAAATAAATGTATTGGCAACTTTGTGCTCCACTGCTCTTCACTGTATTTTATTACTGCCCCCCCCCGAGTGCTTCCTTTGTTCTGGATAGATTGTTTTGGGGTTTGGCAGCCCAAGGACAACACTGGCAGTAATCGCCTGGATGTGCTGTATGTTTGTGGGTCTATCATCCTGTCCCTCACCACCTGGGGCCAGTGGTACAGATGCTTTTCTGGGGCTGGACCAAGCATGTTTGCAAGGTTGCTAAAGACATGATGGATCAGATCACTAGCGGTTACTGTGTAAAACACAAACTATTACTACATAGTACCTGTGCGTGTGATGCCTTACTTAGTGCTTGTGGAACAATAGTAATATGCCGACCTTATCAGTTATACTGCAGCACAAAAAAACAGCAGCAAATAAAAAACACTGCTACTAAGAAGGGGGAAGAAAAGGGCAACCTTTTTAGTCAAACATAGAACAGAGCAATAAACTGACAGATGACATACTGTCAACTCAGTGATACAAGCCTGCCCCACTAAGTGCAATGGTTTAATTAACAAAACAACAACAAACAAAAAATACATGTGCACAGCTGTGCACACACAAGACACAGACTTGGGGAGGGGGTGGAATATATTTCACATGCACAGGTTAATTGTGTGCAGTGGGGTGTGGAAGTGTGTGTGTGGGGGGGGGGAGTCAGCCGACACACTCCTCATGTGTACAGGGATCCATGCCCGGAAACAGTGAATAAACAATAATAATTCAGTCAGTCGAGCCTGACTGGCTTAGAACTGAAAAAGTTTATTTCAAAATCTGTGTGCACACAGCTGTGCACATGTGGGGCCTAGCCTCATGAAAAAATATGTTAAGTATGCAGGGCAAAGCCTCACAAAATCAACTATTATGCATGTATATAGCAAATCATGAGCAGTGAAGCTGCAGGAGGGGGAGCTAGCAGACATCCTCATCAGTCGTGCAGGGAACCAAACCTGGAGCCAGACAACAGCAAAAAAACAAAACACAAAAATAAAATAAAATGTGCTTCACCCAGAAAAAATCACACTGGAGCTATGTCAGAGAGCAGCAGAGAAGGGGTGTTAGCAGACAACCCTCCTAGTCCATGTAACTGAGTACAGCAATAAGGACAAAAATACCTGTCAGAAAACCAAACATAGTTTTTCTGACACTGATCAAACAAATTATACTAACCCCAAAAAAGCATGTGAAGCAAAAATCTATTTCTTTTTTTAGCAAGTTTAAGGTCTCAGAAGTACTACAGAGCAGTTCTGAGAAATCACAGTCTCCTGTATTTTACCAGCTCAGAGCGAAGATGTCACATGGTGTGCTTGCCTTTGAGCTCCAGAAACGGCTTTTGATTGGCCAACAAAGCTCTGCAAGACCTGGAAATCTCACTGAATAGTAGCTCCCGAATAGTGGCTGAATAGTGAACTATTCAGGAAACACATCCAAATATTCAGGAAGCCTGCTATTCGTGGTGTTCAGAAAATACTATTCGGTCCGTGCACAGCCCTAGTTTATGCATATACAAAATAAATATTAATATATAGAAAAAAACATTAATATAAACAGCATTTTCACTTATTCCCCAAGAGTTGTACTAATGTATACCATCTATGCACATAAGTAATGTTTCTTTGTATAGTTTTGTTTGTAGCTCACCAATAAATTTGAGGTGACGGCAGGATTTTTATTTATACATTTCTCCAATACAGTGAAACCCAGAAAGCTATTTTGTTAGAGCAAAATCAGCAGTGCTGTACTTTACAACAGGAGTCTGAGTAATGAACTATCAAGAGTGTACACCATATAGTCATTATACCACTCTACTTTGGTTCAAAAGAAGGCATCACAGCTCCTCATAGCTCCTTGAGTAAAAGTTCCAGCCATTAAACTAAAAAAACATGCACCGAAATAATCAATACATTGTTCCAGATAAATACTGCATGTGCAAATAGAAACATAGAAACATAGAAGTTGATGGCAGATAAGGACTGCAAGGCCCATCCAGTCTGCCCATTTCTTTTTCTACCTTATGAATGTGCCATCGGCATTTGCCCTGTCAGTGGCCTATTTAGTCATACTCATCTGTATTGCTCCCTTATGCCTATCCCATGCCTGTTTGAAGCCCTGCACTGTATTCATAGCCACCACTTCCTAAGGTAGGCCGTTCCATGCATCCACCACCCTTTCTGTGAAAAAGGACTTCCTCACATTATTCCTTAATCGGCTTCCATCTAATCTCATGCTATGTCCTCTTGTCCTGTTATTTTTCTTATATTGAAACATGTTAGACTCTTTCACCTTGTTAATGCCCTTAAGGTGTTTGAATGTTTCAATCATATCACCTCTCTCCCTCCTTTGCTCTAGGGTATATATACTGAGCTCCGTTAATCTGTCCACATGTTTTCTGATGCAGTCCCTGCACCATTTTGATTGCCCTTCTCTGGACTGCCTCAATTTGGTTAATGTCCTTGTGAAGGTGTGGCCTCCATTACTGCACACAGTACTCCTGATGGGACCTAGCCAGTGTCTCGTAAAGAGGGGATTATCACCTCCCTCTTCCAACTTGTGATACGCCTACTAATACACCCCAACATCTCCCTAGCCTTACCTACTGCTTTAGTGGTGTGCTTGGATGATTTCAGGTCATCGGTGATGATGATGCCCAAGTCTCTTTCTGAGCTTTATCTGCCTTAATAAAAGGAGAACAATTTGACAGTCTGTTCTATGTGATAACGGCAATAGCAAAACTGTTAGGGCATTACCGTTATTGCCATTAGGGTGAGTGTACATCGCCGAAAACTAAAACGCCAATGTACACTCCCAGGGAGGCAACTCGCTTTTTGTATTTATGTGGGGGGCTTTGCCCCCCACAACTCCCTTGCAGGGGGATTTGCCCCCCATAACCCCCCTCACTAATAATAATGAACTCTGACGGGGGGCATGTCAGGGAGGGGGAGAAACATAATAAAAAAACTGAACACCCACTCCCATAAAATGCACAAAATAGTGTGCTCCTCCACAGCTCCAAACCCTGAAACCTCCCTACCATAGCCAGCCATCCTCACCACCTCGCCACACAGCAAGCTCAGCAGCTACCCACCTCACCACTCCTCACATACCTTCCCTCCTCTTCTGGTCTGCCTCTCGCTCTTTCCTTCACCCTGTCCTTCCTTGTCACTATCCTGTCAGGGTAGGGTAGCTGACATTGCAGGCGCTGAGACTGAGTCGCTCAAATCTGAGTCTCTCAATCTCATTCACCATTTTCACTGGATACCTTGGTGGTCTGAGTGTCAAGGAACAAAAGAAGTTTCAAATGTAATATACCCAGACAATGATACTTTCTATATAACTGAGGTCCCAAAAGTAAAATTAGCACTTATAAGCAGTGGTGAATATTTTTACCTGGTATAAGGAAAGTAATGGGAAAATACCTCAAGATTCCTGTAAGACTTTGAAAGGCTCTGTTGCTGAATCAAGGAATTTGTGTTATTTGAACCAACAATATAGGGCCCCCGTTTTGAGGAGTCTCTCTACAACTTTTAACCCCAACACAGTGTTCGAGGCCTCCATTCTTCTCAAGCTTTCCAGGGCGTTATAATGTCAGCCATCTTTGAACTTAAGTGAGCTTACCACAGGTGACTCATTTGCCTAAAAGGATAAAAGACACGCTCCTCTGAGCATAGTCAATTTTCATAAAACAGGGTACATGTACAACCCTCCACCCAGGGCAACAATATCATAAGTTTTTAGAAATATGAGGACATATGTAACTACTAGCACATTTGGCTAGTCACAAAAGCAGCATTCGGTACGAGTAGCAGAAATCTCCCCATTTGGTGCTCACAACACTTTCCTCAAGCACAATTCTGAAATCTCCAGAAGTCAGAACCAGTTTCTCCCGAAATGCTCCATTGCTACAAAGTACAACGAGATGCTCAGAATGCCCAAAATGCCTGGACTGCCTGCAAACAGTTCTGTATAAGTCTGGTTGCAAAATCTATCATTATCAAATTATAGCAGGCTAGGGTACAAGCTTTAAGAGACCAAGTAATCTCACATTTAAAAAGTTAAAATACTCGGTAGCTCAAAAATCAAATTGAAGTTGGAGCTCAAATGTGGAGCGGAGCAGCAGTGCGGCCATCTTGCTGCCCCACCCTGATCATTGCCCCCAGAAGGAGGGAAGGAGATAGAAGAAAGCTGACTGCCCAGAAGAGTAGTGAGGATGGGGAAGGGAAAAGGTGTGAGGATCCCTGAAGCGGAGGGAGCATAAGACAGACAAAATGGGAGAGAGGGGTGAGGAAAGGTAATAGGGCAGGGATCCAAACCAGTATTTGGAGTTTAAGGTGGTGCAGTGGGACTAGTGATGTGAATGTGAGGGGAGGATTGATACAGAAGGGTAGAGGGAGCGGTGGAGAGTACTAGAGGAAGAAGTCTTGTTTACTATGTTGGGTGCCTTCCGATGACACTGTAACTGCCCAACCTGCCACTATCAAGTCTGGAAGTCTTTATCCTGATAATTTTGCATTTCTGGTGCCCAATCCCAGGCCTTATACTGTCAACCCTTCTGCTGCCTGCTCTGGCAGGAATGTGGATAGTATTATGTGTCCATCCAGTAGACCCTGATAGTGATTTCTGTGGGTAAAGTGGCTCTCTTGAGTCCAACGTCTAACTGCAGCTTTCTCCTGATACTACCACGCACACACTTACACTACTTAGAGTACACTGGCCCATCACTGCTGCCGTTTTTTATGCTGTACAGCAGTACTCTTAAACCACTGACTGTGTATTTTCTTATTTTAAATATGGGTAGTAGCATTCCTCTGGAGCGAAGAGGTAATTCCTGGGCCATTGCCATGGGAACCAGACAAGGGATGCTTCCTTGTCCTCGGGCATTGTGGGGCTGTGGTGGTCCATTGCAGCCTGCAGTGTTTTGAGCCGCTTTTGGCATTAAAAACATTTGTGAAGCCACGGGAAGGCTTCAGATATCCAACTAAAGCACTGCATAAGGTGTTTAAATAAACTTGCAGTGTTTAAACGTCTGGTCTGTTGCTTAGCTGGGGTGAGCTGCAGAAGTGACATAGAGGGACTTCCTGTTTATCAGATACCTTAAAAACAAGCTCCCATGCGAGCGGATCAGATTGCTGCTGTTTTTTATGCTGTACTGATCTTAAGCAGTACTCTTAAACCATTGACTGTGTATTTTCTTATTTTCAATAGGGGCAGTAATGTTCCTCTGGAGCGAGGAGGTAATTCCCGGGCCATTGCCATGGGAACCAGATAAGGGATGCTTCCTTGTCCTCAGGCATTGTGGGGCTGTGGAGGTCCATCGCAGCCTGCAGTGTTTTGAGCCGTTTTTGGCATTAAAAATGTTTCTGAAGCTAGGGGAAGGCTGCAGATATACAACTAAAGCACCGCATAAGGTGTTTAAATAAACTTGCAGTGTTTAAACATTTGGTGTGTTGCTTAGCTGGGGTGAGCAGCAGGAAATGACATAGAGGGACTTCCTGTCTATCAGATACCTTAAAAACAAGCTCCCACATGAGCGTGAGTGTGAGCGGAGTGAGCGCATGTATACGCGTGGAGACGCACGCAGAGACATGCATGTCGCATGTCTACTGTGCCAACTGTGGACACTGGTGGACTACCGGGCAGTAAAATACTGGGACAGTCCTCCATATAACAGGTAGAATCTAGCAATAGTAGAGGTGAGTGTATTAAACCTTATATTGTTACCAAATGGCTTAAAGCAAATCAAAAAAGGGGAAGGGGAAGAAAATGTGCAGGGAATATAAAATGTTTACTGAAGAAGTTGTGAACCAGGAATTTACCTGTGATAAATGCATAAGAATTGCTGCTCTGTTAAAGGAAATTCAAGATATGGAGCAAAGGCTGCAAACTCATAAAGATATAGCTAGCCTAGAATAATTTATAGATGAGGCAGTAACTGACAAGCTATAGGATGCCTGAAAAATCCTGTCTTGTTGAAAACATCCAGATACCAAAAAGTAGTTTGAAGGATGAGTTTGAAATTAATGGGGCAGATATTGGGATGGCAGCATATGGTAAGAAAGGGCCTATATTGAATACATCACAGAAATTATCCAATAGGTTTGAAAACCTATTATTGGTATCCTTAGAGATGTCAGAGGCAAATACGAATTTGACTCCTAATAGACATCTTACCCAACACAAGGAACCAAGCTGCCATGTAACCATGGAACAAGGAAATAATATGAGTGTAAATGACAGGGACATTGTTGTCATTGGGGACGCCATCATAAGGGGGATAGACACACAAGTCTGTAATGAGAGGAAGGAAACACAACAGTTAGTGCACTATCTGGTGATAGACTACATGATATTTCTATTCTATTGGAAGGGCTACTTGAAAACACAGTCAACCCATTAGTGATCCTACATGAAGGAGCAAATGTCGTGGCAAGGAGCTGGATATAGGATATCCAGTTAGAATTTAAGGATATAGTCAGAAGGATAAAACAGCTTGTGGTGGGGAAATCATAATTTCTGGGCTATTACCGATGTATGGACACCATTCCCACAAAAATAGGCAGATTATGCTAATTAATAGATGGCTGAGACAATTTTATAAAATGGAATGTGTAGGCTTTATGGACAATTCAGTTACATTTAGTAGATCACTTCTTTTTAAGAATAACGACCTACATTTAAATTACACAGGTACCAGAATATTGGGTAAAAAAATTCTGGATGTGGCAAAATTCCATTTAAACTGGAAGGGGGGGGGGGCAAGGTTAAAAACTTAAATAACCCCTCAAGCACAGGAAAACCCCCCACAAAATGTGCCTGAATGGAATGTTATTCTTATTAATGCAAGAAGCCTAGTAAACAAACATGACAAGTTTAAACTGATGTTGCACACACATAATATACATATAGATTTAGTAACAGAAACATGGTGGAGTGAGGATGATCAATGGGAAAAATATTGCTGGGTACAAGTTGTTCTTTAAATCTAGGAAATATAGAAAAGGCGGTGGGGTGGCCATGTATATACATGAATCCTTAAACTGCGAGGAGCTACCTTGGGATACAGGCACCCTGGAGCTGTTATGGGTAAAGTTGCTCCCACATAAAAATATAACAATTATTTTAGGACTGTTATACAGGCCACCTTCTATGACAATGGATGATGACACGACAATAATGAAAGCCATCAGAGATCTGAACCCGGCCGACAGGATATTATTGGCAGGCGATTTAAACCTGCCTAATACAGATTGGGAAAATGGGCAAGGGAAAAGTACCATTGATATGCAGCATATAGATACTATGGACCAGGTGGGACTAGAACAAAGGGCCCATGACAGCACCAGAGGGGATAATATATTAGATTTGATATTGACAAATATGGGGGCTACAGTAAATGAAGCTCAAGTTAAAAGTCCCCTGGCCAATAGTGATCATAATTCTGTTCACTTTAGCATTGGTGAAACTTTAAGCCCCAATCCAATAAGTACTACTACAAAACCAAAGTTTAATAAAGCAGACTTCCCCATTTTTAGAGGAATGCTTCTGCACTGGGACTAGAATAGGGACTTTGAAAATAAAAATGTTCAGGGTATGTGGGACTCACTGACATCTAGAGTTGAGAGTTTGGTTCTTGGGTGCATACCTAGTGCCCCCAAGTATTGCATTAATAAAAAGAGAATTAAACCAGCCTGGATGAACACCTCAATAAAACATGTAATCAATAAAAAAAAAAAAATAGGTTATACAAAGAATATAAACAAACCAAATCAGCTGAGACCTATCAATCTTATAAGATTTATTTAAAAAAGGTTAAAGTCCATATAAAAAAGCCAAAGCACAGTTTGAGGCCGAACTGGCAAACAAAGTACAGGATAACAAAAAAGCTTTTTTTCTTACATTAATAACATTAAGACTGTACACAGTACGACTGGTCCCTTTTTTAACGATGATGGGCAGGCAGTCACAGCCAGTGAAATGGCTAATTTACAGAACAAGTATTTTTGCTCAGTATATAATAAATGCAGCCCCTCTAAGTATATTGGTAATGAGTCATCAACACCAGGCAAAATAATCCTTGAACCTAAGAATACTCTAGAGCGCTTAAATGAGCTTAAAATTAACAAATCATCAGGCCCTGACAGAATGCACCCAAGAGTCTTGAAAGAATTAGCAGACGTACTGGTTCCACCAATCACTCATATAACGCAGGCTTCCCTGGACTTGGGAATAGTCCCAAATGACTGGAAAATTGCTACAATAGTCCCCATTTTAAAAAAAGGGTCAAGAACTAGGTCTGGAAATTTTAGGCCTATTAGTTTGACCTCCTTGATAGGTAAAACCATGGCAGGTGTAATCAAAGATCATATCTTAGAACGTGTAAAAGACAACAACCTGGGGACATGGCACAGCATGGGTTCACCAAGTCAAGATCATGTCAAACTAATCTATTGGCATTTTATGAAAATGCTAATCGTGAGCTGGATTTAGGGAATACAGTGGACGTGATCTATTTACATTTTGCTAAGGCATTTGATAAATTGTTGAATTATGAATTATTATCTCTACTGGAAGGGATTAACCTTAGAAGGAACATCTGCAACTGGGTGTCAGATAGGCTCCAGGGTAGGAAACAGAAGGTGGTGATAAATGGGGTCTTATCCAGTTTGGCCCCAATTACTAGGGGGGTCCCACAGGACTCCGTTTTGGGCCCAAGCCTCTTCAATATCTGTATTTCCTCATTAAAACTGAACAATCCAAACATCTGGCTATACAAGCTTGCTGATGATTGTAGGATAGGGACTGTGGTAAATTCACAAGAACATACGAAAGCTCTACAGAAGGCCCTTGATGAGATATCTGAATGGACAGTTAGTAACAAATCAGTGTTGAATACTGCTCAATGCAAGGTCATGCACTTTGGCAGTAAAAATGGAAAGATGTCCTATAAATTATCAAACACCCCATTAGAGGTTACTGATGAGGAAAGAGATTTGGGAATAACCACTACAAGTGACCTTAAGTTTAAATCCCACTGTAGGACCAAGACTAAGAAAGCTAATCATAACCTCAACTATATTTTCAGACACATAGCAAGTAGGAATAAAAATTTACTTCTTCCCCTGCATAATGCCTTGGTTAGGCATCACCTGGAGTACTGCGTGCAGGTCTGGTAGCCGCAAAATAGAGGATATAAATCTGTTGGAAGGTGTGCAGCATAGATTTACTAAACCTGTGGATGGTCTAAAAAAGAGATCTTACTATAATGAAAGAATGTCATCCCTCAACTTATATTCCCTCTATTACAGGAAGTATGGGGGTGATCTATATCTGCTCTACAGACTATTAGATGATGATGTACTTATGGCAGAGATGGGGTTTCAATATAATACAGGTTGGATCAGTTCTAGGAGACACAATAAACAGCTTTTACACAGTAAATGGAATCAAAACCAACGTAGATTTTGGTATAGTCAGAGGGTTGTAACATCATGGAATGATCTTCCAATAAATATTGTTAACAGTTCTAACATGAACAACTTTAAGAATAGTTTAGACAGGCATTATGGGGATAAGGTATTTCAGTTTTAATTTAAAATTCTGGGATGGCAAGCTGGTAAGGACCTTGTGTCTGTTAGCTTGACTACCTATGAAACCTATGAATCATGGTAAATGGCACTTTCACAGCTGCAGAGATTCTGAACCCACTGCTCAACAGCTTATTGTATGCCAGAGTTCTGAATGCATGCAGAGGAAGCCAAACTCAACATTCTTGGTCCTGTAAATAGAATGTTGTTCATAACAAAAAAACAAAAAACTATTCAAATCAGTTTTTCTCATCAACTTTCTTTGAGGTACAGTTAAAAACTGATTTTTTGGTGGTATTATTTCTGAAAATGCAGTAGCAGCACCACAGCCAGCCCTTGCTGTCCTGGTTTGATCTGATTTATTTATGAAAACCTGGTAGGTCCTGGGGCTAAAAAGTCAATTTTCAATGATGATCTGTGACATACATGCACAAAAATGTCCTGGTTATCATATGGTTAAGCACACCAAGTGCGGTTGTGGAAGCTATCTTTTACAACACCGTAACATAATATGTAACTTTGTAATTTATGGTTGAAAGGGACACTAGTACCAAGTCTGCCCCAAGTTCATAAGCAGGGCACAACAAGTACTGTATGCAGTGCAAGCATGTACTAATTTATGGGGAATTCCAACCCACACTAATACTACCCAAGTTAACCTGTGATTCTGTTGTAAGCAGAAGTCTGTCCAGGCTCATTTTCAAGGTTTTGAAGGCCAGTACATCAAGAGAAACTGTTACATCCCATGCTGTACACTGCTGTCTTATGTTGTGAGACACAAAGCCACAGTATATGCAGTACACCAGACCTGCGGTAGACTTCACAAGTGACACTGTCGGCCATGCAAAAAGCAGTTGTATGGTCAAAGAAACTGTAACAAACATGTAGCAGACTTCATGACGGTCCTTTCAGGCCACTTCTGATGTAGCTGCATAGTAACACAGGCTGGTCCATACCGGTAGTGGACTTTGTGAGTGGTCCACAGCAGCGAGTGCAGTCTCTGTCAAGTGGTGTAACTGTATTTCTCATACTGTGTTATTTGTTTATGATTGTAAAAACTCTTTGAAATATGCATTGCGCTTTGACATTCAATTCTAAAACTGTTAGATAGTGCTAAAATTGTTGGTGGTTTCAAGTATCGTTGGGATAGAATGAAGGGTATAGTGGTTGCTCAGGGCGGCAGAAGCTGGGAGGGGAATGGGGGAAGGATAGGGAGAGCTAAGACACTGGAAAGACAGTAGGTCCCAGGGCTAAATAGGAAACTCAGGTAGACTGGATGGACCACTGGCCTTTTTCTGCCACCATTGTCTATGTTTCTATGTAATTCAGTTAGGTTTATTGGGGTGGCTCATGGGTGGGTGGGTGGGGATAAAGTTTAAAAACCTAATGTCACACTTTCTTTCTTTTGTTGCTTTAACTATAAACCCTAACTTGTGCATTACCATAGGATTTTGCAATTCATTTTCTACCTTTTTGAGATAGAGAGCCATACTTCTTTACTTTGCTTTGTGCCACACGCAAAGCAACTGCCATATTGGGCAAACCCCAGAACCCATAGCTTGCTTTCTATATATCTATGGGCCACAATCAAAGCAACTGCAGCTGCATCATCATGTGCACTGCCCCAGACCACTTTGTGAGTGAAACACTCAGACGGAGACCAGGACATCTAATAAGGTGTTTTAATGTGAGGACATACACAGGTTTTCCCCAGAGCTTTGAGGGGCAATCCATCTTCATCGGGGCACTAATTCATTGCACAAATTTAAAGGGGAAACAATCACATGACATATTTGAAAAACTCATGGCATTACAATCACATGACTACACTTAAGACACTTAAAACAAGCACTTATCAATGCTGAACGTTTGCTGCACTGGAAGATGTCCACCCCTGCACCTTGTGTATGGCCTTGAGGTACTTGAATGTATGTATTATGTTCCCCCACTCCCTCCTGTCCTCCAGTGAGTACATATTGCGGCCTTTAATTTGTCCTGATGTGCTCTGTTTTGCAAGCCATGTACCATCTTGGTTGCCTTTTTGTGGACCGGCTCCACCCTGTCAAAGTCTGTGCACAGTTACGACCTCAAGAACTGCATGCAGTACTGTAGGATAGGGATCACAAGTGCATTTTGCAATGGTATCACCTCCTCACACCTTTTGCTAGTGATACTTTGCCTATGCACCCAAGCATGCCACTGGGCCTTCTTGCAACATTTGTGCTCTGTTTTGATACCTGAAGGTCATCAGAACTGATAACTCCTATGTCCTTTTCTTCCTTGGTGAATGTTAGCACCTCACCCTGATCCAGTAACTCTCCCCAGGTTTCCCCTCTTCCCAGGCTCATTATTTGCACTTCTTTGCATTGAGCCTCAGTTGGCACTCCTCAGACCATTTTTCAAGGCTCTCCATGTGTCTACTTATTTTCTTCACCCCTTCTAGAGTGTTCACTCTGTTACACATGTTGGTGTCATCTGCAAACTGGTATACAGACCTTTCCTTCTAGCCCTTTCACAATGTCTGTAATGAAGACACTGAATAGGACTGGTCCCAGAACTTATCCCTGAGATACCCCACTGGTCATCATTCACTCCTAGACTGGATCCCATTTTCACCACCTTTTGCCTCCTGTCAGTCAGCCAGTTTCTAACCCAGTATATTAGCTTGTGCCCTGTGGGAAGACTACCCATCTTGTTATATCAGCCTTCTGTGTTGGTTGGCGTCGAAGGCTTTCCTGAAATCAAGGTAGGTGATGTCCACTGCCCCTCCCTGATTTACTTCCTTACAGAGGCATTAGTGTTTCCAACCCTAACGCCAACCCACACCCCCACCCTGCAGAGACTGACAGGCATTGGGGGTGTGCCTCTGGGTCGTCGGCCGTAATGCTCACACCATTCCACCTCACCACACCCTGCAGACACTGACAGGCATCACGGTGTGCCTTGGGGTCTTCAGCCCTTACACTTTCCCAATTCCATAAAGAAATAAGTGGAGATGAGTGCACTATAGGGGAATTGGGTGAATGTTAGGGCCGAAGACCCCAATGCTACCTTGATGCCTGTCACTGGCTGCAGGGGTGTGTGGGGTGAATGGTGAAAATTATGGCCAGTGACCCCAAGTCACACCCCCGACACCTGTCAGTTGTTACAGGATGGGGTGTTACAGTTGGAAACCCTAATGCCCTGGGTGTTTGTTGGTATTTTCACTCCAGATTTTCAACATGGGCTTTTTTGGACCCCATCTCACGAACAGTGGCACTATCATTTTGTTACTCAATCCTGAACATGATTTTGTGCTGTAACTGCGCCATTCAGTGCCACAGGTGCAAAAACACATTTTGGGCAGGATGTGAAAAATGATAGCTGTACTGTTTATGAGGAGATGTGAGAAAATGCCAGTGTTGAAAATCTGGACTGAAAATATGAAAAATTGTCGAAGTCACAAACGTGCATTGAAAATGTGCAATGCAAGGCCATAACACAATCATTTTTGGGAATTGTTTCACCAAATTTTCAACATGGGCTTTTTGGGACCCCTCCTCATAAACAGTGGCACTATCATTTCAGTACTTCATCCCGAAAGTTGATTTTGCACAGTGACCACGCCATTCTGTGCCACGGGTGTGAAAACAAGTTTCAGGCAGGATGTGAAAAATGACAGCTATACTGTTCATAAGGAGGTTTGAAAAAATGGCAATGCTGAAAATCTGGAGTGAAAATATAAAAAATTGGCAAAGTTATGAGAGTGCGTAGAATCTGCACAATGCATGCTTGTAATGCAGTCATTTTTTGGAATTTTTTCACCAAATTTGCAACATGGGCTTTTTGGGACCCCACCTCATGAACAATGGTGCTGTTGTTTCATTAATCAGTCATGAAAGGTAATTCCATGCAACGACTGTGAAATCACCTTTTGAAACTGCAAAACAAAATGACAGTGCAGTGTTCATGATGTGGGGTCCCAAGAACCCCCTGTTGAACATTTGGGGCCACAATTCCTAAAATTGGCCAAGATAACAACCTAAGTTAGACACTCCCCCCCCCCATTGAGTCCCATTATAAGGCTTACCATGATTTTTCAGTTTGTCGGTCATCTTTGAAGAGTGCAGGTGTGTTCCCGGTCCAAAGAAGATGACAGCGCCAGACCTCAGAGGTAAGTATGGGGTGTGAGGAAGTGTGGGGAGGTGGGATGCAGAAGGTGGGTGGGATGGGGAGGGGCTTGGGAAATGACGATGGACCATTTTCTTTTTCACAGCGACAAAAAATAAAAAGACTTCAGGTGACAGTTTTCTTTATTTTACAGGGCAAAAAAAAAATAATATAGGCACACTGGGGAGGGCTTCCAGCAGTGGATGTCCAGTGGGTGGGTGCGGGAGCGTGCCGTCACATGCTGGATGTCACTGCATGTCTGCACCTCCAGGAAACAAGGAAAATGAATCCTGGCACCTGGACAGGTGAAGGTGGGTCCAGTGGTCAGCCCCCATGTCCTCTGCCAGATCTGTCTCCAGCTGGTTGCCGTGTGTCTCCTCCACTCCCCGGCTGCCCTTCTAGATTCTAGATAGAGCATCAGAGGAGTTAGGGTGGTCCCACCCAAGGGGGCTCAGAGCCTGTGGCGGGGTGGTTGGTGGCAGTGGTAGGGGGAAATCCTGAGAGCACTGAGCAGATTGGGGAGGGTCTCAGACCGGGTGGGATACAGCCGTACCAAGAAACCTCACTGGAGAGATGTCTATGGGGCCAGTGAAGGAGCACAAATAGAGTTCAGAAAAAAAAAAGGGCTCATCTGCAAAAAGCGATCAACAATTGTCATAATTACACATTAATATGACATATGCATATAAAACCGGATGCTTATACCTGCAAAGATATCATGTTACTACAAGCAAAAAGGGCAATAGGGTTCAAAGGCATGTCAAATCTAGTCTTGGAGGATACATTAAACTAAAACTTATAGTGGAAGTAACGTTGGGGGCATTGTTTCCAAAGGGTCTGAATAAAGACCTAGATCTAACTGTGTATTTGTGATTGGTTTGCACCACCTTAAATGAAACTGATATTAAGGAAGGGAAGAGAAAGAAAGTTTAAAAATGAATTCATTTTTCACCTTAGATATTATTTTAACATTTAATGTTTACATTCATGTTATTTGAAATTATAAATAACAAGAAATTATATTTAAAAATCCTTTATAAAAAGTTCCTCCCTTCCCTCCCTCCGTCCCCCCCACATTACTTCTACTATAAGTTTTAGGTTCCTTTATCCTCTTAGACTAGATTTGACATGCCTTTGAACCCTTTTGCAACCTTGATTGCTTTTTGCAGATCCAGAATCAATTAAATAAAATAATTTGGTTGATAGATGTACATGTGCATATGAGAGGGTACAAAAAAGACTAACATATTTCAGTGTTATGATTATAGAAGTAAGGGATATGCGGGGGTGCCTGTTGGATAATGAAGTTATTTGTACAGTAGCCTGTGACCTCCGGTAACCTCACAAGTGGCAAAGCCATGAGTGGGGTCTATGAAAGATCACAGGCTACTGTACAAATAACTTCATTATCCAACAGGCCACCCTGCATATTGGATTTATGCAACAGGGAAGGTCCTTGTATTGTAGTTTTTTTTTTTTTTGGTTTGTATTTTTTTGTGTGGGAAATTATTATAAATTCTTGGCTTGTATTTTTTTGTGGGGGAAATTAATATAAATATGTGGGTCTTTTTGCTCAATAAGTGAGGCTCCATGGAGCGCCGTTATAACAGCAATGCTGCTGTGGCTATTCTTGCATCTTCATTGGCTGTGACTGTGTGCGGGGGCGGGTTGAAGCATTTACAAAATATGACGGTGGCTGCTCTTGCTTACCGAGGGAGGTAGCTTGACACTTGCTGTCATTCCCGTTTGTGTTTGATTTCTTTTTTTAAATATAATTAATAAAAATTGTTTATCTGGTTGATCCTACATTTTGATTTTAGTGCTGGTGGAATGTGGCTATGGTTGGGGATGGAGCGAATGAGGGGAATGTGTTGTGCTGGCTCCCAGACTCGGTCCTTTTTATATCACAGTTCGGTGTTTTACTTAAAAAAAGAAAATATTTTTTACATTTTTTTTCCTCTGTCAGCTGGAATGTGACAGAAAGAAATGCTGCAGAATGGTGATTGCCATGAGAGAGGAGGAAGCAGTACATGGTGTCGGGAGCTAGCGTGTCGGGTCATTAGTGGCTGTGGACAGGGAGATGAAGAGAAGAGCAGTACTACATGTGGATGTGTCAGGGTAACGCTGGGGGACAGATGGAGAAAAAAGATAAATGTTTAAGAAAAAAGCTTTCAGTGGATGCATGCTGACAGGGAGTAGTCACACATAGCATGAGAGACTGAAGCTGCAGTGAGATGATGTACTCTGTTAAACTGTATGCTCAGCTGTTAAGCGAATCTCGGAAGTAGTGCCAGTGGGGGTGGGGGTGGGAAGTTGGTGATGTAGTCACTGTGTAGATAAATGGAGGATGATGTAATCACTATGGGAATAACTTGAAGTTATTCCCATAATGATTATGTCATACCCCATTTAACTATACAGTGACTCAGATAACTGGAGTTATCTGTCACTTTTTATCCTGACACTTGTTGCATAAATATGCACCATAGCTGCAAAGATTTTTTTTAAACTTTATATTTATTCATTTTAATAATGAAAAGACATATATATTCTTTGATTTGAGGTATAGCATACATCACTTACATATTTATTTATTTATTTTATTATGTCTTTGATTACCGGGTAGGTGCAAATATTTGTCACAACAGAGATACAGACCGTTTACGATAAATTAGATAACTACAAATACAATTACAATTACAATGAATTGAAGGGTAGGGTGACAAACACACAGTGGAGATATAGGACATGTTGAGCAAGAACAAACTGCATACCAATACAACTCACCAACCGGTAGGTAACTGTCAGTTACACAGAGGATAACAGGTTCGGAGAGCAGACAGAAAGTGCTATGTTGAGGCATGACCAATTGAAAAGCAGAATTGTCAGAAATGGAAGGTGGGAAAATAGCAAGTCAAGAGAGATTACCCTGGAGAGCACAGAAATACTTAGCCCTACTTTCCTTGTTACAGCACTATGGGGGAAATGCATTATCTTTAAAAGTGTCCATTTGATGTAGCAACTTCAGCCATTGCAGCAAGGCCATGGACAACGACTTCAAAAATGTGAATTGAAATGTCCAGAGAGTCCCTTCTATGCAGATGGGCTTGTGCCACTGACTGAGCCCTGGAGTCCATGATAACACAATATCTGAATATGCCAGATGTTAACTGGAGCACCTTTGCTGCAGGCACATCCAAGAGCAGGGTCATTCTTGATGCCCTACAGGGGGCATGCCTCAGGTAGCTAGTATTGGAACCCACTCCGGAGGGAGCAGTCTTAGACCTGGTACTTTCAAATGGGGATGGAGAAAGAATCTCAGATTTAGAAGTGGGTAGCCATCTGGGAACAAGCGACCACCAAACAGTGTGGTTCACGATAAACACAGCCATACAATCAAGCCATACAAAAGCAAGAGTATTGGACTTTAGGGGCTGACTTTGGGAAAATGAGAGAGTGCCTCAGAAAAGCACTAGCAAACAGGCAAGAAGGAGGGGTGGAGGAACAATGGGGAGTAATCAAAACAGCCATCACAGAGGCAACAAGCCTTTGTGTAAAGCAAATCAACAAAACACAATGAAGGAAAAACGCTATGGTTCTCAAAAGAGGTGGCAGGGAAGGTTAAGGAGAAAAGGATAGCATTCAGGAAATATAAGGAAACACAGAAGGAGCAGGACAGAGAACTTTATCAGTTAAAGCAGAAAGTGGCTGGGAAGGCAGTCAGAATAGCAAAGGCCCAAACTGAGGAAAGGATAGCCAACTCTGTTAAGAAGGGGGATAAGACCTTTTATAGGTAGATTAGGGAGCGAAGAAAGACCAAAGGAGGGATACTGAGGCTTAATAAAGGGGAGGGAATGTGGGTAGAGGGTGACAGTGAAAAAGCAGGGATACTGAATGAATATTTCTGCTCAGAATTCACAAAGGAAGAGGAGGGGGAGGTACCTAAATCAAACAAGAGAAACACTCTGAAGATGGGGGTCGGTACCAGTCCATTTACAGAAGAAAGGGTTCTGAAAGAACTAATAAAATTGAAGGTGGACAAAGCAATGGGATTCACCCAAGAATTCTAAAAGAACTAAGGGTAGAACTAATGACACCGCTGACTACTCTCTTTAACAAATCATGGGAGGATGGGGTGGTACCTGAGGACTGGAGGAGGGTGGATGTGATTCCTCTTCACAAAAGTGGGAGCAGGACAGAGGCAGGAAACTACAGACCAGTTAGTTTGACCTCAGTGGTTGGGAAAATGATGGAATCACTTCTGAAGGAAAGAATTTTTGAGTACCTAGAGGCCAGTGGGGCACAGGACCCAAGGCAGCATGGATTCACGATGGGAAGGTCGTGTCAGATGAATCTAATAGATTTCTTTGACAGGGTGACCAAAGTAGTAGACCAGGAAGGGGCTGTGGACATGGCTTACCTAGATTTTAGCAAGGCATTTGATACAGTCCCACACAAAAGATTAATACACAAGTTAGTCAGCCTTGGAGTGGGTCCCAAGGTGGTAGCCTGGATAAAAAATTGGCTAGACAACAGGACGCAAAGGGTAGTAGTAAATGGAGTCCACAGTGAAGAAAGGAGGGTTACTTGTGGGGTAAAGCAGGGTTCAGTACTGGGACCGGTCCTTTTTAATGTCTTTATAAGTGACATTGCAGAGGAACTGGAAGGAAAAGTATGTCTCTTTGCAGATGACACAACGATCTGCAACAGGGTTGATACACCAGATGGAGTGGAAAGGATGAGAAGGGACTTGGCAAGGTTGGAGGAATGGTCAAATGTATGGCAGCTCAGATTCAATGCAAAGAAGTGCAAGGTAATGCACCTGGGAAACAAAATCCCAGAGGAAGAGTACACAATGCAGGGTGAGATATTGACAACAGTAAAAATGGAAAGGGACCTGGGGGTAATTATATCAGATGACCTAAAGGTGGGCAAGCAATATGAGAAGGCAGTAAGGAAGGCTGGGGGGATACTGGGGTGCACAGGGAGAGGCATCAATAGTAGAAAACAGGAAGTTGTTATCCCTCTGTACAGACAGTTGGTGAGACCCCATCTGAAGTACTGTGTGCAGTTCTGGAGACCCCATCTCTGCAAAGACATAGACAGAGTGGAGGCTGTCCAGAGGAGGGCAACCAAAATGGTGCAGGGTCTGCACCAGAAGACATACAAAGAAAGACTAAAGGAGCTTAATATGTATACCCTTGAGGAAAGGAGGGAGAGAGGGGACATGATAGAAACTTTCAAGTACCTCAAGGGAATCAACAAAGTCCAAGAGGGTGGCATCTTTCAGAAAAAGAGATGTGCAAGAACAAGGGGGCACAATTTGAAGATAGAGAGGGGATGGCTCAGAGGTAATGTGAGGAAGTATTTTTTCACAGAGAGGGTTGTGGATGCATGGAACAGCCTCCCTGAGGAGGTCGTGGAGTCAAGAACAGTAGGGGAATTCAAGAATGCATGGGACAGACATAAGGCAGTCCTAGTGGGGGGGTAGGAGGAAGTAAGGTGTTGGTTAACTAGGATCTGCAGGTTATCTGTTAGGTAGGAAAATGGGCAGACTAGGTGGGCCAAGTGGTCCTTATCTGCCGTCAAATTCTATGTTTCTATGTTTCTATAGGCAGAGAATTACTCCCTGTCATAAGTTACAGGTGCATCCCTGTTTATCTCCAAGCATCTCATAAATATTCGATTAAAAATAACAGAAGTGATAAAAAAATACCCCCTTTACATTTCTTAAAACTCTAATTATTATAAACCCAAACTAAGTTCTGCCACTAGATATCAGCAAAGTCAACATTCTTAGTGATTAAAACATTATAGTAAACTAAAATGGTGCAGCACAAATTGCAAGTATTATAAGCATCAGTAGTACTTTAAACATCATTAGCACTAGATTGCTAGATACTATTAGCTATCCCTGGACATTTTAAACTAGCTCTTAGATTGAGGAGTTAACACAAATAATAAGTAGAGTCAGCTATGCAATTGTTCCGGTCTCAGAGTCTTCTTCATCCAGACCTGCCGACTGTCGTGAGGTAACAAAGTCCTTACAAATGCTCTCCAACTTACGACCAGTGTCCACAGGATCATTATAGATAAATGTTTTGCCTGCATAAAGGATTTTGAGTCTGGCTGGCATTTGGAGGGCATGACTGATTCCGAGCTCCCGTAGTCCCACTCACACTGCATCAAAGTCACGTTGTCTCACCCTCATGGCATAGCTGAAGTCGGGAAAACAATGCAGCACAACTCCATCAGGCAGGGTGAGTGAACCTGCAGATTTGGCTTTTTGCAAGATTAGATCTTGAACATGTACTCCTGTAGTCGAGACCAGAAATGTTTGAGGGAGATCTGGATTATTGGGCTTCTACCGGGGCATGATTTGGTATGCCCATACAACAAGGTGCTCCACTGATACCTGGAAAAGATCCGATAAAAGCTTTTGAATAAAACCAACGGGGTCCACTCCCTCATGTCCCTCGGTAATGTCCAAGAAACTGGGGTTTTCACACTTGAGCTCCATTTTCTAAATATTCCAATCTGGTTCAGAGTAGCTTATTTTCTTTCAGAACTTCATCCGCTACCACAGCAGCCTTAGTTACAGTACTTGCAAGGGATGACTGGTCAGTTTCTAAGGCAACAACGTTGGTTTCCACTTGGGTTAATCTTGTATTGTATGTTTCCAGTTTTTTGTCAATTTGCTGTACCACCTCTAAAATGACATTCACTTTGGCCTCCAGCTCCCCAGGTTTTCTGCTCGATGGAGGGTCACCTGAGGTTCCACTAGTAGATGGCACAGGCCATTTTCCCTTGCCTGAGTCTTTTGAAGCATCTTGTTTGGGTCTCCCCATGACAGGATCGATCTGAAACTTTTTCTGTAGTGTCCTGAAAACAGCAACTTTCCAGTGATGCATTTGGCTTGATTTAGGTTTCCCATAAAATGGGGATTTTAATCACTTACTATTATCAGTGCTGGGAGCTATGCGAGGAGCGTCTTGTCCTGTCGGCTGCTGGTCACGTCCCCCCCAAAGATTTTTGAATACCATAGAGATGTTTCAATTTAGGAAAAGATGATAAAGTGGTGAAACTTTTCATGTTATCAGTATTTATAAAACAAACATGCTTTTAGAGGATGTAATTTTTAACTTACACCAGTTTTATGCACTTTTTTCTAATTATTTTTCAGTATCAAGACACTAATGCCTTTTTTTAAGTGTCTTAAGTGTAGTCATGTGATTGTAATGTCATGATTTTTTCAGATATGTCATGTGATTGTTTCCCCTATAAATTTGTGCAATGAACTTAGTGATCCCCCCCCCCCCCGATGAAGAGGATTGCCCCTTGAAGCTCTGGGGAAAACTTGTGTATATCCTCACATTAAAGTACCTCATTAGATGTCCTGGTCTCCATCTGAGTGTTTCGCTGCATTTTTGGTTTTTGCACAAGTTGAAGCCGATACTTGCAGCTGATCCTCATCCTCTGGTATGTGAGTGTGCTGGTTTTGTGTTTTGTACTTTGTGAGTGACCCTGCAGGCCATTCATGAGCAAATGCATCATCAAACACTCTGCCCCACATCTATTGCAGACTTAGGCCAGTCCAGAAGAAACTCCATCATCACTTGCATAGTGTCAGACCTGTAGTGGACTTATTGAGTGGGCCCGAAGGCCACTCACAAAACAGCTACATCATCACATGTATTGCCCCAGACCTGCCGCATGCTTTGCATATGGTCCTGCAAAGCCATGTATATTTTTTCTCATTTTGACAGTATGCGTCATGAAAGCAGGAGATGTATCTCATGAAAATAGATTTATGAGTCATAAAAACTGCTTTGCAAAGCAAGAAAACAAGTCCTGTTTTTGTGTCATTGAGGAAACTAATTTCTTTGCTTTTTTTTTTCAAAAACTATACTTGAAGAATAAGTCTTACAACTTACACTATCAGCTACACGTTTCAGACTATAGCGCCAGTATTTTAATGTTTTCTTGTGTGCATGCACAAAGCAAAAATCTGGTGTGCTTTGGCAGGGTAGGGGCTGCAGACGTGTATGCTGTAAGCAGCCAGTACTGCTGAGCCTGCAGGAGGTGTGCTTGTGCATAGCCGATCCTGACAAGGCTACTGCTGATGCTGCTTCACTGGCCGATGGGAGGAAACTTCTCATGAATGAAACGATGCTACTGCACCTATCATAGTGTGGCTGCATCCTTTCACAGTGCCGCCATCAGGCAGTGAAGCAGTGTCCCTCCTCCTGCCTGACCCAGGTATCACCAACTGCAGGTGCTCAACCCTGCTGCTGGCACCCTCCCCCAAACCTGACTCAGTTTTCATAACATGATCAGCAGTGGGCACTCAATCCTGCTGCCGGTATTCCCACTTCTGCCCAACCCAACTTTCTTCTATGACCAGTGGTGGGTGCTCAGCCCCACTACCTGTATCCCCACACCCATCTGACCCAACTTTCTTTTAGGATTGGCAGCAGGTGCTCAGCCCTGCCACTAGTATCCCCCTCCCACCTGACCCACCTTTCTTCTATGACTGGTAGTGGGTGCTAAACCCCACTACCGATATCCCCCTCCCCCAACCCAGCATTCAACCCCCCCAATACACACAGTTGCATACCTTTTCAATTACTCCTGCATAGCATACTTCCAATTGGGCTTGCAGATTAGCCTAGAGGTTAGAGTAACAAGCTGTGAATGAGCTTGTTAAATCCAGCAGACAGATTTTATTTATTTATTTAGATTTTGGTAACCGGGTAAGCCCACTGAGACCAAAGATCCCTTTGTCAGGGGCGACCTGGAATTAGTTACAGTGAATACATACATAGGTATCAATATACAGTAGTTTTAGCTGATACATATAGGGGAGTAGGTATCAAACGTTTGGCACAGAGACAGCAGGTATCACAAGGCTCACAGGTATTAAGATAGGTACACAGTACATTTGGCATTTTTCCATAAGAGATTCTTGGAGTGAGTAGGCGTGGTTAAGCTGGTGGTAGCGAGGGAGTAGGCCCAGGCTGGGGGCTAGCGGTTACAACCACAGAGACTAAGTTCCAGGAGATACACATTGAGGCCTGACTTAAACCCTGGGAGAGCAGGCTTGTCAGCCAGACTTGCTGGGAGGGCATTCCATAAGAAGGAAGCAGCGTATTGGAAGGAGCGCTTGCCTTGGTTGGTGCGAACATGGGGGATATCGAGGGGACGACTTGCTGAGGATCGCAGGGTTCGGCGCTGGACTTTTGGAGTGAGCAGCCCATGCAGGTGTGGAGGAGGGCCGAAGGAGGTTAATTTAAAGGCCAGACATGCAGAAGAGTAGGCCAACTTGTGCCGTAGGGTGGGTCAGTTTAGGTCCGCGAGGGCCTCACAGTGGTGCCTCCTGGGGGAGGAGTTTGTTGCAAAGCAAGCCACTCTGTGATAGAGCATGGAGAGTTTGTTGAGCTCCATCTCTCGGAGGAACTGTAGTAGGGGGCACCATATAGGATGGAGGGGAGGAGGTTGCAGTTGGTTATGGCACATCGCACCTTGCCAGAGAGGGAGTTGCCCAGACGGTAGAGGAGACCAAGCCTCTGGTGGATGGATCGTGTTAAGGAGTCAATGTGCGGTTTTATAGGTCAGCTCTTGGTCAAGGAGGACCCCAAGGTACTTGAACTTGTTTATGACCTCTACTCTCCTACCTTGGGCTGTGTTGAGCTGGAGTAGCTCGCTTCTGTCAGTGCCCAGGCATCTAGTCCCAAACAGGATGGCCTTAGTTTTGTCTTCATTCAACTTTAGAGAATTAGAGGTAAACCAGACCTCGAGGGCTGAGAGACAGGCCTGCAGTTTGGCAGAGATGACACTGGGTTGCGGGTCACTGCAGTAGACGACAGTGTCGTCCGCATAAAGGATGAGGTTGCTGAGCATGCAGTCACCCTCAATGTCGTTGAGAAAAAGTGAGAATAGCAGGGGGCCCAGGATCGAGCCCTGGGGTACCCCAGAGACCATGGGTCTAGTGCCAGATTGTGTTCCTCTCCAACGGACTTTTTGGGGTCTATTGATTAGGTAGCTCTTGAAGCAGGAGAGCGAGTGCTCATCCAGTCCGACTTGGTGGAGTTTGGAAAGGAGAAGTTCGTGGCTGACCAGGTCGAAGGCCTTGGACAGGTCAATGAATAGAGCGCCTGTTGGGGAGCCTTGGTCCATGGCCTTGAGGATGTCGGCTGTAAGCCGGATAAGGGCAGTGTCAGTGCTGTGGCCTTTCCTAAAGCCATGTTGTACATCGGCAAGGAGTAGGTGCTGCTCGAGGTAATCCTGCAGTTGATTGTGTACAAGTCTCTCTTGCACTTTCCCGAGAGGGCTGAGTAGGGAGATAGGCCTATAGTTTCCCACTTTGTCCCGGGGTCCTTTTTTGTGGACAGGGACAATAGTCGATTCCTTCCACTTACTTGGGACTGTTCCTCCGAGGACGGACCTGTTGATGAGCAGGGTAACAGGGTAGGCGATAGCCGGGGCATCGCCCCTCAGCAGCCAAGGTTCTAGCAGGTCATGTCCAGGTGAAGAGTTGGGGTTTATTTTGAGTAAGAGGAGACAGTGGATGGTTCGACCAGCTTCAGGTGGAATTGGGGCCGAGGAAGTGCCCAGTCAGTATTGGTGTAGTAGGGAGTCCCAGAGGGGGCAGAGGGGAGGGTCCATTAGGATTGGAGAAGGAGGCACAGAAGGCTTCAGCAACTGTGGAGGGGTCATTGGTCAAAGTATCCCCAACAAGGAGTGAGTCTTCTTGTGCATTTGTGGTACCCTTGAGAAGGGTGTTAATGTGACCCCAGAATTTCTTAGGGTCACGTAGGAGGCTAGTTTGGAGGTCTCTTAGGTACTTGGACTTGGCCTGTTTGGAGTTTTTTTTGCATTGGTTCCTCAGTTCCCTGTACTTCTCCCAGTCAGATGTACTGCCAGAGGATTTGTAGAGTCCCCATGCCCTGTCGTGGAGTAGCATAGTTTGCTTAAGGCTAGGGCTTAGCCATTTGTGGCACTTTCCCTGTACCCTGAGCTTCTTTCACGGGGCATTCAGGCTGGCCAAGGATAGGAATGAATTGGTGAAGTAATCAAGCGCCTCATCAAGTGAGGGGAGGGAGACAATGGGGTTCCAGTCAATTGTCCTCAAGTCAGAGCAGAGGTCTGCTGGTACAAACCTGCTGAAGTTCCTGGCTTCTATGACCCTAGCAGCAATTTTAGGGGGTTTGTTGGACCAGTTGCAGAAAATTGGTGAGTGGTCACTCAGAGAGTCTGACATGATCCCAGCAGTCAGTATGCAGTCAGGGCAGGAGATTAGTGCCCAGTCGAGTAGGGAATGGTTGCCAGACTTAGCATTATGCCTAGTAGGCAGATCGATGACTTGGGTAAGTGAGGAGTCGAGTATTGAATTCTTGGTTGTGGAGGTCCCCAGGGCAAGCCAGTTTAGATTGAACTCCTCGAGGAGGAGGATCTCCCCAAGGGGGTACTCCACCAGGGCGTTGGTTAGGGATTCTAGGGAGGAGGCGGCAGATTGGGACTGGAGGTAGGCACACCCTATGTAGAGGGGCTTGGTGTCTCCGAGGGCCACTTTAACAAATAGGATCTCACTCAGTGATCCACAAAGAGAGGGGTGATCAATCTCCGAAGCGTTCAAGGTAGTGCTGAGATAGATGAGAACCCCACCTCCTTTTTTCCCCACTCTGTCCTTTCTAAAAGCCTGATAGTGAGCTAGGTCCACTTCGTTGGGGAGGATCTGAGGCTTGAGCCATGTTTCAGTCACAGCTAGTATGTCGGGTTTATACAGTGCTGTCCACGCCTCAAGGTCATGGTTTTGTGCCTTAAGCTGCTGATATTCATGTGTACCAGCTTGAGTCCACAGGTGTTGGCCCAAAGGGGGTTGGTGGGGTCACTGAGAGTGAGATTAGGAGAGTGAGGACCAGGGTTTGGTTCAATGTCCCCCGTAGTGCCAGCTTGAGCCTGGCAAGGTAGTCAGAAGTTTTGTGGGTGAAGAGGAGGAGTCTCCACTGGTCATACTCGCTGAAGTAGGAAGATAAATTATAGCAGCTGCCCTTCAGGAGTGGTCCATATGTGATTTGGCTAAGCTTGTTTAACCCCTCCACCCGAGGAGCAAGGGGTCGGGAGAGGTGTACGGAATTCCAGCACGACTCTGAGGAGCGACGGCCCCAGAGGAGGGATAGGGCAGTCCCCTGTATCTGAGCTAAGTATGCAGGAGTGACCCTGGGTGCCAAGCTCCTCATGTTGTAGATCTGAGAGGGGACACAAGACTCAGGGGAGGACCGGGTCCGGTAGGGAGGGAGGGAGGATAGGAGCAGCCAAGACTGTCCCCCTGCTGCAGGAGTCTAAAGTGGAGGGGAGCTGAGCTAAAGGGGGAATAGTTCAACACAGCAAGCACCACTATAACAATAACAGTTGGAGACCTTTAGACTGTAAGAGAATTACTAAGCCAGGAGGATATCAGCTGTACCTCTAGCTCCAGAGAGATGAATGGGTCTGGTTATTAGTAAATTGGGTAATTCAATAACTGGTATTACAGGCTAACTACACGTAGTTTACAAGACAGCTTTAGTTAAGGCACTTGAAATTTGCGGAGACTCTTAGACAGCAGTATAAGCCAGCAGTAGTTAAAGCACTTGGGATAAGCAGAGACAAATATAATACAGGTTGAGAAGTCTGCACAATCAGGCTTACAGGGGTAAGGGGGTATGGGGGTTAACAGAAGAACGACAGGCTGAGCATTTCTGGGTTGCTGCTGGATTGGACAAGTGAATTTGTGGGCGGGGCTTAGGTCCATTTAACAGGAGGAGGGAACGGGATAGACGAGCGGGAAATTTCACAAGCTCGGAATGCAGCAGCCCTTGAGCGAAAGTCCTTCCTGACGGTAAGCGGCTTCTTTTACCATCTTTCAGATTCCCGGTTCAGGATTCAGTGATTCAGTGTCCATTGCAGGCTTCGGGGGAGGTACACCAAAGCTAGCGCCTCCCTCAACCCCGAGGGAGAAGAGTTGGGATCGGTTCTTGGGGGGGAGACTCTTCGGTAGTGGGCCAACGTCTCCACGGGCCCCGAGTTTGTTGCGAGGCAAGGGTTTAGAGCACAGTTATATGCCCAGCAGCCAGGAGCATCATAGGATGTAGGGACCAATTGCCTTGGAGTGCCTTTATCAAATGTGGCGCTCCGAGGTAGCGACAAGCACGCCAGTCTTTAGAAAAAAACTCCCCAGAGGTCTCCGGATTATTTCACAAGCTCGGAATGCAGCAGCCCTTGAGCGAAAGTCCTTCCTGATTGTAAGCAGCTTCTTTTACTGTCTTTCAGATTCCCGGTTCAGGATTCAGCGATTCAGTGTCTGTTGCAGGCTTCGGGGGAGGTACACCAAAGCTAGCGCCTCAACCCCAAAGAAGAAGACTTGGGTTCGGTCCTTGGGGGAGAGGAGAACCTTTGGTAGCGGGCCAACGTCTCCATGGCCCTGAGATCTGGAATTGATTCCCACAACCCCCACTTACATACTGGGTGACTCTGAGCAAACCACTTAATCTTCTCAGTGCTCCTGGGTCGCTCCTGAAAACAGGTACCCGTGCCTAGTGGGCCTTACCCAGTTACCAAAGAATAAAAAAAAAAATTGTACAGTAATAGCTGCATCTACTGTACCCTCTAACATATCTGGGGCTACAATTTCCATACCTGCTGCTTCCAGTACACGTCTCCCTTGAAATACTTCCCACATTAAGGTTTCCAGGTTTACCCTTGCACTTAAGAGGCATTCTTATTTACATTTATCAATGGAATGAATCAAAATACATTTACACTTTTACACATTCCTAACCTCTCTATGGGGTCCCCGGAGCCCTGAAACTCTCAAGACCATTAGTGTATGGCATGCTGCCAGGTATGGAGAGCACTATCCCTAGGGAAAAATCCATGCTTGTGCATGTCTTTTCCTGCTATTGAAGGAAAATTTAAAACTGAGCAGCATGTCAGCAGGATAACAGTACTACTAAATTGAGATAGTTGGTCTGGCTGTATCTTCCTCCCTCCATCAGTGTACTGATAAGTAACCCATGCCTGGCCCCTCACACAGGGACTTACTGACTCCAACTCTTGTCAGGCTCCCTCCTCTTGTTGACTTTTCACTTGGCTACCTGCCAGGGAGAAACACTTCACTATATTGCCTAGCCCTATTTTGACCTTTTCACTGCAAGCCAGGCTTATTTAGACATGCCCATATGAACGGCTGCTCCATTAAACACTTGAGCTCTACTTGGTTCCTTCTGGTGGGGTGGATCTGCAAGGATCTCAGTGATCAGCCTATAGGGGTGCTCTCCACTCTCTCTGATGGACCATCTGGTCCTTGTTCTTAGTGGGGTTCTCGAGACCCTCCTAGGAGACCCATCCTCCTGGTGCCTGCTGATGGAACTCTGGAGACTTGGCCAGGCACCAGTGGCACCCAGACACAGGGACCCTGCCACCATCCCTGGGCCCACAGGCCCCTGCTTGGGTTGTAGCTGGAGCCTGGATTCCTTTGCTGTTTCTTTTCTCTGAAAAACAACAGACCGGGCACAAGCAAACAACCTCACCAGAAATAAGTCTTAAGCTGACCATAAACGTTGTGAATAGATTTTTATAGAGTACGTCAAAGTGTAGAACTCAGCCACAGCCAGGACCAGGTACATCACAAAAACAATCCCCCTAACATTTCCCACAGAAGTGCACATTGTCAAAGGAATGTTACCATCAGCTTTCAGACTGTATTCATACAGTGTCATAAACAATGATAGTACAATGCAGTTGCCATAATTGTGGTAGCCATACAAACATATTTTAGTATATTAAAACACCATTCGATGACCGGGGTGGGCACTAATGAGCAGCTAACAAGACAGACACATCTTTTCATCGCTCCACGCCGATAGCCGAAAATAAAAGTAAAATAAAGTTTTAAAATACCTCATTGCGACTCAAACACAGCAGCAGTAGGTTTTCGGAAAGGGCCATGGATGAATTTCTCACTCCCAACCCTGTCAGAAGTCAGCGGCTTATGGGTAAAATGAACAAGAAGGCAGCGACGAGTGGCTCAGGAGAAAATGCAGGCCTAGTCTCTTTTCACTGCGAAGGATGCCGCGCTCGGCCGGGAGCTTACCGGTCAAGTTATTGCAGCATTGGAACTGTGCCTGTTAAAACTGGATGACAAATTAGATTCCCATCTACAAGAAGTGCAGGAGCAACAAACTCAGCAAGGAAATCGGTTGGCTGAGGCCGAGGAGCGAATTTCTCATTTGGAAGATGAACTAATGCAAGTCCCAGGGCAAATGCTGGCCCTACAGAAAGAGCTTGAGGAATTTAAGGAAGCTTACGACTACCAAGAAAACTATCATAGACATCTCAATCTATGCCTTAGAGGGCTGCCAGAGGGTTGGGATGGCGGGGGAGCCCTGGACTTTTGTGGTCGAGTGTTGCCGGGGCTGTTGGGATTGCTGCGGAAAAACAGTAAAATAAAGCTGTAACGTACTCATAGGGCTGTAATGCCGCAGCCTCTGGCAGACTAGCCTCTGAGGGAGCTCATCACGAGAGTCCACCATTTTCAGGATCGTGAGCTAATATTAAAGGCATATAGAGAGAAGGGCACACTCAGCTATGAAGGCACTCGCCTGTATATCTCGCAGGATTACTCGGCTCGTCTCCTTAAAAAAAGGAAAAATGTTTAATTCCATCATGGCGCAGCTGAGGGGCTGAAAGTGGAGAATTTCCTTGTGTATCCTGCCACCTTGAAAATTCGACATGAGGGTGCAACCTTCTCTTTCTGGGAGGTGGAGAAGGCTGAGGAATTTGTGAAAACCATCAGGCAGAAAGTGGGATGAAGAGAAGGCTGTGAGGCCGATCTGGGTGCACTCTTGCTGCGGCTCACCGCAAGTTGTTTTTTTCATTTTTCTCTTGAATTTAAAGTTTGGAGGGCTGGCATGTTCTTTGCCTCCTACAGTTTTCTAGTTACATAAAAGAAAGGGGCCTACAGCCATATAGAGGGAATCGGGCCAAGTTGGACTAATGTGCTAACATAAGTGTAAGCAAATCTCCCATTTGGGAAACTCATAAAGATGACTTTGGTTGGATATGAGGGAGAGACTGTGGAGACAATGGGCCCTAAAGAGACAATCCTGATAGGATCGCACTGTGCCTCGATGGTTAACATCAGCCATGATGCAGATGCTCCACGGACCGTGCAGTCTCTTCTTCCTCTCGGTGTGTAGCGGCGGGAGAGTGGGTGCTGCATGTGTGTTTAATGGCACGGCCCGTCCTCTCCCAGGCCTGCAAACTGTTGGGGGGGGGGGGGATAACATCTATTGCAATTAGCCAGAAGAAGCGAAGGTTGCACCAACTTAGAACTGATATGTTTCGGAGTACATGCTGGCTTATGTGGGAGGAAAGAGGTCACGGTCTTGGTGAATGGGGGGAGCTAGGGCTATAATCAGAGTAAAGGGTAGGTACAGAATCGGTGGAATAAGGCATGGGCAGATGGGGGTTTAATGGGGGATAATATGTCCCGAAAGGTAATTACTCGAATCCTGGTGGGGAGGTGGAGAGTGGGGCACGCTTGGTTGTCGAGGGGGTCTATCTGAGGCTGTAACAAACTGTGTATATAAAAGATGAAGCATACAAGAGGGATATAGCCCAGTGTATATATATATATATATATATATATATATAAAAGTTTAAAAATTGTTAATAAATTGTTTAAGAGTAATTTTGTAATAAAATAATTCCTCCACTTAAATAAACTGGTTGTGTGCAGTCACTGCTTCCTATTCTAGTCTGTTTATAACCCCTCCTTAACAGTGCAGAGTGTCAACCTCCCCCCACACACCTAACAGTGCAGAGTGTCAACTCCCCCACACACACACACACCTTCTTGAAATTGAAGTTCATTATTTTGTATGGAGACACACTTTGTCCACCACCAGTTACCTGAAGACGATCAGGCTCACAGTGACACTTTCCTGACTCCAGACGCACGTTGTGTTGCAATGATGATGAAACAGAAGCGAACTATCAAATAAGTTTTGTGGGAGAGACTGGCAACACTGCAAGACTGCAGTTTCTTTCTTTGCTGTGCAGCGCAATTTGAAATGGGGAGCAGAACGGGAGTGGAGTCTCCTGTATGAGAGGAGCTAAGGTGGCAGGCAGGTGGCAGGACTGTACATCAGCCGAGAACAGACATATGGGAAGATCTGTAGATTTTGTGGGAGGAGGTCAAACGAGGTGGCAGAAAGAGAAAGTAAACCTGTAAAAAGCAGGTACATTCGTGGGCTTTTGGTGGCTGCTGTTTTGTGGGAATTGGTGAAGGATCAGTGATGGGACCAGGGCGGAGGGGCTTGACATGTCTCGCTAGTGAGAGAAAAAAATGGCGGACATTTAAATATGAAATGAGGGGGTTTCAACCAATCATAGCAGGCTGGGCAGCATGATTGTGGTAATGTGGTTGGCTGGGCTGGTACTTTTAATTGCCGGGCATTTGTTGTCTGATAGATGCCTAGCTAGAGAAGACCCTCAGCCAATCAGAAGGATGAAATCATTTTAGCCATTTTCTAATATTTCAATAGTTGTTGTTTCTAAGTTTACAGATGCAGTCGATGGTGTATATGATAATTTTGCTGTACAATGCAAATGGGGTTTGGGAGACTGGGCTGACCACCCTGATACGCTGAGAAGGGCTGCCTGGTAGCTCCAAAGTGGGGTGTATAGGGAAACACAATGGGTTAAGTATGGCTAACATACAAAATGCAAATATCATCTCCTGGAATGTCAAGGGGACAAAAAGTCCAGTAAAGAGAACATCGCGCCTGACTGCTCTTAAAAGGGCAGGGGCACAGGTGGCCCTATTGCAAGAAACCCATCTCACGGATGTGGAACACGCTGAATTAGTCTGGACCTGGGTGGGGAAGTGTTATGCTGCATCCTATTCCTCCCACAAGTGTGGAGTGGCAATTCTCTTTCACAGAAACCTCCCCTTTGAAGTTAAAAAGATAGTTAAAGACCTGGAGGATGGAAGGTATGTTTTTATCTCTAGAGTCTTATGTGTCTTTGCTGGACTTGCTTATTAAGGAACAATTTCCAGGGCTAATTTGGGGGGGGGGGGAATTTCAACTGGACAATAGATGCGTGTATGGACCACTTAGAGGGAAAGGGAAGAACATCAGAAACCATGTGCCAATGGCAAATAGGGCTTGCAGACCTGGACTTGGTGGATGGATGGCAAACAGCCAATCCAGGAGCCAGAGAGTATACATTCTATTCTAATCCACACAAGATATGGTCCCGAATAGATTTTTTTTTTATATATATATATATACAGTCCACACCACTTATAGCGACCACAGTTTAAACGGGCAATCGGTTTGTCTGGGCAAATTTCAAAAACCATTTGCCAGTTCCATAGGCTCTAATGTTAAAATCCTGATGCTGCATTTCTTTTCAGTGGCACATTATCTCCTAATTATATCAGTTCACACTTTGACATGCAGTTTGTGGAGCTTGCAAAAGTGTGAACTTGACATTAATTAGCAGCTAATGTGCCGAAATAGGGGATAGAATACTAGCACAGCTTTATTCGGTGGGACTTGAGACTTGAACGTAGGGGGAAAAATGGTTTCGGTGATGCACAGAAGAATCGCGCTTGACTAGGGAGCGTCTTACAATGCTCCAACCTCGATCACAACACAGCTTTATTCTGTGACTCACCCCTTCCTTTCGATCACTGACATCGCAGTGCACAGGAACAAGCAGGAAGAAAAAAGAAGCAGAGGGGATTAAAGAACTACACCTGCTGTTTTTGAGAAAAGGAGCCTTGCTTGGGACTTGAACGTAGGTTCCAGCCTGTGCCCTCAGGTTTCCTGATCCACCTGGCTTTCATCAGCCTGTCGGCCACATCAAATGTTCTCAGCAGTGCACAGAAGAGTCACGCTCGACTCAGGGAGTGTCTTACAAAGCTCCCGCTTCTGCCACATTGTTCAGCACCCATAAAATATTCACTTTGGTTATAGCGCCCAACCCATATAACGGGCAGATTGTGCTTGCACAAATGTGCCTGTTATAAGCGGGGGACTATATATATATATATATATATATATATATTTATATATATGCCTAGGAATTGTTGTGATAGAATCCAGGACCTCTCACATAGCCCTATCCATATATTTGACCATGCCATGGTGGTTTTGAAATTAAAAAATGGAAAGAGCAAGGAGGGGCCCCCACAATGGAAATTCCCCATGTACATGGTTAAAAACAAAGATTTTAAAGAATACCTGGAGGACCAGTGGCAGTGTTATGTTGAGACCAATATTGACCCAGATATAGCTAAGGTCATCTTCTGGGAGGCTGGGAAGGCTTTTAAGAGGGGGGCTATTATAACATACATGGCCAGAGTGAAGAGACTGAGAAAGGAAAAGCGAGAGGAGCTGGAGCAGCAGTTAAAAAGTCTGGAAAAAAAGAGTGGTGGGAGGGGAGTAGGAAGAGGCAGTAAAGCTGCTGGCAACAGCCCTGGAAGCCCTGAATGCGTTGCTTAGGGAGGAGGCAGGAAGAACCTGTTTTTTCTGTCAGTGGCAGGTATTCGAATGGGGGAACAAACCAGGTCCACTCTTAGTGCAGTTAATGAAGGGGGGCAGATGTGCAACACACATCCTGGGGGTTAGGAACAGGGAAGGGTGGATGTGTATGGACTCAAAGGATATCAGGGGCTGTTTTAAATCCTTTTATGAGACATTATATCAGGGCAGAATATAAGGGTAAGGAAGTGGAAATACAGGAGTTCTTGAAGGGTTTGCAGCTGCCTAAAGTTTCGGACATGCAGAGGGAACAATTGAGCCAGCCCATTGCCAGGCAGAAATCTTGCGGGCAATCTAGAAATTGCAATAGGGGAAAGCCAGTGGCATAGATGGCTTCCCAGTGGAGTATGATAAATTGTTGGGGGGTCAATTAGTGGATACACTGTGTGGGATTTTTGCAATAGAGGAGGGAGTGGAGATACCCAGATTACCTGAGACCTATTATGATGCCACCATATGCTTACTACCTAAACCAGGCAAGGATGAGAAAGATTGTGCAGCATATAGACCCATTTCTCTGCTGAACTGCGATTTAAAAATATTAGCAAAAATGTTGGTTACCAGATTGGAGGGTGTCCTGCCAGACTTGATTCACCCAGACCAAACCGGGTTCATTAAAGGTCGCCAATCATATCATAATATGTGAAGGTTACTTAATGTTATCTGGAAGGCTAGTCAAGGGCAGGAGAAGGTGGTTATTGTAACCATGGTCACCGAAAAAGCATTTGATAGGGTGGAATGGGACTACTTGTTCCAGGTGATGGCCCGGTTTGGTCTGGGTGATTCTAATGTAGGATGGGTAAGGACAATGTATGAGAAACCCTAAGCGAGAATATTGGTAAATGGAGGCCTCTCAGAGCAGTTTGGTTTGGGAAGAGGGACGAGACAGGGGTGCCCTCTGTCACCCCTTCTGCTTGCCCTGGCAATTGAACCCTTGGCAGTGGCAGTACACCAGCATGAGCAGGTGGAGGGTTTGGGGGGGTGAGGAATTCTGTGCACAAAGTCGCTCTTTATGCAGATGACATGCTCTTGTTTGTTAGAAACCCGTAGAGATCCGTGGTCCCCCTGTTATCTCTTATAGACAAATTTGCCAGTTCCTCTGGCTACAAGATTAATTTGGAGAAGTCGGAGATGATGTGTTTCCACAAGGGAGGTAGAGAAGTGGAGCAACTAGGGCTTAAGATGGCACAGAATGGGTTCACATATTTGGGGGTACGGGTGGGCTGGGGACTTGGTTCTCTATAGAGATTGAATTACCTTCCCCTGATAAAGACCATTATGGCTGACCTTAAGAGATGGGCGCAGCTCCCAGTATCATGGTTAGATAGGATATATTTGATTAAAATGAACCTCCTTCTCAGGATTCTGTATCCAGTGCAGATGCTACACCTGGGACTAACAAAGGGGGATGTTAAAAGGGTAGAGAAAATGTTCTCAGAGTTCATATGGAGGGGGAAAAGGCCGAGAATCAGCTTACAAAGATTAAAAGCTGACAGGAGCAGAGGAGGATTCAATTTTCCAGATCTCAGTAACTACTATCTGGCAATACAGCACAGGTGCATGGCAGACTGGGTACATTGATCATCTGTGGCTAGCTGGGTGAATTTGGAGCAGAGGGGAACCCCAGGGAGACTCACTGCATACTTACATAGTAAAGGATTAAGGGCATACCGTGCAGTGGGCAGTTGCAATCTGTTGGTAGAGGCAGTGTTGGAGGCCTGGGGATGGCTTAAGAGGCTAAAAGTGATGAGCCAATGGGAGACCTTGCTGTTGCCAGTAGCTGGGAACCCATTCTTCCTGCCCAGCCTAGAAGATGTAGGTTTTAAAGAGTGGGAGACAAAGGGAATGAGTAGTGTAGGACAGCTGGTGGTAAAGGGAGAAATGAATACCTTTGAGACGGTAAAACAAAGTCTACATTTAGAAGAGCAGCATCTGTACTGGTACACGAAGGTCTGAGCATTTGTGGGGAAATTGGACAGAGGGGACTGGGATAGCTTTCAACCTGACCCAGTAGAACAGCTAGTGAACCATGCCAAGAAAGACTCAAAGAGTTTTTTGGGGAAAGCTGTTAAACAGGGTAAACAAGGGTTGCTTGATATGATGGGAAATACAAAAGCCCTATGGGAAAGAGATTTGGGGCAAAACATATCTGAGGAAAACTGGAAGGGGGTCCCTCACATGCCAGAAGGTATTTATGGTTTGTAACAAGTTTAAAGAGGCCTTTTACAAGTTTTTGCACAGGTTGTACTACCCCCCTGACATTGTGCATAAAGCTCAACCCCTGGCATCCCCCATGTGTGGGAGGCGTAGGACAGAAAGGGGCACTTACATTCATTGTTTCTGGACCTGTCCGGTTCTGGTGAAATTTTGGGGTGTGGTAGAGGAGGTGGCTCAGATGGCAGGTGCACCACTAAGGAGAGATCCACTTACATGCCTGTTTGGGGTGGAGGTAGAAGAAGAGAAGGAGTGGGTTCCCCTTCCCAGGTGGATGAGAACACTACTTGTGCTGGCACGCCATTGTATTTAGAATTCCTGGGTCTCCAACATTAAGCCCACAATGTTGCAGTGGCGCCAGTTAACGATGCGTACTCTAGCCTTGGAAAGATTAACACTGGTGGTTAAGGATAGGGAGAAGGCCTTCCTATGGGGATGGACTACTTTCCTGTCTTCTTTAAGTGTGGCAGAGGAGATGATGCTGAGGACTGGTCTGGGTCCATGAAGTAGGGGACACTGTCATGGTGGACTAGATCCACTTACTAGACCCACTTATTGGAGATGTTAGGAATTAAAACATTAGACTGCTGGAATAGTGACTGCCCTTCAGGACCATGTAACATAACTTAAAATAATACAATAAGATAATATGATATTATGTACTGCTTTGATTCATGGAGAATACGGTTAGCTCAATTGTACCCGAGTGATTGCATCTGTTTGTTTGATTCTTGTCTGTCTGTATATGTCCACTTGTTGATGTGTGTATGGTATATTTGAAAACCGAATAAAAAGATAATTAGAAAAAAAACACCATTGAAAAGCAGAAATAAATCAAGAACTGCAGGATACTTTGTTAAAAAATGATTAGTGGGTAATGCTGAGCAGTATGCAGATACAGATAATTGTGTACTAATGTACTTGCCTACCCGTTGGAAGCAATACAGACCGATGCTTGTGTTACAATGCACTAATAAGCATCAACCACCAGTAAAGATAGTACCAGTGGGAGATTAGAGTTAGGAAAGGACATGTAAAAACCCACACAGCTGAATGTATGAGCAAATCCTACATAACTGCAAAACTGATACGTGTTACACAATATATACAACTCTAAACATCAATAAACATCCTACTCAGAAAGCATAAGTTAACAACATTCTACACACAGTGATAAGTAACAATTACAAAAAAAAAATTCAAAGTACAGAACATGCAAGGCAAACTTCAGACCAGAAAAAGAGACTCATTCCATGCGATCATTCAGGTTTGGGGCCATGTTGCTCTACGCTTGTGGATCCAAAAGGCTTCCTGCTATAGCAAACAGTTATCCAAGTTGCACCCACTGGGGCCAAGATGGACCTTCTCTAGTCCCACAAAACTGAAAGCATGTCTTTCTCAGTGTTGGACAATGTGGTTAGCCAGTGAATTTTCAGGGTTCCTTCTCTGGATATCCCCCATATGCTCGCCCACTCTGACTTTCAATTTGTGCTTGGTCTTTCCTATATAATAGGCACCACAAACACATTCTGCCATGTGAACCACCGCAATGCTAGCACAGTTTATACAATTTTGGATGGTATAACCTCATTGTCTAACATACAGATAGGGGTACAATTTCATGGTGGTCCAGACAATGGGCAGACATTTCTTTTCAATGGTGAAGTAGTTCATTTCCCTCTGTAGCAGTTTCTGGCTGAGGAAAACAACTGCCTTTCTACCCATCCTTGGATACTTCAGAAAGCCCAGTCCCAAGCCCCTATCACTTGCATCTCTCTGATGAATAAATCCCAAATTGTAGTCTGGGTTTGTCAGCAGTAGCACTTGACACAGTGCCAGTTTCAGTTGCTGGAAGGCAGATTCACAGTGCTATGTCCACCAAATCTACTCTGAAAGCTTCTTAGCTGTGCTGTCTTCCAAAGGAGCTGCAATGGTACTATACTTTTTAACAGACTTGCAATAGTACCCCACAGTTCCCAGAAATACAATCAGTTACTTCTTTGTGGGGTGGTCCAATCCTGAATTGCTTCAACCCCAGCTGGCTCAGGTCTGATGTGCTCCCTCCCACACAATGTCCCAAGCATGGCATTTCTGCCATCCCGATTTGGCATTTCTCTGGCTAAATGGTCAGTCATGCATCCTGTAGTCTGGTTAGGACTTTTCTCACATGGGAGAGATGCTTATCTCATGCATGGCTAAATATGCTTGTATTATCCATGCAGGTTAGAGCAAAGTGACAAGTCCTATTCAGGACCCTGTCAACTAGACTCTGGAAAGTGGCAGGTGAATTCCTCATGCCTAAAGGTATAACAGTGAATTCAAATAAACCAAATGGAGTGGCAAATATTAACTTCTTACTAGCGGTCTTGGATAACTGCACTTGCCAATATCCTTTCATCAAATTTATTGTGGTCAGGTACCTAGCTCCTCTTAACCTGTCCAGTACCTCATCTGTCTTGGGCATGGGGTATGCATCGGGTATTGTGATGTTGTTTAACTACTTGTAATCAACACAATTCTTTGAAATTAGCACTACTGAAGCTGCCCAAGGGCTGATGGGCTGTTGGATCACTCCGACACCCAGCATTTCCTTCAACTTTTCCCTTGTTCTTTTTGCTGCTTCAGGCACCTGATATTGCCTTTGCCTTATCTGTTTTTCTGCAGTAATTTTTACTTCATGCACTGTGAGATAAGTGTACCCTGTGGTGGCAATAAAAAGTGGATCAAGGTCTTTAAAGGAAGTTTCTGGCATAAAGTATTGGGCTTCATATGAAAGCCACTGCTCTACTAAGCCACCGCTCTACTAAGACCCTGTTAGTAGAGTGGTGGCTTTCATTTCCACCTCCGGTTGCTTACAGCTTCATAAAACATCTTTTAAAAAATGCCCCACAGACTTGTATAGGGCTTGCCCCCATGCTCTCCCTGCTCACACGTCACAAAAACACAGAGTGCGGGGGTGGAGCAGAGCAAGTAGGACGCTGGAAGGGATTGGCTGGTGGTGGCTACGGAGCCAGCTACGATCCCTTCACTACATCGATAGAGTGAGTAAAACAATTTAATTTCAGGGAAAAACAGCTCACACTGGCATAAGCTATTGTTCTCTGAAGCCCAATACCTTATGCCATTTCATCGGAAATTCACTTTAAGCACTCTACTCATCTTGTCTGCTTGTCTGGGTTTGAGCCCCTTAGACATTGTCATACTACTCTAGGAGGCTTTTCCCTTACTCTTCTCTAGCTGGTCTGGAGCAGGCTCCTCCTGATCTCTATCTGCTGCGCTGCAAACCATAAGGGCAATGTCAGCACGGTCATAATAGGGTTTCATCATATTTACAAGGAAAGCGACCTCCAGTCAGCAGAACACCTCAGTCACATGCCTAATGTGATCCTCTTCAGGTCTGGCTATATGATGATGTCATCCATGTATGCCAGTGCAAAAGCTCCTGCCCCATACAAAACAGGGTGCACAAGCCATTGAAAGGGGCTGGCACATTCTTCATCCTGAATGGCTTTACTCTGAACTCAAATAACCCAAATGGTGTGACAAAGGTCAACCTCTCTCTGGCTTCAGGGGTCAAGAGCAGCTACCAATCACCCTTTGTCAGGTCTATGGTGGCAATACCTCACCTGTTCTGGGCATGGGGTATGCATTTGACTCTGTATATCTACTGAGCTTGTGGTAGTTAATGCAGAACATCATGGTCCCATCCTTTTTGGAGATCAGTACCACAGAGGAGGCCCATGAACTGCTGGATTTCCAGATCACGCAGAGAGCCAGAATCTCCTTGATCTCCCCCTCTATTGCATGTTTTAGACCATTAGAGACTTGGCAGAGTGGCTGCCATAAGGTGGCCTGGGACCTTGTATCCACATACAGTAGTACTCAGCCTTTATGGTATACCCAAGTTTACCTGTGAAAATCCCCTTGAATGTTTGCAGCACCCTATATATTTCAGTAGTTTGGGCTGGTGTCAGCCTTTCCAAGAGGGTAACAGGGTCCACTGAGGATTCTCCTTTAACCTCTCCCAAAAGATCCACCAGTGGGTCTGCCCCTGTCTCCTCCTCTGGCTAGATGCACACAGCCAGGACCTTTTAATCTTGATCATGGTGGGGCTTCATTATGTTCATGTGGTGGATCCACTGCTTGCACCTCCTATTGGGCAGCTCCATCACATAGATTGTTCACTCTACTGACCCCAAAGTATGGACTCTCCCAAGCTGCCTGCAATTCATTCTACTGGATAGGGATGAGCACCATCACCCATTACTTGACATCGTATTTCTAGGCTCTGGCCCCATGACTGTGTCATGTTTTCTGTCTCTGTTGCACAGAGTCTGGGTGCTTCTGGGTGAACTCCATGAGCTCCTGGAACCTAGACCTGAAATTTGGACATATTCTACAACAGATTCCCCTTGGTAAGCAAGCTCACCCTTACATTCATCCATTATCAAATCAAGAGGGCCCCTCACCCGATGGCCAAATAGGAGTTTGAAGGGTGAGAACCCTGTGGACTCCTGGGGGTCTTCCTTGTATGCAAAAAAGAGATGGGATAAGTACTTGCCACACTCCCTTGCATGCTGGTCAGCAAATGCTTTCAACAAGGCCTTAAGGGATGCATTCAATTGCTCAACAAGACCATTATTCTGAGGATGGTATGGGGATGCCCTGAGCTCCCTCATCCCACACTTCTCCCAAAGATTAGTCATCAAATCAGAGATGAAATTGGTACCCTGGTCCAACAGAATCTCCTGGAGAAACCCCACCTGGCTAACAATACCCAGCAGTTCGTTAAACACTTTCTCAGCCTCAGCTGAGGACAAGGAAAGTACCTCTGGGTACCTTGTGGCATAATCTACAACCACCAAAATGTACCACTTGCTGGTGTGCCTTGGGGTGCTAAGTGGCCCCACAATGTCCACAGCACTCACCTAAATGAACCCTCTGGTACCTCTACTACTTCCTGTCTCCCACCCAAACTCACTCCCCCCCTTTTTTCCTGTCCCCTCTCACTTACTCTCCCGCTCACCACCTTTCCTTCCTCTCTAGCCTCCTTTTGGCGCCTAATGATCACCCTCTCCCTGGAAGTTTCCTTAACCTAGAAGTTGTCTACTCGCTTGAACCTGTTATAGCTTGTTTTTCTATGAAACTTAAAAACGTTACTGCCGTAAACTGTTAATAGCAAATTTATGATGTAACTTTCCTGTCTGGTTTTACCTGTAATGTGTATCGTGCTTTGTTAAATGTTCTTTGTGACGTGGAACCTTTGTAAAAGAGCCCTGGCTCAAAGGTATTAATTCCTTGACTAATAAACTAAACTAAACTAAACTAAATGGCTCTTTAGTAATAGGCAGGGGACTCAAAGCCACCATAGCCTTATCTCCAACCTTTCCCACTCTCTGGCACTGTGGACAAGTCTGGAAGTAGTTTGTCACATCTTTAAAAATACTAGGCAGATAAAAACTGTTAGTCAGTCATCTTTTTCTACGGCTGACCCCAGAGTATCCAGAAAAGGGTATGGGCAAAGGGGAATGACTTGCAAAGCTTGTGCATGATGCTTAAGTGGGCCACATTGTGGACACTGAGTAGGGGATTACCTCACTACAAGGTGATCTGAATAATTTATACACGTGGTCATTATGGAGCAAAATGAACTTTAACCTTGACAAGTGAGTGGTAATGCACTTTGGTAGTAATAATATGCAGGCAAAATATTATATGGGTGGCAAAGAGCTAAGAACTTCATACTGTGAGAAAGATCTGGGAGTTATAGTAAATGACAAGTTAAAATAGTCCAAACAAGCTGTCTCGGTGGTGCAGAGGACAGAGGTGCCCATGCCTCACCTGCCACCATGCCAGTGACCCGGGTTCAGTGGCAGACTCAGTTCACCTGGGGCTGGCTGGGGAGAGGGAGGATTGAGTGTCCGGAGGATGACTGTTCTCATCTGGGGAGGGAGGGTTGTGGGTGTCGGCACTCATCTGGCCCCTAGTGGAGGCTGGGTGATGGGCAGTAAGTGTCGGCACATTGGGCTTGGAGGGAATGGTGGCCATCAACATCCCATGCACGGTGGGGAGATCACATGATGCAAGCAGCCTAGCAGCAGCAAAGGTCTGGAGCTCCTGTCCCTTCCTTTCAATCAACGCTACTTTAGCCTGATTTAACAGGGTTCTACTAGAAATATTCACGTCATCAGGAAGGACCTGCCTTCAGCAATTGTCTTCTGCTATTTTTTTTTGCATCGCTTTAGGCCTTAGTAGCTGCAATGGATGCTGATATGAGACAGGCCTCTCTTAAACACATGCTGCCTGCATAACCCGAGAAAATGCCTAAAAATCCTAAGGCTCAAAGCTCTTTAACCGGGAAATCCAGCTCTGCAATCCCTCAACCGATCCCCCTTACAGAGGATCGTTTCTTACAAGAATTTCTGCCCTTCAAAGAAATGCTAGCTGATATCTCTTCAGAAATCAAATCTATTAGAGGAAACCTAGCTGAACTCCACAAGAGGGTAGGCAATTCAGAAGCACATTTGTCCTCCCTGGAAAAATGGAGAGATAAAGTGGACCCTGAAATTACCCACCTCCGCCAGCAAATTCAAAAGTTTCAGATGAAAACGGAGGATCTCAAGGGGAGGAGCCGACGTAGCAACATCCTCATCCTGAGTCTACCAGAATCGGAAGAAGGACCGAACACCATTGCTTTCCTCCAAAAGTTTCTACTCAAGGTTGTAGGCCCTTCTCCCCTCAACCCAGTTTACCAAATTGAACAGGCACACCGGCCCCTTAGACCAAAACCATCAGCAGGAGCCCCATCATGTTCAATCATTCTAAAATTCCTTAGCTTCATAGAAAAACAACATGTCCTGACAAAAGCTCATGAGCTTCAAGCAATTATCTGGGAAGGATCCAAGCTTTGTGTCACGCAGGACTTCCCCTATGAAACTCTCCAGAAGCACTCTGCCTTTCACTCCACTGTCTGCAAACTAACCGCGGCTGGCATCCCGTTTAAAATGCTCTACCCTGCAAGACTCCAGGTCTCCATCAACGGCTCCTGGCTTTCTTATGATACCCCCACCCAGGCCTTTCCAGACCTCTCTTCCAGGCTGCCTGACTTGTTTAAATCAGGCTGAATAAATGCAGACTGATGCTGATTTAAGTACTCATTGGACGTTAAGTCTACTGTTGTGTTTTAGTAATTTTCCTTACCTTTTTGCTTTTGCCTTCTAGGACTCGGTTGGAAGGAATTGCAGTCGGGGGGAGGGGGGCACCGACATGGGGCCTTTTCCTTTTTCCCTGCATAGTATAGGCATTGCAGAGTGAGCTCGCTGCCGACTGGGGACACCACTTTCTCTAAGAGGAACTCCATTACAGTGGTGAGTTTCCTAGGGACTGATTTAGTGTTTGGAACAGCCCCTAGTCCCTCAGTCTCATTCTTCCCCAGGGACAATTTCCTTCTGACTTAATGGCGAGCTTCCCAGTGTCTCCACCGCAAGGCCTACTTGCCACCTTTTGCCCATGGAAGGGTCTTACATAGGTAGCAAGGTAGGCAATCTTTTTCTCCTCTCCCTACTCCTAGTCGCATTTATGGTCTCCTGGTGTCCCGCTTCTCGGTGACTCGCCTCAGGCCTTCCTCACTACTCAGTCTTTGGTCTATCCACTGGTATCTAAGTATTCTACCCTCACGATCTGGTGTCTGAATAGGGTACTTCGGGGACCCGATCCTGAGTATGCTCTTCTCATTGCAGCCTCTTAAAGGCTCCGCTCGCCAAAAATGACATGGATGAGGATACTTTACTCATTGCTAGAACCTTGTTTGGTTTTAACCTGTTTGGAGGGGGAGGTAGAACGGGATGCTCTGGGCTATGTTGGCTCAAGGCAGAGCTGCATTGCTTGCTGTATGACGATGGGGGTAAGCTTCCCAACTTCTCGTTTCAGATCTGGCTTTAGTCTAAGGGGTTCAACATTATGTTGGGAAGCGTGGGGGGTTGGACTTCTTTCATGTTATTTTTTTACATAAATGTTATCTGGTTAATAGTGAAGTCCTCTGTAAATAGTTGTTGGATTTTTTGTGTTCTTTGTTGTGGAGGGTGTGGGTGGTGGGGGAACCAGTTAGTATTTTATATGTTTGGCTTCAGTTGTACCGGCTCTTTTCTTGAATCTTATGTATATGCTCATTCAAATCAGCAGTGTTTTGTATATTGGGGTTTTGGAGGTGGGGAGGGTATGCCTGACTTAAAGAAACCATGATATCCAGAGTACTGTCATACTGTTTTTTTGGGGGGTTCTTTCTGGTATAGTGTGGGTGGCCTTTATACCTTACGGATTACAGTATCTGTCATTAGAGTTGTGAAATTACTGTTTCCTTAAAGTGTTATTGTTAGGGATAGTCTGGGGTGGAGGGAGAGGGGGAGGGCTGGAGTGTTCCATTTGGTTTGTTGCTTATATTTGTCTTTCATTCTCCTAGAATATCTACATGGCTATATTTCAAACATGGCTCTTAATACCTGTAAAATTGTTGCATGTAGTATTAGGGGAGTCAGAGACTCTATCAAGCGATTTCAAGTGCTAAAGCACTGTGCCCTACTTAATGCTGATATCAATCTACTACAAGAAACTCATTTATTTGCAAAAGAGGCCGTTTTTCTGCGTATACAAGGGACATCTCAATTTTTTGCATCGGGGAACTCCTCTTCAAGTAAGGGAGTGGCTATACTAGTTAAAAACACAATCCCTTTTCGGGCAGAATCCACAGTAGCGGATCCCAACGGCAGATACGTCCTGGTTAAGGGCTCCCTTCTGGGTTCCACTCCAATTCTGGATTCAGTATATGGACCGGCGGGGGGTGACCTGTCATTTCTTATGGAGCTGGCTGTCAAAATTGCCCCTTTCCTCCCCATTTCTCTGATTCTGGGAGGGACTGGAATATTCTCCCTACCCAAGCTCTGGACAGGACTTACCAGCCACTAAAACCTCCTTCTGTGTCTCAAAGGGCACTTAATGATTTTATGGACACTCTTGGGCTCTGTGATCCATGGCGCCTACTTAATCCATCACACCAACTTTTCTCCTTTCATTCCTCCATCCATCAATCCTGGTCCAGGCTGGACTTTGTCTTGATTAGTATCCCTCTCCTGCCTGGCCTCTCCCAGGCTGGCATAGAGCCTATAGTACTCTCGGACCACTCGCTGGTCTGGATGATCCTTCCCCCCGCCCCGACAGGTCCAAAGATAGGTCATGGAAACTGAATATCCAACTTTTAAAAGATAATCGCATTATTTCCAAGATCAAAGCCTCTATCCAACTCTTTATGGATACTAACCAGGGCACGGTGCTAAGACATGATTTAATATGGTGTGCACTCAAATGCTATCTACAGGGGGAATTTATTAAGATAGCCTCCAGAAGGAAGAGACTAAAAGAAAAGGATGCTCTATCTCTTCTGTCTCAAATATGGGCAGTTGAGCTCTCCTTATCAGCCTCTATGGATTCCAACTCCATCTCTGAGCTCCTGGACCTTAGAAATAAATATGCAGATCTCCTGAGAGAAAAGGCCGAATATGCCCTCCAGAAAACAAAGGCTACTTATACGGACCAAGGAGAAAAGGCTGGTAGACTCTTAGCTCTCCGACTTCTTAAACCGGAAAGGTCAAGGCTCATACCTTCCATTCAGGCCTCAGACGGCTCCATTAAAACATCCCCTGGAGACATTACCCAGATCTTTGAACATTTCTATCATTCTCTATATAGTAAAAGACCCTCTCCAGTATCTTCCCAAGAAATTAAAACCTACCTAGACTCCCTGGCTATCCCCTGTTTGTCTGACTACCACCAAACCTCTCTTATTGCACCCAGCACCTTGGAAGAGGTGGAGGATACAATATAAGACCTGGCCCTAAACAAAGCACCCAGTCCTGATGGCTTTCCTTCTAACTTTTATAAAGTGTTTGTTAAAGAATTAGCCCCCCTCTTACTTCAGCTATACCAACACTTACTTAACGCTGATTCCCTTGCCCCATGGCTTCTGGAAGCGACCATAATCCTCCTCCTAAAACCCGATAAACCCCATATATCTCCAGCCAGTTATCGCCCTATTTCCCTTTTAAACTGCGATATTAAAATTTTGACCAAGATACTAGCTCTCTGCATAAGGAAGGTCTGGTCTCCTCTCTTGAGTCCTGAACAAGTGGGTTTTGTCCCAGGCCGGTCCTCTGTGGACCACCTCCAGAAACTTAACCATATTTTCCAGACAGCCCATTCTTCACGAATTCCGATTGCCTTAATCTCATTGGATGCCGAGAAGGCCTTCAATAGGCTGGACTGGGAGTTTCTCTGGCTGACGCTGCGAAAAATGGGTTCCCCCCCTTTTATTCAGTGGATTCAGGCCATATACTCCTCTACATCGGCAAAAGTTTATTGTAATGGGGTCTTTTCCTTGCGGTTTCCCCTATGTACAGGCACAAGACAAGGCTGCCCTCTCTCACCCTTCCTCTTTGATCTATATTTAGAGCCTCTCCTGCTTCACATTAAACTATCACCCCAGATACAAGGGATCTCAGTTCTTGACCACATTCTTACTCTCTCTGCCTATGCAGATGACGTTTTTCTGCATGTAGAAAATCCTGCAACGTCTCTGAAACATTTTCTGGATGTTGTATCCTAATTCAGCAGTCTTTCCAACAATAAACTCAACCTCACCAAAACTGAAATTTTCCCCCTTATTCATGTTACATTCAGAGTTGACTTTAGCCAGTATGACATCAAATGGTCCCCTCATTCACTCAAATACTTGGGCATCTACCTATCCACTGACCTCTCTCTTATCAAGAAACTGAACCTTGACAACCTTGTGGCCATCCTTCAGCAGGACCTTTGTAGATGGGAAACTCTTCCACTTTTTTTATGGGGAAGAATTAACATCATTAAAATGAATGTTCTCCCCCAGCTTTTCTACCCCTTCTAATGTTGAACATTTGGCTCCCTCTCTCGTTTTTTCAGAAGATCCACTCCATTATCTTGGGCTTTATCTGGCTGCATAAACAACCAAGGAGGTCCTTCATCAAGCTGAGTGTTCCTAAAGCAGTAGGCGGTCTCTGCCTTCCTAATTTTCTCCTGTATTACTGGGTTAGTCACTTTACCAGGATATGAAGATGGCTCTCTAATCCTACAGATGGTTATATACCCACTTGGTTAAAGCTGGAAAATCAGCTGCTAAAACAACACAACCTCTATTCCCCTGCTATCTATTATATTCCACCACAAAGTTTACCAGATCCACTTTTTCACTCAGTAGTTGGGACCTCACTAAAGGTTTTCTCTTAATTTTGTTCTTTTTATAAAATTTCTCCATGAAAAGACCTCACTCAACTATTGTCTCTAACCCCAACATTAAGATAGGTGGAGCACACCTCACTCCTGATTGGATGCCTCCAATACGGAATGCTATAGTAGCGGATCTTTGCTCCTCAGATTCCCTTCTTCCATTCTTCCCTCTCACACTATTCTTGAGAAATATGGCTTAACTCCCACCCACATTTTTGAAGTCTTCCAGCTGAGGCACTCAATTGGCAAAACTTTTGGTACTTCCCCTCAAATTTCCAAGCTGCAGCCTATCCTAAACAGTTTCCATTATCTATCCACTAAACCCCACTGTCTCTCCCTCTTGTATAATAACCTCCTCTCTATTGGTCACCCAGACCCCATACCTGGCTCCAAAATATGGGCCTCTCTTTTACCGGAGATAGTAATCGACTGGGCTCGGGTATGACAGGACCTTTTTACCTATACTTTTCAAGATAAATTCAGTCTTACTCAATATCATATCCTGAATAACTTATATTAGACTCCCATCAAACTAGCTAAAATTGGCCATCTTTCTAACCCTACATGCACCAGATGTGGTAAGGAAGAAGGAAACTTGTTACACTTATTATGGCATTGTGATAAAATTGCCCCTTTGTGGCATTCAATTCAATCCAAACTGGATCCCCTGCTGGGCCTAGAGGACTTCTTTACTGTGGACATCTGCATATTAGGTAACTACACTACTATCCGGGTCAAAGAGCATAAGTACCACATGGCTTAACCTTGTTTCTCCACTTCCCTTCCTGCTCTAGTGTCCCCCCTCCTCATTGGATTCTACCCTCACATCTTGGTATACCCAATGCTGCACTTTTCACCCTCTCCCCACCCTTCCTAAATTCCTTCTCCCCCCCATCCCCTCTTCCCTCTCCCTATGACTCTGGCACTTCTTATCTGTTGCCTATTTTCTCTGACAAATGCAATTGACTGCCTTGTTACAATGCTACCCTTGAATTGTATTAAACTGTACTCTGTTTGCAATGTCCACATTGTTGTAATGTCTGTCCTGATGTGCCCTGTAATTTGTAGTTCTCTGACGTGGAACCTTTGTAAAAAAGCCAAGGCTCAAAGGTATTTGTAATCCTAGACTTCATAAATAATAAAAAAAAAAAATGGCTCTAATTTCCATAGTGGTAAAGAAATTGGTGCTTAAACATTGGTTGGACCGACTATCCATATCTTACAATGAATGGCTAAACAAGCTGTCAATTTATTTCAGGGTTGAACGTCTACTTGCCAGTTCATGTAACAAACTTAACTTGTTTGATAAAAAATAGGGCAAACTGTATGCCTTGTATTTACTCTGATGGCTGGTATTTTGTGGACTCCCCATGCACTTCCTGCAATATTCTTAGGGTTTTACAATATTTTTATGTACGTACACTCCAGGATGGGAGGTGGGGAGGGAGGAGTGGGATAGGGGAATAGAGAGAACTCTCCTCTCCTCTCCTTTTCTCTTTCCTTTGTCTGAATTGTAATATCACTGTGCTTTATTCTGTGCTGTTGTTGTTGTTCTATTTTTATAATCAATAAAGAGGTTGGATTTAAAAAAAAACATCCCACGCATGGTAGTGTGCATGCTGTGTCTGGACAGCATTGTATGTCCATCCCTCTTCAATAGACTAAGGGGGAAAAATGGCCTGGTGCAGCAAGGATGAAACCGACCCCTCACAGGTCCTGCACCGCCTATAGGACCATTTCCTAGAACTGGATCCATCATGTCAGCAGTAAGGCACCTACTGTACCATCGACCCCTACCATGGGGGGTAAGCCATGAGGGAAGCACCGGGAGGAGGTAAGTCCCTAGGATACCGGGTGATGGGACTGGGGAGTGAATAGAGGGCTAAGTCTGCACCTTAGCTGAGAAAAAAGATAAATGAAAAAAAATATTCCAAACACTGTGATAAAATTGCGCCAATGTGTAATAAAATCTTGGGATGTATAAGAAACAAACTAACATGTAGGGAGAGGTAGTGTTGCCGTTGCACAGGTCACTGATTTGTCCAAATCTGGAATACTGTGGTCCACTCTGGAATCAATTAAACAAAGGAAATATAGATAAGCTGGAAAGGTTACAGAGGAAAACTACAAAGATCATTATGGGGATGGAAGGACTAGGTTATGTGGAGAGGTTGGGTAATTTAGGATTATACAAACTGGAGATGAGGAGACTCAGGCATGATATGATTTGTAAAGCCATAACTAATGAAGACCTGAGAAAAAAAATCTAAATATCGAATTCTTAAACAATAAAAGAGCAACTAGAGGTCGTAACTTACAACTAAGGGGTATGCATTTCATGACTGAAAGGAGAAGAGCATGGTACTCTCAGAGTACACACCAGTGAAACATCGAAAAAAGTACAGTGAAGACCATTACAGCAACAAATTCGAGACTGTTGCTGTAATGATCCTGCTGTACACTGTCACCATTTTCATCGGTGTTTCGCCCCCTTGCAAATCAACTCCACCTCAGAGTTGATTATTAAAAATTTGGGGGGTGCAGGGGGCAGAACCCCCACATTGGGGATGCACAGGGTGCAGCCCCCCAGAAAAAACACAGTGACTTTCCGATGAGTGAAATTTCAACACTCAAGGTTTCGCCTGTCAGTGTTGGGGATTTCGACAACTCCATTGTCGATGTGACTTGCTGAAACCCTCTCAGAGAGTGGTGAGAATCTGGAATATAGTACAAGTCACATTAACCTGTTCCATCAATGAGTTGGTTTAGCATTGTTTTTTACAGCTGGCAATGCATTGGCAACTCATACTGCATTATTTTCCAATGCTTTACAAGCTGAAGAACAATGTTTGTAAAATGGTTCTGTAACTCAGTTGGAATGTATCTACAGTCAAGTCACAGTGCAATGCACAGCTGCATTTTAACTGTTAAGAAACAGTTTTTGCAGGGCTTTGTGCTGGATTTAGCTTACCCCCAGAGGTAGTAGAATGTAGCACAGTTAATTGTTTTAAGGTAGGACTAGATAAACATCTGACAATTATGAGCATCAGTGGTTATTCCCACTGAGAAACAGCAGACAAACTAGATGGGCTTGTGCCTCTTCTTGTCTGAATATTTCTATGTTCCTACAGGGCTCTACGATGCCAGTTCAACAAATATTTTGTCGACCGACATTACAGCAATGGATTTATGTTGACCGCAATTTGTGGTTGACATAAATCCATCAGAGAAACAGTTGCTGTTCATCGTGGGGTTTTGCCCCCTTAACCCCCATGTGGGAGGCTCTGCCCACTGCACCCCCCAGACTTAGGGATAATCAACTCTGAGTTGGAGTTGATTCGGGAAGGGGGTGCAGGACCGGAGGAAATGATGCCGGTGTCCTGGGCAGACTCTACAGCGATCTGTTGATGTTGTCAGCATCGATGTGTTTGCTGTAAAGGTTTCACTGTGCAGAGGTCATACCTTCCTGAAGTATGTTCTTAAGGGTATATTGTGGGCTAAGACCAGAAACTGCTTCCACACATGATACAGGAGCCTGTTCTCCAACTATACTGTACCTCCCTTTTTTCAGAACTCAAGAAGGTAACTTTCCACACTGGTGGCTAACTCCCTTAATATATTGAGGGATGGATCAGCTTGCTGAGCTCTCCTGAGCTCTGCACACCTGACCTAATGAAAAACATCCTCTCAAGTGAGAGAACAGCCTATGGCTGGGATCTCCTCTGACTGTAGCTGTGGTTAGAATAGCTGCTCCCAGCACATCCTTCAGCTACAGCTTCCCCTGCTGTTGAGGTATGGGTTGCTTCCTCTTGCACTGCCACCTCTGCATTGTTAGAAACCTGCTCCCTCACCTTGCTATGGGTTGTGATGCACACAGTGTTGGTCCTACTATTGAAGTAATTCCCTATAATTACATCCATGGGCAGGTCTCGTACAACACCCACCTCCCATATGCCCTGACCACCTTCCTAGCTTAGGAAGATCCAGGCCATTGGCATTGAGATCGCCAAACCCATCACTCCTCCAGTCTGAGAAAACTCACCAGGCAGGATCTTTTCCTCATGAATCAGATGCTGCTTCATGACTAAAATGGAAGCCTCAGTATCCCTCAGTCCCTGGGTTACCAATCCAGTCATCATATATGCAGTGGAGTTAGAAGGTACTGTGCTGTGTGAACAGGCCACTATCTGCTGGGAGCTTCCTGAGCTGCACCCTCCCACTGCACTAGCCCCTTTTAGTTACATTTTTTAGACAATCATATGACAAATGCCCCAGTTTCTGAAAGATATAACACCTGCGTTCCCCTGACTCTTTACCTTTGAAATCACTTGGCTTCCGTTTTGGGTTGGGCACAGGCTGGCTTCCTTTAGGTTGCCCCCCCCCAGGGTTTCCTTAGAACTACCTGATGTCCCGCCCCCATTACCTTTGTGATGAGAGTGTGGTTGGCTGGATATGAACTGATCAGCTCTCTTGACTACAGTACCTCCCTATTGGAGTTCAGAGCTCTGTCCAACAACCATATTCTCAGGTCCTTGGGTATAGTTTCTAGGAACTGTTCCATAAGAAATACATCTTTTGTTTCCTCTACAGAGCAAGATTTTCTACCCTCTACCCAGCGTTCTAACAAATGACTTAGCTGCACACATACGTTTCAGCATAACTATTTCCCAATGCCTTTCTTTATCTCCCAGTGCCTTTCTTAACCCTCTAAATTTTTGCCTAAATGGCTGCGGAGTTAATTCAGAATGCTTTAGCAAAGCATGTTTCACTTTATCAAGGTCCACGCAGCCCTCATTGTCCATTCTAATGAAAGTGTCTATTGCCTTTACTGTAAGCAGTGACAAAAGGTAAATTGCCCACAGATTCTTTCAAACATATCTTAAAAACAGATCAAGATCATCCCCCTTCTGATGTATGGGAAACATTTTAGAATTAATATTGGCTTACTGCGTCAAACCCCTTATGCCATTACTCAAACTTTGTGGGGTTATTCTTAGGCACATAATCGCCATCTCTTTCTTGTGCTTGTGCTGGTACTCTTTCTCATACTCATTTGCTTCCAGCTGTATCCACCACAGCTCTGCCTCCACACTTTGCTTCTCTGCATCAGCCTTTTGCTTCTTCTCCTTAGCCTTTTGTTCTCCTCCTCTTGCTCGTTTACTTCCAGCTGCATCTTTTGCAGCTCTTTCTCAACCTTTGCCTGAACCAGGGCAAGCTCCAGCTTCAACCTCTGTACCTGAAAAGCTGCCTCAGTTCACAGCTCTGTCTCACTTTCATGCTCTCCAGCCCCTGCCTCCCACCTTCAGCTAGCAGTGACCACTTTAACAAGACTTCCCTAGTCACTTTTCTTGATGGTGCTTATGAGTTCTGCTCTTGATTGATTTTTCTCATAACACACCCCTCTCCTCTTGCAAAACACTTGAAAATTTAGAAAAGTGCACTTTTCCTATGGCCCAAACATAATGTCTTCTCTCTAACTACTCTTGTTTAAAACAAAAATAACAGTAGTAGTGTACATTGTGTTCCATTATGTAATATCCTGTTCTGTGACTAGACAGTTAACTAGGTTATTGACAATCCTTTTCAAATCCACACAGCTGGCACCAGTTTGTCACATCATGTCCCCACCCAGGAGTCAATGTGCAATAGGTTGGGAAGTTTCTCAACCCTCAACACCTCTAAGGGTGCCTAGGTAGCTACTACCCCTTAGAACTGATTCTCTGACCTGGGAACCTTCTTGGTCCAAATCTCAACAGAGTCGCCATCCACACAGTATAGAACTCCTTCAGCTAAAGGCAAATGTCTTCCCCTGTCACTCACTTCTGATCAAAATTTTACTTCTTAGAAAATGGTAACTGTAACCTTCTCTCTTTGGAGATAGATCGAAGATTTGTCAATACCAGCAGTTATCTATTTCTGCAAAAGATTCACTCACTGAGGCAAGAAGTATATAAACATAATATTTACTACTTCACAATATTTACACATTCTACAGGACATCACATATATACAAGACTATGGGAATTACAGGGTTACTACAGAAATTAAAATAAATTGTTTTCACACAGCAGAAGAAACAAATAGATACATCTCCCTATAGCTTCTTAACACTAGCACAGTAGAAAGATTCTTATGACATGGGATACTTTAGTGAGCCATGGCAGTCTCCAACTCTTAGATAGTGTATCAGTGGAGTCACAACACAGATGGACTTATAGTTTTCACATCCAGACTTAAGTCTGCTTGCAAGCCTGGCTCCACCCACCCTTGTCACTCCTGTTCGGTGACATAATTTCCAGGACCAATGCATTGTTCTCTCAGGACAACCCCGCTAAAGGAACTAGCTGAGACTGGGCCCATCTATTTTGTGTACTCAAGGACACTTCTCATTGTTTTACTTGCTGTGTGCTCTACAGGGAATCATCTGAGAGCCCAAGACAGTTTCCTAACATGAGAAAGACTTCTCATCTTTGAAGTTCTTCCATTACCTACCAGGGGGTCCTTTCATTTATAGGACAAATACACTGAAATTGCCCTCAGAGACAGCTGGTCTATCTTCTGATAAAAATCTTACTTTTATTTTCAGAAAGCCCACTTTGTCACTTCAGCTGATTACATTCTAACTGATACCAGTGTACACAGAAGTAATTTTTTTTAAAGTACAAAATTATTGTTACACTTTTCTCCTAGGTTTCTAAGCCCTATGTCCTGCATGGTGGCATATGCAAAATACTAATCCTTAATGAGCTCCTGCATGAGCTCTGGTTTAAAGCATCAGTAGCAGAAAGAACAGTGTTTAGATGTTGTTTCAGCTTGTAAAAATATTAAAGGAGGTTACTTTTAAATTGTTAAGCATTTGGCCCTCTGGAAGACAAGTTTTGCTTCCCATTCTAACTGCAGTGTAAGCAGAGGAGAGCAAATGAAAGAAGAATAGTACAGCCAAATATTTGGAAACCATTTAAAGTCATGCTTTCAAGTAAATAAATGAAAATGCCTAAGCCGTCAAAAATGCCGCTATAAAAACTGATACCAAAAGCAGCCCAGTGTAGCCCTTATTGGCCAGGTTGCGTGCAACACATGCTGATATTTATGAAAAGCACCTTATCTCCAGGGAAACTAAAATGATTAATATTACTTAAAAGTGGCTGTAGAAAAATTCAGACAAATATTTTTCTGTCTTTGGGTGAATCAGCACTGGATAAAAGTACAGTAGGGCAAGGAAAAGCAGAAGTTTGTGCAAAGAACAAGTTCATATGCATGGTGACTGAAAATAGCTTAAATTATAGAAGCAAACAAACTCACCTTCCACATGGTCCCAGTAGTTCCTTTGCAGACCTGGCCAGTTCTTCCCTTTATATCAAAATCAAGTGCCTAGGAGGAGTTAGGGGTGTGTCCGAAGGAAGGGTTATGGCAGAACCCAGGTTAGAGTCCATCCCTATACACTTCATTAAGTTTAGTTTTGTAAATTGCAAGCTATGTTGCTTCTTGTATTTGAATGCCACACTGCTTATTCATCATATTGTATCAGAATATCACCTTTTTCAGTGCTAAAACTAGTTACATTTTAAATTAAATGAGTATTTGTAGGTGGATCGCATGGTTGTTGGGAGGGGTAAGATCCTAGTGGAGTAAGGGAAGGTCAGATCAGTCAGTTCTTTTGAAGTCCTTGCAATGGACAGATGTGAGCACTGAGCTCTGCTTAGGTGCAGAAATCTTCAGAGCCCCTGGTCAGACTAAATAAACTTGCCAATTATTGAAGTCAAATCCAAGTACAGTTTCTTGCTCTTAGCAATTTAAGATTTACATGACCTTGCAGTTATATCTGGCAACCAAGAGATCCAGCCATCCTGTCTGTTATTGACTGTTGCTGTAAATTCAGAATCTTCACTGTTTTTGTTGTCCTCTCAAAATAAAGTGAAAGAACACAGTGCTGTGCAACATACTTTCTCATCTTAGCTGATTCATTTGCTGTCCATAATGTCCCAAACTCAGGGTCCGGACAGTTGAGAGTGTGCTGAGTGTGCCATTACATCTTTCATCCCTTGGGGAGGGGGGGGACTTAGCATTCTGCTTAGTGATGGGCATCTGGTGGAAGGACTGTGTACTTCAGGATCCATGTCAGGGCAGTACTACTTGACTTAGTGCTGTGCTGATATGGCCCTATATTGAGTTGAATAGCACCATTGTGCCATTCAACTGAATATAACAGCCTCAGGCTCCTGGGCAATTGCAAGGCACACTACCAAGTTTTGTGCTCTACTTTGCACTTTTTCGAATATTGGGCCCCTGATAACTTACTACTAAGTGCATTTATACATATTTACATAGTATACATTTCTGGCTAGACAATTGAAACCTGTTAATCCATAGCATTCCATTGGCATACCATTACGTTTTCCCACCGGAACCTGTGGGCAGCACATCAGTGGTAAATATCACAGGGCAATCTGATTATGAAACATGGATGGGAGTATTAAAGAGGGCACCAAGCATGTTGTATGAGAATGTGATGATGGGCTTAGTCTCATTTCCAGATTTGTGAATTAACACTATTTTTTCCTCAAGAATAGGTTGCATGTTTTCCTCTCCAGCACGAGTATCGTCAGGAAGAGATTACATCAGCCTCTGGGATTTGTTCCTCCAGTTCAAACTCCACATCCCTGTCCATAATGGGGATTTCTGACAGACCAATTGCCAATTCCTTTGGTACAAAGTGTGCTGCATTTGGGCTCAAACTGTGTGAAAGTTCATTGCTTGGTGATTCCGTAGTTGGAGATGCACTAGTTGATGGTTCTGAACTTCTCCATTCCATCGGCTGAAGTTGCTTATTCTGGGGTCTGCCAGGTACTCTGAGGCAACACAAAATGTCATCATCATTTTTGTCATTGCTGTTTTCAGCTGGCTCTTGCATAGGTGCTCGTTTGGAAAACTGGTACAGTAGAAGCTACTTAATCAGGACATGTAAAATCAGATGTCTGCTTTATTGGGATGTCCCACCAGGAACTGATTAAGTGGTTAATAATTACTATAGCATCCCCATCCTTTTATAAGGACAAGGATCCTAGATAAAATGATTCAGTCCCTGACAAGGTGTGCGATTACACTAAAGAACACAAGGCTTGAAGTAAAGTTTAAAGCAGCGTGCACTGCATGTATTACAAAGAAAACAAAATGAATAGCAACAAGAAAAGAACAGATGTACTAGTTAATGTGGCAGAACAACATCAGCTTAAACACAGAGGCTCAGATATTCAAAAGAGTTGCGCCATGCGCAATAGGGTTGCAACAGCGCAAGTCTGAAAATGCGCCATTCTGCGATATTCAGCGGGAGGCAGTTGCACCCCGCAAATCACACTGAGCAACAGCGCAATGATAATGAATGTATGCACAACTGAAGGGGGAGGAACCATGCATAAATGGCACAGTGCAATATTCAACAACATGCGCCATGCAATAGGGGAGCAAGCTGAAGTTGCGCCATAGCGGAAATGAGCCAAAATAAAAAGGAGAAAGGGAGAGGTGCAAGAACACTACAGGGAAGGCACATGAGGCTGAACCCTAGCCAGAGAAACTGGGCAGGAGGGATACACATGGCAGGCCAGGGAAAGGGCACCTGGAACCCACAGGCTCTGGGGAAGGTGTGGGGAGCCACAGTGCAGAAGGGGGAAGTACTTGCCACACAGCAGTGAGGCCAGCACAGTCAGGTGTTCCCAGTGCAGGGGAAGTATCAGCCAGGACAGTGGGGGGAACACAGAAACAGCTGCCAGGGGTGGTGAACACAAGCCAGGGACATGGCCAGTGCCACCATCCAGATGGAGGCAGTAATGAGGGGGTGAGAAGGTGGGCAGCAGGGGGGCATGGCCGTGGAAGGGCCTGTCGGCGGTATGCCCCCAACAGGCAGTACCGAGCCTGCACCAGCTTCGAGCTGTATAGTGATACGGAGATCGTGGGCCGGTACCACCTGAATTGGGCAATTCCGAGGTGGCTCTGTGAGCTGTGCAGTGATGTGATGCAGGCACCCACATGATGGAGCCATGCTCTGTCAGTGGAGATGAAAGTGACAGCTTGCATGTGCTTGCTAACCATGGGTGCCTTCCAGAGACCAACTGGGGACACCACAGGCATAACCCAGTCAGCCGCGTCATGCTACCTCACCCAGTTCCTCAGTGCACTGCTGCCACATGCTGCGGAGTACATCCATTTCCCCAGCACAGCGGCGGTGCACAGCAAACATACAGGAGTTCCACAGGGTAGCACATATGCCTGGCATGCTAGGGGCAATAGACTGCACCCATGTGGCCATCCGCACACCACCTGGCCCCGAGGGGGCCGCATATATAAATCACAAGGGCTATGCTAGCATCAACTGCCAGGTGGTGTGCGATGTCAGGGGGTGCATAATCAATGTCTGTGCCAAGCACCCTGGGGGAGCACATGATGCCTTCATCTGGCACCAGTTGGCACTGTGTCACAGATTCAAGAGTGGGGATATCCCCACTGGCCACCTAGTGGGTGAGTATGCAAACCACACAGACAATCATAGGGTCTGGGGGGGCATGGTCAGAGGTGACATGGGTAGCGGCCTACATGGCCCAGGGCAGGGCAATGCTGATCACCAAACTAACCTCCACCTTCTACACACAGGTGACAGTGGATACCCACTCCATCCCTGGCTGCTCACACCCTACCGGCAGCCCGTGACCCCATCGCAGCAATGCTAAAATGAGGCACATGCCACCACATGTAATGTCATCAAGCAGGTGTTTGGGATGCTGAAGGCACATTTCCATTGCCTGGACACCTCCGGTGGTGCCCTACAGTACAGCCCCTCAAAGGCCTGCGGGCTATTCCTGGCCTGTTGCATCCTTCACAACATGGCCAACGAATGTAGGATAGCTGTACAGGTTGAAGAGGGGGACAGCGATGGGGACAATGAGGACGCCAGTGACAATGGTGATGGGCAGCCCCCCATTGGGCGACAGGACCCCCGACTGTTCCAGCTGGCACAGCTGCACCAGGACCCCATCACAGAGGAGCACTTCAGCCAACCCAGGTAAGTCATGGGGCCATGTGCAACCACCAGTGGCTAAGGCACAACCCACAAACAAGCATGGCCACACACCAGGGGTGCATGCCATCAAAGGAACTGTCTGGGCATGGAACCACACACACCATCAGGGATGGGTGAGGTCTAACATGACACACAGACACACACACACACACACACATACAATGCACCAGACATGCACAAAGGGTAGCAGGCACACTGACCCAGAATGCCACCCCTAGCCACACACATGTCCACAGACCACCACGCCCACTGCCTGTCATTGTGCATGTGTCAGATGCTGAGCACCATTGCACATTGGTGTACAGTGCAATGCAGGCATCATCATGCACATGCAACTGTGGACAGCAGCCGGGAGGGTGTGCAGATGGACTGTGTGTCCGCTTGCAGGGCCGGGTACCCACCCGTGCATTGTCCACTGAATTACACAATGCACACAGGGCAGCATCAGACAGTAGCCACATTGGGAGACAGGTCAGTCACGTGCCACAGTGCTCCGGCCACCACGGATGCGTGTGCGGCCCAGCCGAGACCCGCCAGCACTGACAGGCTGACCACTGGCCTCATGGGGTGGCACCGATGGTCCTCCAGGGGTTCCACTGTGTGAATGCAACCGTGCTTGCACAGGGGTCTGCAGCACACCAAACATGCCTGCGCCAGGTGTGCTCGGGATGCCCACAGCTGAACCCGATGTCGACAAGGATGGTGTTGCATGATGCTGAGAATGGGGGGTGGACAGTGCACTGCATGGTGTCTGTGATGCATGGGCAAATAACTGTGTGCCCATTGTGGCCATGACAACAGTGAATGCCTGTGTCTTCCTGTCAATGGCAGCAGTCACATCATCCTGCAACCGGTCCATCCCTGCCAGGATCAGAGTGGTGTCTGTGCTGCGACGCTCCTCTGCCTGCTCCAGAGCTGCACGCAGTGCATCCACTGACGTCGCAAGCTGCATCTGCTGGTTAACTGATGCTTGCAGTATGTGGGTGTGCTCATCCAAGAGGTCATCTGCCTGCTCGGCATCCTGTCCTTCAGGGTGTGCACAGCCCTGATGCTCAGCACCGCTTGAGGGAGGGTGCTGCACACCAGGACCAGGTCTGGGCATGTTCACAGGTGGTGCACTGACTCTGCCCCCTGACACTGTACCCCCAAGCCCATTGGCCGACTGCTGATGCTGCCCCTCCGGCTGCCGCTCCCCAGGGCTCACTGGTGCTGCCGCCATGGCTGCAACAGTCCCACTGTCCTGTACACACACCAGTGCTGCCCCACCGGTGCTGACAGGCACAGGCTGGGACTGTGATGACACGCAGGCCTCCACGGTGGCACCACCCACAGCCATGGCCGCGATGTTACCTGCTGTGTGGCCATCCTGTGGCACACACGTGTCACTGCCCATGACATTAGCGACATCATCATCGGTGATGGACCCGGCACCAGCCCGAGTCACAGCATGCTGGCATCCGTGGACGCTGGCACACTGGGACACGGGCAGGACCTCCTCTGCACCTGTTCCAACAACAACAGCCTGGACAGCCAGGCGGGCCCACTGTTGCACTGAGCTGCGTATACCTGTGGAGGTGGATGGGCCCTCCTCCATCTCCATCTGACTGGCCTCAGTGGAGAGGCCACCACTGCTGACCCATGCAGATGCTCAGGATCTGTAAGAGAAAACAAAGTCGCGTTTCTGCATGTGACCTACCCTGCCCCCCCCAATAGACAGACCATGACCTACCATGCAGTGACGGGCTACCACCTGTCTGGAAGCCACCACCTGGAACACCCTCAATGGCACAAAGCTGCATGCTGCCAGCAACCCTCTCCTCCAGTGGGGTCAGGTGTAGCACCTCCGGCTGTCCCCCACCTGTCGCAGATTGTGCTGCCCTGATGGCAGCCACCTTCTCCTTTATCCTCCTCCTGTCTGTGCCCATCTTCTTCTTGCACTCCTGCACAGAGCGCTGGTGGCTGCCATGCAGGTTAACAGCACGCGCCACTTCCTCCCATGCAGCAGCACGGGCCTGTGGTGTTCCCTGCCATCCACTGAGAAGCGGCTCCTGGTCCAGGTAGGCCTCAAACAGGGCATCCATCTCGACCTTGGTGAAATTAGGCCTCCTCCTCCTCCCACAACTCTGTTCCTCCTCTCCCACAACTCTCTCAGTCATGTTTCAGCCTGTGAGAATGAAAGTTGTTACCTATGACTGTGCAGTCCCATGCGTGTCCCAAAATCCACAGTCCACACTCCCAAATGCATGCAACTCACCAATAGACTGCGGTAACCTACTATGGCCAGTGCAGCCCAATGTCACACTTTTATAGCGCAACCCATGCAAATGAGGTGAGGCGCAACTTTAAGTGGATGCAAATTGCAGTGCTGCGCCATTGAATGGCTGATTAGCTGATTTGCATATGATGGCTGAATATCGCGCTTCTGCGCTTTGCGCAATTGTGTTGAACGTGCTGAGCCAAGAGCGCAGTTCTGTGACATACACAGTACACACCTAACTGCGCATGCCTGGGTTGATGATGCAGGCGCCTGCCGCGCTGCTGATGTGCTGTGCGCGGGAGGCAATGCAGGGCACGGCCACCATTGTGCCAGTGGCACTACAGTGATGTTCACCTATATGGCGCTGTGGCACTGGGGCATCGTAGGCACAGTGGGGCAACAGCGCGGTAGGCCACTACTGGAGGTAGTACACAGGCACCCAATCGCACTACACGCATTGCTTTCCAATCGCTCTGTGCCTGTCCGTGCGCCAGAGACCCTTGATCCTGTGCCCGACCTTTGCCCCCTAGGCGCCATGCGTCAGGCATGAGTGCACCACTATCGCGCTGTTCGGTGACAGCACGATAGGGAATGGCACCGCGCAGCATCTGCATGTGGTGGAACCGTGCTGCAGAACTCCATTTTGAACCTAGTGAGCAAGAGAGATGGCGCGGAGGAGAGCTGCCCAGTGGAGGCAGATTGAAATGGCAAACCTGGTTGCCATTGTTGAGCCACTTTTTGGCCCACTGTTTGGGGAGGCACCCCTGGACAGGTCCAGGAGCCAGGTGTGACAGGAGGTGGCCGACGCCCTGGAGGAGGCCACAGGAATGGGGCAGATGGTGGACCAGTGCCACCACAGGTATGGGGACCTGAGGCAGAGGGACCCGGACCTGCTTGCCCACCTGCGGGCATGTGCCAGGAGGGGCACGGCCAGGTAGGTGTAACGTCCATACACTTTTATCTTCCATATGGGTCTCACGGTTGCATGTGTCTGGAACATGGGGGGGACCATCCAGTGTTGGCTGTGGTGATGTTATCAGGGTGTGGGGTAGGTGGGTCTGGCTGTGTGGGACTGCACACACATGGGGGCAGGGGGACTTTGCTACAGGATTGTACTGATGTTCCTCTCTCCATGTTTGCACCTTAGGCCCAGAAGAGAGACGGCTGGCGAGGGAGCGGAGGTGCCAGCTGGAGGACCAGAACAACAGGAGGGCCAAAGGTCCACAGCGGCAGAGGGACCAGCCTGATGATGGTGAGTACCTTACCTCCATGATTACTATTGCATGCTGTGTAACAGGGCAGGCAGCGGGGCATGGCCACCATCCATTGACACCACTGCCATGCACACAACTTGTTACAGTCACCACTGTCCAGTGGCACTGCATGTCTGGGAGTGCATCAATGGTGGTCCATGTGTGCACCGGGTACATGGCTGTGCCACTGCCTTCGCACCACATAGCCATGTCACTAAACAGCCATGGTGGTGCTGTGCAGGACTTGGCCGGTGGGTGTGTGCAGCGGTCTGCATGGCTGTGTGCACCTGGGTGGGCAGGTCTTGTGGACACAATCACTGTGGGTGGTCACACACCATCACAGAGGCATTTCCCATGGCCATATGCCATGCACAGTGGGTGGGCTGTATGGAGCTGTGCATTCACACCTATTGACTCTGCTCCCTTGTCCTAGGTGTCCGGCAGCTGTGCATGATATGGGAGGCACTGCAGGAAATTTTTACTGTGGCCAGGGCATCGCTGGACATCCTGCAGAGGACTGAGCAGCTGGGGGTCAGGCGGCGGCATGGAAGGAGGAGCAGCCGGAGCGGGGAGCGGGGCTCCCACTGATCATCAAACTGCCCCTGATTTCCCCTACCCCCCAGACCCACCCTCACACCCCTCCTTTCCTGTACCATTTGTTCACCTCTGCCCCTTACCCATCCCCACCTTGTTTGTGGCCCTCGCCCCACACATTTGTACATAATTGTATATAGTTTTGTTGGATGTTTTTTTAATACAATTCTTTTGTTATGACTACTATGGTGGTCTCTGATTTGCAGCGGGCTATAGGTGCTCAGCTGCAGTGGTGTACATGGTGTCAGGGGTGGTGCAGTCATGGGTATGTGTGTGTGTCTATGGGGAAGTGACTATGGTGTGGGAGTAGCTATCAGTCACTGTCTGTGGTGTGTGTGTTGTTCCCTGTGCACTGGATGACTGTGTGTAGTGGTCCATGGTGCATGCTCTGTGTCCATGGCCCACCTGTCAGCCCGTCCATGGCCTGTGCAGCTGACACCCTTGCATGTCTGTGACCTGCATGGTCTGCTGGCATGTCAGTGGTGGCTATCCATGCAGGGCAGCCACTGTACTCATCACAATGCTGGGTTGCCTCCTGTCACTGGTGTGGTGCATGTCTGCCTCGGGTGACACTGTGGCCTCCGCTGTTGTTGTCCCACCTCCATGCTGTGGCTTGTGTGTGTTGCAGGGGATGTGCACCACTGTCTGTGGCTTGTGCTCCGGGCAAATGCTGGTGGCGTACAGGTCCACAGTGCCTGCGCAGGGTGGCTGGCACTCCTGTGCCATGGAGGACTGCTGGCCGAGTGTACACACGGTTTCATACCCCATGCTAGGGCTTGCTGCCCTGCTATTGCGTCCTGTGCTAGTGTGCCCTTGGGTATGGGTGGGTGTTTGTCCATGCACTGTGTTGCATCCCGTGTGGTGCATGCTTCCATGTACCACTGTGGGTGTCTGTGCTGGCTGTTGTGGCCAGTGCTGGGTTGGGGTGTGTCCTTGGGAGGGTGTGCAGGGTGCTGGACCACTGGTGGTGGGGTCCGGGGCATGCTCTGTCACGTGTGGGGTACCTCGTGTGCCGACGCATGGTTGGTCTCTCAACTGTACCTTGGGGGGGGCTGTGCATGGTGGCACTGTGTATGCCATTGTTGCATCGCTGTGTGCTGCCAACCACTGATGGGTGCTCGTGGCGGGGCTGCCTCGCATGGTTCTGTGGTGCACAGGGTTGCATTGTCACAGTGGGGGTGGTGGCATGCATGGGGTATCCTGCACTGGTGGACGCTGCTCCTGGGCAGGGTGGCTGGGGGTCATGGTGCAGGGTGTGCTCTGCATTGGGGGGATGGTGTAGCATGGGGTGGTCAGCCCACCTTGTGTGCCGGTCACAGCTTGCCAGGGGGTGTGATGGGGCACCATGGCCCAGCTGTGGGTTGCTTGCTTGTCTCCATGGGCCAGTGGTTATTCCAGCCTTCCCCCAGTTGTGCAGTGCATGGGGTGTGGGGGGAAGATGTCTGTTCTGCTGTGTGTTCCTCTGCCCATCTCTGGCATGGGTGGTGCGCCCCTGCATCCCTGGTTGTGCTGTTGCATTGCTGCCCTGCTGCTGGGGGCATCCCTGGTTGCGCTATGGCGCATCTGGACTGCTCAGCTGAACATCCCTTGTTGCGCTATGGTGCATCAGATATGCTCAGCTTCCCCTCCCTAGTTGTGCTATGGCACAGGTGGTGCGATATTCAGTCTTCGGCTGTAGGTGCATCTTGGCAGGCACAGTTTTTGAACATCGCACCTCTTGCGCTTGGGTGCAGTGGACTTGCGCTTGCTCCTGCTGTTGCGCACTTTTTGGGTGCAGTTTGAATATCTGGGCCAGAATATACATTTGACCATAACCAGCCAAAATTAACAGCAGAGCATAGACAGCAGCTCCTTCCTATTCACTGTCCCCAGGCTGACTAACCTGGATCCAAACTAGAACCCTTTTTATATACCTAGCTGCTGTCCTAGTGGCTGCTTGCCTTGCCCATCAAGCAGTCATGTATATTAATGAACTCCAGTGTATTTACATTATACCTAGTAATTTAAATCCGACAAAACATTCCACTGTAACAAATGCATATACAATATATATTCTATTTCTACTGCTGGTACAGTCCTATGTAATTATATTTCATGGCATTGTACTAAGGCCCATATACAGTTGTAAGCCACCCCTCTCAGGGTGGGCTTACTATATTACCCTCTCCTTCTGTTGCCAGCTTCCAGTCTGGGCAGCATGGGTCCTTCCCCTAGGGGTGTTGCTTTTGCCCCTGCCCATTGATAATGGGGCCACTGGGAGGGAATGAGAGAAGGCCGGTGGGCTGAAGTTAGGGCCAGTGGGACGGGGTTTCAAACCTCCTGCCCAGAAGATACGGGTAACATGGTGGTGGTGATGGCTATGCATATAGGCTGTATGGTGGGAAGTTGGTAGGAGCATTGTGACCATAGGGAGTGGGGTCCTGAGGAAGTGAATGGTGGTGGTGGACAGAAGAACTTAGGTAAACCCCTCGTTCACCGGGGAGGTTTAGGAATCCTAGTGCCCATTTGGAAAGGTATGGCAGTGGGGCTGTTGCAGCAGTGGTAGGTCTGTGACAGGGACCCTTGGTGGTGGCAGTTCTGAGGAGGCCTTTCCTGGTGTGGCACACTGCTGGAGTAAGTCTGGTGGCCTGCATGGGCTCTCGTGTTATTGGGCCTACCATGTGAATGTCTGGGGCAGGTCCTAATTTAAGGGCATAAAAGTGCAGGAGTATGGGTAACTATAAGGAGGGAGCCGTATCACTAATGTGGTATTTTCCTGGCAGTGTATCCTGGTCTGAAGAAGTTTTGGAAAAGGGTGTTCTCTGACAAGGTTTCAGGGCAGCTACGGTGTTCAAAAGACCGCGTCCTCAGCTTGGGTTATGTTGGGTTGGGGGAGTAAGGCACTCCCCCAGTCTGTAGGTTTGTTTGTGCCTTCAGTAAGTTTCTGAGCTTGTTTCTGGCTCAGAATATCTGTGTGGAGCCTGAGTCTGGCCTGTGTATTAGCCTGTTGTTACCTTTCAGCCTGGTGCTGTATATATCTCCTTCAAATGCCCTCTAGCCTGTTGACCCTCTGCTCCATGGAGCTGTGTACTTCATTTATTTATACATTTTTAAAAGAAAGAAATTAAGTTTCCTTTTATTTGTTTTTTACTCTGAGTGTTCTGGGATTATTTCACATGAGCTAACTATGTTGCTCCTCCTAAGAAAGTTAGTCTCCACCCAGGACTGGCCTAAGAAGTACAGCCAATTGTGTTGGTCGCTCAGCTGTTAAGAAAGATCTGTTTGACCCATGCTGATTGAGACTTGCAGGCAAGGCAAGGTCTTTTTTATTTACGCTGAAGACTAGAATACCTGGAAGGTTTCTGATTTGTACCGCTCTCCCCATATTTACCATTGGGACCCCTAGACAGTGGGGAGGCTGGCTTACAAAAGTGGGGGCTCATCTGGGATCAGTAGTTGGATGCCTCTGGGTGGACTGGATGGAGCATGGGTTTGGTTGCTATGGCAGGCTTGGATATATTTTTTTGGTGCGTCACTATGAGTCACCATTTTGTGGTTGGCTGGTGCCTTTTCCTTCTTTTCCTGCAAGACAGAGCTCCTGGCCGTCTGGAGAAATGGTCAGGTGGAGTGAGGTGACCTCAATGATTGCTCCAAGGTCTATTTGAGTGAGGAATGTGCTGTGCAGGTGCTATTTTCTCCTTGAGCCCATGGTGCCATGGCGAGGATTGTGAGAAGGAAGTGAAAAAGCAATTATGGCTGAGAAAATTGCCCTCCAATTAGCCCCAGGCCATCATCCCAGCATCGTTACTGTCTTGGCTGTGGAAATCTGCTAGGCAGGAAGCAGCAGAGGAGAGAAGTGTTTGGTGCAATTTCCAAGGCAAGGGAGTGATCCGGCTGCCCCTGTGTTCTGTGTGCACAAGGGGGCCCTCCTCTGGAATGTTTGAAGCCTCTCCATATTTGTTTTCTTGGCAGTATACAATGGCACCATCTGTGGGCACTGCATCACTGCTACCTGTGGGGAGCCTGGATCTATACAAGGAGCCCAAACTGCCCGTTCCCCCTGCTGAAACAAATGTGGAGGTTCCAGACATTGTAGTGGAAGCCATGGAGGAGGACACTACTGAGGGTGCTGAGGGGCACAGCTATCTGCCCAGCCCTGCAGTGCCCGCTACCATTGGCTATCCCACTGACAGAGGGAGAGGTAGGGGATGTGGAGTGGTATCTGGTGGCCCCTCAGGGCCCGGGGGTCGGCTGTGGGTCCCTTGCCTGGCAAAGGTGGCTCAGTAAGTGCTCCACAGGGGGAGGAGGTTCCCATGGAAGCTCTCCCAAGTTATTCAGAGGTGGTGGAACCCCAACATGAGATAGAATTGGAGGTGCCAGCTGCATTGCCACCGGGACAGACTCACAGGCCCTATCAATTGATTTAGGTACTTATTCCCGCCGACCGTCATCCCGATGATTGATATCCCGTACTCGCATTCCTGATTTTGGCTCTTCCCGTCTCTTAAAATTCCTGCATAGCAATTTCCCGTATAGCTTGTTCCCAACTGCGCTATAATATTTCCGGTCAAGCATAAAATAGTTACTGTTCAGCAACAAATAAATGGCCTCTAAAATGAAATTGTGTGGAAAATCCAAAGATTTTCTATTGTTGCTTAAATGATACTCAGCTGCTGTCTATAAATTTCTGCTTCATGTTTTTATTGTCCATTACTATAACTTTACCTCCCCTTGTCTACTTTTTTATTTCTATATCTTTCATTTGTTCAAGTTCTTCCAAAGCTTTCTGTTCTTCGTGTGTAAGATTATGTTCTGTGGGGGCCATTTAGATGAATATACCTGTAACTGTTCAAAGTCCTGTAAAACAAGAGACTGATAAGTCATAAGTGCTGGTGGAGGAAATAGGGTGCTAAAAATAGATTTGGGCCTGATTTGAGTCCTAGACCCCTTAATAATGTCAATATGCTGATCTGAAGGAATAGTAGCAACCTCAGTGGACTGTATGCCAGATAGATCTGATGATCCCCCCACTCTGATATTATGATCCTCCCACTCTGACATTACTTGTTTCTGATTCAGTTAATAAATTTGTCAAAGCTTGAAGAGTATTAATATCTGGAAGAGCATTAATATTCTCAAGTGGACCATGACCTATTGTTTGTTTTCTGACAGTAATATTTTTCAAACTTAACTTTCAAAAGAATTTTCTAAAGTCAATGTAGCTTTCAAATTGATGAACCTTTGGATTTGGGACAAATGTAAGCCCTCTTCCTAAGACATTCAGGTGATTTATATTCAGTTCTCTTTCTGAAATATTTAGGATGTCTGTGTCCTGGTGTGCAGATTCTCTACAACAGTCCCCGTTCTGTCGTTTGCCCTCCTCTCCATGGCAGATCTTCTGCCTTTTTTGGAGCAGTGTTTTGAAGGTTAAGTTTTTTGTAAAGAGAAGGTAACCTGTTTATTTAAATTTTGAGTTTCTCATTTTTGCCCATTTGGGGGAGAAGGGGCTGGATTTCCTTTGTTCTTTTTTTGCAGTACTCAGTAACGGGCGGTCGGGAAATTCTGGTTCGGGATTTACTACTTTTGGGATTGTGAAATGTTGGCATTTTGGTCTTGGGATTTTGGTCTGTGGGAAAACAGGTGGTGGGAATTAGTATGGATACCTATCAATTTGCTGACCAGGAGGTGTATCATGCTACTCCTCATCCCTATGTGTGCCCAGTGTTGACTCTGCCTGAAACAACTCCATGCCTGCCAGTGTTGTGCAAGGGAATATGTACAAGGATGGATGGACTGCTTAACAATGACCCAGTGAATGTGCCTTATCAGACCGGAGTGTGGTTGGAGCCTGACTAAGCCCATCAGACCAGTGCTCTGGACCTCCTGGAGTGATCCCAGGCCAAGAGGTGGGTGTGTCGCTGTAGCCACATTGAATACCCCAATGCAGAGTATTCATATATACTGGAGAGGCTTTGGGACAATGTGGAAGAGAAGTGCCTAGATTGGGTGTTCTGTGAGATGGTGGAGAAGCTTCTGTGTCAATCTGGATTGTCTGGCCCACCGACGAAGGACATTACCAGGAAGCCTAGGTCTCTGTGCTTTTCATCACCTTGGACAGGCCTCACTCTCTTCAGACACTATGCTCTAGTTCAGGATGTGGCTGGCTGCAGGATGAAATGCTATATTATAGCTATGAACTCTTTTGCCAAAGATACCACCAAACCAGACCCTGCTTACTATTATTCCCATGGAGGGGGCCCCACTCTGTAAACTCAGCACACCCAGTGCTTGAATGTGGCCAGAACTGTTGCCAGCATATCAGTCGCAGGCATAGTTTCTTATTAAAGTTTGAACCTCAAAGACTGGTGCCTGGTGGAGTTCGCTGCAGGACTGTTCCCCAAATGTAGGAACTGGGACTGTTTGGACTGAACCACTAAGATTGCTGTTCATGTTACAGGCAAATGTTTTGTGATACGTTTGGATGTTTCCTTTGGTGGAAAAGATGTATGGTTGTTTCCAGTTGGAACAGAAAAATGCATGTCTATGTTCTTAACTCTCGCTTAATGCTGTGAGTGCGGGCAGACTGAATGAGAGGGTGGTTGAACCGTGAAAGGTGAAGAGAATTGGCATGGATTGATGCATATAGGGCACAGAAACCCAGAGGTGGAGTACAAAATGGGAGAAGAGTTATTGATGCACACCAAATAGGAAAGGAACCTATGAGTAATCATATCTGAAGATTTCAAGTTGGCAAGGCAAAGCGACAAGGCAGGAGGTAGGGCCAGTGGGATGTTGGGTTGCATAGGGAGGGGTATTGCCAGCAGGAAGAGGGAGGTTGTGTTGCCACTGTATAGATCACTGGTGAGACCCCATCTGGAGTACTGTGTCCAGTTGTGGAGATCACATCTCAGGGAAGGACATGGGGTGGAACCTGTCCAGAGGAGGGCAACTAAAATGGTGCAGGGGCTGCATCAGTAACCTAATGAGGAGAGACTGAAGGACTTGAATATGTATACCCTGGAAGAGAGAATGGGGACATGATCAAGAACCATAAATACCTCACAGGGTTAAATAAGGTAGAGGGGGGTATTTTTCAGAGGAAAAGATGGATGAAAACAAGGGGACATGCAATGAGATTGCAAGAGGAAAAAGTTAGGAGAAATATGAGGAAGTACTTCTTCTCTGAAAGAGTGGTGGATGCTTGGAACAATCATTCAGCAGAGGTTGTGGGGTGAAAATAGTGGTGGGCTTCAAGCATACATGGGACAGGCAAAAGGGAATCTTAGTTGGGAAGGGGGGGGGATAGAGATCAAGTAGGTTCTGCCATGACAGGATAGGATAGTCGGGGAGAATTGGTAGGCTGGGTGGGCCAACTGGTCCTTATCTGCAGGGACACTGGTTTACCAGGATTGAGAAGGGGCAAATTCCATTTTGCACATTGTAAAAAATGGTACTGTCACCAGTGTCTGCTAAGTCAAAATCCGGTTTTACCGGTGTTTGGTTTTGTGTACTTTATTTAACAATTTTTAACTCTGCTAACATGCATTTTAGCAGTTTTGACCTCCACTATTGCACATCCTTCCATCCTTGTACCAATTTAAAGATATTTTAGGTACAAGATGTGATGGCAGCAACAGTACTACAGTCCCCATTCCTGAGGTGTGATGGAAGCAGCACTGCGGCCCCCATCCCTCAGGTGCGAAGGCAACACCAACAGCACTATAGACCCATCCCTCTGGTGCGATGGCAGCAGCAACAGCACTGTGTCCCCCCCCTCCCTCAAGTGTAATGGAAGCAGCAGCACTGCGACCCCTATCCATTAGGTGTGATGGCGGCAGTATTACGTTCCACATTCCTCAGGTGTGATGGCAGTATCAGCACTATGGCCCCCATCCGTGAGGTGGGACGGCAGCAGTCCAACATTCCCCATCCATCAGTGGTTATGGCAGAAGCACTACGGCCCCCGCCTCTCAGGTGTGATGACAGTAGCAACAATACAGTCCACATCCCTCAGGGGTGATGGCAGTAGTGACTGCACTATGATCTCCTTTCTTCAACACCCACACCCCACATGCACAAGTTATAAATTACTCAGTCTCTTTGCTTGTTAGAACTCAGATGTGAATTAATCTGAACCACCACCACTGAGGTGGACCACCTTTATTTTTTCCTGTCATTTAACTGCCTGAACTGGATTTCTGCCTGTGACACCACTGACCAGGGTTTGGGAACATACTTGGGTGTTGGAGGACCGGTCGGGGGGTGAAGGCTTGAGTGTACAATGACCACTCACCTTCTCCTGGGAGGGAGGGTGTATTCACAGCTTAGCATTTGCTGGCCCCAAGTGGAGGCTGGAGGCATGGCAACACATTGGCCCTCACTGCAGGAGGGAGCGTGATGGATGTCAGCTTGTGCCTTGACATCATGTGGCCTGTCACGCTCCCACAAAAATGGGAAAACACCTGCTGGCCACCTGGAAGATGGCTGCTGGTTCCTCCATAAGCATGAAGCCCCAGACACATGTGTCTGTTCTGACCCCTTCCATGCCTGGGATATACAGGAAGCTCTTTAGGGTGATTGTCCTTCCCTGTTAGCCTCCCACAGGGGTAGGGGCCCACCTGATGAAGGGTTAATTCGGGTTACCTGGTAGCATGGCCATAAAGGGCAGTGGATGGTGGTCAGGACCCAGCAGTGGTGGTAGGGGGACTTGGCAGGCCTGAAGGAGTGGATGACCAGGGGGTAGGAGGAGCAAAAAAAAACTGTCTGAATTTGCTTCTTTGTAATAAAGTGTCTTCACCTAAAAAAATTTACAAGTGATTAGTGGAGGACCTTCTAGTGGAAAATCATGCATCTCTCAAATATGTGGATGCCTTTTTTTCCCTTGGTCTCCATGAAAAGGGTGTATCAGTTTTCATGTCTGAGCTCAGATGTGAATTGAGCACCACTCTGCCCACCAGCATCATACATCCCCTGGGTTTTTACCTTCTTTGTGTCACACAAATGTGCTTTCAAACCGCTGGCCAAGCATAAGTACACTTAAAAACTTAACATTTGCTTTTTATTAAAGCAGTCTGTCAGAAAACTTTTTATTGTCACAGAGACTGAAACAGCAGGTGGAAGAGAAGGTGCAAATGATCCCATTTACCTAAATGGGGTGCTAACTGTGAAGTCTTTTTCTAAGTAGTAAGGCAGCTTCTGCCTTGTGAACATACTTTTATTCAGAATAGTTTTCATTCAAACAACTGAGGATTTGGGATGGCCCTGCTGATTATAAACTAGTTGGTAACAGTGATCCTGCGCTTAGCAATCTACAACCTAGATATTCACATGCAAAGAATACAATAAAAACCTGACTAAAGTCTAAAAACAAGCTTATAAAACCCAAAAAATGTATCTGAACATTTATATTTACCTATACAAAATCATTGCAGCCTTACTAAAATCCAAGTAAATTACATCGCACCCTGACTACTGTATGATGCAGTAAACGTATATCGGTATTTTTTTTATATATTTTTTGTAAACCAGATAAGCCCACTAGGCAGAACTGCCTATTTTTAGAGGTGACCCAAGAGCACTATGGAGGTTAAGTGACTTGCTCAGAGTCACACAGTATGCAAGTGGATGTTGTGGGAATCAAACCCAAGTCTTCTAGATGTACTCAGTTCAATTACTGTTTGTTACTCTAACCACTAGGCTATACTGCTAGCCATAACACCCATATATAATGTTTAATATATGATTTCAATAACAGTGCACAGTACCTACAGTGCAAATTATGAACATTAAACACTTTACATTTTACTAAAACTTAATTATTTGCCTCTCCATCTGCTTATGTTTTCTTACACCAAAGTGGGTGTGTAGTTGGCAGAGCACTGTAAATAGCCTGTGGTAGTGCTACTGCATGCAATACCAGGGACTCAGGGTCAAAAGTGAATTTGAGTTGATAGAGGTCTGGCCAGGGGAGAAGGATCAAGCACCTGGGGGGCTGCTCTCCTCCTCCTCTGGGAAAGGTGGCCTGCAGGTCCTGCTGCTTTACTGCCACCTGGGTGCCCACGGATGGTGGTGGTGCAATGGGGCTGCACAGCAATCAGGAAGAGAGAAAGCTAGCCAGGATCTGGAGCAGCGACATGTCTCTATGTGCCCTACCTCCTTGGATCCCCTTGAGTGCTGGTGCCCTCAGGGACAGAGACCAGAATGCCAGTAACAATCACCCCACATTGGCTGCTAGTAGAAGAGACCCAGCTGCCCCAGACTTCAAAACCAGGTTCCATGAGGGACATACTGGGCTGCCCGACACACATTTAAGGACTGTAGAGGAGTGACCTGGGGTCCCCTCCCTCCCTTCCCACCTGGGGGGTACAACCCAGGCAGGATGGGGGCAGGCTCACAGGAGCTCCTGAGCATTACCCGGGGTTCAAGCTAGGGGATACCCAGCCTAGGGATCTCTGAAAAGTGGAGACTGATGCTGTGAGAAGGGGACATAGAAAGAGAAAATAAATGTTTTTTTAAAAGATGCTGAAATCTTAGGGATTCTGTGCAGTGAAATGCAATTTCCATAAGGCGCCGGTACAAGAATTCAAAATCCGCAAACCAAGCAGAATTCCATGATTTTTACCGGTGTTACCAGTAAAAATGGAAAACCGGGGTCCTTGCTTATCTGCTGTCAAATTCTATGTTTCTATTTGCCATGTCTCCTTGACTGTTGTTCCTCATGTTGTACTCTCCTGGGTTGTTCCTGAAAATAGGCATAATACTTGCAGGCCCAGATATTCAAACTGCGCTCAAAATGAGCGCAACAGCAGGAGCAAGCACAAACCAGTTGCGCAAATGCGCAACAGGTGCGATATTCAAACATGGAGCAGAACAAATTGCGCAAGCAACCAATGTCTGAATATTGCACATACTGTGCCATAGCGCAACCAGGAAGGAGAAGCTGAGCCGAAATGTTGCGCTATGGCACAACCAGGGCAGCCCAGCTGAGCATTCCAGAGGTGCCATAGCGCAAGCAGAGCCCCCCCCAGAGCAATGGAACTGCACATCCAGGGAGGCAGGCTTGGGCCCACCGCCAGCCATGCCACACATGGGCACAGGAACACACTGCAGAACCCACACCACACCTGCACACCCCAAGCACAGCATCACTGGGGGTGGGACAGATGATCTACTGGCCCATGGGGACAAGCCAACAAAGTATAGCAGAGCCATGACACCCCAGCACAACCACTGGCAGGCTGAGAGTGCCACACACAGGGGGTTGACAACCACAGTGCACATCAGCCCCTCGTACACACAGCACACCCTGCACTGTGACCCCAAGACACCACCTATGTGCAGTGACTGGCACTGCAGGAAACCATGCATCCCCCCCAGCACACATCAACCCCGTGCAACACAGAAGCCTACAAGCCAGACACACCCTGTGCACCCAGCAGTGGGTGGCAGCAGACGGCAAGACCAACAGAAAGTCACTGCCATGCTGGAGATACCTCCCCATGCACACACACGCACACGCACACACGCACACACACACACACACACACACACACACACACAGGTGACCATACCACTCAGATGGCATGTACACCCTGCAAATGAGCACCCATAGCCAGCTGCAAAATCAGAGACCAACACAGTATTCATATCAAAATAGAAATGTATATTTAAATATAGTAAAGAACCAAAACAAGAGAAACTATTTACAAGGGGGGAGACGGGAAGCAAGGTGGTGTTCAAGGGGAGGATGAAAACTTGGAGAGGGAAGGCAGGGTGTGGTAGGGATGGGAGAAATGGGAAGGGTAATATGAGCTATGGTCCAGCCGGCTGCTGGTCCTCTCCCTGGTGGCGCACCATTCTGTGCCACCTCCTCCGAAGTCCATGGCACCGGATGGACTGCAGGATCACCTGGTTTTCCATCACCAGTTGTGTGAGGACCCGAACATCCCGAGCAATCCTCCTGAGAACCTCGAGGCCCAGGAAAATGGGAACACAGTCAATGGCTGTGACTGACCACAACCCTGAAACACCACCCAACCTGCAAGCCATATAGCCCAATGTCCCACACCTGTGATGGCATGCACCCACCCACAGTGAACATGCACATGGCTATCACAAACAGGCGGCACCAGCTATGCGCACCACTGCACACACACACTGCCCATGTCCATCACAGCACAAACAAGGCTGTCCAGTGACCGGCAACGGGTGCGATGCCAGTTACACACAGCTATGTGCCCAGTACATGCCTGACCACCAGTGACGCATACACAGACGTGCTGTGATACTGGACAGTGATGCATGTCACCTGTGTCGTGTGTACATACATAGATACATAGACAGTGTCGTCAGATAAGGGCCTATGGCCAACCCAGTCTGTCCATTTGAGCTTGTAAGTTCACTTTGTTTCCTAGAAGTCTGTTGCCCTTACCCCTGACCTCCATAATTCCTTTATGTCTATCCGTGCATTCTGAAATCCCGTGATTGTTTCAGCCCCCACCACTTCCTCTGGCAGGGTGTTCCACTTGTCCACCACCCGTCTGTGAAGAAATCCTTTTCCATGTGTCCTCTGAATCGTCCTCCTCCAACTCTTCATCCCATGCCCTCTGATCCTGGAACATCTTTTTCACTTCAAATAGTGTTTCCTGCACCTGTTCCTCCCTGTAAGATACTTGTATGTCTCTATCATATCCCTCTCCCTCCTCTCCTCCAGGAGTACATGTTCAGTTCCTTCAACCTGTCTTCATAGGACTTGTGATGCAAGCCATGCACCATCTTTGTTGCCCTCCTCTGAACCTTTCTCTGCCCACTCTACGTCCTTACGTAGTATGGTCTCCAGAAATGTACACTGTACTCCAGGTGGGGCCTCCTACCAGTGTCTTGTCTTGTATAGTGGAATTATGACCTCCTCTTTCCTGCATGGTTGTATTGTGCAGGGCTAGTGGTCTCCCAGCATGCAATAGCATCCATGAAGTCATGATACATTGCTCAAGCAGCTGTGTTCTGGTTGCTACTGTTGCTGCTGCCAGGTAACTCCGCTGGCACCGGGGTCCTGCGACTCTCCTCAACCCAGCCCTGCATCCTCACATCCGGCCTGTGGGAGACATATGTTGAGACAAACATCAGTGTGACTCAAAAGCAGACTGCCCCCTGCCCCAGTGAGAGTGCCTGCCCACACAGCCATACCCATTCATCTCACAGCTGCACACACTGACACAGCCAACCGTGGCGAGCCATCACCTATGCACAGCCACCAAAACACACACACACCCCTACAGAGAATACAGGTGCATAGATGGTACACCCACCTGGCCTCAGGCACCACGCCCGCCTGGCACGCGTGACCGCAGCCTCTCCCAGGTCCAGACTCCTCCGCGGAGGTCACCGTATCTCAGCGGGCACTGCTCAGCAGACCAGCACCGCTCCAGTGACCCCACTCATGTTAGTGGCCACTTGAGCCACACCTGTGTGCGCAATGGTGAGGGGCCGCGCCATACAAAGTGCCCCATAGTGGGGCCTCTACTAGGCTACCAAGTTGGCCAGTTCCAGTTGGCTCCAGGACACAGTCTCCTCCCAGCCATGGTACCAACTTTACAGCAGGTAATATGGCGCCCGCTGCCCTATATAACCCCACACATGAGATGTTAAGTAATAGACCACCACATATTCCAATCGCGACTGTTCAAATAGCCCATCACTTACATAGCGCTGTCACCAGACAGCGCAATAGGGACGCGTAAACATGGTTGAACAGCGCCAGGAGGCAAAAGGTGAGAACCACAAGGTCATGAGCAATAGCGCCCAAAGGCTTCACGCACAGTGCCATCTGGCGTGTAGGCATCCTGCGTGACCCACCAGCTGCCTACCAGTGCCACAGTGGACTGTGCGCAGTAGTGCCACAGCGCCATATAGTGCCCATTGCTGTAGCACCACTGGCACAATGGTGGCCATGGCCTGAATTGCCGATCACGCTCAGCACGCCAGCAGCGCCGACAGACACCTACGTAAGCTATCTGGGCATGCGCAATGCAGTGTACCACATAGGCACAGATCTGCGCCATTGGCTCAGCCGACTCTTCCGCTTGCGCAAAGCGCCCAGATTCGCGATATTCGAACGCGACACGTCAAATCAGCTGATCAGCCATTCAAGGGTGCAGTGGAGCGATTTGCATGTCATTATAGTTGCTCCTCCTAATTTGCATGTATTGCGCTATAAATGGCGACATTGGGCTCGTTGGCCAGATTCGGTTACTGCAGGTGAGAGGTGAGTTGCATGCTGTGTGATGTTCAGGACGATGGTCATGGGAAAATGCTGTAGACTGCACAGTGACAGTGTCCACTTCCCCTATACAGATTGCCATGACCGAGCAGAGTCAATGTGAGGGTGAGGACAGTGGGAATAGGAGGAGCAGCCAACTTTACAGCAGCAGAGACGGAGGCTTTCTTCCAGGCCTACCTGGATGAGGAGCCAGTGCTGAGTGGACGTGAGGGCACCCCTCAGTCCTGTTGCAGCTGCATGGGATGGGGTAGCTCAGGCGTGTAACCTGCAGGAAGCCACCAGCCTCCGTGCAGGAATGCAAGAAAAGATGGGGACAGACCGCGGGAGGTTGAAGGAGAAGGTGGCAGCCTTCAGGGCGAAGCGTGATGCTGGCACTGGCGAGGCCTGCCAGTGGTGTTGCAGCTGACCCCAACTGAGGAGACACTGGTCACAGCCATGCAGCCGAGCGCCATTGAGGGCGCATCTGGCGGAGGATTCCAGACAGGTGAAGCCCATCACTGACGGTATGACATGGTGGTGGTGTTTGGGGGCAGTTGTTCACATGCACTCACATGTACTCTTTCTGTTACAGATCCTGTTCGTCTTCAGGAGATGGTGGTGGTGGGTCCAGACAGTGATGCTGACCTGCTGGACATGGAGGAGGGTCCATCCACCTCCACCACCAGCCAGCAGGCACTGCGGCAGCATGCACGCCAGTGCGCAACTCTGGTGTCAGTGATCCGGATACGGGGTGCACAGCCTGTGTCTCAGCAGTCTGGCACGCAAGCATGCCAGCACGCCGTGACCATGGCAGGTACGCGTACCTGCACCATTGATGATGAAGGCCTGGACTGGGCAGTGATGGTTGTGTGTCCCATGGCGGACACACGGCAGCCAAGCGTGGCCCTGGGCCTGTCTGGTTCCAACTTGTGTACCAGCATGCTGGCACGGTCCCAGGCTCTGCCTGTCAGCACCCGTGGGGCAGCACCAGTGGCTGTGCAGGTGTCTGGCACTGTTGCCAGGCACAGCGTGGAACAGAGTGGACTTCGGGGGCACAGCGGTTGGAGGACAGCAGCAGAAGTCACCCACCAGGTCTGGGGGTACAGTGTCAAGCAGTGGCACATGTCCGCGCTGCCTTGATCTGCCCATTCCTGGTCTGGCCGAACAGCACCCACCTCCAGGGGTGTTGTGCATCAGGACCGGCTCACACCTGGGGTCAGGATGCCGTGGGGGCACAGTACCCATTGGACTAGCACACCACCTGCTGCAGGAATCAGTACAGCTGCAGAGGCGGGTTGCAAGGTCCGTGGAGGCACTGTCTGGTGTCCATGGAGCGGCACAGCAGGGAGTGTTGTGGACCCGAGCCGAGCTGGTCTGTATGTGGACGGATGTGACCACCGCCATTGACAGGCTGACCCAGGCAGTGGTCTCTGTCATGGAGGCACGTGGGCACACAGTCAGATGCCCCTGTACCGCACACCCACACAGTGCACTCTCTACTCCCGGTTTCCCCGCGCCGGGCGACACCAGAGCTCTGTCGATACCGGTTCTGCTGTGGTATCCCGAGCACCCTGGTGCAGGTTTGTTCGGCATGCTGCAGACCCCTGTGGGCAAGGTAGACGTTCACGCAGCGGGACCCCTGGTGGCAACAGTGCCACCCCATGTGGCCCCTGCTCCAGCCTGCCCATGCTGTTGGGTCACGGCGGGCCACCTGCGCATCTGTGGTGGCCGTGGGACAGTCTACGACTGAGCTGTCTCCTCAGTGCGGGCCCCGTCTGGTGCTGCCATGTGTGCAATGTGTGTCATGGTGGGCAGTGCACTGCTGGGTGCTCTGCTCACCGCGCTGACACATGGACCACCTGCACTCCTCCCAACTGCTGTCCACAGGTGCGTGTGCATGATGATGCCTGCATTGCACTGTACACCAAGGTGCAAGGGTGCCCAGATTCTGACACGCGTGACTTGAACAGTACAGGTGGTGGGGTGGTCAGTGGTGCTGTGTGTTGCAATGTCGGGTTCTGCAGTGCTTGTGCATCTGCCCATGTACGCTCTGTGCCTGGTGTGTGTGTGTGTGTGTCCATATGGGTGCTCACCTCTCCTGATGGTGTGTTTGTATGCCTGGACGCTTCCACCCCCTGACCGTCCATGCACCCATGGTGTGTTCCCCTATGTACCTGTGGTTTTGTGCATGGACAGTGTTAGTTGCACTGCGTCCCTTGACTTACTGTATTTGTGCATGGTGCTCCTCTGTGATGGTGTCCCGGTGCAGCTGGGCCTGCCGGATCAGTCGGGGGTCCCTCCGTCCTGGGGGGCTGCTCATAACCATCATCACTGGCGCCACTGGCGTCCCCATCACTGTCCCCCTGTTCGACCTGTATGGCTATCCCATGGTCTTTGGCCATGTTGTGCAGGATGCAACAGGCCAGGAATATCCCACAGACCTTTTGGGGGCTGTACTGTAGGGCACCGCTGGAGGTGTCTAGGCATCGGAAGCATGCCTTGAGCATCCCAAACACCCACTCTATGATGTTGCGTGTTGCGGCGATGTGGTCTCATTATAGCATAGCTGCGCTGGGGTCAAGGAGTGGATGACCATGGGGTGGAGGAGCAAAAAAACTGTCTTGTGCTTCTTTGTAATAAAGTGTCTTCACCTAAAAATTTACAAGTGATTAGTGGAGGACCTTCTAGTGGAAAATCATGCATCTCTCAAATATGTGATGCCTTTTTTTCCTTGGTCTCCATGTAAAAGGGTGTATCTGTTTTCATGTCTGAGCTCAGATGAATTGAGCACCACTTGCCCACCAGCATCATACATCCCCTGGGTTTTTACCTTCTTTGTGTCACTAAATGTGCTTTCAAATCCGCTGGCCAAGCATAAGTACACTTAAAAACTTAACATTTGCTTTTTATTAAAGCAGTCTGTCAGAAAACTTTTTATTGTCACAGAGACTGAAACAGCAGGTGGAAGAGAAGGTGCAAATGATCCCATTTACCTAAATGGGGTGCTAACTGTGAAGTCTTTTTCTAAGTAGTAAGGCAGCTTCTGCCTTGTGAACATACTTTTATTCAGAATAGTTTTCATTCAAACAACTGAGGATTTGGGATGGCCCTGCTGATTATAAACTAGTTGGTAACAGTGATCCTGGCTTTTAGCAATCTACAACCTAGATATTCACATGCAAAGAATACAATAAAACCTGACTAAAGTCTAAAAACAAGCTTATAAAACCCAAAAATGTATCTGAACATTTATATTACCTATACAAAATCATTGCAGCCTACTAAAATCCAAGTAAATTACATCAGCACCCTGACTACTGTATGATGCAGTAAACGTATATCGGTATTTTTTTTTTATATTTTTTGTAAACCAGATAAGCCCACTAGGCAGAACTGCCTATTTTTAGAGGTGACCCAAGAGCACTATGGAGGTTAAGTGACTTGCTCAGAGTCACACAGTATGCAAGTGGATGTTGTGAATCAAACCCAAGTCTTCTAGATGTACTTCAGTTCAATTACTGTTTGTTACTCTAACCACTAGGCTATACTGCTAGCCATAACACTCTATATATAATGTTTAATATATGATTTCAATAACAGTGCACAGTACCTACAGTGCAAATTATGAACATTAAACACTTTACATTTTACTAAAACTTAATTATTTGCCCTCCATCTGCTTATGTTTTCTTACACCAAAGTGGGTGTAGTTGGCAGAGCACTGTAAATAGCTCTGTGGTAGTGCTACTGCATGCAATACCAGGGACTCAGGGTCAAAAGTGAATTTGAGTTGATAGAGGTTCGCTAGGGAGAAGGATCAACACCTGGGGGCTGCTCTCCTCCTCCTCTGGGAAGGTGCCTGCAGGTCCTGCTGCTTTACTGCCACCTGGTGCCCACGGATGGTGGTGGTGCAATGGGGCTGCACAGCAATCAGGAAGAGAGAAAGCTAGCCAGGATCTGGAGCAGCGACATGTCTCTATGTGCCCTACCTCCTTGGATCCCTTGAGTGCTGGTGCCCTCAGGGACAGAGACCAGAATGCCAGTAACAATCACCCCACATTGGCTGCTAGTAGGAAGAGACCCAGCTGCCCCAGACTTCAAAACCAGGTTCCATGAGGGACATACTGGGCTGCCCGACACACATTTAAGGACTGTAGAGGAGTGACTGGGGTCCTCCTCCTCCTCTCCCACCTGGGGGTACAACCCAGGCAGGATGGGGGCAGGCTCACAGGAGCTCCTGAGCATACCCGGTTCAATGCTAGGGATACCCAGCCTAGGGATCTCTGAAAAGTGGAGACTGATGCTGTGAGAAGGGGACATAGAAAGAGAAAATAAATGTTTTTTAAAAGATGCTGAAATCTTAGGGATTCTGTGCAGTGAAATGCAATTTCCATATAGGCGGTACAAGAATTCAAACCGCGAAACCAAGCAGAATTCCATGATTTTACACGGTGTTACCAGTAAAAATGGAAAACCGGGTCCTTGCTTATCTGCTGTCAAATTCTATGTTTCTATTTGCCATGTCTCCTTGACTGTTGTTCCTCATGTTGTACTCTCCTGGTTGTTCCTGAAAATAGGCATAATACTTGCAGGCCCAGATATTCAAACTGCGCTCAAAATGAGCGCAACAGCAGGAGCAAGCACAAACCAGTTGCGCAAATGCGCAACAGGTGCGATATTCAAACATGGAGCAGAACAAATTGCGCAAGCAACCAATGTCTGAATATTGCACATACTGTGCCATAGCGCAACCAGGAAGGAGAAGCTGAGCCGAAATGTTGCGTTATGGCACAACCAGGGCAGCCCAGCTGAGCATTCCAGAGGTGCCATAGCGCTAGCAGAGCCCCCCCAGAGCAATGGAACTGCACATCCAGGGAGGCAGGCTGGGGCCCACCGCCAGCCATGCCACACATGGGCACAGGAACACACTGCAGAACCCACACCACACCTGCACACCCCAAGCACAGCATCACTGGGGTGGGACAGATGATCTACTGGCCCATGGGGACAAGCCAACAAAGCATAGCAGAGCCATGGACCCCAGCACAACCACTGGCAGGCTGAGAGTGCCACACACAGGGGGTTGACAACCACAGTGCACATCAGCCCCCCGTACGCACAGCACACCCTGCACTGTGACCCCAAGACACCACCTATGTGCAGTGACTGGCACTGCAGGAAACCATGCATCCCCCCAGCACACATCAACCCCGTGCAGCACAGAAGCCTACAAGCCAGACACACCCTGTGCACCCAGCAGTGGGTGGCAGCAGACGGCAAGACCAACAGAAAGTCACTGCCATGCTGGAGATACCTCCCCATGCACACACACGCACACGCACACACGCACACACACACACACACACACACACACACACACAGGACCATACCACCTCAGATGGCATGTACACCCCTGCAAATGAGCACCCATAGCCAGCTGCAAATCAGAGACCAACACAGTATTCATATCAAAATAGAAATGTATATTTAAATATAGTAAAGAACCAAAACAAGAGAAACTATTTACAAGGGGGGGGAGACGGGTACAAGGTAGGGGTGTTCAAGGGGGAGGGATGAAAAACTTGGAGAGGGAAGGCAGGGTGGTAGGGATGGGAGAAATGGGAAGGGTAATATGAGCTATGGTCCAGCCGGCTGCTGGTCCTCTCCCTGGTGGCGCACCATTCTGTGCCACCTCCTCCGAAGTCCATGGCACCGGATGGACTGCAGGATCACCTGGTTTTCCATCACCAGTTGTGTGAGGACCCGAACATCCCGAGCAATCCTCCTGAGAACCTCGAGGCCTAGGAAAATGGGAACACAGTCAATGGCTGTGACTGACCACAACCCTGAACACCACCCAACCTGCAAGCCATATAGCCCAATGTCCCACACCTGTGATGGCATGCACCCACCCACAGTGAACATGCACATGGCCATCACAAACAGGCGGCACCAGCTATGCGCACCACTGCACACACACACTGCCCATGTCCATCACAGCACAAACAAGGCTGTCCAGTGACGGGCAACGTAGGTGCGATGCCAGTTACACAGCTATGTGCCCAGTACATGCCTGACCACCAGTGACGCATACACAGACGTGTTGTGATACTGGACAGTGATGCATGTCACCTGTGTCGGTATACATACATAGATACATAGACAGTGTCACAGATAAGGGCCTATGGCCAACCCAGTCTGTCCATTTGAGCTGTAAGTTCACTTTGTTTTCCTAGAAGTCTGTTGCCCCTACCCTGACCTCCACAATTCCTTTATGTCTATCCTGCATTCTGAAATCCCGTGATTGTTTCAGCCCCCACCACTTCCTCTGGCAGGGTGTTCCACTTGTCCACCACCTGCTCTGTGAAGAAATCCTTTTCCATGTGTCCTCTGAATCGTCCTCCCTCCAACTTCATCCCATGCCCTCTAGTCCTGGAACATCTTTTTCACTTCAAAATAGTGTTTCCTGCACCCTGTTCCTCCCTGTAAGATACTTGTATGTCTCTATCATATCCCCTCTCTCCCTCCTCTCCTCCAGGGAGTACATGTTCAGTTCCTTCAACCTGTCTTCATAGGACTTGTGATGCAAGCCATGCACCATCTTTGTTGCCCTCCTCTGAACCTTCTCTGCCCACTCTACGTCCTTACGTAGGTATGGTCTCCAGAAATGTACACTGTACTCCAGGTGGGGCCTCACTAGTGTCTTGTCTTGTATAGTGGAATTATGACCTCCTCTTTCCTGCATGGTTGTATTGTGCAGGGCTAGTGGTCTCCCCCCCCCAGCATGCAATAGCATCCATGAAGTCATGATACATTGCTCAAGCAGCTGTGTCTGCTGCTGCTACTGTTGCTGCTGCCAGGGTGCAACTCCCGCTGGCACCGGGGTCCTGGCACGGCCCTCCTCAACCCAGCCCTGCATCCTCACATCCCGGCCTGTGGGAGACATATGTTGAGACAAACATCAGTGTGACTCAAAAGCAGACTGCCCCCTGCCCCAGTGAGAGTGCCTGCCCACACAGCCATACCCATTCATCTCACAGCTGCACACACTGACACAGCCAACCGTGGCCAAGCCATCACCTATGCACAGCCACCAAAACACACACACACCCCTACAGAGAATACAGGTGCATAGATGGTACACCCACCTGGCCTAGGCACCACGCCCCGCCTGGCACGTGACCGCAGCCTCTCCAACAGGTCCAGATCCCTCCGGCGGAGGTCACCGTACCGGTGCGGGCACTGCTCAGCAGACCAGCACCGTCCAGTGACCCCCACCATGTTAGTGGCCACTTGATGCCACACCTGTGTGCGGGCAATGGTGAGGGGCGCCGCACCATAAAGTGCCCCATAGTGGGGCTCTACTAGGGCTACCAAGTTGGCCAGTTCCAGTTGGCTCCAGGACACAGCTCTCCTCCTAGCCATGGTACCAACTTTACAGCAGGTAATATGGCGCCCGCTGCCCCATAACCCCACATGGAGATGTTGCTATTGACCACTATAGGCTCCAATCGCGACTGTTCAAACAGCCATTATTATTAGCGCTGTCACCAGACAGCGCAATAGGGACGTAAACATGGCAGGCTAACAGCGCCAGGAGGCAAAGGTGAGACACAAGGTCATGGGCAATGACGCAAGGCTACGCACAGTGCCATCTGACGTATAGGCATCCTGCGTGACCGACCAGCTGCCTACCAGTGCCACAGTGGACTATTGCGCAGTAGTGCCACAGCGCCATATAGTGCCCATTGCTGTAGCACCACTGGCACAATGGTGGCCATGGCCTGAATTGCCGATCACGCTCAGCACGTCAGCAGCGCGACAGACACCTACGTAAGCTATCTGGGCATGCGCAATGCAGTGTACCACATAGGCACAGATCTGCGCCATTGGCTCAGCCGACTCTTCCGCATTGCGCAAAGCGCAGATTCGCGATATTCAGCCGACACATGCAAATCAGCTGATCAGCCATTCAAGGGTGCAGTGGAGCGATTTGCATGTCATTATAGTTGCTCCACTCCTAATTTGCATGTATTGCGCTATAAATGTGCGACATTGGGCTGCGTTGGCCAGATTCGGTTACTGCAGGTGAGAGGTGAGTTGCATGCTGTGTGATGTTCAGGACGATGGTCATGGGAAAATGCTGTAGACTGCACAGTGACAGGTGTCCACTTCCCCCTATACAGATTGCCATGACCGAGCAGAGTCAATGTGAGGGTGAGGACAGTGGGAATAGGAGGAGGCCCCAACTTTACAGCAGCAGAGACGGAGGCTTTCTTCCAGGCCTACCTGGATGAGGAGCCAGTGCTGAGTGGACGGAGGGGCACCCCTCAGTCCTGTGCAGCTGCATGGGAGGGGGTAGCTCAGGCCGTTAACCTGCACGGAAGCCACCAGCGCTACGTGCAGGAATGCAAGAAAAAGATGGGGACAGACCGCAGGAGGTTGAAGGAGAAGGTGGCAGCCTTCAGGGCTGGCACGTGCTGGCACTGGCAGGGGCCTGCCAGTGGTGTTGCAGCTGACCCTAACTGAGGAGACACTGGTCACAGCCATGCAGCCGAGCGCCATTGAGGGTGCACCAGGCGGAGGATTCCAGACAGGTGGAAGCCCATCACTGCACGGTATGACATGGTGGTGGTGTTTGGGGGGGCAGTTGTTCACATGCACTCACATGTACTCTCTTTCTGTTACAGATCCTGTTCGTCTTCAGGAGATGGTGGTGGTGGGTCCAGACAGTGATGCTGACCTGCTGGACATGGAGGAGGGTCCATCCACCTCCACCACCAGCCAGCAGGCACTGCAGCAGCATGCACGCTGGGCCGCAAACTCTGGTGTCAGTGATACGGGTGCGGGGGGTGCACAGCCTGTGTCTCAGCAGTCTGGCACGCAAGCATGCCAGCACGCTGTGACCATGGCAGTAGCACGTACCTGCACCATTGATGATAGAAGGCCTGCAATGGGCAGTGATGGTTGTGTGTCCCATGACGGACACACGGCAGGCCAGCATGTGGCCCTGGGCCTGTCTGGTTCCAACTTGTGTACCAGCATGCTGGCACGGTCCCAGGCTCTGCCTGTCAGCACCCGTGGGGCAGCACCAGTGGCTGTGCAGGTGTCTGGCACTGTTGCCAGCACAGCGGGTGGAACGAGTGGACTCGGGGGCACAGCGGTTGGAGGGACAGCAGCAGAAGTCACCCACCAGGTCTGGGGGTACAGTGTCAAGCAGTGGCACATGTCCGCCGCCCTTTGATCTGCCCATTCCTGGTCCTGGCGAACAGCACCCACCCTCAAGGGGTGTTGTGCATCAGGACCGTCCACACCCTGGGGGTCAGGATGCCGTGGGGGGCACAGTACCCATTGGACTAGCACACCCACCTGCTGCAGGAATCAGTACAGCTGCAGAGGCGGGTTGCAAGGTCCGTGGAGGCACTGTCTGTGTCCATGGAGCGGCACAGCAGGGAGTGTGCTCGGGACCGAGCCGAGCTGGTCTGTATGTGGACGGATGTGACCACCGCCATTGACAGGCTGACCCAGGCAGTGGTCTCTGTCATGGACGCATTGGGCACACAGTCAGATGCCCCTGTACCGCACACCCCACACAGTGCACTCTCTACTCCCGGTTCCCGGCGTCGTGCGACACCAGGCCTGTCGATACCGGGTTCTGCTGTGGGCATCCCGAGCACCCCTGGTGCAGGTTTGTTCGGCATGCTGCAGACCCCTGTGTGGGCAAGGTAGCGTTCACGCAGCGGGACCCCTGGTGGTGCAACAGTGCCACCCCATGTGGCCCCTGCTCAGCCTGCCCATGCTGTTGGGTCACGGCGGGGCCACCCACGCCATCTGTGGTGGCCGTGGGACAGTGCTACATGACTGAGCTGTCTCCCAGTGCGGGCCCTGTCTGGTGCTGCCATGTGTGCAATGTGTGTCATGGTGGGCAGTGCACTGCTGGGTGCTCTGCTCACCACGCTGACACATGGACCACCTGCACACCCTCCCAACTGCTGTCCACAGGTGCGTGTGCATGATGATGCCTGCATTGCACTGTACACCAAGGTGCAAGGGTGCCCAGATTCTGACACACGTACTTGAACAGTACAGGTGGTGGGGGTGGTCAGTGGTGCTGTGTGTTAGCAATGTCGGTTCTGCAGTGCTGTGCATCTGCCCATGTACGCTCTGTGCCTGGTGTGTGTGTGTGTGTCCATATGAGTGCTCACCCCTCCCTGATGGTGTGTTTGTATGCCTGGACCCTTCCACTCCCCTGACCGTCATGCACCCATGGTGTGTTCCCCTATGTACCTGTGGTTTGTGCATGGACAGTGTTGGTTGCACACGTCCCCTTGACTTACCTGTGTTGTGCATAGTGCTCCTCTGTGATGGTGTCCCGGTGCAGCTGGGCCTGCCGGATCAGTCGGGGGTCCCTCCGTCCTAGGGGGGGCTGCTCATAACCATCATCACTGGCGCCACTGGCGTCCCCATCACTGTCCCCCTGTTCGACCTGTATGGCTATCCCATGGTCTTTGGCCATGTTGTGCAGGATGCAACAGGCCAGGAATATCCCACAGACCTTTTGGGGGCTGTACTGTAGGGCACCGCTGGAGGTGTCTAGGCATCGGAAGCATGCCTTGAGCATCCCAAACACCCACTCTATGATGTTGCGTGTTGCTGCATGTGTCTCATTATAGCATAGCTGCGCTGGGGTCATGGGGCGCCGGTACGGTGTGAGCAGCCAGGGACGGAGTGGGTATCTGCAGTCACCTGTGTGGAGATAGTGGAGAGCAGTGTCATGTTCAGGTCCATATTGGCCATCTCCCTGTGTGCCACTACCATGGCACCTGTGGCATTCCCACCCTCACCCAGAGTTTGCATTCCATACATGTGTACTCACCCACTAGATGTCCTGTGGGGATGTCCCCACTCTCGAATCGATGGCACAGTGCAGACTGATACCATATGAAGGCACCTGTGCTCCGCCAGGTGTGTGTGGACAGACATTGATTATGCGCCCAGTGGCATCACACACCACCTGGCAGTTGACACTAGGGAATCCCTTTCGTTCCAAATGCATGGCCATCGGGCCAGATGGCATGGATGGCCACATGGGTGCAGTCTATGGCCCCTAGCATGCCAGGCATACGTGCTACCCTGTGGAACTCCTGCATGTTTGCTGTACGCTCTGCCGCGGTGCTGGAGAAATGGATGTACTGCAGCATGTGGCAGCAGTGTGCTGAGGAATTGGGTGAGGATGCGTGACATGGCCGACTGTGTGATGCCTGTGGTGTCCCCTGTTGGCCTCTGAAGGTGCCTGTGGTGAGCAGGCACATGCAGGCTGTCACCTTGGTCTCCACCGACAGAGCGTGACTGCCGTGAGGGTGCCTGCATCACATCACTGCACAGCTCACAGAGCCGCCTCAGTATTGCCCTGTTCAGGCAGTACCGCCCACGATCTCTACATCTGTGTACAGCTCAAAGCTGATGCGGGCATCGGTACCACCTGTCGGGCGCATCACCGACGGCCCTTCCACCGCCACGCCCCCGCAGCATGGATTCTCACCCTCATTACAGCTTCCATGTGGAAACTGGCACTGTCCATCTCCTGGCTTCTGCCCCCGGCTGGTATTGCTGTGTTACCCCACTGTCCTGGCTGCTTTCCACTGCACCGGCACCCTCATGGCCTCTACAGACTATGGGACACACTTTCCTTGCCTGCCCTTTGCTGTCTGTCTGTCTGTTTCGTCTCTCTCTCTCTCTCTCTCCCCACTTGGCAGCCTGGTAGCGTTCTTGCGCCGCTCCTTGAGCCTTTTATTTTGGCTCATTTCGCTAGTGCGCACTTCCGGGCCGGCCGCTTATTACGATTGCTGCAAGTCTTTGAATATCGCATTGCGTCTTTATGCATGGATCCGCCCCCTTTGGTTGCGCATGCCTTCATTTTCATTGTGCTGTTGCTCAGCATGTTTTCGGGGGTGCAACTGCCTCCTTCTGAATATCGCAAAATGGCGCAGTTTTGGACTTGCGCATGCGCAACCCTGTTGCGCATGGCGCAACCCTTTTGAATATCTGGGCCGCAGGGTTTTATTTAACTCTAAAAATTGATTAGCATTTTGCTCATAAAATTTTTAAAACTTTGTGAAAATGCATAGCACTTGCCTCACTGTGTTAAACAAACATAACACTTCTAGAAAACCTATAGAAATACTTTCTGTACAGTTAGTATTGTCCCAACAAAAAAACTGCTAATCAATTATTTAAAACCCTGACTTGTCTAGTGTACTTACCAGTAAACAAAAGCAAAATAAATAAATAGTCTGAGGCAAAGATGAAAGGTTCAAATCAGTGAAAATGAAATATGCAGTTGAAATAGTATCTGGAGAAGCCCCCAGTATGTGGATTGCTCTGTATGGATTGGCACTGGTTGCACGATCTGTTGTTTCAAATTATTTCAAACACGTACTTCAAGCCACATTTGGAACTGAAGTACTTCGATATGACTGATCAGCATGTGGATACTGGCATATGGTGTCAGCATCAGTGTTGCTTCAACCACTATGATATTCCAGACTGTAACTGTAGGTGGATAAAGCTGAAAACCACCAGTGTGCTGCTGCATCCAACTTGGTATTTGTGTTTACATAAGTGAGGGGATTAATGTCTGTTCTCACTATGAACTGGACCCCATACAAGCAGTCATGGAATTTTTGATGACTGCCCATTTTAGTGCCAGAAATTCCAGTTTGTGCACTGGGTAGTGCTTTTCAGAAGGATTCAGACTTCAGCTGGCAACAGCAACTGGACAAAGTCCATCAGGGTGCTCTTGGTACAGGACAGCTCCTAAGTAATTTAACCTGACATCAGTGTGTAGGGCGTATGTTTTGGTAGAATCAGTGAATGCCAGAATGATCCCTTACTCAGATATTTGAGTATTTCTTTGAATTCCACTTCACACTGTTAATTCCACCAGGCACTAAATGACTCATTGACAACCTCAAGACTGATCAGGTCGTCTGGTCTGATCACCTCACCATGGAGTTCAGCTTTGGGGCCCTCCCTGAAAGTCCCTCCTCTGTGGAGATGGTCAGCTATCACCCCTTAAGGGGTGTTGACCCGGAGGGACTATTGGTGTTAGCTGACCTATCTAGGGTTGATGCAGCATGTGCGATGGGCACTGGAGAGGCAGTGGCCACCTATAATAGGGTGGTTGCTGAAGCTCTAGATGCCATCGCACCAGTCCGTATATGACCCAGATCCTATTACTTGAGATCCCCTTGGTTTGATGGGCATGTCAAGGTGATGAAGATCAGGGGTCAGAAGTTGGAGCATTGCTGGTGGAAGACCCAGCTGTAGGCTGACAGGCTGGCCCTGCGTTCTCACTGTGCTGAGTACCAGGGGGCAACTTCCTATAAGAAAGCAACATTTCTGTCTAGGGAAATTGCTGCGGGGAGAAACAGACCATCTCAGCTGTTTTGGACCATGGCCTGTCTCCAGCCAAAAAAAGCTTTTTCAATCACTTTATGTGAAGAATTTGCTTTGTTTTTCTCTGACAGAGTGTTAGCCACCCGGTCGGGGATTCCGCCAGGGAGGCTTTCTCCTCGCAGTGGTCAAGGTGGGAGTTGCAGAGGCACTCAGTCTGTTTTGGAGGAGTTTAGGCCAGTGGAGGTGTCTGAAGTGACTAAGGTGATCTTGGAGTTGAAGCACACCTTTTGTGAACTGGACCAGGCACCGATGCTTTCTTAATGGGATGTGCCAATGCCATTGGCCCGCTGTTTGCCAGGATTGCCAGGTGCTCAATGGAGGAGGGGGTCTTCCCAGTTGCTTTGAAAGAAGCACTGGTGAAGCCCTTCCTAAAGAAATCTTCACTTGACCCAGACGTCCTGGTGAATTACCGCCCAATCTCCAACCTGCCATTTTTGAGCAAGGTTGTTGAGAAACGGCAGCACATCAGCTTGAGGATTACCTGGTGTCCTCGGATATCTATGAGCCTTTCCAGTTGGGTTTTTAGGCCAGACAGCATGGAAACTGCTCTAGTGAGAGTGCATAATGATCTGCTCAGGGATAGAGATAGATGAGACAGGTAAATTCTTGTGCTCCTTGATCTCTCCTCAGCTTTTGACACTGTGGATTACGTTGTGCTTCTTTATCAGCTCTGTGAGTTTTGTGGACTCACTGGCAGGGTCATCAAATAGTTTGAGTCTTATCTCTTGGACAGAGTGCAGTGGGCGGTGGTGGGGAATTTCTCATCCTCCTCAATGCCTCTGTCGTGTGGAGTACCTCAGGGCTTGATTTTGTCACCGATGTTGTTCGCAGTGTACATGCTGCCCCTGGGAGAGATCATTCGACAATACAGTGTGGAGTTTCACTGCTATGCAGATGATTCTCAACTGTATTTGTCTTTTGCATCCAAAACATCGGAAGCAGCTGTCTGTCTAAAATCAGTGACTGGATGGCTTTCAGCTGGCTGAGACTCAACCCGGCTAAGACTGAGGTGCTGGTGATTGAGCGTGGTCGCAGGCATGATGGGTTGCCACCGGGGGCTACCTCTGGACTTGTTCTGGGGTCTGCTCTGTTGGTGGCTTCTCTGAGGGTGTGAAATCTGGGCATGATCCTTGATTGCAGATTGATCTTTGAAGATCAGGTGTCAGCTGTAGTCAGCAGTGGTTTTTACCAGTTGTGGAACGTTGCCCTGATCAAGCCCCTAATTCCGCCCCAGGACCTGCTGACTCTAATGAATGCCTTTGTGACTTCTAGGCTCAACTATTGTAATGCTGTCTACTTTGGGGTCATGGGAGAGACCCTCTGCAGGCTGCAGCTAGTGCAGAATGCTGTGACCTGGTTGCTGACCGGCCTCTTGTGGTCAAGTCATGTGACTCTGGTTCTGCATGCTCTACACTGGCTGCCAGTCAGGTGGAGGGTCCTTTTCAAGGTGGGTCTTCTCACCTTTAAGGCCTTATATGGGCTGGGTCCTGGTTACCTGTCTGAGCTCCTGGCACTGGTGTCCTGTGTTCGCTCCCTCCACTCCTCCTCGAGGGGCCTCCTGGATGTTCCCATGGTTCAGCTCAAGACCTCAGGAGATCATGCTTTTAGTGTTTCTGGGCTGACCCTGTGGAACTTGCTTCCACCTGCAGTCTGGGAGGCCTCCTCGATTGAGGTGTTTAAGGGGAGGCTAAAGGCCCACTTCTTCAGCCTGGCCTTTGACTGCTAACACCATCTTTAGCTTTGGCCAGTCCATTGAAGATTGGCTTCTGGAAACTTTTATCATGTTGAATCTCAATCTTGTTATGGTTTTTAAGTGGTTTTATTATGTTTTAATTTATGCTGTCTGTCCTTATTTATGTTTGGCACCCAGAGCCTCTGGGATTGGGCGCCTTATAAATAAAATTGCCTTGCCTTGCCTTCCAATGCTTTATGTGGAGTTTGCCTCTACCCAAGCAGGCTTTCTTCCTGTGGGTACGTGGATAACTCTGGGTGAGGTCATTCAAAGGACAGACAAAGATGGAATCTTTATCTATAAACCACCTGTAGGAGGCGCAGACTCCAAGGAACAACTGAAGTGACTTTAAGGTGTGTGGTTTAGGTCAAGTGGTGAGTCCCTCCACTTTTTCAGGGTCTGTCTTTACTCTGCTTGCCAAGATGATGTGCCTCACATACTTAACAGAAGGCTGACAAAATTTGCATTTGTCACTGAAAATATTTAAACCAAACTCTTGCTATCTGTCCGCACTTTCATGAGTCAAGTTTTGTGCCCCTTCAGTGTCCTGTAAAACATTATTCCATCATCTATGCACACCAGCACCGTCCAGTGGATGCATGTCTCCCACCACCTTCTCCATTAACCTCTGAGAAGTGGGGAGCACCATCCTTGAGGCATCTCCTCGAACTAGTAGAACCCAAGGGGGCAAATAAATGCATTATTTTCTTTATTTTCTTCTGCCATGGGGATTTGGTAGTAGCTGCTTCAAGGATCTAGGATGGAAAACCACTTGCCTCCCATTAAACTCATCAGGACACCTCTGACTCTGAGTACCATGTATTGGTCGGGCACTATCTTCTTGTTGAGCGTGTGGCAGGTGATGCACATTAAATTGCTCTTGTCTTCTTCCTAGCTAAAACAATAAGCGATGCATTTGGGCTTTGGGACTCTGATAACCTCTGTTACCAGTATTTATTGGAAGTGACAACTGATGTCCTCTGTCTCAGCAGGGGCCAGTTGTCAGGATCTCTTCATGAATGGTCAGTTGTCCAGGAGGTGGATGTGGTGCTCTTCTCCCTTAACACATCCCGTGTCCCATTCATTTAGGGAGAACACCTTACTGTATTTGGTAGCTTGTTTCTTAGGCCCCATCAATAGTGGTCAGGAATCAAAGCGTCTCCAAATTCAAATAGCTCGGGGTTGATTTTTGTGGTTGTGGCAACTTCAGGTTCCACTCTGGTTACACTATCTGCATGGAACATATTCACAAAATACCTTGGCAGAAGACACCAGGAGAAAGGACTGCTGTGTGACTGAACTTCTCTGCTGGGACTACAGTAGAAGAACTTTTGTACTTGGACCTTTAATTTAGGGTAAAAAAACTAACATACAAAACAAAAAAAAGTGTGTGTTTATCTGGGTTAACTGAACTGAATGGGTATCTGAACAGTTATTTAGGTGTAAATCTCAGGTGATTGAAAGGACTTAACTGTTGTGAGGTTTAAATTACTTGTAGAAAGATCTAGTAAGTAGGGGGAGTGGTTTAGCTAGAAGGAAGCTACATTTAAAGACTGCCTTAGAAAGATTCTGCTAATAGCTTGGCAGAAGACACCAGGAGAAAGGACTGCTGTGTGACTGAACTTCTCTGCTGGGACTATATTGCCCTCCTTCCCTTCCCTCCACCCCTCCACCGAAAGCTAGTTCTATTTTTATAGGCACAGGATTTGACTGACAACAGGAACTTCCTGTTTGGGAGCAGGAAGTGAGTGATCACAGAACCACCAAAGACCCACCATCCTAGAAGGGAAAGAGTAGCTCTCCGCCCCTCTAGTTGCTGGAGGTCTGCCTCTGAGCAAGTAACTGGTCTACTGAGAAATATAGGATATTCTTGTCTCAGAACAGGACAATCAGGAGCTTAAAGGGCACACAGGCAGAAAGTAAGGAGAGAGAGAAAAAACAGAGGAAAGAGTAAGGATTGCAAACAGTTAAGGGGCCAGAAATAAGACATGATTGGAGTGGTGCAGTGCAGTGGCTGTGGAGCAGCAGTCTTCGGGAGACGTTTCTGGAGGATGCGGTGTTGTCCCATCTGCAGGCACCCTCTGGGCTGAGGGAGGAGGTTGCTCATCTACAGGCTGAGTTGGCCAGGATTTGTGGGACCTCCTCTTCCATCCAGGGACCACCAGTGCCTCTGCCGTTGCCTCCAGAGGTTACCAAGAAAGAGGAGCGGTTGGACCACAGTGGGCTCAGGGAGGGTGAGGGTGGTGGAACAGAGGTGCATCCTCCAGTTGTACCTCTCCACAATTCCTATGCCATTCTGGCAAAGTGTGGTTCCTTTATGGAGGCACCCACAGTGGAGACCAAGGAGGATGCTGAGAACCTCCACAAAGGAGACCCACAGGAGGGTGGCAGGGGACCCTGCAGGGAAGAAACAACTCCTGGTGGGGACCCATTGTTAGGAAGGTAGAACTGGGGAGGAAGGGAGAGGGAGGTGAGGTGCCTGCCTGGCACCATGGCTTGAGGGACAGGAGCCAATCCTCAGGATTGCCGAGCAGCTGCACAGGGAGGGAGCTAGATGTCATTGTCCACCTAGGGACAAATGACCTGGCTAAGAGAGGGATTAGAGAAGTGCAGGAAGAGTTTATGGAATTGGGAGGGCCTTAGTCCAAGTAGCATGCACGGTAACCTTCACCGGAGGTGCTGCCCATCTATGGCATAGGAGAGGGCTAGGGTGTTCCCGATCATGGGATTCAATCAGTGATTGAAAACTGGTGTGGAGCTCAGGGATTTGGCTTCATTGGGGACTGGGGTCCACTGGAGTGATGCAAGCCTATATTGGCATGATGGGCTGCATCTGTCCGGGAGGGGAACCAGGATCCTAGGCAATAGGTTTAAATGCTTCATTGGCAAGCTTTTAAACTAGCCAAGGGGGGAGGCACTGGAAAGGAGCAGAGAAATCCTAGCCCCCAAATAATCATGGTAGTAAGTGGGGCAAACACCAACATAGAGGTGTCGATAGGGAGAAGGGGAGGGGTAAATGGAGAAAGTGACAAAGGCAAGAAGGACAGGGATGGGGCAAAAGGGAGTAAGGCCATCAGGAAATGGAGGGTAATGAGTACCAGTGCCCATAGTCTGGGCAACAAGCTCCCTGAGCTGGTGGTCTTGATGGAAGAGGGATGCCTGGATATCGTAGCAGTCACAGAAACATGGTACACAGAGAACCATGACTGGGATCAGCACATACCAGGGTACAGAACCTACAGGAGACAGGGGAGGGAGAAGAGGGGAGGAGTAGCTCTCATGTAAAGGAAGGGATAAAAGCAACTGAACAAAAGAGTAAACAGGGAGGAGAGGAGGCACTGTGGGTCACCTTGGAGACTGGAAAGGGCACCACAATCCGCACAGGGTTAGTGTACAGACCCCCATGTCAGGGGAGGGAATGGACAAGGATATAATAGAAGGCATTCTTAGAATGGCAGAGAAAGGGAGATACTGTTGATGGGAGACCTGAATATGCCAGATGTTAACTGAGCACATTTGCTGCAGCCACATCCAAGAGCAGGGCATTCTTGATGCCCTACAGGTGGCAGGCATTAGACAGCTAGTTTCAGAACCCACCTGTGAGGGAGCAATCTTAGACCTCGTATTCTCAAACGGGGCAGTGAGAGGATCTCTGATCTAGAAGTGGGTTGCCATCTGGGGACAAGTGACCATCAAACAGTGTGGTTCACATTAAACTCCAGCTACAGAATCAAGCCATACAAAAGTGAGGGTACTGGACTTTAGGAGGCTGACTTTGACAAGATGGGAGAGTGCCTCAGAAAAGCACTAGCAAACAGGCTAGAAGGAGGTGTGGAGCAACAATGGGAATCATCAAACTGCCATCACAGAGGCAACAAGCCTTTGTGTGAAGCAAATAAACAAATCAAAATGAAAGAAAAAGCCACTGTGGTTCTCAAAGAGGTGGCTGTGAAAGTCAGGAAGAAAAGATAGCATTCCGAAGTATAAGGAAACACAGAAGGAGCAGGACAGAGAGCTGTACCAGTTAAGGCAGAAGGAAGCAGGAGGAGTCGAATAGCAAAGGCCCAAACTGAGGAAAAGATCGCCAACTCAGTTAAGAAGGGGATAAAACCTTTATAGGTACATCAGCGAGCTGAAAGACAAAGGGAGGGATAGTGAGGCTGAATAGAATGAAAGGTGGGTGGGCAGAGGGGACAGCAAAAGCAGGGATACTGAACGAATATTTCTGCTCAGTATTCACAAAAGAGGAGGGGAAGTGCCTAATCCAATTAACAGAAGCACTCTTGATAGGGGGGGTCGATCCCAGTCCTTTCATAGAAGAAAGGGTTCTGCAAGAACTCCTAAAACTGAAGGTGGACAAAGCAATGGGTCCTGATGGAATTCACCCCAGAATTCTAAAAGAATTAAGGGAAAACTAGTGAAACCACTGGGTACTCTTTTTAATAAGTCATGGGAGGATGGTGTGGTACCCGAGGACTGGAGGAAGGCGGATGTGATTCCCTTTCACAAAAGTGGGACCAAGACAGAGGCAGGAAACTACAGACCTGTCAGTCTGACCTCTGTGGTAGGGAAAGTGATGGAGTCACTTCTGAAGGAAAGAATAGTTGAGTACCTAGAGGCCAGTGGGGCACAGGACCCAAGGCAGCATGGGTTCACAGTGGGAAGGTCATGTCAGGCAGATCTAATAGATTTCTTTGACAGGGTGACCAAAGTAGTAGACCAGGGAGGGGCTGTGGACATGGCCTACCTAGACTTTAGCAAGGCATTTGACACAGTCCCACACAAAGATTAATAGTCAAATTAACCAGCCTGGGAGTGGGTCCCAGGGTGGTAGCCTGGGAAAACATTGACTGCACAACAGGACACAGAAGATAATTGTAAATGGAGTCCACTCTGAAGAAAGAGGGGTTACTAGTGGGAGTACATGAGGTTCAGTATTGGGTCAGTCCTTTTAATGTCTTCATCAGTGACATTGCAGAGGACTGGAAGAAAAATGCCTTTTGCAGATGACACAAAGATCTGCAACAGGGTTGATACACAAGGAGGCGTGGAAAGGATGAAAAGGGACTTGGCAAGGTTGGAGGAATGGTCAGAAGTATGGCAGCTAGGATTCAATGCAAAGAAGTGCAAATAATGCACCTGGGAAACAAGAACCCAGGGAAGAATACACAATGGTGGGGAGGTAGTAACAACAACAAAAGGAAAGGGACCTGGGGTAATCATATCAGATGACCTTAAGGTTAGCAATCAATGTGAGAAGGCAGTAGGGAGGGCTGGGGTATACTGGGATGTATAGGGAGAGGCATCAGCAGCAGAAAACAGGAAGTTGTTATCCCTCTGTACGGACAGTTGGTGAGACCCCATCTGGAGTACTGTGTCCAGTTCTGGAGACCTCATCTCCGCAAGGACATTGACAGAATAGAGGTAGTCCAGAGGAGGGCAACTAAATGGTGCAGGGTCTGCAGAGAAGCCGTATGAGGAGAGACAAAGGAGCTTAACATGTATACCCTTGAGGAAAGAAGGGGGGCATGATAGAAACTTTAGGTACCTCAGTGGAATCAACAAAGTCCAAGAGGGTAGCATCTTTCAGAAAAAGAGACTTACAAGAACAAGGGGACACAATTTAAAGATAGAAGGAGGGCGGTTCAGGGGCAATGTGAGGAAGTATTATTTCACAGAGAGGGTAGTGGATGCATGGAACAGCCTTCCTGAGGAGGTTGTGGGGTCTAAAACTGTGGGAGATTTCAAGAATGCATGGGGCAGACATAAGGCAATTCTTGTGGGGGGTAGGAAGAAATAGGCTGTTGGTTAACTAGGATCTGTGGCCTATCCTGTAGGTAGGGAAATGGGCAGACTAGATGGGCCTAGCGGTCCTTATCTGTCGTTAAAGTCTATGTTTCTATGTTTCTTACCTGCCCTCACCTCAATATGACGGACTTTACCATTTCATTTTTCATCCTCACTGTCACTCTTCCTTACCAAGGTGTACAGTAGCAGTCAGAGACATCACCCCTCTTTGGACTATTAGTCCTTTGGGTAGGCTATTGTCAGCTAGTGCATCAATGATGAGAGCAGGTACTGTTGGCTGGCACTTGAGTGCTGCAATCCTGATCACTCAGCACATCACATCGGGCATTAAGACCACTTAATGGTTGTAGACATGGCAGATCACTCCAATATTCTCTTCTTGTACCACTGGTTTTGAGGCTAAGTTTTAGGTTCACTCTTTTTTACAATTTCTTGCAGTGGTGCATTCTGTAGGCACTATGCTCCTTCTCTCTTGACACATTTTGGCCACCTTCCCAAACATATCTGCATTGGTACCGATCAACACTGGAGTGTCATCTATGATCTTGGATTCTGGACATATCAATCCTGTGTGGCATTCCATTACCCACTCTGAGGGATTCAAATGTTATGATGCTGTAACCATCACAGAGATTGCTGGTGTTGCTCAGGTCTCACAGGGCAAGTACATTCAGAGGCATCAGAAGCAGATGTTTTAAATGGGTGTTGTAGAAGGAGTGATGGGTGATAGTAACCTGTGATCTGCTGTTGACTGAAGTTTTGTGTGGTTTTCCTTCAATAAGGATTGGAATATCAGCTTTGGGTCCCAACAGGTCTGAGGGCAACGTGCTCCCTTGGGGGATTTCAAAGTGAATCCATTTTATGGAGCACTGCACTGTCGGAGTCCCCGGTTGCTCCTTTACTGGGCTCCACTGTTGTTTCCCTGCTGGTGTGGTTGGCTTTCCCACTTCTGGTTCATAAGCCATGGATTTTATGGGTGAATGCATTCTCAGGCTATGTGTCCATCCTGTTCACATCTGTAGCAAAACACATTGTTCCTGGATCGAAGAGGGTCTTGAGCCTCATACCTAGGGCCAGTAGAAAATGTTGGGGGAATTCCTCTACCTTGAGATTTGGAGTTGAATCTTGTCCGCAGTTCATGTGCTGTGGTCAATGCTTTTACTTGCTCCACCAGTTGCTTCATTTGTGCACCTAGCTCGGTGGCTTCCATCTGATATCCATTGGCAGTGGTTTAGGGCTTGAAGGGTATGAAAAGAAAAAGAGGACAGAAGGAAAAATGGGAGCAAGAGGGTAGCAATAAAATCCTTATACTCCATGCAGTAACAACAGCAATTCCCCACACAATCTGCTAACCTCCCCAGTAGTTCTTCAACCTCCAAGTAGGTGCACCTGACTTAAATCCCCCTAAAGGCCATGTGTGAGAGCTCTCTTTTTAGTTGCAGTGGGTACCTCACTGGGGATCGAGTTGCTGCTAGCAGCATAGAAGCTTGTTGGCATGCTTTAACTGCTGCAGGCAAAACACATTTTAAAACCCAAACTGTTGCTGAATAATTTAGCTATAAACTGATGAAGGCAGGTCCCTATCTGTAATCCATGTACAAATGAGTGGCTGGATGACCTTCACAGGTCTTCCACCTGGGCTTATCAAAATGACAAAGTCCAGCCTAGGGGTTTTGCAGTCCTAGCAGAATCACAGTTTTCCCCTGCTGTGAGGGACAAACCCTGATGGTTACTCATGGTTTTGTAGCTTCACAAATACCTCTGATGTCTGGTGATGGAACAGGCAAGAGGGTTGGATATGTTTCTGGCTGGACAGCAGGTTTCCCCAGCATCATTTGATGTTAACTCACCAGTCTTGGTTTTCTCACGGTTAGTCTAGTGCTGCAGATGCAGGGGTCCAGGGACCCTGAAGCAGGCAAAAACCTTCTTGGTTGGTTGATCTTTGAAAAGATTGCCCCCAGAAAGTCACTGGTGAGACAGGAAAAAAGCCCTAGCACCAATCTGCACCTTTAAACTGGCAGTTTTGATAAAAAAAATTTTCTTCACAAAAGTGTCAATTGGGATTCCAGACATCTTTAGTTTGCCAGGCCTGCAGTGTTTGGCAGACAGTGGCACTCTGGCTCACAGCTCCTATCTCTGTGTCACACTGGCAGAACTGGCCTGGATCCCTGGGAGCAGTCTCTTTTACAGGGGATGACACTCAGTGCTCTATTGGTGAGTCCTGTTCCTGGGCAAGCTGTCTTTAAAATGGTGACCCACCCGTGCTGGGTTGCATGCAGGCCCAGAAGCAAATTAAGCTTCTGACTGGCTGAAATTTACTGGCATTTTTGGTGCTGACCTCTGACCCCCTTCTCAGCTTTATTTGCAGGAGGCAGAGTGCTGGGGAGATAGAGTGCTGGGGAGATACAGTAGGCACCACCATGTTTGTTTACATCCAGGGGGTTTCTTTAGCAGTTTGCTGTGGCTTTGCTTCTTTATACCACAGGGAAAGAAAGCAGCTCCTGGTGGGGGACTCAATTATTAGGGGGATAGAACTGAGGGGAGCAGGGAAAACTGAAGTAAGGTGCCTGCCTGGTGCCATGGCTTGGAGGGACAGGAAGCACATCCTTAGGATCATGAGAACAGTTGCACGGGAGTCTGAGCTGGACGTCATTGTCCACCTAGGGACAAATGACTTGGCTCATCATGAGATTAGAGCAGTGCAAAAGGACTTTGTAGAGTTGGGGAGGGGCTTAAGACAAGTAGCACACACAGTATCCTTTTTCAGAGGTGCTGCCTGTCAGTGGCATGAGTGAGGCGAGGGTACTTTGCACCATGCAGTTTAACAAATGGTTGAAAAAATGGTGTGGAGCACAGGGTTTGGCTTCATTGGGGACTGGGGTTCCACCTGGAGGGACACCAGCCTATACTGGCAGGATGGTCTGCATCTGTCCAGGAAGGGAACAAGTCTTTTGGGCAATCGGTTTAAATGCTTCATTGGCAAGCCTTTCAACTAGTCAAGGGGGGAGGCACTGATAAGCAGCAGGAAAATCCCAGCCTTCCCTACAAAACAGGGTACTAAATGAGAAAAAGACCAAGGTAGAAAGGTCAGTGGGGGTTGCCACTACAGAAGGTAAAGCCATCAAAAAATGGAGAGCAATGAGTACCAATGCCCGTAGTCTGGGTAACAAGCTTCCTGAATTAGTGGCCTTGATGGAGGAGGAAGATCTGGATATCGTGGCAGTCACAGAAACATGGTACACAGAGAACCATGACTGGGATGTAACATGTACCAGGATACACTATCTACAGGAGGGACAGGGAGGGTAAAAGAGGAGGAGGAGGAGGAGTAGCTCTCACATAAGAGAAGAAATCAAAGCAACAGAACAAAAGGGTAAACAGGGAGGAGAAGAAGCACTGTGGGTCAATTTGGAGGCAGGCAATGGCACCACAATCCACACAGGGGTTAGAGTACAGACCCCTCTCAGGGAGGAAATGGACAAGGAAATGATAGAAAGTATACTTAGAATGGCAGATAAAGGGAGATATTGCTGATGGGTGATCTGAATATGCCAAATGTTAACTGGAGTGCAGTTGCAGCAGCCACTTCTAAGAGTGGGGTTATTCTAGATGCCTACAGGGGCATGCCTAGACAACTAGTATTGGAGCCCACTCGCGAGGGAGCAATCTTAGACCTGGTTCTCTCAAATGGAGATGAAGAGAGGATCACAGATGTAGAAGTGGGTAGCCATCTGGGAACTAGCGACCATCGAACAGTATGGTTCACAATAAACACAGCAATAGAGTCAAGCCATACAAAGACAAAGGTACTGGATTTTAGGAGTGCTGACTTTGCCAAATGGGGTGAGTGCCTAAGGAATGCACTAGCAAATGGGCAGGAAGGAGGGGTGGAAGAACAATGGGGAATAATAAAAACTGCCATCACAGAGGTAACAAGCCTTTGTGTAAAGCAAATAAACAAATGAAACGAGGTAAGAAACCACTATGGTTCTCAAAGGAAGTGGCAGTGAAGGTTCAAGAGAAAAGAAAGCATTCAGGAAGTACAAGGAATCACAGAAGGAACAGGACAGAGAACTGTATCAGTTAAAGCAAAGGAGGCTGGAAAGGCAATCAGAACAGCAAAGGCCGAACGAGGAAAAGATAGCCAACCTAGTTAAGAAGGGGATAAAACCTTTATAGAGACATCAGGGAGCCAAGGAAGACCAAGGAGGATAGTGAGGCTTAATAAAGGGAGGGAGGGTGGGCAGAGGGTGACGTGAAAAGGCAGAGACACTAAACAAATATTTTTGCTCAGTATTTACAAAGGAAGAGGGGAGGTACCTAAAACAAACAGTAGAAACACTCTGGATACAGAAGTTGATACCAGCCCATTTACAGAAGAAAGGGTTCTGAAAGAGCTCTTAAAACTGAAGGTGGACAAAGCAATGGGGCCTGATGGGATTCATCCCAGAATTCTAAAAGAACTAAGGGTAGAACTAGTGACACCACTGACTAACCTCTTTAACAAGTCATGGGAAGATGGGGTGGTACCTGAGGACTGGAGGAGGGCAGATGTGATTCCCCTTCACAAAAATGGGAGCAAGGCAGAAGCAGGAAACTACAGACCTATTAGTTTAACCTCAGTGGTAGGGAAAATGATGGAATCACTTCTGAAGGAAAGAATTGTTGCATATCTAGAGGCCAGAGGGCACAGGACCCAAGGCAGCATGGATTCACAGCGGAAGGTCATGCCAGACAAATCTGATAGATTTCTTTGACTGGGTGACCAAAGTAGTTGATCAGGAGAGGCTGTGACATGGCCTACCTAGACTTTAGCAAGGCATTTGACACAGTCCCACACAAAAGATTAATATACAAGTTAGCCAGCCTGGGAGTGGGTCCCAAGATGACAGCCTGGGTAAAGAATTGGCTGGAAAATAGGACACAGAGAGTAATAGTAAATGGAGTCCACTCTGAAAAAAGGGGTTAGCAGTGGGGCACCGCGAGGGTTCAGTATTAGACTGGTCCTTCAATGTCTTTTATGTGTACATTGCAGAGGGACTGAAGGAAAAGTATGTCTCTTTGCAGATGACACTAAGATCTGCAACAGAGTTGATGCACAAGGTGGGGTGGAAAGGATGAGAAGGGACTTGGCAAGGTTAGAGGAATGGTCAAATGTATGGCAGCTTAGATTCAATGCTAAGAAGTGCAAGGTAATGCACCTGGGAAACAAAACCCAGGGAAGAGTCACAATGGCTGGTGAGATACTAACAACAACAAAAATGGAAAGGGACCTGGGGGTAGTCATATCAGATGACCTAAAGGTGGGCAAGCAATGTGAGAGGCAGCAAGGAGGGTTGGGGGATACTGGGATGCATAGGGAGAGGCATCACCAGTAGAAACAAGAGTTATTATCCTCTGTACAGACAGCTGGTGAGACCACATCTGGAGTGTTGGGTGCAGTTCTGGAGACCCAATCTCCGCAAAGACATAGACAGAATGGAAGCTGTCCAGAGGAGGACTAAAATGGTGCAGGGTCTGCACCGAAGACATATGAAGAGAGACTAAAGGAGCTAATATGTATAGCCTCGAGGAAAGGAGGGAGAGGGGACATGATAGAAACTTTCAAGTACCTCAAGGAATCAACAAAGTCCAAGAGGGTAGCATCTTTCAAAAAAAGAGGTGTGCAAGAACAAGGGGGCACAATTTGAAGATAGAAGGGGCGGCTCAGAGGTAATTTAAGGAAGTATTTTTTCACAGAGAGGGTTGTGGATGTATGGAACAGCCTTCCAGAGGAGGTTGTGGAGTCAAAAACAGTGGTGGAATTCAAGCATACATGGGACAGTCATAAGGGAATTCTAGGGGGTTGGGGTAGGAAGAAGTAGGCTGCTGGTTAACTAGGATCTGCAGCTTATCCATCAGGTAGGGAAATGGGCAGACTGGGTGGGCCAAGCGGTCCTTATCTGCCGTCAAATTCTATGTTTCTATGTTTCTTATACTGAAGGCTGCTTTTATGATGCCCTAGCCCTATGCCTGTCCTGGAGCCAGGGTGATGTTTTGTTATTTGGGCAATGTATCCCTTCAGCCATTACGGGGTTTGCTGTGGGAGGCGGCCTTTGAATTACACTCCCGGTTTCTGTGCATGTATTAGCGCTTCCTGTTTCTGTCTTCTGGCCCAACTGTCTGTCCTGAATCTGTGAGCCATGTTTCCTTGCACCCGTTGTTGCTGCTTTTCTTTGGTCTAGGCTCTGCTGCCTTTCCTGGAGCTGGGCCAATGTAATGTGGTGGGTGTATGGCCTGGCTGTTGACTCTGAGCTCTTGCTCCTTTCCTGTGCTGTTGTGCATGTGCAGCAGCACTTGGAGTGGCTGCTGCTGTATCTGTTCCGCAATCCACTGCTTCTCTTGGAGGAGGGGGTCACTAATCCACACCAGATGTTGCTGGGATGCCTGGTCTAGGACCAAATGGCAGTCCTGGGGCTGAGGCTGCAAGGATCTGTAGGTGGAGCCCTGACTTGGTTCCTGACAGGGCTCCTGGAAATTGTTGCTCCTGTCCTAACAGCCACCCTCCCTTTGGCAGTAGTTAGAGACCTGAGGGTGAAGAAATGAGGAGGAGAGTTGAGGCAGTCATGTAAGCCCCCAGAAACTGTGGGGATTACATTTGTGCCCTAGGCTAGGAATGTTGGTGGTACCATAGCATGTGGGCTGTTTTTTTTAAATGTTTTTTTTTTTTTTTAACCAGGAGAGACACACTAAGCTGGAAGCTTGTTTACAGGTGTGATCTGGGAGCACAAGTAAGTTAAGTGACTTGCTCAGGGTCACACAGTATGCAAGTGGGGGCTGTGGAATTCAAACCCAGGTCTCCATGTTTGCAGCTCAGATCCTTAAACCACTGCGCTATACTGCCTCCTATGTGTTATTCATTGGTCTCAAATGGATAGCAGCCAGTTACCAGAGATGCCATAGAGTGTTTTGGTGGTGGCCTCAGTTTGAGCCAGTGGCAGCTGATAACAGGCTGGGAAGGAATGAAGACATGGGGGCCGGCTGACAATTGAAAAACAGTTTACCTGATGCGGGTGAGTCAGCAGTCCATGTGCTTCATTACCTTCTTTTCTTGTAAGTTTAGCTGGAGTTTGGTTGAGCCACAGCAGAGGGCCTCTTTATGTCAGTTCAGCGGTCTAGATCAGTGAGCATCAGAAACAGAGGTCCAGACCTTGTCATTGACAGCAAGTTCGGAAGCCAGTGGGGCTCAACAGAGAAGGCTCTCAAGGATCCTCAGTAGTGATGGTGAATGCAGTTACAGTGCCAGTTGGAAGATGCCATCAACCTTGTTTAAATAAAAAAAAAATGTGTATTTCCTCATACCTTTCAGCACTTCAAGTAGTGGCCACAGCCACAGCAGCAGAAGGGAAGCCCTTTAACTCATGGCACCAGTTCCAGTCCGTAACTATTGCAAGCTGGTGCCTAGCCCATTATGGCCAACTCCAGAAGAGGGGGGCTAAAGAGGATTTCAACTCCCATCGGTGTGGAACTTGTATAGACTGGGCTCATATTGGGAGTGGCCTTGGGAACAGAGCTTCTTCTGACTGGCCCCAGTGGAAGGGGGTTAAACGTAGGACTCTTTAAATGTAATTATTTAAAGCAGCAATATTTGTTAGTCATCAAAAAAAATATATCACCATATAGTCTTTTAGCAAAAATATATTGCTGACTTATTAAGATTCATACTCAGTCATTTTTAGTTTTCCTCAGATATTGTTAAAATAGCTTTTATAGCTAATTTGTAATTAATGACTCACATCACTAAAGATGGTCGCCACTCACCATTTTTAAAAATCTCTTCTGCTGAGGTTGCCTGTTGAATGTCCATGCCAGAGTCATACTGTAGATATATAAGGATGGTGCTGCCCCATGTTTCTTTTTTTTAACTTGCCCGGGCTCTCGGCCCCTTCAGGGAGGGCGTCATACCCTCCCCAAACTCATCTGCTGGGTCCCAACGTACTGGGATCCCGGATTTCATAGTGCTTAGTGCCTGGGGGTGATTTTTTTATTTGTTCCCCCTTATTGTATCCCCATCCCATGAGGGCGCCGGCATGAAGGACTGACGTCCAGATGTACGGCGTGCAGATGCATGCCATAGTCAGGCACCCAGCAGCACCCTCCCCTCCCTGACTCTGAAGAGCCTTGTGCCCTACTGCCCATGCTTCCACCGATGGTATTGCTGTGGGTATGTTCACTACCTGGTAGCCTACCCCACCCTGAAGGAGGAGAGCATCCGTTGGGATGTTCAATCCTCCTCCCCCCAGCTGACCCCCTGATGACCCAGGCCCATTCCTAAACCTGGGTCACTGGCGTAGCGTGAGGTGTGGTGTCCAGCACCTCAGCCCTCCGTAAACAGTAAACAGCACAACACTGTACCAACACTGTAACAAGATTTTTATTTTTTTCATGGAGGGCATGGTGCAGGAGTGGGCTTTTTCAAAAACCTCAGTATCCCGTATCTTGGTTCAGGAATGAAAGGAAACAGAATGAAAAATGTGTATCTTGATATCTTTACCAGATGAACCTTACTGCTGAAAAAATATATGGTTACTAACAAATACTGCCTCTATAAATAAACCCACAGTTGGGAGGGCTACCTCCAGCTGTGGTCATACTGGCATAGGCTGCTTCACTGTAGCAGCACCCTGAGCCAGTGTGGAGCGGTTGACAGATTTTGCCTATTAACTGCATTGCCCAAATAGGCACAAAGTGTCCAGCTGCTGTGAAAGTGATGTTTATATTAAGAGAAGACAAATAACTGGGCAGCATAATGGATGCCTTTGTGCCAGCAGACCACTTCTGTGCTTGTGTTGCAGGTCAGTTATGACATATTAGTCTCAGGAAAATATAGTACACTTTTTTGTGGTAGTACCTTTTATTAGACTACTTGAAGAATTTTTACATTGTGAAAAAATTCTTCAGTTAGTCAAACAAAAAGTATTACCACAAAAAAGTGTACTCGTTTTTGCACTTGCTCAGTGATACATTCCAAAGTGTGCAGTGAAAGCCCATAATAGAAGCCTGAAGCCTTACTGTGTGCTGCCGCAAAGTTGATTGTGCTGCTGTGCAGAGGTACTCTAGGTGCATGTGGTAGTGAGATGGCATCTCCTTACCTTGTGTGCACTGGTATAATGAAAGCCTTCTGCTCATGCTAATGGCCGACCAGAGCTATGCTGCTGTACTTAACGTGAACAAAAAAGCACCTTTTGATGGAGGGTAAAGCACCAGTCACTATCACCCAAGCCCCCCCTCCATCAGGTGATAGTGGTGGGTGCTTTGTGCTTTGTTAACTCCCACACTGTATACTAGCCTCCTTAGAGTCCAGTGGTTCCCCTCTGTCACCCAATCCCTCAATCACTCAATACTATTAATTTCTGGTGTCCATTGGCCCCTCCCAATGCCCTGGTAGTTCCCTGTCCTCTCCCCCGCATTCCGTATACAGTACCTGTTATTGCTATATAAAATCCCTGCCCAGCTCCAGTCCAGACACTGAAAAATACAAATTCCCATACCCTACAGGCTGTCCCATTCAGTTAGTAACCCCCACACCCCCATCACCCTCCACCTCCTCAACACCCAAAGGATACAATCTGTAGTTCGGTGAAGAAGACCTGTAATAAGGAAAAACGTCCCCCACAGCAGCCAGCGACAACCTTCTTCCTTCACTGATTCATTCGCACTGAATGAATCGCTGATGCCATTGCATTAGTAACAATTGATTGCTCATTGTTGTCAGTTAATCCTCCTGCAGAGCTATGTATCATCACCCAGCAGATTTACATTGCCCTGGATACCCTTGCTTATGTCACAAACATTCCATATACATTAAAAGGAGAGGCACCAGGAACGACTCCTGTGGTACTCTACTTGTCACTGCCCTATACTCTGAGAATTTACCATTTTGAACCACTCTCTGGGTTCTTTCCTTCAACCAGTTTTTGATCCAACCAATTATCCCATTCCCTCACCACTGTTTGCTCAGCTTTTTTTTTTTTTTAATGTCTTTTTCCCTCCAGTCACAGCCTGCGGGGCCTCTCTCAGGCATCTGGCCTGATCCTGCCCACCTGAGGTCTCCCCATCCCAAGCCTCTTCTCTCCCCCCTCCTCCTGCAGCCAGTACCACCAGCTTGATCCCTCTGGGGTGGGGCTGCACCTCCTCTTTGGGTGCTCTCTTATAGACTAGCCAAGCTGCAGGTGAGGGCCCAGGTGGAGGAACTGGAAGGCTGGGTGGGTGAGATCCGGCAGTGGGCAAGGGGGCCAGAAGCCATCACCTACCCCGCAGAGCTGGTTGTTTCCTTGTTCTGTTGCTCTCCTCCCCCTTCCAAGCGTGGCGCGCAATGACACCATGGCGCATGGCAACCCTGCCGGCGTCTGCCACGCTTCCCCATGTCTTTGTGTCCACTTTCTGCAGCGCCCCCGGTCTTCAGCGGGGGTCGCTGGGATGCCAGACAACCCTGTAACCCATCCCCTGAGAGAGGAGAGCAGTCCATTGGATGCTCAATCCTCTCCCTCCCCTGATGACCCCTGGCACCCAAGCTCGGTCCCGAACTCGGGTCACTGGTGTAATAAGGTGTGGCATCCAGCGCCTCAACCCTCAGTACCACTGGGCAGGCCTTGCTCACCTTCTTAACCAATCCTTTATGTGATATTGAGTCAAATTCCTTCCTAAAATCCAGGTAAAGTATATCCACTGTCTGCCCTCTGTCTGACATTTGTATCACTACATTAAAGAAGTCGATTAAAGTGGCCTGATATGATCAATTCCTGCATAATCCATGCTGCTTCCTATCCATTTTGTACTTTTCCTCCCAAAACCTCCTTGTTAATAAATGTTTGCAAAGGTTTGCTATGGATGTCAGACTTACTGGTCTACAATTTCCCAGATTTTTCCTGTCACCCACTTTGTGCAGAACCACATTAGCCACCCTCCAAGCTAAAGGCACAACCTCTATTATTACCTCGTCAATATAGAGGACTGACAGACGCTCTCCCAGCAACTGCCTTGTTTCCTTTAATGTTCTAGGATGAATTCTGTCTGATCCTGGCAATTTGTTGGCAGCATTTAGTGCCATTTCAAAGGTGAACTTTTTGACATTGCACCTGCTTCACTGTGCAAATAAAATTGTTGCACTGCTCTAGTTTATACCTATATCCTCAGGTGACTAGACATGATACAGCATATTTCAAAAGCAATATAAGCTGAAAAGGTACATTTCATATAATACTGTGAAGCAATACTTACTGGATGGGAACAAGAAACAATGCCTTTTAAAAGAATTATAGGGTGAGAAGGAACAATTCATAAAGTGATACAGGAACAACAGAGCATACAGTTAAACTAAAATTGCAGAAACAGAAGAGACAAAAGTGCTTTAGTGGTCAACGAAAGCATCAGTCATGACCACAACTCAGATACATCAGCACTTACATATTGAGTGCTGCAGTCCTACAGGTGTGTTCATCTACAAAGAAAGCACGAACATCTAAGGAACCAGTATGGATTTGCAGACTGTACTGTTCAGGAGTTTTCCAGTCCATCTCTTTTTTCCATTTCTAAACTAGTTTATGTTGCTTGCTTGATGTTTAGTGTCTAGTCCAGTGGTTCAAAAGCTCTAAATGCTGGTTGCCACAAAGGATCTCAAAGTGCAACCACCAGAATTTAATGATGGCCTTACTCCTTACTTGTTTTATCCCAGACCCCCGATATACACTAACCCCATGATATAACACATTTAGTTTCCCACAGTATACATGAAATCAGTTACCTGATGTATTTTCACTTGAAATGTATCCACTATGTTTTAATTAAAAGGTAAAAAACTGTCAGTTCCATCAGCTTTTAAATTAGGACTCTAAGAAGCGCTCTGGACACAGAAAATTGTGAACAACAACAAAAACAGGTGTCACTCACAATACCAACAGAACTATAACCAGACTACAATGCAGCGGCAAAAAGGTTTTTCTTTCCAGACTTACTGATTCCACAGTAAACATGTCAGTTAAGTGTACACACAGCCAACCTTTGTTTCTATTAGCCACATTCTACAATTATGCCCTTGTTCATGGCATATCATCTTTACTACACTTTCACGTAAATTTGTTAGCACTTTTGCACTTTACATTATTGTTATCTTTATGTTGTGTGGGCACTTTAACTGTATGGATGAAAACGGCACTGATGGATTGAGACCTGACTTCACCTCTCAACAAAGTGCATGAGCACAAAATGTTGAGGTGTCTCAGCACCAGTCTGTGTACATATACTTTATGGACATAGGGGTGTGTGGAGTGGTACAGCATGGTAAAGGATTGTCTCTGTGAATGTCCAACTGCCCAGAGACTACCCTTTGACTTCACCATATAAGGAGGTGGAATGAGTTGTGTGGACACAATGTGGACATTTGGCTGAGAATAGCAGCAGTGAGGCATGGCAATGCACCAACCCAGGCAGCTCTAACAGTGGTAAATCCAACAGATTGTCCTATGGGACCTGAGCAGGCTGAATGTGCTGACTGGGGGCATTTGTTGCTCCAACATCCTAGGAGCCCTAATGTTGGGTGGAGGAGACAGGCATAATTTCTGTGGAGGTCCCCCACCCTCACCAAACACTATATAGGTCTAGAGCCACGAGAGTCTTGCCATCCCAAAACAGATGGCAAGGGAGGGCATCCAGGCCACCAGTAATACAACTGGTAGTACCCCTCTCAATGCCAGTACAGTAAAATACAAATGGCATGACCTCCACTGCGTTGTTTAAAAAGCTATTCTCTCCACTAGCAGGCACAATGAAGATCCTGAGCTGAGCTTCATGGAGGACATGGTGGCTGACACATTCAGCCAGCAGTCCATAGACAGAGGATAACAACCTCAACACCAAAGTAAGAATTGTACTGTACTATTTGATAATTTACACTGCGGTTCTTCTGGGCACAGTTATGTATGCCTTCACCCCGCAGATGTCGACAACCTCAGGAGATGAATGATGATGGGGATGAAAGCCAGCACTCGCAAAAGCCCTACACACAGCTAAGGCCAAGTTGAATACCCCCAGCCAGGTCAACCAGTGAGTATATTTTTGGGTGGCATGCACAGAGCTGTGCAAAAATGAACATCATACAGGCTATGATGTGATATACTGTATGTCTTCACTCTATGAGTATTGAGATGGAGCATAACATGGTGACAAGGGCGTACAGACCAGCAGCAGCAATAGCAGTTGAGCCTCAGATGCCAAAGTTAGTGACAGTGGCACAATTCCCAACACACCACTGGTCCAGGCAATGGTGAAAGACAGCAGCAGGATAAAGCCTACCAAGGGGGACGAGGACATGGACACAGCATTTATCGCAGACACACCCCACATCTCACAGGTCAAACATCTGGGCACCCATATGAAGATCAACAACAGCGATCACCTTCAGGGACTGTTATTTACTATGACAGCACACCCACTGAAAACAAGAAACAGGTCTTACGGGGAACATACTGTACCATGAGATGTGGCTAATGGAGCAAAAGAAGCTATGACAAGCACATTCCGGCCAACATGTGTTACAGCTGTTTCTACAGTTCAGGCACTCTCAGTCCTATTTATTTAGATGGTGGCCAGTCAAGGTGGTGAGAGGAGGGTCTGTGCCGTTCACTACTCTGCCTGTGAATGTCAACAGGTTTTTGAGGGTATGTCGGGTGCTGAAAAGGGGTAGTGGGTGGTGGGTGCCCAGCAGCTGGACCAAAGGGGGGTTATAGAAACACTGAAACACACAAAATGTCATCCAAAAAAGACAATTGATTCATCCAGTTTGCCTGCTTTACTCTATCCTATTCTGTGACCTATTGTCTAGACAGGGCTTATGCCGTGGGCCTCATCCCCCTGCACTACCCCCTTGAGTAACTATTAGGCTCCTTACTCTGTCACAGATGTTCTTGAACCCACTAAAATGTTTACGCCCTACAGCTAAGCCAGTAAACTGTTCCGTGGCTCAACAATTCTCTTACATAGAAACATAGAAACATAGAATTTGACGGCAGATAAGGACCACTTGACCCACCTAGTCTGCCCATTTTCCTACCTAACAGATAAGCTGCAGATCCTAGTTAAGCAATAGCTTACTTCCTCCTATCCCCCACTAGGACTGCCTTATGTCTGTCCCATGCATTCTTGAATTTCCCCACTGTTCTTGACTCCACAACCTCCTCAGGGAGGCTGTTCCATGCATACAACTCTCTCCATGAAAAAATACTTTCTCGCATTACCTCTGAGCCATCCCCCCCATTATCTTCAAATTGTGCCCCCTTGTTCTTGCACATCTCTATTTCTGAAAGATGCTACCCTATTGGACTTTGTTGATTCCCTTGAGGTACTTGAAAGTTTCTATCATGTCCCCTTGCTCCCTTCTTTCCTCAAGGGTATGCGTAGTAAGCTCATTTAGTCTTTCTACATATGTCTTTTGGTGCAGATCCTGCACCATTTTGGTTGCCCTCCTCTGGACAGCCTCCACTCTGTCTATGTCTTTGCAGAGATGGGGTCTCCAGAACTGCACACAGTACTCCAGATGGGGTCTCACCAACTGTCTGTACAGAGGGATAACAACTTCCTGTTTTCTACTATTGATGCCTCTCCCTAAGCATCCCAGTATGCCCCTAGCCTTCCTTACTGCCTTCTCACTTTGCTTGCCCACATTTAGGTCATCTGATATAATTACCCCCAGTTCCCTTTCCATTTTTACTGTTGTCAGTATCTCACACCCCATTGTGTACTCTTTCCCTGGGTTTTCATTTCCCATGTGCATTACCTTGCACTTCTTTGCACTGACTCTGAGCTGCCATACATTTGACCATGCCTCCAACCTTGCCAAGTCCCCTTCTCATCCTTTCTACTCCATCTTGTGTATCAACCCTGTTGCAGATCTTTGTGTCATCTGCAAAGAGACATACTTTTCCTTCCAGTTCCTCTGCAATGTTCCTCTGCAATGTCACTTATAAAGTAATTAAAAAGGACCGGTTCCAGTATTGAACCCTGCGGTACTCCGCTAGTAACCCTCCTTTCTTCACTACAGACTCCATTTACTACTATCCTTTGCGTCCTGTTGTCTAGCCAATTTTTCATCCAGGCTACCACCTTGGGACCCACTCCCAGGCTGGCTAACTTGTTTATTAATCTTTTTTTGTGAGGCTGCCAAATGCCTTGCTAAAGTCTAGGTAGGCCATGTCCACAGCCCCTCCCTGGTCTACTACTTTGGTCACTCAGTCAAAGAAATCTATTAGATTCATCTGACACGACCTTCCCATCATGAATCCATGCTGCCTTGGGTCCTGTGACCCACTGGCCTCTAGGTACTCAACAATTTTCCTTCAGAAGCGATTCCATCATTTTCCCTACCACTGATGTCAAACTAATTGGTCTGTAGTTTCTTGCCTCTGTCCTGCTCCCACTTTTGTGAAGAGGAATCACATTTGCCCTCCTCCAGTCTTCAGGTACCACCCCATCCTCCTATGATTTGTTAAAGAGAGTAGTCAGAGGTGTCACTAGTTCTACCCTTAGTTCTTTTATAATTCTAGGGTGAATCCCATCAGGCCCCATTGCTTTGTCCACCTTCAATTTTTTTTTAGCTCTTTCAGAACCTTTTCTTCTGTAAATGGACTGGTATCGACCCCCATCTTCAGAGTGTTTCTCTTGTTTGGTTTAGGTACCTCCCCCTCCTCTTCATTTATGAATACTGAGCAGAAATATTTGTTCAGTATCCAAGCTTTTTCACAGTCACCCTCTGCCCACATTCCCTCCCCTTTATTAAGCTTCAGTATCCCTCCTTTGGTCTTTCTTTGCTCCCTAATGTACCTATAAAAGGTATTATCCCCCTTCTTAACAGAGTTAACAATCCTTTCCTTGGTTTGGGCCTTTGCTATTCTGACTGTATTCCCTGCCTCTTTCTGCTTTAACTGATAAAGTTCTCTGTCCTGCTCCTTCGGTGTTTCCTTATATTTCCTGAATGCTATCCTTTTCTCCTTAACCTTCCTTGCCACCTCTTTCGAGAACCATAGCATTTTTTTCCTTCATTGTGTTTTGTTGATTTGCTTTACACAAAGGCTTGTTGCCTCTGTGATGGCTGTTTTGATTACTCTACATTGTTCCTTCATCCCTAATTCTTGCCTGTTTGCTAGTGCTTTTTTGAAGCACTCTCTCATTTTCCCAAAGTCAGTCCTCCTAAGATCCAATACTCTTGCTTTTGTATGGCTTGATTGTATGGCTGTATTTATCATGAACCACACTGTTTGGTGGTCGCTTGTTCCCAGATGGCTACCCACTTCTAAATTTGAGATTCTTTCTCCATCCCCATTTGAGAGTACCAGGTCTAAGATTGCTCCCTCCCGAGTGGGTTCCAATACTAGCTATCTGAGGCATGCCCCTTGTAGGGCATGAGGAGTGATCCTGCTCTTGGATGTGCCTGCAGCAAAGATGCTCCAGTTAACATCTGGCATATTCGGGTCCCCCATCAACAATATCTCCCCTTTATCTGCCATTCTAAGGATGCCTTCTATCATTTCCTTGTCCATTCCCTCCCCCTGAGATGAGAGTCTGTATACAACCCCCATGCGGATTGTGGTGCCATTTCCTGTCTCCAGGGTGATCCAGAGTGCCTCATCTGCTCCCTGTTTACTCTTTAGTTTTGTTGCTTTAATCCCTTCCTTTACATAGATAGCTACTCCTCCTCTTTTGTCCTCCCTGTCCCTCCTGTAGATTGTGTATCCTGGTATGTTGACATCCCAGTCATGTCATGGTTCTTTGAGTACCATGTTTCTGTGACTGCCACAATATCCAGGCAACCCTCTTCCATTGGCCACTAGTTCAGAGAGCTTGTTACACAGACAACAGTAATTGGTACTCATCACCCTCCACTTTTTGATGGCCTTACCACTTTTAGCCCCATCCCTGTCCTTACTGCCTTTGCCCTTTTTATGTTGGTGTACTTGCACAGCCAACATCTTGTGGCAGTGCAGCTTTGGAGGCACGGTTGCTGTTGAGCGAATGCAGGGCATGCACCAGTAGGTGCATCCCTCATTCCCCAATCAGCCTTCATGCCGGCGCCACACAATCCGAACAAAGCTTGTCAGATGCAGCCGACCTTTCCTAGATGTACTCGCTGACATTATGAGCATGGCGGCACAGTGGCCGCCAAACTGCTGACTTCAGGGGTGACCAGTTCCCCTGTTGGTTAACCCTGCCCTCTGTACTTCTGATGGGGAAGCCCACTCCCCATCAGCATAAATCACCCCCATTTGTTATATGTCAAGGGATGGCCAATCCCCTCAGCTCTAACCCCCTTTACTTGTGTGCCGGAGGGGTAGCCCTCCCCACTGGCACAAAGAACCCCATTGTTAAATGCCAGGGGGTGCCCAATCCCTTCGGCTTGGTGCCCCTGCTTTTTTGTGTGCCGATGGGGGTGCCCAGTCCCCATCGGTATAAATTCCTCCCCCCTTGTGTGCTGATGAGGGTGCCCAATCCCTTGTCAGCTACAGACCCCCCAAACAGTTAGGTGGCATGCTGGGAGCCCACCCCAGCATGCCAAATCCCCAAAAACCAAAAACTGCCCCACAATGTTTTTATTTTGTTCACCTGTAAAATGTAAACGGTCCCTCGTATTCTCCCTGCCCCCCAACGCACCCACCCTCTGTGCACCCTGCCTCCTGACACACACCCTCACCCCACACTTACCTCCGGAGTCTGGCGTGATGATCTTCGGTGGACCGGGAGCACGTCTGCACTCCTCAAATCTGACTGCGAACTGAGGAAATGCCGATGAGCTGTATAATGGAATAAATATGATTTTTTCAATTTTGATGAATGTCTCAGGCATTTTTTGGAATTTTGGCCCAAAATTTTCAACATGGAGTTTCTGGGACCCCTCCTCATGAATTCTTGCACTGTCATGGCATTATTCGGTCCCAAAAGGGGATTTCGCAGTCACTGCGTGGAATCACCTTTTGAGACCGAGAAACAAGATGACAGTGCCACTGTTCATGAGGTGCTCTCTCAAAAAGCCTATGCTGCAAATGTGGTGGGAAAAATCAAAAACAAAATGACTGTTTCATGAGTGTGCATTGCGCAGATTCTACACACGCTCATAAGTTAGCGAATTCACAATATTTTCATGCCAGATTCTCAACATTGGCATTTTACCACACTTTTTGTGAACCGTACAGCTGTCTTTTTTCACATCCTGGCCAAAATGTGTTTTCGCACTTCCGGCACAGAATAACATGGTTGCTGTGCAAAATCACTGTTCGGCACACATTATGAAAATGACAGTGACTTTGTTCATGAGCAGAGGTCCTAAATTGCCTGTGTTGAAAATTTGGTGACAATGCTCCATAAAATGACTGTGTTACGAGAGTGTGTTACGCAGTTTGCACACACGTTCGTAAGTTCACAAACTTATAATATTTTCACTCCAGATTTTCAACAGTGCCATTGTTCTGCACCTCCTAATGAACAGTACAGCTGTCATTTTTCACATCCTGACCAAATTCTGTTTTCGCAGTTCTGGCGCAGAATAGTGCGGTCGCTGTGGAAAGTCCATGTTCAAGACACATTATGAAAATGACAGTGAATCTGTTCATTAGTAGATGTCCTAAAATGCCTATGTTGAAAATTTGGGGACGAAAGTCAATAAAATGAGTATTTTATGAGCGTGTGTTGCACAGTTTGCATGTACGCTCGTGACTTTGTGAATTTGTGAATTTGTAATAGTTTCGCTCCAGTCGTTTGTCATTGGCATTTTTCCATACCTCCTTATGAACAGTACAGCTGGCTGAAATGTGTTTTCATACATCTGGCACAGAATTGCACGATCGCTGTGTGAAATAAGTTTTCGGGACAGTTTGAGGAAATGACAGTGACAATATTTAGGAGCAGAGGTCCTAAAATGCCTACATTGAAAATTTGGTGCCGAAAGTCTCTAAAATGACTGTGTTGCAAGTATGCATTGCGCAGTTTCCATGTACTCTTGTAACTTCATCAATCTGCAATATTTTCATGCCACATTTTCACCACTGGCATTTGTGTACACCTCCTTATCAACAGTCCAGCTGTAATTTTACACAGCCTGCCCAAAACGCGTTTCCGCAGCTGTGGCACATAATGGCATGCTCGCCATGCAAAGTCACCTTTTGGGACACATTAACAAAATCACAGTGCTATGCATCTCTAGCTCCTCCATTGCCACTGCCAATGCCAGCGCAACAACATTCGGCACTGACAAATGCTTGTTTACATTTACCTCTGTCCTGCTCCCTAATGACTTCTCTACCTTGGTGTTTACCTCACTAATTACCGTGTTTTGTGGGGGGGAGGCTGGGATTTCCCTGTTCCTTTTCAGTGCCTCCCCCCTTGGCTAGTTTAAATGCTTGCCAATGAAGCATTTAAACCTCTCACCTAGGATCCTGGTTCCCCCTGGACAGATGCAGACCATCGCGCCAGTATAGGTCTGCATCCCTCCAGGTGGCCCCCAGTCCCCAGTGAAGCCAAAACCCTGAGCTCCACACCAGTTTTTCAATCATTCATTCATTGAATTCCCTGGTGAGCAGTACCCTAGCATCACCCTTGCCATAGACAGGCAGCACCTCTGACAAGGTTACCTTATGCGCTGCTTGTGTAAGGCCACTCCCCAGCTCTACAAACTCCTCTTGCACTGCTCTGATCCCATTCCTAGCCAGGTCATTTGTCCCTAGGTGGACAATGACATCCAGCTCCCTCCCTCGTGCAGCTGCTCTCATGATCCTGAGGATTCACTTCCTGTCCCTCCAAGCCATAGCACCAGGCAGGCACCTTACCTACCTTTCCCCTTCCTCCCCCCACTTCTAGCCCTCTAATGATTGAGTCACCTACCAGGAGTTGTTTTCTTCCCCTGTGGGGTCCCATGCCACCCTCCTGTGGGTCTTCTTTGTGAAGGTTTCCAGCATCCTTCTTGGTCTTCACTGCAGGTGCCTCCATAGAAGAACCACTATTCACCAGAAGATCGTATGAATTATGGAGAGGTACAGCTGGAGGGATGCAACTCTGTTCTGCCACCCTCTCCTTCCCTGAGCCCACCCTGGTCCAGCCTCTCCTCTTTCTTGGCAACCTCTGAGGTAGTGGCATTGGCCCTGATGGTCCCTGGGTGGGGGAGGAGGTTTCACGAATCCTAGCCAGGTCAGTTTGGAGATGGACAACCTCCTCCCTCAGACCAGAGAGGTGCTTGCAAATAGGGCAGCATTGCAGCCTCCAGAATGTCTCCCGGAACACTGCCGCCCCACATCCATAGCACTGCACCACTCCTATCATGTCTTATTTTGTGTCCCCTCTCCTGTTTCTCTGTATGCCTACTCTGTCCTCTCCTTACAACTCTCATCCTTCTTGTTCTGGGACAGCAACTTCCTATATTCTTCAGTAGCCTCCTTCTTTCTTGCTCAGTGTCATACTGCCAGCAGCTAGAGGGGAGAATGAGCTACTTTTTTCCTTTAGGGTTGACCAAACTAATGTTTCTCTATAATCCTTCCCTTTCTCCTGCCATACAGGAAGTGCCTGTTGTCAGTCAAATACAGTGGCTATAAAAGTAGAACTGGCTTAGGGTGGGTGGGATGGAGGGCAATTAGTAAGAAATAAGGCTAGCAACAGGAACTTGTAATTGGAGTCACCTGCTTTTATATTGTCTAAGCCACACCCCCAATTAAGCTCTCTCTCTCTCTCGCCAGTGGCGGCTCTACACCAGGGCCCACCAGGGCACGTGCCCTGGTAAAAAAATGCTGTGCCCCAGTTGGTGCCCCATATGGTGCAGAGATGCCCCCATAGTAACAATATATAAGTGCCCTGGCTACCATCTGTTGTGCCCCGGCTGTGCCCTGGTAACCATTTGTGGCTAGAGCTGCTGCTGCTCTCTCCTCTCCTACTGATTTAATAAAGTAAGTTGATACAGTACCCTTCCCAGCACAGAACACACACTGACTTTCTTTCTGTTCTTTTTTTTTCATAACCCTAAATAAGACCCCTTCTACTTCTAATAAAGTATCTGTCTGCTTAATCTCAACAGACACGGACTCCTGCTCAGATAGAAGTGTCAAATTAGTAAGAAAATGGTAGCTTCTTTTAGTTAGCTGCTTTCTGCTCTACAAGCAAGATTTCTGTCTTCCAAAGGCTAGCAATAGGAAGTTGTAATTGGAGTCACCTGCTTTTATATTGTCTAAGCCACACTCCAATTAAGCTCTCTCTCCTCCTACTGATTTAGCAAAGTAAGTTGATACAGTATCCTTCCCAGCACAGAACACACACCGACTTTCTTTCTTTTCTTTTTTAACCCTAAATAAGACCCTTCTACTTCTAATAAAGTATCTGTCTGCTTAATCTCAACAGACACTGACTCCTGCTGTGATAGCAGTGTTAAATTAGTAAGAAAATGGTAGCTGCTTTTAGTTAGCTGCTTTCTGCTCTACAAGCAAGATTTCTGTGTTCCAAAGGCTAGCAACTTTCTTAGATCCTTCCTGAATCTACCCTCCCCAGATTCTACTCATGCCCTCTTGTTTTTGACCAACTGTTCCTGCTGAATAGTTCCTCACAGTATACTTTCTATATTCCTTTTAGGAACCTCAGGGTGACACTGACCCTCTCTTTTGGCCTCCAATAAGTAAACATTTGGTGCCCTAAGCTGATCTTCACAAGATCTGCATTGTAGGCCCTGAAGTTATCGCACACTGCACTGTCACAAGCCTCTGCCTGTCTTTCTTTGGGGGAGGGGGCTCCAGAACTGGGCACAGTATTCCAGATGAGGCCTCACCAGTGATCTATACAGAGGCAGTATTACCTCTTTCCTCCTGCTATTGAAACCCCTCGCAGTACACCACAGCTTTCTGTTTGCCTTTCTGTAGGCCTTGTTCCATTGGATATTTCCATTGACTAGTTTGTTTTAGGTACTGTTGTCACTTATAATGGCTCCCATGTCCCTATATCCCTCTACCCTCTCTGATTATGAGGGATGTATCTCATTTTACCCTTTTAAAATGCTGTGTCCTGTGGCCAGCCCTGTGGCCTTGTGGTAGCGCTACTGTCCATCATGCTGGAGATCCAGGATTGGGAGCAATCTCAGGTCGGTAGGGGTCAGTCGTGGGGAGAGGATAGAGGGTCTGATGGACTGCTCTCCTCTTCCAGGGAGGGGAGGCTGTCGGCTCTGCCATGTGACTGCCACCAAGTGGAGACCTAGTGGTAGGACAATTAGGAAGCAACAAGAAAGGGAGGGTGCTGTGGGAATTCTGTAGTGTATGTGTGCCTTTACATATGTGCACCCCAGCAATAGTGAGGACATAAATCAGGAGGAAAATACATGGGGATGGGCTCATGAAGTCCTGCCTGTTTGGCTGTGGCACACTCTGTCTTCAAATTAGGGGCACACTGGATATGTGTGTGCTCTGTGGGTGGAGGCAGGGGTAGGAGGATGGCTCTCCATTTCCTGGCTTTACAATGCAGGAAATCCATGAGGGAACTAGCTCCTGGCTGGCAGAATTCGGAGACAGATGCAGCTCATGGGAACAGGGCTCATAGACTCCTGTCCAGCATGGGAGGATAAAAACCTTAATGGGAAAAAAATACTTAGTCCCATATCTGACCTTCATAGAAAAGGTCCTGTCTACAAAGGGAATGTGCTGTAAATTAAGTCTTTAAAGAAGAGATTCATAAAATGCAAAGATGCTTAAAAAAAGTTAACTTGTTACTAGTAACCACAATGGTTTCCACAGTGTTCTGAGCTTGTATCACCATATTTGAGGGTGTGCCCCTCATTCTGAGTGTCAGTGCCCGTCACTGTCCTTCATTTCGCGTGTCTGTGTTCCTTATTTCAGAAGGCTGGGAGATATGCATGTGTCTTCCTCTAAAGTAATACTCAACTTAACCACTCCCATTCAGTATTCTGTCCTGGGTTCTTGCACCCTATGTGTATTACCTTGAACATCTTAGTGCTGAATTTTGACTGCCAAACCATGGTCCACTTCTTTAACCTTTGCAGGTCCCTCTGTGACTCCCTTACCCCTCCTCACAGTCTACCATGCTGCTGAGCTTAGTGTAATCTGCAAAGAGACACATTTTGCCCTGTATCCCTTCTCCTGTGTCATCACTGAACATATTGAAAAGGACTGGTCCCAGGATTGACCCCTGCAGCACTCCACTCATGACTCCTTCTTCCTTGATTTGACCCCATTGACCACCACCCTCTGCTGCCTCCCCCTAGCCAGCTTCCCACTCATCTAGCTAGGTCCTTTGCTGCTCCCAGATCCTCTAACTTCTTCAGCAACCCTCTGTGTGGCATTGAGTTGAAAGCCTTTCTGAAGTTGAACTTCAGTAAATCTACTCTGGGGAGGAACCGTCTTGGAGCATTACCAGAAGGGCATTCCACTGGGAAGGAGCCAAGAAAGCAGAGGGTCTTTTACCCGCACAATACCTTGTTTTTGATATCCCAGGTAGGGTACTTAAGCAATAAAGCATGACAGGGCATTGGTGATACTAGGTTTACCGCACGGTCAGGGGCATAGCGAGGCATGAGGCAAAGTCAAGTGCCTTCAGCCCCTGAACACGGGGTAAACCTAGTACCACCAACGTCCCCTTCATGCCTTACTGCTTATAAAAAAAATCTGTCTTTCTTCACATTCAATACATGGCGTGATTGTTTACCATGCAACAGAAGAATTCAAAGCTCTGCATTATTCCAGTAGTAGAATGCCCCCCCAACACACAGAATGGTAACATGGAATACATGAATTCAAAATTCTTTAGGAGTTCCACTGACATACACACACAATCACACACATAGGCCTTAAGTAGAGCCAGAACCTCAATTTTATCTGTTGCCAGGTAAGGAGCAGGGAGTTCTCTGGCAAACTGGTAGGGACAGAAGGCGGATTTTTCATGTTTACCAAATAAACAGCAATAATGGAAACTCTGAATAGTACTTGATTTTTTTTTTATTTTGTACATGTGTGGGAAGGGGCTCTTGAGTGACAATAATATTTAAGCAATAGACCACAACAGGGTGTGGGTATATGGGTGCATTTACCACACCTGGTGTGGTTCAGTCATGAGGCCGCAGGCCAAGTGACTTAACCACACCAGAAGTGGTAAATCCACCCATATACCCACACACTGAAGTGGTATATTGCTATTATACAATGTTCCCCATTATTTTTGTTAAAAAAAATGAAAGAAAATTAGATTTTTTCCCTAATTTAAATTATTTTTATTGAATTTATTGTTGTGCCCGAAAAAATAGTTCCCTGTTGCTGGTAGAACCCCTTCCCCAACATGGTTAGAGAGACAGAGTGTGCATGAGACTTACATTTTGAATGACTCTGTAACCCCCCAACCCAGTCAGTGTTATGTTTAGAGCAAGAATAGAAGCGGTGCATGGCTTGATTTTCTTTTTAATTTTATTTTTACAGGCTCAGATAGCCTCACAGTTTGTAGTAGCTGTTGAGAGAGAGAGAGAGAGAGAGAGAGAGAGCTGCAGTTGTCATTTTTTGCTTCCAGGTTTGCAGTGGCTTTACCAGCTCCGGTTTGATTTTTGCGTCTGGGAGAATGTTTTTCTTTTGATCTGCAGTACTCTTGTTTTTTAAATTTACCGTGGCTGAGATTCATAAGTGGGGACGAAAATGGCAGCGGTTTCTTTTGATCTGTGAGGGCAGTAGTACTATCTGCAGGGTGGCACGAGCTAAGGTTGGCTGGCACCTTTTCCATTTGGTATACTGGTGGATTTATAATGCTGGAAAGGTGCCAGCCAACCAATCAGAGTGCAGCATTTGTCTGTTTGTACTTATGCCCTCACAGATCAAGATTCAAGTGCGGGCCTTGGAATCCCACACTGGGTCTAGCTGCAGCCTGTGATCACCATGGAGGTGAATGTGTGACTCTAGGGAGGATGGGCAAGGGATGCATGTCTGTTGCTCACTTCAGAGTAAGGAGCAGTATTATCACTGGCTGCAGAGGCAGTCTACTTATTTGCTGTCTCAGCCAGAGGACAGGTTCAGCTGTAGCAACCCCCATTACCAAGGAGGAGGAACAATGAGGAAAAAGAAAGATAACATGTTTTGTAAGTCTTAATTTTCTACTCCCACTGTATGTATAGTCCAAAGTGAAGTTTTGTAGCATCTACACAACTTTGTCCATAACCGAGCAGTGTTCACTTTATATAAAACCTCTATTTTTGTGTATTGCACTTATCTTACCTCTGACTTTCCTTGGCTTCAGGTCACAGTTTCCCTGCCTGTCAAGATTTCAGCTCAAACTGTTCCTCCTAGGCCTCTATACTCCGAGTAACTCTTCCCTTTCACATGCACATTTTAGATGGCTAAATATACTTTTTCTTTTGGTTAAATGTCTGATTCTTATAAAATGGAAATCTACCCTTGTTCCCTCTCTCAATACACCTCACTAGACCATCTTTCCCATGTTATTTATGACCGACTCACTGTATATGATCGGTGCTGGCAGGATTACCTTCAAAATTCATTGAAATGGCTGGTTCTTAAGAACCTAATCCTCAAGACCTATTTAGCTTTCCTTTTGGTATATCTTTACTCTGTTAATTAGATCTGGTCTCTCTAACACTCTGTGCACAGATATCTCCCCTCTTTTTCTTTCCCACCCTACTTCTTTCTTCCTTTTTCTACCCTGCACTATTTTCAACCTTCAACATACATCTCTTTTATTTGTATTCCTCCTCTACTGTATAATGTTTGTATTCTTATACAGTGGCGTGAAAAAGTATTTGCCCCCTTCCTGATTTTCTCTATTATTGCATATTTGTCACACTGGATGTTTTCAGGTCTTTAGACAAAATATAATATTAGATAAAGGGAACCTGAGTGGACAAATAACACTTTTTTTTTTACTTATTTCATTTATTTAATGAAAAAAGTTAACCAACACCAACTGGCACTGTGTGAAAAAGTAATTGCCCCTAGTTAAATCAACCCAATTAAGGGATAATTAGAGTCAGCTGATTGAACACAGCCAGGCTTGATTACAGCCAGCCCTGCTCAATATAAACCTCACTTATTTTGGCCCTTACCATCAGAGTCATATTGCCAGCACAAAGATTCAACAAGCACATTATGCCATGATCAAAGGAAGTTCCTGAAAAGATCAGAAAAACATTTTGTTGCCCTCCATCAGTCTGGAAAGGGTTACAAAGCTATTTCTAAGGCTCTGGGACTCCATCAAACCACAGTGAGAGCCATAATCTCCAAATGGAGAACACTTGGAACAGTAGTGACCCTTCCCAGGAGTGGCGGCCTGCCAAAATTACTCCAAGGGCGAGTGTAAAATCATCCAAGAAGTCTCAAAGGATCCTAAACAACATCCAAAGAACTGCAGGCTTCTCTTGCCTCAGCTAAGGTCAGTGTTCATGACTCCACAATCAGAAAGAGACTGGGCAAAATAGGCTTCATGTGAGAGTAGCAAGGCAGAAACCCCTGCTAACCAAGAAGAACATAAATGCTCGTCTCTCATTTGCCAAGAAGCACCTGGATGATCCACAAGCCTTTTGGGAAAATGTTCTATGGACAGATGAGTCCAAAGTGGAACTTTTGGACAACATGGATCCCATAATGTCTCGCGTAAAGCAAACACAGCATTCCACAGTAAGAACACCATACCGACAGTCAAACATGGTGGTGGTAGTGTGATGGTGTGGGGATGCTTGCTGCCCTAAGGACCTGGATGACTTGCCATAATTAAAGGAACCATGAATTCTGCTCTGTACCAGAAAATTCTTAAGGAGAATGTCCAGTCATCCTTCCGTCAGCTGAAGCTGAGCGTGGTTGGGTCATGCAGCAAGACAATGATCCAAAACACAAAAGCAAGTCCACATCAGAATGGCTAAAAGAAGTAAAATTAAAGTTTTAGAGTGGCCTAGTCAAAGTCCAGACTTAAACCCAACAGAGATGCTGTGGCAGGACCTGAAGCGAGCAGTTCATGCTTGAAAACCTACCAAATGTTACTGAATTAAAGCAGTTCTACGAGGAAGAGTGGGTTAAAATTCCTCCACAGCGATGTGAAAGACTGATATTGAATTATAGGAAGTGTTTGGTTGCAGTCATTGCAGCTAAATGTGGCGTAACCAGTTATTAAGTGTAAGGGGGCAATTACTTTTTCACACAGTGCCAATTGGTGTTGGTTAACTTTTTTTCATTAAATAAGTGAAATAAAAAAAAACAAGTGTTATTTGTTCACTCAGGTTCCCTTTATCTAATATTACATTTTGTCTAAAGACCTGAAAACATCCAGTGTGACAAATATGCAATAATAGAGAAAATCAGGAAGGGGGCAAATACTTTTTCACGCCACTGTAGGTATCACTTCATGTAATGGTTTGAAAGCTTGCTATAACTGGTTCTCGTACTCATCTTGTACTTAACTGATCTCTCTGAATTCATAATACTTTAATAACTGTAACTCTTTGTTCACTACTTATGATAAAAATGAGACAGACTCTAATTTTATATATATGTACAGTATATTTAAGGCATCCTCATTATATTCAACCTAAACTATGTATTTTGTTAAGTGATACCCTTTTGTAATCTATATGAGCTTTCCCTTTCATTATGTATGCCTGTATGTCTTTATATACTTATAATGAATAAAAAGATAAACTCAAAAAAAAAAGATTTCAGCTCAGTTACTTCAGTACTGTTCAAGATTCTTTACACCAGATGCTGTGACTATCTTCCTCAGTCTTTACCTAAAGTGGTTTTGTATAAGGTAAAACACTGCTGGGGCCTGGATGTAGTGGTGCACATGCCACAAAATGTCATTTAAGACTACATATACAGTAGTGGTAGAAAATAAAGATTTAGAAAAAATGTGAATATTGGTCTGAACCTCTTCCTTTTTGCTCTTTTCTCATGGTATTGTCGGCAGTTCCCAAGATCAATCTGATTTCCTTTCAATGACATGGGCAACCTGAAGTTACACCCTCCATCATTTTTGCAAAAACTGTTAACCCCTAGGTTTCTGGTTAGTTTTTTGTTGTAGTATTTTTTACTTCTGACCATTACACGTTTTAGACATTTATTAAATGGAAACAAGAACACTTGAAATCTAGATGAAACAAAACCCAAAAGTATGCCATATTTAACATTGGTAGACCTGTGAGGCCTCACAAGCTGCACATCCAGGAAGACATAAGGGATATTAAAAAAAACAAAAGGGCTTCTGGCCTGGGTGTACACTTTGAGACACCACAACAGTAATTCAAAGGACTTTTCTTTGCCAGTCATGAATGTATCAGATCCAATATATGAGGTGAAAATGATCTACTGTGTAAAGAAGCCAGATGGATTTACAGTATGGGTTGTTTATTTCTGCAAGGCCTTGATGAGTAAACTTACTTGGTTCCTTTTTTGTGAACTAACACTATCAGTGTTAATGTCCTGTTTAACCCTTAGGCTGTCAACTGAAATAGAATGTATAGGAATTCTGGACTGATATATCAGTCTACGACCCTGCAAGGGTTAAGTATAGATTATTGGATGTTACCCCGTCCCTCTTTCCTTACTTCCTCCTCCTCTATTCTTCCCCCTTTTCTTCTCCCCCTTCTTTTTCTCCACTTCTGAACCCCTCCTTATTTCCTCTACCTTTTCTCTTCTTTTCCACACTGCTTTCCCTTTATAAAGATTCCCTTCCCTAACCCCTTCCCCTATTATAGTCGTCAGGATCAATAGTACAAATCTGACTTCAGACTTTTATTAGCAATTTTAATTTTCTTGTGCACATGCGTAAAGCAAACATATTGGTAGTGCACTGGCAGTGTAGGGGCAGTAAAGGTATGCTGTATAAGCCAATGGCTATAGAAATGTGGGAGGCTTGCTAATCAAACACCAGTGTTGGGAAGGCTGATGATGACAGTGTTGAGCTGGCTGATGGGCATAAACTTGTGTCATAGAAACATAGACTATGATGGCAGATAAGGACCACTTGGCCCACCTAGTCTGCCCATTTCCCTACCAACAGGAAAAGCTGCAGATCCTAGTTAACCAACAGCCTATTTCTTCCTACCCCTGCACAAAAAATGCCTTATGTCTGTCCTATGCATTCTTGAACTCTCCCACAGTTTTAGACCCCACAGCCTCCTCAGGAAGGCTGTTCCATGCATCCACCACCCTCTTTGTGAAAAAATACTTCCTCACATTGCCCCTGAACTGCTCCCCATCTTCAAATTGTGTCCCCTTATTCTTGTACTTCTCTATTTCTGAAAGATGCTACCCTCTTGAACTTTATTGATTCCACGGAGGTACTTAAAAGTTTCTATCACATCCCCCCCCCCTTTCCTCAAGAGTATGCATATTAAGCTCCTTTAGTCTCTCCTCATATTGCTTCTCTTGCAGACCCTGCACCATTTTAATTGCCTTCCTCTGGACTGCCTCTATCCTGTCTGTGTCCTGGGGAGATGGGGACTCCAGAACTGGATGCAGTGCTCCAGATGGGGTCTCACCAACTGTCTGTACAGAGAGATAACAACTTCCTGTTTTCTGCTGGTGATGCCTCTCCCTATATATCCAAGTATCCCCCCAGCCCTCCCTACTGCCTTCTCAGATTGTTTGCTAACTTTAAGGTCATCTGATATGATTACCCTCAGGTCCCTTTCCATTTTTATGTTGGCATGCTTGCGCAGCCAACATCTTGCGGTACTGCAGATTTGGAAGCACGGTCACTGTTGGGCAAATGCAGGGCATGCACCAATAGGTGCGTCCCGCATTCCTCAATCAGCCAACAGCAGAGGCCAACACCCTGTCTTACCCCTAGCTAATGAGGTGAAGAGATCAGAGAAAAGGTTCGCTGCAATGAGACTGAAGCTCTCTGCAGCATGACCACAACACGGCTCCTCCTACACGCAGGCAACATGGCGGAAGTGACTGTTGCTGTTGCTTGTCAACACCCCGTTTATTGTGTGCTGATGGGGGTGCCCAATCCCTGTCGGCATCATGTAACCCCTCCTTTTTTTGCCTGTCGAGGGGGTGCCCAATCCTCCTTGGCTCCTGCGGCCCCCCCTTCCTTGTTTGCCGATGTGGCTACCCAATCCCCCATCAGCTAAAGCACCCACCCACACACACACACACACACACACACACTCAGGTGGCATGTTGGGAGCTCACCCCAGCATGCCAAAGCACCTATTAAAATGAAAACGGTCCCCTGATATTTTTTTTAAACCTGTAAAGCAAAAACAGTCCCTCGTACTCTTCCAACCCCCCTACCAAAACCTGCACCCACCCACTCGCACCCTGTCTTCCCACCCCCACCCCATGCCTCCGTTGGTGATGATCTTGATTGGACCGGAGGCTGCGTGTGCACTCTTCAAAGCCGACCGCAAACTGAGGAAATGCCGTAAGCTGTATAATGGAATAAATAAGAGTTTTTCAACTTTATTGCATATCTCAGGCATCCTGGGGAATTTTTACACCAAATTTTCAACATGGGGTTTTTGGGACCCCTCCTCATGAATTTTGACACTGTAATATCGTTTACCGGTCCAAAAGGTGATTTCACAGTCACTTGGGAATCACCTTTTGGGACAGATGTCGAGATGACAGTGTCACTATTCATGGTGGGCCTCAAAAAGCCTATGTTGCAAATTTGGTGGACAAAATCCAAAATGGACGTTTTACACGCATGATGCATAGTTGCCACGCAGGCTCAGAATTCCATGAATTCACAATATTTTCATGCCAGATTTTCAACATTGTAATTTTTATACACCTCCTTGTGAACAGCACAGCTGTCATTTTTCACATCCTGGCTGAAATGTGTTTCCGCACTTCCGGTGCACAATTGTGCGGTCGCTATGGGAAATCAGTGTTCAGGCCAGATTATGAAAATGACAGTGACACTGTTCATGAGCAGAGGTCATAAAATGCCTATGCTGAAAATTTGGTGATGGTACTCCATAAAATGACATTGTTATGAGTGTGCATTTGCAGATTGCATGCACGCTCGTAACGTCGTGCATTTGTAATATTTTTACTCTGGATTTTCACACCTCTTGATGAACAGTACAGCTGTCATTTCACATATCCTGCCCAAAATGTGTTTTCACATGTCCGATGCAGAATAGCGCGGTCACTGTCCGAAATCACTTTTGGGGACAGTTTGAGAAAATAACAGTGACACTGCATATAAGCAGAGGTGTTAAAATGCCTATGTTGAAAATTTGGTGCTGAACATCCATAAAATGACTGTGTTACAAGCGTGCGTTGCGCATTTCCCACGCACCCTTGTAACTTTGCACATTTGCAATATTTACATGCCACATGTTCAACACTGGCATTTTTTTGCACCTCCTTATGAGCTGTACAGCTGTCATTTTTCACATCCTGCCCAAAATGTTTTTCCACTCTGCACTACCAAAGCCAATGCCAGCGCGACAACATTCGGCATTGACAAATGCTTGTTGTTGTTACTACACCCCCCCCCCCCATTGTGTAATCTTTCCCTGGGTTTTTGTTTCCCAAGTGCATTATTCTGCACTTCTTTGCATTGAATCCAAGCAGCCATACTTCTGACCATTCCTCCAACCTTACCAAGTCCTTTCTCATCCTTTCCACACCTCCTTGTGTGTCAACCCTGTTGTAGATCTTTGTGTCATCTGTAAAGAGGCATACTTTTCCTTCCAGTCCCTCTGCAATGTCACTTATAAAGACATTAAAAAGAACTGGACCCAGTACTGAACCCTGCGGTACCCCACTAGTAACCTCTCTTTCTTCAGAGTGAACTCCATTTACAATTACCTTCTGTGTCCTGTTGTCCAGCCAATGTTTTACCCAGACTACCACCCTGGGACCCACTCCGAGGCTAGTTAATTTGGCTATTAATCTTTTGTGTGGAACTGTGTTAAATGCCTTGCTAAAGTCTAGGTAGGCCATGTCCACAGCCCCTTCCTGGTCTATTACTTTGGTCACCCAGGCAAAGAAATAAATTAGATTCATCTGACATGACCTTCCCACTGTGAACCCATGCTGGCTTGGGTCCTGTGCCCCACTGGCCTCTAGGTACTCAACAATTCTTTCATTCAGAAGTGATTCCACCACTTTCTGTACCACAGAGGTCAAACTGACAGGTCTATAGTTTCTTGCCTCTGTCTTGGTCCCAATTTTGTGAAGGGGAATCACATCTGCCTTTCTCCAGTCTTCAGGTACCACACCATCCTCCCATGATTTGTTAAAAGAGGTAGTCAGTGGTTTCACTAGTTCTCCCCTTAATTTTTTAAAAATTCTGGGGTGAATTCTGTCAGGCCCCACTGCTTTGTCCACCTTCAGTTTTAGGAGTTCTTTCAGAACCCTTTCTTTTATAACAGGACTGGGATCAACCCCCTATCCAGAGTGCTTCTGTTAATTGAATTAGGCACCTCCCCCTCCTCCTCTTTTGTGAATATGGAGCAGAATTATTTGTTCAGTATCCCTGCTTTTTCACTGTCCCTCTCTGCCCACCCACCGTCCATTCTATTCAGCCTCACTATCCCTCTCTTTGTCTTTCTACGCTCCCTGATGTACCTATAAAATGTTTTACCCCCCCTTCTTAACCAAATTGGCTATCTTTTCCTCAGTTTGGGCCTTTGCTATTCTGACTTCCCTCCCTGCTTCCTTCTGCCTTAACTGGTACAGCTCTCTGTTCTGCTCCTTCTGTGCTTCCTTATACTTCCTGAATGCTATCTTTTTCTCCCTGACCTTCCCTGCCACCTCTTTCGAGAACCATAGTGGCTTTTTCTTTCATTTTGATTTGTTTATTTGCTTCACACAAAGGCTTGTTGCCTCTGTGATGGCAGTTTTGATGTTTCCCCATTGTTGCTCCACCCCTCCTTCTAGCCTGTTTGCTAGAGCTTTTCTAAGGCACTCTTCCATCTTGCCAAAGTCAGCCCTCCAGAAGTCCAGTACCCTCATTTTTGTATGGCTTGACCCTGTAGCTGAGTTTATTGTGAACCACACTGTTTGGTGGTCACTTGTTCCCAGATGGCTACCCACTTCTAGATCTGCGATCCTCTCACTGTCCCCATTTGAGAGTATGAGGACTAAGATTACTCCCTCACAAGTGGGTTCCAAAACTAGCCGTCTGAGACATGCCAACTGTAGGGCATCGAGAATGGCCCTGCTCTTGGATGTGGCTGCAGCAAATGTGCCCCAGTTTACATCTGGCATATTCAGGTCTCCCATCAACAGTATCTCCCCTTTTTCTGCCATCCTAAGAATGTCTTCTATCATATCCTTGTCCATTCCCTCCCCCTGACATGGGGATCTGTATGCAACCCCTGTGCGGATTGTGGTGCCATTTCCAGTGTTTAAGGAGACCCACAGTGCCTCCTCTCCTCCCTGTTTACTCTTTTGTTCAGTTGCTTTTATCCCTTCCCTTACATAGAGAGCTAGTCCTCCCCCTCTTCTCACCTCCCTGTCTCTCCTGTAGGTTGTGTACCCTGGTATGTTAACATCCCAATCATGGTTCTCTATGTACCATGTTTCTGTGACTGCTACGATATCCATGCATCCCTCTTCCATCAAGGCCACCAGTTCATTGAGCTTGTTGCCCAGACTACAGGCATTGGTACTCATTACCCTTTATTTCCTGATGGCCTTACCCCTTTTTTCCCCATCCCTGTACTTATTTCCTTTGTCACTTTCTCCTTTTAACCCTGCCCTTCTCCCTATTGACATCTCTAACTTGGTGTTTACCTCACTTACTACCCTGGCTTTTCAGGGTGCTAGGATTTTCCCACTCCTTTCAAGTGCCTCCCCCCTTGGCTAGTTTAAATGCTCACCAATGAAGCATTTAAACCTATCACCTAGGATCTTGGTTCCCCTCCTGGACAGATGCAGACCATCATGCCAGTATAGACCTGCATCACTCCAGGTGGACCCCCAGTCCCCAGTGGAGCCAAATCCCTGATCTCTGCACCAGTTTTTCAACCACTGATTGAATCCCATGGTGTGGAGCACCCTAGTCTCACCTATGCCATAGACAGGCAGCACTTCTGAGAAGGTTACCGTGCGTGCTATTTGTCTAAGGCCCCTCCCCAACTCCACAAACTCTTCCTGTACTGCTCTGATCCCTTTCTTAGCCAGATCATTTCTTCCTAGGTGGACAATGACATCCAGCTCCCTCCCCTGTGCAGCTGCTTCGGTGATCCTGAGAATTCGCTCCCTGCCCCTCCAAGCCATGTCACCAGGCAGGCACCTTACCTCCCTCTCCCCTTCCTCCCCTAGTTCTACCTTCCTGACAATGGAGTCCCACACCAGGAGTTGTAGTTCAAAGGATGCAGTTGCACCAATCACATAGGTTTTGCACCCATTAGCCAGCTAACAGACTTCATTATCAGGCTTTCAAGATGAACATCAAGCCTCACAGTGTCTCCCTGTGTGTGTTTTTCACACCTTTAGAGGTTTCCCCTAGTGACAGACAAGAGATTGGAGACCATCTCTTTCAAAGCACAAAACAAACTGGGAAAAAAGCACTCAGCATGCAGAACATGAATATAATGTCATCAACTATGTTAATAGCATGTCAGTAAGGAACAGAAAACATCAGAAATAGTTTATTTAAATTACATGTTTGTTTATGTTCCCTTTAAAATTTTTATTACACTGCAAACAAACATTCGGTATTGACAAATGCTTATTATATTTGTAGTTGTGTACTTGTTGCCATTATGGTCTGCTTCCACTGTGTATAGTTTTATGCTACTGTAACCCCTAGGTGGCACAATCCCAAGGGTTACTACCCCTGCCTGCTTGGCTAGTAGCAGGTTAAGGGGCCTAGGTTCGATGATGGGTGCCTCCACCCAGAGGTCAGGGTTGGTAGTGGTCAAACTAGCTTGGGCACAGCCCTCTGGGACACTGTGACCCCCCTCAATTCCCACTAGTGGCCCACACAATACATAATGAGTACCTTCACAATTGACACTTACCAACAGGGCCGATTTCTCCAGTTCGACCCTGAGGACCCCCTTTAAAACAAGGTTAGGCAGCACAAATCACAACAGTACAGTACCCCCAATACAAATGGAAACCACAGTCAGATTAAATGCAGAAACAGTAAGATATGATTTATTCAGGGGGGTTTAACAAGGATAGGGGCAATCAGGTTAATTAGCTTACTCTCTATAATAATCATACTGTTATGCATGCAGTACAGAATTCCCCCATACTGTCACACACACACTGGGTATCCAGGTGAAAGGCAGATGGGCTAGCCAGGATCATTGCTTGGGGAAGGTTGGCGTCGCAGCTGGGTGGGTCCCTGTGATGGAAAAAATAACATGCACACACACAATTTATGCTGGAGGGCTCAGTTCGTGGAAAGAAAAGCACAAGACAATCAGATGACACACTTTGATTCAAGAAAAGTTGCAGGGAGCTATCCTGATAACTACTCACAGTACCCAGGCTGAACACAGGAGGGATGATGCGTGTTCTGGATTGCTAGAAGGAGCAGGATAGCAAGACAAGGCCCTCATGGCAGGGCCCAACGGCAGGTGAAAACAAGCAGATTCAGTCCGATGCAACTGGGAACAGCTTCCTGCAATCAGCACACAGTTTACAGCAAGAGGGGATCCGATCACATTCCCCTTCCAGCACATAGCACATTCATATGTAAAGAAAGTTTACTGTACCAGACAGGCGACTCCTCGGTCCCGATCACAGAATCACTGCTAAACCCGGGAGCACTACAGTAGCTAAAGTTCTTGACAGGCTTATCGCATTCAGCAAAATCTTCAGTCTTCTACAGGTTAAGTCTGGTTATAAATCAGCAGCTTGCTTCGTTCTCTACAAATTTGGATTCAATCCAAGAAAGTCCTCTTCTCCCTCTCAGGGCAGAAAGCAGGCTAGTAGGCCAGAAATCAGGCCTTCCATGGGTCTCCTGCATGAACAACGCTGCAAACGGCCGCTGGAACACACAGAGGTGCTGCTCCTGCAGCTTCCAACTCGAATCTGGCTTGCCAGCAGACAGCTCAGGGTCTTTCATTCAGATTCAAAAGGTTCGGTTGGTCGGTTCAGATGTCAGTCACAGCACGGCTCCCTCTATAGTTGCAAAAAGGCACCAGCAGTCCAGAAACTACAACTCCCAGAGTCTCACTCCACACAGCCCCATTTCAGCAGGCTCCATTTGAGAGTCCCAAGTACTGACTGGTCCCATTCGGCAGTCCGGGACCAAAATGGTGGCACTAAACAGAAACAGTCCTTGCTGCAAGAAGGCAGGTTAGAACAAACTACATTTTTACTATTATTTACACGGTCTACCAGCAATCAGTTACATCTTTCAAAAGGGCTCACTCTGCACATTTAGCGATGGCAGAAACAGAGCGATTATTCAGCAGCCCGGGCGGGACTTGGGCATAGAAACACACAGTCCCCCCATTCAAACTAATTATGACTGCAAGCAGGCAGCCCTTAAAGAAACAGTACATGGAAGCTTTAACAGCACTCACAAGCAACACCATTTAAATGGCTTTAATGCCGAACAACATCCAGACTCTGAGTAAATAAGCAAGCTCTTGGAAGACTTTTGGGAACCCCCATTTACAGGGGGGTTGCACTACTATTTTGCTTGTTTTCTTCTTAATATTACTTGCATTAGTCTATTTCTCACAGATGCTTCGGGTTCAATCTTAGCCTACACAAGTGCCAAAAATGAAATTGGAACCTGATGCTATTTGAAGATGAGTTAAAGGAAATGATCTTCTTCGCTGTTTGGCAGGCTTATGGAAGTTCTTATGATACCCAGTGCTGAAGACCTACTGTATTAGTCTAGTCTGTGCATTTGCTTTATGAAGTCTGAGGTGTTCACCTTCAACCTCACTTGTGTCTCAATAGTGCCTTGTATGCCATTGATCTAAATAATTTTGTGTATCATTATACAGTGATGTAGGTTGTAAATTGCACTCTCCTTTTTATGTTGGCTTGCGTGCACATGCAAGCAACATCTTGTGGTAGTTGCATATTTCAGAGGTGTTTCAGTGTTGTGGCCAATGCAGGAGACACTTAAGTGGGTACGTCCTTCAGCCGTCAATCAGTGACCATGCAGGCGATGACATAAAACTTCAAAGAGAGCAAAAAACTTGAAAGAAATGTGCCGCTGCAATCATGAACAGTTTTATCATTGTAGCAGCACCCCCCAACCTTGTCAGCTACTGCAGCCGAGCACTCTGTTCCTGGGCCGTGCTCCAGGAGCAAGCGGTTGGCTCCTGCCACCAAGCACTTGGTGCCAAGCTTTGCTTCAGGAGTAAGGCATTTGTTTAGTGTGTCTTTACTGGTGAAACATTTCAATAAATATGGCAGCTCCTGCCACCTGCCACACATTCCACAGAAAGCTGACATGGGGGGTGCCCAATTCCCGTGTTGGCATGTATCCCCCTGCCTCCATTAATGTGGCACATTGGGAGCCCACCCCAGTGTGCCAAAACCATGGTTTAATGTTTCTGACAAAGGGGTGCCTACTCCCAGTGATGGATGCGTGCCCCCAGGCCAAACCTGTCTGTGTTATTTGTGACATCGGGGTGCCCAATCCCCGTGTTGACATGCACTCCCCCCACACACTGTTGTGGCACACTGGGAGCCCACCCCAGTGTGCCTAAATGCTGCACCCCCAGCCCAAACTCATCTGTGTTATTTGCCAACATCAGGGTGTCCAGTCCTCGTGTCGGCATGCACTCCCCCCCACACTGTTGTGGCACCCCAGTGTGCCTAAATGCTTTTAATTTTTTCTCTCTAAAATAAAGAAAATAGTCCCCTGAAGTTTTTTTTTTACCTGTAAACAGAAAACATTCCATCGTTGTGTCCCCATCCCCCTCCCACATCCCAACCCTCCCTCTGAGCACCCAGCTCCCCGCACCCTCCCCTCACCCCATACTTACTCTGGAGGTTGGGAGTAGTGATCTTCTCTGGACTGGAATGCATTTGCACTCTTCAAAGTTGAACTGCGAAGTGAGGAATCCGGTAAACGCTGTATAATGGGAGTCAATGGGGGTTTCAACTTAGGTTGATATCTCAGCCATTTTTAGGAATTTTGGCCCCAAATTTTCAGCTATGGGATTCTTGGGATCCCACCTCATGATCATGTCATGGTCATTTTGTTTCTCAGTCCCAAAAAGTAATTTAGCTGTCACTGCATAGAATGACCTTTTAGGACTGAGTAACAAAATGGCAGTTCCACTGTTAATGAGGAGGGGTCCCAAAAAGCCCATGTTGAAAATCTGGTGAAAAAATTCCCAAAAATGACCACATTATGAGTGTGAGTTGCACATTATGTATGCACGCTCGTAACTCTGCCAATTTTTTATATTTTCACTCCAGATTTTCAACATTGCCATTTTTTTACACCTCCTCAGAACAGTACAGCTGCCATTTTTCACATCCTGCCTAAAATGTGTTTAACGCCTGTGTTACAGCATTTATTTATTTATTAGCTTTTGGTAACCAGGTAAGTGCACTAGGCAACAATCCTGCCTATTTTCAGACACGACCCGGGACAGTACAAGATGGAATACAAAATAAGCACAAATTGTACAAGTTCATACATAAAACAACAACAAGAATGGCGTACTCGCTTTGGGAAATCAAATTTTGGGACAGATTAATACAATCACAGTGTCACTGTTCATGAAGGGAGGTCCCAATATACCCATTTTGAGAATTTGGTGGAAAAATTCCAGAAAATGATTGCGTCACGGGCATGCAGTGCGCAGTTTCTATGCACACTCTTAACTTTGCTGGTTTTCATATTTTCACTCCAGATTTTCAACATTGATATTTTTTCACACCCCCTCATGAACAGTACAGCTATCATTTTTCACATCCTGCCAGAAATGTGTTTCAGCACCTGTTGCATGGAATGGCACAGATGCTGTGCGAAATCACCTTTCAGGATTGAGTAACAAAATGATAGTACCACTGTTCATGAGGTGGGGTCCCAAAAAGCCCATGTTGAAAATTTCAAGTGAAAATACCAACAAACGCCCCACCCTCTAGAGACTGACAAGAGTTGGTGTGCTTGTCTGAGTTGGGTGAAGGGTACTGTTATCTGTATAGTTAGCAAGGTGAAGAAGAGAGCTGTAAATTAGAGTGTATGGCTTAGGCAGCAGAAAAGCAAGTGTTTACATTTAAAACTGCCCTAAATAGCTTTTGGCAGAGAGCAGCAAGAGGAAGGAGGTGCTGCTAGAACATTATTTCTCTACTACTGGGACTGTATAGACCTCCCACCATTAGCCAGTTCTACTTTTATAGACACTGGATTTGACTGAGAACAGGAACTTCCTGTTTGGGAGCAGGAAGGGAGTGATCACAGAGGCACAAAAGACTCATCATCCTAGAAGGAAAAGAGTAGCTCACCCCCCCCCCCCAGATGCTGGAGGTCTGACTCTGAGCAAGTAAGAAGGAGACTACTGAGAAATACAGGAACTTCCTGTCCAAGAACAGGAAGGGCAGAAGCCTTTAAGGGCATGAAGGCACTAGGAAAGTAGGGAGAAAACAAACAAAAAAAGAGGAAACAGAAAGAGGAAAGAGTAAGCATACAAAGTAACAGGCGAGGAGCCACAAATAAGACACGATGGGAGTGGTGCAGTGCAGTGCCTGTGGAGCGGCAGTCTTCCGGTCTTCCGGGAGACATTCTGGAAGATGCGGTGTTGTCCCATCTGTAGGCACCTCTCTGGGCTGAGAGAGGAGGTTGTTTGTCTCCAGGCTGAGTTGGCCAGGATTCGGGGAACCTCCTCTCTGATCTAGGGACCACCAGGGCTGCTGCTGCTACCTCACAGGTTGCCAAGAAGGAGGAGTGGTTGGACTATACTGGGCTCAGGGAGGGTGAGGGTGGTGGAACAGAGGTGCATCCCTCCAGTTGTACCTTTCCACAATTCATATGCTGTTCTGGCAGAGCATGGTTCTTCTATGGAGGCACCCACAGTGGAGCCCAAGGAGGATGCTGGGAAGCTCTACAGAGGAGATCCACAGGAGGGTGGCAAGGGACACCACAGGGGAAGGAAACAACTTCTAGTGGGGCACTCAATTGTTAAGAGGGTAGAACTGGGGGAGGAAGAGGAGAGGGAGGTAAGGTGCCTTCCTGGTGCCATGGCTTGGAGGGACAGGGAATGAATCCTCAGGATCACTAGAGCAGCAGCAGCAGTACAGGAGAGGGAGCTGGACATAATTGTCCACCTATGGACAAATGACCTGACTGGGAATGGCATCAGAGCAGTGCAGGAGGAGTTTGTGGAGTTGGGGAAGGGTCTTAGACAAGTAGAACTCATGGTAACCTTCCTGGAGATGCTGCCTGTCTATGGCATGGGTGAGGCTAGGGTGCTCCACACCATGGGATTCAGTGAGTTGTTGAAAAACTGGTGCAGAGCTCATTGTTTTGGCTTCATTGGGGACTGGGGTCCACCTGGAGGGATACAGGCCTGTACTGGTACGATGGTCTGCATCTGTCCAGGAGGGGAATCTGGATCCAGGTGATAGGTTTAAATGCTTCATTGGCGAGCATTTAAACTAAACAAGGGGGGAGGCACTGAAAAGAACAGGGAAATCACAGCCCCACCCCAAAAAACAGGGTAGTTTGCGAGGCAAACACCAAGGCAGAGAAGTCCATAGGGACAAGGACAGGGGTAAATGGAGAAAAAGGCAAAGACAGTAAGGACAGGGATTGAGATAAAAGGGGTAAGGCCATCAAAAAGTGGAGGGCAATGAGTACCAATGCCTGTAGTCTGGGTAACAAGCTCCCTGAACTAGTGGCCTTGATGGAAGAAGGATGCCTGGACATTGTGACAGTCACAGAAAGATGGTCACAGAAAACCATGACTGCGATGTCAACATACCAGGGTACACAATCTACAGGAAGACAGGTAAAAGAGAAGGAGGATTAGCTTTCTATGTAAGGGAAGGGATCAAAACAATGGAACCAAAAGGTAAACAGGGAGGAGAGGAGGCACTGTGGGTCACCCTGGAGACAGGAAATGGCACCACAATCTGCACAGGGGGTTGTATACAGACCCTGCCTCAGGGTGAGGGAATGGACAAGAAAATGATAGAAGGGATCCTTAGGATGGCAGAAAAAGGGGAGATATTGTTGATGGGGGACATGAACATGCCAGATGTTAACTGGAGCACTTTTGCTGAAGCCACATCCAAGAGCAGGGACATTCTCGATTCCCTACGGGAGCATGCATCAGACATCTAGTGTTGGAACCCACTCAGGAGGGAGCAGTCATAGACATGGTACTCTCAAATGGGGACAGAGAGAAGATCTCAGATTTAGAAGTGGGTAGCCATCTGGGAACAAGTGACCACCAAACAGTGTGTTATACGATAAACACAGCCATCGAGTCAAGTCATACAAAAAGTGAGGGTACCGGACCTTAGGAGGGCTGACTTTGGCAAAATGAGAGAGTGCCTCAGAAAAGCACTAGCAAATGGGCAAGAAGGAGGGATGGAGGAACCATGGGAAAAATCAAAACTGCCATTATAGAGGCAGCAAGCCTTTGTGTAAAGCAATTAAACAAATCAAAATGAAGGAAAAAACCACTATGGTTCTCAAAAGAGGTAGCGGGGAAGGTAAGGGAGAAAAAGACAGCATCCAGAAAGTATAAGGAAACACAGAAGGAGCAAGACAGAGAACTTTACCAGTTAAAGCAGAAGGAAGTGGGGAAGGCAGTCAGAATAGCAAAGGCCCAAACTGAGGAAAAAATAGCCAACTCAGTTAAGAAGGTACTGTAGATAAAACCTGTTATAGGTACATTAGGGAGCAGAGAAAGACCAAGGGAGGGATAGTGAGGCTTAAAAAAATGGACGGTGGGTGGGCACAGGGTAACAGTGAAAAAGCAAGGATACTGAACAAATACTTCTGCTCAGTATTCACAAAAGAAGAGGAAGGAGAGGTACCTAAACCAATCAATGGAAGCACTCTGGATAGGGGGTCAATACTAGTCCATTCAGAGAAGAAAGGGTATTGAAAGAACTCCTAAAACTGAAGGTGAACAAAACAATGGGGCCTGATGGGATTCACCCCAGAATTCTAAAAGAACTAAGTGGAGAACTAGTGACACCACTGACTACTCTTTTTCACAACTCATGGGAGGATGGTGTGGTACCTGAGGACTAAAGGAGGTGGATGGGATTCCCCCTACACAAAAAGTGGGAGCAAAGCAGAGGCAGAAAACTACAGACCTGTCAGTTTGACCTCAGTGGTAGGGAAAATGATGGAATCACTTCTAAAAGAAATAATTGTTGAGTACTTAGAGGCCAGTGGGAAACAGGACCCAAGGCAGCATGGATTCACAGTGGGAAGGTCATGTCAGACAAATCTAATAGATTTCTTTGACTGGGTGACCAAAGTATAGACCAATGAGGGGCTGTGCACATGGCCTACCTAGACTTTAGCAAGGCAGTTGGCAGTCTCACATAAAAGATTAATAAACGAGTTAGCCAGCCTGGGAGTAGGTCCTAGGGTTGTAGCCTGGGTAAACCATTGGCTGGACAACAGGACACAGAGGGTGATAGTAAACAGAGTCCACTCTGAAGAAAGGGGGGTTACTAGCAGGGTACTTCAGGGTTCAGTATTGGGACCTGTCCTTTTTAATGTCTTTATAAATGACATTGCAGGGGGGACTGGAAAGAAAAGTATGCCTCTTTGCAGATGACAAAAAGATCTGCAACAGGGTTTATACACAAGGGGGGTGGAAAGGATGAGAAGGGACTTGGCAATGCTGGAGGACTGGTCAAAAGAATTGCAGCTTAGATTCAATGCCAAGAAGTGCAAAGTAATGCACCAGGGAAACAAAATCTGAGAGGAAGAGTACACAATGGGGTGGGGGGGGGGAGGTACTAATAACAACAAAAAAAAAGGGACCTGGGTGTAGTCATATCAGAGGACCTAAAAGTAGGCAAACTATGTGAGAAGGCAGTGAGGAGGGCTTGGGGTATACTGGGATGCATAGGGAGAGGCATCACCAGTAGAAAACAGGAAGTTGTTATCCCTCTGTACAGACAGTTGGTGAGACCCCATCTGGAGTACTGCTTGCAGTCTTGCAGTTCTGGAGACCCCATCTCTGCAAGGACATAGACATGATGGAGGCAGTCCAGTGGAGGGCAACTAAAATGGTGCAGGGTTTGCACCAGAAGCCATACAAGGAGAGACAAAAGGAGCTTAATATGTATACACTTGAGGAAAGTGGGGGGAGGCATGAAAGAAATTTTCAAGTACCTCAAGAAAATCAACAAAGTCCAAGAGGGTAACATATTTCAGAAAAAGAGATGTGCAATAAGAAGTGGGCACAATTTAAAGATATGGGGGGATGGTTCAGGGGCAACGTGAGGAAGTATTTTTTCAGAGAGGGTGGTGGACACATGGAACGGTCTTCCTGAGGAGGTCGTGGAGTCAAAAACAGTGAGGGAATTTAAGAATGCATGGGACAGGCATAAGGCAATTCTGGTGGGGAGTAGGAAGCAGCAGGCTGTTGGTTAACTAGGATCTGCAACTTATCAAATAGGTAGGGAAATGTGCAGAATGGGTGGGCCAAGTAGTCCTTATCTGCCGTCAAAGTCTATGTTTCTGTGTTTCTAACCTGTATCTACAGAATGTGGTATTTAAATGTACGCTCCTTGAGCCAATCAACTGCTGTAAGGTTGGTGATTTGTGATGTCACAATAAGTGAGGCCTCAATGCTGATGAGGTATGAGGAGGACTAGAACTATGTATGTCAGTCTCCTAGTAAAGTACAACTCATCACAGCTAATGTTATGAGATACAACACCTTCTAATGAATAAATACAGTAGAAAAAGAAAAATTAATCAGAAACAACAGTATTATAAAATAGTGTCTGGTTAATTCTGACTCCTCATTGGTCAGGACCCTGTCACAAGGCACTGCATTAACCTAGCATATACTTCTGCTCAGAAGACGTGACAGGGGTGTGTTAATCCAGAGCACAACCAGACAGGGTCCAATAGGTCAACATGCTAATTACATATCCTCAGGGTCAAAAAGGTCACAATGCAGATGAAACAACACAGTTACTTCAAAAACAAATCATTCAGATTTAAATTAAAACATTATCCCCCCCTCCCCCCCACACATAGCAACATTGCTCAGGAGTCACATAGTGTAAAATAAATCCATATAACAATTTTAGTAGCAGTAGTAGGAGCTTTATGACATCCTTCCCCGGAGGCCCAGGCTGCCAGCACAAAGGAGGACATATACACATACAACAGAATAGGTAATATAAAATTAAAATCTGGATAAATAACAACCCATAAAATCACAAATAAATAACCAACAGCCAGATTACATTTTAATATGTTAAACAATGTAACAACCCAGAAAATCACAAATAGAATACTAGATAGATAAATATACATTACAAGGCAGTAATATCATCGAGAGGTTTTGGGGACATGGAACCTTGGCAACGAAGCTCAAGAGGTCCTAAAGTACCCAAAACCTCGAGATGGTATTACTGTATTGTAAAACATTTATCTTTCTGTTATTTTTTGTAATATATGGATCCATTGATAATTCTACAGTTGGAGATGACCTTTGAACTATAGTATTATCAGCAAAAAACGATAGTATTATCACTTTTCAGGATAGTATTATTGAGAGTAGTGATGTATTACTGGGAAGTTTTTGTATAACTTAGTATAGTATTATTGAGGCTCATCCATTTATTACAAATAAATAACAAACAGCCAGATTAAATTTTAATATGTAAACAATGCTCATAATATTTATCAAAGTATTTAATGCCCAAAACACTTGAGCAAAAACATTTAACCTCTTTTTAAAAACCTCCACCAAGGGGGCCTCCCTCAGGGCCCTTGGGAGTGAATTCCGTAATACTGGCCCTGTTACTTCAAAGTAGCAGTTCCTGGAAGTTTTACGTCTGGCCTTTGGGGACAACCAGGAGACCCTCCTCGGTGGAGGGGGGTGGTGCAGGTAAGGATGTAGGAGATTGTGCAGGTAGCCCAGACCCAGACCATTTAGGGCCTTGTAGGTTAGTAACCCAACCTTATAGGAGATACGCTACTTGACTGACAGCTAGTGCTGCCTACTCACAAATCCAAACTCAAAGAGTCTCAGTGCTGCTCACAAAAGAAAAACATTTTAAACACCTAATATAAACACAAAATATATTTTAAAACTATGATTCTACACAGCAACAGAAACATACACACAGATTACACAGAAATGTGACGGCAGATAGAGACCCTACGTCCCATCCATACACATCCTTAAACCATCAGAAAAACGTCAGCAAATATTTCTTTAAAAGCAGATGCAATATCTACATAATCAGAAACAAAGGCCAGCTTAAATGCTGTCTGCTTAAATCTCAGCTGCCCGGCAGTGCTCCGGAATTAGGTCATATGACATGAAATCAATATCCTAGGCTACCAGATCTGACTTAGATCGAACAGCAAGCACAGCCCAAACTTCCAGCTTAGCCTCCCAGATCACATGGGAAGTACAGGAAATTAAAAGTCAGGGATACCTATTTACAGTAAAGTCCAAAAATAACCCACACCCTTGCAGTGCGACAGAACCTAACTAGTGCAGCATACCAGCTGCAACCTAACCCCTGCCACATATCTAGTTATTGTACTACCTTAAAGGCAGCCATTTAAAGATACAGCATCAAACTGCAATGCCACTATGCAGCGTAAAAACTAACATTAACATTTTATAAGTGGAATAAGGCAATTCCATTGGGGTGGGGATTATACTATATTAATGTTCCTTGTGTTGGCTGAAGTCCCTGTCCCTTGGGGCTATGGACTCCAACCCACCACTCAGCATATTAATGTAACATAATCCCCCCTCTGTCATGCCTTATTCTTTAATTAACTAGCTACTTTTAAGAATTAATAACATTTTCTGACCACTATTTTTGGTGCTACTAGCCCTTTATATAGAGAATAATGGATAGGCAACTGTGTGTAATGGATTTTTTTTACACCCCCAAGGTGTGTGATAACCCATTAACCTCGAGAGCGAAGCTCGAGAGGTTTGTGAGGTAATCACACACCGAGGGTGTGTTAAAAAAATCCACATACACACAGTTGCTTATTTTTTATTTTTTATAATTACTGGCAACCCCCTTTATCAAACTGTTTTCAAGCATCTTAAAAATGCAGAGTTTATGATGTCTCAGTATCTGCTATTTACAAACACACACACTCTCTCTCTCTCTCTCTCTCACACACACACACACACACACACACACACACACACACACTCACTCTCTCTCTCTCTCTCACACACACTGTCTTTCTCACACACACACACACACACTTTCTCTTTCTCCATTTCTCTTTCAGACTGACCTTTTTTTGACGGCATCTCCCGATCCGAGACACGGTGGATCAACCAGATAGTCCTTTTCTATTTGGAAGGTGGGATCAACCAGATAAACATTTAAAAAACAAATAGAGATGGGGAGGGTGGTAAATAAAAATGGCTCGTCGGCAAGCGAGAAAACAAGCTGCCATTTTTTTAAAGCTATTCAGCCCGCCCACTCACAGAGCGCGAACCAATGAAAAGGCAGAATACAGATGAGTGACACACAAAGGAGACAGGAGGTTTTGTAAATGCTGTAATAACTCGTTTTTGAGTTATTACGGCATTTTTAAGATGCTTGAAAACAGTTTGATAAAGGGGGTTGCCAGTAATTATAATGCATTTCAAGTAGTACAGAAGTTCTCAGAGCTGGCCTTAGGCACCCTCAGTTCTGGTAGTCGCTGGGGGCCCCCCTTACTCATACTGGACCCCAAAGAGAAGCAGTTCGTCAGTCTTTAAAATTTCACGTTTACTTTAATTTATGCATTTCATTCCCTATGTACTATTAATAAAGCATACAACAGACATCACATAAATGGGCATAACCTTCCAGCTATACATCATAATGCCATAAAAATACTCACTATGGTACACTCAAGGGCCTCCTATGACTAACCCTGCTAGGGGCCCCCAGAAACATAAGGCTGGCTCAGCTAGTTCTTCAATGCATTCTTCGGCACTTTATTCACTTTAAATTAACTGTACTGTAAAAATGTTGCATATGCTGAGCCACTGTATGTGTCTCCTGTAATCTAGGAAACTGCAGCATTCAGTGTATTAACTATTGTTTGGTAGAAAATCACATTTACTACCTAAAGATTTGTAAGCTTCAGTCACCAGAAATTTGAAATTTACTGCATGTTGTAGTATTAAGTGAATAGATGTCTGACAGTCCTTGAACTATGTGTAACTATTAGATTTATAATCACTGTCAACTGGGATTGTTTATGCCGCAGTATTGTAGTTGCAGCCAAAGACACATTCAGACATTTCCAAGTATTTCACACTGCACCTAAAGAGATTATCTCTCCTGGCCCATAGTATTACACAGTAGGGCAGACAGGTAGGGAATTTCTCTAGAGACATCACAGACACTTCAGGAAATATTTGTCCATGTCTTTTGACTGCAACTGAAAGTCCAGTTTTATAAAACTGATCTCAATGTTGTTTTTGTTTAACCTGATAAAATAAAGGTTTTATTGATTGAGGTATCCCAGTGCATGCTTGTTAAAAGACTTTTTAAAGCAACCCACATAACTGCACTCATCTCCAGATGTGGATATATTCGAATTAAAAATAGTGTTCCATGCAACAGCATCGATGACTGGCATCTTGTCAGTAGCCTGGAGTACCTGCTTTATAGCAATGTCCAGTTGTGTTTAGACTAAATGACTCTGGGAAACAGGTGATGACAGAAAGCTCTGCGAATATTGTGGGTCTTAGGAGTCTGGCATATTTCACATATTGTATGAGATACTGTGCCCTGCCTGGGTGACTGCAGCTCAAATTTGATTACAGTCTGCAAAAAGGAATTCTATTGCAAGAAGTAAATATATTGTTTTGAGGGGTTTTATTTTCAGTTTCCTTAGAGGAGGCAGCATGACTTTGTGGTTAGAGTACAAAGCTATGAATCTGGAGACTCAAGTTTTAATCATAGGACTACTACTTTCTTTTTGTGACCCCTAAGTGATTAATGTAGCCTCTTCATGCATAATCTATCATTAATCTCTGTCTAATCCATCCTTGTGCTCTTTGAATTTTGCTATGCACTGGTAACAGTAGCAACACCCCTTCCCCCCACACCAGTGGACTGCGAAATGCTTTGGGATATAGTCAGTTTGAAAGGCACAATTCAAAAACAAATTCCTTTCCTTTCCTTACACATTTATCCCAGGATAGTCTTACTACAGTGAATGAATAAATGCATTTTTTTTCCAGGTAGGCCTGTGGACAACTGCCCATTTCAAAGTTAACCTGGATATAGGTACTGTACAATGTACACAAATAAAATACAGAAGCATTGCAATTTGTAACAAATAACAAACAGATAAAGAAAGTAGGTGATCTGATACCATTTATTGGACCAACAAGACATTCTGAGTACACAAGCTTTCAGGCTGCACAGAGACCTTTTTCAGGTGATGGCAGTTTTTACACAATGCCTTACTTATGTACACTGAGTATTTGGGTAGTGTTACAGTATCTCCATACAACAATTAACATGGGCACAAAAAAGATGAGATGTGAGGTAAACTGACAGTATGGCTGTTTGCAGGTGTGAGAACTAAATGTATTCTCATAAAATGTAACCCAGGACACAGAGGAGTGTAGGTGTATAAACCCTAATCAAGTTGGGCTGTATGCACTATTGAAATTTAGCCCTACAGTATGTGCCACTATATGCAGCACATAGGGCCGACTTACACTTATGCTGGGTTTTCTTTGGACACTAGCAGATGCACCCTTATGACGTGTACCCCAAAGCCCTTCCCATGCATGTGCTCACACGTCTGAATGGTCTACTGGGGTTGGGAGTGGTATGTCAGGGGCTGGGCTGACAGATGATGGTATGCACAATGGTAATTCAGTTTGTCAACCCAATAAGCCCAATGAGAGGGAGTTCTGGTATGCCAACCTAGCATGAGTGCTAAGGCCCCAGAAGGAGCCCACAGCTATAAACATAACCTCCTTCATGCCAGGATGCTGATGGCAGTATTCTTTCTTTGTTTAATTAAACAAACAAAAAAAAACCTCTACTTTGGGGATATGGCAGTCCTTATGTGGACTGCTGTATCCTGTGATCTCCTGCTCCTGTGCACCGGTGGATCCATTTCAAGACTGGCCTGGGCTTCTGATATGAAGCCAAGGTGTCCAGCCCAAGTCTACCCCCAGGACATTATGTTATCATAGAAAAAAGTATGTATTTTTTAAGAAACAGAATTTGTCAGCAGAAAAGAACTCTTTTGCCCACCCTGCCTGCCCAAATGATCCCTGTCTTCTCTGTCTCCCCAGACCCTGACTGGTCTTTGGTGACCTTCCCTCATCCCTGCCTATTTACTAATATTCCCCTATGACTATCCCACACATGCTTGCCTCTGAAACTCTCCCCTCTCCAGCTTCATCACATGCTCTCTGATCCTGGTGCTCTTTCTCATTTCAAAGAGACTCATCTCCTGCTCCCTGTTCACCCCTGTGATGTGCTTGCTTGCCTCTATCATGTTCCCCCTCTCTCTCTCCTGTCTTCCAGGGTGTACATGTTGAGATCCATCAGTATGTCTTTGTAGGGTTTTTGATGCAACCCCTGCACCATTTAAGTTGCTCTCCTCTGCTCTGCCTCCAGCCTCTCTGTGTCCTTTCTGAGGTGTGGCCTCCAGAACTGGAAACAATACTTCAGGTGGGGTCTCATAAGCGAGTGATACAATGGCAACACCATCTCCCTCCTCCTGCTGGTGATACCTCTCCCTATGCATCCCAGCATCCCACTGGCTCTTTCCACTGGTTTGTCACACTGCTCTGCCACTTTGAGGTTATCTGATATGATAACTCCAAAGTCTCTTTTCTGCATAGTGACTGTCAGGACCTCCCCCCCCCCCCCACATCCTATACTCACCTCCTGGGTTCCTATGACTTAGGTGCATGATTTTGCACTTTTTGGCGTTGAATCCTGACTACCATGCTCTTGACCACTTCTTGAGTTTTCCAAGGTCCCTACACCTTCTCTCCACCCCTCCTGAGTATCCACCCTTTTACAGATTTTGGTGTCGTCTGCAAAAAGGCATACCTTCCCTTCCAGTTCTTCTGCAATGTCACTTATGAGGACATTAATGAGGACCAGTCCCAGCACTGAGCCCTGTGGCACCTCGCTGGTCACTCTCTCTTAATTCGAGGAGTACCATTAGCCACCTCCCCTCTGTCACCAATCCATTAACCAGTTCCTTACCCAGTTCATCACTTTGGGTGCCACTGTGCGGCACTGTGTTGAAGGCATTGCTAAAGTCCAGATAGGCCACATCTGCTGTCCTCCCCTCATCTATTTCCCTGGTCACCTAGTCCAAGAAATCAAACAGAGTTGTCTGGCATGACATCCCCCATGAATCAATGCTGCCTTTGGTCTTGTAGCCCATTAGATTTAAGGTACTCTGCCTACCTTTCTTATAACAGGGTTTTCATTAATTTCCCCAGCACTGATGTGAAACTGACCGTCCTATAGTTGCTAGCATCTTCAATGATGTTGCTGTCATGTAGAGGGACCACATCTGCTCTTCTCTAGATCATGGATGTGGAGCTAGCCATCCAGCTTGAAACAGGTACAGTACTTTCTTGAGGCTCCTGCTAGTGGTACCTTTTATAATATAGAGTGCCAGAGAGGGAGGTGGACATGTGGAATGGCCTGCCCCCAGGGTGGTGGGGGCCAAGATGGCGGGTGTTTCAAAATTGCATGGGATAGATTGCTCCATGTCATAATAGTGATTGCAAAACAGTGATCGCTATTATGGCAAGTATATGCTGTTGAAAAGCAAATTGGCAGTATACACTTGCCCGTGACCTGACATCCGGAAAAAGAAAAAGTGTTTTTGCAGGGCCCTGCACCCCCCTGATTTTAGATTCTCAACTCCTGGGGGGTGCATGTCAGGGAGGGTGCACAGTCCGGATTTAAAAAAAAATAGTCCCGCAGCCACAGACAGCGGCAAAATTTCTACCCTCCCAGTCCCAGCCCCGAACCCAGTATCTACTGAGCCAGAGCTAGCCACCCACACAACCACACCACACAGCTAGCTCAGCAGCATCAGGCACACCAGTCCCTTAAACCCCTTCCCTGTCCTTCCCCTCGATACCCCCCCTTCCAGTCACCCTTCTCTTAGCTCACTTTCACATAGGGTCACTACCCTTGCAGGGTGGCCCATGGGGATAGCACTGAATATGAGTCATCGTTCTGATGGTCACCCATATTCAGTCGCTATCCTCACTGGATACCGGGATGGGCATAAAAGAGCCCTCACACAAAATAAGTGGTAGGGGGCTGCCGTAATTCTAGGCAGGACTACTACAGGGCAGACTAGATGGACCAAAAGGTCTCCTTCTGCCATCACTTTCCATGTTTCTATCTACATCACATCAATTGAATTCATTGAGAAATTTATTGGTCTACTTGTAAGGAATATTTAGAACCAAGTCTGAAGGATGGAGAATCCGTAATAAGAGTTACTCATTATTTATTTATAATTACTAGGCAATTGCACTAGGCAAAAACGGCAAATTTGCAGCAGAAAATACAACAGAAAAATTGAAGAATACAACAGAAAAGTATCAGAAGGGTAGCAAGAATTACACAGAGTATGTCATGGTGAACAGATTACAGTGTAGAATACCTAAACAAGGGATACATAAAAAAACACAAGGTGAGTGCTTATCTCAGGTACAAGATACATAATGCAGTATGCATCTTAGGGTAGTTGGTTCATTCCACTGGGGTATCAAACAGACGAGGCATACTAATGAGTCTTGGTAGGACGAAACACGTGTCTATGTCTTCTGTTGGCACCCTTTGCAAACTGTGTGAGAGACCTTTTGGCTCCATGCATTTCTGCTTAAAGTTGAACCAGCATAATATTCTGTGGTGATTTGCATATGCAGCCCATGATGCTTTGCGTTGTGGGGGCATGTGTGAGTTTGTATTTCTGTAATGCAGTATAGTAGTTAATAAATGTAAGTACACAGAGCACATATATAAAAATGCATGGCAAAAGCAGAATGCAACAGTTATGCACAAATAGATGTAGGTGCATCAAGTAAGAGCTTACAATAGCCATTTTGAATGCTCATGGCCATAGAAAAATGGTGGATGGCACTTGGAATAGAATTCTAAAGCATAGAGGCAAAGGCAATAGTCCCTATGTACTAAAAAAGAAAAAAATCTTTGAACTGTATATCTGCGGTGCATAGGCAACCCTAAGTGGGAATGCCACACAGCAGGGGTCCCGTGGCTCCTCTGTGACATTCTCGGAGAGTGCACCAGCCAATTGCATGGTGGATCCCCCAACTGCTCGGGGCAGTAACATGCCTGGGGCGATCAGGGAGAGTGTCGGGGGCATGCCTGCACTAGGTGCCATTCACTAAGGTATGTAGTGCCAGGCAAAGAGGGAGCAGGTTATGGGCAGAAGGGACCTTGCCTTAACACAGTGCGCACCCCCATGGTCACCACCTGCCAGTCGCAGTGGGACTGGGAAATGACCCTCCATGCTCCCTCAGCCCACTAGACTGATGGGGAGGGATGAGGCAGCCATTCAGGCAAGTGCCTGTAGATATTTGGTAGTTTTGTATCTTTGCAGATCTGCACCTTCGATGCATGACTGCCCCATGGGCACAACGGATCCACTATGGAACCCGGGTTGGGCATCACATTGAATGCTGCCCAGGTCCAACCCTCCACACAGGGCCACCCCCTGCATATCTGTGCACTTGGGAGGGCACAGATAGGTGCCCTGCATGTGCTCATGGTCATACATACCACACACCCTACACCTGTCCGGGGCTGCGTAGCTATGCTGGCAGGGTACATACCTCTGGCATGTACTTTCCACCCGTTCGTGCTTAGGCACCAATATTAACCAGTTTTTTTTTCATTCAGGAGTCCCAGATTGGCAGATCTTAGGGGATAGTCAGTATGAGTAAGCAGACATAAGGATGCTAATGATGTTGACAGCTGATTCCGAATGACAACATGAATGACACCCCCAATAGATAGATCACATAGAGGATAATGTTTGGTCAGCTGTCCACAACAAGCATGTGTATCTATCAAGAGGTAGCCATGGTGACCTTTGAAACCTCAAGAGTGTTGTGGTTAGTTGACCATACATTGTCTTTTATGGTGTATAGCTCCACCTCCGTGTAAACTCCACAAAATAAACTGTACTGTGGTTTGAGCAACAAAATACACAACCATGGGACTGAGTCTGATTCCAGAAACAAATGTAATGAATGTTATTATTTACATACACTGTTGAATTGATTACTGAAATTTGATGAGTAACTAGTTTAAAAAAAAAAGTGGCAGTCTTTTCTTTGCCATTTCCTCCCGTACATCCTCGATGTCGTCATGTGTCTATGAAGTGGGCTGGTGTTGCCATAGAAATTGACTGCCCTGTGGAAGTAAAACAGGAAACAAAAAAAACCAAAAAAAGGAAACAAGAAGGTTAAAAATACTGATGATGAAGGTGGTTTAAGGATTGAGCAGTTGCTTGTGGGAGACTAGCAGGTTGTTTGACTCACTCTCATGTGTGCAACGCTACAGACTGCAGCAGTAGGTTTGAACAGAACTAGCTTGAGACAACGTTCCATATTGTTTCACTGCATCAGCTAACTATCTAGTGCTGCACAACAACGAGAATAACGTAGCTACTACAGCACAACAATGTTGTTCTAGGTATGGAGTTTTACCTAGAACAATGTTCCACTGTATACTATACAGGAATTGGAGGGGAGCCAACCAAGCCTAGTGTATAAGGTGCAATGATGCTCCTGCTTTTAGAGGCCCGAGCAAAATGACTCAAGTTGTTTTAGGTGACATCCAATTTCCTAAGGCCTTGGTCATAGCTGTGTACACCAGAATCCCATCCATCAATTTAAGTAGGAGAATCCCATGGGCAATAGCAAGTTGAGCCTTAGCTGTCAGATTATGTCTCATCCTATATGAAACCCCAAACGTAGTATTTATTGATTAACAACTGTTAGTTATATGTAGGAAAAAATCAAGAGAGGGGTCCAGAGTCTGTCCCAGATACATAAAAGCCCACACCGAAGCTAGGGAAGTGCCATTACTGCATAAGACAGAGAGGGGAGAGATGGACAACATTTTAGTCTCAAAGCAGAACATTGCTTAGGCTTTTGAGGTATTGAGTAGAGCCTTATTATGTGCAAGCCAATTTTGAATGGCCTGGAGTTCTAAAAACAGAAGGTTATTAACGTTCACAGTATTGTTTGATGTTAGAAAGAGGATCAGATGTTCCGCATAGAGAATGGGTGAACAGTGTGACAAACCATGATGGATATCATTGATATGCAGAGAAAAGAGGAGTGAATTATAAGAGATACATATGAAGTGCCACTGACCTCTGCTTTCTTCCACCCAAGAGGAGCGCAACAGGATTTACAGTTGTATCCATAGATATGGACAGATGTTTCTGGATATTTCACAAAATTTCTAAAGAGAATCTCTCTGGTGGCCCACAGTGGTACTATAGGAAGAGAATTTCTCTACAGATATCACAGAAATTTCAGGAAATATCTGGCCATGTCCTTGGCTGCAAGTGGAGGTGGACAGCTTGAATGATAGAACATGGGGGGGGGGGGCAGTGTGGGCTTGGAGGCCTAATATTGCTCATCCACAAGGATGATGGATAAAAAACTATACTGCATCATCCAGCTGACTTCCAACAGTGGAACAGCATATGCATGCTGTGAAAAAGGAAAAAATGTTCATGAACAAGGGGTCATGCTATGAAGCTGGAGTGGGGTAGACTCAGGGAAAATCTGACAAAGTACTTCTTTACAGAAAGGCTGGTAGATACAGATGATTTAAAGGTGGGCAAGCAATGTGAGAGGGCAGCAAAGAGAGCTGGGGGATACTGGGATGCATAGGGAGAGGCATTACCAGTAGAAAACAGGAAATTGTTATCCCTCTGTACAGACAGCTGGTGAGACCCCATCTGGAGTACTGCGTGCAGTTCTGGAGACCCAGTCTCCGCAAGGACATAGACAGGATGGAAGCTGTCCAGAGGAGGGCAACTAAAATGACTCAGGGTCTGCACTGGAAGACATATGAAGAGAGAATAAAGGAGCTTAATATGTATAGCCTCGAGGAAAGGAGGGAGAGGGGGGCATGATAGAAACTTTCAAGTACCTCAAGGGAATCAACAAAGTCCAAGAGGGTAACATCTTTCAAAAAAAGAGGTGTGCAAGAACAAGGGGGCACAATTTGAAGATGGGGGGCAGCTCAGAGGTAATGTAAGGAAGTATTTTTTTCCCAGAGAGGGTTGTGGATGCATGGAACAGCCTTCCAGAGGAGGTTGTGGAGTCAAAAACAGTGGTTGAATTCAAGCATGCATATGACAGTCATAAGGCAATTCTAGGGGGTTGGGGTAGAAAGAAGTAGGCTGGTGGTTAACTAGGATCTGCAGCTTATCCATTAGGTAGGGAAATGGGCAGACTGGGTCGGCCAAGCAGTCCTTATCTGCCATCAAATTCTATGTTTCTATGGGACATCCTCCCAGCAGAAGCGGTGAGGCAAAAACAATAACAGGATCCAAAAATGCATAGGACAGGCATAAAGGAACCTTAGTGGTTAGGAAAGGGTGGATAAAGCCAGAGATCAAGTAGGGTTTGCAGCATCAAATTAGTTAGGGAAAATGGGCAGATTAGGTGGGCCAAGCAGTCCTTATCTGCCATCAGTTTCTATGTTTCTATGTAAAACAGTGACCGAAAAAGCAGCTAAGCAAGCAGATCTGGTCCGGCTGCAAAAAAATTATTTTTGAAAGAGAATGCTGGTCTGAGGATTTGGTTGGAAGCCTCAGAAAACTTACATAGAGCCCGCACAATAAAGATCTGGGGTCTTCCGTAAGGACTGGAGAGTCTGGATACATTAGACTTTATTGAAACATGTCTTCAAATGGAATTATCTCTCCAATGAATTAATAGCATAACTTCACATCTGCTGGTTTCACAATTGGAATATCAGAGAACTATGCTGATCTCCATTCTGTAACGGAGCGATTGTGATGTTGTCCTCACGCTTACAAAGAAGGGTGAAAAATTATGGTGTAAGACTGTCAGGCAATGTTTTTCTGGATTAATCTTGTGCCCCTCAACAGTGGCAGAAGGCCTTTGATGACATAAAAAGAGAACTGAAACAAATGAATGCTTCCTTTGTGATGCTTGCCCCTGTCAGATTGCATATGAAACTGGGGAGAAAGCCGTACTCATTTTTAGACCCAAAAGAAGCATAAAAACTAGTGAACAAAATCTGCTTGGAATGTGACACTGAGAAAGTGGAAGAAATCTATAGAGTTGATTCAGACTAATCAGCTTGTTTTGGATACTTCGTTAATCTGTTTTCCTTTATTGTCCCCCAGATCCCCACCAATAAATACACAGACAAATATGTGTGGGTGCTCAATTTGGCAATTAATTAATTTATTCTTTCATTACAAGTTTCACTTATATTCACATTCATAGGTATATATATATATATATATATACTGTATATGTATATCTCCTTCATTCCACATCCACTTTATCACAAAATAAGTTATTGTCCATTTTCTCTTAATTTCTTTCCTTTTATTTCCTGGCTTCTCCCCAGATGTACATCATGGGGGGGGCATCTTTTCTCATCCTACTCCATTCAAGGGGTATGAGTGTATGCTCTGTACCCCTACTTCCTGCTGAGTTTTCTTATGTCCTATTTTTTATTTGTCCGCCACCCCTTCCCCCATCCTATCCCCTGCCGTTTTTCATACCCTCTGGCATGACTGCCATCCACCTGCGGCAGCCCCCTCTCAATGGTCCACTGTGCTTCGCCTACCACAGTGACCCACCAGATCCAATTCCAGTTCTACTTCAGGGCAGGTGGGTGGAAAATTCTCCTACAGGAAAATTGTGAGCTCCCTGGGCCAGTGTTTGCCCTTAAATACCCCTGTTGCTCACCCTTCTCTCTTTCCTTCCTGACCAGTCCCTGTTTCCCACCTCACTCCAGCTCTGACCTCATAGCCCCTCCCCTTTCATGATCTCACTAAGCCCTTCCCTGCCCCTCCCCCAGCACCCCTTTTCCTTCCCAGCCAAACCATCTACTTTTGGCCACCCACGCACTTGGTGTGGGCCTGTGGACAATGGGGTCTGCCCTTTAAAGAGGGCAATCCTCTTTGTCTCTCAGACCCCACCAATAAATACACAAACAAGTATGTGTGGGTGCTCAGTTTAGCAATTAATTTACTTATTCTTTCATTTCAAGTTTTGCATTATATTATATGCTGTGCTCACCTTTTTAATTCTGCTAGTGCATTTGTAGTGTGTTCTAACCCCCGCCCTTGATACTGGCTTCTCTTGCTAAATCCCTATACCTGTGCTGAACCTTACACACCTTTTTCTTTTCTTTTTTTTTTTTTTTTTTCAATTTAGTCTTTTTTGTGCCCATACTCCACCTTGCCAGGCCATCGGCCTGGTCATGGACCCCTCAGCTTCGGCATCCTCATATGAGCTGCACTCCCTGTACCCTCCGGATTGCCCCCCAGGGCGAGGATGTGGCACCTGGTCCCAAAGGTGCCACGAACAATGGGATTGGGCGGGAGTTGGCCTGAGGAGCTAATGTAAAGCCAAGGGGTGGGCTTCATCTAGGCAGTGGAGGCAGGCTGGTTTTTCCCCTGTAGGGAGGAGGGAACGTACAATGACTCCTGCATCTGTCCCGCCCCCTTTAACCTTGCTGGCGCCGATAGCTGTGGGTGGTCCCCCGAGCTCTGGTGATGTGCTGCACCCTCCCTCCAGAGAAGGAGAGCAGTCGTGGGATGCTCATTCCTCCTCCCCCAGGCCAGCCCTCCAACGACCCGAGTCTGTTACCGAACTCGGGTCACTGGCACCGCAAATGGAAATCCAACCGCTGTGCCGGTGGGCTGGCCTACAAGCCTTTTTCTCTCACCTGCTCCCCCTGCCTTTGTTTGCTTCTAACCTCCACCCCCCCACTCCTGCCTACTTCTGTGTATCTCTATATCTGTGCTAACTTGTAACCTCTCTCCCTGTTCCTCACCAGGCAAGCCCAGGAGTGGCCTCCACTGCTTCCCTGCGGTGCTGTCACCTCCTTCACCAGCTGCAGATTCAGCTTGACCCACTTGCCCTTCTGCTGTCTCAGTATGCCTCCAAGCTTCAGATTCCCATGGATCAGAAACCCATAATTTGATTGGCTACCTCTGGCATTTTGCCCCTAGCTAGTGGTGATTAGACTCACTGGGCGCCTTGCTATTGGACTTCTCTCTTTTTGAATTAGCAGCACTTTCTGGTGCTACCATGGACATTTATTGCCACTGCTGACAAAAGTTTTCTCCTGCCTGCCCTCCCCCACCCCCAGCCTTTATTAAATGCTCTCAGCCTAGACCTGTACCCCACCCTCCTCTTTCTGTTGGCCCTGACAATTGTAGCTTTCCCTTTTAAGGGGTCATCTCCTTTTCACTTGTTCTGATCACTCTCCTTTACAATCATATGTTCCTTCTGCTGCCCCCTTCTGGTACATCAGTTCTTAGCCTGGCAACAGCGTTTTTTCACCACGTGAGAGAGCTAAATAACATGTATTATATCATGTCTCCTTCCCTAGCTATTCATTTGCTCCTCCCATTCATCTTATTACTAATTTTCCCAGGTCTCATTGCTGCTAACCCCCCTTCACAGGCACTAATGTACATCTCGTGTGAAACTTTTCCTCTACTGCCCACCTGCCTATTCCTCCCACCAAAGTTACACATTTTACCTGTCATGTCTAACCCCGAGGGCACTAATCACATATGTTATCCTGCACCCTGTCAACCACCCAAGTTCACCTACGATACTACAAAACCATTGTCCCTATCTGCCCATGTTGTAGTTTCTGGTATAGTATTCCCTTTTTCTCACTTGCAGTCTAGCACACCTGTACCCAGGTAATTTCCCTCCTGATGAAGGCATCGTCTATCACTCAAATTCCTAACATCGGGCCTCAAGAAACTACTGTTGCTACTACTTTTATGTTCAGGGAATGTTGAACTAAATCCTGGACCACCTATAACTGTCCCAGCTCCCTCAAACCTTTCCAAATCAAAAGGGATCAGTTTTCTCCATATCAATGTCTGCAGTTTACTAAAGTAAATGGACTTAGTCCAGGCTTGGGTACTTCATACCTCCCCAGATGTACTGGTGATGACTGAATCTTGGCTGAAAGCAGCCACCTCTGACCAAACTATCAATATCCCATCTTGTAACATACACAGACCAGATAGGAGTTCTAGGGGAGGGTGTGTGGCTATCTACGTTCTGTACAAGTATGCAGTTGCTGTCTTCGACTCCACCTCCCTGCATAAGGAATATGAACGGCTTACACTGAAACATTTCCTCTCATCCACTGAATCCATCTATATCGCAGGCTGCTATAGACCTCCCTCTGGTGGACTTAGGATTCTTTCTTAACTTCATATGATCCTAGGAAAAATCGGCTCCGAATGCATCTGTCTGGGCGACTTCAGCTTCGACTAAAATTCCAACTGTTCTGAAACCTTAAAGAATATCTGTGATATCCATGGTCTTACCCAAATGATCAGTGAGGTCACCCGCCCTAACACTAAAAACCATGAACAAAATACCCTCCTGTATCTGATTCTCACCAATAGGCCCCACAAAATTGCTTATACTGGAGTGTTTCACAATGACATTTGTGACCATTGTGCTATCTCCTGCGTTAGGCATCTACAAAAATAATTTTACCAACCTACCTTTACATTTAAGAGGAACTTCCATAAATTCAATACCCCTGATTTCCTGGCTGACTTGAGCAGGATTTGTTGGCAAGCCTTCTACTTGGCCCCTACAGTCACTGAGGCCTGCAGTCACCTGCTTAATCATGTTCTGGAGGTTATTAATAAGTACTCACCCATGACTAAACTTAGACTGAGAAAAAATAACTGCCCATGGTTCTCTAGCTCAATAAACTCTGCTCTTCACTCAAGAGATAGACTCTGGAAGAAAGGCCAAAAGACAAAATCTGACTCTGACTGGGCTGCATTCAGAGCCGCCAAAAACCAGCGCACGAGACATAGCCATGCAGGAAAGGCTACTTACTACCAGACAGCTTTGTCTTCCTCCAAAGGCATGCAGCCAAATTCTGGCAAATTATCAAAGAAATCAAAGGGCACAAATCACCTTCGCTTCTCCCCTCTAAGAATGTTTCTGGGGCACATACGTTCATAAGCAGTGAGGATATACTGGACCAGTTAAATGTCCATTTTTCCACTGCCAGCCTAGCATTTGCCCATTTACCAGCTAGTAAGCTTTCATTCCAGTCTCAGGCTGGCACCCTCTCTCCATCTGCTTCTAAAACTCTGTCTCACTCGGCACCCTTAAGCTTTAGCCCGGTTTCCTTTAAACAAGTCAAAGATCTCTTAGTCGCACTGGACCCTAATAAAAGTGCCGGTGCAGACCTACTTGAACCACATTTTCTGAAAATTGGTTATTACTTTTTGGCTCTACATATTGCATAGCTATTCAATTTGTCCCTCTCTCAAGGTTACGTACCTTCTGAATGGAAAATTGCACATGTCATACTGTTGTTCAAATCTGGTGACCGCAGTGATCTCAAAAACTACAGGCCTATTTCACTGCTGCCTATACTCTCCAAGTTACTTGAAAAATTGGTCAATGCACAACTTAGGGAATTCTTTGAAACTGAAAATTTATTGAAACCACACCAATCTGGATTCAGGCCGAAACATAGTATCGCTTCAGCGCCCGCCAAAGTTACTGATGATTGGTCTTCTTCTCTTGATGACAAAAATCATGTGTGTGCTCTTTTCTTAGATTTAAGCAAAGCATTTGATACCACTGATCACTGGCTATTGCTTGACCAGCTAAGTAACCTGGGCCTTGATGATACCTTGCTTAATTGGTTCTCAAGCTATCTCATTGGCAGGCAGCAACAGGTAAAAGCCAACGACGCCCTCTCCCCGTTAAAACCACTCTTGAGAGGAGTCCCCCAGTGGTGTATCTTGGGACCCTTGCTATTCGCTATCTACATCAACAACATTGATGCCAACATCAGCACAGCAAGTGTTCATTTGTTTGCAGATGCCACCATGTTATATGTGGCCAGGCCTTCCCTACAGCTTGCTTGCCATAAGCTGCAATGTGAATTTGATGTCCTGCAACAGAATCTGGTACACTTAAGACTACTACTAAATGCAAAGAAAGCCAAAACTATGTTTTTTGCCCCAAGCACCAAAGTAATCCCTACCACCCCTCCTAAAGCTAATATTAACATCAAGTCCTATCCTGGGTGAGCCCATTGAACGTGTCGCAAAATTTAAATATTTAGACTTTTGGTTGGATAGTAAGTTATCTTTTGTCACTCACATTGAGGAAATCTCCAAAAAGCTCCACCAAAGGCTAGGGTTTTTCTACTGAGTAAAGCACCTATTCACCCACGACGCCAAGCTACACCTAGTCCAAACACCATTTCTCCCACTAATCGACTGTGGATTTTATCTATAGTCATAGCCATAAATCAGCACTAAAAATCCAGGACACACTTTTCCACAGGGCACTAAGATTCGTCACCAATGCCTCTTCTACTACCCACCATTGCTTCCTCTACTGACAGGTTGGCTGGACTTCCCTCAGTACCAGGTGGTGGAGAAATGCATCCCTATGGGTTTATAGAGCCCTAATTGATAATCTTCCTCCCTACATCTGCTCTGTTTTTAAACATACACCTTGTGCCTAAACTCTTAGAAAATTATTCTATATTACCTTCGATATCCCCTGTACAAGAACCAGGTTCGACTCATCAGCCATAAGCCATGCCCTGCCTACTCTCTGGAACATGCTACAAAAAACACTAAAACTTCAGTACTTAGTGGCACTCTATACCTTCAAGACCATGCTTGGTCCTGCTTTAAAGGAAGAGTGCAATTGCTTTGCCTGATCTGACTCTCATCTCAATTCCTGTACTGGATCCACCAGTCCTGCCTTGGCATCACCTCCCACCTGTCTCTACTTCTCTTACCTTTTCTCCTCCCCCCCCCACCTCATCCTCTTGCCTCCTCTATTGATGTTCTCCTTGGTAATCTGTTTTCTATTATACTGACTCTCCCATGACTCCCCCAATTCACAACTTACCCTCATTATTCGGATTACAAAGACTGTAATGACTGGTACTTGCATTTGTCTAATTACCATAGTATTTTTGATGCACATGTAACCTTGCCTACTGTATATAGTATTCTTTTTAATAATGTATTATTATTCTAATGCTTTGCATGTGTGGTTGGTTCACTTGCCTTTTTTCTGTATTTTGTTTTTGGTTTTGTTTTGTTTTTTCTCATTGTATATGTGTCTCCCAGGACCTCCTCACAAATGAGTTGTCTCAATGGTGTTAACCTGGTTAAATAAAATTTGAATTTGAATATTCACATTCATAGGTATATATATATATATATATACATTGTATATACTGTGTGTATATATATATATATATATATATATATATATATATATAAAGTAACATTTCCATAAAATCCTTCATTCCACATCCACTTTAGCACATGATCATTTATTGTCCATTTTCTCTTAATTTCTTTCCTTTTATTTCTTGTCTTCTTCTCCCCGATGTACATCATGGGGGGCTGTCTTTTCTTATCCTTCTCCATTCAAGGGGTATGAGCATACACTCCGTACCCCTACTTCCTGCTGAGTTTTCTTATGTCCTATTTTTTCTTTGTCCCCCCCGCTCCTTCCCCTCATCCTATTCTCCCCTCCCTGTTTTCCACTAGTCCGCCTCCGCTTGTGATGGACACTGGACTTCCCCAAAATACCACCTATTCCCTGTTTCAACCTACATTTCTTTGCATCCAGGGCTCAATCACGTTGGCAATCTCAGCATTAGACATTGCCAGACCTAGACTAGAGAGGTGTACCCCATCGCCCCTGTAATACTCGTCTCTGTCTTCTACTACTCCTCTGTGTACCACCATGCCACCTAAACTCTCAAACAACCTGCCCACTCTTGCATTCATTCACTTCCTAGCCCTGTTCAAGGCCTTACGACTGTCATCATGCCTCCACACCCTTCGTGGAATAATATCGGACCAAACTAAGGTCACCTCTGGCCACCATTCTTTTATTTTTTTGTTGTCTGCCTTAATTTGATAAAAAAATGTCTAGCCAGGGTCTGGTCCCTAGATCGTTGACTCTTAAATGAATCATGATTAAATCTGGGTAGCTGTGTTCCCTCCTTATTTCCCTCAGTGCTGGGAATAGCTGTGCCCACTTCATGCCTTGCATGCCTCTCCAGGTCAGCTTGATGGCATTAATGTACAAATACAGCTGCCTCCCCTCAAGCCTCCTGGATGCCCATTTTTCCACCCAATGGACAAAGGAGTACCCACATATTGAAGTTTCCAACCTCCCTGCCCCTCCTGCAGAAACCATAGAGACAAAAATTACTGTACAGTTCCCATTCGTGGCCTGCCCCCCCCCCTTGCTTCAGTGATCCCCTCCCCCCTCTGATTCAGTTATTAGGGCTTAAATGTTTTTCCATTCTTCTTGATTAACTACCCAGTCCTGCTAAGGGGGAGAAATGAAAACATAATTAGTACAAAGTCATAGTATTATGAACATAGCTTTTATAGCAGTTAGAAGACCACCGCCCTTTTTATTTAATATCCCCAGATGTGCTTCCCCTTGCGGCCATTTCAGAGGCCACCCCTATCCGAAACGAATGGGATTAGTATCCCACTGAGTTTTCCCCCAAGAAGGCAATACATTTCTTTAACACTGCCACTACTTGTGACCCTGTCACTGGAGACCTGTCCCTGTGAAAAAATATCAGTGGGTTCTCATCCCATGGGCGCCCAGCCGTGTATGCGTGCAGGGCCCCCACCGAACTGATGGCGGTGTTCCTGTGGCAGCGTAGCATGACCCTGCTCCCTCTACCAGACTGGTTGGTCTTGGACCATCTTTCCAGTACTAAAATACCATCTCCAGTCCACACAATATCATCCCATTGCAACCCTGTGGACCAGTCCATTTTTCCATGTCCCACCACCTCACTGACTCTGAAGGCCCCACTGCACATGGCGGCGAAAATTGCCTTAAACAAAACTGCTTCACTACTACACCTGCATACCTGGTGCAGTAGCCCCACTAGCCTCTCCAGCAATTCTTCTGCCAGAGGACTTCTATTGTCCCGGGCCCTCTCGGCCCCTGCAGCCAACCCTGCATCATGCGCCTAATGAGGTTACTTTTCATGGGGTCCTCCCACCCCTTCAGTATGCACAACTGGCTTATTGCAGCCAAATGTACCTCCATTGTCACATGCACCAAATTATTCCTCCATCCCGTCACTGTAAATTGTGCTAGCTGTTCCCTCATCACTGCCCCACTTACCTAGCAGCCAGTTTGTGCCTGTAATGCCTGAAAGGCCCCCCATGAGGTTTTGTAAGCTTTTAGGGTCCTGGAGTACCAGGAGTTGTGAAACAACTGTTAATCTCCCCTGATTCAATCCTCCAGACATAATCCGGAATTGCTGTCTGCCTAAACTCTGCTCCTGGGGCAATGGCATGGAACTTGTCCATCTGCAGGCACGAGAGGCAGTCAGCTATCATGTTGTCCACACCATCTATGTGTCTAGCCCTAAATGACATATTTAATATTAATCCCTTTAGCACCAGCTGTCTAAGGACCCTCATGACCCTTTCTGATATCACTCCCCTATTGATCAAAACATCCACAACTGCCCTATTGTCACTCCAGAAAGTGACCTTCTGGGTCCTAAGCATCTTCCCCCATACTTCTATGGCTACCCAGATTGAGAATATCTCTAGGAAAGTGATATCCCTCATCAGGCTGGCCCAGGACCAATTACTGGGCCATGCCATGGCAAACCATTTTTCCCTAAAGTATCCTCCCATGCCAATGCCCGAGGCCGCATCGGTGTATAGTTGTAGGTCCATGTTGAATACCCATTCATCCTGCCAGAAAGTCCTGCCATTGTAATGGCTTAGGAAAGCCTCCCATACCTCCAAGTCCTCCCTGGTCCCTTTGGTAATATCCACCCAGTGGTGCGGCCTTGAGGCTCCATGTGTTGCCCTTGCCAGACACTGTGTAAATGTGTGACCTGGTGCTACCACCCTAAAGGCAAAGTTTAAATGTCACATAAGTTGCTGCACCTGCTGGAACTGTACCGTCTGCTGCACCTTAACAAAACCCAGTAATGACTTTAGCTTCCCAACCTTAGCCTCGGGCAGTCTAAATAGCTCCCCTACCGTGTCTATCTCAATGCCCAAAAACTCAATGCTTTGGCTAGGCCACTCCATTTTTTCTGGGGGGAGAGAGATACCCCTACTTCATGGCACATAGCCTTAAAAATCCATAGCATCCTGTCCATCTGTTGTCACCCTTCTCCTATTAATAGAAAGTCATCCAGGTAATAGACCACTGTCTGGTATCCATATTTTTCCTGAAAGGCCCATTGCAGCCAGGTGCTGAACATTTCAAATGTCACACAGGCAATGGAGCAGCCCATGGGCATGGCTTTGTCAAAATAGTAATCCTCCCCTACCCAGAAACCCAACAGGTCCCAATTTTCTGGCTGGACAGGAAGCAGGTGGAAGGCCACTTTAATATCTATTTTTGGCCGCCATGCTCCTTGTGATGCTCTAACTGACTGCCTCTTCTAAAATAGCGTATGTCACCCTGCTGTCATATTCACTGATGTGATCATTAACCAAATCCCCATCCAGGTAGGACAGGTGATGTATCACTCGAAACTCTCCTGGCTGTTTCTTCGGCACCAGCCCCAAGGGTGAGATCCTTATGTAACCCCTAGGTGGCGCTATCCCATGGGCTACTACCCCTGCCTGCTTGGCTAGTAGCAGGTTAAGAGGCCTAGGTTCTGCAACGAGTGCCTCCACCCAGAGGTCAGGGTTGGTAGTGGTCAAACCAACCTCGGCACAGCCCTCCGGGACACTGTAACCCCTCTGTTTTCCTTCTAGTGGCCTGCACAATATATGATAATCACTTTCACAGTACCCCTTGTGCACCATACAAGTACCCACACTGTTTGCACTTACCACCAGGGCTGGTTCCTCTGGCTCGACCCTGGGGACCCCCCTGTAAAACAAGGTTATGCACAGCAAATAGCAACAGTACAGTACCCTTGGCACAAACTGGAACCACAGTCAGGTTAAACGCAGCAAACGTCAGATCAGATTTATTCAGGAGACTTGAATAAGGAAGGGACATAATCAGGTTGATTGGCTTAAAGTATATATTGAGGTCACGTGATGCTCAGCTAGAGGGAAGACGTGTTTCTGGTGAGCTCCATTATCCCACTGCAATTTTTTAACTTTATACCAACTCTTACCTTCACAGCTCCAATCAACCCTTGAATTTTCAGCTTTGCCCGAAGAAGGAAGTAGGTGTCGAGTTCTACTTACCTTCGGAGAAGAAATGGAAACTTCCGAGCCTCCTTTCGCACCAGACATGCAGGCCACCCAGGATCCGACTCATGAGTTAGAGGCCAAATGCTTGCATTACAGCTCATCTCCCCAGCAAGATGCATCTGAACTATCCCCCTTGCATGTGTAGTCGGAACTTTCTGCACTCAAGGAAGCTATCCTCAGTTTAATCGGGGAAGTAGCAGAAATAAAACCCACACTTATACAGCTATCCCATCGGGTGGCTGACACTGAAGTCAGAGTGGGATCAATAGAACGTGCTCAAGAAAAAAATCCAACCCAAGATCGTTGCTCTCAAGTGAACGACGGTAAAGCTCGAGGAGTGTACTGACGATTTGGAGGGGAGGAACCGACGAAACAACTTAGTACTACTAGGTTAACCTGAAGGTGAGGAAGGTCCCAACACCATTCAATTTTTGCAAAAATGTCTAAAGAAATCTGTTGGAGACTCACTACATGGCCCAGAATATGTAATCAAATGAGCTCATCGCTTGTTAAGAGCTAAACCTCACCCTTCTGATCCCCCTCGGCCGATAATTTTCAAATTGTTAAACTACCTTGACAGAGAACATATTTTGAAAGAAGTGAGGAAACTCTGCGATTTTATGGGAGGGTAAAAAGCTTTGTATAGTGCCTGATCTCACCTACAAGACCCAACAACTGCATGCTACCTTCCGACCAATTACTGCTAAACTGTGGGCTGCGGGAATTAAGCACAGAATTCTGTATCCAGCTAGACTAGAAGTCACCTCTTCTGACGGAGCTAAATGTTTTGATTCAGCTGAAATTGCCCTGACAGCCCTTTGGAAATCTTTCCCGGAATTGTTTGCAACATGAGGGATTTGATGGGGTCATACTGCTGTTAAAGTTGGGTCCATGACTCTTGTATCTTAGTATATTTTGATTTGAATATCAGAAGCAAGAGAATATGAGAGAACCTTCTTTTTTTTTTGCTGTTCTTTTACTAAGAACTTGTTATAGACTCGAATAACCTTTAACTAACTGAGTTTCCTTTCAGCCAGCAATTGAGGGGAGTGAAGACTGTTACTTTAGAAGGGATACCCTATCCCAGAGGCTCTACTAATTGGAAGATATTTCGAGTTTGCGTTTTTCAAATCATTTAAGCTTAGGTTGCTCCCTCAATTTCTGCTATACTACTTTACTGTTAACTGGCTACTACGTTTTCAAGGACTTTTATAAATATGCCAGATTAGACTTGCTTAGTGGACCAACAGATCTGGTAACTTGACTTTCTTTTTTTCTTTTATTTTTCCATTTACCTTAACTTACTCTAGTGAAAAATAACAAGAATTTATAGCCACTAGAGGTCGTTATCACCACACTCTATTTTTGGCTATTATGACCACTTTGGCATACTATAAATATGCAAACAGTGTCCTCCTAGGGAGTGGGGATGCAATTATTCATTTTTTTAGAAGGCTGTCTAAAGATTTATTGCATTATGATATAATCTATGTGCACCCTATGACACATATTATTTAAAGCAGTACCCAGCTATCCAATTGTTTAATTTAACAGAATATGATGCTTCCCAGACAACTGTTATGGTGAATGAGAACTGTTACTATTGCCCTTTGTTCTGTACTGTGTTTCTCTATTTTATTCCTGATTACCAAGGCAATATTTTCATGTTGCAAATAAGTAAATGAATTTCCCTAAGGAACAGAGTATATTTTTAAGAAATTATCTAATATTTCAACGTCACTAGAGGCATTTTTATTTTAATTTTACTATATACACTAATTAAAGTAGTAACTGGGTAGTTACTGGGTGCCCTACTGGTTAATTTAGCACCTCACATGGGACCGTACATAGGGGAGTTGGAAATTTTATTGCCCCTGGATTTTTTTCGTGTGGGTGAACGGATGCTCGCCCTCCTGATGAGCATCGTGGTCATTAGCAGGAGGAGCAGGCTCAGGGCCTGGAGGAGTTTATTGTACATAGTTACTGTGATCTTTGTTAATCTTGTTATTCTGTTTGTATTTCAGATAGTTGGGAGGGTACTGGAGGGGGGAAGGGAAGGATGGGAAGGGGGAGGGAGCAGCACAGCTGTACTTACCTAGCTACACTGAGGATTTTTTGGATTTTAACATGGCACATGTGGTAAGGCTCTTTTCCTGGAATATAAAAGGAAGAAGAGACAACATTAAAAAATACATGATTTGAAAACGTTTAGCAAAACCCAACCCAACAATAACCTTCCTTCAAGAAACCCATTTACTAATTGACCAACTAGGTACCCTCCAAAAATGTTGGGTAGGACAACTATTTGGTGCAGGATTCAGCTCAAGAAAATGGGAAGTGGCTATATTGGTTGCTAAAGGAATTTCTTTTACTGCCTCAGAAGTAATTTCAGACCCAGAGGGTCGTTATGTTATTGTACACGGGTTACTTAATAACTTAGTGTAACCCCCCTGCAAATGGGGGTTCCCAAAAGACTTCCAGGAGCTTGCTTGAATGCTCCAAGCCTGAATGGTGTTTGGCATTTAAGCCATTTATCAGTGAGTGTTTTTAGAGCCTCTGGTACTGTCTCTTTAAGAGCTGTCTGCTTGCAGACATAATTAGTTTGTATGGGGGACTGTGTTCTCTGAGTACCACTGAGCTGCTGCCAATTCACTTCATTTTGCAGTCACTAGGAGTGCAAAGGGAACCTATCTGAAAGATGTAACTGTTTGCCAGAAATTATTTAGAGTAATAATGAAATTACAGTTTGTCTAACCTGCTTTCTTTGCAGTCAGAACTGTGTCTGCTAGTTCCCCATTCTAGTTTGAACTGCTGAACTGGACCAATCAGTGTGGGGTAAGCTAGCTCTAAAATGGTGCCTTGACGAATCAGAACTTGGACTCATAATCTGAGCCAGCCACAAGAGGATTGTATGGGCAGTGACTCTGGAGATGTAGTTTAGACTTCAGTGCCTGTTTGGACCAACAGCAGCAGTCTATTGTGAGTGACAGCCAATCCAGTCAAGAACTGGGAGGAACTCAAAGAAGTGCCCGGTTTGTCGGTTGGAGTTTCAGTTGAGCTTTGGCAGTGAAGAAGGAAGGAGCCCTGTGCTTTTCAGTGTGCAGTTTTAGTCAAAAAACGTGTGCAAGGCCCAGAGTTCGGTCTGCAGCTTGTGTAACAGCTTGTTAGGACTGAATCCGTCCTGTGAAAAGAATCAAAGGATCTCTGAAGAGTAGAAACCAGGCTCACCTGTAGAAGACTGGAGGAATTGCTGAAAATTGCACTCTGTCTGTCAGGAACTGAATCTGCTGTGTGTTCTCCTGGTATTGTGCAGTAATTGCGATCGGGATACAGATGCAGCCTGCCTGGTATAGTGCTTTCTTTTATATGGATGTGTGAAGAGGTTTGTGTACCTCAAGTGAGCCCTGCTGACATTGAAGGACCCTATCTTATTTGGAGGTCGTGAGTACTAATTCAGGGTCGCTCCCTGTTGAATTGCCACATTAAATCCAAATGGAATTACTGTACTGCTGACTGTTTAATTCTCCTTTTCTCTGTGTGAAAGGGCCCCTACCAGCTGCCACGGTTTGGACTAGCCACTAGGGCTTGGGTACCAGGGACAGTAACTGATAGGGATAGGCCTGTGCACAGAGCCATAGGTAGATTATTAGAGTGATAAGCTAATTAACCTGATTTCCCCCGTGTCCTTGTTATATAACCCTAAATAAATCAGAGCTGCTTGTTTCAGCAAAAGTTATACTGCCTGAGGTATTTGTCTATGTTAAAGTACTGTACTGTGATTGTTGCACTGTATCTTATTTCACAGGAGGTCCCAGTGCCGGAACCAGACCTGGGGGTAAGTGTATACTGTGAAGGTAATTCTGATATATTGTGTGGGCCACTAGTGGGAAGAAAGGGGGGTTGCAGTGTCCCAGAGGGCTGTGACCAAGTTAGTTTAACTATTGCAAACCCTGACCTCTGGGTGGAGGCACCCGCCATTGGATCCAGGCCCCTCAACCTGTTAGTGGCAAATCAGGTAGGGGTAGTAGCCCCTGGGATAGCGCCATCTAGGGGTTACATTAGAGATTGTTCTGGGCTCGGTCTATGGACCCAATATAGATGCTCCTCCTTTTTTTCTCATCTACTTACAGTATTAGCTCCATTATTTCATCTTCCACTCATTTTAGGGGGTGACTGGAATATAGTCCAGACTAATGATATGGATCATTCTCATAATAGAGGTATGGGAACCTCACCTGCACAAAGAGCACTGCATGAGTTGATTTCTTCTGTAGGGCTAGTGGATCCTTGGAGGATATTATACCCTGATACAAAAGACTTCAGCTTTTACTCCACTGTTCACAATAGCTTATCTAGAATAGACATTTTCCTTCTTAGTCAACATTTGAGTTCTTCTACACTTGAAGCGCAAATCCATGCTAGAGTCCTTTCAGATCATTCCCTCATATCGGTGGATGTGGCTTTTTCTAAAATCCTCCTTAGACCACATACATGGTCATTGAATAACTCAGTCCTAAAAAAACATCTAGTGGTCTCCCGTCTAACACATTTCCTCCAGAATTCTATCCAGGAGAATCTAAATTCAATCCCAGCAGTAGATAAAATTTGGGCAGCTCTGAAAGCTACATGGAGAGGTGAGCTTATATGTATCACCGCAACCCAAAAGAAGAAAAAATTCTCACAAATGACTCAATGCCTGGACAGAATTCGTACACTTGAAACTACTGGACTGGATAAGTTAACAGAGATAGACAAACAAGAACTTTCTCACTTATGAGCTTATTATTCTAGCCTACTATTGGAAAAGGTAGAAAAGGCAGCTTCTTTAGTTAAAGCTACCTATTTAGGCCAGGGAAGCAAAGCAGGTAAGCTGCTAGCCTGGCGATTAAAGCAGCCTTCATCTTCTAAATGGATATCAACAATTAAGCGCCCCCATGACTGATCTACGATAGTGGACCTGAGTGAGATGCTAGTAACATTTAAAGATTTTTACCAGTCTCTATATTCTTTTCATTCACTTTTGCCTTCTCAACTTCAGGCCATGCATAGCTTTCTCCACAATGCTAATCTCCCACAATTAGCTTTGCCGTCTCAAGGCCTTTTAGAGAGGCTGTTTTCTTTGGAAGAAATCAACTCGGCCATCGATGCTTTAAAACCTGACAATGCTCCTGGCCCAGATGGTTTTACTGGTCTTTTCTACAAGACCTTCAAAGCCCAGCTTGCCCCCCTACTACTTCACCTTTTCAACTACTGGGAATCCTCGGATGTAACTGAACCCTCATTGTTTGAGGTGAGAATTATTCTCATCCCAAAACCAGGAAAAGATCCTACTATTATAAGTAATTATAGACAGATCTTTCTCCTGAATGTAGATATTAAAATATATGCAAAGGTCTTGGCAGATAGACTAGCGAGGGTTTGGACTTCTTTACTAGGACCTGAGCAAGCTGGATTTGTTGCAGGTTGCTCCACAACAGATCATTTCAGGAAACTTTTCCATCTTATTTCTGCATCCAGGGAGCCTGGCCTTGAAGCGGTGTTGGTCTCCCTGAATGCAGAAAAAGCATTTGATAGAGTGGCTAGGCCCTACCTTTTTGCTGCCCTATTGTATTTTGGCATTCCTGAGTGTTTTATCAACCAAATTCAGGTTCTTTATACTTCCCCATCAGCAAGGCTATTGTGTAATAACCATTTATCTGACCCTTTTATTTTATGTAGTGGTACTAGACAAGGTTGCCCTCTGTCCCCTTATTTGTTTAACCTGTATATCGAACCTCTGGCAAGATCTGTTAACCAAACACAGAGTATCAAAGGAATACCACTTGGTGATTTAAATCTCAAATTATCCCTTTTTGCAGATGATTTACTTTTACATCTTACAGATGGTAGACAATCCCTCCCATTAGCATTCAAGATTATAGAACAATTCAGTGTGTTTTCAGCATATAAGATAAACAAGGGGAAAACCATGGTGTATTCTCTTTCTGGTTTGATAACTAAAGCAGGTGTCACTGACATGGGCCTACTTTGGGAAGGAACGGTGATCACATTTTTGAGCATTAGAGTCTCAAAAGACCTATCTAAGCTTAAAGACTTTAATTTAGATCCTCTATTAAAATTGATACAAGAAGATCTGCAAAAATGGAAGAAATTACCACTTACCTTCTGGGGCAGGGCCAATATAATTAAGATGGTTACACTCCCTTGAATATTTTACCCTTTATCTAACCTTAATATGTACCTCCCCAAGTCCTTTTTTTCAGCACTACACAGAATTTGCTCTGATTTCATCTGGAATGGGAAAACCCCATGTAGAGCCTATTTGAAATTGACTCGTTCAAAGGCTACGGGGGGTTTAAAACTTCTGGATTTTTTCTTCTATTATCTAGCCATCCATGTGAATAGATTCTTGAACTGGATTACACTAGGAACAGAAGTGCTAGATATTGGCAACTGGTTACAGTTAGATTATAAATATGGGTCCAAATTCAAACTTTCTTCAACTGCAATTTTGTTCAACTCATGGAAGGTAGTCCCATCAGCATTCAGGGACTCACCTATTGGATGGATCATCAAAGCATTTCAACAACCGTGTACATTAACCAGATCCAGTTCAAAGAAAGATATTACCCAACCTTCGTTAAATAATCCCAATTTAAAGATTGCGAACAAAGTTATTTGTTTAAATGACGGGCCAATGCAAGAACCTTTAAAGTTAAAAGATTTAATCCAAGGAGACTCTTTACTTCCTATTTCCGTTCTTCAACATAAGTTTAACTTGCTCCACAAGCCTCTTTTTTTTTGGTTTCAAGTTTGTCACTGTGTAAGTAACTTTTTGGGTAGACCTCCCTGGCCAGAGAAAATTGGCAACCTTTTTTACTCCCTCCATATTATAGCTAAAAAATCTAAACCAATCTTTAAACTCTATGATGCGCTCCTTAATCATCCCTGGATTGGTATCTCCCCAGTAGCATACTATTGGAAATATACCTTAGACACTTCTCTCTCTGATACCACATGGATGAGGATTTGGACTGATAATTTTGAGCTAATCAAACAAGATCGGCTGCATAATTTACATAGAGGATAATGTGTGGTCTTCTATCGGTGATGGTCCGTTAACTGTCGAGAGGTTGCCAGGGCAACCGTGTAAACCTCGAGAGCGAAGCTCAAGAGGTTTACGTCGCCATGGCAACCTCGAGACATTAACATTGACCGGTTGCCGATAGAGGGACCATACATTATGTTTTATAGTGTATGGTCCCACGTAAAAAGGCTGCTTACTTTTTGCTAACTAGTCACCGCCGTGGCCATTCAGTCCTTCCTAACCGCTGCTGTTCATCCATTGGTTCCCCGCTGAAAAAAAAGCACGCACATGCGCAGACCAATCGCTGTTGTTAACCTATTGATGTGACTTAGCATCGATAGGTTAACAACATGTCTACATCACATCGATAGGTTAACAACCTTAGGAAATGATGATTTCCTAAGGTTAACAGCGTTCTACCATACATTATAATTTAATATCCTCCATAATCTATACTATTCTCCTAGCAAACTATATAGAATAGGTAGGATAGCTTCCCCGAATTGTCCAGATTGCACACATGAAGATGCTACGTTATAACATAAACTCTGGACTTGTCCTAAAATACAAAACTTCTGAGAAACAGTTAAAAGTAAGATTGCAGATTACCTCAATATATTGGCTTTCTTTTCAGTGGAGACTTGCATCTTGGGGTTATATAACTCTATTCTGACTATTTTTCAGAAAAAGCAAGTTGTTATGGTTTCTTTAGTTACTTAATTGTTAATCTTAAGGCATTGAAAAGATGATTGGACCCCTTCATATCAGGAATGGTGGGCAGAACTCCTCATTGCCTTAAATGCTGAGAGAAGCATTGCTAAAATCTCTCAATCATGGAACAAATTTCAAAGTTGTTGGAGCCCCCTTTTCTTAACTCTAATAGATAAATTTGGCTATTAAAGTTTGCCTTTTTATCCCTCCCTTCTCCCTTACTTTTCTGTTTCCCTCTCATTCTTCCTGGCTTAATGTATACCTATAATACTCTCCTTTATTAAATTGTATTAGATCATTAAACCCCTGTATGTGCCAAGGTATATTCCCTCCCTACCTATGAAAGATGTTATAAGATATTGGCTGTGCTTGCTCGGGGAGGGATGGGAATGAGGTGGGTGGAGGCTGTCTGTGAGATGTTGTTTCCTTTTGTTTTCTTTGGCCATGAATGGCGATTTGTATTGTATTGTAATCTCTTGAATCTGAGGTATTGTATGTATAAGTTGTTATTGCACTGGAAAGTTAAAATAAACTTAATTGAAAAAAAAAAAAGGCTATATTAATCAAACAGTCATGCATGCGCTTTAAGCCCCCACACAGTCACACCTCTGGGTACACAGGTAGGGAGATGATGGGCTAGCCAGGAATGTTGCAGCTGGTTGGGGCTCTGTGATGGAAGAAAGCAACATGCACAATACACACTATTTGTAATCCGGAGCCGGAGGGCTCAGTTGGTGAAAGAAAAATCAACCAGACAATCAGATGACAACACTTTAGATTTAGCTGTTGTTGCAGGGAGCTACCCTGATGTTTACTCATGATACCCAATACTGGACACAGGCAGGATGAAATTGAGACTGCAGGTTGTTGAGCTGGAGTGCCCGGAGAAGCCGGGCCCACATGAATCACCGAGGCGTCATTCCTGTTCAAGTGTTGAGCAGGGGCCTGATCCCCAGGCAGGTCTCTTGTCGATGGCTTTCTCTGTGCAGTGGGTAGTTGGCCTGGGCCAGTGTGGCAAGACCCAGGCCTAATGAAGATGATTTTGGATTCAGTCCGTGGGGCTGGATGCAGCTTCCAGCAAGCAGAATACAGTTCAAACCACAGTGGGGAACCAAATCGTGACCCACTAGCAGCACACAGCACATTTACACATACGGAAATTCTAATGCAGCTTCCAGCAAGCAGAACACAATTCAAACCACAGTGGGGAACCAAATCATGACCCACTATAAGCACACAACACATTCACATGTAAGGAAATTTCACTGTACCAGGCAAAAGGCTCTCCAGTCGCAATTACAGAGTCTTTGCATGATCTGGGAGTTCAGAGGTGGCTGGAGGTCCAGACAGGCCGATTGCATTCAGCAAATGTTTGGTCTTCTTCAGGTAGGAGCCTGGTCACAATTCAGTGGCTTTACTTCGCTCTCCAAGTTCAGATTCAGTCCAAAAAAGGCACAGCTTCCCTTTCAGGGACAGCAGGCAGGTATGCAGGCCAAAACTCAAGCCTTTCCACAGTTCTCCCACGCGAATCTACGCCGGGGCTACTGCTTGAATCATTCAAGCTGTTATCTTTCCACTTCCCAACTCAGAACTGAAACTAGCTGCAAGAGCTTGGGAATTTCCCCAAGATCCAAAAGGTTCGGTTGACTGATCTGTCTGTCAGTCACAACAAGGGCTCCCCCTCCAGGTTATTTTAAGCGCCAAAATGCAAAAACTACAATTCCTACAAGTTTTGACCCCACCAAGCCCCTGTAGGCAGGCTAGATTTTAGAGTCCCAAATGTACTGATTGGCCCATTTCAGCAGTCCAGTACCAAGCTGATGGAAACAAACAGAACTGTCCATGCTGCAAAGAAGGCAGGTTAGAATAAATTGCAATATTATTACTACTCTAAAAAATGATCAGCAAACAAGCACATCTTCTAACAGAGCTCCCTTTTAGATTAATTATGACTGCAATCCAGGCAGCTCTTAAAGAGACAGTACACAGAGGCTATATAGACACTCTCTGGCAATCACATTTAAACTGCAAAAACGCAGGACACCAGCCTGGCAGTGAGCATTTAGACAAGCTCAAGGAAGACTTTTTGGGAACCCCCATTTGTAGGGGGTTACACCTTCCTTGCCTGGAGAAACTTGGCATCCGCGTCAAAGTCTGTACCATCACAATATCAAAAATGCAATATAAACTAGACACATATATATATATATATATATATATATATATATATATATCGTTAGCTCGTTACATTACTATACCTTTCAATATACTTCACATTACTACATCCATATTGACAATACTTTGCATGTTTCATACAAGTAATACATGATTCATTTAATAACGTCTTGTACATTAAACAATGTAAGAGGGGGCCCTTCCCTATCAGCTAACTTGGGACTGGATGGGGCAGGGGCACCATGGTGAGAGGGAAGAACAAGTAACCTGGAGTTGGCCATCAAGCTCAATTTAGGCAGTGAGCTTGGTGAAACATAAACCCCTTTGTGAACCACATTGAGCGGCAAATCCACTGGCCTCCCAGAGGAATCATAACTAAAGCATAGCACTGGTTTGACAGCTTGGCCAGTGTTTCTGGGTGGAGCAGCCACAGTCTCTGTACTTCCAGCACTAACTTTGGAGCTTTCATCACTTGTGAGGGGTGCCTCTGCATGGATGGAAATGTCCGAACTTGGAGCACTGTCAGCTCCTTGCTCTGTTTTCACAACACTTTGCTCATTATCTTCTGACGGAGGCCCAGGTTGCTCATTTTGAGGAGGCTCTGGCACAATTAGGCTTTGCGGCACTGAAGGGGGCTGTGAACACTCTCACATTGTTCTTCAAGTTCCGGTGTGTCACCAGAGAGACTCAGACCATCAGCCCCTTCTTCGGACACTTCACACAGTTCCACAACACACAGAGTCCGCAACCTCAGACGTAATACTTTGCACTTCACTTTCAGGGAGCATTGGCTCCAAGGATGAAGCTAGGGGATTAGGCAGTCCAGAAGGCCCAGCTACATCCCCACAATCAGTCATAGGGTTACCTTGAAACAGCTGATTCAATTCATAGGAGGGGTAATAGACACTGTCACACTCACTTTCGTCAGAGGTGGACTGGCAGTCATTATCATTCTGGGCCGCTGTGGGGGAAATGTTAAGTCTCTAACTACTTGGGTAGGTTGACTCTGTCTCTTTTTTGCAGCAGCATGAGTCACCAGCCCAGGGGAATCAATCTCTGATGGTTCAGCCTCAATTATGACCTGGCCGATAGGTAGCAAGTGGTTACGGTGCATGGTCTTGACAGCTTTGGAGTTATTCTTTGGGTGCACCTTGTACACTGGTAAATCATTCAACTTTCCAACTACTACATGGGGAAGATGGTACCACCTATCAGCAATTTTGTGTTTGCCATGCAGTCCCAAATTGTGTAAACAACACACAGTCTCCAGGCCGAAGCTCTTGAGCCTTTACTTTTTTATCATGCCGCTCTTTGTTGGTGAGATTTCTTTTGGCGGCCATTGTCTGGACCAGTTGATAGGCATGGTTCAATTGAGCTCTGTTTCTGTACATACTGTAGGTAATTTTTGGCTCGGACCCCATCTAGAGAGACCCCAAAGCAGACATCAACGGGCAGTCAGGCCTCCCTGCCGAACATGAGGCAGTAGGGGAAGAACCCAGTAGCATCATTTTTTGTGCAATTGTATGCGTGGACCAAGGTGCTAATCTGCTGGCTCCACTTAGGCTTGTCTTTGGGATGGAGGGTGCTCAGCATGTCTAGAAGTGTGTGGGTAAAATTTTCTGGTTGAGGGTCCCCCTGTGGGTGATAAGGGGTGGTTCTTGACTTCTGCACCCCCCATAGAGACAGCATTTCTTTGATTAGCCGACTTTCAAAATATCTGCCTTGGTCAGAGTGGATCTGCTGAGGGGCACCACGGTGGACGAAGAAATTTTCCTCTAGCACCTTGGCCATGGTAGAGGCCTTTTGATCTTTAGTTGGAAAAGCTTTCGCATACTGTGTGAAATGATCCATAACCACTAACACATTGCCAATATTCCACTGATCAGGTTCTAAACACAAAAAGTCTATGCAGACCAGTTCCACGGGGGTGCTGGTAGTAATATTGACAAGGGGGGCAGCTCTCTGAGGCAGGGCTTTCCTTTGCAGGCAATGATTGCAGGTCTCTACATGGTGCTCAACATTGGCCCCCATCTTGGACCAGTAGAATCGAGATCATACCAAGTCGAGAGTTTTTTCAATACCAAGGTGCCCCATGTGATTGTGGAGGGACCTCAGTACCGAATCTTTAAAGGCCGTGGGCAGGACCAATTGCTGCCTGTCTACTTGACCATCACGATCCACTGTCTCTCTGTACAAGACATGATTGAGTAGCTTCAATCTGGGGCCTTCTTTAAACAATAGAGCAGTTCGCAAGTTAGGGGAACGCAACTTGGACACATCTTTCCCCGCATGCATGGCATGAAGTGTGGGCTGAATCATAGGATCTTGGGATTGAGCCTACTGAATGCTGTCATTGTCAAATTGAGATAGTGCACTAATATCTAGAGCAGAAAAGTGGCAATAGGCAGCTGGTATGCAGGAATCAGGAGGGCCCAAGCAATCTACTAAACATTCCACTGTGACTGCAGACATCTGTTTATCTTGGTCAAAGTTTTGCCACAAGGCTCAGATGTTAGGTTGAGACAGACTGACCCAATCACTCTTGGAAACTGGCCTTCGTGACAAGGCATCAGCATCAATATGGTTCAGTCCTGGCCTGTATTCAACAGCATAATCATAGGTTGATAAGGTGGAAAGCCACCGGTGCCCAGTGGCGTCTAGCTTAGCTGAAGTCTGTACATTGATTAATGGGTTATTGTCGGTCTTCACCAATATCTTTGCCCCATAGAGGTATTCATGAAACTTATTGATGATGGCCCATTTTAGCGCAAGGAACTCCAGCTTGTGGACAGGGTAGTTTTGTTCCGACAGGGTCAAGCTCCTACTGGCGAAGGCCACTGCTCTCAAACCATCCTCATGGGCTTGATACAGCACAGCTCCTAGACCCTGCAGACTGGTGTCTGTATGCAGCACATAGGGCTTGGTGGGGTCAGCATAGGTGAGGATGGGGGTGTGGGTGAGCTGATATATGACTTCATGAAAGGCTGCTTCACATTCAAGTGTCCAGCAAGGCAAAAAAAGTTCACCTGTGCGGAAGTACACTTTCTCTGGTTCTTTGATGGTCCCTTTTTTATATTTACGGTTGGCAGGAGGTTAACCCTGGGTAAGATTCAAGAGCGAGCAAATCACCTTTGAATAGTCTTTTATGAACCTGCAGTAGTAGCCACGGAACCCCAGGAAACATTGTAGTTCTTTCAAATTATGGGGCTGGGGCCAAGTAGTCAGTGATTCAACCTTACTGGGATCAGTCTCTATCCCTTCTGCAGATACTATGTGCCTCACATACTTCACAGAGGTTTGAAAAAAATGGCACTTGTCAATGGACAACTTGAGGCTGAAGTCTTCCAATCGGTCTAGGACTTTAAACAGTCAGGTCTCATGCTCCTCTAATGTGCGCCCAAACACAGTGACATCGTCTAGGTACACTAGACATTCCAGCAAGTTCATATCTCCCACTGCATGTTCCATCAGTCGCTGAAAGGGGCCCGGGGCACCTGAAATCCCCTGTGGCATTCTCAGGAATACGTAGAACCCCAAAGGACAAATGAAGGCTGTTTTCTCACGGTCCTCCAGGGCCATCGGGATCTGGTAGTATCCGCTGTGAAGATCCAATACTGAAAACCATTTTCTCCCATTCAAACAATCCAGGACATCTTGTATACGGGGCATGGTGTATTGATCGGAGATGGTCTGCCAGTTCAGGGTTCGATAATCAACACACATCCTTACCGACCCATTCTTCTTATGCACAACCACAATGGGAGTGGCATATGGGATCCTTGATTCTTGTATAACACCAGCAGCAAGCATTTCCTGCAGGTGTCTCCTCACATCATCTATGTCTGCTGGGGCGAGACGTCGGAATCTCTCTCTCGAAATGGCTGGTCATCATGCAGGCGTATGTGATGCTCTGCACCCTGGAAACATCCCACATCCCATTCTTTTAATAAAAACACTTGGTCCCTCTGAGTGAGCTTCTTGCTAATTCTATCATTCCATTCAGCTGGCAACAGGGAGTCACCAAAGTCAAATAAGTCCGGGGTCACTCTCTCCTTCTCACCAGAGCACTTGTTGCTGGGCAATACGGCAGTGTCGGTGCAGTGTACTGTAGCTAGGGTGCACCCACTGTTCATCTGAATCTCCAGATCTGACACATTCTGAATCTGGACCATCACTCATCGTGCATAGGCATGGGCACAAGCAGGTAAGATGCTGGGACTGACCAATAATCCCTCTGGCAACTTTCCATCTCCTGGTGCATCCAACATTAATATTTTGTTCTTTACGTTTTTCTTTAGGCAGACTTCTCTATGGATTGTGCACTGGGTGTTGGGGGCCAATACCAAGGAGTCAGGTTCCTTTTTCCGCACTATCCCCACTGGCTCATCTGGGTCCACTTCATTGGGTCTCTGTTGCCAGTCATAAGCCCTTTTTACTAAGGCTGGAATTCTTAGGGCCCGTCCAGCCAGATGCCCCTGTTTCTCATGGTAGAGTTGTACTAGTCTCCCAAACATGTGGGCATTTGTTCCAGTTAACAGGGGAACCCCATCATACAGTCCAGTGGGGGGACACACTAGGGCCAGTGTCTCTACTTGCTCCTCTATGCCAGTGACAGTTGCAGGAAAAGACAACCAGAGGCAGGCATATCCTAGATATGGATAAGACTTGTCGCTCAGCCCCCACACATGTAAGCCTTCCAGGGATTGTAAGGGCACATCAGATAAGTGTTTGTCATACCAGTCCTGAAACACAACGGTCACTTGTGACCCACTGTCAAACACAGCCCGAGTAGGAATACCATTCACAGCCACATTAGTCTCCATTGAAGGGCCCACTATCCCTCTACCCTAGCCCTGCCCCTCTACCCCGACAACTCTTCCCACCACCTTAGGTCAAGGGCGGCACTAAATTGCTCAGTTCTAAGAACACGCACCCTTGCGGGCGATCGAGCATTCGCCAACTATGCCCCCAAACTATGGAACTCGTTCCCTGCCCTCACTCGGTCCACCCCTTCCCATCCAGGGTTTAAAACATCACTATGGAAATTCCTGAAGGGCTCCTCCATCTGTCCTTGTGCCCCGTAGCCCCTTGAACTATTCCTCTCACAGCGGGTCTCTGCACACTCCAGGCCCACTGCACTTACTCTCCTGGTCACTGGACTAGATTTTGGCTAATGTAATGCTATTATTGTTAACACCTGCAACACCACTGTATGTAAATCTGACTCACTCACTGTATGTATATGCTCTATCTTAACTCTCCCGGACCGTCTGTAACCTTCCCCGGGTGGGTGTCTTTTTACTGGTTGCCTTTTTACCTTTATTTCACTATATGTCATGTAATACTCTTTGTGTTTAATACCAATTTGTCATTGTACCTGTTATCCATGCTTGTAACTCTCCCGGGGTCGCACCTGAAAATAGGCACTTGGCTGTCTAGTGTGACTTACCCGGTCAACAAAAGCAAATAAATAAATAAATCTTGGACCAGTCTGGAGGGACAACAGCACGGGCCTGGACATGCGATTTAGCCACAGAGGGGTTTGAGTTAGGATGGATGAAGCCTTTACTGCGGTCATTTCAAGCACCACTTGACCACTGACTCATTTTCTGAAGCTCTCCTTGATACTGGTTCACCACTTTCTGTAAGTCCTTCTGAGACTGGCATTCCCTCTTCATATGGCCATTCTTGCTGCAATTGTGACAAATTATATGCTCTCGGGGCATCCTTGGGGAAAACATAGCAGGGGATACTGAAACATCAACAAGAGATTGTGATCTGACTTCTGCGGGTAGTGTACCATGTCTCAAAAGTTCCTTTAGGGTGGCAGTCAATTCCTTGAGCTCAGCTGAGAAGCCACCCTCAGTAGAAGATGCCTAAGGTGCACCCCACCCCATAACAGTCACGTCCTGACAGGGGCCAGGGTCTCTGTCAGCAGGGGATACCTCAGCGAACGCACCCGGTTGTACTTTTCTGACTTCCTTCAGCAACTCCTCCCCCCACCGTTTAGCCCACAGCAGGACACTCTTAATGGTCTCCATTTCGGAAGGGCCGTCCGGTGCCATGATCACTTGGGCTGCACTGACCCCATAATTACAATCTTTCTCTTCACCTTCTACTTCCCAGAGTTCTTTTATCAAGTCAGAGTAGTCAGGTGGGTTACCTCTCCTATCCTGGAGCCTTAACTGGATGATCTGCAGTTTAGAGTGCTTGGCATGTTGCAGTATGTGCCCCAATCTCACAGGGTTCAAATCACTAGTGGCTACCCCACCTTTCCTGTAAGCTTTCTGCAGAGCTCTTTCTAGGTGAGTGACATACGCAGACACACTTTCACCCTTCCATTGTTTGGTACCTTGGAATTTCCACATCAAAGTCTCCTCTGACTCTATGATCCCAAAATTGCCTTCAAGTACAGATAGACACTTCTGAGCAGATGCATCAGGGTTCGTGGACCTCAAAATTTAATGGCTTCAACGGCGGGGCCCCTCAAACTTTCTATGATTCTTTTCTGCTTCTCAGCCTCCGCACACTGCCATTCGGGTACCAAGGGGGCAACATAGTCAATCCAGGTCTCCCAGTCATCCTTCCCCTAGGGGGTTGGGAGGGCGCACAAAAAGATTCTCAACCTTCCGTAGGATTCGTGACTAATGGTGGGTACAGATATAGGGGCCAGCATTTCTTTCTTTCTTTCTTTAATTGTTTAACCAGGTGAGATACACTAAGCTGAAAGCTTTTTTACAGGTGCAACCCAGGAGCACAGGGAAGTACATAGAAACACAGAACATAGAATTTGACGGCAGATAAGGACCGCTTGGCCCACTCAGTTTGCCCATTTCCCTACCTACTGGATAAGCTGCAGATCCTAGTTAACCAGCAGCCTACTTCTTGCTACCCCCAACCCCTAGAATTGCCTTATGACTGTCCCATGCATGCTTGAATTCCACCACTGTTTTTGACTCCACAACCTCCTCTGGAAGGCCGTGCCATGCAACCACAACCTCTCTGTGAAAAAATACTTTTAAATTACCTCTGAGCGCCTCCATCTTCAAATTGTAAAACTCTTGTTCTTGCACACCTTTTTTGAAAGATGCTAACCCTGAATTTGTTGATTCCCTTGAGGTACATGAAAGTTTCTATCATGTCCCCCTCTCCTCCTTTCCTTGAGGCTATACATATTAAGCTCCTTAAGTCTCTCTTCATGTCTTCCGGTGCAGACCCTGCACCATTTAGTTGCCTCCTCTGGACAGCTTCCATCCTGTCTATGTCTTTGCGGAGATTGGGTCTCCAGAACTGCACGCAGTACTCCAGATGGGGTCTCACCAGCTGTCTGTACAGAGGGATAATAACTTCCTGTTTTTACTGGTGATGCCTCTCCCTATGCATCCCAGTATCCCCCAGCCCTCCTTGCTGCCCTCTCACATTGCTTGCCCACCTTTAGGTTATCTGATATGACTACCCCCAGGTCCCTTTCAATTTTGTTGTTGTTAGTATCTCACCCCCCATTGTTTACTCTTCCCCTGGGTTTTTGTTTCCCATGTGCATTACCTTGCACTTCTTAGCATTGAATCTAAGCTGCCATACATTTGACCAATCCTCTAACCTTGCCAAGTCACTTCTCATCCTTTCCACCCCACCTTGTGCATCAACTCTGTTGCAGATCTTTGTGTCATCTGCAAAGAGACATACTTTTCCTTCCAGTCCCTCTGCAATGTCGCTTATAAAAACATTGAAGAGGACCGGTCCTAATTCTGAACCCAGCGGTACCCCACTAGTAACCCCCCTTTCTTCAGAGTGGACTCATTTACTATTACTCTCTGTGTCCTATTCTCCAGCCAATCTTTACCCAGGCTGTCATCTTGGGACCCACCCAGGCTGGCTAACTGTATATTAATCTTTGTGTGGACTGTGTCAAATGCCTGCTAAAGTCTAGGTAGGCCATGTCCACAGCCCCTCCTTTGTCTACTACTTTGGTCCCCAGTCAAAGAAATCTATCAGATTCGTCTGGCATGACCTTCCGCTGTGAATCCATGCTGCCTTGGGTCCTGTGCCCCTCTGGCCTCTAGATACCGACAATTCTTTCCTTCAGAAGTGATTCCATCATTTCCCTATCACTGAGGTTAAACTAACAGGTCTGTAGTTTCCTGCTTCTGCCTTGCTCCCACTTTTGTGAAGGGAATCACATCTGCCCTCCTCCAGTCCTCGGCACCACCCCATCCTCCCATGATTTGTTAAAGAGGGTAGTCAGTGGTGTCACTAGTTCTACCCTTAGTTCTTTTAGACTTCTGGGATGAATTCCATCAGGCCCCATTGCTTTGTCCACCTTCAGTTTTAAGAGTTCTTTCATAACCCTTTCTTCTGTAAATGGGCTGGTATCAAATTCTGTATCCAGAGTGTTTCTACTGTTTGTTTTAGGTACCTCCCCCTCTTCATTTGTAAATACTGAGCAAAAGTATCTCTGCCTTTTCACAGTCACCCTCTGCTCCCTGCTCCCTCCCCTTTATTAAGCCTCACTATCCCTCCCTTGGTCTTCCTTCACTCCCTGATGTACCTATAAAGGTTTTATCCCCCTTCTTAACTGAGTTGGCTATCTTTGCCTCAGTTTGGGCCTTAGCTGTTCTGACTGCCTTCCCAGCTTCCTTTTGCTTTAACTGATACAGTTCTCTGTCCTGCTCCTTCTGTGATTCCCTGTACTTCCTGAATGCTTTCTTTTTCTCTTGAACCTTCACTGCCACTTCCTTTGAGAACCATAGTGGTTTCTTACATCGTTTTGTTTTGTTTATTGCTTCACAAAAGGCTTGTACCTCTGTGATGGCAGTTTTTTATTCCCCATTGTTCTTCCCCCCTCCTTCCTGCCCATTTGCTAGTGCATTCCTTAGGCACTCACCATTTTAAAAGTCAGCCTCCTAAAGTCCAGTACTTTGCCTTTCGTAGCTTGACTCTATTGCTGTGTTTATTGTGAACCATACTGTTCGATGGTCGCTAGTTCCCAGATAGCTACTTCTACATCTGTGATCCTCTCTCCATCTCCATTTGAGAGAACCAGGTTTAGATTGCTCCTCTCGAGTGGGCTCCAATACTAGTTGTCTAAGGCATGCCCCTGTGGGGCATCCAGAATAACCCCGCCTTCAAGTGGCTGCCGTAATTGCACTCCAGTTAACATCTGGCATATTCAGATCACCCATCAGCAATATCTCCCCTTTTTCTGCCATTCTAAGTATACTTTCTATCATTTCCTTGTCCATTTCCTCCCCCTGAGAAGGGGGTCTGTATACAACCCCTGTGCGGATTGTGGTGCCATTGCCTGTCTCCAAATTTACCCACAGTGCTTCTTCTCCTCCCTCTTTACCCTTTTGTTCTGTTGCTTTGATTCCTTCCCTTATGTAAAGAGCTATTCCTCCTCCTCTTTTACCCTCCCTGTCCCTCCTGTAGATAGTGTATCCTGTTATGTTTACATCCCAGTCATGGTTTTGTGTGTACCATGTTTCTGTGACTGCCACGATATCCAGATGTTCCTCCTCCATCAAGGCCACTAATTCAGGAAGCTTGTTACCCAGACTATGGGCATTGGTACTCATTGAGCTCCATTTTTTGATGGCTTTACCTTCTGTTGCAGCATCCCCCACTGACCTTTCTACCTCGGTCTTTCTCTCATTTAGTACCCTGTTTTGTAGGAGAGGCTGGGATTTTCCTGCTGCTTATCAGTGCCTCCCCTTGACTAGTTTAAAAGCTTGCCAATGAAGCATTTAAACCGATTGCTCAAAAGACTTGTTCCTTCCTGGACAGATGCAGACCATCCTGCCAGTATAGGCTGGTGTCCTCCAGGTGGAACCCCAGTCCCCAATAAGCCAAACCCTGTGCTCCACACAATTTTTCAACCATTTGTTAAACTGCATGGTGCAAGTACTCGCCTCACCCATGCCATTGACAGGCAGCACCTCTGAGAAGGATACCTGTGTGCTACTTGTCTTAGGCCCCCCCAACTCTACAAAGTCCTCCTGCACTGCTCTAATCTCATGATGAGCCAAGTCATTTGTCCCTAGGTGGTCAATGACGTCCAGCTCAGACTCCTGTGCAGCTGTTCTCGTCATCCTGAGGATGCGCTTCCTGTCCCTCCAAGCCATGGCACCAGGCAGGCACCTTACTTCAGTTTTCCCTGCTCCCCCCAGTTCTATCCCCCTAATAATTGAGTCCCCCACCAGGAGCTGCTTCCTTTTCCTGTGTGTCCTCTGCCTCCTTCCTGTGGGCCTCCCTTGTGACAATTGTCCTCAGCCTCCTTAGTCTCCTCTGCGGGTGCATCCATGGGAGCCTATGCCCCCAGAATGGTGTGTGGATTGTGGGTGGAACAACTGACTGGGTGTGCCTCTGTTCCACCATCCTCACCCTCTCTGAGCCCACTGTAGTCCAACTGCTGTGCTTTCTTTGCAACCTCTGAGGTAGTGGTGGTGGCTCTGGTGCTCCCTGGATGGGGGAGGTTCCCTTCCTACTGTCCAGTGTGGCTTGGGGGAAGGTTCCCTTACTACTGTCCAGTGTGGCCTGAAGGCGGGCAACTTCCTCCCTCAGGGCAGAGAGTTGTCTGCAAATAGGGCAGCATCTCAGCCTCCAGAAAGATTCCCGGAAGACTGCTGCCCCACAGCCATTACATTGCACTACTCCCCACATGTTTATCTACTTTTTTTTTGTGTGTGTGTGTGTGTGTGTGTGTGATTAGTTTGTTATATAGAAACATATATATTATACAATGTGTATGCTTATATTGTAGTGACTTGCTCAGGGTCACACAGTATATACAAGTGGGGGCTCTGGGATTCAAACCCAGGTCTCCAGATTTGCAGCTCAGAGCCTTAAACCACTGCACTATACTGCCTCCCTAAACTGGCATGGGTACAGAAAGCAGGGCAGTAACAGGTGCTGGAGTGGGAGGGGGTGTTGGGGAAAGAACACCCCCAGGTGACAAGAACAGTTTCTTAAAGTCCTCTACGGGTTTCCCTTCCTCCAGCAACTTAGCAAATTTCTCCTCAAAAGTATCAGACAATGGTGGGAGCTCTTCCTCCCCAGGGTCTTTACTGTCTTTTGTTATCACTTTCCAGGCAGCTGGGACCCCTTTTGAGGCAATAGTCTGTGGCACTTTAGAGCTGTCCAAGAGGTTACTACACTCTACCAAGACTATGAAAGTTTGGGTGATCAAATCAGCCTGTCGACACACCACCACAGGGTTTTTTAAACATTCAATTTTGGAGAGTGCTCCCTCTACAGTGTCCTTACTGGTACCCAGGGTAATATCCAGTATAAGCAGAGCATTTTGGGGGTTGATCTTCTGCCCAGTACACCACCCCACCAACTGGTGTACAGCCATTTCTACTGGGATAGCCACTAATCTTTAACAATAATTCATCATTTTTGGCCACTAGAAGGCACAAAATCCCAGCGGTGAGCCTCCAAGATGTAACCCCTAGGTGGTACTATCTGACATGCTACTACCCCTGTCTGCTTGGCTAGTAGCAGGTTAAGGGGCCTAGGTTCTGCAATGGGTGCATCCACCTAGAGGTCAGAGTTGGTAGTGGTCAAACTAACCTTGGCACAGCCCTCCGGGACACTGTAACCCCCCTCTTTGCCTTCTAGTGGCCTGAGCAATATACAATAATCACTTTCACAGTACCCCTTATGCACCATACAAGTACTCACACTGTTTGCACTTACCACCATGGCTGGTTCCTCTGGCTTGACCCTGGGGACCCCCTTTAAAACAAGGTTATGCACAGCAAATAGCAACAGTACAGTACTCTTGGCACAAACCGGAACCACAGCTAGGCTAAATGCAGAAAAAGTCAGATCTGATTTATTCAGGGGACTTAAACAAGGAAAGGGAATAATCAGGTTGATTGGCTTAAAGGCTATATTAATCAAACAGTTATGCATGCGCTTTAAGTCCTCACACAGTCACACCTCTGGGTACCCAGGTAGGGAGATGATGGGCTAGCCAGGAACATTGCAGCTGGTTGGGGCCCTGTGATGGAATAAAGCAACATGCACAACACACACTATTTGTAATCTGGAGCTGGAGGGCTCAGTTCATGAAAGAAGAATCAACCAAACAATCAGATGACAACTCTGTAAATTTAGCTGTTGTTGCAGGGAGCTACCCTGATGTTTGCTCATGATACCCAATACTGGACACAGGCAGGATGAAATCAAGACTGCAGGTTGTTGAGCTGGAGTGCCCGGAGAAGCGGGGCCCACACGAATCACCGAGGCGTCGTTCCTGTTCAAGTGTTGATCAGGGGGCTGATCCCCAGGCAGGTCTCTCATCGATGGCTTTCTCTGTGCAGTGGCTAGTCAGGCTGGACCAGTGTGGCAAGGCCCAGGCCCAATGGAGATGATTTTGGATTCAGTCCATGGGGCTGGATGCAGCTTCCAGCAAGCAGAATACAGTTCAAACCACAGTGGGGAACCAAATCACAACCCACTAGCAGCACACAGCGCATTTACACATAAGAAAATTCTAATGCAGCTTCCAGCAAGCAGAACACAATTCAAACCACAGTGGGGAACCAAATCACGACCCACTATAAGCACAAAACACATTCACATGTAGGGAAATTCCACTGTACCAGGCAAAAGGCTCTCCAGTCACAATTACAGAGTCTTTGCACAATCCGGGAGTTCAGAGGTGGCTGGAGGTCCAGACAGGCCGATCGCATTCAGCAAATGTTTGGTCTTCTTCCGGTAGGAGCCTGGTCACAATTCAGTGGCTTTACTTCGCTCTCCAAGTTCAGATTCAGTCCAAAAAAGGCACAAGTTCCCTCTCAGAGACAGCAGGCAGGAATACAGGCCAAAACTCAAGCCTTTCCACAGTTCTCCTGCATGAATCTATGTCATGGCTGCTGCTTGAATCATTCAAGCTGTTATCTCTCCACTTCCCAACTCAGAACTGAAACTAGCTGCAAGAACTTGGGAATTTCCCCAAGATTCAAAAGGTTTGGTTGGCTGATCTGTCTGTCAGTCACAACAAGGGCTCCCCCTCCAGGTTATTTTAAGCTCCAAAGTGCAAAAACTACAATTCCTACAAGTTTTGACCCCACCAAGCTCGTGGGCAGGCTCCATTTTAGAGTCCCAAATGTACGGATTGGCCCATTTCAGCAGTCCAGGACCAAGCTGATGGAAACAAACAGAACTATCCATGCTGCAAAGAAGGCAGGTTAGAACAAATTGCAATATTATTACTGCTCTAACAAATGATCAGCAAACAAGCACATTTTCTAACAGAGCCCCCTTTTAGATTAATTATGACTGCAATCCAGGCAACTCTTAAAGAGACAGTACAAAGAGGCTATATAGACACTCTCTGGCAATCACATTTAAACTGCAAAAACGCAGGACACCAGCCTGGCAGTGAGCATTTAGAGAAGCTCAAAGAAGACTATTCGGGAACCCCCATTTGTAGGGGGGTTACACTTAGCTGTGGCAGCGGTGGTTGCCCGAATGGGTCCTCCACCCTGCTTGCTGCTATTTCCTTCTGAATCTTCTGTTCCAATAAATTCTCCCTCCCCTTAACTGACCTCAAGTTCTTCGCTTTTGCCTCTTTTTGGGCCCCTGTAAAATGCAGGCTGAAACCTTTCCGGAAACCCGGCAATAGTATGGCGGCTGCCTCCTTGTCCAAGTAAGACTTCAGCGACTCCTGCATCACCTCAACCTTTATGGGGGTGTGTGCCAGGTGAAAAGTCCCCATCATACCTCTATTAATTATCTTGCTGTCGTTGAAGTAAGCTTGGCCTCTACCTTCCCCTGCCCCCCTTCTCCTGTTCCCCCTCCCCCAGTGCTGGCCCCTAAATCCTGTACAGTTACCCCAAAAAGACTGATTATATGAATTATCCTGACTAGCATTACCTTTTTCCCAGTTATTTCTGCACCTGGAGACTGGGTGGTTGTCCCCGCACCTAGAACAGGCATGCTAGAAATGGCAGTTCGGCCAGGAGCAAAAAGCCTGGTTGTATCCCAAACAGCATTTTGTAGCTACCGTGCCTTTTTTTGTCCCCTTTGCGCTCATTACTAGTGGACCCCATACATATTTCTAACCACAGGTCGATCTGCCGGGCATCCCACTTCATGTCCCCTAAATGCAACATTCTCTTTCTGAACTTCTCATCATACTTCAACCAACTATATCCCCCTTTTTTATAAGCATGCTTTATAATTAGGGAATACGCCAACAGGGGAGTGGCCAACTCCGGCATCTTTTCTATAACTATGTCCATGTGCTGCACCTAAAAAGGGTTCAGCAGGACAACGCTGATGCCTGCTTCAATTTTGGCCTCTCTACCACGAGGCCCAATCCCAATCGATGCATTTTCAACCAAAACCAACAGGGTAGCCAGCAAACAAGCACTAATTCCCACAAAACCCCCAAATGCAGATACTCCGATGTGACCAAAAACGCTGACTTCACAAAAGCGAGGGCTACTTCTTTCTTAGGCATACTGGATAGCATAAACACTCTCCCCAGTACATTTTGGAGCCACAAAACCCCCAATGCTCCAACAATACCTTGCTTTCACACAAACCTGCCTCTCCCCAGGCACCACAAGCTTCTGCTGCTTATTATATTTTTTTTAAACTTACCTTTTTACCGCAAACTCCTCAATACTCACTTGTAACTGATCACACTGCCCTCGCTGCAACCCCTCTCTTTCACATATACCTGCAACCTTAATTCTTATCCAATAACTCAGACTAAATTAAAACAGCCATTCTAATTAACTCAAATACCTAGCTATAAATAGCCCACTGGCTCAAAATCAATGAAATAACTCAGAATAATTGCCAAACTGATGTGCTTCTGAGAGAAAATCCTCTTAGAGCAAAATTGGGAGCTCCCTGGGCCTGTGTTTGCCCTTAAATACCCCTATTGCTCACCCTTCTCTCTCTTCCTTCCTGACCAATCCGTTTCCCACCTCACCCAGCTCTGACCTCATAGCCCCTCCCCTTTTGTGACCTCACTAAGCTTGCCCCTGCCCCCTCACCCCCCTTTTCCTTCAAAGCCAAACTATCTGCTTTTGGCTTCCCACACACTTGGTTTGGGCCTATGGACAATGGCGTCTGCCCTTTAAAGAGAGCAGCCCTCTTTGTTCTCATGTAATATAGGGAAGGCATGTATGGGTGAGTAGCTTAATTTGTTGTCATAGGAGTGGTTCTAACATCTGTATTTACCTGAAAGTGTTAGCAGTCAGAGATTAAATGAGGAAGACTGTTAGGTCTCAAACCTTTAAGGCAGAAGCGTTTCATAGTTAAGCAGCAGCTCTCTGTGATGGGGCCATGGCGACACACAAACTGTTAAACTGTTGTAAAATGATATGATAACTACTGCATTTTCATGAGTAATTTTTGTCAGAGATTAGGCTGCATAACTGTTTACATAACCTCTTGGTCCTTAATCCCTGATATATTTGAGTAACCCAAAAGTTTGTAAAATTTTAGGTATAGGGGAACGTTGTCTAAGGGTTTTTTATATGCACACTTTGCATAAGGTGACATAATTCTCTTTATAGATCTTGATCATCCTAAAAGTTAGTTCCTTGTGGTTCGAGGTCACATTGGGTGCTCTCTAATTTTATAAGATGTGCTTAAATATTTATATTAACTTTATGATTAAGTATGGATCAAGAGACTTGTTTATCGGGTACATATTCCACCTTTGTCCTGCCTTTTCACTTGGTAAGTGTGGAGGGGTTGTGGGATAACAGATGGACCAGACACCGAACTTCAGGTTCAAGACACAGTCTTTGTGTGATATTTATTCAAAATACAGAAAAATAACCTTCAGCAATGGCATATTCCTTCTTCAGTATATCAGTTTGCAGCAACAGACTATGAATGTACTTTCCTGCACTTCGCCAGCACCTACTGACATTGATCTCTGATCTAACCACTTTTCATTGAAAACCCTTCATCCCTATGTGGGCCCTGTTTGCTTGGGTAGTGGGGGCTCAAAAAGAAAAAAAAACAAGCTAAAAACAAAGAACCTCAGTGCAGAAACACAAAGAGCATTGGCAACAAATCAAGTTTCAAAGAAATACAACATCATACATACTTCCATAATGCAAAGCATCATGGGCTATATACAAATGACCATGACACTTCAGACTTGTTCAGTTTACAGCAATTTACATGCATTTTAAATAGCACAACTAACTTAATTTCTATAATAGTCACCTAGTACTTTTTACCATTATGAAAAACACCTAGTGCCATGGTATTTTCAACATTTGCAGGTTTCATAAACATAAGGTATATTATGACAGTGCTATTACATACTAAATCAAACAATGATAAACACAACCTGTTTTACATATGCTTGGAGGTCACAACAATAACCTCCCTGTACGAGGACCTGAGAGGGAAAAGGAAAATTAAAGAGGACACTATAGCATAGTCAAGAAAGGGGACGGAGTGCCCATAACTGGCCAACCTTATGTACTAGAAATTGTAAAGGATAGAATAGACTAAGAAATAGAAGAACTGTTGCAAGAGATTTAAAGAAAAGATAGGTCCTCAAGAGTGGCAGGAGCTCCCTGTCACAGTAAGGCTTATAACGTGTGTGTGTGTGTTTGCTGCAGATTTTTGCTTATATCACCAAGTTTACATGCACTCAGTCTGATTGGAACTGGATTACTGAGAAATCTGATTATTTATTTATTGAAATGTTTTACCAGGAAGGCACACTGAGCAACAAGTTGCTCGTCTCCTGGTGCGACCTGGGGGAGGGGGTATAGTGAAGAAGGAGCTGTAATACATACATTCAAGTTACATAAGTCAAGATTTACATACATTCAAGTTACATAAGTCAACATTTACATACATTTGTATAAGACAGGTGTAATATACTCTGTACAGAACAATAAAGTGCAAAGAGTAGGCATTTGCATAAGACAGATTCTACATACTGTGAACCATACAATAAGTGATTTGAGAGAACAAATGCTAGGGAAGGTAGGAGGAAGGGTCAACACAGACATGGGCATACGTGGAGAAAATAAGTAAGGGGAGGAGGAGTTTATCTAATATGAAAAAAGAATAGGATAGAGTAGGGAGAGACAACAATTGGAGATTTTGCAAAGAATAAGTGCAGGTGTGTCAACTGTGTGTGGGCAAAACAAAATGTTAATTAGGGAAAAGAAAGACGAGCAGATACAAGGAGAAAAAAGGGTGAGTTGAGAAGGAGGGAAGAGGCCTAGTCCCTGAAGGAACCCCTTCAGGATGCAGAGAAACCCTGTAAGGGGGCTGAAGGACTAGAGTGAAAAGGGGGAAGGATAGGAGAAGGACTTTAGAGAGGGATTAGGGAGAGAGGGGGAAAAGAGTGGGCTAGTAACTAAGAGAGGAATAGGACCAACCCAGAGGAACCCTTCAGGATGCTGAGAACCCTGTAAGGGGGCGGGGAAGACCAGTAGGGGTGAATGAAGGTGGGAGAGAGGAGAAGCCTAAACTCAGGAGAAGAACCCCTTCAGGATGCAGAGAACCCTGCAAGGGGACTGAGAAAGCAAAAGAGATGGAGGAGGAGAGCTGGTGTAAAGGGTAGAGGAGAGAGGGAGGAAGTGAGAGCTTAAAACTAGGAGATGCTAGGGCCAGGTCAATGAGACAACTTCAGGATGCTGACAGACACATTATGAGTGCAGGGAGGACCAGAGCAGGGCAGAGAAAGGGGGGGGGAAAAGAGGGAGTGTTGGAGTTGCATCGGGGAGGGTAGAGGTATAAGTAAAGAAGGGGGGATGTGTATCGAGTTAAGGGGAAGGAAGTAAGGAGGGCTGTAGCAGGAGCAGTTAGGTGCAAGGTAGTTATGGAGGGCAGTGCTGATGGAGTAGAAGGAGGAAGAGTGGTGAATTTAAGTGGGGAAGGAGTTCCATAGTTTTGGTAGGTGATAAGAGAAGCCAGACTGACTGATGAGGGTGATTACTGAATTAGATTATGCAGATCCATGTTAACAGGAGAATTCTTATTAATCAGTTTATTTAAACTTTTAGAAATCTGATTCATATATCTGGGTTTTCTTGTTTGAATCTGGTTATTGGCTCATATAAACAGATTTAGTAGCATTTTCAGATTGTTGGCAAGTTTGCACATGCCTGGTTGCATAAAATGAAAGGGATGGCAGTATAGCCAGGGCCCCTGGTGTTCTGCGGCAGAATTTTCTGATTTCTGCGGCAGGGCTCCTTGACTTCTACGGCAGCATTTTCTGATTTCTGCGGCATGATTTATTCATTTCTCTGGCAGAATGCAGTCCTGTCATTGGCTAAATATGATGTGATGTCATCGATGACATCATATGCTGAGCATAGAGGAGGGGCTTCAGGATAAACGAGGTGGGAAAGAAAGCCTGACACTATGGAAAAACAGCATATTTATATGAAAATTCACCAAAAACAATGAGTTCTGCGACATGATGCAAATTCTGCGGAAAATTCCACAACCACAGAATTCCAGGGTCTTGAGTATATCCTAGAAGTTACGGTAACAAGCTCTGAATGGGTTTGGCATACTGTATCCAGCAGACCTGGGTTTGATTCCCATTACTGCACTTGTAACATAGCATAAAAAAGAAAAACGAAATGAAACACTCAGATAGGTACAAACACACCATGTGGTACAGTAGAAACCATGGTCTAATACCATAGTAGATCATGGTTTGTGATGTAATACCTTGACAATCCACTACAGGCAAGAAGCAGTACACAAGTGAAAACAATATGCAAATAGTTCACAGTTTGTAGTTGTCCCAGCTTGTATTTGCTAAGGTTTTTCCTGGCACAGGATTTTTGACATTTCCAAGATTGTTCTATGTTGTAACTGTGACAGAAATTCATGAGTTACTAAAGATTGTACATTTAAACTCCACATATACTGTTAATTATGCTGCAACAATATTTCTTTAGAAGTGAACATTTACATACTGTTACCATCCCTTCTGATCTACTGCTTTCTAAGCAACTGTGGGTGCAATGCATTGTGGATGACTGAATAACATTATCTGTCCTAGCCTTTTCTTGGTGAATACACAGTGGTAAAGATGAGCATGCAGCTTCTATAACCGAAAGCAAAAATAACAGACACTGAGATAAACAAAGCAAAATCAAAGAGAGAGGATACTTCTATGGGTGAAAAGAAAAATAAATTGAGAGAAACAAAAAGAAATCAAAGAAACAGACTAACAATACTAGTCAAAACAAGTATTTGAAAGTTGAAAGCAGTAAACTTTATGTTGTTCTATGTCCTGCTGAGTTAGATAGTTTAGAGGGAAAAAAAGGGAAAATAATATTCCGCAAAATAGTAGTTGTTCAATAAAGTGTTTTTCAGATTGGCTTAATTCAGCACATTTGGAGAAACGGTGCTTGTGCTACTAGGATTGTTTGACAGCCACCTATTCTGCAAAGGAACTGCAGGAAGAAAACTAAAATGTACCATAGCACACTCCCATTATGCAGTGTAGCCCATATCTTCTAATTCACAGAGAGGAAAATCAAAGCATCTAGAATAGAAAGTGAATTGCAAGTTTTTGAAAAGTTGTAAAATATGTTTTGATGTTAGAAAGCTTAAAGCTTGTAATGAAAGTTATTTTAACAAAAGTGAAATAGCAGCCACGATATTTCCAATAGGTGTGTTCCAATTGTTTTGAAGTATATGTATATCATGTTTAACAGCTCAACATACAGTATTCTGAAAGTAAATGAGTGTACTTATTTATTCAAAGACTATTAGTCATACACTCATTGCCATGTTACAAGCGAATTACGCCTCTTGAAAGGATGGGTCTACAGTGGAATTAATCCAGGGTTGGTTAGTTGGACAACCATGGATTAATTCCACAGTAGACCCATCCTTTCTCGTGGCTTAATCCTTACTTGTATACTGTGTGACCCTGACAAGTCACATAACCTTCTCAGTGCTCCCGGGTTACCCCAGAAAACAGGCATTGTGCCTAGTGTGCCTTACCCGGTTACCAAAGTATTAAAAAAAAAAAGTCTTACAGTCTGTCTGCTCAGCACAAATCGATATTATGACCAAAAGGGCATAATAAATGAAAAACTAAAATAGATTTTTCAAATACAGTAAAACGATTTTTATTAGTAAATATCTCCTAAGGTTTTACAGGCGAAGTCTGTAAGAACATGAAAGATTAAGGTTTGGTTGGCGGGAGTGATGAAATGTTTGTAAGGTGATTACATGTGCAAGACGGATGTTCATAGCAATGAAAATGTTCTAGATATCAGTTGAATTGCCTAAAAGAGAACAAGAAATGTTTCTTAAAATTAGATTTTTTTTAATTTTAAAGTAGCAGTGCATCTGAAGGTATTTTTGTTTACTTACATTGCTTTTATTCCATTTTAGATTGCCCCTTACTACTTGTCTTGTATGAGACAATTCTTTTCAAATTTTGAGTCTGCTTTAGCCCTTTGTTTTACATTTGAAATGATAAAATAAATTATCCTTTTACTTTGACTCAGACCAGGTTTATAGCAGTATTCTCAGAAGTTTTTGTCCACCTGTTTTCTATAGTATGCTACTTCATTTTAGTCACAAGAACATTTTCCTTGGGGAACAAGATGTGTTTGTGGCAGTTGTACTGGATGAGACAATATCTTGGATGAGGTTTAGATGGGGGGTCATGCACTACTGGGAGTTAAAATATGAACATGAACACCATAGCCCAGCAGTGGGCAAGCAGGGGCTGGGATGTGGGGAATGCCTAAAGTATTAGTGCCTATGCTTACTGCCTCTGTTCCTGGCATAGTGGTAAGTAGCTGGTGCTGTGCCATATATAGAAGTTCATAGGCATCAGTCGTCATGTGTCAGCATGCACACACTTTTGAGAAAGAATGGGTGTCTCTAGGAGTCATAGGTTTCCAGTTGCATGTGTGGCACAGCTGGTAGCACAGCAGAATGGATGTCAGAGCAACCTGTGTTCACATTCCTGCTAGGGCATTTAATTTGTTCTTACTTCTGTCTGTCTGTAATTCATTTCTCTCCCTCTCTCTCTCTCTCTCTCTCTGTCTCGATATATATTATAGTGGCGTGGTCACGCCACTATATTTAGGGTTGAGATATCACTTCTGTGTTAAAGTCAAACTTTTGCGCATTAATAACTTTGGACCCATTCAACGGATTTGCCTGAAATTTGGTATGTGTGGTGGGGCATGGTAGATCTCTTGATCTGCCAAATTTTGTTTTGGTCGGACTTACGGTCTTTGCGAACAAAAAAGCTGATAAATGCAAAATTATCCATTTTTGGAGGCAGCTTTTGGGATTTTGTATGTAGCCCTGCATGGTCATCATGTAGCTTGCTGCTCTGTGAGATGGCTCATTTGAAAGAACTTTGGTGACCGAACATGCTGCTTTTTGTTTGGTGAAAAAATGTTAACGCATTCAAAAGTTATGCCACGTTTAAGTTCCCATTATAAGTCAATAGGAAAATGTATATGTATGTTTTGCGAACAAAGAATGGGGTTCTGGCCATCTGGTCCTGCCTGGCGGTCAAAGAATTTGCAGCCTCGCGGTTCAGAATCTTTGTTCCTGAGGTGCTTTGATGCGCAAGGATCGCTCATCTTGTTTTTAGATGTCCAATCGTAAAAACACAAATATCTCGGCTCTGGGGTCACTCCAGAAGTAAAACTTGGATGCATTTTACTCAGGGAGCTCCAATCTTCAAGCCATGTCTTTGGTTTCATCCCAAATTGTCAAACAATAGAGTTGTAAGGCTTTAAAATCTTTGATCGTGGCTCGCTAACGATTGTTGATTCTGAGCCTGCAAATTCTTTGATCATGAGATTCTTTGATCGCGATCTTGCATCGCAACCTAAAAACACAATTATCTCAGCTCAGGGGTGGGCTAGGGACACAAATGAGGGTGAGTTTTGCTCAGGGGCTTCATTCTATTGGGGGATGGCACTGATTTCATCTTAAATTGGTCAAAAACACGTTGCTTTCACCATTTTTATTCTTTGGTCATGAGCGTGCAATTTCTTTGATCACGAGCCTGCAAATTCTTTGATAGCGAGATTCTTTGATCGTGATCATGCATCACAAGTGAGGAACGAGATGGCCGAATTAAAAATCAAATTTCTCAGCCCAGGGGTGCCCTAGGAAGACAAATGAGGGTGGGGTTTGCTCAGGGGGCTTCGTTCTGACGAACCATGTTGGTAGTTTACCACAATTGCTTCTAATTTTTAAATTACAGCATTTTTTATTCTTTGTTTGTGAGCCTGAAAATTCTTTGATCGTGAGCCTGCAAATTCTTTGATCGTGAGATCCTTTAATCATGATTCTGCATCGCGAGGGAGAGACCAGATGGCCAGATTAAAAATTCACATTTTTCAGACCAGGGGTGTCTTAGGAACACAAATGAGGGTGGGTTTTGCTCAGTGAGCTTCATTCTATCAAGGCATGGTGGAGGTTCCATGTAATTCTGCCTAAAACTGGAGTTTCAGAATGTTTTATTCTTTGATCATGAGCTGCTTCTTCTATAATATACTAATTATGCTAGTGACATTATAGAAGAAATTCGAATGAATAACCTTTTCTGCAGGTTTCCACAGAGACTACCTTCTGCATCTATTTGTAAAGTATTACAGTCATTTCACAAAAATCGTAAAAATGCTTCATTTCATGCTTAGTAATCCTATACAACACTCATATGGATAGCTAGAATCAAACAAAACATAAATTAGACTTCTTTACATATAGTAAACCTCAATCAGCAGCATACATCACAACCATCCTTCATTATGAGTGACATCCTCATTTTTTCCCCTCAAAATTGCTCTGTCTCATATAAGGAGTTGCTTACAAAGAGTAGGTGCTGTAAACTCAGACTTTTATAACAGAAGTTCCTAATACTATCATTTGTTAAACCATAATTAAACTGCGCAAATAAAGTACTGGTTTTTATAGTGTTCTGAACTTGTTTCTCCATGTTTCACAATGTCTCCCTCATGTTGAAGATCAGTGTCCCATAGTTCAGAGGTGGATAGACATGCTCAGTAGTGGCTGTGCTAACATTCAGAACAAGACACCAGCTTGTGTGAGGTGAGTGGACAACACCCACATTGGATGCATCAAGGCTTTTTCCTCCATTAAAGGGCTCCAATCAAATTGCGGTGCCAGAACTAACACCAAAGCAATCCACACCCATAACATCCACTGGCCGTGCAGTGCCTGATGCATTGGTTGTCGTTAGTTTTTCTTCAAGAGCAGTGTAGTAAAGTGTTTTTGACTTGTCATAAATTTTAAGCTACTCTGAAGTTGAGTTCTAAAAGCAGGCAGCACCTCAGTCACTGTCACTTGAAGTTCGTGTTTTATGAATGAACTGTCCCCGAGTTTTAGGAGAGCTTCATTAGAGATTTTCACCACTGAGAGTCTGCAGCACCTGCCCTCCCTTGCCTCACTCACTCTCTCTCTGTTTGTTTCTCTATCTCTCCATCCCCATCCCTCTCTCTTCTTGCCCTGCAGTCCCCAGGTGAAGTTGCAGTTATTATTACCTGCCTGGGCTTCGCCAATTGACGCATACCTCAGACATCCCTCCAGTCAATCAGTTGCTGTTTCATCCCTCCCGTAGCCCTCTGCAGTGTTCAGCAGAACAATTCAGCTCAGAAGTAAAACTTTACCTGTAGCCATCTGCAGCCAGACAGAAGTTGTAACTGTTTTATTTTAGACTTCTTTTGTGTTTCTCTGTTATATCTGTTGCCGACAGTTTCCTCATATGGTGGCAAATATTTTTTCTGCTATTAGCTGGCTTTGCCTTTTTGTTGTATATATATCCATTTCATTGTGATGTACAGTATTTATACAAGATTCAAAGACCGTCACCCACCCAAATTGGTAGTAAAGGGACTTTTCCTGTGGAACCCATCCAAGAACTGGGCAGTCCAGGGGATTGTCCTGTGCTAGTTACACTATTGGGGAGAGAGCATATAATTTGTGTGATAATACTGATAATGAGAACTTTTTCTTAGGATAATTAGATTAACTGCCTGAATAGTCTAGACAGTTGAACCAATAGCCAAATTTGCCAAAACTTTATTCTGACACTCATATGCGACAACTTTCACAATAATAAAAAAAGATGTACTGTGTAAGTGATTAGGCTCTTTTCCTTCTTGTTCTAGTTGTCCCATGTAAATTTTTACAGGAACATTTTAAATATATGCAGTGATAAGGCTACTTTATTACTCCAAACTGAATCAGTAAATCTTAACAGTGTGTCCATCTACTGATATGAACTGCAGATTGATATCATCAAGAGGTAGAAAGCTTGAGTTGCAAGACTCGTATTCATTAGTTCTGATTCAGCATCAGTGGCTTAGAATAGGGTCTTGCTGTTTGACTCTGGCATGACATTTAACAGTTTGCATAATCCAAAAAAGGCCATTTTATTCATTTTTTTTCCACTGGTTGCGATCTCTTGGGGCAAGTGCACTAGTTTTGCATTGTGTACTTGTGTAGCCTTACACCAAATATTTTCATATAGGTTTATGTACATTGTGACAGTGTAGGGTCTGGCACAGTGCTTTGAAGCACTACATGACAGTAGCGAGTTAAGTACCTGTGAACTGTGAATGCATGCAGACATATAAAGGAACCATTTGTTCACTTTTCTAGACAAAATGAAATTGTAGCCCATATTTAGTCAGCCTGAGATGACATATAAACATAATTCAGTTGGTAGGACTGTCTGTTAATGCTCAAGGGACAGAAGGTTAAATTTATTCTTTGATCATGAATGTGCAATTTCTTTGATCCCGAGCCTGCAAATTCTTTGATCACGAGATTCTTTGTTATTGATCTTGCATCGCGAGTGCACAACCCGATGGCCCTTTTTAAAATTCAATTTTCTCAGCCTAGGGCTGGTCTAGGAACACAAATGAGGGTGAGTTTTGCTGAGGGGGCTTTGTTCTATCGAGGCATGGTGGTGGTTCCATGTAATTCTGCCTAAAACTTGAGTTTTAGCATTTTGCATTCTTTGATTGTGAGCCTGAAAATTCTTTGATCACAAGCCTGGAAATTCTTTGATTGTGAGATTCTTTGATGGTGATCTTGGGAGGGTGTTCTTGGCATGTCCTGTAGATGTGAACTACAGTGTTTACATGTCAGACAATTTTTTTTTGCGGAGATATTGCGTGATGAAATTTACATGTTGCAGACAGTGTTTTGCATTGTGCTAGTGGCTTGAAATTAATAGGGTACCTAGTCTTAGTGTCATGGATGTAGTTTTCAGTCACTGTGCCTGTAAAATGTAAACAGGTGTGGAATTCTGCATCTCTGATGAATGAAAATCTCAAACTTTTGCATGTTATATCTCAGACACAGTTTGGTTTTTTACATTGAAACTTGGAGGGTGTTAATGGTACAGACATGTTTACAAGTTGGTGGGAGCACAGGGTCCAAAGGGCCGATGCTCCCACCAACTTGCGTGACTTATTACTTTTCTATTCTTTCTCAAAAAGTAAAGAAATTCTATTCAAAAAACTGTGTTTATGCATCATTTAGGGTTAAAGAATAAAAAGTCAGGAAATGGAAACTCTTTAGGGTTGCCCCTCCCCCCAGACCTGCCAATCATCCCAAGATTGACAAATGATGGGGTGTGTCATTGGGGTCATGAGCCCTAAATGTCACCCCATTCCATGTGTAATCATATTGACAAGGGATAGCAAAAAAGAATGGGGTGACATTTAGGGCTCACGACCCCAATGACACACCCTGTCATTTGTCAATCTTGGGATGATTGGCAGGTCTGGGGGGGAGAGGCAACCCTAAAGATTTTTTATTTCCTGATTTTTTGTGCTTTAACCCTAAATGATGCATTAACACAGTTTTTTGCATAGAATTTCCTTACTTTCTGAGAAAGCATAGAAAAGTAATAAGTTGCACAAGTTGATGGGAGCGCAGCCCTTCAGGCCCTGCACTCCCACCAACCTTCGGAAGTTAATGGGAGTGCTGTCCCTTTGGGTCCTGTGCTCCCACCAACTTGTAAACCTGTCTGCACCATCAACACCTTCCAAATTTCAATGTAAAACATCAAACTGTGTCCGAGCTATAACACATAAAAGTTTGAGCTATTCATTCATCAGAGATGCAGAATTCCACACCTGTTAACATTTTACAGGCACAACAACTGAAAATGACATCCATGACACTAAGACTAGGTACCATATTAATTTCAAGCTACCAGTACAATGCAAAACACTGTCCGCAACATGTAAATTGTGTCACACAATATCTCCACAAAAAAAAAATTTGTCTGACATGTAAGCACTGTAATTCACATCTACAGGACATGTTGAGAACACCTTCCAAATGTCAAGTAAAAAGACCAAACCGTTTCTGAGATATTTAAAGTTAAAGACTGGTAAAATTGCCCTATCTAATGCTTTATAAAATCTGGCCATCTGGTCCCTCCCTCAAGATGCAAGATCGCCATCAGATAATCTCACGATCAAAGAATCTGCAGGCTTGTGATCAAAGAATTTGCAGGCTCATGATCAAAGAATAAAAAATGCTGAAACTCGAGATTTAGGCAGAATTACATGGAACCACCACCATGCCTCAATAGAACGAAGCCACCTGAGCAAAACCCACCCTCATTTGTGTCCCTAGACCAGCCCTAGGCTGAAAAAATTGAATTTTAAAAGGGCCATCTGTTCATGCACTTGCGATGCAAGATCGCGATCAAAGAATTTCGCAATCAAAGAATTTGCAGGCTCTTGATCAAAGAAATTGCACGCTCGCGATCAAAGAATAAATTTAACCTTCTGTCCCTTGAGCATTAACAGATGGTCCTACCAACTGAATTATGTTTGCATGTCATCTGAGGCTGACTAAATATGGGCTACAATTTCATTTTGTCTAGAAAAGCCTTTTCAGATTATCCAAACTGCTAAATGCCATGCCGTTATCTGCTCTTGGGCTAACAACTTCACCAAGCCCCTCCTAAAATAATACACACCAGGGTACTCAAGCAGGGGCACTTACAGCTACTAAAATCCCATCTTAGCAGGCTGGTTTGGTCAAAATTTGACTCACTCAAGGACACAAACAAAGCCTTAGAACTGTTCATCAGCCGCTTTACTGCAGCCTGTAATATTCATGCACCGCTTAAAAAAAATGAAGGTTAAATGTAGGTCTAACCCATGGATAAACTCCAAGCTTGTTACATGGCTCAAACAAAGGAACCACCTCTGGCACTGTGCTTGAGCCACAACAGCCCAAGGGGATATTCAAAAATACAAATCTGCAAGAAATAGCTGTACCCGAGCTATACGTTAGGCTAAAAGCAAATACTTTAGGGAGGTAATCAACTCCTGGGGTGATGGAAAAAATTCTAGAACAACTTGAAGGACCTCTCAGGCAATGATACCAAGACACCACCCACCATGCTCAACACTGATGGCACACCAACGCTGGACCTAGGTACCACCTCCAATACAGTCAACAATTCGTTCTCCAACCTGAGCAGTGTCCTTCCACTTGATTTTTTCAATGCCCCCACCACCAACCCCACCTCTGCCACAACATCCCAAGCACGTTCAGCTCCGCAATTCTTCTTCAAAGAGATCCCAATGCACTTAGCCAGAACCTATATTTGCAAGACCATCAGCAAAACTGGCTATAGTGGTGACTCACTCAACCTGAAGTTGCTTGCACTAGTCCTATATGAGATCCTTGAATCCCTGACAAAGATTTTCAACCTTTCCCTAAGACTGAGTCAATTCCCTTCACTCTGGAAAAAGGCGACTATCACACCTGTGCACAAAAGTGGAGAGAAGTCACTGAACACCAACTACAGGCCCATCTCCATCCTTCCCCCCTTATCCAAAGCTCTGGAATGAATAGTCTCTGACCAGCTTGTAGAGTTCCTGGACAAATATAATATCCAGTGCCCGGAGCAGCATAGCTTCCATAAAGGGCATAGTACCACCACGGCACTGTTGGAATTTACCAGTTTCATCCATGACACCCTGGATCAAGGAATATGTGGGGGGGGAGTATTCATTGATCTGACAAAGGCCTTTGATACTGTTAACCACCCACTCCTACACAGGCAACTGACCGCTCTTGGGCTCTCCAATGATGCACTGCCCTGGTTTGTTAGCTACCTAAGGGAAAGGGTACAACGCATTAGGATTGCTGGAGTCACCTCTGATGAAAAACCAGTCCTCTCAGGTGTCCCTCAGGGGTCTATACTGGAACCATTACTCTTTTCTCTCTTTCTTAACAGTCTCCCTATCATCTTCCAGCAGAGAATACTACTCTGTGCCGACGATGCAGTCCTGTTTACAAGCAACCAAGATTTTAATCTACTCGAGAGACAAATGCAACATGATTTCAGGCTTGTTGAAGAATGGCTTAGCTCTCACAAACTTGTCATGAACTATAGCAAAACTAAGGTCATGACATTCTACAATGCATGGAGCAAGTATAAACCTATGTCCCTCACAATCAAGAACTATGGGGTGACTTCACTTGAACATGTTCCTGAGTTTAAATACCTCGGCATCACCTTGGACAGCTCACTCTCTTACTTGCAGCACATTGGCAATGTAGCTAAGTCCACCAACATATGACTTGGCCTGCTCCACAAGCACAAACACTGCATGACCGTTGATGCCCTTAGGCTGGCCATCTACAGCTCTGTCACTTCCATCATTGACTACAGTCTAGTCATCTATGGCTCTGCCTCCCCTACTGCCCTTTGGAGGATATCTGAGACACTCAATAAGGCTTGAAGATTTCTTATGGGGGCAGCCTGCCTAAGGTACACCAGTGACCTGTATGCCCAGGCTGGATGGCTACCACTGCTTAGTAGAATACAATACCAGACCTGTCTGATAACCAAAAAAGTTCTCCTCGGACTCATGCCATCAAGAGTGGCAAAACTCCTCACCGCAACAGCAGCACCCAGCCTACTCGCAGTGCTCAATATCAGACCTTCCAGGCCCCAGGCGCTGGACCACTATGGATCAGAGGTCTTTCATGCACAGGGCTCCGTAGTGGTTCAATACCCTTAAGAAAGAAACATTTGCAGCTGTGATGCTAAGTCCCTTTAAAAGGCAACTACGACTATTCCTGACCTCTACCACACAATGTGACTGCCTCGCCTAAGCAACGGTCATCTCTTTTTACCCTAGTTGAATGTGATCTGTAACCTGCCATTTCAGCCTCACACTACTGGCACCAGCCTCCCCCCTCTCACCCTTTGCCCCCCTTCACCCACCCATCCCCTCTCAACTGGCAGTTTCATTCTTGGGGCCCTCCAGCCCCCACCCCATGCTCTTGCCACCCGCCATTACCTCTGACAATGGCCCTTTAACCTGCTGGCTTCTTCTTGACTCCCTCCTACCCCATATTCTGCTCACCCTGAAATCTGTTAGAAGCTAGTTTATGTTGTCTCTCTTCACTTTTGACTGTATAAATAATGTTCAGTAATCCATATGTAAGTTTGTAACCATTATTTACCTTTGTATGTATGTTTCCCCACATCCTTTGATGTGGAACCTTTGTAAATGAGCAGTTCCTGCTCAATGGTACTTGTAATCCTAGAGTTTAATTAATAAATAAATAAATAAATAAATAAATAAATAAATAAATGCCAGAGTCAAACAGCAAGACCCTATTCTAAGCCACTGATGCTGAATCGGAACAAATGAATATGAGTCTTGAAACTCAAGCTTCCTACCTCTTGGTGACATCAATCTGCAGTTCATATCAGTAGATGGACACACTGTTAAGATTTACTGATTCAGTTTGGAGTAACAGAGCAGCCTTATCACAGTGTATATTTAAAATGTTCCTGTAAAAATTTACATGGGACAACTAGAACAAGAAGGAAAAGAGCCTAATTACTTACACAGTACATTTTTCTTATTATTGTGAAAGTTGTCGCACATGAGTGTCAGAATAAAGTTTTGGCAAATTTGGCTATCGGTTTGGCTATCTAGACTATTCAGGCAGTTAATTTAATTATCATAAGAAAAATTTCTTATTATCAATATTATCACACAAATTATATACTCTCTCCCCAATAGTGTAACTAGCACAGGACAATCCCAAAGTGAACAAATGGTTCCTTTATACAGTACAAGTCACATTAAACTGCCCCACCAATGAGTTGGTTTAGCATTGTTTTTTACAATTGGCAATGTGTTGCCAACTCATATTGCATTGTTTTTCAATGCTTAACCACCTCAAGAGCAATGTTCATAAAATGTTTTTGCAACTCAGTTGAAATGTATCTGCAGTCCAATCACAATGCAAACTAAAACTGCATTTTAACTCTTAAGGAACAGTTTGTACAGGGCTTTGTGCTGTATTCAGCAACACTTACACAACTCAATTAGAAATGCTAAAACAACTCATTAGAGGAACAGTTTAATGGGACATGTACTGTATGTTTGCATGCATTCACAGTTCACAGGTATTTAATTCTCTACTGTCAATAAGTGCTTCGAAGCACAGTGCCGGACCCTACTCTGTCACAATGTACATAAACCTATATGAAAGTATTTGGCATAAGGCTACACAAGTATACAATGCAAAACTAGTGCACTTGCCCCAAGAGATCACAACCAGTGAAAAAAAAAATGAATAAAATGGCCTTTTCAGATTATCCAAACTGCTAAATGCCATGCCAGAGTCAAACAGCAAGACCCTATTCTAAGCCACTGATGCTGAATTGGAACTAGTGAATATGAGTCTTGAAACTCAAGCTTCCTACCTCTTGGTGACATCAATCTGCAGTTCATAACAGTAGATGGACACACTGTTAAGATTTATTGATTCAGTTCAGAGTTACAGAACAGCCCTATCATGGCGTATATTTAAAACATTCCTGTAAAACTTTACATGGGACAACTAGAACAAAAAGGAAAAGAGCCTCATCACTTACATAATACATCTTTTTTCATTATTGTGAAAGTTGTCGCATATGAGTGTCAGAATAAAGTTTTGGCAAATTTGCCTATTGGTTCAACTGTCTAGACTATTCAGGCAGTTAATCTAATTATCTTAAGAAACATTTCTCATTATCAGTATTATCACACAAATTATATGCTCTCTCCCCAATAGTGTACCTAGCACAGGACAATCCCCTGGGCTGCCCAGTTCTTGGATGGGTTCCACAGGAAAAGTCCCCTTTACTACCAATTTGGGTGGGTGACGGTCTTTGAATCTTGTATAAATACATCACAATGAAATGGATATATGTACAACAAAAAGGCAAAGCCAGCTAATAGCAGAAAAAATATTTGCCACCATATGAGGAAACCGGTGGCAACAGATACAACAGAGAAACAATAAAAATAAAATAAAATCTAAAATAAAAAAAGTTACAACTTCTACCTGGCTGCAGATGGCTACAGGTAAAGTTTTACTTCTGAGCTGAATTGTTCTGCTGAACACTGCAGAGGGCTACAAGAGGGACGAGACAGCAACTGATTGGCTGGAGGGATGTCTGAGGTACGCGTCGATCCGGGAAGCCCAAGCAGGTAATAATAACCGCAACTTCACCTGGGGACTGCAGGGCAAGGAGAGAGAGGGATGGAGAGGGAGAGACAGAGAAACAAACAGAGAGAGAGAGAGAGTGAGTGAGACAAGGGAGGGCAGTCACTGCAGACCCTCAGTGATGAAAATCTCTAATGAAGCTCTCCTAAAACTCGGGGACAGTTCATTCATAAAACATGAACTTCAGGTGATAGTGACTGAAGTGTTGCCTGCCTTTAGAACTTGACTTCAGAGTAGCTTCAAGTTTGTGACAAGTCAAAAACACTTTACTACACTGCTCTTGGAGAAAAACTACTGACAACCAATGCATCAGGCACTGCACGGCCAGTGGATGTTATAGGTGTGGATTGCTTTGGTGTTAGTTCTGGGATTAGAGCCCTTTAATGGAGGAAAAAGCCTTGAAGCATCCAATGTAGGTGTCGTCCACTCACCTCACACAAGCTGGTGTCTTGTCCTAAATGTTAGCACAGCCACTACTGGGTATATCTCTCCACCTCGGAACCATGGGATACTGATCTTCAACATGAGGGAGACATCGTGAAACATGGAGAAACAAGCTCAGAACACTATGAAAACCAGTACCTTTATTTGTGCAGTTTAATTATGGTTTAACAAATGATAATATTAAGAACTTGTGTTATAAAAGTTTGAGTTTACAGCACCTATTCATTGTAAGCAACTCCTTATGTGAGACAGCAATTTTGAGGGGAAAAAATGAGGATGTCACTCATAATGAAGGATGGTTGTGACGTATGCTGCTGATTGAGGTTTACTATATGTAAAGAAATCTAATTTATGTTTTGTTTGATTCTAGCTGTCCATATGAGTGTTGTATAGGATTACTAAGCATGAAATGAAGCATTTTAGCAATTTTGGTGATGTGACTGTAATACTTTGCAAATAGATACAGAAGGTAGTCTCTGTGGAAACCTGCAGACAAGGTTATTCATTCGAATTTCTTCTATAATGTCACTAACATAATTAGTTTATTATAGAAGAAGAAGCAGCTCACGATCAAAGAATAAAAAATGCTGAAACTCCAGTTTTAGGCAGAATTACATGGAACCACCACCATGCCTCGATAGAACGAAGCCACCTGAGCAAAACCCACCCTCATTTGTGTTCCTAAGCCACCCCTGGTCTGAGAAATTTGAATTTTTAATCCGGACATCCGGTCCCTCCCTCATGATGCAGGATCACGATCAAAGAGTCTCACAATCAAAGAATGTGCAGGCTCATGATCAAAGAATAAAAAATGCTGTCATTTAAAAATTAGAAGCAATTGTGGTAAGCCACTGGCATGGTTCGTCAGAACGAAGCCATCTGATCAAAACCCACCCTCATTTGTCTTCCTAGGGCACCCCTGGGCTGAGAAATTTGATTTTTTAATTCGGCCATCTCGTCCCTCGCTCACGATGCACAATCGCAATCAAAGAATCTCGCGATCAAAGAATTTGCAGACTCGCGATCAAAGGAATTGCACGTTCATGACCAAAGAATAAAAAATGGTGAAACATGAGTTGTTGACCAATTTGAGTGGAATCAGCACCATGCCTTGATAGAACGAAGCCCTCTGAGCAAAACCCACCCTCATGTGTGTCCCTAGTCCAACCCTGAGCTGAGATAATTGTGTTTTTAGGTCACGATGCAAGATCGCGATCAAAGAATCTCGAGATCAAAGAATTTTCAGGCTCGTGATCAAAGATCGTTAGCGAGCCACGATCAAAGATTTTAAAACCTTATAACTCTATTTTTTGACCATTTTGGATTAATCCAAAGGCATGGCTCAATAGTTTGGAGCCCCCTGAGTAAAACCCATCCAAGTTTTACCTCTGGAGTGACCCCTGAGCCGAGATATTTGTGTTTTTGTGATCAGACATCTAAAAACAAGATGGCGTACCTTGCGATCAAAGAATTCTCAGGAACAAAGATTCTTGAACTGCGAGGCTGCAAATTCTTTGACTGCCAGGTAGGACCAGATGGCCAGAACCCCATTCTTTGTTCACAAAACATACATATAAATTTCCCCGTTGACTTATAATGGGAACTTAAAAGTCTCATAACTTTTGAATGCCTTAATATTTTTTCACTAAATGAAAAGTGCCATAATCGGTCACCAAAACTTGTTCAAACTAGCCATCTCGCAGAGCAGCATGCCACACAATGGCCATGCAGGGCCATGTATAAAATCCCAAAAGCTGCCTCCAAAAATGGATAATTTTGCATTTTTCAGCGTTTTCGTGCGCAAAGACCGTAAGACCGACCAAAATAAAATTTGGCCAATCTGAGATTACCATGCCACTAATAATTTCCAGGCAAATCCATTGAATGCATCCAAAGTTATTAATGTGCAAAATGTTGACTTTAACATAGAAGCAATATCTCAATCCTTTAATATAGTGGTACGACCACACTACTATTTTATATATACATATATATATATATATATATATATATATATACACATATATACACACACACACATATATATATATATATATATACTGTATATATATATATATATATATTTATTGTATATACAGTATATATATATATCTATCTATCTATATATATATATATATATATATATATAGTATTATAGTGCCACAGTAGTGGCACTATAGTTAGGGTTGATGTAAGCACTAATGTTAAACCTCAAATTTTGCACCTTAATAACTTTGCCACCGAAGTATGGATTTGCCTGAAAATTTGCTTGTGCGGTCTGGTGTCATAGATCTCTGGATCTGGAAAGTTGCGCTGTGGTTGGATGTATGGTTGTGGAGCTGCAGAATGCCACAAAACGCGAAAAAACAGACTTTTTGCACATTTCTTTGCTTGCACCCACGGCCCGAAAAAGTTGTCCATTTGGTCCAAAATCTTCAGGGAAGATGCAGTCTGGGTCACTGATGTGACTTTTTAAGATTTGGTGAAAAAATATTAAACCGTTCAAAAGTTATTAAAAATAATTTCCATTATAGTCAAGGGGGAAAAACATATATGTGTCTCACGAAAGCTGCCGCCAGTACACTTTCATTTCACAAATGGCCCTTTTACTTTTATGCTGCCGCCTTCTTGTTTTCACTTAGTGAGAGAGAAAAATGCCTGGCATTTAAATTTGGGACCCCCTAGGTAAACACTGACTGTTGGGTTTAGCTAAGTGGGTCCTGAGGATGCCAGCCCTATCTTTTTCTGTGGGTAAAACCCCTCAGAAATGCCGTTTTTAAAATCGATGCTCCAGTACTTTCACAAATTGTGAAAGAAATGGCCGTGGACTCTTTTGCAAACACAAAGTGTTGTGCCGGTTTTTAAATCTTTCATAATTTTGCGAAAAGAACTTTGCCCAAAAACTGCAAATCTTTGCCATCCCCCTGCAACAAAATGGTTGGGGCTTTTGGGCTGAAATTTTCAGGTGGCAAGCCCTGGTCCCACAGATGTGCCTTTCGGTGGTTTGGTGCCAAAACATTCAACGGACCCAAGGTTACAGTATTCCAAAGTTGAAACATTTCCCATAGGATAACATTGTGGCATCCTTGACACACATTTGCACCAGTATCTTGAAAATTAAGCAAGATACAGAGGTTTTGCTAACCACAGCTTAGATCACCTTTTTGTAGAAACAAGTTTGTAAATCATAGATTACACCAGCAGTGGAATTTATTTCCTATTTGCTATGGTTACAGAGATACCTGGCAAATTAGTGTCACAATGGTGCCTTTTCAGCGCTTTTCGGTGCCCGTATCTTGGAAATGATGTGAGATACGTATTTCATTGACCTATCTCGTATGGAGTTCTCGTTGTCATTATTACAATGGAATTTTTTTAATAGCTGCTACGGTTGCTGAGATATTGGTAAATTAGTGTTATAAGGGTTCCTTGCCCTATAGGGTTGCTGTATGGCTCCATTGTTATGTGTAAGTGGGAGTGCAGGGCCCAGAGGGTCTGTTCTCCCACCTATGCATACTGTTATGCAAAAAATAGGCAATGTGAAGGGAGCACAGGGCCTGGAGGGCCTGCACTCCCACTAACCCATACCAGTTACCAGTTACATTACACTGTCTCAAAAAGAAGGGATATTTATTGCAAAATCTTATTATCGCATCAGTTTAGTTTACAAGCAACAAAGTTTGGAATGTGATGTTAGGTTACACATTCACCTCACCCCCACCTCCACACAACAACAGGCATCGGGTGTGGCTAGTCGTGTGGCTCAACTTCCACCCCATTCTCCTATACTGCACCACCTCAGCTTGTTTACATATGGAATGTGGTAAGAGTTAGGCTGATGACTCCAGTGCACAGCCCGATGCCTGTTGGTGTTTGGAAGGTGGGGGTTGGGTGGGGTGGTAGGGGTGTAACCCTAAGATCACATTTCCAAACTTTTGTCACTGTGCTATAAACCCTAACTGATGCATTAACTCAGTTTTTTGCAATGAATAGATATAGAAATATACACTAAGGGTGGGATATTCAGAAGGGTTGTGCATGGTGCAATGCAGTTGCACCATATGCAACCCACTGATGCACCCCAGCATGATATTCAAAAGGGGAATGTGCCTGGCACAAATCCCGATGTACCGAGGCGCATCAGTAATGTATGCGGCGCAAGTAGGAGGGATGCCCATGCACACTCCGTGCATCCCGATATTCAGCCTGGGATGTGCTGAGCCCATGCATGCACAGCCTCTACTTGCACTGCACACAGGTGAGCCAAAAAAAAAAGGAGCAACAGCTGGCCACCCACTAGTGAGCTGCCGTGTTGCAGGGTGCATCACGGCAGCTGCCAGCTATGGGTTGCCACCCAAGCTCCAGTGGTACCTGTGTGGAAGCGACCCCCCATGCCCGATCACGGGCATTCATTATAAATAATAGTCTTAGATCCCTGGTGGTCCAGTGGACTGCTCGCAGCCCGATCGCGGGCATCAGTACTATATTATGACAAACCGATCCAACCCTGGTGGTCCAGTACCCCTCTCCCCTCCCGCCCACTGAGCCCCACCGCCCTGCTCCTCAGGTGGGATGGGGGGTACCGCTGGACCGCCAGGGTTGGATTGGTTTATCATACTATATTACTGACACCTGCAATCAGGCTGTGAGTGGTCCACTGGACCACCAGGGATATCGGACTATTATTCATAACATGTGCCCGCGATCGGGCTGCGTGCGGTCCACTGGACCACCAGGGATATAGGACTATTATTCATAACATATGCCCGCGATCGGGCTGCAAGCGGTCCACTCGACCACCAGGGATTTGGGATGTTCATTTACATTCCCTATGTCCACGATTGGGCAGTGGGGCACTTTGCCACTTGTGCAGGGGGCGTCAGTCCCCAATGGCTGCAGCCTGGCAGGGTGCCAGGCGCATGTCACTGGGGATCAGTGCACCTGCATGCAAATGGCGCCATAATGACATGCAAATGGCCCCATTTGCGCCTTGCATACATTATGGCCCCATTTGCATGTGCACTTTTGAATATCGCGGTAGTTGCGCCTATCACAACGGCACTTGCGCTAGTGCATCCCCCTACTCCACTCTGGCTACTTGCACTGGTGCAGTGCCACTGCGCCATGTGCGCTGCGGGTGGCCAAGGAGCAATATTCAACGATGCTGTACCATGGTGCAGCTCCGTTGAATATCACCCTATCAACGCCCCTGCACATCCAAGTTGTGCTGCACACAGGCTTGCGCCACAGCCTGGCACTGTCTGAATATCCTGCCCAGTATATATATATATATATATATATATATCTATATAGTGGCACGTTAGTGCCACTATAGTTAGGGTTCAGTCTTCACTTCTATTTTAAACTCAAAATTTTTAACTTTAATAACTTTGCAACCATTTGACTAATTTGCATGATATTTTGCATGCACCATCAGGTACCATGGATCTCTAGATTTGGCAAGTTTCATTCTGGTCAGATGTGAGATTGCGGATGTGCGGAGTGTCAAAAAATTTGAAAATTACAACTATTTTTCCAATTTCTTTGTCACGCCGTTTCTCCAAAACTGCTTGGCGGTTTGGTCTGAAATGTTCAGGATAAATGGGATCTGGGTTATAGATGTGCCTTTTGAAGGTTTGGTGAAACAACATTAATCTGTTCGAAAGTTCTAAAAATTTCAATTTTCCAATCATTTTGTATGGGTAAAAGATGTGCTGTGCAAAAGCACTTTTTTGCTTTCTCGAAAGCAGGTTTTGCTTTCACAAATGCTCTGAGCAGTGTTGTGCTTCCACCATCTTGTTTTCAGTCAGTAACATGGAAAAAAATGATAGAATTTAAAAAATACTGGCCCTTGGTAAACACCAGCACTTGTGTTTACCTAATCAGGGCCTGAGGAACACGATTCTGGGGTTACCTTTTGCCAATACAGTCCACAAATATGTTTATTTTGATTGAGATGATTGTTAATGCCACAAATTTGCGACACTATGCCACAAATTGTGACACTACTTTTGCAACACATTCGCAAATTGTGGCACTGTTTCATGAATAATGCTGCAAATTGTGGCACTGTTTCACAAAACAACTGGGGTTGTGCCACAATTTGCAGCACCACTTTTTTTTCATTTTGTTTCTTTTGTCACTTCATAGCAAAGAAATGGCTAGGACTATTGGGCAGAAATTTTTAGGGTACGAAGGGCTTGTCTCACAGGTGTGCCTTTTTGCTGGTTTGCTGTTAAAATTTACATCAGTTCCATAGTTACAACATTCTGATATTTAGTAATTTCTCTTAGCATAACATTGTAGTGGGTTAGGGTACCTTCCGGCAGCTGTATCTGGAAAATGCTTTGAGATACGGATTTTCTGCAAAACAGTTATGCATGTTTCCAGACCTTCTTTACAACTGTGGGGGAAATTTTTATGAATGGTGTTCAGGTGCTAGTGATACTGTCCCATTATGGACTGCGCACTCCACCAGTGAGATGAGAGTTAATTAAAATGTCTCTACACTTATGGATACATGGGAGTGCAGGGCCTGTGCTCCCACATATGGATACCATTATGGAGTGATGGGTGCACAGGGCCCAGTGCTCCCAAAAGGAGATGATGGTTCATTGAAATATCTCTACACTTATGGACAGATAGGAGCACAAGCCCTGTGCTCCCACATGAAAATCAGGGACAATTACAATATGCATGCATGGGAGCACAGGACCTGGAGGGCCATGCGCTCCCACAACCAAATAAGGGGAAGATTACATTTTTTTCCAAAAGTAAGGAAATTCATTGCAAAAAACATCATTAATGCATCAGTTAAGGTTTATATTAAAGTGACAAAAGTACAGAAATGTGGTGTTAGGATTTCTAACCCTTTTACTCCCACAGACCCCCCAGCCCACCCTGCCACCCCACCCTCACCCTCCACACACCAACAGACATCGGGGTGTGCCTTGGGGTCATCAGCCTTAAAGCTCACCCCATTTTCCTATGCTTTACCATCTCAGCTTCCTTACACATGGAATGGGGTGAGTGTTAGGTCTGATGATCCCAAGGCACACCCCGGTGCATATTGCTGTGGAGGATGGATGTGATGTGGAGTGGAGTGGTAGGGTTGGTTGGGGTGGGATGTTAGGGTTGGAAATGCTAACACCACAGTTCCATACTTTTGTCACTTTAATATGAACCCTAACTGATGCATTAATGATGTTTTTTGCAATGAATATGTAATAATAGTGGCACGTTAGTGCCACTATAGTTAGGGTTCAATGGTCACTTCTATGTTAAACCCCAAATGTTGCACTTTAATACCTTTGCTACCATTTGAGTGACTCACATGAAATTTCTTATGTTCCATCGGAGACTAAAAATCTCTTGATGTGAGAAATTTTGTTCCAGTCGGATGTGCTGTTGCAGAGACGCAGATTGTCAAAAAATTTGAAAATTACCATATTTATGCAGTTCCTTTGTCACACCATTTCTCAGAAGTGGCTTGGGCATTTGGTCTGAAATTTTTAGGGTATGTCAGGCTTGAGTCACATATGTGCCTTTTTTTTAATCTACATTTTCCTCCCCTGCCAGTGAGGCTGGCAGGTGGCTCTGGCCCATCCCTCGAAGGGGCTCAGACTCTGGTCCCTGATTCCTGCTCCTGACCCACTCGGTAGATCCCCCATGGGTTACCCCCTCACAGCAGGGCTGTTGATGAAGGGCTTTGACTTTCCCTGCTCCCCAGAGACCAACATCTAGACTCTGGTGGGCTGCTGTGAGAGCTACAGGGCCATTGTGGAGCCTGCCAGCTCCAAGTTTCCACTGTTTCTCTCCTCCCCTTTTGCTGTGGCCATCTAAGTGCATGTGGAGGCACATGCATGCAGTGATCCATGGCACCCTCCCTATTCAAGCCATTCCCATCTCACTACCCTTGGGCCTCTGCCCGGGGGCAACATTGCAGTGGTCATGACTGGGTCCCAACCTGGGACAGGAGAGCAGCTCAGTGGCTGCTCAGTCATTCTCCTGAACTCCTGCTGACCTGTAGCAACCGAGGCTCATTCCTGAACCTGAGTCGCTGGCACAGTACAAGGTGTGACGTCCAGTGCCTCAACCCTCAGTGCCACTGGGCTGATGCAGATGTACCTTTTCAAGATTTGGTGAAAAAATGTTAATCTGTTCAAAAGTTTCAACTTTTTCCATTATTTCCTATGGGAAAAATTAGCTGGCAACCTCAACACAACTTTTTGTTGCCTCAAATGTATTTTTTTTTGCTGCAAATGCGGAAAGTTTTGCTGAGATTCTGCCATCTTGCTTTCAGTTAGCGAGGCAAACAAACTTAAATATCTCAAAAAACACTGGCAGTTGGCAAACACCAACACTTGTGTGTACCTAATTGTGGCCTGAGAAATTGGATTCGGGGGTAAGTTTTTTAAAATAATGTCCATAAATGTCTGTTTTATCCACTGAATAATTTTGACATACATTGCAGAAAAGTTGTGCTGAAAAATGCAACCTTTTTGAAATTTGCAAAAGAAGGATTTTGTTCTTTTGAAAATTGCAAAATTAGAAGCTCGAAAATGGATTTCTGTTTCGCAATTTGCAGAACAACAACTTTTATATAGCTGTTTCTTTGTCACTTAATAAGAAACAAACAGTTTGGAATTTGGGGCTGACATTTTCAGGCTACAAAGGGCTTGCCCTGCAAATGTACCTTTTGGTGGTTTCGTGAAAAATATTAATGAACTACATAGTTATAAACAATTTAAGTTTTGTTACTTTCCCATAGGATAACATTGGCATTTAGGCAATTCTTTGTCTAGCTGTATGTCCAAAATGATTGGGAATTTGGTAAGAAATTTTTAGAGTAAAACCTGCTTTGCCTGAGGATGTGCTTTTTGCTGGTTTGGTGAGAAAAATTTCATCTGGTCCATAAGTATAAGGATTTGAAGTTTAGTAATTTCCCGTAGGATAGCATTATAATGTATGGGGTGTCTTTTGGCAACTATAACTCAAAAAAAGGTTAGACATATGGACCTGCAGCTTACTACACTAAGCCATTCTGCATGTTTACAGGCCATGTTTAAAGCTGTGGGTGAACTGTAATGAATTGGGCTAAGGTGTCTGTGGTACTGTGGCATGCATTCAAAATGTGTGGGCTGTACTGCCTTGCCTACAATTAGATGTATGGTGAGTACCCCCCAGAAAACAGATCCTTGACCCTTGCTATGCCCCTGGGGGGTGGAGTAAGGTACAAGGCACCGTGTGTTGCTATGGCATTGGGGGTGGTGTAAGGCACTAGGCTTACTCCGACCCCCCCCCTTCAAGGATACCATTATGGACTGATGGGAACGCAGATTTCAAAAGTTATTTCCTATAGGATAACATTGCAATGTGAGTTGTTTCTTTCATGCTGCACACTGTGAGATGGCAGTGCAGAGCCCAGAGCACCCTGTGCTCCCACTGGCAAAAAAGGATAGCACTACAGTATTTCTAAAGTTATGCATGAATGGGTCCGCAAGGCCTAGGGGGACTTAGGTTACAGTTCATCTCTGTATTTGTTGGAATTAATTGTGAGCACATATGTGATATTGTTCAGGGTGCCAAGGTACACTTTCTGTCATGTGTGCCCCCCATTAAATATTACTTGATCAAGAGTTACCATTAGGGTTCAGGTCTGAGTGCAGGTTAGATAATATATCTGTTGCAGTTAAGGGGGGCACATATCTGATAATGCTCAGGGTGCTGAGGTATACCTTCTGTCCTGTGTGCCCCCCTTAAATATTGTGGGTTGGGTTATATTTATGTTGAATGATTTCATTCTCATATCTGGGACTGTCTAGTACAGTATGCCCTGCAAGCCCATTGGTCCACACTGTGGACCAGTGGGCTCACAGCCCATACTGTACCTGTCATTCGGTAGGCGGCCAGGGCGGTATGCAGGTGGGTTGCAGCCACCCGCCAATGACAGGGGGGAGCGGGGTGGGCAAGAGGTCCTGAGTGAGTGGGAGGGGTTGGGGGTGCCACTGGATCACCAGGGAATTATGTTGTGGCGATATACCGGTGATCGGAGAATTGAGTGGGAGGGCAGTTTTACTAGATTACCAAGGAAGGACATCTATTACATTTACTGGCTATCGGGGATTCAGGTGGGAGGGGGGTTTCACTAGACTACCAGGGCTTATTTGTACATTGCTGTACCAGCGATCACAGCAACGGGAGGGAAGGGGGTCCACTAGACTACCAGGGGATGTAGGTGCTTGTGGATGGTGTTCTGGGTGGGTGGGTGGGTGGCCACCCATGGCTGGTGGCTGCTGTGTTGTGCCTGCAGTAGAGCAACCCACCTGTGGGTGGTCAGGAGTTGTTACAGCATTTCACGGACTCAACTTTGAGCCCCCCATGTGGCGCAATGCAGGGTTGTGCCAGCATATGCGCTGCACATCATGGGCAGAATATCGGGATATGCCGCATATGCATGCCCCCTGCTTTGCGCTGCACCAGGCAGCCTTCTCAATATCCCACTGGGGCACAATGCAAGGTTGCACAGGCGATGAGCAGCCCCTTTGAATATCCGGGCCTATATGTTCTGCAGTTAGTGTTACAGTTTGTGTTTTGGTGCGGTTTAGCTTATGTGTTTGTTGCAGTTAAGGATGGGGGGGTATATGTGATATTGTTCAGGGTGCCAAGGTACACCTTCTGTCATATGTGCCTCCCATTATATGCTACTTGTTCTGGTTAGACTTACATATAGCTGTTTGTGCTACTATTAGAAAGATGATTGTGTCGTAGGGTATGAATACAACTAAGGAGTAATGCATAGAGGGCCCTGCTCTCTCACATGCCAATACAGATACCATTACAGTGGTTGGAGCACAGGGCCTAGAGGGACTGCAATCCCACATTGAAATAAGGATAGAATGACAATCTTTCAAGAATTATTGATGCTTGGTAGCACAGGGCCCAGAGGGCTCTATGCTCTCACAATCAAATAAGAGTAAGATTAGACTTTCTCAGAAAGTAAGGAAATTATTGATAAAAATCTTTGTTAATGGATAAGTTAGGGTTCCCACCATCAAAATTTGGGAACTATGGTGTTAGGGTTTCCAACCCTAACACCCCACCCTCCACGCACCAATAGACGTCGAGGGTGTGCCTTGTGGTTGTCACCCTAACGCCCACCCCATTCGCCTATGCTGTACCATCTTAGCTTCATTACACATGGAATGGGGTGAACATTAGAATTACAACTGCAAGGCACACCCTGATGTCTATTGGTGTGTAGAGGGTGGGGTGTTCGAGATGGAAACCCTAACGCCACATTTCCCAACGTTTGATGGTAGGAACCCTATCTGATGCATTAACAAAGTTTTTTGTCAAGACGATATATATATATATACACATACATATATATGTATATATATGCATTATAGTGGTGCGGTAGTGCCACTATAGTTAAGGTTAGTATGGAATTTTTATGTTAAACCTCAAATGTTGCACTTTAATAACTTTGCAACCGTGTACCGGATTTGTACAGAATTTTGCATGCATAGTCTCCTGGGGTAGGTCTCTTGATGCTCTAAGTTTGTCTGGTTGGATGTGTGGATTCTGAGATCCAGAAAGTGAAAACCTTAAAATGCACCACATTTTGCAGTTTTTTTCTCATCCTGCTGCACAGAAACAGTGTTGAATGTTGGTCTGAAATTTCTGTGCACAAAGAGCTTTGGTCACTGAACAGATCAGCACTTTTTTGGCGAAAAATATAAATCTGTTCAAAAGTTATAGCATTTTTAAGGTCCCATTATTTTCAATGGGAGTTTTAATTTTTAGGATAGCTGCATGGAATGAACTAGGATCTTGGTTTGCCAGGGGCTATTCCTTGCACACCAGATGGAAATCCTAGTCCACCAGAAAAAAATTCTTTGTTCATGAGCTGCCATCTTGTTTTTTTGTTTTTGCCCCCCCCAAAAAAATGTCATATCTCTGTCTAGGGATGTGTTTCTTACACATCAGTAGATGTTCTTTGCTCACCAGGAGATGATGAGCTGTTCTCTGACATTTCCTACATTTGTTTGGTGCTATTTTTCTTTCTTTACACTTTAAAATCCTTTCTCACCACTTGTTAACTTTCTTGTTCACCATCCTGGTTCACCAGTGGCGAACAAGGAAATCAGCTGATGGACAAGGATCCCTGTTTTGGACATCTGGTCATTCATTTTGATGACCAGATGGCCAGAGCAGGATCCTGGTCCACCAGTGATGAACCAGGATGGTGGACAAGGAATTCAGCTGGTGGACAAGGATTCCTGTCTGGCCATCTGGTTGTGAAAATTTGTTGACGTGATGGCCAGATCAGGAATCTTTGTCTGCCAGCTGATTTAATTGTCTGCCACCCTGATTCATCAGTTGTGGACAAGGAATCTGGCTGGTGGACAAGAATTCCTGTCTGGCCATATGGTCATGAGAATTTGTTGACCAGAAGGCCAGACCAGAAAACCTTGTCCGCCAGTCAATTTCCTTTTTCTGCCACTGATGAATCAGGGTGGTGGATCAGGATATAGGGTGTCAAAAAAGGATTTTTCTTTTGCCAGCTGGTCACACCAATGGGGCCATCTTGTTGGGAATTTTGTTTTTCCCATCTTTGGCCCCCTGCTTTTTATCCATGGTGTCTACTGGAACCCCCCACCCTCAATCCCCATTTTCTCTTTTTTATATATCCCCACTCTCTACTTCTCTCTCTCTTCTCTCTCTCTCTCTCTCTCTATATATATATATATATATCTTTTTTTAATATATATTTTGTTTGGGGTGGTATTTTTCCCCTTTATTGTGCACTCTTTTTCCCCGAAAATAAGAAAACCATCCCTCATTGTCTTTTTGCTCATTTGGGCTGTATAAAAAAAAGTCCACTGCCGACGTGCCCATACCCCCACCCAACCCCCACTGTGCAGCTACCTCCCCACCCCGACATCCCCCAGATCAGCACTCATCTGAGGAGGTCCCAGGTTTGAGTCCTGCTCCACTGATCAAGGGCACATCTTGCTGCTGGAACCAGTGACTACAATCTGAACTAAGGTAAATGTGGTCCTATGTACAGTATTTTAATGGGGGAGTCAACATTCAGCCATAACCTGGCCATTTTTTGAAATTTTGGCCCTAAATTTTCAACATGGACTCTTGGGGACCCCACCACATGAACAACATGGCTGTCATTAGGAACTCTCACCAGAAAGGAGATTTTTTCAGACAGTTGGTAAAATTACCTTTCTGGTGTGATTTGTGTAACAGCCATATTGTTCATCATCAGGTGGGGTCATAAGAAGGCTATGCTGAGAATCTGGGGTCAAAATTAAAAAAAATGGCTGCATTATGAGCATTCATTGCTATTTCATTACGCACACTTGTAACTTTGGAAATTTTTTATATTGACACCCTATATGTTCAGCATAGCCTTGGTATTATCCCACCTCATGTACAGAGGTGGACGAAGTGGCAAAAAAAATGTTATGCATAGTATTTTGCATAGAACCTGAATTTCATGTAATTTTCTACATAGTGAAGTGAAAAGCCTTGCATCCTGAAGTTGTGTGAAGTTCCCATTATTCTCTATGGACTTTGTATTACTTCGACTTGTTTTTTTGCTCTTTAAGAAAAATTTTGCAGTGATTCATGGGATTTATCATCACATGTGCTCTATATTGTTTTGCACAGCCTCAGTTCAGTGTAGTGTGTGTAGTGGAAAGCTGAAGACAGTTTGCTCTTAGAGCTCTGAGATTCAAACCATCGAAAAACCTTTAGAAATGCATTTTTGCCACAAAATTTTGTCCTGAAATTTAGTACATCAATTGTAGGAAAACCTTATGGCCCAGATATTCAAACTGCACCCAAAAAGTGCGCAACAGCAGGAGCAAGTGCAAGTCCACTGCGCCCATGCACAAGAAGTGCGATATTCAAAAACTGCGCAGGCCAAGATGTGCCTATGGCAGACGACTGCATATTGCACCACCTGCACCATAGCACAACCAGGGATGTGAAGTTGGGCATATCTGATGCACCATAGCACAACAAGGGATGCTCAGTGGAGCAGTCCAGATGCGCCACAGTGCAACCAGGGATGCCCCCTGTAGCAGGGCAGCAATGCAACAGCACAACTAGAGATGCAGTGGCCCACCACCCATGCCACAGATAGGCAGAGGAGCACACAGCAAAACAGACATCGTCCCCCACACCCCATGTACTGCACAACCGGGGGAGAGCTGGAATAACCACCGGCCCATGGATACCAGCAACCAACCCACAGCCGGGCCATGGTGCCCAAGCACACCCCTGGCAAGCTGTGACTGGCACACAAGGAGGGATGACCACCTCATGCCACACCATCCCACCAATGCAGAGCACACCCTGCACCATGAACTCCATACCCCCTTCCCAGGAGTAGCGCCCAACAGTGCAGGACACCCTATGCATGCCACCACACCCACTGTGACAATGCAACCCTGTGCACCATGGAGCCAAGCAAGGCAGTCCCACCATGGTTTGAATCTCAGAGCTCTACATGGAGACAGGGAATGGCATCACAATCCACACAGGGGTTGTATACAGACCTCCATCTCAAGGGGAGGAAATGGACAACAAAATGATAGAGGACATTCTCAAAATGGCTGAAAAAGGGGAGATACTGTTGATGGGGGACCTGAATATGCCAGATGTTAACTGGATAACATGTACTGCAGCCACATCCAAGAGCAGGGTCATTCTCGATGCCCTGCAGGGGGCAGGCCTTAGACAGCTAGTGTTGGAACCCACTCGGGAGGGGAGCAATACTAGACCTGGTACTCTCAAATGGAGAGAGGATCACAAATTTAGAAGTCAGTAGACATCTGGGAACAAGTGACCACTGCACAGTGTGCTTTACAATGAGCACAACCATGCAGATAAGCCATACAAAAACAAGGATACTGGACTTTAGAAGAGCTGACTTTGGTAAAATGGGTGAATACCTGAAAAATGCACTAGCAAATGACCAAAAAAGAGGGGTGGAAGAACAATGGAGAAAAATCAAAACTGCCATCATAGAGGCAACAAGCCTTTGTGTGAAACAAATAAAGAAAACAAAGCGGAGTAAAAAACCACTATGGTTCTCAAAAGAGGTGGTAGGGAAGGTTAAGGAGAAAAAGGCTGCATTCAAGAAGTATAAAGAATCACAGAAGGAGCATGACAGGGAACTGTATCAATTAAAGCAGAAAGAAGTGGGGAAGACAGTCAGACTAGCAAAGGTCCAAACCAAGGAAAAAATAGCCAACTCAGTTAAGAAGGGGGATAAAACCTTTTATAGGTACATTAGGGAGCATAGAAAGGTTAAGGGAGGGATAGTGAAGATTAATAAAGGAGAGGGGAGGTGGGCAGAGGGAGACAGTGAAAAGGCAGAGATACTGAATGAATACTTTTGCTCAGTATTCACAAAAGAAGATGAGGAGGAGTTACCTAAACCAGATGGTAGAAGCACTCTGGGTAGGGGGGTTGACACCAGTCCATTCACAGAAGAAAGAGTCCTGAAAGAACTCCTAAAACTCAAGGTGGACAAAGCAATGGGGCCTGATGGGATTCACCCCAGAATCTTAAAAGAACTAAGGGAGGACCTTAGTGACACCACTGACCAAGCTTTTCAACAGATCATGGCAGGATAGGGCGGTACCTGAGGACTGGAGGAGGGTAGATGTGATTCCCCTTCACAAAAGTGGGAGCAAGGCAGAAGCAGGAAACTACAGACCTGTAAGTTTGACCTCTGTGGTAGGGAAAATGATGGAATCACTTCTAAAAGAAAGAATTGTTGAGTACCTAGAGGCCAGCGGGCACAGGACCCAAAGCAGCATGGATTTACAGCAGAAAGGTCATGTCAGATGAATCTAATTGATTTCTTTGACTGGGTGACCAAAGTAATAAACCAGGGAGGGGCTGTGGATGTGGCCTACCTAGACTTTAGCAAGGCATTTGACACAGTCCTGCACGAAAGATTAATAATCAAGTTAGCCAGCCTGGGAGTGGGTCCCAAGGCGGTAGCCTGGGTAGCAAACTAGCTGCACAACAGGACACAGAAGGTAATAGTGAATGGAACACATTCCAAAGAAAGGGGGGTTACTAGTGGAGTACCTCAGGGCTCAGTACTGGGTCCAGTCCTCTTTAACATCTTTATAGGTGACATTGCAGAGAGGTCTGAGGAAACGATGCCTCTTTGCAGATGACACAAAGATCTGTAACAGAGTTGATACACAAGGGGGTAGAAAAGATGAGAAGGGACTTGGCAAGGTTGGAGGAATGGTCAGACATATGGCAACTTAGATTCAATACAAAGAAGTGAAGTAATGCACCTGGGAAACAAAAACCCAGGAGAAGAGTACACAATAGCAGGGAGGTACTACAACAACAACAAAAATGGAAAGGAACCTGTGGGTAGTCATATCAGATGACCTAAAGGTGGGTAAGCAATGTGAAAAGTCAGTAAGGAGAGCTAGGGGATACTGGGATGCATAGGAAGGGCATCACAAGTAGAAAAGGGAAGTGGTTATCCCTCTGTACAGACAGTTGGTGAGACCCATCTGAGTACTGTGTGCAGTTTTGGAGACCCCATCTATGCAAGGACATAGACAGGATGGAAGCAGTCCAGAGGAGGGCAACTATAATGGTGCAGGGTCTGCAGCAGAAACCATATGAAGAGAGACTGAGAGAGCTTAATATGTATACTCTTGATGAAAGTAGGGACAGGGGGACATGATAGAAATGTTCAAGTACCTCAAGGGAATCAACAAAGTCCAGGAGGGTAGCATCTTTCAGAAAAAGAGATGTGTAAGAACAAGGGGCACAATTTAAAGATAGAGGGGGACGGCTCAGGGGTAATGTGGAGGAAATTTTTTCATGTGAGAGAGTGGTGGATACATGGAACCAGCCTTCCTGAGGAGGTCGATGGTCTAAAACAGTGGGGAATTCAAACATGCATGGGACAGACACAAGGCAATTATAGTGGGGGGTTGCAGGAAGTAGACTGTTGGTTAACTAGAATCTGCAGCTTATCCAGTAGGTAGGGAAATGGGCAGACTGGGTGGGCCAAGTGGTCCTTATCTGCTGTCAAAGTCTATGTTTCTATGTGCACCCTGCTGTGGGTGGCAGCAGACAGCAATGCAACAACTGCATACACAGTGTCACCCTGCATGTCCCCCCCGAGGTACAGCTGAGAGACTGACCATGCGTTGCCGCACGAGGTACCCCACATGTGACAGGGCATGCCCCAGACCCCACCACCAGTGGTACAGCACCCTGAACACCCTCCCAAGGACACATCCCGTCCCAGCACTGGCCACAACAGCCAGCACAGACAAGCATAGTGTTGCATGGAAGCATGCACCACACAGGATGCAACACAGTGCATGGACAAACACCCACCCATACCCAAGGGCACACCAACACAGGGACAGAGTAGTGGGTCAACTAAGCCACTGGCATGTGGCTACGGCTGACGTGTACACATGGCCAGTACCCCTACATTGCACAGGTGTGCCAGCCACCCTGCGCAGGCACCATGAAGCTGTATGCCACCAGCATGCTGCCGGAGCACAGGTGACAGACACTGGAGCATATCCCCTGGAACAGACACAAGCAACAGTATGGAGGGGGGACAATAACAGCGGAGGCCACAGTGCCACCGGAGGCAGACGTGCACCATACTGGTGATGGAAGGCAACCTGGCATTGTGCCGGGTACAGTTGTTATCCAGCATGGACAGCCACCACTGACATTCCAGCAGACCATGCATATCACAGACATGCAAGGTTGTCAGCTGCACAGGCCATGGACGGTCTGACAGGGGTGCCATGCACACAGTGCAGGCACCGTGGACCACTGCACACAGGCATCCAGTGCACAGAGTACAACACACAAACCACAGACAGTGACTGATCCCCCTGCCCACACCATAGGCGGTTCACCTCTGCACACACACACATGCCCATGCATGCACCACCCCTGACGCCATGCACACCACTGCAGTTGAGCACCTGTAGCCCGCTGCAAATCAGAGACCACCACAGTTGTCATAACAAAATGCATGTATTCAAAAGAGGTAACAAAAGACTATGTACAAGTATTTACAAGAGGGGGGAAAGGGCCACATACCTGGTAGGGGAAGGTAAGAGCAGGGTGAACATATGGGATAGGGAAGAAGGGTGTGAGGGTGGTCCGGGGAAGGTGTTATTAGGGGCATGGAGTGCTCATCGTGTGCCCCGGTCCTCCTCAGCGTGGCGCCAATGTCGTCTCCTCCTCACCCTGTGGTGGTTCATCCTCTGCAATAGCTCCAGGGTCACCCTTGCAACCTGGAGCAGCTCCTGCACACCTCTCTCCAGCGCCTGGAGTCATCATCCACCTAGGACAAAGGAGCAGAGTCAATAAGTGTGACTGTCCAGTCCCCTGCAGCCCACCCATTGTGCATGGCATACAGCCATGTGCCACACCCCTGTGATGGTGTGCGACCACCCACAATGACCGTGTTCACAAGACCTGCCTACCCAGGCAGCCACAGCCATGTGGACCACTGCACACGCCCACCACCCATGTCCTGCACAGCACCACCATTTCTGTACAGTGACTTGGCTATGCGGTGTGAAGGCAGTGGCACAGCCATGTGCCCGGTGCACGCATGAACCACCATTGACACACTCACAGACATGCAGTGCCACTGGACAGTGCTGACTGTAACAAGTTGTGTGCATGGCAGTGGTGTCAATGGATGGTGGCCATGCCCCGCTGCCCACCCAGTTATGCAGCTTGCAATAGTTATCATGGATGTAAGGCACTCACCATCATCAGGCTAGTCCAGGCACCGCTGCAGACCTTCAGTCCTCCTGTCCTGATGCTCCTCCAGGTGGCGCCTCCTCTTCCTCACCTGCCTGCATTCTTCTGGGCCTAAGGTGCAAACATGGAGAGAGGAACGTCAGTACAATCCGGTAGTAAAGTCCCCCCAACCCCATGTGTGTGCAATCCCACACAGCCATATCCCTCCGCCCCACACCCCGATACCACCACCATGGCCAACACTGGACGGCCCCCCCATGTGCTGGACACATGCAACCATGATACCCGTATGGACGATAACAGTGCCTGGATGGGGCACTTACCTGGCCGTGGCACCGTGCCCCTCCTGGCACGTGCCTGCAGGTGGGCAAGCAGGTCCGGGTCCCTGCGCCTGATGTCCCCATAACAGTGGCGACACTGTTCTACCGTGCACCCCATACCAGTGGCCTCCTCAAGAGCATTGGCCACCTCCTGCCACACTGCACTCCTGGCTCTGTCCAGGGGTGCATCACCATATAGAGCCCCAACATGGGGCTCTACAATTGCCACCAGGTTGGCAAGCTCCACCTGGCTCCACATCACTGCCTTTCTCCGCGCCATCTCAGCAAAGTGGTGGAGTCAAAATGGCACTCGACAGCGCGGTCCTGCCATGTGCAGATGCTGCGTGGTACACTGCTGCCATTCCCTATCGCACTGTCACCAAACAGCACGATAGTGTTGTACCCATGCCTGACGCATGGCACCTAGGGGGCAAAGGTTGGACACAGGGTCAAGGGTCTCTCACGCATGGACAGCCACAGCACGATTGGAACCCAATGCGTGTAGCGTGATTGGGTGCCTGTGTGCCACCTCCTGTAGTGGCCTACAGCGCTGTTGCTCCAGTGCGCCTATGACGCCCCAGTGCCACAGCGTCATATATGTGAACAGCGCAGTAACGCCACTGGCACAATGGTAGCCATGCCCTGCATTGCCTCCCGCACACAGCATGTCAGCAGCACGGCAGGTGCCTGCATCATCAACCCGGGCATGCACAGTTAGGTGTGTACTGCGCATGTCACAGAACTGCGCCCTTGGCTCAGCACGCTCAACACAATTGCGCAAAGCGCAACAGAGTGATATTCAGCTGGCATATGCAAATCAGCTAATCAGCCATTCAATGGTGCAGTCACTGCATTTGCATCCACTTAAAAATGTGCCTCGCCTCATTTGCATGCTTTGCGCTATAAAAATGCGACATTGGGCTGCACTGGCCATAGTCGGTTACTGCAATCTATTGCGGTGAGTTGCATGCTGTTTGGGAGTGTGTACTGTGGTGTTTGGGACATGCATGGGACTGCACAGTCACAGGTAACACCTGTCATTCTCACAGGAGGAATCATGACCGATCGTGAGGTTGAGGAAGAGGAACAGAGACGTGGGAGGAAGAGGAGGCCAAACTTCACAAAGGCAGAAACAGATGCCCTGTTTGAGGCCTACCTTGACCAGGAGCCACTGCTCAGAGGACGCCAGGGAACACCACAGGCCCGTACTGCTGCATGGGAGGAGGTGGCGCGTGCTGTCAACCTGCATGGCAGCCACCAGTGCTCTGTGCAGGAGTGCAAAAAGAAGATGGGCACAGACAGGCGGAGAATTAAGGAGAAGGTGGCTGCCATCAGGGCAGCACAGTCTGCGACCGGTGGGGGACAGCCGGAGGTGCAACGCCTGACCCCACAAGAAGAACGGGTTGCTAGTGGATTCCAGATGGGTGGTAGCCCGTCACTGCGTGGTAGGTCCTGGTCTGTCAGTGGGGGGGACAGGGTAGGTCACATGCATTAATGCTACTGTTTTTCCCTTACAGCTCCTGAACATCTACATGGGTCAGCGGTGGTGGGCTTCTCCACTGAGGGCAGTAGCATGGAGATGGAGGAGGGCCCATCCACCTCCACAGGCATACGGAGGTCAGGCCAACTGTGGGACCACCTGGACGTCCGGACCAATGTAGGTGGAGCAGGTGTGGAGGAGACCCTGCCCGTGTCCCAGTGTGCCAGTGTCCATGGATGCCAGCATGCTGAGACTCCGTCACCGATGATGATGGAGCTAACATCATGGACAGTGAGATGTGTGGGCCACAGGATGGCCACACAGCAGGTGACATCGCAGGCATGGCTGTGGGTGGTGCCGCCGTGGAGGCCTGCATGACATTACAGTTCCAGCCTGTGCCTGTCTGCACCAGTGAGGCAGCACTGGTGTGTGTCCAGGACAGTGGGGCTGTTGCAGCCACTGCAGCGGCACCATTGAGCCCTGGAGAGTGGCAGCCAGAGGGGCAGTATCAGCAGTCAGCCACTGGCCATGGGGGTACAGTGTCAGGGGGCGGCATCAGTGCATCACCTGTGGACATGCCCAGGCCTGGCCCTGGTGTGCAGTGTCCACCCTCAAGGGGTGATGACCATCAGGGCTGTGAACACCATGAGGGACAGCATGCCAATCAGGCAGATGACCTCTTAGATGAGCACACCCGCATACTCCAAGCATCAGTCAATCAGCAGATGCGGCTTGTGATGGCAGTGGATGCACTGAGTGTGGCTCTGCACCAGGCAGAGGAGCATCGCAGCAGAGACACTGCTCTGCTCCTGGCAGGGATGGACCGGTTGCGGGAGGATGTGACCGCTGCCATTGACAGGCAGACGCAGGCATTCACAGCTGTCATGGCCACAATGGGCACACAGTTATTTGCCCATGATTCACAGACACCGTGCACTGCAATGTCCACCCCCTGTTCCTGGCGTCATGCGACACCCTCCTTGTTGACACTGGGTTCAGCTGTGGGCATCCTGAGCACGCATGGCGCAGGCATGTTTGGTGTGCCACAGACCCCTGAGCGAGCATGGTCACATTCATGCAGTGGAACCCCTTGGGGACAGTTGGTGCCACCCCATGAGGCCATTGGTCAGCCTGTCACTGCTGATGGGTCTCGGCGGGGGCGCCCATGCATCCGTGGCAGCCGGGGCATTGTGGCGCGTGACTGACCTGTCTCCCAGCATGGCTACTGTCTGATGCTGCCCTGTGTGCATTGTGTTCAGCGTGAAATGCACGGGTGGGGTACCTGGCCCTGCACGCACACACTCGTTCCATCTGCACACCCTCCCGGCTGCTGTCTGCTGTGGCATGTGCATGATGATGCCTGCATTGTGCTGTCCACCACTGTGCAATGATGCCCAGAGTCTGACACACGCACAATGACAGGCAGTGGGCGTGGTGGTCTGTGGACGTGTGTGTGGCTAGGGGTGGCGGTCTGGGTCGGTGTGTCTCCTACCCTTTGTGCATGTCTTGTGAGGTGTGTGTGTGTGTGTGTGTGTGTGTGTGTGTATGACCGCGTGCCATGTTAGACCTTGCCCTTCCCTGGTGGTGTGTGCGGTTCCATGCTTGGCCACTTCCCTTGACAGCATGCACCCCTGGTGTTTGTCCATGCATGTTTGTGGGTTGTGCCTTTGCCACTGGTGGTTGCACATGGCCCCATGACTTACCTGGGTTGGCTGAAGTGCTCCTCTGTGATGGTGTCCTGGTGCATCTGTGCCAGCTGGATCAGTCGGGGGTCCCGTCGCCCAAGTGGGGGGCTGCCCATCACCATCTTCACCAGCGTCCTCATCATCCCCATCACTGTCCCCCTCTTCGACCTGTATGGCTATCCCACAGTCGTTGGCCATGTTGTGCAGGATGCAACAGGCCAGGAATAGCCTGCAGGCCTTTGAGGGGCTGTACTGTAGGGCACTGCCAAACGTGTTCAGGCACGGCGTGCCTTCAGCAGCTCCCAACACCCGCTCGATATTGCGTGTGGTGGCATGTGCCTCATTGTAGCGTTGCTGTGATGGGGTCGAGGGCCGCCGGTATGGTGTGAGCAGTCAGGGACGGAGTGGGTATCCACTGTCACCTGTGTGTAGAGGGTGGAGGTTAGTTTGGTGATCAGCGTCGCCCTGCCTTGGGCCATCTAGGCCAATACCCATGTCACCTCTGACTATGCAATACCCATGTCACCTCTGACTATGCCCCTCCCAAGCTCTATGTTTTTCCACGTGGTTTGCATACTCACCCACTAAGTGGCCAGTGGGGATGTTCCCACTCTCGAATCTGTGACACAGTGCTGACTGGTGCCAGATGAAGACATCATGTGCTCCCTCAGGGTACGTGGCACAGACATTGATTATGTGCCCCCTGGCATCGCACACCACCTGGCAGCTGATGCCTGCATAGCCCTTCCAATTGATATATGCAGCCCCTTTGGGGCCAGGTGGTGTGCGGATGGCCACATGGGTGCAGTCTATTGCCCCTAGCATGCCAGGCATACGTGCTACCCTGTGGAACTCCTGTATGTTTGCTGTGCGCTCTACCAGAGTGCTGGGGAAATGGATGTACTCCACAGCATGTGGCAGCAGTGCACTGAGGAATTGGGTGAGGTGGAGTGATGCGGCCGACTGGGTTATGCCTGTGGTGTCCCCTGTTAGTCTCTGGAAGGTACCCGTGATGAGCAGGCACATGCAAGCTGTCACTTTTGTCTCCACTGACAGAGCATGGCTCCGTCGTGTGGGTGCCTGCATCACATCACTGCACACCTCACAGAGCCGCCTCAGAATTGTCCAGTTCAGGCGGTACCAGCCCACGATCTCGGTATCCGTGTCCAGCTCGAAGCTGGTGCAGGCTCGGTACTGCCTGTTGGGGGCATACCACCGACGGGCCCTTTCATGGCCATGCCCCCCTGCTGCCTGCATTCTCACACCCCATAACTGCCTCCATCTGGATGGTGGCACTGGCCATGTCCCTGGCTTGTGTCCCTCCCAGCAGCTGTTTCTGTGTTCCCCCCGCTATCCTGGCTGCTACTTCCCCTGCACTGGGAACACCTTCCTCTGGTGGCCTCAGTGCTGTGTGGCACTTCCCCCTTCTGCACTGTGGCTGTGGCTCCCCACACCTTCCCTGTGCCTGTGGGTTCAGGGTGCCCTTTCTCTGTACTGCCCTGTGAGTCTGTGTTGCCTGTGTGGCTGGCTATAGTTCAGCAACATGTGCCTTCCCTGTAGCATTCTTGCACCTCTCTCTTGTTCCTTTTTATTTTGGCTCATTTCTGCTATCGCGCAACTTCCGCTTGCTCCCCTATTGCGCATGGTGCATGTTGTTGAATATCGCACTGTGCCATTTATGCATGGTTCCTCCCCCTTCAGTTGCGCATGCATTCATTATCATTGCGCTCTTGCTAAGTGTGATTTGGGGGTGCATCTGCCTCCTGCTGAATATCGCAGAATGGCGCATTTTCGGACTTGCGCTGGAGCAACCCTATTGCGCTTGGCGCAACCCTTTTGAATATCTGGGCCCATGTGTTTATATCATTGAGCATTTATTGATTTTGTGTGAATATTTAATGTTAATTTAGTACATTCAGTCTCTGTAGTGACAGAAACTGTAGAATTGTGCTTCAGGGGAGGGACGGATCTGTGGTGTAGAAGGGAGATTAGTGAGAAAGGCAGTTTTTCCAACTTTTGTTGGCTAGTTTTTTATTATTTGTGTGTTCAGGTACACACAGTACAACTTTACTAAATTTTGTATAGTTTTTTCTGTTTGCTGGGCATTTTTTCAGTTGTTTTAAAAGACTATCTGTATTGCAGTTTACTGAACAGTTAAAGTTTCTGTGGCTCACTTTAATGTGTGTGCGTTGTGTAAACTGATACGTATTTTATTGCAGCACCACAATAGCAGTACTCTGAATTTCTCAGCCTATCTGGAATTTTTTCCCTGCATCTGTCTGTGTAGCTAAGCTGTACCCCTCCTCCCACAGAACAAGGTATTGTTTTGTGACTTTTGGATTTTTGAAGACTGGTTCAAGTCTTGTGTTACTTGTGCCTGTGTGGCTGCATCTCTTGTATTTTTTGCTTCCCATCTCCACAAAACAGCTGAAATAGCAAGTTGCTGTTAATGGTCTGTGTAAGTCGAAAAAACCAAGATGGCCGATGGGCTGAGCATGCTGCTGCATTGGTCTTTGTTTGTAGTTTTTAAAAAAAACATTTATTTTTTTTGTTCATTTGTTGTTTTTTTGGCATTTGTGCTGTGATTAGTAAATTGGTGGATTCGGTGGTGACAGTGGAGTTCTCCAGGACGAGTCCAGGACGAAGGGAAGCGTCTGATTCAACTGCTGATTGTTTTCAGCATTTTGTACCCTGCTGCCTGGGCTGTACATCGTGTGGGCGTGGAGTGGACTGAGGGAATTTTGGCACTGAGACTGGGATTGTGTCCCCTGCCTGTTACAGGGTTCATCGGGGTGGAGGGAAGTATTTGTAATGTTTGGTGTCCTGGTGGCCTATCGCCCGAACTGAATACCAAATCAGGCGTGGAGTAGATAGCAAGACCTTCAGTCCTGTGATGGAGGTGTTTCAGGACACAGTTTACTGCCCGACTCATATAAGTGCAGGGCGTGGTGTAGATTGTGGGGGCTTTTTGCCCGAAGATGGAGATTTTGCGCCCCGCCTGCTACAGGATCTATTGGGACAGAGGAAAGTGTCCTGAGTGGAGTAAAGTATGGGATTTTCGGTCCTGCATGTGAAATGCCTTTTACTGAAGGATTCTTTGGGACATTGGGATTTATGTGTGGCTTCTTTGACTGGGCCCTGACCGGAGTGCTTAGGATTTGTACTTTGGAAACTGTGAGATCCGGGAAGAAGTAGTAAAGGGGAATTTTTCATTTTATCTTGGATCCCCTGGTGTGTATAAGGCCTTTGAATTTGTCTGAGGTACGTTCTCCCACTGGGACCCCCACTTGATTTGTGGTCTGAAGAGGGTATTAGGATCGTTCAGTCACGGAAATGACTGATGTTCTTTGCCTCCTAGACCCCCAGGTCGGGCTACTAATGTGGCTTGCACTGGGTGTTTTATTAGGCCACATTATTTCTTGTGATGTCTGCCCAGTTGGGAGTGAGGGGCCTTGTTTAACTGTGAATATGAGAAGGATCCAATTACCCTTAGCCCTGGATATCCCCTGAATCCCATGGATAACTGGTCTGCTGTGTTTGTTTCCTGATTTGATGGCTTAGGATTTTTTCCTTTACATACCTACGAACAAAATTGACTCTCTACCTAGAGGATTGAGGAGCTCCTATTTTTTTAATTTTGTTTTAAGTTGATCTGGACAGCGAGGTGGTGAGAGGACCTTGTGTCCATTTATTTTATTTATTTTATTGCTTTCTCCATTTCCTGGTCGTGAGAGGACTGGGGGTGGGGAAGGGATGTGTAAATTTTTTATATTTTAAGTTTGAAATGCTCTTATGATTTTGGAAAAACATATTTTTGCAGTGAGAGTGCTAAAATATTCTCTCTTCCTCCGGTTGTGAGAAAGCTGGGGGGAGTAAATAAAAATTGTTATTTTTGTTTAAGTTGGGGTGGTGAGAGAACCCTGGTATTTCATTTATTTTTATATTTATTTTTTAAGAGTCCTCTCACTGGATTTAGACTTGATTTTCTTTGGGGTGGGGTTATTTCTTTTTGAACTGAATTGTTTTGGTAGGTTTATTGTTTTAGTTTTAATTGTTCTGTAGCGGCATATGTTGGCCCTCTGTCCCCACGGTGGTGCACTATTCATCCTCCGCTCTTCACGCCCTCTGCCCTTTTTATTCTTTTCCTCTCCAATATGATATAGATCAGTGCTGCAGAGTGCTAGGAATTGTTCAACGGAGAGGGAAGAGGGCGGAGGGTTGCGAATAAGGGAGGATGAATGGGGGGGGCCATCGTATTGGGGTAGTTAGATCCAGAAGGTGCCCTGGGGTGAAATGGAATCCAGATTGAGGTTTACCATGTCTGATGCCCATACCCAAGGGCACTACAGAATTTAGTAGGCAGATGGGCTTAACACCCTCTGAGGTTTGTCCAACTCGTGCGGTGTTATGCAGTGCTAGGTCCATCAGAAATAAGACGGGCATTATTGCTGATCTTGTTGACTCAATGGACTTGGCTTGCATCATCAAGACCTGGCTGTATGAAAATCCAGGCCCCACATTGGAGGCCATGACTCTGGCTGGGTACTCAGTGATACACTGCCCGAGATTGGACCGCAGGGGTGGGGGAGTTGCAGTCTGTTTCAAGACTGAACTGGGCCTCACGAGTGTGGTAGTGAGGGAGACTGAGTCCTTTGAGTTTACAGTGGTAGCAGATGCAGATGTTCGAATCGTACTCATCTACTGTCCACCCAGTGATGGGAAACGCTTCTTACAGGAAGTGGCAGACTTCATTGTCAACATGTCGTTTGAGTCACCTAGATTGATGGTTCTGGGTGACTTTAACGCCTGGGTCGATGATGAACTCTCACAATTTGGTAATCACTTCCTCCAATTAATGACTTCTTTGGGCCTTACACAGGTGGTTTCCACTGCTACCCATAAATCTGGACACTCCCTGGACTTAGTCTTTCTCCTAGGGATTCATACTTCCAATTTGGGGGTGGAACCAGTCACTTGGTCAGACCACTACACCATGAGGTTCAGTTTTTGCACCCCTCTGAGAAGGCATACCCCTGTGGAGATGATCAGGTACCACCCTTTATGGGATATTACTCTTCAAGGCCTTGTGGCGGTCCTTGACCTCTCATCACCCGCATTGGCCAGCAGTAGTCCAGAGACCATGGTGGTGGCCTATAATATGGCTGTCATGGTGTCTCTGGATTCTAATGCTCCTGTTCGTGTATGCCCTTATCCCTTCACCCCAAGTCCCCTTCATTCAATGGGATGTTGAGGGAGATGCAGAGACAGGGGCAAAGATTAGAGTGTTGCTGGCACAGATCTGCCCTTGATGCCAACCACCTTAGATTGATGGACCATTATTCTGTCGATCAATCTGCAATCACTGGTAAGAAGGCAGAATTCCTGTCCAGGGAAATTGCAGTTGTTAGGAACTGACCGGCTCAGCTTTTTCGAATGGTAGACAGTCTGTGCAACCCAGCCTGTCTGCAGGTTCGGAAAGCTTTTTCACAATTAGAGTGCGAGGAGCTTGCTCGTTTCTTCACAAATTAGGTGGCTGACATCAGGGCAGATCTGTGTCCAGCAAACTCTAAGGGGGATGCTATTAGACAATGTGAGTTCACAGTACCTCAGTTTTCTTGGAGTTCCTTTGGTCGACCTGACTTCGTGGATGTCATGAGGATTATCCATAGTGTACACCCTACAAGCTGTAGTTTGGATCCTGGACCGACCTCCCTAATGTTGAGTTGTAGTGATATCATCGGTCCAATCCTTGTGTGAATACTCTGGTGCTCCTTGGAGCCGGGTGAGCTTCCCAGCTCCCTGAAAGAGGCGGTGGTGACATCTCTCTTGAAGAAAGCTACCTTGGACCCAGACTGTTTCACAAACTACAGACCTATCTCAAACCTACCCTTTATTGGGAAGATGATTGAAAAGATAGTGGCGGCCCAATTGGAAGACCATTTAATCATCCATGACATCTACAAATCCTTCCAATCCAGTTTTCGAAAAAGACATAGCACCGAGACTGCACTGGTTCGGGTACTTAATGATTTTCTGAGGGCGAGAGATCAGAAGAGATGTTTTATTCTGGTTCTTCTTGATCTCTCATCAGCCTTTGATACCGTGGATCACTTGGTGTTGATAGCACACCTGAGGCAGATCTGTGGAATATCGGGAATTGTCCTTCGATGGTTCACCTCATTCCTCACCGGGAGATCATAGAGTTGTGTCTGGGGTTCTTTCCTCAAGCCAAACTCCTTTGTTGTGTGGGATGCCTCAGGGTTCAGTGCTGTCTCCCATGTGATTAGCAGTGTATATGCTGCCCCTCGGAGACATTATAAGACAGTATGAGCTGAGGTTTCACTGCTATGCAGATGATACCCAGCTATACCTGTCTTTTGCCCCTGAACAGGATGGAGCTTTCACAGTGTTTAACAGCTGTCTGAAAGAAATCCAGGATTGGATGGATTCTCGCTGGCTGAAGTGGAACTCAGAAAAGACAGAGGTTTTGGTCGTGGACCCTGGTCATCAGATAGAGGGGTCGTTTGTTGGTGAGCCCTCAAGAATTGTTCTTGGTGGCGTTTCACTCCCGACTTCTGAACGGGTGTGTAACCTGGGGGTAATCTTGGATGACAGGCTGACACTGCAGTCACAAGTGTCAGCAGTCATCAAGACCTCCTTTTACCATCTTAGGAATATCGCCAGAGTTAAGCACCTTGTTCCATCTAACTCGTTGCCAACGTTGGTCCACGCCTTTGTGTCCTCGCGTTTGGACTATTGTAGCTCCCTGTACTTTGGGCTTTCTGGGGTTGAAATCCACCACCTACAGCTAGTGCAGAATGCAGCAGCCTGGGCTTTGACTGGGACAAGTAGGTCCTGTCATATTGCCCCGGTGCTGTGTGAACTGCACTGGCTGCCTATTCGGTGGCGGATCGCCTTTAAAGTCAGTTTACTGACTTTCAAAGCCCTACATGATCAGGATCCGGCATATCTGAAAGAACTTCTGGTCCCTTACTGCCCCAGCCGATTGCTTCACTCGGCCAATGAGGGGTTGCTAGAGATTCCAAGAGTGAGTCTTAAATCTTCAGGTTGTAGAGCTTTTTCTAATGCTGCACCCACTCTTCGGAATTCTCTACCATGCCGGTTATGGGAGTGCACCTCCATGGAGGAATTTAAGAGGGGTTTAAAAACCCACTTTTATCAAATAGCCTTTTTGGAGTACTGATTGTATTTGAGATTGTTGACTATACTGTGATTTTATTGTTTTATACTGAATTTTATTATTTGATCTGTGTTGTTTTATTTTGTATAGCACCTTGAAAATTGAAAGGAGCTTTATAAATAAATTTATTATTATTAAAAAATACCTGCGAAGAGATGTTCTTGCAAAGCTGTTTCTGGCTGTGGCACTGCTGCCAATAAGACTATTAGCAGTGGAAGTTGTTGTGATAATGAGGCAGGCTCATCAGGGGCTAGTAGCAAGTCTAACAGTGTTAAGAGTAGTGGTCGTGGCCGTGCCAGTACACAGCAGATTGGAAAGGTAGCAGTTGCTGCAAGTAAAGGGATTTCTCCAACTCTGTTTTTCACAGCAAAATCAATTACTTCAATGCTGGTTGGAGATGTTGTTGTCCATGCTGGTAGTAAAGTTAGTGACGGCATGGTTGATAACAGCGTGAGTATTGCTACAAGTTTAACCTGGGCAAACTTATGAGGTGGGAAATGTATTGCTGAATCTGCAGTCTTGAGTGTAGTTGATGTCCCACTCCCCACAGTAGTTAAACATGATTCTGATCATGATAATGACTCACAGTCTCATGTTTCCACTAATCTTGAGGTCAGGCCATCCAAACATTCAGATGTTGATGATAAAAAGTGTGGATCATAGTATTGAGGCTGTTGTTGGAATATCTCCACAGGAGGGCAGCATCCAAAGTGAATTTGTGGATGATGATTATGATGATGATGCTAGTGACCCCATTTGGGAACCGGACAAAAAAAAGTGAACACCAGAATTCATGCAGTACACCTCCCATTTCATCGCCACCCAAACTACCATTCCATATGCAACCCCAGAAGCAACATATGAAAAGTTGGGCATCAAATTCCCTAGTTTGGGATTTTTTTGTACAAGATGGTAGTGATGAAACAGTGACAATCTGTCAGCTTTGCCAGGCATGTGTGAAGCGTGGTAAAAAGGGTATCCATCTGGGCACTGGGCTCCAGCATACTCATCTCAAGAGCAGGCACATGGCACTGTGGACTAGGCACCAGAGGGGAGATAATGCCATAGTGGGGCATTCAACCTCAGCAGCCTTAGTGAGCATGGCATCCCCTTCCCTTAGTGTAAGTAGCCATGTCAGTAAAAGTGGTGAAATAACACTGGAGAATTACTACAGGCATGAGGAGGAGGAGGATGATTTTGAATGTTCAAGTAGTGGTCAGAGTAGCAGTGGTCCATGTAGTAATTCTAGTACATTAACCCCTGTGCCTAAAACAGGTGAAATAACCACATTTATTGGCTTGTCACCTGTGCACCGACCATCTTATGTCAAAGGTACCCCATCCATGTTAGTTCACAGAGAAGAGCCATTCAGTACACACCAAACAATGCAGTCCACGTTGCATAGCCTTTTTGTCTGGAACAGTAAATACCCACCAAATCATGCAGTTGCTTGTGAACTCAATGCTGCAGTAGTGGAAATGCTGGCAACTGACCTTTTGGTGTTCTGCTTTCTGAAGAATGTAGGATTCCAGCGCTTTGTGGCACATGCCTGTCCTAAATGGAAGATCCTATCCAGGACCTACTTTTAAACCCATGCTGTCCCTGAGTTATATCAGATGGTGACAGAGTCTGTAAGACATGTCCTTCAACATTCCACATCACCTTACATTCACTTAAGCATGGATATGTGGGCAAGTGGCAAAATGGTAGGTAGTTCCCATCTATGAATTAATGCACATTGGGCACAGCTACCTGGGGTTGTCTGTGATGGTGGGATAGAAAAGTAGTGTAATAAGTCAGACTGTGGTGGTAGCAACCTTCATGGCATTAGACAGCATGCCACGCTTGCAATGCGTAGTGTAGCAGGGTTGCATACAGGTGAAAACATGCTAGACTTGCTACTGACAGAAATTTATGAGTGGCTGCACCCCCTGTCCCTAAAAGCCATCTTCATAGCTAGTGATAATGGATCAAACATTGTTAAAGGTATCAGCAGTGGTGGCTTTGTAAGGGTTCCCTGCATATCCCACTGTTTAAATCTGGTGGTACAGGAGTTTCTGCAATACCCTGAAATAAAGCAAATGCTGACTGTTGCACGCTACATCTGTGCCCACTTTGCATGCTCTGGGAAGGCCTGTGACCAACTTAGGCAGCTGCAGATTCAAAACAGCCTCCCTTAGCACCACCTCAAGCTTGAAGTTGTCATGAGATTGAACTCAACCCTTTACATGGCGGAGCGGTTGTATGAGCAGTACAAAGCCATCTCTGAGTACCTAGTTATGAACACTACTTCTGACAGTTCAGGAGCCTCAATGTCTATGACAACTGAACAATGGAGACTCATGGACTCAGTAATACTAATTTTGAGGTCATTTGAACATGCCACACAGGCAGTGAGTGATGAGACTGCATCTGTTAGTCAAGCCATTATGCTGCAGTGGGTGCTGAGGAAGACGTTGTTGAAAGTAAAACACTGACTTCCTACCTATTTAACTGCCTCCCTGAATCATGTGACCTGCAGACCTGCACAGACAATCAGGCATGTGATCAGTGGCCTGTTTCTTACCAACTTCGCCTAATCAAACTGGAACTCAAAGTGGACAAGGTGAAGTAAGGCAAATTTAAACTTTTTAATGGAAATTTCACATAGTGATACTCGAATTTGAAGTGGACCACTTTGCGTTCACTTCACCAGTGAATTAAAACTTCACTGCATCTCTACTCATGCATGTGACAGCTGTCATTTTTCAGATCTTGGGCAAAATGTGTTTTCGCACTTGTGGCCAGAATGGCATTGCAGTTGTGAAGAATTACATTTTGGTGGGGTTTTGAAAATATTCTGTACTGGGTATGGCAGTGAGGTCATAAGAAGGCTATGTTGGAAATTTTGGGTCAAATAAGGATACTGTTATACTGTCTTGATGGAAGGATGGAAGCGCAGGGTTGAAGGACCCTGCACTCTTACCATACAGTGAGGACACTGTTATACTATCTCAATGGAAGGATGGGATCCTGCACTCCCTCCAAAAATATAAGGCTACTGTTATACTTTCTAAATGGAGGCATGAGGATACTGTTACACTGTCTTGATGGAGGGATACCCTGTACTCCCACTGTACAATAAGGGCTCTGTCATACTATCTCGGCTCCCACTGTAAAAATAAAGCTACTGTTGTACTGTCTCAATGGAGGGATGGGGCACTCCCACTGTAAAATAAGGATACTATTATACTATCTCAAAAAGTAAGATAAATTGCAAAAAAATTTAATGCATCAGTTAGGGTCAAAGCGACAAAAGTAGGAAAATGTGGCATTAGGGTTTCCAACCCTTACACCCCATTGTCCACCCTGCTCAGACCCACAGGTGGGGGGAGGATCTTACTTGGGGCCCATGAACCCTAACACTGGGCAATGGGGTGTTAGGGTTGGAAATCCTAACACCACATTTCTCTACTTTTGTTGCTTTACCCTAACTGATGCATTAACAAAGTTTTTGCATATAAAGACATATATATATATATATATATATATATATATATATATATATATATATATATATAGGGTGTGGTCACACCCCTATAGTTAGGGTTCAGTAGGCACTTCAATGTTAAACTGAAAATGTTGTACAGTACTTTAATCACTTTGCAACTGTTCAATGGATTTGCAAAAAATTTGGTATTCGCAGTCCTATGGGGTAGATCTCTTGATGTGACAAGTTATGTAGGTCAGATTTGTGATTTCTGAGTTGCAGAGAAGTGAAAAACATGTTTTCACTCATTGACTTTGCTGGGATTTTTCTTTGAACTTGCCTATAGCTCAGATGGTTTGATTTTTGGGTCTGAAATTTTCAGGGCAGAAAGGGGGTAGCCCACAGATGTGCCTTTTGCTAGTCCTGTGAAAAAGTAAATCATTTAAGTTATTGTATTTTGAAAATTTGAAAAAAATAATTTCTGAGCATGCTCAGTAAGCACTTTAAGATAGCTGTATGAAACGAAAGAGGAATCCTCCTTCATATGGTCTACATCCTCGTTCATATGGCTACCATCTTGTTACCATTTTATTCAAAACATACGTGTACAAAAAAATGACAAAATGATATGCCATGGCGATTCCAATATATGTGTGTGCCTCATTAGTTCCCTATAAGCTGTGATTTAATATTTTTGTAACTGTTAAGTTAACAGGAAGTGTGTTATGCATATTTTAACATCTTGGACCGTGACCGTGTAATACAAAGTAGGATCTTACTTTGTATGATGAGATACAAAGTAAGATCCAACTTAGTGAGCTGAAAAGCCAGAATATTTGTTTAAAAAAAAAGTTTCTGCTGACATCGGGGTGCTCAATCCCCGTGTCGGCATTAGACATACTCCCCACCCCTCACCAGTGTGGGACACTGGGGAGCCCACTCCCAGTGTCCCCAACAGAAGAACATGATCTCTCACATAGCCGATAATGGGGTGCCCAATCCCTTTGTCGACAGTAGCACCCACCCCAAGGTGGGACACTAAGGAGCCTACTCCCAGTGTCCCCAGTTATGTCATACACCCCACCACCACCACTACTGTCAGACACTGGGGAGCCCACCCCCAGTATCCTGAAATGTTTACTTCTATATACCTGAAAAAAAAATCCCCCAACATATTTTGTTTTCATCCTGTTAAAAAGAAAACGGTCCCTTGTCATCTCCACGTCCCCCTCCCCCATTCTGACCCTCCCACTGAGCAACCCACCACCCCACATCCCACTTGCCCTATACTTACCACCAGAGATCTTCTTCTGTCATCTTCTGTGGACCAGGACACATCTGCATTCTTCAAAGCCAAACTGCGAACAAAATAATCCAGGTAAGTGCTGTATAATGACTGTCAATGGTGTTTTGAATTTATGTTGATATCTTAGCCATTTTTCATTATTTTTTCACCAAATTTTCAACCTGGGCATCTTGGGACCTCACCTCATGAACACTGTCACTGTCATTTCATTAGTTGGACCCGTAAAGTGATTTCATGGTCGCTGTGCAACTATTGCCTTTTGGGGCTGAGTAACGAAATGACAGTGCCAGTGTTCATGAGGAGGGGTCCCAAAAAGTCCACATTAAAAATTTGGTGCAAAAACACCAAAAAATGCCAGAGTTACATATGGTCATTGAAATTTTTCTGTGCATGCTCGTAACACGTGCCATTTTTTTACTCCACCTCATGAAAAGTACAGCAGCCATTTTTCATATCCTGCCTAAAATGTGTTTTCGCTCCTGTGGTGCAGTATGGCATGCACGTTGCATGAAATCACCCTTCAGAATTGCTCAACAAAATTACAGTGCAAGTGTTCATAAGGTGGGGTGCCCAAAAGGCCATGCAAAAAATCTGGTGAAAAAATTCCTAAAAATGCCCGAGTTATGCGAGTCCATTGAATTTATTCATGCATGCGCATAACTTTAGTACTTTTCAATATTTTGTTGCCAAATTTTCAACATAGCCATTTTTTCTCACCACATCACGAACAGTACAGCTGTCATTTTTTACATCCTGCCCAAAACATGTTTTAGCACCTGTGGCACAGAATGGCATTGCAGTTGTGCATAATTATGTTTTGCCTTGCATGTCACAATTTCTCTGTACCGGGATACCTGAGGTAGGGTAGTAAGGTGGCTATGCTGACAATTTTATCACTGTTGTTCTACACATGGAATGTTTGACACATGGAAGTGCAAGGCCCAGAGGGCCCTGCGCTTCCACACCTACATACATATGTGCATCTATGTTCAGACCCTGCGCTCCCGCATTAAATAAGGACACATAGACAGTGTGTCAGCAGATAAGGGTCTATGGCCCACTCAGTCTGCCCATTTGAGCTTGTAAGTTCAGTTTATGTTTTCCTAGAAGCCTATTGCCCCTTTTCCCTGACCTCCAGAATTCCTTTATGTCTATCCCATGCATTCTTAAAACCCGTGATTGTTTCAGCCCCCTCCACTTCCTCTGGCAGGGTGTTCCACTTGTCCACCACCCATTCTGTGAAGAAATTCTTCCTCACATTTCCTATGAATCATCCTTCCTCCAACTTCATCCCATGCCCTCTAGTCCTGGAACATCTTTTTCGCTTAAAAATAGTGTATTCCTGCACCCTGTTTCTCCCTGTAAGATACTTGTATGTCTCTATCATATCCCCTCTCTCCCTCCTCTCCTCCAGGGAGTACATGTTCAGTTCCTTCAACCTGTCCTCATAGGGCTTGTGATGCAATCCATGCACCATCTTTGTTGCCCTTCTCTGAACCTTCTCTACCCTGTCTATGTCCTTACGTAGGTAAGGTATCCAGAACTATACACTGTACTCCAGGTGGGGCCTCACTAGTGTCTTGTATAGTGGAATTATGACCTCCCTTTTCCTGCTGGTGATGCCCCTGCCTATGCATCCCAGCATCCTATTTGCTTTACCTGCTGCCTTGTCACACTGTTTCCCTACATTGAGGTCATCAGAGATGATAACCTCAAGACCCCTTTCCTGCTTGGTGCATGCTATATTCTCATCCCCCAACTGATATATTGTGCCAGGGTTTTCGTGCCCCATATGCATTATATTGCACTTCTTTGCATTGAATTTCAATTGCCAAACCCCTGACCATCTTCAAGTTTCTGCAGGTCCCTTCTCATTCTGTCTACACCCTCTGGTGTGTCTACTCTGTTATAGAGCTTTGTGTCATCAGCGAACAGTGAAATTCTGCCTTCTAGGTCCTGCGAATGTCACTGATGAAGATGTTGAATAGGACCGGTCCCAGCACTGATCCCTGTGGTACCCACTGGTCACTCTTCCCTCTGTGGAGTGACAGCCATTTACCACCACCCTCTGTGTCCTGCCGCCCAGCCAGTTACCTACCCACCACACTGCTCTCCTGCCCACACCCATATTTCCCAGTTTGTGTAATAGCCTTCTATGTAGCACAGTGTCAAAGGCCTTGCTGAAGTCCAGATAGGCCATGTCCACTGCCCTCCCCTGATCCACCTCCCTAGTCACCCAGTCGCACCATTATTCTATCTCAAAAAGTAATGAAATTCATTGCAAAAAACTTCATTAATGCATCAGTTAGGGTTCCTATTACAGTGACAAAAGTATGGAAATTTGTTAGAGTTCCCACCCACCCACTCCCTCCTCCGCACGACACTCAGGCATTGGGTGTGCCTTGGAGTCATCGGGCCTAACTCTCTCACGCATTCTGCTCTACTGTACCATCTCAGCTTCTTATATGGAATGGAGGAGAGTTAGGGCCAAAGATTCCCAAGGCACACCCCAATGCTTGTTGGTGTGTGGAGGGTTGGGTGTTAGGGGTGGGAACACTAACAGTGAATTTCCATACTTACGTCACTGTAATAGGAACCCTAACTGATGCATTAACAGGTTTTGTTTGCAATGAATATATATATCAATATCATAGGGGTGCAGTCGCGCCCTTTTAGTTAGGGTTGAGTAGGTACTTCAATGTTAAACTCAAAACTTTGCACTTTAATAACTTTGCAACCATTGAACGGATTTGCACGTAGTTTGGTATGAGCCTTCCTGTTGTGTAGATCTCTTGATCTGGCAAGTGTCATTCCAGTCAGATGTGCAGTCTCTGAGTTACGGAGAGGTAAACAAACATGTTTTTACCCATTGACTTTGCTGGGATTTTTCTTTGAACTTGCCTACAGCCCAGAGGGTTTGTTTGTTTGTTATGAAATTTTCAGGATGGAAAGGGACTACCCCACAGATGTGCCTTTTGCTAGTCTGGTGAAACAAACAATAAGCCATTTTTAAGTTATTGCAATTTAAACATTTGAAAAAATAATTTCTGAGCATGCTCAGTAGGTACTTCGGTATAGCTGTATGATACGAAAGAGGAATACTACATTCTATGAGAAATTCCTCTTTCATATGGCTGCCATCTTGTTTCCAGTGTGCATCAAATTCAAATTTGGAAACCTCTGAAAATGATATTCTGGGGCAGATCCAACACATGTAGCTTGCTTATTGTGACCCCTTAGGTGCATTCTACACTTTTCAGAAAATGCTCTTAAAATGTGCATTATTTAACATTTAAATTTTGGTTTGTAACATAGGATCTTAATTCGTATGATGAGATATGAACTAGGATCCTACTTCATGAGTCGTATGATCTAGGATCTTAGTTCGTATCTCATCATACAAATTAAGATCCTACTTTGTAGGACTCCGATACAAACATAGAATTTAAATGTGGATATCTCAGCCATTTTTTGGTATTTTCTCAACAAATTTTCAACATAGGCATTTTGGGACCCCACCTAATGAACACTTCACTATGATTTTGTTACTCTGTCCCAAAAGGTGATTTTGCGGTCGCTGCGTTGAATCACCTTTTGGGACTGATTAATGAAATGACAATCCCAGTGTTCATGAGAGGAGGTCCCAAAAATCCCATGTTAAAAATTTGGTGCAAAAAATCCAGAAAAGTCTGTGCTACAAGCATGCGTTGAGCAGTTTCTACACATGCTCATAACTTCATCAATTTTTAATATTTTCACTCCAGATATTCAATATTTTCATTTTTTCATACCTCCTCATGAATAGTACAGCTGTCATTTCTCACATTCTGCTCAAAATGTGTTTTCGCACCTCTTGTGCAAAATGGTCCGGTTGCTGTGTGAAATCAACTTTTGGGATGGATTAACAAAATCACCATGCTAGTGTTCTTGAGAGGATTTCCCAAAAAGCCCATGTGTAAAATTTGGTTAAAAAAATTTCCCAAAATGGCCATGTTACAAGCTTGTGTTATGCAGTTTCTGTGTGCACTCGCAACTTCGCCAATTTTTCATATTTTCTCTCTGGATTTTCAACATTACCCTTTTCCACACCTCCTCATGAACAGTATACAGCTGTCACTTTTCACATCCTGCCCAAAACATGATTTTGCACCTGTGGCACAGAATGGCGCATTCGCTGTGCAAACTCAGTTTCATGACAGATTATCAAAATGACAGTGACATTGTTCATGAGGTGGGGTCCCCAAAACATCATGTTGAAAATTGGGTGAAAACAACCCTGAAAATGCCTGAATTATGTGCTTCCAAAATTGTGGTGCCCGCAGCACCTTTGGGTGCCCATATTTCAAAAACAATTTGAGATACAGATTTTTCACTCTCTGCAGCTTAGGGCTAAGCACCTATGGAGGTTTTGAAGTCACGATTACAACTGCAGTGGATTTGTTTCCATAGTTGCTAAAATTACTGAGATATTGCCAAATTAGTGTTACAGGGGTTACTTTTCATGACTATAGGGCTGCAGAATGTCTGTACTTATGAGTAAGTGGGAGCACAGGGCCCAGAGAGCCCATGCTCCAACTTATGCATATCATTATGCAACAATGGGTAATGTGAACGAAGCACAGGCCCAGAGGGTCCACGCTCTCTCACAACCACATACCAGTTACATTACACTTTCTCAAAAAGAAGGGAAATTCATTGCAAAAAACTATGTTAACACATCAGTTAGGGCTTTTATTAAAGTATAAAAGCTGGAAAAGTTGACGTTAGGGTTACCAGCCTTAACACCCCCCACCCCTCACACACCAACAGGCATCAGGGTGTGCCTTGGAGTCATTGGGCCTAACTCTCACTCCATTCTCCTATACTGCACCATCTCATCTTGTTTACACATGGAATGGGGTGAGAGTTAGGACTGATGACTCCAATTTATGTTGGTGTGTGGAGGGTGGGGGGTGTTAGAGTTGGTAACCCTAATGTCGAATTTCCCAGCTTTTTATGCTTTAATAAAAACCCTAGCTGATGCAGTAACAGTTTTTTGCAATGAATATACAGTATATATATATATATATATATATATATATATATATATATATATATATATATATATACACACACACGACAGAGAGATTATATATATATATATATATATATATACTGTGTATATATTGTATATATTATATTGGTGTGGTAGCGCTAGTACAGTTAGGGTTCAATCAATCAATCTTTATTTAATCAGCCAAAGCACCATTGAGTTAAACTCATTTGCAAGGTGGACCTGGACATAGTTAATAAAGGCAATAGGACGATGTAATACAGAACCATCAGTAAAACACCAAAACACCACAATGTGATAAAAGACACCAAAGATACAGTGTAACACTAATTATCACTGCAATAATATACAATATATACAAGCGATAATTGTCATAAAAAAGTTATTAGCATGCACAGAAAAAATAAGAATGAAAAGGAGGCAGATGGAAAGGGGAGGGTAATAGAGGGACAGGCAAGGAGTTACTCTGGTACTAACCATATTCTTTAAATCCAACAGTCATGGGAAGCAATTACAATACTCTTCAAAGAAACGTGCAAACAGTGTTTTAAAGGTGGACAGTATTATGGGTAGTACTACCTTCAAGGATTTTTGAACCTTGTTCCACAGGGAGGGAAAGGCGTAGCTTAAGGTTGAGTGACCATAGCACGTTCTAACTTTGGAAATGATGAGTGAAGCATAAGACAGGCTTCTAAGCGAGTAGCTACCAGCAATGCTCATAGGTAAAACTCTACTCTATATTGTGGAAGTTTCTTGGTGAGAGCCCTAAAGGTCCAAAGGGTGGCATTTTTCTGCCTACAATATTTGAGGGATGTCCAGCCAACCAAGGCATACAAAGAACAGTGGTACATGGCGTACGGTACTCCGGTGATAAATCTTATTGCCCTGTGGTATAGAGCGTCTAGTTTTGAAGGTGCTGAGCAAGTACTCTGGCCATAGATGAAGTCAGCACAATATAAAAGTGGGAGGACTCTGCTTTGTATTAGCCTGGTTTTTGCATCTTGAGTTAATAGATGCCTAATTCTAAAGAAGAGCCCTAATTTCTGTTTCAGTTTTTTTGAGAGTTCATCAATATGGTCGGTAAATGTTAGTCTGTGGTCAATCCAAAACCCTAGCTACAGTATTTGAATTTAGCTACAGAGTCCAGAGATTCACCTGGAAGTGTGGTAATTTGAGGAACTAGTCCTAGGGTCCAGGGATTAGGTGCGTTAATAGCAGGAGAAAAGAACATTGCCTTAGTTTTTCTGGCATTAAGCAACAGTTTTTGATTCAGGAGATTGTGCTGTAATTGGTTGAATTCCAATTGGAGATCCTTGCTAGCAAGTTCCGGGGTAGGCCTATCAATGTAGAGGACTGTGTCATTGGCAAAGAGATGAATGTTTGCTGATTTGATTCCATAGTCAATGCTGTTAATGTACTGAGCGAACAGTAGAGGCCCCAGGATGGAGCCTTGAGGTACACCTCGCTGTAGAGTTTTCAGGGGTGAGAGGTCTCCTTCTGCTTTTATCTGCTGTAGCCATCCGGTTAGATAGTTGGTAAACCATTTAAATGATACGGAGTCTAGGCCAATATTTTTAAGGGTGTCTAGGAGTAGATCATGATCTACTGTGTCGAATGCCTTACTCAGATCTAGAAATAATGCACAGACATAGTTTTTTGCATCCAAGGCATTCTGCCAGTCATTGGTGACCTTGGCATGGGCAGATATAATGCTGTGGCATTGTCTGAAGCCTGATTGGACCAGATTCAACAATTTGAAAGTTTCCAGATAATTCCTGAGTTGGGTGCTGACTTTCTGTAACAATTTTGAAAGGATAGGGAGCAGGGATATTGGCCTATAATTATTTTTAAGTCACTAGGGTTGCCGGACTTAAATAAAAGGCTTACATGGGTGGTTTTCTAAATTGAGGGAAGCTCACCCTGAGCCAAGGACAAATTGAAAAGGTAGGATATAGGGGCAGACAGAACATAATAGCCTAACTTTAGAAAAAAGGGATCGATCTAATCCACACCTGTGCTTTTCTTTGTGTCCAGCACTAAGAGAAGGTCTTCTACCTGTTTCACAGAGACTGGACTGAAAGTGAATGCCACGTCATGTGCAGGGGTATCTTTTGCTGGAGATCCCGGGTCCTGAGCACAAAGTTGGGTGCGAAGGTTATTAGCAGGGGAGGAGTCAAATGCTAAACCAGCAGTTGAAAAATGGCTGTTTAGGAGGTCAAAGATTATATGTTTGTCTGTAGTAGAGGATCCACCAGTGGTAATTTTTGCAGGTAGGGAGTTAGCTGCTGTATAACCCTTAATATCCCTTACAGTCTTCCAAAAGGAGGCAGAACACTTACTGGAGGACTCCAGCTCTGTACAATAATATTTGGCTTTCTCTTCCCTAATTAATTTTGTGCACTGGTTTCTGACCCTCCTAGAAGCTGTCCAATCAGATGATAGTTTGGTTTTTCTGACTGTTTTCTAGACAATATCCCTACTAAGAAGGGCAGCTTTCAGATCGGTCGTGAACCAGGGGTTTGATTTTTCCTTAGTATGAACTCTGATTAGGGGTGCATGTCAATCTATACTTCCAAGCACAATGCACTGAAAAACCTCAAATGCCTTGCAGACAGTGGGAGCCAAATAAAACTCCTGTCAATTTGAATACTGGAGATAGGCAAGGAAGGCATAAGTGTCAAAGTTACGTTTATTTCTTTTAAAGATATATCTAGAGGTTGATACTTGTTTAGGAGTAGATCTGACACACGCTATAGCACAGTGATCACTAAGATCATTAAAGAATACTCCTGAATGGGAAATGAGATGTGACTTATTTACCAGGATAAGGTTGAGTAAGCTGCTATTGGCAGTTTTTTTTTTGTTGGGTCGAGTGGCTTCCGTAATGAGCTGCATTAAGTCCATAGGAGTTGCACTTATCTTTTAGAGGTTTGGATGTAGTAGAGAACCAATCAAGATTCAGGTCGCCTAGGATTATAACCTCCGAAGATACTGTTTCTAGTACATCACCCAAATGATTCAGTAATTTTAATGCTGCTGAAGGGGATCTATAGCAACCAATAATATAGATTAGTACAGAGGGTGAGAGCTGGACCCTTAACGTCAAGCACTCAAATTCTTTTGGTGACGTGGATGAGTCCACCATTGTAGCTGCAAACCTATCCTGGATGTAGATGGCTACTACACATCCTCTGGAAGGTCTATCCATTCTGAATATATTATAAGAGGGGACATTTATTTCATGATCCAGGGTGGATGGCCTAAGCTAGGTCTCGGTTACTACTAGTACATCCGGCTTGGTATGGCACATCCAGGATTGAATGGAGTCAAATTTCTTTAAAAGTCTACAGGCATTAATATGCATTATACTCAGCCCTTTGTGGTGGTCCAGGTCAGATGGAGCCGCAATAGGGGTAATAGGACCTGGGTTCAGCTTGACGTTGCCTGAACAGAGTATAAGCAGCAGCAGGAGTTTTTTAAGAGCACTTAAAATCAGCCTAAGAATACGAGTCTGATTTATTTTAGATAGACTGGCGGGGGAGGACTTGGAGTAGCCTGCATGAAGTAGTAGAGGAGCCAGAGTGGCATAAAGCAGTACCCGAGCTTCATAGACTATGAAGCTCCGCTGAGACAGAAGGGACTGGGACAAAGAGGTACCCCACCTGATATGGATACCTAAAGTACCAAGACACATAAATTGGTAATTTAACAAGTAGCATGGTATGACTAGTGGGTTGGAACAATTTTCACTGAGATTTGGGTTTGTGCAATTATCACTAGAACTTGAAGTACAGTATAGGGAGAGGCAGTAAGTACATGGCCTATAAGCTGATCAGAGGAGCAGGTAAATGAGCCTACTAGGCAGAATATCACAAATAAGTAAGGCTTCATTATAGGTCATAGTGTGGTGGAAGAAAAATAATTCTTATAGGAGTGGACCGGTCCTCATTTCCAGCCAGTCTAGAGCATGGAGTAACAAGCCCTTAGTGTTTAATCAATATGTACTGCAAGAAGAGGCACAAAGTTCATAGAACCATGTGCAGGGCAGTTTGTTAAACCTCAAACTTTGCACTTTAATACCTTTGCAACCATTCAAGGGATTTACACACAAATTGGCATGCTTTGTGGCTAGGAGAAGGTCTCTTGATATTCTAAATTTCGTGTCAATCCCTTTTGTAGTGTTTGAGATACACAGTGTTGAAAAAATAGAGGGTTTTGCTGTTTTGGCTGTTTTTTTGCTCACCTGTACAGTATCTCAAAAACAGAGTAACCTTACTTGATGAAATTTTCAGGGTAGAAAGCCTTGGCCTCACAGATGTGCCTTTTGAAGATTTGGTGGAAAAATATTAATCTGTTCCAAAGTTATGAGAAGTTGAATGTCCTAGTATTTCCTATGGAAAAAAAATGGATGTCAGGCACGAAGTAGGATTTCTGAATCAGAGTGGGACTGGATTCTCATTCGAAGTAGGATTCCTGAATCAGAGCAGGATTGGATCCTCATTCGAAGCAGGATTCCTGAATCGGAGTAGGATTGGATCCTCATTCGAAGGAGGTTTGCATAGTGGGACTGTGGATCGAAGTAGAGGTGCAGAGACAGATCGTCATTAGAAGGAGCCCGCTTAGAAGGATTGTCAGGCGGTTCTTTGTGTTGCATCAGCAGCTTTAACTATCATGTGCTATACTGGTAAGGTGGCCCTGAAGTTCCCCCAAAACATATTCCGTGCCAAAAAAAGCATCCCGCATCAATGCTGACAACTCAGAATCATGCATCAAAGTACCATTTTATGATGCAGAATCCTGCATCGAAATGCCATTTTAAGATGCACAATCTTGCATCAAAATAGTACTTTGATGCAGGATTCTGCATCGATATGGGGATTGCCACTGAATTGCCCTATTGTAAGCTCCTGCCAACAGGGGTGCCCAATCCCTGAATCAGCATTTATTTCTCCTCTCCAGTACGGTGACACACTGGGGAGCCCACCTGTAGTGTGCCAAAATAATTCAATCTTTTTATATGTTGATTCCAACACTGAGATGCCCACCCCTGGTCTTGGATGCCCCCTCCATCCAATCCTGTTCTAACAGTTGTGTTGATTGACATCGAGGTGCCCAATCCCTGTGTCAGCATTGTCAACAACCTCCCTCCACTACTCTGACACACTGGAGAGCCCACTCCCAGTGTGCCGAAATAATTCCTTTTGTCCTGTAAAAAAAGAAAACTATCCCCTGACATCTTTTTTTTTTTTTTTATAAATCCTGGAAAAGATTCCTGCATCAAAGTGCCAATTTATGAAGCAGAATCCTGCATCAAAGTGCCATTTTAAGATGCAGAATCCTGCACTGAAATGGCACTTGATGCAGGATTCTGCATCATAACATGGCAGTTCGATGCAGGATTCTGCATCGATATAAGGATCGCCGCTGAATTGCCCTATTGTAAGCTCCTGCTGACAGGGGTGCCCAATCCCCGTGTCAGCATTTATTTCCTCCTTCCAGTACTGTGGCACACTGGGAAGCACACCCGCAGTGTGCCAAAATAATTCCATCTTTAAAATGTTGATTCCGACACCAGGATGCCCACCCCCGGTGTCAGATGCCCCCTTCCACCCTAAGCGTGTTTTATCGGGGTACCTAATCCCCATGTCAGTACTGTCAACAACCACCCTCCACTACTCTGGCACACTGGGGAGCCCACCCCCAGTGTGCTGAAATAATTATTTTTATCCTGTAAAAAAGAAACTGTCCCCTGGCATCTTTTTTTGTTTATAAATTCTGGAAAAAAGAAAATGGTCCCTCGTTGTCTACCCTGACTCCCTCCCACCTCCCACCTCCTGACCCTCCCACTGAGCACCCAGCACCTCCCACCCCCGTTTCCCTATACTTATCGTACAAGATCATCTTCTGCCCTCTTCTGTGGACCAGGACACATCTTTACTCTTCAAAACTGAACCACAAACTGAAGAATGAAGGTAAGTGCCATATAATGCCTGTCAATGGCATTTTGAACGTATGTTGATATCTTGGCCAATTCTCCATATTTTTTAACCACATTTTCAACATGGGCTTTTGGGACCCCACCTTATAAACAATGGCACTGTCATTTCATTACTCATCCCAAAAGATGATTTCACAGTCACTGTGTGGAATCTCCTTTCTGTACCAAGTAATGAAATGACAGTGCCATTGTTCAAGAGGTGGAGTCCCAAAAAGACCACATAAAAAAGTTGGTCCAGGACTTCTGGTATGGACGCCAGGCAATGTAGACGTAGGGTTGATCAGCTCCCGCTGATTCCCTCCACTCAAGACTTTTAAACTTCACCCCACTGACTGAAAACCAGAAAATCTTACTTGGCAAATGATTGTCTCCATGGCAGCTAGATCCAGAAATTGGGAGACTTCCGGGAAGGGACTCACACAACAAAAATTAATACTGGCTTCCCCGCCCACCATGAGAGGATATGCGCTGACCAGGCTGCTTGAAAAACACGCACCTGACCCCTCCAGTGAGTCTGAGGAGAGGGCGAAGATTTCACTATTACATCCCGGCAGCTGTGCCAGGAACTGCATTGCCTTACCAAAACTCTAGATACGATTGACTCAGATGTGAAAGAAAACTGAAAGACACTCCAAAAGCATGAGCAGCAAATCCAGACTATCGAGAAGCACCTTACATCCCAAGCTGAAACAACCAATCTTCACAACGGGGCTCTGCTCCAACTACATGATCGCTCTCAACTGCTGCTAGGGAAAATAGAAGATCTGGAGAATAGGTCCTGACGAGTAAACCTGTGACTCCATGGCCTACCGGAGCACTCTGAAGTGAGAGAAATGCCCAGATACATAGAAGGCCTCCTAAAAGAGCTGCTAGACTTAGATAAGGATGCTTCACTAAATATAATTAGGGCACACCAAGTACTTGTGGCACCCCCAAAGAATTCCAAAGCGAGGCCTCGCTCTGTGGTCATGGTCTTCCTGGATTACAGAATAAAAGAAATGGTACTCCGTAAGGCTTGGGCCAAGAGAGAAATAATCTTCGGGGACACAAAACTATTTTTGGAACTGGATTAAGTGCCCTCCACCATGGCAAAAAGGAAGATATGGTTCCCTGTGGTTTAAAAGCTGCGCAACAAGGGCTTTAAAGCCAGAGTGGATTTTCCTGCCAGGTTCTGTGTTACTTTGGACAAGGGGTCTTGAATTTTTGTATCCCCTCAGGAAGCCAAGAAATATCTAGCTTCGCTGGAGATAGCGATTGATGAGCTGGTGGACCCAGGAGCGATCAAGGAAATACAGAAGTGCCGTCCCCGACCTTCTGTGAACAAGATATCTGAAGAGGAGAGCTGGGCTAAAATCAAATCCACCCATTCACCCCATAAAAAGATGAAGACGGCTTCGAGGTCCGAGGAATGCCAGGAAGATGAAGAGAGAGGCTGAAGAACTAAAATCAGGTCAATGTTTTCTGGTTTTCTCTCTCAATTTGGTCTTTAATCACCTCTCTGAGTGCTATTCAGAGGTTTAAATATATCCAATATTCTTGATTTATTCCCATACCTAGAGGGGCGACCACAAAGAAAAAGTGTCTAATTTTCATTTAATCTGTTTGAAAGAATCAAATAACCTCCCTGTTTTTTCTTCCCTTTCTCCTGGGTATTAAACTTGGAGGGGGGTAGCTATTGTTGTGTATTTAAAATGGTAATTGGGGGTCATATATCTGGTGGGGCAATCACCAGACATTTCCAAGGGATGGTTCTTCAGAGCCTCCCCATAGCAGCCTTTGGGGGGAGGGGGGAGCAGGAAGGGTTTCTGTATAGTTCTGGTGAGTCTACTCCAGCTGTATTGGCGTGGAGATTTCCACATAGAGCAGCACAGTGTAGAGCTTGCTCTGCACTCATCCGCCATCACACAAATTCACAAGTATGACAGGCCTAGAGTGAGACCTTGGAAGTTACTACGAAGTTATGCGTTACACTCTCCATCAGGTTGCGAGATGGAGGGAGTTAAAAATGTGGTTTTATGTTCCATATTGTTAGATGGTTTATCAGTTGTTACACTATTTGCAAGGTTGGACAGGTGCTCCCTTCCCCCAATTCCCACAGAAGTCCCTGGGGATGCAGAGCTCTGTTTAATCCCTCATGGATAACCTCCAAGTCATAACATATAATGTCCGAGGAATTAATAGCCCTATTAAATGAACCCACATCATGGGAGAATTAAAGAGAGTGAATGCTCAGATAGCTCTCATACAGGAGACATACCTTACTATGAGTGAACATGTGAAGTTACACAGGGGATGGGTGGGTTCTGTGTATGCCTCCACCTACATAGCCCACCCTCATAGAAGAGGCATGGCTATCCTGTTTCATAAAGATTGCCCTCTTGAAACTGAAAAGGTGGAGCTTTACACAGAAGGTCAATATGTCAAAATACGGGCTTTATATAGAGAGGTACCTTGTGTTATTTTAAATGTATATGCTCCAAATGATGACAAGGGAGCTGTCTTGTTCTTCAAAAAGGTACTTGGGGAGTTAATGGATACGCAGGACAGACTCTGCATCCTCAGAGGAGATTTTAATACCATCATATCAACATCCCTAGATGAGAGAGGTGGGACAAGGGGCATGAGGAGGAGTAGGGCGAGTGCCACACTGGACAGACTGGCTCATCTAGCAGGTTTAAAGAATATCTGGCGAGACATGCATGGTCAGGAAAAGGACTTCACACACTACTCTGACAGACAGAACTGTTATACCAGAATTGGCTTGTTATTTGTTTCAGAGGAATGAGCCCACAGTATAGGTAAATGTGAGATTCTTACTCGAACCATTTCTGAACACGCCCCATTGACAATGGCGGCAGCCATATTCCCGGCCATCTGGAACTCACGCTGGTGACTGAATGTGGGCCTACTGAACTCCCCTGAATTTAGAGATCTGATTTGTGCCACCATCAGGAATTATGATATACAAAATGCAGTGGGAGATACCTCCCATACAGCGAGGTGGGATGCCCTTAAATCAGTGCTTCGAGGGGTAATCATAAAATTCGCCTCTGAGCAGAAGGAAAAGTGGGAAAGCAAAATAAGAACACTTGAGGAAGTGGTGGCAGATCTCGAATTTCTACACAAGATCACTTTAAACCCCAAAACAAAAAAAAATGCTGAGTGAGTGAGAGACAAATGGCCCTGGAAACTGAGCTTAATGCTCAGCTGGAGGGGAAATTTAGGAAAATACAACAGGGATACTATGAGGGAGGAGACAGAGCCAAGAAACTGCTGGCGGCTCGACTGAGAGAACAGCAGCTGAGTCGACTCATGTTAAAGTTAAAACATCCAGAAATGGGGGGGGGGGGGCACTGACTAGCAAGCCAGGAGACATAATACAAATCCTAGCCAACTATTATAAACAATTATATTCACAGGAAAGCAATTTCTAACTTTGAGGAACTAACAGAGGCCTTTTCTCAGGACCTCCATGTTGACACTCTCACCACGACTGCCTGTGACTCACTTGAGGCAGGAATAACCACAGCAGATTTACAGGCACAGATTAAATGATTAAAAAAAGGGAAATCCCTGGGGCTGGATGGCTTCCCACCTGAATTCTATAAAACATTTGAGGCCCAGCTGCTTCCATTCTTGGTGTCGGTTTGCCAGGAAAACTTGGATGGGGGAGCAGTTCCTGAATACTGGAGAGAAGCCCAGATCTCAGTCTTACTTAAAGAGGGGAAGGACCCCACGGATTGTGGGTCATATAGTCCAATTTCCCTCCTGAATGTTGATTTAAAGCTATTCACTGGTCTAATGGCCAGAAGACTACAGGAGGTAGTTCTATCGCTCATCCATGAGGACCAAACCAGTTTTATTACAAACAGGTACCTTACTGATAATATACATAGGTTACTCAATATTATTACCTCGCAGCGGTCGCAGCCAGACTTTCAAATTGCCATATCAATGGATGCAGAAAAAGCATTTGATAGGGTTAATTGGAGTTTTCTAAAAGCAATCATGGATCACATGAATTTTGGCCCTAAATTTTTAGCAGTAACATCTAAATTATAATCTGACCCCCTGGCACTGGTGAAGGCAAATGATATCAGCTCTGGCCTGTTCCTCCTAACCTGGGGGACACGCCAGGGATGTCCGTTGTCTCCCCTACTGTTTGCCATTAGTTTAGAGCCTTTGGTTGTGAGGGTGAGAGGTGACCCTATAATCAGAGGGGTAATGGTTGGAGGGATTATGCAAAAAATGTCCCTCTATGCAGACGATTCCTTATTTTTCCTGTCCTGACCACAACAAACCCTACCCCACCTAGTGGACCTTCTTGGTCAATTTGGCAGGATCTCAGGCAATAAAATTAGTTTTCAAAAATCAGAACCCTTGATACTTAGTGATACCTGCCCAGATAACTTCAAAAAAGGTTTTCCTTTCAGATGGGCCCCCGGAAATCAAGTCTGGTATTTGGGGATCCAGATAGCAATAAATATCAACAAATTATTTGAGGTAAACTAAAAACCCCTTTGGATCTCTGTGGAACAGGACATGGTGAGATGGAAGTGACTACCTCTGAGCTTGGTAGGCAGAATAGCCACAGTACAAATGAATATACGCCCCCATTTTTTTTCCCCGCTATTCCAGTGAAAATCTCAACCGTATACTGGAATAAAGTTATCAGACAGATAAATTTATCTGGAATGGGAAGAAATCCAGGAATACCAGGACAGTCCTACAGCTCCCTAGGGAGGTAGGTGGACTGTCATTGCCTGACCTCCTGAAGAATTATCTAGCAGCACAAGGAGCAATGCTAGTAACATGGGCAAAGCAAGGATCCTCATCCCTGTGGTATCCAATAGAAGAAGTGGGTGTGGGCCTGAAACCTTTATACACACTGGCACTGACCTATACTCCCCCTGAGTTGGTGGGGACCATACAGAACAGATGGGTCAGGCACAGCCTCCAAATACTTGGAAAGATCAGGAGACTTACAGGCACTCCTGAGGGGTTAGGCCCTCTCTCACTTATAAGATATGAAATAGAGTTTCTTCTTCCATCCCTTGACCCTGGATATACAAGCTTGGGGAGATGTGGCCCCCACCAATTCTCACACCTCATTGAAGGGCAGAGGTGTATCTCTTTCTAGGGGACCGAAAAAAAGCTTTAATTGGTCTAACCTAGAGTTTCTGAGATATATAGAGGTTCAACATTTTATCCACTCAGGGAACAATATTGACAACCTAACCAGAACTTTTCGGGCTGGGATGAATTTGTATATGGAGTAGTAACTGTAAGAGATTTCCAGAGCCATGTCTCAAATTTATACAAGATTTTAACAGTCCAAATTGGTACTCCACTGGACTTCCTGAGGCAGTCCTGGGAGAGGGATGTGGGAATGACCACTGAATGGAAGGATTGGGCCCGCAGATTGAAGCTGGGTTGGAAAGTCACGTCAGCTCCAAACTGGCGTGAATTTTTCTGGAAGGTCCTGGTAAGATTTTTTCAGACCCCAACAATTACATGCCATTATACAGTAGTAGTACAGGCTCAAATTCCTGTTGGCGGGGGTGTGGCTCAATTGGAAGCCATGGGCACATCTTCTGGGGCTGCCCTGCTCTTGTCTCATTTTGGCAATTGATCCAAAAGGCAGTACAGGACATCACTGGAGTCCTTATCCCTTGGCAGTTTGAGGAATGTGTGTTGGGATTCCCAGGTGCTTGACAATAAAGAGGAGACACAAGAAACGTTTTGTTAATATTAATAGCTGCAGCTCTTAAATGCATCACAGCAAAGTAGCTGCAACAGGAACCTCCTTTATTGGAGGAATGGATAACAAGGGTACAAGGGATACTATCCATGGAATCCTTGACAGCAAGGTTGTGCCTTAGGTTTGAGCAACATGTAACACGATGGAGACCTTGGGAGGTATGGCTCCAGGGTATATCCACCCAGAGGAACCAGGCGGCGGGGTCATGATGGGTTGAGGTGGGGGAGGTTAGAGTGAAGACATCTGGTTGATTTCTGTAATAAATTTGTACACTCATTTTGATTTGACTTGGTTATTATATGCAACTTCCTGGGCAAGATAAAGGGAAGATCGGGGGTTGAGATGGGGACACACCTAATGGCCAAAATTCACCTTGTTTTGGACTGGGAAGTTCAAATCCTAGTAGTTTATAGCTTGGTTAAACAGATTTAATAATCCAACCTTGTTTCCTGGGAGGAAGCTCTAACCATTGGCTCTCTGGTTTGCAGTGGTTCAGATATTTATAACCCTAATTCCTTTTTCATTGAAAAACTGCAAAGGCTTTTAAGCCACATGGACTTATGATGCACCTGGAGATGTCTAGTGATCATAATGTGGTATTTATATTATGTTGATGGATTAAATGTATGTTGACTATTGTAATGAACTTATGTACACCTTTCAGTGAAACTTAATAAAGCTGTGTTTTAAGAAAAAAAGTTGGTACAAAAATACAAACACCTGAGTTAAGCGCACTCGTTGTCATTTTCCTATGCACACGCGTAAGGGTGCCAATTTTTTATATTTTCACTCCAACTTTTCAACATACACATTTTTTCACACCACCTCATGAACATCATGGCTGTAATATCTGACATCCTAACCAAAACATGTTTTCACACCTGTGGCATGGAATAGTGCAGTCCTTGAGTGAAATCACCTTTTGTGATTGAGTAATGAAATGACACTTCCAGTGTTCATGAGGTGGGGTCCTAAAAAACCCATATCAAAAATTTGGTGCAAAAATACAGCAAAACGGCCGGATTACACACGGTTGTTCAAAAACTTCTACGCACGCTTGTAACTGTCAATTTTTAATATTTTTACTCTAAATTTTCCACATTACCATTTTTTTACACACTCATGAACTCTACAGCTGTCATTTTTCACATCCTGCAGGAAGTGCATTGTCACACCTGTGGTGCAGAATGGCATGCTTGCTGTGCAACATGATGTTTCGGCACTGATGAACAAAATCACAGAGGCAGTGTTCATGAGGTGGTGTTCCAAAAAAGCCATGTTGAAAATTTGGTGCAATAATTCCTTAAAATGCCAGAGTTATGTGCATCCGTTGAATTTATTTTATGCACTCGCATAATTTTGATACTTTTTACTGTTTTGCTGCATAATTGTCAACAGGGCCATTTTTTCACACCACCTCGTGAACAGTACAGCTGTAATTTTCCACATCCTGCCCAAAATGTGTTTACGCACCTGTGGCACAGAATGGTGTTGCAGTTGCACTAATTACATTTTTCCTTGCATTTCACAATTTCTCTGTACTGGACATGAGGTGGGGTAATAACATGGCTATGCTGACAATTTGGTCTCTGATGTTCCACATAGAACCACAGGGCCCTAAACATATACATATCTACAAAGTCATTGCAGCATCCCACAGTAAAATAATGATACTATTACACTATCTCAAAAAGTAACTACTGTTCTCTGTACTACTTCTTTCCATTACATTACCTGTTCAGATATTTCTTTGTGCTCACTTCATAAAAAGTATGGAAATTAAATGCAAAAAGTATAGAATAATCCATAGGATGGTGTGTTTAACGAGATTTTACACCCCTCCCGAGGTGTTGGATTCTACATAAACCCCAAGAGCGAAGCTTGAGGGGTTCATTTAAGCATCCAGAACCAAGGTGTGTGTGCAAAATCTTGAGTTAAACATGCCACCCCATGTTTTATTTTATATAATAGCAGGGAAGTGTTTTCTCACCACAGCAATTATATAAAATACAACCACATCGGTGTTCAGCCATGGTTCGGTTGGGCTGAGGTGCAGTCTGCAGTCTACAGCTAGTGAAAACTTTCAGTTTTTCTCCCTTAAAAAAAGGTTTAAATCGAGAAAGGATTTGTGATGGTTTATGACAGGCAAGTTTTTTTTTAAATTTATTTACTTACCGCTGAATGTTATGGGCAGTGAAATAGAGAGAGCTGAAAGTGAAGTGTGGAAGCTTGCACAGGCATGGAACAAGGGAAACCTGCCACGTGTTCACCGTTATAACCTGCAGGTTATAACGGTGAATTATAACTGGGTTTCCCTATGGGAGAAAATGCTGCCTAGTTATTATACTATGTTAATGCACTAGTTAGGGTTGATATCATACTTTTCAAAGTATGGAAATGTGGTGTTATGGTTCCAAACTCTTACCCACCCACTCTCCCCACCCAACTGTGCCACCTCATCCACCCTCCACCCTCCACATACCAGTAGGTGTCAGAGTGTGCCTTGGGGTCATCAGACCTCATGTTCACCCCATTCCATAAGTAAGTAAGCTGAGATGGGCTTTAACACTCACCCCATTCATCAGTAAAAAAGCTGACATGGACACAGTATAGGCCAATAGAGTGAGCATTACGGTCCATCTCAGCTTCTTTACTGATGGAATAGGGTGAGCATTAGGGTCAATGACCCCAAGGCATGCACCAATGCCTGTTGGTGTGTGGAGGGTGGAGGGGTGGGATGAGAGTGGTACAGTTGGGTGGGGTAGAGTGTTAGATTTGGGAACCCTAACACCACATTCCCATACTTTGAAAGGCATGATATCAACCATAACTAGTGCATTAATGTAGTTTTTTGCAATATATATATATATATATATATATATAAATCTTCTTTGCAAAAAAAAAAACTTTGTTAATGCACCAGTTAGGGTCCAAGGTAATCACAAAAGTAGGGAAATTTGGTGTTAGGGTTTCCAACCCTAACTCCCCATCACCACCCCAAGCAGTAAAAGAAAAAAACAAATTTGGGTTTTGGGTCTCTGGAGTCATGGTGAATCAGTGGTGGGGTCTTCCGTGGGGTTGTCAACCATAATGCTCATCCCTCCCCACTAACCCATACCCTCCTGTCTGAAATAGAAAGCAGAGCTCCAAGCCAGTGTCTCATAGTGATACACCCTTTAAATGTAGAGAAGCATGTCTCACCACATGTTACCAACACACTCTGTTGTAGCTTTCTTCACATCTGATGTTGTTTGTTCAGGTAACAGGATGGGCATTAGCACTGAGTACCGTAGGAAGACCATACCACTGACTCACCAAGACTCCAGACACCCAAAACCCAATTTTTTTTTCCTTTTGCTGCTTTGGGGTGGGGAGTTAGGGTTGAAAACCCTAACACCACATGTCCCTACTTTTGTGGTGTTAACTTGAACCCTAACTGGGGCATTAACAAAGTTTTTTTTTCAAAGAATTTCATTACTTTTTTTGAGATAGTCTAATTGTATGCTCATTTGCTTGTAGGAGTGCAGGGCTTGGTTAGGCATAATTTTTAAATACATTCTTTAAAAATTTCTTAGATGCATTTCCAGCAGCACAGATAATCTGAGTTGTAATGCCTTTCGAAGTGCTAGATAGGATACAGATCAGCAACTCTATCATACTGTGATTTGCACTTTATTTGTTACACTACCGTTAATCAATAAACAAATCAAACAGTGCAAATGTTTATGAAATCATTATGCTTATAACGCATTACTGACACAAAAACAAAGAAAATGCTCTGTTTGGTGTTTCCATGATGTTATAGAATTTGACTATGTGGCTAGTCAGGAGTTGGGGGGATGGAAAGAAGAAACAGAATTCTGTGAATCACCTTCTGTTATACAAAGGTCAGGGGTACTCAAAATTAATGGGACTCCTGCTAAGCGGTAGGTTTATGTCCTGCCAAGATAGAATCCTAGTTGCATTACTATCCCATTATATCCAGGAGAATGTTACACTAAACTTAGAAGAGAATATATTAACATTTTAATTGTTTGCTATCATCACTACTTGTAACCCCTTACCCTCTGGAGAAATGTTAGTATTGTCTGCCAGCGGTGCTTCTGTTCTAAATCACCTGCCAGGTGTTCTGCTGTGCTTTCTGTTTTCCTGCCAATTCCAAGGAAGTTCTTTGCAAAACATAAACTTTAAATGTAGTAATGCCAAATGCAAAAGGTTACGCATAAATTTGAAGTTTTACCATTTGAGTACATGTTACAGTAAGCAAAACAAGAGATCACCGAGCCAAACTGTTTGTTGGATTAATTGTACAGTTATCTCATGCACTGCACTGATTTTTTATGGTAATTTAGAGACACTCAGAACACACATGCACACATGCACGCATGCACGCACAAGTGCACACACACACACACACACACACACCACACACTGTTGTGGAGGACTGCTGGTTTGAATATGAAATGACAGTTGTCAATAATAATGTATGTATTAAAAAAACACAACAATCCCCCAACACACCCACCCACACCCACACACATTTGTACTAATTTTCTTACATCCATTGCTGTTGTACATCATGCCACAAATCCCTAATTAAACAAATTAGCAAATATAACTACCAAATTTCATTTCACTGAAAGTCCATGTCCTCACCATGCATCATGTGCAGATGCTTTAGATATAACCCCATGCCGATACATTGTGCAGATAAAGCTTGAATCTAACATCAATAGTCAGCCTTTGGTGAAGTTGGAATTTGTCCACCTATGTCTGTTGAACTATTTTTCTAGTGTGCTTTACTAGGTATTTATTGTGTTCTACTTAATCTCAAATACTACTACCCCCACCTCTGCCATCTATGGTTGCTTTCAGCTGAGAAGGCTGAGAAACATAGTTGATTGATCTTTTCTGTCTCAATCTCTGCCCTTAGACTTCACCTCACTATATAAAAAGTTCTGTGCACTACACAGTTTTCAACACTGGGTTTTTTCCTACTAGTCACTTGGTGGTAACTTCGGTCTATGTGCCGACAGTTGCACATTGTGGCAACCACAATCACAGTTACCTGAACGGTACTGTGACTTCCATGCTGCTTTCCAGGGGGTAATTGTGGATTCTGCCATAGCCCACCCCCATCAAGTGTGGGTTTGCATAGTCATGGTAAACCATGACTTATACTTTATATCATATGCATTTCTTCTTGTGACCTCACTGACATGTATTTCTTTTATTGTATATGGTCAGGGCTTATTGTGTATGGAACACAAAGGTTTTCCAAATCTTGTTGTAGGACAGTTCAAAGGACAAAAAAAGTTGTTGTACTGTCGTTCAGACATCACATCGATAGTACAACAGCTTTTTAGCCTTGAGCTGCCATTTGATTGGTGGGAACAGGTCAGCTAAAAAACAAACGGACCAAAATGGCGACGCTGGTGCTGAGCGGTAACCTACGACAGTTTCTACATGGACTGAGTCAGCTCCAAATGTCCAAACTGCCACTTTGCCTTTTTGTTTAAAAAAAAAAACACTGGCATCTGTAAATCATAGCAAGAAGGGGTAGAGTGGTAGGGCAGCGAGGACCGGATTTGGGAGTAGATGAGGAGCGGTAGCGTGAACATAAGGTATGAAGGAGCGGCTGCCATGAAATTGTGAGATTGTAATATTTTAAGAAACCATGTACTACATAAACCAATGTATGGTTGTCCATACACAACAAGGCTGTTGCCATGTTGGGGATATGATGCCATCATACGGACCTCTTGATCTTCACTCTCAAGGTCTGTATGACATCATCATATCCTCTCGATGGCAACATAGCCTTGTTCTGTATGGATAACCATACACTATTCTATATAATCTGCATCAGTTGTTCAGCTTGCTTTTACTAATTAAGTGTATGAGGTGTGTCTGCTGCTCTTCATTCCTGGTTCAGGTTGGGTGGGGGGAGACAATAAACGGGTTTCCATAAATCACTTTCTAAACCTCAAAGGGAGGGGGGAGACAGAGAAGAAACACAGTTCCATAAGTCACTTCCTACAACACAAAGGTCAGTGGTAGTTAAAGTTAATGAACTCCTGCTGTTATGGGGAAGGTTTATGTACTGCCAAGTCAGAATTCCAGCTGCATTACTATGCCATTATTTACAGGACATTGTCATACTAGAAAGAGCATATGCTAGTATTATACTTGATATTTGCTGTCATCACTACTTGTCCACCTTATCCCATGGAGAAATTTCAGTATTCTCTGCCGACGGTGCTTCTGTGGTAAACCACCCATGCAATGCTCTGCTGTCCTTTCCATTTTCCTACTATCTAGCAGAATTTTTTTCCCCAAAACATAAAAGTTAAATGTACTAACGTCAAATGGCAAAAGGTTAAACATACCTTTAAAGTTTTAGTATCTGATTACATAGTACGCTGAGCCAAACAACAGATAACTGAGGCAGACTGTTTTCTGAACTAATTGCAAAGTTGCCTCATGCACTGCACTGATTTTTAGGGCTGCAGTGGGCATAGCCCTGTAGACTTCTTGCAATGAGAAAGAGACTCAGTGCATTCCTTCCAGTCGAACAACATGCTGGAGTTGCACCACAGTTGCCTCCATGTCCGTGAAGCATTCCACTCGTTGTCTGAAATGGAAGTAGCACTGCACTATTGGTTCTATGTGATAACTGCAACCACCAATGGGCAATCACTGCTATGGCCAAGTCAAAGTGCCGAAAATCAATTTTGGTGTTCTGACTCCCCAGCGCACAACAAAACAGTGTTGGGGACTTGCATTTTTTTATGTTTATGCAGGGAACCACACTCCCTCATGGGGGGCTTTGCCTCCAGCACCCCCCTAATTAAGGATTCTCAACTCCAGGGGGTGCATGTTGGGGGAAGATGTAAAAAATTTTAATTTGGGCTGGGAGCAATAAAAATGAACCTGTGCCTAGATCCAAACCCAACACCCTACACAGCAAAGCTGTGAGCTGACCCACTACACCATGGGGCCAGCTTGGCAGCCTACAGCAGTGCCACCCCTCAAATCCCCTCCTGACCCCTCGCCAAATGTGCTCGCTCCCACCCCCCCGCTTGCATACCTGTAGTGGCTTCCTGTCCCTCAGGTCACCAACCCACCCCACCTGGTTGCTGTAGCTCCCTATTTACTGCTCTGACATGTGTCGCAGAGTCGCCCTTTCATGGGTTGCTCAGTTGCGGTCACCAATGTCATGGCATACCACACTATTTTTACTGAGTCAGTGGTCACAGCAGAACACAGCATACTGTGCAGTGTCCAAGATGGCCACCAAACTGTATTGCAGCAATCCTCTGTTTTTTTTCTTTATATCTGCATAAAGAAAACCATCCATCAATGTCTTTTGCAGTTGTTAGACTCCCCCCACCTGACCCTCCCACTCAGCACCCCCCCCCCAAGCCCATACTTACTGATCAGGGGTCCAACACCATAATCCTTTCTGGACCACAGACAAATCATCAGTCTTTGAAGCTGGACTGTGAACTGAAGAAACAGGTATGCAGTTCAATGTATTTCAATAGTGTTTTGAACTTAATGGCATAACTTGGGCATTTTTGCATATTTCTGGCCCAGATTTCCAGCATGCCTTTTTTGGGACCCCAACCTCATGAACAATTGCACTGACATTAGGCAAATCTGTTCCAAAATGTGATTTAGTGGTCCCTGCATGAAATCACCTTTCACGCAGGAGCCGAACATTTTATCTGCCCTTGTTCATGAGGTGGGGTCATAAGAAGGCTATGTTGACAATTTGGTGTAATAATATTGAAAAAAACGAAAAAAAGGTTTTGAGCCTACATTGAATTTTGAGAATGCAGGCTCCTAACTTTGGTAATTTTTTATATTTTTACCCCAAAATTACAGCATAGCCATATCTTTACAGCATCTCATGAATGTGACAGATGTCACTCTTCAAATCCTGGCCAAAATGTTTTTTTACATCCTGAAAGTTGATTTTGTGATCCCTGCACAAAATCACATTTTGGATAGGAGTTCAACATTTTTTCTGCTCTTGCTCATAAAGTGGGGTCATAAGAAGGCTAGGTTGAACTTTGGTGTAAAAATATAAAAAAAATAGCAAAGGTATAAGCCCATGTTGAATTTTGTGAATGCAGGCTCATAACTTTGGTAATATTCAATATTTTTACCCCAAATTTTCACCATAGCCATTTCTTTACAGAACCTCATGAATGTGACAGCTGTCATTTTTCAACTCCTGCGCAAAATGTGTTTTTGCACCCCGAAAGTTGATTTTGCAGTCCCTGAGTGGAATTTACTTTTAAGCCAGGAGTTGAACATTTTCTCTGCACTTCTTCACGATGCAGGGTTATAACAAGGCTATGTTGAAAATTCTGTGTAAAAATATTACAAACCAAAACATTTATTAGCCTACATTACAGTTTGCAAATGCAGGCTCGTAACTTTGCTAATTTTCAATATGCTTACGCCAAGTTCCTCAGCTGTAGCCCTATGGGCTCTGGTCCAAGCTTGTTTTTATGGTACTAAATTTAGAGACACTTTAACACAGACACACACACACACACACTTGTCAAGGACTGCTCAATTGAATATGAAATGACAGTTGGCAACAATAATTTATTTATTAGAGAAGCACAACATTCTTACACACACACACACACACACACACACACACACACACACACACACACACGCACTCACTCACACACACTCCACTTGGTACTGATCTTTCTTATGTCCAGTAATGTTATCCAGCATCACACAGAATCCCGAGTAATAAAACTAGCGAATATATTTAATCTATTAATCAAATATTATAACTAATAGCCCATATTCTCATCATGCTTTATGTAAAGCCTCTTAGACATAATTCTGTGCCTATACGTGGTACTAAGCAACTTTGAATCTAAATGTCAGTAGTTAACCTGTCGTGGAGTTGGAGTTTGTACACCCATGTCTGTTGAACTATTTTTATGTTGTCTTGTGCACGTCCAAGCAACATATTGTGGTAGCTTGGAATAGCAGGTTTTGGAGGTGAGGTCATGTTGTGGCCAATGGCACCACTGCATTTTTGGGCTGGGTTCTGTGGCATGAATAAGATAGTACACTGTCTATGACAGCAGTGCAAAAGCATGCCACCAACTTGAAATGATTTTTCAGCTGCAATGAGGGAGCTCCCCTTCATTGCAGGACATGCCTTTCCTGGTGTAACATTTCAATAAACATGGTGGCGGCTGTCACTCTTCACCTCTCACAGTTCCCAACAAGCTGATGTTGGAGGTGCCCAATCCCCCTGTCAGCATGCCCCTCCCCAGTTCATTTGCCAACAGAGGAGCCCAATCCCCATCGGCATAATGTCCTCCTACATATTTAATTTGTGTGCTGAGGGGGTGCCCAATCCACCTCAGCATCATGTGCCCCCCCAAACACAGACATCAGCTTCAGTCCCCCTCTTAAAGAAACACTGGACACCCCAGTGTGGCACAACAAATCTGAAAAAGAAAAACCTTCCTGTGATGTTTTTTTTTTAACCTGTAAAACAGAAAACAGTCCATTGCGGTCGGGTCCCCTCCCCCAACCTGCACCCACCCTCTGTGTACCCCACCTCCCCGCACACCCTCATCCCATACTTACCTCCAGAGCCTGGCACAACAATCTTCGGTGGAGTGGGGACATGTCTGCACTCTTCAGAGCCGACCGTGAACTGAAGAAATGCCAGTAAGCTGTATAATGGCATCAATGGGGAGGGGGTCAACTTAAGTGGATATCGCTGCCATTTTTGTGACTTTTAGCACCAACTTTTCAACGTGGGGTTATTGGGACCCAGCCTCATGAATTCAGTCACTGTCATGTCATTATTCGGTCCCGAAAGGTGATTTTGTGGTCACTGTGCGGAATCACCTTTTGGGGCTGATTAACAAAATGACAGTGTCACTGTTCATAAGGTGGGCTCCCAAAAAAACCTATGCTGCAAATTTGGTGAAAGAATTCCAAAAAATGACTGTGTTATAAGTGTGCATTGCATAGTTTCCACGCACACTCATAAGTTTGAGAATTATTAATATATTTTCTCCAGATTTTCAACATTGCTATTTTTTCATGCATCCTTATGAACAGTACAGCTGTAATTTTCCACATTCTGCCCAAAATGTGTTTTCACACATCTGGTGCACAATGGCGCAGTCGCTGTGGGAAATCAATGTTCGTGACAGATTAAGAAACTCACAGTGACATTGTTCATGAGCAGAGGTCCCAAAATGCCTATGTTGAAAATTTGGTGACACAATTCCACCAAATGACTATGAGCATGCGTTGCACAGTTTCTACGCACATTCATAACTTCAAGAATTTTTTAATATTTTCACTCAAGATTTTCAACAGTGCCAATTTTGCACACCTCCTTATGAACAGTACAGTTGTTATTTTTCTCATTCTGCCCAAAATGTGGTTTTGCACTTCTGACACACAGTGGCGCAGTCGCTGTGGGAAATCAACATTTGTGACAGATTAAGAAAATCATAGTGACACTGTTCATGAGCAGAGGTCCAAAAATGCCTATGTTGAAAATTTGGTCAAAGAATTCCACAAAATGACTGTGTTATAAGCGTGCATTGCATAGTTTCCACACACACGCACGCTCGTAATTTTGATAATTTTTAATATTTTCACTCCAGATTTTCAACATTGCCATCTCTTCACACCTCCTTATAAATGGTACAGCTGTCATTTTTTACATCCTGCCCGAACTGTGTTTTCACACATCTGGTGCAGAATGGCGTGGTCGCTGTGGGAAATCAACATTCGGGACAGATTAGCAAAATCACAGTGCCACTGTTCATGAGCAGAGGTCCCAAACGCTTTCATGAGGTGGGGTCACAAAAAGGCCATGATGAAAATTTAGAGTGCAAATACTAACAAACACACGGGGTGTTAGGGTTTCTAACCATAACGTCCCACCCTGTACAGACTGACAGTGATCAGAGGTGTGCCTTTGGATTGTCGGCTGTAATGGTCATGCCATTCCACACCCACCTCCACTCTGCAGCCACTGACAGGCATCAAGGTGTGTCTTGGACTCTTTGGCCCCAAAGTTCACCCCATTATCCTATACTGTACCCATCTCAACATATTTCCTTATAAAATGGGGTGAGCGTAAGGCCCAATGACCCCAAGGCACAATGCAGTACTTGTCAGAGTCTGCAGGGTAGGGTGAGGTGAAATGGAATGAGCATTATGGCCAATGACCCAAAGGCACAACTCAATGCCTGTCAGTCTCTGCAGGGTGGGGTGGGGTTGACGTTGGTTCCATATTTCACTCCCATTACTATTATGCATCTCTCTAACTCCTGCACTACCAATGCCAATGCCAGCAAGACAACATTCAGCATTGGACAAATGCTTGTTCTAGTGTCTTTTACTAGGTATTGTGTCCTACTTCACAAATAAGAGTGTCACATGTGCAGAAGACAGGAGCATTCTGAGAGATCGGGAATAATCCTTTGATATATAATGCTATTTATCATTATCTTCATGATTCATCATATGTTTACAAACAACATGACACAAACTGATAGTGCCAGTGCCACTACAGCCACCAGTGCACCCTGGGCACGGGCAATTGCCTGTCCACATTGAAGAATTATAGATAGTACTACTGATTATGATCTTCCTGACTTACATCTATATTATATAACTTTTATCTACTCCAATAAATTTATTAACATGTCATTCATGTCCCCTGGTCATGCTCCACTGCACTCCTCTACCAGTACCAGCAGAAGCACAAGAGCCAGTGTTGTGACATTCATTTCAACGTAGTTTCAGTACAATCAGTTGCCCTCAATGCCATAAAAAGGGTCTCTGTGACCTTTGGCTTCAGGAAGTGGTTGGTTAGTTTCTCTTCCCTCCTTCCTTACCCTTGTTGATGAGTTGACTGAGGACATCTCCTCCAAGTACCTTGGGGTATGATTGGACTGTTATCTTGATTTGTGTGAGCATCCACCAGAAGCGCTACCCTAAACTTGGGAGTCTCATTGGAAATAAAACATGCATGCCACTTCCTTCATGAAGAGAAGTCTTCTTGAAATGATCTTCACAATTTTTGACTATGGTGACATCATTTATAGTGCTGTTCTGAAATCGATGCTGGTCAGACTGGATCCCGTCTTTCACTCTTTCTATTACTTTGCCCTGGACTGTCCCTTCACACCCACCATTGTTTCTTTTATTCTTCTCTCTACTTCCCTCCACAGAAACCAGGAATTTCTCTCACTGTGCTTCCTTTATTTTCAAATTCTGGCATGCTCCCTCACCCCCTACCTTGAATTCCTCCTTTTGTTCCCTTCTGCCCCATGTACGTCCTCCATAGTTTTGACCCTTGATCCTTTACCCTTCTTTACATGAAATCTTCTGCAGGCCAAGCTGTTTTCCCTTTTTGGTTTCATAAGCTTGGCTCTTGCCTTCACCCTACTATCTGCTCTGCCTCATTCCTCTTCTCCCTTAAATCCCTCCTTTGTGACTTCTGTACTCACTGCTGTAACTCTTTAGTGCATTATGACCTGGCTTCCAACCCCCAATAATGAACCTCCTTAGCACTATTCTAAATGCTACAGGCCAAATATCACAGCCTGGAACACATATTTTCATACCTTTTCTCCTTTAGATATTTCAGTTTTCATTTTCATATAAGTGTGACGTCCCAAATAAATGTCCTTCAGGGTACAGTTCTTTACAATATTTCATGTGAACCCTTTCAGGATATGAAGACAAGCACATAGAGGATGGCCCATAATGGTGCCATATTAATGAAGGTGATACTGAAGGATTCAGCTAAATTGCAGGAGGAGGAGGAACTAGAACTAGAACAATGGGAAAAAATAGCCTTTTCTTTTTCTGAAGATCCAGGTTTTAGTGACTATATGAAAAATTTAAAAAAATGCCCATAGAAAGACAGTACAAAAAAAAATCAAAGCAACTAAACAAAAAAAAGTTCCAGGGTGATAAGTAAGCAATAACCCACGACAGGGTATAGGGTTATTGAGGATTAATCAACATCCCGGGTGCATTTTCAGGCACAAGGCAGCAGGACAAGAGTCCTCACAGCACCCGGGGTGTTGATTGATCCCCAATGACCTTATACCCTGGTGTGGGTTATTGCACTTGTAACATGGGTTATGTTTTTTTTTTTCAAATAAATTAAACCACACAGTTCTATTTCTCTGTAAACAGCAAAAACTGTAGTGTAGACTGCCGACTTAAAAAGTAGTCAGAGAAGTAATGCATATCACACTTATTTTATAAACATACATATGCCAGAAAAATAGTCCAGCACTGATTTCTGATGTCTGTTGTCCATAAAATATGCTTTGTCTCCTCACTGTGCTTGTGCCCCGATCACTTACACCTGGCTTTTGGTCCCTCTGTCTCACTCTGTGCAGCATGGAGCACTGCTCGCAGCCTCTCTCTGTCTCACTCTCTACTGATCTCCACATATGCTCCTCAGAGAGATACACACCAAGAACAGACAGTAAAGTAAATTTCCCCCTACTGTGCTACTATGATCTCCCCTTCCCTGCCCTACTACTATGATGAACTGTGCTGACTTACAATTTATACAGCACATCATTGGGAGGGAGGCTTTAGTTACCAGACAGCCCAGCTCCACTACTTTTCTCAGGGGTTGGGGGTACTGGAGGAATGTAAGTGCCACACACGCTGACACACTGACACAGAACGGTCACTGATTCAGCAGCAACATAGCTCTCTCTCCCTTTTCAGATTGTACAGATGGATTACAAACTGTAATGGAAAGGGGCCCAGATACGACCATCACATTAACAGAGAGAGAGAGAGAGACACACACAGAGAGGCACACAGAGAGAAGAGACACAAACATTTTACATGTTCTGGTTTCACAGTCGTGCTGTCACTGTCTCTCTCTCTCTCTCTTTTCTCACACTCTCGCTCTCACCGTCTCTCTAGATGTGCACAGTTCACTTTTGGAGCTCATGTGGATGGCTACAGGACATGCTGGGAAAACACTTAACTATCTCCAGCTGACTTGCAGGAATACGTGGTGCTGCTCACCAACAGTGAAGGGGCTGCAGAAGAGCAAAATTATGTGCCAGTGAGTTTTTATGGGGCTATCATGCTCTATCTTGATTCAGTAATGGGATCTATGTGTGGGACACCCAGCAGTTGAGCACAGTGTGCTCCATCCATGTCCCACTACTTCACCAATTTTAAATGGCTTCTCTGTTCATTTCATGTCTTCAAGACATAATGAGGGCCAACGGCACTTTCACTGAGTTGGTCTGTGAAACCGTGGATTAAATAGGCTATTTTATCCACGGCGTTGCAGAGTGACTGCATCAATCAGGTACCGTGTTTCTCCCAACCCATGTTATAAGGTTGATTATGAAATAGGAAAAATCTTCACTTGAGTCAGCCGGCTGGTGCAGCGGTTGGACTTCTGCTTGTGACGTCGATGACCCAGGTTCGGTAATGGACCCGGGAGACAGAGGGTCAGCCAGAGGGAGAAGGATTAAGCATCCTCTGGACTGCTCATGTTCTCTGGGGGGAGGGAGGAAGTGTGTCCAGCACTTTTTCAATCACTGGAGGAGGCTGGGGGCACTGCGTGGCCAGCACCAGACTATGGGGGTGGGGTGGGGAGGATGCTGGCCATCATTGTATGTCCCCACCCCAAAGGCATCAGCATGTAAAAGTGAAAAAACTTCCAGCCCCTGGCATGACACCCCTGCCCAGCTGTGGTCCTCACTGCTTTAGATGTCCACTGGGGGTCCCTCTTCCATGGCCAGGGGTAAGCCTGGGCTCACCTACAATGACCACTGGGGGAGCCTCCTTGGCGGCCCCACCCAGGGGGTAAGCCTGGGCATGGGGGCAGGGCTCGGACAGGGTACAGGCTGACCTCCAGAGGGAGTATCAGGGGATCTGGCAAAAAAAAAAAATCTTCACTTGGAATTCATATAAACCTGCAAACAAAATCTCCAACCTCAAAAAACAAATCTGGCCCTCTTCTTTTATTTGATCTGATCTGTAGCATTTAAAATGAAATGATATCTTTGGCAAACGTCCATTCTGCTTTTAAATAATTTTTGTTGTGTATTTATTGGATAGTTAAGTAATTAAATGTATAGTTTGTGATTCACGCTGACTGTGATCCCTTACTTTGGGTAAAAGTTGCACTATCTCTTTAAATTGGAATGGGACCCAGTCAGACAGCACTATTTAACTAGCACATTTTGCACTTAATTTTTATCCTCTTGAAAAAGTATCTGAGCAAGGTTAGAAATGCATTGGGGTGTTTGTGGAACTATGTTGTTTTGCACCTTTTAGCCATTTTCACTGGCTTGATGTAAGTACTGTAAATAAAAATATTTTTTGTACTACATCATCTGGAGTGATAGTGTTACTTAGGTGATGTGGTGGTGTGAGGTTTTATGCTTGATTAGTCTTCTAGACTGCCTGACAGGTTTAGTGCCCAACCCAACCCAACCCAATCCATTAATGAATAAAAACAAAAAGGAATAATAAAAAAAACAACAAAAAACTGTCTCAGTTCCTAAACAGGGAATAAAATAAAAAAATTAAAAAATCTTCCCCCAACATCCTGACAGGTCCAGTGTTCAACCCGACCTATCAGGGAATAAAAGAAAAATCTGACCCTCCCCCCAACAACCTGACATTTCACTGCCCAACATTGCCTGGCAGGGAATAACAAAAAGAATGTGTCCATCCTCTCCCCCAAACATCATACCAGTCCATTGCACAACCTGGCCCATCAGGGAATAAAAAATCTGTCCTCTCCTTCCAACTACCTACTAGGTTCAGTTCCCATGCCCGACCTGACCCATGTATTAAGTCAAAGGAGATAAGAAGGAGCAGCAGCATAGTGGCGAGCAGAAGGTGAAATAGGCAGGGTAATAAGACACTGCTCTCTCCATGCCCAGTCACTCAGGTCACAGGGAAGGGCTCACACACTGCATTGGAGTGGTTATCAGTCAACGTGCTGAATGAAGTATAGCTAAGGAATAATTGTGTGTCAAAAACAGCATTTGCATTTATAGTGCACCAATTTTATTGTCAACTATAGCTCGGACTGGAGTTGTTATATACATATATATATATATATATATATATATAGTATATATTATAGGGTTGCAGGGGAAGAGACCTCACATCACATTGTAAAGAAATTGCTTCAGCCCTGATTACAATTATTTTCTTTTGCATGTTTCCTTGGCCTGGTTTGGGAGGCTTTGACTGCTCGGCATTTGATCAAGTAGCTGTTTTTATCATAGGTGTAGTTTCTTAGCGGTTGTTGTTGTTGTTGTTGTTGGAGACGTTTTTCTTTTAGGCATTATGACATGGTGTCCATGGGAGGTATGGGACTGCTGCCACACCACTGCTGCTACCAACCTATTCAGGCATCTTAGTCTCCTCTGACCTGTGGCATACCAGCATGGGAGACTGGACTGATGAGGATAGATGGTGCACACTTCCAAGGCTGCAACCGTGAGTGCAAGTGATCTGTCTTCACCATCTGGCTCTCTCTCTCTTGTGCATTCCTTCTGTTGGACCTAAGTCTCAGCTCCCAATATGCACATAGGGATCACGCTGCCATGCACGCTCCAACCCAGCCTGCTGTGCAGCATAATGAGAAGGTGCCCAGCCTAGCCCATCAGGGAATAAAACCAAATATGTTCCCCTCCTACAATCTACCTGATGGAACCAGTGCCAAACCCAAGTGGGAATAATAAAACTCTATCCCCCTCCCCAACTACCTAATGGGTCCAGTGCTTAACACTATCTGTTACAAAATAGTAAAATAGTCTCTTGTCCTCCTCCTCGTCCTCCACCCAACTACCTGATGAGTCCAGGGCCAAACTAGGACCATCAGGAAATCTAAAAAAAATTCTATCCCCCTTCCCTCAACAAACTGATGAATCCCAAGCCAAAGCCAACTTGTCAGGGAATTAAAACAAACTGTCTCCTTCCCCTAAACTACCTGACAGGTTTCATGCTCAACCTGGCACACAGGGAATAAAAAACATATGTGCCTCTCCCCCAACTATCTGATGGGTCCACTATCCAACCTGAACCATAAGAGAATAAAATACATGCTGATATGGAGGGTGCTGTTTTGGGTAAACTTAAACCAGTGTGTATAGTGCAGGGAGCATTACTGAAATAGAGTGCTGCTGTGTCAAAGCCCTCCCTGTGGGCACTGCATACAAACATCTGTAAGACTGATGTTGGATGTAGTCCTGTAATTAAAATATAAAACCTGTGGTTTGTTGGGTGGGAGCAACCAGCCACATCCCCTTTCTGGGCTACATAAACCAGCTTCCTTCAGCCTTATTTGGAAGCTTTTTTTTTAGCTGTGGTCAGAGCCACTGTTTCCTCTCAGTTGCTTTGGGTTATTCTGTTTGGTTTTGCCTTCTGCTGCTGTAGGTTAGTGTTGTTTACTCCTCTGACTGTAGCTTTCATGCTTTTCAGGGCAGCTACTCCTGCTGCTGTTTGACTTCATGCAACTCAGTTCTTACTTGCAATGTGTTTTCAGCCTGTCTTCTCGATTCTGTTTCCTGCCTCTGTTATGCTGCAGTATCTCATGCCTGTTTTCACAGTCTGCTTTACATGGTATTTATATCTAAATGCTTTTATTGCAACTTTTTACTGATTTATCTGCTGTTCATAACCAACGCTTACAAACATTTAACTTTCAGTTTCTCTTCATGCTTTACATTCAATTACTCCATCTGGCTCTGCCAACAGCTGCAGCCACTTAACTCAATCATTTCAACCAGCCTTCTTAGTCAGTCTGTTTCAACATTTTCCCCACAGATCACGTTGTCCTACTGCTCCTGCATTTGTGCTCATGGCTTAGTATTTTCCAAGATAATGTCCTTTGATATGCATTCATATTTTCAATACCTTGTCAATCAGTTCAGTTTCTATCATACCAGTCCTTCTTCAGCTAAACAATCAGGCTGTCAGACACATCATATTGCTAACAAGCATTCAACCTTTTCGTCTCATTATGCTGTTCACCAGTCAGTTCATTTCTGCATCATGCCATCAGGTTCCATGAATGCATTCCTAATGGCCATTATCAGTTCAGCTCACCTGCTCCCCTTGCAGTCTACATCTTTAGGGTGAGTCCTTTTGTCATGAGTGGGGGGTCCTTAACAGGCTGCTTGTACCCTGTAGCACCTTCTGGCAGTTCTACCAGGTGGTGAGATGGTCCACCGCTTTGGGGGGCGGCTTCTGCCGGGCAAACTCATGGTCACTGGTACCTAATAGTGTAGTATTTAGGACTTTAGCTGCTAGAGGGTTGGGCCTTAAAAAAAAAATCAACACTTCAGCAGCCACCACTGGGGTGGTAATTTTGGTGACCAAGTGACTGTTTACAGTAAAAAAGCTTAGGGCACTCTAGGCCAGGTGTCAGGGTGCCACTAAAAACATTTTGCCCTGACTACCTGCCTAATTAACCAACTGCCTTTGTGGTTGTCATGGAAGGCACCCCCCCCCCCATCATGGAGAGGCAGTTGCGCAACATCAGTTTGGTGGCAGCAGTGAGCAGACACAGTCCGAGAATTGGATAGGAATCGAAAAGTTGAGCCAAACAGAAGAAGGGGCAAAGATGAAGTGCCACCATTGTGGCATCAGTGCAGTCCACTAGCAAGAGCCAGAACAGTGATTAGGTAAAGGCTAATCAGTTAACCACCAATAAAAAAATTGCACCCCAGTAGTGTAGTGCACAGATACAGAGACAGATGAGGATATACATGGGTTTTCTGCCATCTGGTCTGCCAGTCAGCTGGTGGGGGAAGGAAAAACTGGACCTGAGGAGAATTTTATAATAAATTGGCCCGGTGATCGAGGGCCAGGAGAAGGGTGGGGAGACTAGCTCCTGAACAAATTATTTGGAGCTTGGGCAAGTGATCAGAGCAGTCAGGCCAAGGGTGGCATCAGACTAATAGCTACAGGGGGCATACTGTCAGATTCAGAGGATTTGAATCAGCGATCATGGTGGTGGTGTGGGGGTGGGCAAAATGAGCATCTGGCAGAAACAATTGCAGTTATGGTCCGGCGATGGTGTGGCAATGTAGGGGCAATAGTACCAGGGCAGACGATGGATGAACACAGAGCTGGGGAAGACCAATAGCACAAGGCACAATGCTGTTACATTCTGGGGCTGGTGATAGGTGATTACAGCTTCTGCTGGGGGGGGTCATTCATGGGTGGCATGGCTGTGGAAGGCATCTAATGAAGGAAAAGCCATGGAGCAGTGACATTTCATAGTATATTTTACAACAGGTGAAATTGTTTACAACATGCCCTAAATCAGCAACAGTTATTTAGTAGGGCTGTGGGTGGAGCCTACAGCCCTACTGGCATCGTAGCTCTGAAAATGGCCGAACGTGGAACCTTCCAAATACCCAATGGAGCATGAAACCCTCTACTACGATCGGCCGCTGCGGAATAACAGCTGCACTATTTCGGCTGTTACTTCCGCATTCCATGGCATGAACTGCACATGCATGACTTGCACACATGAGCAGTTCTGCTGGCAGCATCATGTATGGTAAGATGCTATTCATCGCAACTGCACCTGTGCAAATGTCGCACTTGCTCGGTTGTGCCACTGCCGCCAGGTCCATGGCATTCTGTGGCCCTCTCCAAACTCATGTGGCACACTGGGAGCCCTCCCCAGTGTGCTCAAAGTTTTTTGTTCTGCCCACCGACATCGGGTTCCCAATCCCTGTGTCGGCTGCTGCCAGCTCCGCAGCATTCTGTGCCCCCCCAAACTCATGTGGCATATTGGGAGCCCACCCCAGTGTGTCTAATTTTTTTTCCTTCCCCCCTCCCACCGCCACCAACATTGGGGTACCCAGATCCCTGTGTACACCCCTCCAGTCATGTGGCACACCGGGAGTCCACCCCAGTGTGCCCAAAATGTTTATTTTTTTCTGTAAAATGGAAAACAGTCTCTCATCATCGCTCCAGTCTTTTTTTTCCCTGTAAACAAGAAAACAGTCCCTTGTCATCATTGCAGTCCCCTCCCTATCCCCATCCTCCCACTGAGCACCCACCTCCCCACACAACCCCGTACCCCGTACTTACCTCCGAAGGTTGGTGCTGTCATCTTCTCTGGACAGGGATATGTCTGCACTCTTCAAAGCTGAACCACAAACTGAAGAATCAAAGTAAGGCCTGCCATAATGCCATTCAATGGGGTTTTCAACTTATGCTGATATCTCAGCCATTTTTTTAGAATTTTCCCATCAAATTTTCAACATGGGGTTCTTGAGACCCCAGATCATGAAAAGTGTTACTGTCATTCTGTTACTTGGTCCTGAAAGATGTTTTCACAGTCACTGCATGGAATCACCTTTTGGGGCTAATTCACGAAATGACAGTGCCACTGTTCATGAAGTGGGGTCCCAAAAAGCCCATGTTGCAAATTTGGTGAAAAAGTTCCAAAAAATTACTGTGTTATGAGTGTGTGTTGCACAGTTTATACGCATGCTCCTAACGTTGTCAATTTTTAATATTTTCACTCAACATTTTCAACATTGCCATTTTTGCACACCTCCTTCAAAACAGTACAGCTGTTATTTTCCACAACCTGCCCACAACATGTTTTTGCACCTGTGGCGCAGAAGAGCACATTTGCTCTGCGAAAGCACCTTTCAGGACAAGTGAAAAAAATGACACTGACACTGTTCATGAGGAGGGTTCCAAAAAAGGCCATGTTGAAAATTTGGAGCAACACCTCCAAAAAATGGTCCAGTTACACCTGGACATTGAATAATTTCTGCACACATGTGTAACTTTGGTAATTTGGTAGCTCTTCACAGCCCTATCGGCTCTGGCTAGAGTTTGTTTTATAGTCTTGTAAGATTTGGTGCTGCCAGCAGAGGTTAGAGAAATGAGCTGAGCTGTGATGTGAATAAGCTTGAGACATCCAGCAGACCTAAGTCTCATTCCCATATCCTCCACTTGCATACAGTGTCAGTGGCTCAGTAGGTAGCACACTTGCCTCTGAGGCCTGGAGATCATTGGGCTGTGGGTTCAGTTCCCACATCTGGCACTTGGGTTAATATCCCAGTACTGACACTGTAGTGCAGCATGAGAGGGGTGCTGCACTTCTGAGGTGCCATCTTTCAGATTTGACATTAAACCGAGGTCCCATCTGCCTGGATTGGTGGTAGTTCAGGTGGATGTTAAAGATCCCATAGCACGTATTGAAAAGAGTTGAGGAATTTCCCTGGTGTCCTGGCCAAATTTCCCTCGTTCACTAAAAATACCACCAACAGCTTAATCTGGTTCAAGATCAGCTGGCATTCATCTGTATCCCCCTCCCCCGGGTCGTGCCTGAAAATAGGCAGGATTTGTCTAGTGCACTTACCCGGTCAACATAAACTAAATAAATACTGTGTGACTCTGAGCAAGTCTTTAACCACCTCAGTGCTGGCTGAAAACAGGCACTTGTGTGAGGGGGGTGGGGTTATAAAAACAAATGGACAGCAATGTTTATTATTTTTCAGTACAGTCTGTGAGGGGCTGGCAGGAGAGATTAGAGTACTGAGCTCTTGAGCTATGATGTGATTTGTGAATGAGCTTGGTACAGATCCAGCAGACCTAGGTTTGATTTCCATAACCTCCACTGGCATACTGCAAGACTCTGAACAAGTTTTAGCCACCCCAGTGCTCCCAGGTCACTCCTGAGAAAAGGCACCTGCATCTTGTGTGTTCCAGGAAGCCAGTTTGGAGGTAGTGGTGGGGGGATTACTCTACGTGCGGCTTGCACAGCTACTAGTCCTCACACTTGCTGTAATTTTTTATTTCATGGACTTGTGAAAGGTGTAATAATGCCCTGCTTCCCTTACCATGTGTGAGGGTGATGGCGACTCACCATGTGAAGAAAATGATGCAGGCCACAGGCTGGTGTATGGTCCTGCTAAGCCTTTAAGGCATTTCACCAGGGACATCCATGTCCTGTTGTTGTCTACTGGGAACTATTCTACAGGGGTCAAAATTATCACCAACCCACTAGCCAAATGCTGGTAGATTTTGTATAGGGCTAGTAAGGTTTTGCTTTAACAAGCCCTGTGAGCTTGTAGTGGAGGAGATAGCATTTTAATAAGTACAAGCTGAGCCAGTGGGGCTAATGGATTTTTCTAGTCACTAAGGGGACTACTGACTAGTGTGGCTGCATAACTGAATTTCAACCTTGCACTGCTGTAATTTGTTTAGTAACTTTGTGATGTGTCTCTGGGTCAGTTAATGTTTGTCACCAACTCTGTTTGAGTATCTGCTGCGAATGAATTTATAATTACATGCAAAACTGTTCCTAGGCCTTAGAACTTCTGTTATTACAATTTTAAAATGTCTATTCATGGGAATTAATTACATCAGCTGTGATGCATGTGTTTTGTTTGCACTAGGGGCCTCCTTGGGTGTGGCTTTTATTCATTCTTGTCACCTGGAATTGTGCAGCCAGGGACCAAAGCAACAAAAGGTGAAGTGACTTGTTCAGTGTCACATTGTTCATCCATTGCTGTGGATTTAAGTTGAACCCTGTGATCACCTCACATTTTAGGGCCCTCAATGGAGACAAAAGCTTCATGCACATTATACAGGGTTGAGGGGTTGACATTAAGTTGCCCAGCTAGTGCAAGCATCCCAGTGGGACAGGCATATGGACTTCATCAGAAGTGGCCAGGTGGCCTAGCCTGCCATCAAAGCTAGTGAGTTAAAAAATGCAGTAGCCTGACAAAATGTATCACTAGTCCGACTGGTGTGCTCATAGAAATTTCACCTCCTGAAGGGGGAATCATGTAGCCTAGGGGCTGAATCTATTTCAGTTCTTTTTTCAGGAATTTTTGGAGTTTCCTGAACTTATAAGTATATTTCATGAATGAAAATGTTTGACTTCTCAAAAGTAATATAAAGTAATATGCGTTACAGTTACTGATTACTTTTTTTACAGTGTAATCAGTAACTGTAACTGATTACATTTCTTGGTCAGTAACTAGAAACTGTAACAGATTACTTCTGAAAAGAAACTTACCCAACATGGCAGGTATCCCTCCAAAAGTGTCCCCTGAATTGGAATTGCAGATTAACACAGTGAGCCTAATAACAGTACCCATATCAGGACGGTTGGCGGCCAGGGCCATGGACGCCCAGTGATTTCCTCCACTGAGGTTTTTTTCTTTCCTGTTTGCCAAAGGCCGAAAAGCAATTGCCTAGTACCATTTTCTCAGTATTAGAAATATCATCTGTAAGTTGGGGCAGGATGGTGGCCCACCTTCTCCTGCAATCCTTACATTCCCTCTTTCTCCTAGACGTCATACCTTAGTCTGCTGTTGTTCATCAACAGCTATCAGCTGTCTCAGTCACTCCTTTGCTCTTCTGTGTTTGCAGCTTCTGATATGCAGTTCTTTTGGGCTCCTTCCTAAGGTACTTTCAGCCAAAGGAATTTCAATTCTATGGCATCTCTAAGGGTGGATCTCTCCTCAAGATCACTGTTGACTGTCATTTGTAGTTACTTTGATCATTTGCACTTTCTCTCCCCTGAAGGACTACCACCGTGTCGGAGTACCAGGAAGGCAAAGGAACTCAAGAGTTCCTTTGCCTTCCTGGTACTCCGACACGGTGGTAGTCCCTCAGGGGAGAGAAAGTGCAAATGATTAAAGTAACTACAAATGACAGTCAACATCCAACCACACAGCTCTCTTTCAGCTAACAAGTTGTGCAAGCATTACTCCGCAGTGTGGCTGCATACACCCATCAAAGTAAGAGGCAAACCCTGTGGTTTAATGGGCAGGAACAAGCGACCACACACCCTTTGCTGGGCTATATAAACAAGCTTCCTTCAGCCTCATCTGGAAGTGCCTTTTCTTTGTTCCCACTATCCACCCCTGCTTCTCTCCTTAGAGTTTCATATGTCCTTTAAACTATAACAGTGAGACTGGTGAGACACTGAGGCCTGCTACAAACATAAAGAAAGATAGCAACATAAAACAAAAATGCCACCGCTGGTACCAGCCAAATCTTGTTTACTTGGCTTTGGACTTGGAAATTTTTGCAGTGATTTTCATAAACGTTTTGCCCATTTTGGCCATGTGTTACCTAATGTGTGCTGTAATGCAGTTGTGCTTAATTCGTTAAAGACTCTCAATGAATTTTGTATAGAATCATGACTTTTTACTGAACCAGGAAAACCATTTTTGTTAATTAAAATACCAAGGCTTCCCTATTCAAGCCATCTGTGTGCACCACGTTGACATGAGTGCTGAGTGGTAAATACCATACGTCCTGCTCGGGGGCAATATTTATACAGTTAGTGCACCCTGACCAGAGCAAGCTGTCTTAATATGAAACTGTATTGGTGCAGTGCATAGTGACTATGACCTGTGCTGACATACATCTAACTGTAAGTGGTCCACAGGTGTCTAAATGGAGATAGTGTGACCCACAAATGAGCCCCTTGGGCATGCAAAGAACTCAGGGCCATTTGCTTACCCATTATGTCTGCATTAGCATGTTTGTGTTGGGCTCCCCTCATCCCTCCAGGGCCTGTCCATTTATGTATGTGAAAGGCCCTGGTAGTCTAGTGAACCCCCACTCCCCAGTTGCCCATCTGTTTGTATATGCATAAGGTCTTTTTAGTCTAGTAGATCCTCCCACCCCCGATCATCTGTCCAGTTATGCATTTTAAAGACCCTAGTAGTCCAGTGTCCCCCCGGCTGTTACTGCAGAAACTGCTGTTAAGTGCACAGTCACTCTCTGCTATTGAGAAAGTGGCCAACCAAGGTAGTGAACAGAGGGACATGCTGATCATCATTTCATATGCCATATTACGGTATTGGTGACTGGGGAGAGAGGAGATGCAGGGAGTAGGGCCTGGAGTGGGCATGATGCGAAGGAAGAGTCAGATGTTCTTTAGTGGAGTGGGGGAATGCTGGACTACCAGGGCCTTTTATATATTTTTTTATACTCATTTTATTAAAATTCAAGTAGATATTACACGTCTAAAATTATACTCAACTGTTCTCTTGAAAAGACAACTAGAAAACAGAATAGACAGACCAGGTTCTTTTAAATACATAACCTGGCAAGGGACCAAGGGGTGGGGGTGGGGGCCACTAAAATCCAAGGGCATTTTACAGACACACCCAGATGGTCAATTGGGGAGGTGAGGGTCCAGTAGACTATCAGCGCCTTTTAAACACACAATCCCATGGGAGATGGGGGAATGGGTGACCAATAGACTATGAGGGCCACTGAAGGACATGGCAGGATGGGGGATTGCAGAGACACTGCTGTGCAGGGATAGGAGTAGGGTTTCAGCAGCACTAAACAGTGCTGAAACAGCAGCTGTTTAATGCTGCCCAAACCTCTGAATATACTGCTGCACCCAGTACGCATGGGGGATCCCTGATTTGCATGGGTGCAGCAGTGTACTCTCTATGGTCATGCTGTCAGGTTGGGGTGGTGCACTGGGGGCCTTTGAATATGGCTCTGTCCCATTGGTTTGCACTGTTCATGGTTATTACATGGTGATTTGGCCAGAATATATGAGTCTAAGATGATGGAGGAGGAGTAGAAAACTTTAAAAACTCAATGAGGCGCAGAATACTTTCTTAATTTCTGTACCATTGCTGAGCAGAGACAGACTGTAGCCAGACTGAAGTTTAAAATAACCCCTAATAATTTATACTGTAAGTCAGTTGTGGACTTTGTTTGAGGAGAAGCAATTTCTTTTGATGTGTACTTACAATATTATACTTGCTGTGCCCTAAGTATGAAAGGATTTAGAGAATCATGGATTGTTTCTTTTGGTTCGGGATCTATAATAAGTATCTGATGATAGACTTGCTACTGGGTTACTGTGTGGAAAAAAAGGATTCTTTGCATTTTGCACTGATCTCTTTTGCATTATGGGCTAGGAGAATGTCTGTGAGATGCTTAAAATAATTGTATGTATTACTGCTTAAAATAATTGTATGCATTACCATTTTGTTAATATTTGTGTAAATGTTTGTTCAAATGTGTTTATAATACTTTTGTATGTAGGTTTTTCAATGGTGAGGATGAAACTGTATTGATACACCCAAAAATAAACTTGAAGACTGTTTATCCATCTCAGAAACTTTTAAGTCTTGATCATATCTCTTCTCAGTCTCCTGACATTCAGCGTTTATTTATTTATTTCATTTCATTTTGTTAACTGGGTAGGCCCACTGGGCCTAAAAGGTCCCTTTTTTAGAGGCAGCCCAGAATTAGTTACATAAAGACCTGTTGGATATAGGACATTTTGGTGGGACAAGACAGTTTTAGGAACAATCATGGCAATTCAAAGTGCCTTGCATTTTAGAGGAACATGCCATTTCAGGAGTAAACAAGACGTTTTATAATTGCATTAGACCAGTCAGGAGGTAACTTCCAGCAATGATAAAGTGCTAATACAAGCTACTCTGGTTACAGGTAACAGACATCACTCCACACTGACCATTTTAAAACTATTCATCTTATGTAGTTGTGCATTTTAGTGGGGCCTTTACATCTCAGCCAGGTTAGGCTGCTAGGGGTCCATTGCCAAATTATCCCTGGCATGTGCAGAGGGTGTTTTCCAGCAGGTGTACTCTGAGCCCTTTTCTGAAGTCCAGGGAGTCAGCAATCTGCAGATGGTCAGGGAGATCATTCCAGAGCATTGGAGCCGCATTGGAGAAGGACTTGCTACCTGCTACCGTCCTTACCCTAGGAATCTCCAGGAGCTTCCTGCCAGAGGTGCAGAACAGTCTACTTGAACACTTGGGAACCAGCAGACCAGCAAAGCCTGTCAGAGGAGAATCATTTGTTATTTTGTAGGCAGTGAACAGGAGAGGGTACTGGAGCCATTGAGTAAGGGACAGCCAGTTTAGGGAGTCAAGTATCTCACAGTGATGGTGCCTCAGGTGATATTTGGTTGAAAAGCAAGCAAGGGTATTTGCATCTTACCAAGTTCCATTTTTTAAAGTGACTGTATGACTGCAGCAGCATAGGTAAGGTTGGGTAGGAGGATGCTGTTTGCTATAGCTATCCTGGTTTCCGGGATAAACTGTGAGTTCAGCCTGTATAGTAGACCTAGCTTTTGGTGTATGGATCTGGTAACATGGTCCACATGGCATTTGAAAGTGAGGCCCTGGTCAAGGTCAAGACCCAGGTACTTGAAGGAACTCACAACCTCTATGTGCGTACCAGATGAGGATACGAGGGAGAACAGGAGGCTTCTATCTGGGCTCAGTGTTCTAGGTCTGTACAACATGGCTTTTGTTTTCTTAGCATTCAACAATGGCTTATTAACCAGTAGCCATCTTTATAGGGTCATGATGTCCTCCTGTAGCTCAGCCCTAGGGCAGACATGCTGTCGGAGGTTCTGTATAGTACAGCATCATCAGCATACTGAATTATTGAGCTGACATTACAGTTATTGCTGATGTCATTTACAAACAGGGAAAACAGGAGCAGTTCCAAGATAGAATCATGGGGTACCCCCTCTTTATCAGGAAGCTGACCGAATATGGCCCCCTCCCCTTGACCTGTTGGGTGCGGTGGGACAGGTAGCTCTCGAATCAGACTAGGGAGTGGTAGTCGAGGCTGATGAGTTTCAGCTTATCGAACAGAAGGTTATGATTGACCAAATCATAGGCTTTAGTAAGGTCAATAAAAATAGCACCAGTGGGGGTGCCATAGTCAAGGACCTTGAGGATATCAGTAGTGAATTTAATAAGTTTGGTGTCTGCACCATGATTTCGTATGAACCTTTGCTGATTGACTGGCAGCAGCTGACGTGTTTCCAGATAGTTATGGAGCTGGTTATAGACAAGCTGCTCCTGGACTTTGGCCAGCATGCAAAGGAGCAAATTGGCCTGTAATTGCCAATAGGTTCCTTGGGGCCTTCCTTAAGTATTGGAGCAACATAGGCATGTACTTGTTTAGATCCACCAGCCACTTCTCATGGGATCTGCCCTGCTGGCCCTGGATCATCTCGGGGACCCTACACTGCACAGTCCTTAGCCTATCCCTGTCCTTTCTCTGATGCCAGCTCCAGAACTGGACACAGTATTCCAGATGGGGCCTCACCCAGCAGCTTTACAATGGTAACATCACCTCCATTCTCCTACTGTCTAATCTTCTGTCTATGCATCCCAGCAATATGGTTGTCTTGCTGTATGCTTTGCTGCATTAGCTTTAGGATTTGAGGGTATTGCTGATGATAACCCCCAGATCCCTCTTCTCTCCTGTTGTGGCCAGCTGACTCCCCCACCCCATCTAGTACTGGGTGCATGGTTCGTCTTACCAATGTGCATCACTTTTGACAATGAAACTCAGTTGAAGGACTTTAGATCACTTTTCCAATTTCTCCAGATCCCTTTTTAGTCCTCTTACTCCCTCTCTACTGTCCACCCTACCACAGAGTTTTGTGTCCTCTGCAAAGAGACACATCCTGCCTGGATACCCCCAACCCCCAATGTTACTGATGAATATATTGAACAGGCAGGACCCAGGGCTGACCCCTGTGGCATCCTGTTTATGACCTCTCTGTCTGTTGATTTAATTCTATTCACAACCATAGCCTGCTTCCTTCCCCTTACCCATTTCGCAATCCACCTTATGAGCTCTCACCCATCCCAAAACCTCCAGCTTCTTTAGTAGCCTATGTGGCACCAAATTAAAGGCCTTACTTAAATCAGAATACAGCACATTGACCACCTGTCCTCTACTGTTCTTGTGACCCAGTCAAAGAATACTAGGAGGCTGGTTTAGCGCACTCTTCTGGCCATGTACTCATACTGCTTACTGTCCTGCAACCCTGGATAGTTCTGTAACACAAAGGACTTAGGCACTCTTATAACCATAAAATATGTTGCAACTGTACCTATGAACTAGGACTAGCAGAACTGGAAACGTTTGACTATTAAATAAAAACTGGAATGGGGGTCTGATTAATGAGAAATAAATTCTACTACTACTATTGATAATAGTAGTAGTAGAATTTATTTCTCAAGCACCCATTCCCTAGAGCTCAGAGCACTTTAAAACACAGAATAATAATAAAAAAAATCAACATAATTAGGACAATAATAAAACATTATTAAAGTTATAAATATGTTAAAATATTGCAGTAAAACCCATAAAATGAAAGAAAGAGAGAAGTGGCAGCAAAACAGGAAAGTTACTAAGCAGTACCAAAAGCCTCCTAAAAAACTGAAGTATTTCAAGCCCCTCTTAAAGGCCTCCATGAGGGGGGCCTCCTGTTAGGATCATGGCAGCCTGTTCCATAGGGTTGGCCCAGCCAGTGCAAACGTTCGGACATCCGAAAACTTGAGCCTTGCCCTGGGAATGACTAAGAGGTGCACCTTGGAGGAGTGAAGGGGGTGAGAGTTCAGATTAGGAGTCAGAAGGCCCTTCAGATACCCAGGATCCAGTCCATGTAGGGCCTTGTAGGTCAGCAAACTGACCTTGAAGATGATATGCCATTTCGCCAACAGCCAGTGTCGGTCACGCAGGACCAGGGTTATATGACAGGCCCTAGGAAGTCCCATCAATGATCTGAAATTCTAGAAAAATGGGGCACCTCAGATTTCTGCACTGGTGCTCACTAAGAATCATATCCAATATCATCAGAAAACTGAAAAGAAGTGTCACTCCAGAGGACAAACAAACTACTGACCCCTGGGGTCAGTTGTTTGTCCTCTGAACGTCAGTAATAAACTCACTGTTTTGAATGGAGTGTTGATTCAACCTGAGTGACACTTTTTTTCAGTGTTCTATCAATAACCTGGCAGCTGTATTCTCCACCAGCTGCAGGCATCATAAGACACCTCCATGCACCCCAAGGTACAGGGCGTTACAGTAGTTGAGCCAGGATGTGACAAACGCATGTACCAATGATAGCAGGTCTTCAGGGGGAGTCGATGCTTTTATTCAGGATATGTTTTTGAGATGGTAAAAGTCAATCCAGATTACAGCCAACAAGTCTCAAGTATCAGCCTCTCATCCAGAATGACCCCCAGATTCTTCACCTTAGCAGAGGCCTCCAATCTAGAGAAGCCAAGCACAAGGCCAGTCTTTTCCTAGGTGGCCTCTGCACCCCACCTTGGACCAGACTCAGTCACTAGTACCTCCATCTTGTTAGGGTTGAGTCTTAGCTAGCTTGATGGCTAAGACTCAACCCTGACAAGACAGGTACAGTCTTAAGCCACTTTTACATGGCGCTTACTTGTGCTGTTCAGTTGTGTTTCTGTCCTGTTTCTCTCCTTCCACTGCGCTCACGTGCCACTTGTACACCGAACTCCAGTTTCGGTATATGGCATCTTCCGGTGTTTTGGCAGTGTTTCCTGCCATCTGGTGTCCAGTGGTATCACGGACAATGAATGGAACTTTGGATGGCCATTCTGCCTTGATTACATTAAAAAAACTACAAAATCAATTCAGAATTCATTTAGAGTGGATTTTCCCTAACAAATTCTGCTGAAAACATAAGAGTCAATTGTAAATGTTTTCAACAGAATTTGTTAGGGAAAATCCTCCTTAAATGAATTCTGTATGGAAGTTATCCTTTTTGTAATGTTCTCAAGTTCTGTTTGTAGAAGGTGTTGTAATTGTGGCTCTCAGTTCACTGAAATGATAACAGTTGTGCTGGAAGGGAGAACGTACACAACACATGGAAACGGCATGGCAGATGACGAACCCACTAAAGCTGAGAATGCATTTTGGGGTGAGCGCTCATTTTCTGTGCGGAATGGCTTGCTATCACACACTAGTTCTGTAACAGAACAGCATTTCTGTAACATTTAGCCAACTTGATGACATCCCGTCCTGAATCTCAGACAGGCACAAATTTAGCACCATGACTGCATCTGGCATCCCATGTGCAAATGACAGAAACAGCTGGGTATCATTGGCATAGCACTGAAACCCCAGACTGTACTATTTAATGATCACTCCCAGGGGTATAATGTACACCACAAACAGCACAGATGAGTGGATTGATGCCTGAGGCACACCCCAGAGTAGGGGCTTCAGGAGTGAGGAGAAATTCCCCATCATCACTTTCTGTATCCTATCTCTGAGGAAGAACTCAAACCAGCATCTGACTATGCCAGCAAATTCACAGTACTCCCTGGGATGATCCAACAGCAACCAATGATTCATGGTGTCACAAGCTGATGAGAGATCAAGGAGAACAAGAACTGCCCCTCTCCTTTATCTTGCACCCTAAGAAGGTCATTATACACCTTGACCAAAGAGATCTCAGTGCTGTACCTCAACCTAAACCTGGACTGGAGAGACTCATAGATCTCAAAAGCCATTAGGTGTTCCTCAAGCTGTAGCACCACCATAATCTTAAATAACCTTCCCCAGAAAGGGGAGATCAGAGACTGGTCTATAATTCTCCAAGCAGTCTGGGTCCAAGGATGGTTTCCTTAGGAGATGCCTAATCAGTGCATTTTTTGGTGTGCTTGGAAAGGTCCCCTCCTAAAGGGGCCACTAGACTAACTCATTGAACACTGGGCCCAGAAACCTTCCACACAGAGTGGTGCATCAAGCCCAGGTCCAGCTCACAAAAGGTAGGCTACAACTCCAAGACCACTCCACAGACCCCTTCTACCAAAAGTGGCATAAGTGCTTCCCAAACCTAAGTAGGGCATCTGCTGTTCATTACTTACTTGACCCTGCCAGGTCATGACAACCTGGTTGGGGAGATGCCAGACTAAATCGAGGACATTCTTGCAGAGAAAAAATGAGCAAACTCTTCACAATGAGTGGATTAATTTTCTCTCACTGGTTGCTTGCAGACAGACCTGCTGGAATAGTCTGTCTATAGTTTGGCAGAGTTAAGCTGGTCAATTTCTCCCTGCTGCAATTTCCCTGGACAGAAATGGTGCCTTCTTATGATAAATTGTCCTTTGATACTCACTGCAGTGAGTTCTCAAAGCCAGTCTGTCCTCAACAGCCCCCAATCTCCTAACACAATGTTTCAGCCTCTGAACCTTAGAATTCAGCTCCCTGAGCTCCCCATCAAACCACGGGGATCTGATCTCACATGTGAAATCTTAGGTCATATACAAACTGATATGCCTGCATCGAAAGCTGAGGTATGGCCCAAAATAGATTACATCTACTGAAATTAGAACTTCATAATTTTAGAAAAATTTGCATGAAAGACCCTTTTCTGTATGTATATGGGTGTAGCAATGTGTGTCTCTTAGAATGTAAGAAGGGTCTTTCATACTGGTTGAGCGAAAAGACTGCAAAGCTGAGAGATTCTGTCTGCCCAACCAGCATACAAGACTTTTAATATCATAAGAGAGACACACCACACTAGTTATACCAGGAGTTATACTAGGAGTTATACCAGGAGTTATACTAAGAGTTATACGAGGAGTTATATCAGGAGCTATACTACGAGTTATACCTGGGTTTATACCAGGAGTTATACAATAGTTATATTAGGAGTTATACCAGGAGTTATACTAAGAGTTATACTAGGAGTTATACCAGGATTATTAAGATGTGCAGAAGGCAGTTGGCTCATTATGGTACATCTTCCTCAAAGATGATTCAGTTATTCCCCACAGTTGGCAGCAGAAAACTGTCCAACTTCTGTTTAAAAGCACTGAAGGACTCTACTTCAACCACATCTGTAATAAATCCATTTACATATTATATGGGAGAGGTATACTTATGTACATGGAGTGTTTTGGAAAGCAATTAAAATAAATGTTTTCTTGTTCTTTCCCTCTGTGGCTTGTTGATATCATCCGATATCCTGTACTTTGGGCATGCATGGTGTACTGGCATCCATGTGCAGTTGGCATGGTAGGGCGGAAGCCGCAGGATCATTGGTTCAATATGTTGATGCAGAGCCTATGGGCTACTTACAGAAGACAAAAACAGTTAATTTTTGTAAATTTTTTTGAAGTCTGAATAAGATGCAGAGCATGTGGGGCTCTGCCTCAAGGCCAATTGGATTTCAACAAGTTTGACATGGTGGTGCAGAGGCTGTAGGTTATCTTATTTAAAACAAAAGCAAATTCTAAGACAGTGTGCAGAATAAAGTAACTTGGCTTGTGTTTGTACTGACCGATTTTATTTTGAACGCTGTTTGTCTGTGTAGAAATGCTCTTTTAATGACAGGAACGGAGGGTGTTAGGTCTGCATGGTCTGTGCTGTTCAAAAGTGAAAGCAAGCAACTTTTACTGTTCAGCAGACTGCAAAATCAGGAGCAAGGGCATGTAATATGAGCATAAACAGAGAGCTGTACACAGAATAAGAGGTACAGCTGTACAAAGAATAAGAGCTACGGCTGTTCCCTGCTAAATAGTAGATGGCATTTCATTGCCATATAATGGTTGTGAGAGTGCTGGAATGTTGGGAAATAAACAATCCTGTTTAGCTTAATATGCTGCATGCTTTATAACAGTATTTAGAACCCTAAATAATTTGTAACATTGGTGTTCTAATTAAGCAATATACCATGACAGAGAGTGGGTATATTGATGGATTTACCACACCTGGTGTGGTTCGGTCACGAGGTGCAGCCGAGTGACTTAACCACACCAGAAGTGGTAAATCCACCCATATACCCACTCTCTGTCATGGTATATTGCTATTATACAATTTTCAACTTGTTTTTTGGTTTTATAGTGATATAAAACTTTTACAGTGGGTATACTGGAGGATTTATCACAGTCATGTGATGTGTTTTGACCAATGAGGTTACAGGATTTTCTTACCCCATTGTATAATTCTAAACTAAAGACTGGAACCCATGGATTCTAAAAGGGTTATAATCTCTTTAGAACTACTTCTAACAACTTTAAAAGCAGTTACATTGTATGTTAATACTGCCACTGAGACCATTTGCACAGTTGTATTCTTAGGGTATGAAAACTAAAATAGAAAGTGAGCAGTTCTGATACCGTATGGATAAAAGTGTGACTGCTCTCACAACCATAAGTGGTCTTAGCAGCATTATTAATATATTATTGGTTATGACTGGTCAATGATGTATTAACATTTTAAACATTCTGCCCTGAACATGCCACTTTCTAGGGCAGCTGCATGTGAAACACTCTTCACAGAATGTGAGTGTCTCACACACAGAAAAAAGGAAAGGTTCAATTGGTTGGGAGTGCTCCTTCAAGCTATCATTAAAACACAAATGGGTCGAGAGTGATGATTGAATTTGAACAGTGGGGTCTTGCAGTACTGGAAATCACCCTGAAGTTAGGAGGGCACAACTCAAACCATTACAGTCACAGCTTCTCCCCAACTTAAGAATCACCTGGCAACCATGGTATTCAGACAGATGCTATAAACACAGAGGTCTTGTAAAAACAATAGTGCTGCATGGTTTCTCAGTCATCAATGTTTTCTTCTGGAACAGTCTGGCAACTCAGATGGTTGCTTACATTCATAACATAGAAACGTAGAATGTGACAGCAGATAAGGACTGCTTGGCCCACCTAATCTGCCCATTTTCCTACCTAAAGGATAAGCTGCAGATCCTAGTTAACCAACAGCCTACTTCCTCCTACCCCCCAAATAATAGCTTCCAACCCATGACACAGACCTTAGTAATGCACTGTCAGAACCGGCATACTCCTTCTGCATGCACAGTCTGACATATTCATGGAAAACCATCAATACATATTTGCCTCTCTAGCCTTCCTTTCCAACCAATGGGAAAATCACTTCTCAGTAAGGGCTGCTTTACTGGCAGCTCTCTTGTTGCAGATTTATCCAGGTGTTTGGCTCACTGTGATCAGTCTGTGGGCTTATCTCTTCTTCACATTCATCATGGGTGCAGTCTCTCCAAAGGTGCTGGCTCTGTGCTGAAAACTACAAAATACCTTCTATGCTCGATTCTGCCATCAAGTTCTCGGCAGTGATCTCTTGAAGTTTGGCCTAGGAAAGCTGTGATCTTACCCAGCAGTGGTGAATGTCAGCAAGAGACATTTGGTATTTGATGCTGCCCAGTGGTAACAGAGCCCCTGTAGACTGATGCTTTATGATGAGCACACTACCCTGTATGCAGGCTGGAGGCATCTGCTCCAGGTCCAGCATGCCCTTACTGGCAACACATGGTCATAGTCAAAGCACTTCTGCACAACCCTCACTCGTGGTGGTACTTCTTCCTACCAAATTGTCTCCCCCTGTCTCTAGTTGCCCCTCTTTATACTCCTAAATGGAAGCCACACCCAGCCTAGACAGTACTATGATTAGCCCCCACATACTCCAAATTGTGGAAAGGGTTACTCTCTGTACTAGGTTCTGAGTACTCAGTACTCCATTATTTAGGAATTGTCTTAACAGATTGTTATGTCATAAACATGATTAAGGCATCGCAATCAACAAGCAACAGAAGCAAGAGCAGATGAAGTTCAAGGGACAAAGAACCTATTTTTTGTAAATGTGCTTTGTAAAAAGGAACTAAGTTTCATGCCTGATTGCTTGTTTTGCCAGTGATCCAGGTTCCTATGCCAAGCCTGTGAGGTTTATTGTGAGGATGACGTATTCCAGAAGGCACTTTCCTCCTCTAGGGAGGGAGGACAATGGATTTTGCTGTGATGTAACCACTTATGCAGCTATAGTACATGGTGTAGGTGGAAGCTCTTGGGAAATACGTTTTTTTCATTTATTTTATTTTGTATTTATTTTAGAATTTTTGCCCAGGAAAGACACTGAACTGAGGCTTGTTTCCAGGTGTGACCAGAAGTACAGGGAAGTTAAGTGACTTGCTCCTGGCCACACAGTATGCAAGCGGTGGCTATGGTATTCAAACCCTGTTCTCCAGGTTTGCAGCTCAGTGCTCTTAACCTCTGCACTATACTGCCTACCCCATACAGGATTAGTTAGCATGCATGATGCCTCTGGCCAATAATGCACAGATGTGCTGCTGCATTTGGAAATGAGTATTTTCAGGGAGGCAGAACACAACTTAGAAACATATCCATTGAACGTTCAAACAGCAGTGCCCCAGGTAGGAGTTGAGGCTGTTAGTGCCTAATGGAGTGGCACATGGAAGGCAACCAAGGAGTTAAAAACATATGTCCATAAAATGTATGGCCATCATAATAAATGCACTACAATATTTGGAATATATCTATAACTATAATCTATCTCTCTCGCTCTCTCTCATATATATATATATATATATATATATATATATATATGTATATATATATGTGTATATATATATATATATATATATATATAAAATATCAATTTTGCAAATCAAGTAATGAATAGTTAATATGCAGAAGCAAAACAGGGATTTAACCATTTTTGGGGGGTTGTCCATGGAGAAAACATTTAAAGGGGGTGAAAAATATTATACTCTCACCATCCAGCTACAAGTAGAGCTCTACCTGGTGACCTTAAAGAAGAAACTCCACAAGCACAGCTTGTAGGACTCCTTATAGCCCTTATAGCTCGAGATAAGCTTTGGGCTAAAGCTAGACATTCCAAAGAATCTTCGGATTGGCAGGCCTTTAGAACAGCCAGGAATAACTGTGTGAAAAAACTTCGCTCTGCTAAAGCTAACTATTATATTTCTACTCTCGAACAAGCTAAAGGTAACCCTCATAAATATGGAAGACTATCAAAGCTATAGAAGGACGGCCCATGGCCCCCTCTGTCCCAACAAAGATAGTTCCAGGTGGCAAGATTGTGGAAAACAAGTCCCTAATCCTGGAGGAACTTAACTCCCACTTTGCCACAGCTGGATTAGCTTTTGACTCATCACCTTATGCTGGTGCTGCGGTGAGCCAGCATACCCCTCCCGCCACATCTAGTCCTGCACCCAGCTCCTTCCAACTGCACGAGATAACTTATAAAGAAGTAGAAGATTCTCTTCTTAACTTAGACACCAAAAAGTGCAGGGACGATGGCTTGGAACCCTTTTTCCTAAGGTCAGGCTATGCCCATCTCACTGCCCCAATTCTCCACATCTTCAATCTTTCCATTACATCTGCTGCTGTGCCGTCCTGCTGGAAATCAGCACATATCCTCCCTCTATTTAAATCTGGTGACCCATGCGATGTAAACAACTATAGGCCCTATCTCCATATTGCCTATCCTTTCTAAAGTTCTCGAAAACTGATCCATATTCAGTTAAAACTCACTTGGAAACCTTTCTCTCATCAACCCAGCTCAATCTGGCTTCCGGCTAATCATAGCACAATCACTGCACTAGCAAAAGTAACCAATGATTGGATCTCTGCTATAGATGCTAAGAAGGTAACTGGTGCAGTCTTTTGGACCTCAGCAAAGCTTTTGATACTGTTGATCACAACTATTAGTCAATTGCCTTACAAAGTTGGGTGCCACATACCATACCACCCAGTGGTCCTCTAGCTACCTAACTGGAAGATTCCAAAAGTAAAGGCGGAAGGCTTTTTCTGCTGCCTTGCCAGTTGCAAGAGGAGTCCCCCAAGGATCCATCTTAGGCCCTATCTTGTTTTCTCTGCACATCAATGACTTAGATGCTAACATACCTACATCCAATCTGCACTTTTTTGCAGATGATACTGTGTTGTATACTTCTGGCTCATCGTTATCTGAAGTCAAGGGAGTGCTTCAAGCGGACTTCGCACAACTTGAGCATAATTTAATAAAGGCAAAGCTTCTGCTCAATGCCAAGAAGACTAAAGCGATGATATTCTCCCACAGTGCTGTCTCAGGCCCCCCCAATACTCTTGCCCAAGACTTCATTGTCACCACGCTAAATGAGCCTCTAGAAGTTGTAACCAAATTTAAATATCTAGGTATCTGGATCGACAATAAATTATCTTTCAGTGACCACATCGAAGATGTCTCTAGAAGGTTAAAAGCAAGGTTAGGTTTCTTCTACAGAAATAGGCCCCTTTTCCCCCTTGAAACTCGAAACAAGCTTGTACAGGCCACTTTTCTCCCCCTACTCGACTATGGCGATGTAATCTATTCCTCCACCACTCTTGCAAATCTAAGTAAACTGGACATCCTTTATCACCATGCGTTATGGTTCATTACCAACTCCCCTTACCGTTCGCACCACTGTGACTTATATGCAGCTGTTGGTTGGACATCCCTTACTACTAGACGCCTGCTCCATGCTGGGCTATGGACTCTTAAACTGCTCCTGCAGAAATTGCCAAGCTATCTCTCTTCCCTTATTAGTATCTCACATAGTGCATACTCGTTAAGAAAATCTGACTTTATTATGCTTGACATACCAAGGACCCGGACTTCCTTCGGTAAATGTGCTATTGCATATGCCCTTCCCTCCATTTGGAACCAATTACAAACCGTACTGAAACTAACTAGCACAGTTTCAATAAACTTCTACAAATCGCTAAGTTCAGCCAAAATAAAAGACACCTGTAACTGTCATTAAGTCTCTTCCTTCCCCATGTGCCATATTTATCCACTGGTAAGGTATAATTGATTTGTCATATTAACTGCTTTCCCTTCCCCTTCTACTCCTGGCTTTATCTTTGCTTACGCTCCACTGCTACTCTATCAAATCTCTCCCCCTCCCATATCAATTGTAGACTGTTGTTTGTCCTAGCTGCCAAAATACTGCATATTTGATTTGATTTGATTTGATTAAATCAAATCACACCAGTCATCATGTTTCATTTATCAGTATGTGACCTATAAGTCGCTTCCCTGTCTCATATCAATGTTTACCACCTCCGGTCACCCTATGTGGTACCGTTGTATGTATATCCAGCCTGCATCATGTAACGTGTATTTCATGTATATACCTATCTGTGTTTGTACTTTAAGTGTTTATGTCACAGGACCTCCTTGTGAATGAGCTTGCTCAATGGAGTTTTCCTGCAATAAACTTGAACTTGAAACTTGAACTTGAACTTAGTCTCCACCAGGAAGCAGCAGTGGCTATGATTTGTCCAAGGTTACAAAATGAAGCTGCTTTAACTACCACATCCCCCTCATCACAGAGATTCCAAGTACTGCAAAAATACAATCAACATTTAACCTCACCAAGCTGCTTTTTAAATTTACATTTGTTGGATTTTTCAAGTTATTTACATTACAAAATGTGTATTTCAGAGTTAAGAGAGCATATAAACATAAAGTAAAAAATAAAACATAAATAACCTCCAAATCTCATTTTATTCCTCGACAGTTTTACTCAGTAGAAATCTAAGAGACTGCAAACAATTGTTAAGTTATAAACAGAATCGAGCATTATATAGTTAAAGAAAAATGTAATGTGCCACAAGCATTAGTTGATAAATGCATTTTAGTTTTACTACTTTAAATAAATCATCTCAAATGCAAGACCCACCCATACAGCCTCCTCACCAAGCTGTTGACTGCTTCTTATTTTTGATAACATTCTGTTCATCTAATTCCTTCTACGTCTCTCCCTGGCTAACATTAGGAACAGTGGCAGCCAAGCTCTAAGTACAGATCCTGAAGGTGCTTAGCAACAGATAAGGCTAAATAAACAGAGGCACCCAAAGGCAATAGATCATTTGTCAGAATCTGAATTGCTCAAGTATTAGTCACTTTCAAAACTTACCTTGATGAATATTGTTTATAAATAGAAAGGATTACAGCAGATTCTGATTGGCTAGAAATGGGAAGTCAAATATCTTTGGTATGATCTTTAGGGCATAAAGCACAGACAACTTATCCATTAGCATGCCTGTGTATCTGCGGTTGTTCCCAAATGGTGTTTTTGTCATTGTTTCTGCTGTTCATGGTACATTTTCACCACATTTCCACCATTTTAGGCACTAACAGTCCAGGTAGTCTAAAGACATGGGGAAAGCACAGACTGAGGGATTCCTCCATATGTGCGAATCCATACCAAACAGACTCTGTTCTCAAATAATTAGCGGAGTGTCCGATTACATTCCTCACAGTATGTTCACAGCCATCCTTACTGCTCATCTGGCTGCTATGATAAAATTGTTTCTGGCTGTAATGTCCTCTCCAAAGCTCATAAATTACAGTACATACTCAACGAGTAAGTAATGTACCATGGGATTAATCCTTGCATCCCTGGTCTTAAAGGTAACAGCTTCAACTATTCGGCTATAAGAAAATTTCTTGTTTGCCAAGCTGTTATACAGAAGTCTTGTTCTTTTATTTTTCTTCTTTTTTTCTTCCATATTCTGTTTATACTCCTTTGGCCAGAGCAGGCTGGGCTCCCTTTAGCCCTGCTCCGCTGACCCCCACCATCCAACATCTTCCCAGGACTTAGCTAGTGGCCTAAATACCCCAATGGATTCCACCTCCCCCAGGGTGTGGTCAGGAGTAGGGATGGGTGGACCCAGAAATGTTCTGACCCTTATAATCAGGATCAGGATCTGGGCCAGAGTTCTTACTATTTCTGATTGGTTCTGATTCAAATAAGAACCTTTAGGAAATTAATAATATAACCTAAAAGCATCCACAAACCACATTAAAAATTAGAAGATAAAGTTTTTTTTTTTCAAACATGTGTATATTGGTTTGTGTTCTGACTCCATTTTGTGCATTCTTCTGCAATGTCTTCAGTTTTTCTTGGCTATATAGAGTATACACTTGTGGTCCTTTGCCATACCCTCTGTGTGGTGTATGGTTAAACACACCTATTAACCTCTCTGCCCCAGTATGCACATCCTTGATCCCCATCCCATTTATTGACACCATCCTTCAGTATGAGCATCCTAGGGTCTTCCATCTGTGGAAACCCATGCAACAGTAAATACATCTCTTCTCCTCCCATCTGCTGACACCCACACTACCCCAGTACAGTATGCACACATCTGATTCCACAATCTGTTGCCACCCTACCTGCCTCAATTCTCACATTCCTGCCTTCTCTGTGCCCCAATTCTCACATTACTGCCCCAGTTCTCACATACAGCATCTGTCCGATCCCTGCTCCACTTCTTACATTTGTGCCCCCTTCCTGCCCCAGATTTCACATTTCTGCCCTCTCTGTATCCTTGGTCTCCAATTTATTCACTCCTCTCTGCCCGAGTTAATACATTTCTGCCTCATCCCAGCATAAGTGTTTACATCTCTCCCATTTCTAGTCCCAGCCCTCATGATAGACTGCATCCTGTCAACAGACCCATTCTTCTTCTTCCCTTCCACTATGTGTTTCCTAGTTTTCACTCTGCACATAAGTTGTTTTGCCCCCACCAGTTCCCAGTTGATGCCAACTCATCAATTTCCTAATTTAAAACTAACCTTTTTATCTTTTAGACATCCTGGTCTGACCCACTGAAGTGCTGCTGCAATGAACTGCTTGCTTGCTCCCTCACCTGGCTGACCGCTATGCCACCAATAGCTGTTTGCCTTCTGCTTTGGCTGTCCAACCACTACAAGCCCATATATGCCATGCCACCACTAAAATCTTTTCTGTTTACTCAGCTGGCCAACTGCTCATAGTCCCTTTGCGGCATTTTGGGCAATGCTGATGCCATTTATTTGCTGCATTTGCTACTCTCACACTATCTCAGCAGTGATTCAAGTATTTGGAAGAGAGTGGAACCAGACACAAGCAGCGGTCATCATGCCCAAGAAAAATAAAAAGATTGTCTTTCTTTTTGAGTGGAGATTTACTAGGGCAGGGGTGGTTTCTGCAGCTGGGAAGGACATTCTTAATGTGGCCACATAGGAAAGTAGCTTCAGAAGTGGACCTGGTACACTGACATGTGGAGTTCAGGTCTACCCAGGCCCACCAGATGTCATGGTATCCGGGTTTGTTCTGATTTTCAACAGACCTGTCCATCCATCCCTAATTGGGAGGGCCATCTCCCCCCCCCCCACATAAAGTACAAATCCAGTTCTTGGCCTTCAGGTCCTGCCAATGTGGTAGTTGATGTATCAGTGGACAGGGCTTCATACAAGCCTGTTCTGCCACCATTTTCCTCCATTTTTTCCCTTCCTCATGCTGGTCTGTGCTCACCAACATGCACGTGTGGAGACACATGCACACTGTGGAGTCCTGCAGCACCACTCACTTCTGTCATTCCCATCCTGCACTGCCACCAGACCTCCACCTGGTGGCAGTCATTCAGTGAAGCAAGCAGTCCTCCCTCCCCAGGAGAGGAGAGCAGTCCCTCAGATGCTTGGTCCTCTTCCCCCTTGCCAACCTCCAGCATGGGATATATATTTATAAATGACCTCCCTGTGGATAGCATAAACTGCAAGGCACTCCTCTATGCTGATGACCTCGACATCTACCATAGTGACAGATCCCTAAAATCCTTATCTGCCACCCTCACAACAAACTATGGAGCTGCCCAGAATTGGTTCCTCACAAAGAAACTTCTCATAAATGAGAAAAAAACTAAAGCAATGATCTTTGGTTCAAGGCCATTCCTAGCTAAAGTCACAAGATCAAAAACTTCCCTATTGATTTCTACCCCTGCCAGCCCTCCCCTTGAAACTGTACCTAGTTTTAAATTCCTAGGTGTGACTTTTGATCCATTCCTTACTTTCAGCGAGCACACTAGCATTATTGTGAAAAAAAGTCACCAAATATTGGAAGTAGCCTATCACCACAGTCAATTCCTGACCACCGAGGCCCATCTGGCCATCACTCAAGGAAACCTGCTGCCTCTCCTCAACTATTGCTCCTCCATTTATGCCTCCTTTTCCCCATTGCTATGTGCTCACCTAGTCTTTACTTACAACACCATTTGTCGCTTTGTCCTTCTAGCCCCTTTCTCCACTCACCACTGCTTGCTCTACCAGTCCCTAGGCTGGCTCCCACTGCAAGGTTGCTTTGACCTCACCATGGGTAGCTTAGTAGATTTCTCACTCAGGAACTCTCAGAAGTCACCCTACTCCACCCTCCTTGCTGATAGAATGGTTCCCAGATGCCTTCAGGACTCCTCTGTTCACCAACTAGAAATTCCTCATACTTCAACAGCCATTGGTAGTAAAGTCATCTCTGTCTCTGCCCCTTCCCTCTGGAACCAACTACCTCCATCTGTCAGGTTATCCCCCTCCCATCAGTCCTTTAAATCCAACCTCAAAGCCTGGCTCCTGACTGAAGCCACGTGCAACTGAAACTGATCCTCAACAATCACTAGGGTCGTAACCCACCCTGGTTCACCTCTTGCCCACTCCACATCTAGTCAATGGTGCCCTCCTCCATGCCATTCACTCCTATTCTTGTTCTGTGGTCTAAAAACTACCTGTCCTATTGTCTAACCCAGTGTGAAATCACAGTACTTTAATTTGACAATTGTCTTATACCTGTTTGCTCCTATCTTTCACTCTGATCTTTCAGTATTTACTGTATTCCATTCTAATAGTGAATTTACTTATGAGACTCCACAGATGCTGATTGTATTCTGTATATAATACTGTACTACTATTGCATTGTATATAACTACTGTATATATCATATCACTACTGCACTGTATTGTGTGTTCCTGATGCTTTCTCACGTATAACTGTATGCAAATGAATTTTATGTTTTGAACTATGGATTGTATTGTTATTTGCTGCTGTGTATTATCTGCCACCTTTGTGGCCGGGTCATAACTGGAAACAGTCCTCTGGATCATCTTGCTTACCCGGTGATCAAAGACATACATACATAAATAAATAAATAAATAAATAAATAAAAACACATGCTCATTTCTGAACATGGATCACCAGCATGGCGTGAGATATGGTATCCAGCACCTCAACCATCAGTATCTCTGGGCCAGTAGAAGTCTTGTTCTTTCTATGTTGCAGTCGAAATGTTCGCAACCACATGGCACTCTGTGTTGTTGGGTTACTGAGTCTGTGTATACAGTAGTAGCCCAAATTAACAGTGTTATGGTCATTATTATATTGGTCCCCTCTACTTGGGCAGGCACACCTCAAGCCTTTGCTGGCAATCAAACCTGGGATCCTGAGTCCACAAGGCAGCAGTTCTAACCATTAAGCTAAAAGTAAATCCTCCTAGCTGGGTAATTACTACATTTATTTAACATTCATAGGTGCAGTCTCATGGACTACCACATACAGTGTCTATGCTGTTACAATTACTCATGTTACTGTGTTACTAAGACATTCATAAGTGAAATCTTGTGTACCACCATGCAGGTTTCTAAGTTGTTTAAATTACTCAGCACTACTTTATTTATACTTGGTATTTATACTTGGCATAGAACAGTAGAAGACCATTGGGCCCATATGAACTGGTCCCCACTTTAGTGTTTACACATCAATTATTCCCCAAGAGGCACTTATCAATTCTTTTTTTAAATTCATTCAACATTTTACTACCTACCACGTTTCCTGGTAGTCTATTCCACATTCTACCTGTTCTATTTACAAATGAGTAATATATACCATTTTGTCTTGCAGTTTTCAATTTAATTTGTTTATCATGACTTCTCAGCCTTTTTGACCTATCTTGAATTTTTATCCCCATTTCATTTGCTAACTCATAATCGTATATTATTAAAAACATCATCATTAAATCTCCTCTTTCCCTTCTTTGCTCTAAAGTATACAATCCTGTCCTCTTTAATCTTTTACTATATTCATATTTATTTAGCTTTCCAATCATCTTTGTATATTTTCTCTGCACTCTTTCCACTCTCCCTATTTCATTCCTTGTGTATGGACTACATAGATGGGACCCAAAGTCCAAATATGGTCTAACATAAGACCTATATATGGGTACCATGCATCCTATTGATTTATTCATAAAACTACGCTTCATGTGTCTCACCATATTATTTGCTTTTTGTATAGCTACTGTCCATTGTTTATCAAATTTCAAATCTCTATTGATTATTATCCCACAGTCCTTTTCCTCCACAACTTCTTTCAGTTCTTTTCCATTTAATACATACCTATTTTTACTCCTATTCCCCTTTCCTAAATACATTACCGCACATTTCTCTAAACTAAATTTCATATTATTCTCTCTATCCCAGATTTCTACTTTTTGTAAATCCTTTTTTAACCTTTTCTGCTGCTCTATTGTTCTTACTGGTCCTCCTAATTTAATATCATCCACAAATTTTGCCACTTGATTATTAATCCCCTGATGTAAATCACTAATATATAAAGAAAAACATGTAGGCCCTAACACAGATCCCTGCGGAACCCCACTCCTCACACTATCACCCTAGATAATTCCCCTAATATTCTTACATTTTGAGTCAGATCGCTCAACCAATTCCTTATCCATAATACAACTTGACTATCCAATCCTATTTTATTTAATTTCATAATCAGTTTATCATGGGGTACCTTGTCAAAAGCCTTTTGAAAATTCAAAAATATTACATCTACTGGTGTATTATTTATCAATTCCTCCTTGATCTTCTCATAGAAGCATACATGGTTAGCACCACATGCTCTATTTATTTTAAATCCATGTTGTTTTTTATCTGTATAACTCAATAAGTTAAAACTTTCTTCTATTTTTAATTTTAATATACTCTCAGCTACTTTCCCCAAGATTGAAGTCAGGCTTACTGGTCTGTGATTTTAAACCATTGATCTCTTTCCCTTTTTAAATAAGGGCACCACAAAAGCCTGTCTCCAATCCTCCGGCACATCACCTGTCTTAAAGAACTTGTTAATTATCCAAACAACAATTTCTGATATTACATGTAACACTTCTTTAATATACTTTGGATGTAACATACTGTATCTGGACCTGCAGATTTCTGTATTTTTACCTTGTTTATTTTCTTTCAACTTCTTCCTTTGAAGTGACTATGTCTAATTTTTGTTGGTTTGTATTCACTACTACTTCTTTACATCATTTCCTCCCTCAAAAACTGATCCAAAATACTAATTTACTATATTAGCCATTTCACTGGAATCCTTGATTTCTTTATCATTATTATCTAATGGCCCTATACCTTGTTTGTCTTTCCTCTGTTGATTTACATATGCATAAAAGCTTTTCCCATTGTCCTTTCTATAAACCAAGTTAGCTTCCAATTTCCTTCTTTCATCTTTTATTTTCTGTTTTACTTCTTAACACAGTTTTTCTAATACCTTACTGTATCCTCTGTTTCTAATATTTTCAGTCTTTTAAATGCTCTCTTTTTTGGGGGGAAGCTTTTTTTACCTTACTGGTACACCACAATGGTTTTCTGCCTTTTTTATTATACAGTTTCTTATCTGGCACAAACTCTTTTTACAGATTTAATAACTTGTTTTTCAATTCTTCCCACATTTGTCCTACATTTTTTCCCTAAACTATCCTTCAATTTCCATCTTTTTAAATGTTCTTTAATTCTTTTAAAATCTGCTTTGCAACTGTTTTTCCTTTTATGCATGTGATTTTATTTTTAATTTTAAAGTCCACTATAGCATGATTGCTATTTCCTAAATGTTCTCTTATCTTTATTCCCATAATAACATCTGTTCTATTTCTTAATAATAGATCCAGGATATTTCCTCCTCTAGTTGGTTTATATATTAACAGTTCCAACCCTGTCATTTCTAGAAGTTGAACAAAATTTCCACTGTTTACATTCATACTACTACTGTCCTCCCAGCAGATATCTGGATAAATAAAATCTCCTACCACAATAACATCACTTTCTGTTGCTACATATCCAATTTCCTCATTTATTATTTCATCTATTTCCCTGTTACAATTTGGTGGTCTATAATAAATTCCAAATAGAATCTTTTTATCCACCCCTCTCAATACTTGAATCCATAGTGACACTATACACTCATTTTCACTTTTTTTTATATAAATTACTGTTTATTTCCTCTTTAATATAAATAACCACTCCTCCCCCCTTTCTATTCATCCTGGATTGAGAATATAATCTATATCCTCTAATATCTCTATTCCAATGTACTTCAGGATCCCACCAAGTTTCAGTTATCATACACATGTCTATATTTTCTTGACTTAACATGATGTCCAATTCAGCTTTCTTCTCACATTTAAACTTCTTGCATTAAGCAACTATATTGACATATCCTTCTTTTTACTTGTAATTTGTTGTTTCCTTTTATCTTTTTTCTTCTTTATCCCCAATACACTTGTTTCCCATCTCCCCTTATCCTTTAGTTAATATTTCTGTCCACCACCAATTTAATAACCATCCCTAATTTGCTGCTGCCTTTCTTACTTAGGTGCAATCCATCATTACAAAAGTAAGATGGTTCACAGATGTACTCCTACCAATGTTTAATTCAACCTAAATTGTTATATAAAGTCAACTGCCTAAGCTAGTTATTTAATTTTCTAATTTTAATGTTTTTTATACCAATCTTTTTGTACTGGTAGTATTTCTGAGAAAATTATTTTACATTTTAATTTCTCTGCCTCAGTTTTTATTTCTTCAAACTCTTTCTGTCTCTCTTCAAGTCCTTGATTTTTGATGTTGTTCACCCCTAGGTGCAAGATCAAAATAGCTGATCCATCCCTTTCTCTAATAATATTCCCTAACATTTGTTTGACATCTCTTATCTTTGCCACTGAGAAGCAACTTGTTGTTACAATCTCTTTATTATCCTTTAATGTATATATATCTGTGTATTTCAATATTGAATCTCCCAATATGTAAATATTTATTTTTACGCCATATGCTTTGTTTGTTCATCATAGTTATCAATCTCAGTGTTTTGTTTCCCTTTATTGTGATGTTCTTTTCCCAAATTTAAATTTATGTTGACTTTTTCTCCAGTTGGATCAACTTGTCCTACTTGTCTACTAACTGCAACATCAATCTTTTCACCCTCAGTATGATGTTCATTTTCTTTTAACTCTAAATCTGTATCTCCATTTTAATCACTTCCTAACTCTTTGTCACACTCTTTCCTTCTCTCATCCAATCTATTCTTTGCAGCTTCATCTCCAACATCTAATAGACTCACTATCTCTCTTAACTCATTCCCATTTATTGATGTTTCATTACAACTGATTTCCAAGCTACTTTCAAATTGACCTGTCATATTATCATTTTCTAATATAATTAATAGAGTAAACTTATTTGAACATTTTGCTGAAAAGTTCATTGCTCTCCTTCTTACAGCTTTTTTCTTTTTGGCTTTTCTTTCTACCACCACCCAATCCCCATTTTGTCCCTTTTCTCTCCTCCTTTTCTTTGAATCTCCATCAATTACATCTTCTTGAGTCAGGTCTGTTTGCATTTCCTTATTTTGTGCCTGCAATTGTTGTTTACACATTGATTATTCTTGTTTAACTTTTTCAAGTTTGTCTTGTAGTTTTTTAATCTTACTACATTGTTCACAGGTATCTATTAAGAGCTCATTTGCTACATCCAAATTAATCATTCTGCAAACCAAGCATCTTAAACCCAGTATACCACCCTCTATCCTTACAATATTAGTATCCATTTTTTAATGAGCATACCAGATATATGTTTTTACTTATAATTATCTGCTGCACCTATGTTACCAAAACTTCAATCAACGATCCCTTATAGTGTTTTACCTGTCCCCCTTTTTCTCTGTTTTATTGTTTATGTTATAAAGCTTACCATCAATTGCTGCTATCTGTTTTCTTTTCTCTTATTGAATACTCTCCAACAGGCAACACCTGCTTCTCCGCTTCCCCATCTGATGCCATCAGATGCTGCTGGCCTCTGCCCATGTTGCCTCCACTCTGTGCTCACCTCTGCTCGCTAAAGTCAAGTTTCAGTGCGCTTAATAAGTCACATCACCCGTTGCTTTGGCAACACTCACTGTGTGCTAAAATGTGGAAATTACCTCCCTGCAGGCCAAACAATGTGCATGTTTGTGTTTCTGTCCCCTCATAAAATGGGGGGGGTCAGGAACGCCTACACACAGGTACTATACCTTTCCTACAGACAAAAAAGGGATTTCCCAAAGCACCCTGTGCCTGTATATTAAAAGTAGCAAGCTGCTATCCTCAGACTCTCACTCCAGATGCACTCACTGGAGCTGAGTTTAAGTGCGCTCAGCAAGTCACATCACCCGTTGCTATGGCAATGCTCATTGTGTGCTATAATGTGGAAATTACCTCCCTGCAAGGCCAAACAATGTACATGAGCTGCCTTTAAAAAGGCAGCTCAGTCAACACTCGAGATGGCTTAAGCAGCCTCCTCAAAGCACCAGACACCGGTGCCTGTTTGTGTTCCTGTCCCCTCATAAAATGGGGGTTCAGCAGTGCCTCCACACAGGTACTATACCTTTCCTACAGACAAAAAAGAGATTTCCCAAAGCACCCAGTGCCTGTATATTAAAAGTAACTAGCTGCTGTCCTCAGACTCTCACTCACTACTTTGACTCTTTTACAGCTCTCAGTACTGCTTTGTATAGCCTGTTCCTTTTTCATATACAACACTATGTTCCCTTTCATAGGGTGAAACATCCCATCCTTATTGCTACTGTTATGTCTGCCCTTATCTATTTGCACAGATGCACCTTCAGCTCTTTCTGTGAATCAAGTCCTGGATCACAAATCTTAAAGGAAGCAGCTCTAAGTATTCAGCTATAGAGAAATTAATCTAGGCTACAATAGGGGGGGTAGAGAGAGCTTCTTTGACTTTCTTACTTGTCATCTCATGGACAACCAGTAGAGGTCTCTATTTTGCCATTATAATTACTCTGCAATGCTTTGACTTTGATTTTCTGCTTTCACTACCAGATGTCACTGCTTTACACAGACTGCCTTTTCTCATATATAACACTACTACCCCCTCCCTTTTTTCAATATTGCTTTTTGGCCCTCAATCCACCACCTATTCCTGCTATTCAGATCTTGTTGCTCTGCTGTTGGAGACCCCTGAACCTCTCAGCCACTCCCCCCACTATCACAGCTGGTCCCACTATCACAGCTGGTGGGATCCGCTAGGAGCACAGTCCAATGGTGCCGAAAACAATCATACAGACAGCTTTATTTTTCCTGTTTTCTCCCCCGAAGTACCTACCTTCTCCCCAAGACATAAGGGATACCTGCATCAGCGTTAGATGTTACAGCATTCCAGTGGTGAGAGCTAACTCTGTGGCCCATGTGCTGGTGGTCACTGTGGTGCCGGGACTCACCAGCAACCCTCCCCAACTGAAGTTACCTTAGCTTGGCTTGCCTCAAGATGTGCCATCCTGGGTCTACTCCCAAAACCAGGTCACTAACATGACAGCCTGACATACTACTGCTGGGCCATTGGGGTGGCAATACTTATCCCTTCTGTAATGGAGAAGCATCCTGTATCTTCAAAACCATTGTTATGCCTCTTCCCTCTACTTGGGCCAGTGTTCCTCTTTCCATGCTGCAAATCACATCTGAGAACCTGCAGTCCAAAGGTTAGGGCCAGATCAAAATTGAACACAAAGGAGCAGTTACCCAGGCCCTGAAGATCAAGAAGGGTCTGACCTTGTGTGATGACTGACCAAGCAATAACAGATGGTGGTTTCTCACTACAGAGAATGTCAGGAGTGGTTTCTCTCTGCAAGTGCTATGACAAAATTAAAATTACACCATAGAAATTTAGAAAATGATGTCAGAAAAAGGCTGAAGGTCCAACTGGTATGTACAGTTGTCCTACTCAGCTCTCTACCAGTGGAACTGTGCTGGAATTACATATTCCGCTTCTATGAAATTTTGCAAAACTCTTCCAAAATTTCAAGACATTTTGCCAGTGAATAAGTAGTGTGTGTGTGTTTTCAAATAGCATTAGCACTGCTCAACTGAATTTCTCCACATTTAACAAGTTTCAAGTCCCTTCTATAAAGGGGTGCATTGTAGGGCAAACAAAATGATTCAGAGCCAGTGGTGCAGATCCTACAAAGATCAGCTTAGGGCACTTAACATGTACTCACTTAAAGCAACACAAGAGATTGGTGATATGATAAAGACCTTCAAGTTCCTGAAAGGAATGAATAAGGTGAACTGCAAGGAAATATTGTTCTTTTTAAATCTAGTATATCCATGTGAATAAAGCCAATTTTAATGGGCGACCAGCTATAACAATGATAAAGGGTCTTGCCATTAAAAGGCAGTCCAGCTTGTCCAGTGATCCCAGCCAGTAATAAGAGCATATGTGAGGAAGGGGGGAGGGAAAGGGGAGGGAAAGAGGGATAGAAGGGGAGGGGCCTGCTGACATCACCAGGCAGGAAAAGGTAATATAACAAGGGCAAGCCAGAGCTCCAGGGATTGGCTGGGGGGGTGGATCCCAAAAGGGGAGCCTGACCAGAGGCCTATCAGGGGTATAAGAAGCCAAGACTCAGACAGGATGACCTCTTTTGCTGGGAATTTTTCTTCTGAGAACTCAGCACATTTGTTTGGCAAACACAGGTAAGGCACATGAGGCTTTCAGGCCTAGTAGGCCATGTGATGCATTTGTTGGCTGGCACTGTGGTTTGAAGGTTTTGTCTCAGTTTAGAGAGATTCATGTAACTGAAGGAAGCTGGAGTTTTTTATTTTCATGCTTATGTTCATAAGGATTAATATTTCTGGATTTCCCCATTGGGGCGTGGTGCCTAAGAAGGTGGAAGGGGAATTTTGTTTGATACATCATCTATCATATTCAGAAGGCTCCTTGGTGAACAATGGCATTTGGGGCAGTGTTGTATACCTTGTTGGAGCAGGCAGTAGCACTAATTAAAGCAATCAGGGGGCATGGCTGGTGAAGATGGACTTTGAGTTCGCATTTCAGCTCTTACCCGACAGGCCAGCAGACTGGGATCTGCTGAGTTTTCAATTCCAAGGTCACATGTATTTTGATAAATCCATGCCCATGGATTGTTCAGTGGCCTGCTCCACATTTGAGATGTTCAGTTCCTGGATACAGTGGGTTTTCAGGGCCAGGTATGGGCACAGAGGGTCATGCATTACTTGAATGATTTCCTTCTCACTGAGGAAACAAGAACAGAGGTGCACAAAATGCTGAGGGACTTCCAGAGCATGTGCCAGTGGATAGGGATCCTGCTGGCACAGGGCAAGACAAAGGGTCTGGCTCAGAAGTTAGAATTCTTGGGCATAGAAGAGGACACTGAAGAGGGTTGCTTTTGGCTGCCTGGGAGCAAAGTGGCATGGCTGAAAGGTTTACTGGCCCAGGTGTGGGGGAGGCAGAGGGTGCTGCTGGTACAAATACAGCAACTGCTGGGGCACCTTAATTTCACCTGCAAGGCCATTAGCCCAGGCAAAGCATTTACAAGAAGACTAGAGAGGGCCACAGGAAAAGCCAAATGGCTGCACCACTGGGTGGATGTCTCTAAAGGGGTTCAGGAAGACTTTGGGTGTGGGAGGAGTTTCTCAACAGCTACAATGGGGTGACATTCTGGCAAGACAAGTGGGAATAGAATATGGACCTGGAGCTGTTCATGGATGCCTCAGATGCCCTGGGAATGGGGGCATACTTTCCAGGGGAGTGGATGTCAGATCCATGGCCCGCAACTTGGGCAGAAGGGGGGTTGCTGAAGGACATCACTTTCTTGGAGATCTTCCCGATATGGGTAGTCCTGGAAGTATGGGGGAGAGGATGAAGGGGAAGCACATCTTGTTTTGGTGCGATAACAAAGGGGGGGTAGAGGTGATTAATAGGCAGGGGGAAGACAGAGACAGTGGGCAGGCTGCTCAGGCATATGGTCCTACTCAGACTACGCCTGAACTTGCCTTTTAAAGCACAGCAAATTGAAGGTTTGAAGAATGAGGTGGCTACCAGTCTGTCCTGTTTACAGCTCAACAGGTTTCAGGAGCTGATGCTGCAGGCAGAGGCACATAGGACCAGGGTCCCAGACTGGTTGTGAGAGGTTGGAGGAGCACAGCCAGGGCATTGTACCAAGGCTCATGGTCAGAGAACACACTGAGGATCTCCAAAACAGGGTGGGCAAAATTTCAGGGCTTCAGGGAGAAGCACGGATGGAACAAGGGCGAACCAGTCCAGGACGGACAGGTAAGGAGGTCCGTGGTGGAATTGAGGGAGACAGGGCTGGTCTATGCCACAGTGGTCGTGCACCTGGCTGGCATCAGCTGGGTATTCCAGGACAGGGGATGGCCCAATGTGGGGGCAAGTAGAATAATAAAACACATGATGGCAGGGTGGCGTAGGGGGCAAGGGGTCAGGGTGGATGGAAAACAACCCATAAGGGGGAATTGCTGGTAAGGATCTTGGAGGCCACCCAGAAGGTATGCACATCGGCCCATGAAAGGGTTCTTTTCCAGACCATATTTGTAGTGATCGCTGCAGGGGCGTTCCAGTGTGGGGCAAGTAGTGGCCCTGAGAAAAACGGCCTTAGATCAGGCATTGCAGTATGAGGATATCCAGTGGGGGCAGGACAGGGTGGTCATCATCCTATCCAGGTCCAAGACAGACCAGGGAGGGAGGGGGACACAGGTGTCACTGGTGAGGAGGCCACAGTCAGCCAGCTGTGCTGTGAGTGCTCTAGAGGAGTATAGAAATACTCAAAGAAGGGTGGGGGGGATGCTGTTCCAGCATGGGAACAGGTCCCCAGCCACTGATTTCCAGGTAGGGGTGGTCTTCAAGAAGGTGCTGGCATTTGTGGGCGAGGACCCCAAAACATTTGCCCCACACTAATTCAGGATTGGGGCAGCCATGGAAGCAGCAGATAGAGGGGCTGCAGTGACAGAGATACAAGGGGTGGGGTGTTGGAGGTCCAACAGCTATGGGAGATATGTGAGAAAATAATGACAACTCAAGCTGTGTATTTTGTTTCCATGGCTGGTTCCAAGAGAAAAATCTGGATAGCAGGGCACTCCTTCATGTACTGGGCTGAGAAGTTTGTGGTAGCCACCTCCAGAGGAGCAGAGCTGAGATTTAACACAGGGCATATAAGGGTGCTATGGAATGGCATCAGGGGCATGGCGTGGGTGCAGCTCATGCCATTGATGGAGGAATTGAAAGTACAATGGGGCACCCAGACTGCATTGTGATACACCTGGGGGGAATGATTTAGGGAGCCTGCCATGGGGAGCAATTGGGCAAAACATCATGGGAGACCTAGAGAGATTAAAGGGGTGGTGGCTGAGGGTATTGATCGGCTGGTCCGATATCACCTCCTGAAGGGTGTGGAGATGGGTGCAGGATGTTAGACTGATAGAGAAGGTCAGAAAGCATTTGAACAGGAGGGTAGCTAGGATGGTAATAGAGATGGGGGCATTCATCTGCAGCACAGGGACATTTCTTTTGACCAACCTGAAGTGTTCAGGTTGGATGGCATCCACTTGTCAGAGTTTGGGATGTGCCTGTTCCTATGACCTATTGGGGTGCTAGTGCACCAGATGGCCAGGACAGGGATGAGATACTAACCTGCAAAGGGGAGCCCCTCCGTCCATCGCAAGCTGGAGGAGGGGCAGTGGAAGGAAGGAAGGAAGGAAGGAAAAGGGGGGAGCAGGAACATGGGAAAAGGGAGGAGAAGGGAGGATACATGGGCTGGGGACGAAGAACCCAGATATGGTGGTAAAACAGGGAGGGGGATAGGTCCAGGCACCAGATTCAGAAGTGTCCAGGCCTGGAGGGCGAAAGCCCGGGAAGTGGAACGGCCTGTTTCTGGTGTTGAGTAGGGGCCCAGATTCACATTGTCTGGGCCCTGAAAGCAAGATGGAAGAAATGACCAGAAGAAGGACAGAGGCCAGAGCCAGAACAAATTGGAAAGAATGTGATGTAAATTGAATTGTGAATATTAGAGAGCTTCCATTTCAGGTTTTTATGTATTAGAATAGCTACACCTCTTTTTTTTTAGAGGGAGCAGAGGCTGCATATACTTGACTGACCAAGTCACGTTTTAGCCTTACGTTATCTGCATCCAGTAGTTTAGTCTCTTGCAAAAAGGCAATTTGTGCCTTATGTTTTTTAAGGTGACTAAGAACTTGCTTATGCTTGCTTGGCGCATTAAGTCCCTAGACTCTCCATGTGTAAAATGTTAGGTTAGCCACATGGTCTGAAGTTAGGAAGTTCATAATAGAGTAATTGTAATGTCAAAGGACACCTGTTGTCAGGCACCATCGGTAAAGGTATACAGATCAGAATGACATAATAAGTGATTGCAAGATGGATGTAGACAGGGCTATATAAAATATTGAGAGAATATTAGCTTAACAGGGTTATCAGATTTCTTTTCCTGCAACTCCCTATTTTTGTTTTAGTTACTATAATTATAAACAATGAAACTATATAACAAAGTAACATTAAAGCCATCTGAGATGAAAAGAGAAAAAAAGGTCAGTCCAAGAAAAAGAGAAAAGGGATCAAGACCACATCTCTGTTCTCTGGGGCAAAGATTAGCAACCTAAGGGGATTGAATAGTATGATAAATAAAATCCAATATTCCTTATTCTATTGTCCAACTTAGAACTATATACTAACAGTAGAAAATGTCACAATCTAACTAGTTAACCACTTAGTAGCAAAAGAGAATAACACTTGTGATTATACAGTAGTACTGATATTAATCTGGAATTTAAGTAAAAGACAATAACCATGCTTGATCTGCCATCATCTGAATTATTAATAAAACCAGGAAATATGTTTGATTATGAAAACTACAACAAGAAGGAGAGGGTATGGAAGGGGAAATGAGAACTGGAGAGGAGAAAAACGAAGAAGAAAAAAAAGTTATCCAGTCAACCTATAAATTCAGATATAATGCTGGCTTTTGATGGTAATTAAGAATGAAATAAATTAAATAACTTCTAAAGTTTCCATAAAGTAATGCCATGTAGATTAATAGCTCTTAGAATATACAATATATAGAGGGATTATTATGTATACTCTAATTTAGCAAAAAGAAAATTGCAGCTGGGCTAAGTGTATATAAAGTGATTAATTATCCCAGTCCCATAGAGTATAAGAGTTGAAATTGAATTCCCCTGGGATAGGAAGCTCCAGCCCTGGGACACAAATATTCATGGGGCACAGTGAGCATATCAGTAAAATGCATTTTCACAATGTTGCTTTAGTGTTTTGCCACCATTGCGAATATAGGTGGGCAAATAGAACTCTTTTATGGCCACTTTATTGGCTTTAACTGTTTTGGCCCAAGTGGCAGGGATTCTATTAAATGCCTGTACACCACAGGGTGAGCAATGCTGTTTCCAGCTTCTCGATAGCCACGCTGTTGGCTCATTTGTTGCAGGTGAGATTTTTCCCCTGTATTTGTTTTTGATTCGGCAAAGGCTCTGCTCGTTCCTTGTATTTTTTTAACATTTTTGAACATTAGCCAGAAAGGTTTACTAAGATTTCTACCTCAAATTAAGAAGAAAGTGTTGATAAAAAAACTGGGAAAAGTTGTTGCTTTGTTTGTTTTGTTTTTTTCTATGGCAAAAAACTGACTGCATTGCAATCTATATACTTAGGTTTTGAATAGTATACTCAAGGATTCAGCAATAGGAACTTTTGGAGTGGCTCTGTTGAGTGTATTTTCTAATAATGTGCTTAGGGATTATTTGCATGTGAATAAATTCATTTTTTAAGCAAGAAAATGTTTGGTCCTGCTTTTGCGATTAGAAGTGCTGACCCAATTCCAAAATACTTTTAGGAATTCTCTATGCCTGATCTCAACTCCTCTTCCACTCTTCCTATACAAATGGGTGTCCCCCAAGGGTCCATACTTAGCCCACTGCTTTTATCTATGTTCATAAATGCCCACCCTGCAGACAACCTTAATTGAAATGCCCTTCTCTAAGCTGATGACCTTGTCCTCTATCACAGTGACAAGTCACTGGACAACATCTCATCTACCCTATCACTAAACTATGCCTCTGCTCATCATTGGTTTCTCTCCAGAAAACTCCTTGTCAATGAAAAAAAGACAAAAGCTGTGCTCTTTGGCTACAAACTTTTTCTTGCTAAGGTTGCTAAAGCCACCTCCTCCCTCCTTTTATGCATCTCAGCTGGTCCCCCCCTCGAAAATGTCTCCTCATTCAAATACCTTGGGTATACCCTTGACCCCTCACTTACCTTCTCTGAGCATGTAAAGAGCACGGTGCATAGGATCCTCCAAACATTGGGTGTCACTTACCGTATCAAACAATTTCTGTCACTCGCCGGTCATCTGTGCAAGGAAACCTATTGCCCCTCCAGTACTACTGCTCCCCTCTCTACTCCCTTGTGTTCTCCTCACCTAGTTCTCGACTAGCCACAACTTATAACTCTATCTGTTGCTTTGTTCTTCAAGCCCCCTACTCCACCCACCACTGTGCTCTCTATAAATCCCTAGGATGGCTGTCTCTCCATGGCTGCTTTGAGTATGCCATGGGTTGTGTTGCTGATAATGCGCTCAGGTGCAACAATAAGTTCCCATATTCCTTTTTGCTTAAGGACCAGGTTATTTTCAGGAGCCTCAGGATATCCTCTGAGCCTCCCCTGGAAGTGCCACGTGTCTCCACTTTTATGGGAAGTAAGGCTTTCTCTGTCTCTGCCCCCTCTGTATGGAACAGGCTATTGTCGTCTACGCGATTGTCCCCCTCCCACCTGTCCTTCAGAACAAACTTACGGGTCTGGCTCTAGTCTGAATCCACTTGTAACTGTTTCCAGGTCAGTAAAAGGACATGGAATCTGTCTTGATATAAGATGGATGTGTCTCTTTTCCCTACCACCCATCCCCACCTCTCTATCCCCACCTCTGTCTCCCTTACTCCCTACATATTTAACAAGCTGCAAGCCCTGTCCAGACCTCCATTACAGTCCTTTCTCACTCTCCTGGTATTCTGCACTTTCTAAGTGTCTGGAGCACTAGATTTTTGGAGCAATTTGTCTGGAATGCTAGTCTTTTCCCAAGTACATTATTCGCTTGTTTAATATGTTATGACTGCTTTGTTGCACTAGTCATTTTATGTTATTATGTTTAGCTCCTGGTTATTTGTGTTTAAATTTGTACATGCACTTGGTGAACTTGTATCCCTACTGACCTCATGTTGAGATAATGTATATTCTGCTTTGAATGCCATTTCCTATGCTTAAACAATGTTTTATGCCTCAATTTTCTGTATGACGTTACTACTGTATTCTCTGTACTTTAATTGTGTTATACTATGTTGCTGCCACCTTTGTGGCCCGGGTTGTGATTGAAAATGGTCCTTTGGATCAGTTCACTTACCTGGTTAACAAAAACATAGATATATAAATAAATAAATACATAAATCAATAAATGCACCAAAAGCCATTTACCTGCCATAAGCATACACTACAGAAGCAGGCTGTGTGTAATTTCAGGAACTATAATACGTATATCACATTTTATCAGATAACATGATGTTTGAGCCAAGAATTGGATGGCAGATGACCATTCTAGCAGTACTGTGTGAAATTCTAACATGACACTGTGAATTAGCTTATAGGATGCTATATTGATACATCAAAGTTTTAAAAGTGGCTGTCCTGTTACTAGTTAATTATGGAGGCAGAATTTGTGTTGAAGCTGAGTGACATCACCAGGTGGCCAGGAAATTGTGGGTCAATGATACGAAACTGATTACACTGCAGTTTTCAGAAAGTTAGCTAAACTCTCAGCACAGTCACTCAGAGTCATTCTGGTTTTGGTATTGTCCTGAGCACAATAGAACAACTGCTGGGCTGTTACATAAGGACTGAGATCTTTTACCAACCAAAGATTCTCTGAACTTTGAAACTCATCTTTAAGTAGAGACATAGTTAAACAGTTTTAAGGCATTTATGTACTGTATACTTTCCCATTTGCTTCTCGTACTGCAACCTAAATTAGTATATGTTCTCTTGTTCTTGTAACTGCATTTAATTATTTTAGTAAAGACTTTTGTTTTTCTAAAGAATTCTGCCTGCGTGAGATTCCTTATATTGTATGTGTGATTATAGAAGTTCTATTACAAATCTGTGACAACTCTTTATGCTTTGAAGGGTGATGGATAGCAATCAAATTGAAAGGGTCTGTGGGGACATCTGGATGGATTTTGGGAGAATACCAGAGTCTCATACAAGTCTGCAGGGGGTGTGAACTGGGCTATTGCATGTCCTGTATGGTGAAGACCAAATCAGGTGGTGCACTGCTACCCTGAAGAGAGTGTAAAACTTGGGCCTTCCTCCTGCGTGTAATAGCCACAAAAAGGGGTTCATATTTGGCCTCAAGACTGGTATTGTGCACTGATCCAAAGTATAGAAGGATACTCTGGGACCTAGTGGTGAGTGTTCAGCTGTAAATCCAGTGAGCACTCTGGAGACACAAGAAGGGTATCCCTGTTTTCCTCCTCCCTGTTATGGATTGCACTTAGGGGTAGGCACTGTGAGCTCAGTGATCTGACCCTCATGAGTGGGTTTGTGACAATACTGAGTACATGACTGTACAAAATGTGGAGGTAAGCCTACAATATCATGGAGACTGTACTGTACTCGTTCATATCTTCATTACAGTTTTTTTAATTAGAAACATAGAAACATAGAATTTGATGGCAGATAAGGATTGCTTGCACCACCTAGTCTGCCCATTTTTCCTACCTGTTTCATATACCACAGATCCTAAAGGATCTGCAGCTCCCCTCTCTTTCCTATTGCTAGAGTTCCTTTATGTCTGTCCCATCCTTTTTATAATTCCCCTTCTCTTTTTACCACTACAACCTCTGCTAGGAGGCTGTTCATGGATCCACCACCCTTTCCATGAAAAAATACTTTCTCACGATTCCCCTAAATGTATCCCCCTCTATTTTTATATCATGGTCCCTTGTTCTTGAACATCTTTTTTTTTTTAAAGATGCTACCCTCCTGTACCTTATTTACACCCTTGACATATTGGAAAGTCTCTAGCATACACCCTCTCTCTCTGTCTCCTCTCCTCCAGGGAATACATATTGAGATCCTCTAGTCTCCCCTTAAATGACTTTTGGTGCAGCCCCTGCACAATTTTTGTTGCTCTCCTCTGAACTTCTTCTACTCTGCCTCTATCCTTCCAGAGATATGGCCTCCAGAACTGGACACAGTACTCTAGATGAGGTCTCACCAACATTTTATACAGTTGCATTACCACCTCTTTCTTTCTGCTGGAGATACCTCTCCTTATGTATTCCAGCATTCCATTGGCTCTCCTCAGAGCCTTCTCACATTGGTTGGTAACCTTTACATCATCAGATATGATTACTCCCAGGTCCCTTTCCCATCTTGTTGCCATCCCCCATCATGGACTCCTTCCCTACATTTCTGTGCCCTAAGTGCATGATATTTCAACTCTTTGCATAGATTCTTAGTTGCCACACCCTTGACCACTCCTCAAGATTGCTTAGGTCTCTTCTCATTTTCTCTAGCCCTCCTGGAATGTCAACCCTGTTACAGATCTTTGTGCAGTCTGCTGTGAGACACATCTTCCCTTCCAACCCATCTGCAGTATCGCTTATGAAGACATTAAAGAGGACTCTTCCAAGCACTGATCCCTGTGTGACCCCACAGGTCACCCCCCTCTCTTCAGATTGAACTCTGTTTACCACCACCCTCTGTGTCCTATTGCTCAGCCAATTTTTGACCCAGTCTACCACCCTAGGACCCACTCCCAGTCTGCGCAGCTTGTTTACTAGCCTCCTATGTGAGACGGTGTTGAAGGTCTTACTGAAATACAAGTAGGCCACATCCACAGCTCCTCCATAATCCATCTCCCTAATCACCCAGTCAAAGAAGTCTATCAGTTTTGTTTGATCAGATCTTCCTGCTGTGAATCCATGATACCCCGGATCCTGTTCATCGCTGGATTTGAGATATATCACAAACCTTATTTTTAGTAGTGATTCCATTAGTTTCCCCACAACCAAGGTCAAGTTGACTGGCATGTAACTGCCAGCCTCCTCCCTGCTCCTACTTTTGTAGAGATGGACTACATTCACCCTCCTCCAGTCCTTTGGTACCATACCTGTTTCCAGTGAACTGTTGAACAGGACTGTTGGTGGTGCTGCCAGCACCTCCATGAGTTTTTTAATACTCTGGGACATATCCTGTTCAGTCCCATTGCCTTGTCCACTTTCAGATTAGCGAGTTCCTTTAAGACTCTCTCCTCCATAAATGGATTGGTGTCCACCTCCCTCCCAGTGGTGCTTCCATCACCTAACTTTGTTCCCTCAACTTTCCCCTTCTTCTGTCAATACTGAATGAAAATACTTGTTCAGGATTTCTGCTTTTTCTTGGTCTCTCTCCTCACACTTCCCTCCTTCCCTTTGTAGTTTCACAGTCCCACTCTTAGTCTTTTTTCTTTCTCTAAGGTACCTGAAAAAAAATTCTTCTCCTCTTTTGTTATTGCCTGGGCTATTTTTTCCTTTGTTTGTGCCTTTGTGCTCCTGACTGCTTTCCCTGCCTCCCTCTGATTTTCCAAATACAGTTCCTTGCCTTCTTGCCTCTGTGTTTCCTTGTACCTCCTGAATGCCACCCTTCCCCCCTTACCTTCTCAGTCACTTCCTTTGAGAACCATAGTGTTTTTTTCTTTCTCTTTGTTTTGCTTACTTCTCTAATGCAATGGATTGTTGCCTCCACTATGGCTCCCTTAAGATTCTCCCATTGCCCCCCCCCATTTTCTCCTTCCCTGCCAGTGATTTCCTAGGACATTCCCCCATCTTTGCAAAGTTGGCCCACCTGAAATCTGGGACCCTTGCTTTCATGTGGTTTGACTCTTCTGCTGTTCTCACATTGAACCACACTGTACTATGATCACTTGATCCCAGATGGCTCCCCACTTTTACATATGTAATTTTGTCCTCTATGGTAAGTACCAGGTCCAAAGTCACTCCTTCTCAGGTGGTCTCCATCACTGGCTGTCTTAAGCATGCCCCCTGCAGGGCTTCCAGGATGTCTCTTTTCCTGGCTGATGATACAGCCTGGTTTCTCCAATCCACATCCAGCAGATTGAAGTCACCTACCTGCAGCACCCCCTTTAGCTGTCCTTCTGTGGATGGCTTCAACAAGTACCCTATCCAGCTCTTCCACTTGTGTGGGAGGTTTGTAGATCACATCAGTGGGAATGGCAGTGCCATTTCCCATCTCCAAGGTGATCCAGAGTGCCTCTGTCTCTCCCTGAATTACTTGTACTTCAGTTGCCTTAACTCCTTCTCTGATGTAGATAGCCACTCCTCCTCCTTTTTTACCCACCCTGTCCCTCCAGAACAGAGTGTAATCTGTTATTGTCATATCCCAGTCATGGTTCTCCGTGAACCATGTCTTGGTAGCAGTGACAATGTCTGGGTCCACCTCATCCATCAGGGCCACTAGGTCTGGGATTTTATTTCCCAGACTGTGGGCATTTGTGTGTATGGCCTTCCAGTTTTTTACTGCCTCCTCTCATAATAACTCCCCTCCTATCCCCATGCCTTTCCTCCATATCCCTCTTATCCTTACTCCACTTCTGCCTCTTCTCTACATTTTCACCTATTTTGGTTTTAGTTATCTTTGGTGATTTCTCAACCTAAGGACTCTCTACTGTCTGTATCATTTTGGGGGCTGCTGTTTGCTTCACCCAGCTTATTTCCACCACCCACCCAGGCTAGTTTAAATGTTTGCTGATTAAACATTTAAACCTCTCACTGAGGATCCCGGTTCCCCCCTGGATATATGCAGGCTATTGCCCCTATACAGGCCTGTATCCCTCCAGGTGGAACCACAATCCCCAATGAAACAAATCCCCCCACTCCTCACCAGTCCTTCAGACATGCATTGATTCTCTTGGTGCAGAGTACCATGTTTTCACCCATGCCCTTGATGGGTAGCATTTTATTTATTTATTTATTTATTTATTAAATTTTGGTGACCGGGTAGGCTCACTGAGCCTGAAAGGTCCCTTTTTCAGGGGCGACCCAGGATAACAATGCAAGATAAAATACAGTGGAGAAAAACTTTTGAGCACATAGGTTGTTCAAGCATAAGGTGGTTACAGACATGGTTATCATCATGACACAGATTTGCCTTGGTACTACTTGGCATAGTGATATACATGAGGTAGCATTGGTCCCTAGGTGTCCAGATACTAGCGGGAGGTACATGGTTGGCTCACCTTTGGGAAGGTTTGATGCAGAAAAAGGGGATACCTTAAGAGCCGTGGCAGTGGCATGCACTTGTGGCCAGTATATGGGACTTGAGCCTGGTGCAGAAGTTTGTGAGTGAGGAGGCATCCTGGACTTGGGGGGGGGAGCTTGTTCCATAGGCTGGGGGCTTGGCAAGAAAAGGATCTGCTGCCAGCATTGGTCCGTACTCTGGGGACTTCTAGTAGTGTTCATTCTGATGTCCTTAAATTCCTAGGGTTGTGTTTAATGGTTATAGTTCCAGCTATGCTTGGTGGAAGATCTCTGAAAAGGCTACAGAGCATGCCACAGAAGACTCCTCCCAAAGTCCCTGAACTGCTCCTGCACTACCCTAGCCTCACCACTTGCCAGGCCATTTTATTCCCAGGTGGACAACGACATCTAGCTCAGCCTCTTGTCCTGCTGCCCCAGTGATCCTTAGGATGCACTGTCCATCTCTCCAAGCTATCACACTGAGTAGACACTTGATCTCCCTTACTCCCTCCCTCCCTTCCTGGCCCCACATCTACCCGCGATGATAGAGTCCCACACCTGGAGTTGCTTTCCTCTGGGGCCCTCTGCCTCTCCCCAGGTCTCCACCATGGCGGATAACCACATCCTACTTGGTAACTACTGTGGGTGTCTCTCTGGGACAGTTCCACCCTGCCAGAGCAGCATAGGATTTATGGCATGGAACCATAGGAGGGATGTGTCTCTTCCAATTGCCTTCACCCTTCCTGAGGCCACCATCATGCAGCCATTCCTCTTCCCTGGTGACCACTGAGGCAGCAGAAGTGGACTTGCTGGTCCCTGGGTGGCGGAGAGGTTACCCAAATCCTGGACAACTTGGTCTGGAGATGCGCAACTCTGCCCTCAGCCCAAAGAGGTGCCTGCAAATGGTACAGCCCTGCAGCCTCCAGAAAGTCTCCCTGAAGACTGTTGCCCCACAGTCACTGCACTGCAGCACTACCATCATGTCTATAAGTGTCCTTCCTGCTTTAGGGTATTCTCTCTCTCTCTCTCTCTCGCTCTCTCTCTCTCTCTCTCTCACTCTCTCTCTCTCTCTTCCACGTTCTCTCCTCCCTCCTCTACTTTCCTTCAGGAAAGAATTAGTTGCAGTTGTGCCCTGTAGCTGTTTCTATGTGTTCCAGTGAACCCACCCTTCTTGCCTCTACAAGAAGAATCTCTCTGCTGTCAATCCCCCATAGAGTATATAAAAGTGGAGCTAGCTCCAGGTGGGTAGAGGGGTGGAGGGAGGGAAGTACCATTTGTCTAATTATGTCAAAAAAAGAAACAAAGGAAAGAAAGCTACAGATAGCAAATGTGTAAGTGTATAAGTCTAATGAATAAATGATAATGAAATTTTGTGCAACAACTTGTATTTGGAACTACAAGTTCTAATAGTTCTTATTGCTATTTTATGGCTACAGTTTTGAAGGGACACTGTCAACCTTTTTTTTTGCATCACATTATTTCTAGTTAAAAACTCACATTTTATGATTGCTTATCTTCTCCATAATTAATTGATGTTGCTGGTTGTTTTATCTGACTTCTTTCATAGTAGACCTGAAATGCATGTTAATAGTATAATCGTACCCAACCTTGTTTTGTTTAAAATCCTTGATCTACTCGTATTGCATACTTTCTGAACATTAGAAATGTTGGCAAACAGTGCAACCACTCATGATGCAATAGTCTTCATTCCTCCCACTGCATAGTGAGTGACTAGACTGTGTTGAGGGGCTTCTCAAATCCAGGAAAGATGCAGTGGGAGTTGATTAAATAATCTAAGCAGCCATTTTTGTGTGGTGACACCAGCATAGTGGGCAGTCTATTTTTCACTTTTTAAAAGAAAAAAGGAATCAGAATTAAAATCCAGGCTATGTCAGTAGACTCGATAGAATGTGAACAATCATAACATTTGTTTTTTTTAAATAAGGGATATTTCAAGGCCTAAGGGGGTTGACAGTCTCCTTCTAATCCTAAATACTTGTTTAATTTTTACACTAGGATTCTAAAACTCATGTCCCCTTTTCTCAGTTGCATTGTCTTAAGATTAGGGGGTTTCTGTTTAAGTGGACTATAGCTGTGTGAGCCAGGAAACACGTGCCTTGCAGAGATGTTAAGAAAATGTTGAAATTTCATGTTGTTTTGATAAGTTCAGTACAGTATTTGCTTTTTCCAGTAATAGTTTCAAGTTGAATGCTTGGTACTTTTATGTTCCGGTGATCACAGAAGATTACTTCTTAGAGATGGGTGAATGTTTTCAGAAAAAAATCAATCTCCATGAAACCTAGCTGGTTGTAAAGTACTGAACTGACCCTTCAAAAATGGTTTGAACTGTCTGATATAAGAAGTATCCAAACAATTAAACATGGGGAACCTTAGAATTTTCTGTGTTTGATCACCCTGCTTATTTGAGAAGGGAGAACTGATGGACTTATTGTCTCTTATGACCATAAACGGCTATGCTGCTAAGTTAACACAAAGGCATATGCTGATTTTTTTCACTAACATCCTTTAGTGACATGTTATTTTATAGTAGAGCCAGTGAATTCCAGACAATGGTGGAATGTCTGCATTTTTTTTTCACCAAAATGCTTAATTTTGAACAGTGTATCAGAAAAATCACAGTTTTGGTTCAAACTTCATCCAAAATGTTGCTTTTACCTATATTGTCTTTTTCCATCCATAAATTAAAAAAAATCCAATTTATTCAAAAACTTGACAGAAAACTCTCTTACAAAGGACAAACACGCAGGTAGAGAACAAAAAACCTACATTTGCTACACAATACAGTCCGACGGCTCCTGAAATTGGTAAAATCATCCAAAAACATTGGAGCATTCTTGAGCCTGATCCCAGGCTAAAGCCATTGTTTGAACAGAGACCAATAATTACATATAGACATGGCAAAAACTTAAAAGACAGCCTCATTCATGCAACCTTACCACCAGTACAGAGCAATAATATACAGCTACCACAACCACCAGTAGGAAATTTCCGATGTGGCTATTGCACACACTGCTCGAACACCCTCAACACCAAGTCCTTTGCCCACCCCAGGTCTGGCAAGAGATATGACATCAAACAGTTTGTAAACTGCAGTACAAGTGGTGTGATTTATTTGCTAATTTACCCATGTGGGCTAGGATATGTGGGACAGACAAAATGCATGCTAAATCTCAGAACTGGTGAGCACAAAGCAGCTATTAGAAATAGCAATCTCGATTACTCCATGGCAAGACACTATATTGAGGAAGGCCATGGATCACCGGCATCCCTCAAATTTGTTGGCCTGGAAAAAATCAAAGTTGGGATCAGAGGTGGCAATTTGAAACAAAACCTAATACAAAAAGAGGCATTCTGGATATATACTCTGGGCACACTTTCTCCTGGCTGCCTTAACGAAGATATCCCTCTATACAGCTACCTAACCTAAGTACCATATACTGTTTCAAGAAATATTCTGTCTTAAATTGGTCATACCAACATGACTTTTTGGCTCTGTCGGTAATGAACTAGTTCACTGCCCTTACACACAGGCTTTAGAAACATAGACTTTGACGGCAGATAAGGACCACTTGGCCCACCCAGTCTGCCCATTTCCCTACCTACTGGATAAGCTGCAGATTCTAGTTAACCAACAGCCTACTTCCTGCAACCCCCAACTATAATTGCCTTGTGTCTATCCCATGCATGTTTGAATTCCTCCACTGTTTTAGACCCAACAACCTCCTCAGGAAGGCTGTTCCATGTATCCACCACTCTCTCTGTGAAAAAAAATTTCCTCACATTACCCCTGAGCCGTCCCTCTATCTTTAAATTGTGCCCCCTTGTTCTTACACATCTCTTTTCTGAAAGATGCTACCCTCCTGGACTTTGTTGATTCCCTTGAGGTACTTAAATGTTTCTATCATGTCCCCCCTGTCCCTCCCTTCATCAAGAGTATACATATTAAGCTCTCTCAGTCTCTCTTCATATGGCTTCTGCTGCAGACCCTGCACCATTTTAGTTGCCCTCCTCTGGACTGCTTCCATCCTGTCTATGTCCTTGCATAGATGAGGTCTCCAAAACTGCATGCAGTACTCCAGATGGGGTCTCACCAACTGTCTGTACAGAGGGATAACCACTTCCCTTTTTCTACTTGTGATGCCCCTTCCTATGCATCCCAGTATCCCCCTGGCTCTCCTTACTGACTTGTCACATTGCTTACCCACCTTTAGGTCATCTGATATGACTACCCCCAGGGTTCCTTTCCATTTTTGTTGTTGTTAGTACCTTCCCTGCTATTGTGTACTTTTCTCCTGGGTTTTGTTTCCCAGGTGCATTACTTTGCACTTCTTTGTATTGAATCTAAGTTGCCACATGTCTGACCATTCCTCCAACCTTGCCAAGTCCCTTTTCATCTTTTCTACCCCTTGTGTATCAACTCTGTTACAGATCTTTGTGACATCTGCAAAGAGGCATACCTTTCCTCCAGACCCTCTGCAATGTCACCTATAAAGATGTTAAAGAGGACTGACCCAGTACTGAGCCTGAGGTACTCCACTTATAACCCCTTCTTCGGAATGTGTTCCATTCAATATTACCTTCTGTGTCCTGTTGTGCAGCCAGTTTGCTACCCAGGCTACCACCCTGGGACCCACTCCCAGGCTGGCTAACTTGATTATTAATCTTTTGTGTGAGACTGTGTCAAATGCCTTGCTAAAGTCTAGGTAGGCCATATCCACAGCCCCTTCCTGGTCTATTACTTTGGTCACCCAGTCAAAGAAATGAATTAGATTCATCTGACATGACCTTCCTGCTGTAAATCCATGCTGCTTTGGGTCCTGTGCCCCGCTGACCTCTAGGTACTCAACAATTCTTTCTTTCAGAAGTGATTCCATCATTTTCCTACCACTGAGGTCAAACTTACAGGTCTGTAGTTTCCCGCCTGCCTTGCTCCCACTTTTGTGAAGGGAATCACATCTGCCCTCCTCCAGTCCTCAGGTACCGCCCCATCCTGCCATGATCTGTTAAAAGTGTGGTCAGTGGTGTCACTAGGTCTCTCTTAGTTCTTTTAGGATTCTGGGGTGAACCTTGTCAGGCCCCATTGCTTTGTCCACCTTGAGTTTTAGGAGTTCTTTCAGGACTCTTTCTTCTGTGAATGGACTGGTGTCAACCCCTACCCAGAGTGCTTCTATTGTCTGGTTTAGGTAACCCTCCTCATCTTCTTTTGTGAATACTGAGCAAAAGTATTCATTCGTATCTCTGCCTTTTCACTGTCTCCTCTGCCCACCTCCCCTCTCCTTTATTAATCTTCACTATCCCTCCCTTAACCTTTCTATGCTCCCTAATGTACCTATAAAAGGTTTTATCCCCCTTCTTAACTGAGTTGGCTATTCTTTCTTCGGTTTGGGCCTTTGCTAGTCTGACTGCCTTCCCCACTTCTTTCAGCTTTAATTGATACAGTTCCCTGTCATGCTCCTTCTGTGATTCCTTATACTTTTTGAAATCAGCCTTTTTCTCCTTTACCTTCCCTGCCACCTCGTTTGAAAACTATAGTGTTTTTTTACTCCACTTTGTTTTCTTTATTTGCTTCACACAAAGGCTTGTTGCCTCTACGATGGCAGTTTTGATTTTTCTCCATTGTTCTTCCACCCCTCCTTTTTGGTCATTTGCTAGTGCATTTTTCAGGTATTCACCCATTTTGCAAAAGTCAGCTCTTCTAAAGTCCAGTATCCTTGTTTTTGTATGGCTTATCTCCATGGTTGTGCTCATTGTGAAGCACACTATGCAGTGGTCGCTTGTTCCCAGATGTCTACTGACTTCTAAATTTGTGATCCTCTCTCCATTTGAGAGTACCAGGTCTAATATTGCTCCTCCCGAGTGGGTTCCAACATAGCTGTCTAAGGCTCATGCCTGCAGGGCATCGAGAATGACCCTGTTTGGATGTGGCTGCAGTACCTGTTATCCAGTTAACATCTGGCATATTCAGGTCCCCATCAACAGTATCTCCCTTTTTCAGCCATTTTGAGAATGTCCTCTATCATTTTGTTGTCCATTTCCTCCCCTTGAGACGGGGGTCTGTATACAACCCCTGTGCGGATTGTGATGCCATTCCCTGTCTCCAAAGTGACCCAGAGTGCCTCTTGTCCTCCCCCTTTACTTTTTAGTTCTGTAGCTTTGATCCCTTCCCTTATGTATAGAGCTACTCCACCTCCTCTTTTACCTTCCCTGTCCCTTCTGTAGATTGTGTACCCTGGTATGTTGACATCCCAGTCATGGTTCTCGTGTACCATGTTTCCGTGACTGCCACAATATCCAACTGTTCATCTTCCATCAGGGCTACTAGCTCAGGAAGCTTGTTTCCCAGACTACAGGCATTGGTACTCATTGCCCTCCATTTAATGTTGGCTTTATCCTTTTATCCCCCATCTCTGCTCTTACTGTTCTTGTCTATTTTTCCATTTACCACTGTCCTGCCCTGTGTTGAGCTCTGTACCTCAGTGTTTACCTTCCTACCTGCCATGTTTTGTGGGGGGAGGCTTGAAATTTCCTGCCTTTTATTAGCGCCTCCCCCCTTGGCTAGTTTAAAAGCTTGCCAAGGAAGCATTTAAACCTATCACCTAGGAGCTTGGTTCCCACCGTGGACAGATGCAGACCATCATGCCAGAATAGACCTTTATCTCTCCAGGTGGCCCCCCAGTCCCCAATGAAGCCAAAGCCCTGTGCTCTGCACCAGTTTTGCAACCATTCATTAAACTGCATGGTGTGCAGTACCCTAGCCTCACTCCTGCCATGGACTGGTAGCACCTCTGAGAAGGTTACCGTGCTTGCTACCCGTCAGAGGCCCCTCCCCAACTCCACAAATTCATTCTGCACTGCACTGATCCCATGCCTAGCTAGGTCATTTGTCCCAAGGTGGACTATGATATTGAGTTTCCTCTCCTGTGATGCTGCTTCTGCAATCCTGAAGATTTGCTTCCTGTCCCTCCAAGCCATGGCACCAGGCAGACACTTTACTTCCTTCTCCTCTTCATTTCCCAGGTTTACCCCCCTAACAATAGAGTCCCCTATCAGAAGCTGTTTCCTTCCCCTGTGGTGTCCCTTGCCACCCTTTTGTGGGTCTCCCTTGTGGATGTCCTCAGCTTTCTTCTGGGTCTCAACTGAGGGTGCCATCAAAGAAGAACCTTGCTCTGCCAGAATGGCATATGATTTGTCTAGAGGTACAACTAGAGGGCTTCACCTCTGGTCCACCACCCGCACCCTTCCAGAACCCACTGTGGTCCAGCTGCTCTTCATACTTGGCAACCTCTGAGGCAGTGGTTGTGGCAGTGGTGCTCTTTGGAAGGGGGAGGCCTCCTTAGTCCTTGCTAGTTCAGCCTGGAGGTGGGCAACCTCCTCCCTCAGAGCTGACAGTTGCCTGCAATAGACAGCAACGCAGTTTCCAGAATGTCTCCGGAAAACTGCTGCCCCACAGCCAGTGCATTGCACCACTCCCCCATGTCCTCTCCTTATAATATACTATATATGTCTTTTATTATTATTTGTGGTGTGTACCTACCCTTTTGCACTGCCCAGGGTTATTAAGGATATGACAGTTCTGCCGCAAGACCTGTTGAGGAAGTGATGTCAGAACTGTGGCTTATAAAGGAAATGCCACACCTGGGGGGCGGTGGGTAGGGTGGTGGGTAGTCCACAGCCACTGGTGACTGTTAGAAACAATCAAATACACAACTGCTCCACCACCCTGGTGAGTACTGCCCTTTATAGTACTTCAACTAACACCACACTTTACTAGACCACATCTCCTGCACAAATCACTCTACTGAGTACAGGGATAAAAATTTACTCACTCCTCAGTCAGCAGGACACTTTTAAAATGTTGCAAAAATATCCTTACAAATCCTAGGTCTCAACCCCAACAATAAAGAAAATTCAGTTGTATCTCACTCCCTCTGGTTATAAAATTACTACACTTTTAATGGAATCCTGCAATTCTCTGCTTAATGCCAATAAGGAAAAAAAAATATGAAACTTTTTATAGAAAGTGTAGCTCTCTTACTTTACAAGAAATATGCCTCACCAGGTTTCCAGGTCCTAAATGTAGTTATAGTTTGTTCTTTGCAGTGCAGCAAGGTTCTCCGCTTCCACATACTAACATACTAACATACTAAAATGCCAGCAGAATAGGCCTAACGGTCTTTCATGTCTGCTCATTTGGTCAGCCCCCACCCTGGGTGCTGACCTTGCTGTCCCCCTCGCCTTCTCTGGCTTCTCCCTTCCCAGTTCTGGATATTCTTGCTGCATTGGATTTTGCTTCCAGAACCCTTCCCTGTACCTGTCCCATCCCTCTTGAACCCTCCACTGTCTCTGCCTCCACCAGCCCCCTAGGTAGTGCATTCCATGGCTCCACCACCCTCTCAGTGAAGTAGCACCTCCTCCTTTCTCCCTGAATCTTCCCTCCAGCTTCCACCCATGCCCTCTAGTGGCCCCTTCCTCCTTCCTTCAAGCACCCTGACTGTTCCTCCCCATTTACCCTCTTCATGTACCTGAAGACCTCTATCATGTCCCCCCGGCCCCTTCTCTCTTCCAATGTGTACATATTTAGCTCTTCGAGCCTCTCCTCATAGGTCCTGTCCCCCAAGCCCCAAATCATTTTGGTTGCCCTCCTCTGGATCCTCTCCAGGAGGTTAATGTCCCTCTTTAAGTGTCAAGTCAAAGTCAGACTGACTGACTTCTAACTGTGAAGGATGCCTAAGACAGCAGTGATGAAACCCCACCCAGAGCCAATTGATTGACTAGTGACACCTGTGATGTAAGCAGGCCTTTCAATGCAGGCAGTCTGCTGTCTGATTTCAATACACAAAATCTTTCAGTGAAACCAAGGATGAAAACTTAACTTCTCAGCCAGCAGAACACTTTTAAAATGTTGCAAAAATATCCTTCCAAATCCTAGGTCTCAACCCCAAAAATCAAACACATTCAGTTGTATCTCACTCCCTCTGGTTATAAAATTACTACACTTTTAATGGAATCCTGCAATTCTCTGCTTAATGCCAATAAGGAAAAAAAAATATGAAACTTTTTATAGAAAGTGTAGCTCTCTTACTTTACAAGAAATATGCATCACCAGGTTTCCAGGTCCTAAATGTAGTTATAGTTTGTTCTTTGCAGTGTAGCAAGGTTCTCCGCTTCCACAGACAAGTCAAAGTCAGACTGAAGATATCCTCTACAAGATCAACTGAGATACATTGTTTTTCAGCATGACTTGTAGGCTCTGTGAAAAAGTGATAGGCTTTATGTTACTATTTTTTAGGGGTGGTACCAAACTGTGAAGCATTATTACTACTACCCCACTCAACAATATTTTTCCTGTGTGACTTGCAGGCTCTACAGGAAAATGCCTCAATTTAGTGTTTTGGCAACAAGCAACATGTAACCTCCAGTGACTTCCAAGTCACATTTGGAAACAGCAGGAGTTGAATGCAACTAAATAAAAAATGTTCTTTAGGCACATTGCCATTTCAGTCTATGTTCAAAATGAATGTATATATTAGAAAATATTGTCCTTGTTTAGAGTGCCCTCATTATTTATTTCCTGTCTATCACTATTTGTTATGTGTGTACACCTTTAAGTCTGTACCTGTTAAAAACATAACTTGCAGTACCTAGATCCCGCTCTGCTGATGACTTACATCGAAACGTAAGTGGGTGAACTCCATTTTGTAGATGCACTACATCCAGCCACTGCAATATCCACCGAGCACCCCAGCAAACCAAAACAAAGTAAAGAGCTTTCAAGTTTTGCCACTTTCCCGTTATTGTTTGCTGGCTTGAAAGAATTATTCCCATAGCCACTTCACAGCTGTGTTTTGCAGCTTAGTGGCAGTAATCTGAATTCTACCAACCGCGGAGGGAGTTGTCAGGTGAGCAAGGCCTCCCTGACAGCATTTATACGACAGCCATTTTCTGGATAATTTTTGATACAGGTGAACCCCCCATTTCCTTTACTGGCAAAGGTTCTATACCGCTTCTAACAGTGCACAAGGAATATGTGTTAAATTAGCTGCTGCTATGTGTTCTACATACAGGGGAGTGTGTGAAAAAGATTGCTGCTCTGGTTTACTGCCTCATTTCTTGCTACAGCTGAAAAGGGGAAAAAACTATTTTTTTTCAGTATATGCATTGGCAATACTATCATTGTACATTGCTTAAAGATTGTGTGAGGAAAGGAAAATATATTGTGTGGCAATCGTTTGCACTGCTTTTCTTTGGTTTTTGGATTTTTTATCAGTAAAACTAATTTTCTTAAGCAAGAAGAATTTGACCTTCTTACACAATAGAAGTGGTGACTTAATTACATTTTTGTAATTCTTTGTGCTGTTTTTTTTTTCCAAAACTTCTTTGCAGAATGTCAAATGTTACAAGCTGGTGTGTTTAACATTTCCAGGCATGCAACAACTATATCAACAAATACTTTTTAATAATTCAGTAACTCCAGAGAAGATAAATGGTCATGGAGTCAATCCTTCATTAAGGTAAATGGGAATCAGTTCATACTTTTATGACTGCAGTCCCTTTGTTTCAGTTTACAGTTTTCTGCTAGTCTGGCAAACAGCATTGGCACAACCACTGATTTTTTTCAAAGCAATCAACTTTTTTTTTAATTTAAGTTTATTACATATCAGGATTCAGAGTACAATAAATACAATCCTGCCTACATTACCATTACAGAATATCTTCTACAATTTTACAGTTATATGCCCCTTTCTTACTTACATATTTCACCCCCTTCACAGACAGTTTATGATGTAGCTGTGATAGTGTGGACCCTCCCCCCTTTTGTCTCTCCTTTTGTATGTTGGATTTCGGAGTGCAGGTGTCCCATGGGAGGGCAGGTTGAGATGTGAGGAACATCAGTAGGCGAGTGGGGCTACGGTTTGTTAACCGTGTGCTTTATAATAAATGGAGAAGAGTCTGTTGTTCCCCCTCCATTCCTTCACGCTCTTTCAAAAATAAAACGTAGGCTTACTTTTATAGGAAGACTTCTGTAATACCCCTGTATAACCATTTAGCTGAAAGAAAACATTCTTACAATTGGAAGGCAGTCACCGGGTGTTCTCTCCTATTTCCTTCGGTGCTGAAAAAAGCTCTGCGGAGGACTAGGACATACGCTCGTTTTTCTCACTCCCTTGCATCAGAAAAAGTACAGTAGTCAGTGCGCTATCAGAATAAGTGGTGCTTTGGTATCCCCAGTGTAAAAACAAAGCCGAGAGGCAGAGCAGCTGTCTTAATGAAGCAATAGATTCATGCATTTATCTGTTTAGGTACAACCCCCTTTGTAAACTCCGTTTGTTGTAAAAATTAAAACTCAAACTGCTAAAGGGATAGTAAAGAAATGTATAATAATGTAAGGAATGGGTCAGTCTAGGTACAACAAAATATACCCCATAGTTTAAAGTACCCGGATGCATTGTTAAGGAAGGAGTCTTAGCAACAAGTGTATAAGGCAATTCATTCCGTCCTTCTTGTTTGTTTTTTATTTATTTTTCTTTTGGTTTTGCTTTGCATACCAGGTCCATTCTAATAAAGGGTGATGTCTCATAAGTAGCTAACACTTGTAGGCAGGAATCCTTAGGGACCAACCGCCCCTTCTTGCTCTACTTTTATAGCATGTTTCTAAGGAGGTGTTACATAAGAGAGGGTGGAGTCAGGATGTTAAGTGACCCTTAACTATGCATTTAAAATACTATGTATTTTCTAAAGGTTGGACCTATTTAAAAACGAATAGATAATGAGTATTAATAAAATTAATCTGTTGGGCTCTGATACTGCCCAAATCCTTGTATTAGTGCAGTGTATTTTGTTGTATTAGTGATAGGGGCGGATCAGATGTCTTATGATGTCATCAAGTAGGCAATATAAAATGACTGGAAATCATCTATTCTTCAGATAGGTGTTGGACACAGAGGATGGTGGTCCTGTTGGTCATATAGGATCACTCTGTGGTACATTTGTTCGTCAAGAACTGTGGAATTTATTTTCTTGTGTTTTACAAGATAATATTTTGATTTGATTTGATCCTGCAACAAAACCATTTCAACACACTAAGATAGTGTGTTCCAGCAACTAAATCGTGTTCTGTGTTGTAACTCAAATCCCACCCTCCGACAGTAGCCATTCAGATTTTTCTCATAACTCATTGTCTCTTTATTTATCATTTCTAAACCTAATCACTCCCTTTACCTCACAGAGTCTGGTTCTATAAAAACTTAATGTAATTTATTTTCCTGTAATCTTTTATCTTTGTCTTCCTCTCCTTTATTCTTTATTCCAAATGGTCTCCCTACCTCTGATTTCACCTCTTTCCTATTTGTGACATTAAAATTTGTGTTAGTTTGTGCTCGTTTCTTCTGTCAGGTCTCAGTACCCCAGTATGGACCACCTTGTCCATCTTCTGCTGAATAAGTTATGTCTGTTATTTATCTTATGAGATATTTCTTCCATTTCCTGGATTTCTTGTACAGCCGATATCCACTGTTTTCTATCTGGTGGGTCTGCAGACAGCCATCTCCGGGTGATTGATTTAAGAGCTGCTACTATCAGGATGTTCCAGAAGTAAATCGCATCTGCCCCCCTTAGTCCCTCTGGTGGTATTCCCAATATAGTGTTTTTAACTGTTAGTTGCTGTGTGCTCAAGAATATTTTATCTATTTCCCTCATCACGTCCTTTCAGAATGTCTTTAGGCCAGCGCACTCCCAAAATATGTGTGTGTGGTGTGCATTCTTGACTCCACAGCTCCTCCAACAGTCCCCATAAGAGTTCCTGCCCCATTTACCTTGAATTTCGGGTGTGTAAAAGTATCTTACCCTTATTTTCCATGCAAACTCTCACCAACCTGGTGAGAGGGTGGTTTTATTTGCCAAATTGAAAGCTACCTCCCATTCCTTTGCTGATATGTCCATACTACTCTCCCTTTCCCATCTGGTTTTCATTTTGGTGGCATTTGTTGGAAGGGACTGTCTGATGCTTTTATATAGGGCCGATATCTGACCCCTTTCTAGTTTCCCTGTTGTGATGTTTTGCATAATTTGTGTCAGGCCTTCTATGTTAGGTTCCAGAGCTGAGGCTCTGCGAGTGGTCAATATGTGGTCTCTCAACTGTAGATAGTGAAAGTGGTCTTTATTCCTAAGATTAAAAGTCTACTTAAGTGTTTGAAAGTCTAGGACAGCGTCACCAATGGTCAGCTGCCCCAGTCTTTGTAGACCCCCTCTCGCCCAAAGCCTGAATGTATGGTCCATCCTAGCAGGAGTAAATTGCAGATTCCAGGCAAACCATTGCAATGGCCAAGTTGCCTCTCTAATCCCTAACTTAGCACAGAGCCTGTGCACCATATTTAAGGTATTCTTAACTGCATATGGGGTTTCTGTGTCATCTCTAGGTGCACCAGAGGCTGTTATCCTAGCTCCCAATGGGGGGCTTTCTGCCATGTGTGTTTCGATGTCTTTCCAGTGAGCATCATATGTATTTGTGCTCCATAATAGAGCATACCTTAGTTGAGTGGCCATACAGTAGTTCTCTAGGGTAGGGACAGCCCTCCCCCCTCTTGATTTCTCTTCCTGTAGGATGCTCATTTTTATTTGAGGTCTCCCTGGTGACCATATGAACTGTGATATGTTTTCTTCCCATTCCTGAAATTGTTTCTGGGGTATGCTTATTGGAAGGGACTGAAAGAGATACAAGAATCTCGGTAAGATGTTCATGGTCACTGTCTGGATCTTAGAGTGCATAGTTAGTTTAAAAACCTGCCATTTCTCTATATCCTTCCTAAGCTGGGACTATAATGGGCCAAAATTAGCTACAAATAGATTTTTTAGGCTTTTTGTGACCTGGATCCCCAGGTATTTAATTTTCTGTTTGTCCCATTTTAGAGGAAGGAGTTCCATGACCAAGGGTGTGGTCTGTAATGGAATTTAAGTATGTCTGTTTTGTCTTTATTCAAGGAGTACCCTGTATGGGTGCCAAATTCTTGCAGGGTTTTCCATATTTTTGGAATAGACTGGCTGGGGTCAGTGACATACAAGAGCACATCATCTGCATAGAGTGATATTTTGTGCTCGGTATCGCCTATCTCAGACCCCTTGATATTTTGATTTTCCCTTATGGCACATGCTAGAGGTTCTATGTATAAGGCAAACAAAAGGGGCGAGAGTGGGCAACCCTGTCTAGTTCCTCTCCCAAGTGGGAATCTATCTGTTATTCCTCCATTGATTCTGATGTAGGCCTCTGTATAGTGCTTTTAATGTGTCTCTTACTGAGTCAGGGGACCTGAATCTCTCTAATACCTTGAACAAAAAAGGCCATGATACTTTATCAAATGCCTTCTTGACATCTAGGCTCATTAGACAAAAAGGGGTCTTATTTTGGTTTACTTTGTCCATTATGTTGATAGTATGTCCAACATTGTCCAGAGCCTGACTGCCCACTATAAAGCCGGTTTGGTCTTTATTAATGAGCAGGGGAGGAGGGAGAGGAGCCACCCAGCTACAATTGAAGTAAAGATCTTATAGTCAACATTTAACAAAGAGATAGGTCGGTACGCATTACATTCAGTCCGATCCCTCTCTTCTTTGGGTAGGACAGTGATGGTGGCATAATTCTAGGAGGGCGGCATATCACCCCCCCATCCACACCTCACAGAAGGCCTGAGCATGTGTGGGGCTAAATCTTTTCCCAGAGATTTATAAAGCTCTCCACAAAACCTGTCCAGTCCTGGTCACTTCCCAGTTTTTAAGTTTTGTATTGCTTCTTCCACCTCTGTAAGATGTATACGGGTGGTCAATGTGTCTCGTTGTGATGTAGTAAGTGTAGGTATCAGTAACTTTTTAAGGTAGTCCTGCTTGTCCCTCGTGGGGGGTTCCTGTTGGGATCTGTATAGGTGCTTATAGTAGGCTACAAAGGCTTCTCTAATTTGCTCCTCCTTATATTTTAATGAGCCTGTCCTATGATCTTTTTTTTTTTTATGAAATTGCAATTTTTATTATTTCCTTTTTTCCAAATAACAACAGGGTACAGAAAAGAAAAAGGGAGGGGACACATGGAGGCAAAATACATCTTAGCTGACTTAAGAAGAGCGATATATACAGCCAAAACAACTAATCAGGCCTTTCCTTAACTAATACAGTTTTTAAGTGGCTATTCTATGACCCGACAGAACTCTGGGGCCCGTGCTCTAAAATCATAACCCCTTCAAAGTCTAGCCCTGAAACCTCCAAAATAATAATACACGACAAGAAAAGAAAGGACCCTCCCAACCCCAAACCATTGGGTGGGAAGGTCCGAACACGACAAAAACAGAAGACAATACTACACAAATATACCCCTAAACCCCCCACCCTACTACCCCCCCCTTCCCCAGACCCGTTGTGAGGAGAACCCTTCCGGAGTTGTGCTAGGGTTCACTATTCTTATCCAGAATACCCTGTCCCCTCAGCAAGTCCACCAATTGGCCCTTACAGGCCCCCTAATCCAGGGCATCTCTTGCCAGGATATCTAAACAGTAGTTCCCTCTTCAACACTCAAGTATTCGAAAAATGGGAGCCAGCAAGATCTATGTGTATCTGGCTTTAAATTTAAGTTCGCTGTGAGCCTTTCCATTACTTTAATTTGGTTACAACATGACAACCAGTGCTCTCCACTAGGAGGGGTTTTAGAAAGCCACAACCTGGTAATGGCCTTCTGGGCAGCGGCCAATAGAATTGGGAACAGATAGTTGGCTTTAGATCCTGTCAAACCTTGTGGGGGTTCCCCTAATAGCAGATGACGAGGATGGTCAAAATTTCCCACCTGAAAAATCTGTTTCAACCCCCAATTAATACCCTCCCAATAACTTTTAATTTTCAGGCATCCCCAAAAAATACGTTCATGCGTCCCCACCTGCCCACAACCCCTCCAGCAATCCTCTGAGCGAATTTGGTCAAGTGTTTGGTTAGCACTGGTGTCCTAAAAAATCTTGTAAGTACTTTCCACCTGAATTCCCTCCATGAGATTGAAGCCAAAGTTCTGTGCACCATCCTCCAAATTACCTCCCACCTTACCTCCCCTTTTCTCAAACCCAATTCCTTTTCCCAGAGTGTCTGGATCCTCTGTTTGGGTTTTGAATCAGCTGGCTCACCTGCCACGTAGATCTTAGAGATCAAGTGGGTCGCCTGCGGCGGGTCCCTTAACAACTCTATAAACAATTCGATAAGAGGGTCATTGACTCCAGACCTATGCTTCCCTATCCACCCCTCTTCCATATGCAAATAGTGTCTGATTTGCAAATAGGCAAAGAAGTCGTATGAGGGAATTTTAAACTCTTGTTGAATCTGTGCAAAACTTTTCACAGTATCTCCACTAAATAATTGTGCAAAATGCACAGTCCCAGCTTCCGCCATTTCAGGAACACCGGGTTTTCTGACCCTAGTTTGAACTCAGGCCTTTCCAGAATTTTCCCCTGCCTTAACACCAGTGCTTGAGCCTGAGCCCCTGACTCTTTCACCATTTGTAACCAGAGCGTGATTAATGTTTTAAGCCCGGGGTTAGGTAGGCTATGGACTACCCTGGGGTTCTTTTTATGAAAGAGAATTGATGAAAGGGTATGCAGATGCAAGATCTGTAAGTCCATTCTGGCCCAACTCTGCACCAGCGCAGGAGACGCATAAACCACCAAGTACTGTAGTTGGGCAGCTTTGAAATACCTCTTAAAATCTGGAACTCCCAGACCTCCCCTCCCTTTAGATAACTTCAGCAGGGCCCAGCTCAACCTAGGCTTCTTTCCCTCCCAAATAAAATTGCTTATCAATTTTTGTATATCTGCCCAAAATTTTTTCGGGGGACTTAAAGGAATAGCGTCGAACAAGAACAGCATCCTTGGAAGAACATTCACTCTTACTGACTCCACCCTACCGGAGATGCTAAGTGGTAGGGCAGCCCATCTGGTACAATCCTCCCTCACACAATCCAGCAATCTCAGATAATTAACCTGAAACAGTTTGCCCAGGTCTCTCGGGATATATATTCCTAGGTAACGGAAACTAGTAGTGTTCCACCTTAAATCAGTCATATCCCTTACCTGGGGCTAAACTCCCTCTCCTAAAGAAACAAACTCTGATTTGGATTCATTAATCTTAAAGCCCGATATAGAGCCAAACTCCCTCAGCGTGTTCATCGTGATTGGTAGGGAACATTGAGGTCACCTAAATATGGGAGGTGTCTTCCGCGTATAGAGATATGCGGTTGTCCACCACCCTACTGAAATCCTCAATGCCCTCATGAGACCGAAAGGCTTCAGCCAGCGGCTACATACTTAGGGCAAAAAGAAGGGGTGAGAGGGGACAGCTCTGCCTCGTTCTACTTCTGATAGAAAAGGGTTGGGAGAATAATCCATTCAGTCTGACCCTGGCTGAGGGGTTAGAATATAGGGTGCCCACCCATGCTTGAAACTTGGGACCAAATCCAAATTTCTTAAGGACTTCACCAAGATATCCCCACTCAAGGTGATCAAAAGCCTTTTTGCATCTAATGTAATCACTACTGCTTGCCATTTCCTCCCCCCGGACTGGACCTAGGCCATTACTGTGAGCAACTGCCTGACATTATCATGGAGGTGCCTACCTGGCATGAAGCCTGACTGATCCAGATGGACCAGCTGGGTCACCACCATCTGGAGCCTGTTTGCTATCATCCTGTCAAAGATCTTGGCATCCAGGTTCAACAACGATATAGGGTGGTAGCTGCCACACAAGGACGTATCCTTGTCTGGCTTCGAGATGACAGATATTAGGGCTTGTGCCCAGATGTCTGGGGCATCTGAGGAAATATGGGCTCCATTACATACTTCAAGGAGTAGTGGAGATATCTGGTCACTGAACTTTTGATAAAACTCTGCTATGTAGCCATCTTGGCCTGGTGCTTTATTGTGCTTCAATTGCTTGATCACTTCTCTCAGCTCCAGCAGAGAGAACGGTCTATCAAGTTCTTTTTCAGGGTCCAGCGAGAGCTTGAGCAACCTGAGACCTTTGAGGAAGTGCCTGATCAGGTCAGGTTGGTTCACCCCAGTGTCAGACTTATACAAGTCCTCATAGAACTTTCTGAAACATTCCGCTTTCTGGGAGGCTCCTGATACATGTTTCCCAGGGACTTTGGGATCCTGCACCCCAGAAATAAACCCATCCGCCTCCTGTTTCCTTAATCTAAAGGCGAGTAGCCTGCCCACTCTATTGCCCCCACTATAGTATTTCTGTGCTGTAAACCTAAGGGCATTTTCAGTTTTTAACATAAGGAGGCACTGCAATTGTTCCCTTGCCACTTGAAGCTCCTTAAATACACTACGAGTTCCTCCTTTTTTATGGATCCCTCTAGCTCCTTGATTTTTTGCTCTAAACCCTCTTGTTGCTGTTGCCTGGCCCTTTTTTGTTGTGTTGAATCTGAGATTACCTAGCCTTTCACCACCGCCTTTAGCCCATCCCAGAGGTACTTCACCTTTGTCACCGACCCGGTGTTTTCCCTGAGGTAGTTTTCTATCACCTCTTTTATCTTGGAGACAAAATCCTTGTCCTTGAGGAGCCCAGCATTTAAACACCACAGAGATTGCTTATTCTGCCCTCCAAGGGAGATGGACAGGCTGACTTTTGCATGGTTAGAGAGGTATATAGGGTATATCTGCTGGTCTACAATAGAGTCCAGCCTGGATTTAGGCATGTAGAATCTGTCTAACCTTGAATATGAATCTTGCAGATGAGAGTAAAAGGTGACGTCCCTACTGGAGGGGTAACTATCTCTCCATGTGTCTACCAGTCCCAATTCCGTTTGAAGATGGGATAATGTCCTGGGTCCTGCACCTTTCTCCCTGCCTCCCTGACTTCCTGATCTATCTAACCTAGCCTCTTCTACACAGTTCCAGTCCCCTCCCATAACCAGATGACCTTCTGGGAGCGTAGCCACTACTCCAAATACGTACCTTAAAAACTCAGGGTTAATGGGCGTGGGGGCATATATATTAACAATATGAATAACCTTCTCCGCAATCTTCCCAGAGAGGACCGCCAGTCTGCCCTCTTTGTCCCAAAAGAATTCTAACGGAACCAACTCTAGGCCCTTGTGCACTAAAATGGCCACCCCAGCCTTCTTTGGGTTCTTATGGGATGAAGCAAAGACCTCCCCCACCCACAGACGATGCAATTTTTTATTTTCTAGTGCCGAAAGGTGGGTTTCCTGGAAGAGACCAATATCGCAATGCACTTTCGCTAAATCTTGCAATATACTGTGCCTCTTAGCAGGAGAGCCCAATCCCTTAACATTATATGTGATCAGTTTTAGGGTCCCTATATTGGTCTTTTCATTAAGTTCATCAGTCCCCACACTTTCCCTTGCCTGATGTTCCTACCCTCACCCCCCCATGCTCTGGAGGACAGTGAGCAAAACTCCATGTGTAGCCTTAAGAACATCTTCACCACGGGTCTCCATTCCCTTCCCCACGCAAATTCCCCCCCAGTCCCCAGCACCCCATCCCAACAGTTCCAAAAAACTATGTACAAACATAAAACCCCAACCAGAAAACTGCATTACCATAAGTGAACTATATACAGTGCAGTCCAATCGGACTATGATCGGAGAGAAGCTCCCTCCACCCAGGAGCATGGGCTGCTGCATAGCCCTCAAACCCCCCCCTTAGCCAAGGGTAACAGGGAGGAAGGCAATCTCCTGGGGTGGACTTTCAGCAGGAAGGTTTAAGCCCTTAGAAGAGTCGGCATGATCCACGGAAGAGACAGATAAATGGACCATGATCGGCCAACCTCGGCAGGGACACCTGTCCCCTGAACTTACTTACGGTGTTGGTGGTGCAATGGCTGTATCACTCAAGACTGGTAGGTTGACAGGAGCACCAAAGGTCGCAACCGTCCCCCCCGCCAGACTGCCACTTAAACCGGTGGTCAACCAGGCATTAGAACAAGGGAGAAGAGAAAAGAAAAAAAAAAGGGGGGTGAATAAGGGGGAAGAAAAGATGGGGGGGCCCCGCCCGGTGCCCTTTGGGCCACACTGTCAGTGTCACAACAGATCCTCCAAGATCTAACATTCACGGCCGAGCAGAGGACCTCCCTCCCCCCACATAACATAATTTAACTTCTTTGCGTCTACCTTAACCTGTGCAATACAGAAAAGGATTTCCAAATCCAGGGCCAGTCGGCATAGCTCATGGGAGTAAACACAGGTCGCACCAGAATCAGGGCCAACTACAAGACCCGGCTCCGCCTTCCCATGAGAGAAGGCCCATCTGTTAACTTACTTCTAAGGCCCTCCCAGGTAACAAGGCCCAGATCCAGTACAAAATTAATTTGTTTCTCCCTCTCGCCAACCTGCCCTTTCTTAAGTCAAATTATTGGGCTAAATTTCCCAAAGACAGCAAGCAAAAGGCCCTACAGTCCACATAATTAACTAGTTGATAACCAGGTACAGTATTTGAATCAGTCTATTCAAGACGAATAGGCAGAAGGATAAACCAAAGTGTCTGTCCCAGTTGCCATCAGGTCACCTTCTTGGCATGTAGGCCTTTCTCCAGCTGACACAAGTCCTTACACAGCTGATCGTCTGGGCCCTTAATCCTGAAGCTCTCTTTCCCCCAGCACCCTTACTTGTCGTCGACCAGTTTAAATGCAACAGAGTCTGTTCCTAAATATCCGGTTGCAGGTCTGGGAGTACAATTCCAGCCTTTTGGAGCGGCTTTTTGCTTGTAGGAGGGCATCATATAACTTGCTGCCTGTGGACCATTGCACTAGCAGTTTTGCCGGATATCTCAGGAAGGCTTTTATTTGCTTTTCCCTCAGCTGCTTAATAACTGCAAGGACCCTTTTCCTGTTCTGCATAGTAACCGGGGAGAAGTCATGGGCCAAGTATACCCTTTTCCCATCTAGATTCAGATCTCGTTTACCCCATGCTTTATGTAGCACCATCTCCTTGACTGGGTAACGAGTGAATTTGGCCAAGATTAAGCGAGGGGGGGCGTCGTTCCTCGGCTTGGGGCCTAAGGCCCGGTGTACTCTTTCCAGCTCAAGAGGCTCCGTATCGGGGATATCCAACTCTTGGTGAAGCCAGGATTTGATAAATTCAACCGGATTATCCTGCTCAGTTCCTCTGGAAACCCAAAGATTCTGATTGTCTTCCTCCTCCCCCTCGATTCCGCATCCTCGGCCCTGGCCGTTAGCTCTCTTTCCCTTCTGGCCAAATATATTACTGCCCTGCTAAGTCACATGGAGTCCTCGCAGAGCTCATCAAGGCCCAACTTGAGGTCTTGCGTTCTTCTCTCCAAAAGCTTCAAGTCCTGTTTAATATCTTTAACATTACTGTCAATCCGTTGAAACATTTTTACAATATGGGCCGTCGCTCGACCATCCATGGAGCTCCCCCTTGAGATTGTCTCCTCATACTCCTCTCTCTCGGTACCCGCCGCTGATTCTGAGGCCCTAGATAGTGGAACACTCGGGCTGCGATCAGCTCTAGATCGGCGCTTAGTCAGGGTTTTCTTAGCACTTCTGCCCCGCGAGTTCACTGCCTGGCTCATTGTTTTAACTGCAGACTTGGCAAAGAATTAGTTTGAACATCTATTAACACCGGATTAATGTCAATTTTTGCACCACCACCATGGAGCTTAGAGCTAAGCCGCCATTCGGTTTGATGACATCACCGGAAGTCTGTCCTATGATCTTTTATTTTAGTAATAGTTGCCTTGGCCTGTCTTTGTCACAGCCTCAATGCCAACATTCGAGTGGCTCATGATCCCCCTTCATAGTAAGTCTGTTTCATATACGTAAGTGCTTTTTCTGTTTCTATCTGCTGTATTTTAAGTAATCTGTCTGTAACTGTTTTAACCTCCCTATCCCTGCTCTGTCTCCATTTGTGTTGTTGTTGTGTCAGGAGTTCCTTAAGTTGGTTGTTGAGCTGTGTGACCAATGTTTGTCTTTCTCTCTTTCTGTATGAGCTTATAGAGATGAGTTTCCACCTCAGCATAGTTTTTAATGTGTCCCAGAGCATTTGAGAGTTCACCCCAAGCCTCTTATTGTCTGTTATGGTTTGTTTTACCACTTTCTTGAGTTTGGTGATGGTTTCTTTGTCTCATAGTAGAGATATATTGAGTCACCACTGGGTTTTCTTTTGAGGGATCCCCAGGTCTAGCTCAACAAATAATGGTTGATGATCTGAGTGAACTGCCGAACCCACCCAGGAGTGGCCTGTTTTGGGAAGATCTTGTGACAATGTCAGAAATAGGTCTATCCGGGAGAAGATTTTATATCTAGGTGAGTAGCATGTAAACTCCCTTTGCCCTAGGGTACCTCTTCCTCCAAGTGTCTACAATCCCTGTTGCCATTAGTAGTTTTTTGAATAACCTCACTGTTCTAGTGCCTGGGGATAGAATTTGTGATGTGGTGTCAATTCGCCTATTCATCACCAGATTCCAGTCTCCACTTACTAGCAGTGTTCCCTTTGTCTTTTCCAGGATTAATTTAATGGTATCTGAATAAAATGTAAAGGGGGACCCGGGGGTGGGGGGGGGGCATACACAATAGCCAGAGTAATTTGTGTGTCCTGCACCCTCCCTCGGAGAATAACATATCTTGCCCCCGGGTCCATGATTATCTCTTCTTCTTCAAATGGCAGATTATCTCCTAGCAAAATTGCCACCCCTCTTCTCCCCCTCTCCAGAGAAGCATGGTAGATTTTAGTATAGGCCTTGTTCTTAAGTTTCTCAGCTTCCGAGGGAGCAAGGTGTGTCTCCTGCAGGAAAACTATGGGTGTACCATTCTCTCTGAGGAATTTTAAGACCTTCTTCTTCTTTATAGGACTATTTAGTCCATTAACATTGTATGCGAGGACTCTTGTGTTCATATTAGGCATCTTTCTGTTGTCCTGGACTCTAAAGGTATGATGAGATGAGGGTCAAAACCACAGTAAAAGTTCTGTAATCAGCAAGTAATTTGGTGTATCTATTTTCCCTTACTATGTACTCTGTTCCAATCTAATAGCACCTTACACTCAACCAATCAGTTTACTCAGAGCACTGACATTGGATAATTTCTCATCAGTAACCATTTCAACAATTAACATGCTATTTACAATTCTGTACTAAGCAATCAAAAGTTCTACCACCTATAGTTATAAACTGTACTTCCAAGGACAGACCTCAGCTTTGGGCCTGGGTTGTGCCTTGCTTCGGCACTAACTACGCAATCATCTATCAAGCGTGCGTTCTATCACCAGGGAGCTGAAATCTCCCTTGGGAATTTGCCGACGTCAGTTAGTGGGGTCTAGCTTGTTGTAGCCTGCTGCCTGTTCTCTGTATACCTGGCCAACCTCTTGTTTAAACTAAACAAGTGTAACAAGTGGAATAGACCGGCTGTATTTCTTCCCCCTTCCCTCTAAATAATAAATACAGTCACTCATTTATATTCCAAGTGAGTTTGGGGAGGTCACTCACACCTTTTTTATTATCTCCAAAGACAACCTTTATGTGTTGTCTTAATCACCCTCAACATGTTTTGGTGGGAGGAGGGGAGTGGTCTCCTCATCTTCATTGCCCCATCTGAGGTCATAATATGGGAGCACTCCCTACCTTCACCCATTCCCCTACCATTCAGTATGTGAGCGCCTTGCTTCATATAATGAAAAAGTTTACCTATTTAGCTTCAGGTTGCTTACTTCCTGGATACGTTCTGCCCAGATGGTATCCCCAGATCCCAGGTCCTATAAGGTCTCCCTTCCTCCTTACTCCCCAACATCTCATCCCTGGTTCTCTCATTCAGAACTCCCACACCGAATAAGTATCATTTGGTTGAGAGGGTGTCGGTTGCTAGTTCCCATCCCCCCCAGTCCGGCGTTCTCGCTCTTGCTTGGACTGGTGCGGCAAGAGGTAAACCCTTCCCTGCCTCCCATCAAGAGTGTGCTATGGCTCGAGGCACTGCTGGACAGAGAGACACCATGACCCATTTTCCCTGCCCAGGTCCACCCGATTAACCCCCTTCCCCCAGGCCCTAGATCACCTTGCAGTATTACCTACATCACACAAAAACAAAAACCAAAACATAAAAAAAAGGAAAAACCCAGAAGTTACCATTCTGGCTGTTTGCACTCGAATACGAGCTCTGGATCTAAGTAGTTTCCCAGTTGGGGACCATGTGGGAGGGCGCACAGGTAGAGAGTCAATCTGGTATGTTTTATATTTAAAGAGTACTTGCTGTATTATTTAGGGCCTCCTTGTTCTTTGTTCATATACCGTGTCTGGTCTGATGTGTTCTGTTGCCTGTTTCCTCCCTCAGGTTGATGCTGTCTATTCATATTTGGTGCATAGGTTTTCAGGAGTGCTGAGATGTCCACACGTAGATCGGTGTGGGGGATCGGTTGTTGCATCCCCTTTCTCTTGTGACCTTTCTTAGCGACGTCCCAGGCCGACCGGAGAACCTCCCTTTCCAACTGCTCCTTAATCATGGGTGGCGTATCTATGCCCAGCTCCCAGGTTTTGCAGCCAACAATTCAGGGAACACTCTGGGGCCTCTAGTTGTTTCAACTCTCAGATGAGCCAGATAAAGTAGCTGTGCATGTAACTTCTTGCCTCTAAGCTGTTTAATGATGGGCCATACAGCTTTCCTTTGTTCTTGAGTTTGGGACGTGTAATCGTTGTCGATTGTTATCTTATTGCCTTGGTACAGTAGGTCACTTTATTTCCAAGCTTTATTTAAGATCTCCTCCTTAGTGGAGTATAGGGTAAGCTTGGCAATAAAAGAACATAGTCTGGCCCCTGTGTCCCTGGGCCTTGGCCCCAACAACCTGTGTGCCCTATCCATTCATAGGTCCAGGTCTTCTGGCAGATCGAGAATTTCTTTTAATATTGTTTGGAGGAAGGTAATGACATTTGGTTCCTTGTTCTCTGCACCCTCTGGGATCCCATAAATCCTAATGTTTTGCCTTCTGTTCCATCCCTCCAGGTCATCCAGTTTTGTGCTCAGCTCCCTTTCCTTTGTGAGGAGATACAGGAGTAACCGATCCTGCTGATCTGCCTGCTTGACTACTGTTGTTAGGCCCAGCTCCAGCTGATCTGCTCTATGGTCAATGCCCCTAAGCTCCCAGCAGAGATCGGTGAGAGATCTGTCTATTTTGCTTACTGTATGGGCTGTTTGTAGAATTGTATTTATAAGGTTTGGTTCTTCCATATCCCTTTGAGAGTCAGAGCCCTAGTTTTCTCCTGCAGCCCCTTCAACCTGCATCTTCTCTTTTTTCTCCTTCTGGATCAGCTCTCTCAGTCGCAATGTTGGCATTTCTTGGTGTCTGGACATTATGGCTTTGGAGTGAGTGACTTTTATCGGTGATTGCATACTTTAGCCGGTCGATGTCATTGGATATAAGTCAGAGGTGGTCCGGAGCTGTGGAGCTAAGCAGCCACTGAAGTCTTGATGCTACTGGAAGTCCTCAACTTTTAAAATTAAAGCACAAAATACATCTGATAAAACAGGGATTCACATTTTTCTGCTTCTTTGTTTTTCATTGCATTTCTCCCACATTTTAACATACTTATATGATGTTAAGTATATTTTTACTGTCCTTACAGGTAGTACTTGTTAGCTGAAGGGTGGTACCTTAGTCACTGGGTTTCTACAACTTACCGCACTCAGCTGACCTGGCAGGGATTTGGGAAACCAGATCCCCCACCCAGGGACCACCCAGGCTACCACCACTACCTCAGAGGTTGCCAAGAAAGAGGAGTGGTTGGACCACAGTGGGCTCAGGGAGGGTAAGTGTGATGGAACAGAGGTACATCCCACCAGTTGTGCCTCTCTACAATTCATTTACCACTCTGGCAGAGCACGGTTCCTCTATGGAGGCACCTGCAGTGGAGACCAAGGAGGATGCTGGGAACCCCCACAGTGGAGACCAACAGGAGGGTGGCACAAGACCCAACAGGGGAAGGAAACAACTACTGGTGGGGGCTCAATTGTTAGGGAGGTAGAACTGGGGGAGGGAGGGGAAAGGGAGAAAAGGTGCCTGCCCAGTGCCATGGCTTGAAGGCACAAGAAACAAATTCTCAGGCTCATAGGAACAGCTGCAAAAGGGAGTGAGCTGGATGTCATTATCCACCTAGGGACAAATGACCTGGCTGAGAATGGGATCAGAGCAGTGCAACAGGAGTTTGTGTAGTTTGGGAGCGGCCTTAGTCAAGTAGCACACATGGTAACTTTCTTGGAAGTGCTACCTGTCAATGGCATGGATGAGGCTAGGGTACTGTACACCATGGGATTCAATGACTGGTTGAAAATCTGGTGCGGAGTTCATGGATTTGGCTTCATTGGAGACTGGGGCTCCACCCAGAAGGATGCAGGCCTATACTGGCATGATGGGCTGCATCTGTCCGGGAGGGGAACCAGGATCCTAGGTGATAGATTTAAATGCTTCATTGGCAAGCATTTAAACTAGCCAAGGGGTGAGACACTAAAAAGAGAAGGGAAATCCTAGCCCCCCCCCAAAAAAAAATCAGGGTAGTTAGTGAGGTAAACACCAAGATTGGGCACTCAATAGGAAGAAGGGCAGTGGTAAATGGAGAAAAAGATAAAGGCAGTAAGAACAGGTATGGGTCAAAAAGAAATAAGACCATAAAAAAATGGAGGGTAATGAGTACCAATGCCCAAAGTCTAGGTAAAAAGCTCCCTGAAATTGTGGCCTTGATGGAAGAGGAATGCCTGGATATTGTAGCAGTCACAGAAACAAAGTACACAGAGAACCATGACTAAGAATTCAACATACCAGGGTAAACAATCTACAGGAGGGACAGGGAGGGTGGAAGAGGAGGAGGAGTAGCTCTCTATGTAAGGGAAGAGATCAAAGCAACAGAACTAAAGGGTAAACAGGGAGGAGAAAGGCACTGTGGGTCACCCTAGAGACTGGAAATGGCACCACAATCCACACAGAGATTGTATACAGACCCCCGACTCAGGGGGAGGAAATGGACAAGGAAATGATAGAAGGCATCCTTAGAATGGAAGAGAAAAGGGAGATATTGCTGATGGGGGACCTGAATATGCCAGATGTTAACTGGAGCACCTTTGCTGCAGCCACATCCAAGATCAGGACTATTCTTGATGCCCTACAGGTGGCATGCCTCAGACAGTTAGTTTTGGAACCCACTCAGGAGGGAGCAATCTTAGACCTGGTACTCTCAAATGGGGACAGTGAGAGGATCTCAGATCTAGAAGTGGGTAGTCATCTGGGAACAAGCGACCACCAAACAGTGTGGTTCATGACTACCTTAGCTGTAGAGTCAAGCCATACAAAAGTGAAGGTACTGGACTTCAGGAGGGCTGATTTTGTCAAAATGGGAGAGTGCCTCAGAAGAGCACTAGCAAACAGGCAAGAAGGTGGGGTGGAGCAACAATGGGGAAACATCAAAACCACCATCACAGAGGCGACAAATCTTTATGTGAAGCAAATAAATCAAAATGAAGGAAAAAAAACACTACTGGTTCTCAAAAACTACTATGGTTCTCAAAAGAAGTGGTGGGGAAGGTAGGGAGAAAAAGATAGCATTCTGGAAGTATAAGGAAACAGATGAGCAGGATAGAGAACTGTACCAGTTAAAGCAGAAGGAAGCAGGGAAGACAGTCAGAATAGCAAAGGCCCAAACTGAGGAAAAGATAGCCAACTCAGTTAAGAAGGGGGATAAAACCTTTTGTAGGTACATTAGGGAGCAAAAAATAGACTAAGGCAGGGATACTGAGGCTGAATAAAGATGAAGGTGGTTGGCAGAGAGTGACAGTGAAAAAGCAGGAATACTGAACGAATACTTCTGCTCAGTATTCACAATGGAAGAGCAGGGGGAGATACCTAATCCAGTCAATAGAAGCACTCTGGATAGGAGGGTTGATATTAGTCCTTCCACAGAAGAAAGGGTTCTGAAAGAACTCCTATAACTGAAGGTGGATAAAGCAATGGGGCCTGATGGGATTCCCCCCAGAATTCTAAAAGAACTAAGGAAAGAACTGGTAACACCACCAACTACCCTTTTTAATAAATCATGAGAGGATGGTGTGGTACCTGAGGACTGGAGGAGGGCAGATGTGATTCCACTTCACAAAAGTGGGAGCTAGACAGAGGCAGGAAACTATAGACCTGTCAGTTTGATCTCAGTGGTAGGGAAAATGATGGAATCACTTCTGAAGGAAAGAATTGTTGAAGACTTAGAGGCCAGTGGGGAACAGGACCCAAGGCAGCATAGATTCATAGCAGGAAGGTCATGTCATACAAATGTAATTGATTTCTTTGACTGGGTGACCAAAGTAGTAGACCAGAGAGGGGCTGTGGACATGGCCTACTTAGACTTTAGCAAGGCATTTGACACAGTCCCACATAAAAGATTAATAAACAAATTAGCCAGCCTGGGAGTGGGTCCCAGGGTGGTAGCCTGGGTAAAACACTGGCTGGACAACAGGACACAGAGGGTAATAGTAAATGGAGTCCACAGTGAAGAAAGGGGAGTTACTAGTGGGGTACCACAGGGTTCAGTACTGGGCCGGTCCTTTTTAATGTCTTTATAAGTGACATTGCAGAGGGACTAGAAGGAAAAGTATGTCTCTTTGCAGATGACATAAAGATCTGCAAAAGGGTTGATACACAAGGTGAGGTGGAAAGGATGAAATGGGACTTGGCAAGGTTGGAGGAATGGTCAAATGTATGGCAGCTGAGATTCAATGCAAAGAAGTGCAAAGTAATGCACCTGGGAAACAAAAACCCAGTGGAAGTGTACACAATGGGGGGTGAGATACTCACAACAACAAAAATGGAAAGAGAGCTGGGGGGTAGTCATATCAGATGACCTAATGGTGGGCTAGCAATGTGAGAAGGAAGTAAGGAGGGCTGGGGGGATACTGGGATGTATAGGGAGAGGCATCACCAGTAGAAAACAGGAAGTTGTTGTCCCTCTGTACAGACAGTTGGTAAGACCACATCCAGAGTACTGTATACAGTTCTGGAGACCCCATCTCCGCAAAGACATAGACAGGATGGAGGCTGTCCAGAGGAGGGCAACCAAAATGGTGCAGGGTCTCCACCAGAAGACATATGAATAAAGACTAAAGGAGCTTAAGATATATAGCCTCAAGGAAAGGAGGGAGGGGGGGACATGATAGAAACTTTCAAATACCTATAGGGAATCAACAAAGTCCAAGAAGGTAGCATCTTTCGGAAAAAGAGATGTGCAAGAACAAGGGGGCACAATTTGAAGATAGAGGGGAGATGGCTCAGAGGTAATGTGAGGAAGTATTTCTTCACAGAGATGGTTGTAGATGCATGGAACAGCCTTCGTGAGGAGGTCACAGAGTCAAAAACAGTGGTGGAATTCAAGAATGCATAGGACAGACATAAGGTAATTCTAGTTGGGGGGTAGAAGGAAGTAGGCTTTTGGTTCACTAGGATCTACTGCTTATTTGTTAGGTATGGAAATGGGCAGACTAGGTGGGCCAAGCAGTCCTTATCTGTCATCAGATTCTATGTGTCTATGTCTGTGTAGCAAACAAACTAAATGTTGATGAAAAAACATTGGTGAATATTATATCGGGAGCTATCCAGAATTATATATTTTGATCATTAAAATGTGCAAAATTCTACATCTGAAATCTACTGGCCATCCTTACTAATGATTATGCATTTGACACCTTCAAGATAATAATATACCTTATGTAATTATGGGTGGTGGGACAGCACTAATGTCTTTAAGAATGTCACCCCTTGTATTCTTGGCTCCACATCAATTTATTGGAGCAAATACCATGCGGTCGGAACAGCGCAGATAGCACTGTGCAAGTCAGCATCATGCCCGGTGAATATGGATGTGAACCAGTGGTGAAGTGTAGATTAACTATTAAAACACCACGCTGCCATGGATCGTCACTCCAGTGAAATGTTTTAAAGTAATTGTTTTTTTTTTGTTTTGTTTTCAGGCGGTATTTCCTGATGCTGTGTTGCCTTGCGCGGTGTCGTCCATGGTGTTTCTAACCGTGCAGTATTGTCTGCTACAGACATGATATGTTACCTGTATTCTTTAGCAGGCAGGAAATATCTGATCATGTCAATGGCTGCAACTGTAGAAATGCACAGAATTTTCAAATCCTGCTTCCATCAGAATTTCATGGAATTTCTCAAAGTTCACATAATTCTATGGAATTCAGTCAGAAATGGAATTTGAAATTCTGCACGTGGAATATTTTTTTTCCAGTGTACATAAATCTCCTAAAAGTAAGCAGCTGTTTACATAAACTGCAGATTCATTTTCAGCAGATTATGTAATCCACAGAATAATACTCTGCAGTTTACATAGAAATGATTTTCAGAATTCTGCAGAATTAAAAAATGAAATTCTGAAAAGCATTTTTGATGCAGAATTGCTATTCTGCTGAAATTCCATTGGTAGAATTCTACATTCTGCACTGCCGTAAACTGAAGGTAAGAGCTTCTGACACCTTAAATACACAAGAGGCAACACTCTTGAAGATTTTCGAGGTGCTTTAGCACCCATGTCAGTTTTTTACAAACTATCTGATTTATAAAATATTAAAAAAATGAAAACAATTCTGAATTCATTTGTTTATTTATTTAATTAATTTGAAAATCGGTAACCGGGAAAAGCAAAGTGAGCCAAGTCTTCATTTCAGATGCGAACTGGTGGGGGAGGGAGAATGCAATCATTAAGCATACACAATTGTAAGAAAACAGGTACAAAATAAGTGCAAGAAGAGCTCCATATTGTTTAAACTTGCCAGTGAAGATCTCTTCTATGTTAGGAGATCCTTACCTACAAGCCAGTCTTGGTGCTGGCTATTCAAAAGAGGTCTGTGAGCTTTGTTTTCATGTTAATGTACACATTTATTAGTAAAGGAAAGCTACAAGATCTGAATGCAGTGGTGTGTAATGGACTATCACTGTGGATGCCTACCCTCTCCAGGCATCAAGACCATATCTCCATGATGCATTTTTCACTGCCTGTTCCAGGGCAGGAAACTGAAGTCTAAAGAGAACCAGGGTCTCTCAGCAGATACTGCCAAACTGGGCAGATCAGTCTTATAATATTGTTTTACTATACAGTAGAACAGTGAGTTAGGAAATATAGAAAGGCCACAGAAAAATGTTCAATGCAAAAATAACATTGTTTTATTCAAAGCACAACAACAAAGAAGACATAGTTTGTTGGATATCTCCTATGTGGAAAGATAAACAAAAGTAAAAATGAACTGACTGGTGTCATTAATAATATGGCCATAAGACCAAGACAATGGTTTCTACCTGCGGGAAATATAAATGTTTCACTGCTATTGGGCAAAGTGCATTGAACTCTGGGAAGAGGAAGGAAAGTTAAAATAAAATCACAAAAACATTGCCACAATCTGCTTCTCATATATTTCTCACCTAATTCCTGGACTAGCTTGGATACTTACTGTATGTAAAGTCAACATTCAAGGAGTGCATACAGTAGCAATAAAAGGATACTGCCGCAGTCACTAAGCCACATGGTTCCTCCATGGCTGGCATTGCTTTGTGCCAGAAATGGCAGACACATTTGCCACTAATGAAACCACAGATCTTATCTGGATATCAGATCTTTACAACAAACATTTTTATTTCATATGTTTTCAGAACAATTTTACAATGTTTGTCATGCTCAATTATAAATACAAGTTCTCACAAAAACAAGTTCAACAGTTTCTTATAAGTATTAAAAAAACAAAGTAATACTGCAAATAATAATTTATGTTTTGGTGACCAAAGTCATATAGTTATTGTATTTTTTAAGAACCAGGTAAGTTAAAAAAACGCCAATGAAGAAGGCATTGTTTTTACTTTTCTTACATTTGGTCGACTTCATATTTGTCAGCTCTGCATAGCTGATATAAAATAATTTACTGGTGTTCATGAATAGTGGTGCTAATCTACTCTAATATCTCAAGGCGTCCTGTAACTGCAAGCCATGTTACCAGCAGGACTGTTTACTTGCTTCATTACTAATGTTCCCTCCTGTTCTGGACTTATGTCAAGTGATATCAGTGGACCATGATTCTGTGAACAAATTTTTATCCCACTGTGTCATTTATCTTCTTCCTTTATTTCAGGAATTGTAAATTGCAAGAATCTTTATGTTAATATTGTGAATTTGTAATAATCCTAATGTCAACAATCTTATCATCAACTGCTCTTGTAACTCTATGTTGATTTATGTTTTGTGCGCTATGTGCCATCTAGGTGGCCCGGGTTATGCCTGAAAATGGTCCCTAGGACCAGTGTATTTATCTGGTTATCAAATACAGAAATAAATAAAAGAAAATAAAAATCTGCCACTGAGGGATTCTGGTGCAATCACACTGCCATGAGAGCAACATTGAGTGGCTCAGTAATTTCATCAGAACACCGAGGTGGCATATTAGAACCACAATTCTTGAAAACGTATATTTTTTAATGTTTTATAACAGATGGTTAAGATAGTTTGTCACACTTGATTAAAAAATAATAATATCAGTCCTAATTTAATAGAACATAAGAAATACATGATGGAGTCCAGGACAGCACTGTTTGAAAAAAATGGCAGGTCTGCACAGGCACTTTGCTGGTCTCTAAGGAAACTCATTCTCTACATGCTAAAATAATCATTTTCATGGTTTTCTGTACAGAATTACTTTAGGAACTGAACAAAATGGCCTAATCATCTAAAAGTCCTATTAATTGGTTCTGGTGGTTATTCAGGTGGATGTAAAGATCTCATGGAACTTCTCAAAAAGAGTATTGGAATTTCTTTGGTGTCCCTACCAAATCTCCCCAATTCATTAAAAAAACACCTCAAGGTTAAACTTGTTCAGTATAAGTCAGTTAAGTACTTCCTGTATACTACCTCAGGACAAGAATGATAACAGGAAATAAATTATAGCTATAATTTCTGGCCAACCAGAAATAAACAAAAAATAAAATAATATTTACCTAACCAAATATTTTGATGAAAAAACAAAGAATCTCGGTACAAATGCACTGAGGCAAGAGTTACCTGGAAGGGCATTGGAAGCAAAGCCAGGTTTCAAGAAAGAAAAGATTTTGATGTCCACCAGACAAAGCTCTTATGGCAGCAGGTTTTGTCAGAATTAATCATGCAATTATAATAATATAATCAGCATTCGTAGGATAGAATTCATGCATGCTGTATCCTGCTTTACAAAGCAATGGATTAGATGAAATACTTGTATTACAATGACTAAATAACAGCAAATACTGTACAGTAGCAAAGATTAATAATACACTAGAAATCCCCCAAACACAGCTATAGGCAATGAATCAATCAACAATTTACTGGCTGAGAGAAGGAATGTTTTCTTTTTTTGTATTGTTAATTTACCCACCTTTAGACAAATGTAATATATTTTCTGTATGTGACTAAAATGTATTTTAATATACAAAATTAGCCACATCATTATTTAAAATATATGTAATACACGGGAAATAAATGAGGTACATGAGGTATATATAGAACATATATTTATAACAAAAACAAGGTACTGTATCAGCATGTGGTCTGAAAGCAAAACAAAATGGTAATATTAAATGCATGCTGAAAATGAAAATAAGAGTTAAAAATTTATGTTTCGACCTTAGGTCTTCTTCAGGAAAAATCTACAAGAGAAAAAAGCTAACTTTGCTTTTTTCTCTTTTAGATATTTCCTGAAGAAGACCTAAGGTTGAAATATAGATTTTTAACTATTTTCCATTTTCAGCATGTATTTAATATATATTTATAACATAATCACTAATACATTCTTACTATGTAAATAGATGCATATAATTTTCCTGCATTGAACATGCACAGTATTACCCAGCTGTGTGACATTATACTTTATGTATCAAATATTTCCACAATATTCCATAAATTTTAAATATATCAGAAATGGTCCATAATTAACATAGAAACATAGACTTTGATGGCAGATAAGGACCACTTGGGCCACCCAGTCTGCCCATTTCCCTATCTATTGGATAAGCTGCAGATTCTAGTTAACCAACAGCCTACTTCCCGCAACCCCCCACTATAATTGCCTTATGTCTGTCCCATGCATGTTTGAATTCCCTCACTGTTTTAGACCCCACAACCTCTCCAGGAAGGCGGTTCCATGCGTCCACCACTCTCTCCGTGAAAAAGAATTTCGTCACATTACCACTGAGCCATCCCCCCTCTAACTTTAAATTGTGCCCCCTTGTTCTTACACATCTCTTTTTCTGAAAGATGCTACCCTCCTGGACTTTGTTGATTCCCTTGAGGTACTTAAAAGTTTCTATCATGTCCCCCCTGTCCCTCCTTTCATCAAGGGTATACATATTAAACTCTCTCAGTCTCTCTTCATATGGTTTCTAATGTAGACCCTGCACCATTTTAGTTGCCCTCCTCTGGACTGCTTCCATCCTGTCTCTGTCCTTGTGTAGATGAGGTCTCCAAAACTGCACACAGTACTCCAGATGGGGTCTCACCAACTGTCTGTATAGAGGGACAACCACTTCCCCTTTTCTACTTGTGATGCCCCTCCCTATGCATCCCAGTATCCCCTCGCTCTCCTTACTGACTTCTCACATTGCTTACCCACCTTTAGGTCATCTGATATGACTACACCAGATCCCTTCCCATTATTGTTGTCGTTAGTACCTCCCCTGCTATTGTGTACTCTTCTCCAGGATTTTTATTTCCCAGGTGCATTACTTTGCACTTCTTTGCCTTGAATCTAAGTTGCCATATGTCTGACCATTCTTCCAACCTTGCCAAGTCTCTTCTCATCCTTTCTACCCCCCTTGTGTATTCTGTATATCTAAAATGCAACCAGTGTTTGCTATGTGTGGAACATACAGTATATTATGTTTTGGACAGCCCAATTGTGTTGCATCTTTGGCCCCATGTTCAAAGGCCCAAAAATTGCACACATGCAACTGGAAAGATCGTGCAATGAGGAGATCGTATTGTATTATAGTGAGTCCTACTTCTTGCATTGATTGAATTATCATGACTTCTTTTCTGATTCACACCAGCATGCAGCCATTGTTCTGTGCATATGCTATTTCCTGGTATGGGCAGGCATAGCATGTGTGCAGAATGGGAATGTAACACCTGCATGGAGAAAATGCTGAAAACAACAGTTTCTCTGCAGGTCCCTGGTGCAGGGATTTAGTTCCCAGTTCCCACACCAGCAGGCTGCACACAGGACTTAGTGGCTCCATGGGCCATTTCTGGCCTTTTGAATACTGGGTCCCTGCCTAAGCTCACCCAGCAAGTCAGAAGTTGGGTGGAAATTTAAGCCTGGAATATCCTCATATACTGGACCATTCTATACTGTAACACTAAGTCCACTACTTTGCTTGCCCAGTCCAAGCCACTGGGATAAGAGCCACACATTTTTAATAGTGCAACATTATCTTTACAATGAGGAATGAGGCAGATGCAACCTTGGTTTGCAACTAATTCAAATAATGGCATTTTCAATAGTACTGCATCACTTCTCCCAGTTTCTGCATAGCAGCATAAGCACAGGTTATTTTGAACCTACACATCAAAAAAACATAAGCCTCAAACAAGGGTATGTAGTCTCTTGCAGGTACTTTACATCCTCTGTGTGTGAAGTTGCTTTCCAAGTATTGATGCTCAGAACTGGACAATTCCAATCTGATAAGACTGTTTTGAAACTTAGGAATTTTCAGTTCTGAATCTGATTCCTATCTGATTGTGAAAAGGACCTCAAAATCTCACAATCCAATTCAAATTCGGAGTCCTAAATCCTAAATTCCTATGTAAAGCATATTTTAGCCTTACATTTTGGAATTAGGATTTCAGATTGCAATTCCAAAAATCCTAATTTTGAAAACTGAGTCAGAATCCAACTAATCTGACACTGTGACATGTAATCTGCGTAACCCTATTTCTAGGACTATCTGAATGGATTCTTGCCTCCTAACCATTAAGCCTGCTCTGTTGTAAAATGTAACTTTTCGTCCAATATCAGTTTTATTTATGACAGTTATAATGTATGTAATACAGTAAGTAGTTAAAATGTATTTTATGTATTGGAACTTGTTTGTTTAAGTACTGGGAAATCACTGTAAATGAGCAATTGAGCTCAATTATAGCAATCCCTAACTTAATTAAATGAAATGGTCTGCAGGACTTTGAACAGACGTTTTCTCATGTGTGCAGTCAATGTTGATACAACTGAGACATTTGTAAGAGATCTTGCCATGAGCAGAGGATATGTTTTATATAAGATGACAGAATGCTAGCACAGATGGCAGAGTATACTTAAAGAAAATTTAGCCAAAAGTAAAGTGTGTGGGGGTGCTGATAGACGTACAGTTCCATCTAACATCAGATGGCTGTTAATGTTAACAAGCATTTGTCAATGCCGAATGTTTGCTTGCTGGCATTGGCAGTGGTAATGTAGAAGTTACAGAGCTGCGTAATAGGAATGGCAGTGAAGTACTGAACTGAAGCCATGCCCACCACCACCCTGCAGAGAGTGACAGGCATTGGGGTGTGCATTTGGGTCATCAGGCATAACGGCCTCGCCATTTCACCACACCCTACCCTGCAGACACTGACAAGTGTCACGGTGTTCCTTGGGGTCTTTGGCCTTATGCGCACTCCCATTTCATTAGGAAATGCGGTGAGATGGGTGCGATAGAGAATGGGGTGAACTTGGGGCTGAAGAGCCCAAGGCATACTCGATGCCTCTCACTGGCTGCAGGGTGTGGAATGGTATGAGCATTACAGGCAAGAATCCCAAGTCACACCCTGATGCCTGTCATTCTCTACAGGGTTGGGCGTTATGGTTGGAAACCCTAATACCTCAGGCATTCTGCTGGTATTTTCACCCAAATTTTCAACATGTTTTTTTGTGACCCCACCTCATGAACAGGGGAATATCAGTTTGTTAGCCGAAGCTGCTTATGCACAGCGACTCACGGCATTTAGCACCACAGGTGCAAAACATTCCAACAGGATGTAAAATGACAGCTGTACTGTTCATGGGGAGGTGTAAAATGGCAATGTTGCAAATCTGCAGTAAAATATTTAAAAAATGGTGAAGTCATGAGCGACATAGAAACTGTGCAACGACACCCGTAATATAATTAGGTTGGGATATTTTACAGCAGATTGTCAACTCAGGCATTTTGGTGCCTCCGATCATGAACAGTGTCACTGGTGATTTTCTTTATCTGTGCCGAACAATGATTTCCCACAGCGACCATGCATCTCAGTCGAAAGTGTGAAACAACACTTCAGCCATGTTGTGAAAATGACAGCTGTACTGTTCATAAGGAAGTGTGAAAAATGCCACTGGTGAAAATCTGACTGAAAATATTACAAAGTCATGAACTTACGAGGGTGCGGGAAACTGCGCATTGCTCACTCATAACACAGTCATTTTATGGACTTTTGTCACCAAATTTCAACATAGCCATTTTAAGACCTCTGCTCAAGAACAGTGCAACTGTGATTTTCTTAATCTGTCCTAAACATTGCTTTCGCACACCAACAGCACCATTGTGCGCTACATGTGCGAAAACACATTTTGGGCAACATATGAAAAATGGCAGCTGTACTGTTCATAAGGAAGTGTAATAAAATGGCAATGTTGAAAATCTGGAGTGAAAATATTAAATTTGCAAACTTACGAGCATGCATAGGAACTGCACAACGCACGCTCGTAAAACAGTCATTTTTAGGAATTTTTTCACCAAATTTTCAACATAGCCATTTTAAGACCTCTGCTCATGAACAGTGTCACTGTAATTTTCTTAATGTGTCCATACATTGATTTTGCACATACCGCGCCATTGTGCACTACATGGGTGGAAACACATTTGGGCAAGATGTGAAAATGACAGCTATACTGCTCATAAGGAGGTGTGGTAAAATGGCAATGCTGAAAATCTGGAGTGAAAATATTGAAAATTAGCAACTTACGAGTGTATGCAGAGGAACCATGCTAATGCACCGTGAAAACAGTCATTTTAGGAATTTTTCACCAAATTTTCAACATAGCCATTTTAAGACCTTTGCTCATGAACAGTGTCACTGTGACTTTCTTAATTTGTCCCAGACATTGATTTCGCGTGACACCGACTGTGCCATTTCAGGCGCTACATGGGCGGAAACACGTTTTTGGGTGAGATGAAAATGACAGCTATACTCACTATAAGAAGGTGTGGTAATGGCAATGTTGAAAATCTGGAGTGAAAATATTGAAAATCGCAAACTCACGAAAGTGCAAGGAGAACTGTACAACGACGCCAGAAACAGTCATTTTTGGAATTTTTCACCAACTTTCAACATAGCCATTTTAACACCTGAGCTCATGAACAGTGTCACTGTGATTTTCTTAATTTGTCCCGTACATTGATCTCGCACACCGACTGCGCCATTGTGTGCTACATGGGCAGAAACACGTTTTGGGTGACATGTGAAAAATGGCAGCTGTACTACTCATAAGAAGGTGTGATAAAATGGCAATGTTGGAAATCTGGAGTGAAAATATTGAAAATTCACGACCTTACGAGCGTGTGTAGGAACTGCGCAACGCACGCTCGAAAAACAGTCATTTTTAGGAATTTTTTCACCAAATTTTCAACATAGCCATTTTAAGACCTCTGCTCATGAACAGTGTCACTGTGATTTTCTTAATTTGTCCCGTATACTTGATTTCAAGACAATCGACTGCGCCATTCTGCGCCATATGGGCGGAAACACATTTTGGGTGAGATGTGAAAATAACAGCTGTACTACTCATAAGAAGGTGTGGTAAAATGGCAATGTTGAAAATCTGGAGTGAAAATATTGAAATTTCACAAACTTACGAGCCTGCGTAGGAACTGCGTAACGCACCCTCGTAAAACAGTCATTTTTTGAATTTTGCACCAAATTTTCAACATGGGGTTTTTGGGACCCCTTCTCATGAATGATATCACTGTCATGGCAGTATTCAGGCCCGAAGGGTGATTTCGCAGTCACTGCACAGTCACTGCGCGAAATCACCCTTCGGGCCCGAATAACGCCATGACAGTGACATAATTTGTGAGAAGGGGTCCCAAAAACTCCATGTTGAAAATTTGGTGCCAAAATTCCCAAAAATGCCTGTGATATGCAATAAAGTTGAAACCCCCCTATGTAACCCATTATACAGCTTACCGGCATTTCCTCAGTTCGCGGTCGGCTTTGAAGAGCGCAGACGTGTTCCCGGTCCACCAAGATCATCGCTGGAGTCTGGAGGCATGGGGTGAGGAGGGGTGGGGAGGCTGGGTGCGCAGTGGGTGGGTGCGGGTTGTGGAGGGGTTGGGAGACGCGCAGGACAGTTTTTATTTTACAGGTTAAAAAAAAGATGTCGTGGACGCTTTGCCATGCTGGGGGGGCTCCCAGCGGGCACAAGGACTTGGGGGCGTTCAGCCAATGGGGATTGGGCACCCCTCCGCCAAAGGACTACAGTGCTTGCCACGCTGGGGTGGGCTCCCAGCGTGGCACCTACAACTGGGGGTGGGGACGAGCTCAGCAACTGGGGAACGCAGCTCAGCCGACGGGGATTGGGCACCCCATTGGCTATACAGTATGGGAGCACGCAAGTCTGTTTGGGGGGGGAGCTGTGCGTGAGCAGCCGATATCTTATCGGTGCTCACTCAAGCGTAGCTCCCCCTTTCAACTGTATGCCACTGCATTTTGGAGCGTGTCATAGACAGCTCCAAAATGCATTGGCTTACAGGGGCCGTGCCTGCCAGCCCACTGACTGAATTGGAGGAGTCGGTGACACACCTCCGAAATCTCCGATGAAGGCACTATGTTTCTTGCACATGCGTGCAAGCAAACATAAAAATGCTACAGAGGCCTTGTTAATCATAGTTTTGGTGCAAGATGAAACTGCAGCAACATTTTTTTGTTTTTAGCCCCCTATCCCTTTGCTTGATAGTAGAAAGGTGTGAAGTTGGCAAACTTTGCTTCACAAATTAATTCACAAAGTTCATGAAATTCACCAAGCGTGAAGTGCTGACTTTGCAAAGTTTTTGGTAGACGAAGTAGCACTTTTTAAAGTGAAGTCATGCAAAATTCACTGGCAGAGTTGTGACTTCACTGTGACTTCACCTGAAAAATGTCATTTCCCCAGAACAACTAATTGCCAAGTGATCAAGTGGCAAAGTGGACTATTTGCAAAGTTATTAGCAACGGCAAATTTGCAACTTCACTGGAGCTTTGTTAGCAGAGTAAAACTTTGCAACATCTTTACTCGACAGTGATTTGTTGTATCATGGAAACACAGAGGTTTAAGGACAGAAAATGCTTGTGGTCCATCTATTATAGTCTTCACAGTTCCTCGTTAGGCCCTTGCCAGCTTAGCATTGGCCATTACTTAAGCAGATCAATCAGCCCTCAGTTCCACTTGAACTAACCCACTGCCTCCCCCAGTGCCTATCAACTTCACCAGTCACATGTGTCTGCCCACTCCTTTTCTGACACTTGCAACTGTCTTAACAATGACCAGCTCCTCAGACAGATGGTTCCACTTTTTCACCACTCTCTCCATGAAGTAGTATTTCCTCACATTCCCTCCTAAGTTCCCCATGTCAGTTTATAGTTGCAGTCCGTGTGAGCACCCCCTGCCAAGCTTTAAAAGGCTCCTAGCTGTTAACAGCCTTCAACTACTTGAAGGTTTCAATCATGTTCCCACCCCATCTCTCCCCTGGCCTCTAATGTGAAGAAATTGAGGTCAGTCAGTCTTTTTCTCATAAATCCTCCCTTGCTAGCTATGAATTAATTTTAATGTTTTCTTTAGGCTTTAAACAGTCCTTGTCTTTTTTTAGGTGAGAGTTTCAGAACCGAGCACTGTACCCCAGGTATGGCCTCAACAAGGACCTGGACAGACATAGGATCACTTCCAGTTGTCTACTTGGGAAGGCTGTATCAATGCATTCCAGCAACCTGCCATCCCTCCCATATGTCTCATTACACTGACAGAGGTCTTGAAGCTGGAACTATTTCCGTCCCCAAGTGTGGTATTTAAACCCACAATGTTTTGGACCATTATAATCAGTAAGCAGGCTACCTAAAATGTATGAGCTGTAAGCAGGCTAACTCAGATTTATGGAAACAATACAAGAAATTGCAGGTGCTGGATGAATTGTGTAATGGCTTCCATAATCTTTATGCATGGGATGGGAAACATGTGACCTTGTTTGAACTGGTGTCTGTGGACCTGCATGACCTGAAAAATGTATCTGCTACAGAATCCCACAGATCCACACTACATTACATAAAACACTTTTGGGGGGGATTTTACACACAGTTATTTTAATTCTTACAGTAAGTGTTCTTGTATACTGGCAACATTGAACACCCAACCCCCATTGTTGTTAATTTGCTTGTTTGAGTTCCTATGTTACTAATTTGTTATCTTATATGAGCGTAAATTTGAAGTAGATATTTGTACAAAGTGCACATACACGCATGAACACACACACACACACATTCACGCATGCACACACATACACACACACTCACATACATACATACACTTGGAAAATGGGCAGTCGACAGCAAATATGATTCACCCCCAATTGGGTAAAAATATATTTCCAACTCTCACTCATTCCCCTATGACAGCCTTTTTCTAATTCATTTTTTCCATCTTGTTTTGCTCCATACTATACAGTACTGCACTGTACTGAACTGTACCATGACATATCATACTTTCCACACCACACCTTACTATACCATTTACAATAATATAGAGCATTCATTAAAGCATCACAAAGCTGTTTAAAATCAACAAATGACATCACACAAAATAATCACGGAATTGAAGCCACATGTGGGGTGGAATGTGGCAGCCATTCAGCACCGCCACACTACATACTGTAACAGGTTTCCTTACTCTCCAGACAGTGGCAGTGGTTCCAACCTTTCCATAATCCTATGGTTCTGTCTTTACCTGAGCTAAATGTTACATAAGGCTTTGGGAACTTAAAATCTAGGCTGTGCTTTCCTTTTATGCTAGCTTTCCTTTAGTTCCACTCCTGGGCTAGATTTTCAAATGCCATGGGAACTAAGTACCAGATGCAGGGCAAAATCTCTGCACCTGCAGAGATTTATATTTTTAGCAAGCACAGGTGCGGGGGCTGTTACTTCTGGCACCACAAGGTATACCTTTTCCCCGCACCTGTGTCAAAAAAAAAAGGCTGCAAGCTACCATGAATCATGGAGCTGGTCTCAAACTGGATCCACTTTTTATACTGTAGCTGCAGGTAAAACTGCAGCTCTGATGTTTTTTTTATCACAGCTGTGGGACTTACAAGGCCTTTTAAAATCTAGCCCCAAGTCCTTACTCTTCTTCTTCCTCTGGCCTTGGTCTGCTCTAAGTGAGCTCAGTGAGCTGCTTTCATAGTTAGGCAGGGTTCTGCATAGAGCAGTAACCAGCCTCATGCTCAGTGGGCATGCTTCAGCAAAGAAACAGAGAGCAGAAAGTATTTCAATTCAGAGGTCTCTAATCCTGAATATAGAACATTTTCTGAAAGTCTTTAATTGGATCCACTGGGACTTGCGATGGAACATCTGACTGGAATATGACATGACCACCTTTAGTGTATACAAAGATGGGAAATGCTGTGAAAGAGCAGAGGTTTGGAAATACAGAGTAGACTGAGCTTTCTGCAGGAGTACAACAGGGTTGTATTCAGCCCCAACATTTGCTTCCATTATTGATGATTGGGTCCAAAGAAGGGAAGATGATGTTGGTACTGTAAGCCTGAATCAAAAATGTAGGCATAAGAGCCACCCCAGTAGCCCAGCAGCAGCTCATTGTGCTGCCATGTAGGTGACCTGAGCTCAAGATGCCAGCGAGAGGTTGGGCCTGACCACGGCAGCTACCACCCAGCAGTGCCTTGTGATTGGAGAGTGTTGATGCTGCACAACCGGTGATGCAGTGACCACCATGGTGGACAAGGGAACTTGCTCCCTCTGCAAGTACATTACTACGTACAGCCGAGGCCCAGATGTCAGTGCACACCAGGGGAGGAGAGAGAGGCAGGGTGAAAACTGGAGGGGGGGAAAAAACATGGCATCCCCCTATGATGGTCTGGGGATCTTGGCTCTCCTGGGTCCTAGTACCTACCTGCACTGGATTCTAGCTCACATAGTGAGCTACCTTGAGAGGGACTATGGCCCTCCCTCTGGGTCCCTGCAATGGGAGAAATAGCCATGTGGGGGAGCTGCTTGGTGGCTGGAGAGCTGGGATGAGCCAGAAACCAATGGGCCTGATCAGGGTAAAACCATGGGACTAGGGTAGATACCTGGTGGAGCATGCCTTGGGTAGAAAATACAAATAGAAAAATATCTAAACTTAAGGCTCAGGGAACAGTGAGTAACTCACTCTACCATACCCCTCTATGAATGAAGATGGACACCTCTCCTCTCTGCTCAGATGTTCATTGTACCTAATGTGTCCCTACCTCCTCCTCCTGTAGTGCTCTCTTCATGGAGCTGGGGGACATCTCTGCAACCACTCACATTTCTTTTAGTCCGTGGGACTGAGTCCCTCTGGCACTGTTCATGAGGGTAGGACAGTCCTAATCACAAGACTTAATTTGACATTTTTGACCAGGAAAGACACACAAAGATGTAATAGCTTGCTTCCATGTGTATCCTGGGTGGTGGGTTACATGGACCTGTTTTCTTTACAGGGGGACTGGTGGCCATGACATCAGAGAAACTACACTATACTTCTTTGATAAGTGCCATTAGATATATAACTTCCACCTGGACAATGACCAGACATGGCAGAAGCAACCTTGGTTTAGCATCTCATCCAAAGGATGGCCTCTCAGCAGTGCAGCACCCCCCTCATACTGCACTACAGTGTCAATATGGGGTATTACCCTAACTACTTGATGTGGGGCTAGAGCCCATGATCTTCTGATCTTCCAGCCCCAGAGGCAAGCATGCTACCTACTAAGCCACTTACACTGACGACTGATAATGACATACAGAGATTCTTCTCATTGCAATATAGGGATAGGAGTGCAAGGGAAATATGCCTCTTTGAAAATGAAGCCATGATCTGTGGTAGAATGGATGGTGAGGATGGGGTTACACCAATGCAGATGGACTTGGAAAGGCTTGAAAGCAGGTCCAGAATATGGCAGCTGAGATTCAACAACAAGAAATGTAAAGTAATACATATCGGGAACAGAACCCTGAAAATGCAAAACCTAATGGGGGATGGTATTAGAGAGTAAAGTTCAGGAAAGAGACCTGGGGGTGATAATATTGGGAAGCCTCAAAACTCAGGCACAATGTAACAGAGCAGTGGGTTGGGCAAGTAGGATGCTGGGGTGCACAGGAAGGGGGATCAGTAGTAGAAACTGGGAGTGATCCTTCTCTTGTATTGGACTCTGGTTCATCCCACCTGAAGTACGATGCGAGGTTCTGGAGTCCACACCTGTGGAAGGACTGTAATAGGGTGGAGTATGCACAGAGAAGGGAGATGGACTGGGGAGAAGTCAAAAGAGGAAAGACTAAGGGATTTTAACACCTACACCCTGGAGACAAGAAGGAAGAGAAGGGACATGCTAGAAATGTACTCATATCTCCATGGTATTAACAAAGTGAACTGCAATGAACTGATTATCCTAAGTGCAAACACAAGGGGGAATCCACTATAGCTGACTTGGAATAGGCTCAGGAAGGACATCCACAAGCACTTTTGATGGAAACAGTGGTGGGCAGTTGGAATAGATTGCCGGAGGAGGTGTGCCAAAAACAGTGAGTGGATTTAAACATTAGTAGGCTGGGCACAGGGGTCTGATAAGTGCAGGATGTGGTAAAACAGTGAGTAATAAAGGGAGAAGGAGGGTCATTAGGGCCACAACACAAGTAATAAGTAAGTTTTGGCACACTGGATGGGCCAGTAGACCTTTTTCTGCTATCACAGTCAATGTTTGTCAGTTTCGTTTAGCTACGGTAGTAAATCAGTGAACTAATTATATAGTGCCAGTCTTGGAGATCTGGACTTTGCAAATGCTATACCCCTATGATCAAGAAATAACTCTACAAAGAATACTGTAGAATTTGCTTTCTATTCAGTACCTTAAAGGCAGAGATGTTGACAGTGAGTTGTGAAAGGGGCAGCTGTTAGTCTTCCATGTGAAACGCTGGAGAAAGTCAGCTGCTTCATCTATCTATGGTGTATGTTAAAAAAATTATGAGGATTGCAAATTGAAAGACTTGACAACATTTGTGGTGCTTGTTGACTGCTATTTAAGATGAGGAAGTAAGGAGAGAATATCCTTAACACTAAGATCAAGATTTGCAGACTTCCAGGGATGTATGGCTTTCTGTATTGTACTAAAACCTGGAAGTTCAAAAAACACAGGAATGAAGGCTACAGAGTTTCTCCAAAGAATGGTTGTGTAAGCCATTGAAGATTACATGGCAAGACCAGGTTATATACATTGCAGTGGTCTGTCATGCTGACAACAGCAATACCATGAAGAAAAGATGGTCAGGATATATGGCACATGTCATGAGACAGTTACTTATGAGAGCCACTAGGAAACTTCTGGATTGGAAGTTGGAAGGCCACAGTAGAAGGGGAGAGGAGCAGAGAGGAGAGGTGAGGAGAGGCACAAAGAGGAGAGGAGATGAGTGGAGAGGTGGGGAGGGGAAGGGAGAGAAGAAGAAAAAACAAAAGGCAGATAAGAGCAGTGCCTAGTTTGAAAAATGATGATTTAGAGGTATATGGGACCAATAGGCAATGTCAGCAACAGAGAGGAGAAGCTAATTGGGTGTGTGGCTTGAGCAGTAGAAAAGCGGTTGTCTCCAGTTGCAGCTTCCTGCTGTTAGTTTTTGACAAAGGAGAATCTTGGTTTCAGAGCATGTAACAGCTGACTAGAACTACAGCTTTTCTAACTGATAAATCACTTCTATCTCAGCAGGAGTCAGTGCCTGTTGAGATTAAGCAAATAGATACTTTATTAGAAGCAGGGGGTCTCATTTAAGTAAAAAAAAGAAATCCACTGTGTGTTTCTCTGTTTGAGGAAGGGGACTGTGTCAACTTAATTTGCTGAGTCTGGAGCAGAGGGGAGAAGCTAATCGGAGGTATGTCTTGAGCAGTAGAAAAACAGCGGTCTCCAATTACATCTTCCTGCTGTTAGTTTTTGACAGTGGAGAATCTTGCTTTCAGAGCAAGTAACAGCTGACTAGAACTACAGCTATTCTTACTAATTGCTCTCCTTCCCACCCCTCCACCCTCCCACCCTAAGCCAGTTCTACTTTTATAGCCACTGGATTTGACTTGACAACAGGAACTTCCTGTTTGGCAATAGGAAGGGAAGGATCACTGAGGCACATTAGTTTCATCAACCTTGAAGGAAACTAAAAAAAATAGCTCTTTCTCCCCCATGGCTGCTGTAGATCTGAATCCAAGCAAGGAAGAAGGAGAATACTGAAGACTACAGGAAGTTTCTGTACCAGAACAGGAAGGGTGAGAGTTGTAAGGGCACATAGGCAGTAGGAAAGTAGGTGTAAAAATACATAGAGGGAGGTGACAGTAAGCATACAAAGCAACAGGAGAGGGGACACAAAATAAGTCAAGATGGGAGTGGTGCAGTGCAATGATTGCGGGGAGGTAGTGTTCCGGGAGACATTCTTAGAGGCTGCGATACTGTCCTATTTGCAGGCACCTCTCTGGTCTGAGGTAGGAGGTATCCCGTCTCCAGGCTGACCTGGCTAGGATTCGTGAAACCTCTTCCCCTACCCAGGGACCACCAGGGCCACCACCGCTACCTCAGAGGTTGCCAAGAAAGAGAAGCAGTTGGATGAAGGTGGGCTCAGGGAGGGAAAGAGTGGTGGAACAAAGGTGCATTCCTCCAGTTGTACCTCTCCACAATTCATATGCTGTTCTGGTGAAGAGTGGTCCCTCTATGGAGGCACCTGCAATGGAGACCAAGGAGGATGCAGGGAACCTCCACAAAGCAGACCCACAGGAGTGTGACATGAGACCCCACAGGGGAAAGAAACAACTCCTGGTGGGGGACTCAATCATTATGGGGGTAGAAGTGGGGGAGGAAGGGGAAAGGGAGGTAAGGTGCCTCCCTGGTGCCACGGCTCAGAGGGACAGGAAGCGAATCATCAGGAAGCGAATCCTCAGGATCGTGGGAGCAGCTGCACGAGGGAGGGAGCTGGATGTCATTGTTCACCTAGGGACAAATGACCTGGCTGCGAATGGGATCAGAGCAGTACAAGAGGAGTTTGTAGATTTGGAGAGGGGCCTTAGATAAGTAGCGTGCATGGTAACCTTTGCAGAGGTGCTGCCTGTCTATGGCACAGATGATGCTAGGGTACTCTGCACCATGGGAATCAATGAATGGCTTAAAAACTGGTGTGGAGCTCAGGGTTTTGGCTTCATTGGGGACCGGGGAGCCACCTGGAAGGATGCAGGCATATACTGGCGAGATGGTCTGCATCTGCCCGGGGGGAACCAGGATCCTAGGTGATAGGTTTAAATGCTTCTTTGGCAAGCATTTAAACTAGCCAAGGAGGAAGGCACTGAAAAGGAGCAGGAAAATCCCATCCTCCCCCCACAAAAAACAGTAGTTACAGAGGTAAACACCAAGGTAGAGAAATCAGTAGGGAGCAGGACAGCAGTAAATGCAGAAAAAGGCAGTAATGATACGGATGGGGCTAAAAGGGGTAAGACCATAAAAAAATGGAGGGTGATGAGCACCAATGTCTGCAGTCTGTATAACAAGCTTCCTGAACTAGTGGCCTTGATGGAAGAGGGATGCCTAGATATTGTGGCAGTCACTGAAACATGGTACACAGAGAACCATGACTGAGATGTCAACATACCAGGATACACAATCTACAGGAGGGACAGGGTGGGTAAAAGAGGAGGAGGAGTAGTTCTCTATATAAAGGAAAGGAATTAAAGCAACAGAACTAAAGAGTAAACAAGAAATTGTTGAGTCACTATTGGTCACCCTGGAGACAGAAAATGGCACCACAATCTGCATGCAGGTTGTGTACAGACCCCCATCTCAGGGGGAGGGAATGGACAAGGAAATGAAAGAAGGCATCCTTAAAATTGCAGAAAAAGGGGAGATATTGTTGATGAGGGACCTTAATATGCCAGATGTTAATGGAAGTACCTTTGCTGCAGGCACATCCAAGAGCAAGGTCATTCTTGATGCCCTACAGGGGGCATGCCTCAGACAGCTAGTGTTGGAATCTACTCAGGAAGGAGCAATCTTAGATTTGGTACTCTCAAATGGGGACAGAGAAAGGATCTCAGATTTAGAAGTTGGTAGCCATCTGGGAACAAGTGACCACCAAACTGTGTGGTTCACAATAAACACAGCCATAGAGTCAAGCCATTCAAAAACAAGAGTACTGAACTTTAGGAGGGCTGACTTTGGGAAAATGTGAGAGTGCCTCAGAAAAGCACTAGCAAATGGGCAAGAAGGAGGACTGGAGGAACAATGGGGAATAATCAAAACAGCCATCACAGAGGCAACAAGCCTTTGTGTGAAGCAAATCAACAAAACAAAATGAAGGAAAAAAACACTATGGTTCTCAAAAGAGGTGCAAGGGAAAGTTAAGGAGAAAGGGATAGCACTCAGAAAATTTAAGGAAACACAGAAGGAGCAGGAAAGAGAACTTCATCAGTTAAAGCAGAAGAAGGCAGGGAAGGCAATCAGAATAGCAAAGGCACAAACTGAGGAAAAGATAGCCAACTTTGTTAAGAAGGAGGATAAAACCTTTTATAGGTACATTAGGGAGTGAAGAAAGACCAAGGGAGGGATACAGAGACTTAATAAAGGGGAGGGAATGTGGGCAGAGGGTGACAGTGAAAGGGTATTGAACACATTTTTCTGCTCCGTATTCGAAATGGAAAAGGAGGGGGAGGTACCTAAACCAAACAAGAGAAACACTCTGAATAGGAGGGTCAATACCAGTCCATTCACAGAAGAAAGGGTTTTGAAAGAACTCTTGAAACTGAGGGTGGACAAAGCAATGGGGCCTGATGAGATTCACCCCAGAATTCTAAAAGAACTAAGGGTAGAATTAGTAACACCACTGACTACTCTCTTTAACACATCATGGAGGATGGGGTGGTACCTGAGGACTGGAGGAGGGTGGATGTGATTCCACTTCACGAAAGTGGGAGCAGGGCAGAGGCAGAAAACTACACACCAGTTAGTTTGACCTCAGTGATTTGCAAAATGATGGAATCACTTCTGAAGGAAAGAATTGTTGAGTACCCAGCACAGGACCCAAGGCAGCATGGTTTCACAGCAGGAAGGTCATGTCAGACAAATCTAATAGATTTCTTTGACTGGGTGACCAACGTAGTAGACCAGGGAGGGACTGTGGATATGGCCAACCTAGATTTTAGCAAGGCATTTGACACAGTCTCACACAAAAGATTAATATACAAGTTAGCCAGCCTTAGAGTGGGTCCCAAGGTGGTAGCCTGGATGCAAAACTGGCTGGACAACAGGAAGCAAAGGGTAATAGTAAAAGGAGTCCACAGTGAAGAAAGGAGGGTAACTGGTGGCGTACCGCAGGGTTCGGTACTGGGACTGGTCCTCTTTAAAGTCTTTATAAGTGACATTGGAAAGCACCTGGAAGGAAAAGTATGTCTCTGCAGATGACACAAAGATTTGCAACAGGGTTAATACACAAGGTGGGGTGGAAAGGATGAAAAGAGACTTGGCAAGGTTGGAGGAATGGTAAAATATATGGCAACTCAGATTCAGTGCAAAGAAGTGCAAGGTAATGCATCTGGGAAACAAAAACCCAGGGGAAGAGTACGTAATGGGGGCTGAGATAATAACAACAACAAAAATCGAAAGAGACCTAGGAGTAATTATATCAGATGACCTAAAGGTGGGCAAGCAATGTGAGAAGGCAGTAAGGAAGGCTGGGTGGATACTGGCATGCATAGGGAGAGGCATCAACAGTAGAAAACAGGAAGTTGTTATCCCTCTGTACAGACAGTTGGTGAGGACCCCATCTGAAGTACTGCATGCAATTCTGAAGACCCCACCTCTGCAAGACATAGACAGAGTGGAGGCTGTTCAGAGGAGGGCAACCAAAATGGTGCAGGGTCTGCACCAGAAGACATATGAGGAGAGACTAAAGCAGCTTAATATGTATACCCTTGAGGAAAGGAGGGAGAATGGGGACATGATAAAAACTTTGAAGTATATCAGGGGAATTAACAAAGTACAAGAGGGTAGCATCTTTTAGAAAAAGAGATGTGCAAGAACAAGAGGGCACAATTTGAAGATAGAGGGGGGATGGCTCAGAGGTAATGTTAGAAAGTATTTCTTCACAGAGAGGGTTGTGGATGCATGGAACAACCTTCCTGGGGAGGTTGTGGAGTCAGGAACAGTGGGAGAATTCAAGAATGCATGGGACAAACATAAGGCAATTCTAATGGGGGTAGGAGGAAGTAAGCTGTTGATTAACTAGAATATGCAGCTTATTCATCAGATAGGGAAATGGGCAGACTAGGTGGGCCAAGCGCTCCTTATCTGCCATCAAATTCTATGTTTCTATGTCTGGAGTGACACTGGAGGCTTGGCCCGAGTCGTAGAGGTCTGGTATGAGTAGCTTGCCTAATCTGTTATTTGGCACTGGAATATATAATTTAGGGATGGGTGGACCCTAAAAGGTCCTGACTCTTATTATCAGGATCAGGATCCATGCCAGAGTTCTGATTAGTTCTAACTGATTCTGATTCAAATTAGAACCTTTACAAAAGTAATGTTAATACCAGAAAACCACCAACAAATGAGTAAGAAAGTTGAAAATAAAGTACTTTCTACCATGAGTGTGTCTGTATTTCTGACTCCATTCTGTAGGTCTTTCTTCCCCGTTTCCCATTTTTTTGGCTACAGAAATGCTCTTGTCCCTTATCGTCTGTTGTATAGCATCACCGTGGCTCCCTCTCAGTATGCAGATCCCCAGCTACTCCTATCTGCTGACAGTCTCCTCACTTCTGTATGTTGATTCCATTAATCCTCATCTCATCTGTTGACATCCACTCAACTCCAGTAATTTTCACATCCCTGTCCCTCAAATTCCCACCCTGCCCCCCAATTCATTGCACACCACTGTCCCCCTCATCTTCTGACACCCACCCTGTCCAAATATGTGAACCGCTGCCCCCTCACAATAGCAGGCACCCACTCTGCCCTGGTATGTATACCCCTAAACCCTCTGCTTGCATTGACTATTCTAACGTTAGCCCTGTCCTTAAATTATTTAACCACATGCACCCATTTATCTACTGGTTGCCATCCTGCCCCACCACGAACACCCCTGGCCCATCCATCTGCTAGCATTAATACTTCCTTAGAAGACCCCCCCTCCTTCCACCCATTTGCTAGCATCCACCCTATTCAGCTTTAACACTTATTCCCCTCCCACATGCCTCATCATAAACCCCTGCCTCTGCTGCCCCACAATGTACAAAGGCCAAATTTCCCCCATTCAACTAAAAGTACCACTAACAGCTTAATCTGGTTCAATGTCAGTTGGCATGGCATCCATCTGTATCCCCCTGCCCTGGAGCAAGGATAAACATAGGCAGACTTGTGGTCTAGTCCTCCTTCCTGGTCAACAAAAACTAAATAAATAAAGATACGTTCTCCCATATGTTGCCTGGCACCCATCCTACCTCAATTCACACAGTGCACACACCCAGTCCCCTTCCCCCCACCTATTCCAGAACAAAGCAGACCACCCATAGGGAGGCATTCTCGTTGGCACACCAAGTACAGCCTCAAGAGAACCAAGCACAGCTCAGATGAACACATACAAGCAAATGAAAGGTACACTCTTGGACAAAGCAGTCACAAAGATGTTGAATAAAACATAACGCAGCAGACTTAAACCAGTGAAGACACACATTAACATGCCTCTCAACTGTCCTACATTATGAAGGACACAGCTCTCATTTAATCACTCAAAACTGTTACATCCATCCTTCATGAACAAAGCAGAGGCAGGACTGTCATTAGCTCAGACATTTAACAAAAAAGTTCATATTGCACTCTGACAAAAATAAATAAATAAATCACAAACAGCAGCAACACCAAACTTCTGCAATATTTTTCCAAGTCTCTCCATATTTCATATTCCCAACCAACATATTTTTACATGTTGAGGACTGACTCAGTCTCTTATATTTAAGACAGCAGGGTGGTGCTAAGCAGTTCCGTAGCTCAGCATTTCACTCTCTTGGGCCATAACTTCTGGCCAGTTTACCTGTACTGCATACAAGCAGTTCCCGAATCCCTACTGCATCATTCTAAGTCCTCTTAAATAAATTTAATTTCCTACATTGGCCACTGTTGCTACTGTCACTGCTGTTCTTGCCGCTCGCACCCAATTCAAGGATTTCATTGCTGAAGAATAGCATATAAACATTTACAAAAAAAGGTGACTTTCTCTCTTCAGCCATTACCCATGCTGCCTACATCACTGCAGACAGTTCCCACTCTCTCTGAAACTGTCTCTCACTCCCTCCTCAATTTTGTTTCACAAGCATGCATGCAGGATTCTCTTTCATGCAGGCGCATAAGCAACAGCGTCGCACGGCAGACATTTTTTTTCTGCCCAGTTGCAATTTGTTTTTTGGACATAGGAGAGAGGATCCACATTAAAAAATACATCTATTTTCAAACTAAAAATATAACAAGGCAGACTCGGTACACTAAGCAGCAATGTCCTGATCTACCTGGATCCGTCAGATCCTGTGAGATCTGGAAGGGTTCTGATTTCATGCGGACAGGTCCACTCATCCATAATATAAATCTATGGTGACATTGGTCTTGGCAGGAGATAAAAATATACATGTGCTACTAGTACTAGTGATGCTTCTAACTGCACTGATACATTTCCTCCCTCTGTGCTTGACCTTGCCTTGAGCTATTAACTATTCCCAAGCTGATTTCCTGCTTCTTTTTCTACCAATAGGAACAGGATCTTCAGCTTGAGGTTCATCTACCTCCTTTTCCCAACATTTTCTACTGCCTGCTCCAAATTTTTGTATCTTAAACTACCATGGCTTTCAGAGCCAAACTAACCATGACAGGGGTAGGATTTGCTGACATTTAAGTTTTGGCTATCTTTTTGTTTTTCAGCCCACAACATTATTTCACCACATGTGGTCCACCCATTTTTCACACTAGCTTGCAAGTGGGACCCATTGTTAATTTAAACAGGTTGACCATACTTCTCAACTGAAATAATGCAGTCTGCTATCATTTTTGCTCTGTGTTTAAAGTGCTTTAAATATTCCCAAAAGCAATAAATGCAAATACTGTCATTGTTATTCTAGTAAAAGATGAAATAAAAAACAAAACACACACACTCAGAGTAAATTGTCCCATCTTTAAACTTCCACCTGGTTAGTCTGCATGTTATGCTCTTTGTTTTTTTCTAGGCTTTTCCTTTCGCTTTTGGCCTTTCCCCTGTAAAACAGAAATGTAACAAATGAATAAAATAACCATTGTTAGTTTTAATGTGAGCATTTTATTTTTCAGCTTCTTTTAGTTGAAGCAGTTTATTTATTTTGATCACTAAAATACCATAACAAAGTGTAAAATGTTTTACAAAAATGGATCAAAATTCCACAGCACAAACAAATCATGTTATAATTTTAGACGCATTTTTTGTAGCAGATGATCTGTACAATTTGATTATTCAAATAAAAATGGTACAAAAGCTGGGTACAAATTGCCCTATTATAATTTAATCACAGTCATTCAAGTTGGAGACAGCATAGAAGCCATTAAGTAATGACATAAGTCATGTAACCAGCAATGAAGTGAAAGGTTTGGGTCTAGCTACCTACATCCCTAAAAAACCTCAGTTCAGAATCCCAAAATTGAAAGAGGTGTTTATCAAGCAAAGAATGGATTACGTACTGTCTCCAGCTGTATCTTGTCATAACAAATCAGTCAGATTGTGACAAAATAATCAACTAAAAAATAACAATTTACAAATAACATTTCCTGTGCCACACCCAAATCTTTTTTCCAAAACATAGACTCTACTGTACAGAAAACCACTTTAAGACCTTATATGTAGATAAAGTGGCTGGGCTGGATGGAATATTACCAGAGGCACCCAAAGAATTATCATCTGAAATTTCAAGTATTCTCGTATCTTTAACTGCTCCCTCATTAATGGTGAAGCACCGCGTGATTGGAGAAAGGCAGATATCATGCCAAAATCTTAAAGGGGAATAAGTACTTGCTAAAAAATTACCTCCCAATCAGCTTAACATTACTTGTTGGCAAAATTCTGGAAATGCATAATAAGACCAGAATTGATTTGAATTGTAAAAAGAAGGGACTTAATAGAAATATAGAAACATAGAATTTGTCAGCAGAAAAGGACTGCTTGACCCACCCAGTCTGCCCAGATGGTCCCTGCCTAGTCTGTTTATGCAGACTCTAACTTGTCTCCAGTGACCCTCCATCCTCCCTTATGTCTCTCACATGCATGCTTTCAAGCTACCTACTGTTTTTATCTCATTACAGTAAAACCCTCCTGGTCGTGGAGTATTCTTGGATTCCAGCACTTTCAGGGGCTGTACAGCCTTTCGCATGTGGTGTCAGGACTCACTACGTTACATGGCATGCTGGCATGCACAGATACCATACACCCTATTAGGTCTGGTTGCTTGCTTATTGAAATTGAATTGAATTGTGAAGAGTCTATAGTTAGAAACAGGACACCTATCATGATATATTTGATAATATGGGGGGACAGAAGAGCTATTATATATTTGTATGGGATGAGGTATGAGAAAGGTTCTCACTCTAACAAGGTAATGAATTACAATAGAAAGAGATGAGGATGGATGAGCTTTTGGATACCATTGACTGTTTTTGCTAGCTTTGCAAGAAAGAATGTGAAGAAGTAAGATTACACGTGCATAAAAATATTGCATTAAGCCACTGTGCACGATTTGCAGATGTTCTGACAAGGAGAATGCTATACGAGGTCCCTGCACCGTAATTGGTACACTCAGAGGTACACCGTAGCCAGCTAGCGCTTAAGCATATGTTATACTAACATATAGGGCTAAGGGCATCTACCGTACAAGAGTAGATGTCAGGATATGTACGCATATTGTTGTAATACACTTTGCTTGCTAATACATACAGTATATTCTTCTATGTATTTTCTGTGTATTTCTTACTTGTAAGATGCCAAGGCACCTGTGTCCTTGGTATAATTATTAAATGTAAGTCGGCATTGCCACTTTTTGGTGATTTGTACTACTCCACTGAGTTATATAAGACTCTGTATAAGGAGTCTTTTGTTCACAAATTGATGACTACTACAAAATTGTATAATGTTATCTTGGACCATGGATCCTCCTCTAATTTAGCCAATAGGGCTCATCTCTGTAACTAGAAATGTTTCTATCTTACAGTAACCATAATAATTATCATAGGTATATAATGTGATACACTAGTCTTGTACCTCGGAGATTCCAAGAGACACAAAGAAACCTCGAGGTATGGGGAACGCTTAGCACTGGCTCCCGGTTCATATTGGTAAGAACTGCTTAGGACAACTATGATTTTATCCTTTTTGGTAGTATAAACAAGTTTATTACTCTTATGCAACATGTCTGTGATTACTTGCATTTCCAATATTGCCAAGAACCTGAAAGTGAGGTTTAGACCTCCTGACAATTGGCGACCGCGTGCAGGTGATATTTGGTGTTTGTAAGTTTTCACTTGTTGTTGTAACTTTTCCCTTTCCCATGGGGACAGTAGGTGTACATTCCCGTATCACCTCTCCCATTTTAAAACCGGTTTGTAGTCACTTACAAAGTCTGGCTGTCGTCCTTTTGGGTGTGGTTGATGCCGACTCGACTCACTCCATTTATTTTATTTTTATTTTATTTTAAACATTTGTTTACTGGGTAAGTACAATGAGCCAAAGGCCCGTTTTCATGTACGACCCAGGGACTGAATACATATACAGTCAAGATGTTTACAATAAACAACTCACATCACAAATACAATACAACATTTAACATACATTACCTAACATAGATAATAAATATAAAATAATCATAAAAAACAACAGCAATGCAATTTATCAAGAAAATAATTTCTTAACCTAATTTTAAAAGTTTGATGACAAACATTTTCATATAAAACAATAGGAAGCTCATTCCAATTTTTAGCAGCAGAGTAAGTAAATGAACCATCCCCCAATTTAGTCTTAGTCTTAGGGACCTTTAACTTACTTTGTTGATCAGAACGAAGTTCCTGTGAATTTATTTTAATATGAAGAAGTGAATATAATGGAGAATCAGTCCCTTGACGAAGAATTTTATCTGTTAATGAATATAAACTGTAAAGACAACTCATCCTGGGAGGAAGCCAGGCAGATAGTTTATACAGCTCACAATGATGAGTAGAATAAGGCAAATTAAAAGTAAATCTACAAATACCATGAAACACGTTAGTAAGAAGAGACAGCTCCCTATTAAACAAATTAGTAAAAAGAAATTCATTGTAATTCAATTGTAGTAATAAGACACCCTCAGCTATTGCATGTCTAGCTGGTAAAGTCAACAGGGATTTGAACTTAAATACAGTTTGACTTAAATACAGCTTTGAATTGATAGCCTACAACTTATGCAGTAGCCCAGCTGTGTATAAAGTGCTCCTGCTGTGGATCAATACATAGCACGGCACCTTTTTCACAGTTTGATTTTTCATTCCCTTCCACACAATGGCCACCATATCAAATATCTGCACAGAACTGAGACTCGATGTCTCGAACTTCCTTACCTCCCATGGAGGATGGGCTGACTTCGCGCGGGATGCAAGTCAATCCAAAAACCCTATACTGGGGATTTCAACTCAGTACACAGAGATGAGACAATCAACCAATAAGCGTCAGGCTAAAGGGTTGATGGTCGTGGCTCTCTATGCTGCTCTGGAAGCCTCCGAAGCGAAGTTTCGAACCCTTGATCTGCAAATTTCATCTCTTAAGCAACAGATGGATTTGCAGGAAATGGAATGTGTTAGACTGCAGCAGAACTTGGAGTCTGAACTCCAAACTCTGCAGAATGAAAATGATTCACTTTTGCATCATTCAGCTCAAGCTGGAGAACAGGAACTTTGTATGTTGAAGCAGGAGTGTGAAAGTTTGAGACAGGATAAGTGACAGGCATTGCATATGAATGATGTGCTAAGTGCTGCAAATGCTCAGTTGAGTGAGGAGATGGGAGAGCTACAGTACGAGATGAACCAGGTACGTAATGACTTAGAAGTGGCTACTAGGGACAATCGCGAACTGAGTGCCGTGTATAGAGTGTTGCAGAAGCAAATGCAAGATGAGGTTGATATGGATGTTGCAACTGTGAGTCATGCTGAATGTAAAACCAAGATGGCGAAACTGCACCATCAGCGGGAGGTTCTGGCTGGACATGTTAAGGCAATGGGAGGCGTAGCCCCTGCCTTACACACGTCATCTGAAGAGGAGGTATCAGATGATGACATCTCTCAGTACAATGCCCAGTCACACCCCTGCTATGGCCCAGAAACCCCACCCAGCCATCCACAACATGGCGGATCCCCACTTCACCCTCACCATGTCATACATCATCGACGTCATGACGCCCATCATGGGAGATGCCAACATGGCAGCCCCAATGTTGGGGAGGAGCAGGCCCAGGCCTGGTCCCGATGGCACCACTGATAGCCGTTATTAATGTGGAAGATAGGCAAGAGATAGAAACGATGACTGAAACTGCAATAGGCAATGTACTGTACCTCTTCCTGAGAGAAGTAAATGGGCCATTAAAACCCAGATTAGGCAGCTTCTGCAGGAGGCTGGCCCTCAGGATGGTATTGTTCATACTGTGGCACAGGCTGCAGCTTGGGCTGCACTAGACGGCGCCCAAGACAATCTACCTCTGCCAGATCGACCCAGTAATCCCCTACAAATGGCCTACTCTGTTCAGCAAATAGCTGACAGTATCGGTCAGATGAATCCGTCCGACAACCTCAGCTGTCACTTAGAAAAGGTGCATTCTAAATGCGAGATGCTTAGCCTCGCTGCAGAATACCAGGTCCAAATACTAGGCCAGACCATTGATCCTAGTTTGTGGGCCAAACTCCTCGATGCCATCTGCCAGGATGGGAACACCACCTTTGATGAGGTTGCAGCTGAGCTCATTTCTGCTCACAGCCCAGGTGTAGTAGGAGTGATGATTGCATACCCTGTAAAACAGAATGCAAAGGAAAGTCCAGCAACTTACCACCAGAGACTTTGGATGACCTACCTAGCAGGAAAGCATCTGGCACAAGAAGTTGTGGATGTAGATCTTTTTGAGTATAAGATCCTGTTCCTTAGGAACATGATTCCTGCAGTACGAGAAAAGGTAGAGCCAACCACCTACCCCAATATGGATAGATTTGCTGACATTCTTCAGAAAACTGAGAGAGTTTACCAACTCTATATCCGTGATCTGGGCTCTGGTTCCAAGAAGGTAGCCGCTGGGGAGCCTGCTTCAGAGGCCATGACGCACTACACTGTGGAAGGGCAGGCCCAACACCAACAGGCCCAACATCGACAGGCCCCTCCAACTGAAAATCAGCACCCACAACAGACCCAACACCAACAACATCCACAACAACAACAACAACAGTGGGGTGGGAACCGGAATTGGCATAAGAATAAAAAGCATAAGGGTAAGGGTAAACCACAACAACAAAGAACAGGCCCTTCATATAGGGAGATAGCCGAAGAGAATCAGAAATTCTGAGAGCTCCTGGGACAAGTGCACTCTGTAGCAGATGCTGTTCCAGCACAGGCCCTTGCAGCAGTACAGCTGGTGACCCAGACCCCAACAGGTCATGGGGATACTGGAAGTGCAGGCCTCCAGGCCCATACAGGCCTGAACCCAGAAGCTCCTCCCTATATAGCATTAGTGCAGCATGGTGAAGTGATTCACAGGAGTCAAGCCCAACCTCTCCATGCTTCCAGTAGTACAGATTGACAATTACAGGCCCCAGTCCGGATTGTAAACAAGCTGGTCTTGGATACAAATGGAAGGCCCTGCACCGAGGCCGAGGTCAGGGGCCGCCTACTAGTAGTCTTGTTAGTTACAGGTGCAGCTGTACAGTATCTGTATTACATGATGAACATCCAGACACATCCCCTTGGTCCACTGGATGGAGGAACAACATGTCAGGAATTGATGGTACTAGGCTACCTCCATATCGTTCTCTACCCCTACCGGTAGAGCTAGGCCATCTAAAGGCCTCACAAACTTTCCAACTGATGGTAATGCATGATCATCCTAGCATCATAGGAATTGACTTCCTTGCACCACACGACTATGTGGTGGATCTAGCTAACATGCTACTGATACAGATTCAGGGTCAATACCATACCATTTTGATCCCTGATTCACATGTTGTGGTGACGATCTCTGCCAATGACAAGGAGTATGATGTCATAGATTTGTTCAAAGGTCATGAGCGTTTCCCAAAGCTTCTCCCCATTTTGCAATGACATCTGGAGGTGTTTGCAATTAACAAACATGACTGTAGGAGTCACGTGATGCGACGAGGAGAGTAGCAGCTCTGTCCCTCTCGATCATCAAAACTTGCAAATATCCACATTAGACTCACAAACAAGAAGATTTAATTCCTCTATACTGTTTATTAAGTGCCTTCTATAAGTTTACCTGCGAGCAGTTTCAGCAACATGTCTAATTCGACGGAGACGGAAGAGCCAGTCCAGGAACTTGAGGCCAAGTGGCCCCGTCGGAGTTCTTCTCCCATGATCTCCGAGGAAGAATTGACACCTACCCGAGTGTATTCAGAGCTTTCCACTATTAAAGAAGCTCTTTTCAAACTGATCGAGGAAGTCACTGACTTCAAACCGGCGTTGACCCAGTAAGCCCGGCGAGTAACAGACACAGAAGCGAGGATAACCTCCGTAGAGAGGAAACTGGAGAAAACCGACCCTACTCTGTCTGAATTTAAAAGATCAATTACTAAGCTGGAAGATCATTTGGAAGACTTAGAGGGGAGGAACAGAAGAAATAATCTAGTCTTACTAGGACTCCCTGAGGGGAATGAAGGTCCGAACACTATACTATTTCTACAAAAATTCTTAAAACAGACGGTAGGCCCCTCACCAAACGGCCCAGAGTTTATAATTGAAAGAGGCCATCGGTCTCTGCGTGCTAAGCCGCCAGCATCAGAACCTCCCAGGCCAATTATATTTAAATTACTCAACTATCTGGATCGAGACTTTATTTTTAAAGAGTCCAGGAAACTCCCTGCTATATTGTGGGAGGGAAAAAAACTCAGACTCGTCCCAGATTTAACAGTGAAGATGCGCCAGCTTAGGGCAAGCTATCACCCCATCACTTCTAAACTATGGGCAGCCGGTATCAAACACCCAATATTGTACCCAGCCCGTCTAGAGGTGACTCTGAAAGAGGTATCCAAATGCTTCTATTCACCCGAAGAAGCTCTAAAGTTCCTGAGGAAATGCTACCCTGATCTGTTTTCGAAAGGATGAAGAAGCAATTTACTGGGAGAAGTATGGAGCTCATAGTGGGACGTTTATAAAAGACTTGGGTGTATCCAGCCATTACCAGATTATGGTATGGCTTCTCTCTCTCGGTGGGGATCTACTAGCCAAAAGTTTGGCATAAGCCAGTCTTGGACTGTAGTTGGTTTCTTGGTTTTTTTCACATGAGTAAACTCTATTTTGCCTTGGACTTTCGTTTACTTGCCAGGAGATGGTCGTCTTTTATTTTTAACCGCTAGAGGGAGCTCCGCTTCTACGAATGGGTGGACTAATGTAGCCTTTACTGAAGTTCTTTATTTTCATTCTACCTTTTTATAGATAAGTGGTTTATAACTAAATGCTGCAGCTTAGACCTGGGTCGGGGTTCTCCCAGGTAGTCAGAGGCCAAAGGCTCCAATATGTCTTCCTTGTGTGCAACCCCAAACGAATACAGCATGTACTGGCTACTTTTGCAGGAGCCCATTATATTTTCAATTTTGCTTAAAAGGCAAATTTGTTCTTGGTTCCTGGTGGATTCTGCAGTTGATGTTACATTGTAAATGGTGCCAACATTAAGAACCTGAGATGCAATCAGTATTTAGTTTATAGATGTGGGGGTTAACTCTAGATCTATTATTTGTTGGTGTAAGGCCCCTGTCTTTGCTGCAAGGATAAGGCTCTGAGGAGGTCAGGATGACTGCAATGATAGATCTCTACCAGTAGCAATGTACCTCCTTTTCTTTCTTTATATGCAGCACATGATATTAATGGTCTTTTGTTTCTTACAGGCAAGGCAGTCAGTTTCTGCCAATATGGCTACTAACTTCTGGGAAAAGATACTGGAATTAAATTAAAAGGAAAATGGGAAGTATAAAGTAAAGTGTGTGGAAGTCAAATAATAATAAGGATGGGACTTAACCGAGAGTATTCACAAAGCTTCTTATAGCTTATTGCTTTTTTTTATGTCCGGATTGGGGGGGAGGTAGAGCTCACTTTCTAGTGCGCACCATGGACCAGTTGGCTAGGTGCAGGCTTCAGGCCAGGTTATACAGTGGGTCTGTTAGGGGTAGGATAGTTTTTTTTGGGGGGGTACATTTGGGGGTGGGTTAACCGAAGAGTTATAGATTTTTTTTCTTGGGGTGGAGGGGGGCAGCATCTTCCACCATCACAAAGGGGTTTATTGTTGGCACTTGTATGGCTAACGGTTTAAATATACTTTCTTGGAATGTAAAAGGAGGGAGAGACAATAAAAAGAAACATATCATCCGAAATCACCTTGCGAAATTTGACCCTTCAATTGTGTTTCTGCAGGAAACCCATATGTTACGTGAACAGTTACATCACTTCCAAAAAAAATGGGTAGGTCAGGTTTTCGGATCAGGATTTGCATCTAACAAAAGGGGAGTAGCAGTACTGGTGGCTAAAAGAGTCCCACTTACACCAGCGGAAGTCATTTCCGATCTGAAGGGCAGGTTCAATTTTGTTGTAGGCAAAATTGGTAGCCTAGACATTGTTTTGGGTTCCATCTATGGACCAAATTTAGAATCCCCATCCCTTTTTACACACCTGGCTACGGTTTTGGCCCCTTTTTTAAATTGGCCCATACTTTTGGGTGGCGATTGGAATCTGGTACAGTCTAACGACTTAGACCACACCTATCATAAAGGAACTAAAAGATCCCCCTCGCAGAGGGCTCTGCGGGAATTCACAGCATCGCTGGGCCTTGTAGATCCTTGGAGGATAATTAATGCTTCAAGTAAAGAATTCACATTTTTCTCCCCAGTCCACAAACTCTATTCTCGTCTTGACTATTTCTTGATTAGCCAACAGTTACTACCTTACATAGTAGACGCTAATATCTTAGCCCGAGTAATTTCTGACCACTCTCCTATCATGATGCAGTGTTTGTTACCAAATATTCTAATAAGATCCCACTCTTGGACACTTAACAGCAAACTATTGTCTGACAGCCAAATAGTGGTGCGATTCCAAGAATTTTTAACAAACTCTATTACCACCAACTGGGGCTCGATCAATGCAACAGACCAGGTATGGGCCGTGTTGAAAGTCACTTGGAGAGGGGAACTTATCCGCATAGCATCGGTGCGGAAAAGGAAAAAAAATAGCTTCTTAACTAGTTGTTTAAACAAAATTAAGGCCCTGGAAAGTAAAGAGGTCAGCACACTTTCCCAACCACAAGAGCAAGAGCTCTCTGCTCTTAGAGCCATGTATACTAGTGTTCTCTGGGAATCCGTTGAGAGATCCACTTCTTTACTAAAAAGCCTCATATATTGTCCAAGGCAGCAAAGCGGGTAAGCTTCTAGCATGGCAATTGAAGCAACACTCATCCGCTAAATGGGTCACAGCCTTAAAGCATCCTCAGATGAATGCTTTGGTCGCTGATCTGGAAGGAATATTGGCACTGTTTCAAGACTATTATAAAACATTATATTCTGGAGAGTTGAGAACTCCGGAACACGACAACAAGATGTGGGCTTTTCTTGGAAAGATCTCCTTTCCGACTCTGTCAGAGGAAGCTAAACTAGTTTTAAAAGCTCCCTTCTCAAGCGAGGAAATATCGGAAATCATTGACTCTCTAAAGCCAGATAAAGCACTGGGTCCCGATGGCTTCACTGGCCTATTTTATAAAACCTTTAAAAGATGGCTAATACCCTTGTTACTCCAAGTATACTCATGTTGGTATTCCCATGGGGTTAGTGATCAAACCTTGTTTGAAGCAAGAATAATCCTTTTGCCTAAACTGGGAAAGACCCGTCTGAAGTAGGTAACTACAGGCCTATCTAGCTCCTTAATGTAGCGTTAAAATATATGCAAAATCTGGCTAACAGACTGAGGATAGTATGGAAAGGCTACTCCGCCCAGAACAAGCTGGGTTCGTGGCTGGGCGTTCCTCGGCGGATCATTTCAGGAAGCTGTTCTGTTTAATTTCCACAGCTGGGGCTCCTGAACTAGAAGCATCTCTGGTATCCCTAGACGTGGAAAAAGCTTTCGATAGAGTAGAATGGTACTTTATGTTTGCAGTATTACAGAAATTCGGTATTCCCCAACGGTTCATTGATCATATCCGTGTTCTTTATTCATGTTCATCGGCCAGAATTCAATGTAATAATCTCATCTCGGCCGTCTTTCCCCTTTCCTGATGTACCCGTCAGGGTTGCCCTCTTTCTCCGTTCCTCTTCAATCTGTATATCGAGCCCCTAATAAGGGCCCTGAAGTCGGACAACCTAATACAGGGAATTCATGTTGGTAATCTCGAATGCAAGATATCCGCCTTCGTGGACACTCTGCTTATGCATATAGAAAATAGCAGAGAATCCTTACCTTAATTACTCAAGACCATTTCTTGTTTTAGCGTCTTCTCAGGTTATAAACTAAATAGGAATAAAACTAATGTATATCCCTTATCTTCTCTTCTACCGAAGGATTGGTGTTCCTCCTTGGGCCTACAATGGCAGGAAAACTCCCTGGTTTATTTGGGTATTAGAATCTCGAAAGACCTTTCCAACCTTACAAGCCTCAATCTAATCCCCTTGTTCAAAACTATTAAAGAGGACTTAGAGAGATGGAACAAACTACCCTTGTCTTTCTGGGGTAGAGCAAACACTTTAAAAATGGCGGTTTTACCCAAACTTTTTTACCCCCTTTTTAATCTTAACATCTATCTGCCTAAGTCCTTCTTCAAGCCGCTACACAGATTTTGTTCAGATTTTCTGTGGAAAGGCAAAGCCCCATGTCGGGCATATGCAAAACTTACCCGCCCTAGGAAACTAGGGGGGCTACAGTTGCCTGACTTCTATGTTTATTACTTAGCTATTCATGCTACGAGATTCTTGCAATGGGCGGCCACAGCCGAAGTAGCCCCAAGTTCTCCCCCCTGGTTAATTTTAGATTGTTCCTTAATTGTCAGCCACAAGATATACTTGGAAGCTCTCTTATATATCCCCTGGTCTAAGGTTCCCCAAAATATAAAAAATACTCCGTTAGGATGGGACGTGAAGGCCCTACACCAGCTCTATTCTTTGCTTCATAAACCTTACTTAAGGGACCTGATGCAACCTCTGCTCAATAACCCAAACCTACAAATAGGTAATTGCCCAATCAATAACTTCATAGGCAAATACTCTTCCAAAATTCGACTGGCAGACTTTGTTTTGGCCGACTCAATGATTCCGGCACCTGCGCTTGCCACCAAATTCGAGGTGAGTCATAACGACTTAGTACGACTCTACCAGGTTCGCCAGAGTGTATGCCTTTTCTTAGGGAAAGGTCCACGGAGCGAAGGAGCCGGAGTTATACTAAAAAAATTGAAGGAATTAGCAGATAGCCAGAAAGCAATTTCCAAGACTTATAAGTTAATTTTGTCAGAGGTAATGCACAAATATACTCCCACAGCTCACTATTGGGAGACTAACTTTATTAAAGGATGGCCAGCCAAAATTTGGGAAAGGATTTGGATGGATACTTATTCCTGCATTAAACAAGATAGACTCAGAAATATCCAATTCAACATCCTACATAGCCTTTACTTTTCCCCTGCCAAATTATCCCGGATTTATAAGTCTTCTCCTTCTGGCTGTGTGGACTGTGGCGACTCTTTTGCCACTTTATATCATAAACTTTGGGCCTGTTCAAAAATTGCTAAACTCTGGGACTCGGTCAAACAGTGGGTGGCCCCTTTGTAATATTTCAGCCTTTTTAATGAAAATGTATGCTTACTAGGGATGTGCACGCAAATTCCAACCTGGACTCAAAAGAGGCAGATGGCAATGATAGCTCTAGTTACCAAGCTGGTAATACTCCGGCACTGGCAGTGCAGTTGGGAACCTTCGTTCAGAGAATGGTGGGATGAGTTTTTAAATGCTCTAAATGCCGAAAGGTGTGTTACCAGTCTTTTTCAATCTGCCGAGAAATTTCAGAGGTGCTGGGGTGGATTTTTTGTAAACTTAGAAGACAAATATGGTTACTAGGGGGGAGCGAGCCTTGAACCCCTCTAAGTTAGGGCCCCCTTGGAACCAGGTTATCTATGTTCCTGGCTGCTCTTCTCTTTCCCCCTCCCTCCCCTTGAGGTAGATAGGGATTTTGACATGGAGTTATTAGAAAGGGTCTCTCTTTAATGCACTTTTTAGTTTTATTCCTTCTCTCCCCTCTCAGGTCTTCTTTTCACTCCTTTGATGGTGTTTCTTTCGTTGTCTCCCCCTCCTTCAAGATGGAACTTCAAGGTTTAACTAATGTTTTATTTTGTAGGCTAACCTGAACCTTACCAACTAAATACCTACAAGAAAAGTAAACTGGTTTGTAAGTCCTAAGTATTCGCTGCCAAGTTGGGGGTGGGTTTTTTTTTTTTTTTTTAGTAGATACTGCCATATACAAATGCTGGCTTCCACTTTTTGATAATGTTTGTTTGTTTGTTTGTTTGGTTTTGTATTCGGTGTATGGAATTTTAAAAATAAAGTTATTTGCAAAAAAACAAACATGACTGTGGCAGAATGCACACTGTCATTGAAGTGCCAGGCCCAGCACATGAGAGGCAAAGACAGTATCCTTTTCCAACTGAGGCCTTGCCTTCTCTTAGAGAAACAATCATGTCACTCCTCAAGCAAGGAGTAATCAGAACTTGTGTTTCTACTGCTAACTCTCCAGTGCGGCCTGTGAAAAAACCCCACAGGTGCCTGGAGACTTACTATTGACTACAGGAAACTAAATCAGGTCACCGCCAGTTGTTCTTCAACTGTGGCATCAGCACCCAATGTGCTATGACTCTTGACCCCTGACCTGAAATGGTTCAGTGTTCTGGACATTTCCAATGGTTTTTGGTCATTACCATTGGCCCTTAAGAGTCAATATAAGTGTGCCTTCACCTTTGAAGGAAGACAGTACACATGGACTTGCTTACCGCAAGGATTCCATAATAGCCCGTCCCTGTTCCATCTGCACATGATGGATGCCCTAGAGAGTTTCTCTACTTCCCAATGTCTCTTGCAATATGTGGATGACCTGTTGCTGGCAACTGCCACACAGGAACAACATCTGGATCTCTTGGATGAGCTACTGACTCTCATCCAGAGAGCAGGCCTGAAATGCAATCCATCAAAAGCACAACTATGTCAGAAAGAAGTACTCTTTCTGGGTCTGAAAATAACTGACCAGAGTCAAAGCCTTACTTGAAAGAAGATACAGGGATTGCAAGACTTTCCATTGCCTACCAGCGTGGCAACTCTTCGAAGGTTTCTAGGTATGGTGAATTATTCGAGAGATTTTATTTGTGATTTTGCTCAGAAAGCTGCTCCTCTGTATGAGTTACTGAAAAAGGACACCCCATGGACTTGGGGCCCTATACAAACCCACCCAGTCTGTGACATCACTGAAGCAGGCCCTGGCCTCTGCCCCAGCTCTAGTCAACCCCAATCCAGCACTACCATTCCATCTGGAATGTGCCACCTCTGACATTGCCATGTCAGCAGTGTTGGCCCAGAAGGTTCATGGCACCCTGAGACCCATTGCAGATGCATCACAGCTCTTGACCCCAGTGGAACAGAAGTACAGCCTTTGTGAAAGGAACCTTCTGGCCACCTACTGGGCTGTCAAGCACTTCCTGTATATCATTGGGTACTCTCCACTGATCATCAACACCAATCATACCCCCACCACCTGTCTGCTCTCAGACAGAGTGAAGGATGGGTCAGTCTCCAACACCAGACTGACACACTGGTCACTTCTTCTCCAGGATAGAGACATACAGGTACACCCAACAAAAATTCCATCTATGCTGGCTCATGGACTCCTTTTCCAAGGAGAACCCCATGACTGTACACTGCAGTCACCTGATCTTCCAGATCTGGGTCCTTTCCTCCCTGCCATGCCACAAATACTTGACAACACCTCTTTGTGTCATGTCTTTACTGATGGTTCAGCATCCTACTATCAGGGAGAACAAATCACAGGGATGGGCATTCTAGTGATTTACCCTTACGGGAACACTGTTAAAATATCTAAGCACTGCAGTGTAGCATCCTCACAGTATGCAGAGATGGCAGCGGTGGCCTGTGCCCTTGAGTTCATCCAGCATGGGACTGAGGACACTCTCATTTTTATAGACTCTAACTGGGTTTGTTGTTCTCTTACAGAATTTCTTCCTTTATGGCAGAACCTCTTTCCTCTCCTCTGATAGCAGCCCAGTGAAGTACAAGGAATTGGTAATATACATACATTCACTGGCACAAAAATTTGCACACAAACTCTATGTACATAAAGTCAAAGATCATTCTCTCCATGACCCCATCATGCCTTTAATGACACAGCAGACACCCTTGCCATGGAAGGGGCCCAAGGGAGGGACACCTGGATGATGGACCATCCAGAGGCCAATGCGGCCATACAAATTGCAGCACTCAGGAGGAATCCTGAACCCTTTTCCCCCTGGACCTCTCAGCAGCCCAACATGTTGATACTGAACTCAAAGAAGTGTTCATATTCCTTGACAAGAGTACTGAAGAGAAACTTCCCACACATAACCTTTACCGGAGGCATGAAGGTAAGTTACACTTGTCACCAGGTGATAAGCTCTTCTGGTACCAACCAGATGATTCCACCACCCAGTTGTGGGTAGTTCCCAGAAACCTCAGGTCTGAATTCTTGCACCAAGTGCATGACACACCCACTGGTGGACACCAGGGAGTGGAAAACACCCTCCAAAGGCTTAAGACCACCGCCTGGTGGTCTGGTGTCACCAAAGATGTTAAACAGTACATAGACAATTGTCTCATTTGTGCGCAAAACAACCTCATCCCTACCAAGCGAAATGACAAACTCTTACCACAATGACACTCTGCCCCTTGGCATGCCATACAGATTGATTTTATTGGCCCCCTGACCAACACCAGCAGAAATAACAAGTATGCTATTGTGGTAACTGATCTCTTCTCTAAGTGGGTTGAAGCTTTCCCCACTAGGACATGTACTGCTAAAACCACTGCCAAAATCCTGGTGGAATAGATTTTCTCCAGGTGGGGCCTACCTCTCAAGGTAGACTGTAACAAAGGAACCAGTTTTACAGGTGAGTTGATGAGATAATCCCTTGAACTCCTTGGAGTTCAACGAAAGTTCCACATACCTTACCACCCCCAATCCTCTGGTCGAGTAGAAAGAGCCAACAGACGGATTAAGCAAATGCTTTCAAAATTCATTGAGGACAATCCCAAAACCTGGGATTTCCTACTTCCGTTACTCCTTATGGCAATTAGGGGCACACCCTCAGCCACTACCCAGCTCACACGCTTTGAGATGATGACTGGAAGACAGATGAGATTACCTGAACACATGTTGTTTGATCTGCACCCCTCCACTGCAGACCGTGTGTCTGTAGACCAATATGTGGAAAAACTCAGGAAAGACCTCATACACACACACTTGTATGCTGCCAACTGCATGGGCAAGGCCCAGAAACAATCCAAAATACAGTTTGACAAACACACACAAGAAGTGGATTGGAAGGTTGGAGATCAGGTAATGGTACTCCGATTTGCACATCCCACCCATTCCTTCTCCAATAAGTGGGAAGCCCCATACCCTATTGTCAACAAGCTCAGTCCGGCAGTCTAGCAGGTTAGACTCCTGCATAACAATAAGTTGACTGACAAATGGTTACATGTAAACCAGCTGAAACTGTATAAAGGAGCTTAATTACTTTTCCTCACCCCATTGGACAGAATAGTACTAACTTACTAATCTTTGATTTTGCCTTTCAGATACACTGACAAGATTGCTATCTTGTTCCATTACATCCTCATCTCAGGAGTTATCCCCTGCATCCAAGGCACAGTACCGAACCTCCTACCACACCTTGATCATCCAGCATCTCCTTTGGAGGGAGTGTCTATCAATATATCCGATAGTCTTATTACTGTCCAGGAAGGTTCCGATGCTTACCTCACTGCCTCGGTTGTTGCTCCTGATAAAACTACCCTACAAATTGAGTGGCAAACCACATCACAAGGACAAATTCTTCTTGTGGCCAAACTCTCCAAAGGAACTTTCCAGGGTTGGCCCAATGCTAAATTATCCCCAAATGGTTCTCTGTCCTTGTTACAAACTGCATTAAGACATTCTGGTTTGTACAACATTACTGCCTTAATTGACCCTTCATACTGTAATTCTTTGTCTAAGGATTCTGCTCAAAAATGTTGTGCTGTACACCACATGGCTTCTGCAGCCATGTATCTCTCTGTGTTACCACCCACTGATAAACAGCTTTTGGAATGTCCAAAGCACACCCCTGGTCCCCGTAGTGGTCTAACAGCCACTGCCCTTCCAGGTTCACTGATTAATAACTTACAGTTTATGCATATACATGTTTTGTTTAATCTTACTTACTGGAATATTAAAGAATTTGGTATGTGTCACAACACTACTACATCAGCATTTTATAGTTCTTTATTGCTTGATAGTTAACTGCATTTCAGAGTTGCACTCAATACTCTATTGCTGGGTTCCATTCTACAGAACATAGAGGCAACTTCAGGAGAAAACCCACTCCTGATGATCAAACTCATAAACGAAAGACATGTGAAGTTGACAGTTCTGATGTCACAGGTGCAACAGGTACTGTCACAGGCCTTTTTGGTACGGCTATGTCTATTTGGAATAAAGCAGACATTGCTGCTATCAAATCTCATTCTGCCAAGTTTTCCTCTGGCCTGGTTAACAATATTCTACCCCCTTTATTGCATGGTGTGGATGGTCTTAGTCAGGAAGAAAGATACACTGTATACAACATGCACAACATTGCTGAGGCATTCACTGATTCGAAAGACAAGATTAACACACTCATACAACAAAACAACAAAGAAGCAGATAAACAATACATTGCTAGAGAAATCCTCTGCTCTGCCTATGCCTCATACATTATCACTACCATCAACAATCTCTTCCGTGATCTAGAATCTGGAAGGATACCTGATATTATATATAACAGACGCATTTCCAAATGGTATTGTCCACGATGTAAAACCCCTAACTGTATTGCTATGTGTATGCAACAAACTCTAACCATTCCTCTCTCCACAGCTAGGAACTTGGGGTTTGTGATCAGACACCCTAACACTGGTCCTTGTTTCACTACTAAGAATGTTCCATAAGAGATACTATGTTTGTTTCTTTTACTGTTTCTTTACCATGTTTTGATCCCACTACAGCCTTGTTCGACAAGCTTGTACTTGTACACCCCATTGGGCGTTTGGATGAAGACATCTGCAGATAATGCCTGGATCTACCGCCTCTACTGGTTTTCCATCCTTTCCTGGATGCCTGGGTGGCTCCGCATATGGACTGCCGTGCGAAGAAGCAATATATTTACTTGTGCCAATGTGATGTATTTGATGTTATTCAACCTGTTTGTGATTATTCTCCAGATAGCATTGACTGGACTTTTACCATGGATGATAACATCACCAAGAATGGCATGGATTCCTTGGATTTGACTTTGGCTCCGGATAAGATCTATCAATCATATCGTGAGGAGGTTCATCACCTGTCAACACGGATATCAAAGACGGTCTACACCTGCCCTGTCCAGTTGCAAAAGTGGAGACTCCCTACTGTTCACTCTCAGTATAATTCTGACGGGGAGTATTGTGTGGTAACTAACTTTAAAAGCTATACTTATGGATCTGTGACATGTGTTATTGATAACCCCAATTTTTGGTTTGTCCCCCACCAAAAGACTATCATTGGACATACCGTCATAACCCCTGTCCCCTTCATGGATGCAGACATCATTGATGGTAACCCCGATTATCTGCTCACGCTGTCTGAATATTTACCATATTTGAATGTACACATAGACCCACTCACACTTACATTAAAATCGCTTTTAGACAGTAAAGACACACACCTCATCCACATCAGCAATAATATGACCAAGGCCAATGAAGCTATCCTCTCACTGATTAATGATGGTGACATGAATGACACATTGACTAACACCTGGTTAGAAATTACTTTTAAAGGTTTTGTTATTATATAAGCATTTTTGATCTTCACTTTGATTATTGTGCTCTGTTGTCTACGGCGCACACTGCACCAACACCGTGAGCAGCTCGAGTTCCTTTACAAAGCTCATGCTTCGGGTTTGTAAACGACCACTGCTCTCTGACCTTTCCATAGATTGCCTGTGTTGCCCTTTGGAGGCAACGGGGGGGGAATGTTACACAAGGTCCCTGCACCCTAATTGGTACCCTCAGAGTTACACTGTAGACAGCTAGTGCTTAAGCATATGTTATACTAACATATAGGGCTAAAGGCATCTACTGTACAAGAGTAGATGTCAGGATATGTACGCATATTGTTGTAATACACTTTGCTTGCTAATACATATATTCTCCTATGTATTTTCTATGTATTTCTTACTTGTAAGATGCCAAGGCACCTGTGTCCTTGGAATAATTATGATATATAAGTCGGCATTGCCACCTTTTGGCGATTTGTACTACTACACTGAGTTATGTAAGACTCTGTATAAGAACCCTTTTGTTCATAAATTGATGACTACTACAAAAATTGTATAATGTTATCTTGGACCATGGAGCCTTCTCTAATTTAGCCAATAGGGCTCATCTCTGTAACTAGAAATGTTTCTATCTTACAGTAACCATAGTAATTATCATAGGTATATAATGTGATACACTAGTCTTGTACCTTGGAGATCCCAAGAGACACAAAGAAACCTCGAAGTACAGGGAACGCTTTGCACTGGCTCCTGGTTCGTATTGATAAGAACTGTTTAGGGCAACTGTGATTTTATTCTTTTTGGTAGTAATAAACAAGTTTATTACTCTTATGCAACATGTCTGTGATCACTTGCATTCCCAATATTGCCGAGAACCTGAAAGTGAGGGTTAGACCTCCTCACAAGAGCATATAAACAAATATCTCAAACACGAATGTACACAAAATTTAAAAATAAAAACAATTAATTTTAAGTTTCTGTCAAACAAATTATTATTGCTTCTAAATAATATATACTTTGAAATAAACTAATAATATGAAAAATGTTTTTCAAGTTCCTAGGTACAGACTGAGATAGTGTTCATATGTCTATGGTAAAAGTTGCTGGTTATATACCATTTATTATTACAGGAGATTCAGACATATTTAAGCAATTTATCCCTCCAGGGTGTGGGTATACTGGAGGATTTACCACAGCTGGTGTGGTTCGGTCACGAGGTGCAGCCAAGTGATCAAACCACACCAGTTGTGTTAAGTCCTCCAGTATACCCACACCCTCTAGGGATAAACTGCTATTATACAATGTCAAATGTTTATTTAATGTTTTTTTAAATATTTTCTAACTCACTGAGGTCACACAGTTTGAAAGAGGATGTCATTTTTTTTAAATTTACCATGGTGTCTTAGAGAAGCATCACCAGGAAAAATGCTGGCAGTTTCTTTTGAAGTGAAAGCGTCATATTGATACATTGATTGGCACAAGATAAAGTTGGCTGGTACCTTTTCCAGTGGATACACTGGAGGATTTACAATGCTGGGAAAGATACTAGCCAACTAATCAGGTTGCAGGATTTGGCTGATTGAATTTACCCTATTGTATAATTCTTTATAATCGAGGGTCACGTGATGGCAGCTCACTAAATGGCAACTGAGGCCTAGAGCTCTCCCCTCTTGCTGTCCTAATCACCGGATTCTAGATCCCCCGAGGCACCAACGCTTTCGAAAACAGTACCAAGAGGGCGCTTAGTCACTGATTATCGATCTGAGTAGGTGTTGCTCCTGGTTTACCCTATTTGCAAACTGAGATGGAGGTGGATAAGAAGCAGGCCGCATGAAGCATTCCACTGCGACCCCTGAAAAGGCTCCCAAGAAGCCGCGGAATCAGGCGGGACTGGGGTCGGAGAAATGTGGGGAAAAAAGCCAGTCGTCTAGTCCCCTAACATAAGATAAATTCATGCAGGAATTAACTCCATTGAAGGGCATCCTTCAGGACATCACCGTGGAGTTGAAGTCCCTGCTGAGCGACCTTTCCTCCCTGTCTACACGAGTATCTGATACGGAGGCCAGAGTGTTCTCGTTGGAGCAATGGAAGATCAAAACAGAAGGGGAGATGGCAAATCTAACCCAACAGATGCGGAAACTACAGTCCAAAACTGAAGACTTAGAGGGACGTAACCGACGGAACAATTTGTTGATCCTGGGCCTGCCGGAGATGGAAGAAGGACCTGATTTAATGGCGTTTCTCCAAAAATTCCTTGTTAAGGTGGTAGGCCCATCGCCGATTAGCCCAAGCTATCACATCGAGAGGGCCCATCGGTCGTTGAGACCTCGACCACCGCCTGGTTCCCCCCCGCGCCCGATTATCATGAAATTTTTAAGTTTCATTGAAAGGCAGCACGTCTATGGTAAATCTCGGGCTTTGCAAGAAATTGCATGGGGATCGGGGAAGATTTGGATTGCCCAAGATCTCCCGAAGGAAACGAGAGAGAAGAGGGCCGCCTTTTATCCCACGGTCCAGAAGTTGATCGCCACATCCATCCCTTTCGGAATGATGTATCCAGCTACTCTAAGAGTTTCAATTGGTAACACCACTCACAGTTTCAACTCGCCAGAAGCGGCCTGCAAAGACCTCTCTACCAGACTTCCTGACCTGTTTAAATTTCAGGGCTGAGAGACTCATTGCATCTGTAGCCATATAAGAAGGGCTGGTTCTAATGCTTTGCCAAAAGATACTAGCTTACCCCCCCTTTTTTTTCTTCTTTCTTCCCCTTTTCTTTGTTTTTAGCTTTATGCTCCGGTTTTCCCTATAAGTACTCCTCCGATTGCTTTTAGAGTTACCGGGTGTTGCCCTCCTTTCCCCAGCTATTATTATCTCTCTTACCTGTGCTGTGTATGTTTCATTGGCCTGGGAGGCGGGTGATGTCCTGAGTGGTCGGCTGAGAGTGGGACGGACCGAGATGGCGAGGTCTGTGGTTGTCCGAACTCAATTTTATCGACAACGGTTGCCGGGGGTAACTTCCTGGCTGTTGGACCGGCCTGGTCCTGTACCAAATTGATGCCCCCTGGAATCAAACGGCCCAAAGTGAGATCAGTCCTCCATTCTGGGCCTGATTACTGATTTTGAATCCCCCCTCTTTGATACCTGAGACAGGGGTGAGTTGCTGTCAATTTTAGATCAGATCTATTTAGTTTACTGATCTGTTGGTTTAATAGAAAAGGGGGTAGCATCGGAGGGGAGTATTATATTCTGTCTCTATATCTGGTGTGGTTATTGGCGGTTTGGAGGGAGGTGGGGAGTAGTTAGCTCTAAAGCCTTGCATCTAGTGGAGGCTGAATTACGAGCCTATGGAAGGGGGTTGGCCAATCCAGTCCCAGTCACCGGGCTATTACTGTTTTATTCACTTTGGACTGAGTTTTATTTTTATTCTAGTGGGTTCGGAACTTGGGGTCTCCCCTCGCTAACTGACCCGGTGGCGTTGGGAGTTTCTGGATTCGCAAGGTGGGTCTGGATGCCAGGAGCTGTGCTTTTCCATGTTGGCTCAGTTCATTATCAGCCCTGGCTCCAGGTTGTAAATAGTTGTTTGTTTAGGGTTTATGATGAGATGGGTGAGTTGGGGGGGTAGGAGATTTCCATCAAACTTACATCCTGCCAGATTGCCTTATGGGGAGTTTTTCTAGATTGGGTGGGAGAGTTTGGGAGGGTGGGTGGCTGGTTGGTTGTATTTCTTTCACTACTATATTTTAGTATTATCTACTGCTCTGTTAGAACTAATACTAAAGAATCTCCGTGGGAGGAAGTTGGGGAGGGTGGGAGTGGACAAAGATCAGTAGGCTCATTTTCTTGTCCTTTTTGGAGGGAGAAGTGCGGGTTTGCTGGTTATATCCTGTTCAGTTCTGTGTTTCAGTAATAATTCCTGATTTTTCAGAGTCACCTTCAAGGGTCTTCGATGGCAAGCTGGGGGATGGGGTGGGGGTTCAGTGTGCTCATCTTCTAGCTCTAGCTCTGGATATGTATATATCTCTCTTTTTACAATACGAATTCTAAAATGGCTATGTGTACGTTTAAGGTGATGTCATGGAATGTGCGGGGGCTCAGACAGAGGGTCAAAAGAACCCACATTTTCAACCACTGTGCGTTGCTGCAAACAGATGTTTTGTTCCTACAAGAAACCCACTTAGTCAGGACAGAGAATAAGTGGCTATCCAGGTCCGGTTTCTCCCAAATTTATGCTGCAAGTGGATCTAGCTCTAGCAGGGGAGTAGCTATACTCATTAAAAAACATGTCCTATTTTTGAAAGATCTGGTTGTGGAGGACCCAGAGGGGAGATTTGTCTTGGTTAGAGGTTCTTGTAATGGAAACATTGTTGTTTGGGCTCTATTTATGGCCCTGTTGGAGGAAGCCCTGAGTTCTAATGGACCTCTCAAATAAAATTAGTGCCCTACTTCCTCTCAGCTTATCCTAGGGGATTGGAATATTTCACCCTGCCATTTCCTAGATAAAGATCCTCAAGGTACCGCTCCCTCACTTCCTCATGAAAGCTCTACAGGACTTTTCGCAGCTGTTAGGTTTGTGTGATCCTTGGCAGCTCTCTAATCCTTCTCTTCGAGCATTTTCATGTTTTTCTCAGCCCCATAGATCATGGTCTAGGATTGATTATATCCTGTTCAGTATGAGTCTTCTTCCGGGTTTCCTTCAGGCCAGCATTGAGCCGATAATTCTTTCGGATCATGCATGTGTTTGGATCAGACTCTCGCTGGACCCCGAGTTTCATCGAGACACTGCCTGGAAGCTCAATACGCAACTGCTTAAGGATCCCTACTAGGTGGCGGCGCATTAAATCTTTAATATCCCTATTTTGGCAGATAATCTTGGAACTGTCTCAAAGTTTGATCTGGTCTGGTGTTCCCTAAAATGTTACCTGAGGGGTGAGTTAATTAGTTAGCTTCGGCAGGAAAAAAGCTGAAGCAATGGCAGTGACTTTCTTAATGAGCAAGATCAAGGAAATCGAGACGCTCAATCTTCTACCTCACCGGTAGCTCCTTTTAGGGCCTTTTGGCATTAAAAAGTGAATACACTGATCTTCTTAAGGAGAAGGCTGAATACTGCTGGATCAAAACACAAGCTAAATATATTGACCACGGGGAGAAGGCTGGGAAGCTGCTGGCCTTAAGACTTCGGTCCGTAGAGGGTTCTAGACTAATTCTGGCCTTGCAAACACCTAATGGTTCTATTCAAACTTCCCCTAAGAAGGTTGTACAGATTTTTGAAGACTATTATCGGGATTTATATAGTATGCCCATACCCCCCCCATCTCTTTTAGATATAGATACATATCTGGCTGACATTGACATTCCACAGCTTCTGCCGGATCATGAGAGGGCTCTAACTGCATCAATTTCTCTTGCCGAGATAGAAGAGGTTATTGCCTCCCTGGTCTTGGATAAGGCACCCGGCCCAGATGGGTTCCCTGCCAACTTTTATAAAGTGTTTTCGAAGGAGCTCGCTCCGATACTTCTTAAACTTTATGAGTATCTTTTTTTCTTCCCCCATCATTGATCCTACGCTTCTTGAAGCCACCGTTGTTCTAATTCTCAAGCCGGGCAAAGTCCCTACTGACCCAGCGAGTTATCGTCCTATATCTCTTCAAAATTATGATATGAAAATACTTTCTAAGATTCTAGCTGAGCGAATGAAGGGGGTTTGGACCCATCTTCTCAGTCCAGAACAGGTCGGTTTTGTTCATTCCCGATCGCCATCGGATCATCTGAGAGTCCTCTCCCATATTTCTCAATATGCCGGGGCTGTCCTAACCCCAATGGCTTTGGTCTCGCTGGATGCTGAGAAAGCCTTTGACCGGGTGGACTGGGTCTTTCTCTGGGCAGTGCTGGCTAAGATGGGGTTCCCGGCTTCCTTTCTTAAACGGGTCCAAACCCTCTATAGATGCCCTTCGGCTAGGATATATTGTAATGGGCTTTTCTCGTCACAGTTCCGGTTATATACTGGCACCAGACAAGGTTGCCCCCTCTCACCGTTCTTATTCAATCTTTATTTGGAACCCCTCCTCATTAAACTTAAATCCTCACCAGCTATTAGAGGGTGCCTCGTATACCAACGGGAGTTAGTCCTCTCGGCGTATGCAGACGATATTCTTCTGCATGTCACGCACCCCACCGAGTCATTAGAGCAAGCGTTGGACGTAATCAGGCAATATGGGGTCCTTTCCCGATACAAATTGAATATTTCCAAATCGGAGATTTTCCCGTTAAATGCTCTTACACCTAAATCAGACCTTGTTAATTTCGGTTTGAAGTGGGCTCCCAAATCAATTAAATATTTAGGAATTCACTTCTCGACAGATCCCTCCCTCCCTCCTTAAAAAGCTCAATTTGGATGACCTCAAAAGTTGTATTCAGCAAGATTTGCAGCAGTGGTCCGCTCTTCCCATCTCCCTTTGGGGCCGGATTAACATTATAAAATGAATGTCCTTCCCGTATCTTTTACCCCTTAACTTACTAAATCTTTGGTTGCCTGTCTGTACTTTCAGCAGTTCCATAGAATGTTTTCCAATTTCATCTGGCAAGGTAAGAGGGGTTGGCGTTCCTTTGTTAAGCTATCCTTACCTAAAGATAAGGGTGGTTTAAGGCTTCCTAATTTGCTGCTTTACTACTGGGCCGCGCATCTGGCTAAATTAGGGAGATGGCTACCAGTTAACCCTAATCCCACTTCCCCGATCTGGCTCCAAATCGAGAAATCAATTCTGCTTGACTCTGGAGTTGACCCCTATGCTATTTTCCACACTCCCCACTCCATACTCTCACACTCAATAACAGACCAGACAGTTCTTTTGTCCCTCAAGTCCCTATCACAATGTATGCGTTCCTTTAAGATATTCCCGAAGGAAGATCCCACAAAACCCACTTGATTCACGCTTAATCCCAATGTTAAGATTGGGAATTCAATGATCCTCCGACTGACTCCCACAGATCAAAGAGACTTGTCTAGAGCATTTCTATGGATCGGGTCCCTCCTCTTCTCTGGACATCCTAGATAAATGACATCCCCAGGGTAAACATTTTTAAAGTATACCAACTGAGACATCTTATTGCCAGTAAGTTTGATCGCTTTACAGGGAGTCGAGTAGTTCGTCCCTTTCTCGGTTCTAACTCTTGCCACTAAACGCATGCCATTTCGACAATTTACTCCTTTCTGTTGAATTACAAGGTTTCAGAGCCTTTGGTAGGCTCAGGACCTGGTCCTCCCTCTTTCCAGACTCCACTCTGAATTGGTCCCGCCTCTGGAAGGATCTCCATAAGTATCATACTCAGGATAGGCTAAGGCTTGCCCAATATTATATTGTAAATAACATGTATTACACTCCTTAAAAGCTTTTCCTACTTAAAAGGCTTCCCCTCCCGACCTGTTCCAGATGTATGCAGGGCGAAGGAGATTCCTTGCATATTTTCTGGAGCTGTGATGGAGTCTCTCCTCTGTGGTCCTCTATTCGTGATAATATGGATCCGTTTTGGGCCTTTTGAGTTCTTCATTCCGAGTCTGCATCTTGAGGGAACTATGCCAAGGTTGACAATGTAGAACGCCGCTACCACATGGCGATGATTGCTTCTGTGGTCAAGAGGCTGGTCCTCAGACATTGGACGGATCAGCTGACTTTGTCATCGCTGAATGGTTGTGGACTCTCTGCCTGCCTCAATGCCGAAAAATTAGCTGCTAGCCTGCGTGTCGTATAGATCTGTTTCAGAAAAAATGGAGTAAGCTGTATTCTGTGTATCTCCATTAGTGTTCAATGACCTTCTCTCTGTGGCCTGCTGTAGCTCAGATACCCTTTTGAATTTGGTAGTAGCCGTCTTCCTGTATGGGGAGATGAAGCTCGTTTGCATAGATAGACATGCTGCATATCCAGTTCTGTAGTATTGCTTGGCTTGCACACTCTGGTGGGGGTGGTGGGTGGGTGGAGTGCTTTGGGGGGTGGCGAGGGATGGATGGGGGTGGGGTTTATTTTGTACCATGTAATTTCGTGGCTGATTACTAATGTCTTGCTGTATGTTTTGGTTTTTATTTGTTGAAAATCAATAAACTTAAATTTCAAAAAAATAATTCTTTATAATCATTGCCTGTGCTGAAAAAGCTTATGTATACAAAGTAGTATCACATTGTGTAGAACTAGCATCTTTTATCATTGACATATGACTAACACATAATTTCATTTCTGATATCTTTGCAAAAAATGTATATAGTGATCATTTTTTCATAAAACCATATGGTTTACAAGTAAAGAGGATTTGTTTGACAGGAACTAAAAAATTAATTATTTAAAATGTTGTGTCCATTTTTAAGATTGCAGCAAATATAAAACATTCACCTTATGTCAAATCTTGGACTATGGTGAAACAACACATTCCATCAGTTATCCAGTTGAAAGAGGAACCATTTTGTTGCTGATGGTTTCTCTGTCATTTATAGTTTTTGAGATATTACAGTTTGTTTATAATATCCATTTAAACTGAATCGAATGTGTATGGAATCAGCACTCTCAGCAGAACACCATTGGCAGACAAAATGGTAAAGAAATGCTCTCCAGACTCCTGTCTGTAACTAGAGGAACCACTAACAGTGGGAACACACACACACACACACACACACACACACACTTAAGGTTTGATGTTTATCTTCAAAGCCTGATGAGGATGTTTGTTAGCTGGCTAATGGGAAGAAAACTATTGTGATTGGTGGGGCTTCACCCTATAAACTACACACAGTTTATGCCCATCAGCCAGCTCAGTATTATCATAATCAGCCTTCACAGCACTGGATTTTGAGTGCCCTTGCCTCCTGTATCTCTGTATCAGTTGGCCTATACAGCACACACTTCCAAAGCCCCCTACGCTGCCAGAGCACCACCAATATGTTTGCTCTGTTCATGCACGTAAGCAAACATAAAAACTAATATTACTGAACATTTTATTAGTGTAATAATGCAATTCTATTGGGAGATTATGCTATGTCAGTGTAGCTCATGGTGGTTGCAGTCTCTCACCCTTTGGGCTCAGAACTCCAGCTCACCACTCAGTACGTTAAAATGGCATAATCCATCCTATGTCATGCCTTGTTCCTTATATAATGCACATACTGTTGTGGCTTATTGCTTACTTAGCCAGTATGAGACTCAAAATAAGATCTCTGAATGATATGAACAAAGGACAAAACAATATTACATGAGTTCAATTGTCCAATGGCTCCTGGCCAAATGGACAATGTGGCAAAAGCACACCAGATTTATTTAGTTTGAAATATATTGTAGATGGTTGCTTTTGTAAAGTTCCAGTCTAAATGTGTATCCTTAATGGATGTAAGCCATTGATGTAATCATGATTTCCATAGATTCAGTGTCCTGTTGCTTTGAAATGTCTCTGAGATGGGTTTCAAGCAAGATGCATACCTTCTTCCAATGCTTCAAAACTATATCACTAAACAAATGTGCAAGCCCCAAGGGTTGAATAACAATTTACACAAATTTAATATAACTTGGATGAAAACCTAAATTAGAAAATCTGATCTGCTCTTTGTGACAAAGTCTGGAGTATCTGCCCAGGGAAAGATTATATGCCCTAAGAAAGTACTGTACAAAAAATATTTTTCCTTTATCAGAGTTTCCAATGAAAATTGGCCAAGTTCATCTCAGAGTACAGCTGGTTATACTGCTTGTGGGGCTCTTAATATATGTCTATAGATTTTATTCAAGCACATTTCCAGCTTTCTAAAATGAATAGTTCCCTGTTTGCTCTGTACCCCAGTCCTGGAAATTATACAAGGTTCACCTGCTTCAAAATGGGGGTGACCCACCCTTTCTGGCAACTTTTGATCCATCTCTTTCCACCTTGCTCTTACCAAGCTTCAAGAGAAGGTGGCCTACTCTCAGCTTTCTAACTTCCTCTACTCTTTCATTCCTGTCTGGCTTCCATAAAATGAAAAAAAATCAATCCACCATCTCCTCTCTCCTATGTGTCACTGACTGAATCCTTAAGGGGAAGGCCATGGCACACCTCTCTCCTATGTGTCACTGACTTAATCCTTAAGGGGAAGGCCATGGCACACCTCTCTCCTATGTGTCACTGTCTAAATCCTTAAAGGGATGGGCTGGGGCACACCATTCTCCTATGTGTCACTGACTGAATCCTTAAAGAGATGGGCCAGGGGCATGCCCTTCTCCTATGTGTCACTGGTGAATCCTTAAGGGGATGGCCGGGACATAACTCTCTCCCATGTGTCACTAACTGAATTCTTAAGGGGATAGCCAGGGCACACCTCTCTCCTATGTGTCACTGTCTAAATCCTTAAAGGCATGACCAAGGTACACCTCTCTCCTACATGTCACTGACTGAATCCTTAAAGGAATGGCCAGGGCACACCGCTCTCCTATGTGTCATTGGCTGACTCCTTAAGGGTACAGCCAGGGAACACCTCTCTTCTATGTGTCACTAACTGAATACTTAAAGGAATGGCCAGGGCACACCGCTCTCCTATGTGTCATTGGCTGACTCTTTAAGGGGACAGTCAGGGGCATGCCTCTATCCTGTGTGTCACTGACTGAATCCTTAAAGGAATGGCCAGGGCACACCGCTCTCCTATGTGTCATTGGCTGACTCTTTAAGGGGACAGCCAGGGGCATGCCTCTATCCTGTGTGTCACTGATCGAATTCTTAAAGGGATGGCCAGGGCACACCACTCTCCTATGTGTCATTGGCTGACTCTTTAAGGGGACAGTCAGGGGCATGCCTCTATCCTGTGTGTCACTGATCGAATTCTTAAAGGAATGGCCAGGGCACATCTCTCTCCTTTATATCACTGGCTGAATCCTTAAGGGTACAGCCAGGGAACACCTCTCTTCTAGGTGTCACTAACTGAATACTTAAAGGAATGTCCAGGGCACTCCTCTCTCCTAGTTGTCACTGACTGAATCCTTAAGAGGACAGTCAGGGGCACACCACTTTAGCAAAGGCCTTTGACATGGTAACCCACTTCAAGCTGAGTGGTGCAGGTCTCTCTGTTCCAGCCATCAACTGGTTCATGTCCTATCTCTCTGACCATCTTGTCAGTTAAGGCTGGTGATGCCTTGTCCCCCCTTCCTCCCAACTGAGTCTGGGTTTGCAAGGCTCCATCTTGGGCCCCATCTTGTTTTCCATTTTGTTCAGTGAACTTCCCTCAGTTTTTGTCAACTCACATATCCATATATATGCAAATGATACTATACTCTTTGCCTCTAGCACCTCAGTTGCTGCATTTAAAACATTGTTAAATTACAACTTCAGTAATGTTCCAAATTAGTTGTTAGTTCCAAGCTTATTAATTTCTAGTCAATATCAAAAGAGGGCAGTTTCCATGATGTTTGGAACAAGCCATAAGCTTGCTATGCTTCCCCCAGTCTTTTCTACACTGAATGGTACCTCCCTCTTTGAAGCTGTCCCTCACTTCAATTACCTTGGTGTATGGCTGAATAGAAGAACTGACTTCTCTACCCGTATAATTGCTATCCATAGAAAGCTCCTTTCCAAATTCAGTGCTCACTACCACAACAAGGGTTGCTTGCCACCCCCCGTCTGGTGGGAAACTGTCACCAAAATGGTTCTCCAGTATTTGATTATGTGGACAATGTCTTCATCTGTCCACTTCATATCACTCACTCAAGTATCAGCTTTAACACAGAAACATAGAATTTGTTGCGAACATACAAACATACGAATATGAAAGCAGAATTAGGCCACTAGATCTATTACATCTGCTCGAGCTCAGCTCATAGCTGAGATGTTGCTGCTGCACCACCACCCCCAGTGCCTCACTCCCTTCCATGGTCTTCTTCTTCTAGTGTTCCCCCATTGTCCCCCACCTTCCTCACCTCTTAAAGCTCCCCACTGAACCCATCGAGTCCATCTCCTCTGGCAGTGCATTCCATGACATCACCACCCTTTCTGTAAAGTAGTGCCTTCTCAGTTCCTTTCTAAATCCCCCTTGCCAGTTTCATGCTGTGTCCCCTTGTGGTTCCTTCCCCTGCAAACTAAACAAACCCTCTGTTTTAACACTGTTGATACCTTTCAAGTACTTGAATGTCTCAGTCATCTGTCCCCGTCCCTTCTGACCTCCGGGAAGTACATTTTGAGCCCCCTTAGCCTCGCCTTATAAATCTTGTCCCCCATATCACAGATCATCCTAATCACCATCCTCTGCACCCTCTCCAGCAACATGACATCCTTCTTTAAGTATGGGCTTCAGAATTGTACACAGTATTCCAGGTGAGGCCTCCCCAAGGATCTGTGAAGTGGCAAGATAACTTCCTCCCTCCTTGATGTGATCTCCCTCACAATGCAACCCAGTACTGTGTTTGCTTTTGTTACTGCCTTCCTACATTGCTCAGAGTGGTTCATTTTGCCTTTAATCACCACCCCCAGATCTCTCTCTTCCTCCAAAGTGAATAACTGCTCCCTCCAGGTGATAGTTGTAACTCAGGTTCCTCAATCCCAAGTGGAGAACACTACACTTCTTGGCGTTGATCCTCATCTGCCATGTTTGTGACCACTGATCCAAGCATACTAGATCTCCCTGGAGTGTCCTCCCTCCCTCCCTCCTCACTGTCCACTACTGCTCCCAGTTTGGAGTCATTGGCAAACAGGCTTATCCTACTTGCCACTTCATCTGTAATGTCTACAATAAAAGCTTTGAACAGAATTGGGCCCAGAACAGACCCCTACAGGACCCCACTAGTGACTGTCCTTGAAGTTGAGACCCCCCCACCACTCTCTGCTGCCTGTTGGCTTACCAGCTCCCAATCCATTTCACCATCTTACTACCCACCCCCATGTTTCCCAGCTTGTCCACTAGTCTCCCATGTGGGACTGAATTGAATGCCTTGCTAAAGTCCAGATATAGGACATCAAGCGGCTGTCCACTATCTAGAGCTCTTGTCACCCAGTCATAGAACTTGACCACACTGGTCTGACAAGATCTCCCATTGATGAATCCATGTTGTTGACAGATAAGGGCCTCCTGGCCCACCTAGTCTGCCCTAGTTTCCCTTCTTACTGTGCCACCTCAGGCCCTACTCGGTCCTTGGTTTCCTCCCTCACTTGCTTATCTTCTAGGATACTAAGATTCATACTAAGGTTCATACTAAGGTTAGAAGAAAGAGCTAGTAGGCCAAAGCCCATAATGCTCCTATGCTAGGCCATAGAGTAGAATGTTAAGTCATACCCAGACATAATTAGTGTGTCAAGACGATGTTTAAAAATCTCTTTAGTATTACTTGTTACTACATCAGATGGAAGTCTATTCCAAGGCCCAATAGTTCTTACAGAAAAGAAAAACTTACAATTATTATGTTTAAAAGATTTACCAGTTAACTGGAGGATATGACCTCTAGTATTATGTATTGATGACTTAAAAGAAAATCCTAACTCAGTTATGATATAGGGGTCATGAATAATGTCATATAGGAGGAGAAGGTCACCTCTAATGCGTCTGATAGTAAGAGGCGTTAGTTTCAATGTATCCAACCTAAACTCATAAGATGAGGATTCGAGACCAGATATTTTTTAGTGTATTTTGCTGAACCCTTTCAAGAGTAACTATCTGATTTTTTAAAAGGACACAACTGTGAAGCATATTCAAGATGGGGATGGACATAGGACCTGAATAAGGGTAACAACACCTCCTGATCTCGAGATCTAATATTATGCAAAATAGACCAAATAATTTTATTAGATGTACTAATAACCGAATGCATATGCTTGGAATATGTTAAGTAATCTGAAATGTTTATACCCAAATCCTTCTCATCATTAGTGGCACACAATGGAAAATCACCCAGAATATACTGGAAATTTAAATTATTAGAACCCAAATGCATTACTTTGCATTTTGTAGAGTTTAACTACATGCCCCATTTATTAACCCAGGCACTAATAATATCAAGATCATGCTGAATACAAGATATTTGGTCTAAATTAGAACATGGTCCTCCAATCTTCACATCATCTGCATATTTAATTGTAAATGAAAGGCAGGAATTAGTTAAATCAGATATAAAAGCCTGAAAAAGACAGGGGCCGAGAACCGAGCCTTGTGGAACACCACTTAAAACTTTACCAGAGTTAGAAAATGCCCCATTAATCATCACCTTTTGAGTTCTGTTTGAAAGCCAATTATGAATCCAAGTAATTATATGACTATTAATACCAAGACCTGTGAGTTTTTGAATTAGACCCCAGTGTGGCATGGTGTCAAAAGCCTTACTGAAATCAATAAAGACAATGTCACAGGCTAACCGGTTATCCAAACAACGAAAATGTTCATAAAAGCAGTGCAAATTTGTCAGACAGCTTCTACCCTTCTTAAAGTCATGTTGTTCCAAATCAGATGCATCAATAGTAGGGGCAATAATATCCTTTAGTAGACTTTCTAACACCTTACATATGGATGAAGTCAAACTAATTGGCTGATAATTTTCCCATAGATGTTTTGATCCCTTCTTATGTATTGGTACCACAAACGCCTCTTTCCATTCACAAGGGATAAAATTATATTGTAAAAAAAGGTCGAATAAAAGTTTGAGTGGAAAGGCAATATGTTTAGATAATAGGTAAAGTAAATGCCCTGCTATATTGTCTGGGCCTGAACAAAATTTACCTTTTAGTAAGTGTAGTTTTTTAAGAATAGACTCAACTGAGAATGTGATAAAAGTATCTGATGGTGAAATCATAGGTACAGGTGATTGAACTTCTGATGCAGAGAAAACTTTACAACATTCATTATTAAATACATCAGCCATGGCTTTCGGCTCATAGATAAGTATGTTTTCTGTTATAAGACAGGCCCCACCACACTTGGACTTTTCCTGAGGGAGTTTATATAAGAGTAAAATTGTTTGGAATTAGACTTACTAGCTGCTGTTGCCAATTTCATTTCCCATCTAGATTTGGCCCTACAGATGACTAATTTACACTTCCTACTTGATTTTAAATAGGATTCCCGATTAGAAGTTGTCCTATTCTTCAGGTAGTTACGTTGTTTTTTAATTTTTATATTTATTAAACATTTTATGTTTTTATTCATCCATCTAGGAGTCTGTTTCCAATTAGAATTCTTATTTTTTGATGGAATATAAGTATCACGAAGAGTCGAAATAAGTGATTTGAAAAGTGCCCAACTTTGATATAAGGACTGGTTATCAAAAAAAGATAACCAGTTTATTTTTTCAAGGTATAGATTGATACTGTGAAGATCAGCTTTATCGTACAGGTATATAATCGAAGAATTAGTATTAAAGACAATATGTCTCTGCAAGTTAAATAAAATAGAATTATGATCACTGCTGCCAATTGGTGATGAAATATGCACATCCCTAATATCTAAGGCGGTACTAGTCAGAACAAGATCTAATATATTATTACCTCGGGTTGCAGAAGTTATCCATTGCTGTAAGTCCAATTCCGAACAAGTGGACAAAAATGTATTACTAATACTGCTAGATGTTGTGAATGACTGCCAATTTATATCTGGGAGATTGAAATCCCCTGTAATAATAACATAACCCATTTGAGTAGCTATTTCAAATTCGGAAAGAATGGCATCCATAATTAAACTAGATGAATTTGGGGAACATAACATGTCCCAAGGATAATAAAATCCTGTTTGGATAGGAACATTGTAAGCAAAGACTCTCAGTCGGGAGATTATGAATTTTATAGAACTAGAAATATTGACTGAGTTGATTTTATTGTTAATAAATGAGGCAACACCTCCACCCTTTCTTCACTTTGATTCAGATAATAAGAGATATATCCAGGGAGTTGCTTGATCCATTGGGAGTTATAATCACCCCATGTTTCACAAACCGTAATAATATCAAAATCCTTATTCGAAATCACAGTTTGTAACTCATCGAATTTCTGTGTTAAACTTCTCGCATTAAAACTAAGAAACTGTAATTGCTTACTGGAGACTTTATAAGAGTGAGACGAAGAGGTGTGTACATTTGCATTCCCCCTCCCCCCCACTACTTAGTTTAAATTTATATTAATTGTAGATAGGAATTGTTGACTCAGCAATGCATTCCCTAGTTTGTTAAGATGCAAGCCGTCAGGGCAGTAAAGCTCAGATCTAACAGAGAACTCATCCCAATGGGTCATGCACTGAATATTCTGTCATAAACACCATTGCCTAAGCCAGTTGTTAATAATTTTAATTTTATGATTAAGAAACCGGGAGTACAGTGTTATGGGTAGAATCTCCGAAAAAATAATATCACACCCGAGATCAATTATTTTATTAGTCATAGAAACATAGGCTAATTTGATATTCTGAACAGAGTCCCTGTAGATGTTGTTGGCTCCAACATGGATAATACACAGTGGATTTATGTATTGAAAGCTAATAATATTATCGACCATATATGTTAGATCTGAGATCTTAGCACCATTGAAACTAGAACAAGTTCTATTATGTTTGTCAGGCTCGCATAAAACCCTATCCAGATGTTTAACTAAGGAATCACCCAGAACAAATATTTGTCTGGTATGTGAATCATCAGTATTAGGAACACACATAGAGGGTGCCTCTTCATCAGTCTGAATAGTAGCAAAATCAATCAAAGGAATATCAGTCATGGAATTAGGTGGTGGAGTTGAAGAATTTGGCATATCAACCATGACTTGGGAATTGTTTTTAGAATTTAATCCTTCATTAGGGGACTCAATGGAATACAATTAGAATCGACAGGGGCAGTGGACAATAGGTCAAAGCTATTATCTAGTGGAATGTTAAAATACTCAGCCTTTCTCCTTCTTTTTTTAGTAGCTTTAGACCCTTGCACATTATACCAAGTTGTATCTTCTATGTTGTTTACCAAACTGTGCTCATCTTCTCTAGCTCTTTATTTAGAGACATCAGATGGATAAATCACTGAACTACTCATAGTAGCGTGATTATTCTCACTAGATATTATTTTGTCAGAAGGGATGCTGTAAGTAGAGGTAGAGGAAGTCTCCTTTAAAGGGATATTTGTTACATGTAAAGCATCTTGAACTGTTATAGATTCAGAATCATTTCTTGATTCGAATGCCAATATCCATTTATAGTATAAGCTATTCTCCCCTTGTCTCTATTCCATTTATTTTTGAAACCCATGACCATTTTATCCTCTATTGCCTCTACTGGTAGACTGTTCCAAGCATCCATCACTCTTTCAGTGAAGAACAAGAACTTCCTCATATTTTCCCTAAGCCTCCCTGCTCCAGTTTGATAGAGTGACCCCTTGTCCGCGAGCATCTCTTCCTATGAAAAATGCTCCTGTCCTGTACCTTGTTTATACCGATGAGATATTTGAATGTGTCTATTATATCTCCCCTTTCCCTTCATTCCTCAAGTGAGTACATATTTAATTTCTTGAGTCTTTCTTCACAGGGCTTCTGATGCAGGACCTGCACCATTTTGGTTGCTCTCCTTTGTACCACCTCCACCTTGTCTATGCCCTTGTGGAGACAGGGACTCCAGAACTGGACACAGTACTCAAGGTGGGGTCTCACCAATGATCTATACAGGGGTATTACTACTTCCCTCTTTCTGCTGGTGATACCTCTGCCTATGCATCTGAGAATTCTGCTAGCTTTACTCACTGCCTTGTCACACTTTTTAGCCACTTTCAGATCATCAGAAATGATTACCCCCAAGTCCCTTTCCTGGCCTGTGGCTACTAGCCCCTCTTCTACTTGCTGGTACCGAGCCACTGGGTTTCTGTGCCCCAAGTGCATGATTTTGCACTTTTTTGCATTGAAGCCCAGTTGCCATACTCATGACCATTCTTCTAGCTTATTTAGATCTTCCCTCATTCTTTCCACCCCCTGGAGTGTCTACTGTGTTGCATATTTTTGTGTCATCTACGAACATGCATACCTTCCCTTTCAATCCCTCTGCAATGTCACAAATAAATACAGTATATAGCAGAGGACTGGGTCTAGTACTGACCCTTGTGGCACCCTGATGGTCACTTTGCCTTCACCAGAGTGGACATCATTTACCACCACCCTCCAACTCATATTCTCCAGCCAGCTCTCTACCCATCTTACTGCTTCAGGACCCACTCCTCTTTGCTTCCTCTTGCTCCGGCATGGGTCCTTGGTAGTCTGTATTGCATTTTCCCCTTTTATTTTGTTGTGTATGCCCCTCTGTGCACCTTCACTTAGTCACCCTTGTGATATATTAGCCTGATTTAGCTCTGTTAATATTTAGGTAGTCACCTCCACCCATCCCCACCATGCCTCATTTGCTGTATATAGCCAGTTTTGATTGTGTGCATGCATTGTCACTATGACTGTATATACTGCTGTCAATTGTATATATTACTATATTGTTTTATTGTATATATTACCAAAAATGTTAACCCCTGTATGTATTGTTTCCCTGTACCCCTCTCCGAGGTTGCACAGGAAAATGAAGCTTGGCTCAATGTGCCTTTTCCAGTTACCAATTTTTAATAACTAAATAAATAAATAAGCAAGGCATTGACCAGGTCGTTGGAACAAAGTGGCCAGTTTTCATTCCTAAATAGCAGGGTCAGAGCTGGTACAGGTAGCTATACATAGTTCAAAGATGCTTCTGAAATCTTTGGTAATTCTAGAAGACAGTTGCTGTTGATTAGTGCAGCAGCAGCAAAGGCTGTATATGCAATGGTTCTGTGTGTTCCAGGGACTTTAGGGAGGTGTCTGGAAAGGGAACTACATTGAAACTAGAACTGATTGGCCTTAGTTAACATGGTCTTAAGGTGCTTGGAAGTGTAAAAGAAATGTGGCAGAGAGCTACATGAAGTAACAAAATATTGTATACTGTACCCCAAATTAAAGTTATTAATTTTTTACCTGCTTTGGTCCTTGTGTCTTGGTCTTTCTGTGCTTTTTCTTTGAAGGAACCTATAAAATAAGGAAAATGGTTAGAAACCTGCCTGTATTAGGTGAATTGCACTAACTGTTTGAAGTGTGACACAAGTTGTATTGTAAATAAGAGGACTGTGGTACTGGTCTGCAGGAGATCTGATTTTGAAATGTTCAACTATTTTGAACAGGATACTGTCTCACTAGTGTTTTCAGCACTCTTTTCAAAATACAACTATGACTGTGGCTATGTTAGGGACAACAGCATACCTACAAAATAAAGCTTTGACTATGCTTGGGACATCAGCATATCTGAGTCCCGGGATAATAGTGACCACATTTCAGTATGGTTTCAGCTTGATATGCGGCTTACTAAATAAACTCATGGGAGAAAGAGGCATTAAACCGAAATGGTCTGTCATAAGAAAGGAGCTCCAGGTAGTCACAAACACCTATCTCAGGTAGACCAGTAAGAAAAAACAAGCACAGGAAACTCCACTGGTACACGGGGGAGGTTGTGTAAGTGGTAATGGACAAAAGGGTTTCTTTCAAAAGGTACAGGGCAAATCCGTTAGAACTCTCAGTGTGAGCATACTGGAGAGGCAGTTTGCAGGAAAGCAGAGTATAAAGTATCAGTGTCAGTGACTCAGCAGGTTGCACACTTGCCTCTGAGGCCAGAAGATTGGAAAGTTTTGGGTTCAAGCCCCTAGCCCAGCACTTGGGGTAAAATCTCAATACTGGCACTGTAGTGCATCATGAGGAGGAGGAGGATGCACTCCTGAGGTGCCGTCTTTCAGATGAGACGCTAAACTGAGGTGCTGTCTGCCTGTTCTGGTGGTTGTTCAGGTTGACGTTAAAGATCCCATGACACTTCTTGAAAAGATAAGGGGAATTTTTTATTTAAAAACCAAAAAAATGGAGAAAAGGATACAGAATTAAACAAAGGGAAAGGGATAAAAGAAACCAAATAACACAAACATCATAATTGCAATCCATATCCAACCAACAGTGGTATATATCTGCATACCATGAGTAGACTCTGCCTAACCTCTATTAAAAATAGAAAGTACCAAAATAAAGATGATTCATCAAAACCAAATGGTGAGTGCTGGCCCGCCAGTGTAGCAGAAACATTCACCGCTGCAACACCGGTGACCTGGGTTCAGGAACGGACTCGGGCATCGGAGGACTGGCCAGGGGAGAGAAGGCTTGAGCATCCGCTGACTGCTTGCCTTCTCTCGGGGTAGGGTGTGATAGAGGATTGGTGCCTACTGACCCCTAGTGGAGGCCAGGGGTACAGCAGCATGCCGGGTCCCACTATCTAAGGAGCGTGACAGATGCTGGCATTTGCCTTGCGTCCTGCACATCACACTCACAGGAGAAAAGCAATAAAAAAGGGCTCATTGGTTGATCAGGTGATGGCCTCCTGGATCCTCACCACCAGAGCTCTCAGACCTCCATCAGCCACCTCAGCAGCACCCAAGACCGTTGGAACGGCCGGTAAGGCTCATTCCCTATGTAGGCAGGGGACCTGCCCGATGAAGGGATACATCAGGGTACCCTGGGTGGCTATAATGTGGGGTGGTGTGGTTGGGAGCAGCCGGGGCAAGAAGGTCCCTGAGAGGACAAAAAGAGGGATCAGCCAGTGTGTGGGGTGGAATCATAACAAAATGAAAAAACCAAAACAAACAAATGGTGGAGACATTTCAGACAAGTTCTGTACCTTCAAGGTGGTTTATAAACCCACAAGAAGTGTGCCCACAAAACAGCAAGATTACTCTTAGACATGTTCTTATAATCTTTAATAAAAACCTCTATTAATGCAGAATCTACTAAGAAAACAGTTGAAAAGTATATCATTCTGAGCTGTTGCAGCACTAATTTACACCGGCCATGCCACAAGTAAAATTTAAGTCATGCCATACAATCTCTTAGTGTTCTATTAATATACTTCTGTATTACTGGGGAAAATCACCTAGAAACAAACATTCGTAGGTGAGCCTCTCCAACTAAGGAAGATTGCAACACTTAGCAGCATATGTCCTAAACCCCTGGCTAAAAATACAGTGAAGAAAAAAATGATCCATTGTCTCCAGCTTTGATGTACAGTCAGGAAAAGGACAGGAGATCTCAGATATAGCTTTATGTTTATAATAATAATAATATACTTTATTTATAATGCGCCTTTCTAAAAGTCAAGGCGCCTTGACAGTAAGATACAATAGAATAAAACAGGATGCAGTGAAAAGAATAAATACAGAGTTTCATAAAATTCAGGAAAAAATACTATCAAATAGAGTAGGCTTGGTGCCACAAATAGGTCTTGAGGGCCAGTTTAAATCCATCCACGGTCACGCACTCCTGAAGCTGATGGGGTAGAGAATTCCAGAGGGCTGGGGCCTTGTACATGAATGCATGGGCCCCTGAAGATTTTAAAGAAACCCTTGGAATCTTAAGCAACCCTTCATCACCCGAGCGGAGTGATCGCCCGGGGCAGTATGGCAGCAGAAGCTCTTTCAGGCAGTCGGGGCCCTGTTCATGTAGGGCTTTATAAGTTAGAAGTCCGACTTTAAAGGTGATCCACTACTGCACCGGCAACCAGAGCAGTTCACGCAGCACTGGAGAGATGTGACAAGTCCGGGGGGTTCCTGTCAATAGCTGGGCTGCAGCATTCTGCACTAGCTGCAAGCAGTGGATATCAACCCCAGGCAGCCCTAGATACAAGGGAGTTACAATAATCAAGGCATGAGGTCACAAAGGTGTGGACCAATATAGGAAGATCACCAGATGGAACTAGGTGCTTAACCCTGGAGATGTTCCTCAGATGATAAAAGGAAGATTTGATAGCTGCCGACACCTGCGATTGCAGTGTCAGCTCATCATCAAAAATCACCCCCAGGTTTCACATCTGTTCAGAGGTAAGGAGCTGGGAGCCACCAAGAAAAGGTCCTGAAGGGAAACCTGTTCCAAACCCCTCTATCCAGTGACCTGGGTCCACAATCATCACCTCAGTCTTCTCCGAGTTCAACTTCAGCCAGCTCAAATTCATCCAATCCTGGATTTCAGCGAGGCAGTTGTTAAATACCGAGAGAGTTCTGTCCTGGTCAGGTGCGAAAGATAGGTAGAGCTGGGTATCATCAGCATAGCAGTGAAACCTCAGCCCATACCTTCTTACAATGTCTCCGAGGGGTAGCATGTACACTGTGAACAACATAGGGGGACAACACCAAACCCTGAGGTACCCCATATGACAGAAAGACTGGGTCAGAGGAAAGAATCCCCAACACCACCCTCTGAGTTCTGCCAGTGATGAAAGATTTAAACCACCTGAGGACTGTACTAGACAGACCACAGATGAACCTCAGGTGTTCAAGAAGAATCCTATAGTCCACAGTGTCAAACGCTGATGACAAATCTAGAAGAACCAAGATGGAACGACTCTTCCGATCTTGCACCATCAAGAGATCATTGAGCACCTGAACCAGTGCAGTCTTGGTACTATGTCTCTTTCAGAAACCGGATTGGAGAGGCTCATAAATGTCATGGATGGTCAAATGGTTCTCCAGTTGCAGGGACACTACTTTCTCAATCACCTTCCCCACAAAGGGAAGGTTAGAGATCAGTCTGTAGTTGGTAGGACAGTCTGGGTCCAGAGAAGCTTTCTTCAGGAGGGGTGTTACCATTGCCTACTTCAGGGTGCTGAGAAACTCACCCATCTCAAGGAAGTACCAGACTATCCATGCCAGGACTGGGCCGATGGTATCACAACAACCCATGAGCAGAGCAGTTGGGCCCGAATCCAAACTACAGCGCATAGGGTGCATACCCTGGACAATCCATATGACATTGATGAACTCCAGACAATCAAAGGAACTCCAGGAGAACTGAGGGATGGTGACTGAGCACCGATTCATAGCATCTCCCATAGGGTGTGCTGGTTGGAGCTCCTACCCGATGTCAGCCACCTTAGCCGCAAAGAATAAAGCAAGCTGTTCACACTCCACTTCTGAAAAGGCTCTTCAAACCTGCAGACAGGCTGGGTTGCACAGTCTATATACAGTTCGAAAGAGCTGAGCCGGTCGGTTCTGAGCAGCCTCAATCTCCCTGGACAGGAACTCTGCCTTCTTACAGGTGATTGTAGATTGATAGACTAGATAATGTTTCCATCAATCTAAGGTGGTCAGCATCTCGGGCAGATTTCTGCCAGCAATGCTCTAATGTTCATCCTTGTCACCGCATCTCCCTCAAGGTCCCATCAAACCAAAGGGGAAGGGGGAGAGGACAAACACGGATGGGAGCAATGACATCCAGAGCCATAGAGATGGACTTGTTATAAGCCAGAACCAAGGCATCTGGGTCATTGCTTGCTCCAAGATGCACTGTTTGATCAAGTGCCACCTCCGGGCCTTCAGGACTTACATCTCGCAAAGGGTGGTACCTGACCATCTCCACAAGGGTAGGCCTATGAGGGGGGGTGCAAAAACTGAACCCCATGGTGTAATGATCGGACCATCTGACAGGTTCAACCTCCAAATCAAAGGCTTTGATCCCCAGGAGGAAGACTAGGTCAAAAGAGTGACCATGTTTGTGAATGGCAGAAGTAACAACTTGTGTAAGGCCCAAAGATGTCATCAATTGGAAGAAGTGTTGTCCAAACTGTGAGAGTTCATCATCAACCCAGGTGCTGAAGACATCTAGGACCATCAGCCTGGGCAACTCAAATGCCATGTTGATCACGAAATCTGCTACTTCCTGAAGGAAATGCTTCTCATCCCCTGGTAGACAGTAGATGACAGTGATCCTACAACCTACACCTGCCATTACAGTACACTCGAATGACCCAGCCTTCTCAGCTGGTACATTCATTACTACACTTCTGAGACATATGCGCAGAGTCACACCACATCCCACATCCTTTCAGGTACACGTGGATCTTGTAACTGTTCAACCACAAGTGAATTCTTCATTGTAGGACAAAACTTAAACTCGAGCTCAGTGATATATACTATTCCCATAATGGCTGAATAAAGTTGCTGCCTATTTGACTTTAATAAAATCTGTTTCTCCAACTTGCAGCTTATCATTTCCTGGATTGTCTATCTCAAAAACCCTGGTATAGTCAGTTTTTTGGCTAGCCTAGGGGGTGTATCTACCCAGTGGACCAAACAACCCTCCAATAAGCATTTGAACCAAATATTTCTGCAAGTATCCTGCTCTTACAATAGTAATCTCATAGAGCTAGACAAAAAAAAAGTATGGAAAAATACTACCAGATTGGGCATAGCCACTCCCCCTTTATTTTTTGGCAAATACAAAAAATTCCTTTTAATGGGGTTAAGGCAACTGTCCCAAAACATCTGAAAGAATACACTACACAAAGTGATTTCCAAAGATGTTGGCAATGGAAATATATAACTGATGTACTGTATAATAATATAGGCAATTAAAATTGCTTTATTATCCACACATTTTAAGTTTGTAGAATGGGCCATTTTTCCATCTCTGTACTTTCAACACACAAGACCATAATTTTTCTGTTCAATTCAAAAAGGCCATATCCCCTCTTCAAAATGTAGTCTGTAACAATTTTAATAGGCCCAGAGACTATGGCAATACCTCCTATATCAGTTACCACTTCTGCTGTATCCTGCAAGGAAATACAAATACTCTTATTAAGATTCAATGTGGCTCCTGATATGTGAAAAAAATTCTGCAAACACCTGTGACAAAACCTGTCCACTACCTACAGTGTGCAAGAATATGCAGATATCATCTGCATATACCAGAAACTTTAATGTACCTAAATTCCTAGGCCAGGGAAGGCCATCAATGTCTGGGTGTTTTACAATTTTCCAGATCAGAGGATCCAGAGAGAAAACATAAAGTAAAGGGTTAAGTGGGCAGCCCTGCCGAACTCCTATTGAATTCTGTACATAAGTGCTCACCATCCCGCTGTTATAGTTTACAATCAAAGCACATCTATATAGTTTAGCTACCCACTCTACAAATTCAGCTGAGATACCATAATGGTGTAAGGTACAAAATAAAAAGCCATGCTGCACTTTATCAAAGGCTTTAGCCTGATCTAAGGACAACAAAAAACCCGTATCTGGATATTTTTTGATAATATGTTAAAACATCATGAATAATGCATAAGTTCTGTCTAATATTTTGGTGAGGTATAGAACATGTCTGTCCAGGATAAATAAGTGATGGTGCAATTCGTAATAATCTGGCATCTAATACTTTTATCAAGATTTTGTAATCTGAATGCAAAAGACAAACTGGTCTCCAACTGTCTAAAGTTAATTTATTTCCCCGAGTTATATAAATAGATCAAAAAATCTTTAGTAAAGGAAGGGATTACCTCCTCCTTCAGTAATACATTTGTAAAAATAACAGCCTACCGCGGGACCAATTCTTCTGAGAAAACCCAGTGAAAGCCAAAGGGAAGTCCATGCCAGCCTGGGGAGGCATCAGATGTTAAGGTATTTATGATTGTTAAAACTTCATCTGCTGAAATAGGACCCAGTAGATTACTCTTCTCTTTTGCAGACAATGTAGAAATGTTATCTGAAAACCAATCAGACAGACAAGGCCTATGTTTAGGGGGAGTACTAAATTTACTTTGTGTATATTCAGTAACTAAATTAGAGACAGCAATGGGGCTTAAAATATCATTTCCAACATTATTGTATAAGGCTGAGATTTGGGAAGCATCTACTTTCTCCTCACATACTAAACCTGGATCTCCACTGGGGGCTTTCTGTGTCCCGTATTTCAGTTCTGATTCCAAAATTGCCACTTTATTGTATTGTTAAAGTTTCTTTTCTGTCTTAATTAAATGCATTTGGTTTTCAACCTCCTCATGCCCTAAATTAGAACAGGACATGAGTCGTTGTAGTTGTGTTCTGAGGGAAAGGTACCGTAAATAATTAGAGTTAAGTTTTTGTTTCCCATATTTGGAAAAAGGGATTTAAACTCCTGTGTGGTGCCCCCCCCCCACCACAAGAAGGTAGTGTCATATAAACAAAGAACTGACTCTCTTGCAAGAAATAAAGTTCTAACTTTCTGCAGCAATTTGGGGTTCTGCAAGGCAGCAGTATTAAGCCTCCATCTCTGGGAGGAAGCAGGGGGCGTGTCCCAAAAGGCAATGTGTAAATATAATAAAGAATGGTCCAAGAACTCAACAGGAAGAGTTCCAGCAGATGAGATCTCCAAACTAGGTGATATAAAAAAATGATCTATTCTGGTGTGGAATGACCCACGGGAATGTTGTATGTGGTTCCTCCCTTGTGCTTTAATTTCCTAAACCCATCCATTAGTCCTGCAGCGTCCACCATGTTTTTTAATGAAATAGCGTCACAATACATGTTTTCCCACTCTCATGTTTGATATAGAAATCCAAATAACAATTAAAACCTCCCAAAATCAATCAGTTTCAAAGAAGTGGCCAAAAAGGGTTTAATTACGTTAGATAAGGCAATATGATCAGATTTTGTCTGGGGTGCATAGACATTAATGCAACTGAATTTCTGATAATTATATTCAACAACTTACAATAGTGCTCCTTCTGGTGCAATATCCACTAGCCTGAGCAGTTTAACTTGCAAACCTATAAACAAAATTCCTAACCCATCAGTAGAGATGCAGCAAGTTTAAAATTCGCTGGCGTAGTGCTCATGAAGTAGGCACTTTTGCCATACTCTACGTGGAGTAGGCAATGCAAAGTGCTCACTTCGCCTTGTCATTACCACTTCACGTTGGTCTGAATGACAATGTGAAGTAAGGCGAAGTCATTGATTTCAATGGACTTCGCATTCCTCATTATGATTCTAAGTGATCCACTTGGTGTTTCAGACTTGGCAGCCCCCCCACACATCACATGGCTTACAGTACTGTAAGTCACATGCTTTCTAGCCAGGCAGGAAGGAAGTGAGTCACACAGACAGTTTCACTTTCTCCTGTGCAGACTGAGAGAGAGGAGTGGGTACTAGAGAGTGGAGTGTTATGATTGCAGAGGAGGAGAGTTAAAATTTGATAGTTAACCCAACAGCTTTTTTAAAAGCTACATTTTTTTGTCTTTTCTATACTGTTTTTTACTTAATTTGTTCTTTCTGTAAATTTTATTTTTCTTACCTACTTACTTACTTGTTTGTTTGTGTATTTGTGACTGTGTATTATGCTTGTGTCGTGAGATGGAGCAGGGTGAGGGAATGTCTGGGGCAGGGGCAGCTCTGGGAGAGTGTGGTAGTACGCGTTGTCATACTGTGCGCATGCGTGGGGAGCATGGGTGCCCATTTGTGTTGGACCGCTCTAAACTTGTGAGTGTCCAACCCCCGGAAGCAGGACCAGCACCACCTCCTGACTCTGAGACAGTTCAACCACCACCACCACCACCACCAAGTCCAGCACAAGGTCCTTTGGAGCAGGATGTGCCTGTTCCCCCAGGCCCAGGTGTGAATCCCATCAGTACTGTTGAGCAGTGTGAGCAGCCTACTGCCAGTTCATCTGGTCTTCCCCTGCCTGTGCCTGGTCCTCCCCGCACCTCCATTGTTTGGCAGTTTTTTGACTGTGTCGGGGGGGACAGCAGTGTGGTTAAGTGTCGCCTATGTGCAGTGGGGGTGCACTGTGGGCCCTGGGGGAGTCACCTAGGGACTGGGGGCTAGTGCACCCATATGCTTAATCACCACCAGTTGGAGTGGCAGGCTGCCACAGAATGGACCATGTCTGCACCTGCTGGCCATTCTGTGGCAGAGGGTGCAGCTGTGCATAGCAGCATCCTTAAGAAGAGGAGGGCCACAGCAGTACCTGTTGCTCCACTAGCACCCCCACCACCACCAGCAGGTCAGCCTGTTGAAGGAGTGGACACCAGAGAAGTGCGTGTACCACTGTCTGACTTGACAGTTCTTTGGAGTGCTGTTGAGGAGAATAGTGAGAGGATGAGTGCTGTGGAGCAGCGGCTGGATGACAGAAAGGGACATCAGCTTCAAATTATGTCCATGCTGGAACTGCTGCTGGATCACCATAGGATCCCACATTAGTTTTGTTTCCTCACACCATGTTCCCCCCCACCTTCCCTGTTGTTCCATAAAATGTATTCCTCCACCATCCCTGACCCTTGTATGTAATTATGCCCTTTTTTGTAGTCTTCAGTATGTGTTACACTTTATATTTTGGGGCCCCTTCCTTCTGTTAAGTGTCTGTGTGTTTTGTGTGTGTGCGCTGTTTTGGTGCCTCATTTTTCTGTATCCACAAAAGGCATCTGTCTTGTGTCCAGAAAATAGACACATGGTAACAGAGTGAAATGAGACTGTTTCAGCACATACGAAGTCCCCCAAAATTAATAGCGCACTCAGTCATGCACACAAAAGTGGCACAGAGTCCCCAGATTTTTTCTGCAGGCCCAGAATGCATCCTCCATGCGTCCAGAAAATTGACAAGTGGTAAGAGTGAAATGAGAGTATTTCAGCACATACAAAGTCCCCCAGAATTAATGGCGCACTCAGTCATGCACACGGAAGTGGCACAGAGTCCCCAGATTTTTTCTGCAGGCCCACAATGCATCCTCCTTGTGTGCAGAAAAGAGAAAAGTGATCATCTCAACTGGATTGAAAGGTGCCCTTTGGATGTACAGTAATAGTAGCCTTGGTGAGAAGATGTAGATATATATATATATATATATATATATATATATATATATATATATATATGGTTGTGTATTTTGTAGGTGATGATGAAGGGTGTAGAACTTGACATGGACATGTACTCATGCTGTTGTTCTGCATCACACACAGGTGACTCCATCTCCGAACTGTTGCTGTGCACCGTCCAGTACTCAATGAGAATTTTTTGCACTTAAATGGAAATGGATAACTCTCAAGCACATGAAGGTAAGTATTTCTTTTTTTTTTGGGGGGGGGTCATATTTTCAATTTTGTCTGTAATTTTTTTTTTTTTTTATTTCTTCACAGATTTCATCAGCATCTTTTTGGAATCCGGTTCTTAATGATGGTCATGGTCATAGATTGAAATGACTTCTACGTGTTGCATGTGTGCCCAAGCTCAGGTTGGGGAGGGGAGTGCCTGATCATGTTGACAAACTTTTTTGGATAAGGCCACTTTGAAAGAACAACAAAGTATTGCGAATTTTCCTAAAAAAAGAAATGAATGACTTCTTAAAAGTTACAACTTCACTGTTATGTGTCCCTCCCTGGTTCTCAAATCTCAATCCCTATTGTCAACTAAGCTACATTTCAGAGACACATCTTGTCAACTACTAAGACAACCTGTTGTTTGCAATATTTGCAGCAGTCTTTACAAAGCAATGAAATGGATGAAATAAAATCTTCATACTTACAAGAATGGATTTAACATGGACATTACATCGCTTCCTCTCTGTACAGTATAGCTGCAGCATCTTTCCCAATGAGTAATATTAGCGATGGAGCCTGTTTTTGTTCTCGTGTAAAAGAAACAAAATAAGTGTACTGTATGTGTTTTGCCACTGCGGCTCTGAAAAGCTACAGAAAACAAAACAGACAACTTAAGGAAGTGAGGCAGCATAACAAACATGAGTGCACATACTCACTTTATGGTTTAAATATTAAGAAGCTGGTGGTGGTAGTGCACTGGTAGACTGGTGGTCCAGGGTGGGCAGACAGCCTCATGGTGGCAGCAGACTTGGATAACATCAGTCCCGGTGGTGGTGGTCCGGGGTGGACAGACAGCCTCATGGTGGCAGCAGACTTGGATAACATCAGTCCCAATGGTGGTGGTGGTCCATGGGGGGCAGACAGACTCATGGTGGCAGCAGACTTGGATAACTTCAGTCCCGTTGGTGGTGGTCCGGGGTAGGGGGGGCACACCACCTTTTAAATACTGCAGTTAAAAACTGCCAACATTAACCACATCATCATCCTCATAAAGAAAACTGCCCTCACAGTCATCGATGTCTGAAGTCTGACCACTGGGAAATTCTTTCTCCATTGTGTCATCATCTACGTCTGTGGTGGGCCGTTTCAGGCAGCCACTGCCAGTGCCACCAGGATGCTCCATTTCCACATCAGCAAGACCACCATGACTAGGCTGGGGTATGAATACCGAGGTTGCAGTCTGTGCTGGTATGTGCCTCTCATTCATTTTAATGAATATTAGCAAACTAACATTTGCAGGAGACAGGTTTGTCCGCCGATCCCTGACTATTGCACCTGCTGAGCGGAATACCCTCTCAACACTTACACTGGAGGGTGGGCATGTGAAGTACTTCAGTGCCACTGCAGTCAGCTCTGGCCATTCACTGACCTTTCCACTCCAGTACAAAAGAGGATCTTCACTTATTGTCAGATGCCTGTTTTCAGACAAAGATGACTCAACCATTCTCTATGCCGCACTAAGTCCGATTGTTGATGCATCAGTCCATTCCCCGGAATCATTGATGTCACAAATACCCACTTGGGACAAAGCCTTCCAAAGTGGGTTGACACCAACCACTTTGGATTACAGACCACCAGGAACTGAGTCCCCTTACCCTTGCATGATATGCTTGCTGGTCCTCCAGCTACACCTTCAGCAGGATTATGCTGCTGAGGTTTGCAGACCTTGGCACATGACTTCTGTGCCCCATGAACTAAGCGAACCAGTTGACCACTGATATTTTTTACCTGTTTAGGCCCTCCCTCCAGTACTGATGCAATTCCATGTTTGTATCGTGGGTCCAGCATTGTTGCCATGGCAAAGTTGCCACAACGCTGAATGCTCACAATGTGACGATTCTGGTCGAATACTGTCAGCATGTGTTGCAGCAACATACTGCTACCACCATCTCCAGCAACATCAAGGCTATGCTGTACATTCACCAATGTCTGCCTCAGCACCCACAGCAGTGAAATTTATTGGCTAATGGAGGCAGACTCGCCACTCACTGCTTGTGTGGCATGTTCAAAAGGCCGCAAAATTGTCATTACAGAGTCCATGAGGCGCCACTGTTCAGTCGTCATAGACATGGAGGCCCCAGAACTGTCACGGCTAGTGTGCATAACAAGATATTCTGTGATGGCTTTGTATTGTTCATACAACCTCTCTGCCATGTATAACATGGAGTTCCATTGGGTGACAACTTCCAGCTTCAAGCGGTGCTGAGGCAGACTGTTTTGTATCGGCAACTGCCGCAGTTGGTCACGGGCCTTTCCAAATCTTGAAAAGTGAGAGCAGATATGCCGTGCAATGGTCAGCATTTCCTTTATGTCAGGGTGCTGCAAAAGCTCCTGAACCACAAGATTTAAACAGTGGGCCATGCATGGAACACAAAAAAAAACACCATTTGTGATGCATTTCACCACATTTGAGCCACTGTCACTTGCTATGAACCCAGCTCTCAGGGACAGAGGGTTTAGCCATCTGTCAGTTTCGGTCAGTACCATGTCCAACATGTTCTTACCAGTGTGTGAACAGGTCACACTGCAAATAGCAATCGTTGCATGCTGACGAATTCCAGGAAGCTTGCTACCACAACAATCCACCTTCCTGCACTGATTATTCACACTACCAGCATCACAAACAACCCCTGGCACCTGTGCCCAGTGTGTAGTTATACACAGATATGAATTCCCCGCTGTTTTGCCACTTGTCCACATATCCATACTTAAATGGATGAATGGAGAGGAGGAATGTTGATGGGCATGTCTTACTGAGTCTGAGACAGTGCGTAACAACTTGGGAACAGCACGGGTAGAAAAGTATGTCCTGGATGGGACTTTCCATTTTGGACAGGCACGTGCAGCAAACCACCGGAACCCAGAATTCTCCACAAAAGAGAAGGGCAAAAGATCGATTGCCAGCATTTCCGCTACAGCAGCATTAAGTTCACGTGACACTGTATGATTGAGGGGTATTTCAGTTTATGCACAAAAACACTCTGTAATGTGGGCTGACTTAAATGTTTTACACGGTGTGTGTTGTTGGTCACGAATGGTTGTGCTCTGTGATGAATGGCATTGGCAAGGGGTGGAGTGTGGACATTTGATGAAGATGGTTGCACAGGTGATGATGACAAACCCAGAAATGATGTTATTTTTCCAGATTTGCCAACTGGGGTTGATGTACCACTTGCACTAGACATACTGCATTCACCACCACCACCACCACCACAAAAACTGCTACCAGCACTGGACAACATTTCAAAGTCATTATGATCCTCCACCTCATCATGCCTGTAGTAATCCTCTGCTCTTATTACTGCACTACTGCACACGTTTAATTTCCTACTGGGCTTAACAGTCATGGAAGGGGATAACATGCTGGCTATGGTTGCCGCCAGTGATACGAGTGAATGACCAAGTCTGGTATTAGCTGCCAGCTTGTGCTGGGTCCACAGAGCCAAGTGCCTATTCTTAAGATGCGTTTGCTGTCCTCCTGTCCCAAGATGGCTCCCCTTTTTACCTCGACTTACACGCACATGGCAAACCTGGCAGATTGCAACTGAATCATCATTTGCATCTTGAAAAAAAAAATCCCAAACAAGGGACTGTGATGCTCTGCTTTTAACATGTCCACGATGATGTGGCTTATTTAAGTCTGTTATTTTAAGCACTGAAGTGGGGGGGGGCACGTGATGTTTGGGGCACTGCACACCTGGACTGCAACTGACCACCATGATTACCTATCATATTGAGTACTGGGTCATCATCATCATCCACTAAAACCGGTAACGGTAAATCACAAGTTTTTACAGGGGCAGGGGACTCCTGCAAACAGATTCAGACACAGCCACTTTTAATTTCTTTTTCCTCCGGTTCCCAACTGGGGTCATTTAAATCATCATCATATTCATCAACGTCACTGTCACACACATCCACATCTTCTGCTTGGATGCTAACATGTGGACTGCATGTTGCAACAACAGCAACATTATCATCATCAGCATCATCACACTCATCATCAGCATCTACACCGCTATCACCTGATATTTTTTCACCACACTGTGAATCACTGTTGCATGGAAAATGAGTGACGTTAAGTGCCACAGTAGATGGAATATCACATTGTATGCTATCGCTGACATGATCATCAGAATCAGGTTCAGTTAATGGGATGTTGCTGGGAAGTATGACATCATCTACACTGTCACTCACTTGCACTGCTTCACACTCACTATGTTTGGATACGGTACACTGGTCGGAATTAGAACTTGACGCAAAAATGCTAATACTACCTCCACCACCACTAACACCAGTAACACTAAAACCACCGTCTGGGAAAACATCATCTCCTCTAACTATCAGTGAAGCTACTGATTGGGCTGTAAAAAACGTTGCTGAAGAAATACCTTTCCTCACATCAGCAATGCAGTTCTCCGTCCGTGTACAACTACCACGCCCAGAGACCCTCTTACTGCCAACATTGCCATGGCCAGAAACAGCTTTACTTGCACATCTCTTTGCAGGCATTTTGGGGGATCAACCACAAATATTATTCCCAAATTCAGATTTTGATGAGTTCACTTTCTGACTGGAGGGTCGCTACTCGCTAGCTGGATGTGAAGCAAAATAAACAGCTGTGGCTTCAGCAACAGATAAGGGACTACTGTGTTGTGACACTGTCACAGAATTAAAACAACTTCAGTAACCAGTGGTGCTGATGGGGTCACAAAAACAATCCAGTCTGGTAAAAAATACCTTTTCAACGTGGGGGGGGGGCACTGAGTACAGACAGTACTGATTTTTACGGCACTACAAGCAGCAACACTAAGAACAGAGAACACGATCGCAGTACAAAATCAGGCAGCTGCAGTGGACAGCAGGTTCACACAGCTGCGCTTAGTTGCACTTACACTGATCTGTGTCACAAATTTTAAAAGGTGTATTATATTTGAAGCATGCAACACTGCACACACAACACAGAACAGTTTGTGTACAATGCTGAACAAGGAATGCGATGCAAATGCAAAAGTTCAGTGTACTCAGTGCCACGTAATGTAAATTTGTAATTTAAACAACCCGACCTTATGAAATGCTGCACCACATTCACACAGCAAGCAGCAAGAAAATTTGTACTATCACTGACAATTTTACTATGTGTACAGTAACACAGTTAGTTATCTAACAAAAATATTACCAAAACACAAAGAAATCACTAGTTCTCCAACTTGAATCTACCTACACAAAGATATACCCCTCCCCCACACAGCACACTTCACTGTCTTTCACCACATACACTCAGTGTTGTAAATTTACATTCAAAATCCACACACAAACAAAAACGCTTGATGATGTGAGCACAGGAGTGTTTCCTACAATCGACGAACTACAGTTGGATCCCAAAAAAAGGCAAAAATGCTTTTTGAACAGCTTTTAAAAGATTCCTACAGACAGCTATCAGAGGACACTGTCTCCTACTCCTTCCTACTCATACTACCTCGAACTGAGGCTGTGCATATCAATATAGAGCCCATGTGACCTGAACTCCTATGAATCACTGCAAAATCCTCCTTCGGAGCTCAAAAACAAGGCAAATTTAGGCAAAGTGAACTGACACCAATGTACTTCGCCTTAAAAATTGAAAGAGAAGTGACCAGTGGAGGCAGACTAACGCAAAGTAGCTGTTTTCAATGCACTTTGCATTCCTCATTATAACACAAGTACTCTGCTTCACATTGCGGAGCACTCCGCAAATCCATCTTTGCTCCGCGAATCACTTTGCTGAGCAGATTGAGCCCACTTCGCCCACCACTACCCATCTGCCTTTTCCTCGCCAAAGGACCAAAACGAAGGGCTCCACCACCAATATTCTTCATATATTTCTGATCTATTATAGAGGCTGACCACATTTCCTGGAGAAAGATAACATTAAATTGTTCTTGATGTAATAAGGCATACAGTGCCAGATGCTTTTTCTTATTCTTTAAGCACATTTAGGGAGGAGATTTTAAACCATACCATAGCAAAACCAGGGGGTACACCCAACTACCCACTAGAATCATAAAACCCCTCTCCCCACCTCCCTTCCTTTTAGCAAGACCAGAAGTTCATTTTTTGCTTTTTCTTTTTCTGGTCTGGAGATTTTATAGATTTTTGATGGCCTGATTGTCCTGATGCCTCAGAGTCAACATCGTCCCAATCAGAGTCTCCCTAGTTTTCAGGTGATTGTAGGACTTCAAATTTATTGGTCAAGAGCACTGTGGAGTCTTGAGACTGTTGTTTAGTAACTCTCGTGCTTCTCCATAAGGACAGTGGGTGACTAGGCTGAGAGAGAGGCATGTTCTTGCCCTCATCAGAAGGACCCGGGATGTCTGTCACTGATTCCAGGATCCTCTCATCACTGACTGGCTGGGGGGGGGGGGAGTTTCAGACATCAGGGGAGTCTCTTCAATAGGTGGCTCATTTGTATCTAGTGGCTGTCCAACTGATGAAGCAGGATTAGGAGGGCGGGCCACTGTTGAAGAAGGCACAGCTTTGCTTGAGGGGGATTTTTGAGGTAGTCTTGGAATGGGGACTGGTATTTTGGGGGGGAATTGTTTAACCAGAAAAGGCACACTAAGCAGAAGCTTGTTTCCAGGTGTGACCTGGGAGCACAAGGAAGTTACTGTAAGTGACTTGCTCAGGGTCACACAGTATGCAAGTGGAGGCTGTGGGATTCAAACCCAGGTCTCCAGGTTTGCAGCTCAAAGCCTTAAACCACTACGCTATGCTGCCTCTGATTTTAAAAGAATCCAGCCTAGATGCTGGCCATGAATCTTGAGGCCTGATAATTGAGCTTGCTTTTTGGGCTCTGTGGATCAGATCTGTGTGATTTAATGCAGTGGATTTGTTTGCAGACGCCCAAGGACAGTCCTGGAGCATATGTCCTTTTATAATACACAGATTACAGATGTTCCATTCTGTACAGGCCAAACTGATGTGACTGAAGCCCTACATAACCCATAATGGAGCTGATCACAAGCACTAGACAAATGTGATCATTCCCCACATTTGTAGCAGGCCTTAGGTTGGTTTGTGTAAAAGCATACCCCACTTTCTCAGCCTAGGAAAAAAACTGTTGGGAATGTGACAGATCCCATGGGGCCCCATTTGCAGCTAAACTTTAAATCTCCATTCCCCTGTCCAGTAGCACTCAGAGTCAAAAATAGTCTGGTAGTTCTAGGATGTCACACTTCTGACTCAGCCAGTGGTGAATGTCATTGACGTTAACATTCTCATTCCTGAACATTATTGTAACTGTTTTTATAAAAGGCTTCATTGGTGGAAAGCAGTAAAGGGGAAGCATACTGCAGCATGTTTATGCCTCTCATATAAACTCTGGAACCTCTCTAAATTAGCAGCAGTACAAAAACTGTTATCAAAATTTTCTTCCCCCAAAATGTGAATTAAGGCAAACACTTTGGAGGGGACAAACCGCAAGGAATCTTTCAGTAGGTCCTTGCTAACATACACACGATCAGGTTTTTCTGAAAGACCCCCAATATAATGGAGTCACACAGCATTATTTCTTGCCAAGGCTTCAGGTCTATTGTGGAAGAGATACACAATCTGTCTACCTGGGGGGGAGGCATCCCCTCGGGACTCCGATTCCTCGGGTGAGGAGTCTGCTGGCAATAAGTTTGTAGATGGAGTAAAGTTATGAGTAGCATTATCTATAGTCTCAGCATCAATATTTTGAACTAATGTATCCCCTTCCTGAGAGAAAGTTCCATTCACTTCTGTCTCCCTCAAGTCCCCCATAGTACTTACTGGTGGTGAAACAAGAACCTGTTTGTCCATAGAAGCACTTGTTCCTGGGATATATGACACGTCGCTTGTTCCAGGAGTCAGAATAGATGATACAGCTGCTCATCCTTCTGGTGATGTTGTAGAGCGTTGTACAGGAGCCCATCCCAGGGACTGATAGAGGCCCTCCAGTGACCAGTTTAGATCAGGAGTCCAGGTACCAGACTCAGATTGTACCCAACCTGTAGCTCATAAGGCTGCCTCTGGCATCCTGTTGTCAGTTTCTGTTTCTGGAGCCATCACAGAGAATGCTGCTTTGATCCTTGCCGCTGCTGTCAGTGCTTCTTCTTGAGCTGTTTCCATGGGGTGTTCTGACTGCTGCTCAGCATTGATCCTTTTTTGTAAAACACTGGTCAGGGACCTTGGTCCTTCAGTTTCAGCAGTGTCAGTAATGTCCAAAACAGTAATCAGTTTGTTGTTTAACTCCGTCGGGTTCTCTGAACTCACCAACATTGAGTCATCTGAGACAAAAGCTTCTATTGACTGCTGTGCTTCCTGGTGTAAACTTTCCATCTGGTACTCAAAATTATCCAAACTCAGAACAACTTCATTCTCCTTCAGAGCAACAACAGCAGTGTTAGAGGTGGAGAGCAAACCTCCAGCCTACTGGCATCCATCCTTCTCCTTCTCCTCCTCCTCCTCCATGGGGTTGTCCACCATCTTGGTTCGGGAGCCAACAGCACCCCCTCCCAAGAGTAGTGGAATTTTTATTAAACAGAAAACTATAACCAAAGACATTCAGAAACATAAAATACAGAAACTAATAATAAGCCTTATAAGTCAGAAAATCATCGCAGACTCAATCACAGTTATAAAGCAAAGCACACACCCCTAACTCCCCACTCTGACACCACTATGTACTGCCACCACTACCACACTGAAGACTCCCAAGTGATAAAAAAACTACCAACATATCACTATAAGCATCCAACGCCACACCCCAGCATGCCTTCCTTATGGGGTTAGCCATGGAAAATGTCTCCAACACATCTCTAAGACTTTACCAAGCAATGCTTGTTTATCTTTAAGAAATATCGATTTTATTTCAGCATCAATAATCACTAGCAATCCTTCTATTGTGATATACTTTTGTTGTAATATATATTGACAATGGACTTGCCAAATGTCCCATTTTAAACATATCAGCATCAGCCTCAAAGTGGCTAGATAAAACATGTTCCACCCATTGGTAAACACACCATAGACGAACACATTATATGTCATATTCTGAAATATGGGAACACCCCACTGTCTTGCCAACACAAGTCATACCTCCTTAATATAAGGACACTGTAAAAATAAATACATCATAGCTTCCTCCTGTTTATCGCATTCATCCCTTAAACAGTACCTTTCCTCTATTTTTTGTGATGGTGGTTACCCCTCACAATCAATCTTTCATGGCAACATAACCACACTGTATCCCACACCTTAGGAGGCACCCAGGGTTCTGTAATTTGGTCAAGCAAACACTTCTCCAGTATTTGGGGTTGGCATTTAAAACAAGGATCACTATTAAAATCAGTCTGCACAATCTTTTATACATGTCCTTTCTACTTGTATGAAGAACACCTACTGTAGTAATATTCCATGTCTTTAATTTCCAAAACTGTGACATTAAGTCATCTTCTACCACTACTGGTATGTTACAGAACACTCTCCAGGTCCCCAAGTTCCATTTTACAAACAAAGACAGACAGCACACTTGAAATAATGTGACCCACACGTTTTGCTGCGTCCTCAAAACTGGCAAGAAATTGGCATAGAAATAAATAGTAAAAAAGAAAACAACAGAATTTATCATAGTAAGACCCCAAAGCTTAATTGGCCTATATGTGATCATTCATTTTATGGGATTTAATCTACTTCCCCACTACAGTCTAAAGAAAATGCTGTAATCCTTCATTTCTAAGTGAGTGGGTAATGGAAAATACATAACAAACGTATAACATTATGGGAACAATAAATGTTTTTAACAAAAATACGCTTTTTTTGTTTAGTCTTTGGCCAGGCTTTCCATTTTTCAACTTTATCTTCTTCCAGGCTAAGTATTTCTTTCCAGTTTTGTAATGCAGGGTCACTACCCCCAAACAAAATTCCTAACACTCCTACCAGACCCGGTACAATTTTAATCCCCCAATTGCTCCTTCCTGAGTTCCATTTAGGGCCAAACACATGCTTTTCTCTTTATTCAGGGCCACCCCTGATACAGCTGAAAAATCAGAAATTACTGACAGCAATATTACAGCTGATTGCTTGCTCACCACTATGAGGCAAATATCATCTGCATAAGCCATGATACATGGAAACCTCATCCGCTGCGGCCCACTTATATGTGTTATAGCAGTATGCTGTTCAATCCATCAAAAAAATGGATCAGTAGTAAAAATATATAACAGGGGGCTAAGAGGACACCACTGTCTTACACCCTTACCTATCCACACAGCTGCTCCTGGGAAGCCATTAACTATTGGCCTAGTGGTGACTCATGTACACAGCCTTTGAATCTATTCAACAAAGGTGCATGGTATGCCATACTGTAATAACACATTAAACAAATAGTCATGATTGACAGCATCATAGGCTTTTGCCTGATCCAGACTCAAAATATAACCTTGTGTATTACATACCACTCAAATTTCTCTCAAAAGAAATAAGTTGCCCTGTGCAGTTCTCCTTGGTTTTTATGGCTACCTGGGTGGAGCTCCACAGATATATTGCTACAATTGTGTAGCTCAGCACTGTGGAAGCACGTGACTGGACTGCTGTCCGGCATGCTTCCACAGTGCTCTGGCACATTTCAGTGGCTGTATTTCTGCAGCCCTTCCCCTCTGCCAGCCACATAAACAAACCCACTTTGTGGGGCACTACTTTTGTTTCTGCAACCATGGAAGTGATGGCCGCTGTGCCCAAGATGGCCATCAATTTAAACTGCACATACGCAGTACTGATATCGCCACCATCTTGGGTATGGCAGACTCCAGTGTGGGGAGAGCACCAAGTATTCCTGTAATCGCTCTTGCCGCTCTGAGCAGCCCTATTGGCTCTGATTAGAGTTTTTTAACTTTGTTTCTGCATACCTTACCTCTGTACATTGTTAATACCATTCTCTGTGTTATGCTGTGCATTGTATGATTTGTCAATGTTTTTATCTCCTGGGTCATACCAGAAGAAAGGCAGTTTCTGCTTAGTGTATCTACCTGGGTAACAAACATGCAAACTGATAGCATATTGGCACAGATGTGCTGGCCAATTCTGAATACATGACAGCATGCAGGCAACTTGGTTTCCTGCATTCTGCCTGACTGTAACAATGAAAATTGATCTGTCTAACCTGAGAGGAGGGTACTGTTTAGTATACAGTGGACATATCAGTTGTTGCTAACTAGTTGCTTCTCTGCTCCACTGAGTCATGCAGTTAAACTGGTTTTTGCACTGCCTGCTTCTCTGCTCCACTGAGAGTCATGCAGTTATTTTTCATGGCATGGTGTCCCCTTCGTCCACCCACCCAAACTGATGACATATTTAGGGGACCCCTACCAGAAAATAACTGTATGTCCTTCATTTTTGAGCACATGAATGAACAACAAATTAAGAGAGATGCCACTACTAATAAGACGAGGAATGAGTAAGCAGCACAACCTGGAGCAACAAGAAGGTGATCGCTCATGATTTCAGGATTGAAGAATCTCGGGAATGATGACGAATCAGTCAGCATCATACATAATTACAAGCTGGATTTGAAAAAGGAGGACATGTCTGCAACAGGAGGCAGCAGTGGTACATCTTAGCCTGGTGAGAGACTTTGGTCTTTTAAGTGGACAGAGGAGAGACAACACCAAGCAAGTCAACACCAGCACTGTGGTTGAGTTTACAATGTACAGTCTGTTAACAGCTCACCTTTATAAATGCTTAATATGAATTGAGAAAATATTTTTCATTTTGAAATGGAATATCCAGGAAATGCAAACGTTAAGTGCAAGTCAGGATATGTACAGATTTTACTGAAAGGTGCCATTCAGGCTTCCCAAACATTAGTTCAGTCTAATAGGACATACTGCTAAAATTGTTCCATCAGGTTCAGGCAATCCAAACGTTTGTGCCACCAGGCTCAGGCAATCCAAACATTATCTCAGCCCAATAGGACATGCTACAAAAACTATGCCATCAGGTTCAGGCAATCCAAACATTAGTTCAGCTCAATACAACATGTTGCTAAAATTGTGCCACCAGGTTCAGGCAGTCCAAACATTAGTTCTGTCCAATAGGACATGCTGCAAAAATTGTGCCATCAGGTTCAGGCAATGCAAACATTGGCTCAGTTCAATAAGACATGCTGCAAAAAATTGGTGTAGCCCACAGAAGGGCTTATTGAATTAGTTATTTCTTTTTCCCAAACTCTCACTCTTCTAGCTCTTCCATATAGCTAAGTTTGTAGTTACTGGAAAATGTATTTGCTGGTTCCAGGTCATAAGTGTAACCAATCAGGGAAAGGTTTATTTTTAAGAAAGTAAATGTTTCCACATTTTCTGGCAGTAGCTTAGATCGTGAATCTGTTGCCACTGTACATGCAGAGCTAAAGAGTCATTCTAAAAGTACAATGGCTGGGGGCAGAAAATGTGTTTCAATGCTACCTAAACAAGTGCAGGGTAGGCCACTCAGACTCCTTGTTTTGCCAGTGTTTTATGGGATCTTCATTCTACTCAATACCTTTTTCTGCCAAATAGCAGTCAACCATAGCTTTGTCAGAGGCAGTGATATATGGAGAAGGTCTGATTTTTCAACGACAACAACGTCCAGGTGACCACAAAGTTGACTAGTGGAAGTAGAACAAATGGCAGTTGCTGTCCTGTGTGTAGCCTGATGGAAAAGGGAGGGCTGTGAAGGTGAAGGAGGAGTGAATGAAAAGGCTCCATCTGTTGTCACTGTTTTTTTTCAAAACTGAATCCACTTAAATGATTTTTCTTTCTGCTGTTTTGGAACACATTGAGGTCATGCTGCAGGAGCTGTTTCAGCTTATACTGTGGGTCTAGTACTGTTGCTTTAATACAGTCGAGCCCACTTATAAGAACATTGGATATAAGAACATCCCCGATATAATCACATTTTGCTTATGTACCGATCTTGCTCCATTGTTTCCTATGGGCTGTAAGCCCATTTATAAGAACATGGAGATTGGCTACAATCACATTTTTTGACACTTTCTAGCAATCCTGGCTGTTTGAGCCATGGGTTTGCTTACACTAGGGGCTGACAATCAAGCGCTAGTTGCTCTCGGCAGTCACAGTTTGTTAATGCTGCAATTAATCTTAATGACTGCTGCAGTGGTTGCCAAGTGTTGTCATTAGTTTCAATGGCAACACAGGGTGTGTTAATGAATTGTTAAAGTGTGCAATGCATTCCGGGGAGAACCTTGTTTATCCTGTCCTAGCTCATTCACTATGAATCAATGAGAAACAATAAGTTTCCATTAAGTGCCCTTTAAACTGATTTACATTTAAAATTAACTTAGACATTCCACATTGGCTACCCTTTGAACACCTGATCTAGTCTGTGTGTTTTCCAAAGTGCTACCAAAGCTTACCTGCTGCTGCTGACATGGAGAAGAACAACTGTAAGGCATTAACACTCACACAGAAGATTGAAATCATAGAGTGCCTCAGTGTTCCCTGCACAAAATGTTCTGAGGTGGCTAAAGATTTTAACATTTTAATATCAGTGTCTGCACAATTTTGAAAAACCTGTCCAGCAAACAGAGACTGTATGCAGACTACCAGAGGGGGTTTAATCATAAGAGCAAGAGAAATGTACAGGGAAGGATGAAGTTGTTCAAACAGCCCTTCTCCATTGGTTTAGTGCCTGTAGAAATGCCGACGCACCCATAAGTGGCATCCTGCTTCTGACCGAAGCTCAACAACTTCCCGATGGACCAATGACCAATGGATGGTTATGCAGGTGGAAAGAAAGGCACAACATTCACTTTAAGCAGGATGCAGATTTTGTTGGTGCTGGGAATTGGTCAGAGACTGTCCTCCCCTGTCCTCCTCATTGAATTCTCCCCAGACTGCATTTACAATTGCCATGAAACTGGGTTCTACTTTTGTGCAATTCCAGATGGGACACTAGCATTTAAGAGTGATCCAGCCTTGGGGGGCAAAAAGGATAAGGAACGCATATTGGCACTTGTGTGCGCTAACATGACTGGCAGTGATAAAATGCCCCTTCTTATCATAGGCAAATCGAAAAAGCCTTGTTGCTTTAGGGGCATCAGTGTTGGCGCATTTATTTTAAAAATTGTGTGCTAGCACTTATTAAACATGTTTTCTATAAAGAGTAAAGTTTTTCATGCTTATCCATTGTCTGCTTAGCTTTATTCATCAAATGAGGGGGGTTGGTGGCACCTAGTGGCCACTGGTATAATTGATTTTAATGGTAGCCCACTTTTAGTAACAGCCTGCTTATAAGAACATTTTGCCTTGGCAAATGGTATGTTCTTATGAGCAGGCTGGAATGTAAAATCTTCTGCCTCTGGCATTTCACTGAGTTTCTCATAATCTCTGACTTTTTTAGTCACTCAATGTGTAACCCCTAGGTGGCACTGTCCTACGGGCTATTACCCCTGCCTGCGTGACTAGGCACAGGTTGAGGGGCCTGAGCTCAGTGAACGGGTGCCTCCACCTAGAGGAATGGGGTTGGAGTAGCATAGTTGCTGTTGGTATAGCCCTCCGGGATGCTATAACCACCCACCAACCCTCCACAGCTCTACTGGACCCCCGAGATCGCGAGGGTGCTCCAGCCTCCCCTCCCAGCACACCAGAGGAAAGCAAAGAGCTTGTACGACCCTGAGGTTGCAAGGCGCTCCATCGGCCTTCCCCAGGACACTGGAGGAAGCGAAGAGAGGTAATTTCTGAATCCTGGAAAATGCTTTTTGGCGCCATTTCTGAACAGCAACTCCAAACCTGTTATTGAGCACAGCAACAGCAGTAGTCAAATCAGGCCCTGTTTTGTCGCCGCAGATGTACAGATAGACTGTTTTGCACTTTATTTTGAACTGCTTTGAATCCTCATACCTTACTGAATCCTCGTACCTTACTGTTTACTCCCCTTTAACTTTGGTAGCCTGAATACATGCTGTGTACCTGTATATTTGCTTTCAAAATAGACGCTTTTATTTGTTTATTTGTTTATTTGTGAAATCAGTTTACAACCTTTGAGCCAGAGGCTCGTTTCCAAAGGTACCTCGTCACATTAAAGACATACATAGAGTTTTAGGTTACATAGCATAGGTTTGCAAAACAATAGGCATTCAACAGAGGCGCCACGTCACACTGAGGTCAGACAAAATACATTTAGGTTACAGGGTACATGTAATTGAGAACAGGTGTTACAAGTTGGTATCAAAATTGACCAATCTAATAGGTATACAATGAAACAGCTGGCACTGGCCAGGTTAGACATAGATGCGATGTGCGGGAGGCGGTGGTGGGGATGGCTAGGTGGAGCGCCCGGTGGGCGTTGTGTCATGAGGTCGAGGTGAAGGCTAATTTCAGAGACAGGAGCAGCTACGAGTGTTGAAGAGTTGGTTTGAAGGGTGGTTTTGAACTTGGAGATGGTGGTGGCATTGGTGATGGGGGCAGGAGAGAGTTAAACCAGGATGAGGCTCTGTAGCAGAAGGACCTCTGGCCGCAGCTGGTTCTTGATCTGGGGACCATTAGAGTGGTCTTGTTGGATGACTGTGTTGCAATAGTGGGTGGGATCTGGTGGATGGATGCCGTTACCCCAGGGGAGAGCCCGAGTAGGGTTTTTTTTGTGAGGAGGCAGGTTTGATATCGGAGCCGTTCATCCAGGGTAAGGAGTTCAGCCTCGTCATACAGCTGACAGGTGTGTGTGAGCCTGGGGGCACCAGTAATCAATCTGCAGGCTTTATTCAGGGTTAAGTGAATTTTTTTGAGTGCAGTCGTGTCGGCAGCACCATAGACTGATAGACCATAGTCTACAAGGGACAAAACGGAGGACGTAACAGCGAGCCGGAGCGCATTTGGGGGAAGGCAGGTTCTATGGCGGAAGAGGATGCCAAGCCGTGTGTTAGTGGTGGATGTTAGGCATCAATGTGGTTGTGAAATTGAGAGCTGACTCAAGGTAACCCAAGGTATTTGTAGGAGCAGACTTGTTCCAGTGGCTGTTTGGTACTAGGAAGGATATAGAGTGGGTGGTTGCTAGCTTTGTTTTGGGGTGGGAAAAGAGCATAGCTTTGTTTTTTTAAGATTGATGACGAGTCTGCGCTCCTTAAACCAAGCTTCGGCATTATTGAAAGACTTCTGTAGGGTGTCCTGAAGGGAGACGGGATTGCGGTGGGTGGCAAAAAGGACAGCGTCATCTGCATACAGGAGAATTTTGCCAGGGCATGCACTGGGCAGGGTGTTCAGATAGAGTGAGAAGAGAAGGGGGCCCAGGATGGAGCCTTGGAGGACCCCAGAGTGAATGAGATGGGTATCAGAGAGTATCCCATTAATTTTAACACACTGTGATCGAGCAGCTAGATAGCTTGTGCACCATGCTAGGGGGCCAGCTGAGAGACCAGTGTGGCAGAGAGCATTCAGCAGAAGAGGATGGGAGATGGTGTTGAAAGCCTTTGAGAGGTCGATGAACACTGCACCAGCTAGGAGCTGGTATCCAAGGAGGAGTGTAGGAAGTTGGAGAATTCAATTAGGCAGTGCTGGTACTGTGACCAGCACGAAAGCCATGTTGCTCTGGGCATAGATGTTATGCTTAGCCAGATAATCAGTGATTTGAATGCCACCACTTTCTCCAGAGCTTTGGGGGGGGGGGGAGGATGGAGATTGGCTGGTAGTTGTTGGCCGACGACCTGTTGCCCCCTTTATGAATTGGTGTGATTATGGCTGTTTTCCAAGCCATGGGAAATTGTCCCAGGCAGAGTGATCGGTTAATTAGACTGGTGAGTGGGGCAAGGACTTCATCTAGCACCAGCCTGAGGATACTGGGGTCCAGTGAGTCACTGCCGGGACTGTTGCTGTTCAAAGCTTTGATTAGGATGGGTCTGGCTTCCCGGGTGGAAATCTTGCGCAGGTGGAAGCTGGGGTGCTGGAGGACAGGGGGAAGTTGGTTGGGGGAGGGTCAAAGAAATTACTAGGGAGGACTGAGCTAAGGTCAGTGGCGGTGTTGAGCCAGTTAGCTATGGTGGCAGGCTTCGGTGGTGGTAGTGCCATTGCTAGTGAGCTGGGATGGGGCAGGGGAGCGTGATTTTCCATTTAGTTGTTTAATATTATCCCAGAAAGTCCGGGCCGAGCCCCAGGAGGAGGTAAGGGTGGCCTGGAAATGGTCGGCCTTGGCTTTCTGGATGGCCCAAGAGCACTTATTCCGGGCTGCATTGTAAGCCTGCCTATCAGACAGCCGACCCATTTCAGTGGCAAGGTGCCAGAGGTTATCCCAATTTCTTAGTAATTGTAGAAGGGCAGGGCTAACCCAGGGTGCATTCTGCTTTTTGGACCGGATTTTAGTGAAGGGTGCAAAGAGATCACAGGCCATGTTGAAGGTGTGTGTGAAGAAGGCGAGGGCAGTGTCAATGTCGGTTGCACGATGAATGGGGGACCAGTTTATCTGGGTGAGGAATAGTTTAAGCTTTTGCAGCCCCCCAGGGCGGAGGCACTTGTGGAGGGTGGTCTGGGCTTTGGGTTTGGGATTGGGGACTGCCCAATGAAATAGGATAGGGGAGTGGTCACTTAGGGAGTCTGGTAGGACCTGGATGTTTTGGATTTTTTGGGGTCGGTTGGTTATAATAACATCCAGAAGGGTGCTGGTTCCTCTCTTAGGGTTTATTCTCGTGGGCTGGGTGACGAGTTGCGTCAGGTCTTGGGCGGCAAATGAGTCTCTGATCACGGAAGAGGAGGTGCTGAGCCAATTTACGTTAAGGTCCCCAACTAGGATTTGTTCCGCCTTATGGTGGAGGGAGGCCAGATAGTCAGTTAAAGATACCAGGGCCGGGTGCTGGTTCTCTGGGAGCAATGGTATGGTGAGATAGAGAGGGCCCCTAGGGGTCCAGGGTGAGTTGAGGTAGGCCTGGGCCCCATTTACAAGGGCAGGGGTGGGGAGTGCGTGTCCAAGTATTGTGTCCCTAGTGTAGATTGCACAGCCTCCCCCTCGTTTGCCTACTCGGTCCTCCCGGTATAAGGTATAGCCTGGGAGGGAGACAAATGAGTCAGGGGTGGATTTGGACAGCCAGGTTTCAACCAGGGCTATGATGTCTGGTTGATGAGCCATGGCCCAGCACTGTAGGGCGTCAAATTTTTTCAGCAGGCTGCATATGTTCATGGAGGCTATTTGGAGACCAGTGGGCCAAGTGGGTGGGTGGGGGGGCAGGGCCTGGGTTGGGATGTATGTTCCTGTCAGGAGTAGAAGGAGGAGAACTGCTCTGGTCAGGGTGGCAGATGGAGAGTTTACGCCGGGAGTGATAGGATGAAAATGGGGTTTCGTAGCACAGGGGGTGGGTAGGCAACACAGGCAGAGAAGGCTTGTGTGATCAGATGCCCAAGGGAGCAGGGGGGAAGAGGAAAGGTAATGTCCAGATGGGGGGTGAGGTGGAGAGGAGCATATGGGGTATGTGGAGGAGGAGGGAGGGGGAGGAGCAGTGGTATAGGAGGAGGGGAGGACAGAAGGGTAGGTAGGAACACTGGAGTAGTGAGGCCGAGGGTTAACAGGGACAATAGGGTTGGTGGAAGGCAAAAGGAGGAGGAGGAGGAGAAGAAAGAGGCAGGTGGGCAGGAGGTGCACATGCATAGTTGGTAAGGGTGGGAGAGCTGAAGTGAAGAAAGAATGGGGGAACTAGGATGATAGAGGGGGAGATAGTAGTGAGAGGTCACCTCTAAGTGTAGTTGCCGCTTTGGTACAGTGGCAGAGCTGGTGCCCAGGGCACTAGGTTCAAGACTTGCCCCGGGTAGCAGGGAGGACCCCAGACAGTGGCTGTAGCAGCAGGGAGCTGGGCTCAAGGTCTGCAGAAACAATCAGATAACAATTTAGCAGTGTCTGAGGGTTAGAGTGTTTTTTAGAGTTTGAAATCCTGCAGAAATAATAGACAGGTGTGCTAGCTGAGTGTTGAAACCGCTGACTTAGACAGTGAGAGTGCAGGGTTCACAGCCTGCAAAGGCTGCAAGAGAGAAGTGGTAAAACTTTATATTTTGGGGGGGGGTAAGAGACTAAAAGGCCTAGAAAGTAAGAAGGAACTAGGTAGACAAAGTGGTTAAGAGGTAGAGCTGCTGACTCTGATTACAAGGCTACTGGGTTTGAGCACAGCTAAGGGTCAGAGGGTAGAAAGTTTTTTAATTCAGAAAAGGAGGGAGGAAGGGTTAAGAGTTTGAAAGTAGAGGAAGCTGTTGGTCTGGTTCATTGGCTTAGTGGTTAGTCAGTAGACTTTGAAATAAAGGGTACTAGGTTTGAGGCTGCCAGGTGCTTAGTGGTAGGCTGATGGGAGGAGGGAGGAAAGTAGATAGCAGAAAGGATTCAAAGGGAACTGCAGGGACCTCTAGTGGGTAGGTTTGCAAACAGTTGCTAGGAAGGGGTGGAGAGTTGAAAGAGAAGCTAGAGTGGAGAGTGCAGCAACCCCTTGTGGTTGGCATCTATAAGCTGCAAATGGGAAAGTAGACACAATAAAAAGAAGGGTAGGTCATGTCATGACATGTGACCTGCCAGCAGCAATAAATGAAGTGCTGACCCAGGGTGGGTGGGAAGTGCTACACAACAGTCAGGCTGTAGTGCAGGACACTTTACCTCTTACAGGCTCTGGCAATCCCTGTGTTCAGGCTCCGCTGCTGGGCAGAATACCTTGCTCTGCTGACTGTCCTCTCTCCTAGCTTGTCTCGTTCACCAGATGCCCCCCCTTCCCCAAATTACTATATAAAGCCTGCTGACTCTTCCCTTTTCCTCCACAGCTCTACCGGACCCCCGAGGTCGTGAGGGTGCTCCACAGCCCCCCAGCGAAAGAGGTAATTTCTGAATCCTGGAAAATGCTTTTTGGTGCCATTTCTGAACAGCAACTCCAAACCTGTTATTGGGCACAGCAACAGCAGTAGTTGAATCAGGCCCTGTTTTGTCACTGCAGACGCTGTAGCCCCGCCGAATGCTACGCGTTCGGCTCCCCACCGCCCCCACTACCACCCTTGGTCGGCTCTCCCTTAAATAGACAGAGTGGTCACATCTGGTAGTAATTCAGCCCAGTTCTCCATTTGCAGGTTATACTAACCTGCCACTAGGGGCAGCCCTAATTAATCTCTAGCTCCTAGCTAACTAGTAAAAAAAAAAAAAAAACATACAGCAGGCTTACATCTTGTCTGGGCATTACTACTGCACTGCGGACACAGCATGCTGCCTCTTTTGGGCCCATCCGTGCCCAACAACCCCCCCCGCTAGCATGGCTACCTCCTCAACCCCACTCCCCCCTGGGCCCACCAGGGGTGGAACTACCACTCTCAAACAGGATGGCCTCCTGCATCCTCTCAACCCCCCCCCCATGGCTATCTGTCAAGGGCTAAAAATCGTCCATCTAAATGTCCACAGCCTCTTATGCAACCTTGCTGAGCTCGCTGCCTGGGTTGCCCACTATAATCTGGATATATTGGGTATTATGGAAACGTGGCTAAAACCACACAGTCCGGATGCTATATGTACCCTGCCAGGATATAGCCATATCAGGTGCGATCATAGGGGGAACAAATGCGGAGGGGGGGTGCTACTTTACTATAAAGTCCACCTCAATGTGTCTGTCATTGACCACCCACCTACCCCCCCTCGACATGTGAGTTCCTGCACACCCTTCTCCTACTAGGGCTCACAAAGAAAATCCACCTGATTTGCTGTTATAAACCTCCCAGAGGCGGGCTACCTGGACTCTCCTCACTTCTACACAGCGTCAGCTCTAGGGTGAGGACAAATGAGGTCCTCATTATTGGAGACTTCAACCTCGACTGGATAGGATCCAGTTCTAAATCCTATAAGCCTTTGCTCTCAGGACTTGCTCTGAGCCAGATTATCACCAAGCCAACAAGACCCTCCCCCAGAGGGGATAAAGGATCACTGATTGGGTCCTGACCAACAGGCCTGACAGAGTCACATCCTCGGGCATCCTACCTGATGCCATCTTGGACCACTCGCCCACCTTTTGTACCTGGGGCATTTCTCAGGCGAGAATACCTAGCAAAGTGATACAGATGAGGGACTACTCAAAGCTCTACTTACCCGACTTCCTCAGTGACCTCAGATCAATTGACTGGTCCAAGATCACCGCCTCCTTGGACCCAAATCAAGCACTGGATGCATTCCTAGCCAAATACATCCCAGTGTAGAACAAGCATGCGCCCCTCACTAGAGGGAGGGTGCGAGGCAACATCACCAAATGGCTTCATGGGGGTCTGTTCTCTCTACTGAAACTCAGGCACAAATGCTGGGAAACCTATAAGGCCTCTCTCAGCGTTGATGACCTCGCCATCTACAGGTGCCTCAGAATCTCCTGCAAAAAAGCCATCAGGGCTGCCAAAAGCGAGTTCTGCTGATCTGCACTACTCTCCTCTACCAACAACCCAAGGAGCTTTTGGCAGAACATATAAAGCACAGTTGGGGGCTCTGCGACAGGGCAAGCTATGGATTTGCTCATTGATGGGGTCAGCTGCAACAGCCCTCACACAATCGCTAACACCTTTAACACTATGTTCTCTGAACAGGCCACCCCCCTACCTCCTGCCCCCACTGCCCCCAAGTCCTCAAACTCTCAACCACCTGTAACGTATCCCCCCAATGCCACTCGACCCGGACCTGCATCCAGACACTCCTTCTTTCTACAGCAGGTATTTATCTCCGAGACCCAGAGGCTGCTAGCCAGCCTTTCCCCCCACACCGGCCCAGGGCACGACAACCTCGAGCCAAAACTGCTCAGGCTAGGTGCCCACCTCCTAGCCTGGCCAATAACGCATATCTTTAACACCTCTCTTGCCACTGGTGTCATCCCAGATATCTGGAAAATAGCCAAGATCACCCCTGTCCTCAAACAAGGAAACCCTAAAGATCCCCAGAACTATCGACCGATTGTTATTCTATCAGCCGCATCAAAACTTCTAGAGAAAGTTGTGGCCTCTCAGTTAACTGAGTACCTACAGGAGCACAATCTCCTCTCTTCAGCACAACACGGGTTCAGGAAGGTGCACAGTACGGCTACCGCCCTCGCTGTAGTCACCTCACAGTTCAGAACTGCAACCGACCAGGGCAACCTCACTGGTGCGATTTTCATGGACTTATCCAAGGCCTTTGACAGGGTAGATCACTCCCTCCTCAGCGCCACTCTGCTCTCCCTTGGACTCTCAAACCCCGCTCATGCCTGGTTCCATAATTACCTCTCTGATAGGAAACAATACACCAACTTCAACAGGACCCTCTCCAACCTCACCACTGTCCAATGCGGGGTCCCCCAAGGGTCCATCCTCAGCCCGATGCTCTTCTCCCTTTTCATCAACGAATTACCATCTGTCATCATCCATGGGCTTGCCACCCTGTACGCCAATGACCTTGTCATCTTAGATAGCGCCCGAGACATCGGCACCATCAATTCCCAACTAAACTCCGACTTCAAGCGGATCCAATCCTGGCTGTGCGGGCATAAGCTTGTCATCAACCTTAAAAACACCCAGGCTATGCTCTTTGGGTCCCTGAATAGACCAAAATCCTGCCCTGCCCCCTTCTAATCCAAGGGGCTGATGGCTTGCCCTTGCAGATAGCTGCTGCTGTCAAGCACCTTGGCATCACTCTGGACCCCCAGCTGGACTTTTCCCTTCATATCCGAAACATCTGCAAGGCTACGAATGTTAAACTCGGACTCGCATACAGAGCCAAGAACTGCTTCACCCCGGCCGCTCGCATGGCCCTAGCCAGGGGTGTTCTTCTTCCCTCCCTCTGTTATGGGCTAGTGGCCTTCACCCTTGTGCCAAAATCCAACCTCTTGAAATGGGATACTGTCTACAACAGCATCTGCCGCTTTGCGCTCTCTGCCCCCCCAACACACCGCTGTGACCTTTATACTTGCCTTGAGTGGCTCCCCCCTGAGAAGCATCACACCTTCGTAATAGGAAACTTCATTGACAACATCATTAGAACAGCCACCCCCGCTACCCTAGCCCTGCCCCTCAACCCTGACAACTCTTCCCAACACCTTAGGTCAAGGGCGGCACTAAATTGCTTGGTTCCCAGAACACGCAAACTAGCGGGCGATCAAGCATTCGCCAACTATGCCCCCAAACTATGGAACTCATTCCCTGCCCTTACTCGGTCCACCCCCTCCCATCCAGGGTTTAAAACGTCCCTTTGGACATTCTTGAAGGGCTCCTCCACCTGTCCTTGTGCTCTGTAGCCCCATGAACTATCCTCTCACGGGGGGTCTCTGCGCACTCCAGGCCCACTGCACTTACTCTCCTGGTCACTGGTCTAGAAATTGGCTAAATGTAATGCTACTGTTGTTAACACCTGCAATATCACTGTATGTAAATCTGACTCACTCACTGTACGTGTACTCTCTATCTCTTAACTCTCCCGGGCTGTCTGTAACCTCCCCCGGGCGTGTGTCTTCTTACTGGTTGCCTTTTTACCTTTATTTCTCTATATGACATGTAATACTCTTCGTGTATAATACCAATTTGTCACTGTACCTGTTATCCAAGCTTGTAACTCTCCCGGGTCGCACCTGAAAATAGGCACTTGGCTGTCTAGTGTGACTTACCGGTCAACAAAAGCAAATAAATAAATAGTGGGCTAAACAATTCAGCAATAGAACATGCAAGCAATAAGACACGTTGAGGTGTGGGTTATCTCCTGATAAGTGCATGCCCAGGTGCATTGTTAGGCATGAGGCGCTTGCGCCGAGTGCCTTATGCACCTGGGCGTGCTTTTATCAGGAGATAACCCACACCTCGGAGTGCCTTATCGCGCTTATAAAATGGGTCCCCCGGAAAAAAGTTAATTTAAAAAAAATGCTTATAAAAAGTGCATATAAAGATTTGAAAAAAAAGTAGAAATGTTGAAAAAATAGTCCCTGCATTTGTAATGCAGAACATATATACAATCCCCCTCACCTCCACCCCCACATTGTATTTTTTCCCCACGTAGCCAGCACACACACATTTTATTCCTTTGTTTTCTGCTGAGCATTACTTTTTCAGCAGGCTACTTTTTGTGTGTTTATGTGCTTGCCGACTGGTGGTTCAGGATAGGGAGTGAGCGTGCCCCTTACTGGCTGCCGTAGAGAACGATCTGACTTGTACCTCATTTTATGTAAGAGATGGCATGGAGTTATTGTGCCTAACTTCAGCTGTGTTTTATCTGTACAGTAATTAAATGAATAAATAAGGGGAATAGTTCTGGCTGCAAAACTAGTGGAGTCACCAGTAGAGGTAAGCCATTTGTTCCCAGCCCGTGGGATGCACAGTGGATCGCAAGCAACTTATTAGGAGTGGCTGTTTCATTTTAATCTCAGGGAGCAGAGGTGATCCTTTCTCTTTTAAATTTCATTTGCTTAACTAGTTTGTGTACGACTATAAAGTGTGTGTGTGGGGGGTTGTTAAGCTGTGTGACAGAAGATTTATTCAGAAAGGCTTTTCTGACTGGGTTACAGGTGAGTGGGCAGTCTGGAGCGTCACGGTGTGTGCCTGCCAGTAGTACCTGAGGTTGGCGATGAAGAGTAGCAGTGGAGGACTGAGGTTTTTTATTTATTTATTTAAATCCAATGGGTCTTTTGCCAGTGGCTAAAGGAGGAGTAAGGGTGGATATTTTTCGGAATTTATAATAGTTACCTCGCGGTTTGCTCCGTTCAGTCAGGAGTTTCTCAGCACCGTTTCAAATCCTGGGACTAAGAGCTGTACACTGGTTGCCAAGGTTAGACAGACAGTGAAAATAAATAAACAAATAACAGGTATGAAGTCAGCAGATTATTTCTGTCATTTAGGAACTGGAGGCTGTTGTATATCTGGCTGTTTTTTCTGTTAGTGGCACCGCTCTTCTGGTTGGACATCTGCTTAGCTTGGCACAGAGCTCCAGGACAGAGCTGCAGGTTGTTTTTCTTCAGAGCATGGTGTTGGGCACAATTATATTTTTGTGTGGTGTGCCTGAGTTTGACAGAATTAGTGCCGGTTGGCACAATACATGCTGATAAGGACACGGCTGAAATTAGGTTTTAGCTAATCAGCATTGTGGATTCTTTTAGCCTATTTTATAATCACATTTACCATATGACAGTAATAATATGCTCACACTCCTTGCACTTACCACTGAGCTGGATCTGCTACAATTGTCCTGGAGACCCCCTGGAAAACAAGACCAGTGACACAACAATTCAAAGGCAGTACAATACCCCCACCAAAAAAAGGTACACACTAGCCAGGTTAAACGTGAACAACCACAATCTGATTTATTCAGGGGGATGTGAAAAGGGTGAAGCGTGAATCTAGCAGACAATGAGCAGATTTGATTAAATTCAGGCTGAACAAGCATGCACAGTGAGTTCCTTTGACACAGGCACACAACCCTGGGTACTCAGCTGTTAGGCTAGCCTGAAGCATTACCAGGGGTAGGCCGGCATTGCAGCTGTTGTTGGGGCCCTTAGGAAAGAAAACAATTGGCATGCACTCAAACCAAAATGTGTAATTCCGAGCCAGAAGGCTCAGTTCATTGCAATAAACCCAAAACAAGCAAATCAGATGAGACACAATGATTGTAGCTTATGTTGCAGGGAGCTACCCTGTTTGTACTCACGCTTCCCAGACCAGGATGCAGGACAGAAGAAATGAAGACCTCTGGATGTTGTACTGGATTGCCAGGGGAACCAGGGCCAACGCAACTCACCATGGTGGTCGCTACCTGTTCGGTGGTGTTGAGCAGGGGGCTGAATCCCCAAGCAGGTCTTTCGCCGGAATGTCTCTGAATCGGGAGCAGTGGCCTAGGCTGAGATGGCAGCACCCAGGCAGAGCAGACAGTTCAGATAAAGTCTGTGATGAAGTGCTGGAACAGCCACCAGCTGGCGTAACAGAACTCGCTGTGGGGAACCAAATCATGACCCACGAAACACATTCAGCACATTTCTAACACTTAAAGGCCCAGATATTCAAAAGGGTTGCACATGGCGCAACAGTGTTGCACCATGCATAACCCACTGATGCACCCTGGTGCGATATTCAAAAGGAAAAAGTGGGAAGCACAAATCCCAATGCACTGGAGCGCATCAGTAATGTATGCAGGTGCAGGTGGGGGGAGGGGCGTGCCCATGCATACCCTGCACAGCCAGATATTCAGCCCGGGATGTGCAGAGCCATGCATGCTCAACCCCTACCTGCGCCAGCACAAAGTTGATCCAAAAAAAAAGGAACAACTGATGGCCACCCACAGGTGAGCTGCCCGCTGTTGCAGGCGCAGCATGGCAGCTGCCACCTGTGGTGGCCACCTAGCTCCGACAGCACCTGGCGGCACCCCCCATGCCCGATCGCGGGCATTTTTTAAAAAATTGAACAAGCACTTCCAATATCTCTGGTGGTCCAGTGGACCGCTATCTGCCCAATCGCAGGCATTTGTAAAGAAAGAATTAAATGTCCAATATCTCTGGTGGTCCAGTGGACCGCTATCTGCCCAATCCCAGGCATTTGTAAAGAAAGAATTAAATGTCCAATATCCCTGGTAGTCCAGTGGACCGCTATCTGCCTGATCGCAGGCATTTGTAAAGAAAGAATTAAATGTCCAATATCCCTGGTGGTCCAGTGGACTGCTGTCTGCCCGATCGCGGGCATCTGTATAAATAAAATAAAATAAGTCCTATATCCCTGGTTGTCCAGTGGACCGCTATCTGCCCGATCACGGGCATTTGTAAAAAAAAAAATATGTCCAATATCCCTGGTGGTCTGGGGTACCGCCCCTCCCCACCGCCCACTGAGCCCCACCGCCCCGCTCCCCTGGTCAGCTGGCGGGCGGCAGCACCTACCCGCCCGCCTGCGCTGTCTGCCTACTGACACCATCAGTAGGTCTGTCGCTCATTGGTCCACAGTGTGAGCCAATGGGCATGCAGCCATATATACATATATTCCAGATATGTGAATGGGATCATTCACATATCTGGAATGTGTAGTACGGTATGGTTGCACACCCATTGGCTCACGCCTGGACCAATGGGTGTACAGCCCTACCAACGTGTCAGTCGGTGGGTGGAGGGGCGGCAGGCGTAGGCATGCTGCCACCGGCAGCTGACTGGGGAGCAGGTGGTGGGCTCAGTGGGCGGGTGGGGAGGGAGTACCCTAGACCACCAGGGATATTGGACATATTTTTTTTTACAAATGCCCGCGATCAGGCAGATAGCGGTCCACTGGACCACCAGGGATATTGGACTTATTTTCTTTTATTTATACAGATGCCCATGATCAGACAGACAGCGTTCCACTGGACCACCAGGGATATTGGACGAATTTTTCTTTTATTTATACAGATGCCCGTGATCATGCAGACAGCGGTCCACTGGACCACCAGGGATATTGGACATATTCTTATTTATTTATACAGATGCCCACAATCGGGCTGTGGAGCACATTGCCGGCTGCAGGGGGCATCGGTCCCCGATGGTTGCTGCCTGGCAGGGTGCCAGGCGCAAGTCGTCGGGGATTGGCGCACCTGCATGCAAATGGAGCCATAATGACATGCAAATGGCCCCATGTGTGCCTTGCATACATTATGGCCCCATTTGCATGTCAACTTTTGAATAATGTGGTTGCTGTGCATGGCGCAATGGAACTTACGCTAGCGCATCCCCATGCTCCACTCTGGCCACTTGTGCTGGCGCAGTGCCACTGCACCATGCACACTGCGGGTGGCCAGGGTGCGATATTCAACACAGCTGAGCAATGGTGCAGCTCCATTGAATATCACCCAGTCCACACCCCTGCGCAGCCAAGTTGAGCTGCGCCCAAGCTTGCGCCACAGCCTGGCGCAGTTTGACTATCTGGGCCAAAGTACTTTACCACAGTTCAGATAACGTCCGTTTGCAAATCGCAGCTTCTCTGCACAAACCTTTTGATCTGAGGCTCACTTCGGTACCAGGCGGGCTGATTGCTCCTGAAGCAAGTCTTCAGTCCACTCAAAGGCCGCACTTAAAACACTTTTTCTCTTCAGACAAAGGTCTCAATCCAGAAATCAGACAAGTCCGACTTTCATATTCAAAGCAATACTTCACACTAGAAGATGTGGCAGGTAGACCAGCAGAGCCTTCCCGCTGATTCTCCTTAGGCTGCAAGCAGGAGCAGCTGCTCAATGGCTCGAGCTGTATTCTCTCCAAACTTCAACTCCCGACTGACACACTGCTGCAGGCAGCTCTGGGCTTTCCCAGTGATACAAAAAGGTTCAGCTGGCTGATGGAACTGTCTATCACAGAAAGGGCTCCCCCTTCAGGTCCATTTAGGTGCCAACTCTTAAAACTACAATCCCTACAGATTTCAATCCCACAATACCTCTGGGGACAGTCTCCATTTTAGGTCTCCTGAGGTTCGGTTGATCCAACACTGCAGTCCAGAACCAAAATTGTGGCTCGTATGCAAAAGTTCAAGCTGCAATGGAAGGCAGGTTAGACAAACCCCTATATTATCATTATTACAGTGGATAAACAGTAAATAATCACAGTTCCTAACAGAGCTCCCTCTGTGCAAATAGCGACTGCAGAATGGAGCAGAAATACTGACTGTCCGGCTGGTCATAAGCCTTAATTACTCGGACCCAGTCGAGATTAAGTTTCTCACAGAGAATAATAGATCTCTTAAAGAGACAGCAATGGAGGCTTACTGGAGCACTCTCATGCAGACACATACAGCTACTGCAGACACAGAACACAATCCTGACAAGGGGCATTAGGCAGCCCAGGAAGAAATTTATAGGAACTCCTATTTGTAGGGGGGGTTACACTCTTCCTTGCCTGGAAAAACGTGGCATCCGCGTCATGTCTATACTTACTATGACATTTTACATGAAAACATTATAAAGCAAGATACATGCATGTTATATCAGGTATACCATAAAGAAAAGAAGACTGATGCATCAGTAAAGCAAATGGCATTAAGCATTATTATACTTTTCGCCTGACCGTTATGGCAGTCTACATCCCACCAGGTCGGCAGCAAGCTGGGCTAGAAGCCTTTGCTAATCTTTACTCCCAGGCTAGCCAACACAAGGAGACTATTGTACTAGGGGATTTTAATTCCAACTAGCTTTCCTGCTCCAGTGCTCGCACAGAGATCTTGTATCTGGACTCTACCTAATGCAGGCTGTCAAGAGCTGCCCCAGAACAAACTACCACACCTGTACAAGCAGTCTGATCGACTGGGTACTAACAAGTCACCCAGAAAGGCTAACTAATGTCAAGGTACTCCCGGATACTCTGAGTGACAACTCACCTATCCAACGTGAGTGGTTGACAAAATGGGCCAGCCCCCCCACCCAAATTGGTGAGAAACAGAGTTATAAAAAATAGTGCTATGACTGACTTCAGGCATTGACTGGAGCTTCCTTGACTTAGACCCTTCTGTTGACACTGCCCTCCAACTCTTTCTCACTCATTTCAACATGGCTGCGGACAAGTTCGCCCCATACCATAAGAAAATGATAAAAGGTTGTAGTATGGACTGAGTCACCCCTGAGCTTCTCGGTATGATGCAGCAATGGGATCTTCTTTGGCACCGGGCCAGGGCAACAGGGGTAACTAAGGATATCCAGAACTACAAAGTGGCCAGACACAGGTGCACCTGGGCAATACAATAGGCCAAGGCATCATTCCACAAGAACCAGCAATCTGACTGCTGGAGAAGTGGGAAGAAGTTCTGGGACTCAATCAAAAACCTCCTCGGGTCTGATGATAGGAACCCCCCCCCCACCATGCTCTGCCACAATGATGAAATCATACTTGCTGATGCTGGCATGGCCAATATCTTTAATAAGGCTTTCTCTGACTACAGCACAGTCCTGTCTCCCAGTCCCAAGCCTGCCACACATCCTGATGGAATGCCAGCCTCTAACCAATTGTCCTCCTTTACCACAGCCAAGCCCAGCCCAAGTTTTTACTTCAGACAGGTGACCATAAAGGAAACAAGAAAATACCTTACAAGTGTCTGGGGGAAAAACAAGGATGGGGGTGATGGAATCGATATGAAATTGATTTGCATTGCCTTACAAGAGGTTGTCTTTCCCATCACCAAGCTGTTTAACCTGTCCCTCCACCTGTCTGCTTTCCTCTCTATCTGGAAATCCACTCTGGTCACTTCTGTGCACAAAGGAGGTGACCAGGCACTAGTATCCAACTACCGCCCTATCTCAATTCTGTCTCCGCTCTCCAAATCACTGGAGAGAATCATAGCCAACCAACTCACTGACCACCTGCATAAATACAAACTCCTCTGCCCCCAACAGCATAGTGTCCACAAGATGCATAGCACTAGTACTGCCCTAATTGCCTTCACAGACTACTGTATGTGCACCAGGCACTTGACTAGGGCCAACTGGTTGGCGCAATCTCTATAGACCTAACCAAGGCTTTCGAGCTTGTGAATCATCAGCTGCTGCTACATCAACTTAGCTGTCTTGGACTATCCCTCAACATGGTCAGTTGGTTCTCCAGCTACCTGTCTGGGTGCTCTCATCAGGTGAAAATCAATGAAGCCATCTCTGAGACCAGTGAAGTCACAGTGAGGGTCCCTCAGGGGTCTATCCTGGCCCCACTTCTGTTCAGCCTCTTTGTGAACAACCTTCCAGAAGTGTGCCCCTCCTCCGAGGTACTGCTCTATGCAGATGACATGGTGGTGATCTCTTGCAGCTCTTGCCAAGGTACACTCACTAAGGACATGCAGTACAACTTTGACATCTTACAGGATTGGCTCAAAGATAGCCTGCTAGTGTTCAACAGCAAACAAACTAAGTCAATGCTCTTTGCCGGAAGCCAAAAGAGGAGGCATACCACTCCCTTCTCAATTCTGTGCAACTCCCACTGCACCCTTGAGCAGGTGTCCTTGTTCCGGTATCTAGGGATTACAATCGATGAGTCCCTCTCCTTCAATGAACATATACGAAATGTTACCAATGCAGCTAATAGGAAGTTAGGGGCCCTATATAGGCTTTGGTTGTGACTCACACCTGAGGCTAGGGTCCAGGCAGTAAGAGGGACAGTTCTACCCATCCTGGACTATTGTAATGTGGTATATGGCACAGCCTCTGAAACCAGCCTGACAAGAGGCATTAGGCAGCCTGCGAAGACATTTATAGGAACCCCTATTTGCAGGTGGGTTACAGATGGACTATGTGTTTTTTTTTTTTATTCTAGCTTTCTGCAATGTCCAAGTTATCACTGACTGCATTTAGCTGAGAATATAAGACTCTTGATCAGTGGGATGATTTGGCTGAGTGTGACACTGTTTGAACTCACTACCATAGTAATTTCTTCAGAGGGTTGCAGGATCTTGATGAAAAACTCCAAACTAGCCCACTGTTGCCGATTAATGCACACATCATTATTCTCTATTATGTTCTCTAATGTGCAATGTCTTATTGTCTTATGTAAGCATTTTGTATTTGAAATTGCTTTATATTGTACTGTCCTGACTTTGTACAGTGCCCTGAGACTTAGGGAATGGGCACTCAACAAATGTTTTCCTTACTTTCTACTTGCAGCCTTTTTTACTCCAGCAGTTGTTGGAACATGTAAAATGTGGAGTTTCACCTTGCTGCAACATGCTGGATGAGCTTATTTGGAGGTAGTCTGTGTTCTTCCTATATGGCCTAAAGTCACTGGTGTGCTTCACAAGAGTGGCTGACATATGTGCATATTATTTTTGCCACATATGTGAGAACTTTTATATCTCTCTCTCCTCTTCCAGGAAGGCATGAATGATTAAATTTAGACAGTGTGCAAAACATTGAACTTGCACAAAGCCCCCATCAGACAATGCTTTCTTTATGCTTGAACCATTTTCAGCCATATTAAAACCTGCAGAAAATCCTTGTGATGTGAGCCAGTACTGTATCTCTCTGTTTCTCTCTGTTAAGCTCACCCAGGGTGTAGGAAGCTGTGTTATCCTCTGGGACATACTGCATGTAAAGGGGAGTCAGTTTCAGATGGGATTTGTCTGTGTCACAACAGGAAGTTAATGACACCCAGTCAGTGACATGAATTGCTCTGGCTGATAGCTTGTCCATATGTCAGTAGTCAGATGTACAACACCAGTAACTGCACCTTTTAAAGCATTTTCTAGTTTCACACTGACTACCTCATGCATCTTGGGCACAGCAGCAGTTGAAAAATACTTCCTGGATGGAACCATTTATCGTGGTGACAGGTGAGCCAATAGCCTTTTGAAGTTAACATGCTCCATGACTCTGAAAGGCTATATGTCCAGTGCTATCATCCCAGAAATTTGTTTTGTTATAGCAGTTGCTTCTGAATGAGTATGTTGGTATTTAGCTTTATGCTCAAGCGTTTGCAAAATTGTAAACTGCCTTCTAGCAGAAGATGTCTTCCTCAGACAGGTCAGATAAGGAGTGCAGGATGATGATTAGGGCAAAAGTTCACTGTTTGCATTACTTTCTCTTGAAGACTGAGAACAAGAACACCTTAAAACTGTATTAGCAGGACTGCTGCTACTACCTCTTGCTACACCAGGAAGAGGTGGAGTCTGAACTGTCTGGCTACATTGTACTTCTTTCTGTCCAAACAATCATGCCTCAGGTGTAATGGATGACATCTCTAAATATTCTTCAATGCTGAAGTAACCAGAGGACCTTTTTGCTCTCTCTCTCTCTTGATTGTTTTTTTTTTGCATCTAGAGCATACTGCTGACAACACGGTATCTGCAGTCATATTTTATTTATTTATTTCATCATTCAGAAAAAAACTTTGAGCAAAAGCTCTTTTTCAAAGGTTCCACATCAAGAACATGGAATATACAGTACAACAGAAGGGGAATTGCCCCTTCTGCGGTTCATACTTCATGGGAAGGAGTGTACACAATAAGAACAACTCAGGGAACATTTAAACAAACAGTGCAATGGTAATGCAACAGAAAGACATAATGCAGAATGTAAGTACAGAATAACAAGTAACCAGCTACTGAAGCTACTGTCAAAAACCTTAAACAGAGTATGACTATGAGCTTACAGGGTAACACCGAGACAAGGACCTCAGCAGCCCATAGTACAGGCTTTGTCCTGGTAACAGAGATGGGGACTGAAAATAGCCGACTTGGGGGGTGGCTATAAGGGGGGAGTGAGCTAGTAACAGGCATGTTCTCCAGTAGGACAGTAAGTGCTAAAACAGAGCAGAGTGCAAGCCTGTGGGGGAGAGATCTAAGTCAGGCCCACCTAATTACAGGGGCAGTTAGTGTAGAGAGCTGGTGAGGAAACTCTGCCCACTGTTAAGGCCAACTACGACAGTTAGGTTGTGGGGCAGGTGAGGGAAGGGGCCAGGGTAACAACACTCATGCATAATAGGAGATGGATAGAGAGAGACTGGTAGTACACCATCTATCTGCAACAACAGGTCCTGGATGCATTAAGGTGCCATTTCAACTCCAACTTAAATGTGGGAGGCTGTCAGTAAATAATAGGTGAGCAGGGATCTCATTTAGCCACAAGGGAGCCCTATAGGAATAGGATCACTATCCAAGAGACGTTTTCCTAAATGGGGTAGCCAACAAGCCCAGAGTCTGGACCCTTCTCTGGTATTCTGAAGAACACATATGGAGCAGTTTGCTGAAAAAAGAAGGAACTTTGCCTATTAGCTATTTTTTGCCTAACAAGTATGTCTGGAATTTAATCCTACTGGTGAGCGTGAGCAAGTTGATTTGCTCTTAAAGGGAGCAGGAGTGTGTGAGTTGATCAGCTGCAAGTGTCAGCCTACCAGCCCTATTGAGGGCTGTGACCACATGTTTCAGCGCTGTGTTGGAGGTCAGTCTGTACACTACAAGGCCATAGTCTATTACTGACAGGATGGAGGAGGAAACAGAGAGTCATAGGGTAGCAGATGTGAGATACTGCCTATGTCTATAAAGGGCTCCCAGCTTAGTGTGAACCACCTTTATGACCAGGTCAATATGCTGCACAAAGGAGAGGATGTCATCAATGATGACCCCAAGGTACTTGAATGATTGAACCTGCTCTAGCATGTCACCCATTTTATTGGTGATAGTCAAGGCCGGGATGGATTTCTTTAGCTGATGACTGGATAATAGCATTGTCTTCGTCTTTTTGTAGTTAAGTAACAGTTTCTGGGAGCTGAACCAGTCCTCCAGGCGATAGAAGGAGCACTGTAGCTTGTCCTGCAGAAGATGCAACTGGGCACTACTACTACTAAGGATAACCGCATCATCAGCGTAAAAGGATGACTTTGCTATTACAAGCTTCAGGGAGATGGGTAATAAACAGACTGAAAAGGAGAGGGCCCAATATGGACCCTTCTGGGACCCCAAGCCTAATTTTCCTAAACGGAAGAAATTGCTATCCCAATTTTTACACTCTGGTCTCTGCTGGATAGACAATCCTTAAACCAGAGGACAGCATCGGGGGCAAGACCTATATCAAGAAGCTGATCCAACAAGATGGGGTGGTTGACTGTGTCAAAGCCTTTAGTGAGATCTATGAAAATAGATCCCACTGAATTACCACCATCCAAGGCCTTGTGGATGAAGTCCGTGAATTCGACTAGGGCTGTCGCAGTGCTGTGTCACTTACAGAAACCATTGCTGCTGTGGGCACTAGAGACATACTTCAAGAGATACTCAGATAGCTGGTCAGCCACAATCCTCTCAAGCGCCTTACAGAGGAGGGAGAGAATTTAGATTGGCTTGTAGTTGGATGTGATGGATTGGTCCCCACTTTTTAGCACAGGAGTGACAATTACCATCTTCCAAACAGCTGGGAAATTTGCAAGGACTAGCAATTTACTAAAGAGTTTAATGACAGGAACCACAGGCTCATGCAGTGCAACAGCCACCAACTTCAAATTGATGGTGTCACTACCAAGCCTAATTTTTCCAAGCACCTTATTTATATAGGTTCTAGCTTCCTTTGTCGTTACACGCTTAAGATAGAAGTTTGGATGGGAGGGGTTGACATGAGGTCTTGGCTGGGGAGAGTTAAGATAGGAGGGAGTATGGAGCTGAGATCAGAAAATACCAGGTTAAAGGATTCAGCAATTGAGAGAGGATCGAGGGTAGGGGAGCAATTGGCGCTAAGCATAGTTGGGAGCCTTTGGTCCTCCTTGCCAATCAGGTCCTTAATATTATCTCAGAAGCATTTCCCATTGCTCAAGCTATTTTCCAGTTGTTCTTTATAAAATTTCACTTTGGCTTACCTAATGAGTTTGGTGCATTTGTTCCTAGCAGCCCAGTACTTTTGAAGGTCAGCAGGGTTACCAGAGTTTCTGGCTAAACTATATAGATTATCCCGCTCCCTCATCTGGTTCAGAAGGCCACGGGTGATCCAACCATTTTTGGCAGCCCTGATCTTTCTTTTCCTTGGGGGGGGCACAGATATTGCAAATACTATTAAATGTATTTGAGAAAAATTGTAGTGCCTGATCAATGTCAGAGAAGCTATCAAGGGGGTGCAGTCAACACTGGTCAAGGCAGTTTTAAAGGTTTGTGTGCTGTCTCATTTGAGGATCCAACTAAATATGGAGATGTTTGTTTTTTTACTTATTAACCCAAGTGCAGGTGACAGGCAAGTGATTGCTGAGGCAATCAGGTAGCACAGAGACATTTTTTACCCTAGAGGGGCAGTTGGTAAGTATCCATTCTATCAGAGAGCCCCTGCCAGTGCCACGATTGAGTCGGTTAAGCTCAGTGACCATCTGCGTGAGACACTGATCAGCCACCTGGTCCTTATAGGGGTCAGTTTCATTACAGGTCCAGTTTAGGTTAAAGTCCCCTGTAATAATGAGCTCAGAGTTCTTTAACTTGGAGATAGCTTCCAGGACAGAATGGAGACCCAGATTAGCCTTGCTTGGTGTCAGATAAACAGAGGCAATGGTAAGTGCCTTGTTCTACCTTCCTATGAGTAGGTTCACAGCAAGTATTTCATATTCACTGGTAATCTCAGAGATCAGCAACACACTTCCTTTCTGTCCTTCCTTAGCATAAATAAGGCATCCCCCACCTCATTTCCCAGATCTATTGAGCCTAAAAGTTTCAAACTCCTGTAGCGCAATAGAGTTATCCTTAACCGATGGTTTCAGCCAGGACTCAGTCAGGCCGATGACATTGGGGTTGTGTAACTGGTTCAGGCTTGAAACTGTGCCATCTTTGGAAGTAAGCTGCAGATATTCATAGCAACTATTTTTATGTCACAGCTGATCTTACCCTTGGGGGGGTTGGCAGCAGGAGACCCAGGGTTAGGATGGATGTTCCCAGAGAGTATCATCAGTAGGAGGAGGGAAATCCCAGCTGCTGAGCACAGTAACAGTTTCGCTTTATGCCTTTTGCTGTCCAGTCTATACTTAGAAAGGTTCATCCTATGCCTGCTAAGAGGAGCAGCCAGCTGCACCAGTACAAGGGCGCTGCTGCTGACTGAGAACAAGGCCTCATGAGGTGGATGGGAAGTCAGCTGTACAGCCCAGTGTACTGGTGTCATAATGCGGCTGATCTAGGAAGAGAAAGGGGCCACTATGTCCAGGTTCCACTAGCCCACCCAGTAGCAAGTTCTGATCCACTAGCTGGATGAGGATGATCGCAAATATGCATGAAATATAAGTAGCCTGGGCCATCACAACTACACCGAGGAACAGTATAGAGAGACAGCAGAGAAGGGCACCAAAGAATGGTGGGCCAAGAGACACAGGGAAGAGTGACATGCAAGACTAAAACTGTATACTAGCAGCACGTTAAAATCAAGCAATGCTCCTTAGATACAGCCTGGGCCCCTACAATACATGGCAAAGTTGCAAGGAGCCTTAGTGGAGGAGCCCTTAGGTGATCAGCAGGTTAACAGTCACAAGATCCCTGCCCACAAACTTACAACAACTGTAAAAGCAGGGACATTTTAGAAGGCAGATAGACAGTATTGTTGCTGTAATTTTAGACGGCATATACTGTAACTAGTAAAGTTGCTGCGACTTTAAGAGGGAAGTCTTCCTTTAAATGAAAGAACAAGGTTCCTTTAGTGGCGAATCTGTATAATCTGCTAATGAGAAATTGGACACACAAAAAAAAAAAAGCAAGGTGGACAAGAGCAAGTGAGACTTCTCCTGTGGTAGGTGCTAAAATTCAAAAAGTTCCAACCCATACCTTGCATGTAGGGGGAGCTTTGGGTGGCTGCACCTTAGGCAGGTTTTCAAACTGCAGATGCAGTTTGCTTGAGAGGAGCAGCCAAAAGGGCACAGCAATCCCCTTGCTTGTAGGGGGAGCTTCGGACTGCTTCACCTTAGGCAGGTTTTCAAACTGAAGCTGCAGTCATAGAAAAGTAAGACCACACATAAGAGGCCACCTTTTTTGTTTTGTTATATTATCAGGCATATTATACTGCCATCTGTCATTGGCAACTTGTTGCTCTTTCTCAACAGTGGGCTGATAGAGGTCTGTTTCACCCTTATCTTCATCCAGCTCTTCCAGGCCAATCACAGAACTTAATCCTAAATGCACTGTCCTTCTTGCACAACACTGTTCACTTACTCATCCTCCAAATCCATTACCACAAAATCACCACATTCATTCTGCCAGCTCTCCCTCCTCATTCAGTCTTTTCATCTCCTTTAAGTTTTCTCCCTCCTTGCCTTCATCTATGTCTTCCATTTCACCACCTTCATTGGACTCAGATTGATCCTCATAGGATTCATTCAGCTTTGTATTTGAATGGTATACATATGTAGCATATCTTTGCTTGCCACTCATTGAAGTGCAGACCTTCCTCTTTCTTTTCATTAACACATATTTTAGCTTTTCTGACTGTTTTGACAGCAAAGGAGAGCTACCACTACAGCTATGAATGATCTACCACTGCCAGGAACCACTCTTCTGCCAGTCTGCAATATGCTATAGACCATATGTTTCCCCACCCCTTTCCCCATGTGTGTCTCTTCCTCCTCCTCCTCCTCATCCTCCTCTTCCTGTCTGTTGCTCATAGTAAACAGTTTTTTAATGTATCAGAAAGCACAGCACACAGCAATGACAGGAGAAGTAGGCCACAAAATATCTTCACAACAGTAGATAATCACACAGTCATCTAAGAAAGGAACTGACATATATGATGTAACTTTATGAAAATGTTTATTTTTTTATTAATGTCTGCAAGCCAAGAAAACTGCACAGCAGATGCAGCAGAGTAGAGTCTGATAGCAAGTGCAGCCTGTTATTAAGCTCCTTATTAAGCGCCTCCAAATCTCCACTCTTGCAATAGCCTCCTCTCCTGCACATATTCTAAACCTCTCCCTCTTAACCTGCACTGTCCCACAAGCCTGGAAAGTTGCCAAGGTGCAGTCATTTCATAAAGGTGGTGATCCTTCCTATCCCAGAAACTATTGGCCCATCTCTCTCCTTCCATCTCTTGCCAAACTACAAGAGACACTAATTTTTATTTATTTTATTTATTTCAGTACTCAGAAAACCATTTGAGCTCAAAGCTCTTTACATAGGTTCCATGTCAGGACATTTCAGTACAACTGATAGGTGAAATTATACAAAGGATTGCAGAAATACAAAGGTAAACAAACAGGATTATATATCGAACACAATACAGGTCATAGGAAAACAGATAATTTACAGTGCCCAACAGTGAAACCAGTCAGTTGTCAGCAAACAAGAGGTTGTTTGGAGCGTTGCTAAGTGCTAAAGAAAAAAAAAGAAAAAGGAAATGAAGGGGAGGAGCCCAAGTGCAATGTGTAAAAGGAGAGTGTAATATCAGCATAGCAGTAGGGATCAGAGGAAGGCGACTAGATTGGAGGCAGAGGGAGAGGGTGCTAGGGATGTGGGGGGACAGGAGGGCCTACTCAGGGGAGAGAGGGAAGGGCTGAGGGGGCAGGAGATGGAAATAGTGATGGGGGGTGGAAAGATGGTGCTAGCGATGGCATGCACATTGAGATTTGTGTATAATAAGGAACTTCAAGTTCATTTTGAAAGTATCCAGTGTGGGCAGGCGTGCAATGTTCTCCTGGAGGGAGTTGAACCACAGTGGTGCACAGTAAGCAAAGGACCTTTGTCCTTGAGATGTTCCGACATGTCAGAGTTAGGAAAGACTAGTGCTCAGAGTTATGGGTGTGCCGTGGATTATTGCTGGGAACCAGAGGTTGTTGGACCCCTGGTGGTAGCTGACCAAGGCAGGTCTTTTTGGCCAGAAGGCTCCAGGCAGAAACTGGCTGCACTCCAGTCCCCCCCAGCCTTCTCCACCATGGATGGGTCCCCCCCAGCAGAGGTCCCTTCCTTCAAATACCTAGGTGTTTGGTTAGACAGCCACCTAGATTTCTCCACCCATATAGAGGCCATCTGTGCCAAACTTCACCCAAATCTTGCAATCCTCTACCATCATAAAGACAGCCTCCCTCTCCCTACCCACTGGGAGCTAGTTACAAAAATGATTCTTTCTGTCATTGATTATGCCGATGTGGTCTATGGCACTGCCCCAACAACATCCCTTTCAAGACTAGATACTCTACTTAACTCCTGCTGCTTTGCTACTTCTGCCCCTCCTCTCACTCACCACTGCCTTCCCTATTCCTCACTCTCCCTTTCACCACTACCACACAGGAGGATGGTCCACTGGTGCTAGTTTTGGAACTCTTCCTCCTTACCTCTCTTCCAGCCTATCACCTATGAACCCTTCAGCTTACTCCCTACATTACAGGGACCCCAGATCTTTTTCTTTTCCACATCCACACACAGTGGCAGATCAGTCTGCTTTCTCCAGCTGCCTCCATTTCCTCTGAAATCTACTCTCCTCTGACTTTCATCTATCCCCCTCACTCTCCTCTTTCAAAAATCTCCTTTGACTCCTCCCTGCAATCCAGTGTTCATTAATCTCCTCTTTCCCTGCCGCCACTTCACCCCCCCACCCCAGCTCAATTAATTTTCCTCCCCCTTATGAAATTCACAGCATATACTGTTACCACTACTGGCTTCCACTTGTACTACTTGTACAAACTATGCACTAATTTGCCTCAGTTTTATTTATCCTAGTATGCTGTCTCACAGGTATTTCTTTTATCTGTGCAACTGAAGTTGTCAACTTGCTCTGACTATGTATCCCATGTGTAGTTGTATGTTTTGTTCCCTCTTTCTCCCCGGGTCACACCTGGAAACTAGCCTCAGCTCAGTGTTCCTTTCCTAGTTACCAAATTAAAAAAAAATAAATAAAATTATTACTGTCTCCCTTGTATACTGAATGATATCATCTTCCTTTTTCGTTAAACGCGGCGCATAAAGGAGCGTCTTGAAGAGCCGGGACACTTAAGTGTTGCCCTCTCTGCAATCCCTGCTCCATTGAGCAGGGGGTGGCGATCCCTGCACCAATCGGACGCAGTGCAGCCCATGACGGCAGTGGTCTTCTAAAAGAAAACCACCGCTGTGTGCTTGCACCCGGCGTCACGCCACCCCAAATCTTTCCTGCCACACTGGGGCCCACCCCAGTGGCCAAAGCGATCCATCGTCTGCGTGAGGGTGCCCAATCCCCGCCGGCTCCCACAGCCCCAGCCATCCTTCTGCCATGCTGGAGCCCACCCCAGCGTGGCAAACGTCCCACGTTGTCTTTTTTTTTAAAAAAAAACTGTAAATTAAAAATGGTCCCACCGCGCTTCTCCCAGCCTCCCACACAACCCACACCCACCCACTGCACACCCTGCCTCCCCACACCCCCTCACCCCATACTTACCTCTGGAGCTCGGCGTGACAATCTTCGGTGGACCAGGAACACGTCTGCACTCTTCAAAGCTGACCGCGAACTGAGGAAATGCCGGTAAGCTGTATAATGGGCAGATGGGGGGGGGTTCAACTTTATTGCATATCTCTGGCATTTTTGGGAATTTTTGCACCAAATTTTCAACATGGGGTTTTTGGGACCCCTTCTCATGAATGATATCACTATCATGGCGTTATTTGGGCCAGAAGGGTGATTTCGCAGTCACTGCACAGTCACTGCATGAAATCATCCTTTGAGCCCATAACACCTATGACAATGTTTACATCATTCATGAGAAGGGTCCCATCCATGATAAATATCTAATAATGACTATTTAGCGTGTGTTGCGCAGTTCCTCGCTCAGAGTTAGTAAGTTCACAAATTTTCAATATTTCCTCCAGATTTTCAACATCGCCATTTTACTGCCCTTCTTGTAATTAGTACAGCTGTCATTTCATCTCACCCAAAATGTGTTTTCCGCCCATATGGCGCACAATGGGCATGATCGGTGTGTGAAATCAATGCATGGGACAAATTAAGAAAATCACAGTGACACTGTTCATGAGCAGAGGTCTTAAAATGGCTATGTTGAAAGTGTGGTGAAAATTCCTTAAAATGACTGTTTTACGAGCATGCGTTGCACAGTTCCTCGCATGCTTCAGACGTTTCGAATTTTCAATATTTTCCTCCAGATTTTCAACATTGTCATTTTACCACACCTCCTCATGAGCAGTACAGCTGTCATTTTCATATCCTGCTAAAAAGCGTGTTTCTGCCCATGTACGCGCGATGGCGCAGTTGGTGTCTTGAAATCAATGTATGGGACACATTAAGAAAATCACAGTGACACTGTTCATGAGCAGAGGTCTTAAAATGGCTATGTTGAAACCATGGTGAAAAAATTCACAAAAGTGACTGTTTCACAGTATAGTTGCGCAGTTCCTTTGCACACTCGTAAATTCGCGAATTTTCAATATTTTTACTCCAGATTTTCAACATTGCCATTTTACCACACCTTCTTATGAGCTGTACAGCTGTCATTTTTCACATCCTGCCCAAAATGTGTTTCCGCCCATGTAGCGCACAATGGCGCAGTTGGTGTGTGAAATCAATGTATGGGACACATTAAAAAAATCACAGTGACACTGTTCATTAACAGATGTCTTAAAATGGCTATGTTGAAAATTTGGTGAAAAAATTCCTAAAAATGACTGTTTTCACCTGGCGTGTGTTCGCGAAGTTCTACATACGCTAAAGTAGGATCTTGCAATTTTCAATGCTTTTACTCCAAATTTTCAATATTGCCATTTTACCACACCTCATATGAGCAGTATAGCTGTCATTTTCATCCTGCCCAAAATGTGTTTCCGCCCATGTAGCGCACAATGGCGCAGTCGGTGTGCGAAATCAATGTATGGGACACATTAAGAAAATCACAGTGACACTGTTCATTAGCAGAGGTCTTAAAATGGCTATGCTGAAGATTTAGTGAAAAAATTCCTAAAAATTACTGTTTTACGAGCGTGCGTTGCGCAGTTCCTACACACCCTCGTAAGTTTGCGAATTTTCAATATTTTCACTACAGATTTTCAACATTGCCATTTTACCACATCTCTTTATGAGCAGTATAGCTGTCATTTTTCACATCCTGCCCAAAATGTGTTTCCGCCCATGTAGCGCACAATGGCGCAGTCGGAGTGCAAAATCAATGTATGGGACACATTAACAAAATCACAGTGACACTGTTCATGAGCAGAGGTCTTAAAATGGCTATGTTGAAAATTTGGTGAAAAAATTCCTAGAAATGACTGTTTTACAGCGTGCGTTGCGCAGTTCCTCATTACACTACGTACATTCCACGAATTTTAATATTTTCACTCCAGATTTTCAAAATTGCCATTTTACCACACCTCCTCATGAGCAGTACAGCTGTCATTTTTCACATCCTGCCCAAAATGCGTTTCTGCCTTATAGCGCACAATGGGCGCAGTCGGTTAATGCGAACTCAATGTATGGGACACATTAAGAAAATCACAGTGACACTGTTCATGAGCAGAGGTCTTAAAATGGCTGTGTTGAAAATGTGGTGAAAAAATTCCTACAAATGACTGTTTTATGAGTGTGCGTTGCGCAGTTCCTATGCATGCTCGTAAGTTCGCGAATTTTCAATGGCGCAGTCGGTGTGCGAAATCAATATGTGGGACACATTAAGAAAATCACACTGACACTGTTCATTAGCAGAGGTCTTACAATGGCTATGTTGAAAATTTTGTGAAAAATTCCTAAAATGACTGTTTCTGAGCGTCGTTGCGCAGTTCCTATATGCATTTCGTAAGTTTGTGAATTTTCAATATTTTCACTCCAGATTTTCAACATTGCCATTTACCACACTCCTTATGGAGCAGTACAGCTGTCATTTTCATGAGCAGAGGTCTTAAAATGGCTATGTTGAAAATTTGGTGAAAAATTCCTAAAATGACTGTTTCTGACGTCGTTGCACAGTTCCTATGCATGCTCGTGCGTTTGCGAATTTTCAATATTTTCACTCCAGTTTTCAACATTGCCATTTTACCACACCTCCTCATGAGCAGTACAGCTGTCATTTTTCACATCTTGCCCAAAACATGTTTCCGCCTATGTAGCGCACTATGGCGCAGTCGGTGTGCGAAATCAATGTATGGGACACATTAAGAAAATCACAGTGACACTGTTCATGAGCAGAGGTCTTAAAATGGCTATGTTGAAAATTTGGTAAAAAATTCCTAAAAATTACGAGCGTGCGTTGCGCAGTTCCTGCGCACTCTCGTAGGTTCGCGAATTTTCAATATTTGCACTCCAATGACTTCCAAATACCTAAACAGCACATAGAAGCAAGCAACATTCGGCATTGACAAATGCTTGTACTTCTTTGTCACTGATTTTTTTAAGCCATGTCCAAGTGCCAAATACCACTGCAAATACCTGCAAGCGAACGTTCGGCATTGACAAATGCTTGTTCTGGATAGGCACTGTTACACTGCCACAGTCAGGAGGAGGAGAGGGGACAGTTCACGTGGGATTTTATTTAGCAGGGAGCTCAGTATGCAGCAAAGTCTGGAGAAGTAGTAAGCCACAAAATTTATTCACAAGCAACAGAAAATAATCACACAGTCAGATAAGAAAAGAACTTGCATGTGTGACGTGTTTGAAAACTTTTTTTATTGTCACTCTGTGAGGCAAGAAAAGAACACAGCAGACACAGCAGAATAGAGTCCCCTAGCAAGTGGAGTCTATTACTGCCTTCCCTGTATAATGAATGAGATTCTCTTTCTTTTCCAGGATAGGTAGTGTTACACTGCCACAGTCAGGAATAGGAGGAGAGGAGTCAGGTCAAGTGAAATTTTATTTAGCACGCAACAATGGTAGGAGAAATAGACCACAAAATATATTCACAACAATAGAGAACTACACAGTCATCTAAGAAAGGAACTGGCATATGTGATGTAACTATATGAAATCGTTTTTTTTTTTTTTTATTAGTGTCTGCAATGCAAGGCAAGAAAAAAGCACAGCAGATGCAGCAGAGTAGAGTCAAGTAGCAAATGTAGCCTATTATTACTGCCTTCCCTGTATACTGAATGACAGCTCCTTCCTTTCCCAGGATAGGCAGTGATATACAGCCACAGTCAGGAGGAGGATGGGGGTCAAGTGCAAAAGGATGAATCTGTCTCCTCTTTCTTTTCATCCCCCTATTCCTCCTCCCATGCTATTTCCCATCTACCACATACCCAAAGCAATGCCCTCCCTATTTCTCCCCTCCTCCCTCTCTCTCTCTCCCATACCATCCCCTCACCACCACTCTTCTTTCTCTTTTCCCACTAACCCACTCCTAACAAAGCTTCACTGAGCCACCTATGACTTGTACTGTATAATTAACTCGCAACACAATTCCTTGACAATGCCTTTAGCTACTATAATTGCAACCTTACTTGTCTTTTTTTTTTTGTAAGTTCCATTGTAATGATCATGTTATGTTTTGCACCTTATTGTCTTGACATGGAACCTTTGTAAAAGAGCCCTCAGCTCAAAGGTGTCATCTGAAATACAAATAAATAAATAATAAATAAAATAAAAAATAAATAAGTGAGATTTTATTTAGCAGGGAGCTTAGTACGCAGCAATGGGAGGAGAAGTAGTAGACCACCAAATATATTCACAAGCAACAGTAGATAATCACATGCTGTAGTCAACAGAGAAAAGAACTGACATGTGGTGTAATATGTCTTTTAGCAACTGCACCCTACAGCTTCCCAAAAATTTCCAGAATTAAAGAAAAAGTAGTGCAAAAAAAGTCCTCCACAAAAGCAGGGTAGGGTTAGCACCAAAGTAAACCCATAAGAGGAACCACATACTGTATGTTCTATCTCTGTTTTCCAGAATATATGATGAAAAATAATTGTGGTAAGCAGAACGAAACCACTCAAGCGGTCCAACCTCAAGAAAACCACTTTTAGGAGGCAGTATAGTGCAGTGGTTTAAAGTTCTGAGCTGCAAATCTGGTGACATCCAACAGACTAGACCTGGGTTTGAATCCCATAGCTTCCACTTGCATACTGTGTGACCCTGAGCAAGTCACTTAACTTCCCTGTGCTTCCAGGTCACACCTGTAAAAAAGTTGTCAGCTTAGTGTGCTACTCCTGGTTAAACTTAAACAAAAAAACTTGCCATTATAGAAAAAACATGCACTATATAAGAACAGGATGTGTGTGCAAATATGCAATTATTAGCAATGTGAAGGCTAAAAAGCAACATAAACAGTGAGATACAGGCTCACCAGTCCTACAATAGATACAGCTATGTCTTTCAGAACTCCATACTCAGGGCACCTGTCCATGTAGTCCGTCACATGCTGCTATTGGAAAGTACTGTAGTATACCTCCATAGAAGAGAAGCACACCAAAGTAACAAAACTGGAGAATCCAAAGGAAAGATGGACATGTTCAGCAGTCGTGCCTGCAGCTGTGATGTGCGTACATATCGAAGTAAAACCACATCATCATCAGAGCGTGAAGTAAAACAGGGAGGCAGGAATGGAGGGGCTGGAAGGGTGGCAATCCTAGGGGACTCCAGGATTAAGTGTAATCACTGGTGAAAGAAGGTGTGCCCTAGTACAGGTAGGAAGGTGGTTTGTATTCCAGGGCTGACAGCAGAGATGGTGTGCCCAAAAATTGAGGAGTTGGCGAGGGAAGTTTGGGAGAACCACTCATAGTTATACACCTTGATACCAATGACCTAGCCAGAGAAGAGGTAGTGGTGGCACAGGAAAGATTCAGAGTAGCAGAGAGGCAGCCAGATCACTGACATTTTCAGAGGTGTTGCCAGTACCAAGAGTCAGCATGGTCAGGAGGAAAAGGATAGACAATTTCAATGACTGGCTGAGGGAGTGTTGCAGGGAGGAAGGGTATGACTGTATTGTAGGCTGGGGGCAGACTGGTGAGATAAAACACTTTTTGTATCAGACAGACTTCACCGCAATAGTGAGGGTCGAGGGTCCTCAGGAACAAGCTGGTGGGGTACTTAAACCAAAAACATCATTTAAACTACTGAGGGAGGGCAGGTGGGTCTGCAGGCTCTAAGTCTCTAGGATGAGGAAGTCAGCAGATCTCCCCCCATATCAGTAGTGAGGGAAATGGAGGGTGGAAGTGGAGAGAGTGAAAGGGTTAGCAGCGGGGGGTGGGGGTACAGGTAATGGAGGGAAATGAGAAAGGATGAAGGAAAGGAAACTCAGACTGTAGGTGAAATGTGGTGTCCCTGCATGCACATAGTCTTGAAAAGAAGACGGATGACCTGCAGATATTGTTGGCAGAGAGGAGAGTGGACACCGCAGTGGTCACAGAAACATGGGCCACAGCTAACCATGACTGGGACCTCTCAGTCCCTGGGTTTAAGTTATACAGAAGGGAAGTTGAGTTAGGAAAAATGGGAGGGGTGGCAGTTTATATCAGGGAGGGTATAACTTGAATGATGGATGAAGTGGAAGAGGGGATAGTGAAAGCAATGTGGAGTGGTTACCATCAAATAGTGGGAGGAAGGTGAGGTTAGACTACTGCGAGGAGCAAAGGCCCCCACCACTGATGCAATGTCTAAACCCTGCTTGTAGAAAGCTGGGTGAGCAGGATCCCCAAAGGGATTTTAGAAGAACTGGGGTACAAAGTCCTTGAGTTTACAGAATACAGTGCTAGGTGGCTAAGCAATCAGAAAGGAGCCAAACAAAATCAAATTACTCACAAGACCAAAGGAGTTCGGCTTCCCAGTCACCACAGACTCTACAAAGGCAATCCGTTGTTGCAGCTAAAACAACCATTTATTGGAAATAAATAAAAAAAAAAAAAAACAACCTTTGAGGGAGGAGTGGATCTGTAAGCTTGCTGCACTGTGCATGTTTGGACTTTTTAATTTATTTCCAATCAATGGCGTTTTATCTGCAACAATGGATTGCCTCTGTAGCATCTGTGGTGACTGGGAAACCAAACTCCTTTGGCCTTGAAAGTCCCTGAGTTTGCCACAAGACCCATGGGCTATGCAGTTAGAGGGTTGGCAGGGCCCATGGATGGCAGGACATGGTGGATTCGGGCTGGGGGTGGCAATATACCTAGGACAGGGACAGAGCACAGCTGCCACAGTGCCAGGGACTGGGCCATGTAGGGGGGCAGTCATCTGACTGGCATTGGAGGGGTGGCCTCAGAGAGCACCAACTGTAGCTCCACTGGTGCTGGGACAGGTGTCCAGGTGCAAAGTGGGTATTTGATTCCACTGGCGCTGACCGCAAAAAAGGGATCACGAACAATCTCCCACCAAGCAGCAGCTCCTGGAATAGCGCACGGGCTGTTATACCAGTTCCAGGGCCGTCTAAGACCTGGTGAGCCTTGTGCCAATTGCAGCTGTTGTGAAATTCTGAAAAAGGGTATATGGCAGCACCTCTATAGTGCAAGTCCCCATCCACCAGGGTGCAGCCATGCATCAGCCGCAAGGACAGTGCAAGGCCAGATTGCACAGGTTAACCCTCCCCATTTAGCCCAGGATGATTCTGAAAATTAGAATGCTGCACAGTGTAACCAATATGCCCCTAGCACTATTCCTTGCTGGAGCAAACACTGTTCACCATTCCCAATCATTTGAAAACTGGGCCTAGAGAACTGAATTCATAAGCATTGACTGATGCAGGGAAGGGAGATGTGGTAATAGTGGGAGACTTCAACCTGCCCAAGGTGGACTGTTGGGTATCTGCAATAACCTGTGCCAGAAGTCAGGTGATCCTAGATACACTGCAAAGGGTGTTCCTGACTCAGGACATCACAGAATCCACCAGTGAGGGGACAATCCTTGATCTGGTGCTGATGAACAAGGATCACCTCCAGGATATTAACATCGAAGAGCCCCTGTGTAGGAGTGACCATTGCACAGTGTTGTTCTGGTTGGACATTGGCAGGGAAAAGGCCCCCAATAAGACTAAAATCTTGGATTTTCAAAAGGCAGGCTTCATACGAACATACGAATTTGCCATCAGAAACAGGCCACATGGTCTATCAAGTCTGCTCGAGTATGCAGCTAGCACCTTTACTTTGCAGCTGCCCCACCCCTCCCCCCTTCACTATTACCCCCCCAACCCTGTCCCATTCCCATTTGAAACTACTCACTGTCTAACAGGATACCACTTCCCCCTCCGGTAGTGTTCCATTCAGCCACAACCCTCTCTGTGAAAAAGTGTCTCCTCATTTCCCTTCTATATCTTCCCCCCTCCAGTCTAAGACCCTGTAGTGCTCCCCCTTAGCTTAAATATCCCTTCAGTACCTGTCTTGTTTGTCCCTTTTAAGTATTTAAAGGTCTCAATCATATCCTCCAAACCCTTCTCTCCTCCAGGGAATACATATTCAACTCACTCAGCCTCTCCTAGTATGGCCTGTCCCCCAGTCCCTGGATTATCTTAGTTGCTCTGCCCTGTACTCCTTCCAGTAATCTGATATCCTTCTTTAGATATGTGCGTCAGTACTGCATGCAGTACTACAGGTGTGGTCTGATCAGTGATCTGTAGAGAGGCAGGATCACTTTCCTGCTCCTAGAGGATATTCCTCTTGCAATACATGCCAGCATCCTGTTAGCCTTTGCTGCCACCTTCCTGCACTGCTCTGTATTGTTTATTTTCCCCGTTGCAACCACCCCTAGATCCTTTTCCTCCTCGGTGGTACCTACCTGCACTCCTCCCAGCTGGTAACCCTTCCCTTGGTTCTTTGTTATGAAGTGCAGTACCTTCCACTTTTTAGCACTGAACCCCAACTGCCTCATTTTTGATCACTCCTGCAGTTTGGTCAGGACATCCTGCAACCCTTGCCATCCTGCTATGTCATCCACCACTGCCCCCAACTTGGTGTCATCAGCGAACAGATTGATCTTATTCCTGATGCCATGCAAGATGTCCTCTATGAATATCACAAACAGCACCAGCCCCAGCACTGATCCCTGTTGCACCCCTGCTCGTCACAGCACATGGAGATGAGAGCTCCCCCTAACCACTGCCCTCTGCTGTCTCCCCTGCAGCCAATTCTTGATCTATTTAACCATCTTAGTCCCTGACCCCACATATCTCAACTTCCTCCCAACCTCCCATGCAGCACTGAATCCAAGGCCTTGCTGAAGTCCAAATATATGACATCCACAACGTGGCCTTTGTCCAGTTCCCTCGTTACCCAGTCATAATACTCAACTAGGTTAGTCTGATAGGATCTTACCAAGACAGATCAATGTTGATGACCATCCTGGAGCCCATTGTCTTTCAGAAAGGTCACCAGCCTCTCCTTCAGGATTGTCTCCATCAGCTTCCCCACACTGGATGTTAGGCTTACTGGTCTGTAATTGCCCGGTTTATCCTTTGGCCCACTTTTTTGGAGGGGCACCAAGTGGACCATCCTCCAGTCATGTGGTATGCACCCTATGTCCAGGGAGGTACTAAATAGGTCTGCCAGTGGCCCATCCAGGACCTCTACCATTTCTCTCAGCACCTTTGGATGTATGCCATAAGGTCCTGGTGCCCTATCCACCCACAGAGCTCTTAGACCTTCCAGTTCCCTGCCCTCAGTGATCACCCATCTGTTACCCTCTCCCCCGGCCCACCCTCTCCATCCCTTCTGGTAGCTGCTCATCCATCTCCCTCATGAATACAGAACAGAAGTACTCATTTAGTGCTTCTGCCTGTTTAACCCCATTCTGTGCCCACCCCCCATCCCTCCTGATCCTCACTATCTGGTTCTTGCAGCTCCTTCTCTTCCATATGTATCTGAAGAAGTCCTTTTTCCCTTCCTTGATGCCCTGTGCCAGCCTCAATTCCCTGGAAGCCTTAGCCACCCTGACTCCCCATGTAACTTCTTTGGACTTCCTCACATACTCCTCCCTATCTTCCCCCTTCCTAGATTTCCTGTATCTCCTGAATGCTGCTTTTTTTGCCCTCACCTTTTCTAAGACTTCTCTAGTCATCCAGCTTGGTTTCTTAGACCTTCCCTTTTTACTCTGCAATTTGGTACAGGTCTCAGTAGCCTCCACAAGCCCCAATTTGATTAGATTTTCCCCATTTCTGGTTTGCATCCCAGTGTGGCTAAATTCCTGTCAGGTGCCCCACTAAGATTTCACCCATCCTTCCAAAATCAGCCTGTCTGAAGTCAGCTACCCTGGTCCAAGTACCCACCTCTTCCCTGCTGATATAGAGTGTGAACCACACCAACTGGTGGTCAGTCACATCCAGCAGGTTCTCCACTACCACCTCTCTTACAGCCTCCCTGTTGGACAGTACTAGATCCAACGTATTTCCCAACCTAGTCAGCTCGGTAACCATCTGTGCCAGCAAGCTGTCCTGGAAGGCATCCAGGAGTATCTGTTCTCTAACACTCGAGGTGGCTTGGGTACCCCAAACCACTCTTGGCAGATTGAAGTCCCCCACGATCACTGTGTTACCTTTCCCACACACCTTCCTAATTTTTCTGCTAGCTCCCTGTCCAGGTCCTCCCCTTGAGCCAGTGGCCTGTATACGACCCCAATCCTGAGAGTCCAATTTTTCATGTCATGAAATTGCATCCACAAAGCCTATTTCTTACCCTCCTCCTCCTCTTCTCTTGCACACTTTATCCCTTCCCTCATGTACATTACCACCCCTCTCTCCTTTCCCTTTGCCCCATCCCTTCTGTAAATCCTATACACTGGGATCATCAGTTCCCAGTCCTGGTATTGGTTGGCCCATGTTTCAGTGATGGCTGCTATGTCCACTCTCCCCACTGCCAATAGCGCCTGTAGTTTGGCGTTTTTTTTCCCAGGTTTCTTGCATTCAAGGAGACAACCCTCCAAGATGTACCCTTTCCCTCTTTACCATTTCCCACACATCTTAACCCCACCCTTCAACCCTTCTCTGATTCCGTCCCTGTCTGTATGAGGGGTAAGCTTTTTGTCTCCCCTCGCCGGAGACCCCGCATCCTAGCTTCCCACTCTCCCCACCCCACATAGTTTAAATTTACCTTTGTTGCTATGTACTCCTTTATACTCTGTTTTAACATCTCCTGCCCTTCCTGGCTCAAGTGTAATCTGTTCCTTGCAAACAAATCACTTATAGTCCCAGACCCTGCCCCAGCCTCCCAATATCCCATTCCCCTTGGATTGACTCCATTCCCCCAGCCAAGTGTTGAACTCCTTTAACCTTCTCTTCCTCACTGTACTTGCACTGGGCACTGGGAGTACCTCAGAGAAGACCACTGATCCCCCTACCTCCTCACACAACCTTCCCAGTTCCTCAAACCTCTCCCTCACCACTTCTACCGTTTCACCCACCAAGTCGTTCATACCCATGTGCACCACGACATGCGGTTTCTGCCTTCCTGTCCTTGTGTAACTGAGAATAGATTGTCCTGCCCTATCTGCTGTCAGTTCAGGTATGAACTCTACCTATATGTGACTATGTCTTTCCCCTTTACTTCCCCATCTGACCCCTTTTAGTATGGAGTCTCCCAGCACAAGTACACTCCCCTCTTCATTTCTCTTCCCTTCCCCAATCCATTTTCCCTTGTACCTGCTTCGAGAGTCCATTCTACCATGCACATTTGCATCTCTATCCTTACCCTTTGTATCACCCCCAGCCACCATCCCTGTGTTTCCCCCTCCCCTAATGCTCCCCGTGTCTGACTTGCCCCCCCAAAGCTCTTCCACTATCATCACCGTCCCTCCCCTTCGCACTGGTCCCCCTCTTCTCATCTCCCTCCTCTGCTGTGTCTCCCTCATCCACCCTTTTAGCTGGATCCCTCTTCCCCTTACCCTTACCCACTTCCTCTGGCTGAATGTTATCCCCTTTGCATTCACTACCCCTCCTTCTCCTGCCCCCTCTTAGAGATCCCCCCTCCTCCTCCACCATTGTAGCCAGCACCTTGAACCTACTTCATGTCTCCGCTGTACTACTGTGCATTGGTTCCTTTCTACTGTCCCAAGACTTACCCTTGTTGCTGGCCCTCTGTACTCTTTGGCCCTGTACCCCAACCTCTTCCCCTCCACTGGTTCAAAGCTCATGTTACTCCTTGGTTCTGAACTCTTGGTACTCCTTGGAGGTGGCCATCCTACTCCTGTTTTCTCCCTCCCCCACCTTCTCTAATTCCCTACCAAGCCACTGCACTTCTTCCTCCAGTCTCAGCCTGTGACAAATTGGACAACCTCTATATTTTATAGTATGTTCATTCAAACAACACCCCACATCCATTACAGCCCACTATTCTCTCCAACTGTATCCCCTATCGTCCTGCTTCCCCCAGTACCATTCTCCCTTCCTCTGCCACCAACCCACCCTATGTTGGCCTAACCCCCACCCCCACTGTAACCTTCACTATCATGCCCCATTTTTATACTTCCAGTTCCCACCCTGTTACTTCTAAATATCCTTAATACTAACTATAGTGACAGGGTTCCTCCTTAACCGTCCTTAAGATTCCTTAAATCTCCTTAGATGTGAGTATAGTAAAAGAGTACTCCCCTAACTTTACTGTAGTTTTAAATTCTGGACATGTTAGTGGATGCACCTGGTTGTGCTATCCACCAATCCCCATGCAGTACCACCCCAATAAATGTGGATGAGCTTGGGGTGGGAAGGATGGGGAGGGTGGGTTGGGCCTACTCAGGCTCCTGTGAGGGTCAGTCAGCTTCTTGCACAACAGCACACCTTAGCCCCTTCCTCTGGCAGGAACAAACACTGTAGTTCTTCCACCTTCAGTCTCCAGCTCCAAAGTGAATCACTTAGCTAAAATGTCTCTTGGCTACTCCCCCCTCTCCCAAGTTTAAATCTGTTTGCAGATTCCTGTGTAACTGCTACAGAACAGAACTGCATTTCCAGTACAGTTCCAATCCAAAACAGCACTGATTAAACATCCAAACACTTATCACACTCCCAGTACAAGCAGGGAGAAGATGCCTGCAACACAACCGATGTACATATCTTTGCAGTGGAAATCAGAAGTTATTTGGGAGAGTGTTTTGGCTGCAAATATGATTGCTTCTCTTCATAAATAGCCCAATGAGGAAAAAATGCTTGATTTCAAAAAGAAAAGGCTGAATTAAAAGAGCCATATTAATAACCCCATGAAAAGGAGAGAGGGGAGAGTAGGGCTCTGATCTGAACTACTCTTGGCCTACTCACTACCCCCTACAAATCTCTCCACTTCCCTCTTCCTCCACATGATTAATAATGGGTGGGACGGGGCAGGACAAACAACTAGATGATGGCAGGGAAGCAACTTTTTCCCCCTCCCCTCCCATATTACCATTCCAGATCCTACTTGTTTATATTTTAAATATTTTTATTTTTCTCCGCCTGGATTACCTATACCCACCACATTATAGGGGCAAAGAGTATCCCCAAGGTGAACCCTCTATTGGAGATTCTAACCCTAACCCAACAGCTAAAATCGCTGTCACTGTTCGAACCCAAGGAGGACTTGACCTTGGAAGTTACATCAGCTATACGGACAAACTTATTGTATATAGTTTTTATTACCATTACATTGTTCAACACCCAGTTGTTTTTATGCAGTTTGTTGTTTTAACAGACAGGGAGTGTCAATCTGATAATAACATGTTATCTCAAGAAGGAAATTGTCTCGCATAATGTGACTGGGCTGTCCAGGCCTATAAAAAGGTATAGTACCATTCAGACATTAAAGAAACAAAAGCCCGACATCCTTCTATTACAGGAAACACATATGTTTTCAATAGAACATTCAGAGTTACTTAAGCTTGGCTTCTCCCAAATAATTGAATCCTCATATCAAAAAGGGAGAAACTGGGGTACGATCATTCTGATATCCCAAACCTCATAATTCCAGATCACTGACCAGTATGTTGATAAAGAGGGAAGATTAGCCCTGGCAGTTGGAACAATCCAGGGATATACCCTAACACTTTGTAGTTTATACATCTCATCGAATACTGACGCAACTTCAGTACAATGCCTAATAGACGATATACTAACCCATCAGAAAGGGATCCTAATAGTTGGTGGAGATTTCAACTGTCAACTAAACCCATCACTAGACACTTCAGCAACTCACCCCCTCTCTGCAGACAACTGCACAAAAACATCTTAGACATCTGTTAAAAGAGGTAGGTCTCATCGACACATGGCATCTATTACATCCAGCCCAACAGAAGTTCACATTTTATTTGTATATGCACCAGCACTATTCAAGACTTAATTATTTATGTATTAGTGGGGAACATAAGGACCTACTCCACAAAGCAGATATATTGAACATATGTATCTCTGACCATGCATCTATTACTCTAGAACTAAAAATGACCCAAGAAAGGAAAAACACCATTCATTATTTTGAGACCAAGAGTTCAATGATCTGCTCTAGGAAATAATCCCAGAAATTATTCAGGACAATGAATCCCCTGAGGTCTCTTCACAACTCATGTGGGACACCATAAAGGCAATTCTTCGGGGCCACATCATTTCATTTGCGGCACACAAAAAGAAACATTGTGAATCACAACTGAATACCTTACAGCATTAACTTAAGTCCCTCCAAGAGGCACATATGCAAGGAGACACAACAGTCTCAGATAGCCTGACTCACATACGATTAGAAATACAATGTCTCCTGACAGCTCAGACTGAGCAGGCCCTTATGTGGCTGCATCAAAGTTTTTCCAAGGGGGGCTCTAGAGGCTCTAAAATACTTGCATACAGGCTATGAAAACAGACCCAACAGACCACCATCTCGAAAATCAAGGATCCAATAACAGGCCAATTTCAATATACTACCCAGAATATCTTAGATACCTTTAAAAAATATTATCAGATGCTATACTCCAACTCAGAAAGAATAGACCTCCCAAAAATATCTGTCTTCCTATCTCAGACAAACCTCCCAATGCTCTCCCCCTCTCAGAGGGACAAAATAATAGCCCCTGTCACAGCCCAAGGACTATACAACATAATTAAAAATCTAAAAAATGGAAACAGCCTAGGCCCAGATGGCAATGGGGCAGAATTTTATAAAGGAACCTGGAAACTAATAATCAAAAAAACCTCCTACAAACTTTGCAAGAAAGTCATAACACTATCACATGTCTGACTCCATGGAGGCAAGCCACTATCTCAGCAATATTAAAGCCCCAAAAACCCCCACAGTTATATGACTCATATCGTCCCACATCAGTACTTAATCAAGATTATAAAATATTCACCAGTATACTAGCACATAGAGTAGATGACGTCCTGCCAATAATAATTCACTCTGACCAGTCACGATTTATTAAATCCCAACAAACTATGGATAATATCAAATACACATTATATCTCATGAACCATGCACAAATCTCAAAAACACCACTACTACTATTAAGTTTAGATGCCAGAAAAGCTTTTGACACGGTATTGTGGGACTTTTTGAAAGCCACCTTGACAAAATTCATATTCCCCCAAGAATTCTTAGACGCTATCAAGGGAATATGCACATCTCTGGCAGCAATAGTGAAACCACATCATTACCTCACTCCAACCCACAACTGCTCAGATACTGCCAGTGAGAATCCTCTTCGGAGCCCAAAACAAAACCCTCACTCTTGCCACCATCTACATCCCTCCCAAAGAACAGGGAACTGGTCTAACATATGCTCTTGACTTTGTAAAGTCACTCCCACTGGAAACTATATCCATCCTCCTAGGCAACTTCAAGATCAACTGACCTGTGGCCGATGCTGGTGCACACAGAGATACCATTGCTGCGGCGAACCTCACACAAATGGTTGACTCACCAACTAGAAAAAATTACAGGACTGGCACCAGCACACTCTTGGACTGGATCCTTACCAGTCACCCATCGAGGATATCTAACACTAATGTCCTCCCTGACTCTCTCAGTGACCACTCCCCTGTTAGCTGCACCTGGTCAAATAAATTCATCAAACAACCACCAAAAACTATCACCAGTGGGGTTCTACCCAGTGGTCACCTTCCTCGACTCAAATCCCACCTCCTCCATCAAGACTGGTCCTCTATCTTCAATGCAACCAACGTAAACACTGCCCTTGACCACTTCATGAACATCTTCACTGTGGCCTGTGACACATATGCTCCTATTAAGAAATACAAAGTAAAATCACTCAGTAACCCTTGGCTCACAGGTGACCTCCTCAGGATGCTAAAAACAAGAGACCACCTATGGGAGCTGACCAGAAACTCTGGAAGGCAAATGACATCCAAAACTACAAACGTGCCCTCAATGACTGCACCAAAACCATCTGGAAAATGAAGTTCACCTACTATAAGCATGCCCTCACAAACTCCTAGGGCAATGGTAGGGAATTCTGGAAGAACATAAAGGAACTCACTGGGAATCCATCCAAACCCCCCCCATCAATACTCAACATCAACAGAACCACAACCCTCATCCCAAAAAACATTGAGGATACCTTTAACAAAGCCTTTACCGACTTCAGCGCTGTCCTACCCCAGGACTACTTCAAAGATGATGAAGCCCCTCTGTCCACAATGAACACTACTCCCACCAGCTCCCCTGCTTCTACAGTCAAGGCTCACCAAGTACACAAATATGTAACCAAAGCCCTTGGTAAATCAAGATTCAGTAATGACCCCCTCGATCTCAAAATCCTGTCTCTCACACTTGATGAAGTGCTTAGTCCTCTGACTAGAATTTTTAACCTCTCCCACAGCCTTAGCCAGTTCCTGGACAGATGGAAATCTGCCACTGTCACCCCAATCCATAAAAGTGGTGACAAAACTGCCCACGATAACTACAGACCTATCTCCCTACTAACCCCACTCTCCAAGGCACTAAAATGCATCGTCTCGGACCAGCTCACAGAATACCTGGATGCGTACAACATCCTGTGCAAGCAACAACACAGGTTCCACAAAGGTCACATCGCCTCCACAACCCTACTTGAATTCACCGGCACAATCCACAACTCACTTGACTCCAGTGAACTACTAGGCTCAATTTACATTGAGTTAACTAAAGCCTTCTACACCGTCAATCACCACCTCCTGCTTGTCCAGCTTCAGAACACTGGGCTGTCAACCAACTCCATTGGCTGGTTTAAGAGCTACCTTGAAGAATGGTCCCAAACAGTAAGAATCGCTGATACACTCTCGGACCCTAGGCTGGCCTGCTCAAGAGTCCCCCAGGGCTCCATTCTGGGACTCCCCCTCTTCAGCCTATTCTTAAACTCACCACCGGAAAGCTGCCCAGAACAAATAATTCTCTATGCCGACAATGCTGTGATCCTCACCTCAGACCCTGATCCAATCCAATTATAAAATAAACTCCAGCAGGCCTTCTCCTCCATCGAACCCTGGTTTCTAAATCATAAATTGCTTCTCAATCAGAAAAAAACAAGTCTATGGTCTTCTGCAGCCCCCACAACAAAAAAAAAAACTTCACCTCTCCCTTGCAACCAAACAAGGAGCTATTCTAGAGCAAACACAATCGTTCAAGTACCTCGGCATCACCCTTGATCCCCACCTCTCATACGCTGTCCATATCAGCAATGTTGCAAAGTCTGCCAATGCGAGGTTAGACATACTATTCTGGCACAGGAAACACCTAACCCCAGAAGCACTGGCAGTGGCCGTCCAAAGCTCCATCGTCAGCATCATAGACTATGGTCTTATCATATATGTGTCTTCAACTACCTCTGCTCTCAAACGTATCACAACCTCCCTGAATAAGGCCTGTCATCTCATCACTGGCTCACATCGCCGTACCCACACATGTGACCTTTATTTCCAATCTGGATGGCTTCGACTGGACAAATGCATAAAATACTAAACCAGCATCATGGCCAAGAAAATTATAATGGGTCTGGCCTCACCTGGTGTCTGTGCCCTCCTTAAGCCTAGACATAAGAACATCACTACAAGGTGATCCAATTCCCATCTACTACATATCCCATGATGCCAGGGGAGGTACCCAAAGACTGGAGGACAGCAGATGTAGTCCCCTTATACAAAAGTGGGAACAAAGAGGAAGCAGGGAACTACAGACCAGTCAGCCTCACCTCGGTAGTGGGGAAGATCATGGAAGCACTACTGAAGGAGAGATTGGTGGAACATCTGGTTGTCAATGGACTACAGGACCCAAGGCAGCATGGTTTCACCAGGGGGAGGTCATGTCAGACCAACCTCATTGAATTTTTTGATTTGGGTGACTAGGGAGGTGGATCAGGGGAGGGCAGTGGACATGGCCTATCTGGACTTCAGCAAGGCCTTTGACACTGTGCCACATAGAAGACTATTACACAAACTGGGGAATATGGGTGTGGGCAGAACAGTAGTGTGGTGGGCAGGTAACTGGCTGGGTGGCAGGACACAGAGGGTGGTGATAAATGGCTGTCACTCCACAGGGGGAAGAGTGACCAGTGGGGTACCACAGGGATCAGTGCTGGGACCGGTCCTATTTAACATCTTCATCAGTGACATTGTGCAGGACCTAGAAGGCTGAATTTCACTGTTCTCTGATGACACAAAGCTCTGTAACAGAGTAGACACACCAGAGGGTGTAGACAGAATGAGAAGGGACCTGCAGAAACTTGAAGAATGGTCAGGGGTTTGGAAGTTGAAATTCAATGCAAAGAAGTGCAAGATAATGCATATGGGGCACAAAAACCCTGGCACAATATATCAGTTGGGGGTGAGGATATAGCATGCACCAAGCAGGAAAGGGATCTTGGGGTTATCATCTCTGATGACCTCAAGGTAGGGAAACAGTGTGACAAGGCAGCAGGTAAAGCAAATAGGATGCTGGGATGTATAGGCAGGGGCATCACCAGCAGGAAAAGGGAGGTCATAATTCCACTATACAAGACACTAGTGAGGCCCCACCAAGAGTACAGTGTACAGTTCTGGAGACCATACCTACGTAAGGACATAGACAGGGTAAATAATGTTCAGAGGAGGGCAACAAAGATGGTGCATGGATTGCATCACAAGTCCTATGAGAACAGGTTGAAGGAACTGAACATGTACTCCCTGGAGGAGAGGAGGGAGAGAGGGGATATGATAGAGACATACAAGTATCTTGCAGGGAGGAACAGGGTGCAGGAAAACACTATTTTTAAAGCGAAAAAGATGTTCCAGGACTAGAGGGCATGGGATGAAGTTGGAGGGAGGATGATTCAGAGGAAACATGAGAAAGAATTTCTTCACAGAATGGGTGGTGGACAAGTGGAACACCCTGCCAGAGGAAGTGGTGGGGGCTGAAACAATCACGGGATTTAAGAATGCATGGGATAGATATAAAGGAATTCTGGAGGTCAGGGGTAAGGGGCAACAGACTTCTAGGAAAACAAACTGAACTTACAAGCTCAAATGGGCAGACTGGGTGGGCCATAGGCCCTTATCTGCCGACACTGTCTATGTATCTATGTATGTGAGGCACTACCCAAGGACAAAGATCATTCGCCTATCGGGCATCCAACTGGCTCAACTCTCTTGGCAGCGACATAGCAACCGCTCCAACACTCGGCCTCTTCAAATCCAATCTGCGTCTATCACTGCTTGTATCCTTCAATTGCCCATCTTAACATTTCCACCATTTCAGCTGCAAATGCCCCAGTACCCAGCACTTACAATCAGTGTTTGCACCCCTAGCACCTTACCTGTCATATTCCCTCAACAAGGCCTCCTGGCTGCACTGTCTCCCACCCTCACCCACCTTCCCCCGTATCTCCACTCCTGCCCCCGCCCCAACCACCTCATGTACTCCCCCTTACCCCATGTACCTCCTTCCCCCTCTTGATCTCCTACCCTCACTTTCCCCACCACCACCCCCCTTCCATTTTCTTGCTCATAGCTCAAGTCTTTGTACTGGTTATTACATGTCTGTAAGTCAATGATTATATGTTTGTAACTAAAAATGACTGTTACATACGCTGACACGGAATCTTTGTAAAAGAGCCTTGGCTCAAAGGTATTGTAATCCTAGATTGAAATAAATAAAAAAAAATTAATAAAGTGAACGGTTCTCACTCATTCCGTTTTCAACTCTACAGAGGTATCCGACAGGGATGTCCCCTATCCCCTTGCCTATTTGCTCTGTTTGTGGAACCTATAGCTCAGCTCTTGAGGCAAACCGAGCATCTATAGGGATACAAAATAGAGGAGACTCAACATAAATTAGCGTATTACACAGATGACCTCTTGCTATGAGTTACAAGACCAGAGAGGTCTCTACAGACTCTGTTTGACATCCTCTCAGAGACTGCCCAGCTGACTGGTTACACCATTATCCAGAAGAAAACAGAAGTGCTAGCGGTACAATACCTTCCTCCCCAAACTCTTTTGGATAAATATAGATACAAATGGCTTAAGCCGCATATAACATCTTTAGGGATAATGATCCCCCCAAATCTCTCTACTTTATACAACTTAAATTATGACTCATTGTTTAGACAAGTTCAGGCCGATCTTAAATGATGGTCTCCTCCTCTACCATTTACAATATTAACTCATATACATTCGGTTCAGTTGAATACTCTCCTGAAATTCTTGTATCTTATGCAAAATATTCCCTTGCTCCATACCTTGAAAGACCTTAAAAGATGGGACAGAGCAATTCAAACTTACCAATGGAAGGAAAATATACCTGGTATAGTCCTGAGCAAGCTACAATTACCCAAGGAGAAGGGGGTCTTGGCTCTACCAAATATATACAAGTGCTAGATAGCCATGATGCTTACCCATCTGATAAAATGGCTATTGCCTTGAACACAGGAACCAGCATGGCTGAAATTATACAGCCAATTTTCAGACACACCCCTAAACTATATATCCCAATTCCACCCACAAATCCCCTCCCCCAACAAGCAGAACTGTGTTTTTTTACCAAAGCCATGCTAAAATGTTGGTTGCACTTTCTGGCTCGCCTGGAAAACAGATATCCAGCTAAGTGGATGAATATCCCAGTGAAAGACTCAAAATTTGCTCCAGCTCACTCAGACACAAGATTTCGCAATTTGCTTGAATTAGGCCTGGGAAATACATATCAGTTCTATGATAAAGGTATTCTGAAATATTTTATTTAACTGCAGAAGGAATGCCTACTACCACAATAGGATTTATTTCGCTATCTCCAGATTGGACATTACTTAGAAGCTGAGCTAGGACTTGACATATTGGATCGAACAGTTCCAGAATTAGGTACATTTATTTCCCATATCCAAGACAATCTAGAAGTGACACCTTCAATTGAAATGGAGGCTATCCAGCTAGCATGAGAATCACACCAATCTATCGAACTGACACCGGAAGACTGGTTACACATATGGAGAAGGCAGCACAAGACCACTAGATCATATACCTGGAGCGAGTTCGCCTGGAAAATTTCCATTCGCTACTTCCACACCCCTTAAATTACAGCTAAATATTCCATCATGAAGGATGCCTCAAGTTAGAGGAACTGTGGATGTCTGAAGGCCACACACGCCCACAGTTTATGATTTTGCCCCCTTCTATCTCCCTTTTGGAAAGATGGGTAAACAAGTAATAGAATTATTCCCCACTCTAAGAGCCTTAACTCCAGAAATGGCCCTGCTTCTTCACTACCCAAAACAGATTAGACAAGCCCAGCAAACTTACTTAGTTTACATTTTATTGGGAGCAGCTAAAAAAGTCATAACTCAACTCTGGCTCAGACCAAATATTCCCACCAGGGTGGATTGGGAGAACGCCATATATGAAGTATATAAAGTGGAACATATGACTGCTAAATTATAGAACAATGTCCCAAGTATAATGAATAAATGGACTCCATGGTTCCTTCAGATAGGCCAAATCCGACCAGATATTGTAACCTAGGGAAGACCAGAGGGGTGAATCAGATTACGTGAGAGAGAATTAGAATGGCTAAATATAATATATGCCATAAAAGACCCAGCTGGCCCAGCCACAGTCTCATCCCTAGGATAACGGAAGGGAAATTCTTGGTATTAAAATACTGTAAACTCAGGATAGACTGTTTAATTATATCCCCTTTTACTTAGAATGTATAGTTCAATCAGGTGCAGATCAGATGAAGAGGAAATGTTGAGAGAACCTGTAAAGATCAACATTTATATATCTAGTATAAATCCTAAAACAGAAGCTATTGATGATGTGATAACAATGCCTACTTAAATGTACAAACTGACCCTCTAAATGTCTGTCAAAAAGATACATAAAAAGTTCTAAAAAAATCATTGTTATTTAAACTAAGGACACTTTGAAGCTTAAGGGGGGTTGACAGTGTCCCTTTAAATGCAAAATTTGCCTATTTGGAGATGACATCAAGCTTTGTGGGAGGGTAGACACAGCAGAAGGGTTACAAGACCTAAAGAAAGATCTGAAAAAGCTAGAGAGATGGTCCTGGATTTGATAGCTTGGTTTCAGTGCAAATAAATGTAAAGTTATGCACACTGGAGCAAAGAATCCAAGGACTGAGTACAACCTGGGAGGGCTCAGGGTGTATGCATCAGAGGAGAAGGACCTGGGAGTGATGACACACTCCACATAATGTAGAAAAGCAGCAGCAAAGGCAAATAAAATGTTGGGCTGTATTGCTGAAAGGATCAGCAGTAGGTGAAAAGGTGTAGTATTGTCCTTGTACAAGTCATTAGCGAGGCCGCATGAGGAGTACAGTGTACAGTACTGGTGCCCATGCCTTAAAAGGGACATAAGCCTGCTGGAGATCATCCAAAGGAGGGCAGTGAAGATGATCAAGGACTAGCAGGGTGGAATGTATGAGGAGAGATTGGAGACCTTGAACATGCATTCCCTGGAGCAGAGAAGGGAGAGTGGGGACATGATTGAGACCTTCTAGTATTTGAGAGGAATAAATATGGTGGACATGGAGGGTCTCTTCAAGTTTAGTGGGAAACATAACATGAGGGGACACAGTCTCAAACTGGGGGGCGGGAGGTATAGGAGAGAGTCTAGGAGGCACTTCTTCACAAAGAAGGTGGTGGCAGCTAGGAATGTGCTTCTTAAGGAGGTGGTTTCATTTAAAAAGGCAGGAAATTTCAAGAGCAGTTGAGACAGAGTTAAGGGGAAAACAAGGGTCAAGGGAGGGGCAGACAGAGGAAAAGGGCAGATTGGGGGTAGGCTCAGTAGCTTATGCTGAGGACCCTGAAATACGAGCAGACTAGATAAACCTAATGGCCTTATTCTGCTGGCTTCATTGAATGTTTATATGTTTATCTCATTGTGCCTATCTGCATAATGCTAGCTCCAGTATCCAGTGATTAGGGCTACTGAAGGAGGGCTACTAGCAGATGAGCGAATGTATTTTGGCAATATCAAGTAGGGCTATCATCTCATAAAGGCAAATGTCATAATTGTGATTAGACAATATCGCACATGTGAAAAGGGTGACTGCGGAAAAAGGACTACTTTCCAAAATGGTGATTCCCGAATGCGCACGCACACACACATGACAACACACACAGGCAACATGCGGGGGGTCGCAGTAGCACACAAAAACCTAAAGCAGATACTCCCCCAGATGGGACACCACATACCCCCGGCTGCACACTGGACCACCCAGACCATCCTCCTCCCCCTCCTCCGCCCCATCCATATTGACCACCAACCCATGCTCCCCCCCACACATATGCTATGGTGCATGGCCAGTGAGGGTCCAGCAAGCCGCCATTGTGGCACACACCATAGGATGCCTGCCTCTGTTACAACAGTGGTGCATCGAGGGCTATGTGCTGGGGGTTTGAAACCCACATGCTGCAACCTGCTCTCCACACCTCCACCCCAACAAAATACACCATGCTGCAGTCAAGCAGGCTATGCGGTGTACCACTAGAAACACCACAGGTTGTGACACTAAACACAGTGTGCTGGACACCAGGAACCACAACTCATATGGCATTCCACCTGACCCATTGTCACCTTAAAGGGACCACAAGTGAAGGTACAGGGGTTCCTACAGTAGAGCGACCTGAAAGATGGCTGATACCCAGTTTCTCAGCAGCCAAAAGGGAAAACCATTCCTTGCACACAGTGGCTTTCTGTACTGGTGTGACAAGGAGGTAAAGGCAAAGGTTTACTGGAGGTGCATGCAGGATCACAAATATGGGTGTCCTGCAAGCATGACAGTGGCCTGCGGAGAACTGTGTCCTGCTATTTTCTACCCAGCAGTCCCTACAGTACCTGGCCAGTTATGAGGATTGGTTCCTTGATGGGATCTTCGGCTGCTAACAGCCGCTTTTCAGACAGCTTTATACAGTACATGGGATGAGTGCGGGTGTGGTAGTGCCAGTGGTTTTACTATAGCATGGTGACGCCTTTCCTGTCGACATCCCCAACAGTGACAAACACAATGCCGAGTGTCGGCATTGTTCTGTTGGGGATATCTCTGTGTTTTCTTCGGGGGACAGTGCCCCCTAGAACTACCCATGTGGGGGGCTCCACCCCCTCACACCCCGGTCTCTATAGATACAACTCCAAGTTCAAGTTGTCTTGGGGAGGGGGAGAAACACCAGGAAATGCAGTACTGGTATCAGCATGGACCATCACAGCGAACTGATGCTTTTCGGTGAATTCTGTCTCTGTGATGGACTTTGCTGTGGCAGTGTTGACGTTCAGTCAGTATACCAGTGCCAGCAATGTACATGCTGATGCTGGCATGCATGGAAAGGGCTTACGTGCAGGTCTTTGGTGAGGTGCGGCGGCTTGTAGATGGGATGCAACCTAAAACAGCACTCCTTGATTTTGAGTGGGCAGCCTGGTGTGTCCTCAGCTCCATCTTTGATAGTGCTGCCCTCAGGGTTGTTTCTTCCATTTCTGCTGGGCAGTCTGGTGGAACATCCAGCAGATCTCTGAGGTGCACATGAGGTATGCCAGGGATGAAGAGCTTGCCCCTTCAAGTCCGAATGCTCCTCACCCTGGCATTCATGCCCATTGGCACCGTAGAGGAGGCATACAGTGAACTCCTGGACCAGCCCTTCTACAGGACAAATGAGGAGCTCTTGAGGCCCATTCTGGAGTACCTGGAGGTGATGTGGGTTGGGTGGGCCATTGGCAGGATGGCTCACAGATGACCAATGTTCCCCATATCACTGTGGAACATGTACGAGCCAGCGCTCACTGGCTTGGCAAGGACCAACAGTGCAGTGGAGGGCTGGCACTAAGGATTCAGCACCAGGCTTGGTGCCAGCCACCCCAGCATCTGGCAGTTCCTTGACTGCATCAAGGAGAAACAACATATGAGTGAAGTCTGCATGGAGCAGCTGCTTTCTGGGTCTGGGGCTGCACAGCAGAAAAAGACCCATCTGGACCTTGCCAAGTGCATAGAAGCCATCATGGCTGAGTACACCATGCACAGCACACCCAACTACATGTGTGGGCTGGCCTATAACTTTCAGCTACAGTTGTAGTCAGGTGTGCCACTGTCCGCACAGACAGCCCTGCTCCATGGTGTAGTCTGTGGCCCAGTCCAGTCCACTCCTGCTCCTGTGCCCCTCATCTGCCAGCCTGCATGGTGTGCTGAACCCCCCATCCCCTTTACCTCTGCACACCCAGGTGCCTCCATCCCTGGTGCACCCTGCTGTGCCCCTCCCACACACCCCTGTCCTCTGTGTCCAGCCATGCACTGTGTACTGAGTGTTGTTGTTGGTCATGCTCCCCGTGGTGGTGATAGCGGTCTGTTGTCTGTCCGGTACCATTGTTTTCCAGTGTCTGTGCATGTCCCCATCCTCCTCACATGGTGCTCCTCCCTCCCCCATTGTGTACCTTCTGTCGGGTCTCCTTCATTACATGGTGATGGTGGCAAATCTGCCCCATTCACCGTTTTGACGGTCACACCTGTTCTGACCCACCATTCTGGCTTTCCGGGTTTTGCCTGTGCCCTTTTGGTGATTGCCCTTCCAAGAAGACCCTTCTCACATAGAACCACTATCTCCACAATGATTTCCTGATTGTGTGCTGTAGAAACGTAGAAACAGAATTTGACAGCAGATAAGGACTGCTTGGCCCATCCAGTCTGCCCATTTTCCCCTACCTACACTATTACATCAGACCTTGCCCAATCTACAGCTTTCTTCTTCCCCCTTCCTTTCCACTATGATTCCTTTATGCTTATCCCATGCATTGTTGAATCCCGTCACTGTTTTTACTCCCATCACCTCTGCTAGAAGGCAGTTTCGGGAATCCACCTCCCTTTCAGTGAATAAATACTTCCTCACAGCTCTCTGAGTCTAACCCATCCAACTTCATAGCATGTCCCCTTGTTCTTAAGCACATTTTCTTCTGAAAAATGCTCCCACCCTGTACTTTATTTACCCCTGTGAGGTATTTAAAGGTATCTATCATATCTCCCCTCTCCCTCCTCTGATCCTGGGTCTACATATTGAGGTCCTTTAGTCTTTCCTCACAGGGCCTCTGATGCAGACTTTGCACCATTTTAGGTGCCCTCCTCTGGACCACCTCCATGCTACTGCATGTCCTTCTGAAGAAGCTGTCTCTAGAACTGGACACAATACTCTAGATGGGGTCATACCAGCTATCTATGTTAGCAGTAATACCTGACAGGGTGGGTAGTATTGCTCAATACTGCCCACTTCGGAGGGTATTACTGCACTTAGAAAATGGGCCATAAGTAATATTGTTAGTGAAATTAAATAAAAGATTAAAAACAGGCCTAATTAATGTTAAAAAATAGAATAAAAACAAATTTCCCTTGTAAAGTAGTCCCTCTACAATATTCTACCTGGGTGAATCCCCCTTGGAGTGCATAGTCCGGGCTCCTTTCTCTGCTGTGGTAGCTTCTGTCCTCGCTCGCTCTGTTCAGATCCAGCCAGAATCTGCTGTCTCAGCATACAAGCTATTGGAACACTTGCTCCAAGCCCCCTTAACACAAAACAACAAGTTTCCTTTCCATACTAACAGTTCTATGCGTACTTTGTTGATCCAGTTCTATGTGTACTTTGGTTTTATGTGCAGTTGATGTGATAAGGGCTTGGTACATCTAAAAGGCAGAACATCACTGATTGTTTTTAAAGGTAGCAGAAACAAAGGTTCTGCCCACCCATCCTACCCCCTAATCCCACTCACCCCAGGGTCATTCTCCTTTATAGGGTCTACATGGGCCCACCCCCTTCCTGCCTCTCCTAATTACAGAGGTGGTGCATAACATACAATACCTGTATTTCTATTTCATCCTGAGCCTCGCATTTACTTTTATAGCTGCACTGCCTAAGACTTGCCCGTATATTTCGTTCACAACCCCATACTTCCTGCCTACACGTAGGCACATTGGGGCAAAAAAAATAGTTTTACTTTTCTTTCAATTCCTTTACTTATCCTTCAATGCACACCTCTAGGACAATTGACCTCTTTTTTTTTTTTGTCTGCAAACAATCAACTCAGCCATGAATATAGTAGACTGTAGGCACTGTGGCACTCTTTCAGCAAAGTGATTGCTCGTAAGACTGATTACTGTCCCACATGCTGGGTACTCAGGGATCTACATTTGCAGCTCCGCTCCGTATGGGCTGAAATATCATACCTCAGGGCCGAACTCTGTACAATTGAACACCACAACAATCGACCAGCAGCACAAAACCCCATGCAGTACCACCTCTACCCCAAAACTCAATCAAACTAGGGGGTAGTGTTGTGCAAAATTGGAATATCTTGCTGAGCAAAATATTTTGCATAATTAACACATTACGTGAAATAATTCGCTTGGTGAAATGCAAAATTTTGCCCGCAACTGTGAGCAAAATTTCGCGCACAAGCCAGCGGAATTTTGCCTGCGGGTGAAACTTCGCCACTGCTCGTGGAATTATGCCACTTGCGGGTGAAATTCACCTCCTGCAGGTGAAATTTCGCCATCTATGCTGGACTGGTGGACTGCTGAAATTGCGGGCAAAATTGCGAAATTTCACCGCAGTTACATGAAACATTTCATGTGGCGAAATTGGTGATTTTGCCACAATTTCTCTGGCGAAATTTAATTTTGCTGAATCCCTACTAGGGGGTTAGCAGACAGTCAACAATCGTAAGTCACATTCCTCATTGTGAAGCCATGGTGGGCAAATGTGCATGAAATTGTTGCTACCTACTTCTAATAGGTATTTGCAGCTGTCATCTGAGCCTTCTGCAGTGGCACGGGATGATTCAACTCCTTACCCGAAGCATAAAACAAATAAACGTACCACAAAGGATGGCTCACCAACTAAACCCAACTAAAGATCTGTGCTGATCATAGCAGACTCTATGATAAGGGGAGTAGAGTCTTAACTTCAATATGGGCACTCTGCGGTCACGGTCAGATGCCTCCCTGGGACATCAGCCTAGAGGGACACTAGCTTCATTAAAAAAATAGTTCTCAACATGGCTAAGGATGTACACGTCTTAATACATATAGGGAAAACGACTTAGCTAGTCAAACGGTCGACGAAACAAAAACACAGCTGACAAACCTCGCCAATAAAGTGTCTTCTATTGCTTCCACTGTTTCCTTCTCTGAAATTCTGCATGTCTGGGGGGCAGATGGTAGCAGGCAGAAAGTCAGAAAAAAGGAAATCACAAACTTGAACACATGGCTAAAGGACTGGTGTAAGGAAAAGGGCCATCACTTGTGGGTGACTGGAGGAATTTCTGGGAGCAAGACTTTCAACTTCGATGGCCTACACCTCACAAAGGAGGGGACCCATGTACTCAGCCAGATGTTCAACATATTTATCAGTCATTTAAACTAGAGGAAGGGGAGAGGGCAACAGCACCCACTGCAGCGAAAAAGGTAGCAATTGCCCCTCCCCATCGCCTACTAGTTCTGTAACAGGCCACACTGCAACAGGCACAAGCAAAGACTAAACAGGTACAGCCCAGGGCAATCAAATCAGATAGCATCATGAAAGTGGGGACACAGTGAGTGGGGAAAGCCAAAGCTAGGGGGCACTCTGTCTCAATGCCTGTAGCCTGGTAAATAAGATACCAGACCTCACTGCCTAAATAGCAGAGGCAAACCTGGACTGGGTCAATGTAATGGAGACTTGGTTCAATGAGAACCATTCCTGGGGTGTTGCTATCCTTGAGTACACTCTATTCAGGAGAGAGATCAAAGGGAAGAAGGGAGGGGGTGTTGCCATCTAAGTGAAGGAAAGAATCAAGGCCACAGAGGTACAGATGACACGATCTGAGTCTGAAGCCCTCTGGGTCACCCTCAGAGCTGAGGAAAGGTCACCCATTTGAGTGGGGGTGATCTACAGACCCCCATCTCAGCAGATAGATAGAGACAAGGAGATGCTGTAAACCAACCTAACAGTGGCCAATAAAAGTGACTTGTTGCTCATTGGAGACTTCAGTCTGCCAGACATAGATTGTTCCTCTTTCATGGCATTATCAGACAAGAGCAATGAATTCTTCATGGCTCTGGAACAGGCAGAACTAAAACAGCTGGTGCAGCAAACCCACCAGGGAAAATGCAATCCTGGACCTTGTACCATCAAACAGTACCTGGATCATGGATGTCAAGGAAGGAATCAATATAGGGTCAAGCGACCATAGGTCAGTCTGGCTCACAGTCAAAAGATACGAAGACAAAAGTCACACAAAACTGAAGATCATAGACTTCAGGAAGGATAACTTGAACAAAACGAAAACATACATTAGGAACAATCTCAAAGTTGTAGCTGGGGGAGACATGGAGGAAACCTGGAAAGCCATAAAAAGTGCAATCAATCTGACAGCAGCAGAATGCACAAAACAGATAAGTAAATCTAAAAGGAGGAAAAATCCTATTTGGTTTACTAAAGAAGTAGCTTTCAATATAATGGGAAAAAAGAGAATTCAAGAAATACAAAGAAACTAAGAAAGAAAACGACATGGAGGAATGTAGAACAAGACTCAAAGAAGCAGGGAATGCAATTAGGTTAGCCAAAGCCTGAGCAGAAGAAAGAATAGCAAAAGGGGGTTAAAAGGGGGATAAAACCTTCTACAGATATTTAAGGGAGAAAAAAAAAGTAAGAGAGGTATCTTAAGGTTGAGAACTAGGGAGGGCCAGAATGTTGAAACTGATGGACAGAAGGCAGGGGTTCTAAATGAATACTTCTGCTCAGTTTTTACCAAGGAAGATCAGAGACATGGACCAGTACTAAAGAATGAAGAACACTGCACCAGCAAAGCTGACACAAACCCCTTCACAACTGAAAGGGCCCTAAAAGAATTAGCAAAATTAAAAACTGATAAAGTTATGGGACCTGACAGTATCCGCCCAAAAATATTAAAGGAACTCAAGAGAAGAATTTTCCACCCCATTAGCAGACCTCTTCAACAAGTCACTGGAGAGTGACACAGTACTGGATGACTGGAAAAAAGCCACGGTGGTACTGCTGCACAAAAGTGACAGCAAGAAAGATGCTGGAAATTACCGTCCAGTTAGCCTCATATCAGTGGTGGGGAAAATTATGGAAATATTACTGAAAGAAAGAATTGTACAGCATCTAGAAGCTACTGGCCAAACAGACCTAAAGCAGCATGGCTTCACAGCGGGGAGATCATGTCAGACAAACATGATTGATTTCTTCATTTGGGTGACCAGAATGGTGGACCAAGGAGGTGCAGTAGATGTAGTATATCTGGACTTCAGTAAGGCTTCTGACTCTGTTCCACATAGGAGGCTGATAAATTATTTGGAACACATAGGAGTGAGACATAAAATAGTACGCTGGATTAGAAACTGGCTCCAAGGGAGAACTCAGAGAGTGTTAATAAATGGCACTCTGTTGGAGGAACGAGTGGTGACCACCAGAGTCCCCCAGGGATGGTGCTGGGGCCAATTCTATTTAACGTATTCATCAGTGACATCGCAGAGGGTTTGCAAGGAAAGGTATGCCTGTTCGCAGATGACATCAAGCTCAGCAACAGAGTAGACACGCAAGTGGGGGTGTGACAGAAACGATCGTTGATCTAAAAATAATTAGAAGAATGGTCAAAACAGTGGCAGTTGAAATTCAATGCCAAGAGGTGCAAAGTTATGCACCGAGGAGGAAGAACCTAGCCTAGAAATATACCTTAGGGGGAACAGCTGACTGAAACTAAGATAGAGAGGGATCTGGAGGTAGTCATCTCTGACGATTTAAGAACAACCAGGCAGTGCGAAAAGGCGACACAAAAAGCTAGCAGCATTCTTGGATGCATAGAAGGGGTATCACAAGTAGGAAATGTGAAGTGATAGTTCCCCTGTACAGGTTCTTGGTGTGGCCTCACCTGGAGTACTGTGTCCAGTTCTGGAGACCATACCTCAAGAAGGATAAGAATCACTTGGAAACATAGAAACATAGTCTTTTACGGCAGATAAGGACCACTTGGCCACCCGGTCTGCCCATTTCCCTTCCTATTGAATAATCTGCAGATCCTAGCTAACCAACAGCCTACTTCTTCCTACCCCCCACCAGAATTGCCTTATATCTGTCCCATGCATTCTTGAATTCCCCTACTGTTTTTGACCCCAATGACCTACTCAGGAAGGCCGTTCCATATGCCCACCATCCTTTCTGTGAAAAAATACTTTCCCAAGTTGCTCCTAAGCCGTCCCCCTCTATCTTCCAAATATGTCCCCTTTTTCTTGCACATCTGTTTTTCTGAAAGATGCTACCCTGTTGGACTTTGTTGATTCCCTTGAGGTACTTGAAAGTTTCTATCATGTCCCCCCTCTCCCTTCTTTCCTCGAGGGTATATATATTAAACTCTTTTAGTCTCTATTCATATGGCTTCTGCTGCAAACCTGCACCATTTTAGTTGTCCTCCTCTGGACTGCCTCCATCCTGTCTAAGTCCTTGTGGAGGTGGGGTCTCCAGAACTGCATGCAATATTCCAGATGGGGTCTTACCAACTGTCTGTACAGAAAGATAACAACTTCCTGTTTTCTACTGGTGATGCCTCTCCCTGTGCATCCCAGTATCCCCCCAACCCTCCTTACTGACACCACATTGCTACCTACATTAGGCCATCTGGTGTCCTTGGGTCCCTTTCCATTTCTGTTGTTGTTAGAACCCCCACCATTGTGTACTCTTCTTTTGTTTCCAGGTGCATTACTTTGCATTTCTTTGCATTGAATCTAAGCTGCCATACGTTTGACTATTCCTCCAACCTTGCCAAGTCCCTCTCATCCTTTCCACTCCCCTTGTGTATCAACCCTGTTGCAGATCATTGTGTCATCTGCAAAGAGGCATACTTTTCCTTCCAGTCCCTCTGCAATGTCACTTATATAGACATTAAAAAGGACTAGAATCAGTACTGAACCCTGCAGTACTATGTTAGTAACCCCCTTTTCTTCAGAGTGGACTCCATTTACTATTACCCTCTGTGTCCTGTTGTCCAGCCATTTTTTTTACCCAGGCTACCATCCTGGGATCCACTCCCAGGCTGGCTAGTATTAATCTTTTGTGTGGGACTGTGTCAAATGCCTTGCAAAAGTCTAGGTAGGCCATGTCCACAGGCCCTCGCTGGTCTACTACTTTGGTCACTCAGTCAAAGAAATCTATTAGATTCATCGGACATGACCTTCCTGCTGTGAATCCATGCTGCCTTGGGTCCTGTGCTTCACTGACCTCTAGGTACTCAACAATTCTTTCTCTCAGAAGTGATTCATTCATTTTCTCTACCACTGAGGTCAAACTAACAGGTCTGTAGTTTTCTGCCTCTGCTTTGCTCCCACTTTTGTGAAAGAGAATCACATCCACCCTCCTCCAGTCCTCAGGTACCACACCATCATCCCATGATTTGTTAAAAAGGGTAGTCAGTGGTGTCACTAGTTCTCCCCTTAGTTCTTTTAGAATTCTTGGGTGAATCCCGTCAGGTTCCATTGCTTAGTTTACCTTCAGCTTTAGGAGTTCTTTCTGGACCCTTCCTCTGTGAATGGACTGGTATCAATCCCCCTATACAGAGTGCTTCTATTGATTGGTTTAGGTTCTTCCCCCTCATATTCTTTAATGAATACTGAACTGAAGTATTCATTCAGTATCCCTGCTTTTTCACTGTTACCCTCTGCACACCCACCCTCCTCTTTATTAAGCCTCACTATCCCTCCCTTGGTCTTCCTTCGCTCCCTAATGTACCTATAAAAGGTTTTATCCCCCTTCTTAACTGAATTGGCTATCTCTTCCTTGGTTTGGGCCTTTGCTATTCTGACTGCCTTACCCACTTCCTTCTGCTTTAACTGGTACAGTTCTCTGTCCTGCTCCTTCTGTGTTTTCTTATACTTCCTGAATGCTATCTTTTTCTCCCTAACCTTCTCCTCCACATTTTTTGGAAACCATAGTGTTTGTTTCCTTCATTTTGATTTGTTTATTTGCTTCACACAAAGGCTTGTTGCCTCTGTGATGGCAGTTTTGATTTTTCCCTATTGTTCCTCCACCCTTCCTTCTTGCTCATTTGCTAGTGCTTTTCTGAGGCACTCTCTCATTTTGTCAAAGTCAGCCCTCCTAAAGTCCAGTATACTCACTTTTGCATGGCTTGACTCTATGGCTGTGTTTATCATGAACCACACTGTTTGGTGGTCACTTGTTCCCAGATAGCTACCCACTTCTAAATCTGAGATCCTCTCTCCGTCCCCGTTTGAGAGTACCAGGTCTAAGATTGCTCCCTCCTAAGTGGGTTTCAACACTAGCTGTCTGAGGCATGCTCCTTGTAGGTTATCAAGAATGACCCTGCTCTTGGATATGGCTGCAGCAAAGGTGCTCCAGTTAACATCTGGCATATTTAGATCCCCCGTCATCAATATCTCCCTTTTGTCTGCATCATTTCCTTGTCCATTTCCTCCCCCTGAGACGAGTGTCCTTATACAACCTCTGTGTGAATTGTGGTGCCATTTTCTGTCTCCAGGGTGACCCACACTGCCTCTTCTCCTCCCTGTTTAACTTTAGTTCCATTGCTTTGATCCCTTCCCTTACATAGAGAGCTACTCCTCATTCTCTTTTACCATCCATGTCCCTCCTGTTGATTGGGTACCCTCGTATGTTGATATCCCTGTCATGGTTCTTTGTGTACCATGTTTTTGTGACTGCCACAATATCCAGGTGTCCCACTTCCATCAAGGCCACTAGTTCAGTGAGCTTGTTACGAAGATTATGGGCATTGGTTCTCATTGCCCTCCATTTTGTCATGGCCTTACTCCTTTTAGCCTTATCCTTGACCATACTGCCTTTGCCTTTTTCTCCATTTACTACTGTCCTTCTCCCTATCGACTTCTCTACCTTGGTGTTTACCTCGCTAACTACCCTGTTTTGTGTGGGGGTGCTGGGATTTCCCAGCTCCTTTTCAGTGCCTTCCCCTTGGCTAGTTTAAATGCTTGCCATTGAAGCATTTAAACCTATTACCTAGGATCCTGGTTCCTCTCCTGGACAGGTGCAGACCATCACATCAGCATAGGGCTGTGTCCCTCCAGGTGGATCTTCAGTCCCCAATGAATCAAAAACCCTGTGTTCTGCACCAGTTTTTCAACCATTCATTCAATCCCATGGTGCAAAGCACCCTAGGCTCACCCATGCCATAGACAGGCAGCACCTTCAAGAAAGTTACTGTGCGTACTACTTGTCTAAGACCCCTCTCCAACTCTAGAAACTCCTTTTGCACTGCTCTAATCCCATTCCCAGCCAAGTCATTTGTCCCTAAGTTGACAATGATGTCCAGCTCCCTCTCTTTTACTGCTGCTCTTGTGATCCTGAGGATTCACACCCTGTCCCTCCAAGCCATGGAACTGGGAAGGTACCTTACCTCACTCTGCCCTCCCTCCCTCCCTCCCTCAGTTCTACCATCTTAACAATTGAGTCCTCCACTAGGAGTTGTTTCCTTCCCCTGTGGGGTCCCATGCCACCTTCATGTGGGTCTCTTTTGTGAAGGTTCCCAGCATCCTCCTTGGTCTCCTCTGTAGGTGCTTCCATAAAGGAACCACTCTCCACCAGAATGGCATATGAATTGTGGAGAGATACAACTGGAGGGATGCGCCTCTGTTGCACCACCCTCACTGAGCCCACTGTTGTCCAATGGCTCCACTTTCTTGGCAACCTCTGAGGCAGCGGTCACCCTGGTGGTCCCTGGGTGGAGGAGGAGATCTCCCGAATCCTGGCCAACTCACCCTGGAGATGATCAACCTTCTCCCTCAGCCCAGAGAAGTGCCTGCAGATGGGACAACACTGCATCCTCCAGAATGTCTCATGGAAGACTGCCGCTCTGCAGCCACTGCACTGTACCGCTCCCATCATGTCTCATTTGTGACCTCTCACCTGTTGTTTTGTATGCTTAGTCTTTCCTCTTTCCATTTCCTTTTTTGTTTGTTTGTTGTTTCTCCCTACTTTCCTACTGCCTTTGTGCCCTTACAGCTCCTGCCCTTCCTGTTCTGGGATAGGAAGTTCATGTATTCCTCAGTAGTCTCCTTCTTACTTTCTCAGAGTCAGAACACTAGCAGTTGGGGGGGGAGAGCTACTTTTTTCCTTCTAGGATAGTGAGTCTTTTGTGCCTCTGTGATCATTCCCTTCCTGCTCCCAAACAGGAAGCTCCTGTTGTTAGTCAAATCCATTTCCATATAAAAGTGGAATTGGCTAAGGGGGGGGGATGCAGCAAGGTAGGGCTATAGACTCCCAGTAGTAGAGTAGAAAATTTCTAATAGCACCTCCTTCCTCTTGCTGCTCTCTTCCAGAAGCTAACTAAGGAAGTTTTAAATGCAAACACCTGGCTTTCTACTGCCCAAGCCACACACCCTAATTTACAGCTCTCCTCTTCACCTAGCTAACTGCACAGATAACAGTTCACTTCCCCCAACTCAGACAAGCACACTAACTCTCCTTTTTTTGTTTGTTTGTTTTTTACCCTAATTGAAGGTCCCAGTAGTAAAGTTCTAGTTCTTTAGTCCCAGTAGTAGAGTAGTAGGTTTCTAGCACCACCTCCTTCCTCTTGCTGCTCTGTCCCAAATTGTACAGAGAAGAGCTATGAAGATGATACATGGACTACACAAAGAACTGTATGAATTGAGATTAAACCATTTTAGGACGTACTCACAGGAGAGGAGAAGGGACGGGAGATATGAGAGACATTTAAATACCTCAAAGGTATCAACTCAGTTCAAACACAGGATCTCTTCAGGGAAAACATGAATACACAGACAAGGGGGCACAAAATGTGCCTGAAGGGAGGTAGCTTCAAAACAAACAGCAGCAAGTTTTTCTTCACTGAAAGGGTAGTGGAGCCCTGGAGCAGTCTGCCCTCAGTGTTTGTGTGGACGAAGACAGTGGGGGAGTTCAATCTAGCATGGCATAGGCACTTTGGAAACCTAAGGCAGCAAAGAAACTGGGAGGGGGGTGGCTTTCACAGACAAACTAGATGGATCACAAGGTCCCTTACTGCTGGCACTTTCTTATGTTCTTATGTACTGGTATACTATTGCTATACTTGCCAGTAGAGGGAACTGCAGTATATTGGAGTTCCTTCCTTACAAACACTAACCCCTCCACCTTGGTTGTTTAGTCATCATTCCACCGCCGCACCCACACACACACACAGACACTCTCAGGTGCTCCATTTTTATTTACTCTGGATCACATTTGAGTGTATCGTGTCTCACGTGCCAGTATTTCATTTTTATTTTCTCAGAATCCCATTTGACTGTATCATGATCGGGCAAAGAGACTACTGTTAGCATCAAAGTTGGAGCATAGTTGTCTGTTGTCAGCAGACAGCATCAGAGTTGGAGTCCAGTTCCAGTGTAGTGCAAGATCAGGCATGGCAGCCAATATATTTCAGCATGATAGCTGTACTACCAAATATGGTGACTTGTTTACAAACTTTTTCAAATGTGAGATTTAATTTTTTAACCCCACTTCTGTTTCTTTCTGTTTTTGGTGGTTGACAGGATTGCAGTTAATCAACAGGGTGATTGCTAAGCAACTCCAAGATCGAGCATAAGCAACAGGGTGGTTGGTAAGCAACTGGAAAATAAATGGCTGCGAGGTGGTTTGAAAATTGGAAATAGGCCATTACGAGAGTGTTACTGTTTATCCTACCTGTACATGTGTTGAACTAGTCAGTTGAGACAATTGAGTGGGTGCCTTGCCCTCTATGGCAGTGAGAAAAAACAGGCCTGACACAAATCTACTAAGAGTGAATAGTGCTGTGTACTGGTTGTAATCATACTTCTCTATTGCCGGTAACATTAAAATATTGTATATATAAAAAAAGTGGTTTATGTGTTGTGAGAGATTCACAGAGTAAAGAAAATGGTCAAATTTGTGGGTGTAGGGACTGTTATAAGGACTGAGGTGGGGGGGCCTCTCGTTCACTCTCTTGCTAAGCGAACAGAAAAAAATGGTGGCCACTGAATTTTGAATTCCAAACTGGCACACAGATACCAGTTTGGCACTGGGGCATAGGGGCTGGAAATTATTATTTTCAGGGCATCTATTGAAAGTTTATGTACCCCTCTGGAATGAGTATCAGTCAAACAGAGCCAAGGAAATGAAAAGACAATTTTCTAAATAGAAGCAACACCTCCTCTCTCTTTCTGCCTATGATACCCCTCCATTTGCACGTCAGCATCCCAGTTACCCTCCCTACTGCCTTGTCACACTTTCTGGCCACCTTTTGGTCATCAGATATTATTACCTGCAGGTCTCTGTTTTGCTTGGTGGTCATTAATACTACTCCACCCATTTTGTAATCCGTTCCTGGATTTCTGTGCCCCAAGTGCATTATTTTGCACTTTTTCACATTGAAACCCAGTTGCCATACCCTTGACTACCCTCTAGTTTTCTCAGGTCTCTACTCATCCTTTCCACCCCTAGAGTATCCGCAATATTGCAGATTTTGGTGTCATCTGAAAAGAGGCAGACCATCCATTCCAATTCCTCTACAATATTACTTATAAAGACATTAAAAAATACACATTCCAGCAGTGATCCCTGAGGCACCCTGCTGGTCACCCTCCCTTCCTTAGAGTGAACTCTGTTTACCACCACTTACTGTCACCCATCCCCTAACCAATTTTTTATCCAGTTTTTCACCTTTGGACCCATTCCTAAGCTACCCAGTTTGCTTACTAGTCACGTATGCAGAACGGTGTCAAATGCCTCACTGAAATCTAGGTAGGCCATGTCCACTCCTCCACCCTGATCTAATTCCTTGGTCACTCAGTCAAAGAAATATATCTGATTCAATTGAAATTACCTCCTCCCCATGAAACCATGCTGCTTTGGGTCTTGTAGCCCACTGGATTCAAGATATTCCATGATACTTTCCTTCAGCAGTGTTTCCATTAAATTTCCCACAACTGATGTCAGGCTGGCTGGCTGATAATTGCCAGCCTTCTCCCTGTTATCATTTTTGTGCAGTGGATTACATCCACCCTCCTCCAGTCCTCTGGAACCACTCCTTTTTCCAGTGAGCTGTTAAATAGAACTGTCAGAGGTGCACCAGTATTTCTCTGAGCTCCCTCAATACCCTGGGATGCACCCCATCTGGCCCCATTGCTTTGTCTACCTTCTAATTAGCAAGTCCCTTTAGAATGCTCACTTCCAAAAAAGTAGTAGTGTCCACCTCCCTCCCTCCTAACCTTTTGTTATATTTTTGTGGCCCCTCCACTTCTACTTCCTCTGTGAACATTGAAGAAAAGTATTTGTTCAGAATGTCTGCCTTTTCCTGGTCCCCCTCTGAAAAGTCACCCCCTTCCCTTTTTAACCATACAATCCCTCCCCTGGTCCTCCTCTTTTCACTTACATATCGTAAAAATGTCTTGTCCCCTTTTGTTACCTCCTAGGTTTTTTTCTCTTCAGTTTGTGCCTTTCCGCTCCTTCCTGCTTTCCCTACTTCCCTCTACTTTCTGTGATGCACCTCCCTATCCTCCTCTCCCTGCCTCTCCTTGTACCTTCTGAATGCTGTCCTTCTAGCTTTTATCTTTTCAGCCACCTCTTTTGAGAACTCTTTGCTCTTGCTTTTGTTCATTTGTTTGACGCTGAGGTTTGTTGCCTTTACTATGCTCCCTTTTATCTTTGCTCACTGTTCCTCCACCCCATGCAGGTCATCCACACCTGCTAGGTCATCCCTGAGACATTTACCCATCTTTTATAAATCTGCCATCCTGAAGACCTGGACCCTCACTCTTGTGTGGTTCGATTCCACAGCTATCCTTATATTGAACCACACCATACAGTGATCACTGGTCCCTAACTGGCCTCCCACCTTGGCTTCTACAACACTGTCCCTGTTTCTGAGTACCAAGTCAAGTATTGGCCATCATGATTGGGTTTACTGTAGTTTCCCCCTGCTGAGAGTCCAGGATGTCCCTGCTTCTAGCTGAAGCCACTGCAAGGAAGCTCCAGTCAACATCTGACAGGTTGAAGTACCCCACCAACAGCACCTCCCCCTTTTCTGCCATCTTGCCAGTGGTTTACACCAGTATCTTTTCTAATTCCTCCCTTTTTGCTGGAGGTCTGTAGATCACTCAAGTATGAATAGTGGCTCCATTCCCCATCTCCAGAGTGACCCTAGTACCTCTGCTTCTCCTGTATTCCCTGTATTTCCATGGCTTTTATGTTTTCCCTCACAGAAGCACCATTCCTCCTCCTCCTTTTCTTTCCTTCTGGTCCTTCCTGAACAGTGTATAGTCTGCTATGGCCATGTCCCAGCCATGGTTTTCAGTGCACCATGACTCAATAATGGCCACAATAGCCAGATCATCCTCTGCTGTAGAAACACAGAAACTTATAATTTGATGGCAGATAAGGACTGCTTGGCCAACCCAGTCTGTCCTTTTTTCCCCTACCAGCATTGTTACTGCAGACCATACTTGATCTACCGCTCTTTCTCCCTCCCCTCTTCCTTTCCATTATGATTACCTTGTGCCTATCCTATACATTCTTGAACTCCACCACTGTCTTCATCCCTTGCCACCTCTGCTTGAAGATTGTTCCAGGAATCAACCACTCATTCTCTGAAGACGTACTTCCTAATATCTTTCCTGAATCTACACCCCTCCAGCTTCATAGCATGTCCCCTTGTTCTTGAGCACCTTTTCTTCTGAAAAATACTTACCTCCTGTACCTTATTTACCCCTGTGAGGTATTTAAAAGTTTCTATCATATCCCCCTCTCCCTCCTCTCCTCCAGGGTCCTTTAGTCTCTTCTCATGGGGCTTTTGATGCAGACTCTCCACCATTTTAGTTTCCCTGCTCTAGACAACCTCCACTCTGTCTATGTTCTTCTGGAGATGTGGTCTTCAGAATTTCACACAGTACTCTAGGTGGGGTCTTACCAGAGATCTATACAGTGGTAACCCCATTTCCCTTTTTCTGCTGGTGATACCCCTCCCTATGCACCACAGTATCCCACTAGTCCTCCCAACTACCTTGTCGCACTGCCTAGCCACTTTTAGGTCATCAGATATTATTACTGTCAGGTCTCTTTCCTGCCTGGTGGTTGTCAATACCATTCCACCCATTTTGTACTCTCACCTGGGCTTCTGTGCCCTAAGTGCATTATTTTGCACTTTTTCACATTGAAACCCAGCTGCCATAGCCTTGACCACTCCCCTAGTTTTCTCAGGTCTCTGTTCACCCTTTCCACTTCTCCTGCCATGTTCACCTTTTGGAAATGTTGGTGTCATCTGCAAAGAAGCAGATCTTCACTCCCAGCTCCTCTGCAGTGTCACATATAAAGGCATTTAAGATAACTTGTGTCAGCACTGATCCCTGAGGCACTCCACTGATCACTCTCATTTCCTTGGAGTGAACTCCATTTACCACCACCCTCTGTTGCCTATCAAAACCAATTTCTTACTCAGTTTTCCACCTTTGAACCCACTACTAAGCTACCTAGCTTGCTTACTAGGCTCTTTTGTGGAACGGTGTTGAAAGCCTTAATGAAATTGAAGTAGGCCATATCTACCGCTCCACCCTAATCTAACTTCTTTGTTACCCAGTCAAAGAAATTTATCAGATTCATTTGAAATGACCTCCTCCCTGTGAAACCATGCTGCCTTAGGTCTTGTGACCTTCTGGATTCAAGATATTCCAAAATCCTTTCCTTCAGCAGTGATTCCATTAATTTTCCCACTATCAATGTCAAGCTGATTGGCCTATATTTGTCATCCTCCTCCCTGCTGCCACTTTTGTGTAGTGAGACTATATTCACCCTCCTTCATCCTTCAGAACCACTCCTTTTTCCAATTAGCTGTTAAACAGGACTGTTAGAGATGTATCTAGTATTTCCCCGAGCTCCCTCAGTACTCTTGGATGGGTGTCCCGTGATGTCGGCAAATGCAAAATGATGAGACCAAAAGTCGGTGAGGGAATTACAGCAAGGACAAAATGACGACAAATGTTTTACTCCCTCCAGAGGTGCTATGACTTCAAAATTGGTTAATTAAGTAAGGGAGTGTGGGGACCAAAGCCCCCGGAAAAAGAAAAAAACGTTTGTGTCCTCACCAAAATTCCATCACAATTCTGGACTCACCATTACGGAGTCTCCCTTATCACATAGAATCCCTTGGATGCATCCCATCTGGTCCCATTGCTTTGTCTACTTTCAGATTAGTGAGTCCCTTCAGGACTCTCTCCTCCAAAAGAGGACTAATGTTCACCTCCCTCCAAAGCTTCTGTTACTTTTTTTTGTGGTCCTTTCCCTTCTTCCTCTGTAAACACTGGACAAAAGTATTTGTTCAGGAAGTCTGCCTTTTCCTGGTCCCCCTCTGCACAGTCCCCCTTTCCCTTTTTAACCTTACAATCCCATCCCTTGTCTTCCTGTTTTCACTTATATACCTAAAAAATGTCTCATCTTCTTTGTTACTTCCTGGGCTATTCTCTCTTCTCTTTGCACCTTTGGGCTTCTTACTGCTTTCCCTGCTTCCCTCTGTTTACCCAGATACACTTTACTATCCTCCTCCCTCTGCATCTCCTTATACCTTCTGAATGCTAACCTTTTTGCCTTTACCCTTTCAGCCACCTCTTTTGAGAACTGTAGCAGTCTCTTTTTCACCTTGCATTGGTTACTTGTTTGACACAGAGGTTTGTTGCCTTTACTATGGGCCCTTTAAGCAAAGCCCATTGTTTCTCTACCCCATCCAGTCCATGACCCTTGCCAGGTCATCCCTAAGTCATTCACACATCTTTATAAATTCTGCTTTCCAGAATTCCAGGACCCTCACCCTTGTGTGGCTCAATTCCACAGCCATCCTTTTATTGAACCACACTGTACAGTGATTACAGGTCCCCAGGTGACCTCCACCTTGAGGTCAACAATACTGCCCCTGTTAGTCTCTACCAGGTCCACTATTGGCCCATCACGAGTGGGTTCACTGACTAGTTGCCTGAGGAATGCCCCCTGCAGATAGTCCAGGATGTCCCTGCTTCTAGTTGAAGCAGCTGCTGGGAGGCTCCAATCTACATCTGGCAAGTTGAAGTCCCCACCAGCAGCACCTCCCCCTTTTCTGCCATCTTGCCCGTGACTTCCATCAATACCTTATCTAGTTTATCCCCCTGTGATGGAGATCTTTAGATCACTCCATTGTGAATAGTGACTCCATTCCTCATCTCCAGGGTGATCGACAGTACCGCTGCCTCCCCCTGTATTCCCTGTATCTCTGCTGCTTTTATGTTTTCCCTCACAAAAAGCACCACACCCCCACCTTTCCTTCCTACCCAGTCTTTCCTGCACAGAGTATAGCCTGGTATGGCCATGTCCCACTCATGACTTTCAGTGCACCATGACTTTGTAATGGACACACTAGCCAGGTCGGCCTCTGCCACGATGGCCTCTAGGTCCAGAATAATTTCCTAGACTTTTAGCATTTGCACACATGGCCCCACTATGCTTGTTGCCCCCCCTTTTTCCTTTTTGCCCTACCTCCACCCTCTCTTTTTAATGTGTCCATTCCCTTCCCCTTCTATGTCTACCATACTGTTTCCTTTATTAATTTTCACCCTAGGGGAATTCAACTCCCACTGGGTTTTCCTTACTCTTGATTCAGCTTGTGGGTGGGGGAGTAGATTCTGCCTCCCTGATTCCTTCTGCCACCCCTGTTGGCTAGTTTAAATGTTCATTGAAGTAACATTTAAACCATCCACTGATAACTGCAGTTCTTCTCCTGGATAGATGCTGGCCATGACTCCTGTATAGGCCTTTTTTTCTCCTAGTTGGGTCCCCACTCTCCAGTGTAGCTGAACCCCTCCTCAATGCACCATTTTTTCAGCCATGAGCTGAAGCTCCTGGTGTGGAGATCCCTCTCCTTACCCCTGCTGTAGACAGGCAGCATCTCAGAGAAAGCCACTGAGTGAGCTACCTAAGACACCTCCCCAACTCTCTAACCTCTCCCTGCACTATCACAGCCCTGTCCCTAGCCAGATCATTAGTCCCCAGGTGGACATACATCCAGTTCTCCCTCCTGTTCTGCTGCCCCAGCGATCCTCAGGATCCACTTCCCATCCCTCCAGGCTGTGGCACCTGGGAGGCACCTAACCTGCCCCCTTTCCTATTCCCAAATCTATCTCCCTCACAGTTGAGTCCCCCACTAGAAGTTATATCCTCTTCTGTGGTCCTCTTCCACCCTCCATGGCATCTTGACTATGGAGGGCCACCACATCCTTCCTGGTCACTACCACAGGTGCCTCCTTTCAACAGTCCTGCCCACCAGAGCAGCGTAGGAATTAGGCAGTGGTACTGGTTGAGGAAAGTGCCCCATCCCACCACTCCATCCTGCCAGATCCTGCCACAGTCTAGTCATTCCTCCTCACTGACATCCTCTGAGATAACAGTGGCAACCTTGGTGGGCCCTGGGTGGGGAAGGAGATGCCCTGAATCCTAACCAACTCAGCCTGGAGTCTAGAAACATCCTTCCTCAACCCAGAGAGGTGTGTGCAGATGTGGCAGCAACTCAGCCTTTAGAAGGTTTCTCTGAAAACTTCCACCCCATAGTCACTGCACTGCATTGCACTGCACCATTCCCAACATTCATAACTTCTGTTCTTCATGCACTAGCTGGAAGTACTTTTGTACTCTTACTCCTGACAGAGTGTTTCTAGTTTCCCTTTCATTTGTTTGTTTCAATTTAGATTTCTCTAGGCTTGTTTAAATCTCTTTATACTCCTATCCTATATAGGGTGTTGCATCTATTCCCAGTTTTAGCCCAGCCTTGATCTTCAACCCTTCCCAGAAGTGACTGTTACACAGTAATGAAAAGGTTCTTGTCTTAGTTAACCGGCAGAGTCCTCCACTTCTCTGCTTCCTTCTGCTGACACCTATGATGCTAGTCACTTGTTCCACTTCTTCACTGTTCCACTCACTCACTGGGACACAAACGTGATGGACATGTTAGAGTGGAAGTACTTTTATAGTGCTCTTGTAAGAAGGCACTAAGCCTCTGTCGGCTCCACCCACTAGTTACGCATATGATTCACATGGCTTTCTGGATCTACTCACCCCAAGATTAAGCTCCCGACCTACGGTCACCTCATCACCTGTTACAATTTAAAACCCAAGTTTCAAGGTACCCCAAACACAGCCTACCAAGTTTCAAAGTTCTCCAAGCACTACTCACAGATCTATTCTTTTCTACCAGCTTAACCTGCTACTTTCAAGGGGAAGAGAAATATAAATAAATAAATAATATAAATATTAATATAACTTTATGGTAAAGCTAGGTGCTTTTACTCCACTCTGCCAGTAAAGTCTGATCTTCCACCTCAGGACCACAACCAACTTGAAATTTTAAATCTTCCTTTTGTAAGAAAGCATTAAGCCTCTGTCAGCTCCACCCCCCATTTACACATTTGATCCACAGGGCCTCCTAACTCTGCTTACCCCAAGTTTAATCTCCTGAGCTAGTTTCCTCCACACCACCTGTTATAATTTAAAACCCAAGTTTCAAGGCACCCAAAACACTGCCTACCAAGTTTTAAAGTGCCCCAAGCACAGTTTACAGACGTCTGCTTTTCTACTCATCCTGCTACTTTCAAAAGGAGGAGAAGTATAAATAAATATTAATATTTACTCCATGCTGTCAGTAAAGTCTGGTCTTCCACCTCAGGACCCCAACTAACTTGACCTTTTAAGTCTTCTTTCTGTTAGAAAGCACTAAGCCTCCATCAGCTCTACCCCCCCAATTACACACCTTATTCACAGGGCTTCCTGAATCTACTCACCCCAAGATTAAGCTCCTGAGCTACTTTCCCCCACAAGGCACAAGGTCATAATGTCACTGACAAAACTGCGCACATCAAGACTGCATGGCACGATACAGTGTCTAGCAACACCAGACTGATTTCCTTGCGCTTTGAGGGGGGATTTGGCCCCCCAGACCCACATCCCCCCCAGATCTATTATAATCAACTCCAAGGGGGTGTGGACATGGGGGCAAATAATATAATTGAAAAATAAAGATTCCCTAGAATGGAATCAAACCACTTCCCCAACCCCATCCACTGCTCGGTCGGGTGCTCTAACCACTCCACCATGGGAGCAGCTCAACTGAGCAACCAACCAGCAGTGACTACATCCACTTCCTTGTTGCTGGTGAGCATCAGGGGAGTGATACTTTCTATTGCTGCTATTCCCCTATTGCTGTAAACCCACATGCAGTAGTAGCAGCTCAGTCTTTCTGTGCGGGGGTATCATAAACGGTATTATGACCCGATAGGCTCCCACACCGCCTGTTACAATTTAAAACCCAAGTTTCAAGGTACTCCAAACACTGATAACAGATTGTTTCTTTTCTCCACACTTACCCTGCCACTTTCAAAAGGAAGAGAAGTATAAATAAATAAATATTAATATACTTTTAAGGTAAAGCTGGGTGCTTTCACTCCACTTTGTTAGTAAAGTTTAGTCTTGCCATGATGACCTCTAGGTCCAGATTCTTATTTTCTAGACAGCTAGCATTCACCCACATGGCCTTCCATATCATGTTTCAAATCTGCTTTTTGCACCGCTTTTTTCCTTTTGCTCTCCCTTTTCACACCTTTCTTTTTAATGCTCCCATTCCTTTCCCCTTGTATCTCTACCACCCTGCTCCCTTTATTAATCTGGACCCTAGGGAATTCCTGTCCCCTCAGGTTCTCCTTACTCTCTACTTCAGCCTCTTGGGAGAAGCAGTTTCTGACTCCCTGAATCCTTCTGCCACCTCCTTGGCTAGTTTAAATGTTCATTGAAGTAACATTTAAACTAGGGATGGGCTACCTAACTGGTAGCTGGAGCGGTATGTCAGGTATCATCATTTTTTGGTTGGATAGGGTAGTTCAGGTTATTTACTACCCTACTCAACCTAACAGTGCGCTTCACAGGTCAGGTCCTGTGGCCGAGGGTAATGGGGTCAGATAGCTGGTAATTAAAAAAAAACCCTTTTTCAGACAGTCTGTGGGGTCCTAGGAGTCTTCCGATGTACAGTCAGGCAGTACAGGCAGCCTGTGGGGTCCTCACACCAGACAGGAGCACATGACACCAGCCAGACAATCCGATTGGTCAATGCTGGTATCTGAGCTCCCTGTCTACTGTATGAGTGCACAGAATACATCTGGAACTTGAAGGGAGAGGGAATAAAGTGCTGACTGAGCCTGCAATTGTGATTCACAGCAAAGTTAACCTTAATGAAAAAAAAACAAGCACATCCACCTGTGAAGGAGGCTTGGAGGGGAGCATATGAACTTGGGAACTGAAGATGAAAATCAGGGGATTGCGTATGACTTGGGAGAAGGGGGGAATGTGCTCACTGCTGGCATCAGCTCTGAAAGCTATTCAGGCAGTATACACTGTGTACTGTCTGGTGCCTCAATCCCTTTTGTGACATACAGTACCTGTAGTACTACTCCATGTGCTTCAGTATAGTGAAAGTTATTTTAGGCTGTAGACACTGTCTGTTAGGTGCCCCAGCTCTGTGACATAGCTACTCTGTGTATTTGTACAGTATAGTAAAAGCAATTTAGGCTGTATACACACACACTCTCTCTAAGGTGCCCTGAGCCCTGTCTGTGACATATACTGTGTGACTCTGCAATATAGTGAAAGCCATTTAGGCTGTATACACGCACACACTGTTAGGTGCCCTGAGCCCGGTGTATGACATCTACTCTGTGTCTCTCTGCAGTATAGAGAAGCCATTTAGGCTGTATTACACACTGTTGTTGGTGCCCTGAGTCCTGTAGTGACAAAACAACTCTGTGTGTCTCTGTTGTACAGTGAAAGTCATTTAGGCTTTATACACACACATATTGTCTGTTAGGTGCCCCAAGCCCTGTGTGTGACACATAGCTGCTCTATGTCTCTGCATAAAGCCATTTGCACAGTATTACACACTGTTTGGTAGGTGCCCCAAGCCCTGTGGGTTGATGTATAGCTATTCTGTGTGTCTCCGCAGCATAGTGAAAATGGTTCCACCAAGCCGTATCAACAACAGAGTTGTCAACATACAGTGTGGCATGGTGACATCCTCAATGTGCCCCCCCCAGAATTTTAAGTTAATAAACTCTGAGTCTGAGTTTGTTCGAAGGGGGAGAAACACTTGCAAAATCAGTGACATTTTACCAGTGGACCATTACAGCAACAATTTTGAATTACATTGAAAATGTCACTGTAACAGCTTTCACTGTTGAAACTTCGCTGTTTCAATGGTATACCACTAAAAACAATTTAGGCTGTATTACACAGCATCTGTTAGGTGTCTCAAGCCCTGTCTGTGACATATAGCTACTCTGTATCTCTGCATAAAGCCATTTTGGCTGTACTACAGTATTACACAGTGTCTGTTAGGTGACCCGAATACTGTTATAGATACGTTCTGTTTAACACTTGCCTGCAGCATAGCAAGATCCATGGCTGTGTCTACTATATCTTGTATTTCCCAGTCTATGTCTACTAAAAGGAAGCACAATGCTGCTGCACATGCAACTGAAAAGGATGTGGACAATATGAATCCTAGCACTAATGAAGAAAATAGCAGCAATAATAACATCACCAGAACTGGCATTAGCTGTCCTCTTGAACCAAAAAAGCAAGTTAGCAATGAAATGATAGCAGAGTTTTGGAAAGGCCTGACAAGAGTAACTCACAGAGGTACTGAACATTTTGCCACATGTACTAGGATACTTCCAGCAGCTGATGCAGCATGCAAGGACAAGGAGGCATCCTCCTCAAATATAAGCTCAGATGCTGAGGCATTGAATGCTAATAACGATGGTGGTGACCATGGGAACTGTGAATGGGATCTCCCAGGCTATGTACCACATAACAAAGACAACACTTCCACTTCTTCCAAGTCTTGTGGCAATGAGGTCTGTACTCGTTTCGATGAGAGGTAGGAGAAGATGCTGTGTAGGGCATGAGAGGCAAGTGCAGAAAAAAATCATATGCTAAATGTAAAAATAAGAAGATGAGCATGAATGAGAACAAGTCATGTAAACAAGGAAATGGCAATACAGAGTTTCCTCCAGGTCCATTGCCAGTACAAGAAATAGTGCCAGGCACCATAGTACAAAGCACAAAGGGTAAATCTTCAGTGCAGAATTTATTTTACCTTGATTCTGCAGACAACTCTCAAGCTGCATGCTGTCTCTGCAAAAGGAGTGTCAGTTGTGTTGGCAAAGCGGAACATTTTGGAACACATTTTGGAACATCAGTAATGATACGGCATCCAAAGGAAAAACACCCAATTGAGTGGGGCAGAGCAAGGGACAGTGTGGTTGGTATGGGCAGTAGTGGAAGTGGTGGTGATGGTGACCATAGTGACAATGAACTGGAAGCAGGAACTGGCACCAAATCACTTGATGTGTCTTAGCAACCTTCCCAGACAAACATAGGTTGCTTTATTCTGACACCATCAAGTATTGCAAAATCCCACGGGACTAGTATTCCACATGCAAAAGGCATAAAAAGTGCAATCCCCCTAAAATTAATGTTTCTAGAACATTAAAATTTACCAACAAGCATCTAACATGCCAGTTGTTAAACAGAGCCATTGCAGAGCTGTTGGCTGATTGTCAACTCCCTTTTGCTTTGTTGCCCGAAAAGGTTTCCTCAGGTTAATGAAGTAGACTGAACCATGGTACACCATTACCTGCAGAATATATTTCTCAAAAAAGGCTGTTCCACAGTTGTATGACTTGATGTGTAGTGCAGTCATTAAATAGCTGAAACTGTCTGAGGTGCAACAGGTTCACATAACCATGGATAGATGGTCCAGCAACCAGTTTTCTACATAACTGACTCATTGGGCAAGATTTTAGTCAGAAAGTAATATTCCCCACTCTACTGTAAGTAGTAGGAAGCAAACTGTATTATGTGTCACCACTATTGAGGAAATCCACACTGCTCTGAATATTTTGCAGGAGCTGCAAAATCAATTCCAGAAATGGTTAAGTCTGTATTCCTCATCTCAAGGGTTCATAATATCAGTTCACTGTACTACGCAGCCAGTATAATGTTATGCTTGTGCAACTGTGTTAGTTTGGTTTCAGCCATTCGCACTCTCTGTTCCAGAGGAATTACCACCCTGTAAGGGTACGAAGGCAAGGAACCCTCAAAGAGGGTTCCACCCCTAGGGGTGCCGCAGGATGATTCTTGTGGCCAAAGGTACCTTAGGAATCCCCAAAAGAAATGTAGTACAAGCATATCCCAAAAGAATGAGATGCACGAAGCAGATGAGCAAGCAGTAACTGTGATGTAGTAGCAGTAACTGTGACATAGTAGTAGAGAAGCAGAGGCAGTTTGATAGCATAATGAGATGCTCAGTTTGATAACATAATGAAATGCCCAGGTTGCGTAGCATGATACTGATGGTTTATGTTGAAAAGTCAGGGGATCCTCCTAGGAGAGAGTGAACAGCAGGGGACACAATCCACCTCCATCCAACAGCGGAATCTACTTAAAGAAACTGGGGGACACTACTATGGCAACTAACAGTTATGACCTAAGACAACAGAGGAGAGGGAAAAAAAACTTTTGAGAAGGAAATCGCTGAGGATCCAAGGCCTAGGTCGCCTTCCCTCCAGGCTTGGGATATTTTATTTAGTGATGGCTCTGCAGCTGCAATTTGAAAAACCCAATTAAAGGGAGATGGAAAATATTCCAATTTGGAAGAAGGCTGTCACTCAAACCCTCTAGCGGGAACACCGTGGAAGGTTGTGAGAAAAAACTGCAACACTACTTGCAACCAAGGCTGGAGGAGGAGGAGGAGGAGGAGAACAACGACCGCTAAGGTGCTCACAGGGTCTACCCGCCCTAAACTCAAATCAGGAGAACCAGAGGCAGTCGTAGGGAGAATGCAATGAAGGTACCTCGCTAGGGAAAGCACTAAAGCCAGTGTTGCAGAGCCGTCACTAAATAAAGAAGTCTATTGTCCTCCTCCTCCAGCCTTGGTTGCAAGTAGTGTTGCAGTTTTTTCTCACAACCTTCCACAGTGTTCCCGCTAGAGGATTTGAGTGAGAGCCTTCCTCCAAATTGGAATATTTTCCATCTCCCTTTAATTGGGTTTTTCAAATTGCAGCTGCAGAGCCGTCACTAAATAAAGAAGTCCATCTTCTTCCAAGTTGTGTTAACATGGTGTGCTTAGAAACAACTGAGAAGCTGCATGGGATATATTATATTGGACTAGTTATCAGCAACAAATCTCTCTTGCTTACATCTGAGGGAAGTTTTCCTTACTTTACAGTCTTACACTGGTATTGCTTTGTATTTAATTATTTTAGTTTTTAATTCAGGAAGAGGGTTTTCAAAACTGCTTATCTTGTGATCATCTTCAGAAGGGTTGAAATAACTGCATATTTGATTTCCCTTTGTGGCTAACAAACCACCAGGCTGTTTTGGGGCTGGGGAGCTTTACCTGTGTCTGACTTGGATGTCTGGATTTTTCTCTGTTTGATTAGCAGGGTATTTTCTCAGTCAAATTGTTGTGTAGGGCATCTTGCTGAGAGGAAGGCACTCATCGCAGTGGTGGGTCAGAGCTTTTAGCTGATTATTTTGTGAGGGCACAGTTTAGGCCCAACCCTTCCCACCCGCACCCCACCTACCCCTGGAAATAGTTCCTTTATACCTGAGGTTCTGACATCATTTCCTCAAGTGCAAGGTATATCACTGTCATATCCTCTCTAGCACACTGTACTGACAATATAAGCATACACATTGTATAATATATATATATTTCTATATAACAAACCAATCACACACACACACAAAAAGTAGATAAACATGTGGGGTGTAGTGCAATGTAATGCCTGTGGGGCTGCAGTCTTCTGGAAGTCTTTCTGAAGGCTGAGATGCTGCTCTATTTTCAGACAACTCTCTGCCCTGAGGGAGGAAGTTGCCATCTTCAGGCCACACTGGACAGTAGTAAGGGAACCTTCCACATCCAGGGAGCACCAGAGCCACCACCACTACCTCAGAGGTTACAAAGAAAGCACAGCAGTTGGACCACAGTGGGCTCAGGGAGGGTGAGAATGGTGGAACAGAGGCACACCCAGCCAGTTGTTCCACTCCACAATCCATGCATCATTCTGGGGGAGCATAGCTCCCCTATGGATGCACCCACAGAGTAGACTAAGGAGGCTGAGGACAACTGTCACAAGGGAGGCCCACAGGAAGGAGGCAGAGGACACCACAGGGAAAGGAAGCAGCTCCTGGTGGGGACTCAATTATTAGGGGGATAGAACTGGGGGGAGCAGGGAAAACTGAAATAAGGTGCCTGCCTGGTGCCATGGCTTGGAGGGACAGGAAGCGCATCCTCAGGATCACGAGAATAGCTACACAGGAGTCTGAGCTGGATGCCATTGTCCACCTAGAGACAAATGACTTGGCTCATCATGAGATTAGAGCAGTGCAGAAGAACTTTGTAGAGTTGGGGAGGGGCCTAAGACAAGTAGCACACACAGTATCCTTCTCAGAGGTGCTGCCTGTCAGTGGCATGGGGAGGCGAGGTACTTTGCACCAAGCAGTTTAATGAATGGTTGAAAAAATGGTGTGAGCACAGGGTTTGGCTTCATTGGGACTGGGGTTCCACCTGGAGGGACACCAGCCTATACTGGCAGGATGGTCTGCATCTGTCCAGGAAGGAACAAGTCTTTTGAGCAATCAGTTTAAATGCTTCATTGGCAAGCTTTTAAACTAGTCAAAGGGAGGCACTGATAAGCAGCAGGAAAATCCCAGCCTCCCTACAAAACAGAGTACTAAATGAGAAAAGACTGAGGTAGAAAGGTCAGTGGGGATGCTGCAACAGAAGGTAAAGCCATCAAAAAATGGAGAGCAATGAGTACCAATGCCTGTAGTCTGAGTAATAAGCTTCCTGAATTAGTGGCCTTGATGGAGGAGGAACATCTGGATATCATGGCAGTCACAGAAACATGGTACACACAAAACCATGACTGGGACGTAAACATACCAGGATACACTATCTACAGGAGGGACAGGGAGGGTAAAAGAGGAGGAGGAGTAGCTCTTTACATAAGGTAAGGAATCAAAGCAACAGAACAAAAGGGTAAACAGGGAGGAGAAGTAGCACTGTGGGTAAATTTGAAGACAGGCAATGGCATCACAATCCGCACAGGGGTTGTATACAGACCCCCTTCTCAGGGAGAGGAAATGGACAAGGAAATGATAGAAAGTATACTTAGAATGGCAGAAAAAGGGGAGATATTGCTGATGGGTGATCTGAATATGTCAGATGTTAACTGGAGTGCAGTTGCAGCAGCCACTTTGAAGAGTGGGGTTATTTTAGATGCCCTACAGGGGGCATGCCTTAGACAACTAGTATTGGAGCCCACTCAGGAGGGAGCAATCTTAGACCTGGTTCTCTCAAATGGAGATGGAGAGAGGATCACAGATGTAGAAGTGGGTAGCCATCTGGGAACTAGCGACCATCGAACAGTATGGTTCACAATAAACACAGCAATAGAGTCAAGCCATACAAAAGCAAAAGTACTGGACTTTAGGAGGGCTGACTTTGCCAAACTGGGTGAGTGCCTAAGGAATGCACTAGCAAATGGGTTGGAAGGAGGGGTGGAAGAACAATGGGGAATAATAAAAACTGCCATCACAGAGGTAACAAGCCTTTGTGTGAAGCAAATAAACAAAACAAAACGATGTAAGAAATCACTGTGGTTCTCAAAGGAAGTGGCAGTGAAGGTTCAAGAGAAAAAGAAAGCATTCAGGAAGTACAAGGAATCACAGAAGGAGCAGGACAGAGAACTGTATTAGTTAAAGCAAAAGGAAGCTGGGATGGCAGTCAGAACAGCAAAGGCCCAAACTGAGGAAAAGATAGCCAACTCAGTTAAGAAGGGGGATAAAACCTTTTATAGGTACATCAGGGAGAGAAGGAAAACCAAGGGACGGATAGTGAGGCTTAATAAAGGGGAGGGGGTGGGCAGAGGGAGACTGTGAAAAGGCAGAGATACTAAACAAATATTTTTGCTCAGTATTTACAAATGAAGAGGGGGAGGTACCTAAAACAAATAGTAGAAATACTCCAGATACGGAAGTTGATACCAGCCCATTTACAGAAGAAAGGGTTATGACAGAACTCTTAAAACTGAAGGTGGACAAAGCAATGGGGCTTGATGGGATTCATCCCAGAATTCTAAAAGAACTAAGGGTAGAACTAGTGACACCACTGACTACCCTGTTTAACAAATCATGGGAGGATGGGGTGGTACCCGAGGACTGGAGGAGGGCAGATGTGATTCCCTTCACAAAAGTGGGAGCAAGGCAAAGCAGGAAACTACAGACCTGTTAGTTTAACCTCAGTGATAGGGAAAATGATGGAATCACTTCTGAAGGAAAGAATTGTTGCGTATCTAGAGGCCAGAGGGGCACAGGACCCAAAGCAGCATGGATTCATAGCGGAAAGGTCATGCCAGATGAATCTGATAGATTTCTTTGACTGGGTGACCAAAGTAGTAGATCAGGGAGGGGCTGTGGACATAGCCTACCTAGACTTTAGCAAGGCATTTGACACAGTCCACACAGAAGATTAATATACAAGTTAGCCAGCCTGGGAGTGGGTCCCAAGATGACAGCCTGGGTAAAGAATTTGCTGGAGAATAGGACACAGAGAGTAACAGTAAGCAAAGTCCACTGGGAAGAAAGGGGGTTACTAGTGGGATACACAGAGGGTTCAGTATTAGACGGTCCTCTTCAATGTCTTTATAGTGACATTGCAGAGGGACTGGAAGAAAAGTATGTCTCTTTTGCAGATGACACAAAGATCTGCAGCAGAGTTGATGCACAAGGTGTGGTGGAAAGGATGAGAAGGGACTTGGCAAGGTTAGAGGAATGGTCAAATGTATGGCAGCTTAGATTCAATGCTAAGAAGTGCAAGGTAATGCACCTGGGAAACAAAAACCCAGAAAAGAGTACACAATGGGGGGTGAGATGCTAACAACAACAAAAATGGAAAGGGACCTGGGAGTAGTCATATCAGATGACCTAAAGGTGGGCAAGCAATGTGAGAGGGCAGCAAGGAGGGCTGGGGGGATACTGGGATGCATAGGGAGAGGTATCCCCAGTAGAAAACAGGAAGTTATTATCCCTCTGTACAGACAGCTGGTCAGACCCCATCTAGAGTACTGCGTGCAGTTCTGGAGACCCAATCTCTGCAAAGAGACAGGATGGAAGCTGTCCAGAGGAGGGCAACTAAAATGGTGCAGGGTCTGCACCTGAAGACATATGAAGAGAGATTAAAGGAGCTTAATATATATATATATAGCCTCGAGGAAAGGAGGGAGAGTGAGGACTTGACAGAAACTTTCAAGTACCTCAAGGGAATCAACAAAGTCCAAGAGGGTAGCATCTTTCAAAAAAATAGGTGTGCAAGAACAAGGGGGCACAATTTGAAGATAGAGGGGGGCAGCTCAGAGGTAATTTATGGAAGTATTTTTTTCACAGAGAGGGTTGTGGATGCATGGAACGGCCTTCTGGAGGAGGTCGTGGAGTCAAAAGCAGTGGTGGAATTCAAGCATGCATGGGACAGTCATAAGGCCATTCTAGGGCGTGGGGGGTAGGAAGAAGTAGACTGCTGGTTAACTAGGATCTGCAGCTTATCCAGTAGGTAGGAAAATGGGCAGACTGGGTGGGCCAAGCGGTCCTTATATGCCGTCAAATTCTATGTTTCTATGTATAGTGGAACACTAGAGCCAAAGGAGGTAACTTTTTCCACCCTTCACTGCTAGTCTTAAATTCTACACCAGGAGCTGCTGTTGCATAGCAGGCAGCTAAAGCCAAGCCTGGGGTGAGGACATTGCCAGCTATGGTTCAGGTGAGAAGGATCCCACCTCAAGTCGGACACGCTCAAGATGCAGACTAAAAACAGAGCGAGACCATCAGCTGCAGGAACCCTGCGCCACAATAGAATGGCTGGCATGCCTCCGAAATGGAATGAGATCTGAAAAGCTGGAGCAGCTGAGCACAGTGAACTGAGATCATAATGAGCATTGAGTGCTGAGACCTTGCAAGGTCGAGTGCAGGACTGAGTGCAGCAGAATCCCAGAGGTTGAAGCTAGGGGATGGCAGTAGGCATGAAGCAATATTTGAGTAAACAATAAGCAACGATTGTGTAAGCGAGTGTGGACCTGCATGTAGGTCAGTAAATGGAGTGGACCTGCATGGTCTGCATAACATACAGTAGTAGCAGTCTTCATAACATAGTAGCAATGAAACAGCACTGAATAGTGGGGAAAGCCAGCCAGACATTTAAAAGCCAAATCAAGGTGACAAATACTCTGAGGATTTTCAGCAATGAAGGCAGGATTTAAAAACAAAATAATTAGCTACATGGGGCCATGTCTCCCCAAACACTTCCCAGTCCCTGCCGTTGGACAAACAAGAAAGTGATGGAAGGGCCAAGAACCACATGCAGATATTAAAGCTAGGTTAACAACCTCAGTAGGAGCTTTGTTGGCTGACCTCAGAGTAGAACAGGGTGAATAAACATAAAAGCAACATCTGTATGGAGTACACTGAGTTGTAACTGCAATAAACATAAATAAGGAGACACAATCCTCTGAAAGCAGGTGTAGCCAGGCAGTGCAATAAAGCAGCTACAATGAGGCACATAGAATGAGAGAGCATGCCTTAGCTGCATAGCGAGGGTCAGTGTAAGCCTGAGTCATACCATGGGTATACTTTTTTAAAGCAGCAGCACACTCAGTCACAGCAGCTGTGCCTCTCGTACCTGCCTCAGCAATGCCCGCTATGGATACAATTTTTGAAAAAAACAGCAGCAGGTTCAGTAAGAGAGTCTGCGCCTTTCATACCTGCCTCAACAATGCCTGCCATGGGTATAATTTTTGAATATAGCAGCAGGCTCACTAAGAGCAGCTGCACCTCTCATACCTGCCTGAGCAATGCCCGCCATGGGTATAATTTTTGGAAACAGCAGCAGGCTTGCTAAGAGCAGCTGCACCTCTTGTACCTGCCTTTGCAATGCCCCACCCATGAGTATAATGGCTCGCGGCACTCAACAAACAGTCAAATCATTCATAAAAACAGTATTTCACATAATTTGGGATATGGCTAGGGTGGGGCAACTGGGAAACAGAATGGGTCGGGTAGTAACTTCCTGACCCAACCCAACTACTCAGTTTTCATCCTGGTATTTTTAGGGTACTTTTGTGGTGCCCATGGGTAGTCTTGGGGGTTGGGTATTTTAGTACCCACCCATCCCTAATTTAAACCATCCACTGAGGACTGTGGTTCCCCTTCTGGATAGCAGCAGGCCATCACCCCAATATAGGCCCTTATCTTCCCAGATGGGTCCCCAGTCCCCAATGTAGCTGACCCTTTCATCTCTGCAACATTCCTTCAGCCATAATTTGAAGCTCCTGGCCCAGAGTTCCCTATCCTGCCCCCTGTCATAGACAGACAGCACCTCAGTGAAAGCCACTGAGTGAGGTAACTCTTTAAGACCCCTCCTCTGAAACATAGAAGCACAGAATTTGATGGCATATAAGGACTGCCTGGCTCAGTTAGTCTGCCTGTTTCCCTAACTATTTCATAAATTCCAGATCCTACTTGATCTGCTTCATCTCAGCTCCCTAAACGCTCCCTGCACTATCCCAGTACCTTCCCTATCCAGATCACTAGTTCCCAGGTGGACAATGACATACAGCTCTCCATCCCATCCTGCTGCCCTAGTAATCCTCAGGATTTGGTTCCCATCCCTCTTGGCTTGGCACCAGGTAGGCACCTAACCTGTCATCCCCCCCACTTTCCTGTTCCCAAATCTATCCATCTCACAACTGAGTTCCCCACCAGAAGTTGCTTCCTCTTCCTCCTCTTCACTATGGAGGGACCTCACAGTCCCCTTGCTGACTACTGTGGGTGCTCACTCTCCTTGCAGTCCCATCCCACCAGAGTGGCGTAGGAATTTTGCAGTGGTGCTGGTTAAGGAATGTGCCTCTTTCTCACCACCTCCACCCTTACAGAGCCCACCATAGCCATTCCTCATCACTGGCATCCCCTAAGGTAACAGTGGCAGATTGTCTGAAAGAGTATTTGGGGACACACAGTGTATGTGGTTTCTCAGTATTCAGCCATCAGAGTTCACAATCTCAGGCTGGTAGAGAGTTGTTTAGGAAAGTCATTACAAAGTTATTTTTTACTGAGCAGACTGTGGACAAGTGGAACAGTTTGCTCAGAAATGTGGTTAACACAGAGACCATAAATGGGTTGAAGGCAAGGTTGGAAAGCTTTGAGAGGATCATCAGCAAAGGGAGCGTAAATGTTGAAGTGACAGCATTGGGAGAGGGGTGAGTAATGTTAAGCATGAGTAATGTGAGGTAAGATCTTAGAACAGACTTGATGGTGGTGTCTTTTTCTGTGTTTATTTTCTATGTTTCTTTGTTGAAAAAGGATAATGCATGTGTGTGTGTGTGCTATTTTGTGTTTACTTGTAGTATGTTTACAGGGGAAGTCTAACTGATATGCAACATCTCATTTTCATCTTTAATAAGACTCTGTTAATATTTTATTTATAGCTGAGAGGGCTGAAGTACAGAAAGTGACAAGACTTGTTCAGAATTGCACAGTGAGTGACTTGGGAGAGATTTTAAAACTACTGTAGGTGCCTCAGGTATGTAGCTCTCTAGTGTGCACAAACCCCAGCATATCACTACCTTAAAGTTCAAATTATGGTAAATAAAGTAAACACAGCATCTCAGCATAGCATCTAATACTCAGCTATGTAAGCAAATTCTCTGTTCATGCTTCTGAATCTATCACCCAGAATTAGGCTTAATCAACAGCCTTTTCTGCAAAGCAAGTCAGAGTCAAATGAGTTCTAAAGCTGAATTGTTCTCCAACAGCTAGAGAGAAGGCAGACTACGTATGCCAGATTTTCATGAAGAAGTACATTGTAGAGCAGTGTAGAGAAGGCTGTACTAATCCTCCAGATGTGCCTTGTTTTTGTTTTTTTAATAGCAACAGACTATTACTTGAACATCACAGCCACAGAAGTAAAATTATACCAGACTCTTGAAAAAATAATAAGCTGCCAAATGAAGAATATGTGGAATCTTGCTTTACTCAAAGGATTTAAGATAACGGTTACATGTGCATTAAACAAGTCAGTAAACAATAATACATTTAGTAACCTTAAATAATAACAGTTATGATGTTACTCAGGTAGTGCATATCATTATAGCTTATTGTTCTTCCCTCTTAAGATGCACAAGGGGCTGTATGTATGGTGCACATTGCAATGTATGCCTCCATATAATAAATAAATAATAAATAAACATTATTTCATTAACCAGAAAAAAAAGAATTTTCACATTCTCTCCCACCATGACAGTTTGAGCCCCCATTGTATTAAATGATTAAATGAGAACAACAAAGGACTTCCAGTAAGATGTAGCCATTGCCTCATATGATATTTGAAGCCATTTATGATGATGAGTTATGCGCTTGGCAAAGGTAGTGCTGTCAGTGCATATGCTGCAATCATGTGCACATACATGTGCAATGTTGACCTAAAATGGGTTGATAAATAGTGAAAAAACTGCAAACATTTTACATGATGTTTGCAAGCTGTTGTATCTGCCAGGGGCTTTGCATGATGTTTGCATATTATTTGCACATCAATCTGGCCAATGCTTTGCATAAAACGGTGACAAAATGCTTTACAATGCATTGCTGAACATATGTGATATGCATATCTAACCCATGATGCCTTGCAATAGGCAAAGGGCTCTGTTCACAAACAGAGAATGCTGCAACCCCCGGGTGCACCAAACATATGGCACACGGGACTTGAGGCATTCCCCAACCAGCAACTGGGATTCTTGGTCCTGCGCGCCAATTGCCGCAAGTCAGACCATCTTTTTTTGGTCTAGCTTGTGGCAGTCTCGTTCACCCTTTTTATTTGCCGCAAGGTGCTGTAAATCAGGTGAATTGCCATAAATGCACCCAATCTACTTGAATCCGGCACATTCTGCTGCAAACTTTTCTGTGCAGCTGTTCTGACCACGGGATTTGATGCAGGGCTTGACGTAAGCCCTGTGTCTCCCTTTGTGAATCCAGCTCAATATGTTTAAATCCATGGGCATCGTTCCATTTTTAGGTACACCATGCCCTAATTACAAGGCACGTCTTGAAGCCAAAGTATTTTTTCAAGTTGTAATAAAAAACAAAATCTGGGAGCCATAGCAAAATAACTTTGTATCTAAGAATAGGCCTCTACTGAGAGCACAATGGTGCTGAACAGGAGTACAATATTGAACATATTCTGCAGATACTCTTTTTTTTGCTTTGTGTCACAGATTATGCAGGATAGCCCAACAAGACACTTCCTCTCTTAAAGGAGAACTGCATTTAATCTGTAAGTCTATGTTTTCTGTGGAAGCTGATTTTCAAATTACGGTCAACACTGCTATTGTTCCATCATTACTGGCCTTTTAGTAAACTCAGTGGGTGTTTCTAATTCTGATTGTTCTGAGTAATAACATTTTGGAACTGTACGATGTATTTTTGTCCTTGCTCGGCTCTTCCATTGTTGGAACTGTATGATGTATTTTTGTCCTTGTTCAGCTCTTCCATTGTTGGCACAATGCATAGTTGTTCTTCCATAGAGCTCTGGCTGAAGGGACATAAACTACAGTACATCATACATTTCAATTCTAAAATGGTACTGACCATCAAGGTGCAAAACAGAAACACCCACTGAGTTTGCCAAAAGCCAGTAAAGATGAAACAATTTTTTTAGTTTTTGTTGACCTGGTAAGTGCACTAGACAAGCTCTGCCTGATTTCAGGCATGACCCAGGGGAAGGGGATACAGATGAATGCCAACTGACCTTGAACCAGATTAAGCTGTTAGTGGCATTTTTATTGAGTGGTGGGAAATTTGGCCAGGCACCGGGGAAATTCCCATGCTCTTTTTGAGAAGTGCCATGGGATCTTTAACATCCACCAGAACAGGCAGATGGGACCTCGGTTTAACATCTCATCTGAAAGACAGCACCTCAGGAGTGCAGCACCCACCTCATGCTGCACTACAGCGTCAGTATTTAACCCAAGTGCCTGGTGTGGGGATAGAACCCACAGCTTTCTGATCTCCCAGCCTCAGAGGCGAGTGTTCTACCTGCTGAGCCACCAACACTGACAATAACAGGGACTAGTATGTAAAATAGAGTGTAGACAGGGGAAAACGTATCTAGTTTTAAGATAGTTCTCTTCTAATAAGTGTGTTCCTGCTTCTATCTGTCTTTACAGCTGGGAAGGTTCACACAGGTCAACTAATTTACTCACTTAGTGTGCTAGAGGTTATGCAAGGATTTGAACCTTGACTGTCCTGGTTCAAAGTTCTGTGCTCTTACCACTGAACCTCACTGGCTTATACTTGCAAATATTTCTAAAGCTGCTTTGGAATACACTTTGTGTAGACCATCTTTCCTCACTGTCCTTCAAGTCACTGAAGCACAAATGGTTGCATCCACTGCTAGCAAGAGCTTAGCCTATACCCTGTTACCTAAAGACAGATTGAACTTACTATTGTTGTTACTACAGAAAATAAACATTGAATGAGTTGTGTTTCAAACTGGGGACCTGCAAAATAGATTTGCTGATTTTCAGTGGCATTATTTAAAAGCTGACTAGCTCAAGGTATGCTGAGACACACAAATTATAATTTGCTTTGGCTGTAATATGATTCTGCCTCAGCATACCCCGGCATAACCTTAGTACTAATCAACTTTAGTATGACTGCCATGTACCAGGTGAGCAAAAGGAGCACTGACATAAGTTCTGAGCTACCAGCAGACAGCTATTCATAACCTGCTCAATCACTTCAACACAAAGGAGGCACTTGTTAGCTTAAAACCATCAAGAGGGTACAGAACGTAGTGATTTAGAGGGTTTAGACAAAAGAATGCAATCCAGAAAATAGAAGAGAACAGAAACTTAAATTAAAAACCCTGTTAACTTATTTATACATTTTCCCAGGCAGTCCAGTTGCTCCATTCTGAGTTATAGTAGCTATCCCGGAGGCGAAGACGGAATTCAGTGACATCTTTAGAAAGCATCTGTTCTGTTCCAGCTTTATCTGTGATTGTCTGTACCTAAAAGGGAAAGTCTGATGATTAGTGGCTTAATTAGCTTTGTTAACTTGTAACTTATTCATTCAGGATAGACCAGGTCATTTCCACCCTCTAATTTTTTATGGGGCCCTACTTCTACCTGTTTCTACAGTTGGGTGGGCTGGGGCATTGGGAGGTTAAGAGATTTGCTTAAGGTCACACTGTGAATATATGGCTGTGTTGGGATTTGAACCTATGATCTCCTGGTTGCCAAACTAGTGCTCGAGCCACTGGACAAGACTACTTCATGCTCTGGCAGCAGTATGCTTGACAGCTTCACTGACATTCTGAAGAACAGCAAATGCTTTAGGATGGTCAAAAAAGCATCTCAGCTGTTTTTCCACCATGGGTGAAGGAGGGCCATGGAAACCATACAAGTGGGGCCATAATAATAAACCAGGGGCAACAGGGGAGGTGTATGAGAAAGGTTGTCAGACCTTACCATGTATACACTGGAGGTCATGAGTGAAAGGGAGGATATGACTGAGATATGCAAGTTCTACTGAGGAATCAACAGGGTGGATTGCAAGAACATATTCACAAAGGAATTGGACACAGTGACTTGAGAGCATAGGTGGAAATTGGTGGGAGGGAGATTCAGGAGGGACTTGAGGAAGTTCCTCATGGAGCGAGTGGTGGATAAATGGAACAGATGGCTCAGAGAGGAGGTTCAAGCCAACAAGGTGTCAGAGATTAAACTTTTGCATCACAGCTATAGGGGAACAGAGGGACCCACAGGCAGAGAAGGGGAAGGGATACCTGGGAAAAAGGATGACGGTCAGCCACTATTGCTATCAGATCTCTGAATCCAGCCTTGCATTAGGTCGAGCATGGTGTTAGGCAGGGAAATTGGCAGAGTGGATTTCCTCTATGCCTTTTTCTGCTGACACAATCTGTTTCTATGCTTCTATGAGGGATTTGGAATGTTCTTATAGCCACTCCTAGCTTACTGTACCTTTGTGGTGTGGCCCCTGATGGTACCAGTTAAAATAACAGCCATTTAAACAGTTTACCTGACAAACCAGTTGGTGCCCAGAGATATCCTCTAAGCAATTCTATAGTATAGCTTTCTGTTGATAATACATTAAATGGCATTTAGGGCCAATTCTTCTGACCTCAAACAAGGTCTATATTCTGCCTGCCTTCCCAAAACATGCTTCAACTTCCCTCTTCCAAACCATCCTAGACCCAAACTGACTTCACCAAACCATGCTACTGTTCCAGCTAATGATCCCAGGAGATATCCACCACATCCTGATCAAAAATAAAACTTTTGTTCCAGTTCTTGACCCTGGTAACCAAGGTTCATAACAGACAAACCACCAACTCCACTGTAGAAACCCTTGTTCATAACCTTCTGGTGTCTCTTGGATCATCTTGATCTTCTAATGCCCCCTCAAAAATATGAGGATACTGACTGGTGAACAGATAAAGTGGCCCCAGAGAAGCACAGGGAAGGGTGTCACCAAATGGGAGGGGAGCATAGAGAATGGGTCAGTTGTGAACATTGGGTGTTTGAGACAACAGCTAGCAGGTGTATTATTTACTTTTTACCCTATATAACCATATCTTGGGGATGGTTATCAGCTGGCGGAGGAGCTGGAGTCTATTTGGGGACCAGGGAACAGCTGATTAAAGGGGGTGCAGCTGTTATCTGTTTTCAGGTCAGGGTGGGTCTAGCAGCTGGGAGGAGACCATTGGATCATAGCCTAAATAGATAAGACTGCCACTCTTCAATTTGATTTGAATGGCTAGAATAGGATTGGCTAGCCAATTGTCCAACCTGATCTGTGCAGGCAGATAGTACTATTGTCTGAACTATTCCTTTCCATGCAGATGATACTGTATCTGCCCATCCTTAACTTAACCACAACCCTTGATGTAGATAGCTGGTCATTGAGTATCAGTATGTTCAAACCAAGCCTCGACTATGAGTCTATAGAATTTAATGAAAAGGACAGTTGTGGATTTAAGACCCCCCCCACCAAAACCATGACACAAAATACTAGAAAAAGTGCCAAAAGCTTTCTTAACTGCTTACATCATATCTGTTCTTGCTCTTATTTGACACCAAGGACCATGGGGTCTTGCTGGAGCACTAGCAGTTGATCTGTAGACTGTCTGGTACAGTCCTCAGATGGTTCCATTCTTTTCTCATGGGCAGGCCACAGAGAGTGGTGTTGGGGATTTTTTCCTTGGCCCCTTTCCTTCTGACCTGTGGGGTTCTGCAGGGCTCCGTGCTGTCTCCTATGTTGTTCGGGGTGTATATGTGGCCACTAGGGGACATTATAAGGTGGTATGGGCTGAATTTTCACTGTTATGCAGATGATACTCAGCTCTACATGTCCTTTGTACCCGTTCAGGAGAATACTATCTCTGTCTTTAATGACTGCCTCACCGAGATCCAAGACTGGATGAGTGCCAGCTGGTTAAGGCTGAATCTGGATAAGACTGAGGTGTTGGTTGTGGATCCAGGTCATCGGGTAGAGAGGTCCACAGCTGTTCAGCCCTCTGGCTTTGAGCTAGGGGGCACCCAGCTGAGGTCCTCTGAACAGGTGAGGAATCTGGGTGCTATTTGTGACAGTGAGCTGTCACTTAAGTCACAGGTGTCAGCCGTTGTCAAGTCCTCATTTTACCATCTGAGGAATATCTCCCAGATAAAACACCTTGTTCCGGCTGATGACCTTACGACTTTGGTCCATGCCTTTGTGACCTCCCACCTTAATTATTGCAATGTCCTATACCTAGGGCTCCCAGGGGTGGACCTCTGCCTCCTGCAGCTGGTGCAGAATGTGGCATCAAGGTTTCTGATGGGCGTTTCATTATCTAGCCATATCACGCCAGTGCTCTGTGGGCTGCACTGGCTTCCTGTGCAGTGGAGGATCACCTTCAAAGTTGGTTTGCTGACCTATAAGGCCCTACACAGATGGTGACCATGTTATTTGCAAGACCCCCTGTGTCCCTACTGCCCCCTCCATCTGCTCCATTCCACTGATGAGGAATTGCTAGAGGTTCCCAGAGTCTGTTTGAAGACCTCAGGGGAAAGATCTTTTGCTTTTATGGCCCCACCCCTGTGAAACTCTCTACTTTGTTAGGTTACAGAGTGCCTGTCCATCAAGACATTTAAAACTGAATTAAAAACTCACTTATTTAGTTTTGCATTTTTAGAAACTCAATAATTGACAGTGCTGCATAATTTTAATTTCACTGTTTATTGTCTTACTCTATTGCTGTTTGTTTTAACTGTGTACAGGCGCTCTGATAAATTTGGAAAAGTGCCTTTTACAAATTAATTTGACTTTGACTTTAAGTTATAGTTTCATGAAAAGGACAATTATGGATTTATTTCCCCCGCACCCAAACAATAATAAAAAATCTAGAAAAAGTGCCAAAATCTTTCTTATCTTCTTACATCATATGTGTTCTTGCTCTTGTATTCAATCTCATAGGCCAGTGGGAAGTAAGAGTAAGGCCTTGTCCAACTGGTTGGGTACTTCCAAGAGATGTGAATTCCTGTTTTTGTCTTTTTAATCTTGATGTCCTCTGCGGGGTCTGGTTTAACTAGAAAAAAGGGAAAAGAAGAACAGCAAAATATAGTATTTATTCTGTCAGCAATCGAATTGGTGTGCATGCATGTGTGTGAGTGTGAAGGGGGTCTGCAGGAAGAAAATAGGTTAAAAGAAATATGAAAGCTATTTTCTAATACCCAGGGCATCCTTTTAAAATACAATAATTGGACAAAATTCAATTTACAGTACATTTCATGTATTTTCGGTATTTGTCTGCTCACATTCTTTACCACTGGGAACTGTATATTTCAGACTTCATCACATCCTTCCATTTTCTCTCTGCTGAAATCAAAGTCCACTCTTTGTGACATCATAATCATTTCCACAGCAAGATGTCACAAACAAGCAGGTTTGTCTTAGGCAGTAGGGGTGGGCGAAAGTGCAATTTTTTGCCCAGCAGAACTTCCGCGGAAATCAGGAAACTTTCGAGGAAGTTCCCGAACCTCCACCTGTGGTGGAGCCGGAAACTTCGGCAAAGTTATGGGCAAAATTTCACCAGATATTAAAAAACAAACCTGGTGGCTAGTGGCCCCTCCCCCACCTGCCCCACCCGCCCCACAGGTACACGTAATCCCTGGTGGCTAGCAGTCCCTCTCCCCCACCAGTTCACCTGCCAGCCACCCGACTTAAAAAAAAAAATCCACCCCCTCGCCTGACAATGCCCACAGAGCCCAAATGCCCTAATTCCCTGGTGTCTAGTGGTCCCTCCCCTACACCCCAAGCCCAAGTGTATAGTAAATTTATAGTACCCCCTCCATGTTCATTTATACCATAACTGTAGTTGTAGTAAAAGAAAGAATTCTCTGGTTCAATATTTTAAACTTGGGGACAAGCTGCTCCAATAAATATTGTGCTTACAGTGGGTTTTGTGAGAAATAGTAGCATAGTTGATCATTCTGTCATCTCTGAAGCGCAAGTGGTGCAGTGACAACCCTGCATCACATACAGTAGCAGAATCATAGGCTAAGCTGCCAGTGAAACAAAAGGCACTCTGGTGTGCTTTGTATGCCACTGAGGAACAACAGCCTTGTTTAAACAGGACATTTTAGCCCCATAGAAGTGTTTTAAATTAATTTTAACATCTTTTGAAAACCAGAAGTCCACAGAGGACTACTTCTGGTTGGAACACTACTAAACCCACAACTCTGCAAGCTGGAGGAGGTCTTAATATTTTAAACTTGGGGAAATGTTCTGCCCATAAATATTGTGCTTACAGTAGATTTTGTGAGAAATGGAAACATAGCTTTCAAACAACATGAAGTCTTGCTATATTCTGACATATGCAGTGAGTCCCAGCCTTCGAACTGCCCCGGAGGTGAAAGAGTTAACTTTCCATGCCAGGCATGGAACACTGAGCTCGAGCTCGGTTGAGACTCTGTCTGTTGTTCTTCAAACTCAAACTGTCAGATTCTTTACTCCGCCTCACTGAACAGTCGCTCCAGAGATTTCTCCTTCTGCTCGATTCATTTTGTCGGTTAAAGTGCCATTTTCTCAGTTTTGGACTGAAATTAAACCGTAATCTGTTGGTTCAGTCTCTGTCTGTGGTATTTGTGAGTACTAGATAGGTTATATTTTATCTATTCTGTGTGGAACTTGTAAACGGTTCATAGGTTCGGTTTGAACCAATCAAGTGTTTAAAAAATCTTGAATTGTAATTTTAGAGTGTGGTTACCAGTTCTTATCGGTTCTAAAAAAAATGGATTTTATTACGTTTTTTTCCACGACCCGTGACACGGTTGGGAACCGATAAGAGGGTCTTGCCTGGCGGATTGCTATAAGCGGGTAAGTTTGGATAGGACTGGCACTATGTCTGAGAAACCCAAAAGAAAAACCGGACCCACTGGGTTTCAACACTGTAGCGTGTGTGGGGAAGACTTTGCCAAGGCTGACCCCCACACCACCCATGTTTATTGTCTGGGGTTTGACCACCTCAATGCAGACTGCCAGATTTGTAAAAATGTTCCTGCAGCTACCCTGGAAAAGAGAGTTGGTAGGCTCAGGGAAAGGGAGGCCAAAAAGTCCACTGAACCGGATGGCCAGCCCAGTTCGGTTCAAACCGAACCAGAAGGAGTGCCCTCTGACCAGGGTGAGACTTCTTCAGGCAAAAGGAGATCCGACTCTGAGGAGTCAGTTCCAGCAAAAAGGACTAGGAAACCAGCTGGTGTGGAGCCAAAACTTTCCTCTCCAACCACTGAAGAAATAGCCAAAGCGATCAAAATTGTCCAGTCGCTTTCCCCGGTTCTGACTGAACCGGCACCGTCAGATAGGTGCTTGGTTCAGCCAGTTTCATCGGTTCAAGAGTATGATTTAGAGGAATATTATGAACCGGAGGAAGGGGAAGAGGAGTATGAGGAGAGTGAATGTGGATTTGAAAGTCTGGATGTGCCCATTGACCCGGACATCTCCCCAGACAGACCTTCAGGAGTGTCTCCTCCTAGGTTTTCTGAGTCCCCTTCTCATTTTATGTTTTATAAAAAAGTTGCTGAAACCCTCCAGCTCTCTATGGAGGAAGCTGTGGATGATCAAGAGGGGCCTGACTATGTAGAAATGATGGATATCCCAGAGTCTAGGAGGCTGTCTATTCCCTTGCATAAATCTTTTGGGAAACAGACATTTAAAATTCTAAAAACTCCTCACACTATACCTCCTGTGGATAAGAGAATGGACAAGAGGTACACATTGTCAGGCTCTGATACTGAGTTCCTTACACAACAATTGAGCCATGTTGGGGTAGTGCAGGCTGCAGCCTGTGACAAGGCAAATATTCCCTTGGCTTCACACCCCCCAGACAAGGACTCCAGGAGGATTGATGCCATGGCAAAGAAACAGTACATGGCATCATCCTTGGGACTCAGACAGGTGAACTATATGGCTTATGTGGCTAGATATCACAAATCCAGATGGGACATTGTCATGGCTTTAGCAAAACAGGTCCCTGTCCAGCTTGCCAAGGAGCTGGAGCAGGTGGCTGCTGAAGGTATTGAGGCATCCAAGGTGCAATTCCATGCTGCAGTGGACTCAAATGATGTGTCATCAAGAGTCATGGCTACATATGTGGCACTTCGAAGAATGGCTTGGCTCAGATGTACTAGTTTGTCACAGGATACCTAGACTAAGGCCATGGATTTTCGTGTTGTGGGTAATTCTCTGTTTGGGGAGCAGACAGAGAATTACGTGAAGAAAATGGATGAGTATAGGACCACCTATAGGAGTGCACAGGCCAAGGAAAGGCAGGCCACTCCTCAAAGACAGCTTCCCAGGGGCAGGGGCAGGCCTTTTCATAGGCCTTTTTACCAAGCCCAGGCCTCTTCTTCTGCTTATGCCCAGAGGGGGTTCTTTAGAGGGAGAGGCAGACGGGGTACAAGCAGGCCTGCTTCCACCCCCCAGCCCAAAGCCCCTGCCAAGCAGGCACCCTGATGGGGTTGCCAGGGCCGATTCTCAGCTACCAGTAGGGGGCAGGCTGGCTGACTTTGTCCAGGACTGGGAGTCCCTGACATCAGACAAATGGGTCCTGGAAGTAGTAAGCCTGGGACTGGTTCACAGCTTCAAAAAGTTTCCAAAGATGAGAACCAGATCCTTTCCACCTGCAAACCCATCAGAGGCACTTGCCTTAGAGGCAGAGATCTCTTCTCTTCTAGCTCTCAGAGCTGTGGAAAGGGTTTCCACCCCTACACCAGGGCAAAGGATTGTATTCCAGGTACTTCCTTACCCCAAAAAAAGACAGTAGAATGGCGGCCCATCCTGGATCTCAGATACCTAAACAAGCACCTTTTAAAACCAAAACTCAAAATGGTGACTCTGGGAATTATTCTACCCTCTCTAAGGCCAGGGGGACTGGCTAGTGCTCCTGGACCTCAAGGATGCCTACTTCCATAAGCTCCCATTGAAAGTACCTCAGGTTCGAGCTGCCCTCAGGCCATTACCAGTTCAGAGCAATGCCCTTTGGCCTCACCTCTGCTCCAAGGGTATTCACAAAATGCCTGGCAGTAGTAGTTGCTTCTCTAAGAAGGCAGAAAATTGCCATCTTCCCTTACCTGGACGACTGGCTCATAGTAGGCCAATCCCCAGACCAAGTCAAGTTACACTTACAGATAACTCAGCAACTGCTCACTTCTTTGGGTTTCCTTCTAAATCTTTCAAAGTCAGTTCTAGAGCCTGTCCAGCTCCTCACCTTCATAGGTGCAGAGCTAGACACAGAGAAGGCCAGAGCCTTCCTTCCCCTGGACAGGGCAAGGACCCTGGTCTCTCTGGCCTCCTCTTTCACCCTGCAGGTGTCTCGACCAGCAAGGCATTTTCTACAGCTCCTGGGGCACATGGCTGCTTCTACAGCAGTAGTGCAGGGAGCAAGATTTCAAATGAGGGACATTCAGTTCCATTTGAGAGCCTTTTGGTCTCAAAGGAAGGACCCTCTGACCAAATTGATCCCAGTAGCTCGAACCCTGATCCAGGCCCTACAGTGGTGGCAGGATCAGAACAATTTGAGACAAGGGGTTTCCCTTTGTCACTCAGTCTCACTCCTTAATCCTTACTATAGATGCCTCCCTCTTGGGGTGGGGGGCTCACATGGGCGACCTCACCACCCAGGGGTTGTGGTCCCCTCAGGAATCTCTGTTCCACATCAATATGTTGGAACTCAGCACAGTATTTCTAGCACTTCAAGCTTTTTCCAAATCTGTTCAGAACAAAGTTGTACAGGTCAGAACAGACAACACCACCACAATGTGGTACATCAACAAGCAAGGAGGCACTCGGTCTACGGCCTTGTGCACCGAAGCAATGAAGTTGTGGTCTCTGGCTTACTCCCTGAACACCTCCCTCACGGCAGTTCACCTCCCAGGAAAGGACAATGTCCTGGCAGATGCTTTCAGCAGGATTTCACAGGGCCATCATGAATGGTCACGGGATCCCCTGGTCTTGGAGGTGATATTTTCCAGATGGGGTACCCCGCAGATAGATCTTTTTGCAGCCCCAGACAATCACCAACTTCCCCTTTTTTTGCTGCAGACCCCCAGTGTTGGGCTCAGTCCCCCTGGATGCCTTAGTTCTCAATTGGGAAGGGAAGTTTCTCTATGCCTTTTCCTCCATTCCCTCTCCTGTTCAAAGTGCTAGTCAAAATCAGATCTCAACCTTGCAAGATGATCCTGATTGCTCCAGACTGGGCCAGACAGCCCTGGTATCCACTCCTACTGTCCTTAGCAGTCCATTTTCCCTGTGTCTTCCCAGGAATTACAACCTGTTAACCTGTGCTCAGGGGAGGGTTTGGTACCTGAACCTCAAATCTCTCAATCTCAAGGCCTGGCTCTTGAAGAGTTAGAGTTTGCTGATTTACACCTCTCTCAAGATGTAATGGATATCCTGAAGGCTTCTAGAAAACCTTCCACCAGGGCTACTTATAATTCTAAATGGAAAAGATTTTCCATATAGTGCTCTGGGAAGCATATTTCCCCAGAATCTGCTGATCTGCCCACAGTCCTTGATTATATGGTTCACTTAAATAGCTTGGGGCTGAGACTAGCTACACTGAAAGTGCATCTGGCAGCTGTGTCTGCTTTTATTTCAGCAGGTAAGCACTATTCTCTCTCAGCTCACCTTGTTTTCTCCAAGTTTTTCAAGGGATTGCTTCACACCAACCCTCCATTCAGGGATCCTGCCCCCCTGCTTGGGACCTCAATGTTTGCATTGCTCAGCTTATGCAACCCCCCTTTGAGCCGTTATCTTCAGCAGAGCTTAAGTACTTAACTTGGAAGACTGTGTTTCTGGTAGCCATCACTTCTGCCAGACGCATAAGTGAATTACAAGCCTTGTCAGTGGAGCCTGATTTTATCTCCTTTCATAGAGATAAGGTGGTCCTCAGGACTAACAGGAAGTTCTTGCCTAAGGTGGTTTCAGATTTCCAACTTAATCAATCTATGTCTCTTCCAGTGTACTTCACTGACCATTCCTCCTCTGGCGAGAGGAGACTGCACAGTTTAGATATGAAAAGAGCCCTTAGTTACTACATAGAGACGTACCAAGGGTCACAGGTTTGACTCCCTCCAACTGTTCCTCACTTATGGTGAGGTTGGTAAAGGGAAACCTGCCACTAAAAGATCCATTGCCAGGTGGATTGTCTCTTGTATCCAATTTTGCTATGAAAAATTGAGTGCAGTTCCCCCTCAGGCCTGAGGCTCACTCTACCAGAGGTACAGCTGCTTCCTGGCTGCTGCCAGGGACATCCTATTCTAGAGATATGTCAAGCAGCTACCTGGAAAACAGTTCACACTTTTACCAAGCATTGCTCCCTGGACATCCAGGCTAGGAAGCGATGCTTGGTTTCACACAACTAGTGCTTCAGAGCCTATTTCCTAAGTAGGTTCTGTCCCTCCTCCATGGAGGTACTGCTTTGTAGTCTGCGTATGTCAGAATATAGCAAGACTTCATGTTGTTTGAAGAAAAAATTACTCACCTTAGTAATGTTGTTTCTTCTAATGGAGTCTTGCTATATTCTGACCTCCCCCCCCCCACCTGCTCCTCTCAGAACTTCTGTTTTTGGGATGTGAGTGGGCAGTGCAGTGTTGGCACTTAGTAGGTGCCCACCTTTTTGTTTCACCCTCTTTTTTGGGGTGAGTGGGTGTTATGTTTTCATTTTTGGGTCTCCTGACTTGAGTCTTTGTGTTGGGACCAAAAAATGTGTTTTATGTTTAGTAGCCAGTTGGCTAGTGTAGGTTTACAGCTTTCACACAGGATGTTAGTGAGTTTAGCTCGTAAAGATCTGACGGTTTGAGTTTGAAGAACAACAGACAGCGTCTCAACCGAGCTTGAGCTCAGCGTTCCATGCCTGGCATGGAAAGTTAACTCTTTCACCTCTGGGGCAGTTCGAAGGTTGGGACTCACTGCATATGTCAGAATATAGCAAGACTCCATTAGAAGAAACAACATTACTAAGGTGAGTATTTTTTTCGTTCATTCTGTCATCTCTGAGGGCCAAGTGGTGAAGTGGCCTCCCTGTATTACATAGCAGGATTGTTGGCTGAGCTGCCAGGGAAACAAAAGGAACACTGGTGTATTTGTTATGCCACTGAGGCACAGCTGTGCTATTTTAACAGTGCATTTTAGCCCAGAAAAGTCTTTTAAATTAATTGTAACATTTTTGGAAAACCAGAAGTCCACAGAGGGTTACTTCCAGTTGGAACACTACTAAACCAATGTACCATAGTCTAGTTAAAAAAAAGTCTCTGGGTCTCTGATTGTCTAGTAGTTTCCCTAATAGCCCTCCATCTCCCGATCCCCAGTCACATATATTTCCCCAAATCACTGGTGGTCTAGTGCCTCCCACTTCCCCCACCCTAGCTGCAATCCAACCACCCTGCTCCCACCTCCTAAACCCTGCAGCTGCTGGACCGGAACATCCCTTCTCTCCTCCACGGCTGGCCCGCCCACTGACTGAACTTTTGTGGCCGGAGTGCGTTCCTGTAAGGCATCTCATCAAGAATAGTCAATCGAATGTAGGCACAGTCTGAAGAAGAAGGAGGAATGAGACCCCAGGGGAGTGCAGGCTAGGTGGTTGGACTCCAGTGGGGGTGGGGTAGGGGTGGGAGGCACTAGACCACCAGAATTTCTTTTTTAACTAGGACTATGGTATGGATGGACATGGGGGGGTACTATAAAGGTACTATACACTTGGGCTTGGGGTGAAGGGGAGAGACCAGTAGCCACTAGGGCATAAGGGCATTTGGGCTGTGTGGGCACTGTTGGGTGGGGGGCACTATTTATAACAATTTTTTTTTAGTCAGGTGGCTGGCAGGTGAACTGGTGGGGGGGGAGGGACCACAAACCACCAGGGATTTAATGAGTACCCGTGGGGCAGGTGGGGGTAGGGACCACTGGCCACCAGGGATTATTTTGAAATAATACTAAGGCAGCATAGTGGAGGTGAAATTTCCACAAAAGTTCAGAAATGGATTTCTGAACTTCCACGGAAGCGAAAGTCTAACTTTCGCTTAAGTTCCACTGGAGAAATATTTTTTCACACTCCCCTATTAGGCAGTGGAAAGCAGAAGTATGAGAAGAAATTTGAGACAGAAAGATTACCCAGTCAAGTTGGTAAATTTATCATTTGTGTTTTTGAAGGGCAGTCATGTTTGATCATTATCAATCATCAAATGTCACCATGTAATCATTAAGGAGATCGTGATTTCAGATCCATCATCCCGATTATGATTTGATCATCAGAAGCATAACTTTCAAGTAATCTGCTGATGATTATTAAATATCCCTCTAAGCTTTGATCAGCGAGATGATTTTTGATGATCCATAAATGATCATATACTGATGATTATGACATTTCAATGATGTGAGCTTGTAAGTCATATGTGTAATATTAAACAATGTTTTATTTGTTAAAAATATTAGTATGTCAAAAACCAGCATAAGAAAATTAATAATAAAATAAATCATGTGAGGTCAATTTTTAACCCCTTTTAGAAGAGTAAGTGCTTAGGCTGGGTATTGTGTAGATATTTACATAACTAATTTACATATTTCAAAAGCACAGTTTATGAATCAAAACAATGTTTTTTATATTTTTTAAATAATTTTGAATTGATAACATTAGTTTACAGCCTGTAAGCAATGAGCACAAATCAAGTGCTTGCAGCATGTCACCACAACCAACAATGTAACCCTTTTTTGCAGATACATAAACCAAATTTAGCCCACATAGCACATGATAGAGAGGTGAGTCCTCAGAATAAATATAATAAAAAATTGTGTTGCTGGGGAGGAATGTGTATTGTAACTAATGATTCCAATGCAGATGTTTGCTTTTTAATGTTTTATTTGCATTTATAGTTTTAGTTTATATTGAACTGTAATATAAAATGGTGTTGCTGGGGTGGAACATGTATTGTAACTTCCAATACAGATGTAGTTTATATTGAATTGTTTAGTTTAGTTTAGTTTAGTTGCCTGATTTTATTGTTTGCCTTCCCACCTTCCGGTCCTCAAGATATTATAATTTGTTTTTACATCTGTTTGCATAAATATTCAGACTGCATAAGGTAACAGACACAAATTATCTAAAATACAAATAGCGATGACTTTGATAAAGTATTGGTCAGTTCTGGCCTGTGTCTGGCTGTTATGCATGATTGGAGTAAGTTATGCAAATGGAAACCAAATGGAACATGATATAAAACAAGCATTTGTCAATGTCAAATGTTTGCTTGCTGATATTAGCATTGGGCATACTGGAGTTAGACAGATGCAGAATAGGAATGGCAGTGAAGTACTGAACTCATACCAACCCCACCTCCACCTTGCAGAGATGGACAGGCGTTGGGGTGTGCCTTTGGGTCATCGCCCATAATGCTCAGAGCATTTCACCTCACCCTATTCTGTAGACACCAACAAGTGTTGAGGTGTGCCTTGGGGTGTTCAGCTTCATAGTCACTCCATTTCATAAGGACATATGCTGAAATGGGTGCAGTTTAGGAGAATGGGATGAAGTTGGGTCCGAAGAGTCCAAGGCACACCTCTAAGCCTGTCACTGGCTTCAGGATGGGGGTGGAATAGCATGAGCATTACAGCCAGCAATCCAAAGGCACACCCCTGATACCTGTCAGCCTGCACAGGGTGGGATGTTATGGTTAGAAACCTTAAAGCCCCAGGCGTTTGTTGGTATTTGCACTACAAATTTTCAACATGGCCTTTTTGTGACCCCCACCTCATGGAAGCATTTGGGACCTCTGCTCATGAACAGTGGCACTGTGATTTTGTTAATGTGTCCCAAACTTTGATTTCCCACAGCGACTGTGCCGTTCTGTGCCAGTTGTGTGAAAACACAGGTCAGGAAGGATGTGAAGAATGACAGCTGTACCATTCATAGGGAGGTGTGAAGTGATGACAATGTTGAAAATCTGGAGTGAAAATATTAAAAATGCTTGAACTTCCAAGCGTACGTGGAAACTGTGCAATGCGTGCTTGTGTGAGACAGTCATTTAGCGGAATTATTTCACCAAATTTTCAACATAGGCATTTTGTGACCTCTGCTCATGAACACTGTCATATGATTTTCTTAATCTGTCCTGAACATTGATTTCTCACAGCAACATGTGCAAACACACATTTCAGGCAAGATGAGAAAAATGACAGCTGTACTGTTCATAAGGAGGTGTGCAAAATAGGCAATGTTGAAAATTTTAAATGGAAATATTACACATTTTTAAAGTTATGAGGGTGCGTGCAAACTGCGCAATGCACGCTCGTAACACAGTCATTTTATGGACTTTTGTCACCAAATTTTCAACATAGGCATTTTATGACATCTGCTCATGAACAATGTTATTGTGATTTTCTTCATCTGTCCTGAACACTGATTTCCCACAGTGACTGTGCTATTCTGCGTTGGAAGTGAGAAAACATATTTTGGCCAGGATGTGAAAAATGACAGCTGTACTGTTCATAAAGAGGTGTTAAAAAATGCCAATGTTGAAAATCTGAAGTGAAAATATTACAGATTCGCAAACTTATGAGTGTGCATGGAAACCGCTCAACCTACGCTCGTAACACAGTCATTTTTGGGAATTCTTTCACCAAATTTGCAACATAGGCTTTTTGAGAGCCCACCTCATGAACAGTGATATTGTCATTTAGTTACTCAGTCCCAAAAGGTGATTCTGCACAGTGATGGCAAAATCACCTGTCGGGACTGAATAACACCATGACAGTGACTGAGTTCATGAGGAGGGGTCCCAAGAACCCCATGTTGAAAATTTGGTGCCAAAAATCAAAAAAATGGCTGAGATATCCACATAAGTTGAAAAACCCTATTTATGCCATTATACAGCTTACCAGCATTTCTTTCAGTTCATGTGTCGGCTTTGAAGAGTGCAGACAGGTTCCCAGTCCACGGTCGCTTTGAGCTCGAGGTAAGATGATGGGTGAGGGTGAGGGAGGTAGAGCACAGAGGGCAAGAGACTCAACGAGGGACTGTTTTTTTTTTTTAACAGGAATTTTTAAAAAGACAGCAGGATTTTGGCATGCTGGGGTGGGTTCTCAGCATGCCACCTGGATGTTTGTTGTGGGGGGAGTGGAGCCGACAGGGATTGAGCACCCCCATCAGCCATACAGTGTGCTGGGGGGAGTGTGTGAACATGCTGGGGTTGTCTCCTAGCGTGCTATCTGGGTCTCTGTTGGGGGGGTACTGGAGTTGACAGGGATTGGGCACCACCATTGGCCATACAGTGTGCTTGGGGGGAGTGTGCATGAGCTGAGGGGGATTGGGCACTCCCTTGGCACACAACAAATGGGGGGGCACATCATGCTGATGTGGATTGGGCTACACCATTGGCAATTGATCTGGGGAGGGGGCATGCTGACAGGGGGATTGCGCACCCCCATCAACTTTAACAGAAACTGTGAGAGGCTGCTGGAGAAGCCATCACCATGTTTATTGAAAGGGGACACCAGACAATGCAGCTGTAGTTGGCTGCTGCAGTCATGGACTGCCCTGCAAACACAGCTAATTGTTCAGTGATGAGGCGCTCCCTGATTGCAGCAGTCTGTTTCATGGAGCATAGTGGCATGCTCATTAACTGCTGTCATCGGCAGCAGAGACATAGAAACATAGAATTTGACGGCAGATAAGGACTGCTTGGCCCACCCAGTCTGCCCATTTCCCTACCTGATGGATAAGTTGCAGATCCTAGTTAACCAGCAGCCTACTTCTTCCTACCCCCACCCCCTAGAATTGCCTTATGACTGTCCCATGCATGCTTGAATTCCACCACTGTTTTTGACTCCACAACCTCCTCTGGAAGGCCGTTCCATACATCCACAACCCTCTCTGTGAAAAAATACTTCCTTAAATTACCTCTGAGGAGCCCTCTTCTATCTTCAAATTGTGCCCCCTTGTTCTTGCACACCTCTTTTTTTGAAAGATGCTACCCTCTTGGACTTTGTTGATTCCCTTGAGGTACTTGAAAGTTTCTATCATGTCCCCCTCTCCCTCCTTTCCTCGAGGCTATACATATTAAGCTCCTTAAGTCTCTCTTCATATGTCTTCCGGTGCAGACTCTGCACCATTTTAGTTGCCCTCCTCTGGACAGCTTCCATCCTGTCTATGTCTTTGCGGAGATTGGGTCTCCAGAACTGCATGCAGTACTCCAGATGTGGTCTCACCAGCTGTCTGTACAGAGGGATAATAACTTCTTGTTTTCTACTGGTGATGCCTCTCCCTATGCATCCCAGTATTCTTCCAGCCCTCCTTGCTGCCCTCTCACATTGCTTGTCCACCTTTAGGTCATCTGATATGACTAACCCCAGGTCCCTTTCCAGGAGACCAGCCCCATAACCGACTGGTGCCATTCACCACAACACTGCCGTGTCTCCACAATCTGCTACTGAAGGAAGCTGATGTAATGTGTTTCTTGAGCTACAGTGTTGATTGATATGAACTTACAATTGAGAGTTGAAAATTATTTGGTAGGTACCACAAAAGAGAAATTGGTGGGAAAGAGTCAAAAATATATGTCTTTATTAATTGCAGAATGCACTTTTTGATATTACTGTTAGCAGGGAACGCAGAAATGAATCCAGGGCCAGAACAAATTAAATCAGTTGATATTTTCAACACTAATGCCAGAAGTGTGTTGTCACTGCAAGTTACTGCACTTCATCCTGGCCGACACATCTGTATATGTACTCCGATGCCGTGAGCACTTTATGCCCTATTTATATATGTATGTATTCTTAGAAACATAGAATTTGACGGCAGATAAGGACCTCTTGGTCCACCCAGTCTGCCCATTTCCCTTCCTAATAGATAAGGTGCAGATCCTAGTTAACCAATAAACTACTTCTTCCTACCCCCACCCCCTAGAATTGCCTTATGACTGTCCCATGCATTCTTGAATTCCACCACTGTTTTTGACTCCACATCCTCCTTCGGAAGGCTGTTCCATGCATCCACAACCTTCTCTGTGAAAAAATACTTCCTTACATTATCTCTGAGCCACCCACCCTCTATTTTCAAATTGTGCCCCCTTGTTCTTGCACACCTCTTTTTCTAGAAGATGCCACCCTCTTGGACTTTGTTGATTCCCTTGAGGTACTTGAAACTTTCTATCATGTCCCCCCTCTCCCTCCTTTCCTCGAGGCTATACATATTAAGCTCCTTTAGTCTCTCTTCATATGTCTTCCGGTGCAGACCCTGCACCATTTTAGTTGCCCTCCTCTGGACTGCCTCCATCCTGTTTATGTCTTTGCGGAGATTGGGTCTCCAGAACTGCATGCAGCACTCCAGATGGGGTATCACCAGCTGTCTGTACAGAGGGATAACAACTTCCTGTTTTCTACTGGTGATGCCTTTCCCTATACATCCCCGTATCCCCCAGCCTTCCTTACTGCCCTCTCACATTGATTGCCCACCTTTATAATCTAATATGACTACCCCAAGGTCCCTTTCCATTTTTGTTGTTGTTAATATCTCACCCCCTACTGTGTACTCTTCCCCTGGGTTTTTGTTTCCTAGGTGCATTACCTTGCACTTCTTAGCACTGAACCTAAGCTGCCATACAGTTGACCATTCATCCAATCCTTGCTAAGTCCTTTCTCATCCTTTCCACCCCACCTTATGTATCATCTCTGTTGCAGATCTTTGTGTTGTCTGCAAAGAGACATATTTTTCCTTCCAGTCCCTCTGCAATGTTGTTTAAAAAGATATTGAAGAGAACCGGCCCTTGTACTGAACCCTGCGGTACCCCACTAGTAACCTCCTTTCTTCAGAGTGGACTCCATTTACTATTACCCTCTGTGACCTGTTCTCCAGCCAATTCTTTACGCAGGCTACCATCTTGGGACCCACTCCTAGACTGGCTAACTTGTATATTAATCTTTTGTGTGGGACTGTGTCAAATGCCTTGCTAAAGTCTAGGTAGGTCATGTCCACAGCCTCTCCCTGATCTACTACCTTGGCCACCCAGTCAAAGAAATCTATTAGATTCATCTGACATGACCTTCCCACTGTGAATCCATGCTGCCTTGGGTCCTTTGCCCTCTGGCCTCTAGGTACTCGACAATTCTTTCCTTCAAGTGATTCCATCATTTTCCCTATCACTGAGGTTTAACTAACAGGTCTGTAGTTTCTTGCTTCTGCCCTGCTCCCACGTAGTGGGAATACATTGCCCTCCTCTAGTCCTCAGGTACCACCCATCCTCCCAAGATTTGTTAAAGAGGGTAGTCAGTGGTGTCACTAGTTCTACTCTTAGTTCTTTTAGAATTCTGGGATGAATCCCATCAGGCTCCATTGCTTTGTCCACCTTCAGTTTCAAGGTTCTTTCAGAACCCTTTCTTGATAAATGGGCTGGTATCAACTTCTGTATCCAAGTGTTTCTATTGTTTGTTTTGCTACCTCCCCTCTTCATTTAGTGAATACTGAGCAAAAATATTTGTTTAGTGTCTCTGCCTTTTCACAGTCACCCTCTGCCACCCCTCCCTTTATTAAGCCTCATTATCCTCCCTTGGTCTTCCTTTTCTCCCTGATGTACCTATAAAGGTTTTGTCCCCCTTCTTAACTGAGTTGGCTATCTTTTCCTCGGTTTGGGCCTTTGCTGCTCTGATGCCTTCCAGCTTCCTTTTGCTTTAACTGATACAATTCTCTGTCCTGCTCCTTCTGTGATTCCTTGTACTTCCTGAATGCTTTCCTTTTCTCTTGAATCTTCCCTGCCACCTCCTTTGAGAACCATAGTGGTTTCTTACATCATTTTATTTATTTGCTTCACACAAAGGCTTGTTACCTCTGTGATGGCAGTTTTGATTATTCCCCATTGTTCTTCCACCCCACCTTCCTGCCCATTTGCTAGTGCATTCCTTAGGCACTCACCCATTTTGGCAAAGTCAGCTCTCCTAAAGTCCAGTACTTTTTCCTTTGTATGGCTTGACTCTATTGCTGTGTTTATTCAAGTATTATTTTGGTTTCATTTGTAAATCTGTGCTGCAATGTGTTTTGTCTATACTCTTAAGGCCTTGTAATATCTGTGTTGTTATGTATCAGTTGTTTTTGCTGCCCATGTCTACTTTGTAAATGAACTCACTCAATGGTGTTTCACCTGGTAAAATCAAGATTGATTGGTTGATTGATTGATTTATCCCACTGAGATCAAAATGTCTGAAGCAGGCTTTTACATAGATACATAGATACATAGACAGTGTCGGCAGATAAGGGCCTATGGCCCACCCAGTCTGCCCATTTGAGCTTGTAAGTTCAGTTTGTTTTCCTAGAATTCTGTTGCCCCTTACTCCTAACCTCCAGAATTCCTTTATGTCTATCCGATGCATTCTTAAATCCCGTGATTGTTTCAGCCCCCACCACTTCCTCTGGCAGGGTGTTCCACTTGTCCACCACCCGTTCTGTGAAGAAATTCTTTCTCATGTTTCCTCTGAATCGTCCTCCCTCCAACTTCATCCCATGCCCTCTAGTCCTGGAACATCTTTTTCGCTTAAAAATAGTGTTTTCCTGCACCCTGTTCCTCCCTGTAAGATACTTGTATGTCTCTATCATATCCCCTCTCCCCCTCCTCTCCTCCAGGGAGTACATGTTCAGTTCCTTCAACCTGTCTTCATAGGACTTGTGATGCAATCCATGCACCATCTTTGTTGCCCTCCTCTGAACCTTGTCTACCCTGTCTGTGTCCTTACATAGTATGGTCTCCCAGAACTGTACACTGTACTCCAGATGGGGCCTCACTAGTGTCTTGTTGGCAGATTATGACCTCCCTTTTCCTGCTGGTGATGCCCTGCCTATACATCCCAGCATCCTATTTGCTTTACCTGATGCCTTGTCACTGATAGCTTCCCTACCTTGAGGTCATCAGGGATAATGACCCCAAGATCCCTTTCCTGCTTAATTGCATGCTATATTCTCACCCCAACTGATATATTGTGCCGGGATTTGTACCCCATATGCATTACCTTGCACTTCTTTGCATTGAATTTCAACTGCCAAACCCCTGACTATTCTTCAAGTTTCTGCAGGTCGCTTCTCATTCTGTCTACACCCTCTGGTGTGTCTACTCTGTTACAGAGCTTTGTGTCATCAGCGAACAGTGAAATTCTGCCTTCTAGGTCCTGCGCAATGTCACTGATGAAGATGTTGAATAGGACCGGTCCCAGCACTGATCCCTGTGGTACCCCACTGGTCACTTTTCCCTCTGTGGAGTGACAGCCATTTACCACCACCCTCTGTGTCCTGCCACCCAGCCAGTTACCTACCACCACACTACTGTCCTGCCCACACCCATATTCCCCAGTTTGTGTAATAGTCTTCTATGTGGCACAGTGTCAAAGGCCTTGCTGAAGTCAGATAGGCCATGTCCACTGCCCTCCCTGATCCACCTCCTAGTCACCCAGTCAAATAATTCAATGAGGTTGGTCTGATATGGCCTCCCCTGGTGACTCATGCTGCCTTGGGTCCTGTGGTCATTGACAACCAGATGTTCCAATCTCCTTCAGTAGTGCTTCCCAGATCTTCCCACTACCGAGGTGAGGCTGACTGGTCTGTAGTTCCCTGCTTCCTCTTTTTCCCACTTTTGTATAAGGGACTACATCTGCTGTCCTCCAGTCTTTGGGTACCTCCCTGTTTCCAGTGATCAGCTAAACAGGATAGCCAGAGGTTCAGCCACCACCTCTCTTAGTTCTTTAAGGACCCTGGGGTGCACCCATCTGGCCCCATTGCTTTATCAACTCTTATTACTTCCAGTTCCCTTCAGGACCCTTTCTCGTGAAAAGGGACTTGTGTCCATTCTGCACCATTCGCACCCTTGTACTCCCTTCAGACCCATTGCCCTCCTTTTCCTCAGTAAAGACTGAGCAGAAATACCTGTTCAATATGTCAGCTTTACTGTTGTCATCCTCCACGTGGCCCCCATCCTCCCCCTTCAGTCTCACTATCCCTCCCTTTGTCTTTCTTTTTTCACTTATGTACCTGTAAAAGGTTTTGTCCCCTCTACCCACTGATTTTGCAATGTGCTCTTCTGTCTGAGCTTTGGCTTCCCTTACTGACCTCCCTGCCTCCCTTTGCTTCTCCTGGTACTTCTCCCTATCCCCTTCTGCCTGTATCTTTTTGTATTGCCTGAATGCAATCTTTTTGGCTTTCACTTTCTTTGCTACCTCTTTGGAAAACCATAATGGTGTCCTCTTCCTTTTCCTCTTGCTAACCTGCTTAATGCATAATTCTGTTGTTCTTGTAATCCCCATTTTAAATACTGCCCACTGTTCCTCAACCCCTGATTCCTGTCCCATTCCCTTTAATGCCTCTTTCAAGTATCTCCCCATTTTCCCAAAGTCTGCCCCCCTAAAATCCAGGATATGTGTTTTTGTGTGGTTTGGTTCTGCTCTTTCTGTGATTTCAAACCACAATGACTGGTGGTCACTGTTTCCCAGGTGCTCCCCCACTGTTACCCCCATCACACTGTCCCTGTTTGTGAGCACTAGGTCCAGTATTGCCTTCTGCTGAGTTGGTTCCATGACCAGTTGCTTGAGGAAGGCACCCTGAAGGGAGTCCAGGAGAAATCTGCTCCTAATTGATGCTGCTGCTGGGATGCTCCAGTCCACGTCTGGAATATTGAAGTCTCCAACCAGTACTACCTCACCCTTGTCTGCCATCCTTTGGATGGCTAGCATCAGCTCCCTATCTGTTTCTTCCTCCTGGGCTGGTGGTCTATAGACCACACCTGTGCGGATGGCTGTCCCCATTTTCCTTTCAGCTTGCTTACCCACAGTATCTCCCCATTTTGTTCCTCCTGGATCTCTGTGGCCCTTATGTCATTTTCACATACAGTGCCACTCCTCCTCCCTTCCTGCCTGCTCTTCTCTTCTGAATATGTTGTAGCCAGGTATGGCCATCTCCCAGTCGTGGTTATCATTACACCAGATTTCAGTGATGGCCACAATGTCCAGGTCTGACTGCACCATGACAGCCTCAGATCTTGCATCTTGTTGCTAAGGCTTCTGGCATTTGCACACATGGCTTTCCATGATTTGACCTCCCTAGACTGTTTCACTGTTCTACTCCAGCCCCTTCCTTGGTTGTCATTTATCCCTGGTTCTCCTTGCTGTCTGCCCTTCTGCTGAATTTTGCCCCTTGCTTATCCACCTCTTGGGCACTAATCTCCATCTTTTGCACACTACTTTGCAGAGATAGCCACTCCTCTGGTTCACTGGTTCCACTGCTAGCTGTGGGGGGTGAGCAAGTAGGTACCCTCCTTGCTGGCCTGCCACCCCCCTTTGCTAGTTTAAATGCTTGTCAATGTAGCATTTAAACTTATCATTGAGTGCTTGGATTCCCCTCCAGGATGGATGCAGGCCATCAGGCTTGAACAAACCTCCATCCCTCCAGGTGGGTCCCCAGTCACCAATGAATCCAAACCCTTCCTCACAGCACCAGTTCTTCAACCATGAGTTAAAGTTCCTGGTGCATGCACTCCTATGCTCTCCCTTGCCTCTCTCAGGTAGTACTTCTGAGAAAGTGACAGAAGAAGCTACTTGCTTGAGACCCCTCCCCAGTTTCCTAAACTCTTCCTGAACTTCCTTTGGCTCCCCATTTGCCAGGTCATTAGTTCCTAGGTGGATAATGACATCCAGCTCACTCTCCCGTCTTGCCTTCCCAGTGATCCCCAGGATCTTCCTTCCATCCCTCCATGCCGTGGCATCTGGTAGGCACCTCAGCTCTCTCAGTCTGGTCTGGTAATCCTACCAATGAGAAGGGCAGTATTAGGCGTCATCAGACTCATTCTGCTCTTATGACCATTGTAAGTACCTCAGTATAATTTCATGGTAATTTTATGGCCCACACTGGTAATATTTCTAATTCTGTGGCACTCTAATGGCTGTACATTTAACCAGTTAATATATAGCTTAGTAGCAGAAATTATATTCTAATTCGGTTTTACTATGGTACTCAATTACGTGTAATTGGAGAACTCGATATGCAGCAATTAAAGCAATGATTATGTACAAGTTTCTGGAGACAACATCTCAGATACTAAGGACAAGGTAGGATTTAATCTTAAATTGTGGCCAAAAAAAATGGCAGTTGTGTTATACCTGGAACTCACTAGGGATTCAGTATAAAACTGTTTAAATTTGAAGGGTCATTTGAACTGGCCATTCCTCATTCAGATGATGTGATGGTTTTAAAAAAAAGCAAATGATATGTGGCACTGAATCACATTGACACAATGGGGAGAGGCAGAGCTGTAAATCATATTTTATTACCCTAGTTAAGCAGTGCCAGTGGTACAGAATGTTGCACACTTGCCTCTGGGCAGGAAGCACAGATGGTTGTGGGTTCTAGTCCACCACCAGAAACTTAACCTTATGCACAATACTAACATTATAATGCAGCAGCACTAGGGGTGCTGGCCTTCAGATGAGAAGTTAAACCAAGGTCCCTTCTGCCCACATCTGGTGACTGTCTAGGCAGAAGTTAAAGATGCCATGGCACTTAGCATAAATGTAAGGAATTTCCCTGATGTGCTGCCCAACATTCCCTATCAAGTATGTAAACCAGGATCATGCAGCCTCACCTCCTGCTCCAACACACCTGGAGTGTGCCTTTCCTCATCAAAAATTATAAATAAATGAACTCATTTTTGCATATTATACACAAATTCAGGTCCATGGAGGACCATGAGAACTTACTGATGTCACGGATGAACAAGACATGTGGGACCACCTCATAGGATACCTCCGTCATTCCTTCTACCTCCAGCAAAATTGGCTCTTGTTCCTCCTCGTATGCCGAGTAATCTGGATCACTGAAAGTGTATTGAAATGTGTTCTGCTCTGAGTTGGTATGCTCCAGGTAAAACCAAGTATTGCTACTTTCAGAGTTTCTGAAATGTAGAACAGACTATAATTAATTAAACCAAATAAGATAAAATCTTGTGACCTATGAGCTCACAGAGCAACTTCTTTGTCCTGACATCTCAAAGAAAAAGTGAAAAGAAATATTATTATATACAATTCAGCTCATAATTCATGTATTTTCTGTGTTTAGCTTGTCTTTTCTCATTACAACTGACATGAGCACAGGATTATTGTCCATGAGTCTTTAGGCCAGTTTACATGGCTGCATTTGCATCACAACAACATGAATGCTCAGGTTACTGCTGTGCAGATGCAGTCTATGTGGACACTTACCCAGTCTTGGTAAGCCAGTCTGCTCACCTTTTCCTGAGCTGCCAGAAACATCACATTGTGTTTGGGAGTGAGCTGAGTAAGCAGTGGGGGTGGACAGGCTCCTCCGCTCGCTCCTATGAACAGAAAATGTTTCCAGCATCCTCCTCTGTGCTCTGACAATGCCGCCATCAAAAGTGCATCTTTAATGAAAATGGATTGGACAACCTGCCTGAGATCACTGTTTGGAATTGTTGGGTGAGAAACATTAGATTTTCTGTGCTGCAGCTCTTGTGGACTCCTGGGCAACAAAAAAAATGTTAAGTCAGAAAGGCATGAAAAGCAATTTATGTAGCACTAAAACTGGAGACGCCATTGGATCCTCAGTTTCTGTGCTAAATACATTTCTTTTTACATTTTTCCAAGTTAGCAGGGTTTATTTTTTTTGGCCGAGAATTCATGAGAGCTGCTTGAGAGTTCAAGTTCAGTAACTTGATGTCACAGCTGACATCCCCAAATCAGTGACCACCCCAGACTCACGGCCCCTCTACAGCACACCTTACATCAGTGCTGAGAGGAGCCATGTAGACACAACCCTGCACAGGGATTTGAGGTGTGGTCAGCACTTGAGTGGACTGAAGTAACATTCATGCATCCGTGTAAACATGGCTTTTATCTGCTCTGGCTGCCTTTCTTCACCTCATGATCCTCTGCTTGTAACATCACAATCCAGAGCAACGCATTGTGATACTACTTTGAATCCCTCTCCTCATACCAGCCTTCAGCCCTCTGCCCCATCCCCTCCTCCGTCTACTCCCCATGCCTTACAGACCCTTGTGCCTTCTCCTTGCCCACCTCACTCCTTAGCTGGGAAATATGTATTCTCCTGTCACCTGCTCTCTCTCTGGACCCAGCTACCCTTTCACCATCTGTCACTCCACTTCCTTTCCCTCCATCAGGCACCAACTAAAACTTCTCCCCCTGCCCCTGCCAAGCCTCCACCTCAACCCTTCCTAACCCTTTCCTTCTAATGCTGCCCTCCCCTTAAATTTCTCTTCCCCCCCTAACTGCACGGTTTTGGTTAATTTATGTGTAGTTTAATTAGCCTGTTTCACTACTCCCCCTCACGATTAGGTCAGTCTCCATTCATTCAGGCACAAAGCACTTTTTGATCATGTTTCATGTCCTCTTGCACAGCTGATTTGTATGCTAATGTATTTGTCCTCTGCTATATGCAATGCTCTTGTCTTCTTGTTTGTTCTGCACTCCACTATTGCACTTTGTTATTGTCATTGTAATCCCATCATCTGTCTTGCTGTAATCTTTGTAAATGAGTTTTCCACTTCCACCTTTCCCAGGTCACACCTCAAAAGGAGCCTCGGATCCGAGTGCCTCTCCCGGTAACTGATTTTTAAATAAAAGAAATTATTTCAGAAACAGAGGACAATGATGCCAGGTGCAGGCAAGCTGCTAGAGTGGACTAGGAGACAGTGATCCAGTTTTCATGTAAGTGTGTTGTTAATAGTTATAATGAAAAAAGGGGATTCTTAAGGCAGATCATATACTGTAGTGAATATAAACTAAAATCTGTCTAATTTTCCAAGAAACCCACTGCTTGAGTAATCTCCTGAGAGGCTGCCAATTCTAATATAACAGTGGACTGAGTACATGGAAAACTGTTTGAGTAGTGGCGGTGGGTGGTCTTCTACAAACTGAGCTAGTGAGATTGCTCCTTTGACTTTTGTGATACAGCTGCTCTTGTCTGGATCCAAGTAGTTCATGTTCAAGGCTCAGATTCTGCCACATATTAACTACTTTGCATTCTTGCAACCAGAATTTTGTTTCAACTGAATATGTCAGAAAATCTATACCGATAGTGTGAGCAAAGCTGCTAACAAGTCCTAGTTTTGGCAGCTTGTAATCTTGTTTAATGCATTAGATTGTGACCTGGATTATCAATTTTTATTTTACTAAAATATATTTGCCTGCTTGAAAACATAGTTGTAATTATAACAATTTGCTTTAATCTTTTCTGACTGCAGATATTAGTATTGGTTTAAAAAGAATTCTGTTCTCTGAATTGGAGAACAACTTCATCAAGTTATACCTTGATTGTACAAAGGGCAAAGGACCCCCCCCCCATAACAAATAGTAACAACAGTGCTCTTTATTATCAAGAAAAACAGACTATATGACAATCATACCAGCAAGGGCATTATAAGTGTTCTTCCCTGGTTTAGAAATTGTTTTTTATGCTGTTAAAATAAAAAGTATAATATAAACATTGCTTTTTGTTTCCTTTTGGTTTATGTGTGGCATTATATTTATAAAGAATAGTGTCTTGCTTCCTATAGTTTTCATAGAAGTTATAAATCTTTTAGTCATTATGCCAAATGGTGCCTTCTTTATCTTCAGTCAATGGGATGAATTTTAAAACGTCATTTGCCTGGTTTTAAAGTTAATATTAGAGTCAGCACAGCAATACAATTTTTTCAGCATGTTATTTGTTTTATCAGAGGCTACGAATATGTATGGAGATTAATTTCCTTGAGATTTAGGTTTATGTTAGTTAATTAACGTGTATTGTCTACCTCTCCAGATGGTATGCTATTAAGTATATAATACATTAACGATTATTGAAATGAACTTGTTTAATTTTTGTTAGTCATTTTGTAACTCAGAATAAGATGTTATCATGTACATATATTGTCTTTAAAAATAATTAGTTTAAAAAAATGATCCCCCCTCCTCCTTTAAGTGCACGTCCATTAGTTCTGATAGCGAGATTTCTTTCTGGCTGTAGTAACACCTTGCCAAGTTGGCTGCTAATGAATTGATACTTTTAAGGTCAGGATGCATGATCATGGTTGAAAGACTGGCAGAGACCACCTGACTCATATGCAGTTCATGGCCTGTATAGCAGCATTCAAGGTGACATCACTAATTATTCACCATAGTGACCCCCAATGGTTGGCAAAACAAGCACCACCAGCAGTCTGTAGGACCAGTGGGTTCATTTTGCAGAACATACACTGATGTCTAAGACCTTAAAACATTTTAAATCCACTTTTACATCAAGACTACAAGTCCCTTTAAACTTTTTAACAAAAACATTTTTAAATCTTGCTAGGTACCTAGTCTTGCAACTATTTTTTAAATACGTTTTAGGCCCTGTCAACACTAAGCCTCTGTAACATTACAGAGTGCCCATACCGTTACCGCAACGGTTTGCGTTTACACCTGTAACGTTATAGAAGGCATTTTCATAACCACTATTGAAACCACATATGAGGTGGTTTCAACAATGGTTATGAAACCGGTCCCACCTTGGTGACATTACCAGCGGTAGTGTGGATGGGCGGTAATGGTACCCTGCAGGGCCCGAAGCACAGCGCGAGCTGCATTGTGGGATCAGGCGCCACCGTAATGGCCGTCCGTCTCCCGAAGTGTGGACCAGCAGTGCTGGTCTTGTAATGGACACTGCCATGGTGTGGATGCACTGCACCTCTTCCCAGCCATAATGGATTGCTTTCGTTACTGGGCCAGAGTGGTGTAGTGTGGACAGGGCCTCAGAGTTAGCATGGTTTCACTCACATGTCCAGACAGAAGTAAAAGTGGTTTAAGCTGTAACAGATTAACTAAGACCCTGTCCACACTACACTGAAAACTCCCATCTGTAACATTACAGAGGGTCTAAACTGTTACTGCAACAATTTGTGTTTACACCTGTAATGTTACAGGAGGTGTTTTCGTAACTGTTGTTGAAACCACTTATGAGGTGGTTTCAACAATGGTTATGAAAATGGTTCTGCCTCTGTAACGTTACCAGCTGTAGTGTGGACACGTGAGCGCATAGTCCCAGCATTGCCCTTCAGTGCAGTACGAACTGCATTGTATGATAGGGTGCTGACCGTAACGGTCACCCATCACCCACAATGTGGACTGGCTGTAATGGTTCTGAACCGTTATCATGACGGTTCATTGGCAGTTAGGACACACTGTAACATTTACCATCTGTAATAGTTTGAAACTACTACAGGGTTTTTTTGGTGCAGTGTGGACAGGGCCTAAAACAATTCTACCTACCATGTGAACAGGCAGGTAGAGATCTGTGTCTGTTGAAATTAGTAGGAAATACTTACAGGAAGAAGAGGATTAACGCCAGTAGTGTGGATACACTAAACTGTTATGAAGAATATTTACTGCATAGTGTGGATGCACTGAACCAGTTTCACTGAACTGGTTTTGAAAATGTTTTTTCAGAAACAGTTCTAAACTATGCATAGAGCCTTAATGTTATGGTCATTTATTTTTATTTATTTTATTTTATTTAAGCATTTCACCAGGAAGACATACCGAGTAAATTGCTCATTTATAGATGCACCCTGGGAAACGAGAATGTGAGGTACAGTGATGAATACATAGTAACAATAGGCAAAAAATTAAACATAATAGGTCAAAAATATACTATGATACAATACAATAGCACAGGGAAACAGTGAAGAGTGCCTATGTGGACAACACACTTAGGATACATTGATTCTGAGAATACAGTGACCCATTTCTTTGATTACTAGCAGTAGTAGGAGAAGTGCTAGAGAGCATAGTCATAGCTTGGCTCACCATGCTAGGCACAAGGGAGTGAGGAATTTGAGAGGTTGAGGAATCTATTAGGTGAAGTTACAGGTGGGAGAAGTGAAGGAGTGCAGGAATGAGGCGAGGGTATGGAGTGAGGGGGCATTTAGATTTGTGTCCTTCCCTATAGACAACTTGAAGACTTACTGCTATCAGTACAGTAGCTCACCATTCACAGTTCCTTTCATGACAGATCTCAGTAGGACAGCAGAAGAGGGATTACAATTTTAACTTTAACATAGGTATATTTACCTCCTTTGAACTTTGGCACGGAACACTGCAGGGAAGAGTGTCTCCCAGGAACAGGTAAAGGTGCAGTTGTAGGATGATGCCCAGCACTTTATCACGGGTTTACTTGAATCCTCTTTAAAGATAAACAGGGGGAAGGCAGAGTGAGAGAGGGAGAGAAAACAGTGATGGTCAGTGAGATTCATTGCCCTTCAGAGCTGATAGAGAATAAACAACAGAAAATGGATGGGATGAATTCCCAACATTTTTATTTGTTTTTGTAATTGTTTGGTTTCCCGGTAAGGCCCACTAGGAACAAGGCCTGTTTTCAGTGGCAAAGCAGGAGCACTGAGATGCTTAAGTGGCTTGCTCAGGTTCACACAATATGTAAGTGAAGGTTGCAGGTCTCAAACCTGGATCTGCTGGACCTACGCAGCTCATTCACAGCTCATTACTTAAACCTTGGGGTGGTCCTGCCAGCCTGAAAGTTGACTTCATTTATTTATTTAACATTTGTTTTTCCAAGAGGGCACACTGAGTTGCAGACAACTCACTCCCAGATTCATCCAGGGGAAGGAGAAGTGGGTATATACAGTAATAACTGACATAGGATAAAGGCCAAAAAACAATAAATCATGCTACTGTAAATAAATAAAGCCCTAAGTTACTAGCTTACAGCAAGAATCAGCAGCAAAGTCTGCAATACAGCATATGACTGTTAAACAAGAAATTAGATCTACAGAACCTAACTTATTGCTTGTATACTGCTAATTATTGCATACTTCTGTGTATTTACCTGTAAAATGCAAATAGTACATATTATATACTTATTAAATGCCCTGTACCACATTGTATGCTATTTATGTTGTGCAGTTGTGATTCGGTGCACCAGGGCTTCATTGCCTAGTAAAAGAGCATTGCTTCAGTTAAACTGTCCCTGAAATAACAAATTCTGTCCAGAGCTGGTACAGCTGCAGCTGGGATTGCAGGTGGAAGATAGTACTGGCCACCATGTCTAAGATGGCGGATGGAGTTCTCTGAACATGTGGAACAACTTGTGCATGTACATTAAATTTCAGCAGCACAGTGGCATAGTCTGCCATCTCCAAGTTGGCCACTGGAGCCCAGTGCACATGTACAAGTTGCCACATATGCGCACAGAACTTTGATGGCCATCTTGGACACAGTGGTCTGCCATGCTGTGAGAGTTCAGTGTGCATGCGCAAGTCATTACGCATATGCAGAGAACTCCAGCTGCCATCTTGGACACAGTGGTCAGTGCCATATTCTGCCAGTACCAACAGACAAAATAGTGCAGTGAACATGCAGTGATTGCTATTCACCTCCAATATTTAACAAGTCCATTTGGTATCCATAAATCTCCCTTTTCTCCATTGTGCAAGCAAGACATCTGCAGGGCTATGCCCACTGCAGCCGTGAAAATGAAACAGAATGGAAAGCAACAAGTTCCAGGCAATGGGAGGGTGATTGAAGCAAAGTCTTACCAGTTTTGATATCTCAGTATATTATCACAGGTTAGCATTAAACACCAAGAGCAGTGATATCTCACAACTTGTGGACCAACTTATTATCCCAACAATACTCTCCAGGGTGTGCTATATACCGGCATAGTGTCACTTTTGGGGTGTCTGAAGGCTCTTGATTTTGCCTTTTGCCTAACAATGCAACTGAGGCATAATAGTATTCTAGGATGTACTACACCTTGTTGTGCATTTATTGCTTAGTTATACTACATGTGGACTCTCTCCTCCAATCAGAAGCAAGGGTTACATAGACATTATTTCTTAGCAAACTCACACCAGTCATTTTATTCTCATTAAAATAACTGCTCAGTGCTAAGAAGTTATTATTGTCATTTAAATGAGAGTAGTGACATCATCTTTTTTTTTGCATTCTGATTGGTCTATACTAACAGAAGCAAACACATGAAGCATAACAGTTATTATGTGCAAGTTGGCTTATTATCCTCAGCATTAATATGATTGTTCAGTAAAGATAAAGTACTTGGCCTTTGGCCTCATACTTTATTCACTCCACAGTCACATTGTTGCCTGGTATAGTGACCCAACTAGCACATTATCACTTAAATGAATAAGCTCCCATGAAATCAATAACAACACTGGCCACTGCCTCCTCCCCTATCTAAAGTGTAACTTTACAATTTACTGTATTTACACAGGGTAACCCAAATGAAATGCAAAATCTAATGTTCACTGGCATCCTGCTTCTATCCAGGTTTCACACCTGATAGAGACTTGAAGCCCTTTTTACACTTATTGAGCTGAATTGCTCCAAGTGGTGCAGAGATCAATCTGCCTCTTGAGTTGTGTGGACACTAGCAGGCATGGCACAGAGCTGCTATGATGTGGTCCCTCTGAACTGCTGCTGTGGTGGGAAGCTATAATGCAGCAGGCATTGCTAATCCTCATATGTATTCCATCGACCACTCGCAGCATGGCACAGTGTTCACTTCCCCCTTCTGGTGTTCCATGAGTCCTGCACTGTCCCTCCCCTCACCCAGCATTGCTGAACACGCTCACTCTGAACAATAATGCTGCAGGAAGCAGAGATCTGGACCCAGAGAACAAACACTTGATTAGCACACATTGCACACAAAGGAGGAACACTGCACATGACAGCATGTGGGGCAAATGGCTTACCCAAGGGCACATGATGAGTCAGCTTGCTACAGTGGCATATGAAATCATGATCTTCTGTTTCACAGTTCTTTGTTCTAAAATTTAACTACATCACCTTCCTATGAGATTCCTTCCATCCTTCCTTTTCATGGTTCACCATCCCTCCTCACTTCCCTACCACCATTTTGATAACCCTTACGATGATATGGTAATGGTTAGACTATATTCCCCCTTATTTAACCAAGCTTTTTTATTCACAATGCCTGTCCATCAGGGTTTTAGGTCCAGTTTTTTATGATTACACTTGGTGCTTCCCAGCATCACTGGCCACTACCCCCACTCTGGTTATTGTGGAACATTGCCTGAGAGGACCAATGACTATCATTTAGATAATGTTGATTTTTTTTCCAAGAACAAGAAGTCCAACACTCGCCACCCAATCATCGCGCATGAACATGCAGTGTTTTATGGTGAAAACAGTTCATTTTGTGCATAAAAGCAGTGAATAATAACAAAGAGCTCATTGACAGCAGCAACCCTGGTAAGACACGACATTTGCATAAAATTATTATGCTTTGTGAAGTGTCTTTCTTAACAAAGCATAATAATTATGTGAAGCATCAAGTCTTACCAGGGTTGCTGCTGACAATGAGCTGGGTTAGAGCTGCAGCTCAGGACATGGTCACATGTTTCCTGAAATTTCTTTGCCATTTGTATAGAAATTTCATGCCTGCCTGCAGTGCCATGGTAGGGCTGCCAGAGAGAATCTCTAGAAAAACTGCAAAATATCTAGAAATATCCCACCTTGTCTTTTGCTGTACCACTTTATTTTTTTGCACAAAATTAAAGAACTCTTTTCACCACAAAAAAGACTGCAGCATATTCCTGCCAGAGGACAGGGAGGTGAGTGAGTAATTTCTTGTAGTTCTACATTAGTATTCTGTTCAATACCTTCAGCCATATGTTCTGCCATTCTTACTTTTTTTCATTGTTTTTTCCTCATTTTCAGCCCATTTGGACAGTTTCTTCCATTTGTGATAGTCCCTTCCATGGCCTGATACAGCATGTGCACTCACTGTTCCCTTAGCAGGGAAGCAAGCTCCCTGGCCCTCCACTGGGTGGCACTGTGGCACTTCAACTCCAGCCACCTTTCTTCTCAGCTGAGGAGCTCTGCCTGGCCATCCAACTGCTGGCTTCCAAGACCACTCTCAAACCTTGGCTGATGGTTTGCCAATGTGGTGCACTACTTCTGGGCCATCGAGAGACCCAGTTAGTCTCTTTTTTGACAGTGTGCCCAACACAGCTGCTTTCTTACAAGACTGCCTGGGTCTCGGAGCAACATTCAGAGTTTTCCACTGCACCATGCATTGCTCACTTATCAAGCTAGAGGAGACTCCACTTAGACAAGCTAATCAGCTACTGTGAATGTGGAACACAGATCTTTAAAATATAGAACAAATTACCAAATGTGGAACATTTATATCATCTAACTTTTATACATAAACCATACAAATGGCTCTGTTCAACCTATCACTAGAAACACTGGTGGTTTTGGGGGACTGGAGGAGGAGAGATGTGGTCCCACACTACTCAAAAGTAGGAATAGGGAGAAGACAGGAAATTACAGACCTGTCAGCCTGATTTCCGTAGTAGTTAAAGTAATGGGATCGCTGCATAAGGAAAGGATTGGGAATACCTTATAACCAGTGGATTACATGATCCAAAACAACATGGGTTCACAAAGGAAGAGGTTTTTCCAGACAAACCTGATTGAGTTCTTTGACTGAATGACCAGGGAAGTGGATCAGGGAGGAGCAGTAGAAGTGTACTACCTGAATTTCAGTAAAGCCTTTGACACCGTTCCGCACAGCAGACTAGTGAGCAAGCTGGGCAACCGAGGAGTGAGTTCAAAAGTAGTAAAATGGGTAAGAAGTTGGCTAAGCAATAGGAGTCAGAGGGTGGTGTTAAAGGGTCCACTCTGATGCAGGGAAGGTGACCAACAGGGTGCCACAGGGGTCAGTACTAGGCTCAGTCCTCTTCAATCTCTTTATTAGTGACATTGCAGAAGGGCTGATAGGGAAAGTATGCCTCTTCATTGAGGACACAAAAATCTGCAACAGAGTGGACAAACTGGGGAGGGGGGAGTAGAAATAATGAGGGATGATCTGAAAAAGCTGGACAAATGGTCAAGTGAATGACAGTTGGGTTTCAATGCAAAAAAGTACGAAACCATGCATTTGGGCCACAGAAACCCAGGGGCAATGCACCAATTGAGAGGGAGGTATTAACAACCACAAAACAGGAAAGGGACCTAGGGATAATCTTTTCTGATGTCCTGAAGGTAGCAAAGCAGTGTGATAAGGCAGTGGGGAAGGCTAGCAGGATGGGTGCATAAGGAGTGGCATCACCAGCAAAAAGAGGGAGGTAGTATTACCCCTGTCTAGATCACTAGTAAGATCCCACCTTGAGTATTGTGTCCAGTTCTTGAGGCCTCACCTCTGAAAGAACATAGATAGGGTGGAGGTGGTACACAGGAGGGCTACCAAAATGGTGCAGGGCCTGCATCAAAAGCCCTATGAGAAAAGACTCAAGGAACTAAATATGTACTCTCTAGAGGAAAGGAGGGAAAGACAGGATATGATGGAAATGTTCAAATACCTCACAGGTATTAACAAGGTACAGGAAGGTAGCATTTTACCTAGAAAGAGATGCTCCAGGATAAGATGTCATGCTATGAAGTGGGGGCTCATAGGAGATGTGAGAAAATACTTTTTCTTGGAGAGGGTGGTGGACACCTGGAACAGCCTCTCAGCAGAGGTGGTGGGTGCTAAACTGGTAACAGGATTCAAGCATGCATGGGATAGGCACAAGGAGACTTTAGAAGTAGGGCAAGGTGGGAGAAGACTGGAGATCAAGTACAGTTTGCGTTGGCATAGTAGGTATGGAGTATAGAGTTGACTAGGTGGGCCAAGAGGTTCTTATCTGCTAACAACTTCTATGTTTCCAAATCTAGACACAAATATATACTACACATGCATGCCTACACATGTACATACTTATAACATGTGCAATACACACACACACACACACACACACATATTTATTACAGACCACATATTGGAGAGTGAGTTGGTTCTTTATATAAAAACAACCAGTTCCATATCCATAAGTAAGACGAAAAAATGAGAACCTGTGAGCAGTCTTCCCGTCATGAGCACAAGATCTTTCATTTCTCACAGGAAACCACTCTATATTTGTTTACACCAGAGGTGTTTTATGCTACAAAAAAATTGCTCTTTAAGTAGGCATTACCTTTATAACTCACTCAAGAAAGAACTCCCCTAGAGTGTGTGTAATGGGTTTATCCCTTCTCACACATGGGATATTTTGAAATATTTATGAAAAAATAAAAATGAGCATGAATTATTTGCACCCCTTAATGATTTTGTTTATCAAACTCAGCAATTTAGTAATGAACTACACATTTTATGTTTATTTTCCATTTTGATTATCACCGATAGCAATCATATTTCACTAACAGATTCTGCTACACAGCAATTATGCTGATTTTTTGAGTAAATTGTCAGCATGCTGTTTCCACAGTAGATTGATTATATACTTATTAGTCAGTTTGTTTTATCATTATGAAAACTAGAATAATTGCTACTGTATATAGCAGAATTTGTTAAGTGTAACCTTGAGACAGATGATGGGGAGGGAATGCAGTCCAATGGTTATACAGTAGCACTGGCTTGGGAACAGAGAAATCAGAGGTTCATACCCAGCCAGATCCAGCTGCAAGTGAGTAGAATATCTACAAAGAGGCATAGTATATTTGTTTCATGCAGTGCTTCTCTCTGACGAAAACTAAACTGTTTCTGCTTGATCACAGTGCCTTTTTCAGAATGCAGAACAGGACCTCAGTGATGTCATTAAACATTGTGAAAGCTGCTCTCCCACTGGTTGGACCATTGTGACAGACAGTAGATAAAAGAGCCCCCATGTCCCTTCCCTCCCAGCCCAACCCCATATCAAGCAGAGCGTTGATACCCATTATGTTACAATTATGCCATTTGGGAATCACAGTGGCAAACCAATGAAAGAAAATAGATCAAAACAGAAAGTGAAAAGTTCTGAGTGAAACAGAAATGCATAAAGACTCCAAGAGAGAAATTGGGAGGAAAATTAGAGAGCTGAGCAGGGGACAGTACTTATCATGATGATACCAATGGAGAAAGTGCATGGCATGCTGGTATATGAAAGTTTTAGGACCCTTCTGTGAAAGAGTTGTCTCCAAACCCACATTGACAATTCTGATTTAACTAAAATTATTATGTATCTTGCAGTGCAATGCCCCATCCTTTCAGATGGTTCTGTGGGAATCCTGATACATATACTGCACATATATAGAAGGATAGAAGGAGTATTGTGTCCAGTTCTGGAGGCCACACCTATAAAAGGACATAGACAGGGTGGAGGCAGTCCAGAGAAGTGCAACTAAAATGGTGCAGCAGTTGCATCAAAAGCACTATGAGGAAAGACTGAGGAATTTCAACATGTACACCATGGAAGAGAGGAGAGCAAGAGGGGGACATGATAGAGACCTACATGTACCACTTATGGGGGAGGAACAGGGCCCAGAAGAGGAGTCTCTTTCAAATGAGAAAGAGTATGTGAACTAGAGGGCGTGAGACGAAGCTGAAAGGGGGCAGGTTAAGAAGGATGTGAAGAAGTGCTACTTCTCTGAGAGCCTGGTAGATGCCTGGAATAGGCAAACAGTGGGGGCCTTCAAGCATGTATGTGATAGACACAAGTAAATATTATTAAATAGGCAGGGAGGGAGGGTCACTGGGGACCAGTTAAGGTCTGCGGAGACAGGCTAGGCAGTGACCCTCTTGGCAGACTGGATGGGCCTAGCAGTCCTTTCCTGTTGACAAAGTCTGTGTTTCTATTACACAGAAAGAGAGAAGAGACTACAGACAGTGACAGAGAGAAAGTGAGAGAAAGAGAGAACATGAAATGTGTTGCAGAAAACGGAATAAAAAAAGAAAGGAAACGCCCCGTTGATGTCCCAACACTGTTAGGGGAAGACCTATACAGTATCTCATCAGTAGGAAAGCCACGAGTCAGTTATGAATGCTTGACTAATCGTGTGCATTAAAACATAATTCCAGTAAGCCCAGTATCTGTTTGATGTTCTTTTTAAAATCATCCTATTTGCTTGTCAGTGTTTTGTCTTTAAGAGTTTGATTATCTGTCATCCTCTGCATTACTAATGATTAAACTGGCAGACTGTTCGCTGTGCTTGCAGTTCCATATTCTAAAAGGCATAACGTGTTCTAAGTGGCAGACATTTAATCATAACATCTCTCATGCTTAGTGGTGCTCTACTTCTCTGTTTACATCTGCAGTGAATGAAGCATAGGTACTGAAGGTTAAGTGACTTTCTAAATTGCAAAGTGAGTCTCTGGCTATGGTGAGATGTCCAACCAGGATTTTCTGTTGTACAGTTCCGTACACTAAACCACTGGACCACGCTTACACCCCATGTGGAAAAAAAAACAACAATATGTTTTGTTCACTCACTTTATTCGGCATTACTAATCTTGTGCATGTGCGGGTGCGTATAGGCAGATAAAAAGTATGCACTGTATATCTATATGGGCTTTATTTTCAAAAGGGTTTCTCCTATTCTGTGTCTATGGTTAAAACCTTTTGAAAATATAGTCCCATAATATTTTGATACAAAGTGTGTATGCTTTGCCACTTGTGAATGAGTCATATTCTCAGATGTGCTGATAAATATATTGTAGTTGTCCAACTACAGTCCATTATTTATTGTTTCTTTCTATCTATCTATCTATCTATCTATCTATCTATCTATCTATCTATCTATCTATCTATCTATCTATCGATCTATCTATTTGTCTGTCTGTCTGTCTATCTGTCTGTCTTTCTATCGATCTATCTCTTTCCATCTGTTCATCTGCCTGTCTGTCTTTCAGAGCTTAGAGGATACTATCCATTCAGTTTCTTTTCACATACTATAACCTTTCCTTGGAGCTGGAGTGCATAGTACATAATCTGAACCACTATCTGGATAACTGGATTAGATGAGTTTGGATAGAGCACTACACAAGGCTTCAGATAGCCTAGCAGGTAATAGAAACATAGAAACATAGACAATGATGGCAGAAAAAGACCAATGCTCCATTCAGTATGCCCAAGTTTGCTATCTAGCCCTGGGACCTTCTGTCCATCAAGGATTCATCCCTCCCCCCTCCTCCTCCCCTCATTCTGCTTTCTAGTTCTGTCACCTCGAGTGACCATTATACCCTTCACTGTGTCCCAAGTGTGCTTAAAACCATCAACTGTTTTAGGGCCCACCACTGCAGCTGTAAGACTGTTCAATGGCTCCACCATCCTTTCTGCAAAAGTATGCACAACCCCAGTACATATTATATACATCAATTTACTGTATATCTGTCTCCAAAGAAGGGCATGAAAAACAAATACTGTATTCCAGCATAGACCTGGACCCAACAATATTTAAAATCAGTCACAAAAAAAAGAATACATTATCTACAGACAAATCAGCACATGAAAGAGAGCCAAAATCCACAATCTGTTGGCTGCTGCCTTCTGCTAGTTGCAACTGAGCCCTTTGTAATTAATTGCTATGACTTTTCTAAATGGACAGTGTGATACAGAGCAGACTGACAAGAGGAAGCAGTCAAGCCCGGCAAGACAGACTGCATGGATGGGTGTGTCTTTTTCTGCTGATACACTCTGTGCTTCTTTGTTCCTATGTTTCTGTGTTGAAACATTATTAACAGAACTAACATGATGCAAAGATGTATGTTTTAGTTGGGATACATATTTTTATAAAGAAGTGGTGACAGTGGGCTGATATAATACATAAATACATACATACATAAAAAACAAAATAAACATACAAACAAATAAATAAATACATGCATACATAAAAAAATACACACATAAAAAACAAAATAAATACAAATAAATACATGCATACATAAAAAACAAAATAAACAAACAAATAAATACATGCATACATAAAAACTAAACATACAAACAAACAAATAAATAAAAGGCACTGCATGTTCTAAAATGTCTTTAAGCAAATGTGGTACCTAGAGAGAGCTCCCTACCACAGTAAAACTTCCCGACTGATGAATTCAATAAGTAATGCAGCCTGAGAAAACTACTAACTGAGTTTGGTTACTTATATAGACTTCCATTAAAGGTGAACTGAAATCAAGGCATACTTTAAACACAAAACCAGTGCTGCTATAGGGCAGTCACCAGTATTTCCTGTTTTGCTAGCTGCAGCTGTATCCCAGGGATGGGGAGCAGCGGCAGCCCCTTCCCGACTCATTCAGCCATGATACTACAGTTTGCTTTCCCTGTAACTACCTTAATATGTCTTCCCAGTAGAGGTCATTATCCTCAACTGTGAACACTGATCAGACATAATTGCTTACATCATTGGCCTCTGCTCATCATCTTCCACTCCTACCTCCTCAGCTAGCCTGACAATCCCTCACTAGCCTTCCTTTTTTCCCCATTTGTATCTAAACAATTCCTTTTCACCTCCCTTCACGCCCCCAGTGATCCACAACTTAGCATCTGCATTTGCCCTCCTTACCACAACCTTCACCTCTTTTAAATTTGCCTGATAATCCTCCATTTCTTCCTTCCTTTTGGCAACCTTGTACCCTATGAAAGCTTTCCTCTTTGTCCTACAGAGCCTCCAGTACGTCCCATGAGAACCATATTGGTCTCTTGTGCTTGTTTCTTTTAGCGATCTTCATGGCATAAGAACCAGTCACCTCCAGAACTGCCCCTTGATCATTCCCCACTTTTTCTCTATCCGCAAGATCTGGTCTACCCCCACCAAATCTTCTCTGACCCTTTTTCTCAACTGTTGGAGAAACATAGAAACACAGAATTTAACAGAGGATAAGGCCCATCTGTCCCACCTCGTCTGTTTGTTTTTCCCTACCTACAGTGTCATCATAGACCCTGCTTAATCTCCGTCTCTTTCTCCTTCTCTTCCACAAAGATCCCCTTATGCCTATCCCATGCATTCTTGAACCCACACCACTATTTTTGCCCCCACCATCTCTTCTGGTAGACTGTTCCAGGCATTCACCACATTTTCTGTGAAGAAGTACTTCCTCAAATCTCTCCTGAATCTACCACCCTCCAGCTTCATTTTATGTCCCTTTGCTCATGAGCATCTTTTTTATGAAAACATGTTTCCCTCCTATGCCTTATTTACTCCTGGGAGGCATTTAAAGCTCACTATCATATCACCCCCTCTCTCCTCTCTTCCAGGGTGTACATATTTATGAAAAATTAAATTGGCTATCTATAGAACAAAGGGACAGATTACACAAAAGTTGCTTTGTGCTCAAGGTTATTAAAATGGAAGGGGATGGGCCAATATCAGATTTGTTTGTCCCCAAAGATACCATTAAATCTATAAGATGTGACAGTTCTTTGACCTTACATGTACCATAGTGCAGAACCAGTAAAACTCAGAAAGCATTTGACCCTTGCAGGGCTGCGGACTGATATATCTGTTCAGAACTCCGGTATGTTCTAAATCTGCCAGCAGTCTAAGGGTTAAATACTCTGCTGCTAAAGCCTGGAATAGTATCGACCTGGAAATATGAAAAGCTCCTAGCTTACTGCAGTATAAAACTCAGCTTAAAAGGTAATTCCTAGCTGGAGGTTGATGTTTCTGTTTTCAGATTTTTGTGTCTGCAAATGTATGGAAAATATTTCACCTTGTCCAACCCTATGTGTATATTTTATATGCAAAGTTTAATTTGTACTTACAACATGTACTTTGTATTTTGCATTTTATATTTCTGCATAGCTGTATCTCTGACTCCCGAGTCTAGCCTGTAAAAGGGCCATGTGGCTCAGTGCTATTTATCTGGTTAACAAACATTTTTAATAAATGAAAAAAATGAGGTCATTTAGTCTCTTCTTGCAGGGTTTTTGATGCAGACCCTGCACCATTTTAGTTGTCTTCCTCTGGACTGCCTCCACTCTATGTCCTTCCAAAGATGTCATCTTGAGAACTGGATACAGTACCCTTGGTGGGTTCTTACCAGTGATCTATACAGAGGCAACACTACCTTCCTCGTTCTGCTGGTGATACCTCTGACTATGCACCCCAGCATCCCACTAGCCCTCCCACCTGCTTTATCACATTGCCAGCCACATTTAGGTCATCTGATATGATTAACCCCACGTCTCTTTCCTGTTTGGTGGTAGTCATTATCTCTCCACCCATTTTGTACTCTGTCCCTGGATTCCTGTCCGTTATGTGCATGATGTTGCACTTTTCACATTGAAACACAGCTACCATAACCCTGGACCACTCCTTGAGTTTTCACAGGTCTCATGTACTTCTTTCCACCACCACCACCCTCCATCTCCACTAGATTGTTCACCCTTTTGCAGATTTTGGTGTCATCTGCAAAGAGGCAGACCTTCCCTTCCAGCTCTTCTGCAATGTTGTAAAGACACTAAAGAGGACTAGTCCCAATGCTAGTCTGTTGGTCACCCTCCCTTTTCTGGAATGAATTCCATTTACCACCACCCTCTTTCTCTATCCCCTAACCAATTTCACACTCGTTACCACCTTTGGACCCATCCCTAAGCTGCCCAGCTTCCTTATGAGTCTTGTATGTGGAAAAGGGTGGAAAGCCCTACCAAAGTCTAGGTAGGCCAAGTCCACTGCTCCTCCCTGATCATACAGTTAAAGAAATCTACAGATTCATTTGATATGTGCCCCCACACCACCACCACCATGGATCTATGCTGCCTCGGGTTTTGTAATCTATTGGATTTTAGATATTCCATAATCCAAGCCTTCAGCAGTGATCCCATCAACTTCTCACCACCGATGTCAGGTTGATTGACCTATAGTTGCCAGCATCTTCTCTGCTACCTCTTTTGTGAAATGGGACTACCTCTGCCATACGCCAGTCCTCCAGAACCAGTCCTGTTTCCAGTGATCTGTTAAATAGGACTATCAGATGTACAGCCAGTACCTCCCTGAGCTCCCTCAATACCCTTGGATGTACCCTGACTGGCCCCATCACTTTGTCCACTTTCAGATTTGCGAGTTTCTTCAGGTCTCTCTTCTGAAAAAGGACTAGTGTTCACTTCCATCCCTCCACAGCTCCTTTTACTTTTTTTGTGACCCCTCCCTCCCCTTCTACTTCTTTTGTGAAAACTGAACAAAAGGTTTTGTTCAGGATGTCTGCCTTTTTCTGGTTCCTGTCAGCACAGTTCCCACCTTCCTTTTTTAACCTTACAATCTTTCCCCAGTCTGCTTCTTTCCACTTACGTACCTAAACATATCTTGTCACCTTTCGTTATCATCTGGGCTGGTCTCTCCTCAGTCTGTACCTTTATACTCCTTGCTGCTTTCTCTCCTTCCCTCTGTTTCCCCTGATACAGCTCCCTGTCCTCCTTCCACTGCTCCTCCTTGTACCGTTTGAATGTTACACATTTAGCTTTTACCTTTTTAGCCACTTCTTTCAAAAACCATAGTGGTATCTATTTCCTCTTGCTTTAGGGCTCCCAGATAAACAGGGATTCCTTTATTTCATAGGGAAATGGATCCAATTTCAGGAAAAATTTTCCCATAGGCATGCATTGGATATATAGGAAAACAGAGTAATTTGGCTTCCATAGGAAATAATGTAATCTACTGGAAAATTGCCCTGGAGTTACAGGGAAAATGACAAGTCATTCTGGGAGAACTGTTGCTTTTGCTTATGTATGTGACACAGAGGTTTGTTGCCTTCACTGTACCCTCTTTTAGTTTTGTCCACTGTTCGTTCACCCCACCCAAGACATCCCCTTCTGCCAGGTCTTCATTGAGATGTTCACCCATCTTTTTAAAATATGCTGTCCTGAAGTCCAGGACCCTCACCCTTGTGTGGTTAAATTCTTCAGCTATCTTTATGTTGAACCATATTGTACAGTGATCACTGGTCTCTAGGTGGCCTTCCACCTTCACATCTGCAGCACTGCTCCTGTTGTTGAGTACTAGGTCCACTATTGCCTATTACATGTCAGCTTCCTGACTAGTTGCTTAAGGAATGCCCCCTGCAGGTAGTCCAAGGTGCCCCTGCTTCTAATCTGAAGCTGCATCTGGGAGGCTCCAATCTACATCATGATGTAGAAATCCCCCACCTGCAGCACCTCTCCCTCTTCTACCATCTTACCAGTGGCTTCCACCAGTATCTTATCTAAATCCTCCTCCTGTGTTGGAGGTCTGTAGATCATTCCAATGTGAATAATGGCTCGATTCCTCATCTCCAGGGTGGCCCACAGTACCTCTATCCTCCTTGTACTCCCTATATCTCTGTACCTTTTTTGCCTTCCCTTACATAAAACACCACACACCCTCCTTTTCTTCCCATACTGTCCTTCCAGAACACAGTATGATCTGCTTTGGCCATGTTCACAGGCTTTCCAAATTGGAACTGAACTGCAGCATGAGAACTATAAGACTCCGTAACAAGAGTTTGACATGGGCAGAGCAGTGCAAGACAATTCTGTGCCCTCAAAGTTGCCAAACAGGCTGGTCTGCCCCTGAGGCAGAATCTTTACGGTTACACTTATTCTTTATCATAACCAAATTCTTTTTCCTGTGTACTGTATTTTACCTTCTAACATTACTGTTCCACAGATCACCACTCTAGCAAAATTGCCCTTTTGAAAATACAAAAACAAGACGTTTGTGTCTGAATGCAAACTCTTGTCTCTTGTTCATCAGACTGTTGTCTTGTCCACTGTGCTGGTAAGCTGGTAGAGCTGCGAAGCTCAGCCCTTGGAGTGCTGAGACTGAAGCATTGCCTAGGAGACAGCTCTTTTTCTGAGATAACTTTGAGTGCATAAGACTCCCTCATGTGGCAAAACAGTGCCACAGAATCTTGACACTAGCAGAACTGGTAATACTGAGTTATGTAAGAATGTTAGTAAGCACAGGATTCTCCTTCTGCATAAAATATTATTTTCTGATATAAATCTATCCATTGTCAAACAGTTAGAAAACCTGTGCAAAAAGCTTAGGTCAAGGTTAGATTTTTATTACCAGAATAAAAGTTGCTTCTTAGCTTACGCCTGGAAAAGGTTAGTGCAAGTAACCTTCTTGCCATTATTGGACTACAGTGAACTCCTTTTGTATGAGCAGTCCCTCAACATATACTGAGTGCATTTGCTGTTCCAATATAGCATTTCATTGGAAGGAGCAGGTGCCAGTGAGTAAAACACTGACACCTGCTGGCCACAAAGTGGTATGTGTTCAGCATACTGAATATGTCTGTGCAAGAGCAACAGCACATACTGAACTAGAGAATGCTCATGCTCCACACAATTTTTGTCGAAGATAAAAATGTTAATGACCCTCCCCCTTCCCTGCTTAACATTACAATCCCACCCTGTATTCCTTTTTTTGCTTACATACCTAAAAAATTTCTTGTCGACTTTTGTTGTTTCCTTGGCTATTCTCTCTTCAGTTTGTGCCTTTTTACTCCTTACTGCTTTCTGCGTCCCTCTGTTTCACCTGACATACCTCTCTATTTTCCTCCTTCTGCATCTCCTTGTACCTTGCCACCCTCATAGCTTTTACCTTTTCCGCCATCTCTTTTGAGAACCATAGTAATCTCCTTCTCCTCTTTCTTTTGCTCCCTTGCTTGATCCAGAGGTTTGTTGCCTTCACTATGGTCTTTTTAGTTTACCCCACTGTTTGTTCACCCCACCCAGTTCATCCCACCTGCCAGGTCATCCCTGAGGTATAAATCCATCTTTTGAAAATCTGCCCTGCTGATGTCCAGGACCCTTGACATTGTGTGGTTTGAGTCTGCAGCTGTTCTTATATTGAACCACACTGTACAGTGATCATTGGTCTGAAGGTGGACCCCACCATGACATCTGTAGCACTGTCCCTGTTGGTGAGTACCATGTCCGGTATTGCCCCATTATGAGTGGCTTCACTGATTAGTTGCCTGAGGAATGTCCCTGCAGGAAATCCAAAATGTCCATGTTTCTAGCTGAAGCCACAGCTGGGAGGCTTCAGTCTACGTCTGACAGACTGAACTCTCCCACTAACAGTAACTCCCCCTTTCTGCCATCTTGCCAATGGCTTCCATCTCAGTGCCTTATCTAACTCTTCCCCTGTTGGAGGTCTATAAATCAAACCAGTGCAAATAGAGGCTTTAGGATGACTCACAGTACCTCTGCCCCACCCGTATTCTCTGTATCTCTGTCACTTTAATGCCCTCCATCACATAATGTACTGCACCCTCGCATTTTCTTCCTACCCTGTCCTCCCTGAACAGAGTATAGCCTGTTATGGCCATGTCCCTGACATGGTTTTCAGTGCACCATAACTTGATAATTGCCACGATATCCAGATCATCCTCTGCCGTTGTGGCCTGTAGGTCTGGAATCTTTTTTCCTGACTTCTAGCATTTGCACACATGGCTTTCCAGGTTTTGTTGCCACTCTATTTGTTACCCCCCCTTTTTTCCTTTTTGCTTTCTCTCATTCCCCCCACTCTTTTTAATGCACTTGCTCCCATCCCCCTTCATTTATGTATAGTAAAGCAGGGGTCCAACTTCTCAATGGAGGGACAAAATGCTAATATAATAATAGCTGCTGCATCGGAAGATACTAGTGGTATTTCACCAAGTAGAACTACATTTGTTTTAATATTTATAGTTTACTACCAATCATATTTTACTTTTGACTTCACAAATCAATCCATGAAAGTGATGAGTTAGAATGGTAAATCTATGCCACAGAGTCCATGGCAGTATTAGATTTTGCTGGCTGAACAAATTTAAAGAGGCTAATTGAGGGGAAGAAGGGGGGGTAAAAGCACAGTAGTTTCAAGAGACTCAGTAATACCGCTCATAATGAGATTGAGTGGGAAAGAACACTGCTTAGTAAATTACAGCAAGTGTAGCAGTGAGCCGCACTCGCTGGATCTAGATATTAGCATGTGTTTGGCCAAGCCCTGCCAAGCTGCCCATTTGGCATAGTGGCTAGAGCCACTGCCGCTAAAACAGATGGGTTCAGGTCTGGTCACAGGATATTATGTTTGTTTTTTAATGACTCCTCTAATTCTGCTCCTCCTGGAGTAAATAATCCGTAAAAAGATGGGTGTGGGGGGGCTTGCCCCCTACAAAGGGGGGTGCGGGGAGCATAACAAATCAATTTTGTGTGCGCAGAGAGGAAAAATTAGTGAGCGTCGCTGTTTGCAGCAGTCAGTGTTATTCTGCTTGCCCTTGTGACATCAGACACTTTTTTACTAATAGTTTATGATCAGTGATATGGAGGAATTGCCCTTATTATATAAAACCATTCTAAGATAGGATTCTAGAACAGGCTGGGTGGACGTGACTTTATCTGCTCTTAAAAATGAGGTAGGGAATTTCCAGCATCTTGATTGGCCAAGGAAGTTCTAAAGCCATACAAATTAGGAAAAGAAACCCATGACTTTACACATCTTCTAGTTACCAGGACAAAGTTAAAAAAAATCCCACCTCACCTTATGAAATTTTCTAATTTTAAACTATGACAATGTTTCTAAAATGAACCTAAGCTACTACAACCCACATTGCTTTACTTGTAAAAGAGAACTGCAATGCACCTGCACATTATTTTTCCCAGCAGAAGCCGTTTTTAAACACTGTCATCTCTGATGACCTCAAGGTAGGGAAACAGTGTGACAAGGCATCAGGTAAAGCAAATAGGATGCTGGGATGTATACGCAGAGGCATCACCAGCAGGAAAAGGGAGGTCATAATTCCGCTATACAAGACACTAGTGAGGCCCCACCTGGAGTACAGTGTACAGTTCTGGAGACCATACCTACGTAAGGACATAGACAGGGTAGAGAAGGTTCAGAGGAGGGCAACAAAGATGGTGCATGGATTGCATCACAAGTCCTATGAAGACAGGTTGAAGGAACTGAACATGTACTCCCTGGAGGAGAGGAGGGAGAGAGGGGATATGATAGAGACATACAAGTATCTTACAGGGAGAAACAGAGTGCAGGAAAACACTATTTTTAAGCGAAAAAGATGTTCCAGGACTAGAGGGCATGGGATGAAGTTGGAGGGAGGACGATTCAGAGGAAACATGAGAAAGAATTTCTTCACAGAACGGGTGGTGGACAAGTGGAACACCCTGCCAGAGGAAGTGGTGGGGGCTGAAACAATCAAGGGATTTAAGAATGCATGGGATAGACATAAAGGAATAAAGGAATTCTAGAGGTCAGGGGTAAGGGGAAACAGACTTCTAGGAAAACAAACTGAACTTACAAGCTCAAATGGGCAGACTGGGTGGGCTATAGGCCCTTATCTGCCGACACTGTCTATGTATCTATGTATCTATGTACTGGTTCAAATGTGTTGTTGTTCTATTTATACTGTCATTTTTACTTATCCCATTGGGTGTTTCTGATTGACTTACTGCTGGTGAGGACCATTTTAGAACTCTATGATGTAGTTATTGATCTTGCTGTATTTTTCTATTGTTGCCACAACACATCCATGTTCTACTGCAGAACTCACTGGCTTCAAAGGACATAAACTACACCATTGAGTTCTAAAATGGTACTTACTGCCAGAGTGTAAATCAAAAATGTTCACTGTGGTTACTAAAAGGCCTGTATGGTTGGAACAATAAAAGGATTTGAGCCAGTTCTTAAAAAAAAAAAGAAGCTTCTACTGGGTAGACTTACTTTTATGTTCAGCACAGTTCTCCATTACAACACAACATAATCCCACATTGCTAAAACCACCCACCCATATCCACACATACACACACACACACACACCTAACATAGCATACATAAACATTTAAGCCTTTGTTCCTCTTGTCATTTGTATTTTTCATAACTCACTTACAAGGCTTAAAAATCTCCAAAGTGCCTGTTGATCATTAACCCCACCCCTAATCATACATCTCACAATCACCTGGCTCACTTAAAGACCTCAAACCAATTCAAATTCAAAATATAAAACCCCATACCTCTTTGAACAAAAGTATGCCCATATATTTTTATTACTGACATCCTCAGACTGCCTCGGATGCTGACAAATACACTCAGTGCTTCACGCTACAATTCATACTCTTGTGTTTCTCCCATCCTGTACATAATCGGGCCCCTGACTCCTCTTAACATTTTAACATCACTCCTCTAGCAGCAGATAAATTAAATATAAACTTTCTGCTCTGGTTTTCTTGTTACCTAGCACATTTTAAAGCTACTGCCTATAATAAGAGTGGGCAACTGCATAGTGTAGCTCTTATCCCAGTGTAAAACAAAACCAACAGCTTCCTTACAACCAGAAAATCTGCCAAAACAGCATTTTAAACTATTTAAAATCTGCTTTTCACATAGTTTTTCAACATGTGGCTGATTTACTGAGTAAATCCTGTGATCTTTTTTTTTTTGTTCATTTTTACCTCCCAACAAGTCCCACTGGCTCCCAGTGCACATGACAGCAGTCTTCATACTGACGCCAACAACCTGCTTTGTTTGGGCCAGAATAAAGTAACAGTAACACTGATTGTGAAACAATGGTAAAATAAACATGCCAAAGGGGAATACATCTCTTTATTTACTGTACTCCTCAACTTTTCTGCAGCAACCTGGACTATGGATTCTCAAAAACTCATTATTTATGCAATAAATTAAAGCTTACATTTAAAATTTAAATTTCACTGTATGTGTCTTCTTTTCAATGACTGGCCCATTTTTAAGTACAGTAAGATATTTCAGGGTAGAGTCATTTTTATAAACTGAACTTTCTGGTGGTTGAAGGCCCTCATCTCAATTGCCTTGTGTCACACAGTGCACCTGGGTGTGTGGTTTATGAAAAGAAACCAACATCCCTGCCATGCCTCTTTGCTTTTATATCTTTCTTTGTTTCTGCAGTATGTTTCTACTGGCAGAAAACTTGCTGGGGAAGCAAACTCTGAAATTAGGCCAGCCAGATAATATGCTGTCTGATCCATTCTAGTTTTTATTTTGGGCTATGTGTTTCAAAAGTTTCATTTTAATTTTCTGTAGCTCTGCAAAACCATTTTTTCCACATTTTCCTTTGCTGACTCAATGCACAAAAATTTAATAAAATTATATGAATTTCAGCTGAAACCCTTCATAATTATCCACAGACACACTGAAAAGTGAAAGGCTAGGAAAACAATCTATACCAAGTGATATGTAGAATATGGAAAAGAATTTTAACAAGATTAACTGGAACATCTGATATTGTATAGTTATGTATCTGACTACCGCTGTACCCCCTGCAATCTACAATTTCCTGGATGCTAAGTGGAAATTAATGAATAATAAAAGTTTTAAAAGCACTCACATCCCCAGTTGTTTTTTTATAGTACAGGGTTCTGTAGCATTATTTAATAACTGCCACACTTACCTGGATTGGCCTGGAAAATGTTCTCACGATCTTGATCTTGGATTACCAGGAACATGTGATCAAGGAGTTGGTTATCTTTCCAGCAGGTGTAATTTCCTGCATCTGGCTGATCAACCTGAATCAGAGTCAGTTCTTTCCCACTAATCCATGTGTGACTGTCAACCTTGATTGGACTTGATTCTCCCTCACGTTTCCATATTATGCCATAGCTCTGTGTATTGCATGTCAGCGTGACATCTTTGCTGATCTCACCAACTACAACTGCAGTACAACAGAAATAGTCAAGGAAACAGTAGTGGCAACTTTTCATTGTTTCATCATTGCTTAAGTACTAAGGCATCCATTGATATGATAGTGCTGCCTTTAAAGGTGGACTTGATAAGTAATTTGAAGAAGATGGGACAATAGGGTCTTCTCAATGGGTTGGTAGGGGAAAGAACTGAATGGACCAATGGCCTTCTTTCTTTCCCAAATTGTATGTTTGTAGGCAGGCAAGTCAGGACAAGACAATTTTATTTATAGAAATCCATTTCCAAGTCCTCAGGATGCCTTATAGTTATATAAATAAAATAAAACCATTCATAAAGGTGTTATACAATTAAAATAAATAACACAAATGTATACATCAGTGTCATTGTCCAGTAGCATCAGCTATGAAACATTATTGAATTGTTAACCGATTGTCTGAACTTGATAGCAGTGAATTTGAACTATGAATTTCAATGCTCTTACTAGTCAAGTAGAGATTGGTCAGCCTTTTCACATCAAATTTTCCTGATATACTTTAAATGTAATAATATTACAAATTGTAACCCTTAAAAAATTATTAAAATATGAAGCAACTAAAAAGCAGCCCATTAAACAATTAATTAGCACGTCAACGCAATTAAAGTTTAATGCTGACTATACTGTATGCATGACCAGGGGTTAGGTTACTTTCAGTTAATCTCACCTAAAGGGGATTCACCTTGTGCCTTATGCCCCTAGAGTTACTTATTAAACTAACACAGAAACATAGAATTTGATGGCAGATAAGGACTGCTTGGCCCATCTAGTATGCACATTTGTCCACACCTACACTATTACCACAGACCATGCCTGATCTACAACTCTTCCCCTTCCCTCTTCCTTTCCACTATGATTCCCTTGTGCTTATCCCATGCATTCTTGAATTCCACCACTGTTTCCACCCCACTACCTCCACTGGATGGCTGTTCCAGGAATCCACCACTCTTTCTGTGAAGAAGTACTTCATCTCATAACTTTCCTGAATCTAACCCCCTCCAACTTCATAGCATGTCCCCTTGTTCCAGAACACCTTTTCTTCTGAAAAATACTCTCCTCCTGTTCCTTATTTACTCCTCTGAGATATTTAAAGGTTTCCATCATATCTTCTTTCCCTCCTCTGATTCATGGTATACATATTGAGGTCCTTTAGTCCATACTAATAGTACTTTTCATGTAGACCCTGCACCATTTTAGTTACCCTCCTCTAGACTGTTTCCACTCTCTCTATGTCCTTCTGAAGATGTGGTCTCCAGAACTGGACACAGTATTCTAGGTTGTATCTACTAGCAATCTATACAGAGGTAACATAACATTCCCCTTTCTGCTGGTGATACCCCTTCCTATGCATGCCAGCATCCCACTCACCCTCCCTACTATCTTGCAGCATTGGCTGGTCACCTTTAGATCATCTGATATGATTACCCCCAGGTCTCTTATCTGATTGGTGGCTGTTAATACCACTCCACTCATTTTGTACTCCGACTCCATGTTTCTGTGCCCTAAGTGCATTATTTTGAACTTTTTCACATTGAAACCCAGCTGCTATACTCTTGACTGAATAAATGTTTTCTAGCCTAAATTCTTCTTTTTTATATTTGTTTACCCCCCTTACCCCTCTTCCCCCCATCTTGGGCATACCTCAGTTATTGCTATCTCGATTCTGCAAAACCTTGGGAAATAAGTGCACGTACTCCAGGCAAGTTTTTAAGGTGCCATTAGTTTTCAAGTGCAAGAAATTCAATTAAACAAGGCTCATGTAGCAAAGAACAAGCTGTCCTGTGGTGCATAAGCTTTGTTTAAACCAATTGCCTGCATTTGAAAATAAATGGCACCTTGACACACTGACTGGAACACATGTGTTATTTTTCAAGCTTTCACAGAATCCCTGTGAGTCACAGGGGCAATAAATGGGGTTATGTAAACTTTACATTTCTTATCTCTATCTGCTACCTCCATTTTCTAGTCCATCAGCTGAACTTATTGACCATGACTCTTCCAAAACCAGACCCGGTGCTCACTATAAAGCCACCCCAGTGTGTCTTCCCTGGTGTAGCTCCTATTTTCCTGACAGGCCTAGGGAAGTGGAACCAATCACAACCCTTGATTGTGCTGGGGATATGGCAGTGACTTGACATACCTGGTTGATGTGGGTGGTGGTTCACTGCAGTGTCATGCTGCAGCCAATGAGGTATTTTTCTGCCCTTTCTTAAACCTTCCACCACCCTTACATGAGTGTGCATGCTGCTGACAGTCTAGTGGTGGGGTGCTGGCAATGTGACTCATGCATATCGCCAGTGATGCCACTGCCATGCCTTACCTAAGTGTCACTCCAGGAGAGCTACAGAGTTGCCACCAACCACCAGGAGGTGAACATCCTGCTGGCTGATCCTTCACCCTCTCTACCACCCTGCACATCTGCTGTTCCAGAACTGGGACTCAAACCTGCATGACTCATATAACAGAGCAATCTACTACTGCTCTTCACCACAGTGCCAGCCTATAGCTTCAGTTCTAAGTGATTTATATTTAATGATGAACAGCAGTGCACTACAAGGGAAACATTTCATTTATTTTATTTTATTTATTTATTTTATCAGAATTACAAACGTTTGAATTTGAGACTCATTTCCTAAGGCTCCTCATCATATAACACAGGACAAAAAATACATAATACATACAGTATTACTAAGTACATGCAATAAAAAGACAAAACATACAGTAGCAACGTGCCAGTGTGGTAGCCATACAGAGATGATGTTAAAAACTCAAGAATATATACATTGTAGATTGACAAGAAAAGAGAAACCTATACAATGACATAGCTAAATTAATTACAAGCATCACATACAAGTGTTTGATTCAACAAAAGTGAGGATAGTGGATGTTTTGGGTCAGGAGAAACTGGAAAGGAATTAAGTGAGGTGGCATGCACAATGAGAGGCAAGCTGTCTGTGCAGTTACAGCTTTGGAACACAAAGAGAAGATGTTGAAGGGCTGTTTTAAATGGCCCAATCCTTGTTCAGATGTGATGTTATAAGGGAGGGTGTTAAACCATGAGGGGGCTCTGTAATGAAAGGACCTCTGAGCCAAGGATGTCCTAACTCTGGGCACAATGCATGAGGTCTTGGAGGAGCTGTTAGTGGAGACAGTTGGCAGGGATGGGCTGAGTATAGAGGTCAGGCCAGGAGGGATCAAGCCTGTGACAATTTTTTTGTATGAAAAGACAGGTTTAGTAGCGTAGTCTCTCATCAAAGAGAGAGAGTATAGATGGGAGGCCAGGGAGTATAGAGTACAGGTGTGGGTGAGCCTGTCGGCCCCGGACAGTAGCTGACAGACCTTATTAATTGAGAGTTTGATTTTGCTGACAGCAGTATTGTCTGCTGCACTGTAGACCAGGAGTCCATAATCCACAAGGGATAGGACTGAGGAACTGATGGCCAGCCTCTGAGCTTCCGGGGGAAGACAGGTCCTGTGGTGGTATAGTAAGCTGATGCATAAGTTGACTGCCAAGCAAAGGGCGTAGATATGGTCATGAAAGGAGAGGGCAGAGTCGAAAACTATACCAAGGTATTTGTAGGTATTGACTAGTTCAAGGGGGTGGAGGGAGATGGACAGTACTGGAAGAGTGGAGTCTTTGTATTTGTTTTGATTGTGAGTGAAGAGCATGGTCTAAGTTTTTTTTCAAATTGGGCATGAGTCTGCAGTCCAAGAACCAATGTTCAGCATGGGTAAAGCAGTTTTGTAGGGCATGTTGGAGGTGAGCACGGTCTGTGTGGGATGTAAAAAGGACCGTATCGTCCACATAGAAGAGCATTTTTTCAGAGCAGGAGTTGGGAAGTTTGTTCAGATACAGATTAAACAGCAGTGGCCCAAGGATAAAGCCCTGGAGGACTCCTGAGTGGACCTGAAGGGGGCTTGAAAGGGTACTGTTGATTTTCACACATTGCATTTGGGATGTGAAGCAGTTGGTGAGCCAGACAATGGGACCTTGTGCAAAGCCAAGTTACAAGAGGGTGGCTATGAGAAGTGGATGGCAAACAGTGTCAAAGGCTTTCAACAAGTCAATAAAGACAGCCCCTACTAAGTGCCCTCTGTCAAGAGCAGAGTGAATGAAAGTAGAGAACTCAAGGAGGGGGTTTGCTGATACTCTGATTAACAACAATAGCAAAGCTTGTGTAGTTTATGTTAAGTGACTAAAACCCCAAGATGAAATAGTTTTTCCTTATTATTTTCTTATTCTAGTATTGTCTTATATAGCATATAATATATAGGCTGAAACCTGAGCATGTGTAGATCGACTGTTCACTGCTTTAATATTACAACTGTGATCCAGTAAGAATTCTTTGTATGCCTTACAGGGTCATTACTGATGTTAACCGTGTGTGTGTGTGTACATATATGTGAATAATGCATGGTTGGGCTCTAGTTCTCACTTCAATAACACATTTATTTTATTTTTATTTTAGTTGTTTAACCAGGTATAGCACACTAAGCTGAAAGCTTTTTTACAGGAGCGACCTGGGAGCACAAGTGACTTGCTCAGGGTCACACAGTGTGCAAGTGGAAGCTGTGGGATTCAAATCCAGGTCTGGTCTGCTGGATGTCACCAGATTTGCAGCTCAGAGCCTTAGACCACTGCGCTATACTGCCTCCTTAACAAGCCCATTAATAACTCTCGCAACAGGCCTCTTAATTACACATGTAACAAACCCTGAAATACATTCAACAGTCACTCTATCCCTCCAACACTATGGTAAAAAATAGGACACATAAAGCACTATATAAAATAAAAGATGGCAAAGTCCAGCATACTCATAAAATACTACCATCTCGGGGTTGAATAAGCTCATAAAGGCTTCTTGCCTCTCTGATTTGTGGCTTTATGGCTTGTTTAACCCCTCAGTGCATGCATTATTTCATGAGTATGCTGTACCGTGGCATCTTTTATTTTATATAATGCATTAGGCTGGACACTTTTTGCTGTGTCCTATGTTTTGTCTTAGTATTGGGGGAGCATGGTGGCTGTTATATGTGTTATTAAGGTGCTTGTTACATGTGTTGTTAAGGAGCTTGTTACTTGCATTATTAAGTGCTTCTTACATGTGTTATTGGGGTTGTCTGTAGTGTGTTGGGGTAGTAATGTTTTATTAAGGTGCTAATAACACAGTAATACAGTGGTTGTAAAGATAGATAGATTGACAGACAGACACATATAAAGACAGATAGATAGATAGATACAGTAGATAAATGTATATATATATATATATATATATATATATATATGTATTATAGTGTCTTAGTGACACTATAGTTAGAGTTGAGTAGGCTGTTTAGTGTTAACCCTCTAACGTTGCACTTTAATAACTTCACCCCTGCTCAAAGGATTTGCGCAATGGTCATTACCTGAAGCCCAGATGATTTGGAATTTTGCTTGCCCTTGAATAGTGCTTTTCATTGGTTTGGTGGAAAAAAATATTAATCCATTCCAGAGTTATAAGGATTTTAAATTTCATTTCTGAGTCTTTTGGATAGTTGTTTTTTTGGGATAGCTGTTTCATATGAAAAAAGAATTTGGCCATTCATAAGGGGTTAATTGTATCTTGTGAGAAACAATTCTTCTTTTGTATGGCAGCCATCTTGAAAATCCATACAAATCATATACTGTAGAGACACCAATATATGAATCATCCTAAATGGGACCCCCTTAACTGGATTCTCCAGATAGTTTTTCAAAAATAGACCCAGAGATGTGTTTTTAAAACACTTTAAAAAATTGTATTTCATGAGATGATTTTCTTCTTTCACATGGCCTCATGAAAGAGGAATAGAACCATATGAAAGACGATTAAATTCATATGAAAGAAGAACTTGGCCTAATTTTTTTTTACTTTCTTCTTTCATATAATCCAATAATCTTTCATGAGAATGACACAGTCCAACGAAAGAGGGTTAATTCATATGAAAGAAGAATTTGGACTTAACTTTTTTCATATTCTTCTTTTGTATCAACCAATTCTCTTTCAAGAGTATAACAGAATCTTATGAAAGAGGATCAGTTGATATGAAAGAAGAATTTTAACTTTTTTTTGCACATTTGAATTTTAACAAGCCATAATTCTGTCAATATTTGGAGTAGGGGCAATCTCTTTAATGCAAGAAAGTCTCAATATGTACTACAACACTAATACATAATACCCTTCCCAAAAATTCAAGGGCTATATAAAAAACATACAAATTTAAAAATCAAATCCCCTTAGAATTACACTGCAACTTTAGTAAGCTGTGACTTCATCAGGATTTGGAGTTAAGACCATCTATATATCAAAAAAAAGGTCTCAATGAGTACAACAAGACTAAGCCCCTAATAAATATCAACTGAAAACAAATATATGAAAAACATTAAAAGCAATACATGAAAACTGTCATAGGATAACATTGGGACTTATCAAGTGATAAGCCAGTCAATATTTGGAGTTAATGATCAATCTATATATCAAACAACATTTTTCAATGAATATTACAAGTGTAGCACATAATACCCCCAAAATAATTCAGGGGCCATTTAAAAACATAAAAATAAAAAAATTAAAATTGCCATATGATAACATAGCTACTTTAAGAATCTGTAACTCCATCAGTATTTGTATTTAAGGGACAATCTATAGGTCAAAATGAAGGTTTAAATATGTAGTAGAAGAGTAACCCATAACAGCCTGCCAAAAATTCATGAGTATGCACAGCACACCAAAATTGCCAATTACCAACTTTACCATGTTGCCAAATCCACAGTGGAACTCTGATCATTATTAAAAATGCATTAAGGGTGTATCTCATCTTGGACTATAGGTATAACAACGTTGACATCAAAGTAACAAACATTTTATGAGTTATGGCAATAAAAATTTGTTTTTGACCAAATACGATCAACTGTCAGGAGTTAAGACCTACAGTTAATAATTTTGAAGCGGTACCCACAAAAAAAAAAAAAAAAAAAAGAAAAGAAAATTCAACAAAGTAGATAAATTGCTTTTCTGGAGGAATGGAAGTGCAGTAAAGTTTTTGGAAAGAAACTGTGTTAATGCACAAGCTAGGGCTCAGGTTAAAGCCCCCACCCCCCAAAGCAGCAAAAGGAAAAAACATCACAGTTTTCCGCTGAGTCTTGGTGAATGAAGGGTGGGATCTTCCTTGGGGTTCTCAACCCTAACACTCACCCAATTGTGATATAGTCTTCAAACATATAGAACTGTGTCTCCCAACATGTTGCCAACAACCCGTAGGCCCTGGCTAAAGAAAACAGATCACATCATACCTTATTTGATGATGGAATGGGGTGAACATTGGGGTTGAGAAACCCAAGGAACACCCCAACCCTCATTCACCAAGGCTCAGGGCAGTGTATATATAGTGCTTGCTCTGTATTAATATGTTATTAAAGTGTTAATAAAGCATTAATACAGTGTAATTAGTTAATTGCTATCATAATACACTAATTGGCTACCATCATATATTGGGAAATATATAATGTTTTTTTTCTGTGAGGATGAGGGCTCAACCATGTATTATAGATATAGATATATATTTATATTTTCACATAAAGCTGTAGCACACACACATCCCAATTATGAAATTGAGCATGGAGCTACTAAAATATAACTTTATTTCACCAAAACCAGACCACCTGATGCATTTCAGACACTAAGTCCTTTATCAAAGGTTAAACAATCACTCAGAAAAAATCAGTTAAATACTATTCCAGGCATGACATCATAGTGACGTGTTCACAGTTCATTGGTTACTATGATTGCTCAACCAATTCAAAAAACTGATGTGTTAAATGCAATTAAATTAACTAAAAGTAAAGTGCAAGAAACATTATCATGAACCAGTAATGATGTTTTAAAAACATCATATCCACTATTTATAAAACATATTTGACTCTCTCTATCTTTGTTCCAGATATGGTTTCAGTTCCAAACTTGCATTAATTCCTGACTTTTTATGTGCTCTCAACCTGAGAATCCACTTGTTTTCTTTTCTCAAAATCTTGTTCCAAAAGTTACCACTGTGATTGAAAACATGTTCTTCAATTCCCATAAATTTAAACATGTGCATTTCATTTTTATTTTCTGATATACTGTATATGCAGCAGTGGCATATGTAATGTCCTGTATATCTATAGCTCGAATATGCTCCAATGCTCTCACTTTAAATGCCTTCTCTGTCTTCCCCTTATAAAATGCACCACAATTGCACTTTGCCAAACAAGTCACTCCTTTTTGAAGAAATATATATTTACAAGCATTATATATGGTTATTAACTGTGTTAGGGTAATGCACTGTGATGGGCTGAGGTTTTATGAAGCTACTTTCACATTTAACTAGTGAAATAAATAAGCTAAATACTTGTGCAGATAAAATTAAAGCACATGTAATCAGAGGTGAGATATGTGTTTTAAATAGGAGGTGAAACAGAGGCATACTACCCATTGTATAACACAGTATCACACCAATAATTGATCTTTGTGTTGTTTATTTCATTCTTTAAAAAATGCTGACAGCAATGCGGTTGAATTTGTTCTGTAATGCCTTTGTTTTAAACACTTTATCAGTGTAGTCAGTAAAACATATTAGAATGTGATTGTATGCATCTTAATTGCTAGACCAATTTGAGAAATGTGGCCATCCTTTACACAACAAGGATTCTAGGCTGAGATTGTCAGATCTGAAGTTAATGCTTGGCCCTTTGCTGCCCCCACCATACATACATACACACACAGTACAACAACAAGCAACCACAAAAAGGAAATGAAAAAGAAAAAAAGCAACTTACATTTCTGTGGGAAGGATTGTAGCATGTGAACTGTGTTCATCACAGACAAGAGAAAAAGCAACCCAAAGGAGTAACACAGCATCTGCAAGAAAGAAAATATGTATAATATAACTGGACTGGCAGTATAGGCCAGAGATTAGAATAGAGCTGTGAATGAGCTTGGTACACCCAACATATTTTGGATTGATTCCCACAACCTCCACTTGCAAAACTGTGTGACCCTGAGGAAGTCACATAACCTTCTCAGTGCTCATGGGTTACTCCTGAAAACAGGCCTTGTACCTAGTGGGCCTAATATGATCACACCCCCAAAGAAAACCTTATATGGTTACCCCCTCAAAAAAATAATTATTAATTTAATTCAGTGACACTACTTGCCATCCCTGGGATTTCAATGAAATGAGGCTGCAGTCATCTCTCAATTCTTGCTTAGCAGACACATTTTCCAGAAACACCTGTTTTGATGCAAGCTACATTTCTTAAGAATGAATGGTTGTACAAGGGTTGGGTGAAAGCAGGATTTTTGAAACTGTTAGATCACTGCAAGCCCTGATGCATCAACGATATGGCCCATGGGGCTAGCAGCAACCAAACAGGACTTTCTATCCTGTTCAGCATTTGCCGCAAGGTAGACCAACTTTCTCTGCTCTATATTGTGGCAGTTCCCTGTAGGCCATTGTTACGGAGCTTATACCAGATATTTGGTGCAAGCTGCTGTAACCCATGGATTCTCTGGTGGAGTTACAGCGAAGGGTTCAGTGCATGGCCTGAACCTAAGTGTGGTGGTGCAGGGCTGGATGCGAGCCCTGAGGCAAACTTCGAAAATCCTTTTTTTTTTTAAGTTGTTTAACCAGGAGTAGCACACTAAGCTGAAAGATTTTTTACAGGAGCAACCTAGGAACACAGGGAAGTTAAGTGACTTGCTCAGGGTCACACAGTATGCAAGTGGAGGCTGTGGAATTCAAACCCAAGTCTGGTCTGCTGGATGTCACCAGATTTGCAGCTCAGCACCTTAAACCACTGTGCTATACTGCCTCCCATCCTGATATCCCAATCCTGACATAATCTTATTCAGGTCTAATGCAGATAGTGAAGCCAAGTACTTTATGCCCTTGTGTTTACTGTTCTTATAGCTTTTTAAGCTCAAATTGTTCTATTTTACAGGAGGATTTTCAGCCATGATGTTGACCCATTAGAAGGCAATTGGCCAGTGAGAATGCTCCAGTTACAATCATTGTTTTATCATGCACTGTAAGACCGTTGTGGCATTCATTTCAGGTAATAACCATGCAATGGCAAGTCATGAGTGAGAGAAAATGTCACAATTGAATAGTTCTGTCAGGTAAAGGTAAAGAGTCATCATATCACAAGGCTTGTGGTGCCCAGATGGCATTCTAAATATGCACTTATCTCTGACCTACTGAAGGCTGCAGGTTATCTTGACTGCCTTCAAAGATGAATAGCTATTTCATGAGTCTTGGCTCTTCATACGTACGAACATACGAAATTTGCCAGCAGGTAAAGGCCTAGAGGTCTATCAAGTCTGCTTGAATGTGCAGCCAGCACCCCTTATTCTGCAGCTGCCCCTCCCTTCCACCCTTCCACTTCATTAACCCTCCCCTTTGTCTTGTCCCATCCTCGTTTGAAGCAGTCCACTGTTCTACTGCATACCACTTCAGGAGGCAATGCATTCCACCCAGCCACCACCCTCTCTGTAAAAAAGTGTCTCCTCATCTCCCTCCTGAACCTTCCTTGCTCCAATCTCATATCATGTCCCCTGGTGTCCCTCCCCTTCCTTACTTTGAACAGCCCCTCTGTACTTGTCTTGTTTATTCCTTTCATGTATTTAAAGGTTTCAATCATGTCACCCCTGTCTCTTCTCCTCCAGTGAGTACATGTTCAACTCCTTCAACCTCCTCTCATATGATAAGTCCCCCAGCCCCTTGATCATCTTTGTCACTCTGCGCTGCACCCCCTCCAGTAACTCAATGTCCCTCTTCAGATACAGACACCAGTACTGCACGCAGTACTCCAGGTGTGGTCTAACTAATGACCTATACAGTGGCAGAATCACCAGAATCACCTCCTCCCTCCTCGAGGATATACCCCTTGCAATACAACACAGCATTTTGTTGGCCTTTGCAGCTGCCTTCCTACATTGTGCCGAGTTGTTCATTGACCCTGTAATGAGCACACCCAGATCCTTCTCCTCCTCTGTCTGGGCTAGCTGCACTCCCCCTAGCTGGTAACTCCTCCTTGGGTTCTTCATTCCAAAATGCAGCACCTTGCACTTTTTGGCATTAAAGCCCAGTTGCCAGGTGTCTGACCAGGTTTCAGGCTTTGCCAGATCATCCTGCAACCCCATTTCTAGCAATGCCACTACATGGTAGTTTGTTAAAAGCAACCAACCTTACTTTACTTTTTTGTAACATAACTTGACCTGTGAGCATGTATGTATCCTCCTTAATCTCCCAACTGCACAACTGTGATTTTTCATTTGTTCCTTTGCAATATATATATATATATATATATATATATATATATATATATATGTATATGTATATATTAGAGGTAAAAAAATCAGTTTAATGCATCAATTAGGGTTGTTCCACAGTGACAAAAGTGAAGAAATTCAATGTTAGGTTTGAAACCCCCCCTTGCACCCCTCCAGCCTACTCCCCCAACCGGCATCAGGCTACGCGTTGGGGTCATCGGAGACTTCATCATGCCGGATACAGATTGGTCAATAACAGCAGGAACATCTGCCAGAATTAAACACATGGTGGATTCCCTGCAGTGGGAGGGCCACCAACAACTGGTACAACAACCCACAAGAGAGGGCTATCCTAGATCTAGTACTGACTAACAGGGAAGGGATCACAGAACTCCAGGTAGATGGTCACCTGAGGGGCCAGAGACCATCACATAGTATGGTTCAATTTGGCCACTACATTTAAATAATCCCATTCCAAGGCAAAAATATGGAACTTCAGAGGAGCTAACTTTGATAAAATGGCCAACAGAGTTAAGCTAGCCCTGGCAAAAAGAAACACAGGGGAGGGGGTACAGGCAAAGTGGGTAAGCATTAAGGATACAATATTTGAAGCAACATCCCATTGTGTTAGAGCAAAAAGGAAGTGCAAAAGAAGAAGGAAACCACTTTGGTTCTCAAATACAGTAGCAGAAAAGGTCAGAGCCAAAAGGCTGGCCTTCAGGAAATATAAGGGAACACAGCGGGATGAAGATAGGGAGGCATACCAAACTGCCTTAAGGGAAGTAGGGAATGCAGTAAAGCAGGCAAAGTCCCAAACTGAGGAAACTAGCACGAACAGTAAAAGAAGGTGACAAGACTTTCCATAGATACATTAGTGAAAGGAGAAAGTCCAGAGGGGGTATTGCTAAGCTCAAAGGAGAAAAGGGGGCATGTGAGGAGGAGGACCCTGTAAAAGCATCTGTCCTAAATATATACTTTTGCTCAGTATTTACTGAAGAGAAGGTAGAGCAGGGCCCACAGCTCAGCACCAAGGACACAGTGGGGAGGGAGGTGAGCACTACTCCCTTCACAAAAGAAAGGCCCCTACAAGAGCTTGCTAAGCTCAGGGTGGACAAGGCAATGGGACTTGATGGCATACATCTCAGGGTACTTAAGGAGCTAAGGGTGGAACTAGCAGAGCCATTAGCAGAACTGTTTAGTGAGTCTCTGAGCACAGACGAGGTCCCAGAAGACTGGAGAAGGGTTCATGTGATCCCGCTCCACAAGAGTGGTAGCAGGGAGGAGGCAGGAAACTACAGACCAGTCAGTCTTACCTCAGTAGTGGGCAAGATTATGGAGGCATTCCTTAAGGAAAGGATAGTGCAATACCTGGAATCCATAGGGGCACAGGATCCAAGACAGCATGGGTTTACAAAGGAAGGTCCCGTCAAACTAATCTCATAGATTTCTTTGACTGGGTAACCAGAGAGGTATACCAAGGGGGAGCTGTTGATGTCGCCTACCTTGACTTCATCAAAGCTTTTGACACTGTTCCACATAGAAGATTGATAAATAAGCTGGGTAGGCTCAGGGTGGGTCAGAAATTGGTCAACTGGGTGGCAAACTGGTTGACAGGCAGAAAACAGAGAGTGGTGGTAAATGGTATACAGTCAGAAAAGATGCAAGTCACAAGTGGGGTACCTCAGGGATTGGTCCTGGCCAGTCCTCTTCAGTATCTTCATTAGTGACAATGCAGGTGGACTAGAGGGTAAGGCCTGTCTGTTTGCTGATGACACCAAGATCTGCAACAGAGTAGATGATCCAGATGGGGTGGGCAGAATGAAAAGAGATCTGGATAAACTAGCAAAATGGTCAGAAGAGTGGCAACTGGGATTTAATGCAAAGAAGTGCAAGATCATGCACAAAGGCAAGAGAAACCCTGAAGCCACCTATAGGCTGGGAGGGAAGTTGCTGGCAGTCACAAAGGAAGAAAGAGACTTGGGCATCATCATCACTGATGACCTGAAATCAACCAAGCAGAGCTCTATAGCAGTAGGTAAGGCTAGGTGGATGTTAGGGTGTATTAGAAGGGGTATCACGAGTCATAAGAGGGAGGTAATAATCCCTCTTTACAAGACATTGGTTAGGCCCCATCTGGAGTACTGCATGCAGTACTGGAGGCCACAACTTCACAAGGACATTAACCAAATTGTGGCAGTCCAGAGAAGGGAAACCAAAATGGTGCAAAGACCGCATCAGAAGACATATGAGGACAGAATAATGGAGCTCAATATGTATACCCTTGAGCAAAGGAGGAAGAGAGGTGATATGATCGAAACATTCAAACACCTTAAGGGCATTAACAAGGTGAAAGAGTCTAACATGTTTAAATATAAGAAAAATAGCAGGACAAGAGTACACAGCATGAGACTAGGGGGAGGCCGATTAAGGGGGAATGTAAGGAAATTATTTTTCAGAGAAAGGGTGGTGGATGCATGGAATGGCCTACCTCAGGAAGTGGTGGCTATGAATACAGTGCAGGGCTTCAAACAGGCATGGGATAGGCTTAAGGGTGCAATACAGATGAGTATGAATAGATAGGCCACTGACAGAGCAAAGGCCAATGGCATTTATAAGGTAGAAAAAGAAATGGGCAGACTGGATGGGCCTTGTGGTCCTTATCTGCCGTCAGCTTCTATGTAGCCACTCATTATGCAATGGAGAAGACTATTGTATCATAAGAGGTTGCACTGTCTGAGGATGTTTCTAATGTTAACAAAGTTTTCACTAAGAGTAGTTCAATGATTTGAAGCAAAACAAAGCTCGGCATAGCTATACATTACCATGCATTTGGTTCTAATAAGCAAAGAGGCTGATATAACAACCAGCAGCATCAATGAATTTTAGAAACAGTAAGCACTCATAAAATGTGGGGTTTTACCTAAAAATAATATGATGCAAAAAAGATTCACAGTGTCCCTTTAACATGAATTAGGAAAGAACCCATATTTTTTTTCAAGCCAACAAATGACAGAGCAGTGTAGGATGATCAGGGAGGCTACACCCATTCCTAAATCTCCAATTATATCAAAAAAGAGTAAAGCAAGTTTTATATTCCCTTTCAGAAAAACTATCTATGTAGTCTGACACCATTTGCAGTAGCATAGCAAGTTAGGTTTAGTTAAGGCTAAAAAGTAATGCAGTTTATTGGACAGAATAATGAGCTTCAAAATCATCCCATTCTGTTCCGTAATAGCCACTGACTCACTGGTTGTCCTGGAGCACTTACCTTAGTTAAGTACATGGGCTTAACAAGACAGAACAATAGCAAAGATCTGATCTATCCCATAGTGCCCCAGCAGTTATATACACTGACCTAACTTTGCATGCTTCATTCCCTCCCAGGTACAGTGCATTAAGTTAATAGGCCCTCTGAGGGATGTTTCTTATGCTACAAGTGAGTTCTTGTGTGAGATACAGGTGCAAGGACTGCAAAGAGATGCTGAGCAATTCGGGCTGCCCAAACCTCACAAAAGGCACAATGACTATCTTATACCATAAAAGATGCCCCCTGGGAGATCTATAAAGATTCTGAATCACAGGTGTTAGCTAAAGTAATACATAAGGTTTACTTTACATTTTTGTTTCTAATTTTAAAGGACAGTGTAGTGATCCACCCCCACTTTGAAGTGAAATTATCTACTGTAACAAGCTGGCATTAGGGTACGACTGTACGCAGGATGAGAGGTCCTGCATTTCTGAACGCTGACTGGTGCACATATCATACTGCAAGTGCATTATAAAACTGGATAGATGCAGGACCCAAATGAAAGCTAGTTGCTGCCTCACAGCTGGCCTTGGACAAATGAATTGTAAAAACAAAAATGTTCACAGATTTCTGTGCTACAAATTAGTAGGATACATCATGTACACATAACCTGATAGTTTTTTTACCTTCATAAAATATAAATCTATTTTACTCTAAAATACTTTTTTATATCCCATAACAGACATCCCAGTAACCATTCTCATTATTCATTATGATTAAGTCCCCATCTAACAGTTCTTTTCAAATACTTCTGATCTGCTAAATCCAACCAGTGCAGACATTAACTATGTTTTCCATATATGTGGAAAAAATTATTTTGAATATTCCAACATTGGCCACATTGTGGTATATTTAAAATATATGAAATAGTGGAGTATATATAAGATATACAGTGTATATGGCACATATGGACAATATATGGATAGTATATTCTCAAACTCATGTCTTGCACATTTGTTGAAAATACTGTCCATGCTGTACATACGCTTTACTATATCATGTATTTCCCCACTATGTTATATATTTTATATATACCAAAAAGTGGCAACTTGCTTTATACTTAGACTACAATTTTGTTCTAAATGGGAAATCTAGTTATTATCTCTGTGGCAAGTTATAGTAAAAAGGTTACCTTATGGCTTTAATTCTGTCTCTTCTGCTGCTCATCCAAAATGTGCTTTCCCTTTAAGGTGGATGAAGTGCTTAGTGGCTTAGTTACAAGACAACTGCTTTTATATTCATCAGCCCACCCCCAAAAGCCCTAGTTCCTTCAGCTACATCATCAACAGAACTGGGCAGCTTACTAACAGGATGGTGGGGGAAGATGGGAAAAAACCCAATCACCTTTGTGTTCAGAAGTAAAATTATCTTAGAAACTAACTGACAGAAATTCCAGTGATATTTCTTAGAAGAAACTTTTCTCTGAAGGTCCATTTGTTCTTAAAAAGTCTGCATCTAATCCAGGCTTATGTGGTTGAGTTTATTTGCATTTTTAGTCCTGTATTCTGATTTCTATGAGCATCCCAAGAGTCTCATGGCACAGACTCCCACTCGCGGTTGGGGTTTTAGAGGCAGCTGTGGGTCAGAGGCACTCCAACACAACTTCAGCAAATCCCTGTTTAAAATTTACTGTGTCTGCAGCTATTTTTATTTTAATATGATCCAGTCCATCCACAAACTAGTAATAATTATCTGTTTAAATGTTTACATTTACCAAGGCATCATTTTATTTCCAATCTGTGTGTGGAAAAAAGTTCTGCTTGGTAATTATGTGTGACCTCACACCCTTGACATTTGTGACAGAGCAATGTGTTGCTCTTAGGAGGGCTATTCCATACCAATACCAGCAATCTTGGATCAAAAAGATTCCAGATTTGCATTATATTTGTACGGAATGGTATGCTACAATAATGTCTGCTCTTGAGTCCTTTGGTGAACAGAAGCTACAGTAAGCTTGGAAGAAGACAGTGTGACAGTACAATGAGAGACACAAAAGGGGGGTTAGTAGTGGGGTACCGCAGGGTTCAGTATTAGGACCGGTCCTCTTCAATGTCTTTATAAGTGACATTGCAGAGGGACTAGAAGGAAAAGTATGTCTCTTTGCAGATGACACAAAGATCTGCAACAGAGTTGATGCACAAGGTGGGGTGGAAAGGATGAGAAGGGACTTGGCAAGGTTAGAAGAATGGTCAAATGTATGGCAGCTTAGATTCAATGCTAAGAAGTGCAAGGTAATGCACCTGGGAAACAAAAACCCAGGGGAAGAGTACACAATGGGGGGTGAGATACTAACAACAACAAAATGGAAAGGGACCTGGGGTGGTCATATCAGATGACCTAAAGGTGGGAAAGCAATGTGAGAGGGCAGCAAGGAGGGCTGGGGGGATACTGGGATGCATAGGAAGAGGCATCACCAGTAGAAAACAGGAAGTTATTATTCCTCTGTACAGACAGCTAGTGAGACCCCATCTGGAGTACTGCGTGCAGTTCTGGAGACCCAATCTCCGCAAAGACATAGACAGGATGGAAGCTGTCCAGAGGAGGGCAACTAAAATGGTGCAGGGTCTGCACCAGAAGACATATGAAGAGAGACTTAAGGAGCTTAATATGTATAGCCTCGAGGAAAGGAGGGAGAGGGGAGACATGATAGAAACTTTCAAGTACCTCAAGGGAATCAACAAAGTCCAAGAGGGTAGCATCTTTCAAAAAAAGAGGTGTGCAAGAACAAAGGGGCACAATTTGAAGATAGAAGGGGGCAGCTCAGAGGTAATTTAAGGAAGTATTTTTTTCAGAGAGAGAGTTGTGATGTATGGAACGGCCTTCCAGAGGAGGTTGTGGAGTCAAAAACAGTGGTGGAATTCAAGCATGCATGGGACAGTCATAAGGCAATTCTAGGGGGAGGTAGGAAGAAGTAGGCTGTTGGTTAACTAGGACCTGCAGCTTATCCATCAGGTAGGGAAATGGGCAGACTGGGTGGGCCAAGCGGTCCTTATCTGCCGTCAAATTCTATGTTTCTATGTTTCTAAGTGGTGAAAGGTCCCCATGTACTTTGACTTGCTGCTTCCTATCAATAAGGTAGCAAACTATATGTATTAGCAATACAAATCGCAGAACATGATTCTATAAAAAGTTTTAAATTTCAGATCAGCTGGTTTAATTTTAGAGAAAATGCATAGTGACACCCTAATTAGGGAAACAGAGAGATTATATGGAGTTTAGAACACCACAATATATTAAGCTGTCACCATAGACATGGACCTCTTATGGTAATAAGAGGTCCTTGAATGTTTATAATAAAGCCATTTTTATTTGCTAAACACGTTCATGATTTACAGTAGGGCGCACACTGCAATAAAAGTATAAAAAATGGTGTAAAACCAAAGAAAAAATGGTTCTAAAACCTAAGAAAAGTCAACCAGTCAATAAAGGATTGAGTGATCAATAATTTTGTTTATATTATTTGGTTCCAGAGACAGACTGAGCTGCAGGGAACACATTGTACTCATCAATTGATAATATTTACTTACAGGGGCCCACCTGAGATGCGACATCCCGTGTTCACTTGGTTATGGGAGATCAGTGAGAGTGGCATATAAAACATTTCAAGAACTCAGTCCAAAATGAGACAGTAATAGCACTCACAAGCATAAATGCAAAGACTTCCGATCTAGTTTCTTCTAATTATTTTGAAAATGGTGGCAGTCCTAAGGGGAAAGCTATTCTACCAGTCCATTTCAAGAAAATGAAGAAAGACTAGCATCTTGCTATATTTGTGTTCCATAGCACATCATAATCTGATGAGTGAGTGATAACATCCAGCCCTGTAGACTGAAACAGGATTAACGGGTGCAATTAACTATTATTAAGGTAGAGGGCAGATTTACCTTTTGTATGACTTTGTTGCACAGCAAGCACAGTGCTAATTCAGCTCTAGTTCCTGTTTCATTAAAGAGTACTCTTTCTCATTCAGTGGGCAGTAAGAAACTATGAGCTCAATCCAGCAACACTCTTTGAATATTTTATATGCCCAATTACAAAAAATAATAGTTGGGAAGTTTGTGTGCAAATTGTGTGAACAAGAGTCATTAAGCAGGGGTTGACAATTACCTTTTTTATATGCAGCCAATTAGAGGCAATATCTGAATAAAAATAACTGTATGATATGTAGAATTTATTTACCATTTATTTTATCAGGTTGTGCCCATTTAAGACAGATCTGTTTAGTAAGAGTGACCAGGAAAAATACTAAAAATCTGAAGTTTGAGCTTAAACTTTAAACTTCAGTATATTGTACTTAATAGCGTTAGTAGGGGTTGTAAGAAGGGGTATCTGAGTAGATGGCAACACAAAATGACAGAGAAAAGGTACAGAAGAGCAATGTTTAAGTGTAGAACTCCAAAGTTTAGAAGGGCAGTGCTGGTCTACTTCCTATTTGCCAGTGGGGGGGGGGGGGGCAGTTATTTGCCTGTCATGAAGAATCAGTCACATAGGTTATTTTAATTTTCATTTCATTTTCTTAATGGTTATGATCATTAAAAATAAAGCTAATTTGCAATGGTGACCCACAGACAACTTACAAAATATAAAAAAGAATATTTTCCAAATATACATGGCATCTAAAAATCACAGTGTATAATACATACTCTATACACAATACGAACTTTAATCACAGTAACAAGCTATTACTTAAAAATTATAATTATATGGGTTATAATTTCAGCACACCCATTCTAGTCTTTACATTTCTTATGTGTCAAACTTAACTGAAATAACAGCATGGCAGAAATGATTTTCTTACTTGAACTCAGGATCTGTTAACATGCTCTGAAGAGTGTGCCCTTGTAGGGGTGGTAGCATACTTCTCAACTGTTCCTCATTACTAGAGTTGTCCCTCTTCACCCCTCAGAATTGCTTTGTCTCACTTCCATGTTCCTATTCACCCCTCAGAATTGCTCTGTCCCTCATCCATAACTTATAGAAAAGGCGTAGCCCACACAGAGAATGTGCTGTAAACTCAGACTTTTAAAGTATAAATTCATAACAATCTATTTAAATTAAAGCAAAACTAAACTTGCACAAGTAAAGTCTTTATGTTCCACAGTGTTCAGAGATTGTATCACCAACTCTGTGTTTGATGATGTGTCCCACATTCTGAGGGCTAGTGTTCTGCATCTTTCCACATTTTTTGTTTCAGTGTCCGCCATTTCCATGACACTGGATTGAGAGGTATGGGGAGAAGTCAGTATCACTACTAGTAAGTAGGTATTTATTGTATATCAGTTTGCTGTCTCTGAATCTTGTAAAAGGTGAAAGTCTATTCAATATTGAAACTGAATAACTGATGACTGATTGATTGATTGATTGATTGATTGATTGAATATCCTTATCCTTTCTCTTTCAGAGAGTTCCAATTGTGCAAACCTGTTCATGAATCCATGCAGTATTCAGCTCCCTTATCTTGGCTAAACAGACGAGATACATTAGGACAGTGCTCCATCCAAGCCTTCAGATGTCCTCCTGGTTGATCAGAGTAAGTCTCAATATTGTCTCAATATTCAGAGGCCATGACTATTAAACTTTAGGAGGTTAGCATCTGAACAACATAGAAAGTCCATTCAGCTCATGGAGCTCTGTACATCTCATAATACATCCATACAGCTGATAACACAGTGCTTTACAAGGTGGTCAGACGCCCCAGACATCCCAGACATCCCTCCATGCAGTATACACACACTTTTGGCTTGGTGTTGCTGGAAATGAATCTCATGGACATATACTGTACAATACACTGCTGTCAGGTGGCAAAATTCTCTCTTAAGGAAATGGAAAAACAACACAAGGTTATCACTGACACATTTCCTTAAATGCTTTCTAGGTACCAATGAAACTTCCTGAGTAAGCTTCAGTTTTAAACCTCCCAATAGTTTGTATTTTTTTTTTAACAATAATTTATTTTAGTTTTTGTTGATCGGGAAAGGAGGGATATAATATACTTCCTGTTTTCAGCCTAGTCTGGAGTGGGGGGTTGGGTGGTACAGATGCAATCCATCTGAAAATGAACCAGATTAACCAGTTAGTGATTTACAGAAAGAGGGAAATTTGGCCAAGAGGCTGGGGAAATTCCCCAACTCTTCACAAGAAGTGCCATGGGATCTTTATCAACTACCTGAATGACCACCAGAAAAGGCAGATGGGACCTTGGTTAAACATTTCTTCCTAAGGCTATAACACCCCTACAGTACAGCTTCTCCTTAGAACTGCAGCCAGGTGCTAGTGTTTATGGTATGAGTCCAATTCTTGTGTGGGATTAGAACCCATGACCATCTGGCCCAGATGCAGATGTGCAACCACTGAGCCACACTGATGCCTAATTACAGTCAAATCTCCTTTTTTGGTGGGGTCCTAAGGTTTCCACATGGATCAGTTGATAGGATATCTGCTTAAGGGCCTGAAGATTGGGTGGTCTTGTCCCATACTGGGATAAGGCTCATGCCAGGTGCAGTACTGGGAGATGCTGTTCTGTCGGGGTGGGCTGTCCTTCAGATGAGACATTAAACAGAGGTCCCTTCTGTCCATCTCTTGTGCTGTCCTAGTGGGAATCCAGGTGAAAGTAAACGATCCCAAAGGCAGTTTTCATAACAGCATGGGATTTTCCCCACTGTAAAGGCCTACATTTCCCATCTATAAGAACTGGATCATGCAATTGTCCAAGGCTGTGTATGGCTGTTGACAGGCAAAATGCCCGATACTACATGCTTACAGGTACCTCAGTATCAGTCTCTCACTGGAGCTATGAACTATTGAGGGCTGGGTATGTGCAATCAGTGTGTACCTGTCTGCAGTCAGGCCTCCCCCCCGGCATGTAGCTGCAGAAGGTCAGGTCAAGGGACACATGGTGGGCCTCCAATCAGATGTCCATCCCAGGTCCTGAAGTGCCCCCCCCATTCCATGTAAGCAGAAGAATCGGGAAGTTGCAGGACCAGACACTTTTCAAAGTACGAGCAAGTGCCCAAATGACTGTCTCCAGCCTTCCCTCTTAGCTTGGTGGGCTGAGCAGTACAGAGGAGGGTTTTCCTGTCCCTCTGCAGCCAGTGGGTGTCACTGGGGGGGTGCAAAAGATATGGAAGTGGCCCTGCTGCTATATCCTGTGCCATCTTACATGGCACTCTGCACTTTAGTGAATCGAGCATAGTGCAGCCATGCCCCCAGCCAAGCCCCCAGGCTACCTAGAGTGCATAGCTACACAATCGACTGGCAGACCAATTGAACAAGGGGTGCATGCCCCCTTCCATGAATGCCACTGGACCTCCCCACAACTGAGTGTAGAACCTTTTTGTATTGACTGTTCCCCTTTAAAACTGCAACTGTAAAGGCTAAAAAAGTGTCAAACACTATCAATCCAATGAAGCAGTAAAATCAACAAAAGGGCTGTCTGACTGAGCAGGGTTTGGTTCAGCAACAGGGGAATCTGCAAAAGAAAGGACCTGTTTCATGTTAAGCAGGGACATGTAGCTTCCAGCCGAGGACCAAAGCTCCTTCCTCTCACTTGCATAACAAGAGTGTGGTTCAAAGCACAACACTAGGGGGTCCTAAGATAAGACACATGGATAGCTATTCTGACACTGCTACTGGAATCCAGAAAGGCTTCAGAATTAAAGTGCAACACTCAATATCATAACTGAGGCACTAACTACTGTTTGCAGTTAGGTGGAGGAGAGAAACACTCAAGTTATTAAAATGAAAAAGAACTGAATATGCTTACAAAAAAGGTTAATTCTTTCTAAGGCAGCCATTAGCATTGGTTAAGCACCATGATTTTAATACTGACAATTTGGAATTTCTAGGGAACTTGGCAAGAGAGCAAAATATCAGGGAGTTGGAATTGCCATGGTTCTTTGGTTTATAGAGGCTTTCTGTGACTTTGTACAGTAGGTGTTTTCAAAAAAGGAACTCGCCTGCTCACTGGTGACAAGTGGCGTGGCACCCACTCAGCATGCAGGGTTAAATCCCAAGCCTGGGATGTCAGAAGTGGTGGCCAGCAAGGAGGGTGACAGAACATCCATGTGGATGCTCTGCTCCCAGGGAGCAGTTAAGGAATGTCCATGCTTAGAATGGCTTGTGGTAGTGCATTTAACAAGGGTGACAACACAGCACACATTTTCACTCCAGGATGCTGTCATGGACATAGCTATAGGGAGGTGGTTAGAGCCATAAAAATGTAAAATTCAGCCAGCTTCATTGCTGCAGATGATGGCCTCATGCACTCAAGCCCTCATGCCAACTGACCCTGTTCTACAGCATGCATGCTCCCTGCCCTTGTCTCAGGAACTCCAAGGTGCTTCTCCCACCTCTCTACTAGATGCAGAGGGGATGCCCCCCCCTAGGAAGGATTGACCTGAAGTTCAGACACCAGTGGAGACCTTGGGAGTCAGGAGGCATGCATTGGTGCTGGCCAAATCAGACCAAGTTAATAGACTTTCTTAATGAAGTACCACAAATGGCAGACATAGGCCATGCACTGGATTTGCTACTCATGGATTTTAGCAAGGTATTTGACTTGGTACCACATATGAGGCTATCTAGGAGGAGTCAACTAGTGTTAGGGGATGGGATAACAGGTTGGATCAAAAACTGGTTGAGTAATATATCCCGGAAGGTCATCCTAAATGAAAAATGCTCTGAAGACAGGGCAGTGTCTAGTGAAATACCACAAGGTTCGATTGTGGAACAATTACTGCTCAATATGTACAGTGCCATCCATCAGAATAAAGTAAAGTGCACTGTGTGATTCTTCATTTAGTAGCAGAACAAACTGGAATGTTTACAATTGAATTACGTTGAGTTCCTTCAGTATCCTGCAAGATATCCCAGCAAAAACTATGATAATAAGGATGATCGTGGTGGATGGCACTGTATATCTGTGACACATACAAGGGTATTCAGGACAAGGTAAGTCTATTTGCATATGATACAAAGCTCAGTGGGAGGGTTGACAGTGAAGAAATAGTTAACATCATGAGACCGAATGTGAGAGGGCTGGAAAATGGTTTAGTATTTGGCTGTAGAAATTAAATGCCGAATGTTCAAGGTGATGCATATAAGGTTAAAAAATCCTGGGATGGTTTACTATATTGATGGGATGCCAGAAGAGAGTACAAAGGAGGAAAGGGACAAAGGGACAATAAGAAATTAACTTGAAACTTCTTCATTTTGCAATAAGGCATACAGGAAGGCTAAGTAGATGCTGGGGTGCATAGGGAGAGGGATTACTATTACCAGAAGGGAGATGATACTGCCCTACATAGATCACTGGCAGGCCACACCTGGATACTGTGTGCAGTTCTGGGGTCCATATCTAAGGAAGGATAAGGATAGATTAGAGACTGTGCAGAGATAATCCATGGACAATAAGGCAAAACATATGAGGAAAGACTGAAAAGTCATAACATGTAATGACTAGTGGCTAGAAAGAAGGGGGACTTGATGGAGACTTTCAGGTTCACAAAAGGGTTCATCAGAGTGGACACAGCCAGTTCATTTAGTCTGAGAAATAGAACATCCACTAGGAATCATGCTCATAAGCTGGAAGAGGAAGATTCAAAAAAGACATTAGCAAGTACTAGTTCATGGAAATGATAATGGATGGGTGGAACAAACATCCAATGAACTTTCAAATAAGGCTTTGGAGTCAGAGGCAATATCAGGGTTCAAAGGAAATTGGGACTCATTTAATGGAATAATCTTAGTGAATATTGTAGAAAGGGCCTTTGCAATGGAGTCTGAGGGATCTTTTCAATGAAGACAAACAAGTTCTCACACCAGGCCAAAACAGAATGAAGCAACCTCATTAATATTTAAATTTAGATGAAATTAGTTGGGGGATGCAGAAGAGAGAATAATTGTTCTTGCCTACAAACTACACAGGTATACAGAAAATAGGTTGAGAGAACATTTCCTTTAATAATGTGCTCCCTTATTTTTCCCCACTGTACTCCTACCCCACCTTGGCAATTCCCACCTATGAGGCAGTTCCTGAAGCAGTCTCCCAATTCTTCCAAATCCACCTTTCTAAAGTGTAGGACCCTTATCATCATGTGGTTTGCCTCTGCTCCTGTCTTTATCTTAAACCACACTGTACAGTGATCACTGGTACCTAGGGGACTGACCACTGTTATGTCCATAGTGTTGTTCCTGTTTGTAAGTACTAGGTCCAGCACTGCCCCATCTAGTGGGTTCTTTGATTAGCTGCCTGAGAAAAGCCCCTTATAGGGAGTCAGGGATGGCCCTACTCCTTGTGGGAGCTGGATACAGGGGGCCTCAAGGATGCCATTGAAGCAACTAATTTTGCCAGTTGGTTGATTCCCCTACCAGGCACAACTACAAAACTGGCACTAGTACCATCCTAGATTGGATCCTGGCTAGCTACCTGCCACGTATCTCAAATGTGTCTGTCCTTCCTGACTGTCTAAGCGACCATTCCCCAGTCCTCTGTGAATGGTTGAATAAATTCAGCATGTTCCCTCCCCCCAAATTCATCAGCATCTGAGTCCTTCACCGGGGTGAGCTGAAACACCTCAAATCCAAACTTAGGCAACATGACTGGTCTCCTATCTTCTGCACAACAGATGTCAACTTGGCCCTGGACTTTTTCATCAGCTTCCTCAATGCTGCTTGTGACTCCTATGCCCCTGTCAAAAAGTGCAAAGTAGAAATCCTCTGTAATCCATGGTTCTCTGTGGCGCCCCTAGTGCAAATTAAAGCTCAGGGCCATCTCTGGCATTGGGCTTGGGAAACAGGTATCCATGCTGACCTACTCAACTACAAGTGAGCTTGAAACAAATGCACAAAATCCATCCACAAGACCAAAAGTATATACTATAAGGAAGTTCTCACTAACTCCTGGGGAAAGTGGAAATCCTTCTGGAGCAACCTTAAAGAAGTTACTGGTAAGGTACCTTTAACTTCACCTACCATGTTGAACGTTGATGGAGCAATAACTCTTGACCCAACCTCTATTGCTAATACATTCAATATTGTGTTCTCAGACCTCAATAGTGTTCTCCTGCCGGACTTCTTCGATGATGCTATTCTGCCAACATTCCCCACCACCCCACCGTCCCGCTAACCACCCCCAGTTCTACTTCAAAGCAGTCAGGATGCCTAAAGTCCATAATTATATTAAAGGACAGTGGTTTACCGCATGTGTGATGACATGGGTGTAATCCTGGAACTCTGATTAGTCCGCGGGAAAACAGCACCAAAACCGAAACCGTGTTTGTTCTCATAGTGCCTGTGGTCTTGAGCCTTTAAAAGTTTCAGCCTCGGTAGTGTGGTTTCTACTTGCTTGCCTGCTTGATCCTGCACTGTTGGTGTCATCTAATTATTGCTGCTTTTCTGCTCCTCGTGCTTCTGCCTTTTATTTCTACTCCAGTTCGTAAGTAACCACTAACTGGCCACCAAGGAATGTACCTGCAGTATCTGTATTTCATTTTAAAGTTTCCAGTGATCAGTTGGAATGCATTTTTTAAACCTTGCTTGCTGCCTATGCATGTCTGTGTGTGTGTGTGTAGTTTGCTGCAAAACCAGAGCAGTGTATTTTGTTTTTCCCCTGGCTACTTTCTTTTCTGCTGTGCTTGGTGCGCTGTGGTAAAGAATCAAAAATGAATAATTACATCGGGGGCATTTGCGGTGTTTAGCATGGCAGTTTTCGGGTGTTTTCAGCAAGCAAGCAGGCTGGTGGGGGGGGTTGTCAGTTCCTGTACCAAGCTGCAAGTTAAAAACATTAGTGTGCCACCAAATCCTTGTTGAAAGCACAGGGGGTTGTTTTAGTTAGCCAGACAGCAATCCCAGTTGCCATCGAAGGAGTAGGACTGCAACATCAAGAAGGTAGATGTATCCTCCCAGCACAAGTTGTCAAGACTAAGAATGATTAATGTGGGGTATGTTTATTGTTTGGACTGAAAATATCTCCATTTCTCAGCCTTGTCAATTGCCTCTATGCACGAGAGGCGGCACCATTTTAGCCAGGTCTGAGATGACTGGAGTGGAGTTCAACTGACTCCATCTTAGCCAGGTTTCAGCTTGAGGTAATGTGTAAGAGTGGCATTTGGCAAGCCATCTACATTCGTTTTGATATTGTGAGATTTGCATCACTCACATATGGTGGAAAAATGTTACTTTCTTTGAGTGGACACAGTGGGGTTGGGTGTGGAAACTGGTCATGTGTGGCTCCATTGGGGATGGGCCATGCCATGGGTTGGTGATATACTGCCAGTTGGGTAGGGGCACTGGTCACTGTGGTGGCATGGGGACATTAGGTGTGGTCTGAGATGGGGGACACTGGTCTTGATGAAGTCATATGGGGATATTGGGTGTGGTGGTGGGGTGGAGATGCTGGCATTGGGTGTGCTGGTCCCTCAGGGTGAAGAGAGTCACTGTGCCATTTGGTCAAAGTGGAGAGAGTGGCTGTGCCAGTCTGTCAGGTTGTGGAGAGTGGCCATACTGGTACATTAGGGTGGGAGAGAGTGGCTATGTGGGGAGACCACGTATGCGGTCTGTGGGGTGGGGAGAGTGGCTGCATGTTTGTGAGGTGGAGAGAGTGGTCGTGAGGGTCCATATGGGTGGGGAGAGTGACTGTGCAAGTCTGCCGGGGTGGGGGAATGGATCTGCTGGTCCGTCGGGGTGGGGAGAGTGGTCGTGCCGGTCCGTTGTGGTGGGGAGAGTGGCCGTGCTGGTCTGTGGGTGTGGGGAGAGTGACTGTACCAGTCTGTCAGGGTGGGGGAATGGATATACTGGTCCATCGGGGTGGAGAGAGTGGCATGCCCATCCGTCGAGGTGGGGAGGGTGGCCATGCTGGTCTGTAGGGGTGGGGAGGGTGGACATGCCAGTCTTTTGGGAGGGAGGGTGGATGTAGCGGTCTATAGGGGTGGGAAGAATGACTTTACCAGTCTGCTGGGTGGGGGAATGGATCTGCTGGTCCGTCGGGGTGGGGAGAGTGACCATGCCAGTCCGTTAGGGTGGGGAGAGTGGCCATGCCAGTCCATGGTGGTGGGGAGGGTGACTGTACCAGTCTTCTGGGGTGGGGGAATGGATCTGCCTGTCTGTTGGGGTGGGGAGAGTGGCCATACTGGTATGTTACGGTGGGGACAGTGGCTGTGCTGTCTGTCGGGGTGAGGAGAATGGCCGTGCCGGTCCATGGGGTGGGGAGAGTGACTGCGCCAGTCTGCCTGGGTGGGGGAATGCATCTGCTGGTCTGTTGGGGTGGGTAGAGTGGCTATGCTGGTCTGTCAGGGTGGGGAGAGTGGTCATGCCGGTCCGTCAGGGTGAGGAGAGTGACTGCGCGCCAGTCTGCCAGGTTGGGGGAATAGATCAGCTGTTCTGTTGGAGTGGGGAGAGTCGCCATGCCAGTCTGTCAGGGTGGGGAGAGTATCCGTGCCTGTCCATCAGGGTGGGGAGGGTGGATGTGGCATTCCATAGGGGAGTTGAGGGTGGCCATACCAGTCTGTAGGGGTGGGGAGACTGGTTGTGAGAGTCCATGGGTTGGGGAGAGTGGCAGTGCATGTCTGTGGGGTGGGGAGAGTGGTATTGAGGGTCCATGGGTGTGGGGAGAGTGACTGTGCCAGTCTGCCAGGGTGGGGGAATGGATCTGCTGGTCCTTCGGGGTGGGGAGAGTGGCCATTCCGGTCCATTGGGGTGGAGAAAGTGGCCGTGCTGGTCCGTCGGGGTGGGAAGGGTGGCTGTGCTGACCTGTAGGGGTGGGGAGAGTGGATGTGCTGATCTGTCGGGGGGAGGGTGGACATGGCACTCCGTAGAGGTGGGGAGAGTGGCCATGCCAGTCCAAGGGGGTGGAGAGAGTGACTGTGTTAGTCTGCCGGGGTGGTGGAATGGATCTGCTGGTCTGTCAGGGTGGGGAAAGTGGCCATGCCAGTCCGTGGTGGTGGGGAGAGTGACTGTGCCAGTCCGTGGAGTGGAGAGAGTGACTGTGCCTGTCTGCCAGGGTGGGGGAATGGATCTGCTGGTCTGTTGGAGTGGAGAGAGTGGCTGTACTGGTACGTTAGGGTGGGGAGAGTGGCCGTGCCGGTCTGTCGGTGTGGGGAGAGTGGCCTTGCCGGTCCATTGAGGTGGAAAGGGTGGCCGTGCCGGTGTGTAGGGGTAGAAAGGGTGGAAGTGCTGGTCTGTGGGGGTGGGGGGAATGGATCTGCTGGTCAATCGGGGTGGGGAGAGTGGCCGTGCCTGTCTGTTGGGGTGGGGAGGGTGGCTTTGCTGGTCTGCCCGGGGTGGGTAGTGTGTCCTGGCTGCTCACAAGTAGGGTCTGCACCAGAAGGCATATGAACAGAGACTGAAGGAGCTTAATATGTACACCCTTCAGTTAAGCAGGGAGACATGACAGAAAGTCCAAGAGGGTAGCAAGCATCTTTCAGAAGAATAGGTATTCAAGAACAAGGGGGCACAATTTGAAGATAGAGTGGGGACGGCTCGGAGGTAATATGAGGAAGTATATTTTCACGGAGAGGATTGTGGATGCATGGAACTTCCTTGTGCTGCACATTGCCTGCCTTGCCATGACCTGCTGCCACAGGACTACTACTTTTCTATGTGCATGGTAAGTTATTTATTTATTTATTTATTTTTTACATTTTTGGGAAAGCGATGTTGCAGCTTTTATTTGAATGGGAAAGCAAGGGAGGCAAGATGTAGGGTGGAAAGTGAGTGTGCATGCACTGTATGCTTAATGTAAACAAACAAATAATGTAGTTAAAATGACACTAAGAAATGGTTCTTACCTCTGGCCATGGTGGAGGGAGGGATGGATGGGCAGAGTGGCACAGAACCATTTTTCACAGCATATATGCCAGTCTGCAGAGTCTGTGCCAAGCTCCAGTGGTTGTTTGTTGATGGTTGGCTGAGGGACGGGCTGGTCGGTTTGGCACACATGCTGAAAAATATTGGTTCTGGCCTCAGAGGGAGGGACGGATGGGCAGAGTGGCACAGAACCATTTTTCCCATCATGTATGCCAGTCTGCAGGGTCTGTACCACACTTTGGTGGTTGTTCATTGATGGTCGGCTGAGGGACTGGCTGGGCGGATTGGCACACATGCTGAAAAGATTGGTTCTGGCCTCAGAGGGAGAGGCAGATGGACAGAGTGGTAAGGAACAATTTTTACTAGCATGTATGCCAGTCTGCTGGGTCCGTGCCATGCTTTGGTGGTTGTTCATTGATGGTCGGCTGAGGGACAGGCTGGGCGGATTGGCACACATGCTGAAAAAAATTGTTTCTGGCCTCAGAGGGAGGGACAGATGGGCAGAGTGGCACAGAACCATTTTTCCCAGCATGTATGCCAGTCTGTAGAGTCCGTGCCATGCTCCAGTGGTTTTTCATTGATGGTTGATTGAGGGACGGGCTGGGCAGATTGGCACATAAGCTGACAAAAATTGGTTTTGGCCTCAGAGAGGGTGGACAGGCAGAGTGGCACAGAACCATTTTTCCTAGCATGCATGCCAGTCTACAGAGGCCGTGCCATGCTTTGATGTTTTTTTTGTTGATGGTTAGGTGAGGGATAGGCTGGGTGGATTGGCACACATGCTGAAAAAAATTGGTTCTGGCCTCTGAGGAGGGGTGGATGGGCAGAGTGGCACAGAACCATTTTTCCCAACATGTATGCCAGTCTGCCGGATCTGTGCTGCACTTATGTGGTTGTTTGTTGATGGTCGGCTAAGGGGCAGCTGGGTGGATTGGCACACTTGCTGAAAAAAATTGGTTCTGGCCTTGGAGGGAGGGGTGGATGAGTAGAGTGTCATAGAACCATTTTTCCCAGCATGAATGCCAGTGTGCAGAGTCCGTGCCACTCTCCAGTGGTTGTTTGTTGATGGCTGGCTGAGGGACGGGCTTCTCCACTTCCATCTAGTTGATCCTGCCATCATTTTCAAATAAACAATAGCAAAAAAACTCTTTGTCTGGTTCATCCTGCAGTTTCCTCTCATATTCCTGGAGTAGCTACACTTTCACTTTCTCGTTTAAATCTGTAATGTGACCAAGCGCTTTTAATAAAGTAAACTGAGGTGCTCCTGCATGTTTAAAATAAGCACTGTCCCAGTGGAAGTTAGATCTGTCTAGTTTTGTTCTGTTCAAATTTGTGTCTGGTTTGGTTAAAAAGCTGCTGCTGGCAATGGGCAGAGAAGTGAAAGTGAGTCGCATTTCAGTGAACACATTGTGAGCTCAAGCAACTGTTGCTGTAGCAACACTCGCTCAGGCTCGCAATGTCTCATTACTAAAGCTGCAACTCACTTTCACTTCTTTTCCCATTGCTGGCAGCAACTTTCTAACCAAACCAGACACAAATTTGAACAGAACAAAACTAAACAGATCTAACTTATACCGGGACAGTGCTTATTTTAAACATGCAGCAGCAGTTCCTCAGTTTACTATAATAAAACAAAGCGGTCACTCACACTACTGCTTGACACCAGCTCTGTCACTCTGCAACAACCATCAAAACTGCAACTGCTTCTGAAAGTTGGAACACAAGTAAAAAGCAACAAAATCATGCCTGACTGAAGATATCATATTTATCTTCACTCGATGCCAATGATGTCATGATATCTCACTCATGGCTTCACCCCTCATGAGATATCATATCATTGGCCTCTCATGAAGATAAAATAAATATGATATCTTCAGTCAGGCCATGTCATGTCCCATATATATATATATATATATATATATGGAGGAAGGTGCGTTGTTTGGTTTTGTGGTGATTTTTGGGGCATGTGTCTTTACTGAAATGCATATTTTTCATCTGTTTCATTTATCATTTACTGTGTTGTGCTGCCTGGGACCTGCTGTCTCCATCCTGGCTATCCTGAATTTAAGCATGGTGTAAAGTATTTTTGGGTGGTGTGCATATCTGTGTAGAAGAATACAGACACACACTCAGACAAAAATCTTTATTAAACATCATTAAAATGAATCAACCATGTTTCATCTGAACCCATAGGGCATCATCTGTGCAGTTGGAAATGCGGATTGTCCTCCTCAGTTCTCTTCACAATTTTGGTGGACACAGACATTGGATTACCTGGGGGATAAACAGACAGGTTAAACTGTCGAACTGCATGTTAACAATTTTACCACTTTTATTAAATACATTTTCTATGTTGAACCTTTTGCTGGAATTTCTAATGGAATATGTTGGAGACCTGTTGGAGGCCTGTCTTGATTTGTGATTATAAAATTTAAAAATTCTGAGTAAAGAGGTTGTTGCTGGGAGGGGGCGGGCCTTCGTGGCAACCTGGGCTACCACAACCAGGCCCACAACCCACTGTCTCATCATAGGTGATGCTAATAAAAACACCACCCAAGTATTTGCCTTTCAGGGGGTACTGTGTGGCACTGCATAGGTATCTGGAGGGTGCTGTGTGTCAGTGCATGGGTATCTGGAGTGGTCATTCATACAAACTTCTTGTGGTGGTTTTTTTCCTAGGTGGTGTGGTGTAACTGCCTTGGCACCTGGGCAGTCCGTGTTTGCTTGGATGGGGTTGGGGAACTAGAGAAGATGACTTCTGAAAGGAGAACTACTGGCTGAGCTGAAGCCCTAACCACTGTACAGATTGGAGCTCGCTTCATCTATCTTTTCCCTCCCCGCCACAGGCACTATATTAAGTTAATCTTTTCACATATTCATGAAAATTGTTAAATTCTCCGGTGCATCCAGCTCATTAATTTAGGAGCTTGTGAACATCTTGCACTCTCGCTCATGAACTGATGACGCTACCTTGCCCATTCTTCAAGTGCCCTTACACTTGGACATTGAAGTTTTGTGCCCTTTTATTATAAATACCATGGTGTATCTAGGCCACTATTATGCTGCCAGTTGAGAAAGGAGCAAGGCATTGTCATCAGCTTGCAGTTTTAAAAAGGAAAAGAATGCGTCTTGTTCAGTAGTGCCATAATTAACATTCCGGGTGCTCCAGAGGATGTATCAATTGGCATAAGTGATCAGGTGCAAAGATTAATTTACCTATACTAACTGCAGGAGGGATAGGCGAGACTAAATTCCAATCTGAACAGCTATCATGGTTTCACCAGTGTTGGTCAAACTCCTTTCTTGAGTTTGAGCTCCGACATGAAAACTAAGAGGCTCCATTTTTATGAAGATAGCCAGAAAATTCCCAATTTACTATTTTTGTGATTCTGGATTGGTTTATTCTTTGGCAGAGATTGTGTTTGCGCATCTCTCCATTTGCATCCCTTAGCATCCTCATTAATCACTTGAATTTTTTAAGTTGGATGCACTTTGTTTACAAATAAATCAATTCAGGCATTTATATATTAGATGGGAACTGAACCAACGGAGTCCACCTTGGCTTCTGGTGGTTTGGCTTACTTCATGTCTGAGCTTGGATAGATTTGTACATGGAATTGGGCTGCAGTGCTGCACATGCTGTCATCACACAGGATGGGTGGGGGCTGCAGTGCTGCCACTGTTGCCATCACATGGGACAGGTGGGGGCTGTAGTGCTGCTGTCAAATATTGGTTGCGGAAAGACCACGGTTTCCATTTTGCCTGGAGATGGAAGTTGAAGGGACTTCTCGGTACTTTCAAGGCTGTGCTCTTCTACAGACTGTACTGTTGTTCTGTTCACACCCAAACATGCCCTGTTCACCGATGTGGATGCCTGAACTCCAGACTGCTAACAGCAACATGTCCTGTAATTGTGTCGCTGCTGCTGTGCTGAAAAAGTAAGTTTATTTTGGATGTCTCATTGTTCACTTTTTTAGTCAAGACTGTCTGGTTCAGTTTCTTGGTTGGATATGGGGGCAACAGTAGCTATTTCAGGTAGAGTTTATTTTTAGGTGGTTAGTGACTGAATGGTTTGGAGTGTTGGTGGCAAGTTGGGCTGCCATGTAACTGCCTCACCATCAACCACAATTAAAATAATTGAACGTTACTTGCAAAGATACTGACACCAACCCTGGCTGGACACTTTTTCAGTGATGCCCCTTTTGGCAGTCACTAAGAGTACAGTGACCCAGTCAGTGAGGAGTTATCCATGATGAGTGACTTGAATGAATGGAGGGTGTCTACATCAACATCCTCCATTGAAGTGGGTTTTCTTAGTACAACCCACCAGATGTTGACCCAGAGCCCTTGTCCCCAAATGCAGATATGTGGGGATCTACTGCTTTAAGTTTTATATACCCTGGGTGGTTTGGCACAAAGGTGTTTCCTGTGGGTGGTGGTGGTAACTAGGGACTAGGGAGCATGGGTGGCAAGCTGAGCCATCACAATAAGACCCTACCTATATGGTCCCTTGCTTATGTACTTGGCTTTCAGGATAGATGGCTGCAACCATGGTTATATTGATAACACCTTAGTCCTGGTGGCTCACAGCCGAACATTCAGGTTCTGTCTCCCAGCAGAAGAGGCAGATGGCATATCTAACTAGGTGTCATTTACTTTTGCATGTGGGGGTTGGGGGTGTGTGTCCTTTATTTAGATAATAATTGTGGGGTTTTTTTGTATGTTTTTTTTCTGATTTTAGGCTTCAACATTCCTGCTTGGTGTGAATTTCAGCTGAAAATAATCATCATCTCTAAAAGGTATGGTGCGGTCTTCATATTCATGTGTTTTTTCAAGTCTTAGTTTGTCTGAGCCGGGGAGACCGACATGGTCTTAGTGCAATGCGGGCAGTAAGCCCTGGATCCTGTATGTCATCAGGATTTCTCATCAGCTGTTACCTGGGCTATATTTAGATGTTAATATTCTACGTTTGCATTATATAGTCAAGCCTGTGGCAGCTTCTGAGGACAGCTTGATTTCTGAAGCTGCTCCTCCCAACTGTCATCCATGGATTGAGCATGGTCCACATGGATTAGCAGTAAGAGTCTGAGTCTGGTATTGTTTTTTGTATGGATTGTGAGCTGCTGAGGTCAGCATATTTTCTGTAGCTGTTCCTCCAGACTCTCATCCATAGGCAAAAATTATCTGTGATATTTTAATCCTTAATGTAGTAGTTCTGAAGCTTTAAGTAGTTCTAAAGCCTGTTTTAATATCTCTCCAACTTGTGTTCCACTTTTTAGTTCTTTGGAGTCATCTGTACTACCCATTGTGTTGGCAACACCAAGCAAAATGGCAACACTTTCCAGTGTCACTGCTAAGGACTGTGCATTGCAATTCAAGTCTGAAGGCATGTATAAGGATGGAGGGAAAATGTTTTGTTGCTTTTGTGATTGCCACATTGACTATGTGAGGAAGGATACAGTGGCAGATCACTACAAAAGTAAAAAAACATATGAAGAATGCAAGCCAGAAGAATAGCAACAGACAGGTGATTCTTCAAACCAGCTTTACTGCCACAATTTCTGCACCTGCAGCACAGGAGAATACTGTATAGGGTGTATTAAGGGCTTGATGTGGTACACATATACCCATTGAAAAGTTGGATCAACCATGCATAAGAGACTGGATGGGGGACAACGTTAAAGGAACTGGTGCTCTCCCAAATATATCCACCTTAAGGCAGAACTACTTGCCCAAACTGAGAAAAGAAATGGAGGTCAGAATTTCACAGCTTGTGAAAGGGAAGACATTCTCTGTAATGTGTGATAAGACAACAGATGCACATGCCCGCTGTATACTGAACACAATTTTTGTCATGCAGGGTGGAAAATCTATCATTGTAGACACAACAGAGTTGACAGCAGTGAACCACACCACTGTCACACAAGATGTTATAAAGACATTGCAGAAATATGATGTGGAGACGGACCAAGTAGTCGCCTTCATCAGTGACAATGCGCGGTACATGGTGAAGTGCTTCAAAGAGGTTTTATATGGCCTCATTGATGCCCATTTGACCAATGTTGGTTGCTGGGCACATGTGTTAACCTTGGTGGGAGACACATGGATTGACCATTTTGAACTGGCCAATAAACTTGTGGCACTTGAGAAATACTCATTCCAGCAGTCACCCAAATGCAAGAGAGAGTACCTGGCATTCCTGGAGGGGCGAGATGTAGAAAAGAAAATATTGCCTCCTGTTCCTGTTTTAACCCATTGGAACACTTGGTCTGAAACCATTAAGTACCATTCACTTTACCTTCAGTACTTAAGAGACTTCTTCCAGGAGGAAGCAAGTGATTGCAACTCCATGAATTCTTTGAGAAAACTTTTCCAAGACTGGTTTACAGAGCTGCAGATTTACACAACTTTAATCACTGAAAACTACAATGATCTCATCAGCATAATAGAGCTTCTACAAAGGAAAGATAAACCCTTAGCTGTTTCTATATTTGATGCACTACATGGAATAAAACAGAGGTTTCAGATGGGTGTATCAAAAATGGAAGCATTTGGAGAAAGGACAGACAAATACTTAGCTATTCCTAGGCCTTGGGTTAAGCAGGAGCAGATTGCAATTTTTCAAAAGGCATTTGGAGTAGCCCCAAACAAAATGGCAAAACACATGGAAACAAACCCAGCCACAGAGTTCTTGAAAGTCTGCCATATTTTGAACCCCTACAACCTTCCTAAACTGAGTAGGGACTTCACGCACTACTCCAGTGACATTGGCGTAGTTGGACTGCACAACCGAACTGTACTATGAAAGGACTGGGAGATGCATTTTGGGCAGGACATAGGAGACCTTCCAGACATAATGGACTTTAATGTTGGCCAGTACTGGATTTCAGTGCAGCCACAATTACCAGTACTAGCCAAAGTTGCTCTGCAAGCCATTTGGATACCTGTGTCGAGTGTCTATATGGAGAGATCCTTCTCGGTCTATGGACAGATCCACACAGACCAAAGACACAACCTCCTACTATACAATATGAGATTGCAATCCAAGCTTATGTACAATAAATCAAAGGATTAGATTAGTGAACATTTTCTACAGACATTTTGCACATTTCATTTAGTTATAGGATGTAAACATTTTCAATAACTTTGTTAGCTTGTTTTCTATATTCCTTGCCTTGTCATGTATATATATTATATTTTATTTTAGTTCATGTGTTTTTCACTGTATATATTTTGTCATACTGTATTGCAAATTTTAGTTTAGGTTTTGTTTACGCATAGTTTTCCACATTTCCTGTACCTTTGCACATTTAACACTTCAAGTATTTGTATTTAGGTTTTAGCACACTTGTGTTTCAATATATATTCACTTTTCTACATTCTGCACATTTTCAATTAGATTTTGTTTTGTTCATATATTTCAACGTTATACTTGTATATTGTTTTTGATTTTCAATATTTGCACTCTTTATAAACTACTTTTCTTGAAATGCTGTACTTGCTTTTATTATTGACTTCATTAACATTTCTTGGGATGAGAACTTATGAGAAAGGTCATGTGGGTGGGAACTTAGTCTGCATTGTGTGGTGACTGGTGGCAGTCTCTAATGGCTAGTTCCTTTTAATTTATCCAAGTGTTCTGCAATCTAATATTCTGTATTGTCACACCTGAGGGGTATGGGCGGCAGAGCTTTACCACCATGTTACTGACAACACAAAGGAAGGATGGAGGCCACAGTGCTGCCACCATTGCACAGGAGGGAGGAGGGCCACAGTGCTGCTCCTGCCATCACACTGGAGGGATAGGGGCTGCAGGGCTACTGCCAATCACACCAGAGGGAGGGGTCCACAGTACTGCTGTCCCCATTGCATCAGAAGGATATGCGGCATTAGTGGTTCTGTCATTTTACGGGAGGGACAGGGGATGTAGTGCACCTGCTGCCTTCACACTTTGTAGCTTCTAAAATAACTTGATAGCTACAAGTGCAGATATGCAACAGCAGATGTAGAAATGTGAAAATGCATGCTAGCAGAGCAAAACAATGGTTAAATACTGGTTACAAAGCCAACACCGGTAAAAAATGATTTTGAACTTGCAGACACCAGTGACAATACCAGTTTTGTCAATCTGCAAAATGGAATTTGCCTTTTCTCAATCACGGTAAACCACTGTCCCTGATTATATTAGTAAGGCAATTGCCAGATCCAGGGCAAGTGGTGATTCTCTCAACCTCAAACTGCTGTCAATTACTCTTGATGAGGTCTTACCACCTCTAACTAAGATTTTCAACCTCTCCCTCAGTTTCCCAACTGATGGAAATTTGCCACTATAACACCAGTCCACAAGAGTGGGGACAGGGCTCTTCATTTGAACTACTGGCCTACCTCCATACTACCCCCACTCTCTAAGGCCCTTGAATGTAAAGTAGATGACCAGCTCTCTGAATACCAGGACAAATACAATGGTCTGTGCACCCAACAACACGGATTTGGAAAAGGGCACAACACTACATCTTCCCTCCTCGAGTTCACAGGTGCCATCCACAACTCCCTGGACAATAATCTCCTCACTGGGGCAGTCTTCATAGACCTTACCAAGGCATTTGATACCATCCACCATCGCCTATTAATTGCTCAGTTGCATGTTGTTTACTCTCCCTTGAATCCTCTGCTTGGTTCCGGAGCTACCTTGAAAACCACCATCAAAGAGTGAAGATTGCTGATATCCACTCAGCTAAAAGACCAGTTCACTCAAGAGTCCCCCAAGGCTCCATTCTAGGGCCACTCCTTTTCAGCCTCTTCCTAAACAGTCTCCCACAATCTTCTACTGAACAAATCCTTCTCTATGCAGATGATTCCATCATTTATTCCACCCACAAGGACCCTCACCTCCTTCAACACAATCCTCAGCTTGGTTTCTCTGCAATTGAAAACTGGTTTAGTAAGCATAAATAAGTACTCAGCTACAAGAAAAACAAGTCTATGCTTTTCTGAAGCTCTCACAGCAAACATAGGTCCCAACCCCTCTTGATCACTAATGGCCTTGGTGCAGTCCTCGAGTAGTTTCAATCATTCAAATACCTTGGAGTCACCATCGACAGTAATCTATCATATCGCCTGACAATGCCACCTAGGCTGCTACTTTTACCTGAATTATCCTAGTGTTAAAACCATCTCTGTTTCCTATTTACAATGTGTTTTTGTCTATGTTTACTCACCTAGCTAGATACTCCTAAACCAACAATGTATGTGTACCCACCCTTTACAACATGGAACCTTTGTAAAAGGTGGCCTCCCACTCAAAGGTACTGTAATCCAAGATTGAATAAATAAATAAAATATTGCACCCACATTGACAATGTCGCAAAAGCTGCAATTCTCGCATTGGCCTTCTTTAGAGGCATAAGTAATGCCTTACTGCAGATGCCTTAAGGATCGCAATACAGAGCTTGGTGGTTTCCCTAATTGACTACGGCCTGATCATCCATGGCTCGGCCTTGGCCTCTACCCTAAAGCGCATATCCTCGACCCTAAACAAAGCTTGCAGGCTCATCACTGGATCCCATCGCCTCACCCACATCTGCGATATATACTCCCAAACTGGATAGCTCCAATTGTCTAATTGTATCAAGTACCACACCTGCTTAATGGTAAAAAAAATAACATTGGGTTTAGCCCCCAGGTGTCCAAGCTAGAGATGCAGTGAATTTTTAATCCACCTGCGAAGTGGACATTAAGTGTCCGCTTCACATTAGCGGAGCACAATGTGAAGTGGGCACTGCAAGGTGCTCGCCTCGCATCATTATTATTACCACTTCACATTGCCATTTTGCTTTAACACAAAGTAATGCAAAGTGAGAAGAGAATAGGCAGCCCCCACACATCACATGGCTTACAGTACTGTAAGTCACATGCTTTAGCCAGGCAGAAAGGAAGTGAGTCAGAGAAGCAGTTTCACTTTCTCCTTTGCCTTTGTAGAGGGAGAAAGCATTGTGAGAGGAGACTAGGAGTTAAAGTGCATAATTGCCTTGTCACTTGCATTTCAGAAGAAAAGCAACAGCTTTTTTAAAAGCTATATCTTTATTTATTTTTTGTATTGTATTTGTTTTTTTGTTAGTGAATTCTTTTGTATAAGCTTTGTTTTACTTTGTGTGTGTGACTGGCTGTGTATGTCAGTGAGTGTCAGTGTGTGTGTTTGTGTGTGTGTGTCAGCCTTGGGACATGTGTGTGTCAGGATGGACCCAGGAGAAGGTGAGTTGCTGGCCCATGGGCGCAGTTGGAGGGGAGTGCGGATCTGTGGGGGACCGGGCGGTCATGTCATGCTGGACTGCTCCTGAATCCTGGGTGTTGCTCCTCCCCATGTTGAAGCAACAGGAGCAGCAGCAGCACCAGTGCCACTGGTGGCTGCTGTGCATCCACCTTCTCTGCCACTACCACCACCAGTAGCAGCAGCTGTAGGGGCTCCAGCAACAACCCCTCCACCACCTACACAGCCACAGGAGGTGGTCCTGGAAAATGTAGGTGGTAGGACTCATGTGAGGACTGTGTCTGTTCCCCCCCACAGCTCCCCAGTGTGGGAGTTTTTTAACTCTGTGGGGGGAGACAGCACAGTAGTGGTGTGCTATCTGTGTGGTGTGGTGGTGTGCTGTGGCCCCCGGGGGACACATTTGGGAACTGGTGGCCGGCTCACCCACATGCTGAACCACCACAGGACAGAGTCACAGGCTGCCATGGAAGGTGCCAGGCGTCCACCTGCTGGCCCTTCCATGTCAGTGGCCAAGGGTGCTACTGGGGTGAGAGTTGTGCCTCATCACTGCTGCAGCAGGAGGAGGAGGGCTAGTACAGCAACTACTCCACCACCACTAACACAGCAACCAGCACCACCCTCTCCACTACCACCCCCACTACCTGGATTCCCTGCTGCAGTGGACTCTGCCACAGTCCATGCAACACAGTCTGACATTGCCCTGGTGTGGGTAGCTCTTGAAGAAAACAGTGAGCGGTTTGGTGCTTTGCAGCTGCAGGTGATCAGAATAGAACAACAGCAGCAGAAGATAGTTTCAATTCTGCACCTGCTACTCGACCACCACAGCATTCCATGGCCACAGTAAGTTAGGTGATTGTTTTCTGCTCCACCCTCACCCCACCCTACTACTGTGTTGTACTGTTTTTGTGTGTTTTTTCTTTGTTGTTGTTTAATCATACACATTTTCCCTTCCAGGAGAACTTGCACCACACAGTGTAATACTTTTGTGTGAAAACCGCCCGTAATTTCATTACAGTGTGTCACACGATAGAAGAATTCCCATTCTGAAAATCTGCCCTCATTCTGCCTCCCTTCTCAGCAACGTTAGGACATGATGGCAGGGAGAGCGTGTATGCGTGCTCCTTACAGTAAAAATCCAAGTGTCTGGAAGCTTTCTGAATGTTTCTTTATGTTATAATGGTCAGTTTGTGGTGAAACGTATGGGCACATTTCCAGTAAGAAGAGCCTTGTTAGTGGAAACATTCCCACATTTCACTACAAAGTCAACCTTATAACATAAGGAAACATTGGGATAGCTGCCGGACATTCACTGTAGTGAAGCATGCACCTGCGCTCCCCCTGGCATCACATCCTAACGTTGCTGAGAAAGGAGGTCAGAATGTGGGTGGCTTTTCTGATCGGTAATTCCTCCATCACATGACACACTGTAATTAAAAAGCATGGGCAGTTTTCACAGAAACATATTGCACTCTATGGAGCAAGAAATATTCCAGTGGGAGTAATGCCCCCACATATTAGTTTATGTGCATCGCCATAACTATCTAATGTGGTGAATCTCTGTAAAGCAGCAGTGCAACAACCTGTTGAGAACTCTGACCTATATTTTTAATGTTATGTTACAACTTTCTTTACTTACATCCTGACTGACTGGAATGATACGAGAATTTGCAGTAGTTGAGTCTGCTGTAGTACCTTTCTTCATGTATGAAATAATGAAAGGAGCATTCCTTTTAAATTGGTGCTGACCAGATCTTTGTTGTTGTTTTCCTCTGCTATTCTCCATCACATCAATTAGTTGTTATATATCACTTCTGTTGTTAGTTAACAGTTATGCAGCAGGCAGTGTTTTATGACACCACGGAACAATAGTTATTGAAAAGCATTTGCAAATAAATACAAATCTGGTCCGAACAATATTGGAAGGCGTGCTCATCTTTTTTTTGTACATGAAAAAAAGTAGTCAAGTAAGTAAAGCAGACATAAATTGTGAAAAGAAGTGTATCATTCAAGTCACGACTCAGAGGTAACTAGTGGCTGTGGCAATGTAAAGTAGCATAAAAAAATACAGTTCAAAACTGTTAAGACATTCTTGCAATGCTGCTTTAATTGTAAAAATGTCAGTATGATATCATGAGCTCACAGCAACACTCACAGAACACACAAAAGTGGCACAGAGTCCCTAGTTTTTTTCTGCAGTCCCAAAATGCATCATGCTTGTGCGCAGAAAATTGACAAGTGTTAACACAGTGGAATGAGAGTGTTCCAGCACATACTAAGTCCCCCAGAATTAATGGTGCACTCAGTCATGCATGCAGTGGTGGCACAGAGTCTCAGATTTTTTCTGTAGGCCCAAAATACATCCTGCTTGTGAGCAGAAAATTGACAAGTGTTAACACAGTGGAATGAGAGTGTTTTAGCACATACCCTAGTATAAAATGATGACTGTGAGTATTGTGTTGCTGGTCCAATGTGTTCTGTGACACGATTCGAGCAAATGCAATGTGATCATCTCAACTGGATTGAAGGGTGCCCTTTGGCTGTACACTTATAGTAGCTTTGGTGAGTAGATATATATATATATATATATATATATATATATATAGATAGATAGATAGATACATGGCTGTGTATTTTGTAGGGGAGGAGGGGGTTGACATGGACATGTACTCATGGTATTGTTCTGCATCACAGGTCACACAGAAACTGTTGGTGTGCACATTCCAGTGCTCAATGAGAATTTTTTGCACTGAAATTGGAAACAGATAACTCTCAAGCACATGAAGGTAAGTATTTTTTTGGAGGGGAGGTGGGGGGAATCATATTTCTAGGTTTGTCTGTAATGGTTTCTTATTTTGTTACTTCTTCACAGATTTCATCAACATCTTTCTGGAGTCTGGTTGTTAATGATGGACATGGTCATCTAATGAAATAACTTCTGTGTGTTGCATGTGTTCCCAAGCTCGGGGGGTGCCTGATGTTGAAGAACTTTTTTGGGTAAGGCTACTTTGACAGAACAACAATGCATCTGGAAGTTTCCTAAAAAAAGAAATGAATGACTTCTTACAACTTAATTATTTGTCCCTCCCTGATTCTCAAATCTCAATCTAAAGTCAAGTTACATTTCAAACCCACATCTTGTCAACTAACACAACCTGTGTGCAATATTAGCTGCAGTCTTTACAAAACAATGAAATGGATGAAATAAAATCTTCATACTTACCAGAATGGATTTCACCTGGATATTACATCACTTCCTCTCTGTATGGTACAGCTACAATACCATTCCCAACATGATAGATCCTTTTTTTGTTACCCAGTAAAAGAAACAAAATAAGTGTACTGTACGTGTTTTACCACTGCGTCTCTGAAAAGCTACAGAAAACAAAACCTACAACTAAAGGAGGTGAAGTAGCACAACAAACATGAGTATAAATACTCACTTTATGGTTTAAATATTAAGAAGCTTTGTGCCTCTGGCTGATGGATGTGGTGGTCTGGACAGACTCAGGCTCAGTGGTGACAGTGGCTAACATTTGTCCCAGTGGTGGTGGTGGTCTGGGGGGGCAGACAGACTCAGGATCAGTGGTGACAGTGGCTAACATCAGTGCCGGTGGTGGTGATCCGGGGGGGGCACACTGCCTTTTAAAAACTTCACTTAAAACCTGCCAATATTAACCGCATCATCATCTTAATAAAGAAAGCTGCCCTCACAGTCACTGATGTCTGAAGTCTTACCACTGGGAAATTCTTTCTCTATTGTGTCGTCATCTACGTCAGTGGTGGGCCGTTTCAGGCCGCCACTGCCAGTGCCACCAGGATGCTCCATTTCAACATCAGCAAGACCACCATTACTAGGCCAGGGTACGAATACCGAGGTTGTAGTCTGTGCTGAAATGTGCCTCTCATTCATTTTAATGAATGTTAGCAAACTAACATTTGCAGGAGACAGGTTTGTCTGACAATCCCTGACTATTGCACCTGCTAAGTTGAATTCCGTCTCAACACTTGCACTGGAGGGTGGGTAAGTGAGGTATTCACTGACCTTTCCACTCCAGTACAAAAGAGGATCTTCAGTTATAGTCAGATGCCTGTTTTCAGACAAATATGACTCAACCATTCTCTGTGCCACACTAAGTCCAGTTCTTGATGCATCATCCTGTTCTCCCGAATCATTTATTTCACAAATACCCACTTGGGACAAAGCCTCCTAAAGTGGGTTGATTCCAGTCACTTTGGATGACAGACCACCTGAAACTGCAGTCCCCTTTCCCTTGCAAGATATGCTTGATGGTCCTCCAGGTACACCTTCAGCTGGATTATGATGCTGAGGTTTGCTAACCTTGGCACATGACTTCTGTGACCCATGAACCAAGCACACCAGTTGACCACTGATATTTTTTACCTATTCAGGCCCTCCCTCCAGTACTGATGCAATTCCATGTTTGTATCGTGGGTCCAGCATTGTTGCTATGGCAAAGCTGTCACTTTGCTGAATGCTCACAAAGTGACACTTCTGGTTGAATACTGTCAGCATGTGTTGCAGCAACATACTGCTACCACCATCCCTGGCAATATCAAGGCTATGCTGTACATTCACCAATGTCTGCCTCAGCACTCGCAGCAGTGGAATTGATTGGCTAATGGAGGCAGACTCCCCACTCACTGCCTGCGTGGCATGTTCAAAAGGCCACAAAATTGTTATTACAGAGTCCATAAGGCACCACTGTTCAGTCATCATAGACATGGAGGCCCCTGAACTGTCACGGCTAGTCGCACAACAAAATATTCTGAGATGACTTTGTATTGTTAATACAACCTCTCTGCCATGTATAAAGTGGAGTTACATCGGGTGACAACTTCCAGCTTCAAGTTGTGCTGAGGCAGGCTGTTTTGTATCTGCAACTGCCGCAGTTGGTCACGGGCCTTTCCAGACCTTGAAAAGTGAGAGCAGATACATCGTGCAATGGTCAGCATTTACTTTATATCAGGATGCTATAGAAACTCCTGAACCATAAGATTTAAACAGTGGGCCATGCATGGAACATGGAAAAAAACACCATTCGTGATGCATTTAACCACATTTGACCCATTGTCACTTGCTATGAACCCAGCTCTCAGGGACAGCCATCTGTCAATTTCCATCAGTACCACATCCAACATGTTCTCACCAGTGTGTGAACAAGTCACAGTGCTCATAGCAATCGTTGTATGCTGTCGCATTCCTGGAAGATTGCTACCGTGACAATCCACCTTATTGCACTGATTATTCACACTACCAACGTCACAAACAACCCCCGGCACTTGCGCCCAGTGTGCAGTTATACACAAATATAAATTCCCTGCTGTTTTGCCACTTGTCCACATATCCATACTTAAATGGATGAATGGAGAGGAGGAATGTTGAAGGACATGTCTTACTGGGTGGGTTGGACACAGTGCAGAACAACTCGGGGACAGCATGGGTAGAAAAGTATGTCCCGGATGGGACTTTCCATTTTGGACAGGCATGTGCAGCAAACCGTCAGAGCCCAGAATTCTCCACAAAGGAGAAGGGCAAATGATCAATTGCCAGCATTTCCGCTACAGCAGCATTAAGTTCATGTGACACTGTATGATTTGGGGGTGGGGTACTTCAGCTTCTGGGCAAAAACACTCTGCAACGTGGGCTGACTTAAATGTTTTACACAGGGTGTGTTGATCACAAATGGTTGTGCTCTGTGATGAATGGCATTGGCAGGGGGTGGAGTGTGGATATTTGATGAAGATGGTTGCACAGGTGATGATGACAAACCCAGAAATGCTGTTATTTTGCCAGATTTGCCAACCAAAGTTGATGTACCACTTGCACTAGATATACTACATTCACCACCACCACCACCACCACAAAAACTGCTACTCTCATCAGCACTTGACAACATTTCAAAGTCATTATAGTCCTCCACCTCATCATGCCTGAAGTAATCCTCTGCTCTTATTACCACACTACTGCACACGTTTAATTTCCTACTCAGCTCAACAGTCATAGAAGGGAATAACATGCAGGCTATGGTTGCCAGTGACGAGGATGAAATCCCCACTGTGGTATTAGCTGCCAGCTTGTGCTGGGTCCACGGTGCCAAGTGCCTATTCGTAAGATGTGTATGCTGTCCTCCTGTGCCCAGATGGCTCCCATTTTTACCTCGACTCACACGCACATGGCAAACCTGGCAGATTGCAACTGTCTCATCATTTGCATCTTGAACAAAAAAATCTCAAACAAGGGATTGTGATTCTCTGCTTTCAACATGTCCATGATGTGGCTTATTTAAGTCTGTTATTTTAAGCACTGAAGTGGGGGGGCACGTGATGTTTTGGGCACTGCACACCTGGACTACAGCTGACCACCATGACTACCTATCATATTTATTACTGGGACATCATCATTAACTAAAACCGGTAGATCACAAGTTTTTATGGGGGGGGGGGGGAATTCCTGCAAACAGACTCAGACACAGCCACTTTGAATTTCTTTTTCTCCGTTTCCCAACTGGGGTCAATTACATCATCATCATACTCATCGTCACACACATCCACATCTTCTGCTTGGATGCTACCATGTGGACTGCATGTTGCAACAAAAGCAACATCATCGTCATCATCACATTCATCATCAGCATCTAAACCACCATCACCTGATATTTTTTCACCACACTGTGAATCACTGCATGGAAAATGCGTGACATTAACTGCCACGGTGGATGGAATATCACATTGTATGCTATCATTGACATGATTATCAGAAACCTCAGGTTCAGTTACTAGGATGCTACTGAACAGTATGACATCATCTACACTCTCTCACTCACTTGCACTGCTTCACACTCAATATTTTTGGATACGGTACACTGGTTGGAATTAGAACCTGATGCAACAATACTAACACTACCTCCACCACCACTAACACCAGTAACATTAACACCACTGGCTGGGAAAACATCATCTCCTTATTTATTTTATTTATTTATATTGCAATCAGTTTACAACCTTTGAGCCAGGGGCTCATTTCCAAAGGTACCTCGTCAACAATGGTAGATAATACAGATAATACAAGAAAGCAGGGTACATACAAAAGAAGAGCATGAGTATAAACAGACACGCATAAATGGCACATGGTTACAGCAAACATTGGTAGTGTAATACAGAGCAAAATATGGTATAATTGACAACAGGAGAATAACAGGGTTTAGCAGCATAACGGTATGTCATGGAAGTGTGATAACAGCCAAACAGGTCTACTGTGTCAGATTACAAGGAACGTAAGGCATGAGACAGGAACAGTACAGGTAAATCGATAGAGCAGTCACACTGGTCACATGATATCAAATTACAAGAAGCGTAGGGCCTGAGACAGGAGTAGTACAGAACGGAGGTATGATCCGTATGGAACAGGGTAGCAAATAAGTTAAGCATAAGCAGCATAAGGAATGCAACATGGTTCGTTCTAGTCAGTAGTGATACAGTAGGCAGCGGGAATCGTGGCAGTAGTAAAGTTGTTAGAAATAGGGAAGTGAGGGGATGGAGCTGCCCAGAGGGCATTGTCAGTGAAGAGGGGGGTTTGAGCATCCGTTAGGCACAGGAGCAGCAGCGAGCTCGCTTTTGAGGGCATTTTTGAAAGTGGAGATGGTGGGAATTTCAGTGATGGCCCGAGGAAGAGTGTTGTACCAAGCAGGGGCTCTATGGCAGAAAGATCTCTGTCCAAGTGAAGTCCTAGCATGAGGAACCAGGAAGGTGGCTTTGCAGGAGGTCCGGCTGCTGACTAGGGGCTGTGCTGGGAGGAGGGAGGAAGTCAGCCCGGGAGGAGAAAGTCCTAGTAAGGTTTTTTTTGAAATGAGGCACGTTTAGTGAAAGCAGGCGTTAATCGGTCAAAATTGTTACAAGGTCATAGAGTTGGCAGGTATGAGTGAGCCTAGGGGCCCCAGTGATTAGCCTGCAAGCCTTGATTAGGAGGAGGCAGATTTTGTTGAGGGGGCCGTCATGTTGGCAGCACTAGACAGGTAGCCCATAGTCCACCAGGGATAGTACGAGGATGTAACTGAGTCGGAGGGCGCCGGGCGAGATAGTTTTGTAGCGGTACAGGATACCGAGTGGATATTGGTTACAGAAGCGAAAGTGCTGATGTGGTATGGTAGAGAGGGCTGAGTCAAATAAGATCCCTAGATACTTATAGGATTGGACTTGCTCCAGTTGTAGTTTAGAGCTGGAAAGGATACGGAGAGGGGAGTTGGATGATTTGTTTTGAGGGTGGGCGAAGAGCATGGTTTTAGATTTTTTAAGATTTATGACCAATCTATGCTCTTTAAGCCAAGTTTCAGCGCCGTCATAGGCCCTTTGTAGGGAAACCTGGAGGGAAGTGGGGTTATGGTCAGTGGCAAAGAGGACGGTATCATCTGCGTACAGCAGAATTTTCCCAGGGCACGCACTGGGCAGGGTGTTAAGGTATAGTGAGAAGAGAAGGGGGCCCAGGATGGAGCCCTGTGGAACCCTGAGAGGATCGAATGTGGGTCAGAAAGAGTCCCCCAATTTGACTCATTGGGAGCGGCGGAAAGGTAGCTGGAGCACCAAGCAAGTGGTCCAGGGCAAAACCAGCGTGACAGAGGGCTTCCAGTAGTAGGGGGTGGGAGACCGTGTCAAAGGCCTTTGATAGGTCAAGGAACACGGCCCCCGCCAGGGAGCCAGTATCCAATGAGGAGTGAAGGAAGGAAGCGAATTCAATAAGAGCAGTGCTAGTACTGTGTCCTGCATGGAAGCCATGCTGTTCAGGGCAGAGGATGTTGTATTTGGTCAGGTATTCAGTTATTTGTGCAGCAACTAGTTTTTCCAGTGCCTTGGAAAGGGGTGGGAGAATGGAGATCGGTCGATAGTTCCCAGCTAAGGACCTGTCACCCCCTTTATGGATTGGAGTAACCGCTGCAGTTTTCCATGAGGAGGGAATTGTCCCAGGCAGAGGGATTTGTTAAGAAGGCAGGTGAGTGGGTGAGGACTTGATCCAGGACCAACCGGAGAATTTTGTGATCCAGGGAGATGTCACTGGGACTGTTGCCTTTTAGTGCACGGGTCAGGTGCAGTCTGGCTTCCTGGGTAGTAACCCTACGAAGGTGGAAGCAAGGGCGATGGAGGGCAGGGGTAGGATGGGGGGGTGGCTGATCAAAGAAGTTACTGGGGAGGATAGGGCTAAGGTCTGTAAAGGCGGTGCTGAGGAGGTTTGCAATGTCGGCGGGGTCTGTGATGGTGGTGTTGGTGGTAATCTGGGATGGGAGGGGAGCGGGTGTTCCCATTCAGTTGTTTGACCTTATCCCAGAAGGTCGGAGCTCCCAGGAGGCAGTGAGGTGGCCTGATAGTGGTCGGCCTTGGCTTTCCTGATTGCCCATGTACACTTATTCCGCGCAGCATTGTAGGCCTGTCTGTCAGCTGGGCGCCTAGTTTCTATGGCACGGTACCAAAGGTTGTCCCTGTGCCTGAGCAGCAGTGAGAGTGCAGGGGTAATCCAGGGCAGGTTAGGTCTTTTGGAGCGGACGGCAGAGAGGGGAGCAAAGAGATCGCAGGCTTTATTAAAGGTGGAGGTAAAGAAGGCAAGGGCGGTATCTATATGAGGTGCATGGAGAATCGGGGACCAGTCTTGCAGTTCAAGGTACTGTTTAAGGTTTTTTAGGCCATAAGGTCTGAAATGCCAGCGGGGAACGCGCTGTGCAGTAGGTCGGGGTAGGGTGGCCAACCAGTGGAAGAGCACAGGGGAGTGGTCACTGAGTGAATCAGGGAGGACTTGGATGTCCAGGATTTTAGGGGGGCGGTTAGTGATGATGACATCAAGGAGGGTGCTAGTACCTCTCTTGGGGTTCACACGTGTGGGTTGGGAGACTAGTTGGGTTAGATCCAGAGCTGTGAAGGAGTCCTGAGTGGGGGAGGATGAGGGACAAAGCCAGTTCACATTGAGGTCCCCAACTATGATTTTGTCAGCATTGTGGGGAAGGGTGGCAAGGCAGTCAGTGAGGGATAATAGAGCTGGGTTTTTGAACCTGGGCGGTATGTAGGTAGTGGTGAGGTAAAGGGGGGATCTGGCGGGGTCCAGGGTAAGCTTAATGGTGAGGGCTTGGGCCCCATTTGCAAGGACCGGTGCAGGGAGGGCGAGACCAGTGAGGGAGCTCCTGGTGTAGATAGCGCAGCCTCCCCCACGTTTGGTTACTCGATCCTCACGATATAGGGTGTAGCCAGGGAAGGTAACAGGGGAGTCAGGGGTGGAATTAGATAGCCACGTTTCCACCAGCGCAATGATGTCAGGTTTGCTTCAACTATGAGTGAAGCTACTGATTGGGCTGTAAAAAACATTGCAGGAGAAATACATTTCCTCACATCAGCTATATCCTTCTGCGTCTGCGTATTACTACTACACCCACAGACCACCTTACTGCCAACATTGCCCATGGTGAGAAACAGCTTTGCTTGCACGTCTCTTTGCAGGCATTTTGGGGGGTCAACCACAATATTATACCCAAATTCAGATTTTGATGCGTTCACTCTCTGATTGGAGGGACGCTGGATGTGAAGCCAAATAAACAACTGTGGCTTCAGCAACAGAAAAGAGACTACTTTAAGACTATCACGGAATTAAACCAACTTCAGTAACCAGTGGTGCTGATGAGGTCACAAAAACAATCCAATCTGGTAAAAAATACCTTTTGAACGTGGGGGTGGGGGGGGGAGCACTGAATGCAGACTGTGTAGATTTTTATGGCAGTACAAGTAGCAAAACTAAGGACAGACACCACGATCACAGTACAAAATCAGGCAGCTGCAGTGGATAGCAGGTTCACACTGCTGTGCCTGCAATTACACTAGTCTGTGGCACAATAAAAGGAGTATTATCTGATGCACGCAACACTGCACACACACTCACACACAGAACAGTTTGTGTACTGTACACAGCTGAACGAGGAATGCATAGAAAATGCAAAAGTTCAGTACTATGCCACATTATGTATTGTAAATTTGTAACGTAAACAGCCTGAACCTATGAACTGTTGCACCACATCCACACAACAAACAGTAAGGCAATTTCTACTATTACTGACAATATTGCTGTATGTACATTAACACAGTCAGTTATATAACAAAAACATAACCAAAAAACAATGAAATCACTATTTCTCCAACATAAATCTACCTACACCACAGATACGCCCATCCCCCAAAGCACACTTTCACTTTCCTTCACCACACACACACTCAATGTTGTAAATTAACATTCAAAATCCACACAAAAACAAAAACACTTGATGATATGAGCACAGGAGGATTTCCTACAATCGATGAACTAAAGTTGAATCCCCCCAAAAATGCAAAAATGCTTTTACAAGATTCCTATCACAGACAGCTATCAGAGCACACTGTCTCCTACGCCTTCCTACTCATACTACCCCAAACTGAGGCTGTGCAGTTCAATATAGAGCCCATGTGACCTGAAATCCCATGAATCACTGCAAAATTCGCCTTCGGAGCTCAAAACCAAGGTGAAGTGAGGCGAAGTACACTGCCTGCAATGCACTTCGTCTTAAATTTGGCAGAGCAGTGGTCTTGGGAGGCAGAGTAACGCAAAGTCATTGTTTCCAATGGAGTTCGTGTTCCTCATTGTAATGTGAAATACTCTGCTTTGCATTGCGTAGCACTCCGCAAATCCGTCTTTGCTCCGTGAATTGCTTTGCGGAGTGGAATGAGTCCACTTTGCCCACCTCTAGTCCAAGCATTCCTCCACATAGCACAGAATCCATGCTCCACCAGGGGCTCTGAATCAGAGCTTCTGCACATCCTACACTGCCACACCTGCAGGGGCAAAGATCCTTCACTCACAGAGCTCCCAGATGGTTCAATTGCCTCAGCAATGACATCTCCTCCCTGCCCAAACTAGGCCCCTTCAAATGCAACCTCTGCCTCCTCCTCTCTGCCTCCAGCTCCTGTGATTGTCTGTCTTAATCTGCTCCTCCTAATCTAGCACTTGCTCACCCCCCTGTTTACCTCCTCTAATACTCCTCCCCCTTCCTCTCCCTCCTTACCCTCTCCCCCCTTCCCTTTCTGCACTTTTCTTGTACCCGACAAATGACACTGGCTGCACCTGATTTGTTGTCCCTTCCTAGCTTACTCTTCCTATGGCTCCTTGTACCACAGTAATGTTTGTATGTAACTGTTTGTAACTGACTGCAACCTGTCCCCCCATTTCAAATTGCACTGTTCATGTTGTATTGTTGTTTTAAGTGCCTTGTCTCCTATTGCCTCTCAATTTGATGTGGAACCTTTGTAAAAGAGCCTTGGCTCAAAGGTATTTGTAATCCTAGACTTCAAAAAAATAAATAAATACAAGCTGCAGTTGGAAGGCTCCTCTCCACGTTTAGCAGACGGAAGTAACCAGCTAGCAGCACCTCCCCCTTGCTTGCCATTCTGATGGCTTCTCCAAGTGCCTTATCCAACTCCCCTTCCTGAGGTCTGTAAACTACTCTGGTATGGGTAGCAACCCCAAAGCCTGTCTCCAGGATGACCAAAAGCACCTATAGCACCTCCAGCCCTTCCTTTTCCTCCTGGTGTCCCTATACCTCATTGGCCTTGATTCCCTTCCTCACATATTAAGCAACCCCTTCTCCCTTACTCTTTATCCTGTGTCTCCTGAGCACATAGTAGCCAGTTGTGGCCATGTCCCAGTCATGGTGCTAAGTGTATACAACTCCATTTTGGCCACCAGGTCCAAGCTAGCCTCTGCCATGATGATTTCCATGTTTGGAATTTTGCTTCCAAGACTCTTGCATTAGTGCACATGGCTCTCCAAACATTATTCCCTCCCTGCCTTCTTCCCTGCTCCCACCTCCTGCCTGTGCTTTTCCATGAAGCTCCCTGACCCACCTCATCCCTTTATATCATCTCCAATCCCTGTCTCCTTTACTTCTTTATTCTTGCATACCTCATTTATAACCCTTTTTCCTTCTGCCTTGTCCCTACCACGGCCTTCTTATGCCCCTTCACTAGGGGAGTTTACTCTCCTCAAGCCCTCCCTCCCTGATACTCCATTATCTTAGGGGCAATTTTTGCCTCTCTTGATTTTACAGCCTCCCCCTTCCCCAGCTCTGCTACTGCCCTAGTAATCTTCTGGATAAGCTCTTCATCCTTTCAAGACAAAGTATCTCTCATGCACTTCGCCTCCCTCTCCCATCCTCCCCCTGCTCCCAAGTCTGTCCTCCTAACAGTGTAGTCTCCCACTAGCAACTGATTCCTCCTTAGCTGAGGGCCTCTTCTCCCTTCTTGGTACTTTCCCTTTTAAGGATCCCTACCTTATCCCTTCCCATTGCTACAGGTACCTCCTCTTCGTTGCCCTGTATGGCGAAGGAATTCGGCAGCAGGACAGGCTGAGGAGCGTGCACTATGGCTTAAGGCTCTAAAGCAGTGATTGTGTAAAAAAATGGCATATAGTTCTAATAATGTTGGTTTTACAAGATGTGGAAAGGAATAATAGTAAAGGACAATAGGCTGGTATAATACCAAGGAAAAATAAATATGCTGAAACTAATTAACAACGGTCAGGAACATGTTTACAATGCTAATATATAATTTCTATAAATAGTTTTAATGTGCCATAGAAAGTATCCTAGTGTGAACAAATAGGACAGAATATTTCTGGCTGGTCAGTGATGTTGTGACTAAAATTCCTTTTGCAGATAATACAAGTAAAATGGCAGGTGACCCTTATCACCTTTAACTGTGATGTGGTGTTAAAAATAACAGGCACAGTAATATTTCATACAGAAAATTGGGAATACTATGAGTTGTTTTTATGTAATAATAGTCTGAGGAGCCTTATAAAAAGTGCACATAATTTCAGCCAGTGTCAACAGGTCAGTTATATGGTGTATGTAGCACTACCAGTGCACATTTTTAAGGACAATATGTGGTTGCACTGGAGGTGTAGTGGTTTGCCTTTCTATGCAAATTATGCAGAAATCAAAGGTTGATTATTGTTAATTCTGTTTTAGCACCTAACAAGTGTGGTGACGTTCCCCCAAGAGGAGGGTTCATGTGAATTTAATGCAGCAGAGGCTTGTATGTGCAGTATCTATAATGCTCTAGCATATGTTCTATATTATGAAGTATAGTTAAGGTATTCATTATGTTTGGAATAAATTGCAGTTCCCCAGAAGAAGCTACATTAAAAGTGACAAAATCTTGGGATAGTGAGAAAATAAAGCAGATTGATGAGATGCTTTGTGTCTGGGCTTTAGAGTGGAGCACCCCGTGGACAGACATTGCACATGGGCAAGATGCACACCAGAGAAAGTATATACAAGTGATTATTCTCTGGGACTGTGGTTTTGGAGCAGGCACCCTTCTCATCATCACCACCTTGCCGAGCCCACAAAGGTCCAACCACTCTACCTCTGGCTGGTCATCTTTTGGGGGAGCGGTGGCAAACTTGGTGGCCTCTTGGTGGGGAACAAGGTCCTCTGTACCTTTACCAGTTTTGCCTCAAGTCCAGCAACTTCTGCCCTTAACCCAAAGAGTACAAATGGGGCAGTGCCTCACTCTCCATTATTATTACACCAATAACACCTTATATGACTAGCTATGCACACAGCTGTTTTTTTATGTTAAGAGTGCATTATCTAAATCTTGATTATACATGTGTTATAACAGATACATCAGATATTTTCCTAGCTTTTTATATATTTGAACTATATTAAAAAGAGGGCCAATATTTGTATATTGAAAATGCATCTTTGGCCATATATGGGATTGCTACAGTTTTTCAGTATGGGGGTTCTGGCATCCTCACAGGCCACTTAACAATAAATATTATGTCGTTTATTGATGCCATCATAACTTTTTTCAAATCATGACCCTCATAACACTCTCTTCAAATTCAGGCACAAGCTCTCAGACAGCATTCCAGATTGACCAGACATAGTGAAACATTTTACTTTTTGCAATGATTTATATTCACCTTGCAGTACAGAGTCCAGCAAAAGTCACCAAACAGAATTAACAGTGCACACTACCCTGGCACTTTGCTCCTCAGAGCTTCAGCAGGATGCGTGGTGTGTGAGGAGCGAAGCAGTGGGGTGATGTACATTATTTCTATTTTGGTGATGTTTGCTGAATTCTGTATTGCAAGGTGAATTTAAAACACTGCAAAAAGTAAAAGGTTTCCTTGCATTTGTCAGTCTGGGATGCTGTCTGAGAGTGTGTGCCCAAATTTGTGGAGGTTATTGCTTTACAAAAGGGTTAGCTAACCTGGCCAGTTGCATTACTGATTGAAGTGTGTGCAGCTCATTTTTGGGATCTCAGTTATAACACCCCGTTCTTTGCCCCATTCATAACACATTCATCAAGCAATTATGGACCGCTGTCCTGATGCTAGGAGGGTAGCCATCTGGCTGATATAGCCTTCTCAATTTATCTGACTGGCTCCAGAACTTGCTTTGCCATTTTTGTGTGATATACTGTCCCCCGCCCCCACCCAGAAGGACAAAAACAATCCTTCTCTCTCTCTAAAAATAAAAATGTCCCTCATAGCCTTGATAACACTTCCTGATATACACTGCAGATCAACTCTCAGACTTGTGAAAAAGGGGTGATCTGTTTTAGGTAACAGTCTCTTAGACCACAGAATATGAAAATGGACTGCTCTGTGCAAAATATTGGCCCCTTAAGCATCGGAAATGCTATCTGCAGACAGTTTTATTTCACAAGCAGCAACAGTTCCACACTCAACAACACAGAGAGTCTGGAATTTTGAAACTTGATGTAAAATGGTCATGTTTCACATATGTAACAACAGAGCGGTATGTGACCGGATATGTGGGTTAGTGTAACTAGGACACAGGACACAGTCTGAAACTTTAAAACACACTGGTTTGTATGATATTTATTTCATGACTCCGAAATAGAAATAAAAACAAAATCAAGAACTAAGCTCTCCTCGAGCCCCAGAACTACCCTTCCTTGGTAATTCTGCCACAGAGTAGAAAATACATAACTTTTGACTTCTACTATCTTCTGTGCTTTATACTACCATAAAACCTCTCCATACAGATTCTCAGGCTAATCTGCCTTAACTGAGCACAAATAGTGCTTTTATACTGACTGATTACAGCATCATAAGGTCATCTGATCTGCCTCAGTCTAATACATCAAAATAACTGGTCTAATACAGACATTTGGGGGATCAGCATGACACAATACTCTTTTACTGGTATGCAAAGTCCTGTTAGAACTCATAGGGTTTCATTTTATTTACTAGAACAGCAGATTTGAAACATACATGTTAAATTGCCTGTAAATGAGGTAAAACTTCTCCCACTATTCTGTGATTGACAGTATTTGTTCCCATAAAATGGCCTCTGTTTGGGGCCACTGGCTTCTAGGAGCCCATTCTATTGGAAACAGGAAAACAAGCAACAGGTAAGGAATGAGACTTTCCCTTTATTTACTTAATTGTCTTGTTTAAGAAACGAAAACTTTTCTTTCCTTCTAGGGTTTATTTTAGTCCCCATAGAATATTATGAGACTTTTATTTCAGTCTCCTCATTTTCTCAGACTGCTGGAATTTCAAGTCATCTGGAAGAAACTTTCATTTGGGGCCTTGTAAATTATTTAGGGATTCCCACTTACTACTCAATTTGTTCCTGAGAACAGCCATACAGCTCTTGAAGCCCTTATGAGCCCTTGTGAATGTGTTCGTTTTCTGTTACTTTTATTATCACTTACAGCAGTAGACAAAAAGATAAAGTTCTTCCTTATTCATTTCAGCTTTCTGCAGCCACATATCGTGACTGGCTAAGGGACAAGGCACATCCAAATACACGTTCATACCACCAGAGTGGTATGCACTAGAACAAGATTTCCCCTTTTTGGTTTCGAGCTGCAACATGTGGCAGAAGAGGTGGGAACAGGACATAGAAACATAGACTTTGATGGCAAATAAGGACTGCTTGGCCTACCTAGTCTGCCCAGTTCCCTACCTACGGGATATGCTGCTGATCCTAGTTAACCAACAGCCTATTTCTTCCTACCCCCAACAAGAATTGTCTTATGTCTATCCCATGCATTCTTGAATTCTCCCACAGTGTTGGACCCCACAACCTTTTCAGAAAGGTGGTTCCATGTGTCCACCATCCTCTCTGTGGAAAAATACTTCCTCACATTGCCCCTGAGCTGTCCCCCCATCTTCAGATTGTGTCCCTTGTTCTTGCACATCTCTTTTTCTGAAAGATACTACCTCTTGGACTTTGTTGATTCCACTGAGGTACTTAAAAGTTTTCATCATGTCCCTCTCTTCCTCCTTTCCTCAAGGCTATACATATTAAGCTCCTTAAGTCGCTCTTTGTATGGCTTCTCTTGCAGACCCTGCACCATTTTAGTTGCCCTCCTCTGGACTGCCTTCATCCTGTCTATGTCCTTGTGGAGATGGGGTATCCAGAACTGGATGCAGTACTCCAGATGGGGTCTCATCAACTGCCTGTACAGAGGGATGACAACTTCCTGTTTTCTACTGGTGATGCCTCTCCCTATGTATTCCAGTATCCCCCCAGCTCTCCTTACTGCTATCTCACATTGCTTGCCAACCTTAAGATCATCTGATATGATTACTCCCAGTTTCCTTTCCATTTTTGTTGTTGTTACTACCTCCCCCCTGTTGTGTACTCTTCCCCTGGGTTTTTGTTTCCCAGGTGCATTATTTTAGAAACATAGAGTTTGACAGCAGATAAGGACCACTTGGCCCACCCAGTCTTCCCATTTCCCTACCTACTGGATAAGCTGCAGATTCTAGTTAACCAACAGCCTACTTCTTGCAACCCCCCACTATAATTGCCTTGTGTCTGTCCCATGCATGTTTGAATTCCCCCACTGTTTTAGACCCAACGACCTCCTCAAGAAGGCTGTTCCATGTATCCACCACTCTCTGTGAAAAAAATGTATTCACATTACCCCTGAGCCGTCCCCCCTCTATCTTTAAATTGTGCCCCATTGTTCTTACACATCTCTTTTTCTGAAAGATGCTACCCTCCTGGACTGTTGATTCCCTTGAGGTACTTGAATGTTTCTATCATGTCTCCCCTGTCCCTCCTTTCATCAAGAGTATACATATTAAGCTCTGTCAGTCTCTCGTCATATGGTTTCTGCTGCAGACCCTGCACCATTTTAGTTGCCCTCCTCTGGACTACTTCCATCCTGTCTATGTCCTTGCGTAGATGAGGTCTCCAAAACTGCACACAGTACTCCAGATGGGGTCTCACCAACTGTCTGTATAGAGGGATAACCACTTCCCTTTTTCTACTTGTGATGCCCCTTCCTATGCATCCCAGTATCCCCCCGGCTCTCCTTACTGACTTTTCACATTGTTTACCCACCTTTAGGACATCTGATATGACTACCCCAGGTTCCTTTCCATTTTTGTTGTTGTTAGTACCTCCCCTGCTATTGTGTACTGTTCTCCTGGGTTTTTGTTTCCCAGGTGCATTACTTTGCACTTCTTTGCATTGAATCTAAGTTGCCATCTGTCTGACCATTCCTCCAACCTTACCAAGTCCCTTCTCTCATCTTTTCTACCCCTCTGTGTATCAACTTTGTTACAGATCTTTGTGTCATCTGCAAAGAAGCATACCTTTCCTCCAGACCTCTGCAATGTCACCTATAAAGATGTTAAAGAGGACTGGACCCAGTACTGAGCCCTGAGGTACTCCACTAGTAACCCCCTTTCTTCGGAATGTGTTCCATTCACTATTACCTTCTGTGTCCTGTTGTGCAGCCAGTTTGTTACCCAGGCTACCACCTGGGACCCCTCCAGGCTGGCTAACTTGATTATTAGTCTTTGTACGGGACTGTGTCAAATGCCTTGCTAAAGTCTAGGTAGGCCATATCCACAGCCTCTCCCTAGTCTATTACTTTGGTCACCCAGTCAAAGAAATCGATTAGATTTGTCTGACTTGACCTTCCTGCTGTAAATCCATGCTGCTTTGGGTCCTGTGTCCCACTGGCCTCTAGGTACTCAACAATTCTTTCTTTCAGAAGTGATTCCATCATTTTCCCTACCACTGAGGTCAAACGTACAGGTCTATAGTTTTCTGCTTCTGCCTTGCTCCCACTTTTGTGAAGGGGAATCACATCTGCCCTCCTCCAGTCCTCAGGCACCGCCCCATCCTGCCATGATTTGTTAAAAAGTGTGGTCAGTGGTGTCACCAGGTCCTCCCTTAGTTCTTTTAGATTCTGGGGTGAATCCTTCAGGCTCCATTGCTTTGTCCTCCTTGAGTTTTAGGAGTTCTTTCAGGACTCTTTCTTCTGTGAATGGACTGGTGTCAACCCCTACCCAGAGTGCTTCTATTGACTGGTTTAGGTAACTCCTCCTCATCTTCTTTTGTGAATACTGAGCAAAAGTATTCATTCAGTATCTCTGCCTTTTCACTGTCTCCCTCTGCCCACCTCCCCTCTCCTTTATTAATCTTCACTATCCCTCCTTTAACCTTTCTATGCTCCCTAATGTACAGTACCTATAAAAGGTTTTATCCCCCTTTTTAACTGAGTTGGCTATTTTTTGCTCGGTTTGGGCCTTTGCTAGTCTGACTGCCTTCCCCACTTCTTTCTGCTTTAATTGATACAGTTCCCTGTTGTGCTCCTTCTGTGATTCCTTATACTTTTTGAATGCAGCCTTTTTCTCCTTAACCTTCCCTGACACCTCTTTTGAGAACCATAGTGTTTTTCTACTCCGCTTTGTTTTCTTTATTTATTTCACACAAAGGCTTGTTGCCTCTATGATGGCAGTTTTGATTTTTCTCCATTGTTCTTCCACCCCTCCTTTTTGGTCATTTGCTAGTGCAATTTTCAGGTATTCACCCATTTTGCCAAAGTCAACTCTTCTAAAGTCCAGTATCCTTGTTTTTGTATGGCTTATCTCCATGGTTGTGCTCATTGTGAAGCACACTGTGCAGTGGTTGCTTGTTCCCATATGTCTACTGACTGCTAAATTTGTGATCCTCTCTCCATTTGAGAGTACCAGGTCTAGTATTGCTCCCTCCTGAGTGGGTTCGAACACTAGCTGTCTAAGGCCTGCCCCCTGCAGGGCATCGAGAATGACTCTGCTCTTGGATGTGGCTGCAGTACATGTTATCCAGTTAACATCTGGCATATTCAGGTCCCCCATCAACAGTATCTCCCCTTTTTCAGCCATTTTGAGAATGTCCTCTATCATTTTGTTGTCCATTTCCTCCCCTTGAGATGGGGGTCGGTATACAACCCCTGGGCGGATTGTGATGCCATTCCCTGTCTCCAAGGTGACCCAGAGTGCCTCTTGTCCTTCCCCTTTACTTTTTAGTTCTGTAGGTTTGATCCCTTCCCTTATGTATAGAGCTACTCTACCTCCTCTTTTACTTTCCCTGTCCCTTCTGTAGATCGTGTCGATTGCACTTCTTTGCATTGAATCCAAGCTGCCATACTCCTGACCATTCTTCCAACCTTGCCAAGTCCTTTCTCATCCTTTCCATGTCCCCTTGTGTATCAACTCTGTTGCAGATCTTTGTGTCATCTGCAAAGAAACATGCTTTTCCTTTCAGTACCTCTGCAATGTCACTTATAAAGACATTAAAAAGGACTGGACCCAGTTCTGAACCCTGTGGTACCCCACTACTAACCCCCTTTCTTCAGAGTGGACTCTGTTTACTAATACCTTCTGTGTCCTGTTGTCCAGCCAATGTTTTACCCAGGCTACCACCCTGAGACCCACTCCCAGGCTGACTTATTTGTTTATTAATTTTTTGTGTGGGACTGTATCAAATGCTTTCCTAAAGTCTAGGTAGGCCATGTCCACAGTCCCTCCCTGGTCTACTGCTTTGTTCACCCAGTCAAAGAAATCAATTTGATTCATCTGACATGATCTTCCCGCTGTGAATCCATGCTAGGTAGTTAGTGGTGTCACTAGTTCTCCCCTTAATTCTTTTAGAATTCTGGGGTGAATCCCGTCAGTCCCCATCGCTTTGTCCACCTTCAGTTTTAGGAGTTCTTTCAGAACCCTTTCTTCTGTGAAAGGACTGGATCAACTCCCCCCCCTCCCCATCCAGAGTGCTTCTGTTAATTGGATTAGGTACCTCCACCTCCTCCTTTTTTGTGAATATGGAGCAGAAGTATTTGTTCAGTATCCCTACTAGAAACATAGAAACATAAAATTTGACAGCAGATAAGAACCGCTTGACCCACTCAGTCTGCCCATTTCCCTACCTAATGGATTAGCTGCAGATCCTAGTTAACCAGCAGCCTACTTCTTCCTACCCCCATCCCCTAGAATTGCCTTATGACTGTCCCATGCATGCTTGAATTCCACCACTGTTTTTGACTCCACAACCTCCTCCGGAAGGCCATTCCATGCATCCACAACCCTCTCTGTGAAAAAATACTTCCTTAAAATACCTCTGAGCCGCCCTCTATCTTCAAATTGTGCCCCCTTGTTCTTGCACACGTCTTTTTTTGAAAGATGCTACCCTCTTGGACTTTGTTGATTCCCTTGAGGTACTTGAAAGTTTCTATCATGTGCCCCCCTCTCCCTCCTTTCCTCGAGGCTATACATATTAAGCTCCTTAAGTCTCTCTTCATATGTCTTCCGGTGCAGAACCTGTACCATTTTAGTTGCCCTCTTCTGGACAGCTTCTGTCCTGTCTATGTCTTTGCAGAGATTGGGTCTCCAGAACTGCATGCAGCACTCCAGATGGGGTCTCACCAGCTGTCTGTACAGAGGGATAATAACTTCCTGTTTTCTACTGGCAATGCCTCTCCCTATGCATCCCAGTATCCCCCCAGCCCTCCTTGCTGCCCTCTCACATTGCTTGCCCACCTTTAGGTCATCTGATATGACTACCCCCAGGTCCCTTTCCATTTTTGTTGTTGTTAGGATCTCACCCTCCATTGTGTACTCTTCCCTGGTTTTTGTTTCCAGGTGCATTACCTTGCACTTCTTAGCATTGAATCTAAGCTGCCATACATTTGACCATTCCTCTAACCTTGCCAAGTCCTTCTCATCCTTTCCACCCCACCTTGTGCATCAACTCTGTTGCAGATCTTGTGTCATCTGCAAAGAGACATACTTTTCCTTCCAGTCCCTCTGCAATGTAAGCTTGAAGATATTGAAGAGACCAGTCTAATACTGAACCCTACGTTGCCCACTAGTAACCCCCTTTCTTCAGAGTGGGCTCCATTTACTATTACTCTCTGTGTCCTATTCTCCAGCCAATTCTTTACCCAGGCTGTCATCTTGGGACCCTCCCAGGCTGGCTAACTTGTATATTAATCTTTGTGTGGACTGTGTCAAATGCCTTGCTAAAGTCTAGGTAGGCCATGTCCACAGCCCCTCCCTGATCTACTACTTTGGTCACCCAGTCAAAGAAATCTATCAGATTTGCCTGGCATGACCTTCCCACTGTGAATCCATGCTGCCTTGGGTCCTGTGCCCCTCTGGCCTCTAGATACTCGACAATTCTTTCCTTCAGAAGTGATTCCATCATTTTCCCTACCACTGAGGTTAAACTAACAGGTCTGTAGTTTCCTGCTTCTGCCTTGCTACCACTTTTGTGAAGGGAATCACATCTGCCTCCTCCAGTCCTCGGTACCACCCCATCCTTCATGATTTGTTAAAGAGGTAGTCAGTGGTGTCACTAGTTCTACCCTTAGTTCTTTTAGAATTCTGGGATGAATTCCATCAGGCCCCATTGCTTTGTCCACCTTTTAAGAGTTCTTTCAGAACCTTTTCTTCTGTAAATGGGCTGGTATCAATTTCTGTTTCCAGAGTGTTTCTACTATTTGTTTGAGGTACCTCCCCCTCTTCCTTTGTAAATACTGAGCAAAAATATTTGTTTAGTATCTCTGCTTTTTCACAGTCACCCTCTGCCCACCCTCCTGCCCTTTTTAAGCCTCGCTATCCCTCCCTTGGTCTTCCTTTTGCTCCTGTTGTACCTATAAAAGGTTTTATCCCTTCTTAACTGAGTTGGCTATCTTTTCCTTGGTTTGGGCCGTTGCTGTTCTGACTACCTTCCCAGCTTCCTTTTGCTTTAACTGATACAGTTCTCTGTCCTGCTCGTTCTGTGATTCTTTGTAGTTCCTGAATGCTTTCTTTTTCTCTTGAACCTTCACTGCCACTTCCTTTGAGAACCATTGTGGTTTCTTACATTGTTTCATTTTATTTGCTTCACACAAAGGCTTGTTACCTCTGTGATGGCAGTTTTTATTATTCCCCATTGTTCTTCCACCTCTTCTTCCTGCCCATTTGTTAGTGCATTCCTTAGGCACTCGCCCATTTTGGCAAAGTCAGCCTTCCTAAAGTCCAGTACTTTTGCCTTTGTATGGCTTGACTCTATTGCTGTGTTTATTGTGAACCATACTGTTCGATGGTTGCTAGTTCACAGATGGTTACCCACTTCTACAACTGTGATCCTCTCTTCATCTCCATTTGAGAGAACCAGCTCTAAGATTGCTCCCTCTCGAGTGGGCTCCAATACTAGTTGTCTAAGGCATGCCCCCTGTAGGGCATCTAGAATAACTCCACTCTTTGAAGTGGCTGCTGCAACTGCACTCCAGTTAACATCTGACATATTCAGATCACCCATCAGCAATCTCTCCCCTTTTTCTGCCATTCTAAGTACACTTTCTATCATTTCCTTGTCCATTTCCTCCCCCTGAGAAGGGGGTCTGTATACAACCCCTGTGCAGATTGTGGTGCCATTGCCTGTCTCCAAATTTACCCACAGTGCTTCTTCTCCTCCCTGTTTACCCTTTTGTTCTGTTGCTTTGATTCCTTCCCTTATGTAAAGAGCTACTCCTCCTCCTCTTTTACCCTCCCTATCTCTCCTGTAGATAGTGTATCCTGGTATGTTTACGTCCCAGTCATGGTTTTGTGTGTACCATGTTTCTGTGACTGCCACGATACCTCTCTGCCCAACCACTGTCCATTCTATTCAGCCTCACTATCCCTCCCTTTGTCTTTCTATGCTCCCTAATGTACCTATAAAAGGTTTTATCCCCCTTCTTAACCAAGCTGGCTATCTTTTCTTCAGTTTGTGCCTTTGCTATTCTGACTGCCTTCCCTGCTTCCTGCTGCCTTAACTGGTATAGTTCTCTGTCCTGCTCCTTCTGTGCTTCCTTATACTTCCTAAATGCTATCTTTTTCTCCCTAACCTTCCCCACCACCTCTTTTGAGAACCATAGTGGCTTTTTCTTTCATTTTGATTTGTTTATTTGCCCCTTATTTAATCTCGGAGCATCCATTCATGCACTAAATAGCTATTAGGAAAAATTTCTTCCCATAGATGTGCTTTTCAAACCTTCATATGTGGATACACTTTGTTGGGGCAGGAATCAGAGCACTTTACTATTCTCTCTGTGCTCTGGACTCAGGATATACCCACATAACATAAAAAATTGTCCAAAAGCCAGAGCATTTGCATTTAGAAACATTTCTAAAGCATTTACAAAGGGTATACAGGCTTTTTCATTCTTATGTAAACACATTTGTTTCTCCTACAATGGACACAGGCATAAGGCAGGGAAGAAAAAGAAGTTTGCAGAGGGTGCAGGATAGTAGTGAGAGATGCTGCAGTGGGTGGCCTATCCACTACAGTAGAAAAGGAAAATAGTTTTAGGATAGTGCAAAAGCAGCTACTGCAGTAGACTATTAAAATAGGGGGTAAAGAGAATATTGTGCCCTCTTTGCTTGAAAATGGGGGTGTCTTTTCTACCATGCAGTAAGTAATACAGAGGCTGCAACAGCTTGAAGCAGCTGTATTTTGTCTGGGGCCATCCTTCCCTGGACTCAGGAAGAGGTGGGGGAGGAAAGAGAAGAAATGGTGGTCCCAAGGGGGATAGGAATAGTCCAGTGATTGGACACAGGGACCACCGAGGCTTCCCAGATGGGAAGGGGGCTACATCCTGTGGGGGAGGGGATGGGTAGATAGCTGGGACTCTAGCCAGCAGTCCTGCCTCTTTCTCCTCTCTGTCTCACAGGATCACCCACCTGCCTGCCCTCATAAAAGCAAGGTATTGGGTCCAGGCAGCTAGGGCCCCCCTTTTGACCCCTTTAGGGTGACTGCAATAGGGGTCGGGGAGCAGCTTTTTCCAGTTTTCCCATGAAAAAGGGGTTTTCTGGGTTTTTCACCTCCTCCAAAAGGGTGCAAAAACAGAGATAGATGTGGTAGAACCAAATAAGGTAGAACAAATAGTCAAGGCATAGGTGCATGTCAATCTGTTGCAGTCATGTTGATGGTGTCTTGGGAGGATCACAATACATCAGATGGTTGGTGGGGGCAGTAAAGGGTCATATTCTTCTAAAGGCTCATGACCCTCCCACTCTGGTTGGTGTGGAGGCAGAAAATGAATATCCTGACCCAGGGGAAGGGTCGAGGTCCACCTCCAGCAGGTACAGCTATCTTGTAAAGCTAACAGCACCTGACGGGGGCAGCCAGTAAGCCTTGGCCCTTACAACCTTGAACCATTGATCTGCCTATGTGCACATGCTGCTCTCAATCTGGTTTGTTATCAATAAATGCATGGCTGCAGCCATTTTCTCCAAGATCGGTGTCTGTGTTTTCTTTTTGAGGAAAGGGGTCTATGGATGGGTACCAGATAATGGCTTGTGTGTTATCAAACCAGTGAATTATAAGTTGGCTTTTCATTAGTCATTGAACCTTTCCATTTTTACTTCAGGAAGTGGGTATCTTTCACAGTGGTGATGGATGCAGAACTTCAGTTAACACCGTGTTGAAAATCAGTCTGGCTGCCAGAACTAAAGCAAAAACTTCTTAAATAAAGTGAGAGGAAACATTTGACTTCCAAATGGGAAACATCATGATTAGGTGCAATCAAATATTACTGGCATGGGCGTCAAAAATGATTTTTTTGTTTCAGTTTATTGATCAGGATTGTCCAGCTCTGATTCAGTATCTCATATCTGGTGGGTCCTGCTTCTTCCTTTTTCTGTAACTGGGGGACTGGAGCACTGAGTGGTTAAATGACTTGCACAAGCACACACAGTAAGTAATTGGCTCTAGTGAAGTTTGAACCTGCAATCCCATTTTCCAAACTGGTGCTATAACAGTGATGTTAAAATGTTATACTAAATCCCATTAGTTGGTCTCTCTTACAATATCAGCTTCTGCAGTTTGAACACTGAACATATTTTGGGTTCCTAAAACATAAACGACTTCCAGATTTGGACCTTTAGAAGTGTCTAACTTCCACCCCAAACAACCAACATTCTGGTTGCTCATTAGGACCCCTGGCCATAGTGTCTGGTTGTAAGAATTCAGCAGTAGGATGGAGCTGGATCACTCTCAAAGGGTACTGACTCTGATGCCTTGAGTGCTTCCAGTATGGCATTGACTAGGGAAGGTAGTCCATCCACATCCACAGAAACATCTAAAATTGGAAAAGGATAGATTTCATCTTAACTCAGAGACTTTCATGCCAACATGAGAGATAGAACACTACAAGAGGACACAGACATGCTCAAAACAAGAGTTACTGATAATGAATAGCAAATCACAAATACTGACTCATGCCTAGATACTGTAAAGTGGAAAACCTGCACTTAGACTTGGCTCGCACTCAGGCCCAAATAGAAGAATGGCAGGAGGATGCTGAAACAAGAGCCAGACAGAAAAATTATCTGATTTCATGACTTCCTGGAAGGGATTGAGGGCTCCAATTTGCAATGCTTCTTAGAGGATTTTCTTAAAGATGCGCTGACTCTCCCCAGAGTGTATCTGTTTGACAGAGTGGGTTCATAGAGCTTTAGGCACTACACCAGTAAACCCCGACTTTCGCCCCAGATCCATTGTTGCTAGTATTCTGAAATAAATGCAGGACATACTTATGCAGGTATAGAGGAAGCACTCTGTTACATATCATTTATATCAAAGACTAGAATGCACTCCAACCTTACAGAGAAAGTGCCCCCATAATCCAGACACTTAAGAAGAAGAAGAAGAAGAAGATTTGCTTCTGACCCAGTACCCTGTTCTCCCAAATGTCTTTGTCACAGAGGTTGACAGAACTATGAAACTTATAGAGGAAGATGGCCAGTACTTGGAAGCTAGGGGTGGTAGATAAAGACTCCACGGAGGCCTTTACGCTCATCCCAGAAAACGTGCCTAGACTCCTTAAAGAAGCATGTGTGACATACAGCGACAGGCTTCTAATGTCACTGACAATTGGAGGAGATAGTTCAAGAAGTGATGGTGCAGCACCAAGCTATGCAGCACCGGGGGGGTCAGACCAACCCTCCCACTACTGCTAGAGAGTGACTGAGTGATTAAGAGTTAGCAGGTACTAGACACTAGGGATATGGAGTGGCATTGGGTGGGGTCTTTAGTTCAGATACTTACCCCTACCTGCCCTGGGGTGGTGGTTGTGTGGTGATGAATCTGGGCACACTTCCAAATATGGAAAGAGTGGGTATCTATCTCCTTTCTTACCCTCTGTTCCCACTTACTCCCTCCATAACTTTGACTCTAGATCCCTCACCCTTACATAAATTAAATCTTATCCTGGCAAAGCTACTTTCTCCTTCAAATTCCTTAAGCTCTGTTCTTTCTTTCCTCCTGCTATCCATTGTGCCTCCTTCTTTTCTCTTAAATCCATTCTCTATGGCTCTTCTACTCACTCCTGTAACTGCCTTTGACTGAACAGTGACCTCTCATACTCACTCTCTACAATCTCCCTTACAAGCAACATGTCTGTTATTTTGTACAAAGCTAATATTCTTCAAGTAAAACTACCTCTGGCTGGAAGCTGCAATATTGAACATAGGATTTGCAAGAAAGTGAGTTGTGCTCACAACAGAGGGAGGTAAACTTTACAATTGTCTTTGGTTTGTAGGAGATATTCTGCAGGTGAAGGCTACTTCTAACTGAAAGGTGAAATAAGGAACTTAGAATTATCAGGAAAAGACAGTCTTTCAAGCAACAGAGGGAGGTGGATCTAGCTTTACTTTTGTTCCAGTTCTTAAGATTTTCTGTGCAGGAAGAGTTTAAACCCTGGGCTAAGAATTTATCATAAGTCCTGAAATAAGTGCAGGTACAGGCTGTGTATTTGACCCAGACAGTGCCCTCAGGGGTGGAAACTGTTTTTTGTGTTTATCTGTGTGTGCCTTAAAATGCCAGACCAGACTTTGTCAGGAAGTGCTTACATCATAGCTACTTATCAGCCAATAGCTTTGGTAACAGACCTGAGAACAATAGTATTATAAGCAAGTGTTTTATAGCAAACTCATCAGAACAGCTAATATTCTTCAAGTGAAACTACCTCTGGCTGGAAGCTGCAATACTGAACATAGGATTTGCAAGAAAGTGAGTTGTGCTCACAACAGAGGGAGGTGAACCTTACAATTGTCTTTGGTTTGTAGCAGGTATTCTGCAGGTGGAGGCTACTTCTAACTGAAAGGTGAAATAAGGAACTTAGAATTATAAGGAAGAGACAGTCTTTCAAGCAACAGAGGGAGGTGGATCTAGCTTTACTTTTGTTCCAATTCTTAAGATTTTCAGTGCAGGAAGAGTTTAAAGCACAGCTGACTTATTTTGCGACTGACTGCTTTCAGAGCAAAAACCACCAGGCTGTTTTGGGTCTGGGGAGGTTTACCTGTGTCAGACTTGGATGTCTGGATTTTTCTCTGTTTGATTAGCAGGGTATTTTCTCTGTCAAATTGTTGTGTAGGGCATCTTGCTGACAGGAAGGCACTCATCGCAGTGGTGGATCAGAGCTTTTAGCTGATTGTTTTGTGAGGGCACAGTTTAGGCCCAACCCCTTCCCACCCCTCACCCCACCCACACCTGGAAATAGTTCCTTTATACCTGGGGTTCTGACATAATTTCCTCAAGAGTGCAAGGTGCATATCACTGTCATATCCTCTCTAGCACACTGTACTGGCAATATAAGCAGACACATTGTATTATATATATATATTTCTTTATAACAAATCAATACACACACACACACACACACACACACACACACACACACACACACAAAAGTAGATAAATATGTGGGGAGTAGTGCATTGTAATGCCTGTGGGGCATCAGTCTTCTGGGAGTCTTTCTGGAGGCTGAGATGCTGCCTAATTTGCAGACAACTCTCTGCCCTGAGGGAGGAAGTTGCCTGTCTTCAGGCCACACTGGACAGTAGTAAGGGAACCTTCCCCCAGGCCACACTGGATGGTAGGAAGGGAACCTCCCCCAGCCAGGGAGCACCAAAGCCACCACCACTACCTCAGAGGTTGTGAAGAAAGCACAGCAGTTGGACCACAGTGGGCTCAGGGAGGGTGAGGATGGTGGAACAGGGGCACATCCAGTCAGTTGTTCCACTCCACAATCCATACACCATTCTGGGGGAGCATAGCTCCCCTATGGGTGTACCCACAGAGGATACTAAGGAGGCTGAGGACAACTGTCACAAGGGAGGCCCACAGGAAGGAGGCAGAGGACACCACAGGGAAAAGAAGCAGCTCCTTGTGGGGGACTCAATTATTAGGGGGATAGAACTGGGGGGAGCAGGTAAAACTGAAGTAAGGTGTCTGCCTGGTGCCATGGCTTGGAGGGACAGGAAGCACATCCTCAGGATCATGAGAACAGCTGCACGGAGTCTCGAGCTGGATGTCATTGTCCACCTAGGGACAAATGACTTGGCTCATCATGAGATTAGAGCAGTGCAGAAGGACTTTGTAGAATTGGGAGGGGCCTAAGACAAGTAGCACACACAGTATCCTTCTCAGAGGTGCTGCCTGTCAATGGCATGAGTGAAGCGAGGGTACTTTGCACCATGCAGTTTAATGAATGGTTGAAAAAATGGTGTGGAGCACAGGGGTTTGGCTTCATTGGGGACTGGGGCTCCACCTGGGGGGACACCAGCCTATACTGGCAGGATGGTCTGCATCTGTCCAGGAAGGGAACAAGCCTTTTGAGCAATCAGTTTAAATGCCTCATTGACAAGCTTTTAAACTAGTCAAGGGGGGAGGCACTGATAAGCAGCAGGAAAATCCCAGCCTCTCCCTACAAAACAAGGTACTAAATGAGAAAATGACCGAGGTAGAAAGGTCAGTGGGGGATGCTGCAACAGAAGGTAAAGCCATCAAAAAATAGAGAGAAATGAGTACCAATGCCCATAGTCTGAGTAACAAGCTTCCTGAATTAGTGGCCTTGATGGAGGAGGAACATCTGGATATCATGGCAGTTGCAGAAACATGGTACACACAAAATCATGACTGGGATGAAAACATACCAGGATACACTAGCTACAGGAGTGACAGAGAGGGTAAAAGAGGAGGAGGAGTAGCTCTTTACATAAGAGAAGGAATCAAAGCAATGTAACAAAAGGGTAAACAGGGAGGAGAAGAAGCACTGTGGGTAAATTTGGAGACCAGCAATAGCACCACAATCCACACAGGGGTTGTATACAGACCCCCTTCTGAGGGAGAGGAAATGGACAAGGAAATGATAGAAAGTATACTTAGAATGGCAGAAAAAGGGGAGATATTGCTGATGGGTGATCTGAATATGCCAGATGTTAACTGGAGTGCAGTTGCAGCAGCCACATCAAAGAGTGGGGTTATTAAAGATGCCCTACAGGGGTCATGCATTAGACAATTATTATTGGAGCCCACTCGAGAGGGAGCAATCTTGGACCTGGTTCTCTCAAATGGAGATGAAGAGAGGATCACAGATGTAGAAGTGGGTAGCCATCTGGGAACTAGCGACCATCGAACAGTATGGTTCATAATAAACACAGCAATAGAGTCAAGCCATACAAAGGCAAAAGTACTGGACTTTAGGATGGCTGACTTTGCCAAAATGGGTGAGTGCCTAAGGAATGCACTAGCAAATGGGCAGGAAAGAGGGTGGAAGAACAATGGGCAATAATAAAAACTGCCATCACAGAGGTCACAGCCTTTGTGTGAAGCAAATAAATTAATTTAAAATGATGTAAGAAACCACTATGGTTCTCAAAGGAAGTGGCAGTGAAGGTTCAAGAGAAAAAGGAAGCATTCAGGAACTACAAGAAATCATAGAAGGAGCAGGACAGAGAACTGTATCAGTTAAAGCAAAAGGAAGCTGGGAAGGCAGTCAGAACAGCAAAGGCCCAAACTGAGGAAACGATAGCCAACTCAGTTAAGAAGGGGGATAAAACCTTTATAGGTACATCAGGAGAGAAGGAAGACCAAGGGAGGGATAGTGAGGCTTAATAAAGGGGAGGGGGTGGGCAGAGGGAGACTGTGAAAAGGCAGAGATACTAAACAAATATTTTTGCTCAGTATTTACAAAGGAAGAGGGGGAGGTACCTAAAACAAACAGTAGAAACACTCTGGATACAGAAGTTAATTCCAGCCCATTTACAGAAGAAAGGGTTCTGAAAGAACTCTTTAAACTGAAGGAGGACTAAGCAATGGGGTCTGATGGGATTCATCCCAGAATTCTAAAAGAACTAAGGGTAGAACTAGTGATACCACTGACTATCCTCTTTAACAAATCATGGGAGGATGGGGTGGTACCCGGGGACTGAAGGAGGGCAGATGTGATTCCCCTTCACAAAAGTGGGAGCAAGGCAGAAGCAGGAAACTACAAGCCTGTTAGTTTAACCTCAGTGGTAGGGAAAATGATGCAATCACTTCTGAAGGAAAGAACTGTTGAGTATCTGGAGGCCAGAGGGGTACAGGACCCAAGGCAGCATGGATTCACAGTGGGAAGGTCATGCCAGACAAATCTGATAGATTTCTTTGACTGGGTGACCAAAGTAGTAGATCAGGGAAGGGCTGTGGACATGGCCTACCTAGACTTTAGCAAGGCATTTGACACAGTCCCACATAAAAGATTAATATACAAGTTAGCCAGCCTGGGAGTGGTTCCCAAGATGACAGCCAGGGTAAAGAATTGGCTGGAGAATAGGACACAGAGACTAATAGTAAATGGAGTCCACTCTGAAGAAAGGGGGGTTACTAGTGGGGTACCGCAGGGTTCAGTATTAGGACCGGTCCTCTTCAATGTCTTTATAAGTGATATTGCAGAGGGACTGGAAGGAAAAGTATGTCTCTTTGCAGATGACACAAAGATCTGCAACAGAGTTGATGCACAAGGTGGGTGGAAAGGATGAGAAGGGAATTGGCAAGGTTAGAGGAATGGTCAAATGTATGGCAGCTTAGATTCAATGCTAAGAAGTGCAAGGTAATGCACCTGGGAAGCAAAAACCCAGGGGAAGAGTACACAATGGAGAGTGAGATACTAACAACAACAAAAATGAAAAGGGACCTGGGGGTAGTCATATCAGATGACCTAAAGGTGGGCAAGCAATGTGAGAGGGCAGCAAGGAGGGCTGGGGGATACTGGGATGCATAGGGAGCGGCATCGCCAATAGAAAACAGGAAGTTATTATCCCTCTGTACAGACAGCTGGTGAGACCCCATCTGGAGTACTGCATGCAGTTCTGGAGACCCAATCTCCGCAAAGACATAGACAGGATGGAAGCTGTCCAGAGGAAAGCAACTAAAATGGTGCAGGGTCTGCAACAGAAGACATATGAAGAGAGACTTAAGGAGCTTAATATGTATAGCCTCGAGGAAAGGAGGGAGAGGGGGGACATGATAGAAACTTTCAAGTACCTCAAGGGAATCAACAAAGTCCAAGAGGGTAGCATCTTTCAAAAAAATACGTGTGCAAGAACAAGGGGGCACAATTTGAAGATGGGGGGCAGCTCAGAGGTAATTTAAGGAAGTATTTTTTCACAGAGAGGGTTGTGGATGCATGGAACGGCCTTCCGGAGGAGGTTGAGGAGTCAAAAACAGTGGTGGAATTCAAGCATGCATGGGACAGTCATAAGGCAATTCTAGGGGGTGGGGGTAGGAAGAAGTAGGCTGCTGGTTAACTAGGATCTGAAGCTTATCCATTAGGTAGGGAAATGGGCAGACTGGGTGGGCCAAGCGGTCCTTATCTGCCATCAAATTCTATGTTTCTATGTTTCTATTCCAAATCTATTTTTCATTTCATACTTACATTTGGTCAGTACTAATGTATGCTTCAATGCTTATGTCTGACTCATCTGACAATGGCATCTTGCTATGTATATTTTATTTATTTATTTATTCAGTTAAGGAATCGGATTTCAACCTTTGAGTCAGAGACTAATTTACAAAGGCTCCATGTCAGAGTACAATACAGGTCAATAACAATCAGAATACAACACTACTGCGGGGTATGGCAGTGCAGTACAGATAGTCCTATACAGTGTGAAACAGTACAGATAGTCCTATAAAGATTGGCAACTATACAAGTCTTTTGTGCTTGTTAGTGAGCAGTACAAGCAAGAATAGGGTGATACTTAAGCACCTTCATGTGGCGTGATCCATTGGGTAACTAACATTGTCTGAAACATGTAGTCAGTACAATAATAACAGTGGGAAATACGGTGAACTTCTCACCATTTTTAGGCAGTTACCCTTATTAGTCAGAGCACTGGCAGTGACAGATGGAAAACATGTGGGTTTTGAGGGCTATCTTGCAAGGGCCTAGTCTGGAGATAGAGGTAATGGCTGGAGGGAGTTCATTATACCATAAAGGTGCTCTGTTTGAGAATGACCTTTGGGCTAAGGAGGTTATGACCCTGGGAACAGCTCACATTAGTTTATCTGTTGTGCACGTATTTACAGTGGTCTGCGAAGTGAGGAGGGAGGCAGAAACTCCAGCTGGGGTGAGGCCTAGTTGGATTTTTTTTCTGTGAGGAGACAAGTTTGATATTGGATCCTTTCGTCTAATGTGAGAATTTTTGATAGGGCATATAGTGTGCAACTGTTGGTACATTTATCTACTCCAGTGAGGAGCCTACAGGCTTTGTTGATGGCTAGGTGGATTTTATTTAGAGCAGTAGCATCTGCAGCTGAGTATATGGTTAGTACATAGTCTACAAGTGAGAGAACAGAGGAGGCAACAGCAAAGTTTAGGGCCTCTGGTGGTAGGCAGACTTTGTGCCAATGCAGTAGTCCTGTGCGTATATTTATGGCAGAGGATAGATTACTGATATGTGGGTGGAATGAAAGGATGGGATCAAAAGTAAGGCCCAGGTATTTATAGGAGTAAACCTGTTCCAGCAGGAGGTGTGCTTTAGATAAGATTATTTGCTGTCTTATCACTGTACTTTATTGTTTAACTTTTACTGTACTCCACCTCACCTCCCCCAGGATGCAGCTGGAAGTGAGATGTTATCAGTGTCACAAACACACTCTTCAGGTCAGGCCCTCTGCTTCCACAGTACTAACCTCAGAGTGCAATCATGTGAACAGGTGACAGACAGGGTAACCCTCCTGTCTGTTTTGGGTCTGAATCACCGTCTAGCCTCGAGTTCTGGAGGGATTCAAACTGTGAACCTTATGCTAGCATACACAATTAAGAGACTCAGATAATACACTCTTCTGGGGGATGCAATATAATCTTTTGCCCAAGGGCATCCAGCCAGGTATCCAAAATGAACCCTTACAATTTCTTACCTCTTAAGCAAGCTCAGTAACACAATCAAGCTTTTAACAGCTGTCAGACTTAAATACAGGTTCAGCAATCACATGCAAAGGAAAACTGAGAAGACACGCAGGCAGTATTTCCAAGAAAAGGTTGTTTACTAAAAATGGTAAAAACAGGTAAAATCAAACACTGAACAATTATATCACAAATCTTACAGTCATATAAAAAAATGGTAAAGTATAGAAAATAAGCTCCTACCACAAATACTTAACATCTTTCTTATTTTAGAGGTTACCCTTTTAGTGCTTTCAAAAGTTCAGAGAAATCTTTTTCTCCTTGAGTCCAGAATAATATGTCACTGTTTCTCTCTGTTAGCTGTTCATTTGAAACACCATCTCCCCTCCCCTTTTGTGAGGTCAGCTAGATCCTCCCTTGGAGTTAATTCTTAACAAAATGATCTACAAGGATACATTTTAAATAATGTGAACATCAGCAAAAGCCATTTCCCAAATATGACAGTCTGGGATCAAACATTTCTCTTTGAACTTAGCAATCCCATACTTTGTCACTACTTCTCAGCTATGTGCTAAAAATGACAGTAACTAGACACATTACTTTTCTTCCTGTCAGGTCATACTTAAATGGGAATCAACTTCAAAGGCATGCACAGGATATAAAGGATAATAAACTGCCTCTCTAGAAGGATGCTTTATTTAATGGTTCCTCTGGTCAGTTTACTAACATCCTGTGGTTTCAGCCACTGACAGCTTGAAAGTTAAAGGCCAAGTCTCACACTGCTGACTGGTGTGAGACAATCTGATACACAGACCATTTATTTCTAATACCAATGTCATACAGATAACTATAAGCAGAGGGCAGAGCGCCACAATCCGCTCAGTATATTTTTCCTGGTGAAACTTTCTGAATAAATAGAAAAATCAATAAATGTACCTTTGCATTTACGGGATCACTACAGAAAACTGAAACTCATTTCCTGTCCCACTGTTGCTCTAGCCCGGAATCTGGGATTTTGTGTTCAGGATTCCAGACTCAGGCAACAGTGGGTAGGGGAAACGAGTTTCAGGTTTTCATAGTAGACCCTGCATTTAGACCAGTTTGGGTGTAGCCATGAATCAAAAATGGGAGGCAGACCTTTGGCCTGACCTGCTCGGGATGGGGTGTCAGGAAGGATGTCTCCCCAGCTCATCAGCTTATGAACATTGCTATATCTAGCCACACTTCATTATATCTTAGGCATGAAAATAATGGAAACTGCTCACCCTTGTCTTCCATTAGAAGCACAGCAGAACTCTACCCTGACTCTTTTTTTTGTAGTAAAGCTTCTGAGTTTCCACCACTGCTGGGGGGGTCAGGGTCAGGGATCAAGCTCAACACTTCTCTACTGCCTGAGGAAGGGGTGGTCCTTGAGTCTGGAAATCATTTTACATATAAACAGCAACTCACCACCAATATTACAGCTCAGTTTTTTGTCCTTATTTAAGGACTAACTCCTAAAGATAGAAACATGGAAATGTATACAATGATGGCACAAAAAGACCAAAGGGCCATCCAGTCTGCCTGAGTTACCTATTTTGCTCTGGGACCTACTGATCTTCCAGGATGCTGGACCTCCCATCCTCTCCTCCATTCCCCTCCCCATATTTGATACCCCGTGCAACCACAATACCCATCAATCTGTCCTTGCTGTGCTTAAAATTACTAATGGTTTTCGCACCCATCACCTTGACAGGTAGCCTGTTCCAGTTCTCTACCAGCCTTCTGTAAAATAGTACTTCCTCACATCCCTCCTGAACCTCCCTCCTGTTACTTTCCATTTGTGACCATGCAATCATGATCCAGTAGTTAAATTAAATAGTTCTCTGCAGTTCACTCTATTAATTCCTTTTAGGAATTTGAAGGTTTCTATCATATCTCCCCTCTCCCTTTTGGTTTCCAGTGAGTATATGTTAAACACCTTGAGGCACCCTTCATAGAAACTACCCTGCTGGCCCTAGATCACTTTTGTTACCCTGCGCTGCACCACCTGAAACCTATCCATACTCTTCCTGAGGTGAGGATTCTAGAACTGAGTGCAGTATTCCATGTCTGGCCTAAGCAAGGATCTATACAGGGGGAGTATTACCGCTTTTTTGCTGCTATCAATATTCCTCCTGAAACAACCCAGCATCCTGCTCACTTTGCTATATGCCTTGTTGCACTGACTTGATTGCTTTAGGGAGACACGTATGATAACTCCAAGGTCTCATTCTTCCATTGTGGTACTGAATTTTAACCCTCCCATCTAGTAGTTTATTCTAGGGTTCCTTTTCTACAGATGCATTACCTTGCACTTTTTGGTGTTGAATTTCAACTGTCAAACCCTTCGCCACCCCTCCAGCTTTTGCAAGTCCTTCTGTATTTTCCCTATTCCCTCATCCATCTCCACCCTTCTACAGAGCTTAGTGATGTCTGTGAAGAGACACAGCTTACCATGGTTCCTCTCACCAATGTCACTGATGAACATGTTAAAGAGAACCAGCCCTAAGACAGATCCCTCTGGAACCTCCCTCTCTTCTGATCTAACCCTATTGACCACTACTCTCTGCTGCCTCCCCTTTAACCAGTTTCCTATCGAGTTCACTATAACCTTAGCTGACCTCAGATACTCAATTTTCTTCAGCAAGCATCTGTGAGGCACTGAGTCAAAAACATTGCTAAAACCAAAGTAGAGCAAATCTACTGCATGGCCCTCACCTAGTTCTGTCATTACCCAGTAAAAGAAAACTGTCAGATTAGTCTGACAAGACCTCCCCATTATGAATCCATGCTGCTTTCTATCTTGGAGACCATCACTCTCCAAGTAGTCCACAAGGTCCTGTTTGATCAGTGACTCCATCAGCTTCCCTACAACAGATGTACAACTGACAGGCCTGTAGTTCCCTGCTTGTTCCTTGTCCCTGTCCTTATGAAATAGAACTATGCCCACAATCCTCCACTCCTTTGGGACTCCCCTTTTCTTAGAAAGCTGTTGAATAGACCCACCAGGGGATCAGCCAGTACCACTGCCATTTCCTTGAGTATCCTCCGATGCAACCCATCTAGTCCTGTGGCCTTATCAATCTTAAGGGCTGTCAGCCCATTCAGGACCCTTTCACTAGTGAATATTGACTGCTTCATCTTCTGGACCCCTTGGCAGCCACTTTCATGCCACTCTCTGGCAAGGGCCGACTGTCTAGAGTTGTGCAGAATATAAAATTCCACTGGGACTGTCACAATGCCCCTGGAACTACCATTCCAGTTCCTCAAGAGTTTCGCAGAATGTGCATGAAAATTCTGTGAAATGTTGTCAGATTTTAAATTTCAGTTATTTTGTTCTACTTTTTAAATTTTGTATCCCAATTATAAGAAATTTGACAAGTTTACAGGCACTAATGGCTTGCACGTGTGTGCTACATTTCAGAGTCCTTGATTGAAAGAGAGCTGAGTCATGGGTGCCAAAAGATTCCATCAACATTTAATGTTCAGGTTTTTCAATCTAATTTTAAAATTTCTTATCCACATTTCTCTACATTATCAGGATTTAGAGAGACATGCAACATGGGTGTGTGAACCAAAACTTACTGTAAGTCTCAAGCTTCAAAGAGAGCTGTGCTATTGGTAGCCAAACATTTTGCCAAAATTTTGATTTTAGCTTAGTATAATTTGAAAGCATTCTTCAAAATGTATTAACATTTTATTTGTATACAAGCTGTTACTACTTGTTTATATATGTGCCCAATTTAAGATTTCTAGCTCCAAAGATGCCTGAGTTATATGAAGATAACATTTTTTATGAAATTTCCCACAACTAAAATGACAAACTTTGAGTACCTATCATTTAGAGAAGATGTGTTCTAAGTCATCATACCAAATGTCAGAGCTCTAACTCAATAGAAGGTAGAGTAATTGCCACATTAATATATTTCATTAATTCCACTGAATTTCATAACATTTTAAGTGTTAGTTATTTTGGTCCAGTTTTCAAAGTACATATCAAAATAATACAAAGTTTGGCAGGTATACAGGTACTAATGATTGTCATAAGTGCACCCAATTTCAGAGTACTAGATTAAAAAGGGTGAGTTGTGGGTGGCCAAACATTTAATAAAAATGTAAGTTTTCAGTTATTTTTATTTAATTTTAAAGCTTCTTATCCAAATTTGTCCACAGTGTCAGGATTTAGAGAAACATGCAGCATGGGTATGTGCACTAAGTTTTAAGTATCCCACTTTAAATGGGGCTGTGCTATAGGTAGACAAACATTTAGCCAATATTTTGATTTTAGTTATTTTAATATAATTTTGAAAGCATTCATTGACTGTTTCACAATTTTGTAGGTATAAGGGTAATTAATAGATTTATATATGTACCCAGTTTCAGATTCTAGCTCCAAAGGTGCCTGTGTTACGTGCAGATAAATATGTTCATGAATTTTCCCACAAAAAATGAAATGACTGATTTTTTTAGCATCTATAATTTTAAGACAAGGTGACCTAGTGCCAAGATGTTCAGCAGACTGTTAGAGCATGTGTCAACAAGTCACCGTGCCAAATTTGAGCTCTCTAGCTCAATTGACAGCTAAGTTATGACCAACATAATACATTTCCTAAATTTCATGTAATTGTGACAAAATTCCAAGAAATTTCATAGAATTTCACATAATTCCATTGAAATTCAGCAAATTCAGAATTGTATGATTCCACACAGCTCTACCACTGTCCTCCCTAGTGAAAACTGAGAAAAGGTAGTCATTTAAGATGGTGGCCTTTTGTCCATCCTCCTCAATCACCCCATCCCCCCATTAGCCTTATAATGCCCACTCTCTTCTTCTTTTTATGCTAATATACATGAAGAACTGTTTTTCTCTCTTCTTGACCCCTTCTGCAATATGCAGCTCTGCATCTGATTTTGCCCCCCCAACTGACATATTTGCTTCTCTGTTTTTCTGCAAATATTTTCCCAATTCTTCCTCCCCCTGCTTTTCTTTACATTTCTAAAATGCCTTTTTCTTGGCCTTTACTGCTTCCTTGACCCTTGCTGAGCACCAATGCCATAGTGGTCTCTTGAACCTGTTCTTCTTGATTATTCTCATGCAAAGCATAGATGCCCTGAGGATGGTCCTCTTAATTTCCTCCCATCTCTCTTCTTCCGCATCTATGTTATTCACCCCTAACAACTTATCTGTGACCAGTTCCCTCAGCCTATTGAAGACTGCCCTTCTGAAATTGAGGACTTCAGCTCTCAGCTGTGGTCTATCAAACCTGGGATCCAGTTTGACCCAAATGGAGTTAGGGTCATTGTTCCCTAGTGGTTCTGCTACCCACACTGCTCCTACCACCTCTGAGTTGGTGAGCACCACATTGAAAACTGCAGCCTGTCTGGTGGTCTTCTTAACTAGTTGTACTAACAGACAGTCCTGGAATGCATCAACCATGGCCTGACTGCTGGTGCTCCTGGCCACAGGAACATCCCAATCGATGTCCAGTAGATTCAGATCACCCAACACCGCTGCTTCCCTCTTAGGTACCCCTCTTTGCAGCTCTTCCCCGAGCTTGTTGTCCCCCTCCTCCCCTTGCTGCTGTGTTCTACAGATCACCCCGAAGCACAGTTCCTTGCCTGAGCCAGCCATGAGGTGTACCCACAATGACTCCATCTCCCTGTTACTATTCCTGATACCCATCTTTTGCCACCTCTATGCCCTCCTTGACATAAAGGGCTAATCCTTCCCCACTACCTACTCCTCTGTCCCTCATGAACATCGAGTGTGTGGGGATCATAAGTTCCTAGTCATTATTTTCTGATGCCCATGTTTCTGCTATGGTTACAACGTCCACCTCAGTATCAGCCATCAGTGTCTATTGCTCACTGATTTTATTTCCTAGGTTCTTGGCATTAAGGCATACCCACTTCCATTTGACTCCTGATAATACTTTGCTACTGCTCGTGCATTTCTCATGTTTTGTACTCCCCTTTGTTTTTCCTGTTGCTTGCCCCCCTCTGTGTTCCCCCAATACAATATCCCTAGATGTGGTTCAGTAAGGGCCACAGTTTACCTTGTACCTGCTGTGCTGGTACAAGCCTCCAGATGTGGGGGAGTACTAGCTAGGATCCCCTTCCTCCCTTATGCCAAGGAGGTTCCCTTAGAACCAGTCTCTCCAATATTTAGTTTTTATGACTGAAGTAGACATTAAAATTCTGCCCCTGTACACAAGGACCCTTCTCTCATCAGGTGGCATCTATCACCCTATCATAGTGTCCAATATCATCATTAGGGGTATCCTTCTCTATTATATTTACCTATCTGAATAACATTTTGTTTTGTTTGCCACAGACTTGGTGTTCAAGTGCTCTCAGATTAGGTTGGCAGCAGCAAAACTCACCTCCATATATAGACATAGAAACATAAAATTTGATGGCAGATAAGGATCACTTGACCCAACCAGTCTGCCCATTTTTCCCCTAATTACAGTATCACCACAGAACCTAATCAGTCTCAGGCTCTTTCTTCCTCTCCCTTCCTTTCCACTAAGATACCCTTATGCCTCTACCATGCATTTTTGAATCCCAACACTATCATTGTCTTTACCACCTCTAGTGGAAGGCTGTTCCAGGCATCCACCACTCTTTCTTTGAAGAAGTACTTTCTTACATCTCTCATAAATCTACACCTCCTCCAGCTTCATAGCATGTCCACTTGTTCAAGACTTTCAAGATATTTTATTTGCTAGAGCTGATTGGCACTTTGGTCACTTAAATGTATATAGGCTTGATCACAGTATAGTTCCCCCAAAGCTGTGACACAGTTTCTGTTCAAAATAATGTCCAAAACACAATTAATTAACTAAATGAATTAATCAAATTAATTAATTGTAGGTTCAGCTTACGGTGTCCTCAGACCAGAAACTACAGATAGGAGTGATCTATAGACCTCCAGGACAGGGGATGAGAGAGATAAGGAGCTAGGGGCAGAACTTGAAGGGGGTGGCAAAGGGGAAGATGGTGGTAGTGGGACTCTAAATCTAGCAGATACTGATTGGGTCACTCCAGCAACCAGGAGCTGCAGAGTTTGGTCCCTATGGATACATTGCAGGGCTTCCTGCTGGTGCAGCAGGTTAAGTAACCCACAAGGCTGGCTGCCATTCTCAATGTAGTGCTCACCAACTCAGAAGTGGTAGGAGGAGTAAGTGTAGAGGAGCTGCTAGGGTCCAGCAACCATAACTGTATATAGTTTTACCAGTGGTTTGACCTAGCCCTTCGGACAAGTAAACCTCATCAAAGACTGAAGTCCTAGATTTCAGAATGACAAACTTCAATCGGATGAGGGAGCTGGTCTTGGACAGGTTAGTTGGAGTGGACAGCATCAGGAATGTGGAGGAAAGATGAGGGAAATCAAGGGGGCCATTCTTGAGGCCACAAACTCTTGCATGAGAATGGTATTCAAAAGAAGCAGGTATAAGAGACCAAAAAAGGTTCTCTGGAATGGTCAGGGAAGCAGTGACAGCCAAAAGAAGGCCTTCACCAGGTACATGGAAAAACAAGAGAAGGAAGACTGGGGAGAGTACCACATGAGAACAAGAGAAACTAAGAGGGCAGATAGAAAAGCAAAGGCAGACACAAAGCTGCAGATTGTTGCGAGGTCAAGGGGGGAAACAGTTTTTTAGATATATTAGAGGAAAAAGAAAGAATGGATGAGGAATTGCTTGGCTAACAAATGGAGCTAGGGTAATTGAGGAGGATGGGCAGAAAATAGTCATTCTTAACAACTACTTCTGCTCTGGATTCACAAGGAAAGACAGAGGGATCTGCTAGACAGTGGCATTAAGGCAGATGTAAGGAGGATCATGAGGCAGCAAACATTTACCAATGAAAAGTTTCAGAAAGGGCTAGTAGCTCTAAAGATAGATAAGACCCAGGGGCCAAATGGAATACATTCGAGGGTGCTGAAAGAATTGGCAACAGAACTAACTGAACCACTGGTAGGTCTATTCAATAGCTCAGTTGAGACGTGGCAACTGGGTAACTACAGACCTTCAGGCTTACCTCTTTTATGGGTAAACTGATGGAGACATTAGTCAAAGTGGACTTCATGAGCTACCTGGAGAGCAGTGGACTCCAGGATAGTAAACAGCATGGGTTCACTGCAGTGAAGTCTTGTCAGACCAATCTGATAGTATTCTTTGACTTGGAAATGAGGGTAGTGGATAAGGGCCTTGCTGTGGATTTATTCTACTTTGATTTCAGCAAGGCTTTTGACTTAGTGCCTCACAGAAGTTTGCTGAAGAACTAGAGGATCTGGGTGCAGTGAGGGACACAGTTAGATGGGTGAGAAACTGGTTGGCAGGGAGACAGCAGAGGGTTGTGGTTAATGGAGTAAAATCAGAAGAGAGGCAGGTCACCAGTGGGGTGCCACAAGGATCTATTCTATGTCCAGTCCTTTTTGATATGTTCATCAGTGACATTGGACAAGGAATCCAGGGCAAGATGTGTCTCTTCACCGATCCAGGGACACTGGTTTACTATGTTTGATACAGGACAAAATCCGTTTTGCTGAAAGGAAAAACTGGTATTGTTACCGGTGTCAGCAAAGTTAACATCTATTTTTACTGGTGTTTGTTTTGTGAGCTTTGTTTAACAATTTTTTTTGAGCTACCATCTATTTTCATAGTTTTGTTGTTTAGTATTGTGCATTAGTCCTTGTAATTATTAGAAATAATAAACTCTATGATAAGTTCAGCATGTACTGCAACCAGAGGCTAGATCTGTAGTATTGCCTCCATCCTCTCCTATCATTTGCCTCATGCCAAAAATAGTGATGCCCTCACTCCTCCCTCTCCTGTGCTGTGGCACCCTGTGACCCCTCCCAGCTCGGGCCACCATCCTCTCTCACCTCAATCAACTTTATCTTAGGGTAGGATGTTCTGCACTAGCAGTCAACCACCGGCATTACCACTGTAATGTCCTCTCAACACTGTGCTGGTTACCTCTTAAGTCTAAGTTTCAGTACATTACCATGTGCCTAATGTACAAGTTGGTCAACCTTCAAACCCCTCCTTACCTGGGTGACCTTATCAAACTTAAGCTTTCCCAGCATACTCTACAGTCTGCCTCCCTTTCCCTACTTGTGACTCCCAACCTTTGACTGACAGCTGGCAGGAGATCCTTTGCCTTTACAGCCATATCCACCTGGAATTCCCTCTCACACATGATTCTCTACAGCACTTCCCTCTCAAAATTTAAACACTACCTCTCACATCACCTCCTTCCCCTCTCTCTGGCCATACAGATGCTAAGGCTTCCAACTCATTTAGGGAAAACAAGAAGCAAACTGCAGTAGCCCCACTCTGACCATAGGGTATCACATTGTATCTGGCACCTTACCTGCTGTGCTCCTCTGAGTGTGCAGTCTGACTTTGGTGCTGTTGCAGCACCCCATGTTCCCACACTGGTATAATGCTGTGACAGGTAGAGTAACAACAGCACTCAGTCATGCAGCAATTCAGAGGTACTCATAAACTAAATTCCCCTCACTCAAGGGCACACAACTAACAACAACAGCATGGAGAACTGCCAACTCTTAGACAGTCAGCAGCCCAGTTCACCTGCCCAGCTTAACAAACTCTGGTCAGAGCCAATATGGCTATGGAGAGCTTTTGGGATGCTTTTACGCATTATTTCTAATGAATTTGCACAATGCAGATCTGTGGAGAGGCAGTTTCAATGTGGTCTTCCTTTTACACATGTTTGCAATGTGTTTTCCTAGAATATGCCTGCTGATTGCTATATATTTAGTCTGGATAGATCACAGAAGAAATGGCTTCTTATTTTCAGTGGGGTTCTACATCTACACAATATTATGCTGCATTGTGTAAAATCAGAATGCACTGAAAACAATATTTTACATGGGGGGGCTATATTAAATGCTGGACCGATGCACAAGCAGAAAGATGCATTGCACAAAGATGGTGTGCTTGGCAGCACTGATACAATATTCAAAGAGAATGCACCACCAGTACAGAGTGTGCATACAGTGAAGCCCACCAGGATGAAGCACAGCACTGCAGAATTCTGCAGTAGATTTACTGCAGCAAACAATGCAATTTCATTGGGAGTTAATCCCTTTTGCCATGCAGTAAACCTGTGACACTGCACTTCATCCTGGTGGGCTTCATTGTACCTATTGAAAATGTGACCTTGGCAATGCAGGTGGCCCTCAAGTCAGGTGCATCCAGGGTGACTCTGACTGAATACCTTTCAGGGGGAATACGTGGCACATACTAGTGTGTGCCGCAGCCCACATGGGCGATATTCAGCCCAGGAATGCAAATGAACTAACTGAGAATGCAAGGTGCAAAGGGGCCCTATGCATGCTCATTACTGGCCCATTTGCATGTTGGCACAGGAATGAATGCACTGGAGCAGTTCTCGCCCCCAAGCCCTGACCCCAATCACTCCCATGTGGGACAGGACCTGAAGTCTCTGGTGGTAAAGTGGCACCTCCCACCTGTTCCACCAGCTCCAATCATACTGGAGTCCAGGCTCTATCAGTTCCATACTGTAGGACCCCAATGCCATCCCTGATTGCACCTGAATACATCTACAGTTGATTTCTATAGTGTAGTGGCCCCTGCTTCCCTCAACAGTGCACAGACACCCCCTCCTGCCCCCAGCCCATCCTATTGTGATGACTGACTCTGTGATGGATTATACCACTTTATTGGTAGGTGGTGGAACACTTGCAGTAGGATGCTGGAATGTGTTATACATAGGCATGAGCTGTGTGTGGGTGATAATGCCTAATGACCATACACCTCAGGCACTCGCATGTGGATCCATCATCCCAGTGCCATTGCACTGCTCAGTTTGGGTGACGGTCAATGCTATACCCACTCACACAGGTCCCAAAACAGGCATGTTATAGCCATCCTCCCATTCATTTGCACAACTGGGGAACTGCAGATGAACTATCCATAGCCTGAAGCATACACTGCAAATGGCATTGCAGGATACTGCACCCCATGGCACCCGGGATACCTCAGCAGTCTGGAGGGTGGCATGGGGGAGAGTGTGGACTTGCAGCATTGTATGACAGCAGAAAGATACAGCATTGGCAAGGCATGCATTGGAGGTATGTAAATTCCCTCTTACAGTTTGCCAGGGATGTACACATGGCTGCATACATTGGTGGATCCACAGCTTGCGTGTTGTCCCAATGCATGGAACAGCCAGTTGGGTCATTCCAGAGTGCAGGTGCCCATACCTCCAATGCATGCCTTGCCAATGCTGTATCTTTCTGCTGTCATACAATGCTGCAAGTCCACACTCTCCCCCATTACTCTGTGGGCATCTGTAAAAAATAAATTCCAATATCCCTGGTGGTCTAGTGGTACCCCCCAACTGCCCACTGAGCCCCACTGCCCCACTCCCCTCCCAATCAGCCTGTGAGCAGCAGTTAAACTTTAAACCTGATGCTCCTGCCCATACTGCCCAGCCCAATTCGACTTAGCTTTTTATGTTGTTTTAAATCATCTAGAGTGAAAATGCTTAGGCATATACCTTTTTTTTTGCACAAAAGTATTACTTTCAGGTTGGCACACAGTCACAACAGCTGAGGGAAAGAATAGTTAGATGCAGGAGCAGTTAAACTGTAAACCCGGCAAAGCCACCTCTACTGCCTAGTCCAGTTCCCTATGTGCAGGGCCACTGAAAAACTGCACCTGCAAGTTTTTACTTTGAACTGTGTGAAAAGTGTTAACTTTTTCAATACAATACTCTCAAATATATTGACAATTTTGCATGCAGACTTGAGTTTGGCTGAAACAATGCAGTGCAAGGTGAGGGAACTGTTTTATGTTACCCTGCTTTTTTAAATCATTTTCTGGTTTAGTTTTGAAATCCACTGGCCAAGCAAAAATATACTTAACATTTAATTTGTGCTGGAGCAGTCTATCAGAAAAATTTTTGTTGCCACAAAGAATGAAATAGCAGGTGGGAGAAAAGATGCAAATTATCCCATTCATCTAAATGGGGTGCTGAATACAAAGCCTTTTTACAGCTGCAGTAGGTGGGGCCTGCAGATGTTTTGCCTGTACAAAAAGAGTGATGTCATGTTTTCTGTCTGTGGAACTGACTGAAGGTGTAAATAGTCTCCTCTATCTTACCTTTCTCCAAGCAATGTTTTCCGCCCTCAAATAAATATGCTTTCATGTTAGTCAGTGGTTGCAGGGTAATATTTTCTTTCCTAAATGGGTGGTACAAGAACTGGAACCTGAGTAGTGGGAGGCAGCATTAGTCTTTTTTTTTTTGGCGTAAGATCCACCTCCACCTCCAACCGAGAAGCTCCTAAAGTTCCACCCCTACCTTTTTTTTATTCATGTGAGAGGGGCATGAGGTGGCTCTATCATGCTGGAACAAGACACACTAGTATGGGACCTGTATCAAGCAACAGAACAAGTCTGTCAAGTTGTGTAACCCCTGCATTTTATTAAGGACTAGGAGAACAGAAGATACTTAATGCCTTTATTAAGGACTTGGAGAATGGAAGATATTTAATGCCTTCAAATTGACAAAACCCTTGGAACAAATGATTATCAGAGCCACCTGTGGCCTCAGAAGGAAAAAGTAATTAAGGAGTGAAACTACAGCTCCTAAGGAAAACAGTAGACACAGCATTCTAATTTACAGTAAGTTGAAAGAGCCACAGGTTTTTCTTAAACATTTATATACTAAAAACATAAAGTTCAGCTTTTGGGATTAACAATATTTGTTTACCATATTCAATCTCTCTCTCTCTCTCTCTCTCTCTCTCTCTCTCTCTCTCTCTCTCTCTATATATATATATATATATATATATATATATATACAGTATATAGTTTATATATAATTTGTCTTTTTAGTAGTTTCAAAACTTTAAAAGCATTGGTGTTAGTAATGCATTAGAAATACATTTTTTAATTGTCTTTACAGTTAAACATTCAGTTTTATGTGAGGGCACATTTTTTGGGGGGAAGGGATTCAAATAATTTTAATCATGAAGCATTGGTGTCAGTAATGCATTTAGGAATACATTTTTAATTGTCTGTACACTTAAACATGCAGTTTCATGTGAGAGCACATTTTGGGGGGGTTCAAATTATTTTAATCATGGGCGCAGTACCTGGTAAACACAACCTTTGATGATAAAGTGTATTTGTTCTTTTAAGTTTAAGAAGTATGTATTAGAAAACATTGAACAAGAAACAAAATTGGTGATTTTAAATGCTATTCTGATCAGAGCTGACATAAAAAAACTCTCAGCTGTATTTTTTATTTTATTTTTTCAGGGACACTAGAAACAGCATGTTAACATTCCTGGTGGGTTTTATACTCCCTGGAACCTGCTATTCAGGTTTTTTTTTTATTGCATCTTGTCCCAGGCAATCTTCCCAGAGTGCAGTTTGTGCTATTGTTTAATAGCTGTGTGGAGGCCAGTGTCTTGTTACATTATCTTTTGTTTCAGATTAACCACATACATTATGGCAGCCAAAGGAGACATACTTTGAGTCTTAGGGTATGTACAGCATAATTAATATGTTTTCATATGCATAATGTTTCCATTCATGTTATTGATAGACATACTGCAGCTAGCTTGGCTTGAGGAAGGGTTAACCTGGTCAGGACCCCATTAGCAATTGAGATGCATATGCAGCAAGTAAGTCCAGATAAACTAACTTACCCTACAACTGTTAATTGTCACAGTCTGCATTTTCTTCTTGAAATGGTTACATTTGCATTTATGTTTATTTTAAGATATTTAATATTCTGACCATGTGGTTATGTTATGGACCATAACTGATCTCCAGTCTTAACCTCCGGTGACCCAACTTGCATAGAATATAGTGATAGTGCTTGTAGACAAATCTAATCATTTTTATGCTGTGTTCTGGTGTGTAGTTTGTCTTTTTAGTAGTTTCAAAACTTTGAACTATTTCTAAAAAAAATCTACATATCACATTTGCCTGCACTCTGAGAATTACTTACTGTATGAAACTGTGCATATTTGTACTACACTTCTGCGTAGACCTCATACTTTCCTAATATTCTTATTATCACAAACATAACTACCTTGCCCTTATCAAAAGCGACCCCCTCTGAAAGTTAATGTCACATTTTCTCTAACAGTCCATCATCATTACACATGACTTCCTGACATCAACACATTGCTTAAATATAACTTACATCACCTCATAGACAAAAACCCTGTTTCTCTTAAAAAACAAACAAACAAAAAAAAAGTGTAAATAATCTCAAGGCTGAACATATGCCAGCCATTACTTTTTCATGAACTGCCACCTTCTGTACCATCATGGGAATTTGCATATGTTTCCCTTCATGCTTTGCATTATTGCAATATGTGCAATTGTGTTTTCTTTAAAATTTAGCTTTCTGGCCAGTATAATCTGGGATAACACATACATCAGTGGCATTTGCTCTGGGGTTCTTTTGCAAGCTTCCTAGTCCTTCCATTAAAATGTACACCTTCATGTATTTTCTTAATAATTTGTATGCCTTCCTTAGAACAGAATCTAAAACAAATCTTACTACTTACAAATCGTTGTGTTGTTTCTCCACACCTCCTTAACAATTCCGATCAACTTCACTAACTTCATTATGCAGCTGTGGTGGATCTGACCTGCATTTGTTGTAAGTGATAAGGCAATTTCTCCCTTGTAAACATACTTTCATTCAGACTAGTTTTCATTCAAACAACTGAAGATTTTGGATGGCCCTGCTGATTATAAACTTGAATAAGCTAGTTGATAACAGAGATCCTGTGCTTAACAATCTACAACCTAGATACTCACATGCAAAGAATGCAATAAAAACCTGACTAAAGTCTGGAAACAAGCTTATAAAAGCAAATAAAATGTGTCTGAACATTTATCTTTACCTAAACAAAATCATTGCAACCTGAGTAAAACTCAGGCAAATTACAGGGTACCTACCCTGACCACTGTATAAATGCAGTAAACATATATTGGTATTTTTTTGTATTCTTTGTAAACTGGTAAAGGCCCACTAGGCAGAAGTGGCTGTTTCCATGGGTGACCCAGGAGCACGGGGGAGGTTAAGTGACTTGGTCAGAGTCACACAATATGCAAGTGTAGGTTGTGGGAATGAAACCCAAATCTGCTGGATGTGCCTAGTTCATTAACTGTTTGTTATACTAACCTCTAGGCTATACTGCCAGTCACATTAACCCCCAGATATAATGTTTTAATATGTGATTTCAATAATAGTGTACAGTACCTACAGTGCAAATTATGAACATTAAGTGCTTTACAATATTTTACTATAACTGAATATTCACCACTCCATCTGCATATTTTTTTCTGACACCAAAGAGGACGAATAATTGACAGAGCATTGTAAATAGCTTTTGATCAGGCTTTATTATTCTGCATCCAGAAACAGGCAAAAAACTTGTGTTCTGGATTTATTTAATATTGATTTTCTGTGTCAGACAGATGTTTTTAAGTTTTGGAAGACAGGCAACACATCTTATGCGTTTAGTATTCATTTTAGGAACATAAGCTTTCCTTCATGTTTAAAGGCATATTTAAGTGCCAATGTATTTATTTAGCAGTTTAGTGTATGATAATACTGTATATGCTTCAGAAGACAGCAAAAGATTTATTCTGAGGGAGTCGGGATCTATAGTAGTACTCCTGCAATTTCTGGTTACTTTTGCTGCAATTTTCCAGTGGCCCTGCCCATGTGTGCTGATACTTGTATTTTATATTTATTTATTTTTGTATCATCCAGTGTAATATGAATAATAAAAGATGTTTAGGCACATACTAAATGAAAACTGTGCTTTCAGGAAGGAAAGCAGTCCTCAGGTGACAGAAAGGCTGGTGGGAAGCATGGGTGGTTAAACTGAAGCATGGTTGGTTAGAACAAAGCAGTGTGAGTGATTTCCTTACTGATTCTGTAAGCAGCAAAGCAGAAAGAATACGCAGCAGAGCAGCATTCATTTTAAGATGCTGAAATCTGGGCTGCCACCAGCACAGTGGTAGTGCTATCGCTTGCAATGCCAGTGACCTGGGGTCAAAAGCGAACTCAGGTTGCTGGAGGGCCAGCAGAGGTAGGAGGATTGAGCACTTGGGGGGGCTGCTCTCCTTCTCCAGGGAAGGTGGGCTGTGAGTCCTGCTGATTTACCACCACGTGGGTAGCCACAGATGGTGGTGAAATAGTGCTGTAGAATGATCAGGAGGGGAAAATGCTGGGCAGGATCTGGAGCAGTGGCTTATCTCTACATGCCCCACCTCCTTGGATCCCTTCTAGTGCCGACACCCTCAGGGGCAGGGACCAGAAAACCAGGAAAACACCCCGCATCAGCCAATGGTAGAAGGGGCCCAGCTGCCCCAGACTTCATAACTAGGCTCCATTGGGGACCGAATGGGCTGGCTGATGCACACTAAGGGACTGTGGAGTGGACAACCTGGGGTCCCCTCCCTTCCCAGGGGTAAACCAAGGCAGAATGGGGGCAGGCCCGAGGGAGCTTCTGGGCATTACCTGGGGCAAAGCTAGGCGATACACAGGTTAGGGTTCCTGAAAAGTGGAGGCTGATGTGGTGAGAAGGGGGTACAGAAAGAGAATATAAAAAACAATGCTGAAATCTTGGGGATTCTGTGCAGTGGCATGCGATTTCTGTGATGCACCAGTAGAAGAATTCAAAACCCACAAACCAAGCAGGATTCCATGATTTTTATCGGAGTTACCAGTAAAAATGGAAAATCAGGGTTCTTGCAGATGACACTAAGATCTCTGGCAGTGTAGACAGCAAAGAAGGGGGTTAGGAAGTGGCAAAGAGACTTGCAAATGCTAGAGAGGTGGTCAAAGGTTTGGCAGTTGAAATTCAGTGCCAAAAAGTGCAAGGTGATGCATATATTGGGAACAAGAACCCCAGGACAGGGCACTGAATGGGTGGGGGGTGGGGTAAAGCTAGGCACAACTTCTGAGGAAAGAGACCTTGTGGTCATCATTAGTGACTCCCTGAAACAATAAAGCCAGTGTAACAAGGCCCACAGTAAGGTAAACAAGTTGCTTGGGTGTACAGGAAGGAGTACTGACAGCAAAAGGAATGAGGTATTACTATCTATGTATAGATCACTGGCGAGGCTCCTCCTGGAATACTGTTCCCATTTCTGGAGTCCTCACCCAAGGAAAGATAAGGGCAGGCAAGAGACAATGCAATAAAGGGAGACCAAAATTGTTTAGGGCCAGCAGGGCAGATCTTACTTGGACTGTTCAAGGCACTGAACATCGACCCCTCACTTCACACCAGGGCTCCGCTTGGTTTGATGGGAGTCTCGGGATGTAGATTATGAGATGTTGAGGGTTGAAGTGATTTTGGCAAAGGTCTACACTGTTTTATGTTGTGACAATAGGATTAAGCTCACAGAGAACCTACATTTTACTAAATTGCACAATGCATGATTATTATTTAGGAATGTAGTTTTCTTTATTCATTTACTGTATTTTTTTGACTGTCATCTGACTATGAATAATTTTGATTGATTAAAAACTATTTTTCCTAGTGCATAGACTATTAGGTTACTTAGTTGTGGTTCAGACATTACTTTGGATGGAAAAAAATGTCACACTTTTGAGGGCACAATACTGTCATCAAGTCCATATGCTATGTCTAAGCTGGACTTGGACGGTATTAATGGGGGGAGAAGAACGATTTCTCACTGTCTGGCGTTCTTTGGGAGTTCCAGAAGGTCTGTGGAGGGGTAAGAAGGACTGGAAATTGAGTGGAGCACAGCTCTATCCCTGTTAAAAATTGGATACCATAACTCTGGTGACAAGGTTTGGGACCTAAAAGGAATTGTATCCCTTTTTCCACACTTATGGGACTACTGAGATGGTACATTAAGCAGCTGTTCAGAACTTTAGCACTAAGTACCTGAGCACCCCCTTTCTCACTAAGTCTAGTCAGTTTAGTTGGGGGCTGGTGCTCCAGACAAGGAGTGCCTTTGTGTGTTTTTTCTTTGCCTCCATTTTATTATTATGTGTTTCTCATCTCCCTGCGATACATCACCATATTAAAATGGGTATTAACCCATGGAGGCTTAGACCCTTGTAGGGCATATTTTCTGCCAAGTGGATGTTTTTACCTGCAGGCATGGTAGGTTCAGTGAAACTTATATCTGCAACTTAGAAGTTGTTAAGGCCCAGCTGGACTACTATTTGATTTACAGTTATGAACATACAAAAACGCCAGCAGAAATAGGCCTCACAGTCTGTTGAGTCTGCTCGATTGTGCAGCTAGCCACTCATCTTGCAGCTGCCCCTCCCACTACTCCCTTCCTTAGATTTACCCTCATCCTCATCCTGTCCCATCCCCTCTTGAAACTGCCCACCATCCTCTGTCAGTGTTCCAATTGCCCCTCACTCTTTCCATGAAGAACTGTCTCCTTACCTCCCTTCTGAATCTTCCCCCCTCCAGTCTAAGACTGTGCCCTCTCGTGTCCCTTCCTCTTCTTAATTGGAAGATCCCCTCTGTTCGAGTCTTGTTTATCCCTTTCAAGTACTTAAAGGTCTCTGTCACGTCCCCTCATCACTTCTCCCCTCCAAGGAATACATAACTAGCTCTCTCAGCCTTTCCTCATACAGCTTGCCCTCCAATCCCTAGATAATCTTTGTCACTCTACACTGCACCCCCTCCAACAATCTGACATCCTTCTTCAGGCATGGGCACCATAACTTTGGCAGTTAGGCAGTTCTACCTGTTCATGGGTAGGGAGAGCTGCATTAGCCCTGTCTATTTGCATTTTGCAAAACATCTGTGGGGATGTGTGGTTACTTACTGGTTCAATGTTAATTCACCCTAGTTGAGCAAAGATGGACAGTCCACAGCATACATTTACAGTTAAATTTGTTGTTCTAGACTGGTTAATTGTATTTTTTGCTATGGTATTCAATATAAGACCTTGTATTATAAGATAGAGAATAAAGTATGGGTCTGGGTGTGTAACGAGAATTTACACACACCCGAGGGGTTTATGCATAGCATCTAACCCAGAGGGTGTGTGTAAATTCGAGTTTACACACACACCCAGAACCATACTTTATTTTATATAATTGGCAGGATGTCCTTTTTCCCCACGGCAACTATATAAAATAAAAAAAGACGTTCTTGTGTGACCTCGGCAGTCTGCTTCACTGTGAGCGCGTGCTCTACGTTTGTCGGTCACTTGCTTTTTAATTATTTTTTTTATTTCATTTTAAAGGTATTTCCCTCATTTTTGATTCATTTCTGCCTGCCAGCACTTACCACAGTTAAGAGTAGTGGTCCAGAGGGGGAAAGATGAGGCAGATAGTGGCTGGGAGGAAGAGTGTCAGAGGTGAGGGCGCCTGAGCAGTGTGAGGGAAACCGGGCACGTGTTCATCATTATAAACATTCCTTTATAATGGCGAATTACGTCACGGTTTCCCAATGGGAAAAAAAACATGCCGGTTATTATATATTGCTTAACTATATATCTTTTCGAAGCAAATTATTATTGAAATGTTGGGGCATAGAAGATGGGGTGCTGCCACTGACTTACCTATTAGGCGAAACATAAGATGTTATATTTCTAACTACTTACATTTTAGTTAATGATAAATTTTAGTTAATGATCAAAACACAAGAGTTTATTGTTTATTCCCAAAATGTAAGCATAAAACCTTTACAATGTCCTAAGGGAGATTAAAAAGCAGACCTGGCATGCTATTTTCCTTCAGGAGACCTACCTCTCTCCTCTTCAGCACCAGAAACTCAAGCGATTTGGTTTCTCCAAGGTAGTGATAACTTTTTATAGGTTGAGAAAGCACAGAGAGGTTGCTATATTGCTGCATAAATGTGCCCCGTTAGGAATCTTTGAAAATATGAGGCAAAATGAGGGAGATTGACCATGATCCAGAGCTAAGTCTGAGAACAGGAAATAACTCTAGCAAATTAGTATCTTCCCCCGGGATTGACTGCCAAGGAAATTTTGGAATTATTAAATGAAGTCCTTGGCTTTCCTAATGGCATGCTACTTCTGGGGAGATACCATAATTTTTTTTTTAACTTTTCTTTAGATACCACCAACCCAGGACCATATAGGCAGACAACTGCACAATATGTATTTAAGTGTTTCCTAGTTCAAAGTGGTTGGATGGATATTTGGAGAGGACTTCACCCTATAGACCAAAAATATACCCATTAATCCTCTCCTCATAATACCTATGCCTGGTATCCAGTGATGATAGTGATCAAAAATGAGCGACTACAAAAATAACGACTCATTTTCAATGCTATCATTCTGGGTTACCCTGCTAACTAGCGGCTGTACAGGAAAGCAACAGTGGGGAAGGGTGACTGGAAGCGGGGGGGACAGCAAGGGGAAGGGGAGGGACAGGGAAAGGGTTTTAGGGGACTGTTGTACCTGTTGCTGCTGAGCTAGCTGTGCAGCGTGGTGGTGTGGGTGGCTAGCTCAGGCATAGCAGGTACTGGGTTCAGGACCAGGAGCTTGTACATTTTGCCACTGCCTGCAGCTGTGGGACTTAATTTTTTTCAAAATCCAGATTTCGCCTCCTCCCCAGCATGCATGCCCCCTGGAGTTGCACCCCCCCGACAAAAAACACTTTTTAACATTCCGGATGTAAGGTTGCTTTGAAGTATATATTGCAGATTTGCTTTTTGGCTACATACACTTGCCATAATAGTGATCGCTGTTTTGCGATCACTATTATGACATGGAACCCCTATGCCTGCATCAGCTACCTCCATATAGCCAAGGAACACTTTCAGTGAGGAAAATGTTGTGATACACAACCCATCACACTGATAGACCCCATCCCCCGCTGCTAATAATAGACATGGAGATCCCCACAGTACTTGGCAGTGGTGGTTTAATATCTCTTTTTTAAACAAGACAACATTTGAACAATTTGTTAAGGACCTGATTGCTCAAATTTGTTTGGATAATGACTGAAAGGGTATTTTTTCTCCATGACTGTGGGATACCATTAAGGTGGTCCTGCAGGGACACTTTATTGTCCATGCAACCCAGGCAAACCAAGAAAGGGAGACTCAACTTTGCACAATATTATAAACACTAGAGGAAAAACAATGATTATGGCTCCTCTCGGTCCCTTCCCCCTTTCTCATCCTTTGCCCATCTCCCCATTCTCTGTACCCTTCCTGCTCCAACTAATCACTATCATCACTTTCTCCACTCCCTCCTGCTAGAGTGCATATGCCTCTCTTCTTTTGTTCTCAACATCTGTGCTGATAGTGGTATCTCCATGTAACCATGTATTGTCCTAATCTGAGAGATTACACTCACTGATAATGTCTACCTCTTCACCTGCTCTTTGGATACCCCATGGTATATGTAAAACTGTATTACTCTTGTTATGTTGCTTGTTGCCTGTAAATCTGTCCAAATTGTTGTATGGTACACACCTGGGTCATTCCTGAAAATAGGCATATGTATGCTGATTGCACCTTACCTGTTCAACAAAAGCTAAATGAATAAATAGGTATGGGATATTTAAGCAATAATGCACCAAGGGTGTGGTATATAATGGGATGTTGTCATGCCTCAGGTGGTTGGGTACAAGGCCACAGGCTAAGTGTGCCCAACCACCCGAGAAGTGATGATATCCCATGACACTACACCCTGGAGTGTATTATTGCTATTATGAACTGTTGTAAATGTTTTAATGGTAAAAAAAAACAACAACAACAAAAAAAACTTTTAATGCATTGCTTGGGGTGTTGGAGGGATATCTTTTATGAAAATAGGTCCTGGAGGGTTTTGGACAGCAGATGACACTGTTGTAAGTGTACTTCATGTAGGAGTGCAGCTGTGAGCTCTGTGCCACTCTTCCAGCACTATTCTCCAATATGAAGTGACTTCTGCCTACGTTTCACTCACTTTTGCTACCTGCTCTGGGACTGGCTAAAGTTCTCTATGGATTATGTTTTGCTGGGTTTTTTTTCTGAAAACCTGATTTGCTTAGAACCACAATGTCTGTGAGTAACCTGAGTGGCTGTTGCTAAGGGAGAGCAAGTGTGGAGAATGTAGTTTACTGCTTGTGGGATCACCAAAAAAAATGAAGTGTGTGTGAGGAGTAGTAGGAGTGCAGACATTTTGTTTCTAGTGGTAGTCTAAATGCAAGGGGCTGTTGTAGTAGCTGGGGAAGTTTCCTCATGACTGGGACAGGCCGTTGCTTTTGGTTTAGTGGTTTTGAACTTGCCGCACTTTTGTGTGGAGAGAGGGTGTTTTGTTTATGTATTTGCTTTGATGATTTTGAACTTGTGGCATGGAGTGGGCTTTTCTGTGTATGCAGCAGTCAGCAGCAGTTTAGTTGAGATGATGAGATGAGAGAACCATGACTGGGATGTTAACATACCAGGGTACATAACCTACAGGAGAGACAGGCAGGGCAGAAGAGGGGGAGGAGTAGCTCTCTATGTAAAGGAAGGGATAAAAGCAACTGAACAAAAGAGTAAACAGGGAGGAGAGGAGGCACTGTGGGTCACCTTGGAGACTGGAAAGGGCACCACAGTCCGCACAGGGGTTATGTACAGACCCCCATGTCAGGGGGAAGGAATGGGCAAGGATATGATAGGAGGCATTCTTAGAATGGCAGAGAAAGGGAAGCTACTGTTGATGGGAGACCTGAATATGCCAGATGTTAACTGGAGCACATTTGCTGCAGCCACATCCAAGAGCAGGGCCATTCTTGATGCCCTACAGGTGACAGGCATTAGACAGCTAGTTTCGGAATCCACTCGTGGGGGACCAATCTTAGACCTTGTACTCTCAAATGGGGATAGTGAGAGGATCTCAGATCTAGAAGTGGGTTGCCATCTGGGGACAAGTGACCATCAAACAGTGTGGTTCACATTAAACTCAGCTACAGAGTCAAGCCATACAAAAGTGAGGGTACTGGACTTTAGGAGGGCTGACTTTGGCAAGATGGGAGAGTGCCTCAGAAACACACTAGCAAACAGGCTAGAAGGAGGTATGGAGCAACAATGGGGAATCATCAAAACTGCCATCACAGAGGCAACAAGCCTTTGTGTGAAGCAAATAAACAAATCAAAATGAAAGAAAAACCACTATGGTTCTCAAAAGAGGTGGCTGTGAAAGTCAGGAAGAAAAAGATAGCATTCCGGAAGTATAAGGAAACACAGAAGGAGAAGGACAGAGAGCTGTACCAGTTAAGGCAGAAGGAAGCAGGAAGGGAAGTCAGAATAGCAAAGGCCCAAACTGAGGAAAAGATAGCCAACTCAGTTAAGAAGGGGGATAAAACATTTTATAGGTACATCAGTGAGCGTAGAAAGACAAAGGGAGGGATAATGAGGCTGAATAGAATGAACGGTGGGTGGGCAGAGGGGGACAGTGAAAAAGCAGGGATACTGAATGAATATTTCTGCTCAGTATTCACAAAAGAGGAGGGGGGAGTGCCTGATCCAATTAACAGAAGCACTCTTGATAGGGGGGTCGATCTCAGTCCTTTCACAGAAGAAAGGGTTCTGCAAGAACTCCTAAAATTGAAGGTGGACAAAGCAATCGGTCCTGATGGAATTCACACCAGAATTCTAAAAGAATTAAGGGAGGAACTAGTGAAACCACTGGCTACTCTTTTTAATAAATCATGGGAGGATGGTGTGGTACCCGAGGACTGGAGGAAGGTGAATGTGATTCCCCTTCACAAAAGTGGGACCAAGACAGAGACAGGAAACTACAGACCTGTCAGTCTGACCTCTGTGGTAGGGAAAGTGATGGAGTCACTTCTGAAGGAAAGAATAGTTGAGTACCTAGAGGTCAGTGGAGCACAGGACCCAAAGCAGCATAGGTTCACAGAGGGAAGGTCATGTCAGATGAATCTAATAGATTTCTTAGACTGGGTGACCAAAGTAGTAGACCAGGGAGGGGCTGTGGACATGGCCTACCTAGACTTTAGCAAGGCATTTGACACAGTCCCACACAAAAGATTAATAGTCAAATTAACCAGCCTGGGAGTGGGTCCCAGGGTGGTAGCCTGGGTAAAACATTGGCTGCACAACAGGACACAGAAGGTAATTGTAAATGGAGTCTACTCTGAAGAAAGAGGGGTTACTAGTGGGGTACTGCAGGGTTCAGTATTGGGTCCAGTCCTTTTTAATGTCTTCATCAGTGACATTGCAGAGGGACTGGAAGAAAAGTATGCCTTTTTGCAGATGACACAAAGATCTGCAACAGGGTTGATACGCAAGGAGGCATGGAAAGGATTAGAGGACTTGGCAAGGTTGGAGGAATGGTCAGAAGTATGGCAGCTAGGATTCAATGCAAAGAAGTGCAAAACAATGCACCTGGGAAACAAAAACCCAGGGGAAGAATACACAATGGGTGGGGAGGTAGTAACAACAACAAAACAGGAAAGGGACCTGAGGGTAATCATATCAGATGACCTTAAGGTTAGCAAGCAATGTGAGAAGGCAGTAGGGAGGGCTGGGAGTATACTGGGATGTATAGGGAGAGGCATCAGCAGCAGAAAACAAGAAGTTGTTATCCCTCTGTACAGACAGTTGGTGAGACCCCATCTGGAGTACTGTGTCCAGTTCTGGAGACCCCATCTCCACAAGGACATAGACAGGATAGAGGTAGTCCAGAGGAGGGCAACTAAAATGGTGCAGGGTCTGCAAGAGAAGCCTTATGAGGAGAGACTAAAGGAGCTTAATATGTATACCCTTGAGGAAAGAAAGGAAAAGGGGGACATGATAGAAACTTTTAAGTACCTCAGTGGAATCAACAAAGTCCAAGAGGGTAGCATCTTTCAGAAAAAGAGACTTGCAAGAACAAGGGGACACAATTTAAAGATAGAAGGAGGGCGTTCAGGGGCAATGGAGGAAGTATTATTTCACATAGAGGGTAGTGGATGCATGGAACAGCCTTCCTGAGGAGGTTGTAGGGTCTAAAACTGTGGAGAATTCAAGAATGCATGGGACAGACATAAGGCAATTCTTGTGGGGGGTAGGAAGAAGTAGGCTGTTGGTTAACTAGGATCTGCGGCCTATCCTGTAGGTAGGGAAATGGGCAGACTAGATGGGCCAAGCAGTCCTTATCTGCCATCAAAGTCTATGTTTCTATGTTTTTATGTTTCTATGATTTGATGGTGCCTTGAGTCAGCTGGTGGGACTTGCTTTTTACAAGCAGACGGAAGCACTACTTATGCTGTCCTGTGGGACATGAGGAACACTGCGCTGAGAGTGAGGAGGCTGATGACAGGAGGTTTTTGAAGCTGTGAGTATGTAGCCCAATATCATCATGACTTCAAAAATCTCTAAGCTAATCAGTTTATTTGATTCTTGGCAATCAGTTCATAATTACAATTATAAAACAGTGATGGCATTATGTTATCTGCAACAGAGATACTATTGGTGATGCTTGGCAGAAGACACCAAGAGAAAGGACTGCTGTGTGACTGAACTTCTCTGCTGGGACTAAAATAGAAGAACTTTTGTATTTGGACCTTTAATTTAGGGTAAAAAAACTAACATACAAAACAAAAAAAAAGTGTGTGTTTGGGTTAACTGAACTGAATGGGTAACTGAAAAGTCATCTAGGTGTAAATCTCAGGTGACTGAAAGGACTTAACTGCTCTGAGGTTTAAATTACTTGTAGAAAGATCTGGTAAGTAGGGGGAGTGGCTTAGCTAGAAGGAAGCTACATTTAAAGACTGCCTTAGAAAGATTCTGCTAATAGCTCGGCAGAAGACACCAAAAGAAAGGACTGCTGTGTGACTGAACTTCTCTGCTGGGACTAAAATAGAAGAACTTTTGTATTTGGACCTTTAATTTAGGGTAAAAAAACTAACATACAAAACAAAAAAAGTGTGTGTTTGGGTTAACTGAACTGAATGGGTAACTGAAAAGTCATCTAGGTGTAAATCTCAGGTGACTGAAAGGACTTAACTGCTTTGAGGTTTAAATTACTTGTAGAAAGATCTGGTAAGTAGGGGGAGTGGCTTAGCTAGAAGGAAGCTACATTTAAAGACTGCCTTAGAAAGATTCTGCTAATAGCTTGGCAGAAGACACCAAGAGAAAGGACTGCTGTATGACTGAACTTCTCTGCTGGGACTAAAATAGAAGAACTTTTGTATTTGGACCTTTAATTTAGGGTAAAAAAACTAACATACAAAACAAAAAAAAAAGGGTGTGTTTGGGTTGACTGAACTGAATGGCTAACTGAAAAGTCATCTAGGTGTAAATCTCAGGTGACTGAAAGGACTTAACTGCTGTGAGGTTTAAATTACTTGTAGAAAGATCTGGTAAGTAGGGGGAGTGGCAGTAGTATTGGTGCATACTAAGTGACAAAATGATTGATGGGCTCTTAATGACCCCCCCCAGGATATGACGTAGCCCCCACGTCACGTCCGCTTCGGGCGGTGCCGGGTATGACGTAGCCCCGCCCCCTATGCCACATCCACTTCCGCAGCACAGGAAATGATGTAGCGTCACCCCGTGTGCCAATGACGCAGTTCTGACTGCGCCGGATGTTACGTAGTGTTCCCACCCCTGATATAATGCACCCCCTTTTCTGGCACGAGACTATGACGTGCTTATGGGTTGGGCAAATCTGTGCTTGTTCAGGCTTGCCAGGACATGTCAGAGGGTCCAAACCAGACTAGCTGTATATTTTCTGTAAATGTATAAATAAATAAAAAAGCAAAAACACTAGCTGTGTGAAACTACCACAATTGATTAAAAAGGCTGTGTAGTAAATGCATGTATTTCTAAAATACTGTTTTTCACATTTTGGGAGCGAGTATAGTAACAGTGAAATTAAACAGCTGGTTTTTCCTCACTGTTTTATCATTTCTTTTTGTCAGTCTAAAGCATGATTTAGTGTTTCAATTGCACCCTATACTTTTAGTTTGAGTTTGTAAATGGAGCAGTGCTTCTTTCTGCAAATAAGAATTCTCTCCCCACATACACAATGCTTTTAAAACTTTTGTCACCTACATCATAAAGAATATTTTGTTTCTGTTATCATACCCTTGAAACTGGTTTACAAAAATTCTTGCCTGCTGCAAAATGCTTACAGATTATCAAAAGTCATATCCCTGTATCAAATATTGTTTTGTGATACCTGAAATGAACAGAAGCTGCTGGGCTGGAAGCTGGTTTGCAAATGTGTGTGTTTCAGGCTCCGAGCAGAAATTCATGATTATGGTATATGAGCAGTCTCTGTGCAATGGTCACAGTGGCCTGAGTTTGACCTTAAAAGATGATGGTCAACAAGCTTGGGAAAGTTTAGGAAAATGCTATTTACTTACAGCTCAATAGCTAGATACCTAATTTTTTAACTTTTGTCATTAACCATTCTTCTGAAACGAGCAGTCACAGAAGGCACCACCACAAAAACAAAAGACCTTTTCTAATGTTAAAAGATAATGCTTGATAAGCTTGGGAAAGTTTAGGAAAAATGCTATTTACTTACGGCACAATAGTTGGGTACGTGATGCAAAATGCTTACAGATTATCAAAAGCCATATCCCTGTATCAAATATTGTTTTGTGATACCTGAAATAAACAGAAGCTGCTGGGCTGGAAGCTGGTTTGCAAATGTGTGTGTTTCAGGCTCCGAGCAGAAATTCATGACTAGGGTATATGCGCAGTCTCTGTGCAATGGTCACAGCGTCCTGAGTTTGACCTTAAAAGAGGATGGTCAACAAGCTTGGGAAAGTTTAGGAAAATGCTATTTACTTACAGCTCAATAGCTAGATACCTAATTTTTTAACTTTTGTCTTTTACCATTCTTCTGAAATGGGCAGTCACAGAAGGCACCACCCCAAAAACAAAAGACCTTTTCTAATGTTAAAAGATAATGCTTGATAAGCTTGGGAAAGTTTAGGAAAATTGCTATTTACTTACGGCTCAATAGCTGGGTGCTTAATTTTTCAACTTTTGTCTGTTACCAATCTTCTAAAATGGAAACTCACAGATGGCCCCCAAAAAACAAAAGGCCATTTCTAACCTTAAAATGTTAGCTGATTGATACGCCTGGGAAAGTTTTAAGAAAATGCAATTTTTCCAGCTCATCAGAGATGCAATCTGTAATACATAATTTTAGCTAATGATTTAGGCCCGTTAGTGTGAGACCCACAGTGTTTACTCCATGCCCTTAAAAAGAAGAGTGATATACAAGTCTAAATAATACACATCTGCTATAGCAGCTAGGGGCTATGGTGGCTAAAAACACTATGAAGTTATTAATACAGAAAGAGCAATAACATAAAAAGTTTTTATGGTTATAATATATGCCCTTAAACTAGCCATATTTTTCTTGCTTTAAAACAAAATGAAAAGGGTAACAATAACATAAAAAGTTTTTTATGGTTATAATATATGCCCTTAAAACTAGCCATATTTTTCTTGCTTTAAAACAAAATGAAAAGGGTGAACAATGAGTTCCTAGCTGTAATGAAGTTTGTTGTTAAACACATACACACACACACACACACACACATCCCATGTTAAATATTATCAAAATACTCTGATAAAATGAGTGCCAGACATATCTAACTTAGTTGAGCAGCTCCAGAAAATCAGATGTCATAGTCAACCTAAGCTACGAATGGGTATTGTTATATAGCAAGGATTAAATTAAATTATTATTTAACATATCAAATAAAGTTTCTAATCTATAGAAAATAACATTTAAGCATGAAAGCATCATATTAGCTTGGACACCCACCACCCTCCCACTACCCTGTGTATTTAAATGTATTGATTATTAATCAGTGAGTTTTTGGTCATCACAGGTCTTTGTTACAGAGCTGTGACTCTGTACAATGCTTGGGGCGTGTCATGCCCCTCGGATTATAAAGCGTTGCTTAGACTGCGCTTGAGTCTCGCCACTCTGAAGCAACCTTTGGTAAGCTTTTGAAGTACTGTTGTTATCTTGACATTAAAATGGCAAATTATTTTGCAAAACAGTTTTCCAGATTGGCTTTCATGATCTTGTTCTAGACTCAGAAGACTCGCAAGGAACTGTTGGTGAGTGCTCTTTTTATTTGTTTATAATATTTTGATTGCTTAAAATCATGCTTATAAGACTATAACCATGTTTTCCTAATTCAGGTTTGCCAGCCCTGTGTATACAAAGCAACTCTTCTGCAGGCACACATTTTACACCATATGGTATGTCCAATTAAATGTACCAATGTTTTAATTATGTGGACAAGTCCAGGCAAGATCATGATACACCTCTGCCCTGCTCTGTTATAACTGTGTTGCATGAGAACATACGATAAGTGGATTTTCTGTCTGTGTTGCCTACATTATGGTGTGTTGTATAGTAATTAATTTATTTGATAGTGTTGTAGCCACTTTCCAGCACTGTGAGTCTTAGTTTAATTCATTGACAACTCATGAGGTTAGCAATAATATAAAGGTTTGTTAATATACATTTTGCTAATTTGTTTCAATTAATGTCTACACTTGGTTCTAAACCCTCTAGCAAACTGTTTTATTGACACGTACACTTTGTAGATAGATGAAAAAATCTGCTACAGTCTAAAACTAGCTAAATACTGTTTTTAAATGTGTAAAGAAATAATAGCTGTTTGACTACATGCAGTATGCTTCGGAAATACTATCTGGTTAGTGGTGACATATATACTGTTTTAATTTTTAAACAGAAACTGGTCAGCCAGAGACCACATCTGAAAATAAAACATCAATTAATGAAGACAAACAGCGGGTATGTGTTAAAGTTTTAATAGTGTTGGCATTAATTGAAAACTAATTACTTATTTTTACAGTGCTGCAGATGGATAAGGGGCTGCTGTGGTGGTATTTGCAAATATTTTCTTTTTGTAAATTTAGTATGCTTTCTTGTAACAAAAATTGTAATATAATGCCACGCTTTCTTGTAACAAAATTGTAATATAATGCCATGTGTTTGTACAATATTTGTTAAGAAGTTTTGGGCATGGCTATGTTTTTAAACCACATCATTTTTCTGATTTTATAGTTTTAATTATGTGTGGCTCATTGTAGCAAACTATTTAATATGTTAGTATATTGCCTGTTTGTATCCAGGATTTAGTCAATACGCTGTATAGTGCTGATATATTTATGTTATCTAATTTTTTGTTACTAGGTGATACCGAATTTAATCATATAGAAGCTGTATTTCGGAAGTCTGCAAGAAGGCATCACGCATATTCAAGGCTATCCAGACAGAAAAAGCACCTTATTAACAAGGCTGGACCATCCCCTCACGCAGTGCCTGCAACCACAGCAGCAGACCAAAAGAATAATGACATTTTGAAACTTTCTTCAGGCCCCTCTTGCTTGTCTTTAAGAGCTGACCATACACCTTCTACCAACAAAATTGCAAAACGTGAACACCGCTGTCGTATAGGGATTGGGGGTAAGAGGTGCTACAAACATAATAATATACAAACACAAACACCTGTTACATTAGACCGTGCCACTGAAAGTATAACTGCAGAGCAGCAGTGCATTAAATCATCAGCAGGGTGTGTGAGTAAGGCTGAACCTATAATTACGCCTGGAACACTGATACCTGAAAAAGTGTCACCGCATGTTAAAGGCCCAACTAGTGGTACACTTGTGTATACACATAGTTATAATTTAGAGCCTTTTGGTATACCTGTGACAAACTCTTCACATATTCAGATTAGGGTTACCACCTGTCCCTATTTTCGCAGGACAGTCCTGATTTGGGCAGCTGTGTCCTGCAGAAAAACATGAAAAATACTAAATGTCCTGACATTATAGTAGAAAAAATATTTTCAGATTTTCCTCTAAATGTTGCAAGAAACTATAATACCTTAACTTAAATACCTTAAAATAATAGAAAACACAAGAAACAACTAAAAAATGACAACACTTAGTCTTAATTCTGATTATTTAGAGAAAACATGTCTGTTGCATTGGTTGAGATGGCATATTATCCTGCGAAAAATCCAGTTTCAGTAAGAAATGTCCCACTTTGAGCTTCTTAAAAGGTGGTAACCCTAATTCAGATACCCGATGGTTGCCATCTAATATTTGGAATTTCTAATAACACAATTAAGGTGGTTAGCTTTGCAGAATCATAGTCATAAAGTCAATTTTAAATAATTCTGTTAGCTGTGGTTGGTATACCAAAAATGGTGGGTACTAGGAAACTAATTCAAAAAATAGCTGTAGGAGGTGTAAAAATGTGTACTATTCAAAATGAGTGTAATAAAATTATTAATAGAATCATTCAACAAGGCGGTCATCAGAAACACTAGGCATAATATAGTAAGTCAGTATATTAGCAGCAGAATTGAAGGGCTAAAAATATTGGTTGACTGTTGCAGAATGAAAAACAGCAGAGTCCTTGGCACAGACATAAACCACAACAACATAATCATGAGAAGCGGGTCTTACACATCATGTTGTGTTTGTGCTCGTTTGAATGATTGTCTTGTGTGCTTATCAAGCCAGCAGTCTCCTGAGTGGCGAGAAAATAGTGACTGCGGAACAATATGTTGTATGCGTGAAAACTGTGAATGTGCACAGAGTGATAATTCTGATATTTGTAGGGGACTGACAGATAGCAAGGTATGTGTGGCGCCTTCTCAAAACAACATAACTGATAATTCAGACAGTTGTGTTTGTGATTGTTTGTGTGCTTGCCCCTTGTGTTTATCAAGCCAGCAGTCTCCTGAGGGCCAAGAAAATAGTGGTTGTGAAACAGTGTGTTGTATGGCTGAAAACTGTGAATGTGTGCAGAGTGATAATTCTGATATTTGTATGGAACTGTCCGGTTGTGATGAATGTATGGGGCCTTCTCAAAACAGCACACCTGAACACATGCAGATAGGGGGTGGTGGTACCACAGACCATGAAGAAGAAGAAGACACGTGTAGTCAGGGGGTCCCACAGGAGAGGGAAGATGCTGTACCAGAACCTGTGTATTTAGAATTAATAAATGAATATGAAGTACCCAGAAATAATTTTAATGGTACTGAGCACCGCCAACAGTTTCGCTTCATTAACCTTGACCAAATAACATCCATAGACCAATACTATTCTGCAATTCACACAGCTGTGCAACAGTTGTTGGACAGAATAAGGCCCACTTTGGGTAATAATGATTTTGTACAGCTACACCTGAGTTGTGATAGCTTAAATGACCCTGTGTACTCATTACGGTGGAACCCCAATGAATTAAATGCAGATGAATTTTTAGAACATATTGCTAATTTATTAAACAGCAAGATGGAGGTGTGTGCTAATGAGACATTAATGCTGGTTGTGACAATTGTGTGAAATGTGCGTGGGGGCATTTCCAGAGATGTCAGAAGCATCTTATCTAGCCACATTGTAAAGCAAAAAGCAAGACACCTAGTTAATATTGTAAATCAAAGTAACACATCATGCTTTGCTGCTAGTTTAATTGCTTTGCTACACAAGCAACTAGTTGATGTTCAGATATTAGCAAAAGCTAAAGATTTACACAACAGGGTAGGCTTGTCAGAACACACACTTGTAGATTTGAGTCACATACACCTATTTGAGACAGAGCTAAATGTGACCATCTTTGTTTACTTTATGAACAAAGCTGGTGTATGGCAGAAGTTTGTGAGTTCTCCTAATAAACGGGCTAATACTGTTTTTATGCTTTTACATGAAAACCATTATTATGGTATTAAAAATCTTAAAGGCTTTTTTGGTGCCAGAAATGTGTGTGAGCATTGTCATGCCCTTTTTGCACACAAGGTTCGCACATGCCCTAACATGTGCCATGCATGCAGATCCTTTGGCTGCAGTGAAGTGCAAAGCGGAAGTGGTACAGTGCCCTGATTGCAATAAACACTGTAACTCCACAGACTGTTACAGGCAGCATAAATTGACATTCCCCAATTGTCATTTAACTAAAGTATGCAAATCATGTGGAAAACCTAAGGAGGGTGCACATATTTGTTTTCAGCCAAAGTGTCATAACTGTCTTACAGATGTACACCCTTTTGAACCCCACTTATGCTATATTCAGCCATTAAAGACACCGCCATGTTCAAGCAGCTATATATTTTATGATTTTGAATGCATGCAAGATGTCAGTGCTGGTGACTCTAGACATATTCCTAATTATATCTATGCCACTGAAAGAGGTCACAGGTGGGAATTTGAAGGCACTGACTGTGTTGCACAGTTTGTAAAAAAGTTTATTCAAAAAGGGTTTAAGGAGTACACCTTTATAGCTCATAATGCAAAGGGGTATGACAGTCACTTCATCTTAAACCAGCTTGTAAAAGAGAAAATGGAGGTGGAGTTATTGACTCAGGGAAGTTAACTGATGTCTGTAACTGTAACTGTAACACGGCTAAAAATCCGTTTTATTGACAGTTTAAATTTCCGACCTATGAGACTAGCTGCTATGCCACATGCGATGGGCTTTGAAGGAGTAAAGGGGTTCTTTCCACACTTTTTTAACAAACCAGAAAATCAAAATTATGTAGGGCCTATGCCTGACCCCACAGGTTATGGTATAGATTACATGATTGCAGATGAAAAAAAAAAAAAGTTTTTGGAGTGGATGAATTGCATAAAAATATATATTTCATTTTAAAAGGAATTACACCACTACTGCAAGTCAGATGTAGAGATTCTAAAACAGGCATGTGAAATGTTTCAAGATGGTGTAGAGGAAATGTTTCAAGACATTGCAGAGGAGAAGGGAAAATTGACCTTTCAGTACATCACTATAGCATCAGTATGCATGGCCATGTATCGATTTAAATTTTTAAGCCAGACACCATAGGGATTATACCGCTGACAACTATCACACGCAGTGCAAGGGTTACTCACACCTGCCATACAGTGGCTTATGTACATAAGTAAACAAGAAAATATTTCCATACAGCATGCTTTGAACGGTGGCGAAGTGCAGGTGGGTAATTACTTTCTTGATGGTTATGTTGTAATAGATGGTGTCCCTACAGCATTTGAGTTTTTAGGTTGCTTTTATCACGGCTGCAGGGAATGTTTCTTTGAAGATTTGTTTAACCCAATGCTTGGTACAGCATACAAACACCTATATTACATGACTATCAAGAAATTAAACTTTCTCAGGCATGAAAAAGGTATGAATGTAAGGGTTATGTGGGAGCATGAATGGAAACAGCTGGTGTGTGAAAATCCTCAGTTGCAGGCCTTTTTGAAAGTAGCTGATTTTCCTGAGCCCATGGATCCCCGTGAATCGCTTTATGGAGGGCGTACAAATGCTCTGTGTTTATATTACAGTGCACAGCCTGGTGAGAAAATCCATTATTATGATTTTACCAGTTTGTATCCCTATGTGAACAAGACCAAGACATACCCCATAGGGCACCCAGTGGTTATATATGACAATTTCAAGGATCTCAGCCAATATTTTGGGATTATAATGCTAAAGTGTATCCGCCCCACGGTCCCTTTTTGCCTGTTCTGCCCAGCAGGATATGTGGAAAGTTAGTGTTCTAATTGTGTCGCATATGTGCTGAGACAGTTCACAGTCACAACCATGTATCCATTCAGATGAACAACGATCTCTAGGCACATGGTGTACTGAAGAGCTAAAGCTGGCTTTAGAGAAAGATTATAAGGTGGCCAAGGTGTATGAAGTCTGGCACTACCAAGACAGGTCAGACAGTCTTTTACAGAATATATTAAATTACACCTAAAGGGGAAACAGGAAGCTTCAGGGTATCCAACTGGTGTACATCTGATGTAGAACGTAAAGCACTACATCAGGCAGTACTATGCTAAGGAAGGTGTTGTTTTAGAAGCAGAAAATATAGCAAATAACCCAGCACAAAGACAAATTTCAAAGCTGTTTTTGAATTCTTTGTGGGAAAATTTGTAGCGACCTAACTTGATGAACACAGCGCTTGTCAAGGATGCTGAAGAACTCTTTCAGATACCTTTTCACGGATCGCTACCATGTATCTAGTCTGTATTTCATCAATGATGATACAGCCTCAGTACAATGAAATACAGTGAAAATCACTACCAAACGCTACCAACATTAATGTTGTTATTGCTGCCTTTACCACAGCTTATGCTCGACATTAAATTGTACAGTTTACTTGAAAGCCTGCAGGACCGCTGTTTATACCATGATACAGACTCGGTCATATTTGTCAGCAGACCAGGTGACTGGGATCCACCGCTGGGTGACTATTTGGGTGATCTGACCAGTGAATTACCACATGGTGAACACATTGTGGAGTTTGTGTCTGGTGGTCCTAAAACCTATGGCTACAAACTGACCAATGGTAAAATTTGCATGAAGGCAAAAGGCATAACACTAAACATGACTAATAGTGAAAAGGTTAACTACAGCTGTCTCAAATCACTGGTACAGCATTTTGTCAAGGATGGTGGTGCAGATGAAGGTGTTGGGGTAGAATCAGTTACTATTGGACTGAAAAAAATTGTGAGAAATAAAAAGAGCATCACTATTGAAAACAGGCCAGAAAAGAAAACCTTCAGGGTTGTCTACAACAAAAGGGTTTTGACTGAGGAGTTTAAAACATTGCCTTATGGCTTCTGATATGAGTATGGGTATGGATATACGTTTGCAGCACCCTTTTTCCTGTATTTTGGCTGGACCATCAAACTGTGGGAAAAGTTATTTTATTAAAAGCATGCTGGAAGCTGGTCTCAGTGCTTTAACAAGATTTCCAGAAAATATTATCTGGTGTTATAGCTGTTGGCAACCTTTGTATACAGAACTGTGTAGTACGTTTCCTCAGCTGAGATTTATAGAAGGTATCCTAGCACTCTACAAGATGATGAACTATTACCACCTCAAAAGTAAATCTTTTAATTGTAGATGACTTAATGGAAACAGCCTCTGAAAACTGTGAAATTCAGAATGTTTCTAGCATACTGCCACCACAGAAATGTTAGTATCCTGTATGTCACACAAAATTTGTTTGTCCAGGGTAAAAAAGCAGGACCATAAATTTAAATGCTAATTATATAGTTTTATTTAAAAACCCCAGAGATAAGCTACAGGTCAGTACACTGGCCGTCAGATGTATCTTGGAAAGACCAGATTTTTTGAAGAGGTCTTTGAAGATGCTACCCGTGAGGCCTATGGTTATCTTCTGGTGGATTTAAAACCCACTACACCGGAATCATACCGCTTAAGGTCTGGTTTGTTTCTGCCTGCTTTACCTGTTGCATACATCGTGAAACAGAATGCACCACAAAAATAAGAACTGCCTCATTGTTCATTGTAGCCAGATAGTCATAGCCCTGGGACATGTCAGCACGTCTGAAAAGAAACCTTGCAGTGCTTAAGCTGCTGGTGAAGGGGCCACCACGACAGCGAAAAGCTATTCTCTGTTCAGCCTCTGATGATTTAATAGCAGCAATTGCAGAGGTGGCACTCAATGCTATTAAAGGGAATATACCTCTCACAACTCATCAGATTAGGAAGCTAAAGAGGAGACGCAACATTGTTAAAAAATTAAGTAATAAAAAGCTGTCTGTTAAACATAAGAAGCATCTTGTAACACAGTCTGGGGGTTTTATAGGCACCTTGCTCAGTGTGGCTATACCATTTTTAACCAGCCTTCTATCAAGCAGATGAGACAGGCATGGCTTATGCACAAAAAATGTATTTGGTACCTAAACATCAGCTGGACATGCTAAGAGGTCAGCCACAGCCTGAAGAACTATCAAGAAAGAGTGTGGAACGCCAGCTGGATGCTGAGATGCAGTCTGTTCTTCAAAGGACTGACCTCTGAATATGAGAAGGTTAAAGTATATGGGAATGTGCTACACGCTATCTCACAGTTGTATGCCAGGTGAAAAGATGTTGCAAACTTGTCATTATCTTTGACACCACATGCGCTAATGCAGCCACAAGATGATAACACACTGCTACCTGGCACTGATGACATATGAGTGACATATTACAAGGTGTTTCTGTGCATGCCGAAAAAACACTGAAATGTTGTTAAACAAACTAAAAAGGTCTGCTGGTGTTACAGATTGGAATGATCGTGGTGAATTTATCTATCATGGTGTGCCCATTAAAGGGTCTCACATATATGATTTAGTCAGAGCTGTTACTTCGCAAAGATATACAACTGATGCTAAAAAACCTAGGGGGTGGGATAAATTTATCGATGCTTTAGCAGAAATTAATGCTCCTGAATCAGTGGTACCCAACATACAAAACAGATATTTGATTCAGAGTTCTAAAAAACAGCTGTCGGAGGTTCTGACAGATACTTCTGCAATGACAGCATCTGAATCCCGCACAGCATCACCTGTGACAAGTATAAGAAAACCCTTTTAAGAAACCACAATGTTAATGTTTTAACACTATGCTATGTCCTACAATCGCTCTCCTACTTGTGTGTTTTGTACATTTTATTAATCTACATGCTGTCTTTTATTTTGTTATCATATTGTAAAATAAACAAACACTCTGATGCAATTCACAAATGGTTGTGTTTATTGTCTCCTCACAACAGAACCTTTATTAATTATACATTATAAAAGCAAACTACAATGTTGTCTAGCATGTATTGCTTTTGGATCTATCAACAGTATATCGCATGGTTATAATCATAACATGAAACTACTGGTTCATGGACTTAAAGAAAAAGAAGGCTTCAGCCTCTCAACAATTCTACATTGCTTGACAAAATTATAAACTTTCCGATCATTCATTATTAAATTATCAGAATACAGACTAATCACATCTTTGAAGGATACACCTTTGCATCTATGATGTAAGAAAAATATACAATGCTGTCCACAGGTCATAGATGTTACATCTTGAACCTGTTTAGAGTTAAACAGTGTTTCTCTACATTTTTCCACAAAACGTAACAATTGATGGTGGAAAATGTAAAAGTCTGGAGAAAATCCATAAGAGTCAAAAATTCTCAGTGGTATGGTCAGGTAAATAATAGCTAACCAATGTTCACCAGGCATAGACCGGCTGTGTATTCACAACTAAAGAGGCTGGCATGCATGTAAGTCTCTCTGAAGGTAGTTGATCACTTGCAAAGACCCCCCAAAAGCTATTTCTGGTAGAAGAGTTGTTGTGAGAAATGTGTCCAGTTGTTGAGTATTCATGTTTAATTAAAGTCAAACACAACGTTTCTCTTTTGATTAATCTCCACAACATTATCAAATACAGCATACACCATCATATTCACTGTAGCTGGTTGTGGGGTCAGCAAACCGTATTTCATTTCCTCAGGTTGCCTGAGCGGATTATTTAATAATGGTCACTACAGTCTTGGTCAGGGCTTAGATCATGCGCAAAAAGGGTGGTACCCCTGACAAAACCTACGCGTCTATCAGCAGAGAGCTGTCTTTCATATGTTTTCACTCTATGTGGATCAGACTGATATATTCTCTGGCAGCATTACCACTTGTAAAGTTAGGCTGCAGTGGTTTATAGGGACTTGTTCACCATCCACATAGAGGGCTATAAAGTTAATGTTAAAATGCTTAAAATTGAATGGGTTTTATTATACACACCACTGAAAGCATCATTATTCACAAACCCATCACCAATAATTTAGGTATCTGACCCAGAAACAGATTATCTTGGTTACATACACGACTCCCACCTGCTATACTGAACACTTTCATGCTAACACGATCAATAGGGTACTTTGCATTAGCAGACTATAAAGCCTGAGCATGGCCGATACGCATAGCTTGGTGAAATTTTTACCCTTTTACATATAGAGCTGCCGGCTTTATTTGTAATTTATATTCTTCATTTGCATCACCGCTATTAAACCAAAATTCATTCTTTTACTTAACAAGTTTAATTTTAACATCTACTCCATTCAAGAGCAATTTTTCCTGGAAAAAGGTCTGCGTGAATCGGTCCAGCCAGTCTACCATGCGACTGCCTGCTGTAAAAGCTGCTCGCTTTTTAAAACCCTCATTGGGCCCATTAAGAGCTGTATTTTCATGCTGCCCTGGTGTCTTTATAAAATAATCCAGACGAAAATTGTAGACAGGTGTCTTCGCTGTAATTGAGCAGTGATTCAATAATTGCTCTGTAGGTAACTGTTATTACTTTGCTAATTAGACGATCACCCACCACTATATCCACCTGGCTAAAGATTGTTGCTAAGGGTAATTAATTAGCTAACTCTAGCCTGATCATCAATGTCACTACCATCAGCCTTAGTGATCTTGCAAAGAGGTATAACAACGTGTTGTTTAGGTCAACGAGTCTTCACCATTACCCGCCACATAAAACTCCAGAGGTGCGCTATCGCTTAAGGCTGACAAGGGTGGGATTTCATAAAGCTTTTTTCTATACTGGTTTGGGTCGGTGGTAACATGAAGAGGTCTAGTTCTGATTTTCCACATTCTTGAGACATGCAGTGTACCAGAGACATGATTTAAAATAAGTCCCTTTGTCTGTTGCTTTACGCTGTTTTCTCTCCTGGCGCTACGCTTCACAACTGTTCTTTCTTTTGAAAACACCGCTTTTAATAGTGCTTTCATGGATCCCTGGGAGGCTATTCTCTTTCTTATTGGTTTTCTGTAAGCAACCATTCCTGCCCCATCTTGTGGCTTCTCTGGATCATGTGCTGTAAAGGAACTCACAACATTCCCATTACATCTTTTACAATATTTTAGCTGTTGATTTAAGGCGGGTTTCACTATCTGGAAACCTTTTGTAATAGTGGAACAGCTTTTCTAAATAAGCTTCAAATATACCGCCTATGCCCGCACCATACATAACAGGGCTCCATGAAAACCAGACAAGCCATGACCAGCCTGTGCTTTGTAATAGGCCACATAAAGGCTAGGGTCGCTGTACAACCTCTGCGACATTGTAGGCATTCAGAAGGCTCCTTTAACAGGGCGAAAATGAAGCTTCACGATCACTTTGCCAAACAAGAATAACACATTTTTGTCTTGATCATTCTTTATTACAGTAGTTATAGTGTCAAACTGATGTTTGCTGATTGGTATATAATCTGGCTTATCATAGCGGATGGTTATGATGTCATTATTCTTACCAGATATTTCCACACAACGAAGTAGGGGGACATGGCTGTCTCCGACTCTTTGGTGCTCAACAATATCTGAATATACAAACAGTGTATAAAAGCCACCATTGATGTCTGCATAATATGGTACAATGCTTGACTGCACTTGTGGGATGCCAGGTGGTACCCCCAAAATACGAGCAAGATTATTGCAAGCTATGAAAGATCTACCACTAATGTTGTGGAATTTTATTTTCCGGTCCTGACTGTCATATTCTAGCCACAATTCTAGCTTTGCGCTTTCCAGTGTCTCATTGATGGCTGCTGTGACATCTTCAACATTTTGATAATAACCTCTGGGGATCGATAATGTTAACATAGGCCTAGAAGTTTCACCAGCATAAAATTTCCCATCGTGTGATGTAATATTGTCCCACGTCCTTGGGTACTGTATTTCCGACAGACCAACTTCCCATAGACCCACTAAATTGATTTCACAGTATAATCCGATATTGTGTTGTTGGGAAACATTTCAAAAGAGGCATTGCTGGGCAATGTAACATAAAAACCATTCTCAGACATTGTTTTACCACTAACGTCTTCACGCAACTGCAATCATGTAAAACATGAATGCATCTTTATAATTTTAAATCTCTCAGCTGTTTGGATTCTATCCAACTGTTAAATTTGATAGCCAGCCGAGCCAATTCACTAAAACAAATTTTTTTTTCCTTCCTTGTGTTTTGTGAGACTATTTCTCCACCCTGTATACACGGTTTGTAGTGTTCAGATTTTTACCAATTCTTGATCATAAAATGTACCTCTTATTTCATCACCGCATAATCTTTTAATTTGTACAATGGGATAGGCTTAGGTATACATTCAGAAATAATGAATATCCTGCTGGTGAAGTTTTGTTCATAGCCTTTTTCAAATGTTTTCTTAACTCTAGAAACACGCATATGATCACCCACATGAAATTTGAAAGGTCTTTTCACTTTTGGTGCAAGATCTTATATAGATTTTTCCAGGTAATTAAAGAATTGTCATTTGTTACATCGACTGGGCCTCATTTTTATGGACCGATGATAACTATAATTGTAGGACCTTGTTAAAGATTGTAGGACATCTACGCATTCTATACGTATTAAATGCTGTAAAATATCTCCACATTTTTGTTTTCAATGCGTTAAATCTTTCTACAGTGCATGCCTTAACATCATTTGATGTTGTAAATGGTGTATGCTTTGTGATTTTAAAAATAATTGAAATTTAGCATTAAGAAATTCAGTCCCTTCGTCTGTTTGTAATTTTTCAGGCTTATGCCTCTCGTAGTATCATTTTGAAAGCTCCTGTCACCTCTGTTCTGATTTATTTTTAACACTTTAGTCCATGCATATTTTGACAGAACGTCAATAACTGTCAGAATAAACCGAATCCGTCATTTTCCTTGGAAAGGCTACTCATCTCCATCAAATCGGCTTGCCATTGTGCATCAATGTTGTTAACAACTACCTGTTTCTAAGAAATCGTTTCCTTGCAGGCTTGTGCATAGTGTAGGCATCTTGTAATGACAACCACTGTGTTACTTGTGTGCGGGTAAGCCTTTTCTCTTGATTTGCAGCGTCATGTAATCTTTGAACGCCGCCTAAGCTACCAGGCAAAATAGGATCATAGTAAATTTTTTTCAAGGCTTTCTTAGCCATGCTTTTTCTTAAACACCACAAATAAGACAGCATGCTTTTTCCAGTCTTGATATTTTTATTATGAAAGCACAACACATTGTACACATACATTATATAACAACACAAAACACGCTGATAGCAGCTGTACTAAAATTACACTATATGATAGTATAAAACATCACAACAGGAAAAGGCAGGCCTTGTTTGCTGTGTTACAAGAAAATCTGATGTAAATTCAATCACATCTCTAACATCTTGCTGTCTTTGACATTTTAAAATAGAACAGCAGATCTCAACGCTGTAGCGATATATACCAATACACGACCCTGAGAAACAGACTCTGTTTTTCAAATATTAGTAGCACATTTTGAACAGTTTCTAATACATTATTGTTTATATGCACAGTCATTTTCATTATTTCACACCAATGTGAGTCTTTTTATGTCATTCATCAAAATCTGGATAAACCAAGTTTATCACCATTTATGGAACTGCATTGAGTGGTGAGCAGCATAGTCTGGAATTTGTGGTTATCAATGTCTGTAAAATATTTGTCATTTCTGCTTTTCAAAGTTTCTTTGGTGGTTTCCACAGGTTACCCATCTTAATGGCTCTCACCACGTAGCCATGTGTTCCTCATCAGAACTTCCAATATCATACAAGTACATGTAATAGGGCACAGGGCTTCCCTTTTGCAGAGGGCTTTTAAAATATTTTTTATGACTTCCTGAAGAAACAGCTTCTTCAACAGCTTTCTGTAGTGTTATACTCAACTGGTCATACAGTTCGTCAAGGCCTTTAGCAATACTAGACAACACTTTAAATTCTGCCAGTGCATCATTAACAGCTTGTATTGTATCAAAATAGGATGCTGTGCACCCAAGCTTCCATGCTGTAGATTCCACTAGTAGCTTGATCCGTCGAGGGCGCAATCTCTCACAGAGTTCAGGAAAAACAAGCTCCCAGTACCCCTCCTCAGGTCCGTATATACTGCTATGTCTTAGCTGTGATGGGTGGTCAACTGCACAGCCCTCACACTTTATCTTCAAGTCCTGCGCCATCAAATCTTGCAGTAGTTGTATTAAAATGCCCTAACCAGGCCCAACATGATAGACTTTTCAGGCGATGCATAACTCGCAGCCCCAGTCTCAGCAGACTTTCGTCAGAGCATTTTCAGTGTCCAGAACATCTGGCTCTCCCTCGCTGCTCATCTATATTAACAAGCTCATGAGTATCATGCAAATGGAGGTTCATGAATTGTTCTATCAAATCGGCATACTAGCGCACCAAATTGAGCTCCTCTGGTGTGACACTAGCAGAAGGTGTAGGATAACAACGGCTAGGTTCACCCATCATAGCACATCCAGTGGCTGAATCATTGTTATCCTCATTGCTGCTCTCTCAGGAACTCTACACATACATGAGCAAAACATGGCGAGGCAGACTATGGATACTCAATGGTGGGGTTTTACCAACAGCTAGTCTGGTTTGGACCTCTGACATGTCCTGGCAAGCCTGAACAAGCACAGGATTTGCCCAACCCATAAGCACGTCATAGTCTCGTGCCAGAAAAGGGGGTGCATTATATCAGGGGTGGGAACACTACGTAACATCCGGCGCAGTCAGAACTGCATCATTGGCACACGGGGTGGTGCTACGTCATTTCCTGTGCTGCCAGAAGTGGATGTGGTGTAGGGGGCGGGGCTACATCATACCCGGCGCCGCCAGAAGCGGACGTGACGTGGGGGCTACGTCATATCCTGGGGGAGTCATTAAGAGCCCATCAATCATTTTGTCACTTAGTATGCACCAATACTACTAGTGGCTTAGCTAGAAGGAAGCTACATTTAAAGACTGCCTTAGAAAGATTCTGCTAATAGCTTGGCAGAAGACACCAAAAGAAAGGACTGCTGTGTGACTGAACTTCTCTGCTGGGACTAAAATAGAAGAACTTTTGTATTTGGACCTTTAATTTAGGGTAAAAAAACTAACATACAAAACAAAAAAAAAAGGGTGTGTTTGGGTTAACTGAACTGAATGGGTAACTGAAAAGTCATCTAGGTGTAAATCTCAGGTGACTGAAAGGACTTAACTGCTCTGAGGTTTAAATTACTTGTAGAAAGATCTGGTAAGTAGGGGGAGTGGCTTAGCTAGAAGGAAGCTACATTTAAAGACTGCCTTAGAAAGATTCTGCTAATAGCTTGGCAGTAGACACCAAGAGAAAGGACTGCTGTGTGACTGAACTTCTCTACTGGGACTATATTGTCCTCCTTCCCACCCTAAGCTAGTTCTATTTTTATAGGCACAGGATTTGACTGACAACAGAAACTTCCTGTTTAGGGGCAGGAAGTGAGTGATCACAGAACCACCAAGGACCCACCATCCTAGAAGGGCAAGAGTAGCTCACCAGCCCCCTCTAGCTGCTGGAGGTCTGCCTCTGAACAAGTAAGTGGTCTACTGAGAAATATAGGATATTCTTGTCTCAGAACAGGACAATCAGGGAGCTTAAAGGGCACACAGGCAGAAAGTAAGGAGAGAGAAAAACAGATGAAAGAGTAAGGATTGCAAACAGTTAAGGGTCAGAAATAAGACATGATTGAGTGGTGCAGTGCAGTGGCTGTGGAGCAGTCTTCCGGGAGATATTCTGGAGGATGCGGTGTTGTCCCATCTGCAGGCACCTCTCTGGGCTGAGGGAGGAGGTTGCTCATCTCCAGGCTGAGTTGGCCAGGATTTGTGGGACCTCCTCTTCCATCCAGGGACCACCAGTGCCACTGCCGTGCCTCAAGGTTGCCAAGAAAGAGGAGCAGTTGGATCACAGTGGGCTCAGGGAGGGTGAGGGTGGTGGAACAGAGGCACATCCCTCCAGTTGTACCTCTCACAATTCCTATGCTATTCTGGCAAAGTGTGGTTCTATGGAGGCACCTACAGTGGAGATCAAGGAGGATGTTGGGAACCTCCACAAAGGAGACCCACAGGATGGTGTCAGGGACCCTGCAGGGAAGGAAACAACCCTGGTGGGGACTCCATTGTTAGGAAGGTAGAACTGGGCAAGGAAGGGGAGAGGGAGGTAAGGTGCCTGCCTGGCGCCATGGCTTGGAGGGACAGGGAGCGAATCCTCAGGATTGCTGGAGCAGCTGCACGGAGGGAACTGGATGTCATTGTCCACCTAGGGATAAATGACCTGGCTAAGAAAGGGATTAGAGAAGTGCAGGAAGAGTTTGTGGAATTGGGGTGGGGCCTTAGTCAAGTAGCATGCACGGTAACCTTCTTGGAGGTGCTACCCATCTATGGCATAGGAGAGGCTAGGGTGTTCCGTACTGGGGATTCTATCAGTGGTTGGAAAACTGTGTGGAGCTCAGGGATTTGGCTTCAATGGGGACTGGAGGTCCACCTGGAGTGATGCATCTATACTGGCATGATGGGCTGCATCTGTCCGGGAGGGAACCAGGATCCTAGGTGATAGGTTTAAATGCTTCATTGGCAAGCTTTTAAACTAGCCAAGGGGAGGCACTGGAAAGGAGCAGGAAAATCTCAGCCCCCAAACAATCACAGTAGTAGGTGTGCAACACCAACATGGAGGTGTCGAGGGGAGAAGGCAGTGGTAAATGGAGAAAGTGACAAAAGCAAGAAGGACAGGGATGGGGCAAAAGGGTAAGGCCATCAGGAAATGGAGGGTACTGAGTACAAATGCCTGTAGTCTGGGTAACAAGCTCCTGAGCTGGTGGCCTTAATGGAAGAGGGATGCCTGGATATCGTAGTAGTCACAGAAACATGGTACACAGAGAACCATGACTGGGATGTTAACATACCAGGGTACATAACTTACAGGAGAGACAGGCAGGGGAGAAGAGGGGAGGAGTAGCTCTCTATGTAAAGGAAGGGATAAAGGCAACTGAACAAAAGAGTAAACAGGGAGGAGAGGAGGCACTGTGGGTCACCTTGGAGACTGAAAAGGGCACCACAATCTGCACAGGGGTTGTGTACAGACCCTCATGTCAGGGGGAAGGAATGTACAAGGATATGATGGAAGGCATTCTTAGAATGGCAGAGAAAAGGGAGATACTGTTGATGGGAGACCTGAATATGCCAGATGTTAACTGGAGCACATTTGCTGCAGCCATATCCAAGAGCAGGGCCACTCTTGATGCCCTACAGATGGCAGGCATTAGACAGCTAGTTTTGGAACCCACTCATGAGGGAGCAATCTTAGACCTCATACTCTCAAATGGGGGCAGTGAGAGGATCTCAGATCTAGAAGTAGGTTGCCATCTGGGGACAAGTGACCATCAAACAGTGTGGTTCACATTAAACTCAGCTACAGAGTCAAGCCATACAAAAGTGAGGGTACTGGACTTTAGGAGGGCTGACTTTGGCAAGATGGGAGAGTGCCTCAGAAAAGCACTAGCAAACAGGCTAGACGGAGGTGTGGAGCAACAATGGGGAATTATCAAAACTGCCATCACAGAGGCAACAAGCCTTTGTGTGAAGTAAATAACAAACTGTAATGAAAGAAAAGCCACTATGGTTCTCAAGAGAAGTGGCTGTGAAAGTCAGGAAGAAAAGATAGCATTCTGGAAGTATAAGGAAACACAGAAGGAGCAGGACAGAGAGCTGTACCAGTTAAGGCAGAAAAGAAGCAGGGAGGAAGTCAGAATAGCAAAGGTCCAAACTGAGGAAAAGATAGCCAACTCAGTTAAGAAGGGGATAAAACCTTTATAGGTACATCAGCGGCGCGAGAAAGACAAAGGGAGGGATAGTGAGGCTGAATAGAATGAACGGTGGGTAGGCAGAGGGACAGTGAAAAAGCAGGAATACTGAATGAATATTTCTGCTCAGTATTCACAAAAGAGGAGGGGAAGTGCCTAATCCAATTAACAGAAGCACTTTGATGGGGGTCGATCCAGTCCTTTCACAGAAGAAAGGGTTCTGCAAGAACTCCTAAATTGAAGGTGGACAAAGTAATGGGTCCTGATGGAATTCACCCCAGAATTCTAAAAGAATTAAGGAAGGAACTAGTGAAACCACTGGCTACTCTTTTTAATAAATCATGGGAGGATGGTGTGGTACCCGAGGGCTGGAGGAAGGCGGATGTGATTCCCCTTCACAAAAGTGGGACCAAGACAGAGGCAGGAAACTACAGACCTGTCAGTCTGACCTCTGTGGTAGGGAAAGTGATGGAGTCACTTCTTTTTTTTTTGGCAAATAAGTTTATTTTATAAAGAACAACATTACAGTTCACAAACCAAACTGAAAAAGAAAACATACAATAACCCCTTAACAATAGCTTCTGAGAAGTGAAGTAACATATAGCATATCACAAAAGGGGTACCCCCCTCTAAAACACCCTGTCCCCACCCTTCCCTACCCCCCCAACCAGGTCAGCAATCCTGTATGCAAAATAAATAACAGTTTGATATAAGCCTGATTATTGGCCTAAATATGTTAACAATCCCAACATTAATAACTATGACCATTCCAAGTTAATACCTTCCTAAAAATCAGTCCTCTTAATAACATCCTATGGGGGAACAAGGGACGCTAACCAGGCTTCTGTCAAGCATGGCTAGAAAGGGAAGGAGAGCCCCACCTGCCCCAAAGGGCATAAACCCTAAAGGATGAAAGGGGAAAAAAGCTCCCGACCCCACTAATAGCCATACTTGGCTTTCAAACATCGTAGAAAACTATCCCAATAATAATTAAACTTCTCAATTGAGTTATAGAAACCCGCAGTGGACCTTTCCGCATTTAGAGCATTAAGAAACTCATCCCACCATTCCTTATAAGAGGGAACTTGGTCACTATGCCAATAACGAAGGAGAAGCAACTTTGTCACCTGAGCCACCAAGGCCATTTGGTACTTATGAGACTTCGTCATACTTTGTGCGAACATACCAAAAAAACATATTTTAGCATCAAAATATGCAGTAATCTTGGAGTAAGGGCCTAACCACTTTTTCACCAAATCCCAAAGTTTAACTGCCTTAGGACATTCCCATAATAGATGGTAAATAGTAGCAACAGGGCAGCCACAGGTTATACACCCTGGCAAACTAGAGTTGTATAGCCGAGAAAGCTTGGCCGGAGAGAGGTAAAGATTATGTAGGAGATTAAACTGTAGCCCCCTTAATCTGTCTTGCTTGACATAGGCATATAAATACAACCATATCTTACCCCATATCTCTTCCGGCCAACCCAGGGATAAGTTCGCCTCCCAATAAAAGGGGACTGGAGAAATACTTAAATCTCTCCTAACTAAAATTAACTTGTACAATTTTGAAACTGGATTACCAGATATTGTCAAATCCCTCATCTTCTTCAACAGTTCCCCAGCTTCGACCGTCCCTTTACAACCCCTAAGGAGGGAACCAATGCAACCACGGATCTGGTACAACCACAACTGATCACTAGGTTGAATTTTAAATTTCTCTATCAAATCAGAGGCGGGATAACTGAACCTTGTGAAAGAAAATCCACTACCCCAAGGTTAGTAGTGAAATTGCCAATATGTTTCTTTATCAACTGATTCCCCACCCAAAGATTAGGATTTCTTAAAAGAGGCTGCGATATATCTGTTACATAGGGAATTCTCAGCAACGAGTATAATTGGCGAAGGGCCTTTATATCCCACCCTATCAGAGTGTCCCTCAGCTTAACAGGAACTTTTGACCATGGAATATATAAACAAGATTCTAGATTTACATTGACGCTCTTAGCCATCAACCGATCCATGGCAAGTCCAGCCGAGGTCCCTTCCAAGTCTGATAGCCATAAAGCCGCTCTAGCGGCATGGCTAGCCAAATAATATATGTAAGAATTCAGAAGCTGAAGGCCTCCCACCTTCCTTGAATAAGTAAGCTTCCGATAAGCTCTACGAGGGGGTTTCCCCTTCCATAAAAAGTCAGAACAGTGTTTGGAAATCAAATTAAAGAAAGATCTGGGAAGGTATACATTGAGGTTATAAAGGGGGTAAAAGATTTTTGGCAAAATCATCATTTTGATTGTATTAGCTCTCCCCCAAAAAGATAACGGAAGCTTAGACCACCTCTCTAGGCTTTCCTTGATAGATTTAACCAATGGTCTAAAGTTTAAATCTATCAGATCATCCAAGTCCTTGGAGATCCGAATACCTAGATAAAGCAAAGACTTAGGTTGCCATTGTAAACCTAAAGAAATACACCAACTTTGTTGAAGATACGGAGATAACGGATGAACCATTGTTTTACTCTTGTTCAAATAATAGCCCGAAAATTTACTAAAATCAGAGATAATTTGAAATAAACGAGGAAGTGATTCTCGGCTATGGCGAACATGCAGTAGTAAGTCATCCGCAAAAGCTGATAGCTTATACTCCGACTTCCCTATACAGATCCCAAGAACTTGCTTGTCATTATTAATAGCCCTCATTAGGGGTTCTAAATATAAATTAAATAAATACGGGGAGAGAAGGCAACCTTGGTGGGTACCTCGCCCTAAAGGGAAAGCAGCTGAGATCAGGTTGTTGCACTGGATCCTTGCTGATGGGCAAGTGTAAAGGACCTGAATATATCTCAAAAATTTTGCAGGAAACCCAAATTCAGATAGGACCTGGAACAGAAATTTCCATTCCACCCTATCGAAAGCTTTCTCTGCGTCTAGAGAAACCAGAGATGCTTCCAAATCAGGACACGTAGATGCTGAGATTAAATAAAATATTTTCCTAAAGTGATCACTTGATGAACGACCAGCTACGAAACCAACCTGATCCAAGCTCACCAGGTCAAGCCATATATTTTTCATTCGAGTGGCCAAAATCTTAGCGTAAATTTTAATATCTACGTTGAGTAGTGAAATTGGCCTATAATTACCAACCAAGTCAGGTGGTCTCTCAGCTTTAGGTAGGAAAATAATTTTTGCTTCAAAAAGGGATGGGTCCTGTATCCCACAGTCGTACCAAAAGGTGTAAAGTTGTTGCAATAGCAGTACGAGAAGATCTTTAAACAACTTGAAGAACTGGGCGGTGAACCCATCAGGTCCTGGAGCCTTGTCTACCTTAAGATCATCAATAGCTTCAATAATCTCCTTATGAGTAAAGGGGGCCTCTAACTTCGGGCAACTCACCTCTGGAAGTACAGGGAGAGGAATATTAACCAAAAACTCCTTCATCCCTACACACCCATCGGAGGGAGGCAGCGCACTGGAATATAAACTTTTATAAAAGTCGAAGAAAATAGCTAATATCCCTTCTGGATCCGAGACTAAGTCATTAGTACAGGGATATCTCAGCCCAGCCACACTCTTAGCTGACGATCTTTGCTTTAGCTGCCACGCCAATATTTTACCCGCTTTGCTGCCCTGGCCTAAAAATGTGGCCTTCAATCTAGAAGCCCGATTCTCCACTCCTTCTCTCACTGTCCCCGCATACCAAGCCCTAAGCGTAGCCAATTCTTGATCTTGGTCTGGGGATCTCGAATCATCTCCCATGGTCTCTAAGGCTTTAATCCTCTCTAAACAATTAGCCAGGAGGCTCCTTGTTTTCTTTTTACGAGTTGATGCATCCCTGATCAACTCCCCCCTCCATGTGGCCTTCAAGGCCGACCAGACTTTGTCCACTGCTCTAACCGAACCCCAATTGAATGTAATTGTATGGGACATAAAGGCTCGAAAATGTTCTACCAGTTTGGTGTCTTTAAGCATACAATTGTTCAAAGACCAAGAATAAGATCTGGGTGGAGCTGACAAGGGACGGCAACGAAAACCAATAGGTGAGTGATCCGAAATTACACGACTCGAGATAGTAACCTCGAAAATAAAAGAAAGGACTTGGTGGCTAACTAGAAAAAAATCTATACTTGAGTAACTTTTATGAACAGGAGAATAGAAAGTAAATTTTTGTTTGGAAGTGGGATTAATTGTCCTCCATGGGTCAAGGAGGCCCAAGGAAGAAATAAACTCCACTAATGCCCTTTGAGATGGAGACGAACGGTCAACTCTGGGCCCTGAATGGTCCAAACAGTTTGACTGCACCAGATTCCAGTCTTCTCCTAAAATTACAGGTCTGTCTGCTAGAGGGGCCATAAGCACAGCCAACTCCGTGAAGAAGGAAGGCGACTCTTGATTAGGGCCGTAAATGGATGCCAATACCAAGTCAACTCCCCCTAGTTTCCCTGTAGCTATAACATATCTTCTGTTAGGATCCAGAAAGATCTGTACCGGAAAAAAGGGAATCCCTTTTGCTACTAAGATGGCCACCCCCCCTTTTACTTGGGGAAAGCCCTGCCCCATAAACCTGACCTACCCACCTTTTCTTTAGATGGTGAAGCTGGTCTGGAGGCACATGAGTTTCTTGGAGAAAGACTATTGATGGATCAAAATGCGCCAAATGGTTTAGTATAACATATTTTTTCATATTATCTTTCCTCCCTTTTATGTTCCATGAGATAATGTTCAGGTTGCTAACCATTGAACGCTAAAAAAAAAGGATCTAAGACTGATTGGAAAGCTGCCTAGCCCCACCCCAAAACTCTCTAAACTCCCCGAAATAATAAACCCCCAGAAACACTCCAGTAACATCCAACTGAAACAACCTCCTGGCCCAAAGCCAACTCCAGAAATTCAGGTCCATGTATGCTCTAGAGGCAGGCCCCCACAAACCAAGATGGCTTAATTTGCTCTTACTGTCCAATATTATCTTAAGGCCCGTAAGACGGAGCCCTCTTAACCCCAAAAAATCCAACTATTGAAACTGTACTCACTCATCAATGGGCCTCTTATAGTACTTTTAACTCTAGCAACGTCGTTGAAATAAAAAAAACAAAAAAAAACAAACAATGGTTTAATATCGTCTCACAAAAGGGAACGCAAGTTCCCTGATAGGATCATAGAGGCCGAATCTTAAAACTTAAAATGTATAGTTGCACCTGGACTACCTCTAGCCCTAATCTATTCGATAATTAACTTTAATCCCAGCGAAAGGAAGCATCTACCATAGCTAAATACCGGAAGCTCCCTAATAATTCCTGAAACAACACTTGAAAATGTATGTACAGGAGAATGAAGCCCCCCCCTCCCTTCAAACTAGAGAGGAAGGTAATAGGAAGGGAACTTAACTTAGCAAATCAGTAGGAGGGTTCCCTCAAAGTCTTATAGGCTCGAAAACAAAAGGTGGCTAGTTATTCCCCATATACATTTCAAAGGGCTGACCAAACCATAAACGATTAAATAGAATTAATATACAGGTGCACAATGGATACAATTGGTCCAAGGACCCCCTTTAGTGGTTAGTTAATATGCAGCACATACCAATGGGCTTCTATAATAGCCTCGTAAAATAAAAGACATATAAGTAAACACAACTTATTGCCCCAAGACAGACAGCCTGTAAATAAGAGACATGAGCCTAATACTTCAGGAAAACTTTAAAAAAAAAATATATGTCCTTAATAGTCCATAATGACTCGCATTTGAGCCCTGAGTAGCCCATAGCTGTATGAATCTGCCCGCCAGTAGTATAGAGGCATTCAGTAAATGTTAGTCCCCAACAGTCACCCTTTGGGAAATAGATCTGGCAAAGCGACCTTAAGTGTTTTCAGAGTCTCTTCCACAGAATCAAAGCGCTTTGTCCCATCTTTTAAAGTGATTTCCAGCTTGGCAGGGTATAACATACGATGTTTCATCCCGGCAGCCCAAAGCTTCGATGTAACCGGACGAAAGCTAGCTCTGGCCAAGCGTGGCTTTAGGGTCAGATCCGGAATGATACGGAGTTTCTTACCTTCCCATAGAATGGCAGATATTTTTCTAGCTTACTTTAAAATAAATTCGCGATCAAGGAAGTTCAATAACTTGAATATTACTGGTCTCGGAGGCTCTGATGGTGGCGGCCTAGCCCTGAGAGCTCGATGGGCTCTCTCGATAATGTATTCAGGCCCATTGGGCGAAGGCCCAACCGACGACTTTAGGAACTTTTGGAGGAATAGGATGGTGTTGGGGCCCTCTTCTCCCTCAGGGAGCCCCAACAAAACCAAGTTATTGCGTCTGCTTCTTCCCTCTAGGTCGTCTAGACGATCCTCTAATTTCGATATTGCCTTCTTCGTCTCCGCTACGCCTAGGCCTCTTTTCGCCATATTCCTCTCAATAGAGGAGATCCTTGCCTCAGCGTCCGTCACCCGACGGGCTAGCTGTGTTAACGCCGGCTTGAAATCGGCAACCTCCTCAATCAACTTGAAAAGAGCCTCCTTTATAGTCGTAAGATCATTGTAGATATTGGCTGGAGTTATTTCCTCCTGCTGGGTTGCCGGTGACGAACTCTGCCGCGGTCGCTTGGCTTCCAGCTCCTGGTCCGAGCTCTCCATTCCTCCTAGCACTCCAAAAGCAAAAAGGCACAGACGAGCAGAGTCCCAGTATATCTATAAATAAAACTAGCAAAGTACACTGCCAAATTATTTGTTTTTTATGCGCGATGTTGCAGCGGGGAGGGGAGACCCAAAATTCAGCTGCTAAGCCTCCAGGCACATCACGTGACTCTCGTGATGGAGTCACTTCTGAAGGAAAGAATAGTTGAGTACCTAGAGGTCAGTGGAGCACAGGATCCAAGGCAGCATGGGTTCATAGCGGGAAGGTCATGTCAGACGAATCTAATAGATTTCTTTGACTGGGTGACCAAAGTAGTAGACCAGGAGGGGCTGTGGACATGGCCTACCTAGACTTTAGCAAGGCATTTGACACAGTCTCACACAAAGATTGATAGTCAAATTAACCAGCCTGGGAGTGGGTCCCAGGTGGTAGCCTGAAAAACATTGGCTGGACAACAGGACAGAAGGTAATTGTAAATGGAGTCCACTCTGAAGAAAGGGCGGTTACTAGTGGGTACCACAGGGTTCAGTATTGGGTCCAGTCCTTTTAATGTCTTCATCAGTGACATTGCAGAGGACTGGAAGGAAAAAGTATGCCTTTTGCAGATGACACAAAGATCTGCAACAGGGTTGATACACAAGGAGGCATGGAAAGGATGAAAAGGGACTTGCAAGGTTGGAGGAATGGTCAGACGTATGGCAGCTAGATTCAATGCAAAAGTGCAAAATAATGCACCTGGGAAACAAGAACCCAGGGAAGAATACACAATGGGTGGGGAGGTAGTAACAACAACAAAACAGGAAAGGGACCTGGGGTAATCATATCAGATGACCTTAAGGTTAGCAAGCAATGTGAGAAGCCAGTAGGGAGGGTCAGTTATACTGGGATGTATAGGGAGAGGCATCAGCAGCAGAAAACAGGAAGTTGTTATCCTCTGTACAGACAGTTGGTGAGACCCCATCTGGAATACTGTGTCCAGTTCTGAGACCCCATCTCTGCAAGGACATAGACAGGATAGAGGCAGTCCAGAGGAGGGCAACTAAATGGTGCAGGGTCTGCAAGAGAAGCCGATGAGGAGAGACTAAAGGAGCTTAATATGTATACCCTTGAGGAAAGAAGGAGAGGGGACATGATAGAAACTTTCAAGTACCTCAAGGGAATCAACAAAGTCCAAGAGGGTAGCATCTTTCAGAAAAAGAGACTTGCAAGAACAAGAGGACACAATTTAAAGATAGAAGGAGGGCAGTTCAGGGGCAATGTGAGGAAGTATTATTTCACAGAGAGAGTAGTGGATGCATGGAACAGCCTTCCTGAGGAAGTTGTGGGGTCTAAAACTGTGGGAGAATTCAAGAATGCATGGGACAGACATAAGGCAATTTTTGTGGGGGGCAGGAAGATATAGGCTGTTGATGAACTAGGATCTGCGGCCTATCCTGTAGGTAGGGAAATGGGCAGACTAGATGGGCCTAGTGGTCCTTATCTGCCGTCAAAGTCTATGTTTCTATGTTTCTATGCCACCAGCTTACCAGAATCTTAGCTCACTATCTCTTCTGTCAACAATCTCAAGCAATGATAAACATTAGGGGCCTCAGATCTGGTAGCATAACCAATTGCTTGGCTCAGATTCTATGGACCTTTTCCAAGTTTTATGAAAATCTGTATTTGGAAGACCCTTCACCCTTGAAAAGCTTCTTCCAAGGGATTTCTCTCCTTCTCATTTCTTCACATGTTCTCTTAGCCTTTATGGCCCCTCTTCATGCAGACAAAATTGTTCAAGCTAGTGCTAATCCCAATAAGCATTTACCAATGCCGAATGTTTGCTTGCTGGCATTGGCACTGATAGTGTAGGAGTTACAGAGCTGCATAATAGGAATGGCAGTGAAGTATTGAACTGAAGCCAACCCCACCACCACCCTGCAGAGACTGACAGGTATTGGGGTGTGCCTTTGGGGTCATCAGGCATAACAGCCACGCCATTTCACCACACCCTACCCTGCAGACACTGACAAGTGTCACGGTGTGCCTTGGAATCTTTGGCCCTTATGCACACCCCGTTCCATCAGGAAATATGGTGAGATGGGTGAGGCATAGGAGAATGGGGTGAACATTGGGGCCGAAGAGTCCAAGGCACACCTCAATGCCTCTCACTGGCTGCAGGGTATGGAATGGTATGAGCATTATAGGCGAGAATCCCAAGTCACACCCCTGATGACTGTCATTCTCTACAGGGTGGAGTGTTATGGTCACAAACCCTAATGTCTCAGGAATTCATTGGTATTTTCACTCCAAATTTTCAACATGTTTTTTTTTTTGTGACTCCCACCTCATGAACAGTGCTAATATCAGTTTGTTAGCCAAAAGCTGATTTTGCACAGCGACTACGGCATTTCGCACCTCAGGTGTTCTGAACAGGATGTGAAAAATGACAGTTGTACTGTTCATGGGGAGGTGTAAAAAATGACAACGTTGAAAATCTGCAATGAAAATATTTAAAAAACTGGTGAAGTCACAAGCGTGCATAGAAACTGTGCAACGCACACCCGTAATGTAATTAGTTTGGGGATTTTTTTACAGCAGATTGTCAACACAGGCATTTTGGGACCTCCAATCATGAACAGTGTCACTGTGATTTTCTTTATCTGTCTCGAACAATGATTTCCCACAGCAAACCACGTATTTTTGTGCTGAAAGTGTGAAAACACATTTCGGCCATGTTGTGAAGTGTGGAAAACTGCCACTGGTGAAAATCTGGACTGAAAATATTACAAATTCATGAACTTACGAGGATGCATGGAAACTGCGCAATGCTCACTCATAACACAGTAATTTTATGGACTTTTTGTCACCAGATTTTCAAGATAGCCATTTTAAGACCTCTGCTCATTAACAGTGTCACTGTGATTTTCTTAATCTGTTCCAAACATTGCTTTCGCACACCGACTGCACCATTGTGCGCTACATGTGCAGAAACACATTTTGGGCGAGATGTGAAAAATGGCAGCTGTGCTGCTCATGAGGAAGTGTAATAAAATGGCAATGTTGAAAATCTGGCGTGCAAATATAAAAAATTCCCAAACCGGCGAGTGTACGTAGGAACTGCGCAACGTGAGCTCCTAAAACAGTCATTTTTGGGAATTATTCACCAAATTTTCAACATAGCCATTTTAAGACCTCTGCTCATGAACAGTGTCACTGTGATTTTCTTAATCTGTCCCAAACATTGATTGTGCACACTAACTGCACCATTGTGCGTTACATGCAGGGAAACACATTTTAGGTGACATGTGAAAAATAACATCTGTACTGCTCATAAGGAGGTGTGGTAAAATGGCAATGTTGAAAATCCAGAGTGCAAATATTAAAACTTCTCGAACTTATGAGCGTGCATAGGAACTGCACAACGCACACTCGTAAAATTCATTTTTAGGAATATTTTCACCAAATTTGCAACATAGGCATTTTGAGAGCCCACCTCATGAACACTGGCAATGTCATTTCGTTAATCAGTCCTGAAAGGTGATTTTGCTCAGTGACTGCGAAATCACCCTTCAGGCCCAAGTAATGCCATGAAAGTTCAAGAAATCATGAGGAGGGGTCCCAAAAACCCCATGTTGAAAATTTGGTGCCAAAATTCCAAAAAATGCCTGAGATATGCATTAAAATTGAAAAAACCCTGTTTATTGCATTATACAGCTAACCGGTATTTCCTCAGTTCATGGTCAGCTTTGAAGAGTGCAGACATGTTCCCAGTACGATGAAGATCATTGCGCTTGAGCTCTGAGGTAAATATGGGATGAGGGGTGCAGAGAGGATGAAGTCGCGGTGGTGCTGGTGGGCAGGGAGACCCGCTAAGGAACTTGTTTTGTTTACAGGTGTTTTGTTTTTAGGGGAAGACAATGAGGATGTTTGCCACACTGGGTGGGCTCCCACATGGCAGTTGGAAGGCTGTTTGGGGGGACTGGAGCTGATGGGGATTGGGCACCCCGTCGGCCATAACATTTTTATACTGGTGGGCTCCCAGCATGGCAGCTGAAAGCTTTTTGGGGGCTTGCAGCCGATAGGGATTGGGCACCCTTGTCGCCATACAGTATGTGCATGGGGGGCGCATGAGCATGCAATATGCGTGCATACATGCATGTGGAGCGCTGCTCACTGAAGCAGAGCTCTCCCTTTCAACTGTAAAGCACTGCATTTTCAACTGCTGTCATAGACAGCTGCAGCATTCATTGGAGAACTGTGGCTGCGCCTGCAAACACACTAACTGAATTGGAAGACAGCTGCTACACCTCCAAAAACTCGGATGATGGCACTATGTTTCTTGCACATGCGTGCAAGCAAACATAAAAATGGAAAGAGCCTGGGCCCAGATAGTTGCCCTAATGAGTTTTTTTAAAACTTTCTCAGGTTTCTGTGCCCCCTTTTACAGTGTATGTTCTTTGAGGCCTGGGAAATGGGTGTTCAACTCACCTAATGGGACTGTGTAACTATATAAGTTATCCCAAAACCTGGAAAAAACAAAACTCACTGTTCATATATTGCCAAATTTCTGCTGTTAGTGTCCATGTTTAAGCTCTTTCCTACTATAATTGCAAAATGGATTGAATGACTACTGCCTTTTCTTATTCATCTGGATCAAACTGGCTTCATAACATCCCGACAGACATGTTAGCAATAACCCTTGAAAGGGCATGGGATTATAGACATTTAATCCATGCCTCTTGTGCATTGTGAGACACAAGGCTGCAGGTCGAGTGTCCTCACAGCACCCGAGACATGGATTAAATGCCTATAACCCCATACCCTGGAGCGAGTTATTGCACTTATAACATGGGTTATGTTTAAAATTAAAAAAAAAATTTCATAAAAATGTTTTCCCCAGTTTAAATAGGGAAAATGTGAATGTAATCTTGCTGACTTGAAAAGTAGACCACAAGACAAAGCAGGCGGCTACAAACATCAATAACAGGGCCAAAACCAAATTCAGTAGTACTCATAAAATTTATTTTAGCTTTTGTTGACTGGGTAGGTACACTAGACAAGTTATAAGCCTATTTTCAGGAACGACCTGGGAGATCACAACGGGTATTACAGATACATCAGAACAACACAGCAGGTAAGTAAGTACATTGAGTAACATGATACACTGAGTCACAAAAACAGTAAGACATGTAGTGATCTACTATGACAGAAATTGGTAGAGTACATAACAATCAAACAGTATGTAGCATTGAACATACTTAGTGTACTCAAGTGCCTAAAAGAGAAATTGGGTCATCAGAAACGAACAATAGATCATTAGCATGTTTTTGTAGGTTGGCACCTTGTCACTGTCAACTTCAGATAATAAATCCATCAAGATGTAGCAGGATAAAAGCCTTTTATTCCAAAAATAGGCAGGTCAGGCAGCAAACAAGATACACACTGCCCCATCCCACAGAATATTTTTGGCACCGACCTACAAAAACATTTTGTGACTTGAAAAGTAGTCCCCAGAACTGATGCATATGTCATTTACTTGATGAACATATAAATGTGTGAAATACACTTCTGACATGAGTTCTGACATCTGTATGTTCATAAAATTAATTACAAATATATGTCTCACTTTCCCTTGCTGTCTGTGTCCCTCCACTCCCCTCCCACACTGTGGCTCACTTTGTGTGTCTCTCTCTGTGTCTCTGCATCAAGGATACTGTGCTGCTGCAAGGTTCACAGAGACAGTGACAGTCTGAATTCTGAATGTGTGACTGTCAGTGTCTCTCTGTCTCTCAGTGCAGGCCGGTGTGCTGCTCCCTTACAGATTTCAGTGACAGTACACAAATTCCAGAAAACAGTATGCTGGGAGGATGTCACTCTCCGGGGGGGGGAGGGAGTGTGAGTGTGTGTGTGTGTGTGTGTGTCCCCTTCTCGCCCCTCACATGGCTGCTGTGTCTTGCTGTATGCAACCGATATGCTTCTCTCTCTCTCTCTCTCTCTCTCGCCACCAACCTCATGGCTCTCAAGTGAGACATATAGACACAGGAGACTAAAGGATTGCATGCCTCAAAATGACAAGACAGAGCGAGAAGACTGCACGCAGAAGTCAAAAGATTGCATGATTCAAACTGACGAGACAGAAAGAGGAGACTGCACAAATCTTCCCCTGCTTCTCCCAACTCCTCATACAGGATCGAAGAACTTTTACTGCAGCCAACCACAGTGACAGCAGGTCAGAGCTCTGACTGACATTTAATAAAATCTCCAACCTACTTGACAAGACCAGGGCTTGATAAAGCCTGGTCTCTGTCTTTCTCTCTCCCATGTCTCTCTCACTCTGTCAGCCTGTCTCTCACTTTCATTCAGAGACAGAGAGACACACAACAAGGGTGAAGAGATTTGTACTGTGCTTCTTACAACTGACAAGTCAGCAGCATTGAGGCACCCCGCAGTACAGTGCTGTCACATAACTTTTAATGACTTCCTGTTGGGTTTCTGATCATTGGCAGCTAACGAGGTCTGACTCTGCACACTGATCTTATGTAAGGGATCTTTACACCAACTGTGGATTAAATTGTGAATTTAATCCACGGTCAGGTGATGCTCTTTAGCCAATTAGCTTTGCTACTGTTTTGAACCCATGTTGTACATAATAACTGACAGCAGATAAGAACTGCTAGGCTCACCTAGTCTGCCCGTGTTCCCTGCCTGTATCAGTGGCCACTGGTCCTGCTTCGTCATTGGCTTTTGCCTCTTATTTCCACCATTAGGGTTCCCTTATGCCCTAGAAATGACAATACCCTCCACACTTTTCACATTTTATCACACATGATTTCATTGAGGATGCCTTCTGTGCTGTTAAGTTAGGGCATAGAGAAGTCTCTTGATGATTTCTATATGCCACATTAGCTAAATCTGGTTCCCTTTTGATTTTCCTCTCATTACTGCACAAAATTTACACATCTCCAGAGGCATACATCTAAATTAATGGTTATCTCTCACCTCTGTTTTCACTCTCCATAGGCACCAGACAGGGTTGCCAATTATCTGCCTTAGTATTCACTCTGCATCTTGAACCACTAGCACAAGCTACTCAGACTGATCCTCAAATATCTGGTTCTTGGCTTGAGGTCAGACTACACAAGACATAAATTAAATGAATCATAATCTGTTACTGTAAAAAATAATTTTTCTCCCTCTGCAGAAAACCAATTGGCATTCTCCTTCTTCAAGGACTCAACATCTCTCAAGGATTCAGACATCCATCTAACTCTTGATTTGCAGACTCTGGTCTGAGCAATCTGTCCCCCATTGACCTAACAACTAACTGAACAGTTATTAAGGTGGAATCATCTCTTGCTTTTTTTGGCAGAGCACATTGACATGATCTGAATGAACATCCTTTCCCATCTTCTTTACCTATTTCAGTCACTTTCTGCCTTGCTGCACTCCTCATCATTTTGACATTGGGATAACTCATATCCCGGTACCTGTGGGATGGTTATCATCTCTGCATTTGCTTTGCAGTTCTCCATCTCCCTAAACAGAAAGGCTGTCTAGCTCTCCCTAACATAAAACTACACTGTAAAGCATGTCAGTTATAAATAACTTTGTACTGGCTGTTTACAGACTGCAGTAGTAAAGTGATTAAATTTTGTGAGAATAATCTTTTTCAACTACCTTTACACTATACTCTAATGCCTTATTATGGGAACTATGGACTCCTTACAATACTTACATTCAGAGGACCTTACAAACTTGGTTTCAGGCATCCTTGCATAATTATTTACTTCCTAAATGTAATTTATTCCACTCACTTCCTAACAACTTACAATTTATACCTACTCAACTCGACCATACCTTTCGTGAGTGGAGAAATTGAGGTTACATTGCTCATTTAATTTATTTGAGAAGGAAATGTTAAATCATTTCAGGTTTCATCTCCATCTTATTAGTTCATCTGGTTGGTCAGTTTAGCTATCTCCAAGTTTGAGCTTTTCTCCAAAAGTATTATGCTTGGCTCCTGGTTCCAATTGATAATGGTGATCGCAGAAGAGCAATCGCCGTTTGGGTTAGTGTACATAGGTTCATAGGTGAATACGATGTTGAGGGACAAGCCCATTAAGACTTTGCCACCCCTAACCTTGAAACATCGAATATAACAGCAGACAAGGACCACATGGCCCACCCAGTCTTCCCATTTCTCTACTTAATGGATAAGCTGCAGATCCTAGTTAACCAACAGCCTACTTCCTCCTACCCCTAACTAGAATTGCCATATATCTATCCCATGCATTCTTGAATTCCCCCACTGTTTTTGACTCTACAACCTCCTCAGAAAGGCTGTTCCATGCATCTACAACCCTCTCTGTGAAGAAATACTTCCTCACATTACCTCTGAGCCATCCCCCCTCTATCTTCAAATTGTGTCCCCTTGTTCTTACACATCTCTTTTTCTGAAAGATGCTACCCTCTTGGACTTTGTTGATTCCCTTGAGGTATTTGAACGTTTCTACCATGTCCCCCCTCTCCCTCCTTTCCTCAAGGCTATACATCTTAAGCTCCTTTAGTCTTTCTTCATATGTCTTCTGGTGCAGACCCTGCACCATTTTAGTTGCCCTCTTCTGGACAGCCTCCACCCTGTCTATGTCTTTGTGGAGATGGGGTCTCCAGAACTGTACACATTACTCCAGATGTGGTCTTACCAACTGTCTGTACATCACTGAAAATGAATTTTGACAATGTACACTCACGGTGAACTGCAAGAAGGCACCTGAGATCTATGGTTTTCTGTTTTTATGTGGAGGATGTGCCCCCTGCACCCTGCCATGGGGGGGCTTTGGCCCTGCACCCCCTACTAAAGGATTCTCAACTCCAGGGGGGTGCATGTTGGGGTGAAACTTAAAAAAGAAAAACACCTGGTGCAAAACACAATCACACCCAGAACCAAACCTGGTACCCTCCGACCCCAGCCTGCCACCATCCTAGCATGCCACACAACCAGCTCAGCAGCCCACCACTACACTGCTCCCCACAAACCCTCCTTCCTCCCTCCCTTCCGACCATCACACAGCATGTTCCCCTGGTCACATGTATACATAGCAACATCCTGTTGCTATATTCATCTACTCCCCATATCTGGTTACTACCCTGCCAGGTAGCCCTGTACACAGGTACTATGATTGAGTCACCCTTTTTGAAAGCACTTAATCGTGGTCACCCTGTACACAGGATACCTTGGTTCCCACAGTCCAGTGAGCGTCCATTATTTTTGTAGCTGTTGCAGCAAGCACTCGCTGATGGTCTGCTCTTCAACCTGATATCCAACTTGTATAATGCTCTCCAGAAAATGTATAGAGTCATGATACACCACATCATAAGCTTTACAAGGCACTGGTTAGGCCCCATCTGGAGTACTGCATGCAGTACTGGAGGCCACACCTTCACAAGGACATTAACCAAATTGAGGCAGTCCAGAGAAGGGCAACCAAAATGGTGCAGGGACTGTATCAGAAGACATATGAGGACAGATTAATGGAGCTCAATATGTATACCCGTGAGCAAAGGAGGGACAGAGGTGATATGGGGCAGAGGGACAGAAGAAGCCAGAAGGGGAAGGAAGGAAACATATTCAATTCAGTGCTTTAGAGTAACTGGTAATTGCTATTTTTCTTTTAAACTTAGATTGTGGGCTTTTAGTGACACTGTACTTTCTTTGTTGTCTTTACTTATAATTGTTTTTGGGCTGTTGAAAATTTAAAACATAGTGGTGGTGTAATTCTGTGCTGTCTTTAATTGCTGCAAATTTTATCTTGGCTTGTCTGACTGCCCTGTAGTTGGGTGAAGGGTGTTAATTGTCTAGCCTCTGACCTCAGCTACATGATAACTGGAGGTGGGGCTTAGTCAGAGTTGAGGTAGCAAGTAGAGTTTTATTTTCTCAGAAGAAGCCAGAAGGGGAAGGAAGGAAACATATTCAGTTCAGTGCTTTAGAATAACTGGTAATTGCTATTTTTCTTTTAAACTTAGATTGTGAGCTTTTAGTGACACTGTACTTTCTTTGTTGTCTTTTACTTATAATTGTTTTTGGGCTGTTGAAAATTTAAAACATAGTGGTGGTGTAATTCTGTGCTGTCTTTAATTGCTGTAAATGTTCGCCCCCCTCCCCTTCCCCCAACTCTTAATTATATGCCCTGTTAAATCTGATTGGCAGGAGCTAAACACAGGGTATAGTAAGGGGTGTGAAGTAGGAGGGGCATAAGGGTGAAGAAGCCCACCCTCAGCACGACAAGTGTTTTGACTCATTTATTGGTTTATTTTTTTTTTTTTAAGGAAATTATCTGAGGATCAGTGGCAGGATTTTTTAGGACAGTAAATTAATAAAAAGAGAACTAGGAGAGCTTCAGTAGCAGACAAGTAGTGAAATTGCAGTATAATGTGGGGAGTGGTGCAATGCATTGGCTGTGGGGCAGCCATATTCAGGCAGACCTTCTGGACACTGAAGTGCTGCCCTATCTGCATGCATCTCTCTGGACTGTGGGATGAGGTAGCCAGACTCAGAGTGGAAGTAAACTGGGTCAGGAGTACCATCACCCCTATCCAGAGACCACCTAGTCCAATGCAACTGCCTCAAAGAATGCCGAGAACGAGGAGCACTTGGATGACAGTGGGCTCAGGGAGGGTTAGAGTGGTCAGGCAGAGGCACATCCCAGATCCTATTCTGCTCAAGAACTCATATGCCACACTGGCAAATGAGGACAACCAAACAGAGGTAACCAGAGAAGTGGAAGGAAAGGATGTGGAGGTTAGCCAAGGAGGTGACCTCAACGGGGAAAGCAGTGAACCCCAGAGGAGGAGGAAGCGAATCCTGGTGGGGGACTCCATCATAAGAGGGATCCAGCTAGGAAACACAGGAGGGAGGACAGGAGGTGAGGTGCCTCACCAGGTGCCACAGCATGGAGGGATGGAAGGAAGATCCTGGGGATCACTGGGAAGGCAAGACGGGAGGGTGAGCTGGATGTCATTATCCACCTAGGTACTAATGACCTGGCAAATGGGGAGCCAAAGGAAGTTCAGGAAGAGTTTAGGAAATTGGGAGGGTCTCAAGCAAGTAGCTACTTCTGTCACTTTCTCAGAAGTACTACCTATGAGAGGCAAGGGAGAGCATAGGAGTGCATGCACCAGGAACTTTAACTCATGGTTGAAGAACTGGTGCTGTGAGAAAGGTTTGGATTCATTGGTGACTGGGGACCCACCTGGGAGGATGGAGGTTTGTTCAAGCCTGACGCCTGCATCCATCCTGGAGGGAATCCAGTACTCATGATGTTTAAATGCTACATTGACAAGCATTTAAACTAGCAAAGGGGGTGGCAGGCCAGCAAGGAGGGTACCTACTTGCTCACCCCCCACAGCTAGCAGTGGAACCAGTGAACCAGAGGAGTAGCTATCTCTGCAAAGCAGTGTGCAAAAGATGGAGATTAGTGCCCAAGAGGTGGGTAGGCAGAAAAGGGGCAAAATTCAGCAGAAGGGCAGACAGCAAGGAGAACCAGGGATAAAGCACAACCAAGGAAGGGGCTGGAGTAGAACAGTGAAACAGTCTAGGGAGGTCAAATCATGGAAAGCCATGTGTGCAAATGCCAGGAGCCTTAGCAACAAGATAGAAGATCTGGAGGCTGTCATGGTGCAGTCAGACCTGGACATTGTGGCCATTACTGAAACCTGGTGCAATGATAACCATGACTGGGAGATGGCCATACCTGGCTACAACATATTCAGAAGAGACAGAGCAGGCAGGAAGGAGGAGGAGGCACTGTATGTGAAAATGACATAAGGGCCACAGAGATCCAGGAGGAACAAAATGGGGGAGATACTGTGGTTAAGCTGGAAAGGAAAATGGGAACAGCCATCTGCACAGGTGTGGTCTTTAGATCACCAGCCCAGGAGGAAGAAACAGATAGGGAGCTGATGCTAACCATCCAAAGGATGGCAGACAAGGGTGGGGTAGTACTGGTTGGAGACTTCAATATTTCAGACATGGACTTGAGCATCCCAGCAGGAGCATCAACTAGGAGCAGATTTATCCTGGACTCCCTTCAGGGTGCCTTCCTTAAGCAACTGGTCATGGAACCAACTCGGCAGAAGGCAATACTGGACCTTGTGCTCAGAAACAGGGACAGTGTGATGGGGGTAACAGTGGGGGAGCACCTGGGGAACAGTGACCACCAGTCATTGTGGTTTGAAATCACAAAAAGAGCAGAACCAAACCACACTAAAACACGTATCCTGGATTTTAGGGGGGCAGACTTTGGGAAAATGGGGAGATACTTGAAAGACGCATTAAGGGGAATGGGACAGGAATCAGGGGTTGAGGAACAGTGGGCAGTATTTAAAATGGGGATTACAAGAACAACAGAATTATGCATTAAGCAGGTCAACAAAAGGAAAAGGAAGAGGAGACCATTATGATTTTCCAAAGAGGTAGCAAAGAAAGTGAAAGCCAAAAAGACTGCATTCAGGCAATACAAAAATACACAGGCAGAAGGGGATAGGGAGAAGTACCAGGAGAAGCAAAGGGAGGCAGGGAGGTCAGTAAGGGAAGCCAAAGCTCAGACAGAAGAACACAATGCAAAATCAGTGGGTAGAGGGGACAAAACCTTTTACAGGTACATAAGTGAAATAAGAAAGACAAAGGGAGGGATAGTGAGACTGAAGGGGGAGGATGGGGACCGCGTGGAGGATGACAACAATAAAGCTGACATATTGAACAGGTATTTCTGCTCAGTCTTTACTGAGGAAGAGGAGGGTAATGGGTCTGAAGGGAGTACAAGGGGTGAGAATGGTGCAGAAATGGACACAAGTCCCTTTACACAAGAAAGAGTCCTGAAGGAACTGGAAGTAATAAGAGTTGATAAAGCAATGGGGCCGGATGGTGTGCACACTAGGCTCCTTAAAGAACTAAGAGAGGTGGTGGCTGAACCTCTGAATATCCTGTTTAGCTGATCACTGGAAACAGGGGAGGTACCCAAAGAATGGAGGACTGCAGATGTAGTCCCCTTATACAAAAGCGGGAACAAAGAGGAAGCAGGGAACTACAGACCAGTCAGCCTCACCTCAGTAGTGGGGAAGATCATGGAAGCACTACTGAAGGAGAGTTTGGTGGAACATCTGGTTGTCAATGGACTACAGGACCTAAGGCAGCATGGTTTCACCAGGGGGAGGTCATGCTCAGACCAACCTCGTTGAATTTTTGACTGGGTGACTAGAGAGGTGGATCAGGAAGGCAGTGGACATGGCCTATCTGGACTTTAGCAAGGCCTTTGACACTGTGCCACATAGAAGTCTATTACACAAACTGGGGAATATGGGTGTGGGCAGGACAGTAGGTGGTGGGTAGGTAACTGGCTTGGTGGCAGGACACAGAGGGTGGTGGTAAATGGCTGTCACTCCACAGAGGAAGAGTGACCAGTGGGGTACCACAGGGATCAGTGCTGGGACCGGTCCTATTCAACATCTTCATCAGTGACATTACAGGACCCTAGAAGGCAGAATTTCACTGTCCGCTGATGACACAAAGCTCTGTAACAGAGTAGACACACCAGAGTGTGTAGACAGAATGAGAAGCGACCTGCAGAAACTTGAAGAATGGTCAGGGTTTGGCAGTTGAAATTCAATGCAAAGAAGTGCAAGATAATGCATATGGGGCACAAAAACCCTGGCACAATATATCAGTTGGGGGGGTGAGGATATAGCATGCACCAAGCAGGAAAGGGATCTTGGGGTTATCATCTCTGATGACCTCAAGGCAGGCAAACAGTGTGACAAGGCAGCAGGTAAAGCAAATAGGATGCTAGGATGTATAGGCAGGGGCATCACTAGCAGGAAAAGGTAGATCATAATTCTGCTATACAAGACACTAGTGAAGCCCCACCTGGAGTACAATGTACAGTTCTGAAGACCATACCTACGTAAGGACATAGACAGGGTAGAGAAGGTTCAGAGAAGGGCAACAAAGATGGTGCATGGATTGCATCACAAGTCCTATGAAGAAAGGTTGAAGGAACTGAACATGTACTCCCTGGAGGAGAGGAAGGAGAGAGGGGATATGATAGAGACATACAAGTATCTCACAGGGAGGAACAGGGTGCAGGAATACACTATTGTTAAGTGAAAAAGATGTTCCAGGACTAGAGTTCATGGGATGAAGTTGGAGGGAGGACGATTCAGAGGAAACATGAGGAAGAATTTCTTCACAGAACAGGTGGTGGACAAGTGGAACATCCTGCCAGAGGAAGTGGTGGGGGCTGAGACAATCATGGGATTTAAGAATGCATGGGATAGACAAAAAGGAATTCTGGAGGTCAGGGGTAAGGGGCAACAGACTTCTAGGAAAACATAAACTGAATTTACAAGCTCAAATGGACAGACTGGGTGGGCCATAGGCCCTTATCTGCTGACACTGTCTATGTATCTATGTATATGATCGAAACATTCAAACACCTAGGGCATTAACAAGGTGGAGGACTCTAACATGTTTAAATATAAGAAAAATAGCAGGGTGAGAGGACACAGCATGAGATTAGAGGGAGGCCAATTAAGGGGGAATGTGAGGATATTTTTTTTCACAGAGAGTGGTGGATGCATGGAACGGCCTACCTCCGGAAGTGGTGGCTATCAATACAGTGCAGGGCTTCAAACAGGCTTGGGATAAGCATAAGGGAGCAATACAGATGAGCATGAATAGATAGACCACTGACAGAGCAAAGGACGATGGCACATTTATAAGGTAAAAAAATAAATGGGCAGATTGGATGGGCCTTGCGGTCCTTATCTGCCATCAACCTCTATGTTTCTATGTTATTGGGAGTAGGAGGCAGGGGTGAAGATGTGCCATGACGACTGAAAGATGCTTCTAACAATTCCTTTTACAATTTTGTTCTTACTCATTTATTTATTTATTTATGACTTTGATAACCGGGTGAGTGCACTGATCCCAGGGATCATTTTCAGGCATGACCTGGACCATAACACATGGCGCAGGGTGACAATGGAGTACAAGGTAACAGTAATACACATGAAACAGATTTGATACAAGCAACAATAATAAGCACAATATACAGGTTTGATGCATAGGTCCATTTGAAAACAATGAATACAAGGTTTCAATATTGGACATGAGGAGATTTGGTACAAAACAAATAAATTGTAGGCACAGTGTACAATGTGTGACTGCATCATCCAGTGAACAAGTAATACACAGGATACTTAGTGATTAGTAAAAATTATATATACAATATGTACAGGCAAGGACGTCTAATATTACTGTGAAAAATACGATTTGGAAGGATTTGGCATGTAAGTGCCTTGTGTGCTTCTTTTGGACTCTTGCAGTACAAAGTAAGTTCATGGGGGGGCAAAATATTGGAGGCCTTTCAGTAAGCCTCCAGCCACCCATACTTCCGTATTTTGGTCTTGCCTAATTCTTGCTCTGTTCTGACAACTGATATAAACTGCTATGTGGCAAAATGTAGACACAACATTCCAATTATCCTTGGAAATCATATTATGTCATAAACTCCCAAGAACATTACAAAAAAAAACTCACAAGGAGCTAACACATATCAGCTTACTCTCAGCAAACAAAGTGATTACCAAACATTGGCTGCTGAAAACCCCACCAAATTTAACAACATGGAAAATCCTAATTATCTATATATATTTAGGATGCAAAAATAACATCCCACTTATGACAAACTGTCCCTAATTTTACCAACATATGGAATAGGTGGGTCCTGTACATTGTGAATAGCAGAGAGAAATTTGTTCCCTGATAGAGCACTTGCTACCTCTGAGAGGTGAACAGGGTACATGACTAAAACAACTCTAGACCATTCATGTGGGGGTTGGTGAGTCAGTGGAATGAACCCCTCTGTCCCTCCCTTTTTCCATCTTCCTACCTTCCTTTCTCCCCCCATATCCTTCCTGCTTCACTCTCTCTTCTCCCTCCCCCATTCCTTATTTTTTTAACCGTCTGCCACTAAAAATATTGGTTAAACCTTGCGCCTCAATTTGATATGTTGCTTTTATTATTCATAATTTCCATGTTTTCAATAATGCTATTGGAGAAAGTTAATACTGCTTTTTCTCTACTTTGTATGTATGAATGGAAGAGATACTTGAGCATTTACTCCTGTTGAGACTATATCAGTTTCTGTTTGAGAAATTTATATAACAAACATATAAACCAAGTTACAGTTAAACAAATAATTCACAAAAGTCTTACATAAATTCAACAAAAATGCCTGTAACAGAGCAGAATGGAAGCATCCATCTTTGTGGGCAGGAAGGGTGTTGTGGTGATGTCCCATTCTCCCCAGCCCCAACAGTGTGTACTGCACAAGGCTGGCGTGGACAAAGTGTTGCCACATGAATCTTGCAGAACTGTGAAGAAAATGTTACATCTTATTCTTGGCAGAGTTTAAATGGAGAATTGAATGTTTTTCTTCACAGTTCAAGGGCTTCCTGTTAAAGCAATCAACACGTTCCCTTCAAGCTTCAGTGCACATTGGTCTAATCCTGGTCAGGCCAAGGAGACCTTGGTCATCATGGAGGTAGCAACTAATGTTTTTCACCCAGTTTGTTCTTCATCCAATCTCCCTGGGTGTAGGCACACCCGATGTTGGCCTCACGTACGTACAGGATCCCCACTGTGGCACAGGAAAGCTCCTTGACACAGTTGCAAAGTCACTGTAGTGCCAGAAACTTGCTGCCTGCCTTCTTCAGCTGAAAGACATTGCTGTGTTGCCTCAGTCTTGATCTGGTTTGACCCGTGACATGATGCACTGAGTCTGTTTCTGAACCCAGGTTGGCTGCATGGCAGTATGACATGTCACTTGGGTCATTTGAAGGGCTCTTACTAATGCTTCTACTCTAATGGTGCAGAGAGGAAGGGTTCAGCTACACTGGGGACCGGGGACCCACCATGGAGGATAAGGCCTATACAGTGTTGATGGCCTGCATCCATCCAGGAGGGGAATCGCAGTCCTCAGTGGATGGTTACAATGCTACTTCGATGAACACTTAAACTAGCCAAGAAGGGTGGCCGAAGGAATCAGGGAGTCAGAAACTGCCCACCCCCAACAGGATGAAGTAGAGAATAAGGAGAAGCTGAGGGGAGAGGAATCCCCCATTGTGCAATTTACTAAAGGGAGCAGGGTGGTAGGGTTAAAGGGGGATGGAATGGGAGCATTAAAAAGAGAGGTGGGAAGGAAGGAGGCAAAAAGGGAAAAATGGGGCAACAAGCAGAGTGGAAGCAAAATTTGGAAGGTCATTTGTGCAAATGCTAGAAGTCTAGGAAAAAAGATTCTGGATCTACAGGCCATCATGGCAGAGGCTAACCTGGATATTGTGACCATTACTGAGTCATGGCACATTGAAAACCATTACTAGGACATGTCCATATCGGGCTATACACTGTTCAGGAAGGACTGGGTGGGAAGGAAAAAGGGGTGTAGTGCTTTATGTGAGGGAAAACAAAAAAAACACAGAGATACAGGGAACACAGGGCAAGGTACTGTGGGTCACCCTGGAGATGGGGAATGGAGCCACTATTTGCATTGGAGTGATCTACAGACCTCCAGCACAGGGGGAGAAATTAGATAAAGTGCTGGTGGAAGCAACTGGCAAGATGGCAGAAAAGGAGGAGGTGCTGCTGGTTCAGGGACTTCAACCTGCCAGATGTGGATTGTTGCCTCCCAGCAGTGACTTCAGCTAAAAACAGAGACATACTGGACTCTCTGCAGGAGGCATTCCTCAAGCAACTTGTCAGTGAAGTCACTCATGATGAGGCAGTACTGGACCTGGTACTCAGTAACAGGAACAGCGTTGCAGATATCAGGGTGGGAGGGCACTTGGGGACCAGTAATAACCACACAGTGTGGTTCAATATAAGGACAATGACCACAATGAGTGGGGCCACTCAGCACCAAAGAAAAAAGGCCTTTCTGCTAGGTCTTAGTTAAAAGTAATTTTTATGTTTACTTGTGCACATTCACAAGAAACATTATGTGGCAACTTAGGAGAGAAGTGGGTTGTGGAGGTGCGGCCCTGTGGCGGCCAATGCCAGCACTGCATTTGTAGGCTTGGCAGTGTTCAACCAAAGCAGGCCCACTGTCCTGATGGCACTGGTTCTGCAGAACTGCCACCAACTTGAAACGATTTGGTCGCCCGCAATCAGGGGCTGCCTCGTCATTGCAGCGTTCACCATTCTGCTGCAATGATGGAGCAACCCATCATTGCAGGATGGTACCTTGCCTGGTGTAACAGTTTCATGAACATAGCGCCAGCTATTGCTGTCCACCTCAGAGTCACTTGAAAGCCAATGGGGGTGCCCAGTCCCCCTGTCAGCATGCCCCCAACCCAGTTCATTTGCCAACAGGGCAGCCCACTCCCTGTCGGCATAATCCCCCACATTAGTTGTGTGCCATGGGGTTGTCCAATCCCTCTCAGCATCATGCCCCCCAAACAGTCTTTCTTTGCCAATGGGGGACCAATCACTGTTGGCTCCAGTCCCCCCACCCCAAAACACAGGTGGCACACTAGGAGCCCACCCCAGTGTGACCAAAGCAACCATGAAAAACAAAAACCATTCTGCAATGTCTTTTTTTTTGTTCTCCCTGAAACCTAGAAAATTGTCCCACACAGGGTCTTGTGCCCCCTTCCCCAACCTGCACCCACCCTCTGTGCACCCTGCCTCCCCACACACACCCTCACCCTACACTTACCTCTGGAGCCCAGTACAACAATCTTCGGTGGACCGGGAACACGTCTACTCTCTTCAAAGCCAACTGCAAACTGAAGAAATGTTGATAAGCTGTATAAGGGCATAAATAGTTTTTTCTCAACTTATGTGGCTATCTCAGCCATTTTTTTGACTCTGGCACCACATTTTCAACATGGGGTTATTGGGACCCCTCCTCATGAATTCAGTCACTGTCATGGTGTTATTTGGTCCCAATAGGTCATTTTGCAGTCAGGGCATAGAATCACCTTTCAGGACTGATTAACAGAACAACAGTGCCACCGTTCATGAGGTGGGCTCTCAAAAAACCAATGTTGCAAATTAGGTGAAAAAAATCCCAAAAATGACTTTTACGAGCATGTGTTGCTCAGTTTCTATGCACTCTCGTAACTCCGCAAATTTGTAATATTTTCACTCCAGATTTTCAACATTGCCATTTTTCCCCACCTCCTTATGAACAGTACAACTGTAATTTTTTTCACCCAGGCCAAAATGTGTTTTCACACTTACAGCTCAGAATAGCATGGTCGCTGTGGTAAATCAGTGTTTGGGACAGATTAAGAAAATCACAGTGACTCTGTTCATGAGCAGAGATCCTAAAATGCCTATGTTGAAAATTTGGTGACAAACATCCATAAAATGACTGTGTTACGAGCGTGCATTGTGCAGTTTCCATGCACTCTCGTAACTTCACAAAATTGTAGTATTTTCACTCCAAATTTTCAACCTTAGCATTTTTTCAGACCTGCTTATGAAGAGTACAGCTGTCATTTTTCACATCCTGGCCGAAATGTGTTTTCACACTTCCGGCACTCAATAGCACGGTTGCTCTGGAAAGTCAGTGTTTGGGACAGATTAAGAAAATCACAGTGACACTGTTCGTGAGCAGAGGTGCTAAAATGCCTATGGCAAAACTTTAGTGACAAATGTCAATAAAATGACTGTCTTTTGAGCATGCATTGACCAGTTTCCATGCACCCTCGTAAGTTCACAAATTTGTAATATTTTCACTCCAGATTTTCAACATTGGCATTTTTTCACACCTTCTTATGAACAGTAGAGTGGTCACTTTTTATATCCTGCCCAAAATATGCGTTTATGCATCTGGTGCAGAATAGTGTGGTTGCTGTGGGAAATCAATGTTTGAGACATATTAAGCAAATCATAGTGACAGTGTTCATGAGCAGAGGTCAAAAAATGCCTATGTTGAAAGTTTGGTGAAATAATTCTACTAAATGACTATGTTACGCACTGTGTTGTGCAGTTTCCATGTACGCTCGGAAGTTCAGGCTTTTTTAATATTTTCACTACAGATTTTCAACCTTGCCATCTGAGTGTAAGCTGGACTATACCCCTGCTGCACAGCAGGAGATTCGTTGTGAAGGAATAGGTGCAGTGTGGGACGTTTGGCACAAAGGACTCATTGGTTTTGCTCGCTGCCTGGGGATTGAAAATTTCCCGCCCACCTGTCCTGTTTCCTCCTCCCATTAAATGGGCCTAATCCACTCCCACCTGGGGATTGCACTATACTTAGAGTGGCTAATTGGCTGGTCCTACTGTTTGTCCCCTGTGGGGATCGAATTTGGGAGGGATTAATTCTGTCCTCACAACTCTAGGGGACTACTTGTATTACGCTGCTGCCTTTTTCCCCCTTCTCTTCCATACCTACTGTGGGGGTGTTGTCTAATCCTCTGGCTGGTACAGATCTTTATAGCTGATGTTTCTCTGCAGTCAGCTGTGGTCTATAAAGTTGTAGTCAATTATAGTCACTAGTCATTGGTGACGTGTGTTTATCTTATTGTCTGCCCTTGTCTCGCTGCTCTACCATGGGCTGCTTGCTTGATAATTACTGTGTTAGGCTACAAGTGTGAAATAGGCTACCCAGCGGTACTCTGCTCCTGGTGGAGTGATGGCTGCAGGTCTAACTGTCCTTTTTGACAGCTCCTTAGTGCCCTCCAAGTAGCCTAGGGGGGTCTGGTCACCCCTATCTCCCTCATTTCTCCTGGGCCCCGGTTGGAGTTAAGTCTGATTCCGGTGTGCATTTAGAGCTATGGGGGCCCTGAAGCATTCCAGGAGGGGGGGGCTGCATCAGTCCCCATCTCTAACACCCTCACCATAGGGCTGCTCATGGTATTGTTCCTCCCTATTATCACTCTGGACTGTGCTCCCCACATGGGGCAACTCGGGTTCTCACCAGGATTACTTGATGAGTGGGACTTTACTTTTTCTAACCTAATAGCCACCAGGGACAGACAGACTCCCTGGCTCATATGCTGCCTTAACCTGTGGTGCTTCCTGTACCCTATCAAAGTGGTCAGGCGCATCGGCCGCAGGATGTCCACTAAGGTGGGCACTCCCCCTCTGAGTCAGTTCCTCTGGCTCCTACTGGTGACACTCATCCAGGCAGGGGATGTGGAGTTGAACCGAGGTCCTACATGTCAAGCTCTCTCCTCTCCTGTGGGCTGGCAGTCAGAGAATGGGCTGAAAATAGCTCATCTTAATATCCGTAGCCTTCTGTCCAACATGGCTGAACTCCATGCCTGAGTCACCGACTACAAGCCTGACATCCTAGACATAACCGAATCTTGGCTTAAACCCTTGATCCCAGACTCTGCTTGTGTGCTTTCTGGCTTTGACTTCCTCAGGCAGGATCATCCAGAAAAAAAGGGGGGGATATTCTGGTTTACTACAGGAACCACCTTAACTTCTCGGTGCTGACCTGCCCTTAGCCAGAGCAGTTTTCCTGTGAGCTGTTGCACACTGTTCTGCTACTTGAGAATGCAAAGAAACTGCACATTACATGTACCTATAATCCCCCCCCCCCCATGGGTGGTATACTGGGCTTATCCTCCCTTCTTGAATCTGTTGGTTCCAGGACAGGAAACAATGAGGCAATAATCCTAGGGGATCTCAACCTAAACTGGCTTGGAGGCAATGTCAAGCAGTATGAAACTGTGCTAGCTGGCTTCTCAATATCCCAACTCATTCAGGAGCCCACCAGATGGACGTCCATAGGTGGTAACAAGTCTGTCCTGGACTGGGTCCTGACCAACAGGCCTGAGCAGATTAGCTTCTCAGGTACCCTCCTGAACTCCATCTCTGACCAAGCCCCGGTGTACAGCATATGGAAGATCTCAGCCCCCAAGATCCCTCCCCAAATCATCCAGGTCAGGGACTTCTCCAGGTTTGACCTGGGAACTTACCAGGAGGATCTCATGTTCCTTGACTGGTCTTCAGTGATGGATGCCCAGAATGCTTCCTTGGCAGTCTGTCACTTCAATAGTATCTTTGGGATGTTACAGGATAAGCATGCCCCCCTCGTCAGACAGAGGGTAAGGGGGGCTGTCACAAAGTGGTTGCATGGGAGCCCCCTTGCTCTCATGAGGGCTAGAGATAAATATTGGGCCAGTTTCAATGTCTCCATGGACCAGACCATATTCCAACATTACAGGAGGCTCAGGAATGAGTGAAAAAAAAGGCTATCAGGGTTGCCAAAAGTGACTTCTGTAAAGCTGCCTTGCAGACCTCAGCTAAGGACCCTAGGAACTTCTGGAGGAATATTAAAAACATAGCGAGTGGCTCCTCCTCCTGTGAGGCTCTGGACATGCTCATTGATGGTGCTAGCTGTAATAATCTGCTAACCATCACAAATACATTCAATGCTCACTTCTTGGACTTGTCTGCATTCACCTCACTATTCTTCTTCACTGGTCATGATAGTCCTATCCAAGTCCCTTTGCCTCAAATGGCACCTTCCCCCATCCTCCATTCTATCTCAAGGCTGTGACAGTAAAAGAAATGCAAAGATTGCTAACTGGTCTCTCACCCTTTTCTAGTGCTGGCCTTGATGGCATGGAACCAAAGCTTCTCTGCCTTGCCGCTGCCTACATTGCCTCCCCTGTGGCCCATATCGTCAGCCTATCCTTAGCCTCTGGGGTTATCCCAGACCTGTGGAAGGTGGCACGGGTTGTCCCTGTGCTCAAACAGGTCAACCCCAGGATCTTTGACAACTATTGCCTGATTGCCATTCTGCCTGCCATCAGCAAGCTCCTTGAGAAAGTTGTGGCAGTACAACTCTTGGATTATATCCAGTCTCACTCACCACTGTGATCTGTACAGTAAGCTCAACTAGCTCTTCCCACCCAATTATTTGAATTTTGATGTGGGCAGTTTCACGGGTAAGGTACTGGGTACTGACACCCCCCCAGACTGGCATAGCTCCATGTGCCAGCAGCTACCACTACCTACCCCCTAAGGTCACTGGGCCCTGCTATCCTTAAGGTCCCTCCTACTCATACCAAAATGGGGGACAGGGATATTGTGTCATGTGCCCCTAGACTGTGGAACTCCTTTCCTGTCTAGGTCCGGACCTCCCCCCTATTCGGGCCTACGTACCTCCCTGAGGAACCACTTGAAGCTCTCGTCAGTATGTGACTGTCTTAACCCTCCCTGATTAGCCTGGTCCTCTGCACAGTATACTTGAGTGTACTCATTCGATGTATCTTGCAAATGTGTAATTTTGTATATATCTGTATATATATTGCTGGTGACGTTGTGTCAGTGATGCTGTACCTTAGCATATTGACTATGATTACTATCGTGACCTGAGATGTCTTACTATGTATGTTATGCTTCTCCTGACATCTGTGTATCTGCCCTACTTGCTTCAAATTGTACTCTGTATGTTCTTTGATTTCCTGTACTCTCTCGGGTCGTACCTGAAAATAGGCATGTGTTTGTCTAGTGTACTTACCTGGTTAACAAAAGCTAAATAATAATAAATAAATAATAAATAATATCTTCACACCTCCCTATGAATGGTATAGCTGTCATTCTTCACATCCTGCCTGATCTGTGTTTTTGTACATCTGGCGCAAAATGGCACGGTCACTGTGAGAACTCAAAGTTCGGGACACATTAACAAAATCACAGTGCCACTATTCATGAGAAGAGGTCCCAAATGCTTTCATGATGTCGGGGTCACAAAAAGGCCATGCTGAAAATTTGTAGTGTAAATACCAACAAATGCCCAGGGCGTTAACATCCCACCCTGTACAGACTGACAGGCATCAGGGTTGTGCCTTTGGATTGCCGACTGTAATGCTCATGCCATTCTACCCCCACCTCCCCACCCTGCAGCCAGTGACAGGCATCGAGGTGTGCCTTGGACTCTTCGGCCCAGGACTTCACCCCATCCTCCTATACTGCACCCATTTCAGCATATGTCCTTTTGGAATGGGGTGACTGTAAAGCCGAACACCCCAAGGCACACCTCAACACTTGTTGGTGTCTGCAGGATAGGGTGAGGTGAAATGGCATGAACCTTATGGGCGATGACCCAAACATATACCCCAATGCCTGTCAGTCTCTGCAAGTTGGAGGTGGAGTTGGCGTGAAGTTCAATATTTCACTGCCATTTCTATTCTGCATCTGTCTAACTCCTGCATTCCCAATGCTAATACCAGTAAGCAAACATTTGGCATTGACAAATGCTTGTTAATAATGTAAACTCTTAAAAAGCAACAGATAACAAAAAACAGCACCCCACCGCAAACCACTGACATTTCACATCACTCTGATGCTTTTTCAAGGTGTGGCTAAATCCAGTATTGCATAGCAGTATTTGAAGGGGTTTATTTAAAGGTACAGCATTTCCCTTCATACATGTAGCATATATAATGTTCCAGATGTTATTTGGCTAGTAACTAGGAAGCATATAGTACACCAAAAGCGCTAGTGAAAACCACATATAATACCAATAACGTGTACACCGTATACAGTATGTCAGACATACAAAATAAATATAAAACAATAATTTTCTATTCACTATCTGATAAGTACAATAAATATAATAAATAGCTATACTACAAGGGAATGAAAATCCACAGTTGCCTAAAAACTTTTACTAAGAATTTCTACATCTGGAACTTTGCACACATTCATAACTGTATAAGGGTATTTTTTAGTATGTGTATGTAGTTATAATCTATTTATATTTTAAAAATTGGACAATGCTGAAACTCACATTGAGACCCTTTGACTTGTGTGCCTTCAAAAGAAGTTGCCATATACTTTCTCTTTGGAGAAGTTTGTTATCCAGCACCCCCCCCCCCATGTGCATTTTGGTACACTTTTTCCAAACCCTGAAACTTGAAAAAATGTCCTGAGCCTTGCTGCTTGATTAATACATTTGTCTTGTCTTTATTATTAATTCTCCTAAGGTGTTGTGCAATGCAGTATGCAGTTCTTGAATAAACATTTAGCCTTGCCTACGTAAAAACTTTGACAGTTGCAGGTTGCTACATATACAATGTTCGTTGTGGAGCAATTGATAAAGTCTCTGTTGTGGGTGAAATTCTTTACCAGTAATTGGGTGCTTAACAGAGTACCTGTTTGGAGATCTCTGAAAAAGGTACAGTTCTCACAACAATAAGTGCCACCTGGTAATTTTGCTTGTTGTCCTTGTTCTGGGGAGGTGTACAAATTTCATGTGATCAAATTCCCAATATTTAGTCCTCTCTTGTATATCATGCGGGGATGGGGGGTTCTGGTTCCTTCTCCAATTTTGGTTCCAGTTTTAAAGGTTCCAATTTTTGTTAAGAATATTTCTCACAATGTAACTCTGAGGTGTATACTCTGTAATAACATTGACATAAATCCTGTCTCTCCATATCATCTACTACAGTCTGAGATTGTTTTACACAGTTTACATTATACTGTAGGTTAGGTTAGAGCGTCGCTGGCGGAGGACTACCTTGGATGCCGACCACCTTATTCTGTTAGAGCATTATAAACTCTATCAAACAGAAATTTCCCTTAAGAAGGCAGAACTCCTGTCCAGGGAAATGGCTGTCACATGGAATCGACTGGCTCAACTCTTCCGAACTGTTGACAGGCTGTGCAACCCAGCCTGTCAGCAGTTCCTCAAGCTTTTTCAAAAAGTGAGTGTGATGAGATAGCTCGTTTCTTTGTGAATAAGGTGGCCAACATCAGGCAAGAGTACCATCAGCTTCACTCTATGGGGGATGCTGTTGGTCGATGCTTAGTCACAGAGCCAGGAGTCTCCTGGAGTACCTTTGATCTGCTGGAGTTCAAGGACATTATGAGGCTTGCCCAGAGGATGTGTCCCACTTGCTGTAGTTTAGATCTGGGCCCTACTTCCCTGATTTTGGGGTGTAGTGATATCATTGGCCTGGTCTTAGCTCAGATTGTCCAGTGCTGTTTGGATTTGGGTGAGTTTCCTAGCTCCCTGAAGGAGGCGGTTGTGACACCCCTCCTGAAGAAAGCTTCTTTAGACCCGGAGAACCTAGCAAGCTACAGGCCTATCTCTAACCTTCCTTTTGTGGGAAAGGTTATTGAGAAAGTTGTGGCAGCTCAACTGGAAGACCTTTTAACCATTCATAATTTATATGAACCTCTCCAATTGGGTTTTCGTAAGAGGCATAGTACTGAGACTGTTCTGGTTCGGGTGCTCTATGATCTCCTGATGACGTGAGATCGGAGAAGCCGTTCCATCTTGGTACCCCTTGATTTGTCATCAGCTTTTGACACTGTAGATCATGGGATTCTGCTCAAGCATTTGAGGTTCATCTGTGGGCTGTCTGGGACAGTTCTCAGATGGCTTACATCTTTCCTCACTGGTAGATCTCAGAGAGTCGTCGCGGGAATTTATTCTTCCGAGTCTTTCTCTCTGCCTTGTGGGGTGCCTCAGGGCTCGGTGCTGTCCCCCATGTTATTTGCAGTGTATATGCTGCCCCTCAGAGACACTGTAAGATGGTATGGGCTGAGGTTTTACTGTTATGCTGATGATACCCAGCTCTACCTGTCTTTTGCCCCTGATCAGGTTAGTGCTATCTCAGTACTGAACAGCTGCCTTGTAGAAATCCAAAATTGGATGAATTCCAGAGGTTTAAAGTTGAACCCAGGAAAGACTGAGGTTTTGTTTGTGGACCCAGGTCATGGGACAGAGGGGTTGAGGACTGATCTCCCCTCTGGTTTAGTCCTGAGGCAGCTCAGATTCTTACCACTGAGCGGCTGTGTGACCTGGGAGTGGTGCTTGATGATGGTCTGATCCTTCAACATCAGGTGTTGGCAGTTGTTAAGCTGGCCTTTCACCATCTTAGGAACATTGCCAGGATCAAGCACCTTGTTCCATCCAGCGAACTGCCTATTTTGGTCCATGCCTTTGTGACATCACGCCTTGACTACTGTAACTCCTTTACCTAGGGCTTCCTGGGGTTGATATCTGCTGCTTGCAGCTAGTGCAGAATGCTGTGGCATGTTTATTGACTGGAGTATCAAGGAGAACACATGTTACACCTGTGCTGTGCAGACTGCACTGGCTGCCTGTTCAGCAGCAGATCACCTTTAAGGTAGGTTTATTAACTTACAAAGCCCTACATGGACAGGGTCCTGACTACCTGAAAGAGCTCCTGATTCCTTACACCCCGCTGCGACAGCTCTGCTCGGCTGATGAGGGGTTGCTGGAGATTCCAAGGGTCTGTTTAAAGTCATCTGGTGCTTGTGCCTTTGGGTTTGTTGCCCCCATCCTCTGGAATTCTCTGCCCTGTCAGCTATGGGAGTGCGGGACAGTGGAGTGTTTTAAGCAGGCACTGGAGACCTTTCTATGGAGTAAAGCTTTTCCTGAACTTCTGTGATTTTATCTGCCTTTATTCTGTTGTTTTATGTGATTGTGCAGCGCCTTGATTTATGAAAGGTGCTATATTAAATAAAATGTATTATTATAATTATTATTATAAAATCTATTACCCATCCTCTCACACTCTACTCTGCATTGTGTAACAGAAGAGGTATTCTGTTTTAGTCTCATAAACTGACCTTTGGGGATATTATTTAGTAAATGTCTGGGATGACAACTATCATATACTAAAAGGGCATTTTTTGAGGTGGGTTTTCTAAATAAGCTGATGTACAAACCTCCCTCACCTTTCTTTGTTATGGTGAGATCCAAGAATTCCACACCCTAAATGCTTTCATGTTCAGTGAATTTTAAATTAGAATTCGTCAATTCCAGGTAACTAACAAAATCAGAGAGGGCTAATGCGGGCCCCCTCCATATAATCAAGGTGTCTTCTATGAAGTGCTTGCAAAGGTGTAACTTTCTGAAAAAAGATTTCTCTGTCAGTACATAGATACATAGACAGTGTCGGCAGATAAGGGCCTATGGCCCACCCAGTCTGCCCATTTGAGCTTGTAAGTTCAGTTTGTTTTCCTAGAAGTCTGTTGCCCCTTACCCCTGACCTCCAGAATTCCTTTATGTCTATCCCATGCATTCTTAAATCCCATGATTGTTTCAGCCCCCACCACTTCCTCTGGCAGGGTGTTCCACTTGTCTACCACGTTCTGTGAAGAAATTCTTTCTCATGTTTCCTCTGAATCGTCCTCCCTCCAACTTCATCCCATGCCTCTAGTCCTGGAACATCTTTTCACTTAAAAATAGTGTTTTCCTGCACCCTGTTCCTCCCTGTAAGATACTTGTATGTCTATCATATCCCTCTCTCCCTCCTCTCCTCCAGGAGTACATGTTCAGTTCCTTCAACCTGTCTTCATAGGACTTGTGATGCAATCTATGCACCATCTTTGTTGCCCTCCTCTGAACCTTCTCTACCCTGTCTATGTCCTTACGTGAGTATGGTCTCCAGAATTGTACACTGTACTCCAGGTGGGGCCTCACTAGTGTCTTGTATAGCGGAATTATGACCTCCCTTTTCCTGCTGGTGATGCCACTGCCTATACATCCCAGCATCCTATTTGCTTTACCTGCTGCCTTGTACACTGTTTCCCTACCTTGAGGTCATCAGAGATGATAACCCCAAGATCCCTTTCCTGCTTGGTGCATGCTATATCCTCACCCCCCAACTGATATATTGTGCCAGAGTTTTTGTGCCCCATATGCATTATCTTGCACTTCTTTGCATTGAATTTCAACTGCCAAACCCCTGACCATTCTTCAAGTTTCTGCAGGTCGCTTCTCATTTTGTCTACACACTCTGGTGTGTCTACTCTGTTACAGAGCTTTGTGTCATCAGCGAACAGTGAAATTCTGCCTTCTAGGTCCTGCGCAATGCCACTGATGAAGATGTTGAATAGGACCGGTCCCAGCACTGATCCCTGTGGTACCCCACTGGTCACTCTTCCCTCTGTGAAGTGACAGCCATTTACCACCACCATCTGTGTCCTGCCACCCAGTCAGTTACCTACCCACCACACTACTGTCCTGCCCACATCCATATTCCCCAGTTTGTGTAATAGTCTTTTATGTGGCACAGTGTCAAAGACCTTGCTGAAGTCCAGATAGGCCATGTCCACTGCCCTCCCCTGATCCACCTCCCTAGTCACCCAGTCAAAAAATTCAACGAGGTTGGTCTGACATGACCTCCCCCTGGTGAAACCATGCTGCCTTGGGTCCTGTAGTCTATTGACAACCAGTTGTTCCATCAATCTCTCCTTCAGTAGTGCTTCCATGATCTTCCCCACTACTGAGGTGAGGCTGACTGGTCTGTAGTTCCCTGCTTCCTCTTTGTTCCCACTTTTGTATAAGGGGACTACATCTGCTGTCCTCCAGTCTTTGGGTACCTCCCCTGTTTCCAGTGATCGGCTAAACAGGATAGCCAGCGGTTCAGCCACCACCTCTCTTAGTTCTTTAAGGACACTGGGGTGCACCCCATCTGGCCCCATTGCTTTATCAACTCTTATTACTTCCAGTTCCTTCAGGACCCTTTCTCACTTAAAGGGACTTGTGTCCATTTCTGCACCATTCTCACCCCTTGTACTCCCTTCAGACCCATTACCCTCCTCTTTTCTCTTCCTCAGTACAGACTGAGCAGAAATACCTGTTCAATATGTCAGCTTTACTGTTGTCATCCTCCACGCTGCCCCCATCCTCCCTCTTCAGTCTCACTATCCCTTCCTTTGTCTTTCTTTTTTCACTTATGTACCTGTAAAAGGTTTTGTCCCCTCTACCCACTGATTTTGCAATGTGCTCTTCTGTCTGACCTTTGGCTTCCCTTACTAACCTCCCTGCCTCCCTTTGCTTCTCCTGGTACTTCTCCTATCCTCTTCTGCCTGTGTCTTTTGTATTGCCTGAATGCAATCTTTTTGGCTTTCACTTTCTTTGCTACCTCTTTGGAAAACCATAATGGTCTCCTCTTCCTTTTCCTCTTGCTAACCTGCTTAATGCATAATTCTGTTGTTCTTGTAATCCCCATTTTAAATACTGCCACTGTTCCTCAACCCCTGATTCTGTCCCATTCCCTTAATGTCTCTTTCAAGTATCTCCCCATTTCCCAAAGTCTGCCCCTAAAATCCAGGATTCGTGTTTTTGTGTGGTTTGGTTCTGCTCTTTCTGTGATTTCAAACCACGATGACTGGTGGTCACTGTTTCCCAGGTGCTCCCCCACTGTTACCCCCATCACACTGTATCTGTTTCTGAGCACAAGGTCCAGTATTGCCTTCTGCCGAGTTGGTTCCATGACCAGTTGCTTGAGGAAGGCACCCTGAAGGGAGTCCAGGATAAATCTGCTCCTAGTTGATGCTCCTGCTGGGATGCTCCAGTCCACGTCTGGAATATTGAAGTCTCCAACCAGTACTACCTCACCCTTGTCTGCCATCCTTTGGATGGCTAGCGTCAGCTTCCTATCTGTTTCTTCCTCCTGGGCTGGTGGTCTATAGACCACACCTGTGAGGATGGCTGTCCCCATTTTCCTTTCCAGCTTAACCCACAGTATCTCTCCCCCATTTTGTTCCTCCTGGATCTCTGTGGCCCTTATGTCATTTTTCACATACAGTGCCACTCCTCCTCCCTTCCTGCCTGCTCTGTCTCTTCTGAATATGTTGTAGCCAGGTATGGCCATCTCCCAATCGTGGTTATCATTACACCAGGTTTCAGTGATGGCCACAATGTCCAGGTCTGACTGCACCATGACAGCCTCCAGATCTTCCATCTTGTTGCTAAGGCTTCAGCATTTGCACATGGCTTTCCATGATTTGACCTCCCTAGACTGTTTCACTGTTCTACTCCAGCCCCTTCCTTGGTTGTCATTTATCCCAGGTTCTCCTTGCTGTCTGCCCTTCTGCTGAATTTTGCCCCTTTTCTGCTTATCCACCTCTTGGACACTAATCTCCATCTTTTGCACACTGCTTTGCAGAGATAGCCACTCCTCTGGTTCACTGGTTCCACTGCTAGCTGTGGGGGGTAAGCAAGTAGGTACCCTCCTTGCTGGCCTGCCACCCCCCTTCGCTAGTTTAAATGCTTGTCAATGTAGCATTTAAACTTATCATTGAGTGCTTGGATTCCCCTTCAGGATGGATGCAGGCCGTCAGGCTTGAACAAACCTCCATCCCTCCAGGTGGGTCCCCAGTCACCAATGAATCCAAACCCTTCCTCACAGCACCAGTTCTTCAACCATGAGTTAAAGTTCCTGGTGCATGCACTCTATGATCTCCCTTGCCTCTCACAGGTAGTACTCCTGAGAAAGTGACAGAAGTAGCTACTTGCTTGAGACCCCTCCCCAGTTTCCTAAACTCTTCCTGAACTTCCTTTGGCTCCCCATTTGCCAGGTCATTAGTACCTAGGTGGATAATGACATCCAGCTCACCCTCCCATCTTGCCTTCCCAGTGATCCCCAGGATCTTCCTTCCATCCCTCCATGCCATGGCACCTGGTAGGCACTTCACCTCCCTGTGCTCCCCCTCCTGTGTTCCTAGCTGGATCCCTCTTATGATGGAGTCCCCCACCAGGTTTCACTTCCTCCTCCTCTGGGGTCCACTGCTTTCCCCGCTGAGGTCACCTCCTTGGCTAACCTCCACATCCTTTCCTGCCACTTCTCTGGGTACCTCTATTTGGTTGTCCTCATTTGCCAGTGTGGCATATGAGTTCTTGAGTGGAATAGGATCTGGGATGTGCCTCTGCCTGACCACTCTAACCCTCCCTGAGCCCACTGTCATTCAAGTGCTCCTCGTTCTCGGCATCCTTTGAGGCAGTTGCATTGGACTGGATGGTCCCTGGATAGGGGTGATGGCACTCCTGACCCAGTTTACTTCCGCTCTGAGTCTGGCTACCTCCTCCCACAGTCCAGAGAGATGCATGCAGATAGGGCAGCACCTCAGTGTCAGAAGGTCTGCCTGAATATGGCTGCCCCACAGCCACTGCATTGCACCACTCCCCACATTATACTGCAATTCCACTACTTGTCTGCTACTGAAGCTCTCCTAGTTCCCTTTTTATTAATTTACTGTCCTAAAAATCATGCCACTGATCCTCAGATATTTTTTTTAAAGGAAAAAGAAACCAATAAATAAATAAATGCATCAAAACACTTGTCGTGCTGAGGGTGGGCTTCTTCCCCCTTATGCCCCTCCTACTTCACACCTCTTACTATACCCTGTGTTTAGCTCCTGTCAATCAGATTTAACAGGGCATATAATTAAGAGTTGGGGGAAGGGGAAGGAGCGGGAGCAAAAATTTGCAGCAATTAAAGACAGCACAGAATTACACCACCACTATGTTTTAAATTTTCAACAGCCTAAAAACAATTATAAGTAAAGACAACAAAGAAAGTATAGTGTCACTAAAATCCCACAATCTAAGTTTAAAAGAAAAATAGCAGTTACTCTAAAGCACTGGATTGAATATGTTTCCTTCCTTCCCCTTCTGGCTTCTTCTGAGAAAATAAATTCTACTTGCTACTTCAACTCTGACTAAGCCCCACCTCCAGTTATCACATAGCTGAGGTCAGAGGCCAGACAATTACCCTTCACCCAACTACAGGGCAGTCAGACAAGCCAAGATAAAATTTGCAGCAATTAAAGACAGCACAGAATTACACCACCACTATGTTTTAAATTTTCAACAGCCCAAAAACAATTATAAGTAAAGACAACTAAGAAAGTATAGCGTCACTAAAAGCCCACAATCTAAGTTTAAAAGAAAAATAGCAATTACCAGTTACTGTAAAGCACTGAATTGAATATGTTTCCTTCCTTCCCCTTCTGGCTTCTTCTGAGAAAATAAACTCTACTTGCTACTTCAACTCTGACTAAGCCCCACCTCCAGTTATCATGTAGCTGAGGTCAGAGGCCAGCAAATTAACACCCTTCACCTAACTACAGGGCAGTCAGACAAGCCAAGATAAAATTTGCAGCAATTAAAGACAGCACAGAATTACACCTCCACTATGTTTTAAATTTTCAGCAGCTCAAAAACAATTATAAGCAAAGACAACAAAGAAAGTATAGTGTCACTAAAAGTCCACAATCTAAGTTTAAAAGAAAAATAGCAATTACCAGTTACTCTAAAGCACTGAATTGAATATGTGTCCTTCCTTCCCCTTCTGGCTTCTTCTGAGAAAATAAATTCTACTTGCTACTTCAACTCTGACTAAGCCCCAATTCCAGTTATCACGTAGCTGAGGTCAGAGGCCAGACAATTAATACCCTTCACCCAACTACATGGCAGTCAGACAAGCCAAGATAAAATTTGCAGCAATTAAAGACAGCACAGAATTACACCACCACTATGTTTTAAATTTTCAACAGCCCAAAAACAATTATAAATAAAGACAACAAAGAAAGTATAGTTGTCTTTACATGATTTTTCTCCCAGTATGCCAAATTAATATTTGTGTAGTTGGGGGCACAAAAAAGCTCAGACTGTAGTAGATGAGATGGAGAGACAGGATTTATTGGTGAGAAGCAACAGACCAAATAATCTACTTGTTTCTCTATTTTATTACAGAATATACACCTCAGAGTTACATTGTGAGAAATATCCTTAACAAAAATTGGGACCTTTTATAACTGGGACCAAAATTGGAGAAGGAAATCAGATCCCTTGCATGGTATACAAGAGAAGACAAAATATTGGGAATTTGATTACACTAGGTTTGTACACCTCCCCAGAACAAGGACAACAAACAAAATTACCAGGTGGCACTTACTGTTGTGAGAACTGTACCTTTTGTAGACATCTCTAGACAGGTACTCTGTTTAAGCACCCAATTACTGGTAAAGAATTCTGCAACAGAGACTATCAATTGTTTCACAAGGAACATTGTATATGTAGCAACCTGCAACTGTCAAACTTTTTATGAAGGCAAGACTGAATGTTTATTCAAGAAACACATTGCACAACACCTTAGGAGTATTACTAATCAAGACAAGACAAATGCACTAGCACTTCATATCGTGCAGCAAGGCTCAGGATATTTTTTCAAGTTTCATGGTTTACAGTAGAAAAGGTGTACCAAAATACATGTCGGTGGGGGGGGCTGGATAACAAATTTCTCCAAAGAGAAAGTAGAATGCAATTTCTTTTGAAGGCACACAAGTCAAAGGGTCTCAATGTGAGCTTCAGCATTGTCCCATTTTTAAAATATAAATAGATTATAGCTACATACAAATACTAAAAAATACCCTTGTACAGTTATGAATGTGTACAAAATTCCAGATGTAGAAATTATTAGTAAAAGTTCTTAGGCAACTGTGGATTTTCATTCCCTTGTAGTATAGCTATTTATTGTACTTATCAGATAGTGAATAGAAAATTATTGTTTAATATTTATTTTGTATGTCTGACAGGTTGTATACAGTGTACATGTTATTTGTATTATATATGGTTAGCACTAGCACTTTTGGTGTACTATAGTCTTCCTGGTTACTTTTCATATGCTATATGTATGAAGAGGGATGCTGTACCTTTAAAGAATCCCCTTCAGATACTGCTATGCAATATTGGGTTTAGCCATGCCTTACAAAAGCATCAGAGTGACGTGAAATGTCGGCAGTTTGTGATGGGGTGCTGCTTTTTGTTATCTGTTGCTTTTTAAGACCTTACATTATTAAAAATGACTTTTAATTAAGACCTAGCAGAAATGCCTTTTTTCTTTGGTGCTGAGTGGACCCACTCATTGTAGTCATTGATGTTACGTTTTTGTGGAGGCACCGGCAGATTGTTCCTGGAAGCTGTCACTTTGAAGTTGGACTTCAATATAAGGACGACTGCAGAATCAAACCACAGAAGGGTGAGGTTCCTGGACTTCAGGAGGGCAGATTTTAAAAAGATTGGTGAATGCCTCAGTGATTATCTAGCAGGGGTGGGTGTCCTGGGAGGGGTGGAAGAACAATGGGTGAAGAAAAAATTGAAAATACTAAAGGCAATAAACCTCTGCATCAAACAAGTAAGCAAAAGCAAGAGGAATAAGAGACCATTATGATTCTTAAAAGGGGTGGCTGAGAAAGATAAAAGATGAAAGAGCAGTATTCAAAAGGTATAAGGAGACACACATAGAGGAGGCTAGGTAGGTGTATCAGGGAAACAGGGAGGCAGAGAAAGTGGTAAAGAGCACAAAGGTGCAAACTGAAGAAAGAACAGCCCAGGAGGTCACAAAAGGGGACAAGACATTTTTTAGGTATGTAAGTGAAAAGAGGAAGACCATGGTTGGGGTTGTAACATACATAGAAACATAGAATTTGACGGCAGATAAGGACTGCTTGGCCCACCCAGTCTGCCCATTTCCCTGCCTACTGGATAAGCTGCAGATCCTAGTTAACCAGCAGCCTACTTTTTCCTACCCCCATCCCCTAGAATTGCCTTATGACTGTCCCATGCATGCTTGAATTCCACCACTGTTTTTGACTCCACAACCTCCTCCAGAAGGCCGTTCCATGCATCCACAACCCTCTCTGTGAAAAAATACTTCCTTAAATTACCTCTGAGCCGCCCCCTCTATCTTCAAATTGTGCCCCCTTGTTCTTGCACACCTCTTTTTTTGAAAGATGCTACCCTCTTGGACTTTGTTGATTCCCTTGAGGTACTTGAAAGTTTCTATCATGTCCCCCCTCTCCCTCCTTTCCTCGAGGCTATACATATTAAGCTTCTTTAGTCTCTCTACATATGTCTTCCGTGTAGACCCTGCACCATTTTAGTTGCTCTCCTCTGGACAGCTTCCATCCTGTCTATGTCTTTTGAAGACTGGGTCTCCAGAACTGCACGCAGTACTCCAGATGGGGTCTGACCAGCTGTCTGTACAGAGGATAAACTTCCTGTTTTCTACTGGTGATGCCTCTCCCTATGCATCCCAATATCCCCCCAGCCCTCATTGCTGCCCTCTCACATTGCTTGCCCACCTTTAGGTCATCTGATATGACTACCCCCAGGTCCCTTTCCATTTTTGTTGTTGTTAGTATCTCACCCCCCATTGTGTACTCTTCCCCTGGGTTTTTGTTTCCCAGGTGCATTACCTTGCACTTCTTAGCATTGAATCTAAGCTGCCATACATTTGACCATTCTTCTAACCTTGCCAAGTCCCTTTTCATCCTTTCCACCCCACCTTGTGCATCAACTCTGTTGCAGATCTTTGTGTCATCTGCAAAGAGACATACTTTTCCTTCCAGTCCCTCTGCAATGTCGCTTATAAAGACATTGAAGAGGACTGGTCCTAATACTGAACTTCGCGGTACCCCACCAGTAACCCCTTCATCAGAGTGGACTCTATTTACTATTACTCTCTGTGTCCTATTTTCCAGCCAATTTTTACCCTGGCTGTCATCTTGGGACCCACTCCCAGGCTAGCTAACTTGTATAATAATCTTTTGTGTGGGACTGTGTCAAATGCCTTGCTAAAGTCTAGGTAGGCCATGTCCACAGCCCCTCCCCGATCTACTACTTTGGTCACCCAGCCAAAGAAATCTATCAGATTTGTCTGGCATGACCTTCCTGCTGTGAATCCATGCTGCCTTGGGTTCTGTGCCCCTCTGGCCTCTAGATACTCTACAATTCTTTCCTTCAGAAGTGATTCCATCATTTCCCTACCACTGAGGTTAAACTAACTGGTCTGTAGTTTCTTGCTTCTGCCTTGCTCCCACTTTTCTGAAGGGGAATCACATCTGCCCTCCTCCAGTCCTTGGGTACCACCCCATCCTCCCATGATTTGTTAAACAGGGTAGTCAGTGGTGTCACTAATTCTACCCTTAGTTCTTTTAGAATTCTGGGATGAATCCCATCAGGCCCCATTGCTTTGTCCACCTTCAGTTTTAAGAGTTCTTTCAGAACCCTTTCTTCTGTAAATGGGTTGGTATCAACTTCTGTATCCAGTGTGTTTCTACTGTTTGTTCTAGGTACCCCTCTTCCTTTGTAAATACTGAGCAAAAATATTTGTTTAGTATCTCTGCCTTTTCACAGTCTCCCTCTGCCCCCTCCCCCTTATTAAGCCTCACTATCCCTCCTTGGTCTTCCTTCGCTCCCTGATGTACCTATAAAAGGTTTTTCCCCTTCTTAACTGAGTTGGCTATCTTTTCCTTGGTTTGGGCCTTTGCTGTTCTGACTGCCTTCCCAGCTTCCTTTTGCTTTAACTGATACAGTTCTCTGTCCTGCTGCTGGGGGGAAAGGACAGTGCAGAGGTGGACCAGAAAAAGGCACACATCCTGAACAAATACTTTTATTCAGTATTCACAGAGATAAGAAAAGGGAAGGGGCCACAAAAAAGTAACAAAAGCATTGGTGGGAGGGGTTGGACACTAGCCCTTTTTTAGAGGTGAGAGTCCTGAAGGGAGTTGCTAATCTGAAGGTGGACAAAGCAATGGGGCCTGATGGGGTGTATCCAAGGGCATTGAGGGAGCTCAGGGAAATAATGGCTGCACCTCTGCCACTTCTGTTTAACAATTCACTGGAAACAGGAATGGTTTTGGAAGAGTGGAGGAGGGCAGATGTAGTCCTATTACACAAAAGTCGAAGCAGGGAGGAGGTTGGCAATTATAGGCCATTCAGCCTGACATTGGTGGTGGGAAAGTTAACGGAATCACTGCTGAAGGAAAGTATTATGGAAAATCTTAAATCCAGTAGGTTACAAGACCCAAGGCAGCATGGTTTCATGGGGGGAGGCCACGTCAAATTAATATGATTGATATCTTTGACTGGGTGACCAAGGAACTAGATCTTGGTGGAGCAGTGGATGTGGCCTACCTAGATTTCAATAAGGCATTCAACACTGTTCCACATAGGAGTCTAGTAAGCAAGCTGAGTAGCACAGAAGTGGGTCCAAAGGTGAAAAATGGTATAAGAAATTGATTAGGGGATAGAAAACAGAGGGTGGTGGAAGAGTTTACTCCAAGGAGAGCAAGGTGACCAACAGTGTCCCTCTGTGATCAGTCCTGGGACTGGTCCTCTTTAATGTCATAATTAAGTGATATTGCAGAGGAGCTGGAAGGAAGGTCTGCCTCTTTGTGGATGACACCAAAATCTGCAATAGGGTGGACACTCCAGTGGGACTGGAAAGGATGAGCAAAGACCTGAGAAAACTATTGGAGTGGTCAAAGATTTGGCAGCTAGGTTTCAATGTGAAAAAGTACAAAATAATGCACTTAGGGCACAGAAACCCAAAGGTAGAGTACAAATGGGTGGAGTGGTATTTATGTCCATCAAGCAGGAAACAAACCTGGGGATAATCATATGAGATGACATAAAGCTGGCCGAGCAGTGTGTCAAGGTGATAGGGAGGGCAAGTGTGATGCTGGAGTGCATAGGGAGGGGTATCACCAGCAGAAAGAGGGAAGTGGTGTTGCCTCTGTAGAGATCGGTGGTAAGATCCCACCTATAGTATTGTGTCCAGTTCTGGAGACCACATCTCTGGAAGGACAGAGACAGAGTGGAAGCGGTCCAGAGGGTGGCAACTAAAATGGAGCAGTGTCTGTATCAAAAACTCTATGAGGAGAGACTAAACAACCTCAGATATGTACAACGTGGAGCAGAGGACAGAGAGTGGTGATATGGGATATGGATAGGGACCTTTAAATACCTCACATGGGTAAATAAGGTATAGGAGGTGAGTATTTTTCTGAAGAAAAGGTGCTCAAGAATAAGTGGACATGCAATGACACTGGAGGGGGGTTGATTCAGGAGAGATGTGAGGAAGTAGTACTTCTTCACAGAAACAGTGGTGGATGCCTGGAACTCCAGCAGATGTGGTGAGGGTGAAAACAGCAGTGGGGTTCAAGAATGCAATGGATAAATACAAGGGAATCATAGTGGAAAGGCAGGGGGGGGAGGGAGAAAGAGCTGTAGATTGGGCACAGTCTGCGGTAATAGTGTAGGCAGGGAGAAATGGGCAGACTGGATAGGCCATGCGGTCCTCATCTGTTGTCAAATTCTCTGTTTCTGTGTTTATAGAAAATTTACCAACATTAGATAGGTATCAGAATTTGCAGATGCTCAAAACTTTCTGGATTGTCATAACACAAGCTTAAGGTCATCCACAGCATTAATCCTGCAATTATGAAACTTACCAATGACACTTCTTCAGTATAGACTGATGGTCTTGGTTACTATCTGTTATTCCAGACTGATGCTAAGGTTTTAACACTGTTAAATGTGTGTAATTTCAAGACTACAGAGATTAGAATGCTGATGCCTAGTTTTGAGTTACTTCCTCTCCTATCTGCTTTACAGGAAGCCAACTGTTGAAATTAACAATAATCTGTACCTTTAGAACTGCATCAGTTATGGGACCATAAGGGGAACTTTCTGATGGCATGGACCCTTTTTAGATTGTGCAGGAAGACTAGTTGTGCAGATCCATCTTAAGGACATTCCCTGGTGTTTCAGCAGTCCCATGTCAAAATCATAATTTCTTGCCCAGTACATGATGGCCATCTAAATCTACAACAAAATCATGGGTTACCATGCTTGTTTTCAGGTTACATGGTGAGACTTAATCCCTGCTTATGGAAAAAATCTGTAAGGGATCGGATTGTGTTATGTAGTTATAATGTCAGTGTTTTAGGTGGAAACATGAACGTGAATGAAATAAAAATTACAAATAGTATGACATCCTCTTGCACAACCATTCCCAAAAATGGGGGAAATATTTATATATTTTTATTCATAAAAACATTTAAAACCCATGTAAGTTTCATAAAACTATTTTGATAGATGAAGAATATGGTTATAAATATAGCAAAAGAAAGAAATACAGGGGTTGCAGGCTTCTTTTGGTTATATCTGCTTTCAGTGTTACAGTTTCAAAGGTGCTTAGTTGAGTGCTAAATTTATTGAAAAATCCCAATAAAAAAAAATAAAACTGTCAAGAAAGCTATTCAAACAAATCAAAAGTACATGCAGAATGACAAGGACTCTAATATTTAAGGACTTTAATTATAAAACTTTAATCAGTCCACCAGCCACCACTGAGAAGACCAGAAAGGACCATGATTCATGCAAGGAAGTGCCTTTTATGTGTTTCTGCTCAAATTGGGGAAATACTGATTCGATTTTTTTTTATTGTGAGTCTTGGGTTGTATGAATGGGAGGAAGCAGGAAGCCATGAGAGGGCAGGTGAGTGGGGGACTCAGCAGACACCATTAACCACATGCTACAAGCCAGCTAATGGGGGTCTGTAGTTCATATATAAATCCCAGAAGGCCAAGCGACCCCTCTTGTGAGCAACACTAAAGCATGAATGCCACAAAGCAGGAGTGTGGCATCTACCTAAGTGCCATCTGGGGGCTTCTACAGGAAGGACCACACACCACGCTGGTCATTGGAGGGCAAGAAAGTGTAAAGGGAGGGCAGAAAATACTCTGTCATGTGTTGGTAGGGATTTGCATCTGATTCCTATCTAGGATCAACCGGTAAATATATAGCAGATTAGGGGAGTTCTAGAGAGGTCAGCCAGGGAAGAGGGTGATGTGCTATAATGGTTGTGGGTCAGCAGTATTCCTGGAGATGATGTGGGTAACAGGGAGCAGTCCTGTGTGCAGGAGCCTGGACCACCTAAGAGCAGAAGTAAGACAGCTCAGAGGGGAGCTGGGGAGGCTGGTGTGGAGTGTAAGAGGAGCAAGGCAGGTGAGAGAAGGAGAGATGGGAGATGCCCAGAGGAGAGAGGGTGGCAGGCAGTGGGTGGGTGTAGAGGGGATCACCCAAGTTCTGGAGGTACCCCTACCTAGGAGGGTGAGGGAGACTAGGGAAGGGGAATGGCACATGGTTGGAAGAAGTAGTGGGACTGCGAGAGAAGCAACAGGAATAGGAACATTCAATGGGGTGCCATTAAGGAATACATTTCACTCACAGTCTGGAAAATATGAGGGAAGGAGGAGGGGAGATAGGTCAGGTTAAGACAATGGGGTTGGGGGCAGTAGGACAAGAGAAGTGGATAGGGTAGTACAAAGTAGTCAGTGAGAGCAGGAAAGACAGAATATGGAGAGTGGAGTAGGATATGGGGGAGGAGGGAAGGTGACAGGACGAGGGGGGAAGGTGAGAGTATGTAGCCAAAAAGGAAAGGACAGGGAAGGGGGAGTGGGCAGACAGACAGAGGGGTGAGTAGAGGCTGTAGAGGTGTCAGTCAAGCAGGACATGGTGAGAATAAGGGTGTGGTGGTAACCATGATGTAAGAGAAGCTCCTAAGGCAGTCAAAGAAGCAAAAGAAGGAGTCAGAAATAGGGGGACAGAAGGATGGTAATCCTAGGGGACACCATAATTAAGGGTACTCACTGGTTAAAGAAGGGGGACCCAATTATGGGTAGGAAGGGGGTTTTCATGTCAAAGATGGCAGTGGAGAGGGTGTGCCAAAAAACTGGTGAGTTGGTGAGGGGAGCTAGGAGCAACCACTCATAGTTATATACGTAGTTACCAATGACTAGCTGGGGAGGAGCTGGGAGTAGTACAGAAAAGAGTCAGGGTGATAAGGAAGACCAGAAGAATACTAGTTAGAATGCTCACATTTTCAGAAGTGTTACCAGTACTGAGAGCAAGTATCATCAGGAATAAAATGATAGAGGAGTTCAATGACTGGCTGAGGGAGTGGTGCAGGGTTGTATTGGGGGCTTGGGGGACCTAGTTAGATGAAACACTTTTTGCACTAGACAAACTGCACCTCAGTAGTGGGGGGGTTGAGGGTCCTCAGAGACAAGCTGGGGGGTGCATAAACCAAAAACTTAAACTACTGTGGGTGGCAAGTGGGCCTGTAGACTTCGGGTCTCCAGGAGGAGGAGGAGGAGGAGGTCAGCAGACCTCCATTCATGCGCCCAGGGTTCTATGCTGATTCACAGCTTTGAGCTGTGTCACTACGCCTAGTAGGGGTGCATATTACCCCCAATACCTGTAAGGAGAAACTGGAGGGTGGAGGGGAGCAAGGGGTTATCAGTGGAGGGTTGGGGGAACATGTAAAAGTGAGAAATGAAATAGGTAGACGGGATAAGATGATAAGATGACCAACAGAGTTAAGCTAGCCCTGGCAAAAAGAAACACAGGTGAGGGGGTACATGCAAAGTGGGCATACATTAAGGATGCAATACATGAAGCAACATACCATTGTGAAAGACAGAAAAGAAGTGCAAAAGAAGAAGGAAACCACTTTGGTTCTCAAATACAGTAGCAGAAAAGGTCAGAGCCAAAAGGCTGGCCTTCAGGAAATAGAAGGGAACACAGCAGGATGAAGATAGGGAGGCATACCAAACTGCCCTAAAGGAAGCAGGGAAGGCAGTAAGGCAGGCAAATGCCCAGACTGAGGAAACACTAGCACAAACAGTAAAAGAAAGTGACAAGACTTCCTACGGATACATTAGAGAAAGGAGAAAGTCCAGAGGGGGTATTGCTAAGTTCAAAGGAGAAAAGGGAGTGTGTGAGGAGGAGGACCCTGTAAAAGCATCTATCCTAAATAGATACTTTTGCTCAGTAGTTACTGAAGAGAAGGTAGGGCAGACCCCACAGCTCAGCACCATGGACACAGGGGGGGAGAAAGGTGAGCACTACTCCCGTCACAAAAGAAAGGGTCCTTCAAGAGATCACTTAGCTCAGGGTGGACAAGGCACTGGCACCTGATGGCATACATCCCAGGGTACTTATGGACCTAAGGGTGGAACTAGCAGAACCATTAGCAGAACTGTTGAGTGAATCTCTGAGCAAAGGAGAGGTCCTAGAAGATTGGAGAAGGGCTCATGTGATCCTGCTCCACAACAGTGGTAGCAGGGAGGATGCACGGAACTACAGACCAGTCAGTCTTACCTCAGTAGTGGGCAGTAGTGCAAGATTATGGAGGCACTCCTTAAGGAAAGGATAGTGCAACACCTAGAATCCATAGGGGCACAGGATCCAAGACAGCATGGGTTTACAAAAGGAAGGTCCTGTCAAACTATACTCCTAGATTTCTTTGACTGGGTAACCAGAGTGTTGGACCAAGGGGGAGCAGTTGATGTCACCTACCTTGACTTCAGCAAAGCTTTTGACACTGCTCCACATAGAAGATTGATAAACAAGCTGGGTAGGCCCAGGGTAGGTCAGAAGTATTCAACTGGGTGACAAACTGGTTGACAGGCAAAAAACAGAGAGTGGTATTAAATGGCACACAGTCAGAAGAGATGCAAGTCACAAGTGGGGTACCTCAGGGATCAGTCCTGGAACCAGTCCTCTTCAATATCTTCATCAGTGACATTGCAGATGGACTAGAGGGTAAGGCTTGTCTGTTTGCAGATGACACCAAGATCTGCAACAGAGTAGACGATCCAGATGAGGTGGAGAGAATGAGAAGAGATCTGGATAAATTAGTAAAATGGTTGGAAGAGTGGCAACTGGGATTTAATGCAAAGAAGTGCAAGATCATGCACAATGGCAAGAGAAACCCTGAAGCCACCTATAGGCTGGGAGGGGAGTTGCTGGCAGTCACAAAGGAAGAAAGAGACTTGGGCATCATCATCACCGATGACCTGAAATCATCCAAGCAGATTTCTAAAGCAGTAGGTAAGGCGAGGGGGATGTTGGGGTATATTAGTAGGGGTATCACAAGTTTTAAGAGGGAGGTAATAATCCCTCTTTACAAGACATTGGTTAGGCCCCATCTGGAGTACTGCGTTCAGTACTAGAGGCCACACCTTCACAAGGACATTAACCAAATTGAGGTAGTCTAGAGAAGGGCAAACAAAACGGTGCAGGGACTACATCAGAAGACATATGAGAGCAGAATAATGGAGCTCAATATGTATACCCTTGAGCAAAGGAGGGAGAGAGGTGATATGATCGAAACATTCAAACACTTTAAGGGCATTAACAAGGTGAAAGAGTCTAACATGTTTCAATATAAGAAAAATAGCAGGACAAGAGGACACAGCATGAGATTAGAGGGAGGCTAATTAAGTAGCAATGTGAGGGAGTTCTTTTTCACATAAAGGGTGGTGGATGCATGGAACGGCCTACCTCAGGAAGTGGTGGCTATGAATACAGTGCAGGGCTTCAAACAGGCATGGGATAGGCATAAGGGAGCAATACAGATGAGTATGAATAGATAGGCCACTGACAGCAAAGGACGATGGCACATTTATAAGGTAGAAAAAGAAATGGACAGACTGGATGGGCCTTGTGGTCCTTATCTGCCATCAACTTCTATGTTTCTATGGAAGGATGGGAAGAAGGCTCAGACTCTAGGTGGAAGGTGGTGTCCCTGAAAGCATGAAGTCTTGTAATCAAGACGGAGGACCTCCAGGCATTGTTGGCTGAGTGGGGAGTGGATTACAGTGGCCACAGAGACATGGGACACACCTAACCATAACTGGGACCATTCAGTCCCTGGGTTGAAATTTTACAGGAGGCAGAGGGGAGTTAGGAATAGGGGGAGGGGAGGGGTGATGGTTTACATCAGAGAGGGTATAATTTGTATGAGGGATGAGTCAGAAGATGGGAGGGCAGAAGCAATGTAGATTCAGTTACTGTCTATTAGAGGGAGGACGGTGAGGCTGGGGATGGTTTACAGACCATCCAGTCAGGAGGAAGAAAGAGACAGAGAATTGAACTTCCAAATGTTGACTGCTGCAGAGGAAGGGAGAAGTGGTAATAGTGGGAGACTTCAACTTGCCCATGGTGGATTGGAGTGTACTGTCCATAAACTGCGCCAGGAGTCAGGTGATCCTAGATGTGCTGCAAAGTGGGTTCTTGACAGAAGATGTCACAGAACCTACCAGGGAGGGGGGAAATCATTGATCTGGTGCTGATGAACAGGGGCCACATACAGGATATTAAGTTTAAGGAGCCCCTGGCAGGGAGTGATCATTGCACAGTGTGGTTCTGGATCAACATAGGCAGGGAAAGACCCGCACTAAGACTAAAATCCTGGATTTTGTTTTTCCATATTCTGTTTTTACTCCTTTGTGGCCAGGACAGACAGGGATCCCTTCATCTCTTCCCACTGATCCCAACATCCTACACCTCCCTGAGGACTTATCCTGAGAGCCAGACTGCCCCCACAGATTCCATCCCATAGTGGAGTCAGTAGGGGAAGGCTGCCCCCCCAAGCACAATCCAGTTCTCAGCCCCAGGGTCCTCAGTGATGCAGTGGGTGAGACTCTTTAAGCAGCCATCATTAACCCTGTCCTGCCACCATTTTCCACCATCTACTCCCATCCATATGATGAGGCATGCTCACCAACATGGACGTGTAGAGATACATGCATGCTGTGGAGTCCCACAGCACCCACCTGCTACTGCCCTCCTCAACCCACACTGCCACCTGGCCACCACCTGGTGCCAATCATTTGTTGGAGTGTGCAGTTCTCCCTCCTGGGGAGAGGAGAGCAACCCTACAGGTGCTCAATTCTCTCCCTCCCCAGCTGACCTCTGGCAACCTGTGCTCTTTCCCAAACATGGGTCACCAGTGTGGTGAGAGGTATAACATTTAAAGCACCTCAGTCCTCTGTGCCACTAGGCCAACTTTGAAATCCTGTATTTTTGAAAGGCGGACTTCAGAAAGATGGGCAAACTGCCAAGGAGTCACCTGGCAAGCACCCAAATGGATATCGGGGTAGACTAAAAGTGATCCATCATCAGGAAGGGAATAATGGTTGCCACAAGGGAGTGCATTAGACTCAAAGTGAAGAACACGAAGGCTAAAGCATTCAGCAGGTTTAGCACTAAGGTTGCCCAGACAGTAAGGGATAAGAGGTCAGCCTACAGGAAATTCAGGAAGATCTAAAGGGAGGAAGATAGGGATGAATACCTTAGGATGGCTATCATAGCTGGTAAGGTAGTCCAGTGGCTAAACTCAGAAGGAACTGCAGCTAGCTGAGAGAATGAAAAAGGTGGAAAAGGCATTTGTTTGCTACATTAGTGAGAAAACAAACAAGAAAGGTGGGATTGTTAGGCTCAGGAAAAGGGATGGATGGGTGGAGGAGAATAGGGGCAAAGCAAAGGTGCTAAACGAGCATTTCTGTTCCATCTTCACCAGGGAGAGAGACAAACTGGTACCACTAGGGAGGAGGGGAGGGGAGGGAGGAGAGAGGAGAGAAATGGGAGCCATGAATGTTTTCATAGAGGTGGATAGGGTATGAATATGGTTGCTAGCATAGAGGGTAGATATAGCCAGAGGTTCAGAGGGCATAGACCCAAGGGTGCTGAGGGAGCTTTCAGAAGAGCTTGCAGATCCCTTGACTGCCAGGTTCAACAGCTCATGGAGAATGGCACATGTAGTTCCCCTCCATAGCAGCAGTCCCAAGGATGTCTCAGGGAACTACAAACCAGGCAGTCTGACCTCAATCATATGCAAGCTCATAGAGACCATGCTTAATGAAAGGTTAGTAGAGTATCTGGGTGAGAATGCTCTCTAGGATGAGAGGTAACATAGGTTTGTATGAGGGAGGTCATGTGAAACTAATCTGATTAACTTCTTTGACTGAGTCACTAAAACAGTGGACAGAGACTAAGCAGTGGACATCATCTACCTGAACTTCAGCAAGGCTTTGACTCTATCACACATGTGGTTAATCGGGAAGTTGGAAGATCTGGGGGTTGGTGGGAACTTGACCTGGTGGGAGGAAAACTGGCTGAGGAGCAGGATGCAGAGTGTGGTGATGGGAGATGAGTTCTCCTGTACCAGGGATATCACCAGTGGAGTCCCACAGGGCATGATGCTCTCACTGGTGCTGCTCAGTGTCTTCATCAAGGAAACTGGGGATGGCATTAAAGGCAGAATTTACCTATTCATCGACAGCATCAAGCTCTGTGGGAGGATGGACACAGTAGAAGGTATACAAGACCTAAAGGAAGATCTGGAAAAGCTAGGGAGGTGGTCTGGGATTTGGTAACTTGGCTTTAATGTAAAGAAATTCAAGGTTATGTACATTGAACCCAAGAACCCAAGGACTGAGTACAACATGGGAGAGGTCCAGCTATCTGCATCAGATGAGAAGGACCTGGGAGTGATGACTACTAGTGACCTGAAACACTCCACACAATGTAGGAGAACTGCAGTAAAGGCAAATAAAATGTTGGGCTGCATTACCAGGGGGATCAGCAACAAGAGGGAGGAGGTAATACTGCCTTTGTATAGGTCATTAATGAGGCAGCATCTGGAGTACAGTGTACAGTACTGGTGCCCACACCTTAAAAGAACATAAACCTGCTGAAGACAGTTCAAAGGAGGGCAACTAAGATGATAATGGGCCAGCAGTTTAGGATGTATGGGCAGAGGTTAAAGGCCCTGAACATGTACTCCCTGGAGGAGAGGAGAGGAGAGGAGAGGAGAGGAGAGGAGAGGAGTGGGAGGTGGAGGTGAGGAGAGGAGAGGAGGAGAGGACAGGACAGGGAAGAGATGAGAGAGACATGAATCGATACCTTCAAGTATTTGAAAAGAATAAATAGGGTGGACAAGGAAGGTTTCATCAACCTTACTGGGAACTGAAACATGAAGGGGAGGTTTAGAAGACAGGCTAGAAGGGACTTTTTCACTGAGAGGTCAGTGGTGGGTTGGAATCAGCTTCCTGAGAAGGTGTTTTCATTGAAAATGGTAGGCAGCTTCAAGCAAGGCTGAGACAGAGTTTAGGGGGTAAAGGGTCAGGAGAAGGGCAGACAGAGGGAAAGGGTGGATTGCTGAGAGGAGGCAGGGTCACTAGATGATGCTGAAGAGCTTGCAACATGAGCAGACTAGATAGACCTAATGGCCTTATGCTGCTGGCTTTGTTGTATATTCATATGTTGGTAATACAGAGTAACCAAAAACAGACAGATATGTAGGTAAAGTGCCTCGAAATGATACCTGTGGCTGCAGTTGTGGGAGCACATTTCCTTGCTGCCATCCTGTATATATTCTTAGCGGATGTGACATAATAGGATGAATCATAATTCTAATAATGTTTCTATATATTTAAGAATGTACTTTTGTGCCTGTAACCAGCATTGAAAACCTTTTTGAGTGCAACAGAAAAATGGGAATTTGAAACACCAGGAAATGCCTTTAAGCATTAAGGCACGTCCAGGGGTTCATTTACCATGCATTAATCTAACCCTAGCAAGTACAAGGTGATGCTGAGTACCTTAAACGTCTAGGATGAGATTAACCCTTGGAGTGCCTTAATGCTATTTTTAAACTTTATATCACCATTGAGACCAATCTGACCATTGTTAGAGTGCCACCACCTGCATTTTCAGAGTATGAAAACTATGAACCGTAGATGATACCATAAAAATGTGAGACCACTTTTGCAACTGTAACAATGGCCTCAAATGTAGTGCAGTGGAACCCACTTACAGGTATAACGGATACCCTCTTAGCAGACACCCTCATATAATGGACAGAGCCACCTTGCTAAAAGCAAAAAGATATGTCTGTTAAAAATCACATTTAAACCATACTTAGCAACCGCTGTATAGCAGACACTGTGAGCTCCTCTGCACCCCTGTTACTGTACATGCTGCAAATTGCCCACTAATTCACCTGATTATTTAGCTGGTTTGTCTGGCACTATAAACACATCACTCACCTCACTTCATGCCTGATACTTGAAACTTTACTTCAGGGAATTACTGCTGATCCCTCCAGATCCCCCCAGTCAGCGCAGGTACTGTACAGCAAAATGTTACCAAACACATTTACTGCTCATCCCCCTGACCCCAATCAGCACAGGTACTGTACAGTAAAATCTTACCAAACACGTTTACTGCTCATCCCCCTGACCCCAATCAGCACAGGTACTGTACAGTAAAATCTTACCAAACACGTTTACTGCTCATCCCCCTGACCCCAATCAGCACAGGTACTGTACAGCAAAATCTTACCAAACACGTTTACTGCTCATCCCCCTGACCCCAATCAGCACAGGTACTGTACAGCAAAATCTTACCAAACGCATTTACTGCTCATCCCCCTGACCCCAATCAGCACAGGTACTGTACAGCAAAATCTTACCAAACACATTTACTGCTCATCCCCCTGACCCCAATCAGCACAGGTACTGTACAGCGAACTCTTTCCAGTCACGTTTACTGCTCATCCCCCTGACCCCAATCAGCACAGGTACTGTACAAAAAACTCTTTCCAGTCACGTTCACTGCTCATCCCCCTGACCCCAATCAGCACAGGTACTGTACAGCAAAATCTTTCTAGTCTTGTTTACTGCCCAGTTCCCAATCAGCCGCAGACAGCAGTTCCCCATACCCTTGATTGGCACAGGAGGGGGTATGTTTTGATTTTAACTCATGTATGTGATCTGTGGTAGAGGAGAAGAGAGTTATATTTTAAGAGTTTAGGATATAGTGGGCAATGCTTTTAATGGACAAAACCTGTTTGCACAAAAGTGTCCATTATAAGAGGGTTCCACTGTATTAAGGTAATAACTGAAATTTACTGAGACAGATCAATAATATTTTAACATTTTAAAATAACCTTCCCTGAACATGCCTGGTTACAGGACAGGTGTGCATGAGACACTCTTTTTTTTTCAAATTGAAAAAAACTTTATTGAACTTGATTAGAAAGAGTCAAACAATGAACACCAGAAAAAGAAAAGTGGTGCACAGTACATAGACCAGTATTCAATAAAACAAGCAATGTCCTAATTTTTCTGAGTTGATAACAATTGTGCCAAAGTAAATCAGAACCATAGGTCCTTCCAATCAAGTTATGAAAATAATGTACCCCTCCCCCCCAAAATACAACAACCCGAAAAGCCCTCTCCCTTCCTTTTTCTCCAGAGGCTGAGCTATTCCAAGGGGTGGTGAGGACAACCACAAGTGTGGCACAACAAAGATGGAACCTCACATTCTGAGAAACAAAGAAAAGGCTATGGGGCATTATAGTCTTAGACTATCATCCAACACCAAGAGTCGGCAGGGCATAAAGGGGTTGCCACACCCGAGTGTATTTCCTTTTACAGTCTAACATATTTGCAATAATGCGTTTGGCCTGCAAGGCAAAAAGCATTTCACGATACCATTCCAGGTATGTAGCGACAGTCTGATCACAGTAGTGCCGAAGAATAACTTTCTTGGCACAGGCTGATATAAAAGCAATATGAGGTTTTTGATTACCCACTAAGGCCCCAGCAAAATCTCCCAGGATACAAATCTCAGGTGTGAATGCTTGATCAAGCCCTAACAAAGGATACAGATGATGCTTAATTTTTTCCCAAAAAGGCAGTGAACCCTGCTCCCTCTGGCATCTGGTACATAGACCTGATGCCAGCTTACCCATTCTGTAGAGCTTAATCAGAGTGTAAAACATGTTATGTAAGATTTAGAACTGCATGAAATGAAACCTATCCCGTTTAATGTGTTTATAAGTTGCTTTCCATATGCCAAGCAAGTCACGATGACTTCCCTGAGGGGGAAGAACCTGATCCCAGGAGTATAAAAGCATTTTGTCCTTCTCAACAAGGAGCTCCCACAACCATGCATGATAAAAGGTTATAGCATGGGTTGTAGGGGTGACTGGCACCAAGGAGAGCAATTAATCTCCATACCTTCTGGACCAGACAACATTGCCAAAATAATGAAGCAGTATGTGCCTGATCTGGAAATATTTGAAACATGCAGACTGGGGCCAACCAAATTTCTGCTGGATTACAGAAAAAGTAAGAAGCTTAAAAGCTTTCACCAGCTGATCCACAGTCAAAGAGTCCAGAGGGGGCCAGGCCACCCAGGTCAGCACCTTCCCAGCAATTTGCAGATTAGGATTCCCCAAAATGGGTTGGGTAGTGTCCAGATGGGGGTTCCAGATTTAATGAAGACATAATTGTTTATGGGGATAAAGAGAGTGGCCTATAGGAGTGTCTTTTACAGATCCAGGGATTTTTGGAGAGGGAGCATAGAGTAGGGCACTGAGGTTCAAGCCTAATTGAGAACATAATGAATGCTCAATATTCAGCCAGTGGGGAACATAAATGGGATCTGGCATCCCAAAGGCTGGGTGACAGCAGGAAAGGTAATGGGAGCAATACATGGCCAAATAATAAAGGTAGACATTGCGGATCTTTAAACCACTAGCCTCTCTTGTTCTCGTAAGCTTAACCAGAGCCCTCTGAGGGGGGTTCCCTTGTCACAAGAATTTAGTGAACTGAAATGAAGAAACCAAGTTTTGGGCAGAGCCAGGTTAAGCATTATGAGAGGATATAGTAGCTGTGGGAGAATGTTCATTTTAAGGATGCTTAAAAGACCCCACAAAGACAGGGGCAGTAGGGATCAGCAATCTAGATTGACTTGAATTTGGTCCAGATTATATTTTTTGTTTATTTATTTATTGAGATATTCAGAAAGACCCTTGAGTCGAAGACTCGTTTACAAAGGTTCCATGTCATACATAGAAGAGAACAGGGACAATATTTTTACAGGTTGCTGTACATTACATAAACTTACAATTATTTATCATGATAACACATTTTTTCAGTGAGTATTATTTCACTTTGCATGGATCAGTGCTGAGATAGAGTCCCAAGTATTTGAGTTTCTCCTTGACCCAAAGAAGGCCCAGGTGCTGCACACTGGCCCTGGTAGTAACAACATTCAAGGGCATGACTTCGGTTTTGGAACGGTTGCGCTTATAATTGGAAGCCCTTCCAAATTGGGTTATGATGTCCAGTACAGCTGGTAGTGAGATAGAAAGGGACATAACATGGAGAAGAATGTCATCTGCATAAACAGACAGTTTACAGTGTGTTGGGCCTAAGGGGATAACATGAACCTGAGAGGACAGATTCATTTTCCTGATCAGTGGTTCAAGATATAGGTTAAATAGGATTGGGGATAAAGGACAGCTCTGACGTGTTCCTTAATGCAAAGGGAATGAGTTAAATAAGACCCCATTACAGAGCACATGTGCAGAGGGACCAGTGTAGACCACCCTGATCCAATGAATAAATTCTTGAGGGAGACCACATCTAGAGGCATGAGGCACTCTTTAAAGAATAAAGATGTCTCAAGTACAAAGAAAAGGAATTCACTAGTTTGCTGGGAGTGCTCTCTTGAACTACAGTAATGGTTCTATTATGCACAAAAATATTTAGACACATAGATACATAGACACTGTTGGCAGATAAAGAGCTACGGCCCACCCAGTCTGCCCATTTGAGCTTATACATTCATTTTATGTTTTCCTAGAAGTCTGTTGCCACTTACCCCTGACCTCTAGAATTCCCTTATGTCTATCCCATACATTCTTAAATCCAATGATTGTTTCAGCCCCCACTACTTCCTCTGCCAGGGTGTTCCACTTGTCCACCACACATTCTGTGAAGAAATTCTTCCTCTCGTTTCCTCTGAATGGCCCTCCCTTCAGCTTTATCCCATTCCCTCTAGTCCTGGAACATATTTATTGCTGAAAAATAGTGTATTCCTGCACCCTGTTCCTCCCTGTAAGATACTTGTATGTCTCTATCATATCCCCTCTCTCCCTCCTCTCCTCCAGGGAGTACATATTCAAGTCCTTCAACCTGTCTTCATAGGACTTGTGATGCAATCTATGTACCATCTTTGTTTCCCTCCTCTGAACATTCTCTACCCTGTGTATGTCCTTACATAGGTAAGGTCTCCAGAACTGCACACTGTACTCCAGGTGAGGCCTCACTAATGTCTTGTATAGTGGAAATATGTCCTCTTTTTTCCTACTGGTGATGCCCCTGCCTATGCATCCCAGCATCCTATTTGCTTTACCTGCTGCCTTGTCACACTGTTTCCCTACCTTAACATAATCAGAGATGATAACCCCAAGATCCCTTTCCTGCTTGGTGCATGCCATATCCTCACCCCCCAACTGATATGTTGTTCCAGGGTTTTTGTGCCCCATATGCATTATCTTGCACTTCTTTGAATTGAATTTCAGATGCCAAATCCCTGACAATTCTTCAAGTTTCTGCAAGTCCCTCCTCATTCTGTCTATATCCTCTGGCATGTCCACTCTGTTACAGAGCTTTGTGCCATCAGCGAACAGGGAAATTCTGACTTCTAGGTCCTGCACAATGTCACTGATGAAGATGTTGAATAGGACCGGTCCCATCACTGATCCCTGTGGTACCCCACTGGTCACTCTTCCTTCTGTGGAGTGACAGTCATTTACCACCACCCTCTGTGTCCTGCCACCCAACCAGTTCCCTACCCACCACACTACTGTCCTACCCACTCCCATATTCCCCAGTTTGTTTAATAGCCTTCTATGTGGCACAGTGTCAAAGGCCTTGCTGAAGTCCAGATAGGCCCGTCTACTGCCTTCCCCTGATCCACCTCCCTTGTCACCCAGTCGAAAAATTAAATGAAATTGGTCTGATATGACCTCCCCCTGGTGAAACCATGCTGCTTTGGGTCCTGTAGTCTACTGGCAACCCAAAGTTCCACCAATCTCTCCTTCAGTAGTGCTTCCATATGGGCAGACTGGATGGTCCTTATCTGCTGTCAACTTCTATGTTTCTATGTTTCCATGATCTTCCCCACTACTGAGGTGAAGTTAACTGCTCTGCAGTTCCCTGCTTCCTCTTTGTTCCCGCTTTTGTATAAGGGGACTACATCTGCTGTCCTCCAGTCTTTGGGTACCTCCCCTGTTTCCAGTGATTTTCCTATTAACATAACCTTTTTAGAATGCTGTCAGCCAATCAAAATGCTTCATTTTCAGCCATTGTTTTATAAATGCAAATAGATCTTGCTACTTTGAAATAAATATGGGATATACAATGGCATAACTCAGAATGTGCCCTTTACCTTCATGAGTGAATGGGCAGGTCTATAACTCAAGAGTGGCAGAGCCACAAATGAGCTATGAAAGTCCAGCCATCTCACAAGTGATGTTAATGCAGTAGTACAATTGGATCTTTTGAAACAGTTTGTTCCCTATGCTCTGTTGAGCACTTATCTGGTAATCTTTCTCGTTTTCACTGTACTATCAGCCTGTAATTTGATGTTTTTCTTTGTTTTGTTTACATTTCGTACACCCACCATATTGAACTGGAACCCTCTGCTGCCAACACCACACGTACATGACACAGTACTCCCAGAGATAGAGTGAAGGCACAGCACAGTTTCCCATGGAAGTAAACAAAAGATGTGATGTGACATGAGGGGGGAGCTTAGCTGATAATTAGACAGCAGCATATATACTGTGGCTCCACAAAAATGGAAATACATTTTAAATATCTAAAAAACTAAAAATCCTTAGAAAGAAATATTTACAGATATGGCAACTGGAACTATGGCTGCATGCTTCTAGGCAAGAAGCAGAATTCTGATAATCATTTCCTGATTATCCAGTACTGCTGCTTTAAATGTCATATTGTGAGGGAAGCCATTATGTGTCCAATTTATATACTGTCTTTTAAATTGCAGAGATTTCAGAGTAGTTATTTTAATGAAAACAACTGCTTGACTTCCCTCTGCTCCCAGGATGCACCTGGAAATAAGTCTTGGTTTACTGTGTCTTTCCTGGCTAAAGATGATAAAATTATAAAAAACCAAAAATTAAATAATAATTTCTCTGCTGTGTTCTGAGTGCATCAGAGGCAACTGTGATGTCATTAGACATTATTAAAGCTGCTTTCCTATTGGCTAAGAGCTCATTTTGACTGACCTACACTGGAACTAAATGCTAATGACTCACCTAACTTTGAAATAAATTATATATTTTTATGTATAATACTTCAGTAGTTAATTTAAATAAATTACCTATAAGGTGTCATTCTCACCTACATTGTATGTAAGCAATATGGTGGAATGGGGTGTACATTGTGCTGTCACAAGGTACACTCAGGAGCATTGCTAGGCATCCCTTACAGAAATAATTATATGAAATGTTTTCATGTTTCACACATAAAACTAACCATGTGATATGTGTGCTGCAAGCATGATTTAAATGTTAAATTGGAACTGATTGCATGCATGTAGCATGCGTGCAGCAAGCAAGTGTGGAAAGCATGCGTTTTATGTTAGAAACATGGAAACATAGAATTTGACAGCAGATAAGGACCGCTTGGCCCACCTAGTCTGCCCATTTTTCTACCTAACAGATAAGCTGCAGATCCTAGTTAACCAACAGCTTACTTCCTCCTACCCCCCACTAGGACTGCCTTATGTTTGTCCCATGCATTCTTGAATTCCCCACTGTTCTTGACTCCACGACCTCCTCAGGAAGGCTGTTCCATGCATCCTCAACCCTCTCCGTGAAAAAATACTTCCTCACATTACCTCTGAGCCATCTTCCATCTATCTTCAAATTGTGCCCCCCTTGTTCTTGCACATCTCTTTTTCTGAAAGATGCTACCCTCTTGGACTTTGTTTATTCCCTTGAGGTACTTGAAAGTTTTTATCATGTCCCCTCTCTCCCTTCTTTCCTCAAGGATATACATATTAAGCTCCTTTAGTCTGTCTTCGTATGTCTTCTGGTGCAGACCCTGCACCATTTTGGTTGCCCTCCTCTGGACAGCCTCCACTCTGTCTATGTCTTTGTGGAGATGGGGTCTCCAGAACTGTACACAGTACTCCAGATAGGGTCTCACCAACTATCTGTACAGAGGGATAACAACTTTCGGTTTTCTACTATTGATGCCTCTCCCTATGCATCCCAGTATCCCCCTAGCCTTCCTTCCTTACTGCCTTCTCACATTGCTTTCCCACCTTTGGGTCATCTGATATAATTACCCCCAGGTCCCTTTCCATTTTTATGTTTGCTTGCATGCATGTGCAAAAAACATAGTGCCATCATCTGAGTTTTCCGGAGGTGTGACACCCTGTCTTCCAATTCAGTCAGTGTGTTTGCAGGTGCGGCCATAGTTCCCAAATGAATACTGCAACTGTCTATGACAGCAGTTGAAAATGCAGTGCTGTACAGTTCAAAGGAAGAGCTAGGCTTCAGTGAGCAGCGATAAGATATCGCCTGCTCATGCGCGCCTCACACACACACACACACACACACACACACACACATATGCATATTGCATGCTCATGCTTCCACATCTTCAGTGTTTAGTAAGCCTAAGTAAATTGAACCCAGTGACAAAATGCAAGCTTCACACATTTTCATTGTGTTCAGTAAGCCAACACAAGTTAGACGCAAGTTCCGGTCAGAATGTCAGTATATCACAGTTATTTTTCAATAGCTCCGATTTTTATATTAGATACATACTAACATTGCACTGTGAACCAGTGATCAGAGTCATGTTTGGCCAATAAAAAAATAACACTGCCCCAGTGACAGTCTGACCAGAGCTTGTGTCTAATTTACTTGTCTTACTAAACAAACTTAAAATGTGCAAAATCACATATGCCCCCACAATGCAAAGCATCATGGGCTGCATATGCAAATCACCACTGAATATTATGCTGGTTCAACTTTAAGCAGAAATGCATGGTGCCAAAAGGCCTCTCACACAGTTTGCAAAGGGTGCCAACAGAAGATATAGACACGTGTTTCATCCTACCAGGACTCATTAGTATGCCTTGTCTGTTTGACACCCCAGTGGAATGAACCAGCTACCCTAAGATGGTCTATCTGGGTTATGTTGTGATGAACCCAATTAAAACAAAAAACAATATAAAAGACAAAGAACCTCTGTGTGCAAGCACTGAGGCAATGGTTACCCCAAAGGGTATTTTGCCCTTAAAATGTGGTGAGTTTGCAGAAATAAGGTTCCCCAGAAATAAGGTTTGGAAATCAGTGACTGGGGATTGAACCTGTGTGACCAGGACTAGGGGGCAATTGTGCTTTGGTTGGGAAATTCAACAAGGACCGGGACCTGTTGCCTGGGGATGGTACTGAGTAAAGTGGAAGAGGAAGTTCAGTGGCATTTACATTGCCAAGGTAATATAAGATATAGTTTTGTGGGTTGTTTTGCATGCCACATACTGTCTTGATGCCTCCTCTGCTTAAACAGTCCACACAAGACAGTCCTCAGGTCTGAACCCATGGATTACATGGCAGGGTTTCAGGATGTCGGCAAATCGTACCAGAAGGGAAAATGAGCGGTGGGATTCTGAGCATCGGGATTGTTCATAGTACCCACACAAAAGTGAACTGCTAAACTAGGAGAACTGCTATCGTGAAGATAAAATGTACTCCTGCCTCACAAAAAGTGAACTTTTTTTGCCTGGCAGTTATGTATTACTTACAAGTCCAACCAGAAAAAAGGAGCAGCATCTGTTGCAATGAATTGAAGCCAGGACACAGTACTTACATAAATAACTGGTAATTTATTGGAAAAGAGGTGCAATTCTGTGCATTTATGTAGGTTTTTTTTCTGTTATTCCTATGTCTGGTTTTATGCTGCTGCTATGAATTGTATCTCTTTTCCTATAAATTACCAGTTATTTATGGAAGTACTGTGTCCGGGCTTCAGTTTGTTGCAATGGGTGCTGTTCTTTTTTTCTGGTTGGACTTGTTTGGCTGTTACAGCACTGTTGCCATCTGTCCCTGGTGTTCTTTCCTTGTTTTTGCTGATATTACTTACACCTAGTTTTGAGGAAGGGCCAGCTCAAAGGGAAATGTTGCATGTCAGCATCTATCTGGGGTAAATAAAGTTTTTTTTTTAAAAATGCACAGTGAATACTTGTTTTTATGAATGGATAAAAAAAATTAGATGCTTACTGAAATCCATTGTTAATCTCTATTTTATAATAACCGGCCCAGAATTGCACAAATGCATTTCGTCAATGGAGCAGGTCTCTGTCCAGGAGGACATTACTGTTATTTTTAGCATGATTAAATTCCATAATGTTGTCCCCAGCAACTTTAAAGATCAATGGCAAAGCCCAGTGTCCTTACCCGAATAACAAAATAAAAACAAACAAACGTGAGAGCCATCATAAATAATACATTTGAAAATGCATTAGGAGCACACTTTTTTAAGGCATATGGGAGTAACCTGAAGGGTCTTTACTTTAGGCCTTTAGATACAGTGCCCCCTCTCCCCCATGGAGGAGCCTGAGAGAACCTACTGAATAGGTGTGAATCAAAATGGATCTCGAAATTGGGAGCCCTGATCCCATTGGGATTAAATGACTAGATAGACTTCAAAACATATTTGTAAATAAATATAAATTCTTTTGAATAAAACTGTTGGGGGTTATAGATTAATTTCCAGTGTGAATACTAGCCATGGATGGATGCATTTTGTCTGACCAGATAAGTAAACTTGTATTCAGCTCATACACGTCTTTTAAGTCTCTATTTTGAATGAAAAAGAATACATATATAAATTTATGACACACATTTGCCTGAAGTTCAGATGTTGCTCTGTCTTGAAATGAAGTTTTTGTTTCAAGTGGGAAAAATGAATAGTGGAACGGAAATATGAAATGTTGCTTTTATTTGCAATATGGTCACTATACCTTCCAGCTATTTGTGTAATATCAAAGCTGAATTTTGTTGTTACATGAGAACTGGCCAATGTGGATTGCACCAGTAAGACATATAAAAATTAATGGCGACCTTTTGCAATAGCAGGTGACCTCCGCTGCCGAGGTTCCACTGTTGTAAAATTGGGCTGATTTTGAGAAAACTAAAGGTTGTGTAGCACATAAACGATTTTACAAAAAATATTGGTACAGTTTTTTGTAATAATTCCTAGCTAATCTTACTTCATAATGGGTCCTCCTTTCTTTGTTGCCACACATCCAATAAATCAGACTGGCTGTTACAGAATTAATGTGTGTTCACACCGGCAAGCTATATAAAACAAATGGTGACCTTTCTGAATAGTAGACGACTTTCGCCAGTGGTGTTCCATAACTGTAATGTAAAACAGAATATGTCAAATATGTCAGATAGATCTCATTTTGAAAAAAACACGGAAAGATATGCAGCACATAAACGGTGTAACAAAATCTGAAGGTACACTCTTTGTAATAATAGGAAATGCTAGTTAATCTTATTTTTTAACAGGTTTACTGATTAATGTTGCTATACATCTAATAGGGCTTTCACATCGGGCTTTCTATTTACTGTTGTTCCACTCCTAATAAACTGGGCTGTTTTATACAATGTTGTATAATAAGAGTCTGAAACTTGGGGTAATAAAACAACGTGAAGGGGTCATTGACCTTTTGCAATGATTGATGACCTCCAATGTGAAAAAGCAGCCCTGGCAGAATAAATATAAAACTTAGCCCTGTTTCTTTTAAACATATTAATGGGATGCCCGATAATATCTTGTTTTAATACAAGAAGTTGGAATTTGGGAAAATGAAATCAGGTAAAGCGATCATGGACCCTACTGTAATGATTGGTGATCCCCAATGTGAAATCAGTTCTGGACAGAATAAATAAATACAAAATTCAGCCCTTTTGCAACAAGGCTCATAAATATTGCCTCTGTGTCACTTGTAGTGCCCACTGTTGTGGTTTCTAAGGCTGATTTTTGTGTACATATAAAACAATTTTATTAGAATTTTTTTTTTCAAAATTAACTAAAAGAATCTTGTTAATTAATCAGCTTAAGAGGAAAACTCACTGTTTGTATAATTGATTAATACTGGTGTATGGAATTTGATTAATTATGCAGGGTATTTAAACAGTGATGTTTGATGATTGACTCCAACCCCTGAGGAAGCCCCACATGGTTGGGTTACTGTGTAGGGGTGTTAGTCCTGGTAATGACATGCTGATTCAAAATAAAATATTCAGCTTCTGATTTATCTCAGCATACTCTGGTGTGTGCCCATTTCCTTCCTTGTTTACTCAGTGATTCTTTCCTATGCCTGCACCCTTGCTCTCCTCTCCACCGTGCCTGCTTCACTCTGTTTATCAGATGTACCACTATGTCGTCCTCCCTCACCTCTGCCATTTTCTTAGAGGACCATAGCAATCTCTTTTTCCTTCTGCCTTTACTCACTTCTGTTATGCAGAGGTTATTTGCTTTGGTTATACCCTCCCTTATTTTTGCCCACTGTGCCTCCAACCCTCTCTGGTAGTACCCCTTTCAAAGCAGTTTCTGAGGCAGTCCCCCATTTCTTGAAAATGAGACCTTCTAAAATCCAGGACCCTCATCTTCATGTGGTTAACCTCTGTTCCTGTCTTGATGTTAAACCACACTGTACAGTGATCACTGGTATCCAAGGGGCTGCCCACTGTGATGTCTACAATGCTGACCCTGTTTATAGGTGCTAAGTCCAGCACTTCCCCACCCCTAGTGGGCTACTTGACTAGCTGCCTGAGAAAAGCTCCTGCAGAGAGTCCAGGATGGCCCTACTCCTTGCAGAACCAGCTACTGGAAGGTTCACCTCCACATCTGGCAGACTGAAGTCACCAGCTAGCAGTACCTCCCCCTTACTGGCCATTCTGATTATGGCTTCCCCAAGTGTCATATCCTACTCTTCACTTGGTGCTGGAGGCCTGTACACTACAGATTTTGTCCCTGGAGCTTAGTAAGCCTAAGTAAATTGAACTCAGTGGCAAAATGCAAGCTTCACACATTTTCATTGTGTTCAGTAAGCCAAAGCAAGTTAGACATAAGCTCCAGTCAAAATGTCAGTGTGTCAGTGTTATTTTTCAATAGTTCCTGTTTTTATATTAGATACACACTAACATTGCACTGTGAACCAGTGATCAGATTTATGTTTGGCCAATAAAAAATAACACTGCCACACTGACATTCTGACCAGAGCTTGTGTCTAATTTACTTGTCTTACTAAACAAACTTAAAATGTGGTGAGTTTGCAGAAATAAGGTTCCCCAGAAATAAGGTTTGGAAATCAGTGACTAGGGATCGAACCTGTGTGGCCAGGACTAGGGGGCAAACGTGCTCTCCATGCACCCTCGTAAGTTCATGAATTTGTAATATTTTCAGTCCAGATTTTAACCACTGGCATTTTTCCCACACTTTCTTATGAACAGTACAGCTGTAATTTTTCACAACATAGCCGAAATGTGTTTTCGCACTTCCAGCGCAGAAATGCGTGGTCGCTGTGGGAAATCACTTTTCAGGACAGATTAAGAAAATCATAGTGACACTGTTCATGTGCAGAGGTCCCTAAATGCCTGTGCTGACAATCTGCTGTAAAAATCCCCAAACTAATTACATTACAGGTGTGCGTTGCGCAGTTTCTACGCAAGCTTGTGATCTTACCAGTTTTTTTAATATTTTCACTGCAGATTTTCAACATTGCCATTTTTATACCTCCCCATGAACAGTACAGCTGTCATTTTTTCACATCCTGTTCAAAATGTGTTTTGGCACCTGTGGTGCCAAATGGCATAGTCACTGTGCAAAATCGGCTTTCCGCTAACAAACTGATATTGCCACTGTTCATAAGGTGGGGTCACAAAAAACCCATGTTGAAAGTTTGGAGTGAAAATACCAATGAACGCCTGAGGCATTAGGGTTTCCGACCATAATGCCCCACCCTTTAGAGATTGACAGGCATCAGGGGGTGAATTAGGATTGTCGCCTGTAATACTCATACCATTCCACCCTCACATACACCCTGCAGCCAGTGAGAGGCATCAAGGTGTGCCTTGGACTCTTCAGCCCCAAAGTTCACCCAATTCTCCTATACTGCACCCATCTCACCATATTTCCTGATGAAATGGGGTGAGCATGAGGACCAAAGAACCCAGGCACACCGTGACACTTGTTGGTGTCTGCAGAGCAGGGTGTGGTGAAATGACATGGCCGATATGCGTGATGACCCAAAGGCACACCCCAATGCCTGTCAGTCTCTGCAGGGTGGTGGTGGGGTTGGCTTCAGTTCAATACTTCACTGCCATTCCTATTATGCAGCTGTCTAACTCCTACACTACCAATACCAATGCCAGCAAGCAAACATTCAGCATTGACAAATGCTTGTTACTGTTGTCAGTATCTCACATCTCATTGTGTACTCTTCCCCTGGGTTTTGTTTCCCAGGTGCATTACCTTGGACTTCTTTACATTGAATCTGAGCTGCCATGCATGTGACCATTCCTCCAACCTTGCCAAGTCCCTTACCATCCTTTCCACTCCATCTTGTGTATCAACCCTGTTGCAGATCTTTGTGTTGTCTGCAAAGAGACATACTTTTCCTTCCAGTTCCTCTGCAAGGTCACTTATAAAGACATTAAAAAGGACAGGTTGCAAGCCATTTGAAGACAGGAATCTTGTTTGTAGAGCAGCAAGCAGCTAACTAAAAGAACCTACTATTTTCCTACTAATTTAACACTTACATCTCATCAGGAGTCAGTTTCTGTTGAGATTAAGCAGACATATACTTTATTAGAAGTAGAAGGTGTCACATTTAGGGTTAAAAAAAGGAAAGAAAGAAAGTCAGTGTGTGTTCTGTGCTGGGAAGGATACTGTATCAACTTACTTTGCTAAATCAGTAGGAGGAGAAAGAGAGAGAGCTTAATTGAGGGTGTGGCTTAGACAATATAAAAGTAGGTGACTCCAATTACAACTTCCTGTTGCTAGCCATGCTGCTACAGATAACCACCAAATACTGATATAAGTCAAAAGTCTCTTACTTGAGTACTAGGGAGCCAGAGGCAGGAGTCTTTAAGAGGTGATGTCCATGGATCAAAGTGCAAGGGCGTATGCCCTTGAAATGAATGGAGTTATTTTTTATTACTATTTTATACATTATGATAGTCAGTTGGAGAATAATGAAGGCCACTGTTCTACTAACAAGGCCCTTGTTGTTAGTCGAGCAGTGGCCTTCATTAATCTCCATCTCTCCATCAATAATGTATAAAATAGCAATAAAAAAATACCCCCATTCATTTCAATGGTGCACACTCTCCTGCAGTCTCCCTTGCTCTATATCATAATGTGCCTGAGTGTGAGGATGTGGAGGTCAGCTCCACTGGAGGGGGCATAAACCTAACCATAGTGGGGCTCCAATAGTCTGTGCATACCATACCACTCAACTGTCCCTGAATGCAAGGGACAGCCCTCATTTTACAACCAAAAACTGCTCTGCTACTCATCCATCCCTCAAGGAAAACATGTTGCTCACACAGACGATGTTCAGTAAATTTAGACTTTATGGCAGGGGTGCCATTTTCAGATTTCAGCAGGGGGGGAGCCAACAACCAGTGGAAGCCATGTGCTAGTTAGTCCCTAGATGGCAAGCTCTAGAACATCTGGAACATCTCTAAAAGGTAAAACTTACCAGTATTTGTTATGACTGAAAAGTGATATGCAAATCAGGAAAAATTCAAATCTGTAAAGTTCATCTGTCTATACCCCAGAGCAGTGCATCAGATTTGGGCTTAAACCCATCCAGCTGCTAACCAATTGTTTTCTTGGCCGACATGCTGACCCTCTGGAAAAAAAAAACATTGTCCAGATTTCTCTCCCCGACTCCATTCAATACCCATCCCATATGGGTCATGAAGCTGCCCAAAGGTGCATAAATGTGAAATACACATCAATATTTCAGTCCTTCCTCCTTCCCCAATCCCCCTGTAAAAAAAAAAAATATTTACTTTTACCTACCCGGCCATCTGGCCAGAACCTGCAGCCTGGCCCAGTGTGCCACCAGCCCAGTTTTCAGTCCTTTCCTCCTCTGTCTTTCTGCCAGAAGCTGGATGCTAGAACCAATCATCCCTGATCCTCAATGTGCTCCATGACTAACTCACCTCACCAACCAAACCCACCCCTCCTGTGTTGCTTGCTTCTTGCTTGACTGCTGCCACACTGCACCGATCAAGGCCTTTGAAGGCTGCCGATACCACTATCACCACTGCTGCTAGGCCTAACTTGCTGCCATGGAGATCTGTGCTGTTTTCTTTGTGAAGCGAGCCTAGTAGAGTAAGTAGGTAGCCTAGTTTTGAGTTAGCTTCTAGCTCACCCTCTGCCCCTTCAGCTATCAGGGAAGACAGAGGCTCACTAAGAGCAGACCAACTAAAAAATACTGCCACAACACTGCTATTGTGAGTTCAGTGCTCATTGAGTCCTCCAAGCTGTAGTGTGCAGCCTATCTACTCTGTGGTGGGAAAGACAGTGTAACACTCACATGACTCATGTGCTCTTGCTTGGCTGGAGTTCCTCCACATCACATGTGATGGTGCCACCACTAATATGTGGAGAGAGTGGATAACACAATACAAACACAGTCGAGTCAGGAGTACAGCTGCAGCGTGAGTGCACACAGGCTTGGGGGGGGCACTTATTATGCATAAGATTAAATTAACATCTATGTATCAAATGTAATGCCATTATTGCCACACCATAAGAACAACCTAGGCAGGAATGTGGGGTGGGCAACTGCCCCCTCTGCCCTACCTAAATGGCACCCCTGCTTTATGGTAGAAATTCATTCTCAGGTGCTAATATCAGTACAAGTAAATACAAAGGTTTCCACTGTGTTCTGAGGTACTGTATCTCCATATTTCAGGATGTGTCCGGATCATTGTGAGGAATAGTGTCCCTCATTGCCCCTTATTTTGAGTGTCCATGTCCCTTATTTCAGTGACAAAATGTGAGATATGGTGCATGCTTTTAACACCCTACTCAGCACAAAGAGTGCTTGGCCATAGTGTAAATGCTCCACCATACAGAATGACAAAGGGATAGTAAGTGAGCAGAAACAGTCATGGAGAAAAATATTTGTAGCACTAAATATGCATAAGGGGATTGCCATGGCCCAAAACATCTGGAATGGGGGATGTTGACTGACTATATCCTAAGCATTTAATGCAGTAAGCAAACAATACTTTACAAATTAATGGCAATTTAATGACACAAATCAAAAGCCCTTAAACAACTTACAAAAGGATCAGAATTAATGAGTTTACCTAACTTAAATGGGAACTCAATAAAAATGTATTTTAATGACTCTAATTGCTAGCAGTAGTATGAGAAATAGAAATGGCATACGGTCATATAGTTGCCGGAATATTAGCCGCGGATACAATGGTGTGGTCATTTAGACGAAAATACGTGCTGTCACCGGTAGAGAGGTCGCAGGCAAAAAGGAGCTGTAGCTACTGTTTAGTCGCGATGGCTAAACTGCGACGTTTTGTACCATTACAGATGAACGGTTTAAATACAAATACTTTTGTCCCAGACAAGAACAGGGAAAAATGTGTTTTTTATGCAGTCAGCCGCTCCTTCAAATTCCAGTCAATAGGTTTAGAGGGTACAGTGGAAGCTAGCTGTTAGTCCCTATGTGGTCTTCAATAGATGGGTTTAGCAGGAGGATCAGGGACAATGAAGACCATACAAGCTCACTCAAAGATTGGAGGGATAAAATGACTTGGAAGGGTGCTCGCCTTTTTGTTGTTACTAAATTGATTGTGGCAGGTATTCGATTCCGCATGTTATAGCCCTCCAAACTGACAGTACAGCATAATCTGATACCCTGAATTATCTATGAACCTTAAACCGGTATGGAACCTTCATCGGGAGGCTCTCTACAGTTCAATATTTTTAATTCAAAATACAGGTTCAGGAGTTTGGTTTAGAGGGTACAGTGGAAGCTACAGTGGAGTAGAGTACAGTGGAGTTCTAAGAAGACAAGTCGGTGACTTTTCGTCCTATTTTCTACATTTTTAGACCGTGACTTTCAGTAATCTCAACTGCATTGAATTTCAACAATTTTGTCTGGCATTCTTAGGTCCCGACTACCATTTGTCCATGACTATTTGTCCGGCGGCAATACAGCAGCTCACGAATAGAAACTGATGCATTTTTCTAGATGAGGTTTGCACCAGTTTAGCTGGTGCGCACCAGACAAGCATGCAGCATGTGAACCTAATGTGAGTTTTAAATGACGTTCACACCAGCTTAACTGCTGCACTCACGTCAAGCGTGCAACACATGAATCTGATGTAATTTTTAGAAGATGTTCACACCAGCTTACCTGCTGCACACATTTCAAGCTTGCAGCATGCTAACCTAATTTGCTTTTTAGACCTGGCTTGCTTAGGTTCACTTAGTGTATGCGAACTGCATGTAAACATTGCACAATTAAGTATGTGGCATGCATTCTGCATCCACACAGCAGACTTATACTTTTGTACACCTTAGGCAGAGTGCCTTCCACCTCTGGGTGTGCATTGTGACGCACAATGCACAAACACCAGAGTATCAAATTGCACTTATGAAAGGGTCCATATGCAATTACATAGAAGAAAAAACAACATTTTTAAATTATCAAAGAAAAAAAGTGAGAATGTATGTAAAATAGTTCCTCCATAGCCTGGTGACACTAGGGGGTACTAAGAGGAAAAACAACTTTTATGAGGTTTAATAGTTTAATAAATCATTCAAGCAGAGAGTTCTTAGAGCAGTTTCAGTAAAACTATGGGCTTAATTGTGACTCAGGAGTCGGAAGGTAGGAGTATGTCTCAGTACTAAGCTCTAATATACTGGGGGAAGAAAGAGAAGTGTGCAGTTTGACAGTGTGGAGGGTTGCCCAGTTGCCCAGATGCAAGTCAAAACAGAAAAGTTCTTGTACAGCAACACAGAGGAGTCCTTACAGTGCCAGCAATTAATGTGTCCAGTACTGTAGGGTGTTGCAAGACCGTGATTACCTCGACTGTCTTGCCAGCAGCATGTTACCATCTGTGGTAGCGAGATTTATCACAATACCAGTGGTCAATATCTAGGTGGCTGATTTTGCTGGGTGAGGAGATCAGGGGATATGAGTTATGTGTTATTATGTGTAAGTCAGTTTTTTTATTTTGCAGGATCAGTTTATTTGTGTTTTGTTGAACTGTGCAGTTTTTCTAGTTTTTATTACTTTTTGGTTGCGTGATTGGGGTGAACTGGAGAATTGGCTGGCATTTAGGTGATCAAGTGGCCAAGTGAGTAATGTATTCAGCATGTTGAAAAGTAAATACCATTACAGTAACTAAAAGGAGAAAAAAATGAAAGCTACTTGTTTACTGGGTTACTGATGATTGTGGAAATGTTGACGTGAGAAGATTCTGGCTTTTTGGAGTACCTGATGTTTGGCTAACTAACTGAATAAAATGACTGCCTTTTTAATTAATGAAAATTTTATGGATTGGCACAAGGATTTCTTAAGGTGCTGCACCCTGGCTGGTGGGACTTGTTTTACCTGTGCACTGTGCTCTCACAGTGCGTGGGTCCTAGCCAATTAGGACACAGCATTTTCTTTCCCCATTTCATAAATCTATTTCTTGTCACTTAGAACACGTTATTGCACTAAGAGCATGTTATTTTCATTTAGAATCTGGAAATGCTGTAGAATGCAGAGGACAATGGGTGAGACAGAGGGCCCGATTTTAAAAGCAGTCAGATTGACACAAGTGGCTTGTGTCAAAAGAGTTTGATGCAAGAGGTGACCTGTATCACAACTTGCATCAAATATGGTTTGACAATGCAGCCTGCATCAGATCTAGATACTGTTGCGCCAGACCTTCCTTTGATCAGAGTTGCATTAAACAACCCAGTGCACCAAGTCACACAGAGGCTTGTGCCACAGCAGGGCTGCAACATCCACTTTTTGGGGATTTTACAATCCCTGCCATGGATGCAGCAAAGGGCACCACTAAGACCAGCCAGGAGGTTGTCTAAGTGGCTTGTGCAATTGGGATGGGGTATTACGGGGGCAGTAGGGGTGCACTAGGGGCATGGGAGGTGGCAGTGGGGTAGTCGAGGACAACTGTGCATTAGCCACAGTGATGTTGCACCTGGCAAGGTGTGTTTCCAGTGTGAAGCAGTATGTACAATAAACATAACGTGCCTGGCAGTGTAACGGACCCTTGATCTCCAATCTCACCTAATAACAATGTGCTAAGTGTTCCTAATGATCTAGTGCCCCCCCACCCCATCAGGTAGTGTCCCACCACCCTGCCCCCCCATCCTGCATCAGACTCAGTGTCCAGCACAGCCCTCCTCTCACCACTACCATTGGCCACTGTCTGAGCTCTCAGTGAGTGCATACTTTTATACAGCATGTACTAATTGATTGACTGCTGCTTTCATTCAATGAGTGTATACTGTAAACAGTATGTGCTCATTGAGAGCTCAGTTGGTGGCCAGCCATGGTGGTGAGAGAAGGACTGCACTGGTTGCTGGTTCCAGTTCAGGATGTGGGGGAAGTGGGGTGGTGGGACACCACCTGATGGGATGGTGGGGTGGAGGAGCCACTAGACCAACAGGGAGAGTTATCACATTGTTATTGGGGGAGATCAGGGATCAGGGTTTTGCTAGACTACCAGGGAAGTTATATAATTTTACTTGGAGAAGATCAGGGACTGGTGGTGGAGGGGCTGCTAGATCACCATGGAAGTTATGTTTATTGTACTATTACTGCACACTGGAAACACATCCCGCTGGGTGCAACATGACTCTGGCTGATACACAGCTGACTCTGACACCCCCACTGCCACCTCATGTGCCTCTTATGCCCCTGTCACCCTCCTGGCTTGCTGTTTTATTTATTTATTTATTTATTTATTTATGTATGTATTTATTTATTTATTTATGTATTTGGAAACCAGGTGAGTGAACTGATCCAAAGGACCGATTTCAGTCATTACCTGGGCCACACAGGTGGCAGCAAGCATTCTTTTTTTTTTTTAAATTTAAGTTTATTGATTTTCCGATAACAGAACAACCAACAACATATGATAAAGATAGCAGTTCAGAAGCTAACATGGCATAACATAAACAGCAACACAAAAAAGAAATGAAAAAAAAAACATAAAGTAAACCTCTCCCCCCTCCCATCCCCTGCCCTTCCACCCACCCCCCCAACTGAGTGTGCTGAACACAAGACAGTACTGATCTGGATATTAGGAGCAGTAATCACCCTGAGAATAGACAAACCTCCGATTAACAGCAATGTAAACATCAACATAAGAGCAAGCAGAAAAAATGAAATCACTACTGGCGTCAGAGAGGAGGCCAACAATCACTGATGAAGATATAACGAGTATAATTTACCCCACTTCTTTTGAAACAGATCCATACAGTTGCTTGAGCTGGCTATCAACCTTTCAGCATTAAGACAGGCAGAAAGCTCGGTCAACCATTCAGCATAGGACAGGGTCACTTGGTCGGTCCAATGCCTAAGGACCAGTTTCTTAACCACAATAGAGACCATGGCCATATGGTATCGACGTTCCACACTGTCTATATTAGTGTAATCTCCCAAAATACAAATCTCGGGAACACAAAAATTTGAGAGACCCAGTAATGGATCAAGATTGTCTCTAATTGAGGACCACAGAGGGGCTACCTTGGTACACTCCCAAAAAATATGCAGAGAGTCTCCTTCGCCCTGCTTACATCTGGTGCAGAGGGAATGAGAGAGCTTATTGAGTTGAAATAACTTCTTGGGGGTGTAATACATATTATTAACAATATAGTATTGTGTTAGTCTTAGTCTGTCCTGGGTATGAAATTTATGAAGATCCCTCCATATGCTGGTCCAGCTCAAATTAGAATCAGGAAACGAAGAAGACCAGATACTAGCACCTACAATGGGCTCCAAAAAACTTAAATCTAAGAGAAAGGAGTAAATTAACGAGATGGGATGTGATTTGGAAGCAAGTGTTAGAATTTGAGAAAGAAAAGGGTGGACCTTCGATTCTTTAAAGTGAGTACCAAACTTCTCCACCATTAGGTGCCTCAATTGGTATACTTTGAAAATTTTAATGTTGGGAATAGCATACTTACCCAGAATATCTAATGAGAGAAGGAGAGATCCTTGGTCATAGAAATGCTCCAGATTGGCCTCTTTAATTTATGGAAGCCAGCCAGAGTAATCATTGAGTTGCCCAACCTAATATTAGATTGGCATAACCGTTGACCTAAGTCTTTCTCGAAAAATATTAACAAAACGCAGACATTGTGAGAAGGATTTATGGATAAAAGAATAGTCTGATCAGTTATCCACTGTGAGAGAATAGAGGAGGAGTATAAAAATAGCATAGGGATCAACTCCCGAGTCCAAGATAATCGACTTCTCAATCTGGAGCCATATCGGAGAAGAGGGATCAGGGTTGGTGGTCAGCCATCTCCCTAATTTAGCAAGATGCGCTGCCCAGTAGTAGAGCAGTAAGTTAGGAAGTCACAGACCGCCTTTATCTCTAGGAAGGGTTAGCTTAAGAAACGAACACCGGACACCCCTACCCCGCCAAATAAAATTTGAGAACATCACATGGAATTGCTGCAAGTAGGAAATAGGCAACCAAAGATTAAGTAAATTTAGGGGATAGAAAATATGAGGAAGGATGTTCATTTTAATGATATTAATCCGACCCCAGAGAGAAATAGGAAGGGCGGACCACCTCTGCAAATCTTGCTGAATATGACATTTGAGATCATCTAAGTTAAGTTTCTTAAGTAAGAAGGGATTAGTTGAAAAATGGATCCCTAAATATTTGATAGATCTGGGGGACCACCTCATACCAAAGTTGGCGAGCTCCTGTTTATGCGTATAATTGTTCAATGGGAAAATCTCAGACTTGGAAACATTCAGTTTGTATTGAGACAGAGCCCCATAGTGTTTGATAACATCTAACGCAAACCTAAGGGAGTCCACAGGATGCACAATATGCAAGAGTATATCATCTGCATACACAGAAAGAACCAGCTCCTGCTGATGTAGTGGACACCCTTTAATAAGTGGGGAGGATTTGAGTTTAATAAGTAGGGGTTCCAGGTATAGGTGAAATAAAAAGGGTGAAAGTGGACAACCTTGCCTAGTACCAGTATACAACCGAAACGGCGAAGAGAACAGGCCATTACAATATATCCTGGCCGAAGGGCATTTGTAGAAGGTCTGGACCCACTTCAGAAAGGGAACTGGAAACCCCATCCTAGTCATCACCGGCCAAAGGAAGGACCAATCCACTCGATCGAAGGCCTTCTCAGCATCTAATGAAACTAAGGCTATGGGAGATTGAATTGTGCTGGCATACTGGGAAATGTGAGAAAGAGTCCTCAGGTGATTCATGGGATCGGGAGTGCACAAAGCCAACCCTGTTCTGGACTGAGGAGGTGGCCCAGACCTTCCTAATCCGCTCAGCCAGGATTTTAGAAAGAATTTTCATATCATAATTTTGAAGCGATATAGGCCGATAGCTCACCGGATCAGCAGACGTCTTACCTGGCTTGAGAATCAGAATGATAGTGGCTTCCAAGAGCGTAGGATCTATGACAGGGGAAGAAAAGAGATACTCATAGAGTTTAAGAAGTATAGGGGTGAGTTCTCTAGAGAAAGTCTTATAAAAGTTGGAAGGAAAGCCGTCCAGACCAGGAGCTTTATCAGGAGTTATAGAAGCAATGACACTCTCAATTTCAGAAAGAGAGATAAGGGCGCTTAGAGCTTCCTGATGAGATGGCAGAAGTTGAGGAATATCCACATCTTCCAGATACGATGCGATATCTAAGAGAGATGCAGGGGATATGGGCGAACTGTAGAGATCTCTATAGTAGTTTTCAAAAAGTCGCACAATTCCTTTGGGGGAGGTTTCGTGGAGCCAGCAGGTGTTTGCAAGGCCGGAATTATTCTAGAGCTCTCCAGAGTACGAAGCCTTAAAGCTAAAAGTCTGCCGGCTTTTTCTCCATGATCAATATACCTAGCCTGAGTTTTGAGGAGACAGTATTCCGCTCTTTCTTTAAGAAGGTCAGAATACTCATTTTTTCCCGCCAGGAGGGCTTCTAAAGAGGACAGCGGCAAGACAGAAGGATAGGCGGTCTCCATCTCTTTAATTTTATTCAGTAAGGAAAAAGCTCATGCCTGTCGAGCCTTTTTCCTAGCTGAGGCAAGTTTGATTAACTCTCCTCTGAGATAACACTTTAGGGAACACCACACAAAATCAAATCTCGAAGTAGAGTCAAGGTTGTCTGCCAAAACAAAGAGATTAGGGATTTTATTTTATGCCACCGTATCTACATCCTTAAGCAGCTGGGTATTGAGCCTCCAAGTAGTGTCCCGCTGGAATGCAGGGTTCGGAGAGATTCTAATCCAGACCACTGCATGGTCAGAGAGAACTATCGGTTCAATACCAGACTGAAGATAACCCGGGAGAAGAGACTTGCTAATTAAAATATAGTCAATTCTAGACCATGAACCATGGGATTGGGAAAAGAAAGAGAAAGCATGGAGAGAGGGATAGGAAATCCGCCAGGGGTCACACAGTCCTAACATGTGGGAAAAGTCTTGGAGAGCCCTCTGTATAGGAGTAAAGGCCCGATCAACTTGGGGGTCCTTATCTAAGGAACAGGACGGCAGAACATTCCAGTCACCCCCCAAGATTATCTGCGAGGGAAGTAAGGCACTAGCTTTACCCGCTAGAGTCATAAAGAATTCGGGATTACCTCCTACAGGCCCGTAGACAGAACCCAGGACTACAGTGTGCCCATTCAAGAAGCCCCTGACCAGAATAAACCTCCCGTCTGGGTCCTCGACTATTATATCCTTCAAAAACATAATATGCTTTTTAATGAGTATAGCCACCCCTCTGCTAGAACTAGATCCACTTGCCATATAAATTTGGGAAAAACCAGATCGGGATAACCATTTAACTTCGGTGCTAGCTAAATGGGTCTCCTGGAGGAATAACACCTCTATCTGCAGCAAAGCACAGTGGTTAAACATTTGAACTCGTTTGACCTTCTCTCTGAGCCCACGCACATTCCATGACGCCATTTTAATAGCTCCTATAGCCATTTTAACACCAAAATAAGGAGGTAGTAATTAAAACATCCTGAAGCAAACCCGAAAAAGGAGCACACCCAGATCCCTAAATCCCACATAACCCAAGCCTGCCGCCAAGAGAGCTGAATAAGTAACATCAACCCACTAAGAACCACTATCCCTAAAGTACATCTCACCCAATATTGAAATAGGCAGCCTAGTCCCCCCCCCAAAAGAAAGCAACCCCCAACCCAAACCTTCCAACTATGTACAATGCCATGCCAGGCCCAAAAGATGTTGCCCCCAGGATGTAGAGACCGGAGTCCTGGGCACCAGCCCCCAAAGGCGAGTCCAAGAAACCTCATCACACAGGACCTTTGAGGGAGAAAGAAACCAGACATTTAACAAGCAAGAGAAACTCTTCCAAATCCAGACCAGAAAACTAATGGGACCCCAGCGAGGGGCTGAACTAGCAAACCCCTTCCATAGGTCTCACATTCAGCTGTCGCCAGACTCAGGGGCCTAAATGCAAAGAACCCCCCCCAACCCCAACCCCTGTTCATTAATTAAGGTCTTAACAATAACCGATCCATTTGTAGCATACACATCTTTACTATTTAGAGCATAAAAAGGGACAAGTAAGGAGAGAACATCCCAGAGAGAAGCCCTACTCACCCCCTGAGACAAACGGGGACAAGGGATTCTTGAGTGAGCAGAGCAGGCCGCAATACGGGAGGCTTGTCTTCAACCAGACAAACATTGTTCCCGGGGGGTGCTATTTAACAACAGGACCAAGACTGGTCCTACACCTAAAACCAGCACCCCCAGGAAATGCAACCCCAACAGTGAGTTTCAGGTGATGGCAAACAGTCCCACCCACCCGCCCAGAACCCCACCGCCCGACCGCCCAGCACCATCAAGGGTGACCCAGGCAGGTAGGACATAATGGGGTGAAGCCAAGGGGGAGAGGCAAACAGGGAGACAATGGCATCTTAGATGAGGGTAGACACAGTTAGCAGGACAGTAAACTACACCCAGTACATTGCCCAAAGAAAAGGATTAACAGTCAATATCACAGTCTCAGCCATTTGTTTTAAAAAGGTTAGGGAGTCTGCTACTAAGGTCCTTGTGAGCCGCATCCGGAGAGTCAAAGCCATAAAAGACGCCACCAATTGAAACTTTGAGAGAGGCCGGGTACACCATCTTAAATGGGATCGATGCAGCAATCAGTTTCTGAACAATCGGGTGAAACGCAGCCCGCTTCATTCTTGTCTCTTTGGGAAGGTCCTGGGCTATCCGTAACTTTGCTGACCCCCACATAATCGCCTGCAGCTCTCAGGATTTACTGAAAACGTGCTGCCTCTCAATATAGCTGAGAAACTTCACTATTATAGGCCGTGGGGGGGAATCAGGTGGAGGCCTAGGCCTCAGCGATCGATGTGCCCTCTCCAGATGATAACTTGGGTTGATTGGTGAGGGGCCTACAGTTTTAAGAAGAACGCGCTGTAAGAAGGCTATCAGATCTTGCCCCTCTTCTAATTCTGGCAGGCCCAAGACGAAGGTTATTTCTCGACACGCCCTCTAGATCTTCGGTTTTCAACTGAGCCTTTAACCTGTTGGCCAGGCCAGCTATCTCCGCTTTCGCATTCTCCTTCCACTGCTCCAAAGAAAATACCTTTGCTTCTACATCCGATACTTTGTGGTTAAGGAGGAGAGGTCCCTCGCAGGGACTTTAGATCCGTGGTGATATCCTGGAGGATCTCCCTTAATGGGGCCAGCTCCTGCATAAATTTATCCTCCGTGAGAGGCACATTTGAACTCCTCTCACCGGTCTTTTCCGGCGCTACACCCGCTTGGTTGCGTGACTTCTTGGCTAGCTTCTCTGGGGTCGCAGGGCGTGTAGCCGTATGCGGCCTGTTTTTTATCCACCTCCATCTCTCTATAGAGCTGGGCAGAACCGCGGCCAATATCCACTAAAGCTAACAAATGAGGGTTAGACAGACCCCTCCTGGTATATTAGCTAGTTTTGTAGTGGTTGGATCGCGGAGTTTGGCAGTTAGGACGGCAGAGGGAGAGAGCTCTAAGCCCCTGCTGCCATTCAGCCAGCTGTCATCACGTGACTCCCCAGCAAGCATTCTACAGAAACATAGAAACATAGAATTTGATGGCAGATAAGGACCACTTGGCCCATGCAGTCTGCCCATTTCCCTACCTGATGGATAAGCTGCAGACTCTAGTTAATCAACAGCTTACTTCCTCCTACCCCCCACTACAATTGCCTTATGCCTGTCCCATGCATTCTTGAATTCTCCCACTGTTCCTGACTCCACAACCTCCTCAGGAAGACTGTTCCATGCATCCACAACTCTTGCTGTGAAAAAATACTTTCTAACATTACCTCTGAGCCGTCCCCCCTCTATCTTCAAATTGTGCCCCCTTGTTCTTGCACATCTCTTGTTTTGAAAGATACTACCCTCTTGTACCTTGTTAATTCCCTTGAGATACTTGAAAGTTTCTATCATGTCCTCCCTCTCCCTCCTTTCCTCAAGGGTATACATATTAAGCTGCTTTAGTCTCTCCTCGTATGTCTTCTGGTGCAGACCTTGCACCATTTTGGTTGCCCTCCTCCAAACAGCCTCCAGTCTGTCTATGTCTTTGCGATGATGGGGTCTCCAGAATTGCATGCAGTACTCTAGATGGGGTCATGCTAACTGTCTGTAGAGAGGGATAACAGCTTCCAGTTTTCTACTGTTGATGCCTCTCCCTATGCATCCCAGTATCCCACAGCCCTCCTTACTGCCTTCTGACATTGCTTGCCCACCTTTAGGTCATCTGATATGATTACTCCTAGGTCTCTTTCGATTTTTGTTGTTGTTATTAACTCACCTCCCATTGTGTACTCTTCCCCCTGGGTTTTAGTTTCCCAGATGCATTACCTTGCACTTCTTTGCTTTGAATCTGAAATGCCACATATTTTACCATTCCTCGAACCTTGCCAAGTCCTTTTTCATTCTTTCCACCCCACCTTGTGTATCAACCCTGTTGCAGATCTTTGTGTCATCTGAAAAGAGACATCCCTTTCCTTCCAGGTGCTCTCCAATGTCACTTATAAAGATATTAAAGAGGACCGGTCCCAGTACTGAACCCTGCGGTACCCCACTAGTTACCCTCCTTTCTTCACTGTGGAATCCGTTTACTATTACCTTTAGCATCCTGTTGTCCAGCCAGCTTTTTATCCAGGCTACCACCTTGGGACCCACTCCAAGGTTGACTAACTTGTATATTAATCTTTTGTGTGAGACAGTGTCGAATACCTTGCTAAAATCTAGGTAGGCCATATCCACAGCCCCTCCCTGGTCTACCTCTTTGGTCACCCAGTCAAAGAAATCTATTAGGTTTGTCTAACATGACCTTCCTATTGTGAAACCATACTGCCTTGGGTCCTCTGCCCCACTGGCCTCTAGGTACTCAACAGTTCTTTCCTTCAGAAGTGATTCCATCATTTTCCCTACCACTGAAGTCAAACCAACTGGTCTGTAGTTTCCTGCCTCTGCCCTGCTCCCACTTTTGTGAAGTGGAATCACATTTGCCCTCCTCCAGTCCTCAGGTACTACTCCATCCTCCCATGACTTGTTAAAGATAGTAGTCAGTGGTGTTACTAGTTCTACGCTTAGTTCTTTTAGTATTCTTGGGTGAATCCCATCAGGCCCCATTGCTTTGCCCACCCTCAGTTTCAAGAGTTCTTTAAAACCCTTTCTTCTGTCAAAGGACTGGTATCGACCCCTCTATTCAGAGTTTCTCCCTTGTTTGGTTAAGGTACCTCCCTCTCCTCATCCATTGTGAATACTGAGAAAAAAATATTAATTCAGTATCTCTGCTTTTTCACTGTCACCTTCTTCCCACATTCCTTCCCCTTTATTAAGTCTCTGTATCCCTCCCTTAGTCTTTCTTCGCTCTCTAATGTACCTATAAAAGGTTTTATCCCCCTTCTTAACAGAGTTGACTATCTTTTCCTCAGTTTGTGCCCTTGCTATTCTGACTGCCTCCCCTGCCTCCTTCTGCTTTAACTGATAAAGTTCTCTGTCCTGCTCCTTCTGTGTTTCCTTATATTTCCTGAATGCTATCCTTTTCTCCTTAACCATTCCTGCCACCTTTTTTGAAAACCATAGTGGTTATTTCCTTCATTTCGTTTTATTGATTTGCTTCACACAAAGGCTTGTTGCTTCTGCGATGGCTGTTTTGATTATTTACCTTTGTTCCTGCACCCCTCCTTCTTGCCCATTTGCTAGTGCTTTTCTGAGGCACTCTCTCATTTTCCCAAAGTCAGCCTTCCTAAAGTCCAATACTCTTGTTTTTGTATGGCTTGACTCTGTGGTCACTTGTTCCCAGATGGCTAGCCACTTCTAAATCTGAGATCCTTTCTCCTTCCCCATTTTAGAGTACCAGGTCTAAGACTGCTCCCTCCCAAGTGGGTTCCAGCACTAGCTGTCTGAGGCATGCCCCCTGTAGGGCATCAAAAATGACCCTGCTCTTGGATGTGCCTGCAGCAAAGGTAATCCAGTTGACATCTGGCATATTCAGGTCCCCCATCAACAATATATCCCCTTTTTCTGCCATTTTAAGGATGCCTTCTATCATTTCCTTGTCCATTTCCTCCCCCCGAGATGGGGGTCTGTACACAACCCCCATGCAGATTGTGGTGCCATTTCCTGTCTCTTGGGTGACCCATAGTGACTCATCAACTTCCTGTTTACTCTTTAGTTCTGTTGCTTTAATCCCTTCCCTTATATAGAGAGAGCTACTCCTCCTCCTCCTCTTTTACCCACCCTGTCCCTCCTCCTGTAGACTGTGTGTCCTGGTATGTTGACATCCCACTCATGGTTCTCTGTGTACCATGGTTCAGTGACTGCCACAATATCCAGGCATCCCTCTTCCATCAAGGCCACTAGTTCAGGGAGCTTGTTGCACAGACTGCAGGCATTGGTACTCACCACCTTCCATTTATTTTTTGTGGCCTTACCCCTTTTAGCCCCATCCCTGTCCTTAACACCTTTTTCTGCATTTATCCCTGTCCTGCTCCCTACGGACTTCTCTACCTTAGTGTTTATCTCTTTACTGCGCTTTGTGGGGGGAGGCTGGGATTTCCCTACTCCTTTTCAGTGCCTCCCCCCTTGACTAGTTTAAATGCTTGCCAATGAAGCATTTAAACCTGTCACCTAGGATCCTGGTTCCCCCTCGGACAGATGCAGACCATCGCGCCAGTATAAACCTGCATCCCTCCAGTTGGCTCCCCAGTCCCCATTGAAACCAAAACCCTGAGCTCCACACCAGTTTTTAACCATTCATTGAATCCCATGGTGCAGAATACCCTAGCATCATCATTGCCATAAACAGGCAGCACCTCTCAGCGCCACAAACTCCTCTTGCACTGCTCTGATCCCATTCACAGCTAGGTCATTGGTCCCTAGGTGGACAGTGACATCCAGCTCTCTCCCTCATGCAGCTGCTTCCGCAATACTGAGGATTCACTTCCTGTCCCTCCAAACCATGGTGCCAGGCAGGCACCTTACCTCCCTATCCCTTTCCTCCCCCACTTCTACTCCCTAATGAGTGAGTCCTCCACCAGGAGTTGTTTCCTTCCCCTGTGAGGTCTTGTGCCACCCTCCTGTGGGTCTCCTTTGTGGAGGTTCCCAGCATCCTCCTTGGTCTCCACTGTAGGAGCCTCCATAGAGGAACCACTCTTTGCCAGAACAGCATATGAATTGTGGAGAGGTACAGCTGGAGGGATGCACCTCTGTTCCACCACCCTCTCCCTCCCTGAGCTCACCTTGGTCCAACCACTCCTCTTTCTTGGCAACCTCTGAGGTACTGGTGGTGGCCCTGATAGTCCCTGGGTGGGGGAAGAGGTTTCACGAATCCTAGCCAGGTCAACCTCCTCCCTCAGACCAGAGAGGTGCCTGCAAACAGGGCAGCATCACAGGCTCCAGAATGTCTCCCGGAACACGGCTGCCCCACAGCCATTGCACTGCACCACTCCCATCTTGATTTATTTTGTGTCCCCTTTCCTGTTGCTTTGTATGCTTACTGTCTCCTCCCTCTATGTACTTTTACAATTACTTTCCTACTGCCTATGTGCTCTTACAACTCTCACCTTTCCTGTTCTGGGACAGGAACTTCCTGTAGTCTTCAGTAGTCTCCTTCTTCCGTGCTTGGATTCAGACCTCCAGCAGCCAGGGGGGGGATAAAGAGTTATTTTTCTTTTAGGTTCCTTCAAGGTTGCTGAAACTAATGTGTCTCAGTGATCCTTCCCTTCCTACTGCCAAACAGGAAGTTCCTGTTGTCAGTCAAATTCAGTGGCTATAAAACTAGAACTGGCTATGAGTGGGAAGGAGGGCAATTAGTAAAAAAATCTGTAGTTCTAGACTGCTGTCTTGCTCTGAAACCAAAGTTTTTTTCTGTCAGAAACAGCAGGAAGCTGTAACTGGAGACAGCTGCTTTTGTACTGCTAAGTTGCTTTGCCATACCCTCAATTAGATTCACCCTCTGCTCTGACTATGTAAATTAGGCTGATACAGCTCCCTTCCTCAGAGAAACACTCAGTGACTTTCTTCTTTTTTTTTACCTAAATGAGACCCCCTTTCTAAATAGAGTATATGTTTGCTTAATCCAAACAGGTACTAACTCCTGTTGCAATAGAAGTGATTTATCAGTAAAAAATCTGTAGCACTAGACTGCTGTCTTGCTCTGAAACCAAAGTTTCTTCTGTCAGAAACAGCAGCAGAAGTAGTAAAATACAGAAATATGATCACATAACAGATACAATGTAGTTAAGCTAATAACGATACAAAGCAACTATCAAGCAGTACAAGGTGAAGACATGCGTTAAACAGGAGGATTCAAAGTCATTGCACAAATAGCTGCCAGTAGATATATGCTAAATGTGGCAAAAAATACATCTCACACAAGCTAACATGCCTAACAGAGGTCAAGAGAGAGAGAGAGAGAGAGAAAGAGAATCAGAGACTGATAAGAGAGTAGGACAGGACAAGGGAGCAACAGTACTAGGGAGCAAGAATACATAGAAGAGCAGAGATAAGCAAGGCAGGGACAGATTTTGACCTTATGACTGTGCAGAGAAACAGTTGCAAGTGGATTCAGTCATGAGCCAGGATCTTAGGTTAGATTTAAAGGAGAGGTGGGAGAGGGACACGCAAACAGATGACGGTAACCTGTTCCATAGGGATGGAGTGGAGACAGAAAAGGTTTTCCTTCCCATAGCAGTGGTAGTATGAGGGACTATAAGTGGAGGGATGGGGGAGGCCCTGAGGCCCTGAGGCTCCTAGAAACCACCCTATATGTTAACAGTGAAGTGTAGGGTGACAGCTGTTTGCTCCTGAATGCATTGCCCATTAGGTAGCCCAAGGCATAATCAAAAAACCTTGTAGTGGGAGCCACACTAGGGATTGGCAGAGTACACAGAGGTGGGTAGAATGGGTGACTAGGAGAACAAAGTGACAGATACAATTGTAAGTTGTATTTAGTCAAGAGCATAGGGTAGCGGGCATAGAGGAGTAGACAGGGGAAAAGTAATCGAGAAGTAGTAGTAGGTTCCCTTGCACAATAGCAAGGCAAACTTCAGGTGATAATAGCTGTTTGATTCAGTAGGTGGCACCTAATGTTTGGTGAATTTTCCACACAGTGGTATTTATATGTTCAGCAAAAGTTAGGGAGGGGTTGAGAGTGACACCTAGATATTTGAAGGTGAGAACATTTTCCAGGGTTGGGCCCGATGGGGTGAGTACCAGGAGGGAGTAGGCAGATTTGGCAACCTTGGCTAGGAATGGTTTGTAGCCAAAGAGCATGGCTTTCATTTTTTTTACATTAACAATGAGTTTGTTGGCAAGGAACCATTGGTGTGCAGAGGCACAATTTAGTGTGAGGGTGGCTGTGATTGATTCAAGTGAATTGTCGCTATGGTACAGGACAAGGTCATCTGCATGAAGGAGGGCATTACAGCTGAGGCTATCTGCTGGGAGAGCATTGACAAACAAGAAAAAGAGTAATAGGCCAAGTATGGAACCCTTGGGTACCCCTGCATGAATAGGTAGAGTGGAAGAGGAGCCTTTGCCTATTAAGACAGATTGAGACCTGCCAGAAAGGTAGCTACAAAACCACACAGCAGTTTCTGTAGACTCTACAGAGCATCCAAAGTGAAGTAGGGTGAAGTGGAGAAGGTGGTGGTCGACTAGGTTGAAAGCCTTAGATAGGTCCATGAACACCACACCTGTGGCATTGCCCTTATCCATTTTCCTAAAGATATGGTCAGAAAAGAGGGCCAGAGCAGAGGAGGTGCTATGATGTTTATGGAAACCATCCTGTTGGGGACAAAGGAGGTTGTACTTAAAAGGTGTTCTGATAGCTGATGGTGTACAATTTGTTCCAGTAGTTTGCTTAGATGAGGGAGGAGGGAGATGGGTCTGTAATTTTCAGGGGAGAGGGGATCATCTGCTTTAAAGATTGGTACCACATGTGTGACTTTCCAGGAGTCAAGCATAGAGGAGGATGAGAGGGCAAGACTGAAAATGAAGGTAAGTCGTATAATGATGGCTTGGGTGATAATTCTCAGAAAGTCGGGGTAGAGTTCGTTGCCACCAGGGCTTCCCCTGGCTGGCAGTGTCTTTAAGAGTTTGGTAGTGACGTTTTGCCTAATAACCCTAAAGTAGAAAGGGGATGGTGGGACATAATTTGTGGTGGAAGGTGGGTGACTTGGCTGGGACTTCAGGCCTGGGGGAGGTTGAGGGAGGAGTTGTCTGAGGTAGGAGGACAAGTCGGTGACCATAGTGTTGAAGGTGTTCGCAATCCCAATGGGATCTGAGACAGTGCCCGAAGAGGATGAGAGTTGGGTAATTTGTTTGTTGGACTTGGGAATGAGTTGGGACCCTATAGAGGCTCAAACATTTTGTGAGGGTTGCCAAGAGTATTGTTTTGTTGTGTTAGGTAGAATTTGCATTTGAGTGATTTGACCACCTGCTTACTGGAACTGTGCAGCTGCCTATAGGCATCCCAGAGTTGGGGGGAGGGTGGTGCCTTGTGGGCCTTCCATTTGCTGTCCCTGTCCTTCATTTGTGCTAAGAGTTCCTTAAATAGCCAGCGGGTGCCACTCCCATCTAACCCTCATGGTTGTATGTGAGAAGTGCTTATCCTGTAGCTTTTGTAGGGCAGTAGTGAGGAAAACAACAGCAGATGAGATGTTGCTGTGGTGGTATTGGTAAGTCCAATTTATAGCCCTAGCCTGACTGAGAATGTCTTCATGATCCAGGCAGTTGAATTTTCTGAAAGAAAGAAGTTTAGATGGGGGATGGGTAGATTTGGTAGTCAGAACAATGTACATAGGGGCATGGTTGCTAATTGAGTCAGACATAGTGCCAGCCTGGAGGACCAAATCTGCCCAGCCTGTGGCAATCCAGTCAAGTATGGTGTGGTTATATGAGTGTTTCTCACCCCCCCACCATCCTAGCTCCTCTAGTGTTGCAACGTGCGGGGGAAGGGCAGGATCCCTGTTTCAATGTCCGCAGATGTGACATCTGTTTGGCGCAGCTAGAGACTTGTGGCAAATCTAGGGAGTTTGGTTCTGGGGCCCTGCTTTTTATAAAATTGGTCACAGTGTTCATGGAACACCTGGAGTTTGCCACAATCATAGAGCAAGTTAGAGCGATGCAACTTGCGTCACAGTAAGGGCTGTTTTAAAATCAGGCACAGAGAGTTTACAATGGAATGAAAGGCAGACTTAAAGGGACAGTGTCAAACCCCTTAAGCCTCAAAGTGTCTCGAGTTTAAAAAGCACAATTTTAAGATTGCTCACATTCTGTAAAACATGTTGATGTCATTGGTTGCTTGATTCTGATTCCTTTTTTTTGAGTGAAAAACAGACTGCCTGCCATACTGGTGTTATCACACAAGACTGTGTTTGTTTACATTCCTTGATCAATTGAATCTTTCCAGGATTTGGGAACACCATCAACACAGTCTAGCCACTTGTGGTGCAGTGGGAGGAGCAGAGACTATTGCAACATGAGTGACTGCACTGTTTGGGGAGGTTTTTAATGTTCAGAAGTATGCAATAGGAATAGAACAAGGATTTGAAACAAAATGATGTTGGATAAACACTAACTCTACTGCAGAATTCTGCAGAGTTGGGCTTGATGTTGGCAAGCTTCACTGTAATTACAACATTAGCATGCATTTCAGTTCTAAAGACAGCAGATAAAACAACCAGCAACATCAATGAATTTTAGAGAAGGTAAACAATCATAACGTGTGGTCTGAACAAGGAATAATATAATGCAAAAAGGGTTGATGGTGTCCCTTTAAACTAACACAAAGTAAAACACTAATTTAAACATAAAAAATGGCATGGTATATGCCAAATATATAATGGAACATGGTGGAATAACACATCCATATTTTTGAATAACCTGTCTACTACCTGCCCTGCTGCACCCATTTGCATGACAGTGTGCTATTTGCCTATGGCTTCTCTGCTGTGGACCTTGCTGCCTGACTCCAAAGGACTTGACAACATCCAGCACTGGTTTTGATCCAACCATCACTCAACACTAAGAAAATGGTCTCCATGACCTCTGGTTCCCAGCAGAAGCTTTCCAGGCTCTCACGCCAACCCTCCTTCCATACCCTCGGTGGTACTGTGATTGAGGATATCTCCTTCATTAAGTACCTCAGAGTCTGGCTGGACCATTACCTTGACTTCTTGGTGCACCTAGATGCCATCCACCTCAAACTACACCCCAGACTGGGTGCGCTGTACAGAAGCACAGCCATCATATTGCTTCCTGCCCAACGAGAGCAAGTTTTGAAAATGATCCTCCCTCTCCTAGTCTATGGTGACATTGTCTACAGTGCAGCTCCCAAGTCCACCTTTACCAGACTGGACCCCTCTTTCACTCTTTCTGCCATTCTTGCCTTGAACTGCCCTCCCTGTACCCACCACTGCTCTCCTTACTCAGGGCCAGATTAAGCTCCTGGGGGGCCTGGGGCACTTGGACCTCTGGGGGGCCCATGCGTGTGCAGTGTTTATGACACGTGAAATTCCCCAACCCATCTAGGGGGGTCTGGGGGCATGCTCCCCCAGAAAAATTTGAAAAAAATGGTTGAAAATGGTGCACTTTAGGGGGTTTCCTTATCATTTTCTGATTTGTTTTTCCTACTGTAAAAAGTGACACTTTATGCTGGAAAAATACTGTACATGCCACTGCCTCAAATCATATATTGTATGTTTCCATGTTCACATATATGGATAGTACAAATTTGTATGTGCTTTCAGAATATGAATATATAAACATACGGTGGATATTACTACAAATATATATAATATTTGCAAAGTGAGACAGCGTAGGATAAGGGCAGTGTTGAAACTTTGTGGAGGTCTGGTGGGGGCAGGGGCTTGAGTCTGGAAGGTGTTTACTACTCCATTCGCAAAAGAAAGGGTGCTACAACAGCTCACTAAGTTCAGGGTGGACAAGGCAGTGGGACCTGATGGCATACATCCCAGGGTACTAAAGGAGCTAAGGTTGGAGCTAGGATAGCCATTAGCCATTATCAGAACAGTTTATTGAGTCTCTGAGCACAGGAGAGGTCCCATTTTTTTTCTTTTGTTTTTTGAGAGTGACATCTTGGAGTGCCTAAAGAATTGCTAGTACAGAGAGTACTCAGCAGCCAAAGACAAGTGTAAAGATGATTCACTGGCCACTGAGGTGGGATGCGATAGGGATAAGGCACTGACTCCAGGGTCTGTTGGTGTCAAAGCCTCACATCACTTCTGCTGGAAAGCAAGAAAAGGCCAGAACTTGGCCACGCCAGAGTCCCTATGGAAGATATCTAGGCAACAAAAAAATCTCTGTATTTCTCCTATATTATAGTGGCCCATCCGGGCCTGAATGTGACAACCTCTGTAAAAGTGGTGAGGCCCCAGAAGAAGACAAGACTCAGTGTGTACATCAGGGAGAACTTAGAAGAAAGGTGAACCTAGATGAATATGGATTTGCAGGACTGGACTACACAGTCAAAGGTAGTAGAGATGTGTTCATCTACCCCAGCATCCTTACAGGTAGTGTGCAAACAGCCCAGTTACACAAGAATGAAAGGGGCATACCAATCAAGACAGTCTGACATAGTCAATAAGAAACAATTTCATCAAGAAAATGGGCCAGCTTCTCCATCAACCATAGGGATGTACCCTGTGTAAGAGGTAGTGTAGTCAATCCAAAAAGGTGCATAGGATGTCCCATGAGCAAAACAACTTCCAAGCACAGTTACACTGAATAGTGCACATGGGCATGTGCTGCATTTAGTAACTATCAGGAATATACCCCAGGCAGGGGGAGGAGGAGGACAAGAAAGAAAAAGGTAGAAATAAGTTGCGTTCCAGAAAATCCTTTGTTTTGTTGGTGGAAGCCTTTGGGATCCCTACCCTGACACTTGGTCGTTTGTCACCCCATTCTCTATTCATCATAATTTCCCCAAAAACAAAAATCAATTTATGCTACTAGAACATGGCATTTGCGTGACTTAGCAGTTGCAAATGTATCAATAATGTCATCAAAGCTGATTTGTCGAAGTATATCACTTTCAATACTTAGAAGAGTGAGTGTACTGAGACAGTCATCTCGCATTGTAGATTGCAGTTTGTTTTTAATGAGGGCCATTTTGCTGAATGAGCGTTCACCAGAGCAGTTAGTCACCATCAGTGACAGGTACATGCAAAGAGCGACAGAAACATTTGGAAAGGTCCCTTGCAGTTCTTCAGTATGAAGTAGTAATGCTCGAGATAGTGGTGAATCACAACCTCTTGCCTTTGCAAAGCTGATGAACTGAGACATTTCACCAGGAAGACCTCAACAGACAAGTCTGATGGGTATTCTTGAGCTAATTTCGAGCCTCAAGATGTATTGCCTCATCAGTTAAGACGTCAGAGTCCACTATAACTTTGAAGTGATCATAGACACTTTGGTAAGCGAAATCCTGTAATTCAAAGCCATAATGAGGCAATCTATTATAACCAAGTAGGTCTCAGTCCAGAATTTCTCTCTGCCAGTTAGAACAACTCCTTCAGATTGCACATCGTCATACTGCATGTTTCTTTTCCTTTTCCTTGACTGATCAGTTCTGTAAGTAGAGGAGCCAGATAATTCTTGTGCTCGCATTTCAAATGTATCGAAACTATCACGTAATGTGTTGACAAAGGTTTTGAGAGATGTCAGTAATTCAACAGCTGATTTAAGATCAAGTTTGCTATGTTGCAAAGATTTGCTCGTCGCATTAAATCTGACAAGAATGGTATTACACAGATCACAAAGAAATGCTGTCTCGACTAACTCCATTGTTTGGGACAACAAGTCTGCCTCATGTCTTGAGGTGCCATTCTGATGTTCATCATCAGCCATTTCCTCTAGAGCAGCTTTGATGTCGGCATAGCTGTCAAAGAGTGCCTTGGTTGCATCAGCCCCTGCAGACCACCGTGTGTCAGACAGTGACTTCAGTGTCAATCCACCACCTTTCTCTTTTAAGTGTTTCATCAACACTGACCAATGGTGTGTAGACGCGGAGAAGAAAGTGTATACTTTCTGCAGAAAGCCAAAGAAGCTGACTGCCTCGACACAGCAATCAACAGAATTAGAACCAACTAGGTTCAGAGAATGGCAGCGCAAGGTACAAATATTGCTAGAGGGTTCACTTGTCTGAGTCATGCTTGCATGCCAGAGTATCGTCCAGCCATGTTGTTTGCATTGTCGTAAGACTGGCCACGGCAATCCATGAAGTCAATGGCTTCAGTCTTCAGGTAGTCTAGCAGAGTATTTGCTAGGTCTTCAGCCATATGACTGCTGATTTGCAGGAAAGTCAAGAAGCGTCAACTGGAACACCATTTAAAACATATCGAGCAATCACAGTTAGCTGATCAACGTGAGTTAAATCAGGCGTTGAATCAACAGATACTGAGAAATACTTGGCCATTACGATTTCTCTAACAATAGTGCTCGAACATGGTTCACCATGATTTGAATGAATTCTTCAAATATAGTTGAGGACAGGTAAGCAGGCTTTCCTCACCAGCATTACCAAAGTTTTCTATATGTGTTGCCAGAAAGGGATCAAACTTGCTATCAATTCTATGCAACCAAGGAAGTTGCCATTATGTTTTGATCAATTATTTCATCATCTCCTCGGAAGAGCAGGCCTCTCTCAGCCAGATGAGTAACAACAGCCACTACCCGACATAATACATCATGCCAATACTGCTATCTCTCCTGACACTGCTTCTTCAAACTGCGGTCAACATGGCAATATTCTTTGCGACGGTTGCAAATGCTGAGAATGCAATCTCTGTGCATGTCACTTTCTTCATGTGTGCGGATTCTCTCGTCCGCTTTTTTCCAGTCATTAAAACAGTCAACTTGTGAAAACTGATCCTTCTGACTTGTCATCAGCGTGCAGAAGAAACAGTATACAGATCCTTTTGAAGGACTATATAGCATCCATTTCCTCAGATGCATCTCACCATTCGTCCGCCTGGTGTAGAACATGTGATTTTTCATGAAACGGAAATGCCCCTTTGGCTGTCTCTGTGTTGGTTGTAATAACGCTTGACTTCATGTAACTGTCAGAGTCAGTCTTATTCTGGCAACTGTCTGGTCCTTTCTCAATCCAGAAGTCCACTGTGGCGGGCGATGGGGAACCACTCCGCAGGATCAGTTGATCGACATTCATATTCATCATGTACTGAGTGTGATGAATCGCTGATAGGCTCCTTCTGTCCCAAAACATGTCATCATTTTCATTTGTGGAAGTGGCAGTCAAAGGACACTGGTGGACAACCACAGTATTGTCTTCAAAATGTTCTAAATCAGATTCCGCAGATTAGGATCATGTGCCTGTGAAACTTCAGAGTTGACAGTAGCATTCACACTTGCTGAGGATAACTAGTTGGGGTGACAAGGACATCAGCTGACACAGAAGCATTAATCGTGAAAAATTGACTGAGTCGAGGGGTCTTTGCCAACACAGAATTCAGCTTATCTTGCTTCTCTTTTGCAATGCGACGCTTCAGAGCACCTGATTGCAAAACCCTTCGTGGCATTTTCTTTAATCTTATCGCACACTGTCTCCCGCGTCCCAGTCAGACCTGGGAAACAAATGAGGATTGGAAAAGAACTGCATACAGTAGTAATTGTTAGTAATCACACAGTTAACTGTCAACATAGTTGGAAGCCACAATAATGTTAGTCTCTATCCAAAATTTTAAGACGCACATTTTTTTCTTTCATTCCTGAACCAAAATGTGGAAAAATGGGTACCATACAAGTCAGAAGGTAAGTGGCAATCTAAAATAGCATAAAAAAGAATAGGTCAACATTTTCACCAGATTCATGCACAGCTGCTTTAGCCAAAATTATCTGAAACATGTGGAGCACCATTATTCATCCTCTCAAGCTGCCACTTAGAAAATGGTTAAAGTATTCCAGGCTTCTGATTGGCTGAGGGACTTCTCTAGCTGGGCATCTATCACACAACTGATGGCCGCCTATTAGTGATCAGCCCAGCCAACCCCATGACCATCACCACAGTCCTGCTGCCCAACCTGGTCTCTAATTGGCTAAAACACCCTCATTTCATTTTCAAATCTCCCATTGTATTTGTCTTAACGAGCTGAGACCACACACCAATCCACAACATGTTCTCCCAATAAAATTATGAACCTAATGCGATCCCTGCTGAAATAAGCAGAGCACAGCCAGTAGAAAAGAAATAAATGAACCTGTTTTCACAAAGTTACTTTTCTTTTCTATCTCCCGTCCACACCTGAGCTGTCATGATTTGACAGTACAATGGACAACGTGGCATTTTGCCCCATTATCCACCAAATCCTGGTCACACTTTTAAAATCAAAAACTGAAAACCACCATTTTTCTATGAGTCACCAAGACAGCCATTGAGCTGGCAAAGCTCCAACCCTCATGCACACATAGCAGACACCACCAAAATGACAATCTAAATAAAGATCTCCAAAACAACAACAGCAGTTTTCATTTTCAGACTATGACTGCTACCATGCCGCTCTGCTCACCACCACTCACATCCGATGCTCACCTGTCTCTTAACCCAAAGACAAGCAACTCTATTTTTTTCAATCCACATATAACCTAATTTTCTAAGCACAATAACACCCTCCAGAGTGGGTGGTATGGGCTATATCCACCATTCCAGGGGCTATAAGACCCTCCGCCTGTGGCATCAAGCATCATTACGCCCCTTGGTGGGCGGGTACAGCCCAATACCGCCCACCCTGTTGGGTATTATTGATTGCACACAGCATGTATCAAGTACGCTTTTATTTGAAATTGCAAGCCATGATGTAGCTGTCATACAGATATGTACTGTACACTATTCCCATAAATTTTAGTACAAAATGATGATGACAACTAAAATGCAGTCTTACTTACCTCTTATAAACTCTCCTAGTCTCCTGTCTGCCTGAAAATGAATGAACTACTCGAGTTGGCCAGGCGCCGCGGTCTTATCTTTTTTTACTATTCAGACTCGATAGCAAAATGCTCTGAAAATAGAAAACAGAAAAATAAATACTGTATCTTGAAGCCAAATAAAGCCCTCTGAACTGTAAATGCCATCACTGATGACCTGAAATCATCCAAGCAGACCTCTAAAGCAGTAGGTAAGGCTGGGGGTTAAGGTGTATTAGTAGGGTATCACAAGTCGTAAAAGGGAGGTAATAATCCCTCTTTACAAGACACTGGTTAGGCCCCATCTGGAGTACTGCGTGCAGTATTGGAGGCCACACCTTCACAAGGACATTAACCAAATTGAGGCAGTCCAGAGAAGGGCAACCAAAAGTCCAAAATGGTGCAGGGACTGCATCAGAAGACATATGAGGACAGATTACCAGACCTCAATATGTATACCCTTGAGCAAAGGAGGGACACCTTAAGGGCATTAACAAGGTGAAAGAGTCTAACATGTTTAAATAAAAGAAAAATAGCAGGACAAGAGGACACAGCATGAGATTAGAGGGGGCCAATTAAGGGGTAATGTGAGGAAATTCTTTTTCACAGAAAGGGTGGTGGATGCATGGAATGGCCTACCTCAGGAAGTGGTGGCTGTGAATACAGTGCAGGGCTTCAAACAGGCATGAGATAGGCATAAGGGAGCAATACGAATGAGTATGAATAGATAGGCCACTGACAGAGCAAAGGACAATGGCACATTTATAAGATAGAAAAAGAAATGGGCAGACTGCATGGGCCTTGCGGTCCTTATCTGCCGTCAACTTCTACGTTTCTATGTTTCTATGGAGAGAGCCTCCCTCACCACAGAGGGCTCCAACGGTATGAGTAACTGCATTGTAGTTAGACAGGGAAGCAGCATTATTATGGCAAGGAACATGTTTGCTTTGGGAGACAGTAACACGACACCAGTTGTCAAGTTAAGCAGGTAGGTCACTAACCCTTTAACTCAACGTTCTCCATCACAAAGAAATGCCTAATTGCAGTAATTCTCCTCCCTGCCCTGGTAAGCTTAAGGGTACCATGATCAGCCACATATGGTATCTTGGTATGGGGGATATGTAAACTGTGAATAACATTCCTTCCTTCATGACAGGACTAGTAAGTTCGACTTAGCCTTCTAGTCCTGTCATAAGGAAGGAAGGTTATTTGCAGATCACATAGCCTCAAGTTGAACACTGTCTGTAATTTGTTGTTGAGGTAATAAAAGTACAATTTCCATTTAATACATTTAAACAACTTAAAATCAAGTAGTTGAATTTGAAATCATGTAGATTCACTCTCAAAAGGAAGGAAGGACATTTCTATTACATCAACAACAAGGAAATTACAGTGCAGTGGTTGGTGTGTGTGTGTCTGTTTCTGCTTGTGCTACAGTGCTTCTGTACTTGTGCATATTTTTGGGTTCAACTGTTCTGCCGCAGATCCTCGGGCAGCGGGAGTCGGATCAAGAGCAACAGCAACAGGGAGTTAGTACTAGGGACTCTGGAGGCGGGAGGGCACTCAGACAAGAGAGAGGAGTACTAGTGTCCACTGACTTGGACCGTCATCTCAGAGAAGTAACGAGAGAGGAGAGGTGGCGGCCGAAGGAACTGGAGGTCGGACATGGAGTGTGGAAGTATTCGGAGGACATACTAGCAGGTCAGGAAATCAATTCACAACTTGAACTTCCAAATAATTTAACATGAAAAGAAAAAACATCACAAGCAGGCTGTAGCAGACCTGCCAGACCAGTTCATCTAACTTCTTTCTATGGTACCTACCCGGGCCTGGCTGGCTACCCCCCTCCCTGGCCCCCACCCCCCAGAGTAAGAATTCATTCAGGATGGTGGTCCATGCCTTTCAAGTGTCCCTGATTTTCAGGGATGTCCCTGATTTCACCTCAAAATTTTACTCTGTCCGGGACAGACTGTCCCTCCTAAAATCTGTGTTTCCTGACTAAACAGTGATGATTGTAAGAATAAAATTATGTCAAAAACAATAAAGCTGCAGACTTCTTATATTCTTCAGAAAATGTATTATACACTTAGTCCCTTATATTCTGCCAGCATTAATCTGAGGATACTGGATTACTGGTTACTGGATAGCACCAATTTTAAAACTTTTCAGTGTGTCCCTGATTTTGGGCCTTTGTGCTTTGTCCCTGATTTTTAAGCCTTGTTTTTTTTGTCCCTGATTTATGAGGCAGGAGGAGGAGGAGGAGGTTGAGACCAGAGGCTATTCAATTAAAAAAGATAAAATCATTCGAGAGAGTCTTTAGGCAACTTATTATCCTCTGTACAGACAGATGGTCAGACCTCATCTGGAGTACTGCATGCAGTTCTGGAGACCCAGTCACCACAAAGACATAGACAGGATGGAAGCTGTCCAAAGGAGGGAACTAAAATGGTGCAAGATCTGCACCGAAGACATATGAAGAGAGACTTACAGCTGAATATGTATAGCCTCGAGGAAGGGAGGGAGAAGGGAGACATGATAGAAACTTTCAGTACCTCAAGGAATCAACAAAGTCCAAGAGGGTAGCATCTTTCAAAAAAAGAAGTGCAAGAACAAGGGCACAATTTGAAGATAGAGGGGGCAGCTCAGTGGTAATTTAGGAAGTATTTTTCACAGAGAGGGTTGTGGATGGCTGGAATGGCCTTCCGGAGGAGGTTGTGCAGTCAAAAACAGTGGTGGAATTCAAGCATGCATGGGACAGTCATAAGGCAATTCTAGGGGGTTGGGGTAGGAAGAAGTAGGCTGCTGGTTAACTAGGATCTGCAGCTTATCCACTAGGTAGAGAAATGGGCAGACTGGGTGGACCAAGCAGTCCTTATCTGCCATCAAATTCTATGTTTCTGTGTTTCTATATCATCTTTTACAGAGTACAATCCCAGTGTTACTATACAGAAGTTATCCATCAGATGTATCTTCCTATCAACTATTGTCAGTATTTATATGTTATCATGAACACTGCAAACAATACAATAAAAGCTGGTAAACACCAGCAACTGAATGGTCTGTGTCTCCATTATTCTATTCTATGTTCTAGTATTTGTGTTTGTTCTCCCCTTATTTTATTAAATCCCCCATTGGCCCTTTTTCTCCAGTTTCACAGTACCCCAGTTCCCTCTAGTATAGCTTTTTACCCACCACCCAAAGTACCCAGATATCTGTCCCAGTCCCTTTCAAATCTCTTCCTTTCCCTTCAGGCTATATGTTAGCTTGTCTACTGTTAGTACCATCATAGTAAGTCCTTTCCATTGTTCTAGTGTAGAATCAAAGCTTGTAGTCTATACATTTTGTATCCCCTGCCTTGCAACCACCAGGAGCACTCTTATCCATCTAGGGTATAATACCCATTCACCATTGTCTATTCTTTGTATCCCTAAGAGCAATGATTTTTGAGAGAATTCAATAGGTTGTCCTTTAATTGCTGATATTTCATGCGTTATCCCTTTCCAGTGCTTCACAATAATCAGACACCCCCAGTAGTAGTGTATATATGTCCCTCGCACTATTTTACACTTATTGCACAATGGGGACACTTCAGGAGAAAATCTGTGTACCATATGGGGGGGGGGTAGTGTAGTTGCTGTATGAATTTATACTGTGCTTCCTTATATTTATTACAAACTAACATATATGTGACTCTAATAATATTTCCCAATTAGATTCAGGATTTCTTCCCCTATACCTCTTTCACAGCTTTTTTGTTCACTTGTGAAGGTTATTTAAAGTATTTTCTATCTAGTTTATACCTACCTTTCATTCTTAGCTGTTCCCAGAATCTCTCCTTCAAGTTCCGTAGTGGCCTCTGATCACTTTCTCTCAGTCAGTAGCTCCTCTGAAACCTCCTTGCCTGTTCCTCTCTCTCACAGTCTCGCTGTCCCCACCCCCGGCCTTAACATATTTAATTTCACCATCTGCAAGAATTTAGCCCTGGTACCAGCCCAAGCCTCCCTGCTGGTTACTCTCTACTCCCTGCTCTCCCCCTTCCCGCATTAGCTCATACCCTAGACTTTAGTTAGGAAGCCAGCCTCCTTCCGATGCTTTCTGTGTGCCCCTTTTAACTCTTTGCTTGTTCTTGCCCCCCAGGGTCCCATATCTGTTGGCACTCTCTCCTGCTGCTGCCAGCTGCCTGAAATGGCAGGGAAGAATTCCTGAGGGGCACGGTGCTGTCTGCCCGGCTCCTCCACAGCAAAGGTATATACTGCCAAACATACTTCTCAATGAACTGTCCCTGATTTTCAGGGATGTCCCTGATTTTGCCTCAAAGATTTCTTCTGTCCCTCATAAAATGTCTCTTTTTGTGTGACCAAACAAACAGTGGGGACTGTAAGCACAAAATAATGTTAATAAACATAAGTTACAGACTTGTTCTTCTTCAGAAAATATTTCCTATACTAATCCCCTTGAAGGTCAGAACACTATAGCTATCAGAGCACTAATGTTCATAATGTTTTTGTATGACTGAGCATAATAGATTATTATGAATTTCTACTTTAAATTCTCAGTGTGGAATGTGGAATATCACTTTCCCCATGATGGACAAAGAGTTTCTGAGAGGTAAATGAGTGACGACCTCATAATGTGTGACACTTGAGGAGGTATGTATGCCAATATTCCTTGCTAATCTATGATACCCCCAAAAAAATCTACAAAATAAAAATTAAACTGTGGATTTACTGTGTAATAAAGAGATTAGCGTATATAAAACTACCAGTTCTCCATTTTAAATTGCTATGTTTCTTTGGTCCAAGAAAACGTGCTGCAAAAAAATAGTTACAGGTCTTGAGAAAAGTGGCTACTATCGGGGGCTACTAAAAGTGAAAAATAAAGAAAACTAAACACCCCAGCTTTGACGCCACTGCTGCGGGGTTTTACATATTTATTCTGTCAGCTTTTTCAGTGAATATAAATTTTTAAGATCATAAGATGTGTCCCTGATTTGGGTCTTTGTCCCTGATTTTTTTAAGCCTTGTGATTGTTCCTGATTTAAGACTAGACTAGAGGTTGAGAGGTATGTATGCTGCCAATAATAAAGGACAAAGTGATTAAGTACCTCCCGAGTCCCACCACACCACCTCCTCATCACTGATCGCTATTTATCACTATATTTTTTTTTCTTCCGTAGGCTGTGTTGTTCACCTCTTTGCTCTCTCGACTAGTCTCCCAGACCCAGTCCCTCCTCTCACTAGTACTTTTAATTTAAATAATAATGTCTAGGGTTTTAGCTGAGGGAGGCCCGTACCAACTTCCAGTTCCAAACACAACAAGCAAGAATCAAGATTAGCCCGGGGGGTGGGAAGGCGGGAACCCGATCGAGAGACTCAGTCCACCCAGCAGCGCCAATACCAGTCCCAACAACACACGTCTGCTCTCAGCTCTAATTTCTCCTACATCTGCGTGGTGCATACCAACGGACAGGAGTTTTGACTTACTGGGTGATGATGCCATCATGCGCAGACGCAGTCGGTCCGGGAGGGTCAGATGAGAGAGACGAGCACGCAGCGACGATGAGGAAGGAGGCAGCGCTCTGCGTCGCGACCTCGAACCACAAGACTTCTCTCAAGTTCTCTGCAACATATCATGTGATCCCGATCCTCCCCTCCAGCCGTTCCATATCGCAGTGAATCAGAGGCAGCGGCCAGCGCAGCAGTGACACTTCTGGCAAAAAGCAGGAACAGCAGGGGCCGCCACCAGCAAGGGATTTAAAGCACCGGCAGCCACACGAAACTTGCAGTGTTTTTCCGGGCCCGCGGGGTACCTCCTCATGGTGGGGGGGCCTGGGGCATTTGCCCCATTTGCCCCCCTCTTAATCCGGCCCTGATACACACCTTATAAACGTCTCAAGCTTCACTCTCAAGGTTTATGGGTCACCACACACCTCAGGTGTAAAAAAAAAAAAAACTCATAACACACACCTGCCTATGCATCATTCTGTTTGTTGTCACTTCTCTGCAGTCATTTTCAAAGCTTAGGTAACTTGTGACCAGTATTCCCAGATATTTTTCTATATGTATTGCTTTTAGTTCTTTCCCCAATATACTATAGCGTATTTGGTCTTTTTATTTTTACTACCAGGTGCATCATCATACACTTGTCTACATTAAAATCTAGCTTGTGTACTTTTGCCCATTATTCAAGCTTACCTAATTCAAGCATAAGTTGATCTATAGCTGCATCTGTGTCCACAATAGACCCCACCTTTGTATCATCTGTAACGTTGCTCATCCACCCACCCCCCCTTCACATCTCATGGACAACACATATACTGTATATGTATGTATATATATCCTCAAATTTTGTACTTTAATAACTTTGTAACCAGTCAACGGATTTGCTCAACATTTGGCATGCACTGCCCCGTGGGATAGATCTCTTGATGTTGCAAGTTTTGTTCCAGTTGGATGTGTGAATTCTGAGTTCCAGACAGTTCAAAAAGTCATAAAGTCATCACTTTTTGCAGTTTTTTCCTCATCACCCTGCATCCAGATGGTGTGGTTTTGGGTGTGACTTTTTTATGGTAGAACCAGCTTGGGTAACAGAACAGGCATGCTTAGTTTTGTGAAAAAAATATTAATCTGTTGCAAAGTTATTCAGTTTTTCATTTCCCTTTGCTTTTAATGGAAAGATCAGTTTTCAGGATAAATAGTAAAAGTTCGACAAAGGATTTGATCTTGCAAAAAAGGATTCACTCTCGTGAGACCCATTCCTTTTTCTTGAGAATTAAATCCCTTTTCATGAGAAAACAATTCCTTTTATGTGAGCTGCCATTTTATTTCAATTTTTTCTTAATTGTTTTGCAAAAGCCACAAAAATGACATCCTGCAGAGAAACCACCAAACATACAGTAGCTGGTTCATCTGGACCCCATTAGGTGTAATCTGCACTTCAAAGTTAGAAATATGCTCCTGAAATGTTTTTTTTTTAATATAATAAATCATTTTTCATGACCGTGTGATGCGAAAAAAGAATCCTTTTTTGTATCACGAGTCACGGAAAAGGATCCTTTTAAGTCACTCAAGAATCCTTGCTTGTCCTTTCCACTGCCCTCCCCAGTACTCTAATGTTTTTCCCTGATGTCTAGTAGCCCCTGCCCTTCAGTACCCATGCTCCTACATTTCCCTGGTGTCAAGTGGCACCCCCACCCTCTGATCGCTACCTCTGCAATATTAATAATTGCCCTGGTGTCCAGTGGCACCCTCTGATTGCCCTGCACCTAATGAAATCAATTTCTCTGGTGCCTAGTGGTACCCCCACCCTCCAATCACTGTTCCTGATGTTTCCCTGGTGTCTAGTGGCACCCGAAGCCCTCTGACCACCATGTCCTTCTTTCTATGTTTCTGACACTTGGATGCCCACTCCCAGTGTCAGATGCCCCCACCACAGTCTGTTATTTTATTTCTTCACCAACATTGGGTGCCCAATCCCCATGTCAGCATTAAGAGCTGCTCCCCCCCAGCAGTGTGGGACTCTGGGAAACCCACCCCAGATTCCCAAAATATTTTATTCATTACCCTGTAAAAAAGAAAACTGCCTCTGATATCTTTCTTTTTTTTTAGACCTGAAAAAAAGAAAATGATCTCTTGTCATCCCCACTGTTCCCCAACCCTCTCACTAAGCACCCACCTCCCCACAACCCCCCCTTACCCTATACTTACCACTGGATGCCCTTGGCTGTCACCTTTTGTGGACTGGGACACGTCTGCACTCTTAAAACCTGAATTGTGAACTAAGGAATCAAGGTAAGAGCCTTATAACGTATTTCAATGGCATTTTTAACTTATGTTGATATTGTTGGCAATTTTTGGAGTTTTTTCACCACATTTTCAACATAGCCTTTTTGGGATCCCACCTCATGAACACTGTAACTGTCATTTCATTAATTGGGCCTGGAAGGTGATTTTGTGGTCACTGTGTGATGTAACATTTTGGGTCTGATTAATGAACCAACAGTTACAGTGCTCATGAGGTGGGGTCCCAAAAAGGCCAAGCTGAAAATTTGGTGAAAACGTTCCTAAAAATGCCCAAGTTACATGTGATCATTGACATTTATCTATGCACATGCATAACTCTGGTAATTTTCAATATTTTGACTACAAATTTTTAACATAGCCATTTTTTCACACCACCTCATGAACAGTACAGCTGTCATTTTTCACATCCTGTCTCAAATGTGTTTTCACACCTATGGTGCAGAATGGCATTTTGGTACAGATTTGAAGGTTTTCACCTATGAGGTTTATGAGTTGGGGTCATAAGAAGATTATGTTGAAAATTTGTGGTCAGAATATGAAAAAATGGCCAAATTATGACTATTCATTTCAATTTCACTTCACCCACTCATAACATTGGAAATGTTACATATTTTTACCCCAGATTTGCAACATAGCCTTCTTATTACACCACCTGATATATGTCTCAGCTGTGAATTTTCAAATCCTGGCAAAATGTGTTTTAGCACCTGTGGCACGGAATGGCATTGCAGTTGCACAGAATTACATATGTTTGTATGTTCATATTTCATTTAGGTGGTCATTTAGAAATGTTCTGTACTGGGTAGATGAGGTGGGGTAATTAGAAGGCTATGCTGACAATTTGGTCACTGTTGTCCTATAAATGGAAGTGCAGGGTCTACTACTACATATATATATATTCATCTATGGAGGGGTGGGAATGCAGGGTCAGAAGTAAGATAAGGATACTATTATACTACCTCAAACAGTAAGGAAATGAATTTTGAAAAAAATCTGTTAATGCATCAGTTAGGATTAAAGTGACAAAAGTAGGGAAATGTGGTGTTAGGGTTTCCAACCCTAACAACCCACTCCCACACGACACAGACCAAGAGGTGTTGGGTGACAGCATTGGGGTTGTCAGCCCTAATGCTCACCCCATTCTCCTGTTCTGTACCCACCCAGCTTATTTTGTAATGGAATGGGATGAGCATTAGGGCTGACAACTCAAATGCTGCCCCTGATGTCCCTTGGCCTGTTCAGGATAGGGGTGGGGTGTTTGGGTTGGAGAAACTAATGCCACATTTCCCTACTTTGTTGTTTTAACCCTAACTGATGCATTAACAAAGTTTTTTGCAATTTCAAGATATATATATATATTCATAGCAAAAAACTCTGTTTAATGCATCAGTTAGGGTTGTTCCACAGTGACAAAAGTGAGGAAATTTGGTGTTAGGGTTGAAAACCCTAACTCTGAATTCACCCCCCCCCAGCACCACACACACACACAGATACACACACACACACACATGCAAGTACGGGGGAGGACCAAGGCAACACAACCAATGACAGACAACCAGCAGTAGGTGACAGAAATAAGAAAAAATTGTCTAAATGTACTACAAGACATCCCCACCCACCTCACCAGGTACTGCATGCTCAGTGGAGATCAACAGCAAAACTGAGGACATGTACACCAAACATACACATCCCTGATTGCAGCTGCACACAATGTACCACACTTAGTAGTTGCATGGCCTTACCTACCAATGCCCCACACCACAGTACATGTGGTGGACCAGCTGAGCAATAGAGTTGAGCAAAACCAAGCAGTTGTACAGGTATAATCTCTCAGATTATAACAAGGGTTTGAGAAATGCAGCTTTCTGATTGGCTGTAAACATTCTAACAGCCTTATATTTAGTTTTTATTAACATACATGTAGAGCCTAACCATATGATGAACATGGTTTAATGTTGTTTAAAAAACAGTTTTATTATGATAGCAATAAGCCACTCCCAGGTATTATGTTAATGGTCAGTTTATCACTGTCTAGTGACATGTGGCACTCAGCTACACCTCATTCAACATTAAACCTCTACAGAGTGATTAACAGACTATTTAACATAACCGTTGGTCATGCCTTATTGCTTAATTTCCTTCATGTGTAGATACTCTCCCTCTGCTAGGCACTGCAGGAGCTTTGCAACACAGTGTCCCACCCAGTTACACCATCCACTGTCTAGTTACTGGAGAATGGCTGCGAATGTTAACTCATGAAGATCATCGAAACCTTAGTGTGATTATAACTGAGAGTCAGTGATAGAGAATAACCTCTGCCGTCCTAGTGCACTTATCCCATTGTGAGTTAAATCTATACTAAAAGACATTCTATTTATATCTACACTATACCTACTTGATTCCTGTTGTAGCACAATTAATATAGTTATCACTTTGATAGCATCAGTGACAGAATTGTGGCTAACCCAAACACTAGGCAAACAGCCTGAGTATGAAACAACTGTTACAAAAATTAGGCTGTGTCCATAAGTGGCATAGGTCACTCATTGCAACAACAGTAAATGTATCACTATTTTAATAAGATAGTCATCACAGATGCAATGACATTGTCTTTATCAGGTACAACATACTTAGTAAGTGCCTACAGGAAAATCTACCCTATACACATCTCTGATACAGCTATGCCATTGTTGGCTCAGTAGTGCTATGATATTTAGAAGTTGCTTGGCCTGATCCATGCAATTACATTGTTTCTTACAAAGAATACTTACTGCATCTTTAGTATTCAAACACACTGAAGGTATATGTATGCCCATGAGCAGTACACTTTCATCAGTAAGAATGCATCTGATACTGGCAGTACAAATTTCACAGCATTGAACAGGCAATGCTTTTCCATATGTTTACATCAGCCTCTCTATCTTGAGTAAACAGTTGCAGTAAATGTACTACTATGTAAATCAGATACTAAATGCAACAATACTTTTATCTTGACCATGGCTGTGTCTTGTAGTTAATTTATGTAGTTCTCTTAATTAATGTATACTCACTAGTGTTAAAACCTTTGTACAACTGTGATCATGCACCTTCAGCAATTATATTGACTAACGGCACAGTAACAGTTGTGCTGTGGTGTGGGGCATCGGTAGGTAAGGCCATGCAACTACTAAGTGTGGTACGTTCTGTGCAGCTGCAATCAGGGATGTGTACGTTTGGTGTACATGTCCTCAGTTTTGCTGTTGATCTCCACTGAGCATGCAGTACCTGGTCAGGTGGGTGGCGATGTCTTGTAGTACATTTAGACAATTTTTTCTTATTTCTGTCACCTGCTGCTGGTTGTCTGTCATTGGTCGTGTTGCCTTGGTCCTCCCCCTTACTTGCATATGTGTGTGTGTGTCTGTGTGTGTGTGGTGCTGGGAGGGGTGTGAATTCGGAGTTAGGGTTTTCAACCCTAACACCGAATTTCCTCACTTTTGTCACTGTGGAACAACCCTAACTGATGCATTAAACTGAGTTTTTTGCTATGAATTTCACTTCTTTTTGAGACTGGTAAGTATAAGTACTAAATACAGACATGGCACTGCAGTCACACAATTGCAACAAATTATTCACTGTATGAATGCAGGTGTGGTACCATGGACCCTTTTGCTTCTACAGTCTCATAAAATCATTTGTTATATCTATACTGTTCTGTCAGTGTACGTCCTACAACCCATATAGTGACAGTATCTGATTTGGCATACACATGTGGTGGTAGAGGGATGGGTCCTTCAAGATGTACAGTATCACTGCATGATCACCTGCATGACTACAGTGCTGCTACTGCCTAACCTTCTGCCGTCACACTACCACCACATAATCTAGTGTATGAGTACAGTGGTAATACAGAAATAGTTTACATACCCCACAGTACCAGGTAATCATTAACATTATGCATTTGTAGTGCAAGTACACACCTTTGGGATGCTGTTACAGAACCACACTATTTTATGTATGAAACATGAAAGTTCAGTGTCAAAAAAAGACTAACATTTCGACCCACAGAAATGCAAAGTTAGACAGAGATATTTGCATGGTATTATGAGCACATAGTATTTTGTGTTGGGGATATATCTACTGATGCATTTCTATAAGTGGTTTTGATTCCTATCTACTTGCCAGTGTAATACCACGGACAAGAAATGTTTTGCTGGTCTTGCAAATTCTTAGATCTTACAGTAACTGTTCGATTTTCATACTAAACACCATATGCAAACATTTTTGTGTTAAACTTACTTACTGATGTCAATATTTTCTCATGTTGTAACTGTGTAACTTGACTTTAAAGATATTGTCCAGATAACTGTATTCATGTTAACATATTTTCTAAAGAAAATGTTAAGAAATACTATGTGTTTCACAATATAAGTATGTTAAACTCTGCTGTGTCTGTAATCTTATACTGCATAACAAATTTCACTGTTTGTTAATTAGACAATAATGGTTTCTACACAATTATTTAAATACTATCCTTATAATCTTGTAGCACTGTATTGTACCACAAGATCTGCCGAAGTATGAAATCTAGTCACACAGTGCTGAACTCACCATGATCATAATCTGTCATTGTCTGCATTGTAATAATACTATATATATGTTATCAAACACTAGAAAATATTGAATAGCATATTGCTAAATTGTACTAATATGGTAAATAAGAGATTAGCATAAGGCTGTTACAAATCCTGCACTGTTTAACAGAATATCAACAGTTACACCCTTGTAATAGAATCAGTATAGGAAAGACTTTCTAATGAATCATGTTTTTCACAGATGCTATGGATAAAGGTAAAATGAAACACAAGAAACATTTTGTTAAAGAAAATATTCTATTTTTTATTTTTCAATATACAAATATAAAAAAAATCACGTTATACAAAAAATAAAATTTCTGTTTCAGACAAAAAATAAATTATCATTCTTAAATAAAAAATAAGAAAATGATAAATTATACTTTTACAAAAATAATTTGAAAAATAAATATGTTGAAGAAATTATTTTCTAAACATTTCAAATAAACATGATTATTATTAATATAACAATTTAACTATTTACAAACAACAGACTCTCCATGATCGAGAGTGGTGTGGCACTGCTCGAGGCAGCACAGTCCAGAAGTTGGACAATATGTGGAGGCACACCAAAGTGGAAGCTGTTGCAGCAAAGCAGAGGGGGGGGAGATGCACATGAAGCTGTGGAGGCTGGTTACTGTGTCTGTCAGTTGTTGCTGGTGCAGGCGAGGCAATGGTACTCGACACACTGACACCTGCTACTGTGTCCACAGGCTCAAGCAGCAATTTAATTGTTGCCTGCTACGATGCGAAGAGGGACAACAATTTCTCTTGCCCCTCCCGCAGTGCAGCAGTTTCTTCTTTAATGGAATCTATTTTCTGCTCGAGCCTGCAGACACAGCAGCAGTGTACAGTGCATCTCTCCTCGCGGTGTTCTTCTGTAAAGATACAAATAAAATAGCAATTAATATATAGTAATAAATATACCATTTTGTTCTTCTGTTGTATCTAATTATTATATTATCTTTTCCTTTTATATATCATAAGCAGACATAGATCACTGCTACTAGGGATATAGATTTAAGTAGTCATTCTTAAAACTTGCTGTTCTTACTCAATATATAATATCAGTCACATATGATGAACCATTACTCAATTAGTACTGTAAATATTAAAAATTGTCAATGTAATATATTTATATTATACATTATACATAACCTTATGCATCACATTTTTGATTCATACAATTGTTGCTAACTATCTATAGCACAGTAAGATATTGATCAAACTAATGTCATTTACAGTCTTAAAGTCTGTGCGACTACCATAATATAGATGTACTGTTTTTAACTATTTCTTATTTGAACATTTCTGCTGTGCACTCTGACACTGTTACATCAGGTAGTACATATTAGTAAATGTTAATAACAATGATTTGTCTTACATAGGAACAAGTTAAAAACAGTGTTGTACTGTAACTGTTTGCTACCAAGACTGAACAATGATCTTCTACTGATATTAAAATACTGGGACAGATATTCAAACTGCGCCATTCTGTAGTGCAAGCCTTTGCACTACTCAAAAAAGTTGTGCAGGTGTGTAGCAAGGATGATATTCTACGGAGTTGCACTATTGAGTATTTTCTTTGAATATTGACCCATCTCCATAGCCACTGTTCATGGCAGTGTGTAACTTGCAGCATCACAAGTAGTCAGAGTAGACCATTCAGTAGCAATGACATAATTTCCATTGCATCATGTGCAAACCTGCGATATTGAAAAGGTGACGTGTAAATGAGGCCACAATTTATGTAAGGCACAGCGGGGGCCATTTGCATGTAATTATGGCCCCATTTGCACGGCATTATCATGCAGTTGTGCAGATCCCCAACAACTTGCATCTTGCACCCTGGTAGGCAGCAGCCATCAGGGAGTGACACCCCCTACAGCCTGATCATGGTCATAAGAGTAGTAAACCCCCCAAGCATCCCAATGGGCGGCATAATGTTAGTAACCCCCCACAGCAGCCTAATGATGTTATTACCCCCAACCAGCCCAATCACATGCACAACATCAGTAACCCTCCAAGCAGTTCAATCGCGTGCATAACATTATTTACCGCTTCCCGATAGCGACCATAACTTCAACCCCCCACCAAAGACCAATATGCCTGGTGTTCCAATGTACCGTGAAGCCTGATCATGGGCATAACGTTAACCCACCTAATCTACAATATCATTGGTGATGTAGTGTCCCCCACCCCACCTGCCCACGGACACCACCATCCCACTCCCCATCGGCCAGTGGGCAGCAGCACCCCACACACCTGCTGCCCTCCCACCCACTGACTAACAGCTTGGTAGGGCTGCATGCCCAGTGGTTCAGGAAAAAAAGTCAATGGGCGTACAGACCATACCGTACAAGTCAGTCCGGATATGTGAATGAATCATTCATTCACATATCTCGACTGCCTTGAACGGTATTGGCTGCATGCCCATTGGCTGTTGCCCTGATCCAATGTGCGTGCAGCCCTATGAAGCTGTCAGTCTGCCGGTAGCAGGGCAGCAGGCAGGTGTGGTGCTGCCACCCACCAGCTGAGGGGGGGCAGGGTGGTGGCGCTTTATGTATGCATTGGGTGGGGCCCCACTTGATCACCAGGTATTTTGGACATTGGTGGACCCTCGTGCCTAATCACCACAGGTGTCACGTTATCTCAACACAACACACACCCTGTTGTGCATTATTGCTTAATTGATTTTTAATATTTGCACATCATAACATAGTGAATATAAAGCAACAGTAAATTTTACAACTACTACTTACAATTATGTACAGACTATCTCTCAAAATGTTACTCTTTTTCTGAGTATCGACAATACATTTTTTCACAGTTTAATAATGGAAAATCGTAACACGGAGTTACAAGTTACTGGTACACATCACAGAACACATGCTCGTCACTTACCCTACAATGATATTTACAGAAACAGTATTCCAAACAGTTGTAATTATTCTACATTCAACAACCATATAGTTAAGCGATATCACACCAAACGGTATTAGTGATGACATCATTTGCCCATGTAGTGTAGTGTTGTTTGGCAACAAGGCACACGAAAATGCCGTAAACACAGCATCTGCGGAGAATCCTACCACTACCAACATTCTCAAGTGGCACAGTGGAATTATGCACTAGCCTGGTTTTTGGGTAAGATAGAAAGAAATAAGTAAATTAAAAAACGCAGTAAGTTTATGCAATGTTACTGTGGTACTTGTTGCACTGCCCTGCTACTGAGCTTGTGTAGATTTCTATCATTATTATCAGTTTCACCATATTTTCAAGGGACACTTTGTGAGCAAGCAGCCAATTGACATGCCAAACACAGGATTGTACAGCATGTTTCAGACATTATTGTCTGGTGATAGTTTTTCGGCAATCTGCTGTTTCAAGGTTCTGTCTGTTAATGTGAATGAGGTACCCATTAGCTTTCCTTTTAACAAACACTGTCTTTTCTATACTGAACTGGTTGTATATGCAAGTGACGGAGATGTTCTTCCATGTGAACCGAGATGGGTGTCAGATTGATTTATACACACTTATCTGTCAAAAGGCTGGCTGTCATCTTAGTTTGTCTAGCAGTACAATTACGAAAGTAAAGGGTGTTTGTATTTTGTTACTGAGCTTTAGCAGACACCAGCTTAGCGTTGTTCAAGATAGTAGTTTTATTTCAGAATTTCAATGGTAACAAGTGTTTTACAGATACACCTGTTTACCACGTCTTCTGATGTTCTGATTGCAGTTTTTAACAATCGCAGAGCTGTGCAGACAGACAATTAGATCAGAAGAGTCACACTTCATTTTTATGGGCATAATCTAATAGGACATAACTGTTAATTTCAATGTACTAATCAATACATTCCAAGCATATACTTCTTATTTCATACTTATGCTCTACAGTACCACTCTCCTCCTCCTTCACCTGCACCAGTGGTGTCACCACACCTCCCGTAGGCACTATAAAAAAATATCAAAATTGTATGTAATGATGATAATTGAAATATTTAGATATTTAACAAAACTCTTACTGTATTACATAAAGATCACATACTGCACTAGTATCATCCAAATATATGTTTAAATTCTAAATAGCTAAAGTACAGCATTATAAACATAGTACTCTGAAAACTGCAAAACACAGAAAGGCTGCAATATTCGCACTGCAACACAAAGTGGTGCAATCCTTGTTGTAACAGTACTGGGTGTTTCACAAAGTTCAACACAGCAAAAATGCTGCAGTGCTGTAACCTGTTCACTACAACTAAATTTGCACTTTCACCAGATCCATCATGCATTGCACAGTGGAACTGTGGCACTGTAAGTCAACAGACAATAGTATATCAACTACACAGCACCAGTGGTGTATTACTACGCACACAAACTATAATATTCAGCAACGGACACCCACATATCAACATACTACATGTGAACTACAAATGTTAACTTTGCTGTGTTAATGTGGAGCACTAAGTATACGAGCAAGGCGATTAACAGTCAACTGTGTGTGATCACCTGTATGGCTGCAGTGCTGCTACTGTTTACCCTGCCACAGTGAGCGCTTTATAGTGATTGCCATGAACCTTAACTTCAATGTACCCCATAACCAAATTACATCCTCTCAACATAAAAAATGTTCCTTTGTAGAGCACTGCAGGCAACCACGTCACCTGATCAGAGTCTTACTATAAGAAATTTTCCCTGTCAGTCAAGTACTATCAACTATTCACCTAATCACACAGTTACTCTCTGGAAATATCTATACTGATGCAGTGAAGCAAAACCTATCACTCATTCATGGTATTTTATGATATATATAACTGCGATATCCAGCTGACACCCACCCCATGACCAAATGCAAACTTACCATGCTATATTTAAACATAGAAGTTCACTGGAATCTTATCACAACCTCATTGTGACACAGAATTGAAAAAATGAAAATGCGTCTTGGGCCAGTGGCTGCATTTAGGAAATTACAGCAAATACAATCAGCCACTACACTGCTTGATAGTCATACCCACCTAGCAACCCTACCACTGTGTCCTGACAACCTGCCCACTCACTCAGTCACCAGCAGATAACAGCTTAGCACCTGGCAAAGAAGTACACAGCCAACAACTGATAGCATTGACTTTGGCTCTACTCTAATCTATACACAACATGAACAGTGACTGTTCACACTGTAGTCTATTACACTGTCCTAATATGTGTGTGTGTGTGGGGGGGGAGGTATCATGGCAACACAGAATAGTACCATAAATCAGATTTATTCAGAGGGACCACGTCATCTCTAGCACTGTGTAATATAGCAGCTTACCTCAGTTTGAGCAGTCATTGTTTTTTGTTTGTGTTTAAACTTTATTGTGTATTACAGTAGTAATGCAAATGAAGTAATCACAATCACTATAATATTCTTTCCCATGACCTATTCAATGTCAAAAATGCCATTGTTTCTGCTGCAGCATTCTTTTGTCAGTTTGACATTACTCATCATACATTGCCTGGTCTATAATTGTTCATTGTTGGGATGTTCCCATGATCTTAATCTATACAACATCATGGGTCCAATCTGAACCTCACTGTAAAGCTGTACATTAAGTTTTGCTTGATGCTGTACTAGATGATCAGCTTCATTGTTGAATCTTCCTTTCACAAAACAGATTTTGTCTTACACATGAACATCTTTACAATGATATTTCTTATTCTGAATACCAATAAAACCTTGGATAATAGCAATAATGGCCTCCAGGGTGTGTGTTGTTTTGGATAGCATCACGCCTCAGGTGTCGGAGCCACCCGGCCTGCGGCCTTTTTGGCCAAGCACTTGAGGCGTGACATAATCCCACCACAACACACACACACTGTTCACATTATTGCTTAATTATAGCCACAGAAAATACTTGTTAACTCTGTTCCTCACTTATAAAAAAGGCTTACTTATACAATACCCAAGAAGTACTCATAGGTGATATTAAACATAATGAAAACAGGTGCATCCTTACCATCTGACTCCACAAAAATCACACTTTCGGAGTCAGACTCCACAGCCTCGATAGCTTCAGCCCATGCTGGTACTACCTTGGTAACAGGTGGGGAGCGCCTCTGACGATCTGTTAAATTAACATAAAAAAAGGGTATTAAGTTACTGTATTATTTGAATCATCAGTTATGTAGAAACACTTAAATATAAATAATTGACATATTTCTACTACCTAACATGTTCCTTTATCGACTATTTCCCAGTCATCATACAGACATGTAAATGTCACATGTGTTATCATAAATATTACAAGCAAACAAATTATTCACATTATTCAAATTGTCATCAGTTCAGCAGTGTAATAAATATAATAACCATTGCTGTTTAATATAATACTACTCTATATTCAGTATACACATCCATATAACAATAGTTAGGGATATATACACTAATACATGATAAACAGCTGATAAGCATTGTTACTTCATGGCAAGTGGTTCCTGCAGTGTCAGTTAACCTTGATAGCACATCACAAAACAGTAACAGTTAACCTAGCAACCAGTACACATGATGACACTATGTTTGTCACCTGTACCATTTAGCATTCTTCTTTTTTTGTACCAGTATAGTGCCTCTACTCCCTACTCGCCAAGTGCAATCCCCGAGCCTCAGACCCACATTTTTGTAAGGATTCAGCCAGTTTTGTTCTTGTGTCCCACCACCAATCATGCTTTCTAACCCATGTAGGCACATAAATGAATGAACACCCTCTACTTGTACTGGTACCCCCATCCAGTAAGCATGATCATAATCCTACATTGTCATGCTAACATCAAAATATACCTGCTGTTCCAGTAGAACACTCAACCCCACCGCTGCAATTTCAAACACATCAGCATCAGAAAGTAATTTTAACTGGTGAAGTAGTACTCCCTCAGCCCCCAAACCACAAAACATTACTCAAAGCACTCAAATATCACAGCAATATCTAGTGTTTCAGTACCCCAAAACCTGAAGTGCAGTGTCCATCCTCCAATACACACAGTAAGAACAGGTCTGACAAGCAAGCCAGTTCTCCTCTCACCATCAGAACTGGCTAGCGACTGCAGTAGCAGTAATGCATACCACATTCATCAGACAGCTGTAGTGTTCAGAAGAGTCCTGACCTGTTTGCCACTGATCTATCAATGTTCTACACAGGAAGATGACCAGCACAGATCTGAGCAGGGACAGGCACCACAACAACAGCAAATGTTCCTGTCATTGTGTGACTACTCAGAGTTTGCAATCATGCCTTGGGTGCGTGTACACACATCACTAAGACACCAAGAAAATAATTTAAGTAAGTGTATACAGGGATCGAACATTACAGTTAGTGTGTGAGCAAACCAGCAAAACACAGCCTAACATAAACACAGCTACATTCGGTCTATACTGGTTGCAGAATGTGTCATACACCACAACATAACACAACTACTATTATCATGAAAATATTGATACTTTACTTACATTGTGTAGCACGGTCCCCAGCTTGTGGCTTTCCAGCCACCTCCCACAGCTCATAGCCGAGGTAGTAGCAACATGTGTCCTGATCTGGTATCTCCTCCTTCTGCTTGAGTTGGTAGAATCGCTGCCCGCAACAGCTTCCACTTCTTCATACATTGGAGTGGTGTCTTGTTTCGCACTTTTAAAACTGCATACAAATAATTGTGTATGCACCTCCACATATTGTCCAACTTATGGTTAGTGCTACACATGAGGATGCGTGCACTACCGCGTGCCTGTACTGCCTTGAGCAGTGCACACACCTCTCTGACACTCCAGATTCTCATGACTCTGAAAAAAAAACACACACAACTCAAAGTACTTATTGCCATGTTCTCTGAAATATTTGACTTTCTGTTCTATTAAGTTAAACTACTTAAATCTTTACAGCTGTATCTTATTACTTTTGTCATCATTATCACAAATCTTTACATGCATACAGAAAAAATAGTCTCAAAATAACATTTAAGCATTCTGTTAAGTACAAAGTCAGTGTAGTGCAAATATAAAAATTTTCCAAAGTTACAATCGTCCATAATAACTGAACAACATGCACTCACGAAACAGCCATTTTTAGGCATTTTGTCACCAGTTTTTCAACATAGCCATTTTCAGACCACTGCTCATGCACATTGTCACTGTGATTTTCTTCATGTGTCCCATACAGTGATGTCACACAACAACTGCACCAGGGGAGGAACCATGCATAAACTGCACAGCCCGATATTCACCGAGGCTCTGCATAATTGTGCAGGTGCAACCCCCAACCTCCGCCTGCACAACTTTGAGCAACCCAAAAAAAAGGAGTAAGTCAAGGGCCACCCAGAGCTGAGCTGCCACATTGCAGAGCACAACACAGCAGCTGCCACCTGTAGGTGGCCATCCACTTATTCCCTGTGCCCATAATTCAGCCCAGTCATGGGCATAATAGTAATACCCCCCCTGACTGGGCCAATCACACTCAAAACAGTAGTAACCACCACCCCCCACTAGCTCGATTGTGGGCAAAACAATAGTAATCCCCACCCCCACTAGCCCGATCATGGGCAAAACAGTAGTAATCCCCACCTCCCCACTATCCCGATCACAGGCAAAACAGTAGTAATCCCCCACCCCCCACTAGTCAGGATCATGGGCAGAACAGAGTTCAGCCCCTCCCAAGACCAGTATCCCTGATGGTACGCTGGACCGTGAAGCCCGCTCATGGGCATTAGAGTCAAGCCCCCCCCAGGTCCAAGTACCCTGGTGATCTAGTGGCCAACACCCCACCCACCTATGGACCCCACCACCCCACTCCCCCATCAGCCAGCGGGCAGCAGCACCCCACCCATCTGCTGCCCCGGCGCCTGCTGACTGACTGCTCAGTAGGGCTGGACGCCCATTGATTCAGAGCAACAGCCAATGGGTGTAGTCGAACCAGAGCAGGTGCAGATATGAATAAATTCATTCACATATCTGCACTGCCTTGTACGGTATGGGTGCATGCCCATTGGCTCTTGCTCTGAACCAATGGACATGCAGCCCTACCGAGCAGTCAGTCAGTGGGCGACGGGACAGCAGACAGGTGGGGTGCTGCCGCACACTATCTGACAGCGGCTGGGGAGTGGAGTGGTCGTGCTCCATGGGTAGGTGGGATGGGGGGCCACTAGATCACCAGGGTACTTGGACCTGGGGGGGTTGACTGTAATGCCAGCGATCGCGCTTTGTGGTTCACCGGACCACCAAGAATATTGGTCTTGGATGGAGGTTGAACTGTTTTCTGACCGCAATCAGGCTACTGGGGGATGGGGATTACTACTGTTTTGCCCTCAATTGGCCTAGTGAGGGGGCTATTACTGCAGTTTTGCCCAGAATCAGGCCAGTCATGGGGAGTGACTACATTTTGTCCGCAATTGGACCAGTCGGGGGAGATTACTACAGTTTTGTCCATGATCAGACCAGTCGGGGAGGGGGATTACTACTGTTTTGCCTACGATCGGGCCAATCGGGGGGGTTACCACTGTTTTCCCCATGATGGGGCTGCAGTGTGCCTCGGTCCCTGATGACTGCTGCCTGTCAGGGTGCCAGGTGAAAGTCATTCGTGATCTGTGCACCTGCATGGTAATGGCATGCAAATGGTTCCATAAATAGATGCAAATGGCCCCCCCTGCACCTTGCATGAATAATGGGACTATTTCCATATCACCTTTTGAATATCGGAAATTTGCACATGCCGCAATAGAACTTGCACCACCGCATCTTGAATAATCCACTCTGACCACTTGTAATAGCACAAGTTCCACTGCACCATGCACAGTGGCTGTGGTGGGTGGGGATATTCAAAGGACTTGCTCAATAGCACAACTCCATTGAATATCACCCCGGCCACACCCCAGCAGAACTTTTTTGAACAGCACAAGTGCTTGCAGCACAGAATGGCGCAGTTTGAATCTCCAGCCCTACATTTTCAACATATGCTTTTGGAGAGCACACCTTATGAACACTGGCAGTGTCATTTTGTTAATCAGTGCATAAAAGTGATTTTGGGCAGTAACTGCAAAAACCACCTTTGGCGCCAATTAACAGCATGATAGTGCAAGAATTCATGACCTCCGGGGGGGGTAGAGACAGTGGAGATGACAGGGGATTGTCTTGACTATAGTCTGTTGCACTCCTGCTGCAATTTCCCACTGTCCTTCCACACCCTGGAATGATCTGAATAATCCCAACTCATCTTTTACATCTGTTGAGTGATGTTTACACCTGTTCTATTTTTTGACCAACATTTCTTGGTTCTGAAAAGAACCATTGTTTGCACTTAGTTATTTGTTCAAGCAGTCCGACATTCTTAGAGGACTTTGAGGATTGCATCTCGAAGGTCTGCCAGGAAATGGCAATTGCCAGCATGCAAGAAGTGCACACCATCAGGTAGGTATAGCCAATCATGACAATACTTAATTTCGGGGTGACGTATGGTGTACATTCCATGCATGAGTAGAAAAGCAGATATTTGTATGTTTACTTTTCTGCGAGCTATGTCAATCAGATACATATGATGTTCTGCTTGCCAGACCTTACGCTCTGTAATATCGGAAAAAATGATAATACTGGCAGGCAACATAGACATGATAGAAGCAAGGTCCAATTTTGCCTCTGTAACTAAATCTACCCAGCGTTTTGAGCCCAAATCATTGCCTCCAAGATGTATTAGCAGTATGTCAGGAGGAGAGTAAGTTCTCAAAAGTCTGTGCATGGTTGGCATAAGATGTTCCCATCTCATGCCACCACGACCAAGCCATCTTACATAGCAATCAGGGAGCTGCAGGTCCCTCCCAAAATTACTATGAACTGCAAATTCAGCTGCTCGTCTTATGTAACTGCTTCCAACTATCCACAAAGTCCTTTTGCTATTTTCTGCCATTCTAAGTTTTAACACTCAGAACTGTGCAGAGAGCTACAAAGAAAGTCAGTGTTCACCCTGTAGTGACCAGGCAGTACTGAAAATAAAACTGATATTTTCCCTCCTTATTTCAAGCTAGCTTCAATGGGCTGAGACATAACACACAAATCAAAAATAAACATTCCCTGCTGCTGTGGTTTCATTAACCAATCTAAGTGATGCAGTCACTATTACTAGACTTCTGTTCCAGCTAAAATCTGCAAACATTGAGAAGTGGCAAAAATGCATCCTTTTCATAGGCAGTTTTAGACAATTACAACAGCAGAAACATGTCTGATTGGTTACATCTTCTGTTATGGGTCCACATGCAGCTTCCTATCTCCATCTATTTGCAGCTGTATCTGTACAAATTAGTACTAAAATGCTATCTGACTTTAAACTGTTTTTTTCTAAATAATACAGCATGTTAGATAATAACAAGTTACATAATCAAATTCAGCATTGAAAATATTTTGATTAATAGTATTTACATGTTGGTAACATTTTTATCATACTATAAAATGATTTATGAAATATACTGTACTTACAGTTATGCAACTGCTCTGTCTCAATTAGAACTAAGATGGCTGCTGTTGACTTCTTCTTCAGTGTTGTCCATCTCTGATTGGTTGTCTGACATGGCCTGACAAATCTTGCATTACATTAGTAGGACCACCTGTCAGTCAAACACACTCAAATCTGATTTGATAATGAATGTATTTGGCACTCCCAAGTTCTAAATTTGCGACACTGTCAAATGCACGAAAGTAATTTTGTGACACTTTCGCACTGCGACAGTATCCTTTTGTGACACTGTCGAATGCACGACAGTACAATTTGCGACACTGTTGAATGCATGAAAGTAACTTTGTGACACTTTTGCACTGCGACAGTATTTTTTTGTGACACTGTCGAATGCATGACAGTACAATTTGAACACTGCTCAACGCTAAAAGTACAATTTATGACACTTCGCAGCATTCGACAGTAATTTCAAACTGTCTATTATTGCCACACTTTCACCCTTTATGGCAAAAATACCAAATTTTCAATAATAAACACATGTATGTCCTGTAGGTATTTCCAAATGCAGTGTACTGCAAATCTTGAACATTTTCAAAATTACGAATGGCAGGTAATGTAACTGTGCAACACACAGTTGTTAAACAGTCATTGTAGGAATTTTTCCACCACATTTTCAACATAGCCATTTTAAGATCTCTGCTGATGCACAGTGTCACTCAGTGATTTTCTTTATGTGTCCCAAACATTGATTTTGCACACCAACTGCGCCATTGTGCGCTACATGGCTGAAACATATTTTGCACAAGATGTGAAAATAATAGCTGTACTGCACATAAGGAGGGTGGTAAATGACAATGTTGAAAATCTAGTGAAAATATTGAAAATTTATAACTTATGAGCGCAGTATGAACTATGCAATGCACGTCAGTAAACAGTCATTTTAGGAATATTTTCACCAAATTTTCAATATAGCCATTTTAAGACCCTCTGCACATGAACAGTGTCACTGTGATTTTCTTAATTTGTCCGACATTGATTTTGTGATACCGATCGCGCCATTGTGCGCTATATAGGCTGAAACACATTTTGGGCAAGATGAAAAATGACAGCTGTACTGCTCATAAGGAGGTGTGGTAAAATGACAATGTTGAAAATCTGAAGAGAAAATATTGAAAATCTGAGAACTTACGGATGCAGATAGGAAGCATGTAACCGAGGCTCGTGAAACAGTAATTTTAGGAATTTTTCACTAAATTTTCAACAGAGTAATTTTAACACCTCTGCTCATGAACAGTTTCACTGTGATTTTCTTAATGTGTCCCATACAGTGATTTCGCACACCGACTGTGCCATTGTGCACTACATGGGCGGAAACACGTCTTGCCCAACATGTGAAAAATGACAGCTGTACTGCTCATAAACAGGTGTGGTAAAAAGTCAATGTTGAAAAGCTGAACTGGAAATATTGATAATGCACAATCTTATGAGCGTGTGTAGCAACTGCACTATGCATATTCATAAAACAGTAATCTTAAGTAATTTTTGAACCAATTTTGTAACATAGTTAACTCACAATTATGTCAATGCACACTGTAATAAGAAATGTACAGAGGCATATTCTAACGCTTTTTTTTCTCTGTCTCTCATACAGGTGCCTGATACTTCTCTAAGATTGCTTACTGCCACTGTGAACCATAATAGCAAAACATGTCAACTAAATACATACGTAGGTGTGTTTCAAAATGAGAGAGGTATAATAGTACTACATTGTTGTATAGGGCAACAAACAAAACAGTAAAGTCACACCACAAAATGAACATGGACAGATTCTTTACTGCAACAGTGACCCCACAGCAAGTCACTGCACACCCAAACTAAATTTTAACAGAAAAGAAAAAGGTATACCGTCACAAATGTTGTGTAGATCTCTGAGACAAACACAACTATTTTGAGTGTTACCATCAAGAAACGCTCAAACAACGCCGAAATCACAACTGCTGATTTACAACTCAGAAAGAGAAAGTATTTCCGATCACTAGCAGGTAAAGCTAAGATCAAAAGACTTATCGCTGCTGTGCTGAGACACACCCGCAAAAAGAGTAAGTCACCTGTCTTGGATGAAGTTATGTCTCAAAGTGCTAACTTTCATCAACAGAGCAGTGTTTGTACTACAGCGTTTGTGTAAGATGTGTCAGTGCTTGAACAATTCAGGAAAGTTGTATGCCATAAAAAGGCTTCAATAGTATCCTTGTTTGACTGTTGACAACTTCTGTCATGTTTTCATAGGACAGTGGATGCACACACAGCACCAGAGCATATTTTTGGAAGAGCCTTATCATTCCCTAACAAAAGAACACAAGTTCACTATTGATGAGTGCGGCAAACTAGTAAATGTCCTCAGTATCTCTGATGACAATCAATTGGATACTGAAGATGACTGTAATCCAACCACAGTCTTCAGTAAATGGCACTGTCTGGCATGGTCATGTGATGATACCTGTAACTGTAGGCAATCGTCATTTGAAAAAGTAGAACAGTTTGTGAACCTATTTGTAATAACAGATCACAAAGACATACATAAACTGTTTACAAAAATTAACCATTGTGAAATCCGGCCACATACTGGACTCATGGGTCACTCACTTGCATGTCTTGATAGTGGTGTTTGTGATAGTATTTTTCACAACATGCGGATGCTTGCAGTGCATCAAACAGGCATGCAAAACTTTGTCTACAGAGTATATGAAATACAGCGAGCTGTACATTAGTACACTTGTTTAAATGACTTATTGGAATCAGGTGACATGCAGGGTGCCATCACATTCCTAAAAAAACTGCAACACATTACTTCTGTACCAGAAACAACAATTTTTCAGTGTAACACTTCTGCAGAAAAATCTGTTTCAGTGTTAGAAACTGACATTCTGAGACAGTGCGGCAAAGAAATTGCTAAGTTTGAGGTTGAAAAGTCTCAGAAGTTTGATTCTGTATGTTGTAATGCAACCGTTTGTGTTACAAAACAAACAGTCACAGTCAACCAGAAACCTTGTCACCATACAATGACATGTGGTTCCGTCTGGAGCATTCTTGCTGCTGAAATTGACTTTCACTTACAAGACCATTGTGCTATGCAAACATTTGTTTTCCAAACTGAAGTCTAACACTTTGCCAGCAAGGTCAATGCTGAATAACATGGAAACAGATGTTACACCAAGTGAGATTTCAACATTAAATATGTTTGAACGCATTCTGATTCAGACAATGAAACCATTCCAAACAATTCTACGTCTGAACACAAAGACACGGAACATTCCACAGAAAGAGCTTGTTAGATCTCTAAAGGGTTCCGTGATGTATCTACCACTTCCTCTATAGGAAAATGTTCAAGCAATCTCAACTGAAAATAGCTTGGTGATTCTTGTTAATGGTGTGCTGACAAAGGCCAAGGTCATCTGGCAAGATGTGGTCAATGTGCAAAAGTAAACCTTGCTTTTTACTTATTTAAAGAGTAACAATCCCTTTTATACAGACCTTGACATAGATCAGATGGCCAGTCTCTCTGTGCAACATGATCTATTACAAAAAAGTAAGCCAATCATTGAGAAGGTCAGTGTACAGACAAGTGACAAAGTGTATGAACAGTACACAATTCACTCACTACATGGCAGAGATCCATTATGAGACAACATTGATCTCTATCAAATGAAGCAGGTGGAAGGTGAGCCTGTCAGCATTTGGGAGGCAACACTAGAAGCACACTGTTTCCCAGACCTATTTCCAAAAGGGTCAGGAGGATGCCTAGATGAAAGAGAAGTATGTGTACAGGGTGCTAAGTACCGCACTAGCCGTGTCCTCAGCAAAAATGGCAAATTCAGACGTAACATACACTAACTGTTCCATCTCCTCTGGGAGAGTGAACTTAGCATTCTGTTCTGCCTATAGCACATACCATTCGTCTAACAAGTCCACTAGATGGAATAATAGATGTTCAATTTCTAGAGAAATTAAAGCAGAAAGATGAAATGCAAGTGAATCTGTCTTCAGACTTTCAAGTCTTCGTGGCACCAAGAATATTGGTATCGCAGACACTTTGAAGTGATGACAATGCTGTGAGAGTATGGTGCAGCCACGTGGTTTGTCACACTTAGTTGTGCTGAACATGCCTGGGACAAGCTCATTGAACTGTTGAAGTGGGCAAATTCTGATGCTGACGGCATTTCATCAATGAGTGTTGGAAAAATGTGTTCACTTGATCCTGTGTCTGTCACAAGACATTACAAGCAGTTCCATGACATTCTGACTTTCAGCCTCGTTAAAGGACAATCCTCCTCAGGTATTGTGGAACATTACTTTGGAGGACAGAATATCGAAGCACGGGTGCCCTCATATCCATACGTTATTGTGGATCAAGGATGCTCCACGCGTTGGTGAACATGAAGCAGCAGAAGTGCTAGTATTCATCAAAATATATCACCTGTCATATTCCAGACAAGCATGACAGTCCTACACTATGGAAGTTGGTACAAAAGTTCCAGCAACATATTTGCACAAAGTACTGCCGGCGAGTAGTAAAGAACAAATCTAATTGGTACACACAATGTCGCTTTGGATTTCCTAGACGAGTTTGTCAGGATGATGCCATGAATGACCTATTCTCAGCAATGCCACACCACTTGAAGGCAAAATCAACCAAGAGGGTATACGAGTTACCCAGAGATGAAAAAGAGGTGTACACCCAATGACTACAACCCAACTCTTCTCCTAATGTGGCAAGCAAACATAGATGTTCAGTTTGTGGCTGGTAACTCTCTGTCCCTGGTTTGGTACGTCACTTCGTACATAATCAAACATGAACAGACTAGCTTGCAAGATCTTTGGGAAGATATTGCCAGTTCAAGCAAAGCCTCGACATCTCAGCTCTGGTCATTGGGTTTGAAGACCTTTCACACAGAGAATGTGGAGCTTACAGCCAGTGACCGTTAATGGGTACACATCTGTACGGAAGTCTGATGCTGTACGTTTTCTCAGTGTAAACTACAAAGAGAAATGGAAACGTGTACTGATTCCTCATGCCGAAATCGAGAAGCTTGCTGCCAATACACCTTCTTCAAAACATATCATGAAGAATAACCTGATAGACACATACTACCCACGTAGACACAACAACATGAATTATATGTGTCTCTTTCAGGTGGCTAAGTGGTATGACTACAAGACAGATGTCACACCTGACTCAACACGCCAGATTTACAAGGTCAATGGAGTAGATGGCTGTCTCGAAAAGAGACACAAGCCATGGCTCATAGACCACTGTAAACTGTATCTAGACACATCGGAGAGCAGAGAACATTACTTACTGTTTCCCATTCCTATTTAGACCCTGGAGGAGTGAGTCTGAATTAAAAGGTGACTGTGACACATTCAAGAACAGTTCAATCTCCATATGAGACTTTCCAAACTGGATATTCACAGACATACGTATACAAGAGACTAGAAGCTGAGAAAGAACAGTTTGAGAAGGCAGAGAAGCAGCTTCGGAAGACACTCCAGTTAGTTTCACTAACAACCTTTGATCCAGAAGAACAAGGTGTTCGAGGTGACCTCTGCACTTAAATGCCCAGAAGTGTTAATGTCAGAATTGAGACAGCCATGGAACATGGCACACACACTCCATGATCAACCCAGCTGACTTAAGAGAAAGGCTAAATCAGCTGCAGCATACAGTTCACTCGTTGTTGAAGCTGTCCAACATGGATACTACATGAAACAAAACAATGTGGCTGTACTGGCTATAAGCTCACTACTAATGTTTGTTAGTGATTCAGCTGGCACAGGAAGAGTTTCCTCATTGAAGCCATCACTGTTGAAGTAGCACGGGTTCGACAGGCTCTTCAATGTCTGTTGTTGTAACTGTCTCACAGAACTAGCAGCATACAACATTGGTGGAGTAACATTACACCGTCTCTTTATGTTGCCAGTAGAACATGGGAGAACTGGAGAGTATCGAAAACTGTCATTCGAGGTTGCATCTCAGCTCCATTCCATGTTCACAAAGATGAAGTTACTCATCATTGACAAAATCAGCATGGTCTCCAATGTCATGCTTGCCTGTATTCATCTACATCTACAGCAGATCTTAGGTACTGACGATGGAGTACCATTTGATGGCAAAAGTATACTTGTGTTGGGAGACCTTTTACAGCTTGCACCAGTCAATGCACAGCATGTATTTACAACTCTAACTGCCAAACAAGCTAAGAATATCCTCAGTTGCATTGCAGGCTATAACATATGGGAATTATTTACCTATGTTGAGTTGTCTGAGAACATGCACCAAAGTGGTGATCTAGCTTACAAATCACTTTTAGATGAAGCTCGTACAGGTTCTCTATCACCAGAACATGTTTTTATGTTACACGATCGGAGAATCACAGTACATACTGCATTCATAGAAACAGCATGTCATGTCTTCAGCGATATATACTCTACTGGACACACATAGTGTGTCTAATGCCACGACTAAAGAAATGCACTGAATTCAACAATCTAATGCTGCAGAGAGAAAACCAAGACATTGTAACTCTGCATGCGGTTGATACAGTTGATGGCGTTATTCTTAGTTGAAAACTAGTAGCAAAGATGACTGAACGACTAAGTGAACTGAAGTCAGATGTTTCACGCACAGCTGGCCTAGAAGCTGTTCTCACAGTTTGTAAGAATGCACGTATCATGCTGCGACGTAATCTAGATGTAGAACGAGGCATGGTAAATGATGCCATGGGAAACATCACTGACTTTGTCTACAATGTCCAGAAGACATATATCGAGATGCTTCTAGTTCACTTTGACAACATGGAACACTCTGTACACATAGACCGAACCTGCGTAAAATTCCAGGCTTTTAAGGATGTCTGTGTAAACAGGAAACAGTTTCCATTATGTGTTGTATATGCTGTCTCCATTCACAAATCTCAGGGATTGAGTTTGATTCAGCAATGGTAGACAGAGGTGTGACATTTTAAAGGATGGCATGAGCTACGTGGCACTTTCACGCACGCAGCCTTTCTGCTGCACATTATTACTATAGCACCTCAGAAAGTACAAGTTGTCAAGCGATGTATTCTTGAGTACAACAGGTTACGTATCACATCAGCCACAAATGTCTTTGATACCACTGCTCTACATATCTGTCTGTCTCACACAATTCAGTCACAGCTACCGGTATCAACAAACAGCAACAAGCTTTCCAGAACTGATTCAACAAAAGAGTTCAACAAAGGTCACAACTTCAAGTAAACATTCACAGCCAGCAATCCGTCAGAAATCAGTTGGTGTAGCTGCTGTACCAGTCTTTGACAACAGTACTAGAGTAAACTGCTATGCTAACTCAGCTATGCAAGTTTTTCTCCACATGCCACACTTTGTGCAGGCAATATCTGCTTCACAAGACAATCCCCTATCAAATGCTTTGAAGCAGATTATCAACATGACTTCTGACCAGTCTAACAATGTACAGTCACTAACACCACTACAACAGGTGTTAGCTGCATATGCTAGATGTAGTACACTTGCTACAGACATACAGCAAGACACTACTGAGTTTATGATGGCTGTCATAAACAACCTGGATGAAGACAGCACCCCAATGTGGCAGTACTTCACAGTAACATATGTAACAAAATATGTATGTGTTTCATGTGGCCATTCACAGCGTGAAACCACAGAAGACATGCTGTGGATTACTCTCTTTGTCCCTCAAACCAAAAGTGTCAAATTTTGACAGCTGTTCACCAGTGCTGAATGTAGTCATGCCTGTGGAAGGTGTGGAGGCAGATGCACTCAGTCCATATGTCTCAGGAGTTCATCTCAATATCTGTTGCTTATGTTGCACAGATTTGACTCCAACGGGCTCAGAGTTGATACTCCTATCACAGATTACACAGCTGGTAGAATAGTCTTCAACCAATCAGGGTTTGACACTCACAGTATAATATATCACCATGGCCAATCCATGCATTCTGGGCATTACACCTCCTTACTAAGGTGCAGAACTGGATGGGTAGAGTGTGACGACTCTATAAGCAGTTTTAAACAGAGACTGCCACGACACTTAAAAAATGCATATCTTCTAATATTGATGAACTATGATAACCTTCATATTTTAGAAGAATAGGACAAAACATGTTGCATGTTTTAAATGACTACTTTGTCTGACTTAAGCATACAAACCAATGTTAACTAATAGTGCTACAACTATATCTCCATCAATTTGTTTGGTGCCTATGATGTCCAGTCAGTATCACAGCATATGCAACGATGTGGCACATTGCATGTCACACTTGACATAATTCCTAAGAGTGAAAAAAACTCAGCAATGTACTTACTTTTCCTGTGCCTATACAGACATTATTTCTGTACCTAGGTGCCACACATCAGCACCCAACAGTGCACAGCTGTGACTATACACTTAGGATGCAGTCACTACTATGTGTACTTCAATTCCCTGTCTCAGCTTCTGCAACTCCCAACTGTATTAACTTAACTATACCTAGAATTACAGAGGTGTGCCATAGATCTCCAGTCCCATATCGATAACCAATCATAATGCAGTAAAAATATAACGAGGCACACCAGGTCTAGCTGCCTAAATCTATGCAAATACTAACAAATGACAATACAGTTTGCCTGTTTTCAGTCATGTGTGGCATAGATGTACACATACTCAACTGTATTGTGTATCTTTGTTTATTTATTATTTATTATAAAAAGAGTCTGAGAAATTGAGGTTTCTAATTGGCTGCAAACATCCTAACAGCCTTATGTTAATCTTTTATTAACATACATGAAGAGGTTAACCATATGCTGAACAAGGTTTAACACTGTTTAAAAATATATTTCATTATAATAGCAGTAAGTCACTCCCAAGGATTATGTTAATGGTCAGTTAATCACCCTGTAGGGACATGTGGCACTCGGCCACACCTTGTTCCACAGTACACCCCTAGAACATGATTAACAGACCATTAACATAACCCCTGGTTATGCCTTATTACTTAATTATTAAAAGGGTCTCAGAAATTGAGCTTTCTGATTGGCTGCAAACATTCTAACAGCCTTATGTAAATATTTTATTGACATACATGAAGAGGTTAACCATTTCCTGAACAAGCTTTAACACTGTTAAAAAACATTTTTTATTATAATAGCAATAAGGCATTACCAAGGGTAATGTTAATGGTCAGTTAATCACCCTATAGAGGCACATGGCACTCGGCTACACCTCGTGCCACAGTACACCTCTAGAAGGTGATTAACAGACCATTAACATAACCCTGTGTCATGCGTTATTGCTTAATTGAATTTTGATGACCAGGTAGGCCCACTGGACACCGGAGGTCCCTTTTTCAGGGCTGACCCTGGAAGTAAACAGTACATGGAATAGAAGACAATGGTACATATACAAGCTGAGGGTATACAGTATGCTTCAGTTTACAAATCCATCTGAATTGTCATCTGCATCTACAGTTACAATGTACTACCTACTTTTGTCTGCCATTGGGTGGTCCACTGCCTACCTGACACTGCTGGTGATGTATTGTGGCATAGTAACAGAAACAGCAACGCAAACAGAACTGCTAACAGTAGCGCACATGGTAACGCAAGCACGAATGAGAACAGAAAGGGTAACACACACGGTGGCATAGACAGGAATGATCTGCCACGTGATGTGTTGTCACATAGTAACATGGTGCCTGCAAACAGAAATTTCAATGGACATGGTGACACAAAGTAAAACAAAAAAGACAAACAGTACTGTATACAATAATCCCTAAAAATAACAGAAACACAAGCACAAATGAAAATGCAAAGCATAACACACATGATGGTGCAGACAGCAACAGTATGTGAAACAGGTACAGAACCAAAACCGGAAAGGGCAACAGTAACAGTTGTGGTGTTTTGTGTGTGGCATCGGTAGGTGAGGCCATGCAACTACTAAATGTGGTACGTTGTGTGCAGCTGCAATCAGGGATGTGTACATTTGGTGTACATGGCCTCAGTTTCAGTGTTGATCTCCACTGAGCATGCAGTACCTGGTGAGGTGGGTGGGGATGTCATGTAGTACATTTAGACAATTGTTCATTATTTCTGTCACCTGCTGCTGGATGTCTGTCATTGGTTGTGTTGACGTGGTCCTCCCCCATACTTGCATATGTGTGTGTGTGTGTGTGTGTGTCTGTGTGTGTGTGGTGCTGGGGGGGGTTAATTCGGAGTTAGGGTTTTCAACCCTAACAGTGAATTTCCTCACTTTTGTAGCTGTGGAACAACCCTAACTAATGCATTAAACTGAGTTTTTTGCCTCTAATTTCCCTTCTTTTTGAGAATGATAATGAGAAATAGTGAATGTAAAGCAGCGGCAGAGCGCAGGGCCCCCGCCACCCCGCGCTCCCGCCACATGATGTCTTGTGGCATAGTAAGAGGAACAGCAACACAAAGAGAAGCACTAACAGTGGCACACATGGTAATGCAAGCGTGAATGAGAACATTAGGGGGCTAAGCATTTTTCCGACAAAAGGTCTGTATCTCGCACCGTTTCCGTGATACGGGCCCTGAAAGGCGTGGCGAACGCCGTAATGTTATCCTATGGGAAAAAAAGAGAAGTTCGGAGTGCCATAACTTTGCCTCCCTGTAATATTTTTTCACCAAACCACTGAAAGGCACATTTGTGGGCTGTTGGCTGTCTTCCCTCCAAATTTCAGGAAAAAAGACTAAACCGTTATTTTGCAGCAGGGTCCAAAAGATTCCTGTAATGCGTCGAGCGCCGTAATGTTATCCGATGGGAAAAACCGTCAACTTTCGAGTGCCATAACTTTGCCGCAGTGTAATATTTTTTCAATACAGCACTGAAAGGCACATCTGTGAGATGTCATCTGTGTTCCCTCCAAATTTCAGCCCAAAACTCCCAACCATTCTTTTGCAGGGAAGTGCCAAAGAATTACTGTTATTTTGGGCATAGTGTCGCAATGTAGTGTACTTGATTTGCGACTTCCATAAAATCTGCGACACTTTCATGGAGTAATGACACTACTTTGCGAAAATACTTTTTCCAGAAATTTGAAAACATGTTTTATGGGGTGTTTACCCCAAAATAAAGACATGGCTAGCATCCTCAGGGCCGACTAGGTGAATACAAAAAGAATTAGGTTGCTAGAGGGTCTCAATTTTAAATGCCAAGCATTTTTCTGATCACTAACTGAAAACAAGATGGCGGATTTGCGACAGTAACAGGACCATTTGCGACAGTAAGAAGTGCATTTGCGACACTGTCGAACTTTTTGTTAACTTTTCCCATTGACTTATAATGGGAAATTGTTTTTTGAATAACTTTTGAACTGTTAATATTTTTTCACAAAATCTTTGAAAGGCACATCGGGGACCCCGGCCGCACGTTCTGAAGATTTTGGGCCGGTCGTTCAAACCGCATTTACCTGTAGTTCAATCCGAGAATTCCAGAAAAGCTACTGTGATACCATAATATATATATATATATATATATATATATATATATATATATTCTATACAACTGCCTGTTTTCAAATATGCCATTTATTTCCATGAGTGAGGGGTGGGACTATAACTCACCAGTGGCAAAGCCATGAGTGAGTTATGAAAGTCCCATCACCTCATGAATGGAAATTAATGGCATATTTGAACACGGTCCATTGTATGTTCTGTGTATACAATGTCTGTATCCTGTGTGACAATTAAGGGCAAATTCATTGTGGGATTGGCAGAATGGGCTGTCAATTAAGTTGATTGTGATGTAGACAAGTGAAAAATAAACAGTGTTATTTACCCACTCGGTGAGTAACATCATTCATCTTTCACTTGGGTCAGAGTCTTAGGAAAATAATGCATTTATTTAATTACTGGAATCCCTATATACATTGTATACATACATACATATATATATGAAAAACATTTAATTAATGCATTATTAGGGTTTCAGCATCAAAAGTTGGGTAATGAGATCTTAGGGTTCCAGAACCCAAGACCCTACTCCCCACCCTTGACTTCAATGCAAAGACCCACAACACCCTGCATGCAGGAACAGGTGTGAGGGGTGTGTCTTGGGGTTACCAACCCTAATGCTCACCCCATTTTAAAAGTAAGTAAGCTAAGATGGGTACAGAATAACAGAATGGGGTGAGTGTTAGGGTTTGCAGCCCCAAGGCACACCCCTCACACCTGTTTCTGCATGCAGAGTGGAGGTGGGGTCTTAGAATTGGAAACTGATCATGGGGAGTGGGGTCTTAGGGTTGGGAACCCTAAGATCTTATTTCCCAAATGTTGTTTCTGGAACCCTAATGGTGCATTAATGAAGCTTTTTGCATAGAATTTCCCTACTTTTTGAGAAAGTATAACCATAGCCTTAGTTGATTATGGGAGTTTAGGGCCCTGCACTCTCATCTATCCATAAGTTTGGAGAGATTGTAATGATGCCTTTGGGCCCTGTGCTTTCATCATTCCATAATGTTATATGTACATGTCCCTGTAGGCCCTGTGCTGCTATACATGCATATTGTAAGTGTCCCTCATTTACGTGTAGGCAAAGCAGTACAGATGTCACATTGTCTCATTGTGAATGCACGGCACAGTATCACAGTCAGCATAACCCCATTCGTTAAAATTCCCCTGCAGCTTTAAACAAGGCCTGGAAACATGCAAAACAGCTTATTACACCTAAGAGTGCACTAAGCTGTGAGTCACAGTGAGTCCGTATTTCCGACCATTACAATGTTATCGTATGGGAAATTAGTAAACTTCAAAGTCTTATAACTATGGAACAGAAGAACATTTTCTTACCAAACCAACATAAGGAACATCTGTGGGGCAAGCCCTTTGTACCCTGCAAATGTCAAGCCCATAAGTGCAAACAATTTCTTTGCAATGAAATGACAAAGAAACACACGCATGGAAAAGGTACTGCTTCAAACTGTGGCAAAACCCCAGGGCTTTCGTGAAATACTGCCATAATTTGTCCCCCCCCGGGCTTTTGTGAAATAGTGCAGCAATTTGTGGCTATAACTCAGGACTTTCATAAAAGACTTTTTGCCAATTGTGGCAATACTGCCACAATTTGTAACGGCAAAAATTACAAGATTAAAATAAACACATTTCTGAACGTTTTGGAGGCAAAGTAACCACAGAATCTGATTGCAAATGCCCCGATTAGGTAATCACAAGAGTTGGTATTTACCAACTGGCAGTATTTTTTAAGTTTTTCAAGTTTTTCCATGTCGCTAACTGAAAACAAGATGGAGGAATCTCAACACTACATTCTACATTTGCCAAAGTGAAAACTGCTTTCATGGCAACAAAACAGTACTTTTGCACCACACATCTAAATTCTTCCCATAGGAAATAATGGGAAAATTTAAACTTTAATAACTTTTGAATAGACCAATATTCTTTTCACCAAACCTCCACAAGGCACATCTGTGACCCAACTCCCATATACCCTAAACATTCCTCATCCCCACATCCGCACATCCAACCGGAATGAAACTTGCCACATCAAGCGATCTTTGATCCCTAATGGCGCATGCAAACTCTCATGTGAATCGGTCAAATGGTTGCAAAGTTATTAAAGTGCAAAATTTTGGGGTTGACATAGACGTGACCGTTGAACCCTAATATAGGGGCACAAAAAAAAAAAAATATATATATATATATATATTAGGAGAGAAGGATAGACCAGATCCTTCTGAAGTGAAAAGAAGAGTGGGCGCGGAGGGGGACACAGATGTAGTGATAGAGGAGACTAGAGTGAGGGAGGGGCTGCTGGCATTGAAGGTGGACAAATCACCAGGCCCGGATAGAGTACATCCAAGGGTACTAGAGGAATTGGCTGAGGAGCTGTCTGGGTCACTGGCAGACCTATTTAATAGTTTAATAGAGTAAGGCATGGTACCGTAGGACTGGAGAACAGCACATGTAGTGCCCCTCCACAAAAGCAGTCCCAAAGATGACCCAGAGAATTACAAACCAGTCAGTCTGACCTCCATTGTGGGAAAGCTCATGGAGACCATATGAAAGGAAAGGTTGGTGGAATATCTAGAGGAGCATGGTCTCCAGGATGTGAGTCAGCATGGGTTCATAAGGGGTAGATTGTGTCAAAAGAATCTGATTGACTTCTTTGACTGTGTCACTAAGACAGTAGACAGGAGCCAAGTGGTAGACATCCTCTATCTTGATTTCAGCAAGGCCTTTGAATCTATGCCCCATAAAAGGTTGATCATGAAGTTGGTGGATCTCGAGTTGGAGAAAAGATGGCCAGATGGGAGGAAAACTGGTTGAGGTACAGAACCCAGAGGGTGGTTGTGGGGGAGAGTTATCTAACACCAGAGAGGTAAACAGTGGGGTCCCGGAGGGCTCGATGCTGGGGCCGGTGTTGGTTAGTGTCTTCATCAATGACATTGGGGATGGCATTAAGGGCAAAATGTGCCTATTCATGGATGACACCAAGCTCTATGGGAAAATGGGCACAGCTGAAGGGATACAGGACCTACAAGAAGATCTGTAAAAGCTGGGGAGGTGGTCCAGGATCTGGAAGCTAGGCTTCAATGCCAAGAAATGCAAAGTTATGCATATTGGAGCCAAGAATTCCAGGACAGAGTACTACCTGTGTGGAGTCAGAGTATCTGCATCAGAGGAGAAGGACCTGGGAGTGATGATCACTAGTGACCTAAAGTACTCCACGCAGCTGAAGAAAGCAGCAGTAAAAGCAAACAAGATGCTGGGATGCATATCTAGGGAGATCAGTAGTAGGAGAGAGGAGGTTATACTGCCCTTGTACAGGTCCCTGGTAGGCCTCATCTAGAATATGGAGTTTAGTACTGGCGCCCACACCTCAAAAAGAACATTAACCTGCTAGAGAAAGTCCAGAGGAGAGCTACAAAGATGATAGTGGGTCAGCAGGGTAAGGCATATGAGGAGAGGTTGTGGGCACTGAACATGTACTGTACTCCCTGGAAGACAGGAGAGAGAGAGAGAGAGAGAGGGAACACGATTGAGACCATAAAGTACTTGAAAGGGATAAATAGGGTGGATAAACAGAGTCTCTTTAAGCTGAGTGGCAACCATTGCACAAGGGGCACAGGCTTCGGCTGGAGGGTGGGAGGTTTGGGAGGGAGGTCAAGAAGCATTTCTTCACAGAGAGGGTAGCGGACACTTAGAATGCACTGCCAGAAGAGGCGATCTCATTGAAGACAGTGGGCAGCTTTAAGAGAGGCTGGGATAGGCATAGGAAGAAGGTAAGGATCATGGGTAGGGAGGATGGGAGAAGTGGGGAAGGAAGGCAGGGACAGTAGCTCAAGCCGAGGACCCTGCAATACAAGCAGACTAGATAGAACAAATGGCCTTCTTCTGCTGGCTTCTTTATATGTTCGTATGTTCGTATGTAACCCCCCTGTTACCTGGGGTTACAAGAATCCCAATAAGACCTAGTGGTAGGCAGGGAAGGCAGCTTGTGAAACTCCAGTTAAATGGATTTCACACTGTCTCACTTTGTTCTCAGTCTCAGCTGAGACTGAGGGATGACATCATTTTAGAACTGTCACAGCTGCATAAGCCACACTGGAATGTTGCAGTTGGAAGTTAGAGTAGGATGTTCAGGAATTTGAAGTTAATTCAGTAGAGTTCTGTGGCAGTCTGTAGTAGAGGAAGGATGTGCTCTGCTGTAAGCAGGCTCTCAGAGCTCTAAGTTCTGTCATAGAGCAATTTTTTTTCAGAGGTGTGTGTTCTCACCTGAAGAGGAACACAAGAAGAGTCCAGTGACGTGGTAGAAGACCACTTTCAGTGGTTCAGGGCCCCATCCCTGTGGGGATGGGGGAAGGAATCAGCCTGCTTCCAGGGGCAAACCCCCCAACCCCCACCCCAGTCTGGCTAGGGAAAAAAAAGCTGCCTGAGTTAAGTTCATGCCGAGGCACCAGAAGTTCTGGATGAGATTTCTTTGACGAGAAAATGCCTGAGGGACATCTGTGACCAAGGGGTGAGTTCACTCTGCTAAAGAGCCAATGTGTTTTCACCCTTAAACAAGATGAAACTAAAGTGACTGTTACTGTGGGGTCAGGAAAAGACAGCCAAGTACAGTTTAGAAGATGTGGGGATTGGACTGCTTAACTCTGTGGTGGGTCTAGTAATGGACACAGCCACTTATTAAGTATGTTCAAGTTCAGCACAAATGGGATGTAAAGACAGTAGATTGAATGTGAATACATTTAAAAAGAATCTACACAGCAAAGTGTTTAAAAGGATGAGGTGTTACAGTCCAGAGTAATGGGCGGGTATGAATTATGTGAGCAAGAGGTGGGAGACCTCTCATCAGTAGTAACCAAATTCACCTCTACTGATTTGCTTTGGGACACCTGTTGCTTTCTCTCAGGTACTTGGCTAGTACCTGAGGAAAGTACCCAGACGTGGGATTGATGAAGAAGATTCCCATATGGAGCCAGAAGTGTTCATATGTGGTTTAGGGAGCCACCAGTAAATGTTTCCATGCTATATGGAAAGTGCCCAAGTGGCTGGCAAGGGAGCTGAGCCAGAGGAAAACCCAGAGCGGAGTACAAGTGCGTGCTGTGTGAACAGTGTGTTTCAAAGCCTGAGGGCTAAAGTGAATGAGGATGTGTTCTGATCTCCATAAATCTGCATTACCAGGAGTGTAGCCCCGTGGGGGTCCATCTATGCTTTGTTTATTCTGTTGGATGTGAATAAAAGCCACACTTTGGTATTGGATATTACAGTTATTGCTTCCTTTGTCAGGAATTACTTGGGTGGCCCTGTTGCAGAGTACCAAACCTAGCCAATGTGCCGAGTGACATATTTCTCCCCGAACCCAGCCCACCAGGTAGTGCTATTAAGATGGAAATGGCATACCTGGGTGGGGGTTACAAAAATGGAGGTACAGCTGAGAATTTGGTTTGGAATTTAGGAAGGAATGTAAGAAAGGTCGCTCGGACAATGGCTAGCATTTTGTTTATCTGGTAGTGGGTAGCCCAAAACAACTGAAGCAACATTTAACTAATGTGCCGCTGTGTGCTGTTATCCATGTGCTGCTATTAAAATGCCAACTGTTTACCAAGGAGCAGTAAAGCCTGAGAGTGTATGCCCTTGTCCTGCATTAAATTACAGCATTTCCCAGCTTATGAAAGTGTTTGTGACAAAGAAAAGTGTGGAAAACTGTGGGCAGCAAAAGGAAAATTGTGCTCTAGATGTTGGAAATGCTTTCTGTGCGAACTGAGAGACTTGTTGCGCTTAGTGGCCTTGAAAAATGGTTGAAATGGACTCCCACCGAGGAGCTTCTGTTGGAAAAACTGTGATGTGCTTAAATGCTGGAAAGGACGTCTTCATGGTACCTCACTGTTCTAAGTGCCTAGAGAAATATGGTTTATTTAAAGTACCCAAGATTCAATTGGCTCCCACATGGACAAAAGTTCAAGAATCTGCAGTTGGCAGCACACAGCACCAGGCGGATCCTGTTGGAGAAGGCCCCTCAGAGTGTGGCACAAAGCAAGAGGGTGCAGATTTACAGACAGAACAATGTGCTGATGTTTCAGAGTCTGAGTCGCAGAGAGACATTTCAGGAAGAGTATCAGTAGACCCTTGGAGAGAGGGACCTAGCCCAAGTCTCATAGATGAAGACGAGATGAGGGAAGCCTTTGAATGGGAGGTTTTGACCCCCACGTCCAGCAAAGAGTGGACAGTCTCAGGAGTGAGGATGACTGCTCACTCCTGGGCACAGATTCTCAGTGAGGAAGAAGAAGAGGGGGAACCTATGTGGCCTTGTGAAAAAGAACAGGTACACAGCCTCAAGCTCTTGCCTCAGAGGAACGCATGGAAGAGAGTGGAGATTCCACTGCCCTGGCTGTGCAAGAAGGAGCCAGGGATCCATTTTTTGTGTCATTAAGAATGCGTAGCTGGCAGAACAAGGACTGGCCACCCCCAAGCCAGGCCAGAGGTCTCAGGTTGACCAAAACTAGTAAAGAGGAAAGACTGGCTCATAAGAAAGTGAATTAAATCTATGAAATGTCCTTTCCTACCTTTCCTCGGAGAGTCTGGGAGGAGGTTGAAAAAAGCAGAAAATCCTGGATTTGGGAAGAAGCAATGAAATGTGTGCATCCTGGTGCAAACAAGCATGTCAAGAACAGAATGCTTCAAGAAAAATACAGTCAGTTGAAAAGAGACAGGACACTGTTTATTGACACTGTTCGAACTGTGGATGGAGAGGGACATGAAACCTTTCACAGTGTGAATTATGAGTGCCCAGATTGGGTAATAATTCCAGCACCTGACCCATTGTGCTATTGGCCACAATGCAAAGACCTTCCTGCGAATGTTCCCATGCCTACCAAATGGAAAGCAGAGCAGTGGTAGCCAGTGCTGCCACTCCAGCCATTGCCGTACCTATGTTGTTCCACCAGTCTGGACGTCCAGGGCTCAGGTGCCCCACATTCATCAGTTCTACAGTGTACTGGCTTTCCAGAATCCATCAACTGGCCCATCAGATGACTTCAGATCCAGAGAGGACACCAGCCCAGCTGTATCCTGATTCATCGCCTGGGTATTGGATGACTTCAGACCAGCTGTTTTCCTTTTTGTTCCTGTTCCAAGGTTCCATCTCCAGAGATGACATCACCCCAGCAGTTTCCAGATGTACCCCCCTGTCATTTCCCCGGAAGATGTCCACTCAGCTGTATCGGAAGAATGCTGCCAGGGAGAGTCTTTGGCTGAGGACCAGGTGTGGTATCATGTTGTTCTACAAGGGTCTGGTAAGTCCAGACTTTTCTATTCTTATGACATTGCAGTACACACCCTGTACTAGCAGACTCCAGATGTTTGAATTGTCCTCAAAGACTCTCCACTTCGGGACTTTGGCCTGCTAGAACTGTGCTTCACCAGGCTCCAGTCCAGGAGAGACTCTTTAATGGACTTGTCTTTGGGCACTGTGGTCACTAGATGGGACTTTTAGGGTACTCCAACTCCCAAATATTGTGTATTGTAAATAATGCCATTGTTTTGTACTGTTTTCTAATGTTTATACTGTTTTTTCTACTTTTCTTTAAATTTAACCTTTGTGAAAGAAGGGGCATTCTTATGCCAGATGCCCTTGGACCTCACATAATAAGGGAGAGAGTCTAGCACCTGAACCCTTGGTTACCCAGGCACAACAGAAAGGAGTGGCTCAAGCTTCAGAGTGGAGGGCAGCTTCCCGTGTAACCCCACCTCCGAGCACCAGGAGGTGACTCTGGTGGATTCCACCTCGATGTTGGTTGTTGATGTGGTCATCTCTGTGGATGAACCCTCCTTGGTCTCTACTACTTTAGCCCCCTTTTAGGAAATGGTGGTTACTGAAGCCATGACTCCAGAAAACTTGACACATACTTTTGTGGCCCAGGACTGTGTGGTACAAGCTGCAATGCCCCCCCCCCCAGGTAGATGATTTTCAGCTGGTTACCTTGAAAGACAAGAAAAGGCATCTGAAAGCAGGAGAGAAATCCACTCCTATAGGGAATAAGGCTAAACCCCCTTCCTCTGTCCTTTTTAAGAACAAATTTAGTACCCTACATATGATCCCTGACTGGAGCAAATCTGAATCTGAGGGAGAAGATTCAACAGTTTCATCAATAACTTCATCCCAGGTTTCTGATCAGGATGACAATATGATCACAGATACTGCACTACCACAATGGAGACAGACTCGATCTCAGCATTAAAGTACAACTTGAGTCTTTCTTTCCCTCTTTAACTTGTCATGGACACTTTTAAAGTTTCCACCATTAATGTGAATATCATTAAGGGCTATAAAAAATGTCTTATGGTACTTACAGAATTGCAATGTATAGCTAGTCATGTCTTGTTGGAGGGCAGTGACAGTATATCCTCATTGCCGTGTACTGTACCAGTTGATCTAACTGGGAGGTAAAGCACTTTTTAGCACATTTTAGCTTAGTGCACTGCCAAGTACATCTGGTGTAGATGGTTGTTAGGCAACACCACAGACTACTCGGGCAGCAACTCGTACTCTGCGGACTTCATTTGCTGTGCACAGATTGCTATTTTAAGGTCTGGGGCTGTTGTCTGGCCTTTAAAGGGCAGACAAAACCCCTGTTTAATAATTTTGGAAACTAGATTGTAGCGAGAGAATGGAAGATGAAGGTCAAGGAACTTCTGGTCGCTTGCTATATAAGCTGTGCAATTCCAGCACTTGACAGTCTTGTTGGAGGAGAGTGACAGTATATCCTCATTGCTGGGTATCGTATCAGTTGCTCTAACTGGGAGGTAAAGCACTTTTTATTGCATTTTAGCTTAGTGCATTGCCGAGCACGTCTGGTGTGTATGGTTGCTAGACAACACCACAGACTACTCGGGCAGCAACTCGTACTTTGCAGACTTTATTTGCTGGGCACAGATTGTTATTTTAGAGGTCTGGGGCTGTTGTCTGACCTTTTAAGGGCAGACAAAACCCCTGTTTAATAATTTTGGAAACTAGATTATAGCACAGGACCGGAAGATGAAGGACAAGCAACTTCAGGTCGGTATAATTCGTAAACCACTGCAATGGCAAGCACCAGTGAGCCCAGTACCAGTGAGCACAGCAAAGGTGAGACAACTAAGGCAAACAGCTTAGCTTCATCTGCCATGTCAGCCGGGGAAGAGGGGAGAGGAGTGGTGATCTGCCAACCTGAGGTATGTACACAGAAAGCTAACTGTAGCCCAGATACTAGTATAGTATTGTACACATGCACAAGCTACAATATGAAAGGCCAGGGGGAGCATATGGAGGGGACAACATGTAAGAACTGCAAGTTGATTCTCGGATTACAAACAAAGATTAACAATGTGGAGGAGCAAAAGCATATACAGACTGGTATAGAAAACATACAACAGTTCATTAGTGAAACCAGAATGCTGCTACAGGAAAAGAAAAAAAACACATAAAATAAATGAAATTACTAGGGCACAGAATGAGAAAAGAAAGCATACACATAATAACTCTGATATGGATAGCCTATCAGAGAATGATTGGTGTTACATTTCTAAGGGACCAAAGAAAAAAAGAAAGGATTGTACCTTAATTACCAATTCAACAAATGGATATAGCTGTTTAGAAAAGGACACAGCTGCTGATATGCAACAGGATGAAAGAACTGTGCTTGTAAGCAATAGTATAACCACTCATAATCAAGTTGCAAGGGGGACTGCACCAGTGCGGGTAGAAGGGAGTCACAACTCTAATACAAAAACAATATTATACAATATGCCACCCCAACCAAGAGTTAGTCTACACGCCAAATCAACAGGGAGTAGCCAATAACAACCACAAACATTCTAATACTCAAACTAGGGATATTGGCGGCTATTCTCTACGGCTCACGATTAACATGCCATGGTCATGTATCCTGCCCGAGGAGGTCCACACCTGGGGACCGCTGTGCAGTGGCCATATTCACAGCCACCAGCCACTGCATGGCCCCCTTCTGCAGCCCCACCCCCATGGCATGTAGGTGCACAGGGGCACATCTGCGGACATGGGCAGGCATCCAATGGGATACCCTGTCCTGGTCTGCCACTGGATCCCTTGCACCCTGGGGCACAACGAACATTGGGCATCTGCAACAGCAGCCACAATATCTGGGCAGGCGGGTGTCTGGTCATCCACCCCAACCCACCATGTGCATCCCATGGGCTGGGGTGGCATGTTGGAGGGCCTGTCAGTGCACCAATATCCCCACTGCTTTAGGTGGTGGCATCCTGTGGGGGATGCATACTGGCTATGACTGCCCTTAGGTCACATAGCCTGTGCCCCCCTCGCCCGTTGCTATGCACATTATAGCATAGCAAGAAGCACGGGCATGCCCCCACCCACCCCTGTCATGGGATCTCATTGCATGGGTGGGGGATCAGGTGCATGCCAGTCCTGTGCCCCCTTTGTGAATCGGGTGCAGGATGCGATGGAGGGGCAGAGTGGCTATGCTCCACAGATCCACAATACATAGCTACTTTGCACATTGGAGAATAACCTCATAGTTGTCATTAGTGATTCCATAGTTCGTTCAACAGACAGGATAGTATGTAAAGACAGGAAAGACCATGTTATGGTCTCCTGTCTTCCAGGGGCTGGTATAACAGATGTTAAAAGGCTCCTTCCAGGGCTCCTAGAAAACACTAAAGAACCATTAGTGCTCCTCCGTGTTGGTACCAATGATGTAGGAAGGAGGGATGCAACCTATGTTCAGAGAGATTTTGAGACATTGGGGGCTGAATTAAAAAAGGAAAAATGCTCAGTAATAATATCCAAGATACTGCCAGTTCCGCATGCTGACTTGTACAAAATGAATGAAATTCAAAGCTTTAATGCTTTGCTACATAGGTGGTGTGTTCAGGAGAACTTCACATTGCTGGCGCACTGACATAGGTTTGAAAAGATTCACAGATTGTACGCAGATGATGGGTTACATCTAAATAAAATAGGCACAAGGGTGTTGGTTGATTTAATGATACACTCTCTAAGACTTTAAACTAACCGCGGGAAGGGGGCTAATCCATAAGACACAATTCACTAATAAAGGGAATACACCTACTAAGTGGAAAGCCGTACTAGTAAATGCAAGGGGCCTAAGGAATAAAATGGAGGAACTGGAACTAATCCGCCGAGAAGACAACATTGTGATATGTTCCATTACTGAGACATGGTGGAAACAAGATACATGGTGTACCAACATTGAGGGCTACCAGCTCTTCAGAAGGGACAGGATGCATAGAACAGGGAGTGAGATAACCCTATATGTGAGGAATGATATTGAAGCAGTAGAAATTCAAATTCCCCGAGAACCTGATTTTAAACAACTAATGGTGAAAACTAGCACTGTACCAGAAAAAACATATAACTGTGATAATTTGCTATAGACCCCCATCCCTGACTCCTAACAGAGTTATTGACTTTATTAATAACATAAAAAGCCTGGATGCTGGTAAAAAATTATTAATTTTAGGGGACTTTAATTTCCTAGGAATAGGTTGGGAATCATGGTCTGCGTCCACAATGTCTGAAGTAAACTTCCTTGAGGCTCAAGATGCCTTGACAATGAATAACTATGTGTCAGATGGTACTAGAGGTAATATACTCAATTTAGTTCTTAGTAATATGGAGGGTGTCATTGTGAATTGTTAAGTGAGAGAACCCTTAATGGGAAGTGACCAAAGCGTGGTAGAATTCTAACTAAAAAATTCTTTGTCTACTCAACCTGGGGTCACTAGGGTAAAAAGATATGACTTCGCTGATTATGTTAAGGGATTTAACTAGTAAATGGGAGTGGGACAAAGCATTCTATAATCAGGATACCCACAAAATGTGGGATGCATTCAAATCATATCTGCTAAATCTAGTAGAGACACATATACCAACTTCACACAAATATAACATCAGAGGGAAAATTCCCCCTTGGTTTAATCCCAAAATACAGAAGTTAATAAAATCTAAAAATAGTTTATATAGGAAATTTAAACGTGAAGGAACCGAGGACAGCAAAAAAAGATTCAAAGAAAACTTCAGAAACTAAAAAGACAATAAAAAAGGAAAAAAAAAAGATATGGAACACAGACTTATAAATAAAGTAGCCAACAATAAAAAAAAAGCTTTTTACAACTATATAAGTAGTATGAAAACACAAAATAACAACATAGGGCCTTTAATTGAGGGAGATAGGACAATAAGTGACCACCAAGAGATGGCTATGGTGTACAATCAGTATTTTGAAAGTATTTATCAGAAAGGTGACTTAATTCCATTCGGCACCCCCGTCAGCAAACGAGCGGGGGCAGGGGTATCATTATGCCAATGGGGATTGGGCACCCCGTCGGCAGGAACAAAAAGGGGGGGGGTCACAGAATGCCATTGGGGAGTGGGCTCACCCGTTGTTCACAAAGGGGCGGTAACAGAATGCCGATGGGGAGTGGGCTCCCCCATTGGCAACAACACAAACAGGGGAGCACTACAGCCAACGGGGATTGGGCACCTCGTTGGCAGGAACAAAAACGAGGGGACAGAATGCCAACGGGGAGTGGTCTCCCCTGTCGGCAATGAAACATGGTGGTGGTGGGGGTTATATTGTTTGTGAACATGGCAGCAAGCTGCCGCCATGTTCACAAACAATCTCAGGGGTTTTACATCCCACCCTGCAATGACGGATTGCTCCCTCATTGCAGCAGATGACTGATACTGCAATGACGAGGTGGCCCCTGATTGCAGCGGCTGATTTTTCAGAAAGTTGTGGCATGCTGGCTGAACTAGTGTCAGCAGCAGCATGCCACGGCATTGGGGGAAGCGAGGCAAGCTTTTGCAGGCTGTGGGGGCATTGGCCACAACAGTGCCATGCCTCCACAACCTGCTTCTGGAGAAACCTGTCGCAACATGTTTCTTGCACATGCACACAATCAACATAAAAAGAGAGAACCTCTGAAGAAGCTCCACCCAGACGTAGCAAAACATACATTTTTTTCACCCATTTGGATGATGTTGTAGCCTCAGGAACTGCTGTCCCCTTATGCTCTGTCTCTGTATATAGCGTTCTACCTTTTATACTGTTAATATTTGTCTTGCCATCTACCTTCACTAGCACCACTTGCACTGATTTGTAACATGTTTTTTTCTATATGCTGTTATTTAAATAAAGTGTGAATATATTTCTATACATGGTGATGAGATAGTTTTTTCATACGAGTCTCACTGTTCACAGTGTAAGTGTTACTTCATAAGCTGCTCTAGAGTGGGTGCTTCACGTTTTTTTTGTTCTATAGAAAGGGAGATAAGGCTGACATTACAAATTGGAGACCACTGAGTCTTTTAAATACTGAGTTTAAATAACTCGCTAAAATATTAGCAGGCTGGTTGGGGACAATTGCTGATCATGTGATTAGTTCACAGCAAATGTGCTCCCTGAAATCTAGAAAAATACAAGATGCATTGCTGTGGCTGAGGGAATTATTTCTCAGAGGAAACCAAAACATGATGTCTGGGTATTTATTGAGTATGAACCAGGAGAAGGCCTTCGATAAATTGTCACATCAGTATTTATTCAAAGTTTTGCAGGCCTATCACATTCCTGATAAATCTGCATTCTGGATTCGGAGTTTGTATACCCAGGCCACTTTGAGACCATTTGTTAATGACAGGCTTGGATGGGCATGCCAGTTTCAAAGAGAGTTAGGCAGGGGTGCCCATTAAGCCCCTTGCTTTATGTTTTTTGCAAAGACCCCCTTCTAATTCAGTCTAATTGTTAAAATTGGGGGATCCTGCTTGGACTCCCCCCAATTAAATTATGGCATACACGGATGATGTCGTTATGACAATCACATCTGGTGATGGAGGATCTGCTATACAATAGACATTGTTGGCATTTACTAGAGCCTCTAGATCACTGGTTAATTTTAATAAGAGTTCTGACTATGTAATTGGCTTACCTGATTCCCTTCCCTTACAGTGTATTACTGATATTACTATCTTGGATCAGACTATTAATCTACTTGGAATTACTTATGAAAACATGAATTTGGCAGAGTTAAATTGGAGCTCTTGTTTACAAGTGATGCAGATTAAAGGCAATGTTTGGAAAAATAGAAGAATTTCTAAAACTAAGTGCTGTTGGTCAAGACCTTGCTCCTTCTGATTTTTATATATATCAGTTATGCCTTCCCTGTTCCTCAGGTCATGGATAATAGACTCCTAAGCGTTTTCTTCCAGGCCTTGTGTAGAAGCCATTTGAATCCCCTTAAAAGGGACCTCACATACCAGCCTAAGTAGGACAATAGAGTGGGTATGATTAACCCCACTATGTTTTATTATACCATCTTTTTGACCTAGAATATTAGTATGGCATTAAAACCAAATGGGAAACTTTGGACCTCCAGCGTGTTAGACTAGTTGCAGCCATATCTCATTGATTGGGGCGGCGGAACATTAGAAACTCTTATAAAAGTGGAGTATCATCTGGAATATATTTTTGGCACCCTTTCTGAAGTGAAGAAATGGAAAATTGGACTGAATGGGCTATACTTACTGTGAGTAGGAAACTGCTGTATAAGGAGATTATGGGCAATACTTTTCAGTCCTTTGGTACTTCCCAATTTTGTGGATTCATCCATGCCTAAAGTATTGAAGTATTTGAATAATAAAAGACTACCCCATTTTGTTTGGGACTTACGGTGGCTGAGCATGTATGAGAAAGTGGTGGTCCGTGATTCACATAAACATAAGCAAGTGTCTGAAAGATATTGCTCTAGGGAAGGCTGTGCACACGTTTTGGAAACTCAGGACCATTTATTTTTTGATTGCCCATATGTTTAGACTTTCTGGTCTCACCTAGCCAGACAATGGAAAGAACCCCTTTTTCCCTCATAATCTATAACACTTAGTTGGTCTTGGGTATTTTCGGCAACCCACGGAGAAAGTATGAGCTCTCCACCCTAAAAGTTATTGGAGCAATTTTTAAATATCACTATGGCAGTCCAGATGTTCTTGAGTGTTCCAACAAAAACATGTTGTGTATACCGAAATTATGACAAATGTCAGAGTTGAGCTACAAAAGATATACTGTATAAGCTAGAGGAAAGGAGTACCTCACCTCAGCAACTGAATCAGCTGCTGTGGAGAACTTGTTCCTTCCTATTTTAGGGCTTTATAGAGTCTCTTAAGTTTTCTTTTGAGAGTGCCTAAATGTTTGTATAAACTGATTTGAATTCTGTATCCCAAAGTTTTTGTTTTTTTGGATTGTGCTTTTTTCCACCATGCAATGCTGTATAAATTGTATGTTTATTTATGTTTCTCTTTTTCTCTGTTATATTAAAGAGTAGGTTAATGTAATTGTATATTTCTGGCTTTCCTTTCGGTTGTACAGGTATGTTTTTTCTTGTTTTGATTTTACTTTGTTGCAATAAACATACCCCTACTCCTTTGTGAAGAGTACCTTGGGTTCTTTTACTTCCACCTGGACAACAACTAGGATAACACCAGGATGGGTAGAAGGCACCTAGGTTTAACATCTCATACAAAGGACAGCACACCCCAGCAGTATAGCATCCCCCTAATACTGCACTCGGGTGCCAGCATTTTAGGGATGAGTTCAATTCCAGTGTGGGACAAGAACCAACAACCCTCTGGTCCAGAGGTGGATGTGCTACCAACTGAGCTACGCTGACACCTTGAAGCACCTCTATTTTATGTCTATGGCTGCCTCCCACCCTCCCTTCCTCTGTCTCTGAAGTCAGTTGTATATTTGTTCCTTTATGACTCCCCATCCTTAGATTAGGTTTCTCCTTTTTCTGACATTACCAAGCTTAACAGACCCTTCAGACCTCATTCCCAACCCAGATATTATCTGACCCATATAATTAATTAATTATAGCCCAACTATTATAGATTATTTAATAATAGCATAACTAATAATGTAATATCTCAACATGTCCACTTTAAAAGTCAATATTTTCTTGGCGGTCCTTATCAGCCTGGGACACCCATTGAGAATATTGATTGCTGGGAATTTTCACCATCATCAGCCATCATGATGGGCAATTGTCAGATTTTACCAGAGTCACAGCTCATTTGAAATCGTGAAAATAATGACAAGGCTTCCTGGCATTCTCAATATTTCCTTATTCTCACAAGTATTTTTCTACTAAAGAGTGAAATAAACAAATAAAAAAGAGCGCATTTTCAGCCTCAGATCTGATTCTTTTGAGGTCCTATTTTCAGCACAGCTTCTGCAATGGGGGCTTTTCAAAACTGCCTGTTGTCATTCAAGAGTTTGAACAGAATGAATTGTTTTAGCAAAAAAATAATAATAATATTTACAAATCACTTGATTATGATATGGAGCCACCACCAACCCCCCTTTTGGGTGGAGTGTACTTTTGAGTTCTCCCTAATTAGAATACTCTGTTTATTTTTTGTTGTTGTTGTTACATGTGGGGATTTTGTTCTAATTGACCCTGGGGCCCGGATATTCAACACGGTTGTGCATGGCGCAACAGTGTTGCACCATGTCTGTACTGGCGTGCGCTGGCGCGATGATATTCAAATGGGGATTGTGCCTGGTACAAATCCCGATGCGCTGGAGTGCATCAGTAACGTATGCGTCGCAGGTAGGGGGGCATGCCCGTGCATGCTCTGCACATCCCGATATTCAGTCTGGGATGTGCTGAACCCATGCATGCACAACCCCTACTTGTGCTGCACACAGGTGAGCCAAAAAAAAAAGGAACAACGACTGGTCACCCACAGGTGAGCTGCCATATTGCAGGGTACAACACAGCAGCTGCCACCTGTGGGTGGCCACCTGAGCTCCGGCTGCACCTTCATGGCAGTGCCCCCCCATGCCCAATCATGGGCATAAGTAAAAAAGTAAAGTCCAATATCCCTGGTGGTCCAGTGGACCGCTCGCAGCCTGATCACAGGCATAGGTAAAATTAAAAGTGTTACCACATCCCTGGTGGTCCAGTGGACCGCCTGCAGCCCAATCACGGGCTGAAGTTAAAATAAATGAGGTCCAATATCCCTGGTGGTCCAGTGGACCACTCACAGCCTGATCACGGGCATTTGTATTAAGAATATTAAAGTCCTATATCCCTGGTGGTCCAGTGGACCGCTCACAGCCCAATCGTGGGTATTTGTATCAAATAATAAGTCCAAAATCCCTGGTGGTCCAGCGGTACCACCCTCCCCACCACCACTGGCGTCATGCCCTCCCCTGGTCGGCGGGTGGCAGCACCCCCACCTGTCACCCGCCACCCGCCAGCGGCACCGTAGGTAGGGTTGTATGCCCCATTGGTCCACAGTGTAAAGCCAATGGCGTGCATCCGTACCATACTACACAGTCCAGATATGTCATATCTGGACTATGTAAATATGGTACGGAGCTGCACGCCATTGACCAAGCTGTGGACCATGGGCGACAGCCCTACTCATAGTGTCAGTCGGCAGGTGGCGGAGCAGCAGGCGGTGGTAGGCCGCCCGCCACTGACCGGGGAGCAGGGCGTGGGGCCCAGTGGGCGGGTGGGTGAGGAGGGAGTACTGCTGGACCACAGGGATATTGGACTTATTTTTTATACAAATGCCCGTGATCGGCTGCGAGTGGTCCACTGGACCACCAGGAATATTGGACAAATTTGAAAGCTTCAAATGCCTGTGATCAGGCAGAGGGGTGCATTGCCGTGCTGTGCAGGGGGCGTCGGTCTCCGATGGCTGCTGCCTGGCAGGGCATCAGGCACAAGTCGCCGGGGATCAGTGCATCTGCATGCAAATGGGGCCATAATGACATGCAAATGGCCCCATTTGCACCTTGCATACATTATGGCTTCATTTGCATGTGCACTTTTGAATATTGCGGTTGTTGCACATAGCGCAACGGAACTTGCACTAGCGCACCCCCCTGCTCCACTCTGGCCACTTGTGCTGGCGCAGTGCCACTGCGCCATGCACACTGTGGGTGGCCAGGGTGTGATATTCAACGATGCTGTGCCATGGTGCAGCTCCATTGAATATCGCCCAGTCAACCCCCCTGCGCAGCCAAGTTGCGCTGTGTCGAGGGCTTGCGTCACAGCCTGGCGCAGTCTGAATATCCGGGCCTGGGAGTCAAGTATCTGCTCAAATGCTCTAAATTCTCTGTTCATGTCATTTGAACTATGTAAATGGGGTTAGCAAATCCTACCATAATGCAGTAACATAGAAACATAGAATGTGTTGGCAGAAGGGGACCTCATGGTTCATCTAGTCTGCCCATGGTGTATAGATTTCTAACCCTTCACCCTGTTACCCCCTCTTCCATATGATTCCTTTTGTGTTTATCCCAAGCCTTTTTAAATCCTTTGACCATTTTGGCCCCTATGGCCTCTGAGGGTAGGCTGTTACAGGCATCCACTACCCTCTCCGTGAAGAATAACTTTCTAACATTAGTTCTGAACCTACCCCTTTTAGTCTAAGATCATGTCCGCTTGTTCTGCTACCCTCCTTCAGATCAAAAGGTTCCTGAACCTGTACTTTATTTATACCTTTAATGTACTTCAAAGTCTCAATCATGTCTCCCCTCTCCCTCCTCTGTTCCAGGTGAGTACATGTTTAATTCTTTCAACCTGCCCTCCTATGAAATTTGGTGTACTTAATGTACCATTTTTGCTGCCCTCCTTTCTACTGTCTCTAATCTGCCAATGTCCTTTTTGAGGTGTGGCCTCCAAAACTGGACACAGCATTCCACGTGGGAATGGACAAGTGCCCTATACTGTGGCAGTTTCACTTCCTTTGTCCAACTAGTGATTCCCCTCCCAATGCATCCCAGTGTGTCACTGGCCTTGAGTGCTGCCTTCTCGCATTGTCTGCTCACCTTCAACTCCAATTTTTTTTTCAATTGTTTGACCAGGTGAGATAGTCAACTCGTCAGATATTAAAATGCCCAGATCCCACTCTTGGCTGGTTGCTGCTAATCTTACCTATCCAAAGAAGTGCCTCCTTTTTGGGTTCCCTCTCTCCATGTGCATGACCTTGCATGTTTTGGCATTGAATTTCAGCTGCCATGCTGTAGACCACTCTTCTAGTTTCTTTAGGGCTGATTCCATTTTCATTTGTCCTGCTGGGGAGTCCACTCTGTCAGTTAACCTGGTGTCATCTGCGAACAGACATACCTTCCCCTCAAGCCCCTCTGCAATATTGGCTATGAATACATTGAATAGTGGAGACCCCAACATGGACCCCTTGGGTGCCTTGCTGATAACCCTCTGCTCTGCTGATAATGTGCCATTTACCTGCACCCTCTGTGTTCTACCCTGCAGTCAATTTTTCACTTATGCCACCAATTCCTGCCCCACCCCATGTAGTCCAACTTTGTTACCAGCCTTCTGTGTGGGACTGAGTTGAAGGCTTTGCTAAAGTCCAGGTAAACTACATCTACTGGCCCCTCCATTATTCATTTCCATGGTAACCCAGTCAAAGAATTCAATTAGGCTTGTTTTGCAAGACCTCCCTGCCATGACTCCATGTTGTTTATGATACTGTTGTCTGCTGGCCTCAAGAAACACTATTATCCTCTGTTTGAGTAATATTTCCATCAGTTTTCCCGCTACAGAAGTGACGCTTACTGGGCAGTATTTCCCTGCTTCCTCCCTGCTACCAGATTTATGATGTGGGACCACTGTTGCACTCTTCCAGTCATTAGGAACCTCCCCACTTCTCAGTGATTTGGTAAAGAGTTCTGCTAGTGGTGCTGCAAGTTCTTTCCCTAGTTCTTATAGGACTCTGGGGTGCATGGCATTAGGTCCCATGGCCTTGGCCACTTTCAGGTTGTTGAGCACCTTCAAGACCTGGTCTGCTGTGAAGGGGGTTGTATCAACCCTTAGTCCAAGAGTGCTGTTTCCTCTTAGGGCTGGTCCATTACTTTCCTTCTCCTCTGTAAATACATAGTGTCTGCCTGCTCCTGCCCCACATCCCACATCTCTGCATTTTTGGACGGCCTCATGAGACCCCTTGTTGAGTTCCTGCCCTCTTATGTTAAAGACACTAACCATGCTCTTCAGTTATTTGACAGGTTCAGATTCAGTGACTCTCATCGACTCATCTTCACCATGGACATCAAATCTCTTTACACAGTGATCCCCCATGATGATGGTCTGACAGCTTTGCAGCATTTCTTGAATAAGTGGGAAGTCCAGCAGCCACCCACAAATACACTAATTCGTCTGGCAGAACTGGGCCTTACACTCAATGATTTTTCTTTTAATAAAAGGTTTTTTCAGCAGGACTGTGGAGTTGCTATAGGTACCAGGATGGGTCCCAGCTTTGCTAATCGGTTTGTGGGTTGGGTGGAGGAATGTTTTTTTCTCTCATTCACAAGGACTGTGCCTGAACTCTACAAACGCTACATTGATGACTGTGTGGGGGCCACCTCCTGCTCCAGGGAGACCCTTCAAGCCTCCCTTGACAAGTTTACCATGGCCCATCCTTCCCTTCAATACACTGTTGAAGTATCTTCCTCTATACTGCCTTTTCTGGATAGCCAGCTGTCAGTACAGAACACTGGTCTGAAGACATCAGGCTATTACAAACCCATTGACTACATAGAAACATAGAATTTGATGGCAGATAAGGATCACTTGGCCCATCCAGTCTGCCCATTTCCCTACCTACTGGATAAGCTGCAGATCCTAGTTAACCAGCAGCCTACTTCTTCCTACCCCCAACCCCTAGAATGGCCCTATGACTGTCCCATGCATGCTTGAATTACTCCACTGTTTTTGACTTCACAACCTCCTCCAGAAGGACGTTCCATGCATCTACAACCCTCTCTGTGAAAAAATACTTCCTTAAATTACCTCTGAGCCTCCCCCCCTCTATCTTCAAATTGTGCCCTCTTGTTCTTGCACACCTCTTTTTTTGAAAGATGCTACCCTCTTGGACTTTGTTGATTCTCTTGAGGTACTTGAAAGTTTCTATCATGTCCCCCCTCTCCCTCCTTTCCTCGAGGCTATACATACTAAGCTCCTTAAGTCTCTCTTCATATGTCTTCCGGTGCAGACCCTGCACCATTTTAGTTGCCCTCCTCTGGACAGCTTCCATCTTGTCTATGTCTTTGCGGAGATTGGGTCTCCAGAACTGCACGCAGTATTCTGGATGGGGTCTGACTAGCTGTCTGTACAGAGGGATAACTTCCTGTTTTCTACTGGTGATGCCTCTCTCTATGCATCCCAGTATTCCCCCAGCCCTCCTTGCTGCCCTCTCACATTGCTTGCCCACCTTTAGGTCATCTGATATGACTACCACCAGGTCCCTTTCCATTTTTATTGTTGTTAGCATCTCACCCCCCATTGTGTACTCCTCCCCTGGGTTTTTGTTTCCCAGGAGCATTACCTTGCACGTCTTAGCATTGAATCTAAGCTGCCATACATTTGACCATTCCTCTAACCTTGCCAAGTTCCTTCTCATCCTTTCCACCCCACCTTGTGCATCAACTCTGTTGCAGATCTTTGTGTCATCTGCAAGATACATACTTTTCCTTCAGTCCTCTGCAATGTCACTATAAAGACATTGAGAGGACCGATCTAATATTGAACCCTGTGGTACCCACTAGTAACCCCTTTCTTCAGAGTGGACTCATTTACTATTACTCTCGTGTCCTATTCTCCAGCCAACTCTTACCCAGGCTGTCATCTTGGGACCCACTCCCAGGCTGGCTAACTTGTATATTAATCTTTTTGTGGGACTGTGTCAAATGCCTTGCTAAAGTCTAGGTAGGCCATGTCCATAGCTCCTCCCTGATCTACTACTTGGTCACCCAGTCAAAGAAATCTATCAGATTCATCTGGCATGACCTTCCCGCTGTGAATCCATGCTGCCTTGGGTCCTGTGCCCTCTGGCCTCTAGATACCGACAATTCTTTCCTTCAGAAGTGATTCCATCATTTTCCTATTACTGAGGTTAAACTAACAGGTCTGTAGATTCCTGCTTCTGCCTTGCTCCCACTTTTGTGAAGGGGAATCACATCTGCCCTCCCCCCGTCCTCGGGTACCACCCCATCCTCCCATGATTTGTTAAAGAGGGTAGTGAGTGGTGTCACTAGTTCTACCCTTAGTTCTTTTAGAATTCTGGGATGAATCCCATCAGGCCCCATTGCTTTGTCCACCTTCAGTTTTAAGAGTTCTTTCAGAACCCTTTCTTCTGTAAATTTCTGTATCCAGAGTGTTTCTACTGTTTGTTTTGGGTACCTCCCCCTCTTCATTTGTAAATACTGAGCAAAAATATTTGTTTAGTATCTCTGCCTTTTCAATCTCACAGTTTCCTCCTCCACAGCTCCTTCCATCCTAAACATGTCAAGAATGGCCTGCCTTATTCACAGTTTCTTAGACTTCGCAGGTTATGCAGTGAAGAGGATGATTTAGCTGAGCAGACCCAAATAATGCATAGTTTTTTTTATCAACAGGGGATACCCTAAAAGCACAGTGGACAGCTCACTCTCCCGGGTCAGTAACATGCCCCATAACCTTGAGCCCCGCAGGAAGGATAGTCACACAAGAACAATGGCGAATTCCACTAGTGCTTCCTTTCCATCAGAGCACACCTTCTCTTCACAGGATCATCACCAGTAACTTTCCCATTTTGCAAACTGACCCTAACATTGGTGCTTCCTTTATAGAACCACCTATTGCCTCCCACCACCGGCCACTTAACCTGCAGAATCTCCTGGTTAAAAGCAGCCTACCTACACCTAACAGTTCCTCCCTCCCAGGTACCAAACCTTGCAACAGGACTCGCTGCTACACCTGCAAATTTATTTCCAGTGGGACTGAAATTCGGGGGCCTACAGGTGTTTTTCACATCACCAAGGAGTTCTCATGCACCTCCACTAATGTGGTGTATTGTATTCTTTGCAGGAAGTGTACAGCTATTTACATCGGAGAAACTGGTAGGCGTCTTGCTGACCGTTTCAGGGAACATTACAGAGCAGTTAGGAATGGTGAAACTGCTAAACCCATTGTATCCCGCTTTATCTCCAGGAACCACAATGTCAATGACCTTTCTGTTTGTGTCCTTCAGCAGGGCTTCTGGGATTCTGACCATAGAAAAAACATAGAAGCCAAGCTGATCATCTGCCTTGGCTCCCAGCAGCCCTCTGGTTTAAATGATAGACTTATTTTCCACTAACATCTTTCAGCCATCCCTTTTTTCCCTAAAGCCTATTTGTTTTTGTACTCATTGAATTTATTTTTTATTTTCACCATAAGTCTCCATTTCTGTCTCCTTCCCACACATTTGTCACCTTTCAGCCTTCTTACTAGGCCCTGTTAATTAGTCCCCACCTGGGAACTTCCCTAGCTCTTTCACTCCCATTATGCTTTATCTTTCCCATCATCACCTTTTCGTTTCACAGATTCTCTCTTAATCTTACCATTTATCACTTCTTCTCCCTGAGCCTCCCCCTTTCTTCTTTCCCCACATATATATCTCTCTCATTTTACCTCCCCTCTACACTAACTTTGTTTTTTTTCTCTTTTAGATATTTCCTGAAGAAGACCTAAGGTCGAAACGTAGATTTTTAACTCTATTTTCTATTTTCAGCGTGCAATTAATATAACCATTTTGTTTTGCTTTTAGACCGCATGCTGACGCAGCACCTTGTTTCTGTTTTTTTTACAATTTGTATGCTACATTTGCTGTGACCCAATATGCCTAATCTGAAATCTCTTCTGAATTCTCTACGATGCTCCTTCATTTCATCTATGTCTGCATTCCTTTCTCATATTTCTAAGCCTTCTCTTGAATTATTTTCTGCCATTTGCTCTAAGACTAAACTCTGCAGTCACTTACAGTTTCTTTCCAAATGCTGCCACCTAGGTATTATTCCTAAAGGTTTCTGTTTGAAATTCCATCCTCGTTCATTTCGATCTGAGATACATGTTTCCTCTACTAATAAACTTTTGAAAACTTTCTCTAGGAAACTTATCACGCACACCATTCTCTCCATTAAAACACAGCTGATCTTTGTGGACAAAACCACTCAAAGGTAAAAAGATTTCCTGCAGCGAACGGCTCCACATAACCTTCCTTTTATTAAGCACTGCATCCAAAACTTTAACTCCACTCTCTTTCAGTTCCTCAAGGACACCAAATCTGCAAAACTCCATTATCTCACCCAGCAGATCAATAACCAACATGAGCCCTCGAGTCAGACACAACCTAACAATTTGGTATTTTGTATTCCTCCAGACCTTCCCCTGACACAGGATGAGCAAGCACTCCTTAGTAAAGGTCTCTCTTTTGTGCCCACATCCAGATATCGTGATGCACCCCAAGTTCAAGTTGATCTGCAGTGCTTCTATCGTAGAGTATGCCTTGCAGCTCATTTTCCTAATGTGACTCCTCCTCCCATAGATGATGACAGTATCACCAGAACAATGAAAGATATCAATCCCCAGCAAACTGCATGGACACCCCCTCCAGGATGTTTTGCTTCTGTTGATTATTTTGTTAACCAATGCATGGAAAACACCACTAACTTTAATCTTCATTGCAGGCACAAGCATTCCAACCTGACACCTGGTGAGCTTGCAGCCCTCAGATCTCTACAATCTAGGAATGACATTGTTATTAAACCAGCTGATAAGGGAGGTGCTGTTGTGGTCTGGCAAAAGGAGCTCTACATCACTGAAGCCACACAGCAACTCTCTGACACCAGGTTTTATTTTTCTCTTCCACAGGACCCCACTGCTGACTATCAGACTGAGGTCACCACCACCATCACCTCTGCTATTGAAAACAAAGAGCTCCTTGCATCTGCTAAGAGACTCATAGTTCAGCATCCCCAGACATCCAAGTTTTATCTCCTTCCCAAAATCCACAAAACAGATAACCCGGGTCGTCCCATAGTGTCTGCCTGCTCCTGCCCCACATCCCACATCTCTGCATTTTTGGACGGCCTCATGAGACCCCTTGTTGAGTCCCTGCCCTCATATGTTAAAGACACTAACCATGCTCTTCAGTTATTTGACAGGTTCAGATTCAGTGACTCTCATCAGCTCATCTTCACCATGGACATCAAATCTCTTTACACAGTGATCCCCCATGATGATGGTCTGACAGCTTTGCAGCATTTCTTGAATAAGCGGGAAGTTCAGCAGCCACCCACACACACACTAACTCGTCTGGCAGAACTGCTTCTTACACTCAATGCTTTTTATTTTTTTTTTTGCCATTAAATCTTTATTCCAGTTTTCTTTACAGAGAATACATACAAGAAACATAATCATAAACATAAAACATACAGGAGTGCACTGATACATTATACAATTATTGACAGGAGTCCTTCTCTGCAATACCCCCCCCCCATAACAGCAAAAAAAAAAAAAAGTAAATAAAATATAAACCCCCAATAAGGACAAGGTTCCCTTACCCTCCCATTCCCTCCCCACACAAGACCATTCAAACTGATTTCCACCCAAGAGGGTACCTAAATCTCTTACAATGAATAAATAGTGTAAAATGGCCCCCATATCTTATCAAACAGGGGACTCTTGTTTTGGAGGACGGCTATCATTCTCTCAGTCCTGAGGCTCGCAAGAAGTTCCTCCAGCCATGCAGAGTAACTGATCACATTATTGTCCTTCCAGTGTCTGAGGACCACTTTTTTCAGGGTGATCGAGATCAAGGCTATATAGAATTTCCTATTCTTAACCATAATATGGGACATATCCCCCAGCAGACATATCTCAGGCGTAAAAAGGTCATCTAGGCCCAGCAAGGGGTCTATCTTATTTTTAATCTCTGTCCAAAGTGGGGCAATTTTTTTGGGCAATTCCAAAAGATATGTAACAGGTCTCCATTTCCGAAGTTGCATCTATTACATTTGGGATCCTCTATCAACTTTAGATTCGCAAGTTTTTGAGGGGAGTAGTAAATGTTATGGAGAATTTTAAACTTTATAAGCCTTAACTGGTCCTGCCAGATAAATTTATGGCAACCTTGCCAGAGGACAGGCCAATTCAGATCTTCATCAGGAAACACTGTGGCCCAATACGAGCATGGGACGAGATTTTGGGAGTAGGCCCAAGTAAATAGTACGGTGTATACTTTGGAAATTGCCTGTGAGAGTCCCACCAGGGGCTCCAAGGACTCATGAAAGTCAACCTGTGGAGACTGGACTGGATTTCTACCTACTTTTTTGAGTAAAAGGTGCCGAAGCTGATATATTTTGAAAATTGCTTTGGAGGGCAGATTAAAATTGTGCAAAATCTCCAAAGAAGAACATACATGTCCTTCCTCATTGAGAAAATCTTTCAGGTGACATTTATCTGGTAGGATCAGCCAGTCGGATCTGATAGGTTTATTATCAATCAAAAAACGCGGATTACCCCAGATAGGTTGGGACCAGTCCTTAACCTGGTCATATTTTAAGAAGCTACAAAGTTGAGCATGGATCTTTAGAGAGACACCTATTGGGGATTTCTTCAAAGGAGAGGGAAGTAGTTTTGGACTAAGATAAAGTAAGGCCTCTGGGACCAGACCATATTTCTTGATAAGGGCTATCTTGAAATTTATCCACAAGGGTACATAGGTTGTCCGCTTAAGCAAGTCCGTATGCTGAACCCATCTACAATATTTATTAACCTGACCCGCCCAAAAATAGAGAGCAAAATGCAGTAACCTTAATCCCCCAAGTAATTTAGGGGTCGCCAGTTTGTGATATGCCATCCTGGATTTCTTATATCCCCAAACAAAGTTAGCTATAGTCCCGTGGAGCTTCTTGAACCATAAAAGTGGAAGCCAGATGTTTAACATACTCAAGGGGTAGAAAAGCCGAGGGAATACATTCATCTTGAATATATTTATCCTACCCCATAGAGAAAATGGAAGTTGTGCCCATCTTTTGAGATCTAAATCAATGGTCTGCACCAGGGAATCTAGATTCAGCTGGCGTGTCCGTATCATACTCCTCGTCAGAGTAAGACCCAGATATTTGAGAGAGTCAGATTTCCACCCTAGACCTAGCTCAATAATCTCTTGCTTGAAGAGGTTTTTACTAAGGGGGTAAACCACGGTTTTATCCTGATTCAGTTTATAGTTAGAAAGACAACTATATTGCTGAATAGACTCTAATAAAGCTGGGATTGACGTATTCAGCCTTGATATGTATACCAAAAGATCGTCTGCATATGCTGTTACCTTAACGGCCTGATCCAGTACTTTTATGCCATTTATCTCCCTGTTATGCACTATGCTCCTGATAAGGGGTTCCAAATACAAATTAAAGAGAAGGGGGGACAAGGGGCATCCTTGTCTAGTGCCACATATAGTGGAAAGGGTCCATGTGGCCCCAATGCAAGTGATTCTGGCTGTGGGATTTCAGTACAGGGCACCTATCCATTCCAAGAACCTCTCTGGAAACCCAAATTTACCCATTGTGGTTAACAGAAACCCCCAGTGGACCCTGTTGAATGCCTTCTCGGCATCCAAGGAGACCAAAGCCATGGGAGAGTTGTTCCCCTCGGATGCCGAGAAGATGTGGGCCAGTGTCCTAAGATGATCGGCAGCGGACCAGCCTTTCATAAAACCAACGTGCTCTGCACCTATAAGTTTAGGCAATATCCTGTTCATTCGTTCTGCCAATAATTTTGCCAGAATTTTAATGTCGTAATTTAACAGGGATATAAGCCTGTAGCTGGCTGGCTTTTCGGAAGGTTTGTTAGGCTTTGGAATTAGGACTATGAGCGCCTCTGAGAGTGACTTATCCAACTCATGACCAGTGAGAATATATTTAAATAACATAAGCAACAGTGGGGATAATTGCTTAGAAAACTTCTTATAGAAATTGGACGAGAATCCATCTAGACCTGGTGTTTTGTCTAGTGGAAGGCTTTTAATAACTACCTCAATCTCCTCTTGAGTTATATCGGCCATCAGACATGTCCGATCAGATTCGGCCAATGAGGGGAGCTCCAAATTTTCAAGAAAAGCAAGTATCTCCGACTTGGTTAGAGGGAATTCCATAGCCTCATACAGAGATTCAAAATACTTCTGGAAAACCTGGACAATCTCTCCGGGGGTGGTTTTAATGTCACCATCCTCCTCGGATTGGATCCCAGAGATTATTCGGGAAGATTCTAACTGTGTAATATGCCTTGCCAGGAGTTTTCCTGTCTTTTTCCCTTGATCTAAGTAGTTGGTTCTAGTTTTTATTAGAGCTAATTCTGCTTGCTCCTCTAATAAACTAAGGTATGCATCTCTTAATTTAACTAGCTCCAATTTATCTTCATTCCGGGGGTTGGGGAACATGTTAGACTCTATGGTCTTTATCCATGCCAATAAATCCGACATGATGCGTTCCTTTTCCCTTTTTTTGTTAACAGCCTGGCTAATTAAGATGCCCCTTATAAAAGCCTTGAATGCCCCCCAAAACATATCTGGATGGACATTATCTTTCAGGTTATTTATAATGAACTCATCTATTTGTTTTGAAATAAATTGGGCCACCTTAGGTTGTCTCAAAATCTGGTTGTTTATTTTCCACCTATTACCTCTTTTGGGCAGAGACGTAAAGGATATTGAAGTTGACACTGTGGCATGGTCCGAAGGAGGTCCCGCCACAATTGCTGAGTCCAAAACCCCTGGAAGAAGAGTTCAGGAAAGCAATATGTAGTTGATGCGGGATGCTGTCCCGTGAACTTGAGAGATGAAAGTGTATTCCCTAGATTTTGGATGGAGCACTCTCCAGACATCTGCTAAACCAAGCTGATCCACCAATTCCCTCAAAGCTCTTAGGGCAGGGGTAGGGCCCATTTGGGAACTGCTGGACCTATCCATTAAGGGGTCTAGGGCCAGGTTGAGGTCTCCCCCCAAAATCATGGGAAGTTGATTGAACGGAGTAAGTGCTTTCAGTAACCTCACAACAAAATCTTGTTTGTCAACATTAGGACCATAGACAGAACCTATCAGGATCTCTGTGTTCTGCAGCTTGCCTCTGACAAGAACATATCTACCCTCATTATCCTGGATCACTTGTAAGGGAATGAAGGGAACTGACCTATGTACCAATATCATAACACCCCTGCTTTGCGTGTTACCTTGAGAGGAAAATACCTTCCCTATTTGTAATCGCCTCATACAGTTATTCTCTGTGTGGAGTAGATGCGTTTCCTGTAAGAACACAAACTTCGCTTCCATGACCTCTACATGCTTCAGGATCCTATACTGCTTTGCCTTAAGTTGTGCCCCCTTGACATTCCAACTAAGGAATTTAATAATCATATTTGATGCCATGTTTCTTCACATTAACCAATATCATGATATACCCAACCCACTTCGGTATACTGAACATTGAAACCTGAGGTCTTGTGCCCCCCTTCCCAAGCTCCCAAACACAATAAAACCCTATATAAAATATCCACCCAGTCCCCCTACCCCCCACCCAAATAATCCCAACGGTCACAAAACCCCCCCTCCAACCCACCCCTAGTCTCATGGCCCATGACAACAGTACACTAGCCCACTCTCCACTACCCTTCCCCTTCCTCCATCACAGTAACTCACAGTCGACCAATCAACAACCCACTATATTAATTCCACCTTATACTACAATGTTTAACCACTTTTACCTACTTTAAACCTCACATTGAATCTAACAGGGTCCTATGAAATATGTTAGCTAGGAGCATGTAACATTCACCATGCAATCTCGATGAAATGTGCTACCCAGTTGAATAGAGATCCATACAAAACAATGTTAAACCACTACATGTTGGTGATATAATATATCATTGTAACCCAGCCATTATTCTACTAATAAACATAAATGCCTTGGCCTCTTGGGCAACTGCCCTTATTAATACAACCTTTTAGTTGTGAGAAAACCAAAGTTACTTAAGCTTGAATCGAAATAAGTCTCTTGCAAATGCATTGCATTATAGCATATTAACAGTCTCTGACTCCATCTTGTGGCAGATCGCTTAAATCAAAAAAACATCTTCTGCTTAAAATTAAAATGCTAACAAACGTGGATTTCATAGCTTTACCAGTTAAGCATGCCAAATGATAGGAACTCTCCAGTCTTTCCTTTCTTCTTCGTGAAATAAGTGGACAAATAAGCTTATTGCTATTGCAATTTCTTGAGCAGATCTTGCTCCCGAAAACAAGGCACCACTGTAATAAAGCGAAAGCCTGTATTTGAGCTTTGAGCCACGAAAGATCAGTCACTGCTAGGGACTGGATCGCTTTGATCCCAACACAGCTGTTAACCACACAATTATATTAATCAGTCCACAAGTCCTTCTGTAAGTACATCAACCAGAAGTTCAGCCATGGATCTCAGGCAAAACACAATGTGCCTCCTATACCACTTTGATCCCTCCGGACACTTCAGGGACCTTTGAATAGATTGGGGAGTGCGGTGTGTAGGACAGACAATGCAGTTTCCGCGGTTTTGAACGATTTCCACTCTTCCTCTATCTGTACCTGAAATTTCACTGGGTAACCCATTCTAAATTTGATATCAGCCGCTAATAGTTTATTAACCAATGGATGAAAGGTAGCTCGTTTTTGTCGGACCGATAGCGGTAGATCTTGCGTTACCCTGATCTTAGCTCCCTCCCAGTATAATTCCTTGGCTTCTCTGGTTTTCGATATGAATAGCTGCCGTTCCTGATAATTAAGGAAACAGAATATTAAGGTATGTGGTGGTGCAGTTGGTGGAGGTAATGGCGCAAGGCGCAGTGAGCCCTTTCTATTGTATATGAGGGTCCGAATGGTGAAGGTCCTGCTATTTTCTCTACCAATCTCTGTACAAATTTGATCGGGTCTGGACCTTCCTCCCTCTCAGGTAGTCCGATAATCACCGCATTGTTGCGGCGACTCCTTCCTTCCAAATCCTCCACTTTCAGCTCAAGCTTAGCGATTCTTTGTTTCATCTGGTTCACCACAGGGTCTAGTCTTTCATTATTCCCCTCCAGTGACCGTATTCTTACTTCGTTATCAGAAGTTCTCTGAGCAAGATCTTCGAGCGCACAGGTAACATTTTTGATTTTGCTCGCCATTTCCTGCATCTCTGTTTTAAGTGGACGAAACTCCACTAAGAATCTGGTTAAAGTAAGAGGTTCTTCTTCCAAAGTTCCTGACCCAGAGCTCTGCGATTGATGAGAAGTCGAGGCCCTGGATTTTTTCGCGGCCTTCTCCAGAGTCGCAGGCGGGGTGTGTTTTGGAGGAGTTTTACGCCATTTCTATATCCATGAGGTCCTCAGCCTTGTTTGTAAGGTCTTCCTATTTATTTAGAGCTATAGAAGTTCCTTTAAAAGAAGCTGGAAGGAGATTTTGAGCTATTTTGGAGGAAGGGTGGTCGGAGCACTCGGAGAAAGCAGCTACTCAGTGCTCTGCATCACGTGACTCCCCAATGCTTTTTCTTTTAATAAAAGTATTTTTCAGCAGGTCAGTGGAATTGCCATGGGTACCAAGATGGGTCCCAGCTTTGCTAATCTGTTTGTGGGTTGGGTGAAGGAACTTTATTTGTCTCATTCACAGGGACTGTGCCGGAACTCTACAAATGCTACATTGATGTCTGTGTGGGGGGCCACCTCCTGCTCCAGGGAGACCCTCCAAGCCTTCCTTGAGAAGTTAACCACTGCCCATCCTTCCTTTCAATACACTGTTGAAGTATCCTCCTCTATACTGCCTTTTCTGGATAGCCAGCTGTCAGTACAGAACACTGGTCTGAAGACATCAGTCTATTACAAACCTACTGACTCTCACATTTTCCTCCTTCACAGCTCCTTCCATCCTAAACATGTCAAGAATGGCCTGCCTTATTCACAGTTTCTTAGACTTCGCAGGTTAGGCAGTGAAGAGGATGATTTTGCTGAGCAGACCCAAATAATGCATAGTTTTTTTATCAACAGGGGATACCTTAAAAGAACAGTGAACAGAGCACTCTCCCGGGTCAGTAACATGCCCTGTAACCTTAAACTCCGTAGGAAAGTTACAGTCACACCAGAACAACAGCAAATTCACTAGTGCTTCCTTTCCATCAGAGCACACCTTCTCTTCACAGGATCATCATCAGTAACTTTCCCATTTTGCAAACTGACCCTAACATTGGTGCTTCCTTTACAGAACCACCTATTGCCTCCTACCGCCAGCAACCTAACCTGTGGAATCTCCTGGTTAAAAGTAGCCTACCTACTCCTAACAGTTCCTCCCTCCCAGGTACCAAACCTTGCAACAGGACTCGCTGCTACACCTGCAAATTCATTTCCAGTGGGACTGAAATTCGGGGGCCTACAGGTGTTTTTCACATCACCAAGGAGTTCTCATGCACATCCACTAATGTGGTGTTTTGTATTCTTTGCAGGAAGTGTGCAGCTATTTACATCAGAGAAACTGGTAGGCGTCTTGCTGACCATTTCAGGGAACATTACAGAGAGTCAGGAATGGTGAAACTACTAAACCCATTGTATCCCATTTTATCTCCATGAACCACAATGTCAATGACCTTTCTGTTTGTGTCCTTCAGCAGGGCTTCTAAGATCCTGACCATAGAAAAAACATAGAAGCCAAGCTGATCATCCGCCTTGGCTCCCAGCAGCCCTCTGGTTTAAATGATGGACTTATTTTCCTCTAACATCTTTCAGCCATCCCTTTTTTTCCCTAAAGCCTATTTGTTTTTGTACTTATTGAATTTATTTTTCATTTTCACCGTAAGTCTCCATTTCTGTCTCCTTCCCACACATTTGTCACCTTTCAGCCTTCTTACTAGGCCCTGTTAATTAGTCCCCACCTGGGAACTTCCCTTGCTCTTTCACTCCCATTATGCTTTATCTTTCCCATCATCACCTTTTTGTTTCACAGATTCTCTCTTAATCTTACCATTTATCATGTCTCCTCCCTGAGCCTCCCCTTTCTTCTTTCCCCACATATATATCTCTCTCATTTTACCTCCCCTCTACACTAACTTTGTTTTTTTTCTCTTTTAGATATTTCCTGAAGAAGACCTAAGGTCGAAACGTAGATTTTTAACTCTATTTTCTATTTTCAGCGTGCATTTAATATAACCATTTTGTTTTGCTTTCAGAGCAGAAGTACCTGTTTAGGACTTCTGCCTTAATCCTATCCCCCTCTTCTAGGTTCCCCCCTTCTTCCTGTAGTTTAACTATCCCCCCTTTGTCTTCCTCTTCTCCCTTATGTACCTAAAGAAGGTCTTGCCTCCCCCCTTTACACCTTCTGCTATCCTCATCCCAGTTTGGGCTTTAGCCTTTTTTATGAATTTACTGGCCTCCTTTAGACTCTCTTTGTATATTTCCCTGTCTTCCTCCTTATTTGTTGTTTTGAATTTTTTGTAGGCTGCTTTCTTCTCTCTTACTATAGTTGCCACCTCTGTGGAGTACCATAATGGAGTCCTTTTCTTTTTGGCTTTGCTTACTTTTCTGGTGTATTGTTCTGTGACCATTTTGATAGTGCCCTTAATGTTCTTCCAGAGTTCCTTGATACCATCCCCCTCCACTCCTTCTTTAAGATTTCATCTAGACTGTGTCTCATTTTTTCAAAGTCTGCCTTCCTAAAATCTAGGACCCTTATATTGAAGTGACTGCTGTCCTCTGCTGTGATAATGTAGAAACTTACCATAAGATGGTCACTATTCCCTAGGTGGCAACCTACTTCAGCCTCTTTTACCCATCACTGTTTGTGAGAATGAGGTTCAGCACAGCTTCGCCTCCTATTGGAGAATCAACAAGTTGCCTCAGACTGGCACCCTGCAGTGCCCTAGAATAAACACGTTTCTTGTTTCACATCTTCAAATTTAAGTTGGATGTCCTTTTCCTGAACTGGCCATCCTTGAGTGCCAGCTGGGAGAGAGAAACATGGAGACAGAGGGGGAAGGAAAGGGAGAGAGCGTGTGTGTGTCCTGTGTCTGTCTGTCTATCTGTCTGTCTGTCTGTCTACCTACATGCATTGTGTGTCTGGGTGTCAGTGTGCCATGAGTGTCTGTATCTATCAGTGTCTGTCTGTACATTCTTCTTTGTGTCCATGGTGTGTGTTTCCATGTAAATATTTTTAAAATAATGTTCAAGTGCCAATGCCATGGACTATCTCAGAGGTGCACTCTGTCCCATGACAATTTCCATCCCATGGAAATTTAAGGTCACCAACTTTCAAGCGATGTACACACACTATACTGATAGAAATGCATCAGTGTATCCAGGCATTTGCTGGACCTAAAGGATAAAGAGCACATACAGAAACAGATTGTGTTCCCTCTCTGCTCCATCATCTATAACTGCAGGCAATGTACAGCAATTTCAAGAGATGGTCATGCAGAATGTGCTTCTTACAAATTTGTTGCAAACCTATGAAACAAAGGTACTCTTTCTGCAAAACTGCAGAACCAGTTTCAAAGTCTCAACTAGAATGTCTCCAAGCAGAGAATCCTGGGACAGACTAGAAGAACTGTTAAGGTCTTTCTCTGTCCGACACTCTTCTATGTTTCTATGTAAAAGTGTACATCACATACGATCCTGTTGGATGGCCCAGAACTTGTAACATCTGCAAAAACTGTGTAGAAAATAGATTTTTACAGATCCCTGAGGAGCATTGTGGAGACTTCTAATTATGATCCATGCTTGTGACAATATTAATTTAATAATTATAGGGGTTATGCAGAAAGCATTAACCTCAATTAAGCTCCATCATTACTACCCTAACCTGGAGTCCCAGGGCTTTTAAATCTTCCTCTGTAACTACCTGTCCTGGCAATGCTGGTGCTGGGTGGGGGGGCATGCTATGTACCTGACATCCCTCTCACTCCTTCTTGTGGGACACGTGGGGAAAGGGGATGAAATGGAGGGGGGATGAGACAAGACATTGGACACATGATCCTTTCCTAGAGATATAGGCTTAGTTATTGTCTACCCAATTATAGGTTTTAGTATCATCTGCGAAAGGCATACCTTCCCTTCCAGTTTTTTGACAATGTCACTTATGAAGACATTGAAGAGGACTGGTTCCATTACTGAACCCTGCGGCAACCTAATATTCACTCTCCCATCATTAGAGTGAGTGGAATTAACCACCACCACCTGTCTTCCATCTGTTAACCGGTTTCTAACTCAATCCAGCACTTTGGATCCCACCCCTAGGCTGCTCAGTTTCAAGCAAATATTAAAACACTGTAAAAGAACTAAGGTTGGCCTGGCATTAAATAGGACTGAATCATGCCAAAAGACATGTGTTTCACCCTTCTTAGAACTCATCAATGTATCACTTCTGAATCATAACATAATGGAGGGTGACCCAACTCTATCTCAAATGGTTTGTGTCTTGGTGAGCAAAACACAGGGAAGCAATTTAAAAGACAAGAAACTCAGTGCAAAAGCACTGAAGAAAGAGTTACTCTGAAAGAGCATTGACAATTAAATTCATGTTTCACAGGAATGCAGAATTAAAAATACAACATTAAGGAGACAATATAGTGTAGTGGTTAAGGGCACAGAGCTGCCAACCTGGAATCTTTGAAACTAAGCTTTGAATCCCATCAGCCCATACTTGCATACTGTATAACCCTAAGCAAGTCACTTAACTTTCTTATGCTCCCAGGTAGCGATGGGTGAAATTTATTTTCTGCCATGTACCAAGTTTCAGATCTCTCTCTCTCTCTCTCTCTCTCTCTCTCTCTCTTTAAAAATGACTGAGTCTTATGCTTCCAAACTTTCAGAAATTTTTAAATTACAGTTAACAATTATGTAAACTAAAGGCATTTGTGCAAATGACACCATATTTGATATGCTAACATTACCTATGCCCATACATATGTGTGGCACATTTCAGATCTCTAGCTTTACAGGTGACTGAGTTATTAGCCTCCAAACCTTCAGAAGTTTTAAAAATTCATTTTGCAATTATGTAAACTGCAGAATTTTAAGCCCCATATAAGTTTAAAGCTAGAGAACAGAATATCAAAAATGTTGTTAGGGTCATTGACCCTAAATATTAGACTTTAAGCAACCACCATGGTCCAGTATCTGAATGTCATGCTACAATGCTGATAACCCGGGTTTGAAAGTGAGACCCTGGAAGTCATGTCAGGAGGCAGTTCATGGATAAATCTTTCAATCTCTATTTAGCAGTTTATATGACTCTTCCAAGAAAGTATGCATCTAAGTTTCAATTATCTATCTCCAAAGGAGCTAAGTAGTAAGCATAGAAATATTTTCAGAAATTGGCACGAGTATTAAATTGCTAGACTTTGAGACCCTATAACTTCCCTACCCTTCATCCAAATGTTAAGTGGCAAGCTTTTGTGGCCTATACCAGACAATATGCATGACAGATTTCAGACCCCTAGCTTTAACATGGACCAAGTTATGGCCAATTAAAAAATATTGGAACATTTTTAAAAATGTAATGAAATGTTGCAAAAAATGCCAAACATTCAGAATTTGCTAATTTCACTCAGCTCTACTCCCAGATCACACCTGGAAACAAGCTTTGGCTTAGTGTACCTTTTGTGATTGAACAATTGTCCCTTTTTCTTAATACAAAGCATCATGAGGAAGAAGTACTATACATTATATGCAACTCAGCATCAAGGAAGTAAAACTGTCTCAGCTTTGAAACTTGATTTTACTGCACATCTTTAAAAAACTGCTACAATTTCAGATTCAAAGATGCATTATGTGCAATTAATAAATATACAGAACCAAATGCAAATATAAATTATGATATTTAAGCAATTATACATTAGTTTGTGCCAAGGTTAGGGTAGGGGTTTGAGGAATAAATTGGATTAGTGGTGATAGTTAATGTGTGTTAACCACCTTGTTAGGTAAACTGCAGGGGTTATAAAGACAAAGGTAAAAGGCATAATTTCTGGAGCTTTCCTGAGTTTTTTATATTGCTTGTGAGAAGTTTCAGGCAGTGGGAGCTGCAAATGCCATTTTAATCTGTTTAAATGAAAAATAGTCTAGTTCCAACACATACATTTATTGGAAAATACTTAAATGAGTCTGGATAAGTCTTAGGCTAATCTGAAAACGGCATTTTTTCCAACCCATTTTAAAACGTAGTAGTAGTATACTCATTATTGCTTAAGCAGGATAAGACTATTAGGATTAAGTATCCAGTTTTCAAAATCATTGTGACAATAAATACAGTAAGGTACATCAGTACAAACAATATACCATACACTTGTTTTACAACAACATTAAGGGAAAAACGTACTGTACACCTGTAGTATACATTCATAGGAACACAACATACAATACACTGCTATTTTGTCATGATTTCCTTACCCGAGGTATTTTGAAATTCTCTGATAGCATATTTCTAGTAATAGGAGATATGCAGTACATTTCCACACACATTGAAGGTGCATAAATATGAATGGTAATGTTCCAAACCTATCCATTTACCTGGTTTACATGTACCATGAGACCGAGGAACGGGGATTGGTGCTGGTAGTTCTGCTTTCAGTGCTGTTCAGTTATACATGAACAGCTCATTCTGGTTCCGGCAAACTGTCAGTAACTTCCAACAGAAAGAAGGGTTAAAAGGTCAGGTTAGTTGATATCTTGGAGGTGGAAGACTAGGTTTGCTGGCCAATGCACCTAGCTTCACCTGAGCTCTTTCCTTCTAGGTTGCTTGAAAGGACAGAGCAAAAAACCTTACCAGAGCAAGGGAAAGGATTAAGGCCTCTTTTAGCTAGGCATATTTACTGTGTGTTGTTATTTTTATTTTGTACTCACAGAGATTGTTACTGTTTGTTGCTAACATTTTATTGTTTTGTTTTTCTCTGATTCAAATTGCTGTTGCTGGGTACACCTTCTGCTGCATTATTACAAGGAATGCCTACAGGTGTGTGCTAACAGATTACTGCTGTAATCTTCTGATTCAAATTGTCTTTTGCAAGGTATATCTTCTGTTACTGCTTTATTTTTCTCTGAAACAAGATGTTTCTTTCAGGGTATATCTTCTGTGAAATTATTACAGGTGGTGCTTTACAGGTTTTACAGTTCTAGCTATCATTAGGATAAGCTTTCAGGGTTACTGCATTTGTTGCTGACTGATTGTTTCTGCTCTTACCTCCTTGTTTCTTTTGTCTGTGGTTCTTCTTTTTTGGCAGGGGAAGGGCCCAGCCACCCACTCCATCCCCAGCCACCCCACACTACACTCCTTTTATAGGGTAGCACAGTCGTGACATTTCCTGTGGCAAAGCAGGAAGGGGCAGATCAGTAGGGTATCCACATGGTGACCTCATTTACAGGGGCACTAGTAATTTAACTTGCTCTAACAAGTTATACAAAAACAAACAAAACACAAAATCAAACTTTTGGTTTCATTTTCTTCCTTCTAATTACTCTGACCAGGTTATAAACCCGCAGCTTATCTGGAAAAGATATCATTAACTGCAGGTACTGTGGAACACTTTTCAGAAGGGCAGTTTTACAGGATTTAGGACACTGTCCTACATGCTGGGCCATTGGAGATCTTAGGGCTCAGCTCCAGGCAGCATGGGCAGAGATTGTGAGCCTGAAATTTCATGTTTGAGAGGAAATGTATTATAAGAACCACCCGCCATTTCCCCAACATCAAACAGAAACGCCTCGACCGCAGAGGGTAGTTAGTCCGGGAGGTTGGCAGGTGGTTAGGAGTGGCAAATTGGGTGCCCCATCACTCAGTGCTCTCCAACATATTACCTCCACAAACCATATAAAAACTACAAACAGGTATCTGCCTCTATCTCCAAAATCAAAGAAAGGGGCAGAGGACACTGCAGAGCAGGACACTGCAGCACAAGAGCTAGCACAACAAAACTCACTGAAAACACGAACCAAAACAAAAAAGCAAAAAGGAAATCCAAAAAACTTCTGATCATAGGAGACTCCATGGTTCGGGGAGTTGATACCTATCTCCAGCCAGGTATAATGGTCAGATGTCTCCCAGGTACATCAGCGTGGAGAGACACTGACTGCATTGCTAAAATTGTTCAGGAAGCAAGAGAAAACATTGATGTCCTGGTACACATAGGGACTAATGATCTCTCCAGCTGGTCAGTTGTGTAGACCAAGGAACACCTGACCAGGCTGGGTGGAATACTATCATCCATTTCATCCAGCATCTCCTTCTCTGAGATCCTGCCAGTCTGGGAGAGGGGGGAAAATGGACGGAAGATCAGAGAAGGGGAGATAGGGGAGCTAAACATGTGGCTCAAGGGCTGGTGCCAGGAAAAGGACACACATTTGTAGGGAACTGGCAAGAGTTTTGGGAGCGAAGATTCTTTAAATTTGATGGACTGCATCTGACTAAGGAGGAAGTCAGTGCATTGGGGCAGAAGTCTTGATGTATTTGCAGAATATTTAAACTAGCAAATGGGGAGAGGGGTATAGCACCCCATACGTCGAATGGGAAAAACACCCCTTCCCCTCAGCTAGTGGTCAAACAGGAGTTCAGCTTTCTTGCAGTTCATTTGCATCACCAGGTAAGGAAAAAGGTCCAGTTCCCCATACGATGCACAGGGGAAATGCCAGACCTCACCCAACAAAAAGTAACATTGCCCTAGTAGAATCTGAAATGCAGAGCCAGCCGTGGTGCCTGAAAACAAAATCCGAGCAGCGAGGTTACCGGAATTCACTTCTGTACTAGGAAACTGAAATCCTGCGCATGTGCAAGAGCAGCATGCACAAGATCCTGTGCATGCACAAAAAGCATGACGCTCTTCAGGATGCATGGGATTTCAGCTTCTGCATTCAAACATGAATTGCAGTACACTCAGTGCTTGGAATTTGTTTTCAAGTACCACAGCCAGCTTTGCATTTCACATTCTGCCAGGGCAATGTTAATTTTTACTCGGCATTGGGAAAAATTGCAATGCGGAACTGCGCTCATCCCTGATGCACGGTCCCAACATGGAGATACTTCCGGTGGTGGGGGATTTAAGCTCGGCCCGCACAAGTGAGTAATTTTTGTGAAAAAAGAACAAATCAGGTAGAATAGTTATGTTTTCTATCTGTGGGGGCATTTTAAAGGACATATTTTATCCATGTGTGCCAAAAAGTACACTGCTCAAATGGTCTGGAAAATGAAGTGGCAAAGCTGACAGTGCCCCTTTAATAGAGCTCAATATGTATACCCTAGAGCAAAGAAGGGAGAGAGGTGATATGACCGAAACATTCAAACACCTTAAGGCCATTAACAAGGTGAAAGAGTCTAACATGTTTAAATATAAGAAAAATAGCAGGACAGGAGGACACAGCATGAGATTAGAGGGAGGCTGACTAAGGGGCAATGTGAGGAAGTTCTTTTTCACAGAAGTGGTGGATGCATGGAACAGCCTATCTCAGGAAGTGGCGGATATGAATACAGTGCAGGGCTTCAAACAGATATGGGATAGGCATAAGGGAGCAATACAGATGAGTATGACTAGATGGGCTATTGACAGAGCAAAGGCCGATGGCACATTTAGAAGGTAGAAAAACAAATGGGCAGACTGGATGGGCCTTGCGGTCCTTATCTGCCATTAACGTCTATGTTTCTATGTTCCAGAGATGTGACTGAGTTTACATGTATGTCTCTGGAATACCAGCATGGATGCAAACTTGAGGTATGCATGCTCAGTACATGCAGTTTTAGGTTGACAAGAGAGAATGTATTAAAAGGCATGCCTCCGGGAACGATCTGGCAACTGATACCATTTATATGTAGAGCATGATTGGGTTCTACAGGCATCGATTCCTGGAAACCCATATTTTTCACCCGGTTTCAAAAGCAACTGGGTTAGTGCACCAATCAGGTTTACATGTGTCTGTAAACTACAATTTTTATCTCGATCCCCATTTTTTCAGTGTTTGAACCGGGTTGATGTGTACATGTAAATGAGGTAATTGTCAAAGGTATATGTTATCTTTGGTGTTTAGTAGAGATACAGCGAATTTAAATTCCGCCAGCGAAGTGAACGCGAAGTGGGCATTTCGCGTTGCCACTCCACGTAATGCAAAGTGCTCACTCTGCCTTGTCATTGCCACTTCGTGTTAAGGTGGAATGGCAATGCAAAGTAAGGTGAAGTCATTGTTTTTAATGGACTTCGCGTTCTTCATTATGATTCCATTTGATCCACTTGGTTTTTCCAATTTGGCAGCCCTCCTACCCATCACATGGCTTACAGTACTGTAAGTCACATGCTCTTTAACCAGGCAGGAAGAAAGTGAGTCATACAAGCAGACACTTTTACTTTCTCCTGTGCAGACAGAGAGAGAGAGTAGTGTGTTTTGTGACTGCTGATACTTTGAGATCAGAGCGAGGAGATTTAAACTTTGATTTAGACACAACAGCTTTTTTAAAAGCTACTTTTTTTTGTCTTTTCTGTACTTATTTTACTTAATTTGTTCTTTCTGTAAATTTTATTTTTGTTACCTTTATAAGTAGTTAATTGTTTGTCTGTGTCTGTGTGACTGTGTGTGTGTGTGTGTGTGTGTGTGTGTGTGTGTGTGTGTGTGTCGTGTGACAGCATGAGTAGTGATTGCACAGACTGAGGGAGCTCAGTAGGAGAGATGGACCAGGGTGAGGGAATGTCTGGGGTGGGGGCAGCTCTGGGAGAGCGTGGTAGTGGTAAGCATCGCACCATGCGCATGTGTGGAGGGCATGGGCGCCCATTCCTGTTGGACTGCTCAAACTTGTGAGTGACCTCCCCCCCCAGAAGCAGGACCAGCACCACCTCCTGTCCTGAGTCTGAGGCAGTTGAACCACCACCACCACCAAATCCAGCACCAGGTCCTCTGCAGCAGGATGTGCCTGTTCCTCTGGGCCCAGGTGTGGATCCCATCCCTGTTCAGCACCGTAACCAGCCGGCTGCCAGTTCATCTGGCCATTCCCTGCCTGTGCCTGGTCCTCCCTGCACCTCCATTGTTTGCAGTTCTTTGACTGTGTCGGAGGGGACAGCAGTGTGATCAAGTGCCACCTATGTGAGGTGGAAGTGCACTGTGGCCCCCGGGGGACTCACCTAGGGAATGGGGGCCAGCTCACCCATAAGCTCACTCACCAGCAGTTGGAGTGACAGGATGCCACAGAATGGACCATGCCTGCACCTGCTGGCCATTCTGTGGCAGAGGATGCAGCTGTGAATTGCAGAATCCCTAAGAAGAGGAGGGCCACAGCAGCACCTGCTGCTCCACCAGCACCCCCAGCACCATCAGCAGGTCAGCCTGTAGAACGTGTGGACCCCAGAGAACTGCTTGTAACACAGGATGACTTGGCAGTTCTCTGGAGTGCTGTTGAGGATAACAACGAGAGGGTAGGTGCTGTGGTGCAGCAGCTGGATTACATAGAGGGACATTAGTTGCAAATTATGTCCATGCTGGAACTGCTGCTAGATCACCATGGGATCCCACATTAGTTTTTTTTTTCCTCACACCATGTGCCCCCCCACTCCTTCCTTGCTGTGTTATAAAATGTATTCCTTCACCATCCCCGACCCTTGTATGTAATTATGCCCTTGTTTTGTTGTTTTCCATATGCGTGACACTTTCTATTCTGAGCAGTGCAAGTATACTGTACTAAACTGCATGTGTGCATTCAGTCTTCTTTCCAGTCTGTGTATGTACTGCAGACACTGTCCAACTCCCTGACTTAAAAACAAACATTAATGAGTACAATGGTGGGGTGGTGAAGCATGGAGAGATACTACAAAAAAGGCTTACAATACATCCAAGTAACTATTACAAAAAATTAATGTTGTGATTCGTAACGTGATCATGAATCGTGATTTGTGACTGCATTCGAGACCGTGATGATGAAGAATGTGATTTGCATCATGAGTGACTCGTGATGCTGGTCCTGACTTAAAAACGCATATTAATGAGTACAATGTTCATGCAGAATTAAGCACCACACCTGTCTAGTACTCTGAAGGGAAGCCAAAGAAACAACTGTGACTTAAGTTACAGATGGAGATTGGGCCATAAAGAGATGCAAATGCACAGACAGATTAAGATTGCTCTGTGCACTGAAGAGATGCAGACACAAAGGCACAACACCTAACCAGTGGTCACCATCAGAAATTCAAATCTGGAAAAGAATACCTTTGCTGATTGGGGCAGGCTGTGGGGGGGGCAGTGTACTGCACTGCTGCAGTAACAGTCACTAGTACTAGTACCAGTAAAGATACCACAAAGAAGTACAAAAATCACACAGCTGCAGTGGATAGCAGCTTCACATTGCTGAAATTATGTGGCACAAAAGGTGTCTGATTTGATGACACACGTCACACACATACACACACAAAAAGTAATGCATAGCAAATTGAAAACTTCAGTAATATTACCACATATTTTAAACAAACTAAAATTATGCACTGCAGCAGTAACAGTTACTAGTATTAGTACCAGTAACAATACCACAAAGAAGTACAAAAAGCCCACAGCTGCAGTGGATAGCAGCTTCACATTGCTGAAATTATTATGTGGCACAATAAAAGGTATCTGATTTGATGACGTACGTCACACACATACTCACACACACACTAAGTAATGCATAGCAAATTGAAAACTTCAGTAATATAACTACATATTTTAACAAACTAAAATTATGCACTGCTGCACCACAACAATCAGCAAAAAAATGGCAAGAAATATTGAAAATATTACTGTGTGTACATTACAACAATTACACAAGAAAAAAAATCACCAAAACAGAAAGCACTGTCTTTTTCTCCAAGTTAATCTACCTACACCACAGATACGCCCCTCCCCAAAAGCACACTTCCACTGTCTCTCAGTACACAGACTGAATGTTGTGCATTAGCATTCAAAATCCATACACAAACAATAAACGCTTGACGATATGAGCACAGGAGGGTTTTCTCTAATTGATGAACTAAAGTTTCAGCAAATAAAATGACTCAAAAAGGCTTTTTTAACAGCTTTTTGAAGGTTTGAATCACAGAGAGCTCTCAGAACAGATGGTCTCCTACAGCTTCTTACACACACTACCTCAAACTGAGGCTGTGCACAATAATCTGGAGTCCATGTGACCTGAAATCCCTGAATCACTGCAAAATTCGCCTTTGGAGCTTAAAAACAAAGAGAATTGAGGTGAAGTACATTGTTTTCAATGTACTTCGCCTTAAGAATTGGTGGAGTAGTGGTTTGGGAAGGTGGAGTAATGCGAAGTCAGTGTTTTCAATGGACTTCTTGTTACCCATTAATAATGTGAAGTACTCCGCTTCACGTTGTGGAGCACTCCACAAATTTGCCTTCACTCCGCAAATCACTTCACGGAGCAAATTCGGGCTACTTCACCCATCACTAGTGTTTAGTTTCTCTAAGTACTATTCATAATTTGAGGCAGGATTTCTCAGATGTTCACAGAGGATTTTTGGTGGGTTGCTGTCTCTGATTTGGAATAACAGTTCCAGCCAAATCTTTTTTCTCCTAACTTCTAAGAAAGTTCCAGTTTAGTTTTTGGGTACAGATTACAATGACATTCTTGTAATGGACATTTTTGCACAATTTTCTCAAGCTTATGATATGAAATATCTATTTTTTGAAGCGCACATTGGTTTGCATTTCCACAGACAACACTATCAAATTCCATGACCATAAATATTAGTTGCTTTACTATTTTTCCCTTGCTTAAAAAATCATATAATTTGAAATTCTGCTCAAAGCCTAAACCTAGCATTGCCTTTCTTAGTTACTGAATTGATATGTGACAAAACACTTAATTCACTATCAGTTTAAACACCTAGGTATCTGTTCTTCCAAAGGTCTCAATAGATACACCTTTAACATTACAGATACCTGTACCTATCGAGTCATTTTAAAAAATGGTGTTATCCTGTCTTGTTTTAAAGTTTGCATTTCCAATATTGCGAAACTTGTCTATTAAAGAATCTTTTGGGACCAAAGGATCTGTTCTTAAAAATTAATTTGTCCTTAATTTGCAGGCTTCACAGCACTTCAGAAATTGCAAGTGGGACCATGAGAAAAACATGTCCTAAAAAATACATACAGTCCCAATAAAAACAATGTAAATCAATAATTTAAATACGTACATAATAAATAAATAAGTAAATAAATAAATATGTGAATGAATGAATGAATGAATTCTTAATTAACTAAATAATGGCATCACCAGTTAAGTAAGTCCAGAGGCCACTGCTGGTGTCTAAAGGCCTTGTTAAACAGATATACTTTATGCCCCTCTTATAGGCCACCACTGAAGGAGCTTCCCTCAGGGTCTTCTATAGCAAATTCCACAGCAGATGGGTATATGAAGTGTCTCTAACAGACATATTTCACAGTTTTTGTACTAGTGGTAGACTTAAATACATTTCTAAGAGTGACATCACCATCACATGACCATGTAATTGTATTTAAGCCTGTCACTAGGGGCTAGGTTTTTTGCGTTCACTTGTGCAAGAAATGTCTTGTGCTAGTAGCACATTTCAGAGGTGTGTCTGTGTTGGTGAATGCAGGGCACACTTTAGTAGGTGCGGCCCTCATTCACCAATTAGCCAGCTTGCTAGCACTTATACGTGCATTATGTAAAGTGGACACAGTTTATGAGAAAAGTGCTGCTGCAATCAGAGACAAACTCATCATGCAGCGGCACCGATGACATGCCTCCCGACGTGCTTTTCCTTCTGAAACATTTCAATAAACATGGCAGCAAAGCTACCACCACAAAATCCAAAAGGAAGTCAACATTGGGGATGCAATCCCAGTATTGGCATGTCTGCCCCCCCCCCCCACATTTTGTGGCACACTGGGAGCCCACCCCAGTGTGCTGCCACTGACAGTAAGCTTACCACATCAGCATGTTCCTGCCCCCGGCCCTGCTCAAACCCCATTGTGTGGCACACTGGGAACCCACCCCAGTGTTGCCAACATCATCCTCAGGTCACCCCAGATAGTCATGGAGTACACTGGGAACCCACCCCAGTGTCCCAACATTTGTTATAATTCACCTGTAATAAAGAAAATGGTCCTATGAGGACTGGTGTGTTTTTTTTACCTGAAACAAGAAAACAGTCCCTCATTGTCCACAGTGCTCCCCTCCATCAACCCTCAGCCACCCTCTGCACACCTAACATCCCCACACACACAAGCCCCATACTTACCAACGGAGGTCTGCACCGTGATCTTCAGTGGAGCAGGAACACGTTTGCACTCTTCAAAGCCAACGTGAACTGAAGAACTGCCGGTAAGCTGTATAATGGCATGGGGGGTTCAACTTAGGGGGATATCTCAGTAATTTTTTTGAACTTTACCACCAAATTTTCAACATGAGGTGCCTGGGACCCCACCTCATGAACACATGCATTGTCATTTCATTACTCAGTTCCGAAAGGTCATTTCATGGTCACTGTGAAGAATCACCTTTTGGGACTGATTAACAAATGACAGTGATACTGTTCATGAGGTGGGGTCCCAAAAAGCCTATCTTGCAAATTTGGTAGAAAAATTCCAAAAAATGACTGTGTTATGAGCATGCATTGCACAGGTTCAACGTACGCTCATGACTTCACCAATTTTTCATATTTTCACTCCAGATTTTCAACATTGCCATTTTTGTATACCTCCTTATGAACAGTACAGTTGTCATTTTTCACATCCTGCCCAAAATGAGTTTTTGCTTATATGGCACACAATGGCATGGTCGATGTGGGAAATCAATGTTCGGGACAGATTAAAAAAATCAGAGCAACACTGTTCATGACTGGAGTTCCCAAAATGCCTATGTTGAAAATTTGGTAAAAAAAAGGCCCAAAATAATTGTGCTATGAGCATGCATTGCACAGTTTTGACACACGCTTATGACTTCACCAATTTTTCATATTTTCACTCCAGATTTTCAACAGTGGCATTTCTTTATAACCCCTTATTAACAGTGCAGCTGTCATTTTTCACATCCTGCCCAAAATGTATTTTCACACCTGTGACATCAAATGGCACAGTCGCTGTGCAAAATCACCTTTCGGCTAACAAACTCATAGTGCCAATGTTCATGAGATGGGGTCACAAACAGGCCATGTTGAAAATTTGGAGTGAAAATACCAACACATGCTTGGGGTGTTACTATTTCCAACTCTAACACCCCACCCTATAGAGACTAACAGGCATCAGGGGTGTGACTTGGCATTGTCAGCTGTAATGCTCATGCCTTTCTACCCCAGCTCCCATGCTGCAGCCAGTGGCAGGTATCGAGCTGTGCCTTGGACTCTTCAACCCCAAAGTTTACCCCATTCTCCTATACTGCACCCATCTCAGTGTATTTCCTTACGTAACGGGGTGAGACCCCAAGGCACACTACGACACTTCTCAGTGTCTGTGGGGTAGGGTGAGGTGAAATGGTGTGAGCATTATGGATGATGACCCAAAGGCACACCCCAAAGCCTGTCACTCTGTGCAGGGTGGGGCCGGGGTCAGCATCAGTTCAATACTTCACTGTCAGTCCTATTAAGCATCTCTCTAACTCCGGCACTACCATTGCCAGTGCCAGCAAGCCAACATTCAGCATTGACAAATGCTTGATTGCTAAGAGAGACAGAGGGGGAGAAGACAGAGAGAAGAGGGGGGAGAAGAGAGAGTGAGATAGAGAGAGCAAGAAGGAGGGAGTGAGGAAGAGAGAGAGAGAGAGATGGGAAAGAGGGACCATACCTCTCAGCTTTCCCTGATTTTCAGGAATGTCCCTGATTTTGCCTCACAATGTTCCTGTCCCTCCTAAACTTTGTGTTTCTGTGACTGAACAGTGGGTATACTGTATGCTCACAATATTGTCAAATGGAGTTACGGACTTGCTCTTCTGCAGACAAAGTATTTTACACCAACACTCTTACTCTGCCTGCTTCAAGGGATAGAACCAATTGTTAAAACTGTTTACTTCATTTTACTTCTCTGTCATTGATTTTTTAAGCCATGTCCAAGTGCCAAACACCACTGCAAATACATGCAAGAGAACGTTTGGCATTGACAAATGCTTGTTTAGATAAGGCAGGCAGTTGCCGACAGGCAAGGGAAGGTGTAAGACCTTTAGGGTGTTCAGCAGGGAGGCTGAAGCCTTGTCATGCCAAGCTGAGACATGCTAACCTTATGCTAACCTTTATTTTCTGTATTTTACCCTATTACTTTTGAGTTCTAATAAAATGATAAACGCTTCGAGCGTTTTTTATGCACCTTCAATTTGTCTGCCTGTTTCTATGTTACTTGAAATCCCACACCCAGTGACATATGGTGGCAAGATTTAGGAGCTTGTACTAGTTTGGGTTGGGTATGTTCTGTTGCAGTTTTATCCCCAGTTAATATTATAAATTTTCCAGACTGTGAGTACCAGTTCTAGTACATCCAATACAGCACCACAGGTACTGGAACCTTTATATACATACAAAGTAGCATTGTGTAGCCTTGCTGCAGTGTCTGGGATAGCAAGGGGAATGGAAGACTGAGGGCGCATTCCTCTTTTCCCTTCTCCTGCTAACTCAGTAACTGCAGAACACATACTCTACTCTTGTTTATTTTCTCCCATTTTGTGTGATTATTATTTTTTTCATATTCTCTCACACAACAAACTCTTTTGCCTTCTCCCTGGGCAGACACTTTCTAAGTTCAGAGGCTCCTAATTTTTAAAGAGCACTTTACCTAGTTCTCTTCCTTCACGGGGGGGGGGACTTAAGACAGGGATTACCCTGTGACACATTCCCCCGCTCAAGAGGGCAACCATCCTACAGTTGTCCACACTTTCCTAGATACCCTACAGGGGTGTGGTGGAACTCCAGCCCACCTGCACAATAGAACTCTGCCTCAGGGTCCCTTAACTGAACTGAAGTCTGCACTAAGGTCTTCCAACCACCTAAGTGCCAGTATAGCTTGCTGCAGCTAATAAGTTACCCTGGAACTGTATTGAAAAACTTTTTCTAGCATATCAATAGTTACTAGCTACTGAAAACATGAAATTTTCATTATCCCAATCTTTTTTAACTCTTAATCATCACCCTGAAAGGGTATGGAGCTTCAGCCCACCCTCTCCATAAAGCTCCGCCCCAAGGTCCAATAACTGTAATATACTAGGCACTGTCCACCATATAATGACTTAGAAGTATAACAATTCATCTTTAACTCTACCCTGGGGCTAACAATAATGCAGCAGACAGTTCAGCAGTGTCTACTGTATTCAGTTTCCACCAACCATACAGGTTACACCATAAACATACTACTCGATACTGGTACCCAGTTCTTTCCTATGGAATATCAGGCACCTATAAACAGAGTGCACCTTCTGATATTCTCCTGGAGGTCAAATTCTGTAACTTCCCTACTATTGGTGGTCAGTAGACCCTTACTCCACCCCTTTTCTCACCCCAGCAACTGATTGGTCATTCCACTGCTGCACATTTTCATGCTATTCGCCTCCCTGTCTTCAATACCTGACTTGACCCACTTTCTCATCGCCCCTTTTTAAAGGAGTCCCACCCACAGGATCACACACTTGCTCGCAACGTTTTCTCCAACCACTCCATCTAACTCCTCTCAATTACTGCTCTACCTGCCCTATTCTTAGGGACCTCACCCTATTTCGACTATATACCCTTTTGACTATAAACCACCTAGCAGTTAAGCAGGCCAGCAACACCAAACTATCATGGGGTGCAAACACCTACTACTACTCCTCACTACCTCTTTTGGCATTGCTGGTACCATATACGAATTCGGACCCCTACCTACCCACTCTGAATCCTCACTGGGTGCAAGCAGGAAGAAAAGCACACACATGGCCACTACCACTTCCGGTAACAATAGGCTCTTTATCCTCCTGCACCTCCCATACACAGTTATTGCCAAGCCAACCTTCCAAGCTATAACCTTAATGGTTAGCTTTCCCCCTAATTTAACACAGGCATATAGATACATCCCCCACCTGAAGTGCAGGCGACGGAAGACTTGAGGGAAGATAAACATCACCCTATCTGCCAGAAAGGTTATCTTTCTGCTACTGCTACTCTCTGGCAATGTTCACCTAAACCCTGGACCAACAACCCAGAGAAGCAGGGGGGTCCATACAGTGAACGGCCTAAAGATAGCATCGCTAAACATCTGCAGCCTAACTGCCAAATTCGACCAGCTCCAGGCTTGGATGACCATCCATGCTGCTGACATACTCTACCTAACTGAAACCTGGCTGTCGGGTAGGATCAAAGATGGTGAGGTGGCCATCAAAAGATTCCAAGCATTTGGACTTGATAGAATAGGCAGAAAAGGTAGCAGATGCCTCCTATATGCCATAAACTCACTGAGTTGCTCCGTCCTCCCTATCTCCAAAGTTCTGGAGGATTATGAGCTACTAGTGGTAAAAATACAAGTCGGCCTAAAAAACAAGACCCTTACCATTGCCACAACCTACTTGCCCCCCAAGAAAGCCAAGGAAGGCCTTCCTCTAGTTATGGAAGAATTTAGCACACTCAGAAAAGGCTCAGAACTCATCTTGGCCAGAGACTTTAATATTAACTGGTTATGTAAGGAGGCAACACCCTCCAGAGACCTAATCACCTTCCACAATTTCACGCAACTCATAACTCACCCCACCAAGCAGAACTACAAGGCTGGTACCAGCACCCTCATTGACTGAGTCTTAGCTAGCTCACCGACTCAATTCTCCAAACTCAGGGTTCTCCCAGACGTGTTAAGTGACCACTTCCCAATCTCTTTATATGGACCACTAAACTTGCCAAAAGCATACTCCGCCTCATAGACAGCAGGGTTCTGCAGAAAGGCAAACTTGGATCCCTCAGATTGGCCCTGTCTGCCTACAACTGGTCCCCCATCAACAAGGCACCTACGCTGGACCAGGCCCTTAGTTTTTTCACTGAGGGCTTCAATTCCATCTGTGATATCTAAGCACCACGCACAAAACAGAAAATTCGGGGGGAGGTTAACGGCTGGATTGATGGCAAGCTCCTCTCCCTCCTAAAGGAGAGGGACTGCCCCTGGGAAAAAGCCTTAAACTCAGGCAGCAAGCATGACCTACAGTGCTACAAAATGGCTAGAAATCAGTGCACCAAACTTATCAGGCTCACAAAAGCCAATTTCCATAAGACCCAGCTTAACAACGCATGGGGAGATGGAAAGAAGTTTTGGGACAACATCAAGAACATCCATGGTAACGATCAAAAGCAGCACCCTAAGATGCTCAACATTAATAACTCATCCTCCTCTGATCTGCTAGCCATTGCTCATGCCTTTAACCAGGTCTTTACAGACCTGTCCTCAGTGCTGCCTCCAGACTACCTTCTGCCTGTGGAGGACCAAGGTTGCACCAACCTGCTCATAACTAACCACCCAGCCTTCTACTTTAAGAAGGTGGTGGTGAAGAGGCCCTAACAATGGTCAGGAAAGTCCTAGGCAAAACCAGATTGGGGAGTGATGGGCTAGACATGAAGTTACTATCTCTCACCCTTCATGTTCTTATCATGCCCATAACAATTCTATTTAATAAATCCTTGTTCCTAGCCCAATTTCCAGAGGTATGGAAGCAAGCCCTGGTAACTCCAGTGCATAAGAACGGTGACAAGGCACTGGTGTCAAACTACAGGCCAATATCTATCCTCTCCCCACTATCCAAAGCTTTGGGAAAAATCACGGCAAGTCAACTCACAGAATACCTCAATAAATACAATCTGTTCTGCCCAAACCACCATGGCTTCAGGCAAAAACACAGTACCACTACGGCACTGCTGGAATACACTGACTATGCGCACAAGGCGCTGGATGAAGACAAATTGGTGGGGTTCATCTTCATTGACCTCACCAAAGCCTTCAACACCATCAACCACCTTCTACTAGTACTCCAGCTCCAAAGATTGGGTGTGGCACCAAACGCCGTGAATTGGTTCAATGACTACCTAACACACAGGAGCCAGCGAGTCAAAATTGGGCAGACGTTATCCAGCTCCAGAGATGTTCTCCTAGGAGTCCCTCAAGGATCAATTCTGGAGCCCCTGCTTTTCAGCCTCTTTGTAAATAACCTACCCACAGCCCGTGACACCAAACTTATTCTGTATGCGGACGATGCCATGCTGCTGAGCAGCAGCACCTCTCAGGCTGCCCTACAAACAGAACTACAGAATTCTTTCAATAAACTCGAAGACTAGTTCAGTAGACAAAAGCTGCTACTAAATTACAAGAAAACCAAGGCCATGTTACAATCCAGCCCCTACAACAAACACAAGCATGCTCCCTCATAATCACCAACAAGGCTGGTGAGCAGATTGAGCAGGTGCACTTGTTCAAGTATCTTGGAGACACCATTGATGACTCTCTCACACTTATACGCACAATGTAGACTCCCTTGTCAAAGTGGTAAATGCAAAGATTAGGGTCCTCTATAGGCATAAGAAATCCCTCACCCTGGAAGCACTCTGAATCTCAGTCTCCCAGCTCCATACTCTCCACGATAGACTATGAGCTGGTAGTCTATGGAGCTGCTACTGATACAGTGCTCAAAAGGGTCCAAATTGCACTCAATAAGGCATGCCACCTCACCCTGTGTGCAGATCACTACACTCATACTTGCACCCTGTATGAGCGTACAAACTGGCTTAACCTAAAAGACATGATCAAATGCCAAACTTGCCTTCTGGGAAAGAAGGCACTCCTCGGAAAAAATGACCCTGTATAGGAAACCTGCTCGAGGCTTCTCTCTCAACACACATCACCAGATGGAGGAAGAATGGAGCACTGTCCATACCATTCTGCCGAACCTCACTAGGGCAACGTGCCTTCTCCTTTCGGGCCCCCCTCTGGATAAAAGAACTCCTGATGAAATAACAAACAAACAACAGCCTATCTCAATTCAAAATAGGCCTCAAACAGCAGCTAATGTCTAACTCAAAATGCACCTGCTTCTCAGGCCCCACTTGATAGACAGGCCTACCCTCAAGGTAACACCCAGCAGGGCTACCTAGAGAACCCTGCCTCCATTCCAGCCTAGCCAAGGGCTTAAGTAAGCTATCAGTCCTCTTTAAATGCACTTGGTATTGCCCCTCCCAAACCACCACACACACACACACACATATGCACCATACTCGACAAAGCCCTCTGGAGAAGCTCCCCATCACAGCTCCCCCCGTTTCACTACCCCCTCCTCTCGCTCTCTGTGGTTGGTTTCAAACCCAGTCCCCCTTGTTTCACTGTTACCGAGCCTCTCACCATCTGGGATAGCATTAAACCCTATGCAATTACTCTGCCATAGTCTATCAACAGATTTGGAGGTTTCCAAGGGCGTGCTACCTAGGGCAAACAATTAGAAATAAGTTTAGTATTCAATTACAACTGCTAAGTTTTTTTTCTCCTATTTGTCTAATTGTCATGTAATTGCTCTTTAATGCGAAATGATCAGGCCTCTGTAACCACTGAATATGTGTATTGTCTTATTGTCCACCCTGATGTGGAACCTTTGTAGAAGAGCTCACGCTCAAAGGTCTTTCTGAAATACTAATTAAACAAACAAATAAATAAACAAACTTCTGTAACCTTTCTACACCTAGACCAGGAAAAAAGGGAAAGAAAAAGAAAAGATAAAAAAGAGATCTGATGGATGGGCAACCTATCAGACTAGAAAAAAGTTGAAACTAATAAAGAACGAGATAGCAAAAAACTGTCATGACAGAAATTTCTGTAAAGAGATGGTCCATTATTCTGCGGCTGCCAGTATCCACCTCCCCATTCTCTGGAAGGGGATGGAGATATGGACTACCCTCTCCATAAGCTCCATCTCAGGGTTCTTTAACTGAAAACATTTTCTGTAAAGCAGACTCATTCTGCTTCTTTCTTTACACAAGCCCTGAGACACTGGTTTTGTAGCATTTTTAAAGTACAGTGGAGCCCTGTTATAAGCACATCCTAAATGCCCAGCAAAAATGTTCTTATAACTGGGATGTTCTTATAAGAGGTCTTCATTAAAAACAGCGAAAATCAATGTAAAATCTATGCTTAACATGATTAAACTGGGTTCAAACTAGTTTTTAGATAACTCATTATTAAAAGTAGTAGAACATAGCTTTTTCAAAGAGCTCTTGCTCAAACAATTAGCGTAATGTTCTAAAATGCATTCAGTGTCTCACTTAACTGTAAAGGAATATGTGCTGTCTTCTTCATGTGACATCTTTCACTCAGTCATTTACTAGTTAAATGACTGTTAATGAGGAGATTAGGTGATGATTCAGCCCAGGCATAGCACATTCAGAGGTGATAATGGCAATCTACCACTACCTCTGGTGGAAAAAAATGTTCTTATAAACGGGCTGATTGTTCTTATAAATGGGCTTTCCTGCCATTGAAAATAATGGACATAAATTGGGACATCCAAACAATGTTCTTATAAATGGGACGTTCTTATATCCAATGTTTGTATAAGTGGGCTCCACTGTATTATCCTCAGTACCTATCAACAAGCAATTCATCACAGTTTTGTGCTGTCTTCTAGCTTCTGACAAGTTCATGCTACAACATATCTCCTGGTCATATACATCCAGCTTTAACATAGTTACAGTATTTAAACATAAACATTAAACATTTCAAATATCACAGAATTGTACCCATTGTGCATCAGGGGCTGCCATCTTGCTCTGGTTGCCCTATAGGGGAGTCTCCCATGCTTTCCCGGGTGCCACTTACAACGGTCCTCTACGCAATGAGCTCCTTCTCCCTTACACATTTTTGATACCTTCCTCTGACAGTACCCTGTACCATCCCTGAAGTAGCCACCTGTCTATAGAACCCAGGCCAGTAATAACAGGGGGTTAGTTGTGATAAGACCTCTTCCTGGCCTAACGACTTTTTGGGACTTCTACTTGCCATGTCCAGTATCCTTTCCCTAAGGACTACAAGCACCACAACCTTGGCATCCATCTATTTTGTCCGGGGGTTAGGCCTCATGTGGTAGAGCACTCCCTGTCTCTTTTCATACCACCAGAGCCTATCTCCTACTTCACCGTTAACTGGTCTCCCATCCTGTACTTTAATGTATTCTCCTAAAGGGGCAATGTCAGAGTCCTTCCTCTGCAACTGTTCCCAATCAGGTTCTAAAACACATTCAGGTTTCATGATAGGCATTTTGCAACATAACAAAATACCTTCGGCCTTAATGGGTTCTTCCTTGTTGCTTGGAGTCTTCACCCCAGAAGGCTCATGGACAGTCTCACTCTTACCTGGGGACTTCTCTCAGGCATCATTCTCTTCCAGGTAACAGCTGGAAAAATAAGCAATAAGGGTAACAAGGTTTCCATCTGGGGTTCCTCATCCGCTAGGTCCCCATGGCTGCAGGTCCTCTGCTGCCTCCACCAGTTCCTCTGAATGGGACATCTCCAGCAGCACCTGGTAACAGTGCACAGTCTCCCTCTGGTGCTGGTCCACCTCTCTGTGTGCACTGGTCCACCTCCAATCATTTTCCACTGAACCAATTTACCAGACTTATCAGCTCTGCAACCTGGTCTTTGGATCCCTCATGCTTCCGTGGTACCTTGCCTAGGTCACCACTGTCACAAACACACTCCACAGATCAGGTCCTCTGCTCTCACAGTGCCAACCTCAGAGTGCAAAAGTGTGAACAGATAACAGACAGGGTAACCTTCCTGTCTGCTTTGGATCCAAATCGCCTTCAGTCTCATGATCTGGAGGGATTCAAACTGTGAACCTTATGCTAGCATACCCAGTTACAAGCTCAGATATGTATCCTCTTCAGGACTGCAGTACAGTCTTCCACCAGGAGCACCTAGCCAGATCACAAAAATGAACCCTTAAAACTCTAAAAGAGACCTTAGGTACATTCTTACCTTTTAGCTTAGTAACACAACCAAGCTTTTTAAACAGCTGTCAGACTTAAACTACATATACATCACATGCAAAAAGAAACTGAAAAGACACCCAGGCAGTATTTTCAAAGAAAAGGTTGTTTACTAAAAGATGATAAAAACATGTAAAATTAAACACAGAACAATATATCATACAGCTTACAATCATGTAAAATAAAAATGAAGTTACAAAACACTCCTATCACAAAGACTTAATTTCTTTCTAAGTGCTTTCACAGTCAAAGACTAGACTCATATGATACAATCCCATATACGATGTTTGATTTGTAACTCTATCTTTCCCCACCCCCTTTTGATGAGGTCAGCTAGAACCTCCCTTAGGTAATTTCTGACATAAGTGTCTCTAAGGATGTGAGTAACTGCTTTGAAAAATCTTTAACTAGCCATTTCCCAAATATGTCAGTCTTTAATTAAACATTTTCTTCTTGAACTTAACAATCCCACACTCATGTCCTCTTGGCTGATTTTCTGTGCTAGTGTGATCTGAGGGATTTTATGACTCTTCACACATTTTTGGTTATATGCTAAAAGGAGAGTAACCAGCCCAGTTACCTTGCCTCATGTAACGTTATAAAATTCATATTTGGTCGCTACTAGATTGGATAATGACCAATCATCCTGCAAATGTAAGGGCCTCTGGAGTACTACCAGATGCCATCACTGATCACTCCCCAATGTACTGTATCTGGGGCAAAAGCAGGCCTACCTAGATGGGGCCTCACTTCATTACTTTCTGCAACTATGTAAATGTTAATGCTCAGTATTTCCTGCATGACATTGGCATTACTGATTGGTCCCCCATTCTTATACCCCATGATACTCAGACTACTCTTGATTTGTTCCTGAAACACTTCCTAGTGCTCCAGGATAAGCACTGCAAACTTGTAACCCATCGGGTAAGAAACAGAAAAACATGCTGGTTGAAATCTGACCTACTAGCTAAACTTAAGCTAAGGGACAAAAACTAGCTCCATTATAAGAACTCAGGGCTAGCCTCTGACCTTAATACCTACAGGGCTCTGTGAAATGCCTACAAAAAGGACATCAAAAAAGCCAAGAGCTCATACTGCAAGGACCTTCTGACCAACTCCTATGATGACCCAAAAAATGTTAGTCCCATATTAAATTCTTTTCTGGTTCAAATCTGGCATCCACCCGTAATGACATGCCACTTGATGGAGTATATTGTAATAATCCCAGAACCATAGCCAACTTTTTCAATAATAAATTCTCGAACTTAACCAACTACACCTTCTCTTCCCTTGTCCTACTGAGTGTATCTGCCAGGCAACTTGCAAGTGGTCCTCAGTTCTTTTTCAAATCTGTCACAAAATGTGAAGTGTTTAAATTGCTAAGCCTTATCTTTGACTGCACAGCAGCTGGCTCTGACAATCTAGAACCCAACCTCCTTAAGATTGCATCCCCTTTCATCACTGCTCCCCTAGCCAGGATTTTCACACTCTCCCTGTGCCAGGGCTACATTCCTGACATATGAAAAGTAGCTAGGATTACCCCAGTTTTCAAAAAAGGAGAACGTAAAGATCCCTCAAACTATAGGCCCATTGCCATCTGTCTGTCATAAATAAAATTCTTGAGAAACTTGTTGCTGCCCAGACAATTGACTTCTTACAGAAGCATAATCTACTTACCACTACCCAGCATGGTTTTCACAAGGACCAAAGCACCACTACCGCCCTCCTCAAATTCATGTCAGATACTCTAAGGGCTATGGACTCCGGTCTTCTCACCAGTGCAGTTTTCATTGACATGACCAAGGTGTTTGACCTAGTTGATCACTCCATCCTTCTAGTCACCCTTGGATCACTTGGCTTTTCAACTAACATTGTCAGGTGGTTTGGGAACTACCCATCTGAAAGGTATCAAATTGTGAAATACAACTCTACCCTCTCGGACAAAACCACCATAAACATTGGGGTGCCACAAGGCTCCATTATTGGGCCCCTGCTTTTTTCTCTTTTTATAAATAACATTTCTACCGACCTCCACAGGACTGCCCCCTGCTATATGCTGATAACATATGTATGCTAGTGCTAAAATCATTGACAACATAAACAATCTACTCTCTTTTGACTTCCAGCTAATACAGGAGTGGCTATTCACTCACAAACTTGCACTAAATGAGTCTAAAACCCAAGCTATGCTCTTTGGATCTAATGTGAAGCTCAAACATGCCTGCCCCAAATTTAAAGTCACCTCCTTAAATGGCTCAGTAGTTGGGGTAGTAAATTAATTTAAAAATCTGGGTGTGACACTTGATCCATCACTAAATTTTGACTTACACATCAATCAGATCTGCAAACTGGTAAACTCCAAACTTGGAATAGCCTACTGAACCAGCTACGTGCTCACTCCCTCAGCAAGGCTTGCCATTGCATGTGTCATACTCCTACCATCACTTACCCATGGTGCAGCAACATATATGACTCTGTGTGCAAATCAGTCCTTCGGAAATGGGATGTCATATATAACAACATCTGTCGCTATGTGTCCTCCTCACACTGGCTGAAACACCACTGTCTCCTATATTCTGTCCTGGGATGGCATCCTCTTACTGAACTAAGGCTACATGCTTATGGCTCTGTCATTGACAATATGGTCTGTCTACAAATACCTAAATCCCTGGCAGGCCTCTTCCAAAACCTGACACCTTGCTATGGATTGCGGTCTGCTGACCAGGCACCTGTTTTCATCCCCAGACATGGCATCAAAAAAAGGGGCTAGTGCTTGTCCCCAAATACTGGAACTCCCTTCCACTAGCTCTGCGCCAATCACTATCTCGTGCATCTTTTAAAAAAGGGTTGCATAATTATCTTGATATGTCCCACAAGTGCTCCTGTTTCAAACCTTCCTAGCACTTTCCATCCCAGGCTCATCTCTTTTGACTTTTACTGATCTGTCCTTCTATATGCAATGTACTTCTTCTCTAACTATCTGCCACTCCTCCCACCTTACTGCTCTCTCATCCCCTTCTTGTGTCTCTTACTGCTATCACTTACTATGATCCCTCCCCTAAGTTAACTATTCAATCCCTTATTAGCACCAAAATGTTCAATCTGTCATGTTTTCTTTTTCTTCTTCTTCAAAGCAAATTGTTGTGTAATTTTACATATTGCTCGGCTCCTGTTTTATCTTTTCCTACTCTGTTATTGAAACCTCCTTGTTTATTAGCTACTTTTTTGCAACCTGCTTGTATGCTATGGTCAATGATTTTTTGTACTTGTATTGGAATGTCTTCCCTGTTATGCCATTGTCAATGATTTTTTGTACTTGTATTGGAATGTCTTCCCTTCTTCCCTGTATTGTTGTGCTGTACCCTCCCTGGTCATGCCTGAAAATAGTTATTGCTATGGCTAGTGCACTTACCCGGTAAACAAAAATGAAATAAAAAATACATAAAACTTCAAAAGCCTGGCTAGGTCATAAACAGGTAATAAAATGCTGTTCTGTAAGAAAGTCCTAATTAACTGGTTCTTCTGGTCTGTTTTACAACATTCTGTGGTTTCAGCTACTGACCTTGAAAGCTATAGGCCAAATCTCGTACATAATGACATTTCATACACAGACCATATATTTATAAATATAAATATCATACAGGTAACCAGAAGCAGGGGCAGAGCATCACAACCACCTCCAGTTGTCCAAATCCTTATATCTGGCACCATGCAACACTGCCTGTTCACCCAAATAGTACCAGGGCTGGTACCACCTGACTAGAATCCCCCAGATTCCTGGACTTCCAGCCAGATCCCACCACTGCCACTATATGTCACCAGCAGGCTTAAATATATTTCGAAGAGTGATATTACTGTCATATGACCATGTAATTGTATTTAAGCCTACCACTTGGGACTATTTTTTTTAGATAGAGCAGTCAGTTGCTGACGGGCAAGGGAAAGTGTAAGACCTATAAGGTGTTCAACAGGGAGGCTGAAGCCATGTCATACTAAGCTGAGACATGCTAACCTTTATTTTCTTGATTTTGATTTATTATTTTTGAGTTCTAATAAAATGACAAATGCTTCCAAGTGTTTTTTATGCACCTTATAATTTGTCTTCCTGTTTCAATGTTACTCGAAATCCCACACCCAGTGACAAATGGTGGCAAGATATAGGAGCTTGTACTAGTTTGGTTAGGGGTGTTCTGTTTGAGTTTTAGCCCCAGTTAAATGTATACATTTTCCAGACTGTGAGTACCAGCTCTAGTACATCCACTACAGCACCACAGGTACTGGAACCTTTATATACATATATAGCAGTACTGTGTAGCCCTGCTGCAGTGTCTGGGATAGCAAGGTGAATGGAAGAATGAGAACACATTCCTCTTCTCCCTTTTCCTGTTAACTCAGTAACTGCAGAACACATACTGTACTATTATTTATTTTCTCCCATTTTGTGTGATTATTATCTTTTTCATTTTCTCTCACACAACAACAAACTCTTCTGCCTTCTCCCTGGGCAGACACTTTCTAAGTTCAGAGGTTCCTAATTTTTAAAGAGCTCTTTACCTAGGTTTCTTTCTTTACTGGGGTGGGGGGTGTGAGGGTTATACGTAAGACAGGGATCACCCTGTCACAGACAAACTATTGCATAAGGAGTGAACGCATGGCACTCCCTCTGATATACAATGCTATAAAAAAGCCGGAAATGAGTGCACAAAATCTATTAGGCTTGTTAAATGTACATACTATAAAGAAGCCCTCTCCAACTTGTGGAATAACAGCAAATCCTTCTGGGCCAACCTTATTGACATCACTGGTAGGGATCCCAAAACTGCCCCCACAATGCTCAGCATTGAAAGGGATATCATCACTGGACCCTCTTCTCATAGCTAGGCTCACTGAACAACACATTCACAGACCTAAGTAGTGTGTTCCCGTTGGATAAGTTAAATCCTATCACCCCTAATGAACTCCAAGGGAAACCTGCACAACCTCCTAACCACCCATTTCTTTATTTCAAGGAAGTCTCTGAAGCTGAAGCCAGAAAATATCTGGAAAAGGTACTTGGGAAATCTAGACATAGTGGGGATACCCTGGACCTTAAATTTGTTAACAAGCCTTGGAGAATATTCTTGGTCCCCTGACTAAATTAATCAACCTATCCCTCTGCCTCTCTCAAGTCCCTCAATTGTGGAAATCTGCTACTGTAACCCCAGTGCACAAAAGTGGGGACCAGACTTTGTATAATAAGTACAGGCTGATCTCCATACACCCTCCACCCTCTAAAGCTCTTGAGCAGATTGTGAAGGACTAGCTTGATGAGTATCTGGACCTTCACCTACTCCAATGTCCTGAACAGCATGGGTTCCGTCCGGAGTGGACACAGTACCATCACAGCTTTACTGGAATTCACCGACTACATTCACCATGCTCTAGATCAAGGTCACCTGGTAGAGGCAGCATTTATTGACTTATCTAATGCATTTGATACAGTGCATCGTGTGCTTCTCCTCGAACAGCTCACAAACATCAGGCTCTCATCAGAAGCCATGAAATGGTTTAACAGCTACATATACAACTGCTCCCAGCAAGTTAGGATTGGGGATGTCCTCTATGAAAGTAGACCTGTCCATTCTGGTGTCCCGAAAGGGTCAATACTGGGGCCATTACTGTTCAGTTTATTCCTTAATAAACCCATAGTCTCCTGTCCTGGTCAGATCCTCCTTTATGCCAATGATGCAGTTATAGTTACTAGCAACCCTCACCCTGAGCTTCTAGAAGATGATCTTCAAAGAGGGTTTGCTTTTGCAGAAAAATGGTTAAGAAACACAGACTCATCATGAACTATAAAAAACTAAGACCATGTTGTACTCCGGCACCCTAAACAAACACAAGGCCTTCCCTCTAACAATCAAGAATGACAGTAGGGCCTCCCTTGAACTTGTTCAGCACTTCAAGTACCTGGGCATCACAATTGACTCCACCCTGTCCTATGCCCAACATATAGATATAATTGTAAAGGTGATTAACACGAGAATTGGGATAGTTTATCATCACAAACACAGTCTTACACATGAAGCACTGAATCTAGCCATCCACAGTTCAGCTTTCTCTCTTATAGACTATGGTCTGGTTATATGCAGGTCAGCAACTGACACGGCCCTAAACTACATCACTATTGCTTTAAATAAGGCTTGCCATCTTCTCACAGGTGCAGCAAGACTCACGCACATATGTGATCTTTATACCCAGGCAGGCTGGCTCCAACTGAATGGCAGAATCAGAGATCAAACCTATCTGCTCACCAAAAGAGTCTCTTTAAATTTGCTATTAATGGGGTCCAGAACATTCTAGCCCCTCATATGAGTAGCCGTCAAACCAGAAATTCTACCAGTCAAGTCTTCAACATTCCCATATGCCACACAGCCTGGCCCAACATGCGTTTTCCCACCACGCCCTTCTCTGGACCAACTCTCTTTCACCTGACATTACCATTACTGCAACAATTGGTTCTTTCAAATGCAAACTATGACAACACCCTGATACTACTGGCAACTGTGATTGCTTCCAATAGGTCCACCCCCATATCTGGAATCACTCACCAGCACTTAGCCTAGTCCAACAACTGTCCTCAGTTGGTGCAGGCCAGCTTCAGAATTGCCCTGATCCTCCCTCTGCATCCCCTCTCTGGCACCTCTACTACATCACACCTCCACCCTGTGCCCCCCTCCCCTCTCCTTTCCCTTGACCTCTCCTCTCTGTTCATTTCCCCCTATTACTCCCTGTTTGTCCAGTTTAGTAATGTGAATGTAATACTGACACTGGCATACATTGTACAATGCCTCAGCTACCTCTGTCCTATTGCATTAGTATAACTTATTGCTTGTTTCTCAATCCTCTCACCTGACACAGTAATTATCTGAACCAATTGTGCATAATGGTTTATCTGTTTGTGCTTCGCTGTTTGTGTCTACTAATGTGTAATCTAGTTAATGAACATCTGCTCAAAGGTTAATCCAAGACCTAAATACATAAATTATATATATATATATATATATATATATATATATATTTATTTTTCTATTTGTAATTTTGACCAGGAGAGGCACACTAAGCTCTGACAGCTTGTTTTCAGATGTGTTGGGGGGGGGAATGGACCTATTTTATTGATGGGGGAGTGTTATAGTAGTAGTAAGTTTATTTATACGATGCCCTTCCCTAGAGACTCAGGGCACCTTACAGAACAAACAGTATAGACAAGTCATAATTAAAAAGTTAGTATAAAAAGCTAGTATAAATATAGTCCCAATAAAAAAAAAATTGCTGATCAGTAATAATGTAGCACCTAAACTGCATCAGATATCCTGGGTGCAAATGACAGAAACAGCTGGATATCATCTGCATAGCTGTGAGACCCTAGTCCACAGTATATCATCTGATGATCTTTCTCAGGGCTAGCACATACACTACAAACAGCATGGGTGAGAGGACTGACCACTGTGGTATGTCACAGAGCAGTTGCATTGGGAGCAATGAGAACTGTCCCATCACGATTCTCTGCACCCTGTCCCTAAGGCAGGACTTGATCCTGCAGATGACAGTGCCAGTGAGTCATCTATATGCTTTCAGATGGTCCAAAAGCAGCACATGTTCTACTATATCAAATGCTGATATGAGATTGAAGAGAATGTGAATTGACTATTCTTTGCTATCCCTCACCTTGAGGAAGTTATTATGCACCCTGACTAATGCTGTCTCAGTATTGTGCATTGACCAAAAACTGGACTGGAGAGTCTCATAAATGTCAAGGTTGTCATGTGTGACTCAAGATGCAGCACCATAATCTTCTCAATAACCTTCACCTGAAAAGGGCAGGTTAGAGATATGCCAATAATTCACTAGACTATCTGAATCCAAAGATGGCTTTTTCAGAGGAGGCCTAACCAGTATCTTTTTCAATGTAACCAGAAAGACCCCCTCTGACAAGGATCACCAGATAATCCCAGTGAACACTGGACTCAGAAACCCCACACGGTTCACTAGTAGCCATGTTGGGCCTGGGTCCAGTTCAGAAAAAGTGGGCCGCAACTCTGAGATAATCCCACACAAACCTCTTCCACCATAACTGGCCTAAGCTCTCCCCAAGACAGATGAGCAAGTCTACAAGGTACAGATTTAACCTTGGGTTGTCACAGCTCACTTTGGGAGAGCCCAGTCCACATTAGGGATACCCTGTCCAAGAAGAACTGAACAAACACTGCACACTTTGCAGAAGAACCAGACCTCACTGACTGCTGACAAGCTGGATGAAGTAACAAGTCTACATTCCAGATAATTGAGCCACTCACTTTCTCCCAGCAGCAATTTCCCCGGACAGAAATGCTGCCTTTTTATGGGTGATTGCCCTTTGATAGTCACTGCAGTGAATACTCAAAGCCAGTCTGTCCTCTGGAGTCTTGGAGCTCCTCCAACAGCATTCTAACATCTGATCCCTATCATTCAACTCCCTGAGCTTCCCATCATACCACAGGAAGCCCTGGTATGAGACCCAGGGTTTTGTTATATTATATTATATTGTATTGCATTATATTATGTAATATTCTATTATATTATTATATAGGGGTTGTAGGTGGTACAGGATGAAGGGCCATGGTGATAGCCCTATCCTAGACTACCACTGCCTCCTCTGGGCCTGTCTCACAACCTACCATGTCCTTAGCTGTGGGGTTCTGCTGGAATTCATCAGCTAGTATGCTCTTTAGGTCCGTGGAACTGGCTGCTTGTGGTGAATATCAAAACACAAGAATGGGATTAGCCAATCTGGCAAAGAAGATACCTCAATATGCTTTTCAATTTTTCAAATTTCTTTGTCTTTTATTTTCTCTAGTCCAACATTTTGCCTGCAAAAAACTTTTTCAAGGGATCATTCTGATTATTATTTACTTTTTTATACTTGCATGCTTCTTTATATTCTCATTCCTTTGCTGCCTATGTGCCTCCACTGCTACTGAAAGTCAGGACTTATAAGCTCTATGTCTAGAGTAGCATGCTCTTGGAGAATCTTTTTATATAATTGGCATCACAGTGAAGATGTCAAATGCCATCCAAAGTCCTTGCAGCTGCACCCCTCTTAAAGGATGATACTGAGCCATCTCCACAGGGGGTGGACTACAGTGAGGGGGGACCCTGAAGGAGAACTTCACCATGCAGTGATACAAAGTGCGTGTCCCACTTCTTTGCCATTCTCTCTGCTGAGATATGATTCTGTATGCCTGCTCCAAAAGTACTGACCAAATAAACCAATACAGTACCTAACAATTCACCTGTAGTCAGTATACACTTGGTTGTCTGCAAACAAACTGATTTGAAACATGGCTAAAATGCAATCCGTGCTGTTTGGAACACCCCCAAAGTTAAGTGCATGTCTGACCCCTCTATCCGTAGCTTACCATGATGGTACCTTAGTTACCTCTGTCTCTTCCTCCACATACCTTGGAGTCACATGTGACCCCTTGCCTGATTACTCATCTAATGTCATTGGGTGTCTGCAAGCCTGTGAACTCCATGCCAGGTGTCTCCCAATAAAGAGGGTTGTGACCTGACCCCACAGATTCGCCTCGCCATCACCCATGGACACTCCTCCCAAGTTTCTCTGTGGTGCCCCTGAGTACTTGACTGCCTCTAAATCTACTCTTCTCAGGTGGGATGTTACATACAACAATATTTGTCATTTTGCATTGGCATCTCCACTGCTTACTCACCCCTGTTCCCCTTATGATAAACTGGATTGGCTCCCCCTGTCCTTCCTATAAGATCATAGTTTTGAGGGCGTAATCTTTACCATAATGCAAAATGGACAGCCTTCATCCATTGCTTCACTTCTCCAAGTGGTGAACAGTAGGTACCCCCTGAGGTCAAGTGACAGTGCCCTACTGGCTGTCCCTAAAGTTAGAACTCACACCCGGTGAATCGTCCTATGCTTATGCAGCACCAGGCTATGCTATTCCATACTACCTGAAATTCAGCTTTGCCCCCTGTGCACACTTTTCATCTTAGGTATCATAAACATCTCATTCGTCTGGTAGACTGCTCTTGCCATAGAACCTGAGTCATTCTATGTATGTCACTCATTTTGTATGATCAGTGTTGATTTATTTTATTTATTGATCCAATCAGATTACAGACCTTTGAGTCAGGGACTAATTTCCAAAGGCTCCTTGTCAACCAACAGATAAGGCAATCATAGACAATGGAATAAATCAGCATAGCACGTTACATCCATAGGACTACTACTATAGAGTAAGACACAGAGATGAGCAATATACAAGCCATTTGCGTGGTGCGTCCTACGACACTGGGTGACCTATACAATTTGGTAGCTAAACATTAAGCACTACTAGAGGTGCAGAGAGTGGGATGACCTATACAAGGTAGTATCTAAAGCAGTGCACAAGTTATACAAAGTGGCAGCTAATACAGTGCATAAATAATACAAGGTGGTAGCTAAGAACATTGCAGATTCAATACAGAGTGAGTGCTGTGAACAGTGTAGGTACAAAGATATTGAAAGCAACCATAGTTGCAAGACATGTGAGTCAGGATAGCGAGAGCATGAAGGGTAAGTCAATCAGGAAAGGAAGGGTGACTAGTGCTCAGTGGGTTGCAGAGGCATCTGAGGAAACCTTGTCAAAGTGGGTGGTCCTGGCTGAAGTGTACAGCCAGGAGTCAGTATGGGTTTTATGGGGCCACCAAGGACAAGTGCTGTGTGCCTATATTAGGCAGGTGCAGGTGCAGGCAGCAAGGATGTGTGCTTTTAGGGCTGCCTTGAAGGATCCAAGTGTAGCATGTCCAGTTATCCTGTAGGAAGGGAGTTATACCAGGTGAGAGCCTTGACAATAAATGACCTCTGCACCAAGGTGGTCCTGACTCTGGGAGTGGCTAGGACAGCCTTAGCCTAGCCACGCGTGCTCATAGAATTGGCGGCCAGGGTTAGTGAGGTAGTTATTCCTGGTGGGGTCAAGCCAAGAAGTGATTTTTTGGCTATAAGGCAGGCCTGGTATTGGACCCTCTCATCAAGGTTAAGTATCTGTGAAAGGGAATAGAGCATGCATGTGTGAGTTGTGTGGCCAACAGCAGTTAAGAGCCTGCAGGATTTGTTGATGACCATTCATAGACAAGTAGCCCATAGTCAATAAGGGACATGACTGAGGAGGTGAGGGTTAGTCTGAGGGCTTCTGGTGGAAGACAATCCTTGTGGTGATACAGTAGGCCAATACATGTATTGGCAGCCATGGTGAGGGTATTGATGTGTCCGTGGAATGTGAGGGCAGTGTCAAAGGTAACTCCTAGGTATTTGTATGATGCGACCCACTCCAGTGTATATAGTGATTTCGACTGGATCTGCAGCTTGGTATTTCTAAGCTTACTCTGGTGATGGGCAAATAGGAGGGTCTTTGTTTTTTTTTTAGGTTCAAGATTAGCCTATATTCTGTGAACCAGTGTTCTACTTGGGTGAAAGCATTCTGTAGGGCGGCCTGCAGTTCAGTGGGGATGGTGTGGGAGGCACAGATGACAGCATCATCTGCATATAGGAGGACATGGTGTGGACTCTGTTAATGAATCGGCTGAATAGCAGCGGGCCTTAAGATGGACCCCTGAGGAACCCTGGAGCAGATAGCGCACAGGCAAGAGACTGTGTTGTTTATTCATACACACTGGGCCCTGTCTGCCAGGCAGCTAGCGAACCAATTCAGGGGTCCTTGGGAGAAACCAAGGTGGTGGAGAGATTTTGGTAGGAGTGGATGACTGACCATATCAAAGGCCTTGGATGAGTCTATGAACACGGCCCCAGCAGCATGGCCATTGTTGAGAGCAGAGTGTAAGTGATTTGAAAATTCAAGAAGAGCCGTGGTGGTGCTATGCCCAGCATGGAACCCATGCTGCTCTTTACAGAGAAAATTGTGGGTTCCCAGGCATTCTGTCAGCTGATCAGCCACAATTCTTTCCAGTGCTTTAGACAGCGGGGGGAAGGATGGAGATTGGTCGGAAGTTTCTGAGCTTTAGGGAGTTACCTCCTTTTTGGATGGGTGTCATGACCGCATTTTTCCAGGCCATTGGGAACTGGCCTAGGCACAAGGAGCAGTTCAGAAGACCAGTGAGAAGGGCAAGAAGGGCATCCAGGGCCAGGCATAGGAGTTTGATGTCAATTGGGTCATTCAGGGGGCTGATTCCATTCAGAGGCTTGGAAAGGTGGGGCCTGACTTCACTAATGGTGATAGTTCGAAGATAAAAAGGAGTCCATGGTAGTTGAGGGGGGTTGGTGGGGGATAAGGGGTCAAAGAAATTGGGAGGGAGAACAGAACTAAGGTTGGTAAAACTATTATTGAGTGTATTGGCAATTTCCTTTGGGTCTATGGTGACCAAATCCTCAGTAGCTATCTAGGAAGGGGTGGCATATGAGATTTGCCACTTAAGGTTTTTATGTTGTCCCAAAACTTCCGTGATGAGCCCCAGGTGGTTGTTAGGCTGGCTCTGTAGTGCTTGGCTTTTGCCCTGTGGATGGCCCACTGTTTCAAGCAGCTCTGTATACCTGCCTGTCAGCAGGTTTACCTGAGTCAATAGCCTTGTGCCAAAGGTTGCCACAGCTTTTGAGCTGCTGGAGGAGGGATGGCATGATCCGGGGGTATTTTGTTTCCTAGTTTTTGTCCTTCTTAGGGGGGCAAAGCTGTCACAGGCCCAGGTGAAGGACTCATGAAAGTATGTGAGTGCGGTGTCTACACTTTTAGCATGGTAAATTGGGGACCAGTCCCACTGGGCTAGGTGCTGCAGGAAGTTGGTGAGTTTTCCTGCATGTAAACGACATCAGAGAGTATCAGCAGGGGGTGGAGATGGTATCAGACCTGACCATGAGCAGATGCCTAGGGAGTGATCACTGAGGGACTTTGGAAGAACTTCGATGTCTGTTATTTTATGGGGCCTGTTTGTGAGAATAATGTCCAGGAGGGTGTGTTTGCTAGTGGCCAAGTTGTGCCTGGTTGGCTTCATTACCAACTGATGCAGGTCAAGGGCAGCAAGCACATCAAAGGAAGAGGTGGCTATGGTGCCCAGCCAGTTTAGGAGAAGGTCACCAAGTAGTATCCATTCAGACTTGTGGGGGTGGCTGGCAAGGTACTCTGTTAATGAGTTGAGGGCTTGTGTCTGCTTGTGGGGTGGGATGTAGGCCACCGTGATTATAAGGGGGGCCTTGGATGGGTCTGGGGTGACTTTCAGTGACAGCGTTTGAGCACTGTGAACTAAGGTTGGAGGGGGGAGAGCTTGGGCCCGCAGGGTGTGTTTAATGTAAAAGGCATAGCTGCCACCCCACTTCCACACTCTATCCATCCTAAAAGGTGAGTATTCAGGGAGGGAGATGGTGGAGCTGGGAGTGGACTTGGACAACCATGTTTCGACCAGTGCTAGCACATCTGGCTGGTGCCTGGTGATCCAGCATTGGAGGGCAGAAATCTTTTTAAGGATGCTGCCGATGTTCATGTACTCAATGTTAAGTCCAGTGGTTGGTGGCTGTTGCTGTGAGCAGGAGGTCCTAGGGACCGGGTTGGGGTGAACGTTTCCAGACAGGAGTAGTAGCAGGGTGATAATTCTGATGAGGGGCATCTGCCTGTTTACTCAACTGAAGTTGATGTGCAAGGGTCTGTGTATCCACACTGTACATGGAATTGCAAGGGACCTCAGGGCTGGGGTAGCGGGCTTGATCATAGACAACACTGAATTAGCATTAATCATCAAAGGTGGTAGATGCATGGGGTAAGTTGGGGGGCCTTAGGCAGGGCTATTAGTGTGAGGGATTTGCGGTAGTGTGAGATTGCTGGACTTGGAAGTGGGTCAGATGACAGTGAGGGGAAGGGGGTGTAGGTTGTGGGAAGGGACATGACCAGTAGTAGAAGTGCAATCACAACCATGAGGTGAGCTGTGTTGGTCATGGTGAGTGTGGGGACTATATGTCAGAGAATTATATGAGGGGTCTGAGGCATACGCTAATTGTTATTGGCTCTGTGGTGCAGTGGTAGGGCTGTGGACCCTGGTGCAGAAGCTACAGGGTTCAAGTATGGCGGGGGGGGAACTCCAAAGAATGCCAGCTAGCAGGCAGTAATCACCAGGGAGCAGTACCTCAGGGCAGTTGGTGGCAGACTGAAAACAGGGTGTGCGGTAGCAACTCCTACTGGTGGATGCGAGAGAGAGAGTGGGGGGAGTGCTTAGTGGGAGGGTAAATAGTGTCCTGGAAGGGGGGGGTCAAAGGCAGGGGCAGAAGATAAAGTGGGTTTGGATAGGGAGCAGTGGAGTGTGGGTGAGCTAGATTGCTGACAAGGTATAGAGTAGAGGGGATGTGTATAGGGCAGAGGAGTGGCCTTTGGCAGGAGGAGAAAGAGAAGCCCTCTGGTGGCAGGTCTATATAACCTGCAAGTGGGAAAGTGGGGACTTAGTTTCTAATCAGTAGGAAGTCACATGACCAGAAGTACCTATATATGTAGAGCCGAGCTTGGGTGGGAGGATAGGTAGGGCAGTCGACATGTAGCGTCAATGGGCTAACACCCCCCCAGGCAAAGATGTGCAGGAAGGGAGGACTGAGTATTACCTCTTGAGCCCTCTGATGGTGATATAGTATCATTGTCCTCATACGTTTTTTGTTGTAAATCTATATGGACGGATACTGTTCCTAAATTTTTCCCTTTCTATGATATGTTTGTTTAGCAAATATACTTCTTCCCCTCATTATTCATTGCATTACAATGTATAAAACTGAATGCACTGTATGTTAGTATTTCCCCTTCCATTATACATTGCCTTGTTTAATATTTTTCCCTTCACTGTATATTATAATACAATGTGTTCTACTGCATGTATAGTAAGTTTGGATGTAATCGCCTGGGTTATACCTGAAAATAGGCATTGAATGCCTAGTGTGCTTATCTGGTTAACAAGAACTAAATAAATAAATTACACCCCCCCCCCCCGATCCTTCCTCAGGTAGTGTACCACAGAGAATCCAGCCAGGATCACTGTTTCCAAAATGGGCATGGCATAATCACTCAGCCAGTCCTCTATGATGCAAGCCAGATTGACTGATGAACAAGAAATTAAATCTGCCTTCATGGCAGTCTTGTTCCTCATTGATCTGGCATTGCAAAGCATTGCCCTTAGGGGATGAATAGAGATAGCTGGCCTAACAGTTGCTCATCCACTAGGTCTGGTGGGAGTCCTGAGTATGTAAACCATGTTGGCCTTAATACCAGGGAAACTCCCCTACTCTGCTTTGATGAGTGCCATGGGATCTTTGAAATAAAGGTTCATTGAGATTTTATGCTCTTCACAGTACATGCAACATGCAAACAAACAATGTCTTGGACAAGAAGAAAATAGTCACCAACAAACAGGAAACAAAAAAAAACAGAATAGTAATATATTTCAGATATCTTACACTAGTATATTTGTTAACAATGCTGTGACATTGAAATTAACCCAACATCTAATTCAGTAAATTATTTTCTCAGCACTTCAGTTGAGGAGTCCCCCAAGGATCCATCTTTGGCTCTATCTTGTTTTCTTTGTACATTAATGACTTAGATGCTAACATATCTACGTCCAATCTGCACTTTTTTGCAGATGATACTGTGTTGTATACTTCTGGCTCATCGTTATCTGAAGTCAAGGGAGTGCTTCAAGCGGACTTCGCACAACTTGAGCATAATCTAATAAAGGCAAAGCCTCTGCTCAATGCTAAGAAGACTAAAGCAATGATTTTCTCCCGCAGTGCTGTCACAGGCCCCCACCAACACCCTTGTCCAAGACTTCATTGTCACCACGCTAAACGAGCCTCTGGAAGTTGTAACCAAATTTAAATATATGGGTATCTGGATCAACAATAAATTATCTTTCAATGACCACGTCGAAGATGTCTCTAGAAGGTTAAAAGCAAGGTTAGGTTTCTTCTACAGAAATAGGCCCCTTTTCCCCCTTGAAACTCGAAACAAGCTTGTACAGGCCACTTTTCTCCCCCTACTCGACTATGGCGATATAATCTATTCCTCCACCACTCTTGCAAATCTAAGTAAACTGGACATCCTTTTATCACCGTGTTACGGTTCATTACCAACTCCCTTACCGTTCGCACCACTGTGACTTATATGCAGCTGTTGGTTGGACATCTCTCACTACTAGACGCCTGCTCCATGCTGGGCTATGGACTCTTAAACTGCTCCTGCAGAAATTGCCAAGCTATCTCTCTTCCCTTATTAGTATCTTACATGTGCATACTGTTAAGAAAATCTGACTTTATTATGCTTGACATACCAAGGACATGGACCTCTTTTGGTAAACGTATACTGCATATGCCCTTCCCTCCATTTGGAACCAATTACAAACTGTACTGAAACTAACTAGCACAGTTTCAATAAACTTCTACAAATCGCTAAGTTCAGTAAAATAAAAGACACCTGTAACTGTCATTAAGTCTATTCCTTCCCCATGTGTGCATATTTATCCACTGGTAAGGTATAATTGCTTTGTCATATTAACTGCTTTCCCTTCCCCTTCTACTCCTGGCTTTATCTATGCTTACGCTCCACTGCTACTCTACCAAATCACTCCTCCCTTCCCATATCAGTTGTAGTATGTTGTTTGTTCTAGCTGCTAAAATATATGTATTGCACACACCAGTCATCATGTTTCATTTATCAGTATGTAACCTGTAAGTCGCTTCCCTGTCTCACATTAATGTTTACCACCTGTGGTCACCCTATGTGGTACCCTTGTATGTATATCCAGCCTGTATCATGTAACGTGCATTTCATGTATATACTGTTATTACCTATCTATGTTTGTACTTTAAGTGTTTATGTCACAGGACCTCCTAGTGAATGAGCTTGCTCAATGGAGTTTTCCTGCAATAAACTTGAGCTTGAACTTGACTTGACTATTCAGTTCATGATACCTCTTTGTAAAGATCAGTCTACTTACTTATTCAAGGGTGTTTGCCTCCCTAAGGAGGGAGCTCAAAAGGCCTGCAAGCTTGTCTGACACATCTTGGCCTCTACTTTGTTCTGGGTAATACATAAAAGGCAACCATTCTGCTGTATGTTTCTCCTGCTGGAGATGTAGATGGAGTATAATGTGTTACATCCTCTTTACTTTTTTGCAAATCAGGAAACAAAATAAGGAACTTGCACTTAGGAGTCATGCAAAAATAATTGTATTTTTGTATTCACTACTTAATGTGCCATAGTGCAAAATGGGCAACCCTGTGTGACTACAAAACCCCACACATATTCTGAGCCACTGCTCCTTCACTGGTGGGGGGAAGGTCTTGTGCAATATCTAGGATTTTTTTAGGGTGCACTGTGGGATGAATCAAATTAAACAATACCAAATGGGAACAATGTCCTAATATTCAACAATGATTTAGCCGCAGTGATGTCCCACAAAAAAATTAAATACATAATTAAAGTGAAATTACAAACATGCATATACATAATGTGCAATTAAAATAGAATACTCACTAATAGAGTGAAACATTAGCTTAGAAAAGGGCATGAACATAATATACAACCTCAGACATTTCATACAAAGTGCTTGAAGTCTGCATAGAAAAAACAAGTTGAAGCAAATTGCCAGTCATGTCATCAAGTCTGGAGTGAGCTCATGAAGCCATTTCTATGTGATGACCCCTCACTGTACAGCTAATCAGTATTTGGAACAAGTGTTTAGCATTCCTTCCCCTTCTGATCTGGTGGGGTAACTCCTAGGGGTAGGTGCTTTTGGGATATTTTCTGCATAAATTTTGTGAAAGTGTCTGCTGCAATTCCAAGAAGCCCCGCAGTTTAGGGCATTCCCAGAATATATGGGTGTGGTGTGTTTTTTGCCTACTGCCACCCCTGCACAGATACCGCAGGTATAGTGGCCCCAAAATGTTTAGTAATTATATGGGCTTTAAAACATCTTGTTCCACCTATGCTCCCTTCCAACATGAGAAACTATGACTGGCCATGCCATCCCACACTTGTTACCATTCCTTTTCTGAGAGATGTACACCAGCCTCCACCTACCATTTGTCTTCTATGGCTGTACTGGGGCTTAGATCTAGATTGGATATAGGCTTATAAAGACGAAAGACCGAGTGACCCAGACCTGGGGTTTTCTGATGCAGAAATAGGATCTGTTACATACTATCAAGGGTTATTTGTAATTGTGTTCTTCTAGGAGCTGCCTGGAGATAGCTCCTAAGCTGTAAATATCGACTGAAATCCACTTGTTGCAGGCTGAACTTTTGTATCAGTAGTTTAAAGGGGTTCAGGACTCCTTAAGTGAACAATTACCCCACCATTGTTTGACCCAACCTCTCCCATCTCTGGAAAGTGGGGTCTCTGGACCCAAGCGCAAATTCTGTGCAGGCCCTAATGGGGGAAATATTACTTATCCCTTTGTTCCCTTTGATTACATCTACTGCCTACACCCAAGCTTTTGTGCTGACCTTATCACAGGAGCTCTGAATTTGACTTATCAAGTGATTGTCTCAACTGGTAAAAGGAAAGTCCCCAGCTTCTGTAGGGTAGTGGATCCCCCCTCTAGTCCCATCCAATTTGATGAGTCTTCTTGCATAGCATGGAGGAGCATGCTGTATGCTTGGCATGCAACAAAATACTTTCCAAAATCCAGGGCCCCAATGATCCCCTTCTACCTACTTAATTTCATGAGATTTCCATCTTAGCCTGGGCTTCTGACCCACCCAAATGAATTTGGACACACTTTTGAGCAGTTTAGCTCACATGTATTTAGATGGTTCTAAAAGTAGTGCAGGGAACAAATACAATTTAGACAGGTCATTCATCCTGATCACTTCTACTCTGCCCACTAAGATAAAATGAAGGTCTCTTCACCGTTCTTGATCTGATTAGATGACCTAGACAAGGGGCTCATTGTTAATGTGGAATAATGTGTTTGTATCTCATGGGATCTGCATCCCCAAGTACCAGAATGTTTTGCCAACCTATTCAAAAAGGCAGATCCTGTTTAGTCCTGGAGTTCTGTTATCACTAAGCAGAAGATCTTTGGTTTTACCTGTGAACAAAGAGCTTGGCACCCATAAACAGTACAAAACAGTCATACTTATATAACCACCCAGTCCCCTGAGGTTACTAGAATTCCCTCAACATCAGTGCTAGGCAGGGAGAGGCAGCTGGTGATTAACTAGTTAAATGTGTTTTTCACCTGCTCAATCTTCTGGTTACTTGGCTTCAGCTGAGATGGAAGTGATGAGCTCATTTGGAACTCTCGCAGTAGCATAAGCCTAGACCAGCTGTAAGAAAGGAGTTAGAACGCTGAGACCAGTGTCAGTGTGAGTCAGCAGTAGTTGGATGCTGCAGTTTGAAGTTGGAGGAGTGAGAACTGCTTAGCTGAGTGCTCTGAGCTGAGGGCCCAACATTCTCACCCTAGTCCTGGTATTCTCCAGTTTGCCAAGAGAAGTGGTGGAAACCTTTTCTAGAGAAGGATTTCCTGATTTTCATCCCTGGAGGGGTGAAAAGGACTGCTAGTGGATGGATCCAAGGGGCAATCCCCTTTTTTTGATCCAAGATGTTTTGAAGCTGCCTGAAATGTCTAACAGTGAGTAGGATCTGACTTTTGCTAAAGGAAGCAAGCACCTGTGATGTAGTGTTTTCTGGCTAAAAGGGAAGGCACAACTTTTCTGTGAATTCAGAAGTGTGAGACAGTTCTAATTTAAAGTTGGCTGAAGTGTGTGATATCCAGAGGTACAACTATACCACATTGTTCAGGATTTTACTTTTTCAACTACCAGTTGTACAGTAGTGATTTGCATTCTGAATGCCCAATTTCATTCAATAAGCATTTCCAAAGTGTATTTTCCAAATATTTGAGGTGTAACTCTGAAAGAATGGCTGAGTATGGATTTGGGAGCAAAGGGTGGGCAGACCCCCTTCTGGAGTAACCAGTTCAGGACTAACAGGTTCAGTAAGGGTGCCTGGTTACTTTAGACAAAAAGCCAATGTCTGAAGAGAATTTTAACCCCTGAAGTGGTTACAGTTTCTTCTCTGGTTATGAAGAAGGGCAGTAGTTCTTAGGAAAATGTGTTTACAGTCATGGCCAGTGCCACTGGAAGCAATGTCCTATGTCCCACGACATGTGGGAATACAAATGAAAGTGTTCTATGTCCCACTACAGTGGGAATACAAAGAGTTTTCTGTCAGATACAGTTGATTTGTTGTTCTGCAAGTTCCTAGTGCCACAATGTGTAAACCTTGAGGGTCCACCCTTGCTTTAGAGAATATCTTTTGGAATAAAGTCACACTCTAGAACTAAAAATGGGGGCTCATCTGGTAGTGTTTTAATTTGGGGAGAGAACCAGAATTTTTGCTGAGGGGATGTCTAGCATCTTTCTGTCTGGTAGTGGTGTAGCCCAAACAGAAAGGAAGCTTTGGAAAGAGTATTTTGCCCAGAAAAAATGCCACCCAAATGTGCTGCTTAAGTGCTTTCCAGTACAGTAAAGGAACGGAGTGCTGCTTGTGTGTTTTCAACTTGTTAGCAGACAGTAAAGCATTGAAATGTGTGTCCTGGTCTCTGCATCAAAAAGTGCTTAAGGAACTTTTAAAATGTAATTTTCAAATGCCAGTTGTATTGTGGACTTTAAGGAACAGACTCAGATATGTGCCCTGAAAGTTTCGTGTGCTTAGTGTACAAATTGGAGGAGTCGCTAAAGAAAATGTCCAGACACTATGGTAAAAAATGGTCAAAATGGCACTTCTGCTGCAGAAATTGCAGCGAGGAAAAAAGTCAGTTTGCCATTTAAATGAGCTCCTGCTCAATGATCACCATGAAGGAACAGCAAGTGAGGAGAGAGAGAGAGAGAGAGAGAGAGAGAGAGAGAGAGAGAGAGGCTCATTTGCATGGTGTCTCATGATTGGTGTGGCTGCATCCAGTACTGCTCCCTGGCCAGCGTCTGTGTCCCGCAGAGTGTTCACAGAGGACAGAGAGAGTGACATGCAAGCTGGTTAGACCAGGATCAACCACTGAAGAGCTTGTGAGCATTCTAAGCTTTAGAAAATAGGAGGCAGTATTGCTCAGTGGTTTAAGGCTCTGAGCTACAAATCTGGTGACATCCAGCAGCCCAGACCTGAGTTTGAATCCCATAGCTTCCACTTGCATACTGTGTGACCCTGAGCAAGTTACTTAACTTCCCTGTGCTCCCAGGTCGCACCTGTAAAAAAGCTTTCAGCTCAGTGTGCTACTCCTGGCTAAATAACCCCCAAAAAAAAAAAGACTGTAAAGTGTAATTTCAGGCTCAACCTGTATTCTGATCGACTGGAGAGTGATTGATTGAGGCGATCATGATTATGATCAGTGGGACTGCCAGCCCGTTTCACGTGAGAGACCATCCTTAAATCAGCAGCAGGCCGAAATTTTTAATCGGAGGGAACCAGCTACTGAATACAGTGAGTAAACAGGTGAATTGTGCAAACAAACTGTGTGTGAATGCAAGGCCAGCTAAACCTGAGTGCAAGCAGTGTGATTTATGTGCATAGAAGGACTGTGAGTTGTAAAGACAGGTGCAACAAACAGTAAATTCTGAGCAATACTGTGAGCAGTGAGAAATGGGTTCAGCAACAGTAAATTTCTAAGCAGCAGGACTGTGAGTTGTTTAGGAAGGATGCAGCAAAGAGGCAATCCTGTGTGAAAAAAGACTATGGGGCTTACAAGTGACTTTGTGCAACTGTTGATATGTAAATTGAATTTTCCTGAACTATGCTGATCACAAATTCAGAGTTACCAGTTTTAAATCAGTATAGATGTGCTGAGATATACCAGCAGGGACAATTGTTTGCAGTTGAAAGTAATTTCAGTAGCCAGAAAGGTCGGAAACACAGTTTTTTGAGCATGTTGAACAGACTTTGATGCATGAGAAAAGTTACAGATGCCATGACAGGGCAGGTCCACAATGTAAACACAGCAGCAGGGAGACATTTTGTGAGACAATATGTGACTAGTAAGCAATTCAGTAATGAAAGATTTGTGTGTTATCTTTCAGACATGGCTTTGGGAGCACCCAATATCTGGATCATGCCCTAGCTATGATCACCGAGGAGGTGGCAGCACTGAGAGAGGTAGAGAGAGCCTACTATGGTGACAGGTTACCCCTGGATGTAGCGATTCCTAGCTATCCAGTGAGACTATGCATTGTGTGTCTAAAGGCTGGAAGAGATGTGTGTTTGATACCCCATTGCATGGACTGCCTTGCAAAGTTTTGAATGAGCAGTGATAAAGCTCCAGAGAGGGCAATAAGGATTCGATTGGCTCCCGCATGGACCCGGGCAGGGGACCCTGCCAGCAACATAGCAGCATTCAGCACCAGGCTGAACTTGTTGGGGAAAGTTCTTCAGAGTGAGTTACAGAAAGACCAAGTAAAATTGATGTTGATCCACTGCAAGAGCAGGAACAGAGAGAGGTTTCCATACCTGTGTCCCAGATGGACAGTGTAACAGAGGGATAAGTTGACCCATGGAATCAGGGTCTGAGTCCTAGCCTAGTGGAAGAAGATAAACTACAAGATACATTGAATTGGTGGGTGTCTACCTCTGCACTCAGTGAGGAATGGAATGTCTCAAGAGCGAGGATGTTTGCTCACTCTTGGGCACAGATCATGAGTGAGGAAGAGGAGGATGAAGAAGAGTATCTTCATGTTGAGAGCTACTGTGAGTCACCCCAAGCTCTTGCCTAAGAGGGGCCAGAGACAGCTGGAGAAGGCTCTAGCAACTTGTCCAAAGAGGTAGTGGGGAACAAGTTCTTACATTCTTTGAGTTTGAAACACTGGCTTGACCAGGACTGGCCACCCCCAAGCCGGGCCATGAGCCACAGAATAGTAAAGAGTAGTAAGGAGGCGGAGAGACTGATTTGTAGGAATGCTGATGCCACATATGGGAAGTCCTTTCCTATCTTTTCTCACTGAGTCTGGGAGGAAATTGAACAGAACAGGCAATCCTAGCTAATGGAAGAGGCAAGTAAGACTTTGCACCCAGGTGCAGCAGAATGTGAAAGGGACAAAATCATCAGTAATCAGCTTAGATTCTGGAGACTGGGCAAGACTCTGTCCATTGACACTGTTCCAATTGTGGATGGGTGAGCAAGAGACATTTCACAACATCAACATGGAATGCCCAGTCAGGGTCATAGCCCTTGTCCCCCACCCTGAGTGGTACTACCCTTAATGGTGCCACTCCCTGAGAATATGCCCGGCATGCCTAAAGGAAGTGAGCAAGTGGCAGGCCAAATGTCTGTCATCTGAAGCAGCAGTATCCATGCATTTACCACCCCTTCACAGCAACATTTCGCCAGTGAGGTCCCCCACAGCAACTACAGCGCCTAGCCGTGGTGGGAGACCCACTGGAACCCAGCGCTCTCTGTCAAGGGTCCTGCGCCCCCCCCCAATCAGCTCCAACTGGAGTTGAGAATCCTTAAGTGTGGGGGTGCAGGGGGCACAGCCCTCTGCATGGGAGGTTCGGGGATGAAGCCCCCTGAAGAAAACAAAGGCAGAAGTAGCGAACCAGCAGCCGACTGCAGAATGCGGTCATCCTGCTGGTGTCGCTGACGGGGTGTTCGACAAGATTCTTGTCGGACTCCTTTTGTGGATCCGTATCCATGGAGGAAGATGCAGCTCTTCTGGTATTCCAGGATTTCTTCAGGTGTATCCAGATTCATCAGACCAGCATTTTTCCTGTTAAATCATCTGGCTTTGCAGAGGACATCAAGCCAGCAGTTCTCCTATTTCATTGTCTGTTTTTTCAGAAGCATCAGCCCAGCAATATCCCAAGATGCCATCTAGTCTGAAGGGAGAAGGCACTCAACTCACAGAATAAGAGAATTTTTTTTTCATTCTTTAAGGAGCTGGTAAGAAAACTCTATTTATTTACATAAACTGACATTGTACAGCACATCCTACATTTAAAGACTATCCAAGGAACTTTAAGGTTTTCATCAAAGACTCTTCCCATGGATTGCAGTGCTATACAGGCCTTGTCCTATCCAAGATCTGTTCTTCAGCAGGCTTCGGCCTAGGAGAGACTCTTAAATGGACAATTCCTATGGACACCAGTTACATTAACCCCTGACATTTTCGGGAATTCCATCCCCAAATGTGTTGTATAAATGTCTTCTTTCCATTTTGTTTCTTTTACTTTTGTACTTTTATAAAAAAAAAATGTTTATTGGGGTTCTTTATTGTTAGGTGGAGGTTTAGGCACTGTGATGGAATGCAGAATGTATATTTGTGTTTTTCTTCTCTTGTAGGTGTTCTTGGAGAAGAAAAGAAGCACAGAAGATGATATTGGAATTCATCCAAGTTCCCCTTTTCTTGGTGTTTTTAGAATTGTTTATGATTAACAAGGTGTTAACATGTTTTTCTTTACAGGTGTGGATATCTTGGGAAATGTAATGCAATGTAGTGTACATTTTCTTTTTGTTGTTCACAGGTATCCTGGGAGGATTTGGGGTATAGGTTTTCCCTAGTAGGCAGTCTAAGTCAGACAGATCTTCCCTAGAGGACTAGGGGAATAGACAGACCGGGGGTCCTGTTCTGCAGTAGGGGCTCTAAGTATTAGTCTATTAGGGTGTGCTTCAAGCAGTTTTCTTGGAGCCACTGAGAATCCATAGAAAGATCATAGGATAGGTGCTGAAGTTTTATCAGCTGGCCTCTGTTCCTTTAGTGTTATCTACCTGTGCCTATCACATGGTGGGCAGACCCCATTTAGAGTAACCAGTTCAGGACTAACAGGTTCAGTAAGGGTGCCTGGTTTCTTTAGACAAAGGGCCAATGTCTGAAAAGAATTTTATCCCCCTGAAGTGGGTTACAGTTTCTTCTCTGGTTATGAAGAAGAGTGCTAGCTCATAGCAAAATGTGTTTCCAGTCATGGCCAGCGCTACTGGAAGCAATGTCCTATGTCCTATGACATGTGTGAATACAAATGAAAGTGTTTTATGTCCTACTATGATGGGAATACAAAATGTTTTCTGTCAGATACAGTCGATTTGTTGTTCTGCAAGTTCCTAGTGCCACAATGTGTAAACCTTGAGGGTCCACCCTTGCTTTAGAGAGCATCTTTTGGGAATAAAGTCACACTCTAGAACCCCAACTATGGTCTGGACAGTTATGTTATTGCTTCCTGTGTGGAGTTACTGGGTACCCCTCCGAGGGCTGGTCTAGCATATGCCTAGCAAAAAGTTCTCTCCCCAGGACCTGGTTTTATAAATGCCAAATAGGATATATTGCTTTTGTACACCCCCACCACCCCCAACCCTTGATCTCTTGAAGAATGAGCCTGGTATACACTCCCAAAACTAGGAATGGTATTTCTAAATGTGTTCCGCGTTTTTGTGCCCAGTACGGGTACCGGGGTAGCTAACTGTGTAAAGTAGCGGGGGTTAGTTACACATAGAAACAAAGAAATAAAGACTTTGATGGTAGATAAGGACCACTTGGCCCACCCAGTCTGCCCATTTTCCTACCTTTCAGATAAGCTGCAGAACCTAGTTAACCAACAGCCTACTTCCTCCTACTCCACACTAGAATTCCCTTATGTCTGTCTCATGCATTCTTGAGTTCCCCCACTGTTTTTGACCCCCCCACCTCCTCTGGAAGGCTGTTCCATGTGTCCACCACCCTCTCTGTGAAAAAAATACTTCCTCATGTAGCCCCTGAGCCATCCCCCCATTATCTTTAAATTGTTCCTCCCTTGTTCTTGCACATATCTTTTTCTGAAAGAAGCTACCCTCTTGGACTTTGTTGATTCCCTTGAGGTATTTAAATGTTTCTATCATGTCCCCCTCTCCCTTTTTTCCTCTAGGGTATACATATTAAGCTCCTTTAGTCTCTGTTCATATGGCTTCTGGTGCAGACCCTACATCATTTTAGTTGCCTTCCTCTGGACTGCCTCAATCCTGTCTATGTCCTTGTGAAGATGGGGTCTCCAGAACTGCAAGCAGTACTCCAGATGGGGTCTCGCCAACTGTGTGTACAGAGGGATAACAATTTTCTGTTTTCTACTGGTGATGCCTCTCCCTATGCATCCCAATATCCCCCATCCCTCCTTACTGCCTTCTCACATTACTTGCCTACTTTTAGTTCATCTGATATGACTATCCTCAGGTCCCTTTCCATTTTTGTTATTGTTAGTACCCCCATTGTGTACTCTTCCCCTGGGTTTTTGTTTTCCAGGTGCATTACTTTGCTCTTCTTTGCATTGAATCTAAGCTGCCATATTTTTGACCATTCCTCCAACTTTGCCATGTCCCTTCTCATCCTTTCCACCCCCTTGTCTATCAACACTGTTGCAGATCTTTGTGTCATCTGTAAAGGGGCATACTTTTCCTTTCAGCCCCTCTGCAATGTCACCTATAAAGACATTAAACAGGACTGGTCCCAGCACTGAACCCTGCGGTAACCCGCTAGTAATCCCCTTTCCTCGGAGTGGATTCTGTTTACTATTACCTTCTGTGTCCTGTTGTCCAGCCAATTTTTTTATCCAGGCTGCCACCCTGGGACCCACTTCCAGGCTGGCTAATTTGTTTATTAATCTTTTGTATGGGACTGTGTCAAATGCCTTGCTAAAGTTTAGGTAGGCCACATTCCCAGCCCCTCCCTGGTCTACTACTGTGGTCACCCAGTCAAAGAAATCTATAAGATTCGTCTGGCATGACCTTCCCGCTGTGAATCCATGCTGCCTTGTGTCATACCATCTATATAAGTGCAAAAAAGACTTTATTATGTGCAAATTGTTAACATCAATGATGACTGCCACAAGGCACTCCACATCTAAAAACACTAAGGTTTCGCACTTATACCAAGAACTTGATCATGCTCAGTATAAGTGTGAAACATTGGCATTTGAGAGTGTGGAGTATCTTGCTGCAGTCATTACTGATGTTACAATTTGCACATAATAAAGCCTTTTTTGCACCTATACAGATACGATTATTTTGTGCAGTTTATGGGTGCCCCACTCTTTGTTCACAGTGTGGTTGGAGACCTCCATATTTGGCTTCCAGAACAGCCTTTTTACAGGTTGCACTTCTTTTTTATCTGCATTCATTTTGAAGCTTGAGGCCTGACTAAATCTTTTATCCACCTCTAATATTTTAGGGACACTCTGTACACGGTGCTGCACATAAAGCAGTGTGTTGTCCACATAGAGGGAGACATCAATTTCTTCTCCTGAAACTCAGATTCTCTCACTATGTGACCTGGCTCTCAATGCTTCCGTGAGAGGCTGTGTGCTAAGTGCGAACAGCAGGGGTGAAAGAGGATACTCCTGCTGACCTGTTGAATTGGGAATTCTTTGCATTACACACCATTCACCCTAATGTCTGCAGTGGGATTGCTATACAGAGCTCAGTCAATTCTGATCCTTAAATATACCCCCAAATAAACCCCCAGGCCCAACCTAACTAGAACTGCCTTCAAGAACCTCCAGTCCAGGTGATCAAACATCTTTTCAGCATCTTCTGTTATGACTATATTTTGTTCTTTCTTGCCTTTTGAGCTGGCTATGGACATTGCCCTGAAAGTGCTGCCCTGGAATAAATACTGTCTGATAACTGTGTACCAGGTTTCCCACTACTGCTTATAGCCAGTTGGCCACAAACTTAGTGAACATTTTCACATCTTGATTGAGCAGGGATATGGGCCTGAATCTTCACATGTGGAGTGATCCATGCCACCCTTGGGTATGTCCATAATCACAGTGGCCAGCCATGAGTCCAGCAGCACCCCATCCTCATGGATTTAACTGAACAAGTCTACCAGGACCAGAGCCAATTCCACTTGATAGGCTTTGTAGACCTCAGACACAAATCCATCTGGACATGACATATTATTTTTATTAAGGCCATTAATTACCTGCACTACCTCCTCTGCTAAAAAGAGATATGCCAGGTGCTGTAAGTTTTCTAGGTCCACCTCTGGGAGGGTGATGGAATCCAAGAAACTATAAATATTGACCTGATCCCCAATCTCCTTTTCCCTGGAATAAAGGAGGGCATAAACCCCCAAAATTCTTGTACCACCTCTCTGGAGGAGTGGATCCACTTTTGCGGGTCCTTAAGGCTTTTAGTTTGGGGGACATATGTATCAGCTGCCTGCTTTCTGAGAGTATATACCAGAAACTGGCTAGCTTTACTCCAGTATCTGTGAAACAGTGTTGACTCTCCACCACATTGGAAGTCAGTTTCTCCAGCTCTGCCCTAATGTTCTGTATGCATATGATTTGCCAGTCAGTTAGGTCTCTGGAAACTTTATGTATTTTCTCTAGGTTCCCTTGTACTGTTCTTCATTTGTTTTGTTTGGTAAGTCTGGGCCTCTTCATGGCTCAGGGCTAGGAGATAAAATGTCCTTGGAAGACTGCTTTTTGTCCATCCCAAAGGAATTTTAGTTTTGTGTCTTCCATCCTATTTATTCGTAGGCATTACTGTATTTTCTCCCCTTACTTTAGAGACCAATAAGCCTCCATGTATTGTTTCGGTTTGGGATCCCCGCTTGCAAATGTCAGGATACAGGGACATGATCTGAGATTGGTTTAGGGTGTATAACTGTGCCCTCTAACAGGTCCATGTACGGAGATGTACAATGTTTCCAGCCTGGAATAACTGTTCATTCAGTGGAGCGTAACAAGTGAAACCTTTTGCCTGTGGATGGGTTGTCCTCCATGGAGCTACTACCCTCCCTCCTCCCTCAGACTATGCATACATCTATCTGCTCTGGACTAGGGGCCTAGATCTCCAGAAGGTCTGTCCAGCTGGGGATCCTCCACCATGTTCCAGTCCACCAACCTGCTGTATAGCATTATAAGAAATCCACTGCTGGGGGAGGGTGGGGCATATGTACATTCCTCAGGTGTACCAGCCTATTACTCCATTCAAATTATACAATAGCCCGTCTGCCACCATCGCCAGTTGAGAAATCCAGGATCCTCAGCTGCAGACCTCTTCTGACCAAGATAATTACCCCTGCTTTTCTATTTGAGGGGTATGCAGCAATGACTGTCTCTCCCACTCAGACACTCCTCAATTTTTGATGTTCCAAGTCCAAAAGGTGTGACTCTTTTATAAGGGCCAGGTCGCAATATAGATGAGCTAGTACACAAAGGATCCTGGCTTGTTTTACCACTAATGAAATCCCTTTCACATTACATGTGGCAATTGTTAGGCTCCTCACTGAAGTTTTGTGGTACAAAATGATGATTCACTCTTAATCCTTGGTATCCGGGGTGAATTTCCATCACAAGCTGGGTACTGAGAAGTTGTCCCAGGCAGTGTGTCCTAACCCAGGGGGATTCCCCTTTCATGTGTCTTCCTGGTGAGGTTAGGAAACTTGTAAAAACTATAAACTCTAAAGAAAAAGAACATACACCAGAACAACAGTGAACCATGGCAATAGGCCTTTGAACTCCCTCCGTGAGGGGCACCAGGATATGAACAAGACTCCACAAGAGAGTCAGGGACAGTTCTTCTTTCCAAGTTGGCCTGAGACCAGTTACAGTCATGAAATCATTTGTAGGGTCCAAGCAAAGTACCTCCCTTCCCCTTGACTGTGGTGTTAAGCTCCTGCATTATGCATGAGCTGTTGTGAACTTCCTGTAAGACCAGGCCTCCAGTCCCCCACCAACCAAATTGGCAAAGCTTCAACCAACATGTAAACCTACCAGAAGAACAAAGCCACTGCTGAAGTGTTGCTGTTAACAAAGCTTCCACCATTTCAAGCACAAATGCGAAACATGTAATTATATTCATATAAATATTCATATAAACTATCCCTGACCAAGTCAAGACATTCTCTGCTCCCTCCCTCCCATCATGCTAATCTTCTCATTAAATAAATTGCAACTCACACAGGCTCCATTAAAACTACACATACCTTTGGACACCATTGTCCCCCACCCAATACACAGATCCAACCTCTCCAGAGGAGTTGTGGAGGACCCCCCCATTACAGTACAAAATCTACCCTCTCGAGTTCTTGTGACCATACAACTTCCGTCCCATCAGGTAGTGTGAATGAGAAGGTTGTGCACCCCAATTGCACCTTCCAGAAAATATAATTTCCTTACCGTGACTGCTGACCAAAATCTTTCTTACCCCACTTCCATCAGTCTCAGACAAGGCCAGATCCACATGGAAGGTGGGTGTGAAAGTGCAATCAGTCCTGAGTTTGTGATGGGGTGGAAATAGCCACAAAAAAGTCCCTTCCAGTTTTGCAATAATGAATTCCTTGCCATACTGCAACCAGGATAATGGAAACAGGATCATTCAGTCAACATCCCCACCCCTGCAGGAAAAACAGTCCAAGTCCCCAGGAGGATTTTCTGCTGAAACAGAGATCACCTCTGAAAACAAGCTAGCCCCCACTTCCGTAGACTCATAGAAATGAGAGAAGAGACATTTTAGCTGTCTTTACCTGCTGAGAATCCTTGGAATACCTTCTTCACATCTTCCAGAAGCTGTCCTGATGGCTCATGCCTATGGGTTCTCTGTTTTCCTTTTCAGCTTCCACCACTTGCACCTTTCTTTTTCATACTCCTCTACTGTCATGTCTGGGAGCAAAATCCCTAATTACAGCAGGGTTTTCAAATATATCATCATATGTTTTGACCTTCAAGTCTAAATGTAGTACCAGCTTAGCTTGGTACTTTATTTATGCTTTAATGTGCTTGTTCTAGAGCTGTTTAACGATGCTGTGCACAGCCTCACAGCACTTCAGCAGTCCTGTGGGACAGTCCTCATCAAGATGACTTTACAGCTATCATAGTTAAGATCTTTTTATTCCATATTGCCTTCAGGATCTCTTCCTTCACCAGATACTTTAGGAATTTTTCTACAATCGATCTTGGATATCTGTCCTGGGGGAGGGAGTTTCTGACTGAGGGCTCAATGAGCTATCTCAGTTTTGATTGGCTCCCCTTTTCCCAGCCCCAACTCAGTTTCAAATCACAATCTTAAGAAGGCACTTAGATCAGGTCCTTCAGCATTTTTTGGCACACAGGTTTAAGGCTTTTTTTCCTCTGCACCTGGGCCCCGGCATCCGTGTTCCAGCTCATTATCTCCCTTTCCCACCAGCACACATAAAGAAGGGAGTGGCATAGACACACAGACTCTTCTCACAGCTCTCCTACCATTTCCTTCACCTGTGCCATTCTGTGCTCCAACTTTTTTACATTTTTTTGGATTTACAACATGTTTGTGTCGATCCTCTGAAGCATCTTCATAAGGCTGGATGTGTTGATCCGCTCTGGTAGTGTAATGGCTGTCCTCCTCCTCTTCTGCCCCTGAACTAAACATCCTGTCTGAGGCCCACTACAGGGAGAGACTCCAACTGTGGTGTCTTAAAGCAGCTCTGGTGGTTTTAAACTGCACAAATGTCTGACATAACTTCATTTCCTGTGGTCCCATGTCCCAAGCATCCTCCAAGGCAATTGCGGACTATGTTTATTTATTTTAAACCATGGATTGGGGCAGACATGATCTGTGGGGGAACCAGAGCTCCCGCTCAAGTGTTTGAACCCATTGCTGATGTCACCAAAAGTCCCTCCATTGGCTCTTTAACTTCCATTCTGACAGTGACCAGAGATGGGCAGAAAGGACTTTGGTTTAACATCATATCCAAAGAACGGTACCTCAGCAGTGCAGCTCCCCCCTCATATTGCACTACAGTGTCAGTTATATGAGTAGTACCTCAAGTGCCTGGTGTGGGACTAGAATCCACAGCTTTCTGATCTTCTGGCCTCAGAGGCAAGCATTCTACTTTCTGAGCCACAGAAATGTTTTTTAAAGACTTAATTAATTGAATCAATCTGATTGATCAATGAGATTCCAAAGGTGTTTAATTGTGCTAGTATAATTACACACCCTGACTCCCCATGACCTTACCCCTAGTTTTTTTTTATTATATTATTTTCTACAAATGCCACTTTTGAAGTGCAATAACGCACTCTCAGGAGGGCATATGTGATATCACTAATTTCTTACAACCCGCCTGATGAGTCCATGCATCTTATGGCAAGTGTAAACAACATTGTGTGTTATTGCTTATATAATTAATGGCTCTTCCATTTTACTATACGAAAACGGTGGCATTTTTGTTGTAATAAAGGAGTATTTATTATGGAAAACATGCACATGATTTACCCACAGTCTACGCATGTGCCCATTGCCACTGTTTCTCCCAGATAGCCGATCGCTTAGTCTTTCCGACGGAGACAGGACCTGCTACTCTGACTCAGCTGTAAGTGAGCACTAAAAAATCAAAAACATGAAAAACCCGCCTTTCAGCTCATGACAGAAAAAACTGCAAACTTTTAAATAAATACATTAAAACAACCGCAGACCACCATACACTCCAACCAAAGTGGATTGCATCCGCAAAGGACTCGGGGACATTTTTTTATTTTTATTTTATATAGTTGCTGCGAATAAAATTTATAAAATAAAAAGTTTACACACACTGACCCATCCTTTATCCTACATATAATAATAGGTTAGCATTTTTTTCCACAGAGAAACCCGGTTATAATTTCCCATTATAACCTGCGAGTTATAATGGTGAGCACGTGCTGGGTTTCCCTTGGTCCATGCATGTGCCAGTCATTGCTCTTCACTCCCTCAGTGCCATTCCTTAGTGCCAGACTTCACTGCCACTCGCACTTCATGGTAAGTTAATTAAAAAAAAAATTGCTGGGCTTTATGTTATGGGCTTTTTCTGTTATGCTGTTATGACCAAGCTTTAAAATAAAATGGAAAAGAGGGAAAACATTTTGTTGTAACAGTCACTTCCGATCATGGACTGTGCTGAAACCTGACCGAACCGCAGCTGCACAGGGATGCGTTTTTATTTTATATAATTGCTGTGGCAAAAAACTGCTAATAAAACATGGGGTGGTATGTTTAACTCAAGATTTTACACATACTCTTGATGCTGGATGCTTAAATAAATCCCTCAAGATTAGCTCTCGGGGGTTTATGTAGCATCCAACACCTTGGGTGTGTGTAAAATCTGATTAAACACAACACCCCATGTATTATTCTATATGTATGGTATGGTATGGTATGGTATCATATTGTACTGTACTGTACCGTACAGTATTGTATTTTATCAAGCCATTTTCAGTTTCATTTGTAGTAAATTGAAACCAAATCTGAAAAGTTATTACCTTTCCCTGGTAGGCGTGTTTCCCTACAGTGAGATATTTTACTGCAGCTATTTCATCTGCTGAATTGCAGTCAACTAAAGTGAACTGCATTTTATAATTGACTTCCTTGTCTAGCTCTTCTTGAGAAGGATTATGCAACATGTAAATTATCTCCAAGGAAAACTAAATCAAAATGTCACCACAATTACTTAGAACTGCCCCCAAGGATTCTGGGCAGCAGTCAGAGGAAGCTGCTCTGGTTAGATCACAACAGGATTTGTCTTTCTTGGTGAAATCTTTATTTGGAAATGTGCTCCACAGCATGAATAATTCAGTCAAGGAACTTAACAGTTGGGTTGGAAGAAAGAGGCTTCACATTTCTGACGTGATTTTTTTTTTTTTTTTGCAAACAGTAAAAGTGCTGCAACAATTGTCACTTTTTGTGTAAAGAAATATGAAAAAAACATCATTTTTCAAGAGAAAGATCATAGTTTTAAATTCAATTGCATGAAAACCAATGATGTTTTTTCAGATGAAAACTGTGATTTCTTTTGTAAATATGCAATTGTTTTGCACAGTTTTGCTAACGTGAAAATGCCCAAATCCTTCCAAAATTTTATGAGTCCAGAAATGTGATTTAACTTCTCATTTTTCACAAGAAAACACAAAAACACCAGTGCTAACTAGTGTTTCATAAACTTCTGCATTGATCCTGGGATCATGTTTACACTGGGGCCCTGCTTCAACCACTACCCAGTTTTATGAAGTACAAGATCACACAGTAAGCGAATGGCTGTGGTGGAAGCAGAAAAAAAATGTGCATTTACAGTATATAGCTCTTTTCATACACACTGTGTACCAAACAAGCAATGAGAGCCTGGTTGTGAAGTGATGTAAATGCGTAGTGACAGCCATTTCAAATGTCAACAACACACAGCCTAGGACAATTACCTGAACTGGTTTTTGGGAATGGAGAATGTTGGCCAAGACATGAGGGAAGGAGGTAGGATCCCCATCCCTTATGAGAAGTGCCTTAAGTTCTTTTACTTCCACCTGGAACCCCCCCCCCAGACCACACAAGAGATGAAGGGACCTCAAATTTGTGTTTCATCCAATGGATGAAACACCCCAACAGTACAGCATCCCTTGGCAGCGTAAACAATTGCAAGCATTTTTGGTATGAGCACAAGTCCCAGAATGGGACTAAAACCCATTGCCTTCTGGCCCAGAGGTGGATGTGCTACCATCTAAACCACACTGACACTGAAACCTGTGATCTGCTGTGTTCTAATTAACCATAAGACTATACAACATTCTAAAAGCCTTAGGGGAGGAACTTATGCAGATCCACAGAGCTCAGCTGACTTGGAGCTGTGAGACGGCTGCATGTTGTGATGGGTACAGACTACTAAAACAGGCCCTTCTTAAATCTCCCAGTGGTTGAACTCATTCTGATTATGTAGAGACACCACTTAGCATAAATGATGACAAATTTGACACTACCAGGCAACCAGCTGTTGCACTAAGGCCCTGTATACACTGGTAGTCCATTTTTAAAACTGTTTTTTAAAGAGGGAATCTGGCCAAAATTTCTGGCACCAATAAATTCAGAATTTGGATTAGCATATACCTAGTCAGCCTCATGCCAAAAACAAGATCTCTGTGTTACTTTATTTAAAAGTTAGAAGTAATTTTGTAACCCTAAATTCATTGCCTGTTCAAAAAGGTCAGTGTCAGTGAAAAATTATTGATGATGTCATAACCCGAACTCCCAGCCTATTTATTACCATAAGCTACAGTACCTTACAGGACTTATTTCTCACATGTTTCATACAACCGTAATTGAGTAAGCATCTGAAAAAAGAAAGCTGACATTGGGTGGATCAGGGCATGCATTTCCATAATGTGCAGATGCAAGGTACAGTACTTCAGAATGTGATGGGGGTTGGAATGCAGCAGCAAATCTGGCTTAAGAATGAAAAAGATATGTGAAATTTTTAGAATACTGCAAGGTTAAGATTTTGAAATGTCACCAGGTTGTAATTGGGCACATATTCAAAAGAGCTGTGCGGCCCAGAATGGAGATGCACCGCACATCCCAGGAAATGCGCTGAAGCGTGATATTCAAATAGGAGAGATATGCCGCACAAATCCGACTGCACAATCATGCAGAAATAATGGATTCAGGGCAGGCAAAGGGGGTGGGCACATGAATGTGCCGCGCAACCACATATTCAGCCAAAATTAGCGGTGCATGTGCCGTGCATCACGAAAATGCTCTACGTAAAGATAGGTAGAAGATAAGAAGATGGCTGGCTGGCAGTATAGCCTAGAGGTTAGAGTAACAAGCTGTGAATGACCTTGGTACATCCAGCAGACCAGACCTGGGTTTGATTCTCACAGCCTCCACTTGCATACTGTGTGACTCTGAGCAAGTCACTTAACAGTCTATTGTTCCCAGGTCGCCCCTGAAAACAGGCACTTGTGCCTAGTGGGCCTTACCCAGTTACCAAAGAGTAAAATAAAATAAAATAAATATATAAATAAAATAAATAAAGATGGCCTAAATTGCCAAGCCACCCAGAGGTCATCCACAGCAATGCAACAGCAATGGATGGGTCAGCCTTCCACATGGCAGCTGTCATGGAGATGGGCACAACAGCAGTATGGCTGCAGAAGGGCCCTTAGGTGGTATGCCCAAAAAAGAGGGTACCAGAACCATGTCACATTTGAACTGCTCAGTGACATGGACATTGTGGGCCAGTATCAGCTCAACAGGGCAATTCTGAAACAGCTCTGTGAGCTGCTTCATGAGATCTGAAGGCACCTACACACAGAATTCACTTCATGACAGAGGAGACAAAGTTGGCAGCAGCACTGTACCTGCTCACCAGGGCACCTTCTAGATGCCATTGGGTGACACCGCTGGTATCGCCCAGTCCACCACATCCCTTCTCCTCACTCAGTTCCTCACTGCTCTGCTGCCCCATGCTACAGAGTTCATACAATTCTTTAATATAGCAGAGCTTACAGAAACAATGCAGCACTTCCACAGGGTTGCACGAATGCCAGGCATGCTAGGGGCCATTGAATGCACCCACATGGCAATCAGAGCACCACCTGGCAGTGATAAGGAGATATGCATCAACAGGAAGGGATACCACTCCCTGAACTGACAGGCGGTGTGCAGTGCCACAGGGTGCATCACCAATATCTGTATCCACTTCCCTGGGAGTGCATACGATGCCTATGTCTGGCATCAGTCAGCCCTGTGCCATCAGTTTGAGTCTGGAGAGATACCCAGTGACCATCTAGTGGGTGAGTGATACTTACTCCCCTCCCCCCTGAGAATGGGGACCACACATCTGCAGAAAGCACCGCCAGTGGCTGTGCAAGGGGTGAACCAGTATGAAAAGAGCTGCTGCAATGGCCAACAGACATGTGGCATACTGGATGAGGTGAGGGTGCCAGAGAGGGGCTTGCAAAGCAGCAGACAGTAGATAGATGGTGGGTCCAAGCAGCCTGATCATACATGTGAAGGACTGCAACAGGCACAGGCAACAGTGGTGCAGCCAGCCAGTGTCTGACTATGTCACTGTGTGAGGGGCAGGGCAGTGTGATGCATTGGGAACTGAGTGCCATGTAGTAGTGACAGGCCACATTGTAGCCATGCACCACAGAGCAGATGCCATGCATGCTGCAATGGCAGTGACACTGGCCACAGAACAGCTGGGAGGGTGCCACAGAAGTGTCTGAGGGTGCATGTGGGTGAAAACTATTGACAGGTGTACTGTGCGGGCAGGCCCAACCAGCAGACACAGGAGTGGGGGTAGGGTGAGACTGCCATGGATGTGTAATCTAGACTAACATATTCCTTTCCCACACACAGGTGACATTGCCTAGCCTCTCCGGCCATGGTTGCTCACCCCCATTCTGCAGCCCATGTCTGAAGCAGAAGAGAAGTACAACAAAGCACACATTGCAACAAGGAACATCATTAAGCATGTGTTCGGCTTGCTAAAGATGATATTTAGATGCCTGGACAGGTCCAGTAGTGCCGTACACTACAGCCCAGACAAGGCCTGTGGCATATTCCTGGCCTGTTGCATGCTACACAACATGGCCATTGACCTTGGAATGGATATCTAGGTACCTGAGGGTGCCAGTGCAGATGACTATGAGTCATGAGATGAAGGTGGGCAGCCAGCGCTGCACCGGAGGGACCCACGACTGGCCCTGAGGGCATGGTGGCAGAGAGACACCATTGTGCAGGAGCATTTTGGACCCCAAAGGTGAGTACCATATGCAGTCAGACAGTGCAGGCATGCACACAGGTGCAGGTGAGGTGGAAGCATGGTTCACCCATGGCAATGCAGCTAGACCCAGTCACAGCAGTGTGCCATGCACACACTTGTACACAGTGAACATGCACACATGTCCACAGGAGGGGCAACAATACCAAGGATGCACAAAGGAGAAGTCCATCTTCTTCCAAGTTGTGTACAGGAGTGCTTGGAAACAACTGAGAAGCTGCGTGGGATATACTATTTTGGACGAAATAACTGTAACTAAACTCTCTCTCTTGCTTACATCTGAGAGAAGTTTTCCTCACTTTTAAAGTGGTATTGCTTGGTGTTTGTTTTAGTTTTTAAGTCAGGAAGTGGGTTTTGAAAACTGCTTATCTTCTGCATATGTGCTTTTCCTTTGTGGTTAACTGGACTGATTACTAGAATTCTGTGAGAATCTGCATCAATATATTTTGCAAATTTTGGTGGGGTTGTGTGATTCAAAATAGCAAAAGCTGCAGGTTGTAACTGGATGCCAAACATAGCCTGAGGTGGGGGTAATTGTCTTCACAAGTCAGAGCTCAGCATCATAGCCATTTGTCTAGCTAGACCATTTCAGCATTATTCAATTACTATAAACTAGTGGTGTGATCCTGTTTGAGGCAGAAGTCCATCTTCCTCCAAGTTGTGTACAGGAGTGCTTGGAAACAACTGAGAAGCTGCGTGGGATATACTATTTTGGACGAAATATCTGTAACTAAACTCTCTTTCTCTTGCTTACATCTGACAGAAGTTTTTCACACTTTTAAAGTGGTATTGCTTGGTGTTTGTTTTAGTTTTTAAGTCAGGAAGGGGGTTTTGAAAACTGCTTATCTTGTCAGCATCCTCAGAAGGGCTGAAATAACTGCATATTTGATTTTCCTTTGTGGCTAACAAACCACCAGGCTGTTTTGGGGCTGGAGAGGTTTACCTGTGTCTGACTTGGATGTCTGGATTTTTCTCTGTTTGATTAGCAGGGTACTTTCTCTGTCAAATTGTTGTGTAGGGTATCTTGCTGACAGGAAGGCACTCATCGCAGCGGTGTGTGAGAGCTTTTAGTTGATTGTTTTGTGAGGACACAGTTTAGGCCCAACCCCTTCCACCCTCACCCCACCACCCCTGAAATAGTTCCTTTATACCTGAGGTTCTGACATCATTTCCTCGAGTGCAAGGTGCATTTCACTGTCATATCCTCTCTAGCACACTGCACTGATAATATAAGCATACGTTGTATAATATATATATATATATATATATATATATATATATATATTTCTATATAACAAATCACACATGCATGAGCACACACACACAAATACAATAAAAAAACTAGATAAACATGTGGGGAGTAGTGCAATGTAATGGCTAAGGGCAGCAGTCTTCGGGAGACTTTCTGGAGGCTGAGATGCTGCCCTATTTGCAGACAACTATCTGCCCTGAGAGGAAGTTGCCCGTCTTCAGGCCGCACTGGACAGTAGTAAGGAAACCTTCCCCCAGGCCACACTGGACAGTAGGAAGGGAACCTCCCCCATCCAGGGAGCACTAGCGCCACCACCACTACCTCAGAGGTTGCGAAGGAAGCACAGCAGTTGGATCACAGTGGGCTCAGGGAGGGTGAGGAGGGTGGAACAGAGGCACAGCCAGTCAATTGTTCCACTCCACAATCCATACACCATTCTGGGGGAGCATAGCCCCCCTATGGATGCACCCGCAGAGAAGACTGATGATAACTGTCACAAGGGAGGCCCACAGGAAGGAGGCAGAGGACACCACAGGGAAAGGAAGCAGCTCCTGGTGGGGGACTCAATTATTAGGGGGATAGAACTGGGGGGAGCTGGGAAAAATGATGTAAGGTGCCTGCCTGGTGTCATGGCTTGGAGGGACAGGAAGCGCATCCTCAGGATCATGAGAACAGCTGCAAGGGATTCTGAGCTGGATGTAATTGTCCACCTAGGGACAAATGACTTGGCTCATCATGAGATTAGAGCAGTGCAGGAGGACATTGTAGAGTTGGGGAGGGGACCTAAGACAAGTAGCACACAGTATCCTTCTCAGAGGTGCTGCCTGTCAAAAGCATTTTGGGAGGCGAGGGTAATTGGCACCACGCAGTTTAATGAATGGTTGAAAAAATGGTGCGGAGCACAGGGGTTTGGCTTCATTGGGGACTGGGGTTCCACTTGGAGGGACACCAGCCTATACTGGCAGGATGGTCTGCATCTATCCAGGAAGGGAACAAGTCTTTTGAGCAATCGGTTTAAATGCTTCATTGGCAAGCTTTTAAACTAGTCAAAGTGGGAGGCACTGACAAGCAGCAGGAAAATCCCAGCCTCTCCCTACAAAACAGGGTACTAAATGAGAAAAAGACTGAGTTAGAACGGTCAGTGGGGGATGCTGCAACAGAAGGTAAAGCCATCAAAAAAATGGAGAGCAATGAGTACTAATGCCCGTAGTCTGGATAACAAGCTTCCTGAATTAGTGGCCTTGATGGAGGAGGAACATCTGGATATCGTGGCAGTCACAGAAACATGGTACACACAAAACCATGACTGGGACATAAACATACCAGGATACACTGTCTACAGGAGGGACAGGGAGGGTAAAAGAGGAGGAGGAGGAGTTCTTTACATAAGGGAAGGAATAAAAGCAACAGAACAAAAGGGTAAACAGGGAGGAGAAGAAGCACTGTGGGTATATTTGGAGACAGGCAATGGCACCACAATCTGCACAGGGGTTGTATACAGACTCCCTTCTCAGGGGGAGAAAATGGACAGGAAATGATAGAAAGTGTACTTAGAATGGCAGAAAAAGGGGAGATATTGCTGATGGGTGATCTGAATATGCCAGATGTTAACTGGAGTGTAGTTGCAGCTGCCACTCGAAGAGTGCAGTTATTCTAGATGCCCTACAGGGCATGCCTAGACAACTAGTACTGGAGCCCACACAAGAGGAGCAATATTAGACTTGATTCTCTCAAATGGAGATTGAGAGAGGATCACAGATGTAGAAGTGGGTAGCCATCTGGGAACTAGCGACCATTGAACAGTATGGTTCACAATAAACACAGCAATAGAGTCAAGCCATACAAAGAGACAAAGTATTGGACTTGGGAGGGCTGACTTTGCAAAATAGGTGAGTGCCTAAGGAATGCACTCAGCAAATGGGCAGGAAGGAGGGTGGAAGAACAACGGGAATAATAAAAACTGCCATCACAGAGGTAACGAGCCTTTGTGTGAAGCAAATAAACAAAACAAGGCGATGTAAGAAACCACTATGGTTCTCAAGGAAGTGGCAGTGAAGGTTCAAGAGAAAAGAAAGCATTCAGGAAGTACAAGGAATCGCAGAAGGAGCAGGACAGAGAACTGTATCAGTTAAAGCAAAAGGAGGCTGAGAAGGCAGTCAGAACAGCAAAGGCCAAAACCGAGGAAAAGATAGCCAACTCAGTTAAGAAGGGGATAAAACCTTTTATAGGTACATCAGGAGCAAAGGAAGACCAAGGAGGGATAGTGAGGCTTAATAAAGGGAGGGAGGGTGGGCAGAGGAGACTGTGAAAAGGCAGAGATACTAAACAAATATTTTTGCTCAGTATTTACAAATGAAGAGGGGAGGTACATAAAACAAACAGTAGTAACACTCTGGATACAGAAGTTGATACCAGCCCATTTACAGAAGAAAGGTTCTGAAAGAACTCTTAAAACTGAAGGTGGACAAAGCAATGGGGCCTGATGGGATTCATCCCAGAATTCTAAAAGAGCAAGGGTAGAACTAGTGACACCACTGACTACCCTTTTAACAAATCATGGGAGGATGGGGTGGTACCCGAGGACTGGAGGAGGGCAGATGTGATTCCCTTCACAAAAGTGGAGCAAGGCAGAAGCAGGAAACTACAGACCTGTTAGTTTAACCTCAGTGATAGGGAAAATGATGGAATCACTTCTGAAGGAAGAATTGTCGAGTATCTAGAGGCCAGAGGGGCACAGGACCCTAGGCAGCATGGATTCACAATGGGAAGGTCATGCCAGACAAATCTGATAGATTTCTTTGGCTGGGTGACCAAAGTAGTAGATCAGGAAGGGGCTGTGGACATGGCCTACCTAGACTTTAGCAAGGCATTTGACACAGTCCCACACAAAAGATTAATATACAAGTTAGCCAGCCTGGGATTTGGTCCCAAGATGTCAGCCTGGGTAAAGAATTGGCTGGGGAATAGGACACAGAGTAATAGTAAATGGAGTCCTCCAGAAGAAAGGAGGGTTACTAAGTGGGTTCCGCAGGGTTCAGTATTAGGACCGGTCCTCTTCAATGTCTTTATAGCGACATTGCGGAAGGACTGGAAGGAAAAGTATGTCTCTTTGCAGATGACACTAAGATCTGCAACAGAGTTGATGCACAGGGTGGGGTGGAAAGGATGAGAAGGGACTTGGCAAGGTTAGAGGAATGGTCAAATGTATGGCAGCTTAGATTCAATGCTAAGAAGTGCAAGGTAATGCACCTGGGAAACAAAAACCCAGGGGAAGAGTACACAATGGGGGGTGAGATACTAACAACAACAAAAATGGAAAGGGACCTGGGGGTAGTCATATCAGATGACCTAAAGGTGGGCAAGCAATGTGAGAGGGCAGCAAGGAGGGCTGGGGGGTTACTGGGATGCATAGGGAGATGCATCTTCAGTAGAAAACAAGAAGTTATTATCCCTCTGTACAGACAGCTGGTGAGACCCCATCTGGAGTACTGTGTGCAGTTCTGGAGACCCAATCTCCGCAAAGACATAGACCGGATGGAAGCTGTCCAGAGGAGGGCAACTAAAATGGTGCAGGGTCTGCACCGGAAGACATATGAAGAGAGACTTAAGGAGCTTAATATGTGTAGCCTCGAGGAAAGGAGGGAGAGGGGGGACATGATAGAAACTTTCAAGTACCTCAAGGGAATCAACAAAGTCCAAGAGGGTAGCATCATTCAAAAAAAGAGGTGTGCAAGAACAAGAGGCACAATTTGAAGATGGGGGCGGCTCAGAGGTAATTTAAAGATATTTTTCACAGAGAGGTTATGGGTGCATGGAATGGCCTTCCGGAGGAGGTTGTGGAGTCAAAATCAGTGCTGGAATTCAAGCATGCATGGGACAGTCATAAGGCAATTCTAGGGTGTGGGGGTAAGAAGAAGTAGGCTGCTGGTTAACTAGGATCTGCAGCTTATCCAGTAGGTAGGGAAATGGGCAGACTGGGTGGGCCAAGCGGTCCTTATCTGCCGTCAAATTCTATGTTTCTATGTTTCTAAGGTGGATGTAGAGCAGAGATAGACCAGTGGTACAGATCCATATTTGTAGACCACAGTTGCACTTATCATGCCCGTGCCACCCACCATGACACCATGGCCCACATCCATGGCCTAGAAGACACACAGATGTCATGAACCTGCCACAGGGGTGTGTGTGTGTGTGTGTGGGACACCATGTGGATAGGGTGTGGACAGCACACAGCCCTTAGCAGACCCGGGACAATGTGCACCCAGCAATGGCTGTGAGGCAACATGGGCAGACCAACAGTGTGCAGGAGACCTCAGCATGTCTGTGTTTGGCCACCACGGAAACGTGCATGGCCACACCCCACAGGCACAGATGACTCTTGTGGGAGACCCCATGCAACAAGGGGTGAAGGCACCACCCCTGAAGGTGTTGAACCACATGACAGGGATTGGTTGTGTATAGATGATGGTGTTGAGAACCGCACACTGAAACCAGGAGTGTTTGGTATTGCAAGGTCAGGGGATGGCATTTGGAACACATGGGCAATACGCTATGATGGGGTGGGGCTGCGGGGTTGCTGCATGATGTGTAGCATGTGGTCCTACGGGAACTGGTGGCCATGGCTGCACAACCCTCCTGTATGGCCTGTGCTATTTTGTTGAGGCCTGTGGTCATGTCCAAACATAGGAGGCATAAGTCCCCTATGACCTCGGCATGCCAAACAGATGCCTGCTCATAATGGAGACCCAACTGCACCCACAACCTCTGCACAGCTTCTTTGAGCACCACCTTTATTTATTTATTTATTTAGTTTTTGTTGACCGGGTAAGTGCACTAGACAAATCCTGCCTATTTTTAGGCATGACCTGGGGGAAGGGGATACAGATGAATGATAATTGACCTTAAACCAGATGAAACTGTTGGTGGTATTTTTAGTGAATGAGGGAAATTTGACCAGGACACCGGAGATATTCCCCTACTCTGCAGTAGGGGGAACCTCTGGCCATTTCATAATGGATGAGTCAGTCTCTGGGCTGAGAAGTGAGGAGAAGGGTGTGAAGCATGTTGGGGAGTTGGTCTCCTCCTCGGCTAAGAAGCTTATGGAGACTGAAGAGTTTTTCGATGCAACAACATGTATGTCTTTAACTGGAGCAGCAGAATTGGCACAAATGGAGATGAGAAAATCTGGGGACCTGCCTCGTAAAAATACTGATGAGATAAACAATGGTGAGAAAGATGGAGCAATGGAATCTATCTGGCAGCATCTTTTACTGCAGGAAGAAAAATTGTTTCAGCAAAGGAAGCAAGAGTTGTTGAAATGCTTCTCTCCACCGGACAAGGATCAGAGAGGAGACCCAAGTTTGCATATGGGACAGCAACTACCAAAGGTTGCCATGGAACCCGACCATACCGAGGAACAGAGTGAATTGGACACTGTATTCTGGGGAAAGGATTGAGACCAAGCTGCAGCTACCACATTTACTTTTTCAGTGACTGAGGGGATGCAACCTAAAAAATGGGTGAAACTAATAGGTATGCCTAGTAAATTACGATGGGCAGCTGTGCCACCTACAAATGACAGTTCATGGTCAGCAGAAGAATCTTTGAAAGCAGCAGGGTGGGTTCATCACCAGACATGAACAAATGAATCTCAGGCTTTGCCCCGATAAAGATAGCAGGGGTTTCAACGCCACTGACAGTTTCTTCTCCTCCAGTGAGTAAAAAGGGTTGCTCCCAATGTATTACTGTTGACACTGTTCAAACATCAACAGGATTGTTAGTAACTGAAGGGAAGGACTTGGTTTCACCTTTAGCTTTACCTGCAGAACTAGAACTGACACAGCACCCAGTTTTAGTAACAGTGCAAAACATAGGAGAAACTGAAGCTGCGCAGGAAAATTTAGAAGACCCTATGAGTGACTTTTCCGATATTTCAGATATTCCTAAGTGCATTCCAGCTGAAATTAGGAATAGACCTGCACCTTTAGAGAAGGAGAGTTTTTCACATCCTTCTTCAGAACTAAATAAAAAATCTTATGCTTCCTTTTTTTCCAAAACTGTTTACCCGGCCAAAAGACGCAATGCAGTTAGACTAATATATAAAGGAGGTTTAGAAACTTTTCTGGATAGGGTCTATGTTGGCAAAACGTTGTTAAAAGAAAGTTTGCATTTCACCGTTACAGAATTGTATGCTCTTATACATGTGTCTGGAGAAAATGTGTTTGGTGTTAGTTTTAAGTTGGGGAGTGGATTAGACAAATTTTGGACCCGGTATCATCAGGACAAAAATTCACTACTATGGGCCCCTTTTGAAGTCATCCCTTTATCCAGGCCAATGCATAAAACCATCACTGTCTTATTCAGGAACGAGGGGGTTAGTGTTGCTGATTTACTTTTTTGGGTTAAAGCAGAGATGCACTGTGACAGATAACCCTGAAGCTATATTTGATACAGAGGAAATCTGGACAGGAGGGTGGAGAATCCATATAATTTTGAGAACAGAAGAAGAAGGGGTTCAACATTTGCCTAATTGTTTTTTTCTTAGGGAGGGACAGAGGGGTCCTTTTTTATTCCAGACAACCAAAGACGTGTTATAAATGTGGTCAAGAGGGTCACATAAGTAATACATGTGATAGGACTAAATGTACAGTTTGTCATGAGGTTGGGCATACTAGTGGTCAGTGCAAGAGTAAGGTAAAATGTAATTTGTACGGAAATGAGGGTCACTCATATGTAGCTTGTCCTGAAGCAGCGCACAGTAAACACTCTTCATCTGATAGTGTGGAATAAAGACTTCTGATCACTACGGCTCAGAAAGAATACAACAAGCAAAGGATAGTTGAAAAACAATTAGAGTCTTTAGTCCAAACAGATAAAATAACAAGGCCTAGCGGAGGGCTTTTTAGAGACATGATCTTAGACTCTGACTTAGAAGTAAGGGGTGATGCTTCAACTCCTAGTGCAGAAATGGAAGACAGAGAATCTAGAGTAGTAGAGGTAGAAGCATGTCCTTGGGAAGATTTGAGTTCCATGGCTTCCATGTCCCCCTCCACCCAAGGAAGAAGTTAGTAGAGAAAAAAGGATGTCTACTAGAAGACGTCCAGCTTGGTCTCAGCCAGTTCCCAAAGTCCCTAAAACAGCACCACTTGAAATTTCTACTAGATACCAGACTTTATTTGATAGTGAGGCTTCTGATAGTGAATCAGTGGGATCCTCCTTAGAATCTAATACACAAGAGACTTTGTTAGAAGGACAACAATCTGAGAAGAAAAAAATGGAACCGAGGGAAAAAATAAAAAAGGGAAAGTTAAGAAAAAATGGAGGCAGTAGCTTGCACTTACTCACTATGTGTCTAACACCATTACTTAAAGTTCTAACATCAAATGTTAATAGCATAAAAAATAATTGCAAAAGAGGGGCACTTTTTCATCTTTTACAAACGTACCCCCCGGGGTCTTTCTTATGCAAGATTTAAGATTACATACTATTACAGATATTACAAAAGTAACTAAAGAATGGTACACAGGAATTTCTTTTTGGTCTATAGGTATGGAAAGATGTTCAGGGGTAGGTATTCTTTTTCACCGGTTACAACCTACCGTTGTTAAACTTTTAGATTTATTACCTGGCAGGGAATTATTAATTGATTTTAGGGCTGAGAATGTGTCCTTTCTTATTATAAATATCTATGCCCCACAATTAAAGGCTGACCGTACAATTATCTTTAAACAAATTAGCCCTTACCTACGTACAGTTCAGAAAGTGATTTTTGGGGAAGATTTCAATTGTGGGCTAAGTAGAAACATAGAAACATACAATTTGACAGCAGATAAGGACTGCCTGACCCACCCAGTCTGCCCATTTCCCTACCTAATGGATAAGCTGCAGATCCTAGTTAACCAGCAGCCTACTTCTTTCTACCCCCAACCCCTAGAATTGCCTTATGGCTGTCCCATGCATGCCTGAATTCAATCACTGTTTTTGACTCCACAACCTCCTCCGGAAGGCCATTCCATGCATCCACAACCCTCTCTGTGAAAAAATACTTCCTTACATTACCTCTGAGCTGCCCCCCCATCTTCAAATTGTGCCTCCTTGTGCTTGCACACCTCTTTTTTTGAAAGATGCTACCCTCTTCGACTTTGTTGATTCCCTTGAGGTACTTGAATGTTTCTATCGTGTCCCCCCTCTCCCTCCTTTCCTCGAAACTATACATATTAAGCTCCTTTAGTCTCTCTTCATATGTCTTCCAGTGCAGACCCCGCACCATTTTAGTTGCCCTCTTCTGGACAGCTTCCATCTTGTCTATGTCCTTGCGGAGATTTGGTCTCCAGAACTGCACACAGTACTCCAGATGGGGTCTCACCAGCTGTCTGTAGACAGAGATAACAACTTCCTGTTTTCTACTGGTGATGCCTCTCCCTATGCATCCCAGTATCCTCCCAGCCCTCCTTACTGCCCTCTCACATTGCTTGCCCACCTTTAAGTCATCTGATATGACTACCCACAGGTCTCTTTCCATTTATGTTGTTGTTAGCGTCTCACCCTCCATTGTGTACTCTTCCTCTGGCTTTTTGTTTCCCAGGTGCATTACCTTACACTTCTTAGCATTAAATCTAAGCTGCTATACATTTGACCATTTCTCTAACCTTGCCAAGTCCCTTCTCATCCTTTCCACCTCACCTTGTGCATCACCTCTGTTGCAGATCTTTGTGTCCTCTGCAAAGAGACATACTTTTCCTTCCAGTCCCTCTGCAATGTCACTTACAAAGACGTTGAAGAGGACCGGTCCTAATACTGAACACTGCGGCACCCCACTAGTAACTCCCCTTTCTTCAGAGTGGACTCCATTTACTATTACCCTCTGTGTCCTATTCTCCAGTCATTTCTTTACCCAGTCTGTCATCTTGGGACCCACTCCCAGGCTGGCTAACTTGTATGTTAATCTTCTGTGTGGGACTGAGTCAAATGCCTTGCTAAAGTCTAGGTAGGCCATGCCCACAGCCCCTCCCTGATCTACTACTTTGGTCACCCAGTCAAAGAAATCTATTAGATCCATCTGGCATGACCTTCCTGATGTGAATCCATGCTGCCTTGGGTCCTGTGCCCCTCTGGCCTCTAGGTACTCAACAATTCTTTCCTTCAGAAGTGATTCCATCATTTACCCTATCACTGAGGTTAAACTAACTGGTCTGTAGTTTCCCGCTTCTGCTCTGCTCCCACTTTTGTGAGGGGGAATCACATTGGCCCTCCTCCATTCCTCAGGTACCACCCCATCCTCCCATGATTTGCTAAAGAAGGTTGTCAGTGGTGTCACTAGTTCTACCCTTAGTTCTTTTAGAATTCTGGGATGAATCCCATTAGGCCCCATTGTTTTGTCCACCTTCAGTTTTAAGAGTTCTTTCAGAACCCTTTCTTCTGTAAATGGACTGGTATCAGCTACTGTATCCAGAGTGTTTCTATTGTTTGTATTAGGTACCTCCCCCTCTTCATTCGTAAATACTGAGCAAAAATATTTGTTTAGTATCTCTGCCTTTTCACAGTCACCCTCTGCCCACCCCCCCCTTTATTAAGCCTCACTAGCCCTCCCTTAGTCTTCCTTCGCTCCTGATGTACCTAAAAAGGTTTTATCCCCTTCTTAACTGAGTTCGCTATCTTTTCCTCAGTTTTGGCCTTTGCTGTTCTGACTGCCTTCCAGCTTCCTTTTGCTTTAACTGATACAATTCTCTGTCCTGCTCCTTCTGTGATTCCTTGTACTTTCTGAATGCTTTCTTTTTCTCTTGAACCTTCACTGCCACCTCCTTTGAGAACCATAGTGGTTTCTTATATCATTTTGTTTTGTTTATTTGCTTCACACAAAGGCTTGTTACCTCTGCAATGGCAGTTTTTATCATTCCTCATTGTTCTTTCACCCCTCCTTCCTGCCCATTTTCTACTGCATTCCTTAGGCACTCACCCATTTTGGTGAAGTCAGCCCTCCTGAAGTCCAGTACTTTTGCCTTTGTATGGCTTGACTCTATTGCTGTGTTTATTGTGAACCACACTGTTTGATGGTCGCTAGTTCCCAGATGGCTACCCACTTCTACATCTGTGATCCTCTCTACATCTCTATTTGAGAGGACCATGTCTAAGATTGCTCCCTCTCGAGTGGGTTCCAATATTAGTTGTCTAAGGCATGCCCCCTGTAGGGCATCTAGAATAACACCACTCTTAGAAGTGGCTGCTGCAACTGCACTCCAGTCAACATTTGGCATATTCAGATCACCCATGAGCAATACCCCCCCTTTATCTGCCATTCTAAGTATACTTTCTATCATTTCCTTGTCCATTTCCTCCCCCTGAGAGGGGAGTCTGTACACAACCCCTGTATGGATTGTGGTGCCATTGTCTGCCTCCAGATTGACCACAGTGCTTCTTCTCCTCCCTGTTTACCCTTTTGTTCTGTTGCTTTGATTCCTTCTCTTATGTAGAGAGCTACTCCTCCTCCTCTTTTACCCTCCCTGTCCCTCTTGTAGATAGTGTATACTGGTATGTTTACGCCCCAGTCATGGTTCTGTGTGTACCATGTTTCTGTGACTGCCATGATATCCAGATGTTCCTCCTTCATCAAGGCCACTAATTCAGGAAGCTTGTTACCCAGACTATGGGCACTGGTACTCATTGCTCTCCATTTTTTGATGGCTTTACCTTCTGTAGCAGCATCCCCCACTGACATTTCTACCTTGGTCTTTTCCTCATTTAGTACCCTGTTTAGTAGGTGGAGGCTGGGATTTTCCTGTTGCTTATAAGTGCCTCCCCCCTTGACTAGTTTAATTCAGTGTAAAAAATCATTGAATTGTACAAAGATCCAGTTAATTGGTGACTGGAACTAGGTTAATTGGTAAACTAGATAGGGGATTGAATATAAAAACAGGGAAAATATTTGGAGACATGACTGCTTTGAACAAGGCAGTTCATATAGCCAATTTAAAAGATGCTATTCCAGAACACAGGGGAAAAAGGGATAAAGCATTTTTTAAAGGAAATTTATCTTCAATAATTGATTTTTTCTTTATAAGTAAGTCAATACATATTCAAAAATCATCAGTAGATTTGGTGGAATACTCAGACCATAAACTTTTATATATTGATTGTGGTTCACCAGAGGCAGTAATTGGTCCAGGGTATTGGAAGTGTAACTCTAAAATTTTATTGGAATCTATATGTTTACAAAATATCACATATTTTCTTACATGTAAAAGATCATTGTTTGAATTGTACGAAGACCCAGTTAATTGGTGGCTGGAAGCAAAAACTGAGATTAGGGCCCTTCTCATGTCCAGTAGCAAGCAAATAAAATGTGGAGATTATGTGACGTATTTAAAAGATAGGAAACAGCTGCAACACCTGTATACGCTTTCACAAACAACAAAACATAATTTCACTGATCAAATAGCACATATAAAACAGAAAATGTTAGTGTTTCATGAAAAATTAACAGAAGGCCTTAAACAACAACAACAATACGGTATTCAGGGCACTTTTGAGAACATATGCCCTCTCATTGGAAGCCAAGAGCAGATTAAAAAGAAAGTAATGGAGGCACTTTATGACACACAGGGGAAGCTTCAAACTTCTAGTTCTAATATTCTTAATATTGTGTCTCAGTATTCAAAAGCTTTGTTTAAAAAGTCTGAAAATGAATGTTTTGACTTTGCACCCCATTTCAGAAATTAGAAATCCGTACAATTTCTCAAGATCTGGTAGGTGATTTAATTACACCCTTTTCTACACAGGAAGTATGTGAATCCATTAAATCACTATCAAAAGGAAAATCTCCTGGATAGGATGGGTTAACCACAGAACTTTATAACATTTTAGGACAGGAAATTCTGAATGAACTCACTATGGTTTATAATGCCATCTTACAAAGAGGCATGATACCTTTAGACATAGCTTTTGGGGTTCTCATTTTTCTGCATAAAAAAGGTGATAAAAAGGAGTTGTCTAATTGGAGGCCCATCAGTCTCCTAAATAATGACTTTAAAATTTTAACAAAAATGTTAAACAAAAGGTTGCTGGCAGTTGCTAAATATGTACCAACACCTGCTCAATCATGTACAGTGCTAGATCATGTACTAATATTACAGACCAGTTGATTTTATTGCGAGAAGTATTTGATAGACACTATTTGTCAACATTAAAAGGTTGTGTATTATCTTTAGATCAAAAACAGGCTTTCAACAATGTAAATCATAGTTTTTTATTGCAAACCTTATTATGTTATGGTATACCAATCACCTTTGTAAACTGGTTGCAAGCACTATATAAAACCACCATGGTTAGGCCTTGTGTAAATGGTTTTATTGGTCCATATATACATATACAAAATAGGGTTAGACAGGGATGTCCAATAGCCCCCGGTTGTATGTTTTTAGTATTGACTCCCTCTTAAGGTTACTTAATACGAAAGTGGAGATTAGGTCTCTACATTTGTCAAGTGCAGTTGTCCCATACAAAGCTATGGCCTATGCAGATGATGTGGTAATACTGGTAGGAGATGTTAGCTCTGCTGAAAAGGCAGTAGATATATGTAGTAAATATGGCACTTACTCAGGTACCTGTTTAAATCTTCATAAAAGTACAGGGAAGCCTTTGGGTAACTGGGAAGGTTTTCAGGATAGTATACCTGGAATTTCTGTTATGTCAGGCAGTGTGAAAATCTTAGGGATAGATTTTGGAGGAACACAAATGGATATTGATAATTGGGATGCTAAAATACAAATTGGGGCATGGCTGGTGCAAACCTGGAACCAAAGGAAGATGAGTTTTCAGAAAAGAATGTACCTCATTAAAACTTATACCTACATTCATATTTATTAGTGCAGTATTTCCTGTACCAAAATCAAGAGAAGCATGACTTTATAGCCTTTTTTTTAGTCCTTTTTGGAAAGTAGACTAAATCCAATTAAACATAATATTCTTTATCTATCAATAAACCAATGGGGACAAAATATGATTAATCCTATAATTTTCTTTTTTTTGTCAATTTTTGCAGCAAATTTAAAACCCTTACTGATGCAGACAGATAAGTGTTGGGGCGGTATCCTTCTACAAACAATCTCGCCATAGTTTTTAGATTGGGAGAAGGACCAGTTAAAACAGATTAAAAACCAGATTTGGACACCACCATATTGAAGAGAAGTTTTTATAAAACTTAGAATATGGGGGCTTAAGAGGGAGATGATCTTATTACAAACAAAGAAGCAGCTATATATGTATATATGTGAAACACATTTCAGAGAGAGAGAGACACCTTTCCTAAATGTCCTTTACAAAATAAGAAAATAATTTTGGAGTTTGTTACAGAAAAAAGGATCCCTGTAAAATTTAAGGATATACATTGGTTGACATGTCATGAAAGATTAAATGTGAAAGATAACCAAAACATAAAAAACATTGGAAGAAGAAGTTGTTCTAGACCTAATTGTATTAATTTGTTAGAAACAATAACACATTTGTTTTTTTACTTGCTCATATATTTTCAAGTTTTGGGATTTTTTTATATCGAAAAACAAATGAGGTGTTTTTTCAGCAGGTTTCTTACAACTCTTTAATTTATGGAGAGTATCCACATCTTTGGTGAAATGGGATAAGGGTACATTAAAAATTATTTTTGTAGTGATTAAATGGTATATTTGGAATTCTAGATGTTTATTTACTTTACACCAGATAGATTTTACCTATGAGGAACTGTATAAAATAATTTTTAAAGATTTAGTAGCCATTTATTTTATGGAGGCTAAATATATGGATAGTAGGAGACTACAATGCTGTTGGAGAAACTTGTTGTGGATTACTGATAATGAAGTGTCAATAATATGAAGTAGAAGTGAGAGGAAAAATCTTAAGAGATAGGGTAAGACTATTTTTTTGTGGTTTTATTAAGGATGTGACAGTTATTGTAAATATTTTGCATATGAACTGGATGTTTGTTGTTCTTACAAATTGTACGGTCATTTTCTATGATTTCTAAATAAAAAATTCCCCTACTCTTTTTGATAAGTGCCATGGGATCTTTAACATCCACCTGAACTACCACCAATCCAGGCAGATGGGACCTCCGTTTAACATCTCATCCGAAAGACGGCATCTCAGAAGTGCAGCACCCCTCTCATGCGGCACTACAGTGTCAATACTGGGATTTCAACCCAAGTGCCAGATGTGGGAACTGAACCCACAGCCCTCTGATCTCCTGGCCTCAGAGGTGAGCAAGTGCGCTACCTACTGAGTCACTGACACTGATCACCTGTCTCTCCACAGAGGCCCGCAGTAGCCGTGTGTGCTCTGGCAGCTCATTGTCAGGGGACATGTGTTAGGAGGGTGGCTTCCAAGCAGGTGGGGTTGTGGCCTGTTTTGAGATTGACACATCCTGTGGCTGCTTCACAGCAGGTCACTTTTGGCCTTGTGATAGTGTGCATGTACACACACACACACTGCATGCCAGGTCAGCCTGCTCATGCACCCGTTCAGGCCATTGCTGGTCCACATCACCCTGTGTCAGAATGGTGGTGCACCCTGCCCGCACAGTAGCAGTCTGACCTGGTCCATCCACAGCCTGCATTGAGGCATCTGGCATGTGCTGGCCCATGTGCTGTGCATGTGATGGCCTGGGATGACTGTTGGTGTCAGATGCGGACCATGTGGCATCTGGAATGCCAAGGAGGGAGACAGTTTTGGGGATGAAGCTGTCCAACTGGGTGGCATCATCCTCCATGTCTGTGGTGAGCACCTCAAGATCATCCAGGAGATCAGTACTAGACAGGGGAACTTCATCAGCAATGTCATCAACATCCCCTCTCCCTGTGTAGGTGCATCCACAGCTGTGGCCACAACAATGGCCGATGATGCAGACATGGGTACATTAGCCTACTGTCCCTGTAGCTTGAAGCTACACCAGTTCTAAGATGTGATAAGGCTATGGAGGCAAAATATGAGAACATGTTTAGGGCTGCATGTCTATGGCTACAGAACAGCAACAGACACATGGAGGGTCACATGCATGTCACAAGTGTGTAGCTGGTAACACACATGGGCAAGATGACTTGTGCAGGGCACATGGCACACATGCTATACTGCATGGAGGGATTGGTGGGCAGTATGCATGTGATCACACAGCTAAACATATGAGGCACAGTGATCATGGCCCCCCGACTTCCCCCTCCAACCATGCATGCCCTGCCAGTCAGCATATGTCACCCCAGCACACTGAACATGCCATACACACACCACCACCATAGACCTTAGAGGTGAATTCCACACAACACCCAGGTGCCAGCCATATGGTCCACACACAGGTGTAACCAGAGATGCAGCAAATTTTTAATCCACTGGCAAAGTGGACGTGAAGTGGCCACATCGCATTGGCTGAGCACAACGTGAAGTGGGCAACACAAACTGCTCACTTTGCATTCTCATTATTACTTCGCATTGTCATTATGCCTTAACGCAAAGTAAGGCAAAGTGACAAGTAAATAGGCAGCCCCCCACACATCACATGGCTTACAGTACTGTAAGTCATATGCTTTAGCCAGGCAGGAAGGAAGTGAGTCAGAGAAGCAGTTTCACTTTCTCCTTTGCAGTTGTAGAGGGAGAAGGCTTTTTGGAGAGGAGAGCAGTTTGTGTGTCAGTGTCAGAAAGTGCTTTATTGCTTTTGTGCTTGAAAAACACAGCTTTTTTAAAAGCTACTTCTTTATTTAGTTTTTGTATTGTGTTTGTGATTTTTTTTTGGTAGTGAATTTTTTTTATGTAAGTTTTGTTTTGTTTTGTTTTGTGTGTGTGTGTCAGTGTGTGTGTGTGTCTGGGAGTGTGAGAGTGAGTGTGGCTGCCAGGTGAAGGCTAGGCATTGACTCTGGTTGGACTTGTTTATGGTCGGGGTTGGGGACTTGTATGGGAAGGATGGACCACGGAGAAGGAGAGTTGCTGGCCTGTGGGCATGGGCAGAGAGGGGAATGCACACACGTGGGGGTGGTCATGTATTGCTGGACCACTCCTGACTCTTGAGTGTGGCTCCCCCCCCGTGGAAGCAGCAGCACCAGTGCCACTGGTGATTGCTGCTCATCCACCTACTCTGTCACTACCACCACCACTGGTAGCAGCTGTAAGGGCTTCAGCAGCACTCCCTCCACCACCTCCACAGCCACAGGAGGTGCCCCAGGAAAACTTAGGTGGTGCTTGGACTGTATCTGGTCCCCCCCGCAGCTCCCCAGTGTGGGAGTTTTTCAACTCTGTGGGGGGAGACAGCACAGTTGTGGTGTGCCATCAGAGCGGTGTGCTGATGTGCCGTGGCCCCCAGGGAACACATTTGGGAACCAGTGGCCACCACACCCACATGTTGTACCACCACAAGGCAGAGTGAAAGGCTGCAATGGAAGGGGCCAGGTGTCCATCTGCTGGCCTTTCTGTGGCAGTGGTCGAGGGTACTGCTGGGGTTGAAGTTGTGCCTCACCACCACAGCAAGAGGAGGGCCAGTGCAGCAGCTGCTCCACCACCACCACCACAGCCACCAGCACCACCATCTCCACCACCACCACTACCTGGGTTTCCATCTGCAGTGGATCCCACCACAGTCCCTGCAACAGAGGCCGACATTGCTCTGATGTGGGCAGCCCTGGAGGAGAATAATGAGAGGGTAGGTACTGTGCAGAAGCAGGTAGATACAATCCAACAACAGTAGCTGCAAATACTCACAATGCTGCACCTGCTGCTGGACCACCATGGCATCCCATGGCCACATTAAGGGATTGTTTTTTGGACCCCTCCACCCCAGTACTGTGCTGTACTGTTTTTGTGTGTTTTTTGTTGTTGTTATTTAATAATACACATTTTCCCTTCTGTAGTTGCAGTGCCTTAGTAATGTTTACTTTTTGTTTTGGAGTGCTTGTGGACAATCTGTTGTAAGTAGTGCACATATGATGTGTAAACCTGCATGTGTGCAGTCAGTGTCGTTTCCCCTGTGTGTGAGTGTGTGTGTGTGTGTGTGTGTGTGTGTGTGTGTGTGTGTGTGCGTGTGTGTGTGACATCAGTCATTGTGCAGCATGTTGCAAACATATACTGCTGTTGCTGACTTGTTGCAGGCAGTGTTTATGCTATAAAGAATAGTGAGCAGAATACAGTATATTTTATATTCACCATCATCATCAGTGGACTAAGTGATATGATACTTTTTCAGAGGTGTCTGTCCAGAGTGCACCTTAGTCCCATTATATACTATACTGCACACATAACTTTTAGGACAGCATGTATTTTTTGTGCTGTGATCTCCACAAAGTCATGTATGCACTGTAAGTGACTGAAGTGCACAGTGACCCAATACCTTTGAAAAAATATCATATCACTTAGTCCGCTGGTGCTGATGGTACTAATAAAATATACATCAGGTATTCTTTGTACTCTTTATTCTTGATAATGCAACAAGTCTTACCATATATATGTTTGCATGAAGCTGTACAGTGTATGCAAACACAGAAAAGAACAGTGACTGCACACATGCAGTTTAGCACAACATACTCGCATTGCTCTGTCTTCACACTGTTTGCTAAACACTTAAAATCCAGTTCATGAGTCCCGACACAAAGTAAACATTACTGAGGCTCTATAACTATTTCGCTTGTGAAATAGACATGAAAGAGATTCACCAAGTTACAGTATTGCACCCGATATATGGGTGCCTTACTTCCAAGGGAATCTTTCTTGCTCCACATAGTGCAAATCATTTCTGTGAAAACTGACCATAATTTCATTACAGTGTGTCACATCACAGAGGAATTCCTGTTCATAAAAGCCACCCAAATTCTGCCCCCCTTTCTCAGCAACGTTAGGACGTGATGCCAGGGAGAGCATGGGTGCGTGCTCCATTACAGTGAATGTCAAATTGTCCATCAGCTTTCTGAATGTTTCTTTATGTTATAATGGTCAGTTTGTGGTGAAACATGGGCACGTTCCATGTAAGAAGAGTCTTGTTAGTGGAAACGTTCCCACATTTCACCACAAAGTAAACCTTATAACATAACGAAACATTCGGATAGCTGCTGTACATTCACTATAGAGGGGCATGCACCTGCACTCCCCCTGGCATCACATCTATGCTGAAAGTGAGGCAGAATGTGGGCAGCTTTTTGGAATGGGAATTCTTCCATCACGTGACACAATGTAATGAAATTACGTGCGGTTTTCACAGAAAAGTATTGCACTAAAGATTCCCCTATAAGTAAGGCACCCACATATTAGGTTATGTGCATCACCATAACTATGTAACATGGTGAATCTCTGTAAAGCAGCAGCACAACAATCTGTTGAAAACTCTGACCTATATTTTTTAATGCTATGTTACAACTTTCTTTACTTACATCCTGACTGGAATGATATGAGAATTTCCACCAGTTGAGTCTGCTGTACTACCTTTTTTCACGTGTGAAATAATTAAAGGAGCATTCCTTTTAAACTGGTGCTGACCAGGTCTTTGTCATTGTTTTCCTCTGCTTTTCTCCATCACATCAGTTAGTTGTTATATATCACTTCTGTTGTAAATTAACAGTTATGCAGCAGGCAGTGTTTTATGACAACACAGAACAATATTTATTGAAAAGCAGCTGCAAATAAATACAAACCTGGTCAGAACAATATTGAAAGGTGTGCTAATTGCTTTTCATACATGAAAAAAGTAGTCAACTAAGTAAAGCAGACAGAAATTGTAAAAAGAAGCGTATCATTCAAGTCACGCCTCGGAGGTAACTGGTGGCTGTGGCAATGTAAAGTAGCATAAAAAAGTACAGTTCAAAATTGGCATGACATTCTTGCGATGCTGCTTTAATTGATAATGTCAGTGTGACATCATGAGCTCACAATCACACAACACAAAAAAATGAATCTCCAGAATTAATGGTGCATTCAGTCATGCGTGCAGTGGTGGCACAGAGTCCCCAGATTTTTTTGGCATGCCCAAAATGCATCTGCCTTGTGTCCAGAAAATGGACAAGTGGTAACACAGTAAAATGGGAGTGTTTCAGCACATGCAAAGTCCCCCAGAACTAATGGCACACTCAGTCATGTGCGCAGTGATGGCACAGAATCCCCAGATTTTTTCTGCATGCCCAAAATGCATCTGCCTGGTGTCCAAAAAATAGACAAGTGGTAACACAGTGAAATGGGAGTGTTTCAGCACATTCAAAGTCCCCCAGAATAAAATGATGACCGTGAGCATACTGTTGCTGGTCCAATGTGTTCTGCTAGGTGATTCGAGCAAATGCAATGTGATCATCTCACTTGCATGGAAGAGTGCCCTTTGTTTGTACACTAATAGTAGTCTTGGTGAGTTGATATATATAAATATGTGTTTGTGTATTTTGTAGGTGAGGAGGGGGGTTAACATGGACATGTACTCATGGTACTGTTCTGTATCACAGGTGACAGAAACTGTTGGTGTGCACATTCCAGTGCTCAATGAGAATTATTTGCATTGAAATTGGAAATGGATAACTCTCAAGCACACGAAGGTAAGTATTTTTTGGGGTGGTGGTGAGGAGGAAGCATATTTGCAGGTTTGTCTGTAATGGTTTCTTAGTTTGTTACTTCTTCACAGATTTCATCAGCGTCCTTCTGGAGTCCAGTTGTTAGTGATGGTCATGGTCATCTAATGAAACAACTTCTGCATGTTGCACGTGCGCCCAAGCTCAGGGGAAGGGGTGCCTGATGTTGAAGAACTTTTCTGGATAAGGCCACTTTGACAGAACAACAAAGTATCTGGAAGTATCCTAAACAAAGAAATGAATGACTTCTTACAACTTAATTGTAATTTTTCCCTCCCTGGTTCTCAATCTCAAGTCAAGTTACATTTCAATCCCACATTTTGTCAAGTAACACAACCTGTGTGAAAGTTTTTCAACACTGTCATGGTCAGGGCTGCACAGCTGCAAGTTCAGAATACAGTGCATGAATGATATCTTACAGAAATAGTTTTGGTGACGTACACATGTCACTTTGTTTATGAATCATAGTCAGTCGCATTTGCTGCAGTCTTTCCAAACCAATGAAACGGATTAAATAAAATATTCATACTTACCAGAATGGATTTCACATGGATATTCCATAGGTTTCTCTGTATGGTACAGCTGCAGTACCATTCCCACCGAGTTTTAGTGAAGGAGACTTTTTTTGTTAACCTGTAAAAAAATAAAAAATAAAAAAATAAGTGTACCATATGTGTTTGACCATTGCGGTTCTAAAAAGCTACAGAAAACAAAACATACAACTAAAGGAAGTGAAACAGCATAACAAACATGAGTACACATACTCACTTTATGGTTTAAATATTAAGAAGCCTTGTGTCTGTGGCTGATTGATGTCGTGGTCTGGACGGACTCATGCTGTGTGTTGGCAGTGGCTAACATCAGTCCTGGTGGTGGTGGTCCAGGGGGCGGACAGACTCATGCTCAGTGGTGGCAGTGGCTAACATCAGTTCTGGTGGTGGTGGTCTGGGGGGCAGACAGACTCATGCTCAGTGGTGGCAGTGGCTAACATCAGTCCCGGTGGTGGTGGTCTGGGGGGCAGACAGACTCATGCTCAGTGATGGCAGTGGCTAATAGCAGTCCCGGTGGTGGTGGTCCAGGAGGCAGACAGACTCATGCTCAGTGGTGGCAGTGGCTAACAGCAGTCCCAGTGGTGGTGGTGGTGGTCCAGGGGGGCAGACAGACTCATGCTTAATGGTGGCAGTGGCTAACATTAGTCCCGGTGGTGGTGGTGGTCCGGGGTGGCACACCTCCTTTTAACAACTTCAATTAAAACCTACCAACATTAACCACATCATCATCCTCATAAACAAAGTTCCCTCACAGTCATCTATGTCCAAAGTCTGTCCACTGGGAAATTCTTTCTCCATTGTGTCATCATCTATGTCACTGGTGGGCCATTTCAGGCAGCCACTGCCAGTGCCACGAGGATGGTCCATTTCCACATCATCAAAACCACCATGACTAGGCCGAGGTATGAATACCGAGGTTGCAGTCTGTGCTGGTATGTGCCTCTCATTCATTTTAATGAATGCTAGCAAACTAACATTTGCAGGAGACAGGTTTGTCCGACAATCCCTAACTATTGCACCAGCTGAGCTGAATACCTTCTCAACACTTACACTGGAGGTTGAGCATGTGAGGTACTTCAGTGCCACTGCAGCCAGCTCTGGCCATTCACTGACCTTTCCACTCCAGTACAAAAGAGGATCTTCACTTATTGTCAGATAACTGTTTTCAGACAAATGTGACACAAACGTTCTCTGAGCTGTACTAAGTCCAGTTGTCGATGCATCATCCTGTTCTCACAAATCATTCATTTCACAAATACCCACTTGGGACAAAGCCTCACAAACTGGGTTGATGCCAGCCACTTTGGATGACAGACCACCTGGAACTGCTGTCCCCTTCCCCTTGTAGGATGTGCTTGATAGTCCTGCAGGTACATCTTCAGCTGAATTATGCTGCTGAGGTTTGCTGACCTTGGCACGTGATTTCTGTACCCCATGAACCAAGAGCACCAGTTGACCACTGATATATTTTACCTGTTCAGGCCCTCCCTTCAGTACTGATGCAATTCCATGTTTATATCGTGGGTCCAGCATTGTTGCTATGGCAAAGTTGTCACTACACTGAATGCTTACAGTGTGACTATTCTGGTCGAATACTGTCAGCATGTGTTGTAGCAACATACTGCTACCACTGTCTCCAGCAACATGAAGGCCATGCTGTACATTCACCAATGTCTGTCTCAGTACCCGCAGCAGTGGAATTGATTGGCTAATGGAGGCAGATTCACCACTCACTGCCTGTGTGGCACATTCAAAAAGCTGCAAAATTGTTATTACAGAGTCCATGAGGTGCCACTGTTCCATTGTCATAGACATGGAGACCCCAGAACTGTCACGGCTAGTGTGCATCACAAGATATTCTGAGATGGCTTTGTATTGTTCATACAACCTCTCTGTCATGTATAAAGTGGAGCTCCATTGGGTGACAACTTCCAGCTTCAAGCAGTGCTGAGGCAGGCTGTTTTGTATCTGCAACTACAGCAGTTAGTCACCGGCCTTTTCCGATCATGAAAAGTGAGATCAGATACGTCGGACAATGGTCAGAATTTCCTTTATATCAGGGTGCTGCAGAAAGCCCTGCACCACAAGATTTAAACAATGGGCCATGCATGGAACACGAAAAAAAAACCACCATTTGTGATGCATTTCACCACATTTGATCCATTGTCACTTGCTATAAACCCAGCTCTCAAGGACTGGGGGTTTAGCCATTTGTCAATTTCAGTCAGTACCACGTCCAACATGTTCTTACCAGTGTGTGAACAGGTCACATTGCGCATAGCAATCGTTGCATGCTGTAGAATTCCTGCAAGATTGCTATGGTGACAATCCACCGTACTGCACTGATTATTCACACTACCAACATCACAAACAACCCCCCAGCACCTGCGCCCAATGTGCAGTTATACACAGATATGAACTCCCCGCTGTTTTGCTGCTTGACCACATATCCATACTGAAATGGATAAATGGAGAGGAGGAATCTTGAAGGGCATGTCTTATTGAGTCAGAACAACTCGGGGACAGCACGGGTTGAAAAGTATGTCCTGGATGGGACTTTCCATTTTGGACAGGTACAGTACATGCAGCAAACCACCTGAACCCAGAATTCTCCACAAAGGAGAAGAGCAAAAGATCAGTTGCCAGCATTTCCGATACAGCAGCATTAAGTTCATGTGACGCTGTATGATTGGGGGGTTACTTCAGCTTATGCGCAAAAACACTCTGTAATGTGGGCTGACAAATGTTTTACATGGGGTGTAATCACAAATGGTTGTCCTCTGTGATGAATGGCATTGGCAGGGGGTGGAGTGTGGATGTCTGATGAAGATGGTTGCACAGGTGATGATGACAAACCCAGAAATGCAGTTATTTTGCCAGATTTGCCTACTGGAGTTGATGTACCATTTGCACTAGACATACTGCATTCACCACTACCACCACCACCACCAAAACTGCTACTCTCACCAGCACTGGACAACATTTCAAAGTCATTATGCTCCTCCACCTCATCATGCCTGTAGTAATCATCTGCTCTTATTAGCTCAGCACTACACATGTTTAATTTACTGCTGGATTTAACAGTCATGGAAGAGGATAACATGCTCGCTATGGTTGCTGGTGACGAGGGCGAACGCCCCACTGTGGTATTAGCTGCCAGCTTGTGCTGGGTCCACAGTGACATGTGCCTATTCTTAAGATGCATATGCTGTCCTCCTGTGGCCAGATGGCTCCCATTTTTACCTCAACTCACATGCACATGGCAAACCTGGCAGATTGCGCCTGACTCATTATTTGCATCTTGAACAAAAAATCCCAAACAAGGGATTGTGATGCTCTGCTTTTAACATGTCCATGATGTTGCTTATTTAAGTCCATTATTTTAAGCACTGAAGTGGGGGGGCACGTGATGTTTCAGGCATGGCACACCTGGACTACAACTGACCACCACAACTACCTATCATTATTACTGGGTCATCATCATCAACTAAAACTGGTAAATCACAAGTTTTTAGGGGAGGGGGATTCCTGCAAACAGATTCAGACATGGCCATTTTGAATTTATTTTTCTCCAGTTCCCATCTGGGGTCAATTACATCATCATCATATTCATCAATGTCTGCTTGGATGCTAGCATGTGGACTGCATGTTGCAACAACAGCAACATCATCATCATCATCTACACCACCATCACCTGATATTTTTTCACCACACTGTGAATCACTGCATGGAAAATGCATGACATTAACCGCCACGGTGGACGGAATATCACATTGTATGCTATCATTGACATGATTATCAGAAACGTCAGGTTCAGTTACTGGGATGTTACTGGGAAGTATGACATCATCTACGCTGCCACTCACTTGCACTGCTTTACACTCAATATTTTTGGATACGGTACACTGGTCAGAATTCGAACTTGATGCACCAATACTATTACTACCACCACCTCTAACACCAGTAACACTAACACCACTGGCTGGGAAAACATCATCCCCTCCAACTATGAGTGAAGCTACTGATTGGGCTGTAAAAAACATTGCAGGAGAAATACCTTTCCTCACATCAGCAATGTACTTCTGCATCTGCGTACTACCATGCCCACAGACTATCTTACTGCTAGCTTTGCCATGGCGAGAACCAGCTTTGCTTGCACATCTCTTTGCAGGCATTTTGGGGTATCAACAACAATATTAGAAACAAATTCAGATTTTGGTACGTTCACTCTCTGATTGGGGGGACGCTGGATGTGAAGCCAAAAAAACGACTGTAGCTTCAGCAACAGATAAGAGACTAGTCTGTCACACAATGAAAACAACTTCAGTAACCAGTGGTGCTGATGAGGTCACAAAAACAATCCAATCTGGTAAAAAATTCCTTTTGCCGGTGGGGGTGGGGGAGCACTGACTGCAGATTTTTATGGCAGTAAAAGCAGCAAAACAAAGAACAGATATCATGATCGCAGTACAAAATCAGGCAGCTGCAGTGTCTAGCAGGTTCACACTGCTGCGCCTGCCCTGCAATTACAGTAAGTAGTCTGTGGCACGATAAAAGGTGTTTTATTTGATGTCATGCAACACCACTCACACACACATAGGACAGTTTCTCTACAATGGTGAACGAGTAATGCGTACCAAATTGAAAAGTTCAGTAATATGTCATGTATTGTAATGTAAACAACCCAAAATTATGAACTGCTGCACCAGATCCACACAACACACAATCAGCAAGAACATTTCAACAATCACTGACAATATTACTGTGTGTACATTAACACAGTCAGTTATACAACAAAAATATAACCAAAAAACAAAGAAATTACTATTTCTCCAACTTAAATCTACCTGTACCACAGATACGCCCCTCCTCCAAAGCACACTTTCACTGTCTTTCACTTCACACATTCAGTGTTGTAAATTAACATTCAAAATCCACACAAAAACAAAAACGCTCGATGATATGAGCACAGGAGGGTTTTCTGCAATAAATGAACTAAAGGTGGAGCCCAAAACAAAAAAGCAAAAATGCTATTTTAACAGCTTTTAGAAGGTTTCGATCACAGACAGCACTCAGAACCCACTGTCTCCTACTTCTTCTTACACACACTACCCTGAACTGAGGCAGTGCAGATCAATATAGAGCCCATGTGACCTGAAATCCCATGAATCACTGCAAAATTCACCTTTGGAGTTAAAAAACAAGGTGAAGTGAGGCGAAGTGCATTGATCCCAATGCACTTCGCTTAAGATTTTGGTGGAGTAGTGGTCTGGGAAGGCAGAGTAACGTGAAGTCAATGTTTTCAATGGACTTTGAGTTACCCATTATAATGCAAATTACTCTGCTTTGTGTTTTGGAGCACTCCGCAAATCTGCCTTTGCTCCGCGAATCAGTTCGTGGAGCAGATTGTGCCCACTTCGCCCACCATTAGGTGCAAATGACTGCAGACATAAATGATCACAAATGGTACTGCCCCACAACATGGCCAGACAGATCCAAGTACAGAGGCCATGCTGGCCTACTCCACAGGCATGCACAGGTGACAAGCAGATGCAACTCTGTGGTCACACAGTGCTACAAGGACTGTATAACATGCCATACACCACCAGAGAACACTACATGCAGGACTGTACATGACTGTGTATCGCATACTCACAGCGTAGCAATGGTCCACCCCCAATATCAAAGCCACCGCTTGATATGACCTCAGCAGACACACGACTGAGTGTAGTGGCTGTGAGAGCCTCCTGCACTGTCATGACAGAGACTGTGGAAGAACCCCCACCTGTAGCACTGTGTGAGGCATGAGCCTTGGCCAGTAATTCCTTGCAGCAGTGATGTTCACTATTGATGAACTTTATGTACTCCTGTAGTGTCCTGTTATAGACACCATGTGCATTGACTGACTCTGCCACCTCCATCCATCCCTGTTCCCATTCCTGTTGTGCCCCCGTCTTCTGGAGCAGGAGGTCCTTACACAATATGTAGGCCTTGATTAAGGCAGACAGCTCATCCTGTGTAAAATTCAGTCTTTGCCAAAGTGTGCTTGGCTCAGATGCCATACTGGTGCCTGGGGAACAAACAGACAGGCACAGGGAAAGGTATAGAATCAGTGGCATGCACTGTGCACCATGCAGAGTACCGGGCCAGACACACTGTAACAGAGTAAACACATCTACCATCAAGGCTGCAGTACCTCTTGGTCACCTGTGTGTTGGGGTGGTGCAGGCCTGCTCATTTATGGCAGAGCACATACAAATGAGAGGAGGACTTCCTTGTAATGAGATGCAAATGTCTGGATTGGGCCAAGAAAGCGCAATGGAGCAATTAGCACACCTGGCTGAATATTGCAAATTTGCACCTGCCGCATCCCAATGTGCATCCCGCATTTATTTGTGCACCGTATACTCCAATCACACATTTCTACTGCTGCATGCGTGACAGCCACACATGCCACTACATTGCATGATCATGGAGAACTGACATCAGTATTGGTGCATTGCACAGATGTTACCATGTGGTGCACATGCATGATGGGAGTGTACAGTGCATGGTCACTTACGTGCACCTTACAGATGACTGTGGTTGTGGCATCGGCTGACCTCCACAATATGAAGTTGCAGTGCAGATGCGTATATGTGTATGCGTGGTTGCAGGGGGCATGACCAATGTTTCCCATGTGGCCTGTTGCTACCGATTATGTGTGGTAATGAGCTATGGTACTACTATCTCGCATCCCAATGGCGCATGTGCCAGCCACGCATGACAGACCAGGTGTAGCCTATCATACAACTGGTGTGGCTCAGAGGCCTGGCATAACTTGCATAACAAGATGCCACTGTGGCACTGTAAAGTGAAATGGCATATGTTACATGTACTAATGCCGCTAGCCCTCACTCCCAGAGGTAGGGTGAGACAGAACTGGCCAATCTGGTCAACCTGGTGGTCCCCTTGGAGGGACAGCTCTTTGGCCAAGAGGACTTTCAGGTGGCCAGGTCATAGGTGTGGGCCAACATTGCTAGCACTCATATATATGGTGTCCATGACACACAATGGTGGTGTACCCCATGATGGAATGAACACGTGTTGCCTGTCCCCATCTGCGGCTACATGTGTCATGTACCAGTCACATATGGCATGGGCCTGGTGGCCCACCGCAGTGTCTAGCAGGGCACCATGGTGCACACATGTCACATGTGCACTGTGTGTTGGCATACTGTATGGGCACTGGTGAAGGGTGGTGGATTGTACAGCCCTATATCATGCCACTGTGCCTGTACACTGTACAGTATGCAACTGTGGGGATGCGTGCCTTGTAGCATGGGTGTTTGGTAGGTGTTCACATACCTGCCTTGCACATGGGTGTTTTGGGGGGAGAAGGTATGCTAAGGCATGATGCTAATTGTGCCCTTGTCATTGTGTTCCAATTGCAGACAGGGAGGAGGGTAGTCAGGCTTGGCTGAACACATGCTGGCATGCAGACGACGGTAGGAGGCAGACCTGGCAGATTGGGCAGAGGGGCTCAGCATGTCTGGGGTCATGCTGAGCATCAGGTGAGTGTGTATGTGGTGTTACATGTGTCATGGGGCTATGGGGGGGTCTGCAGCACCCATTGTGGTCCATGGCATGTGGCTTGTGCATGCACATGGGATGCAGGAACCACATACATGTAGCGGCTGTGTAGTGCTGAATGCTGGGTATGCATTGCTGTCAACTCCTGTGTACCCTGAACTGTCCAGTGTATCTGGACATGGATATAGGCAAGCACCACTGACCATGCAGGGTATGGCATGGGGCCATCAGTCATGATGCACCCACTGCTACGTATCCCAAATTGTGTGGTCAAAGGCATGTGTGTGGGCCTGCACCACATGCCACTCCCCCCTCTGCTATGCAGCATGGTGTTGGAATGCACAGCAAATATCCATTAGTCCACATCCAAACACAGCACCTCACATGCTGCCTGGCACACATTTCCCCATTGTTGTTGAATGTGCCAATGCCACTGTGGTTTGGTACAGATCACATATGGCAGTGTGTACTGGCTGCTACTGCCACAGCAGGTCATTGGTGTTGCCATGGCCAATCTGTGTGTGCGACACATGCATGATGTGGACAGTGGCATGCTACAGATGGTGTGGGGCTGCCCTACTGTTCCTGCTTCGGGCACCATTTGTGGTCTTGCCCCTCCACACACCACCAGCACTGTATTGCATCCAACACTGTCCATGGCAGTGTGTAGCCATTGTCCACTGTTCATGGTTGACTGTTGTCTGTTGTCTGTCATCCAGTCATGCTGGTCCATACCACCGTGTCACAGAGCACCATGCGTGTGCCTCACAGATGTGGGTTTGACACCCCTTGGCCGTTCAGGTGACACAGCACAAGTCGCTGTCTGTGTTGCTGCCACCAACCATTGTGCAGTGAGTAGCCAGTGTCATCTTGGCCCACCGTGTTGCTGGGCCATGTCCATGTGAACCCCCTCCATTGGGCACCTGGACAGCACCTGGACTCTGAGACTGCTGGCCTACATGATACCTTTACTGCTCACCCTATTGTGTCTTTGGGTCTGTGGGTCCCTGGTCATCACTGTGTGCTACTGGGAGCATGCTAGGGTGTTCTATTGATGGAGCAAATAGGTCTGTGTGTGGTGCCCTGCACCATCCAACAATGTATTACAAAGTGGGGACTTCTGCCACCAGTCCATGTGTGCCTCATGTGCACTGGTACATCCCAGGGTGTTGTTCCAATGTGCAGATATGGCCACTGCCATTGCTTGTGTCCCTTGCAGTGGCCACCTCCATCCACAGTGTGTGGCTGCATGTTCCAGACCCTGTATGCCTGTTGTGGGCAGTGACGGATGTCAGCTGCTTGGTGCACCCTCTGTGGCAGGGGCCTTGGCATGTGACCAGCATGCCTACAGAACCCTCTATCCCATATGGGCTGTGCATGTGTGTGTTGCCATGAAGTACTGCAGGCAGTGCCATTGTGGGTGGTCTACAGTTGTGGCATGCTTGATTGGCACATCGGGGACAGTGTTTTGGTACATGCCCATGGACATGCCCTATGGCAGGGCCCTGCCAGTGTTCCGCAAGGGTGTTTACCTGGCACTAACATGTTCGTGGTCCTGTGTGTGTCTGTAACCCCTCCATGGCTTTACGCCAGTCACCTGTAGGCTGCCGGCATGCTGTCACCATTGCCTTCCCCTGTGTGGCCACCTGTGCTGTCATGCTCAGGCCCACTTGTCTCTGTGTGTTCTCCAGGTGTGTGGCAGTTGTTGTTGCACCACACATATGTGCACACTGCATGCTGTCCATACATGCCTGCATGTGTGGCCTTTGGTGGACAGTTTAGAACATCTGCAGTGTTGCCTCTGGTACACCTGTGTCAGGGGTTGCCCACCCATGCCCATCACACACACACGTGCCTCTGTGTGTGGCCAGTGTACTTTTGTGGGGACCACTGTGCCTCTGCCACATGGCCGTGTTGAACACATCCAAAAGTCCCTATGCCAAGTCTTCTTCATGTCCTGCCCTGCCATTGCCTGTTTCTGTACCCACATCCTATGCAGTGTACTATATGTAGCACATGTCCATGGCATATCACCTGTCAGTATTGCATATGGAAGTGTGGCGGCCCTGTGCACTGCCCCTCACTTCTGCATATCTGCATGTCACCATCATTCCTGGAGGGAAGGGGCATTCTGTCTGGGTATGGCTGACTGTTGGCTCTGAGGCTGCGTTTTCTTTGTCTGTTTTCTCCCATAGGATGTGTTGCCAGCCCAGGGACCAATGTCAGTGTCGGAAGGACCCAGGGACACCTTTACATAAGAGGGAGATCAGCCAGCTCAGAGGACATCCTGTGGCCCATCTTCAGTTGGCTGGGTGTTGCTGTGCAGGCTACCAGACTACATCTTGGGGCACCCCACCCTAGATGTTCATGCCACCTTGCTGCTGTGGCACATTAGCTGTCCAAAGGCCCTGACCATCCCACGCTCCCACCCAGGCCCCATTTCCTGTATATAGTTCCCCTCTGCCTCCCATGTTCACCATTTCCCCTCAATCCACCATTGTTGTTCTACACATAGTTTAACCCATATATTCATACTATTGTACTGTATTTTCTTGTAACTATAAATATATTCTGTGTTTTGCACTGGTGTTAATGGTTCCATCGATGATTGCATAAAGCTTTTATTTGTGTTTGACATGGCTGTGTGTGTGTTGCTTTATTCCATTGTTATTGTTGCCTGTTGTTTGGCACATGTGGCCCACATCCCCAAGGACATCACTGCACATGTGTGCCTGCCGTCACCTCACCCAACACACCCTGTTTCCAGGCTGTGGCCCCCCTACACTGGTTGCATGGGGTTCTTGTTGCAGGTCCTTGTGTCCCTGCCTGCTGGTTCCCTGTGGTGGCACTGTACCCCTCTATGCTATTGTCATTAGCCATGTTGCTCTATCCTGCACTATCAGTGACCATGTTTCACTGTCAGTGTGGGCCCCTGCCCCCAGCCATTCTGGTGCTATGCCAGTGGTGCACTGTGCCAAGGTTCTGTCAGGCACGTTGGCACTGTTGTTGCTCTGCTTCAGCGTTCAGCCCTATCCATTGGCATGGCCATTACTGTGATACCCTATCCATGGCCCTATGTGTCAGCAATGGCTGGTGTGCATTGCATTCCCCATGGTTGGTGACATCTGTGTGGTGCAATGTACTGGGCACTCGGTGACCCTGCTTCAGAGCATTTTTGCCACTGTGGTGTGCCACATAGCAACATAGAAACATAGACTTTGACGGCAGATAAGGACCACTTGGCCCACCTAGTCTGCCCATTTCCCTACCTAGAGAATAAACTGCAGATCCTATTTAACCAACAGCGTATTTCTTCCTACCCCCCACAAAAATTGCCTTATGTCTGTCCCATGCATTCTTGATTTCTCCCACAGTTTTAAACCTCATACCCTCCTCAGGAAGGCTGTTCCATGCATCCACCACCCTCTCTGTGAAAAAATACTTCCTCACGTTGCCCCTGAGCCGTCCCCCCTCTATCTTCAAATTGCGTCCCTTGTTCTTGCACATCTCTTTTTCTGAAAGATGCTGTCCTCTTGGACTTTGTTGATTCCACTGAGGTACTTCAACATTTCTATCATGTCCCCCCTCTCCCTCCTTTCCTCAAGGGTATACATATTAAGCTCCTTTAGCCTCTCCTCATATGGCTTCTCTTGTAGACCCTGCACCATTTTAGTTGCCCTCCTCTGAACTGCCTCCATCCTGTCTATGTCTTTGCAGAGATGGAGTCTCCAGAACTGGACGCAGTACTCCTGATGGGGTCTCACCAACTGTCTGTACAGGGGGATGACAACTTCCTGTTTTCTGCTTGTGATGCCTTTCCCTATACATCCCAGTATCCCCCCAGCCCTCCCTACCACCTTCTTACATTGCTTGCCAACCTTAAGGTCATCTGATATGATTACCCCAATGTCCCTTTCCATTTTTGTTGTTGTTACTACCTCCCCCCCCATTGTGTAATCTTCCCCTGGGTTTTTGTTTCCAAGGTGCAATACTTTGCACTTCTTTGCATTGAATCCAAGCTGCCATACTTCTGACCATTACTTCAACCTTGCCAAGTCCCTTATCATCCTTTCCACACCTCCTTGTGTATCAACCCTGTTGCAGATCTTTGTGTCATCTGCAAAGAGGCATACTTTTCCTTCCAGTCCCTCTGCAGTGTCACTTATAAAGACATTAAAAAGGACTGGACCCAGTACTGAACCCTGCAGTACCCCACTAGTAACCCCTCTGTCTTCAGAGTGGACTCCATTTACAATTACCTTCTGTGTCCTGTTGTTCAGCTAATGTTTTACCCAGGCTACCACACTGGGACCCACTCCAAGTCTGGTTAATTTGACTACTAATCTTTGGTGTGGGACTGTGTCAAATGCCTTGCTAAAGTCTAGGTAGGCCATGTCCACAGCCCCACCCTGGTCTACTACTTTGGTCACCCAGTCAAATAAATCATTTAGATTCATCTGACATGACCTTTCTGCTGTGAACCCATGCTGCCTTGGGTCTTGTGCCCCACTGGCCTCTAGGTACTCAACAATTCTTTCCTTCAGAAGTGATTCCATCACTTTCCCTACCACAGAGGTCAAACTGACAGGTCTGTAGTTTCCTGCCTCTGTCTTGCTCCCACTTTTGTGAAGGGGAATCACATCAGCCTTCTTCCAGTCCTCAGGTACCACGCCATCCTCCCATGATTTGTTATAAAGGGTAATCAGTGGTGTCACTAGTTCTCTGCTTAATTCTTTTAGAATTCTGGTGTGAATTCCATCTGGCCCCATTGCTTTATCCACCTTCAGTTTTAGGAGTTCTTTCAGAACCCTTTCTTCTGTGAAAGGACTGGGATCAACCCCTCTCCAGAGTGCTTCTGTTAATTGGATTAGGCACCTCCCCCACTTCCTCTTTTGTGAATACTGAACAGAAGTATTCATTCAGTATCCCTGCTTTTTCACTGTCACTCTCTGCCCACCCACCATCCATTCTATTTAGCCTCACTATCCCTCCCTTTATCTTTCTGCGTGCCCTGATATACCTATAAAAGGTTTTATCCTCCTTCTTAACTGAGTTGGCTATCTTTTCCTTAGTTTGTGCCTTTGCTATTCTGACTATCCTCCCTGCTTCCTTCTGCCTTAACTGGTATAGCCACTGTGCCTCCTCTGTCCCCTGGGGTGCTGCTGTATTGCGCCACCACCCATCCTACATGCATCAGTGCATCGGGCTCCTTTCACTGTTTGTGCACCACAGTCCGTGCCTATTTTGTGCAGTTTCCCATATTCAAAAGTGCCCTGTTCCACAACACATTTTCTGTTGCGTGATCGCGCATGTTTGAGATATTTAGCCAGACATACACGATCGCATCTTACAGTGCATCTTCTGAATATTTTGTTGTTTTGTGATGGTGCATTTCAGATGTGCGGTGCAGGCACTTGTGTGATGCTGCCAGCCAATTTTGAATATGGTGCCCATGGACTACAGCAATGACGCCATCTCAGAAAGTTACTGAGACACACAGTTTTGGAATGTGGCTGGCATGCTAAATTCATAATGTGGTAGTATCATATTTTTAGAATGTTTGTTTGTTGAATTTTGTTGACCCGGTAAGCCCACTGGGCCTAGAAGTCCCTTTTTCAGGGGCAACCGGGGTGGAGGGGGGATACAGGTGATAAGCAACTGAAATTGAACCAGATTAAGCTGTTGGTGGTATTTTTAGTGAATGAGGGAAATTTAGCTAGGACACTGGGGAAATTCCCCTACTCTCCTGTAGGTGGATGGGCTATCAGATGTAATGATGGCCACTTTGGGAGAGACTTCAGAGAAGGAGGTTGATCGCTTGGTGGGAGACAAGGCCACTCCGCCCACCGTACTGCTGCCGGAGGCTGTTCAGGTTGAAAGTCTGGACACAGACTGTGAGGAAATCTTTCATGAAGCTTTAATCTCAACTGATGAGATGGATAATATAAATGAGCCAAATAGAGAAATCTATCAAAAATACAACAAAGAATCAGGCGTGTTATGTGCTACAACCCAAGCTATGTTACAAGCACTGCTGAGCGAGGAAATCCTGCTCAAAGCAACCCCTAATGCCTTTGATGCACCGAGTGCTACATTTGACAGACCGCCGGAGAAGCCTGACAGCAGAATCAATAACGCACCTCAGTGGGAGTTCGCACAAGAAAAGGGTGAGTCAACAAAACTTGTTGCGACAAAGTTACTATCGGGGGAAAATGCTAACTGCTCTGTTACAGCTGGCAGATCTAACGCTGATGTAAGCGAGTGCCTAAAGCCGAGGATTTCCTCTAAAGGTGATTCTTTTGAAAAAGGTGAACCTACGATCGCTAAAGACTGTAAAAATACCGTTGTTCATAAAGCAACGGGTGATGGGTATTCTTCTTATGATCCAAAATCTTGTCTTATTAAAGAAGTTAGGTTTGTGTTTAAATTACCTGACCACTGAGGGAAAACCTCTCAGATATCTAACCCAGTGATTTATCAAGGCTCAGATAAACAGCAATAGGGGGAGTCACAGAATTTAGCTTCTCTTAAAGAATACTAAGTTTCACAATAGGAAAAATTATGGGGGTAAGTCCTATTATACGCCCTTCAACTCCCAAGGAACCTTCTAAAATGCAAGCTATAATGAAAGTAATGGGGAAAGAAAAGGATTCAACAGTAATCCATGATGAAAACTGGTCTTCACAGAAAGCGCTCCTGGAGGCAGGCTGGGAGAAAGCAGCCAATGGATCTTGGTCTTCAGACCCCATGTGGGATTCTACTTTTGACTTTCAGAATGCTTCCCCTAATTGGAGGCCTAAAACATCACTCTTACAAAATACTGACAAAAACTTCTACCAGAATGCCCCCGAGACTCTGTTTTAATTCTTAATATTGTTGTGCCTCCTGAAATGGATTATTAACAGTTACCACACCAGAGTAATGAAAAAACTTTTTCTAGCAGCGATAATGGTGATATGGGGAAAGGAAACTCCTCAGATATTAAGAAGCCACTAATGTCTGAACTTTTCTCCCAAGCAAAATGAGAAGCAGCCCCTAGGCGTAATGCAGTTCGCATACATTATAAAGCGGGAGTAGCCGAATGAACTGACAGATATTATGTAGGAAAATGTTTGATAAAAGATTCACTGCATTTTACCCCAAGAGATGTGTTTGCTTTTATAAACATTTCCAGAGAGGACAGTTTTGATATAAGTTTCAGAACATCATATGCACTGGACTTATTTTGGGAATGTTATGGTCAAGTCAAGTTTTCCCCCACATGGACTCCCTTTCTAGTGATTCCTTTGACAAAACCATTAATTAAATACGTAACTATAATATTTAGGAATGAGGGAGTCCATGTGGAGGATATCACATATTGGCTGGTGCAAAAATGTGAGGTCCCAAGTGAACCTGAACCCATTTTGGATTCTGAGTAATTCTGGACAGGGGGCTGGAAATATAAAGTCAAACTGAGACAAACAGAAACAGGAGTGGAGCACATTCCAAATTCCTTCCTATTAGGAAGAGATGGGGGGGGGTTGCTTTTATGGCAGTCAGCCTAGAGCATGTTGCAAATGTGGATCAAAAACCCATCTGTTTAGTGTTTGCGACCAACCTAGATGCAATAATTGTAGTGAAATTAGACATGTAACAATGCAGTGTGTGAACATCACAAAGTGTGACCTTTCATGCATTCAGGGACTGCCCCATGGCAGCAAAAAATAAAGCTAATTGTATAAACCTGATTCATTGATTCAGAAAGCCCAGGTGACTGCCTCTAAACAGATAGCAAGGCCTCAGAAGAAGCCCTCTAGTGCCCAACAACAAGCTGACAAAGAAGAGTCTCAGCCAGTTGCCCCCAAATTTGGTAGTGAGTAACAAGTACCTGTTAGAAGACGGTGGAAAGGAAATCAAGGAAAGTAAGGTCCCGGAAGTGAATCTGGAGGATGTGGAGCCTTTTGAACTTTTATGTTATAGGGATCCAGATAGTTCAGCATTAGCCAAGGGCCCATTACCCCCCAGAAGGTCCTCTAGGCATATTAAGATTAATTCTTCCCCTTCCACCACGTCCTTTGAAACCCCAAATTCCTTCGCTGCACTTTTTATTAATTGGGGTTATTCGGAAATGGAGGTTAGGGTCTCAGGCTCTCAGAAATCTGTTCATGAACCTACAGAACGGCCAGCAGAAGAATATAAAGAGAAGAAAAAGAAAAGGAGGAAAAAATGAATAAGTGGAATAATGAAAGTTCAGAAATGGGGCTCATTAAACACTCACAGCATATTAAACAGTATTAAGAGGCAGGCTATTTTCCAATATTTACATAAAGATAATATATCCGTTAATTTTTCACAAGAAACATGTGTGGTAGGGCGCAGGTGTAAGTGGGCAATCAAATACCAAAATACATCACCAGTTCTTTTTAAAGTTCCAGTTTTAATTAAATCTTCTTCAATAGTTGTTTACATCAGGACAAATTCAGTACAACAGAATGATCTGGCAGCTTAATCTTCCATTTAGCACAGCAAATATTCACTTCTTGGCTCCTTAGAGCACCTTCAATAATGTCCTGGTATGTACCTCCAGACCCACAAGCAATCTGATCTACCTGAACATGTGCTCAACTTTTATACGCTGAAAGGGTCAGGTGACATTTTAAACCCCATCCCTATATTTTATTTTAAACAATATTTCTTTATTTACTAGTTAATATTCATTTTACCTAGCCTATATATATTTAAGTAAACATCAGAGCTTATATTTAAGTTCCAAAATATATTTATATCACTTTAACACACACAATTTCTTTCTGACGGTCAATAAGCACCACCTACTTTGAGCTACAACATAAATGTAATGGGAAAGCGGCCGCCCAGCTCTTATACAAGGGCTTGGAGCCAAAGGTGGTGGGATTCAAAAGGCTAAATCGTCAGTCACAGTACCAAAACCCTTGCTCTACAAAAACCCCAGGAAATCTACAAAACACCACAATCCCAACAGAGAGGGCATGTCCCAGGCTAAACGCTTTATTTTAAGGATACTAATCCAATACAGAAAGTATTTAAAAGCTTAATTCCCCACACGATAGTGTGAACATTCGAGCAGCCGTAACAACTACCGGCTTTTGAACTCACACTGCCATGCTGGACCAAGCAGCTTATTTTAACTAACTAAATCCATGACTTTTAAAAAGAAAACATTTACAAGGGACAAAGAAGGGAACAAAAGGGTTCCCAACACCACTTCAAAATGCAGGCAAGCCCACGGAAACACTGCAGGGCAAAACAAAACGTTTATGGGGGTATCTTAAAACAACCCCTTCACTTTTGTTACTTAGAGGGCTTTATTATTATTTACATAGGGCTACCCTGCATGCATTTTGTCTGAAATAGCCTGCAGATAGAAAACAGCTCCAACCCTTCATTTTCCACGGGGGGGGACAGGACGCTTTTCACTCCAAGCAGCACAGCTTCCCCCCTACGAAACAATATTCAACCCAATCTAGCCTGCAATAAACATCTCTAATAATATATTTAGTCCATGAACAGGTGGCTATATTCAGACCCATAACCATAATGGTTCTCCATTGCAGCCAGAAAATATCACAGAGCCTATTCGTAGCCCAAGTGTCTCATAAATTCTGCACATAACTAATCTGCTTATGGTTCCTTTAAATTAAAGTGGTCTACTTAGCTGAAGAGGGCAAAGCAAACCATAAAGAATATTTTAGAAGCGGCAGCTTAGGATAACCAAAACCACAGATCAGCTATCGACTCCCTGGTAACATACTTGTATTTAAAAAAATTAAACTTCAAACCTCCGATAAGACAACATTGACAGTGTCCTGTAATTTAAACTGACAAAGCCCTTTTCTTTATACTACTTAGCCCTTGTCTCAAAACAAGACAATTATAATTATACTGAGTTTCTACTACCTTGATGTTCTTACACAACACCATTTAATTTACGCAATGTATCCTTCATTCATTGAACTTTGGTGTTTGCCCATGTCTTTTCTAACATACAGGGGATGAAGGAAAATATCTAGCACAAATGATGAGGCCCCCAATCTATCACAGAACCACTCTGTGACACTATGGATGTTTGCAATAGATCAGATTACCTCTTTCAAAAGGGACTGGCCATGGGGACCCTCATACTGGTCCTTTGGCAGGGATTGTACTGATGGGGTGGGTATTTTGTTTAATTCATTTAACTTTTCACTACACAAATTGATTGATCTGATCCCAGGAAGGGTCTTAAAACTAGATAGAAATTGGAATTCAATAGATTGCAGATTTATTAATTTATACAGTCCTCAAACTAAGGTTCTCAGAATCGAGTGTACAAAAGCAATTCAACTTTACCTAGTAACCTCATATAGGATTTTGTGGGGAAGAGATTTTAATTGCAGCTTACGGTTAAAAAGTCAAAGCTCTAAAAAAATATATTGCAATTCAAATTCTCTTGAATCTATTACAAAACAAGTAGGTCTAACAAATTTCCTTCAATTCCTGAAATCAGGGCCTGAATACACATTTACAAAATGAACTTTATGTTCCACAATAGACTACATGTTTATTTCCCCTTCAATTCCCAAGGGGTACTTTAATTTTATTCCAGTAGAGTTCTCGGATCATTTATTATTACAATACACATTTGGAGATTCTCCCATACCAACACACAGGAAGATTAGATGGAAGTTAAATACTTCCACCCTCTCAAATAGCCTTGTAATAAATTCAGTCAGGGGCATTTTAAAAGCCCGGATTTCAGTGTTTTTTTCATATACAGACCTCGGAACTTGCTGGGTAGAAACAAAATCTGACTTAAGTCAATGGTTAAAAAAATATGGATCGTGTCAGAAAGATTATAGATTTTTTTCTTATCTTAAACTCTATAAACAGTTGCAACACATTATGACACTTGCTAATGTGTCCAATCTTGATTATTCAGAGCAAATAGAAATTCTCAAAACCAAGATGAGGCAATTCTAATACAATAGAAACAAAACACTCCAAGACCTAATTACTAACCATACCCAAAAATCTGTGATTGGTGACCGCTTCGAATATTGCAGAATAATAAAAGAATCAACATCAATGGATTTTTTTAATTCTATGAGGAAAAGAGTGGAAAATGAAACAGAAATGAGTTCAATTGTAGAACGGCATTTTAAATCCCTATACCCAGAATCTCCTACTGATAAAATGGAAATTAGTAATTTTTTAGGCCCCTCCCCCCTCCGTTTCGCCAAAAGAAGCTATGGCACTTCAAGAACAATTTACTATTTCAGAAATAGAATCAGTTATTAAAAACCTTAAGGAAGGAGTCTCTCCAGGGATAGACAGACTCCCTAATAAATTTTATAAAACATTCACATCTGAATTAGTAGAATGTTTATACTTTCTATTTCAATTTTTTATGCTTAAGAATGCAGTGTCAGTTTCTTTTGCAGATGGTTTAATAATCCATATCTATAAATCAGGAGATAAGGGAGATATCAGAAACTGGAGGCCCATTACAATCTTAAACTCAGACTATAAAATATTTACCACATTAATAAATAACAGATTGAAGTCATATGCGAATAAAGTTATTTCACCTTGTCAATATTGTGGCTTACAAGAAGGAAGAATTCAATCTCCCATTATGATAATAAGAGATACTATAGAACATCTGTCCTTGGAAGGTAAGACAGGATATTTAATTTCAGCGGACATAGAAAAGGCCTTTGACAGAGTGGATCGCACCTTTTTGTTCTTGGTTTTGAGATTGTTTAGGATCCCACATCAGATTGTGTCAATTATAAAAGCATTATACACATCGGTTAGGGTATTTCCTCTCATTAAAGGAGTACTACATTAAATTACAAACAGGAGTTTGACATGGTTGCCCACTAAGCCCACTCTTATACATATTTTCATTAGAACCTCTTATTCAATCACTATCCCTAAAGCCTAGGTGGGTAGGGATAGGGAGGCCAAAGGAAAGTTTTCAGGTTCATATCCAAGCTTATGTAGATGATGTCTGCTTATTCTTTCAAGATTATAAACAAATTCTCTGTTTTTTTACTGAATTTGGTTGATATGCAGAAGTATCAAATGCTAGGATTAGTATGGCAAAATCAAGAGGTCTTATTCTAGAAGCAGGTAAACATTCTCCCCTCAGCTACAACAATATTTCAATCTCATCAGGACCCCTAAACATATTAGGCATCCAGTTTGGTCCTCAAAACCTACCAGAAGAAAACTGGGATCAGGTGTTAAAAAAATTGAATTAAAAATAGGTAGATGGAGACAGCACAAATTCTCAAAGTTTAAACAAATTCATATAATTAAACAATTTACAGTACCATTCCTGCAATATGTAGCCATGCTGTTCCCCATACCATCCCAATATGAAACAAGACTATATAGTTGTTTTTTCCAGATGCTCTGGGGCAATCGGTTAAATCCTGTAAAACAATGCTATACTTATTTAGATGAGAAAAAGGAGGATTAGGAATGCTAGATCCGATCATCTTTTTCCATGCCTTTTTCTTTACCCAAACAATAAAAAAATGCTTACAAAACTGGACAGCAGAGAAGACATGTGGATAGGGAAAGTACTTGGTCGCTGTTTTTTAGTTTGGCAAACAATGGTCCTGAAACTTAACCCACATATACATATTCCAGCATATTTTTGACCTGCAGCTCAAAAATTATATAAATGGCAGATGTCCAAGAATCAAATTAACACAAACACAGTAAAATCATTATATAAAGACATCATGTGTAAAATCTACCCACAGGAGCCAAGCTTTAAAAACTGCCCTACCACTCAAAATTCATAAATTCTAGCTCAACTAAACAATAAAAGACTTACAACTCATATGTGGGAAACACAATGGTTGATTATGTATGGACGACTAAACATTAGGGGAACAGCTAAATATAAAGCTAAGGAGGAAAGAAACTGCCCATTCCTGGAGTGTATTAACCAGGAAGAAACGATGGAACATATTTTACTAGACTGTTCATATGTGAAGGAAATATGGAAATATGTGGTGCACAAATGGAAGTTACATTGGGTTACAAATTTAAATTATGACATCTTGGTTCTAGGTATTTATCCCCCCAGTTTGAAATCCTTTAATCATAATACATTAGCAGTCTTTTTTTGGATGTCTAAAATTGTGTTTATGGCAAGCAAGATGCCAGTGGGTAATATATCAGAAAAAAATTTCATATGAAGGCTTTTGTCAATTAGTTATGAATGAGTTACAAAAAGTATATTTAAATGACAAGCAACAGTTTAATTCAACCAAAGTCACAGCCTGGTGGAAAGGGTTTTCTCATATTATTAAGTACAAATGAATCTGTTTATGAAAAAAAAAAATAATATAAGTTAAAGCGATATGTAAAATTGAAGTTCCCAGAATATTGTGATTTATTTTGTTTACTGTATTTTTTCTTTTGTATCTTGTCATGTGTTTTTTTATTAATAACCCCCCCTGCTCTTTTTGATAAGTGCCATGGTATCTTTAATATCCACCTGAACTACCACCAATCTAGGCAGATGGGACCTTGGTTTGATGTCTCATCCGAAGGATGGCACCTCAGAAGTGCAGCACCCCTCCCATGCTGCACCACAGTGTCAGTATTGGGACATCAACCCAAGTGCCAGATGTGGGAACTGAGCCCACAGCCCTCTGGTCTCCTGGCCTCAGAGACAAGTGTGCTACCTACTGAGCCACTGACACTGCAATGAATGTGGCAGAGATACACTATTTTGAAATATGGGAGACACAGTTGTGGAAGGTAGCAGGAATATGTAATTTCATAATGTGTCATGGATGCATAAATTTGGCATGTGGTAGCGATACACAATTTCAAAATGTGGTTGGGATGCTTTATTTCAGACTGTGGTGGAAACGTGCAGTTTCAAGAGGTGTGACCAGAATCTCAGAATGTGGTGGTGATGCAGTTTCAGAATGTGGTAGTTACATTAGTCATATGCAATTTCAGAGGCAAGGATGCATCATTTTAGAATGTGACTTGGACATGTAATTTCAGAATGTGGCAGTCACTCATTTTTAGAATGTGGTGGGGATGCACGGTTTTGAAATATGGAAGATGCACATTTTCAGACTGTGACAATGAGAGGCAATTTCAGAATGTGGCAGCGACACACAATTTTGTGAATGTGGCAGTAATGCACAGTTTTGGAATGTGGTGGTGGCACACAGTTTCAGAATGTGGCAGTGGCACACAGTTTTGGACTGTGGTGGTGCTGCACAATTTTGGAATGTGGCTGCCATGCACAGTTTCAGAATGTGGCAGTGTTGCACAGTTTCAGAATGTAGCAGTGACATACAGTTTCAAATTGTGGTGGTGATGCACAGTTTTGGAATGTGACTGTGACATACAATTTTGGAATGTGACAGTGGCAACAAATTTGGAATATGGTGGTGCACAATTTTCAAATTGTGGTGGTGATGCACAGTTTTGGAATGTGGTGGTGGCACACAGTTTCAGAATGTGGCAGTGTCACACAGATTCGGAATGTCGCAGTGGCACACAGTTTTGGATTATGGTGCTGGTGCACAGTTTTGAAATGTGGTGGTGGTGCAGAATTTTGGAATGTGGTGGTGGCATGCACACTTTTGGAATGTGATAGTGGCACACAGTTTCAAAATGTGGCAGTGATGTGCAGTTTCAGATTCATACTGGTTCAAAATGCCATGCCAACAATGTCGCAGGGAAAACCATGCAACAGTAACAGTGCAAGTCCCCAAGATACCCCCCAGAGGAGATTGTCTTAATGGGGGGTTTGAGAGGTACAGCCCCCACAATTGGGAGTGTGGGAAAGGAGCCCCCAACAGAAAGCAAATATTTCACTGTATTTCTTTGTTGGTCACTGTTTTAACAGTGTGGTATAGTGCCGAACTGGTTTATTATGCAACAACATGACCCTGTGCCTTTCAGATTGTGGTGGTGGCACACAGTCTCTGAATGTGGCAATGGTGCACAGTTTCAGAATGTGTAGGTGATGCAGTTTAGGAATATGACAGTAACGCATATGTTTGGAATGTGGCGGTGGCACACAGTTTTAGAATGTGGTGGTGATGCACAGTTTCAAAATGTGGTGGTATTGTCCAGTTTCAGAATGTGATGGTGACGCACAGTTTTGGAATGTGGCAGTGGCACACAGTTTTGGAATGTGGCAGTGATGCACAGATTCAGGATGCAGCAGTGATGCACAGTTTCAGAATGTGGTAGTAGTGGCGCACAGTTTCAGAATGTAGCAGTGGCACACAGTTTCAGAATGTGTAGGTGACACAGTTTGGAAATATGACAGTGACGCATATTTTTGGAATGTGGCAGTGGCACACAGTTTCAGAATGTGGTGGTGATGCACAGTTTCAAAATGTGGTGGTAATGCCCAGATTCAGAATGTGGCGGTGATGCACAGTTTTTGAATGTGGCAGTGGCGCATAGTTTTGGAATGCAGCAGTGACACACAGTTTCAGAATGTGGTGGTGATGCACAGTTTCAGAATCTGGTGGTGATGCATAGTTTTGGAATGTGGTGATCATACACAGTTTTAGAATGTGGCAATGATGCATAGTTTCAGAATGTGGTGGTGACGTGCAGTTTTGGAATGTGTCCGTGAAATGTAGTTTCTGGATATGGTAGTGATGCACAATTTTGGAATGTGATGGTGAGTTTTGGAATGTGGCACTGAAACAACTTTGGAATATAGTGGGGATGTGTAGTTTTGGAACATGGTGGGGATGTGCAATTTCAGAATGTGACGGGTATGCATAATTTTAGAATATGACTGGGATGCACAATGTTGGAATATGGTGGGAAATATGATGAATGATTCAGAAATATGGTGGGTGTGTACAATTCTGGAATGTGGCAGGGACAAGCAATTTCAGAATAAAATGATGTGCCCTGTCACATTCTGATAGAGTGCATTCCTACTACTGTATATTCCCAAACTGAGAATCTCTGCCAGATTCCTTGATGTTTGTCCCTGTCACATTCCAAGATTGTGTGTCCCACCACATTTTGATATGGTGCATCCCTGCCACATTCCGAGACTCCATGTCCCCCAAACATTTTAAAATTGTGTACCACCTTGACACTCTATATCTAGGTTTAGTGCTGCATTCTAAAACCACATCCTAACATTCTAAAGTATAGTACCATGCATCTGAACATTCTGGTAATGTAAGCAGTGCATCCAGCCCATGCCAGTTTTTTTTAATGATTACTACTGCTACAGTTTCTTAAACTTTGGAGAAATAGGTCCTATAATGTTGCTGACAGGAAGGACTAGGCTGTGAGTTCTGGTTATGACATCATCAGTGGTTCCTCTCTGGAACTAGCTTTTTTGAACAGGGAATGAAATCAGGATTACAAAATAGATCATATCTTTAAAATGAAGTATCGTAGAAATCTAACTTTTGGTATGAGATTTATTGGGGGTATGGTGATTCTAATTCTGCAGTGTAGCACTTTTGGCCAGACCCCCTCTTTCAAATTTTTTTTTTTTGTTGTTGTTAACTTTCTTTATCCTCCTGTGGCAGGTCCTCCCTCATCATTCACCAACCTACCAGATTCGGGGTCTTTCAGGGGCTTGTAGCACCATGTGGCCCCAGCAGATGCCCAGAGCTAGTCTGGAGGTATCATCCTGGGTGGCCCCCACTTTTTCCTCCATTTCTCCTGTGGTCCTACTCCTGAGACCCCCAGAAGTGGTAGTGCATGTGTGTGGAGGCACACATTCGCACCACAGCTCCAGATGGGGTCTGCTCCACTCTCCCCTGAACGGCCTAACGCTGAAGGTCCTCAGAGAGATGCTGCTTCTCGGGCCTCCACCAGAAGGCGGCCAAGCTCTGAGCCACCTGCTACCCCTATCCCTGAGGTAGAGGTCCACCTGTCAGCAGCCTGCTCTAGTCCTCTCCTCCCCCGGCTGACCTCCGGCGACCCAGGCTCATTCCCGAACCCAGGTCGCCAGCATGGCACAAGGTGTGGCATCCAGCACCTCAACCCTCTGCACCACCAGGCCAGCTCAAATGGTTTTAAACTCACCATGGAAGTCCATCCACACTTGTGTGTATTTCTTGAAAGCTGTTTAAACACGGTCACACCGCATCCACCCTACAGCCATGTAATGGTTAAAGATGTCGACTGCCACCATAGTCATCAGCATGTATCAGTGCTGCTTCAAGAGAAACATGGACTGATCTCCTGTCCACATTACCAGGTAAACCATGTTTAAAACCAATTTTAAGACTAGGTCCCCTACAGGAGTTAAACATGTAGAACTATTGCATTCTGTAAATCTGAAACAATATTTTTGCATTAGAATCAGGGTGCTTGGGTGCAGTGCATGGGGGGAGTTGACCTCCCCTATGCACCTGAGTTGTTGGCTGGTTGGACCACTTGCTCTCCATAACCGAACAGGATTTGCCGTCTTGAGCACTGGGGAGCCAGTGACTTGGTGAGGCTCTCCTAAATCCCCACAGGGTGCCCTTATGGTTATTTTTGGGGGGGATTGTAGTTGCAGATTGTGGGGAAGCAGGGGTAGCTGCATGCTGGGTGTATTGGTGGAAGGGGGAGTCCCTCCTGTAGTGATTAGCTTGCACACTCCAGCCACTGATATATGTTCTGATGTGAGGATTTGGTTGAAAACTACAGCATCAGTTTGAATATCTGCCTCGTGACTGAAGAATACCAGTCGTGGTATAGACTTGACTATTTTGGTGGAGTGGCTACTTTATGCTATTTGAAAGTTGAAGTTGTTTCAATTGGGATCCATGGTTTCATAAAGAATCTGAACTGAGAACGGTGGACTGCTTCCGGGGTTATTGAATGACAAGAGAAATTTTCTTTTTACTGGTTAACTTTCTCCACTGCATGAGAGGCAGTAGGGGTGACTTTTATACATTTAAGTGGAGCAGTGAGAGGACTCCAGTCTGTTACATTTTCTTTCTCCCCTGTGTAAGAGGCAGTGGAGGCGACTGTTCTGGACATTTAATGCTGGAGTTGTGAGAGAACCTCAGCATATCATATCTAGTTCATTGTTATTATTTTCATATATTATAAAAAGTTTTTGGAATTATTATTTATTTTGGTTAGTTGGGAAAGTTTGGAAAAGAGGTGGGGGTATTATAGGCTTATTGTTATTAGAAGATGTATTGGTCTGTTGCTCTTCCAGTCACGCACTACTCCCATGCCGAACTACACGACCTCTGTCCCTTTTATTACCTCCCCTTTGCCGGCAGAGGTTTATAACCAATATAGGGATTTGAGTATTGCTAGGAGAGGGGGTTGGACCAGGGCCGTGGGCGTCAGAAGGGGAGAGAGCGGAGCGGTCATATTAGGGCTGTATAGTCCAGGAGACACCCTGGGGTGAAATGGTCTCTAGATCATGGCTTGTCATGTCTCGTTACCATACCCAAGGGGTCCTGTAATTCTGGGCAGACAATCTGGTCAGCCCCGGAACCCCATCCGACTCAAATGGTGTTATGCAATGCCAGGTCTATTAGAAACAAGATGGCTATTATTGCTGATCTTGTTGGGACAACTGACCTGGCATGCATCACCGAAACCTGGCTTGATGACAACATATGCCCCATTTTGGAAGCGGCAGTCCCAGATGGGTTTTCGGTGATACACCACTCGAGATCAGACTGCAGGGGCGGGAGGGTGGCTATCTGTTTTAGATCAGAGTTGGGCCTTACTGTTGTACCAATAGAAGTGGCAAGATCATTTGAGTCTACCGTAGTAGCAGGTATGGGCTACAAGATCATTCTCATCTACCTTCCACCCGGGGGTGAGAAATTGTTCCTGCAGGAAGTGGCAGACCTCATCATTGATGCGGCATTGGAGTCACCCAAGCTAATGCCCCTGGGCGACTTCAATGCCTGGGTGAATGACAAACTCTCGCAGTTTGGTCAAGACTTCCTCCAACTTATGTCTTCATTGGGGTTCACACAGGTAGTTGCCTCTGCTACTCATAATCAGGGTCACTCACTTGATCTGGCCTTTCTCCAGGGGATCGAGTCCTTTGATTTGGTGGTAGAGCCAGTCATATACTCCAATCACTACACAATAAGATTCAAACTCCAGCCCACCCCCATAGGCTTGCCCCTGTCGAAATGGTCAGATACTGCCTATTGCAGGGTGTTACCCCAGAGGGTCTTTTGGCAGTATTAGACCTGTTGGGAATTCCGAGGGCAGGTGGGGATCCAGAGAATCTAGTTCTGGCCTATAATAAGGCTATCACTGGGGCTCTGGATGCCATTGCCCCAGTCCGCGTTCATCCCCTCTCTCTTCACCCTCAGTCCTCTTGGTTTGATGGGACCTTGAGACAGTTGAGATGGGTGGGACAAAGGCTAGAGCATCACTGGTGGAGAATAGCCCTTGATGCCAACTGCCTTAGATTGATCGATCATTTATCAAAGCTATCAATCAGCAATCTCACGTAAGAAGGCAGAGTTCCTATCCGGTGAGATAGCTGCTGCTCTGAATCGACCGGCTCAGCTCTTTCAAACCATAGACAGACTGTGCAATCCAGCCTGTCTACAAGTTCGAGGGGAGCGTTTTCACAAGATTAGTGTGATGAGTTTGCTCATTTTATTGCAGATAAGGTGGCCAACATCAGGGCTGAAATCTGCTCAGCACCCTCTATGGGAGTTAGTGGTGGTCAGTGCAAGGTTACCACCCCTCAGTCATCCTGGAAATCTTTCAACTGACCAGAAATAGAGGACATTGTGTGAATTGTTCAGAAATTGTGGCCAACTTGCTGTAGTTTGGATCTGGGCCCTACTCGCCTACTGTTAGGGTATACAGAGATCATTGGCTCGATCCTTGCAGAGATTGTTTGGTGCTCTTTAGATTTGGGAGAGTTTCCTAACTCACTGAAAGAGGCAGTGGTGACACCTCTTCTGAAGAAAGCTCCTTTAGACCCAAGCATCTGTGCAAACTACCAACCTATCTCTAACCTTTCCTTTGTTGGGAAGGTGATCAAGAAAGTAGTTGCGCTGCAACTGGAAAACCATCTTACCATCCACGATGTCTGTGATCCTCTCCATTCTGGTTTCTGGAAGAGACATAGTACCGAGACTTCTCTGATTTGGGTGCTCAATGATCTCTTGGTGGCAAGAGACCAGAAACGCTGCTCCATCTTGGTACTTCTGGATCTCTCTTCAGCATTCAACACTCTGGATCATGGGGTTTTGCTCGAGTGTCTGAGGGTCATCTGTGGACTGGCTGGTTCTGTTCACAGATGGTTCCATTCTTGCCTAGCTGGCAGGTTTCAGAGGGCAGTGTCAGGGATTTTTCCTCTGAGACATTCTCTCTGCCAAGCGGGGTGCCTCAGGGCTCGGTGCCACCCCCCATGTTGTTCACAGTGTATCTGCTGCCCCTCAGAGACATTGTAAGATGATATGAGCTGAATTTTCAGTGCTATGTAGATGATACACAGCTGTATCTGTCTTTTGCACCTGACCAAGACAGTGCGCTCTTGATGTTTAACAGCTGTCTGGTGGAAATCCAAGGCTGGATGAGGTCTAGTCAGTTGAAATTGAATTCTGGGAAGACTGAGGTGCTGGTGGTGAAGCCAGGATGCCGGATAGAGAGGTCAGTGGTAGGGTTATCACCTTGACTTTGGATCGATGCTGTACAGCTACCCATCTCTGAACAGGTGCATAGTCTGGGCTGGCACTGCTGGCTCAGGCATTGGCAGTCATTAAATCTTCCTTTTATCATCTTAGGAACATTGCCAGAATTAAGCACCTTGGTCCATCTGATGATTTGCCCACATTGACCCATACCTTTGTGACCACGTGCCTGGACTACTGCAACTCTCTATACCTAGGGTTTCTGGGGGTTGATGTCCTCTGCTTGCAGCTGGTGCAGAATGCGGTGGAACGACTATTGACTGGGGCTTCTCGTACCAGTCATATTACACCTGTGCTGTGCGATCTGCACTGGCTGCCTAAACAGTGGCAGACCACCTTTAAGGTCAGTTTTATGATCTATAAAGCCCTACATGAACAGGGACTGGGTTATCTGCAAGAGCTCTTGGTTCCTTACAGTCCTAGCTGACCTCTCAGCTCTGCTGATATGGGGTTGCTAAAGGTTCCGAGGATATAGTTGAAAACATCTGGTACAAGGGCTTTTATGTTCACGGCACCATCCCTGTGGAACGCTCTACCTCATCAGATCAGAGAGTGCGAGACTGTGGAGAGTTTCAAGACCAGTTTAAAGACATATTTATTTAAACAGGCTTTTAATATCTGAAATATTGTGAATTGGGAGTTTTTTAATTGATGCTGTTGTGTATGTTTTATGCAATTTTATTGAATTGTTTTAAAATGTTATATGTAAAGTACTTTGGTACCTGAATTGCGCTATATAAATAAAATTATTATTATTATTACATAAGTTATAAAAAAAGGGATTGCATGATACAGGAAGAGGCACAAAAATGCTAAGATACATAGAAGTATAAATAACAGTACCATAAGTACAAGGTGCAATGGCAGACACTAAACAAGCAGTTACACAGTATCGAAGGTGGTAGCAGAAGGGGAGTAGTAAATATAGAGGGATGGGATAGGCATGGGCACAGTCCAGGAATCCTTGTCATATTTAAGGGGCGGGTAAGACCATGGGGAATGGAGGGGAAAAATGATAAGTAGCCAGTAACGACTTTGTCTTAGCTAGATGGAGCCACTGATTGGATGAAAGAGCAGTCTAAAGGCATGAGGATGGAGGGAGCTAGGTACAGTCACAGCAGTCAAAAGCCAAGAGATGTTGCCAAAGTGAGAAAGCGCAAGAGTTAGCATAAAGATGTTTGGCTGTTTTTTTGGAGGAGGGACACGTTTGGGTCTGTGGTCTGGCGATTTTGTGCAATAAAATGTCTTTTTTTGCCTAAATCCTGAACATCGTATAACTGTTTTTGAGACCTACTAAGATACGAAGCCATGTTTTTGCTGATGTTCCTGTTGTGAGTACTTTGCTATGGCTCTATCGCACATGTTTTTAGCCACCTGGTTGTGTCTTTAGTAAAATGAGAGTTTGAAAGGGCCAATTTTTTGTGTAGAGGAGACTTCAACAGGCAGGCTATTTAGCCAGTAAGGAACCCTGTACATGAAGGCCCTCTGCCCCATGGAAGTCCCATTGAAATGGATCTGGAAAGCAGCTTGTGCAGAGATTCTGGTAGCCCGGGGGATGGGAGAAGGCTTTAGAAGATGGACGGTAGCAGAAGGGGAGAGACTGGAGGCTATCATTTTGGCTAGGAGGCATGCCTGGTAGGTGAGTCTACCCTCGAAGTTTAACCAGTTTGCTTGCTGATATTAATCACATGTTTGAGTGAGCCTGTCACCACCAACCACAAGGCAACAGACTTTGTTCAGGGTAACTTTAAAGCGAGCTAATGCAGTATCAACTGCAGAGCTGTAAATTACTATGCCATAGTCAACTATGGACATGACAGAGCATTAACCTGATATACAGTAGTATGTTGTTAGGGACTGTTAGGTATAAACAGCTGTACACTCAAAAATACTGTCATACCACAGTTCAAATGTCAGAGCAATTTGTTTTATCATAGCAGGGCCATCATACTGTGGCACAATTACTTACAGATGCCAGGATTTTGTGTCAAATAATTTCCCAAGTGCCATTTTAAAATGTCGTAATTTCACACTTCAGAATAGCTATGCTAAAACATGGCTACAGGGGTTTTCTCAAAAATAACCTCTGATAGACAAAACTTCATCTCAGAACAAGAGCATAAACATGGAAAAAGAAACTATTAATTCAGATGAACTCACTGATATGTTTGTATTTTTTGTGACATATACTATACAAAAATATAGGTACGGATAACTAAGTTCAGCAAGGCAACCATTTCTATCACGGTGTCTTGATGATATCAGAGTACTGCTTAGTAGAAATTCTGAATTAGTGCCGTTTTAAAAAGCTGTCATTTTACACTTCAGAACAGCTGAGCTAAAATATGGTTACAGGGGTTTTCTCAAAATTGGCCTCTGATAGACAAAACTTCATCTTAGAGCAAGAGAATAAACATGGGGAAAGGAACCATTAATTCAGATGAACCCACTGGTATGTTTGTGTTTTTTTGTGATGTATACTATAAAAAAATACAGATATGGGTAACCAAGTTCAGCAAAGCAACCATTTCTATCACAGGGTTTTGATGACATCAGAGTACTGCTGAGTGGAAATTCTGAATTAGTGCCGTTTTAAAAAGCTGTCATTTTACGCTTCAGAATAGCAATGCTAAAAATATGGCTACAGGGGTTTTCATAAAAATAACCTCTGATGGACAAAACTTCATATCAGAGCAAGAGACTACTCATGGGGAAAGGAAAGCATGTATTCAGATGAAACCAGTGGTATTTTTTTGTGATATAGATTTGTGCCACAATAATGTTTTAATACAATGATTTGGCAAGCTGGTTGAAGTGTCCCAGCAAATATTGAGAGGTCAGTCAAGTCAAATTCTAAAAGTTTGCACATGTAGCCAAATGGTTCTGCTGTTTATCAAATGGGTTACAAACAAGGTCATTTGGGTAATAAAATGTATGTGTTACTGGGGATCTACTGGCAGGGTGACATCCTGAGAATAGTGACAGTGTTGACAATCATTTGATGCCAAAAGCACAGCAAATTGGAAGGCTATATGAGTATTTTTGTTCAGTGATAGAACAGGTAAACTGAGGTTTTTCTATTGATGGGAACACAGTGGGGGTTTGTTTTACAGTGAAAGCAGGTATGATCCTGTTACAAACAATATATTTTTATTTGTGAGAGGCATGTCCTAGACAGAAAGCTGATATGGAGACATGTGGGAGTTTTCTCTATAAAGGACCTGCCTCACTGTGAGCAAAGGAGGCGGCAGTCAATGCGTAATTCTACAAGTTGACCAGTGGTATTTGAAACTGGAAGGGGGGAGAACTCTAAGGTGTATTCACGTTCTCCAAAGACAACAAACTGCTATTTCCATTTTTTCACCTGTACATTTGACCTAGCTATAGGAAAGCTAAGTTTGTGTTTTTATGGTTTAAAGGGAAACACTGGTCATCTGAGCTTTACTCTCCATTCCTACCTTTTTCTATTCTAGCTCTCTGTGTTCCTTGACTGCTTTTGCCTGCTTTGGCATTATGTGACAATTTCTCTTTAGACCCCCAGCTCTCACCCGGTGTTGTATGCCATGCTGCTCGGCTATAGGCAGAAGCGCCAAGCTGAGTGCGGCCATGCAGTACAACATGGAGTGACTCAGCCCATGTGGAACACTGCAAGACTCTGTGACCAGGCTGTTTGGATTACCGTGCATGCATACAATATTGTGTGTGCTTCTGTGAGTGCACTCTGCCACAGCACTTGTACCTGCAATGTGTCCCCACTGATGCAAACCACGAGTACACCATGGTTATGAAATCACCTGGGTTAGCAGTGGGTTGATGTTTTAATTGTTTCCACCATGCCTCTCTGAGCTGCTGTTTTTGTACACACTCATCAACTAGTAAATCTAGTTGCTTTTGTTAGCAAATTGCATGAGCCGAGTATATTTTTTCAATTTGTCACAGATAACTAGGAATGACACCTATGGGAGGCTGCCAGTATGTTTACTGCTGTTTTATCTGGTCAGCGATGGTAATTAGGTAGCACTTGGATGCCATACCTATTAAGCCCTGCCATCCCAAATTCCATTTGCTTTCTCAGATATAGTGTGCCAAGCATCTAGCGTATTTGTTTCTACACATTACCTACATTGTCCTGTAAAGACCAGCTTGCATGTTACACCTGTTGACCTGCACAGCACCTTTGAACCAATCATTGTGTGCTCATTTGAAAACTTTGTCTGCTTAGGTACTACCACCTCTTCCCCTCAGACCTGACCTGTTCTGTCCCCCCTCAGGTCAGTGTTCAGAGCACAAAGAGAATTTCTGCTAGACTCTTCTTTATTCCATTTAGAGAAGTTACAGAACACAGGAGAGAGAATTGCTGAAGAAGCCACTGTCGCTGCCAGCAAGCAAACCACTTCCACCAAGCCACAGTCCAGATCCAAACTGTGTTGCTTGTGCCAGCCCACCATCAGCCCTAAGAGACAGGGAAAACTGCAAAACAAATTTGCAAAAGAGCTATCATTTGTTCCAGAATCAAACTCAAAGCACTGATAGCATCTGTGAGCCATGCATGTCAGCTCTCCACCTGCCATGTGCTACTGCACAGGACAGAAATAGTACATGTCCAAAGCATAGCCAAGACAGCCTGTCCACAAAGTTTTATTTGCAATTTTATTTATTTATTTAATTTGTTTTGCTTTGTTTGTTTTTGTTTGGCATCACTCTTCTCTAATTTTGGTACTGTGTTCCTGCTCTTTTGTGGTTGAGCCCATCCCTCACCCCCCCCCCCCCTTGCCAATGCTGATCAGAGTTACAACACGATTAGCTTTCTAACAGTATCTTCACTAGTGCTAATTGACAATCCACCACCACCACCACCACCTGTTGCTCTCAGATTGCTGGCCCAAGAAGTTAGACACTCGGCCTTCTGTATCCCCATCTGCAAGCTGCGTGGATCCTCATTCCCAAACAAAACATTTCACCCATGGTCCTGATTTTTCCCTACTCCAACAGCACCGATCGGCATTCTCTTTGGAAATTGAGTCTCCACAGGCTCCCCCACCCGTACCCATGCCATCTTAAAAAGTGTTTCACTTTTTCTACTGCTCGCTAATGTGCCCCCCCATCCACCACCACGGTGATCTACAGTCGATGCAGTGTGTATGCTAGGGTGTGCAACCAAGTGCTATTACCTCCACCCCACCACCACTGGTGATCACCGATTGCCCACCAGTAATCCTCACAGTATGGACCCTATGGACTCATGATATTGTGGCTATAGTAATGGCTCATAGCAATGTTGGCATAATACTGCTTTTGACCCAGTATGCATTCAGGGCCAGTCGATGATGTTCAACACTGCACACAAGGCTAACAATAATGTAGTGTCCCTGCTAACCCAGTCCACAATATGTGTTATCCAATGTAAAAGTAATGTCAATGGCATGCTACTGAACAGAAATCCTGTTTGGGAGTATTTCCACATTCACGGCCGGTCCATTAGTGATCATGGTGGTGGTTGTCCTGGTGGGAATGGGGGGGGTGAGTGCGTTGTTTGGTGATCACCATTAGCAAGCTGACATCGATGTGTACCAAAGATTATGATTTGGTATTGTAAGTTTAAGTGCCACAATATGAAATTCCCAACAATGGAACAACATGGGCAAAGCAGTCATTTTCAGGGAACAACACAAATAATTAAAAAGGGAGTGTATTGGTGTTGAAAGTATACAACATTGTTGGTCTTCAGTTTTTATATACAAGCCTCACATATGTCCTACCCTATTTAGTAACTTTAGTAACTGAGCTCCAGACCAAGCAGGCTAACAATATTGTATGTTACTGCAAGTGAAGAAAAATACCTTTACAGTATGATACTGTGCAACACAGATAATGGTTCCATTGTGTCTTTATTTTTTATTTGGTTGTTGCACAGAGCACACATGCACAATTTTTCAGCCTTGCCTCATGGCCAAAAGTGCTAGTTTAATTCCAATTGTGGTGTAGCGTGTGCCACTTACAGACTCGATGGGTATATCAGCACTGGTCGCATGACCACTGAATACATAGTAATATACCTTTTGGAGCAGATCTCATTGTTTAGCTTGTTAAGAAAGAGTGACAGAGTAACAATTAAATTAAAAAATAGCTTGCAGATAATGATCAATTGGCTCATCTTTTTTGCTCACTTTTACCACTTACTGTGATACCGCAGGTCCTACTAGATTGCCAGATGTCACTCTCTCTTCCATAATGGTAGTGTTCCCTTTTGCCTATGCCATGCTTTCATGAATTCACCTACAGTTTTCCATCCCAAACAATGACGCTGGAATAGTGTTGCAAGCCTGCAACCCTTTCCGTGAAGAGATACCTCACAGTACCCCAGAATCTGCCAACCTCCAGCCACATATAAATACCACATGATCTTGAACATCTTTTTCCCAGAAATATGCTACCCTGAAGGAAGGTAGGAATGTCTTCCATGTTAAGAAGTCGATTGCTACCAGCAGACCACGGCACCGACAGGCAGGAAACAGGGACTGGGCATGGGTGTTGATGCCATGGAAGGGAGGGTCAGAACAACACACTACAACTATGGGACTGCTGGGGGCTGGGGCCTGGTTTACTGTCTGGAAAGGAGCTGTGACTGGGGGGTGGATTTGCTACCCAGGGAAGGGAGGGCAAACCACTATTTGCATGCATGTGGGCAGGTGGGGGTGGCTGCATTAAGTGACTAAAATAGAGCAGTGGTCGCATCCTGGGGCAGTTGCACTTGCTGCCTGAAGACATGTTGGCAGTGAGGGTCAGACCACTAACATGTAGTTGCAGTTATGACACAAGGACAGGAGAAGGAACATTTTGCATCTTTATATAGCATTGGGTAAAGGGAGGTATGTCCGGTACATGACTGGGATTGGGGTTCAGTAAGCAAGTGTGGGAAGGAATAACTGCACAGCAGGGAATGGTAATTGTCCATCGGCAGTTGGTGCAGGTGGGTGGAGGCAAACATGACTGATGGAAACCAGAAAGCATATAGTCACATTCACGGTTTGTCATTAGGAGATTATGGGGTTGGGAGGTGGGTAGGTGTGTAGTACATTTGCAATCCGTGGCACATATAAAACAATTTCATAGCCAGGGTACTGCAAAGTATGGGTTACAGTGTAACACTGACAACTTTGAAACATGAGCGATCCAGGAATAACTTTGGTAAAAGCAAAAAAAAAAAAAAAAAGGTTTTATCAGTGTTGAGGGCATGAAAAATAGTGGGTCACCAGTTAAGATATATAATGCCACTATAAATGTTATGGGACCATACTGTCAACTTGATGAGACGGCGAGCAGCGATTCATGGCAGGGGGCTGACATGGATTATTCTGCAAAGTGCATGTAAGGGCATGGGGGGGGACTAGCACCACGGCAAGTGCCTTAGCAAGGACAGTCAGCAGTTGGGATCAAGGGGGAGAGGGGTGGCAACTATCAAAATTAAGAGTTCAGCCAGAGTCTCAGAACAGGATGTGCATGCGGGTGCATTCACAAACAAGTGAGCCCAATCCCAGTGGCATGCATGCATGCATACAAAGAACATCTGGTGCACAAAGGGCGAGCAGAGAACATGACAGGCTGCATCGGGAGTGAGGACACAGTGGTTGCTCTAAAATGGACTTTGAATCAGAAAACAGCACAGTAAGTTGAACAAAATTACTGAGATGAAAGAGCATCGTCAAGAGGACACTTCTGAAATATTCAGGAACTAGAATAGCTGGTGTTTCTCTTTAACTCCTTTTATTTTCAGTGTTTTCTCCTGTAAGCATGTTTGTTCTATTTTGGCCAATGTGTAAACATACTGTGTAAATAATGGAGTTCTTATTTAGCACAGTATACATACTGGTTGTGCATTTTAATAATAGGTGTATAGTTTGTAAATTTCTGGGGTAATAGTCATTCTAAAGAGGCACACTTAACCTAGTTTAAGCAATTAAAAAAATATATTCTTTCCAGGTACAGGGAAAGGAGAGAAGCAATGTTTGATAAGACAAAGTCCACACTTCACTTTGAGCAATCAACTTTGGCTTGATCCAGGGGGGACTGGTGACTGGGCTCAGAGGGTCCCAGTGTCTGGGGTGCACCACTTTTGCAGAGGGACAATTGTGGTCACAAGGACACAGTGAGGGGCAAACAGGAGTGAATATGTGTGCCAGTCAGCTGTGAAAGGGGCTCTGGTTGGGGTGTGAATGGGTGGGTTTGTCACAATACTATCACAAATATAGGTATTGGTAACCAAGTTCAGCAAGGCAGCTGTTTCCACCTCAGGGTTTTAATGACATAAGGGTAGTGCTGTGGAGAAATTCTGAATTCTGTCAGATTGGAAATCTGCAGAATTTAATGGGAATTAAACACAATGAGGTCATGCACAAGTTAAGAAGGCACTGTAAACAAATTTAGAGTGCGAAATTCAAAACAGATGAAAGGAAATTGTTCTATGTGCACAAAATTGTCAGTTTTGGAAGTCTCTACAGGAGTCTCTGGATAGTTTGATACCTGTTACTGGAGCAACATATATCTTGTGCAAATATTGTATAGTACATAAGATTTCAGGGCCCCACACATCCCTTCTTTAGGTGAATATGGATATGTGAGGCCCGGAAAGCTTGTGTATATTGGCCCAATAACAGGCATACTGTAAGACTATTCAGTGATTCCTGTTTTCCATGGACCAGTATGGCTAAAAATCTCTTTTAACTATGGAATTCTCTACCCAAATTACTAGTGACCTGCTAAAAAAGGATACTTTTAGGAAAAATTTATTTATTTTATTTTATTTGTTGACTGGGCTAGCACACTGAAAAATAAGTATTTTTTTAGGAGTATCCCAGAGATGACAAAAGCAGCTGAAAGATGATAATCACAGTTAAATTACAACATTATAGAAAATACACTTGTAATATGCAGGTATAAACAGTATAAAGTAATTTCCATACACTTTTCAATGTAAAACACATATAACTATTGCATACAGGCTTAACATGTAAGTGTTATTTCAACCTAGTTTTAAAAACCATATGGATATTGGTATCTTGAATAGTATTAGGAAGGTAAGGTCATTCCAATATTTGGAAGCAAAGAATGTGAATGCACGCTGACCTATTTGTGTGTTAACCTTAGGTATAGAGAGCAAGTTGTTTTCACCAGATCTCAGATTTCTAACATTTTGTGTGAAATGTGGTAAGACCAACAAAGGAGAGTCAGTCTCCTAATTTTATCAACCAGGCAACAACATTGATATTGTCTATATTGTTCAGGATGGTATGCCGTTAGCATGGTGAAACCCTGATGGCAAAATCCCTTACAGTGACAATTTCGACAAGTTTCAAAATTGTCGCTGTAAAGGACCCACGTACAAAATTTCTCCCTTTTGCCGTCCTTTGCCCTCCCCTTCAAACCAACTCCAACTCAGAGTTAGTTATATTAAAAGGGGGGCATGGTGGGCAAAGCCCACACATTGGGGGCTCAGGGGACTCAGCCCCCTGAAAGAAAGCACGCAATGTCTAACAAGTGAAATTTTGCCTGTTGCCATTGGTGATTTCGCTATGCCGCACATCAACAAATTCATTGTCGATGCAGCATGGTGGAATCATTCAGGATTCATCCACCCTAATAGATTATAAAGTGTATAGCAATGTATTCTATGAGAGACATTTAACACAAAATAACAAATATTACTGTCAGTACAACCATGATGTACCAATTCAGACTGTGAGATTTTCGAAAAAACAGACAAATAATATGTCACAAAACATCAGTTTTCCTATTTGTTACTATTCTCCTACTGATTTACTGTAACTGTATTCCTGTAATCTTGGTACTGAATCTATATTTCACTGTGCTCTGATTATAACTAATATGAGTACAGCACATCCACTGCAGTATATTTTCTTTCTTAAAATTCTTCTTGCTTTGTCTTGTCATACTCTGTAGATAATGTAAAATTACACTCAGCTATGTGTAACTAATTCCTAGTCACTTCTGAAAAGGGACTTGCATGTCTCAGTGTGCATACCTGGTTATCAAAATTCAAATACAGAAATAAATAAATAAACAGTTATTTTCTGGGCATAAATCACATTGGACTCTACTACTGAGAAGTGGGGAAGGTAGTCAAGATGGGTCACCAGCCTAATACTACCCTACATACAATAGTATTTTAATTGTATTCATTTTGAAAAATTCTGGCTAAGTTTGTGGAATCTCATCAGAAGTGAGATGGTAAAATTCTACTGTGACACGATTTTATGTCATTGTATAGTTCTGCATTTTCCCACTGAACTCTTTCTGTGGCAATTTCATACAAATTTTGTGGAAGCAAGGTGGTGAATTTTATCAGAAATACACCCACTTGCTTCCTAATGACCTTTATATAACTGCCTGGGGATCCATTAAGATGCCATGATGGCCTTTTGTCAGTTCTGAAACAGTGCCCAAATTCTATCATTTATGCTGACATAAACTTCATAACTGCATTTCTTTGTCAAGGGGGTTCATATTTCACAAATGCTTCCATTATTCTGTATGACAGTTCTTTTAGTGAAAATTAATTCCATGGATAGTCCCACCATGTGGTTGTCTTCAACATAGAATCTGCATGCCATTTGAACCGTCCGCCCCCCCATGCTTTTCTGTCATACAGAATTCATAAGGCATTCAAAAGTGAAAGATCTCATAATCTGTTACAGTTTTGTTTTAGTATGATCTAGCAGGCAATAGTTGTTTTAGTGTGTGGGGGATGGTGGGGTTACAGAGTGACTATGCAGATCCCTGCACAGTCCAGTATCAGCTAGCAGTCAGCCAAAGAAAGTCACACAACTGAAGTCTGTAAAAGGACTATAGTGCAATTTATTGAATTCTTATTATGTGTGCAGTGCTGGCAGTGGCTGATATTTTTAGTGATTGGAAGTTGTGGCTTTTATAGCAGAAGTGTGAGTGTGAGGGCTTTCTGTATCCAACCCAGAAACCACCAGCACAGGAGAGATAAGCACAAGCTACTCTAGTTGAGGCTGTCAAGGTATTTATAGCTGATTCTTTGCTGTCTGTCAGAATTATTCGTAGTGTGTGCTACTCTCACTTCCGCAAGGAAAGAATTTGTTTTCTCCAGTATTACTTGTTAGCACATATCAGGAGACAATACAGAAGAGCAGAGCCAATCATTGACATGGGCATGGGTATGATAATATGCAGTCAAAAAGTGGTGCAAAAAGGGAACTGGATGCCCCTCAGCCATCTGCTGTATCTGCTACACTGCCCTCTGTGTTTCGGGTTCTACCTCCTCCACTAGTAGTATCAGTGGTGCCACAGGGGACTAGGAGAAGGGTCATTGGTGGGATAATTAGCAATGTTGAGATCCATCATGTTAAAAATTCAGCTGCTAATGTAGTGGCAATGCTGTTGACCCAGTTCCAGGGTGTCACTTGAGCCAGAGTCAAGAGAAACAGTGGAGGAAGAGTCTCAGTTGGAGATGTTAGGAGAGGAGGAAGATACAATGGAGGAGGCAGTACAAGTGGAGGAATATTAGCAGGAGACGGAAGAGGAATATTTTCAGGAGGAGGTACTGGAGAGTTGGAACACTCACATGAGAAGATTATAGTGGTTGTTGTAGACAGTGGTAGCCATCATTGTGCAGCACTGTATAACAAAGCAGAAGAGGTGGAGATGCAGATGGGAGTCTGTTGAGGGAAGCAATGATGTTCATGATCCACTGGTTGATACAGACTGACAGAGTTCCCTGCAAAGCATCCACAACACAAAAGGTCACTTTTCCCATTCAGAGAGAGTTCAAATTAGGAGGAGGAGGAGGATCAAGGGGAAGGTGCTGGCCTGACATGTGAAATAGATCTACAAACAAGAGAAAGAGAATGGTGCAGGATAAGGCAAGGTGAAAGAACAGAGACAGTGTTAAGTGAGGTAGTGCAGGAGGAGATTTAAATGTGTATGAGGGTGAAGAGTGTACTGATACAGGCCAGTGATCCCCATGGAAAGACAAGAGCTAAGCAGCACCCCCATTTCAAATGTCTTTGTTGATTTTTATATCACTGACAAAAACTATGGAGTGTGGCAATATGCCAAATTTGCAAGGCTAGAGTAAGCCAAGGTCCCACCCGTATACCATTGTAAGGGTGTGATTAGGGTACCATAATGTGGGTACCATAACAAGGTTATGAGTGACAGGGGCATTCTGGATTTCAGTGTCCCGCACTCAGTCTGTGTTCACATCGCTCACCCTTCATGGCATGCCTGACCCAGAGTTCATTACATACAGTTTAGGGTGGGTGTGGGGGGTGCAGCCCCCCATGCAGGGAGTGGTGGGGCATAGGCCCCCACAGAAAATCATGCAGACACTATGCAGTCTGCCTGGGGGGGGGTTGAGCAATTCTGTGCCACTTACCTGTCGCACTACCCTTTGGCTTGCGCTCTCATTTACCGAGCGCTCTTTGCGCACTGGCATAGGTGAACTGGTCCCACCTGGGGCACAGCTCTGAACTACTGGACAGTGTAGCAACAATGGCATATTACTGAGTGATGCTGGAGGACCAGTCCATGCTGACATTTTTATGATTTGTGCTACTTCTCTATAATCAACACATGATCATTTCTGGTGTGCACTGAAAACAGCCATCTCCAAATGATAGATTTTAATTTTTAAGATTAATATGTCGCCTATCTCATATGTTCTGTTCCACTGTCAAAATCTCACACTCTCAAAAGTGAAACTAAAATGCAAGCATGTGTTGAAACAGTGGAATCTGAAGACACTGATTAATTTGTAGCTTGTTATTTACACTGGCTACCCTTTAAAAAACACAGAATGCTATTCCAGCAGTATAATATGGTGTCAGTGAAAGATGCATGTGGAATAGAAGTTCATGGTTTGAATACAAAAAAACTGCAGTGACATTTGAATTGTGCAATGGCTTTCAACCAGTATAAAATAGTTCTTTTCTAAATGCATAAACAGAAAGTATTTGTCAATACCGAATGTTTGCTTGCTAATATTAGCATTGGACATGCAGGAGTTAGACAGATGCAGAATAGGAATGGCAGTGAAGTATTGTACTCACGCCAATCCAACCTCCACTGTGCAGAGATGGACAGGCATTGGGGTGTGCCTGTGGGTCATTGCCAGTAATGCTCATAGCATTTCACCTCACCCTATCCTGTAGACACCAAGTGTTGAGGTGTGCCTTGGAGTGTTCGCCTACACAGTCACCCCATTTCATAGGGACATACACTGAAATGGGTGCAGTACAGGAGAATGGAGAGAAGTCTGGGGCTGAAGAGTGCAAGGCACACCTCAATGCCTGTCACTGGCTTCAGGGTGGGGGTGGGATGGCATGAGCATTACAGCCGGCGATCCAAAGTTACACCTCTGATGCCTGTCAGTCTGTACAGGGTGGGATGTTATGGTTAGAAACCCTAATGACCTGGGTGTATGGTAGTATTTGCACTACAAATTTTCAACATGGCCTTTTTGTGACCCCCTCCACCTCAAGAAAGCATTTGGGACCTCTTCTCATGAACAGTGGCACTGTGATTTTGTTAATGTGTCCAGAACTTCGAGTTCCCACAGTGACTGTGCCATTCTGTGGCAGATATGCAAAAACACAGATCAGGCAGGATGTGAAGAATGGCAGCTGTACCATCCATAGGGAGGTGTGAAAGATGGCAATGTTGAAAATCTGTAGTGAAAATATTAAAAATGCTCAAAGTTCCAAGTGTACGTGGAAACTGCGCAACACATGCTTGTATTGCAGTCATTTAGTGGAATTATTTCACCAAATTTTCAACATCGGCATTTTGTGACCTCTGCTCATGAACACCGTTTCTATGATTTTCTTCATCTGTCTGAAAAGTTAATTTCCCACAGCGACCGTGCCATTGTGCGACAGATGTGTAAACGCATATTTTGGGCAGGATATGGAAAATGACAGCTGTATTGTTCATAAGGAGGTGTGTCAAAATGCCAATGTTGAAAATCTGGAGTGAAAACATTACAAATTTGCGCACATCCGCACATACGTGGAAAGTGCACAACACACGCTTTAACAGTCATTTTATGGACTTTTGTCACCACCAAATTTTCAACGTAGGCATTGTAGGTCCTCTGCTTATGAGCAGTGTCACTATGATTTTCTTTTTTTTTTTTAATTCAATATGCTTTATTCATTTTTTTTTCCATTGTACTTGTTGGGCTATTAGGTACATGAGATGTCATACATAAACCAAAAACATGATATTTTAGCCTTGTGGTTACATCAGCTCAATGACAACTATTACTAACTACATCTACAACTATATCTCACCCCATTAATACCCTTCCACCCTCGGTCTACCCCTATCCCCCTACCTTTTTCCTCCCTCCTCTCATCCCACCCATTAAGTGTGTATGTACTTGACTTCAGTATAACAGCAATATTGAACTACCACTAAAGAAAAGCAGTGAACAACCACAGGCCTTTATGGTTTCCATGCAGTAAGTAAAGCATCAAGGGAGCCCCATCTAGACTGGTATAGATGGGAATGGTTATTCATGTGTAAAATATGTTTTTCTAATTGAAGAGCTATAAGCACTTCCCTATACCATTCCAAAACCGACAACCTTGCTTTGTCTTTCCAGTGTCTCATAATGATAAGTTTGGCTATGGCAGAAATCAAAGCTAGGTGTGCCTTCCTGACCCTTGGAATACTTTTCGGGAAAATATATAGTAAGCAAATTTCTGGAGTGAAAAGGGAATCAAGCCCAAGCAATGGATCCAGCAACTGCTTGATAGATTGCCACAAGGTCTGAACCACCGAACATTCCCACAACATGTGATATAAGGAACCCGGGGCTTGATTACACCGAGTGCAAGTAGATGAGGGGAAATTACCCAATTTATATAATTTGACTGGTGTATAATATAGGTTGTTTATAATATTAAACTGTATCAGTCATAATCTGTCCTGTTTAACAAATTTATAGACATTCTTCCATGCATTTTCCCAAGACCCCACTTCCATTGTGATGGATAATTCTTCGGTCTAATAATAGCAGATCCCCTGGGGTAAACTAGCATCAAAGGATTGCATCTCCTTGTAGACCCTAGACACTGCATGGGACAGGCATTGGGGTGTGCCTGTGGGTCATCTTTAGTTGAGTGTAGGAGCCTGTTCAATATTTTCATATGTGACTGGTTTATATCCTCCTGTCCCAGGTGAGTTTTAATTGTCTCTTCAATCTGTTTATATTTGAAAAAGTTTGTGACTGGCCCATCACAATATGAGCAGAAAGCAGCAAAGGATATCAACTTACCATTCTCTGATAAGTCAGAAACCTTCTTATCAATCAAAAGAGGCCAGAATGTGGGTAAGATGGGTTTATGATCAATTTTAAAATGGGGGTTACCAACTATCAGTTGTTCCAGGGATATATGCCAGTTGCATGAAAGGTGAGTTTGTAATTGATGGAGGGCTCTAACCGACCGTCCAATGGGAGTGTTCTTTAGCATTCTGGAGAACATCTTAGGACTGATGTAGATCAAAGAGGAGAGAGTAGCTTGATGTTGGGATATTAAGGACCTTTCTGTGTCCAGCCACAGGGGTGCATAAGTCTGACCCTCTATCTCCCACTCTGCCTTTGACCAGTAAACCTCTCTACTAAGATGATGGGCACAATAATAGGTAAAGAAAGAGGGCAATGCTAATCCACCCTGCACCTTAGGCCCCGTAAGCTTATTATAAGATCGCCTAACGTCTTTGCCTTTCCATAAGAAGGTACTTAACATGGCTTGCAACTGGGTGAACCATTTTTTGGGAAGAAAACACCCAAGCATCCTTAAAGGGTATAATACCCTGGGTAGAACATTTATTTTTACAATATTTATTCTTCCCCATAATGTGAAAGGGAGACCTTCCCATTTGTCTAGGTCTAATTTAATAGTTTTAATCAAGTCTGCGAGGTTAAGCTTAATCATAGTGGGAATATCTCTAGCAACCTGTATTCCAAGGTAGGTAAGGGTATGAGGTTCCCACTCCAAGTTAGTATTATTTATTACCATCCAGGTGGTCTTGTTATTCAAGGGAAAGACCTTGGTTTTAGATATGTTAAGCTTATAGTGGGAGACCACTGAAAAGGACTTAATCTCTTCCAAAAGAGCAGGGATCCCTACTACAGGGTCCTCTAGGTGTATCAGCAGGTCATCCGCATAAGCCGACAGGGTATACAGTCGTTCTCCGATTTTAATACCTTGGATTTGAGTGGAGGAAATTAGCCTCCGAACTAGGGGTTCCAAATAAAGATTAAACAAAAGGGGGGATAAGGGACATCACTGTCTGGTCCCTCTCTGGTGTCAGAAAGGGTCAGACAAGATCCCATTACACCAGTCCTGCGCTGACGGTAAGCATATAGTAGCCTGACCCATTTAACAAACTCTGCAGGGAGGCCATACTGTTCTAACACTAGAAATAAGAAATCCAAGGAAACCACATCAAAAGTCTTCTCGGCATCCAAGGACACTAATCCAGCTGAGTCAGAGTCCCTGGACACCGAGAGGATATGCATAACCTTTCGCAAATGATCAATGGATGACCTACCTGCCATGAAACTGATTTGTTCACGACCAATAAGGGTAGCTAACATGGGACTTAACTTATTTGCCATAATTTTGGCTAAAATCTTTACATCTGTGTTGATTAAAGAGATGAGCCAGTAACTACTGGGATTGAGGGGGTCCTTACCTGGTTTGGGTATAAGAGTAATCAACACTTTCAGAAAACTATCCTCCGACATACCTTCCAGATACCAAAAAATAAATACCTCTGTTAAAAAGGGGGCAATTTCTGATATAGACACTTTATATAGGTTATGGTCTGGGAGATTTATCCAATGTTAGTTGCTCAATTGCCTGTTTTACTTCCTGTATCGTGACTGGATTACCAAGTGACATGACATTCTGGGGAGCACACTTTAGGGAGCACTACTGAGGCAAGGTAATTGGAAATAGCTTGGGTTGTGGGGCGATCAATCTGGTCAACTGAGTACAGCCTCAGATAGCATGTCCTCAACTCATTTACAACCTCTCTGGGTGATGTAATAATTTGGTTACCCACTTTAATACTTGAAACGAAACGGGAGGCCTCAGTCTGCCTAAGCCTAACCACTAACATTTTCTGTGCCTTTTCCCCTACATCCAGATATCTGATCTTGGTACACTTCAAAGACAACTCCACCCTCTGGTATATCAGGGCTGAATATTGGGCCTGTAGGCTATGCAGGGTTGCCCACTCAGTATCTGGGGATCTACTATTAAGGGTGGTCTCTAACCTACGAAAGGCAGAAAGCAGCTTGTCCTGTTGGGCTTTATACTGTTGGGATTTAGTGGCAGCCAGCCGCAGGCATTCTCCTCTCAAGATGCATTTTCGTAGCCACCCAGACCACATCAGTTCTTGTAACTGAACCCCTATAAATAGATAAAAAATTAGAAAGAAAATCCTTTATCTGTTGCAAGGTGTCAGGTTTCTGGAGTAACTGATTATTCAACCTCCAGACAAAATCTCTTCTAACTCCCAGCTCCCCCAAAAAAAGAAGTGAGACGGGTGAGTGATCTGAAATGACCCTGTCATGGATGACTGAGCTTATGACATTTGGGAGCAAAAGAGAGCTTAACAAGATAAAATCAATTGGAGAAAGAGATTTGTGCAGGGGTGAATAAAAAGTTTCCTGATGTTCCATAGGGTGCAATGCCCTCCATGCATCCAAAATGTTATCACCACTCATCAAATTGTGTAATGCCCTCTGTGAAGGACAGAACCCCTGTCTCCAAGAGTCAGAGCTATCTATATATGTATATGGAACCACATTCCAATCTCCTCCTAATATAGTTATGACTGGTGGGTTAGTAACCACTATACTCAGTAGTTGTGTGAAAAACACAGGTGATTCACAATTTGGGCCATGTATAGCACCGATTGTAATTGGCTGAGCTTCAATGCTTCCATGCAAGAGAATGTATCTCCCATCGGGGTCATATATTTCTTTCCCCATTATGAAGGGAACTTTCTTATTTATTAGAAATGCCACCCCCCCCCCCACACACGCACACTATTATTTGATCTCCCAGCACCAAAAACCTGTCCCACCCATGCTTTGGCAAATAAATGGATATCCTCCCACTTCATGTGGGTCTCCTGAAGGCATGCTACCCCTGTCTGCAAATGCTGTAGATATCTGAGGACCACCCACCTTTTACCCTTGTCCTGGGCACCCTTAATATTCCAGCTTATTAAGTTATATAGACCACTTATTACACTCAGTGACATATATCCTTGTGGGTAAATCTACACCGTTCCATCTCTGAGGTCCATGATTAATCTCAGAAGCATGTCCTAACCAAAACTGAGTAGTAGTATATAGATTAAACACACTTGATACTCTCCCCCAACCCCTCGCAACACAACCATAACTATATACCCTCTTTATTTCTATCACTATGCCCCCAAAATAAAGCAGAAACAAACCCTCTCTTTCCTTCACACCCAGTTCCAACGAACTGCAACACCCAATTAAATAAGGTGCGTGATGTCTTTTTTACAGAGTGATGCGCATCAAAATCCCTCCTCCCCACTTCCCGCACCTTCCCCGCTTAAACAAGCAGCAAGCTAAACCTGCGCACATTTAAAATTATCTAAATCTCCTAGAAAACATAGCAATAGTAAATGAGATACAGCACTCTTAGTTTAACATTTCAAGATCCGATTACTTCATCGTGATCTACCCTTACTAACCTTTCATGAAAGAAGGGACAAAAGGAAGGGCAAAATAGGAAACAAAAAGGGAAAAAAAAAAGGGGGTTTTAAATCAGTCCCCGAGTAGCAGGTAGCACTGACAGCAGTCCCATATCGCTGAAGGGTTAACATTCACGGTCTTCTCCGTCTTTGTCCGTTGTGCCTTACCAGTGGATGAAAAACAAGTTTCAGACAAGCCACAGATTACATGCACTGAGTCCAAATTCTGACTCCGAAGACAGCTTCTTCTGCCCAGTACCAGATAAGCATTAAAGATGGTCTCCTCGCAGTAACATAATTCTTAGGGAGCCCCCCGATTACCTCATACTCTTCTCAAAGAAGATCCAGCAAGATACATTGTTAACAACTTCTCTGTCCCAGGTTACAACTTTCTCTGTAGCAGCAATACCTCGAATATTGCAGCCTTGATGTGCTCAGTCAATTTGCTCACTTAAACAAATCGGGGAATAACTCTTTGAGCTCTTTCAGCACTTGCTCCTTGGTTTCCAGGGGTATCCAACGATCCTCATATTTAATCTGAAGCACTGCGGGGTATCACATTCTAAAGGGTTTTCCCACTACAATCAATTTTGAAACAATCGGGTGCATCTCCTGCCGCTTCACTCTCATCAACTGAGGCAAGTCCTGCACTATCCTTAAACGATGTCCTTCCCATAAAACTTCTTGTAGATCTTTGACCTTGGCCAGAATATATTGCTTGTCAAGGAAATTCAGTAACTGACATATTACGGGTCGAAGCAGAGAGTTAAGGGGCGGAGATGGACGAACAGCCCGGTGTGCCCGCTCTATAACATAGGTAGCTCCATTCGAAGAAGGGCCTACTACCTTTTTGAACAACTTCTGCATGAATAATATTGGGTTCAAGCCTTCCTCCTTCTCAGGCATACCAATTATGAGGAGATTATTCCTCCTGCTTCTCCCCTCTAAATCTTCCAACTTGTCATCCAACTTCTTCAGTCTCCTCCCGAGCTATGTAATCATCAGCTCACTCTTGTCTTGTTTCTTTTCTAATGATATGAGCTTGGTCTCTGAGTCTCTGACTCTCATTGTAAGGCTTGTACGGAGGACTTAATCTGCTGCATGTCCTCTGCAATCTCTACTATTCTCTCCTGTAACGGCCACTTTACTTCCAAAAATCTCTCCGATACAGTAACTGTAGGAAAGGGAGTTTTGCTTGCACTCACCAGCTGATGTTTAGGCCGCTTTGCAACCTTTTCTTTTTCCAGCGTTGATGGTGGCGAGTGTCTTGGCAGCCGCTTTTTCATAAAGACCTACATTCTGAAGTGCTTCACTGCTTCCTAGGAGTCCCCAGCAGATGGTTAATATCAGTAAGGCACACTGTTTGCTAAGATTTATGTAGAAAATAGCAGTATTAGTGAGTGAAGGTGCATAGCTATGGGGATTTGCTGCTGCCTTTCACCCTGTCAACATGTGACCTCCCCACTATGATTTTCTTAATGTGTCCCAAACACTGATTTCCCACAGCGACTGCGCTATTCTGTGCCAGAAGTGCAAAAACACATCTTGGCCAGGATGTGAAAAATGACAGCTATACTGTTCACAAGGAGGTATGGAGAAAAATGCCAATGTTGAAATTCTGAAGTTAAAATATTACAAATTTGCGAAGTTATGAGCATGCGTGGAAACTGTGCAATGCATGCTAACACAGCCATTTTATGGACTTTCGTCACCAAATTTTCAACATAGGCATTTTAGGACCTTTTCTTGTGAACAGTGTTATTGTGATTTTCTTAATGGGTTCCAAACATTGATTTCCCACAGTGGGCGCGCTATTCTGGGCTGGAAGTGTGAAAACACATTTTGGTCAGGATGTGAAAAATGACAGCTATACTGTTCATAAGGAGGAGTGGAAAATGGCAATGTTGAAAATCTGGAGTGAAAATATTACAAATTTGTGAAGGTGCGAGCATGCGTGGAAACTGCACAATGCACTCTTGTAAAACAGTCATTTTTTGGATTTTTTCCACCAAATTTGCAACATAGGCTTTTTGAGAGCCCATCTCATGAACACTGGCACTGTTGTTTCATTAATCAGTCCCAAAAGGTGAATCTGTGCAGTGACCGCAAAATCACCTTTCGGGACCGAATAACACCATGACAGTGGCTGAATTCATGAGGAGGGTCCCAATAACCCCATGTTAAAAATGTGGTGCCAAAATTCCCCAAAATGCCTGAGATACACACCAAAGTTGAAAAAAACCCTATTTATGCCATTATACAGCTTACTGGCATTTCTTCAGTCCGTGGTCAGCTTTGAAGAGTGCAGATGTGTTCCTGGTCCACTGAAGAGCATCATGCTGGGCTCCAGAGGTAAGTATGGGGTGAGGTGGGTGTGGGGAGGCAGGGTGCACAGTGGGTGGGCGCGGGGTGGAGGAAAGGCCACCGAATTCAACGAGGGACCGTTTTCTGTTTTACAGGTTTTTTTTTTTAAAAACATTGGGGGATTTTTCTTTTTCAGGGACATTAGGCACACTGGGGTGGGCTTCCAGCATGCCACCTGAGTGATTTTGAGAGGCTGTAGCTGATGGGGAATTGGCCACCCCTGTTTGCACATACCGAGGGGAGGAAGAGCTGAGGGGGATTGGGCACCCACCTCGGCACACGACAAATTGGGGGAAGGACATTATGCCGATGGGGAGTGGGCTCTTCCATTGGCAAATTGAACTGGGAAGGGAAGGGCACTGAAGCCGATTGGGGATTGGGGCCCCCCTCGGCAAAGAAAGACTGTTGGGGGTGCATGATGCCAAGGGGGATTGGGCACCCGCTCAGCACACAACAAATTGGGGAGGGGGTTACAGTGTGCCTATGAGGAGTAGGCTCCCCATCAGCAAATGAACTGGGTTGGAGGTATGCAGATGGCAAGGTACTGCCCTGCAATGATGGGTCACTCCCTCATTGCAGTGGTGAATTTGTTTCAAGGTGGTGGCACACTGGCTGACTCAGTGTCAGCAGCAGCATGCCACCACATTGGATAAAGTGGGCCAAGCCTCAGAAGGTACTGGGGGCTTTGGCCCCCATAGTGCCGCACCACCAAAACCCCACTACACTCCTAAGCTGTGATGAAATATTTCTTGTGCATGTGCACAAGCAAGCATTAAAAGTGGAATCACAATCCACTGATCCAGTAATGAATCCATAGAATGCTTTTTGAAGTCCGCAGAATTGCCAAAAAATGCATTTTGAAAGTGGAATTGCCTTTCTGCAGGGATCCTGCTAGCAGAATTCCATATTCCACAAAGCTCTTCTACATCAGAAACCTCTTCAGCTTCATTCTTGTTGTTTATGTCATCCTCAGAATTCATCAGTGGAAATGCACCCCTGTTGTACATGGCTACCTATACACTACTTTATATAACAGACAAAGAGTTATAGTGTGGCTTGGAGCATAATTTACTCGTATCATTTTGCTGTGATAATTCCACATTTACATCACACTAATAACAGAAAAAAATGCACATCAAGTTAATGCATGGCTGCATGCGGCACACACACACACACACACACACTCAGATTAAAATAAAAATCAAAATTTTTAGGAAACTTAAGAATAGTTCTGTTCCATTTAAAACTACTCTATTACATAAATACAGACTATCTGTGAAAAACTGAAAAAATTCTATTAAATTGGCAAAAAAATAAGCTAGAATTTAAACTAGCTCACACAAAAGTCTGTCACAAATCTCTTTTCTCCTATATCCTTTTACTGAAGGAGAGATTGGTGGAACATCTAGTTGTCAATGGGCTACAGGACCCAAGGCAGCATGGTTTCACCAGGGGGAGGTCATGTCAGACCAACCTCATTGAATTTTTGACTGGGTGACTAGGGAGGTGGATCAGGGGAGGGCAGTGGACATGGCCTATCTGGACTTCAGCAAGGCCTTTGACACTGTGCCACATAGAAGACTATTACACAAACTGGGGAATATGGGTGTGGGCAGGACAGTAGTGTGGTGAGTAAGTAACTGGCTGGGTGGCAGGACACAGAGGGTGGTAAATGGCTGTCACCCACAGAGAGAAGAGTGACCAGTGGGGTACCACAGGGATCAGTGCTGGGACCGTCCTATTCAACATCTTCATCAGTGACATACTGCAGGACCTAGAAGGCAGAATTTCACTGTTCACTGATGACACAAAGCTCTGTAACAGAGTAGACACACCAGAGGGTGTAGACAGAATGAGACGCGACCTGTAGAAACTTGAAGAATGGTCAGGGGTTTGGCAGTTGAAATTCAATGCAAAGAAGTGCAAGATAATGCATAGGGGCACAAAAACCCTGGCACAATATATCAGTTGGGGGGTGAGGATATAGCATGCACCAAGCAGGAAAGGGATCTTGGGGTTGTCATCTCTGATGACCTCAAGGTAGGGAAACAGTGTGACAAGGCAGCAGGTAAAGCAAATAGGATGCTGGGATGTATAGGCAGGGGCATCACTAGCAGGAAAAGGGAGGTCATAATTCCGCTATACAAGACACTAGTGAGGCCCCACCTGGAGTACAGTGTACAGTTCTGGAGACCATACCTACGTAAGGACATAGACAGGGTAGAGAAGGTTCAGAGGAGGCAACAAAGATGGTGCATGGATTGCATCACAAGTCCTATGAAGACAGGTTGAAGGAACTGAACATGTACTCCCTGGAGGAGAGGAGGGAGAGAGGGGATATGATAGAGACATACAAGTATCTTACAGGGAGGAACAGGGTGCAGGAAAACACTATTTTTAAGTGAAAAAGATGTTCCAGGACTAGAGGGCATGGGATGAAGTTGGAGGGAGGACGATTCAGAGGAAACATGAGAAAGAATTTCTTCACAGAGCGGGTGGTGGACAAGTGGAACACCCTGCCAGAGGAAGTGGTGGGGGCTGAAACAATCACGGGATTTAAGAATGCATGGGATAGACATAATTGAATTCTGGAGGTCAGGGGTAAGGGGCAACAGACTTCTAGGAAAACAAACTGAACTTACAAGCTCAAATGGGCAGACTGGGTGGGCCATAGGCCCTTATCTGCCGACACTGTCTATGTATCTATGTATCTATATAAATAGTAAAAAAGGGGTATCACGGACCAGTGGTCCCATTATAACCAATGGCTGTTCTCTATCTGACACAGAAACCTCAAATCTCTTTAATAAGTACTTTTGTTCTGTCTTCTCTCAAAAATCACCTATTAGTACATTTAAAGTTCACCACGTAGATTATCATAGGTTCTATCCAACTGACATTATACAGGCTATCAAAAAGCTAAAAAAAAATACTAGTCCGGGCCCAGATGATATTCATCCATGGTTTCTGATCGAAACCTCTATAAATATTTCTATACCTTTGTCAATTATCTTCAACAAATCCTTACAAGAAAGCATTGTACCAAATGATTGGTGTTCAGCAATAGTTACTCCCATATTTTAAAAAGGCAATAGAGGTTCTGTGCAAAATTATCATCCAATTAGCCTGACCTCAGTGGCTGGTAAATTAATGGAACAAGTAATGAAGTCTCTAATAGATCAAGATTGTAAAAAATTAGTAATTTATGATTCAAATCAGCATGGGTTTACTCCCAAGTATTCCTGTACCACCAATCTGATAACTTTTTACGATAATATAGGTACTCTACTAGATGTGGGTATCCCTACTGATGTAATTCTTTTGGACTTTAGTAGAGCTTTCGATACAGTCTCACATGAAAAACTCATTACTAAAATGCACAACCTAGGTTTGTCACCTGATATGGTCAACTGGACTTTAGACTGGTTGACAAATCGTTCTCAGAGAGTTGGAATTAATAATATCTTGTCTGATTCGGGTAGTGTGACATGTGGTGTACCACAGGGGTCGGTCTTGGGACCAACATTGTTTATCAGAGATTTACAAACAGGGCCAAATAACTTCATGGTTAAATTTGCAGACGATACTAAATTGGGGGGCAAGGTTAATAATCAAGAAAATATTTCTGCATTAAAGAAGGATTTGGAAAAAATTAACACTTTGGGCAAATGAACATCATATGCAGTTTAATCAAGACAAATGTTTAGTAGTGCAGTGCATTTCAGTGTAAATAATCCAAAAACGATATATAAATGGACTACCACTTCACTCATCAAATTGTGAAAAAGATTTAGGGACAGATGTTAATAATAAACTTACATCGTATAATCACTGTGTTAGAACTGCTTGCATGACCAACAGACTTTTGAGGCAACTAAAACGCACTTTTGTTAATCACACTGAACAATGCCTTATTCCATTGTGTAGGGCATACATTAGACCATATCTAGACTATGGCTCCCCTTTCCGGAATCCAAACCAAAAAAAAGACATAGCAATTCTTGAACAGGTTCAAAGGAGAGTAACTAGAATGATTCCAAAGATTAACAAACTTGGATTATCAGAACAGATTAAAAGCTACTGGTCTCTTCTCTCTTCAAACTAGAAGATTAAGAGGCGATATGCTTACAGTTTTTAATTTAATAAATTCACCAGATCTAATGGAAAAATGTGGTCTAACACTCTCCAAAAGGAAACATGTTCCGAGACTGCTTAATAAACAGCTTGAAGTAAAAACTTATAAAACCAGCAAAAGGGGAAACTTTTTTCCAATAAGAGCATCCATCGTATGGAACACCTTGCCACAAGAATTGGTAGAGGAAACTAGTGCCACTGTCTTTAAAAACAAATTAGATGTTTGGTTGAGGGATAATAGATAAATAATGTCCCACATAGTGTGGGGAACAGTCTCGATGGGCTCTGGCCTTCTTCTGTTCTTTCATACCAAGTAATACCAAGTAAGTAAGTAATACACACACACACACACACACACACACACACACACACACACATCCATACCCCTACTACCCCACTACTCAGACCCAAAGATTCACCCCCCCGAATGGATCTCATATTAACAGTACTCACTTGTAGTAGGTACCATGTGGGAGCATTGTTAGTGAGCAGTGCCACCATGCCAAGCTCCTCACCCCTGGCCGCTGGTTAAAGTAAAAATTAAACGGACTAGCAAACATTTTGGTGCTTACCTGCTGCCTAGTTCAAAGTTGGGAGGGGGAGTCAATCTCAAATGCAGCTAAGAATCCCTCTTTCACTGGGCTGGTGGCTTGGCTTGCATGAGGTGGATTGACAAACACACATCCTCAGCTAGGCAAGAGCACACCCTCAGACAGACATGCATGCACACCCTTGGACATGCACACACACTTCCAGACTGAGGCCAACATGCCTGCCTTACATCAGACACACCCTGACCTTCAGACAGACAGACAGACATGTATGTACCCCCTTAGACCAAGTGTGACTGTAACTGCAGGGCAGGGAGAGTAAGTCACAGGTAAAGCAGTGGTGCTACAACAATCCAGTTACAGTTCTTCATTGTGTATCTCTTCCTTCTCAGAAACTAAAACATGTGGTAGTCATGCTGGATACGCACCCAGTTTAGGCTGTAGGGTCACAGTTGCAGCACACTGTATGTGAAAACCTGTTTCAGAGACCAGCCCTGCAGCTGAATATCATGCTGCCAGACAGGACCTAGCATACCACTCTGCGGCAGACTGGGGTGGTATTGGTAACAGAGGTGAGGTGCACAGTACTCAATGAGGGAAGGCAAGGCAATCCAGCATTCCTGTACTCTGTATTAGCTAGTCTACACGTAGGTGCAGCAGTGGCGTTGGAAGTATAAGCAGCCTCTCTCCTGCCACTCATTATGGTGGATGCAGCTAAACAGGCCTCACTTACTAGGGCATGAGACAAAGGAGGAAAGTGATGGAATAGGAGGGAAATTAATTGTAAAAAGTCTGTTTCAGGTATCTTTTTGTCCTTATGAATCTTTATCAGCATTCCTCCCACCACCAAAACAGCGATTTGCACACTGCTACCCATGATGCCTTGCACTGCAGATTTCCTGTAGCTAAGAGAAGTATTCACACCCATATGGAAAAAATATATATTTTCCATATATGGCCAAAAATGCATTTCAAATATATGAAAATTGGCCCCTTTGTATGTATTTAAAATGCATGAAATGGTAAGAAAATATATGGCATATATGAGACATGTATGGACAATATATGGGCCATATATGAAACTAAGTTTAACATTGAAAATGCATTTTCACCGGCCCGGTGGCACTGAGGGTTGAGGCACCAGATGCCTTACTTTGCAGCATGCCAAGGACGACAGTTTGGGAATGAGCATGGGCCATCAGAGGTCGGCAATGGGAGGGGAGGGCAGAGCTGGATGAGCTGCCAGCAAGCAGCTCTCCTCTCCGGGGGAGATGTAGGGGCTACCCTCAGTTAATGGCTGCCTCCTGGTGGAGCCCAGGGAGAGCACAGGCCCAGAGGGTGCCAGGCATTAGGCCAATGGGATAGGCAGAAAGTGGTCATTTCCAGGACCATAAGGTGCATGAGCGCCTCCACGCACATGCGCTCCTACTGTGGGGCCCCTGGGAGAAAATGGAGGTGAAAAAGCACCATCGGCAGGATGACAACCGACTCACCACAGGTGCCGCTCCTGGGCTGGGCATAAGGTAAGCCCTGGTTATTTCGTGGGATGGGGCTGGGGGGGACATCGATCAGATGGGGGCCGACAGTGAGGAGCAGAAAAAGTTAAACAGTGAAAAAAGAAAATGCATTTTTCCATATGTTGTCCATTCACATATCATATATATGGCTCATATTTTCCTACTATGTCATATATTTTAAACGTATAAAAAAAGAGGCAATTTTTGTATATTTAAAAAGCATTTTTGGCCATATATGGAAAATATATATTTTTCCCATATGGGCATACCATTAGTGATGTTGAGCAGTTTTAATTCATAGGTGAAGTTGACAACTTCCTTTTGCAAATTACTTCAGGCATTTTTGTCATTTCATGGCAAATTTGCCTGTTTTCACTTCGCATCCACTTCACCCTGCCCTTGGTCTGTGAACTTCACCTTGAACTTTGCATTAAGGTGAATTTGGTTAAGTTTTCTCAGATTGAGGCTACTGAGAAACAAGTGCCCCTAACTCACATGGAACAGCTCCTGCAGGTCACATGCCAGAGCCCTATGGTTTTGCAGTCTTTGTGAGAGTGTGGAAGTGGATGGATCTGCTGCTTTTTGAACCTTAGAAAACAACTGTAAGAACAACCTCTTAATGTTTATTTTTGTATTTAAGGCATCTTTAGTTCATATAGAAATAAGTTTATTAGTAGTTTTTAGATGTGTTTTTGTCTGATTTTCTTTTCTGTACTTGTATATCCACTGTATAGCCTTGTAGCTGTATTTTTACTTGACTTCTGTTTTCAGATGATCTTGTTCGATTAATTTGTTTACTTATTATTTATAATTAGATTTTTTCCATTTTTCAGCCTCTACTATTAACTTTCTCTGAGTTACTCTGTGTTGTTTTGTGTATACTACTTTTTCATATTTTTCTCTTTAAATAAAAATGACTGGAGAGGAGAGGGGTAGGACTAGAACTGATAGTGAGGAGGGGGGAAGCAGTCGACGGGTAGGACAGACATTGCATACATTTGCAAAGGACACTTTAGGTGGCACCAGTAGCACTGTGTATAAGAAGAAGAGGCAACAAGAAGCCACTGACAGAAGTGGCTTTTGCATGTGGAGGAGGACCCCCTTCCCCACAGTGCAGCAGTAGCATCCGCAGCAGCAGCAGCAGCAAGTGGTGTCACACCTCGGTTGCCCTGCTTTATCCCTGCCCCCCACAGAACCACTGCCTACAGTTGATCCATGTGATAAGAAGCCACTGACAGCATCCACCTCCCGTAAGTAACAGCGCAAGTCCCTTGTCTGGGACTTTTTGATCTGGAACCCACCAACAACAGCACTGTAAAATGTTAACTTTATCAGACAGTTGTTTAGCATGGGAAAAGGAACAACCACTTGGGTATTGGTAGCAGCAAACCTATCTTGAAGTAAGGCACCACCGTAAGAAGTTGGAAGAGCACAGGAAAGCAGAGAGAGTCATAGATGTAGTGCCAATCCTAGTGGTCCTTTTGAGCCACAGGATCATGGTACAGAAAGAGATAGCAAGGTGCCTAGTTGCTGAGGGGGAGCTTGAGGGGAATGAGAGTAGGGCCTGCGGCTGGGGACAGCACCTGAGATCCCAGTCTCAGATCCTTCTCCCTCTCTTCCAGTAACTTCCACAAGAGCTGAAATGGTACAACTCTGCATTGAGATGAGGGACCCCATAAAACAAAGTGTTGCATGGCAACATCACCAAGAACTGGGACAGCACCTCTGAATAATATTTATAAACAAGTCTGCAATATTTCATAATACTGCAGACATTTTTTTTTGTATTAGTACTTTTTTTCACCTTGGGACTCTGGCAGGCAAATCTTGCCCCTCTTTCGGAGGGGACTCATTTGTCCAGCAGGCATCCCTGCACCAATACCACCCAGCAAATTCCCCATGGGTTGCCTCCCCATGACAAGGCCAGGGGCAAGGGATGATGACTTCCCCCCCACCCCTAGAAGACAACATCTAGACCACAGTGGGGGCTGGTGCCAGTACAGCCTGCCATTATGGAGCCTGCCAGCTCGATTCTTTTTCCTCCAGTTTTCTGCCCCAGACCCACACACATGCAATGGGCAAGGTGAATGTCTATGCCTCTGAGCAGGCAGTCTTATGCCCTGTGCATGGATCTACCCCTATTCTAAGCACTGCACCTCTGCTGGGTGTAAGTCTATAGTGCGCTGCTTTATCCCCCCTCCCCCGAGAAAGGAGAGCTGTCATCTCACCCCAGCTTACCCCTGAATGACCCAAGTCTGCCCCTGAACCTGGGTCACCGACGTGGCATGAGGTGTGGCATCCAGCGCCTCAACCCTCAGCACCACCAGTCTGGCTCAGAAAAAATGTTTTACTTTTTTAATAAATTTCTAAGAAGATTTACATCTGAAGAAGACGTCACTGTGACATCAAAATGTCAGGATGTGTGGCCAGCCAGTGGTACGGAGGGTTGAGGTGCTGGACACCACACCTCACACTACGCCGGTGACCCATATTCATTCACAAAACTGGACTGTCTTGTACGGTATGGGCTGCACGCCTATTGCTCTGCTCTGCACCACGGGGCGGCAGCCCTACTGCAGTCAGTCGGCGGGCGCGGGGTGGCAGGCGGGTGGGATGCTGCCCGCCGGCCGCCGGGGAGCGGGGTGGTGGGCTCATGGGTGGGGTGGGGACACTAGGCACCAGGGATGTGTTGGGGTGTTTAACATTACATCCCATGATCAGGAGTTTCGTCCACTGGACCACCAGGGCTATGTTGGGGGTTAATGATTACATCCCGCGATCTGGATCTACGGTCCACTGGACCAACAGGGATGTGTTCGGGAGACACATTGCTGCCCATGATCGGGCTGGTGGGGGTTAAACTATGCCGCGATTGGTTGCAGGGCGGGTCCCTCGACGGCTGCTGGCCTGGCAGGGCGCCAGGCGCAGTCCTCGGGATCGGGCGACCTGCATGCTAATGGCATGCAAATGGGGCCATACTCAGATGACAATGCCCCCCCGTGCCTTGCATGAATTATGGCCCCATTTGCATGTCACTTTTGAATATTGATTTTGGCGTGGCATGCAGGCGCCACCGCAAGTTGAATGCTCCACTCTGACAACTTGCGGTGGCACAAGTTCCACTGTGCCATGCACAGTGGCTGTGGCCATGGGGTGATAGTCAAAGGAGTTGCTCAATAGCACAACTCCTTTGAGTATCACCCGGGCCACACCCCTGCGCAACTATTTTGCGCAGCGCAAGGGCTTGCGCCTAAGAAGAGCGCAGTTTGAATATCTGGCCCTCTGTGTCTTGTCTTGTTTACAAAATTAAAAAGGTAAAAAAAAATGAAAGTCTACATTTCTCTTTGACTTTACTCTGTCCTGAATTCTGATTGCTGCAAATTGCTGCTATCTTTTTGCTGCCTTCTCCTCTTACTGGTGTACCTTAGCCAGTCTCTTCTCTAGTTTGTTGTCCACTCTTCTCTAGTCTGTTTACATTCTGTTGTCCACTCTCTGCCTCCAGAAAAAAAAATAACAAAAAAAGATTTCTGACTTCTCTAATGTTCTCTTTTTTGCATAACTGCACAGTCCTTGTGCTTTCACTCTTTTGTCTCACTGCTGTTTTGTTTTACAGTGCTGTGGTATACAGTGTTACACACAATATACAAACATTCTCTTATCCGAAACTTTTTCACCAGTCCTACAGCTGATATGCCCTGCTGTGCTGTGACAGTCTCCCACTACACCACCTGTTGTAATTTGGAAAAGCACTTTACTGTAAATAAATGCACAATACATTCAATTTGTATTTTCTTAATGTTTCTATTTCTGCTGCTATATTCTACAGTTGTGCTGTGTTAGTATTCTTCCACAGCATCTGTTAAAGCACTATATTGCACAACAAATCTCACTATGTTAACTTCATGTTTCTAAAATGCTTCCAAGTCCTAGAAATTAAACATGCTGCTGCTGTGCTGTGTCAGTGCCCCTCTACCTCCTCTAACGGAGGAGGTGGTATCCTGTAAGTCAGTGGGTAATTTCAAAAGGGGATGGGACAGGGATAGAGGGAGGATAATTGTGAAGGGGAGAGGGGGTTGGGCAGCTGCAAGGTAAGGGTGCTAGTTGCACACTGAAGCAGACTTAATAGACCATATGGCCTGTTTCTGCTAGCAAATGTGTATGTCCATACCTATATCAGTGTCCCTCCACAGCACATCTTGTAAAGCATTACAGTGTACAAAAAAATCTCCCAATATTAAATTCCCATTCCCTAAATGTTTCACAAGTCTCATAAATATTGCTGTTGCTTGCAGTAGCTGGTTCCTGTCAGTTAATGATGTTATCTAATTGGCAGAGATAGGCAGCAACTGAATAGATGGCAACACAGAGTCTGCAAGTTTTAAAGAGTTGTTCTGCTGTGTGTTGATGCTGAGTAGCACCTGCGGCATTCTGTGAGGGTGGATGTATAGTATTCACAGTGGTAGCAGTGTTTTCTTGATGTGTTTGCTGCAGTGCTGACGACATCCATGAGCTAGCATTAAAGATGGCAGTGGATTGTTTGCTGGAGGAGGAGACATTCAAGACAGGAGTAGAAAAGACCTGTGAAGACAAAAGAAATGTGTTCAGACTGTACACAAGTAGCCACTATGCTGGCCATATGGTATATGTGTTGTCTAATCCCAGCTGTTAGCTATGAAGAGGAGAGAATCTTTTTTGAACTCAGTTGGCCACTTTGGAGGCTGCATGGTATACCTGTTGTCCAATTCCAGCCTTACTATACTGGGCATTTGCCTGTGAGACAAGACTGCAATTAATTTCCTTCAGTTGGCCATTATGGTGGTTGCATGGGCATAGCCATTTTCCACTCCTAGTCTTATTTTATGTGGTTGTCCCCTGTGAAGACAAGACTGAAATACCTTTTCTAAGATGGCCCATGTGTCATGTACCAGTGTACTTGTAAAAGGAATATGAAAATAAAATAGGAAACAGTTTTTAAAAATCATTGTATTATACTGTCACATTAGTGAGGGCCATGCTGTTTAATGGCATGGTGGTGCCCCAGAGGTGGAGGAGGAGCCTGTGGTTTGCTTGCTAGAGGAGGAGGAGGAGGAGGCATGGTCTGGCAGTTCATGCTGGGTTGAAATCTGGGTCTGTCTGGTGGGAGTTGGTAGTCTTGTCATCTTGCAGATGAGGACATGAGTAGGCCAGAGGAGAGAATGCAGCATGGCAGAAAAAGCAGCAGGTTCCTATTAACTGTGACTGGCATTTATGCTGTGTTAAGAGTCTGGGTTTCTGTGGAAGCATCAAATTAAGGCAAAGGCCAGTGGAGAGAATGGAGCATGTTATCGGTTGGGGGGGGGAAGAGAGCTGGCACAGTAGCAGGTTCACACAGTAGTAGAATGTGTCTGCCATTTATATAGGGTTAAGACAGTCCAGGGTAGTCTGGAGGTATTAGATGGAAACAGGAAATCATGGCTGGACTAGATTAAGTGCTCTAATTACATGTGTATTGGGACACTGAAAATGAAAAATTAAAAGAAAGGAGAATCAGCCAGAGTAGAGGCAAATACATGTGCAGGCACTGCAGCACAACTTGAGAAAATTTGAAAAGGGACAAAAAGGAGTTGTGCCAGGGTCAAAATGGATTCGGTTTAGGAGGAGAGGATTGGGTTGTAGAACTTTGTTTCCTCATCTAGGAAAAAAAAAATCTTAGTCTTCCAGACTAGAGTTGTCCCTGCATAGGAATTCTTTTTCCATGAGGGCTTCATCGACCTCACTAGCTGACTATTTGTCAATACCACCACCATCGTGTTCTTTATCATCATCATCATCATCTTTCTCTCCACTGCCAGCCTCATGTGGTAGGATTGTAGGAATTATTGTGTTCTGTGAAATGTGCCCACATTCATTTTAATAAATGTTAGCATGATATTTTTTTGGTGACAAATCAGTGCACCTGATGTCACAATGACCCCTTCAGAAATGATGTGCTCAACACTGGCACTCAAGGATGTACATTTCAGGTATTGTTTAGTTACTGAGATCAGTGCTGGCCAACCAGTGAGCTTACCACTGCAGTACAGCAAGAACCCATCATTGAGGCCAATGCTAAGGTGTCTATTGTCCACCAAATATGTATCCACCGTGTACTGTGCTGCATGCAGTCCTGATGCCTCAGTTGTCTCCTCCTCCTTTTTCTCAATGTCTTCCAGTCCAAACTGGTACAACACAAACAAAAGCTAACTGGTTGGGATTCCCTCTTTTCCCTTTTCTTATCTGGTTTCCCATGTGAATTGGTATCAACACTTGAACTCTCATGTTAAGTTTGTGCTTTTGATAACTGGGTTTTTAGCATTTCTGCCCATGTATCTGTTATATTTTATTGCTTTCATTTTTTTGGTAACCATGTACAGTAAGTACACTAGGCAACAAAGTGTCAGTGTCAGTGGCTCAGTAGGTAGCACACTCGCCTCTGAGGCTGGGAGATCAGAGAGCTGTGGGTTCACTTCCCACATCTGGCACTTGGGTTAATATCCCAGTACTGACACTGTAATGCAGCATGTGAGGGGTACTGCATTTCTGAGGTGCCGTCTTTCGGATGAGACGTTAAACCAAGGTTCCATCTGCCTGGATTGGTGGTAGTTCAGGTGGATGTTAAAGATCCCATGGCACTTATCGAAAAGAGTAGGGGAATATTTTATTAAAGTAACATCAAATAATATCAAAAGCACAGATACATAATATGTGAAATTCACAACATAAACCATATACATACATGAAGGAAAAAAAAAACAATAATATCCATAGTATTACTTCACACTACAACAAATTAAAATGGATCAACAATTAGTATTGACATATATCCATTACAGTACTTTGTAAAAATTATAAATCTATTTTAAATAATATTAACAAAACTTCCTCTTTTTTTTTTTTTTTAAACCTAGGGACAAAGCATGCTTAAATAAAAGGGAGAAACAAAAATTAAAAAAAACAATACAAAAACATCTTAAATAAATACAAAAGCAATCCCAAAGAAATAACATTCCTATATCCCACAATGTTTTCAAAAACAAAGATCTCATTTATATTTAATAAATTTTGAAAAACCTTTCCACCATTCCCTCACCTTTTTAGAGGAAAAAAATGTAATATCATAACTATAAATCCTGAACATAGCCCCCTGTATTAATCTCAGAACAGTGTCATAAGGCATTAATCTTTGATAAAGTACCCATTGGCATCTAGCTTGCTACAAGTAATATACCAATGTGCTACAAAAAATCTCTATGATATAATAACCGGAATTGAGGAACATGACACAACACTAATATCTCATAATCCATACATACTAGCCATTTCATATTCCATCGTACTGCTAATAACTTCCACAGGTTATTAGCATAGGAACATTCAAAAAGAAAATGATGAACCGTTTCCTCTTGTGCTACACACTCTAAAAATGGACAATTCCGTTCCTGCAATGATTTATGTTTGGCATTCCCTCTAACTCCAATTCGACCATATACCATAAACCATAAGGTGTCCCACAAATAAGCTGGTAATCTTGGAATATTTAATTTACTTAAAACCTCCTCCTTATAGTCTTTAGGACAGTTCTTAAACTCTGGTTCACTTGGATATAATTGAAACAGGACAGATTTGTATAACTGTGAACCTGAACTAACTTTGACAACCTGTGCCTCTAACCCCCATTTAAACAATTTTTTTGCAATTGGAATGAAATATATTGGGAGTAACAGTGTCGGGATCAGTTTTGGTGGTCTATTGTTCCAAAGAGTATAATATCTCCCCATGACTATGTAACAATCCAATGTTTCCCATGGTCGCCCCCATCCTAATTTAATATTGGTTGAAATAAATAGAGTGGCAAAGAAAACAACCGGATCTATCATTCCTAGTCCACCTTTCTGCTTCTCCAAGTATGTAAATTGTCTCTTAATCGGGTTAAGCCTACTACCCCACAACATCTGAAAAAATAAACTATATAGTCGGGTTTCCAAGAGCAAAGGTAAAGGAAAAATTAATGCCGTATATAGTAACTTTGGAACAATGAATTTATTAATAATCGCAACCCTTTTAATTTTATCCAGTTTCCAATGTTTCCAAATACTAATTTTTAGGTCTATAGACTTCAATACTGTCATCCAATTAAATTCTGGTACATTATTCGGTCCATAAAATAAACCCAATATTTTAATTGGATCACAAGAAAGATGAAGACCTTGTACTATTACGTCAGATATTCCATCCATTCCAATAAATACCCCTTTACTTTTGGTCCTGTTAATAGCGGAATTTGCCAATACTGCATATTCTTCCATAAAATCTAAAAAAAACACTACTTGTGAACCATCAGAAAAAAAAAACATAAATCATCAGCATAAGCTTGTATATACCACTTATCCACATCAACAGTCCAACCAATTCCTGCCCACCGAGGTGTTTGTGTTAATGATCTAATCAGTGAATCAATCGTAAATGCATATAACAAGGGACTTAACGGGCAACCTTGTCGTACCCCAGTTGGAATATGAAACCCTTCCCGTATCTCAAGTTGTATTACTGGATGTGTTATTGCTGAATCATAAAGTGCTTTTATAATGTGTATAAAACCTTTCAGAACTCCATACTTCAGTAGGGATTCAAATAAAAAAGGGTGATACACTCTATCAAAGGCCTTCATTTGATCCACAAAGACAATACATCCTGATATCTTTTGCATTCTCGCCAACTCCACGATGTCTCTTAAGACCATATGAGCTTGATGTATGTTTTTCCCAGGCACCCTACAAAACTGATATGGGGAGAGTACTATAACCGCTAACTGTTTCAATCTCTCATTCAAAATACTCATAAATAATTTATAATCCGAATTCAGGAGCGTAATTGGTCTCCAATTTTTTAAGTTAAATTTATCACCTGACTTATATAAAAAAATCAGCAGCCCCTCTGCAAACCAACTTGGAAATTCAGGTCTATTCAGAAATGCATTAAATATAATAACCAAACATTTAGCAAATTCCATCGGAAAAGCTTTATATAACTCTGATGTCAATCCGTCAATCCCCGGGGAAGTTCCTGTATTTTGTTTTTTAATAGCAGCAGTTATTTCCTGCGTCGTAACTGGCTGAAGCACCTCTGATAACTCTATCCCATGGTCTGGTACCTCAATCTGGGTTAGAAAGTCCAGAATGTTCTGATCCGTGGGGGGCCTAACTGGCATATATTCCAAAAAAAATTGTTTAATAATAGAAGAAAGTGACTGCTGATCTTGTACCAACAGACCCACCTTATTCCGAAGTGTAGTCAAGTGTGTGGCTTGTGTATAAATTTTAAAAGCAGTATATGGATCCCCTCCCGGCTGCTTCTTGATCCCATAACGTTAATGCGCATTTAGGGTACTAGCCCTATTATACTGAACTTTCAAAAGCTGAGCTTTTAATAACCTAATCTGTGAATCATATTCCACAGAGGAAATATTGGCTACTGAAAATAAGTAATATAATTGCTGTCTTAATTTTAGATAGTGGAGAAAATCACTATTTGCCTTTGCTTTTCCTTTTTGCTGCAATAGATGACAAATGTCATCCTTAGAATCCTTCCACCACTTACTCTTTGAGCTATATAAAAAGGCCACTGATAATCGTGCTGTTAACAATAACTGAATTTTATCCAATATTTCTTTTGAGGTCAATAATAAAGGGTTCAATTTCCATCTTGCTTTCTGATTTCTAAGTCTAACAGAAGGAGAAACGGTGCAAAGTAACATCAGATGGTCAGAAAAGGACACTGGGCATGTTTTAAATGTAAAAGGAATGTTGTTAGATAAAAAAATATAATCAATAGTAGAAGTAAATCGATTCCTTTTATACGTAAACTTGGGCCCTGAACTCTGTTTACTACTGCCATTAATTAAACCTGCAGAATGAACCATTTTATAAAGTGCCCTAGTATCACAATAAATCTTTTTTTCCACCCCCCCCCAATTGGATTCTCAACATCTAATAAAGTACAATTAAAATCCCCACACAAAAGCACCTCCAGTGAAGTCAATAAGTAAGGTTGTAATATATTACAGAGTGCAACCCTTTCTGCTTTAAGCTGAGAACCATTTACATTAATAAACCAACAGGACCTGCCTTTCCACAGCCCATCTAAAATCATCAACCGTCCTGGTATCAGATCTATCAACCTGATTAAAGAAAAATCATAAGAATGGAATAAAAATCCTATGCCATCTGCTGACTGCCGGCCAAAAGACCAATTAGACGGACCCCAGCACCATTCTTGTTGAAAACACCTAACTTGTGCCATAGTATATATCCAAGTTTCTTGAATTAAACAGACATCTAACTGTGCAGCATGAATTGAATCATAAATTATCTGCCGTCTCTTATAATTCAATAAACTATGTACATTCACCGAACCTAACCTAAATTGCAGCATTCCTATTCACAGTTAACCTTCACCTATCTTTTTTTCTCCTTTTCTTTTTTTTCCCTTTATAATCCTCTTGTAAGCATAATGGGGGAGGTGGACTGTCCGTTGTCAACTGGGAATCATCCTCTGGTCCATCCATATCTGATTCTCCCCATTGACTGGTCAACAAGGCAAAAGAATTACTGGTTTCCACTTCCAAAACCGGCTGCTGAGAAAGACTTTTAACATTTCTGGAGGATCGTCGAACAGCAGCTACTACTGGAGTCCGAAAGGTCTCCTGTTGTTGTTGTCTTTCTATTATCAAAGCTTCCCCTGTATCTAGGTTTAAAGTGCCATTTTCTTGACAGGCTACCTTTGGTACTTCTGCCCCTTGTCCATTCAGTGCAACAACTGGGGTCAAATCTACTGCAGGCTGTGGGGAACCAACAGAGGCCTTCCCTATCAACAAATCCTGAGCTTTCTGAATTAATAAATCTGGACTACCACAACAACCTTTATTTTTTGCCGCCCATGTACAATCAGCAAATACATGCCCTGTCTCTTCACAAAGATCACACTTTGTGAAGTTAGCACACTGAAAAGAAATATGCCCTACTTCTCCACAATTCTCACATCTTGGTTTGTCACAGGAGCTTGATAAATGCGTCCTAGCCCCACATTTATAACATGCACGTGGTTGTCCCGCATAAAAACACACCCCTCTATCCCTCCCTAATAAAAAGGAATTTGGGATGTGCTCAATACCTGCCTCTGTCTGTCTTAATTTTACTTTAAAACGCCAACCCCCTGTATAGAATTGTTCTGAATCCAATATTGCTTCAGGGTCACTCTGAATTTCACATTTTTGGCCTAGCCAGTAGGTGATATCATTAATATGCACCCACCCCCCATTTCTAAACATAACAGTGACATATTTAATTAAAGGCTTTGTTAAAGGTATTACTATAAATGGAGTCCACAAGGGAGAAAATTTAACCTGCGTATATCTTTCCCAAAACATATCAAGAGCATAGGAGGAGCGAAAACTAACATCAAAATTATCCTCCCCGGAAATATTAATAAATGCAAATACCTCTTTAGGTGAAAAATGCAAAGAATCCTTTAATAAACTTTTCCCCACATACTGCCTGTCAGGTCGAACCTCCAAACCTCCTTTATATCTAATGCGTACCACATTTCTGCGAGGTGCAGCATCCTGTTTAATTTTGGAAAATAATTCTGACATTAATGGTTTATCCCCACTCAGTTCTCTACAGTCCTGTGCCTCCCCTTGTGCTTGGGCCACAGGTACTGAGAGTTCCTTTTCCCCAGAGATTGAACTCTCCATAGGAGTACCTCCCCCATTCACATTTATCCTCTTTTCCCACCCTTGTGAAATACCAGCTTCTTGTGACTTGGGTTTCCAGGTAGGTTGATTTTGGGAGAAATTCAGTTTTGGGTCCCAATCAGGCGTGGGCTTCCAAGAACCACTATCCAACGTCCAGCCAGCTTCACTTAAAGCCTTCTGTGAGGACCAGTTGTCAGTAGAAATAGGTGCTATACAATTATCATCTAACACTGTCTCTTTTTCTCCCTGCTGAGCATTAATTAAATGTCCATCCGTTCCCACTATAGGCAGCACCAAGTGACGTTTAGCAAAATTCAACGCCATTCTCTTTTCCTTCCCTTCTTCTCCTACCTTGTCCACCATTCGTTTGGAAAATGTGGAATCCGTTACACCTGTCTGTATTCCTGGTACCATCTGAAAAATGCAGCGTGTCTCTGGTTCAGTAGTCTCCTTCTCCGTGTTTATTTCAGGCTGAAAGGTAAATCCCCTCGAACTCAGTACAGGACTTCTCTGCCTTTCACGAAAAGCTTTCCCCTGTCCCACTTCCTCTTCCACTACGACGTCCTTGCGCACCTTCAATTCCTGCTGTACGCAGTTCCTGTTTTCCAGCTCGGTCAGCATCTCAGAGTTCTGTGAAGGTATACCCACGGAACTATTAACTATTTCGGTCGCTCGATCCAACAAAACATCGCCTCTTGCAGTTTCACTGGAAACACCTTTCGAGGACTGTTTGGGAACTATTTCACCCGGAGCCTGGTCAATTTCCAAGTCATCGCTTGATCCTATAAGTCGCCCCGCATTTTTAATTGCCAATGCTTTTAATCTCTCAGATACCGTCCATTGTTCAAACTTCAATGATTCCAATTTATCCTTGAGTTGTCTCACCTCAGGTATATGCACCGTTGACTCTGAAACAGGTAAATCCTTCAAAAAAGTAGTTAAATCCTCCGTTGAAACAAATAATTCTTTGTCTTCTCCGTCCACACATTCCACCGTATCCTCTGTTAATTCCAACGTAGTCGTCGGACAATTTGCAGCCCTCGGCTGCTCCGATTGCTCCACCACCTCCATTCTCCTTCCGTGCAGGTCTCCAACTGACCTGCGATCCAGCAACAGCCAGTTCCCCTACTGGCCAAGCAGTAGGGGAATTTCCCCGGTGTCCTGGCCAAATTTCCCTCATTCACTAAAAATACCACCAACAGTTTAATCTGGTTCAAGGTCAGTTGGCATTCATCTGTATCCCCCTCCCCCAGGTCGTGCCTGAAAATAGACAGGATTTGTCTAGTGCACTTACCCGGTCAACAAAAGCTAAATAAATAAATAAACTAAAGCACCTATTTTCAGGTACAAAGTGGAGTGACCAGAGCTTACAAACAGAACTCAATAAATGGGTAACAAGTTTGAGACAGAACAATATTATTGAACAACAAATTAGTTATGAGTAAAGGTACACGCAAGACCAAATTATTAAACAATCAATTAAATTTTGCACCTGATTATGGCTGCTTTCAATGATCATTACAAAGGCTACATTTATACTGTGGGTCCAGTATGGTGGCAATCCCAACATCTGCAGATGCAGAGTGCCAGAAATATGGATGTTGCACTCCCAAAACAAGTAGTATGTGTTCCATCAAGGCACAACTTCCTAAATCACCCTCTGCCTCAAGCACCTACTGTACTTTTAACAGCATCTGCCTCAGCACCCAAAAAAGTGGAATGACCTGACTCACTGACTGTGTTGCTCAAATGATCTTAGAATCATTATCAGGCCATCCATTAGTCATCCCTGGTCTGTTGTCAGTGACATGAATACTCCAACACTGTCATGGCTTGTATAGTAATAGATACTCCCAAATGGATTTAGAAACATAGAAACATAGAATTTGTTGGCAGAAAAGGACCGTGTTACCCATTCAGTCTGTCCAGATGGTCCCTGCATAGTCTGTTTGCGCAGACTCTAACTGGTCTCTGGCAACCATCCCACCTCTCTACCTATGTACTAATATTACCCTATGTCTATCCCATGAATGCTTGACGCCCTCTACTGTTTTTGCCTCAGCCATTTATGCTGGACAAATTTCCAGGCATTTACAACTCCTACAGTGAAGTAGTGCCTCCTTACATCCCTCTTAAACGTTCCTCTCCCTCCAGATTCAGCACATGCCATTTGGTACAGGTAGTCTTTCTCATTTGAAACAGACTCCTTTCCTGAACCCTGCTTATCCCCATGTGGTACTTGTAGGTCTCTATCATGCCCCCTTTAGTTCTCCTCTCTTCCATGGTGTACATGCTGAGATCTCTCAGAGTCTTCTCATACGTCTTTCAGAGCAACCCCTGCACCATGTTAGCTGCCCTCCTCTGGACTGCCTCCATCATGTTTATGTACTTTCTGCAGTGCAGCTTCCTGACCCGGACACAATACTCCAGGTGTGATCTCACTAGTCAGCAATATAGTGGTAAGCCCACCTCCCCCCTCCTGCCGGAGCTATCTCTCCCTATATTTCCCAGCATCCCACTGACCTTACACACTGCTTTATCACACTGCCCTTCCACTTTGTTTTCATCAGATATGATAACATCAAGGTCCTTATCCTGATTAGTGACTGTCAGTCCCTCTTGCATCCTATACACCACTCCTAGGTTCATGTGCCCTAGGTGCCTAATTTTGCACTTTTTTGGCATTAAACCCCATTCCTTGAGTTTCCCTAGATCTCTATGTATTTTCTCCACCCCATTCACAGTTTTCACTTTGTTACAGATTTTAGTGTCATCTGTAAAAAGTCATACCTTCCATCCATCGGTGGTGGGGAAAGTTAATGGAATCACTGCTGAAGGAAAGGATTGTGGAATGTCTTGAATTCAACTGGTTACAAGAACCAAGGCAGCATAGATTCACAGCGGGGAGATCATGTCAAACAAATCTGATACATTTCCTTGACTGTGTGACCAAGGAATAGATCAGAGAGGAGTGGTGAACATCTCTTACCTAGATTTCAGTAAGGCTTTTGACACTGTTCCACATAGCAAACTAATAAGCAAGCTGGATAGCTTACAGGTGGGTAAAAAGGTGTTAAACTGGATAAGAAATTGGTTAAAAGATAAGTGATATAAGTGATAAGTTCAGAGTTCACTCAGAGGAAGGGAGGGTGACCAGTGGGGTGCCACAGGGATCAGTGCTGGGACTTATCCTCTTTAATGTCTTTCTAAGTGACATTGCAGAGAAGCTGGAAGTGAAGTTTTGCCTCTTTGTGGATGATACCAAGATCTCCAACAGGGTGAACACTTGGGGGGTGAATTAACAGAGACCTGAGAAACCTTGAAGAGTGGCCAAGAGTATGGCAACTCAGTTTCAGTGTGAACAAGTGCAAACTAATGCACTTGAGGCACAGAAACACAGGGGCAGAGTGCAAAATGGATGCGGTGGTATTGATGACTACCAAACAGGAAAGAGACTTGGGGGTAATTATACCTGATGAACTAAAGGTGGCCAGGCAGTGTGACAAGGCAGTCAGGAGGGTTAGTTGGATGCTGGGGTATGTAGGGAGGGATACTTTGAGTACTGTGTCCGGTTTTAGAGATAACATCTCCAGAAGGACATAGAGCGGAGATTGCCTAGAAGAGGGCTACTGCAATGGTGCAGGGTCCGCATCAAAAGCCCTATGAGGAGAAACTAAAGGACCTCAATATGTACACCCAGGAATAGAGGAGGGAGAGAGAGAGATGTGGCAGAGACATTTAAATACCTCTCTTAGGTAAAACAGGTATGAGAGGAAGTATTTTTCAGATAAGAAGGTGCTCAAGAACAAGGGGACATGCTATGAAGCTGGAAGGGGGAAGATTCAGGAGAGATGTGAGGCAGTACTTCTTCACAGAAGAGTAATGGATTCCTGGAACAGCCTTCCAGCAGAAGTGGTGGAGATGAAAATGTGGCTGGAAAAGTGGTGCGGTTTAAGAATGCATAGGATAGGCACAAGGAAATTCTAGTGGAGAGGAAATTTGGAGGAAGAAATAGTTGTAGATCAAGTAGGGACTGCAGTGATGTAGGTGGGGAACAACAGGCAGACTGGGTGGAGCAAGATTATGTTTTATGTGTCCGGCTCTTCCACAGTTATGTGTCCAGCTCTTCCGCAGTGTCACTTATGAAAACGTTAAACAGTACTGGTCGCAGCACTTAGCCCTGTTGCACTTTCTAGTCACTCTTCCATCATTATAGTTACTGATGTTAACCACCACCGTCTGTCTCCTATCCATTAACTAGTTTGTAATCCAGTTCACCACTTTGGATCCCTCCCCTAGGCTGCTTAATTTCTTTATCAGTGCCCTTTGCAGCACTGTGTCGAAGGCCTTGCTAAAGTCCAGATAGGCTATGTCCACTGCCCACCCTGAGCTATTTTCCTGGTCACCTAGTCGAGGAAATCAATCAGATTTGTCTGGCATGGCCTCCCCCTCATGAATAAATGCAACCGTTTGTCTTGCACACCATTAGATTCAATACAGTCTACCTTCATTTCCTTTAACAAGGATTGCATTAATTTCCCCACCACTGAAGTGAGACCGACCAACCTGTAGTTGCTAGCCTCTCCCCAGCTTCTGCTCTTATGCATAGGGACCAGGTTGTTATCCTTCAGTCCTCCAAAACCATGCCTGTTTCCTATAAAACCACTAAATAAGGCCATCAGTGGGGCAGCTAGCACCTTCCAGAATTCCTTTAGCATCCTAGGGTGTATCCTATCTAGGCCGATAGCCGTGTCCACTTTTAGAGCTGCAAATCCCTTCAGGACTCTTTTCCCTGAAAATGGAGTTGTGTCCACCTTCTCTCCTTTGTTCCTGCTGCTCTCTGGTGGTGCATCCCCCTTCCTCCTCTGTGAAGATTGAGCAGAAGTACCTGCTCAGGATGTTTGCCTTTTCTTGGTCCTCTCCTGTGCAGTCCCCACTTTCCCCCTTCCTTATCATCACTATTACCCTCCCTTGCCTTTGTCTTCTCACTTGTGTACGTGAAAAAGGTCTTATGCCCTTTAGCTACTCCTTGGCTATCCTTTCCTCTGTTTGTGCCTTTGCTTCCCTCACTGCCTTTTCTGCTTCCCTCTGTTTTACTTGATGTCCCTCTATGTCTTCCTCTCTTTGCATTTCCCTTTACCTCCTGAATGCCACCCTTTTTATCTTCACTACCGTGGCCACTTCCCTAGAAAACCATAATAGCACCCCCCTTCCCAGCTTGTCCAGTTTCCTTCTCTGTTAGACCTGACTCATCTCTTCCTTCTGAATTTGGTCACTTGATAGCTTGGTTGGGAATGCATGCATGTTCGGGAAGGGGGGGTTGGTAGTTGTTATAGTTGATTATGCCCTCTGCATTTCTGTTTAAACTGCTTCCCTGCTAAGTCTAACTCTGTGTGTTAGTACCATATTTTATTGTTATCATCACCTTTATTGTTAAATTGCAGAGTTTGCTACCTTGTTTGTATCGGTTGCAGTCAGTACCATGTTATTTCACTGTGTTTTTACCTTTTGATTTACTCTTTGTACCTTGTATCTAGTCATGCCTTTTGGCCTGGATCATGCCTGTAAAAGGCCCCATGGATCAGAACATTTACCCAGTTATCAAAACCATTAATAAATAAATAATAGTTTTTTGGTTTTCTGCTTTTACTCTCTTCCTTCGTACAGAGACTGGTTGCATTAATTATCCCCTCCCTTATCTTTCCCCGCTGTACCTCTACCCCTCCCTGGAACCCCCATGAGGCAGTTTCTGAGACAGTCTCCCATTTCTTTATTTAGTTGTTTTAACCAGGAGTAGCACAGTAAGCTGAAAGCTTTTTTACAGTTGTGACCTGGGAGCACAGGGAAGTTAAGTGACTTGCTCAGGGTCACACAGTATGCAAGTGGAAGCTGTGGAATTCAAACCCAGGTCTGGTCTGCTGGATGTCACCAGATTTGCAGCTCAGAGCCTTAAACCACTGCACTATACTGCCTTCCTCACCCACCTAAAATATAGGACCCCATTGCTCATGTGGTTTGCCTCTGTTCTCAACTTAATGTTAAACCTCACACATGGTGATCAGTGGTACCTACAAGACTGCCCACTGTGATGTCTGCAATGCAGTCCCTGTTTGTAAGTACCAGGTCCAGCACTGCCCCATCCTTAGTGGGCTCACTGACATCTGCCTGAGAAAAGTCCCTTGTAGTGAGTCTAGGATGGCCCTGCACCTTATCAAATCTGTAGTTGGAGGGCTCCAATCCACATCTGGCAGACTGAAATCACCAACTAGCAGCACCTATCCCCTATTTGCTATCCTGATTATGCCTTCCCCAAGTGCCTTATCCAGCTTCTGTCCCTGTGCTGGAGGTCTGTATACCACCCCTGTATGGATTGCAGCCCCAGCACCTGTCTACAGGATGAGCCACAGCATCTCCAACCCTTCCTTTTCCTCCAGGTGCCCCCGCACTTCTGTGGCCTTGATTTCCCTCCCTTACATATACAGTAGTACAACCCCTCCTCACTTCCCTGTTTCTCCTGAATGGAGAGAAGCTTGGTATGGCCATATCCCAGTCATGCTGTCAGTGCACCATGACTGTGTTATGGCCACCAAATCCATGTTAGCCTCTGTTTTATACTGTTCATACAAGAACTCTATCATGTACAGTGTCAAGTTCCATCTTGTCATGACTTCCAACTTCATTTGATGCTGAGGCAGTTTGTTCAATATCTGCAGGTGCCACAACTGGTTACAGGCCTTTCCAGAAGGCTAAAGTGGGCACCGATGTGACTGGTCACAGTCAACAACACCTTAATATCTGGATATGTTAGGAACTCCTTAATAATAAGATTAAGACAGTGTGCCAGACATCTAGGCCATGGCACCCTGAGAAACCCTCCATCACTAATACATTCCACTAAGACTACTTTTGTATGTTTGTATGTACAATGGAGTCATTATCTCTCACACTGAAACCAGCCTTGAGGAAACTGAGGTGATGCTACTCATCAGTCTGTGTCAGGAGTAATTCTAAAATTTTCTGACCAGTGTGTGATCCACTGACAGTCTTCATTACCGGCATGTTATGCTGTTGAATATGCAGAGTGTTGCTACCCCTGCAATTTGACTTACTACAATTTCTGCCAAACCCCAAGTCAGCCACTACCCCAGGCACCTGTGCCCAATTTGCTGTAATGCAGATAGGAGCTACTAGCTGTTTGGTCACAGGTCCACATATCCATACTATGGTGTATGAAGGTATGGCAATTCTGAATGTTGCAAGATATGAATTATTGTGTGTGACACTGTTCCATACAGTTCAGGAATGGCATGCGTTAAGAAACAAGTATGGGATGGAGTCTGTCACTTGGAACAGGCACTGGCCATCAACCTTTGAAAACGGACATGCTCAACAAAACAGAGTAGCAACAGATCAATGGCCAGCATTTCAGTGGCTGCTGCATTTATTTCTCAGGAAATTGCATAAATTGGTGGGTCTTTTGAACATTGCTCAAATGTGCCTTGCAACATAGGCTGGACCTTTGTTGGGGTGGGGCTATCAAGCAGCTGGAATTGTCATGGCAGAATTGTTGGTGGGGTAATGTTGGACTCCTCCTGGGGTTGGACATTTGGCATTCTTATGAAACAAAAGATTTTTTGGGTTTTCTGCATTGCTGTTTTTGTTCGCTACCTGGAGGTGGTATGACTACTAAAGCCACTGCTATTATGCCCAGCACTGGGCAGTCCCACTGACTCCTTTTTCCTGTACACCTCCTCACCTACCCCTTCCTTCACCTGGGGTATTTCCACACCCCTTCTGACTGCCTTATCTAACAATGATGAGGAGGGTCCTTCTCCTACTACTGCACCAGCTTGATTCTGGTGGTGAGTCCAGTGTAACAAGTGGTGTGACTTTAGGTGTACGCCCACTGGTGCCTAGGTGACTAGCTTTTTTTTCCCCTGATAACTCAAGCGTAACAAAACTGTTATGTAGTGACTGTTTTATCCACAGGGCCAGGTATACAGAAATCCTAAACTAGGGATTTGGAGTCCCTGGATTTGATATTGTTGGGCAAGGGAAGGGAAGTGTCAATAGTGGTTAGAGCAGCTGCTGTTTTGTGTGATGCTTTGCAAACTTCTTGATGAATCTTTATGCCACTGGGTATAATGGGCTCACCACTAGGAGGAAAACAGGTGTAGACTTAGGGAGGACTACTAGAAAGTACAGATCTAGGAACTGGACAAACCCCCTCATCAGCATTTTCTTTTTGAGCTCCCATAGGGGATCCATATCATTATCATCATTCCCACAGCCGCTAATACCCTCGTCCTGAGCTGTGCCATCAGCATCACATTCTTGAGGTTCTCTCTCCTCACCCACAATTTTAAATTCTGTAATTTATGACTGCTCAAGATCTCCTGCCTCAGCCTCACGCTTCAGCTCTGCACTTTAGGTAGGGAGTGGTATGCTCACATCTGTATCAGGTCAGCATCAGCACCAGCATCAACATCAGTCACAGGGATACATAGAAACATAGAATTTGATGGCAGATAAGGACTGCTTGGCCCACCTAGTCTGCCCATTTTCCTACCTAACAGATAAACTGCAGATCCTAGTTAACCAACAGCTTACTTCCTCCTACCCCCCACTAGGACTGCCTTATGTCTGTCCCATGCATCCTTGAATTCCCCCACTATTCTTGACTCCACAACCTCCTCAGGGAGGCTGTTCTATGCATCATCAACCCTCTCTGTGAAAAATACTTCCTCACATTACCCCTGAGCCATCCGCCCTCTATCTTCAAATTGTGCCCCCTTGTTCTTGCACATCTCTTTTTCTGAAAGAGGCTACCCTCTTGGACTTTGTTGATTCCCTTGAGGTACTTGAAAGTTTCTATCATGTCCCCTCTCTCCCTTCTTTCTTCAAGGGTATACATATTAAGTTCCTTTAGTCTTTCTTGATATGTTTTCTGGTGCAGACCCTGCACCATTTTGGTGCCCTCCTCTGGACAGCCTCCCTCTGTCTATGTCTTTGCAGTGATGGGTCTCCAAACCCCACAAAGTACTCCAGATGGGGTCTCACCAACTGTCTGTACAAAGGGATAACAACTTCCTGTTTTCTACTATTGATGCCTCTTCCTATGCATCCCAGTATTCCCCCAGCCTTCCTTACTGCCTTCTCACATTGCTTGCCCACCTTTAGGTCATCTGATATAAGTACCCCCCGGTCCCTTTCCATTTTTACTGTTGTCAGTATCTCACCCCCCATTGTATACGCTTCCCCTGGGTTTTTGTTTCCCATGTGCATTACCTTGCACTTCTTTGCATTGAATCTGAGCTGCATACATTTGACCATTCCTCCAACCTTACCAAGTCCCACAACTTCCTACTTGACCGCTGCCCAAGTCTGAGATTTTCCATCTTGTGCTGTACTGCTCCTCTTGTCACCACCTCCCCTGACCCCGACCAGCATGGATGCTGCAGATGTAGCATAAATAGATTTGGCAACACTAATACCACCACTGCCACCTGCTACCCTGTTACTACTGCTTGCTGCCTCAGACGATGTTGCTGCAGACATACTTTTTTCAGCTGCAGCAGATGCAGAAACAACCTTTTGCACCATATAAGTTCCTGACATCGATGCCTCCCCATCACCACTCCCTTTAGCAGAGGATCTCTGTGCAGTCATTTTTTTGTACATAATATTTTTATGATGTTACAGAACAGAAGTCTGAAATAAAACAAAATAGCAGCAGACAACGCCTCCCTCGAGGAATCAGCAGAGCTGTCTGAAAGAAAAGGAATGAAAATGAATGAATTGAACTACTAAACCACCCAAATATATATATGTATATATATATATGAAATACAAAATCACACATACCCCCATAATGTAAAGCACCATGGGCTGTATATGCAGATCACCACAGTATTTTATGCTGGTTCAACTTTAAGCAGAAATGCAAGGTACCAAATGTCTGTCACACAGTTTGCAAAGGTTGCCAACAGAAGACACATACACGTGTTTCATCCTACCAGGACTCATCAGTGTGCCTCATCTGTGTGACGCCCCCAGGCTATATATATATACATATAGATAGATAGATAGATAGATAGATAGATAGATAGATAGATAGATAGATTAGAGGCAAAAAACTCCATTTAATGCATTAGTTAGGGTTGTCCCACACTGACAAAAGTGAGGAAATTCGGTGTTAGGGTTGAAAGCTTCCCTTGGACCCCCTGCCCACATCCCCAGCTGGCATCAGGGTGCACATTAGGGTTGTCGTCCATAACTCTCACCCCATCACATGTGTAAAGAAGCAGAGGTGTAGGAGAATGGGGTGAGAGTTAGGACCAACAACCCTAATGCGCACCCCGATGCAGGTTGGGGGTGTGGGCAGGGGGGGTCCAAGAGGGGCTTTCAACCCTAACACCGAATTTCCTTGCTTTTGTCGGTGTGGAACAACCCTAACTAATGCACTAAACAGAGTTTGTTGCCTCTAATTTCCCTTCTTTTTGAGAATGATAACGAGAAATAGTAAATGCAATGCGGCGACGGGAGCATGGGGCCCAGCCACGTAATATGGCGGCAGAAGTGCAGGGCTCTTTGGGCCCCATGCTCCCGCCACATGATGTCTTGTCACATAGTAACATTGTGCCCACAAACCCAAATAGTAATGTGCATGGTGACACAAAGCGAAACAGAAAGAGAAACAGTAGTGTAGACAGAAATGTTAAAAACAAAGGAAAAGCAGGTGCAAATGAAAACACAAAGGTTAACGCACATGGTGGCTTAGACGTGAACGGTAAGTGAAACGGGAACGGAACAGCAAACGGAAACGGTAATGGTAACAGTAATGGAAGCGTACAGACTGGTTTTCCCCAAAACCTGCATAAAGAAAGACAGTGAGTACAAAGAATATATGCATAATAATGGTTCTCGGAGCAGAAAATGAGGACTTTGAATTCTAAATTGCTTATATCTCAGGAACCATACAACGTAGAAAAAAAATTTAAAAGTCATGTGATTTATGGCTTTCCTGGCTAGTTTTGCACTTAGTCCCCATTAGCCCCCACTAGGGGGCTAAGCATTTTTTCAGCGAAAAGTCCATATCTCACACCGTTTCCGAGATACGGGCCCTGAAAGGCGTAGGCTAACGCCGTAATGTTATCCAATGGGGAAAAAGAGAAGTTGGAGTGCCATAACTTTGCTCCTGTAATATTTTTTCACCAAACCACAAAAGGCACATCTGTGGGATGTTGGCTGTGTTCCCTCAAATTTCAGCCCAAGCGTCCAAACCGTATGTTTGCAGCCGGGCGCCAAAGGATTCCTGTAATGCATTGGCCGCCGTAATGTTATCCTATGGGGAAAAGTGTCAACTTTGGAGTGCCGTAACTTTACCACCATGTAATATTTTTTTCAACAAAACACTGAAAGGCACACCTGTGAGATGTCGGCTGCATTCCCTCTAAATTTCAGGCCAAAACACCAAACCATTCTTTTGCAGCAGGGTGCCAAAGAATTGCTGTCATCTTCCCACAGCCTAGAAAAGTACTGTCTCAGTTTGCGAAAGCTTTTGCAAATTCATTTGACAGTGTCGCAAGTGCAACAGTACTTTGCGAAAGTACTTTTTCCAAAAATTTGAAAAACATTTTTTTGGGGTGTTTTACCCGAAAATAAAGACATGGCTAGCAGCCTCAGCGTTCGACTAGGTGAATACAAAAAGAATTAGGTTGCTAGAGGATCCCAAATTTAAATGCCAAGCATTTTTCTGATCGCTAACTGAAAACAAAATGGCAGATTTGTGACAGTAAAAGAGCCATTTGCGAAAGTAAAAATTGCATTTGCGACACTGTCAAACTTTTTGTTAACTTTTCCCATTGACTTATAATGGGAATTTGTTTTTGAATAACTTTTGAACCGTTTAATATTTTTTCATGAAATCTTCAAAAGGCACATCAGGGACACCGGTTGCACATTCCCTGAAGATTTTGGACTGGTTGCGCAAACTGTGCGACCTGTACACACGACAGTAACATTCCAGAAAAGCGTAAATGCACGCGCAGATCATGCTTAATAACTCCGCAGCCGTATATGCAACCGGTACAAAACATGGCAGATCCCAATGTGTATGGGTCTTGATTGTGTGTTCCATATGTCAGGCAAATCTGTCCAATGGTTGCAAAGTTATTACGGTGCACAATTTTGGGTTTAACATGTAAATGACTCCTCAACCCTAACTATAGTGGCACTACCGTGCCACTATAATATATATATATATGTTCATTGCAAAAAAACTTGGTTACATAGAAACATAGAAGTTGATGACAGATAAGGACTGCAAGGCCCATCCAGTCTGCCCATTTCCTTTTCTACCTTATGAATGTGCCATCGGCCTTTGCTCTGTCAATGGCCTATCTATTCATACACATCTGTATTGCTCCCTTATGCCTATCCCATGCCTGTTTGAAGCCCTGCACTGTATTCATATCCACCACTTCCTGAGGTAGGCGGTTCAATGCATCCACCACCCTTTCTGTGAAAAAAATCTTCCTCACATTACCACTTAATCAGCCTCCCTCTAATCTTATGCGGTGTCATCTTGTCCTGCTACTTTTCTTATATTGAAACATGTTAGACTCTTTCACTTTGTTAATGCCCTTAAGATGTTTAAATGTTTCTATCATATCATCTCTCTCCCTCCTTTGCTCTAGGGTATACATATTGAGCTCCGTTAATCTGTCCTCATATGTTTTCTGATGCAGTCCCTGCACCATTTTTGGTTGCAATTCTCTGGACTGCCTCAATCTGGTTAATGTCCTTGTGAAGGTGTGGCTTCCAGTACTGCACACAGTACTCCAGATGGGGCCTAACCAATGTCTTGTAAAGAGGGATTATTAACTCCCTCTTCCGGCTTGTGATACCCCTACAAATACACCCCAACATCCCCCTAGCCTTACCTACTGCTTTAGTGGTCTGCTTGGATGATTTGAGGTTATCAGTGATGATGACGCCCAAGTCTCTTTTTTCCCTTGTGACTGCCAGCAACTCCCCTCCCAGCCTATAGGTGGTTTCAGGGTTTCCCTTCCCCATGTCCATGATCTTGCACTTCTTTGCATTAAACCCCAGTTGCCACTCTTCTGACCATTTTGCTAGTTTATCCAGATCTCTTCTCATTCTGTCCACCCCATCTACTCTGTTGCAGATCTTGGTGTCATCTGCAAACAGACAAGCCTTACCCTCTAGTCCATCTGCAATGTCACTGATGAAGATATTGAAGGGGACTGGCCCCAGGACTGATCCCTGAGGAACCCCCTTGTGACTTGCATTTCTTCTGACTGTATATCGTTTACCACAAATCTCTGTTTTCTGCCTGTCAACCAGTTTGCCACCCAGTTGACCAACTTCTGACCCACCCCGATCCTACCGAGCTTATTAATCAGTCTTCTATGTGGAACAGTATCAAAAGCTCTGCTGAAGTCAAGGTAGGCAACATCAACTGCTCTTCTTTGGTCCACCACTCTGATTACCCAGTCAAAGAAATCTATGTGATTAGTTTGACATGACCTTCCTTTTGTAAACCCATGCTGTCTTGCATCCTGTGCTCCTATGGATTCCAGGTGTAGCACTATCCTTACCTTAAGGAGTGACCCCATAATCTTGCCCACTACTGAGGTTAAATTGACTGGTCTGTAGTTCCCTGCCTCCTCCCTGCTACCACTCTTGTGGACTGGGATCACATGAGCCCTTCTACAGTATTCTGGGACCACTCCTGTGCTCAGAGACTCACTAAACAGTTCTGATAATGGCTCTGCTAGTTCCACCCTTAGCTCCTTTAGTACCATGGGATGTATGCCATCAGGTCCCATTGCCTTATCCACCCTGAGCTTATTGAGCTCTTGTAGGACCCTTTTTTTCTGAAGGGACAAGTGCATACCTCACTCCCCCCTGTGTCCATGGTGCTGGTTAGTGCATCAGTTAGGACTGACAGTACAGCGACATTCAGACCAATTGGATAAACTATTCAGGCTGTAGAGGTGAGAAAAAACTCAAAAAAGTTGAAGATTTGTCATGCTTTTCAACACTCCACAGCTACTCAACTGAATATCTGACTGAAGCAAAAATTTACAGATCCAGAGATCTGTGGTACCACACCGCGCATGCACATTTTTAAGCAGATTGGACAAATGGTTGTAAAGTTATTAAAGTGCAAAATGATGGGTTTAACATAGAAAAGGCTGTGCAACCCTAACTATACTTATAGTTTTTTTAACAACTCAGCAGGGGTAACACCTACATACAACTAAGTCACACATTATCTCTCTGAAGCGTGTGAGCACTGCTACTTTAAGAAATAAATAACTAAAACTAGCTCACCATCTGCATGTCTGAGCTCTTACCTTTTAATGGCATGAGGCCTATTTCCTGGTAGTCACCTGAATTGTATTAATCTTTCCTTTACACCCTCCCTTTTGCTAAGCAATCTGGGACCCATAAATCTTTCATATATTCTGAAATGCTGGTTAGTTTTCTCTGTGCCTGATAAAAGGATCTGAAAGATCTCGAAAGCTTGTGTGAAAAACCTTCAGTTATTCTAATAAAAGGCATTTCCACAAAAAAAAGAGAACTAAAACTGATATAGAAAAAGGCTGCCAAAATAATTCTCTTAAACACGTAAACTTTAGTTCCTAAATAAAATGAGAAATGTCTGACTACAGACAAAAAGAAACAAAGAAGAAACATTGAAAAAACCAAAAACTAAGAAAATCTCCTAATCACTTCAGTCAGAAACTATGAACCTTTCAGGGTTGCCTGGCTGCCTACATCTTCCCTCCCCCTGCAGTAGTGACTCTTCTCTACAGACACAAAAATCACCATTTCAAACTGAATAACCTAAAATAAAACACAACAATAAAACACAACCTAGATGCATAAGACACATTAGAAAAAGTAATGATTCTGAGTCAAAAAAGCTCAGTGTTAAAGGATTTATAACATTTTATTTTTTGCTTAAACAAGCACAGGGACTGACATATGTTCTACACTCTCTTCATAAACTTGCAATAAACACTACCTACTTATGGCATCCACATAATTTCAATATCATGTGAACTGCATTGATTCCTTCCAGGGAACTTTGCCTGGAGAATCAACTTCACCGGCAAAGTTCTCAATTAGCAGCTTTGTGATGTTGACTGCACACTGTGAAGTGACTTCACAGGGCAGATTAACTTCACAAAGTGGTACAACTTCATGGATGAATTTGTAAAGCAAATGCTTTGCACTTCACACACCACTAGTGATAACATGTGCCCCAGTGAGCTGTAGATGGAGTCATGTTAGATGTAATGAAACTTTAGGTTGGATGTTGCAGAATGTGTCCATTCTTTCTCACATTAAAGGTACAGAATTTACTAGACTTTTCACTAAGTGAAATATATAGTATTATAGTGGGATACCTGTTTAAATGTAATCAAAAGAACTGCTTGTTGTAAATACATATTTTTGTGTGTGCCCTTGAAATTTCTTAGTACTGTCAGGCATATGAATCATATTATAATTGACACTGAGGGTGTTTCAGCTTGAATCACCAATATTTTATTAAAGGCATGTGATCTTTGGATGATGGCTCAGTATAATTAAGTTATCCCAAATAGTGGTCCCTGCATTATTGAAGAGAGAGTCCACCCGAAGGTGTTACATTGCAGAACTAAAATAAGCATATCCCCAATACATCTTATACCAGTAATAAGTTTCTACGTTACTTCATTTTAAAATCGTGAGCTATTTTGTAACCCTGATTTTACTACCTGTTCAAAAGAGCCAGTTTTAGTGAAGAGCCACTAATGATGTCTTAACCTGAACTCAGTCTAGTCCTCTCAGTCAGCAACCTTATAGGACCCGTTTCTCCAAAATGTAAGAAACTGTAGCTGTAGTAATCATTAAGAAAAGCTAACATACGGTTGGCTGCAGTGCTTGCATTTTCAGAATGTTCAGATGCATGTTATTGTACTTTAGAACACAGCAGGAGGCGACACTGGAATGCAGCACTGATCCAAAGAATAGAATGTCAAAGTGGTGCACAATTTTAAAATGTTTGTGGGGGGAGGTGGGCATGCAATCTTGGAATGTGGCAGGGAGGTGCCACCTCATGTGGTGTGACATTAAGTTTCAGTATGCAACAGGAACACACATTTAGGAATTTGGTGGGGAATGGCAATTTCACAATATAGTGGGGATGCACACAGTCGGAATGTGATAGGACACTTGTATTCTGAAATTGCTTGTCCCTGCCACATTCCAGAATTATACACACCCACCACATTTCAAAATTGTGCATTACATCCTCACCACATTCCAACATTGTGCATCCCAGCCACATTCCAAAACTGCACATCCTAGGCAAATACTAAAATTGCACATCCCACCAAATTCCAAATAATGCGTCCGCACCAAATACCAAAATTGCACATCTCCACAACATGCCAGAGTTGTGTTTCAATGCCACAGTCTGAAACTGTGCATCACTGCCACATTCTGAAACTGTGCCACCACCATATTGTAAAAGTGCATTTCCACAACTTTTGAAAACTGTGCATTGCTGCCACATTTGGAAACTGTACATTGCTACCACATTCCAAAACTGTGCATTGCCACCAGATTCTGAAACTGCGTGTCACCACTGCATTCCAAAACTATACATCACTGCCACTTTCCAAAATTGTGCATCACTGACACATTCTGAAACTGTGCATTGCTACCACATTCTGAAATTGTGCATTGCCACTAGATTCTAAAACTGTGTCACCACCACATTCTGAAACTATGCATCACTGTCACATTCCAAAATTGTGTGTCACTACCACATTCCAAAATTGTGTGCCACTGCCACATTCCAAAACTATGCATCACTGCCACATTCCGAAACTGCATCACTGCCACATTCAGAAACTGTGCATCACCACTAGATTCTTAAACTGTGTGTCACTGCCACATTCTGAAACTGTGCATCACTGCTGGATTCCAAATCAGTGTGTCACCACCATATTCTGAAACTGTATGTCACTGCCACATTCCAAAACTGAGTGTCACTGCCATAGTCCAAATCTGTGTATCACTGACACATTCCAAATCTGTGCGTTACCACCACATTCCAAAATTGTTTCACCACCACATTCCAAAATTGTGTCACTGCTGCATTCTGAATTTGTGCATCACTGCCACATTTTGAAACTGCATACCACCACCATATTCTGAAACTGTGCATCACCACCATATTCAGAAACTGTGCATCACTGTCACATTCCTAATATGAGCGTCACTGCCACATTCTGAATCAGTGCATCACCACCACATTCCTAATTTGTGCATCACTGCCACATTCTATAACAGGGTATTGTTGCCACCTTCCAAAATTGTGCATCACCACCACATTCCAAAACTGCATTGCTACCACATTCTGAAACTGTGTATTGCCACCAGATTCTGAAACTGCATTGCTGCCACATTCTAAAGGTGTGTGTCACTGCCACATTCCAAAACTGTGTGTCATCACCACAATACAAATCTGTGCTTCACCACCGCATTCCAAAATTGTGCTTTGCCACCACATTCCAAAACTGTGTGTTGCTGCCACATTCTGAAATTCTGCATCACTGCTACATTCTTAAACTGTGTGTCACCACTATATTCTGAAACTGTGCATCACCACCATACTCAGAAACTGTGCATCACTGCCATATTTTGAATCAGTGCATCACCACCACATTCTTAATCTGTGCATTGATGCCACATTCTGAAATAGTGCATTGCCATCACATTCCAAAACTGTGCATCACAACTACATTCTGAATCTGTGCATCACCACCACATTCCAAATCTGTGCTTTACTGCCACATTCCAAAACTGTGCATCACCACCACATTCTAAAATTGTACCTTCCTGCCACATTCCAAAATTGTGTATACACATCCACATTCTAAAATTGCCTGTCATTGTCACGTTCTGAAAATGTGCATCCCCTCCATATTCCACAATTGTACATCCCCACCACATTCGGAAAATGAGTGCCGCTGCCACAGTCTGATATTGCATGTCCAAGTCACATTCTAAAATTATGCATCGCTGCTTTATTCTGAAATTGCATGTGACTGTCACATTCTGAAACTGTCGCACCTACATTCTGAGATTCTGTGTCCTCGCCATATTGTGAAAGTGAATGCTGCCACCACAATCTGAAATCAAGCATCCCAACCACATTTTTGAAAATGTGCATCACCATCACATGACAAATTTATGCATCCATGACACATTAAAAAATTACATATCCACACCACTTTTTGCAACTATGTGTCCCTGCATTTCAAAATTTTGTATGTCTGCCCCATTCTTAAAATATATGACACCACCACATTATGAATTTTGTTCTGTCCAGTTATGGATCAGGAATTGAAAGCAGTTAAAAAAAATGAGAGTTGAAACTTCTCTGTTTGTTATGCTGTATCTGCTAACTGTAAAGGTTATAAGCTAATGTTAGATGGGAATTTAATAGAACATTTTGGAAACCTGTTTTTGTAAAATAGGTTCCATCTTAAAGAGGGGGTATGTGATAGGGTTGAATAAGGGCCTGCTCCATTTGTTATGCAGAAAGAGTTTAAATACAAGGGTCTGTTCTATCCTCTCCTTTTCTGTCTCTTATCTGTCTGGTTGCGCAACCAAATTTTCTTATGAGATCTAGGAACTGAGCACTCTGACTGTTTTGCAATTCTCTGCCTCTCGCTATCTTTCTGCCTTCCCTTGCTATTTCTCCCCCCCCCGTATATCTGCAGTTATAAAATGTATATGAATCTTTATGCGAAAATGTCACTGATTCTGAGATCCCTTTGTTTAAAACTGTGCATAGTTATACTGTTGAAATGATTGCAAAAAGCTGTTTGGAACTCAAGGGTCTAACCTGAGATGGAGTTTTTAAGCCTTTTGCAGAGCTGTAAATAAAGTGTCTGTTCTGGGTCACTATGTACTATTTTGTTTCACCTGCAATCAACAAAACTGACAAGAACATTCTGTGACAAGCAGGATGTCAACGGGGCCAAAACTTGTTATAAAAAGAGCAGCATGGTTTTGCTAGAGAGACAAGAAGACTGAGAGACTGAAATGTGGAATTAAGAGATACTCTCAGAAGAAGCACTTAGTTTTCTAACTGCCTTTGTAAACAGTTATACTGAATAATTTTTATTTTTAATTTTGCTGTTATTTAGAAAAATAAAATGCTATTTGTGAATTTTGAAACTGCTCCTTGTTTTCCTATGCTTCCTGCCCTGTGCCTCAATAGCAAGCAACCCTGCCACATTCCAAAATTGTGTCCCAGCTACTTTCTGGGATTGTATCCTTGCTGCATTCCACAACTGCAACCTGATGACATTTCGAAATCTCATACCTGCAGTATTCTAATAATTGCACACAACTTTGTAATTCTAAAGCCATGTTTGCCACTGCATTCTAACCCCCACCACATTCTGAGGTACTGCACTTTACATCTGCACATTATGGAAGTGCATGTGTTGACCCACCCTGTGTCAGTTTTCCTTTTCAAGTGTTTACTAAAACTGCAGTTTTATGTAACATGGGAGAAATAAGTCATATAATGAAGCTTGCATCGACGACTAGGCTGGGAGCTCTGGTTATGACATCATCAGTAGCTCTTCTCTGAAACTGGCTTTTTTTGAACAGGCAGTAAATTAAGGGTTACAAAATGACTTGAAACTTTTAAACAAAGTAACTTACAGATCTGATTTTTGGCATGAGATTGATTGGGGATATACTGATTCAAATTCTGAATTTATTAATGCCAGAAAATTTGGCTCGACTCCCTCTTTAATGTATCAACTTGTGATTATTTCATGTCATAGGGAAATACGGAGGCCTGGATATTCAAAGGGGTTGCGCCTTGTGCAACAGCGTTGTACTGGCACAACCCTGCATTGCACCCCAGTGGGATATTGAAAAGGCTGCCTGGTGCAGTGCAACTCCCGATACACTGGGGCACAATGTAATGGTATGCAGCCCAGATGCCGTGGGTGTGCCCAGGCACATGCGGCACATCCCGATATTCAGTCCAGATTGCGCTGCGCATATGCTGGCACAACCCTGTATTGCTCTGCATAGGGGGGCTCAAAGTTGAGCCCTTGCAGAGAAGAAACAACTCCTGGCCACCCAAAGGCAGGCTGCAGTATTGCAGGGTGCAACACAGCAGCCAGGCCATGGGTGGCCGGCTGCCCACCCAGAACACCATCCACAAGCACACACTGACCCCAGAACCCCTTCACCCATTGCCACAATCATGTGCTATATGTTTAAAATGAAATCCCTGTTAGTCTACTGGTCCCCCAGTCCCTGAGTCCCCGATAAATACAATACATAAGCATCCCTGGTGGTCTAGTGGTCCCCCATCCCACCTGAGTCCCTGATTCCCCATTATTTGTAAAGATGCCCATCTCTGGTGGTCTAATTGAACCCCTCATCCATTGCCATGATTGTGGTAAATGTGTATTACAACATCCCCTGGTAGTCTAGTGGATCCCCCTTCCTCCCTCATCCCCAATCGTGGTAAATCACCCACACATCATTCCCTGGTGATCCAATGGCACCCCTACCTCACCCACTCACACAGGACCCCTTGCCCACCCTGCTACCTCCATCATCAGTGGGTGGATGCATCCCACCTGCATACTGCCTGGCCGCCCGCTGAATGACAGGTACAGTATGAGCTGTAAGCCCATTGATACCCTATGTTGACCAATGGACTTGCAGGTCATACTGTACTAGACAATCCCAAATATGTGAATGATTCATTCACATATTTGGGACTGTCTAGTACAGTTTGTCCTGCAAGCCCATTAGTCCATATGGGGACCAATGGGTTTACAACATCCAGGTGGTATGCGGGTGGGACACAGCCACCCACCGATGATGGGGGGAGTGGGGTGGGCAAAGGATCCTGTGTGGGTGGGTCAGTGGTGTGAGGGTGCCACTGGATCACCAGGGAATGATGTGTGGGTGATTTACCATGATCGGGGACTTAGAAGGGAGGGAGGGGGGTCCACTAGACTACCAGTGAATGTTGTGATACACATTTACCGTGATCACAGCAATGGGTGGGGGGTTCCACTAGACCACCATGGATGGGCATCTTTACATGTAATGGAGAATCAGGGACTCGGGTGGGGGGGACCACTAGAACACCAGGAATGGTCATATATTATATTCATCAGGGAATCAGGGGACTGGGGGGGCCACTAGACTACCAGGGATTTCTGTTTACACTTATGCCACGTGATGGTGGCTACAGGGCAGGGGATGCCCTGGGATCCCCACAGCACATGTCATGCTGTGCAGGGCGTGAGGCACAAGTCGCCGGGCTGCCCTGTGCAAGGCATGGAAATGGGGCCATAATGACATGCAAATAGCCCCATTTGCACCCTGCGTATCTTATGGCCTCATTTGCATCCCCCCTGCTGAGTATCATGGGTGATGTGCCTAGAGCAACTGCACTTGCACTGGTGCATCCCCATGCTCCCTATCTGAGGCATGCGCCAGCATAGTGCCACTGCACCATACGCAGTATGTGCACTGACCCTGCTATATTCAATGGTGCTGCACCATGGCACATCTCCATTGAATATCACCTGGATCTGGACACAGCACATCACAGTTGCACTGCGCCCAGGCTTGTGCCGCTGCCTGGCGCAGTCTGAATATTCAGGCCAGAGTGTTTTTAATGTATAGGTGCTTTTTTATGTGTAGTCACTATTTTTATAGTTTCTGTCTGCACTGACTAATTGTAACATCACTTTAAATGAACTGTTTTTAAACATGCTTGCACTAATGAGCAGACACCTTGACAAAGTGCATGGCTAGATCATGAAATCTTAGTCATTTCTCCTTGGGAGTTCTGCAACATGTTATTACTTTGCACTAAATAAAATCTCTACAGAATGTAAGTTTGCTGAAGATGTTACTTATTTTTGGTAGATGTGTAGTGCTCTGTTTCTTTGGATTGCTCAACTATATACTATCCCAGGAGGTATATTTTTTCTAGGCCTCCAGATCTTTATCCAATGAAAGGACATGGAATGCATGTGCTGAATAGGTTCTAATGAAGTTAAGGAGCAAACAAGTCTTGCTCCATTGTGGTATGTGTGCCAGGTCAGAAACAGCAGCACCACGCTCTGCTTATTAGCAAAACAAGCTTTCATTATTTTAAATCGTATAAAGCAAACATACCACTGTGCAGTATCAGGAATGTCAAACAAAACGCTAAAATGATGTCACAAGCTAGTGTATCACTAAGGAAGGGAGAAGATCAGAGGCACAAGCTTTTTGTATCATTCATTTAAAGCTGCACCAGAACTAAGAAAATAATATTAAATATTGTGCCAAAAGTCCATTAGTGCAAGTCATGCAGAATATGTGCATGTGCAAAGTGTGCAATATGCAACAATCAAGGCTCAATAAAGGCAATAAATATGACCATACATAATACCTGGTAAGCTATGATAATATGCCATTGTATACAATAAATAAATGACTTTATACAACTATGAATTACTAACAAGCTCAGCAGCAAAATAATACAATTTAAAAATGTCAAAGTGACATAAGAACAGAATTAAGGATATAATTAATGTTCTGTGATGCTCTTCCTCAGGTGCTGGATGTATTGTGTTCTGCAAATCCTCCATAGTCTGAAACAAAACAAAATAGAGCACAAATAAATCAGTAGATAATGAAATGACTTTATTCTTTCATTTTTTTTAATTGGCCCTATATCAAATTGATCGCTACAACCTGGTCTATCAAGGGTACCCAAGGTGTTAATCCAGAAAGATTCACATTTAGGAATCAGACTCTCCAAATCACCACCATGGGAACAAAGAGTAACCCTCTCAATCACACAGAATTTAAAGCCGTCAATATTTCACAGAGAAGTGAAGAGTGGTTCAGTTTCAGAAGCAACAGAGAAGAAGCAGACAAGGAGGGGCGGCAGGGGTAGGAAATACAAAGCACCCACAAGAGAAAAATCAGAAGAAAGGGAAATAGACAACATACAAGAAAGCTTTATTATAAACATTTCTGGTATACAGCTCTCTAGTACTGAACTATCTATTCTACAGAAAGGACTATCATTTATTACCTCATATGATACAAGACCCTTTACATTGATTTCCACAGATTTAAAAGGAATAGCAATTTGAATGCACACTTTCATAAAAAGAAAATGTGCCATGGCGTAGGATCCTTATGGAGTAATCTTAGAGGAGACAGACATAACGGATCTAATGGACTAGGGAAACAAAACAATGCTGATAATCACAACTCTGGCTTTCATCCTCCATCTACTTTCGTTACTCAACACAATGATACTGTTTGTATATTAGAAAGAGTGTGTGAAGAACAATTCAGAGAACTGCTGGAATGAATGGAGGTGCCCTCATGTGTTAATATATATATATATTTTTCAATTTTGTTTATTTAAAGTAATAAAAAGGATGGTATCACATCATGTGAGCTGTCACATTCATTTACAATGACTTCCTATGCATGATTTTACACATTTGATACATATGATAAATATTTGGTAACAACAATCATGCAAGGACATTAACATCATCAAATAATTTATGCTGTAGTGGTTACAGTGTGACTAATTACAATTACAACTTAAAAAATGTAAAAAGGCATCCAAATTACACCATACAGTTTACTAATACATATGGACTATTTTACACAAATGCAAGATTCTTTGTTCCATAGTTATCAACCACTGCAATATATTATTTAAGGAGATAAGGGCACAGAAACAAAGGGATCAAGTTCCCCCCAAATGGAGCACTAATTATGAAGTTTGCTGTTCCCTTTGTGGTAAATGTACATGGTACCCTAAATTCAATGCCCCAAGCAGACTGCAGACCTATTTTAATTGGTCTCACTTCAGCAATGGAATAATGTAGGTTCTTTGCAGATATTTCCATTTTTACAGTTAAAGATTTGCTCTTTCAAAAACTAGGCCCTGTACCTTGGTGTCTGTCCAAATTTGAAAAATTGGAAAGTTTATGTCAACATAGTGATCAGAATCATGCCATTTCTCTTCTTTATTGGCAACTGAGGAACTGGGCATCCGATGTCCAGAACTTATAGTTGAACTACTGGCAACAGGAGTTACGGTGCATGACCTAAGTAATCCCAGTACTGTTTGCAAAGTTTGTGCTCAGTGTATAAGTATATTAAATTTGAAAGGCTTCAGCTTACTCAATATAAAGATCTTGAACAGTATGTGTTTTACACCTGTCAAACTGACCAAGATGGGAAAACGTGTAACAGACCCATGTTCGGGCTAAATCACTTTGGGAGGCTATTAAGCTTCACCTGGACCCCCTTTTGGGTCTCCACAATTTTTTTCACTCTGTTCTCTGTTTGATAGGGTTGGGATTGGATACCTTAACAGGGACCCAAAGATATCATATGGTCTTATTCATGGCTACAGTTAAAATGGTGATTGCTAGATACTGGATGGATAAGCAGTCTGTCAGTTATAAGGAGTGGCATGCTTCTATTCTAGAAGCTTTATGCATGGAGAAAATGTCAGCAAGTATGCAACATAATCTAAGGAGTTATAAATCTAGATGGGATAAGATACATACTCTGTTATTACTCCTATTGCAGACTAACTCTGATGAGACAGTTGTGCCCCTTTAACATCAAATTAAATAAAACATATTTTTATCCATCTAAACCACCCCATGAACATGGACCCATCCATGTGCTTTTTCCAGTTATACTTTGTATGTTATCTTCTTTTTGACCCCTAATTGTTCTTTACCATATTTTAAGATTCATGTATTGAGCACTCGGTATTAAAATTGTCTTAGTGTTTATTGTATTTACTGGTTTGTAATCAGATGGTTATTCTAATGTACTTTGTTTGTGTACTTTGTTGCAAAAATGCCATTAAAGCAAATTACGTTGAAAAAAAATTGATCTCACTTGAATGTCAGATATATAATTTGGTATTTTATGCTTCAGGTTCAGATGCAAAAATGTAAAAGTGTACAATTTCCTCCTAACACTGACAGAAGTTCAGCCTGCAAAATGATACAGTGTACATCTATGGGTTCCACAGGTGGTACCAGTTATGAACTTTGCCATACTGTTGAAGATGACGTCCAACATACCAAGTTGGGTGACATATGCTCCCCCATAAACCAGGTCCTCACAATAGTAAAAGCACAGTGTTGACAATTTTGGATCTGGTTTATGAGGGAAGGCATTAAATATGCTACAGATGGCCCCTAGTCTTTGTCCTGTCCTCTTTTCTATAAAGGAAATGTGTGCTTCAAAGGTTAGGTAGGAATCAAACCACACCTTAAGGTACTTATACCTATCCACTACTTCCAAGGTCATAAGGTCCAGAGTTTTTCATGATTAGTTGGGCTTTTTACTCATCCACTCTCTTGAATAACCCAAACATCATGGCCTAGGTTTTCTTGGAATTAAACATCAAATATTAACCTGGTAGCTTTGTATTTTATCAAAATGTTCTTGGAATGACCTCTGGATCACACTCCTGCTCTCCCTGACACAGTATACAGTTGTGTCATCGTCATCCTCACAAAGATGTACAGTATATTTGCATTCTGCATAGTCACATCAATATAATTAACAAGCAGAGAGAACAAGAATGGGCCCAGAACTAACCACTGAGGAACCGTATTTTCAACAAACATAAGGTCTGATATCATCCCATGATACACCACCATCTGTTTCATTTCCTCAGGTAATTCACAAACAGTTTATTCACTTTACCTTGGAAACTCATGCAATTCAATCTGTCCAACAAAAGTACATTACTAATCATATCAAAGGCCCTGGAAAAGTCTGTAAACACTGCTACAACCACACATCCTCTGCCCATATACATCTGAATATTGCTGGCCACTTTCAGGGCTGTAGAGGTGGTGCTATACTTTGTTCTAATCCAGACTGTCTACTGTTCAGCAATTCATTTTTGTCAAATAGCCAGACATTTGTCTGGCCAATAACTTCTCCAGGACATTTGAGACAATTGGCAGCAGGGATATTGGCCCATAGTTTGACAAGATATTTGCCACTACACCCTTAAAAATAGGACAAACCTTTGTCCAACCACATGAGAAGGTATTGGTCATTAGGGGAAAATGAAACAAATACATCAGTGGCTTATAAATACCGGGAGCTGCATATTTCAACAATTTACCACTTGTACTGTTCAATCCACTGGCTTTGTTAATTTTTAAACACAGAAGTTTCTTTAGAACTTCATCTTCTCTAATTTCTTCAAACTCAAACATACTATCCCTAGAAACTACAGAACTACCCCCCAACCAAATTACTTGCTACCTGTATTATATATTGAGAACATCTACCTGCTATCAGAAACAAATCATTAAAGGCATCACTAATCACTGTAGGTTCATTACTTAACTATCATCGATTTTAAAAGACATTGAGAGCTTTTTATCCTTATTATCTGCTAGCTCCTTAAATATTTTCCAGAATTTTCCTGGTGGGAATTCACGTTGCTCTTCAAGCCTATTTTTAAACAACTGACTTTTGTCTCTCCCTTACTTCATTGACATATTTATTTTGAGCAGCCCTGAATTAATTCCAAGTCATACTGTTATTTAACAAATTTGCCCTTTCCCACGCTTTATCATGCTACTTTTGTAATAAACAATTCCTTACTAGGAAGACTTGGCATGCTTATCTTTCATACATTTTATTGAAACATAAAAACATAGAAGTTGTTGGAAGATAGGGACCTCTTGGCCCACCTAGTCTGCCTTTTTGCCTACCTACAGTACCACTGCCAACCCTACTCAATCTCTGGTTTTCACCCCCATCCATGTTTTACTCCTAAGATCCCCTTGTGTCTATCCCATGCTTTCTTGAATCCTGTAACCATTTTAGTCCCAACCACCTGTGGTGCGGTGTGTCTATCACATACTTCACTAAATTCAGTTTGGAAATAGTTCCAAGCTTCACCAGCTGGTAGAATTATATTAAGTCTAATCCAGTTTATAGCCTCCACATCACCCATAAACATTAAATAATCAAACCCTTTAAAACTTCTATAATAGAACTTTGAGTCCTATTTCTTAGCCTTCTTACATTTCACTACACAGGAGACACCCTGATGATCAGAAAAGCTGTCCAGTAGCATTCCTGAATGCAGTATTAAATCAGGACAGTTTACAAAAATGAGGTCCAAACTTGCAGATTTAGAGGGACTCAACACATTATTCTGAGCACTGTCCAGTATTAACTATTATACCAACTTGTTTCTGCTGTGGTTTTTATTAATCTTAGCTCTCTAATATCCCTTACAGAAATAATTATATGAAATGTTTTTATGCTGCACACATAAAACTACCCAAGTGATATGCATTCTTCAAGCATGATTTAAATGTTAAATTGGAACTGATTGCATGCATATGGCATGTGTGCAGCACGCCAGTGTGGAAATCATGATTTTTATGTTGAATTGGGAAAGACTGCATGCATGTGGCATGTGTGCAAAAAGTAAGTGGTCACTGTAACTGCACACATAAAAGTTAAGTGACTTGTTCAGGATCACACCATACACAAGTGGGGGTTGATGAGATTCAAACCCAGGTATTCATGCCTCCAAGTCTCCTGGCTTGTAGTTCAGTGCCTTTAACCACTAAGCCCCACTGTCTGCACACATATGGATTGCATGTACTTCAGCACATATTGTATCTGAATACATCTGCACGCATGTGGCATGCATGTAGCCACTGTTATGCTTTTCAGTTTTCTTCTTTCCATCATCTCATTTTCACAGTTGAACTGTAGCACACATATCAATGGAAACACATGTGGTTTTTCCCACCACAATACACAAAGTAACCCACAAAACCACTTAATTACTTCTGTCTGGCCTGTACTCCTATTTTCTCTCCATAGTTTTGAATGCTTCTTCGCAAACAGACTTTAAGGTGCAAACACAAAAGTAGCAATCATTACACACACACACACACACACACACACACACACACACACACGTGGCCATCCCCCCATGCACACACATTGTAGAGGGTATAACCATGCTGCTACAGACAACCCACCAAGTATAAAGTCTCTTACTTGAGTACTAGTAAGCCAGAAGCAGGAGTCTTTATGAGATGATGTCCATGGGTCAGAGTGCTGAGGGTTACCCCCTTGAAATGAATGGAGTTATTTTCTATTACTATTTTATACATTATGATAGTGAGTTGGAGAACAATGAAGGCCACTGTTCTACTAACAAGGCCCCTGTTAGTTGAGCAGTGGCCTTCATTAATCTCTAACTCTCCATCAATAATGTATAAAATAGTAATAAAAATATCCCCCCATTCATTCAATAGTGCAAACCCCTGCAGTCTCCTTTGCCCTTTGTCATAATGTGCCTGAGCATGGGGATGTGGAGGTCAGCTTCACTAGGGGTGGGGGGCATAAGCCTGACTATAGTAGGTCTCCAACAGTTTGTGCGTACCATACCACTCAACTGTCTGTGAATGCAAGGGACAGCTCTAGAGTGTCTGTAACATCATTAAAAGGTATAACTTATTTGTTTTGACTGAAAAATGATATGCAATTCAGGAAAAATTCAAATGTATAAGATTCATTTGTATATACCCTGGAGCAGTGCATCAGTGCAGTCACCCTCTCTTCTGTCCCTATTTTTAACAACTCTGATTTCCCAAGGTTGATTTTGTATCCTGAGAAGTGGGAGAACCTTTCTATGACACTCAGGAGATGCGGCATTGACTGCTGTGGACTATCCACATATAGCAGCATGTCATCCATGTATAGTGTGACCTTGTGCTCCCTTCCTGATCTTCCTCTAATCCTCTAATGTCAGAACTGTCCCTTATACTCACTGTCAGCAGTTCCAACACCATTGCAAACAGAAGAGGTGATAAGGGACATCTGCGTCTGGTTCCTCTACCCAAGGGCAATCTGTCTGACAGAGTACCATTTACTAGGACTTGCGCCATGGGGACCTCATACACACCCTTAACCAAAGCCATGAAGCCCTCACCTAGACCATACCAGGTAAGAACTTTAAACAGGTATTTCCCTTATATACAATCAAATGCCTTCTTGGCATCCATATAAATTACATGGGTGGCTTCCTCACTATAAGAGGCCCCCCATATCACATTTTTTTTATGTAATATTTATTGAGTTTTACATACATGCTTCAACATGAAGGTACAGGTAGCAATACTTCAGTTATAAGCAGTGTGAATATCAGCTCCATGACAAAGCCCCCACCCTCCCTCCCACATCCACTCCCCAGCTTGGACACATCTATCCCTTGAGAACAGTAAATATGATATCAAAAGACTGTATACAGACATCACACCACAACAATGTAGTAACATAAGTATAGTTAGACCAGTTATCAAACAGAATTGTAATTATGGTGAGACTCCAGTCTGAAGAAGGTATAAAGTGTGGAGGCCCTCCCATATTTTCCTATAGCGAGAAAGAGAGCCACTAAGACTAGCTTTCATTTGTACTGTGTGGAGATTAAATAATAGGTCTTGCAATCACTCCTTATATGTAACATTATGCCCATCCAACCAGCGATGTAAGATAAATGTCTTAAGGGTAAGTGCTATTATGGCTATATGGTGTCTATGGAGTCTGACTGGGATTGTAGAAAGATCTCCCAAAAGGCAAATCTCTGGTGTAAATAAACCATCCAGCCCTAGGAGGGGGTCTGCCCTAGTCTTAATTAATTCCCATAGATTCCTTATCTGGGCACAATCCCAGAATATATGAACCAGATCTCCTGCAGCACTTTTACACTTAGAACACAGAGCATCCGGTAACTTCCCTATTCTTTTCAACTTAATGGGGGTCCAGTACATGTCATTCAATATTCAATACTATGTAAGCATCAACCAGTCTTGGGAAAGATATTTAAAAGAATCTAACTGGATGGATTCACGTTTTTCTGGAGAATTTGGGAAACAAGAATCGCAGTACCTGGGAGCCCCATTTTGTGTATCTAGCATGTTTGTTCACAAACAATCATATATTTGGGACACTGCATGGGGTTTCCCACTTAGGAGAATCAAGGAGTTGAGCCAGGTACAGCTATCTTTCAGGCCCCTTGGCCCAGGGAATTTCTTTATCAGAAGATGCCTGAGTTGGCAGACTTTAAAAACCTGCTTTCTCTCTATGGAATAGCGTGCCATAATAGTGGCTGAGTCCATGCACAAACCTTTGGTAAACAAATATCCAACCCTGGCCTTATTGATTAGAGGAAACCATTGTGGGGAAATAGTCTTGCCCCCAATTTGGAGATTTGGGTAATCTACTATTGGTTGTCTAAAATCCCTAATATTCTGATAACTTAAAAATGCACAAAGCTGGCTATGGGTTCAGAAGGAGAGTAATATGGGAAAATTGTTCAAAACAGAGGGGGTAATTTTTACAGGAACATGTAAGAGAGCTTTCTTAGCAATATTCAAGGTGGCAATTATCTCTCTTTCCAGAATTAATCATTCTGGTACATATGGATAGGAGGCAATTCTCTTCCTGGGGTATGAACCATCTGAAATATTGATTCACCTGACTTGCCCAGTAATACATGCCAAAGTGAGGGAGTTTAAGACCCCTTGCTTTGGTGGATGCTGCCAATTTCAGGTAGGCCCATCAAGGATATCCCTCCCCCATATAAAGGATGAGATGAGGGCATGCAATTTCTTAAACCATACTTCTGGCAACCATAAATTTAGCAAGTTAAGGGGAAAGAATTTTCTTGGTAAAATAGTCATTTTAATTATACTGATTCTCCCCCACAGAGATATAGGAAGATATTGCCACCATTTAAAATCCTGCTGAACAGTTTCCAGCAAAGAATCAAAATTCAGTTTTTTTATGAGACTCTCATTCCTAGACAACATGAGGCCCAGGTATCTTATGGTCTTAAAACTCCATTGTACCCCCAGTGAGGAAGTGTCCTGTTTATGAGATCTGTGATTCAGGGGAAAAACAGTAGTCTTGTTTAGGTTAATTTTATAATTAGACGTAACCCCAAATTAAGCTATGTTAGTCAAAGCAATGGGGAAAGATTTGGGTGGCTGAAGCAAGTGAAGAAGCACATCATCAGCATATGCAGGTAACTTGAATACATGCTGCCCTAAAGAGATCCCCTGCATGCCCACATTAGACCTTAACCTAAGTAACAGTGGCTCTAGGTAGATATTAAAAAGTAGAGGAGACAGGTGGCATCCTTATCTAGTTTCAGAAAATAAGGAAAACCTATTGGAGAGGACTTCATTGCAATATATTCTCACCTGGGGGATTTGGTACAGGGAGGCAGTCAAAATCAAAAGTCAAAGTCAAAGTCAACTTTATTTAAAAAGACGCCCAATCCCAAAGGCTCTCGGCGCCGCACAAAACCTATACAGTATGTCATACCGTGTACATTAGAGTTAAAATAACATATATATAACTTAAACCCCAAAAGCCTGCACAAATAAAAAGGTCTTAAGATGACTCTTAAAGGCCTCTATAGTGGGGGCCTCTCTCACTTCAAGCAGCAATGAGTTCCAGAGAGCTGGAGCAGCAACTCCAAAGGATCGATCCCCTGCTGATTTCAACCTAGCTCTCGGAACTGTGAGGAGGCCACCACCAGAGGAGCAGAGATCCTGGACAGAGGTGGATGGTATCAGGAGATCAGAAAGGTAACCAGGGCCCTGTCCATGTGGGGTCTTATAGGTGATAAACCCCACCTTGAACAAAACTCTCCACCTGACAGGCAGCCAGTGCAATTCGCGCAACACCGGAGTTGTCAACAAATTTGGCTGGAAAGCCAAACTTGCTCATAGTCAGAAATAGGAACTGCCAAGCTACATGGTCAAATGCCTTCTCTGTGTCCAGAGACAGAAGACCAGCTGGCATGTCAGAATCCCTGGATGCGGTGAAGATGTGTGCCAGTTTCATAAAATGGTCCGCTGACTGGCGCCCGTGCATAAATCCTGGTTGATCCATATGAATGATGTCAGGGAGGACCCCTTTAAGTCTAGTAGCAAGAAGCTTTGCTAAAATTTTAATATCACAATTCAATAATGAAATTGGATGGTAACTACTTGTCAGTTCTTGATCTTTTTCAGGCTTATGTAGTACCACAATGATGGTCTCTAGCAAGGAACTATCTATTGGGTTCCCCCCTAACATCCAATCAAATTACTGGCCTAACCAGGGAGCTATTAGTTTACTAAAAACTTTATAAAAGTTGGGAGAACACCCATCCAGGCATGGGGCTTTATCCACCGTTAGTGAAGGTATGGCTAGTAAAATTTTCTTTTCTGTGATGGGGCCACTAAAAACTCCTGTTGGGATAGGGTAAGTGTAGGGCAAGTGCTGGGAGGGCCAGTGGTTGAAGGTATTGCTTCTCGACTTCAGGAGTGGGCCTATTTTCCATTGGTTTATAAAGAGCTTTATAAAATTCTGCAAATTCAGCAGTGATTTCTCGGGGAGTAAGGCAGACTTCCCCCGTCTGCCCACCTCTCACCTCCATGGCCAGCCACCGACTGAGTTCCATAGGACCACTTACTGTAAAGATGTGCTCAGAAATTAATTTCTGAGCACATCTTTACAGTAAGTGCTCCTATGAACTCAGTCGGTGGCTGGGCCATGGAGGTGAGAGGTGGGCTGTGCCAGTCACTGGCTGGAGACAGGTGGAGGGTGCTGGGTGGTCTGACACAGCTGGGTCAGGGGCCACTAGACTACCAGAGAACTGGGGGCAATATTTATTTAATTTACAATGATCAGGGGGCACTAGACTACCAGGGCTTTGCAATGTATATGACGCATTTGCGGCTGGCAACTTGGGGTCGGGGATTGGGTGGGGGTTGACTGCACTGCCCTGTAGGGCATATCATGGATGGAGACAGGGGGCAGTTGGTGTGGCTAGCTCTGTGGGGCAGTTAGTGTGGGAAGTGGGGGCAGTTGGTGTGGCCAGCCCAGCGGGGCTATTAATGTAGGACTTGGGGGAAGGGGGTGGGCAGCCCTGCGGGGCACACACAGGGGTATTCTGGGCATGGGGGAGGGTAACTGTGCAATGCCTGCTGGATAGCTGTAGGGTCTACAGGACCCCCGGAGGGCATCCGTAAGTTATACCAGCTAAAAGCTGGTGTAACATGTTGCTGGTTCTCCTCCGAGGTTTCTTGTTGAATCCCAACATTGGGGACTTTGTTACTGCCCTTCTGAAATGGGGCACAACTGCTGCCGTAAACCCCCTAGCACCGTGTCGCAGGGGGTTTATGGCACAACTGCAAGCATAACTGCTGTTTAGTACAAGTGGTCTGCGCCATTTCACAGGCCACTTTGTAGAATTGCGCATGTCATAACTGCTGACATAAGTTGCTACATGCGCCATTCTACTTAGCACAAGTGCTGTTACACCAGGCATAACTGTACTAGACTCAGGCCCATAAGCTATAAAGAGTGCATTTAAGGATGGATGTATTAGTCAAAGCTTGTAGTAGCAAAATAAAGCAAGAAAAATAATATATTGTCTTATATATTGTTTTTTTTCTTTCAATTGTTTAACAAGGAGTGGCACACTAAACTGAAAGCTTGTTTACAGGGGCAACCTGGGAGCACATGGAAGTTAAGTGACTTGCTTAGGGTCACCTAGTATGCAAGTGGGGGCTCTGGGATTCACACCCAGCTGTCCAGATTTGCAGCTCAGAGTCTTAAACCACTGTGCTATACTGCCTTCCTAGTTATGGCAGTCATCTGTTTTATGGTTCATGATGTTGATGTAGTGAGCAGCAGTACATTGCATCGCAGGTGTAAAATGTCAATAAATAGGTCATGCAATAGATGTGCTGAGTAGTTACTGAAGCAAGAAATGTATTTAGGATTGTAAAATATGTCTGCTAGAAAACTGATAAATGTGTGACATTTGCATCTCAATTTCCAGGAGGTCCTTATGGGATGTCTATGTACAATATAAAGTAGTTATAGCTTTCAGGTTGTCTGAGTACTTGCTTTGTACCACCACTGTTACTAAATTTAAATTATTCTATGAATGAAATTTAAGTTTATGAAAACATCTGTAAATGTATTAAAACATTTACTTGCCCTTATAATGTAATGCATTAAATGCTGTTGCTAGGTTAAGAAGTCACATAACAGCAATAGAGATGAAAACAATGGGATGCATAGGAATTTGGAAAAAAGTATACATTTGAGCAGTGTCATGACTTCACTAATTTTTTTTATAGTTTCACTCCAAATTTTCAACATTCTTCACTAATTTTTTTTATAGTTTCACTCCAGATTTTCAACATTACCATTTTTTATACCTCCTCATAAACAGTGCAGCTGTCATTTTTTACATCATGTTCAATATGTGTTTTTGTACCTATGGTGCCAAATGGCACAGTCGCTGAGCAAAATCACCTTTCCGCTAATGAACTGATAGTGTAACTGTTCATGCGGTGGGGTCACAAAAAGCTGAAAACTAGGAATGAAAATACCAATAAACAGCCAGGACATTATGGTTTCTTACCATAACACCCTGCCCTGTAGGGACTGACAGACATAAGGGGTTTGATTTGGGATTGTCAACAGTAATGCTCATGCCATTCCACCACCATCCCCACCCTGTAGCCAGTGACAGGTATGGAGGTGTGGCTTTCACTCTTCAGCCCCAAAGTTCACTCCATTCTCTTATACTGTACCCATTTCAGCATATTTCCTTATGGAATGGGGTAAATGTAAAGTCTGAACACCCCAAGGCACACCTCATCACTTGTCTGTGTCTGCGGGGTAGGGTGAGGTGAAATGGCATGCCTGTGCATCTCTGTGGGGTGGGGGTGGGGTTGTCATCACTTCAATACTTCACTCCCATTCCTATTCTGCCTGTCTGTCTGTCTCTCTTGCTCTCTGTCTGTCTCTCTCTCTCTCTCTCTCTCTCTCTCTATATATATATATATATATATGTTTATGTAATCATCTATCTTTCTGTCAATTGCATGTATCGCTATTTTTACCTATTTCTAAAACAAACCTGCATGTCACATTTGCCTGCACTCCTAGCACATACTATGAAACTGTGCATATTTGCACTCCATTTCTGCAGGGATCTTCCTTATTTTCTCATTATCACAAGCATTACTGCCTTGCCCTTATCAAAAGTGACCCCTTCTGAAAGTTACTATCACATTTTCGCTGCTAACAGTCCATCATTGCACCTGACTTCTTGACATCAACACATTGCTTAAATATAACTCATCACCTCATGGACAAAAACCCTGTTTCTCTAACAAAAAACAAACAAAAACTGTGCAAATAATCCCAAGGCTGAACATACACCAGCCATTACTTTTTCATGTACTGCCACCTTCTGTACCATCTTGGGGATTTGCATATGTTTCCCATGGTGCTTTGCATTATTACGGTATGTGCAATTGTGTTTTCTTTAAAATTCAGCTGTCCAGACAATATCATCCAGAATAACACATACCTCAGTGGCATTTGTTCTGGGGTTCTTTTGTAAACTTATATTGCTTCCTATTCATTCCATTAAAATGTACATCTCCATATATTTTCCTAATAATGTGTATGTCTTCCTTAGAACAGAAACTAAAATAAATCTTACTACTTAGAAATCTGTGTGTTGTTTCTCAGTACCTCCTTAACAATTCCACACAACTTCACTAACTTCATTATGCAGCCGTGGTGGATCTGACTAGAATTCGTTTTTCTGGTAGTCATTATATGGGTTATATGGTGTGTGTGGGGGGTGGTGACCTACTGTGGCTGTTGCAAGTTTCTTCTGTTTTTTATATATATAGTGTTCTAATTTTTGTAGGGAGTTATCATCACCTGATTCATTACACTGGTTTAATGATGATTGATAGTTAGGAATTTAAATTGATGTATGCAGGCTATTTGCAGTGCATTTTTCCCTTCAATTATAGTATGGGGAGGCATGGTGGATGGTTTGGGAGCTCTTTCTGATGTATGATGCCTCCAGAGCTCTTGATCCTGGTTGGGTATGGGGTGTGTGTGTGGACTGCGCTTTACAGTGGGTAATCTCATTTTTCTTTATGTAATATCAAGTTAGCTAGTTGGTATGGAGAGGGTGATAGGTATTATGTAGGGGGAAAAGGGGATTGGCTGACTGGCGGGGATCCAGAGAGCCTCAGGGACATTTTTTTACCAAACCACACATTTTGTATTGATTATTTATTGTCCTATTGGGATATATTACATGGGGGATTGTTTCCTTAAAGCTTTGTAAATAATACCTATCATAACTAAGGTGGACTGTAAATTTATAACTTGGAATATTAAGGGGGCTAACCCACCACAAAAGAGAACTCAAATTCTCTCTGATATCATCCATCAGTTGTTTTTCTTCAAGAGGCCCATCTACTTGCAAAACATTTACCACTGTCGGAGAAATTGAGAGTAGTTCAAGTGTTTGGGGGGTGGTTCCCATTCTAAAAGGGCAAGGATTTCTGCTCTTTTTGGTAAATATACTCCCTTTCTACTGCAGCAGGAGACAGAGGATCCCACAGGCCATTTTGCTCTTTTGAAAAGTATTTTAAACCAGGTGGAGCTTATATTAGTTAATGTTTATGGTCCTAATAAGGAGGATTCAGAGTTTTTCACAGTTTTAATGTCCTATTTGGCCTTCTGGTCGCTAATTCCACTCATGTTTGCAGGGGACTGGAATACTATTATGTATCCAGATCTGGACAGATTTGGTAGGAAATATTTTGGATTAGCATCTTCTAGTTGCGAATTATGAGAACTGAGGGATACATTTAACTCGGTAGACCCCTGGAGGACCTTACATTCTCAGGACTGATATTATGCCTTTCATTACATTACACACGGAACTCATTCCAGTCTAGACTTTTTCTTTTTTTTGGAATTCAACTTTACTGATTTTTGATAATACAGGGTAGGTACACAATGATACAGCACAGGAGAATTAAAGCGTACACCAGACAATAACTACCTGCCCCCACACACTCTCCTCTCCCCGGCCTTACTAACTAACTCCTATCCTGTTAAAGGTGGACATCACATTATATTTATAGAGGCCAAATCATGTTATTGGTAGCCATATATCTTTAGTAGAAGCCATCAGGATGTTAGGGCTCCAGTTTGGGTCAAATATAATGTATGCGGCTTGTCCCAGATCTAAACATACCTGGAGAGTGTATTCCTCAGGCTCGCCCCTATCTGTTCCACTCTCAGATTAGAATACAATTCCCTCAACCACTCTACATAACTCAGAGGGAGGTCATCTAACCAGTGTCTCAAGACCACTTTTTTAAGGGAGGAGGAGGAGATCAATGCCATGTAATATCTTCTTTGCTTAACTCGCACCTTACCGTAATCAAATCAAATCAATTTTATTTATATGGCACCTTTCAAATTATCAAGGCGCCTCACAAAACAAGTAAAACAGCTGCAGCATAAACTTACATACATTATAAATAATATAAAATTGGGAAAATAAAACAATATCCCAGTTATCCCCCAAATGCATGTATCCATAAAAAGGTTTTTAAGGCCCACTTAAAACCCTCCACAGTCGCGCACTCACATAACTGATGGGGTAGAGAATTCCAAAGGGAGGGGGCTGTGTGCATAAATGCACAAGCCCCAGAAGATTTTAAACAGACCCTTGGAATCAATAGCAACCCCTCGTCAGTCAAGTGGAGTGAATGCCAAGGGCAGTAAGGGACCAGGAATGTGCAGTTCATGAAGCACTGGTGAAAAATGACAGGACCAAGGGGTTCCTGTCAATAACTGGGCTGCAGCATTCTGCACCAGCTGCAAGCAGCAAATATCCACCCCTGGAAGCCCTAGGTATAGGGCGTTGCAGTAATCCAAGCGTGAGGACACAAAGGCATGGACCAATGTAGGAAGGTCACTGGATGGAACAAGATGCTTAACTCTGGAGATATTCCTCAGATGGTAGAAAGAGGATTTGACGACGGCCAACAGCTGCGAATGCAGTGTCAGTCCCTCATCAAAAATGACCCCAGGTTTCTCACCTGTTCAGAGGTCAGGAGTGGCAAACTCCCAAGAAGAAGTCCAGAGGGTAACCTCACCACCAACCCCCGCATCCAGTGACCCAAGTCCACTACCAACACCTCAGTCTTTTCTGAGTTCAACCTCAACCAGCTTGAACTCATCCACTCCTGGATTTCAGTGAGGCAGCTATTAAATACTGGGAGAGTTCCATCCTGGTCAGGCGCAAAAGAAAGGTAGAGCTGGGTATCATCAGCATAGCAGTGAAACCTCAGCCCATACCTTCTTACAATGTCTCAGAAGGACAGCATGTACACTGCAAACAACATTGGGGACAGTACCGACCCCTGAGGAACCCCACATAATAATGGAACAGAGTCAGAGGAGTAAATCCCTGACACCACCCTCTGAGTTCTTCCAGTGAGGAAAGATGAAAACCATCTGAGAACCATACCCGACAGGCCGCAGATGAACCTCAGGCAGTCAAGCAGAATCCCATGATCCACAGTGTCAAACACTGAAGAGAGATCAGGGAGAACCAAGATGGAGCAGTTCTTTTGATCTCTAGCCATCAGGAGATCATTAAGCACCCGAACCAGCACTGTCTCGGTACTATGCCTCTTCTGAAAACTGGACTGGAGAGGTTCATAGACTTCATGAATGGTCAGATGGTTCTCCAGTTGTATGGCCACTACTTTCTCGATCACCTTCCCCATAAAGGGGAGGTTCGAGATTGGTCTGTAGTTTGCATGGCAGTCTGGATCCAAAGAAGCTTTCCTTCAGGAGGGAAGTCACCACCGCCTCCTTCAGGGAGACAGGAAACTCACTTGTTTCCAAGGAGCACCAGACTATCTGTGCTAGGACTGGGCCAAAGATATCACCACAACCCAAAATCAGGGTTGTTGGTCCCAGGTCCAAACTACAGCAAGTAGGGCGCATACCCTGGAAAATCTGCATGATGTCCACAAGCTCAGGCTGGCTGAAGGTACTCCAGGAAGGCTGAGGGACAGTGCCCAAACACCAATCTAGAGCAATGCCCATAGACGTGCCGGATGGAGTCCCGCCCTGATGTCAATCACCTTAGTCGCAAAGAATTGAGCAAGCTCCTTGCACTCAACTTGCGAAAATGCTCTTCAGACCTGTAGACAAGCTGGGTTGCAGTCTGTCCACAGTTTGAAAAACCTGGGCTGGTCGATTCTGAGTGGCCGCAATCTCCCCCAGACAGGAACTCTGCCTTCTTACGGGTGACTGCGGATTTACAGGCTTGATAACAGTCCATCAATCTAAGCTGATCGGCATCTAGGGTGGATTTCCACTAGCAATGCTCTAACCTTCATCCCAGTCATCGCATCTCCCTCAAGGACCCATCAAACCGAGGGGACCGAGGGCGAAGGGAGAGAGCACAAACTCAGACAGGAGCAATGATGTCCAGAGCCATAGAGATGGCTGTATTATAAGCCACCACAAGGGCCTCTGGGTCACTGTTTGACAATTGAAGAACTGATAGGTCAAGCACTGCCGTCAGGCCTTCAGAGCTTATATCTTGCAAAGGGCGGTACCTGATCATCTCCACAGGGGTGGGCCTACAAAGGGGGGTGCAAAAACTGAACCGCACGATGTAGTGATCAGACCATCTGACTGGTTCCACCCCCAGATCCGAGGCTTCAACTCCCAGGAGGAAGACCAAGTTAAGAGAATGACCGTGTTTATGAGCAGCAGTAGAAACAATCTGTGTAAGGCCCAGAGACGTCATCAACTGGAGGAAGTGCTGACCAAATTGCGAGAGTTCATCATTGACCCAGGCATTAGAGTCACCCAGGACCATCAGCCTGGGTGACTCAAATGCCATGTTGATCACACAGTCCGCCACTTCCTGAAGGAACTGCTACTTATCCCTGGGTGGATGGTAGATGAGGGCGATCCCTACAACCTACACCTGCTACCATGGTACATTCAGATGACTGGGTCTCCTCAACTGGTACACTTGTGAGGCCCAGTTCAGTCTTGAAACAGACCTCAACCCCCCCCGCCCCATAATCCAATCTCGGGTGGTGAATCACTGAGTACCCGTCCGGAGTTGAGGCCTCCAATATAGGGCCAGAGTTCTCGTCCAGCCAGGTCTCAGTGACACATGCCAGCTCCAGAGTTCTGACAGGATCTGCAATAATTGCAGTCTTGTTTTTAATGGACCTGGCATGATATAACATCACCGAAGTTGGATGAAGTTCCAAGGCCGTCTGAGCCACCTGCCCACCATTGGTGGTGCCCTTGGGTATGGAAACCAGATATGGTGGACCATGGTCTGGATTCCATTTCACCTCAGGCGTCTCCTGGATCTTATTACCCCAATGCGATAGTCCCACTAATTCACCCTCCACTGTTTGCGCCCCTGAAACCCCCGATGAGCAATACCAAGTACTCTACAACATGGGTAGATGGTAAACTGCAAAGGGGGGAGATAAAGGGGCAGAGGACATGGAAGGTGGAGGATGAATAGCACACGGCCATGGGGGTAAGCCTCCTACACATTTCAGTAACCCAAATAAACTATACAGTCTACTAAATAAAAAAAAAATTAGAATACAATAAAACCATAAATCCTTCAACACACTACGAAAGAGAAAAGAAAAAGAATTATATAAAAACCATAATCAAATAAAATAACTAAAAACTAAAACAAGTTTACTTTTTTTTTTCCAGTTATTTAACCAGGTGAGACACACTAAGCTGAAAGCTTTTTTACAGGTGCAACCTGGGAGCACAGGGAAGTTAAGTGACTTGCTTAGGGTCACACAGTATGCAAGTGGAAGTTGTGGGATTCAAACTCACTTTTATCCCAATTATAACTCGAACATATATATAAACTAAAATATCTCAGTCATCCAATCCCAACCTGCAGTTTTGAATTAATCACAGTAAAGACTTAACCAGTCAAAAAACATTAAACTGTAGTGAGTGGCTGGGAATTCATAAGATCAAACCCCAATAATCCTTACACCTCCAAGGGGGGATCCGTTTTAGAAAGAGAAACTCAGAAACTCTCCCCACCCTCTAAATACTCTCACTACTAAGGGGGGGCTGAAATATGTCCAGACTCTTTAGTGCCATGCACCCTTTCACTGTACCATGGATCGATCATAGAGAAGAAGGCACTCTCACCGCCTTAAGCAGACTTAAATTGTAAACAACAAAGATGGATTTGACTGTATTATGACAGAAAATCCAGGATGGTCCACTTCAATGGTCAGCTGCTCTGGTGCCAGAGCAAGCCCCGATAAATCCCACTGGGCAGCCAGAATGCAGGTCCACGGCCATTGCTAACAGACCCCCACCCAGACTCACTTTCAGCAAGTGCCAAGGAGAGACCCCAAGGGACACCGGGCTACACCAGCAGCTACCCAGCAGGATAGAACCAGCACCCCCGCTCAGCCATGGACTGCAGCCAGCCCACCCCCAGGATCAAGACCTTAACTTCCAGCACCAAATTTAAAGCTGGTCTTCAAGTGTCCACTATTACTTTGCACAAACCACTATTCAAGTAGTCTCCTCCATAATTAAGCCACAACCAATGAATCCAAAGTCTGGTTAGGTAAAATAATCCACAGATCTTCACCACAGAAGAGTCAAAATCTCCTCTCCGCTTTCCCCTTCTTAATCAACATCTGTTTCAATATCCTCAGTATCAGTAGCTACACCCTTGGGCCATTGGTCTAAAAGCTCAGGAAATTGGGCTGACCAGTAATTAGATGTACCATTAGCTTCTGGGAATGCCAGGTAATATAATGAACCATAAAAGGTAGAGACAGCATGTGGCCCCCACGCTCCCAGAGTCAGTGCTTCAAAGGGGACATCCACTTGTTCTGTCCTGTTCACCTTCCCCTGCATTTTTAATAGGAGGTGCCTTATCTGATATACTTTAAACATCTGGTCCTTATTGAAGTGAAATGTCTCTTGGATAGATTCCACTGGTAGGTACCCTTCTGAGGCTAGAAAGTCCTTGATCTTAGCTCCCTGCAATTGAGGGATCCATGACTCTGTAATCACCTTTCACCTTAACTTGAGGTTAGCATTTCTAACCAGGGGTTGGTTAGGATCTTTGCTATTCTCATATTTAAGGAAAGAGCAAAGTTGTAAGTGAATTCTGACCGAGACAGCTATAGGAGATTCTGCCAGGTCTTTAGGGAGGCATTTAGTAGTACTATATAAAATTGCAGCTGGGGAGAGGCCAGCCTCCTTCAACAAATCCAGCTCCAATCTAACCCAAGGAGGGACATATTGTTTAGACTCTAAGGTATCGGGGTCAATCAACCATTTCAGATACTTATTGGCGTCACTTGCCCAGTAATATAAGCTGAAATGCGGGAGTCTCAACAGACCCCTGCTTTGGGGGCAGACCGTTTGTTACATGCCCTTCTGGGGGTTTTGCCCTGACATAAAATCTGACACCATAGCATGAATTCTCTTTAACCAGTTTAAAGGTACCCAATTATTCAACATGTTCAAAGGGTAGAACACTCTGGGTAGTATGTTCATTTTAACAATATTAATGCGGCCCCAGAGTGACAGTGGGAGATCTCCCCACCTGGCCAAATCTTGTTTAATCGTATGTACAAGGGTATCTAAGTTTAACTATATCATTTTAGGGGTGCTTCTCAACAACATTATTCCCAGGTACTTCATGGTTTGTGGGCTCCACTGTAATCCTAAATCTGATAAATCTCTTCTCTGCAATCTGGTGTTAAGCGGGAATACTGTGGTGTTTCCCAGATTGATTTTATAGTTAGATAAAGAACTGTATCAGTTAATAGTATCCAGCACAGCTGGGAACAGAATCTGGGGATGGACCAAATAGAGAAGGATATCATCAGCATATACTGATACCTTGAATTCCTGAGAGCCAAGGACCAAACCCGGACCCAGTGATTACCCTTTAGCCTTGTGAGGAGGAGTTCCAAATATATATTAAAAAGAAGGGGCGATAATGGACAGCCCTGTCTGGTACCTGAGCATAATGGGAAGGAGGAAGAGAAGACTCCATTACAATACATATTTGCACTCGGATTATTATACAAAGAGGAGACCCATTTTGTAAAAGTGGCGGGGAAACCCATCCTATCCATAACAGAAAATAAAACTGCTAGTCTTCTCTGTCGAAGGCTTTCTCTGCGTCCAGGGACAGCAGTCCCATAGGGATATCTGAGTCCCTGGATGCAGAGAAAATATGGGACAGTTTGCAAAGATGATCCGAGCACATTATGCCCGTCATGAACCCTACCTGATCAGGATGTATTATAAAAGGAAGGACTCTAGCCATTTTGTTAGCTAACAGTTTGGACAGAATGTTGACATCATAATTAAGCAATGAAATGGGGTGGTAACTGGTGTAGTTATATGCAGCCTTTCCAGGTTTTGGAATGACCATGAAAAGAGCGTCTAATAAGTGGCAGTCAGTCTCTTCAGCCTTTATGATTTCTAGTAACAATCTTTTCAGCCAGGGGGCTAGTTGCTTAGCGAAATGTTTATAAAGTTTGGGGAAAACCCGTCTGGCCTGGGTGACTTGTCCAGGGGCAGGGACTTTATGACTTCTAGAATTTCTGATTTCATAAAGGTGGTGACCATCCCCTCTTTAAGGCCCCCAGGTATCTCTATTAATGGGGTCAAAGCTAAGTAATCCTTCACCTCAGCTTTACACAGTGAGTGCAGCATAGGACTATATAATTCTCTAAAGTAGTCCTTGAAATCTTCAACTATATCCTGAGGATGAATTTTCACCGAATTATCTCTTCTAACCTTGATACTGCAGACAATCCCTGAGGATTCTTCTTTCTTGAGTTTTAGGGCTAGAAGCTTACCTGCTTTCTCTCCTTGGTCTATACAAGTACCCTTGGTCTTGAGTATGGCATACTCAGCTTTGTCTCTTAATAAGACATTGTATTGATGTATATATCTCCAACTGCTCTTTATCCTCCTCTACTGTGTTAGGAGATACATTCTTCTCCAATTCCCTAATCTTGTTCAACAGATCTAGAGCTTTTTGGTCCCTACTTTTTTCTGTCTTGCTGCAAGTTGGATTAAAACCCCCCTTAAAACTTACTTTAATGCCCCCATTCCATATCAGCTCTGCCCATGGAATACAGACTGTTCTCCTGATACTGCTCTTTCTGTAGCTTAATCTGTTCTATTATTTTATTTCCTTAAGTAACTGGTTATTTAACTTCCAGACAGTTTGCTTAGGTATATTTGAGAACAGAATCAAACAATAATATACCAGGGAGTGATCTGAGATTACACCCGGATCTGTTCTACTTTCCCTCAGCCCATGAAGGCGAGATTGACTCAGAAAGAAATAATCAGTTTTCAACATGGAACCATGCACTTCTGATCTGATGGTAAATTCTCTGGTGGTCAGATATGGTTCTATGTGATAACGGCGAAAGCCTAAAAGTGATCGCCGTTATCGTGAAGTCAGAGTGCTGAAAACATTTTCGGCACTCTGACACCTTGGTGTACAGGAAAACGGCACCAGGGGAATACGTTTCAGTGCTTTCTGTGGGGGGGGGGGCTGCACCCCCTACTAAAGGATTCTCAACTCCAGTGGGGGTACATGATGGAGGGGGTGAAAACATGTAAAATTAAAGGTTCAGGCTGGGCACAATAAAATCACACAAGCGCCCAAACCCGAATCCACCCCAACCACAGGCCAACCCCCAATGTCACGATGCAGCTTGGCACCCCACCGTAGCACCACTCCCTACAGCTCCTCTGACCCCTCCCAGCCCACACTCGCTGTGCTCTCTCCCCCCTGCGCATGTACATATAGCAACATCCTGTCGCCCATTTCGCCCACCCCCCCATCCAGATGCCTTACCCTCCCACTGCTGTGAGGAATCAGTGCGTAATGAGTTGCCATCACAGATAGCACCCTTCCCCATGCACCCTCCTTATGGGATACCATTTGATATAATATCCTCCATGAGTCACACGACCCCAGTTGGTCACTCAGGTCCCTGATCGCCCTCTGAGCTGGTGTGAGACCCTTATTCCTCCTTCCTTCCTTCCTTATCTAGTTCTGAGGAGAAAGGTAAATTCCAATCACCTCCTAACACAATAGAAAGGTGAGCAAAGGGTGTCAGAATATTTAGAAGGTCTACAAAGAAGCCCGGGGAATCTACACTGGGCCCATAGACACTACCCAGGATTATTTCAGTCTGATCAAGTAGTCCTCTTAGCAGAATGTATCTTCTGGCTGGGTCCCTGATACAATGCTCAGACAAGAAAGACATTGTGTTGGAATACAGTATGGCTACTGCTCTACTAGCCATACTGTCTCCCGGAGTGAACACTTTCCCCACAAGTTGCCTTCTAAATAGATGGCCTTCTGATTCCAGTAGATGCATCTCCTGGAGAAACAATATATTGCCTCCCAATAGCTGCAAATGTTTCAGTATTTTATACCTCTTCAATTTATTTTGAGCCTCTTTTACATTCCATAAAATAAATGCTTTATCCTGTGCCATAACCCTTGCATTCGATTTTGGCTATGAACCACCAAGTTCCCCTTTGTGGAAGGTGTCCACTCCCTATCTTCATATCAGCAAGGCCCCCAGTCATCCTTAGTCATCCCCCTAACCCCCCACCCTCTCCACTTCCCTTCCCTCCTCCTCCATCCTTCCCCTCATCCACCCCTACCCGTCCCCTTAAATACATTGCCAACATTTTGCTCCGCCTCCCTCCCAACACAAACTGTCTTTAGTACGTGATGCATATCCACTGGCAAGTGCTCCCTGTATTGCTCCCACTCCCATCCCCCCCAAGTCCAGATCTTGTTAACTGATATCCCATTACACTCTACAGATCCCTTTATCTCCTCGACCATCAGCTCTGCCCTCCTGGTTACATGTCAGTTTCCTTTCCCTAGCGCTATAGTCCCCATGCACCCCTGGGGCAAGCTACCTGATATCCCTAAAACCTACCCCAAGGGACCAAGTATAGCCCCATGCCCTGGAAAATTCTGATGGCAACAATATGTTTAAACCCAAATGAATAATATTGTGCACTTAGGTGATAACACTGTCGGTTTCGAGCTACCCCCAGTGAAGCCTAAATGCAACCATCTCTGATATAGGAACCTACTCAGTAACCAACTTATTTTTGGTAACACAAACCAATCTATACATAAAAACCAAAACAAAAAGACCTCGGAGCAATGGTTAATTAAAAAGCCCAGGCTTCAAACCCCCTTCTCCATACACCTTTCTTGGGGCCCCTATCTTAACTCAAATGTCAGGAGTCATTTTTCCCCTCTACATATCTGGCAAAATCATAATTCCCCACTCCTCCAGAGTGTTAATAGTAAAAAGAAAAGAAAAAAAGGTGGAGGGAAGAAGTTCATTATTCCCCCTGGTAAGAGAAAAGGGAAAAAGGAAAGGGGAGGAAGAATATCACTCAGTCCTTCCTCAGAGTCAGTTCTTTCCTGAACAGGACCCCTTCTTCAATAACTATCCCCTGCTATCACCCACATCTACTGCAGCACTCCAAAAATGCTATGCATGTTAAGTAAAAAGAAAAAAATAATAAAAAAATAAATAAAAATTTAAATAAAACGAGAGCTGAAGTCTCCTCCTGTTGAGTAGCCTAGGTCCCAAATCTAGACCCAATCTTCATGCGGCTTGTATCTTTGGTGTTAGCGGCTATGGGAAATGTTCCAAACAGGAGCAACTGCCCGTGAAACTGAATGCTACTTTACAGGGTGTTCCCCAGCAATCTGGGCTGCACTATTTTCCAGCTCTCCCATACAGTTCCTAGGCACAACTGTATTCCTGAGGTCTGAAATTCCAGTCCAATAGTGGGGGAATGCCCGCCCCAAGCCCGAGTTGGATTAGAGCTGGAACAATTGCCAAATAAATCCTCAAAGCGAGTAAATGAAATGCAAATTCAACAGTCAAAATGTTTCTTCTGCCCCAGAGGAACTTTGCTGAGCAGACAAGTGGCACTCAATCAAGTCCTTAATAATAACACAATATCTACTGTGTAAATCCCAAGTTACCTGCTGTGTTGATTCGGTTGTTACTAAACAGCTCAGGCATCTTGTTTTTCAGGGCTGCTTCTGCCATCTTTGGGTCCTCATCCATCTCTCACACTCTGCTGTGAATGAACTGGAACCTCACAAGGTAGCCCATTTTGAATTTTATACCAGACACCACCAGCTTGGTTACTACAGGGTGAAATTCTGCCCGATATGGTCTAACTGACAGTGGTAAATCCTGTTTTATTCTGAGCAATGAGCCTTCCACTTCACCTCTTTCACTTCTCTCACTTTCCCCAAAAAGTGTTGTTTCTCCAAATAATTGAGAAAGCAAAATATCAGGACTCTCTGGGGTGGGATGGGTCGCAGTGCCCGGTGCCCCCTCTCTATGATATAATTAGGACCGTAGGGTGAAGGGCCTGTTATTTTAGCCACCATTTTTTGCATAAATAGGATAGTATCCATTCCTTCTTACCATTCTGGTAATCCTATAATAATCACATTGTTTCGGTGACTATGCACCTCAAGATCCTCCACTTTTTTTTTTTCAAGTTTGGATACTTTTTTTTCTCAGCAAAGGAAGGTCCGGGTCAAGTTTTTCCAGCCACTTTTCCATTAAAATCACTCCGGCCTCTCCATCCCCCAGGCACCGCGTTGTAGTTTCCAGGACTCCAGCCACTGACTTCAATTTGGCCATGAGAGATTTTAGATCATCTCAAAATGGGGTGAACTCAGCCAGGAATCTCTTGATGGTGAGTACACCCTGCTCAGAAGTTATACTGCTCGATTTGTTAGTTTCTCCAGCCTGCGACTTGTTCTTTTTAGCCACCTTCTCGGGGGTTGCTGGCGGAGTATGACGAGGCAAAGCAGTTTGCATCCCTGCTTCCATTTTCAGAAGTATTCCTGCACTGATGTTGCTCGACTTTGCTATCTTGCACCTCTGAAATCAATTACCAACCAGGAAATCGCTTTAAGAACCAAAATAAATTGAAATCATATCTTTTGTTGGTGAGGTGTTGGCCTCCCTGGACACCACAAAAGCTTTTGATAGGGTCAACTGGAGCTTCTAATTTATTGTCTTGGAAACATTTCCAAGTACCCTGGTTTTCCGTTTTTACCAGTAACACTGGTAGAAATCATGGAATCCTGCTTGGTTTGCGGATTTTGAATTCTTGTACCGGTGCCTCACGGAAATTGTATGTCACTGCATAGAATCCCAAAGAATTCAGCATCTTTTAAAGGTTTTTTTTTTATTTTCTCTTTCTATGCTCCTTCTCACAGCATCAGTGTCCACTTTTCAGAGATCCCTAGGCTAGATATCCCCTAGCTTCACCCCAGATAATGCGTGGGAGCTCCTGTGGGCCTGCCCCCATTCTGCCTGGGTTGTACCCACCAGGTGGGAAGGGAGGGAACCCCAGATCACCCCTCCACAGTACCTTAGTGTTTGTCAGGCAGCCCAGTGGGTCCCTCATGGTGTCTGGTTATGAAGTCTGGGGAGGCCGGGTCTCTTCTACCAGCGGCCAATGTGGGGTGATTGTTATTGGTTTTCTGGTCTCTGTCCCTGAGGGCATCGGCACTTGAGGAGATCCAAGAAAGTAGGGCACATAGAGACATGTCACTGCTCCAGATCCTGGCTAGCATCCTCTCCTCCTGATCACTCTGCAGCCCCATTGCACCACCACCCATGGTCACCCAGGTGGCAGTAAAGCAGCGGGATCTGCAGCTCCCCTTCCCGGAGGAGGAGAGCAGCCCCCCAGGTGCTCGATCCTACTCCCCTGGCCGGACCTCGAGCAATCCAAGTTCACTTCCGACACCGGGTCGCTGGCATTGCAGTAGCACTACTGCAGGCTATTTGCAGTTCTCTATCAGCTATTCACCCACTTTGGTATAAGAAAAAATAAGCAGATGGAGTGACAAATAATTCAGTTTTAGTAAAATGCTGTAAAGTGTTTAATGTTCGTAATTTGCACTGTGGGTAATGTGCACTATTATTGAAATTATATATTAAAACATTATATATGGGTGTTGTTATGGCTGGCAGTATAGTCTAGTGGTTAGAGTAACAAACAGTGATTGAACTGGGTACATCCAGCAGACTTGGGTTTGATTCCCACAACCTCCACTTGCATACTGTGTGACTCCGAGCAAATTACTTAATCTCCCCAACGCTCCTGGGTCACCCCTGAAAACAGGCAGTTCTGCCTAGTGGGCCTTACTCAGTTTACAAAGAATATATATATTAAAAAAATACCAATACATGTTTACTACATCATACAGTAGACAGGGTAGCATGTAATTTACCTAAGTTTTACTCGGGCTGCAATTATTCTGTATAGGTAAAGATAAATGTTCAGATACATTTTATGTGTTTTATAAGCTTGTTTTTAGACTTTAGTCAGGTTTTTATTGCATTCTTTGCATGTGAGCATCTAGGTTGTACATTGCTAAGTGCAGGATCACTGTTACCAACTAGCTTATTCAAGTTTATAATCAGCAGGGCCATCCAAAATCCTCAGTTGTTTGAATGAAAACTAGTCTGAATGAAAGAATGTTCACAAGGAAGAAACTGCCTTACTATTTAAAAAAAGACTTCACAGTTAGCACCCCATTCAGGTGAATGGGATCATTTGCGCCTTTTCTGCCACCTGCTGTTTCAGTCTCTGTGCTAACAAAAGGTTTTCTGATAGACTGCTTCAACAAAAAACAAATAATAAGTGTTTAAGTCTATTTATGCTTGGCAAGTGGATTTTGAAAGCACATTCAATGACGCACAGAGGGTAAGCCCCAGGGACTATATGATACTGATAGGCAGAGTGGTGCTCAATTCACATCTGAGCTCATACCTGAAAACTGAGAGACACCCTTTTCATAGTTCAAGTTCAAGTTTATTACAGGAAAACTCCGTTGAGCAAGCTCATGCACAAGGAGGTCCTGTGACATATGTGCAAGCAATTACATACTGCATAATAAACATCACAGTAATAAGTACATAATAACAGACATCACAGTAATTAAGTACATTTTAACAGACATCACAGTAATTAAGTACATTTTCAAGTCGTATGACATATCTTGCAAAATTAGAGAATGAAAAGGTAGGTACAGAGAGCATAGTACAGTAAAAAGCATTGGGGTGAAGAGTTACCAACCACCAAATAAGATTAATAAGAGTACGGGGGAACAAGAAAAGAGCTAAGGGGCCAGAGGGCTAGAGGGAGTAGTCGGGGAATAGGATATAGTATAGGAAAGAGATGTAGTAGAGGAAGAGGGAAGGTGAGAGAGTAAGGGGGGTATGATATAGAAAAAGAGGGGGCAGAGGAGAGCGAGGAGAAAGGATATAGATACCATTTGGTTTGGTCTCTGGAGATGTTTTGGAACAAAATGAGCTGGGGCAAGTGCTGTGAGGATTCCGTCTGGGCTAAAGCTAGATCCAGCTAATTGAGAAGGCATAGGGCGAAGGAAAGGTGGAGAGGTGGCTTAGAAACAGCTACAGTTATCTTTTACCAAGTGAAAAAAAAAAGGCATCCAAATGTTTGGAGATGCTGGCAGTATAGCCTAGAGGTTAGACTAACAAGCTTGGTACATCCAGCTGACCAGACCCGGGTTTGATTCTCACAACCTCCACTTGCATACTGTGTGACTCTAAGCAAGTCACTTAACCACTCAGTGCTCCCAGGTCGCCCCTGAAAACAGGCACTTGTGCCTAGTGGGCCTTACCTAGTTACCAAAAAACTAAAATAAAAATAAAATATGCATGATTTTCCATTTGAAGGTCCTCCACTAATCTCTTGTGGATTTTTATGTGAAAACACTTAATTTCAAACAAGTAAATTCGGGTAGTTTTTGTTTGCTCCTCCTACCCCCTGGCCATCCACTCCTTCAAGCCTGCCAAGGCCCCCTACCACCACTGCTGAGTCCTGACCACCATCCACTGCTCCTTAATGACATGCTAACAGGTAACCGAAAGTAACCCTTCGTTGGGTGGGCCCCTACCCCCTGTGAGAGGCTACCAGGTGAGGAGAATGACCCCAAAGAGCTTCTTGTATATTCTGGGCATGGCAGAGGTCAGAACAGACACATGTGTCTGGGGCTTTGGGCTTATGGAGGGTCCAGAAGCCATCCTCTGGTTGGCCAGTGGGTGTTTTCCCATTTTCTTGGGAGCGTGACTGGCCACATAACGTCAAGGCACAAGCTGACATCCATCACGCTCCCTCCCACAGTGAGGGCCAATGTGTTGCCATGCCTCTGACCTCCACCCGGGTTCCAGCAAACACTGGGCCGTGAACCCACTGTCCCTCCTAGGATAAGGTGAGTGGTCATTGGACACTCAAGCCTTCACCCCCCTCCCCCCAAGCTGACCCTCCAACACCTAAGTCTGTTTCAAAACCCTGGTCAGTGGTGTCACAGGCAGAAATCCAATTCAGGCAGTTGAATGATAGATGGGGAAAAAACAAAGGTGGTCCACCTTAGTGGTGGTGATTCAGATTAATTCACATCTGAGTTCTAACAAGCAAAGAGACCAAGTAATTTGTAACTTGTGCATGTGGGGTGTGGGTGTTGACAAAAGGGTATTATATTGCTGTCACTACTGCCATCACCCCTGAGGGATGTGGACTGCATTGTTGCTACTTCCATCACACCTGAGGGGCGGGGGCCATAGTGCTTCTGCCATCACCACTGGTGGATGGGAAATATAGTACTGCTGCAGTCCCACCTGAGGGATGGGGGCCCATAGTGCTGATACTGCCATCACACCTGAGGGATGGGGAATGTAGTACTGCTGCCATCACACCCGAAGGATGGGGGCCTCAGTGCTGATACTGCCATCACACCTGAGGAATGGGGAACGTAGTACTGCTGCCATCACACCTAAGGGATGAGGCCACAGTGCTGCTGCTTTCATCACACCTGAGGGAGGGGAGCCATAGTGCTGTTTCTGATGCCATCACACCTGAAGGAGGGGAGCCATAGTCCTGTTTCTGTTGCCATCACACCAGAGGGATGGGTAATGTAGTGCTGCTGCCACCACACCTGTGGGATGGGGACCTCAGTGCTGATACTGCCATCACACCTGAGGAATGGGGAACGTAGTATTACTGCCATCACACCTAAGGGATGGGGCCACAGTGCTGCTGCATCCATCACACCTGAGGGTAGGGAGCCATAGTGCTGCTTCTGCTGCCATCACACTGGAGGGATGAAAGCCATAGTGCTGTTTCTGCTTCCATCACACCTAAGGGATGGGGCCACAGTGCTGCTGCTGCCATCACATCTTGTACCTAAAATAACTTTAAACTGGTACAAAGATGGAAGGATGTGAAATAAAATGCATGTTAGTAGAGTTAAAAATTGTTAAATAAAGTGCACAAAACCGAACACCAGTAAAACTGGATTTTGGCTTAGCAGACACCAGTGACAATACTGTTTTATACAATGTGCAAAATGGAATTTGCCCTTTCTCAATCCCTGTAAACCAGTGTCCCTGAAAATTTCTTATCCCAAGGAAAGGGCCTCAGACAGGTAGCACACACGGCAACCTTCTCCGAGTTGCTGCCTGTCTATGGCATGAGTGAGGCTAGGGTACTCCACATTATGCAGTTCAATGAATGGATGAAAGACTGGTTAAGAGCACAGGGTTTTGGCTTCATTGGGGACTGGGGTCCACCTGGAGAGATGTGGGTCTATACTGGTGTGATGGCCTGCATCTGTCCAGGAAGGGAACTAAGTTCCTAGGTGATAGGTTTAAATGCTTCATTAGCAAGCTTTTAAACTAGCCAAAGGGGGAGGAGCTGATAGGAAGCAGGAAATTCCAAGCCTCCCCCCACAAAACATGGTAGTTAATAAGGTAATCACGAAGGTACAGAGTTCAACAGAGGGCAGGACAGGAGTAAATGGAAAAAAAAGACTAAGGCAAAAAGGGCAGAGATGGGGCAAAAAAGGGTACTGCCAACATTAAATGGAGGGCAATGAGTACCAATGCCCATAGTCTGGGTAACAAGCTTCCTGAGCTAGTGGTTCTGATGGAAGAGGGACATCTAGATATTGTGGCAATCACAGAAATATGGTACAAGGAGAACTAAGACTGGGATGTCAATATACCAGGGTACACAATCTACAGAAGGGACAGGGAGGGTAAAAGAGGAGGAGGAGTAGCTCTCTACATAAGGGAAGGGATCAAAGCCACAGAATTAAAGGATAAATGGGTAGGGCAGGAGGCACTGTCGGTCACTTTTGAGACAGGAACTGGCACTACAAGACGCACAGTGGTGGTATACAGACCCCGTCTCAGGGGGAGGAAATGAACAAGGAAATGATGGAAAGCATTCTCAGAATGGCTGAAAAAGGGAAGATATTGTTGCTGGGGGACCTGACTATGCCAGGTGTTAACTGGAACACATTTACTGCAGCCACATGCAAGAGCAGGGTCATTCTCAATGTCCTACAGGGGGCATGCTATACACAGCTAGTGTTGGAACCCACTCGGAAGGGTGTATTCTTAGACCTGGTGCTCTCAAATGGAGAGAGGTTTACAGATGTAAAAATGCGTAGCTATCTGGGAACAAACAAACACCACACAGTGTGGTTCATGATAAACACAACTGTGGAGACAAGCCATACAAAAACAAGGATATTGGACTTCAGAAGGGCTGACTTTGGCAAAATGGGTGAATACCTAAGGAATGCACTAGCAAATGTTGAGAAAGGAGGGGTGGAAGAACAATGGAGAAAAATCAAAACTGCCACCATAAATGCAACAAGCCTTTGTATGAAACATATAAAGAAAACAAAACGGAGCGAAAAAACACTATGGTTCTCAAAAGAGGTGGTGGGGAAGGTTAGGGAGAAAATGATAGCATTCAAGAAGTATAAGGAATCACAGAAGGAGCAGGACAGGGAACTGTATCAGTTAAAGCAGAAGGAAGCGGGGCAGGCAGTCAAAATAGCAAAGGCACAAACCGAGGAATAGATAGCCAGCTCAGTTAAGAAAGGGGATAAAACCTTTTATAGGTACATTAGGGAGCAAAGAAAGGTCAAGGGAGGGATAGTGAAGCTTAATGAAAGGGAGGGGAGGTGGGCAGAGGGTGACAGTGAAAAGGCAGAGATACTGAACTAATACTTTTGCTCAGTATTCACAAAAGAAGAAGAAGAGGAGTTACCTAAACCAAACAATAGAAGCACTCTGGGAAGGGAGGTCGACACTGGTCCATTCACAGAAGAAAGAGTCCTGAAAGAACTCCTAAAACTCAAAGTGGACAAAGCAATGGGGCCTGACGGAATTCACCACAGAATTCTAAAAAAACCAAGGGGAGACCTAGTAATATCACTGACTACCCTTTTTAACAAATCATGGGAGGATGTGGTGGTTCCTGAGGACTGGATGAGGGTGAATGTGATTCCCCTTCACAAAAGTGGGAGCAAGGCAGAGGCAGAACACTACAGACCTGTTAGTTTGACCTCAGTGGTTGGGAAAATGATGGAATCACTTCTGAAAGAAAGAATTGTTGAGTACCTAGAGGCCAGTGGGGCACAGAACCCAAGGCAGCATGGATTCACAACAGGAAGGTTATGACAGATGAAACTAATAGATTTCTTTGACTGGGTGACCAAAGTAGTAGACCAGGGAGGGGCTGTGGATATGGCCTACCTAGACTTTAGCAAAGCATTTGACACAGTCCCACACAAAAGATTAATAAGCAAGTTAGCCAGCCTGGGAGTGGGTCCCAGGGTGGTATCCTGGGTAACAAATTGGCTGCACAACAGGACGCAGAGGGTAATGGTAAATGGAACTCATTCCGAAGAAAGGGGGGTTACTAGTGGGGTACCGCAGGGTTCAGTACTAGGACCAGTCCTCTTTAATGTCTCTATAGGAGACGCTGCAGAGGGTCTGGAAGGAAAAGTATGCCTCTTTGCAGATGACACAAAGATCTGCAACAGAGTTGATACACAAGGGGGGAGTGGAAAGGATGAGAAGGGACTTAGCAAGACTGGAGAAATGGTCAAAAGTATGGCAGCTTAAATTCAATGCAAAGAAGTGCAAAGTAATGCACCTGGGAAACAAAAACATACTGGAAGAGTACACAAGGTGGGGGAGGTATTAACAACAACAACAAATTCTTGTCAGATCCACCATGGCTGCATAATGAAGTTTGTGAAGAAAATGGGCAGACTAGGATGGCCCCTGTGGTCCTTAAACTAGTGTCAAATTGTATGTTTATGAGGGTAATGTAGTCAGTTGCTGTGGAAAATATGGAATGTTAATATACTAAGAGCTATCTTTTCTGTGTCATATTGCCAATTCTGATGGTAAATTCTGTTTGAATTACACCAAGACTAGATGTAATTAAATATATTGTTACAAAACTAGGGCACTTAACATCACTTGCTGAAAGCCAAGAGATTAGCTGGGGATAAATAATGGTGTGCTAAAGATTCATATTTAGTCCATTGTGTGATCCTTAACATTGTACTGCTAGGTGCAAGATCTTAAAGAGCCATTAATCACACCTGGGCCAAGTCCCCAACAGGTACAAACATAATTTTAATTTACCAAGAGGGAAAAAACTAGACAAAATTAAAAACTCTACATATATGTCAACAAGTCACCAACAGTTACAAAACATAAAAAGACAGCATCATTCTATTCAGCTCCTTTTACAAAGCTATTTGTTTTTTTCTCTGAATCTTTGCCCTTGCTTCCCCTTTCATGTAAGCCACCTGCAAAAAGAGTCAGGATCTCAGGAGTAAAAGCCAGAGCTGCGGGTTAGGGGCTCAGGGGGCATAATTCTGGCAGAAGGGTCTGGTGTTGGGCTGGGAACACAGTCGTTACTGGAGTTCTGTACACAACACCTGTAAAGAACAGGGTTGGTTTTCTTCCACCATATTCTAGAACTGGGATCGGAGGAGGGTTTTTCAAGATTGGGAGAGATGTCAGTGAGGAAACAGCACGTTCCAAACCAAACTCAACGATACCTTCTGACACAACATGAAGACAGAGAGAGCGTCCCTCTCGGGCTCCGAGGGTGAATCGCTGGTAGTATGGGCAGGGGAGGCTGGCCTGCAATGAATGGAAGGCCGAGCCAGCAGGAAAGAGGAAATCAGACTGCTGCCCGCCAGCAACGGGGACTGGCCAAAGCGCTGCACAGACTGGGTGAGTCGTCCAAACAGTCCAGCTACCAGATATCTGTATGTTGGGGCCTTGAAACCAGATGTCCAGTGTTACTAAACTGTTTGTGTCTTAATGTAATTTTTAAAAGTTTACAAAACAACTCTGAATTAGTCTCCACCCCTTTCCCAAGAATGCCACCAGAACCCCAGGACGGGAGTGCAGTAGTTTCTGAACTGCCCCTTTCCGCTTCACTCTCAGGTGAGCCCCTCGGAGGGCAGCAGCACTACACTAAGTAGTTTCTACTTAGCAAGGCAAACAAGTCACTCATTTTCAAATTAAATGCCGTAAATACTCGACAATCACTCACCAAGCAGAAGTAATTTCAGCTCCCTTCGAGCTTGATTCTTGTCTCTTTTGAGCTGTCTCTCAATTTCTGCATTTATTCTTTCACATTCCTTCTCTTCTGGAGACAGGCAGCACCCTGCCATGGTATTTACATGTGTCTTTTCCTTTGTGTAAGAGGTCTGTATTTGATGTAATCTGTTTGTTTGTGCAAGTATATCTGTAACAAAATTTGAACTGTGCCTCCCAGGAGGCGAGTACACACCTTCCTCCCAACTCCAGGATTTACCTTCCACCTGAAACTTGTGGCAGCAGCAGCTCACAACATGGGCAACCATGGGAGACCCCACTGCTGCTGTGTCTCTCTCTTCTCTCACAGTGGGTGAAGGTTGCTGCCTGCCTGCTGCTGCTGACCCATGGCCTCACTTCAGCTCCCTCAGACTTTGCTGCTGAACCCGTACCCAGAGCTACTACTTGCGCTCAGAGCGGCTGCTGCAGTCACTGAAGTTTTTTTCCCTGTCGGGAATCTCATGAGATGAGTGGGTAGGGAGGGGTGGAGTCTCACCTTCATTTTCCTGACCCTTGCATTCCAGCAAGCCGATTCTGAAATTACTGCTGCTGCCTGCCGTTTCTCGTTTCACACACATTGAACTGGGTTGAGCTATGGGCTGCTACCCCCCCCACGTGCTGGTGTGCTGCACGCCATGGTGTGCCAGACATATCAGTAGCTACGCCCTTGCTGTTAAGGGGAGGGAACAGAAATGGCAGGGATGCAGAATTGTACAAAAAAAGCCCATAAAAAAAAAAACACCCACTGTGACATAGTGCAGTGCTGCAGTCCATAGGGACAACATGGGCAGATTGCTTCTTGGGGGATGGTCAGACAGAGGAAAAACAGTTCCGTGGATGGAAAACATGATGTCAGCCCTTTTCTACATGCAAAATGTCTTCAGGGTTCCACCCATGCAGCCATAAAAATGGAACGGGACCTGGGGTAGTCATAGCAGATGACCTTAAGGTTGGCAAGCAATGTGAGAAGGCAATATGGAGAGCTGGGGGGATACTGAGATGCTTAGGGAGAGGCATCACCAGTAAAAAACAAGAAGTTGTTATCCCTCTGTACAGACAGTTGGTGAGTCCCCATCTGGAGTACTGCATGCAGTTTTGGAGACCCCATCTCAGCAAGGACATAGACAGGATAGAGGCAGTCCAGAGGAGGGCAACTAAAATGGTGCAGGGTCTGCATCAGAAACCATATGAAATGAGACTAAGAGAGCTTAATATGTACACCCTTGAGGAAAGGAGGGAGAAGCAGGACATGACAGAAACTTCCACGTACCTCAAGGGAATCAACAAAGTCCAAGAGGGTAGCATCTTTCAGAAAAAGAGATGTGCAAGAACAAGGGGGCACAATTTAAAGATAGAGGGGAGAAGGCTCAAGGGCAAAATGAGAAAATATTTTTTTCATGGACAGAGTGGTGGACACATGGAACCACCTTCCTGAGGAGGTTGTGGGGTCAAAAACAGGGAAGGAATTCAAGAATGCATGGGACAGCCATAAGGCAATTATAGTGGGGGTAGGAGGAAGTAGGCTGTTGGTTAACTAGGATCTGTAGCTTATCCATTAGGTAGGGAAATGGGCAAACTGGGTGGGCCAAGTGGTCCTTATCTGCCATCAAAGTCTATGTTTCTATGTTTCTAAATGGATTCAATCACTGTACTCTCATTTGTCTGCGTAGATCAGATGCAGCAAGATCCTGTCACCAGCATTTCAGTTAAAGAATGGCACTAGGCAGGGATACCTACGTCCTGCTTTTCTTTTTAATCTTTATGTAGAAAGTCTGATAGTGCGAATCAACAATAATAACAGGATTCATGAGGTACAGTTTGGGTTGAAACACTATACTGTAATGGTGTAATTATCTGTCTATGCAGATAATACTCTTCTGCACGTTTGCCACCAGAAGGTATTGTTGCCAACGGCCCTATGGGCATACTTTTGGGAATGTGTCCTCTTGTAAACTGAATTGGGGGAAAACAAAGTTATTATCCCTGAGTGAGAAAGTGAGGTGACAGGACCTTGTTTCTCTAGGCTTTTCCTGGTCCACAGAACCCCTTACTTATTTAGGTATTAAAGTTTCTACATATTTCCAGCAGATGCATCAGACTAATATCTATGATCAGTACTTAATTGTGGAACAAGATTTATGGCGGTAGAAGGGTTTACCAATTTCTTTATGGGAGTGGGACCATATGATAAAAATGAATGTTTTACCTAGAATTTTATATCCCTATATGATGCCTACATTAGCCCCTCCTCTTTCATGGATTACGAAATTGTATAGTCTCACATCGGATGTTTTATGGGTGGGGAAGCAGACTAGAAGAACTAATTTAAAACTCTCTGCACCTAAACTGCGAGGGTGGCTTGATCAACCACATTTTCTTATTTATTTTTATGCCACACAGTTTGTGAAATACTTGCACTGGCATCTGATAGAAGAGCCCCAGGTACAGCCTTACATACCACAATGGTTACACATAGAAGAGTCTCTTTGTAAACAATATGGGATTTGCTTACCTTCCCTTATTGTATTGTTCTTATTCTAAGTTACCCCTGCCCCTGAGAGAGACATCTATATATATATATATATATATATATATATATATATATATATTTATACAATACGTGTTTTGGGATAAATGACTGTATAAAAAGTAATATCTCTGCTCCCCTGTGAAGATATCATTGTTATCTCCATGTTCCTATACGTCATTTTGATATCTTCACACTGCTATACGTCATATTGAAACTGATCTTGCCAGTCTCACACTGCTAACTTTCACTTTTGTTTTCCAATGTAGCGTGACCGAGCGCTATCAGTACTACTAATGTGCTGCCTCACATTTAAAAGAATGTACAATCTGTATACATAATATGAACATTTATTGTGTATAATAAAACTTTCTGGTTGATCCTGCCATCTTCATTTGCCCCCATTCACTGTCCGAATGCAGTCATTGCGCGAAAAGTTCCATTGCTATAGGTACTGCGGCGTGACCGGCGCTCACATCCTTACACAAATTCAAAGCAAAATGCAGCACATTACATGTATATTGTAAAAAAGTCTCTCCCTTATCTTTTTTGGGTATCCTAACTTTCCTTGTCTCAAAAGAACAGTGTACGTGTCCACACAGAGCGCAGTGGCTTTCATCTCAAAATGAAAGACACGCATGCGTTGCCATAGCAACACTCGCTTCTAGCTGGCTTCTTCTTCAGGAACTGCTCACTCCGCTATCTGCCACACCGCACTCCACACTTCTTTTCATACAAGCAAACTAAGGATGGATATGCTAAAAGATAAGACACAGACTTTTACACTGTAGAAACCTGACATGCTGTATTTTATTTTCAATTTGTGTCAGGATATCAGCACTGTCACAGCTGTTCAGTCACCTACAGTAGTTATGGTAATGGAACTTTTAGTTTTGGGGCACAATGACAAAACTTGGGACAGTGAATGAGGCAGAATAAATATGTCAGGATCAACCAGATACCTTTCAATATATTAAAAAATAAAACATTTTCTCACTATTTAAACAAATTCAGCTGCTTTTAAATGTATGCCAACACCTCACTAACCAGTACTAATGCTCTGTCACCTTACATTTTTAAATATACATTTTTTTATATCCCAAAACACATATTGTATAAACTGAACATGACATGGCCTGACTGAAGATATCATATTTATCTTCACGAGAGGCCAATGATATCAAGATATCTCACTCGTGGCTTTGCCACTCGTGAGATATCATGATATCATTGGCCTCTGAGAAGATAAATATGATATCTTCAGTCGGGCCATGTCATATATATATATATATATATATATATATATATATATATATATATATATATATATGTCACTGCTAATATTGTCCCACTTACGCAGGATACTTAAAGGTTCCCCAGCAGATCCTCTGGAGCAACTTATTTTAGAACTATTTAAATTTTAAAATTGCTGGGAAAACGGTGGATTATGCCTCATGGAAAACTCATGGGGTTTTCTGGATTAAACAATTTTGGGAGCCTACAGGGTGGGTCTCCTTCCATATTTTCAGCAACAATATTTATTGGTGACGAAACACATTTTCTCCTTACTGCAATTGTACCATATGCTGACTACAGTTTTAGGCATGTCTGTCCTAAGGTCATGTGCTATATATTTTATACTTGTTTGCAATTCTTTCTCTCTGGATTTCTGGGGGGGAGGAGGAGGGTGACATATCATATTTTTATCATTGTTGTTCTGGTTTAAAAGTTGTTAAGTTGTGTCTCTGTTCTCTCAAATATTTCAATAAAATATATTTTTTCAAAAAAAAAATACTTAGCCTTCATTCCAGCCCTAATACAACAAAGGCAGTAAAACCAACAGCACTCAACTATAACTAGTGTCTGGTAATAGGGAAAATGCCAGTCCAAAGTATTTGAGCAGCAGCAGGGCGTGACCTCAGCTCAACCACATAGATACCAACACAAATATGCAAGAAAGCAGAGAGAGAGAGGAGTATGTAGACGCAGCCTAGCTCTAAGGCAGGAACAAGTGGAGGCAAGGAGAAGAAACCTAGAGGAAGAATAATCAAGATGTCGGGCAGCTGCACAAAATGGCCACCCATATACATCCAGCAGTGCCACCGACCCAACATGGTTATCTCCCCTTCCCCAATGAATGATATAGTGATTCTGAGGACCAAAAAGAGAAAAGAAAAACTATGGAAGGGTACAATAGATGGTCTAACCCATAAGCAGCTGCACGCACAACAAAAAGAATCTTCCTGCCATGTCCATTCTCTAAAATAGCCATAATGTCAATTTACCAAAGGCCAGTATGAGATGTAAAATGTTTGAGGGGAACCCTAGTTAAGGCATCAGAGAGCAGCAGCAACTGTCAGCAGGGAAAATTAACTCAGTTTAAGCGAGTCTGCTTTTCCAGGCAACACCCATCGTTGAAATGACCCCCTCTTACTTATGACCCCACTGCAGCATCTGCATAACATTATTAGATAAAAAGCAGAAAAGGACCTAAAACAGCCAGCCTGCCAGTGCAGCAGTAGAGCTACCCCCACAACACTAGTGAATCGGGTTCAGGAACGAGTTTGGGAAGTTGGAGGACTGCTGGGGGAGGAGGACGAGGCTCAGGTGTCCTATGAACCGCTCTCCTCCTCCGGGGGGGGTTGGGAAGCCATCAGCAATTGACTGACCCCATATGGAGGCCAGTGGTCTAACAGACAGGACTGGTTAAGACTGGGAGGTGTGTCAGATGTTCGGTAAGCATGCCACTACATCATTGCATGCAATGCCTCTAGGGAGAAACTGGAAAAAAGGTGTTCCTACCACTGCACAATGGTGTCAGCCCCCATGCCACCACCCCACACCACCGACTGGGATCTCACTTCTGCCTTACTATTCAGTCTCCATTGGGGGAAGGGCCTCACCTGATGTCCCCAGTCTGGGGGGGCAAGCCAGGGTGACTGGAAGCTGAGGTAAGTCCTGAGGTGAGTGGCAGGGCTGAATGCTGGATGTTGGACTGATGGGGGCTGGCCAGACTGGAAAATAAAGTGCACTAAATTCAAACAAAAAAAAGATATGAAATAAAAACAATTGAAGTCCAGTTAAAGACAGTCAGTTGAAATACAAAACCTCTTTTCATGAAGTTGCAGGTGAACACAGAGTCCTGTGGTGTCAACTGAGTATTAACCTTCTGCATCCTGGTGGAGAAGGGCAGCTGACATGTTCCCTGCCTCCGGTGTTAACAATTCATCAGGGCCAGAAGATGAGATGGTAGGCAGGTGTGCTGTCCATGCAACTGCCGTTCATGTGACTACCAACAGATCCTGACGAGGAAGAAAGGCTGTGGCTGGTTGTGGAAGGGTGCCTGGTATTTGTGTTCATCTACTGACTGTGTTCTATAATAAAGTATACTGCAGTAGTGTATCTGTCTTTTCTCTGCTTTTTCTCTTTCTGTAGTGCCTCATGTTCAGCTTGGCCACCTGAGCACAAAACAGGTGCTCCTTTACTATACTCTTCATTTTCTAGTGGTCTAGAGCTTTTATATTCCCTTTCTGCTCTGCATAGGAACAAATACCAGCCTTCCCTTGTCTTGTTTACTACGGTATGACATGTTTCAAAATCGTAGCTTAAGTGCAGGAACTTGGGCTGGAGCTACGCGAACCTTTGCATGGGACCACGAGTGTAGCCGTAGGTCTTAATGTGTTTTGTGTCTGTTTAGAAAGCCCTGCTCCTAGACTATTAAATAAAGCACTCAGGGATAAGGTCTGGGAACAGATAGTTAAGCGTAAGAACCATTAAAAAGTATAGTAGTTTGAGTGTTTGAAGTATAGGTACACTGCAGCTGATCCTGTCTGCTATTGTTTCAGTGTGCAGCGCTGTACAGAGTGCCTTAGACACGCCAACTCAGTCCAGGGTGTACATTCTCCTTGTAAATAGTCCTAATGCAAATATAATTGAGGGGTTTAAAGGACACTATGTTGGACATTTCAGTTGTGGTTGTAAAAAGATATGAGTACCTTTTTTAGAGTTTAGAGCGTGACGTGTACAGCATGAAGCACCTTACTGGGCAGTTATGATTCAGAAGCTGTGTGCTTCGTGCTGTGAGACTGCTAAATATTGCACACTCTGAGACGTTGCATGTGGCAGTCTGCAATATTATCCCCAAACCTCACACTGACAGTATTTCTGGTTAGTTAGCATAGGATAGTTTTTTCCTTTCTATTTTAGGGATGCTCCCATTTTAAACAACGGCCTTTCACACTATTAGAACCTGAAGTTCGCTTCTACCTGAAAACACAGGGACTGGGTGTGGTGCTCACTCTGAGGCTGTTGCTTCTCCTGTCTCCTTAGGAGGCAGCCGGACCTTTCCTTCTCTTAGTTATAGTAGGGGGAAAGAGAGGAGCTACCTGTTCCTGCAGTAAAAGCTGTTTTTCTGTTATGTTATTTTGTTTTATGAACTGTAACAGTAGTAAACATGTATAAAGATAATTCATTCAATTGAGCTCATGTTATTAAAATAAGGTGAGTGTGGGCTTTTTACTGTAATGGTTGGTTTGAAGGAGGAGTCAGCAATAGTCACATGTTTCTGTTTGACTATAAATGAGGTATCCTTTCTGGGAGACCTCAGATTTGTCTTGGGATCAGCCGGTTACTGACCCCTCTGTTTAGGTCTGCTCCTATTCAGACCTGTAGCCAACTCTAAGTGCTGGTGAGTGACTATTGCTGCCTGTACCTCAAGAAAGCAGGAGTTGAATATTATTTGATGTTGTTTTGTTCATTTTGTATTTTATTTGCTGAAATGCATTGATTTTGATGGCTATTTAAGTTCTTTTTGTCTGAAACAAATTTCTGGTCTGGCAATTGCCTTTCCAACATCTTACATCTCTGTGTCAGTGTCCATCAGTACACCCACAAACCATGGCACTGGTGAAAGGGGAGGGAAGTTTCCCCACCTCGGATGTAGCAAGTGAAGGCGATTCTTCCAATGATCTTGGGGATTCCTTACTGTAACTTTAGAGATGTGAAGACATTTAGGACAGAGCTTCTGCTGGTCTTTTTTCTTCTTTTGGCTCTGTCCTCAGACCACAGTTTACCAGCCATCTTCTGTTTGCAGGCTCAGTTTCTGAGAGGTGGATGGTGGCAGGGGAGTAGCCAGGCATTTCAGATTTATATACCAAGCTGCCACACCGCTACTCCCTCCCCTACTGTTGTCCATGCCCCCCCCCACCAACGACTCGAGTCTAAGGTTCCTGGCTCCAATCAGATGATTCCCAGACTAGACCTACTGTCTGTCTGCACTGCTAGTGTGGTGTTCGGCTCCCGCTGCTAGATGCCACTGACTGCACCACAAGTTCATGACCATGGTAGAAATTTCTTCTCTCTCTCCTCCACAGGTAGGCAGACTCACTCCGCTTGCAACTTCACATGAAGTCTTCGTTCTTTTAGCTGCCTCCGAGTCTATGCTTCCGTCTGCTGCTCCTCAGTTCTTCTACTACTGCTTCTTTTACTCACAGTCCAACTGAACTAATACTATGGCTTCTAACTTTGCTGGGGCATTTAAATTTGCCGTCCCAGACTTGCCACACGCCCTACCAGATGCTGCAGCCAATCACTATGCAGGTGGACCATGCGGACCTAATTGAGACCTTCAGCTTTAATGTCTGTGGTCCACTCAGCCAGCCCCCCCCCCCCCAAAACAAAGCTGAAAGAGAAAAGAAAATGCCTGCGAAGCCAAACAAAGGAATTTAAAAGCAATGGACTAGAGAGGGCAGAGCAATGCTGGCCAGCTTGTTAGCTACCCCCTGCTACTAAATTTAGTACACCATGGCTTACTTGGTGTATCAGTAGCTACACCCTTGGATGGTGGGTGTTCAGGTGCAGCTGGTGGCAGGCTTAGTCCATGGGAACTGGTTGGTCTGAGGTAGCTGATGCACAAGACTGGGCCAGTGGCTGGCAGTTATGGTTGTAGGAGGGGCCAACATTGATTAATGCACTGTTCTGCCACTTCAGGGGTACTGAAAGTCCCATTTAACACCATTGTCATTTATCCCCAATGTTGTAGGGTATCTCAGGCTGTAAGTTACCCCACATGAAGCCAGCATACAGTATGTCTAAATCAGTGTAAGCTCTTCTCCAATGGGACAACTCTGAGGAAAAGTCTTGGAAGATTTGTATGTGGTGCCCCTTCCATGTTAGGGTACCATGCTCCCAGTCTAGGCTCATGATCTTTTCTTTGTCAGTGTATCTCAGGAACCATGCTAAGCTGGATCATGGCTGCTTACTGTCTGGCTGGTGAGAGCAAAGGATCTGTGATCAGAGTCTTTCATAATCTGTAGTGCCTCGGAAGTGTAACAGCACAGGGAGGATCTTTGTAAGAAGGCGATGCAGTCTCTTCCTTTGGACCCCTCTGGAAAGCTGATGAATTGAAAATTGCTGCAATGGCTATAATTCTTAAGATCTTTCGCATGCTTCCAGGGCGTCTGCAAGAGCAGATCTTGGTCTCGGAACTGGGCTCTCAAACCTTCCACTTCCAGTTAAGATTTCTGGGCTCTCCTGTCAATAGATGCCACTCCTGTGGCTCATCTGGACAACTTGCGGTGTTAGTATTGGCACAGACTGTTCAGATTTTGGATGTTTCTACCACCATTTTGGACAGCATCTTTCAATTCATGTAATACCTCACCAACAGACGAGGTGGGAGCAAGGGCCTTCGCCATATTACTAGAGGGAGATGGCACTAGCAGCAGGCCTAGAGAGGTGTGGGAACTGTAACTGGGCAGTTTAACATTAAAACATGAAAATGAAGGGATGTAGTGAGTCAGTACAATGAACACATGGCAGTGACAGGGAGGGGTGTGATAGCACTAGCAGTAGAGGCAGATGGTGAAGGATTTATGCAGAAGTGAGGGAGATCTATCAAATTAAGTAGCTGCCTTTGGCTGCATCCAAGCCACTTGTCAGCTGGTTTTTAGTATCTTTATGAGTGACAAAAGAAAAGGCTGTAAAAGGTGGGTTACAAAATTTGCAGACAACATAAAGGTTAACCTTGTGGAAAACATGGAAAGGTATATTGAAATGTATAGTGATCTCAATCCATTAGCAGCATGGGCTGAAAGATCCAAGGTACAATTCAGTGTTGAAAAGCTCTTGGTGATGCACTTTGAGGAAAAGAATCAAGACAGACCATATAATCGAAATGGTCAGAACGAAAAACAATGGGCAAAGAAAAAGTCCTAGGATAAGGATAGATAAATCCAACACTGGACACAGTGCAACAAAGTGATTAAGAAATATATTAAACTCGGGTTGTTTTTTTTAATAGGAACATAAGCTCTAAATCAAGATAGCCTCATGCTGCTGTACTAGGCATTGGTGAGACCACATACTGATTACTGTGTACATTTCTGGGGACCTTTACAAGGGAGACATAAAAGGACTGCAAAGAGTGAAGAGAAAGGTGGCTAGTTAAGTAGTGAGTTTGGTAGAACTGAGCTGTTAGGATAGGTTACATGAACCAAATTCTACAGTATCTAGCCTTTAGCGGAGACTGAGAGGAGGTTTGATCTTGGTTTATAAAAGAAATAGAAATGATTACCTTTTTACAAGTCTGCATTTAAATGATAAAAAGCTCAACAGCTGAGCTGGCTCATCAGCCCAGCAGTAGCAGCAGCAGTACCACATGCCATGCCAGCAACCCAGATTCAAAAACAAGCATTTGTCAATGCCGAATGTTGCTAGCGTCTATGTGATGTTTAGGTATTTGGAAGTCATTGGAGTGCAAATATTGAAAATTTGCAAACTTACGAGCGTGCGTAGGAACTGTGCAATGCAAGCTCGTAAAACAGTCATTTTTAGGAAGTGTTTCACCAAATGTTCAACATAGCCATTTTAAGACCTCTGCTCATGAACAGTGTCACTGTGATTTTGTTAATGTGTCCCATACATTGAGTTTGCACACCGACTGCGCCATTGTGCGCTACATGGGTGGAAACACGTTTTGGGCAGGATGTGAAAAATGACAGCTGTACTGCTCATAAGGAGGTGTGGTAAAATGGCAATGTTGAAAATCTGGAGTGGAAATATTGAAAATTCGCAAATCTACGAGCATGCGTGGGAACTGTGCAACGCACACTCGTAAAACAGTCATGTTTAGGAATTCTTTCACCAAATTTTCAACATTGCCATTTTAAGATCTCTGCTCATGAACAGTGACACTGTGATTTTCTTAATGTGTCCCATACACTGAGTTCACACACCGACTGCGCCATTGTGCACTACATGGGCGGAAACATGTTTTGGACAGGATGTGAAAAATGATAGCTATACTGCTCATGAGGAGGTGTGATAAAATGCCAGTGTTGAAAATCTGGAGTGAAAATATTGAAAATTCGCAAACTTATGAGCGTGCGTAGGAACTGCACAACGCACGCTCGTAAAACAGTCATTTTTAGGAATTTTTTCACCAAATTTTCAACATAGCCATTTTAAGACCTCTGCTCATGAACAGTGTCAATGTGATTTTCTTAATTTGTACCGTACATTGATTTTGCACACCGACTGCGCCATTCTGTGCTACATGGGCAGAAACACATTTTGGGTGAGATGTGAAAAATGACAGCCATACTGCTCATAAGAAGGTGTGGTAAAATGGTAATGTTGAAAATCTGGAGTGAAAATATTGAAATTTCGCGAACTTATGCGCCTGCGTAGGAACTGCACAACGCACACTCGTAAAACAGTCATTTTTTGGAATTTTGCAACAAATTTTCAACATGGGGTTTTGGGAACCCTTCTCATGAATGATGTTACTGTCTCATGGTGGTATTTCAGGCCTGAAGGGTGATTTCACAGTCACTGCGCAGTCATTCTTGTGAAATCACGCCGGGCCGAGATAGCGCCATGACAGTGACATCATTCATGAGAAGGGTCCCAAAACCCATGTTGAAAATTTGTGCAAAAATTCCCCAAATGCCTGAGATATACAACAAAGTTGAAACCCCATCTGGCCCATTATACAGCTTACCGGCATTTCTTCAGTTTGCGGCAGGCTTTGAAGAGTGCAGGCGTGTTCCCGGTCCCCAAGATCATCACGCCAGAGTCTGGAGGTAAGTATGGGGTGAGGGGTGTGGGAGGCTGGGTGCACAGTGGGTGGGTGCGGGTTGTGGGAGGGGCTGGGAGGCGACGCCCGAGGCGTTTTCGTTTACAGGTTTCAAAAAAAAAGGCGTTGTGGGACGTTTGCCACGCTGGGGTGGGCTCCCAGTGTGGCACAAGAACGATGGGGCGTTCAGCCGGCGGAATTGGGCACCCGTCGGCCATGGGACTGCTTGCCAACCCTGGAGTTTGTTCCCAGCGTGGCACCTACTACTGGGGGCGCAGCTCAGCCCGGCGAATTGGGCACCCGTCGGCTATACAGTATGTGCAGGGGCGCACACGCCTGCGGGTGGGGGGAGCTGCGCATGGGCAGCCTCTTATCAGTGCTCACTGAAGTGTAGCTCCCCCTTTCAACTGTATGCCACGGCATTTTGGAGCGTGTCATAGACAGCTCCAAAATGCATTGGCTTACAGGGGCCGCGACTGCAAGCACACTGACTGAATTGAAGGAGGAGGTGACACACCTCCGAAATCTCTGATGATGGCACTATGTTTCTTGCACATGCGTGCAAGCAGCATAATGAGCCTGGGTTATTGAAGGCCACCCAGGATAGGAGAATCAAGCATCTCAGAGGCTGCTCTCCTCCTCTGGGGAGAGAGGGCAGTCAGCTCCACCTGGGTGACTACATGTGGAAATGCACTTGCAGAGGCTTACTGGTCGAGGAGACACTGATTGTGATGGGCTCTAAGTTTGCACACTCCACTATGTCATCATCTTAGGGAGTTCGAGAGAAATAAGAAGAAACATGCTGACCAGGGCAGCATAATGGACTGACCCCTTTCAGGCTCTGCACCAGCAATATTGCCCTCCTGGGAAATGGATTGTCTACTGCAACAGTTGGGCCCCTGCCGCACCTGCCATGGGGTGGAAAACAAAGGGAGTTGATATGGAAAGACAAAGGTGGTTTACCTATGCTGATGCGACAACATTATTGTCGACGTTTGGCACAGAGACATACCCAATGTTGACAGGCAAAATTTCACCTGTCAGACATCAGTCTGTTTTCTTTCGGAGGACTGTGCCCCCTGAACCACCCATGCAGGGACTGTGCCCCCCCCACAACCTTCTTCTACAGATTGTTAACTTCAGTTAGAGTTAACTCGAAGGGGGCGAAAGTCGAGGAAAGGGCAAATATTCTCCTGCCAGTCCCCCATGGCGACAATTTTGAATCTTGTTGAAATTGTCACTGTGATGGATTTCGTGGTCGGGGTTTTGCTCTTGCATTGGTACACTGCAAAGTTAAGACCAAGAGAAGCCAGACGACAGAACTCGGGGGGGGGGGGAGCGCTGGTAAGAAAGGAGGAATAAATAAACAAACTTAAATAAACAACAAAACAAACAAGCTCAACAGTTATGTTTATTTTATTTAGTTTTTGTTGACCGGGTAAGTGTACTAGCCATAAAATGACTATTTTCAAGCACGACCCGGGAGAGTACCGAATATAACATTGTACAACAGACCAATAGTACATGGCGTAAAAAGTACAATCAATGATGAACAACCTAAGTTACATAAACCAGAAAAAGCAAATCATAACAAGAGAAATTACATACACATGACTAACCTAGTACATATAATCATTCACCAGTCCAATAGTACATGGCATAACAAGTACAAACAGTAATGAGCAAGCAAAAGTTACATAAAGCAGGGTCAGGCAAATCATAACAACAGGCCTAAGTAAAATATCAGAGAGGGATTAAGAACATAACCCACCTAGAGGTTTAGCAGGATAACTAGATATTATAGCAAAATATTACACACAGCCTTGCAAGGGGTTTATGGAGGGAGAGAAAAACGGAGTGAGAAACGGGAAGTGAATTAAGAAGAGGAAGTAGTAGGACAAGTAATGAAGGGAGATAGGAGAGAGAGAGATAAGGAGAAGTGATTAGAGGGATGGGAGGAGGAAAGCGACGTGATTAGAGGGATGGGAGGAGGAAAGCGATATCAAGTAGGGTCGAAGCAAGTGCATACATTCATAAGCAATAGATAGTGACAGAATTCCCTTTTGAAGAAGAGAAGGGACACTGACTGTCTGAGTCCAAGAGGAAGGGCATTCCAGAGTTTAGGTGCCACACACTAGAAGGCACTTGCACCTTTAGATGTACGATATCTAGCCACCTTCAACAGAGATTTATCTTCAGATATAATGGACAGGGGTATGGAATGTTATTGACCATTGGGAAATTTGAGGGAGGTATGGAATGTTATTGACCGTGGAGAATTTGAGGGGGGTATGGAATGTTATTGACCATTTAGGAATGGGGGATGAATGCAAGGGGCTCAAGCCTATTTTCCATCTAATTCTTCTGTGGTTCTGTGCTCAGATAATGACTTATAATACATGCACATTTAAATAATTGCTTATATTGTATGCCTGCAAGTTATTGTTTAACTAATACTGTTTGCTGCCTTCACCTATTGGTTACATTAATTCAACTACTATTAATTCAGCTACTATCAATCACTTCCCTTATATAGAAAGTGATGACAGATGAAGGCTCACTGGCTCAGCTAGTCTGCCCATCCTACCTGACTACACTGTTTTAAGCATAACAGCTGTTTGGCCCCTTTGTCTCTGAGCCCCCCCCCACCACCACCACCACACACACACCCCAAGGCCATGTGCCTATCCATCCCCAGTTTTAAACCACCCACTGATTTTACTCTTTCCTCCTCCTCTGGTATTATGTTTCAGAAATCCTTCTTACATCTCTCTCCTGCCAGTTTCAGTGATTTTTTTTTTGTTACTGTATTCGTACTCAAGGCAAATATTGCCTTGCAGTCTACCCTGTTTAACCATGCAGGCAGTTGTAAGTTTCAATCATGTCACCACTTTCCCTTCTCAGCTCAAAGATGTACATGTCAAGGTCCTGCAGCCTCTCCGCTTATGTCACACCTTACTGACCCTGGATCTTCTTGGTTGCCTTGCACTGTGCTACTGCCACCCTTTCACAGTTATTTTTCAGGTATTGACTCCAATACATTGCACAGTTTTCCAGATGTAATGATTTCTGCAGTGGGAAGAATACTTCCTGGCTTCTGCTGCTGATTATGCATCCCAGTATCTTATTCACCTTACCAAAGTCCAGGTTCTCGAAATGCTCAGGAATAGTATGGTAATACAATGATCTGCTGTACTCTGCTCTGTCACCCTAGTTGTACATATAAAAATAGTTTGGGAGCAGTGCAATCTACAGTAGATGCAAGATGCTGCATAGTAGATTAACCTACTGCAGGGCTGGATGCTCTGTAACAACGTACAGCTAAATAAAATAAAAATGCAAACAATGTTGCTCAGGTCAAGTCATGAGCTAAAAACTGAAAAGCAATCTTGAATATTTTCTCTTTGAATGGAGTTGAATTCTAAGACTTTGCCATCTACAAATGCCTGGGAGTCCTCTTTGAAACAAAGAATTTGCTGGCAGAAAAGGACCACTTGGCCCACCTAGTTTGTGCATCTTTCCCTACTTGTACCTATGGTATCATCACAGACACTATTTGATCTACAGCTCTATCTCCTTCCCCCTTCCTTTCCACTATGATTCCCTTTGGCCCACTGATGTCTTTTACAGACCATATTGCAAAAACTACAAATGCTGTAAACACAAAACAGGTGCCCCCTACAGATTTTAAAGCAGGCTAACAACCGAGGCTGGGAAATCTGTTGCTGCTTTCATCCTGCCCCTTTTACTGGAATCTGAAGCAGTAGTCTTTGGAAGCATCTCCAAAGAAGAGTTATATAAGCTAAACTCCTCCTCCCCCCAGCACCAGAAAGCAGGAGCTATGTGTGGTATGAAGTACTCAGAAATATATTTGACGAAAGTAGCATCTGGGATGCTATCTAATCTCTTACAAACACATAATGGACACTAAAATCTGAGCTGAAATAGCACCAAACTGCTTATGGTACCCAAAACCAAAATGAAAATCAGAGCAAGAGCCTTTGTCTACCAGGGCTGCTGGTGATCATGGAATGATACAAACTATGTACAATTTAGGTCAGGGGTACTAAGCCACCTTGTTTCTATATCTGAATGTAAATGCTTTGGAAGCTGATCTATGGTCTTCCCAGATACTATATCTGCCAGTTCTAATTTTCCCTCTCTATAGTCATGTATTCTGTGTATTCTGTATATTACTTGCTCACTGGGCGATGCAATCTCACATTGTACACTGTGCTTATGATTTTTTTTGTTTGTATCAAGTCTTCTCATGTCTGATATTGAAACCTTGTTTTCACTGTTCTCAAATAGACCTATGCATCAAACCTGTATATTGTGTCTACTATTGTTGCTTGTATCAAATGTGTTTCATGTATATTGCTGTTACCTTGTACTCCACTGTCACCCTGCACCATGTGTTATGGCCCAGGTCGTGCCTGAAAACGGTCCCTGGGATCAGTGCACTCACCTGGTTTTCAAAGTCATAAATTAATACATAAATAAATAAAAATTTACACAGGGAGGGATTACATTACTTGCAAGATCGTGTCTATCCCTACTGTCCCCTCCACTCACGCCATTCCTCTGACAAGGGATTGCTACAGGTTCCCAGGATTCGACTGAAGACTTCTTGGGCATGCTGCTTTACTTTTGTGGCCCCTTCCCTGTGGAACTCTCTACCTCATCAGATTAGGGAGTGCCTGACCATGACAGGTTTTAAATCTGCCCTGAAAACATATTTATTCTCTTTGGCATTTCCTGATGCAAGTGTTGGTTAGCCTATTGCCACCTGTCATACGGGGACCATCTTTTAAAATTTTAGATTTGTTGTCTTATTAATTTTACTGTTTTATAATTTACTGTACAGCACCATGATGTTTGGAATAGTGCTTGATAAAAAAAGATTTGATTTTGATTTGATGTATTTTGTATTTACATTTGCACTGCTGAATTTCACTGTTGATCTGGGTCATGGCTGAAAATGGGATGTGTCTCAGTCCCCCTAATCCAGTTACCAATAAATACATAAATTATAACGGCATGGGAGGGCTACTATAGTTATAGTTGGATTGGCAATTTAAATTGTGATTTTCAGCCACTTATTTCTTGGCCATTCCTTGAACAAATTTTACAAAATGCTTGAAAGCGTATATTCCAGCAGAGGATTGCTTGATCTGCCTATTTTGGTAAAATTTGATTCAGCAGTTTTTGAGCAGGGAGTGGCAAAATATGTGAAATACATGAAAATTGTCTCAGCTAGGGGCATTTTGCATGCCACTGCCTCTGACATGCGCAGAACAACCAGTGGACTTAGAGTTAAAACTCCCATGATCCACTCTTGGATGACTAGCTGGCAGGAGACCATCTCTGCTGCTGGTAGTGTTTTCAAGCTGTGTTTCTGTCATTCTCACCCCCCCCACCCCAACATTTGTTGAAATTACTAACAGCCTGGAGAATATATCTGGCACCAGCACTGTCATCAAGTCTCTCTTTCTTTGTTTCCTGCCCTTCCACCTCCCCCTACATGCACTCAAACCACTGATTATGGGAGTAATTCCCAGCTGCCAGTACTTTGTTCAGTGTCACCTCATCTGTCTCCTTTCCCCTACCTGCCTCAATGAAAACAGGTAATGGATGGGGGGACTTCCACTGAACATTGCTGTGGGGTAAAGGAGACCTGCAAGTCACACACTTATGCGGTGTGCTCAGTCAAAGTTGGAGCTGGAGGACAGTCCCGAAGGTTGTGGGAGAGGACCTGTGGACCCAGACTGTATCTAAGTTGGATGTCCACCCTAGCCCCTGTAGATGTATTTTTTAATTAGGACAAGTGGAGTGTTTTGGTGGAAGGTGGGCAGTAAATTAAATGAGTGGTTATTGTGAAGGTTGTGGCAGGAGGTATGCCGTTCAAACAGCGACAATCGTACAGCGAACAACAGTACAGTGGCAATTCGCTGTTGCCACTGTAATGTACCTGTGGGATCCTGGCACTGCTTTTACTAGTTATTGCACCCACGCCAAATCAACTCCAACCCAGAGCTGATAATCCTAAAGTAGTGAGGGATTTATGCCGACCGCAACTTGAGGTCAACATAAATCTGTTGCTGTAACATCGGTTGACAAAATTTTTGTAGAACTGGCATCATGGATCCATGGGTGGGGGGACTGCATATGAGTCCAGTTTATGGGGTGTGTGAAGGGGAGGATGTGCATTGTAAGTGTGTCCAGTGGTGAGTGGAGGTTCAGTGTGGGAAGGATTGGGAGTTTTGTGTAGTAGCAGTGAGGACAGTGTCAGGCATCTGTGGTGGGAAGGGGTATGGGGTTCCAGTGTGAAGGTCCCCATGTACAAAGCACTCAATAGGCCTGACCCTGGATACAAGGTCCAATGCATTCATGAACTATGCTATTGGATCAAGCCAGTGTGAGGGGTCCAAAAGCATGCTACAGCTTTGAGATGAAGTGCTGGGGTACAAGGTATGTACTTCAAGTATGGTTACTGAATACATTTTTCTACTTTTTGCATTTAAGAAGCTCTGCTCAGTTTGAGTTTTATTTCAACTGTAGATTTTTGATCCCTATACAACCCCTAAGGTGTGACTACTCATATGTGTTTTTCTCTGCATGCCTATCTGCCTGTACCCACTTCTTGCCTATAGCACGTGGTACATTGTGTTTCCTATATGTCAAAGGTCAGCCATTAAAAGTGACAATGCTGGATAAAGTTTGGCGTTGTCAATAGTACAAAGTTATAAACGTTAGTTGTTAAATATCTTTTTTTTAAAGTAAAGAAATGCATTACAAAAGACTATGTTAAAGCATCGGTTATGGCTGAAGCACAAAGTTAGGGCAACAGCAGTAGTGCAGCACACAATCATTCAAACCTGAAAGAATACCATGCCCCAGAGTCAACACGGCTCAGTGAACTTTTCACCTTAACATTGCATTTCCCAGTTCTGGACACTTTGTGCTTCAGTCCTAATCTGATGTGTTAATTAAGCAATAAGGCATGACTGGGAGTGCATTATTGGTGGGATAATGGCCTGCCTTGGGGGGGTTAATGCACGAGGTGAATCCAAGTGCTTCCATCATCCGAGAAGGGTTGTTAGCCCACCATAATGCACCCCATGGAGTGCCTTGCTGGATTATGAAATGCATCCTTTTTAGTAAATTGAATACGTTTTTTCAACACATTTTTGTTCAGCTACTGTCAGCTGGGTTGTTGTGCTGGGATAATGGCCCACCTAAAAGTACCTCTTGACCAATCAGGAGCCAGCATTTTTTCTTTCTGTTTCATAATGTACTGTAATATTTTGCAATAAATAAGTATTGTAGAGGAAAGTAATCCCAGCAGCAGCACCCTCTAGTTGTGAAAGGCTGCATGAATGGAATGGTAAACTTTCCCTTTAGCTAAATAGTTACAGAGGCTGCCTTTGGTCTTGGGGTCCATTGAATTTCCACCAAAGGTTTGTAGGGAGTCAGTCCAGCTCAAGCAAAAAACATAACAGTACTTAGGATATGGAATATTATTCCAAGGCAAAGATACTGCAGTCCAATTCCTATAAAGGATGGCTATCTGTTGTGTTATGTTCTCTGTAACCCTTCATGAATATACTGTATTTTGTCAGCTTTTTAATATCAGACTAGAAAATGATGATATACTGTATATGTCTGCTAATGGGAAACTTATTAGGATTAGGGACCCTGACACTGTATGTAGCATAATGTTTTGATGGGCTTTTATTGTCTCTGTTCTTGAAGAGGGTGTGGTTTCTCAAGACAGATCTGGTGAGAAAATTGCAATATGACCCAACCTTGTTGATGACATAGACAAATTTACTGCCTGAGAGAGATTTAACAAAAATGTGTAGACTGTCTATGGAGAATAGGGTGATTCCATGCTTCTTGACTGACATATTGAGAAGATTGATAACTGCTTGCCTGGGAAATCCCCATTCATTTTGGATTTCCTTTTGGGCCTTTGTGTTTAGTACAGCTATGCCTGGAGTCAGTTTCTGTTTACTGGCCCATCCTTTGTGTTCCTTGTCTGTTCCAAGTCTACAACTTTGGCATTCAGGCTAATTTCTAGCTAAATGCATGTTGTTTCTGCAAGATATGGTAGACTTGAAAAGAAACTTCCTTGTTCCTTCTGTACATTCCTATCCAGCATGCCATAAATACCATAACAAAACAACAGCGTTGAGACACCAGGCTGAGACATTGAGCAACTTGCCCATTCTTTTCTCCCAGCCATAGAATGGGTAGACATGGCACTCAAGTGGTAATGATGCAGTAGTTATACATCTGAGATTGTCCATTCTAGTTAAGTAAGTAAGAAAATAAATAAATAAGCGGAAATATAAATTAGTGCACATCACAGGGTGTGTGTGTGTGTGTGTCTGTGTGTGTGTGTGTGTACTCCCAATTGTGCTTGTTCTTCTAACAAACATGTTAAGAGGGACAGATGTATATACACAGTAGGCCCTGTGCACTATCGGCCTCCAGCCCTAAGCACCACAATATGCGGCACATAGGGCCAAGATATGCTCATCCCACATGTCCAGAAAACACTCCTAGATGCACTAACAGCCTACCAAACAACATGTCCCTTCCAGGGCCCAACCACACCAGCATTCACACAACTGGGCAGCCAGTCGGGGCAGGGGGTGAGGAGAAGGCTTGCAATCAATAGACAGGTGGAGCACAGCATGCATTATGCCATATGTGCTCTGCCAGGCTGGTTCCTGGGAGAGTGTCTGGTATGCAGCCAGAGGGCTGTAATAATGGGTGCACCTCCCACCCTAAAAGGTACAAGGAGGACCCAATGTTAGCCAGCAGCCATGGACCACAGCCCTCTTCTTTGCCACAGAGGGCTGGGTAGCAGATGAAGGATGCAAGGCACAGTGTCTTGATATGAAAATTGAACTTCGTAGTACCAGGGGACAGCAGTTCCACTATGGAGTGCCGTATCCCATGTTCCCTGTTGCTATGAAGCAGGGTATCTACTGTGTAACTGGCCAGGGCTTCTGGTTGGAAGTGAATCCTAGCCCTGCATGACCAATGGGCTGTGTGTGTGGCATGCAGTTGTATTGCTTAATATGTACCCTTTCAGCTGTGAACTGAGCCCTTTCTTGCACAGATCCCAGTGAGCATTCCATGCAGTGCATCTGCATCACCAAAACAGGCTGCAACTCAGTTAAACTACTTAAAGAAGCACTACTTTTTTTTTCCAATTCTATTTTCTTCTCTGGGGCTTAAGGCACCTCTCTGGGGAACCCATTTGTTGCTGCCTCTACTCCCTGCCTGAAACTCTCCTCATCTGATCTCCTCTCTGGTACTCCCCAGCTCAGTCCAGCCCCTTGTGTGACCCTCTTACCCGGGGTTACTAGAATCCCAGTAAGACCTAATGGTAGGCAGGGAAGGCAGCTTGTGAAACTCCAGTTAAATGGATTTCACACTGTCCCACTCTGTTCTCAGTCTCAGCTGAGACTGAGGGATGACATCATTTTAGAACTGTCACAGCTGCATAAGCCATACTGGAATGTTGCAGTTGAAGGTTAGAGTAGAACGTTGGGGAATTTGAAGTCAGTCTGTGTGCAGTCTGAGAGAGAGAGAGACTGTAGTGCAGCAGAGTGTGTGCAGGCTTTCAGAGCTTTAAGCTCTGTTACAGAGCTACTTTTGTTTTTTGGTGTGTGTTTCCACCTGAAGAGGAACACAGGAACTGATAATTGAAGCAGTGGAGACCAGTCTCAATGGTTCAGAACCTCATCCCTGAGGGGATGGGGGGAAGGTGTCTGCCTGTTTTTCAGGGGCAAACTCCCTGGGTCCGGCTAAGGGAAAGAAGCTGCCTGTTTGAGTTGTGCTGTGGCACCAGAAGCTCTGAAAGGAAGATTCCTTATGGAGGAAACGCATGTGGGGCACCTGCAACCAAAGGGTGAGTTCGCTCTGTAAAAGGGCCAAGTGTTTTCACCTGAAACAGAAGGAAACTAAAGGGACTGTTACTATGGGGTCAGAAAAAGACAGCCAAGTACAGTTGAAATATGTGGGGATTGGACTGCAAAACTCTGGGGTCTAGAGTAATGGGCAAAGCCACTTATAAGTATGTTCAAGACCAGCACAAAATGGAAAGAAAGAATGTGGGGATTGGACTGCTTAACCTGTGGGGGGTCGAGAGTAATGGACAATGCCACTTATTTTTAAGTATGTTCAAGTCCAGCACAAATGGGAAGCAAGACAAGTAGATTGAATGTGCAATACATTTAGCAAGAATCTACACAGCCAAGTGCTAAAGGATGAGGTGTTTACAGTCCAGAGAAATGGCCGGGTATGAATTGTGGGAGCGAGAGGTGGGAAATCCCCCATCAGTAGTAACCAAATTCACCTCTATGGATTTGCTCTGAGACAACTTTTGCTTTCCCTCAGGTACTTGGCCAGTACCTGAGGAAAGTACCCAGACATGGGATTAAATAGGAGGAGTCCCTGATGGAGCCGAGGTGCTCTTTGGTGGTTTAGGGAGCCACCAGAAAATGTTTCCATGAAGTATAGAAGGTGTCCAAGTGGCTGGCAAGGGAGCTGAGCCAGAGAAAACCCAGAGCAGTGTACAAGTTCAGGCTGTGTAACCCAAAGCAGCATACAAGTCCTGGCTGTGTGCCCAGTGTGTTGTAGAGCCTGAGGGCTAAAGTGATGAGGATGTGTTCTAGTCTCCTTTAATCTGCATTACCAGGAGTGTAGCCTGTGTGGGTCCATCTATGCTTTGTTTATTCTGTTGGATGTGAATAAAAGCCACACTTTAGAATCCCACTTCTGGTATTGGACATTACAGTTATTGCTTCCTGTGTTCGGAGTTACTTGGGTGCCCCTATGCAGAGTAGCCAAACCTAGCCTTTGTGCCGAATGACCTATTCCTCCCCAAACCAGTCCACCTGGTAGAGCTATCAGATACAAACGGCATACCAGCCTAGGGGTTACACTTGGATCACCCCCTTGGGGAGGGCCCACCCAGGTCTACCCACCCTTGGTGGCCTTTTTGAGAATTAGTAGGACCACTGAGAAGTCCAGAGATCAGGATAGGAGACCAGGAATTGAGGCCTGGCATTGGGATGTGGGCAGGGCACTGGGGCCCCCTTCACCTCCACTAGGTCACCAGGGTGTTTTCTCTTTTACTGTTCCCCCTGGATTGTGGATGTGCAATGCCAGCAGCACAGCTACATGCAGCTGGCCACTGCTGCTCCACCCCCGATGTAGCGTCAAGCCCCCTGCTTCCTATAGGGTTCCTGTTCTCCACCAGGAGTTGCAATGGAGTGAGGCATACCCTGGAACCCACCCCAGCAGGGAAGAGCAGTCCTCCAGATGCTCAATCCTCTCCATCACCTGCTGACCCCTGATGACCTGAGTCCATTCCTGAACCTGGGTTGCTGGTGCAGCACAAGGTGTGGTGTCCAGCACCTTAACCCTCAGTGCCAATGGGCCAGCTAAGAAGCACTATGTTAATGGGGAAAATTTTGACCAACATGTTTTTATTCTACTTTACAGTATATTGCCCCATTATACCTGTCTTATAAGATACCCTTGTTTCCCCATTTTGAGTCTGCTTTAGCCCTTTTTTACATTTGAAATAATAAAAGGAGCATTCTTTTTAATATGGCTTTCCTCAAGTTGTCATCAGTATTCTAAGCCGTATTGAACATCTGTTGTATTACATGGCTTTTCTTGTTACTGAAACGAGACAGCATGCAACAAACACTGCTCCTGACCTTAAGGGACAATGAGTGTTTGAAATCAGAGGCGAATAATGATACCGATGTAGTAATAGCCATATTGAAAGGAACACTATATTTTCAAAAAAAGAAGTCTTAAAGCACACTCAAAATTGGGAAATGAGGGTATCTGATATAACCCCTTTTCAAAAGGGTCTTACCTCTGCAGCATAGCTGCTGCTGCCACCCCTTGAACTGCTCTTTCCCTTGTGGTTCTGGTACAGACTGTAGCCATGGAACCCAAAGTGAGAATAGCATGACCCACTAAGTAGCCTCAGAGCAGGGAGCATCTCTTTCCTTGCTTCTGTGCAGTCTTTTCCCATGAACTAGACATCCTCTGAGACCAGGGAGCAAGCATAATGGACTGTGAATAAAAAAAGTCAAACAATGAAAATTAATCCCCAGATGAGACAGATGGAGAGCACATATGAAAAAGCTTCATATTTGTCTGGGAGAAAGGCAGAATGAGTGCAACACATGAGTGATTTCAGTAGTCAGTCACTGGGTCAAGAGAACCTGTTTAAAAGTATTTGCAAAAATGCAAGGACTCTCAGCAATACTAACCCTCCCCCACACTGAAGAACTCTCAGGGGTTCGAGGTGCTGGGGTCTCAGTACATGTCTGCTGTGTGTGCATGCACAATAAAGTACTTTGCATTGGCAACTAGCTGTGCTACTTGTTTATTCCTTTTCTTGTTTGCGCACCACAGTCTTGTTGCTCTGGTTCTATTTTTTAGTGGATACTGCAGCACCATCTTTTGTGCCTTTCGTGCCTTTGTTTGTACCTGTGATGGTTTGTTTTCATAATGGCAGTATGGATGCCACAACATGTGGTGTGGAGATTTCTCAATTTGAATTTCGGGTGCCAAGTAACCTGACGTTGTCTGGATTATTGCAGTGTGCATATGGTTATTTTTCAAGATATCAAGCTTAATTACTGTATCCCTTACCTTTTGTGCATATTTCCAGCTCCAGTTTTGTTACTTTTAACTCTGTGTTTTTTTACATCCTGGCTCCTGGTGACATCACACTGAATGAGAGTGCTCCTGTTCAAACTGAAAAGTGAAATGTCTTTGCCAAACCATGAGCTCAGACAAATCAGAAATGGAAATGATCAACGAAATACTAGCACAAGTAGCAAACGTCAGTGAAACAACTACAAGTAACTCGGCTGGGGTGCACAGCAGCATTTCTATGACAGTCAGTTAGCTGGGGACATATTTTTGGAAAATGTTAAGACAACTCCTGAGCTTGCTGAGAATCAGAAAGAGCTCATGAACACATTGGAAAGTCATAAATTTGTGGAAATCAATCTACATTACACTCATATAAGTTTACAAAAATATAAGGAAAACTAGCCATTATCCCTGTGGTCTGCACATTGATAAAGGACCTGCTGGAGGTTTCTATAGAGTCCCATCAGCAAAGGTCAGCAGAGACATTCAGCTTTACTTATTCTCTTAATAGATTCTTCAATACATCAGGACAAAGAAAAGCCTAAGGACATATTATCAGAAACAGGAACAGCTGAAGAGGAACTGGACAAAGGAAAGCATAAGGACATACTATCAGAAATAGAAATAACTAACGAGGAATGTTTACAAACAGAGCAAACAACCAAATGTGATGAACTCAATACTAGGTTAAAAAAGAAGATCTTAGCACATGAAAAACAGAAAGTGACAGGAAAACAACAGAAATACTCATGAGATCTAACTGAATATAAAAATAATCAAGTTTACCACTAGGACAAGCCAATATCAGAACTCACCAGAAGAAGTTCACAGAACAGAAAATCTAGGTCAAGAAGCAGAGCCAGAGGGGCAGCACATCTCAGGTCCCATGAAGCATCCACAAGCAGACAACCTAATCTGCATAGTTCCCCAGATGCCCAAATAGTGCAACTTTTTCTGGAGGGAGGCACCTCTATGACAGCTTCAGGTGACCCAGAATGTACAGGAACTATTCCACAAACCATAAAACACAAGGCAAAAAAAAAAGGTATAGAAGCAGGGGTGGCAAAAGGAGGAGCTCAAAAAGTAAACCATCAAGACCAGTGAGGCAACACAATCTCATGGTAAGGGACAAGTGATAAATGTTTCATCAACTGAATTATCACCAGCCTGAGTTCCAGTACTATCTAAGTGATTATCATTTGTCTAGAAACCACAAATATATAACTTTCAATTCAAGTTGACCTCCAGGAAACCTTCAGAAGGATCTGCCTGTACAAATTCTTTACTAATAAATAAAATATGGGTCAACAAGTAAGCAATACTACAGAAGCAGTGCCTGCTCAAATTGTATAATTTGACACTGATCAACTGAATCCAGCAGAGACCAGAGATGAAACCATAAGCATAACACCAATAGGTGCATTACCAGCCATTGAACAGCATAGTATGACTTCTGCAAATGAGCCCCTTCAATGTGACATTGTTATTCTTGCTAGTTGGGATCTTGAGTGGGCACTAAATCATTATGATCAAGATCTATGTGACACGGAACAGCTGGACTTCGCCAAACAAAGAAGACAATTTAAGCCTAGTCCCATATTCTGTCCCACTGGCTCTACATCTTCTGCCATCATCACCTTTGAGAAACTGGTGCAAACTGAGGAGAACAGACTTCTTTTCAGTGAGAGAAGATGCAATGTCAACAACCTGAACAAGGAAGAGATTGCTGCATTCGACCAACTACTTTAGATGGACTTCATAGTTACAAAAGCAGCAGGTAAGGCTGGACAGATAGCCATCATGAAAAAGTCTGACTATCTGGAAGAAACCCTATCACAACTAAGGAGCAGTGACAACTATCACCACCTTGACAGTGATCTGACCACCACCTTTAAAAGAAGGATTGCTAATTTTCTTGATCACTCTGGGAGCCATTACTGCATAGGAGTAACAATTTCTGTATCAAAATTCTCCGGTAGTCCTGACATTTTACACAATACTTAAAATGCACAAGGACTGCCAATGACCACCTGGGTATCCCATTTTGTCACGCATAGGTTCTCTCACTAAGAAACTATTCAAGTTTGTGAATACTTTTCTGCAAACTATAGTTGTTAAGCTTTCTTTCTACCTCAGGGATACCATGGTGGTTCTTGAAGCCCTTGAGTGCATTGGTTTTGATGCTGGTTGCCTGTGGCCCACTACTGATGCAATATCAGTTTAACCAACATCATCATTTGGGACTACATGTAGTTCAATTTTTCATAGACATGTACCAGACCAATGATGTTATTAGTTCAAAGTTCGTAATTTAGGGCCCTGGATTTGATTCTGCACAGCAACATCTTAGTTTGCAATTCTGGTTTGTATTTACTAACTTGTGCGACAGCAGTGGGATTGATGATGGTGCCCTCTTATGCTAACCTTTTTTTGGGCAGGGGAGGAAGTCACCATGACCTGAGAAAGAATATTTTTTGTGACAGGATCAGGAACTAGGGCTGCTTTGCTGATGACATGTTGTGCATCTGGAGGGGAACATCCTCAGAGGCTCAGAGTTCAACAGGTTTCTCAACTGGAATAAATGGAATCTCCACTTCACTAGTATCACTGATCCTGCAACAGTTACTTTTCTTGATCTCTGACTTAATATTAACATTGATGGGACCATTGTCCTTTAATGCGGTTCGACAGCTTCCACCCTCCCCAACTCAAGTTATATCAAAAATTACCATTTTATGTGTATTCAGAGAAATTGCTCTGATGATTCCACTATGTCCATCAGGAGGTCATGTGATGCAGGCAGCCTGATAGCAGCAAGGGTGCTGAGCTCTCTCTTGTCTGACCTACTATTTATGCTAATTCTACAAGCAATCCGGGCTAAATAATTATCTAATTGCATATTAAAACTGCTGCTACACATCCTACCAACCTCCTGATCATTTGATCCAGATCGCAATCGGCTCAAGTAGGCTGTGATGGAGGCTGAAATGTGGCCAGCTCCAATGCGCCATATACCACCAGTAACACCGGAGAAGAATCCCAAGAAGCCTAAGGCTCAAGGAGCTCAAGCTGAGAAAAAGAGCTCATCAGTATCCATTTCAATCCTCCTGACGGAGGACTGGTTTCTGCAAGAATTGCTCCAGTTTAAAGAAACACTTTCAGATATTTCAAAGGAGCTGAAATCCCTGTGTGGCGACTTGTCTGATTTGGCTCGCAGGGTCGAGGACTTGGAAGCCCGCATTGTTTCCATAGAGAGATGGAAGGACAAGATAGATCCAGAGGTGGTGGCACTGAAACAACAAATTCACAAGTTGCAGCTCAAAACAGAGGGTCTGGAGGAGAGGAGTCATAGGAATAATATATTGATAATTGTCTTACTGAAGCAGAGGAAGGGCCTAATATCCAAGCCTTTCTACAAAAATTCCTACATAAGGTTGTCGGCCCTTCCCCATGGGAGCATCATACCAGATAGAAAGATCTCACCATTCCCTCAGGCCTCGATCCTAGCCAGGCGCTCCCCCCAGGCCAATTATTCTGAAGTTTTTAAGCTTCATTGAAAAGCAACACATTTTAAATAAAGCACTCGAGCTCCAATCAATATAGTGGGAAAATGCCAAGATCTGTATCACTCAAGATCTGCCATACGAGACCAGGCAGAAAAGGGTGGCCTATCACCCTGTGGTCAGCAAATTGATTGCTGCTGGGATTCATTTTAAGATGATCTACCCCTCCCATCTACAGGTGGCTATTGCGGCCAATTGGATTTCCTACGAGACATCTGCTAAAGCAATGGATGACCTGGCTAGTAAGCTCCCCGATTTGTTCACGAAAGGCTGAAGATCCGAGGTGTACCCTGGTTGATAACTAACCTGGATCAGTGTGCTCAAATGTGTCATTTCATTTTGCTGTTTACTAACCTATTGCCTTGTTTGCTACGTTGGGTTCTTTTGATTTAACGGTCCAGTTGAGATTGATGCCACGGGGACTGAGGAACTGGCTCTCAGGATCTTTCCGGTGGGAGAATATAGAGGCCTATTCACATTGATTGGATTAGGCCCAGGAACTGGGAGACACCCACTCACATTTTGCCTCCTCGTGGTAATCTGGAACTTGGCAGTGCAGCAGAGGTTGCAGGAGGAATTTTACATGGAGACACAGTCCCACTAGTTTGGTCACCCTCTGAACCGGATTATATCTACCGTTGACTGCAGTTTTTACATTTGCTACACAATTTGGACATTACCTGTTATTATTACCTTTATAACTTAGAAATTATTGCATTTATAGTGGGGTTCAGTAGATTTCAACCTGTTAATCAGGGACACCTGTAATGCTTATACTTGGGCTCATTACAGGGAGAGTTGTTATTTGCCTCATATGCCATTAGGCAGTGTATGTTTGGAGTGACAGGGGCTATAACAACTTTTTATAAGCTCTCCATCTACCAAGCTTAGTCACTCATATTGACAGGCAGCAAGTGTTTGAAGCTCTAGGGGGGCTCCAGTTTTGTACTGATGGACTGGGAAGGGGGAAGGAGGAAGAGGCACTTAGCAGCTGATGGGAAGACTGCATCATGACCCAATTCTTAGGGGGGACAGTCCTATGTTACCTTTAGGTTTCTACTATATTGGCTACTTAGCTTAGCCATCAGAATTGCTCACTATTTTTGTATCTTAATTGCCGAGCAGAATGGCAAGAGGACCGAGGGGATTGGGCTTCTCCTTCATGTACACCGTGAGGCGGATGCACTTTCTAAATCAATCAGGAGAGCCTTTGTATATAGTCATAGAGGAAGGGGTTTCTATAGGATTTGGGTAGATAGAAGGGAAGTGAGGAGTAGGTGGGAGGGTTGTTATTGGTACCTAATAGTCGGGCATAATCTGGTAAACAGTATTACCAACTGTAACATGAGAAGCTCTGGCTCCCATAATGGGATAGTAGGGGAGGGAATTACTCATTCTCAAGCCTTATTCTCCACTTCTAAGATTGGTGGGTTATTGCAGGAGCTTGGTTATGTTGTCTGGTGTTATCACTGTGGGCTTTGGTGGAGGGGGGGATGTCTGGAGTGACCATAAGATTATTTCAGGGATTTTGGTGTTCATGTATGTGTATAAAACATGGCTAATCTAAAAGTTAAATTTGTTACATGGAATGTTAGGGGACCTCGTGAGCAATCTAAAAGGTATCAAACACTTAAACATCTATCTCTATTTCAATCCAATATAATCTTTGTTCAAGAAACACATCTCCTTACCCAGGAAACAATGGGCTTCAGGAGGCAAGGAGTCCAACAAGTTTTTGCAGCTGGAGAATCCACAAATAGAGTAGGGGTGGTGATTCTCATTATGAGGAAAATCCCATTTCAACCCAAACCTACCATTGTAGACCCCCAAGGCAGATTTGTTTTTGTTAAGGGTATGCTTGACAGGACCCCAATTGTCTTGGACAGTATCTACGGCCCTGTAGTAGGAGACCCAGTTTTCCTAATGGAACTATCAGATAGGCTAGCACCCCTTCTTCCGGTCTCTCTGGTTCTGGGGGGGACTGGAATCTCCCCTCAACTCAGATGTTGGATCGGTCCAACCCATCTCTCAGACCTCTATCTCCATCCCAGAGAGCCCTCAATGAGATAATGGACCTCCTAGGGGTGTGTGATCCCTGGAGGATCCTTAATCGCACCACTAGAGCCTTCTCATTTTACTCGCAGGTATATCAGACATAGTCCAGGAAAGATTACTTTCTCATAAGCTCAAGCTTATTAGCAGGGACCCTGGTTAGTGGCTTAGAACCAATTGCTTTGTCAGACCATGCAGCAGTATGGCTTCACCTTGTCCCATCCATCAACATACAGAGAGACACCACTTGGAAGCCGAACAGTCAGCTCCTCGAGGATGAATTCATAGTTTCCAAAATCAGAACACTCATCTGCCAGTTTTTGGAAGATAATTTGAATTCCATACCTAGGATAGATCAAGTCTGGTGTGCATTAAAGTGCTTTCTAAGAGGAGAACCAGGATGACTGGCATCGAGACAAAAGAAAATTAGGGATGCCAAAGCAAGAGACCTGTTGGAACAGATACGTACCCTGGAGCAAGATCTATCCCATACTTCTACACAGAATTCCCTCATGACTCTTCTTTCCCTCAGGAATAACTACTCAGATCTTCTCAAGGAGAGGGCTGAGTATGCCATTCTTAAGACGCAGGCAATTTATATAGATCAAGGAGAGAAGGCTGGTCTTCTCCTAGCCCTTCATATGAGGAAGTCAGAAAAGTCAAGAATTATCCAGGCCATTTCTGACATAGATGGGGCTATTAAAACTCTCCCCAGAGACATATCAAAAGTTTTCAAAAACATTTATGCCAACCTCAATGGTAAATGACTCAACTCCCATTCAACGTAGGAAATGGATGAACACTTAACAGAAATCCAGCTCCCCAAACTGCCGGAGTCATGTCGTTCCCCTCTGTCTTCTCCCATCACACTTTTGGAGGTTTCCCAAACAATAAACAGTCTCACCTTGGACAAAGCCCCAGGCCCGGATGGTTTCCTTTCCAACTTCTTCAAACGTTTTGTTAAGGAATTATCTACCTTATTACTTAAGCTCTATCGTTACATACTCTTGACCGACCTATGGATCCATCTCTTCTGGAGGCTATGATTATCTTGCTTCTCAAACTGGACAAACCCCTATTTCACTGTTAAATTGTGACCTTAAAATACTTACAAAAATGTTGGCCACACAGATTAGGAAAACATGGTCCCCACTGCTCAGCCCTGAGCAAGTAGGTTTCATCCCAGATAGGTCGGCGGTTGACCAATCCCTGCAAGCTGACCCATAGCTGTGGCTTGGCGCAATCTGCATCTACTCCCATGGTTCTGATGTCTCTAGATGCTGAAAAAGCTTTTGATAGGGTGGACTGGGAATTCCTCTGGTGCACCCTTAAGCATATGGGCATCCCTCTTGATTTTATTAGCTGACTTCAAAGGATCTACTTCGGCCCCACTGCACAGATATATTGTAATGGGGTTTTCTCTTCTCGAATCTCTCTTTACTCAGGCATGAGGCAGGGTTGTTCCCTAGCCCCCTTTCTTTTTAACCTGTATCTTGAAACATTGATCAGGCAATTAAAAGCCTCCCCTCAGACACATGGTATACCATTGGGCAATTCCAACCCGATACTCTCAATATATGCAGACGATATCCTCCTGCACCTCTCGAACCCTACATCCTCCCTTGATGTGGTGCTTTCTATTATTGAAGAATTCGGTCAGGTCTCTAATGACAGATTAAACCATAATAAAACAGAAATCCTCCCTCTTAATCATTATACTTTTAATCAGGACTTCACCAGGTTCGGAATGAAATGGACCCCCCAGTCGATTAAATACCTGGGTATACATCTTGCCATGGATCCTCTTATGCTCAAAAAATTGAATTTAGAAGATCTATCCAGAAGATCCAGCAAGACCTATTTTGATGGAAAGCTCTGCCCATATCCCTATGGGGCAGGGTAAATATTATTAAAATGAACATTCTTCCTAGATTATTCTACCCTCTTAATATGCTTAATATTTGGTTGCCTCTTTCCTTTTTCCATCATATACATGCTATTATCACAGAATTTTTATGGCTAGATAAGGCACCCAGGTGAGCTTATAATAAACTTACTGTCCCCAAGCTCAGTGTGGGACTCAAACTTCCTAATATACTGTTCTACTACTGGGCTAGCCATCTACAAAAATTTGGAAAATGGCTATCTCTTCATATTAATCAGCAGGAACAAGATTGTGTATCTATATGGCTTCAGCTTGAGTTGGACATTTTTTGCTCTACCAAGCTGTCTTCAATGGTGGTTATCTTATCACCCCTGAAGTCATTGCCAGATAAAATCAAGAGCTCAGTGCTGGGCACCTCCAACAACGTTTTCTCTCAAATCCGTTCTTCCCTCTGAATATGCCCTGCAAAAGATACAATACAACCTATCATGTATAATCCGACCCTGCGAATAGAAAACTTATCTCTTTCAGTAGATTGGCTCCCTCAGGTAGAAGAGACTAGGGTTTCAGGTTTTTATCAGTCCAAAGGACTCCTTTCATCAACAGAGATACTCACAAAGTTTCATATCCCCCCGTGCACATTTATAAGTTATTTCAACTGAGACATCTTCTCCTACATAAATCTGGAGCTACCCATGTTCCATCCGAGTTAACCACTTTATTTGCTCAGACTCAGGATCTGGCTGTCCAACTGTCTTCTCTCTACCTTCTACCCCACTCACTGGGCAGGATCCAAAATATGGGATTCCCTTATCCCAGACCATGGGACTAACTGGTCAAATATATGGAGGGACCTTCATAGTTACAATACCCAAGACCGGCTAAGACTCACTTAGTATCAGATACTCAATAATATGTGTTACACCCTGGTCAAATTAGCTAAAATAGAGCGTTTGCAGTCACCAACTTGTGTTAGATGTGCTAAAGTGGACAGGACATTACTACATGTCTTCTGGACTTGTGAAAAGGTTTCCTTTCTGTGGGACACAATCAAGTCCCATATGGATCCTCTATTAGGTTTAGGTGACCTATTTATTTTTTATTTTATTTTATTTTATTTTAGTCTTTTGGTAACCGGGTTAGGCCCACTAGGCACAAGTGCCTGTTTTCAGGGGCGACCTGGGAGCACTGGGTGGTTAAGTGTCTTGCTCAGAGTCACACAGTATGCAAGAGAAGGTTTGAGAATCAAACTCAGGTCTGGTCTGCTGGATGTACCAAGCTCATTCACACCTCATTCCTGTAACTTCTAGGCTATACTGCCAGCCCAATTCAAGTATCTGTGTATCTGTGTACTTCGAGTATCTGTGTATTGGGGGATTTGTCCCAAATTAATGTTAGAGAAAGGAGATTTCACATTTCCCTTATCTCCATTGCTGTGAAAAAAGTTGTTCTTAAACATTGGTTGGATCAGTCCACCATTTCTCACACAGAATGGTTACATCAAATGTCTTTTTACCTTAGAACGGAAAAACTGATAGCAAGTATTAAGAATAGGCCGGCTTACTTTAACTGTAAGTAGAGCAAACTATATGCTCTTTATCTGAACTAATATGACCAGGCTCACTAACTCCCTCTAGTCACATTACCTTGTATATACTGAACATGTTAATGTTTGTCTGTATGAAGTTAAGTGGGGGGGGGTGGGGGGATGAAGGACATTGCTATGTTACTACTTCAACTACCTTGTACATGACTGTGTTTTTTGGAAAATTTAATAAAGTTTTCTAAATTAAAAAAAAATAAACATTTAGCACTGAATAAAGTTTTTTGCACATTCCTTTTTGTTTGTGGCATTCTGGTGGTGAGTGCTGTCTTTCATGTCTACTATTACAGTCCCTGTGTATTAGCACACATTTTTCTAGTGCAGCTTTTGTTTTACTTTGCCTGTTCCCTTAGTTACCACCCTCTGGGTGAGGAAATTTATATGTATATATTGTAGTATCTGATGGTATTTTGTGCCTCAAAATCCCTACTCTCCAAAGACAGAAATTTCGGTTTTTGGAAGGAGGGAGAACTTTTTTTAATCAACATTTTGGGATTCCATGTTAGTCAGAGAGAGTGTACAGGACAGTTTATAAATGATTTATTTATTAGTTTATTTAGATGTAAATTTTGACTAGGAAATACACACTAAACTATTATAGCTTGTTTCCAGGTGCATCCCTGGGAGGTGGCATGGACCTGTTTTATTGACAGGAGGACTATTGGCCTTGACAACAGGAAAACCCCAGTGCTCTTCTTTGATAAGTGCCATTCAATCTTTTACTTCCACCTGGACAGTGACCAGAGATGGGTAGAAGGGACCTTGGTTTCCATTTCATTGAAAGAATGGCACCTACAGTGTCAATTTGGGGATATGGGCGGTATTTTTAAAATTACAGACAGGCAGAAGGGAGACCATCATTTGATATAGTCAAACCCAAATGACATATGATTTGACTGTACTTAACTTTTTATTTCCAACTTTCCAAGTTTTGTTTGTGCTTGTTTGCACTAACCAAATTCAATAGTAAATAAGGAGTTAACTCAATAAAACCCCTTATGGAAGCAGTTAGAGCAAAATATTTGTCTCAAGCCCTATTCCAAATAGAGATCTGAGATAAAGAAAGGATAGAGCATTTGGAAACCCCTTTAAATAAACTCTATAGAACAGTCCTGTAGATATGTTGCACCCTCATCTATTGGTCCTGAACATAGATACATAGATACATAGATACATAGACAGTGTCGGCAGATAAGGGCCTATGGTCCACCTAGTCTGCCCATTTGAGCTTGTAAGTTCAGTTTGTTTTCCTAGAAGTCTGTTTCCCCTTACCCCTGCCCTCTAGAATTCCTTTATGTCTATCCCATGCATTCTTAAATCCAGTGATTGTTTCAGCCCCCACCACTTCCTCTGGCAGGGTGTTCCACTTGTCCACCACCCGTTCTGTGAAGAAATTCTTTCTCATGTTTGCTCTAAATCGTCCTCCCTCCAACTTCATCCCATGCCCTCTAGTCCTGAAACATCTTTTTCGCTTAAAATAGTGTTTTCCTGCACCCTGTTCCTCCCTGTAAGATACTTGTATGTCTCTATCATATCCCCTCTCTCCCTCCTCTCCTCCAGGGAGTACATGTTCAGTTCCTTCAACCTGTCTTCATAGGACTTGTGATGCAACCCATGCACCATCTTTGTTGCCCTCCTCTGAACCTTCTCTACCCTGTCTATGTCCTTACGTAGGTATGGTCTCCAGAACTGTACACTGTACTCCAGGTGGGGCCTCACTAGTGTCTTGTATAGCGGAATTATGACCTCCCTTTTCCTGCTGGTGATGCCCCTGCCTAACACCGATGGACTCCTAGAAGTTATAAAATGGACAAGAACATCCTTGTACCGGATTGGTCAGTCCAGGTCTTTACCTGCTTTTAAATTTCATAACATACAGTACACACAGGTAAAGTCCCAAATGACCTCCATACTGCAAAGATATTCCTGTGCCACATCTATGAACATTTAAAATTCAAACAGGCAACAGCCTTTTAAATCATTAAACTGCCTCACCTTTTTTTTTAGTTCAATATTGTCTGATCACTGCTCTCACACACACATTCCTCTCTCACAGCTTATTATGATTATTGTTTTTATTCCCATGCTACTGTCTTTGTTTCAGAGATGGCACTCTAAACAATGCTGCTTGCTCTGCCCACACTCTGTCTCTCATTTTCTCTCGTCACTGGCACATAACAGATTATCTTGGGGAGATCAGAGGAAAATCAGTCTGTAATGCTAACTGCCACATCAGCAGCTGCTAGGTATTGCCCAAAGTGTTTGGAAGTGACAACCACCTACCACTCTTGTTCACCTGTCTCACTCCCAGGCCAGCCAGTTACAATCATCATCCTCTCTCCTGCACCCCACTTCTCCCTCTCTTTCTCTTCTAGTGATGGTGAAGTAAACTACACTGTCCTCTCCACCTGATCTCTCTCTCGCTCTCTCTCTCTTTTCTGCTTTTAAACAGTGGTCCCAGCATTAACAGCTGGTAAAGCTATATTAAATCCTCTATTACTATATGGTGCAGACCTGGGGTTATTGTGCTCCCAGTTAACTTGAAGCTCCCCTTTCATTGTTTTATCATGCTTTATTAGGACTACCAAAATATTTTCCAACTAATTTAGCCAGAGTTGAATTAGGGTGTGTATGCCTTGTTGTATTTATTACATTCAAAATAGTGACATACTGGTTAATTTTTGGACTCAGCTACGTCTGTAGGAGCAATGTAAGCTGAATAAATATTTTAAATCCTTCCTATGGCTGGAGGTATTAGTATAAATTTTAAAGGAAATCAAGATTTGACACCTATGCATCTTGTAAATGGATTTTAATCTCAGAAAATTATGAACTCCCTATAAGTAATGATCCTTGATCTAAATATGCAAATTTGGATGTACTTGAAATTACAAAATCGAAACTCTGCCCATGGTATGCAACTTATAAAAAGTGGTTTGATACGGAGATATATCTTTCTCTTTTATTGTCATTTGAAGAAAGAAGACTATTATTATTTCTTAGATTTAAACTTATACCATCAAAAACAACAGAATGTAGGTACAATAATGTACACAGTAAGGATCGTGATTTGGAATGCTATTGTAAAAATGGGTTTACAGAAAATATTTATCACATATTTTTTAATTGTCCACTGCATAATAGATGCACTAAATGATTGTCTTGAAATACTCTTGATCTCATGGTATATGGATATTGCTAAGAAAATTAATGCATTCTTTACCTCTGTTCTTGCCTAAAGAAAGACACTTACAGTATATGCAAGGGTTAACCTAGCTCAGGAATAGTTGAATGAATACGTGTAAATCTTTTGTTATGATACATTAGATGAATGTTTTTATTGTCTTTTTAACAGTAACACTTTTTAACTGTATATTTATATAAGATATGCAACCTTGTAATGATGTAACTGTTGAACAATAAAAGATAATGAAGCTGAACTGAAAGCAAATGCATAACACTAACAGCCACATCTGCAGTTACAAGGTATCATCCAAAGTGGTCAGCGGTGTCAACCATCTACCACTCTCATTCACCTGTCTCTCTCCTAGGCCAACCCATGACAATCCTCTCTTCTGCACCTCTCTCTCTCTCTCTCTCTCTCTCGCTCTCTCCCTCTCTTCCAATGCTGGTGAAGTAAACTATGCTGCTTTCACCACCTGCTCTCTCTTGCTCTGTCTCTGTCTCTCTCTCTCTCCCTCTCCTGATCATTCTCTGTCTGAGTGCTAGCACTTAAGACTTGAAAATGTAAAGGGATAGAAAAATTAAAGAGGGGGTGCAGACAATCACAGTTGTGTGTCTGTGTGACTGTGTGTGAGGGTACTGCAGACAGTTTGGGAGAGCACTGTTTTATCAGGTGCATATATCACATCAGAAATCTAATCATTTACAAAGTATTTTTGTAACTTTTTAAATTAAAACAGCTTTTTAAATTTTTATAAGGGTATATTTTATTATCACACTAATGTCCTTCATGGCTTGTGCAGTTGTGGGATGTATCCACTTGTCATGGGCTTTTCAGTTCTCATCCTGTGGCCTCATGCCACACCACTTGAGCTGGTAGTATAAGGCACAACAACACACATCCTGTCAGCATTATTGCTTAATTTGAAAGGAAAGGAGTGGTGTGTGTGTGTGTGTGTGTACGAATGTGCGTGTCTGTGCCTATGTTCCTCAATGCATAAACATCCTATGTGCAAGGCAAGGGATGTTACCTAATAATAACTGCACAGTACATGGTTAAATACAGTTGCTCTGCTTATGACTGATAAAGTAACTCACTGGGCCAGACATAACATCTGCATGGACAATTTCATCACTACAGAAAACATTTTTTCTCAGACTTTTTAATGGCCACAACTGATTACAGATTCTGAGGGCTTGCCTGGACCTTCTAGGTAAGCATATTTATTCCCCTTAAAAATCTTTTGAAAATTTGCACAAGCCATTAGATTACATAGGCAAATATGTTTTGAGCATCAGATGCAATTGTTTTCTAGAAATTTCAGCTTCTGGAGTGTGGCCACAGTTGTGAAAGCATAACAGAGACAGTTGTGCATCCCAAAGAGGTCTGGAAACAGAATAGTTCTTAACCAATGTAGGACATTGGAGTGAATGGTGAGACCAGTCCTTGCAGTTTTCCCCTCCCATGCACTAGTCAGTGGTTGTATGATTGTTCACTGACTGTTAAGTTTATTAATATTATATGCTGTTTGAAGATGAATTAATAACAGTTGTTGGGTTTGATAAGCCTCTCCCCCAATACCCTGAAAAACTTGAGCAGCTTGTACCAGACTCCTGTTATGAAATTCCTCAAAGAACAAGTTTTTCAAGACAGAATTATGAGTACTTGTAATGCAGGTTGGCAGTAATCCAAGAACTTTCCATTTTACATTAAGGAAAGCCCTTTCCTTACGTAAAGTCCCCCCTTCCCATGGCAGTGCTGCAGGGAAATTCATTACTGCAGTACAGGAGAGGGAAAAGGTGTTAATTCAGTGGAAACAGTAAACTACACTACCAGAGAAAACAGAAACATGCCCTTGCCTGTCTGCAACAGAGTTCAAAGCAGGGCAGAAAAAAGTCTCCTCTTGCACTCATGTAACCCCTGGCTGCAAGGTGTCTAAAGGCTTGATCCACACAACAGTTGGACACCCTAGAGATGTGCAGGAAATGTGCATTAATGCACCACACGTGATGTGCAGTGGTCTGCCCTTAATGTGTGCAAGTGAATCATGGAGACATCCTCACAGCAGGGCAGTGAAGCACAGGCACAGGGTGTGACTGGCAATACACATGTGTACCAGGTTTTCTTGCTAATACACAGCATTATGAGGAACACCACATGGGCAGAGCGGGGACCCAGTGTGGCTCTATCACCTACGTGAATGGGGAGGGGGTTGCTGTAGAGGAAGCATCCATAAAAAATAGGGCATAGAGGGATGCCAACATAACAGAAACAGTGCAGTACCATCACTGTAGGCACCTGACCTGCACACATACACCACCCAAGCAAACCAGTAACCCCTTCAAACACACCAATACCCCCAAACACACCAGTATCCCAAAACTCCTGTACTCCCCCACAAACCCAAGCACTGAAACACATCTGTACCCCCTAAATACACCCATCCCCCCACCACCCCCTACCTCCGAACACACTGGTACCCCCTAAACTCATGGGTACCCCCCAAGCACACCCATGGCACCACCTTCCCCCAGAAAAGCCCAAAAGAACACTGCACATTTGGATGGATGTCATCCAACAAATGGCACGTAATCAAAGATGCATATACAGTGCTACAGAAAAAATGTGCAATTGCCAAAACAAGGAGAGAGTATGGGAGGCTGAATAAAATATTCAATAAGCTAGGGAGTTATTTCATTCCCTGGCACAGTACATGACAGTGTTAACCAACTATAGAAGTGCAGCAAGCCTGGCTCATTCAGTGAGCATCAGGGTACAGCATACAGTACTCTCCATAAACCGCAGCACACCGTTCACTACCTAGAACCAGCACGCAGACAGTGACAGAACCCATTTCTGAAGTTCCTGGCTGTAGTTCTGTGGTTCTTCCCAGTCTGATGGCCCCACATCTCATGTAACCTCACTCCCTTCATTGCTTTCACCAAGGGTTGATCAGTTCTTGGGGTCCCTACCAATCTCTGAGTCATATCTCACTGGCTTTTCACAGGTCCTATTTGGCTGCCCCCTCCACTGCATCAGGGTTCCATCAGACCTTGTAACAACAAAGTAAATGACTTTCATAAAGCAGCAGGACATGGGAGTAAACAAGATACAACAGTAAGTAAGTAAAATTTATTTAAAACGCTTTTCCAAAGTTCAAAGCGCTGTACAAAAAGCAATAAACAAGCAATAGAATATTAACAATATAGCACAAAAACAGTACAGTGGTCAGGATGATGGTAACAATCCCAGCGGAACACCAGTGACACCAACCACCAGCAGACCCTGTCCTGGTGTCTGTACTCATTCCCATCTGGGATCAGGATCCAGGGAATGTAGACCTCTAGTGGAATCAGTATAGGATGCGGACATGTCACTTTGGTACAATGCATCCTGATGGTCTACCTACATAGAAACATAGAAACATAGAAGTTGACGGCAGATAAGGACCGCAAGGCCCATCCAGTCTGCCCATTTGTTTTTCTACCTTATAAATGTGCCATCGGCCATTGCTCTGTCAGTGGCCTATCTATTCATAGTCATTTGTATTGCTGCCTTATGCCTATCCCATGCCTGTTTGAAGCCCTGCACTGTATTCATAGCCACCACTTCTTGTGGTAAGCCATTCCATGCATCCACCACCCTTTCTGTGAAAAATAATTTCCTCACATTCCCCCTTAATCGGCCCCCCTCTAATCTCATGCTGTGTCCTCTTGTCCTGCTATTTTTCTTATATTTAAACATGTTAGACTCTTTCATCTTGTTAATGCTCTTAAGGTGTTTGAATGCCTCGATCATGTCACCTCTCTCCTCCTTTGCTCAAGGGTATACATATTGAGCTCTGTTAATCTGTCCTCATATGTCTTCTGATGCAGTCTCTGCACCATTTTGGTTGCCCTTCTCTGGACTGCCTCAATTTGGTTAATGTCCTTGTGAAGGTGTGGCCTCCAATACTGCACGAGTACTCCAGATGGGGGCTAACCAGTGTCTTGTACAGAGGGATTATTACCTCTCCACGACTTGTGACACCCTACTAATACACCCTAACACCCCCTAGCCTTATCTACTGCTTTAGAGGTCTGCTTGATGATTTCAGGTCATCAGTGATGATGATGCCCAAGTCTCTTCTTCCTTGTGACTGCTAGCAACTCCACTCCCAGCCTATAGGTGGCTTCAGGTTTCTCTTCCCTATGTGCATGATTTTGCACTTCTTTGCATTAAATCCAGTTGCCACTCTTCTGACCATTTGCTAGTTTATCCAGATCTCTTCTCATTCTGCCCACCCCATCTGGATCATCTACTCTGTTGCAGATCTTGGTGTCATCTGCAAACAGACAAGCCTTACCCTCTAGTCCATCTGCAAGGTCACTAATGAAGATGTTGAAGAGGACTGGCCCCAGGACTGATCCCTGAGGTACCCCACTTGTGACTTGCATCTCTTCTGACTGTATACCATTTACCACCACTCTCGTTTTCTGCCCCACAACCAGTTTGCCACCCAATTGACCAACTTCTGACCCACCCCGAGCCTACCCAGCTTATTTATCAATCTTCTATGTGGAACAGTGTCAAAGCTTTGCTGAAGTCAAGGTAGGTGACATCAACTGCTCCCCCTTGGTCCACCACTCTGGTTACCCAGTCAAAGAAATCTATGAGATTAGTTTGACAGGACCTTCCTTTTGTAAACCCATGCTGTCTTGGATCCTGTGCCCCTATGGATTCCAGGTGTTGCACTATCCTTTCCTTAAGGAGTGTCTCCATAATTTTGCCCACTACTGAGGTAAGACTGACTGGTCTGTAGTTTCCTGCCTCCTCCCTGCTATCGCTGTAGTGGAGCCTACTGTTTATGAAATTCCATACCCACATACAGGAGCATGGATGTCGTGGCATGACACCATTCCCATGGGCTTCGCACAGAGCTGCCCACTAGCAATTGGTCTTGGGGGCGCAAGACTGGTTTTGAAGGGATGAAGCGGTGGATGCCATCAATGATGGGGAGGATGCTTGTCCATGCATTTACACACTGGACTGCACAGGTTGGACATGTGCCCAGGCCTCCTGATGAACGTGTTACTCCTGGAGCTGCACAACAAAATATAAGAAGGATGTGGATGCCATGCAGGATGCAGCCATATCTACTTGCCAAGAGCTGATATGGCAACACTCATGGAACAAAAGTTCATTGGTGGGTATGCTTCAACATAGACACCATACCAGAGCAATGACAGCTACTTGGTCCACAACTTGGCTCACAGAGTCAGTTAAAAAACAAATGGATAGAAAAAGAAAGCATATTCAGAATTAAAAAGGTGTAATACCCCACAAGCATACACTAAATATAAAGGACAATTATTTAAACTAAAGAAATTAATCAAGATGGAAAAAAGCAAGATTGAAATGAAAATATCACAACCTAAATATAACTTGAAAGCATTCTACTCTTACATTAATACAAATAAAAATGCTCCTAAACAATTAGAATCCATAACTCACAATGGCAATATAATAAATGACAGACAACTATCTGAAGTTTTCAATTAATACTTTTGTTCAGTTTTTAACAAAAAATACCAAAATAGAGGAACTAACAATTAATAACCAAATAGAACTAATTAAATAATATAGTGGAAGTTATGACCTCTATTAAGTTATTTAAACCAAATACATCTGCAGGACCTGACAACATCAGCCTGAGCTACTGGATACAATTGAGGTTCTTTCCCTACCCTTGACAATATTATTTAATAAATCAGTGGAAACTGGAGTTATACCTGATGAATGGAAAACATCTATTGTTATTCGAAGGGAGGCAGTATAGCACAGTGGTTTAAGGCTCTGAGCTGCACATCTGGAGACCTGAGTTTGAATCCCACAGCCCCCACTTGCATACTGTGTGACCCTGAGCAAGTCACTTAACTTCCCTGTGCTCCCAGGTAGTGCCTGTAAACAAGCTTTCAGCTTAGTGTGTCTCACCTGGTTAAACAATTGGAAGTCACAAAAAAAGGACTCAAAAGTCAGGTCACAAATTATAGGCCAGTCAGTCTTACCTTGGTCTGTGGCAAGGTACTAGAAAGACTGATTAAAGGCAAAATAGAAAAAGAAATTATAAACCATGGAAATGTAGACACCCAGCAACAAAGATTTACCATAAATCGATCCTGCACAACAAATGTGATCACATTTTACAACTCAGTCTGCTCTAGTATAGATTCCAACAAACCTATGGATGTTATCTTACTCAACTTTGGTAAGGCATTCAACAAAGTACAACACAAAGAGATAATTGGGAAATTGTCTAGATTGGGAATAAACCCGTTGATTGTTAAATGGTCAGAGTGAGGATTAGGGATAGCCTTTCCGGACCAGGGAAGGTCACCAGTGGATTCCCTCAGGACTCTGTCCTGGGACCTACACTCTTCAACATTTTTGTAAGAGTTATTAACTGTAACATCAAGAATACCATCACAAAATGTTCTGATGACATTAAACTGGGGGGGAGAGATAGACACTAAAGACAAATATCAAACAATTTGCAGTGATCTACAAACAATTGAACACTGTTGTTTAAAACACAAAATACTCAATTAGGATAAATGTGCGGTTTTGCATTTTGGTTCTAACAATCCCAACTACTCTTACTGACTAAATAACCAAGTGCTTAAATCCTCAGCTAAAGAACGTGATCTGGGAATCTTAGTTAATACCAATCTCACATCTAGGGATCAATGTAAACATGTGGCACAGCCAGCAAACTCAATACTACATACAGTAATGCATACATTTATAAATACAGTAGAAACCTATCATTTATTATTCCCCTATATCAAACTTACATCAGGCCACATCTGAACTTTGGCACACATTTCTGGAGCCCCTATTACAGCAAGGACAAAAAATGGCTGGAGTCGGTGCAGAGGGAAGAGCAACTAAATGGATGCCACACTTAAGACATTTTTCCTGCAAAACTCAATTACAAAGGACTGGCCTGGTTAGTCTTATGGAGAGAAGAACTAGGAGGAACATGCTACAGCTCTATAAAATATTAAATAAGGACCTAGCAGTTCAATGTGGATTCAAGTACATGACTAGAAATGCCAATCTTAGAAGCCACAACAAGCAGATACATATACAAAAGACCAACATGTAAAACATAGAAACATAGACTTTGATGGCAGATAAGGACCACTTGGCTCACCCAGTCTGCCCATTTCCCTACCTATTGGATAAGCTGCAGATTCTAGTTAACCAACAGCAAAAGAGATAACTTTTTCACAATCAGGGCTGCAAAGATTTGGAATTTGCTTCCACAGGAGGCAGTCCATTCAAAAAATTCTGCAGACTTTAATATCAAATTAGACAAGCATCTCCATGGGATGAGACAAACAATAACTTGGATACCCACTAGTACTAGGAGATACGCTTAATGGGCTAATGCCTTCTAGTGTCTTAACTCACCGAGTAAACCAAGTAAACTGCAGACAAGGACCTGTCACAGCCATGCACTAGAGGTATGGACATGTATGCTAATGGGCCTGGCCTACTATGGGATAGTTTTTTTCAATGCATGACAGGGCTTATGGCTGGTATGAGCCATTTTTCCATTAGCAGGTGCTTCTGGCAGGTAACATGTGCTGCTGGCACACTGTGGCGACTACATCATGTTTCCATAGAGAGAGAGACGGACCTGACGGAGATCAAAGCAGGCTTCTATTTTGTGGCAGGCATGCCCAATGCCAACAGTGCCTTAAGACTGCTCACACAGGGCAATCATCAACCTTGTACAGATGCAGTAGGTATTCAGGAACTGCAAGGCATACCACATCATGAAAATGTAGCTTGTGTGTAATGCTGTGGCATAATTACCCATGTCTGTGCCAAGAACCCAGGCTCAACACATCACTCTCAATTAATGGAGAACTCTGATCTGTTGGTGCTGCTGTGTGTACCATGCTAGCCAACCATGACTGGTTAATCAGAATGCACACTTGGGGTGCTGCTGGAGCATACATGTGGACCATAAACAAATGATTTCCTTTCCCTCACAGGTGACATTTTATTCCCATTAAACACATCCCTGCTGATCCCATTCCTGCAGCCACAGACCAAGACAGAGCAGAGGCACAACAAGGCACATCACTTGACATGGGGCATAGAAACATAGAGGTTGACGGCAGATAAGGACCACAAGGCCCATCCAGTCTGCCCATTTCTTTTTTCTACCTTATAAATGCACCATTGGCTTTTGCTCTGTCAGTGGCCTATCTATTCATACTTATCTGTATTGCACCCTTACGATATCCCATGCCTGTCTGAAGCCCTGCACTGTACTCATAGCCACCACTTCCTGAGGTAGGCCGTTCCATGCATCCACCACTCTTTCTGTCTGTGAAAAAGAATTTCCTCACAATCCCCCTTAATTGGCCTCCCTCTAATATCATGCTGTGTCCTCTTGTCCTGTTATTTTTCTTATATTTAAACATGTTAGACTATTTCACCTTGTTAATGACCTTAAGGTGCTTGAATGTTTCGATCATATCAGCTCTCTCCCTCCTTTGCTCAAGGGTATACATATTGAGCTCCATTAATCTGTCCTCATATGTCTTCTAATGCAGACCCTGCACCATTTTGGTTGCCCTTCTCTGGACTGCCTCAATTTGGTTAATGTCCTTGTGAAGGCGTGGCCTCACTCCAGATGGGGCCTAACCAGTGTCTTGTAAAGAGGGATTATTACCTCCCTCTTACGACTTATGATACCCCTACTAATACACCCTAACATCCCCCTAGCCTTATCTACTGCTTTAGTGGTCTGCTTGGATGTTTTCAGGTCATCGGTGATGATGATGCCCAAGTCTCTTTCTTCCTTTGTGACTGCCAGCAACTCCCCTCCCAGCCTATAGGTGAATTCAGGGTTTCTCTTCTCTATGTGCATATCTTGCACTTCTTTGCATTAAATCCCAGTTGCCACTCTTCTGACCATTTTGCTAGTTTATCCAGATCTCTTCTCATTCTGCCCACCCCATCCAGATCATCTACTCTGTTGCAGATCTTGGTGTCATCTGCAAACAGACAACTGTCTGGGGCATCATAGAGGTGGTGTTTGTCCAGCTGAAAATGCACTTCAGGTGCCTTGACAAGACCAGGAGAACAATGCAGCTCATGCCTGGCAAGTTGTAAAGGGCATTTACTGCATGCTGCATGTTACACATCATAGCTATACAGAGCATGTTACACATTATTTCTATACAGAACTTACTTTGACCAGAGGCAATGACCCATGTTGCTGCAACATGCCTGATGATGACAGTGGCCACAAGCCTGGTGCCCATGGACAGTGTGGTAGAAAGGAAGCTGGTTACCATGTAGCACATGCATGTAGAGCAAGGGCTGTGCACAGCTGCTTTATATACTGCTGGGAGTGCATGCGTTAGGTGGAGGGTGCCTTCTAGTGGCAGTGAGTATTACAATAAAGTATTTTTCACATTACCAAATGTGATGCCTACGATGTAGTGTGATGGTGTGTGGTGTGTGGCGTGTGTGTATGTGTGCTCTGTGTGGTGTACTCTTGTGATGCTGAGTGCTCACTCGTGTTCAGTTCAATTTATTAATTGTTCGACTACTGCCATTACAAAATTTACATAAAAAAATACTGTATATATTCATAGATAAATAACATGAGCATATAAACATATACTATAAAGATAAACATCTTAATTATAACAAAGTTTTGAGTTTTAGTACATTTGCATGAAAGACATCATTAATCATAGAGAATTTTTTTTTAACTTTGTTTTTGCACCCTTACCTGCCGGACTGTCTCCAGCCAAGTCATTCAGCGGCAGGCTTTTCCCATCCTCCTGAAGTTTGATGCCACTCCTGGTGAGGGGTACTCTCCACTTCGCCATGTCCCCTGAACCCCCAGTATCCAAGTCCCATGGGGCAAAGACCGCCATCACCCCTACCTGCACTCTAGCTATAGTATCTGGTGTTTGAGACACTGAGCAAGAGGAGAACCTGGAGGATGTCCTGGAACCTGGAAGTGGATGTGGTACCTGCTACCCCTAGACCTGCCTTCACCTACCAATGGGAAGAGATTTTCTAATTTGTCCATCCCTGTGGAGAGTGGTATGTAATGACTACCAGCACAGCATGGGCACACCCCCACACCCATCCACAAGATGTCTTGCCACAGCTCCATATTCCCTTATTTGAAACCTTGTGAGCTGCTTCACCCAGTGACTATCAGAAGCCACCAGAGTTGCACAGGGTCCTTTCACCCTCCCCAGGAAAGAAGAGCTGCCAGCCAGCAGTTCAATCCAAGTTCATGCCCTCTCCCCTGCTGACACCTAGTATCCCGAGCTCCTTCCCAAACCCAGGTCAGTGGCGTGGTGTGAGGTGTGGCGTCCAGCGCCTCAACCCTCAGCACCACTGGGCCGGCTAATCATAGAGAATTTATACGATATTTAAGCTTACCAAGAAACTAAAGTCCTTATACATGTACACTAAATTGATAAATTGATAGACTGTAGATCAGCTGACATCCTGACACCCCACTAAGACACCTAATTCAAATCATTTTCTAAGATGGATTTTATTTATGCTACCTCATTAATCATATAGGTAACTTCTGTGGCACACATTAAGTTCAAAAAAAGGTCCTTATCTTGCATTAGACTCTTAGACCATATGGGCATAAGATACTTTCTTCCAGGATTCTTGTACCATGTAGAGTTAAAACTTATGTAAGACAGATTTTCTGGTTCAGTTTTAGAATGTACAGAGTACTGCTACCGGATCTAATACTTGATTAAATCTTGCTAGAATTATGTTACTTTTAAAGTATTCCTTGTGAAAAGATGTCTTTTTAATGGGTCTGTTAATTCATCAAGGTAGAATCTGAAAAAAATGCTTTATGTCATTTGTAATTAGCCACAGCGCAATTCCAAGTTTCCTTATGTTTTCCATATTCTGTTTGCGATGTAAGTTTCCAGTTTTAGTTTTCACATAACCTTTATATCTAGGACTTATTTTAATGCCCAGTTAAGTGTATTTATCCAGCATTTGAAGGCCATGGGTGGGATATTCAAAGTGGTTGCGAAAGGCGCAAGTGAGATGCACCAGTGCAACAGCGAACATACACCAAAGAGCGATATTCAGCGGGTGACAATGCACAGCGCAAATCACAGTGCACCAATGAGTAACCCTAATGAATGCAAGCACAAGTGCGGGGGTGTAGCCATGAATAAACAGTGCAGTGCAATATTCAACAGCAGGCTGATGGTGCAAGTGCGGAGCGACAGGGACATGCGTGGAGCAAAGCTGAGCCTATAAAAGGATGGAACAAGCAGGGAATGGTGGTTTGTGCCACAGGGGAGCAGGGGTGAGAGAAGGAGAGAGAGTGAGAGAGAGAGAGACAGAGTGAGGGACAGAGACAGTGTGAGACAGTGACAGGGTAAGGGCCATTGGCCAGACAGGACAGCAGCAGGGGTGCAGGACAGTCACAGAGGCAGGAAGTGCAATGGGCAATGGGACAGGGTGTGTGACCCTGACCGTGCCAGTGGGCAGGCCAGACCGTGCGTGTGGGTCCCCAACACAGACGTGCACCCAGTGCAGGGGCCCAGGAAGCAGCATAAAGCTGGGGTAGCCAGGGGGACAGCCGCGGGGGGGTGGATAGGCTGGGCCATGGCCAGTGCTATATTACAGATGGAGGCAGTAATGAGGGGTGTGAGGAGGCAGGAGGCCGAGCGGTGCAGCCGTGGAAGGGCCCGGTGGCAGTATGCCCAGAACAGGTGGTACAGTGCCCGCACCACCTTTGAACAGTACTGTGACACTGAGATCGTGGGCTGGTACCGCCTGAACAGGGCAATTCTGAGGCAGCTCTGTGAGCTGAGCAGTGACGAGATACAGGCACCCACAAGACGGAGCCATGCCCTGTCAGTGGAGACCAAGGTCACAGCCGTGATGTGCCTGCTCAACATGAGCACCTTCCAGAGGCCAACAGGGGACACCACAGGCATAGCCCAGCCAGCCGTATCATGGCTCCTCACACAATTCCTCAATGCACTGCTGCCACATGCTGTGGAATGCATCCACTTCCCCAGCACACTGGTGGAGCATACAGTAAACATGCAGGAGTTCCACAGGGTTGCACATATGCCTGGCATGCTAGGGGCCATTGACTGCACCCACATAGGCATCCACACACCACCAGGGCCAGAGGGGGTGGCCTACATCAGCAGGAAGGGCTACCCCAGTGTCAACTGCCAGGCAGTGTGTGATGCCAAGGGGTGCATAATCAATGTCTGTGCCACACACCCTGGGGGAGCACATGATGCCTTCATCTGGCACCAGTCTGCACTGTGCCACAGGTTTCAGAGTGGGGATATCCCCACCGGCCACCTAGTAGGTGAGTATGCAGCAGGAATGGGCAGCTCTGTGCAACAGAGCAGGGCATGGGGGGAGATGCTATGCATGGAGTGTAGAGGGTTCAGCTGTGTAGGTGGGGGGGCAGCCACACTGACCAATGTGCTAACCCAACATGTTCCCCGACAGGTGACAGCAGATACCCACTCAGGCCCTGGCTGCTCACCCCGTACCAGCATCCATTGAGCCCAGCACAAGAGACATACAATAAGGCACGCTTCAGCACACAGAACATCATCGAGCATGTGTTTGGACTGCTGAAGGCACGGTTCCATTGTTTGCACAGGTCTGGCGGTGCCCTATAGTACAGTCTGTGGCCTATTCCTGGCATGCTGTGTGCTACACAACATGGCCACTGACCGTGGGATAGCTGTCGAGGTCGAAGAGGGGAACAGCAGTGGAGATGATGTGGATGCCGGGCCCAACGGTTGTGGGCAAACCCCCCTGGATGACGGGAACCCCAACTGCACAGGATGGCCCAGCGGCACAGGGACACCATTGCAGAGGAGCATTATGGTGCTTACAGGCAGGTGAACAGGTCCACACACATGTTCCTGGGACCAGGGCGCAGTATACAGGCATGGCTGGCAGGGCCGCAGAACAGGCACAGCCAGACGGTGGTGTCAACGGACATGGGACAGGACACTGTGGAAGCACCCCTGACAGAACAGTGGACCCCACCCACGCAGCCCCACATCCCCCACACACAGGCATGGTCACATGGGCACACACGCACACCCCAAGGCTGCCAAAGGGTGTGTGTCAGACTCTGAACACCGGTGCACTGTGGTGGCCGGTGCTGTGATGGCATCATCATGCACATGCCACGGTGGCCAGTGGTGAGGAGGGTGTGTACAAGGCGGGTATGGTATGCAGCCTCGGATGTCATGACCCAGGTTCTCACACACCACACCACCGTGCATACAGGGCTGCGGCAGGCAGCGGACAGGGAGAGCAGCAGATCATGACTGCCGCACAGGTGCACAGCCACCACAGACACGTGGACGGCCCCACCTAGACCGCCCAGCAGACGCAGGCTGTGCGCAGCCACAGGGGGTGTCATAGACTGTCCCCCAGGTGTGTTGCTGTGAGAATGCAATCGGTCCCTCGAGACATCTGCAGGCCCCCGAACAGGCACGCTCTAGGTGTGCCCAGGATGTCCTCAGCTGATCCCAGTGACGACAATGCTGGGGTTGCAAGTCGCCGGGACCAAGGGGTGGAGAATGCACTCTGCAGTGACTGCTGTGGACAGCCCTGCACCAGGGTGGCCAGTGGTGCCAGGCCAGCCGTGACAGCAGTGGTGAGCCGATCCAGGCCTGCAGTCATGTCCTCCCGCATGCATGTGGCCTCGGTCAGGAGCTGCTCAAACTCCTGGTCACACCTCCCTGCAGACTGGCACAGCTCAATGCAGAGTGCACGCACCCCTGCCATGACCTGCATCTCTGTTGCTCCACAGATGTCCTGAGCAGACAGGTGTGCTCAGCCAGTGGGTCAGCTCTCTGGGGGGCTTGGGCATTGTGCCGACCCGTAGGGGTTGTGTGGCCCCACAGCACGGCCCCCCACACAGGTGGGGGCTGCACAGGGGGGTCCTCTTGGGCCTGTACTGTCTGCGGTGCACTGGCAGTGGACACTGCACCTGGTCCACCCTCTGCACCTTCCTGCTGCTGCTGTTGGCCCTCCGGCCACTGTGCATGGATGTCGCCGGGGAGGCTGCACCCCCACCGCCAGATGGTCTGGACTGCGCTGCAGGTATGGTGACCACTGCAACACTGGGCAGTGTAGCTGGTGGGTCGGCCAGTGCCACCTGTGCACCATCAGTGCTGCCATGTCCAGTGCATGGTAGGGGTGCCTCCCCCTGTTTGACATCACCACTGTCCTGGGTAGCAGTCAAGTTGTCATCGGACATGGACCTCGCCCTGATCACTGTCTCAGAATACTGGACACCATGGCTAACATCCCCCTGAAACACTGCTTGAGCCTCATCCACGCCCATGCCGCAGGCCTCCATGCAGACAGTGTGGAGGGTCCAGCAGCGGTCCTTGGCCCGGACCTCGGTGGAGGTGGATGGGCACTCCTCCAGGTACCCGACATCACCCAGGGTGGACACCGCCACCCCTGCATCCACAAGCAGGTGCTCGGGATCTATAAAGGATAATATACATGTTAGTACTGCCACCGCACACCCATACCTCAATGCACCCTGACCACATCCCCATGTGCCACTGTACCTACCATGCAGTGATGAGGCTACCCCCCATCTGGAATCTACTGCCAGAAACACCCTCAATGGCACTGCACCACATAGCCACCGCCACAAGCTCCTCCTGCAGTGTCAGCTGTGACCTCAGGCTGTCCACTGCCCATGGCAGCACGTGCAGCCCGGATGGCTGCCACCTTCTCCTTGATCCACCTGTGGTCCATGCCCACCTTCTTCTTGCATTCCTGCACCAATCTCTGATGGATGCCCTGCAGTTTCATGGCCCTGGTCATACCCACCCATGCTTCTGCCCTGGCCTGCTGGGTTCCTGTGAAGCCACTCAGGAGGGGCACCTGGTCCAGGTAGGCATCATATAGGGCATCGCACACCACCCTTGAGAAATTGGGCCTGCGCTTCCGTGCAGGCCCCTGCTCCTCTACTTCCTCTTGCTCTGACATGCTGTTCCTGTGGATGGGGACATGTAGTTAGTGCTGGTTGCCACACATGAGGCCCCCCACACCACAGTCCTGACATGCCCAGTGCCTGGTGTCCTTCCTGTGAAGAATGCAATACCGGTCTGGTGCCTGTGTTGCCACATGGCACCTTTATAGTGCATCACATGCAAATGTGGGAATGCACAACTGTAATGAGATGCAAATGCCTCTGATGTGCCATGGATATGCTGATCAGATCATCTGCATATGCCTGCTGAATATCGTGGAATTGCGCATTGTGCAGTGGAGTTGCTCATGCGCATGTCATGATGCATCTGTGTGACATGCACAGTCTGCATGGTATAGTGCATGTGTGCACTGACATCACGTACGGCGATGGCGCTTCCTACGCACAGTGCACTACAGGCGGCATGGCGCTCTGCCACTATTGGACATGTGGTGTACATGCACTGTACACACATTGATGCCCGTGCGCTATTGGCACATGGCCCATGGGGCACACTGGACCCTATAGTGCACCATGCTATTCATGTCCTATCGCATGGTGCGCATGCCTCCCTTTGACCCCTATGTGTGCCCTTGACCCCTGGGTGCCTGTGGCATGTGCCAGGATTGCCCCAGCTGTATCGAGCATACCCCACCGATGTGTGATCAGGGAAGGCAACGCATCGCCAGGCGTGTCGTGCGTCCTTTGCACGTGCATCTTGTGCGCTCACCAGAACCATTTTGCTTCTGCAGTACTGAATGCAGCCATGCCTCATAGGAGCATGCCTAGAGCATCCAATTGGACCCAGGTGGAATTATTCAACCTGGAGGCATTGGTGGAGCCACATATTGGTGCCCTCTATGGGCAGTTACCCCTGGACCAGCCATGCACTGAGGTGTGGCAGGGGGTGGACAAGGAGCTCAAGGAGGCCACAGGGTCATGCCATAGTGGGGAGCAGTGCCGCCACAGGTATGAGGACCTGTGGAAGAGGGATCTGGACTGTCTCAGGACACTGCAGGCATGTGTCCGTAGGGGTGCTGTGCCATGGCCAGGTGAGTGCACATATCCCCATCCATGTCATGTTGGTGTTGTGTGGATTGCCAGCGGGTGTCATGCCATGCTGCTGTGGGTGGGGGGCAGTGACTGGGAATGCCACTGGCCATGGCAGCGCACCATAGGTGTGCTGTGCCATGGCAATGCCGCTGCACTGGGTCATGGGATATACTGTGCTGGGGGGGGCCCATTTGTTGCTGCTTGGTGCTGATGTCTGTTTCTCACTGTCTCCCTTCTAGGATCTGAAGATCGGCGCAGAGCCCAGATGGTGGGTGCAGCTGCTGGACGGCAGCAGGCCATTGGTGGGGCATGGCAGAGGGATGCTGGCCAGGTGGGATGTGCAGGTGGTCGGGCGCCAGTCAGGCCACAGCTTGCAGGTAGGCACTTTGGTGGTGTATGTTGTTGTGTGGGGTAGGGGTGGGCCACAGCCCCCCTTGCACATGGCCATTACATGCCGTGCTTCGCCAGCATGGTCCATTGCACCATACTGTGCCCTGGGCATGTGTGTGTGGCCGCTGTGGGTGGGCTGTGGGTGCATCCGGGTCCCAGCCAGGCCACTGACAGCCCCACGCAATAGCCATTCACTTGACTGCCATGGCTGTGGCATGCTGCGCATGGCTTGTGGTGGTGTGCAGTTCTGTGTATGGCTGTGGATGGTTGGGATGGTGGCTTGTGTGGGCATGCACGCTGTGGTTGGCTGTGTGCCCCCTACAGGGTGCATGCCACCGCTGTCTGCTGCACATGGTGGGTGGGCTACAGTTGTGTGGGCTTGCACTCATCCATGTCCCGTCCTTTGTCCTAGATGCCTGTCTGGTGGATGTCCATACCAGGCTGCTGGAAAGGATCCTGAGGGTCACCACGGCCACCCTTGCAGTGGCCCGTATCATTTGGCAGGCCCTGTTCTGGACGCTGAAGAGAAGACGGCCATGGCGCCAGTAGTCGTGGACCTCCCAAGGGGTCTGTTGGCCTGCTTCACCCTTCCTTCCACTGACACCCCTCCCATTCCTCCACTGTACCCAGCCTACCATGTCTCCTGTCTTCCCATCCCCCTTCCCCATCCTACGTTCCTGACTGTGGCCTCCCTGTTCCCTGCCCCTATCCCTGTTCACCTGTATCTAGTTTGTTGTTGTTGGTTGTTGCTTTTAATACAGTTCTATTTTGGTAGCCATCCGTGCCCATATCTGCTTTGCACCTGGTTTTGGTGCCATGCTGCAGTGGTGTGTATGGTGGCTGTGTGATACATTTGAGGTTGCCTTGGGTTTGTGTCTGGTGGTCCATACGTAGTGGCTTGTGTGTGTACCCTGTGGCGTGTGTTTGTTCCTTGCTAGGCTGTGTGGCCGGTGTGTTGTGTGCTGTCGGCTTGTGTGTTATCTGCTTTGGTCCCAGTGCCATGTCCCGTGCCGTCCTGTGGGTGTTGCCCATGGCTGCCTGCCAGTGGCCATGGGTGTCACGCCACCTCCATGCACTGCAGTGGAAAATGTGGTCAGGGCATGCAGCCGTGTGCCTGCCTTGCCCCCCTCTGGTCATCCCCTGCACTATGGTGGCAATGTGTCCTGCTCTTGTGGCCTGCTGTACACTGTGCCAGGTGCCCTGTGCTATGGCCAATGTGCTTCTGTCACTTTCCCTGTCCATGCTGTGCTCCTGCGCTTCCTGCCTTGCTCCCTGGTGCAGGCCTTGTTGTGCTATGGTGTATCCCTGTGATATTCAGCCATCTTACACTGTCACTTGCCATGGTGCTCAGCCTTTGAATGTCATATTGGTTGCGCACCAGTGCAGTGTACATGCACTGAGCCACTCTTGCACCTGCTTCTGGTGCATTTCTGAATATCCCACCCCATATGTATCTAGATTTTTATTGATTGATTTAAGCCAAGACTTTCTACACCCTATGCTTTGCCATTTATTTGCTTCAAGAAGGCACTCACATGATGACTCCCTATGCAGGTGTGCACTGTGCCATACTATCTTCCACTTTGTGCCTTGGCAGTCTGTTTTCTAATGGCTCTCGGAACCCCCATGCCGTCAGTATCATCTGGGGGGAGTCTGTGTCCCAGCTCTGCTTCAACTCCCCCTCCATATGTGCCTCCTGTTTTGTGGGACTAGGATGGAAGGGGTGGCTGTGGATAAGTTGCCTGTTGCTGGTGCCTTGCCTACACTGCTTGTGTCAGGGTGGTGAAGCCCAGTCCAAGGATGTCTGCCTGATGTGCAAGGCCTCCATTCAGGGACTGCCTGATGGCCACTAATTCATGCCCACAACCTCCAAGCACAGCCCACAGACTCTGTGGACCAGGTGCTGTTCATGGCTGGCCCGGTCTGGTGGATGCACTGGTGATTCAGGCCATGCACATTGGCAAACATGCCATGCACATTGGCAAACATGTCATGCAGGGTCTACCAACTAGAGCAGCATTTAAGGGGGTGATACCCCCAAGGGCCCCTTCAAAAGATCAGTGCCCCTGCCTGGTGACTCTTGTGGAACCCTTGCACCCTGGACCTTGCCCTGTGCCTGGGCACATGTAGCAGTGTGTGTGGTGTGGGTGGTGGTGGCGTCCTTTGCATGTCCACGCTGTGATGTGAGTATGGGGTGGGTGTTGCAGCCATTCCTTGTGGGTAGGGAATGGGCACTGTGTAAGCTGGGTCAAGTCTGTGTGGTGAGTGCCTTTGTGTCATGCCACTAGGCCTGCCTGTATCCCCTGAGTCATTCATGCTGAGCATTGTGTCCTGGGGGTCCAGGGATGGTTGGTTTAGGTCCTGCAGGGGGAAGGGGTTGATAGGTTAATTCATCATGCATCTCCAGCAGCCACTGCTTGTGACTGGGTATGCAATGCCCTGCATCTGTAGCATGCCTATCTGTGTCCCTCCGTCCTCTGTGCCCCCATCCTCCTCCCAGACAGTGATGGCAGGCATTTGCCTGTGGGGAATATGTATGTTATTAGCACTAATTACAGCACGTGACTGGACTGGCCCCCAGCATGGCATTGTGCCTCTACTCACCCTTAAGTGTGTTGAGCCATTTCTTCTCACTACTGATGCCCTACTGTGCTATGATGTTGTCCATAACATTCTCCACCTCTGTCAGCTCTGAGTCCCACACTGGACTGCCACTGCCCATCACCAATTGTGTCTGTTTCCACTGTGCCTGCTTTTGCTTCAAAGCACCCTGCAGGTCAAGCAACTTATGCCTGATGGCACTAATGATATGTGGTGTGTTCCTTGCCACATTCAACACATCTTGTATGACAGCACCTATGAGCTGCTTGTGTGCCAGTTTGCCTTTCAGTGCCCTCGAATCATAGAGGACTGGATAATGCTCCTTTGCCTTGAAGGCAATAATATTGGTCAGCTGAGCCATTAAATTTAATATCCATTGCCTGTGGCTGTGGACACGCATGCCTTTGCTGCTTTGCCTCCTCCTATGCCTGTGCAGTAGTAGGACCATGTACCCCCACCGCTGTCAACTGTGCCTTGGCATTGCTAGTCTTGACAGGGTCCACAGGCCACTGTTCATCTCCTGTGGCACACACTGCTGACATTTCTACATTACATTCTGGGACTGGGACATCTCCTTTTACAATGGAGTCAAGGGGAGTTCTGTGGGTATGTGATGCTTCACACATATCCCTGGCCTGTCACCTTCTTGCTCAACTGTGCTGCCATCCACAGCCATCGGCCACACCCCCAGCCATACATCACATCACCTGCACAGATGGTATGCACTGTGTGATCATGCACCTGCTTTTAGCATGGGTTTGGGTAAATCTACACTTTTCTGTAGATCAAGCCCTAAGGCCTGACTTAATATTATTTACAGGCTTAGCTGGTTTTACTTTTGGGCAGATGATCCCAATTCTGGAGATGTTCTTCTCTAGATCTGGAATGCAATGCCTCCTCACAGGGTGACTCCTCATTTACAATTAATATATGGGTGCTGGCCAAGGAAATTCACTGAACCTCTGCCCCCTAAATAAATCCCCTTGTTATGATTATCTATCCTGTTACCTTGACCAGTCAGGCTTGAATCCATTAATAATCCTTACCCCTCTGCTGGAAGCCTGTTCCATGGCTCAACCACCCTTTCTGTGAAATAAAGCCTCCTCACATTTCTCCTAAACCCTACTCCAGTAAGTTTCTATTCATGATCCTTCATCACTGAATCATTATTTCTGTTAAGTATGGCCCTGCTACCTTCTCTTTTTATTTTTTATAATTTAAACTTTATTAATACATTTCCTTTCATAAAGGGCAGTTACAGCAGAACAAGATGTGACATACCACATGCACAATAAGAACTGCCCAGCCCCCCCTACCCACCCCAGCCCCCCTTACAGCAGCAACAAGACTATATTACCCTAAAGTGCAGTGAATATTTCTATTAAACATATGAGTAAGACTAAGGTGTGGTGTAATCCTCAGTGAGACAACAAGAGTAAGGAATAGAGGGGATCCCGTATTTTACCATAAGCTGCTAGCCTGTTATGAAGACTTGCAATCTCCCTCTCTGTTCGGAGATTAGCAATGATTTCATGTAACCACTCCTGGAAAAATGGGGCGGATTGGTCCTTCCAATGATGTAAAATAAGTTTTTTAACAGACAGAGCAACCATGGAAATATGGTGTTTCCTGATTCTAACTCTAACCAGGGACATGTCCCCTAGGAGACAAACCTCAGGAATAAAATACTTCTGAAGGCCCAGTAGGGGATCGAGAGACATCTTAATTGAATTCCATAGAAGGAAAACTTTGGGACAGAACCAGAACATATGAAGGAGCTTTCCTTCTTCTTGCAAGCACTTAGTACATGTACTAGAGTTCGAGAAACCCCATTTTTTTAGTTTAGTGGGGGTACATTACATATTATGTAATATATGGTATTGTATGAGATGCAATTTATCTTGGGAAACGTACTTTTGACAGGACCTCCATAGGGATTGCCAATCCAACTGGTATTGAGGGAGGAGTGAGTTCCAGAATCTAGTAGGTCCAAAGGAGTCCCCATATTTTTTGTAATACAACACCCTGTATAACTTGGATATGATGCCTGAGGATCCAAACAATAGGGAAATTTTGGGTATCAAGGCTGACACTTTCTGAGAAGGGGGAGAATTCCCCAGGACTAAAGTGAGGTGTCTTAACTGCATGATCTTAAAGTGAGATGAGACCAGAATGAGAAACTTTTCAACAATTCCACCTGGGGACAACCATTGCCCCTCCCCATCTACCAGGGAAAGCAGTTTTCCATCGCCTAACTGAGGCAACCATTTGCAGGGAATCTGCTTTCCATTAATAGTAAAAGATGGGGAGTTCCAAATAAACTGAGCTAAATCAGTCTAAGGAGAATAATGAAGAAATGAACATAACTGCACGTAAACTCTTAAATAAATACCTATTGTGGTGCAGTCAGCCATCTTTACATGAGATAATCTGAGGTAAAATAGAGTTAAGGGATACAGACATTTATCTTTAATTGCATCTAACTCAAGCCATACTGGTTGTACCATTTCAGAGCCAGGGGATATCCATCTCACACATTTTGCTAGATGACTGGCCCAGTAGTATAGTGCCATATGGGGAATCCTCAGCCCCCCCTCAAGTTTTGGGGCAGCTAACTTGTAGTAAGCCAAATGGGATATTATCAGCCCAAATAAATCTCATAAATATACCATGCAATTTCTTAAACCAGTGTATAGGAATAAAGGAATTGAGAAGGGATAAGGGGTAGAAAATTCTAGGAAATACATTCATCTTAATTATGTTAATCCTGCCCCATAATGATATAGGAAGATTAGACCATCTGTCAAGGTCATGAATAACAACCTGTGAGAGAGAGTCAAGGTTATCTTTAACCCGTGTTGAGAGGTTACAGGATAACTTAATGCCCAAATACCTAAATGCTCTAGAAGTCCAACCTAAGCCTAGGGGACTGATATCGTCCTTAAATACCTTGTGATTTAATGGGAAAAATAAGGACTTACTAGCATTCAACTTGTAGTTGAATAGCTTGCTAAATCTGGCTATTTCATTCAGTAAGGGTGGTATTGATGAAAGCGGATGAGAGAAATGTATCAACAAATCATCCGCATACGCAGTGAGTTTAATTTCATGACGCCCAACCTGAATACCTCATATGGAAATATTTTGGAGGATGTTTTGAATGAGGGGTTCCAAGTATAAGTTAAACAACAGAGGCGATAGGGGCAACCCTGCCTAGTACCTGAATAAAGTGGGAAGGAATTAGAAAAGACCCCATTAACTGAGATTCTTGCTGTAGGGGATTAATGTAATGCAGCAACCCAGGATATGAATACCGGAGGGAATTTAAAGGTACTCAATACCTTAAACAAAAAACCCCAATTTACCCGGTCAATTGCCTTCTCAGCATCCAAAGAGACCAGGAATGCAGGGAACTCAGCATCTCTGGTAGCCGAGAAGACATGGGATAACGTACGCAAATGATCCACTGATGAGCATCCCTTCATAAATCCTACCTGATTCATACCTATTAACTCAGGGAGTACCACAGCTAACCTGTTAGCTAAAATCTTTGAGAGAATTTTAATATCTTGATTTAGGAGGGATATAGGCCTATAACTCTGGGCGAGCCCTGGGTCCTTGTCTGGCTTGGGGAGAAGGACTATCAAGGCTTCAAAGAGATGACAGTCAACTTCCATCCCGGATAAAATATGCTGAAATAATCTATTAAGTATTGGTAATAAAAGCTCTCGAAATGACTTATAGAAAAGGGAAGAAAATCAGTCAGGCCCAGGAGTTTTATCTAAGGGTAAACCATTAATAACCTCAGCAATTTTCTCCTGAGTTGTAGGAGAGACTAGAGAGTCTTTGTAATGTGCTGGGAGGGAGGGCAGGTGAGAATCAATCAGATACTTCTCCACGCTTACAGGGCTGGGGGGGTGTTCCATGTCCCTGTACAGCGTTTTGTAGTGTGCTGCGAATTCTTGAACTATCTCAGAAGGAGATGTTTTCAGAGACCCATCTACAGATGCCCTGATAGAAGGGATAAATCTCACGGATTCTTGTTGCTTAATATGGAGTGCCAATAGGTGCCCTGCCTTCTCACCTTGATCGGTATAACTAGCTTAGTGTATATGATAGCTAACTTGGAGTAATTCTAAATATTTATCTTTCAACACTAGGAGCTTTGTCTTGTCTTCCTCTGGGGAATTAACCAAGACATTGGATTCAAGAACCCGAATTTGAGATAACAAGGATACTAATTCCCTTTCCCTAGCTCTTTTCCTAGCCAATGAGATGCTAATAAGAACACCTTTCATGTAGGCCTTAAAAGACACCCATATAATATCCAGTTTTGCACTATTTAAAGGGTTGGACAGGAAAAAGGCCTCAATGTGCTCCCTTATGGTTTTGCAATATTTGGAGTCTTTAAGCAATTGGTCATTAAGCTTCCATCTTGTTTGTCTCTTTGAAACATCCTGGATTGTCAGTTCACACAACACCAAGGAGTGGTCGGAGACAGGGCCAGGCTGGATTGATGAGGTCCTAACCCCTGGCAGGAGAGTCTGAGAAATGAGTATGTAATCAATGAGGGACTGCGAGCCGTGTGCTAATGATCTGTATGTGAACTCCTTGGAGTCCAGATTTAGGACACGCCAGACATCACAGAGCCCACACTGACCTAATAGGTCTCTAAAAGCCCTCTGACCTGGGGAGACCCCCCCAATCCACCACCTGACCTGTCAAGGTTTGAGTCTATGACTTGATTAAAGTCACCCCCCAGGATAATCCTTATGGGAAGGAAAGGCAGGATTAAATTTACAAGTCTCATGAAGTAGCTAGGATCATCTGCATTAGGACCGTATATGATACCCAAAAACAGTGGTATTGACCAGAGAGTACCAAAACTTAAATGAACCTACCCTCAGGGTCCCTAATAACTTGGGTTGAAACAAAGGGAATGCCCCTGTTAATAATAAGGAAGACCCCACAGCTATTTGAGGAGCCTTGCACCTCATACACCATCCCCACTTATTGTCTCCTCACTTGTGAGGCTTCCGTCTTTAATAAATGCGATTCCTGTAGAAAATTTATCTGAGTACGTAGTAGGCTTAAATGTTTGAGAACCTGATATTGCTTAGATTTTTTCCTGATCCCCTTAACGTTCCATGTTGCAAAAGTCTCCTCCTTGGCCATCTACTAAAGACTACTAAGAGTAGTAGGTTCGGCCCTGAGCTCAGGGTGTATAACACAAGTAGTCTAACCCTTCCTGTTGCTGCTGTAAGGCCCTCCCACCACCCCAACCCACCCACCAAAAGCCTAAGTTTAAACCCCCAGTACACCCCACCCCAACAAGAACACATAGCACTCACCCCCTCCCAATCCCCAATCTGTCACAAGCAATGTTTAGCACAGCACTGGATCATATCCTCCCCTTCCCACCCCCCGAACCTATACCCTGCTAGTGATCACCCTCATATCTCTAGATATAAAGTAGTTAATGAATTGCATTAATGAGCCCTTAATGTCTAAGGAATGGTCTAGGACTTCCAGAGCCTGTGGACATATGTTAGTGAATCCACTAGATATCAAGAAAGAAAATGAGACCGGATATCACAAATGTGAATTTGGCCAGTCGCCACAAGACTCCAAAGTGAGAGATGAGAAATGCATGTCCCCCATGGGGAACTACATTGAGAACCAGAGCCTGAGGAAAAACTAATATGGAGGGATAACCCCATTATCGAGTTGAGAGCATGAAAAAGCAAGAGTCTGGATAAAAACTAAAATGAGATCCTGAGGGGGGAAACACTAGGGGTAATTAGCCAGGGGCTACCGACCCCTAGTTCCAACCCCCCCCCCCGCAAATCCAGAATGGCATAGCAATTGAGAGAAATCCCTCTCGAGGCAAAATCACAGGATCTATGTTACATGGGTGAACCATGCCCTCTTGTGGTCATAACCTAGTTCAACCGACCTGCCAAAAGCACCCTGAAAGCCTGAAACCGCTCAGAAATCTGAAAATTTTAGCATGTAAAAACTAATCAAGAGACATTAACCAAAAACCTTCCCCTGTATGCTCCCCTTAGAAATTGGATATGAAACATTATCCAGGCTGCAGTCCAAAGTAAGCCATTCCCAGGCCCCCCAAGAATTCTCCCTGAAACACTATTAACACCAACAAGCCAGGGCCTGAAAATAGTAAGAGTCAGGCCATATACTAGTAACCCAGTTCTATTTGAGAGCTTAAACTCGACTAAATTCTGTCATTAGAAGGAGCGTTCTCCATGAAAGAAATGAGAAACAGTTCACTCAGAAGTTCCCGGTGAATCCCGAAGATCAGGAGGCCCTCTCAGGTCGTCCAGAACAAATCTGGCAATGCCAATTTAAGGCTTAGTAGCACAGCTTCAGGGTCCTCATAACTGAGCCAAGAGCCATTTACTGAGACTTGTAACTTCACTGGGTACCCCATCCTGAACTTTAAACCTGCCGCTATGATCTTAGATACAATCGGGTGGAAGGCTTTCCGTTTCAATCGGACCGAACCAGGGATGTCTTGAGCTATTCTCAGCTTCGCTTTCTCTCCTTCTGACTTCTTGCAGGGCCTTGACTTTCTGTAAGAAATGCTGCTTTTCTAGGTAGTTCAGGAAGCGGCAAATGATGGGACGAGGAGGGGCATCAGATGGGGGTTTTGGTCACAAGGACCGATGAGCTCATTCTATCAGAGATGTTGGGCCAAAGGGAGAGGGACCAGTGACCCTTTCTACCAGCTTCTGGACAAAGACTACCATATTCTGACCTTCTTCCCCTTCTGGGAGCCCTAGAATTACCACATTATTTCTTTAGCTATGGCCTTCCAAATCTTCAAGTTTAGCTTCTAAGCGAGATAACTTTTGTTTCATCAATAGGAATTCAGGATCCAGACTTTCCAATTTTCTCTCAATTGAAACTATTCGGACAGTATTATCCGAGACTGTAATGGAGACATTACCTTCTCTTTTTATTACTCTTAGGAACCTGAAGATGTCAATCATGTTGCCCCTCTCCCACCAGTTCTCCGGTGAGTACACTTTCAGAGTCTCCTGCCTTTCCTCATAGGATCTTTCCTGTTGGTTCTGAACTACAGGGGATATTACAAACATGTTAAAACTGCTATTAGACAACCAAATAAAGTAGCTTATTTCTGTGCCACAGGTGGCTGTTGTATCCAGAGCCCATATGATCTTCATTCTGGGTTCAAAATCAAATGCAGTGAGCATCTGTTTCACTTCACAAATGTTGCCACTTTATTATAGCCTTGACACTTTGAAAAATGCCTATGAACAGAATCTAACACAACCCCCTTTATCCATTGACGTACGATCACTTCTCTCTGCACACAGGTACTCTGGTGGTTGGGAATCAGTCACATACTTGGGTGTAGCTAGAACAGGTACTTAACTCAAGTCTTTTAGTTCTGGTGACACACATTCACGTGTGCGTGCACACACACATACACACACACACACACACACACACACATATACTATGTCTTTAAATGAATACTTTTCTTGCCAGTAATTCCCATGTTTTTAAGCCCTCCTTTGGTCCTTAAAGGAAATAAACTTTCTTCTTCTTCCTATCTCCATATGAGATGTTGCACATACAGTCATGGAACAAACCACTAGGGAGTCTCCCAACCAGGTTGCTACCATGGCTTTATCATAACGCTATTTGGAAGAGGGGTTAAATGTGGATTCATAACAGGGGAAGGTCTCACTAAGACTGGAGACTGGTTATTGATAAGACCCAGGTGGGTGATTCTCAATGGAAAATTCTCAGGTGTAAAGGAGGCAGCCAGGTGTATACCATAGGGTTTTGTAAGTGAGTTTATCTGCAGACAACATCAAGCTCTGCTGGATGATGGACAATAAGAAAGGGCTCAGCTGTACAGTATTAACAAGGACATGGAGAGGGCCAGCCCAGTGGTGCTGAGGGTTGAGGAGCTGGACGCCACACCTTGCACCACGCCGGCAACCTGGGCTCAGGAACAAGCCCAGGTCATCGGGGGTCAGCAGGGGAGGGAAGCAATTGATTGCCCAGAGGACAACTCTCGCTTCCCATGGAGGGTTAGGGCATATCGCTCGTTCGCGGAGTGACCTCTGGCGGTAGATGTGGGTAGACAACAGCGGCAGTGTGATGCAGTACCTGGGGGTGGAGCCATGGAAATACATTGCCATATCATGCCGGGCTCTACAGGGGGACTCCTAAGTTTGGAAATCCCCTCCCTTCCTTGAATGGCGATGGCATCTCCTTCCTCTTTTCACACTCCCGACATTGGGCTGGGCCCCCTCAGCTGGTCCCACCTCTCCAGCCCAGTGGCTCGACACTTAAGAAATAATATCCTGGGCCGGGACAACTCTTCCCCAGAGGGCAGACCTGGGGGATGCCTGGTGCTGGAGAGGAGCTATAGGGGAACCCAAGTCACGCAGGAAGATAGAGACATTAGAACCGGAGGTCACCAGAGAGAGTTCGGAGAAGCAGTAGGAACATAAATAGAATTAAAAAAAAAAAGACAAGGACATGGAGATACTATAAAAGTGGTCTAGCATTTGACAACTAACATTCAATGCAAAGTGATGCTTGCTGGGTGCAGAAATTCAAAGAGAGAGTACCAGATAAAAGTGGTTAATATAGAACATTCCTGGGAGACGAGACTTACGTGTATTAATTTTTATATGGTAATGGATCGTTTCTAGCCAATCAGCAAAGAGAACAGCTGTATCTCTTATGCCGCATATAGCTGTCTCATTGCACTGCGCATCTGATGCATTCATCCCCAACTTCACCAGTGCCACTGCCAAAAGTTAGTAATCAGAACAGAAAATTAAAAAAAAACATTACTGCCCAATAAAAAATATCCCCATATTTTCCGATGGCCTTCAGCCATGCCATGCAATATTACCACAGCTTCCATATCACTGTGCTGAGATGCAACAGACACTACACAGCACTATGCGCATCCACAATAGCCAGCATTGGTGGAACTACTGTAGCAGAGTGGGTGAGCATGAAAACTAAATTTTTTTGAATGTGACAGGAAAAATACTTTTACAGCAACTGATATTCATATTATGGTGATCTATTGCCATATAGCATGATTATGGGAATAGTAAGTGGTGTTTCTTACTGTTTCACAAGTGTTGCTCATACTTGGTGGGCAGAGAAAAACACTCGGCTTCACTTCCAGCTCGCATAAGAGAAACTTGTAAAACAGTAAGAAACACCACTTACTGTACAAACAATCATATAGTGAAAGTATAAAATTGTCCTCAGTCTGGCAAACTGAATGGGAAGGCAAACAGGAGGCTGAGTTCCATAAGGTGGGGTTTTACTGGTTGAAGGAGGGAGGTGATTCTGCTCTGGACAGGTCGCTGGTTTGATCACACTTGGAGTATTGCTTGCAGTTTTGGAGTTCACACTTAAGGAGGGATAGAAAAAACTGGAGAGAATCCAAAGAAGGGTGACAAAAATTATCCATGGCTAACAGGGCAAGACTTATTAAGAGAGCCTGGAGGACCATAACATTTAATAAATGGAGGCTAGAAGGTAGAGATAGGAAGAAGAAGATAAAGAAAAATACGTAGAAAATGATAATAAAACACTGGAATACATCACTAAACTATATAACACTAAAATATGATTAGATAGAGGATGGGGCGAAATGCTTAGAAACCAAGCTTGCTAAAAGGACTACATTTTTAGCTTGGACTTTAAACTACAAACTGAGGAGTCAGAATAAATATCCATAGTGAGGCTGTCCCATAATAGGGGAGCCGCAACTGGAAAAATCCTCCGGATTTCAACTATATTTTGGAACAACCAAAAATCCCACACCTGATGTTTTCAACAGTTGAGTATCGGAGCAAGTTGTCAGATGTTCCTTAAGGCAAAGGAGTCCCAGTCCATTGACGGCCTCATAGGTCCAAACAAGGATTTTAAAATCGATCCACCATCTTATTGGCAGACAGTGCATTGAACAAATCACAGGCATAATATGCTGACACCTCCTAGTGGAGTTGATAAGCCTAGCTGCTGCACTGTGCACTAGCTGCACTGTGTAGATCTGACCAATAGGAAGGCCCCAGTAGACTGCATTGCAGTAATTAAGATGAGAGATGATGAAAGCATACACCAGTGTGAGCAGATCAAGAGGGTCAAGGTAGGATTACAACCCAGCTATGCTTTCAGGATAATAAAAGCCACTACTATATGTTGCATGATAGGCCTAGATCCATTTATGAGGGTTCATATTTGTATATTCTGTGATAGACTTTAGAATGGGACACCGTCTCTTTAAAAGGCGTGTAGGAATAAAATACAAAAATAGCCTTAATTGTTCTAATGGCTAGGATGGATCAGGTATGTCTACAGATAAGGGAGACAGGTTTATGGACCAAGGAAATCATAACTCTTAGGGAAAACTGGGTAACTAGCTTTCCATGACAGGAAGAGGTCAAGGGGATGACCAAGGAGTCAGGGGTTAAGCCAAATGCATGGACCCCAGATGTCACTGGGGTTGACATGAAACCTGACATGGAACCACAGTGACACCTACAGGGAAAGGTAAACTGTTGCACCCCATCACACTGTGGGTGTGGCTTGAAGATGACCAACCTGTATGTATAAGACACATATTTTGAACTCAGGGCAGTTAATAAACAGTTTAGTTGGGGGTCAAATAACCTGTCCAGGTGGCATATACTTGAAGACCAGAAGTATATGTGTAGGCCTGGAAAAATCTCTAAAACCAGACCGGAGTGTGTGGAAATTTTGACTTTTCACATACTGAACAGAAACTTCTGATTTTAAGTCAGAATTTTTGGAAACCAAGCCTTTTCACCAAGGAAGCACCTGACATTTTTTTAAAAGGACATTCAGAGTAACTGACTTGGGAAACAAACTTGCTTCAAGCTGTTGCTTAAGGACTCATCTCTACAAGGACATTTAAAATCTTGTCTGGACTCTAACATCAAAACAAGGTATAGTTTAGAACAATAGTATCTAGTGTTTTCTGTAAACCATCCAGTTTTGCTTTTGATATTGCCTGCATTTCAAAGTTCTTCCAAACTGTAGACTTTTCTGTATTGTTTTTATTTTAAGTAAACTTTGATGATTTTCTTATCAACTCTGCCTGGGGGTCTGATTGTGTGATCTAACATTTTAACAGAAGGGTTTTGAAAAGACTGTGTGCCTTGAAAGATTGTATTGCTTGGCTATCATACCCAACCACTTATGCAAGACATAGCCAGTGGCCATGGTGGGCTTTAAATACTGAAAGTAGTGCAGAGTCAAGGGAACTCAAAACTGCAGTTTCCACCCTTCCACTGGGAAAAGGAAGGTGGGTAAGTCTTCCGGAACCCTTACAACTGCTCATGAGTTCTTAAAAATGGGGATCCTCTCTGCAAACAGGAGGTCCTACTGTGCTGCCAGTGGGTTGGGAGCTAGGGGCCCATGGCAGGTTTGGTGCCAGCTACTGAGATTTTGAATGGTCTTGCAAAATCATCACACAGTCAAGGGCAGAATTTGGAAAGAGGAAAAATAAGTTTGTTTGCAGACAATAGACCCTATCCTGTTTGAATTTTTTTTAGCAGAGTTGTGTAAATAGAAGAATGTCTGTTCAGGACAGCACTATGAACTTGGAACAACTGAGGACGATCTTTGGGGAGGAGAGCATTTCTAGTGAAAACAAAAATTAAAAGCAACTCATGGAAACCCTTTTGGCAACTGAGACAGAGGTAGTGACTTCGGAGGTCCAGAGCCCAGAGGGGAAGGAGCCATCTACAGACCAAGAGCTGGAGCTGAGGAGGCTGCAGATGCAGGAGAAACAGACTGAAAATGAGCAAAGAAGGTTTGAGATGGAAATGGAGGACCAATGTAAACAGAGAAAGGCCAAAGAATGACAGCACCAGATGGGGGAACGGCAGCAACAGAGAGCAGCCGAAGAGCGGCAGCACCAGAGAGAACATGAGCTGAAAAAGCTGACGCTGCAACCAACAACAACAACCCCTAAACAGGTAAGTGGTGGAGTTGTTTGAATCTCCAGGACTGGGGTACAAGTTAAATTCAAAATTAATAGCTGAGTTTAAAGAGGGAGAGGATATGGACATGTTTTTAAATTCATTTGAAAAGGTCTGCATCCAGGCCAATCTGTCCAAAGACACCTGGAGCTTTCACCTGTCTCCTCTACTTTTTGGCAAGGGGAGGGAAGCATTGGGGCAGATGGACAATGTTGAAAGTAAAGATTTTAACAAGTTAAAAACTGCTTTATTAAAAAAATATAATCTGAACCCTGATGCATACAGAGCAAAGTTCTGGAAACTCCAAAAGGGTCTGGAAATGAGCTTTGAGGGGGTAGCCACAAAACAGCAACAATATTTGGAATGTTGGTGGGAGGAGGTGAAAGCAGATTCTGTTGAAGCTATTGAATGGGTGGTATTGCTTGAACAGTTTTACTGAATTTGCTCACCTGACTTAAAGCTTTGGCTAGAGGACTGAGATCCTAAGACTGCCAAAGAGGCTGCAGAGCTGACAGATTGCTATGCTCAAAGCAGAGCTGCTCCCAAGGAGAATTCAGGGGTGTAAGAGAAAAGTTTGCATTTTGGACAACCAAAAACCACAGGGCCCCTGCAAAAAGAAGGGAATCCCCAGGTGCCCAAAAGGGAGGTTGAAGACAAGAAACATGATGAATGCTAGTCTTGTCACCAGATAGGCCATCTGTCTACACAGTGTCCTAAGAATGCCCAGAAGGTAAAAGGGCCTGTGCAATTGAAGACAATAGCCCACTGTATCACTGAGGCTCTCTCTGACAATGTGAGGGGGTACATTCACCCAGTCATGGTGAATGGGTACAAACTAAGGGATTAAGGGATACAGGAGCATCTCTTACCCTGGTGAAAGGGGATTTGGTGGGGGCTGAACAAATATTGCCAAATCAGTTTGTCTCTGTGAGTGGTTACACAAGGGAAAGGAAAACTTAACCATTAGCCAGTGTTACCCTGGATTGGGGAGATACAGGTGAAGGGGTAAGGAAGGTGGCTGGAGCTGAACAACTTATTATGGATGTTATTGTGAGGAAATTATGTTCCACAGGGAGTGGTTTGTGCTGTGACCAGGAGCCAAAAGAATAGAGGTTCCTGTGATCTTTGGGACCCCACAGAAATTCAAACAGGAGAGATTAGGAGACAGGCCAGCCAACCTGTAGCTCTTGTAAAAGTGGGTAATAACAGGGGAATGGAACTTCCCCTAGTGGCAGTTAACCCAATTGAAAGGCTATGCCTATAGTTATGTGGGGGAAGAGCTCCTCCTCCACATCCTACCTAACCAAGCAGGCAATTTCCCCTGCTTAGAGCGAGTCGCACTCGCTTGTGGTGCTGCTGGTGCTTGGCTGCTCTTTCCTTCCTCTGCTTGCCCCCCCACCACTCCCTGTGTCTTCCCTGCTTGTTTGTCTGTTCCCGTTTCATCCCCCTCTTTCGCTCCTCTGCTGTGTGCTGTTTGTTTTTTGTTTTTTTTAGTCCCTTCTTTGGGATCTTCTTTCTTCTTCATTTGCTTCATTGTTCCTTCTCTCTACCCATCTGCATTACTGCTGTGTTATTTCTTCCAGCTTCTGCTTCTGCTTCTGCTTCTGAGCAGCCATTACCATGCTTCGCAGAGTCCAGTACCTATAGCCTGCTTGCATTTTGCCCCTGGAGCTTTGGATTTACTTCTACCTCGCACAGTTCCTTAGCTCTGCAGCTGGTCGCCGCCTCCATCCTGAGTTCCATTGCCTCGGTGCCTTACTATGGATATCTGCAGTTCTCTACCTGCTTCCTGACCCATCAGCTTGCACATCACTCATTACCTCCTTTGTTTTTAGTTGTGTATTGGTCCAGCACACTAGGACTGGGACATTGCTGGCTGCTGCTCACTATCTATCGCGATACCTCCTTAGCAAACTCTTGCCGTGCATACCTTGGCTTACGGACACAGCACTCATTTCAAGAGGCATTTATTGTAGCATTCCTAGCTTGATAACTTACCCAGTACATTGCACTATTTAATTGTACCACTTACGATGGAATACTGCTCCTCTCACTCATGTTATGCAAGACAATATTATTAGACTGCAGTAGGTCCACTTGTCCTGTCAAGCAGCACTCTATGAGATTCAAGATCCGGTCAACTAAACTATGCTGGACATACAGCAGTCACATTACTTTCAACTCAACTACTTCCACTCAGCTTTAGCCCTGGACATTTGTTTAGCTGGGCAACCCTCCATAGCAGTGCAACATCCTGCTAGTCTATGTGAGGTCTAGCTAGACTCGCTCTCTTTCACCTACCTACATGGGGTCAGACCGTACTTCACTGGCCATGCAGGGGCCTCACCTGGCATGCTTCTTCTACTCCTTATTTACCCTATGTGAGAGTTCAGCAGCCTGATAATGTTTAGCTGCTATCTTCATTTATCAGGAAGTCATTTCTGCATGACCATCATTCCCTTCTCAGCTGATCCTGGGGTTTGCCTATTCAATAATACTTCTCTGCTAATACGTCTGCTTCAAGCTGGTTTGATTTACCACTACTACTGCTGACTTATGTACAGGTCCACTCTTTATGCTACCTGCTCGTACTTACCTGGTTCACCCTATCAGGACCTAGAGGTTCATCAAGACTGTCTCGCCTATTCTATAACCTGCTTCACACCTCAGGGCCTGACGGTCCATTTAACTCAAGTCCACCTAATTGCATTAAGATCTATCCTCAATTCACTGTACCTGCTTCACCTGCTCTGGATCGGAGGTTCCTACCACTCCGCCTTCTCCTGATCACGCAGCCTGCACCTAGCTCCTGTGCTTAATCACCAAGGCCTTAATTTGAAAGCTTCCAAAGCAGAACACAACCCATCCATCTTCATAATTCAGGTTTGGAGACATAATCGTTGGAAACTACTTCCTGCCAGAGAAGATTGCCTCGCTTTCTGGATCACATGACCAATGCAACTTTCGACATTGTACACGCCAGGATGTCTTGTCTTCAGTCATGACAATAGAGTTCTGGATGCTGCAGCTCTCACCTTCCCTGTTCGCACCTTTCCATCCTCCAGGACCAATCTGCTCCATTGTGGATTTATTATTCGGACTATGTCTTAGGATTGTACATCAATGTTCCTGGATGCTTCCCATGTTGCTTTGCTTCATTTGGATTCATCGCTACTACCTCACTTTCCGGCTGACCTATGTGTGGTCCGCTGCGCATGCTAACCTTCATGGGGCTTAGCTGCCACTCTACTTACCTTACCAGCTGACCTACACGGGGTCCAGCTGCACATGCTAGCCTTCATGGGGTTTAGCTGCCACCCTCTACTCAGCTTACTGGCTGACCTATGTGTGGTTCAGCCTTGCATGCTGACCTTCGTGGGGTTTAGCTGCCACTCTCTACTCACATTACCGGTTGACCTATGTGTGGTCCAGCTGTATAGCCATCACTTCGCATGGTCTTTGCCCCCTTTCACTCCCTTGGATGCTTCCTACTAGGATGCTGCAATTTGGATCTACAACTACTACATTTCTTGCCTGGATTCTCAACCAAACTGTATTCCATTATGCCTTCCTATATCATGGTTCAAGCATTCAACCTAACTTATTTCAGTGCCTAGGATTTTACATAGATACATAGATACATAGACAGTGTCAGCAGATAAGGGTCTATGGCCCACCCAGTCTGCCCATTTGAGCTTGTAAGTTCAGTTTGTTTTCCTAGAAGTCTGTTTCCCCTTACCCCTGACCTCTAGAATTCCTTTATGTCTATCCCATGCATTCTTAAATCCCATGATTGTTTCAGCCCCCACCACTTCCTCTGACAGGGTATTCCACTTGTCCACCACCTGTTCTGTGAAGAAATTCTTTCTCATGTTTCGCTGAATCTTCCTCCTCCAACTTCATCCCATGCCCTCTAGTCCTGGAACATCTTTTCGCTTAAAATAGTGTTTTCCTGCACCCTGTTTCTCCCTGTAAGATACTTGTATGTCTCTATCATATCCCCTCTCCTTCCTCTCCTCCAGGGAGTACATGTTCAGTTCCTTCAACCTGTCTTCATAGGACTTGTGATGCAATCCATGCACCATCTTTGTTGCCCTCCTCTGAACCTTCTCACCCTGTCTATGTCCTACGAGGTATGGTCTCCAGAACTGTACACTGTACTCCAGTGGGGCCTCACTAGTGTCTTGTATAGCGGAATTATGACCTCCCTTTTCCTGCTGGTGATGCCCCTGCCTATACATCCCAGCATCCTATTTGCTTTACCTGATGCCTTGTCACACTGTTTCCTACCTTGAGGTCATCAGAGATGACAACCCCAAGATCCCTTTCCTGCTTGGTGTATGCTATATCCTCACCCCCAACTGATATATTGTGCCAGGGTTTTTGTGCCCCATATGCATTATCTTGCACTTCTTTGCATTGAATTTCAACTGCCAAACCCTTGACCATTCTTCAAGTTTCTGCAGGTCCTTCTCATTCTGTCTACACCTCTGGTGTGTCTACTCTGTTACAGAGCTTTGTGTCATCAGCGAACAGTGAAATTCTGCCTTCTAGATCCTGTGCAATGTCACTGATGAAGATGTTGAATAGGACCGGTCCCAGCACTGATCCCTGTGGTACCCCACTGGTCACTCTTCACTCTGTGGAGTGACAGCCATTTACCACCACCCTCTGTGTCCTGCCACCCAGCCAGTTACCTACCCACCACACTACTGTCCTGCCCACACCCATATTCCCCAGTTTGTGTAATAGTCTTCTATGTGGCACAGTGTCAAAGGCCTTGCTGAAGTCCAGATAGGCCATGTCCACTGCCCTCCCCTGATCCACCTCCCTAGTCACCCAGTCAAAAAATTCAATGAGGTTGGTCTGACATGACCTCCTTCTGGTGAAACCATGCTGCCTTGGCTCCTGTAGTCCATTGACAACCAGATGTTCCACCAATCTCTCCTTCAGTAGTGCTTCCATGATCTTTCCCACTACTGAGGTGAGGCTGACTGGTCTGTAGTTTTCTGCTTCCTCTTTGTTCCCACTTTTGTATAAGGGGACTACATCTGCTGTCCTCCAGTCTTTGGGTACCTCCCCTGTTTCCAGTGATTGGCTAAACAGGATAGCCAGAGGTTCAGCCACCACCTCTCTTAGTTCTTTAAGGACCCTGGGGTGCACCCCATCTGGCCCCATTGCTTTGTCAACTCTTATTACTTCCAGTTCCTTCAGGTCCCTTTCGGTAAAGGACTTGTGTCCATTTCTGCACCATTCTCACCCCTTGAACTCCCTTCAGACCCATTACCCCCCTCTTCCTCAGTAAAGACTGAGCAGAAATACCTGTTCAATATGTCAGCTTTACTGTTGTCATCCTCCACGCGACTCCCATCCTCCCCCTTCAGTCTCACTATCCCTCCCTTTGTCTTTCTTTTTTACTTATGTACCTGTAAAAGGTTTTGTCCCCTTTAACCACTGATTTTGCAATGTGTTCTTCTGTCTGAGCTTTGGCTTCCCTTACTGACTTCCTGCCTCCCTTTGTTTCTCCTGGTACTTCTCCCTATCCCCTTCTGCCTGTGTCTTTTTGTATTGCCTGAATGCAATCTTTTTGGCTTTCACTTTCTTTGCTACCTCTTTGGAAAACCATAATGGTCTCCCTCTTCCTTTTCCTCTTGCTAACCTGCTTAATGCATAATTCTGTTGTTCTTGTAATCCCCATTTTAAATACTGCCCACTGTTCCTCAACCCCTGATTCCTGTCCCATTCCCTTAATGCCTCTTTCAAGTATCTCCCATTTTCCCAAAGTCTGCCCCCTAAAATCCAGGATCGTGTTTTGTGTGGTTTGGTTCTGCTCTTTCTGTGATTTCAAACCACAATGACTGGTGGTCACTGTTACCCAGGTGCTCCCCACTGTTACCCCCATCACACTGTCCCTTTTGTGAGCAGAAGGTCCAGTATTGCCTTCTGCCGAGTTGGTTCCATGACCAGTTGCTTGAGGAAGGCACCCTGAAGGGAGTCCAGAATAAATCTGCTCCTAGTTGATGCTGCTGCTGGGATGTTCCAGTCCAGATCTGGAATATTGAAGTCTCCAACCAGTACTACCTCACCCTTGTCTGCCATCCTTTGGATGGCTAGCATCAGCTCCCTATCTGTTTCCTCCTCCTGGGCTGGTGGTCTATAGACCACACCTGTCTGGATGGCTGGCCCATTTTCCTTTCCAGCTTAACCCACAGTATCTCTCCCCATTTTGTTCCTCCTGGATCTCTGTGGCCCTATGTCATTTTTCACATACAGTGCCACTCCTCCTCCTTCCTGCCTGCTCTGTCTCTTCTGAATATGTTGTAGCCAGGTATGGCCATCTCCCAGTCATGGTTATCATTACACCAGGTTTCAGTGATGGCCACAATGTCCAGGTCTGACTGTACCATGACAGCCTCCAGATCTTCCATCTTGTTGCTAAGGCTTCTGGCATTTGCACACATGGCTTTCCATGATTTGACCTCCCTAGACTGCTTCACTGTTCTACTCCAGCCCCTTCCTTGGTTGTCATTTATCCCTGGTTCCCTGGTTACATTAGGATTAACTGTGGTTCACGTTGTCAGCTCATCTGCCTTCATTTCTGTCTTTACCCACGTCAGACCAGAGGTTTCCAGTACACCCTCTCCAGATCACGTAGCTTGCATTTAGCTTCTGTGCTTCTTCACCAATGCCTTCATCACATAGCTTGCCAATCAGATCAGCAACTACCAGTCATCATGTTCTGGGTCGAGAGTCCTAGTCATTAGGCTACATGTGTTTGGAGAAGAATTCCTTACCTTTGGATTGCTCGATTAATACTACTTTCAGTGCTTCTGTTAAATATGCTCATTATGGATTTCTTGGGCTAGGAATTCACTAGAAGGATGTACTGCCATCTTCACCCGACACTCTAATTTCAGTACTTCAATTCAGCTTCAAGCTTTGCTGGATCAGTATCTACAACTCTGGACCTCAGATTAGCCAATATCGTAATACCGTTACATTAGGATTATTCTCCTTTAGTATGCCCAGAAGGACAGGCAGGTTGGTAGCCATGGGTCCTCAGAGGTTTCCCCTCAAGGGGGTTTTTCCTCTCCTGCATGCTACTGGCCACACTCTCTGGAGTTGGAGAAGATAATCATATGATACTCATTATTTCTTTGGGGGTCTCATCCTACTCGACTAACCATCCTTCCTATGGTGGGATACAGAGATAGGCCAAAAGTTCGAGTCAAAAGTCACTCATCAGTTCAAGCATCTAAGCACTTGCATATACTATCCAGTTCATCACATACCACAATCATTGACTTACTCATGTCTATGCTGAAGTACCAAACCATGAATTATTCCATACAACGAAACCTGGAAGCATCATTCTACTTGCTGTCTGGCCTCTGTTTTCAAGCACAAAACCTACATTCAGTTACTGTACGTAGCACAAGCACTGAGCTATGAATCACACATAATTGAAAGGCTATACCTGTAGTTATGACGGGGAAGAGCTCCTCCCCCACATCCTACATATACAAGCAGGCAATTGCCACTCTGCTTAGAGCGAGTCGCACTCACCCTCCATCCTCCCCTTACTCCTTCTCCTTCTCCAGCACTCATATCCCACCGGGGGGTCTCATCCTACTCGACTAACCATCCTTCCTATGGTGGGATACAGAGAAAGGCCAAAACATCAAGTCATAAGTTACTCATCAGTTCAAGCATCTACGCACTTGCATATACCATCCAGTTCATCAAATACCACAATCACTGACTTATTCATGTCTATGCTGAAGTACCTAACCATTAATCATTCCATATAACGAAGCCTGGAAGCATCATTCTACTTGCTGTCTGGCCTCTGTATCCAAGCACAAAACCTACATTCAGTTACTGTACATAGCACAAGCACTGAGCTATGAACCACACATAACTGCTACTAAAGGTTGCTGTCAGGAAGGAGGGGTGACACGTAGTCTGGTGGAGGGGGAAGGCTGTGATACTGAGTCCCCTACTGCCACAACTAGGGACCTTAGCCTGGGAAGTGATTGGGGCATGCCCCATGCTCTGGGTAAGTGGGAAGATTTAGCAGCAGCACAACAGATAGACCCCAGCTTAGAGAGAAGTTGAGGGCCTGTGCAGAATCTGATGGGACACAGGGAGGTGACGGAAGGCATAGGATGTATTGAGACAATGGACTGTTATACACACAGGACATCAGGACAGAGGAAGGGGTGATGGGCAGGCAGCTTGTTGTTCCCCAGGAGTATTGTGGGTTATTGCTCAAGGTAGCTCATGATATTCTCATGTCCAGACATTTGGGCATTGCTCGCACTATGCAGCACTTAGCCCACAATTTCTATTGGCCCAATATTACCAAGTAGGTGAAGGAATACTTCAAATCCTGTCACCGGTGTCAGGAAATAGAGAAAGCCAGAAGCAAAGCCAAGGCTTCCCTGATTCACTTACCACTTGTGGAGGAGCCATTCCAAGAAGGTTGTGGGTCCTTTGAATACCCCAAGTTCCTCAAGGAAAAAGGTATATATTGACAGTTGTTGATTATGCTACCCACTATCCTGAAGCCATCGTACTGTCCTCCACTAAGGTGGACAAAGTGGCAGATGCTTTGCTGGGGATTTTCTCCCATGTTGGGTTTCCACAGGAAATTATCTCTGATAGAGGGGGTAACTTCATATCGGACCTAATGAAGTGTTTGTGGGAGAAGTATATGAACATACGAACATACGAAATTTGCCAGCAGATATAGGCCTAGAGGTCTATCAAGTCTGCTCGAATGTGCAGCTAGCACCCCTTATTCTGCCGCTGCCCCTTCCCTCCACCCTTCCCCTTCATTAACCCTCCCCCTTGTCCTGTTCCATCCTCGTTTGAAGCAGTCCACTGTCTCACTGCATACCACTTCAGCAGGTAACGCATTCCACCCAGCCACCACCCTCTCTGTAAAAAAGTGTCTCCTCATCTCCCTCCTGAACCTTACTCGCTCCAGTCTCATATCATGGCCCCTGGTGGCCCTCCCCTCCATTACTTTGAACAGCCCCTCTGTACCAGTCTTGTTTATTCCTTTCATGTATTTAAAGGTTTCAATCATGTCACCCCTGTCTCTCCTCTCCTCCAGTGAGTACATGTTCATCTCCTTCAACCTCCTCTCGTATGATAAGTCCCCCAGCCCCTTGATCATCTTTGTCGCTCTGCTCTGCACCCCCTCCAGTAACTTAATGTCCCTCTTCAGATATGGACACCAGTACTGCATGCAGTACTCCAGGTGTGGTCTAACTAATGACCTATACAGTGGCAGAATCACCTCCTCCCTCCTCGAGGATATACCCCTTGCAATACAACCCAGCATTTTGTTGGCCTTTGCAGCTGCCTTCCTACATTGTGCCGAGTTGTTCATTGACCCTGTAATGAGCACTCCCAGATCCTTCTCCTCCTCTGTCTGGGCTAGCTGCACTCCCCCTAGCTGGTAACTCCTCCTTGGGTTCTTCATCTCAAAATGCAGCACCTTGCACTTTTTGGCATTAAAGCCCAGTTGCCAGGTGTCTGACCAGGTTTCAAGCTTTGCCAGATCATCCTGCAACCCCTGCCATCACCCTAGATCATCCACCACCGCGCCTACCTTGGTATCATCAGCAAACAGACTGATCTTGCTCTTGATGTCCCATGATATGTCTGCAATGAATATCTCAAACAACACTGGTCCCAACACTGAGCCCTGTGGAACACCGCTTGTCACTGCCCTTGGGTGAGAGCTCCCCACCACCACTACCTCTGTTGCCTTCCCTGCAGCCAGTTTCCTACCCATCTCACCAGCTTTGCACCCACCCTGTGCCTACTAACTTCCTTCCCAGCCTTCCATGTGGCACTGAGTTGAATGCCTTACTGAAGTCCAGATACAGGACATCCACTGCATGGCCCCCTGTCCAGTTGCCTAGTTACCCAGTCATAGAACTCGACCAGGTTGGTTTGGCAGGATCTGCCACATATGAAGCCATGCTGTCTGCTGTCCTGTAGTCCTTTGGCCTCTAGGAGGGCCACCAGCCCTCCTTCAGGATAGTCTCCATTAGCTTACCCATGATGGATGTGAGGCTCACTGGTCTGTAGTTTCCTGTTCATCCTTGGGGCCACTCTTGTGGAGGGGCACAACATGAGCCATCCTCCAGTCCTGAGGTACACACCAAATGTAGTGAGGCATTAAATAGGTCTGCCAAAGGTCCCAGGGACCTCTGCCAGCTCCTTCAGTACCCTGGGTGGATGTCATCTGGCCCTGGCACCTTGTCCACCCTCAGTGCCTTCAACCTCTTGAACTCTGCTCTCCATGATTTCCCCATCTGTCACCACTCCCCCCCCCGCTTCTGCCATTTCTCCCACCTTGGGTGTCACCACCCTCTTCTCTTTAGTAAATACTGAGCAGAAGTACTCATTTAGTGCGTCCGCTTTATCGTACCCTGCTTCCACCCAACCTCCTTCCTTCCTAATCCTTACTATGTGGTCCTTACAGCTCCTTTTCTCCCTGATGTACTTAAAGAAGTCCTTCTCCCCTTCTAATGCCTTGTGCAAGCCTGGAGTTCCAGAGATGCTTTGCCCCTACTGCCCTTGTCACCTCCTTCGATTCTGTCAAGTACCTCCTGTCCTACCCCTTCCCTGTTTTCTTGTACTTCCTAAAGGCAGCTCTTTTCCTCCTTACCTTTTCCATGACCTCCTTGCTCAACCAGATCAGTTTCTTAGCCCTAGCCTTCTTGTTCTGGGCTTTGCAGCAGGTTTTGGTTGCCTCCACTATCCCCAGCTTTATGAGCTCCCACCTCTGGTTAGTGTCCATACTAGATTGAATTCTGGCCAGGTACCCTTTTACCACTTCCCCCATCCTCCCAAAGTCGGCCCTCCTGAAGTCCAGCACTATTGTGCCAGATTCCTCTCCTTCCTTGCCCATATCCAATGTGAGCCATACTGAGTGGTGGTCACTCCCTGACAGCAGTTCCTCCACTGTAAGTTCTCTCACAAAGTTCCCATTTGCCAGCACAAGGTCAAGGGTATTCCCTACCCTGGTTGATTCACTGACCATTTGCAGCAGGAAGCTGTCCTGGAAGGCATCCAGCAGTACCTGCTCCCTTCTGTTCCTGGTTGTTGGGGTGCTCCAGTCCACTCCTGCTTGTATGGTGTCGTACAGAGACACACAGTGCCTTACCACCCACAAGCCAATGATCTCATAGAGAGATTTAATGGAACCCTAAAAGCTATGCTTATGGCATTTGCAGAACAGCATGGGCATGCCTGGGAGAAATACCTGCCCCATCTGCTGTTTGTCTACAAGGAAATACCACAAAAGTCAACTGGGTTTTCACTCTTGGAGCTCTTGTATGGATGTTGGGTGAAGGTGCCCCTAGATTTAGTACAAGAGGACTGGAACGATAAGCATGCCACCCAAGGGACTCCCATAGTGGAGTGTTAAATTTCAGGGAGACACTGAAGGACCTTATGTGTGTGGTCCAGAGCAACCTGGCAGTTGCCCAGCAAAAACAAAAGACCTGGTATGATCGTGGAACCAGTGCTCGCTCATATGGGGTAGGACAGGAGGTAATGGTTCTGATCCCAGTCCGAAAGGAGAAGCTGCAAGCTGAGTGGGCAGGGCCATACAAGGTAATCCGGCAGGTAAACAATGTTAAATTACACTGTAGAGTTACCTGACCAAAAACACACTCACAGGATGTATCATGTAAACATGATGAAGCCATATTTTAGTAGGGTTGACATGATACTTGCAGTATGCAATCCTGTAGAGGAGTTAGGTGTGGAAGACCCCTTCTCAACTTGTTAGCCAAGAGCAAGCAGGCATCATCTGTGGAGACCAACACACTGTCACCCCAGTTGACATATGGACAGGCCCAATAATTGAGGACCATTTTGAGAGACTTTGCCCCTTTATTTACAGCAAAGTCTGGATGGACACCGCTAGTGTTGCATGAAGTAGACACAGGGACCCAAGCACCAATATGTATGACAGCTTACTGAGTGTCAGAGACAGTCCTCAAGGTTATTAGGAGGGAGGTGAGGGAGATGCTGGATCTAGGGATGATCCAGAAATCCCACAGCCCCGGTGCCTCAACTGTAGTCCTTGTACCAAAACCGGATGGGACTACGCTGTGCTGTATTGATTATCGTGGGCTTAATGCCATCACAAAATCTGACACCCACCCAATGCCATGCACAAATGAACTGCTTGATAAACTGGGAGTGGCGACATACTTGACTACAGTAGACCTGAGAAAGGGGTACCGTCAGGTGGAACCAACTGACAGAGCTAGGGAAAAGTCAGCATTCATCACTCCAGTGAGCGTGTTTTAGTTCAAGGTCATGCCCTTTGGGATGAAGAATGCCTCTGCTACATTCTAGCAGTTAGTAAATCAAGTGTTACAGGATATGGAGGACTTTGCAGTTGCCTACCTGGATGATATTGCTATCTTCAGCTATTGCTGAGAGAAACACCTGATACACATGAGGAAGGTGTTGGGCCAAATACAGGCCACAGGTCTGATTATTAAAGCAGAAAAGTGTCATGTGGCCATGGCAGAGGTCACTTATTTGGGACATGTGGTGGGGGCGATGTCAATTTCACCCAAACCAAGCCAAGGCAGAGGCTATGGCATCATAGCATATACCTGAAACCCAGAGACAAGTCAGGAGCTTTCCTGGGACTGCAGAATATTATAGAAAATGTATTTCCAATGAAAGCTCCCTATCCGCTCCTTTATCTGGGTTGCTGACAAAGAATAAACCTAGAAAGGTTAAGTGGGATGCAAACTGTGAGCAGGCCTTCATGTAGCTGACAACCTCACTGTGTATTGCCCCCGTGATGACTAGCCCAGACTACAACAGGCCATTAGTGGTGCAGATGGATGCCTCAGATGTGGGAATAGGGGCAGTTCTCAGCCAAGTAACAGAGGCGAGAGCGTTCCATTGTATACTTTAGCAAGAAGTTGCTTCCATGGGAATAGGCCTATTCAACAGTAGAGAAAGAATGTCTTGCCTTAGTTTGGGCATTAAACAAATTGGAACCAAACCTTTATGGAATGAATTTTAAGGTCCAAATAGACCACAACCCATTAATATGGTTGGGCCAAATGGGGAAAGCAAATGGGAAACTTCTGAAATGGAGAATTGCCTTACAGGCTTATGACATGGAGATTTTACATAGGCCTGGGTCCACAAATGGAAACACAGATGGCCTATCATGCATACTGGATCTATAACAGAACTGGAAAAAACTGCCTTCAATAGGGGCATGTTCCCCCCAGGTTCTGTTTTGGGGAGAGGAATGTTGCATGATAGGCCTAGATCCATTTATGAGGGTTCATATTTGTATATGCTGTAATAGACTTTAGAATGGGACACTGTCTCTTTAAAAGGCTTGTAGGAGTAAAATACAAAAATAGCTTTAATTGTTCTAATGGCTAGGATAGATCTGGTATATCTACAGATCAGGGAGACAGGTTTGTTGACCCAGGAAATCATAACTCTTAGGCAAAACTGGATATCTAGCTTTCCATGACAGGAAGAAGTAATGGAAATGACCTAGGGGTCAGGGGTTAAGCCAAATGCATGAACCAGATGACACTGGGGTTGACATGAAACCTGACATGGAACCACAGTGACACCTACAGGGAAAGGTAAACTTTTGCACCCCATCACTCTGTGGGTGTGACTTGAAGATGACCAGCCTGTATGTGTAAGACACACATTTTGAACTCAGGGCAGTTGATTAACAGTTTAGCTGGGGGTCAGATAGCCTGTCCAGCTGGTATATACTTGAAGACCAGACGTATAAGTGTAGGTCTGGAAAAATCTCTTAAATTAGACCTAAGAGTGTAGACATTTTGACTTTTCACATACTGAACAGAAACTTCTGATTTTAAATCAGAATTTTTGGAAACCAAGCCTTTTCACCAAGGAAACACCTGAAGTATTTTTAAAAGGACATCCAGAGGAACTAACTTGGGATGCAAACTTTCTACAATCTGTTGCTTAAGGACTCATCTCTACAAGGATATTTAAAATCTTGTCTGGACTCTAACATCAAAACAAGATATAGTTTAAAATAACAGTATCTAGTGTTTTCTGTAACCCATCCAGTTTTGCTTTTGATATTTTCTACATTTCAAAGTTCTTCCAAACTGCAGACTTTTCTGTATTGCTTTTATTTTAAGTAAACTTTTATGATTTTCTTATCAACTCTGCCTTGGGGTCTGATTGTGTGATCTAACATTTTAACAGAAGGGTTTTTAAAAGACTGTGTGCCTTGAAAGATAGTACCGCTTGGCTATTGTACCCAACTACTTAGGCAAGATGTAGCCAGTGGCCGTGGTAGGATTCAAATACTGAAAGTAGTGCAGAGTCAAGGGAACTCAAAACTACAATTTACACCCTCCCACTGGGAAAAGAAAGGTGGGTAAGTCTTCCAGAACACATAAAACTGCTCATGAGTTCTTAAAAAGGGGGATACTCTCTGCGAACTGGAGGTCCTACAAGGCTGCCCGGGGGTTGGGGGCTAGGGGCTTGTGACACTGTCCACAGTCAAAACTTGTGAAACAAATGACAACTATGGATCACAAATTACACCTAGGTTGTATGCAACCTGCATAGTCTTCAGCCTCTCCCCTGCCAAAATGGAGAGGCCCAAACTATCCTCTTTTGGATGACCACAGGCAATCAGACCCACCAGTAAATGTTTGGTTTTGTCAAGATTTAGCTTCAGCCCACTGAGAGCCATCTGTAATGTAATTTCTATTGTAGTACTCTCAAGCACACTCAACCACCAGGGAACCTAGCCCAAGTTTCAGTGAAAGATATAGGTGGAATCATCGACATAGCAATGCAAACTGAAGCCATCCTTTCCGATCACCTCTCCTGGCGGAAGTAAAATCACCTTGAAAAACAGTAAGCAAAAAATGTAACCCTGAGAGACTCCACTGTCAATTTTAGATGGGGACAATCAAAAATGCCCTCAAACCTGACTGTTTGCAATTGCTGAAGAAAAACCAGAACCATGGAAACATGGCACCACCCACCTTAACAATCCTCTTCTTACATTCTAAAAGATCCACAAGTCACATGGTGTCAGATGTTGATGAAAGATCTAAAAGGACAAGGAAAGAAACCTCTCCTTTATCCCTTGCCTGGAGCACTTCATTCATAACCCTTACTAGGGCTGTCTTTGTGTTGTACCAAGGACAAAATAGCAACTGGAAGAACTCAAAGATGTTAAACTCCTCCAGGTGCTCTCTTAACCACACTGCTGCCATCTTCTCTGCCACATTCATTGTCAGATAAACACATATATATTGCAGATGCTGGCAGAGGACCACAACTGGTTTGGATTCATTGACCAGTAGGCACGTGTGAAAAGAGGTCGTAAAGACTGCAGTTCTGGACAGGGCCGTCAGATGCCAGTCATCTTGGTATGGGAACACATACTGGCCTTCCATCCAGTGAGACACAGCCACCACTGCTAATCATTTGGTAAAGATCTGAGGCACAGAGGATAAGCCAAAAGGCATGACATGAAATTGATAGTGCTTGCCCTCCAATAAATTAGAGATTCAGTATGTGGCAGCACCAAATCTTGATGTGAAGGCAAGCATCCTTCATATTTAGTGAGTACATCCAGTCCCACAGCCATAACAGAGGGAGCTGGGAATAAAGAGATACCATTCAAAACCTTATATATTGAATACATTAATTCAACCCCTTAGGTCCAGGACAGGAAACACATTTCTCATCCATTTGGGGGTCACAAATGACTGGGAAAAAACCTTGATTGAGTTAGGATAGAAATGAGAAAGGAAAAGTGTGGCCACCAGGAATTGAACCCAGACCCCTGGTAATACCTTTCCAGTGCTCTAACCATTAAGCTATGGGCTCACATGGTCAGCAGACCTTAGGCTAATCTGACAACACTTGAGAACGGAATTTGTGGGGATTTAAGCAAAGCCTAAGGCCTGCTGACCATGTGAGCCCATAGCACTGGAACTCCTGTTCTGACTTGGATTTTGCACACTGTGGAAAATAAACTCCATTTTGCATTAAGTTTTTTTGTGCTCTGTGATTTTTTTGCACACCACTTTATTGGACTGTGTTTAATGCGTGGAGGATTTCTGCCTCTGAGTTTGGTGCTAGGAAACGGCTGAGATGCTGGAGATGCAGTGGAGCTCTGGATTTTGCCCTTTCCTCCATGTCCACCTTTGAGCAGATCTTTGTGTCATCTGTGTCGAGGCAGATTTTGTCCGTGATGCCTTCTCCTAGGTCACAAACAAACACATTGCAAAGGACTGTGCCAATACTGACCCCTGTGTTACTCTATTTGTTACGTCCCTTATTTCTGAAACTTCCCATTAACCACTACTCTAGTCTTCTCTAAGCATGACTTTATGGTGAGCGGATCATGCCAAACCAAATGGATTACCTTCTTCATTGTGGTGACCAGGGGCATGGCAGAAATACATAGTCTATGTGGACTTTAGCAAGGCCTTTGATACTGTGGTGCATGACAAGATTCTGTACAAAGTACATCAGTGGGGTAATTTCAATTGGACAAGACCAAGACAGTCAGAGCTAGTCAGTGTCCATTCAATTTCTGTCCTGAAATTGCACCTGTGCCTCCAGACATTCAGGAGTCTTGATTAAACAGGGGGCAGTTCCTATTGCCTTGTAAACAGTGGTTCCTTGATGGGGGGAGGGCTCCTACCTCCTTCTAGATCATAAGGAGCAGGTTATTAATGGTAACACCTACTCCGGCATTAAACTTGGAATCATCAGATAGTATCTTATCACTCAGCTGGAGTCTCTGTTACATATTAACAGCTTGGTATAGGAGTCACAGTTTAAAGTTTTTGATTCTTAACTCCTACACTGTACTTTATATGCAGGCAGATAAGTTTGGAGTACACTCCACACTGCCCTTTATTTTCTTTAACTGGTTATATGCAGCTGTGCTGGTTTAAATTATGAAATGTTAATTGTGCCTGTTGCCAATGCATGACCAACAATGCTGTAAATTATTATCTGCTCATGGGACTAACTCAGTTGATCATAATTCACCTAAAGTGTTTTTACAACTGGAATTTGGGGTTAATCTGGGGCCACCTCCTAATAACAGGATTATGAGTAGACACCATGATGTGCAGACTATGCAACCAAACTATGGGTAAGCTCACTACAATGTAAATGTGAAACGTGAAGGGACTGAACCACCCAATAAAATTGAAAAAAGAGATAAAATATTTGAAAAAAGAAAAGGCTGTCATTGCCTATATACAGGGAACTCATCTCAATTACACAGAATATTAAAAACCTTAAAAGAGGCTGGGTGGGTCTGTCATTCCATTCTTCCTTCACATTGCATGCTTGCAGTGGTGCTGTACTTATGCAGAAAAAAAAACTACCTTTTGCAGCACAAAAAGTAGATTCAGATCAATCCAGAAGATGGATTTTGGTACAAAGTCAATTGTATAACCAACCTGTGGCACTCCTCAATTTATATGCTCCAAATTACAGTGTGATGACTCAAGGTTCTCTCAGGACATACTACTGAAAATCAGCCTGACAATACTAAAAAATCATGATACTATGAATTTGGCAACAGGTGTGGCAAGCTGCTGGCCTTTCAGCTTAAAAAAGCATAGGTTCTAAGCAGCATATTAGTGATATCTGACAGAAAGGGTACACTCTTACTAAGAAGGACATAAATTTAAAATTTGTGGAGTTTTACTCAACATTATATACTGTATGTATAAATATTCCAGAGACAACCACCAACAGAACACATATATTTTTATGCAGCCCTGCCTAGACCTGCCCAAGAAACAATGGACAAGCTGGACAATGCCATAACCAAACAAATGGTATTATCAGACATAAGTTCCATGTCCTCAGGAAAGGCCACAAGGCCTGACAGGCTCCCGTGGTAATTACATAAGAAATTAGCACCAGAACTGATGTGACCTTTAAATGATTCATTCAAGCGGAGATTTAAAAGTGAAAGGTTACCCAATTCATTCACTGAGGCCACAGTCACAGTCTCCCAAATCTCAACAAACCTAAAGACCAGGTGTCCTCTTATTGGTCAACATCACTCTAAAAATGCCAACTTCAAAATGTATGCTAAGTTGCTTGTGAGCAGACTAGATAAAGTTATCTGAGTTGATATCCTGCCATTAGGCAGGGTTTTTGAGAAGAATGGGTGCTCATATGAGTCTTCGTACCATAATGCAGGTGAGGTAAAGGTCAACAATATTCATCTGATTGTCCGATGGTGGTCTCACTCAATACTGAGAAAACTATCAACTGGATCAAGTGGGACCACCTCTGGAGGACAATGCAACAAATGAGTTTTGGAGCTTAATTCATGGAGCTGGCGAAGACCATCTATTTATGACCCATGTCCACAATACAAACTAATGCTTGGGTTTCTGATCAAATTCCTCTAGATACTGTTGAGTGACACAGCAGGGTTGCCCCCATTCCCTTACTATTTGATCTAGCCTTTAAACCACTGCCGTTATCCCAGAAAGATTTTTATTTTATTGGTGCCAGGAAAAACTTTTGCTCACAAGTGCCTTATTTCAAAGGTTCTGCATCAGAAAGGTTACAATGTGGCAGTACAGGTGGATATAATTTACATGATACAGAGGAATACAAAAATGCAGGAGTACACATAGAGTGGCCCAATTTTAAAACAGCCCTGAATTGCCACCAGGGCCTTACGTCAAAAAGTCAGAAGCAAGGAGTGACTTGAGACAATCCTTGCAGCGATCATGATTTTGTAAAGGTGCCTGCCACAAACCCCGATGTAAGTCCCTTGCATCAAATGCACCAAGTTAGACCAGCTATCCCCTGGTCTAACTTTGCACCATTGGGGGGTGCCAATTTACGGGGCTTGCACCAAAGCATTGGTACAAGCTGCTGTAAATTGTGAAAACTGCCACAACTGCACCAAATGTTATCAAATTTGGGCACAGTTGCAGCAGATGCATTCAGCACAATTGCACCAAACATTGGGGTTGAGGTAAGGATTGATGCAAGCCCTGCATCACCCTTTTAAAATCGGGCCCAGAGCACCATATCAAAAACTACAGTACAAACAGATAACATTCAAGCACTACACTGGTTACAAGTTAATGCAAGGGCGAAGTACAGATTTACAGTTTATGCTCGGGTAACGTGGGGTTTTCACTAAGGTATACATACAGGGAGCTTTTGAACTGGTGTAAGCTGGTCATTTATAAAGTGTAGGTGGTAGGTCATTCAGCCACTTACTTATCCTAGTCTCAAAGGAGCACTGACCCCAGTTGGTCCTACAGAAAGTTTCATTAACCTGTGGCTGTTCATACTTCAGGTGCAGTGCTGGTTATGTGAGAAGCTGAGGCAATGTTTTATATGGGGGGGGTGCTAAACCCAGGACAGCCTTTTTTTCCTAGCAAACAGGTCTGGAACTTTATTCTGCTTGCTAGGGGCAGCCAGTTGGTTTGTGCGTATAGGTCACAGATGTGGGTAAACTTGTCCACACCCAGGACAACTCTGCAAGCCTTGTTGCAGATGACTCTGACTCTGTTCATTACAGACTCACAGGCTGCAGAGGAAATGACACAGCCAAAATCAGTAAGTGATACGATGGAGCTTTTTACAATTAATTTTTACCAGGCTATCCACATGGGGGACAAAGGTGAAGGTATTATCTATAGAGCCCCAGGTATTTAAAGACTTCTAATTGTTCTAGCCTTGAGTCCATAACATTGTAGATGTTTGGGGGGAGGGAGAGATATTTTTCTTTGTGTGTGCTGCCGAACAGCACCGTATTCACCTTGTTGTAATTCAGGACTAGGCTATTGTTGGGGCACCAGGTTTCGACAGATGCAAAGTTACATTGTAGGGCAAGGGGCTTTCTGTCTTTGTTGCAGTGTCTAGAGAAAATGACTGGATCAGGCAATTGGCTGACAAATAGGCCAAATATTAGTGGCCCCAGAATAGAGCCTTAAGGCACAACAACTGAGACAATCCTTCCTGAAGAGGTAAGACCATCAGTTTTAACCTTCTTGATATGATTTATTAGATAGCGCTGGAACCATGACACAGTGTCTGATGACAGATCCAGGTTTAAAAGTTTTTGAAGCAAGAGTTTGTGACTGAAAAGGTCAAATGCCTTTCTTCAGTCAATATAAATTTCCACAACCACATCACCATTGTCCAGAGCCTCATAGAGGAAGTTAATGTATTCTACCAATGGCAGTTGTACCTGGAAGAATGTGGTATCAAACATGTCAAGACTGCTGTGTACCATCCCATAGAAAATGAGAAAGGTGAACACATTAATAAAGGGCCAGCCAAAAAGCACATAATTTGGGGAACCGCTTGCCATGCTGCAATACTCGGTTCACACTCCAGGCCTATGACATTGTTGCAAACCAGCAGGATCAGCTGGAAAGTCATCTGCATGGAAACTGCAAGCCTTCTGGAAGGGACAGGGTGTGTTGCCCACTCTGTCACTTCTCCCTGATGATCCTAGGTACAGTATACGTACAAGCATGGTGCACCACTGCTTGAGTCATACAGTGTCACCCCTGCCTCAGCATTCTTTGTGTACATGTAATCTTTGGGGCCCTGGCTGAGGCTGTGTACAGGGAAGGAGAAGTGTGGTAGAAAACTACAGGTAGTGCTATGATGATGGCACAAGGCATGCTTGAGCCCTGCACCTGTCACGCCAGCCCTTTAAGTGGTTGTGCTCTGGTGAGAAAGGGGGTAGGCCAACCTTTCCACTAGACTGCTACAAATGAGAAATCGCAAAGAACAGCTGGAGTGGTGGTGGTGGAGGATGGGACTGGGCAGAACAGAAGGAAGTTTCTGAACCAGGAAATGAGCATACCTGTAAAAGAAAGAAGAAAAAAACATTTAAATCAAACCTTACAAAATGGGCATTATTCCTATAGTACTTGCCACAAGGATATATTTTTCTATTCAATTGCCCTTCTATAAATATTCCATTGTAGAGTCATTATATTCACCAATACTGGAATGTCACCAACCCCCTTAATGGTGACACAGAACTTGCATTTGTGTCCGGATTGACTTAGTTTGCTTGGATCTCAGTTTTTGCCTAATGGTAGTAATCAGTGGCAGTGGTAGTGGCAGTGCATGAACTAAGTGTCTAGTGGGAGCAACTGTCTGCAGTGCAGGGGTATGATTGAGTGTGAGCCAAACACCTGTTGTGGGGAGGGGGCACGGTGCCTTGTGAAGAAGCATCTGCAGTATGCTCCACCTAGAATGGGTGAAAGGCAAACCATTAATTACTAGTAGGGCATGTCAGGCAGTCTGGGTGGAACTCAGGACTTTTCTTGCTGTATGTTTCTACGATTCACTGTTTCCATTGTGCCATGTCAGTCTGCAGCCTTACTGATCATCTCTATTCCATACAATCCAGTATCTGAGTCCTACCAATTGCCTTCAGGATAGTTCCCTGTTGGCATGTTAGCCAATTACAGATAGGCACCACCCATACGTGAGTTCCCCTCTCTGCTCTAGGGAATTTCCAGGATGGTACAATGCTCTCAGGGAGGAGTGCACAGCACAAACATTTATATTACAGAATCTATAGGACCAACATGATCCAGGGCCAGCAGAGCAGATCTTACAATGATTGGCTCAAGGCACTGAACATATACTTGCAGGAAACAAGACGAGAAAGGGGCGATATGATAGATACCTTCAGCGTCTGAAAAGAATAAACATGGTGAACTGCCAGGAACTATTTAGCATGAGTAACAGTTCAAAGGCACAGGGAATGAGTGGAAACTGATGTAATAGTAAGGTTCAGAAGGGATATGAGAACGTTTTCTATTGTACAGAAAGAGTGGTGGAACCATGGGACAATCTACCAGCCAAGCTGGTGGGTGGGTGCCAAAACCATAAATAGTTTCAAGCTTGTCTGAAACAGAGTGAAGGGCACACTAGTTACTCAGGGCAGTAATAGTACGGAGGGGAAAGGGGGTGGATAGTAAGGACTAGTATTGTACGGTAAGTAGGTCCCAAGGGATTTGACAGGAAACTATGGGCAGACTGGATGGACCACTGGCCTGTTTCAGCTGTCATTTATTTATGTTTCTATGAAACAGGTCTGAAAATGGAGAGTCGTTCCATGTGCTGCATAGTGGCCTGGGTCCTCGCTGATTCAGAACCCTGATTCTTTACTAGACCTCTGCCAGGTCATCTCAGGTGGTAATTAGCATCCACCTAGTCCCCAGATAATCTTCAGCTTAGTGGGCCATTGCTCTGCACTCCCTATATGCATGGAGGCAACTGGGTTAACACGTCAGACACTAGGCTGGAGGCAGAGCAGAGGTGCATCAAACATGATCTTTTCTGAAATTTGTTCAATACATAACTTATTTTGCTGGGTGGTGTGATGGCACCTGTCTTAGTACACAGTCTCAGATATAAAACTCTGTGGTGCTATGGCACTTGTCCCACACTCTTTGTGGACAAATGACTCTCTTGATACAGCAGCAGTCTCAAAATTGGTACGGACAAATGACTCTGTGGTGCTATGGCACTTATATACAGTTCTAGCTCTTGGAACTTGAAATCCCAGTCCCATTGCATTTCACAGCCCCAGTTGGGAATTACCTCTTCAACTAACTGGAAAGTCAGATACAAGCACCTGTACAAGGATGAGCAGGAACCACTTGGATCACTATTTCTACCCCCCACCCACCCACCTGCTCCCTTGGACACAAAGGTGTGGGTGTTCAACATAAGACACCATTGTCATGTCAGTCTATTACTGGACTCCAACTTCTCTTCAGTCTCCACTGCATCTCACCTTGCAGCTTTGCAGCTCACCCTGATGCCTACCCACAAGGGTCCGATACTCAACTCCCAGGGTCATGGCCATAAAGTCACACAGAGTATCCTACCATATCCTACCACCCAACACATAGCTGAGGCTCCCCATTGACCACTCACCTAAAATGGCAGCAACTCCCTCATTTTATATTCCTAAGCTTTTCCTAGAAACTACTGAAGATGTTAACCCTTTACTAACTACACAGTATTTATATTGCTTTAATAGCTATTCATCACACAGAGGTTTCAAAATAACATCCTTCCCTATTGGGGGGGGTGTTACCCATTCTGAAGTGTATGAGGAGTGGATGACTTCCTTATTACTCCCATCTCAACACACTATTAGATAATAATGAGGATCTAGATGCCCATCAAGTACCCCTTCAGGATTCATAACGATCACTAAGAGTCCCACAGCAACCCTCTCAGTTGGAGAACAACTGTACTTCTCTAAATGGATGGGGAACTAGGGTGGGGAAGATGTTATGTATCATATGTGTTAAATGCTATGTTTGAAATTAGAAAATATTGCAGCTGTGACTTTATAAATGTAAGCCCCTTAAAAGAGGTGCTTATACTCCCATCTTAGGCATCCCTTTCCCCTCCTACCCCTCCGCCCCGAGCTAGGAAATGGATTCATGCTCTGGGGGAAATTGGCTGCTAGATGCCTAAAAGTGGCAGCAGAGAGTAGGTTTTAGGGAGTACAGTATATAAGGGAGCAGACAGGAAGTATCGTGGCTTTTCCAGTCCAGGCATTAGGCCTGGGGATGGACGGGGGTGGCTGGAAGATTGAGGGGCAGATTAGGCAGACAAGTGAAGCAGCCTGGCAATCCAGGAGGGCCAGTGGGGGACCTCCCCCCAAAGCAAAGTCAGGTCGGCTTTGGGCAGTGCCATGGTTGACAAGGAGTGGGAGTATGGAGCTCCGTAGGAGGAAAGAATGTGTAGACAGGTCTTGCATCATTTGGGGGCAGGGAATGTAGGTGGCTTGTAGGCCAGGAAGAGTTAGGAGCCCTAGGGATCCCTGTAGGTGTATACCAGGTGCCAGGGCTGTGGTGGTAGTGACAGGGTCCCCACAGGAGGGAAGCTGGTGGCAGTGGCTCCCCTCATACCCTGTGTGGCAGGTCGTCCTGAGATAGAGGAAGCCAGGGGGACCCTTCACTCAGAATAAAGGCCCTGCTATGGAGGGGCAGGAAAAACAGCAAGTCAGAGCACCCTCCCCCCCACCATGTAGCAATAAACATAGATTTTTTTCAGCTTGGATTGGCAACTTACTATTTGGATTTCAAAAGGAGAGGAGGTCTCTTAGTATTCACCTCAGGGCCCTGCTGTGAAGTCACCCAGCTACCAACGTTGAGGTAGATCACCCATCAGCTGGGTCCTTACTCTAAACTGCAGCTGCCTCAAATTGCTTACCTTTATAGGGTACATCAGCCAAAAATTGGCTTAGTTAAGGTGTGGGCTCAGCCAATGTGCAGGTAGCTGTTGGGGAGCTAGTTAAATGAGAAAGCCATACTTCTCCATTTACAAACCAAATCCACTATTAACTGCTCACCCTTGCTCATTCAGAAACTATAAAAATGGGATTTTAAATGAGGGGTGCTATTGTGTATGGCATACGTCAATAAAAGCAGCAAGTCAGAGCACACCCTGATAGAGGCTGATGGAGGAGCAGGTCCTGGGACGCCAGTACATTGAGGTCTGGGTGAGTCACAGGCCATTTGGCAGACCTTGGAGGGCAGCCCTCATGCTGGAGCCTAATGTAAGCCCAAGCAGTGTAAAGGGGATGTGGGCCTGGCAGGAACCCCCAAGGAAGATGAACAGCACAAAAAAGAGCATTTGGGTCATCAGTAGGAGGCAGCACAACTTGTAGCATGGGGCCAGTAGTACTGGACTGGGGCCGGGTTTTGGGGCAGCTGCACCAGTGGGGCAGAGGAGAGGCTGAGCCAAGTGAGGTTTGGCATGTGATAAAATAGCACAGGTACAGTGCAAAGCTATAGGTTACAGGGCCTGGGTCATCAGGAAACATCCTGGTATTTCTTCTGAGGCGTGGGCTATCACCTAGGAGTCCAGGTGGGGGTGGCAGCTTGCTTTCCCACATCAGGATTTTGGGGGATGACCAATCCCAGTGAGTGGGTAACCCGGGAGTAAGGAAGGAAAAAAATTTGATTTACCAGATCCAGACAAGCCAGGAGACTGCAGGGATCTGAGTTAAATAGGTCCTGGGTAAAGCATATATATGAGATAGGGATAGACAGAGAGAGAGGGAGAGAGGGAGAAGGGGAGAGGGGGAGAGGAAGAGAGAGAGAGAGAGAGAGAAAACAAATAAACTAAACCAAAAAAAAAACTTACTTGTGACTGCTTTAATACTCATCGATTCTGCTGCCTTAAAATGTCAAACCAGTGTGTAAAAAGTGAATCAACCCCAGACCCTGTTAGTTAGTCCCCACCTGGGAACTTCCCTAGCTCTTTCACTCCTATTATGCTTTATCTTTCCCATCATCACCTTTTGTTTCACAGGTTCTCTCTTAATCTTACCATTTATCACTTCTTCTCCCTGAGTCTCCCCTTTCTTCTTTCCCCACATATATATATTTCTCATTTTACCTCCCCTCTATACTAACTTTGTTTTTTTTCTCTTTTAGATATTTCCGGAAGAAGACCTAAGGTCGAAACGTAGATTTTTAAGTCTATTTTCTATTTTCAGCGTGCATTTAATATAACCATTTTGTTTTGCTTTTAGACCACATGCTGACACAGCGCCTTGTTTTTGTTTTTTACAATTTGTATGCTACATTTGCTGTGATCCACTATGCCTAATCTGAAATCTCTTCTGAACTCTCTTCTGAACTCTCTACAATGCTCCTTCATTTCATCTATGTCTGCATTCCCTTCTCATATTTCTAAGTCTTCTCTTTAATTTTTTTCTGCCCTAAGACTAAACTCTGCAGTCACTTACAGTTTCTTTCCAAATGCTGTCACCTGGGTATTATTCCTAAAGGTTTCTGTTTGAAATTCCATCCTTGTTCATTTGGATCTGAGATACATGTTTCCTCTACTAATAAACTTTTGAAAACTTTCTCTAGGAAATGTATCACGCACACCATTCTCTCCATTAAAACACAGTGGATCTCTGTGGACAAAACCATTCAAAAGCAAAAGGATTTCCTGCAGCGAACGGCTCCACATAACCTTCCTTTTATTAAGCACTGCATCCAAAACCTTAACTCCACTCTCTTTCAGTTCCTCAAGGACACCAAATCTGCAAAACTCCAGTCTCTCACCCAGCAGATCAACAACCAACATGAGCACTCGAGTCAGACACAACACAACCTAACAATGTGGTATTTTGTATTCCTCCAGACCTTCCCCTGGCACAAGATGAGCAATCACTCCTTAGCAAAGGTCTCTCTTTTGTGCCCACACCCAGATATCTTGATGCACCTCAGGTTCAAGTTGATCTGCAGTGCTTCTATCATACAGTACGCCTTACAGCTCATTTTTCTAATGTGACTTCTCTTCCCACAGATGATGACAGTATCACCAGAACAATCAATGATATCAATCCCCAGCAAAGTGCATGCACACCCCCTCCAGGACATTTTGCTGCTGTTGATTATTTTGTTAACCAATGCATGGAAAACACCACTAACTTCAATCTTCATTGCAGGCACAATCATTCCAACCTGACACCTGGTGAGCTTGCAGCCCTCAGATCTCTACAATATAGGACTGACATTGTTATTAAACCAGCTGATAAGGGAGGTGCTGTTGTGGTCTGGCAAAAGGAGCTATACATCACTGAAGCCACACAGCAACTCTCTGACACTAGGTTTTATTCTTCTCTTCCACAGGACCCCACTGCTGGCTATCAGACTGAGGTCACCACTACCATCACCTCTGCTATTGAAAACAAAGAGCTCCCTGCTTCTGCTAAGAGACCCATAGTTCAGCATCCCCAGACATCCAGGTTTTATCTCCTTCCCAAAATCCACAAAACAGGTAACCCGGGTCATCCCATACTGTCTGCCTGCTCCTGCCCCACATCCCACATCTCTGCATTTTTGGACAGCCTCATGAGGCCCCTTCTTGAGTCCCTGCCCTCCTATGTTAAAGACACTAACCATGCTCTCTAGTTATTTGACAGGTTCAGATTCAGTGACTCTCATCAGCTCATCTTCACCATGGGCATCAAATCTCTTTACACAATGATCCCCCATGATGATGGTCTGACAGCTTTGCAGCATTTCTTGAATAAGCAGGAAGTCCAGCAGCCACCCACACACACACTAACTCGTCTGGCAGAGCTGGTTCTTACACTCTATGCTTTTTCTTTTAATAACAGTTTTTTTTAGCAGGTCAGTGGAGTTGCCATGGGTACCAAGATGGGTCCCAGCTTTACTAATCTGTTTGTGGGTTGGGTGGAGGAATGTTTTTTTCTCTCATTCACAGGGACTGTGCCTGAACTCTACAAACGTTACATTGATGACTGTGTGGGGGCCATCTTCTGCTCCAGGGAGACCCTCCAAGTCTTCCTTGACAAGTTTACCATGGCCCATCCTTCCCTTCAATACACTGTTGAAGTATCCTCCTCTACACTGCCTTTTCTGGATATCCAGCTGTCAATACAGAACACTGGTCTGAAAACATCAGTTTATTACAAACCCACTGACTCTCACAGTTTCCTCCTCCACAGTTCCTTCCATCCTAAACATGTCAAGAATGACCTGCCTTATTCACAGTTTCTTATACTTCGTAGGTTATGCAGTGAAGAGGATGATTTTGCTGAGCAGACCCAAATAATGCATAGTTTTTTTATCAACTGGGGATACCCTAAAAGCACAGTGGACAGAGCACTCTCCTGGGTCAGTAACATGCCCTGTAACCTTGACCCCTGCAGGATGGATACTGTCACACAAGAACAATGGCGAATTCCACTAGTGCTTCCTTTCCATCAGAGCATACCTTCTCTTCACAGGATCATCACCAGTAACTTTCCCATTTTGCAAACTGACCCTAACATTGGTGCTTCCTTTACAGAACCACCTATTGCCTCCTACCGCCGGCCATCTAACCTGCGGAATCTCCTGGTTAAAAGCAGCCTACCTACTCCTAGCAGTTCCTCCCTCCCAGATACCATACCTTGCAACAGTACTCGCTGCTACACCTGCAAATTTATTTTCAGTGTGACTGAGATTCGGGGGCCTACAGGTGTTTCTCACATCACCAAGGAGTTGTCATGCACCTCCACTAATGTGGTGTATTGTATTCTTTGCAGGAAGTGTACAGCTATTTACATCGGAGAAACTGGTAGGCGTCTTGCTGACCGTTTCAGGGAACATTACAGAGCAGTCAGGAATGGCAAAACTGCTAAACCCATTGAATCCCAGTTTATCTCCAGGAACCACAGTGTCAATGACCTTTCTGTTTGTGTCCTTCAGCAGGACTTCCGGGATCCTGACCGTAGAAAAAACATGGAAACCAAGCTGATCATCCACCTTTGCTCCCAGCAGCCCTCTGGTTTAAATGATAGACTTATTTTCCACTAACATCTTTCAGCCATCCCTTTTTTTTCCCCAAAGTCTATTTGTTTTTGTACTCATTTAATTTATTTTTCATTTTCACCATACGTCTCCATCTCTGTCTCCTTCCCACACATTTGTCACCTTTCAGCCTTCTTACTAGGCCCTGTTAATTAGTCCCCACCTGGGAACTTCCCCAGCTCTTTCACTCCTATTATGCTTTATCTTTCCCATCATCACCTTTTTTGTTTCACAGATTCTCTCTTAATCTTACCATTTATCACTTCTTCTCCCTGAGCCTCCCCTTTCTTCTTTCCCCACATATATATATTTCTCATTTTACCTCCCCTCTACACTAACTTTGTTATTTTTCTTTTAGATATTTCCGGAAGAAGACCTAAGGTCGAAACGTAGATTTTTTACTCTATTTTCTACTTTCAGCGTGCATTTAATATAACTATTTTATTTTGCTTTTAGATTACATGCTGACGCAGCACCTTGTTTTTGTTTTTTACAATTTGTAACCCCATGGAGCTGCTTTATTCATTTAAGATGAAATATCTGACCCTTGCATTGCTGGGAATCATTGGTGGTGCTGGAGCAAAAATAAAGAAGGCAGTTTGGGAGGAAATAGTAGTACAGTGCCTTATTTAAACTGAGAGGGGGAAGAAAATGAAATGAAATCCTTCTTTTCCCCTTTATATTCAATCAGATTAATTTCTCATGAGTTGCCTTCCAGCTAAGGCTGTCATCCTGCCAGTGGTGGACCTGATGGGGCTCAAGGGACAGTAGAGGTACAGAGTGGAGTTCCTGGTCTGGTGTGCAGCCTTCGGGATGGAAAAAGACACTAGAATGTGAGGGTAATGGATGAGCATGCAGGGGTACTGAAGACGCCAGACAGGTAGGATTCAACTTTCCCTGCCTTATTTAAAGTACACTGCTGTAGCATGTTAGCTCTTGAGGGTGCTCCTTCTCTATTGCCCTAGACTATCTACAAAAGAAGTTTATGCCCATAGACAGGGGCATGGAGGGGGGGAGTACACTGTGGGGGCTTGTACGGGATGTTTTCCCAACCCCTGAAACAGCACTGGACCCCAAGCCTTGTGGTCCAGCATATTGCTAGGCTTCCCAGCCCACTTAGGGCATGTTGCACAGTAAGAATAGCTGTGGAAGTAGGCCAGGAGCAGGCATATGCCTCAGCCTGCTGGTGCAGATGTGTGCATGTGACTCACTGGTCACATGACCCTCAAGCTGGGTTCTGATTGGAAGATGGCCAAAAAGGAGCTACAACAGCTGCAAACAGAGGAGCCATCTTAGGGAGATCAGAGAGAGTAGAGCTAAGAGAGTGAAAACCAGCAGCAGCAGCAGGAAAAAAAATGCCCGAAAAGGGAAAGAAAGAGAGACTACTTTTCCTGAGCACATCTATGGTTAGATAAGTGAACTGGGCTGCCCATATTTAAAGCCAATGTATATTTGAGCCATCTGGTTAAGCTGTGAGAACTGGGAAGGGGAGAGACTGAACTCAAGCATCCACCATGGATTAGCAGCATGTTGTGGCAGGGGGAAATGCAGAGAGACCCAAAGTGACCCCACAGGAGAAACCCCTGGCTACGGTTCCTGCCTCACTGCTCTCCAGGCTCTGGTAAGCTGGGGAGAAGGGAAAGAAAATGAACGTTGTGTGAGGTGTGGGTTTATAGGGGAAGTGGTTGCCAGGTTGTCTATATGCCCATATTGCATAGGCAGGCTGCCAGTTCTGAACTTGGGAATGTTTGCTCCCAGTTCCTCCACCAGCTCTTTTATACCATAGTTACCACCTAGTGGGGATTCAGTGGGGTTTGAGAGACTGCCCCTGGGAGAAAGCACCTGAGCCCAGGTGGATGAGACCCGAAGCGAATCTCAGGATGTGATTGTGGAGGCAGTAGAGGAAGAGGGTGCAGGTGCACCAGAAAAAGAAAAAGGTGATGGGGAGCACAGCAGCCTGCCCCACTCCCCGCCACCGGCTACTTTCTGTCCCAGTGGCAGAGGGAAGGCAGGGGCCTTAGAAAACTGGTTGGGAATCCTACAGGACCCGGGGGAGCCTCACCATGGCCCCTGTCCGACGGTAGCCCACAGGCTCTGTTGAGCAAGTCGGAGCCTGCTTCAGGAGCCAGAAGTAAAATGCAGCCTATAGGGAGTGGCTCGATGCCTGGTCCTGCACCAGCATCAGCCAGAGGGAGCGTTGGTGTTCAAAAAGATGTAGAGGAGCTGGATGAAGAGAAATATGTTGGTAGCTAGCTTCAGTTCCAGTAATATATGGTGGTAAGGGGGCCGGCCCAATGGCACTGAGGGCTGAGGCGCTGGATGCCTTACCTCACACCACGCCGGCGACCCGTGTTTGGGAACGAGCACAGGCCACTGGGGTTCAGCGAGGTGGAGAAGGATCGAGCTTCCTTTGAACTGCTCTCCTTCTCCAGGGAGGGGAGACACCAGCAGTCGGTGCACTACTGGCACCTAGTGGAGGCTGGGGGCTGGTGCGCCAATGCTACAGCAGGGGAAGGCGAGGCAGACGCTTGGAGGAATGCATATGGGAGTGTGCGCGTTCACTCCTTGTGGTGTCATTGCACATCCTTGCCTTAGGGGGGAAAAAGAACATTGGAGGAAAAAGGGTCCTGACATGCTCAATGGAGGCCGAGCCCCGTAGGCACTGCCCTTGCGACTAGCAGCAATACCCCTCCAGCGCCAAATCTGTGAGAAGAGGCAGATCGAGGGATCCCTGCCACCCCGCCATGAGGGGCTAAGCTGTGGGGCAGCTGGAGGAAGAGCTGCGAGTGGGGGACAGGGCTGGGGGATCTGGCATGAGGTACTGCCATCAGGGACCAGTAGGATAAACAAACTAACAAAAAAAATATATATATATGGTGGTAAGGGCCATCCCTAGGCCTTACCATCACCCTGTTATCACCTTTCCAGATAACACACCACAGCTTCCTGGTCTGGGTTAAGACCCTCCAGACCCAGATGGATGGGTTGAACCCAACTAACCCATTGAATGTGAACTATTGATGAGGGACATGGCTACCCATGGGACAATCCAGAAGGACCAGTGTGAGGGACCTGCCAGAATGGAGCCAGGCAAAAAGGTGGGTCCACAGGAGGCTACGAGTAGAGTATCCTCAGTTGAACTATCCTTATTTGCTGGAACAGATTTGGGACATTATCAAGGAGATGCAGGAGAACTGGATCTTTAAGGAGGTGGTGGAATGCTTAAAGAGTCATCCAGGTGGAGGAGATGCCCCATCTCAACAGCTGTTCCAGCAGGCGCGGTCGATGTGTCGCACAGGGACTTATTCTGGTCTAACTTTGTTCAAGCATTTTGCTTTGGTCCAGGACTTGGCTGGGACTCAGACCAAATATTATTTTCTGGACAGGGATTCCTTTGAGATGTGACCACCAAGCCAGACCCAGACTATTATTTTCCAGGCGGGGGCCAGCAACCTACACCTTCTGGTTTGGAAACATATGGACTGCGCCAGGACAATTACTCTATGGAGCTGATTTGTGGTGATTGCATACAGTTTGTTTTCTTAAAATCAAGCTCATAATTAAAAACATTATAACATTGATGTTATGATCATGACAAAACATGTTTGAGAGACTGGTGAGAGTATGTGTGTGTGAATGTGTGAGTAAGTGGCTTGGATTGCACACAGCGAAACTTGTTTTAAAATTTGGTGGGAGACATTTGTGGATAGCTAACCTGTATCTACCTCATTATTGTTGTTTGCAGATTCTCAATATTGAAAAGTTTAATCATCATGAGAAATGACTGCAATTGTTGTTAAAGAAATAATGAAGGTTATTGCTAACCAGTTAGATTATCTCCTGGCGCAGGTAGGTTTTAGGGCTTTTAGAAATTTATTAGCTAGGAAGGTAGACTGGGTGGTGTCAGCAGCGAGGCATGGTGTGTCTAATGCCAGAAGGCTGGGGAGTGCGCATATCCAGTCTGATTGGAGAAGACTATCACTGGGCCCTTGCCATTATTCCCAGGATGGAATGATTTCCTGGGTGGGGGAAGAGTGTAAGCACCCATTAAAAAAGGGGCTTATACTCCCATCTTAGGCATCCCTTTCCCACTCCTACCCTCCCTCCCCCTGAGTTAGGAAATGGGGTAGTGCTCTGGGGGAAATTGGCTGCTGGATGCCTCAAGGTGGCAGCAGAGAGCAGGTTTCAGAGAGTATATAAGGGAGCAGACAGGAATTATTGTGGCCTTTCCAGCCCAGGCATTAGGCCTGGGGCTGGAGGAGGGTGTCTGGAAGTGCAGAGATAGAGGAGCAGATTAGGTGAGCAAGTGAGGGAGTTTGGTGGTCTGGGAGGGCCAGAGGGAGATCTCCCCCCAAAGTAAAGTCAGGACGGCTTTGGGCAGCGTCATGCTCGATGAGGAGTGGGGGTATGGAGCTCCATGGGGGAAAGAATATGTAGCCAGGTCCTACATCATTTGGGGGCAGGGAATGTGTGTGTCTTGTAGGCCAGGAAGAGTCAAGAGCCCTAGGGATCCCTGTAGGTGTATCTTAGGTCACCAGGGCTGTGGGGGCAGTGGCAGGCAGGAGTGACGCTGGTGGCAATGGATCCCTTCATACCTGGTGTGGCAGGGTGGCCTGGGGTAGAGGAAGCCAGAGGAGTTCTTCACCCAGAATATGGGGCCTGCTATGGAGAGGCAGGTCCTGGGGTGCCAGTACATTGAGGTCCTGGCAGGTCACAGGCTGTTTGGCAGACCTTGGAGGGAACCCCTCATGCTGGAACTTAACGTAAGCCAGGCTGTATAAAGGGGATGTGGGTCTGGCAGGGACCCTCAGGGAAGATGAACAGCACAAACTAGAGCATTTGGGCCATCAGTAGGCGGCAGCATAGCCTGTAACATGGGGCCGGTAGTACTGGAGAAGGGTCAGGTTTTGGGAGCTCTGCACCAGTGGGGCAGAGGAAAGGCTGAGCCAAGTGAAGTTTGGCAGGTGCTAAAGTAGCACAGGTATGGTGCAAAGCAGTGGGTTACAGGGCCTGGGTCATCAGGAAAAATTCTGGTATTTCCTCTGAGGTATGGGCCACCACCTAGAGGGTCCAGGTGGAGGAGGCAGCTCACTTTCCCAGATCAAGATTTTGGGGGATGACCAGTGCCAGTGAGCGGGTAACCCAGGAGTAAGGCAGGAAAAGGTTTGATTTACCAGATCCAGATAAGCCAGGAGACTGCAGGGATCTGAGTTGAAGAGGTCTTGGGGGTAGGGAAAGGGGGAGAGAGAGAGAGAGAGAGAGAGAGAGGGGGGAGAGAAGAAGTGAGGGACAGAGAGAGAGAGAGAAATAAGTAAAATACAAGTAAAGCGCTAAGTCGAGCAGCAATGGATTCATAGACAAGCCTTTCTATGCATAAAATTGGCTACACTGCTGCTGTGGGAGGTTTCCAGAAGGTGCTTCTGTTTGTCTGTGAAGAAGATATGACTGAACTATTCCCAAGTACCATACTGAGTCATCTTAAGAACGCTTATCTATTAATCCATTGTTGCTCCACTTAGCACTTTACTTGTATTCTACTTCATGTTAATGTACTCTCACACTATTTTGTATTCAACTGTTGTCTCAGTGTATTCAATGTAAAATATGTTGTTTATATATTCATGTAGTATTCCTCACCTAATGTAATTTGAATGTATCTGTTTTATCCATTGTCTGTATTACCCATGTGACATCTTTATGGCCCGAGTTGTGCCTGAAAACTGTCCTTTGGGTCAGAGCACCTACCCGGTAACCAGATAAATAAATAAAAGACTATTGCAAAGAGATTGCTGAATGACAAAGGAGATATGCACCAGAGTAAGGATATCTGCTTATCAATATGTAAATAAAGACTAGTCAGTTTTGTCAGTACTCTGTTGTGCATTATTAATAGCACAAAATTGACAAGAATAAGAACAAACTGATAATCATAATGCAAGTATCACCCCTGACTGACACTAATAATAGGTCTCCTCTTGGAAACATCACACAAAAAATCAACACAGATGCCTAACCTTGCCCAGAAGCAATGTCTATATTACTTACTGGCACGAATTAAAGTTCTTGGAACAGTCAAGAGATGTAATCTATGTGATTGAACTTTGAACTTTACCTGCAACACGTTCTTTTCAGACAGATACATGCCTACAGCTAGCCTATTTCTGCAGGGAGACCCAGGTGATATTTTCTGTATAAGGAAGTCTAGCAGCATGTTTCATTTTCCTCGTGGCGTGTTTAACATCAAATCATTAATAGCACTGAGGCATCAAGGTGCAGATACAACACCTCTTTGGAAATGATATGTGGCCTCTCATACAGTATGCTATCCTCTTGCGCGAATAAACTGCGCATAAAATACTTTGGTATGCTGTGTATGCAAGTACTACATGAATGTGAGTTCAATACTTTTCTTCAGCCCAGGCACTAGAAGTATTTAACTAAAGTATCAATTGTACTGAGATGTGCCAAAGCTCAAAATGGCTAGTTTTTCAGTGGAGCTATATGTTGTTTACTATTGTGTGGTATTTGGTTGTACCAGAAATCAATCTGTTGTTTATAATAGTGAGGCAAGCTTTTATCCTAGGAACCTGTGTGATCTTTGCCAGAAAATGTTCTGTTTTTTTCTCATACTAGGACTTGCTGCAGCGAGACACGGAGTGTTGGAGTGATGTGCCCTGACCTCCAGAAGAAGGTCAGGAGATGAGCTGCAGCATTTTGGGCTAGCTGAAAGGGTCGAAACTGGCCAGAGGGCAGGCTCTTGTAGTGGTCACTACAGTGCTTGAGGCACTTAGCAACAGAAACCTCCACTAGTGTAGTGTTCAAGAATGGGACGCAGTCTGGCAACTGTAAACAGCAACCGTTATAAAACAGGGAACTAATTTTGAGGAATCTGATTGGTCGATAACCATGCATTTTAGAAGGGTCTAATGCACAGACAAAAATTAAAACAAACACCACTGCCTTACAACATGGGCTTTGTCACTACATCTGGTTTAGAACATTAAGATTTTTTAAAACAGCAATTTTTTTCTTTCCTGTACAGAACAGCTCCATGTTCTTCTTGACAGTCTATTCAGCTCAATACCATCTGGATCCACATAAAAAAACTGTGTCCATGACCACTGGCACCACCCAAAAATTGGCCAGACTCCCAGCTCTGCCCGTCTTCTCCACCTTGGATGGCACCCCTCTTGAAGTGGTTCATTCATACAGATTTCTCAGTGTGTGGCTAGACAGCAGACTTAACTTCTCTGCCCACATTGATGCCATCCCCGGCAAGCTCCACCCCAAACTTAGTGCCTTGTACTGCAATAAAGATTGTCTGTCTCCACAGGTACGCTGTGAGCTTGTCACCAAAATGGTGCTCCCAGTCTTTGACTATGCAGACATGGTCTATGGCACTGCTCCTGTGCCTCTTTTGCCAGACTGGATAGCCTCTGCAGCACCTTCTGTTGATCTGTTACCAATTCCCCCTCTAGTACCCACTTGTTCACTCTACTCCTCCCTATTCATTCTTCCTCTAACTTCACATTGTCAGAAGCACTGTGCCTCATTCATATTCAAATAGTGGTTTGAGCCCCTTTCCGTTTACCTCTCCTCACTTGTCTCCTCCATTCCTTAAGCCTCCTACTCCTTCCACTCCAGAGATCTTCATACATTCGTCAGTCCTCATCCCTGCTCATCTGCTGGGCAATCAGTCTTTTCTTGTCATCTCCTTTTGCTCTGGAACCTACTCCCATTCTCCCTCCAGTTCACTACCTCCCCTGTTTCCATCAGGTACGAGCTAAAATGCTGTCCCTCCCCCACCTGCTGCTGTTTCCCTCTACCTGACTGCCCCCTTATATTTGCCTCCTAACCTGGTACGGGGGTGCCTGAATTGCCTGATTATTGCTGCTCCCTCGAATGGTACTCACTCCTGTTGTAACCATGTACTCTATTACACTATTGTGTTTTTATTTATGTCTGTACAACACTATGATCAATTTGGAATAGCGTTTTATAAATACAATTTGCTATGCTCTGCTTGCTTGCTTTACTGTAACAGTGAATTGTGTCAGTGCTATGCTTTTAATTGTACCGTGTACATGCTATGTATTTGCCTCACCTGTTCCCTTCCCTCAGGTTGTGCCTGGAAATGAACCTTGGCTCTGCCAGCCTTTTCCAGTCACCAATTTTCAAATAAATAAATCTGTACAAGTGCCAAACACATTAATATAGCCTCAAATAAGTAACCATTGCTTTTTTGGTGATTTTTGTACATTCTTATGACAAAAGTCACCAATCGGCTGGCCATCCACTCACTCCCAGAAATACAATATTGACCTTTTAGAAAAAAAAAAAACTTTAAAGTTTATGTTAGGCTTCTTTTTTATTGTTTAGTTTGTCAGGCAGCCACCACTCACCCACCCATGTCCTTTGTTGCTGGTAGTATGTATCACACTCCGAAGTACAAACTGCTGGCTGTGAGAGCGGAATTAGTGACACACACCATCAGTGCATTCTTCTGCCCAGCCCTACACTTGCTCCTGGCCACTCCAGGCACACGCTCCCACCCACTCCAAGACTGTTTTCTGAAGTCCTGATCCTGAGCAGCCACTTGTCATTCTTCTTAGCCTCCAAAGTATTTGAGAAAAATAAAGCACTTGCCAGTAGCCTTTTTTTGTTTTCCTTAACAGCCAGCATTTCCCCATGGTAGTGCTCTGGTCCCAACTGATGACCTCTGGCCTTGCAGTCCTCAATTTTCCTCTGTGTCATGAAGGTACATCTACACATTACTATAGCTGTGATGTAAATACCAATTTATTTAAGAAATTAGTGTGGGGGGTTGAGGAAACAATGACAACCAAATGCCGTCCCTCCCCCACCTGCTGCTGTTTCCCTCTACCTGACTGCCCCCTTATATTTGCCTTGCCAGTGTCAGTGGCTCAGTAGGTAACACACTCGCCTCTGAGGCCGGGAGATCAGAGGGCTGTAGGTTCAGTTCCCACATCTGGCACTTGAGTTAATATCCCAGTACTGACATTGAAGTGCAGCATGAGAGGGGTGCTGCACTTCTGAGGTGCCGTCTTTCGGATGAGACATTAAACCGAGGTTCCATCTGCCTGGATTGGTGGTAGTTCAGGTGGATGTTAAAGATCCCATGGCACTTATCGAAAAGAGTAGAGGAAGACTTTATTAAAGAAATCATACAGTACAAAACTCAAAATCACACATAGCAATAACAATTACAAGCTGTTCCCATAGGAACCATAATAAACAAATACAATAAAAAGGAAAGGACAAGCCTTGACGAGAGTCTTCAAGTAATTGGAAAGTCATTGTCAGTAATCCAGGGCAAATTCCACCAAATAGCCTGCAAACAGATCCTACTGAGACTTTTAGATTCAGAAAAATAAACTTCCAGTAGGGATTTGAAAATATTACCATACAAATCATAATAAGAAAGTTCATGCTGTTGAAGAGTGAACAAACATCTAGAATGCTAGATAAACCATTTGATAACAGCAAAAATTACAGTCAATGTACTTGTGTCCCAAATATCCCAGTTGCTAAGATAACTACCATACATAAGTGCAGGATATGTAAGTTGTAGAAAAAAAGAAAGATGGGACTTGTCATATAGGAAGTTCCAAAAATCAACAATATAAGTACAAGTAAAATACAAATGCAGAAGGGTTTTCTGGTTGATTAATGCACCGAGGTCTAGAACAAATATGTTCCTCCACCCATTTATGCTTTTGATTAGCCTTTACATTTAGTTTTTCGTGACAATTAAGCCAGTGATGATCTTTAAATTTTTGTGGGATTCTCTTCTCATTCAGAAAGATTAATAAGGCCTCTTTATGTGTTATCAGACATTTTGGAAAGATGTCCAACTCACTAAAATGATTCTCCAGAACAAATGCATATAACTGTTTTTTAGATTTTGAGATCACAAATCTACTAGTGACCCCCCATGACCGAAGCTTGACAAGGACCTCACGCAATTGCAGTGGAGAAGTGGCTACCTGCTTAATGTGATGTAAATTACCCAAATCCAAAGCTACAAACCAGGGTGATATGGTTTGAATAAAAAAAACACACCAGTATTTATCAGGAGAAATAAACAAAGGTTTCAAATTAGCATACAAAAACTAACAGAAAAAAAACAATACAGGGTTAATCATTTGTTGTTCACCTTGATTGCGAGGTAAATATAATACATTTCTTTTGATGGGATTCAGATGACTGCCCCAGAAGGACTGGAAAAATAGGCTATACAATTTAACCTCCCTTGACTTGGGAACAGGAAAAACAGAACTAAGAAACAAAAAAAGAGGCACCAATTAAGTCCATATCAAATAAACATGTTTGCAATAACTCATTTTGGTCTTATTCCAATTGTGAACCATTTGCGATCCAATTAATAATTTTTTGTCCCAGTTTGCAATATCCATTTGGGGTGACCCATACTCAATGCCTAAGATTTTTAAAGGACCTAATGTATAAGGGAGACCAGCTATGTGATCAGTAGGAACAATCTGACCACCCAGGGTCTTCCCAGTACTTTTTGATAGGTTCAAACTAGTTATTGAAAATGTACCATATGTGGTACAAACAGTCAGTGCCATTTCAGCAGACTGGGTATTCCCAACCAAAAGAACTACATCATCCGCATAGGCCAAGGCAGTATAAGGAACCGTAAAATTCGATATCTGAATTGGAGCAATACCGGGTGTGGAACTGAGAAGCCTTAATAAAGGACCTATACTAAATACATGTAAAAGGGGACTGATCGGACACCCTTGCTGAACACCTTTCTTAATAGGAACATGAGGGCCTAAAATCCATTAATACAGGGGCGAACAGTGGCAGTACGATAAAGGGCACCATAGCCATGGTATAAAAGTAGCAGGAATACCGTAATGGCGTAGTACATGCCATAGGAAGACATGCGTCAAATTATCAAAGGCTTGCCTCTGGTCTAGGGAAAGCACATAACCATCCAGTGGGGAAACAGAATCATGAAAAAATAGATCCCGTAATAAAAGTAGTTGATCTGTTATTGAGTTCCCACGTACAGTACAAGATTGTGCCGGAGAAATCAAGAACTGTGCCACTGTTAACAGCCTTGTGTTCAAAAGTTTGGAAAGAACTTTAAAATCAGTATTCAAGAGGCTAATAGGCCTCCAGTTAGATAGATCCAATTTATCACCTTTAGTCTTAAAGATAAAAATGAGAATTCTTGTAGTCATCTTAAAAGGGACATTTTGAGTCTGCACAATAAAATTATAAACTGAGGTTAGTTCTTCCAAAAGCTCACCATGTAAAAGATGGAAAATGTCAGAGGTGAGGCCATCCAGACCAGGGGCTTTACCTTTAGATAAATATTGAATGGCAGTGGCAACTTCCTGGGCCTGAAAAGGAGCCATTAAGCCTAAAAGCTGATTTTGCGGTGCCTGGGGAACCTGAATTTTACCAAAAAAAGAAACAAAATCTAGAGGCTGAACAGGTTGGGCAGTAAATAAAGAAGCAGCACAGGCAGATGCAATGCATAAAGCACTACCCTGCTCAGTGTAGGCCACCCCTTGTTGGTCATAAAGAGTGGAAATAGATTTAGCCTGTACCTACTCCTGCTGGCTAAGTAAGGGACAAGTGGTAGCAAATGGTCCCTGTGTACCATGTTGCTGCTGTGACTGAAGATCTACAGACAAATTTAAATGATATCGCATCATCTTCTTCTGAAAATGCGCAATCTGGGCCGAAAAATCATGTCGGGTAAGTTGTGAGAGGGAATACAAGTGTAGTAGCTGTTTTCTGTCCTGTAAATACAAAAAATAAGTCCCCTTCCTAAAGCATCTGCCATGGGATATAAGTAGGGAGCGCAGGTCTGATTTAGTTTCCATCCACCAAACCACTGGATCATCATATAAGGAATACAAGGATTTCCTACAGGCCAAAAAAGTGGAGATGAGCTGTGGAAAATCAGCTTGCTGCAAAAGTCTAGAATTGAATCTCCAGTATCCGGGTCCCATAGGAGCAACTGCTTTGCCCAAGGAAGCCTTCAAAAGCCTATGGTTAGAATAAGCAGTTGGTTCCACAGAGACAGTCTGGAGTAACAAAGAAATAGACAGAAACAAAAAATCAATACGGGTAGATAATGTCCCTTTAAAAAAAGTTCGCTCCCGCACACCTGTATGTGAAAAAACAGCATCCTTGAGACGAGCATCTCGCACAGCCTTATTCAATACAGCCATATCAACAAATAATTTTCCCGTCGAGGTTGTGGTACCCCAATCCCACTTACTCAATCCGCAATTAAAATCACCTCCCCAAATGACATAATGAGCAATATGCAGAAAGGGACTGATTTGTTGAAAAAGAAGTGTACGCTCTGCTTTAGTCTGGGGCGCATAAGTGTTAATTACTCGAAAAAGGACTGTGTCCAAAATGAAATCAGGTAACAATACTCTACCAGGGACGAGGTCCAACACCCGAACAACAGTAGGCCGAATATGGTGAAAAAGGATACCTACCCCCATGCGAAGTTCTGGGCCAATCGACCAAAATGAAATCCCCGAAAGTCATGCTTTAGTGGAGAGAGTAAGTTCTACAGTAGTGTGAAGCCTAGTATCTTGTAAAAGAAAGACTCCGGGAGGGAAAGTCTGTAAAAATGAAAACACTGCACTCCGTTTAACTGCATTCTTAATACTATTGATGTTAGACGTCAAAATTAAGAATGGAGGGGGAAAACACATTTTGTAAAAAATACAGGGGAGGCTAAATCAACGCTTTTTCTTCCTGGGTTTCCCTTTCCGATGTGAGGGTTGTGAGGGGTTTTCGCCCTCATCAGGTATCAATAAATCAGAAGTATCTTTGGGTAGAATAGAATCTGCTGAGGAACACATTGAATCAGTGTCAGAGTGATCAGCATCCAAAAAAACTGAAAATCTATTAGAGGAATCATGCAGTGAATTTTTAGATATCTTAGGGGTAGACAGGACCCCAGTAGACCTTTTTCTGCTGGACATTCTCCTTTCAGGAGGACCCTCAACTTCATGGGGGGGGGCATGGAGCCAGGTAGAACCTCAGTAACACTGGTGGGTACTGAGGCAGCTTGCAAAACAGGGGAGTGTTCTGGAGGTTCTACAAATGGAGGAGGAGAAGTCTCCTGCAAAACCGGAACAGTAGAAACAGGCAACTTAGAAGGAGGAGCGTCCTCAGCTAACCGTGTGGTTGATGCTTTATTAAATTCCCTCTGAGCTAAAGTAACTAAGAGATGCTGCTCCTCCCCATCAGCAGAAGAGGATTTCTTATGAGCTGCCTCAGGACAGGCCACCTAAACGTGTCCTTCTTTCCCACAAAGGTTACAACGAACCGAGTTTGAACATTGACCACTAAGATGACCAGTCTTATGACAAAGGGAACATTTCATCTGGCCACAAGCATTACTAATGTGACCTGGGAGCCCACATTTATAACAAGTCTTGGGCTGACCAGAATAAAATAGAACACCTCTATCCCTTCCTAGAAAAAAACTATTAGGGAGATGGCAGAGACCCCCACCCTCTGAGTGTAAAATCACTTTAATTCTCCATCCTCCAGTCCAGATTCCCTCAGAGTCAAATATAGCCTCTGGATGACCAGTTACAGTGCAACGTTGTTTAAGCCAAAACAGCAAATCGGTAACACTGACCCCTTCACTTCAGAAGAGAACTGTAATGGTTTTGTGAGCAGGCCTGGTAAGAGGAAGAGGAAGAACCTCAAAAGGGGCCCACAAAGGGGTGGCCTTTACCTGGTGATAACGTGCCCAGAATTTGTCAAGGCCACTCCCCAGTTTAAAACTGACATCAAATACATTCTCACCCGACACATGAATTAGGGCATACAATTCAGAAACATGAAAATTTAAACTGCTTTTCAATAATGTACAACCCACATAAACCCTATCAGGAAAGGTATCTAGACCCCCTTTATATATGAGGTGAACAGCATTATGGCATTTAGCCGAAGGAGCAGAATTAGGAAAAAGGGAGGCAAAAGGCCAAAGGGTTTTAGAAGGGGCCGAAGGGGGGGGGGCTGCTCCTCCGCACCATGAGAGGCCTGTGGAAAATTCCTAACATCAGCTGGAATATTTCTAGGTATATCTGAAAAGTCAGAAATGTCTCTAAGTTCAGCTGCCTCCACCTCACGTAGTGGAGAACTAGCCCTTATTGTACTAAGCGGCTGTAAAACTGAGGTTTGAGAAAGTTCCAAATCCGAAGGCAAGTGGAGAGGAGAATGCTGTAAATTGTCCATAGCTGGAGAAGGTTCCTGCTCAGGAGTGGGCTTAGGTAAAGCAGGTAGAGAAACCCCAACAGTTAATGCAGTAGCTACAGTCTCAGGGTTAGTACTTACAGTTTCTGGTATAGTATGAGTAGAAGGAGAAGGCGATAGCTTGACTCCCGGAATTTTAATGGGCGCAAAGCCCGAGATCCAAGACCCAGTATCAAGGGAGCGCACCCAGCCTGCAGCCTGCAACGAGTCTTCCACAGTCCAGGGACCTCTTTCCACAACAGGAGCATTAGCCCAACTAAGTTTGCTAGGGCACCCTTTATGAGTAACTCACTCCATGCGAGGTTTGTCCTGTGCAGCGCTGAAAGAAAAAACAGTAGCAGCAGCTTGGTCCTGTCCTGAGCGGTGAAAAACTACGCTCGGCTCAGTCCAAATCTCCGTTTGGTCCGTATCCATGGAAACCAACTGTTTAGCATCAACAACAAGTCCCGAAGCCCCAGCCATAGTCGCCGAACATTTTGATTGAAAACACTCCAAAAGTTCATTTTTTTTAGTAAATACTGACGTTCTTCCAACTGCAACAGCTTTTGCAGCTCAACGGTAGGAGACTCTACAGTAGGCAATACAGACTCAACCGAGCAATCCAAAACAGGCAAAGCTGTCAAGCAGGCAGCCTCCAAAATTTGCTCAGACACAGTAGCTTCAGCAGGAGCATCCATCGCAAGCAGCGCTGTAGCCAAGGAGGAGACGGGCTCCTCGACCTGCTGCACGTCCATCTCCTCATACGGCAGCACAACAACTGACTCAGCCATCCTTCAATGGCCAAAAGGGTCCCCCTACTGACGAGTAGGGGAATTTCCCCAGTGTCCTGGCCAAATTTCCCTCATTCACTAAAAATACCACCAACAGCTTATTCTGGTTCAAGGTCAGTTGGAATTCATCTGTATCCCCTTCCCCCGGGTCGTGCCTGAAAATAGGCAGGATTTGTCTAGTGCACTTACCCAGTCAACAAAAACTAAATAAATAAATAAGCCACAGTAGGGCCAAACCACTGTAGGCAAAAAAAATAAAATATATATATATATATATATAAATACATACATATGTACATACATGCAGGCAGGCAGAGGAACTATTCTACATAAAAAAACATTATAACTAATTATTTTAGTGTCTAAGCACATTCATTTTAATGTTTACATGCATGTAAGAATACACTTTCCCAGTTTATGAGCTCATTAAGACACTCCTGAGGATGTGCATTAGACAGTTCTAATGCATGGCCAGGGCTTGAAGGCTCTCAGCCTGTAGTATTTTGCCTTAGTGCACCCCTGGCCACATGTTAGATCTGTTTAATACACACCCTGTCTTATCTTATTGCTTACTTAACCAATCCCTGGGACTAATAGCTTGAACATTTATCAAAATACACAATACTCCCAGATCTAAGCCCTTTCTAACACAAGCTGAATCCAATACCACATATGTAGTTTTTACTGTCAAAGCCTCAAACCCTGCACAACATATCATGAGTACACAAATCTATGAGGTGGGTAAGCCAAATAGAAAATGTCACAACTGGTACTGCATTCTGCAGACTATGTCACTATGCAAACTGCACCATAGCAGGGTGATGCAAACTAAATGGTAACATTAAGCTTCTTAAAATGCACAATCTTTTCTTCTATTAAAATTCTCAAAAAAGCAAAGTGCCAGAGTGAGGAGATAAATTGCATCATTCTGCACCAGCTACAGTTGTCTGATCTGACTGAGTATAGTGCACTACTTGAGAAAACACAGGGCTGCACCATTGTTTTCCCATCTTCAGCTTCAAAAAAAGGGGTGAAATCTGGCAATGGTAAAAGCCTCCCCACTACAATCAACATCTGGGATTTCAGAGTCAGACTTTTGTGGGGACCTACTCCCAAATTGCTCACAGCTCTTATACTGAACCCTCATGCAGGACAGTCAACTATTCATTTCAACTCGTATACGAAAATACAAAATATTATGGCAGGAAAAGTCAGTCATCCATCTACTCTGCCCATCCTACCTAACTATTGTATGTAGGCTTTTTTATGTGGTGTAGTGAGTGGAAAGAGCTGAAGTAATTTAAATGTTGATAAGAAAGAAGACCTGTACGTAGGATGCATGAATGATACAAGTAGGCTAATACTTTCCAATTTGTGTGCTTTCTATAAACACACCTACAATCAAAAGCCTCCAGCCCAGGGCAAAGCATCATGAATATGCAAATCTGAGTCTGTGGGGGTACTGGTAAATATTTCAGCAGGTACATTCTGCTGGCCATGTCACTACTTGGACCTCTCAACAGCCAACTCCAAGTGTAACAATAATCTTTAGAATCTGCACAAAAGAGTACGCATGACTACAAACAGCACAGCAAGCCATCACTTGTTGCCTAAAAATGCACTGATACACACAACAGTGCCTGGAGGCTGCTTGCTGTCTGTAGCAGATCCTTGATCCCTGTTTTATTATAGGTATGCTTTAGGGTCTACGTTCTGTGCTAAGTCCTGGAGAACTTCAGTGTAAAACATTGAACTCACTTGTGTTTTTTTTATCCTCCTCCCGACCAGCCCCATCCACCAGCACCCAGAGCCCAGTCACCCTGGCATCCACCATAACTTATCTTGCAGATTTGAGGTGCCAGCTGGCTGGGTGCGGAGCCCACGAGGGACAGGCTTCATCTCACCGATTGGCGGGATTTTCTTCCTCTATTTTCCCCTCCCAGAGTGCAGCATGACAGCATGCAATGACACCAACAGCTGAGCTGTGCACGCTTCTGTACATGGCATGACAGGCATCTGCTGCAGCTCTTCTCCTACATGTATGGAGCTGGTGTGCCAGCCCCCACATGCCACTAGGGGCCAGGCATGCACCCTTCTAGGCCCACTGCTCCCCAGTAGAGGAGAGCTGTCCTTCAGATGCTCTATCCTCTCCCTCTCCAGCCGACCCTAGGCAACCTGCTCGCACTGCAAACATGAGTCGCAGGCATGGCAGGATGTAAAACAGTGATGCCTCAGCTCTCCACGCCACTGGGCCTGCCACCTCACTTGTGGTTTAAAAAAAAAGTTATTTATGATTAAACATTCTGCAGCTGGGCCTAGTGACTAGTCTGATGCCATACCTGTTGGTATATATATGTGTGTGTGTATATATATATATATATATATATAACACACATATACTTAACAGTGGTGAATAAATTGACTAAATAAATCATGTTATTTGGAGATAAATATTTATTTTCATTTGGAACATGATTTATTTCACTTAGACCCCAATTTATTTAACTTAGAACATGTTATTTTCACTTAGAATCTGGAAATAAAACACAGAGAACAATTGGCCAGATAGAGAACTTACAATGAAAAGAAAGGCAGTTTTAAGTTAAAACAAGGTAAAACACCAGTAAAAACATTACAGATAGTGTGGTATATATCACATACATAATGGGTTGCAGTAGAATAAAACATTTATCTCCACACATGAGTGGTAGGACCTTTATAACTAATTTGTGGCTTTGCCACTCATGAGTTATGGGTTTTACCACTCACTAGTGGAGATAAATGTGTTATTCCACTGCAACCCATTATGTATTCCATAAAGATACATATTCACTTGAGAGGGTTCTCACTAGTTTTTAACTGTTGCAAATGAGACTTGATTATAAGTTTCCTTTTAAGGCTTTTGTCTGTGAGCAAACAAACGTAGCGTTTGGAAGACAGTTGAAATTGCTGTCTTGACACTTCAACCAGCTTGATCTTCATCAGGGTGTGTAACCAGATCAAGAGAAAAGCCCCTTTTATATTGTTACACTTAATGGCATACAATCCCTATATCAGTATACAGTACATAGCTAATATTTAAACCCCAAGTGAAATAAATAAAGCGCAATGTGAAGACATAATATAAAAAAAAAATAGTAATTGTTAGTCTACAGGCAACTTATAACGACTATTTAAATCATCTTAAATAAAAATAATAGAATTATTTTGGGTTGTGGAAATGCAGTTTGCAAAATGAAAAAAAAATCAAGAGAAGTATTAACCATTACAATAGGTAACCCTAACCCTACCAGGTGGGATACCCAAGTTTACAGTTCAAGATTCTGGAGTATTCTGCAGCATAGCAGGGCACTCAAGTTCCGGTTTGTGGTAAAAGCCTGGCCACTGCTTATGCACCACCCTTTGGTGAAGGTTAGTCATGGCATGCCTTGTGGATGATCACCTGACACTTTATGGAGGAAACGGAAGGTGAGAGGGTTCTACACTGGGCTTAAATCTCAGTGGAAACAATGCACAGGGCCACTGACCCACACCGCACCAGCCTCTTGGCCACCGAAGAAGTCTTTTCCTTGAGCTTGATCTGAGTTGGGAGAAGTCAAGCTTCACAGAGGGAAGCCAAAAGAGCTATGTAGTTATTAACTGATGTAGGGGTAGTTGTACAAAGGAATGGACAGCGCAGAAGGCAGCTGCTGCCACTGAGGGTGAGGTGGTGAAAAATTTAAAAATTAAAATCCTCTAAAAGGTCAATATTGTGTTGCATTTTTTGCAAGTACCATAAGATATTACACTTGTTGCTTCATTCCATTGCTGGACCATACTGCTATGATGCACTGCTGAAAGCCTAGGCCCTTGTGCAGACAGCCTCACTAATGATGATAATAATAATAATAATAAACTTTAATTTTATGGTGCCTTTCAAAAATCAAGGCGCCTTACAGAGTTTAAAAACACACCAAAATTTCAAATCTTAAAATACATAAAACAGCTGATACAGTTAGATGAATGAAGTCACTCACCAAAAAAGCTTGATGACATAGATATGTTTTCAGGGCCTTTTTAAATCCCTCCATGGTCGAGCACTCCCATAACTGAAGGGGTAGAGAATTCCAGTGGGTAGGACTTGCATGCATAAATGCATGGGCTCCAGAAAATTTCAAGCATGTCATGTCATAATGAGCCTATATATGTCCTAATGTCAGGGTCCCCTAGTGCTCTGCAACAGCATTTTCTGATTTCTGCCTCATGATTTATTCATTTCTGTGGCAGAATGAAGTCCTGTCATTGGCTAAAATAAGATGTGACATCATTAGTGACATTGCATGTCAAGCATAGAGGAGGAGCTTCGGGATTAGCAAGATGGGAAAGGGAGCCTGGCCCTACAGAAAACCTGCATATTTGAATGAAAATTCACCGAAAACAATTAATTCTGTGGCACTATATATATATATGTTCAGTGGCAGATTCTATGTGATAATGGCAATCGCAAAACCGCAATCACCATTAGGGCGAGTGTACATCGCCCGAAAATAAGCGATGTACACTGCGACAGCGTAGGCAACTTGCTTTTAGTATTTATGTGGGGGCTTTGCCCCTTCACCCCCCTCACTAATAATAACAAACTCGGGGGGTGCATGTCAGGGAGGGGGAGAACTGCAAAAAACAACAACTTAGCACCCACTCCATAAAAGCACAAAATATTGTGCTCCTTCCCAGCCCCAAACCCTGCAACCTCCCCGCTGTAACCAGCCACCCTCACCACCACACCACGCAGCCAGCTTGGCAGCTTCCCACTGCACCACCACCACTCACATCCCTTCCATCCTATTCTGGTATGCTTGTCGCTCTTCCCTTTTCCCTGTCCTTCCCCATCACTACCTTTTCAGGGTTGCTGACACTGCAGGCGCTGAGACTGAGTCACCCAAATCTGAGTCACTCAATCTCAGTTGCCATTTTTACTGGATACCTTTGCGGCATGATGCAAATTCAGCAGAAAATTCCGCAATCATGGAATTGCAGAATTCCAGAGGCCTTGCCTAATATTTTGTAACTTAAGGCCAGATTTGGTATAATATGGTGGAGCAGTATTGTTATTGAAAATTGGCATCTACTGCAGTACAATTTTTCAAGGGGGCACTACAGCATTTGTAACATATGAAGGGGGTTTTCAAAACATGTTCCTTTCAAAAATAACAAGTATTTTTTTTAGTACAGGAAATGTTAAATGCAAAGAATTTTAATTTGCATACTGCTAACAATAATGCTTTACATTTACATACTTCCTGCACTGGAACTCTCCTTCCAGTGTGCACACTATAGCTTAAATGTCATAACCAATGTGCAAGCTGATGACTACAGATGGCTGGGGTTTACAGTAATGTGAGATGACAAGTTAAACAGATTTTACCTGTAAAAAGATTGCCAAATGTGCCAAACAAGTGGGAAAGACAACGAATATGAAATTTTCATGTTTTATTCCACAAGTTATGATTTGGGGGGGGGGCACTGCATACCTAGTACTTTTTTCTCCCACATTGTCTACAACAATGGGAATTATGCTGCATAGTAATAGCAAATTAGAACCCTTTAATGGTTATCCCTAAGCTTGCAACTATGATTACAGAACGCTTAGGATCCTGGTTTTCATTCCCACCAAAGGGTAGGAGATGTGCCTGCCAAGCAGAGAGGACAGACATAACAATCTGCAATTCCCAGAACTACTAAAACCTTTGCCAGAAAGTATATCATGTTTTAATCAGGCTAGGATTGCTTGGTTAGTGTACTAATCGCACTATTTATGCTCCGCTGGATAGCTTTGTAATCAAGCAGTTGACTTCATTCAGAGTAGATCTGCTGTGGGCCAAATTTTTAGGATAACATTGGGCCTCTCTGGAATTAATTATCATCTTATCCTGATTCTGACTGTAGGACATGTGGGCCACCACAGATCTGCTGAACTGGTTTTTAGGGAGTTGAATTTAGTGGTAAATTGCTAACGGAGTACCTGCAGCTACACAAGTCATTTTTATGGTTATGGGTGAAGCCTGCAGCCATTTTACTATCTGTAGCTTGAAAATGAATAGAGTTTTGTGGAACACATTTTTGGACATTTCAATGTATCCTTCCACATCTACAAATCACTATGACAACTAAAATAAAATAATCCCTTCTTTCTGTTTAGAATGTTGGAGACATAATTTCAAGCTGCTTATCTGATGGCCATTAGGAAACTGAAATAGCTTGTTAAATATTTGTTGCCTATTAAACTGGAGATTTGTTTACCCCCTTCTAAATGCAGCAGCTTGCACATTTAAATGAATAGCATTTAAACAAGTTTTGCTACTAACTTCAGTTGGGGATAAATATATTTCAAGAAAGGTTCATACCTCATAAATGTTACCTTTTCCCAGCAAATTTTGTAAAGATTTACACTGTTTTTAACCTCTCAAGACCTATCTGATAAATTGCCAGGTCTTCAGTGAACTACCCAGACTAAATAGATAATTTATTTTTGACAGAAAGGGCTGCGGTCTGCTTCCCAAACATAACAGATAAGAAGATAAGAGCTACTGAGCTCTCTTACAGTAAGAGTGTGTGTGTGTGTTATATAGATATAGATATATATGTATATATATATATGAATATATGGAAATGACTTGTGATTACTAATTTTGAGTATAGTTCATGAAATAATGAGCTTGATATTTATTTCATATAGTCCCCTTATGCATAGCATATAAATCCAAATCATTCCAAAGCCATCGTGATATATAATATTAATACTGAGCAGCAAATCAGAGCTCTTTTCCTAATAAAAGTCTGTTGATATAATAAAGAACAAAGTCATAAATGAGGAACCAGTGGCTTATGGAAAGATCTGATTCTGCCTTTGTGGGGAAAACACAAGGAAAGTGAGGGCTTCTTACAGAGTGATGGTTATTTGGATCTGGGAGCACTGAACATTTCTTATTCTATATTTTGCATCCTGGATAGGGCAGGGGAGGTGCTACATCTCATTGTCACAGGGATGTTCATTTACACATTTTTGCACTGTATTTACTCAGGCTTTCCCAGATTAGATGCAATATCTTGTTTTCAGTGGGGTCATGATTTTATCATTTTTATAATGCATTTATTCAGGTTACCTAGTCCAGGGCACCTGTATTCAAAGGAGGTATGCATCACATCCTGGTGGAAAAGGCAGATGTGCTGCACAACTCCAACAATGCACAGCAGTGCAATATTCAAAAGTGGGAATGGGCCAGGGTACAAACAAATGGTATGCCATTCAAGTCAAGGGGGCAATCCCATGCATATGCTGTGCTGCGGCATATTCAGTGGGAATGTGCCCCTCACAGTCCAGAGCACCACAACCCACAGTTAGGCTATGAATAGCTGGCCTATACCAGTCAGTCAAGCACAGATAGGCTACAGATGTGCACCCAGCTGCACAGTAGCCTGGCAGCTCTGGTGGACTAGAGGTATCCCCTTTCCATCCCCAATCTAGCCAACTCCATCCCTGAAGAGCTCCATAGTGTAGGGCCCCACCAGACCCGATTGTACCAGAGGAAATCATGGTCCATATCCATAGTCTAGAGGACTCCCATCCACCACCCCTGTATATAGACACCCTCACTCCCCCTATACCCAACCTGTTGCAAAGACTGGCACTGCCCTCTACACCCTGCCACGGTCAGCCATTGACTGCACTGAACCCAGACTGGGGACCTGCACTCTAGAATGACCCAGCTAGCTGTACCGTGCATTAGGGCACCATGCCAGCTGCAGATGCACCAGTGTATGCAGCCATGTGTAAGTCCCTGGCAAAATGAAGAGGAAATTTACATACCTCCAATGCATGCCTTGCCAATGCTGTATCTTCCTGCTATCATACACTGCTGCAAGTCCACACTCTCCCCTGTTCCCCTGTGTAACATGCCACCCTCCGGACTGCTGAAGTATCCCAGGTGCCATGGGGTGCAGTATCCTGTAATGCCATTTGCAGTGTACACTTTAGGCTATAGATGGTTCATCCGCAGTTCCCCAGTTGTACAAACGAATGGGAGGTCGGCTGTAACATGCCTGTTTTGGGACCTGTGTGAGTGGGTACAGCAACGCCTGTCACCCACACTGAGCAGTGCAATGGCACTGGGATGATGGATCTGCATGCCAGTGCCTGAGGAGTATGGCTACTGGGTGTTATCACCAACACACAGCTCATGCCTATGTATAACACATCCCAGCATCCTACTGCGAGTGCTGTGCCACCCACTGATAGAGTGGTACAATCCCATTACAGAGCCAGTCATCGCAATGGGATGGGCGGGGCAGGGAGGGGGTGTCTGTGCACTGTTTAGGGGGAGCAGGGGCCACTACACTATGGACATAGACTGTAGGAGTATTCAGATGCAATTAGGGATGGCATTGGGGTCCCTACAGTATGGAACTAATACAGCCTGGACTCTGGTATGATCTGGACTGGTGGAACAGGTGGGGGGGCCACTATACTTCCAGAGACTTCAGGGTCTGTCCCACATTGGAGTGATCAGGGTTGGGGCTTGGGGGCGAGAGCTGCTCCAGCGTATTCATCCCCATGCCAACATGCAAATGGGCTGTTAATGAGCATGCATAAGGCCCCTTTGCACCCTGCATGCTCAATTAGTTCATTTGCATTCCTGGCTGAATATCACCCATGGGGGTTGTGGTATATGCCACGCATTCCCCCTGGAAGGTATTCAGTCAGGGTCACCCTAGATGCACTTGACTTGGTGGCCGCCTGCACTGCGATTCCCATCCAGGGTCACATTTTCAACAGGAACGATGAAGCCTGCCAGGATGAAGCGCAGTGTCACAGGTTTACTGCATGGCAAAAGGGATTAACTCCCTTTGAAGTTTTATTGTTTGCTGCAGTAACTCTACTGCAGAATTCTGCAGTGCTGCGCTTCATCCTGGTGGGCTTCACTGTATGCACACCCTGTACCAGTGGCGCCTTCTCTTTGAATATTGTATCAGTGTCAACACGCACGGCTTCTTTGTGCAATGCATCTTTATGCTCGTGCATCAATCTGGCACTTAATATATCCCCCCAGATGTAAAATTTTGTTTTTAGTGCATTTGATTTTACACAATGCAGCATAATATTGTGTAGATGTAGAGCCCCACTGAAAATAAGATGCCATTTCTTCTGTGAACTATCCAGGCTAAATATATAGCAATCAGCAGGCATATTCTAGGAAAACGCATTGTAAAAATGTGTAAAGGGAAGACCGCATTGAAACTGCCTCTCCACAGATCTGCATTGTGCAAATTCATTAGAAATAATGGGTAAAAGCATCACAAAAGCTCTCCACAGCCATATCAGCTCTGACCAGAGTTTGTTTATATTGTATTATGTGAGATTACACAGTGGTGAAGCAACAGGCCAGGACTGGCAGACAGGAAGGTGAGCTAGCTTGCTAGTATCAGCACTAGAATGATAAGTGCAGTATCACAAGAATGTTACTTATCAGTATTGTATTTGGTGGTCAGATGCAGGGGTCAAGAAAGAGAAGTAATCACATTCACATGCAAGAGAAAGACAGGTATGTAGTCCTATTGTCAGGACTGGGACACTGGCAGGCAAACACAATTACTAAATATCTCATCTAGTGCACGGCAGAGGTACACACACACACACACACACACACACACACACACACACACAGCTCACACCACATGATAATGATTAGCATTATTTACTTACATTTATTTATTTACTTATTATTACTCCAACTGGTATAACCCTATGAGATGTAGAATTTTGTTTTCATGGTGCCCCAGGAAGAACAGCAGCAGTCAACAGGTTAACTTAGTGTAGCACGAATAGTTACTTACAGGCTAAAATATACACATGAAAAAACAAACTGTAAAGGTAAGTGCATTTACACAAGATGCATGAGCTCTGCATCGAGCAGACTCGATAGACCAAAATGCCTTCTTCTGCTGGCAGTTTTGGACGTATGTACACTAAAATAATAATCCAGGCAATCAAACAAAGTTGAGTCACAGCAAACCAAGAGCATGAGCATTGTTAGGCAAAATAATCATGATCTGTGAAAAAGGCATGCAGGACCAAAACAAATGCAGGGTGTTCTAAGGTGGCTAGGACAGAATTGGAACACTGGCAAACTAGAAGCATTCCCCAGCTGCAAAGGTAATTTGTTCCAGGTGCCTAGTGCCATGAATGCAATGACCTTTCTACCAAAATCCACGTTTCATCCTAGGAATTGAAAAGGTAAGTGCTGCATTTGAATGGAGTGAGAAGGCACTGCTTGACTGAGATGTGGGCTAAGAGATACCTTGTATGACTGGCAGGTCAGCTCATTAGCATCATGATGTGGAAAACACAGGCAGTTAGCTAGGTAGGCAGGTAATGGCATTAAAGAAGAGAGTGCATGGCAGTGGAAAATATGATAAATAGAAGTACACAGTGCAAGTCAGTTGCCACTGCCTCATGGGACTGCTGGTTTAGGAAACATAGAAACGTAGAAATTGTTGGCAGACAAGGACCACCAGCCCATCCAGTCTGCCTGTAAATCCTACCCTTGTTTGTGGCCTCTGACCCTACTTGATCAACAGCTTTCTCCTCTCCTTCCCACTTCTAGGGTTCCCTTATGCCTGTCCCACGCATATTTAAATCCCTCCACTGTGCTTGCTCCCACCACATCCTGTGGAATACTATTCCATGCATCTACCACCCTTTCTATGAAGAAAAACATTGTCACATTTCCCCTTATCCTGCCACCTTCCAATTTCATATCATGCCCCCTCGTTCTTGTACTCCTCCTATATTGGAAGATGTCACCCTGCACCTCGTATATGCCTTTAAGGTACTTGAAGGTTTCTATCATGTCTCCCTGCTCCCTCCTTCCCTCCAGCAAGTACATATTGAGGTCCTTTAATCTCTCCTCATATGTTTTCTGGTGCAAGCCCTGTATCATCTTTGTCACCCTTCTCTGGACCGCCTCCACCCTGTCAATGTCCTTATGAAGATGCGGCCTCCAGAATTGTACACAGTACTCTAGGTGAGGCCTCACTAGTGTTTTATACAATGGAATCACCACCTTCTTCCTTCTGCTAGTCATACCTCTGTCTATGCACCCCAGCATGCCACAGACCCTCCCTCTAGCCTTGTACTCTGCTTAGACACCTTTAGGTCATCTGAAATGATAACCCCAGATCCCGTTCTTCTGTGGTGATCATCAGCAGCTCCCCCCGCATCCTGTAGCTCTCCAGGGTTCCCTCATCCAGGTGCATTATTTTGCACTTCTTTGACTTGAATCTCAGCTGCCACACCTCAGACTACTCTTCAAGCTTCCCCAGGTCCCTACTCACGTTCTCCACCCCATCTGGAGAATCAACCCTGTTGCAGGTCTTGGTGTCATCTGCAAACAGGCAGCCCTTTCCCTCCAGCCCTTCCGCTATGTCACTGATAAAGACATTAAACAGGACTGGCCCAAAGTTTGATCCCTGAGGTACTCCACTTATCATCCCCCTCTCCACAGACAGGATCCCATTTACCACCACCCTCTGCCTCCTGTCTATTAACCAGTTTCTAATCCAGTTTACCACCTTGTGGCCCATGCCCAGACTGCCCATCTTGCTAACTAGCCTTTTATGTGGGACAGTGTCGAAGGTCTTGCTGAACTTGAGGAGGTGACGTCCATGCCCCCCCCCAATTTACCTCCTTCATAACCCTGTCAAAAAAACCTATCAGATTCTCATTTGACATGATCTTCCTGTTGTGAATCCATGTTGCCTTGGATCTTGGGCACCATTGGATTCCATGTGTCCCACTCTTCTTTCTTTAAGCAGTGACTCCATGATCTTACCCACTACTGAGGTGAGGCTGACCAGCCTATAGTTTCCTGTCTTCACCCCGCTACCACTTTGTGAAAAGGGACTACATTTGCCCTCCTCCAGTCCTCTGGAACCACTCCTGTGTTGAGTGACTCAGTGAACATGGCAGCCAGAGACGCTGCTAGCTCCCTCCGCAGCTTCCTTAATATCCTTGGGTGTATGCTATCTGGTCCCATTGCTTTGTCCACTTTCAGTTTTGTGAGCTCCTCCAGGACTCTCTCCACAGTAAATAGACTGGTGTTCACTCCCCCCCTTCATGTCTGTTGCCCAGCTGTGGTCACTGATCCTCCCCCTCTTCAGTGAATATTGAGCAGAAGTATTTATTCAGTATTTCCACCTTTTCCAGGTCTCCCTCCTTGCACTCCCCTTCATCCCCTCTGAGCCTTACAATCCCCCCAACTTTCCTTCTTTCACTGATGTATCTGTAGAATGTCTTTTCCCCTTTCTTCACCATCTGCACTAATCTTTCCTCAGTCCACACCTTTGCACTCCTAACAGCCTTCCCCATGTCCCTTAGACACTTTAGGTACCTCTGCTTATCTTTCTCCTTTTTAGTCTCCTTATATTTCCTGAAACCCATCCCAGTCCACCCCATGCTTCATCTTTAGCCTGGTTGGGCATAGTGGAGGAGTAGGAGTAGGGTGTGGGGCCATTTCAGGATGCAGTGAGAAGACCCTCCCCCCCGGGAGGAGAAGATGCAAGCTGGGGCCCGGTGTTATAAGATGCAGCCATCCTTGTGATCCCCAGCACCAGTGTAGGCCTCGGGGTGGAGTCCTTCATTGGCCAATGGCTGCTATGGGCTGGGTGTGGCACGGGGTGAAAGACTGCATCATGAGGGGCAGTGGTGGCAGCCTGCCCCTGCGGACCCTGTGTTAGCCCATATCCAGCAGTCCTGGTACAGTGAAGAGGAGGAAGTGGCCTTGCAGGCTTATCCCCAAGCCTCCGGGCCAGTAAGTGTGCTACTGTGTTTGGCACCGTGTGCCTTGGGCTCACCATTTCCTGGGAAATTAAGTGGGATGGCCAGGCCGGTGAAAGAGAGAGAGAGAGATATCAGGAGCACCTCATACATTGGTGAAGCCATTTGGGACCTCAATGAGTGGCACAGGAAGGGAGGTCATAGAGTAATTCAGGGACTGTGCAGAAATTGCCATCAGGTGAGCGAGTCTCGGCTCCCAAGAAATTTGTTTGAAGAACTTGTGCCATGAAGATCATTTGGACTACACAGAAGCTGTACCCACCTGCTCCATGGAGCTGTGATTTCCTTGTTATTTATTAAATCAATTGTTGTTTGTTCTTAATCTGTTCCTGGACAGTGACTTATTTAGTGGCTAACCAGCTTACCCCCTAGCTCTGGCAGGTTCTACCACTGTACAATGTTAGAGATGTCCTCGACATCCCTGACAGCAATGGGAACGATGCCAACAGTCGGCATTGTTCCCGACAGAAGAAAGTGTTTTTCTGTGGGGGCTCCACTCCCGCACCACCCCCATCTTTAAATAACCAATTCTGAGTCTGAATTGGTTCGGGGTGGGGGAGCAACACTGGGAGTTGCGGTGTCAGGTCACAGCGGACCACCAGAGCAAACAATCTCAACCTGACGAGATTTGTGCTGTGGTGGTGTTTGCTGTAGAAATGTTGATGTGGTGGGGTGATACCACTCTGGCAGGACCTGTTTACTACCAAGTGCCATGTGTGATGAAGTTGACCCACCTGGCTGCACCCCTTGAAGTCGCATGCTCACTGGCACCATCTGGAGCCAGATACTAACTTTTATCTTTTGGACAGTGTTGCTGTGTTGTGGAGTGCCCCCTCCCTGTTTTAGCACCTGGAATACCCCAAGACTTGGAGAGGGGGGTTTACACATACAACATGGATTCACAAGGGGAAGGTCTTGACATACAAATCTGGTTGACTTCTTTGACTGGTTGACCAGGGCAACAGATGGGGGACAGGCAGTAGATGTTGCAGTCATAGAATTTATTTCAGCAAGGCGTTTCACTCAGTTCCCTGCAGGAGACTAGTCAACAAGACAAAGGACTTAGGGATGGGGGAAAAATTGGCAACTTGGGTGGAGAACTGACTAAGGGGAAGAACACAAAGAGTAGTAGCTATGGGGAGGTTTCAGAGGAAAGAGAAGTAACAAGTGGCGTACCTCAGGGGTTAGTTTTGAGCCGGTCCTTTTCAGTGTATCCTCTTGTGGCACGGGGAAGGCATCAAGAGCAAGACCTGCCTCTTTGCAGATGACACAAACATTTGCACAAAGGTGGACATGGAGGAAGGTACAAGGGAACTCAAGAAGGATCTGGGCAAGTTAGAGAGTTGGTCAAAGATCTGGCAGCTGAGTTTCAATGCAAAAAAAAAATTAAATTGATGCACACTGGGAAGAGGAACCCAAGTGTGCAAAATGAAATGGGGGGGAGTGGTGCTGGAAAGCACCCTGGAGGAAAAAGACCTAGGTGGCATGATATTGGGGAGCCTAAAGACAAATGCACATTGTAATAGAGCTCTGGGCAATGCAAGCAGGATGCTGGGTTACACAGGGAGAGGGATAAGCAGCAGAAGTCAGGAAGCAAGCTTCAGATTGTACAGTTTGCTGATGTGACCACACCTGGAATACTGTGTAAGGTATTGGTGTCCATACCTGAGGGGAGACTGTGACAAGATGGAAGCAGTACAGCACAGGGCAACCAAGTCTGTCCATGGACTAGAGGTCAAGACATAAGAGGAAAGGATTCAGGAACTGAACATGTACACCTCTGAGAAAAGGAGAGGAAGGAGCAATATGACTGAGACATACAAGTACCTGACCAGGATCAACAGGGTGAATGCCAAGGAACTTTTCTTCTTCAGTTCAGATACAGAGATGAGAGGGATCTCACCTAAACTCACAGGGGGGATATTCAAAAGGGATGACTGTAAACACTTTTTCACAGAAAGAGTGGTGGACAAGTGGAACAAGCTGCCAGAGGAAGTGGTACAGGCCAAATCAGTGAACAGCTTCAAGCAGGGCTGGGACAGGCATATTAGACAGGTTAGTTAGAAAGGGGGCAGAAACAAAGGAGAGAGATGGCCACTAGGGCCAGTGCAGAGTAGTAAGGGTGGGCAGACTGAATGGGCCGACAAGCCTTTTCTGCCGTCACTGTCTATGTAACTGTGTATCGCTCACCTTTTCAACCCTCTCCTTTCCTCTGAGATAAAATACACCATGCACATACTAAACACAAAAGCACGTACTCAGGGTAGAGGATAATGCTCATACGAAATTTATGTACAGTGCTTCATACTTTCTGCAATGGCAAACAGTGCAGTCAAAAATGCTCAGTGTTTCACGTTACAAGCACAGCACTTTGTCAAAAATAAAAGTGTGCCCCCCCCCCCACACACACACACACAGTTGCCTTAAAATACATAGAGCTCGATTCAGAAAGCTTGGTGCATGGACCCTCCACCCAGTTTACTACCGGGTAGGGTCCCGGCGCCAAGGTCCCACAACTTGTGGCAAATGTGGCCATGCGGTGAAAAGACAGTGCACCTGAGCAGTTTGCTACAAGCTGTGGGGCAGTTGGCGGCATCTGTGCCAAGGAAAAATGACCCACTAGGAGGCTGCCAGGGTCATGGGGGATGGGACTGTGCATGGAGAGGGCTGTTGGCACACAGATGGGTGATGGGGAGGATGGCATCAGCACCCTGATGGGGCATCAGAGGGGCCACTGCAGTGCCAGTCTGTTGGAAGGGCATCTACCTCCTGGGCACCATAAGGGGGTTGCTGCAAGCACTGCACCACAAAATGTTTCCTACGTCTCTTATTATGTAGTTTTTGGATACAGAATGCTGCATTACACAAATACAGTGCCAGAGACTGTGGGCAGGTGGCAGCACATGTTCTGTCCCTCCCAGGGAGGGCCCCGAGGGTGGCACAAAAAGTATTAGACCAGCACCTGACTGGTCTAACTGTCCCTGGCTGTGTGCCCTCTGAGAGTGTTTCCTGAATCCCCCTGTAGGAGATATGGCAGCTTGCATCTCCCGCAAACCCCCTAGTGCCTCAGCACAACCATATGATTGGCACAGATCACACGCAGCCCAATCTGGAGCACAAGGTCCCCAGTTTGGTGCAGGCAGCATTCCTGAATCAAGAAGTCCACAAGTTGTGGTACAAGGTGCCACTTAACTCAATTCTGTTTGATGCAGGGTCCTTGTGCCAACTGTGGAGCTTTCTGAATCGAGCCCATAGTTTCTAAAAGGGTCACATAGTAGTTTATAGTATTAACAAACAGTTTAAAGTGACACAGTACTAACAAAAAGTGCAGTTTAAAGCGCTTAACAAATTAGAGAAAAAATGTTCAACATTTCATTTCATTTCATCAAATATTAACAAGGCTTATGAAAAAAGGATCTAAAGAGTCAGATATTGCATAGCTTTTCAGAGCATTGGATAGCTCTAAAAAGATAAAAAGAGTGTTTTAGTAGATACCAAAGATTTAAAGACACCATTATGCTGCCTAATTGTATACAAAAGAGGGGACAACTCCAAGTTATCATTGAGGCCAGGTTTTGTAGTTGCATTTAGTCTGAACATACAGAAATGTTCCCTTTGGGCCAAAATTAAATCAAGATACCCCACTCTAGGACTGACTGTGACTGTTTCAATTCCTATGAAAAGCAACTATGGACCTTTGGTTCACTAGCTGTAAGGACATGCATGCCTAAAAGATAATCATGATTTTGATTCATTACTGCTCTCATATGGTACACCACCCTTTGCACGTTTTTCATCCAACATAGTAGTATCCACAATTGCATGTCACCGTGTAAATTACATGTGTGGTATTGTAGGCCATAAATTTCTGTTTAGGAAATGTGCCACCATCAGTTGGACTCCTGGAGGAATCAGCCACTGTTACTATCTTGCAGTACTTTCACCACCCATACCTATAGCAATCATTAGATGGAGGTGGAAACCTTATATTACGGCATGGATTGGGTTGTAGATTATGAGTGAGGCAACCTCCAAGGTTTGAAGCCCTTCTGTATACCATTCTGGGAGATTGACCAACAAAGGTCTCCAATTTATTTTCTGCCAGCAAAATTTTTCAATTCTATCAGAGAATATTTTCCACTGTTTTAGCCTTAGTGCTACACAGGTAAGTAGTAACAAAATTAAGATGAGAGTGGAGAGGATGTCAACATTATAAGGGTACTAAATGGTTAGATCTCACAGCAGATGCTGCCCTACATCTAGCCCATTCAGTGTCAACACTACTGTAACTAGCCAGCATTCTGGCACAGCGGCAGCACTACAGCTCACGATGCCAGTGACCCAGGTTTGGAAGCGAATCCAGGGTGTTGGAGGGCCAGCTGCAGAGAAGAAGATTAAACATCCATTGGACTGCTCTCTTCCTCCAGGAGGGAGAGTGGGCAGAGTCCAATGCTTGCCTGGCCCCTTGCAGAAGCATGGGGGAAGGTAGCCCAAGACAGAAGATCAGAAGGTGTGGCAGACATTGGCACAATTCACGCTGGAGCATGTCACATGTGTCATGATGTCCTTGCTTTCACACCTTCTAGTGGACAAGAACATAGAAAATGCCAGCAGCAAGATACTAGAGGGCCCTTGTAGACCATACACCAGAACAGCTAGGCTAGCCAGACCAAACTGGATTCAATCCTCAGTGGGAACTGGGACCCCCACTGGCCACACCGAGGGGGCAAGCCCTGGGGGAAGACGGCTAGCAATAAGTCCTGTCAGAAGATGTGGTGATGGGGTTGGGTTGCCCACCTGAATGAGGGCCATCCAGATGGGGGGGGGACACTACTGTAACTATGTGAAACATTTTAGCTACTATAGATCTGATGTATTTATGTTAAATGACTCCTCTGTGTTACAGTTCCACCACCCCCTTAAGAAATGACGGTGTGGAGGAGGTGAGAGGAACTAACCAAGAGAATGACATTCCTACTGGTGGGCTTGTGGAAGTCATCAATATCGATCCCTTGCTCAGTGTTCTTGAAGATACATATTTTAAGAAACAAGATGCTCTGTATATCATGTGTGAGTGTAATCCTAATGTTTAGATTGCTAGCTTCAGAAAAAGAAACAAAATCAAATAAATCCTCCACCGACCCCCACCATGCCATCAAAATATTGTCTATATAATGTGTCCACACTATAATGTTAGTAAGAAAAGGACTTACCAGCCCATCATACACAACCTTCTCCTTCAGAGACCTAAATACAAATGAGTGAAATTGGGGGCAAATGTTGCCTGGTGTCGCTAATCTGCATATAAAAATTCCATTAAACATGTGGACACGTTACACACATAAACAGATTTCAGAAGACCCACAAGAAACTAAGTTAGGTGTTTAGCTTGAGGACCCCACAAATCCAAATAATGCTGTAAGGATAACAGTATAACAGGGTAATGGGGGGATCCACTAGACACCTAGGAATGATTGTATTAATACAGCAGACCAGCGATCGGCAGGGTGGGAACCACTAGACACCAGGGACACAGTCATCATACGTTGAGTGAGGGATTGGGTGAGGGGAGGGACCACTGGACACTAGGGAAATGTTCTTTTACTATCAGACATATGATGTGGTGGGGCGAAGGACCACTGGACACCAGGGAAACATTCTTTTATTATTGGACAGGACATCTGGTGAGGGGAAGGATCACTGGACACCAGGGAGAAAATAAATGTAACATGGGGTGGGCATCAGATGGTGGATAGGACCACTAGGCACCATGGAAACATGTATGTTTACAGCAGGTGTAGAAAGGGACCACTATACACCAGGGACACAGGGCTGCCTATGGTGCAAGGGCCGGGGTGTGTGCTATGCTTTGCTGCAGCCTATGTAAATGAGCCCATAATGGGCATGTAAATGTATTTATTTATTTATTTATTTATTTCAATCTAGGATTACAATACCTTTGAGCCGAGGCTTTTTTACAAAGGTTCCACGTCAGCGTGTGCAACAGTCATAATTTTTAGTTACAAACATATAGTCATTGACTTACAGACATGTAATAACCAGTACAAAGACTTGAGCTATGAGCAAGACAAGGGAAGGAGGGGGGTGAGGGTAGGAGATCGAGGGGGAAGGAGGTACAGGTGGTAAGGGGAGTATGGGAGGTGGTTGGGGGCAGGACTGGAGATATAGGGGAGGTGGGCGGGGTGGAAGACAGTGCAGCCAGGGACCTTGTGAGGGAATATGACAGGTAAGGTGCTAGGGGTGTAAAGACTGATTGTAAGTGTTGGGTGCTGGGGCATGTGCAGATGGAATGGTGGAAATGTTAAGATGGGTAATCACAGGATACAAGCAGTGAAAGGTGCAGCTTGGACTTGAAGAGGCCGAGTGCTGCAGCGGTCGCTATGTCGCTGTCAAGAGAGTTGAGCCAGTTGGATGCCTGATAGGTGAATGATCTTTGTCCTTGGGATGTGAGACATCGTGGGATATGTAGTAGATGGGAATTGGATCTCCTTGTAGTGACATTCCTATGTCTAGGCTTAAGGAGGGCACAGACACCAGGTGGGGCAAACCCCATTATAATTTTCTTGGCCGTGATGCAGGTTTGGTATTTTATGCGTTTGTCCAGTTGAAGCCATCCAGATTGGGAAGAAAGGTCACACATGTGTGAGTACCTGGATGTGAGCCAGTGATGAGATTACAGGCCTTATTCAGGAGTGCTAATACATTTGAGAGCAGTGGTAGTTGCAGACCCATATATGATAAGACCATAGTCTATGATGCTGGCGATGGAGCTTTGGACGGCCACTGACAGTGCTTCTGGGGTTAGGTGTTTCCTGTGCCAGAATAATATGCCTAACCTAGCATTGGCAGACTTTGCAGCATTGCTGATATGGACAGAGTATGAGAGGTGGGGATCAAGGGTGATGCCGAGGTACTTGAACAATTGTGTTTGCTCTAGGATGGCTCCTTGTTCGATTGCAATTGAGAGGTGGAGTTGTTTGTTTTTGTTGTGGGCACTGCAGAAGACCATAGACTTGTTTTTTTTCTGATTGAGAAGCAGTTTATGATTTAGGAACCAGGATTCGATGGAGGATTAAATGGCCACATAGCGCCTTGCATGCCCGATTGGCTCATTTATATGGCTGCTTTTGTGAACTGGAAATAGAACACCTGTACGATTAATTGCGGAGACATACTCCTGGCTCCATGTGAAGACAGAGCCGAGGGCTTACCGCTGACATGACCTGTCCCTATTCTCAGTCAGATAGTGCAGGTGTGATATCCAACTGAAAAAAGCAACCTTAGACACCTGGGCAAACATAAAGCGTAACGCACACTTTTGAACTGTAATTTGAGACATTTTGTGAATCAAGCCCCTAGCCTTTAGTGCCGCTCTCTCATTCACTACAAATGCTTCCATAATGGTGAGGGGACAACAGTGTTCACCATTTAGAGCTGCTCCATCCTCTTGCACAGCCTGAACACTGCATTCACCAAATCCTGGTTTAGGGAACACAGAGTATGTAATGCTAGCACCTGCTCCCTGAATCTCAATATTATCAGCTGATCCGCTAAACTTGTTGAAACCCAGCTCCTTATCACTAATCAGTAGTATAATTCACATGCATTGTCTTAAAGAACAATATTGAGAAAATTAAAAAGACTGCTCCGTAGACTCATGGTACAAATGGTAGCACGTTATTGTGAAGTAAAATAGCAAACAGTACACATGCTGAACACAAAAACACTTACTTAGGCTTAAGGCTAGCACTAACATGGAATTTATTTGCAGTGCCCCTTACCTTCAGCAGTAATAAACAGCATACAGGCAAAATGCTAAACGTTTTGCACTATAAACAGAGCACTTTGTCAAGAGTAAAAGTGCACCTCCAGCAGCTACCCTTAAATACACGTTTTTAAGGGGGTGGGGGTCACTTGGGGCCTAATAATAATGGTTTTAAAGCAGCAGTACAATGAAATTGGACAAAAAATGTACCCTAACTTTTCTTCGCTATAAAAGATTCTAAGCATTTTCCAGATTTATTTGGTGGTAAATTGTTCTAGTTCCACTAAAATTTGAGTATGTTATTAATGTTTTAATTGACTTTTTTCTCAACAAAAAAAGATGGCCACAACATTTGGCTTAGAAATAGCATTGTAGACATGGCAAGGGTTAGAATCAAGGAAAGAAAACTCAAGGTGTGCAGCATAGAAAGTGCCTAGAAAAGTAGATTTGACAGGTATACTAATGTTTTTTATAAATTGTAGCTGAAACTAGCTTTTTGGAAAACACTTTTCACTGCACTGCTGCCTTAAGTGACACAGTGCTACCATTAAGTATAGTTTTGTTTTATTGACCCTCTCTTCCTCTCTTAACTCTAACACTCACAAAACTGAAAGCAAACTACTTGAGCACATGTGCTGAAATTGTGGATTTTGAGTCCGCCAAGATGTGCAAAATTAGGAAATTTCATTACACAAAATATTTTGTGAAATTCACACATTTTGCTAAATAATTCGTGGGTGCAAAATGAGAAATTTCACCCATGAAATAGGAAAGTTTGCCCATGGAATAGTGAAATTTAGGTGAAATTATGCCATTTTGGGCAAAATTGTACGTTTTGCTGCAAAAGTCTATGTTCCACTGGGTGAAATTTTGTGACTTCACACATGGAAAAACAGCGGAATTTTGTGAAATGTTTCACACAGATATACCAGATGGAGCAGATTACCCATGGGTTGAATCAATTAAAAGAGAAGTTCTTCGATAGGTGGTCCCGCTGGTTAGTATATTATATGAGGTATGAAGATACCTTTGTACCATGAAGAGGAATTGTGGGTCTGAAAAGTGACTGTGTACATTTTGGGGAAGTGGCCACTACCTTTGGAGGAGGAGAGGGCAATGGGTAGACTACCTGGAACCAACTCCTGCTCAGATACAGCCTCTACGGGCTGGCGATTCTGAGAGAGGGGAGGGCTGGAAGGATTGATAGGCCTCTGGGGTTTACGCCGTGGCCTTGGGTGGCCCCGAAAAGGTCCCAGAAAGGGAATGCTCAGATGATGCTGGGGTAGCAAGGATTCGATATCCCCATATGAACTAATGGAAATTAGTGATCTCAGATGTCTATTTATAAATCCCAAATCAATTTATTGTATACCAACAATCCTGTCAATGTTTGTATGTTTGTATGTTTGTCGAAATGTGAAAAGTTTAAATAAAAATGAGAATTACAAAAAAAGAAATGTTTCACACAGTGAAATTGCCAGTTTTGCAGTAATTTCACTGGCAAAATTTAACTTCACACCATCTCTATGCTGTGGTTCACATAGGCAGCCCTTTAAAAAACATGGAATACTATTCCAGCACTTTCACTTCATGACTTTAGAAAGTGCATGTGGAATACTAATTTATTATTCCACTACAAGCTGTAGGTCCACTCTGAAAACCTAGATGCTGTTAGCTCAGTGCTAATGTTCTTCCAAAGTTTGCCACTGCACGAGTTGGAGACCATGAAGCATTTTTATTGCTGCCAAACCATGTTCTACTAGAATGAAAGCCATGTTTTCTTAATGACTTTGCTGCTACTGGAAGTTGTCTTTGCATTATTCATAGAAACATAGAAATACAGACTTTGACGGCAGACAAGGACCTCTTGGCCCACCTAGTCTACCCATTTCTCTACCTATTGGATAGGCTGCAGATCCTAGTCAACCAGCAGAATACTTCCTCCTTGCCCCCCTCCTACTCCCCACTATAATTGCCTTATGTCAGTCCCATGCATTCTTGAATTTCCCCACTGTTTTTGACCCCACAACATCCTCAGGAAGGCTGTTACATGCATCCACCACCCTCTCCGTGACAAAATACTTCCTCACATTGCCCCTAAGCTACCCCCCCCTTCAAATTGTACCCTCTTGTTCTTGCTCATCTCTTTTTCTGAAATATGCTATCCTCTTGGACTTTGTTTATTCCCTTGAGGTACTTGAAGGTTTCTATTATGTACCCCCCTCCCTCCTTTCCTCAAGGATATGCATATTAAGCTCTTTTAGTCTGTCTTCATATGGCTTCTGGTGCAGACCCTGCACCATTTTGGTTGTCCTCCTCTGGACTGCCTCCATCCTGTCCTTGTGGAGATGGGGTCTCCAGAACTGCATGCAGTACTCCAGATGGGGTCTCACCAACTGTCTGTACAGAGGGATAACAACTTTCTGCTTTCTACTGGTGATGCCTCTCCCTATGCATTCCAGAATACCCTCAGCCCTCCTTACTGCCTTTTCACATTGTTTGCCTACCTTAAGGTCATTTGATATGAGTATCTCCAGGTCCCTTTCCATTTTTGTTGTTGTTAGTACCTCCTCCCCGCCCATTGTGTACACTTCCCCTGGGTTTTTGTTTCCCAGGTACATTACTTTGCACTTCTTTGCATTGAAACTAAGCTGCCATACTCTCGATCATTGCTCCAACCTTGCCAAGTCCCTTTTCATCCTTTCCACCCCTCCTTGTGTATCAACCCTGTTGCAGATCTTTATGTAATCTGCAGAGAGGCATACTTTTCCTTCCAGCCCCTCTGCAATGTCACCTAAAAAGACATTAAAGAGTATCGGTCCCAGTACCGAACCCTGTGGTACCCCATTAGTAACTCCCCTTTCTCCAGAGTGTGCTCCGTTTATTATTACCCTCTGCGTCCTGTTGTCCAGCCAATTTGTTACCCAGGGCTACCACCCTGGGACCCACTCCCAGGCTGGCTAACTTGTTTATTAATCTTTTGTGTGGGACTGTGTCAAATGCCTTGTTAAAGTCTAAGTAGGCCATATCTACAGCCCCTCCCTGGTCTTTCGTGCTCCCTAATGTATCTATAAAATGTTTTATCCCCCTTCTTAACTGAGCTGGCTATCTTTTCCTCAGTTTGGGCCTTTGCTATCCTGACTGCCTTCCCCACTTCACTCTGCTTTAACTGATACAGTTCTCTGTCTTGCTCCTTCTGTGATTCCTTATACTTCCTGAATGCTATCCTTTTCTCCCTAACTTTCCCCACCACCTCATTTGAGAACCATAGTGTTTTTTTTACTTTGTTTTGTTTTCTTTATTCACTTCACACAAAGGCTTGTTGCCTCTGTGATGACAGTCTTGATTTTTCCCCATTGTTTTTCCACTCCTCCTTCCTGCCCATTTGCAAGTGCTAGTGCAATCCTAAGTCACTCCCCCATTTTGCCAAAGTCAGCCCTTCTAAAGTCCAGTACCCATGCTATTGTATGGCTTGACTCCACAGTTCTCACCAAGAACTCCAATGTACTGAGAATGTTTCATTATTTACTGCCAGCCTAAGCTTGCTTAGGTGGGTTGTGGTGAAGTGGTTTGAGTCACCTTGTGGAGATCTATGGCCACTGCCATGGGTGAGGGCAGGAAGGTAGCCTCGCTCTTGATAGGGTCTGATGCTCACTCTCCGATTGGAGTTGAAGCCATAGGTTCCATGCCTCATGCAAGGTGATAGATGATTTAAGTGTTAGATGCTGGTGCCTTGGAGAGCCCAAACTGTCCCTTTGTATAGTTGTGGGCATTCCAAAGTCGCACAACCACTATCTTTGTTTATGTGCTGTACACAACTACCTCATTTACTAGCTGCAACTGCTGGACTCTGCGCTTTAACTTTTGGTTCCGAATACATGAGGTGCACACCATGTCATCAGTTACCCTGTGAGATGTAGTGAGAGATGAACTATCTGATAAAATACCTTGTTACTGCGTGGTACTTTCCCTTAGAAGTAATGACTTGCATGCCACTTACAGAGATATCTGTACCTCCCCAGAGCAGTGACTTACTTCTCATTGTCTGGAACATTGTCATCTAAAACTCCTAATTTGGATTTGAGTGTCCAATGTGCTTTCAATCAATGATATCTGTTTTTATGTGAATTAAAAACCATCTAGACTCAGAAGATGGTGTGGACATTTACATTTACATTTGTAATGGCAATTACAATTGCAATTAATGGTGCCAAGGTCCTTGCTAGTTCCAGTTTCCCCTAGACCCAGGATTCCACCTGAACTAAATATAAGTGCACTTGTGGTGTGCTACCACTACTCAAAACCCAAGTATCACCTCTCAGAAATCCCCTAGACTGGGAAAGATGGCTTACATCAGCAGCATCTGCTACTTACATAAGACTGGGCATTTCTTATACCTATGGTGACTGACTCAAATTTTATTACTCAACAGTTCCCCAATATACATACTATCTTCGGTGTCTCTCATGGTACCTCAGATTCTCTGTACATTGCTGACTTAAAAAGGATACACTAAAATTCAAGTTGAAGTAAAACAGGAACAAGTTTATTTACAGTTTCGTGCACAGGCCTTCAATCCAATCACACGTCTCCGATGGAAAAATACTTGACTAGTGTTTTAAGGTTCCCCTTTTCTCCATACAGGAGTATGCTTTCTATTTAGTCAAGTCCAGCAATGTTTGCTTAGATTGGGGAATGTAACATCATCACACCATTCACACTGCAGAACTGCAGCATAGTAGCTAAACCTGCGGGATCTGCAGATGGACTTGGGTATGACACAGAGCAGAGAGTCCCTATAGAAACATAGAATTTGACGGCACATAAAGACCGCTTGGCCCACCCAGTCTGCCCATTTCCCTACCTGATGGATAAGCTGCAGACCCTAGTTAACCAGCAGCCTACTTCTTCCTACCCCCACTCCCTAGAATTGCCTTATGACTGTCCCATGCATGCTTGAATTCCACCACTGTTTTTGACTCCACAACCTCCTCCGAAAGGCCGTTCCATACATCCACAACCCTTCATTCAGTTAGATAAATAAGAACTTTCCTCTTGGAATGGGAGACAGTAAGATAGCATAAATCCCTTGGTTTTATGGCATCTGGGGTACATTTCATATATGTGGTCCTGTGCTTTACACATTGTCCTGCACACCCATATAGGCAGCTTTCTCGCAGTATAACCTAGAAGTGTAACCCCCCTGCCAATGGGGGTTCTTAAAATGCCTGCTTGGGCTTACTATAGCCCTGCCCCTCTGTTCTCCTGCTGTTTTTCCCCGGGCTTCACCTGAATCCTGACACCATTTTTTCTGTGCCCCAGGTCTTGTTTCCTGCTTCCTATGCCCCAGTTGCAGCCTGAATGCAAAATACAGCCCCCCAGAGCTTAAAATTATGTTCGTAATCTCCTGCTGTAAAAGTGCTGCCTCCAGGGCAGTGGGAATCACATAGGTGCCAAAAGCGCCTTTGATGTTGAACCGAGCTGCTTTGTGGTCGCTCAGGGACTGTGCCGTCGGTCCTGGGATCCCTTCCAGCTAATTGGGACCTGATGACCACAGATAGCCTGCTGAGGGGCTGCTTGCTTGAAAATTAAGAGAGTTTGCCTGGGGCTCATTTAAATATGCCTGAGCCAGGCCCTGGTCAGCTGAATAATGCATAAACAGTGTCTGGCTGCCCCCAGGGTAGCTATTCACGGCTTGGGCCAAAAAAAGAGACAAAATAAATGTTTTTTAAAATTGTAAACTGTTGTTGCATATTGGGGGATTTACTGTGTATGTGGGGGGAAAGTATTTAAATTAGGTGCTTTTTCCCTGTGTGAATCAGAACTTTGGGACTCTATGGCACTGTTCACACTAGAAAGCTTAAAACGGTTTAACTGCCTTAAACCGTTTTAAGGTCCCAGAACATGGTTTGCATTCATACTGTAACACGGTTAAAACCGTGTTACAATCATGTTCTAAAACCGTGCTAAAACCCTGCTAAAAGGTGATCTTTAACACGGTTTTTAGCTAAACATCAATCAAACATGGTTGCCTTAATCCGTGTTAACAGCAGTGTGTATGCAAACCATGCTGTAACACGAGTTAAGGCAACCCCTCCAGTGAGAAAATCCATGTCGTCAGCCACAGAATAAAAAAAATGATACATTACAGGCACTGCTGTGCAGTGGAAGAATCCCCGATTCTGCCCATATATTTTTGTCCCGATCGGTTTTGGTGTGCATTCACGGGTATCCCGTCATGCACTGCGGCATCAGCCGGAATCCATAATGCTTTCAGCTGGTGCCGCAGTCATGCCTGGGAACCCCTTCCACCTGGCACGGTTGTCTGAATTGTGTGAACGCTCCAACAACCATGCCATGGACTGATTTATAAAACGTTTTTAGTAATGTTTTATAAATGGTCCCTAGTGTGAACAAGGCCTATGTGTCAGCCTGTCAGCTGCTGCAGGGGGAGCTTAAATGTGTGCAGTAGTGACAGGAGAATAAACAGAGCCACACCTTTCTTCTGTGCAGTAACACTGTGACAGCAAGAATGTCAATTGGGATAAAGAACTGTGGGACATTGGGGCGAATAATTATTTCTTCCTGGCTGCACCAGAACTTTATTTCAGGACTGTATTAATTCTGCTATAAGGTACAGTGGGTTAAGCAGCCATTGCAAACAGCCACAGCCAATTGGAAAGCTAGAAATACAAGGCCAGGACTTGTGGGACATTCACATCTCATGGGTAAACACCAGGTGCTCATTTGGAATTACAGGGACATCATTTTAGATGCCAATTCACCAGACCAACTGTGCCTCGAGTATTATGATTGGCAAGTACTCCAGACATTCAGAGATCTGTCACCCCATCATCTCAGCCAATCAAGAATCGAAAAAGAGCCCTATAAGAGATAGTGTCTGCCAGCATTTAGCAAGATTTTGCCTGATCGAGACAGAGGAGAGCAAGCTCCAGCCTGCAGGGAGCCCCCACAGGGGTGGGGGCTCAGGGCCCTGCCATGCTTCCGGGCCTGGGCCACTTAGTTAAGCCCCTCCAGCCTGGAGTGGGTGTTTGTTATTTTCTAGATAAAGTTTAAAGTTAAATTGATTTTAGTTGTGCTGCAACTGTTTGTCTGGCGGTTGCCAGAATTGTCCTCCAGGTGCTAGCCCTCCCTCCCACGTCGGGGAAAGACGTGGACAGAAGGCTAGCTACTGCCTAGCCTCAGTTATGCCACATGACTGAAAACACCAGGATGCCTTCTATGATAGATACAACCTGAGGAGGACCTGTGTGAGTACCCTCGTAACCCCAGGTGCAAGGGAGATGCTTTACAACTAATCCTGGGGCCTCAGGCCCAATCTATTAGATGTTTATCTACGAAGTGTCGAGAGACTTTAGCTCTTACCAGTCTGGGCCGCCAAGCCCCAAGAAACTGCGTTTTGAACATTGTTTGAATGCATTTTGCCTGCTGCCCAAATGGCCCATTGCAGGTGCATTAAGATGTGTTGTTGTGAATCATATAAATGTGCTGATATTCGTCGGTGCCTTATGGGTTAGTTCTGCCTTTGTGGAGTTGAAAGCCAAAGTCAAGTTTGTCACTTCACGGGGTAGGAGGCCCTATAGCTTGTTATGTCTGATTTATTCTGGAAATAGCCTATTTCTGTCTTTGCCGGATTTTGTCTGAGAATGCTTGATAAAAGGTTTTAATATCAAGGCGTGCTGGATGAGACTTTGCTAAGGATGCCTTGTTTGGTAGCTAAATGTTCTGGATGTAACTCCGTTCAAATGAATATGGATGCTTGATAAAAGTATCGCCCTCTAAATGTACTGGATGTGACTTCGAGTTGTAATGTGCTGAATGTTTAGGATGTGAAATCCATGATCTAGCCAAGTAGCTTGTACTGGAGTATTCAGTTTCTGTGACGCACAGGGCAATCCCAGTCTTTCCATGACCAGCAGGACCTATCCTGTTACTTCTGTCAAATGCAGGGCAATCTTTCCCTTTGTCTGACTTAGAATCTACAGCCATTGTGGTAATGTAGTTCTCCAAGTTTTACCCCTTCCTTCAAATCAAAAGCTGGCCAACTTGACCAGCTGCAACGTCCACCAGGCCTGCAACATCCAGGACTTTGGTATCTGGATACCCAGTGTATGGTATGAGATTGCGGGGTTTCAGCTGTATCTGGGATTGGTACCAGTGTGGGTAAAATTATAATTGTTAATGTGTCTCTTGATAGATAGCCAGGGCTCTGGGTATCACTGTCGATTGGAATATTTGATTGCCTTTTCTATTAGTAATGTAGCCACCCAGCTGGAGGTTTCATCAGCAAAATCTAATCAAAGTCTGTGTACACATGTAAATAGCTGATCACATAACCTCTATTCCATTCCCCCTTTCCTAACTGCTATGTCCCCTAAAGAAATTGATTGTTACTGTTTTTAAAATTCTGTGTGTAAGCATATTATTAGAGAAAGTATTTAAATATGAAATGTTGAAATGTGGGGAAATATCTATTGGGGCATGTCTGGGGAAGGTAAATGGTTATTGTGGGTGTTATAACATCTCAGGGGGTTATGCCTGTAACAGTTAGCCCATGTAAAGCACACTCTAAGAGGAGGCACTGCGCATTATTCAAAATTGTTATCTGTTAGCGAACCCAAACCCCTTAGCCTGTTGTCCAGGGTAGTAGGCAGGGGTGTAATACTGGGGATGGTGCCACCCAGGGGTTACACAATGGAGGCACCACTGGGATTGTACTGTACGTCATGTGCCAGACCAGCAAGGAGCCCCACCCCCCATTTTATATGTATTGGGATCCTTAAAATGGCCGCCACTGCCTGGCTGTTGGAGATGTATTTTGGCACCAAAACTGCTGTAAACCTGTTCACTGCTGGCTCAGTGAATGTTAGTGGGGAAAGTACTCCCCTAGTGGCCAAACGTAGAATTGCACCAATTATGTTTTTGCAGCTAAAAATCTGTTTGTCAAGGGCCCCTGTATATTATAACATCTGCTTATGCTCACAGTGATTAAGAAATGTTTAGCCGATTTAGAATAAGGTACATTTGTCTAGAGCAGGATGTTGTGGTGACCAATGCTAGCTAGGAAGCCATATGCCTACGTCGAGACCAAGTGTTTTCCAAATGTTAATGGTAATTGTTTTATGATACCTTTATGTGCCAGGCTTGGCACACCCTTGGCACAGATGCCAAGGTCTGCTGCCATGGGAGAGTGTAACCCCCCTGCCAAGGGGGGTTCCTAAATGCCTGATTAGGCTTACTTTAACCCTGCCCCTCTGTCGTCCTGGTGTTTTTCCTGTGCTTCACCTGAATCCTGCCACCCTTGTTTCTGTGCCCCAGGTTTTGTTTCCTGTTCCCTGTGCCCCAGCTGCAGCCTGAATGCAAAATCCAGCCCTTTGGAGCTTAAAATCATGATTGCAATCTCCTGCTGTAAAAGTGCTGCCTCCTGGGCAGCGGGAATCGCATAGGGCATGAAAAGCGCCTTTGATGTTGAACCGAGCTGTTTTGCAGTCACCTCGGGGACTGTGCCATCAAGCCTGGGATCCCTTCCACCAAATTGGGACCCAGTCACCACAGACAGCCTGCTGATGGGCCGCTTACTTGAAAATTAAGAGAATTTGACTGGGGCTCATTTAAATATGCCTGAGCCGGGCCCCGGTCAGCTGAATAATGCATGAACAGTGTCTGGCTGCCCCCAGGGTAGCTATTCTTGGCTTGGGCCAAAAAAGAGAGAAAATAAATGTTTTTTAAAATTGTAAACTGTTGCTGTACATTGGGATTTACTATGGGGGGGAAGTATTTAAATTAGGTGCTTTTTCCCCAGTTGAACCAGAACTTTGGGACTCTATGTTTCAGCCTGTCAGCTGCTGCAGAGGGAGCTTAAATTTGTGCAGTAGCGACAGGAGAATAAGCAGAGCCACACCTTTCTTCTGTGCAGCGACAGCAAGAATATCAACTGGGCTAAAGAACTGTGAGACACTGGTGCAAATAATTATTTCTTCTTGGCTGCACCAGACTTTATTTCAGGACTGTATTAATCTGTTATAAGGGACAGTGGTTTAATCAGCTATTGCAAGCAGCCACAGCCAATTGGAAAGCTAGGAATACAAAGCCAGGACTTGTGGGACATTCACACCTCTTGGGTAAACACCAAGTGCTCATGGAGAATTACAGGGACATCATTTTAGGCACCAATTAACCAGACCAACTGTGCCTTGAGTATTATGATTGACAGGTACTTCAGACATTCAGAGATCTGTCACCCCATCATCTCAGCCAATCAGGAATCAAAAATGAGCCCTATAAGCGACAGTATCTGCCAGCATTTTACCAGATTTTGCCTGCTTGGGACAGAGGACAGCAGGCTCCAGCCTGCAGGGAGCCCCTACAGAGGGGTGGGGGCTCAGGCCCATGATATGCTTCCAGGCCTGGGCCACTTAATTAAACCCCTCCAGCCTGCAGGGGGTGTTTGTTATTTTCTAGATAAAGTTTAAAGTCAAAGTAATTTTAGTTGTGCTGCAACTGTTTATCTTGAGGTCGCCAGAATTGTCCTCTAGGTGCTAGCCCTCCCTCCCACGTCAGGGAAAGATGTGGACAGAAGACTAGCTACCACCTAGCCTCAGTTATTCCAGATGACTGAAGACACCGGGATGCCTTCTATGACAGATACGACCCATGGAGGACCTGTGTGAGTACCCTTATGCTCCTCAGTGCAAGAGAGAAGCCTTACATCTAATCTTGGGCCTCAAGCCCAGTCTATTAGATGTTTATCTGTGAAGTGTTGAGAAACCTTAGATCTTATCAGTCTGGGCCACTAAGCCCCAAGAGACTGCATTTTGAAGATTGTTCAAATGAATTTTGCCTGCTGCCCAAATGGTCCATTGCAGGTGCATTGACATTTGTTGTAGTGAATCATATAAATGTGCTGATATTCATCGGTGCCCTATGGGTTAGTTCTGCCCTCATGGAGTTGCCAGCCAAAGTCACGTAGAAACATAGAAACACAGAATTTGATGACAGATAAGGACTGCTTGGCCCACCCAGTCTGACCATTTCCTACCTAATGGATAAGCTGCAGATCCTAGTTAACCAGCAGCCTACTTCTTTCTACCCCCACCCCCCCTAGAATTGCCTTATGGCTGTCCCATGTATGCTTGAATTCCACCACTGTTTTTGACTCCACAACCTCCTCCAGAAGGCTGTTCCATGCATCCACAACCTCTCTGTGAAAAAATACTTCCTCATATTACCTCTGCGCCGCTCCCCCTCTATCTTCAAATTGTGCCCCCTTGTTCTTGCACACCTCTTGTTTTGAAAGATGCTACCCTCTTGGACTTTGTTGATTCCCTTGAGGTACTTGAAAGTTTCTATCATGTCCCCCCATCCCTCCTTTCCTCGAGGCTATACATATTAAGCTCCTTTAGTCACTTTTCATATGTCTTCTGGCGCAGACCCTGCACTATTTTAGTTGCCCTTCCCTGGACAGCTTCCATCTTGTCTATGTCCTTGTGGAGATTGGGTGTCCAGAACTGCACACAGTATTCCAGATGGGGTCTCACCAGCTGTCTGTACAGAGGGATAACAACTTCCTGTTTTCTACTGGTGATGCCTCTCCCTATGCATTCCAGTATCCCTCCCAGCCCTCCTTACTGCCCTCTCACATTGCTTGCCCACCTTTAAGTCATCTGATATGACTACCCCCAGGTCCCTTTCCATTTGTGTTGTTGTTAGTATCTCACCCCCCATTGTGTACTCTTCCCCTGGGTTTTTGTTTCCCAGGTGCATTACCTTGCACTTCTTAGCATTAAATCTAAGCTGCCATACATTTGACCATTCCTCTAACCTTGTCAAGTCCCTTCTCATCCTTTCCGCCCCACCTTGTGCATCAACTCTGTTGCAGATCTTTGTGTCATCTGCAAAGAGACATACTTTTCCTTCCAGTCCCTCTGCAATGTCGCTTATAAAGACATTGAAGAGGACCGGTCCTAATACTGAACCCTGCAGCACCCCACTAGTAACCCCCCTTTCTTCAGAGTGGACTCCATTTACTATTACCCTCTGTATCCTATTCTCCAGCCAATTCTTTACCCAGGCTATCATCTTGGGACCCACTCCCAGGCTGGCTAACTTGTATATTAATCTTTTGTGTGGGACTGAGTCAAATGCCTTGCTAAAATCTAGGTAGGCCATGTCCATAGCCCCTCCCTGATCTACTACTTTGGTCACCCAGTCAAAGAAATCTATTAGATACATCTGGCATGACCTTCCTGCCGTGAATCCATGCTGCCTTGGGTCCTGTGCCCCTCTGGCCTCTAAGTACTTGACAGTTCTTTCCTTCAGAAGTGATTCCATCATTTTCCCTATTACTGAGGTTAAACTAACAGGTCCGTAGTTTCCTGCTTCTGCCCGGCTCCCACTTTTGTGAAGGGGAATCACATCTGCCCTCCTCCAGTCCTCGGTACCACCCCATCCTCCCATGATTTGTTAAAGAGGGTAGTCAGTGGTGTCACTAGATCTACCCTTAGTTATTTTAGAATTCTGGGATGAATCCCATCAGGCCCCATTGCTTTGTCCACCTTCAGTTTTAAGAGTTCTTTCAGAACCCTTTGTTCTGTAAATGTGCTGGTATCAACTTCTATATCCAGAGTGTTTCTGTTGTTTGTTTTAGGTACCTCCCCCTCTTCATTTGTAAATACTGAGCAAAAATATTTGTTTAGTATCTCTGCCTTTTCACCATCACCCTCTGCCCACCCCCTTATTAAGCCTCACTATCCCTCCCTTAGTCTTCCTTCGCTCCCTGATGTACCTAAAAAAGGTTTTATCCCCCCTCTTAACTGAGTTGGCTATCTTTTCCTCAGTTCGGGCCTTTGTTGTTCTGACTGCCTTCCCAGCTTCCTTTTGCTTTAACTGATACAATTCTCTGTCCTGCTCCTTCTGTGATTCTTTGTCCTTTCTGAATGCTTTCTTTTTCTTTTGAACCTTCACTGCCACCTCCTTTGAGAACCATAGTGGTTTCTTACATCATTTTGTTTTGTTTATTTGCTTCACACAAAGGCTTGTTACCTCTGTGATGGCAGTTTTTATTATTCCACATTGTTCTTCCACCCCTCCTTCCTGCCCATTTGCTAGTGCATTCCTTAGGCACTCACCCATTTTGGCAAAGTCAGCCCTCCTGATGTCCAGTACTTTTGCCTTTGTATGGCTTGACTCTATTGCTGTGTTTATTGTGAACCATACTGTTCAATGGTCGCTAGTTCCCAGATGGCTACCCACTTCTACATCCGTGATCCTCTCTCCATCTCCATTTGAGAGGACCAGGTCTAAGATTGCTCCCTCTTGAGTGGGTTCCAATACTAGTTGTCTAAGGCATGCCCCCGTAGGGCATCTAGAAAAACCCCACTCTTCGAAGTGGCTGCTGCAACTGCACTCCAGTTAACATCTGGCATATTCAGATCACCCATCAGCAATATCTCCCCTTTATCTGCCATTCTAAGTATACTTTCTATCATTTCCTTGTCCATTTCCTCCCCCTGAGAGGGAGGTCTGTATACAACCCCTGTGCGGATTGTGGTGCCATTGCCTGCCTCCAAATTGACCCACAGTGCTTCTTCTCCTCCCTGTTTACCCTTTTGTTCTGTTGCTTTGATTCCTTCTCTTATGTAGAGAGCTATTCCTCCTCCTCTTTTACCCTCCCTATCCCTCCTGTAGATAGTGTATCCTGGTATGTTTATGTCCCAGTCATGGTTCTGTGTGTACCATGTTTCTGTGACTGCTATGATATCCAGATGTTCCTCCTCCATCAAGGCCACTAATTCAGGAAGCTTGTTACCCAGACTACAGGCATTGGTACTCATTGATCTCCATATTTTGATGGCTTTACCTTCTGTAGCAGCATCCCTCACTGATCTTTCTACCTTGGTCTTTTTCTCATTTAGTACCCTGTTTTGTAGGAGGAGGCTAGGATTTTCCTGCTGCTTATCAGTGCCTCCCCCCTTGACTAGTTTAAAAGCTTGCCAATGAAGCATTTAAACCGATTGCCCAAAAGACTTGTTGCCTTCCTGGACAGATGCAGACCACCCAGCCAGTATAGGCTGGTGTCCCTTCAGGTGTAACCCCAGTCCCCAGTGAAGCCAAACCCCTGTGCTCCACACCATTTTTTCAACCATTCATTAAACTGCATGGTGCAAAGTACCCTCGCCTCACCCATGCCACTGACAGGCAGCACCTCTGAGAAGGATACTGTGTGTACTACTTGTCTTAGCCCCCCCAACTCTACAAAGTCCTTCTGCACTGCTCTAATCTCATGATGAGCCAAGTCATTTGTCCCTAGGTGGACAATGACGTCCAGCTCAGACTCCCATGCAACTGTTCTCGTTATCCTAAGGATGCGCTTCCTGTCCCTCCAAGCCATGGCACCAGGCAGGTACCTTACTTCAGTTTTCCATGCTCCCCCCAGTTCTATCCCCCTTATAATTGAGTCCCCCACCAGGAGCTGCTTCTTTTCCCTATGGCGCCCTCTGCCTCCTTCCTGAGGGCCTCCCTTGTGACAGTTGTCTGCACCCTCCTTAGTCTCCTCTGTGGGTGCATCCATTGGGGAACTATGCTCCACCAGAATGGTGTATGGATTGTGGAGTGGAACAACTGACTGGGTGTGCCTCTGTTCCACCACCCTTACCCTCCCTGAGCCCACTGTGGTCCAACTGCTGTGCTTTCTTCACAACCTCTGAGGTAGTGGTGGTGGCTCTGGTGCTCCCTGGTTGGGGGAGGTTCCCTTACTACTGTTCAGTGCGGCCTGAAGACGGGCAACTTCTTTCCTCAGGGCAGATAGTTGTCTGCAAACAGGGCAGCATCTCAGCCTCCAGAAAGACTCCCGGAAGACTGCTGCCCCACAGCCATTACATTGCACTACTCCCCACATAACTGTCTACCTTGTTTAGTTTTTTTTTGTGTGTGTGTGTGATTGGTTTGTTATATAGAAATATATGTATTTATATAATGTGTATGCTTATATTGTCAGCGCAGTGTGCTAGAGAGGATATGACAGTGATATGCACCTTGCCTTCTTGAGGAAATGATGTCAGAACCCCAGGTATAAAGGTACTATTTCCAGGAGTGGGTGGGGTGAGGAGTGGGAAGGGGTTGGGCCTAAACTGTGCCCTCACAAAACAATCAGCTAAAAGCTCTGACCTACCGCTGCAATGAGTGCCTTCCTGTCAGCAAGATGCCCTACACGACAATTTGACAGAGAAAATACCCTGCTAATCAAACAGAGAAAAATCCAAACATCCAAATCAGACACAGGTAAATCTCCCCAGCCCCAAAATAGCCTGGTAACTTGTGCTCTGAAAGCAGTCAGCCCCAAAACACGTCAGCTGTGCAGAAGGGCAGACACAGAAAACAGTATTCAGCCCCTGTGGGTTTAAACCCTTCCTGCACTGAAAATCTTAACAATTGTAACAAAAGTAAAGCAAGGTCCACTTCCCTCTGTTGATTGAAAGACTGCCTTTTCTGATAATTCTAAGTTCCTTATTTCACACTTCAGTTAGAAGTATCCTCCACCTGAAGAATATTAACCTTCCTAAGGAATCTGCTTCAAACCAAAGACAATTGTAAATTGTAAGGTTCACTTCCCTCTGTTGTGAGCACAACTCACTTTCTTGCAAATCTTAAGTCCAGTGCTGCAGCTTCCAGCCAGAGGTAGCTTCACCTGAAGACGTTTGTCACTTTACGGGGTAGGAGGTCCTAGAGCTCATTGTGTCTGATTTATTCTGGAAATAACCTATTTCTGTCTTTGCTGGATTTTGTCTGTGAATGCTTGATTAAAGTGTTTTAATATCTAGACGTGCTGGATGAGACTTTGCTAAGGATGCCTTGTTTGGTAGTTAAATCTACTGGATGTGACTTCGTTCAAATGAATATGGATGCTTGATAAAAGTATCACCCTCTAAATGTACTGGATGTGACTTCGAGTTGTAATGTGCTGAATGTTTAGAATGCGAAATCCAAGATCTAGCCAAGTAGCTTGACCTGGAGTATTTGGTTTCTGTGACGTGCAGGGCAATCCCTGTCTTTCCTTGACCAGCAGGGCCTATCCTGCTAACTCTGTCAAAGGCGGAGCAGTCTCTGCTTTTGTCTAACTTAGAATCTACAGCAATTGTGGTAATGTAGTTCTCCAAGTTTTACCCCTTCCTTCAAATCAAAAGCCGGCCAGCTTGACCAGTGGCAACGTCCACCAGGCCTGCAACATCCAGGACTTTGGTATCGGGGTACCCAGTGTATGGTATGAGATTGCGGGGTTTCAGCTGTATCTGGGACTGGTACCAGTGTGGGTAAAATTATAATTGTTAATGTGTCTCTTGATAGATAGCCAGGGCTCTGGGTATCACTGTTGATTGGAATATTTGATTACCTTTTCTATTAGTAATGTAGCCACCCAGCTTGAGGGTTCATCAGCAAAATCTAATCAAAGTCTGTGTACACATGTAAATAGCTAATCACATAACCTCTATTCCAGTCTCCCTTTCCTAACTCCTATGTCCCCTAAAGAAATTGATTGTTACTGTTTTTGAAATTCTGTGTGTGAGCATATTATTAGAGAGAGTCTTTAAATATGAAATGTTTAAATGTGGGGAAATATCTATTGGGGCATGTCTGGGGAAGGTAAATGGTTATCATGGGTGGTATAACATCCAAGGTGGTTATACCTGTAACAGCTAGCCCACATAAAGCTGGTGCCATGTAAACTCAGTGCAAAATATTTCAGCGTATACATTTACCATGCGGGAATGTCATCGCATGCAAAACCAGCTAAATGCTAATTCACCACATAGTCATCTCGTCGAACACAAATGCTAGACATTCATTCTGCCACACACTAATTGATTGTCCTCCACAATACCTACGTGATAAGGCACAGATGTCAGCTACCTAGGCACTGAGAATTAAAACCCATCAGTCTCGTTGTACACTCGGTATGCTTAATAAGTCACAGGTGTCAGTTAATCAGGCAAGCAGTGCATTAAAATCTATTAAATATTATTGTCTCCCTTGTTTTCTTGTTTGTTATGATGCCTTTGTCATTCGTGCTTAGCCAGCATGGGCTGCTGCAGCTTGCAGACCAGGGATATCTCTATCATAAAGAAAAAGTGCACTCTGATAAAACATATTGGAAATGTGCTGCCTATGATAAACCGAAGTGCATTGCCAGATGCCATACTATCAGTGAAGAATTTGACCGTGTAATTAAATAAACGTTTCAACTAACCCTACTAATTCGACTTGAGTGCCCCGTGGAATTATTTTACTCCAGACTACATTCATCAAGGTAAGACCACTACAGGATTAATGGATTTACTTCCTGTTGTGCCTTGTGCATGTACTAGTGTTTTCTTGCAGCTTGCGCTGAACTGACATATGCGATATAATACCGTTTACACTGTCTGGGTTTATGCTATTATGTCTGTGCTGTAATGCATGCGCTGTTTTGTTTGCGACAATTTGACGTAATACCCATAAAGCACACTCTGAGTAAAGGCACTATGCATTGTTATCTGTTAGTGAACCTAAATCCCTTAGCCTGTTTGTCCAGAGTAGTAGGTAGGGGTGTAACACTGGGGATAGTGCCACCCAGGGGTTACAGAAGTGAAAGAAATGAGCTGTGAGTGAGCTTAGTACATCCAGCAGACCTGAGTTTGATTGCCACAACCTCCACTTGCATATTGAGTGACCCTGTGCAAGTCACTTAACCACCCCAGTGCTCCTGGGTCATCCCCAAAAACAGCCACTTGTACTTAGTGGGCCTTACCTGGTTTCCAAAGAATAACAAAAAGGATGAATCCAGCACCATGAAGGAGTAGCTTTAGTGGGCAGGCTGTAATCTGGTTACTCATGAACATCATGATTTACAAGCCTACTCATCGCCTGGAAGTCTGGTTCAGGATGTTTTGTCTCATCCATTCAGTTCATAGGTGTTGGAGCACTGCAAAAAGAGTGTGTGTGTTGGGGGGATGGCTCAAATTTAAATGGGCACTTAGGGCTTATAAAAGCTGGTTGAATTTTAAAAGGGTATTTTTCTTGAAAGGCTTAATCAGCACAAGTGTAAAATAGTGTGTGGGGGAGGGGGGCTTGAATCTCCCAGCTCTGTAGTGCAACATCCATACATCACTATACCAAGCAGTCCAGCTATAGCTGGGTATCTTGCATACTGGGCATTAATGAAGCCAACCAGGTAAATCCCGTGAGGGATAACTCTCTTATCAGACCTCTCACAACTGCTCCATAGTGTTGTCTCTCAACTGAGGGTTCCTCAGAAACTGGACCTGACAGGAGACCTGTGCCACACCCCAGACTCAAGATCCCCGATGCCACCCCCTGAGCCTGGCAAGTCCCCATGGCCAGTCACTGCCAGTACCACGACAGGGATCTTTCCCTCCCAACTCTTCTGGGCTCTTAATCTCTCTTTGAACACAACACTCCCTTCCTGTGCCTACCAAGGAGTTTCATATCCCCTGAAATATACTAATGCAAGGCCATGCTCTATACACACACAAACACACAGAAGAATGGTTCAACTAACAGACCCACTTTTGTAGGGGGGGGTGCAGGTATCATACAAGCTATGAGAACCAGTTTTATTATTTATTTATTTTGAAAAGTTTCACCAGGAAAGACAAACTGAACTACAATAGCTCATTTCCGGATGCATCCTGGGGGAATGGAGAAGGGGAATACAATATAGTATAAAGAATTCAAAGCAACATAAAATATACAAAAAGTTACAACTGTACATAAATTGAAATATTCTGGCTATGCCAGGCATTTTTGTGTGTCCGGCAAGCAGCACTAGCCATCAGATAAAGTCTAAATACAAATACTCATAGACATAAACACACATTATGCTAAATGTTCATATGTATATATATATATATATATATATATATATGGTAGAGGAGCCATTGCTGTGTTAAACCCCAAAATTTTGCACCTTAATAACTTTGCAACCGTTTGATGGATGTGCCTGAAATTTGGAATACATGATCAAGAACCATAGGCCTTTGCATCTGTCAAGTTTCATGTCAGTCGGATACGGCTGCAGAGTTAACTCGCGTGATCTCTGTCTATCTTATTTCGCTTTCTGGAAATTCGATCGCTCGTACAGGACACACGGTTTGTGCGACTGGCCCAAAATCTTCAGAAAATGTGCAGCCAGGGTCCCCATGTGCCTTTTGAAGATTTGGTGAAAAAATATTAAACGGTTCAAAAGTTATTCAAAAAACAATTTCCCATTATAAGTCAATGGGAAAAGTTAACAAAAAGTTCAACACTTTCGAAAATGCATTTTTACTTTCGCCAATGGGCCTGTTACTTTTGCAAATCAGCCATTTTGTTTTCAGTTGGTGATCAGAAAAATGCCTGCCATTTAAATTTGGGACCCTCTAGCAACCTAATTATTTTTGTATTCACCTAGTCGGACCCTGAGGATGCTAGCCATGTCTTTATTTTGGGGTAAAACACCCCAGAAATATATTTTTCAAATTTCTGGAAAAAGTACTTTCGTGCTCACGAAAGTGTCGCAAATTTTACCATAATACCTGGGAGTGACTTATTGCTATCATAATAAAACTGTTTTTTTAAACAACATTAAACCATGTTCATCATATGGTTAGGCTCTACATGTATCTTAATAAAAACTAAACATAAGGCTGTTACAATGTTTACAGTCAATTAGAAAGCTGCATTTCTCAAACCCTAGTTATAATCAGAGATATTATACCTGTACTCCTTGGTTTTGCTCAACTCTATTGCTCAGGTGGCCCACCACATGTGGTGTGGTCTGGTGTGGGGCATCGGTAGGTAAGGCCATGCAACTACTAAGTGTGGTACATTGTGTGCAGCTGCAATCAGGGATGTGTACATTTGGTGTACATGGCCTCAGTTTTGCTGTTGATCTCCACTGAGCATGCAGTACCTGGTCAGGTGGGTGGGGATGTCTCGTAGTACATTTAGACAATTGTTTGTTATTTCTGTCACCTGCTACTGTATGTCTGTCATTGGTTGTGTTCACTTGGTCCTCTCTCCATACTTGCATGTGTGTGTGTGTGTGTCTGTGTGTGTGTGGTGCTGGGGGGGTGAATTCGGAGTTAGGGTTTTCAACCCTAACAGCGAATTTCCTCACTTTTGTCGCTGTGGAACAACCCTAACTAATGCATTAAATGGAGTTTTTTGCCTCTAATATATATATATATATATATACACACACAAACTATAAACAGAAACATGTAAATCCACTTAAAATACTAGGGATATTACAATTGGGATAGCTAGTGAGAATTTTGTAGGAAATGGAGGGGAGTAGGAGAGAATAGAGAGTAGAAATAGGCCTTCACCCCTCCAGGATGCACATCCCACAAGGGGAATTATCCGGGAAGAGGGGGAGTGAAAGGGGTTAAAGTCGGGGACCGGACAGTAAGTGAGAACTTTGTAAAGATGGGGGGGGAGTGGTTTAAGAGAAAGAATGGATCTTCTCCCCTCCAGGATACATACCCCGCAAGGTGATTAGCAGGAAGAAGGGGGATCGAAGAGGGAAAAAGTATGGGACAAATAGGCAAATGGGAGGTGGGTAGGTTAAATTGAGGAATGGGTGAAAGGAGTATGTGAAGATATGAGGAAAGGGATAAAATGAAAATAGTGAAAAGGGAAAAAATTGATTAGGAAAGAGGAGAAGGGGGGGAGGCAGGCCTTACCCACAGGAACGAACCCAAGGGTATAAGCACTACTCAATGTAAACCAAGCTAGTGCGATAGACTAATGGTAAGCCTGAGGAGGAGTAGAAGAGGGCAACATAGAGGAAATAGAACAAGTAGACTAATGAGGGGGAGGAGAATCAAGTGCAATTGCAGGATGGGAAGATGTAGTGTTGGAGAAGATGGACAATGAACAAGTAGACAGAGCAGAACAGATATCTATGAGAAGGGAGTTCCAAATGTTTGGGAAGTGACAGGAGAAGGCTGCTCATCCTTAAGTGGAAATATGGGAAGGGAGGGAGAGGGTCCTATGGGGGAGTTGCGGAGGGAGTACGAAGGAGTAAGGGGGATGGAGAGGAGGCCATTTAGGTATAGTGGCAGGGATCCAAGCCAGAACTTCCCAGTTATGGAGGCAATATGGTCAAGACACATGGTTTCAAGAGGGGAGGGGTAGGAGAGAGAGAGGTGACGAGGTCACAGTGGTGAGTATGTGGTGGACAAGAAATAGAGAAGCAATGGGAGTTGAACAGAGTGTCCAGTCCGGAAAGGCTGGTTTTGGAGGCAATACTATAGACAATGTCCCCAAAGTCGAAGATTGGGAGGATCATCTTCTGGATGATCTCATGACAGGCAGGTGGGGGAAGGCAGCTACTGTGTCTATAAAGAGCTCCAATTTGGAAAGGAGTTTTTTTGTGGATGGTGCCCACATATCCAGCGAAGTCAAGATTCCTGTTGAGCCAAAGCCCAAGGTATTTAAAGGAGGCGACATCCTCTAGTAAGGAACCATCAAGGGTATGGAAGGAAAGGGTGGCAGCAAGCCTGTTGAGTTTTTGCCTGGTACCAAAAGTCAGAGAGACTGTCTTTTTTGGCATTAAGTGTCAGCTGATTAGCGCAAAATCAGCCTGGACATTACTGAAATCCAGTTAATGACTGTTTGCCACATCCGTGGAGGAGGTACCAGAGGCAAACAAAACAGTATCATCTGCATACATATGGATGTCTGCAATTGAGCAGGCAGTAGGTAAGTCATTTAGAAATACCGAGAAGAGTGCTGGACCAAGTACCGTACCTTTCAGAACACCATTGTTTATAGGGAGGGGAAGGGAGAGGGTGTTGCCAATCCTGACTGATTGGGACCTACCAATAAGATAGGAATAAAACCAGTGAGTGGTGGTTTCAGGGAGACCAGCTGCAGAAGGCTTGTTAAGGAGAAGGGAGTGGGCAACAGTGTTGAAGGCTTTGGCCAAGTCATCAAAGATAGCAGAGATGATGCGTCCTTGATCCATACCCTAGAGAGTGAAGTCAGTGAGCCGGAGAAGGGATGTCATAGTGGAATGGGCCTTATGAAACCAGACTGGAAGGGGGTGAAAAAGGAGGAGGAGTCAAGGAAAGGTGGCATAACTAAATTTCTTCTTATTAAGAAAAAGAAGCCTTAGAGGAGACATAATTCTAGTATTGGAATACTGTACTTAAGGAAAACTCCATCACATCAAAGAGCTTTTCTGAATATCCAAGGATATGAGAACAGGAGGACACAAAAAAGTCACTGAAAGAAGGAAAATGCAAGGGAAATATCAGGTAGAACTTCTTCACAGAATGAGTAGTAGGCGGGTATGTATAGTAGTATTTGGAACCTACTTACGGAGTAGTTTACATCAGCTGATACTGTAACTACAGTACCTTTAACCTCAGAGTTGGCGGGTAGTGTGAACAAAAAAGAGTGACTGAGTATTCCCATTCTAACAGTGAAGGAAAGAACTTGATTGGCCAATGGCCTTTCCTGTGTCCTAAAACTGTATGATCAAATATAATCTCCCATCCAGACACTGGCTGATGATCTACTGGGAGGGCTACGGTTCCACGTCATAACAGTGAACACATAACAGCACCGTACCTATGGGCGAGTACACAATGCTAAAAACACAAACAGCAGCCATGCACTATGCCAAATACAACATTGGCACCCACACCAGCATACATTATCCTATGTTCTATGCAGGGGGCTGCTCCCCCACACCCCCATCTAAAAATAATCAACTCCAAGGGGGGACCTGACAGTGGGTTAAGAAGCCAACTCGGACCAAAAAATAAACCCACCCATACCATTTCCCACCCAAAAACAGTAGCGCCCAACCCAGGATCAAACCCAGGTCCTTGCACACTAGAGGAATACACTGCCTCCATAAGCCCACACAGACAGCTCAGCACGGCCCCCCAACCTACTTCCTATATCCTGCTTCCTATGAGATCCCTCCTACCAGTGCTGTATCCTGAAGTCACCATTCTAGCCCTTCTACCCTTGCCATTTCCATAGTCGCTATCCTTCCACAATCTCTGTACATACAGCCACTCAAATTGAGTCACTCAATTTGAAGGTGTCCATATCACTGGATACCGAGGGCTACATATCATAACCCCACTGAGATGCCCTGATATCTTAACTGCCGCAGTGTGTTGTCTCTCAAATATCTCTGTCAGTATTAAGGGAAGAGGCAGGGGGCCCTACAGGATGCATTTGGACTATTGGGAGTGGAAATGTGGGGATGCTCCTCATGGCCCTTCTTTGCCCCAGTGAATTAAAGGTTCCATGTAATTTGAGCATGTCAAAAACGGTGAGCACAAAAACAGTGATGGCTTTTGGGTGAGTACACATACAGAGGCAATTGTTTTTGCAGGGAACCAGACCCCTGCCCTCTTACTAATTAACCAACTCCAAGGTCATAGTACCTCAGAGAGGGGGAAAACCTTTGTCGCCATTTTTGACTTCGCCCAAAAGCCATTGCTGTTTTTGGGTTCACCATTTTTCACTCACCCAAATCACGGGATACTTGAATTAAACATTGTATCACTAAAAAATACAAAATCACACATGCCCACACCATGTGTGATTTTGTATTTTCTTGAAACTTGGCTTTCTAGCCAAATGCCCTTTGGGGTAACCCTTGCCTCAGTGTTTGCGCACAGAGGTTCTTCGTCTTTTAAATTGTATCACTACTTAATAGTATCATGCTCCCTTAAAATACAAACCAATTCAATTTGAGTTTAAAAGATTTAACTCTTCCCACTTGAATTGCTTCTTTGGGAGCGTGTCATAGGCTTACCACTCTTTGGGTATAACAATGCTCTCTCAGATTACCTCAAATCTTTTTCAGGTCTGCCTGGCCAAATTTCACATCAGCCTTGTTGGCAATTACTGCAGCAACAGCTTCAAAGCATGAATTTTTTTGATGTACAAGCCGTTTGGTCTGCTAGCGAATGCTTTCTCTTTTTGCATACAGTAGCTGCACCCATGGTAACTGTCTTTTAGTTGGGGTCCTGTAGATGCCATTGGGAAATTGGGAACTTAACCATTTCTACTCCTCATATCCATTATCATAGTGCATGCCTGCCTATCTGTCACCAGGGGGTATTACTCCCTAAGCTCATGTACAATGTGGTGGTATATGCTCCTTCAGCCTCAAAATCTATACTCAGGAAATGTGACATCACTTACAGTATTTGCCAGTTTGCACTTGCAGCCAACAAACTTGTTCATCAGTGTACTTTGTAAATGAATTTAGGTAGGATCCCCCCAAGTGATGCACGTGAGCTAGTTGTAGGTGGTACCATCTATAATATCATGAAGAATCAACAACCCCAACATCCGGCTGAATTGCAGCATAATCATTGTCCCTTAAGGTCTTCAAACCTTGCCCTGTTTGCTGTCCCTAAATTGAAGACAAAACTTGGGATAGCTGCTTTTCAGAATTTCACTTCTAGGTTGTGGAATTCCTTTCCACCAGAGATATGTGCTTACATAACATCTGAAGGTTTCCGGTGTGCCTATGGTAAACAACTTCTGAGTATGTCTGCATCTAAATGTCCTAATGCAAGGTAGCTGGACTTCAGGCACTGCTTCTATCTCCTCTGTTGACCACACTATAAAGGGTATCTCATTCCCTTGTTGTCACAGATTGAAATTTGCTGTGTTATCTTTCCAGTACCTGGAGTGACTCTAATTTGCTGTACCTTGATTGCACTTTACTTGCTCTTTGTAGTCTTTTCCCTGTACTCATTGTCTTGCCGCTACGACCATCACTGTTGTGCATCTGATTGTTTTATAGTCCTTACATCTATTAATTTCCTATGTAATTGCCTCCCATATGCTGACACTTGTTCTTTGTTGTATATGCGTACATTGCTCTGCTACCACTACTCCTGTACCTATCTAATGCTGTATACTGAGATCTTTAATAATGTGATATGTATGCTTCTCTGTAATGTTATCTCATAATATGTTTTCATACTAGGTTTTAATAGGAGATAGAGGGCCAAAAAGGCCCATGATTTACTCCTATATATTAATAATAATTAAGAATTGTTCCGGAAAAAATATATTTATCCAGACGTGTTTTATAGTTTTGTTTAGATTTGCTAATAATTAATAAATCATTATCTCCCGAGTTGTACCTGAGAAAAGGCAGTTTCTGCTTAGTGTACCTACCCAGTTAAGAAAAACTAACTGGCTAACTAACCAACTAACTAAATTATCCATATCTGCAGAACTGAATGTTGCCCAGCTTACCGTACATAGAACAGATGTGCCTAAATTTGCAATGGACTTGCACATGAGTTCACCATAGTGAAAGGCCATTAGTTCCTGAGAACTCAACCAGGATTGCTAGCAATTATACAATGGGCTTAAAAAATCCTATAACCTGATTGGACAACTCAGGTCTTTACCTGTTGGTAAATCATGCAACAGTTTACAGCTGAGGAAAGGCATCAATAAAAAAACATAATTAAACACATTTGTACATTTTTTATACAAGGGTCCATTGAGTAATAATAGTAAGGTCCACCAGAATATGGGTAATTGAGGAGTTACCACTTCAGAGACTTGGCTGTGTCTCATGACACACCAAATGAGGCATCACTAAATCCCCCAATAACCCACGGACTGCCATGCCTCATTGCTAAATTGATCATTCCTTGATATTCTTGCTTACCATTCTATCGAATGTTCTCTTCTTTTAATTAATCATTATTTATCCCATTCTGCCTTAGACAGAAACAAAGTATTGCTGATGGGGAACTTCTTTTTACAGTTTATTTACCCAACATAGTCCAGCTGAAGTGCAATATCTGGTTCTTTACTGGGTTCTGCTTTGACCCATTTGTACAGCTGGGTGGATTAGAGCACTGAGAGGTAAAGTGATTTGTTTAAAAGCAGTTCATGCTATGATAAAAATGTATCTACAATATACCTTTTTGTTCTATTTTAAATTGCACGTTTTCTAATGTCTTATCTGATGCTCTTTCTTCCCTAGTTCATGTCTGCTGAAGATTGTTTCTACAGCTGCATAGCAGAGCTATGCTGACGCATTGCTATGATGTAGAAGAGAGAGGGGGACTCTGGAAGCACTTGGCCAGATACTGTACCTTGACTGTATTCCTCCATAGTGGAGTCCAAGTACATGCATTCCTCTTCATTTAGTACAGTGCTATCTCTCCGCCCCACCCGCACACTATTTTCCTGCTCCACGCTCACTTCCAGTTCACTTCTGGGTTCAGAGTGAGCACTTCTTTTCCTCCCCTTATATATGTAATTCTGTTTCTAGTGGCACCTCCCCACCCTCCAATTGCTATTCCCACTCTCTGGTACTGTTTTCCTGGTGACCAGTGGCACACCCCACCCTCCAATCACCATCCCTATATATAGTTGTACTGTTTCCCTGTTGTCTAGTGGCATCCCCATTATCTGATCACTGTCCCCATAATATCCTTTTGCTTCCCTGGTGTCTAGTGGCACCCCCACCCTCTGATTGCTGTCCCTGTATTGTTGTACTGTTTCCCTGGTGTCTAGTGGTATCCCCCACCCTCCAATCACCATCCTCGTAATGATGTACTCCTTTGCTGGTGTCTAGTGGCCCTTCTGCCCTCCGATCACTGTCCTCATAATGATATATTATTTCCCTGGTATCTAGTGGCACCCTCCACCCTCCAATCGCCATCACTCTAGTGATGTATTGTTTCCCTGGTGTCTAGTGGCACGCCCCATCCTCCGATTCTTATCGCCATCCCTGTATTGTTGCATTTTTTCCCTGGTCACTAGTGGCACCTCAACCCTCCACTCACTGTCCCCCTAATGTTCTACTGCTTCCCTGGTGTCTAGTGGCCCCCCGGCCTCTGATCACTGTCTCTATATTGTGCCACGGTCACCTGTAAAAAACAAAATGGTTCCTCACTGATCTGATCCCCCCAACCCGACCTCCCACTCAGCAGTCACCACCACACACACCCTCACTCACCTGAACAAGTCCCATGGCAAAGATCCACTCTCGGATCGAAGACATGTCTTGCTGCTGGAACCACCAGCTGCAATGTAAGAAACTAAGGTTAGTTCAATTCAATGTATTTCAATGGGGTTTTGAACTTTGATGCATAATTTTGTTATTTTTGCATATTTTGGCCCCAAAGTTTCAACATGACCTTTTGGAAACTCCACCTCATAAACAATGATGCTGGAATTAAGAAAATTAGGTCTAAAAGGTGATTTTGCATTCACATTGCAAAATCACCTATCAGGTGAGATTTTAAAATTTTCACTACCCTTGTTCATCAGCTGGGGTCAAAATATGTAAAAATGACAAACTTATAAGGGCACATTGAAATGTTTCTATGCTAGCCCATAACTTTGGTTATTTTCAATATTTTCACCCCAAATTTTCAACATAGACATTTTTTTACACCACCTCATGAACGTGACAGCTGTAATTTTTTAAATTCTGGCCAAAATGGGTTTTCCCACCAGTGGCGCAGAATGACATTTCACTGCCATTGGATCACATTTCGGTGGGGATTTCAAAACTTTCACCTATGGGGTTAATAAGATGGGGTGAAGTAGCCTCTCACTTTTTTGGCTGCATCACTATCATCATGTTGTAGCCATACTGGCTCTGACCAGAGTTTGTTATAGATTTGTAATAACTGAAGTGCACACACAGAAACATAAAACCATAGAATTTGCTGGCAGATATGAACCACTTAGCCCACCCACTCTGCTCATTTTTCCCTGCCTACTGAATTACCACAGATCCTACTTGATCTCAGGCTCATTCTCCCACCCCCTTTCCTTAAGATTCTCTTATGCCTATCCCATGCATTCCTGAACTCCACCCCTGTTTTCACCCCCAACACCTCAGCTGGAAGCTTGTTCCATGTGTCCATCACTCTTTTTGTGAAGAAGTACTTCTTCACATTTCTCCTGACTCTATCACCTCCAGCTTCATATCATGTCCCTTGTTCTTGAGCACCTTTTTTTTCTGAAAGATACTTCCCTCCTATACCTTGTTTACACCCTCTTCCTCCTTTCTTCCTGCGTGTACATATTTAGGTCCTTAAGCCTCTACTCATAGGACTTTTGATGCAGCCTTGCACCATTTTTGTTACCTTCCTCTGAACCACCTCCACCCTGGCAATGTGCTTCTGGAAATATAATCTCCAGAACTGGGCGCAGTACTCTAGGTGGGGTCTTACCAGCGATCTATACAGAGGCAACACCACTTCCCTCTTTCTGCCAGAGGTACACCTTCCTATGCACCTTAGAATCCCACTATCCCTCCCAAATGCCTTCTTGCACTGCCTGGCCACCTTTAGGTCATCAGATATGAATATTCCCAGAACTCTGTTCTGCTTGGTGGTTGTCAGTACTGCCGGCCCTTTTTGTACTCCACGCCTGGGTTTCTGTGCCCCAAGTGCATTATGTTGTACTTTTCTGCACTGAAACTCAGCTGCCATGCCTTTGAAAACTACTAGAGTTTTCTCAGGTCACTGCTCACCCTTTTCACCCTTCCCCTTGAGTGTTCACCCTATTGCAGAGTTTGGCATCATCTGCAAAGAAGCAGACCTTCCCTTCCAGCTTCTCTGCAATGCCACTTATAAAGACATTAAAGAGGACAAGTCCTAGCACTGATCCCTGAGGCACCCTGCTGGTCATCCTCCCTTCCCTCCTTGGAGTGAACTCCATCTACCACCACACACTGCTTTCTATTCATTCCCCAACCAATTTCTTACCCAGGTGACCCCCTTTGGACACTTTCCTAAGCTACCCAGCTTGCTACTAGTCTCTTATGCGGAATGGTGTTGAAACCCTTCCTGAAATCTTGATAGGCTAGATCCATCTTTCCACCCTGATCTAGTTCCCCTGGTTGCCCAGTCAAAGAAATCTATCAGATTCATTTGACATGATATCCCCCCCCCCATCCCTACAACATCACCATGAATCCATGCTGCCTCAGTTCCTGTAACCCATTGGATTCAAGATATTCTAAGATTCTTTCTTGCAGCAGTGATTCCATTGACTTTACCACTACCAATGTCAAGCTGACTGACCTCTAATTGCCAGCCTCCTCCCTGCTACTACTTTTGTAAAGTGGGACCACATCTACCCTCCTCCAGTCCACCAGAACTACTCCTGTGCCCAATGAGCTGTTAAACAGGACTATCAGAAGTCCAAGCAGTACCTCCCCTGAGCTCCTTCAATACCCTTGGATGCATCCCATCTGGCCCCATTTCTTTGTCCAACTTTAGATTGAGTCCCTTCAGGACTCTCTTCTCTGAAAATGGGCTAGTGTTCACCTCTGTCCCTTAAATATTCCTGTTTCTTTTTTGTGGCCCTTCCCCTTCTCCTTCCTCTGTGAACATTGAACAAAAGTGTTTGTTCAGGATGTCTACTTTTTCCTGGTCCCCCTCTACACAGTCCCCCTTCCCTTTTTAACCTTACGGTCCCACCCCTTGTTTTCTTCTTTTTGCTTACTTATCTAAAAAATGTCTTATCCCCTTGGGCTATTCTTTCTTCAGTATGTGCCTTCACATTCCATACTGCCCTCCCTGCCTTTCTCTGTTTCCTCTAAGACACCTTCCTATCCTTCTCCCTTTTTCTCCACTGATACCTCCGGAATGCTGCCCTTTTAGCTTTTACCTTTTCCACTACCTATTTTGAGAACCAAAGCAATCTCTTTTTCCTCACTTGCTTAATGTGGAGGCATTCCTTGAAATATGGCTATTTACAGATATTCCATCAGTATTCTCAGCTGTTTGTGAACACCCATTGTCCTATAAGATCAGGGTTGAGTGTGTGTTGCATGCTAGTTCACCTATTCAGAAGAGAAGTGATGTGAATTCACGGAGGCCTGATTGTCAGCCACAATGTCTGGAAGAGTAAATCAAGGGGCCAAGAGCATCCCCTTGTGCCACTACATGCAGCCACTATATACAGAACATGATCCTAGTTGCCACAGATCAGAGCTCCACCTGTGACTAAGTCAGAAAACAAATGAGTTTTGCCATATGTTGCCGTATTACAACAACAGAGTCTGTGGGTGTCAGTACCTGATTTCTAACACCCATGGCAGTCTGTGTATGACAGAGCACAAGATGAATGGGACTCTGCCATAGACAGGGCACAATAGCATCAGCACTACCACTGCTTCTGTCCTCCCACCCGCACAACCTTTACCTTTAGGTCTATTGTTGCTGTTGCTCCTCTGGGTCCTTCTGCTGCTCTAGTGCTCCCACCCTGAGCTTAGTGTATTTTGCACTTCTTAGAGGAGACAGGAAATGATTTTACCTATTGTAGTTAACTGCCCTTTCATTTTTCTTACCATGCCAGTTATGTATTCTGATATGCTCTGACCAATTTTTGATAAATAATCTAGCTTTGGGATGCCCTCAGATCTGCATAGAGTTCCACTCTGCTCACCAGCTATTGTTCTTTCTTTTCATATTTCTAAGACATTCTGTGACATCAATAACACCATTCCATGCTGTTTCTCTGAATAGCATGGAAGAAAAAATTACTCACCTTAGTAATTGCTTTTCTTCTCATGGAGTCTTGCTGTATTAGGACTTAATGCAGTTAGCCACTGCACTCGAACTGCCCCGGAGAGGATAGGGTTAACTCCAGAGCAGTCTGGAGTTCCACAGCGCGAGGGCGCTGTTCAAAGCTCTATCTGGCTAGTTTCAAATGAAACTGCCAGTTCTTACGGCTAAACTAATATAGCAAGTCTGTGTGGAAAAGCTCTACACTAGCCATTGGCTACCTACCAGTAGTAGGACAACAAAAACACAACAACAATCATAGAATAATAACAAAATCACCTGCTATTGTTAGAATCACCCATGACAAGCACTAATAGGCCCCTCTCCCCAAAGACTCAAGTCCAGAGAGGAGCACCTATCACTTAACAAAAATAGAATCACCTAGTTCCTAACCCAAATTAACAAAAGGGGGGAACTAGAGAGAAATTGAAATGGCATGACAGTGCTTGCACCAATTTGACAACCCATACTCAAGAAGTAGTTCTGCGGGGGTGGAGGGAGGGTTGTCTAATACAGCAAGACTCCATGAGAAGAAAAGCAATTACTAAGGTGAGTAATTTTTTCTTCAAACACCATGAAGTCTTGCTGCTAGCTAGGACTTAATGCAGATTATACAGCAGTACCCTCCATGGAGGAGGGTCAGAACCTACTTGGGGAATAGGCTCTGAAGCACAGCTGTGCCAAACCGAGCATCTCTCCTGGACTGGACATCCAGGGAATAATGCTTGGTAAAGGTGTGGACTGATTTTCAGGTAGCAGCTGGCAAATTTCAAATGGGAATATCTCTAGCAGCCGCTAGAGATGCAGCTGTACCCCTGGTGGAATGAGCCCTCAGTCCTGAGGGAGGTTCTCTACCTAGTTTTTGGTAACAGAACTGGATACAAGAGACAATCCACCTCGCAATTGTCCTCTTAGTGGCAGGTCTCCCTTTGCCAACTTCTCCATAGGTAAGGAAGAGTTGGAGGGATTCGAACCTGTGACCCTGGGTGCGTTCCAAATAGCAGCTTAGGGCTCTTTTGACGTCCAGACTGTGCAATCTCCTCTCCCCTGAGGAGGAATGCTCAGTAAAAAATACTGGAAGAGAGATGGATTGGTTGAGATGAAAATCTGAAACCACTTTAGGTAAAAACTTTCTGTTAGTCCTAAGGACTACCTTATCTCTGTGAAAAGAAATAAAATCTTCTTCTACTGACAAGGCCTGTAATTCACTTATCGTCTAGCAGAAGTGATAGCCACTAGAAAACAGTCTTCCAAGTCAAAACTTGAGGTCTGCCGAGGACAGAGGCTCAAAGGGGGTAGCATTAGCTGAGCAATGCAAACATTCAGGTCCCATGCAGGAGCTGGTTCGAAGGGGGTTAGTGTGAAGTAACCCCTTAAAAACTTGAAAATACAGGGTGAGAAGAAAGGGAAGCAGGCTTCCCCGCTGACACAAAAGCAGAGACAGCTGCCAGATGAACCTTTAAGGTAGCTGGCCTAAGGCCTAAGGAATTTAAATGGACCAAATAGTCCAGTAAAATGGGCAGATTAGCAGATTCTGGGATAATCTGCTTCTCAGAACACCAAATGGAAAACCTCTTCCACTTAGAATTGTAAGTGGCTCTAGTGGAAGGTTTCCTAGAAGCCTTTAAAATATCCAGGACACCTTGAGAAAGGTGTAAATCAGCAAATTCTAGCTCCTCAAGAACCAGGCCTTGAGGTGGAGGGAATTGAGGTTCGGATACCACACTCTCCCCTGTGCACAGGTCAACAGGTCATGGGTCCTGGGCAAGCTCAGGGGAGGGTGGAATGTCAGGGACAGGAGGAGAGGGTACCAGGGCTGTCTGGCCCAGTCTGGAGCAATCAGAATCACTCTGCAGGGCTGAGTTCTGATTTTTACTAGTACCCTGAAGAGGAGAGGGAAAGGGGGAAAAGCATACAAGAACTTCCCTTTCCAATCCAACTGAAAGGCGTCCAGTGGGACTGATCCCAGAACTGGAGGCCTGCAACAAAACAGGGGAAGTTGGTGGTTGTCTGGGGCTGCGAAAAGATCTATCTGAGGGGTGCCCCATCTGGCAAAGACTGACCCCAGCACCAGAGAATTCAGAGCCCATTCGTGATGGCCCTGAGAAATTCTGCTGAGGGCATCCGCCAGGACATTGTCCTTCCCTGGAAGGTGAACTGCTATCAGGGAGGTGTTCAGGGAGTAAGCCAGAGACCACAACTTCATTGCTTCGGTGCACAAGGCTGATGACCGAGTGCCCCCTTGCTTGTTGATGTACCACATTGTTGTGGTGTTGTCTGTCCTGACTTGGACTACCTTGTTCTGGACAGTAGTCGAAAAAACCTGGAGAGCTAAGAGAACAGCTCTGAGTTCCAAAAGGTTGATGTGGAGCAGAGATTCCTGAGGGGACCACACTCCCTGAGTGGAAAGGTCACCCAAATGTGCCCCCCAACCTAACAGGGAGGCATCCGTGGTGAGAGTGAGGGAATGAAGAACGGGTAAGAAGGGGACCTCCTGAGTTAAATTGCTTTGATCCTGCCACCACTGAAGGGCTAGGATCAGGGTTTTGGTCACTGGGATTAACTTGGATAGGGGGTCCTTCCTTTGAGACCAGTAGGACCTCAAGTGGAACTGGATGTCTCTCATCTGAAATCTTGCTCCCTGCACGACAGCTGTGGAAGCAGCCATGTGTCCTAGGAGTTGCAAAAAGTGCCTTGCTGGTCGAGAGACCCGCAGGATAAGGAGGATGCCAGGGCAATGAGTCTGTCCACTCTTTCGAGGGAAGAAATGCCCTGGCTGACTTTGTGTTCAATTCTGCACCTATGAAAGTTAGTACCTGAACTGGTTCCAGAACTGACTTTGGAAAATTCAACAGGAATCCCAGAGAAGTGAGAAGTTGCTGGGAGACTTGCAAGTGGGATTTTACCTGATCTGGAGACTGGCCCACTATGAGCCAGTCGTCCAGGTAGGGAAACACAGCAACCCCTTGCCTTCTTAAATGAGCCACTACTACAGCTAAACATTTTGTGAAAACCCTTGGAGCAGAGGTAAGGCCGAAGGGCATTGCTCTGAACTGGTAGTGGCCAGAGGGTAGTTCGAACCTGAGGTACTTTCGGTGAGAAGGCCTGATCAAAATATGAAAATAAGCGTCCTTGAGGTCCAGGAAGCTAGCCAGTCCCTGGCCTTAGGGAAGCAGAATCATTGCCAGAGTTAACATTTTGAACTTTGGTTTCAAAAGATGCTTGTTCAGGAACCTTAAATCTAAGATGGGCCGCCACTCTCCTGTCTTTTTGGGGTAAGGAAATACCTCAGTACAGACCCTTGCCCTGATGAGCAGGAGGAACTCTTTCCACTGCCTTGCAGCCCAGCAGAGAAGAAACCTCTGCTTCCAAAGCAAGGGCTTGAAGGATTTGCAGGTGGAAAGTGTCTGGCTCTCATCTTTGGGAACTGTTTGAAACTGAGAACCAGACCTTGGCTTACCACCTCCAGAACCCACTTGTCCGAGTTAGGGACAACCAGTTCTGGCTGAAATAAGCCAACCTGCCCCACGGTACAGGAGAATCGGCCCTGGGCACCCCATCCAGGGTGCCTGCTTGGCAACAGCTTTAGGCTGAGGAGAGGAGATGGTCTGCCTGTGCCCCGCTACCCTGCCTCTGAAAAAACCCTCTGTGCAAAGGCTGAAGAGGCCTGAACTTGATAAAGGGGCCTGTGGTAAGGCCTGCCCTACCCTGGGGGCATGCCTTGTGGAGTGGCATGCCCTCCTTAGCTTGGGCACTTTTGTAGGTAGTTCTGTATTCATCCATTTTCTTCATGTAATTTTCTGTTTGATCCCCAAACAGAGTTTCCTACTACAGGAAAATCTATAGCCTTTGCCTGAGTATCTTGGGACAGATTAGTGCATCTAAGCCATGCCAACCTACGGAGAGCTACAGAAGTGGCCATGACCCTAGAGGAAACATCATTAACATCAACGGCAGTATGAAATTGAACATTAGAGGCTTCAATGCCATCAGCAGCCACTTGTTCCAACTCACTAGCCAGCTGGCCCTGGGCCTGCTTGGCTAACTGCAATATAGTGTCCCATCTAGATTTCTGATATCTAGCCACATAAGCCTATAATTAGCCTGCCTGAGTCCCAATGAAGCTGCCATATATTGTTTACCATGGCATCAATCTTCCTGGAATCCTTATCAGGAGGATGTGATGCCAGGGGAATATTAGCCTTGTCACAGGCTGCAGCTTGAACAACACCTACATGACTACACTGCTCGGTGAGGAAGTCTGTATCAGGGCCTGATAAAGTATACCTTCTGTCCATTTTCTTATCTACAGGAGGAACGGAATGAGGATTTTTTTAAATCTTTGTTGTTTGCTTCCTAAATGACTTATGCAAAGGAATAGACAACCTTCTAGACTCTGGAATATCCATCATTTCTACATAATCAGGCTCCTCTTGCTCATCCACAGCCTCCTCTAAAGGGAGCTGGAGGGTTTCTGCCACCTTTTTATAAAACATAAAATGAGAAGGGACTCAGACAGCAAAGGGGGAGATTCTAAGGTCTATCTGGAGAAATGCCGGTTCAATGGGCACGTCCAGACCTTCCCATCACAAATACACTGATCAATTCCTCCTCCCCGTGGTTCATAAAACTCCTCAACATCATAATCCTGAACCACTGGACCTGAACGAGCCACCCTTTTCCCAATTGTAGGGGCTCGACAAGTCCCAGACAAAGACTGAACAATCTGAATGGCTTTTGCTATTTCTGCAGCAGTTGGAGAGACAATTTTGGACTCCAGACCTGCTGATTTCTTTGTCTTTTTTGCTGGAGCTGGTTTCTCTGAACCAGCTTTTCTTTTGCCCGAGGAAGTCTCGCCCTGGTCAGAGGGCACTCCCTCTGGTCCAGTGGGTACTGGACCGGGCTGGCCATCCAGGTCAGTGGACTTTTTGGCCTCTCGTTCCCTGAGCCGGCCCAATCTCTTTTCCAGGGTGGCTGCAGGGAAATCTTTACACACCTGGCAGTCTGACAGGAGGTGGTCAGCCCCCAGACAATAGACACAAGTGGTGTGTGGATCAGCCTTGGCAAAGGCTTCCCCACAGACATCACAGTGTTGAAACCCAGTGGGCCCGGTTTTTCTTTTGGGTTTCTCAGACATAATGCCAGCCTAATCAACAAACTTGCCCTTTAAGCGGCGTGCCAGAGCAAGATACCTGCTCGGTTCTAACAGTGTCACGGGTATTGGAAAACCCAAATAAAATTAAGTTTTTTTAGAACCGATAAGAACTGGGTACCGCATTTCTAAAGCCCAAAAACGTAAAATAAGTTAACCGATCGTTCAGACTGAACCGATAATGTATTTCACACAGACTTTATTTTTAGTACTTACTGTTACCAGATAGAGCTTTTGCAGCGGAGTAATTTTAAACACTTGTTGGTTCAAATGAACCGAGTAAACTCGCTTGAACCGCGAAATGAACCGAGCTGAAGGAGCTGATCTCCGGAGCGACTGTTCAGTGAAAGCGGAGTAAAGAATCTGGCAGTTTCATTTGAAACTAGCCAGATAGAGCTTTGAACAGCGCCCTCGCGCTGTGGAACTCCAGACTGCTCTGGAGTTAACCCTATCCTCTCCGGGGCAGTTCGAGTGCAGTGGCTAACTGCATTAAGTCCTAATAGCAGCAAGACTTCATGGTGTTTGAATGGTGTTATTGATGTCATAGAATGTTCAGGTAGTATGGAAAGTTGAAGAGAGAGGGATTCAGGGCAGTTATAAAGGCAACAAAATTAGATTATTAATGTAACAAAAAAGGTCAAAGGCATATCAGCATATAGGACAGACACTAAAAGGACAACTGAAGGGCACCTAGAGGTATAAAAACTGTTTCCTATCAACTTTACAAACTTAAGACAGTGGTTCAGGTTTGGGCAGCAGCATGCTTCATTTTTTTATGCCAGTTTAATTTTATTTTACTGTTTTAGTTTTTGGATTAATTGCAAATGACATTAACATTGTAAGTTTCAATGGGGTATGGGGGTGACACCCCCCAACTTTAGCATAAAATATTTACCAGAGAGATCTTGAGCCAAATCATTTAATTTCCTTTAAGCCTGCCAAATCCAGTCCAGACGGTCTTCATCCCAGGTTGCTTTGCATCTCTGCTCCCACTATCACTGCTCCCCCTTGCTCACTTACTGAACCTCTCTTTCTCCTTCTGCACCATCCCATCAGCCTGGAAAGTTGCTAAAGTTCTTCCCTTTCACAAAGGTGGTGACCCCTCAGCTCCTGGCAATTATCAGCCGATATCTGTCCTTACCTCCCTCACCAAACTCCACGAGTACTTAGTCCTTTCCAGAATCACTGAATTCCTAGCTTCTTCTTACTTTCTCCTTATCAATCAGGATTCCATAAGCACCACTCAATCATCTCCTTACCTTCTGCAGGTCACAAATGCTGTCCCGTCCTGGAATGGATGAGGGTCACATCACCATTGCAATCTTCATTGACCTGGCCAAAGATTTTGATTCAGTCGTTCATTCTCTGCTCCTGAACAAGCTACTCTCAGTTGGTCTGGCCATCCCTGCTGTCAACTGGTTCAGATCCTATCTCACTGATAGGCAACAATCTGTCCTGGTGAGCCCTTTGTCATCCCTCTCCTCATCCTTACAGGGGTCCCCCAAGGGTCCATCCTTGGCCCCATCCTTTTCTCCCTCTTCATCAATAACCTCCCCTCTGTCTGCACTAACTCCCTCACCCAAATGTATACAGATGATACCATCCTATACTCCTCAGGACCACTTTAGCAGGATTTTAACAATGTCCTCAGCTGGTTCTGTGCTAATTATCTTAGAGTCAATACTAAGAAAACTGTGTCTATGACATTTGAGACAAGGCAAAAGCTGGATAAGCTCCAGACCCTCCTTGTGTTCTCCACTCCTGGTGGCTCTAAACTTGAAGCAGTCACTACATTTAAATACCTTGGGGTCTGGCTGGCACCAATCTCAAGTTTTCCTCCCACATTGCTGCCATATGCTCTAAACTCCAACCTAAATTAGGCATATTGTACTGAAACAGAGACAGCCTCCCCCTCCCTATCCATCATAAGCTAGACAAGAAAATGATTCTCCCTGTAATTAACTATGCTGACATAGTCTATCTTACTGCCCCTGCAACATCCTTATCAGGCTTGATACTCTCCTGATCTCCTTCTGCCACTTTACTTCCAACTTCCCCCCTCACATGCATCACTGCTCTCTATATTCCTCCTTTCCCCCCTTGCTCCTATGCTGTCTCCTCCCCAGTCCCACAACCTCAGCCTCCTTGCCCTGATGACCTCCTAGTCTACTCCTTCTGACACATTATTTGCTTTGTTGACCTGCCTACCATGCTTGTTATTGATGATTTGCTGTAGTTACTGGATGTATGTTTTTGATCCTACTCTTACTCCATAGTATCTGACTGTTATAATTGCAGTTACTGTTTTCTCCCTCTGTTTGAATTTGCTTGACTTTGTAATTATTGCTGTGTCTATTCTCTCCCTCTGTTTATACTGTAACCCCTCATTCCCCTGTCACACCTGGAAATGAGACCCCGCTCAGCGTGCCTTTACTGGTTACCAAAGTTTAAATAAAATGAATAAAATTTTAATTTATTTTGTTATTGGGTTGATACACTTGAGTTTACATTCCTTTCATATATACAGCCTTAGCTCTAATAATACAAACAATACAACACTGATATAACAAAGTTTGAGATATGATATATCTCATGGTAAAAGCACTATATAATATAATTAAATATCATATATTCAACTATAGCATGTGCAAACATTGACTTCTTTAAAATGTTCAAGTACAGTGGCTGAGAAAGATTTAACCGAAGTCCGATTTTTGATATGATTTGGAAGTTTGTTTGAAACAGTGACTGCACAAAGAGCTACTGTGCGCTGGCCAGCTGCTGTATTTGTGAATTTGAGAAACGTAAGGCAACATTTGGTTTGTAATCAATCAGCTGATCACACAAGAAGGCAGGCATTCCAGATTTATGAATTTTGTAGACAAAATGAGAAAGCACTAGCTTAAAATTCAATTTAAGAGAAAGCCAGCAAAGTCATGTAGTACTACACAGTGGTGCATCCAATTTGGTATTATTAAGGCAAATTTACCAATTTTAGCTAACTATACTGATTTCCCCAAGCAGGTACAGGAAGGTACCAAGTCTCTGACTATGCTCCAATAATTCAAAACTGGAAGCAAATTTTGAGTAGCTATGGCCAAAAGAGATATATTAGTCAAATAACTCCAGATTCTGTAGAGTCCACATTTTTGAATGGATCTTGGATATAACATGATCCAAATGAGGCCCAATGCTTAAGTTGGGGTCAAGTACTACCCCGAGTATTTAAAGGCTGAATCATTATCAAGTTTAGTACCATATAGTGCAAACACATTGATACCTTCTGAGCAAGATTTTAATTTGGGGGCTTTTCCAAGCAACACTGATTTTATCTTAGTTTTATTTAAGACAAGGTCATTTGCTCTTAGCCATTTCTGTAACTTACCAAATTCAGTCTCGACTGTAAAACAAGTGGGCGAGAAAAGAGCTAGCTTTGTTACTGAAACCTCTGGTGCTATTTTAAGAGATGTGCAAACTGCACTAGCTCCCTCACCAACACTCTGACCCTGTTATGTTCCTTGCTGCATGTGAAATACCATCTCCCTAGACCCCATTCTCTTGTGCATGGTCCTTTCCAATGTTGTCCCTCACTGATCTCCTTCCTCATCCCCTGCTGTCTCCACTCCTGGTGGATGCAGTGTTGCTACATTCCTACTTCCTGATTTTATTAGTTCTGTGGTAGGGGGCTATTGGTTCACTACTGTGCCTGCAAAACTAAGGGTCTGCCATGCTTTGAGAAATGCCCAGCGGGACATATGCATGGTGACCCATGCCCCCTTCCATGCAAATTCACGGTGCTGGGGTGGGGTCTACGACTGCCTTTGATCACAGCTCATGGGGCCCACTTAAGAGAATAGTACAAAATTGCTGTGCAAGCAGGTTTGCACCAGTACCTTTGTGACTGAGAATGGGGCTCCCCAGCTGGCCCTTTGGTGCAGCAGCAGGGCTGCTGCTTGTGACACCAAAGACCATAGGTCGGGAATATGCCCAGGCTGTCAGAGGTATGGCTGGAGGAGGTACTGAGCATCCAACAGACTGATTGTCTTTCTTTCTCTCTCTGGAGTGGGAGGCTGCCTTGCTCCAAGTAAAAACTGCCACCTGGGTGTCCATAGGTGGAGGTACTGCATGGACTAGCAAAGGGGGGGAGATGCTTGCCAGGTCTGCTGAGCACCACACAATCACATCTGCATGAGTGCATTGGAGCCCTTGCATGTGAACAGTCCCTGGGGATAGGCCTAAAGTTGAGAAACTCCCTGTTGCCACATGAATAATGCAAGGTACTCTCAGATGCCATGCAGCCTACAGTACCCTACAGCACCCATATGTTCTCCAAAGAGAGATGACCTCTCCCCCTCACCCTACCTTAGTGGCTAAGCCAAGGGGTTTAAGGCTGGGGCCGACAGATTGGGCTATGGAGCTGGGTGGTTGCCAGGAGTAAAGGAAAAAAGGTCACTAGAATGGGAAAACTATCAATTAAAAAAAAAAGAGACTAAGCTGCAAGGAAGTTGGAAAGCTGCAAACAGTGAGGGGCTATATTTGAAAAGGCACCTGGAGCATTTAATCAAGGCCCATAGAATTCTGCAGCTGCAGAATTTTGTGCAGAACTTGCAACTTATTGCAGAATATCTACAGTGCAGTATAATTCACTGTTCCTGGTGATTCTTTATTAATATTTACAGTTTTTTTATAGCACCTGGTTACCTTCCCCTCCATTTGCATCCAAAAAAAACTCTATGCTCAGTATGTGATGTTATCAGTGACATCACATTATACATTAGCGAATAACAGAGCTGTATTCTGTCATAGAAACAATAGTAATTTATCTACAACGGCTCCCACTCCCTGAGGAAGTGGCACAGCACATCAGATACTGTGATATTTGCTTAACCTGTACTATAGCCTAATAAAACTTTCACTCTTGAGTTATTACACTCAGGGACCAACTTAAACAAATCCTTGACAATGGTATAGACCTGGTAATTGAATATGTTACTTTGTACAGATTTATTTGGGACTTTAAGGTATAGGGAAGCCCTCTGAAATGAATAACTGGTAAAATGAATTAACCTGTCTTAACAGAAAAATAAAAGAAAATAATTATGCCCAGAAAGGTGGAATATAATGATGTGCGGACCTGTTGAAAGAACAGACCTGTTAAATGAATAGTTGTGCTGTACGCACTTTTGCCAGGATTATTGGTTACATTTTATTATGGGTTCATAGAATTACCTAAAAGTTATGAAGAACATTGTGTGCAGGCCAGCAGTTGGGCCAATGGGTAGCATGTTGTGTTCCCGTGCTGGCTACTCAAGTTCGGGGACAAGCTCAGGCTGCTGGCTGGGTAGGACAAGGATGGGGGGCCAGCACTGTCACACACCACTGTTTCAAGCCTGGGAAGGGACTGTGCACTGTTCTGTCACACTGGTGACACATTGTGATGGGCTGGGGAGCCTTCCCTCCCATGGGGCTCATGTGCATGTCATGGCCTGACGGAGCAATGTAGTGCATCAGGAGAAGTGGGTTGGCATGAAAAATGAGTCTTGAAATATCCCCAGTATTTCGTTTATTCCATTTATAAAGGGACTTGCACAAATGAGGATTCAATTTCATGATCACAAAAATGGAAATGTATCTTTTAAAAACTACTTTACAGATTGCATATAAATATATAAATGATATGCAGTGGGGACCTCATGAGTGGCATAAACAGCACAAGAATAGATAACTCATTTATCACATAAGGTCCCCTCTGTGTATTTCATTTATGCAATAGGATAGGACATTAAGTGATAGATTTTCTTAACTTTAAAAAATATATATTTCTCAAAGTCTGTGGGTCTATTTTTTTAACTACTAGTATTATGCATTCACCTATCCCATTTGCTGTAGCCATTGCCATAGACGTGGTATCAGGATGACAAACTGATGCTGTGATGTGGCAGTTCATAGGTGCTACAGAACTTCCACAGAAATTGCAAATCACCTCCATGAAGTTCTGCAGCAAATGGTAATCCTGTCGCAGAACTTGGTCCCAAAGTGCTGAAAAAAAAATCAGGGCCTTGCATATAATGGTGGGCTTAATTTGAAAGGCTTAAAGAGCACAAGTGTAAAATAGGAGGGGAGGTCATTCCCCACCTCCAGCCATATGATTCTGGCACCCAAAAATCTAAAAATATTGATAATAACCTGGGATAACTATATTGAAACAGCAGTATTTGTCAGTTATCATGTTTTTTTAAGTAATAATGTATTTCTAGCAAAAACATCCCTATACCAGTTTTTCTTTTCATTTTCTTTTATTCTTGAACTGAAATACAGGATTTTGAAGCTGTTAAAAGCTCGTTCACCCTTTGTTCACCCTTGCAATACCCACAATGAACAAATTAAACATTTTGGAGTGGTGCAGTATTATTTACTATCAGAAGCATGTGTCTCAATACATCCACAGTAAAAATCCAGTATTTACAGTCAATGGGTACCCTCAATGGAAGATATTTTTTAATATTGTGAGTGGTGACCATTCTTAATGACTTGAATCAATAATTGAAAAAATATGTTTTTTTAAATATCAGAGGACATTACAAATATACTCATTATAGTATTTATTTATTGAAAAGTTTCACCAGAAAGGGCACACTATACAACACATTGCTTGTCTCATGGTGCATCCTGGGGGAAGGGGTGATGGGAGAGATACAATTAACAAAAATACAAACATAAACCATCTTATATCATTTGATGTCCATAAGGTACTTAAAGGGACACTGTCAACCTCTTTGGGCCTCAAAGTGTCCCCAGTTTAAAAAAAATATTTTATGATTGTTCTCATTCTATAGAGACTGTTGATGCAGCTGGTAGTTTGATTCAGATCCCTTTTTTCTTTTAAAAATGGAAAAACTGATTGTCTGCCATACTGGTGTTACTACATAAAAACATGTTTGTTTACATTTCTTGACCAGCTCCCACTGCATCTTTCCTGGACTCAGAAACACCCTGAACACAATCTAGCCACTGATTATGCAGTGGGAGTGGAGGAGACTATTGTATCATGAGTGGCTTCATTGTTTGAGGCTGTTTCCAATCTTCAGGAAGTGTGCACTAAGAGTAGTTCAGTGATATGAAGCAAAACACAGCTAGGCACAAGCTATACATTGCCATGTATTTTGGTTCTAATAAGCAAGGAGGCAGATAAAACAACCAGAAACATTGATGAAGTTTAAAGGAAGTAAGCAATCATAAAATGTTATTTTTTACCTAAATATAATATGACACAAAAAAGGTTGACAGTGTCCCTTTAACAGTAATGAAAAAAATCAGACATGTAGCTAGAGAACTTAAGGAAAATAAGTTATTATGAACATACATTTGTCAAAATACACAGTAGCTGCTGGCCCGGTGGCACTGAGGGCTGAGGCGCTGGACACCTTATCTCACACTACGACAGCGACCCGTGTTCAGGAGCAATCACGGGCCACCAGGGATTGGCTGGGGAGGAGAAGGATCGAGTGTCTGAGGTACTGCTCTCCCTCTCCCTCTTCCGGGGGGGGACTCCAGTGGTCAGGGTGCTTCTGGCCCCTAGCAGAGGCTGGGAGCAGTGTGCCGATGCGGTGCACAAAAGGGGTTGAGATGGGGCAGCCGCCGGGAGAAGCACATGCGGACACATGAGTGCTCCTTCCTACTGCTGTCATTGCACGCCCCACTCACATAAGGGGAGTACAAGGGAAAAGACATCCTAGGTCATGGTGGCTTGATGGCCATCCAATGGGCACCCCAGCTTCAGGGGTATCACCGCACTGGATCTGGACCTGGTGGGTGAGTTGGGGGCTCCCCACCACCCCGCCATGGGGGGCAAGCTGTGGGAGAACAAGGTGAGGGCCCTAACAGGAGCTGAGGGCAGACTGTATGGTGGCCAGAAACAAAGAAACACATACAGAAAAGTTGACCAGGACCCAGGGCAGAAAAAGAGTAAGCAAAAAAAAAAAATACACAGTGGTCAGTGCATGTTAGCAAGAGATAACAGTTCAGAAAAAAAAATACAAATTCACAGAAATCATTAAACATCACTTTTATGTGCAGTAGTAGGATGCAATGTAACATCAGAGACTTGTGCAGAAAATAGATAGGAACTGGCGAGCTCAAAAGGAGTTAGGCGCAGGAGCAATTAACAGAGAGGTAGTTTTGAAGTGCTGCAGGTAATGAAGAGGGTGAGGATGAGTGGCATATCTGTTGCAGAAGCGAGTTCCACAGTTTTGGGAAGTGGTACGAGAATGCAGCCTGGCCTGCAGTGGTGGAATATTGAGGGACTGCTAGGGTTCTATAGTCATGAGATCTGAGTGAGCAGGCAAGTGGAGGGGGGATAGCTAATGAGGAAGTAACACAAGTTGGAAGTGAGCCAAACCAGAATTTTGAGATGAAGTTTGCACAGTGGTGTAAGCATCTGTTTTCAAGAGAGGGAAGAGAGGGAGTGCCAGGGAGTAGTAGAGTTGACAGTGATGGGCAAGGGGAGGAGAGTCAAGAGCGGAGTGACAGAAGGGGTTGAAGAGGGTATTCAATCTGACTAAGGAAGTCATGAGAGCGGCACTGTAGACTATGTCACAGTAGTCAAAGATAGGTAGTATCATCTTCTGAACCAGTTTGCACCTAGCTGGTAGAGGGAGGCAGTTCTGGTTCCTATATGAAGCACTAAACTTGGGGCGCAACTTTTTCATGATAGCATCAAAATGGTCAGAGAAGGTGAAGTGTTGATCAAGCCAAACACCCAGATATCTGAATGAGGAGGTGTCCTCAGTTACTGTCCCATCAACAGTATAGAAGGAGGGCAGGTAAGGGAGCCTTGAGAGTCTCTACCTAGTGCTGAAGGTCATGGAGACTGTGTTCTTGGCATTGAGGAAGAGTTGATGAGTGCAAAACCAGTTCTGGACAGAATGCATCTTAAGAGGTCAGAAATACATTTTTGTTAAAAAATCTATGTGATGAAATTTGTTTGCAGCCTGACAAATACTGCTGCTTTTAAAAGTGTGTTCCTTTAAATCAACAAAATCTCTAAAAAGTAAAATGCTAGAGGAAACTCAAAACGGGGAAAAGGGGCATCTTACAAGAAAAGCAAACAAGGTACTTCTTTACTGAAATCAAAAGGTATTGGTACTGTAGATCTTAATAAGCACTGCTGCTTTATGATCACACAACGAGCATACACCTCTGTTGGGAAAGAAACTGAAAGCCAACCCAAATGTCTGACCCTACAATACGTACAGCTCCAAAAATTTAGGCAACAGAGACTTTATTTTAATATGCACTTGCATACTTCTGTTTTTGTTTTTTTTATCTTCTCTCAGTTTAGTTTCATTCACAAGTTGCTTACAGCTCTAAGTGGTTACTAATAGCAGTTGTAATTTATAGTTACAGAGTTCTGCACGGTCGTCTGAACTGCTGAATAAGAACCCAGTGACATGGAATTGTACTTCTATACAGTGATGCGATCTGCCATCACAGACACCAGTTTCACAATCTGCTAACTTGACACTGGCCTGAACACCCATTTGCTGGCAACTAGCTGTCCATGGAGAGATTAGCAACAAATTCTCATTTCAGTTTCTGCTGATCAGCACACATCTTTTCACTTTACTGGTATCCAGTAAATAAGCTAGAGGTAGATTTGAAAGAGTCAAGTGATTTCCACCAGTTTCCACAAATAATCCAATGCAGTCTGTTCTTTTGTAAACTTTTTATTTATCCTTTATACAAAGGCCAAGAAAATTCCTAAAAGCTGATTGGTGAACTTGTCATGCAAGCTGTGCATAAATCCCACAACACGCAATGCCCCATATGAAACATGTCAGCTAGGCACATTGGAGCCTATGCCCAAAGGAAATATATGAGCTTCAGGTGTGCATCATGCGTGCATAAGGGCATACATCCATAAAAGGAACATGTCACAGCTATACAGCATGTGTATGCTCTTTAATGTCTTTATTAGCGACATTGCAGAGGTGCTAGAAGGGAAGGTATGTCGTTTTGCAGATAACACTAAAGCCGTGTTTACATGGTCGCATTTGCACTGGAGTAACACCAGCACTTGGGTTGCTCCAGTCCAAGTGTGGCCGTGTAGACAGACACTCAGTTGTGGTAAGCCACTTGCTAAGATGCTCCTGAATTCCCTAGCAAGCTGGGAACACGGAGAGCAGTAAGCAGCTTACAGTGGCTTCCGCTGCTGTGTGGACTGTGCGCACCGTTGCAACCTGTTCCGTGGTTCAGGATTCCTTGAGCTGCCATTCAGCCCCCCAAAGCACGGCCTCTCACCAGCGCAGATTGGAGCGATTCAGAGACAATCGAGTCATAGAAACATGGCAACATACAAGTTAACGGCCAATAAGGACCGCAAGGCTCATCCAATCTGCCCATTTATTTTTCTACCATATAAATGTGCCATCGTCCTTTGCTGTCAGTGGCCTATCTATTCATACTCATCTGTATTGCTCCCTTATGCCTATCCCATGCCTGTTTAAAGCCCTGCACTGCATTCATAGCCACCACTTCCTGAGGTAGGCCATTCCATGCATCCACCACCCTTTCTGTGAAAAAAAACTTCCTCACATTACCCCTTAATTGGCCTCCCTCTAATCTCATGCTGTGTCCTCTTGTCCTGCTATTTTTCTTATACTGAAACATGTTAGACTCTTTCACCTTGTTAGTGCCCTTAAGGTGTTTGAATGTTTCAATCATATCACCTTTTTCCCTCCTTTGCTCTAGGGCAGTGGTTCTCAAATGGTGAGACCAGCCACCTAAGGGAGGCCCCAGCTTGTTCCGGGGAGGCCCAGTCAAGTCTGAGAATGTATAGTATTTAAATTTTAAGTTTTGGCTGTTTTGTGTGAAAGGATAAAACAAATTAAATATGGATAATTGCAGGTGAGATTCTTTACTTATCTACAAATTTGTGACCAGGAAGTCCCCATTGAGCCAAAGCTTGTTTATAGGTATGTATTTATATGTTTATTATTGCCAGGGGAGGCATGCTGAGTCAAGGCTTGTTTCTACAATAGGTCATTATATGCAAATTAGTGACTTGGAAAGGCACAGTGATCTGATGCATGTTTTCAGGTGTGACCTGAGGTAAGGGTACAGGACGTTACCTAACTGCACGGTAAGAGGAGGAGAGATGAAGTGGCTAGATTAGTTGTTCCAGACAGAGAGAAAACAGAGTAACAAGGGCCCAAGAGTCAGAAAAGTGGAGTGACAAGTATAACCTGGGGTGCCAGATCAGGGGTAGAGAGCAATAAGATGAATAAAAAGAGAATATACTTAGTTAACTTTATTAGTTTCACTTTATTCCCGGTGTACTGTGCAGAGTAGAATTTATTTTTTTCTGTGGGGAGGGCCAAGATTTTTTCCAAATTTGAGGGTGACTCAAAATCTTTTTCATGGCTTGGAGGAGGCACACTATCAAAAAGGGTGAGAACTAATGTTCTAGGGTATACATATTGAGCTCCGTTAATCTGTTCTCATATGTCTTCTGATGCAGTCCCTGCACCATTTTGGTTGCCCTTTTCTGGACTGCCTCAATTTGGTTAATGTCCTTGTGAAGGTGTGGCCACCAGTACTGCACACAGTACTGCAGATGGGGCCTAACCAGTGGCTTGTAAAGAGGGATTATTACCTCCCTCTTACGACTTGTGATACCCCTACTAATATACCCTAACATCTCCCTAGCCTTATCCACTGCTTTAGAGGTCTGCTTGGATGATTTCAGGTCATCGGTGATGATGATGCCCAACTCTCTGTCTTCCTTTGTGACTGCCAGCAACTCCCCTCCCAGCCTATAGGTGGCTTCAGGGTTTCTTTTCCCTATGTGCATGATCTTGCACTTCTTTGCATTAAATTCCAGTTGCCACTCCGACGACTATTATGCTAGTTTATCTAGATCTCTTCTCATTCTGCCCACCCCATCTGGATCATTTACTTTGTTGCAAATCTTGGTATCATCTGCAGACAGACAAACCTTACCCTCCTGTCCATCTGCAATGTCATTGATGAATATATTGAAGAGGACTGGCCCCAGCACTGATCTCTAAGGTACCCCACTTGTAACTTGCATCTCTTCTGACTGAATACCATTTACCACCACTCTGTTTTCTGCCCGTCAACCAGTTTGCCACCCAGTTGACCAACTTCTGACCCACCCCAAGCCTACCTAGCTTGTTTATCAATCTTCTATGTGGAACAGTGTCAAAAGCTTTGCTGAAGTCAAGGTAGGCGACATCAACTGCTCCCCCTTTGTCCACCACTCTGGTTACCCAGTCAAAGAAATCTATGAGATTAGTTTGACAGGACCTTCCTTTTGTAAACCCATGCTGTCTTGGATCTTGTACCCCATGGATTCCAGGTGTTGCACTATCCTTTCCTTAAGGAGTGCTTCCATAATCTTGCCCACTACTGAGGTAAGACTGACTGGTCTGTAGTTCCCTGCCTCCTCCCTGCTACCACTCTTGTGGAGCAGGATCACATGAGCCCTTCTCCAGTCTTCTGGGACCTCTCCTGTGCTCAGAGACTCACTAAACAGTTCTGCTAATGGCTCTGCCAGTTCCACCATTAACTCCTTTAGTACTCTGGGATGTATGCCATCAGGTCCCATTGCCTTGTCCACCCTGAGCTTAGCGAGCTCTTGTAGGACCCTTTCTTTTGTGAAGGGAGTAGTGCTCACCTCCCTCACCCCTGTATCCATGGTGCTGAGCTGTGGGCCCTGCCCTACATTCTCTTCAGTAAATACTGAGCAAAAGTATCTATTTAGGATCGATGCTTTTACGGGGTTCTCCTCCTCACACACCCCCTTTTCTCCTTTGAGCTTAGCAATACCCCCTCTTGACTTTCTCCTTTCACTAATGTATCTATAGAAAGTCTTGTCACCTTCTTTTACTGTTTGTGCTAGTGTTTCCTCAGTTTGGGACTTTGCCTGCCTTACTGCCTTCCCTGATTCCCTATGGGCAGTTTGGTATGCCTCCCTGTCTTCATCCTGCTGTGTTCCCTTATATTTCCTGAAGGCAGCCTTTTGGCTCTGACCTTTTCTGCTACTGTATTTGAGAACCAAAGTGGTTTCCTTCTTCTTTTGCACTTCCTTTTCTGTCTAACACAATGGGATGTTGCTTCAAGTATTTCATCCTTAATGTCTGCCCACTTTGCCTGTATCCCCTCACCTGTGTTTCTTTTTGCCAGGGCTAGCTTAACTCTGTTGGCCATCTTATCAAAGTCAGCTCCTCTGAAGTCCCATATTTTTGCCCTGGAATGGGATGATTTAGTTGAAGTGGCCAAATTGAACCATACCATGTGATGGTCACTGGCCCCCAGGTGACCTTCTACCTGGAAATCTGTGATCCCTTCCCTGTTAGTCATGGGTGATTGGGACCACGCTGTTGCAGTCAGAATTGGAGGTGCTGCTGCCATGTAAACACGGCTTTTGATCTGCAATGGGGTAGACATCCCAGGGGTGTGGGAAGGATGAACAGGGATCTAAGGAAACTAGAGGAGTGGTCAAGAGTGTAGCAACTGAATTGTAATGTGAAGAAGTGTAAAGCCATGCACTTGTGGTGCAAAAAAAAAACAGGGGAAGAGTACAAAATGGGGAGAGCGGTACTGGCAACTACCAAACAGGAAAGAGATCTGGAGGTAATCATATCTGATGACCAAAAGGTGGCTAAACAGTATAACTAGGCAGTGGTGAGAGTTAGTGGGATGCTGGGGTGCATAGAGATGGGCATCTCCAACAGAAAGAGGAAGGTCGCAATGCCACAGTACAAATCACTAGGAAGAGCTCACCTAGAGTACTGTATCCAGTTCTGGAGACCACATCTCTGGAAGGATATAAACAGAGTAGAGGCAGTTTAGAGGAGGGCAACTAAAATGGTGCAGGGGCTGCATCAAAAGTTCTATGAGGAGAGACTGAAAGACCTCAACATGTACACCCTGGAGGAGGGGGAGAGGGGGTTATGATTGAGACTTTCAAATACCTCACAGGTATAAGCAAGGATCAAGAGGGAAGCCTATTTAAGTGAGAAAGATGCTCCAGAACAAGTGTCATCCTATGAAGCTACAGAGAGGTAGACTCAGGGGAAATGTGAGACGGTACTTCTTCACAGAAAGAGTGGTGAATGCCTGGAACAGCATCCCAATGGAGGTGGTGGCTAAAATAACTATAACAGGATTGAAAAAGGCATGGGATAATCATAAGGGAACCTTAGTGGTAAGGGGGGGAAGCTGGAGATCAAGTAAGGTCTGTGGTGTTACAGTAGGTAGGGAAAAAGGGCAGACTAGGTGGACCAAGTGGTCCTTATCTGCCATCAAATGTTTCTGTTTCTATGTAGGGCATGCAATGTAGCTGTGTTGATGACCATCTGTCCAGATGCTAGGTCTTGGCTGTTGCCTTGCCCCCTCAGCATAGCCTTCTGCCTGGCTGTGTGTGTAGCTTCTGTGGTGGTTTGTTGTCCTCCCTCTCCTTGGAACCACTGGGGCTGACAGGTGTGTGGTGCATTGGGACCTCCACATGTTGGAACAACTGGGGCTGACTGGTGTGGGGTGCATCAGGGCCTCCAAGTGTGCCTCAGGGCCACAGGAGCTTGCAGGTGTGGAGTGTATCAGGGCCTCCGGGTGTGCCTCAGGAACAAACAGTGTGGTCATGACTGTGCTGGCCAACGGGTGGTACCTCTGCCTGTCTGGAAGGTCCCCAATGCAGCATATTCCTCTGTGTATCATCCTCACCTCCACAGTCAGCTCCTTTAGGGCCTTGGTGTTCTGATGCTGTGCCTGGAGCTGGTCGCATTCCAGCTGCCTCACCTTGGGGTGGTAGGTATGCAGTATACACTTATTGGGTGGCCTCCGTGTCTGGCTGAACTGGTGCCTTGAGGGGCCCTAGTCCCCACTGTCACAGGCTTGCCATGTGTCACCACTTGGCCACCCTGTTGTCTGTTGGGTGCTGATGATGGGCAGACCACCTGTGTCCAATGTCTGTCTAATGGTGCTGGCAGACCGTGCTGGTGGGATCACCATATGTGGTTTTACAGCAGTGTACACAGTGCCCTGAAGGCCATCTCAGGGCAGCAGTTTATGGTGCGACCATGACAGGGGTTCTTTATTTTTCCATTTTTTCCCATGGTCACCCTGACCTGCCCCTACCAGCCACCTCTTCCTGAGCAGCATCAGGTCACTGTCCCTGGGACTTACCGATTCACCCATTGCAGTTGCCCACAGATTACCTTCTGGGGTGGAGCAGCCCACGTGGCCCTGTTCCTTGGAGGTGTTTAACTCAGTTGCAGGACAACATGCCCAGTAGGTGGGTACAGGGCTTGCAAGGAGAGGAAGCTTCATCCTACAGGTCAGGATGGTTTTTCACTTTTTCTGTGTCCCCCAGCCCTCAGGTGCTCCAGGAGGCATGTCAGTTTGATATGCACCTTGCACTGACAGCTTCTGCTTGGAATGTCTATCCTCCCAAAAAACTACTCAAGACTGCACCTCCACCAATGGTAATCTAGGTGTCAGTGGCACAGAGGAGCAGGCTACCCTCCCATCCTAAAGGAAGAGCGCGTCCATTGAGATGCTCAGTCCTTCTCCTGGCCGACCACTGAGCAGCCTGGGCTCATTCCTGAACTCAGGTCACCCACATGGTGGTAGGTAATGCAGATAGGGGTGGTCTTTGTAGCCCTGACCAAGGCATTTGATCTCATTGATCACTCACTGCTCTGCCTAAATTGGGTCAACTAGGGTTTTGGGGGAAAGTGGTTGAATGGTGTAAAGATTATTTAAAGAGCAGGACTCAGTTTGTTAGTTTAGTACCTGTTGTATCATCAGTTAACTCAATGCATCTTGGGGTACCACAAGGGTCCATTTTGGGCCCATTTATTATGTTGGCATGCTTGCGCAGCCAACATCTTGCGGCAGTGCAGATTTGGAGGCGCAGTTTCTGTTGGGCGAATGCAGGGCACGCATCAGTAGGTGCATCCCTCATCCCCCAATCAGCCTGCATGCCAGAGCCACACCACCTGGTGAGCACATGTAAGGAAAGGTCCGCTGCAATGCTAGCAAAGCTCTTCACATGCAGCGGACCTCCCGACATGTTCACCTTACAGAAACATGGCGGCAAACTTCCTGCAAAACTGCCAACTTCAGGGGTGCCCAATCCCCCCTGTCGGCTTACCCTGCCCCCCAATGTATGTGCTGATGGGAGAGCCCACTCCCCGTTGGCATAAAGAACCCCACCATTTTTTATATGCTGAGGGGGTGCCCAATGTCCCTTGGCTCTTGCCCCCTTCCTCGGTTTCCTTGTGTGCCAACAGGGGTGCCCAATCCCCGTCGGCATAAACTAACCCCTCCCTTGTTGTGTGCCTACGGGGGTGCCCAATCCCTTGCTGGCTACAGCTTCCCCCCAAAAAAAACACAAGGCTCCATTGGCATGTTGGGAGCCCACCCCAGAGTGCCACATGCCCCTGTAAACATAAAAGGTCCCGAATTGTAATTTAATTGTTTTTGCCTGTAAAGAAGGAAACGGTCCTTTGGCGATCTCCCTTCCCCCCCACAACCCACACTCAACCACTGCGTACCCTGCCTCCCCACACACCCCCACCCCATACTTACTTCCAGAGTCTGGCGCGACGATCTTCGGTGGACCGGGAACATGTCTGCTCTCTTCAAAGCCTACCGCGAACTAAGGAAATGCTGGTAAACTGTATAATGGAATAACTAGGGTTTTTGCAACTTTGATGCATATCTAAGGCATTTTTTGGAATTTTGACACCAAATTTTCAACATGGGGTTTTTGGGACCCCTCCTCATGACTTCTTCTTGCATTGTCATCGCATTATTTGGTCCCGAAAGGTGATTCTGCAGTCACTGCATGGAATCACCTTTTGGGACTGAGTAACGAAACAACAGTGCCACTGTTCATGAGGGGAGCTCTCAAAAAGCCTATGTTGCAAATTTGGTGACAAAATTCCCCAAAATGGCTGTTTTACTAGCGTGGCATTGGGCTGCTTCACGCCGTAACGTCATGAATTTGTAATATTTTCACTCCAGATTTTCAAACTTGGCATTTTTCCACACCTCCTGATGAACAGTACAGCTGTTATTTTACATATCCTGGCCAAAATGTGTTTTTCTACGTCCGGTGCAGAATAGCGCAGTAGCTGTGCAAAATCACTTTTCAGGTCAGTTTCAGGAAATGACGGTGACACTGTTCATGAGCAGAGGTCCTAAAATACCTATGTTGAAAATTTGGTGCTGAATGTCCATAAAATTACTGTGTTGCAGGTGTGCAGTGCGCTGTTTCCATGCACCCTTGTAACTTCTCAAATTTGCAATATTTCCATGCCAGATTTTCAACACTGGCATTTTTTCACACCACCTTATGAACAGTACAGCAGTCATTTTTTACATCCTGCCCAAAATGTGTTTCAGCACCTGTGGTGCACAATGGCGTGGTCGCTGTGGGAAATCAACTTTTGGGACAGATTAACAAAATCGCAGCACCACTGTTCATAAGGGGAGTTCCCAAAATGCCTATGTTACAAATGTGGCTACCAAACTCCCAAAAATAATAGGGTTACGGACGTGTGTTGGGCAGTTTGTATGCATGCTCATTGCTTCACCAATATTTCATATTGTCACTCCAGATTTTCAACGTTGCCATTTTTTTACACCTCCTCATGAACAATACCGTTGTCATTCTCCACATTCTGCCCCAAAATGTGTTTTCATCCCTCTGTCACCAAATGGTACAGCTGCTGTGCAAAACCATCTTTCAGCTAACAAAGCGATTGTGCCGCTTTTCATGAGGTGGCCTGACAAGCAGCCCATGTTGAAATTGTGGAGTGAAACTACCAACACATGCCTATGGTGTTAGGGTTTTCAACTGTAGCACTCCACCCGGTACAGACTGACAGGCATCCGGGGTGTGACTCGGGATCATCGGATGTAGTGCTTACGCCATTCCACCCCCCACTCCCACCCTGCAGCCACTGACAGGCATCGTGGTGTGTCTTGCACTGTTCGGCCACAAACTTCACCCCACGCTCCTAAACTGCACCCACGTCAGCGTATTTCCTTATGGAATGGAGTAAGTATAACACCCAAAGATCCCAAAGCACACCCCGACACTTGTCAGTGTCTACAGGGTAGGGTGAGGTACAGTGGCATGAGCGTTATAGCTGACAACCCAAAGGCACATCCCAATGTCTGTTGCTCTATACAGGGTGGGGGTGGGGTTGGAGTCACTTCAATACTTCACTGCCATTCCTATTATGCATCTCTAGCTCCAGAACTACCAATGCCAATGCCAGCGTGACAACATTCGGCATTGACAAATGCTTGTTACTTTCTGTATTTATTAATCAGTTACCACTACTTTATAAGTCTTGTGAATGTTTATTGTATGCTGATCATTTACTCTTATTTTCTCAAGCTAAATCTATTTCACAATGAACTTTTTCACTACAGCAGGGATTCTGAACTGTTTGTAATTGGCTTAATAATTCTTTGATAATTGATGTTAAAAAAGCTAAAACAATGCTGTTTGGCTCATCATATTTATTAAAATATGAACCTATTCTTTTCATCCATGACAATAGGGGGACAGTAATTGAACAAGTCTAAATATCTCTGAGTTTTGTTAGACCCTGGATTGACCTTTTCTCCCCAAGTAAAAGCAATGAGTAGGTGGGTCAATCAAAAATTTGGTTTGCTGTAAAAGTTTAAGAGATATTTTTCTTCTGAAACTCAGTGTTCTATTGCAATTGTGACATTCTTGCCCCATATTAATTATGCTGCTAGTTTGTAGTTCAAGTTAGCCGCTAAGGAAAGCAATATTCTTGTTATTACTTATAATGTTTGCCATTTTGCTTTGTATTCTTCTGTACATTTTCATCATTGTTCATTATATTCTCAATTAGGCTGGTTATCTCCTCAATCTAAGTTTACTTATTTTTTTGATTACCAAATATTTTTGTTTATATTTTCAAAAACTGTGTTTCCATTAAGGAATTTACTTACAATTACTACTTAATTATTAATTAATACTACTTTAAATTTGTGTTCTTTTACAGGTGTGCTTTTGCAAACAATACCATTTCATTCTAAATCTAGCTCTCATACTTTTTCAGTTGCTGCCATTTCATTACAAAATGCTAAAGTTAATTTTAAGGTTTATCTACAAACACTGAATGTTGTACTTGTTTTATATAGTGCACTCTGTGGGTGGGATATTCAAAACAGTTGCACATTACACAACTGTGTTGCTCCTGCACAACAGCGAACATGTGCCAGAGAACGATATTCAGTGAAAGGAATTGCGCGGCACAAGTAGCGGTGCGCCAATGTGCAATGGGAATGTATGCATGCACAAGTGCAGGGGGCATAGCCATGAATTTGTGGCACAGTGCGATATTCAACACTGGACAAATAGTGCAAGCATGGAGCAAATGGCAGTTGTACAGAGAACACTTGAGCCTATAAATACAGGGAGCAAGTAAGAGAAGGTCACTTGCGCCAGAGGGTAGCAGGAGAGAGGGAGACAGAGAGATGGGCATGCAACTGTGTAGGAGGCAAGGAGAGGGACACAGACAGGGACACAGACATTGAGGGAGTGAATGTGTGTGAGAGAGTGAGTGTATGTGTGAGTGAAACAGGCAGGGAGGTGATGATGTGTGTGATGGCCAGTGACACCAGGCCCAAGAGGAGCAGCACAGGAACCCACAGGGGTTGGAGTCAGAGGCCACACACAACAGGCAGCCAGCAGGGGACTGGGCACACAGGCGTGGGCCCTGCAGAGCAGTCCACACAGCTGCACACTGTTGTGAGGGCCAGTGGAGTCAGACGCCTGGGGGGACAGGACAATAGGAGTCATGGCCAGTGCCATATTCCAGATGGAGGCCATAATGAGGGGTGTGGGGAGGCAGGAGGCAAGGCAGCGCAGCTGTGGAAGGGCCCATCGGCTGTATGCCCGGAACAGGCAGTACCGTGCCTGCATCACATTCAAGAACTATGCCGATACAAAGATTGTGGACCAGTATCACCTGAACCAGGTGATCTTGAGGCAGCTCTGTGAGCTGTGCAGTGAGGAGATGAAGGCACCCACTAGACGGAGCCACACCCTGACAGTGGAGATGAAGGTCACAGCTGTCATGTGCCTGCTCGCCACATGCACCTTCCAGAGACCAACAGGGGACACCACAGGCATAACCCAGTCAGCCGCATCACGGCTCCCTCACACACTTCCTCAACGCTCTGCTGCCACATGCTGTGGAATACATCTACTTCCCCAGCACACAGGCAGAGCATACAGCGAACATGCAGGAGTTCCACAGGGTAGCACACATGCCTAGCATGCTAGGAGCCATCAACTGCACCCATGTTGGCATCCACATGCCACCTGGCCCAGAGGGGGTAGCCTACATCAATAGAAAGGGCTACCCCAGTATCAACTGCCAGGTGGTGTGCGATGCCAGGAGGTGCATATTCAATGTCTGTTCCACACACCCTGGGGAAGCACATGATGCCTTCATCTGGCACAGCTCAGCACTGTTCCACATGTTCAAGAGTGGGAATATCCCCCCCTGCCACTTAGTGGGTGAGTATGCTGAGATCATGGGCAGCTGGGTACAACAGGGCAGGGGGAGGCTGCCAGGGGTAGGGGTGCCACAGGGTGCGGCTGGGAAGGATGAGGGGTACAACAACACAGGCCACCAGGCTAACCATATCTCCATCTACACAGGTGACAGTGGCTACCCACTCCGGCCCTGGCTGTTCACCCCATACTGGCACCCGTCGTCCCCTGCGGAGGTGCGGTACAATGAGGCACATGCCAGCACACAGAACATCATTGATCGTGTCTTTGGGCTGCTGAAGGCACATTTACATTGCCTGGACAAGTCCGGTGGTGCCCTACAGTACAGCTTTTCAAAGGCCTGCGGCCTATTCCTGGCCTGCTGTATCCTGCACAACATGGCCATTGACCGTGGGATAGCTGCCGAGGTCGGTGAGGGGAACAGCAGTGGGGACAACGCAGCCGACAAACCAAGTGGCGTTGGGCAGCCCCCCCCGGGTGGAGGAATCCCCGGCTGACCAGGATGTCACATCAGCACAGGGACACAATAGTGGAGGGAGCACTATGGCGCATACAGGTAGGTGGACAAGTAGTCATGTACGGGATGGCCACAGTGGCATGGCACACAGGCATGTGTGGGCATGCCCTGTGGCCTGAAAAGCTGGGCGGGGGGCTTGGGCAGGCATGGAGCTGGACCACACGGCCACATGCAGCAACATTCGGCACAGCACTGCACACCCCACCCACACACACACACACACATACACACACGCACACACACTGGCACCCTCAGGGATGCGCCGGGGCGCTAGCACCAGGCGTGGATCAGACACTGAGCACCGGTGCACAGGAGCATCTGGTGCTGTGTTGACATCATCACGCATCATCACGCACATGCCACACAGGCCAGAGGCTTGGCAGGTGCACACACAGCCAGTGTGTGGCACGGTCCATGGATGCCACATCCATGGCATGCACACATACACACAACACCCATGTGCACACAGGGTGGCGGCAGCAGATTGCAGACAGGTTGCGATGGCGCCACAGTCCATGCGCGATGCCATACGCGCTTGGTGCCCACAGACCCAGGCTGCATGATGGCCGAGGTGGTTTGCATCAGCCCCCAGGGGTCTTACTATGGGAACATGACCGTGTCCTAGCAGTGGTCTGCAGGCTCCCAAATAGTGATGGGTGAAGTGGCCCCAATTCGCTCAGCGGAGTGATTCGTGGAGTGAAGGTGAATTCGGAGAGTGCTCCTCAATGCGAAGCAGAGTACTCGTTATTAACGAGTAACGGAAGTCCATTGAAAACAATGACTTCAGATTATCTCGCCTTTCCCAAACCACTCATCACTCATTTCTTAAGGCGAAGTACATTGAAAACAATGTACTTCGCCTTACTTCGCCTTGTTCTTAAGCTCCAAAGGTGAATTTTCAGTGTTTTATGGGATTTCAGGTCACATGGGCTCTAGAATGTTCTGCACAGCCTCAGTTTGAGGTAATGTGTGTAGGAAGCTGTAGGAGACAATCTGCTCTGAGAGCTCTCTGCAATTCAAACCTTCAAAAAGCTGTTAAAAAAGCCTTTTTGAGTCATTTTTTTTTTGCTGAAACTTTAGTTCATTGATTATAGGAAACCCTCCAGTGCTTATATCATCGAGTGTTTATTGTTTGTGTATGGATTTTGAATGTTAATGTACAACATTCAGCCTGTGTACTGAGAGAGAGTGGAAGTGTGCTTTGCGGGAGGGGTGTAACTGTGGTATAAGTAGATTAACTTGGAGAAAAAGACAGTGCTTTCTGTTTTGGTGATATTTTTCTTGTATAACTGTGTTAATGTGCACACAGTAATATTTTCAATATTTCTTGCCATTTTTTTTGCTGACTGTTGTGGTGCAGCAGTGCATAATTTTAGTCTGTTTAAAAAATGTTGTTATATCACTGAAGTTTTCAATTTGCTATGCATTACTTGGTGTGTGTGTGAGTACGTGTGTGACGCGTGTCATCAAATCAGACACCTTTTATTGTGCCACATAATAATTTCAGCAATGTGAAGCTGCTCTCCAATGCAGCTGTGTGATTTTTGTACTTCTTTGTAGTATCTTTACTGGTACTAGTACTAGTGACTGTTACTGCAGCAGTGCATTACACTGCCCCCCCCACGGCCCGCCCCAACCGGTAAAGGTATTCCTTTCCAGATTTGAATTTCTGATGGTGAGCACTGGTTAGGTGTTGTGCCTTTGTGTCTGCATCTCTTCAGTGCAGTGATCTTAATCTGTCTGTGCATTTGCATCTCTTTAGGGCCCAATCTCCATCTGTAACTTAAGTCACAGTTGTTTCTTTGACTTCCCTTCAGAGTACTGGACAGTTGTGGTGCTTAATTCTTCATGAACATTGTACTCATTAATATGCGCTTTTAAGTCAGGACCATCATCACGAGTCACTCGTGATACAAATCACATTCTTCATCATCACGGTCACAAATGCAGTCACAAATCACAATTCACGATCATTCACGTTAAGAATCACAACATTATTTTTTTTCTAGTTACTTGGATGTATTGTAAGCCTGTTTTGTAGTATCTCTCCAGGCTTCACCACCCCACCATTTACTCATTGATATGTGTTTTTAAGTCGGGGAGTTTTAAGCTACAGCTCATCGGGGAAGTATAGCCATAGGCGGTAGGCATTCACGTTTCTTCATCATCACGGTCACAAATGCAGTCACAAATCACAATTCACGATCATTCACATTACGAATCACAATATTAATTTTTTTTCTAGTTACTTGGATGTATTGTAAGCCTGTTTTGTAGTATCTCTCCAGGCTTCACCACCCCACCATTGTACTCATTGATACGTGTTTTTAAGTCTGTGAGTTTTAAGCTACAGCTCATCGGGGAAGTACAGCCGTAGGCAGTAGGCATTCATGTTTCTTCATCATCATGGTCCTAAATGAAGTCACAAATCATGATTCACGATCACATCACGAATCACTTTTTTTTTTTTTTTTAATAGTTACTTAGATGTATTGTAAGCCTGTTTTGTAGTATCTCTCCATGCTTCACCACCCCACCATTGTACTCATTAATGTTTTGTTTTTAAGTCAGGGAGTTGAACAGTGTCTGCAGTACATACACAGACTGAAAAGAAGACTGAATGCACACATGCAGTTTAGTACCGTATACGTGCACTGCTCAGAATACAAAGTGTCACGCATACGGAAGACAACAAAAAAAGGGCATAATTACATACAAGGGTCGGAGATGGTGAAGAAATACATTTTATAACACAGCAAGGAAGGTGTGGGGGGGCACATGGTATGAGGAAAAAAAAAATAATGTGGGATCCCATGGTGATCCAGCAGCAGTTCCAGCATGGACATAATTTGCAACTGATGTTCCTCTATGTGATCCAGCCGCTGCTCCACAGCACTCACCCTCTCACCGTTCTCCTCAACAGCACTCCAGAGAACTGCCAAGTCAGCCTGTGTTACATGCAGTTCTCTGGGGTCCACACATTCAACAGGCTGACCTGCTGGTGGTGCCAGTGGGGGGGGGTGCTGGTGGAGCAGCAGGTGCTGCTGTGGCCTTCCTCTTCTTAAGGATGCCGCAATGCACACCTGCACCTTCTGCCACAGAATGGCCAGCAGGTGCAGACATGGTCCGTTCTGTGGAAGCCTGCCACTCCAACTCCTGGTGATTGAGCATATGGGTGCACTGGCCCTCAGTCCCCAGGTGAGTCCCCCAGGGGCCACGGTGCACTTCCACTTCACATAGGTGGTACTTGACCACACTGCTGCTCCCCCACACAGTAAAAAAAATGCCAAACAATGGAGGTGCAGGGAGTACCAGGCACAGGCAGGGGGATTCCATGTGAAAATCATGATTATAAAATTGTGACTACAATTTGAACGTCTCCTTTTCAGCGACTACATTAATAGCGCTGGCAAATTTCAGTGCCCCACAGTCTCAGCTGCCATGTAATAATAGCGCTATGCATTCAGTCAGAGTTTACTTACTATTTATGGAGTTTGTGTTGTAGTAAGCTGCTCTTCTGATACTTATGATATACTACTTAGTATTACTTCCTGTTTCGTGGATCCCTCAATGCATTAGCCTAACTCTTAAAGGTACCAGTACCATGTCAGTACCGAGATCGAGGTTAACATGGATGTGGAGTTCATCGCAAGCCAGAAGGGAAAGCCACTAGCCTTATTTTCTGGCTTCCTTTATCGCCGTGACAAAGAAAAAGGAGGAAAGGTGTACTGGCGATGTGTGGATGCACACCGCCTCAACTGCCTTGCACGCATCTACACAATAGAAGGCAAGGTAATTGCTCAAATCAGAGAACATACTCATGTTGTGGATGCTGGAGGAGTTGGTGTACATAAAGTCATGGCTAGTGTAAGAGGGCGTGCAAGAGGTTGTGTGGAGAGCACTTCACAGGTTGTAGTGCAATGCATTTCTACTGCACCTCACTCAGTTGCTGGTCGATTGCCAGATATACAGTTAATTAAAAGAACTGTGCAAAGGATACGGCAGGTAGAATGCTGTTGCCCCGCTACACCCAGCACAGTGCAGAAATTGGTCATTCCACCTGAATTTACAGTAACTGAAGGTGGTGAAAATTTCCTGCTGTTCAATAGTGGCAAGGAGCAGGACAGGATTCTACTGTTTGCAACCAGTGCAAATTCAAGATTTCTCAGTGAGTGCACTGACTGGATGATGGACGGCACATTCAAATTGTGTCCCACGCTATTTGACCAGCTGTACACCATACATGGTGTTAAGTCAGGAACTGTTGTCACTGCTGTTTTTGTACTCATGTGTTCATGCAAAACTGCTACATATGACAGGGTATATTCCCAACTTAAATCACTGTTGCCAAACCTAACACTGCTTTCAGCTATTCTTGACATTGAGAAGTCTGCATGGAAAGCATTCGCCAATGCTTTTCCATCTGCAGACCTGCGTGGGTGCTTTTTCCATCTAGCACAACGTATCTGGAGAAAGATTCAGAAGTTACCAGATATACATGAACGTTATAGTGCAGACCCTGATTTTGCTTTACACATTCGCATGATTCTGTCACTTGCTTTTATACCACCAGACGATGTAGCTAATGCATTTGACGATATGAGCCCGTTTGAATTTTTTGAACACCATGATGAATTACTGTTGCCCTTACTTGACTATTTCGAGACCACTTGGGTCGGAAGGCAATGGGGCCATTCTGGACGTAGGAGGGCAGCATTCCCCCCTCATCAGTGGAGTTGCCACAGTGCTACAATGTTGGGAATTGCACGAACAAATAACGCTGTAGAGGGCTGGCACAGAGGATTCAATTCCAGATTAGGTGCCTGTCATCCCAGGGTGTGGAAGTTGATTCAATCGCTTAAGGAAGAACAGAGGCTCACGGAAATTAGATTAGAGCAAATTGTGTCTGTGGCATATACCGCGACTGGAAAAAAAAATACAAGGACAGCAATGCTCACATTGCAGCTATAGTGGTTTATGGAACAAGAAGTTTGTAATGATTATCCTCGAGTCCACATAACTTTCAATTTCAGGTGTGAATGCACCTAACAGCATCTCTTTTTAAATTTTTTTTTTGATTTGGCAGATTAATTGGCTTTTTGAATTGGTTTGTTTCCTTGATTTGGCAGATTAATTGGCTTTTTAATTGGTTTGTTTCATTGATTTGGCTGGCTGTTTGGTTGCTAATTAAGAATACATTTTTTTGTTTATTTGTCAGTCGCTATTATGACATGCCTCCTGTGATCCCCCGACCCCGAACTTAACTTGTCAGCAGAGGGTGCTAAACAGCCATGACAGTGTTCTTTTCCAGGTGAGAGTGACAAATTGTGTGAGTTTAGATGGAATAGTCGCTGAATTTGGGTAATCGCTATTATGACTATTAATTTTCAATGTGCGGTCGCTGAAATTGTTTATTCACTCAATTGTGCTGGTCGCTGATAGAGCAGTCGTGATTATCCAGTCGCTAATTTGCCATCGCTCATTTGTAGTCATCATTTTCACGGGTAACCCAGGCAGGGGATGGCCAGATGAACTGACAGGCGGCTGGTCAGAGCACTGAACAGGGATGGGATCCACACCTGGGCCTAGGGGAATAGGCACATCCTGCTCCAGAGTACCTGGACTTGGTGGTGGTGGTGATTCAACTCCCTGACAGTCAGGACAGGAAGTGGTGCTAGTCCTGCTTCTGGGGGGGGACACTCACAAGTATCGAGTGGTCCAACAGGAATGGGTGCCCATGCACTCCACACATGCACACGGTACGATGCTTACCACTACCATGCTCTCCCAAATCTGCCCCCGCCCCAGACATTCCCTCATCCTGGTCCATCTCTCCTACTGAGCTCCCTCAGTCCAAGCAATTACTACTCACACTGTCACACAACACACACACACAGTCACACAGACAAACAACTAACTACTATATAAAGGTAAGAAAAATAAAATTTACCGAAAGAACTAATTAAGTAAAAAAGAGTACAGAAAAGACAAAAAAATGTAGTTTTTAAAAAAGCTGTTGGGTCTAAATCAAAGTTTAAATCTCCTCCTCGCTCTGATCTCAAAGTATCAGCAGTCACAAAACACACTACTCTCTCTCCGTCTGCACAGAAGAAAGTAAAAGTGTCTGCTTGTATGACTCACTTCCTTCCTGCCTGGCTAAAGAGCATGTGACTTACAGTACAGTAAGCCATGTGATGTGTGGGGGGCTGCCAAATCTGAAACACCAAGTGGATCACTTAGAATCATAACGAGGAACGCGAAGTCCATTAAAAACAATAACTTCACCTTACTTCGCATTGCCATTCCGCCTTACCACGAAGTGGTAATGACAAGGCAGAGTGAGCACTTTGCATTGCCAACTCCATGTAGCCGATTGGCAGTGTGAAGTGCCTACTTTGCGTTCACTTTGCCAGCAGAATGTAAAATTCACAGCATCTCTACTCCCAAACAGGCCCACACCAGGCATGCTTGGAATGCCAACAGCGGATCCCGGCATCGACATGGAGGAGGTCGCACGACGCCATGACCATGGGCTGGACAATGCACTCCTCAGGGTCTACAGTGGCGGGCCATGTTCCATGGCAGCCAGTGAGGTTAGGCTGACCGTGACCACAGTGGTAAGGTGATCCAGGGCTGTGGTCGCATCCTCCCGCAGTCTGGTGATGGCATCCTGGACCTGTGCAAAGCCCCTTTTGTGCTGCCCTGCTGTCTGCCACACCTTGGCATGGAGTGCATGCACCCCAGCCACAAGCAGCACATGTTTTTCCACAGAGGCCCTCAGAAAACGGGTGTGCTCAGACAAGGGGACAGTGCCCGGGGGCATGTGGGCATTGCCCAGCCCCCCGCTCAGGTGGGCGCTGTACAGTGAGGTCCCCTTGGGGCTGTTCACCGACCGGTGCACCAGCGGTGGACACAGCACCCATCCCCCCAATGTCCCCAGCCATCTGCCACTCTGCCCCTCCGAACGCCCATGTGGCTGAACCACCACCACCATCTGCCGATGCTGCATTGCTGTTGCTCATGGCAGCACCGGGGCGGTGGTGGGTGGCCGACCCACCGCCAACAGAGCACTGGCGGTGTTGCCAGGGATGGTGTGTGGTGTGGGTGCCTCCCCCTCGACAACACCCCCACTGTCCAGAACAATGGTTGCATCATCATCAGTGTCGGACCCCGCCCCAATCTGTGTCCATGGCTGGTGTCCTGCTGGAACACAGCCAGGGCCTCATCTGCCACCACGCCCAGGACATCTGGCCAGATAGCGGTGGTGTGCTGCAGCCGACTGGGCCCCCAGATGCCAGTGGAGGTGGATGGCTGGTCCTCCAGGGCTGGGCATGCCCCCATGGCAGACACCACTGCCCCTGCCACTGCATGTTGGTGTTCCACTGCTGAAAGGGAAAAGAGTCACATTAGAGCTGCTGATACACAGCCTCCCCCTGCCACCACCTCCTGCCCCTGACACCGCTGTACCTACCATTCAATGATGGGCTCCCACCAGTCTGGAAGCCACCACCTGACACTCCCTCAATGGTGCTGCGCTGCATGGTGGCCACCACCATCTCCTCCTACGGCGTCAGCTGTGGCATGTCAGCCTGACCCCCACCCGTGGCTGCCCTTACAGTCCAGATGGCTGCCACCTTCTCCTTGATCCTGTGCCTGTTGGTGCCGACCTTCTTTTTGCACTCCTGCACTGACTGCTGGTGGCTTTCCTGCTGGTTCACAGTCTCAGACACCTCCTCCCAGGCTGCAGACCTGGCTTGGGGTGTGCCAGTCGCACCACTCAGCAGTGGCTCCCTGTCGAGGTATGCCTTGAACAGGGCATCCGTCTCCACCTTCGCAAAGTTGGGCCCACGCTATTCGCCTTCCTCTCTGTCGGACATGCTGCTACCTGTGTGCAATGACATGTGGTCAGTGGCTGCAGAAGCCCACACCAGCCACCCATCCCGCTGTGCAGTCTGTCCCCTCAGCTGGTGCAACTCACCTCTGAAGGTTGCAATACCGGTCCATGTCCTGTTCAGTTCCGCAGCACCTTTATAGTGCATCGCATGCAAATGAGCAGATGAGCAACTGTAATGAGATGCTAATTCTCCCAGTGCACCACAGATAGGCTGATGAGCTAAACTGCATATCCCGGCTGAATATCGCATTGTTGCACCTTGCACAAGGGACTTGCGTTGGCACAAGTCATGGCGCAATGCTGTGACATGTGCAGTGCGACCGTTGGTACACAAGCTCCACGGCCAGTGTCTACGCCACATGTGCAGTGTACGCTAGGTGCGCCATAGAGTGTATAGTGCTCTGCCACAATAGGGCCTATGGCGCCCAGATGCCATATGTCCTATGGCACCCGGACACCATTAACCCCATAGTGCCCTGTTGCGCACCATGCGTTGGGGTCACAATAGCACACTCATGCACAGTACACGTGCTGACCCCTGCTCTGCCTTTTGCCCCCCCCAGGGACCTCTGCACCATGTGCCAGTATGGCCATTTGCCCGTACCACGCATACCCAGGGATGCGTGATTGGCGAGGGCAGTGCATCTCCGAGTGAGGCGCGCATCCCGAGCATGTGGAGCTCGTGCTCTACAGGGTGCCATTTTGGATTGCTACACTGCGGAATTGCAATGCCGAGCCACGGCAAACCATGGGCTCCTAACTGAAGCCAGGTTGAACTTGTAAATCTGATGGCCCTGGTGGAGCCCCATGCAGGCTGCCTGTTTGGGTAGCAGCCCCTCGCCAGGCCTAATACGGAGGTCTTGCAGGAGGTGGCAGATGGAATGGAGCAGGCCACCAGTGTGTGACGCAGTGGTGAACAGTGTCACCACTGGTATGGAGACATGCAGAGGTGGGACCTGGAGTGGCTTAGGGTGCTGCAGGAGTGCATCTGGATGGGGGCCATGCCACAGCCAGGTAAGTGTGCACTGCCTGCGTCTGTGCACGTCCAGTATTCCATGGGGCTGGCAGGGTTGCATGCCATGCTGGGGAGTGGGTGTTGGTGGTGCACACCCTGTGGGCTGGGGCAGCATGCCCTGTGTGCGCTGTACCACCTCACTGTGGCCGTGCCGGGCTGGGGTGCACTCTGTGCAGGGGGGGACACATGGTGTTGCTCTGTACTGATGTGAGCATGTTTATGTTTCCATCCTAGGCCCTGAGGACAGAAGGAGAGCCAGGGCAGCAGGCATGCCTGGCAGGCCACGGCAGGCTGCTGCGGGACCAACAGCATGGGATGAAGGGCAGGGAGGTGGTGCTGCCAGACCAGTGAGTGCAGTGCATCAGCATGCAGGTAGGCACAGTGTATACCTGCAGTGTTGTGCAGGGTGGGCAGCAGGGGTGAGGGTAGGCCACGGCCCCCTGTGCGCTGAGCCATGGCACCTGTGTTCTGCCTGCAGTATGTGTGGTGCCATGCTGCTGCCAATGCATGTGTGTGGCTGCTGCTGGTGGGCTGTGGGTGCATCCGGCTGCCACCTGTGCCGCTGCTGTCCCACTGCTGTACCATGTCACCTGCCTGCCACAGTGCTGGCGGGTGGCCCATGGGTGGTGGTGGTGTCCAGCACTTTGCATAGCTGTGGCATGCCGGGTTGGTGGTAGGGGTGGGCCCACCCCACTGCAGGTGGCCAGGGCGCCACCTCAGGGACATGTGTCGCCACTGTCTGCTGCATTTGGTGGATGGGCTGGGGTGTCCTGGAAATGCACTGATCATTTGTTCCCTCCTTTGTCATAGGTGTCCAACGAGGGCCTCATCAGGCCAACTACGGCTGCTTCCTGAAGAGGATTATTTTGATTACCACCGCCACTTTGGAGGTCGTGAGACTGATGCATCGGCTGCTGCAGCGGGGTCAGTGCCAGGCAGTGGCAGGACGGGGCTGCCCATAGGGCCTGTCGAGCCTGCTACACCTGTGCCTTCCCCTGTCCCCCCTTCCCTTGCCCTCCCCTGTCCCCTACCTCCCTTCCCTGCCATCAGCCTGCTTTGTATATAGTTTCCCCATCCTCGTTCCCTGTTCCCATGTTCCATATGTTGACTGTATTATACCTGTGTTTGTTCTTTGTTATTCAATACAGATTTGTTTTGGTTACCAATCTGTGTCCGGGTCTACTTTGCGGCTGGCGAATGGAGCCATGCTGCAGTGGTGTGCTGGGTGGCTGTGTGGTGCGCTTGTGTTGTTCTGGATTTGTGCAAGGTGGTGTTTGCCCATCGGTCTGTGACTGTGCCCTGAGGTTGGCATGGGCCGGCTGTTCCGGTTGTGTGTCGTATGTATTGGGTGCCATTTGCGAGGGTGTTGCTGGCTGTGGCCCAGTTGGCATGGTGCGTATCATCCTGTGGGGGGTGGCCAGTGGTTGTCCATCCATGGCCATTGGTGCCACCCTAACTATGTCCACCACTGTGGTGTACGTGGGCGGGGGCCGGCTACATGCCTGTTCTCCTTGGGTGGTGTTCCTTCATGGGCCAGCTGTGCCTCTCGCCTGGCTTCCCCGTCTCCCCAGTGGCCACACCCACCTCCCTGGTGCCTTGCTCCTTGTTGTACCTGTAACTGCACCATATGTGTTCTGGTACATCTTTCTCAGCCCCTAGCACATCCATGGTTGTGGTATTGTGCATGTTGGGTTGCTCCCTGGTGCACCCCTGGCTGCGCTCTGGTGCATCCATGCAATATTCAGCTGTGTTGCACCAGTGCATGCCACCTTGCGCAATCTTTGAATATCACACTCAGTGCGCCATGGCACATTGGACTTGTGTTGTGCTGGCCTTGTGCTGGCCTCTGGCAGATTTCTCAATATCCCACCCTGTATGTAAATCTTATTGTATTTGTAGTGTCATTTTATTTATGTTGGGTCGGACCTGAAAATGGACTTTGTCCAGTGTCCTTACTCGGTTAAGAAAATTTAAATAAGATATAAAGTGCCTAATCCCTCCATGCCACTGGGCTGGCTTCCATGGCAGGGGTTCTGTACAGGAGGTGGTTGGGGGTGGCTATCGCTGGGGGTGGTGTCCAGCTTCTCCTCATCCACCTATGTATTCTCCACTGTCTCTGAGTATGTATCCTCTGTTTATTTTAAGATTTATCTACAAACACTGGATGTTTGTACTTGTTTTATATAGTGTACTCTGTACGTAAATCTTATTGTATTTGTTGTGTCACTGTATTTATGTCAGGTCAGACCTGAAAAAGGACTTTGTCCAGTGTCCTTACCTGATTAACAAAATTTAAATAAAATAAAAAGTGCCGCATTCCTCTATGCCACTGGGCTGGCTTCCATGGCAGGGGTTCTGTACAGGAGGTGGCTGGGGGGGTGGCTGTCCATGGGGTTAGTGTTCAGTGCCTCCTTATCCACCTGTGTATCCTCCACTGTCTCTGAGTATGTATCCTCTGTTACATGGTCCCCGTACACCATGCTCATGGATTCTTGTGTTGTACCTGAGGGCAAGAGAAAGGATGGTTGTTACAGGCTGTGGCAATGCTGAGAGCATATTGGGGAGGGATGCCGCCCACCTAGGGTACCACCTACCTGCGCCATCCTCCTGTCACTGACTGCCAGTACGGGACTCCAGAAACATAGTGGGCTCCACAGGGGTGCAGCCTATGTGTCGCTGTTGTATCCCATCTCAGGGTCTGTGGGGTGCAACACAGAGTGGTTAGCATGCCTGTAGTGTCGTGTACAACCTACCCTTGTCCCTGTTTTGTACTACATAGCTGGCAGTATGTCCATGCTCTCCTCTTCCCCATGCAAGGCTGTCTCTGTGAGGGTGTCTTCCACCATGTTTTCAATGGGGGATAGACTGTGCCCCAATGTGGACAGACCTACACCTATGCTGAGGTGTGACCTCTTGACAGCTATCCACCTACACTTGACAACTGACTGGATGTCATGCCACTTGTGTTTTATGTCCAAAAGAATTTGTGCCTAAGGGCCAGCTATGTCAACAGCAGCCTGTATGTGCAGATATCTGCGACCATGGCTGCCACCCATCCACCGATGATGTTGGTGGACCGTGTCTTTCCCTGTCCCCACTGCTCTGTGAGGCCATGATCCTTGCTATCAGGAGCCATGGATGGGCCAGGTACCTGGGGTGTACCCCTGCTGTCATGTGTCACTGATTGCTCACTGTTGTCCATCATGCTATTCTCTTCCACATTTCCACAAGGGGCAGTGTGATGCCCTTATATAGTGGGGTCAAGGCACAGGGTGGCATACTATAGGCCCTGCTCTCTGTGGCCCTTTACACATCTATGCCCATACTTTAGCCTGTCCTGTGCACCTGTTTATGCTTACCATGTAACTGGCCCTGTCTGTGAGGTGCATAGCTGCACACCACCGTTACAATACTTATTGGTGCAGTTCACACACATTAGTGCATAGGCTGCATTATAAGTAAACACATACAGTGTGTGCAGATCACTGCACACCACATTTCATGTTAAACGTACCATTGTTGTGTTTCTGAATGATGACGATCTTAATGAAATTCAGTACATGCCTCTTTTTTAAATTTGTATCTATCCTTTCTACAAATTCACTTATGAAAAAGTACACACAGGAGCATAATACAATGCTATTTTTCCAAAGACACCTCCCTAGTAGCTACTTTTGATCTATTGTCCTGTTTGATATGCCATCCAAAGGGACAGGTGCAGCACTTTGTCACTATCTCCTCCTCGTCCCCTGCTTCTCCCTCTCTGTCCCATGACAGCACTCTCACTTTGTTTCTGTGGCTCTTCCACCACTCTGTCAGTCTCCAATGCCACTCTTGCTCACAAAGTAAAGCAGAGCTGCAATATTCTGTTGAAAAACCTATAAATACAGCTTTTACAAGCTGCTGTGTGCTGTTTCATGCAACTATGCTATTTTACTTTGTGTGTGATTTTGTATTTTTAGTGCACTCGCTACCGCGAGTACTTGGAGCCCTGTTTACAGTCTTAGTATCCAGAAAGATGAGCTGTAGTCCTATCTTTGGACTACAACTCAGAAAAGGGCAATAAATATTGTGATTTGGATATCACAAGGGGACAAACTAGTGATAGCAAGCCTTGTTAGGCATGTTAAGTTACAAAAAAAGTGATTTTAATCAGTCAGTTGCACAAGGCATCTACTAACCTCTATGTGCACTTCCGGGGTAAAATTTCAGTATTTACTAGCATCCTGCAGTGAGCAGGGTGAGCGTGCATTATTAAGAAGACATGCAAAGACACACACTTCTGCGCATGTTAGGCGTGTTTGGTGGGATTGGAAGGATACCTAAAATAAAATCATAGGAGTGAGAGGTCAAAGAAGTAAGTAGAAGTAATCTAAAGGAGTATTAGAACTGTGTGTAAAGCCAAACTTATATGTATATTTGGTAGTGTTTACACGGACAATTGGTCTAGAGGTTTAATAATAGTAAAGATTCTAACTAAGTGGCCTTGAACTGGAATTAGATACTAAGAGGACACGCTGACAAAAAAATATATATATATATATAGAGAGAGAGAGTACTGCAACAAAAAACATTTGTTATTAAACCAGATTTGAGGTTAAATTCGAGTATAACACTATTCAAATGTTTGATTATATAAATGGCTGAAACAATAAACTTACAAGATGGAGAAACATTTATTAAATGTAACAATTGTCTCACGTACGTAATAGCCAAACAGGAAATTCCAGATCCTTTTATGTGTAGAAAATGTGTGCACAATGAAGACCTGCTACAAGAATTAAATTCTTTTAGTGACAGACTTGCTCTTCTAGAGATTATTTCCATCCTTGATTTAAAAAACTATATACCTTGCAGGGGTTAAACTGCACTGAGATAAGTGGTATTTCTAAATTGGTTTCTGGTTGCAGAATTGAGCAACACTAGAGAAAGGAATGTGGAACTGTGAAATAGGAAGTTCTTCAGACACGTTAACCAGTGGGCCTGTAGCTTAATGGTTAGAGTGCTGGAACGGCATACCAGAAGTCCGAGGTTCAAATCCCGGTGCACCCACATTTTCCTTTCTCATTTCCATCCTTGATGTAAAAAACTATGTACCTTGCAGGGGTTAAACTGCACTAAGAGAAGTGGTATTTCCATCTAGAGATTAGTCAGAATGAAATGGCAGATAGACTAGGTGCTAATCTATCTACTAGTCAAACAGTGTTTTCAAGGTCCCCAGTTTCTATTACATCCATACAGATCCAGGATAGGCCTGTGGCAAGTGCATCTGATACTACACCTAAACTGGTCATCCTAGAAAAATCTACTCCTTACCATAGTAAAACCAAAAAAAGAACTAGAGATGAGAACGAAGTAACTGGAGGGGATGATGAATGGTACACTGTTCAATTCTTAAAACCCCCTATAAAAGGACGCCGTGCAACCACTTTTAACATTCCCCTAAATAATAGATATTCTGGATTGGCAACACTGGAAGGAGGAACAGAAACTAGTCCATCTATAACTTTAATAACTTTTGATACTCCTGCAGTGTCATCAAACACAGACAACAGTAGTGATAATGATCTAATAAATATTAAAGTAACAACAAATAAACCCAGCTATGATACTACTGAGACTATGGAACATGGTGAAAACACTCAACCAAGTCATAGAAATCTCCTAGTAATGGCGGATTCAATGATCAGAAGACTTGACAGGCTTGTTTGTAACCCAGATAAATCACATCAGACATTATCTTCATTTAGTGGGGTAAAACTAGCTGATCTAACAAACATGTGTAAACCAATGATTAAAAATCTTGGTAACAAACCCCTTGTATTGATACACGCTGGAACAAAAAATATGTCCAGAGATCCCCTATATGATAGAAACATAGAAACATAGAATTTGATGGCAGATAAGAACCACTTGGCCCACATAGTCTGCCCATTTCCCCTACCTAACGGATAAGCTGCGTATCCTAGTTAACCAACAGCCTACTTCCCCCTACACCCCACTAGAATTGCCTTATGTCTGTCCCATGCATTCTTGAATTCCCCCACTGTTTTTGACTCTATGACCTCCTCAGGAAGGCTGTTCCATGTATCTACTACTCTCTCTGTGAAGAAATACTTCTTCACATTACCTCGGAGCTGTCCCCCGTCTATCTTCAAATAGTGCCCCCTTGTTTTTGCACATCTCTTTTTCTGAAAGATGCTACCCTCTTGGACTTTGTTGATTCCCTTGAGGTATTTTAAAGTTTCTATCATGTCCCCCCCTCTCACTCCTTTCCTCAAGAATGTACATCTTTAGTTCCTTTAGTCTTTCTTCATATGTCTTCTGATGCAGACCCTGCATCATTTTGGTTGCCCTGCTCTGGACAGCCTCCAACTTGACAATGTCTTTGTGGAGATGGGGTCTCCAGAACTGTACACAGTACTCCAGATGTTGTCTTACCAACTGTCTGTACAGAGGGCCAACAACTTCCTGTTTCTACTGGTGATGCCTCTCCCTGTGCATCCCAGTATCCCCCCAGCCCTCCTAACTGCCTTCTCACATTGCTGGCCCACCTTTAGGTCATCTGATATGACTACCCCCAGGTCCCTTTCCATTTTTGTTGTTGTCAGTATCTCACCCCCCATTGTGTACTCTTCCCCTGAGTTTTTGTTTCCCACATGCATTACTTTGCACTTCTTTGCACTGAATCCAAGCTGCCATACATTTGACCATTGTTGCAGATCTTTGTGTCATCTGCAAAGAGACATACTTTCCCTTCCAGTCCCTCTGCAATGTCACTTATAAAGACATTAAAAAGGACTGGCCCTAGTACTGAACCCTGTGGTACCTCACTAGTAACCCTCCTTTCTTCACTGTGGACTCCATTTACTATTACCTGCTGTGTCCTGTTGTCCAACCAGTGTTTTGCCCAGGCTACCACCCTAGGACCCACTCTCAGGCTGGCTAATTTGTTTATTAATCTTTTGTGCGGGACCATGTCAAATGCCTTGCTAAAGTCTAGGTAGGCCATGTCCACAGCCCCTCCCTGGTCTACTGCTTTGGTCACCCAGTCAAAGAAATCAATAAGATTTGTCTGACATGACCTTCCTGCTGTGAATCCATGCTGTCTTGGGTCCTGTGCCCCACTGGCTTCTAGGTACTCAACAATTCTTTCCTTCAGAAGTGATTCCATCATTTTCCCTACCACTGAGGTCAAACTGACAGGTCTGTAGTTTCCTGCCTCTGTCTTGCTCCCACTTTTGTGAAGGGGAATCACATCCGCCTTCCTCCAGTCCTCAGGTACCACCCCATCCTCCCATGATTTATTAAAAATGGTAGTCAGTGGTGTTACTAGTTCTTCCCTTAGTTCTTTTAAAATTCTGGGGTGAATCCCATCAGGCCCCATTGCTTTATCCACCTTCAGTTTTAAGAGTTCTTTCAGAACCCTTTCTTCTGTGAAAGGACTAATATCAACCCCTATCCAGAGTGCTTCTATTGACTGGATTAGGTATTTCCCCCTGCTTTTCCATTGTGGATACTGAGCAGAAGTATTCATTCAGTATCCCTGCTTTTTCACTGTCGCTCTCTGCCCAAGCACCTTCCTCTTTGTTCAGCCTCAGTATCCCTGCCTTAGTCTTTCTTTGCTCCCTAATGTAAATATAAAAGGTTTTATCCCCCTTCTTAACCGAGTTGGCTATCTTTTCCTCCATTTGGGCCTTTGCTATTCTGACTGCCTTACCTGTTTCCTTCTGCTTTAAGTGGTACAGTTCTCTGTCCTGCTCCTTCTGTGTTTCCTTATACTTCCTGAATGCTATCTTTTTTCCCTTACCTTCCCCGCCACTTCTTTTGAGAACCATAGTGTTTTTTTCTTTCATTTTGATTTGTTTATTTGCTTCACACAAAGACTTGTTGCCTCTGTGATGGTGGTTTTGATGTTTCCCCATTGTTGCTCCACCCCACCTTTTTCCCTGTTTGCTAATGTTTTTCTGAGGCAATCTCCCATTTTGACAAAATCAGCCCTCCTGAAGTCCAGTACCTTCACTTTTGTGTGGCTTGACTCTACAGCTAAGTTTATTGTGAACCACACTGTTTGGTGGTCGCTTGTTCCTAGATGGCTGCCCACTTCAAGATCAGAGATCCTCTCTCCATCCCCATTTGAGAGTACCAGGTCCAAGACTGCTCTTTCCTGAGTGGGTTCCAAAATAGCTGTCTGAGGAATGCCCACTGTAGGGCATAGAGAATGGCCCTGCTCTTGGATGTGGCTGCAGCAAAGGTGCTCCAGTCAACATCTGGCATATTCAGGTCCCCCATCAGCAATATCTCCCCTTTCTCTGCCATCCTAAGGATGCCTTCTATCATTTCCTTGTCCATTTCCTCCCCCTGAGACAGGGGTCTGTATACAACCCCTGTGCAGATTGTGTAGCCATTTCAAGTCTCCAGGGTGACCCACAGTGCCTCCTCACCTCCTTGTTTACCCTTTAGTTATGTTGCTTTTATCCCTTCCTTTACATAGAGAGCTACTCCTCCTCCTCTTCTTCGCTCCCTGTCCCTCCTGTAGATTGTGTACCCTGGTATGTTGACATCCCAGTCATGATTCTCTGTGTACCATGTTTCTGTGACTGCCACAATATCCAGGCATCCCTCTTCCATCAAGGCCACCATTTCAGGGAACTTTTTTACCCAGACTACGGGCATTGGTACTCATTTTCCTCCATTTTTTATGGCTTTATTTCTTTTTGCCCCATCCCTGTCTCTACTGACTTTGTCTTTTTCTACATTTACCCCTGCCCTTCTCCCTATCGACTGCTCTATTTCGGTGTTTACCTCACTAATTACCCTGATTTTTTGGGGCGAGGGCTAGAATTTCCCTCCTCCTCTTCAGTGCCTCCCCCCCCTTGGCTAGTTTAAATGCTTGCCACTGAAGCATTTAAACCAATCACCTAGGATCCTGGTTCCTCTCCAGGATAGATGCAGACCATCGCACCTGTATAGGCCTGCATCCCTCCAGGTGGAGCCCCAATCCCCAATGAAGCCAAATCCCTGAGCTCTGCACCAGCTTTTCAGCCAGTCATTGAATCCCATGGTGCAGAGTGCCCTAGCCTCATCCATGCCATAGACAGGTAGCACTTCTGAGAAAGTTACCATGTGTGCTACTTGTCTAAGGCCCCTCCCCAACTCCACAAACTCCTGTTGCACTGCTCTGATTCCATTCTCAGCCAGGTCATTCGTCCCTAGGTGGATAATGACATCCAGCTCCCTCCCCCTTGCCACTGTTCCCACAATCCTGAGGATTTGTTTCCTGTCCCGCCAAGCCTTGGTGCCAGGCAGGCACCTTACCTCCCTTTCCTCCCTTCCCCAGTTCTACCCCCTAACAATTGAGTCCCCCACCAGGAGTTGTTTCCTTCCCCTGTGGGATCATGGGCCACCCTCCTGTGGGTCTCCATTGTGGAGGTTCCCAGGATCCTCCTTGGTCTCCACTGCAGGTGCCTCCATAGAGGAACCATGTGTCACCAGAGTGGCAAATGAATTGTGGAGAGGCACAACTGGAGGGATGTGCCTCTGTCCCACCACCCTCACCCTCCTTGAGCCCACCGTGGTCCAACCATTCCTCTTTCTTGGCAACCTCTGAGGTAGTGGCGATGGCCTGGGTGGTCCCTGGGTGGGGGAGCAGGTTTCCCAAATCCTTGCCAGGTCAGCATGGAGATGAACAACCTCCTCCCTCAGACCAGAGAGGTGCCTGCAAATAGGGCAGCAATGCAGTTTCCACAATGTCTCCCGGAAGACTGCTGCTCCACAGCCAGTGCATTGCACCACCCCCCACATGTCTGTGTCCCTTCCAGTAACAGATGCATTTTTGTTTTTTTGTTCTTGTTTTAGTGTGTGCAAGCTTGTGAATGTCTCTACCTCCTATTCGGTGTGCTGTGCCTTTAAGGATATGAACAGGAGTGTGTTGTTAATAGTTTTGAGGAAGTGATAGCAGAGCCCCTGTTATAAAGTAAGTTATGTGCTTGGGGCGGGTGGGGTGAGGGAAGAGTGGGTGGGAGTAAACCTCTGCTGTCCAGAAAGAATCACCTACTACTTTTACCCTCCACCCTGGGGAGTGCCTTCCTTCCTTCCTTTCAGACACCTATTTCACAAAGGCTAAGTAACAAGTATAGTCACAACTGACTGCAAATATCTCCCAGCTACAGTTCCTCCCAGGCAAATAAAAGTTAAAACTAAGAAAAGACCACCCCAAAAACAGAATCAATACTAGTTACTTACACAGGTCCAAAAAGTAATAATTCAGTTCAGTGTAGTCTAGAAAATAACCTTCTTGATTCAAGGAAGCTGTGGCTGCTTTCTCACTCTCCCTGTCTTCAATGTGAGAAGGAGACTGCAACACCTCTGAGACAAAAAAAAAACCTTTTCAGCAAAAAAGAAATAAATAAAATAGGGGCAAACAGTAATTTTGCTTAGCCTAATGATAAAAAGTCACAAAAATGTAAGCACCTCCTGTAATAATTTTACAGAAGATATACCCTGTAAGAAATACTTTGCGACAGAGAAAAATAAAGCAGTAACAGAAGATATACCTTGCAAAAGACAATTTGAATCAGAAGATTACAGCAGTAATCTGTTAGCACACACTTGTAGGCACACCTTGTAATAATGCAGTAGAAGGTATACCCAGCAACAGCAATTTGAATCAGAGAAAAATAAAGTAATAAAATTTTAGCAACAAACAGTAACAATCCCTGTGAGTACAAAATAAAAAACAACAACACACAGTAAATCTGCCTAGCCAAAAGTCTTAATCCTTTCCTTTACTCTGGTAAGGTTCTTATTTCTGTCCTTTCAAGCAAGCTAGAAGGAAAGAGCTCAAGTAAAGCTAGTTGCCTTGGCCAGCAAACCTAGCCTTCCACCTCAATTAAGCAGGACATGGTGGCTTTATCCAATCGGTTAAATAACCTGGGTTGTGAAGTTATTATCTCTACGATTCTGCCAATTCCAAAAGCTTCCCATGAAATTAATATGAAAATTCATACATTTAATAATTGGTTAAGAACATGGACTGCGAGGCAAAAAATCCAGTGTTTGACACATTAGGAAGAATTCTATCAGTAGGATAATTTATATTCCAATGATGGACTGCATTTAAGCAGATATGGGAATGATCTTTTAGGGAAACATTTTGTTAACTCCCTTGATAAATATTTAAACTAATACGGGGGGGGGGGTACTGTTTCCTTACACGAACAAGGTACAAATTTAGATCTAATTTCATCCTTAACTTTTCCAAAAAATGTAGTGTCTCCTGATGAACCTTCACAAAACCAAAACATTTATAAGAAGACAAAAGTTTTATTACTAAGTGCTCGAACTCTTACCCATAAAATGGATGAGTTAAAGTATATAATTAAGAAAGACAAAATTGATATTTGTGGGGTAACTGAGACATGGTTTTGTGAAGATTGCTAGACTACTGATATTCTTGGTTTTAATAAAATAATTAAAAATAGGACAGATAAACAAAGGGGGGATAGCTTTGTATATTACGGAGAATTTTACATCACACTGTATTTCTCCGCAAACAGGAGACACAGAAATGATCTGGGTAGAAATTGATTTATCTACTGTTTCATCAAATAAAAAAATATGTATAGGTCTGGTTTATAGACCACCAAATTTTAGCAAGGAACAGAATACTGAATTACTGAGAATAATTAATAATTTCGAACCAGTTAATAATTACATATTAATGGAGGATTTTAATTTTCCTAATATTGATTGGGTAAAACATAGTGCTATTGGAACTACAGAAAATGATTTCCTGGAAATAATAGTTAATCAGGATCTGGATCAAATAATACAGGAAGGTACCAGAGATAATAATGTTTTGGATATTGTTTTAACAAACATGAGGTCAGCAGTATTCAAACCTAAAATTTTAGCAGCACCTCTTGGAAATAGTGATCATAATATGATCATGTTCCATATACAATCTAGATCTATAGAAACCAAATGGATTACTATAATTAAGGATTACTACAAAGCTAAATATGAAGAAATAAATCAATATCTGTCTACGTGGGACTGGAAAACAGAACTAGCAGGTCTTGATGTTCATGAAGTTTGGTCTCTAATATTGACCAAAATTAACTACTGTTTGGATAATTGGGTCCCAAACAGGAAGAAGTATAAAAAGGGAGTTAGAAATCCAGTATGGTAGAACAACAAAATTAAAAAATTAATAAATAAGAAACATGAATATTATAAGAAATACCAGAATCAACCTTCCCAAAATACATGGTATAAATATAAAAAAACATTCTAATCTAGTTAAACAAAATATAAGGAAAGCTAAGATAAATATAGAAAATAAATTAGCAACAGATACACTTGATAATAAGAAAAAAATTATATAATTATGTTGATTCACTACATGGTTCCAAGACTACAATAGGTCCTTTACAGACAAATACAGGCATTTTTAATGATGAATCTCAGATGGCAGAGGAATTTAACAGTTATTTCCTTACTACATTTACTGTTAAAGAACAATTTAATAATTTAATTACTGATTGTAATAATGATAGAATCAAGTCTATTACAATAGAAGAAGTCGTGGGGGAATTGCAAAAATGTAAAATTAATTCATCAGCAGGACCAGATGGAGTCCACTCCAGATTTCTAAAGGAAATAGCAAATAACATGGCAGGCCCCTTGTGTAAATTATTTAACTCATCCCTAGAGACAGGAGGAAGTGCTTCATCCTGGAAGGAAGCAGTGGTTATTCCCATATTTAAATCAGGTGATAAAACCATACCATCAAATTATCGACCAGTTTAACTTCAGTAACTGGAAAGATACTGGAAAGATTAATCTTATGTAGAGTAGAACATCATATAAGACATAATAATTTTCAACATGTAACACAGCATGGGTTTATTAAGGGAAGGTCCTGTCTAACAAATCAATTACATTTATTTGAGAATGTTAGTGCAGTCCTTGATGCGGGTCTTCCAGTTGATATTGTATTTTTAGACTTAGCAAAAGCATTTGATAAAGTTTCTCACAAAATATTATTAGAACAACTGAGTAATTAAAAATTTCTGTACACTTTAATAAAATGGATTGAATCATGGCTGTATAATCGTCATCAATATACATCGATAAAAGGTGTCAAGTCTACATGGGATGAGGTGACTAGTGGAGTACCTCAGGGCTCTGTGCTGGGCACTGTACTATTTAATGTCTTGATTAAATCAATGCAAACATCTGATAATGTCTGGATATCAAAATATGCAGAGGATTGTAAGATAGGCTGTATTGTATTCCACTGAGGCAATTAAAACTTTTCAAAAGGAATTAGAAGGATTAGAAGTATGGGCAAAAAGAAGTGAAATGATGTTTAATGAATTAAAGTGTAGAGTAATGCATTTGGGACACAAAAATATAAAAAAAGTTATTTACTTAATAACATAAAATTACAAGTAACAGAATTTGAAAAAGATCTGGAGGTTAATATTGATAATAAGCTTAACTTTGAGAATAATACAATGCTAAAGGTTAGGAAATGCCAAAGAACTATGGGATGCATATGGAAAAATATTAAAAGCAGACAATCTCAGGTCATTCTACCACTTTATACTAGTCTAGTAAGATCACATTTGGATTATTGTGCACCTTTTTGCACATCTTCTACAATCTGGGGTAAGAAACAAATAGAAGGGATTCAAAGAAAAATGACAAAAAGAACCAAAGGACTTGAAGATAAACACTACAGAGAAAGATTAAAAATATTGGACCTATATTCTGTCAAATATAGACAGCTTAGAGGTGATCTCTGTTTAGCTTACCAAGCCATAAGAGAAGTAGGCCTTACAGAAACATTAGGGATAGAAACAAATTTTCATATTTCACAAACAAGATCTCATAACCTCAAATTCATAGGGGTAAATTGCAGAACTAAAAAGAGAAGTCAGTGGTTTTCCCAAAGAATAGTCAACCTATGGAACACATTGCCACCCATAGTTGTAGAAAGTAAGACCACTGATATTTTCAAATATTGGTTGGATCAATTCATTGGTAACTCAAAATTTGATTATATATAAAAAATATCCCACCCTAGGGTGGTGAGCTCACTAATAGGCTTTGCCTCCTGGGCTTGTACTCAACTATGAACCTATGTGACTCACAGTGCTGCTGCCATTACAGGTGACTCATCATGCCATGCCATGATGTCTCTGTCATGCTCTTCCTCTAGGCACTGCATGGCTCCATGCTGTCTCATGTTCTCTCTACTAGCACCGCGAAATGCTAAACAGTGCCACTCACTGTCACTCACTGTCTCCAAGTACTAAACAAAAAATACCAGCGTGTGTGTGTGTGTGTGTGTGTGTACGGCAGGAAACTATAGTACGGAGATAGAGGGCAGACATGATTTTGGAACAGAGGGGAGAGAAGGACACAATCACAACAGCAGCACTCTTTATTGTTGCACATGGATCAAATCATGACTATTATGATTGTATCTCAATAGTTATTTACTTTAAACCTAAAAAGGATCTGAAATATTTTTTTTATGAAGGGTCCATTTCATAATCACAATATTGCACTTCAGGGCATGTGCAGTTGTGGGATTTACCCACTTCTTATGGGGTTAACATAACTTATAACATGGGTAAGTCTGTTATAGCCACTGATTTGCTAAGGCCCTGTCCACACCTATGTTTTTGTAATGTAACTGAAATGTTACAAGAACATTAAATACAGATCACGTCCACACTGTAGCATGGTAAAAACCATGCTAGGAACTGTGTTTAAAAAACATGCTAAAATCCTGGTTGGAGCAGGGTTTTAGCAAGTTTCAGACCAACACGTTTGCCAATTGGGAATTCTAGTGGTCAAGGACAGAGTCAGAGTGTAATGTGGACACTCCGACAACCATTCTCAAATAGGGACATCAAAATATTTTTAAAACTATTTTGAAATGTCTGTCAGTGTGGACAGGGCCTTAAAGACAAGAGTGTAATTATCTGGCTCTAAATAGAGTACAAACCTGTATTTGTTTAGCCTATGCACCAGGGTCAGCTTCAACAGCAGTGTGCCGCAACTGGAAGTATTTTTTGTTTTGTTTTCATATTTCATAAAGAAAACAATATTTTCTTAAGGGGCGGTTATGCTATATTAATGTATTGACTGATGAGTTTCAGTCACGAGACTGAAGGGTGAAGGATTTTAGCCACCAGAAGGTAAATTGACAAGCACCCCATGATGGAATTGCCTTTTTCCACTATTCAGATGTTTAGTCATGTTAGTCATTTAGTAGTGTAGTAGAGTAGTAGTGTTGTAATTTGGTGCTGTGTTTTTAGGGAATTAGCATAAATTAAATAAGTAGAAGGGAGAAGGCTGCAGCTGGAGGATCACTTTACCAGTTGGATACAGTTGCATATCAGGTGTGTTATGGTTTCATGGTTCTAGTTGGTCCTGTTGCTTAAAATAGGTGTAGTTTTAACTTCCTGTATTTCCCATATGTTCTGTGAGGCTGAGCTAGAAGCCTGGGCTGTGCTTCCTATACTTTCCATTTGATCAGAGTCTGATATGGAATCTTGAGCGGTTGATTAAATACCATGTGATCTAACCCAGGCACACTGCAGTGTAGATGAAAATGAAATGGAAAAAGAGAGTTTGAGACTGTTGTGTGTTTGCAGCTGTCTTCCAGATAGGTAAGTGAATATTTTACTACATTTTCGAACAATGCTTATAGAAATTTTACTGATGGTTTAGGGCAACAGGTATTTGTGTTTCTGCTATTGTGTATCATCACAGTTTTGGAATATAGTTTGTATGAACATACAAACATACAAAAGATACTGGCAGAATAATATCGTGTGGTCCATCCAGTCTGCTTGTATTGCAGAGTCCCAAGTGCAGCTAAAGACTCCGCCCCTCAACAAAACTGATAGCCCCTCTTTCCCAGCCATTCCCCTTTTGGTCCTGACTATGCCTTTTACCCTGTCCCATCCCCTACTGAAGCCATCCACTGTTTCAAGTGTTGCTACTCCCTTAGAGAGTCCATTCCACCCTGCCTCCACCGTCTTCATGAAGAAATGCCTCCTGGCCTCCCTCTTCAACCTCCTCCCCTCCAGCTTAAGGCAATGACCTTGCATTTTTATTTCCACTGAGCCAGAAGTGTCTCTTCATGTCCACCCTGTTTATGCCCTTTAAATACTAAAATGTTTCAGTCATAGCCCCTCTTTCTCTCCTCTCCTCCAGAGAGTAAGTGTTCTGGGCTTCTAGCCTCTTGTCATGTGTGCTGCCCTGCTGACCTTAAACTGTCTTTGTAGCCCTCCTCTGGACCACCTCCAGTAGGTTAATGTCCTTATTTAGATACCATGCACCATGCTCCAGGTAAGGACTCAGTAGTGACCTGTATAATAGCAGTATGACCTCTTCCCTGTTCCTGACTTAGTGCTCTGCTTGTGTGGAGTTTCTAGTTGTGGAATCGGGTAGGAGTCGCCCGTTTTAACTTGATTTGCTTGGACATGGGACAGCCATACAAACTGGGGTTGTCTAGAGGCCTCCAGACCAGGGGGAGGACATAGACACATTACTGTTAGAAGATATACAAAACATGACAGCTAAGGGGGAGGTTCTGATAATGGGAGACTTCAACATGCCAGATACAGATTGGTCAATACCAGCAGGAACATTTGGCAGAACTAAACACATAGTGGATTCCCTGAAGGGGAGGACCTCAAACAACTGGCACAACAACACACAACAGACATGGCTATCCTAGATCTAGTACTGACTAATAGGGAAAGGATCACAGATTTTCAGGTAGAAGGTCACCTGGGTGTCAGTGACCATCACATGGTATGGTTCAATTTGGCCACTACAACTAAATCATCCCATTCCAAGGTAAAAATACGGGACTTCAGAGGAGCTGACTTTGATAAGATGGCCAACAGAGTTAAGCTAGCCCTGGCAAGAAGAAATGCAGGTGAGGGGGTACAGACAATGTGGACAAGTATTAAGGATGCAATACTTGAAGCAACTTCCCATTGTGTTAGAGAGAAAAGGAAGTGCAAAAGAAGAAGGAAACCACTTTGGTTCTCAAAAACAGCAGCAGAAAAGGTCAGAGCCAAATGGCTAGCCTTCAGGAAATATAAAGTAACACAGCGGGATGAAGATAGGGAGGCATACCAAACTTCCCTAAGGGAAGCAGGGAAGGCAGTAAGGCAGGCAAAGGCCCAGACCAAGGAAATACTAGCACGAACAGTAAAAGAAGGTGACAAGACTTTCTATAGATACATTACTGAAAGAAGAAAGTCCAGAGGGAGTATTGGTAAGATCAAAGGGGATAAGGGTGAGTGTGTGTGTGAAGAGGAGGACCATGTACAAGCATCTAACCTAAATAGATACTTCTAATCAGTATTTACTGAGGAGAAGGTAGAGCAGGGCCCACAACTCAGCACCATGGACACGGGGGGGGGAGGTGTGCACTAGCCCCTTCACAAAAGAAAGGGTCCTACAAAAGCACAATAAGCTCAGGGTGGACATGGCAATGGGACCCTATGGCATACATCCCAGAGTACTAAAGGAGCTAAGGGTGGACTAGCAGAGCCATTATCAGAACTGTTTAGTGAGTCTCTGAGCACAGGAGAGGTCCCAGAAGACTGGAGAAGGGCTCAGGTAATCCTGCTCTACAAGAGCGGTAGCAGGAAGGAGGCAGGGAACTATAGACCAGTCAGTCTTACCTCAGTAGTGGGCAAGATTATGGAGGCATCCTTAAGGAAAGGATAGTGCAACACCTGGAATCCATAGAAACACAGGATCGAAGACAGCATGGGTTTGCAACAGGAAGGTCCTGTCAAACTAATCTCATAGATTTCTTTGACTGGGTAACCAGAGTGGTGGACCAAGAGGGAGCAGTTGATGTTGCCTACCTTGACTTCAGCAAAGCTGTTGATACTGTTCCACATAGAAGATTGATTAATAAGCTGGGTAGGCGTGGGGTGGGTCAGAAGTTGGTCAGCTGGGTGGCAAACTGGTTGATGGGCAGAAAACAGAGAGTGGTGGTAAACAGTATATAGTCAGAAGAGATGCAAGTCACAAATGGGGTAATTCAGGGATCAGTCCTGGGGCCAGTCCTCTTCAATATCTTAATCAATTACATTACAGATGGACTGGAGGGTAAGGTTTGTCTGTTTGCAGATGACACCAATATCTGCAACAGAGTAGATGATCCAGATGGGGTGTGCAGAATGAGAAGAAATCTTGATGAACTGGCAAAATGTTCAGAAGAGTGGCAACTGGGGTTTAAAGCAAAGAAGTGCAAGATCATGCACATAGGGAAGAGAAACCTTGAAGCCACCTATAGGTTGGGAGAGGAGTTGCTGGCAGTCACAAGGAAAGAAAGACTTGGGCATCATCATCACAAATGACCTGAAATCATCCAAGCTGACCTCTAAAGCAGTAGGTAAGGCTAGGAGGATGTTGAGGTGTATTAGTAGGGGTATCACAAGTCAGAAGAGGGAGGTAATAAACCCTCTTTACAAGACACTGGTTAGGCCCCATCAGGAGTACTGTGTGCAGTACTGGAGGCCACACCTTCACAAGGACATTAACCAAATTGAGGCAGTCCAGAGAAGGGCAACCAAAATGGTGCAGGGACGTCATCAGAAAACATATAAGGACAGATTAACAGAATTCAATATGTATACCCTAGAGGAAAAGAGGGAGAGAGGTGATATGATTGAAACATTCAAATACCTTAAGGGCATTAACAAAGTGAAACAGTCTAACATGTTTCAAAAGAAGAAAAATATCAAGACAAGAGGACACAGCATGAGATTAGAGGGAGGCCGATTAAGGGGTAATGTGAGCAAGTTATTTTTCACAGAAAGTGTGGTGGATGCATGGAATGGCCTACCTCAGAAAATGGTGGATTTGAATACAGTGCAGGGCTTCAAATAGGCATGGGACAGGCATAAGGGAGCAATACAGATAAGTATAAATAGATAGGCCATTGACAGAGCAAATGCTGATGGCACATTCATAAGGTAGAAAAAGAAATGGGCAGACTGGATGGGCCTTGTGGTCCTTATCTGCCATCAACTTCTGTGTTTCTATCTTGATTCTATGTGCTGAAGGAGTTGTGACCACCAGGGCAGTAAGAGTTCCCTGCTGGTTACATTGCTGGCTGTCAGCAGCTGAGATACCCAGTTGCCCAGTTGGTTATGAGACTGGTTCCCTGTTCCTGGTGAGAGTGGAGCAATCAATCAATCAATCTTTATTTAACCAGGCAAAATACCATTGAGAAAAATTCATTTGCAAGGTGGACTTGGGCAGGTTTATAATAATCCACAGTTACAGAAGATAATGAGGAAATACAAGATACAAAGATGCTTAAGGAGTACAGTAAATAGCGAGACCATGCAATGTATAGATGCATAGAAGTATGATAATGATAATGTGATCAACATTTTTGAACAATAAGTGCATTAACTAATACAGAGAGAACTTGTTGAGCAATAGCCCCAGGTAAAACAGAGCTATCAATTATATATACTAGATACTGAGCCAAAAGACAAGGAATACATGCAAGGTACTAACCCCAAGCAGGTCAGATCAAACAGAAATCTGGTGGAAGGGGAGGCCAGTGGTTAAAAGGATAGGAGGGATGGACCATAAACAGGAGTGAGAGTAGGAAGAGTGGATGGATAGTAGGACGGAGGAAGGAGGAGAAAAAGATGTAATAGTACAGAGGCTCAGAGCAGGAATTAGTGAAGGTGTGCGCTCAAAAGAAGGAAGGCAGGACTTAGGCATAACAATTACAGGGGTCCAGAAGGGCCTGTCTGAGAAGGGGTTTAAATTTTGCTAAGCTGACAAGGTTTGAAAATTTAAGGAACTTCTGTATATGGTTCCATACGGAGGGAAGGGCGTGGCTTATTGAATGCAATCCATAATGATTTCTAACTCTTGCAACTGGTAATGAGATATGTGAGTATCTCCTGAGTGAGTAGGACCCATGAGCAATGGTTAGGAGGTTGCAGATGTAATCAGGGAGTTTATTGGTCAGGGCTCTGAATGTCCAAATGGCAGTGTTTTGTAATCTTCTTATTTTTAAAGAATACCAGCCCATCAGAGAGTAGAGAGAGCAATGATGTGTGTCATAGGAAGTGCCAGTTATGAACCTTATAGCTCTGTGATAGAGGGTGTCTAATTTAGCCAATGCAGTCCTGGAGCCATGACTGTAGATAAGGTCTGCATAGTCCAGGAGAGGAAGAAAGGTTGATTGAACCAACCTGTCTTCGGCATCATGAGGAGGTGTTTAATACGGAAAAAGAGATCCAGTCTCTGATTAAGTTTTTCGCTAACTCTTCAATGTGCACAGAGAAAGTAAGTTTGCAATCTAACCAGAAACCCCAGTATTTAAATTTGTCCACTGATTCCTGGGTTTCTTCTATAGTGCAGTGATCTGCGGTATTGATGCAGTGGATTGGGGTGTGGTGGGGTGTGCTTGCAGTGATAGGAACATAGACTAGGTTCTCCAAGGGATGACAGAATGGTCATCCTTTGGAGAACTATTATCTTTGTGAACTTGTTACTGGACTGCCTTTGCCTACTGCTTATGCTTTGTTGACCCAAGTATTCTGCACAGACAGTGGTGAGAGCCTGATATGGCAGAGATTCCTTGGTCCTTAACTGTGTTGACGTGTGGTGAATTTATTTAGCTCCAGACTATTAGAGTGCAACACTCTTAACTGTTCCTTTTCTGTGAGAGAGGATCAGGACAGTTGATTTGTTTGCACTAATTTATATAAGAACTAAGATAAATTAGAGATAATCTTGCACACTGTGTGTTCTCTCGCCCCTTAAGGACATTATTTATTGATTTGTATTTTTTGGGTGGTGAGACTAGGGTTATTTTGGGAGGCTGGGTCTGGGATTGTTTGAGAGTGTGAGTGAGTATAGTATGATTGGTTTAGTTATGTGACTGGGTGATTCAAGTTTGAGTATAAGTTCTTGGTTTTATTCAATTTCAATATGTGACTGGGACAGTGTTCAGAGAGGTGCAGCTACTCGGAGGCCCTCCTCCATAGTTTATAGTCCTTCAAGCTCCCACCACTTCCCTTTGAGATCGATAGGACATGTTGGGCACTGGGAATTTCTCATAATAAGAGATCTGTTGGAGGGTCGGTTTGAGTGGATGTCAGAGAGTCCTGTATTCCGGTGGTGAGACTGAGGAGATGCCCTGGAGTGAAATGGATGCTGAAAAGAGGCTGTCCTTGCCTGGTGCCCATACCCAAGGGCTCTTTGCAAATAATAGGCAGCTAGCTGATCCAGCAGTCCCCTCACATCCTTCAAGGGTTGTGTTATGCAATGCCAGGACAGTTAGGAACAAGACTGCCACAGTGGTGGATATGATTGCCTCAGTTGACCTGGTTTGCATCATGGAGATCTGGCTGGACAAAAACGTAGCTCCCATTCTGGAAGCGGCAGTGCCAGCTAGGTACTCCATGATACACACCCTAAGACAGGATTGTAGAGGCAGGGGATGGCTCTTTGTTTTAAATCCAACCTGGGTTTTATGATGCTACCCATAGGTCCTACCAGGTCATTAAATGTGTGGCTGCATGAAGGAGCCTTGGCACAGGCTACAGGGTCCTCCTGGTCTATTTCCACCCCCACAGACTGTGGACATGAATTTTTCAGGGAGTTCGAGGAGCTAATTGCCAGCCTACTGTTGGAGTCCCCAGGTGGTTAATTCTGGGGGATTTCAATTCTTGGGTCGACGATGAGCTCTCGATTTTTAGATGTGATCTCCTTAAGAGTATGGGGGCACTGAGCCTGATGAAAAATGTCACCTCAATGACCCACTTACGCGGCAAGACACTAAACTTGGTATTTTCAACTGGACTTGAAATCTTTGGCCTGAGAGTAGATCCGGTTCTGTGGTCGGATCATAGTATTATGAGGTTCAGGTAAGTAACCCCCCCAGGAGTCCCTGCCTCTGTGACGATGGTCCAGTACTGCCCTTTACGGGGACTGTCCCCAATGGGACTATCGGCAGTACTTGACCTATTGGGGGTGGGGGCTGCTTGTGCGATGGGGACAGAGGGGACAGTGGCGGCATATGATAGTATAGTCGTTGCAGCCTTTGTCTCTATCACACCCTTCCATGTCCGACCTATATCTTCCCATTGGAAAATTCCTTGGATTGATGAGGAACTGCAGGAACTGACGACTGGGGTCAGAGGTTAGAACATCCGTTGGAGGAGTTCTGGCCTGTTGGAGGACAAGTTGGCCCTGAAGTCTCATTACAAGGACTATCAGGAGGCAATCTCTTGTAAGAAGTCAGCTTTTCTTGTGAGAGTCATTGCTTTGGCCCAGCTCTTCTGCACGGCTTTTACATCCAACCTGTCTCTGTGTGGGAGGAGATGGTTCTAGTACAAGATGTGATGAGTTTGCTCTGTTCTTTGCCAACAAGGTGTCCTCCAACAGGTCGGAGATATCCTCCAGTGTCTTTCATGGGGATTGCAGGGTTCATTCTGTGATGTGCCAGAGCACTCCTCTGGTGTGGGCAGAGTTTGACCCAGTTGTGGTGGAGGAGGTGTCTCAAAGCTATGGCCGACACACTGTAATCTTAACCCAGTCTCAACCATACTCTTGGTCAGATGTTAGGACCTGATTGGGCCTGTATTTACTGAGATTATCCAGAGTTCCTTGAGGAATGGGGTCCTCCCATTCGTCATAAAAGAGGCCTTGGTTAGACCCCTGTTAAAGACGTCCTCATTGGACCTAGACTGCCTCGGCAACTACAGACTGGTCTCTAACCACCCATTTTTAGGGAAGGTTATTGAAAAGGTGGTGACTGTTCAGCTTGAGGGGCATCTTGCCTCCTCCACCACCTATGAGGTCTTTCAGTCTGGATTTAGGGCCAGGCATAGCATGGAGACGGCCTTAGTGAAGTTGCTGAATGACCTCCTGATTGCAAGAGACAGGACAGAATGTACCATCTTGATCCTTCTGGATCTCATGGCAGCATTTGATATGGTGGACCACAAGGTGCTACTTGACCGGCTGTGGTTCTTGTGTTGCCTGTCCCAGTACAGTCATCCAGTGGTTCAGGTCATACCTGACAGGCAGAGTACAGAGGGTGGTGATGGGGCTTGCCTTATCTAGCCCAAAGCCTCTGACCTGTGGAATTCCACAGGGGGTCAGTCTTGTTGCCTCTGTTGGTCACTGTATATATATACTGCTGCTGGGAGACATCATCAGGTGGTATGGACTGGGTTTTCATTGCTGTGCTGATGATACACAGCTATACCTGTCCTGTGCCAGATAGCCAGATGGCAGATTCCATGCTTAACAGCTGCCTGGCTGAAATCTAGGCTTGGATGTCTCAGAATTGGTTAAAGCTCACCCCAAACAGGACTGGGGTGCTGGTGGTGGACCCATTTGTCATTGTGGGGATGGGGCACGGAGGGATTCCCCGAGTATTATTCTGGGGGGGTACCTCTGGCCCCATCCATGCAGGACAAGGATCTTGGTGTAATCCTTGACAATGGTCTAACATCTGATGTTCAGGTGTCAGCCATCGTTAAGAGTGAGTTTTATTACCTGAGGAATATTGCCTGGATCTGACACCTTCTACCACCTGAGGACCTGACCTTACTGGTACATGCTTTTGTCACATCTAAACTGGACTACTGCAATGCCCTTTACCTGGGACTTTCTGGAGGTAACCTCCGATGACTGCAGCTAGTGCAGAACAGGGTTTTAAATAACTGATTAGCATTTTTTTTCTTGGGACTACACTAACTGTACAGAAAGTATTTTTACAGATTTTCTAGAAGTGCTGTGTTTGTTAAACACAGTGAGGCAAGAGCTATGCATTTTCACAAAGATTTAGCATTTTTATGAGCAAAATGCTAATCAATTTTTAGAGTTAAATAAATCCTGCAAAATGCTGCAACTAGATCATTGTAGGGCATATGAAGATATGATCATATTACTCCTGTCCTCCGCGGACTGCACTGGCTGCCAGTCAGATGGAGGATTATCTTCAAGGTCAGTTTACTGACCTATAAGGCCCTGCATGGTCGGGCACCAGGCTACCTGCAAGATCTCCTCATGCCTCACTGCCTGTCTTGGGCTCTCTGTTCTGCCAAGGGTCACCTCCTCAGTGTTCCTAGGGTAAGACTTAGGAACTCCGGTGATTGAGCCTTTTTAGTGGCCACACCCACCCTTTGGAACTCTCTCCCTCAACAACTTGGGGAAGCACCCTGTGCCATGGACTGATACAGTCAATTCCGCTTGTGTGCACACTCTCGGGACCAGCTGAAAGTATGCACACAACCGAAAATGCACTAAACCGAAATTGCAGTTTTATAGACAGGAGAGAATCGCGGCTGCGGTAAAAACATAACATCAGCTTATTAAACACTTTATCTTGTGTCAACATGTTAAAAATACTGCAGCAGTTAATAAATAGGCAATAAATAAGCAATTTGAAGTAGTTTTATGAGACGCCTGACAACGTGATCCGATCGACTGAGACGGCAATAGGATTTCGTCCGGGAGTAACGTCTAAACTGCATGATCTTGGCTGGGAATTAGGATGGATCTACCCAGCAAAACTGTACATTGTTTTCCAGGTTCGATCTCCAAAAATACAGTCAATTCCACTTGTTTTAAAAAGCAATTGAAGCTGAATAATGTGTCCACAGCATTGAGTCTGCTCAGGGAAGATGGGACACTGACTTGAACCACCAAAACTGCTCGCTGATTTCAATGGATCCAGAAGTGATGCTTTTCATACCCCCCCCATCTCACACCAGCTGAGAGAGATTAGGTGCTAACTACCCATGATTGTGGAGTGGACAGCTCAGGAAACTTAAGAGCTGAACAAAAGCAGCCATCCAACAACACAATTAACACATCACTACTGCTGCTAGTGACAGCTAAATGCTGTCAGAATTATGCACATAACCGAAACTCGTAGTGCACATAACCACATTTTTTAACACTACAGTAATGGTAATGGAATCAGGACTGGAGGAATGTGTGCATACAACCAGAATGTGCACACATCCGAATTGCACACAAGCAGAATTGACTGTATATCAGCCCAGAATCCATATATGTTCTAATTCTGTCAGCAGCCTAAGGGTTAAAACCCTTTTTATTTCACCAGACATTTGATGGTCTTTAATTGTTATGCTATATGTTAAATGGTTTTCTGTATTTTGCTGCTTTGTTCTGTATTGGATTTATGTATAGTTACTTGTGTTATTGTGTTTTGAAATTGTATCGTAAAGCAGTCCGAGTCCCCGGGGAGGGGCACTATATAAATAAAATATCTATCTATCTATCTATCTATCTATCTATCTATCTATCTATCTATCTATACATCTTCTGTCCTGCAGCTGATCCCCCTGGCACTGCAGCCCAACATTCTGTTGGCTTTTGCAGCTGCCTTCCTGCATTGTAAACAGTCCTTCAGGTCATTAGTGATCAACACTCCTAGGCCTTTTACCTCCTCGGATCTGGTTACCAGAACCCCTCCCAGTCTCCACTCTGTCTTTGAGTTTTTGACTCCAATGTGCATAGTGTTACACTTTTTTTACATTAAAGTCAAGTTTCCAGATTGAATATAGTTCAGCAACCTAGCAAACAGCCAAAATGGTACAAAAAAGTGATAATGGACGATTATCTGCCTGCGGTGGGGGCAAAATAAGTGCCAGAAGCCCAGAAAGCTGAAGTTAAGAGGGTTGGAGCTGTGGAGGGGTCATGGGATAACAGATGGACCAGACACTGAACTTCAGGTTCAACACACAATCTCTGTGTGATGTTTATTCAGAATATAGGAAATACTGTAAGCTTCAGCAATAGCATACTCCTTCTTCAGTACATCAGTTTGCAGCAACAGACTATGAATGTCCTTACTCTGCACTTAGTCAGCACCTACTGACACTGATTTCTGAACTAACCACTTTTCTGTGACAACCTTTCATACCTATGTGAGCCTCGTTTGCTTGGATAGTGGGGGCTCAAAAAGGAAAAAAAAAACAAGCTGAAAAAGAACCTAAATGCAGAATCACTGAAAGAAGGGTTACCCCAAAGGGCATTGGCAACAAATCAAGTATCAAAGAAATACATCATACATACATACTTCCATAATGCAAAACATCATGGGATATATGTAAATCACCACATCATTTTAGACTTGTGCAATTTACAGCAATTTACATGCATTTTAAATAGCACAACTAACTTAATTTCTATAATAGTCACCTAGTACTTTTTACCATTATCAAAAACTCTTAGTGTCATAGTATTTTCAACATTTACAAGTTTCATAAACATAAGGTACATTATGAAATAGTGTTACTACATACTAAATCCAACTATGATAAATACAACCTGTTTTACATACACTTGGAAGTCACAACAATAACCTCGCTGTACGAGGACCTGAGAGGGAAAAGAAAAATTAAAGAGGACACTACAGCATAATCAAGAAAGGGAAGCGGTGCCCATAGGTGGCCAACCTTATGGACTAGAAATTGTAAATGATAGATTAGGTTAAAAATCAGAAGAACAGTTGCAACAGATTTGAGAAAAGGTCAGTTCTCAACAGTGGCAGGAGCTCCCTGTCATAGGGGCCTTGCCCAGAACTGATGCTGATGCCAGCCAAGAGGCCTCAGAGGAGATGGTGATGGAGACATCAGGGCGGTTACTCTCATCTCAGGTCCTGGCTGCTCTAACACCAAAGCTGGAAGTAGTCACCATGAAACTTGACTAGTTGGAGACTAAGTATGAGGAGCAGGTGGGCCACATTTTGGCAGCAGAAACTAGAATACCCACTATTAAAGATGAAGTGAGTGGTTTGCCTGCCAAAGATGTACAGCTCAAGAAGCAGCTAACTTGAACTGTGTGAACATCTAGATGCCCAGGAGAATAACTGACAACAGAACAATTTGAGAGTCGGGGGCTCCCAGGTGGGTTAGATGGCTCTGCATGCTGGCCTATATGGAGTTCTTCATCCCCAAAATCATGAAGCTCAACTGTCCCAAAGGTCATATCCACATTGATAGAGCTCATAGGTGCTCGGCCCAAGCCATGACCAGATGCCCCCCTGACAAGTGGTACTATGCCTACACCATTTTCCAGATAAACAGATAATCTTACAAGCCTTCAGAAAGATAGGGAATCTGATGGTGGGTGACTCCAATATCTTCTTCTTTCAGAACTTTCTTTCCCTTCATGAATACCTTCAGAGTGAAGGAGGTCATCTTCCGATTTGCCTACCTGGTGACTCACATGATCATTGATTAGGATCGAGGGTCAGTCCTTCACCTTTTGGGACCTGGAGAAGGGAAAGCACTTTTGTGGAGAGTAGAAACTATTGGAATAATGCTGACCTATGAGTGTGATTGTCTCTCTGTTGTTGCTGAAAGTTCCTAATGCCCCCTAAGTGGTGATTGCATGGTTGATGTAATCAAACATGTTTCCCCCAGTTAGGCTAACTGGAGCCACGTGACTGCTTCTCGTGTTAGCTCTGACTTCGTCCACTGTTTGCATCTCCATTCCTACCTGATTGTGGCAGCAGTGAATATGTTCAAAACACTGGCGGCTATCATGAGGTCTGAAGACCATGCTGCTTTACACCCATGGGTCTTTAGTTACTTGCCAGTTTGAAGGATTTAATTTTTGCATCAATTCAACAGAGGGGAGCCAACCTTGGACAATGCAGCAGAGGATATTAGTTCTCGCTGCCATGAGTCAACTCACCACTGAACTATTGCACCCAGAAGCTAAGCGAAGAACTGTAAGTAGCCTGATCTAGGATCTCTGTTGGCCAGTGGGTCTGCTCATCCACACCCACACTGTCAGGACTGGATGTAATTGTACTGGGAGTATGGTTATGTGTCGGGGGGGAAATGCAGGTTGCTAATGTTGGGATAGAAAAGGACAGAGTTGCAAATGTGTGGCCCTTGAGTAATGCTTTATACTACACTGTGCTGGGGGGGGTAGGAGATGGGGTGCAGCCAGGCACAAGCAGTCAATTTTGAAGGTGATGAAGACCATTTGGGTGGAATTACAGGGGCATTGTGGATCTGGGCCAATTAGGGTATTGTAGCACTAGGTTAGCAGCACCTGATGCAAGACCACTGGGATAGGGGGGCACCTATACAGCAATCAATGTTTGTGCTGGAGGTAGAAGGTGAAATATATTCATGGGATGCTGTTCTTTAAAGGTCATGCCACATATGCAGAGAATGGATGCTGCGGTGGTGTGGGGATGAAACATGCTTGCAAAGCAGAAACATATGAAGCAGTTCATACTCTGAGCATAAGAACAAAGCAGTAATATATCAACACAGTAGAGCTGGGGAAGTCAGAGGTTTGAGGTGGTGCCTAGCACCTTCTCTCACCCATCCTTGATGGGGCCATGTTGGAGTTTTATCATGTTATGTTCTGTTTAATATTGTTTGTATTGTGACACACAGAATCTCTACACTGACCAAAAGACAAGTGCTGACTAAGAGTGTTACACTAGTGTGGATGTGAAGGAGCACTGAGAATAGGGATGACTCTGGATCTGAGTCTGGTAGGGGGATCTCACTTCCAGAGCCTCTGAATGTGTTTAGCTGTAAGGTTCAATATTGCAGTGCGCGCCTGGAATGTACACGGCATCTTCTTCCCAATTAAGAACAAGAAAATACTTACTGTCCTGGAGGGACATGGGATGCAGATTGCATTTCTATAGGAGACACATATGACAAAGGCAGCACATGCTAAGTTCATCAGAGAACGAGTGGGACAATGTTATGCTGTGGCTTACAATGGTCACAAAAGAGGGGGGGTTGCAATACTTCTGCATTGGACCCACCCCTTTGCAAAAGAGAGAGCACTGGCAGATCAAACAAATGGTAGCCATGTTCTTGTATAGGGCAGGATCAGTGGTGAGGTGGTCACTCTGGGCAACATTTATGCACCCACAGATCATGACTGAGTATTCTACGACCAACTGCTCACCCTCCTACAGAAAGAGCAGTTCCCAAACCTAACCCTTGGAGGGGCTTTCAACTGTGCTTTCAACCCTCAGATGGACAAGTCAGGGGGGATGCATAGGTTGGAACCTGCTATCAGCAGGTGGGAGAAGAGTTTGGAGGAACCGGACCTTATAGATGTGTAGCAGAGGCCAACCCATGAGCCAAAGAAGTCACCTTTTTCTCTCATCCCTACTGAACCTGGCCTTGTTTAGATTATAGGATGGTAACTTGGTCATGGTCTCATAGGGTCTTAAAAGCAAACACAAGCCCCATAATGATATCTGACCATGCCAGGGTTATGGTGACCATTAAACCTAGTCAGTCACAATGCCAGTCACACAGCTGGAGAGTTCCTGCTACATTTTGAGTAATGAACAATTTAGGGAGCATCTGTCAAACAGATGGAAGTTGTATGAGGACATGAATGAAGACACAGTGCCCTTCAGTGCAACATTCTTGGAGGCAGGGAATGCCTTTATGCAGGATGCTGTGGTGGAATTCATGCCTGCAATACACAAACAAAAAAAGGAGCAACTACAGGAGTTAGAAAACCAAATTAGAGAACTAAAACTAAAGTCTTTTCTGGACCAAACAGAGGATTTACACTGAGATCCCCGCCAGGATAATCATTAATAGGGAGCTCATGGGGAATGCCTCAGCAACACTTATGTATGCTAATCAGAGGTTCTATGAGTGGGGCAACAAGCCCACTCCTGGCCAGGTTGGCAAGAGGAGGAAGGAATGCTACACTAATAACCTTGGTCAAAAATAGGAAGGGGGAGCTCATGAACCAAATCCAGGATATCCAAAGCTCGTTTTCAACTTTTACGCTGCCCTGCATAGGGAGGCATGTGAAGCCCATAAGGGGGTAACAGATGCCTTCTTACAGAAATTAAATCTTCCCAAAGAAAATGGATGAGCACGTACAGAACCTAGGAAGGCCGTTGAATGTTGATGGGGTACAGGAAGCTGCAGAGGAGTTTGCAAGGGGAAAAGCTGCAAGCCCAGCAAGACTTCTTATTGAATATTATAGAGCTTTGGGAAAACCTGTTTGGAAACATATGCACACAAGTCAAAGACTTTTGTCAGGTTGATATATAAGGCACTAACCTTGTCTCCATTGTCAAGGACCTCAACAACAAAGTTGGAATACTCAATTAGTGCTATATTGGTGCTATGTTCTTTGTTAAAATCCATGTTGTTGAAGATACTGGATTTCATATTTTTCAGGATATGAGGCAAGTTGATCAGATGCAATTCTCTCAAGGGCTTTGGATGGGGAGAGAATGGAAATTGGTGTGTAACATGTGTAACCCCCCCTTCCCCTGGTTCCCTGGGGTTACTAGAATCCCATCAGTGTCAGTGTTAAGTGTGGAAGGCAGCGGGTGAATATCTAGTTAAATGGTTTTTCACCTAGTCTCTCTCTGCTGCTTGATCTCAGATGAGAGCAGAGAGGTGATGTCATTTAGAATTCTTGCAGCCTCATAAGCCACATAGCTTGCTGTGAGTGTGGAGAGCTTTAGAATTTTCTGTTAGTCTTGGTCCAGAGCTGAGAGAGTGAGCAGCAGAGGGCCAGTTTTTCTCACTCTAGTCTGAAATCTTCTTTTCCTGACTTGTGAAGTGGTGGAAACCATCTCCAGGGGTTCTTGTGCCTTTATCCCATCTGGGATGAGGGGGACTGCAGAGGATTTGAGGGGAAATCCCCTGATCCAACTTTGAACTGTTGTGAAGCTGCCATTGGTGTGCAAACTGTGAGTAGATTCTATCTGAGTTAGCCAGGATGTGTACCTGCCTTTTTTCTGTGGGGTGACACTCTGATAAAGGGACCCATTCACCCATTTCTGTGAGGTTTTTCTCAAGAAGATTTGTGTTTTAAAGTTTGCTGACAACAGTGGATGCCCCATATGCAACTATGCCCTTTGTTGAGAACTTTAACTTTACACCCTAGTGGTGTTTCTGATGCTAAATGTGCTAAACATTTGAAGAAAGCATTATTTCTACAGTTTCAGTATTTGTTGAGGTGTAACTCTGAAAGAATGGCTGGGTATGGATCAGAAAGCAAAAGGTGGGAGACCCCTCCATCTGGAGTGACCAGTTCAGCACCTCAGGTTCTGTAAGGGTGCCTGTTTTCTTTCAGTGCATGTGGCCAATGCCAGAAGAGGTTTACCCCTTGTGTGTGGGTTTTTGCTAGTTTTGAGCCTTGAGTGCTCCATCATGGCCCATGTGCCACATTCCTTCTTAATCCTTTGCCATATGGGATCTGTTCTAAGACATGGTCTAGTGCCCTCTCCAGAAGAGTTTGTGTGTTTTCACCGTGGCTAGTTCCACAATTTTCAGATGTCTAATCCTGTGCCATAAGGGAACTCTTCTAAGTAATGGCCTAGTGCCACTTCAAGGAGAAATGTGTGTTCACTGTGACTAGTTTCACAATTCCAGATGTTTAATCCTATGCTATATGGGAGGTTCGAGTTTCTGTTTTCTACAGATGTGTTCTGCATTTGTCTTTTGCCACGAAGTGTAAACTCTTGGGGGTCCATCTTTGCCTTTGTGTTCCAACTTTGTTTTGGAATAAAGCCACACTCTAGAATCCCAGCTTGGTATGGACAGTCTAGTTACTGCCTCCTATGTGGATTTACTGGGTACTCTCGTTGGAAATGCAAACCTTGCATAGTCCTTAGCAAACGTTCTGTCCTCAGGACCTGGGTTTTTGTATAGGTCTGTTTGTGTCTAGCACACACTTTGTGTTTCTCTGTCGCAATCGCTTTGTACCCCCACCCCTCTCTTTTCCTGTAGACAGAAAAGGTATGGGAGGTGTGCATACTAGTTAAACAAGTGGCCGCTTGGGGGGGGGTTACACTTGCAAGGTTAGAGAAGTCACAGCTTTTAAAAACTGGTGTAACCTGAGCAGATTTCCACTTTTTGGGGAACTAGAAATAGCACAGAGAGAAGTTTAACGTTTTGAAAATGGGGTAGCAGAGTTTTTCAACAACAAGGACAATCAGCCTCATATCATTTGAATTATTCTCAATTCTGGTTTTAACAAGCACCTTTCTGATATAATTAGAGGTGCCCTTTACTGAGACAGGTTTAGAATAGAATTTAGAGTATCCTGGTTTGGGGTCCAGTGGTTGAATGTCTACAGGATTAGGACCTCTGAATGATGGCTAGGTTGGCTAAGTGGGGATGACAGAGCTAAGGCCAGTGAAGGTAGTGCTGAATTTGTTGGTAATTTCAGCAGAATAATGTACCTCATACCTACAGTATCAGTCGTGAACATTTTTGATGAGGTTTTGTCACCCGTACCAAGGAGCTCTGAGACATTCTCCTAGAATCTTTTACCATTGCTCCAATTTTGGGTTTGGTGGGTCTTGCTGTAGTTGGATTTGGCCAATCAAATCCTAGTACTGCATTCATTCCTGACTTCCTTGTAATTTTGTAGATGGATTGGGGACTCAGACTGCTTGGCCAATACCCACAGATTGTCATTGTCTCTCATAACAGCAAGAATTTCCAGAGTGATCCATTCAGAGGGTGTAACTCCTACCTTCTGCATTTTGAAGGGTGCAAATTTATTGCAAGCAATTGTGAATTCCATGAGAAATAATTCTATGGCCGAATCAATACCAGGGATGGCATCAAGGAAGCTCCAGTCTATTTGGGCCACATAGGATTTGGAATATGGACTATCTTTTTGCTTAGGACACAGCTGTTTATGAATTGGGGGTGGGGCTGAGCTGTTTTACTTCCCACAACAAATCCCACTACAACACATTCCCTATTGTGCATTATTGCTTAATTTTTACATTCATTCAGTGGCATTGATAGCATTATAAATCCAATGACTGTTCTATCAGTCCATACAAATTATGAGTAAAAAGAAGGGAATATCCATCAAGGAAAAATTAAAAAAATAAAGTTAGCAGAAATGTAGAGCTTGAACTTGATTTGTTGGTATCTCTACACCCATGTTTTCATGATATCTACCCCTACTTCCTGTATTATTGATTTACTGTATACCCTGTATCCTGTAACTAATGTATCCATTGTTGTCCCTGTATCCTTATGACCTATGTAACTTCCTGGGTTGTGCCTAAAAATAGTTACTTTTGGCTACAGCACCTACCTGGTAAACAAAAACTAAATAAAATAACTATTGGGCTCTAATTAAAAATAACAAATATATCCTAAAGAATCATGTCAGCTGGGGTTCAATGCAAAGAAGTGCAAAGTCATGCACTTGGGAGCAAGAAACCCAAAGAATCATTACTGACTATGGTGGGGTACATTTATCCCTACAGAGGAGGAACAAGATCTTGAGGTGATAATAACATGGCAAATGAACCATTCTGCACAGTGCAGAAAAGCGTTATCTAAGGCTAATAAAATGCTTGAGTATATTGCCAGAGGAATCAAATCCAGGAAGGGGAGGTCATCCTGCCACTGTACTGGTCATTGGTGAGGCTGCACCTGGAGTACTACATGCAGTGGGACCTGGGACCATCATGGGATCCGATGGCATACATTCCAGGATACTAAAGGAGTGAAGACTGGAACTAGTAGAGCCATTATCAGAACTGTTTAGTGTGTCTCTGAACACAGGAGAGGTCCCAGAAGACTGGAGAAGGGCTCATGAGGTCCCGCTCCACAAGAGTGGTAGCAGTGAGGAGGCAGGGAATTACAGACCAGTCAGTCTTACCTCAGTAGTGGGAAAGATTATGGAGGCATCCCTTAAGGATAGGATAGTGCAACACCTGGAATCCATAGGAACACAGGATCCAAGACAGCATGGGTTTACAACAGGAGGGTCCTGTCAAACTAAACTCATAGATTTCTTTGACTGGGTAACCAGAGTGGTGGACCAAGTGGGAGCACTTGATGTCATCTACCTTGACTTCAGTAAAGCTTTCAATAGTGTTCCACATAGAAGATTGATTAATAAGCTGGGTAGGCTCAGGGTGGGTCAGACGGTCAACTGGGTGGCAAACTGGTTGGCAGGCAGAAAACAGAGAGTGGTGGTAAACAGCATACAGTCAGAAGAGATGCAAGTCACAAGTGGGGTCATGGGGCCAGTCCTCTTCAATATTTTCATCAGTGACAGTGCCGATGGACTGGAGGGTAAGGTTTGTCTGTTTGCAGAAGACACCAAGACCTGCAACAGAATAGATGATCCAGATGGGGTGGGCAGAATGAGAAGAGATCTGGATAAACTGACAAAATGGTCAGAAGAGTGGCAACTGGTGTTTAATACAAAGAAGTGCAAGATCATGCACATAGGGAAGAGAAACCTGAAGCCACCTATAGGCTGGGAGGGGAGTTGCTGGCAATCACAAGGGAAGAAAAAGACTTGGGCATCATCATCACAGATGACCTGAAATTATCCGAGCAGACCACTAAAGCAGTAGGTAAGGCTAGGGGGATGTTGGGGTGTATTAGTAGGGGTATCACAAGTCAGAAGAGGGAGGTAATAATCCCTCTTTACAAGACACTGGTTAGGCCCCATCTGGAGTACTGTGTGTAGTACTGGAGGCCACACCTTCACAAGGATATTGAACAAATTGAGACAGTCCAGAGAAGGGCAACCAAAATGGTGCAGGGACTGCATCAGTAAACATTTGAGGACAGATTAATGGAGCCCAGTATGTATACCCTACAGCAACGGAGGGAGAAAGGTGATATGATTGAAACATTCAAATACCTTAAGGGCATTAAGAAGGTGAAAGAATCTAACATGTTTCAATTTAAGAAAAATAGTAGGACAAGAGGACACAGCATGAGATTAGAGGGAGGCTGATTAAGGGGTAATGTGAGGAAGTTCTTTTTCACAGAAAGGGTAGTGGATGCATGAAATGGCCTACCTCAGGAAGTGGTGGATATGAATACAGTGCAGGGCTTTAAACAGGCATGAGATAGGCATAAGGGAACAATACAGATGAGTATGAATAGATAGGCCATTGACAGAGCAAAGGCCAATGGCACATTCATAAGGTAGAAAAAGAAATGGGCAGACTGGATGGGTCATGCGGTCTTTATCTGCCATTAACGTCTATGTTTCTGTGTTTCTATGTTTCAGTTCTGGTGTCCCTACTTAATGAAAGATGTTAAATTTCTGGAGGTGGTCCAATGCAGAGCAACCAGGATGATCCTCGGTATGGAGGACAAACCTTATGAGGAGAGACTGAGGGAGCTCAATATGTACTCCCTGGAGGAACAGAGGGATACAGGGGACATGATAGAAACCTTCAAATATATGGAAGGCATAAATAAAGATGGTACAGAGGGAATTTTAAGACTGAGGAGAGGGAGGGACACTAGGGGTGAAAATCTAAAGTTGGAGGGGGTAGATTCAAAAGGGAAATGAGAAAGTACTATCTCACGGAGAGAGTGGTGACAGGGTGGAACACTTTGCCTAAGGAGGTGGTATCCTTGAAGACGGTGGGCAGTTTAAAGAGAGGATGGGACATTGTGGGACTGCAACAAGGCCTCCCCATTTTGGTCGGCTATTAAGGCTAAGTTAGATTTCCTTCTCAGCCTCTGTGATGCCTTCCAACCTGAGATATGCATACTGTGGGATTATGGTGATGTCCCAATTGGCAGCCAGTGCAAACATATGGCTTTAGTATCTTTATGTGCTAAAAAAGTATTATGTCATTTGCTGGACCAATGCACTCCCACATTCACGAAATGGTTAAATGAGGTACTCGTTGCCTGACAGGCCGAAAACCTTCTGGCCAGTCTTTCAAAAAGAACATGTTATCAAAGAGTGTGGGCCCCTCTATACATATTGCTGATCCTTTAATACATGGATAACTCTGCTATCTTTTAGCTAGTTTTTTTTCCTTAATCACACTCCTAAGTAACTCAGCATTAACAACATTTTTATTGGTGCATGGTATTACCTGTTTACGTTGTTATTAGTGGAGCAGACTTGGGGAAGGGGGATTTGGGTGGGGAGGAGGGAGTGGGAAGGTAATGCTTGTTTGTTTATGCCTTAATATTGTTTGTTGCACTTTAACATATTGTAAAAATGGGAGCAATAAGGAATGTATCCTCATCCGCAATGTACTTGCTGTCATGCTCCTAATTATCATTGTTTACTCATCCTGTAACTTTTCTTGAACTTGAATAAATTATACTAAATTTGAAAAAAAAAGCTGGGACAAAGTCATGGGGAAGGTTGTCAATGAGACACTGGAGGGGAGGGGTAACAGCTAGTATGGGCATGAAATTGGATATGCGGGAAGGAGAGGGGGGAGCAGCTCCAGTGTAACAGACTGCTAGTAGCACACTCGAGCAGACTAGATAGACCATCAGGCCTGCATCTGCTGGTGTTCTTGATAACTTTGTAAGATCTTATATTCAGCCAAATGCTGACTATATCATGCTATGCAGACGAAATGTAGGTTCATGCTAAGTAAAAACAGATTTTTAATTGGTAAATCCATCTGATCTTATTGGATTGCAAAGTATTTATATATAACAAAATTAAACAAAAATGAAATATATAGACTACAGTGAAAACCTTCACATTTGATGGAGCCTCACAGGATTTCCCCCCCTTGAATTCTAAAAGAACTAAAGGGAGGAACTAGTGACAGCACTGACTACCCTTTTTAACAAATCATGGAAGGATGGTGTGGTACCTGAGGACTGGAGGAAGGTGAATGGTACTCCTTGCCACAAAAGTGGGAGCAAGAAGAGAGGCAGGAAACTATAGACCTGTTAGTTTGACCTCAATGGTAGGGAAAATTATGGAATCACTTCTGAAAGAAAGAATTGTTGAGTACCTAGAGATCAGCAGGGCACAGGACCAAGGCAGCATGGATTCACAGCAGAAAGGTCATGTCAGACGACTCTAATAGAGTTCTTTGACTGGTTGACCAAAGTAGTACAGTAGATCAGGGAAGGGCTGTGGATATGGCCTACCTAGACTTTAGCAAGGCATCTGACACAGTCCCACACAAAAAATTTATAAACAAGTTAGCCAGCCTAGGAGTGGGTCCCAGGGTGGTAGCCTGGGTAAACAACTGCCTGGACAACAGGACGCAGAGGGTAATGATAAACAGAGTCCACTCAGAGGAAAGGGGGATTACTAGCAGGGTACCGCAGGGTTCAGTATTGGGACCAGTCCTCTTTAATGTCTTTATAGGTGACATTGCAGAGAGGCTGGAAGGAAATGTATGTCTCCTTGCAGAAGACACAAAGATCTGCAACAGGGTTGATACACAAGGGGGTGGAAAGGATGAGAAGAGACTTAGCAAGGTTGGAGGAATGGTCAAAAGTATGGCAGCTTACAGTCACTAAAATGAAGTGCAAATTAATACACCTGGGAAACAACAACCCAGGGGAAGAGTACACAATTGGGGGGGTACTAACAACAATAAAAATGGAACAGGACATGGGGATGGTCATATCAGATTACCTAAAGGTAAGCAAGCTATGTGAGAAGGCAGTAAGGAGGGCCTGGGAGATACTGGGATGCATAGAGAGAGGCATCACCAGTAGAAAACAAGAAGTTGTTATCCCTCTGTACAGACAGTTGGTGAGACCCCATCTGGAGTACTGCATGCAGTTCTGGAGACCCCATCTCCACAAGGACATAGACAGAACGGAGACAGTTCAGAGGAGGGCAACTAAAATGGTGCAGGGTCTGCCCCAGAAGCCATACGAAGAGAGACTAAAGGAGCTTAATATGTATACCCTAAAGGAAAGGAGGGAGGGGATATGATAGAAACATTCAAGTACCTCAAGGGACTCAAAAGAGGGTAGCATCTTTCAGAAAAAGAGATATGCAAGAACAAGGGGCACAATTTGAAGGTAGAGGGGGACAGCTCAGGGGCAATGTGAGGAAGTATTTTTTCACAGAGAGGGTGGTGGACACATGGAACAGCTTTCCAGAGGAGGTAGTGGGGTCAAAAACAGTGGGGGAATTCAAGAATGCATGGGACAGACATATAAAAATTCTAATGGGAGGTAGGAGAAAATAAGCAGTTGGTAAAACTAGGATCTGCAGCTTATCCGATAAGTAGGAAAATGAGTAGACTGGATAGGCCAGGCGGTCCTTATTTGCTGTCAAAGTCTATGTTTCTATGTTTGAAGGTAAAGAACTGTATCGGGACACAGTCTATGTTTCTATTTATAACTGCAAACTTGTATTTCAAACACACAGAAATACAGTTAAAATAGCAATTAGTAAGATTATTCAGTTTTTGTTCAATAAATACATTTGTTGTTTTCTGAATGTTAATGCAATGCCGATGGCATTGTAAACTGTAATTTTGTCCTTGTATGCTACTGTAACTCTAAAGGAAGAATCCTTGATGGGAAATTACAATGCTGTGTGAAGTCTTAATTCATGGAGCCAGTCCTTTTTTTTTAAATCCTAGTGCAACAAAAGAGAGGGAGAGGATCACCCAAGGCCAGAAAACACCCTTACACATGAAAGCTTGGCTGAATCTTCTTCTATTTACAAAATGTCAGTGTTTTGTTATTCTTTTTATGGTTTCTTCTGGGAGGATCTAGGCTTATTTCTTGAATTTTCCAGTTGCTGGGAACATTCTCATGACCAAATATTTATGTCTCATTCAATAGCCTGACCACAGTTTAGCTTGATACCTGAGGAATGAATAGCTCAGGAGATGTTGCTAGTAGGAACTACAAGCTGCTCAAGCAAAACCCACTTCCACCATACATTTTCCACTGTTGCGACTGGCCAAGCACTTCAAAAGAAAAAGGCAGAGAGTGGGAGGAGAAAGGAAGAAAATGGGAGGAATTGGGGAGGAGATTGGGTATTCTGAAATTGTCACAGGTGGAGGAGGGGCAAGCCCCCCAAAATACTCTCACAGCTCAGACTGATCACAGTATGTTTGCATGCCTTTGGCAAGCGAACATAAAAAAAGACATGAGCAAGTTCTGATATGTGACTTGTGTTTTGTAGAGAAACCGATAACTGAAATTGTACATCAGTCTTCAGGACCTCTTTCACAACAAAAAGTAACACTGCCTGCTTTTTGTGATTAGGAACATGACCAGGAATATATGTATCTAATTTTACATATATCTGATGCCTCCTTTCATTCTAGATATTTTTAAATTTTCACCACAATCCAAATCGAATCCTAAATGAATCTGTTTAGGGGTGGATTTCTCCTGCTGCTACTGCTGCTGTTGTGCCAAAGCAGATCCTTTTCCAGTGCCTAGGCCCAGGACTGCATTTTTCTTTTTCTCCAATATTTATTTGATGACTTTTCCCCCCTGAAGCTCTGTTAGGTGGTAAGCATTTTTGAAATGGTGGAATGTTCTCCCTGGGATAGCCAAGTGCTTCAGCATGTGCTCTCTCACTAGGTCTCTGGTGTTTGCACCAAAATTATTATCAACTGGAGCAACTGTAAGTCATGAATTGTGACACCTAATCATATTCTCAATTTTCTAAGCATCTCAGATTTATTACAGTCCCCCGTCAGTGAAGAATTTAGAGCACCTACCTACTCAATTTTACTTTGAAGCATGGCGACTCCTTTTCTATGACAACTTGTGCCTGGGTTATTTCCTCATTTTTATTCTCATTTGTTGATGATTTTGAGGAAAACTTGTCTAATTTATTTACAAACATTGGCATTGTCTCCATTAAGGCATTATAAGATGAGTTTAAGGTGAATAGTATTTTAATAGAAGTCTCTTTTTCTCTTTCATTTTGTACACTTTTTTAAAGTGGTTATATAAACATTAGTAGTAGAGCCATGTAAGAGTTCCAAATTTATTTTCCCACCAAGTTTTGTAATGTTTTTCCTAAGACTTGAGAGTTTTATTTTCCCCATTACATTAAGGATACTTCCTGTGACTTGAAAACTGACTGGGTGTCATATATTTTTTTTTTAGCCTGCAAAGGAAAAAATCACCATGACTTTAGTTATTTTTTTCATGCCAGTTATCAGAAGTCTCTGGTCTAATAATTTCTCTCCAAAGACTTATTTTAATTTTCTTTAGTTTCATAATTAGATCTTTATTGACATTTGTTATGTTTTCCATTTTGGTATCTATGCCTATGGGCATGTCAGTCCAAGAAATATCCACTAAGTTTTTTAGATTTATTATGACTTCCCTTATATCCAAAAAGACTCATTCTGTGCAATATTATAAATATATGAGTTAAACAAAATTCTATTTATTGGGAAAGGATGATCATTACTTTTAAAAAATAAATTCCCAAACTGAATTATTTCTTTTTCATTATTTCTTTCCCAATTTAAAAAGGTCTATACTTGTGCCAGTTTCACTGCCTGATAATATATACTAGGTTCTGGATATCCTTGGCTACCCAATTCCGTAGGCACACACAATATGTGCCATGTTATTCTTGGTGTTCCTAACACCAAAGAAATTTTTTAAAGACAGCCTTGAAAGCATTTAAAATTGTTGACGACATAGCCCCAATGATCAACTGATATAGATATAAAAGATGTGGTAGAATTATCATTTGTATTACTTCTATTCTACCCCAAAGAGAGAAAGAAAGAAAGAAAGATTCTACCACCTGTCCAGCATATTTGTTACTTTTATTTTCACCCTTATAGCACTCTTATTTATTGTATTTGTTAGTGTAACATCCAAATATTCTTTTTCCTTTTGTTTTTCGGTATCTTTTGTTATACTTCCTGCCATATTTGACAGTTTTGTTATGGGTAATATTTCTGGCTTTTCTTCATTCAATTTAAAGCTGGACAGGTGGGATCTGTCCAATTCTCTCATCAGTTCAGAAAAATATTTATTTGGTTCTGCTAATAACACCATTATGTCATCTGCATACACATTTAATTTGATTAATTATTCCCCCAAAGATAATCTTTTTATTTCTTTATTTTCCTAATATGTGTTAAAAGAGGTTCCAGCACTAAGATGAAGAGTACAGGGAGAATGGGCACTCCCGTTGAACACCATTGTTCATGTTTATGGGATCCATACGAAACTTATTTATTTTAAAGATGATGCTCATGTTACTATAAAAGGCATTACCTATATCTATAAACTGTTCAGGAAAAGATAAAACTTTCAAGCACCGAAACATAAATTCCTAGGGCTGGATTCACAAAGCCCATTTTAAAAAGTTTTCCTCCGCAACTGCTACTACAGCTGACTGGAATCGCCCGCAGCTGCGGCGGTTCCGATTCACAGCTGCAGCAGTTGAGGAGGGAGTTACGGCTGCTTCCAGCATCCGTAGCCTATTCCTGTAGCTGTGACCATCACGCTGATGACCACACCCGCAGGCAGCCACAGATCATGAAGCTGGTTGTAATCTGGCTCCACCTTTGTGAATAATCACAGCTGTGGGTAACCTGTGGATCCGCAAGTCGCCACTGACTTGCGCCTTGTTTTACTCGCAGCTGCAGGTATCTCTGGGCATCTGTGAATCCTGCCCTTAGTTCATTAACTTGAAGGCTTTAGTAGCATCTAATGTAATAGCCATACATTCTTCCTGGGGGTCCTTACTATATTTATGCATCAATGCCTGAACCTTTCTTAAGCCTTGAATATTAGTTCTGCCCTTTAAAAAAACTTATTTGATTGTAATAGACCAATCTTGGAATTTCATTTTCCATTCTTTTAACTATAATTTTGGTTATAGTTTTGTAGTCATTATTCATCATGGCAGTAAATCTATAATCTTCTGGCAATAATGGATTTTTATTTCCTTATGTAATAATACTGCTAATGCATCTACCATTGTAGATGACATTTCAGATATTTCTGCCATTTCCATTTTCATAATCCATGGGGACAGTATTTCTTGGCAGTCCATTAATGTGCCAACTGATTTCTGGAGTAGTGATGATGTCACCGGGATGCTATTACAGGCTGTCTAGGCTACCTTGGTTTCTTGGCTTCAGGCAATAAGGGCAATCCACGGTTTTCTTTCTTCAAATTGAGGTGTGACCCAGAGTTGGTTACTTAAATAAGTGGGGGGTGTAGGGAGCAACCCCCCCCGTGAGCGACACTGCTCTTACTGCCCAACAGAGAATTGTCAGAGCACAGTGGCTGGTGTCTGCACATTGCTTGCATTATATTTTATATTGCTAAAAAGGATGTCACTGCAGCATGGGTGAACCATATTTCTTTAAATGCACAATACAATTCCAAGGTCAGTCCATCTTGACCAGATGTCTCATTTTTAGGAATTTGTGGAATAACAGTTATTACTTCTTCTTCTATAACCAGTTGCCAATGTAATTTTAATTTTGGTATTTCTATTTCTGTTAAATTTTCTTCTATTTTATTTTTGTTTCCTTGTACTGTATGGTGATATATTTCCCTGAAATAATTTGTGAAGACTTCCCCTATTTCCTTGTCTTCTGTGAACTTTTTCCCATCTCTATCTTGAATATTTTTAATAATTTTTTTCAGTTTCTTTTTTAACCATATGTGCAAGTAGTTTGCCTGTTTTGTCACCATTGTAACAAAAAAATTGCTTTTCAACATTCTCATCTGTTTCTCTGTTGTAATATTCATATATTCTTTTAACCGTAACTTCTTTTTCTCCTCATTATTTATTAGCGAGTTTCACCATTGATAATCTAGTTATCCAATTCCTTGATGCCTCTTTCTCCTAAAAACCTATTTTCTTTTTCCTGTTTTTTGTTCTTTATCTCATATAATATAATGTAAGCCCTTAGAGTAGCCTTAAAGGCATCCCATACAACAGTGACCCCGAAGAAATCTTTAAAATTCTTGTATTATTGTAACAGCTTTTTTGGTTTTTCATTCTGATTTAAGGTTTTTAGGAGTACTTTAGCTTTTCTTTCTGCTATATTTTACCTATATTTCTTTAGTTATACCATTTAACTATAGATCTCTAGTTTCCCTTTTTATTCTACCTGACTTTTCTCTCACACTCTCACTCTTTTACTTATTTAGAGATGGAGTGTAGGATGAGTCATGGTTAGACTCATAGTAGAGACATACAACAGTGCTGGACAGTGCCAGATCCAGATTCAGGAGGTAGGGGCAGCTGGAGGGGTGATCCAGCAGCCCCTACACAACACTGCAGCAGCAGCAGCAGCAACCTCTAGTTCCCCCAGCTCTGCAGCAGCATCTCCCAGTACAGCAGCAGCCTGAACCCACTGTGACCCCTTGTAGTACCACCATGGTCATAGGCTAATCTCCCTGAGGAGCCATGTGCCAGTTCTTCATCTTCCTGCTCCTCATTGCCCCACTCAAAGAAGCAGCCCAAGCCTTTCCTCATGTGGACATTTTTTTACCATGGACCCCAGTTTTGACAGTGCTGCCAAATGTAACCTCAGCAACACACTTGTCAGTCATGGGAAGAAGGACAGCATATAGACACCAGTGGGAAACAATCCCACATAAAATACACCCCCTGAGCCATTGTGAAGCCAGAAAAAAGGACACAGTAGGTGGTGGCGGTGGTGGCAGCAGTGGTCCCTCTGTGCCATTAAGGGGGCAGTGTACAGTTAGATAGCATCCATAATGGTCACGCATATCATTATCTTCTCTCACACTACTTTGTAAAGCACCGTTGTTTACATGAATAGTGAATCTGAAAAGCACCACATTAAAGTTTGTCTGGTCTTCAAATAGTTTTTTCAGTCCAACAGTTGATACTGCACTATATCAGTCACCCAGTTGCCCTATCGATCTGATTCCCTCCCTTCACAAAGTCACTTTTTTCACTGTTCTCACTTCCCAAAACTTTCTCCTGAACAAGAAATTATTAAAGGGTGGTACCTACTGCTGTGCTGTTCAAATCACCCTCTCAGACAGTCTGTATTGTGAAGCACTTTACTTAACACAAGTGCACAAGTACAATATATAAATTGCACACTTCTTGAAATCTTCTCCAAAACAAGATATTAGTAAACAGTGGTAATACTGTATACTACTGCTACTTTGTGATGCACTCTGTATAGTCCCACCACCACAGTTGTAAGGCACTTCATGGCAAATGATTTGAAAAGCACAATATTCATCAATTTTGTGCTCCAAGAATGTTTCGCAACAATCAGAAAAAAATATGACAGTCTACTGAATGCTTCTACGTGGTGGAAAGCACTTTAGGTGAAATGGTGTGAAAACCACAATATACATAAATTCTGTGCTCTTAGAATTTTTCTCAATGACCAGAAAAAAAATACGTCAAGCTGCTGCATCTGCTACATGGTACCATGCTGTGTAACACTTTCTGTGCTACAGTTCATGCAATGCACTTTAGGAGAAACGGGGTAAAAAGCACAATATACATAATGTCTGTGCTCCCTGAATTTTTCTCAGTGACTAGAAAAAATATGCCAGGCTTCAGCAAGTTGTTACATGGTACCACACTGTCTCAGTCCTACCACAGCAGTTCTAGTAATGCAGTCTAGAAAAAAACATGTAAAAAGCACAAAATATGTAAATTCTGTGCTCCCAGAATGTTTATTAATGACCAGGAAAAATGCATCAGGCTGCTTTTCTGATACATGGTACTGTGCTGTGTGTCAGTCCCACCTCCACAGTTCTTGTGAGGCACCTTAGGGGAAATGGTGTGAAAAGAACAATATACATAAATTCTGTGCTCCCACTACTTTTCTCAGTGGCCAGAAAAAAATATGTCTGGCTGCTGCATGGTGTCATATGGTGCCACGCTATATTAGTTCCACCACCATACTTCTTGTAACACACTTTAGAGGAAGTTGTGCAAAAAGCACAATACACAAACATTTCAGTGCTCCCAGAATTTTTCTCTATGATCAGAAAAAGTATGTCAGGGTGCTGCTTGTAACTACATGGTGCCACACTGTGTGTCAGTCCCACCGTCACAGTATTTGTAATGCACTTTAGGGGAAATGGTGCGTAAAACACAAAATACATCAGTTCTGCTCTCCCAGAAGTTTTTTGCAATAACCAGAAAAAATATGTCAAGCTACTACTACTTCTACATTGAACTGTGTTGTGTGTCAGTTCGACCATCACAGCTGTTGTAAAGCACTTCAGGGAAAATTGTACAAAAATATATAATATTCAAAAAATTCTGTGCTCCCAGAAATTTTCTTAACAACCAGAAAAAATATTGCAGACTGCTGCATGCTGCTAAATGGTGCCACACTAGTTCTGGGTGAAATTTTCAAATTCCGGTATCATGGAATGTTCATGAAATTTCATGAATTTCACAATATTTTGTGACATTTTCTGAAATCATTTAACTGGTCATAACTCAATCAGTCGTACAGCTATGGATCTAAAATATAGCATGCATGTGTTTAGGAAGAGGCTCTAAAATGATGGCAAGTTTCATGACATTTGAAGGAGTGGTGCAGAAGTTATGGGGGCTCAAATTCTGGTAATTTATTACTGATATGAAAACTTCTGAAAATATTTCTTTGCTTACAACTTATCCACCTTTGGAGCAAAATCATTGAAAATTGATATGCACACTTTCTTGGAAGAGTCTTAAAAATGTCAAGTAAAGATATAGTTGGTTATATAAATTGTAAGTTACAGGAGTTCGAAGTTTCACAATTTAATTATGTGCTAAATTATGTAAAACTGAACGCAATATTGGGATATTTATAGCTCCACTGCTATTGTGGGTATGCACTCAAAATGTGGCACTCCTACCCAATATAAATAGATCCTGTAATTTAATTAAGCTAGATAAATGTGGTTTATTAGGTTCAAACGGATTGTGAAAACTTTAGAAATTACTAATTGGCAAAATTTGCTTAAAAATTCATGAAAACCTCATAGGTATTGCTACTAGAATTCCACTTGTGGAATTTAACTTTCACAAAGCACTTAGTACTAAAAAACCTTATCTGTGCTAGTATCATGGCCCTGCAATGCTCCTGCAACACTCCTGTGACAGTTATGTCCAGTATCATGCTCCATCATGACTAAATATATCCAGATACTGCTGTCACAATGGCCCAAGATGCAGTTAGTTATAGTGCCTGGCAATTAATTGTAATGCTTAATGTCACTTGGTGCCACTGTTTTCAAATGATAAAAATAGCCATTTCACAAGCAGGCATGGGAAGTCATGCCAGGAGGCAGGCCATGGCTGAGAAAGGTGTTGCTTAGCAGTGCATCTTATTGTGGGGAGGCTGTCACTCAGATGGCTAACAAGTTTATTCATGGCTGGATATGGCCTCAACAAAAGTATCACAAAATTCCACAATTTCACAAAAGCTCCTGAAATTCAAGTTTAATTACTGATGTTATTTTGGAATCTTTATCTGCTTATGAGCTGGCCAGCCTTTTAGCAAGAGATTTGAGAATTGATACACACACATTGTTTAACCAGGAATAGCACACTAAGCTGAAGCTTGTTTCCAGGCATGGCCTGGGAGCATGAGGACATTAAGTGACTTGCTCAGGGTCACACAGCATGCAAGTGGGTGTCTGAGAGAGTCAAACCCAGGTTTCCAGGTCTGCAGCTCAGAGCCTTAAGCCACTGCATTATACTGCCTCCACACAGTCGCTTTTTTCATATTGTTTTTTCTCCCAGCCAGTAGCTGATTTCTCAGAGATATACCTGATTATGCTGAAATGGCCATCGTTCCAATGGTTACCGGGGTTTCCCCCACATTTTCATCCTTCCTCACCTCCCCTGATGGGGCAGTGCCTCTGTTAGCCTTGCACAGCCACAGCTTCCCATGCAGCAGGACCAAGTTCCCTGGCTCAGACACAGGGGTTGTTGTGTGTGATTGGGTCAGAGACCCTATCCCAATTAAAAAACTATAATGATATTTAATGCAAAGTTCCTTATAATCCTCCTTTTGGTGAGATTGTTACTGTTGTCATGGAATTCCGGTAACTAGCTCTTTTGTAAGACTCACTGGTTCACTCTTAAAGTGGGGAGTATGTGACAGGGTAGGTACCTGTCTAGCCCCTTGGGGAGGTTCAGCTTCTCTTGCAAGGTCTGTGAACCTATAAACAAAGTAGGGAGCCCCATGAACAAACTATTTCCTAAGCCCGTTGATGTTAGTTATTTGTATGTTATATTTTCTGAAATTCAAGACAAAATTTATAACTAAAAACATTTTTTAATTTTTTTTACAGTCTTGGAATTATGAGAGTGCAGAATGTTCTGCCAGACCACAAGGAGACCATGCTGTAATGGAAGTAGCTTGACATGGTAGTACCTGTTCTAGACTCCATGTACTGTAAATTAGCTATAACCATTGATGTAAAATTATTTTGCAGTTATCACAACTATGTGATATTAGGCTAGGCTTAGAATTTTCAGATTAAGCTGAATTACAATTGTTATATATGCCGTATGTGTATAGCACTGCTTTACAGTATGTGGGTAGTACTGCTTTCTCTGCTGCCATCTACCTCATAATAGTTCAGATCAACATTCTAGACTACTATTAGCTAATTTGAGCACTGAAAGTATTTTACTAGAATTTATTGAGGTAGCTTATTGTTTCTGATACATTTTTCATAGTTTCATATTGATAGGCCTATTTGATGACTCTATTTATAGATTTGATAAACTGATGATGTATTGATTATACATTGAAGCATTCTTTGTAGTTAACAGCAATTATTTTTACAGGCCACTTTTTCCTTTGTATTTGAATAATTGATTTATTTTCAGCTATACAACATTTATTGGCAATGAAACTATTTATAAAAAGATTTTTTAAAAAGATATTTTGCAGTTTGGTTGACTTTTGCTATTCGAACAATGCTCATCTTTTGCCAATAAGTGAATAATGTACATAAAATATGTTTAATGAAAAATAAATAAAAGAAAGTGACAAATAATCTGATTTTCTGAAAGTTTTCAAAAATACTGTAATCTGATTGGTTAGCCCCTATTTTTTATATGTTTATTATAAACGTGCTTCATTTCTGATCAATAAATGTCTGCTCTCTTTCTCCTTAAGTAAAGGATGTGACATAGTAAAGATAAGCAAAAGTAGATAATAAAATATAGCTTTTTCATGAATTTACAAATACTGCAATCTGATTGGTCAGTTGACACTTTTTTATTATTTTCATAATTGTTTATTATATATCTGTAAGGCAATATGAGATAACTATGGAACTCTATATGTTTTTTTTTATTTTAAACCTTATTTTTGGCAAGAAATGTTTATAAAACTTATACTTGTATCTGATTGGTTGATCTGATGGAAGAATTAATTACATGCCTATAAATAAGGTAGTCCTACACCAGGTGCTTATCCCCTTGATGAAACCTTAATTGGCGAAGTGCTGGGGCACCTAGGACAGAAGTGCTTACTGTGTCTTGAGTGAGGTTATACCTGTAAAATAAAAGGAGTTTTTAATCAAGAATATTGGAATTTGGACATCCTTCATTGGGGTATCTCTCCCGTGGCTCTGCAGTGTGAGTTATTTTGTTTCTAACTGATTACTGGGACAGACAACTCCTAACTCGCACCCTGCCCTGCTTGCAGCACAGTGTTCCATTGTTGTTGATAGCCTAGGTACCTGTCTAGCCCCTGGGTGGAGGTTTAGTTTCTTTTGCAAGGTCTGTGGAACTGTAAACAAAGTAGGGATGTCACATGAAAAAAAAAATTTCTAAGACTGTTGCAAAAGCACTTTTCTAATTCTTCTTTTGCTGTCTTGTCTTTTCTTTTTCTGGCTGTGGGATGGCCACTCACAGTCATCATAGAAACATAGAATCATAGAATTTGACAGCAGATAAGGACCACTTGGCCACCTAGTCTGCCCATTTCCCTACCTAATGGATAAACTGCAGATCCTAGTTAACCAACAGCCTACTTCCTCCTACCCCCCACTAGAATTGCCTTATGTTTGTCCCATGCATTCTTGAATTCCCCCACTGTTTTTGACTCGACAACCTCCTCAGGAAGGCTGTTCCATGTATCCACAACCCTCTCTGTAAAAAAATACTTCCTCACATTACCTCTGAGCCATCCCCCCCATCTTCAGATTGTGCCCCCTTAATTTTGCACATCTCTTTTTCTGAAAGACGCTACCCTCTTGGACTCTTTCTGGTATGATGTACTTGCACGAATTGATGCATTTTAATCTTATGTTTGTATTGTTTCTCTTTGCTGTTTATATGTTGCCTTTTTAATGGTAAGTCTCCTGACTGTGTACATGATTTAGGACCTCCTTGTGAATGAGCTTGCTCAATGGAGTTTTCCTGCAATAAACTTGAACTTGAACTTTGTTGATTCCCTTGAGGTATTTGAAAGTTTCTATCATGTCCCCCCCTCCTTTCCTCGAGGCTATACATCACTCCCCACTAGATTTTTCACTGTTCTTTCTCTTTCCACTGCAGACTTCATTAGTCTGCATATTGGTGGCTTGAAAACATGAATCCCCTCCCATAAAAAGAAACCCTAAGCGAAGGGCCTTGTGATCTGAAATACAGCCAGGTAGCTGTGAATCCTGTTGATGTTGGTAGTGTATCAGTGCTAAAACACATAGGTCTGGAGATTCAAAGACCCCATAGACCCACACAAGCTGCATCAAACAACCACCTTGCATCAGATCTAGGTGTGCCAAATACTGTGTGCCATATTTTGCAAGAAAAGCTTCTCTGTGGCAAAGTCCCCCAAACAGACACAAGAGGTCCACTGTGTCAACAGAATGATGCAAGGGACGAGAATGACGCAAGCTGCACCAAAAAGAGTAATGGTGCAAGTTGAGTCAGAAAAATGACTAAAAGAACAAAAATGACACAACATGAGTCAAAAAGTGGTGCAAGTTGAGTCAAAACAATGGTGCAAATTGAGTCAAAAAATGACACAAATGACGAGAATGACGCAAGCTAAATAATAAAATACAGCAGATAAAATGGCCAGGACTATGCCCCCAAAATGTTCTAAACTAGTCCTGCAGTGTAATGTTGGCCCTTAGAAGTAGTATAATCAGGTCTGACTGCCTGTTGTAGGCCTCTTTATATACTCTACTGTCCCTTAGACCAGCTCTGATCTAACAGCAACATGCATCTTAGGCAAACGGACAGGAATCACATTCCTTGAAAAAATCGCAAATAAGGGGATGGTGCATCATTTCAGTGATACAGGCATCCCTTCCAACATGATGCAGGTATTTTTTTTTATGCAAGCATTGTGCAAGCCAGTCTGGCGCATGCAGACCTGTTTTTGACACAAGCACCCATTAAAAATCAGAATTGACACAAGCTTTGACTTATCCTGCTCCTTGAATAAGTTGTTTTTGAGGCAAGCACTCTGCATCATTCTCCGGCCTTTGAAAATCCTGCTCATACTGAGCAATGTGTTGAATTCTTGTAAAGTTAAACTGTTTTCTGGTCTAAACAAACATTAGAAATGCAGTTACCAACAGTTGTGCCCCTTACCCCTCCCAATTTATACCTGGGCCAAATGATGGTGTTAAACAGTTTCTGTGAAAAGATCCTTCCAGATTACAGCTGTTTCAAGCACTTTATGTTTGTTTGTTGGTCTGTCTGTCTGTCTGTTTGTTTTGGTTTAGCAATGTTGTAAAGAAAGAGGAAATTATGTCTCTACTATGTGCTGCATGCTGGTAGCTGGTGTCTGCATGCAGTATGGCTGCTTAGGGTGGGGTCTGTCTCCTTTCCAGATTACTAATAGCTCCCCAGGAAGGCTGTTCCTGGCCACTGGGCAGTGATCAGGGTAGGAATTAAAGGATATTTACATATATAGCTATTAAGCTGTTATACCTGTTATGCTAATGCTTTAAAGCGCAGATATCAGCCTAAAGTGGTCCATGCCCCATGCTGTTTGTGTGCCTACTCTGACTTTATGCCTTGCCATTTGTACCTCTGTTTCAAAGCCTAATAGGATGAAGGGGTGACTCTAGTGATAAAATGGGTGGGTATAAAAACCGCAAAGGAAGATACAGAGATCAGATCTGCACAGTAGCTGCCTAGTCTTGGCAGATGTGAGATCTCAGTCCCTCTCCTGCTGCTTCTCGGAGGGGTGGAGTATTGGAGATCAAGGTGTGAACGCCTAACTGAAGGTCACACCTAGAGCAGGGGAAATTACTACTCCAATGTTCCCTTGTCACTTGACCTCTATCTTGCAATTGAAGGTGTGACAGACTTTTATTTTACTGACTTGATTTTGAATTTTTTTATGTTTGATTTACTGGTGGATTATGAGATCTCCTTGAATAAAATCGCACTGAGGGGTGTTGCACCATATAATCTTTGTCTTTGCTTTCCTACTACACCCTCAACCCCAAGACATATAGTGGCAGTCGTGGGATGCCAGAACACACTTTGACAGGAGAAGTGTGGATGGTCAGGTGCTAGATGTGCTGGTACTGAAGGAAGAGGGATGTGCAGGAAGTCAACAGAGCTAAACATTAGAACAGTTTGCTGATAAAATGACTAATCTTGTGGTGACTGTGTGTAAAAGAAAGTGAAGTTCATGGTAGAGCTGGTGGCATCGGAATGGTACACTGACTCAGAAGAGGCACTGTCTGAAAGAAAGATGGCGACGAGTCTCTCAGAGATGGTGCAGTGGCTGACTCAACAGTGGCTAGAGGCTGAGAAATGGTGTTCTGCGGCATAGCTGGAGTGGATGGAAGCTGTGATCACTAACCAAGCACTATCTGAAAACCACAAGGCAGATGGGGAGGGAACAGTACCATCTACTTCTGCTGAGGAGAATGACGCCAAAGTCCCAAATGGAGAATCCTGTGGTGTTTCCCCTACAGATTGGTGTGGCATTTTTGGAAACAGAGGAATTGTTGGAGTTGGAGGAGATTCAGAGAATACAGGTACAATTTCCTGAGCTGATAGAACCTGAATGACAAGAGAGAGGAGTTCGCATTATGAAATTTTTCAGGACTTGGGCACCAGCATCCAGAAGAGTCCTGAAAGTTCAGCAGATTGCAGGTATGAAGAACCAGTGGTCCTTTTGAGACAAGAATGGACTGGGTGTTTAATGTCCAAAATTAAAACTGACTTTCAAATGTGGAAAACTCTCCAAATAATGACACCGGAGTAAGTAGATTATTTGTGTGTGTAAAAATGGTAGATGAGGTGCCTATTGAAACTGAAAGATTGGATAGTACTAGACCTTTTTACATTACAAAGAATCAGGTCCTGAACAGGAATCACAAGAATTTCTGGCAGAAATGTATTTATGACCAATTGGTGGTGCCCAGGGTTCTTCAACTGCAGGTTCTTCAGGCAGCACATTTTGACCCCAGAAAATGGCATTTGAGATGCCATAGGATGTTAAATCACATACCATCCTATTTCTTCTGGCCTGTGGTATTTAAACAAGTTGTTCAGGTCTGCAAGACCTGTATAACTTGTCAGAGTGTGGTGGCAACCACTAGGGTAGCAGCTAGAACAATCCCAAGTGATAAAAAGGGATTTTCTGTAGAAAGGACATCCATTACATGTATGAGCTGGAGACGGCCGAACCAAAGACAGTTAGAGCCAACCAGTGGGTGATGGATTAGGACCCCTTCAATGTTTCCATGTGGGAGGAGTCAGGATAGGTAAAATCCTATATCCATTTCACATTAAGACTGGGGAAAGATTCTTGGAGCTAGGAAGTACCTCCTAGGTATAGTTTCTCTCTCTAAGAAGTTAGTATGAAAAGTAATGTGTGTACTGAGAAAATGTGTAATCATATTATAATCCTTGGGAAAAGGGTTAGAAATTGAAAGTTGGGATAATAAATGAGTAATCATTAATAAAAAACAAAAGAATGTGAGGGTGTTATGCCAGAGAGTAGGAAAAAATAGTTACCATGTTGTAGAAATTCTGTATTAACAGTACAGCCAGTAGGCTGAGTTGTCATACCTGAACATATAGAAAGGTAATGATTTTATTTATAGGAAATGGGGATGCAACCAAAAGAACAAAGTGGAAAAGGAAGTGTGGGATGGGAAATCCTGCAAATGGTACTAAAAATGAGTTCTAAACTCTAAAGCTGGGTAGGTGTGGACATCCTTGGTCATCCTCCTTTTGAGGTGGTCTATTTAGAGTAATTAGGTTAAAAGAATGGATGTCTGTGGACTCCCCTCTGTGGGGTGTTATGTTCACTCCCTTGGAGAGTACCATTTTCTACTATACATGTGACTGCAGGGTTTGCAGTCTGGGGGAATTGTGAGGTGTCAGGACTGGTGAAAGTTAGCTCCTTTTTGCATTCCCTTGTGCACATGCGCAAGGAACATTTTGGGACAGTATGATTGTTTGGAGGTGTGTGACCCTCCTATCCTATGCAGTGCTCCATGTAGACAGATAGATAGGCAGATAGATAGATAGATAGATAGATAGATAGATAGATAGATAGATAGATAATTTTATTTATAAAGCTCTTGATGACGGTTGACATCTGTGCATCAAGCGTCAAACTGCCATCAAGGATCATACCCTAATCCTTCACCTGACTAGACAGAGTAAGGGGAACACACCCCAACAGAAGGTCAGGGGGTAGCCCCTCACAACGCCCTCCACCACAATGAACTGGATCCACAACAAGTAACTCTGTCTTGTCTGGGTTGAGCCTAAGCCAGTTTTGAGTCATCTAAGCCTGGATCTCATTGAGACAGCTGTTAAATACAGAGTCTGACACCCGGATATTGGGTGCACAGGACAGGTACAGCTTGATGTCATCTGCATAGCAGTGAAAACCCAACCCATACCACCTGATAATGTCCCCCAGTGGCAGCATGTACATCTTGAACAACAAGGGCGACAAGACCGAAACTTGCGGTACCCCACAGCACAGAAGTTTCAGGTGGAATGAGGCTAACCCATCATCACCCTCTGCACTCTGTCTGTCAGGTATGACCTGAACCAGTTGATGACAACACCAGACAGGCCACACCTGTACCGCAGGAGGTCAAGCAACACCTCATGGTCCACAGTGTCAAATGCTGCAAAGTGGTCCAGGAGGACCAAGATAGTCTGGTCACTCCTATTCCTCACTAATTCACACATTCATTAAGCACCCTCACCAGAGTGGTCTCTGTACTATGTCCTACACGAAACCCAGACTGGTAGGGCTCATTGGTAGAGGAAGAGGCAAGATGTCTCTCAAGCTACATGGCCACCACTTTTTCAGTAACCTTCCCTAAAAAGGGGAGGTTTGAGACCAGCCTGTAATTGCTGAAGCAGTCCGGGTCCAGGGAGGATTTTTTTAAAAGGAGTCTCACCAAGGCCTCTTTCAAGGCCATTGGAAAGACCCCACTCCTCAAGGAACTCCAGCAACCCCAGCAATCACAGGCCCAACCAGGTCCAAACAACCAACCAACAGTTGAGTCAAACCTGGGTCCAGTTCACATTGGGTTGGCCGCAGCTTCAGGAATATTTTCACCACCTCCTCCACCACAGGAGGAGTGTTTTGACACTCTTCAGGCCAGTCCATGCATCCCTTTCGAGAGATACTCAAGGAGACCTCATCCCTGATAGAGGACACCTTGTCAGCAAAGAATACAGACAGCTCCTCACACCTAGTGCTTGAACCTGCTCCCCCAACACAGGGAGAGGCAGGATGTACTAGCCCATCCGCTGTGAGAAAAAGCTAAGCTGGTCTGTTCCTCACCACAGCAATCTCTCTAGACAGATATTCTGCCTTCTTATGGGAGATTGCCCCCTGATAGTTGGCATAATGCAACCTCAGGGCCAACCTGTCCTCCATCAGGCCAGATCTCCTCCAGCATCTCTATAACCTCTACCCCTTAGTCTTTAAACTCTGGAGATCCCCATCAAATCAAGGAGGTTTCTATTGAGTGGACAAGGGACGGACATGAATGGGTGCGATGAAATCGAAGGCCACTGCAACCGCCTCATTATAGGCTACCACAGCTTCCTCCACTCCAATCACACAAGCTGTCCCAACACTTGACAGGTCCAGCACCGCTGATAGTCCTGTCGAGGAAACTCCTCTTAATGAGTGGTACCGGACCACCTCCACAGGGGCAGGACCATCTAGGGGGGTGCCACCAAGCATGAATCTCACGGTGCTATGATCTGACCAAAATACAGGATCAACGCTGAGGTCATTAACATCTAAATGCAATGAAAAAAACAAGCCCAATGTGTGGCCACCTGAGTGCATAGCTGCTGTTACGTTTTGTGACAGACCCAGGGCCCCCATGCTTTCTAAAAGATCATTCCCAACCCCAAAAGCCCACTGTCGACCCAGGCATTGAAATCCCTCAGAATTAAACACCTGGGAGACTCCAGCACCAGACCAGCAACAAGCTCCTCAACCTCAGCAACAAAATCCACAAACAATCCAGGGGGATGATAAAGCACAAGGACCCTGAACCTGCCCCTACACCCCCTCAGCGGCCACACACTCAAACGATCATGTATGACCTACAAGTACCACCGTGAAGTTCAAGCTGGTTTTAAAACATATGGCTACCCCTCTCCTTCTGCCCCTGCGATCCTCCCTCAGGTTGTGTATCATAGAATACCTGGCCAGAATTGCCGCCTCCAAAATTGGGGCTGCATTTTCATCCAACCAAGTCTCCATGATGCAAGCCAGGTCAACCAAGGACATCAAGTCCACCATTATGGCAGTCTTTTTCCTCATCGACCTGGCATTGCATAACAGAACTTGAGTAGGATAAGATGAGGCAGCTGGACCTGCTAACTGCCCACCATCCACTGTGGAACCCTTGGGTATGGGAACTAAACATGGCAACCCCCTCTCCAGTTCCCATTTCACCCCAGGGTATCTCCTTGGCCACACCACCCAAATCCCAGACACCCTGGCAGCCACTTGGGTACCACCACCCTCCACCCTTTCCTCTGAGCTGTTCCCAAGGCTCTACACCTCCTGTAGGCCACAGCTGGAAATCCAGGAAGCTCAAAGGGACGGAGATCACGGAGGTAGTCCCCTTAGTAGCTGTGCCTTACAAATCCCTGTCCCAGACACATTTTATCTAAATAATTAAACAATCCCTTAACTAAATCAATATAAACTGTTTAAACTTACACCTCCTACAATGCAGCACTCTCAAACACAGTTGAAAAATAAAACCCTATTTCAAATCTAAATAACAACAAAACCTAAAATTATAACTAAATTAAAAATACATATTGCCACACTCCAGATGAAAAATATCCACTCTAGGGACTCTCACTTCCCAGTCCATGTCCAAAAATTCCACTAAAGCCGGACACTCTCACCGCCCCAAAACTTTGTGGTCATACGGTTTACTTTTATGGAAAATAGTCAACTCATGGCACCCTCGCTTCCAGTCCAGTTAGATCCAGGCCACACCAACAGAGAACGAACAGAAACCCCAGTTAGATGGTTCACATTCGGCCAGCAAACTGGCACTCTCACTACCGATTCGGTCAGTTCCCAACCATAACGGAGACAAATAAGCAAGGTCATACAATGATTTCAGTCCCACTTCAGCGTGGAACACTGAGAGACAGTTTCTTACACAGCCATATCTCCAATCACAGCAGTCTCACTTCTGCTTCACCTTCACTGCTGTTCAAGCAAAAAAAAAACTCTCAGAGCCCAGGCTTCTCCCCAGACCCCCCTGCTGCCCCAGCCACCCACCGGCAACCAGGCAACAGAGCAGAAGTGCCGCAATGCAGCCGCTTCCCAGCAGCGACACTACCACACACCACCAGATCAAGGCCAGACACCCGGAAGGTGTTTGTTCCATCAGTCCACAGGCAACCACCATTGAACCTTCCCAATACACCACAATAGTCCACAGCATTCTTTCTGCGTACAAGAAATCTCCAAATGCCTCCAAGTCTCAGTTCAAAAACCTCCATCGATCTTCTGCCAATCTGCACACTCTCCCCGATTTCTCCCTGATCAGCCGGACCAACAGGTAATCAGCTATTCTAGTTGATAAATACTAATGTCTGCAGTTCTTAATACCCAGGCAGCGGGCGGTATAATAAAACAAGTAACAAAATAAAACAGTAAACAACAAATGATAAAATACTAAACATTCAGCTGTTCTTGCTGCTGCTGCTGATGCTGCTACTCCCAATGGTCAGCTCAGCATAGCCGCCATCTTTAGACTGAAGCTAATAAAATAAATTATTGTGTAGTGGGCGCGACCATACACCACCAATGGATGCACAAGCTGTCTATGACAACAGTTTGACTGCAGTGGTCTTCAGTTAAAAGAAAAGCATCGCTGCACTCAGCGGTGGTAATGTGTGTGTATTTAGCATGTTGACATCACCCTTTTCCCTGTGGTTGCTAATGAAATCCTTCACATTTCTTCCCTCTGCTGCTGTTCTCCCCACTCCCTTATTTTTGCCCCCCCAAACACACTGTATGTGCTGACAGGGTGGCAATCCCCGTCGGTTCCAGGCCCCCCCAACAAACACCCTGGTGACACGCTGGGAGCCCACCGCAGTGTGCCCATTGTCCCTATAAGTGCGAAAATCTTCTAGCAATGTTTTGTTTTTTTAAAACCTGTGAAAACATCTCCCATCCACAACACTTATAGCAGAACTGACATTTGGATAGTCTTCTCAGATATTCTGCAATATTCCATCGGAGTAGAGATTCTTCCTATGGTCATCTCAGACCACTCCCCTGTCCATTTGCACATTCTGTGGGGTTCCCTCTGTGGGGCCACCTCTCCTTCCTGGAGGCTGGACCCCTTGCTTCTAGGAGATCCTGACTTCTGTTCCTGGCTCACAGTAGAGGTGGAGAATTTTCTTAATGAAAACCCCGTCTCAGATAAGAATCCAGGTACTATGTGGGAAGCTCTGAAGGCCACCATTTGGAGCTCTATTATGACCTATGCAGGTTATCATAGGCAGCAAAGAGAGAAGCTTCTTAAATCACTTGAGGACCAACTAAAAGTTGTGGAAGCTCAGTCCAAAGCTACGCCACATTTCAGCACTCAATCCCCCCCCTTGGTCATAACATTCTTAAACTGCGATTAGAAATGAATGACCTATTGGCTAGGAAAGCCGAGGTGGCAATTTTGCGGTTAAAACATAAATATTGGGAAAGGGGGAGGGAAAGCACTAGCTTATAGATTAAGGAAACAGAAGGCCAAAAACCTCATCTTGGGGCTGTGTGATCCTGGGGGACGGACTCTTACTAAACCCAAACAGATCAATGACATCATGAAAAACTTCTACAAGGACCTTTATACCTCCACCATATCTATGGATTTTTGGGAGGTACACAATTTTTTGGCATCGCTTGTTCTCCCCCAGCTCCTCCCAGCAAGCATACAGCTTAGAGGACCCTATTACCCCATCGGAAGTGGTAACTGCACTTCATGACCTGAATTTGGGAAAAGCTCCTGGGGTGATGGTTTTCCCCAGAGCTCTGGTGGCTTGTCTCACATCAGATAGCCATTTACTTTGCTCTGTATTTAACTCAGCTCTAACACCTGGCTCCTTCTCACCCACCCTTCGCGAAGCTACTATAACAGTATTCCCCAAAAAATGGAAGGATCCTACCCTCCCATCCAGCTATCACCCGATATCGCTCATGAACCCAGACAGTAAAATCTTTGCTACAATAATAACCACCAGATTAAACCCTCTTCTCCCCTCCCTAATACACCCCTCCCAGGTTGGTTTTGTTCCAGGGCACTACAGTAGGGATCACATTTGGTCTATGATAAATATATTACATTATGCTAAAGATAGCCCCACTCCAGCTGCAGCTATTGCCACTGACTTTGAAAAGGTATTTGATTCGCTGGAGTGGGACTACCTCCAGCAAGTGTTAGCTCGTCTGGGTTTTGGTGACAGATTTTGGGTCTGGGTCTCAGCTCTGTACCATGGACCTATGGCACGGGTGCTAACTAACTCTTTCCTGTTGGAACTCTTTCCTCTAGGGAGGTGCACATGACAAGGATGCTCTCTATCCCCCCTTCTTTTTATACTAGCAGTAGAGCCTCTGGCGGTGGCTATCCGTCAGCATGCTAGCATTCAAGGGATCACTATTGGCAACCGGTTCTACACAATATTTATACATGCTGATGACTTCTTAGTTCCTCTTACCAATCTGGAATCCTCTATCCTGACCCTGCTTGCTCTTCTGGCAAACTTTGCTAGGTACTCTGGTTTGAAAATAAATCACTCAAATACAGAACTGCTCCCCTTGAAGCTGGCCTGCACAAAAGCCCTTGTTGCCCCCTTTGGCTTGCATTGGTCCCTGTACTGCTTGGTGTACCTGGGGATTCACCTACCCCCAGATTTGATCAAAATATGGGACCTGAATCTCAGGCCTCTGATTGCAGAGGTAAAAACTGAATGTGACAGATGGCGGATGTTACATCTAACACTCGAAGGGAAAATATCTGCTCTTAAAATGGTTCTGGACCCTAAACTTCTGTATGTTCTTTCTCATCTTTCCCTTGACCCCCCACCACCACCACTTGATATAAAACAATTGACTCCATGTTCAGTAAATTCATCTGTGAGGGCTATAAACCCCGCTATAGCTAAAATAAACTCCTGGCCCACTGGACAACAGGGGTCTGGGGCCTGCCATAGATGGAAGGTTATAAATGGGCCTACTCAGCCTCTCAAACATTAAAATGGTTCCTTCCTATCTCAGAAGATGCACCACAGTGGTTACACATGGAATTAGCATTAGCCTGGGTCCACTTCCTCCCTCTACTTCTTCACAATCCACTCCCTAAAAGACTTCCCTAGCTCCCTACGGTAGCGACATTGATCAGAATCTGGCATAAAGTTCATAGAAGGCTCCAGTCCAACCCTTTCCTCCTACTGTACATGCCCCTATGGAGAAACGACTGCCTTTGGGTTGGTAATAAACCTATGTACTGGTCCCAGTGGGTGGAGAAAAGGATCCTCACATTTGTGGACGTACTGACAGCTGATGGGGCACATCTAGAATCTTTTCAGGAGTTAGATCAAGAATATAGTCTCAGTAAGACTTGTTTCTGGCAATATTTGCATTTACATAGCTCCATGATGTCATATCTAAAGCTCAGTACAATATCAGATGGCAGCTCGGAGCCACTGAATAAGTGGTTGGCCCTTCACAAAGGGCAAGCCAGTAAAATATTCATACTAGGATACATAGGGTGCAGCTGGCCCATAGACCCATAAAGCCCCTAAACTTACATATTGCTTGAGGTACTTGTATTTAATAACAAGTATCTATCAAGCCTGTTTTTAAATGTATTTGTGTTAGTGCTAATGACTATATTCATAGGTAAGTTGCTCCAGGGTTTCACCACCCTTTGTGAAAAATAAGAAGCTCTTTTCTTTGTTTTATATTTTCTTTTCCCTAATTGAAGTGGATGACCTCTAGTACTGACAAGTAATTGCTTGTATTCCAATCCACAATCAATTAATAAGTTGACATCATTGATAATATCCCAAGTAAATAGCAGGTCACCCCAAGGCGCCTTTGTTCTAAAGACATTAAATTAAGTTTTTGCAATCTACTTTCATAGGAGAGGTATTTATTAGAAAAAAAGGACTTTGTAATTCTTCTTTGTACCCTATCAATCCTATCAATGTCTTTACACAAATAGGGGACCAAAGTTGGGATACATAATCCAAATGTGGGCGAACATACATATGAAAGAGGAAAAAGGACTTCAGAATCCCTGGATACAAAATTCCTTTTAATTGACCACTAGATTTTATTTGCTTTGTTTATTCTATTAGTAATTTGAACATCAAAATTTTGATTCAAGTACACCATAACACCAAGATCGTTTTCATTCTTTTTATCAACAATTGGCTCATTATATAAATAATACTAATGTTTGGTATTCTTTTTTCCAAAATGCAGAACTGTACATTTTGAGATATTAAATCTTAAATTCCAACATAATTACCATTTTTCCAAAATATCTAAATCCTTTTGAATAACAATACAATCATTAGAGTGCCTTGCAACATTTACAATTTTGCAATCATCTGCATACTTAATGATGTAATAAAGCACTGAAATATAATTGGAGCAAGAACCGAACCCTTGGGGACACCACTCAAAACAGGATTCCAAGAGGATCTAAAACCATCGATAGACACACATTGTCTTCTATTCTTTAGCCAACCCATAATCCAATTAACATATAATGGGTTAATTTTAAGTGCTAATAATTTTTGAATGAGTGCCCAATGTGGTACTGACTCAAAAGCCTTTTTTTAAATCCAATAAAACCACATCACATGATATTCCTTTATCAAGTTTGTCACTAACATAGTCATTAAAACTCACTAGATTAGTGACAACTGATCTTCCTTTAATAATATATAATATATGCTAGTATTCATGATAGACTGCCCTCTCAATCTTTGGAATCCAAAGTCAGAAGGGAAAAAGCCCTTCAGCAGCCAATATCAAAGGCACAATGGAGCTCTGTTGGAAATATGCCCACACAGCTCTCCCAGATGATAAAAGCAAACTTATTCAGAACAAAATTATTCACCATTGGTATCGAACCATTGCTGTGCTATTTAAGCTTAAGGTGACCAACAGTAGTCAATGCTGGAGGTACCAATTTGAGTTGGGGGACCTGTACTATATAATAGGGCAACACCCTATAATTCAACCTTTCTGGTCAACAGTAGGCGGATTGGCCACACAAATCATTAGCTCCAATATAGACTTGGACCCTAAATTATGGCTGTTAGAACTCCCCCACTCAGCTGCCTAGGCTTAAATGGCAGCAGATATGATGGCGTACCCTTCTCAGCCTCCATGCCAAGTGACTCATTCTCTACCACTGGAAAACCACAGAGGTGCCTACTATGACAGAGCTCCTTAATACATTCTCCAAGACAGGTGCTCTGGACCATCTATCCTACCTGGTGACTAACACTGTCCGTAATTATTTTTACATGTTGGGACCCCTTTCTCACATATCTGTTCCCCAGAACTGGAGTAGGGTGAAGCTCCTCTTGGGATGCTGGAGTTGGTTACACCTGCTACCCCTGCTGGTATCTGTCATTACCTGCAGACAAGTTCTCTCCCTATCCTGTCTACACTTGATTATATTTCCATTGGAGTGCACCCCAAGTGGTCTGGTCCTTAGGTTACATTTGTGCATACTACAGGCAAAGGGAATGCATCCTAGTCTTGTCTTATGTGCGTTGTATCAAATTGTCCAACATGCTATGTCAGCTATATCACTCTAGACCTAGTGGTGCTTATTTCCCTACTGTGTCAAGTTTTTTCCTTAGCATTGTTCTTTTTTGCACATTTATTATCTGAAATTCATCACTCTCTTGACCTATATGTGGCATATTATGTATATTTTACCATATCCTGTACACTTTTCCTATATGTGTATCTTGAGGAAAATGTTTAATAAACAGCATTAACAACAATAAAATAAAACCTGTGAAAACAAAAAAACATCCCTTGTTGTGTCTGGTTCACCCTCCCTCAACCCGCACCCACCATCTGTGCACTCCACCTCCCCACACCCTCCCTCACCCCATACTTTCCTCCAGAGCCTGGCACAACGATCTTTGGTGGAGCAGGAACACATCTACACTCTTGAAAACTGAAGAAATGCCAGTAAACTGTATAATGGCATAAATTGTTTTTTTTCAACTTAGGTGGATATCTGGGCCATTTTTGCAAATTTTGGCACCACATACATCTTCAACATGGGGTCCTTGGGACCCCACCTCATGAATTTAGCCACTGTCATGTGGTTATTCAGTCCCGAATTTGTAATTTGTGGTCAATGCATGAAATCACCTTTTGGGACTGATTAATGAAACAACAGTGTCACTGTTCATGAGGCAGGCTCCGAAAAAGCCTATGTTGCAAATCTGGTGAAACAAATTCCCAAAAAATTACTGTGTTACGAGCATGCATTGCACAGTTTTCTTGCACACTCATAACTTTGAAAATTTGTAATATTTTCACTCTAGAATTTCAGCATTGGCATTTTTTCACACCTTCTTATGAATTGTACAGCTGTCATTTTTCACATCCTGGCCGAAATGTGTTTTTGCACATCTGGCACTCAATGGGGTGGTCACAGTGGGAAATCAACATTCAGGACAGATTACAAAAATCACAGTAACACTATTCATGAGCGGAGGTCCCAAAATACCTATGCTGAAAATTTGGAGACAAAAGTCCATAAAATGACTATGTTACGAGTGTGAAACACAGAAACACTGCATTTGACGGCAGATAAAGACCACTTGGCCCACCTAGTCTGCCCATTTCCCTAACTAATGAATAAGTTGCAGATCCCAGTTAATCAACAGCCTACTTCCTCCTACTTCCCACTAGAATTGCCTTATGCCTGTCCCATGCATTCTTGAATTCCCCCACTGTTTTTGACTCTATGACCTCCTCCTCCGGAAGGCTGTTCCATGCATCTACAACCTTCTCTGTAAAGAAATACTTCCTCACATTGCCTCTGAGCTGTCCCCCCTCTATCTTCAAATTGTGCCCCCTTGTTCTTGCACATCTTTTTTTCTGAAAGATGCTACCCTCTGGGACTTTGTTGATACCCTTGAGGTATTTGACAGTTTCTATCACGTCCCCCCCTCCCTCCTTTCCTCGAGGCTATACATCTTAAGCTCCTTTAGTCTTTCTTCATATGTCTTCTGGCTGCCCTCCTCTGGACAGCCTCCAACTTGACAATGTCTTTGTGGAGATGGGGTCTCCAGAACTGTACACAGTACTCCAGATGTGGTCTTACCAACTGTCTGTACAGAGGGCCAACAACTTCCTGTTTTCTTTTTTTTTTTTTCAAGTTCAAGTTCAAATTTATTGCAGGAAAGACTCCGTTGAGCAAGCTCATTCACAAGGAGGTCCTGCGGCACATACACATACAGTTTGCAATTACATAGACAGGAAATATAAAACGTAGAACAACAAAGAAAACAAATATATAATACGAGAGGTATACGCAATAGAAGTCCTTATGCTATATATGCAGTACATTCCAGCTTTAACCTTGTCCTAAATTATGCAACACAGTTCAGCTTAATAAGTAGAGGGCCAGTTGGTACATAGGAAGTTGACCTGGTGTTGGGGGCCGAGTAGCACCTACATATGTCTTTTTTTTTTTTAAACCCATCTTTATTAGATTTTACTTTCAGAGAAGAAAAAAAGGACAAGACAACAGGAGAAAGTACAGACAGACAAGCCACAACCCCCAGCCAACCGGGGGTACCCACCCCAAAACTGGGCAGGTGAACTATATACAGTATCTATATACAATCACAGCTGCAGAGAACACCCTCCCCCATATCCAAACATTCATACAGTCATAACAATATCCAAGATAAATATCGGCTCATGCTAAGGGAAAACAAAACAAAGACCACTAAACATAAAAATTGAGCCTAAGCCAAAGGGCCTATTGTTCCAAGAGCCCTATAATCTAATGGGGTCAGACCTGCAGCTGTGTCCCGAGGAAGAGAGAGAGCCTAAAAACCTCTGTTGGCAGTCTTGTACCTGTCCACACTAAGGTATCCCTATTGGGTAAGCACCCTGATGCACCAAATCCTCCAAACATAAGATTAAAGAAGAAAGATCCCGTTTAGTCCCAATATAAATATCAAAATTATTGTTTTGTTAACTCGTCACTACAATGATCTACACTTAGACAGACAGACTGATCGAATGGGTAGGTTGTTGAAGCGAATATATTGCCTCTAAACTTCCCCATTTCTTAATATATGTTCCTTTTCATCGTCCTGATACATTTGCACCTTAGCCTGCCTAAAGACCTCATAAGATCGGCTATCCACTGATCATATGTATAAATACAATCGCTCTTCCAATGCTTCAAAACAAAAGCTTTAATCAAAGCAGACATCAGTGCTATATGACATCTAGCCTGCACACGTGAGATTTGGGCCATGTCCCCTAAAATACAAATCTCAGGGAGAATAAACTCCACATAATTTAAAAGGGGGTCCATATTCTGCTTAACCTGAACCCAAAGCGGAGATATCTTGGGGCAATCCCAGAATATATGCAAGGTATCTCCCAGACTCAATCCACACCTAAAACATTGGTCTGTCTGTCTAAGCCTCATAGCACAGAGTTTAGAGGGGGTATAGTACAAATTAGAAGATATAAAAAGTTGCATGGTTCTATATTTGGGAATAGGTATGTAAGCTACGCTCTTCCAGATCACATCCCAATCCGGTCACAGAGAGAGACCTTTTTCTCAGTACACAACCTCACAGAGAACCCCTTTTCTAAAAAGCTCAGAAGTACATTTATCTGTGACAGGAGTCTATGCATCCTTAAGATCCTTAAGGTTATCCACGTAAATGGGTTTCCTGAGGAGGTAAGATATCCCTTTGTAGTTTCTGCAACATTTTAGCACCTGAATCCTCTTAAAGAAGTTAATGTCACTACACTGAGGAAACACCACTTTACAATCTAGAATGAAGTCTGCTCAGACAAGATTAGAAAGTTGCAGAGCCAATAATTCCCAATTACCGACCACGATCTTCATATTAGGATTACCAGAAAGAGTTGATCTCTACAGCCCCTTTGGATCTTTTTGTAAGTTGGGGATAAAAGAGACCGCCAAGCCAGGACTGTCTTAAATATTGGGGAATCTTTACCTATATCCGACAAATCGGCCGGGTTAATGAAAAAGAGTGAATCAGAAATACCCTTATCCAACAAGATTTGCTTTTCAGTATGCAGCCAGACTGGAGTATAGCCCTCTCCCTCAGAGGAACTATTCCATCGAGTCATTATAGATAATTGCCCAGCTACATAATACAAATGAAGATCTGGAAACTTAAGACCCCCTAAACTAGAGGAAGCCTAAAGAACCGAGTGTTTCCTCCTTGGGGGTTTAAAATTCCATAGGAACTCAGAAAATAGTTTTTGTATTCTGATGAACCAGATTTGGGGAATTACATAAGGGGACAAGTATATGGGATACAGAAACCTAGGCAATAAGTTCATCTTAATTAACCCCAATCCGGCCGTAAAATTTAAGGGGAGCTTATTCCACCTATCCAGGTCCACTCTAACTGCTATCAGAATATTATTCAAATTTACCTCAACACCCAGGTGCAAATTAGGCGTAACCCAGATACCCAGATATTTGATACCCTCTGGAGCCCATTTCAGTTGCCAGGACTCCAGATCTGCCTTATATAGATGGAGGTAAGAGGAAGAACCTGAGTCTTATTCAGGTTCAACTTATAATTCGAGAAACACCGAAAACTATTAACAATCTCAAGGACCCTCCCAAAACTCGACACGATCTCGGAGATGCAAAGGATGTCATCTTTCAAAACCGGAAGCTTCACTCTCCCCTTGACCACAATCCCCGTGCTTCAGGGTCCAGATTGAATCGCCCTCAACAGGGGCTCAAAATATATATTAAATAAAATTGGGGAAAGGGGCAACCCTGTCTGGTTCCATTACCAAGATGAAATTCTCTTGATAGGAAACTGTTGCAAGGACTCTGGCCATGGGGAGGCATAGAGATTCTTAATGCCCCTGAGAAGGCCCTCGGAGAACCCATCCTTTCCATAGTAGCAAATAAAGGAGTGGAGACCCTATCAAAGGCCTTCTCAGCATCAAGGAAAAAGCGCCAAATCTAAGGGAGAGTCAGCGGCCTCCAAAAGCACATGATGAAGCTTCCGCAAGGCATCATGGGGTTCCCTGCCTGGGATGAAACCAACCTGATCCTGACTAATAATTAGAGGGGCAACCTTTAAAATTCTATTAGCAAGTATCTTAGATAATAATTTAATATCTTGGTTCAGGAGAGCAATGGGCCTATAGCTCCCCACTAATTCTCCGGGTTTATCTGGTTAAAGAATAAGTGTGATGTAAACCTGATATAATGGTAAGTGTGGAACCCCATCTGACATAATATTGAAAAAACTCCAAAAGCAAGGGGTAAGAGGTTTGGACATGGGTCTTGTAAAACTGGGCCGTAAGGCTGTCTGGTCCCGGTGTTTTGCCCCTGGGCAAGTTATTAATCACATCTCTTATTTCAGCCTCTGATATAGGGGCCGCTAAAGCCTGAGATTGCATTGAGTCTAGCCTTGGCAGACATATATCATCCAAAAAACCCTGCACTCTTTCCTCGGGGACACCTGATGCCCCTTGATATAATTCAACAAAGTAATCTGCAAAAGTATCCACCATGGCCTACGGATCCGTCACCACCTCCCCCTGGTGTTCCAAAAAAGAGATTGTACGGGTGGCCTCCCATTCTTTAACTCTAGCGGCAAGAAGTTTACTTGGCAAATCCCCTTGTAAGAGATACTCAGCTTGAATCCCTTCTGCTCTAGCCTCCAGTTTACTAAATAAAATCTCTGTCATCTCACCTCTTAAGTCCTGAAGTTCCCAATCCACCTCCTCACTAGATCCCTCCAGGGGAGTAAGAGAGTTAATGGCTCCCCATATAAATTCCTCCCTGGCTTTTCTCATCCTATTCCTCCTGATAGTGAGGGTCTGGGCTACACTAGCATACAAAACTTTACATGTGGGCCAAGCTAAGGCGCATATTGTCAAGGAAGGAATCTGAGTTAGGATAATATCCTTAGAGCTTCCTCCAGACGAGGTAGCATATTATAGTCCAGAAGAAGGATTCATCCAGTCTCCATCTGAAGGGCTTCATTTGAGCGAGTCCACTGCCAAGAGAGCAATTGGAAGTGGTCAGATAGAATTCTACCATAAACCAGCAAACTCTTAACCTCGGAGGGCCTCCTGATTTACCAAAAAAAAATCAATACGTGTTTGGATTTTATGAGCCCCAGAATAAAAGGTCATATTGCAATCCCCTTGTTTAATCGTCAGAAGGGGTCCGTCAAGCGCAGCAACTTCAAGAATCTAGCCATTGCTATCTCTGCGCGGAGGCAGCTTCCTAGAAGGGTATCCTATCGAGAGAGTTGTTGGAACAGAGATTCCAATCCCTGCTATTATTAAAGAGTGGGATGAGAGGCTGGATAAATCCTGCTCCAGCGTAACAAAAATCTGGATTAGGTGGAGTGGGACCATAAACAAACTATTGATTAATAACCTCCCAAAATGGTACCCGTTACAAAGAACTCATGGCGTCCTCCCTATTGATATCGCAAAGTGAGCGGACATCCCTAGCAATCAAAATAACGCCACACCCCTGAAGCTTTGGCATTCCCCTCTCCAAAAACTTGACCCACCTAAAGCTTCCTCAACAACGGCAATTCCTCCTTAAGCAAGTGGGTTTCCTGCAAGAAAGCTATTTGAACCCCCAGTTTTGAAACATGCTTTAAAACAACTAACCTCTTCTTCTTCCCTCTGAGACCTTTGACATTCCAAGATAGCATATTAAGCGTAAACATCAAGGCATACTATACCCCTTCCTGTCGCCCAACCAAGACTGCCAATGTGGACAAGTATGCAGACTGGACTCTCTCTCTTCCCCCTCCCCCCAACCCCTAACCCATTTAAACAACCCCCGATCCTTGATCGCCCTCTATCAAGCGTCAAACACAAAATAGAGCCAGCCAACAAGAAGCGTGCCTAAGCCCCCAAATCTGTGGTAAGATTAAACAAAATTACTTGTCTCCTCTACAGAAAAAACAAAACCAAAATATAAAATATAACAATCCCCTTCTCCCCCAGTTCAAAATTGCTCCAGTGTCCTCCCTCCCCATGTGAAGATCCTCAAGTCCATAGCGGGCAAAAAGATGCGAGCAGGAAGCTCAATCATTCAACATAGCCAAGGTGCAGCAAAGAAGTCATTTATAGGCAAAACAGTTCAGATCTCCACTGTATCCAAGAACACCTTCTGCCTTGGAGACTCAAGTTGCCGCTCTAAATAAATCTGGAAATTCAACTTTCAGTCCCTCTGCAGCATCCCTCGCTGTCCAGGAATCTCCGATCTCCTGTCTGGAGCTGACCACCAAAGTAGCTGGATGCTGCATGAAACTTCCTCCTGCAAGATACAGCTTTTCTTAATATCCACATATTCTCTCTGCTTCTCCCGAATGGCCGGCGTCTGGTCCTGGAAAAGTCAAATTGCAGCTCCATTCCAGTGCAGATTCTTAAGAGCTCTCACCTTCATAAGGACATGGGCCTTCTCCCTATGATTCAGGAACCTCATTATAATAACCCTGGGGCGAGCCCCAGGGGGAAGAATCTCCCTTAGAGAGCGATGAGCCCTCTCAATATTATCGCCTCTCCGTGAGGGCGCTGGGCCCAAGACCTTAAGTAATAGCCCCTGGATGAAGGAAATACAGTCCGAGCCTTCCAATCACTCTGGCAAGCCTGCCAAAATTAAATTATTTCTCCGACTACGGATTCTTGATCATCCACCCTTTCTTCAATTTTTGACTTGTCTCCTCAAACCACCAGCTCCTGCTAGTGAGCTGTCATCTTCTTTTCTTGTGAGGAGGTTCTGGCTTCTAAGTCCCTCTATCCTCATTGCCAGGGCATTCAGAGCAGCTTGATTGTTGAGAAATCTGCAACCAGGCCTCGCAGCAGAGATTTGATTCGGCTAAGTCATCCGGAGGAGACTGGCCTTTCTCCTCCACAGTATGTGTCCTGCTCTTCTGGCACAGGTGATAGGGATTTCAGGCGTTTAGAGGCGGTAGCTCGGCGATCAGAAAATTGAGGGGCTTCCGACTCCATGGCGGCGATATGGCGCCTGAAAATTTAAAGACGTCACACGAGTATCCACTCCTGCAAGCACGCCAGGAGAGAAAGCGCTAAAACGCCAAACCAGACAGTGTTTTCACCGCCCTCACGACAAACGGAGACGTTTAATAAACTTATTTAGATCGGGCAGGCCCAGGAGCAGCACTCAGTACGTCCGCCCTCACTTAGCTCATCACGTGATCGTCCAACTTCCTGTTTTCTACTGGTAATGACTCTCCCTATGAATCCCAGTGTCCCCCCAGCCCTCCTTACTGCCTTCTCACATTGCTGGCCCACCTTTAGGTCATCTTGTATGACTACCCCCAGGTCCCTTTCCATTTTTGTTGTTGTCAGTATCTCACCCCCCATTGTGTACTCTTGCCCTGGGTTTTTGTTTCCCAGATGCATTACTTTGCACTTCTTTGCATTGAATCTAAGCTGCCATACATTTGACCATTCCTCCAACCTTGCCAAGTCCCTTTTCATCCTTTCCACCCTAACTTGAGTATCAACCCTGTTGCAGATAATTTTGTTATCTGCAAAGAGACATACCTTCCCTTCCAGTCCCTCTGCAATGTCACTTATAAAGACATTAAAAAGGACCAGCCCCAGTATTGAACCCTGCGGTACCCCACTAGTAACCCTCCTTTCTTCACTGTGGACTCCATTTACTACTACCCACTGTGTCCTGTTGTCCAGCCAGTGTTTTACCCAGGCTACCACCCTGGGACCCACTCCCAGGCTGGCTAATTTGTTTATTAATGTTTTGTGCAGGACTGTGTCAAATGCCTTGAAAAGTCTTGGTAGGCCATGTCCAAAGCCCCTCCCTCATCTACTACTTTGGTCACCCAGTCAAAGAAATCAATTAGATTTGTCTAATGTCCTGCTGTGAGTCCATGCTTCCTCAGGTCCTGTGCCCCCCTGGCCTCTAGGTACTCAACAATTCTTTCCTTCAGAGGTGATTCCATAATTTTCCCTACCACTGAGGTCAAACTGACAGGTCTGTAGTTTTCTGCCTCTGTCTTGCTCCCACTTTTGTGAAAGGGAATCACATCTGCCCTTCTCCAGTCCTCAGGTACCACACCATCCTCCCATGATTTATTAAAAAGGGTAGACAGTGGTGTTACTAGTTCTTCCCTTAGTTTTTTTAGAATTCTGGGGTGAATTCCATCAGGCCCCATTGCTTTATCCACCTTCAGTTTTAAGAGTTCTTTCAGAACCCTTCCTTCTGTGAAAGGAGTAATATCAACCCCCCTATCCAGAGTGCTTCTATTGACTGGATTTGGTATCTCCCCCTGCTTTTCCACTGTGAAAACCGAGCAGAAATATTCATTCAGCACCCCTGCTTTTTCACTGTCACTTTCTGCCCAACCACCTTTCTCTTTATTCAGCCTCAGTATCCCTGCCTTCATCTTTCTTTGCTCTCTAATGTGCCTAGTGCAGTTTCCATGCACATTCGTAACTTCGAGAATTTGTAATATTTTCACTCCAGATTTTCAGCCTTGCCATTTTTGCACACCTCCTTATAAACAGTACAGCTGTCATTTTTCACATACTGCCCAGAATGTGTTTTTGCACATCTGGCATGGAATGTTGTGGTCACTGTGGGAAATCAATGTTCGGGGCAGATTAAGAAAATCATAATGACACTGTCCATGACCAGAGGTCCCAAATGCTGTTATGAGGTGGGGTTCAGGAAAGGCCATGTTGAAAATTTGTAGTGCAAACACCAGCAAATGTTCTGGGTGTTAGGATAAAGTACCATAAGTGCCAAATACTACTGCAAATACTTGCAAGCGCACATTCGGCATTGACAAATGCTTGTTATTTGATGGTCCTGATAAAAGAGTTCCATCTGAGAAGTCTGCACCAGGTCAGTTATGTCAACAGAAAGGTGAAAAAAGATATGGAGACCAGTCCTTTGCAGGAATTGGTTCCTTTCTATGCTGGGTGTATGTGATAGGGTGAGAGACCCTATTCCAGTCAGAAAACTGTAACGATATTTAAAGAGGCCCTGCTGTGACAAAGCTCCTCATATGCCTCCTTTTGCTGAGGTTGTTAGTGTTGTCATGGAATTCCAGTGAGCAGTTTTTTGTAAGACGCACTCTTTCACTCTTAAGGTGGAGGCTATGTGAGAGGGTAGGTATCTGTCTAGTCCCTGGGGGAGGTTTATCTTCTCTTGCAAGGTCTGTGGACCTATAAGCAAAGTAGGGAGTCCCATGAACAAACTATTTCCTAAGCCTGTTGCAACAGCATTTTTCTATTTTTTTCCTTTGCTGTCTTGTCCTTTCTTTTTCTGGCTGTGAGATGGTCACTCACAGTCATCTCTTCCCACTAGATCTTTCACTGTTCTTTCTCTTTCAACTGCAGACATTGGGGTTAATTCTCAAAAGTCAGACATAAGTCACACCAAAGGCAACTTGCACCAATTGCTGATGTGCCAGGTATCCTGTGCCCAATTCTCTATCGGGCAGGGTCCTGATGGCAAGTCCTGTGGCTTGCGGCAAGCCTTGCAGTGCACCAAACAGAGGGCGCACCTGGACAGGTTGCTGCAAGCTGTACAGATGAAGAACCCAAGCACCCCCCAGCCCTGATCTCATGCACTAAAATCTAATGTAACCCTGGTGGTCTAGTGGACCACCAGACCCCGATCCCCCGATACATCAATATATACTATACATGGTGGTCTAGTCATCCCCCTAAGCCCTGATCACCCATAATATTTATATACCATTCCCTGGTGGGCTAGCAGACTCCCCAAGCCCTGATCTCCCTGTTATGATATATTTACAGTATATATACTATTCATTGGTGGTCCAGTGGATCCCCCAAGTCTGATTCCCCTTTACATACATATTCAACATACCTGGTAGTTTAGTGGATCCCCATCCCCCACCTGGCAATTCCCTACCACCCCGCTCCCCCAACCCATAACCCAGCTGGCGATCAGCACAGCCCACTGCTCACCACCACAGCCAGCCACTGACTGAGCTATGAATGAGCACATGATACTGTATTGCATCTTCCTCATAGCCCCTCGCACCATGCTGCAGCCCATTTTATGAGACAAGGCTGGAGCAAACCCCCTTTGCCACTAGCAGCCTGCGTTTGTTGCAGGCTGCTTTTGGGAATAGCTTGGAGTGCATTTTGTGACTCAAGGTGACACTTGCATCTTTAATCTTTGACGCAGGCACCTTGCGTCATTCTAAGTGCTTTGATAATCGAGCCCATTTTCTTTCGTCTGCATATTGAGGGTTTAAAAACCATGAATTCCCTCCCAGAAAAATAAACCCTAAGCAAAGGACCCTGTGTTCTGAAATTCAGTCAGGTGGTTGTGAATCCAGCTGATGTTAGCATTATATCAGCTAAAACACATACTAAGCAATGTGTTGAATCCTTGTAAAGTTAAGCTGTTTTCTGGTCTGAACAAACATTTGAAATACAGTTGCAGACACTTTTACCTCCCCCCAAGTTTATACCTGGGTCAAAGAACAGAGTTAAACTAACAGTTTCTGTGAAAGGACCCTGCCAAATTACAGCTGTTTCAAGCACTTTCTGTGTGCATGTGTGTGTGTTTGTTTGTTTATTTGCTTTTTGTTTTAGCAGTGTTGTAAAGAAAGAGGACATTTTTAAAGAAAGATGAAATTATGTCTCTCTTACCTGAAGCTTGCTGGTAGCTGATATCTGCATGCAGTATGACTGCTTAGGTTGGGGTTGGCCTCCTTTCCAAATTACTAATAGTTCCTACAGGAAGGCTGTCCCTGGCCACTGGGTAGTTATCAGGGTGGGAATTAAAGGATATTTACATACATAGCTATTAAGCTGTTATACCTGTTACACTGATGCTTTAAAGTGCAGACTGCGGCCTAAAGAGGTCCATGCCCTAACTGCTGTTCGTGTGCCTGCTTTGACTTTATGTTTCATCATTTGTACCTCTGTTCCAAAGCGTAATTGGATGAAGGTGGTAATCTAGTGATCAAAAGGGAGATATAAAAAACTGGAAAGGAAGATACAAAGATCAAATCTGCTCAATAACTGCCAAGCCTTGGCAGAGGTAAGACCTCAGTCCCTCTTCTGCTGCTTCCAGGAGGAGTGGAGTATCAGAGATCCAGGTGAGATGGTCTAACTGAAGGTCGCACCAAGGGGAGACTACTACTCTTATTTTCACTGGTCACTGGACTTCTTGGGCCGGATATTCAAAAGGGTTGCGCCAGCGCAAGTCCGAAACTGCGCCATACTGCAATATTCAGCAGGAGGCAGTTGCACCACTGAAAACATGCTGAGCAACAGCGCAATGCAAATGAAGGCATGCGCAACCGAAGGGGGTGGATCCATGCATAAAGAGCGCAATGCGATATTCAAAGGCTTGCGCAATGCGCAATAGCGGAACAGCCGGAAGGTGAGCTGACAGCGGAAATGAGCCAAGACAAAAGGCTCAAGGAAGAGGCACAAGAACGCTACAGGGATGCCAAGCAAGCCAGGGAGAGAGAGAGAGAGAGGCAGCAAGAGGGAGAAAGAGGGCAGGCCAGGGAGTGTTCAGGCAAACATAAGCAAGGGAAGGTGTGTGGGCCACAGGCTGCAGAGGCCAGCAGGTGTACCCGGTGCAGTGGAGGTAGCAGTCAGGACAGCGGGGGCAACAGAGCAAGATCAGTCAGGGGGGGACACAAGCCAGGGAGATGGACAGTGCCAGCTTCCACATGGAAGCTGTAATGAGGGTGAGAAGGCATGCTGCAGGGGGACATGGCCGTGGAAGGGCCCGTTGGCGGTACACCCCCAACAGGCAGTACCGTGCCCGCATCAGCTTTGAGCTGTACACGGATGTAGAGATCGTGGGCCAGTACCACCTGAACAGGGCAATACTGAGGCGGCTCTGTGAGTTGTGCAGTGATGTGATGCAGGCACCCTCACGACGGAGTCACGCTCTGTCAGTGGAGACCAAGGTGATAGCCTGCATGTGCCTGCTCACCACGGGCACCTTCCAGATGCCAACAGGGGACACCACAGGCATCACACAGTCGGCCACGTCACACATCCTCACCCAGTTCCTCAGCGCACTGCTGCCACATGCTGCGGAGCATCCATTTCCCCAGCACATGGCAGGCGTACAACAAACATGCAGGAGTTCACAGGGTGCTACATTATGCCTGGTGTGCTAAGGCGATAGACTGCACCCATGTGGCTATTGCACACCACCTGGCCCGATGGGGCCACCTACAGAAACAGGAAGGGCTTCTCGAGTGTCAACTGCCAGGTGGTGTGTGATGCCAGTGGGCGCATAATCAATGTCTGTGCCACACACCCTGGTGGAGCACATGATTCCTTCATATGGCATCAGTCCGCACTGTGCCATCGATTCGAGAGTGGGAACATCCCCACAGGCCATCTAGTGGGTGAGTACACATGTGGGAATGGCAACGTTGGGTCAAGGGTAGGAAAGCCACAGGTGCCATGATAGTGGCATACAGGGATGTGGGCGAAATGGACCTGAACATGTCAGTAATCACCACCATCTCCACACAGGTGACTGCGGATACCCACTCCAACTCTGGCTGCTCACACCCTACTGGTGCCCCATGACCCCATCGCAGCAACGCTACAGTGAGGCACATGCCGCCACATGCAATATCATAGAGCGGGTGTTTGGGATGCTTAAGGCACAATTCCGATGCCTAGACACCTCTGGCGGTGCACTACAGTACAGCCCCTCAAAGGCCTGTGCGATATTCCTGGCCTGTTGTATCCTGCACAACATGGCCAAAGACTGTGGGATAGCTGTACAGGTCGAGGAGGGGGACAGCGATAGGGACACCGGTGATGCTAGTGATGATGGTGATGAGCAGCCCCCCCTTGGACGGCGGGACCCCCGACTGATCCGGCAGGCCCAGCTGCACCGGGACACCATCACGGAGGAGCATTTCGCACGACACAGGTAAGTCAAGGGGCCATGTCTAACCAACACTGTCTAGGCGCAACCCACAGGCACACAGGGTAACACACCAGGAGTGCAAGACGGCAAGGGGAGTGGAAGGGTCCAGGTGCACAAACACACCATCAGGGAGGGGTGAATAGTTACGTGCTATATGGACACACACACACACACACTAGGCACAAAGCGTACATGGGCAGGTGCACAGCAGAGCAGGAACAAACATGGCAAACACAGATCCATGGACCACCCACACCACCTGTACTGTCCAAGTACGTGTGTCAGAAGCTGGGCACCCTTGCACCTTGGTGTACAGTACAATGCAGGCATCATCATGCACACGCACCTGTGGACAGCAGTCGGGTGGGTGTGCAGGTGGTCCGATGTGTGTCGGCGTGTTGGGCAGGGCACCCACCAGTGCACTGCCCACCATGACACACATTGCACACAGGGCAGCACCAGACAGGGCCCGCACTGGGAGACAGGTCAGTCCGGTGGCACTGTGCCATGGCCACCTTGGATGCATGGGTGGCCCTGCCGTGACCCCAGCAGCACTGGCAGGCTGAGCATGGGCCACATGGGGTGGCACCGACGTACCACCAGGGGTCCCACTGCGCGAGTGCGACCTCGCCCACACAGGGGTCTGCAGCATGCCAAACATACCTGCACCAGGTGTGCTCGGGATGCCCACAGCAGAACCCGGTGTCGACAGGCTGGGTGTCGCACAACACCGGGAATGTGGAGTGGAGAGCGTACTGTGGGGTGTGCAGTACAGGGGCACCTGACTGTGTGCCCAATGTGGCCACGACACCAACCACTGCCTGGTCAGCCTGTCAATGGCGGCCGTCACATCCATCCGCATTTGGACCATCTCTGCAAGGATACTTGCATTGTCCATGCTGTGCCACTCCACAGCCATGCACAGTGCCTCCACGGACGTTGCAACCCGCATCTGCTACTGTACTGATGCCCGCAGCAGGTGGGTGTGCTCGTCAAATGGGTCGTCTGCCTCATCAGCAATCTCTCCCCCCAGGGTGTGGAAGGCCCTGATGCTCAACACCCCTTGAGGGTGGGCGCTGTTCACCAAGACCAGGTATGGCCATGGCAACAGGCGGTGTGCATGGGCCACCACTGAACCCTGTACCCCCAGACCTGGTGGGTGACTGCTGCTGCTGCTTCCCCAACTGCTGTGCCCCAGGGTCCAGTCGTTCCACCGCTGTGTCCGCAACAGTGCCAGAGGCCTGCACAACCACCAGTGCTGCCCCACCGGTGCTGACAGGCACAGCCTGGGACTGTGCTGACGTGCTGGCACACATGTTGGAACCAGCTAGGTCCAGGGGCACGTGCTGTCCTGCTGTGTGTCTGTCAAGTGACACACACATGTCACTGCCCATTTCAGTCCTTGCATCATCAATGGTGCAGGTCCGTGCAACAGCCACAGTCACAGCGTGCTGGCATGCCTGCATGCCAGACTGCTGGGACACAAGATGTGCACCCCCCACACCTGACTCACTGACACCCGAGATGGCAGCCAGGCGTGCACACTGCTGCAGAGCAAGCCGGCTGGATGTAGAGGTGGATGGACCCTCCTCCAACTCCGGCAGGTCATCCACACCACTTGGACCCACCACCACTGTCCCATGCAGCCGCACAGGATCTGTAACAGAAAGTGAGAACATGTTAGTGCATGTGATCACCTTCCCCCACCACCACCACTACCATGTCATACCGTGCAGTGCTGGGCTTCCACCTGTCTGGAAGCCACCTCCAGGTACACCCTCGATGGCACTACACTGCATGGATGCGGCCAGACAGTCCTCCGCTGGGGTCAGCTGCACCACCTCTGGCTGGCCCCCACCTGTGGCTGTGCGCGCCGCCCTGAGGGCTGCCACCTTCTCCTTCACCCATCGTTTGTCGGTCCCCATCTTCTTTTTGCATTCCTGCACGGAGTGCTGGTGGCTTCCATGCAGATTTACGGCACGTGCTACCTCCACCCATGCAGCAGCACAGGCCTGCAGGGTGCCCCACCGTCTACTGAGAAGTGGCTCCTCTTCCAGGTAGGCCTGGAAGAGTGCCTCAGTCTCAGCCTTCGTGAAGTTTGGCCTCCCCTTTCGCCCACCATCATCGTCATCACTCAGTCCTTGTTCAGCCATTTTGGTCTGTATGGGTGGAAGTGGACACCTGTCACTGTGCAGTTGACAGCATTATCCCATGAGCATAGCCCAGAACATCACACAGCATGCAACTCACCTCTCAGCTGCAGTAACCGAATCTGGCCACCGCAGACCACTGTCGCACATTTATAGCGCAATGCATGCAAATTAGGTGTGGAGCAACTTTAATGAGATGCAAATCGCGCCACTGCGCCTTTGAATGGCGGATCAGTTGATTTGCATATGTTGGCTGAATATTGCGCTGTTGCACTTTGCGCAATAGGGTTGATCCTGCTGAGCCAATGGTGCATGTCTGTGACTGTGCAGTACACCACATTGCGCATGCCCGGGTAGCTTACACAGGCATTTGCCGCGCTGCTGATGTGCTGTGCTTGATGAGCAGTGCAGGACATGGCCACCATTGTGCCAGTGGTGCTGCAGCACTGGTCACCTCATAGCGCTGTGGTACAACTATGCAATAGTACACTGTGGCACTGGCACACAGGTGACCGGTTGCACAGGACTTGTAGACGTCCAATGGCGCTGTGCGTGGCCTTGCGCCACAGACCCCTGACCTTGAGCCCGACCTTTGCCCCCTGGCGCTGTTCATCTGGCATGTGTATGGCTCTGTCGCGTTGTTCGGTGACAGCATGATGTGAACCGATGGCGCTATAAGAACAGCGCGATAGGAACTAATGGTGTTCTATTGCGCAACATTTCCACGTGGGGTTGCCGCGCTGCAGGGCGCCATATTGCCTACTATACAACTCCAGTAATGGCATGCAGGAGAGCTCCACAGTGGAGTCCGTTGGAGGTGGCCAACCTGGTGGCTGTGGTGAAGCCTCACTTTGGGCCACTGTTTGGGGGAGAACCCCTCAACATGGCACGCACCCATGTGTGGCAGCAGGTGGCCACTGCACTGGAGCAGGTCATAGGGTGGTGCAGGATGGCAGAACAGTGCAGACACCGCTATGGTGACCTCCGCAGGAGGGAGCAGGCACTGCTGGAACACCTCAGGTCCTGTGCCAGGAGGGGCATTGTGCCTAGGCCAGGTGAGTGACCCATCTATGCACCTGTATTGTCCATAGGGGTGTGACTGTGTATTGGTGGCGGTGCATGGGGGAGGGCTCTACCACGGTTGGCTGTGTCAGTGTGTGCAGGTGTGTGATGCATGGGTCTGGCTGTGTGGGCAGGCACACTCACTGGGGCAGGGGGCTGTCTGCTTTGGGTTCACACTGATGTGTTTCTCAATGTTTGTCCCCCACAGGCGTGGAGGAGCGGAAGCAGGCCCGGGCTGAGGAGGGCCGTGGCGGGGCACAGGTGGCAGCCAGAGGTGGCATGATGGTTGGGCCACAGAGGCAGCAGCAGGAGCAGCAGCAGCAGCCACAGCTGCTTGATGAGGGTGAGTGTAATTACATCATGGATGCTATTGCATGCTAGTGGGGGGGGCATGACCACCAGCCATGGACAACACAACCATGCACGACACAGGTGACAGTCATCACTGTCCAGTGTCACTGCATGTCTGTGTGTGCGTCACTGGTGGTCCATGCATGCACTGGGCACATGGCTGTGAAACTAGCATCCCACCACGTAGCCACATCACTTGACAGCCTTGGTTGTGCTGTGATGGACATGGGCAGTGTGTGTGTGCAGTGGTACACATAGCTGGTGCTGCCTGGTTGGGCATGTCTTGTGCACGGTCACTGTGGGTGGGTGCATACCATCACAGGTGCAGGGCACTTGGCTATATGCCTTGCATGATGGGTGGGGTTCAGGGATATGGACAGTCACAGCCATTGACTCTGTTCCCTTGTCCTAGGTATCCAACTCCTGCGACGCATGGAACATTCCCTACAGTGACTACGTGGGTGTCAATTGCCACTCTTGACATTCTCGTCGAAATGCAGCGCCATGGCATGAGGCACCGTAGGAGGCCCCGGGACCAGCAACGGGCAGCAGGAGGGCAGCCTGCCAGGTGCTAGCTGCGCATCATCTTCCCGCTTCACCCATCTCTCACACCCTGCCTTTCCTCTCCCAGTTGTTCACCCCTACTCCTTACCCACCCCTACCTTGTACCCCTACCCCCCCTGTATTGTAAATATGTAAATAGTTCTGTTTGTTCCTTTTGGTGTTGTACATTTATTGGTTTGAATATATATATATATATATGTATTTTGTTATGAATACTGTGGTGGTCTCTGATTTGCAGCTGGCTATGGGTGCTCAGTTGCAGTGGTGTGCATGACATCTGGGGTGGTATTGTCCTGGGTGTGTGTGTGTGTGTGCTTGGGGAGGTGTCTCCGGTGCGGGAGTGGCTTTCAGTCAGTCTTGCCGTCTGCTGCCACCCACTGCTGGGTGCTCATGGTGGGTCTGGCTTGTATGGTTCTGTGGTACACGAGGTTGCAGTGTGCTGGGGGGGATGCATGGGGATTCCTGCAGTGACAGTCACTGCACATGGGTGGTGTCTTGGGGTCACAGTGCAGGGTGTGCTATACACAAGGGGGGGCTGCTGTGCACTGTGATTGTCGACCTCCTATGTGTGGCAGTCTCAGCCTGCCAGTGGGTGTGCTGGGGCAACATGGCCCTGCTGTGCTTTGTTGGCTTGTCCCCATGGGCCGGTGAATATTCTGTCCCTCCCCCAGTGATGCTGTGCTTAGGGTGTGGGGGTATATTGTTAGTTCTGCAGTGTGTCCCTGTGCCCATCTGTGGCATGGGTGGTGGGCCCCAGCCTACCTCCCTGGTTGTGCAGTTCCATTGCTCTGCTGCTGGGGGGCTCTCTTCTTGCGCTATGGCACCTCTGGACTGCTCAGCTGGGCTGGCCTTGTTGTGCTATGGCACATCATATCTGCTCAGCTTCCCCTTCCTGGTTGCGCTATGGTGCAGGTTGTGCGATATTCAGACGTTGGCTGGATGCACAATTGGCCTTGCTCCATGTTTGAATATCGCGTCTAGTGCGCATGTGCGCAATGGACTTGTGCTTGCTCCTGCTCTTGCGCACATTGTGAGCGCAGTTTGAATATCCGGCCCCTATCCTACAATTGAAGGTGTGATGGACTTTTATGTTACTGACTTTTTATTCTGAATTATTTTAAGTGTGATGTATTGCCGGATTATGAGCGCTCCTTGACTATGACCACACTGAGGTGTGTTGCACCATATAATCTGTGTCCTCGCCTTCCTTCTGCACCCTCAACCCCATGACACTGTGTTGGTGGAACCCACTGCCAACCCCCTCCAACCAAGGTGCACTGCTGTGTGGCAGCTGTTTCAGTCATGGCCTGCCAGGCTCACTTCTGAACCTGGGTAGTTACCATGGCAGCACAACACTCTGCTTCTGGGTCATTGAGGTGGCCTCAAAGTCTCATTTTACCAGTCAACAAACCTGACAAAATAGAAGATACATTCTTCTGCTGTTTTAAAGTTATAGGGCTTTAAAATTCTGCAGTTTACATGATTGCCAAATATAATTTCAAAATTTCTGACAGTTTGTAGGCTTATATGTCAGTCACCTTTAAAGACAGAGATTTGAAACTTGGTATACTTCTGTTAGTACATTGGTAAAGTCATCATGCCACATATGGTGCAGTGTGAACAAATACTTGTGACATTAGACAGAAATAACTGAAATTACAATTTTGGCAAACTTTCACAAACGTTTCATGGAAATTTTGTGACATTTTGTGGAAGCAAAATCATAATTTCAGCAGAATTCTACCAGTTCAAGATACATTTCAGCAGCCTATGCCCTGACTCCTGAACAAGAAATGATTAAACAGTGGTAATTGTACTGTACTATTGCTGCTGCTGCCACACTGCACTGTGCTGTGTGTGAATTCCACCACCACCGTTTTTGTAATTCATTTCAGGAGAAGTGGTGCAAAAAGCACAATATACATAAATTCTGTGCTCTCAGAATTTTTCTAAATGACCAGAAAAACTGTGTCAAGCTGCTGCTGCTGCTGCTACATGGTACTGTGATGTATGTCAGTCCCACCAACACAGTTCTTCTAATGCTTTTTAAGGGATGAACTTTAGTGCCCAGAAATTCTCATTATAATTAATTTTCCTCTCTGGAAATTTTCACATAAGGAAAAAAACATGTGATGGGCTCCTAAATTAATATGCTGCTTCTACACTGTATGAGTCTCCCTCCACAGCACCTGTCATGATGAACTGTGAAATTCTGGATATTTTCTCATGAAATGGTAACACTTGTTGGGGGCACAGATCCAGATGATGATCTTTGAGTACTGCTGTGTGTACTACTGTACAATGAAATGCAAATATTTGTATGTTAATATGTCCCCCGGAGCCACTCTTTTTGTATGAGTGGTTTCATGTGCATTCGACTTGACCAAGAACAGCATAGCTGTTCTTGCTCAAGCTGAAGGCAAGTAAAACCACTCTGATACAGCAAAGAGTGGTGATAGGGAACATATTAGTATATTATTGATCAAGTGTGATTGAGTGAAATCAATAATATAATAAAACAAATTAAGTTCCCTGAATGTGCCCATTTCCAGAGCACCTGCGCGTGAGATGCTCTTCACAGAATAAGAATATCTCCCGCATGGAGGAAAGGAGCTCTCCAATTGGTCAGAAGCACTCCATTGATCTATAATACTTTCTATTGTTTGCTTTCTGGCTGTGGGCATGGTGGGTGGAAACAGTGTCTTTCTAATCATCGTTTGTTCCTGTTTCTCTCTATTCAGGTATTTATCACTAGGGTGTAAATTTATGTGATTTATATGCCAGACCCTTATCGTGGATTTGTTCTTAGTGGGTAATGACATCTCAGAGACACAGTTACAGTGTAAGCAGTTTATTAACAGCTATGACAAAATACAGGGGCAGTATGCATACCACCCTGGGAGCAAGGGCAGCCCCACCATCTGCAGTCTGGGCTCCACTCATCTGTGACCCAAAATGATCCTGTATTTATACAGTATTTCATGAGCAGGGATATTGTTTCAGCTTCCCTTATTTACATACAAAATAAGCACTTTTTCAGTACAGAACATCAGCAGCTTCAGCTTGTGTGATGTCAAACTAGCTAACCTTGGTTTACTTACAGTGGTAGAGAACAATACATTCTTGTCTCCTGCATGTGCACATCTCCTGACCGTACTTGTCTACACCCAGCATGGCCAGTAAAATTAAGTCTCAGTAAACTAATTATAGCAACATGTACATAAATGGTACTCAACAATTCTAAAAGGCACTTGGCACTAGTAAACTAATAACTCTAATAATGGATTTTACTAAAACCTAACCTATAGCAAGCAGCAAATAAATTTCTATCCTTAGTAATACACATATAGGGAATGCATGTATGACAATGCATACATGACAAATCACAAGTGTATGCTAGCAAGGGTGATGAAATCACGTTGCTGCATGAGTCTGTCCCAGGTCTGGTTATTTCATTTAGCAATGTTTTCTACTAGAGAAGGTAAGTATTCATCGTTACTATTTTTTTTATTTTGCTTTTAAATTCTTAACTGTTATTTTTATGTCACTCTCTGTTTTCTGCTCCTGTTTCTCTTGTTTCAGGTATTTTGCAGCTGTGTGAAAATGGAGAATAAGAAAGTAGCATCAGGTTAATTATTAGTAGTCACGCTGGATAAAGAAGACAGGTTGACTTTAATAAGACCACACTCAGTGGTGGAGAAGCTGGAGGTGGAAGACGAGTCTGAGCATGAGGCTGTAACACTGGCCACATCAACAATCTGGTAGAGAACATGGTGATAGCATGCTTGCTGGAGAAGGCATTCATGACAGAATTAAAAGAGACCTGTGAATACAATACAGAAATTATTTAGTCTTTAGTACACACCCTATTATGTGCCACCCATAAAAGGAAACAAAACATTTAAAACTAAAAAAATAATACATTTTGGAAAGGATACTTACCATCACATCAGTGATGGTCATGTCTTGAAAAGGTATGAAGGTGTCCCAGACAGAGGAGGTGGAGGAGGAGAAGTCTTGCTTGCTGGATGAGAAGGCAGTAGGAAAGGAGACCTGAGAAAACAAGAGAAAATTATTTAGACTGTACTCATATAGCCACTGTGGGTGACCACTCGGATGGTATATATGTTGTCCACTTCCAGTTTTACTAAACTTTTCACCCGTGGAAAGAAAAGCAAAATTATTTATCCTCACTTGGCCACCATCGTGGTCACATGATATATCCATTGATCATGTGATCAACTGTTTTACTAAGCAAGCAAGTGAGGGAGCATTTTGATTCACTAGAAGGTGGCCAGCCATGTGGGGAGGGGTTGTGTTGATCACCCTCCCACACCTGGGGGAGGGTTAATAAAAAGAAATATGGGTGTTGGGAGGGAGAAAGTTGGGAGGTGGGTGCTGCTGCTGGAGTGGGGGTTATTTCTTTCTTTCTTTCAGGACCTAAAACATGAAAGAGCTAATAGAGATGGCAGCTGGCTGTGGAGCCAGGTGAGTTGTGCCAGTTTTCCATCGTAGAATCAGTTTTTAAACTTTAGATTGTGAGTGCTGGGGGCGAGGAGGGTGGGTGGGGGAATGGGGTTCTGTATCTTTAAACTGTTGGTCTTTGAAAGAGGGTGAGGAGTGTTTTTTACTCCCCCCACAGGAACACAAATAATTAATACAAATATCAAATTTCATATATTTGGAGACCTGAATATTCAGAAGAATATTCCAAATAAGGTTTTTGCCCACCCTTATTCAGGAGCATCACTCTACCTCTTTTTCTTTTCCAGTTACCATAGGGGATCCAAATTATCATTCCTACAACGCCGATATGGTACTGCACCTGAGCTCTGTTATATACATCTTTACTTTCTCTGAGCTTTCTCTCCCTCTCATCATCTTTAGTCAGAGACGAATGTTTCAATTTAGTCATGTCTGACTGCACAGCAGTCAGATCTGCCTCTTCAGGCTCTGACTCACGGTCAAGCTCCACATTGTCAGCAGGAAATAATGAACTATAACCAAGAGCAGGCTCAGTGCCATAACCACCAGGAGTCACAGGGATGTCAACAACCTCTCCTAAACCACTGTGTTGAGCCAAAGACTTTGCTATGTGTTGGACTGCTCATCTTGTCACTGTCTCCCCCAGCCCCCACCAGCATGGATGCCATAGATGTAGCACCGAAAAATTTGGCCATACTAATGCCACCATCACTGCTGCCAACTACTCTTTTACTACTACTTTGGCCCCCAGAGCCCATAGATGATGTTGCTGCAGATGTAGTTATTTTACCTGCAACACTCTTTTGCCCCACAGAAATTATGCACTTCTTTGCTACTTCCCCAGTACAGAACTTCTGCACTTCTTTGCTACCTCCCCAGCACTTCTCCCTTTACTCTGCATCTCTTCACAGTCGTTTTATGCATTTCCATTTATAATACTGAAGGGGAAAAAAAACTGTAGTACAACTAAATAGCAGCAGCAGACAACATCTACACCAAGGGTTTAACAGTGTGAACTGAGCAAATTAGTTTACTGAGCTAATAGCGGCTACAGTAAAACCACCAAATGAAAACGTTTTTTATTTTTATTATATTTTTAACATGACAGGGATTCACAAGACACCCATGACAGGTAAATAACAAGGTAGTATGAGTGATAAAACACCACCACTTCAAAAACTAAACAAAATAACTACAACTAATAGTAGTCAAGCACTTCTCTATCACCATATCTGTTCAAATGAGGAAGACAGAGACACACATCTGGCTATGTTGAAAAACACCTTTATTGAGCAAGGACACTGTTCCAGAGAAATTGACAGGACAATAGAACATGCAACATAAGTACCAAGGCAACAACTACTTCAGTATAAGGAAAAGATAGCTACCAACAGAATGCCCTAGTAGTCACATATCATTCAGGCCTTGAACTTCTACGTAAGATTATTAAGGACCTCCATCCAATATTTCATGAGGCTGAGACCCTTAATTGCATTTTTAAGGAACTACTGTACCACTACTATCTTTTAAATAACCAACAAACTTAGCCAGCCTAATTATTAGGAGTAATCTTTCACCAGAACAGAACACCAAGACATTAAATGGTACATGACACTGCAATCAATGCATCTGTAAGACTTGTGAGCTCATTTCCACTTCGGACTGTGTGGTTACATCACAAAACAGACAATTCAAGGTACAGGGGAATTATTCATGTGCATCACGGCATGTTGTTTATTTCATTCACTGCAAGAGATGTCTACAAACAGGTTATGTTGGAGAGACAAGCCAGCCACTCCACTCTAGGGTGAACTCGCACAAACGTAATATTAATCTGAAGATGACTGAAAAAACAGTGAGGCAACACTTCTCTCGGCCTGACCACTCAATTTCAGATATGTCAGTAATGATCTTAAAAGGAAATCTCAAAAGTACACAATAGAGACAGGCTTTTGAGATCAAACTTATTTTACTTCTCAATATGGTAGAAGATGGCATGAACACAGATTTAGGGTTTGTGCCACATTATAGGACTTAACATCCACAGACCTTCTCTTCATAGGACAGACATATTATAGAACTTCAGCATCTCCTTGTGTGTGTGTGGGGGGGGGTTATGTGAGTGTGGTGGGTGTTGTGATTGCTGTTACATTGAGGTGGGCTTCTATTCAGATACATGAAGTTACAGAGCGTTAAAACTCTTAATTCATACACATAATGAATATTGATTCCTTCTTATTTATTATTTATCTTCCCAGAGGGTGAGGTTAATTCCATTGGGTCTTATTCAGATTCCCTAGCCTGTTACTGTACAAACAGTAGTTTTATTATGTACGGTCACATTTTTGAACTCTGAACATATTGGGGTTCATGATCTCATTTGCATGAGGTCCTTGACAGATCAAATTACATTAGGCTAATATTGTAGTGGTTTGTGGAAATGAAGGTATGCTAGGACTCTTATCTTACATACATACGGTACATTTACTCCTAGTTACCTTACCCTTGGGAGGGTGGAAATTTTATTTAATTGTGGTTCTATTCAGAATCCTTGGATTGTTACAGTACAGATAGTAGTATGGTTATACAGTGTTGCGTTCTGAACTCTGTACATATTAGGATACATGATCCCTTTTACTCGGAATTTCATGACAAGTTTAATTCCTTTAGAGCAACAATTGCAGTGATTGATGTGAATGATGGTGCATTAGGACTCGTGTATGTGTGTGCGTACATGTGTATGTGCTTGCATGCATGCGCATGCATGTGTGTGTGTGTGCATGCGAGCACATGTGTGTATAGGTATATATCTCCTTAAAACTAGTTATCTTCCCCCCGGATATGGGGGTGGAGTGGGGGGGGAGAGAGAATTTAGTTACTCTGATTTCTTACTCAGATTCCTTAGACATTTTCAGTACATCAAGTTGTTATATTATACACTGAGGATTTACTGAAATCTGTACATATCAGGCTGCATGGTCTTAATTTCTCGGTGGTACTTGACAAGCAGTTTTTTGCTTGCCACTTATACTGCCAATCTATATTATCATTTATAAATTCCTGTTACTACACTATAGGCCTTAAGGTTTATGGGGCATAATAACTAGTCTGAGAGTTTTACATTTCATATAGTGTGAAACTATTGCTCACTTTAGGTAAACTTTACTGTTTACTCCTTGTATGCCATATATTGATACCTTTTATAGTTCTTTTTTGTGGGGCTTGTTTTTAACTTGTAATTTTAGCATGGCTTTAATCCGGGTGGGTTTTGCTTTTCAGTAACTGCATTCTTATACACACTGTGACACTTGTAACTGGGTTTAGAAGCTCTCTGCTCGAGTAGTTGTTATCTTATTCTGAAGGTATCTCATAAGTCATTTTAATTTACGTGCAGTGCACTCCCTACATGGTGTTATGCCCTAAGCACATCTGACCTTTAGGCCCTTTCATCTGAAGGAGAACTAATACTACTCAGCTTCTCTGACATTTTCTTCTGTTATTTTTTAAAGGAGTATTTTGAGCCAATGGGATTTTTTTTTGCATGATCTGGGTGTTAAAAGTATGGAATTTTTATAAATAACTGTCATTAAGCATCAGAGGAAGGGCTTGTTGATCCAAAAGCTAAAGCACTTTGTTCTTTTTGTTACATCTATGTTGGTCCAATGAAAGGTATCAAATCATTTGCTTCTGGATCTACAACTAATATAGAAAGAGACTGACAGAATGTTTTCACTTGACCACATCAAACTGAACTACAGAAATAAAATGAGAAGTCACAGACCACAGACAAAAATAATTAATAAGAAAGACTGAGGGAAAACAAATGTTAGATATCTGCTGCACACATACTAGTGCTCACAGTAAAAATGGTTCAAAGTCACTGACCTTGCTGGGCTGCCTTGTTAACTGAAACACTTCCTCTCCCCACACAGAAGTACCTCTTCACTATACAAAACAAAATCTCTGAACTGAAAAAATCAGCTCTCAGAGTAAACAACTGAAGCATGGCAGTAAGCAGTTAAAAGAATACATCTATCGCTTAATGCTGCTATTACTCTTACTATCAGGAAATATTCACTTGAATCCAGGCTCTTACCAGCCTGCCACCATCCCGCAGAGAAATGTGGGCCAGCAAACTATTGGTTCAATCAACATCTGTAGCCTGCTGCCAAAAATGGAAAACCTGAATGCATGGATATTACAACACAAAGCTGATGTACTATCAGTGGTAGAAACCTGGCTCTCCCCAAAAGTTGCTGATGCATCAGTTTCAATCCCTGGTTTTACTGTGTACAGACTGGATCAACTTACTAAACATGGGGGTGGATGTGTGATCTACATTAGAGATAGCCTTTAGGCACTTGTACTGCCTCTACCTGATACTGGCACCAACATGCAAGTGCTAGCCACAAATGTGCTCCTCGGCATGCATAATAAAACCCTCACCATCCTCTCAGTGTATATTCCACTGGGACAGAAGTCCACAAGGCTTGACTCACTCATGAAATGCCAAGGTTCTTTGAATCTTAACACAGAAATCATGCTGCTGGGAGACTTCAGTGCCAAATTGGCTCTCCCCAGATGCCAGCCCATACAGGGATGTAGTCTCAGCTTTGCACTTCTCCCAGCTTGTAGATTCACCCACCAGGATGAACTACAAGTTGGGTACATCCACCCTACTAGATTGGGTTTTGTCTAACCGCCCAGAGCACATCTCTCAAACAACAGGGCTATCTGATGCCTGTAGTGACCACTCACCGATCCTGTTGCAATGGTCTAACAACTACTCCAAACCTCCAGCAAAAACAATAATAAATAGTGTCCTTAAACATGGGCATCTTGAACAGCTCAAAGCTGACCTCCACAATCAGGATTGGTTCTTTGTCTATTCTTCCAGGTCTGTAGACTCTGCTTTAGAACAATTCATCCAAGTATTTAATGGTGTGTGTGACCAGCATGTGCCACTAAAAAAGCACAAAATCAAAGGACATAGCAATCCATGGTTCTCTCCAGACCTTCTCAAACAAATTAAATCAAGGGATCATCTGTGGCATAGAACCTGGGCCACAGGTAAACTGGCAGATGTTCAGAGCTACAAAAAAGCCCATAATGACTGTACTAGGGTCACACAGGCAGCATAAAATCGATATTACAAGAAAGCCCTGAGGAGTTCTTGGAGTGACGGCAGGAAGTTCTGGTCAAACCTTAAAGATTTAACTGGCAAAGACTGCAAGACAGCTCCCCTCTATGTTCAGTATTGAGGGTGTACTCACTACTGATTCCGGTATCATAACTAACTCTTTTAATCAAACATTCACTGATCTCAACGGTGTACTCCCCCCAACTTTCTTTCAACTTAATAGCACTGCTCCTAACACTAGTCCTGCAGACCACTCTCCCTCGTGCCCTCCACTCCTCTTTAGAACAGTATCAACTGGTGTTGCTAGAAAATATCCGCTAAAGGTCCTAGGGAAGTCATGCTTTAGTGGCAATTCCCTCAACCTTAAATTTGTTGCTCTTACACTAGATGAGATACTGTCACCATTACCGCACATTATCAACACCTCATTCAGGTTATCACAATTCCCACAACTATGGAAAGTGGCCTTGGTCACTCCTGTTTTTAAGAGTGGAGATTGCTCCTTGCAGGGAAACTATAGACCTATCTCAATACTCCCGCCTTTATCGAAATTACTTGAAAAAATAGTTGCAGTTCAACTGGTCGAATATTCCATTCAATCACATAATCAAAAAAAGCGAAAAATAGGAGCACCTGGTGCCAACCGATGGTGCTGTGTTAATTCTAAGTCAATCAAACAGCAAAAAAAGCATCAATCGCACGGACTGTAATAAGGACACTTGATAGTGTCTATAAATTTTATTTTTACACCATGGCAAAACATCAGCCAGCAGCAAAGCAAATAGGCTGGTGCTTACATCAGAAAAACTTACGTTTCACCCAAATAACTGTTGTGCTTCATCACAGTGATCAACTACCCTCAAACATGTATATTTATACCCCCATATGTGTACCAATTAATCAGTTTATAATCAATCAATAACTAGCATCTGCATTCCTGGCAAAAAACTTGCCAGTTATGTTAATAACATTATTATCAAATCAGTCTACTACATAGATAAATCACACATGTCCCTATAAAAAACTGTAGAAATCCAGAACCATACAGATAATATGCCTTCAGGTTCTCAACTGTTTCTGTTATTGCTAGTTTACTAAAGTATATACAGTATATCTATTCATTCCCACTGTTAACAATATAGAAAGCTCATGCATATAATTAACAGATACAGAATCTTAAAATAATGAATTAGTTAATCAAACAATCACATCTGGAGACAATAAAAAGAGAAAAAAAGGGATCACAGAATCACTGGCAATAATTTGTCCCACCAATTACACACACCAAATCATATGTTAAGGAGAAACATGCAGAAATGAGTATAAAATCAATATTCTCATTTAGGCCTTTTTGTTTTCTTGCACCCAATTCAAATATCCAGAAACTTTCTCCCTGTCCAATCAGTTTTTTGATGTCCCGTCCTCTGGGCCCAAGTTTAATAAATTCTATACCAACAAAGTGAAAATTATGTTCACCTTGTGCACTAGTTTTCAGATGTTTCACTATTGCATAACTATCATCTGCTTTTTGAACTGCTTGTACATGTTTCCCCACTCTTGTTTTGAACTGTCTGGTAGTTCTTCCCACATAAGCCCCACACTCACACTGCAGCAAATATACTACCCCACTGCTACTACAGGTAATCAAATCCTTGATAACTATATTTTTCCCTGTAATAGGATGTACAAAATGTTTACAAGTGTGTACATATTTACAGTATAAACACCTGTCACATCGATGTGTGCCAGTGGGGGGAGAGGCATGAACTGTCTGTCTCAGTGGTTCTGGTCCTGGGGTAATATTTTTAACCACCATATCCTTAATGTTCTTATTTCACCCAAAAACTACTCTCTAAAAACTACTCTAGGTCCTTGCTCCACTACCTCATTTAACTTGGGCTCTAATTCCAAAATTGACCAATTGCTGGTTATAATCTCTTTAACCTTCTCTGCCCTACATGAAAAAGTAGTGACAAATGGACATACAAATGTTCTGTCCATGTCCACTCTTCCTACATTATGTGTTAAGGTTTTGGCTCTCTCCATACCCTCAATCTTTTGTATAGCCCTAGCTATACTATGGGTGCTATAACCCCTTTCAATAAATCTTTTAACTTGTGTTGCTCTTTTCTTTCTAAATTGATCCCCTTCAGTGCAATTGTGTAAAGTCCTTACTAACTGGCCCTTTGGTATATTGTATCAAACATGAGGTGGGTGGCAACTCTCATACCTCAAGAGACTGTTTCAATCAATCCCTTTTTGGAACAGAGTAGTGCAGATATTCCCCACCTCATTCCTGTATATATTAAGGTCCAAGTAATTGATGTGTGTATTATCAAGCTCATACTTAAATCATAAACAAGAAGTGGTACTCTCCAACCATTGTATAAAGTCACCAAATTCAGGCACAGTACCTTTCCAGAAAACAATGATGTCATCAATAAAGCCCCGCCACAAATCCACCTTTGAAGAGCATGAATTTGTGGCAGTGCTGTCGAGATGATCCATTTCCCAGTGGCCAACATGCAAGTTGGCAAAACTGGGAGCCATGTTTACCCCCATGGCTGTACCCCAAATCTGGAGGTACATCTGATTTTGGAACATGAAAATATTTTTTATTAATGCCTCCCTAGCTCGGTTTACTAGAAAAGAGGTGGGGGTAGACACCAGATCTACCTCCAATCCAGTATCCAAAAAATACTGGAGTGCATACAAACCTTCCTGGTGTGGGATCACCGTGTACAATGATCTCACATCAATAGTGGCAAAAAACCAATCAGCTCCCATGTCTAAATCTTCCACTAAATTAATCACTTCTGTGGAATCCTTAAGATAAGATCTAAGCTGTCCAACTAAAGGTTGTAAAAATCAGTCTAAATACATTGAAAGGGGCTCAGTGAGTCACCCTTGACCTGATGTAATAGTGCTGCCTTGGGGGTAGTCCAGTCCTTTATGTATCTTAGGTAAGTTGTAAATAACAGGGGTGACTGGGCAGTTAACCACCATAGCTTTGCATTCAGTTTCTGAAATGTAACCCTTAATGTAAACCATATTCAGACTCTCATCCATCTCTTTCTTAAAGGTCTGCACCATCCCCTTCTGTATTTTCCTATAAAATGTAACATCATGGATTTGCCGCTTTGCTTCACGCATGTAATCCTTCTTGTTCAAAATCACTATTGCCCCCCCCCTTGTCAGCTGGCCTGATTATGATGTCATCATTTTCCTTCAAATTTTGGAGAGCTTGTTGTTCCTCCCTATTACAATTCAATCTTACTGCACCAGGAATATATGGGCTATTCCTCAGTTTCTCTAAGTCCAGTTTACATTTCATAGAGAACAAAGAAATTACTGGGTTCAAAACTGGACAATACTCAGATCTAGGATTAAGACCTGTGGTCTCCAAAGTATTTACATTTTCATTTGAATCACCTTGGTATAAACATTTAAAGGTGAGATTGATTGCAAATTTATTTATATCCACACATACATCAAACCAATTGCTATCAGCTGCTGGACAAAAAGTGAGCCCTTTGCTTAATACAGAGGTTACACTATTAGTGATGCTATTTTCGGACAAGTTCACTACAGGTGTGAGAACAATATCAGTATCTCCAGTCTGTTCATTGACTATGCCATTATTAATCAAGTCAGTAGTAGGTGTGGAGGGCTTATCATCCAACAAACACTGTGCAATCAGTATTTTCTCTTGCCTCTTCCTCCACACCACCCCCCCGCCTCGTCCCCCCCGTTGATGGTTTTCAAACTGAAAGTGGGTATTCTTGGGATGCTGACTGCATCTGGTTCCCTGGTTTTGGAGTGGGAACTATCCTGATTCGGATTCCCCCGAATTCCCTTCTAATGTGGGTTCAGAATCATCTGAATCTGAGGGACCCGTTGTATAGTCAAGTACTGTTTGTTCACTGGCTGGTACCACATTAGATCCTGTGTTCTTTTTCAAAATTGGTTTAAGCCCCCCTGATGGATACTGGTCCTCTTTTTATTAGTCCAATCAAAAACTCTGTTGTTTAAATAGTCCCGTTCATCCCTGAGGAATTTCTTTTGTTTTTGCTGTTTAAGCCGAATATCATAATGTGTAACCTTATCAAATAACAGTTTATTCAGTTTCTCAAACTCTGCTGTATCAGCAAGTGTTTTGAGCAATGTCTTCACCTTACTTATAGCAGATGCTAACTGCTCTCTAATAGACTTGGCAAACTCCAGAATTAAATTAATGTTATTAATGGAGGCTTCATGCATGTTTCTATGCCACTGTGTCATAAAATCAACATTGTCAGTGACATATGATGGTTTTTGGACAATTCTTAACCCACGTGGAACTCAATTAATGACTAAGTATGCTTCCAACTTGGTTTTATGCCAGAACATCCTGCCCTTTTAAAACCAGTTTTCCTAGTTTACAGAGCATGGTTTTAATATATGACTCACCTACATTTTCGTTATTCTTCTCTGTGCTGCCAAGTAAGGGATTACCATCTCCAGATGTTGAAAAAACAAATCTGTGAAGCCTCCAACCGGTAAGCTCGGAACAAACGGGGTAACCTCAGGCGCTCTTCCCTTACTCATCATGATGATGTTGCAATACCCAGAACTGTTGCTCCATATATAGAATAAGCAAATAACAGTAAACTTGTAGTTTTCAAGTCTTCGGGTCTTCCCTGGCTCAACCTACTGTCCTGGGAACATATGCACATCATGTACCACTTAAGTTCTTGCTCCTAATCCATTATAACTGGAGATAATACCACATATAAAGTACATAGAGCACAATAAAATACTCTCCAGATGGTTGATGTAAAGAGTCCATGTTTCTTACTTCTCCCCAAAACACCCATGCTCCATTTAATCACATAATCAAAAAAGCAAAAAATAAGAGCACCTGGTGCCAACCGATAGTGCTATCTTAATTCCAAGTCAATCAAACAGCAAGAAAAGGCACCCATTGCACGGACTGTAATAACAGCACTTGATAGTGGCTATAAATTTTATTTTTACACCGTGGCAAAACATCAGCCAGCAGCAAAGCAAATAGGCTGGTGCTTACATCAGAAAATCTTATGTTTCACCCAACTAACTGTTGTGCTTCATCACAGTGATCAACTACCCTCATGCATGGATATTTATACACCCGTATGTGTACCAATTAATCAATTTATAATCAGTCACTAAATAGCATCTGCATTCCTGGCAAAAAACTCACCAGTTATGTTAATAACATTATTATCAAATCAGTCTACTACATAGATAAATCACACGTATCCCCATAAAAAACTGTAGAAATCCAGAACTATACAGATAATATGCCTTCAGCTTCTCAACTGTTCCTGGTATTGCTAGTTAACTAAAGTATATACAGTATCTCTACTCATTCCTACTGTTAACAATATAGAAAGATCATGTATATGATCAAGTGTCCTTAATACAGTCCCTGCGATGGGTGCTTTTTTCGCTGTTTGATCGAATACTTTGAGAAGTATAACTTGCAATACCTGCAGCAACACGGGTTTCGCAAAGGACATAGCACCACAACCGCACTACTGGAGTTTATGGAGTACATCCACGATTCCTTGGATCATGGATCACTTGTTGGCGCATTTTTTATCGACTTAGCAAAAGCATTCAACATGGTTAATCATGTCCTACTGGTCAAACAGCTTGCTTCAATGGGTCTAGCTGAAGATACAGTTGCTTGGTTAAAAAGCTACCTCTCAGCACGCTCACAGCAAGTTAAGATTGACAATGTGCTATCAGATAGCAGACCTGTTCTCTCTGGTGTCCCCCAGGGGTACTTACTGGGACCCTTACTGTTTAACATTTTCCTCAACAAGCTCCCTTCCACCTGTCACTGTCAAGTCCTGCTATACGCAGATGATGTCGTCCTATACACCAGTGACCCTGACCCAATGTCCTTGGAACACAAGCTGCAAGAAAATTTCTCTGCAGTTGAGAAATGGTTCAGTGATTAAAAACTCAACTTGAACTACAAGAAAACAAAAGTTATGTTGTTCTCCAGTCCCCAAAACAAACATCGAGCATACCCCCTCACCATCACAAATGAGGTTGGTACTCCCTTGGAACTAGGCCAACATTTTAAGTATCTGGGGGTCGCAAATGACAGTACAATGTCTTATGCTTGCCATATTGACAATACTGCCAAAGCAGTCAATACTCGAATTGGATTGCTTCATAGGCATACACATAGTCTAAACCCAGAGCCTCCTAATCTGGCCATCCTCAGTTCGGTGGTCTCGCTTGTTGACTATGGACTAGTAATCTATGGTTCAGCAACTGACACAGCGCTCCACCGTATCATAGTCATGTTAAGCAAAGCTTGCTGCCTCTCCACCAGCTCAGTTCATCTAACACATATATGTGACATGTATACCCAAGCTGACTGGCTCCAGTTCTCAGGCAGGCTGCAGTACCAAACCTGCCTTATGACAAAAAAGTGAGTCTAGGCCTGGTGCCCACTGGGGTACAGAAACTCCTCTCCCCCTATGAATGTTACCAACCTACCAGAAGTTCTGGCAGCATGGTTTTTAAGATTCCTCGATGTCGCACCTCTTTAGGTCAGTGGGATTTTGCCCATCGTGCCCCCAAATGGTTTAATAGTCTACCCCCTGAACTTTCCTCTTCAACTACATTAGGCCACTTTAAACACGAGCTCAGAAAACGTCTTGTCTCCTGTGCCAGCTGTGACTGTTTTCACTAGCCCTGCATTGCTTAGCTTGGTTGGAACTTATCCAACACTCCCCCTCTTATCCTATTATTTTGCACTTAGTGTCCTCACCCAATACCTGTATCCCTTGGTTCACCTAATCATTCAGGCCTGCACCTCCAATCTTTTCTCCCCCCACTGCGTCCCTCTCCCTCTCAACTCCTTCCCTCTCTTCCTTATCACCAAACACTGATGAGGCCTCATGGGTCAAATTATTCTCTCCCCCCCAATATCTAACTTTTGCTGCTGTACTCCCTCTGTTCACCCACTCCCATATACTCTGTGCCCAGCCTACCTCTCCCACTCTATTATTCACACCCAGCTGCCTCACACTTGCTATGTAATTATGTAACTGGTATACGTTGTCCAATACCTTCACAATGATATTTTGTCACAATTTGTATAGAATTGCTTATTTCTAAAATTACTACTCAATGGAATTGTTCTGTTTGTGTACTGTTTATTTCCTCTGACGTGGAACCTATATAAGCAGCTTGTTCTCAAAGGTGTTAATTCGAGATCATAATACATAAAATAAATAAATAAAACAGAAACCAGCAGCACTAATCTAGCAGCACAAGACCCTCTAGATCTATTTGTGAGAGATTTTGTTTCACAAGACCCAGCTTTTTGATTGATTTTACAGGTATTTTTGCTCAGACAAGCAGGGACAGACTTCTTTCCAGCTCTCTCTCCAGAAGACTGCACTCAACCAAGTCTCCACATGGCATACAGCTCATATCAGTACCATGAGAAATCCAATCCTATAGTACAGTACATTGCAAATTTGCCTGTGAGCCCCACGTTGCTGGTGAAGCTACCAGATTCACAGTTGGTGAAGTTGTCTTGATACTCTGAATCGGCACTTTCACACGGTGGAATAATTTTGCAATTCATGGTGAATTCTTGAATTAGTTTATGAAGTGAATTCTTCTAACTTCACAAACCACTACTCATGATGCTAGTGATCAGGGTTGGGGACCAAGTCTGTGATACTGGGGGCTGGCCAGGCTGAGGCAGACTGATTATCTCACAGAATGATCTCCCCTCCAGGAAGCGATGGCAGCATTTTCCACTGCAATACTGTCACCCAGGTGGCCGCAGTGTAGCACAGATGAAGAAGCCTGTGGGAGGGAGAATGTCACTTGCCTCTGGAGTGCAACCATGCAACTGCATGCACATGCATACCATGGAGCCCTCACCAGCTGTTCCTTGAGGGCTGGGAGTAACTATGCAGAAAATCCTAGGGTGTGGTAACATGGCATTTGCACACTCGGACTTCATCACTCTGACTGGCCTCTGGCCTCCAAACTTGTCAACTTAAAAAGGTCATGCCCCTTTTGAAGCCCCTTGATGGAATCCACCATGGGGAAAAATGCCCTGTGTGCCCCATGAAAACAAATAAGTCTCAGAGAAGGAGGTGGGTGGAGCTGGGTGGTCAGTAGGCAGAGAGGGGCAGCTCTTATGACATGGACTAAAAAAAAGATAATGCTTCTCTACTGAGCTCAGCAGAGATATCAGTTAGCTTGAGATGAGCAGCCTTATCAACAGCCCCAACCTGACTGGGAGGGATTCTGATTTTATGTACCATGGTAGCCACTTCCACAGTCAATCATGATAGGCTACCAGAAGCACCAATATCAGCAAATATCTGAAAAGCCACATTTATCTGAATGCGGATTTTCCAACTAATATCAGGATTCAAGGTGCCAGGTGGCATAACATAACTCCTCTTGGTGATGGCTACCACTATAGCCTGTTTGGTTAAGTTAAGAATTTGTTCACTGGTCCAGGAGTAGAAGCCACGGAACTCAATTTTTTTGACATTTCTTTTCAGCTGCTATAAGGCAGATTAACTCATTAATTTAGATGCTTTCTTAGAATGTTTTCCCACCTCAGACAAAAACAAAAGTTTTCCCACCTCCAGAAGGAGGGAAGTGATACTCCCTCTGTATAACTGCTTGGTGAGGCCGCACCTTGAGTACTGCGTGCAGTTTTGGAGGCCACACTTAAAGCGGGACATTAACCTCCTGGAGAGGGTCCAGAGGAGGGCAACCAAAATGATTTGAGGATTGGGGGACAGGACTTATGAGGAGAGGCTCAAAGAGCTAAATATGTACACATTGGAAGAGAGAAGGGACCGGGGGGACATGCTAGAGGTCTTTAGGTACATGAAGAGGATAAATAGGGAGGAACAGTCAGGGTGCTTTGAAGGAAGGAGGAAGGGGCCACTAGGAGGGCATGGGTGGAAGCTGGAGGGGGGAAGATTCAGGGGAGAAAGGAGGAGGTGCTACTTCACTGAGAGGGTGGTGGAGCCATGGAATGCACTGCCTAGGGGGCTAGTGGAGGCAGAGACAGTGGAGGGGTTCAAGAGAGGGTGGGACAGGTACAGGGGAAGGGTTCTGGAAGCAAAATCCAATGCAGCAAGAATATCCAGAACTGGGAAGGGAAAAGCCAGAGAAGGCGAGAGGGACAGCAAGGTCAGCACCCAGGCTGGGGACTGACCAAACGAGCAGACACGAAAGACCGTTAGGCCTATTCTGCTGGCATTTTAGTATGTTAGTATGTTAGTAAAAGCAGGAGCACTCTCACTCTCAGTGGTTGCCTGTATGGGCCTTTTGGATCCCAAGATACAATCAGTTGGTGTGAATAACTGGGTGTCTGTTCCAGTTTAATGAGGCTTGTAAAACTATAACACTGCTGGCAGCACAAAGAAGTAAAACTACATTAGCAACATCTTCTAAGTATCTTCTTTCCAATTTTGAAAATACTGTAATCAGAGGGATTCAAAATCTTTCTATGGGGGGGTCATGAACAGGGTTGAAATGTTGCATTCTGCCATTTTGCTCTGAACTGTTCTTCCTGCACCCACCACTGTTCTCTTTACTCTGCTCTCTCCCTCTCATCCCTAGAGAATTGCTGCCTGACCCACTGCACCACCTTCACTTCCAAGTTCTGGCTGTCCTCCCTCCACCCCTATCTGAACTCTCTTCTCTCACCTACCCCTCCCTACTCCCTCCACAGTCCTGGCTATCGCTCCCTCCTGCTACCCTCTAGTAAATCCCTTGCTGGTCAAGCAGCTTTTTCAGTCCATTTTCCTAATCTTTGGAACTCGCTCCCATTTCCCATTCGCTCTGTTTCCTCACACCACTCACTAACCTCACAACTCTGCACCCACACCACCCCCTCCTGTGACTGCCCCTGGCTACCAGGCCCATTTGTTGTGCTCATCTCCTTCCCTCACACTGCCCCCCACCTTCTCCTGTCCTTCCTATCCTCCTCACTCTCTCACCTCTCCCACCTCCCCTCACTCTCAGTCTCTCCTCTCCCCGGCCCCTCTTCCCTTCTCCATCCTTTTTTCCTCACTTTCCTCTCTGTCCCCTCTCATTCCACTTATCTCCTCTCCCCATCCCCTTTCCTACTTCCCCTTCCCATTTCTCTCCCCTACCATTGTCAACAAGTTTGAAGTGTTCAATACTGTATATTAAATACAAAATGATGGTAGTGTTTTCACAGATAACATTCAAAGTGTCTAAAAAAAACAAGGTTAATTTACTGATACAATGGAAGCTGGTGACAAGGAGCAGTACTGGTAGACTGCATTCAGTTCTGAATGAATAAAAAAAATGATGATAACTCATGGTTTACTAACATAGCACAACACCAAACTAGCCCTGGTGTTTCAGGTCTGTAGCATGACCCTTTGTCAGGGGTCACACTACAGACCCGAAGCACTGGGGCTAGTTCAGTGCTGTGCTATCTTAGCATGCTTGGATTTTAATAAACCATGAGTTTATTTCATTTATTCATTTTTGTGATTTATTTTGAGGACTGAACGTGGTCTACCAGTGCTGTTCCAAGTTTCTTATTTCACACCACTCCAGCAGTGTTGCTTTTGCACATGGGACTCTATGAGAAGTAACCAGGGAAAAGATGCATTATATATTGTATCAGGATATTTTGGGAAATATCACAGAAATACTATTGAAATTAATGGGAATTTCCTGAGATGTACCATGATATATCTGGATATTAGGCATCAAGCTAATGGCTACAACAATACTGAAAAATGTATACCTGCCTGAAAGCTAAGGTAGTTGACTACAGGTACAGTATATTAGGTTTGAATAACTCTATTCCTGCAGCATTAGCTAGGGCAGAGATAGGACTAGTCAGACCATTAGCCTTTGCTCAGATAAGAATCATAAATGATTAGCTAAAGCTGCTGACAATAGATCCAAATAGATTGCAAGTTCTGGCATTAAAAGAAAAAGAAACATGGAATGAAATAGGATGCAAAAAATCAAAACGGTTGACCGGTTTGTACTCTACCCTGGAGAAATCTGGACTTATCTTTTTAAGAGAGTATGTGGAAAAAAAAACTTCAATAAGTCTCAAATATAAAACCTATATAACAAAAAAAATTATGACTCAAGCAAGGAAGTTAGACTTGGACATTATTATAGATCTTAAGATTGCTCCTTGGTTAAGACAGCACGATCTCAACTTTCATTACAGGGATTCTCTAGATGTATTAACTAACATAAAACAGAGACAGCTATTTACTAAGTTTAGAATGGGACAATTCCTCAGTAAGGTACTGGTTGCCAGATATGAAATGATAGAGAACATGGTTCTGTTCACTGTGCCTATACTGCCACAACAGTGGAAGACATTTTCCATGTAATTTTTATGTGCCCATGGTATAATGTGGCTAGGGAGAACATGGGTGTTAGGTAAAAGTAAACTGGGGCAGGTGTGTTATTGAGGGCATTGCACAGTTTGTCTTTTATTGCTGATCCACCCCAGGCACACACAATATGAAAATCAACAATCCCTTGATATGAAGCAACAGGAATTAATTAGTACAAGAACAGAAACAAGTAGGAGACTGAGTAAGTGGGTAGACAAGCATGAGTATGGTAAGTCAAATAACGTTTCAAAAAGTCTCACTATTATAATTCATTTTTTACAAATGTATCTGCACAGTTGACAGTTTTTGCAAAAAATAATAACAATGTGCCAGCCCGGTGGTGCTGAGGGTTGAGGCGCTGGATGCCACACCTCAAACCATGCCGGTGACCCGGGTTCATGAGTGAGCTCAGGTCACCAGGGGCTGGCAGGGGAGGAGAGGGACTGAGCATCCGAAGGACTGCTCTCCCTCTCCAGAGAGGGGGTCCATGAAGGTCGGTGCCCGACTGCCACCTGGTGGAGGCTGGGAGGTAGAGGTGCACACCATACTTAGGGGTGGAGTCGGGGCAGATGGCTGGATGTGGGCACGAGCAGACGCATGTGCACTCCTGACTGCTGGCATCATTGCACACCCACTGACTCAGGGAATCCTGGAACAGAGAAAAGAGTGGTGCCTCCTATGGCTTGATGGCCATCTGCTGGTGTTCATTGGGACATTGGCACCCCGAGCTGGATCCATCTGGGTGGGGAGTTAGGGGTCTCCCTGCCATCCCACTGTGGGGGGTAAGCCACAGGAGCTATAGGGGTGCCAGCAGTCACAGGACAGATGGTGGCCAGATGCCAGCTGATGGACTACAAGAAGTACAGCTGGGGTGTAGAGAGGCAGCCACAGGAGGATAAATAATTATAAAAAAAATAACAATGGGAGTTATTCCACATAACACATAATTTAAGTGAGAGGAATGAAGTTAATAAAAATAAAATAAAGTGGAATGGAAGAGAAGTAGCTATAATATGAAGGAGGGCAAATACAGAGCTATTCCAGTGGCAATAGGTGATGTGTTCAATTGCTTTGCATCTCAGGTGGGTGTACAGGCAAAAATAATAAAACATATATGGTAATAAAGAAAAATAAATACAGCTCACTGCAGAGCAGATTTGCAGTCATATACAGTATGAGTCAAAATAACTTAAGTGATCAAGTGTCCTGCCTTACAGAGAGTGGCACTTTCCAGCATTTTCTAAACATAATACCACATGAAACAGGAATGGAAAGTTAAGTTGCAGCTAGTGGCAACAAATTTCAGTTGGAGTTAACACCTGAGCTGCAGAAAAAGCAAAAAACAGTAAGACCACATCAGTAACAGTATTAGATACCAATATAGAACATTGAGAAAGGGGGAGAAGCAAGTATGTAGCAAAATGACACAATGCATTGGGGCTAATTAAGACATAAAAGCTGTGAAAGGAAATATGACTGGGATAGAAACTACAAAAAAAAAAAAAAGGATCAGGGATGGAAACGGCACAACTAAAACAAGGAAACTGATGAATTATAACAAAACGTACCACTCATCTGTAAATGCTGTAACTATATAATGCTGTGTGTAAGTGAAGTGCCGGATACAAAAAAAAACAGACAAAAGATTTTTTTTAATCAATGAACCGGAATCCTATGAAATGGCTGACAACTCAGATGTCTTCACTAGAAGATAAACATATAAATCAGAAATACCGCAGTACACTGTACATCTGGGAAAAACACACATCATAACCAACAGTTAATTAATAGGTCAGATAAATACACAAAACAACTAATAGAGGTGTTACTGTTCTTTATTTTGTTTATTTTTTCTATGCTCTTTATAATATTTACTGTTTCGTACTGTTCCTTCTCCTCTGCCCAGGAAGCTTCTGGAAATGAGCCGTTAACAGCTCAGAATGTCTTTCCTGGCAAAAAATATATGTTTAGAAGGAAAACCACCCCTCTTAAGAACCTGTGCCCCAACAGCCATGTAATCATCAATTCTGACATTACCATGAAGCTACTATTACACAAAAACATCAGATCAGTGGCTTGCATGCATTGCACCACGCCCATATGAATAAGCAAGCCATTCCAAGGATCCTGCATCAGGGGATATGACAAAAATAACATAACATATACAATAGTGAAGAAAAATAAATAAAATACAGCTCACTGCAGAGTAGATTTGCAGTCATATATCAGCCAAAACAAGTTAAGTGATCAAGTGTCCTGCCTTACAGACAGCAGCACTTTCCAACATAACACTACATGAAACAGGAATGGAAAATTAAGTTGAAGCCAGTAGCAAAAAATTCCAACTGGACTTAACACTTGAGCTGCAGAAAAAGAAAAACAGTAAGACTGCATCCATGACAGTATTAGACACTATTATAAAATGGCTAAAAAAAATCCAGTAATCTCATTGGCCAAGAGACATCAGCTGACTGTACATTAAATCTCTATAAACTAACAGACATCCTGGTCCTAAACCACATCACACAATGAGCAAATCAGTCCTCCAACAACCACAACTATCTCCCATCAGTACCCCTACAACCAGAGCTGATCTTCCATCACAAACATGTCTGCTACCTTTACACTGTAAAAACCTTCAACTGGGCCCTAAAAATTAAACTACCTTAAATAAAAAATAAAACTATTTAATTAAATGTTGTTATCTTGATCATCACACTCTCCTTACATACTGTACATATACAAATTAGAAACATTAAAAATTGTTAAAGAGGACAGGAAATCATTTCTAATTTGTAGCTGTTTATAAAGTTCTTATTCTCAGAAATGATATGCATTCCCCTAAATAATCCACATTTAACTGTACCTGAATAAAAACTGAATTGAAAAACTGTATTTGGCTTTGTTTTGTTTTTATGGGCAGCGTTCTGATACAGTTCTCTTCACAGAACCAAACATTTGGAGTTTTAACTGTGTCACAGTTTGTGCATAGAACTGTAAGCATTGTTCTGATAGGTCAACAGCTCATAATTAGCATTCTGTGAACAAACCATAACATAGTAAAAACTCCAAGTTATTGGTTCCAAGAAGAGAACTGTAACAGTCTGCTGCCCATAAAAACAGAACAATACAAAATACAGTTTTTTCATATCACATTTTATTCAGGTACAATTAAATGTGGATAATTTAGGGGAATTCATGTAATTTATGAGAATGAGAACTTTATAAACAACTGCCAATTAGCACAGATTTCCTATCCCCTTTAATAGTTTTCATTACAACTGTTTCTTTGATGAAAGTGAAAAATCCCCCATCTGTCTTTACCATGCTCACCAGGGAAAGCTCTTCTGCTTGCCCTGACAGTAAGACAATTGAGTCTGTGGCTGTAGAATAGGATTTTGTTATGTGTCTATGTGTTTACAGTATGTTAGGAGAGGAACATTCCACCAGTGGAAAGTGCACTTTGAATCATTGTGTTCCCTAGTAAACATTCCATAATAAAATTCCATATCTTGAATGTGGGAAAAAAACAGTGAAAGAAAAACAGGAAGAACAAAGTAGGCAATAATACTTTATTATCAAAGAGAAATGGTGGCAAAACATGGTTATATAGGCAGAGGCAGATCCAAACTACTTAAACAAATTCCTGAAGTTTATAAAAGCATGTAGATTTGAATCATATATGGGTATTTTCAGGTGAAATCTATCACCACCACCACCACCACCACCAAAAAAAGGCAACCTCGCTGGTTTAAAATTTTGAAAACATTTCCATTAAGAGACAGTACTTGTACTGGTTTGAAATGCAAGGTAACATGTTTTTCCTTACCAACATTTCATCTCAATCCTATAAATAAGAGAATGTAGCCTTCAAAGAAACTATATTACAACAGTGTAATGAAAATAAAGTTTTAAACACTGCTTATTTTTTACAAATGTGCAGATGTTGCAGTGCATTCATATGAGAATTGACATCTTACAGAGAAAATATATATTTTCCACTAACACTATTATCATAGTTGCAGTAAGCACCTGTCACAGACACTGCTCAATAAAGAAGTCTCACTATCTCAGTGTGTCATATGCTGACACATTACGCATTGCATTGCTATAACAGGAGGTATAGAGTTCTGCCTGTAAATTGACATTTCACATGGTCACTACCATGCTTCCTCAGTGACCATGTGAAATGTCAGTAGCCTTTTTTGACTGAACTTCTAGTAATACCTCCTGTTACATAGCAGTGCAATAGCGTAACAGCATGGCAGTATGTATTTTGCACTTTGCATTTCAAAGATGAATTAAAGGACTTTTAACTATTGAGCTGTAGTCCTCTGAGTGTCGGTGACCACGGGTGCTTACTTACTTGCTCCTAATTGTGATTTTCATAACTTAAAAAGCACCGTGGTAGATTCCTGGCGCTCTTGTTTTTTGCCACATAGAAGTTAACACTACTAATAAATACTTTTCCTGCAAAGTACTAATCTATTGCTGAAATATGCTATTTATGCATTAATACATAGATACATAGATACATAGATACATAGACAGTGTCGGCAGATAAGGGCCTATGGCCCACCTAGTCTGCCCATTTGAGCTTGTAAGTTCAGTTTGTTTTCCTAGAAGTCTATTTCCCCTTACCCCTGACCTCTAGAATTCCTTTATGTCTATCCCATGCATTCTTAAATCCCGTGATTGTTTCAGCCCCCACCACTTCCTCTGGCAGGGTGTTCCACTTGTCCACCACCCGTTCTGTGAAGAAATTCTTTCTCATGTTTCCTCTGAATCGTCCCTCCTCCAACTTCATCCCATGCCCCTAGTCCTGAAACATCTTTTCGCTTAAAATAGTGTTTTCCTGCACCCTGTTCCTCCCTGTAAGATACTTGTATGTCTCTATCATATCCCTCTCTCCCTCCTCTCCTCCAGCGAGTACATGTTCAGTTCCTTCAACCTGTCTTCATAGGATTTGTGATGCAACCCATGCACCATCTTTGTTGCCCTCCTCTGAACCTTCTACCCTGTCTATGTCCTTACGTAGGTATGGTCTCCAGAACTGTACACTGTACTCCAGGTGGGGCCTCACTAGTGTCTTGTATAGCGGAATTATGACCTCCTTTTCCTGCTGGTGATGCCCCTGCCTATACATCCCAGCATCCTATTTGCTTTACCTGATGCCTTGTCACACTGTTTCCCTACCTTGAGGTCATCAGAGATGACAACCCCAAGATCCCTTTCCTGCTTGGTGCATGCTATATCCTCACCCCCAAACTGATATATTGTGCCAGGGTTTTTGTGCCCCATATGCATTATCTTGCACTTCTTAGGGACTACTAGTACTACTACTACTAATAGGGACTACTTTTTCAATTGTTTAACAGTTTTAGAGTTAATGTATTGTACACGTGTTTGAAAATAGTACAGAAGTTTCAATCCCTATCAGAGTGACTCAAACTAATTATTTTATGATGGTGGTCCATTTTGTAAGTGTGATAAGCCACTCCAGGGTGTGCATAAAATGATTTTAATGCACTTCCCAGGGGCATAAGGACACTTGGCCTTCAGCCTCATGCCTTAGCACATCCCTGGGGCATACATTAAAATCCTTGAAATGCACACCCTGTTGTGACTTATTACTTACATATAGAACTAGAGGTTGGAGGTCATGGGAGTCACAGTGACATAATGTGTAACTGTTAAGCTATTACTACAGTTTGCAGAAGCTCCCTTTTCTTACAATATCAGCTGAGTGCCAGTTGTTTGGTGTACAAAAAAAATAATAACATAAGGGCACTTTACATACAATCCTAACAGAACAACTGTTTAATAAAACTAAGTTCTTGATTTTTCTGGTCATACTTTTAACCCATATCTATCTATTAAATCTAAGTGCATATTCACCAACCATATAAATGGAAGTTCACATGGGTCAAGTGGTGCTAATATGCTCTTATCAGATTATTGTTTTATCAAATTATGTCGTGGTTTTGCTCTTACATATTTTTTTTATTTTATTACTTGCTATATAGAGAATAAAGGATGGGGTGGTGTGTGTTGTGAGATTTTACACACACCCAAGGTGGGGGATGCTATATAAACCCCGAGGGCAAAGCCCAAGGGGTTTATGAGAAACATCCCATACTGAGGGTATGTATAAAATCGAGTTTTACACACTGCCCTATCTTTTATTTTATATAATTGCTGGAGGGTGCTTTTTCACCCCAGCAGTTATATAAAATAAAAAAAAAAGATCTTTGGTTTCACTTACCGCTGAGTGGCAGTTACGGCAGGTGTCCAGCATGAATAAAGGGAGACAGCAGCTGGAATGCGCATGCAGTCAGAGAAATCTGACTCATGTTTGCCGTAATAACCAGTCGGTTATTATGGCAAATATCAACCTAGATTTTCTTAGGGAAAATGCGCCCACCAGTTATTATAGTACCAAACATCAATTCATACTATTATTATAAAAACAATCAAACTTATTCCTAACACAGACCCTCTGGCTGCAGTGCCCGGCAGATGACCGAGTTAGAACCATGATCCCTTTCATGCATCAGCCACATGAATCTGCTGTGTACTTGAAAAGAGATGTAATTCCTTACACCTAAGGCAAAAAAATGTTTTTCACAGATCAGCAACCTAATTCTATTGCTTCAATGGGAGGCCAACACGGTCAAGGGGAACCTGTATCCTCTTAATGAAAATTATTTTTTTCCTGGAAAAACAAGTATTACTGTTACTGTCACTATTTTGCAACTGGCTTCAAGTTCCTACACTTCTTATTTCAGATAACGCCTTACAATGTTGTCCCATTATTATACTTACAATTGTCAACACTATGTAACTTAAACTGCACCAGCTATGTTGTTACTTTAACAATAGAACACAGTTTACCGTAAAAGGGTTGTATTAATACTGTATCTTTTTTACAATATTGTTAAGAAAAATACCACAGTATATGCCCTTATAAAGGTATAGCACTTACACTAAGTACTGCCACACAATTACTCACTAGCCGAATAGATCCAGAAGCAAATGATTTGATACCTTTTAATGGACCAACATAGATGTAACAACAAGAACAAAGTGCTCTAGCTTTCGGACCAACCAGTCCTTCTTCAGAAGCTCATGGCAGTTGTTTAGAAAATACAATACTTATAACAGCTAGATAATGCAGAGAAAAACAGAAAAAAATCCCCATTGGTTTAAAATACTCATTAAAAAAAAAAAAAAAAAAAAAGATGATGTCAGAGAAGTTAAACAGTACAATACTGCCCTCAGTCCGAATGAACCGAAGGAGGGGGGGAGAGAGAGAAAGACAACATCTCGTTTGTTATAGATCTCCCCACCCACTATTGTGATGTGGGGTGGGTTAGGTTGTACTGTTTGTATGAGCAGGAGGAGATAAATTACTTTTTTATCTCTTTTCAGATTCCCTAGACACTTGTGGTACATGTAGTTGCTACATTCTCAGTATATATTGACATCAGTACATATCAGGATGCATGGTCTGAATTTTTGAGGTTCCTCTACTAGAGTTTTTTGTTTAACACTAATATTATCAATTTATATTTATATTATCATTTATATAGTCCTGAGGTTTTGTAATTTCTTGGCCTTTTATTTAGCTTGAAAATACAGCTGGGTGACATGTCCAGCTAGGGTTTTACACATCACACAGTGTGCACTGATGTTTTTAGACAACTTTACTGGTATTCTTGTCTTTAATGCATACATTGTAATTTCATGAGCCCTATAACTATCTTAGTTTGTCTTTACTGAAAGGCAACCCCACCCAGCTTAATCACATCCTTATACTGACTGTGACACTCATGGCTTGATTTGGGAGTTATCTGCTTTTATGTCAATTAAATTTATGTGTAGTAGGATTCTTTATGTTTGTTGCACCAAGCACATCTTAACCCAAGGTTCATTCGGACTGAGGGCAGTATTGTACTGTTTAACTTCTCTGACATCATCTTCTGTTTTTTTTTTTTTTTTTTTAATGAGTATTTTAAACCAATGGGGATTTTTTTTCTTTTTTCTGCATTATCTAGCTGTTATAAGTATTGTATTTTCTAAACAACTGCCATGAGCTTCTGAAGAAGGACTGGTTGGTCCGAAAGCTAGAGCACTTTGTTCTTGTTGTTACATCTATGTTGGTCCATTAAAAGGTATCAAATCATTTGCTTCTGGATCTATTCTTGCAAGGACCAATACGGCAACTACTAAATCAAGATTTCACTAGCTGAAGAAATGTGAATTGCTTATAAACAGACTGTCTGACAAAGAAATGAGCATTCCATATCTGTACTGAAGGAACTGCAGCTCCACTCAGGACCTCCATGGAAGGTATGACACCTCTGACTGCACACTAGAGTTTTAGGTAACTTTATTATAGTTCCTTTAAAAAAAAACAAGCCTCATGATAATGGCAGCACTGTCAGCACACCTATATAAATTATTCTATCCACCCCCATACATGTCTCGTAATACTCACCAAGAATGTCAGGAGTGGAAATAAAAATAGTATTTATAGTGCAGAATTGTGCCAGTCCAAATGCATTGATCAGCATATTGAAAGGCACAGTTACATATCTGTCATCTGTACATATCTTGCAGAGATTTATGTATTTTTACAACTGATTTCCACACAGAAATTTGCCAACAGCTATACTGTCATGTCGAAATATATACACAAATTAAATCTGCTATTTTTTTTTAAGCTCCTGACATTCGTGGTGTTTACTGTGAGAGTTGTGGAGAGACAGAGACAAACAGACAGACAGAGGGACAGGGTGATGGAGAGAGAAATTTACAGAGTTGCACTGACAGTGCTGTCATTATCATGTGGTTTGTGCTTCTATGGCTGTGTGGACAGAGCTCTGCAGATATTTTGGGATCACTGTAGGAGACAAAAGGGACATTGACCGGAATGGGTCCCTGTGTTTTCCTACAGTGATGTGGTGAGCTCCCCACAGCACTGATTCCCTTGCTGTGTATCCTCTGGGGGCAGAGCTCTCCTCCACGGCACTAAGCCCCCCTAACTGTGGGTGCACTATTTCATGCTGCAGATTTGCATTACATCTGGGTGGTTGGAGTGTAGCACTTTTCGGAACAGTGGCAAAATATACTGGTGGATTGGAGCACAGCCAGACGATGCTGCTGAACGTTTTAAATAAAATAAGTAAATTAAAAATTACGGAGCAGCTTACCATTCAACAGACCTGTGCACGTGCAAGTGCTTTGCATGCTCAGTTCTGTCATCACTGCCATCTTGTGAATAGTATACTGCACCAGCATTTGTATTTACTTATTTTATTTAAAACATTCAGCAGGATCCTCCGTTGGTGCTCTGATCTGCTGCCATATGCCACCACTCCAAAACACTGTATACTTGACTCTGTCTGGCTTGCATCTGAGAGTGAACTTTGATCTACAGCTGCATTAGCTGAGCTTTTCTCTTTGATCTTGGCTCAGTGCAGATGTTTGTGGCGCAAGCACGAACAGTTGTAAAAAAATAATGCTTTCCGCTCTGTAATACCAGTCAGTAAAATATTTTCAGCATTACTTTTATCAGAATTTACTGGTAATCCATTCACCTTTTCTGCAGAACCAGAGTACCTGTCCCTGGTAAGACAGAACTTCCATTCCTCTTCCAAAACATTTTCCATGCTGGCAGATTTTGCACATTCTTAATGTTGACTTACAGCAGCACAAAGTAATTATTGGGATTTCGGCATCAGCATGTTCTGAAACCTCATGTCCCACTCCTCCCATGTTATAAAGAGGAGATGTTGTTTCTTGGGTGGACCTTTTGAACTAAGATCAACAAGTTTTGGTTTCCATGCCACAATTTGACTGTTTCATACAGCATTTGGAATTGTTGGAGGGTTATAGATTGGTGGCACTCTTTGAATCTGGTTAAATCATATTGGCTTAAAACTGTCCAAAGTATTTTAAAATGAAACAAATTGCTTTTTCTAGAAAATGTATATAATAAATGAATAACTGTTTGTTTTAAATGCTAAAAATTAATAACTCAAAAATTATTACAGCATTTTACCCAGCAAGACTTATAAGCCATAAGAAGGCTGTCTACTGTACCATGTTGTGTCAAAATGATATGGTATACTACTATAGACCATATCTAGATGCTGTAACAGATCCTGATCTTAGGAAACTTTACACTAAATACTGACTGGAAATGTTCCCTAGCAAAGTTTTAAATGCCAGATACAGTGAAGATTATGCTGCTCATGCAAAGTGTTGCATTTGTAACAATCCAGGTGAGGAAAATCTGTAACATGTTATGTTTAACTGTACCTGGTATCAATTACCAAAGAAAAAGTAGCTAGATCCACTATAGAAAACTATTCAAACAACCAGTAGAGACTCATGAGTATTGCATTTACCACACAGGATGAACTGATCATTAAAAAAGTGGCCGGGTATCTATTTGTCATTAGTATGACCAAAAAGTAAAAAGCAATATTGAATGACCTGTCTGTATGCACTTTATATGTTAGTACTCTATCGATGGAATGTACAACTACTGTATTTATAATTTTTTTATACTGTATTTTAAATCTGTTTCTGTATCTGATTTTGTAAAGGTCTTTGTAACCGATCAATAAACTCTCTATCCTAACCTAACCATTCTTAATGTTGACTTACAGCAGTACAAAACAACTATTGGGATTTCGGCATCAGCATGTTCTGAAACCTCATGTCCCACTCCTTCCATGTTATAAAGAGGAGATGTTGTTTCTTGGGTGGACCTTTTGAACTAAGATCAACAAGTTTTGATTTCCATGCCACAGTCTGACTGTTTCATACAGCATTTGGAATGTTGTTAGTCACATTAGTTCTCATACTTTTTGATAGTGAGCCTCCCCCAAGACATGAAAAAGATTTCGAACCTCCCACAAATTTGGAATCTTGGCCCTTCCCACAGAAAAAAATTAATTCTACTTTGCACAGTACACCGGGAATAAAGTGAAACTAATAAAGTTAATTGAGTATATTCTCTTTTTATTCATCTTATTGCTCTCTATCCCTGACCTGGCACCCCAGGCTATACTTATCACTCCACTTTTCTGACTCTTGGGCCCTTGTTACTCTGTTTCCTCTCTGTCTGGAACAACTAACCTAGCCACTTCATCTCTCCCCCTCTTACCGTGCAGTTAGGTAATGTCCTGTACACTTACCACAGGTCACACCTGAAAACATGCATCAGATCACTGTGCCTTTCCAAGTCACTAATTTGCATATAAATACCTATTGTAGAAACAAGCCTTGACTCAGCATGCTTCTCCAGGCAATAATTTACATATAAATACATACCTATACACAAGCTTTGGCTACATGGGGACTTCCTGGTCACAAATTTGTGGATAAGTAAAGAATCTCACCTGCAATTATCCATATTTAATTTGTTTTCTCCTTTCACACAAAACAGCCAAAACTAAAAATTTAAATACTGTACATTCTCAGACTTGACTGGGCCTCCCCTGGAGCAAGCTGGGGCCTCCCTTGGGAGGCTGGCCTCACCATTTGAGAACCACGGTGTTAGAGTGTTACAGACTGGTGTCATTCTTGTTCTGCTGTGAGCCAAGGTTCTTTGTGCACCACCCTCATTTATTTACTTATAATGGGAAGGCATAGGTGTGCATGTGTGTGTGGGGGGGGGTTAGTTGAAACAGGGAACCCCCATTGCTCCTAAAGTTCATCAGATGTAATTCCAACACAGTTTCAGAACTGTAACTTGACCTGGGAGGACACTGGGACTTGCAAACAAAAGATCAGTGCTTATAAAAACTCTAACATGCACCGCAGGCTATTGAATCTCTCACTGCCGCAGCCCAGCTCTAACATCAGCTGCAGCAGATTCTGGGATTTCTGTTAACAGCAAATGTCAGCTTGGGAGTCTGCAAGATCAGCCAGATACTTTCTAGTATACTGCAGTACACAATAAGTAAGAAAAAGAAATCGGTATTTTGGGACCAGCCCACATATTGACTGACCCCCTTTAAAATCTCCATTACCAGATGGGTTTGCACCACAGTGTTGAAGGAATTAGAGCAGAAACTAGAAGGGCCTCTGATAGTCTTATGCAACTACTCCCTGAATACTGGGGTTATCCCAGAGGATTGGAGGAGGGGAGATGTGGCCCCCCCTGCTCAAGAGTGGGAGCAAGGAGGACCTGGGAAACTATAGGTTTGTTAGTTTGACCTCCGATGTAGGTAAACTAAAGGAAACTATCAAGGAGCAACTGGTGGAATTTCTTGAAACAAATGGGCTCCAAGATAGAAGGAGGCATAGATTTGTAAAGGGAAGGTTGTGCCAGTTACTCTTAACCTGATGTGCCAGACTAACGTGATTTAAGGTTTTTTGACACTATAACAAGAGCAATGGACAAAGGCCAGGCAATCGATGTGCTGTATCTGATTTCAGAAGGGCTTTAAGTTACCTTATGAAGGTTTAGCAAGACATTGGGGGATATGTGCTTAAGGCAGAGCTAACGAGTTGGGTAAAACTTGACTACAAATAAGGATCCAAAGACTGGTTGTAAATGAAGAACATTCAGAAACATAGAAATGTATATGTCAATGACAGAAAAAAAAACAGTGGCCTATCAAGTCTGATCAGTATCTGCCTGCATACACACTCAGCCTAATGTTGAACCAGAGCTAGTCGATTCATGGCCCTGGTTGTATTCTGGGCCCATACATAGGCCATGGAGGCTCTTAGTTTCACATAGACAGTACTGTCCATGAGTCACATACAAAGTCCTGAGTGGCAACCAGCTTGTGGGCCAATACAGGCTCAATGGGCCCTCAGGCAACTGTGTGAGCTGCTGCATGACCAACCTAGTGCAGTTATATGTTGTCCGTAGAGCTCAAGGTGATGGCTGCAATGGGTTTCCTGGCTACAGGAACATTCCAGACAATAGTAGAGGGGAAACCACCGGTATCTCACTTTTGGCTACCTCGCACCTGTTGGGCCACTTCCTAGATGCTGTGCTGGGTATGCAGCCACTCCAGTGACACAGGTACAGCAATCCCCCCACAGCAAAACCCCCAACATGCCTATATCAGCAGTGATGGGGGTTTGGCATTGAGACACTTTAGGGTGATGGGGTAAATATCTAACTCCACTGTCTGTACGACATGGAGTTAGATATCTATAGTAGGAGGGTGTGGAGGGCACAGACCCTCGCATGGGGTGGCATGGGGGTCACAACTCCCCCCCATATTGTGTGTCACAGTGTTGCTGGTCGGTTCAGGGTCATGTCATGTTCGCGGGTGTTGATGGGTTCCAGGCGCTGTAGCAGATGTCGTGGTTTGGGTTGTCATGCCGGTGTCATGGATCCCTCTGCTTGACAATGCTGGTGAGTTTATCATATTGCCCAGCACCCCAGTGGAGTGCACAGCAATGATGTAGCAGTTCTATCAAGTTGTGCACCTACCATCTGTACTCTGTGCCATTGACTGCACCTGTGTTGCCATCTGGGCACACACCAGTGATGGCGTAGAGACCTATCTCAATAGGAATGGGTACCACTTCCATCAATTGTCAGGTGGTGTGTGATGCAACAGTGCACATCATCAGGGTCCTGGCATGGTACCCCAGCATCACCAATGATGCCTTCATATGGCAGAGTTGTATCCTGTGTGGGAGGTTTGAACATGGAGACATTCCTAGTGGCCATCTTGTTGGTGAGTGTATGTCACAGTTCCTCTTCCTGTAGCTCCATATGGTCCATGATGGGTCAGACCCCCTGTATGGCTAATAGATCCCAGGTTTGATAGAGGTGTGGGCAGACTTTTCGCACCAGTGGTATCTACCTGCCATCACTGTCTATGTGTCAATGTTCCTACATGAGACTAACCTATGCACTTTCCTTCTTAAGGGACAGTGCTTATCCCCTGCATCCCAGGCTTCTTAGACCTGTCCTCCACCCCTCATCCATTGCAGAGGCCAGGTGCAATGTGGCACACACCACCACATGCAACATCATTGAGTGTGTGTTTGAAATGCTCAAGATGCAGTTCCTGTGCCTCAACCATTCCAGCAGTGCCAAACAGTATATCCCCTCAGAAGGCTTACATCATATTCCTTGCCAGTTGTATACTACACAACATGGCACTCAACCATGGGATATGCATGCCAGCCACAGAGAAACACTCTGCACTGTATACAGAGTCAGAGGACCTGGGGATACCAGAGAAGCTCAACAAGCCTGATCCCAAAATGGCCAGGAGGGCCAGGAGTACTGAGCCTAAATCATAAGAGACAACCATGGACATGATGGCTGATTTCAGACCACACAGGAGACTGTAATATGGTTATGCAATGTATTATCACACAAAATCAACAACAATGCAAACAGTGCAGTATGATAGGCAGGGGAAACAAGATGATAATGACACAAATGCAATGCTACCAGGCTAGGGCATAGGCAAACAGAAGTCCATGTTAGCAGGTAGTCTAAAGGGGTGCCAACAGAGATAAATGTCATCCAGGTATGGGCATCGACAAGCATGGTATAAAAGGCCTGCCATGCATGATGGTAGCACATGGGGTACATACAAACACAGGCCATGTGGGAGGGAAGAGGGATCCATACAGGGATACCCACCAGACAGGCGAGGTAGTGGCTGTACTACAGGCTATCCATGCTGGGGTCAAACAGCCTGGGCCATGTCACAAGGACAAATGGCAGTGTCACAAGAGTACTGTGTGGGTGGTTGGAAAACCATGTTAACAGGATGGCCATGTCCTTCCTATGTCTGCTGCCCACCCCTACCACCACTCCAGGTACAAGCAGTCTGCTTGTGCAGTCTTTTGTGTGGCAGGACCTCAGTCACAGTATGGAGGATGAACATGGGGATGGTGTCACTGACCCCCAGCCATGACCCCGTGGCTTACTGCCTATGGGGAAGAGCAGGTCATGACCTGGTGTGCACAGTGTACTCAGTAATCTGGGATTTCCAGGTGTACTGGGCATTCTTATACCAGCACTGCACTGCATTGGTATATGCTGTAGTCTCTGTTGTGGGATGGCACTACTCACACTGGACAGGATGGAGCTATGGCTGGCCCTCGCATCACCTGACACCATGGCTGTAGCCTCACACACAGCACCACACAGGTCCCGGACCACCAGGAGCTCTGCATACCAGTCATCCACCCTCTGCTTGGCATGCTGCATTTCCTCATGCAGCATGTGACAGAGGCATGTCAGCTCCTCCTTCACAGCACTTTATGCCTCCACGGTGGACCACAGCAGCTGTCAGTTCATGGCTGCATCCCATTGATGCCAGGAACTGTCTAACATTGTCAGGCTGCACTCGCGGCTGTTGTATGTGCTGGGACCACACTGTAGTAGATGCAGTGGACTGCGGTGGGTGCTGTGGACTGGTGTGGCCAGACCAGTGCAATGGGCATGGGGCTGCAGGGCTGTGGATGTGCTGTAGGAAGCACCATGGGAAGGCACAGCAGTGACTGGCTCTGTGGTATTGGCTGTCGGTGATAGGGCACTGGCCATGGTGCAAGTGGGGTCCTGGGGTGCCAGAGCAGTTACTGTGCCAGGGACCATGGGTGGGCTGCACCCTTGTGACCGCTGGACCATGTGGAGACAATGGCTGAGCCCCAATGGCAAAGAGACTGTCGAGGGGGTGGGACAGCCTCTCCCAGTCTGGGACAGGCCCTGCCTGTTCCAAATCTTCCAGGTAGGTTTTGTTGCCATCCTCTTCCACAGCCTTCTCGTTGCTGTCCTCTGGGTGGTGCAGATGGGTGGGTGGCAGGAACCCCAAATGCCAGGATGGTCCTGCGGCATCCTCCTCTGTGTCCTATCCCATGTGCCATGCTGTAGGCAGGTGAGAGAGGAGTTATATATAGTACCATACAGGACAGAGCAGTGTGCAGGCCGAGGCAGCATGTATGCCCGGCGTATAGTGCCTTGCACCCACGTATTGTGTAAAGTACATCACCTATAACCCACAGCTACCAGCCCAACCCTATGCTGGGAGCACACAGGTCATCACCATTGGACACATAACACAGAACCAGTGTCCACACAGCCCATCACCAATGTGCTCACACCTCCACACAAGTGTACATACAGCCGGCAGCACTATGCATACACCCCACTGCCAATGGACACTCACCCACTACCAGTGGGCAGACACCCCAATACCAGTGAACACACACTCAGCACCAGTGTGCACAGACTCCAGCAGCACAGGACACACTCTCCCACCCAAGGATGCACATAAATCAGCACCAGAGGGCACACAAGCATCACCACATGGAACACTGTCATGGGTGCACAGACAGATGGCCACTCACTGGGTGACAGGGACACTGTAGTGTAGCCTACACCCAATATGTTACTTAGCCCTTGATTATGCATGTGCCCATACCTATAGACACACACATACACATGCACACACACACACACACACACCACACTCACATGGCTTTCAGGATGTAACACTGGCAGTCACTCACATGGCAGAGCAGGTCCCACTTGGCTTTCATATCCACCACCCAGCACTCCTGTCACCTCCATGGGTGATAGAATGGAGGCTATGGCCTCCACAACAGGATCCAGGAAATATCTGGCCACCTATGCCCATGGGCTCCCACATGTGATATGTAGCTACCTGTGCTCCTTTGCCATAACTTCCTTCATGCATCTCTTCAGGTCCCTGAATTACTTTCTCACTGCTTCCACAGGCCTGTTGCATCTGCCAATGTTACTGACTTCCTCTGTGATCTCATCCCAAGCCCACTGTACCTAAGCATTTATGCTTTTCCACTGGGACATGAAGACTTCTCTGGCCATGTAGGCCTGTGGCAGTTCATGAAACTCCTCCGCAGTGAAGATGTGAGCCCAAAGCCTGTTGGTATCCTCCATGGTACCTGCTGGGAAAGGGAGTGTGAGACCAGTGACCAGAGAGTATAAGCAGCAGCACACAGCTGAATGGGACAGTGGTGTAGTGCCCCACCCCCAACCATGTTGCTTCCTTATATAGCACAGACACAGTCAGGCATGCCAGTATATGCAGACCTGCCTGTAATGACCTGCAAATGTGGGTGTTTGTCCATGAACTGCATAATGATCTCATTTGCACACCCTGCCTGAATATTGCAGTTTTGCCCAGCATACTAACCAGGTTTGCACTTGTGCAAGAGGTTTGCAACGTGTCTATGTTGGCACATCCTATGGCTGTGGCACTGGCATGATGACTTGGCCTGCCTATAACATTATCATATCATGTAGCCATACATGCCGCACCACTGTGCAAGAGTGGTACTCAGTGCAGTGCAGCGCATGCATAACTCGCACGTATACTGCCCCTTGCTGGCCCCATGCCCCTGGCCCTGCCCCCATCCATTGGTATGCATGTTGTACAGTACCTGCATCACAGCACTGCACAATCACCATAATGTGCTGCGCAGTTGCAACACAAGCCCTGTACAGGAAGCAGCGTGGCTTCAGCCTGTGGAAATCCAAAACAAGTTCCAGGTGGGTTCCCTTCTTTGTGTATGAAGTTAGTTCATGTTTGGGGCTGGCATAGCAATATCCAAAGCAAACAGAGTTCAAGTCGAGCCACACCCACAAGAGAAATACATTTGAAGGTTTTTATTTCATATCCATAAATCAAGCAAGGATCCCCCATACCTCGTCCAATGTTTCACCCAAATGTGGGCTCCCTCAGGGTAGAGGATCTGTATTTCAATAATAATATAATTACCATCAAATCTCAAACTGTTTCCATATTTATATAAAAAATACTATTCAATATTCTACTTTGTTTGTTTATTTGATTTTTACAAAGTGCCCCTCTAGGACTTGGAGCACCTGTATAATACATACTATGAATAAATTTACCATAAATAACATAAAACCATGATACAAACTATTGTATATCCATTCATACAAGAAATATCCACTAATGCAGTATTATACATACAACAGACCTAATTTCATTTAGCACCTCTGTTTACTGAAAAGCTCTCAGAAGTAGATAGCTTTTTAGTTGCTTTTTGAATGAAAATACAGAACTGGCTATGCATATCTCTTCATGTAACACATTTCAAAAGGTAGGGACTGCCACTGAAAATGTTGATCACCAGCAGACTTCAATTGGAAAGAAGGAGCAGCCAACAAACTGCTTTTGCTAGATCTTACATCCCTAGGAGGGACGTAAGGAGTCAGGAGATCACAGCATACATGTTCCTAGACCTTGTTTACAGCTGCAGGAGACATTTTTACGAATGGGGCTAAGGTGACTGTGATACTGTGCCATTCTGTGCTCCCACACATAAATGAGTGATGGATACCATTATTAGCTGATGGCTGCACAGGGCCCAAAGGGTCCTGCACACCAACAGTGAGATGAGGGTTAATTACAATGTCTCTACACTTATGGATAGATGGGAGTACAGGGTGCTTCCACATGCAAATGAGGGACAATTACAATACGCATGCCCTCTGGGCCCTGTGCTCCCACATGCACATTTGCATACCATTAAGGACTGATGCTCCCACAGAGAGATGAGGGTTAATTACAATCTCTCTACACTTATGGACAAATGGGAGTGCCTGTCTAATGCACACCCCCTCATGTCTTATTGTTTACTTACTGAAGTAATTCAAAAAATAATAAATACACACTATGATATGCTGAGACCTCTAGGAATACCTGAATTTAACAGATCTCCCATTATAGCATTCAAAAAAGTCAGTACACTTAAAGATAGACTTGTACATTCTGAGGAGAAGAAATCAGAAAACACTGGCAGACAATTACTTTTAGGGCCTTTAAGTCTGAGAATACATCCATGAGGCAATGCACTCATTGTGGAATTACATCCAAAAAGTCAGAATTTGGACATTCAATGGGAATGAGAAATATCCCATTAAGACATATTTAAATTGTAACTTGGGCCATGTTATTAAGCAATAAGGGCAGACAATTACACCCCTGGGGTGATTGACTGTTAATCTAGCCCATGGGAGTGCCTTATTGCTATTATAAAAAAATATTCCAAAAGAAAAGTGTTACAATTTTACTTTTTTGAATGTTTACCTCATTTAGAGGGAGATTTGTAATAACATAGTTCTTCCACCAATAGTTTAGGAATGCTGGTTCAAAATCAGAATGCATCATTCCAGTCATTCAACAGTGCAAGAGGATGGGATGCTGACATGAAGAATCCATGTGCCATGGTGATCAGGCTGTACATGACAGTGTCACAGGGATTAATGTAAGGCTGTTGAAATCCTAACAGCCAATCAGATTGCAGCATTTCTGAGACCTTTTTATAATATACATTCTTACATACCCTTGCACTAAATACTATGTGGATAAAACCAACAAAGGACTTAAACTTAAGATTAGTGAACATAAAAGTTTGTGGATCTCCTGTAGCACAGCACTTTAATAATGAGGGACATTCTGTGGCCTTGCTTAGATTCTGGGCTATTAAGAGGATTGAATCACCAGACTGTGGGGGAGATTGGAATGGGAAGTTGAAAAAATGGGAGATGTTTTGGATATTTACTGTATATTGGAAACTTGGAGTGAACAATTGGGTATGAATGAGGAGAAGAACTTAGGGGCATGCTAGTAAGTACTGATATCTCTCACCGAGACATCCAGCCAGGTCTGTCGTGATTCACTCCTACAGGCCTCTTTCAGACTTCCATCTAACCTTGACTGCCCTTGTAATAGATAGTTTAACATACAGAATATGGGCTGGTTGTGGTATGCAGCCTGGAGCCCTTATCAGTTTGTTTGAATTTTGTATGCATAATTTGTTAAATTAAATGGAGAGCTGGCCATGAAAAATCCTTAAACTAAAAATTCTAAAATGCCAAAAACAGAACACCCTCTTTTATTTGTCCCCCCCCCCATCTAGATCTTGGGGTTTCTCTGTCTCTTTTCTGTCATTTCTCTTTTCTTCCCCCACCCACCATCCTTCCCACACAAGCCTACAAATCACCACTGTGTGTCCTTAGAAAATCTGAATATTCACTACCTGGATATTCTCTGTCTCTCTTTCTCTTTTTTTTTTTTATTTTACCACCCTTCCCTCCACCTACAATACTTTCTCATGCATACCTACACATTAACACTGTGTGTTATTATGGCCAATTATAGCACGTGTCCTTACATAAACTGATTATTAACCAGCTGTCTACCTGCTGTCCCTTTTAAGGTGTTCAGTATACCTGTGCTGTACCATGAAACTTAACAACACTTATTTTGTCTTACAATCTTGGACTTTACATGTGAGGACTGTATAGAATGCATTCTATACTGGGTCAGCATTTGAAGAAGTGGCTGTGATATTAGCACCAATATATCTGTTATAAGGAGGCATATCAGCTTGCATGATATCTGTACCTGAAAGGAAACACCAGCACATCTTTGATTTACTGTGGTTTAAAACTCACTGGGTATTGGGGACAAGAAGTGTGCCCCAGCACAGATGGGCTGGAAATTGTCCCTACAGCTGATCCTGAGGGCAGTGCAATGCCACTGCCTAAGAACAGTGGGCAACTCCAACTGGAGCAAACAGAAAGATGTAATGGCATCACAGATGACGTCTTGCATATTGAGGTGGTGATTGGAGGATGCCAGTCACACCTCTATCCTAGTGCAAGATAAGAAGGACTATCAGCAACATTCAGAGCAGTTAGTTATACAGGATATGCTGCCAGAGAGACATGCTGCTATTCTGAGGGTAAGTGCACCAGCTGCAACTTTTTCATGTTGAAAGAAATGGAAAAACGTTAATATGAAAGATTAACTTGAGGAGACAGAAATTCATGGAGTGCATTTATGTTTTACAGGCACAGTCATGCCCCTGTAGTTAGGATTAACATAGAAACATAGAAGTTGACAGCAGATAAAAACCACAAGGTCCATCCAGTCTGCCCATTTTTTCTACCTTATGAATGTGCCATAGGCCTTTACTCTGTCAATGGCCTATCTATTCATACTCATCTGCATTGCTCCCTTATGCCTAGCCCATGTCTTTTTGAGGCCCTGCACTGGTTGAGTAGCATGTTTAATGTTAAACCTCAAATTTTTCACTTTAATACAGTAGTACAACTGATCAATAGATTTGCACATAATTTGGAATGTGCTGTCCCATGGCATAGATCTCTTGATGTGGCACGTTTTGTTCTGCTTGGATGTGCAGATTCTGAGATCCAGATAGTGCAAAAACCTTAAAAGTTGCCACTTTTTGCAGTTTTTTCCTCATCACCTTGTGCCCAGATGGTGTGGAAATTTAGTGTGTTTTTTTGTGGTAGATGCATATTGACTAACAGAACTGCCATGCATTTGTTTGGTAAAAAAATATCAATCTGTTGCAAAGTTATTCAGTTTTTAAGTTCCCATTATTTTAAATGGGAATATCACTCTCCTGGGATAAAGTTCGAAAAAGGGCCTGCCCGGTGGCACTGAGGGTTGAGGTGCTGAATGCCACACCTCATGCTGTGCCGGAGACCTGGGTTCGGAAATGAGCCTGGACCACTGTGGGTCAGCAGGGGGGGGAGAGAGAGAGAGAGAGAGAACTGAGCATCTGGAGGACTGCTCTCCTCTCTCAGGGAGGGATCCAGGGGTAGCCCGGTGCAGCAGCAGCCCCCGGTGGAGACTGGCAGCACTATGACGCTCAGGGGCTCACGAGTGAAGGGAAGACATTGGCAGCTGCCTTCAGGACGTGGGTGGGAGCACCCATGTGATGGGCTGGGCGGCATTGCACATCCAACGTTGAGGGTGTAAAACATCCAGAAATGCCCCTCTGGCTTGGATAGGCAACGGCCCTGCCAGAGCCACTGCCACACGCCCTATACAGGTTCCCAGTCACTGTCCCCTGTGGTTTCCCCAGGGTTACCTCCCCCTGACCTGGGGGACTGTGACAAAATTGAAGATGTAGGGGAACACAGCGGGTGGTACAGCGAGTCGGCAAGTGCAGTGGCCTGAGAGAGTTCCGAGTCAGAGGGCCAGAAAAATAGTTGTAAAAAAAAAAGTTTGAAAAAGGATTTTTCTTAGGTTTACTAGTAAGCAGGACATACGAAGGTGAATAGGCCCATTGAGAATGTCACCCACACCACTGAGTAAATTAAACCATTTTGTATTCAGAGTAGTAGAGTATGTCCAGTGCTTTCTTAAAGCTATCCAATGTACTGTAGTAAGGTCAACCACATTTCGTGGTAATCTGTTCCATACTTTAACAGTCCTTAAAGCTAAAAATTGTCTCTTTTGTTAGTAGCTTAAGTTATCTCTAGAGGTACTGAAGCAAAGATCGCAGTAAGCTGTTAGTTCCGGGGACTGTAATATTTTGTAGAGTAAAAGCAAGTCGCCCCTCCGCCGACAAAATTGAAGTGGATGAAGACCAGTTCCTAATAGCCTATCATCATAGGGTTTAGTTTTTAACCTAGAGATAAGCTTGGTAACAGACCTTTGAACACCCTCTAATCAGTTAATATCCTTGGAGAGATATGGTGACCAAACCTGTGACCCATAATCAAGGAGTGGTCGTACGTAACTTTTATATAAAGGAATAATACACTGTTCAGTTTTGCACACAAAAGCTTACTTTATTCAGTTAACTATTCCATTAGTTTCTTTTGTTACGGAGATACAGTGGTCAGTTGAGAACAGTTTGTTATTAATGAAGATATCAAGATCTCGTTCGAGGGTAGAGCTCTTCAGAATATTTTGGTTTAATATATAACTGTAGTTAAGATTATTTAGGTCAAAATGCATCACAGCACATTTGTTGATATTAAAGAACTAGGCTAAAATGCATCACAACACATTTGTTGATATTGAAGGACATACCATTTTTAGCCACCCAGATTTCAATTTTGCCCAGGTCATTAACTAGCAATAGATGTTTATTTAAGGTATCCACTTTGCCCCCCAATTTAGTATCATCTGCGAATTTAATGATGGTATTTTCTAGGTCTTTATTCATATCACTGTCAAAGCTAAGAAACAGTGTTGGACCCAGAACAGAGCCTTGAGGTCAATCGCTTCCAACAGTACTCTCCTTTGATAGGGCATCATTAATTCAAACTTGTTGTACACGGTTCTCGAGCCAGCTATCAATTCATTTGACAAGACTAGGACTACTTCCAAAATCTATTTATTTATTTGAATTTTTGTAACTGGGTAAGTCCACTGAGACAATAGCAGTCCCTTTTTCAGGGACGACCCGGAACAGCAACAAGAGCTTTACAGTACAGAGCAATTTCAACAGTTTCACAGAAAGATACTTCCAATATAGTACAACATCACAGAAAGATAATTACAGCTGCAAAAACAAATCATAGTAAACAGACAGTGGTCATCAAGCACAGCTAAATACAGATTATGTTAGCACAAAAGATAACAAATAACGTGCTAGGCATATGAAATAATTATAGTTATACAAAATCATGTTAAAGATAAACCATGAGAACAAGTAAAAATGGTACAAATGTTGAGTCAGGGTAGAGGGAAGGGAGTGAATCAAAGGTTTGAAGTCAGGCAGAAGAGAGAGGAGGGAAAAACAGCTGGATAGGAATAGGATAGGCATCACAGGTTGCAGGAGCACTTAGCAGCAGCCAAGAGAGTGGTGAACAAATTGGACTGGAATGAGGGAAGAGAGATGGAGGTTAGGATGGAAGGAAGAAAGGAGTTCCAATCAGACACTGCTGCAAACGTGAAGGACTTACGGGCAGTAGCAAGTCACAAATTAGGCAGTATGAGAAGGGGGGGAGGCAGACATGAGAGCTTGAGGGGCTTGCCTACAGTGGATAATCTCACTGAGGCAGGGAGGAGTAAATTTATGGACCAGCTTATGCATGAGACTCAAGGTGGTATACCCCACTTAGATACATATGGTAGCCAACCTAAAGCAGAAAGGATGTCACAGTGATGGTGAAGGGTGTTGACCCCCAGTGCAATCCTGCCTACTCTGTGATATGCCTGAGCCAGGAGAGACAGAGTAGTGACATTGGTAAATAGTAATAAAGGAGCACCATAGGTTAGGAGAGTGAGAAGGGATGAGAAAGCAACATTAAAGCATAAGGCAGAGGTGAGGAAGGAATGGATACAGTAAGGGAGACCTAACATTTGGTTCAGGGATTTAACTATAGTGGAGGCATGGATATTAAAGGAAAGTGAGGAATTGAGGGTGATGCCCAGGTATTTAAAGATGTGGACAGATTCAAGGACATCACCATTCAGAGATGTGATACTAAGTGGGGGGAGGGTACAACATTACTGCAACTATGGTGGACATGACTACAGCCCCCAAGGAGTTCGAGTGCCTCATGCTAATAATTCAACCAGCCAAATCTACCTCTATCTGCATTAGTGGGTGCTATAGGCCCCCCCTCAGCTAGCCTCTCTCTGCTCAAACACCTAAGTGACATACTCTACTAGCTACCACCTCATCAGAAGTATCCATAATTGGTGACCTCAACCTTGACTGGCTCTCTCCAGTCTCCTTACCATTGAAATAATTCTGTGATGTCCATGGACTTATCCAGATCATTAATGAAGCTACCGATCCAAACACCAAAAACCCAGAGCATAGCACCCTTCTTGACCTAATCCCTGTAAGCAAGCCTAACCTCTTCCTCCACTCAGGAGTATTCTTTAATGACATCAGCGACCACTGTGCCATTGCATGTGTAAGGTCGGCCCAACTCCAAACCTCTTCTTCTTCTAAATACATCCACAAGAGATGTAAATGGAACTTCTGCCCAGATGCTTTTCTCTATGACCTCCAGTATGCTAACTGGCAGAAATTTTACCTCGCATCTTCTGTGGAAGGGGCAAATGAGGTACTTCATGAAATACTCACCGGAACCCTAGACCTCCATGCCCCAGTTACCAAAAGCAGAACCAAACGAAAATCCTATCCCTGGTTCATGGATAACCTAAAGACTGCCTTATGGCATAGGGATGCTCTTTGGAAAAGAGCCAGAAAGTCTAAATTGGCCACAGACTGCTCTGCTTTCTGAACCACAAGGAATTTCTGCACGAAAACTATCAGAGCTGCGAAGTCTAGCTATTTCCATTCTGAGCTTAATGCATCCACTAACTCTGCTACTAAGTTTTGGAAAATGTTAAGGGAGGTAGAAGGCCATAACAGTGCTGGAACACTTCCCCACAAAATTTTAACTGGTGGTACCCATACTACAGATAAAAATGAGATTCTTGACCTCCTTAACAATCACTTTGCCACAGCAGGGATGGCTTTTGATACCTCCCCAGCAAGTGCCATCAGGGCACAGTTCCTTAGTCAGTCATCTGATTGCCATGATCCAGAATCTATTGACTCTTACCACTCTTTTTCCTTCTGTCCAGTCACCGTCAAACAGGTTGAGGATCTCCTTCTTCAACTTGAGACCAAGAAATGTGCAGGTGCAGATATGATTGAGCCTTTCTTCCTAAAGTTGGCCTACTATATTTTGGCCCCCCTTCCCCATTACCCACCTTTTCAATTTGTCTCTCAATCAGGGTTTCCTCCCCAAGGTCTGGAAGATGGCCCATGTCATCCCTCTATTCAAATCAGGGGACCCTGCGACCTAAATAATTACCGCCCAATCTCCTTGCTCCTGGCCTTGTCAAAACTATTGGAGAAGGTAGTAAATGAACAGCTCAGATCTCATCTGGAAAGTTTTAATCTACTAAACCCAATTCAATCCGGTTTCCATCCAATGCATAGTACCTCCACTTCCCTTGCCAAGGTTATAAATGACTGGCAGTCCGCACTTGATAACAAGCAATATATATGCACTTGTTTCTGGACCTTAGCAAGGCTTTCAGCATGGTCAACCATGATTTACTCCTGGTGACCCTGAAGAAAGTTGAGGTGGACAACCTGGCCCTAAATTGGTTTGCAAACTATCTTGTGGACAGAGAGCAGCAGGTCAAGACTGAAGGAGACCTATCGCCCCAAAAAATACTCCTTAGTGGTGTCCCACAAGGATCCATACGTGGTCCACTTCTCTTTGTCATTTATATTAATCAGATCGACACTGGCCTAAAGTCACCTAGTATCCATCTCTTTGCTGTCGATACAGTGCTATACATTAACAGATCAACTCTGGAACAAACCATTTTGGACCTCCAGAATGACTTTGACATCCTCCAAGAAAATCTACTCAACTTGAAACTCCTGCTCAATGCCATAAAAACTAAGGTCATGATTTTCTCTCCACTGGTCCCTCATCTCAAAAAAACAACCCAGATAAGGTTCCTCACATAAGCACCCTTTTGGGAGAAGCCCTGGAGTTCATGGAACAATTCAAATACCTGGGGGTCTGAACTGACTACAAATTGTCCTTCACTGATCACATTGAAGAACTGACTAAGAAACTGTGTCAAAGGCTTGATATTTTCTTCAGGATCAAGCACTCACTAACCCAGGAGGCTAGAAAAACCCTAGTCTGAGCTACCTTCTTGCCTCTCCTAGACTATGCAGACTTCCTATATGGCCATAGTACTAGCACAACTCTCTCCAAGCTTGATACCCTATGCCATAGAGTCCTTAGGTTCATTTTGGATGCTCCTTATGACACGCAGCACTGCACCCTCTATTCTTCCATAGGCAGGAACTCCCTTAGCTTCAGGAGGCAACAAAAATGCTATTCTATGGACATATAAGGCAACCACTCATAAATTACCTCAGTGCCTCACAAGCTGCGCAACTCCCTGCATCCCTAGTGCCTATTCTCTCAGAAGTCTTACCATCTTATCTCTGGCTATCCCTAAAGTTAAAATGCGCTTTGGTAGAGCCTCAATAAGCTTCACTCTTCCTACATTCTGGAATAAGATCCAGAAAACCTTAATGCTCACTTCTCATGTCATGTTCTCCCTCTTCAAATCCTTGTTCTTGAGGACCTTCTCCGAGGCCTGTCACTGCTTCAAGTCAAGGTCTTAACATCACGATTTGTTACTGCTTTAAATTCTGGACTTAAACCTCAACCATTGCTTGAGGCATCATTTGAGTCCTCTCTACTGTCATTGTCCAAATCAAGGTCCCAACATCACGATCTGTCTTTGCTTCAAATATTGGACTTAAACCCCCAACCATTGCCTGTGGCATCTGTCGTGTTCTCCCTTCGAACAATCCTTCCTCCCTAGGCCATCATGTCCAACCCTCTCCTATCTCGTCTGACCTTCCCTCCCCTCTCTCTATACCCCCTCTGCCTACAGTACTTATCAAAGGACTCTTACATCTCATTCTTCTTTGCACTTCGACACTAGAGGAACTGCCACCCCTGCTCAGTATGACTCCTCCAATGATGTTTACTGTATAAACTTTAGCTCATTACCTTACGTCCACATATCTGTATCCATGCAATTGTATTTAAATGGCACTACCTCCTATTGAACCTAATACTATGTTCTTCTGCAAGTATCTTGTCACATGTGATAGTTATATGTTATTATGTTGTTATTATTACTATGTAATTGTTATGTACGTTCACTCAACCTGTTATGTCTTAACCCTGTTGGCAATTGTTTTGCCCCAGGTCCATCTTGTAAATGAGCTTGTCTCAATGATGTTCCGCCTGACAAAATAAAGATTTTGATTGATTGATTGATTAATTGATTGATTAACTGGGAGAGGAGGATGGGTGGTAGAATAACATACTTTTATTTTTTTTGTGTTAAGGATGAGATGATTAAGCCCGAACTAACCTTTTAGGTCAGAGAAGTCAGAGGAAGGTCATGGTTTATTTGATTAATGTCAGGAGATGAGCAGTATATGATGGCATTATCTGCATAAAGGTGCACAGATACACCACCACAGTTACTGGTTAAGTTATTAATAAACAGGGAGAACAACATAGGCCCAAGAATAGAGGTCTGCGGCACCCCATGTGTTACTGGTCTAAGGCTAGATAGGACACCAGCCCACTTAACCCTTTGTGATCAGCAGGACAGATAGCTGTGGATCCACCCCAGGGTACTATTATCAGGACCAAGCTCAAGAAGCCGTTGTACTAGAAGACCATGATTCACCAGGTCGAACGCTTTTGTCAGGTCAACAAAGATAGCACCCATGGAAGAATCCTGATCTGTGGTCTGGATTATGTCATTGTTACTGTAAACAAGGCTGTGATAGTGTTATTGTTCTTTCTGAACCCATGCTGGTAGAGAGAGTGTAGATTATGGTGTTCCAGATAACTCTGCAGATGATTATAAACTATACATTCCTGTATTTTAGCCAGGGGACACATGATGGATACTGGTCTGTTTTCGGCTACCGAGTTGGGCCCCCCCTTATGCATGGATACGGCTACTGCTACTTTCCACTTGTCAGGGACTGTACTTGAAAGGAAGGAGCAATTAAATAGGTCACATACAGGGTGAGTGAGGGCAGGTGCACCTAGTTTGAGGAACTTAGGTTCAAGGGTGTCATGACCAGGCAAGCTCTCAGCCTTCAAATTAGCTAGAAGCTGCTGGACCTCCTTAGTGGAGGCCAGCTTCAGGTGGAAAGAGGGATGAGTTCCATGATAGTTGGGGGTGAGTGAGGAAGTGGGGGGCAAAGGGGAGTTATTAAAGAGTGAGGTGTATCTGTCTAGGTCAGTGAAGAATTCACTGAAACCAGTAGCGATCAAGGAGGGGTCAGTATGGGTGGTGCCCTGGGCAGTGAGGGAACTCAGGAGCTCAGTAGCTTTCTGTTTGACCAAGGAATTGATCTGTCTCCAGAAAGCTTTAGGGTTGCAAAGGTGTTCAGTTTGCCATGACTTGTAGTGGTGGCATTTCATTTTATGTAGGGAGTTTATGCACCTAATTCTGTGTTGTCTGTAAAGTTGCCAGTCAGAAGACAGACCACTTTTTGTAGGTCTGCCAGGCACAGTCACTGGGGGAATATGAGCATCTTGAGGTCCTTATTGAGCCATGGGGCCTTGACACCCTTAGACCTGCATTTTGTTAGAGGAACATGCTTATCTACAATTTGAATAAAAGTGGAAATAAAGAAATCCAGTGCTTGGTTGATATCAGGGAGGGTTTTAATAGGTCCCCAGTCAGTAATGGAAATAGCATTAATAAAGCTGTCTGTATTGAATCTGGACATGTCTCAGACAAGGGAGATCTTGGGGGGGGTTGAGGCGATTATTCCTCCAGACACAAACAGTGGAAGAATGATCACTGATGCAATCAGAAAGAACACTCACTGCTTTTAGCTTAAAGGGGCAGTTAGTGACCACCCAGTCAAGCAAAGAATGTTTCCCAGTTTTGGTATTGATGTGAGTTGGGTCTTGAATGAGTTGAGCTAGGTTAGAGTCAGCTAGTGATGAACGCAATTTGTTAGCAGCGGGGTCAAGCCAGTCAATGTTGAAGTCACCACACAGCACAAGATCATGGTGAGGGAGATTAGAGAGGAAAGCAATGAAAGATGGGAGGCCTAGGGGTGCCTTGCTGGGTGGTAGATAGGCACATCCAATGATAAGCATCTTGACCTTACCCAGAGTCAGGGAGAGGAATAGGGATTTCATGGCTGGAGATCCAGAGTCAGGTTCAGGGAGCTCAATAACATCCAGAGAAGACCGAGTACAGATAAGAATACCACCACCCCTTTTGCCCAACCAATCCCTTCTAAAACAGTTATAGCCTAGTAGTGCCACCTCATGTTGTTTGATAGTAGGCTTCAGTCAGGATTCAGAGATACAAAGGATATCTGGAGTGTGGGGTCTTTTGGACAATCCATGCTTCCAACTCAGTCATTTTTGGGTGAAGGCTATGAATGCCCATATGAGCAATCTTCAGGCCTTTGGGATAGGGCTGAGTTATGGTCATTGGAATTTGATTAGAGGTGGGGCAGGGAGGTCCAGGATTGAGCTCAATGTCCCCTGCATGGACTAGCAGAAGGAGGACAGACATACATACCCAGAATGAGACATTTGGGATACAGTTGCAAGGACAGTTGATGCAGAGTGAAAGTGCAGGTGCCTATGGAGCCAGAGCCCTCAGAATGCAGTGTCAGGCTTAGAAAGACATGGGATGTATAGCAGCACCCAGGGGGAGTCAGGCCTGGTGTAACACAGTGAGAGAGGGTTACAGTCCCGGGGAGGATCACTTAAGGAGAAGGCAATAAACTAGTCAGCATAGCAAAAAAGGATAAGGCAGGATAGGTTAAGTAGCCAGCCCAAGCTACCCATTGTGAAGCAGTCCAGAGTTATTGGCCACCAGGAGGCAAGACTAATGTTATGGCATAGAAGAAGAAAAAAAAGGTTAAATGAGCAGGGAGTTGAAGGTAGTAAGAGTTTAACTGAAGGAATTTAGCTATCTGTAGCTTTAAGACTCTTGGTGTGATTTACTACTGGTGTGCAATAGAGTGATATTTAAGGGGAAAGAGGAGGGGCCAAGGCATATTTAATTAATGTTGGAGGAGGGTGGGTGGGAGGGCAAAACTTCAGCCTCATAGAAGTATGCAGGGAGATTTAGCGGCCCAGGTCTAAATAAATTAGTTTGGGTGATCAAGAACTGCTGTCAGGCTATAGACAAGAGCACCAATGAATCAATTCAGGAAAAATAGTGCCAAGTTCAAAACTGCAGCCAGCAAGCCTGTACCTGGAGTCAGCAGAGGGGCGGGCAGTTCGGCAGAGCTTGGAGTTGAAGTGTAGAATTGAACTGCAAATGTGATTCAGAGGAGGATTTTCGCTGCTTAGGGCAGCCGAGTAGTTTAGTGATCAGAATATTATGTGGCACTTTATCAAATGCTTTGGCGAAGTCAAGTAAGATGATGTCTGAGGGAGTGCCTCCATCAAGGCTTTTACTGATTTAGTTATAAAATGCAATCAAATTCATTGAACATGATCTGCCTTTAGTAAATCCATGTTGATTTTGATCAATTAATCCTTTATTCTCTATCAAAAGTTTGAGCCATGTTTTAAGTAATCTTTCCATTAATTTACAGCAATGTGATGTCAGGCTGATAGGTCTATAATTTTCCAGGCTACTTTTATTTCACTTTTTATGAATAGGGATGACAGCTGCACAGCACCAGTCCTTAGGTACATAGCCCTCTTTCAAAGATAGGTTAAATATGGCAGATAAGGGATAGGCTAGAAAACAGGCAGCACATTTAAGAAATTTGGAGCCTCATGAAAAACGATTCTTTTCACGAGAGGGCAATCCTTTTTCGTGAAAAAAAATACTTTTTCATATGCAGCTATCTTGTTTTCCAATTTTTCACAGTACAAACTATCCTAATACTGTCCAGGGATGTCTTTTATAGACATCCAAACATGTATCTTGCTCATCGGGTGCTGACGAGCTTCACTTAGTATTTTTTTATAGCTTCCATGGCCTCTGAACATTTTTTTTTCAATTGTTCAAATCCTTGTTTGCCACTCGCCAAGTTCCTTTGTTGTGATTCCTTTTTTTGTCATCATGAAAAAGAAAATCAGCTGGCAAAAAAGGATTTAAAAATGTATATCCCTGGTGTCTAGTGGCACTCCCCCACCCTCCAGTCACTATCCCTGTAATTTTTATTTTATTCCCCGGTGTCTAGTGGCACCCCCCCACCTTCCAATCACCATTCCCGTTATTTCATTTTTATTCCCTGGTGTCTAGTGGCACCCCATTTCTCATTGATCGCTGTCCCCATTATTTAATTTTATTCCCTGCTGTCTAGTGGAGCCTCCTACACACTGATCACATTCCCTGGTGTCTAGTGGCACCACCCACCCTCTGATCACCACTCCCTTATCATATTTTTGTTTTCTGCTGTCAAGTGGCACTCTCCACCCACCAATCACATTCCCTGTTGTCTAGTGGCACCCCTACCCTCCAATCACCATTCCTGTTAGGTTAGTTTCAGTACCTGGTGTCTAATGGCACCCCCCCCCCACTGTCCCATTGTAGGCAACAGCTGAAATGAAGAAAACAGTCCATCGATGATTTTTTTTTAATTTTTCACAAAACCTGTAAAAAAAGAAAATGGTCCTTCACTTATCAGCCCCCCTACCCCACCTCCCACTCAGCACCCACCACCACACACCCCCAGTACACCCCCACACACCCTCACTCACCTGAACAGGTCCCAGGTTCAAGTTCCACTCTTCAATTGAAAGACATGTCTTGCTGCTGGAACCAGTGACTGCAATATAAGAAACTAAGGTAAATGCGGTTTGATGTATTTTAATAGGGGGTTCAACTTTTATGCATAATGCAACTGTTTTTTTGAGATTTTGACCCCAAACTTCCAACATGACCTTTTGTGGACCCCACCTCATGAACAATATGACTGTCATTATGCAACTCCTACCCAAAAGGTGATTTTGTAATCGGTTAGTGAAAGCACCTTTTGGGCAAGATTTGACAATTTTTCCTAACCTTATTCATGAGGTGGGGTCATAAGAAGGCTATGTTGAAAATTTGGGGTCAGAAATGATTACAAATAGCTCAGTTATGACCATTTGTTGCAATTTCAATATGTATGCCCTTAACTTTGGAAATTTTAAATATTTTGACCCCAGATTTTCAACATAGTCTTCTTCTTACCCCACTGCATGTATGTCACAGTGGTCATTTCTTAAATCCTGGCCAAAACATGTTTTCACACCTGTGGTGCAGAATGGCATTGCAGTTGCACAGAATTATGTTTTGGTGCAGATTCAAAAATGTTCTGTACTAGATACATGAGGTGGGGTAATAAGATGGCTATACTGACAATTTGGTTACTGTTGTCCTATAAATGGAAGTGCAGGGCCCAGAGAGCACTGTGCTTCCACAGATAAATACATATATGCATCTACAGATGGATGGGAACACAGGGCCTGAAGGGCCATGCCTCTGTGCTCCCACAGGCAAATAATGATATGATTATACTATCTCAAAAAGTAAGGAAATACATTGCAAAAAACTTTATTAATGCTCTAGTTAGGGTTAAACCCACAAAAAAAGGGAAATGTAGTGTTAGAGTTTCCACACCTAACACCTCCCTCCCCTCCTACAGCAACAGGCATCTAGGGGTCTGCCTTGGGGCTGTCATCCTAATGCTCATCCCATTCTCTATACTGTACCAATCTCAGCTTATTTACATATGGAATGGGGTGTGTGTTAGGGCTGAAACAAGGCACTCCTGACACCTGTTGGTGTGTGCAAGGTAGGGCCTACTAAACATTAGCAAGGTTTATATATATATATATATATATATATATATATATATATATATATATATAACATAGATGATCCATGCCCCTTTAGTTAGGGTTGAGTAGGCACTTCAATGTTAAACTCAAAATTTTGCACATTAATAACTTTGCAACTGTTCAACAGATTTGCACAAAATATGGTATGCACTGTCCTGTGGGATAGAGCTCCAGATATGTGGTCTCCAAGTTACAGAGAGGTGAAAAAAACATGTTTTTGCTCATTAACTTTGCTGGGATTTTTCTTTGAACTTGCCTACAGCCCAGATGGTTTGTTTTTTTGGCCTGAAATTTTCAGGGCAGAAAGGGACTACACCACAGATGTGACATTTACTAGTCTGGTGAAAAAATAATACGTTTTTAAGTTATTGCAATTTAAAATTTTGAAAAAAAAATCATTTCTGAGCATGCTTAGTAAGCACTACAAGATAGCTATATGAAACGAAGAAGGAATCCTGCTTCGTATGGGAAAATTCATTCTTCGTATAGCCACTATCTTGTTCTCAGTTTTGCTTGAAAAATTCTAATTTGGAAACCTCCCAAAATAATATTCTGGGAGGAACCAACACTTGTAGCTTGCATATTGGGACCCCTTAGGTGCATTCTGTACTTTACTGCATGACAAATGCCCTTAAAATGTGTTTTATTTAACATTTATATTCTTTGTTCATATCAGCGTCATACCAAGTAAGATCTTGATTCATATGCCAACTCATGAAACAAGATCTTCTTTTGTATTTTGGAAACACCCCAAAATGATATTCTGTGGCGGAATAAACAAATGTAGCTTGCTTATTGGGACCCCTTAGGTGTATTCTGCACTTTACTGCTCAAGAAATGCCCTTAAAATGTATTTTATTTAACACTGAAATTCTTCTTTCATATCGGCGTCGTGCGAAGTAAGATCTTGTGTAGTATGCCAACTCGCAAAGCAAGATCTTCTTTCATATGAGAAATCAATGTATTTCAATTGGATTTTCAACTTTGGTGCATAACTTTGCCATTTTTGCATATTTTGGCACCAGATTTTCACATTAGCCTTTTGAGGACATCACCTATGAGCAATATGACTGTTGGTATGCATCTCCCACCCAAAAGGTGATTTTGCTGTTGCTTGGTGAATTCACCTTTTAAGCAGGATTTGCATAATGACAGCTATATTGTTCATGAGGTGGGGTCATAAGGCCATGTTGAAAATTTGGGATCAAAACATATAAAAATGGCAAAGTTATGACCATTTGTTGCAACTTCGCTACTCACGCTTGTAACTTTGGAAATGTTAATGACTTTCAACCCAACCTTTCAACATAGACTTGTTATTACCACACCTCATGTATGTCACAGCTGTCATTTTTAAAAATCCTGCACAAAATGTGTTTTTGCACCTGTGGTGCAGAATGGCATTGTAGTTGCACAGAATTACATTTTGGTGTGGTTTTGTAAATTTTCTGTACCGGGTGCATGAGGTGGGGTATAAGATGACTATGCTGGCAATTTGGTCACTGTTGTCCTATAAATTGTAGTGCAAGTCCCTTTCACAACAACATACATACACCCATCTATGGAGGGATGGGAGCACAGGGTCCAAACGGCACTGCACTGCTACAGGCAAATTAGGCTATGATTACACTATCTCCAAAAGGAAAGAAATTCGTTGTAAGAAAATGTTATATTAATGCATCTGTTAGGGTTGTTATTAATACGTCAAAAGCTGGGAAATTTAATGTTAGGGTTTCCAACCCTAACACCCCACCTGGCACAGATGAAGATGGATCGGGGGTAGCATTGGGGTCATCAGCCCTAACACACCCATTCTCCTATGCTGTGCCCACCCAGCTTATTTTCTAATGGAATGGGGCAAATGTTAGGGCTGATGACCCTGATGCCACCTCCCAATCTCTCTTCATCTGTGCAGGGTGGGGGTGGGGTGTTAGAGTTGGAAACCCTAATATGGAATTTCCCAGCTTTTGACACTTTAATAACAACCCTAACTGATGCATTAACCTAGTTTTTTGCAATGAATACAGATATATATATATATTCATTGCAAAAAACTTTGTTAATTCATCAGTTAGGGTTGTTACTAAAGTAACAAAAATAGGGAAATGTGGCACCCCCACCCTACAGATACTGACAGGTACCAGGGTGTGCCTTGGGGTCATCAGCCCTAACACTCATCCCATTCCATAAGTAAATAAGTTGAGATGTGTACAATATAGGAGAATGGGGTGAGCATTGAACTGACAATCCGAGCACACCCAACACCTGTCAGGTGTCTGCTGAGGTAGGGGATTGTGTTGAGGTTGGAAACCCTAATGCCACATGTCCTTACTTTTGTCGCTTTGGTAACAACCGTAACTGATGTATTTACACAATTTTTTGCAATGAATTTCCTTACTTTTTCAGATAGTATAATCATATCCTTATTTGTCTGGCCCTGTGCTCCCATCCCTCAATAGATGCACACATGTGAGTGACAAAATTGTCAGCATAGCAATCTTATTACCCCATCTCATGTAGCCCGGTACAGAACATTTTTGAATCCACACCAAAACATAATTCTGTACAACTACAATGCATTCTGCACCACAGGTGCAAAAACACATCTTGGACAGGATTTGAAAAATGACAGTTGTGACATACATCAGGTTGGGTAATAAGATGGCTATGTTGAAAATCTGGGGTCAAAATACTTTACATTTTTGAAGTTACTGTAAAAGCGGGCATCATGAAATTGCAACAAATGATCCTATTTTGAGAATTTTTCCATATTTTAACCCCAAATGTTCAACATAGTCTTCTTATGACCCCACCTCACAAACCCCATAGGTGAAAATTTTAAAATCAATGTCAAAACATCATTCTGCCCCACAGATGCGAAAACACATTTCAAGCAGGATATGAAAAATGACAGCTGTACTGTTCATGAGGTGGTGTGAAAAAATGGCTATGTTGAAAATTTGGACCCAAAATATAAAAAATTACCAAAGTTATGCATATGCATAGAAAGATTTCAACAAACTAGGCAATTTTTAGGAATTTTTTCACCAACGTTTTAACATGGCCTTTTTGGGACCCTACCTCATGAACATTGGTGGTGAAATTTCATTACTCAGTCCCAAAAGGTGATCTCGCATAGCAACCATAAAATCACCTTCTGGGCATGATTAATAAAACAACGGTGGAAGTGTTCATGTGGTGGGGTCCCAAAAAGCCCATATTGAAAATCTGGTGAATAAAATACCTAAAAATGGTAAAGTTATGAACATAAGTTCAAAATGCCATTGAAATACATTATACAGCACTTACCTTGATTCCTCAGTTTGTGATTCAGCTTTGAAGAGTGCAGACATATCCCAGTCCACAGAAGATGACAGACTACGACCCTTCAGAGGTAAGTACAGGGTAATGGGGGTGTGGGGAGGTAGGTGCTCAGTGGGAGGGTTGAGATGGGGGGAACGGGTCTTCGGCAATGATGAAGGACTGTTTTCTTTGTTGCAGGGAAAACAAAAAAGATGTTGGGGGATGTTTTTTCTATTACAGGTAAAATTTCAGTCACATTCAAAATAAATAGAGGGGTAAGACAAGGTTGCATTTTGGCCCCACTATTATTCTCACTGTATATTGACCAGATGCTAAAAGATAATGTAAATGAATTTACTGATGTGCTGAATATACAGTCTTTTAAATGTCTACTCAGCATATGCAGATGATATAGTCATATTTTCATTAAAAAAGGCAGGTTTATAAAGGAACATTAATTTAGCTTAGAAAAAATCATTTGCATTAAAGCTGAAAATTAATATAAATAAAACAAAGGTCCTAATCTTCTCAAAGGGAACTAGGAAACACTCCCCATTCTGGACAATGGGGAAGAAGAGACTGGAAAGGGTTAAAGGCTATACATTGCTAGGAGTCCTTTTCCAGGAGAACTCTAATTGGACACAGCATTTACAAATTTTAACAGATAAATTAAAAAGTATGGTGGCGGGGCTTATCCGCTATAATATAAAATATGGTGAGGTGACTTTAAAACCTATGATACAAGTCATGAAAGCAAAATTTGACTCAGTTATTGTACAGGGCCAAAGTATGGGAACTAAGGAATTTAAACAAGGTACTTGCTCCACTCTATAAATATTTACAATTAATATTAAGGGTGGGGCACTCCTTTCCGGCTGTTTATTTGAGATCTGAACTGGGATTGAATAACTTGAAAGCCTTAATAGAGTCCAGGAAAACAAACTACTGGATCACCCTTATTAGAAAGGAAGAAACATCGTTAGCTAATATAGCCCTAAAAGAAAGGGCTTTAACACAGGTCTTTGGTTTAGAACTTTAATGAAATTACTAAAACAAACAATTTGACTAACCTTAAAAGGGTAACAGAACAAGGAATCACACTTAGTTTGAAATACAAAGCATACATTACAAAGAAAATTGTAAATAACTAGATTGCAGCAGATTTACAATCAAACAATCACATTACTCAAAATGGTTCTCAGAAAATAATTATTATTTTGGTTTTAAACCCTATTTGAACACCCTGACAGACACCATGTTGAGAGCTATATTTTCTAATTACAAATTTGAACAAGCCAAGAGCAGCATGTTATTATATCGGTATAAAACAAAAAGTTACACATCAGTTAACTGTGATTGCAGTGTGGGGGGGTGAGGAAAATCTCATTCATGTATTATGGTATTGCACATAGTATCATGTTCAAAGGGCATATTGGCGGAGCCCATTTTTAAACAGCATGTACCCAACAGATAAAATATTATTAATTAATATTCTGCTTCATACAGAAGATGTGTGGTCTGTTGAATGTCTGGTTAAGTTTCTATTTGTGGTTGAAAAAATTAGAAGAAAGATAAATACTATATAATTGGCTATAATCTGTTTATATGTAGATATTGCTACAAGGAGTCAGGATGTACTGTAATATTTAAAATGGGTCAGTAATTTATATTCTATTGTTTTGTCATATATGACATGTCCTGGAATCATGTATTGTTTTTATGATGATTTTTATGATTCTACTATTGTAAAGCTTTTAGCCACACAAATAAAGTTTTGATGATGATGACGATGATGATGATGATGACTATTACAGGTACATTAATAAATTATGTAGGGACATTTGGGGTGGGCTCCTCAGTGTCCCACACTGCTCAGGGGTCTAAATGCCAACATGGGGATTGAGCCCACTGAGGTTGGCTATAATATATAAACACTGGGCTGGGGGGGCAACCAACACCAGGGGTGGGCATCCCAGTGTCAGATTACATTATATAAACATAAATAATATATAACAAAAAATAAACTAGGGACTAGGGGACAGTGATCACAGGGTGGGGGGGTGCCACTAGACACCAGGGAATATTTATTTAATTAAAAGGGACCGTGATCAGACAGAAAGAAGTGCCACTAGCCAATAGGGAAACAGTGGCTCACACCTCACCCTGCAGCCAGCAGCACAAGTTCTAGCTGTGGCTGCAGAAGTCAAGAAAATCCCATTGTTCTCATACAGAGAATGTTGCAGAAGAGGTCCGCTCGCTAACCTTGGCACCCAGGATTTCGGGTGCCCACAAGAAGTGTTTCTGTCCACAATTTAAAAATAATCAGAATGTAGCTAAATGGGTCCCGTTTACCTACATTTGATGTTTCTTTTTTGTATTACATTAATTTTTGCATGTTTTTTTTATTTTCTGTCTCTCACTAACTGGAAAACTAGATGGCAGATACAGTGGAGCTCTGTGAAAATACACTAGGCTTCCTGCAACACTATGTGACTCTGTCTGTGAAAATACAGTACCTACTCCAAAACAAAAACTATTTTCATGCAGAACTCCTAACTTTTCCCATAGGAAATAATGGGAAAACTGAAAATTTAATACATTTTGAACAGATTTATATTTTTTACCAAACCTTTATAAGGTGTATCTGTGGGGCAAATGCTTTCTACCCTGAAAATTTCAGACCACAACCTAAAACTATTTCTGAGATACAGGTGGACAAGAAACAGCCAAAAAAAAGTACATTTAGTGATTTTTGACACTCTGTATTTCATAAACCATACTACAGATTCACATAAAATGTTCCACATCAAGAGACCTATGCCTAGAGATTATGCATGCCCAATTTCAAGCAAATCCATTGAATGGTTGTAAAGTTATTAAGGTTGAATAATCAGGCTTTAACATAGAAATGTGTACTCACCTAACTATAGTGGTGATATTGTGCCACTAATATATATATATATATATATATATATATATATATATATATAATTATGGTGCGCGATCACGCCACTATAGTTAGGTTCAATGTCACTTCTATGTTAAACTCAAAATTTTGCACGTTAATAACTTTGGACCTGTTCAATGGATTTGCCTGCAATTTGGTATGCATGGTGGGGCATGGTAGATCTCTTGATTTGCCAAATTGAATTTTGGTTGGACTTACGGTTTTTGCATACAAAAACGCAGAAAAATGCAAACTTGTCCATTTTTGGAGGCAGTTTTGGGATTTTGGACATGGCCCTGCATGGCTGTTGTGTGGTGTGCCACTCTGTGAGATGGCTCATTTGAAAGAGCTTTGATGGTCGAACATGCCGCTTTTCATTTGGTGAAAACATATTAAAGCATTCAAAAGTTATGCCACTTTTAAGTTCCCATTATGTCAATGGGAAAATTTATAGGTATGTTATGCGAACAAAGAATGGGGTTCTGGCCATCTCGTCCTGCCTGGCGATCAAAGAATTTGCAGCCTCGTGTTTCAAGAATCTTTGTCCCCGAGAATTTTAAAAAATTTTTGATCGTGAGGTCCGCCATCTTGTTTTTAAATTTCCAATCGGAAAAACACAAATATCTCGGCTCAGGGGTCACCTCTGAAGTAAAAGTTGAATGGGTTTTACTCAAGGGACTCCGATCTATCGAGTTATGGCTTTGGTTTGATCCAAATCAGTCAAAAAATAGAGTTCTTAGCTTTTAAAATCTTAATTTGTGGTGCGCTAACAATCTTTGATCACCAGCCTGCAAATTCTTTGATTACAAGATTCTTTGATCGCGATCGTGCATCGTGAGTGAGGGACGAGATGGCAGGAATTAAAAATCTATTTTCTCAGCCCAGGGGTGCCCTAGAAAGTTAAATGAAGGTGGGTTTTGCTCAAAGGGCTTCGTGCTGCCCCATCTGAATAAAAAAAATCAGGTTTTCAATATCCCTGGTAGTCTAGCGGCACCCCCGATCATGATAAAATAGATTACGATCTCTAATTCCCTGGCAGTCTAGTGGCCCCCCCAATGTGTATTTCATAAATATTGCTTTTCTGTATCCCTGGTAGTCTAGTGGCCCCCAATCTGTATAAAATTATTATAGTTGTTCATATCCCTGGTAGTCTAGCGGCCCCCCATCATAATAAAATACATAATGATCTGCAATTTCCTGGTAGTCTAGTGGTCCCAGCCCCACCCAGCCATGCCAGCCCACCCAGCTATGACAGCCCACCAAGCACCCCCCATCCATCCCCAGCTGATGACTGGCACAGCCCACCTCTCACCTCCACGGCCAGCTACTGACTGTGGGACGAGATGGGCAGATTAAAAAATCTTTTTTCTCAGCCCAGGGGTGTCCTAGGAAGATAAATGAGGGTGGGTTTTACTCGGGGGCTTCGTTCTGATGAACCATGGTGGTGGTTTACTGCAATTGTTTGAATTTTTTAAAGTAGAACAGTTTTTATTCTTTGGTTGTGACCCTGCAAATTCTTTGATCGCGAGCCTGCAAATTCTTTGATCACAAGATTCTTTGATTGCGATCGTGTATCACGAGCGAGGGACGAGATGGCCAGATTAAAAAATCTATTTTCTCAGCCCGGGGTACCCTAGGAAGTCAAATGAGGGTGGGTTTTGCTCAGGGGGCTTTGTTCTGTCGAACCAGGTCGCAATTACTTCAATTTTTTTATTTATAGCATTTTTTATTCTTTGTTCATGAGCCTGAAAATTCTTTGGTCACATGCCTGCAAATTCTTTGATCGTGAGGTTCTTCGATCGTCATCTTTGATCACGAGTGAGGGACAAGATGGCCAGATTTTTTATAATGGAATAGACAGGGACATTTTATCAATCTTTAAGATTGAATATCTCGAAAACGGTTTGGTCTTTTTACTTGAAATTTGGAGGGTGTTTATGGCATGTCCTGTAGATGCGAATTTTGGTGTTTATGTGTTGTAAAAATTTTGTTTTGTGGAGATATTGTGTGACACACTTTACTTGCTGCGGATAGTGTTTTTGATTGTGCTGGTGGCTTGAAATTGATAGGGTGCCTAGCCTTAGTGTCATGGATCTAGTTTTCAGTTGCTGTGTGTGTTAAATGTCAACAGGTGTGGAACTGTGCCACTCTGACGAATGAAAATTTCTAATTTTGACATGTTATAGCTCAGACATGGTTTGGTCTTTTTATTTGAAATTTGGAGGGTGTTGATGGCATGTCCTGTAGATGTTAATTGCAGTGTTTACATGTTGGGCAATATATTTTTTGTGGAGATATTGCATGGCGAGTTTACATTTTGTGAGCAACATTTTCTATTGTTCTTCTAGATTAACATTTGTTTGGTGGCTGGCCTTGCTGTTGTCAATGTACTTTTTAGTCATTGGGTGTGTAATGTGGCCTGACACTTACAAGTTGGTGGGAGCGCGGGGCCCCACCAACTTGCACAACTTTCTACTTTTCTATTCTTTCTTAAAAAGTAAGGAAATTCTATGCAACAAACTTTGTTAATGCATCAGTTAGGATTCTTCTACAGTGACAAAAGTAGAAATTTGATTTTGGGTTCCCACCCTTGCACCCCACCCCAGCCACCCCACCAACTGGCATCGGGTGTGCATGGGGTCATTAGCTAACTCTCCCCCATTCTCCTATCTGCACCACCTCAGCTTGTTTATACATGGGATGGGGTGAGAGTTAGAACCAACAACCCCAATGCACACCCGATGCCTGTTGGTGGGGCAGGCTGAGGTGGGGTGCGAGGGTGGGGAACCATAAAATTGAATTTCCTCGCTTTTTTAGCTGTAGAAGAACCCTAACTGATGCATTAGCAAAGTGTTTTGCATATATATATGTGTGTGTGTGTATACTGCATTAATGCTCTAGTTTGGGTTAATGCCACAAAAGTAGAAAAATGTGGCATTAGGTTTTCCAAACCTAACACCCCACCCTGCACACAGCAACAGGCATCAGGGTGTGCCTTGGGATTGTCAGCCCTAATGCTCACCCCATTCCATAAATAAATAAGCTGAGATGGGTACAGTGTAGGAGAATGGGATGAGCATTAGGACTCACAAAGCCCTCAAAAAACATTGGTGTGGAAAGGAATAAAATACAAGATCCTGACACAAATCAGGCAGACAAGTTAGACCTGGAGGTCTCCTTCTGCCGGCTACTACTTATGTTCTTATGAAAGTTTTTTTTTTTTTAAATTAAGCCCGATCTGAGGAACTGACAGTTGAAGCAGCTATCTTGGATGTTGTCAAACCATTTTTTTTAATGATTAATAAGTGCATGCTGTCATTCAATGTTTGTCATATGTAAGTGAAAATAGATGAAAACCAATGAACTGCATTACACTTGCAAAGCTTTTTAATTTAAACTAGAACAGGTTATGTCCACATATAAACTAGTAATGGAACACAGATGTTGTGTGGTATTATTATTCATCTAATGTTTTATTATGTGACAACATAATTGTTTTCCCTAATAGCAGATCATGATGTCACAAACAGAGGGTTATGAGTGCAAGTGGGAATCAGCAGCTAGGGTAGGTGATATATTAAGTTGAATGACCAAGTTTGTTTGTTTGTTTTTTTCCACACCGTGCACCTAAGCAGATGGACTCAGTGCCATAATAACCATTCTTGTACACTGTGTACAATTTTGCAACTGTCCCCTGTTTTACATGAATCACAGTTAGATGTATTTTTGTTTTTATTCAGCATTAGTTTTGTTGTTATTGTAATAGGAGCTGACATAGCTGATGTTACAGACAGTGATCCATCTGAGATCTGTTTACCAGGAAAGACAGACAGAACTGTTTCTGTCTTCCAAACCTGTCATTTTTACAAATGCCGAGTCACACCTGTCAGCAACAAAAGATTAATATACAAGTTAGCCAGCCTTGGAGTGGGTCCCAAGGTGGTAGCCTGGATAAAAATATGGCTGGACAACAGGACACAAAGGGTAATAGTAAACGGAGTCCACAGTGAAGAAAGAAGGGTAACTAGTGGAGTACCGCAAGGTTCAGTACTGGGACCAGTCCTCTTTAATATCTTTATAAGTGACATTGGAGAGCACCTGGAAGGAAAGGTATGCCTCTTTGCAGATGACACAAAGATCTGCAACAGGGTTGATACACAAGGTGGGGTGGAAAGAATGAAAAGGGACTTGGCAAGGTTGGAGGAATGGTCAAATACATGGCAGCTCAGATTCAATGCAAAGAAGTGCAAGGTAATGCATCTGGGAAACAAAAACTGAGGGGAAGAGTACACAATGAGGGGTGAGTTAATAACAGCAACAAAAATCGAAAGAGACCTAGGAGTAATTATATCAGATGACCTAAAGGTGGGCAAGCAATGTGAGAAGGCAGTAAGGAGGGCTGGGGGGATACTGGGATGCATAGGGAGAGGCATCAACAGTAGAAAACAGGAAGTTGTTATCCCTCTGTACAGACAGTTAGTGAGACCCCATCTGGAGTACTGCATGCAATTCTGGAGACCCCACCTCCGCAAAGACACAGACAGAGTGGAAGCTGTTCAGAGGAGGGCAGCCAAAATGGTGCAAGGTCTGCACCTGAAGACATATGAGGAGAGACTAAAGCAGCTTAATATGTATACCGTTGAGGAAAGGAGGGAGAGGGGGGACATGATAGAAATTTTCAAGTATCTCAAGGGAATTAACAAGGTACAAGAAGGTAGTATATTTCCAAAGAAGAGATGTGCAAGAACAAGGGGGCACAATTTGAAGATAGAGGGGGGACGGCTCAGAGGTAGTGTTAGAAAGTATTTTTTCTCAGAGAGAGTTGTGGATGCATGGAACAGCCTTCCTGAGGAGGCTGTGGGGTCAGGAACAGTGGGAGAATTCAAGAATGCATGGGACAGGCATAAGGCAATTCTAGTGGGGGGCATGAGGAAGTAAGCTGTTGATTAACTAGAATCTGCAGCATATCCATCAGGTAGAGAAATGAGCAGACTGGGTGGGCCAAGCGGTCCTTATCTGCCATCAAATTCTATGTTTCTATGTTTCTATGTTTCTATAACAGGGTTGTGGGGAGTGTGGACATCCACTCGAGCATCAGAACATTCAAACAATTTCTTTGTACACATCGAGGATATAGGACATATTTTTTTGGGGGGGTTACTGACATGTCGATTGGTTCTTTGAATGTACTGATTGAAGTCTGAATACATTACAGTTCGATTGGGTGCCTGACATGGTTGTGGGGAGGGTTGGGGTCCACTAGGCCATCACAAATAAATAACAATATTTCATATACTACACATTGGGGCTATTGGAGGGAGTGCTTTTTTTAAACTGACACTTCGAACTGTTATGGGAATTTACTGATCGAAGTCTAAATACATTACACTTCAGTTGGGTTTGTCATTTCCAGCTGGGAGTTATGGTACAGTTAGATCAATTTCTGAACCAATTAAATTGTATCATTTTTCCAGTCAAACTTCAACGTTAATCAAAAAAAGCATTATGATTCAAAAACTATGCAATATTGTTTTAATAAACCATCCAAAGGCACACCCTTAGCACTCACACCGTCATCCCTGAACATTTCATGGAAAAATTCTACTCTGCCTAGTTTGTAGGTGATAGCAAAAATCCCCATGTTAAATATTGGGAAAAAAGTTTTTTCTTTTAAATTTTTTGACCCTCCTTATCTCTAAAACCGTACCAGATGTCACAAAACTTTCCACTTCTAGAGATTCAGACAGCCTAACCACACATTCCAAATTGTGTGCAAATTCTTTAAATGATGGCAAAGATATTAAGGTGCAAAGAAATGGGTTTAACATTAAACAGCATGCTCAACCCTAACTATAGTGGTGCTATCGTGCCACTATTACATATATAAAAGCACAGTACTGCCACTATAGTTAGGATTCATTCATTGAAAGTGGCGGGCTCACTCAGGCTCATTGTAAAAGAGTTCAGTCAGGCTGCTGGCCATGGAGGTAAGTTGAGAGCTGTGATGGTAGCCCACGGAGGGGGTCATAGATTGGGGTGCGGGTGGGGTGGGCTTATTACCGACAGGGTGGGGGGCACACTAGATACCAGGAAAAGTTTGTTTTTTTTACAAGAGGACTTATGTTGGCCCCGGCAATTATGGACAATGGGGGAAGGGGGGAATATGGAGGGGTGTCATTCTTCATTTGGTGGGCAATTGGCCAGTGGGGGTGGGGCCACTAGACACCAGGGAAATTTATATCTATTGAAAGTTGTGGATGGGGATGGGGCTGAATTTTGGTGGGGAGGGTAATTCTTCACATTGTGGGCTAGCAATTGGTCCAGTGGTGGGAGCACTAGACACCAGGGATGTGGGGTCTTGGGGGAGATATTTTAATCTTGGCTGGACAGGAGGGAGGAAAACATTTTTTTTTTCACAAAATTCTGTGTTTCGCACAGGCAGAATTCTGGCAAAATGCATTAATTTTTGCAAAATATTTCACTTTGTGAAATTCCTGCTTTTGCTGGAATTTTGCTGGTGAAATAACATTTTGCTGCATCTCTAATTTCAATGGGGATTTGAATTTAGTAGCATAACTTTGTCATAACTGAATATTTTTGCTCCAGATTTTCAACATGCTTTTTATGGGACTCCCACCTCATGATCAATTACAGTGACATGCTGAAAATTTGGACAAAAATATTAAAAAACAAAGTTATGAGCCTATGTTGAAATTTATGAATGAAGGCTTGTAACTTTGGTAATTTTTAATATTTCGACCCCACATTTTCGGCATAGCCATTTCTTCACAGCACTTCATGAATGTGTTAGCTGTCATTTTTCAAATCCTGGCCAAAATGTGTTTTCCTACCTCTGGTATGCAATGATCTTTCAGTGATATGGAATGATATTTTGGCGGGGATTTGAAAATGTTCACCTACCAGGTTCATTAGGTGGGGTGGTAAGAAGGCTATACTGAAAATTTAGTGTACAAATATGGTAAAATGCCAAGGTTATGACTGAACATTACACTATTTCAGCATTCACTCTTAACTTCACTAATTTTCAATATGTTGACTCAAAGGTGGAGGGTGCTCTGTGACTGCTCAGAACTAGTTCAGAGAAAAGTCACAGCACTCACCTCAGCATGAAAAAGGCAGAAAGCTGTAATATGGTACAGATTGTATGAATCTGTTACTTGTAACAGCAGCATGCAAAATACAGATGAAGACACAGAAAATTCTCTTTCAACATAACAATTTTTCCCCACCACCTCATAAATATGACATATAATTTTTAAAATCCTGGATGTGATGTGTTTTTGCACCTCTGCTGCAAAATGAAATCTTGGCCAATATACTATAAATGGTATGTGTCATGTCTATAAGGTGAATCCTAAAACAAGGATCTTTAAAATTTGGGGTCAAAATTGCAAAAAACTAATTGTTTACCAAGCAGCAAACATTCAGCATTGACAAATGCTTATTTTACTTAGCCACTATGGCCTAATTTATCTTTTTTACTTCATACTTGAATGGTATTATCTCTGTTTATCTGCTGCATAACTGCTGCAGTTTTTAGTTAAGTACTATAGTTCCTCCAATTTAATTTTTTCAAGATCATTTTTATTCTGATCTTATCAGCTTTATGAAACTGGAACTTTGCAGTGATACCAGATGTCCCTACAGTGTCTTTAATGATGTAAAAATATGCTATGTTATGGTTGCTGCCGTCAAAGGGTGTGCCTGCTAAACAGACTGAGATGGATATAGAATTCAAGCTAAGGGCAATGTCAAGTAAATTGTTGCCACTGGTGGCATCCTTTACATGCTGTACCAGGTTTAGCTGTTTGACTATGCTAGCAAGTTCTTTGCTTACATATATGTTAGCATTTTTGTTCTACCACACAATATCTCCTATGTTTAGATCCCCAACAAACAGTATATATCTGATGTTGCTAGCTTTTTCAAGTTCTTCAAATATTTTTTATGATGTTTCATCTGAGGTATCGGTATCCTGTGAAGAGGGCGAATGCATAATGGAGAACCATCACAATGGCGAAGGAACCACGGCGCCAACACTCTTGCACAATTATGGTTCTGCCCCATCTTTGTGTTGTGCCCCCCCGGAGTAGTAATCTAAATTAAGGGGGGGTGGGGAGCAAAGCCTCCACATGAAAACACTTTCTGAAAAGTGTTCACACTGTGGGTTCAGTGCCGTTGTGATGGTTTGCTGTTATTCATTCTGACATGGAAATGAGGTATCAGGAGGGATCTACAACTCTGGTTTGACAATAATAGTGGTGGCACTTACATTGACAACAACTCCTTGACAGCAACTACACTGCTACTACAGTTCACTGACAATGGAACCACAGACAGCAACCGCCATGACAACAAGAAACAACATATGTAATGCAGGGGGCTCTGCCCCTATGCACCCCACACACCCCAAAATTAATATAACAAGTCCATAGCACACATACCATGGAGTACCAGTGAAAACATAAGATCGATGCTTCAGTGCTCTTTATTGGTGACAATTTCACATAGCCAATTGTGATACTAGTAGTTGTTTTCCAACCCCTCCACCACAAACACTCAATGAAGTGTAGATATTCAGCAATCAGCTACTGTCCACAGACAACCCCCCCCCCCAGCATGGCCATTAAACCTGCAACTTAATGTTCAGCGCATGTTTCACGAACTCCAATGTCATTGCGAACACCTCTCACAGCTGACCCAAAAACCATGAACAATACTCACTACTCTAACACCCTCTTACTGGCTTTAACAAGAACCCTCATTACCAGCAGTTGATGTAACACACCTGCCAGCACAGAACACATCCAGGCAATAAAACACACCTGTTGACACAGCGTAATTCGCTGTAACACACCTATTGCCATACAAGACAACTTGGTAAAACTGACTTCACTGACATGGTTCGGCTCTGCTTGATTCACCTTCAGTGGTTCGCTGTAACAACAGTATGCCATCAGGAATACCCAGACATGTTGAGTCTGACAGAAGCAGCAGTCTAGTGTAGATAGCAGTACATTTTCTCACAGTAGATATAGAGGCAGTAGCTGTTGTGGTGCAGAAGTCATGCATAGTTGGTGCCATTGGCAATGTGCCACAGTTTGGTGAAGCCTGGCAGTATGCTCTACTGTGACTACAACAGATGTGGGGATTCCTCTTCTGGACTCATTGAGTCATGGTCTGGAGGAAGATAGAGGGAGAGATGGAGTCTTCACTGAGAAAGGAGCCTAGTCCACACCTTCAGTGACTGAAGCAGAGAATGGAGAGTAGAACCAGTAAAGTAAGGGGCTTTATGACCTGTGGTACCAGTGGTTTAATTTACATGGCAGAATGTAAATGTGGCTCATACCATATAGGTAAAACAAAGAGGGTATTTAAAACCTGTATAAGTGAGCACATTACAGCCATTGAAAACAAAGACAAAACCAATGCCCTTGTCATGCGTGTACTTAAGAGTAGAAATAAAGCAAAACATGGTTTTAACTTTTACAGGACTAGAAAAGACAATAATGTCAAGAAGAGGAGGAGACTACAATAACCTCCTACTCAAAAGACAGCAATATTGGATTTTTGCAATGAGAACAATGGAGGGTAAGGTATTAGATGGCAGAATAGAAATAAAGCTGTTTCTAAAAAAAATTATTACAATTTTCATTATGTTTAGAGCATTTGTGAGGGGGTAATAAATGATCATAGTTTGTTTTCATGTAGGGATACTGTATGTTTATGGCATCACATGCCTAATTATAATTAATGCATTTATTTGTTTTGTACAGATGTACACCATCGTTATGTAGCACTGTATGTTTTTCATGTCTCCTGGGAATGTCTCCTACATGCCAGGTTTGAAATCTACTTCATTTATAATTCATAATAGGTCAGGTGCCTGGATATATTGTCTTACAGAGCACACCTAAAAATGTATGGTATAAAAGCACTTGCATAAATGTTGATTGAAAAATCTTTGGTGCTGGGACAAAATGGCTAACAGAGCAAACCAAAAATCACTGTTTCTAAATACTTGCAAAAATCATGGTACATAACAACTAGGTTGTTTTTAATATGCAATATGTATGAGTATGCAAGGATGAAACTAAGTGGCAAATTGTTTCTACATATGCACTTTATATACGATGGCATGTTTTTAATGTCTTACTAGTTTTTGGGAAATGTTGAGCACTGTGTGTTTGTTACATGTAAGACAGCAGAGGTACTGTCTCTTTATTTATTTTATTTATTTGAAAAGGTTTCACCAGGAAAGATAACATGAGCTTTAAACAGCTCATTTCCAGAAGCGTCCTGGGAGAAGAGGTAACAAGAGGGAGTAGAGAAGTATAACATACCTAAGAAAAATATATAAAATGTACAGCAGATTCATTTCAAAATATTTTCTAAGGTAACAATAGGATTGAGGCAAACAGTAGCAGCATGGATCAAATATAATGTAGATTACATAAGACTAGACATAGATGTAACCTCCCCTGTTCCCTGGGGTTACTTGCAGAGGTTTGGAGGGGCAATCCCTTGATCCAACCTAGAACCTTTTTAAGCTGCCTTTGGTGTATAAACTGTGAGTAGATTCTGTCTGAGAGTTACCCAGGATATGTACCTACCTTGTTTGCTGTGGCATGTGTGACACTCTGGTAAAGGGATACCTTCACCCATTTCTGTTTTGAGACTGTTCTCAAGCAGATTGCTTTTAAAGTTTGCTGACAACAGTGGATGTCCCAGGTGTGACTAGGCACTTTATTCAGAACTTTAACCTTACACCCCTTGTGGTGTTTCTGATGCTAAAATGTGCTAAACATTTGAAGAAAGCATAATTTCTAATGTTCATTATCTATTTAGGTGTAACTCTGAAAGAATGGCTGGGTATGGGCAACAAAGCAAAAGGTGGGTAACCCTCCATCTGGAGTGACCAGTTCAGCACCTCAGGTTCTGTAAGGGTTCCTGTTTCTTTCAGTGCATGTGGTCAATGCCTGAAGATGAAGTTTACCCCTTGTATATGAGTTTAGCTAGTTTTGAGCCCTAGTCTGCTCCATCTTGGCCACTGTGCAACAATTTCCTTTTGTAAAATCCTATGCCATATGGGAACTGTTCTGTCATGGACTAGTGCCACTTCCAGGAGAATTTTGTGTGTTTTCATCATAGCTAGCACCACATTTCCAGATGTCAAATCCTATGCTATATGGGAATTTCAGTTTCTGTTTTTCTACCGATGTGTTCTGCATTGCCTAGTGCTTTGAAGTGTAAACCCTTGGGGGTCCATCTTTGTTCTTGTGTTCCAACTTTGTTTCAGGATAAAGCCACACTCTAGAATTCCAACCTGATATGGACAATCTAGTTAATGCTTCCTGTGAGGATTTACTGGGTACCCCTGTCCAGAAGTGCAAACCTAGCATAGCCCTCAGCAAAAGTTCTCTCCTCAGGACCTGGGTTTTGGTATAGGTCTGTTTGTGTCTTGTACGTATTTTGTGTTTCTCTGTTGCAATTGCTTTGTAACCACTCCCCTCTCATTTCCCCTAAACAGAAAAAGTATGGCAGGTGTGCCTGCTAATTAAATAAGGGGCCAGTGGGTGGTTACAAAAATTGGGGCTCATCCAAGGATATTGTTGAATTAGGGGAGAGAACAAGAGATGTTTGCTGAGGGTATTGCTAGTGTTTTGTCTGTCTGGTAGTGTGGTAGCCCAAAACAGGAAAGGAAACTTAGCACAAAAGGATCTTGCCCAGGAGAGTGCCATCCACATGTGCCAATGTGTGCCTGCTAATACAGTGCTGCTGTGTGAGTGTACCAGTTTACAATGCACTGTAAAGCCAGAAAGTGTATGTTCTTGTCTCTGCATCTAGAATGTTTTGCAGAACTTTTAAATCTCAGGTTTTAAATGCCAAAAGTAGTGTGGACTTTTGGAAACAGAGAAATGTGCCCTGAATGTTTCATTGTACTTTGTGTGAAAATTTGGGGAGTCACTAAAGAAATTGTCAAGTTCTGTGTGAGAAAATGGTCAAAACTGGTGCTCCCACCTTGAAATTGCATCCAAGAAAAAAAGTTACAGTTTGCAGTTTAAATTTGCCCTGCTCAACGATCACCGTAGAGGAAGAGCGAGGAGGAGAGAGAGAGAGAGAGACAGAGAGGCTCATTTGCATGACGTTGAGTGATTTGTGCATCTGCAATCAGTCCCTCCCACAAGTCTGCTTCAGTGTGCAGCTGAGTGTTCGAGGAGGAGAGTGAAAGTGGCATGTGAACTGGTCAGAGCAGGATCAATCATCGAGGGCTCGTGAATGTTCTAATCTGTGAAAAACAGACTTTTTCTGTTCAAATTTGGGCTCAACCCACTATCTGACTGACTGGAAAATGATGCATGGCGTTCATGGCAACAATCAGTGGGACCGCCAGCCTGTTTCACCCCACAGGCAGTCCAGGATCGGCACCAGGCCAAAAATTTCCACCGGAGAAAGCCAGCTACTGAGTTCAGTGAGTACAGTTCAAACTACTGTGCATCATACTGTGTGGTGATTTTCAAGCCAGCTGAATCTGTCTGCAAGCAGTGAGACTGTTTTGCAAGGAAGGACCGTGAGTTGTAAGGAGCAAGGCAACAAACACAATACTGAGCATAGACTGTAAGCATTTATGATGGGTTCAGCAACAGTAAAATGTTCTTAAGCAAATGAGAGACTGTAGTTGAATATTAGGCTGCAACAAACAGGCAATCCTGGCAAAGAGAAATACTGTGGTTTGCAAGTGACTGAGCATGTGTAAGTAGTCTGACTGGTGTGCTAATTGCAAAGTCCTGTAAAATCATATGAATGTGCAAAGAGATACAAACAGTGCAATCGACTACACTTTTGAGCAAAAATCAGTAGCAGAGAAGGACAGATGTGCAGTTTTTGAGTCAGAAACTGATTTGATGAATGAAGAGAGCTACCACCACCATTACAGGGTGGGGTTAGCAATGTAAACACAGCAGCAGGGAGCCATTTTGTGAGACTATGCAGAGACTAGTAAACAAATAGTAACAATAAACTTTTATGCATTTTGATTGCAGACATGGCTTTGGGAACTTCCCGTTACCTGCATCATGCCCGAACTATGATAGCAGAGGAGGTGGCCACACTAAGAAAAATATAGAGAACTTTCAATGGTGAAGGGTTGCCTCCAGATGTAGAAATACCCAACTATCCAGTGAGACTATGCATTATGTGCCTCAGGGCTGGAAGGGATGTGTTTCTGATACCTCACTGTTCGGATTGCCTAGTAAAGTATGGCATGAGCAGGGGTGCAGCACCAGAGAGGGCATCATGAATTTGATTGGCTACCACTTCGACCAAAGTAGGAAACCCTGCAAGTAGCAGCATGCAGCACCAGGTTGAACCTGTTGGAGGAGTCCCCATAGAGTGTGGCACAGAAGGAGAGAGTATGGATTTACTGCAGGGGCAGACACCTAAAGATGTTTCCACTCCTGTGTCCCAGATGGACAGTGTGATGGAAGGGTCAGTGGCCCCATGGAAGGAGGGTTCTAGTCCTAGCCTAGTAGGGGAGGACAAATTGCAAGAGACACTGAACTGGGAGGTGTCTACCTCTGCACCCAGTGAGGAGTGGACTGTCTCAGGAATGAGGATTACTGCTCACTCCTGGGCTCAGATCCTGGCTGAGGAAGAGATGTATCTTCATGTTGAGGGTTCCAGTGAGCGGCCTCAAGCTCTTGCCTCAGAGGAGCCAGAGAGAGAGAAGGAGAAGAAGAAGAAGGCTTCAGTACCCTGCCTACAGAGATGGCCGAAGACAAGTTCTTTCGTTCATTAAGTATGCGGCATTGGCTTCACCAGGACTGGTCACCCCCAAGCTGAGCCATGGGCCGTACACTTGTGAAGAGCAGCAAAGAGGAAAGACTGGTACATAGGTGCCATATATAGGAGGTCCTTTCCTACCTTTTCTCGTAGAGCCTGGGAGGAAATTGAACAGAACAGGCAATCCAGATTATTGAAAGAGGCAAGCAAGCATTTGTATCCAGGTGCAGCAGCATGTGTCAGAGACAGTCATCAGTGTTAGACTGAAATTCTGGAAATTGGGCAGAACTTTGTTTATGGACACTGTGCAAATTGTGGATAAGGTAGAGACATTCCACAACATCAGCTTTGAATGCCCAGATGGTGTCATAGTTCTTGCACCTTACCCCAAGTGGTATTATCCTTAATGTTGCCTCTCCCTGTGAATATGCCCTGCATGGCCTGAGGGAAGCAAAGCAATGGCAGTGCAGTGTCTGTCATCTGGCAGCAGCAGTATCTATGGAGAAAGATGCAGCTCTATGGGTTTTCCAGGATCTTCAGGTGCATCCAAAGTCACCAACCCAGCAGTGTTTTCCCATTTTCATCACCTGGCCTTTCAGATGACATCAACCCAGCTGTTTTTCTGTTTCATCACCTGGTATCCCAGATGACATCAAACCAGCTGTTTTCCTGTTCCATCGTTTGATTTCCAAGATGAGATCAAACCAGCTTTTTTTCCTGTTTCATCGCCTGGTCTTGCAGAGAACATCAGCCCAGCTGTATCCGAAGAAGCCGACTGGTGGGTGAGAGTCTTCAGCTTGGAGAAGTAAGATGATCTTTGCTTTGGTCTTCAAGGAACTGGTAAGACCCATCTTTTCTATGTTTTTGCTGACTTTGCACAACACACCCTACATCTAGTAGACTACCACAAACTGAGCTGTCCTCAAAGACTCTCTCCATGGATTGCAGTGATTTTCAGGCCCTACCCTGTTCCAGGACTGTTCTTCAGTGGGCTCCAGACCAGGAGAGACTCTTTTATGGACCTTGCACTCGGGCAACAACATTCTGTCACTAGTGTAGGACTTTTAGGGCATTCTGTCCCCCAAAATGTGTTGTATAAATGTCTGTTTTTCTATTAGTCTACCTTTGTACTTTACTAAAAAATATTTTTTGGGATTCTTTAGTGTTCAGATGGAGGTTTAGACACTGTGTAGAATGCAGGATGTGGTGTTTTGTTTTTCTTCTCTTGCAGGTGTTATTGAAGAAGAAAGGAAAAAAAGAAGAAAAGTAAAGAAGAGGATGTGGGAGCTCAGCTGAGTTCCTCTTGTTTTTCTAGAGTGTTAGAATTGTTGTAGTTAACTGTGTTAACAGGTTTTTCTGCCACAGGTGTAAGTGTGGGAAAGTTGTGGGAATGTAATGCATCGTGATGTACTGTTTTCTTGCTGTTTTGTTTGCAGATACCCTGGGTTGAGGGGAGGTTCCCCTGTGGGCAGCTTGGTCAGATAGATTTTCCTTAGAAGGCTAGGGGGATAGACAGACTGGGGCCTCAGTTCTGGTCTATTATGGCATACTTCAGGCAGTTTCTTGGAGCCACTGATCTTCCACAGATAGATCGTAGGATAGGGGCTGAAATTTCAGCAGATGGACTCTGTGCCTTTAGTTTTGACTGCCTGTGTCTGGCACATGGTAGGAGAGGGTCTGATCACCCCTCCCCATAGGTAACACCGAGTGTAGGATGGCCTGGTGCAGGGGAAAGGTATGACTGCGGACAATCATTTACCTGGCTAGCAGTGAGTGTAACCTCCCCATTCTCTGGGGTTACTAGAATCCCTTCAATGTCAGTGTTAGGTAGGGAAGGCAGCTGGTGAATATCTAGTTAAATGGATTTTCACCTGCTTCCTCTCTGTTTACTTGGTCTCAACTGAGAGCAGAGAGGCAATGTAATTTAGAACTCTCACACCAACATACGTCACAGCTTGTGAGTGTGGGGAGTTTAGAATTCTGAGAGTAGTCTGTAGTGGAGAGGAGTTTGAACTGGAGTGAGTTCCAATAGCAGCTCAGAGAGTGAGCAGCTGGAGGAGTGAGGAGAGTCTGTATTTCTCACCCTAGTCTGATAGACTGGTGTATTGGCCTAATCTTTCGATTTACAATGCAGAGGTTGGTATCTCTGCAGATTCCTGTGTAGATAGACCTCATCTTTCAGAATTTGCTTGTTGCCCCAGAGAAAATTGGCAAATGGCCCCTCGGGGGGCCTATGTCTGATTTTGGATGTTGTGGGTCCTCCGGACCCCCATAGCTCAGCATAGGAATGCCCGATTTACAATTCCAAGTTGTCATTTTCTACATTTATTGCCATTCCAAGTTGGATGGAACAACTTAGAAAATCCAAAATGGCCACCAAAATCCAATATGACCACCATATTGCTAGTAAATACTTGATTCGCTAATAATTTCCAAATCCCTATTTTCCAAGATACCAATTATCAATGATTCATGAACGGGGAGTTTATTATTATTATGTTTAATATAAACACATATTAAATTAATATAATAGAACATAAATATAAATAAATGATGCATAATGCATCAATCTGCTTGTTTGTGCTGTTGACCCAAAATTTTGTCCACTCTACGAGAATTTGCCACTTTGTTCACAGGATTGTGTGGCATGTTCATGTATGTTGTATGCCTGTTTAGTTTGTATTTCTATTTTTTTATTTTAGTTTTTGTTTCTGTTACAGAATCATGGATAGCCCTCTAGCTGTACTTGTTGGATTGGTCAGTCCATCCAATTTGCCTACCTGTGTTCTTTGTGAGAACCAAATTAGAGCTACGGAACTGCAACAAATATTAGGAGAGAATGGGCAGAATACCGTCAAGGTTTTTGCAGAGAAAGGATCAGTCACAAAACCAACTTCTGAGTATGCCAGAAACTTCACCCTTGTATGGAATAAAATCCGTGACCGACTTTCCCACAGCCCTGGAGAAACAGGCCTACCTGTTCATACAAGGTGTTGTCCAAATTTCACCAGTGAAAGAAATTAAACACCTACTCAATGAAACAACTTTCTTCGGATCAATCTTCTGAAGCTGAATTCTCCGGCATACCCGGTCCACAAATGTCCAGTAGCAGTGAAGTGGTCCATGTAACTTGATGTAAAAGGAAATCAGTGGAATTTAAGAAGGATGAGACCTGCTTCATCTGTGATAAGGAAAGGAAAAAGAGAGGAAATACGGAAGAAAAACTCCAAAGAGTTGAACTTGAAGATGGAAAGATTACATTGCACGAAAGCATGTAAGCAATGAAAATTCTGAGGATGCTCTTTTGTCTAGTGCAGCCAAACATTTGAAGGTCACTACCACCAATGTTGACATGTTTGCTATGGGCGCAAATGCCATCAAAGTTGTTACAACACTTTCATCTACATCGTCAAACAAGAGAGACAAACACCAGGCAGATTGGAAAGCATTCACACAAAGAGTGCTGAAATGGAGTTTCTTCAAATCGTGAGAAGAAAGGTTGTTGAGCAGAAATGTTGCTATTTATTCCCAGAGTTACTGGAGGATCTTCATAATCTCTATGAGTTCTATGTATGCGAACAAGATGCTGGAATAAATCACACATTTCAGCTGAAGAATCTTATCAGCAATGAATTCGGAGCTGAGATAGGTTTTACTGCAGGGAAGGGGATACACAGGAATCATCTCATTCTTCACTCAATGAAAGTAAACCCAGTTGATTATTCTTTGGCAACCTTGAGAAGAGCTGGACTCAGAGATAGTGACATCACCAAGACATTTGCAAAGATGATCAATTGGAAATTAAAAGACAGACAAGATGAGTCACTGCAGTTTCCTATGGCATACGAAGACTTGCTTTCTGAGCTTGATAATTATGAACCCATTCCGTAAATCTTCAATGTGATAGCTCTCTCTATAAGCCCTTCTAAGATTAATGCTCTAGGTTATGTGACCATCCCAACAGAAATTCAAGCTACCAAGATATGGTCCATTGCTAGTGACTGGCAATGCCTCATTACTGGAGAACATTCTCTAAAGTCAATAGTTCTATCCATGGTCATTCATTGTCTCACCGGAAGTAAAGAAGCTGTCAATATTCTACATCATTTGGGGGCTGGTATTTCTTACACAGACATCAGAAGGCAAAACAAGAAATTGGCCCATGATAGTAAATCTGAGAAAAAAAAAAGCACCACACACTATTCTGCCTGGACAACCAACTCATGTCACAATTGATAACTCAGATGGTAAGCAAGAGACATTAACAGGAGTCTTAACAACACATGACACTAACTCAATGATTTACGTACCCCAAATTTCGCTTCCTGCTGTCATCTGCGATTTGCCAGTACAAGAGCAGAACATTCCAAACAGCTCAACAAGAAAAGTCCAGGAAACCTTTGACAGCTCAGAACCTATTGACTATGGGGATTATAAAATAGGAAAGAGAAAACCCCCACTGATCGTCCCATCCTATGATGAGGATGAAAGAAGGACCGAACTTGATCTTCATTTGAGCAAAGATTGTATTTGGGCTCTGGCAGCAAGTATAGAATCTTCCAGAGAAGATGAATCTCTTCCAGTCCTAGGATCATGGACAGCTTTCAATAAAAAAGCAACATCGACCACTACCTTCAAATCTAAAACTGATTTCCTGCCCATTATACCATGTGAACCAGATGACACAGTTTACAAATACTGCCTTGACTTTCTCATGGATCTAATGGATGACCTACAAATTGACCACATCTTCAGCCATAGTGATCTAGCAGTTTTCTACAAGATTGCACAAATAATGTGGAAAGAAGAAACATATACAAATGTCATTAATTTGATGGGAGGATTTCATGAACTGATGGTGAGGCAGAAGATCCTCTACAAGCAATATGGTGCTATGGGACTTTGTGACTGGTAGGTTCAGGCAGGGATAACAGCGGGTGGATCTGTTGACCAGGCCTTGGAAGGACGCCACTATTCTAGATCAATAAGGTTACATAAACAGTCCCTCAAGGCTCTCCTATGATTTGTGGGATCTAAGATTCCCAGCTCACTAACTGATGGACTACAAGAAAAGCTCATCAACATGAAAAAATCTATACCAGCAGAATCACTGATTCTTGTCCTCTTGGATGAATCTTTCCCTGAAGTGCAGTCACAAATGCTGGAAACCTCTGGCACCATGGGACAGTGGGTGACAGGCTACATTGGTGACACCAGCTCTCTTCTCACCCAGGTAGCTGCATAAAGAGACAAGAATCTGAACTTGCATCTGCAGGCTTAATGAGATATTTTACCTTTACTGTTTGCATTCAATCATCAAAACTACTCTCGGTATTTCACATGGCATCATGTAGACCTCATCAATCTGAAAACCATCAATGAGAATGCATACAATAAACTGCAGGAATATAGCATTGGGGCAAGTCTGTCTGGTGAGGTGTTCTCCATGATGCCTGGTGACCAAGTGACTGAGGTCTCAATCTACAGAGAGGTCAAGGTGAGGGGTGGGCCCATGAGAGGCGGTTACAGTACGTCTGAGGAAGGTGCTGGTGACTTCATTTTGAATTCCCGAAAGCTCGCTAAAATTCATTTGTCGCTGAAAGAGAAGATGCTTCTGAAAACATCGGCCACACACAATGAGTTGAGATATGGTGCCATGAAGAAACATGATGGTCAAATGAAAGAGCTAGTGAAGAAACTTCACGATATTCAGATCCATGTCAGGGTGTAGCACGACACATCACAACAGGCATTGAAATACCACTGGCAATATTAGAGGCATTTTTGAAGAAATTATCTCATCGATGAAGCAGAAGCTTGAAGTTCTTCCCCTCCTCTGTTATGCTCAGTGTACATATACAATGCCATGGCAATGGGCAGAGCAGTTCCTGTACATGGGACAGCCTTTGGAAAGCATTTCTTGTCATATTCATACCTCCATCTACAGTAAACCCAGCAGAAGTCATTATCATTTTTGATAATTATAAGGATGATCAGGAGCTCTCGGTGAAACAGCAAGTATGAGCTGAGTGAGCAGTAGGAATAGGAGGAGTGCAACTTTACATGTGATCAGATTCACAAGAGATGCCACAGGGAAAGGTGCACTAGCAGTACAGTCACAACAATGACAACAAAACAGATCTCATATAGCACTTCAATGAGTATGTTAGACAAGAGGATGTCAGAAGAAACTTACGATACCCACTTACTATCTGCAGTGGCAGAAGCACGTATACTATATACCCAGATTCAGAAGAATTCCAGTTTTCCTGCAACCATGCGGAGACAGATATGAGGATAGTGCTGAATTGTGCTGGTGTGAAAAGCCCAGTTGTCATCCGAGCCAAATATATAGACATCCTCATCCTGATGGTTTACGCTTTCACGAAAACCCTTCCAGATTCCCCATGGATGCTCCAAATTGACCCCAACATATTTGTAAACATAGGATCTATATATGATTAAATTGGACACCCTGCAAGTATCAATTTGCCAGAATACCACGCTGTCTTTGGATGCGATGCAGCGAGTTACTTCTACTAGGTAATAAAGAAATTAGTCTTTTAACATTCGCATAGGGTTGAAGAAAGAATAAATCTCCTTTCAGGGCTTGGGAAAAGCACATATGCTTCACAATACACTGAACAAAATGTCAAGACCTTCATTCAACACTGCGTGTACAATGGTACAAAAGGAGAGGATTTGGTAGACACACAAGTAAGGCAATACAATAACCTGAAAGTGAAGACAAAGCAAATGATTCTACTAAACCCAGTGAGCCTATGTCAGCACATAAAGAGAGCAAATCTTGTAGCCTATTATTGGCGCAACTGTGCATAGCTGGAAACCCAGAAAGTTGATCCTTGTTTTTCAGGATGGAAACAAGAGGATGATATGCTGAAACCTGTGTGGTTCACCGGGTTTCAATTACCTGACGTCCTATGTCATAGAAGAAAGGGTAGAAGGTTAGCCTGATGATGATGTGCAGCTGATGGAGATGAGGCAGATTATGGATGTGAGTCAACACCTCAAAGACACACACAGAAGACCAAACAAAAACCTTCAACCACAGTGCCAATGACTGATTGTACAGGAGATGATGACACTGAAAACGACACATTGGCAGCCGATGAACAAACTTCTGTAGATGAATCTTCAAGCTTTGGGAGTGAATGTAAGAGTTCAGATCCAGAGTGGACTCCAATATAATGACTTCAAAACTGGACATTACAATCAAGGTGTACTGTTGACCCAAAATATTCATAGTGTTGGGTCAAATCATTGATAAAATTATTTAATTCTAAACAACAAATTAGCACATACAAAATTTCAATTTTAAGCACTACTGTACATACTTCAAACTATTTTATCAGCATATTGCCTCGTGAATTCAATTATTTTATGTAGTATTAATGTGTGCATTTGGTCCTGTGTCTAACAGGGAGCCTCAAAGCAATATATAGATGTCATAAATTTTCATGAATAAATGTTCAATATATAGATGTTCATGAATCATTAATAATCAGTATCTAGGAAGCTAGGGATTTTGAAGTGATTAGCTAATCAAGTATTTACCAGAGATGTGGTGGCCATATTGGATTTTGACAGCCAGTTTGGATTTTCAAAGTTGTTCCATCCAACTTGGCATGGTAATAAATGTAGAAAATGACACCTTGGAATTGTAAATCGGGCATTTCTAGGCCAAGCTACGGGGGTCTGGAGGGCCCACAACATCCAAAATCAGAAATAGGCCCACCGAGGGGCCATCCATCAATTTTCTCATGGGTAACAAGCAAACTCTGAAAGGTGAGGTCTATCTACACAGGAATTTGCAGAGATACCAATCTCTGCATCATAAATCGAAAGATTAGGCACCGTGGTACACCTGTCTATAAGGACATCTTTTGTCTGACTTGTGAAGTGGTGGAAACCATCTCCAGGATTTCCTGATGCCCTCATTCCCAGTGGCATGAGGGAGACTGCAGAGGTTTTGAGAGGCAATCCCCTGATCCAACTTACAACCTTTTTAAGTTGCCTTTGATGTACAAACTGTGAGTAGGTTCTGTCTGAGAGTTACCCAGGATATGTACTTGCCTTGTTTTCTGCGGGGTGACACTCTGATAAAGCGAACCATTCATCCATTTCTGTTTTGAGACTGTTCTCAAGAATGTTGTTTTTAAAGTTTGCTGACAACAGTGGATGTCCCAGGTGTGACTAGGCACTTTGTTCATAACTGTAATCTTACACTTCCTTGTAGTGTGTGAGATGCTAAAGTGTGCTAAACATTTAAAGACAGCATAGTTCTACAGTAGTAGCTAAGGTGTAACTCTGAAAGAATGGCTGGGTATGAGGAAGCAACAGGTGGGCAACCCCCTCATCTGGAGTGACAAGTTCAGCACTTCAGGTTCTGTAAGGGTGCCTATTTCTTTCAGTACATGTGGCCAATGTCTGAAGAAGAAGTTTACCCCTTGTATGTGAGTTTAGCTAGTTTTGAGCCCAAGTGTGCTCTATCGTGGACAGTGTGCAACAATTTTCTTCTGTAAAATCCTATGCCATATGGGAACTGTTCTAAGTCATGGACTAGTGCTACTTCCAGGAGAATCTTATGTGTTTTCATTGTAGCTAGTACCACATTTCCAAATGTCAAATCCTATGCTACATGGGAAGTTCAGTTTCTGTTTTTCTACAGATGTGTTCTGCACTGCCTAGTGCTTTAAAGTGTAAACCCTTGGGGGTCCATCTTTGCTTTTGTGTTCCAACTTTGTTTTGGAATACTGTAAAGCCACACTCTAGAATCCCAACCTGGTATGGACAATCTAGTTAATGCTTCCTGTGTGGATTTACTGGGTACCCCTGTCGAGAAGTGCAAACCTAGCATAGCCCTCAGCAAAAGTTCTCTCCTCAGGACCTGGGTTTTGGTATAGGTCTGGTTGTGTCTTATACACACTTTGTGTTCCTCTAAGCAATTGCTTTGTACCCCCACCCCTCTCTTTTCCCTTAGACAGAAAAAGTATGGGAGGTGTGCCTGCTAATTAAATAAGGGGCCGGTGGGGGGTTACATAGAGTATGATTAAACAATTTACAAGAACCACAAACAGAGTAGCAATGTCTGGGTCAAAATCAAAACAGTAGGTAATGCAACAGATAATATATCAGACAGCTGGGAAAACACTGTAAAACGTTCTAGGAAGTAAAAATGCAAGGTTGCCACTGGGACTGCTAAGGGTTAAATTTATCATTGCAGGTTGGGTGATCCTGAAGGGAAGTAGATGGGAGATGGTTGAAGAGCAAGGGGGAGTGTGGGTAGAGAAAACAGCCAGAGGCCTGCAGCCATAGGCCTGTGCTCCTTCATGGAGTAAGGATGCTGGGAGGAGGTAGAGGGGGAAACAAAAAGAGGACTGAAGCTTAAGTGCAGTTGCAACTATGGGCATTGTGTTTACAGAGGAGGAATGATAGGGAGTGGTGGGAATTTGCAGAGCAAACTTCTAGTGGGAGGGAGTTCCAGATACTAGGGATTTTTTTTTATCATATAAGGTTTTATTAAGAATTTTCTTTGACATACCATAATACTCTGCACAGTGTTACAATCTGATGTAACCACATAGCCAGGTCAAGGATATATATACCACCATTATAACTAGTTATATATACATATACAAATCTGCATAATATAACTATACATTAATCTCTATCCACAAATTAGTAATAGAGACTATTCATGAGTTAACATCTTTACCATCTAACTTATCAAACACCATGCTGTTAATGCTTCCACTTCTTTCTTCAAATTCACTCCAGCTAAACGAACTAGGCCAAGAAAGGTGGGGGGGGGGTTGTCCACCCTACCTATGAACCAGCTACATGAGTAAGGGTGTTCCAGGAGGGATTCCCAACTTATTATGTAATTTGTAAAAAGTCAGATTGGAGGTATGGTCCCCATTTAGCTGAGAATAGCCGCATACTTGACCCTTGCAAGGCAGAAAGCTTCTCAAACAAAGAAAGCTATAGCCGCATGCCACATATTCCTGCTAGGTATTGAAGGTTGTCTCCAGTGCATGAGCAAGAGGCGTTTGGCTTCCAAAATAGAGGATATGGCCCAGTGCTGCAGAGATTTAGAAAGAAATTCGAGCTGCCTTGTATCTCCTAAGAGGACCAGGGAGGCAGACAGGGTAAGCTTGGTACCTAACACTTGCGACAAGTCTGCGGCTACCATATCCCAGAATGATACTAGGAGGGAACAGGACCAGAGTATGTGCGCAATATGAGCATCTGGCTGAGAACAACACCAGCAACAGTTATGACCCAGTAGATCCCTCTTATGTAGCATTACTGGGGTACGATACCAGAACAACAATATTTTTAATTGTATGAAACGGCTATTAGAATCTCTGTAAGAGTAATGAATGTCTTTACAGTAGGACAGCCATTGTTCCTCATATATTGATACCCCCAACAGTGATTCCCATTGCATTCTACATCTGTGCATGGGGTTAGGTTGCGAGTCTCTCCGCGTACTATAAAATCTACCAATGAGACCCTTCCGAGTGTCTAACCAGCAGGGGTCCACAAGCCATTGCCACAATGCACTGTCTAGACTTTTAGTAAGCAAGGGTGTTAATGCACTGCGAATTTGTAGATAACGCCAGAAATCCTTACTCGGTAGGCCATATTTTTCCTGTAGTTGTTCAAAGGAAAGCAGATGGCTCGCCCCTTGGTTAACCAAATCTTGGACTATTTGTATACCTTTTTGTTGCCATTGCATCCAATTCACCCCCGCACCTTCAATCTGAATTGAATTATTATGCCATATTGGGGCCAGCTGCAGTGGGGGGAACCACTCTTGTTTTGGCTCGTGGGATTTAATGCCTAAGAGTCTCCAGGCTTTGGCGGTGTATGAGATTATGGGGGGGAGTTGTATGTCAGTTTTAGAGTGAGCCACTAGAAGATTATATAGTATAGAGGGGCTTACTAAGACTGCTTCCAATTGAACTCAGAGAGGGGTTGCCCTGCTTTTTGCCATGAACCACCTAGTGGCATGGGCTGCCATACATGCTAAGTGATATCCATAAAACCCAGGTGCATTGAGGCCCCCTCTAGTCCAATGCTCCCTTATTTTTTGCCTGCTCCATCTTGGTGGTTTGTAGTCCCAGATAAAATTAGATGCTAATTTATCTAGGGATTGAAATAATTTTTTAGATAAAGGTATGGGTAAGTTGTTTAAAAAAAATAAGACCCACGGTAGTAACAACATACGGATTGTAGCTACACTACCTGGAAGGAATAGTTTAAATTTTCACCATCTCTCTACTTCCACAGTCAACTGAGCACACAATGAAGAAAAATTAGCCATTTCGAGGGCTGCCCATTTAAAAGGGATTTGTATGCCTAAATATTGGAAATCATGGTCAGCCCACGATAGGTCAGTGCCCTGTATACACTCCTTTGTACAAAAGTTGTTTAGTGGTGCTAAGATAGTCTTTTTTTGATTAATCCTAAGACCTGAGATTGTGGCTAACTCTTCCAAAAGTAAAAGTACCTCAGGAATTGCTTGCTGAGAGTTAGTTAAAGTTAGTAAAAGGTCATCTGAATATGCCATAGCCACATAGCACTGCCCCCCACTTTCAATACCCTGTATCAATGGGTCTGAGCCAATAACCCTTATAAGTGGGTCCAAGGCAATCAGGAACAGGAGGGAAGAGAGCGGGCAGCCCTGCCTAGTACCTCTTTGCAATGAGAAGGGAAGAGAGATATCACCATTTGTGAGGATGCAAGCCATGGGTGATGCATACAGTGTGCGTATCCATTGTTGGAAATATGGCCCAAAACCGAACGCCTTTAAAGTTTCATACAAGTATACCCACTCAATAGAATCAAAAGCCTTGGCAAAATCTATCGCCATGGCAGCCATAGGGTGAGATGACCTAGATGCAATCCACTTAAGGCCGAGTAATAGGCGTGTATTATCTGCACCTGTCTTTCCCCTCATAAAACCAGCATGTGCTGGATGAATAATAGAGGTAAGCACTACACCGAGTCTGGTGGCGAGCACCTTAACTAGAATCTCAGTGTCTACTAGCAATAAAGATATTGGCCTAAAATTTGTGCAGTCTAATGAATCGGATGACTTTTTAGGCAGGAGAGTGATAAGGGCATCCCTCATAGATGGTGGGAAAGTAGTCTTATTATGTGAGTCCTGAAGTTTTTGTTGAAGTGGGAGGAATATATCTAAACCTAATGCCTGATATAGCTTGACCGACATACCATCCTGTCCAGGAGCTTTCCCACATGCCATTTTTGCTAACGCAAGCCGTATTTCCTCACAGGATACCGGCGCTTCCAATTGACCCACCTGCTCAGATGATAGGGATGGGAGGTGCATTTGACGAAAGAAACTCAAGAGTTTCTGATTCATCTCCGTAGGGTTAATCGTGGAATGGGATTTGTACAGGGATTCATAGAATATCCGCATGGTATGATTCACCTCTTTGGGGGTAGAAGCTAATGATCCCGAGGAAGTAAGGAGGGAATATATCCTCATGGCCACCTGCTGCTTACGTAGCTGATAGGCCAAGAGCTTTCCCGTTCTTTCCCCATTAGCCCAATACTCCTGTTTAGTTCAAAGGAGAAGCCACTCAGCTTTTTGCTGTAGAATCACAATAATCTGGTATTTTAGATTAATGATTCTGCGATATAACTCTTTATCCACATTTGCTCTTGGGGAAGCCTTAAAGAATTGTTCCAACAAGGCCAATTCTACTTGCATGGATTTAAGCTTGGCTTTCCGTATCCTATCTCAGTTAGCTGAGAAGGCAATAATACACCCCATCAAAACCGCTTTAAAGGCATCCCAGACCATGCTAGGAGACACTCTACAGTCTGAGTTTAATGAGAAATACTCTTTCGTAGCCATTGAGAGCATACGCTTAAAATCTGGGTCCTTGAACAATAGTGGGTTGCAGCACCACCAGACTTTTTGGGTGGGTTGCTTGGAAGGGAGATATGAGAACCATACTGGAGAGTGGTCTGATATTATTATCGAACCTATCCCCATATCAGAGATGCCACTCCCAGCTAGGTCATTCACCAGCCAGAAATCTATATGACTATGGGTTTGGTGTGGTGTGGAAAAGAAAGTATAGTCTCTATCAGTAGGGTGCTCCTTGCACCAGGCATCTACCAAAGCCCATTCTTCTTGTAACTCAGTAAGGAAGTGTCTCGCCTTAGGAATGGCATGAGCAGTGGGTATAGACTTATTTAAATATATGTCCTCCACTAGATTAAAATCACCTCCTAGCATAATGTGGGGGGGACCATCTGCTTGTAGCTCTGAGATTGCCTGACTCACTGCTGGAAAGAAATCAGTGTACTCCCTGTTGGAGGCATATATATTACCCAAGATCAGGGCTCCCTCCGGAGAAATTAATCATACAACTATCCACCTGCCTTGGTTATCTTTCTTTACACTGTCAATCTTCCAGGCAGAGGTCCGGCGAAGCAAAATGGCTACCCCCTTGGATTTGGTAGGGGGCAGAACTCTCCACCAATTCTCCAACCCATGCTTTCTTCAGCCAGTTATTAGCTCCGGGCAGGAGATGTGTTTCCTGAAGTAGGGCTACTTCTACCTTCAGGGACCTTAAATGCTGTAAAACCTTTGTTCTTTTAACAGGGTGGTTGAGCCCTTTAACATTCCAAGATATCCATCTATAGGCCTGGGCTGTGTTCGACATCCTGTTCACCTTCAGTGAAAGAGAAGAAAAATTATTTACTGCGAGTCCTGGGGGGGAGCTCTGTAACTGGATTCGATGCCTTAATACTGTACCCTGCCCACAGCAACACTATCCAACCCTGAATTAGGATAGATAGAGGTAGAAGCATCACTGGGAACAAATAATACCTTGATCTTGGTTTCTTAATATACTACTGTGCTAAAAGAGAAAAGAAAAAACAGAACTGTGTAAAAAGTTATCGCTTGTAACAATATTGCAGTCAAATAACTTGTTAATACACAAAGTAGTGTACCAAGAACCAGGCACTAAAATGTATCCTGTCTATGAGAGCAGAGATCACTGCAAAAGAGGGTTATCTTAACACCCTGCAACTATGCTAGCTCCAGCGCTCAGTACGAGGTCATGCAATGGATGTGATCACTCTATCAGAGTCAGCCCCAGCCAAGTGTACATCCATGGTCGATCACTCCAACTCCGTGAAGGGGGGAAGGGCGGGTAGAAACACACAAAAAAAGAGAGAAAGGGGAGGGTCTGTGTATATCACCCATCCACGATAAACAAACCCCATTTAAAATATAAGGAGAACTGAGAAGGGAGTAGGGGAGTTGGAGACATCTACCTTTCGATTATTGCCATACCCTTAGAGCCATATTCTCTACACATTAAGGGGGAGAAACAATTAGAAACAGATAACAACACCCTTAATAATCCACAACAACAGTAGGGCAGTCTTTCAACCTTAATGTGAGTGGGGGTTGGGGAACTATCCTGTCTTCCGGGTTGTAGACGAGAGAGAGAGAGAGAGAGAGAGAAAGAGAGATGTCAGAAGAGATAAGAGGAGGTACAAATACTAAGCAGATATCCCAAGACACAATATTGGAACATAACCCTCTGAGGTCATCCACCATTTCAAGAGTTCAGGTGTTCGTGCCTTCGGCCATCTCGGGCGGTCCCCCAGAGAGAGTCCCAGGACCAGGAGAAACCTTTGCAGCAGCCGCTGGATAGGACAAATGACTGGGCTTTACTCTTGATGTAGCCTCTACTGCTTCTATAAGTGTGCTATCTAGAAAGTCTGCCCAGTCCCCCATAACCTCTGTCTCCATTTCTGAACTGAAAGAAGCTTCCAAGTTTCTGTGTTCAGCTGGACTGGGTGAGTCGCCTCATGAGATTTTTGCAGGAGGGTCTTTACTTGGCAACTGCTGAGGTCCACTTCTTGCTCAGTGCCTAGATTTAGAGAAGGAAATGTCCAATCTTTGTGGCAGAGAGCTAGTCTAGGTCATTTGTGCAATGTTTGATTTCTGCAGTTGATTACTGCCCCTTCTACCAGGGGGATTGTCGACTGGTTGCACTGGTCCTGTTGTTAACGTGCCCCCAGGCATGTGTCTTCCAGCAGAAAGGTTCCTAGCAGGAGGTGTAGTCTCGTGAGGCTCCCAGAACATTCTGGGTGTTGTAGTTTGGTAATGTAAACCAGGCCAGGACCGAGCCAGCCATCATTCCAACTCTTCCAGGTGGTCCACAGCCACTTCATGCCCACCTTTACTGACCCAGAGTCTGGTAAGGTTCTTGAACCTGAAACGAAAGTCATTCTGGTATAAAAACCTTTTAATTGGGCTGAATGCCCTTCTCTTTGCTGCTGTTTCTTGTGTAAAGTCTCTATAAATTTGTATTGGTGTTTCTTGCCAAAGCAACTCTCCTAGGTCCCTCGCCACCCTTAAAATCCTCTCTTTAGTTGAATAACGAAGCAGATACGCCACTATAGGTCAGGGATGTTCAGATTGCTTGTTATATTGGGCAGTCACTCTGTGGGCCCTTTCAACTTCAATGGGGCCCTGCCATCTTTCACCCAGTATTACAGGGATATTGTGATTTAGGAATTTCTCCATATCCTGACCCTCCACTCCCTCAGGCAGACCAATAATTTGCAAATTATTGCAGTGATTCCTATTTTCATGGTCTTCTGCCCTACTCCATAGTACTTCGAGGTGCCCTTCATGTCGTCCCAGCTTTTGCCAAATTTGCGACTGATGATCCTCGCAGGTTTCTGCCTTTTGCTCTAGAACATTGACCTTGTCCTGGAATTGTTTAACCTCTGTAACTGTGTTTGAGAGTGATAAACTTAGCCCGTACACCCTAGAAATTAAGGCCTCCAACAGGTCAGTAATATGTTGTAAGGATTCTTCTACTGCAGAAGGCTTGTTGGGGCGTGAGGGTGTTGTATTTTGTTCAATGATAGTAGCTGGAGAGCTCATCTTTACTAAATCTTTACTAAATGAAAGGGGAGAGAAAATGGGTTGTCCCTGATTGAATCACTTTTTTACTTGTCTTTTCCACGGCGTTCAGCTACCGTCTTTGATCTTCGCTGCAGTGTGTAGTATGGCTGGGGGTTGCAAATAGGGCCTACTCGGCCTCCCAGAAGTCTGCCAAGTCCCAAACACACGGCGCCCAAAGACAATTCCGCTCTCCCCGAAATCCGCTTTAAACATACGCCGATCAGAAGGTACAAGTGTCACCCACTCATAGAGCTATTTTTCTGGTCAGGACTCCTCGGAATCATGGCGATTAAGCACGGATGAACACATTTAGGGCAAGAACTCTCTTTTTAGGCTGCCATCTTCCCGGTGGCCAAACCCAGATACTTGGGATTTTATACAAGAAGGCGGCACAACCAGATGATGTGCGCCATGGGGAGAGAACAAATGTCCTATGGAAGGAGTTGTGGGGGGTATAACAGGAGGTAGCTGTGACCATGAGGAGGGAGTACAAGTAGGGCAGAAATGAACCAAGCCAGTACTTCCAGGCTAAATTAGCACGATGTGTCAGGCACCTGGCATTGAGAGAAGAGAAGGAGAGCAAGGTATAAAGATCACAGTGGTGAGTGAGAGAAGGGCAGCCTAGAACAAAATAGCAGAAGGAATTGAACAGTGTCCAGTCTGGATAGGGTGGACTTAGGGGCAGAGCTGTAGACTACATCACTGATGTTGAAAATTGGGAGAATCATCTTTTGGACACTCTCTTCTGATTTGCAGTGGCAGGCAGCTGTGGTGATGGTACAGAGTACCAGGTTTAGGGAGTAGTTTTTTGTGGATGGCATCAACATGTGCTCCAAAGTCAAAGTTCTTGTTGAGCCATATCTCAAGGTATTTAAAAGTAGTGACATCCTCCAGAGTAGCACCGTCAAGAGAATGGAAAGTGGGAGTGGATCCAAGCCTGGCAAGTTTTTGCTTAGTGCCGAAGGTCATGGAGACCATTTTTTTGACATTCAGAGATAGTTGGTTAGTGCTAAACCAGCGTTGGATGTTGTTGAAGTCCAGCTGAAGGCTGGTAGTCACCTTGGAGGGGGAACTACCAGAGTAGAATAACACAGTATCATCTGTGGATATGTGGATGCTAGCAGATGTGCAGACTTCCAGCAGGTTGTTCAGGAAATGGAAAATAGAATTGGCCCAGGTATTGAGCCTTGGGGATGCCTGCCTGTGTTGATTGAGAGAGGAGCAGAGATGGAGTTGCTGACTCTGACAGGCTGGGACCGCCCTGTGAGGTAGGACCGGAACCAGTTGGTGGCTGATTCAAAAGCCGCTGTAGTCAGCTTGCTGAGGAGAAGGGAGTGGGTGACAGTGTTGAAGGCCTTTTTCAAGTTGACAAAGATGGCAGAGGTGATGCATCCCTGATCCATGCCTGTGAGTATGGAGTAAGTCAACCAGAGGAAGGAGGTGGTGGTGGAGTGAGCCTTGAGGAAACCAAACTGGGAAGGAGTGAAAAAGGAGTAGGAGTCAAGGAAGGAGGAGAGTTGTTCCAGAGCCAGATGTTCTTGAAATTTTACCAGAATGGGAAGCAATGATATAGGGTGGAAATTGCCAGGGTTGGATGGGTCCCTGCCATTAGGTAGAGGGATTATGATAGCAGACTTCCAGGCATCTGGTGCAGCCACGAGAGTAAAGTAAAGGTTCAAGAGACTAGTCAAAGGTTGAGCAATAGCATAGGATGAAAGGTGTAGTAGCTTAGGGTCAAGTCCATCAGGGTTTTTAGCTTTATTTGGGTTCAGGGCGAGTAGAACACACAGGATATCTTCAGGGAGAACAGGCTTGAAAGAGAAACGTGAAGTGGGGGAGTTGGGTGTAAGAGGGGGCAATGGGGGAAGAGAGGCAAGGAGAGATGAAGCACAGGTCATAAAAAAGTTGTTAAACCCAGCTGCCACAGAGTGTGGGTCATCTATTATATGAGGGCCTACTTTAAGTACAGGAGAAGGGGGCTGGGCAGGAGGGGAGAATAAGGCATGGATAGCTTTCTAGAATTTGGATGGTTAGTTAATGTTATCATGAAAGAAAGCATTAAAGTACTCTGCTTGGGCAAGATGGATAGCTCTGGTGCAAGCATTGTGGAGCGAGTGATAGAGTTGCAGATCTTGGGGGGGGCACCAGAGGTTTTATATACACCACCCTGGCCTGGTCTCTTGAACATTGACATGCTAGGAGTTTGACGGAGACCCAGGGGAGGTGATTACCATGGATCCTAGCATTTCTAAATGGGGCAGGGCAGTCCCAGACATTCAAGAATTGCAAGCTGAAGTAGATCAGTGGTGCATCCACTGATGAAGCAGAGGTAATGGGTGACCAATCGGTGGTGACTAGGTTGCTAAGAAGGGATGACAGGTCGAGGGAACAGAAGGAGCGAAAGTTGAGAATGACTGGCGAGAACTTTATATGGTGGGTTTTTTGCACACAGTAGACAATATGATGATCGCTGAGCAAGTCCAGGAGTATACCAGATTTTACAACATGATGGGGGTGAGATGTCAGTACCCAGTCTATTAAGGTATGCTTACCTATTTTGAGATTTGGGTGCGTTGGGTCTTTGAGCAATTGTTTTAGGTTATGGGATGAGACATGATTGCAGACTTTGGCCTGCATGCTGGCCAGCCAATTAATGTTGAAGTCCCCTAAGATGTAGAGTTCACCAGGGGTGGTAAGGGTAGAGAGGAAGGAGAGGAGGTCAGTGACAGAAGAAGAGGAAGAGACAGGAAGGCAGGGACAGCAGCAGACACCACCCACAAAGATGGGGAGGGAGCAAGGGGTAGATATTTTGATTAACAACAGTTCATAGGCAGAGGCAGAGGCTGTGGATAGGCAGACAGAGAATCTGAGCAAGGTAGATACTGTACCTAAGTGATGAACTCCCCCTTCGCCCCTAGCCTTATGGTCCTGACGGAAGATGGAGTACTCGGGGACTGTGATGGCAGTGTCAGGGATTTTGGAACTGAGCAATGACTCAGTGATGATGAGGACAGAGGGTTTGAGATTGAACTTGAGTGGCTGCAGAAGATCAATTTTGGGAAGTAAGCTTCTGATGTTAAGATGGACTATCCTTAGTCCTTTAGGTAGATCAGATGTTGTAGTGAGGGGTGGCCAGGGTTGGGTTCGATGTTGCCTGCATTAAGGAACAGTAGCAATATGAGTAGTCTTTTGAAGCTGGCCAGCTGTTTTCTAGATGTGGGGTGTGGTCCACAGGAGGCTGAAGAGCTCTTGTTATTTGTGTAGCTGCAGCGTGCTAAAAGGGTTCTCAAGGTTACTAAGTGGAATCCCGTAGCTTGTAGGAAGGAAGCAGGAGAGCGCAGGGGTTAGTGGAAGAAGGGGTGTTGACAGGAGGATGGGAGGGTTGGGAAGGAGGGGGCCGAGGGTTGGAAGGTGTGAGATAGAAGGGAGTGAGGTAGGGGGGAGGGATGTAGGTGTGATTAGGAAGGTGGAGGCAGGTGAGGAGGAGGAGGAACATGGTGGGAAGTCTGAAGGGATTCGATATCCGTGCAAGGTAAAAATACTAGGAGGTCCCTCACCTAGCCAGAGGAAGAAAACTATGAGGAGTGTGAATTGGTAGGAGGGAAGGGGAAGTGGGCCAGAATTAGAAAGGGAAGACTTGAGGGGGAGAGGTAGTTGTGTTAGGGTAGAGGGAAAGGATGAGAACAGAAATGTGGGTCAAGTTAGGGATAATCGTAAAAGGAGAGAGTATACATTATGCAGATTTAGATGAGAAATGTTAAGTGACAGACCTATAAGAAGGGTAGTTTGCAGGAGGAAAGACTTGGGGGGCCTGAAGAGAAATCAAGCTTAGAAAAAGCATCTGTGAAAAATCAAGCTTAGAAACAGCAGCTGTAACAGTAAATTTTAAACATACCAGCAGTCTGCTTTTACGTGGAGTGTTGCTCCATGTTGCACTAAATACAGTACAATGTGAAGCACAATCTGAACTAAGCTAGCACAGTACAAAGAATGAGCTAAGCTGTCACGGTATAAAGTTTTAGCAAATAACATGAGTGATTTCGGCTAACTGAGGAGGAGGAGGAGAAGGGGAAGCAAAAGCAATGAGGAAGTGGTGAGGAAAGGAGCTTGAAATTCTAGCCAATGGCAAGATCTAGCCAAGAGGAAGGTAGCCAATCACGTACCTTCAGTCAAGGAGTCAGAGTGCTGTCTGTGGCAGGGACTGGATGTGCCATCCTGCAGTGGGGAATGGCAGACAGAGAGCGGGTCCTGGTTGAGGGAGTGCTCAGTCAGGGGCCTCCAGCTTCAGTCCAGCAGTCAGAGTGTGGTCGACAGCAGGGCATTTGTTATACAGCATTTTGCACTGGATTACTTGAATAAAAACAAGATTTTGTACAACGCTGAGTGAGACATCCTTCGGGTGAGTCCTTTCCAACTGGTTTCTGATATGTACTTTGTAAACAGTATCACACATACGCTTTTCTAGCTTAGGCAGGTGCCAGTCCCCACTGTGCTTTATAGACTGTAACTACATTTGTGCTCATGCCTAATTTCTCAGCCCCATGAAGCTGGTCCATTTAATAAATTTTTTTTTTTGGACGCAATCATTTCATGTCCAAAATAAAGGATTTTACATTTTCTGTGACTCTGCTCATGTTGTGTGGTCAATGAACTAATCTCCTGCACAACTTTTATTCTTGCCTTTTAAGTAAAGTTCCAGCACCTCCTCCCCATTCCAGGATTAGCAGAATGCTGCCAGCTTCGAGATTCAACCCAAGGGTAAGGACAGGCCTTGTGTTTGAAAACAACTGTCAGGTAAGGATTTCTTGTTTTCTCCATTAATGTGAAAGACACCAAGAAGGTTTCAGGTCTGTGCCCCCACCTCGCTATAACACCGGGACCCCTAGACACAAGATGAGGATGGGGGGAGAGGGTTGCACTAGCCTGATCCTTATTGCCACTCTTATATGGAGGAAGAACATTAGCCCTTCTCCAGTTCTCTGGAACCACTCCTGTTTCTAATGAGTTGTTGAACAAGGCTGCCAGCAGGGCAGCCAGACCTAAGTTCTTTTAATTTAGTACCCTGGGATAAACCCCATCCAGTCTCATAAACATGTCCATCTTTGAAGCTGCAAGTCTTTTCAGCTCTTTCCTCTAGACTGTATCTATATCAGCCCCTCCCCACCCACCCCACCCACTCCCTGCTTCACCCTGATGGTTCATCCCTCCACTCTCCACTCTCCACTGTAAAGACTCAGCAGAAGTACCTGTTTAAGATGTTAATTTTTGTCTTGGTCTCTTTCTGTACAGTCTCCTTATCTGCCCTTCTAAATCTTATTATCCCTGCCCTTGTTTTCCTCTTCTCACTTACATACCTGAGAAAGTCTTATCCCCTAAAGTAACCACTTTAGCTATCATTTCCTCTGTCAGCAACTTTGCTTCCCCCACTACCTTGCTTGCTTCATTATGCTTGTGTATTTATACCTCCTGGTCCACTTCCCTCTGTGTTGTCTTTTACCACTTGAATAAAACTTTTTTTTATTTTACTGCCCTTGTCCCTTTCTTGGAGAACCATACTGGTCTCCTTTTTATTCTGCTTTTGCTTACTTCCTTCACCCATGTGTTGCTTGCTTTAGATATGTCCTTCCTTATACTTACCCACTGTGCCTCCACCCCCTGTGGCATCCTCCACCCTTCCTAGTTCATGTGGCAAAGACACATTTCTTTAAAATCCACCCTCTTACAGCTCAGAACCTTATGTGGTTCAGATGTTCTCCTGTCTTTATGTTGAACCACACTGTACGGTGATCACTGGTATCAAGAGGACCACCCACTGTGATGTCTTCAGTGCTGTCCCTGTTTGTAAGCACCTGGTCCAGCACTGGGCTCTTTGACTAACCGCCTGGGAAAAGCCCCTTGCAGGGAATCACGAATGGCCCTGCTTCTTGCTGAAGCCACAGTTGGAAGGGTCCACTCAACATCTGGCAGACTGAAGTCACCAACTAGCAGAACCTCCCACTTACTTGTCATTCTGATGTTGGCTTCCCCCAGTGCCTTCGTCATCTCCTTACCCTATGCTGGAGGTCTGTACACTACTCCAGTATGGGTGGTGAACCCTAAGTCTGCCTCCAGGTTGACCCATTTTAATTTCAGACCCACATTTTACTCTCTGTGCCCCGTGCCTCTGTGGCCTTGATACTCTGTCTCACGTGTAATATAACACTTCCTCCTTTCGTCACCACTCTCTCTCACATATAATATAACCCCAGTTGTGGTGCTCTGCACATCATCACTCTGTTATATCCACTAAATCTAGATTAGCCTCTGCCATTATTACTTTCAGGTCTGGAATTTTGCTACCATGACTCCCTGTGATAGTACACATCACTGTCCAAATCTAGTTTTTTCCTCCATCTACTACCCTGGTTCTCCCTCTAATTTCTGCCTGTTTTGTTCCCTGACTTAACCCTTGACTCACCCCATCCTTTTTTATACTCTCACCATATCTGGTCCCCTTCAATCACATGTCCTCTCCTTCCTGTGTTACTTTCCTTTTCTTCTTTTCATTACCATTTTCTTTCTTTCTTTCTTTCTTTCTTTCTTTCTTTCTTTCTTTCTTTCTTTCTTTCTTTCTTTCTTTCCTTTTTCCCTTCCCTTCCTTCCTTTCTTTCTCTACCTGTATAATAGTTTTCCATAAATATCTGAAAGAACATACATTTTATATATTTATGGTTAAGGAGTTATTATGCCTGGATCCAGAGAGGGTGCCTCTAAAATTGTTACATGGGGAGAGACAGGCTTGACTCGCTGCATGCTTCTCAACCCCTTGACTCTCGAAACAAGGACAAGGCTTAAAAACCATCAGGGACAAATGATTATGGGGACTCGAATTCTCTGGAATCCATAATTGGAATTTTTGAAATTCTGCTTCCAAGTTCAATTCGATTCTGCCTCTGATTAAGTCATAGGTGCAGAATTAAAGACAGAATCAGAATTTCTGATTCAATGGAGATTTCATATCTTCCACATCCCAAACCTGCAAAAAGGAAACTGCCCCCCACCCAGTACTGTGTCATAAAAAAAGCCCTCCCTGGCTCCCCCACTCTTGCCTCCCTACCCTTACCTTAATTGTATGGCTGCTGGTCTGGCTTAGGTCCATGAAGGCTTAGGTGGCTAGAGAATGAAGAGGCAGAAGTTATGGGCTTGGTCTAGTGGTGAATAGTGCGGTCCCAAAAATACCAGCTTTTATTCTTGTCCAGTTAACTTCTATCCACAAAAGAAAATGCTCCTTTCCCCTCCCCAGCAAGCCTCTGTTAGCTCCAGTAAAGTAAATTAAAGCATCACCCATCCCCACATCCCAGTGGGCCTAGTCCAAGATAGTATCATCTGCCCTCCCCATACCTCAAACCCAAGAGAGGACAAAGGGAAGATACCATCACTGGGAAGTGGGCAGGGCACTAAATGGACTGGGAGGGAGTTGGACCACAGCAGCACTAGTGTAGTGCTTTTTAAAGTTACCAACTATTAAGCAGAGCCAGCTGCAGGATCAGGGGGATGCAGGTCTTTTCTTACGGTCAGTGTTCGGGGGATTGGGTGTTATATTGGATTGTGCTCTTCAGGGCCCAAGGGTTGGGGGGGGTGGCTATTATTTTCTTACTGGAGCAGATGGAGGATTGCTTCAGTGAGGGAAGGAGTTGTCTTGTTTTGTGGATTACAAGTTAAATGGACAAGAATAAAGGAACGATGGAATTTTTGGCACTGCAGCAGTCATTGCTGGACTGCCACCTCTCCAGTCTTCATCTGTCTGAGCCTCCAGAGACCACAGCCAGCACAGTAGCCCTCTGCTTTTAGTATTAAGATTTTTGGTCTTATACTGAAATTCCGAATAAAAAAAAACAGCTTGGAATCTGAGGAATCTGATTCCATAGGACAGATTCCAAGCAACTTTATGAATGACCCATATCAAAAGCACATCATAAAAAATGGCAATACCAGCTCATAAAGCTGTTGCAGTAAGAGGCTTTGTGTGAAAAAGCATTTTCCTAAGGAAAACTGGGCTATTACATTTACATCTGACTTGATTTCATGATCCAAATCCTTACTCTTCAGTGGCAAAGATGCCAAATTTAAGAGGTACAGAGTCAATTTGTGAGGCAAAGTCAGGAATGTCCTTGAAAAGCAGAGGCACTTAAGTGGTACCACCAAGCAGTGACCTTAGCCACAGACATGTACCCAAACTGGTGGTGATCCTGGGTGAAATGCATGTGGTATAACTCTCAGCCCATCTTCATCTGTCCTGACCCCTGTTATGTATTTATTTATTTATTTATTCTGCTTCAGAAAATACCTTTGAGTCATAAACTCATTTACAAAGGTTCCACGTCACATAGATTAGATACAGACAAATATTACAATGATTGATTCAGAGAATAAAGTTCAGATTGTTACAAAGAACAGCCAAGGCTAATATTCAAGTACTAGGGTTACTTAGTACAGTTCTTACAGAGTACAGATCAAACATAGATATATAACAACGTCTGAGAGACTCAGGTTGGGCACAAAGGAGGAAAAGTCAGGCCAGCGGCCATTGTCAGTGGAAAAGGAGGAGGGAGAGGGCAGAGTTCAGTTGCAATTACAGGTACTTGAAGATAGGAGATGGACCTTAAGGTGGGTTTTAAATTGTCCAAGTCTTTGTTATGCAACCCGTGTGAGGCAAAAAGAATTTGATTTGGTCCAGGAATAATTCACCCCCCCAACTACCTCTCACTGATTCCCACTATGTTTTGAAATCCTGTAGACTACCCAGTTTTTTGGTGTTTGTAAGTCCAATTGAAAGACTAAGCATGCCCCTAGGTGAAAGGGTTAATGGGCAGAACTCATCACATCATTAATGATGTTAGACAGAGTCACTTGTCAGTCTTCCAAGCATCATTAATGACATGATGAGCCCAGCTCCCTTACACCCTCCCTCCCAGAGTCAGACTGACCTGGCCGGATAACTGAAGATTTCCGTGTGGGCCCCCTTGCCCTGTGTACTACATGACATCAGTGTGTATATGGAGAGGAGCAGTGTTTAGGTCAGAGACCATGCAGACTGTGAATGAGGCAGTAATAAAACTAAATTGAAAACAGACACTGGGTAGAGGATGGGCCTTGGTGGCCGTAGCAGCATTGTGGGCCTCTCTGCCTTTGTTGTACATTGCCATGCTAGTGTTCTGTTCTCTAAAGATAGGCATGGCACTGGAAAACAAACATCAGATAAGGGAGGTACTGTGTTACAGGAAAACAAAAGAACAAGTAAACTCCTATCACACCTTCTCTGCATGAGTCTTGCCCCTAATTTACTGGTTGTTCACTGGGACATTGGCGTGGGGGTGCCATGAGCACTGGTGGCTGGATCTTCAAAAATCAGAGCTTAGTTGAGCTTGTGCATCAGAGAACTGTAGGTGACAGAGAAGTAGTGTAGAGATCCTGAGATGGCATATCCATCCGACTCCCAACTAATTCTTGTTTTTGCGGTCATCATACCTATGCTGACCATCAGCAACTGTCCAGAGAGAGCAGAGCCTGAAATGTGAGTGATCAGGACTCACTGGGAGAAGGGCAACTAACTCCTGTGTGCTGATGAGCAGAAAAAGCATGAAGCTGCTGCCACCTTCTCTGATAATTTTATTTTATTTTCAGTTTGGTAACCAGGTACGTGCACTGGCATCAAGTGCCTTTTTCAGTACTGACCCGGGTGCAACTGCACAGACATTTGAGGACATACATACAAATGTTCACATGCTGGTCACAAAAATTTTAACATACACTCATCGATTACAAGTTACATACTTGAGGCACATAGGAAGCACAACTAATTGCAAGGAAATTAGTGCAGAAAATACATTGGGTGCAGATGCATGGAAGTATTTACATGGGGTATTTACACAAAGCAGTTACAGGCACTGAGAGTTAGGTAAAATTATTTCAAGATCTTTGAGAAAGCAGGGACAGTTGGTGATTCTGTAATGGGTGGGGTTGTATTCCATAGTGAGGAGGCATGATAACTGAAGGAGCATTGTCTAGTGCTTGTTTGAAAAAAGGGAACTTTTAAGTTATTTTTCAAGGTTGATTGAGAGGAGGGCAAGATGACAAAATCGAGTTGTTCAGCTAAATAGATAGTGAGTTTTTAATCATATTTCTTTTAATAAATCTGGTGAGTGTTAGGTTGGATTTGAACTCTGGTGAGAGCCAATTTAGAGTGCTTAGAGAAAGGCAGTGATGCGTCTTGCTAACGCTACCTGTTGCAAATCTGGCAATCTTGTGATAAAGAGTGTGCTTCTTCTGTAGTATTGTTTTGTTAGCAGCACTGGTGACAAAGGATCCATAGTCCAGTATAGGGAGTAGATTTGCCTGCAATATTCTGTGTCTAGTTTTAGGCATTAGGTACTTGCGGATTCTGTACAGAAAGCTGAGCCTTTGGTGAAGCAGGATGGTAATATTTTGAGTCTGGTTATCGAAGCTAAGGGTAGAGTCTAAGTGTACTCCTAGATATTGAAAGCAGCTGAATTTTTACTGGGAGTTCCTGTTATTTGCATTAATGCAGAACTTAGGAGCTGTGTTTTTCAAATTATATTTAGAACCAAACAACACTGACTGTATTTTCAGTAGGTTCAGGATGATTTTTTTCTTGAACGAACCATTCCTGCAAATTTTTGAAGCTGTTTCTCAGTCATGGTTGATTTCGTTTTTCGTCTTTGCTACATGTCTATAGAACCGGATCATCTGCATAGAGAAGAGTATGTACGAGTTTGCAGATCATTGGCAATTTGTTGATGAAGACTGAAAACAGAAGAGGCCCCAGTGTGGAGCCTTGGGGGACCCTACCGCAAATTATATTGGCACTTGAGACTACATTACTAATTTTCACTCTCTGTTTTCTGTGGTTCAGATAATCACTGAACCAAGCTGAGCCAAGCTAGAGCATGAGATCCAAAGCCAAGTTTGAGTAATTTGCTAGTTAATATGTCGTGGTCAACCAAATCGAAAGCTTTGGTCAGATCCACAAACACAGCTCCCATTAACAATCCCTTGTCTGTTGTGCAATAAAAAATGTCTGTGAATGCAACAGGGCTGTGTCAGTGCTGTGACAATTTCTGAACCCATGTTGTTCCTTGCAGATTAGATTATGTTGTTCAAGATATTCAGCCAGTTGTGTGTGCACTATTTTCTCTTGTTTGTTTGGCTAGAGCTGACAGAATAGAAATAGGATGGTTGTTTTCCAATAGTGCCTTCTTCCCTTTCTTGAATAGCAGGACAGTTATAGTTGTCCAGGAGGAAGAAACAGATAGGGAGCTGATGCTAGCCATCCAAAGGATGGCTGACAAGGGTGAGGTAGTACTGGTTGGAGACTTCAATATACCAGATGTGGACTGGAGCATCCCAGCAACAGCATCAACTAGGAGCAGATTTATCCTGGACTCCCTTCAGGGTGCCTTCCTCAAGCAACTGGTCATGAACCAACTCGGCAGAAGGCAATACTGGACCTTATGCTCACAAACAGGGACAGTGTGATGGGGGTAACAGTGGGGGAGCACCTGGGTAACAGTGACCACCAGTCATTGTGGTTTGAAATCACAGAAAGAGCAGAACCAAACCACACAAAAACACGTATCCTGGATTTTAGGGGGGCAGACTTTGGGAAAATGGGGAGATGCTTGAAAGAGGCATTAAGGGAATGGGACAGGAATCAGGGATTGAGGAACAGTGGGCAGTATTTAAAATGGGGATTATAAGAACAACAGAATTATGCATTAAGCAGGTTAGCAGAGGAAAAGAAAGAGGAGACCATTATGGTTTTCCAAAGAGGTAGCAAAGAAAGTGAAAGCCAAAAGACTGCATTCAGGCAATACAAAAAGACACAGGCAGAAGGGATAGGAGAAGTACCAGGAGAAACAAAGGAGGCAGGGAAGTCAGTAAGGAAGCCAAAGCTCAGACAGAAGAACACATTGTAAAATCAGTGGTTAAAGGGACAAAACCTTTACAGGTACATAAGTGAAAAGAAGGACAAAGGGAGGGATAGTTAGACTGAAGGGGGAGGATGGGAGCAGCGTGGAGGATGACAACAGTAAAGCTGACATATTGAACAGGTATTTCTGCTCAGTCTTTACTAAGGAAGAGGGGGGTAATGGGTCTGAAGGGAGTACAAGGGGTGAGAATGGTGCAGAAATGGACACAAGTCCCTTTACACAAGAAAGGGTCCTGAAGGAACTGGAAGTAATAAGAGTTGACAAAGCAATGGGGCCAGATGGGGTGCACCCAGGGTCCTTAAAGAACTAAGAGAGGCGTGGCTGAACCTCTGGCTATCCTGTTTAGCCAATCACTGGAAACAGGGGAGGTACCCAAAGACTGGAGGACAGCAGATGTAGTCCCCTTATACAAAAGTGGGAACAAAGAGGAAGCAGAGAACTACAGACCAGTCAGCCTCACCTCGGTAGTGGGAAAGATCATGGAAGCACTACTGAAGGAGAGATTGGTGGAACATCTGGTTGTCAATGGACTACAGGACCCAAGGCAGCATGGCTTCACCAGGGGGAGGTCATGTCAGACCAACCTCATTGAATTTTTTGACTGGGTGACTAGGGAGGTGGATCAGGGGAGGGCAGTGGACATGGCCTATCTGGACTTCAGCAAGGCCTTTGACACTGTGCCACATAGAAGACTAATACACAAACTGGGGAATATGGGTGTGGGCAGGACAGTAGTGTGGTGGGTAGGTAACTGGCTGGGTGGCAGGACACAGAGGGTGGTGGTAAATGGCTGTCACTCCACAGAGGGAAGAGCAACCAGTGGGGTACCACAGGGATCAGTGCTGGGACGGTCCTATTCAACATCTTCATCAGTGACATTGCACAGGATATAGAAGGCAGAATTTCACTGTTAGCTGATGACACAAAGCTCTGTAACAGAGTAGACACACCAGAGGTGTAGACAGAATGAGAAGGGACCTGCAGAAACTTGAAGAATGGTCAAGGTTTGGCAGTTGAAATTCAATGCAAAGAGTGCAAGATAATGCATATGGGCACAAAAACCCTGGCACAATATATCAGTTGGGGGTGAGGATATAGCATGCACAAGCAGGAAAGGGATCTTGGGGTTGTCATCTCTGATGACCTCAAGGTAGGGAAACAGTGTGACAAGGCATCAGGTAAAGCAAATAGGATGCTGGGATGTATGAGCAGGGCATCACCAGCAGGAAAGGAGTCATAATTCCGCTATACAAGACACTAGTGAGGCCCCACCTGAGTACAGTGTACAGTTCTGGAGACCATACCTACGTAAGGACATAGACAGGGTAGAGAAGGTTCAGAGGAGGGCAACAAAGATGGTGCATGGGTTGCATCACAAATCCTATGAAGACAGGTTGAAGGAACTGAACATGTACTCCCTGGAGGAGAGGAGGAGAGAGAGGGATATGATAGAGACATACAAGTATCTTACAGGGAGGAACAGGGTGCAGGAAAACACTATTTTAAGTGAAAAGATGTTTCAGGACTAGAGGCATGGGATGAAGTTGGAGGAGGGCGATTCAGAGGAAACATGAGAAAGAATTTCTTCACAGACAGGGTGGTGGACAAGTGGAACACCCTGCCAGAGGAAGTGGTGGGGGCTGAAACAATCACGGGATTTAAGAATGCATGGGATAGACATAAAGGAATTCTAGAGGTCAGGGGTAAGGGGAAATAGACTTCTAGGAAAACAAACTGAACTTACAAGCTCAAATGGGCAGACTAGGTGGGCCATAGGCCCTTATCTGCCGACACTGTCTATGTATCTATGTAGCTGTTTTCCAGAGGTTGGGTATGATGTAGGTCATGAAAGATAGGTTGAGGATTTTGGCTATGAGTAGGGCTATCTGGGGGGCAGCATGTTTGAGGAACTTTGGGGTCAAATCGTCTGATCCGCTGATTTATCTATTTTTGAGGAGGCAATTAATTTAACAACTTCTGAACATGTGATCCTTTTCAGATGGAAACTGAGCTGATTCAGATTATCTGCCTCCTTAGTATATTTAAGTTCAGGGTGTCCAGGGGGTCTGTTTTTGTGCAGATCACAGAAAAAAATTATTAAAGACGTGCACTATTTTGGATGGTTCTGCACAGGTGTCTCCATCCAGGTCATTTGAGATGGGTGAGGATTGTGTTTTAGTATCCAGCAAAGAGTTTATGGTCTGCCAACATTTTTTAGGACCTCCAAAGTTCGTGGTTTGCTGTCTTTTTAGATACTGACGTTTCAGCTGACATACTGCCTGTTTGCATCTGTTTCTTAGGTGTCTGTATGTGTTCCAATCTGATACAAACTTGGTTTGCTTGTATTTGTCCCAGGAGTCATCTCTCTTGCAAATTAGAATGAAAATATTAAGTGTAAGCCAGTCAGAGATTTTGTGCTTAACCCTGCGTGAGCGCAGGGGGCATTTTTATCCAGTACTGTTGTAAACTGTGTGATGAAGAAATCCAAGGTGAAATTTGTGTCTTGTGTTGTGTCTAGGTAGGACCAATCAATCAGTAACAAGTCAAATAAAAAAGATACCTTGTTGAAGTTGGAGCAATTCCTGTAGGTAATCAACCTAGGTGGAGAGTTTCTAGGTGCACTATTGTGCCAGTGGCAATATGTAGCTAAGTGGTCACTAATTGAGTCATTTAAGGTGCCCAAGAGTAACATTCTTCCAACCTTTTTTACTAAAATACAGTCAAGCAGAGAATGGTTGCCAAAGCAGGGTTCAGCCTAGATGGTGTTGTAATGGTTTGGTTAAGTTGGCAGGTATTGAATGTGCCTTTGTACTGTTGTTCGTTGAGCAGACAATTTAAATTAAAGTCTCCTATCAAATCAAATCAAATCAAACTTTATTTTTATAGCGCCTTTCAAAAACCAATGTGCTGCACATAAAACCAAGTACAAATATAACTTTAAAACAGGAAGGTAAAATACATTAGTCATTAGGGAAGGCCAAATTAAATAAATATGTTTTTAACTCAATCTTAAATCTGTTGACGGTCAGGCATTCTCTTAACCGATGAGGTAGAGAATTCCACAGGGTTGGAACTGAAAGGGCAAAAGCACGGGCACCTGATGTTTTTAATTGTACCCTGGGAATCTCTAGCAATCCCTCATTGGCAAATCAGAGAGAACGGGAGGGGCAGTAGGGTATCAAGAGGTCTTGCAGGTAACAGGGTCTCTGATCATGTAGGGCTTTGAAAATTAGCAAACCAACCTTAAAGGTGATCCACAACTGAATAGGCAGCCAGTGCAGTTCGCTGAGCACAGGGGTAATATGACTGGACCTAGAAGTCCCTGTCAAAAGCCTGGCTGCCACGTTCTGCACTAGCTGTAAGTGGCAGATATCAACCCCTGGAAGCCTTAGGTAGAGAGAAGTGCAGTAATCAAGGTGGGTAGTGACGAAGGCGTGGACCAGTGTTAGAAGATCATCTGGAGGAACCAAGTATTTCACCTGGGTGATATTCCTCAGATAATAAAAAGAGGATTTGATGACAGCCAACACCTGAGATCTTAGTGTCAGACCGTCGTTAAAAATAACACCAAGGTTACGCACTCGGTCTGAGGTAATGAGCTGTATGCCATCCGTCAAAAGACCTGATGCCTGGCCAGCTCCCATACCCACCCCCGGACGACCAGGGTCCACAACCAGCACTTAAGTCTTATCTGGATTTAGTCTCAGCCAACTAGTACTCATCCAGGTTCTGATCTCAATAAGGCAGTTGTTTAGCGCAGAGAGTGCAGCATCTTGTCTGGGCAGAAAGGACATATACAGTTGAGTATCATCGCATAGCAGTGAAAACTCAATCTGTATCACCTGATGATATCTCCCAATGGCAGCATATACACTGCTAACAACATGGGGGCCAAAATGGAGCCCTGTGGCACCCCACAGGACAGGAAGTAAGTACCAGAGGAATAAATTCTGGTGGTAACTCTCTGAAGCCTGTTTGCGAAGAAAAAGTGGAACCATTTGAGGACTGTACCAGACAGACCACAAAGCAGCCGCAGGCACTGCAACAGCACACCATGGTATGCAGTGTCAAATGCTGCAGAGAGAGATCAAGAAGGACCAGAATGGTATACGCCTTTTGATCTCTAGCCATCAGGAGGTCATTCAATACTTGGACAAGTGCAGTCTCTGTGCTATGCTTCTTCCTAAACCCGGACTGGAGAGTATCATAGACCTTGTGAGTTGTAAGGTGATCATCCAGTTGCAACACAACCATCTTTTCAATAACCTTACCAACAAATGGCAGGTTAGAGATACTGTAGGTCAGTAGTTAGCTGGACAGTCTGGGTCCAATGAGGATTTCTTAAGGAGTGGTTGAACGACCGCCTCCTTTAGGGGTTCTGGAAAGACCCCTGTCTCCAAGGACCTCCAGACAATTTCAGCAAGGATCGGGCAAATAACATCAACACATCCCAATAAAAGGGGTGTCGGGCCCGTATCCAAACTACAACTGGTTGGGTGCATTGTCTGGATGATCTTCACAATGTCTGTGAATTCTGGCTGGCAGAAATCTGACCAGAAAGACCGAGTGCATGCCACATCCCGCCGATCGCCACAATTCCTTGTAGGAGAGGCTATGCCGATGCTAGATCTGATGCTGGCAACCTTATCTGCGAAGAATCGAGTAAGCTCCTCACATTTCAGCTGAGAAAAAGCTTCTCTGGGCTGAAGGCAGATTGGATTGCACAATCTGTCAACGGTCCAGAAAAGCTGAGCTGGTCAATTCTGTGCAGCAGAAATCTCCCTGGACAGGAATTTTGCCTTCTTACAGGTGCTTTCTAGCTGATAGCCATCATAATGTGCCATCAGCTTAAGCCTGTCAACATCAAGGCCAGATTTTCACCAAGCTCTTTCCATCCTTCAACCAACTCACCTCAGCTCCTTCAAGGAACCATCAAACCAAGGGTTCCTTGGGTGAAAGGTAGGGGGGCCGAACACGAACAGGAGCAATCTTGTCCAGGGCATCTCCCACAGCCTTATTATAGGCTAATACAAGATCACCTGGACTCATGCATTCACCTGACAAACCCAATAGGTCCAGTGCCACTGATAGGTCATTAGGGGTAACTCCCCTTAAAAGGTGGTACTGGACCATCTCCGTAGGGGCAGACCTATTAGGGGGGACCCTGATGCTGAACCTTATAGTGTAATGGTCAGACCAGCTGACTGGTTCCACCCCCAGATCAACTATCTCCATACCCAAGAGAAAGATCAGATCCAACAAGTGACCCCCTATATGGGTTGAGGAGGTAACTACCTGTGTAAAGCCCAGCATTATCATCAGCTGGAGGAGATTTTTACCAAAATGCAAGAGTTCATCATCGACCGAGGCATTGAAGTCTCCCAGAACTATCCATCTGGGGGACCTCAACACCATGTCGATGGTGAAATCCGCTGTCTCCTGCAGGAATACTCCACCATCTCCTGGTGGATGGTAGATGAGGAGTATCCCACAGCCTACACCCTCACCCAGGATATACTCGAAGGTTCTGGTTCTTCTCAATGGCACATCCATAAGGCCCAGCTCAGATTTAGATATAATGGCCATGCCCCCACCCCTATGATCCAACCTTGGGCGGTGTATCACTGAGAACCCGGCTGGAACTGCAGAAGCCAAAACAGGGCCTGCATTACCATCCAACCAGGTTTCAGTGATGCAAGCCAGCTAGGTGGTTTCAACAAGATCAGCTATAATAGCTGTCTTGTTCTTCATAGATCTGGCATTGCACAACACCGGCCAACTAGGATGAGTTGTCAGGGAAGACCTTGGCACCTGCCTACTAACATCGGAGTCCTTGGGTATGGGGACAAGACAGGGAGGACCTCTGTCCTGACTCCATTTTGCCCCAGGGTGCCTCTTGGACCCCACGACTCCTATCCGCCCTCCCCTTTCCTCTCCCCCACCATGCCCAGTTCTCCCCCTTCTCATGCGCTTTCTAAATATACCCAAAGCGCGGCACCTAGAATAGGTGTCAAATGTTAATTGGGGTCAGTCAAAAGGATGTAATTCCCTGAATCTGGTGGGGGAGTACTGCCTGACTGTCACTAAGCCTCCCTGACACATACTACATCAAATAAAATAAAAAACAAATATTAAAAGCTAATATCCCACCCCAGACAATAAACACAACAACTAATCTTAATAACAATCCCCTAATCTTAGTAACAAATCTCCTGTACCCTAAACTACAAAAATAAAAATAAAAATAAAAAAAGAATCCCAATCCAAACCAAAATATAACCCCCAAGACTCCTAGTATGATCAATTCAGAGTGTGAGAATTCACTGAACATTTGCATGAAATCCTGTAGGCCTTCGAGTCCTGGCTTGGGTGGGTTATACACACAGTAAATTATTAAGTGATAAAATGGGTGAGAGTTGACTTAGTGCTGGAGCTGTTGTGGAAGTGGCCAACATAGTGAGCAGAAACAACAGAAAGCCAGGAAAATGCTATCTGCAGCCTAGCTTCTATAAGAGTTAATGGGTAGGAATAGGGATCAGGATTTGGAGCCTAATCCCCAATAAGAAACAGAGCAACACCTGTTTAAATCATAAAATTGTGAGTTGAGTTCAGTTTCATTAGTGGGATCTAAAATGGGGGCTTTGACCGAGACCTCTATGAGAATTTGCATGCCATCACATGCAGTAAATTCCGAGTTTGCCATTATTTCCATACAGATGCACCATTATTATTTCATATGTTGAGTTTTGCTCAGTAGGCCTGATTCTTGAATGTGGCTGCGTTCAATGCAAGCTGCAGCAAATGGCAGCCTGCGCCAAAGCCCCATATGCCAGGAATCCTGCACCTGATTCAGGTACAGGAGGGGTTCCGGCATTTAAGTCTCCACACTTGCAGCATTCCGTCCCTTGCGGCAAACACCTGGTGCATGGGAGGTGTCCGTCGCAAGCCTGGTGCGGCATGGGAAGTGGCACCTACTGTACATATGTGCACAGAGACTGCCACCAGTCTCAGACACTGAGCAGATATGTACAGTATGGTGCTGATGCAGACCACAGTTGGCAGCTGGCCGGGCACCAGGGAGTGGGTTCCACTAGACCACCAAGTATTGGGCATTGCAGTGATCAGGGGGCACATGCCCATGCCACATACAGGGGGCTGGGCAGCATCGGGGATGGGGTGGTGGTATTGGGGATGGGTGACAGTACCTGGCAGGATGGGGCACCGTAGGCGAACCAGGGGGCAACCACAGCGCACAGTGGCACATAGGATGACTGCCCCAGTGAGAGATATTCTAAGTCCCACTATGCCATCCCTGGCTGGTCTAAGGGCACTTAGAATATCTCCCACTGGGTGCTGTCTGAGAATAGCAAGCTGCAGCTTGCATCGGTGCAGTCCACCTAGCTTCATGTCGCAGCACTGTGCAGGGTGCCGGGCTGGTGCAGGACCAGTTTGGGGCAGGTCGCCTGCGGTTCATAAAAGGCCACCTTCATGAATTGCATGGGAGGCAGCCCTGGAAGCAAGGTGCGCCTTGCACCATATCTGTTTGGTGCAAGCACCTTGCATCATATGCAGGGCTTTGAGAATCGGGCCCAGTGAGTCTAAGGTAGAGTAACAGTGTGATCTGGTACTTACAGCTCCCACAGAACCATGAAATGTGCTTTTTATATTAAAATGTTAGTAAAGCCATTGATTAAATGCTAACCTGAATGCATTTGCTGTTGCCCATATGTGTTCAGTCATTCATTCAGTTAAACTCTTAGTTCATAATAACCACTCTGCACGCTATACGATAATACATGATGCTAATAAATAGAAAACAGTTTTCTGACATCATTGATATCAGTTGTTTAAGACTGAAAATATCTGTGCTATATAGTGCAACTCTTCTTTCTGCACACCCGGTGCTGTTTGTGTAGGGGCCAATGCAGAGCTTTGGAATCAAATAGTGCTTTATTTTTAAACTAAATTAGCTTGCAAATATTTATCTGCCCCCCAATCGCAAATAGTTTTGTGTATTTAAACATTAATATTTATGGAGATAATAAACTCGGCTAGGTTTGGATTGGATTCAGGAAATGGTCCCTCTGTGTTGGCTACAAGCATATCAAGTTTTAAGTGTTAAGTGTCTATCTTTGCTGTGCACAGATTTTAAAGATAACAGGCTAGATATTCAAAGGAGTTATGCCTGGCGTAACTGAGATGTGCCAGGGCAACCCCAGAATTATGCCCCGGGGCAATATTTAAAAGGGGGAATTGCACAATGCAATTCCAGATGCACCATGGTGCAAAGATAATGTATGCGGCGCATCTCAAGGGGCGTGTCCATGCATATGTGGCACATCTCGATATTCAGCCGAGATGTGAAGCACATATGCCAGCACATCCTGGAGATGTGCCACATACCTGGGCACAAAGTTGAGTATGGAAAAATGATGCTGAAGTGGAAGCCACCCACAGGCAAGCTGCCGTAATGCAAGGTGCAACACAGCAGCCATCAGCCATGGGTGACATCCCCCCCCAAACACTGTACACAAGCACCCACAATATCTCCTGGTGGTCCAGTAGTACCCTCCTCCCCACCCAAATCCCTAGTCACTGTAAAAAAGTCTCAATTCTGTCCCTAGCAGTCTAGTGGTACCCCCTCCCCACCCAAAACCCTGATCACCGTAACACAGCCTCAATTCAGTCCCTGGTAGTCTAGTGGTATCCCCCTTCCCGCCTGTAACACCAATCACTGTAAAAAAGTGCAATTTCATGCCCTGGTAGTCTAGTGGTCCCCCCACACAGGACCCCCAACCTGCCAGCTCCCCGGTCATTGGTGAGCAGAAAACCCACACACATACTTCCGGCTGCCACTGAATGACAGCTTACAGTATCTGCTGCAAGCACATTGGTTCACACTGTGGACCAATGGGCTTGCAGTGCACACTGTAATAGTCATTCAAAACATTGTGAATGAAGACATTCACAAAGTTGTGAATGACTATTACAGTATGCACTACAAACCCACTGGTCCACAGTGTGGATCAATGTGCTTACAGCAGATACTGTAAGCTGTCATTGATTGGGCAGCAGCGGAAGTATGCGTGTGGGTTTGCTGCTCACCAATGACTGGGGGGGGAGCTGAGCAGGTTGGGGGTCCTGTGTGGGTGAGGGGACCACTAGACTACCAGGGACTGAACTGAGGCTGTGTTACAGCAATCGGGGTTACAGGCAGGGAGGGGGGGTACCACTAGACTACCAGGGGCTGAAATGAGACTGCGTCATGGCGATTGGGGTTACGGGCAGGGAGGGTGAACCACTGGACCACCACTGACAGCACTGCATGCTGTGCAGGGCACCAGGCACGTTTTACTGGCCAGCCCTGCACCACTCATGCAAATGGGGCCATAATGACATGCAAATGACCCCATTTGTGCCTTGCAGGCAATATGGCCCCATTTGCATTTTTGTGTCTGAACATCAGGAATTTGCACACAGCATATCTCTGATGCGCTGGTGCATTTCTCATTCCTGATATTCAGACTTGTCTGGGGGATGTGCTGGCACACTGTATTTGCACCGTGGGTATTTTTGGTATATTCAGATGAGAAGCGCCATGGCACATCTCTTTTGAATATATCCCTTTTTTTGCTCCAGTGCAACTCAGTTGTGTGGAGCAACCACTTGTGCCATTGCCAGGCACACTTTTGAATATCTAGCCCATCATGTTCAGTTAGTTTGCTCTTGTTTACTGTTAATAAAACTATAGTTAAAAAGCATTTTACAGCATAATTTCTACTACTGAAAGAGCCCCTGATGTCACACGGTAAACTTGAGAAAAACATACTTTTAAAATAGGTCAGCTCCTATTTCACATTTTCTGTTGTTAACTTTTCAGTTTTCATACCCTTAAAACACATCTAATGTAAAACCAGGATCTTTGTTCCATATACTTCATGCGCTGGTGTTTGTGGAAGACTAAGTATCAGTGTAATGGTGGGCTACACTGATTGTGCTGCTCGGGGTTAGCCGGTATGCCTTAGCAATTTGTTTGAGTTTGGGCTCTGCCATACACCCTGTGTGTGTGTGTGTGTTTTTCATTCAGTATGCTTTTGCTTGCTGCTGCACTCAGCCCCCGTTCTCCTCAGTCCCCCATCACACCCCCTGGACCTACCTCTTAGCGAATATCCCTCTGGCTTGCCCCCCAGGGAGGCTGTTATGCAGACGCAAACCTTCATGAGGGTGTGGGGGCAGGGTCTCCAAAGCAAACAAGAAATAGCACAACCATACCAGCTAACCATAATTGATGTGGGTGATGTAGCATACTGTTACATTTTGGTAGTTTTACACTGGCCCATGATCCTCACTATCGCTCACCTGCTGTGTCTGCTGACATTACAGTTTTGTGATGTGATGTCAGCCTGTTACTGTGGAAACAGTTATGTTATAATCAGGATCCACAGCAATAACCCCTGGTGAATGGGCTAACTCCAGAGACTGGCACTTGCTGGCCAGCTACATGAAGTGTAGTGGTGGCTAAAAACAAGTAACCCCCATTCCCACTACCCAAGTAAAAAAAAATATACCCCCTTTTCCCTGACCCACTTGGCATCCAACAACACCACCAAAGCTCATGTGATAATAATATACCCCTTCCCCCAATCATCTTTGCACCCAACTCCCCCCCATGTGCTCCTTGTAATAATTACCCATGTACGCTGACTTAAAAATATAAAAAATTAGTTTATCTCAGAGGCAGCAACCAGTGCAGCCTTCCCTCACACCACTTCCACCAGCTGTCATCTGTCTAGTGCAAGTGCTATAGCAGTATACCAAGAAACAGTGACCCCACCATGTTTTCTTTATTTTATTTTTAATTTATGGGGCTTTGTCCCCTGCTTGCCCAGGTAGCCCAGATTGGTCAAATGGAATACCAGTACATGCAGTTATATGGTTGAATATTTGGGCTACAGTTTGTATGCTAAGGCGTACCACTGTCAGTACCAGGTACCCCATGGGCATACTGCTGTCAGTACTGGGGCCCCAGTACCCAATTTCCAGGTGGGCCTCTTGCTACCTAGTCCAACCCTGCTCCCTCCTCATTATGTGGCTGATCTATTACAAGGACTCACACAAGCCTGTCATGGGTTGGGAGAAACTGCTGAGGGACCAGTTCATCTGAGAGGCAGAGAGCTTCTAATGGGGGGATGAGCCTGGGAAGGGGACTTTTTGGGGAATTGGGCTGCAATTAAGGGCTCTATTGGATAATAGGCTAGGGAAGGGGCCCTATTGAGTTACTAAGCTATGTAGTGGTCTCTACTGGGTGATCAAGCTAAGAGAAGAGCTTCTAAGGGGGATTACATAAGGAAGGGGAATCTACTGGGGGTTCGATCTCAGAAGAAAAAGTATGAACACTTTATATTTTGGCAGGAGAAGCCTGAAAATTGCTTCTGAGTCATTAAAACCCATGAACCATCAAAACCCACGAACCATCAAAACCTCAAATCTTTACAGGGTTTTAGATGTCCCCCTGACCCACAGCCTATTTATATAGTCCAAGGGGGCCCTCACAATTTTTTTATTGCTCAGGGCCTCAATCATCTTAATCTAAGGCTAGATTATTCCAGGGTGCAAAGGCACATGGCTAATACCGCATACCTTCTTAACAGCCATGGACCTTGATTCTAGAAGTGTGGCGCAGGTTGCCACTGAATGCAACTTGCACCACCCTCAACTGCGACATTGACCCTGTGCACTATTCTAGAAGGGGCAGAGTCTTTGCAGCAAACTCCTGTGACTTGCAACATGCAGCAAGGTACACCGCATAGAGGGCATACCGGACCAGCATGTCGCAACTCACTACCATAGGTTGCAAGTGCACCCCCTACCCATGCCCCGACTCCGGGTCCTTGCGCATAAATGCAGCACGTCACCTGCCCTGGTAGTCCAGTGCCCTCCAACCATAAAATAATAATATATCCCCATTTCCATGGTAGTCTAGTGTCCCCCCCGAACTGTACATTAAAAACAGAACAAAATATCCCCATTTCCCTGGTAGTCTAGTGTCCCCCTCCCCCGAACTGTACATTAAAAACAGAACAAAATATCCCCATTTCCCTGGTTGTCTAGTGACCCCCCCAAACTATACATTATTATAATACAAAATTACCCCATTACCCAGGTAGTCTAGTGGCCCCCCACCCAGCCGTGCCAGCTCATCCAGCACTCCCCACCCATCCCCAGCCGGTGACTGGCATAGCCCGCCTCTCACCGCCATGGCCAGCTGCCGACTGAGTGCAATATTAGTACTACTGTACAGATGCGCTCGGAAATTCATTTCTGAGCATGTCTGTGCAGTAACGCTAAGACTCTGACCTGAGTGCCTTCTTAAAAACTTCCACCAAGGAAGCTATACAAACAGAGAAGGGGTAATCCATTGCACTCTAGAATGGAAACGACCAGTTCTCAGCATCCTTAGCTGGCAGTGATCTCCGCTATCAACCAAAAAGAACAAAGAGCCATGCTGGACAACAAGCAGTGGTGTGGCACAGAGGTGGCTAGCCTCAAACATATACTTGTATAAAGAAAACAAGGACCACACACAAAACTGAGACAAATTCCAGCAGCTACTTGCACTAACTGACTTTATTAGTCAAAACTTCATGACAGAGGTGCACGCACTGTGCTAACAAGAGGGTAGCTGGCTTCCTGGCACTTCAAGCACATAAGCTCTCCATTAGAGACGCACAATGGAAAGGGAATAACCAATGCTGAGTATTACTAGCTAGCAATGATCTTTCCAACCACTGCCTTCTAGTCCTGTAGAGAATTCCAGACACCAGTAATAAACTTAGAGCCTGACCCACACAGATAGCAGGATATGCTCAAATTTAATCACCACACTGAGTTCACAGGAGCGTTGTGTAGTTTAAGGCCCTGGGATGCATGATGTCACACATTTGCCCAATGTGTGATGCAATAAGTGTGCAACCTAGTGTTGAGCTCATAAGGTGTGAGCTTGCACAACATTATCAGCAGAACAGCTGAATAGCTGCAACATGGAATAGAACTCTACAGATACTGTTGAGACCTTCATATAGCAGCTCCAATGGTGAGTTTATGTTGAATAATAGTATAAATGTAAATTGTATACTACTGTATGACCAGGTGTATTGGGCATGAAACATTTATATGGCTGACAAATTGCTGTTTTGTGGCTGCCTATTGTCAGCTATTTTATTATAGTTAATTTCTGGTTGTCTTATCTTGCTCTACTGTACCTGTAATTCTGTTCTTCCTCACATTAGCTCTAATTTCTGATTAATTGCAATGTTTCTTTTGAGTTCTCATGGGCCATACCTGAAAATATGATGTTACTAGTTGTAGAAATGACAAGTTCAATAATATGGTCTCATGCATCCCAGGTACGAAAAAAGATGATTTAACACTGATAATTGATGCTATACTTAGCAATTCTGGACCTAAATCAACTGTGGCAGTACTATACATATAGGCACAAATGATGTGGGGAGAACAAATGAAGATGATGTTTATGAGGTATGAAGAGGAATAGAACTTCATATAGTTAAGTTTAAGTTTACTGGCAGGAAAACTCCAATAAGCATGCTCATTTTCAAGGCGATCCTGTAAGGACAATGTTAAACAACAGTGTACAATAACATTGATGACATAGCATACAGGTACAATAACTGGTAGAAACAAAAGTGCATATATGATCAGTAAAAACAATAAAACAGATCGGAATCCAGTGCCTGGGTAAGCAGTGGTGACATACCATAAGGTAACAATAATTGGTTGGAAATACATACAGGGTCAGTGAAAAGAAAAACGATAGTGAAGCATACAGGAACTAATTCATATTGAGAGGGAGAAACAAAAAAAATAGTATTAGTAAGAACTTATATGATTGCTGTCAGCTTCCCAAGATGGCTGAGAGTGCAAGAAGGAATGGGTTAAGGAGAAATACATACCTATTTCCGATGCGGAAGGAGTCTGACTGAGGGGGCAAGGAATAGGTGCAAGATGTTGCATGAGGATGAAAGAGCAAGGGAGAAAGTTGGGCAGGGATCAGGGATGGAGGGTGTAGAAGGAGTCCTGAGCATAATGGTGGGGATGGACTAGGGAGGACAGGGGCCAGGGTGGATAGGGAGACTAGGGAGAAGGATACAAGAAGTCAGAGGGTACTCACTTGATAGCAGTGACAAGAGACTGGCATGATATGCTAGGACCTATGACAGTGACAGACTACTGGGAAGAATTTACAGGTCAGGGCTCTGAAGAAATTTAATGAGACAATGCTGGTGAGCCTGAGTGATGTCTGGATGAGGTTCCATGCTGATGGGATGGCATAGCTAATGACACCCTTGCCAAGGGAGGTATGCATCCGGGGTACATCAAGAAGGACATAGGTTGATTCCTTAAGGGAGTAGGAGCAATGGGCAAATATTAACAAGTGAGGAGATATAGGTCGGTAATTTGTTTAGTAAACTTACGAGGGTCCAGGTACTTAAATGGAGGAGATGCCGGGTGGTGAGGGGTTGCCAACATCTACATAAACTGCAGAATATGGTTGTAAACATCCTTGCATAATGCTGTTCATAGGATTCATAGGATTCATAGGAAGATACTGAGCTAAATGGACTTACGTCCTATATGCTCGCCATGATTATCTATTTTCTGATCTAATATATATTCCTGTCCCACATGGATTTGAACTCGGCCATAGATCTACTTGCCACAATCTCCAAAGGGAGTGCATTCCAAGCATGCACTACCCTTTGGTTAAACCACCATGTAGTTCTCACTTTATTACATTTAGATGCTGTTAATTGCATTGGGTGGGACCTAGTTTTATATGTACAACTATTAGATGTTAACCCTGTAACATTCCATAAATCATCATTTTGCCAAGCTCTGTATACCAAGCACATGTCCCCTCGCTTTCTACGTTCCTCCAAAGAGTACATATTCAGAACTCTCAATCTAGTCCTATAGTCTCTACCCTGCATACCACAAACAGCTCTTGTTGCCCTCCTCTGCACTCACTCCAACAGGGCAATATCCTGTTTTTTAAAAGGTGACCACACCTGTGCTCCATATTCCATAACTGGTCTCACAAGGGACACATACAGGGACAGAACAACCCCCCTACTTCTAGATGATATATGCCTCAATATGCAATTTAGGATACTGTTTCCTTTCTGGGCTATATTTTGGCAATGAGATGAGAATGTCATATTGTCAGAGACTATTATACCCAAGTCCCTTTCCTCATATGTTATTCTGAGTGGAACAGTTCCCATTTTATAGGGTAATTTAGGGTTTCTATTTCCCAAATGCATAATAAAGCATTTATTTAGGTTCAGTGCCAATTTATATTTATTAGACCATGTGGCTATATCATCTATTACATCTTGTAGTTTAGAAGTATTTAATTCAATATTTACTTCAGCTCCAACCCTACAATCATCAGCAAACTTTTGCATCCAAACAGATTTTTGTTTTATTTGGAGTGCTGATACATACAGATTGAAGAGGCAGGGGCCCAAGACCGAACCCTGGGGTACCCCGCTAGTCACCCCCAAACTATCGGACAATTCCCCTCTAATACACGCATGCTGACTCCGATCAAGTAACCAATTTTGAACCCAATCTACTATGTAAGGATTAATGTTCAGGTTACTCATTTGTTGTATTAATTCCTGGTGGGGTAGTCTGTCAAACGCCTTAGAGTAATCAAGAAATAGCACATCAACGGGGGATACCCCTATCTAATCTATCAATAACTAGATTGTAAAAAGCCAACATATTTGTCTGGCATGACCTTCCCTTTACAAAACCATGTTGGAGATTATCTGCAAGATGATTTGTATCTAAATATTCTTGTATTTTATCCTTGAGCACCCCTTCCAGGATCTTAGATGGTATAGCAGTGAGACTTATAGGTCTATAGTTAGCTGGATCCATCTTATCTCCCTTCTTATAAATTGGAACCACTACTGCTGATCTCCAGCACTCCAATACCTCACCAGTATTCAGGGACTGCTGAAAAATATATGTCGGGGGGGGCTATTGACTCGGCTAACTCCCTAAGTACTCTGGGATGGAGGCCATCAGGACCGGGGGGATTTAATAGGATTTAATTTAGCCAATCGTTCTTTAATGTCTGTACAAGTTATTATTATACTTTCATTTGGGTCAGGAGTAGAACTTTTAATGTGATATGTAGGTTTATCTTTTGAAAAAACAGTTGAAAAATAATTATTTCCTATATCCGCCATTTCTTTATTGTCAGATGTACTATTGCCATTTAATTTTCGGAGTGGACCTATAGTACTTGAATTACCTTTAATATTTCTAATGTATGCATAGAAGGCTTTAGGGGTTTCCCTCCACTCTACTAACCAAATTTGATTCATAATCAGTTTTGGCCCACTTAATATGTTTTTTTATTTGATTTGCAAGTTGTCTATATTGATTTCTAGTTATAAGGGATCTATTTAATTTCCATTGTTTAAACAATTTATGTTTCTTATCAATCAATAATCTTATTTTACAAGTCCATCACTGTTTTTTTATTTTTACTACCAGTGTATTTTTGTTTTATAGGGATATTTTCAAGTTCTTGCTGTTTTATTTTTGTATAAAATATATCCCAGATTTCATTTAGTGGTCTTTCTCCAAACTCATTTCTCCATTTCCAATTAGAAAGATTCATATTCATTTTAACAAAATTTGCTTTCGAGAAATCATAATTTACAGTCTTTCCCCTATGAATTTCTACTGGTTCCACCAATTTAAATTTCACAGTAAAATGGTCATTTGTTCCTGAAGCGTCAGAGATCTTATACTCACACAAGGAATCACCCATATTGGACAAAACTGTTCTTTGAAGCTCACTTAATATTATCAGATAGAAAACCCTGAAACCTTCTAATCATACCTCTCGCCCTTTTATCACTGAAATGAGGGATACAGGCACTCAAAATAAGGGACACTGAGGGACAACAGCCCTCATAATGAGAGACACATCCTCAAACATGGACATACAAGCTCAGAACACTATGGAAGCCATTGTGTTTACTAGTGCAACATTTTTTTTTATTTAGCATATTTTGAATTTCTGCTTTAAAGTGCAAAAGTAATGCAAATTCACTGTGTAGACAGCACCATTTCCAAGAGTGACAGAACAATACTGAGAGGTAAAATGAGGGATGGCCCTCATAATCAGGGACAGTTCAACGATATGCTTCTAATGAGCCACAAAAAAAGGAAAAATACTTCAGAAATAAAAAAGGAATACCTGGCTACTTCTGTTATTGCTGATGAGATTCACAATTATTGTTGGTGAGATTCACGATGTCCAAGACAAGCTGTGCATAATGCAAAATGCCACTGATGGAATTCATATAGAATGGCAATTCCACTTCTGAAATGCTTGAATTCCAAAAAGTATTTCCAGATAAACTGAGGAGTAACATTGCGTGGATTACGCAATCCACAGAGTAATATTCCGCAGTTGGTGAAAAATTAATCTGCAGTCTACATAAACTGCAAAATATGATTCCACAGTTAATATTCTGCTTTCAGAATTTTGGAATTCCACTTTCAATGGAATTCCACAGAATTAGGCAGAAGTTCTGAAATTCTGATTAATTCCATCCGAGACTAAATTTGAAAATTCTGCACAGCTCTTCAAGCACTCCTCTCTTTCAGAAATTATATACAGTTTGTTCTTTTTTATGTTGGCATGCTTGTGCAGCCAACATCGTGGGACAGTGCAGCTTTGGAGATGCGGTCGCTGTTGGACGAAATCAGGGCATGCAGCAGTAGGTGCGTCCAGCATTCCCCGATCAGCCTTCATGCGGCGCTCACCATGCGTGATAATGTGGCTTAGCAATATCTAAGGAATGGTCCGCTGCAATCCTAGCAAAGCTCGTCAGATGCAGCTGTTCTTTTCTTGCCATGCTCGCCGCCATTATGTACATGGTCGAACTGCCGACTTCAGGGGTGCCCAATCCCCCTGTCGGCTGCCCCTACCCCCTGTGAATGTGCCATTGGGGGATCCCACTCCCTGTCGGCATAAAGCATCCCCCCCATTTGTGATATGCAGAGAGGGGTGCCCAATCCCCCTCGGCTCTTACCCCACCCTCTCTTTCCTTGTGTGCTGATGAGGGAGCCCACTCCCTGTCAACAGAAATAACCCCTCCCAATTGTTTAATGCCGAGGGGGGTGCCCAATCCCCCTTGGCTCTGCACCACCCCACACTTCTTTGTGTGCTGACGGGGGTGCCCAATCCCCACCGGCATAAATTCCCCCTGTGTTATTTGTTGACAAGGGTGCCCAGTCCCCTGTCGGCTACAGACACCCCCCCAAAACATTAGGTGGCATGCTGGGAGCCCACCCCAGCATGTCAAATGCCCTGCAAAAACAAAACTGTCCCGCGATGTTTTTTTTTTCAATTTTAACCTGTAAAACGAAAACGGCCCCTCGTAGTCTCCGTGCTCCCCTCCCCCCACCTGCACCCACCCTTTGAGCACCCTGCAACCCCACACCCCTCTTCACCCCATACTTACCTCTGGAGTCCAGCGTGACGATCTTCGGTGTACCGGGAACACGTCTTCACTCTTCAAAGCTGACCGTGAACTGAGGAAATGCCAGTAAGCTGTATAATGGAATAAATAGTTTTTTTTCAACTTTGCTGCATATCTCAGGCATTTTTGCTAATTTTGGCCCCAAATTTTCAACATGGGGTTTTTGGGACCCCTTCTCATGAATTCTTGCACTGTCATGGCATTATTCGGGCCCGAAAGATGATTGGGCAGTCAATGCATAGAATCAGCTTTTGGGACTGTGTAACAAAATGACAGTGCCACTGTTCACGAGGGGGACTCTCAAAAACACTATGTTGCAAATTTGGTGGGAAAAATCCAAAACATGACTGTGTTACGAGCGTGCATAGTAACTGTGCAACGCACACTCGTAAGTTAGCAAATTCGCAATATTTTCATGCCAGATTCTCAACATCGGCATTTTACCACACTTCTTGTTAACCATACAGCTCAGCTGTCATTTTTCACATCCTAGCTGAAATGTATTTTCACACTTCCAGGGCAGAATAGCACGGTCACTGTGCAAAATCAGTGCTCGGGACACATTACAAAAATGACAGTGATATTGTTCAAGAGCAGAGGTCCTAAAATGCCTGTGTTGAAAATTTGGTGACAATACTCCATAAAATGACTGTTTTACGAGGTGCATAGCAATTGCGCAACGCACGCTCATAAGTTAGCTCATTTGCAATATTTTCATGCCAGATTCTCAACATTGGCATTTTACTACACCTTCTTGTGAACAGTATAGCTGTCATTTTTCACATCCTTGCTGAAATGTGTTTTCACACTTACGGCGCAGAATAGCGCGTTTGCTGTGCGAAATCAGTGTTTGGGACACATTACAAAAATGACAGTGACACTGTTCATGAGCAGAGGTCCTAAAATGCCTGTGTTGAAAATTTGGTGACAATACTCCATAAAATGACTGTGTTATGAGCATGCGTTGCGCAGTTTGCACGCACACTCATACGTTCGCAAACTTCTAATATTCTCACTCCAGATTTTCTACAATGCCATTGTTCTGCACCTCCTAATGAACAGTACAGCTGTCATTTTTCACATCCTGACCAAAATCTGTTTTCGCAGTTCCAACGCAGAACAGCGTGGTAGCTGTGGAAAGTCCATGTTCAAGACACATGATGAAAATTACAGTGACACTGTTCATTAGCAGGTGCCCTAAAATACCTATGTTGAAAATTTGGGAGCGAAAGTCAATAAAATGAGTGTTTGATGAGCATGCATTGCATAGTTTGCACGCATGCTCATGACTTTGTGAATTTGTAATACTTTCACTCCAGCTGTTCATCATTGGCATTTTTCCATACCTCCTTATGAACACTGCAGCTGCCCGAAATGTGTTTTCACACGTCCGGCACAGAATTGCACGGCCACTGTACGAAATCAGTTTTTGGGACAGCTTGAGAAAATGACGGTGACACTATTCATGAGCAGAGGTCCTAAAATGCCTATGTTGAAAATTTGGTGCCGAAACTCCATACAATGACTGTGTTGCAAGTGTGCATTGCGCAGTTTCCATGCACCCTTGTAACTTCATCAATCTGCAATATTTTCATGCCACATTTTCACCACTGGCATTTGTGCACATCTCCTTGTCAACAATCCAGCTGCCATTTTTCACAGCCTGCCCAAAACGTGTTTCCGCAGCTGTGGTGCACAACGGTGTGCTCGTTGTGCAAAATCACCTTTTGAGACACATTCACAAAATCACAGCACTATGCATCTCTAGCTCCTCCACTCCCACTGTCAATGTCAGCGTGACAACATTCGGCATTGACAAATGCTTGTTTCTTTTTATGTGGTGTTAGTCTACCTGGACCTCCCCCTCCCTCTTTCTTCCATGTAGTACTTAAGCAATAAGCCATGAGGGGGTATGGGTTATCGGAGGATTTACCACAGATGGAGTGGTTTGCCCATGAGGTGCAGCCAAGTGGGTAAATCCTCGCCAGTCATGGTAAATCCCCCAATAACCCACATCTCCCGAGTTGCTTGTTGCGATTATACCATAGATATACCATGGATGAGTTTTTTTTTTAAAAAGTATATTTTTTTGTACTAAAAATAATGTTTTTCAGAGAAATAAGCTTACGCTGAAAAAAATAGTGCCTTATGTAAGATTTATATTCCAAAATATGCCCATAGAAAAATGTTTATTGCCCACCATGTTTGCCTTTTGGAGGTTTCTTCATGTTGTTGCAGTTCAAGCTGCAACCTGCAGCATTTCCTTATTTGTTGCTTGCTTGTGATGCTGCATTTTGTTGCTGACAGGACTGGATGGCCGAGTTGCTGTTAAGGACCCGCGGAGTTTGAGTTGGGAGCTGCAGGAGAAAGTGACAGTGTAGCCAGCTGAGGGACTGTTGTGGCATGTGGAGAAACCAGAGGTGTTCCCTCTTCTTGACATATTGTGACCCATTGTGTTGCCATCATGGAGCTTCCAGGTTAATGACTGCATCATGAAAATGGACTCGGTGGAATCTGTTACAGTCGTCGGAAGTTCTTTGCTGTTTTTTTTTTTTTGTGCTGCCATTGATAGAGAAAGAGCAGGGATTTTAAAAAGAGACAGGGACTGTATGGGAGAGAGAGGAATTGTACAGGAATGGAGTGGAGCTGAATGGAGAAAAAAATTATTTCGAGGTGAGCTGGGTGGAAGTGGTTGTGGGGAAACAGAAAGGCTGTTTAAGATTAGACACTGAGGCTTACAGAGTATTTTGTTTGTGATGTACGGAGGTGTTGTTTCGGGATCCCCGGTTAGCGGGGAAGCAAGATGGTGGTTGGAGTTTCAAGATTTCGGGGTCAGACTGTTTTTTTAAAACATGCGGCGGGCTGGCACCTTTTGCGGTGATTATCAGAGGATTTACAATGGAGGTAAGGTGCCAGCCTGCCGTTCTGATTGGTAGCTTTCTGAGGTGCATGGTATAATTTGAAATATAAACCATAGGTGTATGTACCCATAGATATGACCATCTCTTAAAAAAATAAGAAAAATTACTTAGGGGACATCCCCATTGGGTACATTGAAAAAATACATATTTTCAGAAAACAACAGAAATGAGGCGGGTCCTATGGTGCAGAGGGCTGAGGCACTGGCTCCCTTACCTCTCACTATGCCAGTGACATAAGATCAGGAACAAGCTTTGGTTGCCAAGTGTCAATGGGGCAGGAGAGGATTGAGCATCTGACTGGTTGTTTTCCTCACCCAGGGTGGGGAGGCATGTTTTCCCAGCCATAGACTACCACCAAGTGGAGGCCTGCTGGCAGTGCAGCAAGAATGGCATGAAGGGAAGGACCACAAGTGTATGCTGTTTGAGTGACTCCACACTCTCACATGCACACCATGCAGAAGAATTGGGCAACCAGAAAACAGAAAATGTGATGGCAGGGGGCTGAACAAAGCCCTGCCTGCCTGCCTCCAGCCTACATTGCTGATTGGGACTCCTGGTCCATTCTGGACACTTGGACAGGAGGGAGGATGATCCTCTCTCCTCCTCCTCCTCCTCCAGGCATGCCACAGGAGACAAGCCATGAGAAGACTTACCAGATCAGCTAGGTCCCTGGGGCAGCAGGAACAGTCGAGGGAGGCGGGACAGGGGTGAACAGCTGCTCCCAGCCATCAGAAGAGAAACAACTTTATTGAAAAGGAAAAAAAAAACAGAAATAAAACAGTAAAACTACCCTCATGCCAGAAACTACAATACTATTACCTATCCTCGAGTACCTGAAAAGACAATTTATTGAAACTAAATATAGGAATTCTACAACACCTCACATAACTTGTGATGAATTCAAGTTGCTAATAAACCTATGATTTTGGGAATGTGTTTCTTAAACTCTAAGCAAACAAAAAGTAAAGGAAAAGCAAGACTCACTACCCAATTATTATTACTTATGTGAAAAAAATGTGTTATTTGCTCACAGCAGAAATTTCACTTAGTTGATAAAGTGAACTGGGTTATTACTTAACAAAGGGTGAGCTAGAGGGCATAGCCACTACAGTATGTACAGTTGTTCTGTGTTAATGAATCAGTCAGGAAAAAAATCTCTCTTTGCTACAGTGTACAGAGGTAATCAGTCTCAAGTTAATACTGCCAAATTGTTAAAGTCTAGGGTTGGGTGGACCCGAAAAGGTCCTGACCCTCATACTCAGGATCAGTATCCAGGCCAAAGTTCTGATTAGTTCTGATTCAAATCAGAACCTTTTGGAACATGTGAGGAAAATTGAAAATCTACAGTACAATTGCATACAATGATATTAAGATTTATGACACACCCATATAATTGTAAACAGCATTTCAGGAAATGAAAACAGAAAGCATATTTCATAAATACTATGGACAACTTAACTCATCATTTTCCAAAAATGGGTAATAAATGGGTCCCGGTATTGGCATATGCCGATGATCTAGCAATAATTTCAGCCAGTAGGCTAGGTCTGCAAAGAGCTTTACAAACAATGGATAAATTATATGCCAAACATAACCTCAGACCAAATACAAAAAACATGTATTGTATTTGGGAGCTGCAAGGGACAGAGGAAACTTATATTAATGGAAATAAAATGGAATATGTAAAAGAATTTCCATACCTAGGGATACCTAGGGATGTGGTTTTCAAGCAACTTAAGCTAGAATAAACATATAAATAATACTGTTAAAAAGTTCCAACCACAGTGAAAGCATTGAATAGATTTAGCTTCCTGTATGGGGATAGACAGTAGTACCCATTATGAGAACTATTAACACAAATGCTATCAATCAAGCACTACATGCAGCTGAAGTCTGAGGCACAGACAAGTGTGAAAAGATTGAAACAATTTTAAATATTGCCTATAAAAAGCTTCTTAGATTGCCATCTAGTACACCAAACAACCTGGTTAGATCCCAGCTGGGTCAGCCTAGTTTTAGATATATGGTTGTGGCGAGGATGATTAACTTTTGGGTTAAGTCAGCAGCTGAAAATTTGGACTCTTTGATAAGGTTATGCATGCAGGAGAAGGAAAACATATTGGAATATAATGAACAAAACTGGTTAAACTTAATCAAAAAACTAATGGAGGAAAACAATTTAACATACATTAGAAATTGGGCAGAGCATAGTATTCATATAAATTCGGCATACATTGGGTTCATAACAAAGAAACTATATGAACAATCCAAACAAAGTGTTCTAACTGAGAAAAAAAATACAAATAGCAAAATGGTTAGTGGAAAATACAAAAGAACATACACTTAAACCATATTTAAGCATTATGAAAACAATGGAACACAGAGCTATGCTAACCAAACTTAGATTTGAAACTTTCCAAGTAATGTTTTAGAGGCAAGATTCAATAAAAATGAAAATATTCCAAAGCTATGTTATTGTACCCGACCGGACAAGGAGGACCTTAAGCATGTGGTGCTAAGATGCCCATGGTATAACTCCCAGAGGGTGAAGTATTTAAGAAAGTTTATTGGATACATGAACATTCCTCCAAGATGTATGTTGGATTTACTGTTTAATGCCAAAAATGAAGAGATATTAAAACAATTTGGCAATGTACCTAACAGAAATAAGCAAAATTAGGACAAAAAAGTCATCATATTAAAACCTTACACAGAAATATCTACAGCTTCGTACCGCATGCAACTCTTACCTCACACCCTTCTCTATCAATTCTCTGTATGATAAGCACATCTCTAAATGGATAAAAACAACATCCAATTTAAATAGCACTGTTTACAAAGATATTTGTGATATCCTTCCTGATTACTCTGTCAATGCTAAAAACAGATGGAGTACTTTGCTACAATATGATATCACCAATGCACAATGGTCCAGATGTTGGCTCTCCTGTCACAAATCTTTTAATGATAAACGCAGTTCCCTCATTCAAACCAAAATCCTTCATTTGTGGTACAGAACATTTTGTTGTATTACAAAATATGGGTTTATTGAACAACAACAATTGCTGGCGCTGCAGTTCCCCCAATGGGGATTTATTGCATATCTTATGGCACTGTCCCCTCATACAAAAGATTTGGCACTGTACTCACAGATTTGCAATGAAAGTGGTAGGTCAACCTTTTACACTAGACCCTAAACATTGCATTCTTGGTATTTTTAATCACCGTTCTTATAAAATTTCATATTCGCAGAGCAGATAGTTAAATATACTCTTCCTTCAAGTTAAAAGTACAATCCTCATGCATTGGAGATCCAACATAATCCCTACCCTTCCCGGTATCATTAACCAACTATTGCAATATGCCTCTCTGGACCGTATGACATATATCTTGTCTGACCGACTCATATTATATAACAATTGTTGGCAGGGCTTTTTTAATTTTTTGGAATCAACTAAATCTTCCAACACCAATGTATGGACTTAAAATATATGGATTTTCTCCTTTTACTGATACATCATTGTAGTCTCGCCTTTTTCACCTTTTTTATAGTTTCCCTCTCTCTCTTCTTAACTTTCTTATATATCTTTTCTTTCCTATGCTCTGTTCTCAATCATTCTTTATTACTCCACAATCCTTTTACGAATGTACTTTTTTCCCTTTTGCAGCATCATATATAATTATGTAACATTTTAATATAAACCGTATCTAATCATACTATCCGCTTTAAGTTCACTACAAAATGTCAAGTATATGCTAATTACATGACCTGTATTGTTTACTATATTTTAAACCAAAAGCTCCTTGTATTATTGTAGCAATGTTCTTATTATATGCTGCCTCAATTTCTTTAAAAAAAAATCCTCACATTGTACTGTACTGTAAGAGGTTTGTCTGTATATATCTTATGAAAAATTAATAAAAAAGTTTAACTGCAAAAAAAAAAACCTTACACAGACATCTGCTGCTGTACATGAGTAAAAGGTCTTTCCCTCTCAACCAGTAAGTTGTTAAACTGGCTGTCTGTATATTTTTAATTTTGGAAATTAACTAAATGTAGGATGATGTGTAATTTTATTATAGATCTTAGGCTATCTTTCATGAGGGAGTATAATCTTAATAGAATGGATTGTGCATAATACAAAGGGTCATAAACATAGTAAAAAGATCGCTATTTATAAGAGGAATTAGAGCAATAATACTGTATTACAACAAAAATTGTAACCTGGATGAGGGAAAAGTCTGCTTGATTCTAGAATGTATAAAGCTCTACTGGGTTAGTTCGCTGTATGTAGAATGGCTCACATTAAAACCATGCAACAGAGACAGCATGGGTAGGAATAGCGACAGCATGCAAAACCGTGAAATGGTCTATGCGTGTTGTGCACCCTGTCTCTGTTCCCTCACAAAGGATAAGTCCTCTGCTGGGAGGAGGGTCCACCAAGCAGCTGCCGTGGCTTGATAGGATGAGCCATGGGCAGCAATGGAGGAGATGCCTCTGCAGACCGGGTATCGAATCCCTGTCCCAGATGCATGGAATTTTTCTTTATTTCACACTGTGCGATTTAAGTGTATAACACTCCCCCCCGCCGAGTTGACTATTTTAGTTGGGGGGGTTTCAGGGGTGCAGCCCCTGTAATGGAGGTGGGTGGGGGGCAGATCCCCAGCAAAACATAGAGAAATGCCACTGGCAATTTATTGTGCTTTATTGGCAATGCGGTATATTGCTGCAGCATTGTGTCATTTTGACATTATGACCCCATGCCATATAAAGTATACACTTGATGCATTTTAATGTATGTTTTATTATCTGCAGCAAGTTTTAACTGCCATGGACAATCGGAACATTTGTATGACTCCATAATGTTTAATGTATATACTTGATGATGTATTTTAATGTACTCTATGTTCCATCATTTGTAATGGCAAATTGCTGAGCAATAAAACTATTGATTGATTGAGAGCATATTGGCACAGAAATGCTGGTCAATTCTGAATACATTGCAGCATGCAAGTGACTGGTTTCCTGCATCCTGGCTGACTGTAGCAGTGTAAACTGATTTGTCTGACCTGAGAGAGGGATCCCATTTAGTATACAATGGACACATCAGCTGGTTGTTACACTTTCTGCTTCTCTGCTCCACTGCAGTTATTTTCTATAGCACAATGTTCCTCCATCCACCCACCCAAACTGATGACACTCTTAAGGGACCCCTACCAGAAAATAACTTTGTCCTTCTGAGCACATCAATGAACAACAAATTAAGAGAGATGCTGCTGCTAAAGAGAAGAGAAATGAGTAGGCAGCCAAATTAGCTCAGTCAAATATGACATGCTGTAAAAATTATCATTAGGTTCAAGCAGTCTGAACATTAACTCAGTCTAGTAGAACATGCTGCAAAAAGTGTGCCATCAGGTTCAGGCAGTCGAAATATTAGTTCAGTCCAATAGGACAAGCTACAAAAATTGTGCCATCAGATTCAGGCAATCCAAACATTAGCTCAGTGATATGGAAGATGCTGCAAAAACTGTGCTATCGGGTTTAGGCAATCCAAACATTAGGTCAGTCCAATAGGACATGCTACAAAAATTGTGTAGCCCACTGAATGGCTTACTGAATTAGTTATTTCTTTATCTGAAAAATCTCACTCTTCCAACTCCTCCATATAGTCAACTTTGTGGTTACTGGAAAATGCATTTGCTGGCTCCAGATCATAAGTGTAACCAATCAGGGAAAGGTTTATTTTTAAGAAAGTTGATTTTTCCATATTTTCTCGCAGTAGCCTAGATTGTGTATCTGCTGCCACATTACCCACAGAGCTGAAGAGTCACTCTGAAAATACACTGGTTGGGGGACAGACAATGTATTTCAAATCTACCTGCACAAGTGCAGGCCGCAGCTGCACAGACTCCTTGTTTTGCCAGTATTTTATGGGCTCTTCATTCCACTCAATACCTTTTTCTGCCAAATAGCAGTTAACCATAGTCTGGGCAGAGGCAATGATATATGGAAAGGAAGGCCTTAGTTCTTCATTTAATGACAAACAGCATCCCATGACCCCAAAGTTGACTAGTGGGAGTGGAACGAATGGCAGCTGCTGACTGGTGAGTAACCTGATGGAGAAGAGAAGGCTGTAAAGGTGCAAGAGGAATTAATGAGGGGGCTGCATCTGTTGCCACTGCTTTTTTTCCTTTTCCAAAATTAAATCTACTTCTGGAATGATCTTTCTCTCTGTAGTTTTGGAACACAGTGGGCTCATGCTGTGGGAGCTGTTTCATCTTGTACCATGGGTCTAGTACTGTTGCTATAAAATAATGTTCTGCCTCCAGAATTTCAAAGAGTTTCTCAACATCTCTGACTTTTTTTAATCATTTGATAAACTATGTGTTTTTTTAATCTAGGTGGCAAGTCCCTTTCAGTGAGTCGCGATTCTTCCATCTGAAACTGGCTTTCTGGAATGTCCAAGTTATCCCTGATTGCATTTAGCTGAAATCTAAGAATCTTGATCAATGGGATGATTTGGCTGAGTGTGGCACTGTTGAAACTCCCTTCCATATGAATTTCTTCACAGGGTTGCAGGATCTTGGTAAGAAATTCTAAAGTAACCCACTGTTGCGGAGTAATGAACACATCAGCTTCCCCAATGCTTTTCTCCAGTGCATACTGTCTTACAACCTTGTTTTGCTCCAGCAATCATTGAAACATGTAAAAGGTAGAGTTCCACCTTGTTACAATGTCCTGGATGAACTTATTTGGAGGCAGTCTCATGTTCTTCCTGTATGGCCTGCGATTGCTGGCGTGCTTTGTAAGAGTGGCTGAAATGTGTGCAAATTCTTTTTGCTGCATATGTGAGAGCTTTTGTATCTCTGTCCTCTTCTAGGAAGACATGCACCATTACATTTAGGTAGTGTGCAAAACATCAAATGTGCACAAAGCCCCCTTTAGTCACTTTCTTTATGTTTGAACCATTGTCAGCCACAATAAAACTTCCAGAAAGTCTTTGTAATGTAAGCCGGTACTGTATATCTCTATTAAGCTCATCCAGGATGATGAAAGCTGTGTGCTTCTGTAGGACATACTGGATGTGAAGAGAAGCCAGTTTCAGATGGGGTTTGTCTGTGTCATTACAGGGAGTAAATGACACCCAATATGCAGTCAGTAACATAAATGGTTCTGGCTGACAGCTTGTTCATATGTCAGTAGTCCGATTTACAGCACCAGCAACTGCATCTTGTAAAGCATTTTTACAACTGTGGTCAGAACCTACAGGAGTATTGCATGTACAAAAGGAGTGATGTCATGTTTTCTGTCCGTGGAACTGACTGAAGGTGTAAATAGTCTCCTCTGCCTTACCCTCTCCTCCAAGAAATGTTTTCCACCCTCAAATAAGTACGCTTTCATTTTAGTCAATGGTTGCAGGGTACTATTTTCTTTCTTAAATTGGTGGTACAAGAACTGGAACCTGAGTAGTGGGAGGAAGCATTGTTTTTTGGGGGGACTTAAGGTCCACTTCACCTCCACCCAAGAAGCTCCAAAAGGCCCATCCCAACTTTTTTTTATTCATGTGGGAGGGGCACGAGGTGGATCTATCATAGTGAAACAAGACTCACTAGAGTTTGGGGTGTGGACCAAGGAACAACAAATCTGTAGAGTCCCTGCATTTTGTTAAGGACTAAGAGAACAGAAGATGCTTAAATTGCCTTCAAACTGACTTACAAACCCTTGGAACAAATGATTATCAGAGTTACCTGGTGTCTCAAAAGGAAACACTAAGAAATGTCTGAAACTACAGCTTAATAATTCAACTTCAAGGAAAATAGACAACTTTCAGGTATTTCTTAAACATTTATATACTAAAATGGGCACAGTACTTGGTAAACACAGTTTGTGATGAAGTGTATTTTTCTTTTTTAAGTTTGAGAAGTGAAGTTGACTTGCACATGTTAAAAATACCAGCTGCAATTAGCAACTAGTTGTAGAAAGAAAATGCTGTTTTTTTTTTCTTTGTTTTGTTTTTCCTATTTACTTTTTTTCCTGGCTCAGTTTATATCAGTGAAAAGAAAGACTGGAACAACTATCAGAGCTGCCATCCAACTGGACAAGCTATTTATCACTCATTTTTCATTTAAAATAACATAGATGTAGTTTCATATTTTTACCATGAGGGAAGCAAGAAGATAAACCAGCATGGTTAACAAATACATTCATTGACACCTCTGAATGAATGGGGTAGTTTTTTTCTAACATTCCTTTTGAGTCAATTACTCCTTTGCACCTGTTATTCCAGTTTTTATGACTGTGCTCCTGGAACTTTTTGCATAACAAGTTCCCTTAGGCACCTCATTAAGCCATGTGACACCACCATCTTTGCAGGACATTGTATACTGTAGCAAGATATCCAAATGTTTTGCCTTTCTCCAAATAATATACCAACTTCATTCTCAGGCAGGCAGTTCTGGGCTAGTGTTAATATTCTACTGAATTTTCTTAACTTGCAGTTTGTGATTATAGGTGTTTATAAGTGAATGATAATAACCACATTTGCTCTTCTTGCAAATAGCCAGGCATTTGTGTGTCTAATTTCTGTTTGACTTACTGTAGGTTATGCATAGAATCTGAAACATTCATAACATGCTGCATTGAGATTCAATGAACTGATAAATGGGGATTTTGGTTTCTTTTACAAATTCGTTTCTTCTGACCATGGATATAGTAAAACAAAAATTTCTAAACAAAATGTTTTTAAATAAATTATCTGGTTGGGGGGGCTGCCGCAAGCAGAATGGGACTTCACAGATGAGGGAACTCACAGCAGCAGAAAAAAGAAGCATGTTGTGGGGTTTTAAATAATTGATTAACAATCTATTTCTCGGGATGATACTAACTGTACAGAAAGTATTTATATAGATTTTCTAGTAGTGCTGTGTTTGTTAAACACAGTGAGGCAAGAGCTATTAATTTTCACAAAGTTTTAGCACTTTTATGAGCAAAATGCTAATCAATTTTTAGAGTTAAATAAAACCCTGATGTTGGCATTAAAAGCTTAGTGGCATGGATGTAGCGGCACCAGTATTTAAGCATGACTTTGGTACAGGATTGGTTTTGACTGGGGGGTGAGGGAGGGAGTGAGTCTTGATATTTTTAGCATAATGGTTCTCTGAAACTTCAACCTTCAATGGGTTAGACTTTGTAGCCATCTGTACAGTATATCACTAAGCCACATGCAGTGGCGTATGGGTAAAATCCACATCACCAGACCCAGGCCAGAACTGTAAAATCTGGACTGGGCAGAGCTTGTGCAAATATTGCTGATCCGGTGGAGCGGCAATAAAAGATAAACTATGCAATACCCTCAATAATACACCTAACCCAGTTTACATTTACCCGATGCCCATTTTTATGTTGCTTGCACGCACGTTCAAGAAACATAGTGTCATCATCGGAGATTTCGGAGGTGTGTCACCTCCTCCTCCAATTCAGGCAATGTGCTGGCAGGCACGGCCCCTGTAAGCTAATGCATTTTGGAGCTGTCTATGACACGCTCCAAAATGCAGTGGCATACAGTTGAAAGGGAGAGCTACGCTTGAGTGAGCAGCGATAAGAAGCTGCTCACACACAGCCCACCCACAGGCGTGCGCATCCTCAGCATGTACTAGAGCAGCCGATGGGGTGCCCAATCCCATCGGCTGAGCTGCCGCTGCTCCCTCCCCCCAGTAGTTGGTGCCACGCTGGGAGCCCACCAGCGTGGCAATCAGTCATTTAGCTGACTGGGGTGCCCAATCCCCATCGGCTGAACACCCCAACATCCTTGTGCCACCTGGAAGGCCCACCCCAGCATGGCAAACTGTCCCATGATGTCTTTTTTTTTTTTACCTGTAAATAAAAGCGGTCCCGAGCAGGCGTCCCGACCCCCCACAACCCGCACCCACCCACTGTGCACCCAGCCTCCCACACCCCCCACCCCATACTTACCTCCAGACTCTGGCACGATGATCTTCGTGGACCGGGAACACGTCTGCACTCTTCAAAGCCGACCGCGAACTGAGGAAATGCCGGTAAGCTGTATAATGGGCTAGACAGGGGGGTTTCAACTTTATTGCATATCTCAGCCATTTTTGGGAAATTTTGCACCAAATTTTCAACATGGGGTTTTTGGGAACCCTTCTCATGAATGATGTCACTGTCATGGCGTTATTGCAGCCCGAAGGGTGATTTCGCGCAGTGACTGAGCAGTGACTGTGAAATCACCCTTTGGGCCTGAACACCACCATGACAGTGACATCACTCATGAGAAGGGGGCCCAAAACCCCAATGTTGAAAATTTGGTGCCAAAATTCCAAAAAATGACTGTTTACAAGCATGCATTGCGCAGTTCCTATACAGGCTCGTAAGTTCTCAAAATTTCAATATTTTCACTCCAGATTTTCAACATTGCCATTTTACCACACCTTCTTATGAATAGTATAGCTGTCATTTTTCACATCTCACCCAAAATGTGTTTCCACTCATGTAGCGCAGAATGGAGCAGTCGGTGAGCGAAATCAATGTACTGGACAAATTAAGAAAATCACAGTGACACTGTTCATGAGCAGAGGTCTTAAATGGCTATGTTGGAAAATTTGCTGTGAAAAATTCCTAAAATGACTGTTTTATTTAGCTATGCTATGGTTCCTACGCACGCTCATAGGTTTGCGAATTTTCAATATTTCCACTCCAGATTTTCAACATTGCCATTTTTCCACACCTTCTTATGAGTAGTACAGCTGTCATTTTTCACATCTCACCCAAAACGTGTTTCTGCCCATGTAGCGCACAATGGCGCAGTCGTTGTGTGAACTCAGTGTATGGGACACATTAAGAAAATCACAGTGTCACTGTTCATGAGCAGAGATCTTAAAATGGCAATGTTGAAAATTTGGTGAAAAATTCCTAAAAATGACTGTTTTACGAGTGTGCGTTGCACAGTTCCCACGTACGCTCGTAGGTTTGTGAATTTTCAATATTTCCACTCCAGATTTTCAACATTGCCATTTTACCACACCTCCTTATGAGCAGTACAGCTGTCATTTTCACATCCTGCCCAAAATGTGTTTCCGCCCATGTAGCGCACAATGGCGCAGTCGGTGTGCAAACTCAATGTATGGGACACATTAACAAAATCACAGTGATACTGTTCATGACCAGAGGTCTTAAAATGGCTATGTTGAAAATCTGGTGAAAAAAATCCTTAAAATGACTGTTTTACGAGCGTGCGTTGCGCAGTTCCTACGCACGCTCGTAAGTTCGCAAATTTTCAATATTTACACTCCAATGACTTCCAAATACCTAAACAGCACATAGAAGCAAGCAACATTCGGCAATGACAAATGCTTGTTAGGCCTTATATAGTAATATATTCCATCAAGAGAACAGTTTGTAATGAAATGTGTTGAATTTACATTGGCATTTGGGTATATGCACTTTTATATTAAATGAATTTTGTGTGTGAACTGTATATCAGTCTCTAAAAAAACAATTAAACACATCAAATGTCTACAAAAACTTGTCTCAACATTGTGTTTATCTTCTACTATGTCACAACATACAGTTGTCACAGCAGTGTTTTCAGTTAGGGTGCAGTACCTTCATGTATATGATGGCCTGGTTCTGTTGAGTTGATTGCTATAACAGTGCATAGAATAAAATGCAAAACATATAGGTAACTGTAATACAGAAGGTGGCATTATTTTTAATGATACAATGGCAAAGAAAAATGTAAGAAGCTGATTCTGATTGGCTGCTGACCCACTGAAACAGTGATGTTATTACACAATAACATCACTGTAGCTCTGGCTTTGGATCATTCCTTGCATTTTCTCTTATGAAATATTTTCCACACTAACATAAACATCCTTTAAAATGTATTTTTTATTCCATATATAACAACAAGACATTGTATAATTGCAATAAGGCACTCCAGGGTGTGTGTTATCTTGTAATAATGTCACTCCTGGGTTGGTGGAAGCACTTGGCTTCGCCTCATGCTTCAACCCACCCCAGGAGTGACATTATTACATGATAACACACACCCTGTCATGCCTTATTGCTTAAATATGCCCTTTCTCAATGTACTATACTTTGATTCAGTTAGTGTATATACAACAGCCTTCATATGAACACTCTGGGCTTCTCTTTGACTCCCAATGTCTATTTGCTTTAGCCATTGTATATTGTTTGAACTGCTTTGGTCTTCTTGATGTGGTGCCTGTGTGCCTAAACTATGTAATCTATTTATCTTACTACCCATGTATCTCCAGTGAATGATTGTTATAACTGTCTGCTCTCCAAGTCATTGTTTTTTTACTTGTTAACTGTGCTGTCTTTGTATTAGTTTCGACGAGGTGCCTTTGCAAATGAGTCTCTGACTCAAAGGTTTGTAAATCTGATATTTTTTAAATAAATAAATAAATAACTGTTTATGTTTAAGCCCATGAAACACCCTTATCTAGTTAATACATTCACTGTCATAGTGGCTGACCACCTCAAACATCTGAGTCACAGCAGCAGTTAAAAAATACTTCCTGGATGCAGTCTTGTATCATGGTGACAGGTACTGTAGTTCAATCACCTTTTGAAGCCAACATGCTCCATGACTCTGAAAGGCCTTAAGTCCAATGCTATCATCTCAGAAATTAGTTTCATTACAGCAATTGCTTCAGGATGAGTACATTGGCATTTAGTTTTATGCTCAAGCATTTGAAAAATTGTGAGCTGTCTTCTAGCAGAAGTAGTCTTCTTCAGACAGGCCAGATTAGGATTGCTGGATAGTGATAATGGCAAAAGGGGACTGTTTGCATTACTTTCTCTCGAAGACTGAGAATAAGGGGACATTAAAACTGTATCAGCAGGGCTTCTGCTACCACTTGCTATAACAGGAAAAGGTGGTGTCTGAACTATCGCTGGCTGCATGGTGTTTTCATTTTGCTATCTGTCCAAATAATCATGTCTCATGCATAGATGACATCTCTAAGTGTATTGCTTAATGCTGAGGTACCAGAGCACCCTGTTTGCTTCTTCTGTTGATCATCTTTTTGCATATTGAGCATTTTGTTCGCAACTCATTATCTGCAGCCAGAGAAAAGTAAGACCTCACATAAGAGGTCACCTTTTTTGTTTTATGTAGAAACATAGAAGCATAGAAGTTGACGGCAGATAAGGACCGCAAGGCCCACCCAGTCTGCCCATTTCTTTTTCTACCTTATAAATGTGCCATCGGCCTTTGCTTTGTCAGTGGCCTATCTATTTATACTCATCTGTATTGCTCCCTTATGCCTTTCCCATGCCTGTTTGAAGCCCTGAACTGTATTCATATCCACCACTTCCTGAGGTAGGCTGTTCCATGCATCCACCACACTTTCTGTGAAAAAGAATTTCCTCACATTACCCCTTAATCGGCCTCCCTCTAATCTCATGCTGTGTCCTCTTGTCCTGCTATTTTTGTTATATTGAAACATGTTGGACTCTTTCACCTTGTTAATGCCCTTAAGGTGTTTGAATGTTTCGATCATATCACCTCTCTCCCTCCTTTGCCCTAGGGTATACATATTGAGCTCCATTAATCTGTCCTCATATGTTTTCTGATGCAGTCCCTGCACCATTTTGGTTGCCCTTCTCTGGACTGCCTCAATTTGGTTAATGTCCTTGTGAAGGTGTGGCCTCCAGTACTACACGCAGTACTCCAGATGGGGCCTAAACCAGTGTCTTGTAAAGAAGGATTATTACCTCCCTCTTCCAACTTGTGATACCCCTACTAATACACCCTAACATCCCCTTAGCCTTACCTACTGCTTTAGAGGTCTGCTTGGATGATTTCAGGTTATCGGTGATGATGATGCCCAAGTCTATTTTTTCCCCTTGTGACTGCCAGCAACTCCCCTCCTAGCCTATAGGTGGTTTCAGGGTTTCTTTTCCCCATGTGCATGATCTTGCACTTCTTTGCATTAAACCCCAGTTGCCACTCTTCTGACCATTTGGTTAGTTTATCCAGATCTCTTCTCATTCTGCCCACCCCATCTGGACCATCTACTCTGTTACAGATCTTAGTGTCATCTGCAAACAGACAAACCTTACCCTCCAGTCCATCTGCAATGTCACTGATGAAGATATTGAAGAGGACTGGCACCAAGACTGATTCCTGAGGTACCCCACTTGTGACTTGCATCTCTTCTGACTGTATACCATTTACCACCACTCTCTGTTTTCTGTCTGTCAACCAGTTTGCCACCCAGTTGACCAACTTCTGACTTACCCCAAGCCTACACAGCTTATTAATCAATCTTCTGTGTGGAACAGTATCAAAAGCTTTGCTGAAGTCAAGGTAGGCAACATCAGCTGCTCCCCCTTGGTCCACCACTCTGGTTACCCAGTCAAAGAACTCTATGGATCAGTTTGACATGACCTTCCTTTTGTAAACCCATGCTGTCTTGGATCCTGTGCTCCTATGGATTCCAGGTGTTGCCCTATCCTTTCCTTAAGGAGTGCCCCCATAATCTTGCCCACTACTGAGGTAAGACTGACTGGTCTGTAGTTCCCTGCCTCCTCCCTGCTACCACTCTTGTGGAGCGAGATCACATGAGCCCTTCTCCAGTCTTCTGGGACCTCTCCTGTGCTCAGAGACTCACTAAAGAGTTCTGATAAAGGCTCTGCTAGTTCCACCCTTAGCTGCTTTAGTACCCTGGGATGTATGCCATCAGGTCCCATTGCCTTGCCCACACTGAGCTTATCGAGCTCTTGTAAGATCCTTTCTTTTGTGAAAGGACTAGTGCTCACCTCCCTTCCCCCTGTTTCCATGGTGCTGAGCTGTGGGCCCTGCCCTAACTTCTCATCAGTAAATACTGAGCACAGGTCTCTATTTAGGATAGGTGCTTTTACATGGTCCTCCTCCTCATATGCCCCCTTATCTCCTTTGATCTTAGCAATACCCCCTCTGGACTTTCTCCTTTCACTAATGCATCTATAGAAAGTCTTGTCACCTTCTTTAACCATCTGTGCTAGTGTTTCCTCGGCTTGGGCCTTTGCCTGCCTTACTGCCTTCCCTGCTTCCTTTAGGGAAATTTGGTATGCCTCCCTATCTTCATCCCACTGTGTTTCCTTATATTTCCAAAAGGCCAGCCTTTTGGCTCTGACCTTTTCTGCTACTATTTTTGAGAACCAAAGTGGCTTCCTTCTTCTTTTGCACTTCCTTTTCTCTCTAACACAATAGGATGTTACTGGCCCGGTGGTGCTGAGGGTTGAGGCACTGAACACCACACCTCACACCACACTAGCGACCTAGGTTCAGCAATGGACTCAGGCCACCAGGGGCTGGCAGGGGAGAGGTTGGATTGAGCATCCCAGGACTGCTCTCCTTCCTCTGGGGTGGGCTTGTGGGGTAGCATCGCGCTTGAGCGGCCCCTGGTGAAGACCAGGAGAAGCACAAGGTGCAGCGCCAGCATGGGGAGGAGTTCAGCAAGATGCTTGCATAAGTGCAGTGTGTCATTGCACTGCCAGCTCTGGGGGACAAAAAAAAAACAAGGAGGAAAAAGGGCTGGGCACGACGAAGCTGCTTGATGGCCATGCACCCACCTACCTGGAGGCCTGTCATGGAATCGTGTCAGGGGTCCAGTGAAAGCCGTGCAAGGACCCTCCTGTATCAAATGAACCTGCTGCTCTCCGGGTCAGTGGGAGCCAGTGGCTGGATGCCCCCACCAGAGTGCTGCAGAGGCGCAAAAATCAAAGTATGATAAAAAAAAACAATGGAATGTTGCTTCAAGTATTGTATCCTTAATGTTTGCCCACTTTGCCTATGGGGGAAAACTGTTGCAGAGTTAGGTCTGACTAATAACAGGGCATTAGCCAGCCCTATTCCTCAGCATCACCCAAGCTGAAAAGCATCAAAAGCAGCTCACACCAGCTCTTGTGTGGGGATACCATTTTTCTGTGCCCACTCCTCTGCAACCTGTAGGCAGGCAGGTAAGGTTCTGCCCTCAGTGGTGGGAGCTTAGCCCTGGCACCACCCCCAGGGAAGGAACCACTGAGACCAACCACAGGATGTGGGGCACCTTGAGGGGGCAGAGAATTGGGGGTTAAAAAGAACTAAAGCCAGCAACTCCCCCCTCACTTTGGCCTCCCTCTTCACATCTCCCACTCACCCACCCTCCTAAACAGAGGGTTAGGGTCAGCCAGGGTAGAGCAGGTAAGCTGTTGACCCAATAGGGGTGACTGCTTTAGGGGTTGGGAGTGAGCTTTCCCAATATTCCCTCAGAGGGTATTTTTCCAGGTTTCTCACATCCTCCAAAAGGATAAAGGAGACAGGCTTGCATAGAATACAAACTGTCTTAGTCATGTAACATGCTGGCTTGGGAGTCACTCAGACTGATGGTATGAGGGGAAAAAGGGGGATGATTTGAATTCTTCTGAAGAGCTCATCTTCCTTAGTTGGCATAAGGACTGTGAGACTGCAAGACCTGGACTCTGGCTGGGGAGGAGTTGTGATCAAACCTCCTTTGGCTTGCCTGAGGGTGGGGCAATACCAGATGTGGTAGTTGATTTACACAAGGCCACATGACCTCTCCACTCTTGGGTACCAATTCAGGAGGTACATCATTCCCTCAGCCTGTACAAAGGGTTTGACCCTTTACTGGAAGGGGTGTAGGGGCCTGAGGTGACTAATGAAATCTCCCAGCTGCTCATGCCACTCAAATAGTGGTACTACAATTAACAAGCATATGGCTGTAGTCATTTCTCCATGGTGTGTGTGTTTGTGTGTATTCTTGTAGGGGAAGGAGTATGGGGACTATTAAAACAATTAAAGAGCAGCTGATGCCTTCAAGAGAACATTAGTAAAACACAATATTTAGGCAAAGTTCAGCTTACATTTTACATTAGTTCTGTATTTTTACTCTCCATTATTTATCACTGAGGTCATTTGCATGAAAATAGGATATTTGCTCCTGAAGAGTTCATCTACTCCTGTTGCCTTCTCCTTACCTGAGGTCATAATGCACTGCTTGTGACATCACAGTTACTCCCATGGCAACAGAGTGTGATGTCACAACAGAGGATTATGACTCGATGCGGGGAGTAAATTATAGAGGCAAATCAACTCTAAGGGATAAATATCAAGCATTCATGTAAATTTCCTCAGTAATAAATAACGGGGAGGAGAAATCAATAGAATATATATAGAATGCAAGCTGCATTGCACCTAAGTATTATGTTTGTCAAAGTCTTCTTTGAGGTGTCAGCTGCTCTTCAAGAAATAAGGCATAACAGGCTACAGTATGTATCATGCTGGGTTAATGTCACACCACAACTGTGCTGTGGCCTTGTGCTTTCAAGCACCTGACAAGTGATGTTATCCCAGCATAACAAGAGTGGCTGGTACCCAGCTCCTGTTATGAGTTCAGGGGAAGGAATTCCCTTTTGATACCTTCTATGCCCCTGGCCTGCAGCTTTCCCCTCCCTAAGCTGAAATCTACACACCTACACTCCCTAAAGCTGTGAGGTGAGAGTGTCATGGTGGGCACAAGCCATTGCTCACTCTTCTAGGCACTCTGGAGGGCATCCATGGTACATGAAAGCTACTTTGACACTTCCAGCCTCCAGCTGGCTCTTGCTGCTGCTCCTCTGGATGACACCCATGTTAAAGGTGGCCAAGCCAGTCCCCTGCCTATACCTGAGGCTACCTGACAAGTAAGGGCACCTGTAGCATTGAATTTGCTGCAAAACTCTTACTAGTACTTGTTCCATGGCACCCCTGGTGGATCCTAGTTTATCTGTCTAAAGGTTCTCCCACCATCTATACCCTTCAGGGATGATGCCAGAGCATCATGCACCCTTTGGCTTATTGTGGTGGACAACCATCCCTCACTCTTCTGTAGAGAGAGGATTGCACACGATTGCAATAATATGAGATCTGGTTTGTTACAGTGCAAAAACTGTACTTCATTTGAACTTATGAATCTCTACATAAACTTAGAAACAACTTATTCAGCTTAAGTAAGTCAGTTTTAGGCCAATCCTGAGAAGAACCTACAATTTGGGATAGGCAAATGTGCCACCAGGGATTATTTTTAAGAGGGGACCAAACCTCCAGCCTTCCCCAAAACCATAAACATGGTTGCTGAGCTCCCAATAGGATGCTTCCGTTGTGAGCATTGCAAGTTTTGTACAGTTATTAATCAAATTGGAACTTTAAAAAGTGCAAATTTAGATAATGACTGTTACAACCCATAGTGATTATTTCTAATACCAGTGTGTGGTATATTTGGAAACATGTCACCACAAGGTATTTCATGTTGGTAAGACCTTGACTCAGTTTTAGATTTGTGTTGGAGAGTATCTCCAAGCCATTGGCATTTTGATCTTAATACTAAAATGCACTTGCTTTATACACCTCTCTGTCACTGTCAAGAAATGTTATTGATCATCTTGAATACATCATAATGAATATAAAATAGCAAGACATTTCCTTTAAAAGATGTTAAGAATTAGTTTTCTTACAAAAAAGCATGATAGATCTAGAGTTACAGTAAATAAAGTATAAAAATACATTTCAAATACGAAGACTGTAAGGGTGGGCTAAAACCCCTGTCCTTCAATTACTGAACCTTTACATTGATTCTACTCAAGTGTGCTTTTTTTTTCTCTTCAAGATGAACACATCCTTTACAAAATAACACAATCTAAGTAAAGTTTCTTATTTCTTTTGTATGGAATAAATATACAATTAGATTCTAATTGTTCCAATATTGATCCTTGAAAATGGTACCAATCCATTTCTTCTCAGCCTAACATATTTTGAACAGGTTAGGATCATATGGGCTAAATCTTCTTTGTGACTTAGGCCACATATACAAACATTATTGATTAACAATAAGATTCAGCTATTCTTGTATAGTAGGTGATTTCATCAAAGAGGAAAAATAGGATGAAATGTGTTATGTAACTTTTCTAATAATTCTTGTCTATCTACAGTATATCCATAATGCTCTTCTTCAAAGCTGAACTATATGCTATGCTTAAAATAATTGTTTTTCTGCCTAGAGCCATAAGAATCATTTTCCAATGCAGTCTCCATCGGGCCATTGCTTTAAATGAGGTTTGGCCAAGTACCAACCTGACACTTTAGCTCAGGATAGAAATTGGCAGTTTTAATATTGTTTTATAAAATTGAGAAAAATGTTTTTCTAATTTTTCATTACAGTTATAGCCCCATATTTCCATTCCATATAATCATTGTGCACCTGCTTTAGCATTCAACACCTAAGAGTTGGTACTATAACATTGCCCCAAATGCATTTTGAACCTTAATATGCTTTCTGTTGTTTGGCTTTCTTAAGAATATTATTTGTTTGATGACTCCACGTAAATGTATTATTAAATGTGATGCCCAAATAAGTATATTTGTTAGTAGGTTCTAGATTTGCATCATTAATCCTAAATACTGGAAGCATTTTATTGATATTCTATTTCTTATTATCAATCATAATTTTACTTTTTTCTATAATAATTGTTTATGCCTCTCTAAATCAAATTGCCCAAGTCAACATGGTTTCAGTTTTGTAGGTATTTTGAGAGAGTTCAACTACAGGTATAGAGGTGGGATGTTGACTCCACCCACTATGAAGAAATCAAGTTTTGATTTTTTAAAACTGAATTCCCTAAAGTTGCCAGGTCTTAAGAACTAGATGAATTTACTATTATTTTTGAAAAGCACAGTAAGTAATAGTATGTATTCTTATTTGGGAGAAATGCCCCGTGAATTATATATTGTAAATAGTCTGTGCTCAATGTATGTTTTCTAACTTTATGTTATCTTTTGCACCGCTTTCTTTTTTTAAATATTATTTTTATACATTTTATAAGAATGCTCTTACAAAGTCAATCAACAACAGTCACAGTATTCATTTAGAATACTGCATTATTACAACAGTTCAAGAGAAGCTAGAAGAGGCAAAATTACATGCTCAACTGGGCAGACTAGGTGGGCCAAAGGCCCTTATCTGCCATCAATATCTATATATCTATGTAGGATGGTTAATATAGCTCTCCAGATTAGTACATCATAAAGGTAGTATATAAATCTCTATCACCTTCAAGACTAAAAAAAAACAATTTCCTATATAATGTCACATTGACAGGATCTAATAGTTAAATATATTAGTCAGTGTTTACTAGCCATCCAGAGTCTAATGAGGTCCGCTTCATAATTAGGTACATTTTAACTCCAAACATAAGACATCCCCCTCTGCTTCCTCAGCAGAGACAACCATTAAAGATTAACAATCTAAGAATAATGTATCATTGAAAATCATTGTGTGAATTGTCTTGTAAGTCACACTTAGAAGAATTACACCAAACTATTTAAACTGATTTAAACAAAGCAGACTTCCCCCTCATACTTACCAATCCTACATTGCTTTATTACTATTTTTGTACATGCACCTTGCTTTTGACACTTATTTGTTTGTAGTATTTCCCTTTCCCCCTCCCCTGGGTTGCACCTGGAAATAAGTTCTGGCTCAGTGTACCTATCCAGCTAAATAAACTGAAATAAATAAATCATTTCCATTCCAGTTGATCATAAAATGAGCAAATGGCATCTCTGCACCATTCTATTTTCTAAACCATGAGTATTATCCACATAACAGATCTAAGGAATAAAGGTCTTTACCAAGCTTCTGAGTACTTAATCTACTTCTACATAGAAAGGATGGCTAGAAATATCAATTATGCCCAGTTACTCTAGGATTTCATGCACAAAGTCAATAATCCCAACCTGCATCCTTAAATACATACAGATTTAGGGGAGAAAGAAGACCAGCAGTCTACTGAATTCCTGTCTCCTGTGCTACCATTATGTTAATACATTCATCCCTTTTTTCTTCAAAGTACTTGTTGAATCTGAGCTGGAAGTCATTACAGTATCAATGACTACAACATGCCCTGGATGCTTATTCTTACTGTTCACCTGTCAATCTGTTATATAGTTCATGTTAATATCAACCTTGAATCTTCCTGTATTCAATTATGCTGAGTGTCCCTCTGTTCTTTTATCCTCGTGCATCATGAAGAGCTGTACTTGAACTGATAGTGTTATGCCTTTTAGAAACCTGCATATTGTGAATGATGGAACCCTTCTATGCATGGAATTTCATGCCTGGAATATACTTGTGCCACAGAAGTAGGAATAGACATCCAGATCATGTCATATTCATTGATACTGTAATTAATTCCTGTACTGAAGCATAACAACTTAGAATGCTGCCACACAGCTGCTTTCCTCTATCGAATCCAACTGTCAGCTGTTTTTTTTTAACTTGAGCTTACAGAAAATGCTGTAGCATATTGGATCAGTAATCTGAGCTGGCCAGCAACCCTCAAGTGCCCCCCCCACCCCCGTTTACACCAAAAGGAAGCAGGGTGTCTGAAATAGGTATAGATGCCCATACACTATAAAAGACAATTTATAGTCATCCATACACAGACAAGCCTGTGTCTTCATCTTGAGTTTTCTATAGCAATCAGAGAATCTCTCAAGCGTCTCTCTCAGGGTTTCTGGCTGCCACAGAAACCTCACAATGCTGACATTGATTCATTGTGTATGGCTGCCATTACATTATCCTCTAAATTGTAACTGTGACTCTTCTGAGTCTTCACCCTTCCATGGAGAATAGTCCTAGTTCTGTCAGTCAATCCTCATACATTATTCCATCTTTCTAAACCATCAACCATCTTGGTCTCTCTCTTCTTTACTTTCACCATAATTTCAATATCCTTCCTCAGATATGCGGAGCAGAACTGTGCCCTGGGTTTTAAATGATGACTGACCAAGGATCTATATAAGGGCTTATGAAGTTTCTATTAATGCATGCCGTGATTTTGTTTGCCTTGCTCCTGGATACTTCCTACTACTGCTCCCCCTTCATGCACTCCTGATCAGTATTCCCTGGTCTTTCGCCTGTTTGGTTTCAATAAAATCTATGCCATGTAGGTTGTTGTTTGCATTTGTGTTCTTTTTTTCCAGGATGCATCGCCTTACATTCCTCAACATTGATCATTTTGTTGCCCATTTCCTAAACCTGCCTTGATCATTCTTTATTTGATTTATCACCTGTTTTGATGTAACTGTTCTTCCCATCGTGTTATGTTTAACAAACCTGGTGATCCAGCTGCTGTTTCCACTTCCAAATTCCTTATAATATGGTATATTGTGAACAATGTAGGTCTCAGAAAAGGCCCTCTTTAAAAACTTTACTAGTCACTTGATTCCATGTTGATTCATTTCCATTTATTATGACTCTTTGTCTCCTGTTGTGTCCTGCAACCAACCTGAACACCCTCAGCTACCCCTAGGATTTCTAGTTTGTAAACTAGCCTCATGTGTGGTTCAGTATTAAATGTTTAACTTTCTGAAATGGAAATAGAAAACTCTCAATCCTGATTGGTCGTATCCTTGCATTACATCGGTCTAATACACAGGGGGAAAAACATAAAAGCAGTGGTATTTGGGATTTGGTCAAAGCACATACATAATTAATGAACAACTTCACTTTTTCCTGATTTCCATCATAAACATGTCTGACAAGTTTACTCATATACTGTATACATCCTTCAACTAGGTCCCCTAAAATTAAAACTTTTTTTAAATTGGAAAATAAACAAATAATTGAATGGTCTTTCTTCACATGATCCCCTCATTACACAAATAAAAAATGGTACTGTTCCTATTTCTTGTGTTTCCTTGATGACCATGAAAAATTCTCCTCCTATCAACTTGCCAGTCAAATATTCAAGGCCCCAATTTTTCTGTGGCAATTTTGGTCTAAATTCTGTGGCATGTCCTTTTGTTGTTATAGAACTTCTACAGCATTAGTTTCCTATTTCTGTGGAAATTCTGCAGTGGCAGTTGGGGGCTCTGGTAGCAGTCAGCAACCACTTGCCCCAAGCACTCAGGTAGGAGAAAAATATTAGTTTTGGGGCTGGGACCTACAAATCAGAGCAGGTTGTCTATTAACTCCTGAATTCTTAGTATTATAAAGTAGAACAATCCACCCAATCCATTTCAGCCCTATCACCTTCCCCACCCCAGCCTGAGAGTCCCCAGGGCCACCAAATTTAAATTAATAATATTTTTATTGGCTACCACACTGCACAGTGATCTTTATCCTTCTAGTTTTACCACTAGATCAGAATGTCAGGTTCTCATTCCAGCAGTGCTTTGTGTGGCTGTGCTCAAAGCACTTCCGGGACAAGAAGCCAGAATTCAGGCCTGGTGGTGAAATTAGAAGGATGAGGATCATTGTACAACATGGAACCTAATAAACATATTTCTACATCACATAAAGGGACTCAAGGAGGTTCTCAGGTTGGGGTTGGGAGGGGGTGGGGATGAGCTGGATGAGGGGGGAGGAATTTACCTGTTTTGATTTTTAAGGTAAAGCCCTAGCAGACAAACTAATGGGTGGGGGATGCTCCAAAATGCTTTTCAGATTTTTGTTTTTAAATTCCACAGAATTCCAAAAAGCATTCTGCATAATTTAATATAAACTGCAGAATAGTTTTCCGGGATTTATATGATCTATGTAATAACTGCAGTTTATATGATCCATGAAATTGTTTTCCTTGATCAGAGTCAATGTAAACTGCAGGTGTGTTTACTCATGGTTTATACTGATGCTTCATTTTTTTTTATTTATTATGCTTTATCCCCTCATCTGTTTGCTGCCATTATTCCAATCCACACATGCTCAGCCCTGTCACACACCCCAGGACTTACCTCACTCCCAAACACCACCAGCTTACCCCCAGGGGCAGAGCCACCAGAGGGGCCCCTTCTCCCCAGTGGAGACTGAATGGTAGAATGGGAGTAAGAGCTTGGTCGGTGGTTCGGGGTCTGCAACATGGGGGCGGATGTCATTGGGTGGCAGCAGAACCTCCATCTTCCTGTTGTCTCTCCAGGAGGCATGTCAGGCAATGACATTGGGGTGGCACACTGAACATCTGATATGCCTCTCAAATGTAGTCACTCTTGGCTGTCGTAGCCCAGGCTACTATGAGGGGGGTATCTGAACACCAGCAACTTCCCCGCCCTCCCCCCGGAGGAGGAGAGCTGTTTATAGGATGCTCTATCCTCCTCATCCCAGCTGTCCCTCCAACTATCCAGGCTCATTCCTGAACCCGGAGCATTGTGAGAGATAGTGTTACCACTTCACCAGCTGGCTGACTAAATGATGCCTCTTCAGTATGGATTGCAAAACAATATTCCACATTTCATGTAAACCATGGAATAATATTCTGCAGTTCATGTAAACTGCACAATAATAGTCTGCAGTTCATGTAAACCATAGAAAAATATTCCACATTTTTCCATGGTTTAGATTAAATTCTGTGGCAATCTCTACGGCTGCGGAATCGCAGAAAAATTGAGGCCTTGCAAATATCCTCTGCCTACCCCACCACAGACAGAGTTCAGACCCTGGCTCCATATAAGGTCTGTTTGTGTGTGTATATGGGTGACCTGGCAGGGGGAATGGCCTCAGTGGGGTGGAGGAACAGTGGGCAAAGATAAAAGGCAGCACAGTAAAAGCAAGAAACCTCTGCATCAAACAAGTGAGCAAAACAAGAAGAAAGGAGACTGCTATGTTTCTCAAAATAGGTTGCTGAAAAGCTAAAGGCAAAAAGTGTAGCATTCAGAAGGTAAAAGAAGACACTAAGGGAGGACGATAAGGAGGTGTACTGGGAAAACAGAGGGAAACAGGGAAATCAGTAAGGAGTACAAAGGTGCAAATTGAAGAGCGAATAGCCCAGGAGGTAATGAAAGGGGACAAGATATTTTTTTAGGTATTGAAATGAAAAGAGGAAGACCAGGGGTGGGATTGTGAGGTTAAGAAGGGAAAGGGGGCTCTGCAGAGGGGGACCTGGCAAACACAAATATCCTGAACAAATACTTTTTTTCAATGTTCACAAAGGAAGGAGAAGGGGAAGGGCCACAGAGTAATAGCAGTTAGGGAGGGAGGAGGTGGACACTAGTCCTTTTTTGGAGGTGAGAGTTCTGAAGGGACTTGCTAATCAGAAGGTAAATAAAGCAACAGGGCCAGAAGAGGTGCACGCAAGGGTACTGAGGGAGCAAATGTGGAATATCTTGAAGACAGTGGATTACAAGACCTGAGGCAGCATTGTTTCATGGAGGGGAGGTCATGTCAAATGAATCTGATAGATTTCTTTGACCGGGTGACCAAGAAACTAGAGCAGGGTGGAGTGGTAGATGTGGCCTATCTAGATTTTAGTAAAGCTTTCAACACCATTCCACATAGGAGACTAGTAAGCAAGCTGAGTAGCTTAGGAGTGGATCCAAAGGTAATACACTTGATAAGAAATTGGTTAAGGGATAGGTGAGGGGGGTGCTGGTAAACAGAGTTCACTCCAAGGAAGGGGGGTGACCAGCAGGGTGTGCCTCAGGGATCAGTGCTGGAACCAGTCCTCTTTAATGTCTTTGTAAGTGACATTGCAGAAGAACTGGAAGAGAAAGTATGCCTCTTTGTGGATGGCACCAAAATCTGCAGCAGGGTAGAAATTCCGGGGCTGGGATGAGCAGAGATCTGAGAAAAGTAGAGGAGTGGTCAATGGTATGGCAGCTGGGTTTCAATGTAAAAAAGTGCAAAATAATGCACTTAGAGCACGGAAACCCAGGGGCACAGCACAAAATGGGTAGAGTAGTATTGACAACCACCAAGCTGGGAAGAAATCTGGGGATAATCATATCTGATGACCTAAAGGTGGCCAGGAAGTGTGAAAAGGCAGTAAGGAGGGCTAGTAGGATGCTGGAGTGCATAGGGAGAGGTATCACCAACAGAAAGAGAGAGGTGGTATTGCTTTCATATCAATCGCTTGTAAGACCCCACCTAGAGTACTGTGCCCAGTACAGGAGACCATATCTCTGGAAGGACATAGCCAATGTGGAGGCAGTCCAGAGGAAGGCAACTAAAATGGTGCAGGGTCTGCATCAAAAGTCCTATGAGGAGAAACTAAAGGACCTCTGTATGTACACCCTGGCACAAAGAAAGAAGAGGGGGGATATTACAAAAACCTTTAAATACCTCATGGGGGAAATAAGGTACATGGGGGAAGTATTTTCAGAAGAAAAGGTGCTCAAGAACAAGGGGACTTGCTATGAAGTTGGAAAGGGGTAGATTCAGGAGAGATGTAAGGAAGTACCTCTTCACAAAAGGATTGGTGAATTCCTGGAACAGGCTTTCAGAGAAGGTGTGGGGTGAAAACAGTGGTGTGGTTCAGGAATGCATGGGTTAAACTCAAGGGCATCATAGTGGAAAGGAAGGGAGAGGAAGAAAGAGCTGTAGAACAGGAATGGTCTGTGGTAATAGTGGCGGTAAGGAGAAATGGGCAGACTGGATGGGCCAAGTGGTCCTTATCTGCCATCAAATTCTATATTTATATGTATGTTTCTATGTGTGCATATGCCAGTGGAATTCTGCAGAATTTTAAATTCAAGCATTGTATGTAAGCGCTCAGTTTGTGGTGGGAGGGGCATTTTAGTAGTTGAATACTGCAGAATTCAGAATTCTTGTACCCCATGGTAAACAAACACACCTTCTACTGAATAATAAGAAAGACAGATGACTTGCATGTGGAAACCATTTTGATGGGACTATTTTACATTGTCTTAGCAATATTTTTAATTATTTATTTATTGTTTTTTGTATATTTTCAAACAGATAGTGCTTTTGTATTTCTAAAAAGTTTCATATACCAGTATTCCCATTTTATAAGCACAATAAGACATTATGCTGAGATAATTATGCTGAACTTTGTAAGCAGTAAGACATGATGGCGTGTGCACTGTGCTGAGATAAAGGTACTTCTAGATAGGGGTATGCAAATACCTTATTTCAAATATTCGCTGAGCATTCAAATTCGGGGTCTCAATTATTTGTTATTTATTCATTAGTCAGCCGCTGGAGCTGGCTGTGAGACTACTAGTTCCCCTGAGACTTTTTGTCCAATCAGTGGCCACTTTGGAAGTTTACTGAAGGAAGGTCATGTGACCCAGCACTCACAGACGTCTCAGGCAAGAGAGACAGATGACTTGAACAGCTACAGAGACACAATCTACTTCCATTGATTTGTTAAAACTAGACAAAAATTAGAAATCTTGACAATGTAGTTCCCTCTCTCAATCCCAAACTAGAGAGGTTAATTTTGTCACACTTTTGCGTGATAATTTTCAGTGTTTCCCCCTATTGTAGGCCTGATTCTGTTCTGCAGGCAAAAGCAATCAATTGCAGCTGATAGAACTTGTTTATAGGAGTGTTACTGTTGTCATTATTTTATTTCTTTCTCACTTGCAATTATTTATTCTGAAAGAGCAATCTACTTCCATCCACTTGTTAAAAAAGCAGACATCTTGACAGTTTTGCCCCTTTTCTAAATCCCAAGCTAGAGGAGAGGGTGCATTTTTGCACACTTCAGTGTGATAATTAACATGTCCAGTGTTTCTCAGGAGAACTGATAGGAAAGTGTGTTTTTGCCTAAAACCAAAAAGGATAGTTGTACTACTAGCCCATACCTATTTTTGCTCTGCAAGCAAAAATCAGTCACAGCCCTGGTGCAAATCCTCTTTATTTTGACATTATGATAACGAAGATCTCATTAGGTGTAGTAGCATAGAGAGGCCATTCACTCAGTCAGCAGTTGCAGTTTGCACAAAGCCAAAAAATACAGAACATTTCCAATATGAAGTTGTTGATATTTTACCAATAAAACCACACATATTCCCCCAAACATTTCACTGATACTGCTTGTTTAGGGGAGTGTTTTTACTGTTGTCATAATTTTGCTATCTCTTTCTTACATGAAATTATTTAGCACACAAATAAACAAGCATTTGTCAATGCTGAATGTTTGCTTGCTGGCATTGGCATTGGTAGTGTAGGAGTTAGAGAGCTGCATAATAGGAATGGCAGTGAAGTATTTAACTGAAGCCAACCCCGCCACCACCCTGCAGAGACTGACAGGCATTGGGGTGTGCCTTTGGGTTGTCAGGCATGATGGCCACGCCATTTCACCACACTCTACCCTGCAGACACCGACAAGTGTCACGGTGTGCCTTTGGGTCTTTGGCTCTTATGCTCACCCCATTCCATCAGTAAATACGGTGAGATGGGTATTGTATAGGAGAATGGGGTGAACTTTGGGTCCGAAGAGTCCAAGGCACACCTCAATGCCTCTCACTGGCTGCATGGTGTGGAATGGTATAACCATTACAGGTGAGAATCCCAAGTCACACCCCTGATGCCTGTCAATCTGTACAGGGTGGGGCGTTATGGTTGGAAACCCTAACATCTCAGGCATTCGTAGGCATTTTCACTCCAAATTTTCAACATGGGTTTTTTGTGACCCCCACCTTATGAACAGTGGCAATATCAGTTTGTTAGCCGAAATCTGATTTTACACAGCGACTACGCCATTTGGCACCACAGGTGCAAAAACACATTTCAAACAGGATGTGAAAAATGACAGCTGTACTGTTCATGGGGAGGTGGAAAAAATGGCAATGTTGACAATCTGCAGTGAAAATATAGAAAAACTGGTGAAGTCACGAGTGTGTGTAGAAACTGGGCAACACACATCCATAATGCAATTAGTTTGGGGATGTTTTACAGCAGATTGTTAACACAGGCATTTTGGAACCTCCGCTCATGAACAGTGTCACTGTGATTTTCTTAATCTGTCCCAAACAGTGATTTCCCACAGTGACCACGCATTTCTGCGCTGGAAGTGCGAAAACACATTTTGGCCATGGAGTGAAAAATGACAGCTGTACTGTTCATAAGGAAGTGTGGAAAAATGCCAGTGCTGAAAATCTGGACTCAAAATATTAGAAATCCATGAACGTATGAGGGTGCGTGGAAACTGCGCAATGGTCACTCGTAACACAGTCATTTTATGGACATTTTTCACCAAATTTTTCACATAGCCATTGTAACACCTCTGCTCATGACCAGTGTCACTGTGATGTTCTTAATCTGTCCCGAATATTGATTTTGCACACCAACTGCGCCATTGTGCGCTACATGCGTGAAAACACGTTTTGGGCAAGATGTGAAAAACCACAGCTGTACTGCTCATAAGGAGGTGTGGTAAAACGGCACTGTTGAAAATCTGGAGTGAAAATAGTGAAAATTCATGAATGTACAAGCATACATAAGAACAGTGCAACACATGCTTGCAAAACAGTCATTTTTGGGAATTTTTTCACCAAATTTTTAACATAGCCGTTTTAACACTTCTGCTCATGAACAGTGTCACTGTGATTTTCTTAATGTGTCCTGAACCTTGATTTCTCAAACCGACTGCGCCATTGTGCGCTACATGCGTAGAAACACATTTTGGGTGAAATGTGAAAAATGACAGCTGTACTGCTCATATAGAGGTATGGTAAAATGGCAATGTTGAAAATCTAGAGTGAAAATATTGAAAATTTGCGAACAGCGCAACACATGCTCGTAACACAGTCATTTTATGGAGTATCGTCACCAAATTTTCAGAATAGGCATTATAGGACCTCTGCACATGAACAGTGCCACTGTCAGTTTCTTAATCTGTGCAAAACACTGATTTCTCACACCAGCTGCGCTATCCCATGCCGCAAATGCGAAAACACATTTTGTCCAGTGTGTGAAAAATGACAGCTGTACTGTTCACAAGGAGGTCTGAAAAAATGCCAATGTTGAAAATCTGGGGTGAAAATATTGCAAATTTGCAACATTACAAGCGTGGTAACAGCATACTGTGCAAGCACGCGCAGAAATAAAGTCATTTTTTGATGCCTCATCAAATTTGTAACATAGGCTTTTGAGTATTCCACCATGAATACTGGCACTGTCATTTTGTAAATCAGTCCTGCAAGGTGATTCTGTGCAGGGACTGCAAAATCACCTTTCGGGGCCGATTAACGCCATGACAGTGAAAGAATTCATGAAGAGGGGTCCCAAAAACCCCACGTTGAAAATTTGGTGGCAAAATTCCAAACAATGCCTGAGATATGCATCAAAGTTGAAAATCCCTATTTAGTCCATTATACAGCTTACCAGCATTTCCTCAGTTCATGGTCAGCTTTGAAGAGTGCAGACGTGTTCCCAGTCCACCGGAGATCGTCGCGCCAGACTCCGGAGGTAAGTATGGGGTGGGAGGGTGTGGGGAGGCAGGGTGTGCAGTGGGTGGGTGCGGCATGTGGGAGGGGGCCCAGGGAGGCCGCTGGGGTACCGTTTCCTTCATTACAGGTAAAAAAAAAGACATTGCAGGACATTTTTTTTATTTTCAGGGCAATGTGGCACGCTGGCGTGGGCTCCCAGTGTGCCAACTGAGTCCTTGTTTGGGCGGGGACGCTGTAGCCGATGGGGGATTGGGCACCCCCATCAGCACACAACAATAAGGGTGTTGTTTATGCCGACAGGGATTGGGCACTCTGTCGGCAGGCAAGAAAAGCGGGGGGGGGCCGTTACATACTGCCAATGGGGAGTGGGCTCCCCCATCTGCAACATACATCTGGGGCACTGCAGTCGATGGGGATTGGGGCCCCCGTTGGCAAACAAATGTGTTGGGGGGGACATGCTGCCAGGGAGATTGGGCCCCCCCTCAGCAGGGGAAGGGGTTAATATTGTTTGTGAACAGGCAGCACAGCCGCTGCCATGTTCACAAACAATATCAGGGCTGCAAGGTCCCGCCTTGCAACGACGGGTCGCTCCCTCATTGCAGCAAATGGCTGATGCTGCAGTGACAAGATGGCCCCTGATTGCAGTGGCTAATTTCTCACAAGTTGGTGGCAAGGTTCCAAGCTACTGTCACTGGCTATGTCCCCCATTATTGGTGTACATCACACATGCCCCAAAATGCCATGCCAGTATTGGCCTCAACAGTGCCACACCTCCAGAACCTGCTTTGGCACCAAGCTGCCACAATATGTTTCTTGCACTGTGCACAAGCAAACATAAACAGTATGACTGCTTTCATGGCTCTTTTTTACATTCTTTCATTTCATTCTCAAGGGGATCCCAAGGGCAAGGTCTCACAGAACATTTTTTATAAAGCACCATGCTGGTCTCCTTGCAGGGACCCCAACCCACTAGAAAATCAACATTATATAGTCAAAATATTTTGGTTGTCTGGCCGCATGGATGGGCCAGGTTCTGTAGGAGCAGAGCTGAGTGAGTGCTATGCGGTGTAACTGGCCTTTGACTGACAAAAACTCCCTACTGTTTCAGTGATGGTTCATAGAGCCTAAACAGGATATATCTCATCCCTATTGTCTGAATACATGGCAGGGTATATTCCTGTCTGTTTTGAGGGCACGTCCCTATCTGATTGCATGTATATCTCTAATGGACATCAGGAGGGGAAAATAATAGATTTCCTTTATGGAATCCTACTGGTAATGTGACTAATCACGTGATGACAGACCATTATTTCTAACACCCCATTTTACCATCTGCTGTTTATACTTCTCAACTACTAGGAGTCACTATTAGCTCCTACATTTCCATTCACACCCTATCCTTTCCTCCTTCACAAGCAACCAAGAGACCTAAAACTCACCCCCTCCCTCCTCCTGTACACCTCTTCTCTCAGGTATCTCCTTCCTGGTACCACCCAGGACTCGAACACTGCACTTTGTGCACTAGCGCCTGTGACCCTAACCCTTACTCTATCAGGCTGCCTCAAGTACTCAACACTTTTAACAACCCTTTATCTCTTCTGCTAATTTTTCCTTTTTTTTCTGCCCACTCTCACTCAGCAGTTATCCCTAATGCTCTCCTTTTCTGTCTTTCAGTGCTTGCATCTACCATGACAATTCACTTTCACTCCTTTTATTGCTGCACCCCCCTGACCTCACCCTCCTGTTGTTGTTGGCCTTTTCCCCTCAATTGCCCCAAAGTGTGAAGCTGCTTAACTACAGTTGTGTCTCAGGATAGCCTAAGGCACGAGGGTCTGACTGGCTGTGTGAGGAATTGAAAGAGCTATTACCTGTGGAGTCCTGGGGATTGCGTGAGTGTGGACAGCAGAGCATGGAGTCCTAGTGATGGATCAAGGAGTGAGCGAGGAGAAACTTTGAGTGGCCCTGACTGAGCAGAGAGGAGTGGGGAGTGATTTTGAACAGCATCTGATTTTATGATAAACTCCAGTGGATTGATGACTATGGGGAGGAGTTCCTTCCTGACCCTGACCTCAACCTAGTGGTGTGCCATGGTGCTGCTGCCATTGGGCGTCCATATCTGTAGCACTTCCACGTTTACCGCTCGATAGCTGGTGGGCAGCCATAGTGGGGAGCGGGTCTGGGAAGAGGTATTGGGGGTTTGGGTGGGACCTTCCTGGAATGGTGGAGTATCGGTGGTGACTGGGAGGTTTCTTTTCTGATACACTGTTCTTGCCCTGCTATTAGTTTCTCAGTGGAGTGGAGAAACAGAACTTTGGCTTCCTGAATGTCCAGGCTTTGCTTTCCCTGCTCCCCATTTTTGGATTTCTCAGTGAGTTGTGGCTTTGACTGCAGACTGCATGCACCTTTTTCAGGACTGAGAACACTGACTGGGGCTCTGTTGTTTTCTAGAGGAGGTGAGAGCCCACTTGAAAAGAAAAATCGAATAGTGCTACCCTTTCTTGGAGGTGTGAGCTCCTGGTAAGAGGGGTCTACAATATATTACTTTTGAACTGGTTTTTCACTCATGAAAGCATGAATTAACTATGAGCAGACCCTGTACTTTGATGAATTTGTGACTCAAATGAACCTGTGACTTTTAGATATTAGCCCTTTTATTCCTTGTTTGTGATTAGGTAGCTCTGAGCCCTTGGGCTTTCTTTAGATTTGGTTTTGATTGTTATTATTATCTATATGGGTGTATGAGAGGAGTGTGTGGTGTAGAGTATGTTTGTTGGTTGTATTTTGGGTTAAGGGTTGTGTAATTAGCAGGGATGTGTCTGGGAAGGTGTGAGGGCCTGGGCTGAGCTAGGATTGTATATGGGGCCCCCCAGCTGTATGATCTACGGCCTTTTATCAGCCTCCCGGTATCTGCTTGTACGGCTAGGTGTTGTAGGGAGGTTGGAATAAGGAGGAACCATTTGATTAATCTGGGTGGGGGTGCCCTGTGCACTGCAGTTGGTAGTAGGATCGAGGTAGTAGGCTGTAGAAGGCACCCTGGGACTAGACGGGTTCTGGAGAGAGGCCAGATGTGTTTAGTTCCCGTCACTAGGTTTCCCACAAGACCGAGTGGGCAGGTAGCCAGAGGGGCTACACTATCCACCAATCCCCTGAGGACGGTGCTTTGCAATGCCAGATTGGTCAGAAACAAGACTGCAATTGTAGCAGACTTGGTTTCTTTGGCCGATCTGGCTTGCAATATGGAGTCCTGGATCAGTGATGATGCCGGCCCAGGTTTAGAGGCTGCCATCCTGTCCGGATATACTGTGATGCACTGCCCCAGAGTGGAACACGGTGGGGGGGCAGCCATCTGTTTTAGGTCTGAACTTGGCTTCACCCTACACTCAGTGAGAATGCCTCATTCATTTGAATGTGTGGCCATCCATGGGAGGTCCTGGCTCAGGTTGCCTGATTCTTTTGATTTATCGCCCTTCTGGGACAGTGGGAGACTTCCTCCAGGAGGTGGCCAATTTCATGGTCAGTGAGACGTTGGAGGCCCCTATCTATTTAGTGCTGGGGAACTTCAACATCTGGGCTGACGACAAATCGTCTCAGCTTGGTTCCAACTTCCTCCAGATGATGTCTTCCCTGGGCTTTGTGCAGGCTGAGTCCTCTGTAACTCATCTGGGTGGCCACATGTTGGATTTGGTGTTCTCACTGGGGCTTGAGATTACTTGAGTCTCAGTATTGATCAGGTTGTTTAGTCCGATCATTGTACGGTGAAGTTCTCGTTTGGGGCCCCTCCCTGGTAGCCCTCCCCCTGCTGAGATGGTCAGCTATCACCCTTTGCAGGGGTTGACCCCTGAGGGTATTTTGATGATAGCTGACCTATCTAGTGTGGATGGTGCATGCGTTGGGGGAGTGGGTGCGGCAGTGGATGTCTATAATAAGGTGCTTGCTGGCACACTCGACTCCCTCGCGCCAGTCCATGTATGACCCAGGTCTTCTCACTTGAGATCCCCTTAGTATGATGGTGAGCTCAAGGAGTTGAAGACCTTGGATCAGAGATTAGAGTGCTGCTGGCGGAAGTCCGGCCTGGAGGTGGACAAACTGGCTCTGCATGTGCACTACCGTGCATATCAGGGAGCAATCAACCATAAGAAAGCAGAGTTCCTGTTTGGGAGAGTGCTGCAAGGAAGAACTGACCAACTATGCTCTTTCGGACAGTGGACAGCCTTCTCCATCCTTCCTGTCTACAGCCGGAGGTAGCCTTTTCTAACAAATTGTGCAAAGAGTTTGCTCGGTTCTTCTCAGACAGGGTGTCCACCATCAGGCAGAGGGCTCTGTCAGTGGGTCAAAGTTTAGCCAACAGTGGTCACCATGAGTATCCAGAGAGCTCTCCACCTGGTTGGGGTGAGTTTAGGCCAGTGGAGGTGGTTGAGGTCATTGAGATTGCTTCCAAGCTCCGGCACACCTTTTGTGAACTGGACCCAGTGCCAACTCATTTCTTAACGAGATGTGTTGACTCTGTTGGCCCGGTATTTGCCTTGATTGTCCGGTGCTCTTTGTTGGAGGGGGTCTTCCCCGATGTCTTGAAAGAGACATTGGTAAGACCCCTTCTGAAAAAACCATCATTGGACCCTGAGATCAAGGCAAATTACTGTCCTATCTCCAATCTTCCATTTTTGGGTAAGATTTTTGAGAAAGTGGTGGCGCTTCAGCTGGAGGAGCATCTCGTGGCCCATGATTTATACGAGCCACTCCAGTCTGGATTTTGTGCAAGGCATAGCACAGAAACTGCATTGGTTAGGGTGCATAATGACCTTCTTAGGGCTAGAGATTGAGGAGAGGGGACAATTCTTGTTATCCTCGATCTCTCTTCAGTATTTGATACAGTCGACCATCGGGTATTGCTTGACCACCTAAGGGAACTCTGTGGACTCACCGGCAAGGTCATCTGTTGGTTTGAGTCCTTTTTATCTAACAGGAGACAGAGGGTGGTGATGGGAAATTTTTCTTCTTCCCCTGGCCACCTCCTGTGTGGGGTTCCCCAGGGTTCGGTCTTGTCGCCAATGTTGTTTGCTGTATACATGTTGCCCCTGGGAGAGCGCATTAGGAAGTACAGTCTGGATTGTCATTGCTATGCCGATGATACCCAGCTGTACTTTTCCTTTGCCCCTGGAACATCTCACGCAATGGAAGTACTTAATGGCTGCCTTGCCGAAATCAATGACTGGATGACCTCCAGCTGGTTGTGACTGAACCCCGATAAGACGGAGGTACTGGTGGTGGAGTCAAACAGAGGGCATGATAGGTTGGCCTCTAGTGTGGAGACAGGGCTTTTTCTTGGCTCTGTACCATTGAAGGCCTCCCTTAGGGTGCAGGATCTTGTTGTTATTCTGGATAGTGGATTGACACTTGAGTTTCAGGTGTCTTTCACTGTCTGTACCAGTTTCTATCATCTGAGGAATATTGCCAAAATAAAGCCCCTAGTTCTGCCACGGGACCTCCCCACCTTGGAACATGCCTTCCTGACGTCCAGGTTGGACTACTGTAATGTGCTTTATCTCAGGGTCTCCGGGGGTACCTTGCATCAACTGCAGCTAGTGCAGAACGTGGTGGCAAGGTTTTTGATTGGACAGTCTAAGTACTGCCATATCACTCTGGTTCTGTGTCAACTGCACTGGCTGCCAGTTTATTTATTTATTTATTTATTGGAACATCAGTTTAACAACCTTTGAGCCAGAGGCTCATTTACAAAGGTACCTCATCACAGTGAGGACAAAACAGTGCAGGAAAACAAACAACCAAGCAGACAAAACATCTGAGAACAATTAGAAAGCAGCCAGAAAATGCAGGCATTTGTCAAACACAGTATACAAACAGGCTTACATGTGCACTCTACAGAGTAGACAATATACAGTAGTTACATGGAGATTGATTCAGTGGGAAGAATAAAGGTAAGGCTGGGTGGGAGGTATCAGAGAAGGAGTGTGGGGAAGATAGTAGCAAGTTAGGTGGAGGGTCCTCTTTAAAGTGGGTTGACTCACCTTTAAGGCCCTACATAGCCTGGGCCCTGGCTACCTGAAGGACCTTCTCATTCCTGCTGTCTCAACCCAACCCCTCCGCTCCTCCTGTAGGGGCCTCCTTGCGATTCCCAGGATGAGGTTAAAAACATCTGGCGACAGAGCATTTAGCATCGCCACTCCCATCCTGTGGAATTTGCTTATACCAGCTGTTAGGGAGACCCCATCTGTGGAGGTTTTTAAAGCCCGCCTCAAGGCCTTCCTGTATAATCAGGCCTTCCTGGATTCTGTACTATAGTCCTTGCCATTTTAGAAATTTTGTTAGGCTACTATTGCCTTTTAGGCACTGGTTCCCATTGCCTAAGTTACTGTATATATTTATTGTGGTTATTTTTGATATATTGTTATGTTTTGGTTTATCATGAATGTATAGTATTTATTTTTGTTTAAATGTTCAGCACCCAGAGCCTCCAAGATGGGTGTCTCTTGAATAAAATTTGCCTTGCCTTGCCTTGTCTATCCTAGTCCACATGGAATGTCCAGTACAACCACCACCATCCTTGATCCCCCCCAGGCCATTTTACCCTTACACTTCATCCAACCCCTTTCCAACCCCCTGGGCCCTCTGTACAACCTTCCCCCAAAGACCTTCTGTCCCTCCTCTCCTCCCCTTCACCCCTCCACTGCCCCTGATGCCTCCTCTGCTGCGCTTCCATCACCACCATTAAATGCTCCAGACCAAAAAAACATAAGTTGCTAACTATAAGCTCATTTTTTCCAGGACCCTCATCCTCCTACTACTCCTCCTCTCTGGCACCATCCATCTGAACCAGGCCCTGGTGGCTCTGGTAACCCTGGCACCCCCATCTTTCAAAACCCCAGCCCAGGAAACCCCAACTCCCCCACCCCACAGCCCCTCATTAATAAGGAAAGGAACATCAACATAGTCCACCTTAACATACAGAGCCTCCCTGCTAAACTAGACACTTTCCTAGCCTGGATCACCCAGTGTGATTTTGATGTCATCGCGATCTCAGAAACATTGCTCTCCCACAGAAATCTCAGATAGGGAACTCGAGCTCAGTGGTTATACCACTGTCAGAATTGACAGACAGAGAAAACAAGTTCTGGTAGACCCACTATGGCTGTAAATGCATTAACTAGATAAGGGTGTTTCATGGGCTTAAACATAAACATGAATTACCATTGCATACACTAACTGAATCAAAGTACAGTACATTGAGAAAGGGCAGATATAAAAACAATGCCACCATATGTATTGCAATCACCTATGTTTCACATTTTATTCTATGTACTGTTATAGCAAGCAACTCAACAGAACCGGGTCATCACATACATGAAGGTACTGTACCTTAACTGCAAACACTATATGTTGTGACAAGGTAGAAGATAAACACAATGTTGAGACATGTTCAGGAAGACATTTGGTGTGCTTAATTAGTTTTTTTAGAAATTGCTATATAGTATACACACATAATTAGTATAATATAATACCCAAATGTCAATGTAAATCTTACACATTTCACTACAAGTTGTTCTACTGAAGGAAGATCTTACTGTACAAAGCTTAAAAATGGGTGCTAGGTAAAAGTAAACTGGGGTATTAGTGTTATTGAGGGTATTGCATAGTTTATCTTTCATTGCTGCTCCACCACAGGCACACACAATATGAAAATGAACAACCCCTTGACATGAAGCAACAGGAATTAGTTAGTACAAGGGCAGAAACAAATAGGAGACTGAGTAAGTGGGTAGATAGGCATGAATATGGTAAGTCAAATAACATTTCAAAAAGTCTCACTATTATAATTCATTTTTAAGGCTGCAGGTAGGCAAAGCCTGCATCCCTATTGCAACAGTTCTAAAAATGAGCTACCAGATTTAGACCATGGAACACTTCCTTTGGAGTTTTCGAATGATCCTTCCACGTCTTTGCAGCCCTTCAATTTAACCCTTGCAGTGCTGCAGACTGAACATCTGTACAAAACTTAGTCAAATAGATTCATTCTAGTTCTTTCGGCAGCCTAGGGGTTAAGAAACAAATGCTCTGGACAATCACCTCTCCTTCCCAATCTTGTAGTGCTTCAGTGACTACAAGAAACATATGTTTTCTTTTGAATCCAACTTGGTAACAGCATTTTTAGAGCTAATGCAAGAGGGCTGCAAACAGCCATCTTGCTGTCTGTAGCTGGAAAAATGGAGTACCATGGCACACATTTTCGGAGTTTTTAGTGTATCCTTCAGTAACTCATCAGTTAAATAAAATACTCTCTTGTTGCTGTTGAGTAGACCAATTCCACCACTATTTGCTCAGCTTTTTTTTATTGCAATGTGACTTGCTGTCTTTAGAGACTAATAATTTACTGACATGACTTTCAACAGATAACAGTATCTAACTGCAGAGTAGTTTCAAATTACAGTTGTGGTCATCTCTCCCAGTGTGTGTGTGTGTGTGTGTGTGTGTGTAGTAATGATTTACAGTATTTCCTCTGAAGAGCTGATTTATGTTAACCCTTTCTGGACCTAATTAGTGGCATTGGAACTCTCATGATTTTATACTTATAGGACGGTTAAATAAATGCTAGGCAACTAATGTTTTAGGGGTTTTAAAAGATTGCAAGGGGAATCCTAGGAAATTACAAAGAATGATAGTGGTGTCGACTGCAGTGTTCCCAGATTAAACAAAGCATTTTCCTGTAGGACACACTCTTTTCCCCTGTATTTTCCATGTAAAACTGGGACAAAACTCCTGTACATTTTCCTGTATGCTCAAATCAATGCATGTATGCAATTGACTGCATTATGCCTGTCAGTAAAATCACTATAACAAAGGTTAAGGCAGTTTTTAATTTTTTTAAATGGTAGAACTCACCTGCAACATATCATAGAGGCTCTGGAAAAATGTTGGAATCCCTCAAGCTTTTCTCTCAATGTTCACATGTCTCCAGAACCGCTTGGTGATATTGTAGCATTGTTACAATGTACTGATGCAGCTGGATAGCCTAGCTGAGATGCAGTATGTCATATTCAGTGGGGTCATATTTGTATCCATTTTGGCAATGTACTGACACAGGATAGCTTTGATGAGATGCAGGATCCCATTTTCAGAGGGGTCCTAATTTTACCCACTTCTACAATGTACTGATACAGGTTAGCCTGGCTAAGATGCAGTATCTCATTTTCAGTGGGGTCTTACTTTTACCGGTGCTGACCTAAACTATGCATATGTGAGGATGGTGCATATGCAGCCATATCAGTGCTGCCATGTTACAGCTGACTACAGGGTAAACTGTGCATGCATAAGTATCACGCATGTGCAGTTCTGTAATCACAGTATTATCAGTTGCTTCTGACTCTGGTGCAGACAGAGCTACACATATTCTTTTCAACACTCTTGCCACTCCTAAAAGCTCTCCGTAGCCGTATCAACTCAGTTCTGGCAAAAGTTAAGGGATGGGCAACACTGGGGACTGCTCTACTGTCTTCATGTCTGAAGTCTCTATTGGCAGGTCATTTTAAAAGGCCATCACCTTCTGGGACAAAATATGCTTCCTATTGTTACCCCTAAACTTGCAATCTGTGACCTTCAGAGGATGTCTCTGTGTCCTGCTGAAGAACATAGCCATATGCTCAATCCTGTCAATACCCCGGAGAATGGGAAGACTGAGATCATGTCCCATTCTCAGCCCGTTGTTCCACAGGGACAAGGAAAAGGATGAGGAGCACCCACTTATACAGAAAGCCCAGGACCACAAAAATATTATTCAAAGTCCTTTATTTAATTAAAGTGCATAGTGTACCCACACACAGTGAGCATAAAAAGTGGTGGCTGAGCTTTTTTGTAACTAACATTTCGCCTGACCCCTGCCAGGCATCATCACAGTGATTCACTCTGATGATGCCTGGCAGTGGCCTTGGGATGCATTACTTTCAGAATGGCTCCGCTGTCACTTTTTTGTGCTCACTATGTGTGGGTATACGATGCACTTTAGTTAAATAAAGAACTCTGAATAACATTTTTGCAGTCCTGCTGCATTCTGCATATGTGGGTGTTCCTCATCCTTTTGCTTGTTGCAGTTTTTTCAATGCTGAGCACCATATTACTTGTCCTGCTGCTCCAAATTCATTTTGCTTTGTTCCACAGGGAGAAGATGGTAACAACTATTAGTAAACATAAAAGTGGATATTGTCTGATAGATCCTTCCAGGTATTCCTATTTTGAAAATTCAGCTTCTCCTTAACACTGGTATCTAAACAGAAAGCCCACCAGTAAATTTATTTTTATTTTTAGTACTAAACACATTCTCTTTACTGCTGCAGTAAATGTAAACACTGGAGGAACTATGAAGAAACTGATAGAGGCAAGCTTACAAAGGGTGTCAGTTGGCATTTTATGTGACTGTATAAATATGCAGAACTAAAAAATTCTACCCAAATTCACTACCACTAAGCAAGTGGCAGATGAGGGGGCAGGATTTGTCAACACAAAAAGAGGGCTTGATTTGCATATAGAGAGGAGTAAAAAAGTTAGTTTTCCTATGTAGGACAGTGACCCACAGGGTGTAAAAAGTTGGCATATTGAAAATATGATGGCTCATAATGGTCCACATAGCCCATTTTCTTAAAGCAGCAGTTTTGTCATCAAAGATTAAAAAAGGTGGGACATTATTGACAACTATCTGTCATTTTTCACAATCCTCCACTCAAAAATGAATACAGACAAAATTTAACTTGCTGCACTATAAGACTGCACCAAAGAATTCAGCATTTATGCCAAGCTAGTGTTTCTCTGCTTGACATATGTGTTGCATTCTTTCGACAGGATCTTTATAGAGTATAGTACCACAATAATTTTTCTTTACCTTATCCTCACTTCCATCTGAATGCACCCTAACCCCCTTTCTGCCCTGATACCATGATATTTAGGACTTGATTAAGTAAAGCTGTATCCAGATTTCCTCCCTGTGGACCAAGTTAAACTTTTTCAATGCTAAAAAAAAAAAGAAGCATGTATCAATGCCGAATGTTTGCTTGCTGGTATTGGCACTGGTAGTGTAGGAGTTAGAGAGCTGCATAATAGGAACGGCAGTGAAGTATTGAACTGAAGCCAACCCCACCACCACACTGCAGAGACTGACAGGCATTGGGGTGTGCCTTTGGGTCATCAGGCATAATGGCCATGCCATTTCACCACATCCTACCCTGCAGACACTGACAAGTGTCACGGTGTGCTTTGGGGTCTTTGGCCCTTATGCTCACCCCATTCCATCAGGAAATACAATGAGATGGGTCCTGTATAGGAGAATGGGGTGAGCTTTGGGGCTGAAGAGTCCAAGGCACACCTCGATGCCTTTCACTGACTGCAGGGTGTGGAATGGTATGAGCATTACAGGCAAGAATCCCAAGTCACACCCCTGATGCCTGTCAATCTCTACAGGCTGGGGCGTTATGGTCAGAAACCCTAATGCCTCTGGTGTTCATTGGCATTTTCACTCCAAATTTTCTACATGGGTTTTTTGTGACACCCACCTTATAAACAGTGGTAATACCAATTTGTTAGCTGAAAGCTGATTTTGCACCTCGACTACACCATTTGGCACCACAGGTGCGAAAACACATTTTGAACTGGATGTGAAAAATGACAGCTGTACTATTCATGAGGAGGTACAAAAAATGGCAATGTTGAAATTATGCAGTAAAAATAAAAACACTGGTGAAGTCACGAGCATGCGTAGAAAATGAGCAATGCACACCCATAATGCAATTAGTTTGGGGAATTTTTACAGCAGATTGTCAACACAGGGATTTTGGAACCTCCGCTCATGAACAGTGTCACTGTGATTTTCTTAATCTGTCCCAAACAGTGATTTCCCACAGCGACCATGCATTTCTGCGCTGGAAGTGCGAAAATACATTTTGGCCATTGTGTGAAAAATTACTGCTGTACTGTTCATAAGGAGGTGTGGAAAAATGCCAGTGATGAAAATGTGGACTGAAAATATTAGAAATCCATGAAGTTACGAGGGTGCGTGGAAACTGTGCAATGGTTGCTCATAACACAGTCATTTTATGGACTTTTTTCCCAAAACTTTTAACACAGCCATTTTAACACCTCTGCTCATGAACAGTATCTTTGTGATTTTCTTAATCTGTCCTGAACATTGATTTCGCACACTGACTGCGCCATTGTTTGCTAAATGGCCAGAAACACATTTTGGTTGAGATGTGAAAAATGACAGCTGTACTTCTCATAAGGAGGTGTGGTAAAATGGCAATGTTGAAAATCTGGAGTGAACATATTGAAAATTCATGAACTTACGAGCGTGCGTAGGAACAGCGCAACACATGCTCGTAAAACAGTAATTTTTGGGAATTTTTTCAACAAATTTTTAACATAGGGTTTTTGGATGCCTACCTCATGAACTGTGCCACTGTCATTTCATAAATCGGTCCTGAAAGGTGGTTCCACTCAGTGACCGCGAAATCACCTTTTGGGGCTGATTAACGCCATGACAGTGACAGAATTCATGAGGTGGGGTCCCAGAAACCCAATGTTGAAAATTTGGTGGCAAAATTTCAAACAATGCCTGAGATATGCATCAAAGTTGAAAAACCCTATTTAGTCCATTATACAGCTTACCGGCATTTCCTCAGTTTGTGGTCAGCTTTGAAGAGTGCAGACCTGTTCCCGGTCCACCGAAGATCATCGTGCCAGACTCCGGAGGTAAGTATGAGGTGAGGTGGGGGTGTGGGGAGGTGGATGCACAGAGGGTGGCCCAGGTGGGAGGAGGAGGAGGAGGGTCAGGGCAGTCAGTGAGGGAAGGTTTTTTCTTTCAGGATTGTTTTTTTACTTAGACAATGTGGGACTTGTGCCACACTGGGGTGGGCTCCCAGCATGGCAGTTCGAAGGCTGTTTGGGGCATGGAGCCAATGGGAATTGGGCACCCCATGCTGGGGTGGGCTCCCAGCGTGGCACTCGATTGTCTCTTGGGGGGGAAACAGTGGAGCCGATGGGGGATTGGGCACCCCTCACGGGCCATACAGACTGCTGCCATGCTGGGTTTGGCTCCCAGTGTGGTACCTGGAACTCTGTTGGGAGGGAGTGCAGCACAGCCGATGGAGGATTGGGAACCCCCATCGGCTATACAGTGTGTGCGTGCGGGGGAGTGCATGAGCATGCAATATGCATGCATTTGAGTGTGTGAGGTGCTCATGAGCATGTGATATATTATTGCTGCTCACTGAAGCGTAGTGCTCCCTTTCAACTGTACACCACTCTATTTTCAACTGCTGTCATAGACAGCTGCAGCATTCATTGGTGAATGGTGGCTGCGCCTGCAAACACACTGGCTGAATTGGAAGATGGGTGCCATACCTCTGAAAACTCAGATGATGGCACTATGTATCTTGCACATGCATGCAAGCAAACATAAAAAAGACTAGTAATGCATTCCCTGGCTTTAAATATATTTAATATGGGGTGGTATTATACTTTGCACATTTTTGTGTTGTATGACTCTAGTATGTTTATCTATTAAAACAGCAGTGCAACAATTTGATGACAACTTTGACCTATGCTTTTTTATGCAGTTTTAGATTGCCACTTACCTTTTAACTTGTATGATACCCTTCTTTCCACAGTTTGAGTCTGCTTTAGTACTTTTTTCATGTCTGAAATAATAAAAGGAGCACTCCTTTCAGCCCTTGCTGTGCCACAGACTGAGATATCAGTCCAAAATTTCTATACATTCTAGTTCTTTCGACAGCCTATGGGTTAATATGGTATGGACCAGGTCTTCATCAGTATTTTCAGCTGTTTTTGTCCATCTGTTGTTTATATATCACTTCTGTTATGACTTAAATAATTATTATACAGCAGGCAGTGCTCTCTGACCTTACAGAACAATAGTTGTTCAAAAACAGCTACAAATACTGATGAAAACCTGGTCCAAGCCATATTAAAAGGAGTGCTCCTTTAATCATTTCAGACATGAAAAAAAGTACTCAAGCAGACTCAAATTGTGGAAAGAAGGGTATCATACAAGTCAGGAGGTAAGTGGCAATCTAAAATAGCAAAAAAAGTATACTGTAGGTTAAACTTTTCACCAGATTGTTGTACTGCTGCTTTAGGTTATGAGGTTATGTTGAATTTTGCAAATTCAGGCTCATAACTTTGCTAATATTCAGTATTTTTAACCATAACATTTCAATATACAGTAGCCATTTTGGTACAGTGACTCATTAATGCGACAGCTGTAATTTTTCAACTTCTGCTCAAAATGCGTGTTTGCAGGCCAAAAGTTGATTTTGCAGTCCCTGCACGACATCACCTTTAGGCCAGGAGTTGAACATTTTCTCTGCCCTTCTTTATGAGGCAGGTTCATCACAAGGCTGTGTTGAAAATTAGGTATAAATAAAAATAATTTTCAATATTTTTAACCCAGATTCCTCTTCTGCAACCCTATCGGCTCTGGCCAGAGTTTGTTTACAAATGTGTCTGCACAGTTGACAATTTTTGTAAAAAGATAATTCCACATAACACATAATTTAAGTGAGAGGAATGAAGTTAATAAAAATAAAACAAAGTGGAATGAAAGAGAAGTAGCTATAAAATGAAGTGGGGAAATACAGAGCTATTGCAGCTGCAACAGGTGATTTGTTCAATTGCTCTGCATCTCATGTGGGTGCACAGGCAAAAATAACATAACATATATGGTAATAAAGAAAAATAAATAAAATACAGCTCACTGGAGAGCAGATTCACAGCTGCACAAATGTCCACGGCTGGGACATTTCTAAAATAAGCAGTAGATGCAGCCATGCTCTAGCTGAGTGCCCTTTCACTTCCCCAGGAAGAGGTTTATTGTACTTCTGGTAACAGAAAACAATTACTTTTAATTTTTATTTAGCTTTTGTTGACCGGGTAAGCGCACTAGACAAATCCTGCCTATTTTCAGGCACGACCCGGGGAAAGGGGGAAACAGATGAATGCCAACTGACCTTGAACCAGATTAAGCTGTTGGTGGTATTTTTTTAGTGAATGAGGGAAATTTAGCCAGGACACCGGGGAAATTTCCCTACTCTTTTCGATAAGTGCCATGGGATCTTTAACATCCACCTGAACTACCACCAATCCAGGCAGATGGGACCTCGGTTTAATGTCTCATCCGAAAGACGGCACCTCAGAAATGCAGCACCCCTCTCATGCTGCATTACAGTGTCAGTACTGGGATATTAACCCAAGTGCCAGATGTGGGAACTGAACCCACAGCCTTCTGATCTCCCGGCCTCAGAGGCGAGTATGCTACCTACTGAGCCACTGACACTGCAAAACAATGTAGTTTGCCAACCATTTAGACAGGCATGGTTTGAAACTTCTGTACCCTGTCTTCTGGGCGCAAAAGAAACAAACTGATCAGATTTACGAACATCTTTAGTCCGGTTAGTGTAGTAACACAGAATTCTGTGCACATCCATAGTGTGCAAAAGAGTCTCCCCCTGATTAGAGTTCTCAGTGAAGAATACCGGCAGTTAAACTGTCTGATTCAACGTAAACTCAGAAACCACTTTAGGTAAAAACTTATGGTTTGTACACAGAGCCACCTGGTCTCTGTGGAAAATCAAGTAAGGCTCCGTACACACCAGGACCTGAAGCTCTGAACTTCTTCAAGCAGAAGTAATAGAAACTAAGAAAAGTGCTTTCCAAAACAAATAGTGCATAGCAAAACTTGCTGCTGGTTCAAAAGGAGGCAAAGTAAGTTTTTCCAAAAAAAATTCAAGTCCCATTGGGGGGGGGGACTGGATTACGAATCGTTGGTTTCAGATGGAAAATTCCTTTCAGGAAGGTTTTGGAAATCTCCAACTGAGCTATGATTTTGCCATCCATGGGAAGGTAGTAGGTCAAAATGGCAGACAGATGGACCTCCAAAGAAGAATAGCTGAGGCCGAGATCTGAAAGATGCACGAGGTACTCCATGACCTGGGGCACTGGGCAAGAGAAAGGGTCTCAACCCTTGGAAGATGCCCAAATGAAGAATATTTTCCATTGCATGGCATAAGTAGTTCTGGTAGAAGGCTTTCTATCCTCTACAAGGACCTGGGCCACTAGGGCAGAAATGCCAAAGCATGGAGCAGCTATGTGCACAGGTGCCACGCATGCAGGTGGAGGAATTTGAGGCCTGGATGCACCAGTCTGCCCTGCTCCTGAGTCAGAAGATCATGGCAGAGAGACAGAGGTACTAGGGGTTCCATCGATAGCAGTTGAAGCAGAGGGAACCAAATCTGATAAGGCCAAAGAGGGGTTATTAGAATCATGTGAGCCCCTTCTGCATGTAGCTTCTGGAGAACCCTCTGAAGCACTGGGAAGGGTGGAAAGGCATACAAGAACCTCCCTGTCCTGCAAAGAGACAGTGCATCTGCCAGAAAACACAATGCCAAGGAATGAGAGAGCAAAAATTGTGTAGTTTTGCACTGGATGGGGAGACAAAGAGGTCTATCTCCTGCTGACCCCACAGGTCGAATAAGCTTTCGACCACCTCTTGATTTTTTATTAATTTTTTTTTAATTTAATTTAATTAGTATTTTGGAAAGACCTTTGAGTGTGAGCTCTTTTACAAAGGTTCCACGTCAGGGTAGACAATAAGACAATACATATATTCAGTGGTTACAGATGCCTGATCATTAGGCATTAAAGAGTGATTACATAACAATTAGACAAATAAGAGAAAAAACAGAGCAGTTGTAATTGAATACTAAGCTATTTCTAATTGGTTGTGCTAGGTAGCACACCCCTGGAAACCTCTAAATTCATTGATAGACTATGGCAGAGTAACTGCATAGGATTTAACGCTATCCCAGATGGCGAGAGGCTGGGTGACAGTGAAACAAGAGGATTGGGTTTGAAACCAACCGCAGAGAGCGAGGTGGGGGATAGTGAAACGGGGGCTTTGTTGAGTATGGTCTGTGTGGGGGGTCTGGGAGGGGCAGTACCAGTGCATTTAAAGAGGACTGATAGCTTACGTAAGCCCTTGGCTAGGCTGGAATGGAGGCAGAGTTCTCTACATAGCCCTGCTGGGTGCTACCTTGGGTAGACCTGTCTATCAAGTGGGGCCTGAGAAGCAGGTGCATTCTGAACTAGACATTAGGTGCTGTTTGAGGCCTGCTTTGAACTGAGACATGCTGCTGTTTGTTTGTAATTTCAACGGAAGTTCATTTATCCAGAGGGGGGCCCGATAGAAGAAAGCACGCTGCCCTAGTAAGATTCAGTAAAATGGTATGGACAGTGCTCCATTTTTCCTCAGTCTGGTGATGTGTGTTGAGAGAGAAGCCTTGAGCAGGTTTTCTATACAGGGTGGGGTTTTTCTGAGGAGTGCCTTCTTTCCCTGGAGGCAAGTTTGGTATTTGATCCTGTCTTTTAGGTTAAGCCAGTTTGTACGCTCATACAGGGTGCAAGTATGGGTGGAGTGATCTGCATACAGGGTGAAGTTGCATGCCTTATTGAGTGCAATTTGGACCCTTTTGAGCACAGTATCAGTAGCAGCTCCATAGACCACCAGCCTGTAGTCTATCATGGAGAGTATGGAGCTGGAGACTGAGATTCGGAGTGCTTCCAGGGTGAGGGATTTCTTATACTTATAGAGGACCCCGATCTTTGTGTTTACCACTCTGATCAGGGAGTCTATGTGGTGTGTATAAGTGAGAGATACATCAATGGTGACTCCAAGGTGCTTGAACAAGTGCACCTGCTCAATCTACTCACCAGCCTTATTGGTGATTACGAGGGGATCATGCTTGTGTTTGTTGTAGGGGTTGGATTGTAGCATGGTCTTGGTTTTCTTGTAATTTAGTAGCAGCTTTTGCCTACTGAACCAGTCCTCGAATTTATTGAAAGAGTTCTGTAGTTCTGTTTGTAGGGCAACCTGAGAGGTGCTACTGCTCAGCAGTACAGAATTGTCCACTTACAGAATAAGTTTGGTGTCATAGGCTGTGGGTAGGTCATTTACAAAGAGGCTGAAAAGCAGGAGCCCTAGAATTGATCATTGAGGGACTCCTAGGAGTGAATCTCTGGAGCTGGATAATTTCTGCCTGATTTTGACTCGCTAGCTCCTATGTGTTAGGTAGTCTTTGAACCAATTCACGGCATTAGGTGCCACACCCAATGTTTGGAGCTGGAGTACTAGCAGAAGGTGGTTGACAGTGTCAAAGACTTTGGTGAGGTCAATGAAGATGGACCCCACCAATTTGCCTTCATCCAGGGCCTTGTGCACATAATGTATTCCAGCAATGCCATGCTGGTACTGTGTTTTTGCCTGAAACCATGTTGGTTTGGGCAGAGTAGATTGTACTTATTGAGGTATTCTGTGAGTTGACCTGCCACAATTTTTTCCAAAGCTTTGGATAGTGGGGAGAGGATAGATATTGGCCTGCAGTTTGACACCAGTGCCTTGTCACCATTCTTATGCACTGGAGTAACCAGGGCTTGCTTCCATACCTCTGGAAATTGAGCTAGGGCCAAGGATGTATTAAATAGCATTGTTATGAGCATGATAAGAACATCAAGGGTGAGAGATAGTAACTTCATGTCTAGTCCATCACTCCCCAATCTGGTTTTGCCTAGGACTTTCCTGACCATCATTAGGGCCTCCTTCACCATAACCTTCTTAAAGTAGAAGGCTGGGCGGTTAGTTATGAGCAGGCTGGCACAACCTTGGTCCTCCACAGGTAGAAGGGAGGCAGTACTGAGGACAGGTCTGTAAAGGCCTGGTTAAAGGCATCAGCAATGGCTAGCGGAACTGAGGAGAATGAGTTATTAATGTTGAGCATCTTAGGGTGCTGCTTTTGATCTTTACCAAGGATGATCTTGATGTTGTCCCAAAACCTCTTTCCATCTCCCCATACGTTGTTAAGCTGGGTCTTATGGAAATTGGCTTTTAAGAGCCTGATATGTTTGGTGCACCAATTTCTAGCCATTTTGTAGCCCTGTAGGTCATGCTTGCTGCCTGAGTTTAAGGATTTTTCCCAGAGGCAGTCCCTCTCCTTTAGGAGGGAGAGGAGCTTGCCATCAATCCAGCCGTTAACCTCCCCCTGAATTTTCCATTTTGTGCATGGTGCATAGATATCACAGTTGGAATTGAAGCCCTCAGTGAAAAAACTAAGGGCCTGGTCCAGTGTAGGTGCCTTGTTGATGGGGGACCAGTTGTAGGCAGACAGGGCCAATTTGAGGGATCCAAGTTTGCCTTTCCGCACAACCCTGCTCTCGATGAGGCAGGGTGGGCTTTTGGCAAGTTTAGTGGTCCATATAAAGGAGATTGGGGAGTGGTCACTCAGCACATCCGGGAGAACCCTGAGTTCAGAGAATCGAGTCGGTGAGCTAGCTAAGATCCAGTCAATGAGGGTGCTGGTACCAGCCTTGTAGTTCTGCCTGGTGGGGTGAGTTACGAGTTGCGTGAGATTGTGGGAGGTGATTAGATCTCTGGAGTGTATCACCTCCTTACATAGCCAATTAATATTAAAGCACTGGTCAAGATGAGTTCTGAGCTCTTTCTGTGTGAGCTAATTTCTTCCATAACAAGAGGAAGGCCTTCCTTGGCTTTCTTGGGGGGCAGGTAGGTTGTGGCGATGGTAAGGTTCTTGCCTTTTAGGCCGACTTGTATTTTTACCACTGGTAGCTCATAATCCTCCACAACTTTGGAGATGGGGAGGACGAAGCAACTCAGTGAGTTTCTGGCATATAGGAGGCAGCCGCCACCTTTCCTGCCTATTCTATCAAGTCAAAATGCTTGGAATCCTTCGATGGCCACCTCACCATCTTTGATCCTACCCGACAGCCAGGTTTCAGTTAGGCAGAGTATGTCAGGTGCATGGATTGTCATCCAAGCCCAGAGCTGGTTGAATTTGGCAGTTAGGCTGCAGATGTTTAGCGATGCTATCTTTAGGCCATTCACTGTATGGCCCCCCCTGCTCCTCAAGGTTGTTGGTCCAGGGTTTAGGTGAACACTGCCAGAGAGTAGCAGTAGTGGAAAGATAACCTTTCTGGCAGATAGGGTGATATTTATGTTCCCTCGTGTCTTCCATCGCCTGCACTTCAGGTGGGGGAGGTGTCAATATACCTGTGTTAAATTATGGGGAAAGCTAACCATTAAGGTTATGGTTTGGGAGGCTGGCTTGGCAATAACTGTGTATGGGAGGTACGGGAGGATAAAGAGCCTTTCGTTACCTGAAGTGGTAGTGGTCATGTGTATGCTTTTCTTCCAGCTTGCACCCAGTGAGGATTCAGAGTGGGGAGGTAGGGGTCCGAATTCGTATATGGTACCAGCAATGTCAAAAGAGGTAGTGAGGAGTAGTAGTAGGTGGTTGCACCCCATGGTAGTTTGTTTGGTGTTGCTGGCCTGCTTAACTGCTAGCTGGTTTATAGTTGAAAGGGTATATAGTCGAATTAGGGTGAGGTCCCTTACAATAGGGCAGATTAGAGCAGTAATTGAAATGAGTTAGATGGAAGTGGTTGGAGAAAAAGTTGAGAACAAATGTGTGATCCTATGGGTGAGACTGCTTTAAAAAGGGGTGGTGAGAAAGTTGGTCAAGTCAGGTATTGAAGACAGGGAGGCCAATAGCATGAAAATGTGCAGCAGTGGAGTGACCAATCAGCTGCTAGACTAAGGAAAGGGGCTGAGTTAGGGTCAATTTAATATTGTGAGGAGGTGGGCGAAACAATTCAGTCCAGAACACAGCACAGAAAGAGATTTCCCTGAGATCAGGAAGCGCCAGGTGCTGGAAAATCAGTCAAGAAGCAAAGCTGCCAATCAGTGCCTGGCTCCTCCACTGGGTGTCTAGTCAAAACAGTGGCATTCAAAACCACGAGTTTCGGAGGTCCAGTGCATACCTGAATCTGTCCGGGGGTCAGTCGGGTGGTCTGTTAGCTGTGGCCTGCTCGGAGAGAGCCAGGGCCACAGGAGCAGCTTGGGAAACCCACAGATGGGCTGTCTGTGGAACAAGGAGGGACACACAGAGGATTAAATATAGCTACAGTACAATAGCAAGCTCAGTAGGGGGCAGGCAATGGGGAAGGACAAAACATGAGGTAAAGAGGTGATAAATGCAGGGCGATTATTTAGAGTTAGAAGAGGAGTTAATGGGGGGGGGTCTGTGCTTTGGCACCAGGATATCTGAGAAGGACAACAGCAGCAGGGGGTGTAAGGGAAGGGTTTGTTGGTAAGGCAGAGAAGAAAGTAAGGTGTTTAGAGAGTCAGCATTACAAGTGGGGCAGAGAAATTAATGATTAGCAGAGTGACCAGTGTGGGGAAGGGGCAGGGTATGTCAGTAGAGCAGAAATGGAAAACTACAGCAGTCTTGCTCAGTAGCTAGGCCAAGCAGTCATACATCAGCTACTATACAATACAGTTTTTCCAGCACTAGATTGCACAACACTAAGTAACACCGAGAGGCTAGACTAGTGGCTTGTAATAGACTAGCTAAGCTGGCAGGTAAAGTAAAACCAATTGATGCATAACATACGTAAATTTCATTAACAAAAATTCAGTCCAGACCACAGCACAGAAAGAGATTTCCCTGAGATCAGGAAGTGCCAGGTGTTGGAAAATCAGCCAAGGAGCAAAGCTGCCAATCAGTACCTGGCTCCTCCACTGGGTGTCCAGTCAAAACAGCGGCATTCAAAATCACGAGTTTCAGAGGTCCGGTGTGTACCTGAATCTGTCCGGGGGTCAGTTGGGTGGTCTGATTTAGCTCCCACTTGTGATCCCTGACAGTGGTGTAGCTGAGACAGTCTTCCTGGACATTGCTGATACCCGGCACATAAACAGCAGTCAGGCAGAGGTCATGCTGGACTGCCCAATACCACACTAGCATTGCCTCTCAGCATAGAGGGTATAAGTGAGTACCTCCCTGTTTGTTCAAGTACCAGACCACAGACATACTGTTGGTCTGAACCAGGAGTGTTCCCAGACATAGAAGAGTCTGGATGGCCTGGAGAATATACAGCACTGCCCTCATTTCTAACACATTGATGTGTAGAGACGCTTCTAGCTGAGAGCATGTTCCCTGGGTCTGATGGTCTCTGAGGTGGATTCCCAGCCTTGACATGAAGTATTCATTGTTAGGGGCACAGTAGGAGCAGGGGATTGAATGAGAACCCCTGTAGAGAGATTGGACAACTCTTGCCTCCAAAGAAGATCCTACTTCATGTAGCCAGACACTAGGATCCTGTGGTCCAGGTTGTCCAGCCGCTGATCCCACTGGACATGAACAGTCCACTGGGTCACCCTCATATGCAGTCTGGCTAGAGAAACTGTAGGAATTGCAGCTGCCATCAACCTGAGAAGACAGAGGATCGACCGGGCTGTGGTCCAATGTGAGTTGGCCACTAATCTGGCCTGTTCCTGCAAGGTCTCCGCTCTGTCCAGTGGGAGGAAGGCCCTGCCCTAGACCATATCCAGCACTGCCCCAAATCAATTGTAGGTACTGAAAGGGGAGAGGTGGGACTTGGGATAGTTGACTGTTATTCCAAGTCTGGAAAAGAGGTCCAGGATGAAGGAGAGGGACTCCCTTAGATTCCCTTGTGATGGGGCTGACAGAAGCCAGTCTTCCAGATACAGACACAATTAGATCCATCTGCAGCATAGGGCCATGGCTACCACTGCTAGGCACTTGGTAAAAACCAGAGGTGCCAAGAACAGGGCAAAAGGGAGAGCCTTAAACTGGTAATGTCCCCCCTGGAAGGCATACTGAAGAAAGTGGCGGTGGGTCTGAAAGACAGGGATGTACAGGTAAGTATCCTGCACGTTCAGTGCACAAAGCCAATGGCCCTTGTGGAGCAGGGGTAGAAGTCTCTGGACGGTGAGCATGCGGAATCTCTAGTACTCGACGTACAAGTTGAGCATGCTGTGGTTCAAGATGGGACCTAGGTTGCCGGTCTTTTTGGGCACTAGGAAGAAATGGAAGTAGTACCCTCTTCCTATCTGTGCTGGAGCCATGGGCTCTATGGCTGACGTTTACAGAAGAGCCTGGATCTCATCCACTATCAAAGACAGGTGTCTTGGAGGATAATGGGATAGGCCTTGGGGTTGTCTGGAGGCCTGTCTAGGAACTCTATGGTGTGACCTCTTGCTATTAACTGAAGGCCGCAAGAGTCCATGGTTATGTCCTGCATCTCTGGAAGGGGGAAGGCAAATCTCACCCCCCCAACTGGTTCACCAGAGGATCTAAAGGAGGCGGGGGGGTTCCCCATGAGTCAGGAGGCCAAGGGGAGGGAGCTGGCAGCTCCCTCAGGGAGCTTCTGGGACTTGGCAGGGGGAGTAGGGGTTCCTGATGCTGGATACCAGCATTTGGCCTGGCGTTTCACAGGGGTCACTTTGGTCTGTAATCTCTGTTGCTGACGAAAAGGCTGTTTGCCTTTGTAACCCCCTCAGGACATAAAGCGGACTTCGCAGATGGATTTACTGCTGTCCTACAATTCAGTGATAATATCTTTGGCGTCACCTCCTAATAACACAGATCCCCTGATAGAGACATCCACAATGGAGGTCTGGATGTCATGTGCCAGACCAGCAATTCTCAGCCACAAATGTCACCTAATGCAGACAGCAGTAGCTGCGGTGCAAGCAACTGAGTCTACTGTGTCATAAGTGGCCAGGAGGGCATGATGACAGAAGATTTTAGCCATTCTCACTGAATTGGCTATCTTGGCCTTAAGCTCCTGGTCCTGGATAGCTTACAACTTGGACTAAAGTGAGGCCAGGGAAGATTTCTGGTAGGAAACCATATGAGCCACATGATTAAGGGATCTAAGGGTGAAAGTGGAGGAGGAATGGATCTTGCGACTGAAATTGTCCAGCTGCTTAGGCTCCTTATCAGGAGGAAACATGCTCAAATGTTTAGGTTTAGAGTTCAGTTGTGGGCAGCTGTAATAACAACTGAGTCTGCATTAGGATGGTCTGTAAGGTGCATGACCCCATCTGGGGAGTGGTACATCCTGTCTACCTTTTTTGAAACAGCCAGAATGGAGGAAGGCTGTTGCCAGATAGTAGATGTCAGGTCTTCATGGGGCCCAGTCCAAGGCAGTATGGGCATAGGAGCTGTCAGTCATGTCGAGATGCTCTGCAAGCCTTTTCCAGTTTGGATCCTGTTCCTGGACAGCCAAGTCACAGGCATTTTGTATAGTTATGAGGAGTTCTGCAAAGGAAGGGTCCTCCGGAGGGACTTCAGGGACTCCTTAGGCTGAGGCTTTATAGGTGTATGCGTACCAGAGCTGGAGGATGAGTCAGAGTCAGAGCCCAAAGAGTGCCTGCTGGGGGTCTCAACCATTTTTAGAGGAGTGTCCTGGAATTTATCCATGGCCTGGATATCAGCCTGAGGCTGCTGTGGAGGCAGAGGCAGAGGATGAGGCAGAGGAGGAGGAGGAGGAGGAGGTGGTGGAGGAGGGGGCTGGTATATTGGCTAGCCCGGCATCTGATATTGAGGGTATCCATGAGCCTGATAGGATTAGGAAAATCCATAAGGAGCATACCCTTGATTAGATATAGCCCAGTGTCTGGTACCCTGGTACATGATGGGGTTGATAACCAGGCATTGGATACCCTGGGGAAGGGTACATTGGGTATTGTAGGGGTGGATAGCCCAGAACATTGCCCATAGGTCCAGCCAGAAGTGGAGCTGAATTTCCAGCAGAAGGTTGCGCCAAAGGCCTGGCAGGAGGTTCAGAAGGACCAGGCATCGGCCCCACAGGGACATTTGAAGAGGCTGGCTCCGGATCAGGCACAGGAATGTCAGGTGCTTGAAGATTCAGTGCTTGGGGGCCTGATGGAAGACCATCCAGTGTTTGAGGAATGGCCGGAGTGCCAGACATACCCTGACCAAGAGAAGGGTCACTTGGCATGGGGGTGTGAGTAGAATCTGATGGAAGGCCCGCCGTCATCTGGTGAGCCAAAGTCCAAGATGGCAGAACCTGGTTGTACAAGGGGGCTTGGGTTGAGGAGGTCTTGACAGAAGGTCCCCGGAGGGAATAAGAATAGGCCCAGTGGGAGAACCAGGATGACACTGACCCGGTGAAGGAAGGAGAACCTCCAGATTAGTGCCCACCTCCAGCTCTTGATCTTTAGGCAAGCCCAGGGGGTCCAGTTGGGTCAGTGGGAGTGAAGAACTCTCTAAAGATTATTGTATGTCTGGCAGCTAGCTCAACTCGATGTCAAGGGTATCCTGCGACCCTGATGGGAGAGCCTCAGCTGTGCAGTCCCCACAGGAACCGGGGAGCGACTTAGCCTGGGCCATGCAGACAGTCACGGAGCTGGAGTACAGCTTAGTGGCTGTAATCATGTACTCCTCAGTGGATCTAGGGAGTGACTTATTGACCTGGCTGCTGGTGACAGACCCTGAAGAAGATATGGGTCTAAAGAGCACAATAGGGGTTCCGTTATCCAAGAAAAGCCCTAAATGCTCCGTGAGTAAAGCAGGCAGGGAGGCTGTGGTCTGATCCACCAGAGTGGCAGAAGACATGGCAGTAGGTAAATTTACCAAAGTGGAGGTCCCTCTAGTGTTAGTAATACCTGATGGTCACTGCCAAGTGGATGGAGACCTATCCTGGTCTCGGGATTTTTCCAGCAGATTCTGCAGCTCCTTTTCCATCAAAGCTAGATGCTCCTCCAGCAAGTGGGTTTTGAACTTTTTTCTGGTGCCTAATCTGCATGCCCTGGTTGAAGGCTTGGCGGGCCGGACAGTCCTTGACCCAGTGTTTGGGGCCTAGGCAGATCACACAGCGAGCCTGCTAGTCCACATGCAGGATCTAGGTGCCACAGGACTTACACTTCTTCTTTTCAATGCATCACCCAACTGCTCATGAATAGGCCAGTGGACAAACCAGGAACAGTCTGACCCAGTGAAGGAGGGGAACTTCCTGATTAGTGCCCACCTCAGGCTCTTGATCCTCAGGCAAGCTCGGAGGGTCCAGTTGGGTCAGTGGGAGCAAGGAACCCTCTAAAGACTGTTGCATATCCAGCAGCTGGCTCAACTCGACATTGGGGGTATCCTGCGACCCCCGATGGGAGATCCTCAGTTGTGCAGTCCCCTGAGAAACTGGGGAGTGACTTATCAGCTGCAGCTGTGCAGACGGCAGAAGAGCTAATATCCGACTTATTGGCCTGGGCCATGCAGACAACAGTGGAGATGGAGTCCAGCTTACCAGCTGCGACCGTGTGCTCCTCAGTGGGGCCGGGAGTGACCCATCGACCTGGCTGCTAGTGACAGACCCTGAAGGAGACATGGGCCTAAGGAGCACAATAGGCATTCCATCATCCAAGAAGAGCCCCAACTGCACTGTGAGTAAAGCAGGCAGGGTGGCTGTGGTCTGATTTGCCAGAGTGGTAGGAAAGCTGGCAGTAGGGGTACTTAATGAAATGGAGGCCCCTCCGGTGTCAGTGGCGCCCGATGGTTGCCATCAAGTGGATGGAGACCTATCCCAGTTTTGGTGCCTCTCCTTGTCCTTTTTCTTCTTTTTGGGTTCTGGCATTGGAGAAGAAGATTTTTCCGGCAGATTCTGCAGCTCCTTTTCCATCAAAGCTAGGTGCTCCACAGCAAGTGCTTTGATCGTTTTCTGGTGCCTAATCTGTGTGGCCTGGTTGAAGGATTGGCAGGCTGCACAGTCCTTGACCTGGTGTTTGGGGCCTAGGCAGATCACGCAGCAGGAATGCTCATCCACATGCACAATCTGGGTGCCGCAGGACTTGCACTTCTTTTCAACGCATCACCCAACTGTTCATGTTCCTGAATTGTACCTTCAACTATATCCCATGCTGTAAATTTGTCACTGTTATTTATTTGCTTCCCCTTTCTTCTGCATATCCTTCAAGATCTCTGTATTTGACCTGTTTATTTTAGACCTGTTTATACTGTATTTTACTATGTAATTGTTTGACCTGATGTTCTGTTCTCTTTTTATGCTTAACTGGACATTTGTGTAAATGGGCATTTTTGCTCACATACCATTCAGTATAAAACAAAGATTGGCTAATTGATTAAACACTGGATTGACAGACCTGAACCACAGCAGTTCTGTAAAAATCCAAACTGGCCGTACTGGGTGCAACTTGTACAAATACTGCTGGTCTGGTCTGGGCTTGTAATCTGGTTTTTACCCATACCCCACTGAATGTGGCTTAGTGTCATACTGTACAGATGGAAGCAGAGTCTAACCCATTGAAAGTTGAAGTTTCAGAAAACCATCATGCTAAAAATACCAAGACTTACTCAATTCCTGATGATCCCTCACCCCCAAGTCACACTTAGTCCTCTAAATAAGTGATGTTCAAATATTGGTGCCTCTGCATCCACACCATTGAGCTTTTAATGTCATCATGCCTCTTCTGCTGCCATGAGCTCCCCATCCATGAAGTCCCATTCTGCTTGTGGCAGCCCCCACCCCTAAACCAGGTAATTTTCCAAGGAGCAGCTCTTTGCACCACATCATCTAAATTATCGCTAAACTCCTTATTTTTAAACATTTTGTTGAGAAATGTTTGTTTTAGTATATCCATGGTCAGAAAAAATAAATTTGTAAAAGAAACCAAAGCCCCCATTTATCAGTTCATTTAATCACAGTACAGCATGTTATAAACTGATTAGGTTCTATAGGTAACCTAAGTCAAACAGAAATTAGACACACACATGCCTACCTATTTGCAAGTGAAGCAAATGTGGTTACTATCATTCAGTTGTAAACACCTATAGTCACAAATTGCAGGTTAAGAACATTCAATAGAACATAAACAGTAGCTCAGAACTGCCTGCTTGAGAAAATGAAGTGGGTGTATTATTTGGAAACGGGCATCACTGGTACTCTTTGCTATGGAATGTCCTGCAAAGCAGCAGAATGACTGCTCTTAAGATGGTGGTATCAAATGGCTTAATGAGGTGTTAATAGGGGCTGAGGGCACAGCAGAGCTTGTTTGTTATGCAGAAAGCTCCAGGAAGTGTTTAACCCATTCTACTTCCAATAGCTTTCTATGATGTATGTACTATCCATTGGTAATCTGATACAGAATGACTGCCAGAAGATAAAGAGATAACGTTCTGTGGGCTCAATTAACTTCTCAAGCCAAAGGAAAAATAGTGCTCAACAGCTTCCTATACACACAGGCAGTGTAGTAATGCGGCTTCAGCAGAGGAATCTCTGTGAATCCGGGCCACCGGACAGAGGGGTTGGGGGGCTGGTCAGCCTTCCAGAATCTATCTGGGAGACACCCAGCTTCTTTCCTCTGAATGGGTGTGAGACCTGGGGGTGATCCTTGATGATGAATTGACATTTCAATCTCAGGGGTCGGCAGTAATCAAGTCCTCTTTCTACCATCTGAGGAACATCGCCAGGATCAAGCACCTAGTTCCATCCGGTGACCTCCCAAGATTGATCCATGCCTTTGTGACCTTGTGCCTTGATTACTGCACCTTCCTGTACCTAGGGCTCCTGGGGGTTGATATCCACTGCTTGCTGCTAGTGCAGAATGCTGCTGCCTGGTTGTTGACGGGGACTCCCCGGGTATGTCACATCACACTGGTGCAGCACGAACTGCACTGGCTGCCTGTTTAGTGGTGGATCACCTTCAAGGTCAGGCTTCTGACCTATAAAGCCCTACACAGACAGGGCCTGGACTGTTTGAAAGAGCTCCTGTCCCCCTAATGCCCCTGGCAACTGCTCCCGCTCAGCTGACAAGGGGTTGCTGGAGATTCCTAGGGTATCCTTGAAAACGTCAGGGGCCCGTGCATTTGTGTATGTGGCCGCAGCCCTGCGGAAATCTCTACCTCATCAGTTACAGGAGTGCATGACCATGGAGGGCTTCAAGAAGACCCTAAAGACCGACTTATGGCGCCAAGCTTTTATAAATTGATTTTAGCCCTGTACTTATTTTTTTCTACTGTGATTTTATTGTGTTATCTATTCTTGCTGTACAGTGCCTTGATAGCTGAAAGGCGCTATATAAATTAAGATACTATTATTATTAACACTCTCTCATGTTGTTTGGTAGCAAAAATGATATCAGCCCTTTTCTGAATGCAAAATGTCTAGTGGGCTATGCCCACAGCCATAAAAAGGGGGGGGTGCATGTTCTACATCTCCAACAGATTCTCCTTTGCTGCACACACTCACAGCACTGATTTTGCACATCTTGAAACCCTCTCAATCCACCTCCTTTTGGGCCCAAATAAAACCCTCACCCTCACCACCACCAATCTCCCCCTGGGAACTCCACACTCCAACCTAGAGGCTCTGCTTGCCCTCAAACACTCTCTCCCACTAAATAGAGAGTGGATCCTCCTTGGGGATGGTAACATTAATTGGGACTCTAGCCTTGCAGACACCACCAAAGCATGCATTGCAAACCTAGGTCTCCAACAGCTCATCTCCTCACCCACTAGATCCAACTATAAAACTGGCACTCAGTCACTTATTGACTGGATTGTAGTCACTCACCCCTTCAGCATCACAGACTCCAACGTGCTGCCTAACTGCATCAGCAATCATTGTGCCATCTTTTGTCTTTGGTTGGCCCGCATACCTACCCCCCCCCCACAAATTCATTTTCACCAGGAGACTAACCGATCGGAACATCGAGTTAATCACTCATGATCTCAGTCTAGCCAACTGATCCTTCACCGAGAAACCAGATGACTGTGACTCTATCCTCAACCAATTCTCCAAGACTCTTGTTAGCATCTGTAACAAGCATGCTCACATTAAAATCTAATAGCAGTCTGCTGCCAGCTGAACAGGGAGGTGAGGGCTTCACCTCTGATGGTAGGAGCTTCCCACCCCAAAAGGAACAAAGGACTCACTGCGCATGGTGGGGTTGAGGTACCGGCATTCTGCTTTGAGCCAGGTGGTCCTCCCCTACTACCCACAAGGATCATCTTTCTTCTTTTCTCTGATCTGGAGCCTGTCATCAGAATCCTAGCAAGCCGCTAGAAGTGAATTTCCCCTGCTTCAGTGCAGGAGCGCACTTGCAGAATAGAACTTTGGCCAAGTAATGCAAAGATCATCTTGCTTGTGCACCTGATTGTTTGGAGTGGAGAACTTAGGGTCTAACCCATGAACTGGTACCTTAACGCAGCCTCATCCACTACATTCACTCACCGGGAGCTGCTAACTTGAGGGGTGAACCTGGGGACAATTTTCATCCCACCCACCCCATTCCCTCCTCCCAGTAAATGCTCTCAGGCCATGCCCCATTGTTTCTGCACTATTTGTTATACCAGTCCTTGCCCACCAATCACAGAGGAGGACAACTGCACTAGCTATCCGATTGTACTGCAGCCACCATATAATGGTAAAAAACAGCCCTGTTAGAATTAGGTGTCATGAAGTTCCTTATCTGATAATGTACTAGGTTCTATGTCTAATGCCACACTGCTAAGGGTCCTGTCAATTCTTGTATAACTGCAAATAGATGCATAGCCTGTACAGGACTGCGAAGCATAATAGCTGTTTTCTTGCACAAGCTAATTGGTGAATACTTTCTCTAGAGACAGTCTGTACTGCGTAGTGTAGCGTCACTTAAATAAGGTTTCTAGAAACTTTCTGTATACCTGCCAACATGAGTATAATTTCTCTAAACCCCAGCCTGTCAGGTCTGGAAGTGTTAATCTATTAAGGAAAGGTATAATGGAGGAATTGATTGTACAGCGTAAGTATTACTCTGCATCATAATTCTCTAGCAACTGTCTGCATATGGCTGAATAAGGTACTATAGTAGTGCTGGTTATACCAACCAGAAATAGATTGCCAAGGAATTGATGTGGCACTTCTCACCTAATTTTAATGCACATTTATTTATTTGATGTATCGGTTTACAACCTTTGAGCTAGAGGCTCATTTACAAAGGTACCTCATCACATGCAAGACAGATGGTAATACAGAACACGGTATAACAACAATTACATTAAGCATGTGTTACAGACATTTGTCACAGACATTATCTACAGCATTTAGATGTAGATATTTTCAGATGTTATTTATAATATTTGGATGACGATATTTACAACATAACAGCAGAATACATTAAAACTTGAGAAAGCATCTAAACATAGTAGTCAGTCCTATTCACGGGTTTGGTGTTATTGAGCAGAGGTTGCAATCCATAATGGACTTTGTCAGAGAATTTGGATCAGAGTGGGTGTGAGAGTGAAATATTAGTAGCAGTTACAGGAGCGGATATTGAAGAGGTGGTTGCGAAGAGTGGTTTTGAAGTGGGTGATCTTGGGTGCACTAGTGATGGTGCTTGGGAGTGCATTAAACCATGTGGGGCCCTGTGGTGGAAAGATCTCTGGGCAAGGGAGGTTTTTACCCTGGGCACAACCTGAGGAGCTTTCTCTGAGTTGCGGGTGAAGATAGTGGGGGTTGCAGGATGAAGAGAGGCGGTGACCCGGGGAGTCTGAGCAGTATTTTCTTGGACAGTAAGCAGGTATCTCACAGCACATGTCTCTCTGGTGACTGTAAGTCTGAAAACGCAAACTTCCCCTTAGATCTGCAACTACCTCTAGATCTTTACCTCATTTCTTCCTAGGTCCAGACAGCTTCTAAGGTTAATTTAACAACTGGAAGCAATATACTCATAGGCAACCAACGATTTGGGACCTCCAGTTCCAACTAGTTTCACCACCTAGCTTCCTACAGGATCAGGACAGATAGCCAGTGATTCTCAACCCCTAAGTGCCTATCACCTGAATTATAACTCTGTCACTGGCAGGATTCTGCTGCAAAGTAAAACCCAAAGGATAAACAGTCAGTAGGTAACCCCAACCAGAATCTGTCAGCTACTGCTCTTATAAGATGGTCCTGGAGAGCTTTCCCTAGGCCTAGGCATTTTCCACCTCAAATCTCATAGACCCAACAAGCCACTGGCATTCTCTCTAAATAGGGGCATACTCCTGGCTATTCTCTACATACTGTCCCTCCTCTGGGTGGACAGGAGCATAGAACACGGATACTCTGACTCCAGGGGGCCTCAACACAAAGACCCCTCTCCTAACAGACACTACAACTGGACCTCTCCCACTAGCACAAATACCCTTCTGTTAGCCCATGAGCTGGTAAGAAAGGGTGCATTCTACAAGTTACTCCATGCCACTTGTAGGAGTCTCCACAACTTTTCTATCCCACCAATCAGCCCAACATTACTATGCCTTCTTGCTCTTCTCCTGCTTCAGGCAGGAGATGTACAGCCTAATCTGGGCCCTCCCATAGCTAATCACTTAATTTCCTCCCCCCAGTACCCTTATTGGACATCCTCCAAGGGTCTAAGGATTGTGCATTTGAATGTCTGTAGCCTCAGACCAAAAATTCAAGAGGTACAAGTCTGGCTTGACCTCTACAAGCTAGATATCCTTGCTATCTCGGAGACCTGGCTCAAGATCCACATCCTTGATCATGAGATCAAGGTCCTAGGATATAACACCTTCCGTAAGGATAGGTTGAGCAAGAGAGGTGGCGGGGTGCTAATTTACATGAAGGACACCCTCACGGCATCGCAACTAAAACTGAACCCTGGAAATGGCCAGGAAGAGAAATCTATTTTCATCCATCTAACCCTTGGTCATGCTAAGCACCTCACCCTTGGCTGTGTCTATAACCCTCTTAAGACTGCTCTTCAGGCTTTGGAGTGTATTACTAAAACTGTAGACAAAGTAGTATCCACCAAACTACTAATCCTGGGAGAGTTCAACCTTAACTGGGCCTCAGACCCCAACAAAGTCCTCTCAGCAGCAATCCATGAGGCTAACCTGGCACAGGTTATCTCAGAACCAATCAGGCTTAATCACAAAACTGGGAACCACGCCATCCTGGATTGGGCTCTGGTTTCTAATCCCCCCAACATCCAGAAAGCTGGATTAATGACTGATGCTCTTAGTGACCATTCCCCTATATTCTGCAGCTGGAAGAATAGAGCACCAAAGGTTCCACCTAGGAAAATTACCGCCCAAGACTACTCAAGTTTCATAACAGCAAAACTGAATAACTATCTGAGTAACCTGGACTGGAGTCCTATCAGGCTCCTCCCTACTGTGGAGGAGGCCTTGGAATTCTTCCATGATACACTCCTCAAGGCGGCTTCCCTAGTTGTCCCTCTGAAGAAACTCAGGGCAAAGGGAAGTTGCTAAAGGTGGATCTCCCACCCGTTAAAATCTATGATGAATAGACAAGATAAGGCTTGGAAGAAGTTCCGGCTGTCTGCTCACCCAGCTGAGCTGGTGACTTATAAATCACTAAGAAATAAGTGTAAGAGGTCCATCAAACTTGCGAAAAAGGAGTATGTTACACAACTACAACAAACCAACCAAGGCAACCCCAAGCTCTTCTGGTCCCATATCAATGAACTACTGTACTTACGGACCACTCCAAGGAGGCAATGGGCCCAAAAGAGATTAACAGGCAGCCTGAAAGTGATGGTCAGACTATTGCCTCAGAAATAAACCACCTTTTCACTAACTTCGAAGAATATAAGATAGGCCTGCCTCTTCCTACACAGGCACTGAACACTGATGAACCACTTTGCCTAAATAGACCCCACTTTCACCCGAGACTTGTCAAGGCCAAAGAGGTCCTCCCTTTTCTAAAGGCTCTTAAAATCAAAGGCTCAGGAGGTTCGGATGGTATTAGTCCCAGGTTACTAACGGAGGGAGCCCAGTCCCTTGCTAGACCTCTGACCTGGCTTATCAACAGATCCCTACTGGAAGGAACTGTTCCTCACCAGTGGAAGCAGGCTCATGTTGTCCCTATTCATAAGAGTGGCAATAGGGAACTTATCAGCACTTGCAGGCCCATCTCCCTGCTATGCACTCTTGTGAAACTGCAAGAAAGGCTAGTTTATGGGCAACTGAGGGACAGCCTGGAGGCCCACCAGCTCCTTGCCCCCTCTCAACATGGTTTCCGGACAAACTATGGCGCTGACTCTGCCCTAACCATTCTAACAGTTGATGTACTCAGTGCAGTGGACACAGGTAAGCCTATGGGCGCTATCTTTATTGACCTGTCCAAGACTTTTGACCTTGTGGACCATAACCTCCTGCTAACAAAGCTTGCAAATATAGGTCTCAATCCCCACTCCCTTCAGTGGTTCAAGAGCTACCTATCAGATCACTCTCAGAGGGTTATCTGGAAGGGTGAGCTGTCGGATCCTCTACCTATTAAAGAGAGTGTACCTCAGGGCTCAATTCTCGGTCCCCTCTTGTTCTCTCTCTTTACAAACGACCTCAACCGTCACTGCAGGGACAGCTCTGTGGTTCAATATGCAGATGACATGGTAGTCTACCGCTCTTTGGAAAATCTGCCTGAACTTGGTCCTCTCCTCCAGGTTGACCTAAAGGTACTGGAGACCTGGCTTACATCCAACAGAATGGTCCTTAATGCAGGCAAAATGAAAGCTATGCTGTTTGGTCCTAGATCCCTCGGGCAGGACAGGTCCAATATCCTTCAGCTTAACTCTCTAGCTGGAAAAAGTATAAATGTGGTGGACACCATACAGTACCTTGGGCTAAAAATTGACCAAAGGCTCACCTTTAAGTCCCATGTAAACCAAGTAACCATGACCATCCACAGTAAACTTGGCACCTTGTACCGACTAAAAGACCAGCTTATCCCGGGGGCTAGGCTGGCAATTGCCTCCAGTGTCCTGCTCCCTACTCTTATGTACACTGCCCCAGTACTACAGGGCACACCTAAGCAAGAGTTCGACTGGCTACAGGTACTGTACAATAAGGTCATGCGGTTTGCTACTCAGGATCATTCAAGAAGTCACTCCTGCGCTATGCTTGCTCAGCTGCAGTGGCCTTCCTTTGCTTCTCGACTTCAGTATCCCCTACTCTGTCTTGCATTTAAAATACTGAGTCCGGCTGCTCCCACTAGCCTAAAAGGGAACATCTCTCTCAAGCACAATTCTGATGTGCTCTGGACCTCGGGGCGGATGCTACTTGAAACCCCCAGAATTAGGATAAATGCTGGTGGCAGATCCTTCTCCTCTACAGCCCCCTACTTGTGGAATAACCTTCCACCCTCTGTACAAGAAGCCTCCTCTATCAAATTTTCACACTAGGCTCAAGGCCCACATGATTGAGATCAGCACTTGTCACTGTCAAGGTATAGGGTAGTCTTCCCCCAGTCCATTAAGCAATGCCTACCATCCCCCTCTTAGTCATACAAACAGGCAATCAAGGCTTGACCTTGTCTCAAACAGTCATTTCTCATATGTCGATTAAGGTTCTGACCTACTGACTCACTGTGTAACTCTGTTATTGTTTTTTTCTGTAACCTGGTTAGTAAATGTTCTTCTCTCTAAAATGTTGTACCTGACTAAATGTCTTTGTACTGCATCTCGGGTCATCCCTGAAAAAGGGACCTTCAGGGCTCAGTGGTCCTACCCGGAAAACAAAATTTAATAAATAAATAAATAAAAGAATTAGAACCAGGGGTCTAACTAACAAATGAATCTCTCCTAATATTATCAAACTCATGAGAATCAGGGACAAAGCCTGGGCCCGTTACCGAAAGCACAGAGACCCAGCCCAGCTCTCCCACTACAAGTCACTATGAAACAAGTGTAAATCAGCTGTAAGAAAGGCAAAAATAAACTTCCTACTGGATAAACAACTCGGTGAATCCTCAAATCCCTGTCAGCTTTGGGTACCCTCAATTCACTGCTTGGCAAGACCAAAAATTCGGATCCCATTACATTGTATCATGGTGACAAATAGACCAATGACCCAACCGAAGTAGTGAACATCTTCAACATGTTTTTTGGCAACCTTGAAAAACACATTCCCACTCACTCCTCTCCTCTGCCTACCCCTCCCCACCACCACTACCACCCCTGCACAAACCCCTCTGTTAGACCTTTCCCCAGTTTCTACTTTATTTTATTTTTGCAGCTGGCCACTCCACTATTCAGCTCCAGCCTGAGCACCTGCCTCGCTCCCCTATTGCTTTACTGCCGCAGATACCCCCTGGCTTACCCCCCAGGGTGAGGCTACAGCAATGTATCAGGCCCTTCTATGATGGGAGAAGGTGTCAGCGTGAACCCACTACTGACATTGCCTCCCTTCCCCCCCCAGGTGGGGTTCAGGGCCAGGTAATGCCGCAGAGCCGTAGTTGGCTGGCAAGGAGGCAGAGAGCCATAGAGGCGAAGTGCCATGGCAGGTGTCATCCTTGGTGGCCAGCAATTTGTCTGAGCTGCCCCAGGGGTGGGGACATGCAACACCATCCAGCGTCCACCCTGCCCCTCTAGTGTGCAGGCACCAGTCACCTGTGGTTCCCCCAGCCTCCACCAAGGGTCCATCAAGCACCTGACACTCTACCCCTCCCTCCCCCCCGGAGGTGGAGAGCAGTCCATGGGATGCTCAGTCCTTCTCCCTCGGTTGGCCCTCCGAATCCTCGGGTCCATTTCTGAACCCGGGTCATCGGCATCACAAGTGAAAATACAACTGCTGTGCTGGTGGGTCAGCCTCCAATTTCTGCTTTAAAGCACTAAAACCTGCAGACACCATCAAGCTCATCCATAGGAACAACCCCAAACCCAGCAATGGCACTGACGGCATCGATTATAAAATTATGAAACTCCATCAGTGCCTTGATGGTCCCCATCACCAATCTTCTCAACTGCTCCCTCTGCTCCAGCCAATTCCCTACCACCTGGAAAACTGCTACTATCAGGCCACTTTTCAAGTCCGGGTCCAGAAATGAAGTTGGAAACTGCCATCCTATTTCCCTTCTCGCTCCTGTCTCAAAAATTATTGAGAAAGTAGTGCATACTCAACTTACCTCCTTCCCTGAATCTGGCAACCTACTGTCTTGTGCCCAGCATGGGTTCAGATCCAGACACAGCAGTGATACAGTCCTTGTCAGGTTCACCGACAACATCCTCACTGCTAATGTCAAAGGCCAGTACACCGGCTCTGTCTTTGTTGACCTGACTAAGGCGTTCTACCTCATAAATCATGCACTGTTCCTTAACACTTTAAGAGGAATATATCTCTCTGAAAATGCCATTAAGTGGGTCAGCAGCTACCTCTCCAGGAGATCCTATATAACCTTAATTGAAGGCCTCCTCTCTACTGAATGTCTGATTAAATATGGGGTCCCCCAAGAATCAATTTTAGGCCCCCTTCTTTTTTCACTCGTCATAAACAACCTCCCCTTTATCTGCCTTTCTACTCAACTTGTCCTCCACGCCAATGATGCGGCTCTGTACTACAGCAACAAAAAACCTGCCACCATGTTCCACAATCTGCAGTCTGATTTTAAGAGGCTGCATTTCTGGTTCTCCAGTAAAGGCTCAGTCCTCAATTCCAAGAAGACCAAGTTCATGATCTTCTCAGGCCCTAGGAAAGCCCCTGTCTCGGCCTTAAACTATTTGACAACTTCAATAACCTCATCGAACAAGTATCTGAATTTAAATGCCTGGGTCTCCACCTTGACCCCCTCCTCTCCTACAATCTCCACATTAGCAACCTCATTAAGAAGGTCCATGTTAGGCTTGGTCTTCTATACAGAATTAGAATGTTCCTGATCCCCGCATCCATATTTTATCTAGTCAGCTCTCTACTCCTGCCTCTTATTGACTATGAGTTGAAGGAAGATTTCAACTAAAGATGCTCTCCTTCCTCCACAAGGTATCCCTCAATATTCTTCCCCATAATGTTAACTCCCTATTCCCATTCACAGCCCCTGGGCAGAGGACCAGGAGTGCCTCCAGTCTGGTCTTCAACACCCCTTTTTACAGGACTAAACAGGCCCAGAACTCGATCAACTACAGGGGCAGTAAGCTGTACAGCAATCTGCCCCCAAATTCCAGGCCTGCGGATCAGTGTACTCTTTTAGCACCTCCCTCAAAAACCACCTCCTCGAATCATCCACCTGCCGCTGCCCTGGTAGGCCCCCACCTTGGTCCTCTCACTAAATCCAGTGGTATACTTCTCCATAATGCCAGCACTTTACCCAACCTCTCAGCCCTAAACTCTTGGGTCCAAACATGGCCCATCTCTGCCTGACTTTTTCAGGTATACACTCCAGCTTCAAATCATCCCTCTCCAATTAGCTCTACTGTTCTCTTGACGTCACCAATCACCTCATTCCACCTAGTTTTCTGTCTGCGAACACTATTTTCTCCTATTGCCTGTTGTCTGCTGATTGCACCCATTGTTAATACCGTAGTAAATATGACAATATGCTACTGTAATACTACCATTGTAAAAAACAATGTACATATACTTCTGTAATTCTACCATTGTAAAAAAACAATGTACATGCTTTGTATTACCTTTTGTCTTTCTTACTATTATCTGTTTTTGTTTTCCAACACTGGATGTTTGTGAAAATGGGCATTTTTGCTCACATACTTTCCAGTATATAAATAAATTGATTGGTTGATTGATTGATTGATTGATAGATAGATATGCACTACTGGGATCACCTAACTCAGAGTGGTAGTAGACATACTTAGATTATGAGTATTCCTCTAATATGGCCCAAGTTGCCTAGGGCTCCCCCAATACCACACTCTAGTGCCATGTCATGAAGTGCATGCTTCTCTTCTAGCAGCCTACTGTAGACAGCATCAGGTATGATGAATGCCATCTGGTACTGCTCTCCTGTACCAAGCAATGTTGAGACAGACCAAGGCACTGCACCTGTCTTGGCTGGTTAGTTGCCTTTATAGAGTGATGAAAATGACCACATATGGAGTGTGCTGTGAAGACAGTCTTCCTAGTCTCAGTACTGTGATATAGTGCAAATGTGTCTACCAGATTCAAGGTGTATGCAAAGCAACAAATGCTGACACAATTTCCATCGCCAGCTGCTTTCGCCATATTTGCCCCATTATCCGTGTTGAAAAATCAACATGTAGATTGGTACTAGATGTCCATGCATGCAGCATGTCTTCAATGAATCCCAGTATGTTCAGTGACATGTGATCTTTCTCCATTAGCACAACATTTAGAAAACCAGACCTGGTGTGACTGTCAGATTGTGGAGGGATGAAGAGAGAGCCAGTGATACAGGGAAAGAAGGAGAAATCCACACCAGGAGACATAAGGTTTTGCACACACCAGTGTATGATCAAGGAGAGATATGCATGAATGGAATTTATACTGCTCCAGATGTCTGAAGTGCAGTAGCAGATTCCACCCACAGCTTCCAGGAGTAGCATGGCAATTGCTATTTTCACACCCTCATTTATCTTTGGCACCATGATGCATGAAAATGTGGAATGTGATGGGAGCTGGTACCATGGTTGCAAGTGCTGCAGAAGTCTGCAAAAGTCAGTGTCTTCCACAACTGAAAAAGGTTGCAGATTCAATGCCATCATTTCACCTATGAGCAGTGTGATGTGCTGAGCTGTTGGATGGGATTAGTGGCACTTAGTTCTGGCCCGAAACACTTCCACAATTGGCATTGACAGTGGATGAGGGCATGTTCCACACTTGCCAGATGGTGTGCAAATAGCAGGGGACTGATGTATTGCTGGAGTGCTGGGGATGTATGGAGGACTTTCTGGTGCCGAGCGAGATGTAGAGTACAGCAGCATCTTTTCAGAAGCAGAATGTTCTGTGGCATTGCCAGTGTCACCAGCACCACTGCTTGCATCAGTACTATGAGATGGGTCTGATGGGAACCACAGGCATAGACCCTGATGCTTTTAAAACCTGGGGATATTTTTACCTTTAGGTGGTTCATTATGGAGATGGTTGTTAAATTTGCCACAGATTCCCCTGCTGGTAGTCATACTGCACAGTATGAACACTGCCTTTCTGTTATCTTATTTTAGTAGCATGAAATGTAACCATACCATGCTCTTATTGCTCCTCACACCACTCATGCAGCTAGTATCAACAATACTACCACTACTCTTTTAGCTCCCCACTAGCCTTTCTTGTTTGGACCTGAATCTGTGGGAATTTCCCTGTCACCACTGGTGCCCCTGCATTTGCTCTGCTTGGCTGTTCAGGCTGGGATGGAGCATGTTGAACAAAGGGCAGAAGGGTAGCTTGCTGATAATTTTGTAGGAGAAAGAAGTCATCTCCTTCTTTCTCCTGCCACTGTGACCTTCAGAAGTTGAGCTTTTTTGGCCATACCAACTTTCTTGCATTATGGCTTTCAAGGTACGTCCCATACTCTGCCTCATCATCAAAGCTACCTAGGTTAGCCTCCTCAGGAGATGCATCAGTGGACAAATCTCCTGTTAGAAAGTACTCAGACCCACAGAGTGCCTTCTCATCATCTGCATTGACAATTTCTACAGTTCTGAAAACAGGCCAAGAAACAAGAAGTATCCAAGTAGGGGTGGACACGGTGGAGGAAATAGTTTTGCAACCGGCTGCGACCTCAGTATTAGCAGTGGCTGGTGTCACCATAGCAGTACTTGTGGTTGCCAATGTTACAGTGGCAAGTGTGCTTTCAGTTCCAGTGGCAGGAATGGGCTGGGTCACCATGACAGGAGTGGTCTCAGTCACAGTAGCAGGAGTGGTCTGAGTCACAGTGACAGGAATGGTCTGGGTCACAGTGGTAGGAGTGGTCTCAGTCATAGTGGCAGGAGTGGTCTGGGTCACAGTGGAAGACAGGGCCACTGTTGCAGCAGACGTTGGGATGCTAGTAGTCACAGTGGATGGGTGGTGGATTAAAGCAGTGCTGGTCATTAAGGAGGGTGTCATAGAAACATAGAAATATAGAAATTGTCAGTGGATAGGGACTGCCTGGACCATCTAGTCTTCCCGTAAGCCCTTGTACTGGATTACTGCTTCTGACCCACCCTCTGCTGTACCTCTGTGGTTCCCTTATGCCTGTCCCAAGCATGCTTGAATCCATTCACAGTGCTCACTCCCATCACCTCCTGAGGTAGACCATTCCATACATCCACCATCCTCTCTGTGAAGAAAAACTTCCTCACATTCTCTCTTAACCTCCCACCTTCCAATTTCACGTTGTGCCCCCTCGTTCTTGTGCTCCTCCTGTATTGGAATATGTCTCCCTCCTGCGCCTTGTTTATACCCTTGAGGTACTTGAATGTTTCCATCATGTCCCCACTTTCCCTCCTCTCTATCAGCAAGTACATATTGAGGTCCCTTAATCTCGCCTCATAAGTTTTGTGTTGCAAGCCCTGTACCATCTTAGTTGCCCTTCTCTGGACTGTCTCCAGCCTGTTAATGTCCTTATGAAGGTGTGGCCTCCAGAACTGAACACAATACTCTATGTGAAGCCTGACCATGGTTTTATATAATGGCATCACTACCTTCCTCCTTCTGCTGGTGATACCCCTGCCTATGCACCCCAGCATGCAACTGGCCCTCCCAGCTGCCTTAGCACTCTGCTTAGACATTTTCAGGTCATCTGAAATAATACCCCCAGGTCCCTTTCCTCTTTTGTGACTGTCGGCAACTTCCTAACCCCCCCCCATCCTGTAGCTTTGCCCAGGGTAGGTGCATAGTTTTGCACTTTTTTGAATTAAATTTCAGTTGCCAGTCCTTAGACTATTTTTCAAGCTTCCCTAGGTCCTGCCTCATTTTCTCCACCACTCTAGGGTATCCACTCTGTTACAGAGCTTGGTGTCATCTGCAAACAGGCAGACCTTTCCCTCCACCCCTTCTGCAATGTTGCTAATGAAGACATTGAACAGCACTGGCCCCAAGGATGATCCCTGAGGCACCCCACTGGTCACCCGACTCTCCCCATACTGCACTCCATTTACCACCATCCTCTGCCTCCTGTCTGTTAGCCAGTTTCTAACCCAGTTTACCACCCTGTCCCCCATGTCCAGCCTACCCAGCTTGTTTATCAGTGTCCTATGTGAGACAGTGTCAAAGGCTTTGCTGAAATCAAGGTAAGTGACATTGAATCCATGTTGCCTATGGTCCTGGGCTCTGATGGCTTCTAAATGCCCCACTATCCTTTCCTTAAGCAATGTCTCCATGTTCTTCCCCACTACTGAGGTGAGGCTGACTGGCCTATAGTTTCCCACCTCCTCCCTGCTGCTGGATTTGTGTATAGGGACCACATGTGCCCTTCTCCAATCCTCTGGTACCACTCCTGTGTTGAATGACTTGGTGAACATGGCTGCCAGAGGTTCTGCTATCTCCCTATGCAGTTCTCTTAATATCCTTGGGTGTATGCCATCTGGTCCCGTCACTTTGTCCACCTTCAGTTTAGTGAGCTCATGCAGGACTCTTTCCCCTGTGAATGGGCTAGTGTCCACCTCTTCACCCCCTTGGCAACTGCTGTACTGCTGTGGCCCCTGCCCCTTCCCTTTTTCTGTGAATATTGAACAGAAATATTTATTCAGTATTTCTGCCTTTTCCATGTCACCTTCCTTGCATTCCTCTCACTCTCCCTTGAGCCTTGCAATCCCCCCTTGTTTTTCCTCCTTTCACCAATGTACCTGAAGAATGTCTTGTCCCCTTTCTTAACTGACTCTGCTAAACCTTCCTCAGTCTGTGCCTTTGCCTTCCTTACTGCCTTTCCCACTTCTCTTAGGCACTCTAGGTACTCCTCCCCATCCTTCTCCCTTTAGGTCTCCTTATATTTCCTGAACCCTTTCCTTTTTGCCCTGACCTTTATTGCCACCTCTCCCGATAACCACAGTGGCTTTCTCCTTCTCTTGCCTTTGGATACCAGTCTGATGCAATGGTTTGTTACTTCCAGTAAGGCTTCTTTTAGATGCTTCCACTGTTCTTCCACTCCCCCTTCTGCCCCCATTCTCTCCAGGGCTGTTTTGATACCCCTTCCCATTTCAGAGAAGTCAGAATTTTTAAATCCAAAACCTTTGTCCTAGTATGACTTGAGTGAGTCTCTGTCCCTATTCTGAACCACACAATGTTTGTGATCACTGGATCCCAGTTGCCCTTCTACCTGGACATCTGTGGTTTGATCCCTATTGGTCATTACTAGATCTAGAATTGCCCTGTCTCTAGTAGGAATCAAGCACAAGCTGCCTGAGTCCAGCCTCCAGGAGTGAATCAAGGATGCCTCTGCTTCTGGCAGAAGCAGCTACACTGGTGTTCCAATCCACATCTGACCTCCCTATCCCTCCTGAATAGAACATATCCTGGTACATTTGTTTCCCACTCATGATTAGCTATGTACCAGGTTTCAGTTATTGCTACTATGTCCGTGTTTCCTTCAATTATTAAGGCCTCCATGTCTGGGACTTTATTTCCCAGGCTGAGTGCATTTGTCACCATGATCTTCCAAGTTTTACTGCCTGACCTCTCTCTGTTCCTGTCTTTAATCCCCTGCATCTTCCCCCCTTTCCTGATATTTTTCTCTTGTGTTCCCGATTCCCTTTCCTACTCCACCTCTTCTTGGTGGTACTGGTGGCAGTGGTAAAAGATGAAAGGATGCTGGCCCAGTGGTGCTGAGGGTTGAGGCGATGGATGCCACACCTCGCTCCACGCCGGTGACCCGTGTTCGGGAATAAGCATGGGTCGCCAGGGGTTGTCGGGGGAGGAGAAGAATTGAGCATCTCAGGGACTGCTCTCCTTCTCTGAGGAGGAGGGGTACCAGTAGTCAGTGAATGCCTGGCCTCTAGTGGAGGCTGGAGGGCAGCATGCTGATGCTGACAAGGTGGGCAGGGGACAAGGCAGATGCCTGGAGGAGCGCATACTGGAGCGTGCGCATTGCCTCCACAGGAGTCATTGCATGCCCCACCCCCAAGGGGAAGAAAAGAGAGGAAATGTGTGGTTGTGCAGCTTGATGTCCATCCCAGGACGTGCTCAGCTCTGGAGGTATCACCCCCAGTGGACTGGATCCCGACTTGATGGTGAGTAAGGGCAGCTCACTGCCACCCTGCCATGGGGGTATGACTGGGGGTGAGGGCCTTAATGGGAGCTGAAGTGTGCCAGAATGGCAGCCAGATGTGGGCTGACCACAGGGGGACAAAAAAGTATCAACAACAAAAAAAAGAAGATGAAAGGACAATTTACATTGGTAGTATCTGTGGCAGTGAATGACAATGTCTTCCTAGTAGCACTACTAGTACTTTGAAGGGTACTTTTACCTTTTTCCCTGGTGTCAGCCAATGCCATACTGGTGCTGGTAGAAACTTAATTTTGTATGGTGACTGCATCCTGAGCATCACTCTGCAGTATGGTCACCCTCTCCTGCTGCTTGCTGCTCTACACCTGATGCATCTTTGCTGGGGCTGCTGGACCAATTATGTTTTTTGGTATCATGTCTTATGTCTGCATGGTTGTATTCCTCAAAGGAAGATATATAAAATTTTAATTATATTATCAGATATACTCACTCAAGCCACTGCAGCAATGGTAAGCTGACAAGTCTCACTCACTTATAGTCAAGCCTGAGTTGTAAATTCTCAGAAAAAATTATTTTCTACATTTCATCTTGAGCATAAAGCCACAAACTTTCTCAGAATAAAAAAAAATACATTTAAAAAAAATTAATTTGGACAAATAATCACAAACTTTGTCAGAAACAATTCTTTTTTTAAATTTTTTTTGGGGCACACTGACACAAACTTAGAAAAATGTCCTGAGTGCACAGCTATGCGCACAAACAGAACAGAAAAGCAGCTAACTGAAGCAGTGGGAGTCAGCCAGCCCGTTCCCACCCTACTAGCTACATTGCCCTTGCACTTGCTTAAGTGGCCATGGAGGGACCCAAGCTTGGGCTCCTCACAAGAAGATTTCTGATCTTATATTTAAATTATATTTTCTTCATGAAATCAAGTCACTCATGTCACTGCAGCAATGCTGAGCTGACACATCTCACTCACTATAGTCAAGCCTGACTAAATGCTCAGAAACAAATATATGGGTTTTTTAGCTTTCTTCTTGGGAACACTGCCACAGACTTACAAAAATGTCTTGAGTGCATAGCCATGCACACACACACAGAACAAACAAAAAAAGCTAACTGAAACAGTGGGAGTCAGGCAGCTAGTCCCACCCTACCAGCAGTAGTTATGTTGCACTAGCACTTGCTTAAATAGCTAGTGTACTGCCTAAAACTAACATTAGATTTTAAAAGCAGCCAATCATTACCTTTTATGTCTGAGGTACTTTTTCTTTTCCCTTTGTTTAATTACAAGATTGATTACCTGATGTTAGTAGGTGTGATGTGTGGAACAGCTCTTAGCCTGGCAGCTGACATATCTTGCTCTACTGCCCCACACTACATCATCAAGATTTTGACCTCACTGACAATGACATCACTGCTACTTAGGGACAGCAAGTGAGTGACTGCCAGGTCATTCACCTGTAATGTCACTGTCAGTGAGCTCACAATGCTGATAATGTAGTGTGGAGTAATAGAGTTAGATATGTCAGATGCCAGGCTAAGAGCTGTTCCACACAAGGAGCACAATATTATCACATAGAAGACTTTCTGATGAGCAAAAGGAAAAAGAAAAATACTTTAGAAATAAAAAGTTACATCTGACTACTGCTTCAAATTTGTATTGTAGTATTTTCCTGGCTGCCTGTTTTGGTTCCACTAGCTCTTTAAGTGGCCGTGGTGGGACCCAAGCCTTGGTTCCTCACCAGAAGATTACTGATATTAAACCTAAATTATATTTATTATGAAATCAAGTCACTCAAGTCTCTGCAGCAATGTTGATCTTATAAATCTCCTTCTCTGACTAAAGTCTCAGAAAAAAATATTTTTTTTAATCTTTTCTTGGACACACAGCCACAAACTTAGAAAATTGTCTTGAGGGCACAGCCATAAACATACACAAAACAGAAAAGCAGCTAACTGAAGTGTTGGGAGTCAGCTAACTAGTTCCTCCTTACCAGTTACGATGCCCTTGCACGTGCTTAAGTGGCCGTGCAGGGACCCATGCCTGTGCTCCTTACCGGAAGATTTCTGATATTAAATTTAAATTATATTTATTATGAAATCAAGTCAATAAAGTCACTGTGGCAATGCTGAGATTATAAGTGTCATTCACTATAGTCAAACCTGACTACATTCTCAGAAAAAAATATTAATTTTTTTTCTTGGGTACGAAGCCAAGCCATGAACAGCAATAAAAAACAAACTCTGGACAGAGCCCACACTGCTGCAGCTGTGCTCACTGAACTCATGTCAGAACAGTCCACCGTGGCCAAGATGGCCGTGGTGCAATCATGTATGTGCAACTACTCGTGCAAGTGCACTTAACATCAGTGGCCATCTTGAGCACAGCGGGTGACTGGCCTCCAAAATAGAGTGCCCGCTGGGGGGGTGGGATTGAGAGTAAGTGGACTGTTTTGGAGTTGCAGAATGATCAGACTGCAACTCCAGAATGGAACTATTTTTCGATGACTATGTGGTGGCTAATTTTGGAGCTACCGCAAGACGGCTGTAAGCTTCGAACCACTGCAGCCATAAAAAGGTCCCTAACAGCTAACTGCATGCCAATTCGACTAATTGCCTTGATCTTAGTTTCAGACAACTAAGTTACAAAAATCTTACATTTCTAATCAAAATAAACCCCCTACAAAACCTTCCTTACTCCCTTAAACTGTTAGTTTTTATAAAACAAACTACACTGCAACTTTAAATCTCATGTGGTTTTAGTACAGTAAACACACACACACAAACAGCCTATGTGTGTGCTGTTGGGACCCCGCCTGCCTTTCTATCTCAGCAAACACTAACCAGCCCTTCTGTTTTCCCTTTTTTAAACACACTTTTATATGGCCTTGTTTGTATTGCTGTGCCCGATATGGATGAGTTGCATTGCTACAGATCAGGCAATGTAAACAGCCCCAGGAGTATTGCAGGTTTCCCTGTTACAGCACAGTGCATGTAAACAGCCCCAGGAGCATTGCAGGTTTCCCTGTTACAGCACAGTGCAATCGGTGATTTTGTGGAGATGCATATTGGTGCAGGCATTTTGTGCTGGTATGTAAACTCACTGCTATGCACACCAGTGCATTATCTCACATCGCACTGCACTGCCTTGACAACCTGCAAGCTGTATGTACTGCTTGATGAATGTCAGTTTATTTGGTTGGACAGACAGTGCAGTCTGAATCCTATTTCTGACATCAGCAAGCCTGCTAAAGGTTGCAAGACTGCTTCTCACCTCTTCAAGTCAGTACCCAACCTGTCGCTGAAAATGTAGCCCCTGCAACCTTGACTCTGGCCCGGTGGAAATACTGCTTAAACATAGGAAGTCTTTCTACAATGATACACCCCATCAGTGTGTAAATATGACCTGGCAACATTTTTCATGGAGCAGTGTCTGAACACTGCATATGGCAACGCATCAGGGAGGTACATATAAACGTGCTATAAAAGCCTCATTTTCAAACAACAGTATAAAAAAATCACCCCCTCTAACATGGGATTTAGCGAAGAACAAAAAATGTCAAGATTTCTGACTTTTGTCTAGTTTTAACAAGTGGATGAAAGCTCATTCTTTCTCTGTAGCACCTCCTCTGTCTCTCCTGTCTGAAGCTTCTGTGAGTGCTGGGTCATATGACCTGCCCATGTGAGTCCCAAAGTGGCCTCTGATTGGACAGGAAATCTATGGTGATTTTGAACACCTGTCAAGTAGCAAAACACTAAATAGCCCCAAATAGCGTTGATTATTTGTTTTTATTCGAGATTAATGAATATCCTATTATTTGTAGCATTCAGGAAATATTCAGGAAATCCCTCACCATCCTGCATATTCCCTCCCATCGCCAGCACCTCTGTGTATCTTTTATCTCAAAATACAGGTTTGAGATACTACTCTGAAATCTATCCACACTCATTTGTTCCATTGCATCTGACTCTTACTCTCTTCGCTCCAGGAATCCTTGCAACATCTCCTTCCCCCGTGCTCTTACCTCCGTTGGGCAGTCAGCCGTCTCCTATCATCTCCTCTTCCTCTGAAACCTCCTCCCACCTTCCATCTATCTCTCACCCTCCCCAGTTTCCCTTAAGCAACAGCTTAAACTCCTGCTCTCCCCCTACTCCTGCATGCTCCCTACCTGACCTCCCCTGTGTTCCCCTTTCCTCCCCGGTTCATACCCTCTCTCAGTGTTGGTTTTACTTCTCCTAATCTCATTGCACTGATGTGTTCAACCAGTTGTTAGATTGTATTTCAGGATGTAGAGTGTATTTTATTTCTGTCCCCTGCTTCTGTCACTTTGCACTTTTGCCATGTTGCTCTACATTTGTTTGCACCTTATTTGTATGTTATACATCAGTTCTATTGTATTTGCTTGATTGTTCCCCCTTCCCCCCTCCCCAGGCCACACCCAGAAATAAGCCCTGGCTCATCATGCCTCTCCCAGTTACCCTATTTTTAAGTAAAAAACTAAATAAATAATACTCATTACTCACACACCCCCTACGTCCAGGGACTGAAGGCACTCAGTGTGTGGCCTGTGCCTTACTACACACCTGGGCATGTGTTTATCTCACCACAATGCACACCCTGTCATGTCTTATTGCTCACAAAGTCCATACCTACAATATCCACATCATTTTCCACATACAGTTCTTTGGTGGCCCTGTCAGAAACTGTAATGAGGTTTGTTCAGCATTATATCCCCTTACAGGATGCATACTGAACAACCAAGTCTAAGTTTCTTGTTGTTGTTGCTTGAACTGTTCTTTTTCTTTCTTGTGACTGTCTCCAATAGCTTCCACAGTAGTGGCATCAAGCTGACTGTCCTATAGGTCCCTTCTTCTGCCCTGGAGACTTTTTTGAATATTGGCACCACGTTCCAGTCATCAGACACTTATGCAGTTCTGACAGACTCAATGAATCTAATTGCTAGAGGTATGGCTAGTTATTTAGTCAGCTCCCTAAGAATTTTAGGACACATTCCATCAGGCTCAGCTGACTTGTTTACATTCACTGGGCCGAATTCTAGAAGGGTGGAGCAAGTTGCTGCCGAATGCAACTTACATCACCTGCAACTGCGACAATGACCCTGTGCCCTATTCTAGAAGAGACAGGGTCTCTGCAACAAAGACATGCAATTTGCGACATGTGGCTAGGTATGCCGCACAGAGGGTGTACCTGGCCAGCATGTCACAACCCCCTGCCACTTGAAGTCATAAGTGCCCCCACCTGTTGCTGACCCCGGGTCACCAGTCCAAGGTGGCATGTTACCTGCCCGGGTAGTCTAGTGCCCCAAATAGAGTTAAATAAAGAAAATCTCCCCATAACCCTGGTAGTCTAGTGCCCCCAGACTGTAAAGTAATAAAAACAAAGATCCCCATTTCCCTGGTAGTCTAGTGCCCCCCCGAACTGTAAAGTAATAAATAACAGAGATCCCCATTTCCCTGGTAGTCTAATGGCCCCCCACCTAGCCATGCCAGCCCACTCAGCACCACCTACCCATCCACAGCCAGCGACTGGCACAGCCCACCCTCTCACCTCCATGGCCAGGCCAGACTAGGGTGCAGTATTAGCGCTACTGCACGGGCGCACTCAGAAATTAATTTCTAGGTGTGTCATGTGCAGATAGCTCTGTCAATACTCAATCGCCGGACTGGCCAGGAAGAGCGAGCGTGGGCTGTGCCAATCGACTGAAGGAGGTGAGGGGTGCTGGAGTGAGCTGGCACGCGGCTGAAGGGAGCCACTGACTACCGGAAATGAAGATCTCATTGTTATTACTTTAAAGTCGAGGGGCCACTTAGACTACCAGGAATACAGGGACATATTCATTTATTATACAAATCGGGGGTGGCAGATTACCAGGGATATGGGCTCTTTATTTATTCTTTTACAGTTGGGAGGGCCACTAGACTACCAGGGCTGGCTTATTGCCGCTTATGTGGAAGGTGACTCGCTGTTCGGGGCATGGGTAGGGGGATAGCAGTGCTGCCCTGCGGGGATTCTGCCAACAGCCGTTTCAGGGGGCTGGGGGTATGGATAGCCCTGTGGGGCCCCACTGGGGTGTGCTGGGCATGGGGGGGGGAAACCATGCACTGTCTGCAGGACAGCCGATGGGTCTACAGGACCCCCGGTGGTGTCCGTAAGTTATACCAGCTAAATGCTGGTATAACTTACGTTGCTGGATCTCCTCTGTGGGTTCTTGTAGAATCCCGATGTGGGCACTTTATGGCTGCCCTTCTAGAATGGGGTGCAACTGCTACTGTAAACTCCCTAGCATCATGTCGCAGGGGGTTTATGTGGCATAACTGCTCTTTGGCGCAAGCGGCCTGTGCCATGTCGCAGGCCACTATGTAGAACCGCGCATGTCACAACTGCTGGCGTAAGTTGCTACATGCACCATTCTACTTGGTGCAACTGCAGTTACACCAGGCATAACCCTTCTAGAATTGGGCTCACTATCTTCAGCATTTTTTCATCTTCTTCAGGTGTCACATGTATATCCTGCAGAGTATGATTTTGCTCCTCCTTTGAAAACATTTCACTGTCAAATATCACTCCATCACATTCTTCTGTGAGTATTGAGTCAAACTTTGAATTTTGCCATCTGTCTATCATTTGTAAATATGTCATAGTTTTGCTAAATCTTTGGTGGAATTACAGTACTTTGTGTTTTTCTCTTCTTGCTGTTCACATATTTGAAGAATATTTAAGCTATACTTGGCTGCTGCCATGCAAGCCTGATAGCTCAGTGGTAGAGTAATGGGATGGTATTCTAAGGATTGGGCTCAATTCCCAGTTAGGTCACATTATTTCTTTAGAAACACAGAATTTGATGGCAGATAAGGACCACTTGATCCACCTAGTCTGCCTGTTTTTCCCTACATACTGTATCACTGCAGACCCTACTTGATCTCCAGCATATCCCCCCTTGTCTTATCACTAAGGTTCCCTCATGACTGTCCCCTGCTTTCTTAAACCCTGTTACAGTTTTACCCCGACCACCTCCACTGGAAGGCTGTTCCAGGCATCCACCACTCTTTCTGTGAAGAAGTACTTCCTCACATTTCCACTTAGTCCACCCCCCTCTAGCTTCATAGCATGACCCCTTGTCCTTGAGCATCACTTTTTCTGAAAAATGCTTCCCTCTTGAACCTTATTTATACCTATGATGTATTGGAACGTTTCTATCATATCCCCCCTCTCCCTCCATTCCTCCAGGGTATACATATTAAGGTCCTTCAGTCTTTCCTCATATGGCTTTTGATGCACCATTTTTGTTGCCCACTTCTGAACCACCTCTATTCTTTCTATGTCCTTCCAAAAATGAGGTTTCCAGAACTGGACACAGTACTCCAGGTGAGATCTCAGCAGTGATCTATACAAGGGTAACAAGACCGCCTTCTTTCTGATGGTGATTCCTCCTCCCTATGCACCCCAGCATCCCGTTAGCTCTCAGAGCTGACGGAGAAGGCTGCATGCTGTGGTAGCTGTGGAGGAGCTTCCAAGAGCAGGACCCGCTATATGCTTATAGTTTATTTAAAATAGGTATGCCACCATTTACTGCCTAGCGGGTCTTACCAGCCTTTCTTAAGCCTTCTCTGGCTTGGTGTGTGCCCTAAGGTTGTTCTTTATCCCTCGCAGGAGGAGTGCTGAGGTGGTGGCAGGATTGCAGGTGGACAAGGGGGCCCTTCGGAAAGGCTTGAAGCGTGGGGAATCACTGCTGGAAACGTTGGATGTAGAGGAGATGATCCAAGATTTAAGAAGTGCTGTGTGGATTTGTGGAAGATTTCAAAGCTGTGGAATGGTGGAAAATAAAAACTGAAGCTCTGTGTTTACTGGCTGGTAACATTTGCAGCACTGCAGCATTTCAGGGAGGCCTGGTGTAGTTGTTTGGCACTGGGAAGTTGGGTGCTTAGCTGCCCACAGGCCTGCAGTTGTTGGGAAAACTATCGAACAAAACAAAAGACCTTACCTAAGTAGTGAAGAGCAGAGTACACTGAAATCCCACACTGAACCTGGAATTTAGGAAGTAGATTTGACAGAGATATCAATAGTGATATTCTCATTTTTCTTAATTGTTCTTAAAACTTTTGTAATAAGGTTTTTATAGTTTTAATAATTATCAGAGTGCTCTAGTGTGGTATTAGTGTATACTTTCCCTTTTTTCCCTAACTTATGTTTATTACAAGTACTGTCTTAGATACTGCAGATAAGTTTTGATTATTTAACATTTTATTGGGATTTTATGGTTTTGTAGTTTTTTGCGCCATTGGGTAAGTTAGGCTTATGATTGGATAATTTGACCCATATGACCAAAGCCGATAAAACGCAAGTGCAGCAGTTAGAATGATAGCTAAGCTCATTTGCTATCTCATCTGGGAAGGGATAATATTGTTTCTGTCTCTCCTTCGGGTTGATGAAGTTTATGCCTGAGTATTTGTTGCCTGTTTTTTCTTTGAGCCCTGTTAGTAGTGAGCGGGTACTGCCTGAGTTACGGAGTAACAAGAACATCCATGTTCTCAATCTACTCAGTTCTTTAGCCAGTGAGACAAAGACGGAGCAGTTTTCTTTGCTGTTTGTGGCCATTGGGAAGGTGGAAAAGCTTTTCTCTGCATTACTGGTTCTAAGGGCACTTGTTGCAATGACTACATAAGTTATGGCTTTTTATAACACTATATTATAATTCTACGATTTTTTGGAGTCGGAGAAGGGGGGTTTGGTATAGTTAACATAATTCAGGTGATTTCTTTTTGTTTCTTCTAATGAACTCTGGTACATGGGTCCCTTGGTTGGAATAAGAACTTCTAGAAGTGTTGTTTCTAAAGTGAAAGAACAGAGAGCCTGCTGCTGTGACTTATTTTCTATGTCAAAGCATGTGGACACCTATAGTGTGGAACTCTGGTCACTGCTGACAGTGTTTGGTTTTTATGTTAGATCCCAGATAGAACCAGAACCTAGAATTGGTGATAGTGAGTTCTGTTTTTTTTTTTGGTTAATTTTTTGTAATGTGAGCCCTATTATTATTGAAACACTTATATAAATACATATTATAGTTTACTGCTTTTTGTTCCCATAGAATTCAGGGGAATTATAGCTCCTCCCAAAAAGAAAAAATGAAAACGTATACCCAAAAGGCTGTAAAAAATTTCAAGAAGGGAAAAGAGGATACTCAGAGGAGGGATGTGACTGGGAGAATAACACAATATGTGTGCCCAAATTTGAACCAGATTGAATTAAGGGGTAATAAGAAAATTTCAAAACATTTTAATCCCAGGGTGACTTTGTCTCCAGTGGGGGGAAAAAATAATAAATTACGTACAACTCACCCACTGTTTGAGGAAATTAGAAAGTTTTAAGGTAATGTTCAAGTGGATTCTATTGAGATGTAACCCAGAAACCTAACTGACATGACAGGCCCTGAGTTGCATATTTCCGACTTAAATTTATCCAATCAAACAAAGGGGAGATTGGCTGAGGGGGGGTATTGTGTTTTCATCTCCCAGTATAGTACATAACCTGGATTTGATTTCTGGAACACCAAGGAGGAAAGAGGAGACTGAAATGCAATCAGATAAAGGCTGCACTGCCTCAATTATTTATGAAACTAATAGCACTGTGGGGAACCAAGAAAAGGGTTCTCCAATTCTGTAGGAAAAAGATGTGAGCTCAAAAAAGGGTAACCAACAGAGTAGGAGAGTATCTGGTTCTTTTTTGGAAGAATTTTAATCCTTTTTAACCCTGTATATAAAAGATATGGGACATCAATTACCACCAAATAAAGATCACAATGGTGGTTATTTAGGGCCGAGGGTTAATTCAATTAGTGGGGAAGGAAATTTAAGCTTCAATAAACAAGATACATCTTATATTGATAATCCTTTATTATCAAAATTAGATGAGTTAAAGAAGGAGATTTTGTTTGGTAATACACAATTGCTTAAAATGGTTACTCTTTTTCGGATCTTTATTGAATATTTAGTGGATAAGACCAGGCCAAGGGGGGTTGAAAGGAAGGGAAATAGTAGCATTGAGAGAGAACATAGGATTGAGTTGGGAAAAGGTGTGAGAAAGCAACAGTATGGAAATGAAATAGTAAGAAGTAGTAGGGAGAAAAGAAAGGAAGGCCAGCTGAATGGTAGTAATATGCTTAGGAAAAGTAAAAAAAAAAGAACAAAAAATGAGAAGAAGTAAAGGTAAAAGAACAAAAGACAATTAAGGCAACAACAGAAGACATTGCCAATAAGGAGGTTAAAGAAACAGATCTGTTAGTTAAATAGCTTAATCATAGAAAAGTGGCCCTCCGGAGTAGGGGAGAGACTGGTAGTCAGGACCAGGTAAAAAAGAAAAAGGTGAATGCTCAAATTAAGGAAAGGAAAAATAAAAAAAGTACCAGAGAGAGGAAGGAAGGGTACTGGCCAAGAAAAAAGCTGAAAAGCCACCAATAAATCAAAGAAATCAAAAAAGTAAAATAAGATTTGAGAAAGTAAGGGGTAAAAATATAAAGGATAAATCTGCTCTGTCTCATAAAGTGGATGAAGTGGAAAAAGAGAAATTAATTACAGCTGGTGAACTTTTGCCTACTTTATTTGTAAGCGGTGTCCCAAAACAAAAAAAAATGAAAATCCCTACACAGTAAAATTAACAGTTTATAATCTCTTTAAATGGATATTGGGAAATAAGGTAAATTGGCAAAATATTAGATCGGTTTATAGATATCAAGTCAACCCATATAAAGGATGGTTGCGTGTAGTTCTAAGAAACACTGAAATATAAAAAATAATCTTGAATGAAAAAGACAGTTTTGTAGAACTGGGGATATCACTTTATGTGACTATTAGAACTACAATTGAAGGTACAAATAATACAAGGGAGGAACAACTAGAAAAAAATGCAAATGAGAGTAGAGAACATAATCCAGTTAAACAACCAAGAATTACTGCATTTTTAAAGCCAATTGAGACAGTACAAACACTAAAGGGGGAAGAACCTGGCTGTATAGTTAGAAGAGGAAGGAAACAGCTGGGGCAAAGAATAAACACATCAGTGATCTTGAACTTGGATGAATTGTCAGAAATAGAAGTAGATGGTTCCACAGTGGAAAGTGAAGAAGAGGAAGAGATCTATAGTGTAATGAGTATGGGTGAGGGAAGCATGGAGAGCCAGGAATCATTAATCTGACTGAAGGAACATAAGAAGCAGATAGAAATAGTCTCATGGAATATTGCAGGCCTTAAAGATAAACTGGAGGATAAAGTGTGTTTAGAATAGCTAATGAGTTTTACAGTTTTATTTCTCCAGGAATCCTAGGTGTGGAAAAAGAATGAAGTATGGTTAAAAGCGTATAGGGTATGGGTAGCCCCAGCATATAAGAATTTTAAATTTGGTAGATGTAAAGGTGGTCTGCCTATCTGTATTAATGCCACACTTAACTGCACATGCCCAGATGTGGGACTCTATAATGAATTTTATATATATATATATATATATATATATATATATATATATATATATATACATATAGTGATATTAGAAAAGGAACAAAGCTTGGCATTATTCAATGTGTATATCCCACCAACCACTAAGGTGAGGGAATTTTCAGTAATATTAGGGAAAATAAGGCTTGATATAGAAGCACTGACAGTAAGATTCCCAGGAGTTAGTCTATTTATTGATGGTGATTTTAATGTTCATGCTGGAGAAGGGTTGGAAGATTCCTCCCCTGAGTGGAGGATCGATGATTTGTTGAATATTCCCATTAGACAGTCAAGAGATAGGATAATAAACCAAAATAGTAAGGTGTACTACAGTTTTTAAATAAATATAGTTTAAGAATTTTGAATGGCAGGACAAGAGGTGATTGGAGGGGAGAGGTTACCTTTCCCACAACGAAAGGAGGCAGTATAATAGACTTTTGTATAGTGGAAGCCACATATTATCCAAAGGTGAATTACTTAAAGATTTTAAAATTATGGGATAGTGATCACTTTCCTTTGAATTGCTCACTAAATTTAGCATTTAAACACATAAGTAAAAATTATAAACAAGAACAAGAGGCAAATCAAATATGTGTATTAAATTTGGAAAAAAAATAGTATGGAATGAATATACAAAGGGTGTAATAGAGGAGATTATACAGAATTATAATCATAAAGTAGTGGGTATAGTAGACTGTACATTTAGAATTCCTAGCAATAAGGTGGCAATATGAGGCATATATGTGTGAAATGGAAGATACGCTGAGTTCAAGAGAAAGAGGGGTAGTAAAGTCATGCTTTGGTATAGGTAAACCTTGGTTTGATAGGGAATGTGAACAAATAAGAATGGAGATAAAGAAATTAGGAAAGCTAAGGATAAAAATACAGTACATCTCCGGTAGTACTGAAGGCTTTTGAAATTTGAAATGTGAATATAGAAACATGTAATACAAAAAGAAAAAATCTTACAAGAATTCCCTTTAGGATAAGTTACAAGCGGCTATGTGGAAAAAAGATAATCAGTCATTCTGGGCCCTGGTGGCATATGGGTGTAACAGAAATAATGTGCAATATAACTTGCTAGGAATGATCTCAGAAAACTAGTGGATCTGCCATTTTAGTAAAATTTATGTTAATAACCCTGCTAGAATGTTTGAGGAATATTTGCTAGAGTAAACCTCAAATTCAAGTTTGCTCCATTTTACTCCAGCGGAGGTTAAAGGGGCAATAATAGCTCAAAGAAGGAATAAGGCCCCTGGGGTTAACGGTGTCCTTGCAGAAGTCTTTCAGCATAGTATTGATCACTGGGTTAGTGTGTTGAGTCTGATATTTAGGATAATAGGTCAATCCTTTGTCCTCCCCTCAAATTGGAAAAAAGGGGCGATTGTCCCTCTTTTTAAATAGGGCCAAAAACAAGATCCGGCCTGCTATAGGACAATTACGTTACTCCCAGTGGCCCAGAAAATCTATACGCATTTATTATTGTTGAGATTGTCCACTTGGGTAGAGGAGAACAATCTGATATCTAAATTCCAATGTGGTTTTAGAAAAAGTTTTAATACTTTGGACTTCATTTTCATGTTAAAATATATAGTAGACTTGTATGTTAAGGGGAAAAAGGTTTGTTGCATGTCTGTTTTGTTGATATCAGAGCAGCTTTTGACTCTGTAAATTGGAGGAAATTATAGGAGATATTAGATAGTTTAAAGATTGATAAACAGTTATTAGGAATATTGCAGGCCTTACATTCTAATACTAGTGCTGCAGGGAGGTATACAAAAAATGAAGCATTATTGAAGGAAATAAACATTGGGAAAGGGGTTAAACAGGGGTGTTTATTAGCCCCTTTGCTCTTTAATTTATATATAGACACTGTTATAAAAGAAATAGCAAAAATAGATACATTTGCCCTTATAATAAATAATGAAAAGATTCAAATTTTATTTTATGTGGATTACTAGGTTTACTAGGTAAGTGAGGACAAAAGGAAGCTATGAAGCCAATCTTGATTGTCCTCCACATTTGTGGGAAATTACACTTTGCTGTAGTTTTTGGAGAGCCAGTGATCTACAGCTTTTTTAAAGGATTCAAAGGTAGTACAGTCTACTAGGAGTCTTTGGAGGCAGCATAGCGCAGCGGGTTTAAGCTCTGAGCTGCAAATCTGGTGAAATCCAGCAGACCACATCTGGGTTTGAATCCCACAGCTTTCGCTTGCATACTGTGTGACCCTGAGCAAGTCATTTAACTTCCCTGCGCTCCCATGTTGCTTCTGTAAAAAAGCTTTCAGCTTAGTGTGCTACTCCTGTTTAAACAACAAAAAAAAAAAAGAGCTCTTGTGGTAGCTGGTTCCAGAGCGTTGGTGTCCTTACTGAGAAGAAATGAAGTCTCCTGTTTGTTTTTGCTTTACACACCATTAGTTGTTGATTGTGAAGTCTAGGTACTGTTTTTCTTCGTGTTTTTAACAATACCACATTTGTCCATCAGAGAGGGTGATTTGAGAATTTTATATAAGAACAGAAGATCACCTTTGGAGCGCCTAAACTCCAGTGAATGTAGGCCTGTTTTTTGAAGCCTTTCTGGATATGGTAGTGATGCTAAATGGGGCACCATTTTTGTTGTCCTTCTCTGAACTCTTTCAATCACTTGAATGTCCCTGACCATGTATGGACTCCACACTGGTGACCCATAATCTGTATATGGTCTGATGTGTACTTTAAACAATGGGATAATACATTCCTCTGTCTTAAATATAAACGTACGGTTAATGTGCCTAAGTAGTGAATTAGCAGTTTTAGCTACATGATTACAGAGATTGGAGGAGGGTCATTTGTCATCTATCAGGATGCCCAAATCTCTTTCACATATTGAAGATTTAATGATAATACTGTATAATGTATAAGTGTGTTTGGGATTATTGTAACCTAAGTGGAGAACAGAACATTTGTCTGTATTGAATGTCATTTTGTTTTTCTGTGCCCAATGCTCTAATACTGAGAGGTTGTTTACTAATAAGTCCATGTTATGGTCAGAATCCACCCTACTACCTAATTCTGTGTCATCTACAAATTTCGAAAGTATGTTCCAGGAGTTAATCTGCATGTCTGAGATGAAAATATTGAATAGTACTGAGCCCAGAACTGATCCCTGCTATTGTTATTTCACAGACCCTGTTAGGTTTGAGAAGAGGTATAACCAGTCTCCTGAACTCATTGGATAAACTAGATTTGGAAATGAACATCGATAAAATGAAAATAATATAATTTGGGGAAAAATTGCAAGCAAAAAAGATTTGGGAAATTAATAGGAAAAAATAGAGGAAGTAAAAGAATACTGATATTTGGGCATTATATTTGAAAGTAACATGTCATGGAATACACAATTGACAGAGGTAAACAATAAGTCATATATTTCAATTAATGTGATTAGTATGTTTGCAAATAAGTTTGAAAATAATTATTTTGTAGCCCTTAAAAGAACATTTGAAGCAAAAACTATCTGCCAGACATTATATGGGAGTGAAGTTTGGGGTCTTTATATTAACAAAACAAAAATTGGAACTATACAGAATACCTTTCTGAGGAATGTACTAGATTTACCAAGGGATTGTCCAACTGCATTCATGAGACTGGAAGCTGGGTTACCCCATTGTGTGCTAGAATTAAAAGCAGGGCAGTTAATAACTGGAATAAAATAATGAATATGACCAATGACAGAACGCCAAAATTATGCTGGATAGATTAGTTGGCCCATCTGAAGGATGGACTGGATCTGGTAACATGGTTTTCTATTGTAAACCTGATGGTAAAATGAATGGGTCTGGAAGACCTCTGGTCATTTAAGGCATTGTCTAATGCAAACTGTTATGTAAAGGAAGCTGTCCAGAGAATTAACTATGTTGAAATACAGAATGATCTGGCAAAGATCCATGAGATGGATACACAACGATTTTATTCTAGTATAAAACTCAGTGGAGAAATTGAATTTTACTTAATTCATTGTGAAAATAAATGGCACAGAAATATGTTATGTAATTTAAGATTGGAAAGTTTAGGGGAAAATAAATCTGCAATATATAAAATGGTGGGGTCAGTTTGGGAATAGACTGAATTGCAAATGCAATAATGTGAAAATCTTAAGTCTAATGCATAAGCTTTTAGAATGTGATGAGTTGTCCAGTGAGCGAATAAATGGGTAATGCTGTTAATACAAGCATGTAATTTAAAAAGTAAGGACAGCTGTATGAAACAATTATTAAGACTGGATAAAATTAAAGGGACTTATGGCCTGGCAATGTTTATAAGTAGAATGAAGGCAGGTTGAATATGTTTTTATTAAATCTAGAGCACTCTGCTTTTTATGAGCAATGTCACTGTAAATATGGTATCTGTATTTAATATACTGTATGTATTGTATGGTGATGCAATAAATTGTGATTTTTTTTTATGCATCTAATTGTAATAAACTTGAAACGCTAGCTCTCCCGACTGCTTTGTCACACTGCCTAGCCACCTTTAGGTCATCAGATATGATAAACCCCAGGTCTCTTTCCTGTTTCTCATTAGTATTTGTGCTCCAGTTGAGTTAGTATATGTGTTCCAATTGTTAAGCATTGGTTAATACTGTACCACTAACTAATTACCAAATTATACATACAGAATTTTCCTTTCTGGTAGGAACAGTTGCTGAGGCTTAAGTAAAGTTGTTACTTATGGTCTTATATGTGTGCAAAATGTACAGATAAGGATAAAGGGATCTTCAATTGAATGCATGAAACATGGCAAAATTAATTTTCTTTTAAAATTATTTTATATTGACTTATTTATTTATTTGTCTGTTTGTTTGTTTATTTATTTATTTTATTTAGTTTTTGTTGACCGGGTAAGTGCACTAGACAAATCCTGCCTATTTTCAGGCCGACCCGGGGGAGGGGGATACAGATGAATGCCAACTGACCTTGAATCAGATTAAGCTGTTGTTAAAGAGCTTTTGCCTGGAAAGGCCTATTGAGACACACTAGCTTGTTTCCATAGGTGTCATGGGGAGGGGATGCAAGGAATAACAATGTAGCAGTAATACAAAAGTGAGAAAGTTACAGCAATTAAAACAGGAATAGGCACAGAAACATGAAAATACATGCAGCAATTTAACAGCAGACAGAAACTCATAAACAATAAGTAGCAGCAGACTATAATATGGCAATTTGATTGCAAACTGAGTATCACAGGCAGTAAGAATGGAGCAGAAAGTTAAATGAAGTACTACTTGAAGGTGAAACAAGGGCAGAGCTCATGTGCGGGAGCAAACACTTATTTATTCTTAGCCTTTCCTGTGGGCATACAATGGAGCTGAACAGGATGCACTGCAGAATGCTGCAGAGTTACTACAGGAAACAATACAATTTAAATGGCAGATAATCCGTTTTATCATGCAGGAATCATTGACGCTACTCTGCATCCTGTCGGGCACCACTATGTATGGTCTCCATTAATTGAAATCCCTCTTTGTGAGCCACACTCAGCTATGAGTTGCTAATTTTGGTAACGTGTGTCTCTGCTAGATGTAGCTGGAATAGAATAAACTTTGTCTTTATGCAGCTCATTTCATACAACCTATACTGCATCCCAAAATGTTTTACAAAGCAATGCATCAGATGCTGATAGTACAGGCATTTCTGTGATTTACAGTACATCAGCAACCACACAGAACATGTGATATTATTAATATCACATGTTCTGTGTGGTTGCTGAATGTACTGTAAATCACAGAACTCCCTGCATCCTTGGTGTGCTGGCAGACAGAGAGCTAATAATAATATCATATAGTGTATGGTAGAATGTTGTTATGGATAGAAATCCATAACTAGAATGGAGCTGTTATGCTGCAGTACTGTAGCTATGTCATCACAGCTGTTATGCTGCACTAGCTATGTCACTACTGCAGCATAACAACTTGGAATGCTGCCACATAGCTGCTTTCCTCAACACAGTTAAGCTGGAATTTGCTGTTTTTTTTAAAACTTGAATTTGCAGAAACATCTGCAGCATACTGTGTCAGTAAAAAAAAAAGAAAATGTTAACATTTCTATTCTCTGTTGTCTTCTCCAGCTGGTTTTGTGTGGTTTTCTATGCTGTGACTGCCCATACGTTATAAATGATTGTGTATGAGCAATCATACACAAACAAGGAAATTCTTGTATCTTGAGGTTCCCTTGGTAACAGATGACCTCGAGCGCACACCAAGGATGACTCCCCTACTTTTCTGAAAAGTGCCATGGGTTTCTTAACATCAGCTTGGACAGTGACCAAATTTCAGCAGGGTGCAATAACATGCAAATATCAATCTGCAAACAAGACATTTAACACATGGCCAATACAGTGCAGGCAAATTCCAACATGTAACAGGCAGATCTGGCACCTACCATATGGAAGTGTAGACATTTTCTGTTAGTGGCAATACACAGAGAAAATAAAGGTTGTTTTATCTTGTCTCACCTATAACAAACTTGGCTAGCTGCCTGATGTTTGTCATGATATCTTTACTATTAAAAATAGACAGTCACAGAGGTATGAAACTGTGGGCTGCAGGACTTCCTTACAAAGAAATGCATATTTTTTAAAATGTCTGTTTATTAAGGCTTTTATGTAGTAGCTAACACAAACAACGTGACATCCACATGCATGCTGTGACATAAAACACATGATAAACAGTGTGCATTGCTACATTTGATATCATGCCATTAACAGGACCAGGAAAATATACAACACAATTAACATTTAACAACAACACATGACACATAACCATATTTCATTATTTGGTTTTGCACAAAGCAAGTAAGTTTTTTTATTTGCTCTTTTTGTCTGCTCCAGTGGACCGGCCATACGTCGGCCCTGTTCCCTGCCCCCAACCCCCACCCCTACTACCTCTACCCTATATTACATTTAAAAAAATCATTTTATGGTGAGTTCATAGAAATTGCCTGATGTATACTGCATTTAGTTGGACACTCCCCACTCAATGCCCCTATACCCACATTGTGGCCAGTTTAGGTGGGGCCAGAGTTGCTAAAAATGGATCCCATTGTCTCTTTAGTTTGTCCTCCCACCACCTTAGCTTGTTCGTCAGCTGCTCTGGGAGTAGCACTTTCAGCAGGAGGTCTCACCACATACCCAGTGTTAGGGACTCATAGGATAGCCAAGTTCTGGATGCACTTCCTGGCCATCAGTAATATGCTTCTGATTACTTGAGTACAAATCGCAATCCTCTACCTCCCTGATCTCTACCCCAAACAGCAGAGAAAGTGGCTCAAATGCCATCCTCAGCTTATGCTGTGGCTCAACTTTGTGCCATCTCTGTCCAGAAGGCCCGCAGTTTCACATAGGACCAGAAATAGTACAGATATATTCCCCTTTCAACTTTGTATTTATTTATTTAAAATGTGGTAACCGGGAAAGGCACACTGAGTCGAAGCTCGTATCTCTCACACATGGGAAAAACTCCAGCCTGGAACTAACTGACAATATCCGGTGGCATGTCTAATCCCTGCAAGAATTTATACTGAGCCTCTTTGTGGTGCTTACATATTAGGAGTCCCATGTGCATGGAACATATTTCGCCCAAGCCTCCTCCGGATCTGAGATTATAGGTCTATTTCCTACTGCTTCTTGACTTTGAGAGCTACCCCAGGCTTGTGCTCCCTCAGGACTTGGTAGGCCCTAGCCAGTGAACCCTTTGGGTTGATCCTTGTCTGCAGAACACTCATCTCTATGTTGCATATGTGTTCCTCTTTGTGGTTTAGCCTCCCCAGGCTATGCGCCCAGTTTCTGGCCTGAAAGTACCTGAACCTTTGTGTGTGAGGCAGTTCAAGCTCATCTGTGAGCTGCCAGAAACTCTTAAATATCTCCAGTGTGTACATATTTCCAAGGCACATGATCCCAGCCCTTTCCCACTTTCTAAACCCAGGATCCTCCAACTCTAACAGGAATTCAGGGTTATCAAACAGGAGTCCCAGATTTTGTGTTCCCTTTATCGTGGCCCATATGCTTCTTGATTTTGCACCAATCCTCTAAAAGCATCTCAACCAGCTCACTTCTTGTTCCCATTGCCCGGAGTGTCAGCAGCCCCCTGTGACTAAAGTATACTGTCACAGGGTGTGGGATCTCCATTCTTTGAAGTGGCACCCAGCTCACTGCCCTCTCTCCTTTAACCTATTCTGGTAAGAGTCTAGCCTGTGCTGCTGAATGACAGGGGGTAGAATCCCAGAACATGAGTCCCCTCTGTTCAGTCTGGGCCTTCAGACTAGCCAGACTAGCTCTGGGGTCCACCCCCCCAAATAAAGCCAGTGCAGCTTCTTTCCAGGGTTTGTAAAGCTTGCCTCCTCAGTTCAATCAGACCATCTGCAGTGGGTATAACCAACCCATACCTTCCTGGGATAGTGAAGAGATAACCCCATTCTACCACGTTCAAAGCGTTCTCAGTGTCTAGGGAGAGCACACAGACTCTTCCTGGATGCCAAGTCCTCCACTGTATAATGTTAAGCAGGTGTCAGACACTGTGATACAAGTGATGACCCCTGACAAATCCTGACTGGTCGCTGGCCACAAGATGGGGCCGCACTCCCTCTAGCCTCTGTGCCATCTCCTTAGCCAGTATCTTCACTTCACATCAGCGATCAGCCTATAGGTCTCACATTCAGTGGGGTCCTTTTCCTATTTATGGATCATGGTTATGGTGGTCATATTACAGGAGAGAGGTAGCGCCCCACATTCACCTGCTTCCTTAAACATTTAATACATGTGCTTCCACACTATTCCCACCACTGACCTGTAGTGTTCTATTGGTAGCCCATCCTGGCCTTCGGCAAAGATAGCTGCAGCTTTTCTAACCTACCACTATGAGATTGGCTTTTTAAGCTCTTGCAACAGTTCTCTGGTTACCTTGAGAAAGTTTACCTTCTCTAAGAGGTAGGACATTGTCCGCTCCATCCCCTGACATTTTGGCATATAAAGTTTTGAGTCAAACTCCACAAAACCACTCAGGATATGCTGAGTGCAGTAGATCAGCACACCTCCCTCCCTCCCCATTTTTGGGGCTATGATGTTTAACCCCTTTCTACCCTGTGCAGATCTGGCCAGGAGAGGGCTGGATTCAGGGGTCAGCCTTAATTTTTCTGTGCATTAGCCAGCAGGACAAGTTGATTCAAAATTGCACTAGCCCACAGGTGGCTGTACTAGCCCACAATTGTAATGGTACATTTTGATCACTCATACAGGAAAAAAATGCAAGCCAAGAAAATACTCTGATGACTGCTCATTTATCCTGCTCCCACATTGCTTCCAGCCCCAGCAGTAAAAAAAAGACTGCAATGCCATCACACGTAGTGCCCCCATTGTTTTGTACTGTGGCCTCTTTTCCTCCTCTTTTTGCACTCCCCGAACCAGAGGATAACATAGCCAAAAATATTCAGTCAAGCAGACTTACAGTAGCTCTGCATGCTTAATAGCTGGCATCATCATGCACCTCACCACACTCTCAACACCACCCACAGGGTAATAAACAGATTCAGGCAGAGAAAGACACTCTCAACTCCCACCCTGTGATCAGCTGGAGCTTGGCATTTCTGGAAGTTTTTGTACAGTGTCAAGTGAGCCAGGAGCACATCTAAGATTTCTTTGGGGAGGGGGTTGTACAAATCTAAGGTGTTATGGAAACAGAAAACTTTATGATGTTTATATTTTTAACGTATTGATTTTAACATCCTATGCCCCAACAATAACATATATTTTTTAAACATTCTCCTTTCATCAGGCTAGGGTAAACAGTACACATGCATAATACTGTACTACCGCTGTTTCTCTATAGAATTATCTATGTACCCCAGGAAGGCTCATTTTAACCTTTCAAATGATGTGTTGTATTAAGGTATTTGTACCATACATACTCCACAGCTTTGTGTTTTTTGGATAAAAGGACATGTTGAGTAGGATAAGGGTGGGACTGTATGGATTGGCTGGCATGGTCCATTTAGAAGAGCTGGGGACCCCTGCACTTGGCAGTAATGGCAGCAATGGGTCTATGGATAGTCATTTCATAGTATTGTTTGTAGTGGTATCAAGGGAAAGTACAGATTTGAGTGGTTTGAAAGGAAGAGGGAGCAGCTATGGCAAGGCTGGGATAAAATCCACCACCTGCAGAGCAGACCCTGTATACGTTTTAGCATTTTGTCAATGAAATGCTGGGTACAGACACTCAAAATGTAGGAAAATGTTGTGAAAGTAAGGAGCTGAGAGATTTGAAGGGGAGAAGGAGTGGCTATGGACACTCAAAATGTAGGGAGATGAGAGGCACTGGTCTTAATAATGTGGGACACATTTTCAGATAGAGACAGTCACAAAACTGGAAGCTAGTGACTTAACAGCTTCTACTCTTGATCACACTCTAGACACTAGCTGAAAGTTCTAACAGTGGAGTGATAATGACTCACATTGAGTCATTTGTGGGATCCCTTTCTTGATCTGCCAGATAACTACACCTCTTAATAAGATGTTAATCACACCAGGCCATCTGGAACACACAGAGAGATTAGTAGGAGGACTAGAACCTGTTAAAGTAGGGACATTTTAAATGTCGTTAACTGACATGGAAAAACTGCATTAGTCAAGACTGACAAGTAGAGGGTTAGTTGCACTAGCCCTGGCCAATTTGCATTAGGTTTGGGGCTAGTAAAACAATGTTAAAATCAAACCCTGGCTGGATTTGTTTCCACATTCATTGAATCTCTGATTGACATAAAGCAAAGCAGCATTGGGTCCCCCAGTAAGAACTCTGTTCACTGCTTCTCTAGTAATCCTGAGTAACCTGTGCATGTCTTCTGATGCATCATTATAGGACTTCTTCTCTAGGTCCTTGACCTTCTTCTCTAAGTCCCTAAATTATTCCATTCTCTGCTTTTGCTTAGTTGCCATGAAGACCACGACTGCCTCCTCATAAAGAAGAAATTTATTTTAATTCACTGGTTCTTTCAAATATAAGAGACTAAGCACACTTACTCGCCTCTAATCTCAAAGAACCACATCAGTAAAGTACAGTATGTACTGTATTTTCTTTCCTCTGCCCCTTCATTTACATCATCTGCCCTGTACTGTTTACTTTTTTAAAGTTCTCAGTACCCTACTGCATCATCGGTTCACTTTTTCTTCTTTTAAACTATTATTCACCTCTGGTTGGTGAGGATATACACCTTATAAGCCTCTGGATCGCCATCCCTCCCATCCCATGTCCCAATGGGGCCAACCTGCATGGATCGGATTGGCCTTGGCTTGCCCCCCATGCCATGGCTCCCCATCTGCTGGCAAGGGGAAGAGAGGACAAGATCACTAGAGTGGCATGGATGGTTGTTCCTGGGTTTCTTCCTACTGAGGGAGGTTTTTCTTGTAGCTTGTCCCCGGTACAGCAGACATGCAGTGATGTCCTGGCAGTGTGAAGTGTGCACCCACACCTGACATGCCAATCTCTGCCACTACTCCAGTCCCACATAGGCTTTGCTCTCTGACACATTGACTCCCAGCCATCACTAGGGTTTGGACTACTACTGGACACTGAGACCCTTCCTCCCTGGAGGAGGAGAAGAGCCGTCCTCTGGACATTTGATTCTCCTCTCACTGGTTGGATATCTGACACTCCAGGCTTAGTCCTGAATCCAGGGTGCCTGCACCACAAGCAGTGGCACTACCAGTGTACTGTAGCAGCAGGCCATCTTTTGTTTGCTTTTTGAACAAAGGAATTCAAAGTGAACCTATGCCACTAAAGGATTGAGATCATCAGCAGGACAAATAATGAAGGCAGTTAAATGATGGCAATCCATAGTTTTTCTAACTTCAAAATTATAAAACAAAATTGTGCCTACCAATTACCCAATGACAAGTGTGTCCATTGCCATGCTGGCTGCAATGACACCGGTTGGGCAACTAAGAAGTAAAAACATGGCAGTAGGATACAATTCCAAACACTTCCGTTTCTAAGCACTACAGACTGCTGAGCATTTTCCAGTAGCCAGACAGCCACAGAACATATGGTCTCAAATCAACTCTAATGTCTAAGGGCCCAATCCACATATGTTTTCTGGCTATGATGGAATTGAGCATATCCTGGCCACTGCTCTGACCCTCTCTTCGGATGTCCATTCACATCAGACAGTGTCCTCTACCCCCTGGCTCTGCATATTGCTAGTGCAGAATTGCACATTGGGGCAGGCAACAGCAAAGGTAGGTGGAGCGGGACCAAACACTAACATCCAAGAAGATATCTGTGGAAGTCAACAAGTGGATCCCTACCTATGTAGGGTCCTCCAAGACTGCCATATCCTAACTGGAAAAAATAGAAATATCTAATTCACACCAGCCAGTGCTGGTGATGCCCCCAGCCCACTGTAGAGGCTCCTAGGGCTGGGTGTTGGTGGTGGTTAGGGCTGATCTGGCCAAGTAATGAATTTGTTGCTGAGTGGAGAAGGCACTTAGCTGCTAATGCAGCCCCAGGGGCAGTGTAACTTCTGCCCTCTCTACCAGCTCTTCACACTAAGAATTGAGAACAGCCCCCTGGCCGTCCCCATCCCACCTGCTTGCACAGCCATGAGTGCTTGTCAAGGACTGAGTGAAGAGGGACTTTCTGCTTCAGCATAGATGCTTCATAGTAAAGTAATGTAAAACAAAAGGAGCCTCACTTCTCACCCCAGTTTTGAGTCCAGAAAGAGTGCAAACCAGCACCATCCAGCTTTGTCTGTGGGGGTAGCACTATTCGATGTCTTTTTTATATGTATTTTATGTGTAGTAAATGAAGTGAATAAATTGTTATACTTTTTCTACACATAGTGTTGGTTTGCACCCTTTTTTGGACTCAAAACTGGGGTGAGGAGTGAGGCTTCTTTTGTTTTACATTGACTGAGTTTGGCCTTATGCTATTAGAGCATTTAGCAGGATGAATAATGAAGGCAGTTAAATGATGACAATCCATAGTTTATTATAACTTCAAAATTATAAAACAAAAATTTGGCCTGCCAATTACCCAATGCATTTAGTATGCTGTTAGATTCACTAAAAAAAAAATACCACCAACAGCTTAATCTGGTTCAAGGTCAGTTGGCATTCATCTGTATCCCCCTCCCCCGGGTCGTGCCTGAAAATAGGCAGAATTTGTCTAGTGCACTTACCCGGTCAATAAAAACTAAATAAAATAAACAAATAAATAAGAGCCTGTGGGCGACCTTCCCTTTGGATGTATGCTACATAGTACCTTGATGGTGCACACCTGTGTGTAGGACAACTGTGTGGCATTTCTAAGCCCTCTACGGATCCGGATGGGCTGGGAACCTTCTGTGGATTAGACCATAAGTAAGCAGTTCTCCCCAGACAACTACAAAAGTAATGTTCCTGCTCTAAAGTTCCTGGTATCAGCTGACAATCCAGGTGCATAACCCAAGCCCAAAATGGTACATATAAGGAAGCAGAAGCATTTCTCTTGGACACCTTCTGACTTGGGAGGGAGGGTAGCTCTTGCTGCTACACAACCACCCAAGATGATACAGGGAGGAAGTTATGCAAGCTTATTACAAGGGAAGGAAGGCCTGATCCCACTGATGGCAGAAAGGGTGGTGTGCAGTGTAAAGACATACATCAAGTCTTGTGTTGGCATCATAGAGAAGTCAACCCTTAATTTGGGGGGAATGTCCAAGCCTGCAATTGGCCTTCCAGGAGCTGGTGGTACCCTCCTCTACAGACTGCACCCCTAGTGGAAGGAAGGGGATTGGAATCTGTTGGTGAGCACATGCCGAGTGCTCTTTGTGGTTGAAGTGCCATCTCCTCAGGTCACATGAGTATCCACCCTGAGCCTTGCTCCTTGCCACACTCCAAATGGCTCCTCTTCAGAGCAAGTGAAGCATCTTGTGAGTTAGAGGATGCCCCACCACGGGGTGCAATCTCTGGCGAGAGAGCCCATTGCAGGAAAGACAGCCAGGAGATAATGGGGGGGGGGTAGAAATTCTTCTCTGATGGGACTAGAATAGCAGGCATGGAAAGCGATCAAAATAAGGTGTACAATGCAATTTAAAATTATAAAAATAAGTTGTCTCTTAATAGGGCTGTAAATAAAAATAAGTCACCGCTATGACTTCACATGGAGTGGGGATAATACAAGCCTGTTTTCAGACCCTGAAAATGATCAGAACCTGGAAGTTATTTTTCCTATGAAAGCTGTTTTTAAAATACCTGTTCTTCTTTTGTTATTGCTCCATCCTTAATGGCTTTTAGTACTCTCAGTGAATGTTTTTGATTAGCATGCTGGTGATAAGAGCCATTTTGCAACTGTATGATATAGTTTATGTCCCACTCAACCACAGGATTCTACAGTAATGTACATATGCATTTGTCAACAATATAAGAGCTTAACAAGGCTATCAAGCTGCAACAAACAATTTTAAAATTGTCCATAGCAGCAGTGTGTTTATCAGAAAGTCACTTAACCTACTAAAAGGCCAAGGAAAACTAACAATAACAATAACAGAAGGTGAACCAGTATTTAGAACACAGCTTCTACTGGAAAAATACGTACAGATTCAGCACAGGTCTACATTAAATCAAATCGGCACTTTGGTGGTCTGGGGCAGTAAATAACACACAGGGCCCAATTCTCAAAGCCCTAAGACTGACACAGGGTACCTGCATTTAACATGAATGACGGAAGTGGCACCTTGCTTCAAAAGATGTGGCTTTCCGTATTCTGAATCGTGGTCTCCATCAGAATGGAGAGCGGCTGTGCTGAAGTGGCACAGCGCCATCATTGCAACCTACTTCAGGGTGCACCAGGTCACAAGGCGAGCTTGCACCACAGCGGGGCTGCAGAAGGGATGGGGTGGCAGAGAATTGGTCCTTGGGACAGCCTTGAATGCTTGTGATGGCAGTGGCACCCACGGTGCATGTTAAGCATTATTAAGCTCCAAAATGCCAGCATAGCTACATGCTGTACTACAAGGTACAGTGACTGATACACATACAGTTCGGTCAGTTGCAGCACAAATGAAACACAATAATGGATGGACGGGTGATAGAGTGGCAGAATGTGGCAGCATATTCCATCATTACATGGCAGACAGCCTGACTGTACAGTGATCACTGTACAGTCGGGCTGTCTGCCGTGTAACAGTGGAATAAGCTGCCGTATTCTGCCACTGTATCTATTCCATCCATTATTATGTTCATGTGAGCTCAGCTGACAAACTATGTGTATCATCCGTGTAGCCTGTAGTACAACATATATACTAACATTTGAAACTTAACATCACCGTGATCCCATCCTAAGCAGACTTTTCTAACGCTTGACACACACCGCTGGGTGCCACTGTTATCACAGGCATTCACAGCTGTACCTCCCAGTACGTTCTCTGCCACTGTCCATTTTGCCCTCTGCCATCCTCCTGGTGAGCATTTCTCTCTCCTCCTAACCATCCAGCCCCACATGTGTTGCACTGGGTGGGTGGGGGATTGGATCCTTGCAGATCATCTCTCAGGTGTGACAACTGTTTGGTGAAGGTTGTAGTATGTGGTAAACCCAGGGAGAATCAAGAGCAGGGTCCCTGGCACACCCTGAGTTTGCCCCATCCCTGGAGCGATGCAACTTGCATCACTCCAAGGGATCTTTGAGAACTGGGTCCACAGTGTCAGCGGCTCAGCAGGTTGAACACTTGTCTCTAAGGTTGGAAGATCAGAAGGTTGCTAGTTCTAGCCCCACACCAGGAACTTAGTTTAAATTTAGCATTGACACTGTAGTGCAGCATGGGGGGGTGCTGCACTCCTGAGATGCTATCTTTTGGATGAGATGTTAAACTGAAGTCTATCTACCTAATCTGGTGGTTGTTCAGATGGACATTAAAGATACTATGGCACTTATTGAAAAGAGTTGGGGTATTTTTTATTAAAGGAGAATGGCGCTGAATCTTTAAGTCATTTTTCTCAGTAGAAGCTATTTTTAAGTACTGGTTCAAATTCTGTTATTGCTCCATCTATATGGGCCTATTAGTAACCTCAGTGCATGTCCCTGATTTACACTCTGGTGTTAAGTACCATTTTTAGAACTGTATGATATAGCTGATGATCCTCTCAGCCACAGTGTTCTATAGTAGAACATGGATACGTTGTTCCAACAATAGAAGAGAAGAAAAGGGAAATAGAAGACATCGTACAGTTCTAAAATGGTTCTTACCAGCAGCATGTCCATAGGTACCGGAAGATAGTAAAAGCTGAGGGGGCCGAGGCTCAAAGGGGCACTCATGAGAGTAAATAGGGCACTTTTTCTACACTAGTTTTTCCATACAAAAATACATGTACACTTATGATGAAGCTCGTAATGTTAAGAATGCAGTCCCATATAGGAATATTTATACAGTATATTAGAGACATACGAATGTGCCAGCAGAAACAGACCATCCAGTCTATGTCTGCTCAAGTGTGCAGCTATATTAAGAGATCAGCTGTCTACCCGTTCCCTCCAATATCTCCACATGAAGTCTGAACCATCCATTGCTTAACTTGATACAGTGGCTACCCAGGTGAAACTGAAAGAAGGCATAGTAATATGTGTATCATTCACCAGTCTCAAACATGTAGTCATCACACAGATGAGTTAGGAGTTTTTGGTTCCACTAACTTCAGGATAGAAGTTAGCAGTCAAGCCCAACCACCAGCGGCAAGGTAAACTCCTGAGGCTGGGGGAAATAATGATACAGAGCCATTAACTTTACACAGCTTATTTATTAAAGAATCAGTGTACATTGTAAAGTTTATTTATTAATGAATCATAGTATACCATGACAGTAAACAATATTATTTTACAACAATATGGACACAAAACAATGCACAACTATAATTTCTGGAGTTAAGAGGCTGGCCTGCCAAAAACATCACTCGCTGGTATGAGGACGTAGGTCAGGCCATACCAAGTGTTGCACATGGCATGGCCTTCAATATTCTCCTGTACTCCTGCCCACATTTTGTTTTATTACAAAACTAAAATGTGTGTATAATTATAGTGTTGAACAGTAAAGAAAAAAAAGTACTTTCTTTGACCTGTAGGCTTTGGTACTCCAGCCTGCAGCACAGAGGCTAATTAGAAAAGCGGTACCTTTACTTTGTGTAGAAACGTTGTCAATGGCAATGCTCTTCTGGACACATCCAGATTTTACAGCAAAGTCTGGATGGAGAAGTAGGATACACTTGGAAATGGGCCACTGTTCCCTAAGAATTCAATAAAGGCTAGCCATCTGCTCATTCCTGTACTGTTGCAGCTGCATACCACAGACTCACCCAATCAACCAATTTACCACCACATCTATACTTCTGCCATGAATGAATCCTCTGGATGCGCTGGTCACCACTTCAGGCCAGTATGCTGCGCAAGTCATTCCCAGGACCTGGTGGCCACAAAATCACCCAATCAACCAATTTACCACCACATCTATACTTGTGCCATGAACGAATCCTCTGGATGCTCTGGTCACCACTTCAGGCTGGTAAGCATGTACAAGCCATTACCAGGCCCTGGTGTCCACCAAATCTCCCTATGAATGCTCTGGTCACCATTACAGGCTGGTATGCCTGTACAAGCCATTACCAGGCCCTGGTGACCACCAAATCACCCCATGAATGCTCTAGTCACCACTTCAGGCTGGTATGCCTGTACAAACCATTACCAGGCCCTGGTGGCCACCAAATCACCCTATGAATGCTCTGGTCACCACTTCAGGCTGGTATGCCTGTACAAGCCATTCCCATACCCTGGTGGTTACTAAATCATCCTATGAATGCTCTGCTCACCACTTCAGGCTGGTATGCTGCACAAGTCATTCCCAGGCCCTGGTGACCACCAAATCATCCAATCAACCAATTTACCACCACATCAATACTTCTGCCATGAATGAATCCTCTGGATGCTCTGCTCACCACTTCAGGCTGGTACTGTATGCTGAACAAGTCATTCCCAGGCCCTGGTGATCACCAAATCACCCAATCAACCAATTTACCACATGAATGAATCCTCTGGATGCTCTGCTCACCACTTCAGGCTAGTATGCTGCACAAGTCATTCCCAGGCCCTGATGGCCATCAAATCACCCAATCAACCAATTTACCACCATATGAATTGTTCCCTAAAGTCTAAGTTTTCAGTATCAAATTTTTCCAAAAAAAATGTATGTCGTCTTTCATTTCGTTCCACAAACTCCCGAAAAATTTGTGTCTGATCCAACTTGCCTGTTCTCTCTTTATTAATGTTCAACAACAATAAGTGATTGTACCTCTTCTCTGTCATGGTGCTTCATAAGTAAGACTTTATCCTCCGCTGTGCTGAAAAGGGTCTCTCCCCAGTTGCTGTACTCATTAAGACGAGGAGGTAAATTTGAATGAGCTTCACTACTTCTGAGTACAGTGTCTGCTGCTGGCAGTCTTTTCCCACTAAGGTATCAATAATGGTGTTGATTGAAGTTACTGCCTTCACCTCTGGCAAAACCTGCTGCACAAGTCCTGGGAGCAAGTTCAGTTGTGCATTAAGAATGTCAATGTTCAAATCCTTATCTCCATACAACTGTGTGATCTGAGAAGGAACTGAAAATGCCTTTGCATTAGCTGCTTGTAGCAACAAATTCTCCATGGATGACAGCAAAGTGTAGCTTTCTTGATCAAAACATCAGTCTAGTTCAACAAGACAAGCATCAATGGCTTCATAATACATTTGTCGATACCAGTCCTTAGCAGATTCAGGATGGTGATGCAGTGCACTACCATGTTGCAGCCTTGCTGGGACTTAACACTGTCTGGGAAGTGTTGTCTCTTTCACAATTTTCAGTAGTTGTGCTTTCTCTTTGATGCCTTCATAGACCTGGTCAAAGTCATTGTGCTGGCTTTGTAAATTCTGTTTCAGAGAGTTTACACTCATCATTGTAGTTTCTGCTGTCAGTGTTTTTGTTTGCAGGATTGAGGCCACTTGTTCTGATACGCTGACTATATTGTATGATACAACCAGTCCAAAATAGTTCAGAAACTTTTTCATCATTGACAACAGGCCCTTGACCTTACTTCGTACATCAGTAGATCTGTCTTGTTCCAGCTCTTGTAAGGTTTCATAGAGTGCTCCATAGTTTTTGAGAACTGACTTGATGCTCTTTGTTCTTGCTGTCCATCTTGTTGGACAAACTAAGTGCAGGCCTTCTACCTTCATGCAAGGGTCCTCACTGCAATATTTTCATAATGAGCCAACCTCTGTGGTGATCCCCGAATTAACACACTTAAATTCTGGACAAAGCTGAGGGCATCTTCAATGGCATCACTTGTTTTGCTACAGTTTTGCAACACCAGGTCCAAGGAATGATTTGCACAATGGACATTCAGTGCTAGTGGATTTTCTCTTCTAATTGTTGTTTCAGTTCCAGAAATACATCCACTCATATTTGTTGCTCCATCATATGCCTGTCCCCTCATGTTGTCGATTGGTAAATTACATCTTACTAAAACATCCTTAATGGAACTGGTGATGGATTCTGCATCAGTCTTTGCCATTTCGTACATCCCAATAAAATCTTTATGTATAACAAAATGAGTCAGGGAAACCCATCGTACACATATCATCATCTGTTCATGTTGGCTGATATCCCAAGATTGATCCGCTATAATTGCATACAGCTTTGATTCATTGCATATCTCTTCCAGAAGGTTCCTCAGCAGCTGATGTGCCATGAGATCCATGACTTCATTCACAATATCTGAACTCTGACAGTTCCCTTCCTGGATCCATCTCAGTAGTTCTGGTATGTCAACTGCCCTACTCAGCATTTCCTGCCTCAGGTTGCTTTCCTCTTCTTCTTCTTTGCTATGAATTGCTAGACATTGCTGAACTAGAAACTATATTGCATTTAGTTGTTTCTTGAACATTTCTTGGTTTCTTGCATGTTCCTGTGCAAGATGCTGGCTGAGCTGAGCACCAACATTCATCCTTGTGTTGCTGAATGCAGTATACTTCTCAGCCTCTTCATGGTGGAATAATGATACCTGATGTTTCTTAAATCTGTCAATTGCTTTCTTCCAGTCACTAAATCCTGATGAAATGAAGGTTGGTTCACCAAACAACTGCCTTTGATGAGTTTTCTTTCTACTGCTGCCCGACAGTAGTAGCAGAATACACATCCTTTTGAAACACAGTTGGTTAGCCAGCTGAAAGATACAAACCATTGTGTTTGACAAGTTCTTGTTTCATTTCTCCCACTGGTTTGCAGAATGACTTGTTTGATGGACGTGTCTATAACACAGCTTGGTTGTAAAACACTGTTAATATTGTGGCAACAAACAGAAGAGCAGGAGGGGAGAGACAAAGAGACAGAAGATTCGGACACGGGTTTAACTGAAGTGACCCAGGTATTCTCAGAACAGGAGGGGAGAGACAAAGAGACAGCAGATTCAGACGCCGGGTCAACTGCTGTGACCCAGGTATTCTCGGAGAAGTGTGTGATGTTGCCATCACTATTGTTGTTCACGGGGAACAGCTCTGCAGTTCTGTTTTCTGTATCAGAGCAGGTCTTACCATTCAGGGGCACTGGAATAGCAGCTGCAGGACAATCCACATCAGGCAAGGAACATGTCAGTTCTGGCACTGATGCAGCATTTGAAACAAACTTGGCTGCATTTAACTCTATCAAAGCCATTGGCAGCGAAGCTGTATGCACAGTTACATTGTCACTTACTGTACCTCTACAACAGACAGCTGCAGTGCTTGTTGCAGTGCCAGTGTCAGTAGTATTGTTCTCAGCACCGATGTCCCTTGGAGGTTCTGAAGCTATTGGTATCTGGGCACTCCCAAACCAGTAATTTAGTTTTCTTGGCATCTTGACAGCAATATCAGCCAGTTTTTTCTCCAGCTGTCTTTTTTGTCTCTCAGACCTTGGCGTATTTTAATGCAATGACACAGACAGTGCAGGCTCTGAGAAAGAATTTTGTGTATACAGTTTAGCGAACCCATCTGGTTACCATCTTCTGACAAGGCACTGCAGCATGAACATTATTAAGCATGCTAGTAACGAAGTGTCAATGGCAAAAAAATATTTTTTATCTCTTGCCCTTCCTCACCCCCTGTCTTTGTCAATAGTTATTTATCCTCAACTACTGGGGTACTTTAGCCATTCTTGGCTAGTGACCCATGCATCAATGCTTGTGTACTGCATCACTATTGTACAAGACATGTGGGTTCAATAAAATTTATAATGCGTGATTTGGCTGGTACTCACAATGAAACTATTATTTTTGTATGCCACTGTTTGCTCAGCTGCCCAACAGTTACAATGGCAGGGCTTTTGTCTGTGATCATTCCATACTGGGAAATATGACTCCTCTTCCCATATGTCACATATCAGCCAGCCTATCACAGCAACTGCAACTCACAGAATTTTCAAATGCCCCCCAGCCTCCCCAACTTCTCCTTCTCTGAAACGCTTTCTCCCTTTGCTGCTGAGTCCTCTATTCCCTATCACTGCCTGACTCTTCAACCAAGGGTGCAGATAGAGAAAGGCCAAAGTTCAGTGCATGCATGCAAGCACTCTATGTAATTCACCCAACAGTGAATTGTTTTAATATGAGGATCACATCAAACCTCAGATTTTTTTTATAAATGGTGCCCACAGGGAGGACTCTGACGTAGTGGCACTGCTTTTACCAATGATCCCCATACCACTTACAGTGGTTTATCTCATACAAGTCATGCAGAGTGCCAACTTCATTTACCACCCCCAAACTCATCAGTGCCATACTCCAGTCCAACATGCTGTATGCAAGGCAGATTCCTTCCATGCCATTATCTGCCACCACAAACAAGTGCCACACTGTGTAAATAACACCACATAAACGGTACACAGCAACAATAACAGACTTGGCTATAGAAATAAGTACAGTCACCAAACTAAAACTTTAAAATTAAACGTTACTGCCCTCTGGAACCTATATGAATCGGAAGCATCCAAAATAATTTTTATTTTGCCCAACAATAAGCACACTTACTTACGGTGGCACTGATGAATATGTTATGATGCCTAGATGCCTATTACAGCCTAGGTGAACCTGAGATGTTAGTACTTTGAACCAATCATATTACTTAATTTAAAAAGTTCATGCAAGTTTGGTGATATGCAGGGTGCACATAATAGGTGCACATCACTCTAGTCATCTTAATTTGGGCATCTTTATCATATATTTGAAACAAGAGGAGACCTGCTAGTTTGATATGTGTGTATGTATATGTGTGTGTATATATATATATATATATATATATATATATATGTAATAGATAAACCATTCTGAGGTGTGCAGCAAGTAAGCTAGCATATATGTTTTGGAGGGGTTGGAAAAATTACAGTGCACACATGCTCTTTAAACACCTGGATAAAACATTTCCCCCAATACTGACTGTGTATCATTTCCTTTATAGCACCATGCCCGTGGAAATACTACAAACTCAGACTGGAATATTTTCCTACAATAGCATCCACAGGGACAAGATGGATAATTAATCATTCTAAGCACTCTTGCAGCTGCCTCCTTCATGCCCAGCTCAGTTCACATTTGCACAGCATCACTTCTTTTTAATGCAAACAAGGCTCCCTAGTTTTCTGAGATGTCAGTCCTGGCAATCCAAGCAATTAGAACAATTAAAACAACACTTACTTGCACAATCTCCTAGCACATAGAAACATAGAATTTGACGGCAGATAAGGACCGCTTGGCCCACCCAGTCTGCCCATTTCCCTACCTGATGGATAAGCTGCAGATTCTAGTTAATCAACAGCTTACTTCCTCCTGCCCCCCACTAGAATTGCCTTATGCCTGTCCCATGCATTGTTGAATTCCCCCACTGTTCCTGATTCCACAACCTCCTCAGGAAGGCTGTTCCATGCATCCACAACTCTCTCTGTGAATGTAAATGCCATGCTTTAAGTTTTTAATTGAAATATTATTTTAATCAACATTTTCAGACGTATATATTTGTACATATCTGTACAAAACTGGCAGCATTTTTATTATAATCTGTGTCAGCCAGCATGAACTGTTTATTGTCCGTTTTGATGTCACACCTCAAAATAGCTCTTCAGCCTAGTGTGGCTGATATGTTAACTAAAATGAAATAAATAACAAATGGTGCTAGAGTGAAAATGATGCTATATTGGTCTGCCAAACCTAGTGCTCCCAGATGCCAGATCTACAAGGATGCCTGAATTTAACAGGGAAATAGGCCAATCGACAGGAGGAATACCACTAACTTGCATGTTGTTATACAGCAAACTAAACCAGAACTCATGTTCCACAAGAAATTGGGATGGGTTAAAAACATACTCCCTTATATACTGCTGGTTCAGTTTTCTGTGAACTGTGCATCTATCTCCTTTCCCCCAGGACACACCAGGAAACAAGCTGCAATCTGCCTTTCTTGTAAAAGGCTGTGTTGTTTGCTATGTCTCTCTCTACCCTTTTCACAAATTATTGTAGTGTGTTACAAAATTAATCCTACCCCCCCCCAAATAGCCCGAAAAGGGCAAAGGATATCTTACTAATTTATAACATAGAATAAGAAACATATTTGGGAGCAAGAGAAGAGTAAAAGTAAAGTTCTGTTGGGTAAAATTAATCATTGGTTTTACATAATAGCATACAGCCAGATATACTATTCAGCACAAACAACTTAAGGAGCAAGAGGTTAATATAGGCCCTAACAACTAAACTATGCTACAACTGTGAAAGGTGTAACGCTACAGGGTAAAACCTGAAAATAACATAATATGTGTATGCTCCTAATCAAACAGCATCGCAGAGCTCAGACCAGGACATAAGAACAATACATAAGACAGGAGTCACAGAAATGGACTAGTACAACTTTTGAGTAACCACAGGTCCCAACTTGAGTAGGTACACACACTTTTATCTCATAAATTAATCTCTTTGTAATCATGTCTACACTCTGCACATTGCCACTGTTAATGATACAACCTAAACCTATGAAAGTGCTTTCCTGCATACCCTGTTGTGAACTTGCTCTCCATCCACTAATGGAAAAACACTACAGACAGTAATAACAAACATTTGCCAATGCCGAATGTTTGCTTGCTGGCATCGGCATTGGTGGGGTGTGCCTTTGAGTCATCAGGCATAGCGGCCACACCATTTCACCACTCCCTACCCTGCAGACACCGACAAGTGTTACGGTGTGCCTTGGGGTCTTTGGCCCTTATGCTCACCCCATTCCATCAGAAAATATGGTGAGATGGGTGTAGTATAGGAGAATGAGGTGAACTTTGAGGCCAAAGCATCCAAGGCACACCTCGATGCCTCTCGCTGGCTGCAGGGTGTGGGTGGGGGTGGAATGGTATAAGCATTACAGATGACAATCCCAAGTCACACCCATGATGCCTGTCAGTTTCTACAGGGTGGGGCGTTATGGTCGGAAACCCTAACACCTCAGGCGTTTGTTGGTATTTTCACTCCAAATTTTCAACATGGTTTTTTTGTGACCCCCACCTTATGAACAGTGGTAATATCAGTTTGTTAGCCGAAAGCTGATTTGCACAGTGACTACAGCATTTGGCACCACAGGGCGAAAACACATTTAGAACAGGATGTGAAAAATGACAGCTGTACTGTTCATGGGGAGGTGTGAAAAATGGCAATGTTGAAAATCTGCAGGGAAAACAGTAAAAAACCTGGTGAAGTTATGAGCGTGCTTAGAAACTGCACAATGCACACCCTTAATGTAATTACTCTGGGGATTTTTTACAGCAGATTGTCAACACAGACATTTTGGGACCTCCACTCATGAACAGTGTCACTGTCATTTTCTTAATCTGTTCTGAACAGTGATTTCCCACAGTGACCACGCATTTCTGCGCAGAAAGTGTGAAAACACATTTCGGCTGTGTTGTGAAAAATTACAGCTGTACTGTTCATAAGGAAGTGTGGAAAAATGCCAGTGGTGAAAATCTGGACTGAAAATATTACAAATTCATGAAATTATGAGGGTGCGTGGAAACAGCGCAATTCTCGCTTGTAACATAGTCATTTTATGGACTTTTGTCACCAAATTTTCAACATAGTCATTTTAAGACCTCTGCTCATGTACAGTGTCACTGTGATTTTCTTAATCTGTCCCAAACATTGATTTTTCACACCGACTGCGCCATTGTGCTCTACATGCGCAGAAACACATTTTGGGGGAGATGTGAAAAATAACAGCTGTACTGCTCATAAGGAGGTGTGGCAAAATGGCAATGTTGAAAATCTGGAGTGCAAATATTAAAAATTTGCAAACTTACGAGCGTGCATAGGAACTGTGCAATGCACGCTAGTAAAACAGTCATTTTGGGGAATTATTTTGCCAAATTTTCAACATAGCCATTTTAAGACCTCTACTCATGAACAGTGTCACTGTGATTTTCTTAATCTGTCCCAAACATTGATTTCGCACACCAATTGCGCCATTGTGCACTACATGCACGGAAACACATTTTGGAGGAGATGTGAAAAATGACAGCTGTACAGCTCATAAGGAGGTGTGGTAAAATGGAAATGTTGAAAATCTGGAGTGCAAATATTAGAAATTTGTGAACTTACGACCATGCATAGGAACTATGCAACGCACGCTCGCAAAACAGTCATTTTTGGGAATTTTTTCACCAAATTTTCAACATAGCCATTTTAAGACCTCTGCTCATGAACAGTGTCACTGTGATTTTCTTAATGTGTCACACACATTGATTTCGCACACTGACTGCGTCATTGTGAGCTACATGCAGGGAAGCACATTTTGGGCGAGATGTGAAGAATGACAGCTGTACTGCTCGTAAGGAGGTGTGGTAAAATGGCAATGTTGAAAATCTGGAATGCAAAAATTAAAAATTTGCAAACTTACAAGCATGCATAGGAACTGCACAACACCGCCTAAAACAAACAGTCATTTGGGAATTTTTCCCCAACTTTCAACATTAGGTTTTAGGGCCCACCATGAATCAGACATTGTCATTTTCACATTGGTCCCAAAAGGTGGTTTCGCACAGTGACCGTGAAATCACCTTTCAGGACCAAATCACAAAATGACAGCGCAAGAATTCATGAGGTGGGGTCCCAAAAATCCCATGTTGAAAATTTGGTGAAAAAATTCCCAAAAATGCCTGAGATATGCATCAAAGTTGAAAAAGCCCTATTTATTCCATTATACAGCTTACTGGCACTTCCTCTGTTTGCAGTCGGCTTTGAAGAGTGCAGACGTGTTCCCGGTCCACCGAGGATCATCGCGACAGACTCCGAAGGTAAGAATGGTGTGAGGGAGGGGTGTGGGGAGGCAGGGTGCACAGAGGGTGGGTGCGAGTGGGGGAGGGGGTCAAGACAGTCAGTGAGGGAACGTTTTTTCTTTCTAGGTTTTTTTTATTCATTTAAGAAGACAACGTGGGACATTTGCCACGCTGGGGAGGGCTCCCAGCATGGCAGCTGGAAGTTTTTTTGGGGGGGCCAGCGGAACCAATGGGGGATTGGGCACCCCCATCGACCATAGAGAGGTTTGCCATGCTGGGGTGGGCTCCCAGTGTGGCACTTGGAAGGCTGTTTTGGGGGGGCAGTGGAGCCAATGGGGAATTGGGCACCCCCGTCGGCCTTACAGATTTTTGTCACGCTGGGGTGGGCTCCCAGCATGGCACCTAAAACTCTGTTGGGGGGGAGTGCGGCGCAGCCGACGGGGGATTGGGCACCCTCATCAGCAATACTGTGTGTGTGGGGGGGGAGCACGTGAGCATGCCGGGGTGGGCTCCCATCGTGTTACTTGTTTGGGGGAGAGGATCTGTATATGACAGCTCTTTCACTGCAGTGCTGACGTGTAGGCACTTTGCTTACTGCCGACGCAGTATGCAAATTGCCTACATGCTGCAGTGCTTTTCTTTCAACTGTATGCTGCTGCAGTTGCAAACGCTGTCATAGACAGCTCTTATGTTCATTGGCACAGTGGGGCCACGCCTGCAAAAGGCAGCAGGGCATTGGAAGTAGGGAGGCACTATGTTTCTTGCACATGCGTGCAAACAAACATAAAAACCAAAGATTTTTTAAACAAGAAACTGTCAGAGTTATAATACATATATAGTGTATAGTGGAGTGTTATTCTTTATAGAATTCCATCCCTTTCAAAATGCTGTTCTACCACAGTTCCAAGGAGGTCATAGAATGATTCTACCCTACTGTGGTAGAACAGCATTCTAGAACCTCTAGTGTCTAGTGTCAGTTTTATTTTGAAAGCAAAAAAACTTACAAAACACATATAGTATTTCACACAGTACTATACACTATAAAAATACAGGATGAGCAACTTGATGGACAACATGTGTGTTTTGCCACCTCGGTGTTCTGATTCCTATAGACCTCTCGAGCCAAATTCACTCTCGAGGTCAGAGGTAATCAGAACCCCTCTGTGCCAGAACACACTGGTTCTACATAGTTGCCCATCCAGTATGTAAGCAATAATACCCGATAGGGTGGGTGGTATTGGGCTCTACCAGACCACCCAGGGGTGTCATGAGGCCTGACGCCGCAGGCAGAGGGCCTTATAGCCCCTGGAAGGTCTGGTGTAGCCCATACCACCCACCCTGGAGGGTATTATTGCACTTAGAAAATGGGCACTGTAAAAGAAAATAAGTTTAATAAAAACATGTTACTAAAAATAAGTTTAAAATAAGTTTTGAAATAAAATAGTCCCTCTGCATGTATTACAATATGTGGATTTTTTTTTATCTAGGGGCTTTTGTTCTTCTAGAGTCTCTGTAGTTGTGGCTTTTCATCCTAGTACTTCTACCCCACAACACACACACACACACATATATATGGCTTTTAGGAGCAGCAGAAAATAGTGTTTTATTTTTCACTTTAGAAGACATAGCTTACTTTAATTTACAAGAAGAAATCTCTGGTACTGCTTCTAAACAGTATGTATGACAGAAACTCTCCTGCTTTCCGTGTCTGCAGCACCCAATCACTGATTGCAGTAAGTTTTGAAGAGATGATGACTTTCTGTTTTGTGTTTCTTTGTTGAAGATTGCCAGTGTATGACAAGCAGCATGGGCAACAGTACCTCTGAGTGTAGTTGCCATGGAGAGATGCATGCTACCCACCGCCAGTTAGGTGAAGCTGATCTGAATAATGGCTTCGTTTTTCTATTTTCATCCACATTTTTTTTTTTTTTTTATGTGTGGCTACTCATTATTTCAACTCAGCACGTGATTGCAGGATTGTATTGTGCACCCCCCCCCAGCAGAGAAAACATTTTGAGTATGCCACCGGGAGCAGAGCCGGCATATACAGTATGTCACGTGTGTGTGTCGGGAAGTCTCACAGCGTGAAACATGCAGCCAGCAAGGACACGGAAGTCAGCAAAAAAAAAAGAAGGTACTGCTCTGATTTTCTAGTGAAAATATGGAAGTTGTTGTGGGTGTCATCTGTCTGGCATGGATAGGGAGGGATGAAAATTGCACCGGACAGGAGCACAGCTGAGTGGAGGGGGGAAAGGGGGTTATAACATCTGCCGTGGTTCCTGGAGTATGTCCTTCACAAGAAAAAAAAACATGTGGCATATGGTGCTTTAGGCAGTGTGAGGGGTGCTGATGGTACTTGGGATAGTGTGGGATGATGAGGAATTGGCAGCGAGCTTGGACAGGAAGACTAGAGTTGGGAGAGGAACTTCAAGAGGGGAAAAAGGTAATTTAATTTTGTAGGCAATTCAAATGTGTCCCATTTATGGGATTTGAGTGTGAGGCTGTTTCCTTGTTCACCAACAGGCAAGACTGAGGGAGCGGTGGCAGCAGGGGGTTTCCTTCCAAGACAAAAAAAAGAAAAAGGGATTGTTTTAAAAATAGAGGCACACATTTGTTTTGGTACTGGCTGCTGTATTGTCTAATGAGTGAGTGTGCGTGTTGGGGGGGGGGCTCTCACTCTCCTGCTAAGCAATGGAAAAAAAATGGTGGCAATTTGAAATTGTGTGCCTAGTGCTTCAGCCAATGATGAAGCAGGCTGCACACAAGGATGCTTGGCTGGGCATGAGGCAGGTTTGGGCTGGGACTTTTTATTTGGTGGGCATCTATTGAAAGTTAATGTACCCCTCTGGAAGAGGTACCAGCCAATCAGATGCCTCCAAATAAAAAGCACATTTTCTAATTTCTATATACATATCCTTGTTGTTAACTTGTAATGGAGTGCATCTTTTAGCTAAAAAATAGATGTATAAAAACTGTACAACAACAAAGAACTGAGCAACCATTGCCCTGCAGAATATGCAGTTAAGTATGTATGTACAGAAAAAAACTGATGTCATCTGTTTTACTTTTAACACTAGCACAGCAGCGGACAATACTGGTCCTGCCCAGGCAATGCAGCCTATTTGGATCAATGAATTCATATCGTCTTCTCCTCGAGTCCCTGGTTCGACACACAAGGGTCAGGTAGGTTATCGAAATCAAGGTATCCCATCTCCAAACCCTCCTGGTAGGACTCGAGTCTGACCCCCATTTGTTACAGCCTGTTACACACCAGGTCCCCCCCAAAGCCTAGCCAACATGTCAGATCAAACGACAGCTAAGCTAACATCACCTGGCTGCCTTATTTTAACTCAATGACGCAATATTTTTAGCTACTCAACAAACTCAGAATTGCACAATGCCTGAATTTAAAGACACGAGTCCATAACTCTGGCCAGTATTATTCATCCCAGTCCCAACATTAAGTACAATTAATTGGTAAAAAAAGATGAGCATGTTTTCCCACTTATTCAAACCCCTCCCTACTCAAATTCAAAACCCCCAGTGATATAAACTTCTTTGATGCATGGATACATTTATTTTCTCTTTATTTAATTATTGGAGCCACCACCATTCTTCACTGCTGGGACCAAACAGCAAACTCAAAGCCAAGAATGAAGAACTGGAGAGTGTATGGTCTGAAATATATTTGAACAATCAAACAACCTGATGTTTTTTTTACATTCAGTACTGTGTTGCATCCAGCAGTGACAGCCCGTCCCTTCTGGCCGTCTGACTGTTGCAGTCACAAGCCCACAGCTGTCGACAGGACACCATGAATTGATGTATTCTGGCAAAAAAACTATGGTCTGGTCTGGAGGCATCAGGAGGCTTAGGCTAGATTATCTGGACTGTCAAAAATTAAAGCAAGCAATGCCAACTTAAGGTCTGGTCATCCAGAGGCTTAAAAGGCTTCAGTAAATAATCAGTTCTCACAGTTGTTAGAGACTAGACTGAAGTTCTGAATGACCTACAGCTACAGTCAGTCAGTCCTGTGACTGTCAATCCCTCAAACATGGGTCATGGGTGGGCCGGCGGCCAGAACAAGGTGTGGATGAACTTTTCCATTTATTTTTATTTGGACCATATCCACACTGGGCAATAAAATAAAGTTTTGGGCAAGCTAGCAAGGGGGGCACAGACAGGCAGCTGCAGAAACTCAGAACTGGATACTCAAATAAATAATAGATAAAATAAGCATCTGTCAATGCCGAATGTTGATTGCGTTGGTGTGTTGAGCTCGCTCAGTGCCACTCTGTCACTCGCTCAGCCTGTTTCTCCCAGTGCTGCAGGCTGCTCTTTTGTACTGGGTTCCTGCCTGCATTGGCACCTTGTTCTGCCCACTAAGAAATTCGCAGCTCTCCCGACAGAGCTCCATTGAGGTGACTCACTCCTCCTCTCTCACTCGCTCATTCTGTTTCTCCTGGCGCTGCAGGCTGGCCTTTTGTGCTGGGCTTCTGCCTGCATTGCCACCTTTTTCTGCCAACAAAGAAATCCGCAGCAGTCATGATAGAGCTCCATTGAGCTTGCTCACTCCCCCTCTCTCACTCGCTCTTGTGTTTCTCCTGGTGCTGCTGGCTGCCCTTTTGTACTGGGCCCTGCCTGCATTGGCACCTTTTTCTGCCCACAAAGAAATCCACAGCTGTCCCTACAGAGCTCCGTTGAGGTCGCTCACTCCCCCTGTGTCACCCACTCATTCTGTTTCTCCTGGTGCTGCAGGCTGCCCTTTTGTACTGGGCTCCTGCCTCTGTTGGCACCTTTTTCTGCCCACAAAGAAGTCTTCAGCAGTCCCAACAAAGTTCAGTTGAGCTCGCTCACTCCCCTTCTCTCACTCCCTCATTCCGTTTCTGCCGGTGCTGCAGATTGCCCTTTTCTATTATGCTCCTGCTTGCATTGCAGCCTTCTTCTGCTCACAAAGACATTTGCAGCAGTTACAATAGAGCTCCATTGAGCTCACTCACTCACCCTCTTTCACTCGCTCATTCTGGTTTCCCCGCCACTGCAGGCTGCCCTTTTGTACTGGGCCTTGAGTGCATTGCTGCCTTTTTCTGCCCACAAACAAATCTGCAGCAGTCCCAACAGAGCTCCATTGAGCTCATTCACTCCCCTCCCTCACTCATTCATTCTGTGTGTCCTGCTGCTGCAGGCTGCCCTTTTGCACTGGGCTCCTGCCAGCATTGGCAGCTTGTTCTGGCCAGAAAGAAAACTGAAGCTGTCCCAACACAGCTCCATTGAGCTCTCTCACTCACTCATTCCATTTTGGCTGGCGCTGCAAGCTGGCCTTTTGTACTGGGCTCCTGCCTGCGTTGCCGCATTTTCTGCCCACAACAAAATCCGCAGCAGTCACAATAGAGCTAAGTTGAGCTCACTCACTACTGCTCTGTCAGTCCTGCATTCTGTTTCTCTTGGCGCTGCAGGCTGCACTTGTGAACGGAGCTCCTGGCTGCATTGGCATCTTTGTCTGTCCACAAAGAAATCTGCAGCTGTCCCAACAGAGGTCCATTGAGGTCGCTCAGTCTCCCTCTCTCACGTGCTCATTCTGTTTGTCCTGATGCTGCAAGCGGCCCTTTTGTACAGAGCTCCTGCCTGCATTGGCGCCTTTTTCTGCCCACAAAGAAATCCGCAGCAGTCCTGATAGAGCTCCGTTGAGCTCACTCATCCCCCTGTCTCACTCGCTCATACTGGTTCTCCCACCGCTGCAGGCTGGCCTTTTGTACTGGGCCCCTGCCTGCATTGATGCCTTTTTCTGGCCACAAAGAAATCTGCAGCAGTCCTGACAGCACTCCAGTGAGATTGCTCACTCCCCCTCCGTCACTCGCTCTTTCATTCTGTTTCTCCCACTGCTGCAGGCTGCACTTTTGTACTGGGCTCTTGCGTTGGGGACTTTTTCTGCCCACAAACAAATCTGCAGCAGTCCCGACAGAGCGCAGTTGAGCTCGGTCACTCCCCCCTCTCACTCATTCCATCCTAATCTGTCCCAAACAGTGATTTCTCACAGCAATCGTGCTATGCTCCGGCAGGAGTGCAAAAACATATTTTAGTCAGGATGTGAAAAATGGCAGCTGTACTGTTCATAAGGAGGTGTGGAAAAATGCCACTGTTGAAAATGTGGCGTGAAAATATTACAAAATTGCGAAGTTACAAGGCTGCGTGGAAACAGTTCAATGCATGTTTGTAACACAGTCATGTTATCGAGTTTCGTCACCAAATTTTCAACATAGGCATTTTAGGACCTCTGCTCATGAACAGTGGCACTGTCATTTTCTTAATCTGTCCCGAACAGTGATTTCCCACAACGACCATGTTATTCTGCGCCGGAACTGTGAAAAGACCTTGCGGTCAGGATGTGAAAAATTACAGCCGTACTGCTCATAAGGAGGTGTGAAAAAATGCCACTATTGAAAATCTGGCGTGACAATAGTGCAAATCTGTGAAGTTACAATGGTGCGTGGAAAGTGTGCAACACACACTTGTAACATAGTCATTTGATGGGCTATCATCACCAAATTTTCAACATAGGCATTTTAGGACCTCTGGTCATGAACGATATCACTGTCATTTTCTTAATCTGTCCCGGACAGTGATTTCCCACAGTGACTGCTCTATTCTGCGCTGGAAGTGCCAAAAACACATTTCGGCCAGGATGGAAAAAATGACAGCCGTACTGTTCATAAGTAGGTGTGGGAAAATGGCAATGTTGGAAATTTGGAGTGAAAATATTATAATTTCACGAAGTTACGAGCTTGTGTGCAAACTGTGCAACGCACACTCGTAACACAGTCATTTTATAGAGTATCATTACCAAATTTTCAACATAGGCATTTTAGGACCTCTACTCATTAACAGTGTCACTGTCATTTTCTTAATCTGTCCCGAACACTGATTTCCCACAGCAACCATGCTAGTCTGTGCTGGAAGTGCGTAAACACATTTCTGCCAAGATATGAACAATGGTAGCTGTACTGTTCACAAGTAGGTGTGACAAAATGTCAATGTTGAAAATCTGGTGTGAAAATATTGCAGATTCACAAAGTTATGAGCGTGCGTAGCAACTGCGCAACGCACGCTCATAAAACAGTCATTTTTTGGATATTTTCCACCAAATTTTCAACATAGACTTTTGAGAGCCCACCTCATGAACACTGGCACTGTCATTTTGTTAATCTGCCCCAGAAGGTGATTCTATGCAGTGACCACAAAATCACCTTTTGGCATTGATTAACGCCATGACAGTTCAAGAATTCATGAGGAGGGGTCCCAAAAACCGCATGTTGAAAATTTGGTGTGGAAATTCCCAAAAATGACTGAGATATGCATTAAAGTTGGGAAAAAACATATTTATTCCATTATAGAGCTTACCGGCATTTCCTCAGTTCGTGGTCGGATTTGAAGAGTACAGACATGTTCCCAGTCCACCAAAGATTGTCGTGCCAAGCTCCGGAGGTAAGTATTGGGTGAGGGGGTGTGGGGAGGCAGGGTGCGCAGTGGGTGGCCGCGGGTTGTGGGTGGGGGGCAGGGTGAGCGCCGAGGGACAGTTTCCTTTTTTTCAGAGTAAAAAAAAAGACAGCGCGGGACCATTTTTAACATTACAGGGGCATGTGGCACGCTGGGGTGGGCTCCCAGCATGCCAAAGGACTCTTTCTTTGGGGGGGCAGCAGTAGCCAATGAGAGATTGGGCACCCCTGTTGACACATAACAAAAAGGGGGAGGCTTAGATTATGCCGATGGGGATTGGGCACCCCATCAGCAGACAATCAAAGTGGGGGGGTTGGTTACAGAATGGCAACGGGGAGTGGGCTCCCCCGTTGGGAAATTCAACATTAGGGTGCTGAAGCCGACAGGTATTGGGGCCCCCGTCGGCAAATAAACATGGTGGGGGGGGTTATATTGTTTGTGAACATGGTGGCAAGCCGCCGCCATGTTCACAAACAATATCAGGGTTTGTAAGTTCCATCCTGCAATGACGGGTCGCTCCCTCATTGCAGCGGATGACTGATGCTGCAATGACGAGGCGGCCCCTGATTGGGCGGCAAAATTGTCACAAGTTGGTGCCAACGTCCAAACCTGTGTCACTAGCAGCATACAACGGCATTGGGGGAAGCGGGACAAGCTTTTGCAGGCTGTGGGGGCATTGACCACAACAGTGCCACGCCTCCACAACCTGCTTCTAAGCAAGCTGTCCCAATATGTTTCTTGCACTGTGCGCAATCAACATAAGAATGAACAATAATGCACCCTTAGCCTCTAGGGACCTGACCAACCAGGACCCACTTGCACTTTGTCTCTTTCTTCCCCTTACCCGGCCCATACATTGAGGAGGGGAGAGAACTTTCTTTGTGAGTCTCTCTCTCTCTCTCTCTCCTTCTTATTCCTCCACCCACTTTTTCCTCCCCAGAAGATCAAAAGTCCCGATAAACCATATAGGACATCAAAACAGCAGATAGAAAACAAAGAAGGGACTTTTTTTTTATCCTGGTTTGCTCTATGCAGTCGCATGGGAAATTGTGCAAATGCTATGGGGCTCACATCTACCCTCCCCCCCATCACACACCTTGAGATGTTTCACTTTTCTCACGTGTTTAAGACACCACAGCTACAGCAGGAGAAGGACAAGACTGTTCTTAATTTAAAGCTTTACATTTTCTGCCCTCCCCTGCACTTGAGACTTACATTTGTCACCTGCAACCTGCCAGAGCAGAGCCCAACAAATACAGAGTAGCAGACGGAATTGAGGATTGCCAATGCATTCAGTACTGGAGGATTTTTACCTGGGCCAATCGGAGTTCAGCTGTGTTTGGGCACCAATTTTCAAACTGCTGCACCTTGTATAAATTTAAGACTTCTGCAGTAACACAGCAACTTAAAGAGCTGCTGACATGACGCTTCCCATACAATCGACAACTCTACACATCCTGATGTTATTGTGAGATAGTCTTGGAGTGAATGTATCAAGTTCAGGTTTCCATGTAGTCGTGCATATCTGATGTCAAGCAAGAACTGTCAGGCTACCAAATCAGACAAGTGAGGAATAACTGCCTGCCCCCACACACACATATTATATGATGAATAAGGCACTGGAGGATTTACAGAGCTATCGGGTTGGCATTGCAATTAAGTACAAAACACCACTTGCCATGTACTTATAACTACTGTATCCTGACTTTTTTGTTTATTTCTGATCCTTCACATTGGGGTGGATATTCTCCCTTCCAGCCCTAAAGGCCATCATGCTGCTGTGGTGCAGGGAAAGCGGTAACTTTACAATTGCGGGACTGGCGGCAACAAACCCCAAAACATAAATAATGTGGCAGTGGCATTACTAGGCATTCATTAGTGTTTGGGCTGTTTAGTATAGAAGTGACCTAATCTGGGAATAAACAGTTAAAACAAGGTTACAGTCAACAAATCAGACCACAAAGGAAATCAATCAAACTATGTGCCAGGTTTCGATCTGTTCCAGGCTGAAGTCGCTTGTAGCCAATGCAGAGAGAAAGTACTAGCATCTCTCATATATTTACTGAGGACAAGATGGGTACTGAATCCCCAACATGACAAACACTTTACTGGTCCGTCCAGACATCGGTACTAACTGTGTGGGTTGCCTGCCTCAGAGCTGAACTTGGCTCACAGCCAGGCAGCACAGTCAGACTCAGCACCAGATTCAGAAACTGGGCTCGGAGGCCACGACATGACCGGCGGTCAGAGGCCAGTGGGGGGTCAACAACAAGAACAAAATAAATAAAAATAAAAGTGAAATAAACCAATACAAAAAATGTAAATAAAGTAGTAGACATAATTTGTTTGGACTCACTCTCTCAGTCAACAACACAGCGGATTCTTCTTCACAGCAGCCAGTCGCGTCACGGGCCAGCGGCTTGAATTAAAAACTTAGTTAAACCGAACTGAAGTGAACAGCGAGCAAAAGAAATCAGCAGCCAGCAAGTCAGCAAAGTCCACAAGTCAACACTCAACCCCAACAAGGAAATCAAAAGCCAGGAAGGAGTCAGGAGACATATTGGATTCGGGGATGTGTGTGTGAGTGTGACTGCCTTTATACTCCCTGGCTAGCCCTGGCCTCATTCACTCTCATCATTTCTCATTCTCGGACAGGGCTCAGCTAGGAACTTCCGAGGGAGTCTGGACATAAAAAAAGCTGACTTTCAAATTGAAATTTATTTTAGTAGACCTAGAGGTGCCAGTGAAATGGAGGCAGGACACATTACTTAAAGACTCAGTTAAACCAAAATGCAGTTATCTGACAACTGGCTTAGGCTAATGGCTTACTGGCTAACTAGGTGCTAAGTCCTCCTCCTGACTCCTAAGTCCCCAAAACAAAGGGGAGATGAGATGGAGGTGTTAATGCTGCCTAGCCGAGCTGCTTGAATGAACAGTTAAGTTCAGGAGTTGTAAGTAGAGTTGTTATAATAATGACTCTACTTTACAACTCTGCTGGCTGAGGCACTTAACACAGCAGGTGTTTCTTTTGTTTTGTTTAGTGGTGGAGTGGCAGGACAGCGGGGGGGGGGGCACGGCAGTGGTAGAGCAGATTCCAGCCAGGCACTACAGTACTGTCACACAATGACAGTCACAGAATATGTTCATAATTCATTCTGCAGCGTATATAGGGACACTTTCCTAGTGCATAAAAACACTGGCAGGGCTCACGCCCCTCCCCCCTTGGTTCCTGCACCTATGAGCGTGTCAGTCAGAAACACCCAGTAGGATAACTGGAAAGCCTGTATAGCTAAAGTAGTAACAGAATTTGAACCAGTATTTACAAAACAGCTTCTACTGGTACAAAATGGCATCTAGATTCAGTCAATTCTCCTTTTAAATACATATCAACAAAAAATAACAATGAAACAGAAACCCAATTACAAAACATGAACAAAGTAAACCTTAGATTTCAGCAAGGCCTTTGACACGGTTCCACATAGAAGATTGATAAGCAAGGTCAGGAGTCTAGCGGTGGGTACTAAGGTGGTTGAATGGGTAGAGCTTTGGCTGAGCAATAGGACCCATAGGGTGGTGGTAAATGTGTTCCACTCTGAAGTAGGCAAAATGACCAGTGGAGTGTCACAGGGATGAGTACTGGGCCCGGTCCTCTTCAATGTTTTTATTAGTAACATTGCTAAAGGACTCGAGGGAAAGTTGTGCCTCTTCGCGAATGACACAAAGCTCTGTAACAGAATGAACACACTGGGGGAGTGAATAGAAAGGGGGAGCTAAAAAAGCTTGAAGAATGGTCAGAAAATTGGCAACTGTGTTTCAACACAAAAAAGTGCAAAATAAGGCATACAGGGCAAAAAATCAGAGGGCAACATACAAAATGAGGGGGGAGGCATTGACAGACACAAATCAGGAAAGAGACCTAGAGGTGATCATCACAGATGATCTAAAGTTGCAAAACATTGTGACAAGGCAGTGGGGAAGGCTAGCCAGGTCTAGTTAGGATGCATTGGCATGGGCATCACCAGCAAAAGGAGGGAGGTAATAATACCCCTGTATAGATCACTGGTGAGACCACATCTGGAATACTGTGTCCAGTTCTGGAGGCCTTATAATCAAAAGGACATAGCCAGGGTGGAGGCAGTTCAGAGGAGGGTGACGAAAATGGTGCAGGGAATGCATCTGAAGACCTATGAGGAAAGGCTGAGGGAATTAAACCTGTACTCCATAGAGGACAGAAGAAAGAGGGGGGATATAACAGAAATGTACAAATACCTTATGGGGAAAAATAAGGTACAGGAGGGCAGTATTTTTCAAAGGAAAAGATGCTCAAGGACATGGGGTCACACTATGAGATAAGAAGTATGGGAGGTTCAGAGGAAATGTGAGGAAAAACTTCTTCACCGAAAGAGTGGTAGATGAGCAGAACAGCCTACCGGTAAAGGTGGAGGTGCTGGAAACAGTTACAGGATTCAAGAAAGCATGGGATAGGTACAGCGGGATCTTGAAAATGAAGAAGGTGGGCAGTGGGAGCCAGATGCTGAGTAGGGTCTACAGTGTCACAGTAGGATAAAAGAGATAATAGGGCAGACTGGGTGGACCATGCAGCCCTTACTGTATCTGCAGACACGTTCTATGTTTCTATGTTGTGTTGTGTTGTGTTGTGTATTTTGTGTTGTGTTGTGTTGTGTTGTGTTGTGTTGTGTTGTGTTAAGAGGCTACTAAGACCTGCACCAGGACACGGAGCAAGAAGGGGAGAGCAAAGAAGCCGAGCTGGCTGACTCAGGAGGTAATGGAAGGGGATGATGGAGAAGTGAAAAGCATTCTGGAGGCTTAGGAAATCTTGAGGGCAAGGGGACAAAGATGAGTACACGAAGAAGTCCAGGGAGGTTACCAGGCTAGTCAGAGTGGCCAAGGCTTCCAGGGAGCTGAGACTGGCACAGGGAATCAAGGAAGGGGAAAAGGACTTCTTCAGATACATTGGCGAGAGAAGAAGAAACAAAGACCAGATTGTGAGGATTAAGAAAAATGTAAGGTGGGTGGAGAAGGGGGAAGACCAGGCAGAGGCACTGAATGAGTACTTCTGCTCTGTGTTCATGAAGGAAAGAGGGAGACAGCTACCCCAAGAGAAAGGTGGAGTGGGCGGGGGAGGGATGACTGATGTCAGCATTACAGAGGACAGAGTGCAGGAGGGACTAAGGACATTGAGGGTGGACAAGGCAGCGGGGCAGGATGGCATTCACCCTAGGGTACCTAGGGAGCTAGCGGAGATCCTGATGGGACCACTGGCAGACCTATTCAATACATCACTGGACACAGAATGCATGCCACAGGACTGGAAGATGGACCATGTGGTGCCCATTCATAAAAGTGGCCCGTAGGATGATCCAGGTAACTACAGACTGGTGAGTCTCACTTCAGTCGTGGGGAAACTCATGGAGTCAATCCTAAAAGAGAGGCTGGTGACCTTGCTGGAAGACAATGAGCTCCAAGATGGCCATCAGCACGGTTTTATATCAGGAAGATCCTGCCAGATGAACCTAGTTGAGTACTACAGTATGACTGAGTTACCAGGAAACAGGACAGGGACCATGCAGTGGACGTCCTATATTTGGACTTCAGCAAGGCCTTTGACTCAGTGCCACATGAGAGGCTGGGGGAAAAACTGGAATACATTGGGGTGGGGACAAAAAAGGTCAAATGGATCACCAACTGGCTGAGGGGTAGGCAGCAAAGGGTGGTGGTGGGGGGGACTCTCATCAACAAGGGACATTATGAGTGGGGTGCCCCAGGGTTCAGTACTGGGACTGGTGCTGTTCGGGATATTCATAGCCGATATCTCAAATGGGATCCGAAGTAGGATCAGTCTGTTCCAGATGATACTAAGATCAGTGCAGTGATAGATGACATAGAGGGGTGAAGGAGGCTGCAGGAAGACCTGACCAAACTACAGGAATGGTCGGAGACATGGCAGTTGGGGTTCAACACCAAGACATGCAAGGTACTGCATTTCGGAGCAAGGAACTAGGGGAGGAAATATCATTTGGGAGGGGCACAGTTGGAATGCACTGTGGAGGAAAATGATCTAGGGGTACTAATGACAGAGAGTATGAACCACTCAGCTCAGTGCAGGAAGGCAGCTGCAAAGGCAAACAAGATGCTGGTGTGCATAGCGAGGGGAATCTTCTCCAGGCACAGAGAAGTGATCCTACCCTTGTACTGGTCGCTGGTCAGGCCACACCTGGAATACTGTGTGCAGTAATATAATAATAATAATAAACTTTGTTTATAATGAGCCTTTCAAAATCAAGGCGCAGTACATAATTAAAATAATTTCACAATACAACTTCATTATAAAACAACCAAACTATTACAGTCTATCAACTTCAACACCGTCACCATACGCCTTATTCCATAAGTACGTTTTCAGTGCTTGTTTAAAGCCCCCCACAGTCATGGACTCCCTAATGCAACCAGGTAGAGAATTCCAGAGGGTCAGTGCCACGAACATGAAAGCCTGGGCCCAGAAGATTTTAAAAACACCTTCTCAATCTCCAGCAACCCCTCATTGGCCGAGCAGAGCGGTCGCTCCGGGAGTTAAGGAACCAGGAGTTCTTTCAGGTAGTCAGGGCCCAGTCCATGTAGGGCTTTATAAGTCAGTAATCTGACTTTAAAGGTGATCCACCACTGAACAGGTAGCCAGTGAAGCTCCCGCAGCACCAGGGTAATGTGGGAAGTTCGAGGAGTCCCCATCAGCAACAGGGCTGCGGAATTCTGCACCAGCTGCAAGTGGCAGATATCAACCCCTGGAAGCCCAAAGTAAAGGGAGTTGCAGTAATCCAAATGTGAGGTCACAAAGGCATGGATCAATGTAGGCAGGTCCCCAGACGGAAAAAGGTGCTTGATCCTAGCGATGTACCTCAGATGGTAAAAGGATAACTTAATGACAGCCGACACCTGTAAACATAATGTCAGCCTATCATCAAGAATCACCTCTAGGTCACACACCTGTTCAGATATAGGGATCTCAACATCCCCAAGGAGTAAACCTATGGACTGATTTGCTCCCCACCCCCCAATCCGGTGACCCAGATCTACAACCATCACCTCTGTCTTCCCAGGATTCAACTTCAGCTAGCTGGACCTCCTCCAACCTTGGATCTCACTAAGGCAGTTATTAAACACCGAGAGTGCTCCATCCTGGTCTGGTGCAAAAGACAGGTAGAGCTGGGTATCATCGGCATAACAATGAAACTTCAGCCCATACCATCTTACAATGTCTCCGAAGGGAAGCATGTACACCGTAAACAACATGGGAGACAGCACTGAGCCCTGAGGCACCCTACAAGACAGAGAGATGGGGTCAGAGGAAAAGACCCCCAACACCATCCTCTGAGTTCTACCAGTGAGGAATGAGGTAAACCATCTGTGGACCAAACCAGAAAGCCCACAGATGCATCTCAGGCACTCAAGCAGAACCCCATGGTCAACGGTGTCAAATGCTGATGACAGATCAAGCAGAACCAAAATGGACCATTTTTTCTGGTCTCTCGCCATCAGGAGATCATTGAGCACCTGAACCAGGCAGTCTCGGTACTGTGCCTCTTTCAAAAACCAGATTGGAGAGATTCATAGATGCTATGAATGATCAGATGGTTGTCCAACTGAGCAGTCACTACTTTCTCAATCACCTTCCCCACAAAGGGAAGGTTAGAGATTGGCCTGTAGTTAGTGAGAGAGTCTGGGTCCAAAGAAGCCTTCTTCAACAATGGTGTTACCACTGCCTCCTTCAGGGAGCAGGGGTACTCACCAGAATCAAGGGAGCACCAGACTGTCTGCACCAGAACCGGGGCAATAACATCCCCAAAGCCCATTATCAGGGCTTTAGGACCCGGATCTAAACTACAGCATGTAGTGCGCATACCCTGGACAATCCTCATAACAGCCACGATTTCCGGCCATTCAAAGGAACTCCAGGAAAAAAGAGGGATAGTGACCAAGTCCTGATCCACAGCAACTCCCATAGAGAGTGCTGCACGGGTCTCTGCCCTGATGTTGGCCACCTTATCCACAAAGAACTGGGCAAACTCATCACACTGCGATTGTGAAAAAGCTCTACAAACCTGTAGGCTGGGTTGCACTGGTCGGTTCTGAGTAGCAGCAATTTCCCCGGACAGGAATACTGCCTTCTTATGGGAAATTGCTGACTGATAGAGCAGATAGTGCTCTAGCAGTCTAAGATGGTCGGCATCTAAGCCGGATTTCTGCCAGCACCGCTCTAACCTGTGTCCTAATCACCGCATCTCCCTCAGGTCCCCGTCAAACCATGGAGACTGAGGGCAAAGGGAGAGAGGACACACACGGACTGGAGCAATGGAATCCAGTGCAGAGGTAATGGGCTTATTATATGCCAGAACCAAAACCTCCGGATCCAAGCTTGCCACTGGAAATTCTGATAGATCCAGCACCACAGTTAGACCATCGGGAGTCACATCCCATAAAGGGCGGTACTTGACCATCTCCACAGGGGCTGGCCTACGAAGAGGGGTGCAAAAATTGAATTGCACAGTGTAAGGGTCTGACCATCCAACAGGTTCCACCCCCACGGCGGAGGCTTCCATCCCCAGGAGAAAGACCAGGTCAAGGGAGTGGCCATATTTATGAGTGGCAGAGGTAACCACCTGTGAGAGGCCCAATGAGTTCATCAATTGGAGGAAGTGCTGTCCAAATTGTGAGAGTTTGTTGTCGATCCAGGCATTGAAGTCTCCCAGGACCATCAGCCTGGGTGATTCAAACACCAGATCGACCACGAAGTCCGCCACTTCCTTAAGGAATAGCTTCTCATCTCCGGGTGGACAATAGATGAGAGACAACCTATAGCCCCCACCTGCCACAATGACACATTCAAATGATGTGGTCTCCTCAACTGGGACACTTGTGAGATCCAATTCGGTCTTGAAACAGACCGCAACCCCCCCCCCCTGCAGTCCAATCTCGGTCGGTGTATCACCGAATACCTGGCTGGAACTGCTGCCTCAAGTACAGGGCCAGCATTACCATCCAGCTAGGTTTCGGTGATGCAAGCCAGATCCACTGTACCCACCAAGTCTGCAACAATAGCAGTCTTGTTCACAACAGATCTGGCATTGCATAACACTGCCCAAGTTGGACAGAACTCCAGGGTTGCCCCAGCCACCTGCCCACCATTAATGGTGGTGCCCTTGGGTCTGGAGACCAAACAAGGAGGCTCACGTTCTAGACTGCATTTCACCCCAGGGTGTCTTCTGAGCTTAACCACCCCGATGCTAACGCCTCTCTTCCACCCTCTGTTGTTCACACCCCCCCGCCCCCACCCACCCTCCTACGGGCAGTACCCAGAGCCCGCACAGCATTGATAGATAGAAAAGCAATGGTGGGGGAAGGCAGAGGCATGAAGAGCGGGGGATGAATAGCGCATGACCTGGGGGGTGGGACAGTGATGCATATCCCAGACCTCAAACATGGCTCAAGAAGAGTCAGTACACTTCTACTCTAGCTTGTAGTCACTGGTTTATAAAAAATAAATAAATAAATAATATAATAACTAAAACTAAAAAAAAACTAAACAAAAAAATAAATTAAATTAAAACAAAATCAAATTAAATCAAATTAAGTCACCATTATAATTAGCTTTCAGGGAAAAAACTACATCCACATAAATAAATATCCCTCCTCTCACAAGGTATTCCCATTAATATAACATAAAATAAAATAAAAATCACAATTTAAAATAAAAGATACAAAACAAATAAATAAACAATACAAAATCATTCAACATAAACTTACCAAACAATATAAATTAGCTAGGCACACAGGTCCTCACACTACCTGAATGCCCAACCCACCAAGCACTCTCACTGCTCAGAAAACAGAAAATAAAAACTTCCAACATAAACTAAATAAACAGTACAGATTGATGAGCAACCAGGTCCTCTCACTCCCAGGATGCCCTCAAAACCTAGCACTCTCACTGCTCGGAGTACAAAAAACGACAGATTTATTCCAGAAAACAGTTTCCAATGGTGAAAAACTACCAAAATCTTCTTAAGAAAGGATATAAGACTCGGTAGCAGTCTAAGTCTGAGCACTGGATTCCTTAAGACCCTTTTGAGCAGCCCAACCACCAAAAGAGTCAGCTCTACCACCTCAACCCCTTACCTATGCCAGCCCTCTGGCTAGCCAGCAAAGGGCCTGGGAGAAACCTGGGTCCCAACCGCCGACTCCCCGGCTCGACTGGGCCCAGCCTCCCGGGTAGACTCCGACTCCCGTGGCTGGCCGCCCACACTTCAGTCCCAGTCTCGCATGTTCTGCATAGTCACAGCAAACTTCCCAGCAAACAAAATGATGAATAATAAATAATAAAATTCATATGGATTCTGGAACCTCTAGGTACTCCAATCTTCGTGCTCTTCTTAGCGCTACAGATCCCCAGGATGCACACGCTGCCAACTCCTCTAATACTCCTGACAAAACTCAAGCAATACTCGAGCAGTAAACTCAACAGGACCAAGGGCAGCAAAAACCTCCCCAAAAACTGCCGTAAAAAGCAGTCAGACAAATCATTATCCAGCAGTCCTCGCCCTCAGACAGGCTGTCCATAAATCCAGGGAACCAAAGTCCTCAACCACAAGCCGGCCATCTACAATTCCGTAGCATCAGAATCAAAGGCAGTATGAGACACTCCCGGGAGCTACTATATAAAAACAAGTCAGATGCTCCCTCAACACATAAATTGCAGTTCCGCACTCTTCAACCCACAGTCCAAGGGGAATAGCTGGAGCCGGCAAGGCAGTGCAGGATCCATCGCTCCACACCCGACAAACCAGACACAAATGAACGACTGTGCCTTGCAATGTTAAAAACTTAAAACACGACGGATCAATAAATCCAAATACGTATAAATACGTATAAATACGAATAAATACGAAATACAAAATAAAAACGTAAAACGAACTTAAATAAAATAAAATTAAAGCATAAAACTGTGCTACAGCCAGTGGCCAGCCCAGCATGACCGCCATCTTGAGCATCTGACCTGGCATCCATTCCTGAAGAGGGACATCAGATTGCTGGAGGGGGTGCAGCATAGGGCAGTGAAGAAGATACAGGAACTTGAGGGAAAATCCTACGAGGAGAGGCTGGGAGAGCTGCAAATGTATTCCCTGGAAAAGAAGAGGGATGGGGGATGTAATCAAAACCTTTAAGTACCTAAAGGTATGAACAGGATTAATACAGAAGGGATTCTTCTGATCAGAAGGAGGAGGGACACAAGAGGGCATTGGCTGAGACTGGATGGGGGGAGATTTAAAAGGGAACTCAGGAGACACTTTTTCACAGAAAGGGAGGGTTAGATAAGTAGAACACTCTGCCCGATGAGGGGTATCATGTAGAATGGTGGGAGGATTTAAGAGAGGGTGGGACAGAGTGAGGGGGTGGTTATGAGGAGGGAGGGAGGGTGGGGCAGCTACAAGTTGAGGGGCTTGCTGCACAATCGAGCAGCTCCGATAGCCTGTGAGGCTTGTTTTTGCTGCCATTTTGTATGTTCATATGTTATGTTTAGCTATCTGGACTGATTTAGACTATCACTGAAGAACGAGAAAGACCTTAGAATACAAATCAAAAATAATCATGTGTTTCAGTTCACCAGTTTTTTAAGAAAAAGAAACCATCAACACATATCCAACCACAGAAAGCCCTCCATATTTCTCGAGGAAAAAAAAAACTTCAGACAAGAATCCATGTTCTTTCTCTATAATGAATAACATTTGTTACTGATAATATCTATGACATTCAGCAGTGGAACATTTTGATTTTTCAAACCATATTGTATTTACAGTGGGGTTGCCAAACACTCCATTTAATACATGCAAAAAAAAGACTAACAGTGTATTGCGTACCCACTTATTTCATCCTCTAGGTATATCCACATAGATCAGTGTGGAGTAAGTCATGTGCTGCAACTCAGGGATCCTCTTATTTGAGCTAAAATCCCCCAGAAAGAATGTATGTATGTACAGGGAAAAAATGATATTCGATTTTTCTATGTCGCAATTGCAGGTAAGCCTGAGATACTCCTTTTCATCTGTGCTCATATATTTATCATTAACTTTATTATTCAATCTTCTGTGGGCACACAACTATACAATAACCCACATTCGTTTTTGGGGAAGGGATACATTGCTTGATCAACTGTTTTGTGGAGATACATGCAGAGACCCCAAATAGGGGGTCAAACTTCAGGTCAATAAAAAGACAAGTTTGGACAATATGAAGATTGGAGATGCATGTTTTAGCTGTTATTTTCCAGAGTTTTAATTTCTGAAATGCAGAATGAACATGGGTGGTAGTGGGAATAGCTTGGCCTTTAAGCCATGTAAGAGCGTTTCATTCCTATAACCTTCTTGATGCAAATGCTGCCTGATACAGATTCATTCCCGCAGACATATTGTCACTCAACAAAGGCGGTATATTAAAATTCAAAAAGAGCATGTGAAGACAAAAACTGGTTTTATTATTCTCAATCATCTGTCTTTGATATCCTGGTATGTGTGATACCGTTTAATGAGATTTAAACTACTTCCCCACACTAGTCAAAAAATAAACTATACAAAGATGCTTCCATATTTATAGAGGGAGGCAATGCACAGTTGAGGGATTGAAACAGTGGAACTAAAAATGTCTTTGCCATAAAGGTCCTTTTTTTCTTCAATAGTTGCCACTGACATCACTTACATTCAGTAATTTCAGAAGCTTGAAGTTTCAGACACCAGTTAAAAGGGTTTTATGTGATAAGGGCCAGTATTATATCTCACCGAACAAAAAGAGCACCACAAAAACCACCCGACGTCAAAAGGGTGACGAACATCAGAGTGTCCAACGTAAACAGTGACAGTCGCTAACTTTTCCAATAAAAAATGTAAAAAAAAAACATTTAATGTGGGGGGGCTATGCCCCTCACACGCCCCTTTGCGGATGGCAAGCCCCCTGCACCCCTCCAACTTAAGAATTACTACTTCGTGAGAGGGCAGACTTAGAAAAAAAAAAAACAGGCTCCAAACCCAGTTCCCTTAGTTCCATTGGCAGTGGTTCTAGCCACTATGCCAAACAGCCAGCTCAGGAGTGCTTGGCCAAACCATTCCTCTTATCTCTGTCTAGCGAGTGTAGCGAGTGCAGCTCACTGCTACACTCGCTCTAACCTACTCCTCTCTAGTCTGTAGCAGTTGCTCTTCCTAGAAGCAGTTTGATTGAGTCACTGTTATTGAGCTGCTCAATAAAACACGCTCATATCATGGTACACTATTAAAAGTAGCCAAATCCATATCTCCATACCACACCCACAGTAGTTTTATGGGTTCCTTAGTAAGAGTGATACCCCTAACAGACTGATTGGCAGCAAAAGAACAGTCATATAGGTATAGACCACATCTTGTTTGCATATTCAGGTGGGTGCCAAGATAGCAATGTACTTCTCAAACAATTCCACTCCTTTAAATCCTGATTCTGCATCTTTAACTAGCAGGCACAAATCACCACAAAGGCAAAAGATTTTATCAGAGATTCCCCCACTGGGGTATCAACACCTCATATCTTAGCATTCTAATCTATGGCATTCAGACTGGGATTCAATACCAAGAGATGAATAAAAGACTCATGGGGCAGCCTTGACGTACTCCAGCTTTGAGAGAAACTTATATACCATGAATTCCCTTTGTTACAGCAAACACAGTTCCACAGTTGTATAGTAACCTTATCCAAGTGACAAACTGTTCCAGAATACCATATTTTAGTAGTATGGCAAATAAGAAAGCATGGCTCACCTTGTCAAAGGTCTTCTCCTGGTTCAAAGCCAGCAGAAGGCCTTTTACTTTCCCAAGCCTCCCCTGTTCCACCAGTTCTCTTAATAATATCATAGTGTGGACCTTACAACCTGCAATACCACATGTCTGGGAAGAAATAATTATTGTAGATATTGCAACAGCTAGCCTCTTGCCCAGAATTTTTTAATAGAATTTTAAAATCTGTATTTAGAAGTCTTAAAGGTTGCCAGTTCTGTAGGTCATCTTTCATACTTTTTTTTATGTAGAAGAACTAGGATACCCTGCATAAAAGATTTTCTGGATATCTGATGTCCCAGAATGTCATTGTACACTATCACCAACATGAGTCCTAATTCCTGTTTGAATAATTTATATAATTCGCCCAGGCAGTGTTATTAGACAGATAACCCATTGCTTCTAGTACTTCAGCCCTCATAATTGCTTGTGTCATGTCCTGGGTTACTTTTCCTGGTAGAGACGATCTGTGCAACCCTTCCTAAAAAAAGACCCCAACGATCAGGCTCCTGGATCTCCATCTCAAAGAACCTAATGACATAGTCATCTACTATTTTGAAGATGTCTGCAGGGTCTGTTTTCACCACATCCACCTTGTCTTGTAGCCCAGAGAGGACCCTTTTAGAGATTATTTCCCTACAATCTTCAAAGGGGTTCACATGTATCCTACAGCCCTGTGTGGCAAATGTCAGCTCTTGCAGTAGGGATGTAATTCTTTGGTATTGAAATTTATCCATTTTTTTCTTTACACCATGAGCCACTTGTAATGGACTAGTTTGATATAGTGCCATACGTCTGTTACAAGCGGCAACCGATACATCATTCATCGGAGCTCAGATCTTGGGTTAAAGTTGGACATAAATGGGACATGAATGGAAGTGATGGGATGGGAGTTCGTGCAGGCAGACAAAGAACAATGCACAACACAAAACACTTACTCGTGATTACAGCTCTTTTACTGATAATTTTAGCTGGTAAGTCAAACAAGTTCTAGAAACTTTATTTTATTTCACAAAAAAAAAAAAAAGGATAAAAGTTGTGCACTGTGCGCTGTACCGTGTCTGGAAGGCGTATTCATTGTTCAAGCTGGGTCAACTACAAATAGTCCACAATTAAGGTTTGTTTTTTGGGGGCTATTATGTACTTTCTCCAACTGGATTCCATCATGGCTAGGTGATCCCACCAAGAGACGATATTGTCCCTCTGCTCGACAGCAAGGCAAAGTGTCAGGAGTGCTTTCCTTACATCAGCTGGTGTGACTGGCACTGCTTGTTCATCTGGCTGGTCATCTTCATCTTCATCTTCTTTGTGGCTCATCAAGCACTCCAGCTATTGCTTCCTTATGTCATCAATCTCTGCAGGCTGTTGCTCATTGCCTAGGTGCACAGCTTGTCCAACACTCCTTATGTCAAACAGGCAGGATTGCTTTCTTCTGTCTCATTTTCTGGGTCTTCCTCTAGTGCCATGCTAATCATTACCTCAGTCGCAAAACCACCTTTCCTAAAGTATCTCTGTATGGTTTAAGCAGAGACTTTATGCCATGCATGTTGTATGAGCTGCACTGAATCCAATAAGTTAATGCGACGGACACAGACAGAAGCAGCGATCTCCTCATCCTCATCTAGGATATCTAACATATGACCCTCATGAGGGTAATGTAGTGTCTTTTAAAACTATAGATAATGCCCTGATCAAGGAACTGCATAAGGCAGCTGGTGTTGGGAGGGAGGTGCCCCAGCTAGATGTTGTGAAGCCCATTCACAGGAAGGTGGGAGCTGCAACTTACCTCATCCTTCCTAAAGCTGGGAGCCCTAATCCTTTTCTACTGGCTGTCCTCCTAACATATACTCTACTCGGGTAATTACAACCCAGGTGTTGCTCTGGTTTCCTCCATTGTTCACATTTGCTAATTACTGTAACCTGTTATGTAATATGTCATTGCTATATGATACCTGTACATGCTATAACCTATATCTATACTACTTGTGTATCCTACTTGTCCTGTCACTCCCAGGTCGCTCCTGAAAAAGGGACCTCCGGGGCCCAGTGGGCCTAACTGGTCATCAAAATTCAATAAATAATTAAACTGTCAAGCAGCAAGGCAATCTTTCTAGAGCGCAGACTATGGTCCCAGTCTCACAACCATGTGGTGAATATGTCTCTGGTCATCCAGGCTGTCTTGTTGTTTTGATACAGCACTGGAAGGCTGTGGACTCCACAAAAGCAGTGTGGTTGGGCACTGTTACCAATGACTATGTTTTTTTTTTGATTCCCAGCCATGTTACATGTCAGAAGCACAGTTTTCTGCTCCTCAGAGTTCTTTAAGCCTACAGGGGTCTCAGAGCAGAACGCTAATGTGCCGTACTCCACACACCTAAAAAATGTCCAGTTTTACCTGTATTAAAGAGATTTTGTGGGCTGTAACCCATTAGGAGCTGTGGCAAAACATCCCTTATCCGTGCATCAGCAGCACCAGTGTTTGCATTTAGTTTTTCTCCACAAATTTTTCTAAAGCAGATGTCATGCCTCTTCTTTCTTCTGCTCTGCCAACTATCTGTGGCTTTAAAGTCAGCTTTGCCAGGGGCAGAAGCTAACTGGTCAGCTTTCTGAAGCAAGAGAGGCCCACTAATTAATGTCTCTCAGCCACAGGTATTCATGAACTACCTTATCAGGGCATCCTCTACATCACTGTCTTTGCCCTCCCATTTGTATTTGCGATCAGGGTTTTGGTTTGAGTGCTAGTCAGCAAGTAGAGTTTCTTTACTTTTCAGCAAGTCAGAGATGGTGGACTTGGGGATTGAAATATGAGAACTCAAATCCTTTATGCTCAGCTTAGACAACTTATACATTTCTTTAATTTTGTTCTACTTTCTTTGAAAGTGTCAGACAAGTTATCTTACCAGAAACCATACTGAAACCCAGAAAAGCAGCACAGCAGCACAGCAAGAACACCAAAATGAAAGCAAAACATGAGCTACTGTAAGGCGGCAGGTTTAAATATTGTGCTAAATACTGTATTAATTGATGTATTCAACCACACGAGTTGGATACATAGATACATAGATACATAGACAGTGTTGGCAGATAAGGGCCTATGGCCCACCTAGTCTGCCCATTTGAGCTTGTAAGTTCAGTTTGTTTTCCTAGAAGTCTGTTTCCCCTTACCCCTGCCCTCTAGAATTCCTTTATGTCTATCCCATGCATTCTTAAATCCGTGATTGTTTCAGCCCCACCACTTCCTCTGGCAGGGTGTTCCACTTATCCACCACCCGTTCTGTGAAGAAATTCTTTCTCATGTTTCCTCTGAATCGTCCTCCTCCAACTTCATCCCATGCCCTCTAGTCCTGAAACATCTTTTTCGCTTAAAAATAGTGTTTTCCTGCACCCTGTTCCTCCCTGTAAGATACTTAAATGTCTCTATCATATCCCCTCTCTCCCTTCTCTCCTCCAGGGAGTACATGTTCAGTTCCTTCAACCTGTCTTCATAGGACTTGTGATGCAACCCATGCACCATCTTTGTTGCCCTCCTCTGAACCTTCTCTACCCTATCTATACAGCTGTGACACATGCTTATAACCTTGTTAAGGTGTCAAGGAAGCAGGTAACGGGCTACTTGGCGGCTGATTGACACAAAGTTACAGGTCTACTTAAACGGGTGCTTTTACTATAGAGCAATATAGGAAATGGCATTTGACATTTGCGAACTGTCCGCTAGAAGCACTTGTCCGCTACAAGCATCTCTGGTTAATTTGGCACATACTGTATTATATTAATTTGCCCAGAGTAATCTTCCATAGTGTCTACTATCAAAGAGAACAGCTTGTGCAGTTGATGTCTTAGATTTAAATAGTTCAAGTACTTGTCCCTTGCAATTTTTTTTAACTCCTTTAAATTTAGTTTAATGTCTTCCTGCCATTCCATGTAAGTGTCGAACAGTTCAGTGGTGGTGGTTTTGTCATTATTAACATTTTTGAGTTTCCTGTCAGTCTGAGGATTTTTTAACAACAAGCTGGCTAGCCTCCACATTGGAGGTTTCACTCAGGGAATCACATTATAGCCAATAATTACAGACATGACCTTGTCATCCAAAGTTTCAAATGGAATGCCATGGAACTGGTGGCGTTGTAGTCATGGTGACAGGAAAATATAATCTATTTTTGATGATAGAGAACCTTTAAAAAAGTATGCTCTGTTTGGCTGCAGCATCACTTAATAAGGAAGATCGTATCATTTGAGTCAAATAATTGGTGTCAGAACACATTTTTTGTCACTGCAGGCTGTGGCCTCTCTTACTACTAGTGAGTACAAATGGATAATTGAAATTTCCACCCAATGTAATACCTTTAGTAGTATATAAAAAGGGTCTTATTTCCATTAACAGACTGAGCCTCACTGACTTTTCTGTGGGCAATCGATGTTTATTAAGCCTATTTCTAGACCACTGTATGAAACATCCAGTATTAAACACCTTTCAGGCATGAAAACTGCAAGTTTTGTAACTTTAAACCCATAACCAGAAAATAAAATCCATACTGCAGTGCATTTGTCTTCACCAAGTGACCAATACGTTGAACCATATAACCAGAGTTGTTTGGCCCTATAAATGTACAGGAGGGAATGTATTCTCATATTTTGGAGGAACATAACATCAGCCTTCAGAGTCTGCAGGACAGAAAAACTGGTGAGTCTTGTTTTGCATGTTGCATATGCTGTTAACATTGTGAGAGGTGACAGAAAAACCTGGTGAACTGGCACTACACGTTATTTATTTATTTAAATATTTCACCAGGAGGACACACTGAACAACAAGCTGCTCATCTCACAGTGTGACCTGTGGGGAGGGTTTACATAGGGTTGTGAAGGATGATCAGTTACAATAGTATGTGGGTATTACAAACAATACAACATTGTAAGATTGTGCAACAGTTGGAACACAAGGTATTGTACAATAAACAGTAGTGGAACATTGGATAAATTACATGTCCAAAATCATACAAAAGAACATATAAATGTACAAAACAGTAATAGTGTGATAGAACCATTTATAGTGCATGATTGTACCAGGAGCAGGCTCGAGCTAGTATGCAAGTGCTGTTGGAGCAAAAAGGATGGGGTTAGGTTGTGCACACTGGTGACCTGGAAGGGCAGGTGGAGAAGACAGGGGGGAGAGGCAAGAACTGAATATGAGGAGAAGGGGTAGCTATTTCCTAATTTCCCCCTTCAGGATGTTGAGAACCCTGCCGGGGGGAAGGGGGTCATGGTAGGAAGGCAGAAACTGGGGATAGGTATTAAGGTGGGTTAAAGAAGGAACAGCTCAGGGAAAGGTAATTGTGTAGGGCAGAGGTAAGGAAGTAGTTAGAGGAGGACTGTTCTATTTCAGGGGAAGGGAATTCCAGATTTTAGGGAAACAATGGACGAAACCAGTCTGACCAACAAGAGTGGAGCGGTGAAGGACCATCAAGGTGCGGGTGTCATTTGATCTGAGAGAGTGGGTGGGAGGAGGAGGAGGAGTGGAGAGAGAGGATGAGAGATAGGAGGGGAGCCCCCCGAACCAGAATTTGGAGGTTAGTTTGGCACAGTCAGAGATGTGTCTTTGAGATAGTGCAAGGAAGGTTACATAGAAACATAGAAACATAGACTTTGACAGCAGATAAGGACCACTTGGCCCACCCAGTCTGCCCATTTCCCTACTTATTGGATAAGCTGCAGATTCTAGTTAACCAACAGCCTACTTCCTGCAACCCCCCACTACAAATAGAGAGTCATCGAGTACACAGTGGTGGGAGCAGGAAGGGGAGTCAATAACAAAGTGGCAGAAGGAGTTAAAGAGAGTGTCCAACTTGGTCAGGGAAGGTCTGGGCACAGCACCATAGACTACGTCACAGTAGTCAAAGATGGGGAGTATCATCTTCTGGACAATTTCATACCTTGCAGTCAGCAGGATACAGCTATGATTCTTGTACAGAGCACCAAGCTTGGGGCACAGTTTCTTCAGGATAGCATTAATATGCACAGAGAAGTTGAGGTGCTGGTCCAGCCAAACTCCCAGATATCTAAATGAGGAGGTGTCCTCCGAGATGATCCCATCAAGAGTGTGCAAGGTGGGTAGGGCTGGGAGCTTAGAGAGTCTCTGCCTGGTGCCAGAGGTCATTGAGACTGTCTACTTGTCATTTAGAAAACGCTGGTGAGAAGCAAACCAGAGCTGAAGTTGGTTGAAGTCATGCTGTAAGCTGGTTTGCACAGCAGCAGGTTTTTTGCCAGAACTGTACAAAACAGTATTGTCAGCGTACATGTGGATAGAAGAGGATGAGCAGGTTGTGGGGAGATTGTTAAGGAAAATGGAGAAGAGTAGGGGACCAAGCACTGAGCCCTGAGGGACACCAGTGTTGATAGGGAGTGGAGGGGAGATGGAATCAAGGATTCTAACTGACTGGATCCTGCCAATGAGGTAAGATTTAAACCAGTTGGTGGCTGATGGAGCAAGGCTAGCTGAGAAGAGTGAATCAAGAAGCAGGGGATGGGAAACAGTGTCAAAAGCTTTGGCTAGGTCGACAAAGATGGATGCGATGATCAAGCCATCGTCCATCAATAAAAGGATGGAGTCAGTAAGCCTGAGGAGGGAGGGAGGTGGTTGTTGAATGGTTCTTCCAAAAACCAGATTGGAAGGGGGTAAAGAAGGAGGAATCAGAGAGGAAGGGTGATAGTTGAGAGAGAACTAAATGTTCTTGAAGTTTGGCAAGGGTAGGAAGGAGGGAAATGGGGCAATAGTTGCCAGGAGTGGATGTGTCACCACCCTTGGGGAGAGGAATGACTACAGTGTGTTTCCAGGATGAGGGTACTTGGGCAGACATAAAGGACATGTTAAGGATTAGAGAGATAGGATAAGCAATTGCAGAAGCAAAAAGGTAGAGAAGTTTAGGATCAAGCTCATCTGGGGAGGAACCTTTAGAGGGGTTGAGCATAGGACAGCATTAAGAGTTTCATCAGAGGAGATAGTAGAAAAGGAAAATGGGGGAGGGGTAGGCACTGGCTGAGGCAAAGGGCTGAGGTTAGTAGGTGGCAATGGGGAGAGGGAATTTAGAAGAGACGTGGTGCACGAGATGTAGTAGGCATTAAATTAATTGGCCATGGAGCCAGGGTCGGAAATTAAGGAGTTATTTATTTTGAGAAATGGAGGGAGGGTGGGGGGAATAGGAATGAACTACCCTCCAGAATTTAGATGGAGAGTTAGTGTTAGTCAGGAATGAAGAGTTGAAGTAATCAGACTTAGCCAGTCTAGTAGTTTTAGCACATGAATTGTGTAGCATTCTGTACTTGGTATAGTCATTTGGATGTTTATTAGATTTGTGTTTTCTCCAGGCTTGATCACGCTCCCTGAAGCAGGCCAGTAGTTCGGGGGTGATCCAGTGGAGGTGAAGCCCATGGACTCTGGTCTGTCTGAAAGAAGCAAAGGCATTCCAGGTGGCAATGAATTTATCCTTAAAATAGTCAAGTGCTTGGTGAACAGAAATTGCAGAGGAGAGGGGGACCCAGTCGGTGGAAGTGAGTGCAGAGCTGATTGTGGTAAGATCTAAGGATTTAAAGAACCAGAGCTGTATGATTTTAGGGGGAGATTTTGGGTGATGAACATTATGTGCAATGAAAATGGGGTTGTGGTCACTAAGGGCATCAGGGAGGAGACCATATTTAATGACGCGGTGCGGGTGGGTTGTGAGAGCCCAGTCAAGCAGGGTGTGATTTTGTGTTTTGGGATTAGGGTGTGTGGGCTCAAGTATAAGTTGAGTGAGGTTTAGAGCAGTGACGTCATTACGTAGCTTGTTTAACTTGGGAGACAACCAATTTAGATTCACGTCACCCATTATGAAAAGTTTACCAGATTGCGAGAGGGAGGTGATATTGGCTAAGAGTTCAGTTGTGACCGAGGGTTGAATGCTTGGGCAGCAATAGATGACAGCCACAGAGATTGGGATTGAGAAAGGAAGGGTAATGCAGGTGACAAGGGCTTCATAGGTAGCTGGGATGGAGGTAGATAGGGTGGTAGTAAACTACAGTGAGGACAGGATATACATGGCCACTCCCCCTCCACGACCCAATCGATCTTGTCTGGAGATGGAATACCCAGGGATAGCAATGGCACTGTCAGGGGTGCTTTTTTGAGCCATGTCTCAGTAATAATTAGGATGTCAGGGGTGTGTGAAATCATAAGAGTTTGTAGGAGGTTGATTTTAGGTAGCAGGCTGCAGATGTTCAGATGCAGGAGCTTCAACCCGTTAGGGAGGGTTGTAGTGGAAGTGGGGTTTGGAGACATGTTATTCGGGTTAGGAGCCAGGTTAGGAGAAGAAATAGTGCCAGGGTTCGGATGGATGTTCCCTGATGAAAGAAGAAGGAGGGCAAGGATGACATAGTGAAGTTTAGAACTTTTGTAATTGGAGTAGGAATTATGTAGGAAATATGTGAGGGAGGGGAAGAGGGAGGGGTGGAGAGAAGGAGATAAGGAAATGAAGAAAGGCAAAGTGACTAGGAAGGGAAAACATGCTGGAGAGTGGTAGGGGAAAGTGGGGTCTGCTTACAAGGGGAGCTGTGGGGCTGATTGACAGAATGAAGGAGATGTCTGGAAGGGAAGGGGAGAGAGAAGTGGCAATAGGTGTATAGGGGGAGACTGGGATAAGGGTAAGAACTAGGAAGGGTGTGAATAGGAGGGAGATGGAAACCATTCTGGGTAGGGTAGTAGAGGCGTTGTACAGGCTTACAGATTCAGATCACACCACTGAATGTTAGGACGTTCATAATTTACTTTGGGTATGAATGACCCAGGACTAGAAGTATTAGGGGAGAGCAGTGGGTAGAGGATTGCAACCTACATGTGTTGTTGCCCCCTGTGGCTTTTACTTGATATGCAATGAACAGCATGAAAGGCAAGCAAATCATGCAACACACTCATAACACAGTCATTTTATGGAGTATCATCACCAAATTTTCAACATAGGTATTTTAGGACTTCTCATGAACAGTGTCACTGTTGTTTTTGTAATCTGCCCCGAACACTGATTTCCCACAGCTACCATGCTATTGTGCGCCGGAAGTGTGGAAACATATTTTGGCCAGGATGTGAAAACTGACAGCTATTCTGTTCACAAGGAGGTGTAGAAAAATGACAATGTTGAAGATTTGGTGTGAAAATATTGTGAATTCACAAAGTTACGAGCATGCGTAGCAACTGCGCAACGCACACTCGCAACACAGTCATTTTATGGAGTATCGTCACCAAATTTTCAACATAGGCATTTTAGGACCTCTCCTCATGAATAGTGTCACTGTCATTTTTGTAATCTGACCCAAACACTGATTTCCAACAGTGACCGCACTATTGTGCACCGGAAGTGTGGAAACACATTTCGCCAGGATGTGAAAAATGACAGTTATACAGTTCACAAGGAGGTGTAGAAAAATTACAATGTTGAAAATCTGGCATGAAAATATTGCAATTAATGGTTACGAGCATGCTGTGAAAGTAACCGCGCAACGTGACGTCAGAAACAGCCATTTTTTTTTATTTCTTCCACCAGATTTGCAACATAGGCTTTATGAGAGCCCACCGTGAACACTGCCACTGTCCTTGTGTTAACTCAGTCCTGAAAGGTGATTCTGTGCAGTGACTGTGAAATCACCTTTCGGGACCGAAAGACGCCTAACAGTGACAGAATTCATGAGGACGGGTCCCAAAACCCCATGCTGAAAATTTGCAAAATTCCCAAAATGTCCAAGATATGCATCAAAGTTGAAAACCCTATTTATTCAATTATACAGCTTACCGGCATTTTCAGTTCAGCGTCGACTTTGAAGAGTGCAGACATGTTCCCGGTCCACGAAGGTCATCACACCGGACTCAGAGGTAAGTATGAAGCAGGCGGTGGGGAGGCAGGGTGTGCAGTGGGTGGGTGGGTGGTAGGGAGACTATGAGGGACCGCTTTCTGTTTACAGGTGTTTAAAAAAAAACACCACGGACAGTTTTCCTTTTTTAGAGGTGTTTTTTTTTGGGGGGTACAGTAGCCTACGGGGATTGGGCACCCCCGGCAGCACATAGGGAGTGGGGGACAGATGCCGACAGGGATTGAGTGCCCCCATCAGCAAACAATGAAAGCGGGGGGGGGCGCATGAGCCAAGGGGGATCGGGCGCCCCCTTGGCAACCAAAAAAGGAGAGAGGAGACACATTATGCCGACAGGGATTGGACTCCCCCGGCAGCACATACAAGAGGAGCAGGGTAAGCCAACTGGGGGATTGGGCACCCCAGAAGTCGGCAGTTTAGTGGCCACTGTGCCACCATGTTTGATGCTGGGGAAGCACGTAGGAAGATCCGCTGCATGTGACGAGCTTTGCTCGCATTGCAGCGGACCTTTCCTTAGATGTGCTTGCCCAGGTGGTGTGGCACCAGCATGCAGGCTGATTGAGGAATGAGGGACGCACCTCCTGGTGCATGCCCTGCATTCACCAAACAGTGACTGTGCCTCCAAATCTCCACTACTGCAGGATGTTGGCTACGCAAGCGCGCCAACATAAAAAGCAACAAATCACTGACAGGCCAGTGCAGGTTGCGCAAATGCTGCTCTGCACTGAACTGCTCAAAGAAGTGTGCAACTGAGTGAATTGGCAAGCAAGAAGATCAGGACTGCACTACACAGCTGCTAAAGGAAGAAATGTCAAAGGTCAGTGTTTCTCTGCAGTCTTATGCCCTAGTCCAATAATTTCAGCACTGGTTGTAGCATTGGACAGGAAACCAATGTCAGCACTCTGGGCCATCTGGAAACTTTCAGTTCCCACTGGGAGGAAGGCTCAAAAATCCTCTTTCCCTTGTTCTGGGTCCAGGACCAGCTGTTACCTTATGGACCAAGGAGGAGCTTGGGCAGCAGGCACCTTCTTGGCCTGTCCTAGGCAGGTAGGTTGCTTGTGGAGGGGACCGCATCAGTGGTAGCAGCCCAGTGGGCTCCGATCAGCCTTATGGGCCAAGGAGGAGGAGTGTGGGCAGCAGGCACCTTCTCAGCCTGTCCTAGGCAGGCAGGTTGCTTGTGGAGGGGACCACATCAGTGGTACCAGCCCAGTGGGTTCCGATCAGCCTTATGGGCAAAGGGGGAGTGTAGGCAGCAAGCAGGCAAGAGTCCCCATCAGTTCACTTCCCCCATCTTCAGACTTCTGGTTAGTCATACACTTTTCCATTTCTTAGAGGCCTCTAGTTTGGGAACAGGGTCTTCAGCACCTGATAATGTCTTCTGCTGTGACAAAGGGACAGAAGATACAACTAATTCATTTGAGTCACCCCAATTTTTCTCTGACGCTAGCAGCTTATTGCTATTCTTAGCGGCCAGTGAAGACCAAGATGTTTGTTTGTTGTTGGACACTTTTTCTTCCTTTGTCTAGTCTCCATCTTAAATAGGGCAGTGCGAACCTCTAAAAGTTCTGCTTCATGAACTTTATGGGTAGAACTTGAAAAAGGTTTACCTGGTTCTATACCAGGTAGCACTGGTAGAACTAGATTCTACCTGATTCAAGCCAAACAGTAAGGTGGAAAAGTTCTACCAGGTTCTTCCTGGTCTAAGTAGCACAGCACATCATAAGCCTTTTTGTCACCCTAACCCACCCTTTCCCTTTCTCATTCCCTTATCAGAATTAAGTCTTAAGAGACACAGCACACTGCACTGTGTGCCCTCCCAGCCTCGGCCCCCCTACTCTGTGTCCTGGGGTGGGGGAGCTCAGTTTCCAACCAGGGTACACCTGTCACTGCCTTCTGGATCCCAGAGTGACTGCTGAACTGTAAAAAAAAATCCATTTGCTCAGTCTTCAGGGGGCACAGCTGTCTGTGTGCCATTCATTCATTTCCTCCTGCCCTAATTGCCCAAACTTGGCTAGGCTGATGCTGACCCTTACTGTTATGTAGGAGGAGTAGACTCACACGGTCCAACACAAAACCACTGCTTCCATATGCCATACCGAGTGTGAGTGGCAGCTATGCAGTCTGGGGCAGGATTTGTGTCAGGTTGTCCAACAACAAAGGACACCCTGACAGGTCACATCCCAAACTGCCCGTCTTCATTCATCAACATACGCGGCATACAGAAATTGCAGTCTCATGCTGGGTACCATGCTTCTCACACATCAGGATTCAGGCTAGCCTCCTGGTATGGACAGGTAGGGAGGGGAGAACAAAGCAGTTATGTGCCTACAAATTATTAATTACCCTCAGCCCTCATCCACCCTCCTTTAGCCTTGGCCATCATCCCCCATCCGTGGCCTTAGACTGTATCCACCTGGCCTTGGCACCCCCTGCCCTGCTAGCAGAAATCTGCATCACTGTCACAGTAACATGAGCAAAAAAACATTTTTCTAAACATAAATGTATAATAAAATGGTGACGCCATATCAGCTCAGCTTAAAGCATTTGGGGGCCAAAAGCACACATCACTCACTAAGCATCCCATCTTAAAAATACAGGAATAACTCAAGTCATGCAGTTACAAGCCTCATCAATTTTAAACAGCTCCCAGCTGGGAGGGCGGTGACAAACAGTGCTGGCCCCTACTACAACACAACAATCCACTACTAGCTTCCCATGCTGCAACAGAAAGACCCATTACCCACACTCAGCCTCAGTTGTGACACTTACTGGCAGCAGTTAATCAATCAATCAATTAATATTTATTTTACCAGTAACAATCTCACAGGAGTGTGGTGTGCATATTTTGGAAGATATACAAATGGCAGTGAGAAAGAATAAGTGCCTCAGCTGGGACTTGAACCCACGCCACCCTGAATTCCATTTCAGTTGAGCTAACCAGCTGCGCCACTGAGACAACTGGAACCTGGGCCATCCCCGAACACGTTACTCTTTCTCAAATGCACAACCCTATCACAGCACAAATACTTACTTCTAACAATTTCACAGGAGTATGATGTGCATATTTTATGGAATACATGCAAATGGAGGTGAGAAAGAATAAGTGCCTCAGCTGGGACTTGAACCCAGGCCACCCAGAATACTGTTCTGATTGCGCTAACCAGCTGTGCCACTGAAACAACTGGAACTTGGACCATCCCCGAGCACATTACTCTTCCTCAAATGTACAACTGAATGGCAATACAAATATTTACTTGTAACAATCTCACAGGAGTGTGGTGTGCGTATTTTATGGAACACATACAAACGGAAGTGAGAAAGAATAAGTGCCTCAGCTGCCAGGAGAAACACTATTGAGAAAAATTAATTTTCAAAGTGGACCTGGATGGACAATACAGTAATGAAGAACATGATACAGTAATAAGAAAACTCTACAGTAATGAGAACACATACAGAGTATATACTGGTCCATTTTTATGTTGATTGCGCGCAGCGAAAGAAACATATTGGGACAGCTTGCTGAGAAGCAGGTTGTGCAGGCATGGCACTGTTGTGGCCAATGCCCCCACAGCCTGCAAAGGCTTGTCCTGTTTCCCCCAATGCAGTTGCAGGCTGTTGGTGACACAAGTTTGAAACTTTTGCACCAACTTGTGATAAATCAGCCGCTGCAATGAGGGGCCGCCTCATCATTGCAGCATCAGCCATCCGCTGTAATAAGGGAGCGACCCATCATTGCAGTGCGGAACTAGCAAGCCTGATATTGTTTGTGAACATGGCGGTGGGTTGCCGCCCTGTTCACAAACAATATAACCCCCCCTTGTGTTTATGTGCCGATAGGGCCCCCAATGCCCACTGGCTTCGGTGCCACCATGTTGATTTTGCCAACAGGGGAGCCCACTCCCCGTCGGCATTCTGTAACCCCCCCCGCTTTCATTTTCTGCTGACGGGGTGCCCAATCCCCATCTGCATAATGATATCCCCCCCTTTGTGTGCCGATGGGGATGTCCAATCCCCCGTCGGCCACTGCTGCACCCCTAAAAAACAGAAAGCCTCTGGTGGCATGCTGTGAGCCCACCCCAGTGTGCCACATGCCCCAGTAAAGTTAAAAACGGTCCCACGACGTCTTTGTTTTTTTTTAACCTGAAAAAAAGGAAATGGTCCCTCATAGTCTGCCTGCCCCCCTCCCACAACCCGCACCCACCCACTGCGCACCCTGCCTCCCCACACACCCCCCACCCCATACATACCTCCAGAGTCTGGCACAACGATCTTCGGTGGACTGGAATGCGTCTGCACTCTTCAAAGGTGACCGGACTGACGAAATGCCGGTAAGCTGTATAATGTAATGAATAGGGTGTTTTCAACTTTAGTGCATAACTCAGGCATTTTTTGCAATTTTTTCATCAAATTTTCAACATTGGGCTTTGGGACCACTCCTCATGAATTCTTGAACTGTCATGGCATTAATTGGCCCTGAAAGGTGATTTCGCGTCCACTGCGCAGAATCACCTTTGGGAGCCACCACCAAATGACAGTGCCATTGTTCATGGGGTGGGCTCTCAAAAGCCTATTTTGCAAATGTGGTGGAAAAATCCAAAAATGATTTGTTTCTGGCGTGTGCCTGCGCAGTTTTCACGCACACTCATAACTTTGTGAATTTTCAATATTTTGATGCCAGATTTTCAACATTGGTATTTTGTCACACCTTCTTGGGAACAGTAAGCTGTCATTGTTCACATCCTGGCAGAAATGTGTTTTCGCACTTCCGGCGCAGAATAGCGTGGTTGCTATCAGACATCAGTGTTCAGGACAGATTAAGAAATTGACAGTGACATTATTCATGAGTAGAGGTCCTGAAATGGCTATGTTGAAAATTTGGTAACGATACTCCATAAAATGACTGTGTTACAAGTGTGCGTTCGCGAGTTTGCCGCATAAGCTTCATCACCATTGAATTTATAATATTTTCACTCCAGATTTTCAACGTTACCATTTTCCCACACCTACTTATGAACAGTATAGCTGTCATTTTTTCCATCCTGGCCGAAATGTGTTTTCACAGTTGCAGCGCAGAATAGAGCAGTCGCTGTGGGAAATCACTGTCCGGGACAAATTAATAAAATGACAGTGATACTGTTCATGAGCAGAGGTCCTAAAATGCCTATGTTGAAAGTTTGGTGATGATAGCCCATCAAATGAGTGTGTTACAAGTGTGTGTTGCACACTTTCCACACACCCTTGTAACTGCAGATCCGTAATATTGTCATGCCACATTTTCAACAATGGCATTTTTTCACACTTCCTTATGAGCAGTACAGCTGTCATTTTTCACGTCCTGAGTGAAATGAGGTTTCACAGTTGCAGCACAGAATAATGCGGTCGAAGTGGGAAATCAGTGTTCAGGACAGATTAAGAAAATGACAGTGGCACTGTTCATGAGCAGAGGTCCTAAAATCCCTATGTTGAAAATTTGGTGACAAAACTCCATAACATGACTGTGTTACAAGCGTGCATTCAACTGTTTCCACGCACCCTTGTAACTTCGCAAATTTGTACTATTTTCACGCTACATTTTCAACAATGGCATTCTTTCACACCTTCTTATGAATAGTTCAGCTGTCATTTTTCACATCCTGGCTAAAGTATGTTTTTGCACTCCTGACAGAATAGCACAGTCGCTGTGGGACATCAGTGTTCAGGACAGATTAAGATGGAACAAGTGAGAGGGGGGAGTGACCGAGCTCAACTGAGCTCTGTCAGGACTGCTCTAGATTTGTTTGTGGGCAGAAAAAGGCCCCAACACAAGAGGCCAGTACAAAAGGGCAGCCTGCAGCACTGGGAGAAACAGAACGAGAGAGCGAGTGAGGGAGGGAGAGTGAGCGAACTCACCGGGACGCTAACAGGACTGCCGCGGATTTCTTTGTGAGTAGAAAAAGGCGTCAATGCAGGCAGGGGCCCAGTAGAAAAGGCCAGCCTGCAGCGATGGGAGATACAGTACGAGTGAGTGAGACGGGGGACTGAGTGAGCTCAACAGAGCTCTATCAGGACTGCTGCAGATTTCTTTGTTGGCAGAAAAAGGTGCCAATGCAGGCAGGAGCCCCTTACAAAAGGGCCGCTTGCAGCACCAGGACAAACAGAATGAGCACGTGACAGAGGGAGATTGAGTGACCTCAATGGAGCTTTGTTGGTACAGCTGCAGATTTCTTTGTGGACAGACAAAGGTACCAACGCAGCCAGCAGCCCCGTACACAAGCACAGCCTGCAGCGCCAAGAGAAACAGAACGAGTGAGTGACAGAGCGGTAGTGAGCGAGCTCAACAGAGCTCTATTGTGACTGCTGTGGATTTCTTTGTGGGCAGAAAATGCAGTAACGCAGGCAGGAGCCCAGTACAAAATGCCAGCTTGCAGTGCAGGCAGAAACGGAATGAGTGAGAGAGGGGGAGTGAGCGAGCTCAATGGAGCTGTGTCGGGACTGCTTCAGATTTCTTTCTGGCCAGAACAAGCCACCAATGCAGGCAGGAGCCCAGTACAAAAGGGCAACCTGCAGCGGCAGGAGACCCAGAATGAGTGAGTGAGAGAGGGGGAGTGAGCAAGCTCAACGGAGCTGTATTGTAACTGCTGCAAATGGCGGCAACGCAGCAGGAGCCCAATAGAAAAGGGCAGCCTACAACGCCACCAGAAACGGAATGAGTGACTGAGTGAAGAGGACTGAGCGAGCTCAACAGAGCACTGTCGCTGCAGGTTTCTTTGTGGGCAGAAAAAGATGCCAACAGAGCCAGGATCTCGGTACAAAAGGGCAGGCTGCAGCGCCAGGAGAAACAGAATGAGTGAGTGACACGGGGGAGTGAGCGACCTTAACGGAGCTCTGTCAGGACAGCTGTGGATTTCTTTGTGGGCAGAAAAAGGTGCCAATGCAGGCAAGAGCCCAGTACAAAAGGGCAGCCTGCAGTGCCAGGAGAAACACAACGAGCGAGTGACAGAAAGGGAGTGAGCGAGCACAATGGCGCTCTCTCATGACTGCTGCGGATTTCTTTGTTGGCAGAAAAAGGCAGCAACACAGGCAGGAGCCCAGTACAAAAGGCCAGCCTGCAGTGCCGGCAGAAATGTAGCGAGTGAGTGAGAGAGGGGGAGTCAGCAGGCTCAACAGACCTGTGTCGGGACTGCTACAGATTTCTTTGTGGGCAGAAAAAGCCACCAACAGGGGCAGGAGCCCAGTACAAAAGGGCAGCCTGCAGCGCCAGGAGAAACAAAATGAGTAAGTGAGAGAGGGGGAGTGAGCCACCTCAATGCAGCTCTGTTGGGACAGCTGCAGATTTCTTAGTGGGAAGAACAAGATGCCAATGCAGGCAGGAGCCCAGTACAAAAGAGCCATCTGCAGCACCGGGAGAAACAGACTGAGCGAGTGACAGAGGGGCAATGAGCGATCTCAACACACCAATGCAACCAACATTTGGCATTGACAAAGGCTTGTTACAGAAGTAATGAAAATACACATTTTTACAACAATATACAATATATACAGTTCACAGCGGTATAGGGCAGGGAAAAAATGGGAAATCAAAACAAGCAGTAATAGGGAGAAGCAAATGAGAGTTTAGGGCTTGAAGCATTTACACATTTCATTTAACAGGTTGCTGAGCAGCGCTTTAAAGGTGGGCATGCTGACAATATGTGAGAGTTTTAGGGATTTTTGGATTGTATTCCAAATGGAGGGAAGAGCATAGCTTAGAGAAGAAGAACCATACCGAGTTCTGGTTCTAGGGATGTCAAGTGTGATACAGGAATATCTTCTCAGGGAATAAGTTCCAGTGGAATAGGTTAGGAGTTTGGAGACATACTAGGGATGCTTGCCTGTTACAGCTCTGTAGGCCCATATGGCAGCATTTTTCAGTCTCCTAGTGTTTAATGAATGCCAAGCAAGTTCAGCATAAAGAAAGCAATGGTGAGTATTGTAGGGAGAGTTAATGATAAATCTAAGGGCTCTATAGTACAGTGTTTTGAGTTTGGAAAGGGAGGACACAGGGCAGTTTTTGTAAAGAATGTCACTGTAGTCCAGGAGAGGAAGAAATGTTGATTGCACTAATCTTAATTTAGCCTCATAAGTAAGAAAGTGCTTGATCCTGTAAAAGATGTCTAATCAGATGATGCTGCATGCTGTTGCCAGTAATCCCTTTTCACTGCTTCTCCAAGTCCACTTTGGTGTTCTCTTTCTCTTATGCCCACCCTGCCGTGATGACCCAATAATGCAAGTTAAAAAGTAGGATTTCTGAGGGACTTAAAATGCCGACCCAATCCTGCACTTAGCCGTACCAGTTATCATGGAAAATGGCACTTTTGGCACCAGACTAGCAGTGCTGTCTCCCTTTCGAGCCACATTCAGTGACTGTTGGGGATTTGCACCAATGAGAAAAGTGCTGTGCCAGAAATGGGGAGTGGACTGGAGCATCAGCAAGCTTATTTCCCACCCCTACCACTTTACAGCACCACTTCGAGCACTGGAGGGAAGGGCCATTCAATTCAATAAAAAGACTGTTTTTTTAATATACATAGAGGATGGGATGGGCTCAGAAGTGCTGATAATAGAACTAAAATTACCCTTCCAGAGACCCGTCTTGCTGATAGGCAAATACCCCCCCCCCCGGGCAAACAGAAGCATATTTAATATACTATAGGATCTCTTAGGTCACTATCAGAAGAGCCATGAGCTGCTGATACTAGGAGACTTAAACATGGGCTGGGGTAAACTTGATATCAGTCATGACCTAATGGAACTAAAATGTAACCTGGGGTTAACACAGCTCGTAACTGAGTTTACAAGGCTAAATGATAAAGACCACTAAGCCTCAGCCCTATTAGATATAATATTAACAAACAATCCAGACTGCTTCACATCATCAGGGGTTCTGCCAGACCCCTTTTCAGATCACCAAGTAATAGGGTCATCTGGTCCATAGGGATCAGAAGGACTTTATTTCTGGTAGATATCTACTGAACAACATCAAATGCCTTTTGAATGAGATTTCAGCCCAAAAGTCTAAAAAAGAGCTACAACTTGTGATCAGTATGGATGCTGAAAAGGTGTTTGATAGAGTAGATTGGGTATTTTTGGATTTAACTCTAAAATAATTCGGACTGGGGGATAGATTCTCGGGGGTGATTCAGACACTTTATTCAGCCACAGAAGCTCGGGTGAAGGTAAATGATTATCTTTCTGACCACTTCCCCTTACAAAGAGAGACAAGGCAGGGCTGTCCCCTCTCTCCTCTATTGTTCGCTGTCTCTCTGGAACCCTTGGCAATAGAAATAAGAACTCAAGAGAACTTAAAAAGGGGTAAAGGTAGAAGGTCTAGAGCAGAAGATTGTCCTCTATGCCGATGATTCACTGTTTTTTATACTGGAGTCAGAGTCCTCGGTGCCCTTGCTCTTACTTACATTGGAGAACTATGGCACCCTAGCAGGTTACAAGATTAAGCTTGACAAATCGGAAGCTTTAATTTTAAGTGGCAACCCCTCCCAAAGATTCAAATCTATCTTCCCTTTGGCATGGGCCAAAAAAATATGTTTCGATATTTAGGCATCGAGGTGATGGCAGACATGTCTCAACTTTTCAAAAATAATTATTTAAAACTGTTTCAGGATCTACAAATAGATATGGCCAGATGGCAGTTACTCCCACTAACTCTCTATGGTCATGTAAAAACCATAAAAATGAACGTCTTGCCCAGCCTCATTTTCCTTTTGCAGACCCTACCAGTCCAGATTCCAGGACACTTTTGGAAACAATTACAGAAGGAAACCCAGTGTTTTGTCTGGGCCAAAAAGTGTCTGAGAGTTTCTATAACATTACTACATGCCCCCAGGGAGTGAGGGGGCCTGACACTCTCAAATTTGTATCAGTATTATTTTGCAGCAAGGGGAGCACAACTAATTACATTGGCTAAATGGAGAGAAGAGTTGGGTTGGCATCAGCTGGAAGAAGCGGCAGTGAAAGGCTGAGCCTTATGGTCCCTCCCAACTAACAATTTCCTCCTACATATACAAAACATTAGCAACCCCTGGATCTGCCACTCTTTCAAGGTCCTGAATAAACTTAGGAAGCTAACACACACACCAGAGGGGTTGGGACCTTTGTCCTTTATCTGACATGAGCCAACTTTCCCTCTCATGAGATCAGACCCAGGGTATGAATACTGGGCTAACCGGAGGTTGGCAACTTTCTCCCAGTGCCTGGATATAAGAGACTGCTTATCTTTTGCCCAATTAAAGAAGAGATTTTCTTTATGATGAGACGATCACTATAGATACCTACAAGTGAGACACTTCCTGTCCACACCAGGGGTTCAACAACAGCTTACAAGGAAAGGGACAGAGTTGAAATAATTTTTTATGTTTGCTTGCGCACATGCACAAGAAACATTTCGTCACAGCTTAGGAGAGAAGTGGGGTTTTGGAGGTGTGGCACTGCGGGAGCCAATGCCCCCAGTGTCTTTTGAGGCTTGGCCCACTTTCCCCAATGCGGTGGCACGCTGCTGCTAACACTAGTTCAGCCAGTGTGCCACCACCTTGAAACGAATCCACTGCTGCAATTAGGGTGCTACCTATCACTGCAGGGCGGTGCCTTGCCTGGTGAAACATTTCCTATAACATGGTGGTGGGTGACAGCTCTCACCGCCCGTCTCAGAGTCACCATGAAAGCCAACTTGGGGGTTCCCAATACCCCTGTTGGCATGTCCCCATCCCCAGTTCCTCTGCCGATGGGGTAGCCCAGTCTCTGTCAACATGATGTGCCCCCCCATTTGTTATGTGCTGAGGGGATGACCAATCCCCCTTGGCTCATGTGCTCCCACTCCCCCACCACACTGTATGGCTGACGGGGGTGTCCAATCCCCGTTGGCTCCAGTACCCACCTCCCCAACAAACACCAGGCCAGGTGGCACACTGGGAGCCCACCCCCAGCATGTCAAAATTGTCCTGTGATGTCTTTTTTTTATTTTAAATCCTATCAAAAAAGAAAATGGTCCCTCGTTGAGCCCAAAGTCCCCTTCCCCAACCTGCACCCACCCACTGCGTACTCTACCTCCCCAAACCCCCCTCATCCCATACTTACCTCTGGAGCCTGGCGCGATGATCTTGGGTGGACCGGGAACACATCTGCACTCCTCAAAGCAGACTGCGAACTGAAGAAATGCTGATAAGCTGTATGATGGCATAAATGTTTTTTTTTTTCAACTTTGGTGCATATCTTGGCCATCTTTTTGAATTTTGGCACCAAATTTTCAACATGGGGTTCCTGGTACCCTACCTCATGAATTCAGCCACTGCCATCTTGTTATTTGGTCCCTAAAGGTGATTTTGTGGTCACTGCATGGAATCACCTTTCCAGACTGATTAATGAAATGACAGTACCACTGTTCATGAGGTGGTCGCTCAGAAAGCCAATGTTGCAAATTTGGTGAAAAAATTCCAAAAAATGACTTCGTTATGAGTGTGCATTGTGCAGTTTCTACGCATGCTCGTAACTTCACAAATTTGTAATATTTTCACACCAGATTTTCAACATTGGCATTTTTCCACACCTTCTTATGAACAGTATAGCTGTCATTTTTCACATCCTGGCCGAAATGTGTTTTTGCACTCCCAGCACAGAATAGCGCAATCGCTTGTGGGAAATCAGTGTTCAGGACAGATTAAGATAATCACAGTGACACTGTTCATGAGCAGAGGTCCTAAAATGCTATGTTGAAAATTTGGTGACAAAAATCCTTAAAATGAGTGTGTTACAAGCGTGTGTTACGCAGTGTCCACGCACCCTCGTAACTTCGCAAATTTGTAATATTTTCACTCCAGATTTTCAACATTGGCATTTTACCACACCTCCTTATGAACAGTACAGCTGTCATTTTTCATATCCTGCCCAAAATATGCATTTGCACATCTGGTGCACAATGGCGCGGTCGCTGTGGGAAACTAATGTTTTGGACAGATTAAGAAAATCATAGCGAGAGTGTTCATGAGCAGAGGTCACAAAATGCCTGTGTTGAAAATTTGGTGAAATAATTCCACTAAATGACTGCAGTACAAGCATGTGTTGCATAGTTTCCACATATGCTCAGAACTTCGAGCATATTTAATATTTTCACTACAGATTTTCGACATTGTCATCTCTTCACACCTCTCTATGAATGGTACAGCTGTCATTCTTCAAATCCTGATCTGTGTTTTCACACATTTGGCACAGAATGGCATGGTTGCTGAGAGAACTCGAAGTTTGGGACACATTAACAAAATCACAGTGCCACTGTTCATGAGAAGAGGTCCCAAATGCTTTCATGAGGTGGGGGTCACAAAAAGACCATGTTGAAAATCTGTAGTGCAAATACCAACACACACCCGGGGTATTAGGGTTTCTAAACATAACATCCCACCCTGTACAGACTGACAGGCATCAGAGGTGTAACTTTGGATCACCGACTGTAATGCTTATGCCATCCCACCCCCACCCTGAAGCCAGTGACAGGCATCAAGATGTGCCTTGCACTCTTCAGCCCCAGACTTCATCCCATTCTCCTGTACTGCACCCATGTCAGTGTATGTCCTTATGAAATTGAGTGACTGTGAAGCCGAACACCCCAAGGCACACCTCAACACTTGTCGGTGTCTACAGGATAGAGTGAGGTGAAATGCCATGAGCATTATGGGCAATGACCCACAGGCATACCCCAATGCCTGTCCATCTCTGCAGGGTGGAGGTGGGATTGGTGTGAGTTCAATACTTCACCACCTCTCCTATTCTGCATCTGTCTAACTCCTGCATGTCCAATGCTAATATCAGCAAGCAAACATTCAGCATCGACAAATGCTTGTTTTATTTTGCAGTAACTCTCAGAGACAACACCCACTCACTTTCATTACTATATAGGATACTGATCCTATTAAACCCCGTGTCTGGGAATAAGGTGAAGGAGAAATGGAAGACAGAACTAGATATTGCCATTCGGACGAATCACTGGATCAGAAGACTTTGAAAGAGGTTGGGGAGTTACAAGTTCTCCTACATGGAGAGAGTTTAATTGGAAAATTCTTATGAGATTTTTCTTAACCCCAACAACCACTCAGCACTTTAACCCCCAACTGCCGAACAAGTGCTGGAGGGTTGTGATGATATTGGAACCCATGCCCATATATTTTGGGATTGTCCAAAGAGCCAGGGATTCTGGCACTTGGTACGTGGACAGATACAGAAGCTTACAGTTCTCCAGGTACCCTTCACTGGCAAAGACCTGGTTCTTGGTCTCCCTACATTTCTTTTTTGGTAACAAGTTAGCAAATAAACTGGTGCAGACCCTAAGAGTAGCTGCCCTAAAGTGTATAACTTCACAATGGTTATCCCAAGAACCCCCTGCATTACAAGAATGGAGAGTCAGAGTGCAGGAATTGGAGAGAATGGGAAGGATTACTAGTAAATTGAGAACACAAGAGGAGAAGTTTTACAGCTCTGGTCCCCATGGTTACAAGAGATAACTATACAGATGGACTGATTTAATTTAAATATAGAAATGGGTGTACGGGAGATGAAACGAAAATGGCTTTGTTGTTTGGTTATTACTGTTATTTTGAATTGTGTAGAAGCTATTGCTTTATATTAGATAAGCATAATAAAATGCATCATCACAGTAACTAAAACTACATAACTAGAGGCAAACCATTGCTATAGAATGGATTAAAATATGCATATATAAATAATATGTAATTGAATAACAATGCAATGCAGTGTTATCTGACCAATGAGATCAATAAACTTGAAGTTAAAAAAAAAGAAAGGGAGTTAGGCATGGGTGCCCCAGTAAATCAGTACATATACCTGTAGATCATAAAAAAACTTTGACTATGTAAACTTCATGATCAACCTGGAATCCAAAGATTGGGACAAAGTCAAGCTAATCCTGATGGTGGTTGAGGTATGGGACTATATTTACCTCAAATTCATGGACAGTTGCAACAAGTTTTTCCCCTTACGAACCAGAAAGGTAAAACACCAGAATTCCCACTGGTGCGATTCTCACCACCACAGACTAAAGAAACACAGAGACATAACCTGGAAAAAAGCAAAACAAACAAACAACGCTCAGGCATGGAATAGGAACAAACAGCTACGTATTGAATACACCAAAACAGTCAGGGTACAAAAACAGAAAATGTTCAAAACAACACTAGCAGACAATGTAAGAGCAGCCACTAAGGAATTCTGGAAAATAATAAAGAAGTTCCAGGGAGGCCAACAGGAAGACACCCCCAACTTCTTCAAAATAGATGGAGAAGAGGTCCCACTGACCAAGCAAATAGCAAATTAATGTAATGAACGCTTCATTAACATGGGTACCAAAGCCTTAAATCGAAACAACATACACTCTTGCAATCACAGCAGAACTCACCTCTACTCAAAAGTACCTTCAAATTTAACAAAGTCACAACAACACTAGTGAAGTCTGCAAGGAGCTATTAAAAATAAACACAAAAAAATCAGGAGGGTTGGATGGCATTCCTGCCACACTTTTGACATAAGCAGGCCCAATATTAGCAGCCCCACTGGTGGAGCTATTCAGCATGGCAACTGGGGTCTATCCATCAAAATGAAAGGATGCCCAGGTTGTTCCACTATACAAAGCCAGACCAAAAAACAAAATAGAAAACTATCACCCTATATCCCTGCTATCCATAGTCTCAAAAATCTTCAAAAAGCTAATGTGCATGCAGCTGAACCACTTCCTAGAATCAGAAAACCTATTGAATGACTGCTAGTCTGGGTTTGGACCACTCCACAGCACCACTTCAACTCTAATAAAAGTCACTGAAGACTTTCAGGAGGTGCTGGACAAGAGGAAGGTCATTGGGACCATTTTTATTGATCTATCAAAAGCATTTAATACTTTGGAACTTGACATCCTCCTGACCAGAATAAAGAATGTGGGAGTGACCGGTGTCGTAGTGGACTGGTTCACCTTATGCTTAAAAGAGTGTAAACAAATGGTGTCACTAAAAGGTTTCAGATCCTCCTTCACCACGACAGTGTCAGGTGTCCCCCAAGGCTCAATCCTAGGGCCCATATTATTCAACAGTTACATGAACACCCTCACCATGTCCAACCCACAAGTCAAATTCCACCTTTACACTGATTACACAATACTCTACACAATAGGCATAAGCCATTCAGATATTGAACCCAGACTACAAGCAGCATTTGAAGAGCTCCATGACTTTTACTTGCACTCAAAATTAGCACTGAATATACACGAAAAAACAAACAGATAGTGTACTTCAATAGAAACAAAGGTCAAGGCACAGCCAGAAGTACACTACAAATCAAAACTGTGAACCAAGTCACCCTACAGCAGGTCCATTGCTATCATTAACTGGGCGTATGGCTGGACAAGAAAATTAAATGGAATGTCCACATAAAAATCCTGACAAAGAATCTGGGGAGACACTTAGGAGCCCTTTACAAAATTAAACATTCAGCGGACAAAAAGACAAGGAAGCAATTAGTAGAATCCATGATCCAACTAATCTTTGTCTATGGTGACCTGTTGTTCTTGGGAGCATCTAGCCTGGAGCTGGCACGGTTACCCCACTGATAGCAACATTTCACCAGCGAGGTCTCCCACAGTGACTACAGTGCCATGCCACTGTGGGAAACCCACTGGAACCTAGCGCTGTCTGTCGGGGGTCCTGCACCCCCCCAATCAGCTCTGACTCGGAGTTGATAATCTTTAAGCCGGGGTGTGTCGGGGCACAGCCCCCTGTGTGAGGAGTTCAGGGGCAAAGCCCCCATAGAAAACAAGGATGGACAGTGTGAACTGGCAGCCGACTGCAGAATGTGGTTGACCTGTTGGTGTCACTGACGGGGCGGTCTACAAAAATTTTGTTGAGCTCCTGTCGTGGATCCAAGCTGGCAAAGCTGGATAACATGTATAGCAGATTTGACCACTTCATCCTAGATGCCCCCTGCAGGACACATAGCTGAGAACTCTTCAACAGACTGGGATGGTAAAGGCTAGAGAAGAGAAGGAGAAAACACTGCCTAGCTTTTCTGCACAAATGCCACAGTAACAAGGCCCCAGAATATTTAACAAAAAATATCCACTTAAGAGACATCAAGGGGCATTAAGATCTGCTGGAGGGTTAGAATTCTCACTCCCAACCAGAAACCTGGAGGTGGTCAAGAAACACTTCCTGTACATAGGTCCAAAATTCTGGAACTCCATGCCAGTCCACCTTAGACCAGCAGACAAAACCATCATTATGGGCAAAATTAAACAATGGCACTTCGAACACATCAACAAGCCACAGCCCTGCTGCCTAGCTCCAGAATGAAAACATAAGAATCCACACCTTTGTATTATTGCACTTCCTGTCAATAATGTTGTCACTTGCCTACAACTTTGTCTAAATGTATGAATGTGCATATACCACAAATGTTGTAACAATGTCTAAACATGTTATTTTAACGTTCCTCTGTTTGTATCTTCTGCAGTGTACCAGACCTCATTGAAAATGAGCTCTACTCAATTGAGTATCCAATTTATACAATGATAGATATAATATTTTACTACTACTACTACTACAGAGTAAACCAAAGGTTACATAAAATTGAATAAAGTTGATGAGTGTTCTCACCCATGTGAACAGCTGAGGTTCAACCTTTTTCAGGTTAAGGTCAAACCAAACTTGCAACCCTAATCTTAAATTGTTTCAATTCTGGAGTTGTTAGAGGGGCATATTATGAGTGGTTAGCTCCACAGCATCATTGCTCACATTAGGGGTTTCTGAGACTATGTTCATTTGGTCCATTTCCACAGTAGGAAAGACATTAAGTTCTTCAGAGGGTACTTCTACTACCTCAGGTTCAACAGTGACAGGAAAAGGAGCATCTGGTTGGGGTGGTTTAAATGGCTCCCCACTTTTGGTGGAGAACGAGGGATGCTCCCTGTCAAAAACCAGGCTAACAAGTGTGGGTTTTGGGATGTTATATACTAGTGCTGGATGCAGTATTCAAACCTCTGGTAGATTGTTGTGCCATGTTCACATAAAGGTCTTGTTCTCCCAGGTCTATTTCATCCCCATGGTTATGCAAGGTGAAGGGGCAGCTCCTATATGAGTGTCCTTTCACATCACATAAGTTGCATTTCATTTTTGTTTGAACAGGATTTGCTTGAATGTCTCAGTTCATAACACAGTCCACGTTTTACAGCATCCCACACATTGCTTAATGGTCCTGGGTCCCACACCTATAATGCACGTTTGGTGGGCCATTATAAAATAGAATACCTCTGTCCCTCCCTAGAAAAAAACAAAATCTGGTCAGCTCCACCATGGCTGCACAATGAAGTTAGTGAGGTTGTGTGGAATTGTTAAGGAGGCATGGAGAAACAACAATGATTTGTAAGTAGTAAGATTTGTTTTATTTTCTATTCCAAGGAAAGCATGCACATTATTAGGAAAATATATGGAGGTATACATTTCAATGGAAGGAATGGTAGCAATATAGGTTTGACAGGTACAGTAGGTGGCAGTACATGAAAAAGTAATGGCCGGCATATGTTCAGTCTAGGGATTATTTACACAGTTTATAGAGAAACAGGGTTTTTGTCCATGAGATGATGTAAGTTATATTTAAGCAATGTGTTGATGTCAGGCAGTCAGGTGTAATAAGACTCTGTTAGGAGAGAAAATGTGATAGTAACTTTTAGAAGGGATCACTGTTGATAAGGTTAAGGTAGTTATGCTTCTGATAATAGGAATATCAGGACAGTATGACATCTATGCAGGAGTGGAGTACAAATATGCACTGTATCATAAGTATGTGCTCGGAGTGCAGGCATATGTGATATGCAGGTTTGTTTTACAAATAGGTAAAAATAGCAATAGATGCAATTGATAGATAATTACATAGATAGACAAATAGATAGATAGACAGACAGACAGACAGACAGGAAGACAGACATATGGATGGATAGACAGACAGACAGACAGAGGGAGAAAACATAGTCATTACAGTCTTTGGAGAGGCAAATGCCCCTAGAGTCACAGTCACATTCATTAATTTGGGATGAAAAACTTTTCAAGCAGCACTGTTTTGCTGTCAGTAGTCACCTATGGGTTTAAGCATGGATTTGAACCCTTTAAAACAGTTATAGTGCAAGAAAAATAATGAAAGCAATTGTGTTATAGTTTAGCACTGAAACATATATGTTGCCACCTTGCTCCAATGAGCACCCACCCCCAAGCAGAGTGCCATTCTTACTTTTAAAGCGGAGAGTTGAAACAATGTATCTCAAAATAAGTGTAGAATCATTTTTATTAAATCTGTTTCAAGATATTAGGCCTTTCCTCTTTTTTAATTTAATGATAAAAAGAAGTAACACCTTTCTTCTGACTGGACTGATGTAAATGATGACAGTCAGTATTTTGGGGTATGCTAGGTATCCCCAGGAGCAAGGTGTGCTCCTCTGCTGGCTAGAGAGTAGGCTGTTATAAAAAAAAAAAGGAAAAAACCCACAGATCAGACATTCTACCAACAAGACACATTATAGTGCAACCTGTTGGAAGAGGAAGGGAGACACTCAGTTCCTGTGGGACCTGGGAGGGTGGAGTGGTTCACCAGATTATATTTTTTATTTTCTGATTTTAAAAAAATGGCCATCTTTCTCCCAAGTGAACTAATGCAAATGATACTGTCAGGAGATGAAGAGCTGTCCAGAGGAGCAACGTGTGCTCTGTGTTCCTTTGCTGGCCCAGAGTGCAGGCTATTATAAAAAATACAACAAAGAAATGTCAGGAGATGAAGACTAAAACTTGGTTCTAGTGGAACTTTAAAGGGGTGGTAATTTTATTTATAAAAGGAAAAAAAGGTAGACTCTTTCTCACAACCAGACTGATGTAAATTATGCTGGCTGTGAGATGCCGAGGTGTCCCCAGGAGCCAGGTGTGCTCTTTTGGTGGCCAGTGAGCAGGCTACATACTCAACATCTTAAATTCCTGAGTTTGTAAATCATAGACAGTGCTTGGTAACAATTACATCTCTGTTGCACCCTATACTTGTTCAGCCTGCACACACCACAATAAGCCATGGTGTCAATGCGAGTACATACATACATGATACAAAGTATAATAATGATAATAATGGTGTATGCCTTCCTTTCTTAGGCAAAAAAGGAGACAGCATTCAAACAGCTCACAAGCTTCCAGTGGGTCTGCCAAGGGGGTATCAGACTTGGACAAACACCTCCCAGGTCACCCAAAGACAATTGCAGTCACCTAATACAATATTTTGCCTTCTCACTAATAATACTGTATTAGAGGACTGCAATTGTCTTGGAGTAAGCAGAGAGGTGATTGTCCTGGTGTGATACACGCTTGACAAATGCACTGGAAGCTTGTGAGCTGTTTGAAAACTGTCTCCTTTTGTACCATAGAAAGGAAGGCATGCACCACATAGATTTATATGCTCTAACAACATTTTAAAGCTGTGTGATGTTATCTTACAATGGTAATTTCAAACTGCCAGTAAAAACAGACTATTACTTTCAACTTGTCTGATTAAAAAAAGTTCCTTCTGGTTTATGGATGTCATCAATCAACTACAACTAGTAACATTTAGATACTGCAATGACATAAATATATGCCATGATTGCTAACTGCAGTATGTAAGACAAACAAATAAACATGTCAGGCTAATTTAACAAAAATGAAAAACAAACAAAAAAACTGGTAAAAAAATCCATTATGCTAAAGCCAGTGACTTTGTACTAGTGACCCCCCCCCAAATTGGCCAAGCAGAAATAATCTGCTACTTTGTATATGTACTCTTCTTGCACATTTTTTATTTGTATCCATTATTATTACTTTGTATCATGAATGTATGTTCACTATCTTGCCACTTTGTATGTGTTCCTGATATAGTGTATGTCCCAGGATCTCCTTGAGAATGAGCTTGCTCAATGGAGTTATTCCTGCAATAAACTTGAACTTGAACACCAGAGAGATTTATATGTTCTAACATTTTAAAGCTGTACCAGTTTCATCAAAGCACCTGCTTCTCACCTTCAGCATGACATACACCCATTCAGTGCTGCCCTTTGCATGTCTGTGTGCATCATCATGAGTAGAACAAGGAATATAAACTCAGCTCCTGTACAGTGTGTATTTATACATGTTTTATGTTTTTATTTTCATCTTGTGCCACTTCAAAACAACATCAGAAAAGAAATCAACATTTCATGGACTTTTTTGGCTTCAAAAAGGTTTGGAGGTTACCTGTTCATTTAAAACATCATGTTATTGAATCATCACTGGAGCCTGAGGAAGTGGTGCTGCCAACAAATGGTTGCCCATTTGGTCTGAGAAGTGAATGAAGAATATTTGAAAAGTGATCATTAGTGGAGTTCCTTCATGTGATTTTATTCATGGTTTCTCTCGCTCCCTGCTTCCTCTCCCCCCAACACATTTCTCATTCTAAAACTATCATTACTATTTTACCATTGAAATGCTGTGCTCCAATTAAAATGTTATACTGAAACTAAAAATAAAATTGATTCCAACATGTACCTTCAAAAGATGTGCTTTCACTTTTCTGTATTAGACATTGAATTTCATTTTTCCCTGGCTATTTCTCCTGATTAAAGTGAACACTATAATGTAAAATCCAAATTGGGATTTGATGAACATTATGAATCCTGTGTAAAGCGTATTTAATGGTATTTTACTGCAGTCTTAAAGAATAAGAAAAATAAGAGGAAAGCAAATCAGAAGTGAAATGCAATAAAAGAAAAAGAGTAGCATACATAGATGCAATGTGAGTACAAATTCATGAACAGAAATGCAACCTATGGTAGATGAATGGATAGAAATATTAGGAAATGGGAATTGAAAGGAGCTAAGTTTACACTGTACACTTTAGTCATGAGAAATACCTGGAGGGAAATGAAATTCGATGTCTAATACAGAAACATACTGTAGAAATATAGAAATATAGAAACATAGATATTGATGGCAAATAAGGGCCGCTTAGCCCACCCAGTCTGCCCATTTCATTTTACAAATGATTTTAATGTAAATGATGTATGTTTTGTTTATTTAATAACTTACTTACTTATTTTTGTATTTATTTTTTTATTCAGGATACTGCATTTCAGTATCAAGCACACTAACATCTGCCAAGTTTGCAATACCAATGCCATCTATATCTGTATAGCTATATTTTCATATCATATGATCAGTAGCACAAACTGAAGTGTGCAAAATTGGATGTTACTTCACGGTGCAACAAGTAACTGTCATCTTCATCACTCACACAAGACATTAATTTAAAATACATTTATATCTGTTATGAAACTGGGGGTAGATTCCATGAGTTGGCAGATGGTAAAATGAACACAAACTACAGTTACAAAGCATTTAATTCTTGTAGTACATTGTAAAAGTAACATTAAAAAATAAAATATTGTCCATAGTTCACAATATCAATTTAAACCAAATACCCTTAACTGAGTTGGCCTCACTGAGACAGCTAAGTGCATCTGCCATTGATACTGAAAGCAGAGAGCCTGCATAATTGAAAATAGGGGGAGGCAGTATGGCAAAATGGGAACAGCACAGTGTTGAGGACCGGGAGAGCCAGTTTCAAATTCCAAAATGGCCACTTACTGAGACTGTGACTTTGAGCAAGTAAATTGACCTCCCAGTGCTTCAAACTTCTCAGCTGCATGATTTCACTGAAAATGAAATGTTGTAGATCAGTTGAGTTCTCCTGGGTAAATAAATTTAGCAAAAAAAGGAGCTTTGGAATTGTAAATAGAGGGAGGCAGTATGTCAAACTGGTAACAGCACAGTTCTGAGGACTCACTCTGTGACCGTACCTCAACCTCCCCATGCTTCAAACCTCCTAGCTGCATGACTTCAGTGTGAATGAGATGTTGCAGCTCAGAGTATAAATTAAAAAAGGACCTTTAATTGAGTTTGCCTTGTACGATGGCCTGTGATTTTTGTTTTCCAAGCCTGGGTTTAACTGCAACAAAAGCCAGGCTTAACAATATCACTGCATTGGGTCATTAACTTGAAGAGCACTAAAGAGTGTGACACCAGAGACACAGAGTGAGTGGCACGTTATTGAAGATGGTGATAAACTTTTGAAACAAGCTAAATCTATTATATAACATTATATAAATCTAACCATAGCATTTAACTGAGTCATTTTCAGAAACATAGCACCAGTGAAAGCAGCTGGCATCAAGAGTTCAGGACAACAGGTAACCGCCATCTTCATCACTCACAAAAGAGGTTAATGAAAACTATATTTATACCTGTATGAAACTGGGATAGAATCAATGAGCTGACAGGTGGCAAACTGAACACAAAAAACTACAGCTACAAAACATTTTATTCTTATACTACATTGTAAAAGTAAAATTTAAGAAAAATTATTGACCGTACTTTACAATATGAACTTTCAACAAGTACCCTTAACTGAGCTGGCCTCACTGAGACAGCTAAGTGCATCTACCCCTGGCACTGACAGCAGAGGGTCTGCAGAATTGGAAATCGGAATTTAACAAATAAATCAAGCATTTCTTTACATTTACATTTTTTATGTCTGTCAGAAATCCAGCACATCAAAGGGAAACTATTACTTAAAAATCTCCTTTTACTAACATCTACACTCTCCTCATTGGGCCATGGTTGAATCAATCTGTATTTATTCTTTAAAATTCACAACACAATGCCAATTTACATGCTAAAAAACCAAGACTTAGGTCACGTCACAAGACATTGCTAAATTTCATCTCGCACAATCTACAAGCTAATGCTTCAGACATATTGTCTCACAAGCAAACCCAACCCCCAAGTAACACACATCACCTTATAGTAACACGTAGGTGTGAAATACAATTTACATGCAGACAACAACCACTTAGACAAAAAGCAGACTTTCTGAGCTATGCATGTTCTCCACCATAAAACATAGCCTACATTTACTGCTGAATAGAAGAATTTCTTCCATTACTCATAACATTCCCACAGTAATCATTTTTGACTCTATTAGCTGCAAACAGATGGATATACTGTCTACGGAAGATGTGTTTGAATGGCTACTGCATTACTGCTAAAGGTATTTCATGACAAGAATATTTCAATTCAAAAGCTATTAACACAAAACAGGAGCATCTTCTGTTATTGGATTTCATAACACCTTCAGGTGACCTTTCATTTCAGCTACTTCATTTATGGGCGTACCATTTCCATTTATATGCCTAATTCCATAAATTTTCTTTCCCTTTCTAATATATGCCTGACATTACATATAATGCTCTTATGTGAATCAATATTACATAATTGTACAGCTTTCTGAGCATTTTTACAACCACTGTGTAATTAACACAATGTGATATATGCTTGTAAGCTAACACATTTGACATCACTGCAAAATGTGCATATGGCTCCACTGTTTTAATAAGCAGTAAAGGAAAAAGACTTCACGTTTACCATTATATGTATTTATTATTTCAGTTAAATAGTGACTCCTGCTTTATAGGGAGGCTATTACATCACTGCACAACGCATGTAAACATTGTACAACTGTACAATACACTAGATATGTGAGTATTTACCATTTCAGATTATATGAAGTCCAGTTGGTATCACTGATAAAAAAATATATTATTTCCACTTCTTTATTATTCTGCTGGCAATAATTGTTCCTGTACTAAAATCAGATTGCCTCTGATACGTCCAGGTGAATATGCTGCCATAATGAGGATGGGGAAAAACTTATATTTTCTGATTATACTGCTAGGACCATGTGCTACTGACAGCAGTCCTACATGCAGAATTCAAATCACGCAGCAGGCAGATATCAATACTACCATCTGATAGGACACAACATTATGTATTTGAACAACACTGTTCATTTTTTTAATCAATCTGTGAGTATTACATTTTCATTTATGAATGAGGGCAGAACCAATGAACACCAGTTATAAATGCGGATATGACTCCCAATTTTACAGACGGTTTGAATGTAAATGATTTAAGTTTTGTTTATTTAATAACTTAGTTAGATTTGTATTTATTTTTTTATTCAGAATATTACATTTCAGTATCGAGCACACTAACATTTGCCAAGTGTGCAATACCAATCCCATCCGTAACTGTAAAGCTACATTTTTAAATCATATGATTGGGAGCACAAGCTGTCTGGAGCATGCAAAACTGAGTGTTACTTCATGGGGTAACAAGTAACCATCATCTTCATCACTCACACAAGACATTAATTTAAAATACATTAATACCTGTTATGAAACTGGGGGTGGATTCCATGAGTTGGCAGATGGTAAAATAAACACAAACTACAGTTACAAAACATTTAATTCTTGTAGTACATTGTAAAAGTAACATTAAAAGAATAAAATATTGCCCATAGTTTACAACATTAATTTAAAACAAATACCCTTAACTGAGCTGGCCTCACTGAGACAGCTAAGTGCAACTGCCATTGATACAGAAAGCAGAGGGCCTGCAGAAATAAAAATAGGGGGAGGCAGAATGGCAAAATGGGAACAGCACAGTGTTTAGGACTGGGAGAACCAGTTTCAAATTCCAAAACAGCAACTTGCTCAGACTGTGATACTGAGCAAGTAACTCGACTTCCCAGTGCTTCAAACATCTCAACTGCATGACTTCACTGAAAATGAGATGCTGCAGCTCAGTTGAGTTCACCTGGGTAAATAAATTTAGCAAATAAAAGGAGCTTGGGTATTGGAAATAGAGGGAGACAGTATGTCAAACTGGGAACAGCACAGTCCTGAGGACTAGGAAGCCCAGGTTCAAATTCCATAATAGCCACTTGCTTACACTGTGACCCCGAGCAAGTACCTCAACCTCCCTGTGCTTCAAACCTCCCAGCTGCATGACTTCAGTGTAAATGAGATGTTGCAGCTCAGAGTATAAATTAAGAAGGACCTTTAATTGAGTTAGCCTTGTAAGGTGGCCTGTGATTTTTGTTTTCCAAGCCTGTGTTTAACAGTAACAAAAGCCATTTTTGTGCAGCATTATTGAAAGGGGAACATTAAACTGATTACAGTGAACACCAGACTTATTTTTATATCTGGGTATGAATCAGGCAGGTGCAGTACAGGAAGGCTCCTTCATGCTGTTATGCCAGCTGAAGTTTAAAAGTAAAAGCAGTATTTATTTAAAAAAATATTTTATCAGGAAAACAGAAATAGAGCAAAGGCAGAGTCGCACAGTATGCAAGTAAAGGTTGCTGGAGTCAAGCTCTGTCTGCTGGATGTACAAAGCTCATTCACAGCTCCTTACTATAATCTCAAGGAAATAATGCCTGCTACCAGCCCATGTTGCAGTTTGAAATGTTGCAGTGTCAGTGGAGGGAGTAAAGTGTATCACAAAATATATTGTAATTTAAATGCAGACCATATTCATTTATTTTTATAAATGTCAGAGCATTGAAACTAAACACTTACCAAAATATTTCAGGATTCACAAGGTCTACTTTCTGCTGTTACCTTAATGTATCTTCTTTGACAAAAACCTTGATGTTCTCTCTGAGGTTGTTCTTGCAACCTAGGAAAGGGAGAAATGAGGAGGTATCTCCTCCCTATCCCTTACTGCAAGTTCCCTCCCCCTGGGAACATCTACCCACCCCAGTGGGTGGCACCTGCTTGCCATCCTCCCCCAAACCTGTCCATCCAGGTGTCCTGGTCATGCCCCTAGACAAAGTCCTGCCTCCTTTGATGTCTTGTAGGGAGGGAAATTAACTTCTCAAGCCAGAGGAAAAATAGTGCTCTCCAGATCCCATATAGCTCTGTCACCTCTATCATTGACTGCGGCCTTGCCATCTATGGCTCTGCCTCAACAAGTGCCCTCTGCAGGATCTCAGTTTCTCTCAACAAAGCCTGTAGACTACTAACAGGTGCGGCCCAACAAACTCACACCTGTGACCTCTATGCACAGGCCAGCTGGCTACCCCTACTCAGCAGAATACAATACCAGACCTGCTTACTTACCAAAAAGATTCACCTCAGTCTCATGCCACCTGGTGTTAGCTCACTCCTTACTACCTACAGTGGCACTCAACAAACATGTGGTGCCCAATCTCTAACCTTTCAGGTTCCCAGATGTTGTACCTCCATGGGTCAACGGTCCTTTACCTATAGAGCTGCTCAATGGTTCAATTCCCTCAATAAAGAAGCACTTTCCTCTACTACACTTGGACCCTTCAAAAGGAATCTCAAACTTTACCTCACCTCTACACTCAATGTGACTGCTTCTCTGAACAGAGATCTCTCTAAACACCTCCCAGCTCACTCACTTCTCACAGCCCACCCTTTCCCAGTCTCATTCCCTCTGGCACTGGGCCTTCCTTGTGACTCCTTTCCTGCTTTGCATCTCCACTGGTACAAGACACTTTCCACCACCATCGGACAGTGGCCCATTAGCCTGACAACTTCCTCTCCTGGTCACACGCCTGCAATACTAACTGCCTATGGTGCCCTCTATCTCTTATTGTTACCGCAGCCAGCTGCCTACTCAGGTTGCTCGTCATACGAATATTATCTCAAAGTATGTTATAACTGAGTATCTTTATTTTTTCTTTTAGTTGTTTTGGTTGCTTATTGTGCATTCTTTTACTATCTCTGTATGTATGTTGACCATCATCCTTTGACATGAAACCTTTGTAAATGAGCAGTTTCTGCTCAAAGGTATTTGTAATCCAAGAATTTAATAAATAAATAAATAAATAAATATACACACACAGGCAGCGTAGTAATGAGGTTTCAGCAGAGGGCACTATTTTTAACACTTGATCATGTTGTTTGGTAGGTTATTTCTGCAGAGAGTCCTTTTCTCAAAGCAAAACATCTGCAGGGCTACGCCCACTATAGCCATAACAAGTAGGTGTTTTATGACTGTGTCACTGTGCAGCAGCTTTCACCGTAGACATCATCCCCCTGTCCAGATATTTTCTGTATCTATTGGGTCTGGTGTACACATGACAGTGCATCTTTGTTTGTGCCAGTGTAAAATGTCTGAAATGCTCACCCCTTCATTTTTAAATATGATCGTAACCACTGTTACCTTTTGTTTAGCAAGTGGAATAATCAGAAATGGTGACCATAGTGGGGTGGCCTTAAAATCATTATATTTTACCTGGAACATTTCCCAGGCTGGCTGCTATTTTAAAGCTAACATCATGCACACTGTCACCCAGTGTGTACATGAGGGCATATATTTCAATTACTGTATACTTAAGGTTATTTTTTAAGAGTCCAAGCCACATCTCTTCAGTCAGGAGCCTCTTCCTACTCACCTCTGTATTTTAAATGAGCTGCAGTCCACCATCTGGCAGGTTCAGTAGAAAGCCTGAAGCAGTCAGTGTAGCTCCTCTGAGCAGTGGCTTGGGAGGGAGAACATGTACATGGAGCTTGTAAAGACTCAGTTTGAGAGCCTTGGTTTGAGTTATTCACATGACCATTGTCAGGTTCTATTCCACCCCTTTCATGTTCTCATTTTCTGATTCCACTCCTGCAGCATTATGAGCAAACAGGAGAAATGCTGGCAGGTCATCAGGGTTGAGCAGTGTCTGCAGAGTGAACAACAGGAATTAGAGGCACAGCCATTAGATTAATACAGTCTGAAACTGTAGAGTCTGCTATCACCATGGGAGCCATTTGACCTAAGTTAGCCCGGGGGGGGTACATATAATGAGGATGTGCCAGGAGAATTTTGTTTGGAAAGTTTGAGGTCTGAACCCACAGCAAATTGGAAAGTGGCTGGGACTTCAAGTTCGAATATCCATTCAGCCAGTACAGTCACATTTGCACCATCCATGTGTGGCTCCTTATCTTTCTGCTGTGTGACATCACCCACCCCCACTGACATGTCCTTTCTCAAGTTATCATCACTTACCAGGCCCAGAGTCTTCCACAGTACACCAACCGCATCTTTCACCCAGCCAGCTTATAGCAGTGCTTTCTTCACTGACCAGTTAGCTTTCTCCATTTTACTTGACGCAAAGCATGGTAGTACAATTGTGGAAGCAGTTCTTGGTGGCTTAGTGTTTTTTTTTTATATTACTTTTTACCTTGGCAGGAGGTTAGCAGGTAGGGCTTTGGCCCTCTCACTTGTGAGGGCTTAATTAATCTCTTGATCATGTTCTTCCCGACACAGCTCCACTCCCATGGCATGGCCAGCAGGGCTGTCCTCTCCACAGTGAATAATCCAGATAGCCCAGGGTGGTGCCATAGTCTGGAGTGCAACCAGGGCTTCATGAAGCCTGCTAGTGCCCCATTTCCATGTTCTCACTTCCCCACTGCTGGAGCACACACGACAACATGTTCATGTAGAGGAGCATGCATGTTGCAGAGTCCCGTAGCACCTTCCTATCTTTGTTGCACCAGTCCTTCACTACCACCAGGCCTCCACCTGGGGACAGTCGTTTGGCAGAAAAGACAATCCACCCACCGCAGGAGAGGAGAGCAGTCCTCTGGACTCTTGATCCTCTCCCTCCCTGACTGAGATCCTCTCACTCCCCAACTGACCCCCGATGACCCAAATCTGCTCCTGAATGTGGGTCACCTACATGGCTGGAGCTAAGGCTCTCAGTGCCTCAGCCCTCCATGCCACTGGGCCGGCTGCAGCTTACTGTTTTTATCCATGCAGCCCAAATGACAGCCCTTTGATGTAAAGGGAGATGCCTGCTCCCCTTTCCCCTCTGCATCAGCTCTTCTACCTGATGGCTATCAGGCCCTACCACATCAGCAGTCAGTTTAGAGTTTTCTTTTTTTTTTCTCTGATGTACACACTGCCTTTGAAACTGATTCATCCCCACTTCTTTCAATGACTTTTTCAACTTGCTGTACACCAGACAAATTTGGGTTTTCTACATTCAGAGACATTTTTTTTTTGTGCACTGGACAACTGTATTCCTTTGGATTTCTGACTGAAACTTTACCTCTTCTTCAGCCAGAAAGAGTAGCAGATGTTTCCTTTTTAGTTGAGAAGCCTCTTCTAGCTCTTTATCTGCAGTATCAGGATACATAACAGCTTCTCCTTCCAACCTTGACCTGGCAACTAGACATTCAGAAGCATAATTTTGGTCAGCATCTGGTACAATTGGGCTACCAGCAGGCCTTCCACTAGCAGCCACTGAACCAGTCGAGTTTGAATCTTCAGAAACCATCTGTACCCTTACAGTTGGATCAGGAGCGTGTGCCTCCTCCGCAACACAGGAGGGAAGGGAAGCTGTCTCCTAGTGGACAGCAATGCTACCTCCTCCTCCTCCACCCTCCAGAATTTCATTCACAGGAAAGCACCAGCACCCCCTACCAGCAAGAGTAGGAAAGATCCCCCTAGTCCTGGCCAGTTTCCCCCCATTCATTAAAAATTTCACTAACAACTTATCCTGATTCAGTATGTGAGTTTGCATCTCAACCCCCGCCCCACTGGATGAGGTTGAAAATAGGCAGACTTGCCTAGCCCTCCTTTCTTGGTCAACCAAACCTTAATAAATATATATAGCCTCTCTAAATAGGCCCAGTGGTATGGTGGCAGCAAAGAGTACTACCACCTAGGACACCAGAGTTTGCACATGAGCTATTGAAATCCAACCCTGACCTATAGGTGTGTGGGCACATCATGGTGGTGAGATGCTGGGCTCCTGGGAAAGGGACAGGCTACTCATCATTCATGCCTCTCTGTTGACCAAAAAAGAACATGCATTGACATTTACCTATAGTGGTTTACTGGATAAGAGAGCTAAAATGTCTGAATACTGTGATTTTGCTTGAGAGACTATAACTGTAAAACCCTCTGTCTGAACCAGTTACCACTGCGAAAGCAATTCTATTTAATGTACAATATGACAGTCGCACCTCTTTCTAAGGTGAACTACATTTTTCTAGCCTGAACTGTTAGAGTGGCCCTGAAAATTTGCACCTCCAGCAATATGACCAACATATCATTTCATTATGGAAGGTTTGCCCCCAGTCATAGGAACAGCCCACTTCACACTGTACTGTGAATTCTACTGCACAATGGAATTTTAAATGACTGAAAAATTATTTTTATTAATGCATAGGAAATACCAAATGTCATCTTGCTATGTGTCTGAATATTTAACAGAGGTTCATGATCAGTTTTCACTGAAATTGTTGCAGTTAGTGAAGTATGGTTAGTAAGTGTCAAAGATGTAGGAAATAATTAGAAACTGTGTGCCTTATCGACAACATATACTTAACAAATGATTTCAGCAATATTCATGCTTAACACCTACACAGCACTGGAGTATCTGGATGTTAGCTTGCTATCTTGCTTGGAAACACCCTTGTACCAAATAAATGCTTTGAGTCAAAACACGTTTTCCAGGTCTTGGAACTTCACAAAGGCAGACTTTACCAAGATGAAGGATCTGATAATCAAGGTTATGGAGCAGTTGAATGAGAGTGGTACTGCAAACAAGGGTTGTGCAAACCTTTAAAAGTTCTACCTAGTGAATGTTAAGAGTAGAACCAAAAAATGATCCACCAGGATCTATTTGGGTCTACCAAGTACCGTAGATATTTTTTTTTCTATCTACCAGGTATAACCAGGTTTGATTTTGGTAAGTATAGCCAAGTTCTACCTGGTTCTGCTTAATTTAAAGCCACACAAGTTATTTGCAGATATGGGAAGAACGTCTACAGTAATGCTAAAGAGCTTGTTTTTCAAAGTGTTGGTGCGCAGGCATGCTGTAAACTAGTGTGCTGCCAGCCAGCATGACTGATATCACCCATGACATCCAGCACATTCTAACTCTGCTTGCAGCTCAAGGGTTACTCCCTGAGCTACTTCTTGTTAGAGTAAGTCAAATTCTTCCATCATGGACCCAGGGACAGATAGCCTCCTCATGCCCAAGGCCAAGGGCCATAAAAAAATGCATGGATGCTGGCAGCAGCTGTCAGTTATAGGTTTTATTTTATATTTAGTAAATATCTATGTTAGCCCCCCCCCAATGAGGATTTACCATAATACCATATTACATATTACCCCGGAGACCACAACAGAGGGTAACGTGGGCCAGGATTAACCCTCCCCACTCCAGATTAGCAGGCAGCAGTAAGAAGCATCACACCAGGTACAGAACTGTGGAGCGGAGTCTCAGCCATGCGGTTTATGGTGTCTGTGGCATCCAGCTCCATTTTGAGATCCTACCTTTACTGCCTGCCACCTTGTGTAGATTGCTTTTGTCAAGGGTCTAGCTGTCCCAATTCCATGTATTGTGCCATTCTGAGCAATTACCTTAACAGTCTCAGCTGCTTTCATACAGTGCTGAGTGTTTTTTGTGTGATTACCTTAAGATGCAGCTTCCTTTAAACCTGCCATAAAACATTAGAACTGCTGTTAGAATCCAGCCTGCCACGTAATGTGTATCCTCCTATTAAAAACGGCTTTTTAGAGTGTTAGTGCAGTACAGATAGTGTGTATCTCACTGTTCAATACAGTTTTTAGTGTGTTAAAAGTGCAGTACAGATACTAAATAGTGTTCACAGCAAGGACTCTGTCCCTGAACTTGATCTGACCATGATATTCCCACATCTTCAGCCATTAGCAAGCCTGAGTAGCCCCCCCAGCTCAAATTACCTGCTGCAGTCACTCATATATTATCTGCTTCTGATTCACAGCCTCCCTGCTCAGCCGACTCCCACAAACATCAACAGAGGGTAACGAGGGCCAGGATTCACCCTCCCCACTCCTGATTAGCAGGCAGCAGTAAGCAGCATTACACCAAGTGCAAAACTGCAGAGCAGAGCCACATAGATTTTTCCCACCCACCCCTACCACTCTTCTACTCAAAGATGTGTCCTAACTGAAGGTGTTCTGATTGTCTGAAAACCAAATAGCCCACTTTTGCACACCTACACTCCAAGTGAACTTGATACGCCCTCACCTTTCTCCATACTCCCCTGACCAGCCCCATCTGGTTTTTCCTAGCCATACTATTTAGGTTCCATGCAACTCCATAACAGATCATACCAGATTTTCCGCATAGGGTGTGAGCCCCCCTCAAACAAAGAACTCACCTCACAATGGACACTTCCAGCCTTTTTAAGGTCAGCCTTCTTGTCTTGGCCATTCTTAGTCAGGTGGGAAATGACAGCCCTATGACATCCACTCTCCCCTGCAAGCTCACACCAATTAGCAGGTCTAGCCTCTACCCTCTAGGCACCTGTACACTTACTAATGGCCCCTGCAGCCTATCTCCTCCTCCTCCGCCTCCTGCCCCTTTTACCACCCAGTCCATACCCTGCTCACCCCCTGCCTGCTACTAATGCCTACCATTAACCTAGGTTTCCTGCATAGTTACAAAAAAGGAAATTTAGGAGTACCCTCACATAAAATTATTAAATACCAACTTATAACATGCCAAATTATTCTACAACTCTTCATTCTCTCTGGTAACATACACCCTAATCCAGGCCCTGTCTTCCCTTCTGATAGCAGCAGGGGACACTTAGAGGTGCCATGTAAACATTAGAGGGCTTCTACCTATGTTGAATGTACTAAAATTATGGGTATCTAACACAAACTATGATATCTTAGCCATGACGGAATCCGATTCCTGGCTCACCCCCAAAGTCACGAATAAAGAGATATGCCTCAACTCGCATATATCTCAACTGTCCCTCATTACAATAGACATCCATCATTTTACCCCTCAAAATTGCCCTGTCCCTCGTTCATCCCTCATGGAAAAGATGCTGCACACACAGAGAATGTGTTGTAAATTCAGACTTTGAAGCAGAAATTAATAATATTCTAAGATGTTAAATAAGAAACATAGAAACATAGAATTTGACGGCAGATAAGGACCGCTTGGCCCACCCAGTCTGCCCATTTCCCTACCTACTGGATAAGCTGCAGATCCTAGTTAACCAGCAGTCTACTTCTTCCTACCCCCACCCCCTAGAATGGCCTTATGACTGTCCCATGCATGCTTGAATTCCACCACTGATTTTGACTCCACAACCTCCTCCTCCGGAAGGCCGTTCCATGCATCCACAACCCTCTCTGTGAAAAAATACTTCCTTAAATTACCTCTCAGCCGTCCCCCCTCTATCTTCAAATTGTGCCCTCTTGTTCTTGCACACCTCTTTTTTTGGAAGATGCTACCCTCTTGGACTTTGTTGATTCCCTTGAGGTACTTGAATGTTTCTATCATGTCCCCCCTCTTCCTCCTTTCCTCGAGGCTATACATATTAAGCTCCTTTCGTCTCTCTTCATATGTCTTCTGGTGCAGACCCTGCACCATTTTAGTTGCCCTCCTCTGGAAAGCTTCCATCCTGTCTATGTCTTTGCGGAGATTGGGTCTCCAGAACTGCACACAGTACTCCAGATGGGGTCTCACCAGCTGTCTGTACAGAGGGATAATAACTTCCTGTTTTCTACTGGTGATGCCTCTCCCTATGCATCCCAGTATCCCCCCAGCCCTCCTTGCTGCCCTCTCAAATTGCTTGTCCACCTTTAGGTCATCTGATATGACTACACCCAGGTCCCTTTCCATTTTTGTTGTTGTTAGTATCTCACCCCCCATTGTGTACTCTTCCCCTGGGTTTTTTTGTTTCCCAGGTGCATTACGTTGCACTTCTTAGCATTGAATCTAAGCTGCCATATATTTGACCATTCCTCTAACCTTGCCAAGTCCCTTCTCATCCTTTCCACCCCACCCTGTGCATCAACTCTGTTGCAGATCTTTGTGTCATCTGCAAAAGACATACTTTTCCTTCCAGTCCCTCTGCAATGTACGCTTATAAAGACATTGAAAAGGACGGTCCTAATACTGAACCCTGCGGTACCCACTAGTAACCCTCCTTTCTTCTGAGTGGACTCCATTTACTATTACTCTCTGTGTCCTATTCTCCAGCCAATTCTTTACCCAGGCTGTCATCTTGGGACCCACTCCCAGGCTGGCTAACTTGTATATTAATCTTTTGTGTGGGACTGTGTCAAATGCCTTGCTAAAGTCTAGGTAGACCATGTCCACAGCCTCTCCCTGATCTACTACTTTGGTCACCAGTCAAAGAAATCTATCAGATTCGTCTGGCATGACCTTCCGTGTGAATCCATGCTGCCTAGGGTCCTGTGCTCCTCTGGCCTCTAGATACTCGACAATTCTTTCCTTCAGAAGTGATTCCATCATTTTCCCTATCACTGAGGTTTAACTAACAGGTCTGTAGTTTCCTGCTTCTGCCTTGCTCCCACTTTTGTGAAGGGGAATCACATCTGCCCTCCTCCAGTCCTCGGGTACCACCCCATCCTCCCATGATTTGTTAAAAAGGGTAGTCAGTGGTGTCACTAGTTCTACCCTTAGTTCTTTTAGAATTCTGGGATGAATCCCATCAGACCCCATTGCTTTGTCCACCTTCAGTTTTAAGAGTTCTTTCAGAACCCTTTCTTCTGTAAATGGGCTGGTATCAACTTCTGTATCCAGAGTGTTTCTACTGTTTGTTTTATGTACCTCCCCCTCTTCATTTGTAAATACTGAGCAAAAATATTTGTTTAGTATCCCTGCCTTTTCACGGTCTCCCTCTGCCCACCCTCCTCCCTTTATTAAGCCTCACTATCCCTCCCTTGGTCTTCTTTTGCTCCCTGATGTACCTATAAAAGGTTTTATCCCCCTTCTTAACTGAGTTGGCTATCTTTTCCTTGGTTTGGGCCTTTGCTGTTCTGACTGCCTTCCCAGCCTCCTTTTGCTTTAACTGATACAGTTCTCTGTCCTGCTCCTTCTGTGATTCCTTGTACTTTCTGAATGCTTTCTTTTTCTCTTGAACCTTCACTGCCACTTTCTTTTGAGAACCATAGTGATTTCTTACATCATTTTGTTTTGTTTATTTGCTTCACGCAAAGGCTCGTTACCTCTGTGATGGAAGTTTTTATTATTCCCCATTGTTCTTCCACCCCTCCTTCCTGCCCATTTGCTAGTGCATTCCTTAGGTACTCACTCATTTTGGTAAAGTCAGCCCTCCTAAAGTCTAGTACTTTTGCCTTTGTATGGCTGGACTCTATTGCTGTCTTTATTGTGAACCATACTGTTCGATGGTCGCTAGTTCCCAGATGGCTACCCACTTCTACATCTGTGATCCTCTCTCCATCTCCATTTGAGAGAATCAGGTCTAATATTGCTCCCTCTCGAGTGGGCTCCAATACTAGTTGTCTAAGGCATGCCCCCTGTAGGGCATCTAGAATAACTCCACTCTTCGAAGTGGCAGCTGCAACTGCACTCCAGTTAACATCTGGCATATTCAGATCACCCATCAGCAATATCTCCCCTTTTTCTGCCATTCTAAGTATACTTTATATCATTTCCTTGTCCATTTCCTCCCCTGAGAAGGGTCCTATTCTAACCCTATGCGGTTGTGGTGCCATTGCCTGTTTCCAAATTTACCCACAGTGCTTCTTCTCCTCCCTGTTTACCCTTTTGTTCTGTTGCTTTGATTCCTTCCCTTATGTAAAGAGCTACTCCTCCTCCTCCTCTTTTACCCTCCTGTCCCTCCTGTAGATAGTGTATCCTGGTATGTTTATGTCCCAGTCATGGTTTTGTGTGTACCATGTTTCTGTGACTGCCACGATATCCAGATGTTCCTCCTCCATCAAGGCCACTAATTCAGGAAGCTTGTTACCCAGACTATGGGCATTGGTACTCATTGCTCTCCACTTTTTGATGGCTTTACCTTCTGTTGCAGCATCCCCCACTGACCTTTCTACCTCGGTCTTTTTCTCATTTAGTACCCTGTTTTATAGGGAGAGGCTGGGATTTTTTGCTGCTTATCAGTGCCTCCCCCTTTGACTAATTTAAAAGCTTGCCAATGAAGCATTTAAACCGATTGCTCAAAAGACTTGTTCCCTTCCTGGACAGATGCAGACCATCCTGCCAGTATACGCTGGTGTCCCTCCAGGTGGAACCCCAGTCCCCAATGAAGCCAAACCCCTGTGCTCCACACCATTTTTTCAACCATTCATTAAACTGCATGGTGCTAATTACCCTCGCCTCCCCCATGCCATTGACAGGCAGCACCTCTGAGAATGATACTGTGTGTGCTTCTTGTCTTAGGCCCCTCTCCAACTCTGCAATGTCCTCCTGCACTGCTCTAATCTCATGATGAGCCAAGTCATTTGTCCCTAGGTGGACAATTACATCCAGCTCAGACTCCCTTGCAGCTGTTCTCGTGATCTTGAGGATGCACTTCCTGTCCCTTCAAGCCATGGCACCTGGCAGGCACCTTATTTCAGTTTTCCCAGCTCCCCCCAGTTCTATCCCCCCTAATAATTGAGTCCCCCACCAGGAGCTGCTTCCTTTCCCTGTGGTGTCCTCTGCCTTCTTCCTGTGGGCCTCCCTTGTGACAGTTGTCATCAGTCTTCTCTGCAGGTGCATCCATAGGGGAGCTATGCTCCCCCAGAATGGTGTTTGGATTGTGGAGTGGAACAATTGACTGGGTGTGCCTCTGTTCCACCATCCTCACTCTCCCTGAGCCCACTGTGGTTCAACTGCTGTGCTTTCTTCGCAACCTCTGAGGTAGTGGTGTTGGCACTAGTGCTCCCTGGATGGGGGGAGGTTCCCTTCCTACTGTCCAGTGTGGCCTGGGGGAAGGTTTCCTTACTACTGCCCAGTGCGGCCTGAAGATGGGCAACTTCCTCCCTCAGGGCAGAGAGTTGTCTGCAAATAGGGCAGCATCTCAGCCTCCAGAAAGACTCCCGGAAGACTGATGCCCCACAGCCATTGCATTGCACTACTCCCCACATGTTTATCTACTTTTTTTATTTGTTTGTTTTTGTGTGTGTGTGTGTGTGTGTGCACGTGTGTGATTGGTTTGTTATATAGAAATATATATATTATACAATGTGTATGCTTATATTGTCAGTGCAGTGTGCTAGAGAGGATATGACAGTGATATGCACCTTGCACTCTTGAGGAAATGATGTCAGAACTTCAGGTATAAAGGAACTATTTCCAGGGGTGGGTGGGGTGAGGGGTGGGAAGGGTTGAGCCTAAACTGTGCCCTCACAAAACAATCAGCTAAAAGCTCTCACCCACCACTGCGATGAGAGCCTTCCTGTCAGCAAGATACCCTACACAACAATTTGACAGAGAAAATACCCTGCTAATCAAACAGAGAAAAATCCAGACATCCAAGTCAGACACAGGTAAACCTCTCCAGCCCCAAAACAGCCTGATGGTTTGTTAGCCACAAAGGAAAATCAAATATGCAGTTATTTCAGCCCTTCTGAAGATGCTGACAAGATAAGCAGTTTTGAAAACCCCCTTCCTGAATTAAAAACTAAAATAATTAAACACAAAGATATACCGATGTAAAAGTAAGGAAAACTTCTCTCAGATGTAAGCAAGAGAGAGAGAGATTAGTTACAGATATCTAGTCCAATATAATATATCCCATGCAGCTTCTCAGTTGTTTCAAATCACACCCAGTACACAACTTGGAAGAACTTGGAAGAAGATGGACTTCTGTCCAGAAATAAACTGTACAAATAAAGGCAATGGTTTCCACAGTGCTCTGCATTTGCATCTCCATGTTTGAGAATGTGTTCTTCATTATGACAGTCAGTGTCCCTCATTGTCCCTCATTTTGAGTGTCCATGTCCCTCATTTCAGTTACAAAAGGTTGGGGGTATGTCGACTCATACACCTTGTTTCATCAGGACTGGGCCCACAAAAAAGGAGGGGGGTGCTTGCTATTTGTAAAATATCACCTTTAAGCAACTAGTCTCAGTATCCACCCCCCAGACTCTCCTAAAGCTGAATGCAAAGCCATAAATCTTGCCCTAGGAACTGGAGAAGAAACTTAAACATAGTAGTAGTATATATTCCTCCTGGTAGTGTCACACCGGGGTTTCAACACCTCCATGACACTATCATTAACCTAAACCTACTTCATGAAAAAAAATTGTGCTAGGGGATTTGAAAATGTTATTGACTAGATAGTAAAAGTAAACTCTACCGAGACATGATTGACAACTTATACCTTACACAGGTCATGTACTCCCCTACCCGAACAAGCTATAAAACTGAGACCACCACTCTTATTGATTGGGTGCTGGTCAGCCACCCAGAAAGGATTCTCCACACTGATATCCTTCCTGGCTTCCTGAGTGACCACTCCCCAGTTGTATGCTGGTGATCTGCAAACACACCTCCGGCCACTCCCTCCCACTTTAGAGCATGGGTGTTCTGATCCCATAAGGTCTTGCTGTTGTGAGCTATGTTTCAACAGATGGATTGGTCCTTCCTACAGCTCACGCAGGATGTTGAAGCTGCTTTAAACTACTTTGTAGAGCACTTCAGCAGAGTCTGTGACCTAGTGGCTCCCTATAAAACCATTACCAGTAAAGGAACCTCCCAGCTCTGGTTCACACCTGACCTCATGTCACTAATAAGAGAATGTGACAGAGTCTGGACCACAGCCAGAACACACTCCTCCAGAAGTATAAGGAACTTAGAAACAAGGTAAGAAATCTTGTCAGAACAACAAACGATAACTACCACAAAAACAGTTTTCCTCACTCAAATCACCAAACACACTCTGAAGGGGGATCAATGGCATCTTCCGCAACTCCTAAAAATCACTTCCTCACTCCACCCTCATCAATGGGTCCTATACTGAGGGGGAACCACACAGCAAATGCTTTCAATAGAACTTTTAGTGACCTCACTACATACATCCCAGCACACTCCACTCACCCAGTGGGGGACCATACCACATCCTCGAGCAGCTCACGACCCAAGTTTTATCTAATGAGATTAACATGGACAGACACATATAAATATCTCTCCCACTTAAAATATCCACCAGAATGAGGCCGGATAAGATTGATATGAAACTACTAAACTATGCCATGCATGAGGTTACATGACCCCTACAGCACATTTTCAACTTGTCCCTCATGTCAGGACCGGTGCCAAAAATATGAAAAACAGTGCATGTAACACCTGTCCACAAAGGGGGTGTCACAGAACAACCCTCAAACTACCATCCTATTTCAATTCTGTCACCCCTCTCAAAAACACTAGAAAAAGTAGTAAATTATCAGCTCTCTTATTATTTGCAAAACTGTGAACTGATATCACCTGAACAGCATGGATTCCAAAAAAGCCACAGCACCTTAACTGCACTTATAGAGTACACAGACTATCTCCACCACACCCTAGACAGAGGAGATATTGTCAGATCCATTTTAATAAATCTCACCAAGGCCTTCAACTTTGTTAATCATGGTCTTCTCTGATGCAAATTATACACACTTGATGTCTCAGATGAAGCCACCTGCTGGCTAAAGAACTATCTTTCGGGCCGAGCACAATCAATCAAATGCTGGGAGACCCTATCTGATTACAGACCTGTGACTGTAGGTGTCCCCCAAGGATCTATCCTTGGTCCCTTGCTGTTCAGTCTGTTTGTAAACAAACTCCCTACAACCTGTTCCTCCACAAAAATTCTCATCTATGCAGGTGATGTGGTTATCACTGCCACTAACAGCAGTCTACCCTCTATCCAACACTCCCTCCAAACTGGCCTCACAGCCATCTGCAACTGGTTCACTGGCAACCTTCTTGTATTGAACTCCAAGAAAACAAAATCCATGACCTTCTAGTCCAGATGCAACCCCCCCATCACTACCATATTCATCAGCTCCGACCAAGGAGCCCCAACTGAGCAAGTATCCACATTTAATTACCTTTGGATCACCCTTGACTCTGCCCTTACCTACTCTGATCATGTGGACACACTCATTTGGATGGCAAACTCCAGATTCGGCATGCTCTGCAGGCACAAAAACGCTTTCCTCCCCAAAATCATGCAGCAGCTCATCAGGAGCCACATCCTCAGTCTCATAGATTATGGACTGGTGGTCTACAGTGCTGTCAGTAGCAAAGTGCTCAACAGAGTCCAAGGCTTAATGCCTAGGGCCTGTCGTCTCACTCTAAACCAAAAATGGGACATACATGAATACACCCTATACCACAACCTAGGGTGGCTTAGCCGTAATTCAAGATTACAATATGCTACCCTTGTCACAGGCAAAAAAGTCCTGCTTGGTCAGCTGTCCCCAGGTGTCCTATTTCTATTTTGCCCAGTACCCTCCAAGTACTCATGTAGGAGGATCCAGCACAACTCCTTGATCCTCCCTAGAAGAAAAACCTCCCTGGGTCAGTCTTGTTTCACCTTTCTCTTCCCTAAACAGTGGAACTCCCTCACCCCATCTCTCAAAACCTCTAACTCACTTACTTACTTACTTACTTACTTCCTTTAAGTCCCAGCTGCTAGTCACACTCAGCACCCACTCTTCCTGTAACTGCTATCACTGATTCACCCAACTCTTCCCAAAAAAGTCGTCCCTATCTCAGTCTAGATTGTTCTGCTCTGTATTATTGTCAACACGGCTGTTTTTGTTCAAGTTCACAGTTTATTGCCATGTTGTACCCTGTACACCCATGTTGAATTAACTCAGCTATTATTTCTGATGTCTACCATGCTGCTCTGTCTGCTGTGTACTGCCATGTCAATCATTGTAAAACTGTACCAATTGTTGATGTTACTTATATTACCCTACTGTAGCTATTGCTCTCTGTTGTGTGACCCTAGATCCTTTGAAAATAGGCTCTGCCTAAAGAATCGTGTGTGAAATAAATAAATAAATATTACTTAATGGTTTAAAATGGTTGACCATGTGGTTAATGTGCTTTGACTGTGGTTGATGACCACGGTTATTAACCATCGTCATTCTACCATTGTCAGAAAATGTTCAGCCATGGTCATTTTTTAATTATGAACAACTATGCTTGATCATGATCACTCTGAATCCATTGGTCTAACTTAACATATTCATTTTACTCTGTTAATACATTTAAAATGAATAGCAGTGCCTAAACAAATATCTGATTTGTTGAATCTATGTATTATACTATGAAGTTTCCCAGTATGTTTTTTGAATGTTCTGGACACACCATGGTCAACCATGGCTCAACTATTTCTGACCATGGAATAGCAACCAAATCTGCATAATTTATGTGCTTATCAGAATTCCAAATCTGACACTTTAAAGTCATATAAATAATCACAATCTAACACTCTGTTTTCATTTTATTAACACAAAATAAGGTTTATAAAAATAAATTATTTACTTGAACATAAACAATTTTGATGGGAACTCACCACAATTTTAAAGAGTTTAGTTTTATGGGGTTATAAATAGAAATTTAGAAATAGAAATGGAGTCCACTCTGAAGAAAGGGGGGTTACTAGTGGGGTGCCGCAGGGTTCAGTATTAGGACCGGTCCTCTTCAATGTCTTTGTAAGTGACATTGCAGAGGGACTGGAAGGAAAAGTATGTCTCTTTGCAGATGACACAAAGATCTGCAACAGAGTTGATGCACAAGGTGGAGTGGAAAGGATGAGAAGGGACTTGGCAAGGTTAGAGGAATGGTCAAATGTATGGCAGCTTAGATTTAATGCTAAGAAGTGCAAGGTAATGCACCTGGGAAACAAAATCATAGGGGAAGAGTACACAATAGGGGGTGAGATACTAACAACAACAAAAATGGAAAGGGACCTGGAGGTAGTCATATCAGATGACTTAAAGGTGGGCAAGCAATGTGAGAGAGCAGTAAGGAGGGCTGGGGGGATACTGGGATGCGTAGGGAGAGGCATCACCAGTAGAAAACAGGAAGTTGTTATCCCTCTGTACAGACAGCTGGTGAGACCCCATCTGGAGTACTGTGTGCAGTTCTGGAGACCCAATCTCCACAAGGACATATACAAGATGGAAGCTGTCCAGAGGAGGGCAACTAAAATGGTGCAGGGTCTGCACCAGAAGACATATGAAGAGAGACTAAAGGAGCTTAATATGTATAGCCTCGAGGAAAGGAGGGAGAGGGGGGACATGATAGAAACATTCAAGTACCTCAAGGGAATCAACAAAGTCCAAGAGGGTAGCATCTTACAAAAAAAGAGGTGTGCAAGAACAAGGGAGCACTGTCTGAAGATGGGGGGCAGCTCAGAGGTAATGTAAGGAAGTATTTTTTCACAGAGAGGGTTGTGGATGCATGGAACGGCCTTCCGGAGGAGGTTGTGGAGTCAAAAACAATGGTTGAATTCAAGCATGCATGGAACAGCCATAAGGCAATTCTAGGGGGTGGGGGTAGAAAGAAGTAGGCTGCTGGTTAACTAGGATCTGCAGCTTATCCATTAGGTAGGGAAATGGGCAGACTGGGTGGGCCAAGCGGTCCTTATCTGCTGTCAAATTCAATGTTTCTATGTTTCTATTAGGCTGTTCTCTCAGTCAAGAATGAGAATAGAGTCTATTAGAAAAAGGAAAAACAGCAGCAATAGGCAAGTAAATAAAAGCTATTCAAAAGTACTATATGTGTGGATAATGTGCATATATTACAAGATGCGAAGATTGTTGAAAAAAATAACCTAAGCTATGTAGTAATTTAGATGATGATGGTTATTGAACCCTGTAAGGATGTCTATATACTACTGTTAACCATGTTTTTTCTTTGATTATTGGTGGCAATGGCTCATCATGGTCTTTGCCAATGGCTTGTTCTGGTCATAGATGACCATGGGTGGCTCTGGTGGCATTTCACAACCATGGTCAACCATAACCAAACATGGTAAAAAGTATGGTTGACCATGGTTTGGGATCATGGTCATCCTGTGATTGAACCATTGTTAACCATGATTCAGCCATGCTATCCTCACCAGGACCTTCTTCTGTTCTCTCCCACTCTCCTCCCATACCCTCCAAACTATAACAATAGTACTCCACTTACCCCACCCTCCCTAACATCCCCTCGCACTTCTTTTCTAAACCACAGAAAATATGTGCTCCTTGTCTTATATCACAAATAGGAGTGATAGCCAAGTAATATTTCCTTATATGAGAGAGAAAAGAATCTGTTTTTAACAGATGAAGGCCAGTCAAGGTAATGAAAAGACTGTTAATTAGTACTGTGCTGAATGTTCAGATTCTTATGGAACATAATTCCACAGAATTTTTGAAAATTATTTTTAGTCGGTGAGAGAAGTAATGTAGTCCCCCCCCCCCATGCATGGGTCTAGTTATTTTTAATAAAATCTTCTTTTCTGAGGTGCATAGACAATCTTTTATATATTATTATGTTTCCTTAGTTTTTTTCAATGTAACGTTATATGTGCTTTTGGAATTTTAAAGGTACTAATTGGTGTAGCCTGCTCTGGATGTTGTACTTAGAGCTCCTTGTTCGAATTTTGCAGTGTATTCATAGAGCTACTGTAAATTTGTTTTACATGTTAGAAATATATTTTTGTATTGCTTCTACTCTTGAATAAGGATGGGTTTAAAAAAATAATTTTTGAAAATTCCACAGGAATCCATCAATTCAATAGTAGAGATTTCAACAATTCACACGTGAAATAGTTTTGGCAGATTAATAATCTGCAGTTTAAATAAACTGCAGATTCTATTTTCATGATCTGTGGAAAATTGTTCCATGGTTTACGTGATCCATGGAAAATTATTCAGTGGTTTACACACAAATGCTTTTTGCATTTCCACAGAATTCTTAAAGAAATTCCAAAAAGCTTTTTACAAGTAGAACTGCCATTCTGCAAAAAATACACCAATGGAATTCTGCATTATGAACAGTTCTACCAGTAATGATTATGTTGCTAGCTGCCATCATTGGTTTGGTGTAAGTGCAACCAAAGGAGGAGGGAGACAGTATCCAATGAAGGTTAAAGAGCAGCTGACATCTTCAGGAGAACGTTAACAAAACATAAATATTTAGCTTGTGTTTTACATTACTTCTGTATTTCTCCTACTCGTTATTTATTACTGAGGTCATTTGCATGAAAACAGGAGCTTTGCTTCCAAAGAGATCTTCTATTCCTGTTGCTTTTTCCCTACCTGAGGTCATAATGCATTGCTTGTGACATCACAGTTACTCCCATGGCAATAAACTGTGATGTCACAACAGAGGATTATGACGAAGTAGGGAGTAAGCTATAGAGGCAGATGAACTCTGACGGAGATGTATTCATGCAAATTTCCTCAGAAATAAGTAAAGAGGAGGAAAAATGTATAGAATATATGTAGCATGTAAGTGGAGTTATACCTAATTATTATGTTTTTCAAAGTTTTCTTTAAGGTGTTGGCAGCTCTTTAAGAAGGAATGGTGGAGGCAGCTAGTTGATTTGTTACTTTCTTACATAGTGTTATTTGGGGGGAAGAAGCTGGTAGAATTGTGCTAAAAACTGGTACTCTTCCATGGCTCCACCACCCTTTCCCTAGCATGGAACCTCCTCACATCCCTCTTAAAAATTGCCCCATCTAGTTTCCACTGGTGACCTCAAGGCCTTGACTTTATACTTCTGCTAAATAGTTTCCTGCAGTTAACCTTGTTTATTTCCTTCAGGAACGTGACAGCCTCCATCATATCACTTTTCTCTCACCTGGTTTCCAGTGAGTACATGTTTAGTGCCTTCAGATGATCTTCATAAGATCTGCCCTGTTGGCCCCAAATCATTTTGGTCACCCTGCAGTGCAGTGTCTCTAGCCTGTCCCTGTCCTTCCTTAGGTGAGGATTCATGAACTGAGCACAGTATTCCAGATGCAACCTCACTAGTGACCTATATAAAGGTAGTAGCTTCTCCTTTTTCCTGCTGTCAATACCCGTTCTTATATACCCCAGCATCCTAGTACTCTTACTATGGCCTTGTTACACTGGCTTGACTGTTTGAGGGCATTACTAATGATGACTCCCAGGCCCCTTTCCTCTACCGTAGTGCTCAATTTAACTCCCCCCCGCCCCCATCCAAAACTCTTTACTGTTTTGTTTTTTCTATGCACATAGCCTTGCATTTTTTGGTATTGCATTTCAACTGCCAAACCTTAGACCACCTCTGTAGCCTTTGTAGATACCTCTACAGCTCCTTGATCCTTTTGTCACTATTCACCCTACCAAAGAGTTTTGTGTCATCTGTGAAGAGAGACAGTTTGTCCTGGATGCCCTCTCCAATGTTGCTGATGAACAAATTGAAGAAGAAAGAACACAGGACAGATCCCCATGGCACCCCATGTGTGACCTCCCTCTCTTCCAATATGACCCCATTTACCACAACCCTCTGCTGTCTCTCATTCAACCAGTTTCCTACCCATTTAACTATATCTCTAGCCATTCATAGGCCCTTCAGCTTCTTCAACAATCTTCTGTGTGGCACTGAGGCAAAAGCCTTGCTGAAATCAAAGTACAGTAAATCCATAGCATGGCCCTTATCTACTACCTTTGTTACCAGGTCAAGGAAAACTATAAGTTTGGTCTTACAAGACATCCCTGCCACAAATTTATGCTGCTTACTATCCTGTTGGCCATTACTACCTAGGTAGTCCACAAGGTCCTCTTTGATCAGTGACTCCATCAGTTTACCCACTACAGAGGTAAGGTTGGCAGGTCTGTAATTCCCCTGTTGATCCTTGTACCCCCCCCCATGTAGTAGAACTATGTCCGCTACCCTCCAGTCTTTCAGAACTACCTCTGACTGCACTATTGAACTACTAGGGGTTCACCCAATTCTGCAGCAAATTCTTTGAGCACCCTTGGGTGCATCCCATCTTTCTCAAGGACTTTAAGAACATCAGGCCTCTTCTGGACCCTTTGTCTGGTAAATACTAGCTGCATCATTTCAGGAATTCTCCTGACAACGACTTTGATGCCACTTTTGGATGGGGGCAAGCTATCTTCCCTTATGAAGACAGACCAGAAGTAATTGTTAAGGATGACTGCTTTTTGTTCATGTTCATCTAGTACCCTCCTTCCTGTAGCCAAACAATACCCCCTTCCTGCTTCCTTTTTTTCCTTAATACTGTATATCTGAAGGACTGCTTTTCACCACCCTTGAGCCCCTGCACTATACACAGCTCTGTGTCTACCTTCGCCTCCCTGACTGCCCTCTTTGCTTCCCTAGTTTTTATTTGCTACTCTCCCCAGTCTTCCTCCCTCTGCTTTTCCTTGCACCCGGTGAAAGCCTTTTTCTTGACCCTCACTGTTTCTCTGATCCTTTCTGAGAACCATATTGGTCTTGTGTACCTGTTTTGTTATGTAACAATTCTCATGCATCACATGGTTGCCTCAAGAATGGTTCCCTTAATTGCCACCATCATTCCTCTACACCTTCAGTGCTTCAATGTGAATGTAATAATTCACTAGAATAACCATCAGAAAAATACACTGATATTCCTTATCTAATCTAACCCACCCCCCCTCCCTCTAAAGTGAATAGTGTTGTAATCCATTGGTCACTCAGGAAAATAACTAACATTTTCCCACAAGTGATGCAGCATTCATGTCATCGTTGTCAGCAAACTGTTATTTGAGATGCTCCAGTGTCAGCTCCATGAGAGAAATTAGGGGTAATGTCTGCCTTAGACCAGCATCATTGCAGCAATGACACTTACCACTTGGGTAGCCTCCTGAAAGGGTTTAATGACCCAACAGATATTCTCCATCAGACACCAAAGATTGGGGCTGATATTCACATCTCCTTTGCCAGTACAGTCTTGGACTGCATATTGGTGAATGACTTTCTGTTCACATGTTCTCTGCTTTATATAATTAGTGGAATTCCACTGGAATTGGAACTTTCAGAATACTGTGGTGGACAGGGAGGCTATTTTAACCTGAATCTGCCACAAAAGCTTTCAAGCTTTCACAGGATGGCTTAAGTGAGCACACAGCTGTTGCAGTCAAGCTCTGAACACTTTAGTCTACATCAGTGAAGTCTTTCACCATCAGGTTACTAGTGTGTGCAAAGCATGGGACATGTGCAAAGCTACCAAGCCTTACCACCTTCAGGATATTTGCAGCATTGCCAAACAGTATAAACCCAAGTTGAAAATACTTGGGAATCAGGGAAGAGGCTTTTAATTATAGGCCGGTCAATGTGACTTCGGTGGTGGGAAAGTTAATGGAATCACTGCTAAAAGAATAGATTGTGGAATATCTTGAATCCAATGGGTTACAAGACCCAAAGCAGCATGAATTCATGGGGGGGGGGGATGTCAAATGAATCTGATAGCATTCTTTGACTTGTTGGCCATGGAACTAGATCAGGGTGGAGTGCTAGACACAGTCTACCAAGAGATCAGTATGGCATTACATTCTGTTCCACATAGGAGGCTGGTAAGCAAGCTAGGTAGCTTAGTCCTGGGTCCAAATGTGGTAAAATGGGTGAGAAACTGCTTAAGGGATAAGAAACAAGGGGTGGTGGTAAACAGAGTTCACTCTGGGGAAGGGAGGGTGACCAGTGGGTTACCTCTGGGATCATTGCTGGGACCAGTCCTCTTTAATATCTTTAGAAGTGACATTGCAGAGGACCTGGAAGGGAAGGTCTCCATGTTTGCATATGATGCCAAACTCTACAAAAGGGGGGACACTCCAGGAAGGGTGGAAAGGATGAGCAGCAACCTCAGAAAACTCAAGGAGTGGTCAAGTATATGGCAGCTGGGCTTCAATGCAAAAAAGTACAAAATAATGCACTTGGGGCACAGAAATCCAGGGGTGGCATATAAAATGGGGGGGTACTGTCAACTACCAAGTCAGAAAGAGACCCTTGCATTTGATAAAGCACCCACAGGGGTGCAAAACAGTGTCAGGGAGTTCTTGAGCAATCCCTGTGGGGAATTTTTGTCCTGTAAAATGTGCACTCCAGTTGTTTATCTGTAATAATAAAGTTTACTTTTTTACTCCTAGAAATGCAGTTTTGGCATTACTCAGGGTGCAAGGACAGGTATGGGTTCTTTTTTTCTGTTTGTGCCTCGCCATTTTTGACCCAGATGCACTGTCAAGATTGCGGCAACCATTTCTACTTACAAATCTGCATCAGAAGCCCTATGAGGAGAGATTAAAGGACCTAAATATGTACACCGTGGAAGAGATGAGAGAGAGGGGATATGACTGAAGACAATTTAAATACCTCACAGGGGTATGCAAGGTACAAGAGGGAAGTGTTTTTCTGCAAAAAGGTGCTCAAGGACAAGTGGGCATGACACAAAACCAGAGGGGCATAGATTCATGAGTGACATGAGGAAGTACTTCTGCACAGAAAGAGTGGTGGATCCTGGAACAGCCTTCCAGCAGAGCTGGTGGAGGTGAAAACAGTGGCGGGGTTAAAGAATGTATGGATAGGCATAAGGGAATGTTAGGGAAGGGGGGGGTAAATGAGCCGGAGATCAAGAAGGCTATGCGGTGATGCTATAGGCAGGGAAAAGTGGGCAGACAAGGTGGACCAAGCAGTCCTTATCTGCTGGCAAATTCTGTTTCTGTGTCACTCAGACTTTTCTTGAAGATCCTTGTGTGTGTGTTTTTTTTTAATCCATAAATGCATAATGCTGCTTGGATGCCAACACTAGATGATGTGGAGGAGGAGGAAGAGGAGGGAGGAAAGTTAGTAAAATATTCAGTCACTTACACATAGTCAGTAATCTGGAGACTCATCCACATAATTGTGGTGACATAAACCATATTGCCCACTGAACATTTCAGGGCATCATACATGATCTGTTGAACAGCCTCATACAACTCTGTGATGGCAACAGTTGAAAAATGGGTCTGGCTGGGGACATGGTACCTTGGCCCTGCAGTTTCAATAAATGCCTTACAACCTGGGTTAGCTACAAATGAAATGGAAGCAATTCAGTGGCTATCATCTCCCCAGTTGTCTGTTAATTATTTTGCCTTAGACCTGTTGTCATTACAGTTCTGTGCACTGCTTGCACTAATGTCATGGTATTAATGTCTCAGGCCACTTCAGAAAATATTTTGTTACACTGAGCTGTGTATTCTAACACAGGCTTCCTAAGCTTGTAATTCAATTTTTTCAGATGATGTTACTAATCTTGATTATTTGTCCCTGATGGTTTAATGTCTCTGAGTTGTCCAAACCATACCTCTAAACTTTCCAATATTCAAGGGATGTGCCCCTTGTTTCTTCCATTTATAATTCATCAGAAATGAAGAAGGGTTTTTACTACATAGAGGTGCTTTCCCACATTGCAAACTTAGACTTATAATGCCTGTGGTAAAGCCAGTGGTATAGGCTGGTAGTGTGTCACAGTTCTATGTTGGGGTGGGGCTATTTGTGTAAGAACTGGTTTGAGATTCACAGTATACCCAGTGGCAGAGAGCAAGTCACTTGAATGCATAAATTTAGGATAGAAGGGACAGGGGGGACATGATAGAGACATTCAAGTATCTGAGGAGAATCAATAAGGATGGGGCAGATGGGGTCTTTAAGTTAAGGAGGGAGAGGGTCACCAGGGGACATGGGCTAAGAATCGAGAGGGGAAGATTTAGGAGGGAGATGAGGAGACACTATTTCACAGAGAGGGTGGTAGCAAAATGGAATGCCCTACCAGAATGGGTGGTATCATGTAAATCTGTGAACAGCTTCAAAGGGGCATGGGATGGGAACAGGGGAGAGTGAGGGTGGAGGGTGGCAGTGAGATGACAAAAGGGAGGGGGGTTGGGGCAGCTACAAACTAGGGGTGTTGGCTGCACACTCGAGCAGGCTTAGATAGACCGGGCAGTCTGTTTCTGCTGGCACATTCGTATGTTCGTACATATGTTCGTAAATTTGATGTAGGAGTGGGGGGCAGGATCCTTCTCATATACCAACCTCTGGGGTACAAGGGCAATTTCCTGCAGGAATTCAGGGAATTTATGACTGGCTTAACTTTGTCATACCTGAAGTGATTAGTTTTGGGTGACTTCAGTGTCTGGGTTGATGATGAATCCTTTGGATCTGAGTAGTAATTCCTCCAGCAAATGAATGTGTTTGACCTCACACAGGTGGTTATCTCTGTGACTCACCAGAGTAGCCACACCTTGGACCTGGTGTTCCCACAGGTTCAGCTACATTATTGATCGGCGTCATGCCCTTACAACCAAAGGAAAAATAGAAAGCAGCCACCATATATGATTTATACAGATACAAAGGGTAAGAAACATTAAAAACAAATAAAAGGTTTACTCCCACGAATTCTATAAACAATACAAAAGTGGTTTTCCCACTGGGGCTTGATGTGTTTAATGTCAGGGTTGATCTGACTGGTTGTTCAGATCATCATGACATGAATTTTCTCATCAGAGCCCCTCGAAAAGAATATTCCCCTGGTGGAGTTAGTTCATTATCAGTCACAATCTGGAGTTGGCCTCTTGTCAATATTGAGCTGCTTGAGCCTGTTGCAGGTGTGTGCTGAGTGAGTGGAGGTTGTGTTCAGGGATTATAAGTCCATGGCCATCATGGCAGTTCTCAACTCCCTTCCACCCTTTCATGTACACCCTAGAACTTCTGCCAGAGTTCCCCTTGGTGTAGTGATGAACTTAGACAGTTGAAAGCCAGAGGGTGGTGTCACAAACCCACTCAGCAGGTCAGACCCTCTACTCCCAAAGTGCCAACCTCCGAGCACAGTCCTATGAACAGTTTAACAGAATAAGGTAACCCTCTTGTCCATTTTGTGAGTTCGGATCCACCTTTGGTCTCAAGTCTTGGAGGGATTCAAACTGTGAACCTCTTGCTAGCGTACCCAATGTACAGACTCAGATATTTCTGTCTTTGGGGGGCCAGATATCTTTGCCTATGGGCATCTAACCAGGTATACAGAGATGAACTCTTGAAAACTTTAACAAAGACCTTAGATTTAAAACGCTTCTCTTTCCAGTTTGGTATCACCATTCAAGCTTATGTCTATTGTCTGCTTTAAACATATATACTTTTCTTACAACTAAAAGAAATTCAAAGACAGACCATATATGTTCTAAAAGGAGTTTTACTAAAAATAGATAAAAATATGTGAAACACAAACTACAGAACTCTTATATCACAAGACATACAAATCTTTTAAAAGAACAAGGTTTAAACAGTGCAAATTCCTACATCCAGTGCTTAGATTTGACTCTCTCTAAATACCTGTTTAAAAGTGCTCACGATCTTTTCTTGTCAGAGTCTAGGTAAAAATGTATAAGTAAAACAGAATTATAACTTAAAGTAAACTGTATTTGCCAACCCCTTTTGTGTGAGGTCATTTAGCTCCTCCTCTGTCAGATTATATATAAAAAATATGTATCTTATACAAAAACAGGATGTATTTTCAAAGTATTACATTCTGCAACTTCAGCATAATTCATGTCCTTCAAATGACACTTCGTTGATCTCATAATAAGCTTCCTCCTACCAGGACATGAAAGCATCTTTATGATTTCGCACTTCTATGTAATAACCTGGATTTTTCCTCCAACGTCATAAAATGGATATGATTTAGTAACTACAGCTGTAATTAACTCAGACAAACAGGAGGTCCTTGATTAAGGCTTTCCATGTAACACCTAGTATCTAAAACTGTGTGTGTGTGATCTTACATGCTGTTTTCAGCATTTTTCTCATGGCTTTCATCTTTCAGCTGAAACCTGGGGGATGAGTGAGGTCATTCTAAGAGCACCAGATATTTCAGCAGAGACAGTCAGTAATACATTTTATATTAAAAAAATGATACAGCACTCAGAACTGGCTGTCCATGTCACATGTGGAAGTTGGAGCATTCTTGGTTGAGATAGGGATCACTGTAGGATAGATTAACCCTGAGGGCCCATTATAAGGAGTGTCAGGGGGAAATCACTCTGAGCAAGGCAGCGTTCCTGTTACTCCGATTGCTGCAAGGAAGAACATACTGGCTCAGCTCTTCCACACTGTAGACAAGCTATTACATCCAGCTTGTCTTCAGTTTGGAGAAGTGTTGAAACTTAAGAGTTGTGAGGTGTTTGGTCATTTTTTTCTTGACAGGGTCTCCTCCATTCAATCACTGATATTCCCAAATGGGCTGTTGTAGCCCAGCATCACCCATTCTATGAAAAGTGAGGGCCTCTGCTAATCAGGGGAAATTTTTGGACAATACCAACTGGATCAGTTCTCCGTCTGGTCTCTGAACTGCATCCTACTTTCTGTGCACTGGACCTAGGACCAGCCTGGCCATTGGTGGACTGCAGAAAGCCTGTGGGTCCAAAGATTGCTGAGATTGTCCATTGTTACCTTGGGGGTGGTGTTTTCCCTGCAGCTCTGAAAAGGGCTGTGATGAACCCCTTCCTTAAGAAACCATCTCTGGACCTGGATATCTTATCCAACTACAGATTTGTTTTGAATCTTTCCTTTTTGGGGAAGTGATCAAGAAGGTAGTGGTGACACAGCTGGAGGCTCATTGTAGGCTTCTTTGATCTATGAGCCATTCTATTCAGGAGCCAGTGGCAGTCATAGCATGGAGACGCATTCATCAGGGTGCAAGATGGTCTTCTCTTGGCTAGAGATAGAAGGGAATGTTTTCTTGTTCTCCTTGACCACTCTTCAGCTTTTGACACTTTAGACTATGGGATTTAACAGCTCGGCTCAGGGATTCAGAGGCATCATGTTGCATTGATTTTTTTCCTTTCTGGTGGGATGTAGCAGTTTGCATGGGGAAATTTTTCCTCGTGCCCTGCTGCTGTGACATGTGGGGTCACTCAAGGATCAATCTGGTGACCCCTGTTTTATACTGTGTATATGCTGCCACTGGGGGAAGTCATTGGGTGATACAGTCTGCAGTTTCACTGCTATGTAATTGTGGGCATTTTATTTAAGAGGTAATTAGGATTTCTTACTTAGCTGTTTAGCAGCGAGTTTGTTTCCCGCTTTTGGTACGTGTTGTTTAGTTACGCCGGTCGTGCATTATTCGTCCTCCGATCTGCTCGCCCTTCACTCTTTTTGCTCTCCTCCCCTTCCATTTTACACCTACCAGTGCTGTCAGGCACTTGGTATTGTTTGGGGGGGTGTAGCAGGGGACGTGGACATGGTAGGGTGAATGAACGGACCTTTCATATAGGGTTGATTAAGTCCAGAAGATGCCCTGGGGTGAAATGGAGCCTGGAACGTGGTGATCCATACCCAAGGGCACCACCTATTTGGATGGGGAAGTAGTCAGGATGGCTCTGGAGCCTTGTCCAACTTGGGCAGTGTTGTGCAATGCCAGCTCTATTAAAAACAAGTCAGCGGTTATTTCTGACTTTGTTGGGACAGCAGATCTGGCTTGCATCACCGAGACCTGGCTGGCTGGAAATGCTGGCCCCATTCTGGAGGCAACCATTCCAGCTGGGTACTCGGTGATTCACCGCCCGAGATTGGATCGCGGGGGGGGGAGTAGCGTTCTGTTTTAAGACCAGGTTGGGGCTCATGGGTGTACCAGTTGAGGAAACTGAATCCTTTGAGTGTACTGTAGTGGCTGGTGTGGGTTGCAGGATAGCCCTCGTCTACCGTCCACCACGAGACGAGAGGCGATTCCTGCAGGAAGTGGCAGACTTCATTGCTGATATGGCATTGGAGTCGCCCAGATAGATGGTTCTGGGCGACTTCAATGCCTGGGTCGATGACGAACTCTCAGCCTTTGGTCAGCACTTCCTCCAGTTGATGACATCACTGGGCCTTACACAGATTGTTTCTTCAGCCACTCATAATCACGGTCACTCTTTGGATTTAGTTTTTCTCCTGGGGATTGAGGCCTCTGATTTGGTGGTGGACCCTGTCAGTTGGTCTGATCACTACACCGTGGGCTTCAATTTTTGTGCTCCCCTTCGTAGGTCTGCCCCTGTGGAGATGGTTCGATACCGCCCTTTACGGGATGTGAGCCCTGAAGACCTGATGGCGGTATTGAACCTCTCAGAGTTTCCGGTTGCTAGCTTGGGTCTGGAATCTATGGTCTTGGCTTATAATCAGGCCATTTCCTCGGCTCTGGACTCAATTCCTCCTGTCCGTGTTCATCCCCTCTCTCTCCGCCCTCGGGCCCCATGGTTTGATGAGTCCTTGAGGGAGTTGCGATGTGTGGGACGATGGTTAGAGTGTTGTTGGTGGAAATCTGCTCTAGCGGTCAACCGCCTTAGTTTGGAGGAGCATTACCGGCTCTACCAATCAGAGATCTCCCATAAGAAGGCAGAATTCCTGTCCAGGGAGATCTCTGTTGCTCAGAATTGACTGGCTCAGCTCTTCAGAACTGTGGACAGGTTGTGCAACCCAACCTGTCTCCTGCTCCGTCGAGCTTTTTCACAAAAAGAGTGTGATGAGATCGCTCAATTCTTTGCGAATAAGGTTGCTGATATCAGATCAGAGATCCACCTGACACACTCTAAGGGGGAAGCTGTTGGTCGGCGTCTGGCCACGGAATCCTCGGCCTCCTGGTGTTCCTTTGACCTGCCGATGTTGAAGGATATTATGCAGATCATTCAGGGGATGCACCCTACATGCTGTAGTTTAGATCCGGGTCCTACCTCCCTGATTTTGGGTTGTGTTGAGATCGTGGGCCCATTTCTGGCTCAAATAATCTGGTGCTCCTAGAATTGGGTGAGTATCCTAGCTCCCTAAAGGAAGCTGTGATGACCCCACTTTGAAGAAGGCTTCTCTGGACCCAGATATTTTTGCCAACTACAGACCTATCTCTAACCTTCTCTTTATTGGGGAAGTTATTGAGAAGGTAGTGGCAAACCAGCTGGAGGATCATTTGACCATCCATAGTATCTACAAACCTCTCCAGTCTGGTTTTCGTAAGGGGCATAGTACCGAGACTGCTCTGGTTCGGGTGCTCAATGATCTCTTGATGGCGAGAGATTTGAGGAACCGTTCTATCTTGGTTGTCCTTGATCTCTCCTCAGCCTTTGACACTGTAGACCATGGGGTTTTGCTCGAGCTTCTGGAGTCCATCTGTGGACTGTCTAGTACAGTGCTCAGATGATTTTCATCTTTTCTATCTGGGAGAACACAGAGAGTTGTATCGGGGATTTTTTCTCTGACCCTTTTCCTCTGCAGTGTGGTGTCCCTCAGGGCTCAGTGCTTTCCCCCATGTTGTTTGCAGTGTACATGCTGCCCCTCGGAGACATTGTAAGATGGTACAGGCTGAGGTTTCACTGTTATGCTGATGATACCCAGCTCTACCTGTCTTTTGCCCCCGACCAGGTTAGTGCTCTCTCGGTATTTAATAGCTGCCTCACTGAAATCCATGACTGGATGAATGTGAGCTGGTTAAAGTTGAACGCCGGTAAGACTGAGGTTATGTTGTGGACCCGGGTCATGGGACAGGGGGGTTGGAGTCTGGCCAACCCTCTGGCTTAGTGCTAGGGGGATCAGATCCTTACCTCTGAACGGGTGCGTAACCTGGGAGTGGTACTTGACGACGGGCTGACCCTTCATCATCAGGTGTCAGCAGTCGTTAAGTCTGCATTTTGCCATCTTAGGAACATTGCCAGGGTGAAGCACCTTCATCCGTCCAGCGATTTACCCGTGTTGGTTCATGCCTTTGTGACCTCGCGCCTTGACTATTTCAACTCCCTGTACTTGGGGCTTCCTGGGGTTGATATCCACCACTTGCAGCTAGTGCAGAACACTGTTGCAAGGTTGTTGACAGGAGCATCTAGAAGGACACATATTACCCCTGTGCTGCGCGATCTGCATTGACTGCCCATACAGTGGCAGATCACCTTTAAAGTAGGTCTTTTGACCTTCAAAGCCCTGCATGGACTGGGCCCCGACTACTTGAAAGACCTTCTGATTCCTTACCGCCCTGTACGACAGCTCTGTTCAGCCGACGAGGGGTTGCTAGAGGTTCCGAGGGTTACATTGAAGTCTTCTGCGGCCAGGGCTTTTGTGTTTGTGGCCCAACCCTCTGGAATTCTCTGCCTCCTCGGCTTAGGGAATGCACAACCGTGGAATCCTTTAAGCGGGATTTTAAGACACTTTTATGGAGTAAGGCATTTGTGAATTGATGTTGCTGAGAATATTGATTTTATATGTGTATTTTTGCTTTTAACATTCATTTGTACAGCGCCTTGGTGCTTGAAAGGCGCTTAATAAATAAAGTTTTATTATTATTATTATTATTATTATTACTATGTGGATTATATTCAACTATATCGGTTGTTTGCCTCTGGGGAGAGAAATGGTGTCAATGTGCTGAACAGATGCCTCCTTGGCATCAGTGACTGGGATGGTGTCCAGTTCATTAAAGCTGAACCCATACAGGACAGAAGTGTCTCTGGTGGCTGCACAAGCTCAGAGTTTGGCAGGTGAGAATGGTTTGATTTCTGGATTACAATTAGATCCAGTCGTTCTCTCTGCCAGGGATATGATGATAACTCTGTGCAACACCACAGGCCAAAAACTGACACTTAAACATCAAGTTTTGGCAGTGGTCAGTGGTGGATTTTTCCATCTTAGAAATTAGTAATTTTATTTTTTATTCATGAAATAAATGGATACACATTTGAGTCAGGGACTCATTTACAATGGTTTCCATGGAATCATTTCTAGGTGTGTTTAGGGAGCACATGACAGTTAAATGACTTGCTCAGGGTCACACAGTATGCAAGTGGAGGTTGTGGGAACCAAACTCAGGTCTGCTAGGTGCACCAAGCTCATTACAGCTCATCATTTTAACCTCTAGGTTATACTGCCAGACACCCAAATTAAGCCCTATCTTAGTTTCAAGGACCTAAAGACACTGATGAAAGCCTAGGTGACATTTAAATTTGACTACTGCAATGCTCTATACCTTGAGCTATTTGGAGGTTTGACATGCTACTAGCTGCTGATGCAGAATCTGGAGCTAGATTAGTAGCCAGAGTTTCACCACTCTGAGCATGTCTCTCCAGTTTTGTGAATGTTGCACTGGCTGCCTGTAAGGTAGTGTGTCTCCTTCAAGATAGGTTTGTTAATGTGCAAAGCCTTACATGATCTGGGCCCTGACTACCCAAAAGAGAGCCTCTATCTATATGCTCCTGACCACTCACTCTAGTCCTCTGAGGTGTGCCTCCTGAAGGTCTCTAGGTCCCATTTAAAGCTTTCTGGGTACTGGGCATTTGCAATAGCAGTGCCCTTGCTGTAACCCAGTGGGCAAGTTGAAATCTTAGGGATGCCCCCCTCTGTTGAGGTATTTAAAGGAGTTGAAAAATCATCTTTTAATCCTGGCCTTTTCATATCAGTAAGATTCAAGACACTGTGTTATAGTATTTATTATCATTGTACTATTGTAGTTGGCTGTGTTAGTCATTGGGCTCGATTTTCAAAGCGGGCTTACAACAACACAAGGTCATCAAACAGGCAGGTTGTGTCAAATTCAGTTGCAGCAAACAGTACGTGTCCAGTTCTGGAAGATTCATGAGTTGCATCAATTTTTGCAGAAATGATACAAGTCACAAGGTGTGTCAGAAAAGGCAGTGTACCAGGTGGGAATGATGCAAGTTGCATCAGAAAAAAATCAGTGCAGGCAATTGCGGAGCAGAGCTGGGAAAGAATGACGCAAGAAAAGGCTGTCAGCGCAAGAAAAACTTGACTGATGAGGAGACAGACAACCTCTTTGAAGAGGTGGATGCCCAAGTGGACCTCCTGATGTCCTGAGGTGGGGACACGGAGGTCAGGGATGAAAGAAAACAAGCATGGGATGAGATAGCCGCCAGGGTCAATTCTGTAGGTCCTGTGAAGCACTCCGTCAGAGAACTGCAAAGGAGGTACCACGATATAAGGCACAGGTCAATAGAAAAGTTGGCCTATAACAGGTAGCATGTGATGGCAACTGGTGGTGGTCCAAGCCAGCAGATCCCCCTGAGCAGCCAGGAAGAGCATGTGGCAGCATGCCTTAGTAGCCACATGATTGATGGTGATAGCAACCTGGATGTCTTTTGGCTACAGAGCTCAGCAGGTATGCAAAATGGCATGGTAGCAGCAATGAGGGGGTAGCATGGCATGCACAGAGTAAAGGCACATGTGTGTATACAGCGGTGTATGTGTACACAGCACAGAATGAGCAGGAAAGAGTGTTGTATCTGTAGCGATGCACACAACCTATGGCAGCACAGAAGGGTGGCACATGTGGCAAGGACTACACACATGCCCCACAGATGAGCATGTGGAACAGGCATGTGCCCTGCATACCTCCTACACACCTGTGGACCTGGGTATATGCAGAAGAGGTGTGTGCCTGACTAATGGCATTCACACTGCCTGACAGTGGACATTGGACATGACAGAGCTGCCAGAAGGACCTGTGCTCTGTAACTACCTGCTGTGTAGGATAGCACAGGCTGTGAGCATATGCAGATGTGTATGTAATTGCAGTGACAGTGGCACAAGGTTGTGCATCATGATGTGGAGCACAGGCTGTCAGTATGGACATGCCTGACAGTTGGAAGTGTTCTGTAGGTATACAAGCAGAACACAGCACCTGCACAGCTGGGAACAGTAGTGGCACAACCCCCTAGGCCACGTGGGGCAACGTTCCTGAACAAGGGGATACCTGGGAGGCACCAGTAATGTGGACTGCAATCTAACAACAGATGGTGTGAGCATAGTGGATGGTGGGAGTCTGGGACATGGGCAGCTAACAAAAGTCGACCTGCACAAGGCAGAGGCACAGGCTTGGCTATAGGCTTATTATGTATGGCAGAGGAAAGGGGTGTGGGGGGACTGGGATGCACCACAGGGTACATAAGGTGTACTGAGCAGGCTGAACACTGTGTATGCCCTATGGATCTGGGTGTGGCATAGGGTGAAGGGCAACATTGTGCCGGCACAGCAGCCAGCTTACAAACAGGGTTCAGTGATCATAGTGTAGCCATCCAGCACTGCAGACTTGTACCAGCATACTGTCAGGAGAGCGAATCCCAACAGCAAAATGATCACAGTGACACAACCCATTTGACATCCACAGTGTTGAACAGTTTGTTGGAGCACTGTACTTATACAGCAACTCCCACTGTAAGCTACTCTCCCCCATAATCCACCCCCTGGAATTGACAATCTGTAAATCCATGGGTGCAAGGGGCATAGCAATGTAGAAAAGCCCTGGCGCAGTGGTGGTCTTTCAACGGATTTGTCAGTCAACCTGGTCGATGTCAGCAAATGCATGTCGCTGTGGGCGATGTCAACAACTTTGCTGTCAAACCGACTGGGTGGAACCCCCATACCACAATATAGCGGCACACACAGCAGCCTGACCAATATACATATGTAGCAGTCAACGCAGGAGCGGTGTGTTGGACATGCCCTGGCATGTCTGGCCATGTACTGTGTGGAATGTGCCTGGTGGTGACAGCCATCCTGGACCACTATTTGGCAATATCCAGCACACTGGCAATGTACTACCATGCTACGAGGTGCTCACCAACCATACCACAGTGTATCATGGCAATGCACCAGTGGTGTGAAACACATGTATGGAACATGGGTGGACAGGTGGGCAGGTCACAAGCACCCAAAGGGCAAAACACATGTGGGCCATCAGTGTAGCAACCTGCCCATTGGCACAGCAGGCACATGACATTGGGCAGGGCCCATAACACACAAGACAGGGTACACACTGTGCCAAGACACAGCCTGCACCCTGTGCTGCTGGGCAAGGAGCCTTAAGGGTGGTATACATCCTACTGCACACACAAGCACTGCACACAGTACAGAGCAACACAGTGACATGGGTGCATGACACAGCAACTGACAGAGGTCATGTTCTCTCCCCACAGAAACCGCCAATGAACAGCTGGAAATACACACAGCAGGCACAAGTGGCACCAGTGTGCTGCCACAATGTCAAGATGAGGGGTGAACTGACACAGACTCTGGCAACACAGACACCACAGGGTGCATGCAGTTAGGGGATGTGCTGGACCAGGACAGCAATGGCCATAAGGAGATTCAAGATGTCACACAGGCCCACAGCAACAGGAAATGTGCCACACACTTTGCAGGGGCTGACACTGAGGGCTCAGAGACAGACCTGGCAGAAAGTATCCCAGACAAACTCACCCTGGAACTGAGCCCATTAACTGCAGAGGACTTGGAGGCCACACTACAGCAGGCTGCACAGGACCTCCTCCACCAGGCTATGCTGGATGTGGAGCAGGACTGATATTGTCAGACCATAGTGGACACCCATGCAGCACAGACATGAGAACTGACAGCACTACAGGCCACCATGGATGCTCACCACAGCTGCATGGCAGAGCTAATATCTGGAACACTGAATGCCATGCAGACTGGCCTACAGCAGAACGCAGCCTTGTATGTGGATTTAATGACAGTACTGCATGGGCTCCAGCTATAAACACAGTGCCACATGAATGCAGTGGAATGCCTCACGAGTGTGATGGAGAGGAGCATCGCTGTACAGCAGGAGCAAGCCAACAGCTTCACAGTTGTGCTGCAAGACATAGCAGTGGCATTATGGGATGGAGGACACAGCAGTGCTACATGGTCTCCCCACCATGGACACACTGCCCATAAGATCCTGATGCCCATTGCACCACCCACCTACATACTGGGAACGTATGCCAGGCATTCAGTGCCTCACGAGACAGAGCAGGCTACAGGACTGCGTACAGCACCCCCAGTGCAGCTATTGACACTAGCTCCACTGGAGCAAGTGAGAGTCCACAGCATGTCCAGTGATACTGTGTCTAGTGTCCCCAGTGGCAGCAACACAGGGTGGTCCCCTACGCCATGGACAATGCAGCACAGTACCCTGCAACAAGAGGCCCACAACAACCAGGTGTCCAATGGAGCTGCCCACACAAGCACCCAACATGCAGGCCAGCACTGCACTCCTGCCAACAATACCAAGACAGAGCACACTACAGGCCTCATGAACCCAGCCCCCAAGATAACTCAGGGATGGTGATAATGAAGCAACTGGTACCCAGAAGGTGGCACTACAGGGGCCAACTGGCACCTAGCATATCATCACAACACCTGCACTCGAAGGCACAGACAGCATAGGTCATGCCAATAGCACAGAGCACACAACAGTGGCCAGACCACCAACAGCAGAGGCAAGCAGTGCACCACAGCTGGATGATGACAGCTGGGGAAACATCTGGCCTGCAAGGGTGCTAGCCACAGAGACCACCCCAGGCATACATGGTGACATGGTCACAAGTTCCTCCCCCAACCCCACAAATGTGTGTAATCTCCCTGCAAATGGAGGTTCCCAAAAGTCATCCAGGAGCTGGCTAAGTGCTCCCAGCCTGAATGGTGTTCGGCATTTAAACCATTTATCTGTGAGTGCTTTTAGAGCCTTTGGTACTATCTCTTTAAGAGCTGTCTGCTTGCAGACTTTATTAGTTTGTATGGGGAGGGGCTGTGTATTTAATACTTGAAGCCTGCCTGGGCCACTGAGTAAGCACTCTGTTTCTGCAGTCGCTAAGAGCACAGAGAGAGCCTAAATGACAGGTGTAACTGTTTGCCTGAAACCAGTTAGAGTACTAAGTAGAATGTAGCTTGTCTAACCTGCCTTTCTTGCAGCTGGGACTCAGTGTGTTTTGCCCCTCCATTTTGGATCTGAACTGTTGAATAGATCCAATCAGTACAGGGGGGCCTCTAAAATGGAGTTTGTTCAGACCAACCAGAATCAGGACTCTCTTGGGAGCCGGCTTACCATGAGGAGATATAGCTAGTAATTCTGGGAAGTGAAGTTCTGGACCTTGGCGCCTATTTGCACCAACGGGGAGAGTTCTGAGTGATTGACAGCTGAGTCCACCAATTGAACCAGGTGTTGCCTGAAGGGAATACTCTGCCTTGTGGCTGGACAGATCAGATCCTTTGTGACCGTGATGAGAGAAGGAGCTCTGAGCTTCTGCGTTGCATAGTTTCGCGCGGGAAGCGCGTGGGTGGCCTAAAATTGGGCGTTGCGTTGCCAATTTGATTTGGACTGAATCTGAGTCTACAGAGAGAAGGAGAGGCTGAAAGAGTGGAAACCAGGCTCAACCTGTAGAAGACTGGAGAAATTGCAGAATCGCGCTCGGTCTGTCAGGAAGTGAAGCTGCAGTGTGAACTCCCAGGTTTAGCAGTAAGTGCAATAGGGACCTGAAAGCAGCTGCCTGGTATAGTAATTTCCTTTACATATAAATGCATGGAATGCTTGTGAGGAACAGCTAAATGGGTTCTCTTGTCCCTGTGCGGTGTAGACTGACAGCCAAGTGAATGTATGCGGACTGAATCCGTCTGTTGATCAAAGCTGCGTGCCTGTCTGGTAAAATCTCATCTCCCTGCTGTGTGTGGGAGTCTGGCAATCCAGAACCTCCACCTGTGCCAGTTTTCAGCACTGAGTCTGTGAGTACAAATCAGGGTAGCTCCATGCCATCTGTTTATCAAATTGTAAGTGTGTCATCTAATTATCGTGGTTTCACTTCTTCATGGACTGAGCCATCCGGCTCCGGATTACAATTGGGTGTTGTGCATATTTTCTTCTACAGGGCCCTTTTCCATCTGCACCTGCTGGCCAACCCCGGGCAACGGACCTGGCTAGCTACCCCCCCAACCTGGGTACCCAGAGTGTGACCTTCTAGACCCTGCAATGTGCACAGTACTGTGATCTTACACTGCTAATTAACCTGATTTTCCCCTTCCGTGTTATTGTCCCCCTAAATAAACCAGATTTGATGTTGTTAAACTTTAAACTGTCTGAAGTGTCAGTACCTACTTATCCAGCATTGTAGTGGTTGGTGTATGCTGATTAACCTTATTTTACCAGGGGTCCTCAGAGACGAACCCCAGAATCAGTCTCGAGGGTAAGTGGTATTTTATGACTGAACAGTGTGTACATGTGGGGTATTGGGACTATAACTTCTGTGCATTGTGTGAGCCACTAGAAGGGATAAAAGGGGGTCTCAGTGTCCCAGAGGGCTGTGACCAAACTAGTCTAATCACTACCAACCCTGACCTCTGGGTGGAGGCACCCACCATAGAACCTAGGCCCCTCAACCTGTCAGTTGTCAAGCAGGCAGGGTTAGTAGCCCTTGGGATAGCCCCCCCTAGGGGTTACATGTGGTAGGAAAAGTAAGCACAGTGGGATGCAGGAGACAGCAGCTAATGCAACAACCACTGCTACAGGGACTGCAACCAGATGGTCACAGCAACACACAGGCCACCAAACACAGGATGCAAAGAGGAAGCCAGCTCTACAGAGGTCAACGGAGCAAGCCCAGTACCCACAGACACAGCTCAGAAGGGCAGGAAAACAGATACCAGCATGAAGATCACAGATGTGGTCTACTTGACCACAGTGGGCCTAACAGATGTGGCATCATGGTGTTGCACCCCTAGCTGCACAACGGGACAGAAAAGTTGATCCCTATACCTTGTAAGGGTGGGATAGTGGGTGCATATGCCAGTGGCATGGCCTCACTGCAGTGCATGTGTGGCGGTGGGGATACTGGGGCACTGGAGGGGTATGGGGGAATGCTGTGTGCAGACGTGTGTGTGTGCCCCATGTAGGATGTTTCTGCCCACAGAGCACATTAAGGGTAGTAGGTGAAAGTGCACATTGTAAGTACCGCTGTGTGTACCAATAAAGGCAGCCAGATGTAAACATGTGTATGCATTTCACTTTGTCCCACATGCCTATGGCCCACTCAGACATGGAAAATGTTGGCTGCACACAGGACAAATCCTGCAAAGACATGCTGTGGCTGAAGCCATGCAGCATGACCAGCATTGTGGGGTTCTTCCACCTGATACCTAGCACCCAGGCAGAGTGTGGAGCATACCAACATCCAGGAAACCTTGTACACCTGTGCCTCGCACAGGAGGAAGCACAGCACCGTGGCCCAGGCTGGTACCACCCAGGGACACTAAGAACCGCGATATGTACACGTACATAACATGGCCCTGTAAAGAACCCTGATATACTGTCATGACTGTCACAGTGGCACGATACATCCTGCCATGGCTCTCTGAGGACCACACTATGGATAGCATGGAGTGGTGCACTGGGAAACAATGGTGACCGCAGATGGTTGTAATCCCATTGGGGGAAGCATAATGCATGTGTGTCTGTCACACATAGCCAGAGTGGTACGCTGCTTGCCACCACTGTGGTACAGGGCTATAGCAGGACATGCAGCGTCTATGGTGTCTGTGATGTGCAGCACCGGATGTGCCCAGGCAGTACTACCACTATCTACATCAGTGGATGCCATGTGTCTGGTGCATGCCCCAGCATGCATGGGTACCATGTGGACACAGTGTGGGGGGTGACAAATAAGATTCCACACTCAAAAATCATTCGTAAGTGTATGGTGCAGAGTGAACGGGTTTAAAGGCATAGTGCACAGTGCACATGGTATCTCTACAGAAAATGTGAACTTGACACTCAAAATATGCATTTTTATTATGTTTTCTAGCAATTAAATAGAATTTGAAATAATTGATGCACGAGGTAAAAGAGGAAAGTTTCTGGCCAGTGCATATCATGGAACCACATGGTTTGTTTAAAACATTGTTTTATATATTTTTACAGAACTGGAGAAAAAAGTGCACTCCTGAAGAAGCCCGTTTATGAGTAGACGAAACATTGAGGGGCACATTGCATGGATAAAAACTTCATATGAGAAATGATTTTGAGTGTGAAAGCTTATTTGGTGGCCCCCACCCCATATACACACATTGCAAGCACTGATATGAGCATTGAGGAGGCAGCCAAATGGAAAGGATTGTTAATTCCCCATGGCAATTCTAGGACTCTCTTTTTTTTACCACATGGACACCCATAGGTCACACAGCACTGCATCACCAGCCCACAAGCCAGGCCCCCCAAAGGCACCTGGGTGATGTATGACCGGTGTATGGCCAATGTGTCTAAGTGTGCCACAAAGGGCCCTGAGGGCAGTGCAGGTGGCCACACACCACAGTCACCTCCACTATGAGGAACAACATGGACAGCAGGAATCTTCAAAAAAATGAAAATATATTAACAACAACCACCAGCAACACAGTAACATCAAATAACAGAACAAAGAAACAACATGAGGGGTATACAACAAAAACTAAACACTGGTGACATGGAGATACAACATTTTACATGGTAGTAGCCACCTAACCAATCCACACTATTGTCTGTGGCACCACCACACAGTGGCTGAGAGGGCCTGCAAATAGTCCTGCAGCTGGGCAAGGTCCACAATAGCTGCCCCCAGCAGCTGTTCCAGGGTGTCCATAAGAGAGTCAGGTGGTGCACCCCTTGGAGCTGCCTCAACCTCCTCAGGCCCCTCCAGTACTACATCCTCTTCCATGATCTGTGCTGGATACTCCTGCACATCTCCATTCTGCTCCTGTGCCTCCCCATGTCCCAGGGGTGGCAGTTGAAGGGCTGGGTGCACTGGTACCTGAAGCTCCAGTGACTGTGGCTGATCCTGTGGCTCTGCCTCCTCCACAGTGACATGGGGCACCTCCTCCACTGGGTCCTTCTGAGGGGTGTTGGTGATGACTGGCTGCATTGCAGGGGTGGTGGCAGCTGTTGGGGCCTCCTCAGGCTCCTCATCCTCCTTCTGGTCATCACTGTCTGTCAATGACATGCTGGGCCTCCTGCTATTGTTGCCTTATTCTTTCAGCATATGCTCTCATGTCCAGGTGGTTCTGCCAGTGGATGACCCTGTCCAGAGCCCTTTGCAGGGTCCTGAGGCTGCCAGGGCCATATGGCACACTGATTGCCACCTATAACAAGAAAGGGTGACAGGGATTACAGTGCTGCAGTGGCATTCCTCTAGGTAGGCTGTGTCATGTGAGCAGTGAACAGGGTAGTGCATCAGGTCATGTTACTGTATGTCACTCATAGCACATGACCAGTGGATAGCTCTGAGGCCAGTCCATGTGTAGAACAGCATGCTGCAATGTTCCATGTGTACCACATGCTGATGATGCATGGGGGGGGTGGAACTTTCCCAGGTGAACCTGTAGCACCATGGGGTGGGGAGCAGGGTCCATCAGGTGCAGGGGTGATGGTGCAGGCCCATGACACAGGATACATGGACAGCTATATAGCCCCACTGCAGTGAGGAGTCATGCCAGCACATCTGTGCAGGGGGACTCCATGCAGTGGAGCAGGAGGTGCAGACAGTTTGCTGTGTGAGGGCCCAACACAACACCACAGTGTACAGGATGGGGTGTTGGATGGACTGGTGGGCTGCTGGAACAACCTACAGCCATCCCAACAGTACCGTCACAGGAGAGGTAGCAGCACACATTCCACAGGCAGGGTCACCTGATAATAGATTGGGGGTGTAACAGTTGGTGTGCAGCATGCAGTTTTGGGCTTTGGGCAGCTGTGCCACACTGTCCTTCATGTGGTTGCACCCTGTCTACCACGCAGGTCATGCAGGGAGTGTTGCATGGAGGCCACTCTGTATTCCTCCCCAACTATAATGTGTCCCACTGACAGCTCAGTGATGTGCCAGTGTCTGGGGACAATGGCAGTCACACCTGTGTAGTAGCTGTCTGAACATAGCCATGTGACCCACAGGGCATAGCCACACATGTCGAGGGAGGCTGTTGCCATCCTGGGGCTTGGTAGACTGGCAAGGGGGCCTTCCCCATGTAATGGTGCTGGATGGAGGTGCCAATTCTGGATCTGCAGACACCAAAAACTGTCCCTAGGTCTGTGTTGGGGGAGTGGCCCTGTGGGAACACTGGGGGATGCATCCTGTGGAGGCCATTCCATGGTGGGATGGTACAGTGTGCTGTGGCCCACTCCATGTGGCATCTTGGCATATGTGTGGGGAACTGGGAGTGGCTTGCAAGCCATCAGTGGGTGGTACACATGGCCTCCATGGGAAGACCCACCCATGTTTGGGCATTCATAGGTGGCCGTACCCCACACATGGTAGTCCACATCCAGCAGAAGGTGACAACTGTATGTGGGTCCCTGGGTCACACGCCCAGCCGAAGGGTGCTGCTTGGCTACTGTGTGCCATTTGTCCCCACATTGGCCTGCTCTGTGGCTTTGGTCATGGAGCTGTGGAACGCAGAACAGTAGTGGTGGCCACTGGCCCCATAATGCATCAGGGTAGAGATGAGGGCATTGCTACGGGGGCTACTGAACTGCCAAACACCACCAACTGAACAGGTGGCGCACCCGGGTATGGTACTGATGAAGACTGCTGGAGTCCCCAGGTGTGTGCAGCACCAGGCTCCAGGACACACCCTGGGTGATACATGTCCATAAGGTTGGCTGGGTGCCCCATTGGTCACCAAGGTTTGTGACATGGCAACACCATACTGTGGTGGTGTATGTGGTGTGTCTGTGTGTGTGTGTGTGTGTGTGTGTGTGCCTGCTGGGGGCCATTGTTCCCAATATATAGTGCTGTACACCACCATGTCGCCCCTCCCATATGCTGTCATGTTTGAATCACCCCTATGCCATGTGCGGTACGGCATCTCCAAGATCCCTGGAGGCACTGGCAGGCAACTGATAGCCATGCCTGCCTCATACCGTGTATGTGTACCAGACTCACATGTAGGTTGGGTCTCTGTGGCTCACCACTGTATGACACTGGACTGAGTTTGTGCCCACCTCCCCAGGCAGACATTCACACCACAATGCACTGCCAGTTAACAATGGTGTACAGAACCAGTACTTACCCTCCATAGCACCAAATCTTGAAATAGACCCCCCATGGCCAGCAGTGCTGGTGTGGGGACAACACAGTTGGCCCCCATTGGCCACATCTACCTTGAGGGTACACTGTGTCTGGAACTGTTACAAATGTGCAGGGTGTTGCTGTCCAACTCCAGCCATGGTACTACAGGCCACAGCACAGCACTGTCTGTCCAGTGGGTTATGGCTACACACATAGTGCCCACCAGTCCCTGTCCATGCCAGTCCCAGGCCCCCGTTGCCTGCCTGTCCATTATTCCACAAGTGTCTCAATGTATGGTCCCAAAGTAGCATGTCATCATGATCTGCATGGCACACTCTGGACCCCTCACAGAGCACCACCCTGTAGGCCCCATCCCCAGGGCTCCCTTGGTGCATACGCCACACTCTGTGCCATGGCAGGTCATACTCCTTGAGTTCACATCCACAGCTGTGCATGCCACATGCATGGTGGATGTCACCACTCCATGACATTATGTGCACCACACACAGACACAGGTGCAACCAGCATGTCTCCTGCCCACTAAAGCCACATTATTGTTGGCAACAGCCAGGGAGGTGGCGGCACCTGCACGAGTCTTGAGAAAGCACTTTATGCATGAAAATGTTTGACTGGACACCTGATTTCTGTGGAGAGGGGTCAGTCACAGGCCAAGTGGTGGCCTTCCATTGTTTTTAGCTCGTTTTTACCTATTCACTTTGGATTACCTTGAAATTCTTCAATAAAGGACTTTGTGGATATAATCCTGCCTCCCCAAGCATTCCTTTATGGTTGGAAGCACTTGTTGCCAAATCTTGTCTGTAAGTAACATTATTGTTGGCCACTGTGCCACACCTGCACATGTTGCCATTGCCATAGGCATGCCACTCACCTGAGTCAACGTCCATGTGCAACTCAGCCTACCACACCACTGTGTGCCCCTAGTGCCCACATCCCTGTTGGGGATGCTGCCCCACTACTGTGTAATGCTGCCTAGAATGCTTTTAGCACCCTGTTCCTGTGCACATAACACATTTTATCCTGTTAGGTACTGCAAGGCTAATCCCTCAGTGGTGGCACACATCCATGCTCCATGGGCCACGCACAACGGGGCTTCTGAGCACCCGGTTCCCACCCAGCAACCATTCCTGCACCCATGATCACACCCAGATCATGACGCCACCCAATGCAGGGTATGCGCATGCTCCTGCCCTGTCTTGCAGTATGGCTCATGTTCCTGGCCCCTTGTGCCATGCCTCTCTGGGCCATTCCTTGGGGTTGCCACAGGTCTGGGGACACAGGGTGGTTGCACACCAGGACTGAGGTCACTAGCATTGGGGGGATGCATGCTGCGGATCTGGCCTGCCCCCTCTATACCTTATTGGTCGCATCACATACGGGCCTGTGCCCATGACAACACCACAACCTGATACCCAGACCTGCACTGTACATGGCACTTACCTTTGCCACTGGGTCCACCCGTCTCTTCCTTATGGGCCCCTGGGATGCCTCCAGTGCCCATTGTGCCATTACCCTTGGTAGCTGGAGTGAGCTGCACCTCTGTGGAGACACAAACTGTGGACCATGGTGTCAGTGTGGACCATTCTAAAGTCATGGTACTGGGTGTCATACATGACATTGTATATGAAGCCTGGCACTTACCTGGCTCAGGGCATTGTCCCATGCATATGGTCACATCTGATTCACGGGTCATGTCACACAGCATCTGTAGTATGGCTGGGTCTCTGTGTGCCAGGTTCTGCCACCTTTGTTTTAACTACCTAGATGTGTAGCGCACACCTGACAGCTTGTGTAGGCAGCCACCAATCATCCACCACACCCTATTTCTTTGTGTGGGGGTGTGTCTCCTGTACCCAGGGGGCAGCAGTACTTGGCACCACTGCTGGACCAGGCTCACCAGCAGGGCAGTCTCCTCAGAGAAGATGTTTGGGGCCCTACCTATGCTTGCAGCCATTCTGTGTTTTACAGCAGAGCAGATGTTTCAAGTTTCAAGTTTATAGAATTACAAATGTGTATCACAAAAGTATAACACATAAACCAACTTACATTTAAAATCCATCATAACATAAAATATAAACAGATGTTTTATATAAAACCTCCAGAATTTAAAGAGTTGCTGATGCCTTAAAAGAAATTTGAAAAACACAATAATTAGGTACAATTCAGCTTCCATTCCATGTATGTTCTAGAGAGTCCTCCTCCCTCATATTTATCAATAAGATCATTTCCACAAATGCATGATCTTTATCCCTCAGAGTTTATCTGCCTCTATAGCTGACTCCCTACTTAAAGTCATAATCCTCTGTTGTGACATCACAGTCGGTTGCCATGGGAATACCTGTGATGTCACAAGGCCTGCATTATGATTATGACCTCAGGTAGGGAGACAGCATTAGGACTAGATGAACTCTTCAGGAGTAAAGAGGCTGTTTTCATGCAAATTACCTCAGTAATAAATAATGGGGATGAGAAATACAGAACTAATGTGAAATGCAAACTGGACTGCATCTAAATATTATGTTTTGGTAAAGATCTCCTAAAGGCATCAGCAGCTCTTTAAATACAGTTAATCAATTCCTGTCTTTGGGCTGCAATAGTAAATGTTGCCATGCTATACAGGACTGCAATATCTTCCGAATTTAGAAGAAATCTTAATTTCTCTTCTTTGGTTTTATTGATAATTTTAGACAAATGTTGCTTAAGCCATTGATCTCTTAGATCATTCAAGTTTGTACATTCCAGCAAAATATGTATTTTGTTCCATTTCCTTGGGCAATTGCCCTTATATTCTAGGCCCATTCTATATTTGTTCCAACCCATGAATCTAGTAGATGCCCCAACTTTTACATTAAATCTTAAATTCGCCAAAGTTTTGTATAGAAGGTTTTCCTTGCATTTAAATATATATGCCTCTCTTTTATGTAAATTTTTAAGAGTTTTGTAGGTTTGGAAATTATTAGTTAAAGAGATTCTTCCTATATCATTTAGTTTTGCTATATCCTGTATTCTACCTATCACAATATCATGAAACTCTTTCATATTTCTATTTAAATCAATGTTTGCAATGGTAACTAATCTCATTTTTCTGATTGGGGTATCTAGTTCTTTCATTCAAGACCAATTTTAAAGTAGATTATTTTTCCTTTATGTCATAAGTTAAACTATCTTCCCAACCTCCACCTCCTCACTGGGCATATTCAAATCAAGCCTCCATCATCATCTCATGGCCTCCAGCTCATGTGACTGCCACCCCTAACTTCCCCCTTCTCCATCGAGATCAACCACCCCACTCTGATGTTCTTTGACAATGCCATGAGCTGCTCTAGTCTCTTTTTCGGCTGCCACTCCCCTATCCTCTCACCCTTCCTCCTCGATTTCTTCTAGGTTTCTGAAATGATTCCTTGTATGTGGTATTCATGTATACTATTTACTGTGATGTCGTACCTGAACTGATGAATATTGTTGTATGCTCTCTTTAATGTTGTATGCCCCTGTTTAACATGTATGTACTCTCTTGATGTGGAACCTTTGTAAAATAGCCTTGGCTCAAAGGTAATTGTAATCCTAGATCTAAATAAGTAAATAAACATTCATATAAAATGGAATTTTCATTCTTATTATTACATATTTAAAGAAGTATCGAAACTGTCTTATTATTGCACTTGTTACTATTGATATATAGCCTGTTTCTGCCCTTAAAAACTCCGCTGGTATAAACTGGGGCAGATTTAGCGTAAGCCTAATATATCGATTTTGTATTGGGTTCAGAGTTTCTACATCTTTACTTTTTCCTCACACCTCAGCACTGTACAATAAAGTTGAATCAGCCTTCATTGTATACATTTTTAGTAAGGCAGTAGCTGAATTATTGATATATTGTTTGGAAAACTTATTTATAGCTAAAACCAGATGCCTACCCTTTTTTTGTGCTTTCTTCTATATGTAATCTCCAATTTTTTTGTTATGCAGTGTAACACCAAGATAGGAGTAACTATTAATTTGTTCAGTTATACTGTCATCTATTTTCCAACAAAAAATTTAGATTGGTTTGTTCACAAGCAAAATTTTAGTTTTATCTGTATTTATTGTTAATTGTAGCTCTTTTAAAACTGTAAAAATACAGACCTGGGCCTTCTGTAGGCCATTTGCAGTACCTGAGACCAGCACAGCATCATCTGCGTATACAATTACATTAAGTTTAGTATTTTTAACTCTTGAAGCATCTATTTCCACCACATCAAGCCAATGTATAGTTTAATCTATATAGATGTTAAATAATAGTGGTGCTAGTAAGTACCCTTGTTTTACACACCTATTTACTTTCGATGGATCAGTTAACTTTTCATCTTTAGAATATCTAATTTGGACGTAAGTATCAGTATATAACTTCTGAATAAGAGCAAGTAATTTACTGGCAATACCCTAAGCATTCAGAATATTCCATAGAATACTCCTATTTACACTATCGAATGCTGATGATATATCTATAAAAGCAAAATATAAGGAATTGTTTCTTAACTGAGCCTTTCTAATCAAGTGGTCTAGTATAAACAAACAATTGCGGAGTGTTTCTCCCTAAATCCAAATTGTCTATTACAAACATACGAACATATGAAATTATCCAGCAGATAAAGGCCAATAGGTCTACCAAGTCTGCTGGATTTTGTAGCTAGCCACCCTACTCAACAGCTGCCCTTCCCTCCCTTCCCCCCTCCCTTAACCCTTCCCCTTACCCTGTCCCATCCTCTTTTGAAGCTGCTCACTGTTGTGCAGACCACCACTTCCACCGGCAGTGCGTTCCATTTGGCCACCACCTTCTCTGTAAAAAGTGTCTTCTCATCTCCCTCCTGAACCTACCCCCCAATCTCATAACATGACCTCTAGTATCTTTCCCTTCCTTTACTTTGAACAGCCCCTCCATCCCAGTCCTGTTTATGCCCTTCATGTACTTTAAGGTTTCTATCATATCCCCTCTGTGTCTCTCCTCTCCTCCAGTGAGTACATGTTCAATTCCCTCAATTTGCTCTGGTACGGTAAGTCCCCCAGATCATGGATCATCTTTGCTGCCTTGCGTTGTACTCCCTCCAGGAACTTAGTGTCTTTTTTTAAGGTACGGGCACCAGTACTGCAAGCAGTATTCAAGGTGTGGCCTTACCAGTGATATATACAAGGGTACAATAACCTCTCCCCTTCTTGAGGATATATCCCAGGCAATACAACCCAGCAATTTACTGGCTTTTGCAGCTGCTTTCCTACATTGAGCTGAGTTGTTCATCAATCCCATTATGAGTACCCCCTGGTCCTTTTCTTCTTCTGTCACTGCAAACTTGACCCCCCTTCCCCCAAGATGGTAGCTCTTTTGGGGTTTTTTTTGCCCCAAAATGCATCCCCTTGCACTTTTCACATTGAACCCCAACTGCCATGTGTCTGACCAGGTCTCCAGCTTTGTCAGATCCTCTTGCAACCCCTGACACCCCCAGATCACCCACCACTGCTCCCATTTTGGTGTCATCTGCAAACAGATTGATCTTGCTCCTGATCCCGACTGAAATGTTCGTGATGAATATCCCAAATAATACCAGTCCCAGCACTGAACCCTGTGGCACTCCACTAGTCACCGCCCTTAGTGATGAGATCTCCCTATCCACCACCATCTTCTGCTGCCTACCACATAGCCAGTTTCTCACCCATCCCACCATCTTAGCAGCTGCCCCGTGCCTTCTAGCTTACTTCCTAGCCTCCCATGTGGCACAGAGTCAAATGCCTTGCTGAAGTCCAGATACAGGACATCTACTGCATAGCCCCTGTCCAGCTGTCTAGTTACCCATTTGTAGTATTCCAACAAGTTGGTCTGACAGGGTCTGTCATGACATACGATGCACGATTTCCTTCTTGGAAATCCTGCCAGTGCCAGGGGCTAATGGGGAACACAAGAGGAAGATTAGGGAGATAAACCAGTGGCTCAGGGAGTGGTGTGGGACCAGAGGGTATGGGTTGATGGGGGATTGGGGGGAGACCTGGTAGGATAAGGGGCTATATGCTAGAGATAGGCTCCATCTCAATTTGGAGGGGAGGAAAATCCTTATTTTGAAAATAGAGGGGTTCATTGATGAAAGGTGGGGTTTAAACTTGTGAAGGGGGGAAGGATGCAAGAGAAGGCTGTCAAGGGGGGTCCGATAAAGGTTGGACTCGGTCTCCACCTCCCCCTGGGGAGCTGGAGAAATATGGGAAAAGGCCGACTGGTAAGGTGCTGACCGGAGGAAGACTGAATTCCCATGGGAATGCGAGCAGGGGAAATGGAAGTATACGGAAAGGGTGGAAGGTAGTCCTGCTAAATGCCAGGAGCTTGGGCAATAAAATGCCTGAGCTCCAGGTGATGCTAACTGAGGGAGAAGTGGATATGGCAGCTGTCACTGAGACCTGAGCCACTGCAGGGCATGACTGGGACCTGAACCTGGAGGGTTATACCATGTTCAGGAAGGACGGGGGGGAAGGGTAGCAATCATAGTCAAAAACTGCATTGGCATAGGAGGAGTGGAGGAGGCGGAGGGAACTGTGGAGACAATTTGGGTCACGTTGATAACAAATGGGGGCAAGAGAGTAAAAATAGGGGTGGTGTATAGACCCCCTGCACTGGCGGAGAAGCTGGAGGACAGTCTGTTGGCAGATGTTGGGAGACACTGCAAATTGGGCAGGGAAAGGGTGGTGGTGGTGTTGGGGGACTTAAACATGCCAGGAATGGACTGGAAGACTATGACATCCTCAGTGGCCAGGGAACAGAGGTTGTTGGATGTCTTTCAGGATGTGTTCCTAACTCAGCAGGTGGGAGAACCAACCAGAGAGGCACAGATACTGGATGTGGTCCTGGCAGACAGTGATCAGATTTGGGGCCTGGAGGTAAGGGACCCGTTGGCGGAGAGTGACCATGCCACGGTCTGGTTCTGCTGGGACCTAGGAGGAGTAGAAGGCTACACAAAGACGGAGGTAACCAACTTCAGTGGGGCGGATTTCAAGGAAATGGGAAGGATCCTTAAGAAGCATTTGGATGGGATTGGGACAGACATAGACACTGACAGTAGGTGGGAAATCATCGGGGGGGGGGTGCAGGATGCTACCAGCACCTGTACAAGAGTAAGACAAAAATGTGGTAGGGCCCGTAAACCCTGCTGGTGGGCCAGGGAGGTTCAGGAGGTGGTGAGGGGAAAGAAGGTGGCTTATAGGCATTTCAAGTGCTCAACGAGTGAAAGAGATCGAGGGGAGTACAAGCTGATGGCCAGAAGGGCCACTAGGGTGGTGAGGCCAGCTAAGGCAAGGAAGGGGAAGAACCTGGCCAGGCAAATTAGGAGAGGGAATAAGGGGTTCTTTAGATATACTGAGGAAAAACCAAGGGTGAAGGGGCAGATTAGCAGGATTAAAACAGGGGAGGGACGGGCACAAGTTCCGGGGGAGCAGGCTGAGGTACTAAATGAGAACTTTGCCTCAGTTTTCACCAAGGAAAATGGGGAAGGCTGCATCATACGTGGGAGGAGATGGTGAAACTGAAGGGGGGGGCCCTTGTCGATCATCGGGTCTGGGGAGAGAATGAGCCATCATTGGCAGGAGGGGAGAAGGCAAGGCAGGGGGATGAGGTAGCGGAGGTGGAAATCACGGCAGAGAGAGGGAAGGAAGCCCTCAATTCCTTTAAGATGGAGAAAGCACCAGAGCCAGATAAACTACATCCCAGTGTGCTGAAGGAACTGGCAGATGTCCTAGTGAAATGCCTGGTGGAGCTTTTCAGCATCTCTCTGAGGACAGGGTAGGTGCCCCAAGACTGGAAGGTGGCGCATATAGTGCCTATCCACAAGGGGGATCAATGGAGATGGCAGGGAACTACAGGCCCATCAGCCTGACATCGGAGGCAGAGACAGTAGAGGGGTTCAAGAGGGGGTGGGACAGGTACAGGGGAAGGGTTCCGGATGCAAAGTCCTGTGCAGTGGGAATATCTGGGACTGGGAAGGGAGAAGCCAGAGAGGATGAGGGGGGCAGCAAGATCAGTTCCCAGGGTGGGGGCTAACCAAATGAGCAGACATGAAAGACCATTTGGCCTATTCTGCTGGCATTTTAGTATGTTAGTATGATCTGCCAGTGACAAAGCCATGCTGCCTGCTGTTCTGCATTCCATTGGCTTCCAGACGAGATACCAGCCTCTCCTTCAGGATCATCTCCATCAGCTTCCCCATTATGGATGTGAGGCTCACTGGCCTATTGCTCCATAGTTCATCCCTGGGGCCACTTTTATGGAGGGGTACCATGTGAGCCATCCTCCAATTCTGAGGTACACACCCCAATTCCAAAGAGGCACTGAACAGGTCTGCCAAGGGCCCCACTAGGACCCTTGCTAGTTCCTTCAATACCCTGGGGTGTGTGCCATATGGCCCTGGCACCTTGTAAATCCTCAGATCCCTTAAGCCCTCCAGTAGCCTACTTTCCATAATAACCCCATCTGTCACCCCTCCCCCTCTGTTCCTGCCCCCCGGTATCTCCCTTCTTTCTCTTTGGTAAATACAGAGCAGCAGTAGTCGTTAAGTGCTTCTGCCTTATCTCCCCCCTTTTCCACCCACCCCCTTCATTCTTAATCCTCACTATCTGTTCCTCACAGCTGTTTTTCTCCTTGATGTACCTGAAGAAGCCCTTCTCCCCATCCTTAATGCCTTGTGTCAGTCTGAGCTCCTTAGATACTTTTGCTGTCCTCACTGCCCTTGCCACCTCACTTGCTTCCTTCAGGTACTCCTCCTTGTCTTCCCCCCTCCCTGTTTTTTTGGTACCCTTATGGTATGCCAAGACTCACTATCCTGACACTGACTATTGCCTGACAGGTTCAGTATCCAGACAGTGAGTGTCCCAGCAATAGAAAGCCCAACAGATGTTTACAGGAGTAAGGTAGCAGATGCAACGGCTTGCTACCTTACCCCTGTTGATAAGATTCAAATACTGGAGGAATTGGGAGGCTGGCTGAACTGCCCCACTGGTGTTGAGAGCTACTGTAAACCACTGGCAGTTCAGCCAGTGTGCTCTGGGAGGCTCGGGTTCTATCCCGCACTGTGTTCGGTAACATTTAAAAATATTATATTCCCCCATAAGTAATTTTGTGTAACTCTGAGGTCCGCTCCCCCTTCGGGTCGGTCATTTTAGTTATGGGGGATGTGGGGGGTGGGCCAGTGGCGTCAATATCTTGAGGCTCAGGGTACTGAGTTTAGGGATACCATAGTATATTCATTTTTTGGTATCTCCTTAAGGCAACCCTTTTCCTCCTCACCTTTTTCATAACTCCCCTGCTCATCCAACTTGGCTTTTTTGCCCTAGTCTTGTTACTCTGAGCCCTGCTACAGGATTCAGTTGCTTCTTCTATCCCCTTCTTTATGAACTTCCATCTCTGATTTGTGTCCATACTAGGTTAAATTCTGGCTAGATACCCCCTTACTGCTTCCCCTATCTTCATGAATTTGGCCATCCTGAAGTCCTGTACCTTCGTATTGGATACTACTCCCTCTTTATCCATATTCAACGTGAACCATACTGACTGGAGGTCGCTCCCCACCAGTGGTTCTTCCACCCCCCACATCTCTTACAAATTCCCCATTAGTCAGCACTAGGTCAAGGGTGACCTCTCCGGTTCATTTGCTGACCATTTGTATCAGGAAGCTGTCCTGGAAAGCGTCCAGTCGTACATGTTCTCACCTATTGTTGGTGGCTGGGGTACCCCGATCTTCTCCTGGCAGGTTGAAATCCCCCATGAGAACTACGCTCCCCTTACCAGAAGTCCTCCTAATCTGTTCCGCCAGTTCCCTGTCCAACTCCTCCATCTGGTAGGGTGGCCTGTACACCATGCCCATCCAGAGAGTTCTATTCTAGAATCCTGGATTAGTAACCATAGTGACTCCGTACTGCCCTTCTCCCCCTCCTCCCTTACACACTTCAGTCCTTCCCTCATGTATAGCACCACTCCCTCTCTCCCATTTGACCTGTCCCTGCAAAATATCCTGTACCCTGGTACCTCCATATCCCAGCCATGGTATTAGGTGGCCCCTATTTCAGTGATGGCTGCCATGTCCACCTCCCATCTACCATAAGGGTCTGTAGCTCCTTCATTTTATTTCCCAGGGTTCTAGCATTTAAAGTGACAACCCTCTATCCCCTTCCCTTCTCCTCTTCCCCCTGCCCTCCTTTTCTATCATCCCCTTTCCTACATTCACCTAATCCCTTTTCCCTGTTTTAGTGGGTAAGCTTTGTGACTTCCTCTCTTGTGGCCTCTGCTTGACTTCTCTCCTTCTGCCACCCCCAACTCCTAGTTTAAATTCCCAGCTACCTCAATGTGCTCTTCAGTCCTCTTTTTCAACACATTTTTGCCCTCCTCACTTAAGTGCAGTCTATCCTTTGTGTACAGATTACTGCCCTCCCAGATCCTTCCCCACCCTCCCACCAACCCATACCCTCTGGCATGACACCAAGTCCTTAACCATTTATTATATTCCTCTATTCTCCATTTTCTTGCCGTGTTCACCCTGGGTACTGGTAGTACCTCTGAAAATGTTACTGAGCTTCCTGCCCCCACACATATCGCTCCTAGCTCCTCAAAACTCTTCTGAACTACATCTATCATTCCATCAGCCAGGTCATTTGTCCACAAATGTAGTATAAAATTAGGTTTTTCCCTTCCCCTTCTAGCATACTTCAGGACTGACTGCCCCACCCTTTCTGCTGTCATTTCTGCTGTCATTCCTAGCATGGCCTCCACCCAAATACAACTATGCCTTTCCCTCTTGCTACCCTACCTGACACCTCTTAGTATTGAATCCCCTAGTGCTAATATTCCCCTCCATTTCCATCTGCCTGCTTCCCTTCCCCCCTCCCCTTCTCTCCAACTCCTCCTCCTGCAAAATATTCCCTTATTCCAACTGCTCTCTTCTTCTGCCCCTGTTGCAATTTCCCCCTTAGTCTTCCCCTACCCCATTTTCATTTTAGCCACCCTCTTCCCTTCTGTATACATCCTCCCCCCAACAAATGTGCTATTGTTGTATGAGGACTCTTCTGCTATTTCTCCTCCCGCCTTCCCCATGCTATCCTGTCCTCTCATTCTGAGTCCTTGTCTGGTAGCTCTTCCCCTTCTCCCCCCAATTTCTACCTTCTCCTTCATTTTATCTCCCTCCTCCCTAATTTTGTTCCCTCTGCTCAGTGCCCCTAGGTCTGGGTTCCCCTTGCACACTTCCCCCTCCACTAACCTAAACCGTCTCCACCCCTCTGACTGCACTAAGTGACCACCCTCCCTCTTTCCCCACCTTTCTCCTCTTTTTGCTGCACCATAACATCTTATAGCCTGCTTTGTTTGCCTCAACTCCTCCTCCTCCTACAGTTCTTTGACCACCTTTCTGAGTTGCTCTATTTGGTTGCACACTAGGCAACCCCCCACTCTCCACGCAATTTTCAGAAATATCGGTGTGCCACTGTTGTTGCATCCTACTACCCACCCCAATTCACCATTCACCCACAAATGACATCCTGCCTCCACCATTTGTAAAGGATCCCTTCTCTCCCCGATACTACCTCCTTCTCTATCCATGTTAAACATGTTTGACACTGTAATTAGACATAAACAAATGGCCAACTAATACTACTATAATTTTTACCAATACACAGCCTTCAAATCAAATTTCCCCACTACCCTCGTCACCTTGCTCTTACAGTCCCTCGAAACCTACAGTATTTACTATAATTACAAAAAAAAAAAAAAAACCTGTACTAACTAAAAATACAGTAATCAAACTATAGTTCTTTAACAATTTACCTTCCTAATCAAATTTCCCCACTATCCCACATCCCCTTGCATACACAGGTCCTCATTTTTTTCCCTCTCTTGCCCCTGGCCTGCCTCTCCTTCCGGCTGCTCACTCCAGCTCCCCAGCCTCCTCCTTCACCCCTTCCACTCACCTCAGATCACAGCTGACCCAGGGTGGCCCGCACAACCCTTTCACCCGGATGGGTCCCTCTCTCAGGGGAAGGAGCCAGGAGGATACCAAGCATGCTATTCAATCAGTCCCCAGGTGCTGCTGTGGTGGATTTCGGGGCGTCGGGGCATCTGAGCTGGCGGGGCAGCGGCAGCCATCATCCGGCCAACCAGGAGGCAGTTTTCGCTTCCCAGGCGTGGCATGCCACAGGCACATCTAGACAAAGCCGATGTTCACCGCCCCTTGTACAGTGGGTCACTTGAGTTGTTGCTCTCCGGCCTCCGCCAGGGAAAGCGGCAGACAGCGAGCCACAGCCCCTCCCTTCCCCGGAAGGTGAGCAGTAGCCAGGATGCTCAAGCCTTCTCCCCTCGGCTGGCTCTCCAGCGAGCCTGAGTCTGTTCCCGAACCCGGGTGCGCCGGCGTCTGAGTGGAAATCAACAGCTGCACCAGCGAGCCACGGCTCCACAGGTCCTCGTTTAGTGACCCATATATATTTAAATTACACCCATAGTCCATTTCAAAGTGCAATAACACTCTATAGGCATTATGGATATAATGGACCTTCCAGGAGCTATAAGGCACTCCAGCTGCAGTGTCAGGGCTCATTATGTCCCTGGGCAGGCCGTTATATCCCAATAACACCCACCCTCTTGGATATTATTGTTTACTTTGTGAACGTATTGCATGCTGTATTTGAGATTCAGTGAAACTAGTCCCTATGTTATTTCCTTGGTTCACTAGCATCCTTGCTGTTACTATAGTTTGTGAGTCAGAATTTGTAGCCTCCTTATAGAAGTTTTTAAAGTACCTAGTCCATTCACTTGCTGGAATAACTGCCATTATATTTAATTTATATCTATTTCAGCTGTAAGTATTAACTTCCAAAAATCTTGACTATTTTTTTTAATGGCTTCTTGCAAGTTGAGTCCAAAGGGTCATATCATACCCTCCTTTCTTTCTTTTTATGAGTAGTCTGTAGTCATTTCTTAATAATACCAGTCCCTTGTTATAATTACAGTCTATGTTCTTTCTCTATAGCCAGTTTTTTTTTAACAACTTTTTCTAACTGAAGCACTGTATATTATACCATGGTGCTTTATAAAAGGTTGTTTTTGTTCCTTTTTTTATCACAAGCATTTCATTAGCCTGTGTTTCATAAACATGGTCAGATTATCATAACCTATTATATATGTTCCAATAGCATTTAACAACATACTTAATACCTCAGCACATTGTTGAAACATTTCCATTTAATTGGCATCTATGGATCCCATTTGATTTGTTTGCTTACCACCTTCATATGATATTCTGCTTCATTTTCTATATTATCATTTGTCCTTAATTTAGATTCATAGCCAAAATTAACCATCATAGCTACAGGATGGTGATCTGAGCAGAGAAGACGTGCCAGGGAGCCCACCACACAATCGTGTCTAAATTGTTAGTGTTTTGGCATCACACACAGTCATGTTTTTTGGCTGCCACTTGTGTTGGGGAAGTACTTCCATGTTCTGATGCAGCAGATATCAAAGTAAACACAATTGCAGCATATGTTGTGGCCTATGCATGATGCAGCATTTTATTTGCCCAATTGCAATGCACATTGAATCAGAGCTGCCATGTGTGTCTTTTTTGCCGCAGTTGCAGCATTTTCAACTTTCCAGGCAACACGTGTCACATATGCACCTGACTGTACACCACCACCAACCTGATGGTCCTGCCTGTGATGGCACTTGCACATCAGTCCCACATGTAGTCACATGTGGGCTCCCCCAGGCATGCTGTACATGGCTTATGGTGCCCACCACCAATGTTCCCCATGCATGCTGGCCACGCACATTGCTTATGGCCACGTGCTGTCACAGTCACTGTACTATGCACACTGTGTAAGCTTGCTCACTTGCATAGCATCCTATCTGCACAGGTCACTATCTGCGTCTGAGCCCCATATGCGGACCCTAGGTAATCTAGTATACTGGTGTGTGTCACATGCACTACCTATCAGCCATTTTCTTGGATATTTCCCTCTCAAATGCCTTGTACAGGTCACTGTGGTGAAATATATAGGCACTGTGGTAGGATCCAGAGTACTGGGTGACCACATCCAATATGCAGCGCTGACTGTTACAGACAACTTGCATGTTCCTGGAGCAGTAACCCACATGGTTCATATATGCCTCCTCCTCAGCTGATGGTGCCTTGATGGCGATGTGGTGCAGTACATGGCACCCAGTACATGTGGGAATTGTGCAACACAGTAGAAGCCCTGCTTCAAAGACTGTGGCTTCTGCACATCCTGTGGTAAGCTGATGTACCTGTGTGATCTGCATTGCAGGGCCTCCAGAAACTGCTTCAGGCACTTCGACACAACAGACTGTGAAATGTCCACTCTATCATCAGTGGGGCCAGGAAACTCCCAGTGCCCAGGAAGCAGAGTGTTGCACTCACCTTCACATCCACAGGTACTGGATGGCCTCTCTGGGTTGTTCTCTGCAGGTCTTCTCTCAGCTCCTGGCACAACTCCATGATGGCAGCTTTGTTGAGGCAATAGCAGGTAATGCATTGCCTCTCAGTCAGGTCCTGGTATGATGTTGTCCTCCGGTAGACCCATGCCGCATATCTCCTAGTGGTTCTGTGCTATCTTTGTGGTATGCCATTCCCCTCGACCCTGACAGCTTGTTGCCTGGCTCATCTCTGCCAGTGTTCCATGGCCAACCCAGTAGGGCCAGTGCAGCTGACATTTTCACTGTCACTTCTACAATGTGTGTGCTGCAGCATTGCAACCTTCCCAGTGACTCAAATCTGCCTGCCTGCTGAGGCCTGCTTATACAGTATACTCTAGTATCAGTTAGACCAGCTCCTCCTTGGTCTAACAGGTGCATTCTATGATAGGCTCAGTGTGCAGGGGTTGCAGCTTATAAAATCTAAAAAAGGGGATGTTGCATCATTTTTTTGACACAAGCCCTGTTGCAACATGGTACACCTAATTTTTTGATGCAGGTCTGGCACAAGGTGGTCTGACATAAACAACCTAGACATTGCCAAAAGGTGTGTTCTAAAATCGCACTTAGTGCAACATTTGACGCAAGTCACAACTTGTGTCAAAAATCTTTGGCACAAGCGACTTGCATTATGCTTGGCCCTTTGAAAATCGAGCCCATTAGGTTTAAATCTACTATAAAGCAAAAATTCATAATTATTTATGAAGTTCATTTCAAAATGTAGAGAATAATATATGGGCAGCCATGCACAACAACCCTGTGTCCACATCAAGAGGTTTCTATGGCAACCAGGAACCTTGAAAGCAAAGCTCGAGAGGTTCACTTGTTGCCACAGAAAAGTCAAGATGAAGTCACAGGCATGTCTATGTGTGAATTATGGATGGCCATACATTGGCAGTCTCTCCTGGGTCATGAGGGTGTTCTGTTCCTGCCCTCCCCACAACATTTCCATTCCATGGAACAGCCCCAGATCACTGTGACTGCTACAGTCTCTCCTGGATCATGAGGACATTCTGTTCCTGCCCTCCCAACACCTCTCCCCACTGTGTGGAACAGCCTCAGATCACTGTGGCTGCTGCAGTCTCTCCTGGGTCTTGAGGGCGTTCTGCTCCTGCCCTCTCCACACCACTCCCCATTCTGTGGAACAGCCCCAAGTACAGTGCAAGTGAATGCTACTCTGGTGAGTGGCACCATTTTGGAATTGAATTGAGCTGCAGACCTGCTGCACTTTTTTAGCACCACCTAGACTCTGAACCAATTTTCGTGCCTGCTGCCTTTAATTAATTTATGTTGACATACTGCAACAGATTGCTATTTTTGCATAGCTCTGTTATCTGCTTCTATGCTGTTTTAGTCAGTTTGTCTGTAGCCCTTTAATTTCATGGTTAATTGCAGCATTCATGTATTTTTGGCAGCTATCAAGTTTTTTTTTTTTTTTTTTGTTACAGTATTTCTCTCCTTGTCCTGGTGGCACTAAGTGCCCTCAGCTGTCACCCCCAGTGCCACCCCTGAGGATCAGACCCCCTCCCTTAAGCACCCATGACTTACCCTTCATGGCAGGGTGGTGGGGAGTGTCTCGACCCACCCACAACGGATCCAGCCAGGGAGGTGCCATCTTGGGGGTGCGGCACTGTGGGGGAGTGGGGGACAGCTTCATGCTGCTGGGACTATTTCCATTTTCTCCCTTGTGTGTGGAGATGGGACATGCAATGATGCCTGCAGAGAGAGCACGCATGCTTCCGCACATGCTCTCTTCAAGCATCTGCCTCTTCTCCTCCCCTTTTAGCACCATCGGCTCACTGGCCCCCAGCATCTGCTAGGGGTCAGTCAAGCTCCGATTGCTGATAGCCTCCACCCCAGAGAAGGAGAGCAGTCCCACTGATGCTCAAACCTTCTCCTTCCCTGCCAACCTCTGGTGGCCTGGGCTCGTTCCTGAACACAGGTTGCCGGCGTAGCACGAGGTAAGGCACCCAGCACCTCAGATCTCAGTGCCACCAGGCCGGCCATTAAGTTTGTTTTTCACTGCATTAGAAGTATAGTACTTTCAGTACCTCTATGTGCTTTAGCTCTCTTATGTAGCTGCTTTTTTTTCTATTACTTGCTTCTTGGTCCTTCTTCTGTCTACCTTCCCTATCTGTGTGCTCCACTGTGGCCTCCTCACATTTCTTAACTGATCAAATTACTCTCTACCTCTATCCTTTTACCTGGCCTTATTTGACTGCTCCTTTCCTTTGTTCCCCATTGCTCTGCCCACTGATATTGATCCTTTTCTTTCCCCCAGATCACTGTGACTGCTGAGTCTCTCCTGGGTTGTGAGAACATTCTGCTCCTGCCCTCCCCGCACCACTCCTCACTCCATAGAACAGCCCCAGGTATAATGCAAGTGAACGCTACACTGGCATGCATGTGGTGCTGCTAACATGGCACCAAATAAGAAGTTCCCACCTATCCTCCCTGCATCCTCCCATCCATGATCAGTAGCCCCATTTTTGTCCTTACTTACTCCCCAATCAAGGACCTATACCTGTTTCCAATCTACAGAGAGACCAGCTACTCAGCTGGAAGTAAATTGGATGCAACCTAATTTTCCTGTAGCTATTCTGGCCTCCGTCCTCTCCCTACCTCCAGTTTTTAGATGCCGATCTCCACGGTGCCTGATTACGATTGTGTACTAGATCACACCACCTATACCTCAACTAGCAGCACAGGAGGGAAGTGGGTGGGTAGGAAGGGGGCCGAACAGGCATAAGTACTTAATGAATACTTCTGTTCAGTCTTCAACAAGGAGAGGGATGGGCCTGTACCTAAGAAGAAGGGTGAGGGGGGAAGAGGGCGGAGGAGAAGCAACCACAGGTGGGAAAATCATGGTGGAAAGGGTAAGACAGGCCTTAAGTCCCTGAAGGTGGACAAGGCACTTGGCCCAGACAGAGTCCACCCCAGGGTGCTGAGAGAGTTGGCAGAGGTCCTGGTAGGACCATTGGCAGACCTATTCAATACCGCTCTGAACTATGAGTGTGTGCCCAGGGACTGGAGGGAAGCACATGTGGTACCTTTCCATAAAAGTGGGCCCAAGGATAAACTGGGAAATTACAGACTGGTGAGCTTTACTGCAATTGTGGGAAAACCGATGGAGGCAATCTTCAAGGAAAGGCTGGTGCAATTTCTTGAGGATAACAATCTCCAGGACAACAGGCAACATGGGTTTGTCTCAGGGAGATCCTGCCAGATGAACTTGGTTGATTTTTACAACTGGGTTATGAGGGCACTGGACAGAGGACATGCGTTGGATGTCCTGTACCTTGATTCCAGCAATGCCTTTGACTCAGCGCCACATGATAGGCTGACCTGTAAGTTGAAGAGTCTGGGAGCAGGAAGGAAACTGGTCAGATGGGTCAAGAACTGACTGCAGGGTAGACACTAGAAGGTAGTAGTGGGGAGAGAGGCATCTGAACCCAGGGCAGTAACAAATGGTGTACCACAGGGCTCAATGCTGGGACCAGTTCTGTTTAACATTTTCATAGCCAACATTTATTTATTTAGTGTTTTTGTTGACCAGGTAAGAGCACTAGACAAATCCTGCCTATTTTCAGGCACGACCTGGGGGAGGGGAATACAGATGAATGCCAACTGACCTTGAACCAGATTAAGCTGTTAGTGGTATTTTTAGTGAATGACGGAAATTTGGCCAGGACACTGGGGAAATTCCCCTACTCTGTTGGGGACAGCAGAGGGCGTTTTGTCATTCTGAGAGGATGGCAGACTGTGTTGGGAGTGAGAAGGAGCAGGAGGTGCGGACTGCAGCTCCGCAGGATGTTTCGAATGAATTTGAAAGACAGGTTTTGCCTGCTACAACATTGTCGACACAGGAGAACTATGGAGTTATGCAGGCGACTGAGCGTGCAGACGGGAGAAATCTTTCATTTACGGAGCCTATGCATGTGGCATCTGAAATTGGAAAAGTCAGAGATTTGGAGCTTTCTACAAGCGTTTTGCCTACGGCTGCAATCTGCACTGAAGCATCCGTGAGGGTGCATGATGAGGCAACTGACGTGCATCCCATCATCGCTACAGCTGACACAGAGAATGCGGAAGTGTCAGCATCTGAGAAGCCGGCAAGGAGTTCTAGAGATGGGCGGTCGGCTGTGGAGACAACCACGGAGTGATCCGAGGAGTCTGCTTTGTCGCAGACAGGCTGTATACAGCAGCCGGATGGTCGGTGGGTTCTGGACCTAAATTGGCTGATGTTTTCACCGGAGGAACCGGGGCTGCCACGGACTGTTTCTAAAGATCATAGCAAAATTGCTTTTGCAGGTCAGACTCTGTCTTGTATGGCCCATATTGAGACTGTAGAACTGGAGCTTGATTTACAGGTTGCCCCCTCACCTGATGGTCATATTTTGCACTCTCCTCCACAGTCACCTAAGGGTCAGAACTTAAGAAGGGATTCACGTTTCTTGAACTTATTTAAACATAATAAACTAGAACAAGCCCGGAGAAGAAATGCGGTCTGACTCAGGTATAGAGGAGGGTTACTTGAACACCCAGGCAGGGTGTACGTTGCCAGAAAACTATTGATGGACTCTATGCAATTTTTGCCTACAGACATTTATGCCTTAATCAACATACGGGGGGAAGACACGTTTGATGTCAGTTTTAAACATTTTTCAGGATTAGATAAATTTTGGCAAAAATATGAGTGTTGTAAATCTCTGCCCTTGTGGTTACCTTTCTGGGCAATACCAATCACTAAACCTTTACTTAAAACTATCAACATCATGTTTAGAAATGAGGGGGTGAATGTTGGGGATATTCAATACTGGTTGCAACATAAATGTACAGTTTTGGGTCCTCCTGAACCCATACTAGATACTGAGGGGATTTGGACTGGGGCCTGGCGTTTTAAGGTTAAATTGCATATTACAAATAATGAAGTTGTGCATGTCCCAAATAGCTTCTTTCTGGGTAAAGACGGAGGGGTTTGTTTCTACCCTGGTCAACCTAAGGCCTGCTATCGTTGTGGTAGCCACCGTCATTTAAGTAGTGCGTGTGATAAAGTCAAATACGCACTTTGTGGGGAATTTGACCATGATAGCGAAGTTTGCCGAAATGTTTTTAAGTGTAATCTCTGTGATGAAGCTGGCCATGCATATCATCAATGCCTGTGGGCAGGCCAGAATAGGCAGGGTGGCCCAAATAAGGAGGAGTTAATAAACCAGGCCCAAGGCAGATATCAGCCTCGGGCAGCCACTCCCGCACACAGGGAATCAGACTTTATAAACCAGCCTGGACAGGACAAGGTTCAGGATATGCTCCCTACCAATCAGCAACCTGCAGCTGAAGTAACTGAACAACCAGAACCCTTCGTTCAAAACCGGCCAGTGGTTTCAGTGGAGAATCCTCCTCTTGGTAAGAGATCTATTTCACCTGTTTACAACCACCTCCAGAGGGCCCGTTAGTGGTAGCTTCTGCGGACACTGATTTTCAGACCCCTAGAAGGGTTACTCGGGCAAGTAGTCGCCAGATTGGGGTGGTGGGGGCTTGCCCTACTCAAAATTCCTTTCAGCTTTTAGCAGATGTGGAGGGGGAGTCGGGTCCAGATATAGCGAGACTGGATGGACATTCAGAGATGGAGGTGGAAGATAAGGGTGGAACAGACCTTTTAGATGTTAAAAAAAAAGAAAGGGAAAAAACGGAAACAAGATAAACCTTGAAGTTCAGCATTCTATTCTTTATGGCCTGCTTAAAGATGATATCTATTAACTGCTGTAGTATAAAAAACTACAAGAGACGTTTAATTTGTTTTCAGCAGTGCAGAGATTTATAGGTAGATATCATCTTTGTGCAGGAAACTCACTTAACCTCCTTAGCTGAGGTGGCCCAAGTTAAAAATCATGGTGGGGAGGGCCCTCCTTTTGGTCCTTTGGGTCAGATTCAGCAGATGGCCTAGGAATTATTTTTTCGCATCCCTCTATGCAAGTTACAAGGCTGGTGGATATTCTGCCAGGTAGAGCTTTACTTTTGGATTGTTTTGTTCATGGGTTTTGCCCTAGATTGATAAATACCTATGCACCTCAAGTAAAAACTGCTAGGATTGATTTGTTTCAACATATCAAACCTTATTTATTTACTTCCAAGCATGTGGTTTGGGAAGGGGATATGAATTGTAGTCTTGATGTCCGTATAAAGGATACGGTGCAGCAGAAAAAGTATTGTGATTCACATGCACTTTCTCAAACAGTGGCCGTGGCTAATTTGAGGGACGTCTATAGGGTGCTTCATGTGTCAGATGGTTTCACCTATAGAAGGGCTTCCTTTCAAACCAGGATTGATTATCTTTTTCTTTCTCAGTATTTAATAACTCAAGATTGTTTTGTACAGCATTGTGATTTTCCAGACCATAATTTTCTATATTGTATGGTTGGGCTTCATCAGATCCCTACTGTTTTTCCTGCTATACATAGACTATGAAAGTTAAATTCACAGCTATTGTATGATGCTCTCTTTCTAGACCAACTTCGTTTTTTTCTAAATCTTAGAAAATCTGTTTCGGATTTTTGTGAAAATTGGGTATCCTGGTGGTCGGATACCAAACTTGCTATTAAGGATTTTTTTGTCACTTCAGGAAAAAAAAAGGTTTATCTGATTATTTACAATACTTAGATTATAGAAATCAATATTATAAATTGCAGTCCCATCCGAGGGTAGCGGACTTAGAAATTCAAACGCAATTAGGGGTTATACAGAAAAAGATGAAACACTATCAATATGAGAGAGCAGTTTCTATACATGCAGAATTAAAGTTTGGGACCCAACAACAACCATTTAAAGATCCGTCTGTCGCCTGCAAACAAAAATTGGATAAAAATATCATGACGTGTCTTCGTAATTCTACAGGCCAACTGAAGACGTCACTAGCAGAAATGCTAGATATTGTGGAACAACATGTAGCCTCGGTCTTTAGTACCAGGTTTTCTCCAACAGTCTCGTGGGAAGATGTTCTTCATTTTCCAATTCCCCGAATTTCCCAGTTGGAAGCAGATGAATTGCAAGAACCTATTTCCCCTTCAGAAGTTCTAGCAGTGATTAGTGCGCTCCGACCAGGGGTTTCACCTGGAACTGATGGGCTTACAAATGAATTCTATAAAACCTTTAAAGAAGACATGAGTGTCATTTTAGCTGGAGTATATAATGATATTTTACAGTTTGGTTTCAGGGATACAAAGTTTAATCTTGCACTTCTCACCTTTATTCATAAAAAAGGGGATCATACTGTTTTGGAAAATTGGAGACCTATCAGTCTATTGAACACAGACTACAAAATTATTTCTACTTTACTGTGTGAGAGGCTTCAAATTGTTGCACAAGGGGTGCTCCACCCGGCACAAACTTGCTCTATTCCCCATCGTTCTATTCAACAAAATTTAAAATTTCTTAGAGATATTTGTGAATTTGGTGCTCAAAAAAAATTATCGGGTTTTATTTTAGCTCTTGATCAGTCAAAAGCTTTTGATAAAGTTTCTCATTCTTTTTTATTTCAAGTTTTAGAAAAGTATGGGATTCCTCGACCCTTTCTTAATTATATTGGTATACTGTACTTTCAAGTACATTCTTGCCCGTTAATTAATAATCTTTTAGGTAAAGAAATTGAGTTAATGCAAGGTGTTAGACAAGGATGTCCTATTAGCCCGCTGTTATACTCTTTTGTGTTGGACCCTCTTTTAAGAGAAATTGAACATAATAGAGCTATTCGGGGTATGTCTCCATCTTATACCATACCGGCCCAAAAAATCTCGGCATATGCAGATGATTTATGTTTATTGGTAGCAGATGTCCATCCAGGGGTTGAGGCGCTAAGGGTTATTGAACATTTCTCAGCCTTAAATGGAACTAGGTTGAACTATGATAAATGTGGGTGCATGGCTGTAGGCAGGACCCCAACAGTTAGTGATATTGGAGGAATTCCAGTTGCAAATTCCCTTACTATTTTAGGACTTCTTTTTGGGGATGGGGATCTGGCTCACTTAAATTGGGAAAAGTACCTAGCCGTCGGTGAAAATAAGGTACAGCAATGGAAAACTTGGTTTTTTGTAAAAAAAAACGGGTGTTGGTGATAAAGAAATTTCTATTACCTGTTTTTTTACAAGTGTGCTCAGTTTTTCCAGTACCAATTTCTTTGGAAACCAGATTATATAGTTGTTTTTTTCAAATGGTATGGGGCAGTCAGTTAAATCCCATTAAACAAGCTTTTACATATTTAAAAGTCTGTCAAGGAGGTTTGGGGATGATAAATCCTATAGTTTTTTTAAACTCCTTTTTAATGATAGCCTCATTTCAAGATAACATTTTGCCTCAGGACCACCCATGGTCTGCATGGACTCAGCTTTTATTTTATCTATTTTTGAGCCAATGGGAGGATGGGGGTATACCTAAACAAAATATGAAAGGTGCTGTACCTTCATATGCAGACTCTGCAGTGTGGAAACTAAGGGAATGGAAATTGGGTAAAGCACAATCACATGAGGTTTCCCGGAAAGAATTTTATGCTGAACTTATGGGTAATATTTTCTATGCTTAAATAGATTTTCCTTTTTGTGTTCCTACTAAACTTTCTCGGGCTTTATGCCTTTTAAAGGATCATAGGGTGCCGCCCCAAATGTGGGATGTCCAATGGCTCAGTTGTCATGGTAATTTGGGCGTCCGGGGAAATTTAAAGCATAAGCCCATTTCTGATGGATTTTGCATTCGACCTGAATGTACTGATCAAGTAGAAACTCTAGAACATTTTTTTCTGTCACGTCCGCATACGGTCACATTTTGGTCAGATTTGGCCTCACGATGGCAATGGGGTATTGTACACCACATTTCATATCAGAGTCTGGTTCTAGGGGATTACTCTGGGTTTTTAGAGAGGTACCATTCCAGTACGCTTACTTTGATTGTTGCCTGTATTAAATATTACTTATGGCAAGCCAGATGTCAGTTTTCTTTGAAACATACTATCCTTCCTAACATTGTTGTGCTAAAACGTATTGAACAAGCTTTAATTAAACAAAAGATTTTGGAGCACAAATCTTTAGATAACCGAGTGTTTCTCGGCTTTTAGAAACATATTAACTGGCTAACTTGATTTTTGTGATATTGTTTTTTCTTTTATTACCTGTTAATTATGATAGAGATTTTTTTTTTTTTACCAAATGAAACTTGACACTGTTTGTTTATCTGAATTAACTATGTTTTCTTAACCTTTTTTTGACTGGATGGCCCTATGTATTTTCTTTTCTGATGTATGGTCTATTTTCTAGTAAAAATTCCCCTACTCTTTTTTTGATAAGTGCCATGGGATCTTTAACATCCACCTGAACTACCACCAATCCAGGCAGATGGGACCTCGGTTTAACGTCTCATCCGAAAGACGGCACCTCAGAAGTGCAGCACCCCTCTCATGCTGTACTACGGTGTCAGTACTGGGATAGTAACCCAAGTGCCAGATGTGGGAACTGAACCCACAGCCCTCTGATCTCCTGGCCTCAGAGGCAAGTGTGCTACCTGCTGAGCCACTGACAACACTGCAGTAAGGATTAAGAGCAAGATCAGTCTCTTTGCAGATGACACAAAGATTTGTGCCGAGGTAGATGGGGAGGAGCAAAAGTACTTCAGGAGGATTTAGCAAAACTGGAGGAATGGTCCCACACTTGGCAGCTTGGGTTCAATGCCAAGAAGTGCAAGGTGATGCATTTAGAAAGCAAGAACCCAGGATACAATTACTGGCTGGAGGGTGTCCCATTAACAAAATCCAGGGAGGAGAAGGTTCTGGGAGTGCTGGTAACCGGGGAGATGAACCACTCTGCTCAGTGCAGGAAGGCAGCAGCGAAGGCAAACAGGATGCTAGGGTGCAGAGCAAGGGGGATTACTTCTAGGAGTGGGGAAGTCATCTTGCCCCTGTACAGGTCCCTGGCGAGACTGCACCTAGAGTACTGCATGCAGTTCTGGTGCCCCTACTTGAAAAGGGACATCAAACTACTGGAGGGGGTACAGCGCAGGGCAACAAAAATGATCCTGGGGTTGGGGGACAGACCATAAGAGGAGAAACTGAGAGAGCTCAATATATATATATATATATATACCCTGGAGGAAAGAAGGAAGAGAGGGTATATGATTGAGACCTTCAAGTACCTGAAGGGTTTGAACAAAGCAGACACCAGATGTATGTTCAATCTGAAGGGTGGAAGGAAAACCAGGGGATACTCTATGAAGTTGAAAGGGGGCAGGTTCAAGAGGGAACCAAGGAGGCACTATTTCACAGAAAGGGTGGTTGCAGGGTGGAACGCTCTGCCAGAGAAAATCGTAGCACTTCAGAGTGTTGGGGGCTTCAAGAGGGGGTGGGACAGATTCAAGGGGAGGATACAAATCGGGATGGGGTGGGAGATGGGGGGAAGGCATATGAGGGAGGGGTGGCAGCTGCAGTCTAATGGACTGAAGTGCTGCACACTCGAGCAGACTAGATAAACTGAATGCCTGTATCTGCTGGCAATTTCATATGTTCATTATTTCAGTGGTCCTCTGCTACACTGCAGTTCACTGCTGATACCTCTTCTTCTCCTCTAGTCCAGAAGTGCACTGTAAAATCATAATGAATTTCTGAAGCTGTCCTATCTGCCCCGAGCTAGTTTCCAACATACTTCTTTTTCTTTCTCCTGCCTCATGAGCCCACTTTTAGTAGCCTGGTACAAGGAAAACTTAAGAGCCTTTAGTCATATCCCTCTATTTGCCCTCGCACCTCCCCTTCTTCTTACTTCCCCCACCTTCATTCTCATAGCTCCCTTTCCCCTCACCCAGTTCTCCTATCTCTCCTCTACCCTCCCCTCTCCCCCGTTTTTGTTCCTTCTTTCTTCCTCCACCAGTTATGCACCCCACCATATCTTTTCTTCTCTGAACTCTACAGCTACCTATCCTACGCCCTCATTGCCCCCTCCCTGTACCCCTTCCTTTCTCCCCAACCCTACTTCACCCTCAGCATCTCCCTCCATCCCCCACCAGTCTATCTCCCCCCTCCCCACACATACCCGATCCTATATTCCCCACCCACCTCTGCTCTTCCCTCTCTCCAAGCTCCTCCTTACTCTCCCCACACACACACTCCCTGGTCATCTCACTTCCTACTCCCTCAACCTCGAGTTCCTCTACTATCTTTCCTTCTTACCTCCTGCTTACTCCTGCCACACTTGCTTTGTTAGAAAACACAGACCTATACTACCTTTTCTTCCTCCTCCTCCTCCTCACAAGTGATATTCATTTTAAATCCTGGCCCCCCACCTCCCTCATGCTACCCTCCCTGAAGGTCTTAGGATTTATTTTATTGCCAGAAGCCTGATCCCAAAGCTAGAAGCTGTCAGGGTCTGGGTCTCCCAATACTCACCTGACCTTCTCTGTATCTCAGAGACATGGCTTTCCTCATGAATCCATGACTCCCAAATAGCCCTCCTGGAGTACCAGCTATTCTACCAAGATCGTGGCAAGCATGGTGGTGGAGTGCCCATCAACACCCAGCACAATCTGCCCTGCCCCCTTCCCCTGAGTGAGTCTCGCCCCTCCTCACACAAACTTCTTGTGATCACCCAGAAGCTCCCCTATTAATCTCCCGCTCTTTGTAGCTGTGCTTTATGCCTCCCCCAATCCCCTCCCCATTAATAGACACTATAGCCCCAATAATCACCCATTCCTCTTCGGGTGAGCTCCTTATACTGGGGGACTTCAAACAAAACTGGATCTATCCTGCTCTCAATCACTTCACAGAGAAAATAGAGATTCTTAACCTCTGTCAGCTAATTAAGGAGCCCACCGGGCTAAAATCCCAGTCCCCAAAGCACTCGCTCTTAGCTGGGTGGTCTCCTCCCACCCCCCTTCAGATTGCCCCAGCAGGTTTACTTACTGATGTTTTTAGCAACCACCAAATCGCCTACTGTACACGTAAAATACATATGCCCCACTCCCCCTAACTACTGCTGGTTCAGGTCCTACAGATCACTTAACATTGGAACCCTACTTCAGGACCTTCGCTTGGCAAACTGGTTTCTAATGTACATGGCATCTGACATTGATACTGTCTTTTCCTTATTCTGCCATTTCCATCTAAAAAGCATTAAACTCCACGCTCCCCTCAAGAGGTGTACAGTTAAGCAATCCCACCATCCCTGGATCTTGGCAGAACTCATTCACCTCTGCAAGTCTCTCGACTTTTCGCATGGGCCTTTTTCAAATCCTCGCTATCCCCTTCAGACCTACATACCTATAGATTCTTACAAAATGCCTACACCAAAGCCATCACAGCAGGAAAAGCAATGTATTTCAAATTAATGCTTCAACAAAATCTTAACTCCCTGCTAATGTCTAGCATACTCTCCACTCCCTTTTTGACCCACCAGCCAAACCCTCTCCTCCCACCCTAACCATTGATGAGTCACCTGCCTCTGACCCTGTCTCAGTGGCCTCTCTTCTTAACTCCTTTTTCATCACCTGTGTCATCCCCCTACCACCCCGACCTCCCCTGCCCCTTTGCTTCCCCCTCTACCCAGAGCTTCTCCTTCTCTCCTATCTCCAGACTAGAAGTATACCATGACATTCTCTTGTTAAAACACTGAAAATCAAGTCCAGATGGTCTAGACCTTTACCTTCTCCACATCTCCACCCCTGCCATCACACTTCCTCTCAACCACCTACTTAACCTCTCTTTCAGCCTCTGTGCTGTTCCCTAGGCTTGGAAGAATTCCAATGTGATTCCCCTTCACAAAGGGGGTTACCCCTCCTTTTCCAGAAACTACAGACCCATATTGCTCCTTCCATCCCTGGGTAAGCTGCAAGAATTCCTGGTGTTCTCCCGCCTTACTGTGTTTCTTAATTCCTCTGAGTTTCTATCTTCTTTTCAATGTGACTTCCAGACTAACCACTCAACCACAACCTCCCTCCTTTGTGTTACAAACTCTACCATCACCAGCATGGATCAAAGTCACATAATTGCAGCCATCCTCAATCACCTGGCTAAGGCCTTCAATTCTGTGTCTCACCCCCTACTCCTCAACAAGCTCAGTTCTGCCAGTCTCTCAGCCTCCTCGATCAACCGGTTCAGCTCTTACCTCTCCGGTTGTACACAATATGTCCCTGCTGGTGACGCCCTTCCCCACCTTCCCATCCAAGTAGGTGTCCCTCAAGGCTTCATCCTTGGCCCTGTCCTCTTTTCCATCTTCCTCAATGACCTCTCCTCTGCCTGTTCCTTCTACAATATACATATGTAAATGAATGATACCATCCTCTATACCTCAGGCCCCTCTGTTTCAGTCATCGAAGCTCAGCTACAATCTGACTTCGAATCATTCCTTCACTGGTTCCAAGCTAACCACCTCAAAGTCAATACTAAGAAGACTATGTCAATGGTTTTTGGAACCCCTCAAAAATTAGCAACATTCTCTACTCCTCTATCCTTCACCACACTCAATGCTACCATCCTTGATGAGATCCAGTCTTTTAAATACCTTGGCGTCTGGCATAAATCAATCAGTCAATCAAATCTTTAGTTACCCAGGTGGAACACCATTGAGAAAAAATCATTTTTGAGGTGGACCTGGACAATATACATATTCAGTACACATACATACATACAATACAATACACATATTCAGTACACATACATATGTTCATAATTATACAAATTCAGTACACATAATTAAAATAAAATACAGTACATACATGTTCAAGTACAGTTCATATTGTAACCTGTACACACTTTATACATGAGAGAACACATGGTCAGTAATACCCACATCAGTATATACAGAGGGACAGGCTCCAACTCGGGAATATGACAGGGGTCAATGTACTAGAATAACTCAGGCAGTCAAAATAGTGCTGAAGTAACACAGGCTGGTACCTAGGGAAGCATATACATTAAGATGGAGTTTGATGGAATCCTTGAGAGAGAGGAACAGATGGTAAGAACAAAGGATAATATTGGGGGGTATGCTTGGAGCATACATAAGGGGGAGAGGGAGGGCAGATCAAGGATACTTAAAGAGGAAGAGGAGCAGTACAACAAGCCGCTGAAAATAATGGACAAGTGCAACCATAGGGGGAATATTCACCAGCTCCATGGTGAAACACCTGTTGTACTTTTTAGGTACCTATAGGGAGGGAGGAGGAAAGGGGGTTTGGTGGACAGCAGATGCCAAGCGGGTTCAGAAATACTGAAACATGACGACATGGCACTGATCAGGAGAAACAGTTACCTGACTCCTTGACAGAGCGTACTTACAGCATTTTGAATGCAGAGAAGTTTATAGGATAGACCATTTTCAAGGATTTTTGCAGATTTTTCCATAGCAGGGGTAGCACGTAGCTTATAGATGATCTACCGAAGTGTGATTTGACCTTGGGTACAGTAAGTGAGATACAAGAGGCACTTCTCAGAGCATACATACTTACCATACTCAGTGGCAGACAGTCCGATATGTATTGAGGTAGCTTTTTAATGATAACTCTGTACGTCCAAAGAGTGGTGTTTTTCTGCCTTCTGTAGGTAAGAGAAGGCCATCCTACTATGGCATATAGAGCACAATGGTGCATAGAATATGGGGCACCAGTGATGACTCTTATGGTTCTATGGTATAGTGTATCTAGCATGGCTAGTGCAGAAGCAGGACCTTGGCCGTACAAAAAGTCGGCACAGTCCAACAATGAAAAGAATGTGTTGAGTACTTGTCTCTTCTTGGTGTCCTGGGTGAGAGATTTTTTATTCTGTAAAAGAGGCCTAGCCTCTGTCTGAGCTTTTTCATCAGCTCCTCAGTATGCTCGAGGAAAGAGAGCTTGTAGTTGATCCAAACTCCCAGGTATTTAAATTTGGTTACAAACTCTAATGGCTCTCCTAAGAGTGGGGAATGGGTCCTACAAAAGCATGGTTGTTAGCATTAATAAAACGTGAGAAAAACATAGCCTTCATTTTTTTTTCATTCAAGAGTAGTTTCTGGTTCAGTAGTTGTAGTTGCAACTGATGAAACTCCTGCTGAAGATCCATGCTTGCTGCTTCGGGGGTAGGTCTGTCAATGTAGAGTACCATATCATCAGCAAATAGATGAATGTTGGCAGATTTGATTCCTACATCAATTCCATTAATATAAATCACAAATAATAGTGGACCCAGAATAGAGCCTTGTGGTACACCCCTCAATAGTGATCTCAGTGGTGAGAATTCCCTTTCAGCTTTTACATGTTGCTGACGTCCCAGTAGGTAGTTTGAGAACCATCTCAGGGAGGGGTATCCATGCCAATATCATGGAGGGATACCAAAAGCAATTAGTGGTCAAGAGAATCAAATGTTTTGCTTAGGTCCAGGAATACTGCGCACACAAAGTTCTTGGAGTCCAGGGCCTCCTGGTAGTCATTTGTAGCCTTTGCAAGGGCTGAAATTGTGCTATGGCTTGGCCAAAATCCTGATTGCAGAGGGTTTAGCAGGTTTGTGGATTCTAAGTAGCTTTTAAATTGAGTACTTACTATTTTTTCTAGCATCTTGGATAGGAAAGGGAGTAAGAAAGTTGGCCTGTAGTTGTTGAGATCACTAGGGTCTTCAGATTTGAATAAGGGAATCACGTTGGCAGTTTTCCATATGGGAGGGATTTCACCGTGCAGGAGAAATAGATTGAAGAGGTGTGTGATTAGCATGGCCAGGGTTTGGAAACTAATTTTTAGGAAAAATGGATCTATGCAGTCTGCCCCAGCTCTCTTCCTGGTATCCAAGTGTAGGAGTAGGTCTTCAACCTTCTTCAGTGTTTCACATTTTAAGGAGAACACTGTATCTGTGACTGGAGCTACTGGGTCTTGTACCCCAAATTGGGAACTAAGGGTATTGGCGGGTGAGGTATCGAAGGCTTACCCTGCGGTAGTGAAATGATTATTGAGCTGGTCAAGGATTAGTTGTTTATCTGTCAGTAAGATGCCATCCTTGGATATTTTTACTGGTAAAGAGTTGGAGGACACATGACCTTCAATCTCCTTAAGGGTTTTCCAGAATTTAGCAGAACACCTGGAAGAGGCATCAAGTTCTGCCCGGTAATAACTATTTTATTTATTTATACAGAGATTGGAAAGTACCTTTGAGTCAGAGACTCATTTACAAAGGTTCCACGTCACATATATTAAATAGTACAGAGTTAAGGTTACACGTTGTTTATATAGAACAATACAGAGATAAGGCTCAAGGTTAGGTCCCAGTAGACTTATGGATGCAAGAGGAGCATCTAGTAGGAAGGAAAGAGAGAAAAGGAAAGCAATAGAAAAGGGGGGTGCCAGCCATAGACTGTTGTCAGGAGGGAGGATACATGTGACAGGGTCAGTAGCAGTCACAGCAGTTTAAGGACTGGAGGTGGCCCTTAAGGCGGGTTTTGAAGAGGCCAATAGAATTTGGGGTTGCAATGAAGTTGGGTAGGTCATTCATCCAGGTGGGGTCGTTGAGCTGAAAGACCTTTGCTATTGGGAATGCAGCATCAGAAACTGAGAAGTGCTTGCTGGAGCTCACGAGTTACACTTTGGAGGTTGTAGACCGATAGATTAGGGTAGTGAGACCCAGAGGGGAAAGACTTAGGGTGCTTTTTTTGGCCATAAGTCAGGTGTGGAATTTGATCCTATTGTCAAGGTTAAGCCAGTTTGTGGAGTTATATAGTGAGCAGGTGTATGTGAGGCGGTCGCAGCCCAGTACAAGTTGACAGGTTTTGTTGAAGGAGCGACGTAGCCCATTTAGGGTCGTGGTGGTGGCAGCACTATAAATTGGGATAGTCCGAAGGAATCAGACTTGGCCTCCCTGACCAATTTAGTACAATGATTCCTAGCTCTCCTAAATGAAGTCCAATCTGCTGGAAGCTTGGATTTCTGGACATTTTTCCAGAGTAAGTCTCTATTAAGTAAGGTAGCCTTAAATTCTGCCATGAACCACGGGCATGATTTTTTTTGTGCGGTTTTTAACCATGGGTGCATGCTTTTCTAGGGTCCTGAGCACAATTTCCTGGAAAATATCATATACCACGTTTACTGATTTGCTAGATAGAAGTCCTGCCATCTTAAAGAGTTCTGCAAGTCAGATATAAATGCACAAGGGTCAAAGATACGGAGACTCCTTTTAATAGTGAATTTGGACATAGAGGCTGTTTTTGTGATGGATCTCCCACAGGCAAAGAAGCAGTAGTCACTGAAGTCAGAGAAAAATACACCAGCATGAGAGAATAGGTGTGGTTTATTTACTAGGATAAGGTCCAGCAGTGTACCATTATTTAGATTCTTTTTGTTGGGGGCATTACTTCTGTTATAAGTTGGGATAGTTTGAAGGAGTCACAAAGGTTTTTGAGTGGTTTGGAGATACTGGAGCACCAGTCCAGGTTAAGGTCACCCAATATGATAAATTCAGAGGACACGCACCCTAATATACTGTTTAAATGATCTAATAGTAGCAGTCCAGTCTATGGGAGCCTGTAACATCCTACAACACAGAATGAGACAGATGGGGAGAGCTCAGCTTTGAGGGTTAGACTTTCATATTCTTTAGGAATAGAGGTTGAGTTAACAACAGAGGCTTAAAACTTATCAAGGAGAGAGATGGCAACCCCTCCACCTCTTGTTTGTCTATCAGTTCTGAAAATGTTATAGGATGGAATATTCACCTCATAGTCTGTTGTGCCAGGTCTAAGACAGCACTCAGAGACCACCAGGACATCTGGCTTAGTATGAAAAATCCAGGCCTGTAAAGAAAAAAATTTCTTTAATAGGCTGCATGCACTGACATGCATGAAACTCACACCTCTGCTATCAGCCATTTCTGCAGGAGATGAGATGGCCACTGAGGGGGGGGCCGTGGTTTAGCCTGATGTTGCCAGAACACAATAGCAGCAGTAGCAAGAGTTTTATGATATCCCCTAGACGTAGTCTATGGACTCTAACCCATTCCTGTTTGCATGGATATTCAAGTACATTGGGAGGATTGCTAAGGTGGAAACCAAGGGAGTATAACATTGAACAGACCATAACCCTAGCTGAAAAAAGCAGGGAGAGCTTGGGAGCTGAAGATGATGAAGGAGTCAGGCACTCTTTGTGCCTCCATGACTGGGTTCCAGTCCACCAGGGTATTTGCACTAGAGGCTCCAGTTTGGTTAACTGAATTATCCAGGAACAGAATTTAGAGGTGCCATGTGTACCCAAACAGTCCACAGTAGTATGATGTTCGTATGCATTGTTAGGGTGCTGCAAATGAATGTTATGCATTTCAAGAGTACATATTATGAGAAGACAGGGCAGCAAATATCTGGCCATTATAATTTAACTGTATCACAGAGTTGACTGTGACCTATAGTTCTGCCTAAATCAGTCAGCAGGAACAAGAGTGCAAGGATACTACTGACAGATTTGAATACCTGCAATGTGGAAGGAGTGCAATGATGTTGTTAACATTAAACCAGATGCCTGCAGTGTGGAAGAGGGTGAGTCTTGGAAGTATTAGAGCCTTGCAGATTGTGTGGGAAAGGTGTGACCCTTTAAGTAAATGAGCAGCAGGTGGTTTGGAGGTAATGCAAGCACACAGCTTGAGAAGTGGGGTATGCTCCTTTAAATAACAGCACAACAGAGCTGCAAGAATAAATGCCCAATGAAGCGGTTCTTCCTATGAAGTGGAAGGAGCCAATGTGTATTTAAGGTGACCTAGGGAGGGGGTGGGGGTGGGCCAAAATAGGTAGAATCTATGGCCAAAAGCAATAGAAAAGTCACAGAGAAGAGCCCAAGACATCCAGCAAGTGCTGCAGCCAATCAGAGCCAGGCTGCTGCAGCACTCACTAATGGGCTTTGGGCTCTGGGATTCAGCAGCTGGGAGTCAATCGAATTCATGGTTTAAGAGCCGGAGTCTTGCTGCTGTACTTGGGCTTAGATATGTGGACAGGTCCTCAGTCAATGTGGTCGAAGTTCAGGGTCTGCCCGACGGCTTCCTCCCATGTGGTCATGAGGGCAGAGATGGCCCTGAGGGGCTGGCTTCACCTGGCTTAGATATGGGGAGAGATCCTCAGTCAATGTAGCCAAACTTCAGTGTCCAGCCGACAGCTTCCTCCCACCAGTCGTGGGGGCAGAGATGGCCCTGAGGAGCAGGCTTTACCTGGTCTTGGATATGGGGACACAACTTCATGTAACCCCCTACAAATGGGGGTTCCTAAAAAGCCTCATAGGAGCTTGCCTAAGTGCTCCCAGCCTGAATGGTATTCAGCATTTCAGCCATTTATCTGTGAGTGCTTTTAGAGCCTCTGGTACTGTCTCTTTATGAGCTGTTTGCTTGCAGACTTAATTAGTATGTATGGGGGGACTGTGTATTTAATGCTCGAATCCTGCCTGAGCTGCTGTCAAATCATTCCGTTTTTGCAGTCGCTAAGAGTGCAAAGGGAGCCCATCTGAAAGCTGTAACAGTTTGCCTGTAATTATTTAAAGCATTAGCAAAATTGTAGTTTGTCTAACCTGCCTTTATTGCAGCTGGGACTCTCTGTGTGTTACCTCTCCATTTTGGACCTAAACTGTTGTGCTGGGCCAGTTGGGTTAAGGGAGCCCTTAAATGGAGCCTGTGAACGAATCAGAACTTGGACTCTTAATCTGAGCCAGCCACAAGGGGATTGTATGGGCAGTGACTCTGGGAAATGTAGTTTTGACCTTGGCGCCTTTTTCTACCAACAGAGGGATTCTTATTGTGAGTGACAGCTGAATCAGCCAACAGAATAGTGTGGAGCTAAAGGAAATGCCCTGTTCTGTGACTGGAAAGATCAGATTAGTTGTGGCAGTGAAGAGAGAAGGAGCTGTCTGCTTCTGCGGTGTATAGTTTCACGCAGGAAGTGCATGTGAGGCCCTGAGTTTCAGTCTGCAGCCTTTGTGAGTGCCAGTTTGGACTGAATCCAAGTTGTGAGGAGAAAGAAGCACTAGAAGAGTGGAAACCAGGCTCACCCTGTAGAAGACTGAAGAAATTGCTGAACCACGCTCGGTCTGTCAGGAACTGAAGCTGCTGTGTGTGCTCCCAGGTATTTTGCGATTGGGATCGAGGAGCAGCCTGCCTGGTATAGTACTTTCCTTTTACATATAAATATGCATAGGGCTTGTGGGGAATCGCTATTTCAGATCCCCTGTACAGTGAATTGTGTGCTGAAGCTGGAAGTAAACCCCAGCTTAATTCGAACTACATCCTTTTGCTATTAGCTGCAGTGGGTCCAGTCACAAGGACCTTTTCTCCATGCCGTCTTCTTCTGGCAATCCAGAAGGGCATTCTCTATCCGATCCTCAGCTTGGGTATTGTGAGTACAAATCAGGCTAGCTCCCTGCCATCTGTTTATCAAATTGCAAGTGTGTCATCTAATTATCGCTGTTTCATTTCTTCACGAACTGAGCCATCCGGCTCCGGTTTACAATTGGGTAGTGTGCATATATTTTCTTCTATAGGGCCCTATCGATCTGCACCTGCCGTCCAACCCCGGGCAATGGACCTGGCTAGCCCTCCTCCCAATCTGGGTACCCAGTGTGTGACTTTTCAGACCCTGTATGTGTGCACAGTACTGTGATTTAATGCCATCAATTAACCTGATTCCTCCCCTTCCCTCCCCTCCTGTGTTACTGTCCCCTAAATAAATCAGATTTGTTGTTGTTGTACTATATACTGTCTGTGGTGTTGGTGCTTATGGAAACAGTATTGTATTTTGCTGTGCATGTTGTTTAATCTTATTTTACAGGGGATCCTCAGAGATGTGCTGCAGGATCCGTCTCGAGGGTAAGTGGCACCTTATGAGTGAACAGTATATATATATGTGGGGTATTGGGACTGTAACTCCTGTGTACTGTGCGAGCCACTAGAGGGAATAAAAGGGGATCTCAGTGTCCCAGAGGGCTGTGACCAAGCTAGTCTAACCACTACAAACCCTGACCTCTGGGTGGAGGCACCTGCCATAGAGCCTAGGCCCCTCAACCTGTCAGTAGTCAATCAAGCAAGGGTAGTAGCCCTTGGGATAGCGCCATCTGGGGTTTACACTCAGTCGATGAGGTCAAAGTTCAGGGTCCAGCCGACGGCTTCCTCCCACCGGTTGCGGGGGGCAGAGATGGCCCTGAATGGGCTGGCTTCACCTGGGCATAGATACAGGGACAGGTCCTCAGTCGATGCAGCTGAAGTTCAGAGTCCAGCCGATGACTTCCTCCCGTCAGTGGCGGAGGCACAGTTGGCCCTGAGGGGCTGGCTTTACCTGCATGACAACCGGCTTAATTTTTCTGCCCACATGGATTATCTTCACTCAGAGCTCCATCCCAAACTGGGAGCCTTATACAGAAATAATAATTCACTCTCCCTGCCAGTCCTCCACGGACTCCTCACCAAAATGATTCTCCCCTTGTTTGACTATGTCAACGTTTTCTATGAAACCACCCAGCCACCTCACTGGCAAAACTGGACACACTTTACAATGCCTTCTGCTTTTTTGCAACTAACGCGCCCCCCCCCCCACACACACACACTCATCACTGCTCTCTCTAGTCCTCCCTCTCTACCCTCTCTTCACCAGCACCATCAGCACCATGGCACCCTATTTATTTCAGAATTCTGATTAGGTCTCTCCCCTCCTATCTCCCTTCTCTCCTCTCTCCATTCTCTCTTCCCTCCTACCCCCTTCTTTAAAGAAATGCCCTCTCCTTCTCCCTTCTCCATCCCACATCCTGTGCATGTCAATCAGCATTCTCCTACCACCTTTCCTCTCTCTGGGGCTCCCTCCCTAACTCCCTTAGGTTATTGCCCTCCCAGTATCGCCTGAAGTGAGCACTCTTCCAATCTGCCCTGCCACCCTTCACTTGCCCCCTCCCCTCCCAATAATCTCCAAAAACTTATCCCCAATTTCCTGCTCTACCTGGATCCAACTGTGCCTTTATTGGCTTTGTTAGTACTTAACACAGTTCAGTTTGTCCCTCTGCTCTGACTGGGATGGCACCCCATAATAACTGTGATCTTATTAAATGTAACATATGAATTGCTTTGTCTTTGCTCCCCAATTTGTACCTTGCCCTGCTTGAAATTCCTATGCTCTATGTTTACCTTATTTATTTGTGATCTGCTACGTTGTTGGACCTTATGTCCTTCTTTTGTAGGTACCACTTTTCTGCACATTATTTGCTAATATGCTTATCTAGTGTACTTTGAATTGTAAATGACCTACTGGACCTTGAATCCTATATCCCCTTTCCCCGGGTCAGCACTAGGTCAGAAGCACAACAACAAAAAAATGCCCCATCCCGAAGAGCGCAGCATAAACAGCTCTGACTTCCGCAGTGGCAGTGCACAATGCCGCTCAATGAAACAGCACCAATGGTAACAGTCAGAAGAAAGCACACCAGTGACCACTATCAAACAAAAAAGCAGCTTGTGCACTGTATTTTTGTGGGGGGCTTTGCCCCCCACATTGCCCCCTTATTAAAATAATCAGCTCCGAGGAGGACGTGGACCTTGGAGTAAAGGGGAAACCTGGGGGTGGGTGGAAGTTTAGATCCAACACAAACCAAAAAAAAGACCTAACTTTGTGTGGGGGACAAAAAATTATCATGTAGCCAAGAACAGAACCTTGGTCTCATGCCGTGCAGGTGCTTGTCAAGCTGCTGGTGCCTTAGAATTCTGCACCACGGGAGCAGCTCAGCCAGCCTGCCTAGTTTTCTTCTACTTCTGCCTTCCTCTTCCTTTCCTTCACAGCCACAGGGGTAATGGTTAGCACTGTTCGCTATTCTACCCCTGTTGCTATTAAGGTACATGTGCTTTAGAACATGCGGTTATAGCAGGTGCGATTATTGTTACGCTGTTATAACCTAGTATGCCCGGGTCGCACCTGGAAATAAGCCGAAGCTCAGTGTGCCTTTTCCAGTCACCAAAACTTTAAATGAATAAATACGTTATCTTTTATTTTGTGTGGGCATCCATGCTCATTTCAGATACTCTGCTTCCATTCAGTGAACTGGGGGTGGAGGGGGAGGCACCTGAGGGTTGGTGGTGGGATCAAATTACTGATTCAGTTGCTGCAGATCTTTCTGTAAATTCAACTTAAAAAAAAAAAACAGCTTCCAGTTCAACTGGCGAAAGGAAAACAGCTGTGTTGCAGCATTCTAAGTTGTGCTGCAGTAGTGACATCTCTACTGCAACACAACATAATGATGTCACTACTGCAGCACAACACAAAGGATCGAGTATGGTTCTCTATACACAGCAAGGCTGATTCTGAATCAAGAGGTTGCACTGGTGACCAGATACCTCAAAAGCGCAGCTTGAGAGTCCCCTGGTTGTCATGGCAACCTTGAAATTGGGACTGAGCCTTGTTTGCTTAGAGAGAACCATATGCAATCTTTTATAGAAACATAAAAGCATAGACTTTGAAGGCAGATAAGAACCACTTGGCCCACCCAGTCAGCCCATTTCCCTACCTATTGGATAAGCTGCAAATCCTAGTTATTCAACAGCTTACTTCTGCCTACCCCTCACCAGATATGCCTTATGTCTGTCCCATGCATTCTTGAATTCCCCCACTGTTTTTGACCTCAGGAAGGCTGCTTCATGCATCCAACCACCCTCTCTGTGCAAAAATACTTCCTCACAATGCCCCTGAGCCATCCCCCCTCTATCTTCCAACTGTGCCCCCTTATTCTTGCATATCTCTTTTTCTGAAATATGCTACCCTCTTGGACTTTGCTGACTCCCTTGAGGTACTTGAAACTCTATCATGTCCCCCGTCTCCCTCCTTTCCTCAAGGGTATACATATTAATCTCCTTTAGTCTCTCTTCGTGTGGCTTACGGTGCAGACCCTACACCATTTTAGTTGCACTCCTCTGGACTGCCTCCATCCTGTCTATGTAGTTGCGGAGATGGGGTCTCCAGAACTGCATGCAGTACTCCAGATGGGGTCTCGCCAGCTGTCTGTACAGAGAGATAACCACCTCCTGTTTTCTACTGGCGATGCCTCTCCCTATGCATCCCAGTATCCCCCAGCCCTCCTTACTGCCTTCTCAAATGGCTTGCCTACCTTTAGGCCATCTGATATGACTACCCAAGGTCCCTTTCCATTTTGTTGTTGTTAGTACCACCCCACTGTGTACTCTTCTCCTGGGTTTTGTTTCCCAGGTGCATTACTTTGCACTTCTTTGCATTGAATCTAAGCTTCCATACTTAGATTCAATGCAAATCTTTTATAGTGTAAGGTTTTCCAGACACATGTACTATTGCAAGTAAGTGGGATTTCAGCATATAATAACCAGAGGAAAAATCTTACTTTAGCCTGCCGAACAGTCTGCACATGTTAACAACTTTACTGGCAGTAGTTTTTAACTGACCCTGGTGCTGACAAGTTGAGAATTGAAGGATTCTGGACAGCAGGTGAGGAGTGGGTAGTGCAGTTAACGTGACAGTTACAATCACCAATGCTGTTTCTGTCAGTTTCAGATTTGGCAATCAGATTCACGGTTCAGTGAGTTAACCTCGTGCTGTACATTCGATGTTGTGCTGCAGTAGTTACACCACTAATGTAGCATACCAGAATGATGTTGTAGCCACTGCAGCAAACAAGAAAATTCCAGTTCTGGATTTCCACTGTCAATTGCATTCCACCACACACTATAAGCATATTTCAGGCATGGGTTTCCATGCATAACCGGTTTCTTCCAGCCACTATAAATAAATAAAAAGCACTGGTGTTCTGACCTGATATCTTCATGTTTGATGATGTATCCAATTCTCTGAGGGTCAGTGTCTCATATGTCAGTGACAAAAGTTGAATGGTAAGGTTCTGAGTCATTTGCCAGGGGATTGAGAGGTTTACAAGATGATACACATGTAAGTTCCAGTATGAGGCACTCGGGCACTTCTGCCCCCACCCACGCTACTTCCCAGCCCACTGCAGACTTCCTGCCAAAGTTATGTGCAGCTCACCAGCAGCTGAGGAAGTAATGCTATGACAAGCGAGCTGTACAGATGGGCCTGCAATAACCAAGTAACAGTGAGGAAGCTGGCACCCCATTCACTGCTGCAAGTAGGCTTGCCATGGGTTTCAGAAGATAGAGGAGAGGGGTGTAAGTTATAAACGGCACTTGTTAATGTGTAAGGGCATTTTTTTCTCCAATCAGCTTAATATACATTAAATACTATAATTGGACATTTTTATGAAAAAAATGTTACAAAAAGGATTAATGCAGTTGTTGTGTCAGTGGCTTAGTAGGAAACATACTCACCTCATGGGTATGAATATCAGATGGCTGTGGGTTCTAGCCCCAAACCAGGTACTTAGGGTAATACCTATACCTGACACTGTAATACAGAATGAGGTGGGTGCTGCACAACTGAGGTATCTTCTTTCAGATAAACTATTAAAATGAGGTCCCTTCTGCATATCTCTGGTTACTGTCCAGGTGGAAGTAAAAGATCCCATGGCAGTTATCGGTGAAGAGTAGGGGAATTTTTTATTTGGTAAGTATAAGAAAGTGAACATAGGATATACTGTACATGCTTTACACAGTTGAACATTTCATAAGACAAACTTTTGCCTATGTAAAGGCTTTCCCATACATTAATAATTATATTCCCTTACATTCATATGTGCCCCCTTCCTTCTAAAGTTCATACATTTACACCAACCCCTCCACCTAGACCATTACATGCCCATGAAAGGTTTCCTAATAACCTTCTTATCTTTCATGGTAGATTAAAAACTAAGTCCATAACGCCCCAGCTGCCATACTACATCATTCTTGGCATAACCATCTAATAAATCAAGGACATTGCCCTCCACCACCAGTTCATAAGCACTGGGGGGAGGTAAACTCACCCTTTCTTTTATGTATATTTGGTCTACTTCTTTTGTAATCTTTTCCAGGAGCCCTGAAATAGGAATTCTCTTTAGTTGTAAACTAAACTGGCATCGTACCTTCCAAATCCACCATTTTATCACTATACAAACTATCTTCAATGTACCTGGATAAAATATTTTCCAATCTGGACTATATTTCCTATAAACCAGCGCTTCGTATGTCATCTCTGCAAATTTTGGGGCATTCCAGCCCTGGGCAATCTTTTCCCACACATCCTTTATATACAATATGGACACTCAAAAAATAAATGTGAGGCAGTATAGTGCAGTGGTCTAAGGCTCTGAGCTGCAAATTTGGTGATATCCAACAGACCAGACCTGGGTTTGAATCCCACAACTTCCACTTGCATACTGTGTGACCCTGAGCAAGTCACTTAACCTCCTTGTGCTCCCAGGTCGCTCCTGTAAAAAAGCTTTCAGCTTAGTGTGCTATACCTGGTTAAACAAATAAATAAATGCTGCACTGTCTCAATTTGTGTAATACAGGTTTCCCTCAGAAAATATCTTTCCTCCATTGTTTTATGATAATGGTTGCCTCTCATATTTAGCTTGCTATGGCAACATAGCCATAGAGTGTCCCACATCTTTGGGGGAGCCCTGCATTCCATTAGTTGGTCTATGACCCACATTTCATCTATCCCTTGAGGACGAATAATGCAGGGAGGTACTAAAATACTAGTATGCAAGATATATTTATACATGTCCTTTCTATTATTTATCAGACAGTCTTGAACATATATTTTCCATATTTTAATTTTCTTGAATAAATCCACAAGGTAGTTAGGGGTACCTGAAGGTATTTCTCTAAAGCCCCCCCATGTAGTGGCCTCCCATTTTCGAAAAAAATATGTGCATCTGGCTTGGAACACCAAAACCCACTCAGCTTATTTTCCCTTTATAATGGGCAATACGTTATCTTACAGAAAAATAGCAAAAAAGAAAAGCATTGGATTTATCATATTTAGGCCCCCATTTTTAACAGGCCAATAGGTGACAGGTCTTGTCACAGGATTTAATCTGCTGCCCCACAAAAGATGGAAAAAATGTTATACAGTCTCACTTCCAACTTTGTTGGGAGTGGGATAGCATCACTAACTGTCAAAAAATGGGAATTATATATGATTTTAACATATGGACCTTTTTTTTCCTAGTCATAGGGTAAGATTTCCAGCGGTTTACTTTTTCCTCAGCTATATCCAGTTTCTCTGTCCAGTTTTGGGTGGCCTAGTCCTGTCCCCCAAATGTGATTCCTAATAATTTTAAGGACCCGGGCAGTATTTTTATACCTTCTATTTCATCTACTTGTAGATCAGTATGGACCCTAACTGTCGTACCTACACTTTTAGTTTTATTCAAAGAGGACCCTGATATTCGTGCAAAGTCCAGAATTAATTTTAGGGTTTGGGATCCCTATCTGTGATCTGCCACTACTAAACATATATCATCTGCATACACTGTTGTGCACGGAAGGTATGTATCTACTGGATTTAATACATGTTTAATAGTCTGATCCATATTAATTTTCTTAAGTAATGAGTCTATTGTAAACACATATAAGAGCAGACTTAGCGGGCATCCCTGCCTCTCCCCCCTTAACAAAGAAATATGAGGATCCACGACACCATTTACAAGAGGACTGACAGATGGATTTCTGTAAATAATTTTAATCCAATTTATGAAGGGTTTTGGAATGCCGTAAAACTGTAACACCTCAAACAAGTGTTTATGGGATACCAAATCAAAGGCTGTTGTTTGATCTAAGCTTAAGACATAACCCTCTACTTTACTGTCACTACAAGGAATCCATTCTGAAAGAAACAAGTAATCTATTCTGGAGGACGATTGCCCCCTACCAAAAGTATGACTAGGGGATACTTTCCCATACACAGCACTGTCTTTTAATCTGGCAGATGCACACATACTGTATTTCTCAGAAAATTCGAGTCATGACACAATTTTTGTGTGCTGCCCTTATCTTATCTTTTAGAGTGAGAATGCAATTTACATCTCCCCCCGAACAGCACTGATTTTGAGGTATGTAGATATGGCTGCAGGTTTTTTTAAATTTATACCTTTTGTGATTTTACCTGAGGGTTATAAATATTCAACAATCGCCACTCTTGGTTATTCTGTACACTATCCAGCATTAAGACTCTCCCCTGGACTAGATCTAATAACTTTGTTACCTTAAAATCGAAATTGTTAAACACAAACCCCGCACCTACACAAGTATCTTCCCCCAGGGACCAAAAGGAAGACAACCCCAGACACTCCCATGTGGCCAGATTGGATTCCCTAAGGGAATGGAGCCTCATGTCTTGGAGAAAAATCACCTGTAACCTAGAATCCCTAAGGACTGAAAAGGTAGTGCATCTTTTCCCTGCATTTTTGATGCTATTTACATTCAGAGTACCGCAGAGAAAAAAAGCCAGCTAAATTATAAAGAAAAATTTAGAAGAAAGGCACTTATTGTACATCCATTTTTCTCTGTTATTTTCCTTCCAGATTTTCTTCTGTTTGATACCCTAGAGTCACTAGAGGCAAAGTCATTGTCAGTCATCATTTCTGGCTGAGAGGAAGCCAATGAAAGACATCTGAATCTTCCTCCAAATCCACCCACTGCTTTCTTTTGGCTAGTGGAGTGAATTTGTTCCTTGTATGTAAGGGTTCTTTTCCACTTATTTTTACCCCTTGGGAGATTTTGCCAGACCTACTTCTTATTGTTCTGCTGGTGGTTTTTTGTGTCCGGGCCATCTACTCAGGTGGTGGCATGGACTGGACCCTTTCCTCTGTGTTAACCTGTTGCCCTTCTGTTTGCCCTTGGCTGCTGTCCATATTCTCCGTTTCCCTAGAGGGACCTGCTACCATTATGATTACGGTATTTGCAGGCCATGCTGAAGAAGATAATGTTTCTTCCCTTACTGCACTCAACCTTTCTTAGTTTTCCTCCTGTGGTATACTTCTCCCTTGTGGGCATAACGTGGAATTCAAATCATGTTCTGTGGACAGGTTCAGAAATGGTCCAGTGGCTGCTTGCTTCTCTGCTGTAGAGACTGAATCCTCCTGCTCCCCCTGGTTCTGTGATATACTGTTATAGGATGCCCATGGACAGTTTTTATAAATATAGGTATTTTCATCACATAGATCACAGTGTGTGGGGTTTGGACAATTGATACTTAAATGCCCCACCCCTCCACATAAGGTACACTTCAGTTTGTCACAAGCATTATTTAAATGGGTGTGAGACCCACATCGAAAGCATGATGTTGGTTACCCAGCATATAAAATAAACCTCCTATTCCTCCCCAAATAGAAATAGCTAGGTAGATGCTGTATCTGTCCATTTATGTGTGGAAGATGAACTTTTATTTTCCACCTGCCAATCCATAACTGCTCAGAATCTATGATATTTTCTGGAGGCGCCAGCACTGGACACCTTGATTTCAGCCAATGCATAATATCTTGGACTGCCACCCCTTCATTTTTGAATAGCACTGTAATGAATCTCACTGCTGGTTTTGAAAGTGGAATTATGATGAAGGGAGACCACAAAGGAGCATGTCTGGTTTGTTGATATCTTTGCCAGAAATTTTCTAAGCCAGAAGGTGTTTTGAAGCTTATGTCGAAGTTCAGGTCCCCTGATGTATGTATTAGGGCATAGATTTCAGAAGGTAAAAATTGCAAACTTTCCTCTGTCAGTTTCCTCCCAACATACACTAGATCAGAGAAGATATTTAAACCCCATCTATATCTTATACAGGCCACGTTGCACCTTTTTGGTTGTTCTGGGGGGGTTACGAAATAGACCTGCATATGTCCTTGGATTTGACTGAGGCCTTCCTTGGCCATTATTGTTGTTGTTCTCTCTATGTGTACTATTTTCCTCTCTGTTGTTGTTCCCATTATCCAGGGGACAGGGAGGGGGGGATATCACCTGTTTGATCTAATCCAACATTGCTTTCTTCCCTGGCCATCTGATGCTGTGGTGGGGGGTTGAGTAAGTCCAATATAGCATGTAACACTGGGTTCTGGGTTAAATTCAAAGTATCAGGGAGGTCTAAAGGGTCTACATTGCTGGACCCAACTTCTTCTATTCCTGTATCCCCCCCATCTGGTGTTTTCCATGGTTCGTTAGCATTAGTCCTAGTCCATCCAGCATTTGAAAGTGCTTCCACAATTGTAACCCCCGATGTTGATATGTTATCATCCAAATTGGGGGGGGGGGGTTAACCACCTTTTTGGTACATGAATCTATATTGTCATTCAGTTCTGTAGTTGCTGGTTCATAAACCCTGTGTCCTTCATTTTCCCCCACTTCCATTTGTTCTACTCCTTCATCTTCATCCAACAATAAACAGCCTTAATCAACTTTATCCATAGTCACTTTACTTTGCTCATATTTTCCCCCTTTCCCCCATTCTCAGGTACAATACCTTCTGTGGTTTTGGCCATATCCTGCTGAGTTTCTCCTGTTTATACTCCATCTGGGTTTGATTCCATCCCGACCCCCTTTTTCTGACTTTCCTCTAATTGTAGCAAACACAGTAAGTACTCTCTTCTCAATTCAAAATCCTTCTCCATCCTTGGTGAGCATTCAACATTCGTCGGTGTTTGGGCTTCCACAACTGCTTCAGTAGATCCACTCATTTCTGATGCATAATCATTGCTGTGGCTCATTTTGTCCAAAGGGATCCTTACCACCGAACTTTTTACTTCATCGATTCTGTCGGACCGGGTGGAGAGAGAAGCAGGCTCCTCCACCCGGGACGCTATTGCACCTTCTCCTCAGAGACTCAGGAATCAGCTACCAGAAATGAGTTGCTTCCCCTACAGAAAGAGTAGGGGAATTTCCCCAGTGTCACTGCCACAATTTCCCCATCAATAAAGCAGGTCCACAAAACCCACCCCCAGAACCCACCTGGAAACATGCTATCACAGCTTAGTGTGCCTTTACTGGTCAGAAATTATATATAGAATACTACATGGGGTGATGTGTTTAATGATTTTTTATACACGCCCGAGGTTTTTGGATGCTACATAAACCCCGAGAGCGAAGCTCAAGAGGTTCATTTAAGCATCCAACACTGAGAGTGTGTGCAAAATCTCAAGTTAAACACACCACCCCATGTTTTATTTTATATAATTGCAGGGTATCATTTTTTTTGCCACAGCAATTGTAATAAAGTAAAAGATGTCTCTCTGCAGCTACTGTCAGCTTCCGTTTTAGTGCAGTCCGGTACACAGTCAAAGCAACTGGAGACAGGAACATTTCCTATTGTGGGTTATTTTTTTTTCCTTTTCTGTTAAGGCAACCTTGTGTAAAAGAAATGTTTTGCCCAGTTGCTTTTTATGGTGTACTTACCATCGAATCCAAGTGGCAGCGTGAGGAGCACCAAGGAATGACTGCTGGCAGGGAAGAAGGGCTGAGTGACGCCTGGCACATGCGCAGAAGCAGGGAAACCTGGCGTGTGTTCGCTGTTATAATCCGCAGGTTATAGCAGTGAATTATAACTGGGTTTTCCTTAAAGAAAAAATGATACCCAGTTATCACAAAGAAATAAATAGAATTTATTAGGGAATATTTATAATATGATGTGACTCACAATGTGATATTTATCATCATTTGTGAGGGAGTAGAACCTTCATAGCTCACTCAAAACTGAGTTATGATACTGCCCCTACACACATGAAAAAAAAATGATTTATCCTGAGTCATGCCATTGCATATCCTATATTTAAACTAAATATTGCATATAATGTCACTGTTTCTAAATTAGCCAAAGTGTTTGATCACACACAGGGTCAGGACAACATTTTTAGCTTCAGGCCATATTTGGAGCATCCAATGGAACAATAAACTGTATACTATGCTGGAAAAAATGGACAATGATATGTTGCAATTTTCCGTAAATCCAGTGAGTTGCCTTAACCAAGGTACTGGAATGGTTTTGTAACCTTAAGGCACTTAGCATTAATTTGCCACTGAAGTATATGTACATTGGCAGTATGAAGGTGGGTGTTACAGAATTAACTAGGCATGTCAGTTCACACAGCCAACAAAAATCCCTCTTGTTTGCCAAAGACCTGGCATAGTAGGCACACTATACAGGTTTTCCCACAACCTAAACTTTGTGGACTGCACCCCTACACACACACACACACACACACACACCCCTCAATCCAACCTTGAGTCACTACTATCTGCAGCAGCAGTTCCATTTCCTGTACTTGTATCACCATCATTTCCTCTGGTCCCGCTTCCAAGGAGAGACTCTACCCCCAAAGTAATAGCACCACCCAACCCATGTGCACTCACTGTGGTCTCAATATGCCTGGAGGTATAGACCCCAAATAAATTAATATTAACCACTATTAGTCTAGCAGCCAGGAGTTCGGATTCCATTGTTTAAAGCACCAGCTTGGACACTGGGATAATAAACGTTCAGCCCCGAACAGAGTCTCCAAAACTCTTAGGTTTACCTTGAGCAAGTCACATAAGATTTGAGTATTCCAGTTGCAAAAATGGGTAGAAACAGTACCTCGATACAAACCGGATGTTTTATCTTAACTGGACTATCACTTGTGATGAGGTTAAAACAGTACATTTAGAAAAAATGTGATTGGCAGCACAGCCAGCCAAACAATGCTACACACATCCTACAGAAGGGAAGCAGTCACTGGGAAAGTTATAACCTACTTGGAGCTGCTAGCACACCTACAATTAATTCTTCAGCAATTAAGTGATTATATCATGGGACCAACGCACCAGCACAGCAGTACTGCTACCACTTGCAGCACCAAAGACCAGGGTTCGGGATCAAACTCGGCGTGTTGGAGGGTCAGCCGGGGGGGGGGGGAACTGAATGTCTGTAGGGCTGCTCTCCTCCTCCAGGGAGGTAGGGTCACAGAATCTGGTGCATGTCTGGCCACTAGAGGAGGCTAGGTGGTAGGGCAGTTCAGGCTACCAGTGTGTTGGGAGGAGCAGCGGACATCGACACATGGGAGCATGTGATATGCATAATGATGTCATTTCATGCCTGCTTCCAGGAAGAAAACAAGAAATTCTGGCCAGCAGGATGATGCTGGTCACCCGCAGGACCCCCACCCAATGTGCTAGGCCCATTGGCACAGAACCGGATCCATTTCAACGGCATGGGGGTTGGGGTCCCCTATGACCCCTGCTAGGGGATATGCCATGGGTGCAGATGCATCTGATAAGTCTCAAGAGAAATTGGGGTGATGGTGCTGGGGTGGCCTCAGGATGATATCACTATGAGATCCCGAGACACAAAAGCCTGAGCCTGACAATCCTGGCACCAAAATTTCAACCCACAGAATCCTGACAGTATGGCAGACCTCCTGACAGCCATATTACCCACAGTATGGCGATCTGGAGTTTGTATATACATGTATCGGGGTGGGTGCGGGGGACAGAGCCCACCGAGGAACTGTCAGGAGTGTGGTTGTCTACTGTTGGGATTCTGTGCATCAGGATTTTTGCACCGGGATTGTCAGGCTTGGGCTTTTGTATCATGGAATCTCATAGTATAACCCTCAGGATGAGGGCTGCCCAGACCGAAGGGGATAAAAAAAAGGATTAACAAAAAATCTGACTATTTTATCTTCATGGTTGTACAATATATATGCAGTGCAAGGTTTCTTAGTCACAAAAATTAGGTACAGCATTTAAAGCAAACTGTAACATAGAAACATAAGGAAGTTGATGGCAGATAAGGGCCACAGGCCCACCGCGTCTGCCCTGTTTTGTATCTTGTGAATTCCAGATGAGCCTAATGGTTACTCGCTTAGTGTCCTCAGGCTTCCTACATGCCTGTCCCATGCTTTCTTGAAGCTTGTAACTGTTTCTGCCACCACCACCTCAGACGGCAGACTGTTCCATCTATCCACCACCCTCTCCATGTAAAAGTTCGTCCTCACATTTCCTCTGAGAATCTTCCTCCTCTAGTTTCATGTTGTGGCCTTTAGTTCTTGAACACATTTTTCTTTGAAAAATTTCATCTACTTGCACTCTGTTTCTTCCCTGAGGTATTTATATGTTTCAATCATGTTCCCCCCACTTCCCTCTTCTCCAATGAGTACATATTCAGCTCCCTCAGATCCCTCAGCCTGTCTCAATAGGGTTTATTGTGTAGGTCTCCCACCATCTTGGTTGTCCTCTTCTGTGCTGCCTCCACTCTGTTTAGGTCTCCCTGGAGATGGGGTCTCCAGAACTGGACGCAATACTCGAGGTATAGTACAGTATAATACTGCACAGTCCCTTAGGCTAAATACAGCACTTAGGGCACATCAGACACAGTAAAGTGGTTTTCCAAAGAGCTGACTGAAGCTTAGTGTAATACTGCACAAAGCTCACATAATGTGTAAGATTGCTAAAGTGCACAGTGCAAAAACAACATAAATTAGCAACTGGCAACTAAGTACAGATAGTGGAAAATTATATAGCATCAACCATCAGAATTGTCCAAACTTCCCAACCAAAGGTGATTGCAAATGCATAGCCACACTGTAGTGAACTAATAAATCACTGAATAAACTATCGCCTTGTCTTATGTAAACTAATGTTAAAAGACATGTAACTCCCTTCTCGGGAAGGGACTTACCTTACTGCCTTCCTGCCACCCTCCTGAGGTCCCGGACTACTGCCGGCTCCCTCCCACTTGACCACGTGTGTGGCAGTGTGACAGAGAGTGCAACACGACCATAGTCATTGCACCTGCAGCACCCTTTCTGGTCCCCCAATTTTGACAGCAGAGACCGGAGACTTCAAGAACATCACATCTTTGGCATCTTGGTGCCAGAAAGCTGGATACATAAATTCATTAAAGAAGACTAAAGGAGAACTTACAGCTATAATAGAAAAAGGCAAATGTATAACAGACCCAGTTTAAGTGGCTAATATGTTTAATACATATTTTTGTTCTCTATACAATTGACAAAATTACCTCTCTAACTGTATAAACAATGAAATGTATTTATTTATTTGTACAAGTCAGATTTACAACCTTTGAGTCAGGGACTCATTTACAAAGGCACCTCATCGCAGGGAGGCCAAGACAAGAGAACATTGTGCAGATACAACATTGGACAACATTACAGGTGCAGACATTGAACACAGGGGGCCAGATATTCAAAACTTTGACCCTGGTCAAAAGTAGCACTGCCTGGCGGGCAAACATAGCCCGGAGCACAAAGCAAGCTATATTCAAAAGGAATAGCCCAGGGCAAACAGCTTCAGAATATAGCATGGTAATGAGGCCGTGCAAACTGGGCTGGGAGTGCAGGGCAAATGTAGCCCTGGAATAAGACAGCACTGAATATAGCAACCAAGAAGTGCAAACCACAACAACAACACAGTGCACAGTGACGTGAAGGCAGGTAGAGACGAACTATGTGGCTAATGTGTGTGCCAGCAAATGCGTGGCCTCAGTACACCTGCATCCAGCAGCAGATGTGAAAGAACAGTGATCAAAACTATATAATGTTCCCCAAACCGTTAGCACCGCACTAACACGTTAGCGCAGCTTTAGCGCAGAGCTAAGCTGTTTGCCCGGTGCAAACACGTTTGCCCGGCACTAAACTTTGCCATATTCAAAAGTGACATGCAAATGAGCCTACTTAGGTAGTCTCTTTGCAAACATCCAAATTAGTATCTCAGTATGCCCTGATTTGCATGCAGTTTGTCCAGCGTTACTGCAGGGTCCCACAGAGCCACCTGTAGATCAGTCTGGAAGTACAGGGGCTGGCCAGGTCCAAGTGCAGCTCCACCTGTAGGTCAGTCTGGCAGTACACGATGATAGCTGCAGGCTACATGTAATCAGTACGGCATAGCATAGCATATTGTACCCCAGGGGACAAGACAGCATAGGCACAGGTGTTGGTGGTGCTGCATGCAACTGTCACACTGTAGGGCATGCTACAGTGCACAGCAGACTTTACAGAAGCAAGGGGGCCAGTAGTGTGAGGGACACAGCACTGCCTATGGTGTGTAGGGCAGTGATGCTGACTGTACTGTACACAGTGACAGGCCCAACGGGCAGGTGTTTACTGACCGTGGACATTACTGGTACACTGTTGTGTGATCCACAGATGCTGCACCTCTGGCATGGGATGCACACAGTGACATATACATGGCCAGCTGTGTCTGCTGTGGCATCTGTACAGTTGTGCTGTATGTGGTGGGGGTGCACGTAGGATCCAATGGATACACAGGCAGTGGGGTATTCCCACTACTGGCCCATGTGCACTGCGTGCTGTGTCCCAGTCTTGTGGCCACAGTTGGGCTATGGTGAGGTCTGGCCACCCGTACACCCTTCCCTCAATGGCCACCATGCCCACAATGCTGTCTGTGTGTGCTGGCATCTGTTGGGCACTACAGATGAATGGTCTGCAGGTGTGTGCTGTAGTGCCACACTACCATGATGACCTCTGTGGGCCCAGTCACTCCTTACTGCCTGTGCATGGCTGGGACCTGTGGCAGCTGTTGGCATCATGGTGGTGGCAACAGTGAGTGACATGTGTCCTCCATGTCTGGCAGTTTCTAAGTGTCATACTCATATGCTAGGGCCGCACAAGCCGCACTAATGCCATGCTATCACCGCGCAAAGCAACAATGTTGCACAAAGCTGTTTGCCCAAGGTTAAGACCAGCTTTTCCTGGGCAGTAATTTGTACCGCGCTATGGGTCATGCTAAGTCGCACTAAACACCTTAGCGTGGTGCTAGTTACTGAATATCTCATTGCACCTGTATTCATGTTCACTTTGCCCCTTGCATATGATTATTGTTTGCCCGGCACTAATGCGGTTTGCCCATGCTATTTGGCCTTTTGAATATAGCAGACCCGTGCTAATCCCGCACAAACGTTTTTTGCCCACTGCAAAGCTTTGAGTATCTGGCCCAGAATACACAGTTACATGTTGGTATAAAATACAGATTTACAATTAAAGATGTACAATTTCTCTGGAGTTGCAGTGGACTACATCCTTGTATAAACCTAAGGGGGTAGGTAAAAAGGGGTAGGGGGAAAGATGGATTGGCAGTCCAGGGAACATTGTCGAGATTAGGGGTGGCCAGGCAGGGAAAGGTCCTGCAGTAAGGAGGACATAATAATACTGATTGAGGACCTAAAACCTCATAGTGCACCCAGGCTAGATAATATCACACAACATATGTTAATTTATTTTATTTATTTATTTATCAAGTCTAGGATTACAAATACCTTTGAGCCAAAGCTCTTTTACAAAGGTTCCACGTCAGTTAAAATTAATGAAGAATAATATCTGCATACCACTGCAGATTTTATATGAAAAATCATTAAACCTGGGCATTAAACTCTGGTTAAGTACCGACCGAATGAAAAAAATCAAAAGTTACACCCATCTTCAAAAAGGGTAGTAAGATGAGTGCATGTAACTAAAGACCAATAAGTCTAACACCTATTCCTTGTAAAATCCTCAAATCACTTATTAAAGATAAAATTCAACAACATTTAAAAAACATCCCTATGTTTGGCACAAATCAGCATGGATTTAAAAATGGCCATTCATACACAACAAATTGAATGTGTTTTTATGAATGCATTAGTCTAAATATGGATAAAGGCATTCCTACTGATATTATACTGTTAGATTTCAGTCAAGCTTTTGATTCTGTGCCACACTAGGCAGTAAAGGAAACATTTACAAAATATGGAATTTATGAACACATAATAAGATGGATTAATGCATGATTGGATGGGAAATCACAAAGGGTCTCCATAAGAGGGCATCTTTCAACAGAGGGCAGTGTTGCCAGTGGGGTGCCCCAGGGATCTATGATGGGACCCATTATCATCCAAATATTTATAGCTGATCTAGGAGAGAATGTTAACAACTACATCACCAAATATGCAGATGAAGCCAAACTGGGTAGGCCTTGTTACAATGAGGATCAAATTAACTCTCTACAAGAGGACACTGATTCCATCGCCATGTGGACTTCAAGGTGGGGAATGAAATTAAATATATATATATATATATATATATATATATAAAAACATAGATGCATAGACAGTGTCGGCAGATAAGGGCCTATGGCCCACCCAGTCTGCCCATTTCAGCTTGTAAGTTCAGTTTATGTTTTCCTAGAAGTCTGTTGCCCCTCACCCTGCCCTCCAGAATTCTTTTATGTCTATCCCATGCATCTTAAACCCGTGATTGTTTCAGCCCCACCACTTCCTCTGGCAGGGTGTTCCACTTGTCCACCACCCATTCTGTGAAGAAATTCTTCCTCACGTTTCCTCTGAATCACACTCCCTCCAACTTCATCCCATGCCCTCTAGTCCTGGAACATCTTTTTCACTTAAAAATAGTGTATTCCTGCACCCTGTTCTGCCCTGTAAGATACTTGTATGTCTCTATCATATCCCCTCTCTCCCTCCTCTCCTCCAGGGAGCGCATGTTCAGTTCCTTCAACCTGTCCTCATAGGACTTGTGATGCAATCCATGCACCATCTTTGTTGCCCTCCTCTGAACCTTCTCTACCCTGTCTATGTCCTTACGTAGGTAAGGTCTCCAGACCTGTACACTGTACTCCAGGTGGGGCCTCACTAGTGTCTTGTATAGTGGAATTATGACCTCCCTTTTCCTGCTGGTGATGCCCCTGCCTATGCATCCCAGCATCCTATTTGCTTTATCTGTTGCCTTGTCACACTGTTTCCCCTACCTTTAGGTCATCAGAGATGATAACCCCAAGATCCCTTTCCTGCTTGGTGCATGCTATATCCTCACCCCCCAACTGATATATTGTGCCAGGGTTTTTGTCCCCATATGCATTATCTTGCACTTGCTTTGCTAATTTCAACCAAACCCTGACCATTCTTCAAGTTTCTGCAGGTCCTTCTCATTCTGGCTACACCCTCTGGTGTGTCTACTCTGTTACAGAGCTTTGTGTAATCAGTGAACAGTGAAATTCTGCCTTCTAGGTCCTGTGTAATGTCACTGATGAAGATGTTGAATAGGACGGTCCCAGCACTGATCCCTGTGGTACCCACTGGTCACTCTTCCCTCTGTGGAGTGACAGCCATTTACCACCACCCTCTGTGTCCTGTCACCCAGCCAGTTACCTACCCACCACACTACTGTCCTGCCCACACCCATATTCCCCAGTTTGTGTATAGTCTTCTATGTGCACAGTGTCAAAGGCCTTGCTGAAGTCCAGATAGGCCATGTCCACTGCCCTCCCTGATCCACCTCCTAGTCACCCAGTCAAAAATTCAACGAGGTTGGTCTGACATGACCTCCCCTGGTGAAACCATGCTGCCTTGGGTCCTGTAGTCCATTGACAACCAGATGTTCCACCAATCTCTCCTTCAGTAGTGCTTCCATGATCTTCCCCACTACCGAGGTGAGGCTGACTGGTCTGTAGTTCCCCGCTTCCTTCTTGTTCCCACTTTTGTATAAGGGGACTACATCTGCTATCCTCCAGTCTTTAGGTACCTCCCTGTTTCCAGTGATTGGCTAAACAGGATAGCCAGAGGTTCAGCCACCACCTCTCTTAGTTCTTTAAGGACCCTGGGTGCACCCCATCTGGCCCCATTGCTTTATCAACTCTTATTACTTCCAGTTCCTTCCAGGACCCTTTCGTAAAAGGGACTTGTGTCCATTTCTGCACCATTCTCACCCTTGTACTCCCTTCAGACCCATTACCCTCCTCTTCCTCAGTAAAGACTGAGCAGAAATACCTGTTCAATATGTCAGCTTTACTGTTGTCATCCTCCACGCCGCCCCCATCCTCCCCTTCAGTCTCACTATCCCTCCTTTGCCTTTCTTTTTTCACTTATGTACCTGTAAAAGGTTTTATCCTCTACCCACTGATTTTTGCAATGTGTTCTTCTGTCTGAGCTTTGGCTTCCCTTACTGACCTCCCTGCCTCCCTTTGCTTCTCCTGGTACTTCTCCCTATCCCCTTCTGCCTGTGTCTTTTGTATTGCCTGAATGCAACTTTTTGGCTTTCACTTTCTTTGCTACCTCTTTGGAAACCATAATGGTTTCTCTTCCTTTCCTCTTGCTAACCTGCTTAATGCATAATTCTGTTGCTCTTGTAATCCCCATTTTAAATACGCCCACTGTTCCTCAACCCTGTTCCTGCCCATTTCCTTAATGCCGCTCAAGTATCTCCCCATTTTCCCAAAGTCTGCCCCTAAAATCCAGGATACATGTTTTTGTGTGGTTTGGTTCTGCTCTTTCTGTGATTTCAAACCACAATGACTGGTGGTCACTGTTCCCAGGTGCTCCCCACTGTTCCCCCATATATATATATATATATATATATATATATATATATATATATATAGTGCTGCATCTTGCACATGTGGAAACAAAATCCATTACATAAATATACCTTAAATAACCACATTATTCAAGAAAAAACAACAGAAAAGGATCTTGGTATAATGATTGATAATAAATTAGAACTAAAAGAGCATTGTACAGTACTACCATGGTGGCCAGGGCAAACAGAACACTAATGGCAATAAAAAGAAACATAAAACGTAGACCATCTGAAGTATTGATGCCATTATACTGATCTTACGTTAGGCCACCGTTACATTATGGTAGCCAGTTTTGGAGTTCATATACTAGAAGAGAGACTGATAAAGTTGAAAAGGTCCAACATAGATTTACAAAAACTATCATGAATCTGAAAGACTTATCATACAGTATAATGAAAGGTTAAGAAATCTAGGCCTATATAGTTTAGAACTGAGAAGGCAAAGAGGTGACATGCTCTTATATTAAAACATAATGAATGACCCTGTTCTAATGACTGAATTAAATATTGAATATAAAACAGATGAATTAGTCATTAGGGGCTATCCACTACAGGTAACACTTGATCATTTTAGAACTAATAAAAGAAAAAACTTTTACACACAAAGTGCAGCAAACTTCTGGAATAAACTTCCAGAATCAATCATAAGTACTAACAGAGAAACTTTAAAAAAAAAAAAAAAGATAGGTATATTGCTGCAGGAGGAAATATGAATTACTATACCCTGTCCTAAAGGAGCTGCTTTTTGGCCTTGCCTTATTAGCTCCTTATACTTTAAGCGACTTTAAGAAAGCTCAGCTGTCATCTAGCGCAGGAGTGCATGTGCCAAGGGCTCCTCCAAAGTGCTCACACTCCACCAACCCTAGCAGCTGCGTTACTCACTCTTCACTGCACCACCACACTAAACAGCCAGATTGATTAGCAGCTCAGGAGAACTGCTTCAGAACCCAGGGGACCAGAACTAAAAAGGAGGCAACAAAACAAATAAAATAAAGTCTTTGGAGTACAAGGTCCATCCAGAACATGGAGGCAGCCATCATTATGGCCTTTAACCCTGCATGCCATCCAATTGGAAGGCTAGGAATCCCAGCAAGAGACTGCAATGGATTGTGGGAGGAGGAGGAGGATGCAATCAGGGACCGTCTACAAGACTGGTGGGCTATGACAGCCAATCAGAGGGTAGGACAGAGCAGAAGGACTGATGGACAGCCCTGTATGCCCAATGGGACACTGAACTGGGGAGAAGTTGTTTCTGGGCTCTCAAGGAGCTTGTGACAGCCTGAAAAAGACACTGAGAAAACGTCTGTGAAAATGGGCATTTTTGCTCACATACCCTCCAGTATAAAAAAAAAAATTGAAATTGATTGATTGATTGAGATGTTCAGACCTGTTGCTGGTAAGGCCAAGCAAGGGGCCTAGCTAGGCCAAAATTCTTGTGAACTCGCACGAGGATTCATCCTGCAAACTCACTTTGAGCCTTATCCTTGGATTGCACTGTTTAAAGTCTGTGACAGGGAAAGGTACCTGTGTTGTGAAAGCTGTGAAATTGTGTCACATGAACACCTGTTGGAAGAAACCACTAAGAGTTTGAGCTTGTGGGGCAGCATTGCAAACCAAAGCTTCTGAGCTGTACAGAGCAGAGACAGAGACCTGAATCCCACCCAGGTTGCTTCGGAGCCAGGTAAGGGGCTTGCTAGACCTTATCTAGTGGGGTGGATTGGGGAACAGAAGTCATGGGACACATGCTGTGAGTATGTGAGCACTCTAGATCTGGAGGGCAGTTGACCTTGGGGGGTCACTCCTGGGGTCTGGGCTTCTCAGGAACTGCAAAGCTGCCGCATAGTGCTCCTATGACTGAGAGCTAAGCCAGAAGGGTTGTGTTGCTACAGTACATCTGAGAGAATCCAAAATGCTTCATCCCCAGGCAACTGGGCCCTGTTCCTGACTGCTACCCACTCTGTTACTGTGAGCTGTCCCCTGCCTCAGTTGAACTGCTACATCAGTGGGTCACATAAGTACTGAAATTGCTGGCTGGAGTCTTTTGTACTTTTTCAATTTCCAGTTACAATTACTGCATTTGGATTACAGGTTGGTTTACAATCATTTTCCCTTTGGATTTCAAGTTCTTTAAATTGTGCTAGCACTCTTGTTGGGGTTTCAATTGCAAGCTTACTAATTCTCATCAAGTGTACAACTGAATGAACTTGGGCAACATAGCTACCAGGCCTACTGGGACTCTAGTGTAATCTCTGGGTACCAAGAGTTACTGGTTATTGTGTCATACTTGAAATTGTTATTTTGTTACCAGTTGATAAATTACTGCACACTGTGTTATATAATTCTTCTTTTAGTGCCCCTTGAGTGGGTGGGTGCCTCGTAGACTCTGTGGGATCTCAGGGGGTAGTAGTGGCCCACAGTACAGTAGATAACAGGAGGCAATACTATAGAGTGGGAGTCCTCAAGGTAACTTGCAATTGCCTAGCCACGCTTTTCCTCTAGTTTCCAGGCCTGGGTTCTTAAATAAAACCACTGTTAATTTGTTGAATTTTATGTCTGTGTGTGCACCCAGTTTGTAAAACCTGATTCATGTGTTTATTGGTGAAGGTACCAACTGACTTAGTGGTCCCCAGGGGATGGTTCAGTCCAGTGTAGGGAGGTGGATAGGCGCTGCATCCTAGAGGGTGGTACTGCACACAACACCTGGCCCACTTAGCCTCTCTGGGTGGAGGCACTGCACTATTTCTTATTTGTTCTGGGATGACCCCCCCCCCTCCAACCACCACAGGAGAAAGAATGAGCCCAACCTCCTCAACTAGGTGGGCCCTGTACAGTCACCAGGCAGAAGTGTGAACCCAGACATGGTGACTCAGAGGTCACGTACAGTTAAATATTGCAGCATAAAAATTTGTTGTCTAATGCTGATGTATGGGGACAGGGCAGCAGTTACTTCAAATCAGTGTAAGCCCCCTCTGAGGAGCTTACTAGTAATGCTCAGTTAGGTGTCTGCTTGGTTCTTATAGGCCCCCCACTAGCCAGTGGGGTCACAAGGCCAATAGATATAAAGGGAGGATTTTTTGGCACCAAGAGAGTTCCTGTGAGAAGAGAGGAGAGCAGGTTGAAGTGTGGCCTGTTCCAGCCATGAGGGCTGAGGTTCGGAGCAGGAGGGGTGGGCTGTTTGACACCCTGGCCCACCATCCTTCAAGAATGTTGGAGTAGTGGAGCAGATGAGGATCCAGTCAGTTCATGGAGTGCTGGGTTCCTCTGCTCAATAATGTTTGGGAGCTAGAGCCGGGGAGTGAAGTGAAATCCGCCCCCCCAAACTCCGGCACTGGGGTGGGTAGGGGTGCAGAGGGGCCCAGTGAGTATCCAGGAAAATTTGGAAGAAGTCTGGTGCATGGCCTGGTAGTGAGAGCCCTTGCCATGGTGGAGTGGACGTAAGAACCTACTCCATGGTCACCCCCTGCCAGAGAGTTGTGGTGCTTTGTCATGCCATGCCGGAGCAGCTGGGGATAGGTAGGAGGTTGCAGAGGAGTCTGGGGCATCAGATTCTGTGAGTAGCTCCCTTGCAAGGTAGTCCCTGGCCCCTGCCTGGAGCACCCTTCTTCACTGTCCAGTTCAGGTGCCTTTCTCCAGTGTGTTGGACTTTGATTTGGGAGCCAGTATGTTGGACTGCCCCCTTTACTCTGGATGTTATCCTGTCCCCTCTTACTATGATCATCAACAGGTCCCTCATGCTCTCTCAATTCCCTCACAAATGGAAGTCAACCTTTGGAGAGACTGCCTGGAGGCAGCAGAAAAAGTTCAGTGCAGCTCCATAGGATGCTCACACCATGGTTTGGTGAGAAGGATAATTGGGAGAAAAGAAGGTTGTGCAAGAGTGAAGAGGAGTTTCGGCCCTGCAGTGTGTTGACTGCACCAAGGAAATGTTGCTGTCATCAAGTAGAGCCTTGTTAAGCTCCAGGGGAAAAGCAGTACTGAAAGAAGGATTTACAGATCTGGATGTTGCTGTTTGTGGTTTCGACCACCCTAAATTGATTGTGCCTATCGTATAAACTGCACCTGGCTACTCCATGGAGCTGTTTTTTAAAAGTTAGACAATTAAATCAGTTTTGCCTCTTTAACCTTTCATGTGGACAATGGACTTAATCAAAGTACCTTGTGATTTTGTAAACCAAGTTTTGCCCCCGTGGCTGTCAGCACCCGCTAAGGCCATGAATTATCTGCAACCCCCCTCCCCCAGTACCTCCAGTGAAACCCAGGTAAATGAGTTTATTCTGAGACTGCGTTTTCTGGCTGTCAGTGCCCTTCATCCCTCCATGCAACATCGTGGCATACGCCTAGACCTGGAAGCGGGGTTTTATACCAGTCTAAAGACAAATGCTGTGGTTTATTTCATTATAATGATTTTGTAATGTAGATGTACAAAAAATAAGCAGCAGTGCAGAGTGCAACTAAGAGTTTTCTGTTCTTGCAAAAGCACAGTAGGTCATTTTCCTAGGTGCAGGACACAATCACTGAAAAGCATAACACAATCACCAAAAAATGTATCTTCTTCAGAGTGGAACACAGAGTAGCAAGGAAGGCAGTCAAAGCCCTGTCTGCTGTGTACCCCTAAAATGCAGCTGCAACCTGCTTTGGTAAAATGCTGCCACCTTTCAAATGTATTACAAAAGAAAAATATTTCCCTACGGTGTACTATAATAAAGAATATGCCATGCAGGGACCACTTGGTACACTTTCTTTTTGTAACCCTCCCCAACCCAATGGTGGGGCTTACGTTTGCGGGCTCTCCAGATCTAGGTCCCGCTTCCTGCCACTTTTTTCTGCTTGCTCCAGCCCCCGAGTATTGTCAGCTCGGTGGGATACCAGAGGAGTGACATCACAGCCAGGAGGCTGTTATATCTGGTGCTGAGTGTGCCCGCTGGTTTCTGCCGATCATCATCATCATTCATCAACATTCTTTATTTGGTATAATGCACTTTATCAATTGGGACTCAAGGCGCTTTACAAAAAATAAATTCATAAAACAATAAAAACATATCATACACACAACTAAAAATTATTTGATAATAGGTCAGCTAAACTAATCAGATAAAAAGGCCTGACTAAACAAAAAAGTTTTCAGCTCCCATTTAAAAATTCTAGAGACAGCCGGCCTGCCAGTACAGCAGCAAGGCATCTGCTTGCGGTGCCAACGTCCTGCGTTTGGGGACAGACTCAGGAGTCGAAGGGCTGGCTGAGGGGGAGAAGGATTGAACATCCCAGGGACTGCTCTCCTTTCTGGGGATAGGGGAAGAGTGTCCGGTGCTATGTGGACCTCTGGCAGAGGCTGGGGGTACTGTCACAGCTGGTGCCACACGTTAGGGGCGGGGTGGATGCTGGTGTTATTGTACGTCCCTGCCCCCCAGAAAAAAACTTTCAAAAAAACGTTGGCCCACTAATGACGGCCCCTGTGTCCACCACCGCTCCTGCTACAGACTAAGGTCCACTGGGGTAAGCTAGGGCTAGACAGCCAAGTTTCTTGGGGAGGGGGTGCCTGCCCCCGGCAACCCTGCCCAGGGCTGTAAGCCTGGGGATGGAGGGGGTGGAGAGTGGTACGGGAGACCGGAACCTCCGGTGCAAGGAGGTAGGAGCCAGGCCAAAAAAAAAAAGCACTTCTAGAGATTGACTCTCTCTTACATGACAAGGGAGGGAGGGAGTTCCACAGGGTAGGTGCACTTAAAGACAATATACAAGGGCCCAATGTCATAAGGTGAACCCAGGGAATCTCCAGGAAACCCTCATCAGTGAAGCAAAAGGGGATGGACAGAGCAGTGGGGGCACACGAGGTCTTGCAGATAACTGGGCACCTGACCATGCAGGGCCTTGTAGGTCAGCAAAACAACCTTGAAGTTGATCTACTACCAAATTGTCAGCCAGTCCAGAGCACGCAATACAAGTATAATATGGCATAATCTCAGTAGACCTGTCAACAACCTGGCTGCCACATTCTGCACCAGCTGCAAGCAGCAAAGATCAACCCCCAATAGCCCCAGGTAGAAGACATTACAGTAATTTAGCCATGAAGTCACAAAGGCATGGACAAGGGATGGCAGATCACTCGGGGGGACCAGATGTTTGACCCTGGCAATGTTTCTTAGATGGTAGTGGAACCACGCTCCATGGGCAACTGACTGAGCTAACGGCAGTACTATGAGCAGCATACTGTACTCACATACTCTGTATGCACTGTGTGCAGACAGACCTGTGTCCAGAAAGGGGAGCTGTACCACCCTTGTACAACCTAGCTACATGGGTTGAGCTAACCTGGGGCAGTGCACCTACAACTAGCCCAACTATGGCATGAATGACCAAGCTCCTTACTGCAATGGCTAATATGTGTTCTCAAGCAGTTACACACTGTACCAATACGCGTGCTAAGCTCTTGCCTGGGGTCTCAAGCTGGGTCCACCCAGATACATAGAGGTCACGTACCTCATGGCACTGTTATGTATTGTTATGGGGTACTGGTTGCAGGCATGCAGTGTGGACAGTGATATTTGTACAGATATGCGCCTATATGTGTGACAAGGAATGGGATGGTCGGATGGATGGACGGGGGTGGAGATGGGTGGGGATAGGTACAATCGTCTGCTGTTCATGAAGCAAGGGCATGGGTGTCATTGTGCTGCCACTAGCCATTTGGCACCTTGTGTTGCTGACTACCCTCACTTTCGCTACAGCTCTACAGTCCATGTCAGACAGGGTGAGAACCTATTAGGGCTGCATAGGGCTGCATTTGGACCACAGCCAACATCTGTGATTTAAGTGTCAAGCTACAGTCCAAGACAACACCAAGGTTCTTCACTCCAGCTGAGGTAAGCAACTGGGAGTCCCCAAGCATCAACCTGGAGACTCAACCAGGTTGCACCTTCACCCCTGGGCAACCAAATTCCACTACTAGTACCTTAGTCTTATCCAGATTCAACCTCAACCAGTTGGCTCTCATTCAGTCTTGGGTCTCAGCAAGGCACCAATTAAACACCGACAGCGCCTCCTGCTGCTCGGATGCAAAAGACAGGTATAGCTGGGTGCAGGACACAATCACTGAAAAGCAAAGCACAATCACTGAAAAATGTATCTTTTTCAGACTGGAACACGAGTAGCAAGGCAGGCAGCCAAAGCCCTGTCTGCTGTGTCAGTGAAATCCCCTTCAGTGCTGTCTGGCCCCAGGGACTTCAGCTTGTTCAGGGGACCCTGAAAAGCACTGGTAGGGGGACAGAAAAACATTTGTTTATGTGCTGGGTGAGCCAGTAATCTCCGTGGCTCTTTGGCCGCAGATCAAAGGAGCCTCCCAATGAATTGGATGGAGCACACATTGGTGTTAGCGATGGGTGGAGGGGACTCCCCCACAGCTGTCCCAGCCTAATCAATTGGCAGAGCACAACAGCCATAGCAAAGCATGGGGGTCAGCATTATTAAAGTAAGGACAGGTGCTCTAAATGCTAACTTTCTTTGTTGCAATGCTCCATTTCTTCTCTGGGGATGGACTACCATTCTGAATTCAGACCAATTAGGTACTAGCAATGGGGGGAATCCAGCGTAACCACAAGCACTTGACCAGACACCAGAGCACAGCAGTGCTCACAATGGACCCTAGGCATGAAAGGGTGGAAAGTACATGCCAGATGCATGTACCCCAGTCACGTAGTTCCGCACCTGCAGACAGGTACAAACCGGCCAGTATTCACTATTGACGTCCTCCTGTCCACAGCTGCCGCCACCCCCCGCATGCAGCCACACGCCCAGCTGGACTGAAGGCGAGAGCAGGGCGAGTCACGGGGACCCAGGCAAGCATCCAATCAGATGCCTGCCTGGGTCCCTGAGTGAATCACACATGTGGGCATGCAGGGGATATTGTGCAAGTGTGGAACCCCGTGGAATGAAAGGGACAACATCAGTACCCAATTGCTGCACTGATAGAAGTTGCAACAGGCATGTGCATCTCAGAACAGCACTGTGTACAGGGTGCCCAGATGTCAGTGTGCTCAGTGCAGTATGGGAGCAAATGTGCTGGATGGGGGGGGGCATGCAAAATCACAATGTATTGGATGTGATATTGACCTAGCCGCCACTGCTGGGTGGGGGGGGGCAAGTCAGTTACTCAGTGGACAGGGTAGATAGAAACATAGAAATTGTCAGCAGATAAGGACCGCTAGGCCCATCCAGTCTGCCCGTAGGCCCTATACATGTATGCATCCACTCACCCTAAGTGGTCAATGGCTTTTCATAACAGCCTTCCCACCCAAGGTTCCCCTGTGCTTGTCCCAAGCATGTTTAAACCCCTCCACTGTGATTGCCCCATCACCTCTTATGGCAGACTATTCCAAGTGTTCACCACCCTCTCTGTGTAGAAAAACTTCCGCACGTTATCTCTTAATCTCCCCTACCCCTCCAATTTCATATTGTGCCCCCTCGTTCTGGTATCTTTTCTACATTGGAAAAGATCTCCCACCTGCACCTTGTTTATGCCCTTGAGGTACTTGAAAGTTTATATCATGACGCCCTTTTCTCTCCTTTCCTCCAGTGAGTACATATTGAGGTCTCTTAGTCTCTCCTCATATGTTTTGTGGTGCAAACCATGCACCATCTTTGTCGCCCTTCTCTGGACAGCTTCCACCTTGTTTATGTCCTTACGCATGTATGGTCTCCAGTACTGCACACAGTACTCCAGGTGAGGCCTTACTAGTGTTTTATACAATGGCATCACCACTTCCTGCTTCATACTAATAATACCTCTGCCAATGCACCCCCAGCATGCCACTGGCCCTCCCTGCAGCTTTTGTGCACTGCTTTGATACCTTAAGGTCATCAGATATGATAACAACCTAGGTCCCTCTTCTCTTTGTCGATGGTCAGCACCTCCCCCATCCTGTAGCTCTCCCCAAGGTTCCCCCTACCCAGGTGCATTATCTTGCATTTTTTCACATTGAACCTCAGTTGCCACAGCTCCGACCATCTTTCAAGCTTCTACAGGTCCCTCTCCATTTTCTGCACCTGATCTGGAGTATCCACGCTGTTGCAGATCTTGGTATCACCTGCAAATGGGCAGACCTTTCCTTCCAGCCCTTCTTCAATGTCACTAATGAAGACATTGAACAGGATTGTTCCCAGTACTGATCCTTGTGGCACTCCACTGGTAACCCTTCTCTCCCTGGATAGGATCCCAATTTCCACCACCCTCTGCCTTCTGTCCATCAGCCAGTTTCTAACCCAGTGTATCACATTATGCCCCATGCCCAGACTACTCATCTTGTTAACCAGCCCTTTGTGTGGGATGGTATCAAAGGCTTTGCTAAAGTCTAGGTAGGTGACATCTACAGCCCCTTCCTCATTCACTTCCCTAATCACTCAATCAAAAACGTCTATCAGATTCATTTAATAAGAGCTTGCTGATGCGAATCCATGCTGTCTCAGATTCTGGGCACCAATGGATTCCAGTTGTGCCACTATCCTTTCTTTCAGCAGTGTCTCCATGATCTTCCCTACCACTGAGGTGAGGCTGACTGGCCTGTAGTTTTCCTCTTCCTCCCTACTGCCACTTTTGTGCAGTGGGACTACATGCACCCTCCTCCTGGAACCACGCCCCATGGGCAACTGACTGAGCTAACGGCAGTACTATGAGCAGCATACTGTACTCACATACTCTATATGCACTGTGTGCAGACAGACCTGTGCCAAAAAGGGAGCTGTACCACCCTTGTACAACCTAGCTACATGGGTCGAGCTAACCTGGGGCAGTGCACCTACAACTAGCCCAACTATAGAATGAATGACCCAGCTCCTTACTGCAATGGCTAGTATGTGTTCTCAAGCAATTACACACTGTACTAGTATGCGTCCTAAGCTCTTGCCTGGGGTGTCAAGCCAGGTCCACCCAGATACATGGAGATCATGTCCCTCATGCCACTGTTATGTATTGTTATGGGGTAATGGCTGCGGGCATGCAGTGTGGACAATGATATTTGTACAGATATGCACCTATATGTGTGAAAAGGAATGGGATAGTCGGATGGATGGACGGGGGGTGGAGGTGGGTGGGGATAGGTACAGTCGTCTGCTGTGTATGAAGCAAGGGCATGGGTGCCATTGTGCTGCCACTAGCCATATGGCACCTTGTGTTGCTGACTACCCCACTTTCGCTACAGCTCTACAGTCCATGTCAGACAGGGTGCCAACGTGTTAGGGCTGCGTAGCGGTGGTACATGCCTAGTTTCCATGGCTACATGATGTTCGTAGATTCGGTACTACTGGTTGGCTGGCAGTTGGTCATAAGGCCACCGGGTTTGTGACTGTCCCCTTCTGTATTGGAGTTGATGCCACCATGTTGCATTTCAGTTGTCGGGCATCTATGCCACAGTGGTGGGTACAGATCGTGCCTGTGTGTGTATACCTCTATGGGAACATATGTTGGGGGCACTAAGGAATAGTGCCATGTCAGTCGCAGGACTCTGTGTATGTGGGGCTCAACATATACCACAGTTATGGCAGGGTCCCACTGCCATAGCTCATGCACACCAGTGCATGGCACTCCATGAGATTCTATGCCTTTGTGAACAGCGCGGCGAGCCGGCATGTCCCTGACATAGTGCACATCTGACTGGTGCACCGAAGGTGAATGCCATGGGACTCCCGTTGTGCAGCATTCAAGTGTAGGGTTGCCTACACTCCTAGGATATGTGGCGCATAGGCATTGTGCATAGGGCCCTATATCAGGGTGACTATTTAAACAAAACAAAGGCTGCAGCATTAACAGATAGTTTTACTGAAGCCAATGCCCCATATGTAATGGAGGCTTTCATCTTGTCAACCTCTGACTTCTCTACCAGCCAAACAAAGGTCAGGGATCTCAGACTGTGCCAGAAGTGGCTTCTTTGAGGATGATTGCGTAGACTGCTTGAAGCTCTTTAACTCAACCAACAGGATGTTGAGTAAACATTCTGCATACTAATTTAACTGATTTTATTTATTTGAAAATTAGTGACCAGGAAAGACACACTGAGCCTATGCTCATTTCCAGGTGCAATCCGGGGAAGGGGAGCACAGGCTAAAAACAATACAAAGCTTATACAAAATACAGCGTTACAAAAGTGCAAAGTCAAATCACACAAGGACCATAGAAAGTGCTTCATGTTAAACAAATTAAACTGGCAAATAAGCATTATACCAGGTGAAAGGAACAGTTGGTATCAGAGGGAAGCAGGGGAGGCAGAGAAATGGAGGGAAAAGGGAAGTTGGTTCCAAACTGAAGGGAGACGATAGGCAAAGGCTGACTGGCCAGCTGAGGTACAGGGACATGGTGAGGCAAAGGTGCGATGGTCCCTGGAGTGGAGTGAGCATGAAGCAGAGGGAACAATGGAGAGGAGTGATGAGAGGTAGGAAGGAAGTGACCCAAACCTATATTTAGATGTAAAGCAGGCACAGTGCATCTGGCGATGGGATGGAACAGGAAGAATGGACAGTAATGAATAAAGTGAGCAGTGATAAGTGTGAGAGGGTGAGTTGGCTGCAAAGTAACAGAAGGAGTTACAAAAGGTATCGCAGTCTGGCCAGGGAGATGGAGGGGGCAGACACATAGACCACATCTGCATAGTCGAAGACTGGGAGCACCATTTTGGTGACAAGCTCTCTGCAGACTTGTAGGGAGAGACAATCTTTATTTCAATACAAGGCACCACGTCTAGGACAGAACTTGGTATGGAATGCATCAAAATGGACAGAGAAATCAAGGCTGCTGTCAAGCCACACAGCAAAGTACTAGAAGGAGGTAACAACTTCAAGTGGGGAGTCATCCAAAGTAGAAAAAGTGGGCACTGATCTGAGTTTGGCCAGTTTTCAGCTGGTGCAAAGGTCATGAATACTGTATTTTAGTATTGACTTGAAGCTGGTTAGACTGAAATCATCATAAAATGTTGTGGAAGTCTTGCTGAAGCAGATCTTCCACATCTGTGGCAGAGGGGCCAGAAAAGTAGGTGACTGTGCTGTCTGCATACATGTGTCTCTGCAAGTTGTCACAGGCAGAACGGTGGTCATTGAGGAAGATGGAGAAGACTATGGGGCCCATGATAAAGTCCTGTGGAACCCCCACCTGGATGGGAAACGGAAGTGACAAGGCACAACCTACCTGTACTGACAGAAGACATCCCATGAAATAAAAATGAAATCAGTCAACAGACAATGCTGAGAGGCCAGCAAGACACAGCTTTTTCAAAACCAGAGGGTGAGACACCAAGTCAAAGGCCTTAGCCAGATCGATGAATATGGCTGCCGTGATGTGGCCTTGATCCATTCCTGAGAGGATATAATCAAGTTACATGCAGCAGTGAGGAGACAGTGGAGTGATCTTTCCTGAAACCAGACTGGAAAGGGGAGATGAAATCAGAAGACTAGAGGAAGTCAGAGAATCTGACCAAAGTAGTAGACTAGGGAGGGGCTGTGAACATGGCCTACCTAGACTTTAGCAATGCATTTGACACAGTGCCACACAAAAGATTAATAAAAAGATTAGCCAGTCTGAGTCCCAGGGTGGTAGCCTGGGTAAAACATTGGCTGGACAACAGGACACAGAGGGTAATAGTAAACAGAGTCCACTGCAAAGAAAGGGGGGGTTAGTAGTGGGGTACCGCAGGGTTCAGTGCTGGATCCGGTCCTTTTTAATGTCTTTAGAAGTGACATTGCAGAGGAACTGGAAGGAAAAATATGCCTCTTTGCAGACGACATAAAAATCTGCAACAGTGTTGATACACAAAGGGGGTGTGGAAAGGATGAGAAGGGACTTGGCAAGGTTGGAGGAATGGTCAGATGTATGGCAGCTTAGATTCAATGCAAAGAAGTGCAAAGTAATGCACCTGGGAAACAAAAACCCAGGGGAAGAGTACACAATTGGGGGGGTAGTAACAACAACAAAAATGGAAAGGGACCTGGAGGTATTCATATCAGATGACCTAAAGGTTAGCAAGCAATGTGAGAGGGCAGTAGGGATGGCTGGGGGGATATTGGGATGTATAGGGAGAGGTATCACTAGTAGAAAACAGGAAGTTGTTATCCCTCTGTACAGACAGTTGGTGAGACCCCATCTAGAGTACTGTGTGAAGTTCTGGAGATCCCATCTCCGCAAGGACATAGACAGGATGGAGGCAGTCCAGAGAGGGGTAACTAAAATGGTGTAGGGTCTGCAACAGAAGCCACACAAAGAGAGACTAAATGAGCTTAATATGTATATCCTTGAGGAAAGAAGAGAGAGGGGGGGACATGATAGAAACTTATAAGTACCTCAAGGGATTCAACAAAGTTCAAAAGGGCAGCATCTTTCAGCAAAAAGAGATGTGCAAGAACAAGGGGACAAAATTTGAAGACAGAGGGGGGATGCCTTAGGGCAATGTGAGGAAGTATTTTTTCACAGACAGGGTGGTGGATGCATGGAATGGCCTTCCTAAGGAGGTTGTGGAATTTAAAAACAGTGGGGGAATTCAAGAATGCATGGGACAGACATAAGGCAATCCTTGTGGGGGGTAGGAAGAAATAGGCTGTTGGTTAACTAGGATCTGCAGCTTATCCAATAGGTAGGGAAATGGGCAGACTAGGTGGGCAAAGCAGTCCTTATCTGCCGTCAAAGTCTATGTTTCTATGTTGCTATGTCTATGGTAGACAAGCTTCTTATGTAGCTTGGCAAGAGAGGGGAGGAGGAAAATTGGACGATAGTTACCAAAGGAGGAAGTGTTCCCCCATTTGTGTAGTGGTATAACTTTGGCCATCTTCCACAAGTGTGGGACTGTACTGAGGGAAAAGGAGAGGTTGGAAAGGTAAGTCAGAGGAGAAGCAATGGCAGGGTCAGAAATATGCAGGAGTCTGGGGTCAAGTCGTCAGGACGAGACTTGTTCAAATTCAGCGAATAAAGGGCAGTCAGTGTCACCTGGGTAGTAACAGAGGAGAAATGGAAACCCTGGGAGGGGAGGGAATAGTGAACGTGTTATGAAAGAGTTGTGTCAGGCTGGGAAGAAGGGAGAGCACAAGTGGTGAAGAACTCATTAAAATATGAATCAACAGAGGAGGGGTCAGATAGGCTGAACCATTAATCAGAAGAACTGAGGGGCCAGACTGGTTGGGGAGGTGGTGTCAAAAAGAGAGTGAACTGCTTCCAGAACTTTGAAGGATTGTTAAAGTTTTCTGGAGGTTGGTCCTGAAGTACTGCGATTTTGCAGTCTTGACAGCTTCAGTACAGCTATTCCTGCTACACCAATACCTGAGGTCAGGAAAGGAATGAGAGGATTTGTAGTGTGACCAGGTGAGATCACAGGACTTGCACTGATCAGTAATTTCAAGGGTAATCAGGAGTGATAATGTAATTTTACTCTAGACTCTTTCAGCAGGGCATACTTGTCCCAGATTGAATAGAATTTAGATTTAATGACTGCCCTTTGGACTAGACACTGATTTTACCCAGGAAAGATCTGAAGGCAGTTCCAGAAACAGGGAAACATAGAATTTGATGGCAGATAAGGACCCCTTGGCCCACTTAGTCTGCCCAAATTTCCCTACCTGTTTCATATACCATAGATCCTAAATGATCTGCAGCTTATCCTCTCTTTCCTATCATTAGAGTTCCTTTATGTCTAACAAGTTAGTCAGCAGCTTGCTCTACCACAGAGAGGTGAGTCAGAGCTGCTGCCCCAAGCATTTGAGGAGTCCTGCCTGGGCTTCCCAGTCAAGATACTGGAGGTGTTTGAAAGGTTTCTACAACCATGAGGAAGCAGCCAGACTGAAGTGCAGTTTATCTGCTGTCATTGACAGAATGACATAACAGAAGATTGAGAGAACAATTCCTGCCTACAGTTAGGAGGTAATTGAGTGCTAGCTCAGCATTTGTACAATATCTGCCAGCCTGTAGTGCTGTGAGAGATTGTGTCTTGCCTTAAGGGAAAAAAGGATAACAATGTGCTTATCCAGCAGTAGTGCTACAGCTGCCAGCCTGCAGTGTGGCCAACTACCGTGTGTATTGCTGATCATTTGAGCCTGCTCTGAGACTGCAGACGGTCTAAAGACATGGCCGGTCAGTGTTACTGCTAGGCATTGGCTAGTGTCTCACACAAGGATCTGGAACCCTGGTTGGGTGTATGACATGTGGCCCCTGGTTTTATGACTGATCTGTCCACCCAGAAAAGACAGAAAGTAGTGAGAGAAGTTCAGATGACTGCTGAAGCAGAAAGAGCCTGCAACCAAACGAAAGGCCCCTGTTACCTGTACCACTGTTCAGTTCATCCAGAGCAACTGATCACCTGACCAACTGCTCAAGAGAACCTGTACCTGCAGAGATGGAGGAAGAGGAACCTATGTTGTCAAAGAAGCTGGTAACACCAGAACAACGAGTACTCTCAGGGCTTGCCCTGCAACTGGGACTGTATAAAGACTGCACAAAATCTACAGAGTTTTTCCATCAGTACAGGATCTAGAAATAGCTCCCTTTGAGGTCTGTCATTCAAGCAATTGCATGGCCTGTGGGGTTTGGGTTTGAAAGGTATTTCATTTGTTTAAAGTGCACCACTGCTGGTCAATCAGCTGCAGCTTCAGTGGGTCTGTACCGTTCCCACTACTGGACACCCAGTGAAGCACTGGGAGCTCCCTAGAAGGTTTAAGGGTTTAAACTAGTACCAGTGGGAAAAATGTAGTGCCTCTGGTACAGATGGGCTGGCATTACAAAAAAAGTTCAACTGTACTTGCATTGCCACTGTATCTGCATTGTCTGGTAGGGGTGGGCACCACCGTTTAAAGAGTTAATAGGCTGAGCCTGGTCCAGCCCCTAACTTCAGCCGACATTCTTTAAAGTTCACGAGATCTGCAAAAAGTGCTTTTATCAGAATTCCCCTATCCCTTGTGAATATCCCCAAATAACTATATTATTGTTGGCCGGCCCACCGGTGCAACAGTAGGGCTACTGCTCGAGGTGCCAGCGACCCAGGTTCAGGAACAGGCTCGGGCGGCTGGAGGGCCAGCTGGGGAGGAGGATTGAGCACCAACAGGCAGCTCTCCTCCTCCAGGAGGGGTGCATTGCATGTCCCACCACTCTACTGCCACCTGAGTGACCACGGGTGGAAGTGCAGCGGGACAGCATGCAAACAGGGTGGGAGGATGTCAGCTAGGAGCTGGAGTGCTGGCACGTAATGACATGCTCCGCCCCTTGGCTCCCCTAGAGTGCTGATGTCCTGAGGGATGGGAACAAAAAGAGGAAAAACCCTGCAACAGACGCCTGGAGATGGGACCCAGCTGGATAGGGGCTGTGCTGCCAGAAGTTTGGAAGGAGTTACCTGGGGAGGACCTACGGGAGCGCGCACAGCCTAGGGATCCCTGAGGATAGGGTCCTGAGCGGTGAATAAGGGGGCATAAAAACAGAATATAGAAAAAAAATATATATATATATATATATATGTATATTATTATTCATTTAAATTTTGTTTTGTTTTATTTTGTGAACATATTGTTAGCAGTAAGTCATTAAAGGCATTTTTTTGTTCATTCTGCTTATGCTCCCTTCTCACACAAGCACATTGTGCCCCAAATTGCCACTTCCCAGTCATCTTCATGGCAGCACTAGAGCCATTATCACCCCTTGGGAGGGGACAGAAGGGGAGGCAAGGAGCCTTCTCCAACAGGATATGTAGTTTTGACCCCCTTCTGAAGACATCCCCGTAAAGGTTAGGGGCCAGATGAACCAGGGCTGTAAAGGCCCCGCTGCCAGGGCCCATTTCTGATCCTGCAGCAGTGTGGGCAGTGATTTCATGATGTGCTCGTGGCAGAATGTACCATGCGTCAACATTCACAGCCACCCCATTGTAGTCATGCTCTCCCATCCACTACCACCTGTGGTCACCCAGGTGGTAGTGTACTGATGGAGGAAACAGCCCACCCTCCCTGGAGGAGGACAGCATCACCTGGGATGCTCAGTCCTCCTCCCCTTGACCCACTCCCAATGACAAGGGCTTGCTTTCAAACCCCATTAACTGGTGTCACAAGCAGAAGCTCTGCTGTTGTGCCAATGGCCCAGCCTAACTAAATGCATTTTTGTTGAGCTTAAGGTTGCCCTTTTACTTTTCCTGTGTGGGAGGACACTGTATGGAGGAGGGTAGGTACTGCATCCCAGAGGGTTGTGCCACTCTGACACCAGACCCATTTAAACTTTTTCTCTGGGTGGAGGCACCAGCAAACTAGAACTAACTAGATATGACAACCATCAGTCAGGAAGGAATATAATGACCCAGGCCCCTCAGAATTGTCTGAGACCACAAGGCTGTAACCATAACATATCCAGTGACCCAATTACATATTAAATGATAATGTTGATCCAGCCCTTAGACCCTACACACATACACACACACATACACACACACACACACACACATTAGGATCTATTTACTAGCCACTGAACGGAGCACTATTGTCACTTTAACTTTAAGGGACCAAGCAGATCATCTGGCATCATTCAAGATCTGCTTTTCTGAGAGCCACTGCCTTACAAATCACACAGTGTGTAATACAGTTGTAACCCCCCTGCAAATGGGGGTTCCCAAAAGACTTCCAGGAGCTTGCTTGAATGCTCCAAGCCTGAATGGTGTTTGGCATTTAAGCCATTTATCAGTGAGTGTTTTTAGAACCTCTGGTACTGTCTCTTTAAGAGCTGTCTGCTTGCAGACATAATTAGTTTGTATGGGGGACTGTGTGTTTCTTTGATTGAGTACCACTCGAGCTGCTGCCAATTCACTTCATTTTGCAGTCACTAGGAGTGCAAAGGAACCTATCTGAAAGATGTAACTGTTTGCCAGAAATTATTTAGAGTAATAATGAAATTACAGTTTGTCTAACCTGCTTTCTTTGCAGTCAGAACTGTGTCTGCTAGTTCCCATTCTAGTTTTGAACTGCTGAACTGGACCAATCAGTGTGGGGTAAGCTAGCTCTAAAATGGTGCCTTGGACGAATCAGAACTTGGACTCATAATCTGAGCCAGCCACAAGAGGATTTATGGGCAGTGACTCTGGGAGATGTAGTTTAGACTTCAGTGCCTTTTGGACCAACAGCAGCAGTCTATTGTGAGTGACAGCCAATCCAGTCAAGAACTGGGAGGAACTCAAAGGAAGTGCCCGGTTTTGTCGGTTGGAGTTTCAGTTGAGCTTTGGCAGTGAAGAAGGAAGGAGCCCTGTGCTTTTCAGTGTGCAGTTTTAGTCAAAAACTGTGTAAGGCCCAGAGTTCGGTCTGCAGCTTGTTGGGACTGAATCCGTCCTGTGAAAAGAATCAAAGGATCTCTAGAGTAGAAACCAGGCTCACCCTGTAGAAGACTGGAGGAATTGCTGAAAATTACACTCGGTCTGTCAGGAACTGAATCTGCTGTGTGTTCTCCGGTATTGTGCAGTAATTGCGATCGGGATACAGATGCAGCCTGCCTGGTATAGTGCTTTCTTTTATATGGATGTGTGAAGAGGTTTGTGCACCTCAAGTGAGCCCTGCTGACATTGAAGGACCCTATCTTATTTGGAGGTCGTGAGTACTAATTCAGGGTCGCTCCTGTTGAATTGCCACATTAAATCCAAATGGAATTACTGTACTGCTGACTGTTTAATTCTCCTTTTCTCTGTGTGAAGGGCCCCTACCAGCTGCCACGGTTTGGACTAGCCACTAGGGCTTGGGTACCCAGGACAGTAACTGATAGGGATAGGCCTGTGCACAGAGCCATAGGTAGATTATTAGAGTGATAAGCTAGTTAACCTGATTTCCCTCCTTGTTATATCTCCCTAAATAAATCAGAGCTGCTTGTTTCAGCAAAGTTATACTGCCTGAGGTATTTGTCTATGTTAAAGTACTGTACTGTGATTGTTGCACTGTATCTCATTTCACAGGAGGTCCCAGTGCCGGAACCAGACCTGGGGTAAGTGTATACTGTGAAGGTAATTCTGATATATGTGTGGCCACTAGTGGGAAGAAAGGGGGTTGCAGTGTCCCAGAGGGCTGTGACCAAGTTAGTTTAACTATTGCAAACCCTGACCTCTGGGTGGAGGCACCCGCCATTGGATCCAGGCCCCTCAACCTGTTAGTGGCAAATCAGGCAGGGGTAGTAGCCCCTGGGATAGCGCCATCTAGGGGTTACATCTTGGAGGCTCACCGCTGGGATTGTGTGTCCTCTAGTGGCCATATTTACGAACCACTGTTAAGAAAAATGGGTACCCGACAGAAGTGGCTGTGCACCAGGCTGGTGGAGTGGTGTACTGGGAGGAGATCGACCCCCAAAATGCTATGCTTATCCTGGACATCCCCTGGGTATCATCTGGACACTGTGCAGGGAGTACTTTCCAAGGTGGAAGGTTTACAAAACCCTGTGGTGGTGGGTCGGCATGCTAATCTGCTCACCCACACTTTCCTGGCCCTAGTAGAGTTTAAGGATCCCATAGATAGCTCCAAAGTGCCACAGACCATTACCCCAGAGGAGCCCTCACTGCTTGAGAGTGATAACTAAGGACAGTAAAGACCGGGGAATCAGCCCCACCACTATCTGAAACTTTGAGGAGAAATTTGCTGAATGGTTGCTGGGAGAGGGAAAACTGTGGAGGACTTGAAGAAACTATTCTTGCCACCTGGGGTGTTCTCCCCAACACCCTCTCCTGCTCCAGTGCCCGTAATGGTGGCTGAACCAATGCAGACTCCTATTTCTGCACCTGCCATTAGTCACGACTCTTACCGAAGGTTGAGGATCTTCTCTGGCACCCTCCCCACCCCCCAAGGGGAGGATGACTGGGAGACCTGGATAGACTATGTTGCCCCCCAAGTGCTAGAATGGCAATGCTCGGAAGGCGAAAAGCGAAAGAGGGTTAGTGAGAGCCTCCGAGGTCCTGCCCTGGCTACCATCCTTGCTAAACGGGCCAGTAACCCTGAAGCGACTGCACAGGCCTATCTTGAGGCCTTGGAGAATGTGTATGGGAGCCCAGATTCTGATGAGGACCTATGGTGGAGAGTAAGAAATGCACAACAGTACCAAGGGGTTGTTGTCTGTGTATGTCTCGGCTGGAAAAATTGTTGCAAGAATGCCTCAGAAAGGGTAGTTTGCCAGCGATTGAACTGGACCGAACCAGACTGGACAGAATCCTTAAGTCTGCCCCTTCTCAGAACTGCTGTTGCTTCAGTTACGCCTGGCAAATCGACTGGAATCCCCACCCTCCTATGATGAGTTAATGAGAGAATTCGAGGAGTTGAGAAAAGGCGACCTCGGGAGGTACCTGCACCAACAGCTGTGGCTCCGACCAGTGACTGAGGGTGACCCATCAAGTGAAGTTCAGGGCAGAGGTTGACAGTCAATGAGTGCTCTGACAAGGAAAAGATATGCCACAATGGAGGCGAACTGTTGAGAGAGATCGGGAATTCAAAAACAGTCCCTTTATGAAGCCACGCCTGCAAATCACGGGCCCTGACCTATATCCGACTGCATCTGCTATGGGGTGGGGTACCTACCCATGTATCTCCTGCTGATAACAGCTCCAAACTCAATTCCTTGACCATGGAAGTGGAGAAACTGACGAGATGTCTCCAAATGCTTATCACGCCGCAGACAGAGATGGCACCCAGGTTTCCAGTTAGTAATACCCGCCCTGGCTCCCAGTGTGGCGCCTCGGCCAGCTCAAACTCCAGAAAGTATGTTTTGCTATAATTGTGGGAAAGATGGGCACATGAAAAGGGAATGCCAGTCCCAAAAGACACTGACAAAGTTGCATATAGGCTACAAGGAGAGCTTGGAGAAGAAATCAGTGGTTAAGAGGTGCACGACATGATCCCAGTGAGGGCACCAAAATGCTAATTCACGTCCTTTTGTGGCAAGGTCAGTTGCCCAGGCCCCCACTACCGCCTCCAGACTGGTCCAGAATAGTGGGTCCCTCCATGGAGACCACTGTAAAGGTGAATGGAGTGTCTACAAGAGCTGTATTAGACAGTGGCTCCTAAGTGACAATTATGTTCCAGGATTGGTATCAGAAGCATTTGTCAGACGACTTACAACCATTAGAAGGACTGCATGTATGGGGTTAAGTGGAGAAGGCCTATACCCTATTCCGGTATATCCGAATTTGGCTGTCTTTCCCACCTCCGTGGCTGGAGTGGCGAACAAGTAGAGACCCTAGCCTTAGTGTGTCCCCCACTGGACTGTATGATGGTGTCCCTTTGTTGATTGGAACAAATGCTCACATGTTCGGAAGGCTGGCACAGTTGTGTTATGAAAACAGGGGTCAAAGACTAGTAGAGCTTTAAGAATTCGGCTTTAATTAAGAAGGCCTATGAGGCACAGAGATGCTGAAAAACAGAACCAGAGGAACCGGTCGGAATTGTATGGAAGAAGGATCCTGAGTCTCTGATCCTGGCGCCAAATGCCCAGTGTACCTTACAGGAGAGGTCCGTATCAGAAAGGATGTTAAAATAAAATATTAATGTTGGATGCACCAGGCGATGGAAAATTGCCAGAGGGACTGCTGGTCAAGCCTAGTATTTTGCCCGCTAGAGCCCATGCTTATGCCAGAAGGGTAATGGTCCAAGTTCATAATGTGTCTGAAGAGACATTCGAGGTAAACAGAGGTTGCATCCTGGCTAATGTGCATTGTGCAGACACTGCAGTGCTACCCAGCAGCAAGAGTTCAAGGAAGAATGACAGAGTAACGCCTGACTTGTTTGATTTCGCGACTCCCCGCTGCCAGCTGAATGGAAAGTGAGGATCAGTGAGAAGCTTGCCCAGAGAGACCAGGTGTTTTCTTTAAAGGAATGGGATGTAGGATGCGTGCAAGGAGCTGAGCACAATATTCGTCTGCATGACGAAAGACCATTTCGTGAGAGGTCTCGACGCCTGGCACCTGCTGACATAGATGATGTGAGACGGCATCTGCAAGAGATGTTAGCTGCTGGTGTAATACAAGAATCCAGAAGCCCTTATGCTTCCCCCATTGTGGTAGTGAGGAAAAAGAATGGAACAGTAAGGATGTGTGTGGATTATCGCTCTTTAAACCGCGGACTATCCCTGATCAGTACACAATGCCCCGCATTCAGGATGCTTTGGACTGCCTAAACGGGAGCAAGTGGTTCTCTGTGCTGGATCTCCGAGTGGGTACTACCAGATCCCGATGGCCCCAGAGGACCGTGAGAAGACGGCCTTTATCTGTCCGCTTGGCTTCTATGAATTCATGAGGATGCCTCAAGGATTTCAGGTGCCCCAGCCACTTTCAACGATTGATGGAGGCGTGCAGTGGGGACATGAACTTACTAGAGTGCCTGGTATACCTAGATGATGTTATTGTGTTTGGCAGCTCGCTGGAGGAACATGAGAGCAGATTATTTAAGGTATTGGACCGACTGGAGGACTTGGCCTTAAACTGTCCATTGATAAGTGTCAATTCTTTCAAACATCAGTAAAGTATGTGGGACACATAGTATCCACCGAGGAATAGAGACCACCCAAGTAAAGTTGAGGCCTTGACCACCTGGCCACAGCCAAAAATCTAAAGAACTGCAAAGATTCCTGGGATTCTGTGGTTATTATCGGAGCTTCATCAAGGACTATTCAAGAGTGATCCGCCCTTTACTTAACCTTACTCAAGGGTATCCCCAACCACAAAAAATACCAAAAGTCAGCGTCCCTCAAGACTGAAAGAGTGTATTTTCATCCGAGTGAAGTATTTGGGGCCCGCTGGACCCTGATTGTGAGACTGCTTTTCATGAGATCATATATCAACTTACCCATGCTCCAGTGCTGGCCTATGCCGATCCAAGAAAACCTTACGCCCTGCACACTGATGCTAGCTTGCAAGGGTTGGGGGCTGTGTTGTACCAAGAGCACGAGAATGGCCTGAGACCAGTGGCCTTTGCCAGTAGAAGCCTGACCCCATCCGAAAAGAACTATCCTGTACATAAGTTAGAGTTCCTAGCTTTGAAGTGGGCTATTGTTGACCAATTCCATGAGTACTTGTATGGGGCTAAAATACTAGTAAAACTGACAATAATCCTTTGACCTATGTGCAGACCTCAGCTAAGTTGGATGCCACTGGCCATAGGTGGCTTTCTGCATTATCTACATATGACTATGCTCTCGAATACCGAGCAGGTCTGAACCCACATAGATGCTGATGCTCTCTCCGGAGGCCTGTTCCCCAGAATGATTGGGTCCGATTGGCAGAACCTGACATTCGGGCACTGTGCCAAAGTTTGACAGGGAGGAACAATGTCCACGGACGCAGTGGACTGCATGGTGGATTGCTTGGGAGCCTCTGAGAATTGCATACCTGCTGCTTATTGCCACTTTTCTGCAATAGACATTGGTGCACTGCCTCAGCTGGACAATGACAGTATTCAGGGCTCAATCCCATCCCATGATCAAAGCAGCTTTAGAAGCCCTCTATGCAGGAAAAGATGTTCCAAATTACGCCCACTGATTTGAGAACTGCACTGTTATACAAAGAAGGTCCTAAGTTGAAACTGATCAATAAACTGTTATACAGAGAAACAGTAGACAGAGGGACAAGTAGACAAACAACAACTAGTGCTGCCCACTGCCTTTGAGACTCAGTACTGAGGTCCTTGCACAACCACATGGGCACCTTGGTATAGACAGAACACTTGACTTGGTGAGATCCAGATTCTATTGGCCTAAGATGGGGGCTGATGTGGAGCAACACATTCGAACTTGTAGTCGCTGCTTACAGAGGAAAGCTTTGCCCCAGAGGGCTGCCCCTTGTTAACATCACCACCAGTGCACCCATGGAGCTGGTCTGTATTGATTTTCTGAGTTTGAGTCAGATCAAGAAATATCAGTAATGTGCTGGTGGTCACTGACCATTTCATGAGATATGCCCAAGCTTCCCCACCAAAGACCAGAAAGCATCCACTGTGGCCAAAGTACTTGTAGAAAACTTTTTGTTCACTATGGGCTCCACAAAGAATCCATTCTGATCAAGGGAGAGACTTTGAGAGTCATCTGATCAAAGAGATGCTTTCTCTGGGGAGTGCGAAAGTCCAGAACCACTCCTTACCACCCCCAGGGGGACCCACAGCCTAAACGTTTCAACCGCACTTTGCTAGATATGCTTAGGCACCCTGCACCCAAAGGACAAGCCTAGATGGAGCCAACAAATTAGCACCCTGGTACATGCTTATAACTGCACCAAAGTGATGCCACTGGATTCTCCCCTACCGCCTGATGTTTGGAAGAGAAGCTCGACTACCAGTAGATGTGTGTTTTGGGGTCTCTCCTGATGGGTTCAAGCTGACAACTATTTACAGTATGTGCAAAGTTAAAGGCCCAGCTAACTCATGCGTACCAACTGGCTCAAACCATGGCTGCCAAAAGAAATCTGGCCAACAAAGAAAGGTATGATAAAAAGGTGAAAGCACAGGAACTCCAGGAGGGAGATCGGGTATTGCTAAGAAATCTGGGACTGCATGGCAAGCACAAGATTGCTGACAGATGGCACCATCTCCCTCACATTGTAGTGGGCAAACTAGATGATCTGCCAGTGTACAAAGTAAGGCCTGAGAATAATTCAAAAGATGTAAAAACAATGCATAGAAATCATTTACTGCCCATTGGACAAATCTTAATTGAGTCTGAGCCCTAGAAGATGCCCCTCTGGACCAGTGACTAGAGCTGCTGCTAAGAAAAGATCAAGAAAGTCTGCACCTACAGAAGCAAAGTTAAAGTGTTCCCTCCACAAGTCCCAGTTGAGCATGACTGTCAGTCCATATCGGAAGAAAGTGAGAGTGACTTTGAATACTATCCTTCTTATGAACTGAGTCAATTGTTTGAGGCAATTCTAGTCAATACTGGAGATGAAGCTGGGCCTTCCGGACTGTCTAAGCCCCAGCTTCATCCCTGCAATGTCTCCCAGAAAGTAAAGTGCAAAGCATCAGATCAGATGAAATGGAATCATTGTGCATGGTTGAACTGTTTGAGCTTTCAGGAGAAAATGATAGATTGGGGCAGACTGGTGATACAACCGAACAAGAAGAGTATTTTGAGTGCCCTGACAGTCCACTGCCAGTGTCCAAAAGCTCTCCATGCGAGCCAAATGTTGTGGACTCAGAAACTGTAACTCCTGGAGCTGAAAGTGCCCAAGTTCTAGCCTCTCTACCCCATGGAGACTCCCCTGACAAGTGAGGACAATGCTGAAAATGAGGCTCAGAGTGCAGAGACTATAACAGTTCCCCTAGAAAGACTGGTCAAGCTGTAAAGCCTGTGGTGCACCTCAGTTATGATTCACTTGGGAGGCCTGTGGACTTGCCTCTCAATGTTGTCCATAAAGGAGTGTATGTGTCCCGAGCTCATTGCCCAAACTGAGCATCAGTGCTAACTCAAGTTACTTGTGTTGCCCTCTAAGTATGGTGCCCTTGCCCCGTCCAGCCCCAAGGTAACTGATAGGGAAGGGCCCCCTCTCTTCAGGTTTCATGTACAAGAGGTAATAACTTGAGTTATGGTACAATGTGTGTGTAATACTGTGTAAAGAGTGACGTACTGCAATGTTTCAGAAATGTGTTCTTGGTAAAATGATATATTGACTGATGATTACATGTGCGAGCCTAATGCAAATGTATATGGTTGCAGTTGAAACTTATGGGGATACTTGCTTGACGCAGACGTCAAGCTTTCCCAGGCCAGGAAGGGTGTAACCCCTGCAAATGGGGTTCCCAAAGACTTCAGGAGCTTGCTTGAATGCTCCAAGCCTGAATGGTGTTTGGCATTTAAGCCATTTATCAGTGAGTGTTTTTAGAACCTCTGGTACTGTCTCTTTAAGAGCTGTCTGCTTGCAGACATAATTAGTTGTATGGGGACTGTGTGTTTCTTTGATTGAGTACCACTCGAGCTGCTGCCAATTCACTTCATTTTTGCAGTCACTAGGAGTGCAAAGGAACCTATCTGAAAGATGTAACTGTTTGCCAGAAATTATTTAGAGTAATAATGAAATTACAGTTTGTCTAACCTGCTTTCTTTGCAGTCAGAACTGTGTCTGCTAGTTCCCATTCTAGTTTTGAACTGCTGAACTGGACCAATCAGTGTGGGGTAAGCTAGCTCTAAAATGGTGCCTTGACGAATCAGAACTTGGACTCATAATCTGAGCCAGCCACAAGAGGATTGTATGGGCAGTGACTCTGGGAGATGTAGTTTAGACTTCAGTGCCTTTTGGACCAACAGCAGCAGTCTATTGTGAGTGACAGCCAATCCAGTCAAGAACTGGGAGGAACTCAAAGGAAGTGCCCGTTTTGTCGGTTGGAGTTTCAGTTGAGCTTTGGCAGTGAAGAAGGAAGGAGCCCTGTGCTTTTTCAGTGTGCAGTTTAGTCAAAAAGTGTGTAAGGCCCAGAGTTCCGGTCTGCAGCTTGTTGGGACTGAATCCGTCCTGTGAAAAGAATCAAAGGATCTCTGAAGAGTAGAAACCAGGCTCACCCTGTAGAAGACTGGAGGAATTGCTGAAAATTACACTCGGTCTGTCAGGAACTGAATCTGCTGTGTGTTCTCGGGTATTGTGCAGTAATTGCGATCGGGATACAGATGCAGCCTGCCTGGTATAGTGCTTTCTTTTATATGGATGTGGAAGAGGTTTGTGCACCTCAAGTGAGCCCTGCTGACATTGAAGGACCCTATCTTATTTGGAGGTCGTGAGTACTAATTCAGGGTCGCTCCTGTTGAATTGCCACATTAAATCCAAATGGAATTACTGTACTGCTGACTGTTTAATTCTCCTTTCTCTGTGAAAGGCCCTACCAGCTGCCACGGTTTGGACTAGCCACTAGGCTTGGGTACCCAGGGACAGTAACTGATAGGGATAGGCCTGTGCACAGAGCCATAGGAATGATTATTAGAGTGATAAGCTAGTTAACCTGATTTCCCCTGTCCTTGTTATATCTCCTAAATAAATCAGAGCTGCTTGTTTCAGCAAAGTTATACTGCCTGAGGTATTTGTCTATGTTAAAGTACTGTACTGTGATTGTTGCACTGTATCTCATTTCACAGGAGGTCCCAGTGCGGAACCAGACCTGGGGGTAAGTGTATACTATGAAGGTAATTCTGATATATTGTGTGGGCCACTAGTGGGAAGAAAGGGGGGTTGCAGTGTCCCAGAGGGCTGTGACCAAGTTAGTTTAACTATTGCAAACCCTGACCTCTGGGTGGAGGCACCCGCCATTGGATCCAGGCCCCTCAACCTGTTAGTGGCAAATCAGGCAGGGGTAGTAGCCCCTGGGATAGCGCCATCTAGGTGTTACACAGTACCTCTCAATTGTTCCTGATTATGAGGAATGCCCCACATTTCTCCCTCAAAATTGCTCTGTCCCTCATCCATCCCTCATGGAAAAGGTGCTGCCCACACAGAGAATGTGCTGTAAATTAAGAATTTAACACATAAATGTATAACATTCTAAGATGCTAAATCAAAAACAAACTTTGTGCCAAGTAAAGATATAGAAAATACTGGATGGGCAACTATGCAGAACCAGTGTGTTCTGTCACAGAGGGGTATGATTTCCTGTGACCTCAAGAGCAAAGCACAAGAGGTCCTTGGGAATCATACCCCGAGGTGGCAGAGCATACTGGCTCAGCATAGAGTTGCCCATCCTGTATTTTATATAGAGCATGTTGCCCCTCTAATCGTTATACAATCTGTGGCTATCTGAAAATATTTTTTTCATGTAAAAAGAAACTTCCGTCCCCCATTTAGCATTTCAGGAGCTATGGCATGTTTCTATGGTAAGTTGTGTGGTTGCTAGGGACAGAGCGTCCCTACGTTAGCAATGTACACTCCCATTAGTTGTTGCTCTTGTGTGGGAGAGATTTAGAGAAAATAAAACATGGTGACCCATCCTCTCACTTAGCGAATAAACTAACGAACTGGAGGGATAAACTTCATTGTAAGCAGTTATAGTTAGATAATATCTGGTCGATCCTGCATTTTCAAATACACTTTCAGAACTGCATCCTTGTGAAAAAAAAAAGCCTCGTCCATTGCCATCTATAATATTACCGCGCAGAGGTTTTCGGTGCCAGCTTTCAAAGCACGGCTCACTCTTTTCAATCTCAATAAATGGAATGCTGTTCTGCATGTATGGTCAGTACAGCATTCCATTCATCATTTTCTGTGTGGATGAACAGCATCACAGTATGGTGGAATTTCATGTAAGAACAGCATTCCACCATGCACTATAATTGTTTTCACAGTGTTTTGAGCTTGTGTTAGAAACTTAGACTTTGACAGCAGATAAGGACTGGTTGGCCCACCCAGTCTGCCGATTTCTCTACCTATTGGATAAGCTGCAGATCCTGGTTAACCAACAGCCTACTTCCTCCTAACCCCCACCAGAATTGCCTTATGTCTGTCCCATGCATTATGGAATTTCTCACTGTTTTTGACCCCACGACCTCCTCAGGAAGGCCGTTCCATGCATCCACCACCCTCTCTGTGAAAAAATACTACTTTATGTTACCTCTGAGCCATCCCCCCTCTATCCTCAAACTGTGCCCCCTTGTTCTTGTGCATTTTGTTTTTCTGAAAGATGCTACCCTCTTGGATTTTGTTGATTCCCTTGAGGTACTTGAAATTTTCTATCATGTCCCACCTCCCACCTTTCCTAAAGGGTTACATATTAAGTTCCTTTAGTCTCTCTTTGTATGGCTTCTGGTGCAGACCTTGCACCATTTTAGTTGCACTCCTCTGGACTGCCTAAATTCTGTCTATGTCCTTGAAGAGATGGGGTCTCCAGAACTGCATGAAGTACTCCAGATGGGGTCTCACCAACTGTCTGTACAGAGTGATAACAACCTCCTGTTTTCTACTGTTGATGCCTCTCCCTATGCATCCTAGTATCCCCCCAGCCCTCCTTACTGCCTTCTCACATTATTTGTCTACCATTAGGTCATCTGATATGACTACCCACAGGTCCCTTTCCATTTTTGTTGTTGTTAGTACCGCCCCCATTGTGTACTCTTCCCCTGGGTTTTTGTTTCCCAGGTGCATCACTTTGCACTTCTTTGCATGGAATCTAAGCTACCATACTTTTGACCATTCCTCCAACCTTGCCAAGTCCTTTCTCATCCTTTCCACTCCCCCTTGTGTATCAACCCTGTTGCAGATCTTTGTGTCATTTGCAAAGAGGCATCCTTCTCCTTCCAGTCCCTCCACAATGTCACTTATAAAGACATTAAAGAGGACCAGTCCCAGTACTGAACCTTGTGGTACCCCACTAGTAATCCCCCCCCCCTTTCTTTGGAGTGGACTCCATTTACTATTACCCTCTGTGTCTTGTTGTCTAGCCAATTTTTATGTTTGAGGCTGTTTCTCTCATTCTGAGGTTCAGTGTCCCTCATTGTCCCTCCTTTTGAGTGCTCATGTCTCTCATTTCAGTGAAAAAAAGGTTGAGAGATATGTAGGGGGTCCTCTCAAATTGGAGCAAACAACGGTGTTTCAGAGTGGCACCCCAGTCAGATGCAACAGGTAACTTTCATATGCAGTGACATGAAAGGAACCTTGGTGTGAGGTAGTAAAGGGGGCTGTTCTGAAGAGCTGGGGGCATCCAGTACTCAGACAGCCCTCTTGCAGTTACAGTATAGCCAAGATAGCATCTCAACTGCTTCATGACATCTTGCCCCCTGCACAAGTGAAATTCTGTCTAATTCTTATAATCTCTGTTCTGTTCATTGAAGATCTACCATGGTGACCATGTCTGGCAAAGAGGAGAGTGAGGGGCCCAGGGGCATCTAGAGTAGAGATGGGCGGGTCAGCTGTGACCTGTTTCTGAATCCGGCTCTGATTTATTTCCAAAAGGTTCTGATTTACTCTGATGACCTGTATACTTATTTTTGCCTATTTGAGTATGAGAAATGCATCAGTATTATTCTTTTAACTCCATCTGATAAAAAAAAAATTAAATGTAACTTTTTTAAAGAAAAAATTTGTGTCTGTATTTTCATGTCATTTCAAGGTCAGCTAGCAGCAAACAGCAATAAAAAATAAATTGACTATTGTTCTTGCCAATCCTGTGTGTCAGCCACCATATAACATTCATAGAAACAGTCAGCTGGATTCACAAAACTCTTGAAAATACCGCAGCTGTGGGAAAAACTCACTGCAAGTGGGTTGTCACTTGTGGAACCGCAGGTTCTCCCACAGCTACAGTTTTCTCAAAAGTGGAGCCAGTTTACAACTGGCTCCACGATTTACTGAAGTTTGTGAGTGGCGTTACCATGAAAATCCCCGTCACTGCGGAAAAATGTTATGGCCTGTGGGACCAGCCGTAACATTTTTTGCATCTGTGGAAGATGTGAATAGCAATCTCCGCAGCTGCGGGGATTTTGGTTTGCAACTAGAGTTGCAGTGTGGGACTTAGTCCCAAAGACATTTGTGAATCTAACCCAGAGTATGCAGCTCATGTGGGGCTTTGCAGTGAAAGGAGGCATGAGAGAAAGAGAGAGAGAGAGCAATGAATTCAACAGCAGAAAGACAACAGCAGAGTACAGACCTTCATTCAGTCTGGAATGTTTTTTGATGGGAGATAGGCAACATAAGCATGATATGTATTGTACTCCGGCCATTATTCCAGTCCTTTTGACTTGAGATGTTATTTTTTTTATTTGTAATGATTTTGCTTGCTTGTTTGGTGTTATAACGAACATCATGGGCCCCAAACCATCCCACACACTCCTACCTGACTGGCCAATTATCTTTATCATTTGTGTTTTCAAACCTACTTTTTATGTGGTTGACCTTGCCCCCACATCCAGCATTGCAGATTTTGGATATATCCTACAAGCTTCCACAACTAATAATTGCAGTCGACTATGTTTTTTTTGTTTTGTTTTTTGTTTTTTTATAGAGCTGCTCGGCCCTGACCGTCATCTACTCCTGCCATGAGGCCTACCTGCCAGTCCCCAGCCCCATCACTGCTCCCCTTGTCAAGCCAGTAGGGATCCACATGACGCAGGACCTGAGAACTGCAGGGGCCCACACTCACGACGACCATGCACAGTCATGGATAGTATAAAAATACTTTTTTATTTGTTTGTTTTTGGTTTTTATAGAATTGTTTGGCTATGATTGCCACATACTCCTGCCGTGAAGCCCATCTTTCAGTCCCCAGCCCCATTGCTGCCCTCCCCTCATCATCATGCCTGTGAGGAGCACCACAGTGCAGGACCCAAGGACCATGGGGGGCCACATTCATGGCAGCCATGTATGCAAATAGGTTTTTCTCCCTTGTAATGCCCCCTTGGTCCTGCCTTCCAACCCAGATGTCCAGCAATTCACTGCCTAGAATAAACAAATTACTGTCCACCTGGGCTATCAAATTAAATGGGAAAAACACATACAGCAATACTTCAATGTTTAGGGAATAGCAATGAGGAGAAATGGGATATATAGTGCTTGTGTAACTTGTAGAACTTTTTGTAGCTTAACTCTATTCCCACCTTTGAGTAGTAGGTATGTAGGTAGTGATTTGTAGGGAACAGAATGCCCAGGAGCAAGGGTGAGAAGATCACTGGAGAAGGAGGAGGAGGGGATGGTGGTGGATGAAAAACTCTCCCTAAGCAAGGGAGTTGCTGTAGCATAGGGTTTAAGTAGAGGTTATGGGAGGAGCTATTCCCCACATTGAACCATGGGCACAGCCCTTCCGTTCAATGTTTGGGGAATAGCAATGAGGAGAGATGGGGTGTATAGTGCTTGTTTAACTTGTAGAACTTTTTGTGGCTTAATTCTATTCCCACCCTTGAGTAGTAGGTATGTAAGTAGTGATTTGTAGGGAATAGAATGTCCAAAAAGATATCTCTTCCAACTCACAGAGAGTATGACCCCCTGGCACTCAGGAGAGGAAAACCCCCCAGGTGGAGGAAACCTCTGAGGACCCATGGCCAGAAGTCTGCCTGTCCTTCTGGGAATGCTAAATGGAGAAGTATCTAGGTTCTAGTAACCATAGCTAAATTAAGATTGGTGAGTTGCTTGAAGAGACAGTAATCTATCTTCAATCCATGGATGAAGCTGATCGCATGATGATCCTGGTTGAAGAGTAGATCTGTCCTGAATGAGCGATATAATCATAAGTATGGAGGAATTCTGAGTAAAAAAGGATAAAGGAAGTCCACATTTCCAAGATGATCCATGATGCTTGCCCAACAGAGTTGTACTGGGCAGAGAACTTGACTATATCGATAAGGTACTGAACCGGGAATGGTGGAAATGCAATGGTAGAAGTCATTGGTGAACGATCAACTTGTAAGAGATTTGAAAGCAAGGGATGGACTGAGGCTAGAACTCTGTACTGAACAAGGAGTCACTAAGAAAACATCCATAAAGTAGGATTCAAAGGAGAATCTTTGAGCACCCTGGAGATGGTGGTTCATTCCCGATCCAAGGCTGATATGGCTTGAATGATGATCCTGAAGGTAAAGGGTACATCTTTTCCATAGGGATGGTAAAATCCTATGTAAAGCAGATCCAGTTAAGGAAGGGCTGATGTAGGCTATGTTTCCAAAGTGACAAAGGATTTGTGTCCAAAGGATTGTATGGGAGTTATTATTTGGGAGAACAAGAATTGATCGATATAAGATCAGACATTTACACTGGGGAAGTTGCGATGAGTTGTAAGGTTATGGGTGACCGCTCCAATTCATAGAAGGTTTGATGTTTGAGGTAGTCTGGAGGTAAAGAATCAATTAGTTGAGCGATAAGTCACTAGGTAAGCATCCCAGAGTAGAATGAGTAGAGGAGATTTTGAGTGCCTAAAGAGAGTAATGCCGTAAGTGATTAGTAAAGTACTAGAAGAAGATTTGAGGAGCCATCCAGATAGTAGCCTGATATATAGGAGGCATGAGTGGAATTTCGGTATAAGGAATAGATGGCTTCTTTGGTCATGATGTTCATGATTTTATGCTCAAATCCTGCCGGTATGCTGCCTGACGTAAGTGTGAGTATCCTGATGTGTGATCATTTAGGAGATGTGTTGAGGTGTCATAGGTGGGTATGTTTACAGGTAATACTAATGCTGAAGTACATGACAGAACCTTGGGGTGGATAGGAAGAAGAGCTTATGGGCTGCATTGGTAGTGAGATCAATTAGAGCAGGATGCTATATGATTTTGTTGCAATAGCTAATTAATGCTGATCCAGATGCAAGGCTGAATTGGTGAATTTGTCTTAGCTGTTATGGATTGCCAGTTAAATTTCTGGAAAGCCAGTTCTCAGTGATGATTTTTGCTAAAGATATTATTGAAGGTACTTCAAGAGGAAGAGGTTGAAGGGTCCGCAGGAGAGTGGCTGGCCCAGTTGAAGGTACTAGATGAAGAAGTACGGATAATAGTATAAGGAATAGCAATGTCCAGGAGTGAAATCGAGGTTTGGATAGCGTGGAATCAGTAATTGGATAGCCGAGAAGCTCCCGCAAAGAGTATTCTGGACAATATCAGTGCAATTCCTAAAACTTGCAATTGCTGTTGGGAAGTAGGAGTCAAGCAACTTGGTCATCAGAGTCATTGTGGAAATAAGAGGCTACAGAAGGTAAATGGATAAGGTCCATAGTTGAATGGGTTATCTTGCGATTCCTGGTATCTGTAGAAGCAATGCTGATTGCAAAGTCTGAGTATAATGGAAGAATTTAAGTCCTTTCCTTTTATGTGGATAGCCAGTGAGATAAGGCATACAGGGGAGACATGGTGATTGGATGGACAGGGATCATAGGGTATATCCAATAGAGACAAAGGAAATCTTCCTGTTGTCCAGGCATATGAGATTCCATGAGTGATTGTGAAGAACTGAATGGGCATTAAAACTCTATGATAACGTGCTCTCACTTCTCTGCCTAAGCAGCAAACCAGGTGGAAACTGAATGACCAACTGATCAAGGATCCCAAGTGTAGAAATCAAACTAAGGAGCATATTACACAATTTTTCAAGTTGAATACCACACAAGACACTAGGCCAGATGTTTTATGGTGTGCCTTCAAAGCATATCTCCGGGACATCCTAATTAGGATGGCCGTGACAAGGAAGAGGGAAAGGGAGGCCAGGTTGAGGGAGGTGTTAACCCAGATAACAGCTTTAGAAACTACCCTACAATCAAATCCTTCTGACGACTCTAAGCAAGAGCTGGTAAAATTGAGGGACTCCTATATAAATATGCTCAACGAGAAAGCAGAGTTTGCTATTTTATGTTCTAAAGCCTCATACATAGATCACGAGGAAAAAGCGGGCAAGTTACTAGCCCAGAGAATTAAGCAATTGGAGTCTGCTCGGTTTATCCCCCTGATCTGCTCCAAAATAGATGGAACTCTCAAATCTAATCCCCAGGAGATTGTTTCGGAGTTTGTCAGTTATTTTGAACACCTATATGGGGAAATGCCTAACCCCCCCTCAACACATATCCTTTCTTCCTACCTAGAGGAGGCCCAATTGCCCTGTCTATCGGAGTCCCAGGGTAGGATGTTAGTAGCCCCTATTACAGAGTCGGAAATTCTGGAGGCGATAAAGGGCCTACCTTTAGATAAATCACCAGGTCTAGATGGTTTTACGGCAAACTTCTATAAGTGTTTTAAGGAGCAAATTACCCCCCACCTTCTCTCTCTCTTTCATTACATATTATCAGGTGTACAAGTTGACTCCTCTCTATTCGAGGCCCTCATTGTGCTTCTCCCCAAACCAGGTAAAAATCGAGAATCTGTTGAGAGTTATAGACCTATATCATTGTTGAACCAAGACATAAAAATTCTAACAAAGATTTTGGTAGACAGACTCAGTTTGGCTCTTCCCGATTTAATTGGTTCAGATCAGGTGGGATTTATGAAAGGCAGACTCTCTGCAGACCATCTCCGTACTCTCTCGCATGTCTTCTCGGTGTCCAGGGTGCCTCCTTCCCAGTGGCATTGATCTCTCTGGACGCCGAGAAGGCTTTTGACAGAGTAAACTGGAGTTTCTTACTTCAAACACTAAATTCTTTTGGATTCCCTCATCAATTTCAATCTTGGATTAAAGCCTTGTATCAGCATCCAATGGCTAAGATCTCTGGGAATGGGGTGTTCTCCAGGACCTTCACTCTGTATTCCGGAACCAGGCAGGGTTGCCTCCTTTCCCCTCTACTTTTTAATCTCTACCTGGAGCCCTTAATTCGTAAACTAATTATTTGTGCGAAGGTCCAGGGGATCACCATTCTTGGTAATGAGCTTAAAGTCGCTGCATACGCGGATGACTTGCTTTTATACCTCTCCCACCCAGAGACTTCTATTCCCGCCATGTTGGATATAATTGGGAAATTTAGCAAACTATCCTATCCAATTACAAATTAAATGTAGGGAAGTCAATTGTGTTCCCTCTAAATCATAAAGTTTTTAAGAATGATATTACTGCCCTTGGTCTGGCCTGGTCTAGAGACTCGTTATGGTATCTGGGCATTGTGCTAACTAGAGACCTACAGAGTACCTTTAAACACAACTTGGAAGCACTACTGTCCGAGGTAGCTCTAGACTTGGCTAGATGGTCGGCATTACCCATTTCTTTTTGGGGAAGAGTTAGTCTGGTTAAGATGAATGTTCTCCCACGTCTCCTATACCCCATTCAGCTACTTGACATTTGTCTACCAAGCAGCTGGCTTAAAAAGGCCAAAAGTTTGATTAGTGACTTCATCTGGGTTAAAAAGAAGCCTAGATTAGCTTTTTACAAGCTTGTGGTGCCCAAGTCCAAGGGTGGTTTATGACTCCCAAATGTGTGTATGTACTATTGGGCCAGTGGCATGGCCAAATACCTAAAATGGATGGTATTTAATCCCTCAGATTATGTGCCCGCATGGCTCAAAACAGAGAGGGAAATGATTCGTTTGGCTAATATAGCCCCCTCCGCATTATTATTTCTCAATACTGCTTCTATACCCAAAGAATTAAAAGGCACCACAATTGGAGTTTCTATGAAGATTCACTCACAGTTGTGTAGATTCCTAAAATATAAAAACTGGCTAGATGTGGAGCAGTCAATTTGGAACTCCCCTGCCTTTAAAATAGATAATAAAATGTTACCCTCCAAATGGTTGCCTAGTCTAGGTGATGGTAGGGTTCACTCATTCCTTAAGGAGGATGGTACCTGGTTATCAGCTGAGGATATGGTGGTGAAATTCAAGCTCAAGGAAAGTGACTTTTTTAAGGTATATCAGCTTAGACATCTCCTCATTAAAAAATTTGGGAAGGGCACCCCCTTATCTTATAATTTTGCCTTCCTTACTGAACTAGCCCCATTGGTTATTTCTCCCCGAAGTATCTCCAAATTGTACAATATTTTGTTCGATTGGCGTTTCCCGGTGCCGTTCAGCCCAACAGAATTCTGGTCTGCTCTCTTCCCACATTGGGATAAGGAATGGACGACTATCTGGAACAACTGCCATCATTTTGTAATGCAAGATAGGTTACGGTTAATGCAGTTTCATATTCTTCATAACCTTTACTACTATCCTCAGAAACTGGCTAAATGGGGAATATCTGCCTCTGATGTTTGCACGAGATGCACTCAAGTAGAAGGTTCCCTACTCCACATTTTCTGGGACTGTCCTAAGATATCACCCTTTGGGAGGCTATAAGGGACAAAGCTGACCCACTCCTTGGGCTGAGGACCTGTTTATCCCAGAGGTTTGTATCTTCGGGGATTATTCACAGATTTCTGTTAATAAATGTAAATTTCACATTGCTTTGATCTCGATGTCTGTCAAGAAACTAGTGCTCAAGTATTGGAGGAGCTCTGAAGTTATTTCCTGTTCTGAATGGCTAAACGAGTTATTATTTAATCTTCGAGTAGAGAAGACTATCTTGAGTATTAATAATAACAACTTCAAATATGAACAGATTTGGGCCTCTCTTCATACATTATATACCATCTAATGCTTTAATACTTAACTCTTATTTTCTTGGTTGTCATGGACTGTCACGCCTTTAGGACTGTGTGGGGGAGGTTGGAGTGGGGGGTTAGGGGGAGGGGGACGGGGTCAATTAACTTGTGTGGTCATAAGTTTTATGCTATGGATGTTTTGACCCTGTCCATTGTTTAATGTGAAAATTTCAATAAACTTTAAATAAAAAAAAAAAAAACTCTATGATAACGTGAGAGTCTATGGAGCACCATGAGCCAAGGAATGTTTGCTGGCAGTAGGGTTACCCAGAGTAATGCATTATTATACAATGGCAAGAAAATTTCCTGGACTCTGATTGGTAAATCTGGGGCTGGACCCATGATGTTATCCCAGCATAACATCACAGGTCTAGTCTCAGCACTATGAATTTCCTAACTGATTGCATTGGATTTTTTGGATTTGGGTGATTCTTTTCCTTTTCTCTGAAGAAACCAAAATATTTTTCCACACTAACAAAAACACCTTTAAAATGATTTTTTTTTAATTCTGTATAACAACAAGCCATACAAGCCATTGTATAATAGGAATAATGCCCTCCAGAGTGTGTGTCATGCTGGGATAATGTCACTTCTGAGGTGATTGGACGAACTCGGCCTGCAGCCTTGTGCCCAATCACCCCAGGCATGACGTTATCCCAGCATGACACACACCCTGTTGAGCATTATTCCTTTAATGATCCAGTGAGTAGTGGAAGGGTACTGTCATAAGGCTGGAGTAGGAGTATGGGATGGATCTTATGGAGAGCAGATAACTGGGTAGGAGTACTGGTTGAAGATAGGGTACACGGCCCAAAAGAGCCCCAGCAAGCAGTACGAAGCCCCAAGCCAGGAAGGAGAAGAGGAAAGGCAGCCATTCCAAGTGGGAAGGAAGTCTGGAATTGATCCTGAGGAACTGAATGAAGAACCCAGGGGAAGCCACAGTCCAGGTGAAGCCAGATGACATTCACAGCAGGAAGGTACAGGATCGGGCCAAGTCCATGGCAAACAGTCAAGCCAGTTGAAGAGATCCAGGTTCCATGGTTAAAGTCGCAGCAGGGAGAGGAGGTCCACGTTCAGAAGGGTCATGGCATCGGAAGCAGTTGGAGAAAAACACTTGTGAAGCAGCGGAATGGGAGGACACTGGCCAGATGGATCTGTAGAGGCAAAATGATCTGGGCTGGACTTGGCTAGAAAATGAAGAATGAAGAGAGGACCCCATTGAAGAAGTTCCAGTCCTGAATAGAAATAGCAATCCACATTGGCGTAGATGCAAACGACTGAGACGTTCCATGCTAGAGTCAGGCTCCCGGCCAAGAGAGTCAGCAGATGGGACGAAGAGTCTAAGCTTCAGATTAGAAGATGGAGAAGCAAGTCAGCAAAATCCAGGTCCTGAAGGGAGCGATAGCCAGGCATCAGGCTGAGAACTCAGGAATAAAGCAGTAGACTGTAGACTCAGGCAGCTGTGAAGGATGGCAGAGGAGGATGAAAGTAACTTGGGGCTGTCAGGCCCAGACAGACGGATGTAGGGACGTAGGGTGTAGGAGTGCCATTTCTGAAGGGAAGCGGCAATTGGTATGAGATAGAGAAGGTATGGTGACAGTTTGTAGATCGTAGACATGGCTGCCATCCTTGATAGCTGGGACAAACAAACCAGCACTCGAAGCTGCCAAGAAGAGTTAGGGATGGAGGAAGTCAATGTGGTAAGCAGAAGTTAGTTCTATTCCCGAATGGAAGCAGCAACTGATATGAGTTAGAGAAGATAATGTAACAGTCTGTATGATGTAGACATGGCTCCCATCCCTGGTAGTCGGGGGTGAGCTAACCTTCACTCAATGTGTCCAGCAGAGTTAGGGATGGAGGATGTCAATGTGGGAAGTAGTAGGTAGTTCCATTCCCAAAGGGAAGCGGCAACCAGTAGTAGGTAATATAATGGAATCCCATCCCCATTAGACAGGGGAAGCCTACCTTCATGCAGCACCTCAGAAGTAGCAAGTTAGAGACGGAACCCAGAATGCTGCGGGTATGAGCTGGCTAACTTGGAAACGCTGCTGTAGAAAGAGAGTAGAGGTAGAACACTGAAACAGGGATAGGTGGATGGGGCACAGCTGCCAGTAAATATGGGTAGAATGGGGTATGGTAACACATTGCAGGAGTGAAATAGAAGAAATGATCCTGAGGGAGCATGTGAAGTAAGGGAAACATGCAGAGATGGCAGAGATGCAGGCTGGTAATAAAGAAATAAGGAGGTATAAAGGAAGGGGCAAACGAGGAAGGCATATTCATACAGGACCATACCTTCCAACTGCTATAAATGTCACATAACGCTATGATTTACGCAATCAAATTCGCCCTTTGTCTGTATGAATTTACTGATGGTGCTAATGCTGTCAGAGCTAGTGCTGGATGCACAAACTATTAAATCACTGAACTAAGCTGAGACAGCATTCCTCATCACTAGCGATATAGGGTCCATAATTGTAAAATATGTCAGTCATTAAGATAAGAAAAAGCTCCACATCCCAGCCTTGTGCTAGGAGTTTCAAAGGCCAGTGCTATGGTTTTAATGCTGCGAGGTCGTGAGATATATATGTAACAAAGGACAGCATATTCGTATCAGGATGACTGACATAGACCACACACATATCACAAGGGGGCATAGCACAGTACTGAAAGTCAGGTTAGCTAAAATATTAGAATGCAGAACTGTGCAACAGTGGGATTGAGGCAGATTCCACATTAACTTACAGCATTGTGGGTGACAAATTGGACAGGAAACCTCTAAAGGCACCAGAGTGCAGACAATGTCCCTCCCCCAACACCCCATATAACCCCCGAGGATGCATAACAGGAAACATGAGTACTGAAATGTACTTGGAGATGTACAGAATAAGACAGTGAGCTGAGTCTGCTTTCCAGCAGGAGAAGGGAATGCCAACGTAGTGCAAATTGTGTGAGTAGTGGCCCTGGTACAGCTGAAGCGGGCGAGGTAGGATTCATGAAGCATGTCGCTGGGCCTTACTCTACCTCAGTGCATTCTGAGATAATGCTTAGTAAAGAGTCAGGTGAACCTAACAGATGCACAGATAAATACAGATAGTGAATTGGGCTTCAGCCTGAAGTGAGCATAAATGCTCAATGGGGAGTTTGTAATAAGAAACGGATAAAGCATCTGCAGTAGCATAGATGTGAACAACCACACGGTCGATGAAATGTGTACAGAAGGGGAACACCAAGGATTGGAGCAGGAGTCCTACATCTGCGTAGAGAAATAGAAAGGGGTCAGAATGGACATAAGGAGAATGGTGAAGTGGAATCACAGGGAAGCCTGGTTATGCAGCACAAGGGACTTTAGCTTACGAGGAGGACAGGAGGAAGGGGCCCAAATGTAAAGGGGGAGAAGAAAGGTCAAATGGGGACACTCGCAGTGCTGAGTAGTGGAGGAATTATGCAGTGAGGAAGTGCCTTAGGTGCCGGATCTGAGAAATATGTGTAGCGGGAGCTCAGTAAGTGGGGTAGGAAATAAACACCCAAAAGGAAAACGAGCAGGGAGAAAGAACCCCAGGGCAATCAGGAGGGAGAAAGAACAAAATGGGGAGGCAGATGGGATGGCCACAGAGACTAGAACTAAAATGGGACAGAAGGCAAGAGAAAATGCAAGGGACGAGAAGAAGAGAGAAAACACAAACACAGCAAGCATGACAGAGAAAATGTAGGGAAGCAGAAATGAGCAGCAAGCAGCAGGAAGTACAGAAACACAAGCCATGCAGGGAACCCAAGGAAAAACACTCCCTAAGCAAGGGAGGTGCTGTAGCGTAGGGTTTAAGCAGAGGCTGTGGGAGGAGCTATTCCCCACATTGAATCACGGAGACAGCCCTCCCAATATGACGTAATATAAAGTGTGGTATCACAAGAAGGAATTTTTTTTACTTGATCTTTCTATTATGGTTGCTGACCTTTGTCCTCTAAATTCAAAGAAATAAATCATTAACTCAAATAATATCACCACCATCATCTTCAGACACCAGCAAGGAAGCACCCTTATTAGGAGACACCCATTGCAGCTGTTCGTCATCATCACTTTTATGTTTCTGTCACAGTGTTCACTGAACTGGTAAGAGAAATTGTTGAGATTGACTTTTAGGAAGGTAAGGTACTGTACATTTTCAGGAGCAAGTCTTGTGCAGCCATCAGAGACAGCATCTCCAGCGGTGTTAAATACACGCTCACAGCAAACTCTAGTGGGACAGCAACTAAGAAGCTTAATAGCAAAGGCAGATAGTGCAGGCCAGATGTTTTTTCTTTTCTAGCCAGTAGTAAACAGAGTCATCAGTAATATTAATGAGTGTTCTTGTAAATAGGCATCCACAATATCAGACCAAAACAAAGAAGGCTCCACGACAGACACATCTGAATTCTCAGTTTCCATGAGTTGTGACCCAAACGTGTGAGTAGTCCTGTGCTATCCAATACTCCAATAAGATCCTGAACAATAGAGTAAAGAGGAAAATTACATTTAGAATGATTATATTTCAATGGTAACTACTGTGTTAGCATGTCAACATGCTGGATGTCTAAAGATAAGATTTCAAGTCTAACACATTGAAGTTATGAACACGCTCAGCAAAGTGTGTAGCAGCAACAGTGGCAAGAAGGTCAGACTGCTATAAATAGTACATTTTATCTATTTTACAAAAAAATATATGTGTATGAAAATCAGGGGTCTAGTATATCTTTTCTTATAACAATGCTCACAAAAGGCATCATCAGCACTCAGTGAATACATTGTCCCCCAAAAAGCTGACAGTGTCCCTTTAAGATGGAAGTAGGTTATTTAGCCCAATGAGACAGACTTCTACTTCTCAGTATAGTAATGTCATCTATTTCATCAAACAGAAACATACTGTACATGCTGGCAACCCTTTCAAATCTACTGGGGAGCTCCCAACAAATACCAAGTGGCTGAACTGGCATTGACCTGTGAACGATGAATCTGGTTGGCTGGAGGTGGTTCATTAGAACTCAGAAATTGAACATACTCAGGGAGTTAAACTCAGCCACAGAAGCCATGCTGTTGCTAAAATGGCTAAACTTTAGATGAGGTATTTGTAACTACCTGGCCGGCTAGAAAGAAAACAGCCATAGGAGGCGAGTTGGCAACATTTTTGGTTAGGCCCAGGGGTGAAAGGACAAAGCCCCAGCGAGGGTCTATGGGAGAAGATCCTCCTGTACTTGGGGGTCTGGGGGTTATGCCCCACAGGTGTGAGAAAAAATAGAAATGTCAAGTTTTTTACTGGCCTGCCTCTGTCCGTCGGTTTGACAGCCAGTCAACAAACAATTTGATGACCGACATTACGTCAATGGCTTTATGCTGACCACAATAGCAACTGGCATAAAGCCATCAGGCAAAAAGGTTGTTTTTTTGTGTGGGGGGGGCTTTACCCAGCACACCCCCATATTTTATTATAATCAACTCTGACTGTGAGCTGATTCAAGGAGTGGCTGCAAGACCTGGAGAAGCAGTAGTGGGGTCCAGTAGGTACATCAGAGCAATCTGTCAATGCTGTCACTGTAATGTACCTTGAGAAAAAGTTTTCAGTCAAACAACATGATATGCTGTCCATCACATATGTTGCTGTTAGCTGCTGTGCAAGCACATACCAATTTATATGTATTCCGTATTCATCCTTACTACACTGTAACTGCTTGTTCATGAATAGTGGACTGCTGTAGTGCAGTTATAATAAACATTATGAACTTGGTGCCGAAAACCTAGGAAGCTGATTGGTTGACAGCTCTTTGAAGCCGTGATGTTATCAGGCTACATCATCACTGCTTCAAAAAACTTCCAGCCTTCAGCCTCCTCACTCTCCAAAACTTCCTCCGACCTTAGCATTCCCTCGTCCCTCATGACTCTTCACACAACTCTACCCACAGCCGCAGGACAAAGCGCCATAACACATACACTGAATCCCCCCCACTGCAGTCAAAAGAACTGTACTCTCCGCACCAGAATAATAAATTAATGACCCCCCCCCCCAACAAATTGCACCACTAGTGTCTTTTTGTTTTACACATTTAAACAACGGATGCAGGCGCATGGTCGTATACACATCATCAGCTCCCTGACTTCTGTTCACCTTACCAGTCCTCCCGAGTGCTGTCCTCAATAAGTGCTGTGCTGCTCTGCTCTCCCCGATACAAACTGAAGTACTGCAAACTACTGGGAGAATGTAAAAACAACTCAGGATTAAAACCACTTCCCTCAACTGAAACCACAACACAGAGACTGAATGTTAGTGTCAGATGACCTGTACCACTGCCATTGCTGATGAAAAGCAAAGCATTCAGTATTTTCTCCCGGTAGAAAGGAAAAAAATAAAACACAGTGTGCAGGGAGAACTCTGTACAAAACAAAAAAAATGTAAATAAAAATAAAGCGAAGTTTGCAGGAACTATATAGCAAACTACAATTGGAAGAAGAGGGCCACACAGTCACAAGATCACCACTTCCACTGCCAACAGCGCCTACCTGCTGCCCAGACCCCTCCAAGAACTATTTTATTGAAAGATACTCCTCCAATACCCCAAAGACATTTTCAAAACATTTTAAAATTAGTTTTTTGTATTTTTTATTAAAAAAAACTTTTAACCCAGTTGATAATAGCAATAATGCACTCCAGGGTGGGGTATATCATGGGATATCATCACTTCTCTGGTAGTTGGATGCACTCAGCCTGCGGCCTTATGCCCAACCACCTGAGGTGTGATGATATCTCATGACATACCACACCCTGTCATGCATTATTGCTTAATTTTAAAAGGCTTTAACACTTGTAGAGTACTGTTTACATAATTGTATTATTTATTTGTGAACATTTATTACTTGCCCAAAATTGAAAAGGTAGTATTCTGATTGCACATGCTTTACATGTGAGTCACAGGTGTCACATTTGGGCAGTACACATATTATTCAACTCTCAGGTTCCCCAATAAAGTGAAGGCATCCAGTTTGCAGTTTTATCTATTTCTGGTGTTAAAAAGTCAGTAAATCTCCAAACCAGCCACAAAGCATCTATCATATGCACCCTGTCTTCACGTGCGAGCATACTGTATAGCCAACACATTTTATGTGTTTGTACCTTGGGTTGTAGTGCATTCACTTTTAGTTAGCACTTTATTATACAGATACCACTTCAAGTGGCATATCCTTACACCATGTGGGTACTTCTGAAATTAAATGCTTACCTTAGATTGTCCTGCTTGTACGTAGTTTAAGACTATTGTTGCACATGAAATTATGTTATAAATATATAATGTACTGACTTTGTAATGTAGCTCTGTGCTACAGTATCGCTGCATTATCAGTGTCAACAATAAAAGAAACCAGCTACCAGCAGAGGATACAGCCACACACACACACACACACACACACACACACACACCCTCCTCTACAGTTTGAATAGGTTTCAAACTTTCAAGTAATGTTCCCTTCCGTCCTTCTCAAATAATGTGCTTCACTGCTTTACCAAGGCATGCAACAATCTGAATACCACTGTCAGAATGACTCACTACCAACATGTGTCAAGTATCAAACTATTTTAACCATGTACATGTATGTATTTTTGTTATAAGCCATTAAGTATAATAATGTATGCCTTGGAGTCACAGAGTACACAGGTGACCATAAATTAAACTGTGCAACCATTAAAAAAAATTCCTTCAATGACAGTAATTCCATCATAATTTTTTACCCATTCCACACAAAAAAGGCTATAAACAGTGGCTGCATGCCACATAAATCGTGTGTGCACCTTTTAGTTGCAGTACGTGATCCATAAGGCATAGTGCTTTACTGTCTTGTGCTAGGAGGGTTTTACTATGGTGCTGCGATATCCACTGCACTGACATCCCCGACAGCAACAGCCGTAATGCTGAGTGTCGGCATTGGACTGACGGAGATGCCTCTGTGTTTTATCGGGGGGGGGGCTGCACACCCCAAACCCCCCACTCCCCAGGACTCTTGGGATACAACTCTGAGTCAGAGTTGTCTTTGGGGAGGGGGCAATACACCGGGCGAGGCAGTCCCGTCACCAGCAGAGATAACCACAGCGACAAGATGATATCACCCGCTTCCTATCGCATGATGGTCTTCACACTCATGGGTTCACTGTACCATTGGCATACCTACTAGGAGACACCACCCTATTTAGCTCATTGGATGTCAGTAGAGCTATTGGAAGGGAAGCTATATCCCCTGGCCAAAACCATTTTTACTTTTCCAGGAGATCCTCAGGGCCTTAACCACCCCAACAAATTCATAAAGTCATTCTTGCAGATTGGTACAAGGCCCTCACACATAAGGCATTAAAACCTTATTGTTTTTGATATGCCCTCCCCTCTAGTAGTGATTTTATGTCATCCAGATTGGATCATATCTTCAAGACCTGCATGAGATAGGGTTGTTCCGACCATGCCAATTCCTTAAGAATAAAACATTACAAGATTTTTGGACATTGCAAAATACATTCAGGCTCCAGGATGCCAACCAGTTTTTAAACCTGCAAGTTACTCAGTATATAAAAGTTAATCTTAGAGACTGGTCGGTGGATCAGGAGATCCCTATGTTATTTACTATTACATTATGAATGCTAACGTGCCGGCAGGACAGCCTCATTGATCTCACAGTTATATTTTGCCTTATCTAACTTTACCCCACAAACCACAGATTATATCAGGCAGAAGATGCAGGATGATATTCAGATCCCTAGAACATCTAAGCAATGAGACATTTATAGAAACATAGAAACATAGAATTTGACAGCAGATAAGGACCGCTTGGCCCACCTAGTCTGCCCATTTCCCTACCTACTGGATAAGCTGCAGATCCTAGTTAACCAGCAGCCTACTTCTTCCTACCCCCACCTCCCAGAATTGCCTTATGACTATCCCATGCATGCTTGAATTCCCCCACTGATTTTGACTCCACAACCTCCTCCGGAAGGCCGTTCCATGCATCCACAACCCTCTCTGTGAAGAAATAATTAAATTACCTCTGAGCCGCCCCCCCCATCTTCAAATTGTGCCCTCTTGTTCTTGCACACTCTTTTTGAAAGATGCTACCCTCTTGGACTTTGTTGATTCCCTTGAGGTACTTGAAAGTTTCTATCATGTCCCCCCTCTCCCTCCTTTTCTCGGGGCTATACATATTAAGCTCCTTAAGTCTCTCTTCATATGACTTCTGGTGCAGACCCTGCACCATTTTAGTTTCCCTCCTCTGGACAGCTTCCATCCTGTCTATGTCTTTGCGGAGACTGGGTCTCCAGAACTGCACACAGTACTCCAGATGGGGTCTCACCAGCTGTCTGTACAGAGGGATAATAACTTCTGTTTTCTACTGGTGATGCCTCTCCCTATGCATCCCAGTATCCCCCCAGCCCTCCTTGCTGCCCTCTCACATTGCTTGCCCATCTTTAGGTCATCTGATATGACTACCCCCAGGTCCCTTTCCAATCTTGTTGTTGTTAGTATCTCACCCCCCATTGTGTACTCTTCCCCTGGGTTTTTGTTTCCCAGGTGCATTACCTTGCACTTCTTAGCATTGAATCTAAGCTGCCATACATTTGACCATTCCTCTAACCTTGCCAAGTCCCTTCTCATCCTTTCCACCCCACCCTGTGCATCAACTGTGTTGCAGATCTTAGTGTCATCTGCAAAGAGACATACTTTTCCTTCAGTCCTTCTGCAATGTAAGCTTATAAAGACATTAGAAGAGGACCAGTCCTAATACTGAACCCTCGGTACCCACTAGTAACCCTCCTTTCTTCTGGTGGACTCCATTTACTATAACTCTCTGTGTCCTATTCTCCAGCCAATTCTTTACCCAGGCTGTCATCTTGGGACCCACTCCCAGGCTGGCTAACTTGTATATTAATCTTTTGTGTGGGACTGTGTCAAATGCCTTGCTAAAGTCTAGGTAGGCCATGTCCACAGCCCCTCCCTGATCTACTACTTTGGTCACCCAGTCAAAGAAATCTATCAGATTCGTCTGGCATGACCTTCCCGCTGTGAATCCATGCTGCCTAGGGTCCTGTGCCCCTCTGGCCTCTAGATACTCGACAATTCTTTCCTTTAGAAGTGATTCCATCATTTTCCCTATCACTGAGGTTAAACTAACAGGTCTATAGTTTCCTGCTTCTGCCTTGCTCCCACTTTTGTGAAGGGGAATCACATCTGCCCTCCTCCAGTCCTCGGGTACCACCCCATCCTCCCATGATTTGTTAAAAAGGGTAGTCAGTGGTGTCACTAGTTCTACCCTTAGTTCTTTTAGAATTCTGGGATGAATCCCATCAGGCCCCCTTGCTTTGTCCACCTTCAGTTTTAAGAGTTCTTTCAGAACCCTTTCTTCTGTAAATGGGCCGGTATCAACTTCTGTATCCAGAGTGTTACTACTGTTTGTTTTATGTATCTCCCCCTCTTCCTTCATAAATACTGAGCAAAAATATTTGTTTAGTATCTCTGCCTTTTCACAGTCTCCTCTGCCCACCCTCCCTCCCTTTATTAAGCCTCACTATCCCTCCCTTGGTCTTCCTTCAGCTCCTGATGTACCTATAAGGTTTTATCCCCTCTTAACTGAGTTGGCTATCTTTTCTCGGTTTGGGCCTTTGCTGTTCTGACTGCCTTCCCAGCCTCCTTTTGCTTTAACTGATACAGTTCTCTGTCCTGCTCCTTCTGTGATTCCTTGTACTTCCTGAATGCTTTCTTTTCTCTTGAATCTTCACTGCCACTTCCTTTGAGAACCATAGTGGTTTCTTACATCATCTTGTTTTGTTTATTTGCTTCACACAAAGGCTTGTTACCTCTGTGATGGCAGTTTTTATTATTCCCCATTGTTCTTCCACCCCTCCTTCCTGCCCATTTGCTAGTGCATTCCTTAGGCACTCACCCATTATGGCAAAGTCAGCCCTCCTAAAGTCCAGTACTTTTGTCTTTGTATGGCTTGACTCTATTACTGTGTTTATTGCGAACCATACTGTTCGATGGTCGCTAGTTCCCAGATGGCTACCCAGTTCTACATCTGTGATCCTCTCTCCATCTCCATTTGAGAGTATCAAGTCTAATATTGCTCCCTCTCGAGTGGGCTCCAGTACTAGTTGTCTAAGGCATGCCCCTTGTAGGGCATCTAGATTAACTGCACTCTTCGGAGTGGCAGCTGCAACTGCACTCCAGTTAACATCTGGCATATTCAGATCACCCATCAGCAGTATCTCCCTTTTCTGCCATTCTAAGTATACTTTCTATCATTTCCTTGTCCATTTCCTCCCCTGAGAGAGGGATCTTAACACCCTGTGCGGATTGTGGTGCCATTGCCTGTCTCCAAATTTACCCACAGTGCTTCTTCTCCTCCCTGTTTTCCTTTTGTTCTGTTGCTTTATTCCTTCCTTTATGTAAAGAACTACTCCTCCTCCTCTTTTACCCTCCCTGTCCCTCCTGTAGATAGTGTATCCTGGTATGTTTACGTCCCAGTCATGGTTTTGTGTGTACCATGTTTCTGTGACTGCCACAATATCCAGATGTTCCTCCTCCATCAAGGCCACTAATTCAGGAAGCTTGTTACCTAGCTACGGGCATTGGTACTCATTGCTCTCCATTTTTTGATGGCTTTACCTTCTGTTGCAGCATCCCCCACTAACCGTTCTACCTTGGTCTTTTTCTCATTTAGTACCCTATTTTGTAGGGAGAGGCTGGGATTTTTCTGCTTCTTGTCAGTGCCTCCCCCTTTGACTAGTTTAAAAGCTTTCCAATGAAGCATTTAAACAGATTGCTCAAAAGACTTGTTCCCTTCCTGGACAGATGCAGACCATCCTGCCAGTATAGGCTGTTGTCCCTCCAGGTGGAACCCCAGTCCCCAATGAAGCCAAACCCCTGTGCTCCGCACCCAACACCCAAGTATAGTATATCACTACACTTTTTCCCACGTCTGGAAAGAATTCAGCTAAAAAAACAGTAGTACTCTTTTCCTGTACTCACACTCAATAAGCAAAATATCTTCTGCAGCAGGGAGCACAATACTGGAAAGCCCATGGCAACCTGCATGCAGCACATGCCCACATCCTTTGGTTGTGTCCATTGTTGACACCCATTTGAGATCAATTTTAATTAGCACTGAGGGAAATATGTGATTATTGTTTTTAGTCTACAAGCCACTACCTTATTATTTCTGGATGTTCCCAGGGGTTATAGGCATAAGGCATCCCTCCAACAGGAAATTGGTCAAAATCTGTCTAATCACTGCAGTGAAAGTCATTATTAAGAACTTGCTGTCTTCTAACCTACCACCTTTGTGTCTGGGGTCAGAATTAATGAATGGTATATATAGAATGGAAACATTAATTGCCAGAATCAACCACACCATTCCTAAATTTGAACCTTTGTGGCAAAGGTGGGTGGTATGCATCATCTCGCATCACAACCCACTTTAGTGCACATATGCTAATATTCTGTAAGACAGTTTTTGCTGATTTTATTTTTTTCTGCTGCCATATATGCCCTCAATAGAATTTGGTGCCGTAGCAATTTGCTTTTTGCATTGTTAAGCAAATTGTTTGCTTTATGTGCCTCTCATTCCATATGTAATCATTTTTAATCGTCAGCCCTGTTTCTCATGCCATTTCTATATTTTTAAAAGCGTTTTTCTTATGACATTAATTTTGTAAGTTTAATATATATGGCTTTCAACAGTTTTCCCTCATTTGATCCCATTTGCCTTTTTGCTGTTTAATTACACATATAGCCAAGACACTGTTTTTATGATCTGTATTGTGATTTTTTTTGTTACTTTATTTTGTAGCCAGTCATATTCAGTAAAGTTCATGTTAAACTTTTTATTGTGTTTCTGGTTCATTTCATCCCAATATTTAAAGCCTATATCATTCGATAGATCCCAAACAACATATACTTATGTTCTTAGCTCTCCAGATATTAGATCCTGCCCCCTTTATCCTGTTTACACCATATCTCAGAGAGCTACGTAACCAAGAGATATTATACTGAGACAGAAGGGGGAGGATGGGGGCTGTTTGGAGGATGACAACAGTAAAGCTGACATACTGAACAAATATTTCTGCTCAGTCCTTACTGAGGAAGAGGAGGATAATGGGTCTGAAGGGAGTACAAGGGGTGGGAATGGTGCAGAAATGGACACAAGTCCCTTTACATGGGAACAGGTCCTAAAGGAACTGGAGGAATATGAGTTGATAAAGCATTGGGACCAGATGGGGTGCACCCAGGGTCCTAAAGGAACTAAGAGAGGTGGTGGCTGAACCTCTGGCTATCCTGTTTAGCCAATCACTGGAAACAGGGGAGGTACCCAAAGACTGGAGGGCAGCAGATGTAGTCCCCTTATACAAAAGCAGGAACAAAGAGGAAGCAGGCAACTACAGACCAGTTAGCCTGACCTCAGTGGTGGGGGAGATCATGGAAGTACTACTGAAGGAGAGATTGATGGAACATCTGGTTGCCAGCAGACTACAGGACCCAAGGCAGCATGGGTTCTCCAGAGGAGCTCATGCCAGACCAAACTGATTGAATTTTTGACTGGGTGACAAGGGAGGTGGATCAGGGGAGGGCAGAGTACATGGCCTATCTGGACTTCAGCAAGGCCTTTAACACTGTGCCACATAGAAGTCTATTAAACAAATGGGGGAATATGGGAGAGGGCAGGACAGTACTGTGGTGAGTAGGTAATTGGCTGGGCGGCAGGATATAGATGGTGGTGGTAAATGGCTGTCACTCCATAGAGGGATGAGTGACCAGTGGGGTACCACAGGGATCTGTGCTGGGACCAGTCCTAGTCAACGTCTTCATCATCAGTGACATTGCGCAGAACCTAGAAAGCAGAATTTCCCTGTTCACTGATGACATGAAGCTCTTCAACAGAGTGGACATGCCTGAGGGTGTAGACTGAATGAGGAGGGACCTGCAGAAGCTTGAAGAATGATCAAGGGTTTGGCAGTTGAAATTCAATGCAAAGATGTGCAAGATAATGCATATGGGGCACAAAAACCCTGGAACAACATGTCAGTTGGGGATGAGGATACAGCATGCACCAAGCAGAAAAGGGACCTTGGGGTTATCATCTCTGATGACCGTAAAGTAGGAAAACAGTGCGACAAGGCAGCAGGTAAAGTAACTAGGATGCTGGGATGCATAGGCAGGGGCATCACCAGCAGGAAAAGGGAGGTCATAATTCCACTATATGAGACATTAGTGAGGCCCCACCTGGAGTACAGTGTACAGTTCTGGAGACCTTACCTATGTAAGGACATAGACAGGGTAGAGAAGATTCAGAGGAGGGCAATAAAGATGGTACAGGGATTGCATCACAAGTCTTATGAGGACATGCTGATGGACTTGAATATGTACTCCCTGGAGGAGAGGAGGGAGAGAGGTGATATGATAGAGACATATAAGTACCTTACAGTGAGGAACAGGATACAGGAATACACTATTTTCCAGTGAAAATTATGTTTCAGGACTAGAGGGCATGGGATTAAGTTGGAGGGAGGGTAATTAGGAGGAAACATGAGGAAGAATTTCTTCACAGAAAGGGTGGTGGACAAGTGGAACACCCTACCAGGGGAAATGGTGGAGGCTGAAACAATCACGGGATTTAGAAATGCATAGGATAGACATAATGGAATTCTGGAAGTCAGGGGTAAGGGGCAACAGACATCTAGAAAAACATAAAGTGAACTTACAAGCTTAAATGGGCAGACTGGGTGGGTCATAGGCCCTTATCTGCTGACAGTGTCTATTTATCTATGTATCTGGAGTATGTGTTTTCCATAATCTAATTTCATTTATAACTGTATTAATAACAGGGTTTATAGACCTCAGAGTAAAGTAACATACCTCTAAACTTTTCTACAGAGAAATCTGAAATAATCTTCATTATATTCCGACTGCTACATGTTGAGGGATTCCAGAATCCATTTATAAGTTCTCACAATCTTATTTGCTGTATAATAATGATATGGGTTACCGCATCCCAACCCCTATTCAGATTTGACTGGGTTGAATTATCTTTGTCCAGGCAATACATGGATTACCTCCACACCAGAGGAATTTACAAACATTATTTATTAGCTATTAAACCAAGGTAGCTGGATTTCATTATTATTGATTGTGAACAGTACATTAAGTGTGGCATTATCATCATTTTATGCACAAGTCCCCATAGGGACATTAAAATGATGTCCCACCTTTTAATTCTTTTTTATTTTTTTCTTGTATTGGTGTCTTATTTAAATTAGTAGTTTATTGGCAGTTCTTCGTTAATATTATGCCAAAATATTTTATCTTGTTTTCACATTTTAACTTTGAGAGTGAGTTTTTGGTATTCTCAGGAATACAGTATCAGTAATAGGTAAATCTAATATTTTTTGAAGATTCGGTTGGTATCCTGGGAATACTTTATCATTGTTACCAGTATTGCTGGTGGTCAACACACTGCTGCAGGCTGGTTGTCCCGGTCCTCCCTCCTGGCTGGTCCTCCTCCATCTATCAGTTCTGATCAAACCTCCTCAACAGCTGCCTGCAGCCCGTGTAACATCATTGGCATGATCACCAACACACGAGTCACAGACCTGCTCAGCTGCTCATGGCCTATACTGATGATTCCTCTGGGGCCGCAAGGTTACCCCCACCAGGTGCGATAAAGCATCCATACACTGCACTCCCAGTCTGCTGTATACCTGTTCTCTGGCACTCAGCTCCTTTGAGTCACCTGCTGGGCCTGACTTGCTCCCTCACCCTGCTCTTCTGCTGTCTGCCTGACTTGTCCTCCTCAGTGTTCAGTCCTCGCTCCTCCTGGAGTCCTGACTTCTGGCTTCTACGTTCTTCCACCACGGAACGACTGCTTGCTGATGGCACTGCCTGATGCCTCACACCTAACAATCAATCGCTCCCGGTTTAGCCTTCACCCATTGCCAGCCCCTGTGACCCACTCAAGGTCCTCCCTTGGGCACATACACAGGCAAGTTTAAAAAAAATGCCACCAATGAACATGGAAAATCGCTCCCTTCCTGGGGGCGGCAGGTCACAGAGGGTGCTGGCACCTCAGAAAATAGCCTTATAATATTATAAATTATTGGTGGGGCTGGACTCACTTTGAAAAATATTGCTGGATCCCATGCCCCATGGGCCCATACAAACTGGTGCCTACAGCTTTCATACTATTTGTAACCTTCCCTTGTAGCAGGGGCAAGCCCTGATTTTACTTACTGGTTCAGTACTGGCAGATCACCCCTGCTGTGCAGGACTCAAATATACAGCTCAAGTTGATACTTCTCCAGTCATTAGCTGGTCTCTAGCTGTCAATCACTATCACTTTCTCCTGCTCTCAGTCCCAGTGTATCTGTGTTGTGCAGGTGATGCAGATTGAGGTTCATCTTTAAGCTCTGAAATAGGGGTGATCACTTTGAGACATGCTGATACTATTTTCTCTCTTTTCTTTATACAGTAGTGTCCTTAATTTGACTTCTGGATACTTGGAATTGTGTTGAATATTTACAGTCTTAACTTAAGTGTGATATGTACACAGAAGCCATGACGAAGTAAATACAGGTACCTGTATACGCAATATATGCAGTGTATATTTTCATTAATGGTCTTGGCATGACTACAAAGCTTCACTGCAATTTGACATTTAAGATGTGATTAACAAATATGTATTTTTGTAGAAATCCAACCATTTTGGTACCTTTGGAGTGTTTGAGTTTTGTTTAAATACATATGTAAAATTATTGTTTTCGTCATTATGTTTTATGTTTAAACCAAGAATTGCTACCATTGAATGAAATTACATCCAGGTGTTTGTAATGGGGGCACAGCTATTTAAACATGTGATATTTGTTCCTAAGCCACACCCCCTGGCGAAGGCATCCACCGAAGTACTGGGGTTTTGGGTCTGAAAGCCCCAAATAAATGGCAATATTTAATTGAACAAATCTTTTTACCTGTGAGTGCTCTTTGTTTTGGAAATTGTTTAAACTGGGGTGGCAACCCACCAGAGAGCACCAGCCTCCAGTATATTCACTCCAACTCAATTGTGGATTGGGGTGGTAATAGCCTGACACTGGACTATGGTACCCAAGAGCAGACCCTGCAGCAGTCTCGAATAACAATTCGATCCTCCACTCACTCACCTTGTCTCCATGCTGGTGATGCTCTGTCAACGGTGTGCTGACTATCATGAGAATGCCTCCCTTTTCTCCAACAGCAACTCTGCTATTAACATACAGTTCATTAAGATCAGATGCACAGTCTTTTGCAGCACAGCTTAAACAATCCTGCTCCACTGAGATCTCACACAGATCTGTATTGAGGGCAGTTCAGTCCCTGCACTTCATGGGGGGCACAGCAAAACATGACTGATCCATTCAGGTTGTTAGGACAAGCAGTCCTGGAGGTCCACTGCATGAGAGGACATTGGCTGCTAAAAGGGCACCCAAATTAATTAGGTCCAACTGCAATCCATGAGATCCCTGAGCTGACAAACATCCCTGATTAGTTGGTTCAGAGCCAAAACCCCTTTTTACAATAATCACAGAGCCCTATTCCGCTTCTGGAAACCCAAGTTAGTCCTTCACAGGTGCACATTCACATCCAGTGGTGTTGATAGGAGGATTGGACTACTTCTGCTCCAGTAACTAACAGTGCAAGATCAGTTTCATCCATGTCAGTGGATGCCTTTAATGTCCAAAGAGTCAGGGAGTCTTAAAGGTGTAGTAACTCATAGGAGGCATACATATAATTTAACAATAAAAACAAAACAAGGGCTTGAAATAATGAACACTAAAAAAATTTACAAATATTGGGCCCTATATGCACTATGCCTATGCATCACATATCTCAGTCACTTAGGCAACCCTTCAGGTGAATGCCACGCAGCAGAGGTCCTGTGGATTCCTGGTGGCATTCACTAATGTGTGAGCTAGTCAGATGCGTACCGCATCCCCATTCCACACAGGCAGCTACATACCACGGGTGGGCCGGTGGTGAGTCGGGGTGTGCCCATACTTGGCATGATTCACAAAGGCATGGAATCACATAGAGTGCCATGCACTGAGGTGTGTCAGTTACAAAAAGGGTGAGCCTGCTGTAACTGGGTTACACAGCCAACCCATGTGCACCCAAGCACCACAGCCGCCAAGATAGTCCCCTACAGGGGCATTCCCACAGGCACCCAAGTGTTCCCCCATCCCCAATCACCAAGTATTGTACTGTCTATCCATTCCTGGTGGTTTAGTGGCCCCCCTCCCTGTCCCCAATCCATAGCTAATGTATTGACACTTCCTCCCTGGTAGTCTTGTGGATCCCCCTCCCCATACACAATCCACTTGTACTGTGATGTCTCTCATTTCCTGATGGCTAGCAGAACCCCCACCCTGACAGGTATCACCCCACCACCCTGCTCCCCTCCCTTTGTATCCCCATTCCAGCAGCCAGCGCAGCCCTCTGCTCTCCACCACGGCCGGCCACTGACTGAGGTGTCAATAACAGTACACACTCATTATTGACTTCTCAGTCAGCGGCCGGTCATAGGGGATATACTGTTGACCTTCAACTGTCGTATTGTCTGAAGCTGAAGGCTAGTGGCAACATGACTATTGGAGGTCACGATTACATCTTGACAAAGATCTGGTTTTCAACTATTCCACAGAACAGAAGCAGTCAATATGTGATTTACTAAACCTTGTTCCCCCACAGTGGACTCCAGCTTTTTTTTTTTATGAAAAATTTTCCATAGTTATATAGTGACCCATCCCCCAACCCACTCCAACTCTAATTATTAGTTCACTTCTCCTCCATGTTCCCCCCACCACCACCACCACCACCACCTTTCACAAGGAAACATTTCCCTGGTGATCTAGTGACGCCCCTCCCCAACCATAATAATCAGTTCACGTCATCTCCCTGATCCCCCTCACTAACCTCAAGATGGCGGCTGGTATTTATTCCCCATACATTTCCACTGCTGGCTTCCACCTCATGCAAGTGCAATAACCTGAATTATCATTGTAAAGTCAGTTAGATAACGCATGCCATTGCATTTATGTGAGATGACAGATAGCAGAGAAGGAGAGAGGAGGGTAAATACTTGCTGCAGAATTGAGGTTGGTGGGGGGAGAAAGTAGGGAAGTGACGTGAACTGATTTTTAAGATCAGAAGGGGTGGGTGTCACTAGGCTATGAGGGAAAAGTAAAAAAAAAAGTAGTGGAAGGAGGTAGCTCTCGATATTGGGGATCAGCACCATGTTTCTTTTCTCTTACAGGTGATTTATTTATTTATTTTAGTCTTTTGTAACCAGGATTTTGCACATGCATGAGGGTAGCAGGCAACAGTCTGAACTAGTGCCCATTTCGTCAACTATTGATCTTTATTAGGGATGGCAGCAGTCAACAGTACTTAGCCTAGGGAGATTGCGTGATGGGTACTTGTTCAATCACAGAGCTCCATTTAATTTATAGGTTCAGTAAAAAGTATTTAAGGGTTACTACACATAACTTCCTCAGTTTTACACTGCATACCAGGGTTTTATTTAACTCTAAAAATTGATTAGCGTTTTGCTCATAGAAGTGCTAAAACTTTGTGAAAATGCATAGCTCTTGCCTCATTGTGTTTAACAAACACAGCACTTCTAGAAAATCTATATAAATACTTTCTGTACAGTTAGTATTGTCCCAAGAATAAAACTGCTAATCAATTATTTAAAACCCTGCATACAGTATATGGAACACCAATCCCAGTTCATTTTCGGGGGACACACAGACATTAAACCACTTCCTTGACCTTCTGAGTATGCAGTGACCTTCAAGTGGTGCAGGGCTTCCTTAGGCAGGTGCAGGGTTGCAAGTCAATCACAGTTCATGAACATTTATTCTGAAATAATTGATTGTCCATATCACAGATAAAGGTCCAAACAGAGGTTAACTGAGGTCCATCTCAGGAGCAAATCCTTAATTCACTGTTACACCAATGCAAAACATAACACAATTAAAATTCAGATGTTACATTAAATATTTGTCTAGATTCTCTTCCCCATGGGGGTAAACAAATTCTTGACAGAGGATGTTGTCTCATCAGGTTCAAGTGCTCTGTTAAGGTTGGGGCTAGGCAACCCAAGGGGTTAATGTAATGTTATGCCGAAGTTGAAATATTCTTTTCAGTAAATTTAGGGCTCCTTCACAGCACCTTACAGGGTCCTCTCACTAATGCTCTCTTACAGCAAATACTTCAGTAAAGGCATTCAGGCCAAGACATTATTTTCCTTTCAATCACACTGAGGATCATTATTTTCCTTTCAATCACACTGAGGGTCATTCTTACAGACCAGGGCACCAGATGGCTAGGGGGCTTTTGGCACCTTGCCTCACAACAATAATAACCAATGGAACACATACACTTGGTCTTTCCAGATACCAGTTAGTGGTGTGGGAATACCTTATTTTGAATATTTACCATGCATGCATATTCAGGTGTCAAATTATTTCTTATTCGTGCTTTGTTATTCATTATTCAGCAGCTGGAACTGGCTGTGAGACTTCAAGATCTCCTGAGACTTCCCGTCTAGTCGGAGGCCACTTTGAAAGCTCACTGAGGGCATGTCACATGACCCAACAATCGCAGAAGCTTCAGGAAGGAAAGAAAGATGACTTGAGCTGCTGCAGAGAAAGAATTTACTTCCATCCACTTGTTAAACCTAGACAAAAATCTGAAATCTTGACTTTTATTTGTTCCCTCTCTAAATCCCAAGCTATAGAGGAACATTTTTTGTCACACTTTTGTGTAGTAACTTTCAGTGTTTCTCAGGAGAACTCCTAGGAGTGTTTTTTCCTTAAATACAAAGACTGTTTTTGCAAGCTAAAGCAATCAGTCACAGCCTGGCTGGCTGACAGGGCTTGTTTAGGGGAGTGTTAACTGTTGTCATCATTTTGCTATCCCTTGCTTACTTGCAATTATTTATTGTGAAGGAGCATATAGTTCCATCCACTTGTTAAAATTAGCCAAAAGGCAGAAATATTGAGAATGCTGTTCCTTTTCTAAATCCCAAGCTAGATGAAAGGGTACATTTTTTCACACTTCTGTGTGATAATTTGAATGTTCAGTGTTTCACTCAAGCCACTGCAGCAATGCTGAGTTGACAAGTCTCACTGTCAGTGTCAATTAACAGTTGAACCTGATTAAATTCTCAGAAAAAAAAAAAAAAAAATATATATATATATATATATATTTTATTTCTTTTTGGGAACACAGCCACAAACTTAGAAAAATGTCTTGAGTGTGCAGCCATGTACACACACAGAACAGAAAAGCAGCTAACTGAAGCGATGGAAGTTAGATGACTAGTCCCACCCTACCATTTATGAGCACTTGGACTTAAGTGGCCAAGGAGGGATCCAAGCCTGGGTTCCTCACAGGAAGATTTCTGATATTAATGTAAATTATATTTATTATGAAATCAAGTCACTCAAATCACTGCAGCGTTACTGAGCTGACAAATTTCACTGTCAACTAGTAGTCAGGCCTGATTAAAGTCACAGAAAATATTACATTTTTTTAATTTCTTCTTGGGCATACAGCCACAAACATATAAAATGTCTTGAGTGTACAGCTGTGCACACATGCAGAATAGAAAAGCAGCTAACTGAAGCAGTGGGAGTCAGCTGATTGGTCCAACTATGGTGCACTCTCTTGCTTAAGTGGTCGTGGAAGAACCAAAGTCTAAGTTCCTCACATGAAGATTTCTGATACTAAATTATATTTATGATGAAATCAAGTCACTGCAGCAATGCTGAGCTGACAAGTCTCCCTGTCAACTAATAATCAAGCCCGACTATATAAATTTCTTCTTGGGCTTGAAGTCAAGTCACCACCAATAATAAAACAAGCATTTGTCAATGCCGAATGTTGTCTTGCTAGCATTGACATTGGTAGTGCAGGAGTTAGAGATGCATAATAGGAATGGCAGTGAAGTATGGAACTGACGACCACCCCACCCCCACCCTGTAGAGAATGACAGGCACTGGGGTGTGCCTTTGAGGCGTCAGCAATAACGCTCATGGCATTTTACCTCACCTTGCCCTGTAGACATGGACAAGTGTCCTGGTGTGCTTCAGGGTCTTTGGGAATCATACTTACCCCATTTCATAAGGATATATGCTAAGAGGGCTGCATTATTAGGAGAATGGGCCTCACCCTACCTGTAGACACTGACAAGTGTCGTGGTGTGCTTTGGGGTCTTTGGGCCTTATACTTAACCCATTCCATAAGGAAATATGCTGAGATGGGTGCAGTATAGGAGAATGGAGTGAACTTTAGGGCCGAAGACTCCAAGGCGCACCTTGTTGCCTGTCATTGGATGCAGGGTGGGGGTGGGGGTGGAATGGCACGAGCATTGCAGCGAATGATCCCAAGTCACACCCCTGACACCTGGTAGTCTGTACAGGGTGGGGTGTTACAGTTGGAAAACCTAATGTTGTAGGTGTTTGTTGGTATTTTCACTCCAAATTTTCAACATAGGCTTTTTGTGATCCCACCTCATGAACAGCGGCACAATCAGTTTGTTAGTTGAAAGGTGGTTTTGCACAGTGGCTATGCCATTTGGTGACACAGGGGCGAAAACACATTTTGGGCAGGATGTGGAAAATGACAACTGTATTGTTCATGAGAAGGTGTAAAAAAATGGCGACTCTGAAAATGTGGAGTGAAAATATGAAAAATCGGTGAAGTCATGAGCATGCATAGAAACTGCGCAATACACATCCATAACTCAATTATTTTTGGGATTTCTTTCGGCACATTTTCAACATAGGCATTTTGGGACCTCCCCTCATAAACAGTGGCACTGTGATTTTGTTAATCTGTCCCAAAAGTTAATTTTCCACAGCGACCACGCCATTGTGCACCACAGGTGCGGAAACATATTTTGGGCAGCCTGTGAAAAATGACAGCTGTACTGTACATAAGGAGGTGTGAAAAAATGCCAGTGTTGAAAATGTGGCATGAAAATATTGCAAATTTGCGAAGTTACAAGGGTGTGTGGAAACTGTGCAATGCACGCTTGAAACACAGTTATTTCATGGACTTTCATCACCAAATTTTCAACATAGGCATTTTAGGACCTCTGCTCATGAACAGTGTTACCGTCATTTTCTGAAACTGTCTTGAAAACTGATTTCGCATAGTGACCATGCTATTCAGCGCCGGACAGGTGAAAACACATTTTGGCCAGGATATGTAAAATCACAGCTGTACTGTTCATAAGGAGGTGTGGAAAAGTGCCAATTTTGAAAATCTGGATTGAAAATATTAGAAATTCATGAAGTTATGAGCATGCATAGAAACAGCGCAATGCATGCTCATAAAACAGCCATTTGTTTGGATTTGTTTCACCAAATTTGCAACATAGGCTTTTTGAGAGCTCCCCTCATGAGTAGTGGCACTGTTGTTTCATTACTCGGTCCAGAAAGGTGATTACGCAGTGACACAAAATCACCTTTCGGGACAAACTCTCGCCATGACAGTGACTGAATTCATGAGGAGGGGCCCCAATAACCCCATGTTGAAAACATGGTGCAAAAATTCCAAAAAATGCACCGAAGTTGAAAAAACCCTATTTATGCCATTATACAACTTACCGGCATTTCTTCAGTTCGTAGTCAGCTTTGAAGAGTGCAGACGTGTTCCCAGTCCACCGAAGATCATCTCACCAGACTCCGGAAGTAAGTATGGGGGTGTGTGGGGAGGCAGGGTGTACAGAGGGTGGGCGCGGGTTGTGGGAGGGAGCAGGACAGACCACAAGGGAGCAATTTTTTCTTTTACAGGTTTAAAAAAAAAATATTGTGGGACTTTTTTTTACAGGGGCATATGGCATGCTGGGTGGGCTCCCAGTGTGCCACCTGAGTGTTTGAGGGGGCTAGCTGATGAGGCATTGGGCACCCCGTCAGCACATACCGAAGGGGGGGCTAGAGCTGAGGGGGATTGGGCACCCCCTTCAGCACACAACAAATGGGGGGGCAGTATGCTAACGGGGAGTGGGCTCCCCCTTCAGCACATGCACTGGGTCAGGGCATGTGAACAGGGGGATTGGGCAACCCCGAAGTCGGCACTGTGGCAGATAGTGTACTGCCATGTTTTATCTAATGTTTTACCAAAGGGGCCAGAAGATAGTAAAAGCTGTGGGTGCTGAGGATCGAAAGGGCACTTATTGAGGTACAAAGGGCACTTTTTCTAAACCATTTTTTGCCATACCGAAATACAATAAATGCACATTTATGATGATGATCATAATGTTAGAATGTAAAGCAATAAGGCATGATGGGATGTGCATGGACACATTTACTGCATGGCCAGGGGTGTAATAAGGCTTGAGACTGAAGGCTGAGTGACTTTAGCAGCTGGCTGTGCAGTAAAATGTCCACCACTAAATAACTGTGTCTTATAAATGGGCTTCTTTTTAAAAACTTTTTACACTTGGGAAAAGCATGTTTATATGTAGGAACAACAGATTTACTTGTACATAGATACATAGATACATAGACAGTGTCGGCAGATAAAGGCCTATGGCCCACCCAGTCTGCCCATTTGAGCTTGTAAGTTTAGTTTATGTTTTCCTAGAAGTCTGTTGCCCCTTAGCCCTGACCTCCAGAATTCCTTTATGTCTATCCCATGCATTCTTAAATCCCGTGATTGTTTCAGCCCCCACCACTTCCTCTGGCAGGGTGTTCCACTTGTCCACCACCCGTTCTGTGAAGAAATTCTTCCTCATGTTTCCTCTGAATCGTCCTCCCTCCAACGTCATCCCATGCCCTCTAGTCCTGGTACATCTTTTTCGCTTAAAAATAGTGTATTCCTGCACCCTGTTCCTCCCTGTGAGATACTTGTATGTCTCTATCATATCCCCTCTCTCCCTCCTCTCCTCCAGGGAGTACATGTTCAGTTCCTTCAACCTGTCTTCATAGGACTTGGGATGCAATCCATGCACCATCTTTGTTGCCCTCCTCTGAACCTTCTCTACCCTGTCTATGTCCTTACGTAGGTATGGTCTCCAGAACTGTACACTGTACTCCAGGTGGGGCCTCACTAGTGTCTTGTATAGCAGAATTATGACCTCCCTTTTCCTGCTGGTGATGCCCCTGCCTATACATCCCAGCATCCTATTTGCTTACCTGCTGTCTTGTCACACTGTTTCCCTACCTTGAGGTCATCAGAGATGATAACCCCAAGATCCCTTTCCTGTTTGGTGCATGCTATATCCTCACCCCCAACTGATATATTGTGCCAGGGTTTTGTGCCCCATATGCATTATCTTGCACTTCTTTGCATTGAATTTCAACTGCCAAACCCTTGACCATTCTTCAAGTTTCTGAGGTCCTTCTCATTCTGTCTATACCCTCTGGTGTGTCTACTCTGTTACAGAGCTTTGTGTCATCAGCGAACAGTGAAATTCTGCCTTCTAGGTCCTGCACAATGTCACTGATGGAGATTTTGAATAGGACCGGTCCCAGCACTGATCCCTGTGGTACCCCGCTGGTCACTCTTCCCTCTGTGGAGTGACAGCCATTTACCACCACCCTCTGTGTCCTGCCACCCAGCCAGTTACCTACCCACCACACTACTGTCCTGCCCACACCCATATTCCCCAGTTTGTGTAGTAGTCTTCTATGTGGCACAGTGTCAAAGGCCTTGCTGAAGTCAAGATAGGCCATGTCCACTGCCCTCCTCTGATCCACCTCCCTAGTCACACAGTCAAAAAATGTGCATTGTGTGCATTTATGATCAAATAATCCTTCCACCCAGTACAAATGATGTCATTGATGATGTCATTGTATTATTGCCTTTCTTCTTACTGTTTTTTTTTCTCTGTTTTTCCCCACATTCAATATATAGAATGTTTGTCATGCAATGTTTACCACGGAATACATGGATTCAAAATTCTGCTCAGTTCCACTGCTAGAATGTTACTCTCCTAACATACTTTGCACACACACAACATACAGGATAATGTATGGTCATCGATGGTTAACCAGTTTGTTAACCATCGAGAGGTTGCCGTTGACGACCATGTAAAACCCCGAGAGCGAAGCTCGAGAGGTTTAGGTTGCCATGGCAACCTCAAGATTGGTTAAAAAAATGGTTAATCATCGATGCACCATACATTATATTTTATAGTGTATGGTACTATTTAGGTTTTTAAGAAAAGAAAGCAGATCCTTACTGCAGTTTTGTTTCAGTCACCGCCGCTCTGCCCTCACCGCCTCGACCGTTTCAAAGCCATCCAATCCAGTTGCATGCATGCCTAGACCATTCCTGATTGTTAACCCATTGATGTGACGTACCATCGATGGGTTACCAAGATCGTGACATCACATCAATGGTAAAACGTTGTTATAAAAAGGTAGATTTCTACCTATAACAACGTTCTACCATACATTCTAAAGGCCTCTGTTACAGCCAGCGACTCAATTATCTCACTGTCAGGGCAAGGAGAAGAGATTTCCCTGATGAGCAGGTAAAGGTAGAAAGGGGAATTTTCATTGTCAGCAAAGAAACAGTTGTAATGAAAACTATAAACAATACTTAATGTTTCTAATTTGTTTATGTATGTAAGGAGAATGTGATGATCAGGGAAACAACATTTAATTAAGGTTTTATTTTTTATTTATGGTATTTTATTTTTAGGGCCCCGTGCAAGTAAATGTGATGCTTACAGTTACAGGGCAAAAAACAATGGCTGCCAGTTGAATTCTTAACATTCTATTAGCGTAATGATTCCAGTGGTGATCAGTGCACATTTGGTGGCACTTTTATTTTCCATGCATGGAACATAATTGCTACATGAACAACAGCCAATCATATTTCAGAATGTCCTCTTACCATTTTACAAGCAGTTATACCATATAGGAATATTTAATACAGTATATTAAGAGCACACCTGTCACCCCAATTCCTCCAATAGCTCCATCAGAAGTCAGAACCATCCTTTGAGGAATCTGAGGCTCTATTACTTTGAAGAGATCATTTCACTTAATTTAAAAAGTTCATGCAAGTCTGGTGATATCTAGAACAGATGGGTGCATATCACTCTAGTCATCTTAATTAAGAAGAGGACTAAGAAAAGACACTAATGAAAGCATACATAAAGAACTGGGTTTAAAAAGTTACAGTTGTTTGTCCTTGAAGAGACAATGTTGCATTTATTGACTTGGCTGCCACATATTAAGCATAGCAATGAAGTCTGAAAAGTGGTATTCATGTGCTTAACTTACTTATGCATAGTCACAATAGATTGTAAAGAATGGCATTCCATGCAAGGCCTGGGGTCTGCAAACGTTGGCAAAGTAAATCTGATCTGATCATGCACAAAATAAAAAAGACATCTAACTAGCTCATAGTCAGAATGAGTTCCTTCATTTAAAGGGCTGGACATCCTCCAACTGCAACAGTCTAATACACATTGTTTATTCACCTGCACTGCTTCTGGGACCCAGTAAGCCAATAGGAGTTATGAAAAGCCCTTCTACAGGGTGAAAGAGAAGTATTTGTTTTTATTTCATGTTAAGAATTACAGTAGTTTACTTTACTCAGCCTTTTGTTTTAAAACCCTGCTGACATAGACGATTATTTAGTATTGATAACAGACTACTAATTACAATATGCTCAGCCACTGGCTTCCATGCAGTTTCATAGCTGGGAAAACTGAAACAAAAGGAGGTTGAATGGTGTGCCTGTGAGATTAAACAAAGTCACTCGCAGCACAGCACAGCACAGCACAGCACAGCACCACACAGCACAGCACAGCACAGCACAGCACCACGCAGCACAACACAGCCAATCAATCAATCAATCAATCAAATCTTTATTTATTCAGGCGATCATCATTGAGCGAGGCTCATTTACAAGATGGACCTGATAAGGTCAAGTTTCGAGTTGATACACAGCAATTACATCACACACTTATAAGACAGTTATACATACAGAAAAAATGATGTTTATAACACAGTGATATACAGTGAATTTACATGTTGAAACTCGGTTAAAAGAAGGTTAAACTAATATCTACAATATGTACAGTACATATATATCCCAATGAGGGTCAGGACAGTCACACACATAATGAGTACAAGGATGGTGAAGGAAATATTGGGTGCCATAAACTGGGGGTGTCTGACTGGAAGGAATATGTCATATATGATTGGAATATAGGTTTGTGGGATGACTATTCTATCTCTAGCGGTAGCAACTGCATTTCTCTGTGAAGAAGGTTGTACAGTGCTGCTTAAAGGATGTAAATGGAATGATAATGGACAGTTTTAGGGATTTTTGTAGGGTGTTCCATGCTATAGCTAGAGAATAGCTGATTGCTGCCTTCCCTAGTTTGGTTTTGACTTTGGGCAATTTGAGCAGGATGATATTGTTGCTTCTTAGGGCATAGGAGCTAGGAGTGGTCTGGTTGAAGCAGTCCAGGATATAGCTTGGGAGTTTTTTTGATAAAGCTCTGTAGATCCATAGAGCTGCATTTCTGCTCCTCCTGACATGAAGGGAAACCCATCCAACTGCGTCATAGAGAGAACAATGGTGGGTTTTATATGGCAGGTCTGTAATGAACCTTATTGCTCTATGATATAAGGTATCGAGCTTTTGAAGGTAGGAGATGGGGCAGTGACTATAGAGGAAGTCTGCATAGTCAATGACTGATAGAAAGATGGCCTGGACTAACCTCATCTTTGAGTCTCTGTTAAGGAAGGGTTTTAATCTATAGAGGAGGCCAAGCCTTAGGCAAAGCTTTTTTAACAGTTGTTCTAGATGCTGAGTGAAGTCAAGTCTGTTGTCAATCCACACACCTAGGTATTTGAAATTTTCAACATACTCCAGATTTTCTCCAAGTATAGTGCATAGCTGGGGGAGATTGATTGGAGAGGATGTGCTGGTGGAGTTTTGAGTTGTGAACATCATTGCTTTAGTTTTCTTTGCATTTAGCAGAAGCTTTTTCTCGAGTAGCTGATATTATAAAAGGAGAATTCTGTTTGTAGGATTTTTTGAGCCACTGTAGGTGAAGGGTTGCTGACATACAGAACAGTGTCATCAGCAAAAAGGTGTACTGAGGACTTGGTAAGGGTTGAATCAATTGTATTTATATAAATGGCAAAAAGGCAATCCAACCACAATCTTCTTAATTACAGTTTTTAAATGTTATACCCCAATCTCTGTCATCACAAATAGCTCCCTGTAGATACATGGGCTATTTTGGATACTCTTTTTTGCCCAGTCATTGGGTTCTAGAAGCAGTGCATGTGAAGGCTAGCTAATAAAGAATGTAGACTGTTGTAGCTGGAGGATGTCCAGCTCTGTCCCTGATCAGTTGTGGCTGTAAAACGACTTTGTGTCCCTGTCCACTTACTGGTAAAAAATATATGAATGAAATTACCTTTAAGTTACATGCTTGATTCTCTTGGCATCTGGCCTTGCATTATATCTCACAACTGTCATGAAGTTTACATTAATCACATATCACACTCCATCAATCAGGTTCCCTTCTACAAGCCTATATCTGCGCACTCTTTGCATGGCAGAAGCAACAAACAAGTATTCAAGAATACCTCTCAAATGTCTCATATGGTACCCATCAAAATAAAAAAAACAAAGTGCCCAGTCCCACAGTATAAAGCTATTGTAAACTCAGACCTTAAAGCAGAAATTGTTCACATTATACAATGGTAAAGTAAGGTTTACTTAGAGCAGTACTAAGCATTGAAACAAACAGAATACCACACTGAATCTTTTGTCACTGAAGTGAGGGACAGAGATGCTCAAAAATACATGAAATGATGATGAACAGTGTGGGCCTGGGGCACTGGTCCATGGGTTGGAATGGATTATGTAAGTGACGCATAAGACATAATCAACCATGAAGATGCAAACTCAAAACCACACTCACATTATCCAGTCCGTGGACCAGTGGCCCAGCCCCACACTGTTCAGCATAATTTATTTTTATGTATTTTTATGTGTCTCTGTCCCTCACGTGTCACATCTATCTCTGCCCCCCACTTGTCACTTCACTCATTGACAAAACAATGAGTCATGGTATTGCATTTCATTCTTACCAGGATTTATTTAATGCCCCAGCTGGTATACTGTTCACCCTTCAGCCGGCTGCTTCAGAAGGATGGACAAGGAAACAAGGAAATCCCCTAGGTCAACCAAACTCAGTGGCTTTCAAATCAGTGTGATGAATGCTGAAGACACCAACAGGCTGCTCTGTGTGCAGAAATGAAGTGTCTCTGACTCACTGTCCCAGCACCCATAATGACTCTCTCTACTTGTTCAAAATTTATACCAAGGAACTGAATTAAGGGGCAGGCAAAAAATGGGACTCACAAGTTTGCAATTGACACCAAGGTCAGGATGCAACAGACAAAGAGAAAGCTACTAAAAGTATCTAATAGAGATTTGGATACAATAGTCGAGCTGGGAAAGTTGTGGGACATGAAGTTTTATGACAGGAAACACACTTTGCTGCTGCTGCATCTAGGAAAGAACAACATCAAGGCCAGCTATTATTTAAATGATATTGAACTAAGAAAGATTAATTAAGAGAAGGATTTCAGTTATATAACAGCAGACTTAAAACAAGGGCATCAGCGTGAGATAACTTGTAAAAAGGCAACACAGGTAATATGCTGGTTTAAACTTTGCAAGCCGGTCAAGAAAGAAACTGGCACCACTGTAGGGGCATACATGTGAGACTTCCATTATAATACTGTAGCCAGTTCTGAAATCCTTACCACAGCAGTAAGGACATAAACTAGAAAAATTCAAAAGCAGAGTAGAACAAATAAAGTGTCAGTCAGTGCCATCCATAACAATTTCCCACCATGATATCCTGCTACTGCAAATTTATAGTATTAGCTGTCCTTCCATTCCCTACCAATACTGGAAAAAGGAAATATCCATGGGTCCTCGTGACCTGCTGTGGCCTGCACATTTTTTGCAGTACTACAGCATTTATTGTGCACATGCCTACTACTCACTTGCTGCATGGACTCTGTGAAAAAAATAATTATTTCCCAATTCCCACAATGCCCCTCATTTCCATATCAAGCAGCTGAAAGGTAGTAGATGCAAACCCATATAAACTGCCAGTTTTAGTTCATGAAAACCAGATATTGACAGCTATTCCCCACATAGCACTCCACATCATTTCCCACCTTCACACACAGAACCACCACATATACAGCCTGAGCAGAGGTCTCGATACCTAACCCACCACCACCACGGCTCAGAAGGGTGCATGCAGAAGGAGAAATAGATAAGTACTGATAAAACACCCCTGGAAGCAGGTCTCACCCTCTTAGTAAGGGAAACTGATATTGAACACACACTAATGAGCTCCCTTTCTAATGTCCAGCATCATGCTTCATGCTCATTACAACATGAATATTATGCCAACAACAGGAACGTATACCGTACAGTGCCAAATGGTATAACACTATAGTTATGCTGAAAATGGAATCCATTCTATAATGATCACTGCAGCAACCCATGGTGTGTGGTTAGCAGTGTGGACTCTGATACAGTATAAATGGAATAGTTATGTAAACTTAGTTCTGCATTTCTTCACAATTTTGTTTGCCAAGCTCTGACTAGCAAGTCACTAACTTCACTTACCCCCCATCCGATGCTCCCTCATTAGCCCAATATGCTGTAAACTAGTAGTAATTGTATGGTTTGGTGTAACTGTGTAATGCTGTGATATTAAATATCATCTGGTGGTACCGAGCATGATGCTGAACATTACAGACTCTGCAATGTACAGCACCATGCTCAGTGCCAAATGAACGGTATAGAGCAAGCCCATTAGTCTGCTACCTCCCAGAGTACCAGGGTCACCCACTTCTAGGGGGAAAAAAGCAGCCTGCCTCCTGGATCAATCTGCCCACTGAGTCCAACATGATCTCTTTAACCAATGACCTCCACAGAAGACCACAACATAATACAAATAAACACATCAATGTGTACCTGTTTGGCAGTGGGCTGGCAAATAAGCAGTAGTAGTTGAAAAAACAGCAAGCAGGCAAGCAGCAGCAATACAGTGAAGTCCTCTTTTGTTCTCAGGGCCAGGGCCCAGGGGTGCTGCAGCTGTTCTGTTCTGTTCTTCTGTCTTCTCTAAACTTCTTGGCTTGCCTGAAGGACTGGGCATCCTGTAACTGGTGCAGCTGTTCAAGGGTCAGGAAAGAGTAAGAATTGACTCAATGGCAAGCAAGCAAACCATGCAAACTGATGGTCCAGATAGAAGGAAATGGAGCTGCACGGGTCTGTCAGACACCGACCGGTCTCTGGTCTGGAGTGATCGAATAGTGACCTACTCTGCACAGCTAGATCTAGCTAGTGCTTGACCAGGACTACCCACCAAGGCACCAACTGAAATACCGGACCGGTCACCGATCAGTGACAGTGATCACTGTGATGATAACTGATCATGATCAGATTCATCTATGACTTTGGTTAGCAGGATGTGGGCGGTGGATACAGGGCAGGCTCAGCACCGCTAGTCACCCTAGGAGGCTATAAGGAGGACGAGGATGGAGGGACTGAATCTGCGGCTCTGGTTTTAGTGGGGCTGCCTACCTGAGGCTATCGGAACTCACTGCTCACACTACCTCGTACCGCACGTCACACCAGCAGCCCTCACTCACACAGAGGTCCTGGTCCACGTACGGCAAGTGCAGGCAGGGTGAGGGCAGGGGAAATAATTTAACCATCAGCAGACTTTGTTCAGCTCAGGGCACAGGCTGAGCAGCAAAATAAACAAATACTGAAACAAATTTTAAATTGGCCACAGCCTGGTGTGGGGCAATGCTAGATCAGGAGGAGTTGCGTTATAGTTGTGGCACTGGTGCAAGTTCTAGGCGGGGTGCAGGGCAGCCGAATAATCACCAAGTTTGTCTGTCCAACTCCATCTTACCTAACAAACCCATCGACAAAGCTATGATTTGAGCAAGGAAGGAAGTCAGGAGGAAATGTGATCGGTGCAGTGATAATGGGCTAGCTTTATATCCCCGCCCTGGCCCTCTGCTCGGATCTTCCCCAGAGGTCGGACATTCTTAAAAAAAAATCAAATTAATTTATTTCCCCAGTTGTTGTTGCTCCAGTAGGGATAGCAGACCATAGGGCGCCAGCACATGCAGGAGGACAAGCTGAGTGTCAAGTCCGGAATCCAGGGAACAAAGATTTGTTAGGCAGGGCTGTTGAATCTCATGGATGGGCTCATTGGATATGAAATACAAATTCCACCAGAGTTGTAACTTAGGGCCATTATCAGCTTTGCAGTCATGTGTAAGAGATAATGACTCCAATGCTGCTGGGACTGGGAGGCACAAACTCTTACACTCTGAGAAGGACAACAGCTTACAGATCTTTCAAATTAATGATCTCTTCGCTTCCGAGTTCTGTTGTGTTTAATGTGAGAAGAGGTGCACAACTCGAGGCATGGAGGTAGATTAAAGGCAAGGAAGAGAGAGCACTGCCAAATGTTAGGCACTAAGGCAGGCAGTGAAATAAATATTAATGAAAGGGCAATATTTTTTGACCCAAAACAGTGGTGATGCGGTCACGACCCCACACATCCCTGTGTCTTGCACCCCTGTATTTCACCAGGGAAGACACGTCAGAGGTGCCGCTGCATATGATGAGCTTTGCTCACATTGCCGTGGACCTTTCCTTAGATGTGCTGGCTACATTATGTATTCATGGTGTGGCGCCAGCATGCAGGCTTATTGGGGAATGAGGGACGCACCTACTGATGCATGCCCTGCATTCGCCCAACAGTGACTACGCCTCCAAATCTGCTACTACCGCAATTTGTTGGCTGCGCATGCATGAGCCAACATAAAAATGTCCCCTAAGCTAACTGATTTTCATTTAGACAACTTGCCCTGTTCTTTGTTTCAGACAGCTACTAAGTTACAAAAACTTTAGGTTTCTAATCAAAATAAAGCCCAACAAACACTTCCTCCATTAAGGTGTTAGTGTTCACTACACTGCAGGTTCAAATCTGCTTTGTTTAGTACAGTACACACACAAACACATAGCCTGTATATATATGTGTGTGTGTGTGTGTGTGTGTGTGCTGTTGGAGACTGCCTGCCTGTTTCTTTCAGCAAACACTAAACAGCCCTTCAATTGCCCCATTTTTAAAAACCTAATTTTCACCCTGCAGTGTAAAAACCTGACCATCCTTGTGATTTAGAGCTGGAAAAAAAGTCAAGATTTCTGATTTTTATCTAGTTTTAAAAGGCGGATGAAAGTACATTATTTCTCAACAGCAGCTCAAGTCTTCTGTCTCTCCTACCTGAAGCTTCTGCAAGTGCTGAGTCACATGATCTGCCTTCAGTGAGCTTCAAAAGTGATCTCTAATTGGGCAGAAAATCTCAGGAGATCTTTTTTTTTATTTTTAATTGAATATGCTTCATTAAAGTTTCACAAAATTACAACAACCAAACAGATAACAATACAAACACACGGTACACTAGTCCAAGAAAATACAAGAATAACATGAACATCAAATAGGCTCCCAACACCCTCTCCCTAACCAATGTCCCCCATCTCCCTCCCGGTGCACAACCTAAACGATGGAGAAGGGCTCAGGAAGAAAGAAAATGATACAAGAAAAAGAAATCTCAGGTATAAAGTAAAGAGAAGCTCAGGTACCAAGAGGAATAAAACTGGAAAATAAGGGACTAGACTTGTCCCTCTACAACTGTGCTGGAGTGGATATTAAGGCATAAAGTAATTCCCATCTATCTTGGAAACCCCTCCATCTGTTGGTATAAGGAAGCTATTTGTTTTTCCATGATTAAATCCTGGAAAATCTCCTGATGCCACTCCCAATATGAGGGAGTAAAATCATCTGATCAGTCACTTAGAATGATTAATTTAGCTGTGATAGTCTCAGGAGATCTTGAACTCCTGCTGAATAGCCATAAATAGTGCCGATTATTCATTTTTCTTCCTGAGTAACAAATAGCCTATTATTCATGGTATTCGAGAAATGTTATTCATTACTCGACCACCCCTAATACCAGCCCTCACTTGAGGGCCCCATCTCTGCACACCTTTCTTAACCCAGTCCTGTCTTAGTTCTTCTTAGGGATATCGGCAGTTCACCATTAAACATATACTTTGACCCTTAAGCCTCCTAGCAGGAGGTGGGCACTGAATTCCAATTATTGTACTTGCTCAACTTTCACAGTTACATGTTACACTTACATTACCAGGTTGTTTCAGGTCTCCTTGTCGGTTCCCTCTGAAGCTATGAAATATTCTCCAGTTTCTTCTTTCATCTAGTTGGCCTTTGTAGTCCAGGTAGGTCAGGGATTACAAGTGACTGGAGCTGGTGGAGGGGGCAGGGGTCTTGCAGGACCTTTCCAGCAGGGGAAGTAGCCATCAGGCCCCATTCCCCACTGCAGACAAAAGGAGTCCCCCTTCTCCCCCTCACTCGTGTCACTGGAGGAGTCCAGGGGTCCCACGGAGGGCTGTCAGGCGTCCGAAGCAGGGCCCTCAGTGGAGTGTCCCAGGGTGGGGGAAAAAACCCATCCCCATCCCTTATGCATCCCTCAGGTAATGGGGCACCTTGCCATTGGTGGGTTGGACTCCGAGACCGGGGTAGGCACGATCTCCACTATAGGGAGCAGGTGATTTTGATGTATCGTTTTCTCGAGCCCCAGGCCATTCTCCCACTTAATATGGTATACCGGCAGGTCAGTCAGTTTCTCCACTACTAGATAACCAACTGGGGCCCACCGGTCCTGGATCTTGTGCTTACCCTGGAACCCCAGGTTTCACAGCAAGACCCTGTCTCCCGCCTCCAAGTCCTGGTTGTGCACTCTGGCGTCATACCTCCTCTTATTCCCCTGATAGCTCCGAGCTGCTGCCTCGGAGGTGAGTTTGTATGCCGTGCAGAGCTGTTCCCATAGGTTGCTGGTGTACTCCAGGTACAATTTATGGGAGGTCCCATCAGCAGATACCCCGAAACAGAGGTCCACCGGCAGCCAGGCCTCGCAACCAAACATGAGGTAGAAGGGGGAGTGCTGGGTGGCATCATTCTTTGTGCAGTTGTAGGAGTGCACCAATTGTCCCACCCACTGACTCCAATTAGGCTTGTCGGTGGGGTCCAAGGTACCCAACATGTTTAGCAGCATTTGGTTGAACCGCTCAGGCTGGAGGTCCCCTTGGGGGTGGTAAGGGGTGGTGTAGGACTTCTGTATGCCATAACATGCCAGAAATTCCCCTCACCAAACAGCTCTTGAAATCCTGGCCCTGGTCAGAATGGACTCATTTAGGGAGACTGTAGTGTTGGACATACTGCTGCAGGGCTTTAACCATGGTGCTCGCCTTTTGGTCCCTGGTGGGAAAAGCCTGAGCATACCAGGTGTAGTGGTCTGTGATGACCAGTATGTTGGCTGCATTCTTCCGGTCCAGCTCCAAGGACAGGAAGTCCATGCACACCAACTCTAGGGGCCCACTAGTTTGGACGCTGACCAAGGGCATGGCTCGTCGGGGCAAGGTCTTCTGTTAGATGCACTGTAAGCAGCGCTTGCAGTAGCCCTCCACGTCCGCCTTCATCCACGGCCAATAGAATCTGGCCCTGCAGGCGTCCGAGGTGTGATCATAGCCTAGGTGCCCCATATCATCATGCAGTGACTTGAAGACCACTTCCTGGTAGAGCCCAGGCAACATCAGCTGCTGTCTCAAATGGCCCGAGGAATCTCAGTCCTGCACTGTCCGCATTACCAACCCATCCTGCAGCACCAACTTGTCCCACTCCTTAACCAGCCCCCGAGCCTTGAGGTAGGTGCTCTGCACCTGCTGGGGTGATCTCTGCTCAGAGAGAGCCCAAAGCAGATCTCAGATACCAAGGTCCACCCCTTCCTCCAGCTGAAAATCGGCCTTACTAGGCTGTGGCAAGGCCGAAAGGTCCAGGCCAGCGAAATTCAGATAAGCCAGAGGGATTGCTTTGGGGGAGCTCCCAGCACCTCTATGCTCTGGGTGGAATAGTCGGTGGTGCTGCAAAGGGGCTCAGCCTGGGAGCAGAGCACTTGCACTACAGCCATCTTGACCCAGACCGGGGGGGTCTGGGGTGTCAGGTTGTGGACAGCGAGAGAGGGCATCCATGTCCACATTGGCCTGCCCACTCTGATATTCCAGGCTGAAGTTATACATGGAGAGGGCCAACAACCACCAATGCCCTGCAGCGTCCAACTTAGCTGTGGTGGTGACATAGGTCAGAGGGTTGTTGTCCGTGTGCACAGTGAATGGTACCCCATACAGGTATTCATGGAACTTCTCTGTGACTGCCCACTTTAGTGCCAAGAACTCCAGTTTATGCACCAGGTAGTTCTTCTCGGAGATCAGGCCCCAGCTAGTTAATGCCACAGGGCGGACCCCTTGGGATATTCCTGTTACAGGACCACCCCAGCCTGGTAAGGCTGGCATCAGTATGCAGGACATAGGGTTTACGCGGGTCTGCAAAAGCAAGGACTGGAGCCTCCCCCAATCACCGGACAATCTCCCAGAAAGCCTCCTCACTCTCCAGTGTCCAATGGGACCCAAAAGGTTCCCCAATGCACAGATAGTTCTGGTGGGGGTCCTGACCCTTTCTGCGGTTCATCGGCAGATAACCTGGCACCAGGTCATTCAGGGGATGCACTACCAGGGAGTAATTCTTCACAAATTGTTGATAATACCCACAGAACCCCAAAAAAGACTGCAGGGTGCGCAAGCGGGCGGGCCGTGGCCATGATTTGAGGGCCTCTACTTTAGCTGGGTCGGTCTGTACCCCCTTTTCTGAGATTATATGCCTAACATACTTACCTGTGGCTGGCAGAACTGGCATTTGTAGATGGAGACCTTCAGGCTGAACTCGTCCAGTCAGTCCAGGACCTTCATCAACTGGGCCTCGTGTTCTTCCAGGGTCTGCCCGGAAATGATAAGATCATCCAGATAGACTATGACCTCCAGCAGGTTCATGTCTCCCACAGCCCTTTCCATCAAATGTTGGAAGGTGGACGGGGCCCCCGATATGCCTTGGGGCATATGCTCAAACTGGTAGAATCCCAGTGGGCATATGAAAGTGGTCTTTTCCTTGTCCTCCTCGGCCATGGGTATCTGGTAGTACCCGCTCTGAAGGTCCAGCATGGAAAACCACTTGCTCCCAGACAGGCTATCCAGTGCATCCTCCACTCTTGCACCGTGTACTGGTCTGGGATAGTTCATTTGCTTAGCAAGCGGTAGTCAATGCACATTCTCCGCTCCGCTCTTCTTTCTAGCCACCACAATCGGGGAAGCAGATGGGCTGTGGGACTCTGTGATGACTCCGGCACCCAGCAATTCCATTAGGTGTTTCCTCACATCCTCCACACCCCCAGAGGCTAACCTCCATGACCGCTCTCTGAACGGGCGGTCATCCCTCAGCCGGATGTGGTGCTCTTCCCCGGTGACACATCCCATGTCCCACTCATGCAAAGAGAAGACCCACCGGCGCTTCGCCAGCTTCTATCTCAGGCTCTGTTTATAGGCATCAGAGATTGGTGAGCTTCCAAAATCAAACAAGGAAGGATCTATCTCTTCCCTGGGATCTTCACCAGGACAACAGACATGGCCCTGTCACACTGAAAAATGGACGCCAACACACAACCCCTCTGGATGATCACTGGTTTTCTTGACTCATTCCGGACCCCAACCATAACACGCCAGGCCTGGGGACTGGCTGGGACGGGCAGCAACCCCCTCTGGACTAAGAGCCCAGGTGGCAGGCTGCTTGGGGGAGGGGCATCAAGCATAAGTGTCTCCCTGGAAGGGGGATCTGTCAAACTGGGTGATTTCTACCACCGGCACACAGCCCTGGAGAGTCAGTCTCCCCCTTCCAATCGCCAGACCCCTGGCCCCACCTCCGTGTTACAACCTAGGATCATCAGTCACTTCAAGCCCCAACTGCTTCATGGTGGCAGTAACCAATGGGCTTGCGAGCTCACCTATGCCACCCCAGTCATGACACATCTGGGTCAAATGCTCAAACATGTTGGCATTGGTCCCAATAAGCACTGGGGTGTCCGACATGCTCTTTGGCTCCGAACAGACCAACACTAGGGCCTCTATGGAGGGTGGGGCTTCCCCTTCCTTGGTGGGGAAGGAGATACTAACCACACAATACCCATTGTAAGGGTAATCTGTGCTGACAATACCCCACAGGTACAATCCAGACAGAGGTCTGAGGGGGAGGTGGATGAGATGCTGGTTATAAAATGGTCGGTGGATGATGGTGACCTGGGATCCACTGTCCAGCAGTGCTGAGCAGGCCACCCCTTCCTCCAGAACCTGTGTGTCAGCCCGAGGGCCATTGGGCCCTTGGTACATCCGAGTTGGTAGAGAGTATGGGGGTCGGTCAGAGGTGGAGCAAAGCCATCTTGGAGGTGAGGGTTGCTCCCTTACCGGCCCCCGTTGGAGTTTTCCTGGTCCAGGTGCCTCTCAGCTACCAGCTGGGGGTTCACCTCCCTGTGGCAACCCCACCTGATATGGCCATCCTGCCCACATCTGAAGCAAATCCACCCACCCTGGGGCCTTAGGGACCCTCAAGGGCTGGACTGATGAGTCGTATAGCTAGGGGGCGGCCGCCGAGTATCAGGTGCCTCCTTGGCTGGGAGAGAGAGGGACTCCATGGCCAGATTCATTGCCCATACCTGGTCCTTCATGCCCTGGACCTCCTGCAACACCATCCCCAGGTCTGACGACCCGACCAATTCAGTCTGGGCCAACTCCTTGGAATGTAGTGAGGGGCTGGTGGCGGTGAGTGCCCCCTGCAGGACCCCCACCTCCTGCTGCGCCTCCTCCTCCTCCTCCCTGATCTCATCCAGTAGCTGCTTGAAGGAGAGGGGATCGCTCTTTCAAGCCCACAGCCCGAGGTCAACCACAGTCAAGGGAGAATGCACTGCTCCCCTCAGCATCTGCTCCAACCGCATCTGCGCCACTCTGGGAGGGGAGTCGTGCCCCACTTCTGCCAGTTTGCGCACCACAGTCTCTACTCGAGTGATGTACTGGGACAGTTTCTCACCCACTTTCTGAGTGGTGCCCCACAGCTGGCTCAGCACTGCCTCTCTCTTTTCGACCACTCCAAAGGTGCTCTGCAGAATGTCCAAATAGTCCTGGGGTGTGCAATGGGGCTTACTGGCCCAGAGGGACCAGATCATGTCTAGCATCATACCCTTGAGGCTCTCCAAGACCCACTTGCACTTCTCTCCTCTGGGCACCCTCAGACCTGGACCATCTGGGTAACCTGGCTGCTCTAGGAGTGGAAATCATCTTCCCCCTTGGGCATGGGGAGGGCACCCGAGAAAGTGTGCAACCTCTTATACTGCTCGTGGGCTACCCCCAGGTAGGGGATCAAGCTGCCCAGCAGCCCTATCAGAGGCAATCCCCGGTGGGGAGCAGTGACTGGATATCATGCAGGGTTTTCCCTCTCCTCCTTGAGCCACTTCCCCAGATGAGTTACAAAACCCTCCTGTTCCTTGAGTGGGGGTCCGGAGGGACCTGGCTCCCTGAGGGGCAGGCCACTGGCAGAGCCTTTCTTTAATAGGATTCCAGATCTCTCTGGACCCCCCGGGGTGAACTCAGGGGGCACTTCCACGGACCCCAAATCCTGCTCAGCCTCCAGGGTGATATCCCTCCATCCTGGGATTCGGTCGGTCATCACCCTCCAGACCTTCAACACCCCGCAGTCAGGCAAGGCCCCCTCTAAAAAGTCTAATATGTCCTCCTTCCATTGCCCCATGGCCACATTAAGGATGAGTAGTATCTTATGGGAGTCTAGCCCCTCAAAGTTGCACCAGTCCTCTACGTCCTGGAATGCCATTTCCCTGGTCCCAGTACAAACTATCAACCAACTACAGAAGTCAAGGAATACTAAAGGGGTACAACTGAATGTGGGGTTGGGAAGTCAACCACAGTCGCGTTTGGGAGGTCACAGGGTCGTCAAGTCAGTGAATGAATCTCAGCAGTGCCTCCACTTGTAACACGCCCCCCAATAATCCCACTCACCTTGGCTGCCCCAGCAGGACAGGGGGCTCAGCAGTACCTCCCCGAGGGGCTGGGCCTGAGTCCTTACCAGTAGTTTCTGTGGTGCCTTAGTGCCTCCACCTGGGGCCCCTGTATCGCCTCCTATGGGTAACACAGGTGAGAACATTTCCCCAGGATAAGTAATAGTCTTCCCTCTAATGACTGCCCGTGATGACTCCAGACACACAATCACACCCCATAATGGTTTTACATACACACACAGCAGGTGAAACAGATGAACAATAAATATCCAGTTTATTATACAGGCTAATACAAAGGAGGTGGGAGCTACTCCTCTAAAACCTCCTGGTTACCAAACATTCACTTGTCCCCACTTCCCCCTTTTCCCTGGGTGCACCCAGACCAGTCACAGTTAGGGGGTACATCACAGACCCTTAGTCTGCAGGCCTGCTGCTTACCATTGGGGCCCTTACACACTCACACAAGTTTCAAGAAGAACAAAGATAAACTGGTGTAGAGGATGGTTCCCTCTTGATCCTCCTGGCAAAGAAAACAATGGTCTCCCCTGAGCTGCAGCTTAGGGTACTCACAGTGCCCGGAGAGGGTGATGACCCCTGCAGTCCACAGCATGTCATCTCCCATGAAATGAGTGGCATAGCTCTTCACCAGCCTGGCCTTTCCAGCTTTGCCAGCAGGCCTTCGTATATGGCTTTCACCAGGCAGGCCTGTTCGTCCTTCTCTCCTCAGTTCCTCTGATCTTTGCAATGGGGGGGCACAGCAGTTCAACTCCCCCTGGTGCCTTTTTAGTCTCCCCAGCTTCTCCCCTGGCAGCAAGATCTGTCCCTGATGCAGCAGCCTCCCAGAAACCCCAGGGAGGTTGCAGTACCTTCAGGCCAAACAGTCTGCCCCAGTACTTTTGAGCAACCAACCTGAGGGGCCCTCCTGCACAGCCCCAGTGGCTGTCTGGCTCCTTCCTGTTCCTTATGATTGAAGGGGGGGAGAGAGGGAGTGGAGAGGGATGCAGCCCCAGAGCCTTTGCCAGGCAAAAGCATCAAAACAACCCTCTGGTTTCCTTTGGGGGCCTGCAATTCCCCTTCCTCCTGCTCCTCCACCATGCTCTCCTTCTCTCACTCTCCCAAACTCTCTTCCCCCTCACACCAGCTCTGCCTTTCTCCACCCCTCCCTTCTTCCTGCCATGGGGGAAGGGTAGACAAAGCCTCCCTGCCTGCTGGCTGTTACCTCCTCTCTTGCTTTTTTGAGGGGGGGGGGAGGAGAAGAGCTGCCTTTTCTCTTTGTTTGAACCCAAAACAAGTAGCATGCACTTTTCTAGCTAGACACCTGGTTCCTAACTAGCACCAATAATAACCACAGTCACAGCTAGGCTTGCATCAGGTCCAGTCACATCAGTGGACCAGGCACGAGTACCCCCAGGACAGCGGAAGCCCCCCGCCCACCTTACATAAGTGCTGGGCTGGGGGGGCTTACATAGACATATACTTTATTAGAAATATAGGGTCTGAAATGCAAATTGGAACCTTCTATCATGGTAAAAAGCACAGTAGTTTTCAAAGTGCTAGTCTGAGTTGGGGAAGGGAGCTGAAAAACAGCCTAGCAGTTAGCTGGGTCAGTAAGATAGGTATGAATTGGGGTGTGTGTGGCTTAGGCAGAAGTGAAGCAGTTGCCTGCATTTAGGCTTCCTTAGCCATCTTACAAGAGCAGTATTAAAGGACTTGCTCCTAATGCTTCCAGTACGTTCGTGTCCTAGTAAGTGAATGGAACAGCAAAGGAGTGGAACAAGAGTAAGAATGGTGTCTTATGTATAGGTAGGCATCAGCTGACAAGAGCAGGCATGCCGAAAACTCTGCCAGTCTGCTAAGGTAAAAGGTAGACTACCTGTGTCCTAGTTGCTGCCTGTTTAAAGGAGTGTACTGTCAGTGGATAGGGATAAACAGCAGTGTAGGGTAGGGAGGTTAAGATCTACAAAGGTCACGCTAAGGGCAGTTGAAACATACCGTAGGGTGGGAATAGAGGCACACCCTAGCTGGTGGGGGGGGAGAAAGAGAGTATAGGAAGTCAACTATTCTGAATTACCAAGGGACCAAAAAAAAGGGAATTGAAGGAAAACCCAATCTAGGGTAAAGGGTTGAATGCAAATTCGGAAGGGAACAGGTAAAGGGAAGCCAAGAGGATAAGGGAAGGCCTTGGGCTCCGGGAGGGTGGGGAAAGGAAGGAGGGAGAGCACCCCTCAGACCTTAGCATTGCACAATTCTTTCACCATTCTGGCAAAACAAGGAAGCCAAGCGAAGGTACCCAAGGCAGGAGTAAGACAGGATGTGGGGGTCCTCAAAGGAGCAGGCCCCAAGGAAGGTTGGAGAGTTCCCTGGCCAAGGAGAAGGCACTTGGTGGTGGAGGACTCCATAGACAGGGTATTGAGTTGTGGGCAGGGGAAGTGAGGGACAGGGTAGTACAGTGCATTCCAGGTGAATTGGCAGGAAGACTGGAGGATGGATAACATAGAAACATAGAATTTGCCAGCAGATAAGGACCACCTGTCGCACCTAGTCTGCCCATTTTCCCCTTCTATAGTATCACCACAGGTCCTATTTGATCTCCTGCTCATTCACCCCCCTTCCCTAACATTCTCTTATGCCTATCCCATGCATTCTTGAACCACACCACTGTTTTCCCTCCCACCACCTCCACTGGAAGACTGTTCCAGGAATCCGACGCACTTTTAATGAAGAAAGTACTTCCTCACATCTCTTCTGACTCTACCTCCTCCAGCTTCTTATCATGTCCCCTTGTACCTGAGTATCATTTTTTCTGAAAAATACTTACTTCTTGTACCTTGTTTACCCCATGAGGTATTTAAAGGTCTCCATCATATCTTCCCTCTCTCCCCCCGTCTTCCAGGGCATACATATTTAGGTCTTTTAATCTCTCCTCGTACGTCTTCTGATGCAGACACTTCACCATTTTAGTTGCCCTCCTCTGGCCTGCTTCCACGCTGTCTATTTCCTTTCTGAGATGTGGTCTCCAGAACTGGACACAGTACTCTAGGTGGGGTCTTGCCAATGATCTATACAGAGGCAACACCATCTGTCTTTCTGGTGGTGATACCCCTTCCTATGCCCTCCAGCATCTCACTAGTCCTCCCAACTGCCTTGTCGTGCTGCATGGCCACCTTTAGGTTCATCCGATATGATCACCCCCAGCTGTCTCTCTCTTGCTTTTTGATCATCAGTACCACACCTTCCCTTTTGTACTCTGCCCCTGGGTTTCTGTGCCCCAAGTGCATCATTTTGCACTTTTTTGCATTGAAACCCAGCTACCATACACTTGACCATTCCTTTAGTTTTCTTAGGTCTATGTCTATCCTTTCCACACACTGTGGAATCTCCACCTTACTGCAGAGTTTGGTGTCATCCACAAAGAGACAGACCTACCCTTACAGTGCCACTGTAATGTTACTTTTAAAAACATTAAAGAGGAGTGGTCCCAGCACTGAAACCTGAGGTACCCCATGGTCACCCTCCCTTCCTCTTAAGTGAACTCTGTTTACCACGACCTTCTGCTTCCTAGACCTTAAAAAATTTCTTACCCAGTTTACCATGTTCTGACCCACTCCTAAGCTTCCCAGCTTTCTTACTAGTCTCCTATGTGGAATAGTGTTGAGTACCTTACTGAAATCTAGGTAGGCTACATCTATTTCTCCACCCCAATCTAGTTCCTTGGTCGCCCAGTCAAAGAACGCCATCAGATTCATTTGACAGTACCTCCCTCCCCCCATAAATCCAGGCTGACTCAGGTCTTGTAACCCATCGGATTCAAGATATTCCACATCTCTTACTTTCAGCAATGTTTCCATTAACTTTCCCACTACTGATATCAGGCTGACTGGTCCATAGTTGCCAGCCTCTTCCCTACTACCACTTTTGTGAAGTGGGACTACATCTGCCCTCCTCCAGTCCTCTGGGACAACTCCTGTTTCCAATAAGCTGTTAAATAGAACTATCAGAGTTGAGGCCAGTACCTCCCTGAGCTCTCTTAGTACCCTTGGGTGAACTCTTTCTGACCTCATTGTTTGTCCCCTTTCAGTTTTGCGAGTCCCTTCAGGACTCTCTCCTCCAAAAACGGACTAGTGTCCACCTCCCTCCTTCCAATGCTCATGTTACATTTTTGTGGCCCCTCCCTGTCTCTTTCCTCTATGAACACCGAACAAAAGTATTTGTTCAGAATGTCTGCCTTTTCTTATTCCACCACCTCACAGTCCCTCCCCCTTCCCTTCTTAACCTAATAATCCCACCCCTGGTCTTCTTCCTTTGTTCACTTGAATACATAAAAAAATGTCCTCTTTTGTTACTACCTTAGCTATTCTCTCTTCAGTTTGTGCCTGTGTGCTCCATACTGCTCTCACTGCTTCCCTCTGTTTCCCCTGATACACTATCCTCATCACTCAGTGTTTCCTTGTACCATCAGAATATTACCCTTTTAGCATTCATCTTTTCCACCACCTCTTTCGAGGACTATAGTGGTCTCTTTTCCTCTTTTTTTTGCTCCATTGCTTGACACAGAGGTGTGTTGCCTTCACTATGGCCTGTTTAATTTTCCCCCACTGTTCCTCCAACCCACCCAGTCTATCCCCGCCCCCCGGCCAGGTCATCACTGGGGCATTCACCCATCTTTTTAAAATCTGCCCTCCAGAAGTCCAGGGCCCTTGCTTTTGTGTAGTTCATTCTGCAGTCATCCTTATATTGAACCACACTGTATGGTGATCACTGGTCCCCAGGTGGCCACCCAACTTGATGTCTGCAACACTGTCTCTGTTGGTGAGTACCAGGTTCAGTATTGCCCCATCATTAGTTGGTTCACTGACCAGTTGCCCTTATGAATGCTCCCATCCCCAGGGAGTCCAAGATTTTCCTGCTTCTAGCTGTAGCCAAAGCTTAGAGGCTCCAATCTATATCCAGCAGATTAAAGTCCCCCACCAACAACACCTTCCCCTTTTCTGCTATCTTGTCAGTGGTTTCCACTAGTACCTTATCTAACTCGTCCCCCTGTGCTGGAAGTCTATAGATCACACCAGTGTGAATAGTGGCCCCATTCCCTGTCTCTAGGGTGACCCACAGTATCCATATTCCCTCTATTGCCATTGCTGTAATGCCCTCCCTCACATAAAGTTCCACACTCCCTCCCTCCTTTCCTACCTTGCCCTTCCTGAACAGAATATAGCCTGTTATGGCCATTTTCCAGTCATGGTTTTCAGTGCACCCTGACTTGGTGCTGGCCACAATATCCAGGTCTGCCTCTGCTATTGTGGCCTCTAGGTATGGAATTTCATTTCCTAGACTTCTAGCATTTGCACACATGGCTTTCCAGGTTTTGTTACCACTCTGTTATCCTCCTTTTTTGCCTTTTGTTTCTTTCTCTCCTCTCCCTTTTCTTTTTAATGCACTGGCTCCCATCCCCCTTCATTTCTTCCACCCTGCTTCCTGTATCAATTTGCATCCCAGGGGATTCCAAACCTCTCAGATTCTTCCTACTCTCTACTTCACCCTGTGGGGGGGGGGCGTTTATGCCTCCACAATCTCTTCTGCCATCCCCCTCAGCTAGTTTGAATGTTCATCAAAGTAACATTTAAACCATCCACCAAGGACTGTGGTTCTCCTCCCAGATGGATGCAGGCTATCACCCTGTATAGGCCTTTTTCCTCCCAGGTGAGTCCCAGTCCCCTATGTAGCTGAACCCCTCCTCTCTGCACCATTCCTTCAGTCATGAGTTTAAGCTCCTGGTATAGAGAACCCTCTCCTCACCTTTGTCGTAGATAGACAGCACCTCAGCAAAAGACACTTGGCATGCTGCCTGTCTAAGACCCCTCTCCAGTTCACTAAATCCCCTGTACTATCCCAGCCCTATCCCTAGCTAGGTCATTAGTACCCAAGTGGACAATGACATCCAGCTTTGCTTCCTGTCCTGCTGTTGTAGTGATCCTTAGGATATGCTTCCCATTCTTCTGGGCTGTGGCACCATGTAGGCACCTAACCTCCCTATCCCCTCCCTTTCCTATTCCCATATCTATCACCCTCACAATTGAGTCCCCCACCAGAGTTCCTTCCTCCTCCTCTAGGTCCTTTTTCACCCTCCTTGGGGTTTTCTCTGTGGAGGACCCCCCACATCATTCCTTGGCCTCTACCATAGGTGCCTCTTCCTCACAGTCCTCCCTCACCAAAACAGTGTAGGAATTGCATAGAGGTACCAGTTGAGGAATGTGCCTTTGACCCACCACCCCCACCCTTCCCAAGCCCACCATAATCCAGCTGTTCCTCCTCCCTGGCATCCTCTTAGGCACTGGTGGCAGACTTGGTGGCCCCTGGGGGGGAAAAGAGGTCACTTGAATCCCAGCCAACTTGACTTTGAGTCTAGTGACATCTTCCCTCAACCCAGAGAAGGGTGTGCAGATGAGGCAGCATCACAGTCTCTAGAAGGTCTCTCTGAAAACTGCCTCTCCACAGCCAGTGCACTGCACCACTCCTAGCATTCCCAACTTCTGTTCTCCCTGTGTTACTTGGAAATATTTTTGTAGCATTACATAGAAACATACTGTAAATAGTAACATAGAATTCGATGACAGATAAGGACTGCTTGACCCACCCAGTCTGCCCTTTTTCCCTACCTACTGTAATACCATAGACCCTACTTGATCTCCGGCTTAACCCTTCCTTCCCTAATGACAAAGGTTCCCTTATGCCTATCCATGCATTCTTGAATTGAGCCACAGCTTTTGTCCCCACCACCTCTGCTGAAAGGCTGTTCCAAGCATCCACTACTCTCTATGAAGAAGTACTTCCTTACATTTCCCCTGAGTCTACCCCTCTCCAGCTTCATAGCATGTCCCCTTGTACTTGAGCATCTTTTTTTCTGAAAAATGCTTCCCTCTTGTACCTTATTTATACCTGTGAGGTATTTGAAAGTCTCTTTTATATCCCCCCTTTGCCTTCTTTCCTCCAGAGTATACATATTAAGGTTCTTTATTCTCTCCTCATATGGTCTGCACCATTTTTGTTGCCCTCCTCTGGACCACCTCTGCTCTGTCTATGTCCTTCCGGAGATGTGGTCTCCAGAACTGAACACAGTACTGCAGGTGAGGTCTCACCAATGATTTACACAGTGGTATCACCACCTCCCTCTTTCTGCTGGTGATACTCCTCCCTATGCACCCTAGCATCCCACTGGCTCTCCCCACAGCCTTGTCACACTGTTTGGTCACCTTCAGGTTATCAGATATGATAACTCCGAGGTGTCTTTCCTGTTTGGTTGTTGTCAGTACCACTCCCCACATCTCATACTCCGCACCTAGGTTTATATGCTCTAAGTGCATGATTTTGCATTTCTTCGCATTGAAACTTATTTGTCACCTTCTTGAGCACTCCTCAAGCTTCTCTAGATCCCTATCCATCCCATCCATGTGCCTATCTTATTGAAGAATTTAGTGTCATTTGCAAAAAGGCACACCTTTCCTTCTAGTCCCTCAGCAATGTCGCTAATAAATACATGAAACAGAACCAGTCACAGTACTGGTCCTTGTGGCACCCCACTGGTCACCCTGCCTTCCTGGGAGTGAACTCCATTTATCACCACCCTCTGACACCTATCCCCTAACCAATTCCCTAACCAGTTTACAACACTTTTGGCCCCACTCCCAGGCTCCTCAGCTTATTTACTAATCCCTTATGTGGAACTGTGTCGAAAGCCTTACTGAAATCTAGGTAGACCACATCCACTGCTCCACCCTGATCTACTTCCCTGGTTACCCAGTCAAAGAAATCTATCAGATTTCTTTGACATGACCGTCTCCTGGTGCATCCATGCTGTCTTGGAGTCTGTAAGTTGCTGGTATCAAGATATTCCACAGTCCTTTTCTTCAGCAGTGATTCCATTAATTTCCCCACCATTGAGGTCAGCTGACTGGCCTATAATTTCCAGCTTCCTCCCTGCTACCACTTTTTTGAAGTAGGATTACATTTGCTCTTCTCCAGTCTTCCAGGCCCACTCCTGATAGGGTGTTTCTATTTTTCCCCTTTATGTTTCTTTGTTTTTGTATTTGTGTTCCCCCTGCCTGTTTAAATCTCCTTATACTACTCCCCTAGATAGGGTGTTGCTCTTGTTCTCAGTTTTGGCCTACCGTTTACCTTCCCCCTTCCCAGCAGAGACTGTTACGCAATAGTGAACAAGTGCCTTACCTTAGTCAACCAGCAGAGTCCATTGCTTCCTTGTTTTCTTCTGCTGACACATAGAAACATGGAATTTATTGGCGGAAAAAGACCAGTAGGCCCATCTCATCCACCCTGTGTGCCCTGTCTATAACTACACCATGGACGCTATCTGGTCACAGGTGTAACCCCCCTCCATTTTCTCTACCTATTATGCCCACATGCCTATCCCATGCATGTGTGAAGCTCCCCACTGTCTTCGCTCCCACTACCTCTTCTGGCAGGCTGTTCATGGTAGGTGACACCTAAGATGCCTGTCACCTGTTCTACTCCTTCACTGTTCACTCACTCAATGGGACACAAACATGCTGCACATGCTAGTGTGGAAGTACTTTTATTGCAGTTTTGCAAGAAGGTACTAAGCCTCTGTCAGCTCCACCCCCCAGTTACACACCTGATTCACAGGGCTTCCTGAGTCTACTCACCCCAAGATTAATTTCCTGAGCTAGTTTTCCCCACTCCACCTGTTAACAATTTGAAACCCAAGTTTCAAATTGCCCCAAACACTGACTGCAAATCTCTTTTTTCTCCCCACTTACCCTGTTACTTCCAGTATGAAGAGAAATATAAATAAATATCAATATACCTTTAAGGTAAAGCTTAGGAGCTGTCACTCCTCTCTGTCAGCAAAGTCTGGTCTCCCACCCTGGATCTTGGAGATTGCCAGTGAAGGATGGCAGGGCCGGAACTGGATGTTGTTGTCCACCTGGGTACAAATGATCTGGCAAGGGAAGCTATGAGGATAGTGCAGAATACGTTTAGGAACCTGAGGAGTGGCCTGAAGCAGGTAGCTTGCACAGTGACCTCCACTGAGGTGCTACCCATGTATGGTTTTAGGGAAGACTAGGGAACTCTGCATCAGGTCCTTCAATGAGTGGTTGAAGGCATGGTGCAGGGAAGAGGGCTTTGGCTACATTGGGGGCTGGGGTCACCCCTTGGGGAATGGATGCTTGTACAAGGCAGACAGTCTTCCTCCATATAGGAGGAGAGAGGCAGCCCCAAACAGGACCAGGGTAACAGAGGGGGTAAGGAGGGAAGCAGGAAGGGGAGACAACTTAGAGGAAGAGAGGGATGAAAAGAATCAAGAGCTATGTGTGCCAAAACGAGGAGTCTGGAAAACAAAATTCCTCACCTTGAGGCAATTATTGCAGCTGCAGACCTGGATCTGGTGGCCATAACAGAATCATGATGAATGGACAAGCACAGCTGGGAAGTGGCCATCCCAGGCTACACCATGTTCCAGAAGGAAAGGTCAGGGAGGAAAGGCAGAGGGATTGTTTTATATGTAAAGGAGGGTAGAAGGGCCACTGAGATACAGGGGCAACAGGGGGACAATGAAGGGCTGGAAGTACTATGGGTCAACCTGGAGACAGGGTCGGGACTGTTATTTACATGGGAGGGTGCAGGCCTTCGGCACAGGGGAGGATTTAGACAGAGCCCTGGGGAAGTGATTAGCAAAATGGTGAGCAAGGGGGGAGTTTTGACTATGGGAGATTTTAATCTGCCACATGTAGATTTTGGGGCATTCTCGTCACAGCTACATCAAAAGGCAGGGCCATACTTGACTCCATACAAGTTGCATTTCTCCAGCAACTGGTTTTGGAACCCACTCTGGCAGCACTTTTCAGCACCTCAGTGGAGATGAGGGAAATTCCAGAGGACTGGAGCAGGGCTGATTTGGTGTGTTGAAGCAGACAGTACTGAAGGAGAGGCTCGTGGAACACCTGGAGGCAAAAGGACTAGAGGACCTCTGCCAGCATGGTTTCACAGGGGGATGGTCATGTCAAAGTAATCTCACAGATTTTTTAACTGGTTTACCAGGAGGTGGATCAAGGGAGAGCAGTGGACATGGCCTATCTGGACTTCAGTAAGGCTTTCAACACTGTGCCACACAAAAGACTAGTTAAGAAACTAAGCAGCATGGGGAGGTGGGAGAGAAAGTGACAAGCTAAGTATCAAACTGGTTAAGCTACAGGATGCAAAGGGTGGTGGTAAACAGAAACCACTCAGGCAATAGAAGAATGACTAGTGGGGTGCCACAGGGTTCGGTGCTGTGACCAGTCCTCTTCAGTATCGTTATAAGTGACATTGCCGAGGAGCTTAAGAGTAAGGTGTGTTTCTTTGCGGATGCTACAAAAATCTACAACGGGGTTGACACTCAGGAAGGGTGGGGAAAATGCAACGGGATCAGAGGAAACTAGAGGAACAGTCTAGGGGTGGCAGCTGTGTTTCAATGCCAAAAGTGCAAGATTGTGCACTTAGAGCTGCAGAGCCCAGGGGCTGCATGTAAGATGGGGGGACTGGAGCTTACAGTCACCAAACAAAAAAGAGACCTAGGGGTCATCATATCTGATGACCTCAAGGTAGCTGGGCAGTGTGACAAAGCAGTGGAAAAGGTTAGCAGGATGCTGGGGTGCACGGGGAGAGGGATTTCTAGCAGGAGGAAGGAGGTGGTGCTGTCACTGTATTGCTCACTGAGGAGGTCCCACCTGGAGTGCTGTGTCCAGTTCTGGAGGCCGTACCTCTGCAAGGACCTTGAAAAGGTGGAGACAGTACAGAGGAGAACAACCAAAATGGTGAGGAAGTTGCCTAAGAAGCCATATGAGGAAAGGCTACAAGAACACAACATGTTCTTCCTGAAAGAGAGGAGGGCAAGAGGGGACACAACTGAAGCCTACAAGTACCTCACAGGAGTGAACAAGGTGCAAGTGATGGGTCTATTTCAGAGTAATGGAAGCACTAGAACAAGGGGGAATGTGATGAAGCTAAGAGGGGGTTGTTTAGGAAAGAGGTGTGGAAATACTTCTTCACAGAAAGGGAGGTGAATGACTGGAACAGTCTACCAGAGGAGGTAGTGGAGGAAAAACTGTGGAGAGCTGCAAGCATGCGTGGGATAGGCACAGAGGCATATTAAGTAGAGGAACGGGGGATGGAGTGACACTTATGACTAACTAGGGTCAGTTGTGATTGAACAGGCAAGCACAAGGGGCTGACTGGGTGGGCCTAAAGGTCCTTTGTTGCTGATAAAATTTATGTCTCTATGTTTCTGTCACCTTTAGTGCTAAATTGTCCCTCAGAAATCCATCCAAGTGGGGAATTTCAGCTCTTTGGATGAACTAATGCAGAATGCCTTCTGAAATGAGTCCCAAGGATTTTCCAAAGAGTCACTCAGCAGGAACTTGTCAGCTAATCTGGGGAGATGCTGCAGCTTCTCTGCTCCAGATCCAACTGAGCCTCAGCTTCCTGGACAGGTTAGACTCAAGCAGCTGTATAGATTAAATGTTCTGTACAATAAATTCATGAGTTTATCTTATTACATTCATTTAATGAACTTTATTGTGATATGTATAAAATGTTAAATTGGAATCCACTTCAGGGAAAATTACTGGCAACTTTTTCTTAAAATTGGTTAAGAATGGCAAACATCCACATTTAACAAAGAATTTGGTTAACCAGTTCACACTCAGACCCCGAGGGAGATATGATCACAACGTTTTTATGTGCATAAGAGTATAGTATAGTCAGTTAACTCAATTACTGCATTTCAGAAACATGGAATACAATGAAAATCCAGTCTAGAATGACTGAGACAGAAAGAAAATTCTCAGAAGTAATGTCAAGAGCTGGCATTCAGATGTCAATGTGTAATGTGAATGACTGGAATTAAGCTCAGAGAACTTTTAAAATGTAGTTTGCAACCCTCATGGGGGCTTTACCATTAAGGCCCCCTATACTTGCAAATCAAATGCACCAGCCATGGCTGATGGAGTTGCCACCTCAACATTCCTTACCAGACTGGGAATCCCCCAGTCAGTGCTCTAATCAAACCAGATATAAATGCTTACCCTTGCAGGACTGGTTTCAAGCCTGAACTACAGTTGTAGCCATTGTGTTGTGTAGATATTTCCAGATATTTCGGAATTTTTCTAAAGAAAATCTTCTGGTGGCCCTACAGTGGTATTGCAGGCAGGCAGAAAATTCCTCTATAGATATCACAGAAATTTCAGGAAATATTCAGACATGTCAGTGGCCGCATTAGTAACATTTGACTGAAGCACTGTGTGTAAATATAAGTACACTTGGAAAAGACTGCCTTTTGGGCTATAACTCAGTGGCCATCTTCATCATCTCTAACCCAAGCTGGCATAGTGACAGGGTCAGAGGGTGACCATGTGACCAATAAGGGTTGGAAAGCATGTGAAGAGAACCACAAAGGCTTCTAGACTTGTAGCAGACCAAATTAATTCAGGTACATTTGCAGCCACCAATCACTTGTGTAAGGATAGAGCTCCAGGCCTGCTACTATTAACTGACAGCTCAGACAAGCCAATCTGGAACTGTGAATTCCCAGTGAACATCTGGGACTGTTCCAGAACCAGTTCAGTTCTTCTGCTGAGTGTGACAGAGAGTGGTGCCTGTGTGCTGTTGAGAGAGACAGCTTGCTGCTATGCTGCTGCAAAGACAGGCTGTGCATCTGCCAAAGATTTAGATATGCATTGGAGGGGGACTGCTGAATGTTGAGGTCAGAAGAGGCTTAATTTGTATCAGAGACACAGCCATTTGTGCCAACCAACACCAGAGGCCATCAGAAGAATCATGAAGAGAGTGAAGCTAACCAGAATGGGACTTGATATAACCTGCATTATCACCACTGTGCATCAAGAGAGAGACCATGGTCTGGGAGAAATATGAGTAAACTCTAGGCTTTTCCCTGCAACTGCATCATATTGCAGTTCTGAGAAATCATTGAATTGACTAGCTATCTGGCTGTGGGTTATAAATACCCCTTGTGGGTTTAAGAGTCTTTATATTATGGGGTTTTGAGCGCAGTGCATTGCTTTATTTTAGTTAGGTACATCACCACCTGCAACTATGTGCAACGTCATCAAGCTTGCTATGTTTCGATGAGTGGGTGCACAGTGAAGCATTGAGAGCTCCAATAGCATTAAAGGGTTTATGCTGGTACCGGTGGGGAGAAGGTAGAGCCCTCCAGTACAGGTGTACAACCAAAAGTACTGTGCAGTGTGTGGTGTGGGGGATTGGCATTGTTAGAGGATCAAGCCTAGAAGGGCACTTCAAGCACAGCCCCAGATTCTATTTGGCTGCACCTTGGTGGGTAATAATTAAAGACCAGCCCTGTTCATTATGTTTGCTTGCACACATGTGCAAGAAACATAGTGCCATCATCGGAGATTTTGGAGGTGTGTCACCTCCTCCTCCAATTCAGTCAGTGTGCTGGCAGGCGCGGCCCCTGTAAGCCAATGCATGCTGGAGCTGTCTATGACAAGCTCCAAAATGCAGTGGCATACAGTTCAAAGGGGAAGCTACGATGAGTGAGCAGCGATAAGATATCGCCTGCCCCGCGCAGTCTCCCACACACACACACATCATCCCACACAGCGCAAGTGGCCCCCCGCGCCCCCCATGATGTTTTTTAATGCTCTGAGCAGCATGGACAACAGAGGTAATCGTCTCATCCTCCTACTTGTTCTTATTGTTGATCAAATTATCGATACTATTATAGTTCTGGATTACGTGTGCCCTTTGCAGAGGGACAGTGGTCCTGAAATCAAACTGAAATATGACTTTCCAAAAGTAAGGCTAGTTTCCTCTGTGGCACAATATTTGTGTAACAGCATATTTCCCAGCACGAATATGTCCAAATGAGAGTTCCGAAGTTCCACTCAGTTCATTGTGCACAGTACAGTATTTGCGCTTTCCCCATTTTGCAGCCCCCCTTTCACCCTCTTTGCTGCTCTACCTGGGTGGCAGACTATTTTATAGCTTATTAAAAAGTCATTTCGTTTGAACAAATGCAGGCTGATCGCTCCGTTTTGATGGCTGCTAATCCCTTTCTCTTTTACCTTCAGATAAAATTATAGATTGTTAGACACATTATAGTTTCACTGGTTACAGAAAGGAAAGATCAAAAGATGCGGCGATAGACTGTGACATTTGGGGAAGATTACCAGAAAGTTCAAAGGATGCAAGTAATCCAACTCATACTTCTCAGTATTCAAATATCACCATGGACAATTATTGATTTTTAATGGCTGAAACCGGTTTATTTCCCAAACACTAATACGACTGTAAAAGTTTTTGTTCAGTGGATATTGATTACTTTACGAAAATGTATAACGGAATCAGGACCTCCATCAAAGTCATATAATCCCCCATTTCTTTCTTTTCTGTTCTTTCCCGTAAGTTACCCTGATACACCAAGACGCTATAAATCTGTTTCCGAGAAGTATGGTCGAGAGCACTACCATTCAATATCACCCCAATGTTTCTGCTTTCCTTGCTGCCCCAAGCCCCATAGCGATTCTAAAACACCGCAAGAAGATCATTTTTAATAAATTCAGATTTCAGTCCTTGCTAAAGATGTTCCAACATTTCTAATTGAAAGAAACTTCGCTGGCTACGGTGCTGCACTGTTTTTGTTTTTGAGTGTGGTGTGGTGATAACGTCTTGACATAATATTTCATCAGATACTGCTCCCCAGCCCCGCCCCCATCGATCTTGCTCGGGTGGGTCTGTCTTCATTGCCCTGTTTGATCAGGCACACTGCGCAGCCCCAGTCGAGCTGATCAGAGGACAACACCATTCAAGAGTGCTGTGATTGGAATGGGCAGTGCACCTAGCCATCACCTAATAGAATTATGATATATGAGGGGGCCGCGATCGTGGTGGTCAGAAAGGAGCAGCTTGTGATCAGATGAAACGGCTCTGAGCCAAGACTGCGGGATTCCCTGGCGAGTCCGAGCAAATGGGACCCTCTGAGACACAGGGCACTTCATACAACTCCTTCTCTGTGCTTCTGAGCTCAGGTGAGATCCAGCTGCTGCTCAGGTGAGATCCACTAAACTGCATTCTGCTCTACCGCCAATAAAAGGCCTCCTATGGCATAACAGCTGCCAAATATAGATACATAAATATAGAGTAGGGCTGTGTGAATTCGGCTCTCCTTTGCACTGGAGTCGGAATGGATGAGGATTTACTTAATATGAACGCCTTGCTCTTTAGGCCCTGGGTTTCTTTGCCTTTGATCTTTTTTTGTGTGATCCCCGAAGTCGCTTCATCCTGGTGGTAAGTAATTAGGATTATTAAAGGGCACACAATTATTGCACAACAGTCCAGGTTTCCTTGCCCAGAAGCTTTAGCACTGTCCGGCTACCCGGCACAAGTGTTGTTCTTTTCACTAAGCGCATGGTTCTTGTGTGTTCTTTCCTTGGAAATCCATATCAATGACACTTTTGTTTTATGAAAATGACTTGTCAAGCACTAAAGATTAGTAACCTAAACAATGCATTCTGGGCTGACTTCTAATTAGAAATACCTGTCGAATCGATAGTGTGAAGTAGGGTAAGATTTCCAACCTTACTGTAACTGTATTTGCAACACCAGTTGCTGTGTTCAGGTTATTTATTGCAAAACGTATAATGACAGAGTGAACTGTGCTAAATTTAAAATCCCCATGAACTTGACTTTTCCTGCAGAACTAATTCCATGCAAAGCTCCCAGCCAGAGAAGACCCATAAAAGACGACGCTGCAGCTGTGGGAGGTAGATTGTGATCTCCCTCTGCATAAACTCATTGATTTATCAAAGTCTTATTTGCTTGCAATATACGCAAATGATACCTAACACAGCGCTCAACACCTCTGGCGTGCACATCAGTTTAGCATACACCATGGTCTTAAAAACGAATAAAAATAATATTTGTTTTTATACGTGGGAGCTACCAATTCTTGAGAACAAAGACTGTGTTCCATTACATCATGCTCAAGGCCAGTGATTTTTAAAGTAATTAAATTCCGTCTTCAAAACTTGAAATTCTAGGGATTGCACTTGTGATTGTTAGTCTAATTTCCGTATTTTACTGGGATTGTGCTATCACTTTTTAGTATGTGTGTAAATAAGCCCAATAAAAGAAGGCTTGATGTACAGAGCAGTAAATGAAGCAAAATGAAAATTGGATAGAAAGCAGTTATAATACAAATACAAGATCTGAAGATTTACTGATTTGGTATAAATGCCAGATTCTATGAAATCCTTTGTTTTTACCGGTGCAGGCAGTCCAAGTTCCGGAGGGTTTTTCCGATAAAAACTGAAAAACAGTGGCTTGATAATGCTATCCTCCCTAGGGATTTCACATCAGGTTTGTTATTTTAACAAACATTGTTGGTCTGCCAATCATTTTAAGGAATAAGGTATACCTGAGCGTACTGCACAGCATTAAGAAATAGTCTAAGCTGTTTAAATATTTAGTAGCACCACATACAGTGTTACTAGTTTTCACACATACTGTACTGTAGTCATGGTGTAACTTTTTTTTTTATTTATGAAGCATTTTTATTTTCCTTTCACTTAAAACCATTTTCTCCTGAGTGTATTCTGGTGTTGTGAAGACACTACTAGGTCGAGGTTGACCTACTGTTTCTAGTTCTCTGTGTTCCCTCACACCTCATCAGCATTGTGAAGTGAGCAGTGTAGCAGAAGGTGACCATGTCTTCTTGGACAGTTATGATGTCAGAGTCAGGTCACATTGATGAGGACACAGAGATCATATACACCAAAAACTAGATAGGGTCATCAAGTGACAACCCCCACACACACACACACACACTTCCAGTCATTTGTATAATATCCTCACAGAGATAGTATAAGCTGCTTGGCAGATGGCTACATACCCCACACACACACACTTTTATTAATGTAGGATCTCCACGTGACTGAGGTCTGTGAAGGTCAGAAGTAGACAAATCAGCTTCTAGGCAGAGTACTCATCCACACATAGTTACCTAATGTAGATACATACATGGTATAAAACAGACACATAGTAAACATCCATCCAGTATACCCTTTTGTTCCTACCTAGAACTTGAATCACTTCCAAGCTCATAAAGCCCCTGTCTGCCCTTTTCTTTCTGATTATTCCATCCTAAAAATTATCCCCTTTGGTTCTGAATCCTGATATACCTAACACTTTCAGGTCACATCATACCTCCTCCTGTCAGAAAGCAAATCTAATTTGTAAAAGGTGAGAAAACTCTAGGTTATCAAAAGTAAAAAGTTGTCTTGCAAAGTTAATTAAGCAATATACCATGAGAGGGTGTTGGTGATGCCAGGCCTCGTGACCAAACAACACCCCAGAGTATGGGTAAATCCTGGCACCATCAACACCCTCGAGTGGGATATTGCTATTATACAATGTTAATATTTTGTGTTTAGTAATTTTTTTTCATTTTAGTAATTTTTTATTTTTAGTAGGAGAAATAGTGAAAGTGTTACTACGCCAGAGAAAATAGCCCATTTGGTGGAGATTCGGGAGTTTGTTTTTCTAAGATGGTGAGCATTTCTTCCAGCTCCGTTTTGTCTGTTAAGACGAACGTAGTATCCATTTGTATTTCATTTTTTTGTGTGTGTGTTCTGAGGCACGTTTGTTAGCCAGCGGTGAATGTGGTGGTGGGTGGAGCGGAGATGGAGTCGAAGTGATTTTTGCGTGTGATAGCTGGAGCGGTTGCTTGGTACCTGTTCTCATGGGGCAGCATGACAAAAATTAGATTTCTTTTTTATTTAGTTGTTTTAGATCAGATCAGTGTATGCTATGCATTCATTCTTGAGTAGGTCTTAGCTATTCAACAGTGTAATTTTGTATATTGGAAAACCAGAGTGGTATTGGAAGTAAAATATGAAAGAGATGTGAGTTTAGTGGTGATCGCAACTAATGTGATCATTTCTTTGCGCACTTGGACCGATACCCATACCCGATTCAGTATGGAATAGGATAGGGACAGTTCCTCATAATATGGAGTCGGCATGTGGTCGCGCGACCCTATTCCAGTGAAGGTCTGAGCACTGTGTGTGTGTGGCTCTATGACAGAAAGCAGCACAGGGGAAATCTGTGAGGAACCGTCGATGTGTCTCAAAATTGATAGCAGGCAGGTCTCAATGAGAAGAAATGGGATGGAGACGTAGGGAATGAGGTAAGAGGAGGAACGAGGATGGAGGGGGAGCAAGTTACTTTTTTTCCCTCGTAGGTGAGTTTTGGGGAGATAATGAATTTGAAGCTGTTTGCCTGTTGAAATGAGAGTTGATGCACTGGAGTTGGGGATGGCTGTTCAGCAGGTATTGCTGTGTTTGTGACTTTCGGGCTGGCAATGCTCGGATTAATCTTGAAATGAGTTACTGATGTGGCCGAACGGTGGCTGGCACCTCTTCCTGTGGGGTGATTGTAGATTTTACAACGGGAGAGGGGTGCCAGTCAGCCAATTGGGATGGAGAATTTGATGTCTGCTGTTGTATCCATTGTATAATACTAATTTTAGGCAGGGATGCAGCTCTTTAACTGTGTGTATCTTAACAAATTAACAACTTAAAGAAAAATATGCTCAGAATATGAGGAGATGAAGATGATAATGACACACGTACACACATACACGATGAGATGCAACATCTCATCTTCAGCATGGTCCTGTTTCTGTCCAGTTTTTTATGTTTGCTTGCACGCATGTGCAAGAAACATAGTGCCATCATCGGAGATTTCAGAGGTGTGTCACCTCCTCCTCCAATTCAGTCAGTGTGCTGGCAGGCGCGGCCCCTGTAAGCCAATGCATGCTGGAGCTGTCTATGACAAGCTCCAAAATGCAGTGGCATACAGTTCAAAGGGGGAGCTACGCTTGAGCGAGCAGCGATAAGATATTGCCTGCTCATGCGCAGCTCCCCCCACACACATGCCACTGGTCATGCGCTGCCCCCTGCACCACGCACACACTGTATAGCTCGAGGGGTGCCCAATCCCGTCAGCTGTGCTGAGTTCCCCCGCCTCCCACCCCAAAGCCTTCAAAATGCTACGCTGGGTGCCCACCCCAGCATGGCAACTAATGATATAGCCGACGGGGTGCCCAATCCCCAGTCGGCTCCACTGTCCTCACCCCCAGTAGTAAGTGCCACGCTGAGCCCACCCCAGCGTGGCAATTGATATTAGACCGACGGTGCCCAATCCCCGTTGGCTGAACTCCCCAACTGTCCTTGTGCCACGCTGGGAGCCCACCCCAGCGTGGCAAACGTCCATATATCCTTTTTTAATTTTTTACCTGGAAAGAAAAACGTCCCACGTAGTCTCCTGGCCCCCTCCCACAACCCGCACCCACCCACTGCGCACCCTGCCTCCCCACCCCCTCACCCCATACTTACCTCCATACCTCGGCGACGATCTTCGCTGGACCAGGAACATGTCTGCACTCTTCAAAGCCGACCGCGAACTGAGGAAATGCCGGTAAGCTGTATAATGGGCTAGATAATAGGTTTTCAACTTTGTTGCATATCTCAGCATTTTTTGGAATTTTTGCACCAAATTTTCAACATGAGGTTTTGGGACCCTTCTCATGAATGATGTCACTGTCATGGCTTATCAGGGCCGAAGGAGTGATTTCCACAGTCACTGCGTGAAATCACCCTTGAGCCTGAATTAATGCCATGACAATGACATCATTCATGAAAAGATATTATGTTGAAATTATCATAAATTCAAAAATGACCTGTTCTGGCGTCGCGTTGCGCGGATTCCCTCGCAGGCTAAGTAAGTTCATAATTTTCAATATTTTCCTCACATTTTCCAACATTGCCATTTTATCACACCTTCTTATGAGTAGTACAGCTGTCATTTTCACATCTCACCCAAAATGTGTTTCCACCCTATGCAGTGCACAATGGCGCAGTCGGTGTGCGAAATCAATGTACAGGACAAATTAAGAAAATCACAGTGACACTGTTCATGAGCAGAGGTCTTAAAATGGCTATGGTTGAAAATTCGGTGAAAAATTCCTAAAAATGACTTTTTACTTAGCATGCGTTGCGCAGTTCCTATGCATGCTCGTAAGTCTGCAAATTTAATATTTTCACTCCACATTTTCAACATTGCCATTTTACCACACTTTCTTATGAGTAGTACAGCTTCAATTTTTCATATGTCGCCCAAAACGTGTTTCCACCCATGTAGCGCACAATGGCGCAGTCGGTGTGCGAAAGCAATGTTTAGGACAGATTAAGAAAATCATAGTTACACTGTTCAAGAGCAGAGGTCTTAAAATGGCTATGTTGAAAATTTGGTGACAAAAGTCCATAAAATGACTGTTTTACGAGTGAGCATTGCGCAGTTTCCACGCACCCTCATTAGTTCATGACTTTGTAATATTTTCAGTCCAGATTTTCACCAGTGGCATTTTTCCACACTTCCTTATGAATAGTACAGCTGTCATTTTTCACAACATGGCTGAAGTGTGTTTTCACACTTTCAGCTCAGAGATGCGTGGTCACTGTGGGAAATCATTGTTAGGCACAGATAAAGAAAATCACAGTGACACTGTTCATGATCGGGGCACCAAATGCCTGAGTTGACAATCTGCTGTAAAAAATCCCCAACCTAATTATATTACAGGTGTGCGTTGCACAGTTTCTATGTACGCTTGTGACTTCACCATTTTTTTAAATATTTTTACTACAGATTTGCAACATTGCCATTTTTTAAACCTCCCCATGAACAGTACAGCTGTCATTTTTTACATCCTGTTCAGAATGTTTTTGCACTTGTGGTGCTAAATGCCGTAGTCACTGTGCATAAGCAGCTTTCGGTTAACAAACTGATATCCCCCTGTTCATGAGCTGGGGTCACAAAACAAACATGTTGAAAATTTGGAGTGAAAATACCAACGAATGCCTGAGGTATTAGGGTTTCCAACCATAACGCCCAACCCTGTAGAGAATGACAGGCATCATGGGTGTGACTTGGGATTCTTGCCTGTGATGCTTATACCATTCCACACCCTGCAGTCAGTGAGAGGCATCGAGGTATGCCTTGGACTCTTCGGCCCCAAACTTCACCCCATTCTCCTGTATTGCACCCATCTCACCATATTTCCTAATGAAATGGGTGCGATAAGGGCCAAAGACCCAAGGAACACCGTGTCACTTGTCAGTGTCTGCAGGGTGGGTGTGGTGAAATGGCGGCTGCTATGCCTGATGACCCAAATGCACACCCCAATGCCTGTCACTCTCTGCAGGGTGATGGTGGGGTTGGCTTCAGTTCAATACTTCACTGCCATTCCTATTATGCAGCTCTGTAACTTCTACACTACCACTGCCAATGCCAGCAAGCAAACGTTCGGCATTGACAAATGCTTGTTTTGAACTGGCCTGGAAGGGCATAGAGAAAAACAGCTGAGTCTTTACTATGCTAGCTCATGCTGCTAACCCTCTTTCTGTTGACCCGAAATGAAATCCCCTGTTGTTGGTTTCTGACCACTGTCTACATATAACATTTTACAGTATAACCTGCGTGCTTTGTGTGGGCTGTCTTTGCATTCATTTGGTTCATGGGTTAGATATTGCATCCCAAGGGATGGTGCTGTACTTACATCAGGCCCAGTTAAACCTTTCTCTAGGTGGAGGTACCACACTATTTTATTCTGACTTTGAATGCAACCTCCCAAATCAGGATTTTAATGACTCCAGGCCCAAACTTTGCTGAGCACCAAGATGGGGTGTAGAGTATAAAGTAACTACTGCAACATCATTGTTGACGAGGAAGAAACACAGACAATGTCAGCAGAAACCATCAGTCTATCCAGTCTGCCAATGTTATACCTTTTCCTGTCACAAGACCCAATGTTTAGATGGGATTTATGCCATCCCTCCCCCGTTACGTTCTGCCTACTACTACCCCTCTGAGTAACAGTTAAGTTAATCCCATAACTCTGTCTCAGCCATGCTTGAATCCCTTGATGGATTTTGCACCCACCACATCAACCAGTAGACTGTTCCACGACGCCACCACACTTTATGTAAAGTATAACTTCCTCATGTTCCTTTTGAATCTCCCTTTTGTCAGCTTCCCCTTGTGTCCTCATGGTTTTGACTCACCCCTTCTGCTGAGTAGTTCCTCACAGTTTAGCGCAATGGTTTAAGGCTCTGAGCTGCAAACCTAAAGACCTGGGTTTGAACCCCACAGCCCCCAGCTTGCATACTGTGTGACCCTGAGCAAGTCACTTATTTATTTTTGGGGCTCCGCAAGTGGGTGGGGTGGGGGGACACTGACCACCAGGGAAATTGGACTTGGGGTGGTTTGACTTATGCTCAAGGGATCGGGTTTCGCGTCCACTGGACCACCAGGGATATTGGTCTTTGGGGTAGTTGAACTCCGCTCTGCCCGCTGACATTAGCTAGTCGGGGTTGAACTCCGCTCTGCCCGCGACTCGGGCTAGTCGGGGGTGAACCTCGCTCTGCCCGCCATCGGGCTAGTCGGGGTGAGTCTGCCTGCCCACAATCAGGCTAGTCGGGGTGAACTCCATTCTGCCCACCATTGGGCTAGTCGGGGTACTATTATGTTCGCCATTGGCCGCTGCAGAGGGGTTAGGAACAAGTGAGGTATCACTCATGGCAGCTGCTGTTGCAATGCAGCAGCTCACCTGTGGGTGGCTCTCACTTTAATCCTTTTTGGGCCTAAAGTTGTGCAGGCAGGTAGGGGTTATGCCTGCACACCCTGCATGGCCCGCTGAATATCGGGATGTGCAGTTCATGCATGGTTCCTCCTCTGGTCGAAAGCATGCTTATTAGCATTGCGCTGTTGCTCAGCATGACTTGGGAGGCACAACTGGCTCCTCACTAGCTATCACACACTGCTACTGACTCATGCAGGCACAACCTATTACATGGCGAACCCTTTGAATATCTGGGCCAATGAGTTAAAGTGGATTTAATATATCAGAGACATACAGAGTAGACCATTCATAAGTTCATAGGTGCATACCTATGCAATGAATAGAGAGGAACTTGGACAATAAATTATTAACTTAACTTTCCTGTGCTCCCAGGTTGCACCTGGAAACAAACTTCAGCTCAGTGTGCCTCTCCTGGTTAAACAATTTCCCCTTCCCTTCCCTTATTCATTTGTTTCAGGAACTTGAAGGTCTCTGTCAGGTCCCCCTCTCTCTTCTAGCATCCAGCGAGTACATGTTCATCCAGCTGATACAAGTAGGGTATATGGACAGACTGGATGGGTCTAGCGGTCCTTATCTACACCATCCAGTCTGCCCATATACCCTACCTGTATCAACGGCCGCTGGTCTTTAGCCTCCCCATCCCACCTCTAGGTTCTCTTATGCCTTTCTCTTGCATGTTTGAATCCCCCCACTATGATTTCTCCAACCACCTCCTGTGGTGTGCTATTCCATGCATCCACCACCCTTTCCATGAAAAAAAGCCCTCACATTTTCCCTTATCCTCCCCCCAAATCTCATATCGTGCCCTTTCATTCTTGTACCCCTCCTATACTGAAAGATACCATCCACCTGCACCTTGTTTATGCCCTTAAGATACTTGAAGGTTTCTATCATATCTCTCCATTCCTTCCTCTCTTCCAGTGTACACATATTGAGGCCTTTTAATCTCTCCTCATATATCTTTTGGTGCAAGCTTATGCACCATCTTAGTCGCCTCTTCTTCTAAACCAAGGCCCAGCCTGTCTACGCCCTACAAAGTTGCCACCTCCAGAACTGTACACATTATTCAGATGAGGCTTCACCAGCGTTTTGTATAGTGGTATCACCATATCCCTTCTTCTGCTAGTGATACCCCTTCCTATGCACCCCAACATGCCACTGGCCCTCGCTACAGCCTTTATACACTGCTTGGCCACCTTTAGGTCATCTGAGATAATAATGCCCAAATCCCTGTCTTCCCTGGTAACTGCCAGCAACCCCCCCCCACACACACACACACACAATCCTGTAACTCTCTGCAGGGTTTCTGTGCTCCAGGTGCATGATTTTGCACTTGTTCACACTGAACCTCAGTTGCCACACTTTGGACCATTTTCCAGCTTTCCTAGGTCCCTCTTCATTTTCTCCACCCCATCAGGAGTGTCTACACTGTTACAGATCCTGGTAGGTGTAGACATGCGCGCGATTACAATTGAGCGAATCCAGAACGGTGACTCAATTGTGGCACATGTCATGATGGGCTACCGGCATTGTGCAGGGCAACCTTATCATGTAGGTTCATGCATGTAGCAACAGGATGTCACACGTATGCACGCAGGGGGTGGGAGTGACACATTCAGCAAGGAGCAGGAGGGGTTTTGAGGGGTGGTGCCATGGTGGGCTGTCGAGCTGGTCCCCATGGTGTGGTGGGTGGGTTTGAGTCTGGGCGAGGTAAATTTTTTGTTGTGCTTTGACCCAATTTGTTTTTAACGCTTTGCACCCCCGATATGCACCCCTGGAGTTGAGAATCTTAGCCGGGGCAGCCCCCTGCATAAAATGTTAAAACTGTAAGTCCCCAGTGCCGTTTTGCTGTGCCCTGGGGAGTCACAGCCCTGAAATTGATTTTTGACACTATGACTTCACAATAACAGTGGTCGTCTTTAGGCAGTCGCCATTATGACATAGAACCATCTTGGTGTCATCTGCAAATAGGCAAACCTTTCCTTCCAGCCCTTCTGCAATGTTACTAATCAAGACATTAAAAAGGACTGGACCCAGGACTAATCCTTGAGGTACCCCACTGGTCACCCCCCTTTCTGCAGATTGGATCCCATTTACCACCTCTGCTTCCTGTCCTCCAATCAGTTCCTTACCCAGTTCACCACCTTGTGTCCCACACACAGGCTACCCAACTTGTTTACTAGTCTTTTATGTGGAATGGTGCCGAAGGCCTTGCTGAAATCGAGGTAGGCATCTACTGCTCCCCCCTGATCCACCTCCTTCATCACCCAGTCAAAAAAATCTATCAGATTTGTTTGACCTACCTTCCACTGTGAATCCATGGGGTCAATGTCAGCTTCGACTCGGACAATACGGCGCGCCATGACAATCTGTTCGGCAATTCATATCCACCCCAATTAACTCCGTGATTTACGCTTCATGCAATTTTCACTCCCAGTGCTACATAAATTTGCTTAACATATTTCAGCATCTGTGGACAGTGTTTTTTCATGGTGTTTTAAAGCGTGCCAGAGAAATGAGCTTGCTAGAAGTGACCAAGAAGTGACCAAGTTCAGACTGACAATGCTGAGGTGCAGAATGGTGGAGGAAGCGTGGCCCAAATAACTGTCCCCAACTCTACAGTGCCTGATTTCTACCGAGGCAAACAAGTGAATTATGATAAACTTCCCTCTACTCGAACACCCTGGTGCAAATTAATCCCTCCATCCCTCTCTGCAATAAGTAGTTCGCCTGTTGGATGAGCTACATCCATCACAAGAAGATGTTAACTTACAGACCACAGATGATCAGACTGCCGATTCAGGTACAGCTTCAGGCAAATACTTCAGTGGTTTCATTTGCCGAGTGGAAGGACATAATTTCCCTTGTAAACCAGTCGAACCGGCCAAAAAGAAATGCAAAGCAAAACCAAGCACAAAACCTCTACTGCAGCTAGTAACTCCTACAGATCAATGGTGACCTGAATAAAGTATGTCCCCAGAAATCATGAAGAAGAAGGAGACCTGTCTTTAGATCTGCCACCCCACTCGTTGTGTACAGACTTCACTGTCATCGTTCTATCGCACTCCAGCAGGTCATGATTCCAAAAGGCTGTACATCGCTGTTGATACTTAATACTTCATTCTTCTAATTATTGACCCTTTTTAAATACTTTGCATTTTCACTATAGGGAAACCTTTATTTTGGTCTCTTTTGACTTGTGGGTTTTCAGACTCACTTCCAGTGCTTGTTTTCATTCCGGATAATGCATGCACTTAGCTATTAGGAGCCATTATATACACACGCTTATGGAGTCAGAGGGTGGAGTTGGTGACCACTGTCCAGCTGTATCATGACAAAAAAATTTTAACTGTAAAAGAAATGCATTTTCTACATATAAATTTTAAACTGTAAAAGAAATGCATTCAGTTACTACAGGCAAACTGTCCACTTCAGAGCAAAGTGTCCCTTTAACATTTGCCTTCCCCAGTCTAATGTCAAAATCAGTGGGAGTGAGTTGACATCAGGAGTGAGTTGACATCGGGAGTGAATTGACAGGAGCGTATTGTCGGGAGCGAGTTGTCGTGGCGTGTATTGTCGGGAGCGAATTGACGTGCTCCTGAATCCATGCTGCCTCGGATCCTGTACTCTGTTGGATTCCAAGTGTTCTACAATCCTTTTCTTAAGCAGTGCCTCCATAATCTTACCCACCACTGAGGTGAGGCTAACCAGCCTATAGATTCCTACCTCCTCCCTGCTTCCACTCTTGTGAAGAGGGACTACATGCACCCTCCTCCAATCCTCTGGAACCACTCCTGTATTGAGTGACTCACTGAACAGGGCTACCAGTGGTGCTGCTCACTCCATCCATAGTTCCTTTAATATCTTGGGATGTATGCCATCTGGTCCTATTGCCTTGTCCACCCTCAGTTTTGTGAGCTCCTCTAGGACCCTCTGTTCTGTAAATAGACTGGTGTTCACCTAATACCCCCTTTGTGTCTTATGCCTAGCTGTGGTCCCTATCTCTCACCTTCTTCAGTGAATACTGAACTGAAGTATTTATTCAGTATCGACGCCTTTTCCAGGTCTCCCTCCACACACTCCCCTTCATCCCCTCTAAGCCTTGCAATTCTATCCCTGGCTTTACTTCTTTCACTGATGTACCTATAGAATATCTTGTCCCCGTTCTTCACCATCTGTGCTAATCTTTCGTGTTTGCGTCTTTGCTCTCCTAACAGCTTTCCCTGCTTCCTTCAAACTATTTAGATACACCAGCCTATCCTCTTCCTTCTGTGTCTCCTTATTTTCTGAAAACTAACTTTTTGTCCCTTACTTTCCCTGCTACATCTTCTGAGAACCATAGTGTTTTTTTTCCTTCTCTTGCCGTTGTTTCTCAGCCTAATGCACTGGTTTGTCACCTCCACTATGGCTCCTTTTAGGTGTGCCCACTGCTTCTCAATGTCCCCCCCCCTTGCATTCTTCCTCTCCAGGGCTTCTTTGATACATATTCCCATCCTACCAAAGTCCACCCTCCTGAAATCCAAGACCCTCACCTTTGTGTGGCTCAACTACGACCCAGTACCCATACTAGACAACACTGTGTGGTGGTTGCTGGACCTCAGGTGACCTTTCACCTGGACTTCTGTGATTCTGTCTCCACTGGTATGTACTAGGTCCAGAATCATCATGTCTCTGGTGTGTTCTAGCAGTAGCTGCCTGAGGACTTCCCCCTGAAGGGAGTCCAACATGTCTTGGCTCCTGGCTGAGGCAGCCACCGGGATGGTCCAATCCACAACTGGCATATTAAAATCACCCAGCAACAGTACCTCCCCTTTTGTTGCCATCTCATTTATTTCTTCCACTAGTGCCCTATCCACCTCTTCCCCCTGAGCTGGAGGCCTGTAGATCACCCCTGTGTGAATTGCTGTGCCATTGCCTGGCCCAAGGGTGACTCACTGTGCCTCAGCCTACTGTACTCCTGCCTACCCTGCACCACAGTTGTTTTTATACTTTCTCTCATGTACAGGGACAACCCCCCCCTTTTTTTTACTCTCCCTATCCCTCCTGAATAAAGCATAACCTGGTAAACTTACCTCCCAGTCATGGTTTACAGTGTACCACATCTCAGTTATTGCCACTATGTAAAGGTCAACCTCTGCCATCAAGACCACCAGGTCTCGGATTTTATTTCCCAAGCTGCAGGCATTTGTATACATGGCCTTCCAGGTTTCACTGCCTATCCACCTTCTATTCCTGCTTTTGCCCTCTTGTTCCTCCTTCCAACTCCGGTTTCTTTCTTTGGTTGCCTCCCTTCCTCTGCCATACCTTTTATAATAGGTCCAGGTGTACCTGTCAACAACTTAACTTCCTGATCTTCCCTGCTGGCTGCTCTAACCTGAGGGGGTGGGCTGCTTGAGTCTCCCTGCTCCAATCTGCCCCCCCCCCGGTTAGTTTAAATACTTGCTAAGGAAGCGTTTAAACCGTTCATTGAGGACTGCCGTCACCTTCCTGGACGGATGAAGGCCAGCGACCTTGTACAGACCCACATCATTCCAGGTGGGTCTCCAGTTACCAATGAAGCCAAAACCCTTTTTGCTGCACCAGCCCATCAACCTAGTGGAGTTTCCTCCCTGCCCCCCCCCCCACTGTGGACCAGTAGCACCTCTGAGAGTGTCACGGAGCTTGCTACCTCCCCAAGGTGCCTTCCTAACTCTCTGAAGTCCTCCTGCACCTGTTGTATGCCTGCCTCATCCCTGGCTAGGTCATTTATCCCCAGGTGGACAATGACCTCTAGCCCCCCCCTTGCTACTGCTTTAGTGATCCTATGGATCCGCTCCCTCTTCCTCCAAGCTATGCCTCCTGGACAGCACTTAACCTCCCTCTCCACCCTGCTACCTGTGCCCAAATCCATTCTCTGGACAACTGAGTCCCCCAACAGGAGTAGCTTCCTCTTCCTCTTCCTCTGGGGTCCTCTGCCTCCTGCCCCTGGGTCTCCCTCCTGGAGGACTCCATTATTTTCCCTGGTCTCAATCTCAGTTTCCCTTATGGGACTCTCCCACTCCTCCAGGACAGCATAGGGATTTGTAAGTTGGACCAGATAGGGAATGTGTCTCTGTCCCACCTCCCCCAATCTTTCTGAGCCCACCATAGTTCATCCAGCCCCCTGCCCAGACGACCGTTGTAGTAGTGGCTGGGGACATGGTGGCCTCTGGGTGGGGGCATAGGTCCCCAGTACTCCAGACAACTCAGCCCAGAGACTGCCAATCTCCACCCTCAGCCAGTAGAGGTGCCTGCATATGGAGCAGCACCGCAGTACCCAGAACGTCCTCTGAAGACTGCTGGTCCACACCCACTGCACTACACCACTTCCTGCATCTTCCCCTTCTGTTCTGTCTATGTCACATCCTTTTTTGCTATCTAAACCCTCCTACTGCTATAAGTTGATACAAGCTTATATTGCTTATATCCTGTGTCCTGTTTTTAGCCCTCTATCCCAAGTATGGGCCCAAGTTTTTTGGTTTTTGTTTTGGTTTTTACCCTTTCCTTCTCTCTTCTCTTGCGCTGTCTCTCTCTCTCTCTCTCTCTCCCTCTTTTTGTCTTCTACATAAGTACTTGACTACTGAAAGAGATTACCCTTAAATTGCTCTGCTAACTTATCACTATCAGACAAGCTGCATTATCTATCTGCGATAAGCCTCTTCCTGTGTGGCTGCAGGATATTGTAATCTATTGGATGTCTATAAAGGCAGATGAACCCAGGGTGGGTGGGATGGGGCAGGGTAGGCAGGAAGTAGCCTCTGGGCTCAAAAAACAATCTATGCACTCTGGCTGCAAGGAAAGAAAAATCAGTTAATCTCTGTCCCAATTCCTGCTTCAGATCCTTACTGCTACAAGCAGGTTGAAATGATCACACACCTATCTCCAACTGCACAAGAAAAGAAAATCAGTTAAACTCTGCCCCAATTCTTGTGTCAGACCCTTACTGTACAAGTAGATTAAAGTGAGCAAATTTAGCAAAAGTAAGAAGTTTTAAACCGTTCAAGAAATTATTCCTGCTGCAGTCTCCTGGTTTTCTCTGTCCCCTGTGAAGCTAGCCTGTAAGCAAAGACAATGTCTCACTGCTGCTCCTTTCCCCAGCTGTTAGGATCCCTACAGCTGCAGCTCCCCAAATGCCCTGCTCCTAAATGAATAAAAGGAAGGAACAAAAACAACAACTCGACTCAAGGCACAACAGTCTGGGTGGTCGGTCATGTCCACTGACCCTCTCTCCTTCCCCTGTGTCTGCAGGAAAAGCTGATGTGCACAACTTGTTATTTCATCATGGATCAGGATGACTGAAGATAAAGCTTTTGCCCTAATAATCTAACTCCTGTCAAAAACATAAAGTTTAACTGCCTACCTACACCAGTGGCCACAGACACACAGACATGTCTGATCATCCAACTCCATGGACTGTAGCAGGGATTAGGGAGCACATTGAAGAACCTGCACCATTCTTTAGCAGCTCTCAAAGCCACACGGCAGCTGCAGCAGTAAAATCCCTGCTCCCATGAGAGTGCAACTTTGGGAGCACTTTGTAGCTCTCTTCTATCACCAATTCAATAACCCCTGGTCCCTTCGGATGGTACCAAGGACCAGGAGGTACTGATCCTGATAGCAGCATGTTACACTGAGGGACAGAAAGACCTTTAAAAACAAAAGCAATTAAAAGATTGCAAGAGGAATGCCATTTTTGTTGTGCTTCTGACTCCAGCACTACAGTGTAGGGATCAGAGGAGAGCATATGCTGTTCAGGACAAGCAGCTAATCCTGTGCTCATAGCTTCAAGCTGGCTTAGGTTACAGAGGACGCTGTGTGCATACTTTGCCCATGAAACTGCCAGCCACTGAATGCAATGGGGATTAGCCTAATGAACTAAATATGAGGTGCCAGTGAATGATGATTGATCTCTAGATAGGAAGAGATGGAGGACACATCAGAAAGCTTTACAGTTATCTCAGAGAGAAGGACTAAGAGGTGTGAATGTTTTCAGCAGTAAGCCACATGCTCGAGAAACCCTGTTTAAAAGATTTTTCTGTTCCAGCCTGGAAAAACACTAAGGCTTGGGGGACAGTGCTGTCAGGCATTTGACTGATGGAGGGCTTGAGTTTCATGAGGACCTACTTGATTAGCTTTTGCTCAGGGTGAGTGAAGGCAAGTTTCCTTGTAGGGTGAAAAGGACCATAGGAGGACATTGGAGGTCAGCATGGCCCACACCCCTCATCACCTAGAAGCGCACTAGGTCTGCCTCTCCTGTAGCAATGCCTGCATATGCCAGCTCAGAAAGAGATGCCCTAAGAGAGCCAACAACCATACAGACTGCTCGAGGTCATGAGTACTGGGTCAGTATCCCATCAATTAATCTGTTAGTTACAGCCAGGTGGTAAAGGCATTCCTAAGTAATTTACGTCAAAGCCCATTTAGAACTGCTACCATCAGGAGAAACTCGCATTTAAGTTAAAGGGAAAGAGCACTAACAGCCCCATACTCAAGTGTTGGACTGGTTCCAATTCCAACTTTGTGAGCAAAAACATTTTTTCTCTTACTGTTTACTGCAGTATTGTAGATTGTACCAGACTGATTCTACTGACTTGCAAATTGACATTTCCTGTGACTGTAAATCCCAGAATCCCCTGTAGTTGACATCAGAGGAGGGCTGCATCAGTAGGAGATTCAATGGCCTGCAGTGCATGTTAGATTTTTTATAAGCTCTGAGCTTTTGTTTGCTGGTCCCACTGTCCTCCCTATGATAAGTGCAGTCACAGATGACTGTACTTATCTCAGGGAGGACTGGCACAGTCACAGAGGGCTGCAATTAGCCAGAGAGAGCAGTGGGTCTGGAAAACATCTTATAAAAGCTATAACATGCACTGCAGGCTAAATCTCCCACTGCTGCAGCCCTCTTCTGTTGTCAGCTGCAGGGTCTTCTGGGATTTGTAGTTAAAAAGAATGTCAGCTTGGTCAGAATCAGTCTGATACTATCTACCATACTACTATTATCTACTGTACCTTACTGCAGTAAACAGTAAGTAAAACAATCTTTTTGCACACTGTGCAAATTGGGACCAGACCCATAGTTGGGAGAGGAGCTCTTAGTGTTGACTGTTCCCCTTTAAAGTATATTTCCTTGGGATCCCCAGCCACCAGTCTTCAGTTGGTACCACATCATGATCCAATATCAGGCCTGCAACCTATAATTGTGTGCACACATTTTATAGACTGTTTAGGGAGCTACCAAGGAATTTTGATGTACTGGTGCACCAGTAGAAGAGGAGAAAGCAAAGACGTTGTGGATATTCATCAGAGGGTGGCGGAAGTTGTGAGGCATGATCTGTGATTATTGTCTGCTGCATTTCACCCATTCATTTCCTCATCCAGAGCTCTTTACTGTCCCCGAAAAAAACACCCTTGTTTTAAATGGCAGTATATTGTGTGCCTTGATATTATTATGTTTGTTCAATTTTGCATGCCTAGAGCATAAGCTATGGGTTTGCACATATTCATTAAGGTTCCTTGCCACTGAGTGTGGGGGTTGCTTTCATTTCCTGGGGGTAGAGATGTGCAAAGCTGGCAGACTTCGCTCTGCAAAATAATTTGTGACATTTGCCAAATTCTTGAAGAGAGAAGTGCTGACTTTGCAAAGCTTTTGGTGGGTGAAGTGGCACTTTTTCAGGTGAAGGTTAGGCAAAGTTGCAGCTCACCTTAACTTCACCTAACTTCACCTCAAAAAGTGTAATTTCCCAAGGAAAACTCAGTATGAAGTGGCAAAGTGGAGAAGTGGGATATTCGTGAAGTTTTTTGTGAAGACAAGTTTTATAACCTCTCCAGGAACTTTGCCAGTAGAGTAAAACTTTGCAACATCTCAACCTGCGGGGAGCACCCTAGCAGCAACCTGTGAAATGGAGCCCCATAGATGGAAGCACCGTACCACTTCCCATTTCCCACCAAGCCAAATGATTTTAGGCACCATTCACCCAGGTAACATCATGGAAGCTCAGTCTCGCACCTTACAGGTGAGGTGGCTACATGTATGTTAGCATCGGGAATGGGCTCGTAGTTTCAGATTGACTGAGTATAGCGGGTGGCTACATGTATGTTAGCATTGGAGATGGGCTCATAGTTTCAGATTGACTGAGCAGAGCTTGTGTTCCGGAACTGGACATGCGCTCCCAGTATTGGATTTACAATATTGTTTGCTGACAAGTGGAATGGGATTCCAAAGCTAGACCAATCGTTTTGAGTGGGGGGTGCCTTTTAAAAGTATGAGCATGTATGGCAACAAATTACATTAAGCACAGAAGAAGTAGAACCAAACCACACAAAACACATATCCTGGATTTTAGGAGGGCAGACTTTGGGAAAAGGGGAGATGCTTGAACTAATGGGAATCGGGAGGGAATTGGGGTGGAGGAACAGTGGGCAATATTTCAAACAGGTTTACAAGAGCAACATAATTATGCATTAAGCAGGTTAGCAAGGGGAAAAGGAAGAGGAGGCCATTATGGTTTTCCAAGGAGGTAGCAGAGAAAGTGAAAGCCAAAAAGATTGCATTCAGGCAATACAAAAAGACGCAGGCAGAAGGGGATAGGAAGAAGTACCAGACGAAGCAAAGGAAGACAGGGATGTCAAAGCTCAGAAGATCGCACCGCAAAATCAGTGGGTAGAGGGGACAAAACCTTTCATAGGTGCATAAGTGAAAAAAGAAGAGCAACGGGAGGGATAGTGAGGTTGAAGGAGAGAGGACGTGGGCCACATGGAGGATGACAACAGTAAAGCTGACATACTGAACAGATATTTCTGCTCAGTCTTTACTGCAGAAGAGGAGGGTAATGGGTCTGAAGGGAGAACAAGGGGTGGGAACAGAGCAGAAATGGACACAAGTTCCTTTACACTGGAAAGGATCTTAAAGTAACTGGAAGGAATAAGAGTCAATAAAGCAATGGAGCCAGGTGGGGCGCACCCCAGGGTCCTAAAGGAACTGAGAGAGGTGAGGGATGGGCACAAGACCCAGGGAGCAGGCTAAGGTACTAAATGTGTACTTCGCCTCAGTTTTCACCAAGGAAAATGGGGAGGCTGCATCATACATGGGAGGAGACTGAGGGCGGAGGGACCATTACCGATCTGCGGGTCTGGGAAGGGGGGGGCATCACTGGTAGGTGGTGGGAAGTAAAAGCAGGTGGACGAGGTAGCAGAGGTGGAAATCATGGCAGAGAGAGTGAAAGAAGCCCTCAGGTCCCTTAAGATGGAGAAAGCACCAGAGCGAGATAAATTACATTCCAGAGTGCTGAAAGAACTGGTGGATGTCCTGGAGAAACTCCTGGCGAAGCTCTTCAGCATCTCTCTGAGGACAGAGTGGGTGCCCCAGGACTGGAAGGTGGTGCATATAGTGCCTATCCACAAGAGGGGATCAAGGGAGGTGGCAGGGAACTACAGGCCCGTCAGCCTGACATTTGTGGTGGGCAAGGTGATGGAGGGCATTGTCAAGGAGGGACTGGGGGGACCAGGAAAAGTTGGGGTGCCTGGATGATAGACAGCATGGATTTGTCCAGGGGAAATCGTGTCAGACAAACCTTGTGGAGTTCTATGACTGGGTGATGAGTGCCTCGGGCCTGGGTAGACCAGTGGACGTCCTCTTTCTTGACTTCAGCAAGGCATTTGACTCTGTTCCTCATGGAGGCCTGTTGGATAATCTGGGAAAAATGGGGGTGGGGAACCAGATGATCTGATGGATAGGCAACTGACTCCAGAACCGGACCCAAAGGGTCGTGGTTGGTGGGATAGTCTCATCCTCAAGGAGGGTCATTAGTGGAGTCCCTCAGGGATAGGTCCTTGGTCACCTCCTATTCAACGCCTACATCTCTGACATAAGGAAGGGTATCAGGAGTGAGATGAGTCTCTTTGCGGATGACTCAAAACTAGGGGCGGTGGTGGATGGGGAGGAGGGGAGGGTGGCTCTACAGGGGGACCTGGAGGCTCTGGAAAGGTGGTCTAGAAAGCAGAATCTGAGATTCAATGCAGGGAAATGCAAGGTACTGCACCTGGGAGCCAGAAACCCAGGTCAAGTGTACACCCGGGGGGGGGGATGCTACAAGTCTCGATGGCAGACAGGGACCTGGGGGTGGTGGTGGATGTCAAGATGAACAACTCTGAGACTTGTAGGAGGGCAGGGGCAAAGGCCAACAGGATGCTTGGATGCATCGCTAGGGGGCTCAACTCCAGAAGGAGGGAAGTGATACTCCCACTGTATAACTGCTTGGTGAGGTCGCACCTCGAATACTGCATGCAGTTTTGGAGACCACATTTAAAGAGAGACATTGAACTCCTGGAGAGGGTCCAGAGGAGGGCAACCAAAATTATTTGGGGCTTGGGGGATAGGACCTATGGGGAGAGGCTTCAAGAGCTAAATATGTACACATTGGAAGAGAGAAGGGACCAGGGGGACATGATAGAGGTCTTCAGGTACATGAAGGGGATAAATAGGGGAGGAGCAGTCAGGGTGCTCCGAAGGAAGGGGGTGGCAACTAGAGGGCATGGGTGGAAGCTGGGGGGGGGAGATTCAGGGGAGAAAGGAGGAGGTGCTACTTCACTGAGAGGGTGGCAGAGCTATGGAATTCGCTGCCCAGGGGGCTGGTGGAGGCAGAAACGGTGGAGGGGTTCAAGAGGAGGTGGGACAGGTACAGGGGAAGGGTTCTGGATGCAAAACCAGTGCTGTGCGAGAATATCCAGGACTGGGAAGAGAGAAGCCAGAGAGGAAAGGGGGCAGCAAGGTCAGCTCCCAGGGTGGGGGCTGACCAAACGAGCAGACACGAAAGACCATTAGGCCTCTGCTGGCATTTTAATATGTTAGTATGTTAGGTGGTGGCTGAACCTCTGACAATCCTGTTTAGCCAATCACTGGAAACAAGGGAGGTACCCAAAAACTGGAGGATAACAGATGTAGTCCCCATATAAAAAAAAGCAGGAACAAAGAGAAAGCAGGGAACTACAGGCCACTTAGCCTGACCTCGGAAGCGGGGAAGATCATGGAAGCACTACTGAAGGGGGGATTGGTGGAACATCTGGTTGACAATGGACTACAGGACCCAAGGCAGCATAGTTTCACTGTGCGGAGATCATGCCAGACCAACCTAATTGAATTTTTCAACTGGGTGACAAGGGAGGTGGATCAGAGGAGGGCATTGGACGTGGCCTATCTGGACTTCAGCAAGGCCTTTGACATTGTGCCACACAGAAGGCTATTCAACAAACTGGGGAATATGGGAGTGGGCACGACAGTAGTGCAGAGGGTGGGTAATTGGCTGGGCGGCAGGACACAGAGAGTGATAGTAATTGGCTGCCACTCCACAGAGGTAAGAGTGACCAGTAGGGTACCACAGGGATCAATGCTGGGACCGGTTCTATTCAATAGCTTCATCAGTGACATTGCGCAGGACCTAGAAAGCTGAATTTCTCTGTTCGCTGACATCACAAAGCTCTGTAACAGAGTGGACACGCCAGAGGGTATAGACAGAATGAGGAGGGACCTGCAGAAGTTTGAAGAATGGTCAAAGGTTTGACAGTTGAAATTCAATGCAAAGAAGTGCAAGATAATGCATATGGGGCACAAATACCCTGGAACAACATATCAGTCGGGGATGAGGATATAGCATGCACCAAGCAGGAAAGGGACCTTGGGGTTATTATCTCTGATGACCTCAAGGTAGGGAAACAGTGTGACAAGGCAGCAGGTAAAGCAAATAGAATGCTGGGATGCATAGGCAGGGGCATCACCAGCAGGAAAAGGGAGGTCATAATTCCACTATATAAGACACTAGTGAGGCCCCACCTGGAGTACAGTGTACAGTTCTGGAGACCTTACCTACATAAGGACATAGACAGGGTAGAGAAGGTACAGAGGAGGGCAAAAAGACAGTACAGGGATTGCATCACAAGTCCTATGAGGACAGGCTGAAGGACTTGAATATGTACTCCCTGGAGGAGATGAGAGGGAGACAGGGGATATGATAGAGACATACAAGTACCTTACAGGGAGGAACAGGGTACAGGAATACACTATTTTCCAGTAAAAAATATGTTCCAGGGCTAGAGGGCATGGGTTGATGTTGGAGAGAGTGCGATTCAGAGGAAATGTGAGGAAGAGTTTCTTCACAGAAAGGGTGGTGCGCAAGTGGAAGACCCTGCCAGAGGAAGTGGTGGGGGCTGAAACAATCACAGGATTTAAGAATGCATGGGACAGACATAAGGGAATTCTGGAGGTCAGGGGTAAGGAGCAACAGACTTCTAGAAAACTATGGTCATGCCCATGGTCCCCCCAGGTACCTGCTGGCACTTATATTCTGATTCTGATTTTCTGATGTCAAAAAGGTATTCTCGTCTCTATGCACCGAACTTACTCTGGGGGAAATTGTATCTTCTGGTATACTTACCCTTTGGTAAATCGTATCTTCTGTTGTTAGCACTGTACTTATCCTGTACCATATTGTCTCAATTTTTTGTTAGCTTCCTACTCTAGCCCTGTTAAGCTATCACGTATCTTGATGTAAACCTCGGTTATGACTTGACTGTTTGTATACTCAACTTTTCTTACCCTGTTATGCTCATCCTGCATCTAGATGTAAACCTCGTTCACTACCTGATTGTATGTAAACCCAACTTCCCCACTGTTTCTTCTGTAACCCAGTTTGTAACCCTCCCAGGTCTCACCTGAAAATAGGCACTTGGCTGTCTAGTGTGACTTACCCAGTTAACAAAAGCAAATAAATAAATAAGTAAAGGGAACTGACAAGCTCAGATGGGCAGACTGGGTGGGTCATAGGTCCTTATCTGCCAACAGTGTCTATGTATCAATATACTGTATATTATCAGTAGGGTTCACAAGCCCACCCCTCACGGCAGCACCTCCCTGCCTTAATGCACTGTGCCAGTTATTGCCTCCCTTATTTCTCCCCCTACCCTGTGCCTTCTCCCTTTGGCTTCCCCCTTTCAACAATGTCACTGCTGACTGCACTTATTTTATCTTCCCCTCCCCACACTTCTCTTCCTTATTTCTCCCCCCTTTACTTTCTCTACCCCTGTCCGCTGCCACTGCTCTTCACCCGCCCCTTTGCTTTCCTGGAACCCAACACATGCTGGTCTCTTCTCCTCCCCCATCCCCTTTACTTCTCTACCCCTTACTTTCTCTACCCCTGTCTGCTGCCACTGTTCCTTGCCCCTCCACCCCCTTTTCTTTCCTGAACCCAACCCTTGTTGGTCTCTACTCCAGAATGTAACTAACCTGCTTTCTAAATTATATGTCTCTGTCTTTATGCTACATTGCATTCTTGTATATAATTTGTAATTTTTCCTGTATTGTACCAAACATTTTTTGTTGCCATTGTATAATGTTGTATTTGTTGTACTTGTTCTGATTGATTAACATGAAGCCTTTGTAAAGGAGTCATTGACTTAAAGGTTGTAATTTCAAGACTTTAATAAATAAATAAATAAGTTATTAATTACAAAGTTAGTGTTCTCATGACCCTATCTGCACCTATTCTCTTTGAGCAAGGTAAAATGCTTTTAGAATGAGTTGGGTAACATACAGTTTAGTAAAGCAACCCTACAGTACTCAAATTAGTTAACAGAATAGGCACAGTTAGGGCTACCAGCTCAAAAACTTTTTTTCTTTGATACCTGGGTAAGGCCCACTAGGTGTTTTCAGGAGCAACCCAGGAGCACAGGAGTGGTAATTGCCTTGCTCAGGGTCCCACAGTATGCAAATGGCGGTTATGGGAATCAAACCCAGGTCTGCTGGATGTACCAAGCTCACTCACATCTAGTTACTCTAACCTCTAGGCCACGGGTTTTCAACCTTTTTATGGGCATGGACCCCAGAGCGAACGTTAGCAGTAGTAGTAGGGACTCCCTACCTGTAATGGCGGACAGAGGGTGCAGTGGGGGGTGGAGATTAAGTTTCTTACACAAATGGTGATGGAGGTATGACGTGTGAGCACAGAACTTCTGTCCAGAGACCAGATTTGAATCCCATATTCACTTTGTGACCCTGTGGAAATGGAAGTGTGGGAAGTGTTAAGAGTGGAGAGTTGTGAATAAAAGATCCAGATCTGAATCCTGTATCATATTTAACATTTTTTCTGCGCACTCAATGGACCCCCTATGCCCTGCTCAGGAATCACCAGTGGGCCGAGGACCCCTGTTGAAAAACCCTGCTCTTGGCTCTACTGTCAGCCAACCTTAGCTCTGAATTTCCTGACTTTTGGGCTTTGATTGCAAACCCTGGGATTACGTCAACATAGTTTTTTGTAACAATTAGCAAAAGATGGCAACGTTTCTGTACCGAGATGATAGCTGCAGGGAGTGAACTGGTGTTCGTGACAACCAGAACACTTCCAGATCACAAGACATAAAACCAACTGGTGAAGCAAGTGCTGTGAGCTTGAGTGCGTGGTGCCTGCACATGGAGACACGCACAGAGACACGCGCGTTCGTTGCGTGTTAAGCAGGCGAAGCGGGGTGAAGCAACATTATGAAGCAACAAGAAAGCCAAACTGGTAAAAGCTTGTTTCTGTTTATAAGACAGTTTCTAGTAAGTGGGTCATGGCTGAGAAGGAAGTGAACATGAAGAACCAAATTGTTTCTTTAAAGAGTGGAGAATTAGGTGTAAAATGTAAAGAGTTCTGCAAGTTTAGTCTTGATAAGTATACAGGGTTAGCAACATTTATTTGTAAACAATGCCTGGAGTTAAAGGATCTGAGGATAAAACTTATTGGGCTGGAAATGGAATTAAAGTGCATAAAGCAGGTCAAAACAGTTGAAAGCAGTATTAATATCGCCACAAATACAGACTTAAGTCAGGAAAGAGTGGTCTATGATACCTGGTCAACAAACATTTTGTCGACCGATGTTACAGTAAAACCTTTATGTCGACCGTATTTGTAGTCAGCATAAAGGTGGTCACTGCCTACTATGTTTTCTGCAGGGGGCTATGCCCTCCTCACCCCCCCAATTAATATAATCAACTGTGAGTTGGAGCTGATTAGGGGAGGAGGTGCAAGACCCCCAGAAAACAGTGGCGGGGTCCAGCATCGATACTACAGTGACCTGGTGCTGTTGTCGCTGTTCTGTCAGTCGCTGTCAACATGTCACTGTCAGGGCTGTATACCAGAAAAGAGATAGAGGCAACTTAGAAAAAGAGGGCATGTGGAAGAAACAGGATGGTTTCAACAAGCGTAAAAAAGGAAGAAGAGCTATGGAATTCCAGTTACCTGTTTCAAGTAGATTTGGTCTGTTAAATCGGACGGACATAAGAGAAGAGATAAGGCATGATTCTGTGAACATAAAAGAAAAAGAAAAAGATACAAGGGAAGCACACAGAATCTTGCACAGGGTTCGTGAGGGCCTCCAAGAACAGGCATAAGCCCCTCCCCTGGATCGCCCGTCCTGGAACCCCCAAGCACACACAGAATCTTGCACACAGTGGTCGTGAGGGTCTCCAAGAACAGACGCAAGCCCTCCTGGATCGCCCGTCCTCGAACCCCTCAAGCACACAGGTAGCGAACAATCGGCTGCATAGCACAATTTCTAGCACCAACTTTCAAACTGCTGGCTACTTTTCAGAACTCTCTCAGCGCTTCCAGTGCTGTTCTCAGGGCTTGTGTGTGCTTCTTTAAAGTATTAACTGTCATACCAGGAGTGCTTTAAAGTATTAATTGTCGTACAACGAGTGCTGTTAGTTTTAGTTAGTTTTTGTTAGCTCATTTTTTTGCTGCACCCTGCTGATACTGCTGATTGTATTTTGAGCTTTAAGATACCTACTGTTTCCCCACTGAAATGCACCTGATTTTGTGGAGCTTTTAGGTTGAAGTGGTTGCCCTGTTAGTCTGGTAAAAAAAAAAAGGCCCTATATTAGCGTAACTGCTAAACTCCTCACTGTTGTTTGCAGCTTGTGGGGAGAGGCTGCCCTGACTACTGAATTTCTCTGGTGCTTTAACAACTCTCGGGAGCTCCAATTCAGTCTCCAACTAAAATCATAATTCATGGCTTTAGCACAAATCATAACTACCGGCTGGTAATTGCAGATCTTGCCCTAAGCATACTAGCGACTCACTGTAATTCAGACCTCCTTTACAAATTACTTTGCGATTCAGTGAGACCATGCCAGAGCCAGGATCACGGTGGCCATTAACCTCGTGGTTGCAAAGGCCACCCAAACTACCGAATCTAAGTAGCTCAATTCCATTGCTCCACAAATAGTACCTCTTTCAATGCAAATCCCCTGGACCAATTGTTTAATTATCTTACCTTAAAGTTGTATCTTCACTCCTCCCACTGTGTTCTATAAATACCCTCTCTCTTCCACAGAATCTTGCACAGGGGTCGTGAGGGCCTCCAAGAACAGGCGCAAGCCTCCCTGGATCGCCCGTCCTCGGAACCCCAGGCACACAGCTACAGGGAACAATCGGCTGCATAGTGTGAATTTCTGGCACCAACTTTCAAACTGCTGGCTACTTTTCAGAACTCTCTCAGCACTGTTCTCAGGGCTTGTGTGTGCTTCTGCCCCGCCACCCCCACCACCACCCTTGGTCAGCTCCTTCTTTTACAGGCTGGAAAGGCAGTAGTCACATGACTGGCTAAAACCTATCAGCCCACTTTTCCATCTGCAGCTTATCAGCTGCCTCCACTAGAGGGCACCAACTAATTTTCTCCCACCAATTTAATATACCTGTTCCAGGATGTTGCCTCTCATCACATTCTTTTACCTCTCTATGACAACACAAACCTCCTTACTACCAACTACCTTCCCAACGTGGGAACCCTCACCAGCTCTGCCCCCTAGGTGCACCCCCCCCAGCCACTCACAGTTGCCTCCTCTCACTCGATGGCGCTGGACTTAGCTCTCGTCCACTTTGGGATTATAAATGCCGAAATCCTGCCTCCCTCCTTTCATCCGGGGCTCTCGGTCTTACAATCCTCAGCCCTCCGTCACCCATCGGCTTCCTCTCCTCGCCGCACCCCTGCCACATACAAATCCTATTTCAGGACAAAAACAATTCATCTCTATGCCCTTCTCCTGCTCATGTCAGGGGACATAGAGGTAAACCCTGGTCCAAACTCTACCTACACCTCCACCCCTTTCACTCTCCCCAAAGACCTACGGATACTCCACCTAAATACCTGCAGCCTGCTATCTAAAATCTCGCTACTACAACCAATCACCTTAACACTACACCCTGACATTCTGACCATCTCCAAAACCTAGCTAAAACCACATCATACAGATGCTGAAGTCTCCATCCCAGGATACACAATAATTAGGCATGACAGGAGAGGGAAAAAGAAAGGCGGAGGTACGGCAATGTACATTCAAACAGCCATCAGTTCACTATTGTGGATATCCCCTCTCTCCCAGCAAATATAGACTCAACATTAATTAAACTATCACTCCCATTTTCCACCCCAATTTACGTGGCAGGCACATACTGCCCTTCCCAGCACACCCACTGATGATAGCCTCGCTCACCTAACCACTTTACAGTCCCTAGCTAAAGGAGGTGAACTCCATGCCACAGGGGATTATAATGTCAATTGGCTAGGAGCTGATAAAGCCCACCTGAAGACCAAAATAAAGGCCCAGAACCTCACGCAACTTATAAAAGAGCCTACCAGACTCAACCATAAGACAAAAAAACACTCCCTACTGGACTGGGCCCTCACCTCGCACCCACATAGAATCCTTAGCGCGGGCCTACTTCCTGATTCCATTAGTGATCATCACTTGATTTATTTGATCAGGAAGGTTCATAGCCCCTCTCCCCCCCAAAGACGCTGCGTACCAGGTCCTACAACTCCCTAGACCTTGAATCTCTCCTGGTGGACCTGGGAAGGATAAACTGGTCCTGCATCACTGAGGCATCTTCCATTGATGATGCTTATAACGCATTTAAACTAAGATTCTTAAAAGTTTGGGTTAAGCACGCTCCTCTGCGCACCAAAAGAGTTAGAGGTGCGCATCTCCCATGGATCACGGCTGACATAATCCAAAAATGCCACGCCAGGGACCATGCCTGGAAAGCATATAAGAAACTGAAATCCCAGGCCTCTCTTACTACCTACAGAGCCCTTCGTAATGCTTGCACAAATAGCATCCGCCAAGCAAAAAGTCCTACTTCCTATCAACCTTTAGTAAAAATTCTAACCACCCTATGGACTTCTGGAAATCTCTCAAATCCCTGCTCTCCCCCCAACTCAACCACCTCCCCCTACACTATTAGTAAACGGCACACCCATCTCCGACCCCATCTTTGTTGCTGAAGCTTTCAACACCCATTTCTCCAGCTGCGCCGACAACCTTCTATCCTCCCTCCACTACAAGCACCCCATGGCCCACCTCCACTGCCCCTTCACCCCTAACGCTCACCCCCCAGTCCTACCTTTCATATTCAAACTAGTTTCCCCTGCTGAAGTCCTCCACTCCCTACAGGCACTGAACCCTAACAAAGGCAAATGCCCATCGTCCCTGGACGCCAAGATGCTATTCCTGTCAGCCTCTGCCATTGCCACCCCTCTGGCTGCACTTCTCAACCTCTCTTTCTCACTGGGTAAGGTTCCAACGGCATGGAAAATGGCCACTGTCATACCCCTCCCTAACGGCGGTGACCCCTCCTCCCCAGCAATTATAGACTTATCTCCCTACTCCCTATTCTGGCCAAACTACAGGAGTGACTTGTCTTGTCCCAACTGACTCAGTACTTGGAAGCCTCCTCCTTTTTCATGCCTTTCCAATCTGGCTTCCGCCAATCCCATTCTACCATGACCTCCCTGCTACGTGTCACCGGGGACATTCTCACTGGCATCGACAAAGGACACATCACCATGGCCATTTTTATAGGTCTAGCAAAGGCTTTCGATACCGTCTCTCACTCCCTACTTATCTCCAAACTTACTGATGCAGGGCTAGCACACCCAGCTATAGACTGGTTCCAAGACTATCTAGTGGGTAGGATGCAAGCGGTCAGACTTGCCTCTCATGCATCAAACCCCTTTCCAGTCACATCTGGAGTCCCCCAAGGATCTGTCCTTGGACCAATGCTTTTCTCCATTTTTCTAAATTGCCTCCCCTCTGCATGCTCCCATTCTTCCATCCAAATGTATGCGGATGATACAGTCTTGTACACATCCGGCCCCTCAACAAGCAGTGTTGCATCTCTCCTTCAGGAGGACTTCTCAGCAATCCAGCACTGGTTCTTGACAAATCAGTTATTTCTAAACTCTAAAAAAACTGTGTCACTCACGTTTGGCTCCTAACAAAGACTCTCCCGCCAAACCCCCTGCCCCCCGTTCAAAACCCTGGAAGGGACACCCCTTGAGCAATGCACTAACTATAGATATCTAGGCATCTGGCTCGACCAGCACTTAGATTTCGTCTCTCACATAGACTCCTTGCATAAGAGGCTGCTCCCAAAACTGGGGGCACTTTATCATAACAAATCCAGTCTCCCCATACAAACAAGGCACACCATAGTCCAAAAAACAATACTCCCTGTACTTGACTATGGAGACATAGTATACACTATTGCACCTGCGTCCACCTTGGCAAGCCTGGACACCCTATTCCACTCCTTCTGTCGTTTCATCCTTGACTGCCCACAATCCACTCAGCACTGTACTTTATACAGCTCCCTAACCCTTCCATCTCTCCATAATCGCAGACTCATAAACTGCGCTAGGTTCGCTGCAAAATTCTGGTCCCTCTCCTCCCTCCCTCCCTACCTTGAATCTACTTTATTCCAACAGCCTCTCCCTGCGTAATCCTTAAGAGGCGCAGACCACAGACTACTTCAAGTCCCACTTACACACACTACCAAAGGCCAGGCAGCTTTTAAATATAGAATCCTGCAGATCTGGAACTCCCTACCTGCCCCCATCCGACACGCACAAACTACCTGTCACTGTACCCGACTACTGCAGGCACATTTCTCCTCCAGCTGCTCCTGCTAAGTCATAGCTCTCTAAAAAAAAAAATAATTTTATACTGTACAGTAGTACTTCTGTTATGTGTATATCTGTCTGTAAACTCCTGAATTATGGTTGTCAGGCATATACATTATACCTTATACTCTACTGTATCTTCGTATGCAAAATCTGTATTATAATGTACAAATTTTATGTTATGTTCTATATTCTAATTACTGTACTGTAATTGTTCTGCTATATGCTATGTACTGGGCCCAGGCCCCCAGGTCGCATCTGGAATCGAGCATGTTGATCAGTATGCCTTCCTGGTAAATCTCGTAAATAAATAAATAAATAAATAAATAAATAAATAAGGTCTGGTACTGGTAAACAGTGAGGGTGCAGAGGATAGGGGAAAAATAAAACAGAGTGGTAGCACAAGGGTACATACAATTACAAAGAATGATGAAGCACTGACACAAGTTCAAGAGGGAGAACAGCCAGGTAAGGAGGCTATGGACCTAGATAGTGGGTCAAGTAGTAGTAATGATGAGGAAAATAGGGTCTTTATTTTAGGTTTCATAGGACTCACTAAGCTTGCTTAGACTTTCATCCATTATGCTTGCTTAATTTATGCCTATGTGATCTTACCCTTGGAGCTGTAGTAGGTATCTAAATTATGTTTAAATTAATTCATTGTTGGGCTACCCACTACTTCAAGTGGAAGTGTGTTCCATACTGGGACTACTCATTGGCTATAGCAATATCTCCTATTTCAATGGCTCCATGTGTTTGCTATCAGTTGCAAAGGGTGGGCTCTGATGTTGTCAATTTGCGGTTTGAGTTCTAGGCCCAGGTTGTCCCATAGAGAAGGATCCGAGAATGCTTTATACAACAAACACATGTTCCCTCTCTCTCTTCTGTATTCCATGGAAAAAAGACAGAGTGTCTTCAATCTATTCTCATATTCCATCTGATCCAAACCCTCTCCACTCTGTCTCTCTCTTCCTTTTTATAAGGTGCCCAGGTCTGCGAACAGTACTCAAGGTGCGGTCACACCAGAGCCCCATACAGCAGCATCAGCACCTCCCTTCTTCTGCTCCCAATATGCCTAAGTATACAGGTTAAGGTTTTGCTTGCTTTTTTAACAACTAAATCACAATGTGACATAAATTGTAAGTTGCTGATGATTGTGACTCCTAGGTCCCTTTCCTCTGCTGAACTGTTTAGGTTTTTATTATCTAGTTGGTATCTAAAACCTTGATTTTTTGCCCATGTGAATAACAATGCACTTATCCTTATTTAACTGGAGTTTGCTGGTGCTAGTCCATTCCTGTATATGGTCTAGCGCTTTCCGAAGTACTACACTATCTTCATGTGTATTTACGACAGATCCTAGCCTGCAATCCTCTGCGAATTTTGTTATCCATATATTGCTGTGTAAAAATTGTAATGAGGAAATGTATATGTTAAACAAGGAAAGTCATGGCATGGGTCCCTGCAGCACAGCACTAGTCACCTCAGCCCAATCTAAGAGGACCCCATTTCCCCATTTACTGCCGCCCCTTGTCTTCTACCCCAAAGCCATGCCGATACCCAGATTACTATGTTTTCTGTTAAGTCCCATACTGCTGAATGTGCAGGCAATTTCCTTGTGTGGTAATTTATCGAAGGCCTTAGAAAAATCCAATAATATTACATTAACTGATTGTCCCTGGTCCAGTGCCTTGCTAATCCTCTCATAAAAATGGAGCAATTAGTCTGACATGACCTATTTTTTATAAAGCCGTGTTGTGTTGTGTCATGCATATTATTAACCTCTAGGTGTTGTAATATATGGTTCTTAAGTATTCCCTCAAGTATTTTGCCCAGAATTGAAGTTAGGCTCACTGGTCTGTAGTTTTCAGGGGCAGTTTTTGTTCCCCTTTTATAAATGGGGATAACTGTTGCCTCTCTCCAACTCGGTACCACAACCCCCATGTCAATTGAAGTTTAAAATATATGTGTCAGGGGAGGCTCTACTTGCTCTGCGATTTCAAAAATAACTTTGGGGTACAGACCGTCTGGTCCTGGTGATTTATTCTTCTTTATTCTCGAGTCTATCTGCAACATCAGTGATTTATATTTGTATCTGTCCATTGTACGTTTATTTCTCAATGTGTGTAGGGGTACTTTTGAGATTAAAAACAGAGCTGAAGTATTGATTTAGTATGTTTGCCATTTGTTTTGGATCTGCCACTTTATTGTTTTTTATCTTTAAATGGTCCTATTAATCCCTCTTGCTTCATTCACATATGAATAAAAGGTTTTATAGTTATCCTTAATATTATTTGCTAGCTTTAATTCATATTGTGATTTGGCTATTCTATTTTCCCTTTTCACTTTTTTGACCATTTCCCTGTATTTGTATGTCTGTTCAGTATTTGCCCTGCCTCTAGTATGTTTGTAAACTCTATTTTTTTGTTTCATTATTTTTTGAGTTTTGAGGTTAGCCACCTTGGTGTCCTTCCTTTATTGTGGTGTTTGACCTTTAGAGGAATATATTTATCAATTTCATAGTATATTTTGCTTACCAGTGTATCCCACATGTTCTCAAGAGAGGATGAATTGAATTATGCATTCCAATCCCAGTCTACTAGGTTGGCTCTTAAGGTGGAAAAGTCAACCCTACTGAAGTTTAATTTTAGTGAATTTGCTACTTGCTCTGTATGCTGTGCTGTTATTTCAAAGAAGATAGTCTGGTGGTCGCTGTTACCAAGTGGTGCATCATTTTTTTATCATCTGAGAAATATCACCAGAGTTAAGCACCTTGTTCCATCTGACGCCTCACCAACGTTGGCCCACGCCTTTGTGTCCTCGTGTCTGGACTACTGCAACTCCCTGTACTTTCGGCTTTCTGGGGTTGAAATCCATTGCCTACAGCTGGTGCAGAATACAGCAGCCCAGGTTTTGACTGGAACAAGTAGGTCCTGTCATATTACCCCAGTGCTGCTCGAACTGCACTGGCTATCTATTCGGTGGTGGATCACCTTTAAAGTCAGTTTACTGATTTTTAAAGCCCTTCATGATCAGGGTCCGACCTATCTGAAAGAACTTCTGGTCCCCTACTGCCTCTGGCGATCGCTTCGTTTGGCCGATGAGGGGTTGCTAGAGATTCCAAGAGTGAGTCTTAAATCATCAGGTTGTAGAGCATTTTCCTATGCTGCACCCACTCTTTGGAATTCTCTACCCCACCGGTTGCAGGAGTGCATCTCCATGTAGGAATATAAGAGCAATCTGAACACCTGTTTTTGGCAAATGGCCATTTTGGATGGCTGATTATATTGAAATTATTAATATGCTGTGGTTTTATTTGTGTTCATTATTGAATTCTAATGTTTGATTTTACTGTTTTAATATGTACAGTGCCTTGAAAAATGAAAGGTGCTTTATAAATAAGCTTATTATTATTATTATGTACCAAAGTCCTCTATGTTTGTCAGTATGATATTTAGAATGTCCTCTCCTCTAGTGGCATCCCTAATTACTTGATCTAATCCAGTTTGGTCAAATAGCTCTATATATTCTTTCTCTATCTTGGAGGCTCCCCCTGTTGTATCCTAATTTATTCCTGGTAAATTAAAATCTCCTGTTAACATAAATCCATCTGCTGGATTAAGATGTTCCACACATTTTGAAATGGCTAACTCATCCTCTTGACTGACTGAAGGGGGTGGCATACTGTGTCCAGAATGATTTTAGGCTCATTCTGTGGTAGCAATTTTATCCACAGCTGCTCTGCATTGTCTGGATCATTTTCAACCTCTTCACAGTTTATTGTTTTGTCACTACAGATTGCCACCCCACCACCTTTCCTGAATTTCCTCGATTCACTGATTAAACTGTAACCTTGTTTGTTTTTGTCTCAGTTGTCACCATCCTCCCACCATGTTTCTGTTAGTATTGCAATTTGAATGTCCTTGGTTTGCAACAAGTAATTAAATTCATCGAATTTGTTAACTAAACTCCTCACATTTGTCAGTAATCTCTTCCAATTCTTACTGCCTAACCAGTGCCTTGTAAAGAGGGATTATTATCTCCCTCTTACAACTTGCGATACCCCTACTGATACACCTCAATATCCTTCTAGGCTTACCTACTGCTTTAGTGGTCTGCTTGGATGATTTCAGGTCATCTGTGATGATGATGCCCAAGTCTCTTTCTTCCTTTGTGATTGCCAGCAACTTCCCTCCCAATCTATAGGTGACTTCAGGGTTTCTCTTCCCTATGTGCATGATCTTGCACTTCTTTGCGTTAAAACCCAGTTGCCACTCTTCTGACCATTTTGACAGTTTATCCAGATCTCTTCTCATTCTGCCCATCCCATCTGGATCATCTACTCTGTTGCAGATCTTGGTGTCATCTGCAAACAGACAAACCTTACCCTCCAGTCCATCTGCAATGTCACTGATGAAAATATTGAAGAGGACTGGCCCCAAGACTGATCCCTGAAATACCCCACTTGTGACTTGCATCTCTTCTAAGTTCTGACTGCATACCATTTACAAACACTCTCTGTTTTCTGGCCACCAACCAGTTTGCCACCCAGTTGACCAACTTCTGACCCACCCCGAGCCTACCCAGCTTATTAATCAATCTTCTATGTGGGACAGTATCGAAAGCTTTGCTAAAGTCAAGGTAGGCAACATCAACTGCACCCCCTTGGTCCACCACTCTGGTTACCCAGTCAAAGAAATCTATGAGATTAGTTTGACAGGACCTTGCTGTTGTAAACCCATGCCATCTTGGATCCTGTGCTCCTATGGATTCCAGGTGTTGCACTATCCTTTCCTTAAGGAATGCCTCCATAATCTTGCCCACTACTGAGGTAAGACTGACTGGTCTGTAGTTCCCTGCCTCCTCCCTACTACCACTCTTGTGGAGCGGGATCACATGAACCCTTCTCTAGTCTTCTGGGTCCTCTCTGTGCTCAGAGACTCACTAAACAGTTCTGACAATGGCTCTGCTAGTTCCACCCTTAGTTCCTTTAGTGTCCTGGGATGCACGCCATCAGGTCCCATTGCCTTGTCCACTCTGAGCTTAGTGAGCTCTTGTAGGACCCTTCCTTTTGTGAAGAGACTAGGGCCCTGCCCTACCTTCTTCTCAGTAAATACTGAGCAGAAATACCTATTTAGGATACAAAATCACATGTACCCCCATAATGCAAAGCACCATGAGCTGTATATGCAAATCACTACAGAATATTATGCTGGTCCAACTTTAAGCAGAAATGCATGGTGCCAAAAGACCTCTCACACAGTCTGCAAAGGGTGCTAACAGAAGACACATACACGTGTTTCATCCTACCAGGACTCATCAGTGTGCCTTGTCTGTGTGACACCCCAGTGGAAAGAACCAGCTACCCTAAGATGGTCTATCTGGGTTATGTTGTGGTGAACCCAATAAAAACAAACAATAAGCTAAAAGACAAAGAACCTCAGTGTGCAAGCACTGAGGCAATGGTTACCCCAAAGGCACTGGCCCTGAAGCCAAGTTTCAAAGAAATACAAAATCACACATACCCACAAAATGCAAAGCATCATGGACTGTATATGCAAATCACCACAGGATATTATGCTGGTTCAACTTTAAGCAGAAATGCATGGTGCCGAAAGGCCTCTTACACAGTCTGCAAAGGATGCTAACAGAAGACACATACATGTGCTTTGTCCTACCAGGACGCATCAGTATGCCTCATCTGTGTGACACCCCAGTGGAATGAACCAGCTACCCTAAGATGGTCTACCTGGATTATGTTGTGGTGAACTCAATAGAAACAAAAAACAAGCTAAAAGACAAAGAACCTCAGTTGTGCACTGAGGTTCTTTGTCTGTTTAGGTTAGATGCTTTTCCTTGGCCCTCTCCACACACTCCCCCTTATCCCCTTTGATCTTAGCAATACCCCCACTGGACTTTCTCCTTTCACTAATGTATCTATAGGAAGTCTTGTCCCCTTCTTTCACTGTTTGTTTGGTCAGGTCTTCCTGCAGCCCCCTCCACCCCTCTATGTCATCTACCACGGAACCAATTTTAGTGTCTGCAAACAGACTGATCCTACTCTGGATCCCATTTGAGATATCGGTTATGAATATCCAGAACAGCACCGGTCCCAATGCTGAACCCTGGGGCACTCCACTCATAACGTCATGGTGCTAGAGGTTCCCCACCACCACCACCCTTTGCTGCCAACCCCTCAGCCAGTAGGTGATCCAGTTGACCATTTTTGTCCCCACCCCAATGTATTCCAGTTTACCCCTCGGCCTCCCATGTGGCACCTAGTCAAACACCTTGCTGAAGTCCAAATTCAGGATGTCCACTGCATGGCCCCTGTCCAGCTCCCTGGTAACCCAGTCATAGTACTCAACTAGGTTCTTCTGGCAGGAGCTGCCTGATACAAAACCATGCTGATGGCAGTCTTGGAGCCCATTGTCTTCCAGAAAGATCACCAGTCTCTCTTTTAGGATTGACTCCATGAGTTTCCCCACGATTGAAGTGAGACTCACTGATCTGTAGTTGTCTGGATCATCCTTCGGGCTACTTTTATGAATGGGCAACACATGGGCCATCCTCCAGTCCTGTGGCACACATCCTGCATCCAGTGATGTACTGAACAGGTCTGCCAGTGGTCCCACCAGGATGCCTGCTAGCTCCCTAAGTACCCTAGGGTGAATGCCATCTGGCTTCTGCACCTTGTCCACCCTCAGTGTCCTTAGTTCCTCCAGCACCTTGTCCTCTGTAATTTTGATATCAGTCACCCCCCCACCCACTCTTCTCTTTCCACGGGGTATCTGTCCCCCTCTTTCCTTTGTGAACACAGAGCAGAAGTACTCATTCAGTGCCTCTGCCTGGTCTTCCCCTTCTCCACCCACCTCCCCCCCATCTTTCTTAATCCTCACAGTTTGGTCTTTGTTTCTTCTTCTCTCACCAATGTATCTGAAGAAGTCCTTTTCCCCATCCTTGATTCCCTGTGCCAGTCTCAGCTCTCTGGAAGCCTTGGCTGCTCTGACTAGCCTGGTAACCTCCCTGAACTTCTTCGTGTATTCGGCTTTATCCCCTTGCCCTCCTGATTTCCTAAATCTCCAGAATGCTTTTCTCTTGGCCCTCACCCCTTCCATTACATCCAGAGTCAGCCAGCTCAGCTTCTTTGCTCTCCTCTTCTTGCTCTGTGTCCTGGTGTAGGTCTCAGTAGCCTCTGCCAGCCCTTTCTTAATGATATTCCATTTTTGGCTGGCACTCATGCATGTCTGAATTCCCACCAGATGCTTAACCAAAATTTACCCCATCCCTTTGAAGTCCGCTCCCTTAAAATCAATCACCCTGGTACCTGTTCCTCATGTTACCCTTCCCATATTGAGTGTGAACTACACCGTATGATGGTCGCTCCCAGCTAAGAGGTCCTCCACTCCCAGATCCCTTACAGCCTCCCTGTTTGTTAATACCAGGTCCAGAGTCCTACCCTCCCTAGTCAGCTCATGGACCAATTGTACCAGGAAGCAGTCCTGAAATGTATCTTGTAATCTCTGCTCCTTTGGACATGTGGTGGTTGGAGTGTTCCAATCCACCCCAGGGAGGTTGAAGTCCCCCACCACTACAGTGTCCCCTTCCTACAGACTCTTCTAATCTGCTTGGTCAACTCCCTATTCAGGTCATCCCCCTGAGCTGGTGGCCTGTACACAACCCCCACCCTCAGTGTCTTTCTTTTAGAGTCTTGAAACTGCATCCATAGGGCCTCTGTCCTGCCCTCCACCCCCTCCTCTCTCATATACCTTATCCCCTCCCTCACGTAGATCGCCATGCCCCCCTTTTCCCTTAGTCCTGTCCTTTCTGAATATTCTGTACCCTGAAATCATCATATCCCAGTCCTGATTCTGGGCGGCCCATGTTTCCATGATGGCCACAATGTACACCCTCCCCACAGCCAAGAGAGTCTGTAGTTCAGCTGATTTGTTATCTAAGCTTCTTGCACTCAGCGAGACCACCCTCCAACTTGTGTCTTTCTCCCACCACCCTGGTTCCCCCCTCCTAATCCCTCCTTGTGTCTCCACCTCAAATACCTCTCTGATAGCTTGGGGGGAAAGGCACGCTTGCCTCCCCCCTCTGGGATCCCTCCCTACTAGCTGACCTCCTGACATGCCCCACCTAGTTTAAATCTATCCTTGATGCTATGTAGCCATCAAACCTCTGCTTTAATATCCCTTTCCACTCCCTGCTCAGGTACAGCCTATCCCCTGCATATAGATCCTTATTTTCCCATGTACTGCCCCAGTCTCCCACTACCCCGTACCCCTTAGACTGACACCATTCCCTCAGCCATTTGTTAAACTCCCCAATCCTCCCTTTACTTCCCGTACTCATGTAGGGTACCAGGAGCACCTCTGAAAAGGCCACTGATTCCCCCACTTCCTCACATAGCCCTCCTAATTCCTCAAACCTCCTCCTCACTACTCCACTATCTCCCCCTTCCAGGTCATTACTGCCCACATGCACCACTACATGTGCTTTCTTCCTGCCCCTCCTTGTGCACCTAAGAACTGCCTGCCCTGTCCTGTCCACCATTTGCCCAGGTATAGCCTCCACCCATATTCTGCTATGCCTCTCCCCCCCTGCCACTCCATCTGATCCCTTTAAGTATGGAATCACCAAACACTAGTTCACCCCCTTCCTCGTTCCTTGTCCATGCCCCCACCCCTTTCCCACGGTAGCCAATCTTACAGCATGCCAGCTCACCGACTTCACTCTTTCTCCCTACTGCTCTCTGCCTCTTCTCCTCCATCCTGTCCCCTACCCCCTTCATTGCTCCCTCCCTCCCTATCCCCCACATCCCTCCCTTCTGTCGTGGTCCCCTCCTCTACTTCACCCTTGTCGTCCACCCCTCCAGCAGTGCTTCTCTCCCCTTCACCCCTATCGTCCTGCTCTGACTGACTCCTGACCCTTGTGGGTTTTCCTGTTCCTCCCTCTTCTGCTCTCCTCTGGAGATCACTCCCTCCCTCCTCCTCCATCAGTGTCACCAGCTCAGCAAACCTATTTCTTGCCCATCCTGCCTGGCTTTGCCTCTGCTCCCTCCCCCCAACTATTGCCTTCCCACTAATGCTAGGCCCCTTGCTTGTTCCGCTCTTGCACTCCATCCCCATCACTTCCCTTGATCCACTGTCTCTCCCCCATGGTGTCCTCATGTTATTTCCTGGATGTGACCCTCCTGCTTCCAGGCCCCTTCCCCTCATCCTCTCCAGCTCTCTACCAAGCCACAGCACTTCCTCCTCCAGCCTCCTCAACTGCATACAGATTGGACACCCTCCTAGCCTTCACAATATGTTAATCCAAACTGCCGCCCCACATCCATTACAGATCACTATCCTACCCATGATACTAGTACTAAACAAAAATACAGTTCTATCAATAAGTTTATAACCAGCCCAGTCCCTACTTAAAAATATAGTACCAACTCCAGTAGCAGAGATGCATAAAACACTACTAACTATGATACCATACCATCCATTTGTTTATCAGCAAAATACAGCTTGAGGTGCTACACCTAAGTACAAAACACAGTAGGTTCTATGTGATAATGGTGAAAGACTAAAGGCAATCACCGTTATTGTGAAATCAGAGTGCCGAAAATATTTCTGACACTCTGACATCCCAGCGCACAGGAAAACAGCGTCGGGGACTTACTTTTTAAAGTTTTCTGTGGGGGGCTGTGCCCCACAAGCAAGAACTTCTTCACCCCACCCCATCAAGCATTCTCAACTCCGGGGTATGTCGGGGGTGAAAACATGAAAAATTAAAAGGTTCGGGCTGGGCGCAATAAAATTGCACCAGTGCCCAGATCTGAACCCGGTACCTGACCCACCCTAACCACAGGCCAACCCCCAATGCCACGACATAACTCAGCAACCCACTGCAGCGCCACCCCCTACAGCTCCTCTTTCCCCTCCCAGCCCATGCTTGCCGTGCTCACTCCCCCCCCCCGCATGCATACATATAGGGACATCCTGTTGCCCATTTCGCCTACCCCCACATCCAGTCACCCTCCCCTCCCATCGCAATGAGGGATTCACTGGGGAATGAGTCGCCATTACGGATGGCACCCTTCCCCATGTGCTGTCCTCACAGGTTACCAACACGGTACTGTCTATAAGTTTGTAACGTTTTACCTCCTTGACCTGTGGTACATATCACTGTATAGCATTACAAAGAACAATCCTGCTCTTGCACTCCCTCCCCATCACTTGCACTCCCGTGTTGCACTCCCTCCCCATCACTTCCCTTGAGCCACTGTCTCTCCCCCACAGTGTCCTCATGTTATTTCCTGATTACAAAAATAATCAAAATAAATTTTAACTAATAACAAAGGGGAGAGGGGTGAAACAGTCAAAATCCAATAAACGGTGTAGTAAGATGATAAATAAGGGAAATATGGATGGAGGAAAAATTAAGGGTTTGTTGCTTAATGCTAGAAGTCTGAAAAATAAAATGGATGAGCTGAAATACATAATGTTTAAAGAAAAGATAGACATATGTGGCATTACAGAAACATGGCTTAGAACAGATGATTAGGTCGACGAAATACAAGGATATGACTTTTTTCAAAGTACAAGAAAAGATAGAAATGGGGGTGGAACTGCATTTTATGTGGCTACACGTTTAAGGGCACAACACATAGGTAGGGACAGAAAGAGTTCTTGTAGGCCAGAACAAACTTGGATTAAAATTAAAGGAACACGTAGAGATATTACATTAGGGCTATGCTACCGCTCCCCAAGTTTGAGTGAGGTAGAGAACTCAGCCTTTATGGAATCATTAGAAAATTGAGACATCTGCGGTGATTGCATAGTACTAGGTGATTTTAATTTTCCAAAAATTAATTGTAAAATTGTGTGACTGGCCATCGGAAGAACAAATTCCTGGAATATTGCCTACTAAACAATTTGGAGCAATATATTAAAGAGAACACTAGAGGAGGGATTGTATTAGATCTGGTCTTAAGTAATATGGGGGATGTTTTAGAAGATGTGGCCCTGATACAACCTTTAGGGACCAGTGATCATAATATAATTACATTCGTAATATCAGAAAATACAAGGAAGATGAAAGGAAAAACAACAATAAGGAATTATAGAAAGGCAAACTATCTATGGAAAAGGCAGTCCCTAAGAGAATGGAACTGGAGGCAGAAGCTGAATGATTTACCCCTAGATCAAATGTGGGTAAAAATCCATGAAAAAACTAATGAATTTGTCAAGCAATATGTGCCAGTGGTCCTGAAATATAATGGGAAAGGTAGGATCCCTAGGTGGTTTAACAAAAAAATTCAAATAATGACAAAAGAAGGAAAAGGCTCTTTAAGAATTTAGCCAGCAGCCAGCAGATGCTGCTAGAGGAAAATCTTAAAAGCTTCATTTTGGGCCAAAATCTGGCCAATGGAAAATCAGTGTAATAAATGCTCACAGCCTGAAATAAGATCCCAGACCTGCAAGCAATAATGTCAGAGGCTAAACTGGACATAGTAGCAATTAGTGAGACGTGGTTTACCAGTAACCACACTTGGGAGACTTCAGTACCTGGCTATGTATTGTTCAGAAGAGACCGAGGTGCAAAAGGGGAGGAGTGGCCTGTATGTTAATGAAAATATCAAAGCTACAGAAATTCAGAATACACATAAGGAGCCAGAAGAACTGTGGGTCACCCTGAAACAGGAAATGGGACAGCCATAAGAACTGGGGTTGTCTACAGGCCCCCAGACCAGAGGGAGGACATAGACACATTACTGTTAGAAGATATACAAAACATGACAGCTAAAGGGAGGTTCTGATAATGGGAGACTTCAACATGCCAGATACAGATTGGTCAATACCAGCAGGAACATCTGCCAGAACTAGACTCATAGTGGATTCCCTGCAGGAGGGCCTCAAACAACTGGTACAGCAACCCACAAGAGACAGGGCTATCCTAGATCTAGTACTGACTAACAAAGAAGGGATCACAGATCTCAGGTAGAAGGTCACCTGGGGCCAGTGACCATCACATGGTATGGTTCAATTTGGCTACTACATCTAAATCATCCCATTCCAAGGCAAAAATATGGGACTTCAGAGGAGCTGACTTTGATAAGATGGCCAACAGAGTTAAGCTAGCCCTGGCAAAAGAAACACAGGTGAGGAGGTACAGGCAAAGTGGGCAAGCATTAAGGATACAATACTTGAAGCAACATCCCATTGTGTTAGACAGAAAAGGAAGTGCAAAAAGAAGGAAACCACTTTGGTTCTCAAATACAGTAGCAGAAAAGGTCAGAGCCAAAAGGCTGGCCTTCAGAAAATATAAGGGAACGCAGCAGGATGAAGATAGGGGGCATACCAAACTGCCCTAAGGGAAGCAGGTAAGGCAGTAAGGCAGGCAAAGTCCCAAACTGAGGAAACACTAGCACAAAACAGTAAAAGAAGGTGACAAGACTTTCTATAGATACATTAGTGAAAGGAGAAAAGTCCAGAGGGGGTATATCTAAGCTTAATGGAGAAAAGGGAGCATGTGAGGAGGAGGACCCTGTAAAGGCATCTATCCTAAATAGATACTTTTGCTCAGTATTCACTGGAAGAGAAGGTAGGGCAGGGCCCACAGCTCAGCATCATGGACACAGGGGGAGGAGGTGAGCACTACTCCCTTCACAAAAGAAAGGGTCCTACAAGAGCTTGCTAAGCTCAGGGTGGATAAGGCAATGGGACCTGATGGCATACATCCCAGGGTACTTAAGGAGCTAAAGGAGGAACTAGCAGAGCCATTAGCAGAATTGTTTAGTGAGTCTCTGAGCACAGGAGAGGTCCCAGAAGACTGGAGAAGGGCTCATGTGATCCCACCCACAAGAGTGGCAGCAGGAGGAGGCGGGAACTACAGACCGGTCAGTCTTACCTCAGTAGTGGGCAAGATTATGGAAGCACTCCTTAAGGAAAGGATAGTGCAACACCTGGAATCCATAGGGGCACAGGATCCAAGACAGCATGGGTTTACAAAGGAAGGTCCTGTCAAACTAATCTCATAGATTTCTTTGACTGGGTAACCAGAGTGGTGGACCAAGGGGAGCAGTTGATGTCGCCTACCTTGACTTCACAGCAAAGCTTTGACACACGTTCCACATAGAAGATTGATAAATAAGTTGTGGGTAGGCTCGGGTGGGTCAGAAGTTGGTCAACTGGGTGGCAAACTGGTTGACTGGCAGAAAACAGAGTGGTGGTAAATGGTATACAGTCAGAAGAGATGCAAGTCACAAGTGGGGTACCTCAGGGATCAGTCCTGGGCCAGTCCTATTCAACATCTTCATTAGTGACCCAGCAGATGGACTAGAGGGAAAGGGGTCTTGTCTGTTTGCAGATGACACCAAGATCTGCAACAGAGTAGATGATCCAGATGGGGTGGGCAGAATGAGAAGAGATCTGGATAAACTAGCAGAATGGTCAGAAGAGTGGCAACTGGGATTTAATGCAAAGAAGTGCAAAATCATGCACATAGGGAAGAGAAACCCTGAAGCCACTTATAGGCTGGGAGGAGTTGCTAGCAGTCACAAAGGAAGAAAGAGACTTGGGCATCATCATCACTGATGACCTGAAATCATCCAAGCAGACCTCAAAGTAGGGTAGGTAAGGCTAGGGGGTGTTAGGGTGTATTAGTAGGGGTATCACAAGTCGTAAGAGGGAGGTAATAATCCCTCTGTACAAGACATTGGTTAGCCCCATCTGGAGTACTGCGTGCAGTATTGGAGGCCACACTCTTCACAAGGACATTAACCAAATTGAGAGTCCAGAGAAGGGCAACCAAAATGGTGCAGGGACTGCATCAGAAGACATATGAGGACAGATTAACGGAGCTCAATATGTATACCCTTGAGCAAAGAGGAGAGGGTGATATGATCGAGACATTTAAACACCTTAAGGGCATAAACAAGGTGAAAGAGTCTAACATGTTTAAATATAAGAAAAATAGCAGGACAAGAGGACACAGCATGAGATTAGAGGAGGCCGATTAAGGGGAATGTGAGGAAATTCTTTTTCACAGAAAGGGTGGTAGATGCATGGAATGGCTTACCACAAGAAGTAGTGGCTATGAATACAGTGCAGGGCTTCAAACAGGCATGGGATAGGCATAAGGGAGCAATACAAATGACTATGAATAGATAGGTCACTGACATAGCAAAGGCCGATGGCACATTTATAAGGTAGAAAAAGAAATGGGCAGACTGGATGGGCCTTGCGGTCCTTATCTGCCGTCAACTTCTATGTTTCTATGTTTCATTTATTTTAAGCCAAGGATTTCTGTGTGGGGGTTATCCCTGGATGAACTGGGGACTGCCTAGCAAGGGGCACAGGAAGTAGGAAGTGCCTGAGACACATGAGGCACACAGAGGCTCACTAAACGTTTTTGTGGCACTATTTAAAGGGTCCTCTGCATGTTTGGGTGTCCTTTTAAGGATACCACAAAGTGGTTATACCAGTTGGTTGGACTAAACTTTAGCGAGGGAACCGGAAGTGAGTATACCGCTACTTCCAGTCCCCCCCACTCTATGTTACCTCACACAAGCGAGCATCAGCGAGCCCAGCAAAGGTAACACAGCTAAGGCATCTAGCTGTGTCTGCCATGTCAGCCAGAGAAGAAAGAGGAAGAGTGCAGAAAGCTGTCTAGGTAAGGGTAGCAACATCTTGCAAACATGGACTTAAGCAAACACAGTATTGAAACACCTATGTGGATTCTTTGTAGCAAATGTGGAATGCAGGTCCAACAGACTACTATAACAGATGATACATATAGAAACTGCCACTATATTGTGGAGTTGAAAACCATAGTTGAGAGCCTGCAAAAACAAATTGAAATCTAAACAGGGATAAAAGAAATTGAAATATTTCTACAGAATACAAAATCACTACTGCAACCTGGGGTAACAAAATGGTTATGGAAGATGTTAATAAGGGTCCAATAGATAAAAGAAAAGACAGGTCAGGGGAAGATAGTGACACTGAAATGCTTGAACAAAATGACTGGAGTACTGTGACTCGGGAACCTAGGAAGAGAAGAAGGAATTTTAATTTTCAACTGGAAACGAACAACAGATATAAGATCCTTAGCCCTGTTTCAGTGGCTAACATCAAATGTTAGTCTGAGTAATACTGGAACAGGTAATAACACTGACAGCACAGAGATATTAGAGCAAGCGAATAGAGGAGAAAAGGAGAACTTAAATAAACAATCAGGTAGGCCCCATATACCCCTACAGGAAAGTCTGAATTATAATCAGACAAAAGTTAAAGGTCCAACTGTACCTGTGGGGAAGTGCAAAATCACACTTAAACAGCAAGCCAAATGCACACGGAGTTGTAATCAATAAGCCGTCAACTAATACACTAGACCAGAAGCCTATTACTATAACAAGGTGAGAAAAATAACAAAGGATGAATCAAACAAAGAAGGATGTAGTGGTCATAGGAGACTCAATCTTAAAATTCACTGACAGAATAATATGTAATGGTAGAAAAGAAAATGTGGCAGTACAATGCCTGCCTGGTGCAGGGATTCTTGATGTTAAAAGACTACTCCCAGGTTTTCTTGAAAACTCCAAAGATCCATTAGTTATTGTGCATATCGGGACCAATTTGAACATGCTCACCACTTATACTCTGCTGATGGACTACATTTAAATAGAATAGTTTCCCTTGTGTTGACAGAAAGGATAAATGGAGTGATTAGAAATTATTTAAACTGAAAGGGAGGGCATGGGGGGGAGAATCCACACAGCTTACCCCTACCGATTTAAATAACACAACTGGGAAGTGGAAAGTGCTTCTAATCAATGCTAGAAGCCTGAATAATAAAAAGGAAGAACTTGAGTACATTCTCAAATATTGAAGATATTGCACTTTGTGCGGCAACAGAGACATGGATGCAAAATGAGGGATGGGGATGTGAAATAAGTGGTTATCAACTACACCATAGAGACAGTGTGGACAAGAAAGGTGGCGGTATGGCTCTTTATGTTAAGAATGAGATAAAAGTTTTAGAGCTACAAGAACACTAGGAGCAAGAAATAGAACAATTGTGGGTTGAAGTATTACCCCATAAGGCAGTTAAAATAAAGATTATGGTATGTTATAGGTCCCCCCCTCTCTCACTTCTGATAAAACAGTTGAATTTATTGAAAAACTTGGGGAACTTGATCCCGCTAGAGGTTATTGATACTAGGAGACTTTAATTACCCAGGTATAAACTGGGGCACCAAAACTACCTCTTCAGCCCACGAAGACAAATTTTTTCATATACTTGATACCTTAAGTGTTGATAATTATGCCCTTGAAAACACAAAAGAACACCACTGTCTTGACTTTGTTATTACCAATATGGGTGATCAAGTAAGGAAGTGTAAAACTAGGGCACCATTAATCAGAAGTGACGACAGAATAGTAAAATCTGAGATTATATTAAATAGTAATATACAGCAGAGAGGTAGTACAAAAATAAAATGCTACGATATGGCCTATTTTACTAAAATAAGAAATACAGCAGCCCTATGGGACTGGAAAAAGGAATTTGAAGGACTAGATGCTATACAAATGTGGAATGTTTTCAAAATGAGGTTATGGGGACTAGGAGATATATTCATACCCACCAAACTTAAATATAACAATAGGGGGAAGGTCCCACTGTGGCTAAATAATAGGATATGGAAATTAATCAAAGCCAAAAATAGGGCGTACAAGAAAACCAGAGAGGAGGGGACCATTAACTCCAGGAACAAATATAAAACTAAATTATGAGAGTTAAAGAAGACTACTGTATTAAATTAGCCAAACAGAACTTGGAATCTAAATTAGTTACTAGTGTAAAGGACAATAGAAAGGTGTTCTACAATTATGCGAGCAGCCTGAAGGGCAATAATAATGCCATTGGACCAATCCAGCAGGGCAGCTCAGTGGTTAGTGATTGCCAGCAGCTGGCAAAAACATTTAACGAGTTCTTTGATAGTATCTATCCCAAGGGTGACAAGATAAACCCAAATGGTTTTGGTTCCTTGGATAGTAAAGTGGAAATCTCATTGGAAAAGATATAAAAACTGCTTCTAGCATTGGATCACAACAAATCTCCAGGCTCAGATTACCTTCACCCTAGGTTGCTAAAAGAGTTGACAAACATTATTAGTAAATCCATACAGGTAATAGCCCAAACATCGCTCCAACAGGGGTTAGTTCCAGAAGACTGGATAACAGCTCATGTGATACCAATCCACAAAAAGGGTCCAAATCACTCTGTAGCAACTACAGACCCATTAGCCTCACCTCTATTGTGGGCAAGATAGTGGAAGCCACAATTAAAGATGAGATAGAAGAACATTTAAAAGGGGGAAGGCCATACAGATATACATCAACATGGTTTTTGTAGGGGAAGATCGTGCCTTACTAACCTGCTCCACTTTTTTAACCCTGACAGTTATGCGCTTGACAATAGTATAGCAGTGGACATTTTATACATCGACTTTCAAAAGGCTTTCGATAGCATCTCACACTCTGAGCATATATCCAGTTTAAGAGAGACTGAACTGGATGAGATATTGGTAAGGTGGATTTCAGCTTATTTGACTAAAAGGAAGCAGAGGGTGACTATTAAGGGGCATCTTTTGGGTTGGAGGGAGGTTACCAGTGGAGTTCCACAGGGCTCAGTGCTGGGGCTGGTGCTGTTTAATATACTGATTGCATCCCTTTCATGCATCAACACAGTATGGATGGCAAAATTTGCAGATTATATAAAAATGGGAGCTTTAGTTACTGTACAAATGGAAAGGATGCGAAAATGTTCCAAGATAACATAGATCATTTAGATGAAGGGGCAAGAAGCAAAAAATTGAAATTCAACCTGGACAAGTGCAAGGTAATGCATTTGGGATAAAAATAATCTAGGGTTTAAATATTACATCGAGGGAAATTAACTTGGAATGATTGGGGGTGTACTTGGAGGAGGTGGGAGGTCTGGATAGTCGGCAACATGGGTTTGTGCTAGGTAGATCATGTCAAACCAATCTTATGGAGTTCTACGAATGGGTAACATCAGAACTGGACAGGGGAAAGCCTGTGGCTGTATTATTCTTGGATTTCAGCAAGGCGTTTGACCCCCACAATGGTCTGGTGGAGAAACTGACGGGGTTGGGAATAGGCCCTTTGATGGTCAGATGGATTGAAAACTGGCAAGCTGGATGCACCCAGATAATAGTGGTTGGTGGGGAGCTCTCAAACCCTAGAGAGGTCAGTAGTGGGGTACCGCAGGGCTCGGTCCTGGGTCCAATCCTGTTTAATGCATACATATCAGACATCAGGGAGGGTATAGGATGTGAAATGAGTCTCTTCACTGATGACTCCAAGATGGGAGCAGTAGTTGAGGGGGAAGAGGGGAGGTTGGCCCTGCAAGGGGACCTGGACACCCTGGAAAGCTGGGCTCATATGTGGAAATTAAATTTCAATATCACCAAGTGCAAGGTGTTACATCTGGGTTGGGGAAACCCTAAACACAGGTATACCCTGGGAGGGGAGGCGCTGGAGGCCTCAACAGGGGAAAAAGACCTAGGGTTCATGGTGGGCACGTGTAAATCTAACTGAGCAGTGCAGGAGGCAGCTAGCAAGGCAAACAGGATGTTGGGATGCATCATAGGGGATCACCTCTAGGAGCAGGAAGTGATTCTGCTGCTATACAATGGACTGGTTAGACCACACCTTGAGTACTGTGTACAGTACTGGAGATCACACTTGAAGAGGGACATACAGCTCCTGGAGAGGGTACAGAGGAGGGCAACTAAGATGATACAAGAACTAGGGGATTTGATGTATGAGGGCAGACTTGATGAGCTCTGCCTGTTTTCATTGGAGGAGAGGAGAGACAGGAGGGACATGATTGAGGTCTTCAAGTACCTCAAGGGAATAAATGGGGTAAACATGGAGGGGATCTTTAGACTAAAGCAGGGAGGTATCACCAGAGGGCATGGTTTGAAGTTGGAAGGTGGAAGGGTGAAGGGGAAAAGAGGAGGAGGTTTTTCACTGAGAGGGTGGTGGACCCTTGGAATGCGCTGCCTGAAGAGCTAGTTCAGAGATCCACAGTGAAGGGCTTCAAGAGAGGGTGGGACAGACACAGAAAGCAGATGTATCAGATGATGGCCTGGCCCAGGGGGTTGGGGATGGATGATAGGGGTTTCTGGGACACAAGGGTGGAGGGCCTCGGCACCCAACTAGGGATCTGAGGTTCGAGCAGACTCAATAGACCATAAGGCTTAATCTGCTGGCAATTAGTATGTTAGTATGTTAGAATACCACTTCAGAAAGAGACTTGGGAGTTTTGGTTAACAACAAACTAAGTTCATTGTATCATTGCTCAAATATCATTAGGAAAGGCTATAGCATCCTGGCAGCAGTTAAAAAAAACATTAAGAGTAGGGTTAGAGAAGTGGCGATCCTGCTTTATAAGTCTCTGGTGTGCCCTCATTTGGAGTATTGCTCCCAGTTTTGGGCTCCCCACTGAAAGATCGATGTGAGGAGAATAGATGGGATCCAGCGTCGGGCGACTAAAATCATGGGAAACATCAGTATGCTCTCATATGAGGAGAGACTGGAGCACTTGGGGTTATATTTATTGCAGTACAGAAGGCACAGGGGTGACATGTGCCTTGTATTTAGGGCCCACAAGGATCAGCACTTATGGGAATGTACAGGATTAAAAGCAAGATCTGATACCATACCAACAAGGAGCACTGTAAAAATGTTAAGAGGAGATCACCATTGGACTAACCTAAAAGGGATGTGGTTTTCACACATAGTAGTGTCAGGGTGGAATGCCTTGCCACTGGAAGCAGTAACAGGCAAAACTATGAACCATTTTAAAAAGTTACTAGATGGACATTATGGGTCAGATATTCAAAGGGGTTGCACCTGGTGGAACAGAGTTGTGCCAGCACAAGCACAGAAATGTGCCCTGGTGCAATATTCAAAAGAGGGACTTGTGTAGCACAAGTCCCGATGCGCCGTGGCGGAATGATACTTGTATGCAGTGCATATCCAGGGGGTGTGCCCATGCATATGTGGTGCATCTCAATATATTAAGCCCAGGATGTGCAGCACATATGCTAGTACAACCCTGAGGTGCATCGCATACCTGGGCTCAAAGCTGAGCCTGAAATAAAAGGCTCAAGTTCCAGCCACCCACAGGTGTGCTGCTGTACTGCAATGTGCAACACAGCAGCTGCCAGCCGTGGGTGGCAAACACCCCCCCCAACACCTTGCATAAGCACCCACAGATGTCCCTGGTAGGCTGGTTGTACCCCCCCACCCCACCCATAGCTGCAATCGCTGAACATATATCAAAATATATCCTGGTAGTCCAGTGGTACCCCCTCCCACTCCTTAACAATGATCGCCAAACATAAAAGTAACTTATATCCCTGGTAGTCTAGTGGTACCCCCCTCCCACCCTGTAGCCACAATCACCAAAAATATATCTACAATATATCCCTGGTAGCCTAGTGGTACCCCCTCACCCCGCCCGTAACGCTGATCTCCGGTAAGCCCTACATAAAACATCCCGGGTGGGGGGTCTTGTGTGGGTGCTGCCACTGGACCACCAGGGATGTTTTCATGTAGGGTTTACTGGCGATCGTGGCTACAGGGGGGATGGAGGATACCACTAGACTACCAGGGATATAATGTACTTTTATTGTCGGTGATTGAGGCTACAGGGTGGAAGGGGGGTACCACTAGACTACCACAGACTATGCCACACATTTGTATGGTGATCGCAGCTACGGGGTAGGGGGGTACCTCTAGACCCCCTCTGGCAGCACCACATGCGCATTTTGCTGGTCAGCCCTGCACAACTCATGCAAATGGGGCCATAATGACATGCAAATAGCCCCATTTGCACCTTGTATATATTATGGCTCCATTTGCATACTGCCGGCTGAATATCAGGAATTTGTGCACAGTGTAACTCTGTTGCACTGGTGCAGTTCCCATTCCTGGTATTCAGCCCTGTCAGGGGGAGATGCGCTGGATCATCCTATTTGTACCATGCGAATGACCTGCTATATTCAGAGGAGATGTGCCATGGCTCATCTCCTTTGAACATACCCCATAGTTGTACCAGCGCATCTCTGTTGTGCTGTGCCACCACTTGCACCATTGCCATGCACAATTCTGAATATTGGGGCCTATATGTCTGCCTGGCAGGCAGTCACTTTTTATTGGGCACAGGTCTAAAAAAGACTCATGCTATTGACATATATATATATATATATATATATATAGCTTCCTATGAATGAATCCTATGAATAAGAATTATAAGAGGAATCAGACACAAAATAATATGGAGCATTACAAAATGAAGGTAAAACAATGTAAAACAGTTATCAGGAAAGCAAAAGCAAAAGCAGAATTGAGATTAGCCACCACAAAAAGGGATAACTGTAGGCAAGTCTATTGTTATGTTGGGAGTTTAAGACATACACAAAAGTATATGGTGACAAAGTGGGGGACAGATAAATACAGGAAGAGAAAGAGATAGCTAATATATTTAATAAGTATTTCTTGGAAGCTTTTAAGAGTCAAGAATCTAAAAATGAACAAAAAGAGGGCAGAAGAGTAGACAATTTTCAACAGAAAAATATCATGGGGGGCGTATATAAAAAAAATTAAAAATCTAAAAAAACATAAGTCATGAGTCATAAGTCAAACACATAAGGGTGGAAGACTAGGTTTGCTGGCCAAGGCACCTGGCTTCACCTGAGCTATTTTCTTCTAGGTTGCTTGAAAGGACAGAGCAAGGGTAAGGATTAAGGCTTCTTTTGGCTAGGTAGATTTACTGTGTGTTGTTATTTTTATTTTATACTCACAGGGCTTGTTACTGTTTGTTGCTAACATGTTATTGTTTTATTTTTCTCTGATTCAGATTGTTGTTGCTGGGTATACCTTCTGCTGCATTATTACAGGGTGTGCCTACAGGTGTGTGCTTACAGATTACCACTGTAATCTTCTGATTCAAATTGTCTTTTGCAAGGTATATCTTCTGTTACTGCTTTATTCTTCTCTGTAGCAAAGTGTTTCTTACAGGGTATATCTTCTGTGAAATTATTACAGGTGGTGCTTACATTTTTGTGACTTTTTATCATTAGGCTAAGCAAAATTACTGTTTGCCACCATTTTATTTTATTTTGTTTTTTGCTAAAAGTTTTTTTGTTTGTCTCACAGGTGTTGCAGTCTCCTTCTCACATTGAAGGAGCTAATGGCTTTCCTCACACAGCTCTTCCAGTGGATTAGGTGTGCATCTGGGGTGGAGCTGACAAACTGTCAGTAACATCCAACAGAGGGAAGGGTTAAAAGGTCAGGTTAGTTGATATCTTGGAGGTAGAAGACTAGGATTGCTGGCCAAGGCACCTAGCTTCACCTGAGCTCTTTTCTTCTAGGTTGCTTGAAAGGACATAGCAAAGAACCTTACCAGAGCAAGGATAAGGATTAAGGCTTCTTTTGGCTAGGCAGATTTACTGTGTGTTGTTATTTTTATTTTGTACTCACAGGGATTGTTACTGTTTGTTGCTAACATTTAATTGTTTTATTTTGCCCTGATTCAAATTGTTGTTGCCGGGTATACCTTCTGCTGCATTATTACAGTGTGTGCCTACAGGTGTGTGCCTACAGATTATTGCTGTAATCTTCTGACTCAAATTGTCTTTTGCAAGGTATATCTTCTGTTACTACTTTATTTTTCTCTGTAGCAAAGTGTTTCTTACAGGGTATATCTTCTGTGAAATTATTACAGGTGGTGCTTTACATGTTTTACAGTTTTATCTATCATTAGAATAAGCTTTTAGGGCTACTGCATTTGTGCTAGCCAATTGTTTCTGCTCTAATCTCCTTGTTTATTTTCTGCGTGGTTCTTCTTTCTCGGCAGGGGAAGGGCCAAGCCACCCCCCCCATCCCCAACCACCCCACACTACACTCCTTTTATAGGGTAGCACAGTCATAACATTTCCTCTAGCAAAGCAGGAAGGGGCGGATCAGAGGGGTATCCACACAGTGACCTCATTTACCAGGGGCACTAGTAATTTAACTTCTTATAACAAGTTATAAAAAACAAACAAAACACAAAATCAAACTTTTGCTTTCATTTTCTTCCTTCTAATTACTCTGACCAGGTTATAAACCCAGCAACTTATCTGGAATGGATATCATTAACTGCAGGTACTGCGGAACACTTTTCAGAAGAGCAGTTTTACAGGATTTAGGACACTGTCCTACATGCTGGACCATTGGAGATCTAAGGACTCAGCTCCAGGCAGCATGGGCAGAGATTGCGCACCTCGAATTGCATATTCAAGAGGAAATATATTATAAGAACCACCCGCCATTTCCCCAACATCCAACAGAAGCACCTCGACTACAGTGGGTAGTTGGTCCAGGAGGTTGGCAGGTGGTTAGGAGGGGCAAATCAGGTGCCCCATCACTCTGTGCTCTCCAACATATTACCTCCAAAAAACATATAAACACTACAAACAGGTATCTGCCTCTATCTCTGAAATCAAACAAAGGGGCAGAGGACACTGCAGAGCAAGACACTGCAGCACAGGAGCTAGCACAACAAAACTCGCCCAAAACAGGAATCAAAACAAAGGAAGCAAAAAGGAAATCCATGATTCGAGGAGTTGATACATATCTCCAGCCAGGGGTAATGGCCAGATGTCTCCCAGGTATGTCAGCATGGAGAGACACTGACCACATTGCTAAAATTGTTCAGAAAGCAGGAGAAAACGTTGACATTCTGGTACACATAGGGACTAACGATCTGACCAGTCGGTCAGTTGTGGAGACCAAGGAACACCTGACCAGGCTGGATGACAAACTATCATCCATTTCATCCGGCTTCTCCTTCTATGAGATCCTGTCAGTCTGGGAGAGGGGGACACATAGATGGAAGGTCAGAGAAGGAGAGATAGGGGAGCTAAACATGTGGCTTAAGGACTGGTGCCAGGAAAAAGGACACAAATTTGTAGAGAACTGGCAACAGTTTTGGAAGCGAAAGTTCTTTAAATTTGATGAACTGCATCTGACTAAGGAGGGAGACAGTGCATTGGGGCAGAAGTTTGACATCTTTGCAGAATATTTAAACTAGCAAATGAGGAGAGGGGTGAGGAAACCCCATACGTCGAATGGGAAGAACACCCCTCCCCCTCAGCTAGTGGTCAAACAGGAGTTCAGCATGTTTGCAGTTCATTTGCATCACCAGGTAAGGAAAAGGTCCAGCTCCCCATCATGATGCACGGAAATGCCGCACCTCACAACAACTAACACACAAAAATCTGGCCAATGGAAAATCATGTTACACAAATGCTTGCAGTCTGAAACAAGATTCCAGACCTGCAACAATAATAACAGAGAGCTAAACTGGACATAGTAGCTATTAGCAAGACATGGTTTACCAGTAACCACACTGGGAGACTTCAGTACCTGGCTATGTACTGTTCAGAAGAGACACAAGTAGCAAAAAGGGGGCGTGGAGTGGCCCTTTATGTCAATGAAAATATCAAAGCTACAGAAATTCAGAATGCACATAAGGAGCCAGAAGAACTGTGGGTCACCCTGGAAACAGGAAATGGGACAGCCATGTGAACTGGGGTTGTGTACAGGCCTCCACACCAGTGGGAGGACACAGACACATTACTGTTAGAAGATATACAAACCATGACAGCTAAAGTGGAGGTTCTGATAACGGGAGACTTCAACATGCCAGATACAGATTGGTCAATACCAGCAGGGACATCTGCCATAACTAGACACATGGTGGATTCCCTGCAGGGGGGGGGCTTCAAACAACTGGTACAACAACCCACAAGAGACAGGGCTATCCTTGATCTAGTACTGACTAACAGGAAAAGGAACACAGATATCCAGGTAGAAGGTCACAAGGGTGCCAGTGACCATCACATGGTATGGTTCACTTTGACCACTAGAATAAAATCATCCCATTCCAAGGCAAAAATATGGGACTTCAGAGGAGCTGACTTTGATAAGATGGCCAACAGAGTTAAGCTAGCCCTGGCAAAAGGAAGTACAGGTAAGGGGCTACAGGCAAAGTGGGAAAGCATTAAAGATGCAATACTTGAAGCAACATCCCATTGTGTTAGTGAGAAAAGGAAGTGTAAAAGAAGAAGGAAACCACTTTGGTTCTCAAACACAGTAGCAGAAAAGGTCAGAGCCAAAAGGCTGGCCTTCAGGAAATATAAGGGAACACAGCAGGATGAAGATAGGGAGGCATACCAAAATTCACTAATGGAAGCAGGGAAGGTAGTAAGGCAGGCAAAGGCCCAAACCACGGTAACACTAGCACGAACAGTAAAAGAAGGTGAAAAGACTTTCTATAGATACATTAGTGAAAGGAGAATGTCCAGAGGGGTTATTGCTAAGATCAATGGGGATAAGGGGGCGTGTGAGGAGGAGGACCATGTAAAAGCATCTATCCTAATTAGATACTTCTGCTCAGTATTTACTGAAGAGATAGTAGGGCAGGGCCCACAGCTCAGCATCATGGACACAGGGGGGGAGGGAGGTGTGCACTAGTCCCTTCATAAAAGAAAGGGTCCTACAAGAGCTCAATAAGCTCAGGGTGGACAAGGCAATGGGACCTGATGGCATACAGCTAAGAGTGGAACTAGCAGAGCCATCATCAGAACTGTTTAGTGAGTCTCTGAGCACAGGAGAGGTCCCAGAAGACTGGAGAAGGGCTCTTGTGATCCCACTCCACAAAAGTGGTAGCAAGGAGGAGGCAGGGAACTACAGATCAGTCAGTCTTACTTCAGTAGTGGGCAAGATTATGGAGACACTCCTTATGGAAAGGATAGTGCAACGCCTGGAATCCATAGGAGCACAGGATCCAAGACAGCATGGGTTTACAAAAAGGAAGGTCCTGTCAAACTAATTTCATAGATTTCTTTGACTGGGTAACCAGAGTGGTGGACCAAGGGGGAGCAGTTGATGTCGCCTACCTTGACTTCAGCAAAGCTTTCGATACTGTTCAACATAGAAGATTGATTAATAAGCTGGGTAGGCTCAGGACAGGCAGAAAATAAAGAGTGGTGGTAAATGGTATACAGTCAAAGGAGATGTAAGTCACAAGTGAGGTACCTCAGGGATCAGTCCTGGGGCCGGTCCTCTTCAATATCTTCATCAGTGACATTGCAGATGGACTGGAGGGTAAGGTTTGTCTGTTTGCAGATGACACCAAGATCTGCAACAGAGTAGATGATCCAGATGGGGTGGGCAGAATGAGAAGAGATCTGGATAAACTAGCAAAATGGTCGGAAGAGTGGCAACTGGGGTTTAACGCAAAGAAGTGTAAGATCATGCACATAGGGAAGAGAAACCCTGATTTCAGGTCATCAGTGATGATGACACCCAAATCTCTTACTTCTCTTGTGACTGCCACCTATAGGCTGGGAGGGGAGTCGCTGGCAGTCACAAGGGAAGAAAGAGATTTGGGTGTCATCATCACCGATGACCTAAAATCATCCAAGCAGACCACTAAAGCAGTAAGTAAGGCTAGTGGGATGTTGGGATGTATTAGTAGGGGTATCAACGGAAGACAGAGGTAATAATCCCTCTTTACAAGACACTGGTTAGGCCCCAACTGGAGTACTGGAGGTCACACCTTCACAAGGACATTAACCAAATTGAGGCAGTCCAGAGAAGGGCAACCAAAATGGTGCAGGGATTGCATCAGAAAACATATGAGGCCGATTAACTGAGCTCAATATGTATCCCCTAGAGCAAAGCAGGGAGAGAGGTGATATGATTGAAACATTCAAACACCTTAAGTGCATTAACAAGGTAAAATAGTCTAACGTTTCAATATAAGTAAAATAGCAGGACAAGAGGACACAACATGAGAATAGAAGGAGGCCTATTAAGGGGTAATGTGAGGAAGTTCTTTTTCACAGAAAGGGTGGTGGATGCATGGAACGGCTACCTCAGGAAGTGGGGGATATGAATACAGTGCAGGGCTTCAAACAGGCATGGGATAGGCATAAGGGAGCAATACAGATGAGTATTAATAGATAGGCCATTGACAGAGCAAAGGCCAATGGCACATTCCTAAGGTAGAAAAAGAAATGGGCAGACTGGATGGGCCTTGCAGTCCTTATCTGCCGTCAACTTCTATGTTTCTATGTAAGTCCTGTGGTCCAGATAGGAGTCACCCATTTTTTTTTAAATAAAGTAGCGGAGGAGTTAGCTGGGCCATTAGCACTACTGTTCAATCAGTCCTTGATAAAGGAGGAAGTTTTGAAAGAATGGAAATTGGCACACATCACCCCAATATTAAAGGGGGGGAGTAAGAACTGAGGTGCAAAACTACCACCCTATAAGTATAATTTCAGTAGTAGGTAAAATGATGGAGAGTTTTATAAAAGAGTTTCTAGAGGAAGATATGAGAAGATTGGGGGTGGTAGATATTACACAACATGGTTTCGTACAGGATAGAAACATAGAATTTGATGGCAGGTAAGGACCTCTTGGCCCACCCAGTCTGCACATTTCCCTACCTAATGGATAAGCTGCAGATCCTAGTTAACCAGCAGCCTACTTCTTTCTACCCCAACCCCCTAGAATTGCCTTATGGCTGTCCCATGCATGCTTGAATTCAATCACTGTTTTTGACTCCACAACCTCCTCCGGAAGGAAGTTCCATGCATCCACAACCCTCTCTGTGAAAAATACTTCCTTATATTACCTCTGAGCTGCCCCCCATCTTCAAATTGTGCCCTCTTGTTCTTGCACCTCTTTTTGAAAGATGCTACCCTCTTGGACTTTTTGATTCCTTGAGGTACTTGAGCGTTTCTATCATGTCCCCCTCTCCTTCCTTTCCTCGAGGCTATACATATTAAGCTCCTTTAGTCTCTCTTCATATGTCTTCGTGCAGACCCTGCACAATTTAGTTGCCCTGCTCTGGACAGCTTCCATCTTGTCTATGTCCTTGTAGAGATTGGGTCTCCAGAACTGCACACAGTACTCCAGATGGGGTCTCACCAGCTGTCTGTACAGAGGGATAACAACTTCCTGTTTTTTGCTAGTGATGCCTCTCCCTATGCATCCCAGTATCCCCCCAGCCCTCCTTACTGTCCTCTCACATTGCTTGCCTACCTTTAAGTCATCTGATATGACTATCCCCAGGTCCCGTTCCATTTTTGTTGTTGTTAGTATCTCAGCCCCATTGTGTACTCTTCCCCTGGGTTTTTGTTTCCCAGGTGCATTACCTTGCACTTCTTAGCATTAAATCTAAATCTAGCATAGATCATCTGTGACAAATTTATTAGACCTTTTTGATTCTGTGAGTCTGGCACTTGAGAATAGTATGCCTGTTGATGTGATATACTTAGACTATACAAAGGCATTTGACTCTGTATGCCATGTTAGCTTGCTGGACACCTTGCAAGAGATAGATTTGGACACAGGTTTATTGATATGGATAAGAGGCTGGTTTAGTGATATGAGACAGAGAGTAGCCATCCGGGGACACTTGTCCGACTGGGAGGCAGTGACAAGTGGTGTCCCCCAGGGATTGATCTTGGGACCATCTTGTTCAGAATTTTTGTTTCATCTATGCAAGTCGAAGATGGGGTGTGGCTCTGTAAATATGCAGACAACACAAAAGTGGGGGCTATAGTTAACGACCAGGATGCTGTAAATAGATTTCAAAAACAACTCAATAACTTAGAAAGATAGGCAATTGAACACAGACTGGTCTTTAATGTTACTAAGTGTAAGGTCATGCATTTTGGTGTTAGTAATCCTGGGGCTGAGAACTCTATCAATAATATGCCTGTCAGTAGTGTTGTGAATGAGAAAGACCTGGGGGTTCGGATAACTGACACCCTGAGCTTTGAGAAACATAATAGTGAATGCATGATAAAGCCACTTAGGATTCTGGGAAATATATTAAGAAACTTAAAGAGTAGGAGAGAGGAGGTGTTGTTGCCCCTTTATCATTCCCTTGTGAGACCAGTGCTTGAATATGATGCATGGTCTGCACATCCCAAAGTATGGGTGGTACAAATGCTGTGGAGAGGGTGCAGAGAAAACTGATGAGAACAGTGAAGAGGGTTAAAAATATGGCATATGGGGACAGGCTTAGGGAATTAGGGTTGTATACAACGTCATATCAAAAAATCAGAGGGGACCTGTGTTATGTATACAGAGCTTTTCATGATGAAGTGATTTGGGAAATATCTGGTTTTGCATGCAATGGGACTCTAGACAGGGCCACAAGATTGCATGCCTATCAGTTGAAAGGGGATTTATATAAGACCACAAGATGGGGCAAAGCATGGAAGGCCTTGCCAGAGATGGTGGTGGGGGCCACTAGTATGGAGTCCTTTAAACATCAGTTAGATTTACACATGGGGGATACAAAATTAGAATACATCCACTGTTAGTGGCAAGTCTCCATATGGCTTATTTAGCTAATTTTGACTTGTAATTCCTACCTATGAACCTATGGTGCTCAGTGAAATCCCCACCACTAACACTGCAGCCACAATTCTAACCTCAGATTTCACAGCTTAGTTTTGTTGGGCATGTTTTCTTTGAATAAGTTCCTGTACCAGCCAATTTTTTATTCTGATACACAAATGTCAGTGGTTGAGGGACCTTTCCTGACACTAGAATTCACAACATTTTGTTACTGAAAAGTTTGAAAATTTTTACTCATGATCTCAACTACTATTTATCATACCACCAACACACACACACACAGTTCACATGCACAACTCAGAAAAGTCATACAAGCTTTGAAATTAGGTATTTTCCTTTCAACACTGATGAAGCACATTCTGTATTTATTTTGAATATCTGTTTATCCCCCACCTCAGTGGTCTCTTTGTCCTCCTCTCTTTCAGTTTTCAGGCACCCCTGCTCATCAGTCTCATGGTTCCACCCATTGTGAGCACCAGCCTTAGTGCACCCGGTCATCAGGGTGCCAAGTCAGGATTTTGCCAACCCCTATTTTTGCAGGGGGCTATGCCTCCAGACCCCCCCCCCATGTATAGGGCTGCACCCCACACACACACCCTTTCTTAAAATTCTAACACCGATGGGGACTTCGGGGAGAGGGCACAAATCCCGAAATCGGCAACCTGATGTGCCGGCGCACAATGCTGGTGCTCTAATGGCCAGAAGGGCAGTCTCACAGGTTCTGCTCCAACTCCCATTTAGATCTGCCTGAAGAGCCCCCTACCCCAAACCAATGGGAAAACATCCCCCACAGTGGTCCCCTTGCAAGCAGGTGTGCATAGTTCAGCACTTGTTTTTGTGGACTACCATACAGGAACTAGGTACCGAGAGGTTCAGGTGGTGATGAGGGAGTCAATTATTTATATATTTTTTATTTATTTTAATTTGTTTGCTGGGAGAGGCACACTGAGCTGGGGCTCATTTCCAGGCATGAGCCAGGGGAAAGGGAGTGGGGAGGTTACAATCAAAACAGTTTACACAAATTGTAGTACAAACAGAGGTAGACAATCAGTACAGTACGGTACAGTAGTAACACAGGTAAACACAACGAGAGATATGAAAATCTGACTTGCAACAAAAGATATAGAACTGGTGTACTTTGGAGGTATTTTATAGTACAAATAGAAGCAATAGGCTGTGCATGGTGAGGTAGTAATACCGGTGTACTAATTAAGATTGGGAAAATATAGCGATACATGGAGGTAAAGATAATATAGTGAAGAGGGGAGTTGTAGTAAATGACAGAAAATGGAAGGGGGGGAAAAATTTATAAGGGATAAAGAGACAGTAAAAGTCAGAAACGATTAATCGGGGTAAACTTTCTGGAGGAGGTGAGGGGGAAAAGTAGGAGGGTGAAGGTAAGAGAGGGAGTTGTCCAGTAGGGGAGCGGGAACAAGAAGTGCAAGTCGTTTTGGGGTAAAAAGTGCAATAAGAGACTTGAGAAATGTGAAATTGCTTTTCAAGAGGGAAGATTGCAATTACAAGGACAGGCATTTGCTTGACTAGTTATGCATATCAAAGCACGTTTAAGGAAAGGGGCAGAAGGGGAATGTCTGGCATGGGAGGAAAGGGAGTTCCAGAGTGAGGGTAGTCTTTAAGAAAATGCCGCTGTGCCAGAACCTGAGGATGGCCATGGCAGGGAAAGTGTGTATGTCTCTAAAACGAAGGGGGTATGAGGTCTCAGAGGAGGAAGACAGAAGTGAGGATTGACAGGAGGGTAAGGAACCAGGCCAGACCAGTATTTTGAGATAAAGATCAAGGAGTGGAGTAGGCTTCAATGGCATTATACGCTAGCTGAGGCTGTTTTATCACTAAGTCATGCCTTCCTACCTCTCATTAATGCTACCTGATGCTACACTTTCTTTTTTTTTTTCTTTATTCAAGAGACCCAATGAGAAAAGTTAATTTCCATTGGTGTCTGGCAGTTAACACAAATATTAAAAACAGTAATACAACAATACGAAAGTCAGATAGAAACAATGCAGGCATTCATTTATACATTACATGAATCCATACAGGTTGCACACATCTTAACTCTGTGATTGTCCTGGAACCCAAAGGCAACTTTTCCAAAGCCCTTCGGAAATGGGCGGGTAAGGAGTTTCACATTACAGGGCTCATTTGAGTAAACCCCTGTGTATCTTTTATGATAATCAGTTGGGGGTGGGGGTTTGGACATGTGGTAACCCCTGATGTCAAAGGCTGCCAGAATATGTACAGGCAGCGTGGGTGTTTCCTCCTTCTTGCTCTCTCAGCAGTGCTCCCAACTCCATAGGCAGCGTTACACCAGGGCACATGCCCCGGTCAAAAAATGTACCCTAGTTTATGCTCCAGTGCACTGCCTGAGTCCCTACTGTGGTGCTGCATGTTGCAGCTCAAAAGTTGCTGCCAGCTGCACCTGAGTCCCGAATCATGTCATGACTCTGAGTGCTCCACCGCCTGCGCACCAAACACCAACTCCTGTCCCAAACGCAGCATGAGCTGTGTGGCACTTTTGACTTTAAATTCTGTGATAGACAGTCCCTTGAGTCAGACTTCTGCAACCGTGACACAGATGCGCACTGTGTCAGACGTTGGCACACCAGTACTGCCAATTGACTGTGCTGCTGCTCTAGAGACCATCTGCATTTTGTCACCTCCACCCCCAACAGCCAGCTATTCTGGTGTTCCTCTCTGGTCTGTGTACATTATAATCTCATCTCGCCCTCCAGTGCTCTTGGACACTGGCACAACAGTTGTCATTTGCCAACAGTGAGTGTATTTAGTGTCGGTCTGGTATTACCACGATAGGATCGCAGCAGTGCTGCTGACGAGTCCAAGGACTACCATAGTCAAGAAGTTTATGTTAGAAATCAGATACCGCCTCTCCTGCCACCTGAATCAGGAGCCTCCTGTACCCGCGAAAACCAGCCATATTGCTTGCAGGACAGTCAGAGCCCCAGACCCAGCAGTACAGTCAACCTTAAAAAGATCTGTACTGTGTCTCTGTATGTGCTTTTTTCATAAAAGTCTAGAGCTGGCCAGGTCAGTAATAGGAGACAGCAGCAGCAGCTAGTCGCACTGCCCAGCCAGTGGCTGCAGCAATAGCACAGAGCCAGCCCCTGAAGTAAAAGTCTAGCCAGCAGCAACAACAGTCAAAGAGAGAAGCAGCCTGCAGAACCAGAGAAAGAGTCCTGACTGCTTGTGCCTTCTGATTGCAATAAGTGGCTGGGTTTATTTTATTGAAGGTATTTGTATTTTTTATTTGAAAATGTCTCAGTACCATGGGAAGGGGAGGGACTTGCACAGCCCTCTATCTTCTGGCCCTGCCACTGTGGGTGGGCAATCTTTGGGAGACCAGTTGTGGGAGATGGATGCCTGCTAGAAAGGGGATGGGGGATGGCCCTACTTCTTCTGGTTTGGAAATGTAACATTCATCATTTGTTCAAATACCCCAAGAGGCAGGTGTTCATGAATATGGACACACACTTTCCATTCTGGTTTCTATAGGTGCCCTGACTGCCAACTGTGGTGTCATCCAGTTCCCTGGTAACCAGCAGAAGCTGGAGTCGCCACTGCCAGACTCCACCTTATCAAACCAGGGTTCAGGTGTGCAACACAAACCCAGGTCACTCCTATGTGAGCACAACCAGCGTGCCCATGCCACTAGGCTGGGCTGATAAAGCTTTCTAGTGATGATTGCAAAGATATTCGGTTACCCTGCAATCCCTTCAAAAACGTTGGAGAAGGTGGCACATGAGCCATGTTTCACTTTGGTTACAGCAGAGTACTAAGCAAAACATTTGGAGAATAATCCAGTTGGCTGTACAAGCAAAAACACCAAGAAGTCCAGTTGTCATTCTGTTTTAATTTCATTTCTGTTTTTTTTTTTAGTTAGAAAAAGCTTCTGCTCCCCTTATCAGGCATACCATCAGGGATGAAATTAGATAAAGGTGGTGTTATGTTGTTGGTTATCAGAAACATGCCAAACAGATTTTACTGGGAGCAGAGATGTTGCCATGTATTCATGCCATTACTGATAGGGACACTGAATAGTGAGAATGCTGTGGTTTTCTTTATTTACTCATACAGAAAAATGGCTTTTTTTGAGTGCTGGTGTGGTAAAGATGCTGGTTAGGGCCAGGGAGGACTGAAACACTGGGGTCTAGTCATTTGGGTGGAGGAAGGGGAAGTTTGGGTTGGTGTGTGGATGGGAGGAAGGGTAAAACAATATTTTAATTATAATTGTGCCAGGACAGGGGGTAGAGGCGGGGGCTAGTGGGAGGAAGGGGATGGAGGGGGATTTATTATAAAAAGTATCTAGGAGTCGACAGGGGGGTGGAATTACAGCACAGTGTATAGGGAGAGGGAGTTTATGCTTTTTTTTTTTTTAATAATAGCATGGGTTGGCAAAGTTGGAGAACTCACCAGGGAATCTACATGCTTTGCAAATTGAGAATTTCCCAAATTCACAACATCTTCACCAGAATTTAAACTTCCCAACATCTATACATGGGATTATGAAGCTATAACAAAACCCTATAATGCTGAGGATTGGTAATAGCATTTCACAGCATGTAAAACCCTCCAGGCAGGCCCATCATAGCAAGCACAGGCTTTCTCACAGAACCAACTAAAAAATGTATCGATGCCCACATTGTAGAGGCTAAATGGGCCTACACCAGTTTTGTGTGGAACAGTACAGATATGTTGCAGATGGGGGGGGGGCAGACTAGTTGAGAATGAGTGTCTGTTATTCACCACAGACATACAGTCCCTCTACACCAACATCCCCGCACAGGAGGACATGGAATTTGTTAGGACATAAGTACTAAACAGAAATGTTGAGGTCACAGCACTGGTCACAGAAGTCCAAACTACAACATGGACATTGACAAAAGTTGCTTTATTAAGTTAAAAACAGCATTAAATTAGCATGATAGCAGACACTCACCCCCCCCCCCAAAAAAAATTGCTAACAGTTTTGTCCATCCTCGTGCATGTTTTCAAGGCGTGGCTAACTGCAATGGAGCAGGCAAGTAAATAGTAATACTTATTAAAAGTACATACTTGCATAGAGGCACCCTCATTACTGAAAAGTAGTAGCCAAACACTTAATCTAACCACTAATGCGTGACTATGAAAACTGCTATTTTCAACAAGCTATTCAAACCTATTATAGGCACATCACATAGAATTTATACAATATGTTAAAATATATTTAAGAGAACAGTCCTGAGACATCTAACGTTGACACTGCATATTTCACTCTACACTCTCATACAATGCCCTACTAATACAATACAAAATAAAAAAGCTATCTAAACTCAAAATACCAACAGATACGAACACATGACACAGAATACATATCTTGCTAACAATCATATTTGGGCCAGGATTCACAAAGCTTCGCCCAAGGGCAAACTGGGCTTTATGAATAGCTGGAATTCACAAAGCCCAGTTTGCCCCTCCAAAATGGGTTTGCGTGCAGGCAAAGTAATGAGGGGGGCCACAAAGCAAATGAGGGGGAAGGGACCTGCATATCCATGCAATCTCATTAACTAAGGTTTTGCTCCATGCAAGGGCCTTTGCAAAGAGGACCTTGCAGATGAAAATACTACTGAAAAAAAACCTGGTGGTAATCCACACAACCCTAGTGGTTGGCAGAGGTACTGTGATCCCCCACCCAGTCCCCGATCACCCACCCTATATAGTAACATACTTTTCCATAGGGTAATGCTCCTTCAAGGTCCCCGATCTCCTGATCTACTATCTGTTAATGGAAAAACTAGCTTTCCAGAGTGTAGAGTCCCTTCTCGGTCCACGATCTTCTGATCTCCAACCTGAGGAGGTTGTGGGGTCAAAAACAGTGGGGGAATTCAAGAATGCATGGGACAGATATAAGGCAATTAGAGTGGGTGGTAGGAGGTGGTAGGCTGTTGGTTAACTAGGATCTGCAGCTTATCCAATAAGTAGGGAAATGGGCAGACTTGGTGGGCCAAGCAGTCCCTATCTACCATCAAAGTCTATGTTTCTATGTTAATACTAAACATACGAACATACGAAATTTGCCAGCAGATAAAGGCCTAGAGGTCTATCAAGTCTGCTCGAATGTGCAGCTAGCACCCCTTATTCTGCAGCTGCCCTTCCCTTCCACCCTTCCCCTTCATTAACCCTCCCCCTTGTCCTGTCCCATCCTCGTTTGAAGCAGTCCACTGTTCTACTGCATACCACTTCTGCAGGTAAACATTCCACCCAGCCACCACCCTCTCTGTAAAAAAGTGTCTCCTCATCTCCCTCCTGAACCTTCCTCGCTCCAGTCTCATATCATGGCCCCTGGTGGCCCTCCCTTCCCTTACTTTGAACAGCCCCTCTGTACCTGTCTTGTTTATTCCTTTCATGTATTTAAAGGTTTCAATCATGTCCCCCCTGTCTCTCCTCTCCTCCAGTGAGTACATGTTCAACTCCTTCAACCTCCTCTCATATGATAAGTCCCCCAGACCCTTGATCATCTTTGTGGCCCTGCGCTGCACTCCCTCCAGTAACTTAATGTCCCTCTTCGAATCTGGACGCCAGAACTGCATGCAGTACTCCAGGTGTGGTCTAATTAATGACCTATACAGTGGCAGAATCACCTCCTCCCTCCTCGAGGATATACCCCTGCAATACAACCCAGCATTTTGTTGGCCTTTGCAGCTGCCTTCCTACACTGTGCCGAGGTTGTTCATTGACCCTGTGATGAGCACACCCAGATCCTTCTCCTCCTCTGTCTGGGCTAGCTGCACTCCCCTAGCTGGTAAGTCCTCCTTGGGTTCTTCATCCCAAAATGCATCACCTTGCACTTTTGGCATTAAAGCCCAGTTGCCAGGTGCCTGACCAGGTTTCAAGCTTTGTCAGATCATCCTGCAACCCCTGCCATCCCCTAGGTCATCCACCACCGCGCCAACCTTGGTATCATCAGCAAACAGACTGATCTTGCTCTTGATGTCCCATGATATGTCTGCAATGAATATCCCAAACAACACTGGTCCCAACACCGGGCCCTGTGGGACACCGCTCGTCACTGCCCTTGGGTGTGAGGCTCCCACCCACCACCACCCTCTGTTGCCTTCCCTGCAGCCAGTTTCCTACCCATCTCACCAGCATTGCACCTGCCCTGTGCCTACTAACTTCCTTCCCAGCGCCTTCCATGTGGCACTGAGTCGAATGCCTTACTGAAGTCCAGATACAGGACATCCACTGCATGTCCCCTGTCCAGTTGCCTAGTTACCCAGTCATAGAACCCGACCATGTTGGTTTGGCAGGATCAGCCACGTATGAAGCCATGTTGTCTGCTGTCCTGTAGTCCTTTGGCCTCTAAGAGGGCCACCAGCCTCTCCTTCAGGATAGTCTCCATTAGCTTACCCACGATGGATGTGAGGCTCACTGGTCTGTAGTTTCCCGGTTCATCCTTGGGGCCACTTGTGGAGGGGCACCACATGAGCCATCCTCCAGTCCTGAGGTACACACCCCGAATGTAGTGAGGCATTAAATAGGTCTGCCAAAGGTCCTGCCAGGACCTCTGCCAGCTCCTTCAGTACCCTGGGGTGGATGCCATCTGGGCCTGGTGCCTTGTCCACCCTCAGTGCCTTCAAACCCTCTCGAACGCTGCCCTCCATGATTTCCCCATCTGTCACCACTTCCCCCCCTGCGTCTGCCATTTCACCCATCTTGGGTGTCACCCCCCTCTTCTCTTTAGTAAATACTGAGCAGAAGTACTCATTTAGTGCTTCCGCCTTATCGTACCCTGCTTCCACCCAACCCCCCTCCTTCCTAATCCTTACTATGTGGTCCTTACAGCTGATTTTCTCCCTGATGTACTTAAAGAAGTCCTTCTCCCCCTTCTTAATGCCTTGTGCCAGCCTGAGTTCCGTAGATGCTTTGGCTCCCCTTACTGCCCTTGTCACCTCCTTCGATTCTGTCAAGTACTCCTCTCTGTCCTCCCCCCTCCCTGTTTTCTTGTATTTCCTAAAGGCAGCTCTTTTCCTCCTTACCTTTTCCATGACCTCCTTGCTCAACCAGCTCGGTTTCTTAGCCCTAGCCATCTTGCTCTGGGCTTTGCAGCAGGTTTTGGTTGCCTCCACTATCCCCAACTTTAGAGCTCCCATCTCTGGTTAGTATCCATACTAGATTGAATTCTGGCCAGTGCCCTTTTACCACTTCCCCATCCTCCCAAAGTCAGCCCTCCTGAAGTCCAGCACTCTTGTGCCAGATTCCCTCCTTCCTTGCCCATATCCAATGTGAGCCATACTGAGTGGTGGTCACTCCCTGACAGCGGTTCCTCCACTGTAAGTTCTCTCACAAAGTCCCCATTTGCCAGCACAAGGTCAAGGGTATTCCCTAACCTGGTTGGTTCACTGACCATTTGCAGCAGGAAGCTGTCCTGGAGGCATCAGCAGTACCTGCTCCCTTCTGTTCCTGGTTGTTGGGGTGCTCAGTCCTCCTGGCGTGTTGAGAGTCCCCACAATCACCACACTACCCTTCAGGTCCTCCTGATCTGTCCTGCTAGTTCCCTGTCTAACTCCTCCATCTGAGATGGTGGCCGTACCACTCCCATTCTAAGACTCCTATTCTTGGAATCCTGGTTTGCACCAAAGTGACTCTGTACTACCTCCTCCCCTTCCTCCCTTACACACTTCAGTCCTTCCTTCACATATAGTGCCACCCCTCCTTTCCCAGTCACCCTGTCCCTACGAAATAACCTGTACCCTGGTACAGACAGGTCCCAGTCATTATATTGGGTGGCCCATGTTTCCGTGATGGCTGCAATGTCCACCTCTCCCTCTGCCATGAGAACCCAACTCTGCAGTTTTCTCCCAAGGCTCCTAGCATTAGGGTAACCACCTTCCACCCTTTCCCCTCCTCCCATCCTGCCCTCCTTTCCTAGCATCACCAATAGTACTTGCCATTTGTCCTTTGTCACTGTTATGGGGGGTAAGCTCATATGATTTCCCAACCTGTGGTCTCTGCATATCTCTTCCCCAACTGCCACCCCCACTCCTAGTTTAAACTCCCAACTTCCTCTATATATTCTTCCATCCTCTGCTTCAACACTTTCTTTCCTTCCTCACTCAAGTGTAGTCTGTCCTTGGCATAGAGACTACTGTCCTCCCAGGTCCCTCCCCACCCCCAACAGCCCATACCCTTTAGCACAACACCAGGTTCTTAGCCATCTGTTAAATTCCTCTATTCTCAGATTTCTTGTTGTGCTTGCCTTTGGCACCGGAAGTATCTCGAAAAAGTTACTGATCTTCCTGCCCTCACATAATTGTGCTAGTTCCTCAACCCTCCTCTGGACTATATCCACTGTCTTGTCAGCCAGGTCGTTTGTCCCAAGATGTATAATTAAATGAGGCTTGTCCCTACCCCTTCTAGCATATTTCAGAACAGACTGTCCCACCCTTTCCGCTGTCATTCCTGGCATGGCCTCCACCCAAATGTGACTATGCCTCTCCGCATTGCTACCCCACCTAACTCCTCTTAGTATTGAGTCCCCCAGCACTAAGAATATAAAGAACATAAAAATATGTTTCCATAGTGTAAGGTCCCTCCCCGGTTCCCGATCTGCTAAACTCCCACCCGTTAATGAAAAAAATAATTTTCCGTAGTGTAGGGTCCCTCCCCAGTCCCTGATCTCCTGATCTCCCATCTGTTAATGAAAATAATACGTTTCCATAGTGTACGGTCCCTCCCCATTCCTCGATCACCTATCTCCCACCTGTTAATAAAAATAATATTTTTCCATAGTATAGGGTCCCTCCCCATTTCCCGATCTCCCACCCGGTATGAAAAGAATATATTTCCATAGTGTTTTGGTCCCTCTCCAGTCACGGATCTCATAACAAAGAATATGTTTCCATAGTGTACTGTCCCACCCTGGTGCCTGATCTGCCACCCAATATTGTTAAACCCATTTCTACAGTGTAGTGTCCCCCCTCCCATCACCAATTGCTGTCCCCATAAAGACATATGACCAGTCCACGGTAGTCTAGTGGACCCCCAACCCCCTCCCTCCGGTAATCACATTCTACCTTGATCCCCCTCCCAGCACCGGTGCCAATCGCGAGCAGTACAGCCCTCCTCACACCTCCACGGCTGCCCATTGACTGAACTGTCAATGGCGCATACAGTACACACTACAAGCCCACTGGATGACACTGTCAGAGATCAGTAATGGGGGGGCACTACACTATGGAAAGAGATTTAACAATATTGGGTGGGAGACCGGGCACTGGGGTGGGACACTACACCATAGAAATATATTATTTTTCATATCAGGTGGGAGATCGGGCAAGGGGGAGGAACCCTACACCACAGAAAAATATTATTTTCATTAACGGGTGGGAGGTCAGCAGCTCGGGGACAGGTGAGAGACCCTACACTATGGAAAAATATTATTTTCATTAACAGGTGGGAGATCAGCAGCTCAGGGACTGGTGAAGGACCCTACACTATGGAAAAATATTATTTTCATTAACGGGTGGGAGATCAGCAGCTCGGGGACAGGTGAGAGACCCTATACTATGGAAAAATATTATTTTCATTAACGGTCGGGAGATCAGCAGCTTGGGGACCGGTGTGGGAGCTTACACTATGGAAAATTATTTTTTTCATAAATGGGTGGGAGTTCAGGAGATTGGGGACTGGGGAGAAACCGTACACTATGGAATAAGTTATTCTTAACATCAGGTCCGTGATTGGGCTGGGGGAGGGCACTGCTAGACTATGGGGGAATGCAGCTGTGTGGGGCTTGGGCTGGTGAGGGGCTGCACAGCGCCACACTAATGGCATGAAAATGAACCCATAATGGGCATGCTAATGGCCACTAGCACCTTGTATGCCCAGTGAGCTCATTTGCATGACTCCTTTCATGAATAGCACTTTAGCACCTGAGTGCTCTCGGCTGCAGGCTGTTTTTTTGGGCTGGTGGTGGGGGCAGCACTATTGGGTATTTCACAGCTTTACCTGGGTTCGTGCTGCCCCTGCCAGCCACTATTCACACCCAGCTATGAATAGCTCCATTGCCCACCAGCGCAGCCAGGAAGTGCAGCAACCTTTTGCTCGCACTTTGATTCTTTTTGTGAATCTTGGCCCTAGTGTTTTATAGACAATCCATCATAACAGTAAATATTAGATGTTTAGTTTTACAAAACCACAAGCATTATGAACAAGAATACAGCTTACTTTAAAAATGGCACTAACATGAAAGAATCAAGCCCCAGATAACTGTGTGAATTGAGGCAGTACTGCCAAAAGCTTTCCCTCCATAACAAATTAATCGCCCCCCCCCCATTCCCCAAGTCCATGTCTCCAATTCCTTGAATTTAAAACAATGTCCTACACCGTTTAAGCCATATACATGGCTAATGCATTGGAACTGTCTCTTTTTTGTATTGAATTAAGATGCTCGGATATTCGTATTTTAAAATTTATTCTTTCCAAAATAAAATGAGGAACATGTACACATAGTTACATACACCAGATTCTCACTGTTACAGTTAAGAAACTGCTTGATTTTGTAGCACTCTCCTGTTACAGGCTGAACAAATGAATCTCACATCTGAACTGATGGGCAGAAAGAGCAAGTCCCACATCTGTGAGTACCATTTGGGGGGGGGGGACAATACTTCTTTTTTCAGTCCAAGATAGGCTGTGTACCACTTGATCTGCAAAGTTCTTGCTTTGTTTGAATACCTTCTGGGGCTTTTCTTCAGTGAAGTTGTTTAATTTGGGTTCAGTACGCAAGATGTGCCAGTTCTTCTTGATTAATTGATTTTATCAAACCACTCTGAGGAGTAAAAGTAGTAAAAAATATAAGTTGATTGCTACGACTATTATTTTTCATTTGTTTCCTATATAATTATTCTCTTGATATTGCTTCTACTTTATTTACAGCTGTCTCAATACATGCATTATTATATACCATTTAATAAAGCACCTTTGTGTATCTTTCATGCCTGTCTCACTATCTGCATTAGAAGTATTTCTTTTTAGATGCATGCATTTACTCAGGGTACAGTCTCAATAGTATGACAAGGATGACAACTTTCAAATATCAGAATGGAATTACAATCAGTAGCTTTTATAAATAAAGAAGTACATACCCCTCCATTGTTGTCTTTTGACAGTCTTTAGTGCTAGAAAGTTTGCAGCCAATTTATTCCATGAAACTGTAATTTTCATGTTAATCACACACCTCTTTTTTACTGCTGGTAGGCTTAGTCACAAGGCAACTACCACAACAGCAATGGGCATTACCCCTAGCATTAGGGTGATCCCTGGCTTGGGCATCTAGGAAACGGGGGGAAGGTACGAAAGTAACATTTCTATTTTATCCCAGGTTGGAGAGAGAGGTACCAGGGTATGGTGTGTCATCTATATGTGGGGGCCCCAAGAACATCACACAGGTCACTCAAAGATATCTGAATTTTAAACCAGTGCTTATTGTGGGGATTGCCATGCACTTCTTCAAACATACCCAAGGTGACACTTAGTTAACACCTTATAAACTTTTCCTCTTTCGTAATCAGTAGATCCCTTTGCAACCATGAGTGAGGGGCTGCTCACTCTGGGAAAAGCTAGACTCTCTGCCATTACACTTAGGAAATACTGGATTCTCCAGCCACATTGGGCTGCAAGAGACATCCACACATTTAGAACATAACAGCACATTTTTGTGGTGAAAAAGGTTCTGAGTACCTGTAATCTTGCCAACACAGGGCACATACAAAGCACCAGCCAACCCACAGTCTATCATCAAATGAACCTTGTACTCATGGCTTGGTATTCCTTTCAAGGCATTTGAAAGAACACTAAATCCACAGTTCTCTCGCAAAACCACAGCTTCTGTTAGTTAAAAGTCCATTGTCTCTACTTTCTGGGCAGTTCTGACAGTGTTTCAGGGATTTGCTCCAAAGTATGGACTACAATACTAGACTCCAGAAAACCGGTATATACTCACTTAAACTAAGAAGAACCAGGGGTGATCTCCTACAGTTATATAACATTCTTCAATCACCTGTCTTGATGCAACAATATGGTATAACATACTCCACTAGAAAAATAGTGGCAATATTACACAATAAACAATTGGAAGTTAAAAGAGCAAATAATAACAAAAGGCACAATTTTTTCTCTATTAGAGCACGCAGGTTATGGAATACACTTCCACAAGATATAGTAGATTCACTTAACTTTACAATCTTTAAGAATAAACTTGATAAATGGCTACTTAACTAAAATTGGGTTAATGTTCCACACATGTGGAGGACAATCTCGATGGGCAATTGCCTTCTTTTTTCCACTAAATCAAGTAAACCAAGCAAGTAAACCAAGTGTCCAGTGAATTTTCAGTCCCATTCCACATTTTTGTGTGAAATATTCGCCCCACTAGGGCTCCAAAGGGTCTAGTAGCCACCATGTCCCAGGAAACTGGCTGCTGGTTACTGAACTAGGGTGAGAAAATAACCAAAGAGGGTCCTTCCTTCAGACAAGAGTGCCAGCAGGCAGCTCTTGCTTTCAGAACTCTCACCGAACTGCTGCAGGCAGCACAATACAGTGGCTTATGCTGCTGTGAGAGTTCCAGATTCCATTCCCTTATCCTCTGCTCAGCAGAGCTAGGCAAATGATGATATAATGTTTTGAAGAGAGTTTTAAACCCTCTGAGACTGCCCAGACTCATTCCTGGTTTAAAACTGATGGGATTCTAGTAACTCCAGGGACTGGCTGGCTAGATTCACATTGCAATTTGATGGCTGTAAGAAATGTACAAAGCCTTGGACATCACTAGGGACCTCCTCCACACCATGAAAACATTGTCAACATAACAAAAAAATAATACTGACTTTTGAAAAAAATTGATTTACTTCGGGTGACAGTGTTGTTTGTCATTTTCATTGTGCTAAGTACAAACTCGCATAATTGGTGATGTATACAAGTTACATTGATTATCTCTTCTTGGTTTAGCATGGGTCTGTTGAACAGCTCAAAAGTTTTGTAAATTATTCTGAGCTTACAAACTCAAATTTGAAGTTTACGGTTAGATGGGATAAGTATAAGATCAATTTCTTGTATCTGTGCATATACAAGATTGTAGGGAGGAAATTGGCAACAGAACTTTATAGGAAAAACTCCAACACAATTCTTTCCTGCATTTTGATAGGTGACCCATACCATATCCTGGAAAATATCCTGAAAAGTCTATACATCAGAATACACCACAACTGTTCCAAAGATAGTAAATTTGAAATCAGAGCATCTGAATTGGGCAACCATTTCTTAGAAAGAGGATATAGTAATAACTGTTGACAGTACCTAGAGGAGAGAAATTGGCCAGAAATAGGAGCAGTGGATCCCTTTTACAACCCAGATCTCAAAATAGGAAGCCATCATCTGCCTCAGGGGAAAACAGAAACAAATTAATTTCTAACTGAATTCAGTTCTTTGTCCTACCGAGTTAAGGACATAGCATTTATTAGAGCAATGGGTAAAGGAGAAACCAAGAATGGTATTTAAGAGGGGTAGAAACCTTGGTGGCAGACTGGTACACAGCTACAATGGAGGTGGCGGAAAATACAGACATATGAACATACGAAAACACCAGCAGAAGCAGGCCTCATGGTCCATCGAGTCTGCTCGATTGTGCAGCTAGCCCCTCAACTTATAGCTGCCCCACTCTCCCCATCCATCTTCATCATAACACTCCCCCTCACCCTGTCCCAACCCCTCTTAAAGCCACCCACCATTCTACAGGACACCACCCTCTCGGGTAGAGCATTCCACCTGTCCACCACCCTTTCCATGAAAAAATGTCTCCTGATCTCCTGATCTCCCTCCTGAATCTTCTCCTCTCCAAACTCAACTGATGCCCTCTCGTATCCCTCCCTATTCTAAGCTGGAAAATCCCTTCTGTATTAACCTTATTTATCCCCATAAGGTATTTAAAGGTTTCAATCATATCCCCCCTATCCCTCCTCTCCTCCAGTGAGTACAAGTTCAGCTTAGCTAATCTATTCTCATAGGACTTCCCCCAAATCCCTGGATCATCTTTGTTGCCCTACATTGCACCACCTCCACAACTTGATGTCCTTCTTAGGAACGGGTGCCAGTACTGCATGCAGTACTCCAGGTGAGGCCTGACCAGAGACCTGTACAAGGGAAGGATCACCTCCCTATTCCTGGAGGAGATTCTCCTTGCTATACACCCTAGCATCCTATTGGCCTTTGCCACCACCTTCCTGCACTGAGCTGAGTTGTTCATGTTGCCTGTTATAAGCAGCCCCAGATCCTTTTCCTCCTTGTTACTTTCTAGCTGCATCCCTACCAGCTGATAGCTCCTTCCCTGGTTATTGACTCTGAAATGCAGTACCTTGCACTTCTTGGCATTGAACCCCAGCTGACATGTTGCTGACTACTCCTGTAGTTTGTTCAGGTCCTCCTGCAGCCCCTTCCACCTTTCAATGTCATCTACCACAGCTCCCATCTTCATATCACCACTGAACAGATTGATCTTACTCCAGACCCCATGTGAGATATCAGCTATGAATATCCCAAACAACACCGGTCCCAGTACCAATCCCTGTAGCACCCTGTTCTTCACTTCCCTTGGTGATGAGAGTTCCCCCACACCACCACCCTCTGCTGCCTTCCATTCGGCCAGTTGATGATCCATTTGACCATCTCTGTTCGCACCTCTATGTATTCCAGCTTCCCCTCCAGCCTCCCATGTGGCATGGAATCAAAGGCCTTGCTGAAGTCAAAGTACAGGACATCCACCACATGGCCCCAGTCCAGTTCCCTGGTCAGCCAGTAATAATACTCAATTAGATTTGTCTGGCAGGATCTGCCAGAGACAAACCCATGTTGATGACCATCCTGGAGACTACTGTTCTCCAAGAAGGTCACCAGCCTCTACTTTAGAATTGTCTCCATAAGCTTCCCTACAATCAATGTGAGGCTCACTGGCCTGTAGTTGCCTGGCTCATCCCAGGAGCCACTTTTGTGAATGGGCACCACATGGGTAATCCTTCAGTGTTGTGGTATGCATCCTGTGTCCAGGAAGTTATTGAACAGGTCAGTCAGCAGCTCTGCCAGGATCCCCACTAGCTCACTAAGCACCCTAGGGTGAGTGCCATCTGGTCCTGGTGCCTTGTTCACCCTTAATGCCCTCAATCCATCCAGAACCCTGTCTTCTGCAATCCCTATGTCAGTCACCCCCTCCCCTACCCATTCTACCCCCATTGGGGTATCTGTCCCCCTTTCTTCTTCATAGACACAGAACAGAAGTGTTCATTTAATACCTCTGCCTGACCCCCCCAGTCTGTACAAACACCCTCTTCACCAAGGCCTCCTTTCTGAATGGCATACATCTGTGTGGCAATTGTGTACCCTGCAATTCATAAAAAGGAGTAACTTTTTCCTATATCCAACAACAGGATAAAAGTATTACATTCATGAATTCTTAACCTTTAGTACCAAGCAGTCATTGACCAGCTAGAGTCAAAGGTCACAAACTAGTGTAGGGTTAGGGTAGACTAGCTGGGCCTGGCGGTTCTTATCTGCTGACAATTTCTATCTTTCTATGAGTTGTTTACCTGGCAACCTGCTGCTGCTGTAAATGATTCTATATAGGTAAGACAACTGGGAAGCTGGAAACCAGGAGAGGGAAGCACCTTTGTGCTGTTAACATGGAAGGCAAAGAAAGTGCCCTACCCCAACACATAAAAAGGTAGAGCAGATGCTACCCTTTTTTCTTTCAGGGCATCGAAACAGTATTGTTCAGCCAAATCCAAGTGGTGGCATTGTGGATCACTGTCTACTTAAAAGGGGAAGCTTTTGGACAGTACAAAATGGAAGCAAGTGTGCACCTGGGTTAAATGATAAATTTCATGTCACTGCATGTCTTAAAGTGTGTTCTCTGCAAATATTTTTTCTGCCAGCATGGCATTAATGTACACTGTGATGCTGCTGTCTCCCAAACATAGACATGTTGAGATGCATAGTTTGACTTGATTGTAGTTTTTAATCTTGATTGAATTCTAAACAAATATCTATGTGTGCTGTATTTACTGAGCCTTATTAGGGCAGTTTAATCTTAATGTCAATGGGGGAGAGAACATAAAATACATTACTAATGCAGTGCAGGCAAAGACCAATAAACAAGGAACATTAAGGGGGTACAAAGAGTGGAAGGTCATGTGCACAAATGCCCACAGTCTGGGAAACAAAATCCCAGACCTAATGGCACTGATGGCAGTCACAAACCTGGACATTGTGGCTATTACGGAGACATTGTACACAGGGAACCATAACTGGGATGCAGCCTTACCAGGGTATACACTTTTTAGAAAGGATAGGGAGGGGAAGAGAGGAGGAGGGGTTGCTATGTATGTGAAGGAAGGGATTAAAGCTATGGAGGCTCAAGGATCCGGGGAAGAAGCAGAGGCATTGTGGGTCACTCTGTAGTCAGGAAACAAAATAACCATCCGTGCTGGAGAAGTTTACAGGCCTCCCATGCAGGGAGAGTATATAGATCTATTATTAGTGGAGGCCATCCATCATATGGTGACCAAAGGGGAAGTAGTACTAATAGGTGACTTCAACATGCCAGATGCAGATTGGAATACCCAGACTGCAAGTACATCAAGAAGCAGGGACCTCATGTCTGCCATGTATGGGGCAAACCTAAGGCAGATTGTGGTTGAGCCCACCAGGGAGGGGGCTGTACTGAACTTAGTGCTGACAAACAGGGAAAGAATCATGGATGTTGAGATGGGCAGTCCCCTTGGTACCAGAGACCACAGAACTGTGTGGTTTAGAATCAACACATTGGCAGAAGAAAGCCATACAAAGATTAAGGTCCTAGATTTCCAGAAGGACAACTTCATGGAGTTGGGAGAATGGCTCAAAATTGCCCTGGTAGCAGAAGATACGGGGGGAGGGGTAGAAAAACAGTGTCTTAGACTCAAGAGATCCACAGAAGGAGTGACAAGTCAATGTGTCAGACTGCTTAGCAAAAGCAAAAGAAAGAAGCAACCACTGTGGTTCTCTAAGTCAGTAGCCGAGAAAGTGCAAGAAAAAAGTAAGGCATTCAGGAAATACAAAGCAACACAGAAAGAAGAAGACAGAGTGGAATATCTTGAGAAACAGAGAGAAGCTGGGAAAGCTGTCAGAGGGGCTAAGGCAAGAACGGAGGAAGGAATAGCACAGGCTATTAAGAGGGGAGACAAAACCTTTTCCATTACATTAGTGAGAGGAAGAAGACCAGAAATGGTATTGTTAGGCTAAAGGAGGGAGAGAGGCGGGTGGTGGGTGGAGGATGACCTTGAAAAGCTGATGCTGAACACGTATTTTTGCTCAGTATTTACCAATAAAGAGGCAGGGGAGGGGCCAAGACTCACAAGGAAATGTTTACAGGGGGGAGAGGTGGACACCAGCCCATTTACAGTGGATAGAGTCTTGGAGGTACTAGGTAAAGACAGACAAGGCAATGGGGCCAGATGGGATTCACCCTAGAGTTTTGAAGGAACTCAGAGAAGTCCTAGCAGATCTGCTGACAACCCTTTTCAACCAATCACTAGAGATGGGGAAGGTACCTGGGAACATGGAGGAGGGCAGAGGTGGTCCCCCTGCACAAGAGTGGAAGTAGAGAGGAGGCAGGCAATTATAGACCTGTAAGGCTGATCTCAGTGGTGGGAAGCTGATGGAGTCCCTGCTTAAGGAGAAGGTAGTGAAGTTCCTGGAGTCAAGCGGTGCAAAAGACCCAAGGCAACATGGATTCACTGAGGGAAGGTCCTGTCAGACTAATTTTATTGATTTCTTTGACTGAGTGACCAGGGTGGTGGATTAGGGAGGGGCAGTGGATGTGTCCTACCTGGATTTCAGCAAGGCCTTCAACACTGTTCCTCATAGAAGGTTGCTTAACAAATTGGGGAATCTGGGTGTGGGCTCTAAAGTAGTAAAATGGGTTGCAAACTGGCTAAAAGGCAGGACCCAGAGGATGGTAGTAAATGGCATAAAATCTGAAGAGGTGGAGGTGACCAGCGGGGTGCTAAAGGGATCGGTGCTGGGTCCAGTCCTATTCAATGTCTTCATAAGCGACATTGCAGAGGGACTGGAAGGTCAAGTATGCCTGTTCGCAGATGACAGCAAGATATGTAACAGAGTTGACACACAGAGGGGCTAGATAATATGAGAAACTACCTAAGACCACTTGAGGAATTGTCAAGGGTTTGGCAATTGGGTTTCAATGCTAAGAAATGCAAGATAATGCACCTGGAACACAGAAACCCAAGTGAAGAATACAGGATGGGGGGGACAGGTTCTAGCCCCTTCAAGTCAGGAGATAGACCTGGGGGTTATCATATCCAATAACCTGAACTCATCCAAACAATGCAAAAAGGCAGTGAGGAAGGCAAACAGAATGCTGGTGTGCATAGGAAGGGGCATAACCAGTAGGAAGAGTGAAGTGGTGATGCCACTGTATAGATCATTGGTGAGGCCTCATCTGGAATACTGTGTCCAATTCTGGAGACTGCATCTCAGGAAGTACATAGAAAGAATGGAAGCAGTCCAGAGAAAAGCTACAAAAATGATACATGCACTGCACCACAAGCCTCATGAGGAAAGACTCAAGGAACTTAACATCTGTTCACTGGAAGAGAGAAGGGAGAGAGGGGATATGATAGAGGCTTTCAAATACCATAGAGGAATGAACAGGGTACAGGAGGGGAGCATATTTCAGAGAAGAAAGTGCATAAGGACAAGGGGACATAACGTGAGGCTGGAGGGAGGGAGGCTTAGGAGGAATACTAGAAAGTATTTTTTCACAGAGAGGGTGGTGGATCCATGGAACAGCCTACCCGCGGAGGTGGTGGAAGCAAAAACAGTACGGGAATTCAAAAGTGTATGGGATAATCATAAAGGCACCCTGCTGTACAGAAGAGTGGGGGAAAGGCAGTCCAGATAAGAGTAGGGATTGATAAACCAAGTAGGGAAATGGACAGACTAGGTGGGCTGTATGGTCCTTATCTGCCAACAGATTCTATGTTTCTAAGAGAGTAATCCCTTATGGTAATGAATTATTACCCTGTATTTTTACAGAGCTCTTACCATCTCCCCTCTTCACCCCCACTTCCATCCACCCCCACCATCCATACCCCACATACTGTATGCACACACTATTTTGGATCACTATTACATCAGTTTGGATCCACTAATGTTTCTAATTTCCATCTCTTATTTATGTATACACAGTAATTGTTTGCACATATATTGCACTGTTTGAACTTTTATTTTGGTGAACTTATTAGCACACATAATCTGTAGGTATAACTGTTATGTTTTAAATGCCTACTATTTGAAAACCCTAGCTGTATGTGACACCACACCATGACAAAGCACAGACACCAGGTGTGAAATGTTGGTGAGTGTGGGGTGGCTGGCTGCTGCAATTTGCACTGCTTTTTGACCATTAAAATAAAGGTGTTTATGCACCCTCTCCTGTGCCTTGTCTTTTCACTGTATATTGCGCTGGAATGCTAATCTCTATTGAAGAGTCTGTCTGCCTGCACACTACTATTACCCTGTGAGTAGAGTGGAGCAGGCTCTTTTGAACTTCTGTAATAACATTTCACCTTTGACACTTCAGGACTGTGAAGCTGTAACAAAGTCTTATAGTGTAGAGGATTGGTAATACATTGCATCTTCAGCACTACAGGACTATGAACATAAAACTGAATCCTATAGTGTTGAGGAATGTTGGTGACGTTGCTCCCTTTAGTTGTACAGTAAGAGGCTAATAGTCACACAAGGTCACCTGCACAGTCTGGCCTTCAACTAAAGGGAATGGAATTTCCTTTTAGGTGAATGGTTCAAGCAGCTGTCTTCAGGACTCAGGGGTTCCCAGTCTGATTTCTAGCAAATGCTCTACTTTAGGTGAGTCTGCTAAATGGAAAGGACAGACACAGTAACAGCACTCAGAATTATGCTGATCCAGATAGCGTCTGGAGTCCAGGTGTGACTGAGGAATAAGTAAAAACATAGAATCTGTCAGCAGGAAAAGGCCCCTTGCCCCATTGTGTCTGCCCATTCTTGTCTAACTAATGCTGAATGAGAGAGCCCTAGAGGCTCCTCACATCCCTTTCCCCCATCTTCATTCACTTTCAAATCTAGCTCACGTAGTTTCTGTTCTGGGAGCCTCTCCCTTCATCTTAAAATCTGTTCACTATATGGTGCTCCTTGGTGGCTTCCAACAAGGGTGTAAGGTATTTATCCTTGGGTGCAGTCTGTGTGCTTGTATTTGCTGAAGGGTTATCTTGTGATTAGTACTTGTATTCCACTGTTTACAACTGCGAAGCAACATGAACCAGCTGTACCATGTATGTCCTATTGTCTCACTACTTAATTCCTAGTTGAGACTCGGTTATGGCTATGTAACCTATGTACTTAGCTTTTGTAATTGGATTTTTACTGTCTGTCTGTAACTAGACCTTGTGTTGTTCATTATGCATCACTTATTGACTTCTGCTTGTGTGCTATGTTTCTATACCTGTATAACGAATCCTGGGTCATCCCTGAAAAAGGGACTTCTTGTCTCAGTGGGCCTACCCAGGCAACAAATTCAAAAAAGAAAGAAAGAATGAGAGAGCAAGAGAGAGAGAGAGGGCGAGAGCAAGAAAGAAAGAAATATTAACTTGGGTGCTCTTTCATTATTCCAAACAATTCATAATGGAACACCCCATGCCAACACACATACACCAAAATCCACTGCTTGTGTATCACACCAGCTGGTGTGCCCTCAACAATTCCTAATCTTGGTAATATACAGGTGTCACAAGCTGAACGTACAGTTCCTAGTTTTGGTTTGTTCTGTTCTGTAATTTAACTGTAGCTTACACAATCGTAACTCCAGAAACCTTCTGGGTGAGGTGGGGGAGTGGAATATACTGATAGATGAATTATAACCTAGTTGGCTCAGATGTTATCAGTGGCGAAAATGGAAAATGTTCACTGGGGGAGCCATCTTGAGAAAGTTCATTTCTTTCAGGGGATTACAGGGGCAAACTTTCCCCCATTAAATGTTGCATGTCTAGAATTTATTTGTGGAAATTGTGTACATTTAGGGGGCACATTTTAAATTATAGCAGTGTTCATCCATTTGGTTCCTGAAACTCAGGCAGGCTTTTAATTTCACTTGCTGAACTGAACTCTCATTTTCAAACTGCAAATTAAGAATACTGCCAAACTTGTCTGTCTTCAGAGACTATGTATCTTCAGAATCCTTTTCACGATCAAGCTTTCCCAATTACCTGATGCCTAACGTGTAGTTTAATTATATTGTATGCATTTTTATTCAAATTCATAGATTATTTTGTATCTACCCACTGACTCTGTTGTTAGCAACATTGTGTATGAATGTTGGACCCCATTGCAAATGAGCTGGGTAAATTTCCTGTCATATTTTTGTTAATAAACGGACTACTATCGCTGTTACTGTTACTGCTACTACAACTACTACTTTACGGGTTTTTTGTGTGTGCAGCAAACCACACTGAAAGCTATAGAAGATGCTCTACAGGCATACAATTTCTGATTCCGAATTGTGTGACAAAGCACAGTAATCAAAACTTTGTGCTGGGCACCTCATATGCAGCTAGAAAATTACTAGAAAGCCCGAGCCATGAGATGACCTCACACTATTCAAAAGAAATTTATAAAGATATGGGGTTGTTACTACAGAATTTCTTTCAGTTCTCTCTCTCTCTCTCTCTCTCTCTCTCTCTCTCTCGTTCTATTACTGTGGTCTACAAAAATAGGGAAGTATAGTGTATGGAAAAAATGGGGGATCCCCATTTTAGTGTCACTAAAAGTCACACTTTATTTCAGTTGTTGTGAGTTCTCAGCCTCTGACATGGGCTGTCCCATCACCTTAGAGATCCAACCTTCACAGTTTGAGGGGGGCCACCAGTGCCATATTCTGACCAGGCCCATTAGTAATTAAGGACATAATCTCCCCAGTACATATGGCACAGAAGACACTTATAGAGTCAAGCTGAAGTAACACTGATGGTATCTGTCATTTAAAAAAAAAAACTGAACAGAGAACTTAGTAGTGGAAATGATAAATGACAAATATGTGACGTCCATGTGGTTTTTGATTCCATGCAGCTGTTTTAATTTAAATAAATGCATTTACAGTTCAAAGAAAATTGGTGCTGAGAAGAATCATAGTGTTGATTTCTTATAAACTTCTGCCTCCTTCCTGCCTATATTGTTGCCAATTTGTAGGCCCAGGTTTGGCAGTAGCCAGGCACATTTACACTAGCTCTTTACGCACTGTTGTGGTCAGTGCACAGTGGCTGCTCCTTTTTCCCTTTTAATGTGTGAGCATGTCTCTGGACATGCCAGAGTCAATCCATTTCAGCTGCGCTGAGCTGTTGCAGTGGTTGGGAGTGAAAACACTGCAGGAGTTTCCTGCTTCTGTCTGGGTGCTCCTCACCTCTTGTAATGCTCCTGATGAAAAGTTCCAAAGAGGCAATGTTCTGGGTCCAAACAGCACAAATGTTCTTCTGCTGGAAGGTTCCACACTTCCAGTTTATAAGTTTCATGGGATGGATGGAATATGCCTCAGTATCACCTTCTCTAATGAGACCAATGAATCCTGTAAGATCCCCATCTTCTCAGTGATTAGCAAGCATCTGAATAGAGGATAGTTTGCCCATTTCACATTGGAATATAAAGTATCTTTTCAAATGCAGTTTTTGAAATAATTTCAGTAAATCAGTATAGATTTGAAAATGCCCCACCTTGGGCTAGGAATTAAAGATAATCCCTTACTTAAAATTGTCCTTAAATTTCAGTGAGTTTACAATCTGAAGAGTTGATTACTTAGATTTTTTCTTTGTCAAGGAACATCATGGAGGCTGGAGTAAACTTTCTTTCTCCCATCTTACATTGAAAAATAAATATTGGTGGCAAATAAAGGCCTTGTAGCCCATTCAGTCTGCCCAAAACCTGTCTATTAGTGGGAAATGCTCTCAGTGGTCATTTCAGCCTCCTTCCCCCTGCTGTCCCACCCCCACCATCCCAATGTGTCTTTTTCACCCTCTTTAGAACTCCTCAGACGGTTAAACACAAACAATCTCCTCTGAAAGCTCTGTTCTACTTCTGTAAAGTAATTCATTCTGACAATTTCTCTGATCCCCCTCCAACCAGCTTCATGGAGTTTCCCCTGATGCCCATATTCCTATTCAGTGTAAGCAACACCCTGCTGTCCACCATGTTTAACTTGCGAAGGTACTTGAACATCTCTAGCATGTCCCCCCCCTCTCTCTTTTATGTTCCAGTGTGTATACCTTGAGGTCTTTCAACCTATCTCTGCATGACTCCCCTGCTGTCCCTGTATCATTTTGTCACCCTGCTTTGCACTACATCTGGTCAATCTCACTGTCTTCTTCAGTTGTTGGCTCCAAAACAGCACACAGTACTTCAAGTGTGCCCTGGAACATAGAGGAGACCAAAGGTTCATTGAGTCTCCTCCTGCTATACTACCTCATCGCATTGACCTACTGCCCTGGTGGGCTGTATCCCCCTGCTACCCTCCACTGAAATCCTTGCTGCCCTCCCTTGGGGACTACAGAGTCTCCTTGCCTTGTTCCGACCATGGTTAAACCCAGTAAGGGTAGCTGTCCCCACCACTCCTGCTAGCAGTCTGTTCCATGGTTCCATCATCCTTTGAATGAAGTAGAACTTCTTCAAATTTCTCCTGAATTTGCCCTTCAACAAACCCAAATCATGCCCCCTAGTGGCTGCATCCTAATTTCTTACAAATAGGTCTTTACTGTTTACCTTGTTTATGCCCCAGAGAAACCCACATGTTCCAATCATGTCCCCCAGTTCACGCCTGGCCTCCAGTGAATACACAGTTAGGGCCTCCATCTGCTCTTTACAGGATCTGCTCCTCTCACCATGGATCATATTGCTGACCCTCCACTCTACCAACTCCAGTCTGTCACTGTCATTCCTCAGGTGAGGACTCCAGAACTGGGAACAGTACTCCAGATGACACCTCAACAGGGATCTGTACAGTGACAGAACTACCTTGCTTCTACTACTGTTAAAACTCTTCCCTATACAACCCAGCATCTTTTTTGATTCTTTTGTAACCAAGTAAGGCCCTCTAGGCACAAGTGCTTGTCTCCAGGGGTGACCCTGGAGCACTGGTGAGGTTAAGTGACTTGCTCAGAGTCACACAGTATGCAGGTGGAGTTTGTGGGAATCAAAAACCCAGGTCTGCTGGATGTACCGAGCTCATTCACAACTCATTATGGTAACCTCTAGGCTATACTGCCAGCCCCAGTATGCTTTGTTGCACTGACTTGTTTGCTTGAGGGAGTCACTTATTATGACCCCAAGATCTCTCTTCTCTTTTGAAGTGGGTAATCTATCTCTCCTATCCAATATTATTGGTGTGGATTATGTTCACTTAAGTGCATTAATTTGCACTTCTTGTCATTGAATTTCAACTGCCAGACCTTAGACCATTTTTCAAGTTTCTCTAGGTCCTTCTGGAGCTACCATACCCCCTTCTCATGATCCACCCTTCCGCATAGCTACAGGTATGTGTTGTCAGCAAAGTGGCACAACTTCCCCTGGATACCCTCTCCAATGTCACTTATGAACCTATTAAATAGGACAGGTCCCAGGAACAATCCCTGTGGCACTCTGCTTGTGACCTATCTGTCCCTTGATTTAACCCCGTTAGCCACTACTCCCTGCTGCTTCCCCCTTAACTAATTTGCTACCCACCTAACTAAACCCAGTTCCACTCCTAAGTCCTACAACTTCTCCAACATCCAGGACAGCATCATCCGGCCACACGGGTGTTCAGGGGCAGCTGGCACATCCCAAAGCCCCCCCCACCAGCCTGCTGCATCACAGAACATTTTCAGCTCCCAACCTCTAGCCCCAGGACAGCAGGACAGTAATGTCTAGCACACAGGCATTCAAGAGACAGCCAGCACATCCCAGAGCTCTCCCCCTCCCCACAACCAGCCTGCTGCATCACAGAAAATCTTCAGGTATGGGACAATCTTACCTCTGCCTAGTAGTGTGGGATGCCATCTCACCCAGGACTTATACAGCTGCACCATACCACGTGGCCTCCAGTTATGGTTGGCAGAGTGCAACAGATAGCTTTTGTGTGCTAGGACTTTAAGGACCCTTTAGGAGCACTAGCTCACAATACTGTATTTTATCTGTATATCTACTGAATTGCCCTTTTCCTGCATTGTGAAGTTTGTATTCTTAAATATGTTAAAAGCTGCTCTTACTGCCGCAATTTTGGTTTCAGTCATTAGTCCTACCTGCTTAGTATTAAATACAGCCAGTGTAAATAGTGCCTATGTGTAGGGCTCTAGGGTACCATATTAGGAATCAATTACAGCATTACTGTGTGCTCCTCACCTTAGCACTAGGAGATTTAACCTGTACTGTGCATGCCTGACTATTTGATTTCTTGTTTCCTCTTACCTGCTGCTCAGAGGGGACTACTGGGGTTTAGCCATCGGCTACTCGCTCTCCTGCCACCCTTCCTCCCCAGAGCTCAGATTTCTTCTACCCACCCCGATTACAACTGTATTTTAACCCCACTTCTGCTTTCTCTCCCTCAGCTCCCAACCTCTAGCCCCAGGATGCCAGGACAGCGCCATCCTGTCACACAGGTGTTCAGAGGCAGTTAGCACATCCTGGCACTTTCCCCCATCCCCACAACCAGCCTGCTGCATTACAGAAAATCTTCAGCTTGGTGATACCATGCTTCACACAGCACCACCTCATACTAACCCCCACACTCCCCAGCCTCCCCACCACCACCCTAAGGTGGTACTATTTTTATAGTCCGTCTGGAAACAATCAGCCAAGTTCTAACATTCCTACCTAGGTTTGCGAGTGGAATATTCCAGCTCCCCCCTTCCCATACTTCTTTTGGTATGACCCCAATGTAACTGTGACAGAGGACTATAGCTGAATTTCTCTAGTTAAGGGAATATCATAGCTAACCAATATTATAACACCTAGTACACTCAACCAGCCCAATATCAAACACACTGCATCCTTACTTAATTTAATAACCCTGCTAATAGTCATCTGTCTCTGCATCAGCTGGGAATGGAATTCTGCACTAGTACATCACATTGAACTATTAGATAGGCCAGAAATGCACATGCTAACGTTCTGACTATTATGCTGCTGTTTTCCCCAAACACCTTTATCCAAACCAGTCATAGTTGCTCTAATGTTTTATATTTTCTAACCTAAGTACCCTGCTACATCAGACTGCTACTTTCTTTTATGTTAATGTTCACTCTGGATCCATATCCACTGCTCCACTCAAAACCTTCAAACCCACTCCCACCTCCCCAGATATATCCTCACTTCTTTATCCCCAACCCACATCCCCTATGGGATATACCGTCCCTCTCCCTTGCATCCCTAATTATATCTCCTCAAAAAAGTCATTACTGGACCATCTTACTTATCCACACATTCACCCCACTCTATCTCTACACAATGTCAATGCAAACTAGCCCATTAGGACCATGGAACAACAGCTCATCTAGGAAAAAACATGTCCTCAAATATAGACTACAACAAATCATCATTTTATTACTGATATGCTCAGGGAGTATTGAACTTAACTTTGGCCCTCCCTCTCCTATTAATACTTCTCTCGGAGTTTGCAGTGGCATCTGGCCTGAAACTGATGTGTATCAACATATGTAGTCTTGTGAAAAAAATGTGTTTACTCAAGGTATGGGTTTCTCACACTAACCCGGACCTACTTGTGGTTACAGAAACTTGGTTAAAGAGCTCTATAACAGATCAATAAATTGCACTCCCATCTTTCAACTCCTTTAAATTAGACAGGCCCACTGGGGGGGGTAGTCATTTATGTCAACCCTAAATATACTGCCACTGAACTTTTTGCAGCCTCCAAACCTAGAGAATTTGAATGCTTGGCCATAAAGCTTACTCTGCTCTCATCTGAAGCAACCAATATTATTGGCTACTACAGACCACCAGCAGGGGGCACTGAGCTTCTACCACCCTTAAAAACTTAATTGAAACCAATTCGAATGAATCCCTTATTCTCAGTGATCTGAACTTGGATTGACTCTCACCAAAAGCAAACTTCCTTTAAGACCTATCGAAATAAGCTGTGTGTCTGCAACTGATCATGGAACCTACCAGACTTAATCTAAAAATAATGCCAGAGTCTCCATCCTAGACCTGATACTTACAAACAGACCTCACAAAATCCTACATGCAGCTGTGTCTCATAATGATCTAAGCAATCATAATATAGTTGTCTGCACAAGACACCTAGAAAAATGCCCATCGGGATCTAAATTCATTACCAAGTGAAGCTTTTGTAGATTTAATCCTGAAACATTTCTAGTCGATCTCAGGAACACAAAGTGGCAGAACCTTTACCTGGCCACCTCTATAGATGAGGCTGTTGACGTTATTCAACACAAAACTCATAAATGTAGCTGATAAGCATGTTCTTTTTATCCACTGCAGAGTAAAAAAGACATCTCTTCCCTAGTTCACTGCTGATTTAAAAGAGGCCCTCTCCCGATGAGACAAACTCTGAGCTAAAGCACAACGTTCTAAAGCTGCTGTAGATTGGACAGCCTTTACAACAGCAAGGAATGCTTGTACAGGGCTCATTAGGGTAGACATATGTAATTAGTATGTGGAAGCCTTAGAGGGTGCCAAAGGTAATTCTGCTAAAATTTGGAAAACAATCTGGAAAACAATCAAATCTGTAGATGTAGAAGGCCATAGAACTTCCCCCTCAATTCCCATAAAAATCACTTTGCAAGGCAACACTATTTCTGATCGTGACACGATCTTAGAAAAATTAAACACACACTTTGCAATGGTGAGTTTAGCATTCGATTCCTATCTCGCCGCTGGACTCCTAAACCCCACTGCAGCTAAAGGCAGTCATGTGGATCCCCAGTGTCAGGACTCCTTCTGCCTCTCCCTAGTTACTTATAAACAGGTAGAAGACCTCTTGAAAAAATTGGATATGAAAAAGAGTGCAGGTGCTGACAGAACTGAATCCACTTTCCTAAAAATAGGGTTTCGGTATCTCACCGCCCCCATAATGCATCTTTTCAATCTCTCTATCTCATCTGGTATGGAACCTTCTCATTGGAAAATAGCACACATACTGCCCCTATTCAAATCTGGTGACCCGTGTGATTTGAATAACTAAAGACCAATTTCTGTCCTACCGGTCCTATCAAAGCTTCTAGAAAAATGAATTAATAATCAACTATGGGATCATGAAGAAAATTCCAATCTGTAACTCTTTCCAATCAGATTTTAGACAATATCACAGCACAGTTTCAGCACTAGAACTAGTAACAAATGACTGGTTTACCGCCCTCAACAATAAGCTTGCTACAGAAGCTGTCTTCTTAGATCTGAGTAAAGCATTGATATGGTTGACCACAGTCTACTGTTAAACAAACTGATTGAGTTGGGATTGGATAGCTTTTCAGTAGGCTTGTTTTCTAGCTACCTTACCGACAGGTTGCAATGCATTAAAACTGATGGGCTCCTATCCTCCCCACTCCTGCTCACAAGAGGAGGTCCCCCAAGACTCCATATTAGGGCAATTACTTTTCACTATACACATACATTCACTCAGCAATGGCATCCTAAACTCTAAATTACACTTCTTTGTGGATGATACCGTGTTGTATACTTCCAAGCCTACTCTACACAGTGTCAGCTCTGAGTTACAGGCCAACTTTAACACATTACAACACAACCTCCTCAATTCCAGTTACTGGTAAATTCCAAGAAGATCAAAATAATGCACTTTCTCCCCCACCAGCCCCCAACATCTTTTCATCAGCAAGCCTCTCCGGCACCTGTCGTAATACTTCTTGGAGATTCACTTGAGACTGTCGAAAAATTCAAGTATCTAGGTATTTGGCTGGACTGTAAATTGTCATTCAGTGCACACATTGAATCCCTTACCAAAAAGCTGAAAATGAGATTAGGATTCTTTTGCAGGAATAAATCTCTTTTCCCCATTGATGTTAGCAAAAGGCTTATACAAGCCAGTTTTCTCCCACTGCTGGGTTATGCAGACATTATCTATAACTGTAGCTCAGCATCCAACCTTCACAAATTAGATATCCTGCACCACCATGCCATGTGCTTTATAACCATGGCACCTTTCAGAACACATCATTGTATGCTCTTTTTGTCTGTGGGCTGGTCATCCCTTGCCACAAGGAGGCTGTTCCGTATTGGTACCTGGGCCCTTAAAGCCCTGCTCAGTAAGCTCCAACCCTACATTACTTCCCTCTTTCATCAAATGTGCTGCTACTATTCCCTTAGAAAGATCATTTACATCCTTCTAGATGCCCCCAAATTCCATACTCTCTATGTTAAAGCTGCAATTAGCCATGTCATTCCAACCACCTGTAATAGAATCCAGGCCTCACTAAAGCTCCCAGAATTAGTTTTCCTAAATTTCTTCAAATCTTTGTTTAATAAGGCATTCATGGACATTTGTCAATGTCACCTTAACTAATGCGTTCAGCCATACCAAGTCAATCTATTAAGCACTTGTCCTTGTCTTACCACCTCCCTCTATCACCCCTAGATATTGTTAGAATTTCTCCCTTCTAATTGTAACTTCAGAACAATATTATGCACAAAATTAGTACCTAATCGCATTGTATGCTGTTCTGATTGTCTTTTTATTGAATTTGTTTGTATGCCAAATAATGTGACTGTATTAACTGTAATGCATGTGTACAGTATATTATTCATCTTGTCCATTCAGGACCTCCTTGTAAATGAGCTTGTTCAATGGAACTTTCCTGTCAATAAACTTGAACTTGAACACCCTCCTGTGTGGTACTGAATTAAAGACCTTGCTGAAGTTGAAGTAGAGCAAATCTAAAGCCAGTCCCTTATCTATCACCTTGGAGACCCAATCGAAATGCAGTATCAGGTTGGTCTATCAAGACCTCCCTGACCAGAGATCTGCACAAGTATAGTATCATCACCCTTCTCCTGCTACTGATCCCCCTCCCTATGCATCCCAGTATCTAATTTGCTCTGCCCACACCCATTGTACAATGTGCTGACGCTTTCATGTTCTCCATTATTAAGACCCCTTGACCACTGGCAGCATGGTTTCACAGGGGGAAGTTTGTGTAAAATGAATCTCATAGATTGTTTTGACTGGGTGACCAGGGAAGTGAATCGAGGACAGTGGAGCTGGCCTATCTGGACTACATAAAGGGTTTTGATACTGTGCCACATAGGAGGCTAATAAAAAAATAAGCATTTTTTGTCAATGCCAAATGTTTGCTTGCTGGTATTAGCATTGGAAATGAAGGAGTTAGACAGATGCAGAATAGGAATGGCAGTGAAGTATTGAACTTCACGCCAGCCCCACCTTCATCCTGCAGAGACTGACAGGCATTGGGGTATGTCTGTGGGTCATCGCCCATGACGTTCATGCCATGTCACCTCACCCTATCCTGCAGACACCAACACGTGTTGAGGTGTGCCTTAGGTTGTTCAGCTTTACAGTCATCCCATTCCATAAGGACATATGCTGAAATGGGTGCAGAATAGGAGAATGGGGTGAACTCTGGGGCAGAAGAGTCCAAGGTAAACCTCGATGCCTGTGACTGGCTGGGGGTTGGGGGTGGGATGGCATGAGCATTACAGTCGGCAATCCAAAGGCACACCCCGATGCCTGTCAGTCTGTACAGGGTGGGACATTATGGTTAGAAACCCTAACTCCCCTGGTGTTTGTTGGTATTTGCACTACAAATTTTCAACATTGCCTTTTTGTGACCCCACCTCATAAAAGCATTTGGGACCTCTTCTCATGAACAGTGGCAGTGTGATTTTGTTAATGTGTCCCGAACTTTGAGTTCCAGCAGCGACCGTGCCATTCTGCGCCAGATGTATGAAAACACAGATCGGGCAGGATGTGAAGAATGACAGCTGTACCATCCATAGGGAGGTGTGAAGAGATGGCAATGTTGAAAATCTGTAGTGAGAATATTAAAAATGCTCGCACTTCCAAGCATACATGGAAACTGCAAAACGCATGCAACAAAGTCATTTTATTTATTTATTTTGCTTTTGGTAACCGGGTAAGTGTGCTAGGCATAAAATGCCTATTTTCAGGCATGACCCGGGAGAGTACAGTTTACAGACATACAAGATACATGTGACGCAGCACAAGAAAACAGCACAAATCAGAGGAAATAACAATACTTGGAGTGGAGAGACAATCGCATTGACAAAAATGATAATGAAAGTTACAGTACTATGCAGATTATATTACAGATTGGAATAGGTAACACAGGGAAATAACTCAAAAAGAGACAGGCAGTGCAAGATGGTACAATAAGTGCCAAAACTGAGAGGTTTGTGGTGAGGGGAGAGGAGGGGAGAGTGGTAGGGAGAGAAAGGGGGGAGGTGGTGAGAGACTAAGAGAGGAGGGGAAGAGGTATCAAGGAGGTGGATTATCTAGAGATGAAAAGAAAGCAGGAAGAAGTGAAGGTTCAAGGTGGGTTAAAGCAAGTGCAGGGGTTCACAGTATGCAGGTGTTGGCAGTGAAGTTTCTTGAAACTAGCATGGGTGAAGGCCAGCGGATAGAAGCGGGTATAGAGTTCCAGTATTTAGGAGCTATTCACAGAAAGCGCATCGCCCATGTTTGATCTGCATCTTGGGATGTGCAGAAAGGCTTTGTCATTCGATCGGAGCTCATAGGTGAGAGGTTGTGATTCCAGAGCAGAGGCAAGGGATAGGGAGGCCTGTTCTGGCAACACAGTCAATTAATGAGCCAAAGGACTGGAGGCGATAGGCGGAGGGCAAAGCCATTTTAGGTCCATGTAGAGCTGGCAATGGTGCTTGTAGCATGGTGATGCAGAGGCATAGCGGCAGATGCTATTGTAGGTGGTGTCCCATTTATGGAAGGAGGACTTTGATGCAAATAGGTAGATTGCAGAGCCATATGCTAGGGCCGGGAGAAGGAAGCCTTGTGCCACAGCTAGTCTGGCTAAGGGGGTGAGGGCGTAGCTGGTGCGATAAGCACTTCCTATCTTAGCATTTACAGACTTACAGATAGTGGAAATGTGGAGGTCCAGGTCAAGAGATTCATCAAGAGTAACACCAAGATATTTAAAGTTTGGCAGTAGTCAGAGGGGAGCCATCTGCACATGAGATAGTAAGGGTATTGTGATTCGATTTGAGTCTAGCAGGTGAGCCAAAGAGCATTGAGTAGGACTTGCTGGAGTTGAGGACAAGTTTGTTGTCAGTGAGCCAGAATTGAATACTTGCGAAGTCCATGGCAATAGGGTGGTTTAGGGCAGCAGCAGTTTTAGCACTGTGGTAGATAACTAAGTCATCAGCATAGAGCAGAGATGAGCAGTTCGGTGCAGTTAATGGGATGTCATCAATGAATATAGTAAAAAGCAGAGGGCCAAGTATGGAGCCCTGGGGTACTCCAACATGGATCGGCGCAAGATCCGATATGGCTGAGTTGAAAACCACAGCCTGTTTTCTGTCAGACAGGTAGCTTTCAAACCAGGTAATGGTATCTGAGGAGAAAGCAAAGGAGTGAAGCTTTGCAAGAAGAAGTGTGTGGTTGACCAGGTTGAAAGCTTTAGTTAGGTCGATGAAAACCGTACCTGTCAAGAGGCCCAAGTCCATGGAGGTATAGATGTCACTTGTTAGTTTGAGTAGGGCGGTGGTGGTGCTGTGACCTTTATGGAAGCCGTGCTGAGAGCTAGAAAGGAGGTTATATTTCTGGAGATATTCTATTGACTGGGTGGCAACTAGCTTTTCAAGGATTTTGCTTAGTACAGAGAGTATGGCAATGGGACGGTAGTTCTTGATTTCCTTGGGGTCTCCTTTTTTAGGAATTGGGGTGACTTTAGCAACTTTCCAGGTATTTGGAACTGTACCACAGCATTGGGACAGGTTGAAGATTTTGGTTAGAGGAGAGGCAATGAAGGGGGCAGCAGCTTTCAGGAGCCTAGGCTCAAGAACATCTGACCCCAGGCTGGTATTATCAGGAATGGAGAGTAGCAGTTTTTGTACTTCTCCTTTTGTAATGATCCGAAACCTGAAAGGGGGGTGTAGGAGTGGAGGCTTGGTATCGCATGGGGTGGAGCAGTGTGACCAGAAGGGAAGGAGGTCAGGTAGTTTGTTAGATCAGAGAAATGGTGATTGAAGGCATTGGCTATAGTTAATGGGTTGTTGCAATGTATGCCGTTTAACTGCATGTCACTTGTGTGGGCCCTGTGATTAGAAACCAGGAGGGTTTTTATGGTGAACCAGAATTTCTTAGAGTCACCGGAGGCTTTCGTTAGAAGGTCCCTGCAGAAAGAGCTTTTGGATAAGCGGATGTTTCTTTTGCAAGCGTTTCTCAGGGAGCGGTAGTGGCAATAGTCAGTTTGAGTCCCTGTGGATTTAAAACACTGCCAGGCTTTGTCCCTGGCCCTTATCTGGGTTAGTAGGTCTTTAGTTAGCCACCTAGTCTGGGTTCCACGAAAACATCTGGTGATACGAGGGGCATAGGTGTCTTGGAGCTGACCGAATTTGGCAAGGAAGCTGTCAAGGGCAGACTGGGCGTTAGCTGAGGTGTATATGGAGGTCCAGTCAATCATTGAGAGGTCGTATGTAAACTGTATTGGATTGAAGTTGGCTAGACTGCGGAACGTAATTAGTTTTGGAGGCGGAGATGGTCTACTAGTAGAGCGCCAAATGCAGTAGATTGGGGAGTGATCACTGATTACATCCGGAAGGGTACCGGCGCTCATTATGCTGTCAGGGCGGTTAGTAAGGACCCAATCAATAAGAGTGCTGGTCCGAGGGGGAGCCATAACCCTAGTTGGGTCAGAGATCAGCTGATGGAGGTTATGGCCTTGTACCAAGGTGTGAGAGGACTGATTTGATTTGCTAGCCCAGCTTAAGTTTAAGTCACCCAATATAAGGACCTCGTTGCGGCCAATGGTGCTGTCTACTAGTAAGAGGAGTTCTTCTAGACCTTTATTCCCTCCAGCAGGAGGGTTATGAAACTAGTTATGTGTAATTTCTTTGAGCCTAGTTGTAGTGTTGCATGGAGCGCTTCAAGAGAGATAGGGTAGGTAGAGCGTTTTGGACTAGCAGCAGGTGTTGCTTATAGAAGATGGCAACACCACCGCCACGTTTTGATGAGGGCCTGTCTTGCTTGATGAGATTGTAGTTAGGCAGAGTGCAGAGGGAATCAGCAGTGGAGGGTTTTAGCCATGTCTCTGACAGGCAGAGGATGTCGGGGTGGTTTTGAGCAACCCATGCCTCTAGTTCAGCTAGATTACTGAAGGAGGCTCTAATATTCATGTGGCAACGAGTCCCTTGAGTCGTGCCATGTTATATTATTTGGTGGCAGGTTAGTTACAGGTCCCGGGTTTAGCTCAATGTTCCCTGCTAACAGTAAAGCTAGGAGTAGGAGGTGCCATAACTTACGATGGGTGAAAGGAGTGGGCAGGGTGATGTTAATCACTGAGGATTTATGAAGAGAGTAGGCTAGGTGGTATATGAGCTTATGTGGAATAATACGTGGGAAGGTGTCTTGAGGATATTGAAATGACATTTGTATCAAGGAGAGCTTAGGGTCGATGGTTTGGGTGCAGCCATGTGGTTTCCTATGGAGGTTGTATAGGATTTGGACCAGTAAGAGGTTAAGGAAGATTGACACTAGAAGAAATGTGGCACATGTCTTTATGGCCATATTGAGATTTATAGTGAGTGTCATAAGAAATGTGCTGTTTGAAGAAATGCCGAAATGTCTCAGGGGAGAGGAGTACAGGTTTTAATGTAGCTTGCAGGGTTAGATTTAGAGCTAGTTGAAAATGGTATAAATTTCAGATGCCCTCTAGCTGTGAGAAAATATAATCAGCTAATGGCAAACTGGGGAGATAGTTAATTTACAGCTAGCTCGGGTCGTGTTCAGGGCATGGCTTCCTTATCTCACACTATATAGCTAGAGCCAGCCAAGGGTGGGTGTGGTGAGGTGGTCAGGGGAGCAGTGGCAGAGCGGCTGCGGGGAAAGCGCTGCGTATTTGGAGAGCAGTGGCCCGGCTCAGCACTCGCATGTGGCAAGATGCAGCAGAAGAAAATCAAGTCAAGTCTCCTTCCCGAGTTACAGGCGTTAGAGACTGCATGTCTGTGGGAGCCAATTTCTCAAGTTAAAAAGGAGCTAAAGCAGCGCTTTAGAGCTGCTGCAAAAACAATCAAGTCTCCCTCCCGTTTTGCAGCCGTTACAGATTGCACGTCTCTGGGATGTCCCTTGTCTCTGGGAGCGATTTCTGGTAGATTTAAAAAAATATTGTCTCTACCTCAGTGGTTTCTAGCGGCTGTTACAACCGAAATTGCTGAGCGAGGGAGACAACTCGTTTCACTGGGGGACCGCTGGTAATAGAGTTTGAGAGCTCGAGGTAAAAGCAGACAAAAAACTTTTACAGTCCTAGTTTCTGGCTCAGTAGCAGCCTTTCTGTTGCATTAATTTTGCTGTTTTGGAAAAGTTTAGTGGCCGTAGGCAACTTAGGGAGGATTTCTAAATGGGGTTTGGTGCCACTTTTAAATATAGAGCCCTGATTTTCGAGCAGAGTGCAAAGTCCACACTCATTCGCCTATTTAGAGAGAAACCCTCTGTACAATGAGGCAGCAGCTGGAGAGGCTCCATCTCACTTTTCAGTAAAATCAACTTGTTTGAGCAGTGAGCAAAGAATAAAGAATAAAGAGTCCGAGCGGTGAAAAGGCGTCAAGTTCAAACAGGACAAAGGGAGACATTCGTCACCAAATTTTCAACATAGGCATTTTAGGACCTCTGCTCATGAACAGTGTCACTTTGATTTTCTTAATGTGTCCCGAACACTGATTTCCCACAGCGACCGCGTTATTCAGCAGTGGAAGAGCAAAAACACATTTCTGCCAGGATGTGAACAGTGAAAATTAGGGCAGACTAGATGGGCTTATCAGTCCTTTTCTGCCAACAAAGTCTATGTTTCTATGTTTCTTTCATTGTTCCCTCTACCACCACCCCACATCCTGTATTATGTTCACAGGGTTCTTGCTCTTGTGTGCATTACGTTGCCCTTTCTGGTGGTAAAGTTCAGTTATCATGCCCCTGATGACTTGTCCAGCCTTTTCAGATCCTCTCTTATGGCCTTTATACCCTCCTCATTCTCTACCCTTCCACAGATCTTAGTATCATAGAAACATACTATAGAAACAGAATTTGATGGCAGAAAAGGACTGCATAGCCCACCTAGTCTGCCCAGATGTTCCCTACCTAGTCTGTCTCTGCATTAACCTTCCCACCCCACTGTATCCTATCTAATATGCCTCCATGTCTATCCCATGCATGCTTGAAGCCCCCCACTTTTCTAGCCTCTACCACTTCCACTGGTAATCTATTCCTGGCACCCACTACCCTTTCAGTGAAGAAATATTTTCTCACAACACTTTTGAATTCTCCTCCCCCTCTTCCAGCTTCAATGCATTCACCTGGTCCTTGTGCTTGTTCTCATTTGAAAAAGACTCTCCACCTGTACCCTTTTGACCCCTTTCAGGTACTCATTGATCTCTATTATATCCCCTCTCTCTCCTTTCTTCCAGGGTGTACATGCTGAGATCCTGCAGTCTCTTTTTGTAGGAGTAGGGCTAGGGCTGTCATGCATACCATGCACCATTTTAGTTGCCCTCCTTTGTGCTGCCTCACCTCTTTCTATGTCCTTTCTGAGGTGTGGCCTCCAAAACTGAGCACAGTTCTTTGGATGCGGCTGCACCAGTGAGCAATATAATGGTAAAACTGCCTCCATCTTCCTGCTGGAGATACCCCTCCCTATGCAACACAGCATTCCACCAGCCATATCCCTTGCCTTGTCTCACTGCCCTGCCACTTTGAGAATCTCAGATATGATAACCCCTAGGTCCCTACCTGCTCAGTAACCATTAATACTCTCCCACCCTATAATCTTTGACAGGGTTTCTGTGTCCTAGGTGCATCATTTTGCACTTTTTCTCATTACATCCAAACTGCCATGTTTTTGACCATTCCTCAAGTTTCCCAAGATCCCTGCAAATTTACTTTCACTTTCTGAGTGTCCACCCTATTGCAGATTTTGGTACCATCTACAAAAAGACATACTTTCCCTTCCAGCTCTTCTGCAATGTCCACAATAAAGATATTGAAGAGGACTGGTTCGAGTACTAAGCCCTGTGGTACCTCACTTGTCACACTCCACTCTTCAGAATGAGTGCTGTTAACCACAACCCTGTGTCTCCTATCCTTTAACCTGTTTCCAATCAGTTTACCACTATTGATCCCACTCCTAGGTTGGCCAGCTTCCTAATCTGCCTTCTATGTGGCACCATGTCAAACGCCTTGCTAAAGTCTAACTAGGTCATGTCTGCTGCTCTACAAGGATCGATTTCCCTGATCACCCATGTAACATGATTGAATAAGACCCTGTCCCATTTGTTATGCAGAAGGAGTTAACAGCAAAGATCTGGTCTACCCTCACCTTTTCTGCCTCTTGTCTGTCGGATTGAGCAATCACATTTTCTTGTGAGACCTACTGTAGGATCTGATCACTCTAACAGTCTTGCAATTCTCCACCTCCTACTGTCTCCGTGTCTTCACTTGCTGTTTCTATCTTTTCTTCCCCCTCACTTATCTGTGGTTGTAAAAATATATATGAATCTGTACATGAAACTGGGATTCCTTTGTTTGAAAATGTGTATAGTTACATTGTGGAAATGATTGCAAGAAGCTATTTGGAACTCAGGGTGTTAACCTTGAGATGCAGCACAAGCTCTTTTGCAGAGCTGTCAACAGGAGGTTAGTTCATGGACACCATGTTCCATTTTGATGCACCTGCAAGGAAATTGACAAAGTTCTGATACATTTTGTGAGAAGCAGGATGCCTCTTAACAAGATGAGGTTGCAAAAGTAAATTGCCAGGCAAAAACGTTTTATAAAAAGAGAAGCAATCTGTTGTTAGAGAGAGAAGGAGAGGAAGAGACTAAAACTTAGAATTAGAGCTACCCTCAGGCAAAGGACTGTTTCTCTGTTTGTATTACCTTTGTAAATAGTTGTTTTGAACAATTTTATTTTTTATTTTACTATTGATAATAAAATGCTACTTGTGAATTTTATAACTGCTCTTGGTTTTCCAATGCTTCCTAACCTGTGCCTCGATGACAACCCAGTCAAAGAAATCTATAAGATTCATTTGGCATGGCATCTCCCCCCATCCCTCGTGAATCTGTGTTGTCTATGCATTGGATTCAAGATACTGTATTAGCCCTTCTTTCTGTAGTGTTTACATCAATTTCCCCACCACCAAAGTGAGACTGACTGGCCTGTAGTTTTTTTTTTTTTATTTATTTATTTTTATTTAGTTTTTGTTGACCGGGTAAGTGTACTAGACAAATCCTGCCTATTTTCAGGCACAACCGGGGAAGGGGGATACGGATGAATGCCAACTGACCTTGAACCAGATTAAGTGGTTGGTGGTATTTTTAGTGAATGAGGGAAATTTGGCCAGGACACTGGGGAAATTCCCCTACTCTTTTCGATAAGTGCCATGGGATCTTTAACACCCACCTGAACTACCACCAGTCCAGGCAGATGGGGCCTCGGTTTAACATCTCATCTGAAAGATGCACCTCAGAAGTGCAGCACCCCTCTCATGCTGCACTACAGTGTCAGTACTGGGATATTAACCTAAGTGCCAGATGTGGGAATTGAACCCACGGCCCTCTGATCTCCCGGCCTCAGAGGCGAGTGTGCTACCTATTGCTAGCTTCCTCCCTCCTGTCACTCTTTTTTTTAAATGAATATGCTTTATTGAATTTTTCAACAAAAACTATGTAATATATCAATATTAAAAATAATAGCATTGAAAACAATGCAAAAAAATTTCAGTAATACACAGACAAGCAACTCAGTAATGCCACTGCTCACACCCAATAATACCATCATTCAAATGCCATAATACTATCATTCTGGCCTTGTAAAACTGTCATTCAGAGGTCAGAATGATAGTATTATCACTCTAAAGCTAAAGCACAAGTGCAACCTGACGGCTTGCACTGACCGCGAGCAAGCTTTTCAGCTGTGAGCATGAAGTACTTCAAAGCCAGCAGTGAGGTCAGCGAATAATAGCATACTTTTCAGTGGCATATTAAAAAACAAAAAAAAAACAATGGCTGTCTCACAGCCACAAAACATAGTGGAAGACAGGCTGCAGTTCATTCAAAACCAAGAGAACATAAATACCATGATAAAAACAGCCTTTGATCTAAAGCTGCTCAACGTTCACCTCACAAAAATAGGTGAGTCACAAGCCATAGAGACAATAGAATCTGAAGAGCTTGACAAAATCTTGGCAGATTTTATATTTCAATTAAACAAAAAAAGGATGGTAGCGAGTACAAGCCAAGCACCATTAGAAGAATTCTAGGCAGCACAGACCGCCACCTAATTAAAAACAACTATCCAGACTCCATTTTCCAAAGTGCTATGATAACATTTAAGCAGACTCACTGCACACTAGTAGCAAAACAGAAGTACTTAAAGAAGCTAGGTATGGGAAATCAACCCAAGCAGGCTCAGCCCCTCACAGACACAGAAATAAATCTACTATATACCAGCTGTACCCTCGGTCTCCACAGACCAACAGATCTGCTTCACATGCTGTTTTTCAACATAGGGCTGCACTTTGCACTCTGCTTGAGTGAACAGTATCTACTGTGCTGGGGTGATATTGTTCCAGGAAGAGACATGGAGGGCAAAGAATTTCTGGAATACCATGAATGGGCAACAAAAACTAGAACAGGGGCAATTACCGCTTTGGTTTAACTCCCTACATGAAAATATTGCACACCAGCCCACGCTGGATACTTTCAAAGTCCACCTCAAATTTATTTTATTTATTTGCTTTTGTTAACCAGGTAAGCACTCTAGACAACCAAGTGCCTATTTTCAGGTGTGACCCAGGAGATGCCATATGATATACAAATCCAGTTGTGACTGTCATCACTAGCTCCACCATCCCACCACCCTCATAGTTGCTGCTATCTGCAGCAGCACTATTTCTAATCCACCTCCCTCCTGAGCCTGTCCTCCCTTTCCCCACCCCCCTCCTGTCACACTCACCATCTGCCTCCATGCTAGTCCCTTCCCCCTTCCCTTTTGCTAACCAAATACCACATTATCTCATTGCTCATGGCACTTGGGGCTCCCCCCCACCCTTGCACATAGCATCTTTCTAAGCACCCTCGCTGCTGACAACTGACTGGTATCACAGTTGGGCTTCATAACCTGTATGTATATCGAAGCCTCCTTTCCCTTGTTCAAGACTTGTATTTTAGTACATAATTTCTGTTGTACACCCTGTTATCTTGCAATCCTCTGTACAAACTCACCTAACTGTTGTGTTGAAAATCCTGACGTGGAACCTATGTAAAGGGCTCTGAGCTCAAATGGTTTAATCTGAGATTGTAAAAAAAAAAAAAAAATAAATAAGAGACGTGAGACCAGTGGCACCCAGGATCTACCAAAACACCCAGTACCCAGAAAAAGATGCAGTGGCTGCATATCATAAATATGCCAGCAAGAGACCCCCTGCCATAACACACCAGACACCCCATTCTATCTTGCAACAAATCTAAAGCTAAAGCTGAAGCCCACAAGCCATTGGTACAGGTGCATGACCAAAGGTGAAAATAAAATACAAGGAATAATGAAGCTTCTCCAACAGACAGCAGGCCTTCCTCCAGAAAAGAGGATAACAAATCACTCCATAAGGGAAACAGCCATACAGATGCTAACAGACTCAAACACAGCACTAACTGATGTTGCCCAACTGTCTGGGCATAAGAATATTCAAAGAATTTATAATTACTCTACCTTGTCCCAAACCAAACAAAAGAAAATGTGCTCAGTCCTCTCATTCGAGCAGCCGTCCACCTCCTGAGCCCAGCCTGGAACTGGATGTCAACAATCCACCACGGAGCCTCCCAGTGCTACACAAAGCATACCACAGGAAATGACAGACGCCCACAGCCTAACCAATAAAAGTGTCCAATTCTCCAGAATGTCCAGCAACATATTCAGCTCACGCTGCAACTTTTTCAGCAACATCGCCATAAACATTCAAAAGTCACCTCAGCCAATAAAGAGAAAAATATACATTATCTACTCAGACTCAGAGTCTTGAGTGAAAACTCAAGGAGTCCATTCCATCACGCAGTTTACTCCATTCAGTTACTCATTTTTGGCACAATCGTTGGCACTTTTTGAAAAAAAAAAAAAGATTTTCAGTTCCACATTTTACTGAACTTTTGCATCACTTTGCTGTTTTAACGTTTAACCAAACTGTTTGCATCGCTTTGCTGTCTAAAATTTAACCAAACTGTTTCTACTTTGATGTTTGCTGTTTTCTGGTTCAGCTTGTCAGCCTGAAGAATCCTGAAGCACAGAACTCTCCTACAACCAATCCACAGGTAAGACCTCATCAGCATCTCGCATCCATATATTACAAAAAAATAACAAATAGATTCCAGTGAATCACTCGTCTGTAATTCCATCCCAAGGTTCTGGGGACATGGGAACCTCTGGAGCTTTGCTCTCGAGGTTCCCTATGTCCCCAGGACTTCTCACCGGAATTACAGCCTTGTAATTCACTGGAACCTATTATTCTATTTATAACATATAATGATAACAATGAATAAATAATGCCACAAAAGACCTTCATTATAATATAACGTAACTCCCATCTGCTACCCAACACCCCCAACTATACAATTTAGTAAATTAATAATAGTCAGCAGGGGTTATAATAATGTTGTAAAAAGCAGAAAAAAAATATTGTATTCCAACATGTACAAAAAGAATAAGATTCAATAATGCACTAAGGTGGACAACCAGGGCTCTAGAGGAAGCCAACATTGACAGTAAGAATTGTATGTATTCCAGAGAGATGCTAAATACATATAATTTGCAGTATTTGAGCCACTAAAATATGTATAATTCACAGTATTTGAGCTATCTCTTTAAACCACTCAGTAAAAGATGGAATGTTTTGATCAAACCAATGCCTAAGGATTATCTTTTTGGTAACCATTGTAATTAAAATAAAAAAGTAATGACTGTTACACTCCAAACTCTGTATGTCCAATCCCAGTATACAATTTGGGGCAATAAAAGCTTCATTGAAGCACAAATTGGGGACTAAACTATTTCTAATACTCATCCACAATGTTTTGACTTTTGGGCAATCACATAATATGTGTAAAAGTGATTCTTAATTCAAATTACATCTTGTGTATACAATAGATCTTAAAATTCTCCACTTCCGAGGTGTATTGTATATGGCATATATTATTTTAAATTGAGTGTACCTGTAACCATCAAATGGAATATACCGGTATGTATTCTGCTAGAGACTATGCCATTGTACCTCATTAGGTGACCATTTAAAGGTTTTAGGCCAATAATTGGAGTGAGGTCCCAATGCATATTCCCATGCTAATTGAATACGTTTATAGATTTTTGATATCATAGGCTCAATTTTCCAGACATTAACAGCAAGTCCGAATAATGAAGTAAATGTCTAGGTGATCCCAGGGTTTTGTGGACATATCTATATGACACACTGGAAGAGTTCGGTTTTTCACCACAGTTCACTTACTGGATTAAACTGCTTTATTCCAAACCAACAGCGAGAGTGCTGTGCAACAGAATACAGTGGAATCTGCTTATATGCACACCCGTTTTGCAATGGCAAAATGTGCATATAATCGGAATAATGAGTTCACTGTCAATTTCCTTTGCCTGCTTTATTAACCCCCCACATGTGTTTCTGCAGTGCTGCTGATTAAACCAACAAAGACAGCAGTTTTAGTACAGTACTGTATTTTATTCATTCAGTATTCGTCCAGTTAAAATAAACAGGTTTAGCATTTAAAGCTGAAAGTAATTCATAATTTTGGTTTGCTTAGTGCCATCAACAGCCAACTTATGTAAATAATGCTCAAAATCAAAAAGAGCTGTAAGGTCATGCTTTTCTCTTGATCGCATGAAACAGCTTATTTTGTCCATTGCAGCAAGTGCCTCAGACATCGTAACATACGGGGGGGAGGGGGTCATCATCATCCTCTTCCTCGTCTACCAGTGCTCCTACCACCTCCTGGCAAATAGTGTCGTCATCAATGGGACCATCTGTGGGGACTAAGTCATCCATGTGTCTGAACTCCTCAAATTCAGTTAGAGTCATGTTATGGGGCAGACGTGGGGCAACAAGTGGAGTGTCATCAGGTGCTGATTCAATTACAGTGGCAGCAGCATCGTTGGCAGGTATGAAGCCAGCCTTTTTGAAACAGTTTATTATGGTGTCCTGCTATACACTTCGCCAGGCATGATCCAACATTTGGATAGCATCCGATACATTAATGATTTTAATTAAGGCATTCACATTGCTGCTGGGTTCCTCATCTAGGCACAGAAGGACTTTCTCAATGACCTAGGGAAAAGCGTAAAACAGCATTGTGAGTGTTAGAGTCAGAAAAACTGTTTTAGCTTCAGTTGTTGTACATGGATACGATAGAGATGCACCACATTTCTGATTATGCCCATGTCCATTGGTTAAATTAAAGCTGTCATATTTGGTGGGATAAAAATTAGACTAATGTTAGACAGTGTTACATTAGGGTGTGCTGAAGAGTTATCCAGAATTAGAGCAATTCGTAATCGCTTTCTTCGCATTTGAGCATTAAACTTCTTTAACCAGTTAGTGAAAAGTTCACTGGTCATCCAGGCATTGGAATTAGACTCCCTCTCAGCAGGCAGTGCATCTAAAGACAGTCCAGAGAAATACTGTGGTTTCCTTGATTTGCCCACAATTAAGGGACAAAGTTTATTTGACCCGTCCATATTGCAGCAAAACAGCACTGATATTCTACCCCTAGCCTTTTTTCCTCCAGCAGCATCATCAGATTTAAATGCCAGGATTCCTTCAGGGATTGCCCTGAAGTAAAGTCCGGTCTCATCACAATTGTAAACAAGGTGGGGGGGTAATCTTTAAGAAGCTGTGGCAGTACGCTGGATGACCATGTGTCCACTGACTGTCAGCATCTTTCTTTTCACCGTGGCATCGTTTAAAAATGATTCTGTGTCTCTCCTTCCATCTGCTTAACCAACCACTGGTGGGGACAAATTATATTCCCATGTTGTGGGCTAACTGCTTAGCTTTGCTCATTAAAATTGGGCCATTTATTGGAACGTCAACAGTTCTAGTTATTGAGAACCACCATTACAAAGCGACTTCTACATCTTCGTTTTTGCCTCCCCTCCTGTGTTTTCTACATTTGTTCTCTGCTTTCTCCCACTCTTCATACAATTTCTCCCTTGATTGTAAAATTCAGCACACAGTTGACAAATCAATGGCAAACTCCATGGATACATCTGACCTATTTATTCCTGGGGTTTCAAGGTGATGAAGCACTTCTATCTTCTGGCCCAATGTAAGTGTAACTCGCTTTTTGTCCATTGTGATCGTTTGCTGCTGCTGATGTGCTGAAAGTGGGCTTGTTAATCATTGTTTTATATATAGGTAGCCAGCACCCATTAACACCTCATGAGCAAATTGTTCTAAACCGGAACAAAATTCACACATTTAATTGCAAGTGCGTTTCTAAATCATTGTACTTAGCCAAAATGTGCAATTAAAAGGATCGCATTTAAACTGAATTTTTAACATGAAAGTAAATAGAAAAAAATCAGGAAAGTGAAAAAGTGTGCTTTTAAGCAAAAATTGCTTTAAAACGGATTGCTTATAAATGGAATCCACTGTACTATCACCACACCTGCCCCTGGAAAGAGGCATGCACCAAGGGTGCCCTTTATCTCCTTTCCTATTCAACCTATACCTAGAACTACTAACGCAGCATATACTACTGAACACATCAATCACAGGTGTACAGGTAGGCCACCACCGATATAAAATCTCCACTTACTCAGAAAACATACTCCAACACCTAAAGGAGCCTGAATCATCCATCCTGGTGACATCAGAAACCCTCAACCGCTTCAGCACAATATTGGGGTACAAACTTAACCTATCCAAAATGAACGTAATGCCTCTCAACCATGGCACTGCCAAAAAGCATTTGATGCAATGGGGGGTACTTGGATCCCAGACAGCCTTAGATACCTTGGCATACTTGTCTCTAGGAGCAACCAAAATCTTCAAGCAAAAAACCTCGACCATCTGATCAGTGTAATAAAACAAGATCTTAATACTGTAGATGGACAACACTCCCCCTAACTCTCTGGGCATGAAGTGACTTAATAAAATGAATGTCCTCCCCCACATACTCTACCCAATGGGCATGGTGGGAACACACATCACACTCAAGTGGTTCAACAAGCTCCAAACATTACTCACGCAATTTCTGTGGAACCACAAAACACCTCGACAATCCTGTCAACACCTGACCCTTCCCAAAAACTTATGTGGCCTTCAATTACCATATTTCCACATTTACTGTCTCACCCTACATGCTAGCCAACTGATCTGGTGGAGAACTGCACACCCCAGTGATCTAGAATCCCCCCATTGCCTGAACTGGAAGAGAACAGAATTTGACCTCTGCCACTCATTCAAAATCAGCATTACAGCACTCCTTAGCATGCCCTACAGTAAATTGCCTGTGCCTCTGAACCCGACTCCGATAGGCACCTCCCTTCTAGTGAGCAAACAACTACATAGACTCATAGGCTCCACTCCAAGCCTAGACCCCACCCAACCCATCTCAGACAACCCAAACTTCAAAATACAGGGATGCATCATCCCTAGCCCCGTCCTAGGTCAAACAGCTATACTCAGACTCAGCTTGCTTGTCATGGACGATAATGCAATCTCATTCACCCGGTTCAGAATGAACAATACACACGCCACAGCCACTGCCTTCCAATACCTCCAACTCCAACACATCCTAAATCACACTTTAGGCCCCAAGCCTTAGGACACCTCCAGATTATCCGCATGGGATGAACTGCAACTACTAGTGAGTCAAAGACACTTAGTCTCTCAAATTTACAAGAAATTACTCATCCTAAACACCTCAGGAGAGAGCCTACAATGCCACTACTGGGCCAAAGAATTCTCAGAGGTGACAAGGTCCAAAGCTAGGGACAGAATGTGGGGAAACACACACACACACATATATATACCTCAAATTTGATGGACTTAGGTTAATGCAGTAAAAAATAATGGACAATGTGTACTTGACACCCACTAAACTACACAAGATGGGAATACTGGCTCCAGAGATTGTAATAGATGTGGTCTAGCAGCAGGAACCCTGAAACACATACTATGGGATTGCCCAAAGGCACATCCCTATGGTCAGAGATTCAAAGATGGGTAGCCCCCCCCCCGCTGGGTCTAGAAACGGCCTTCACACCCCGAATCTGTCTATTAGGCTTAGGAACCCATGGCTTGGTAGGAATCAGGAAATACCATATCTCACCGATCTCTGCCATAGCTAAGCAGGCTATATTAAAACACTGAATGAACGACTCAACCCCCCCTTCCAGAAATGGCATAATGCTATCCTAGAAGCCCTACGCATAGAGAAAATGATATTTTTCCTCCAAAACTCCCCACAAACCTATGCCAATTGTTGGGGGCAGACAGAGGCCCTACTCCCACTTATGTGACTCAAGACCTACACCACCCAACCCCCCATTGCCCCTAAACCTTACCACTCCAGCACCCCAATGTCACAGTCTGATTCCCCTACCACATATCCACACACTCACCTCAACCCATGCACTAGCTCAACAACAGATACCAATAGGAGGGCAGGGAGGCCACACCTTTCTGCTTTTATGACACCTTTTGCCTCTAAAGGTCTACTAATGTCTAGGAGACTCGATTGCATAATTGTTTGAGCTGACATTTGGTATGTAGTTGCTACTGTATGCAGTATAAAATGTTTTCCCTGAATATTCTGTGTTGTATGTTGTAGCCTAGTTCTAGCCCACTTATATGTATAACATTTGTATATTTTATCAATAAAGCATACTATTTAAAAAAAAATTTAGTTGAAGATAAGTTAAGTAATTCTTATTGCTTAAATTATATAATTGCTTAAAATTTGCAAAAGGTATCCCCATTCATTATCTTGTATAAGTTGAGATGGACTTTCAATACCTTTATTAAACCATACCAAATTTAATAGTATATGTCCTTGAATTTTGAAATTTGGATTTAGCCAAATAGGTTGTTCCCAAGGATTAATAAAAATATCCTTTGTATGTCTTTTAAACTAATTAAAAATTAATAAGGATGTACCATTGGGAGTGTATTTTAGAGCTGCTGGCAGATTTTTTAAAAGTAAAGTATAGCAAAGCCCTCAGTGAAATCTTACATATTAAACGTAACTCATGTTCTATTTTAATCCAAAGCAGAATATAAATTGAATCCCATTGTTGTTTATATACAGTAGGAACGGAACCACTTAAAATATTTAGCTGCTTGTGTAGCTTGATAATACACATGAAAGTCGGGGGCATCAAGTCTGCCCTTAACTCTCTGAGAAGTCAAATGGAAGTAAACCTATCGCTCTTAATATAGAAGGATAACATCAGCCCTTCTCCAGTCCTCTGCAACTCCTGTTTCTAGTGAGTTGTTGAACAAGCCAGTCAGAGGGGCAGCCAGAACCGCTCTAAGTTTTTTTAGTACCTTTTGGCAAATCCCATCCAGTCCTATAGTCTTGTTCACCATTAAGGCTGCAAGTCCTTTCACATTCTTTCAACTAAAAATGGACCTGTGTTTTTCCCCCTCCCCCTGCTTCTCCATGGTGCTCTGTCCCCCTCTACCCTCCACTGTGAAGACTAAGTCACTATACGCATTTAAGTCAGCTTTTTCTTGGTCTTCTTCCGCATAGTCTCCTCCTTCCACCCTTCTAATTCTTACTATCCCTACCCTTGCTTTCCTTTTCTCAATTATGTACAGTACATGAGGAAAGTCTTTTCTCCTGTGGCGACTGCTTTGCTTCTCTCACTGCCTTACTTGCTTCCTTCTGCTTTTCTAGGTATACCTCCCTGTCCTTCTTCCTCTGCATCTTTTATACCTCTTGAATGCAACCATTTTTCTTTTACCACCCTTGCCACTCCCTTCGAAAACCATGGTAATCTCCATTTCCTTCCACTTTTGCTTACTTCATGCATAGGGTGGTTGCTTTAGTTATGCCCTTACCTTTTCTTCTCCATTATGCCTCTACCCTCATTGGCACTCCTCCACCCCTCATAGGAATTTCCTGACATAGTCACCCATTTCTTTAAAATCTGACCTCTTAAAGTCCAGAACCACATCTTGGTGTGATTCACCTGTGCTACTGTCTTTATACTGAACCTCACAGTACAGAGATCATTGATATCAAGGGGATTGTCCACTGTGATATTTTTTCAGTGCTGTCCCTGTGTGTAAGCACCAGTGCCAACACTGCCCCAACACTAGTGGGTTGGGTTCTTTAACTAACTACCTGAGAAGAGCCCCTTGCAGGATGGCCCTGCTCTTTGCTGGAGCCACAGTAGAAAGACCCCACTTCACATCTGGCATATTGAAATCACCAGCTAGCAGCTCCTCCCCCTCACTTGCCATTCTAATGATAATTTCCCAAATGCCTTATTCACCTCCTTGCCCTGTTCTGAAGGTCTGAACACTACTCCAGTATGGGTAGTGTACTAAGAGTCTGCTTCCTGATTGATCCATAGTAATTCCAGGCCCTCATTTTCCTCTTTGTGCTCCTGTACCCCTGTAGTCTTGATACCCTCTGTCACATATAATATAACTCCTCCTCCTTTCCTCCCTGCTCCATCTCTCCCAAATAGATTGTAGCCCAGTACGTTCATTTCCCAGTTGTGGTGCTCAGTACACCACATAGCCATTATAGCCTCTTAAGTCTAGAATAGCCTCCTCCATGATGGCTTTCAGGTATTGAATTTTGCTACCAAGGCACCTTGCATTAGTGCACATCACTTTTCAAATCTTTTCCCACTGTCTGCTATTCTGCTTCTCCCTCCCATTCCTGCCTGTTTTGTTCTCTAATTTACCCCATTGACTCACTCCATTCCTTTTTATTTTCACCATATCTTGCCCCCTTTAGTCCTATGCCCTCCTCTACCTGCATTATATTCCCATTTTCTTCTTCCCTGTCCCTGTCTTATTGCACATCTGCTGTAGGGGAGTTTTCCTCACTATGGTCTTTCTTCCCTAACGCTTCCTTCCTTTCCTCATTCTCTCCCTCCTCCGCCCTCTCCCTCATCTATAAAGAGGTATATCTTTCCATGGACCCAGTCCCTTAAATCACATATAAATATGTTAAAGAGGACCAGTCCCAAAACCAGATCCTCGGGACACTCCACTTGTGCTGTCCCTCACCTCTAAATGCATTCAGAATCATCTTCTGGGTCCTCCCAGACATCCATTTTCTCACTGATCCAATGATTTTGTCCCCCACATTAATTCACCCAGATTCTTGAACAACCATCCACGTAGGACAGAGTCAAAAGCCTTACTGAAGTCCAGATACAGGAAATCTACTGCCTGTCCCTTAGCCACAGTATGTGTCACCTGATTGAAGAATTTGAATGGGTTCATTTGGCAAAACCTTACACTGGAAATCCATGCTGCCTGGTGTCAGGACAGACCATTTGCTTCCATAAATTCTACCAGCCTCTCTTGTTCCTCCTTGTTTTGCTTTTCTTGCCCGTTTATGTTTTTTTCTGCTTCCTTTCTTTTACTTTCAGATCCTCTTTCTCTAGAGACTGAACATGAAACTGAGGGACTAATAGAAAAGTTGTTTTCTATATCACAAGATGAAAGTTTAATAACTGGAGATTTAGTTGTTAGTTAGCAGTTATAAAAGCTTTACCAGGAAAGACTTACTGAGCTGGTAACAGCTCATTTTCTGATGCATCCTGGGGGAAGGTTAGTACAGTACAAACCTAACAATAAGATGCAATCAAAGAAAACAAATAGCAAGTTACAGTTGCTGTGCAAAAGAGACAAATATAAATACAGAATAAATGTACAGTAGCCAGTCATAACAATGGAGCAGATACAAAGTGTAAGCCCCCCCCCCCAACTTTGTTGGGCTTACCTGTGTGTGCTCCTGTTTGTTCCCCACTACTAACCACCGCCATTTTCCTGGTTCAGTTTGAGCCCCTGACTCTCTGTCTGACCCCTAACATGTTTTCCTTTGTGAATGGGGCCAAAGGAGCAAAGCTGCAGAACTACCACCTCACGGACATGTGAGCCGGAGGTCCACACATGCGCGGTTGTGCGCATCAATTTTCTCACCACCATTTTGGCAAATTAAAAGGCTTCCCAGTGCTCCTAGACCCCTAAATTGTCAATACGGGGTCTGGAGACATGAAGGAGGCACAGGAGGGACCAGAATAATGCTTATTTTTTTTATTTACATTTTTTTTTATTATACCTTTTTGCTCCCCTGCCCGGGGTCACAGCATACGCATGTGTGCACGTGCATGGAGGCACGCATTCATGCCAGGACCTGGTGACCCCTTGCAACCCACCCCAGACTTGCATTACCTTTCCTGCTGCCTGTGCACCCATTGGATCTCCACCCAATGGGTGCGGGACTACGGAGGAGCAAGCATCCACCCACAGAGGGGAAATCCCACTCCAACCCTCCTCCCCCGACTGGCACCACAGCAACCTGAGGTCATTCCTGAACCCAGGTCACTGGCATGGTGAGGTGTGGTGTCAGCACTTCAACCCTCAGCACCACTGGACCGGCCTAAAAAGACTTATTTTAAAACAATATTACACTAAAAAATAAATAAAACAAAACATCAAAGTCATAAAATCAAACTGGCAAAGTTAGCTGATGTTGCAGTAAATGAAAGAAATGTCAGTGGAGAAATACATCTATCCAAACCCCAATGGTCCTCTCACCACCAGCAGGGCTGAAAAATCCCCCTCAGGAGCTCACACTCCCTGAGCAGACAATTGCAGAATGTCTTTGATGATTTCTCATGAAAATAAAACCAAATGTTCCCCAATTCTCAGGCACTCTCACTGACTGAGCCTTGGGAAATTCTGTTCGACACTTCCACTGCTGGCAGACTAATAAAATAAAAAGGTCTGACCATGGCCCAAAGTAGGTGAAGGAGTCCCGAAAATCGTCTACATGGAACAGTTGCTCTGAAGTCAGGGGTGAGCCCCAAAAAGTCTGAACAGGCGGCCGACCGAGGACTGCAACGCATGCTGCGGGTCCCCATCCGAGCCCACCAACTGGCAGGTCCTACGGGGATCCCTAGGGATCAAAGCTCCAACCACTGACTCCCAGTGCATAAGGGCCCAGACCCCCATGCTACATCAGACCAATGTACAGCCCACCGGACAGATTGGGCCAACACCACCCGGCTCCAAATCGAACTGCTGTCTTCCCCAAATCTGCCACCTCAAATCCAACAATGGATTCCACCACGCACATCCAAAGCCAAAGTTCCAAAGTCCAAAACCCTTCCTGGTACTCCACTAGTAATCCTCTTGCAGCTCCTCCTCCCCGGTCCATGCAAAACATCCAGCCACAGGCGTTCAAACAAGAGCATTCAGGATGAAAAAATCAGTCAAATCTAGAACGAGAGAGCAAGCCCAATCGCCAACAGCACCAAACGGTAGCTGGGCCAGTTGAAACAACCCTAGCGTACACTTTGGAAGCATCTGAACAACATGCCGACACCCTGATAACACTCTTGAACTCAGCATGCTCCTCCAGCAGATTCAGAAAACAAATGGGAAAGTGGCAAACGAACCGTTCTGATAATCCAAATAGAACAAGTGATTCAGACAAACCACAAGTAAAGGCGAGAAAACAACGAGGAAATGGGCAAAATACTAAAATCAGAAAAACTGCAGAGCAGCCAATGGCAAACCCAGTCTGGTGGCCATATTGTTGGTGGACTTCCTGGACAAAACAAAATCTACAATTGGACTACAATTAGTGTTTTGATCTCTTTTGCCTGTAACTCAGCTCATATTGCTATTACTAGGTGCCAGTTTCATTACATGGAAGTTGTTTTTGAAAAGATGAAGTCATGTAATATTTTGAAAGGTGAAGTACATTTATTTAACATGTTGAGATCAAATGTCCCTATCTACAAGAGGATGATTTCCTGTTTTCAAATGGACAACTCCAGTTTTCAAAATCTTTAAATGTGTCCCACCCTCAAACTGAGGGCCAATATATAATTTCCCTAATCAAAATGTATGGGTGCATGCCTCAAAAGATGGTGTACCATGAGTGGGAATATAGGCAAATTTCATACATGCTTATTAGGCGTTTGCTATGGTGCCCAATCCTTCAGCAATTCAATCACCATATCATACTCTGTAGGCATCAATTTGTTAGAACATTAAATGTAAACAGCAAAATATGGCCCAAAAGGGTATTTACTATAGTACATCCAAATCCTTCAGCAATTTAGTCACCATATATTAATCTGTAGACTTCTCAATTTGTTATAAACATTAAATCTAAACTGCAAATTATGTCCAGAAAGGTCCCATGTAGTCATAATGGACTACTGCAAAGCATTGCTACAGCCTTCTACCCCACTCCTTTGCTGGCTACACCAGTTGCTGAAGTCCTTTCCTGTGTCACTGTGAGCTGCTGTTTGATGGTACCTGTAGGGTCAGGGGTCACTATGTTAATGGCATGCCATGTCATTCCTAAAGTCTCACCACCCATGCAGTGTTTCTATAATTAGCAATATTCCCCCAAACTCTAACAGGCAGTTTTAAGGGGAATTATTAAATAGCACCATATCACTGCAGAGACAATAGAGGACAGACCTCTGAAGGGACCATAGCAGGATCCTTTGCTGGTGAAGTTGGCTAGGTACTGTTTCACTGGACTTTAGGGAGCGAATTGGTGGTAAGTGCGTGTTGAGCATTTGGCCTACAAACACCCCCAAAAAACTTTGGAAACACAAGTTACCTTCAAGGTATGGGTTATTGCCCTAAGTTAGTAGTGCCTTGCCCACTGCTATTTCAGAATGCAGCTTGAGAAGTGCCATCATTACAAGTCAATAACAGGTTTTGTTCTCTCTACATTGTACAATACAGTTGAAATCATTCAATGTAAATTTGAAAACTAAGTTACTTTAATAATGTAACCATAACATTCAAGATTGTTTGAAAGGACATCAAAGCACAATTAATCCCCCAAATAGTGATTGTAAACATGTGGCATGATAATTTACCCACCATGGCAAACAATCAGGCAGGTCACAAATGGCTGGGACCGGTTCATGGAGACAAGGAAAATCAGGCCAAGCCACAGAAACAGGTGGAGCGGGCAGATTTATTTACCCAAGAGGAGCAGACAAGGTGATGGAACCATTGCCAAAAGCAGCATTCAAAGCAGCAACTGTCACACAAATGCAAGAGCTATTTAAAAGTTGGGCAACGCAGTACCAAATAAAAGGAATAACAAGCCTAAATAGGGAAACACATTTAAAACTATCTATCTGGTCTGCTGCAGCTCTTACTTGCATAGTTTTTATCTTTTAGTTTGTATACTTGGCAGTCCATCTGCTTTTTGTTAAGTTTTGTGTAAAGTTTTTTTACACTTTAGTTAGACGTTAATTAAGGGAACATGAGTAGTGTAACCGGGGGAGTAAGCATTAGGTAGGAGTTAACCTTTTCATTTTTAGACAGGGAAGTGTCCTGGTACACCGGTACATCTTTAATTATTCTCCTGTGAGATGCCATGGACTAACCTTCTGTTACGGGTGACTTTTTGCCCCAGGACAGTTGGCTGATGTTGGATTCACTGATCCTTGATAGACCGAGAAGAGAAGGACCTGCGTTACATAGATACATAGATACATAGACAGTGTCGGCAGATAAGGGCCTATGGCCCACCCAGTCTGCCCATTTGAGCTTGTAATTTCACTTTATGTTTTCCTAGAAGTCTGTTGCCCCTTACCCCTGACCTCCAGAGTTCCTTTATGTCTATTCCATGCATTCTTAAATCCCGTGATTGTTTCAGCCCCCACCACTTCCTCTGGCAGGGTGTTCCACTTGTCCACCACCCGTTCTGTGAAGAAATTCTTCCTCTTGTTTCCTCTGAATTGTCCTCCCTCCAACTTCATCCCATGCCCTCTAGTCCTGGTACATCTTTTGCTTAAAAATAGTGTATTCCTGCACCCTGTTCCTCCCTGTGAGATACTTGTATGTCTCTATCATATCCCCTCTCTCCCTCCTCTCCTCCAGGGAGTACATGTTCAGTTCCTTCAACCTGTCTTCATAGGACTTGTGATGCAATCCATGCACCATCTTTGTTGCCCTCCTCTGAACCCTCTCTACCCTGTCTATGTCCTTACGTAGGTATGGTCTCCAGAACTGTACACTGTACTCCAGGTGGGGCCTCACTAGTGTCTTGTATAGCAGAATTATGACCTCCCTTTTCCTGCCGGCGATGCCCCTGCCCACACATCCCAGCATCCCATCCGCCCTACCTGCTGCCCTGTCACACTGTTTCCCTACCTTGAGGTCATCAGAGATGACAACCCCAAGATCCCTTTCCTGCTCGGTGCATGCTATATCCTGACCCCCCAACTGATATATTGTGCCAGGGTTTTTGTGCCCCATATGCATTATCTTGCACTTCTTTGCATTGAATTTCAACTGCCAAACCCCTGACCATTCTTCAAGTCTCTGCAGGTCCCTTCTCATTCTGTCTACACCCTCCAGTGTGTCTACTCTGTTACAGAGCTTTGTGTCATCAGCGAACAGTGAAATTCTGCCTTCTAAATTCTGCGTTCTGCCTTGGAGTTGTGATTTGTGCACTGCCTGTGAGTTTGGCTGGCCGGATGCATACCGCAGTTTGAGCTCCAATGCTGGACTCTGACCAAAGCAAAGAGAACTTGTATTCTGCTTGGAGTTGAGCAGGGTTGTGTTCCGTGCACCTCTGGTGAGTTTTGCCAGCCAGGTGCATGCTGTAGTGCTGGCTCTGGCTGCACAATCTGCTTTAGCGGCCTGTTGTGATCTACAGCTGGTGGTGTATTGGCTGGTGACTGAGGGAGAGAGTTTAAAGCCTCCCTCTGTCTGAGGACTACAGAGCTGGATTTGCCAACAGTGCTGATCCAGTTAGTGGCTGGTGGAGCTAGTGGTAGTCTGTGAGACATTACAGCTGGGAGCATGGGTTGCCTCTTGCTTGAAATCAACAAAAGAATACAGCATGGAAACTGTCTGCATTTGAAGGTACTGTTCACTGCGTCTCGTTTTGTTGGCTACCAGTTCACTGGGAGTGGTGAGAGCACACAAGAGGATAAAATTTTATTTGCAAGCATTATTGTCAAAGGCTGTGAGAGAACCTGTTTTGTTTGGTCATATTTTGGAAATTCATCTGTTTTGCTGGGGGTGACAGCCCTGTGGCTTTTACAAGAATTCTCTTTATTGTGGGTGTTAAGAAACCCACAAATAACTTTTAAATTTTATGAACTGACATTTTTGATTAATCGGTGTACTGCGGACTCTGCAAATTATTTGAGCTGCCTGGGATTGTAATATTTGTTAGCTGGGCTGGGAGGGAGGAGTAGTTTTTGACTTTGTGTTGTGTGAATGTGAAGTGTGATTGGGTAAATGTGATTGTGTAGTAGTAACATATTTTAAGTAGTTAATTTGTTAACCAAACTGTTGAATGGGTTGATTATTTATTGGGAGGTGAAGGGGTTTTAGCATCTGGAATTTGTATTTATAGTGAGTCAGGAAGTGCCAATGCTACAGGCCTTTAAGGTACAGTTATTCTCCAGCTCATCTGCATTGCCTCTGACCTGACCTCCCCTTTGCCCGCAGAAGCATATGCAAGGTGTAGGGCTTTGGGGATTGTGCAGGGTCAGAGATCTGTGCAGAGAGGTGGGGGAGTGTCTGTCAGGAAGGGGATTAGTACAATACCCCAACATGTGATTGCCCAACAGTTTATTTCCCGACAGTAACTTCCCATCGGGTATCATTTACTGACATTAAATTGCCTGCTTATAATTATCCCGACAGTAGTGAAGGAGTCCATGTCTAAATAGTCATTGAAACAAATCTTAAGTGAAACATTTTAGGGCATAATAACAGTGGTTTAATTGTTTAATATCGGGAAGGACATAGGTCCATATCAATATCCTCTCCCTCTTCATAAATAGCAATCTGCTCATTTTGATCTGTCAGTTACAAATAATAATAAAAAATCCCACCTGGCATTGACTGCAAGAGAAGGAGCTGACTAGTCACTAGGGGGAGGTGTTGTCTGGTGTAATAGAGTCTTGGATTGAGCGCAACAAGTACTGAAGATCACATGGGGTTGAGGTCTAGCCATCGCAATACAGGATGAAGCACTCACCCCCATACCCAAAGTTCTAATCAGTCCATGTTGGAAAGTCGAGGTTTGTAATACAGCACCATTTTTAACATGACAATATTAAAACTGAGAAGGGAACTGGAGGAAAACTGTTTCATCAGATGCTTCTACTTACTTTTTTTTTTCTGATCATAATACAATTATTCTTCAGCAAGAGACGTGTATTTAGAACAGGGATATTAAATCCCAAAATGGGGTAGATAGAAAATAATGTGCATTGGGAAATATTCTGCCTTTAAATTTTACAGCTCAGGCAAATGAAAGTCAGGAAATGGGAGTCGGGAAAAGATGCGATGGTCAAATGTATGTCAGGCAATCGTACCAGACCCTCAGGGAGTCAGCAATTCAGGTGGTGAGGACCAGGGTGACCTGGGGTGAAATGAGTACTAGAAAGGGGCCCTCCCTGCTAGGTCCCCATACCCAAGGGTTCCACTCTGGATAGTGGGCTGGTGGTTGTTGGTCCAGCAGCTCCCTTCCATCCAACCTGGGCTGTGCTTTGCAATTCCAGGTCAATGAGGGATAAGAGCACTATTATGGTGAACTAAGTTTGCTCGGTAGACTTGGCTTGCATTACAGAGACCTGGCTGGATGATAATGCTGCATCCATTTTGGAGGCAGCAATTCTGGCTAGATACTCTATGGTACATACCACAGGAAGGATTGCAGAGGTGGGGGAGTGGCCATTTGTTTTAAAGTCAGCCTGGGCCTCGCAGTGCTACTGGTGTGCTCTACCTGGTCTTTTGAGAAGTGCTGCCATGTGGCGAGGTCCTGGCACAGGCTATAGAATCCTTCTTATTTACTGGCCACCTGGCGGGGAGAGGGAGTTTCTGCAGGAGGTCAGGAGGTTTGTTGCCAGCCTGATGCTGGAATCCCCCCAGATGGTTAGTTCTGGGGTATTTCAACACTTGGGTCGATGACAGACTCTCACCTTTTGGGCATGACCTCCTCCAGAGCATGGGAGCTTGGGTCTGTCCCAGGTTGTCACCTCAGTGACCCACTCACATGGACACATATTGGACCTGGTGTTCACACTAGGTCTTTAGGTCAATGACTTCAGGATTGATCTGGTCATTTGGTCAGATCATAGCACCATGAGGTTCACATTTGGGGCCCCACCTGAGGGTCCATCCTCCGTGGAGATGGTCTGATACTGCCCTTTATGGGGATTGTCCCCAACAAGACTCCAGGTGGTGCTGGAACTATCGGGTGTGGAAGCTACTTGTGCAGTAGTTGCGGAGGAGATGGTGGCAGCCTAAAACAGGGCTATTACTGCAGCCTTTAACTTTATCACACCCATCCATGTCCAACCCTTATCTACTCATTGGAGATCCCCCTGGTTTGACAGGGAGCTCAGGGAGTTAAAGATTAAGAGTCAGAGGTTAGAGCGAAGGCTGAAGGAGATCAGGATTGATTGAGGACAAACTGGTTCTGAAGTCACATTATGGTGACTATAAGAGGGCAGCCTCCCAGAAGAAGGCAAACTTTCTGTCAATGGAAATTGCTGCAGCAAGGAATAGACTGGCTTAACTTTTCCATATGAAGGACAATCTGTTGCACCCAGACTGTCTCCATACTGGGGGAGCTAGTTTAAGCACACGGTGTGATGAGTTTGCTCTATTCTTTTCGGACAAAGTGTACTCTATCAGGACTGAGATCTTCTCTAGTGCCACTCATGGAGCTTTCAGGATTGGACTGAGGACGTGTCGGGACATCCCTCCTATCTGGAATGAGTTTGATCAAGTTGGAGTGGAGGTGGTGACTGAGTTGGTCTTGAGGCTGAGACCAACCCATTGCAATCTAGACCTAGGTCCAACCCGGCTTATGGTTGGTTGTGTGGACCTGATTGGACCTGTTGTTGCTGAGATCATCCAGTGTTCTTTGAGGAGTGGGGTCTTCCTGGTGGCCTTGAAAGAGACATTGGTGAGACCTCTTTTGAAGAAACCCTCACTGGACCTGGACTGTCTCATCAACGACAGACCGGTTTCAAACCTCCCATTTTTAAGGAATGTTTTATAAAAAGTGGTGGCCATTCAGCTTGAATCTAGCCTTGCCTCCTCTGCCACTTTTGAGTGCTTCAAGTCTGGATTTAGGCCTGGGCACAGCATGGAGACTGTCCCAGTAAAGGTGCTTAATGATTTCCTAATAGCGAGAGATGTGGGAGCGCATACCATTCTTGTTCTCCTAGATCTCACTGTGGCATTTGACACCGTGGACCATGAGATTCCATTGGACCATCTGCAGAACTGGTGTAGATTAACTGGTGCTGTCATCAGCTGATTTAGAGCCTACCTAAAAAACAGATTGCAAAGGTGATGATGGGGCTATCATTATCTAACCCAATGCCTCTGCACTGTGAAGTTCCACAGGGTTTGGTCCTGGCACCTCTGTTGTTCACGGTGTACATGCTGCCATTGGGAGATGTTATCAGGCAATATGGGCTGGGTTTTCATTGCTATGCTGATGATACACAGCTATACATGTCTTGTACAGCTGGATACCAGATGGCGGCCTCCGTGTTTAACACCTGTTTGGCTGAGACCAAGAATTGGATGACTTATAACTGGCTGTGACTCAACCCAGACAAGACGGAAGTACTGGTGGTGAATCCTGGTCAGTAACGGGATGGAGATGGATTGAGGAATGATTCTGGCTTGAGACTAAGAGGTATCCCCTTGATCCCCTCCAATCGAGTTAGGGATCTGGGTGTGTTCCTTGAAGACGGCCTGACACTTGATGCTCAGGTGTTGGCCAGCAACCAAAGAGGCTTTTACCATCTGAGGAGCATTGCCCAGATCCAAGCCCTGTTACCAGCTGAGGACCTTGCCACTTTAGTGCATGCCTTCATCATGTCTAGGTTGGACTCCTGCAATGCTCTCTACCTACAGTAGTAGCGCCGAATTTGTCAAGCAATTTTGTGAGATTCCCTATTTATCCTTCACAAAATTTAGGGAAAAAAATCCTCTAAAATTCTTTTTCTTATACCTACAGAAAGAGGACAGTTCCTATTACAGTACTTAAGTGCCATCTGGTAGATTTTCAACTACACTATCAGATGAGACAACCTGGGTAGCAGTGAACACACTAACAAACAAAACAAAATCCCTAACTAAAGTTTTCACAATTCTCAATAGGGATTTTTAAAAATCCTTAAAAATCCCTTGACTAATTCAGTGATACTACTGTAGGGCTATCTGGAGGTAATGTCTGCCATCTGCAGCTGGTGCAGAATACAGCAGCCAGGCTGCTGACTGGTGCAGTAAGATCTGATCATGTCACACCTGCTCTCCGTGGACTGCACTAGCTGCCGATAAGGTGACGGATTGTCTTCAAAGTCAAGTTACTGACCTATAAAGTCCTACATGGCCAGGGACCAGAATACCTGCAAGAACTCCTGGTTCCTTATTGTCCAACCCGCTTTTTCCATTCCACTGAGGGATGCCTCCTAGTGGTTCCCAGGGCTAGGCTGCAGCCGTCAGGTGATCGGGCTTTCTCAGTGGCCATGCCAGCCCTGTGGAATTCACTGCCAGTTTATTTGAGGGAGGTACCCTCAGTGGAAACCTACAAAAAGGGCCTGAATATGTTTTATTTGGTCAAGCCTATGAGCTGTATAATGATTGAATATAGTTATGTTTCCTGACTGTCTTGATATGATAGATAAGATAGATAGATAGATAGATAGATAGATAGATAGATAGATAGATAGATATGTTATATGTAATCTGATTTTAGAGATATTCGATTTTCTTTTAATTGTTTATTCTGATTTTATTTTGTTTATTTACCCTGCAAGTTGATTGCTGTTGCTTGTCTATTTGATGTTTTTCTACTTAATGCTGTTTTTCTATTTGATGTTTTTATGGCTGTAGGTGGAGCCTACAGCCATTTAGCATTCGGCTCCTCAAAAATGGCCGACCATGGCACGCTTCCGTTGGACTTTTGAAAGTATTCTTCTGAAAGTCCAACAGAGCTTGGAACACTCCACCGTGGTCGGTCACTACAGAGTAACAGCTGCACTATTTCAGCTGTTACTTTTGCATTTCAGGACAAGAACTGTGCACGCATGCCTCGCGTGTATGCACAGTTCTGGCAGTGCCACCATCTTGGGAATGGCAGAATGTCATGCACCACAACTGCCGTGCATGTGCAGTTGCATTGCCACCACCATCTTGGAAATGGCACTTGGCGGTGCTCACTCTCTGGAGCTTTACAAGCTCACCACAGCCATATCAGCTCTGGCTAGAGTTTGTTATGAATTGTGCTGTGCTCTGAGCCTCCAGGAGGAAGCACTATATAAATAAAATATCTATCTATCTACTGTAATTGTCTGTCTGTCTGTCTAGCTAGCTAGCTATTGTATGAACAAAAGAGTAAAAGAAAGCAGCAAAATAGCCCCGCCATAGGAGCCCATACCAACCCATATGGGCTCCTATGGTTTAATAGTAATATGCTGCTTTCTTTTACTCTTTTTTTCATGTAATGAATTTTAAAACTTTTGCCCTAGTTAGGGTTGTTCACCCAGTTAGGGTCATTCAACCCAGGGGAAGAGCACACAATGGGGAAAAGGTATTAACAACAACAAAAATGGAAAGGAACCTGGGGGTAGTCATATCCAATGACCCAAAGGTAAGCAAGCAATGTGAAAAGGTAGTAAGGATGGCTGGGGAATAACTAGGATATATAGGGAGAGGCATCACCAGTAGAAATCAGGAATACTGCGTGCAGTTCTGGAGACCCCACCTTATGTACCCAGTACAGAAAATTTTCAAATCCCCACTGAAACATAATTCTGCACAACTGTAGCGCCATTCCACACTACAGGTGTGAAAACGCATTTGACCAGTATTTGAAAAATCACAGCTGTGACATACATGAGGTGGGGGTGATAAGAATGCTATGTTTAAAATCTGTGGTAAAAATATTTAACATTTCCGAAGTTATGAGCTGGCAAAGCTAAATTGCAATCAATAGTCCTAACGTTGGTATTTTTTCATATTTTGTCCCCATATTTTTAACATACAGTGCTCCCTCACTTATTAGCCCCTCGATTATCCGCCACCCTCCATTATCGCCATTCTTCCCTCCCGTCCCAATTTAATGTCCATGTTATTGCACTCCGTAATCCACCTCCCTCACTGTCCGCCATCCGCCGTTCTTTAATCTTCCCACTTGCCCACATTGTAATTGAAATTGCCCTCTGTATTCCGCCATTGCCATTGCAATTGCCATCACATAAAAAATACACAGCATGTTGTAGTGTGAAATTACTGTACAGTATTTGTGTCAGTTAGCCTGCTCTGTTAGCCAAGCACGTAAGTCCACCCTGTCAGCCCCTGAGTAGTCATTAGTGCTGCAATTTATTTTATTGTAATCATTAGTGCTGCAATTTGGTGAATGCATCAATTAGCCCGCCTGCCCTTATTTAAAACCCTTTTCACCTGAGTTTCGCTATCTGGTGAATGCATCAATTAGCCCACTTTGTTAGCTGAGCACGTAAGTCCACCCTGTGAGCCCCTGCCTGCCCTTATTAAAAACCCTTTTCACCTGAGTTTCGCTATCTGGTGAATGCATCAATTAGCCTGCTTTGTTAGCCAAGCACGTCAGTCCACCCTGTCAGTCCCTGCCTGCTCTTATTAAAAACCCTTTTCACCTGAATAGTAGTTAGTGCTTTATTGTGATCTGTCTATTATAAATTCTGTAAGCATTTGCTGATCTTCAGTTTAGCTATCTGGTGAATGAAAAGTGTCGGACAGTCTGGGGAAATGATGGCAGAGTTGGCAAGTGTAAAGCGATCTCGTCTTGCTCTTACTGTGGCTCAGAAGAGCCTGATTGTTAAGTTTTCTGTTGATAACCCAAAAGCAACCCACCAGGAGGTTGCTCGTCATTTTTCTACACTGTGGTGCCAGCCCATTGAAGATGTGCTTGCCCGCAGAGACGAGTGGCCCGAGGCTGTTGCTGCTGCCGCTGACCGAAAATCAAAGAGAACTCCAAAACACGGTGATCTGGAGGAGGCGTTATTTCTGTGGTTCAGGAACACCAGAGCACACAATATTCCGGTCACAGACGAAATCCTAAAGCACAAAGCTAAGTATTTTGGGGGCCAATTAAATGTGTCTGATTTTTCTTACTCAAATGGATGGCTACAGAAATTTAAGAGCCAAAATAATATTGCTTGCTACATTATATCTGGGGAGAGTGCAGGCGTTAGTGAAGAGGTTATCAGTGAGGGCATGCTTACTGCCAGACATGCAGCAGAGCAGTATGAAGCTCTGGACTGTTATAACATGGATGAAACTGGACTTTTTTTTAAAATGTTGCCTGACCGTTCCCTGACCACCAATGATTTCAAAAAAGGTGTCAAGAGATGCAAGGACAGAATTACAGTTGCTCTAACTTGCAATGCAGATGGCATCATTTATATGCAGAAAATCAAAAATGTGTCCATTTTGTCACTGGCAACACTTTGCTACTGGATACAGTGTTCTGTATTTAACATCACAATATTTAGGTTTTTATTTTCAGGCACCCTTCATTATCCACCACCCTCTCTTATCCACCCAAAAACTGTGGTCCCAAGTTGGGCAGATAATTGAGGGATCACTGTAGTCTTCTTATGACCCCAACTCATAAATCCCATAGCTGAAATTGATCAAATCCATGCCAAAATGCCATTCTGCACCACAGGTGCAAAACACGTTTTGGACAGGATATGAAAAATTACAGCTGTAACGTTCATAAGGTGGTATGAAAGAAATGGCTATGTTGAAAATTTGGAGTGAAAATATTTAAAATTACAAAAGTTATCCATGTGCATAGAAAAGTTTAAATGGACATGTGTAACTCAGCCATTTTAAGGAATTTTGTTCACCAAATTTTTAACATTGCTTTTTTGGAACCCCACCTCCTGAACACTGGTGGTGAAATTTCATTATTCGGTCCTGAAAGGTGATTTTGCACAATGACCATGAAATCACTTCCCAGGCCCGGGTAATGAAATGACAGTTGCAGTGTTTATGAGGTGGGGTCCCAAAAAGGCCATGTTGAAAATTTGATGAAAAAATTCCAAAAAAATGGCAACATTATCAACATAAGTTCAAAACGCAACTGAAATACATTATACAGCACTTACCTTTATTTCTCAGTTCACGGTTTGGCTTTGAAGAGTGCAATGTCTTGGTCCACTGAAGATGACAGCCGATGATGTCTGGTGGTAAGTATAGGGTGGGGGTGGGTGCTCAGTGGGAGGGTCAGGATGGGGTGGGGGATGGTGGTGATGATTAGGGACCGTTTTCTTTTTTGCAGGTTAAAAAAATAAGATGTCGGGAGACTGTTTTTTTGGGGGTTTTTTTGCAAGATTAAACTACGCAACTATTTTGGGACACTGGGGATGGGCTCCCCAGTGTTCCACACTGTTGGGGAGCTAAAAAATGCCAATACGGGGACTGGGCCCCCCCGATGTCAACTAATCTATAAAACAATAGGCTGCAGGGGGAGCATCCAACACTGGGGTTCGTCATACCGGTATCGGAGTATATAAATAATAATAATGATAATAATAATAAAGGGATGGTGATCGGAGGGTGGGGGTGTCACTAGACACCAGGGAAAATTGGGGGCTCAGAACTCACACTGCAGGCAACAGCAGGAGTTCAGCTGCAGCTGCAGAACTAAAAAAAATGTTGTTCTCATAAAGAGAATGCAGCAGAAGGCTCTTGTCGCTAAGTGGGGCACCCAGGATTTCAGGTGCCCAAAAAAAGTACTTCTAGCCCTAATTATGAAAAACAAACACCAGAACCTAGCAAAACGGGGCACATTTAGTTAAGTTCTGGTGTTTGATTTGTGACATGACAACATTTTTATATATTTTCCACACTTTTTAATTCGTGGAGAAAAAAACAAGATGGCGACTGGCAAGAAGTGATTTTTCCCTCACTAACAAGGATTTTTTTCCTCATGAAAAAAGATTGGATCTCACAAGAGTGAATCCTTTTTCGCAAGATCAGTCCTTGGTTGAACTTATTTCTCTAATTTGGGCAGGGGAATTCCCATTGAAAACAACAGGTATTTAAACATTTAATAACTTTGCAACAGATTCATATTTTTTCAACAAACTAAGCATGGCAGTTCTGTTACCCAAGCTGGTTCTACCATAAAAAAATCACACCAGAATTAAATACTGTGTGGATGCAATGCAATGAGGAAAAACCTGTAAATAATGGTGACTTTTAAGGTTTTATACTATCTGGATCTCAAAATCTGTACATCCAACTGGAATGAAACTTGCCACATCAAGAGATCTACCCCACAAGACAGTGTATACCAGATTTTGTGCAAATCCATGGATCATTTGCAAAGTTATTAAAGTGCAGAATGTGAGGTTTAACATTAAATAGGCTACTCAACCTAACTACTGTATGAGGGACACAGCTGTGCTCTATAATATATATATATATATATATATATATATATATATATATATATGCGTGTGTGTGTGTATTCTTCTGTGGGTTTTGCTTCTAACTCCCCCAAACCCACCACTGAGACCTTTACCCTCACTCTCCTTTCAGTCCCTAGCACATAGGCATTCCACTCACTATAATGCCTTCATAGCCAATTTGTGGTTTGGCTCTCTTCCTTCCTACCTTGCTTCTCTTCTCATTCCTGCCTCTCCCTTGCCCTATAACTCGAGATCTAACTGCGCATGCACCTTTTCACTCCCTTGCATTTACACCAAGGCTGGCAAACTCTCCTTCTCCTACAGATTCCCTTCCCTTTGGAACAGCCTCCCTTCCCCTACTCACCTCTCTTCTTTCCCTGTTCTTAAACACTTGCTCAAACCCTCTTCCCTAACTCCTGCAGCTGCCCCCTTCCTAGTCCTCGTATTCTACAGCATGTACCATATATTCCCCTCACTGCTGTGTATATGTAAATACCCAAAATGTTGTGATCTACTGTATTAGAAGTGTAAATATCTATTATGTAACTTGTTTCAGCCTTATCTTGAAACACTATAAATTGTTTTAGTTTTTTAGTTACGCTTTCTCTGATTACTGTACTACCATTGTTATATTTACTCATGTTGTTGCACTTCTCTGTTTCTTGCATCACCATTGTTTGTAATTGTCTTTCTGTGCCCCCTTCCCTGGGTCGCATCTGGAAACGAGCTGTGGTTCATTGATGCCTTTCCCGGTTATCAGCTTTTAAATAAAGATATAAATATATATATATATATATATATGCAAAAAAACTGTGTTAATGCTCTAGTTAGGGATAAAGCCACAAAAGTAGGGAAATGTGGTGTTACAGTTTTCAAAGATAACATCCCACACCCACCCTGCAGTCACCAACAGACATCAGGAGGGTGCCTTGTGGTCATTGGCCCCAACACTCACCCCATTCCATAAGTAAATAAGCTGATATGGGTATAGTATAGGAGAATAGGGTGCGTGTTAGGCCCAGTGACCCCAAGGCACACCCCTGATGTCTGTTGCTATGTGCAAGGTAGGTACGGGGTGTTAGCTTTGAAAATCTAATGCTACATTTCCCCACTTTTGTGGTTTTATCCCTGACTAAAGCATTAAAGGGGAAACGAATGTGTTTTTTCATTGTTTTTTAGTATTACCTCACCATGTGTACATAATGAAGTTTCCATGTAAAAAGAGTGGGTTCGGTGTATTTTTATTTATGTTTCTGCCTAGACTCTCTGACAAGTGCTGTTACGGGTATCCATATTCTAAAAAGGCATGAGAGACTATGAACGGATATTGTTTGTTTAGCAAGCAGGTCCCAGTACAGTCATTCCATGTAGTTGCTTGATGTACTGTAATAGTGTGGTTGATTGACTCTGAATAAGTCATTAATCTGTATTAGATAAAACATCACAGTTTTTGTTACACTGCTTTATGATTTGTGTAAATGAATTTTAGAAATGTAACAGAGTGATCACAAAAACTAAGTAGAATACAAATATCTGCTGCTGTTTCAGATAATCTCCCGATGGTTGTACACTACAATGGCAATGCAATTTTTACCTGTAATTCATTTATTACCAGATTTCATCTGTAATATCTCCTCTGTAGTGTTCATAAACTGATCTCTGATAGCCTTTTTTTGGTAATCGTAGAGGTTGTATGTGTGTGTGTGAGAGAGATAGGGTGTGGGAGGCTTCTGATGTGAATTACCTGCTTAGCATCATGATCATAGAATAAAACAACAAAATGATTTAATTAGAATTGAAAGTTTGAATAATTTTGAACAAATCTCTAGTTGTGAATGTACCCCAATGAACAGATATATTTGATAAAGTTCACACATTCAGAGTTTGAATCCACATAGTGCAAACCTTTTATTTATCTCTGCAGACAGTGTCCCTTCCCTCGCTCTTCTGAAATTTCCCACAGCAGGGAAGAGTCCATTCACAGTTGACTTTTACCTATTCCATTTTTTTATGGAAATTAACTGCTTGCTTCCTAAGTCCATCTAGTAACAAGTGCCAAGGTAGGAAATTGGGAGCATTGGTGGCATGGTGTCTCAGTTCTGACAGACTGTGCAGATGGCTTTTGTGGGAATCAAACCCACGTCATTCTGGACCTAACACAGTAATCGAGTGATGTTTTCTGGTGCAGACGGCTTGCAGCCATGTACTGATTGGTTGTGTGTTATTATTTGCACAATAATGTCTCTTAAATACCTCTTTCACCCTATTATATTTTATCAATTTGATTGCTGGTGTGGAGCTGCAGTGTCAAGGTTCTGACCTCTAGTGTCTGTAAGCATGAAGATATCTGAAAAGAAAAACATCATCTACTTATTGATGATTGTAATTTTGTCTGACTGTGGATGTTTTCCTGCCCCCACAACCCACCCCTCCTACCCCCACCTCCCCAATTTGGATTTGGCACATATTTATCTTTCATCAGGGTATAAATAAACTTTACCCACCATCATCATTACTTGCAATTCCTTTTTTACGGCTGCAGTAGGCAGAGCCTGCAGACATTTTGCATGTGCAAAAGGAGTGATGTCATGTTTTCTGTCCAGGGAACTGACTGAAGGGGTAAATAGTCTCCTCCGCCTTACCGTCCTCCAAGAAATGTTTTCTGCCCTCAGATAAATACACTTTTATGTTAGTCAATGGTTGCAAAACTCTATTTTCTTTCTTAAGTGGGAGGTACAAGAACTGGAACCTGAGCAGTGGGAGGCAGCATTAGTTTTTTTGGGGGAGGAAGATCCACCCCTACCTCCACCCAAGAAGCTCCTAAAGATCCACCCCACCTTTTTGTTTGGTTCATGTGGGAGGGGCATGAGGTGGATCTATCATGCTGGAACAATTGACTATCAGAGCTGCCTGGGGCATCAGAGCTTAAGCTTCAGAAGGAAAGAAAAAGCCTGAAACTGCATCCTTATACAGCACTTGTTTAAACAGCCTTGGCTCAGCTTACATTCCTCTCCTGGTCACACATTTTCACAAATACATTACAAGAGATGGAAAGTACCTCCTGGTGGGTATATGGTGTTATTCAGACCTGTCCTCCAACCTTCCCCCCATCACCTTACTCTGTATTTTGCATCAGCTGAAGCATGTCAGTACAGCAAGAGGCTGCAGTGTATATGTTTACTGGGCTTGCAGTTTTAAAGGAGTAATCCACCCAGAATTTGCAAAAACATATGTTATGCAGAGTGTTTTGATTTGTATGTAAAGTCCTCGTGTGTCCTTCCCTCTGTATGCTATTAGGAGTTTTTCCTAAATTAGGCTGCTAGTTTTAGGGTAGTTTTATGACCCTTGGGGATCTCCATCACAAATAGGTTTATTGCCTTCTGCCTCCTACAGTGCACCCTGTCTCATGTGACAGTGATGAAACCAGGCCCATAGATTTAGCACATGAAGTGCATTTTAAAATCAGTTAACAACAGCAGAGCTGTGTAACTGTTCTTATCCAGTGCACACAAATGGCAACAGTTACAATTTAGCACATGCCTGAGAGCTACCTAACTGGGGTTCCTGTAAGAAAACAAGTACTAAATAGCTCTAATTTTACTATTTGTGTTTTCTGGGTGTGTCATGTCTAGCTAGTAGTAATATGTGCTTTCATTTTTGAATTTAATTTACTCAAACTATGCACAACAATGAAAAGCACAAAAATTGCCCCAGATCATCACTGCTATAATTAGTAAAGACTGTAGCAGTTTTCTTACAGAAAAACCACTCAGTTAGCTCTAAAGTATTTGCTAAACTGTAAATGTAGGTACCAGCATTCTTTTTTTTTTACCAGGAGAGACACACTAAAGCTTGTTTACAGGTGCAACCTGGGAGCACAAGGAAGTTAAGTGATTTGCTCAGAGACACACAGTACGCACATAGAGGCTGTGGGATTCAAACCCAGGACACTAGGTTTGCAGCTCAGAGCCTTAGACCACTGCACTATGCTGGGTGGATTACTCCTTTAATTGAGCCATCCCCAATCTGTATCCTTCCAAGAACCACTTTCTGTAGTGTGCATACCAGCATCGTTATTTCACTCTTATTTACAGCTTTACACCTTTATCAGTTTTTGAATTGCAATTGTGTCTAAATGCTCCACCATGTAGACTCCAGTCTCCCACTATACCTGCATGCATTGCAACACTGTTTCACTGGATTCAGAGAGGTCGGAGGCTACCTGGACATATGCAGGCAGCAGTGTAGAGCATGGATGTAGGCTGCAATACTGGGATGCCTCCATACTACAGTAACCTGACAGCTGTATGTGCACCCCCAGGTGTACCCACATGTCCCCACCTAACCTACCTCTCTGTCTGCACTTGCCTCCCCGAGGGCCACCTCCTGAGGGTATCCATGTACTGTCCTTGATTACTCTTCTCACTGTGCTGAGTGTTGGGAGTACCCTGCCTGCCCATGTGTGATGTGGCAGCAATACTACCTGCAGAGCAGTGCCAGTAGTGAACACATACATTAGTGGAGCTCCTGAGTGCATCGTGGAGTACTGCTGTGGTGGACAGTAGATGTGTAGCACTGTGTACAGAGGAGCAGTGAGGAACACTGAAGGCAGTAGTAGAGGGTCTGCCTTCAGCCATCTAGCAGCAATAACATGATTGTCTGTTGTGCCCAGGTGCCCTAATACTGGCAGAACTGATGCCATGTCCTTCCCTTCTCTCTCTCTCTTCCTCCCCTTCCCTCCCTCTCACTGATGTAGCCCCCGATTCCAACATACAGATCTCCCCCTACCTTAAACCTCTCTCTGTCACCTCCACAACATAAATGTGTCTCATAACAGTGAAATATGGTTATTTGCGTAATATGACTGTGCCATATACACAGTACTCCATAGGACATGTAGGAGGGCATCTCAAAATGCAGCTGTCATCACTGAGTGCACCATGGGATGTGCACTGCTACTACAGGGTTGAGACCACACACACTATCGCACTCAGTGTGGACAGGCTGTAATGTTTTCAAACCATTATTCACACTGTTCACTGGCAATGTGGACATACTGTAACATTTACAGTCTGTAATGGTTTGAATCCATTTCAGCTTTTTCAAGTGTAGTGTGGACAGGGCCTGCATGTCAATGTAATTATCTATCTTTCTATCAATTGCATGTATCGCTATTTTTACCTATTTCTAAAACAAACCTGCATATCACATTTGCCTGCACTCTGAGCACATACTTATGAAACTGTGCATATTTGTACTCCACTTCTGCATAGACCTCATACTTTCCTAATATTCCCATTATCACAAGCATAGCTACCTTGCCCTTATGAAAACTGCCCCCCTCTGAAAGTTACTATCACATTTTCTCTGCTAACAGTCCATCATCATTACACCTGACTTCCTGACATCAACACATTGCTTAAATATAACTTATATTACCTCATGGACAAAAACCCTGCTTCTCTAAAAAAAAAAAAACTGTGTAAATAATCCCAAGGAATCCCTCACTAGCCCCTTAGAAGCCTCAGGAGAGGCAAAGCACTGCGTTCTGTAGTGCTTAGTGAATTCATTTGTATGGTATTCGTGTCCTAAATAAAAGGACTATCACTTTAACTTTACATCGCTGTGGCTGTGGCTTCATTTGTTTGTAGAGTGCAGCACTATTTGGACATTGTCTCTTGTTTAGGGTTAGCCACCCTGTTGTTGCACCACCTGGGGAACTGGAGCACCTGCATGCCATTTGGAGCCGACCCCAAGCTTGGACAGGTGGTTTATGCTGCTGTCTTGCCACTCTGCATAATCTCAATCACATACTATATATAGCCTAACTACCACTAGATAAATATGCATAACGCCTGTAAGGAAAAAAATATATATATTTAAAAAACAAAGAATAGCCACAATAGTAGTCATAGTTGTCCACCAATAATGGGGGGACTGGTAAGTATGAGAACCTAGTATTGGAGATACTAATGCCACAATAAAGCGAATGTACTACCATATTATGCATATACAGCAACTGGTCAAGGTGGTGCATGGTGGTTAAGTTGCATTTAGTCTTGTGTATTTTTTTTGAGTACCCTTGGTGTGTGTAGATCATGAACAAGTGGCACAACATGTGTGCAGATTGTTCATATGGTCATTGGACTGCATTACCCAATAGTGGGATATTGCATTATTTGAACAGTAACCAATTAGCAAAACTAAACCAAAATAAGCATAAAAAATTTAAAGGGGCTAATTAATTTTAAGGTATAGGAATAAGAACAAATCAATCTAAAATGATAGTAAGAGGTCAGTGCAATTGATATTGAGACCTAACTTCATATGTTAATATTACTGAATAACTATAGATTTGAAATAAAGGAAAAAAGGGAATATGCAGTGCCGCTCTTATAAAAGATATATGCAGAAAGGTGAAGAAATAGCTGGTACCTTAACACTGCTGAATGGCAACTGATCAAATGCATTTTAAATATCAAAAGGGAATAAACTTTAGAACAGAATCAAATAAGTATCCATAGCACAGAACACATTACTAATGGTGCTTCAGTTTTTTTGTAGTGCAGACCCAATGTGTTTGCAACAAGCACATGCAAAAACATTTTGCATGTTATCATTGGTTAACATGAAAAGACATAATGATTACAAGTTAATGTTTTTCAAAGGTGAGCAGAGAGGTCTAGGGTGGGTAAGTGGCATGTTTAATTGCAACTAGCATGCAAACAGAGGTAGCAGGAATCAAACCAAAGTCTGATGTGCCAGTCACATTCACAGATCCTTACTCCAGAAATTAGGAAGTACTGCCAGCTAGACAGGTGAAAATGACAACTCGTATGTTTGATTTGCTCCTATCACATAGCCAGCTCTGATTACTGTTACCATAACATAAGTGGCATCGTTTCTGAATGAGAAATGCCATGAAGCTAGTACTTGTCAGTTTTAGCTGTTTGTATTGTACACTGATGAGCTACATTAAATAAATTGGGCTGGAAGTATAGCCTAGAGGTTAGAGTAATGAGCTGTGAATGAGCTTTTTACATCTAGCAGACAGGCTTGGGTTTATTTATTATTTTTATTTATTTAAACAATCGATGACCGGGAAAGGCACACTGAGCCAAGGCTCATTTTCAGGTGTGACCCAGGGGACAGGGAACATGGGAACAATTAATCAAATAACAGTAGTGCACAGTTAAGCAATACAATAGTACAGCAATACAAATAGTGAATGCAATACACTAATATCGTATACAGGTAGCATACAGGCTATGCAATTTGAATCAGATAAAAAGTAAAAAGAGATAGTTAGAAGAGTAGCTAATATGTGAGTGAACATTTCAAGTGCTAAGTGGAGTTATGGGAACAAGTATAGAAAGGCATGAGGTGCAGCAGTGATCTAACAGAGAAGTGGGAGGGAGAGTTACTAGGAGAGGAGTCTGCACATTCCACAGGTGTGGGAGACAATAACTGAAGGCATATTTTTCCATGTTTGAAGATGGAGTGGGAAGAGAGAAGGAGTGGGAGTCCCTAGAGCACAGGGAATAGGATGAGGATAGTGCAGGGGAGAGGAGAGAAGAAATGTAATGGGGAGAAGGTTGAACAAGAATTTGGAGATGAAGGAAATAGTGTGAATGACATATATGTGAGCTAGAGGAGGGAGGTTCAGGGAGGAGAGCAGTGGTGGGTCCTAGAGTGAGATTTGGAGGCCAAGCAACAGAAAGCATAGTAGACGGAGTCAAGAAAATAGAGTATTTTAGCAGGAGTTGTGCAGTATACAATATCTGCGTATTCCAAACTGACATAATCATTTTTGTCAGCAGTTCTTGCCATACAGGGAGAGGTTCCTGTTTTGTTAGAGAATACAGAACTTAGGGCAAAGTTTAGAAGCTACATAGTCAATGTGTATAGAAAAAGTTAATTGGAGGTCTAGCCAGACACCTAGGTACTTCTAGGAAGGGATAGCCTTTAGCGGTGTACCATTCAGAGAAGTTATGCGCAGGTTTGATTCCCACGACCTCCTCTTGCATACTTTGTGACTTTGACACTTAACTGCCACGGTGCTCCCAGATTGCCCCTGAAAACATGCACCTGTGCCTGGTGAACCTTATCAGGTTACAGAAGAATATTAAAAAATGGCAGCTCCTAGCTTCACGAAGATCTTTCACAAGCACCTACGATTACAGGTGCACAAATGAAAATGGAGGTGGCTGTGAAAGAATAGCTACTTGCACCTAGTGGGTGCCTTTTCTTTACCAGCTTGTGGTGAACTCAAAGAGTTAACAATAGAAATAAACAATTGTATCCAGGCTTCTGCAGTTGGCTCTCATAGGTGAGTTACTACTACAGTTGCCAATTTTAATTCAGTTAGAAACATATTGTACTTTGGAGCAGTAGGGTTTTGGCAGACTGCATTTGGAAGCTATCTTTTCGCTTCTACAAATTAGCCAAGTAGCTAAAGGGGCTCTTTGTCCCCATACATTACTATGGTAGACTGCACTTCTGTTCTACTGTATACGTCTGTCATGCAGTGAAGTGCCATATTAATTGTACAAAAAAAAGGTAGAAGTAGTTGCTCCATGGCACAGATATGTACTGTATTTAGGTGAAAAATAGTAGACTATTCACATCACTGCCAAATAAGTAATTGCACGGCAAACAGAGACATTGTTGAAGAAACACACACACAAAAAATAAGATATACTGTAGAAAGTACTGTAGACATGACACAGTGAAAGATGATAATATTTAACCATTATATTACATAATTAACCTCGGCAGTGTCTACATAAAATCTGGAGAGTGTGGGGTTGGATATCATGAAAAAGGTGAGGTTTCAGCATGAGTATTTATTTATTGGAAGAACGGCATCATGCAGTAGCTCATAACAAAAAACACACTATGAAAAAAGAGATAAAAAAATGCTTAATCAGGATGGGCATGTCAGTTTGCTGACAATCTCAGAAAAACAGTATAGGTATTGTCACTGTTTAGATCTGCAGGTAAATCCAAAAGGAGTATGTCAGGAGAAATACAGCATCAACTATTCAGATTAATTTACAGTATTATAGGTGGGTTAGATTGCAATAGTGTGTGTGTGTGTGTGTGTGTGTGTGTGTGGAGGGAGGGTATTTCTAACCACTAAGTCATTTGTATGAGAAATGCATCCACAAACTAGAGAGAGTGGAGTATATTTAGGTCTGAATCTGTACAATTCGTTTTTTATAATATGTCAAACAAAAAAGGAATAAAACATAAGGGTTTAGGATTTAAGAAATCTACATGTACATGGACTGAGGATTAATGAAACAAATTGTTCAGTCTGATATCATCCCTCACTGAGCTCGGAGTTTCAACACATAGCTTACTTAATATAAATAAACTGGTTAACATCAAGTTAGCGTGATTCACATAGCAACAGAAGAATCGTGCAAAGGATAGAAACAAATGTGCAAGGTAATTCCTCACACTCCAAAGCCTCCCCCAAAAGTCATTCAGTTTCATGACTTTTCCAAAATTAATATCAGTGGGATTCATGCAGTCCTCCACCTCATCAATTGGTCCCCAATTTACAAGGCTAATGATACTGAAATTGTGCTAACCTTCCTCATAACCACCCTACAGGAAATACAAAATAGACACCTACTCATGAAAAGAAGGAGGGTACGAGGTGCTGTCACGAGATGGATGCATAGTGATTGCCTTGCCAGCATGAGATGCAGGGACAAGACCTGGGCTGTTGCAAAGACAAACACCCAAAAAGCCAACTGGGATGAATATCGCAGACAGAGGAATACATGCAAGAAGGAAAGAAGGAGGTCACCATGTTGGATGTACTGAGATTCTTGAGGAAACTACCCGAACATGGATCAGCAGGATCAAATGGCCACCTACCAAGGTTTCTTAAACTATCAGCCCCAGTCATAGCTGCACCAGTAATCAGGATCTATAACCTATCACTCAGTATGAAGGAAGTACCGTCACTCTGAAAGGTAGCTCAAGTTTCCCCCATCCACAAAATAGGGGACACAAAGGACATGAACAACTATCACCCAGTAGCAATATTATCTGCACTAAATAAAATTCTTGTAAAAATAGTAGCCATTCAGGTCACCAACTACATTCAGCAAAACAACCTACTCACCTCCGCTCAACATGGTTTTAGGAAGGGGCACAGCACAATCACGGCACTCATCAAATTTACAAATGACATCAAACTATCCATGTAGAAAGGATTATACACAGGAGCAGTTTTTGTGGACTTAACAAAAGCGTTCAACCTGGTGAAACAAGCTTTGTTACTAAATACACTGGTCCCTCTTGGCTTTTCTCAATGCTCCACTATATGGTTCAACAGTTACTTCTCTGGATGGATGCAATTTGTACAAACTGACAAATGCAAATCAAATTTATCTCCTACCAGCATTGGGGTATCACAAAGATCAATTCACAGCCCACTGCACTTCTCACTGTGAATGGGTTGCTACAAATGTCTAGCACAACCTCCACCATCCGATATGCAGATGACATGGTGTTATACACCAGCGCCAAGGATATCGCCACTATTAACTCCACACTTGAGTCAGACTTTGCCTGTCTACATATGTGGCTAGTTCAAAACAAACTGCTACTGAATACCAAAAAAACTGTCAATGCTGTTTGAATCTGCACCTAGGGTCAAAGCCAGTTCTTCAACCCTGGCAATCCATGGCCTGGACGGTATGCTGCTGGAAATGGTAGACACTTTCAAGTACCTGGGTATAACTCTCTACCCCTTGCTGGATTTTAGCCTGCATATTGCAAATACATGCAAAGCAGTTAATATAAAGCAGGGGCTGGCCCACAAAATCAGAGCAACTCTAAACTCAACGGTGAAGCTAGTGATCGTGCAGGGGGTGCTTTGACCAACCCTGACATATGGCATCACTTCTTATAGAGAAGCAAACAAAGGACTATTGCAGAAGTGGGACACTTGCTATAACAGCATATGCCGCTTCACACTATCAGTACCTAGACGTACCCCCCACAGCTTACTTTACTCCTGTCTGGGCTGGCTCTCTCCTTCCTCATTTCGTATCTATACTGCGGGATGTACAATTGACAGTATACTCAGAAATGGAACACCAGCAACTCTGGCAAGCTTAAGAAACCCTGCACATCAGAGTTACATGCTGAGATCTACAGAAAAGTCTCTCCTTGGTACACCCAAATGTACTACTAAGATGGGTGAACAAGCATTTGCGGTGTCTGCTCCAAAGCTATGGAACTCCCTGCCATTAACTGTTAGACACTCTAAATCTCACCTGATATTTAAGAATGAGCTCTGTGCCTACCTCCTGGTCTCTGACAGATGCGCGTGTGACCAAACTCTTAGGGCACATACCCAGCTTGGCTTCCTTAGCCTGTCCCTCCATAACCTAATTAGGAACTTCTCATTTTACCCACCTATTTTGCTTTCCTTTTGTGCAGCTTAACTTTTTAGACTGTAATGATAGATGTGAAGCCTTCCACTGCGAAACTGTCTGAAATACTATACTATTTACATTGCACTGACTGGCTTATATATGTAGCTGATCTCCTTGAATCTGTATTTGTTTCCCCTGTGTCGCAGTAATGCCTAACTTAAGTCTAATCTCCTGATTTCAAGTACTATGTGTCTATCTCCATTGCAATGTGTTTGACCTAAGTCTGCATTATGTATCTGCCTCCATCGTAATGTGTTTTACCTACAGTATGTCTGTAGGTCTCCTGGGTCGTGCCTAAATATAGGCAATTTCATTGCCTAGAGCACTTACATGGTAATCAAAAACGAAATACCTGTAAATAAATTAACCTATCTAAATCCGTGTGGGGGTGGTATGGGGAGCAGCAAACTACAATAAGGACAATAGCACTATCAATGTAATAATGAAAAAAATGGTGCCATCTCCGATTCAAGCACATCTGTTATTTAATGAGCAACTACATGATGACAGCATGTTACCAGCAGAAGACAAAGAAAGTGAAATTTCTTCAATCTTACTTCCTTTCTTTTTTTAAATGTGTACACAGATTGAACAATATGACAAACTCTAATTCTGAGCAAGTGAATTAGCAGAATCTGTGTTAGAACTGACACAAGTGAAAGGCTGCATGGCTGTCTATACTAAACAAGCATTTGTCAATGCCGAATGTTTGCTTGCTGGCATTGGCATTGGTAGTGTAGGAGTTACAGAGCTGTATAATAGGAATGGCAGTGAAGTATTGAACTGAAGCCAACCCCACCACCACCCTGCAGCGACTGACAGGCATTGGGGTGTGTCTTTGGGTCATCAGGCATAACGGCCATGCCATTTCACCACACCCTACCCTGCAGATTCCGACAAGTGTCACGGTGTGCCTTGGGGTCTTTGGCCCTTATGTGCACCCCCATTCCATCAAGAAATATGGTGAGATGGGTGCGGTATAGGAGAATGGGGTGAACTTTGCGGCCAAAGAGTCCAAGGCACACCTCAATGCCTCTCACTGGCTGCAGGGTGTGGAATGGTATGAGCATTACAGGTGAAAATCCCAAGTCACACCCCTGATGCCTGTCATTCTCTAGAGGGTGGGGCATTATGGTCAGAAACCCTAACGCCTCAGGCATTCATTGGTATTTTCACTCCAAATTTTCAACATGGTTTTTTTGTGACCCCCACCTCACGAACAGTGGCAATATCAGTCTGTTAGCCAAAAGCTGCTTTTGCACAGCGACTACGGCATTTAGCACCACAGGTGCAAAAGCACATTCCAAACAGGATGTGAAAAATGACAGCTGTACTGTTCATGGGGACGTGTAAAATATGGCAATGTTGAAAATCTGCAGTAAAAATATTACAAAAACTGGTGAAGTCATGAGCGTGCGTAGAAACTGTGCAACACACACCCGTAATGTAATTAGTTTGGGAATTTTTTACAGCAGATTGTCAACACAGGCATTTTGGGACCTCCGATCATGAACAGTGTCACTGTGATTTTCTTTATCTGTCCCGAACAATGATTTCCCACATGACCACGCATTTCTGTGTTGAAAGTGTGAAAACACATTTCGGCCATGTTGTGAAAAATGGCAGCTGTACTGCTCATAAGGAAGTGTAATAAAATGGCATTGTTGAAAATCTGGCATGCAAATATTAAAAATTCGTAAACTTGCGAGCGTGCGTAGGAAGTGTGTAATGTGCACTCCTAAAACAGTCATTTTTATAAATATTTTTACCAAATTTTCAACATAGCCATTTTAAGACCTCTGCTCATGAACAGTGTCACTATGATTTTCTTAATGTTTTCCATACATTGATTGTGCACACCGACTGCGCCATTGTGCGCTACATGCACAGAAACACATTTTGGGCAAGATGTGAAAAATGACAGCTGTACTGCTCATGAGGAGGTGTGGTAAAATGGCAATGTTGAAAATCTGGAGTGCAAATATTAAAAATTCACAAACTTACAAGCATGCGCAGGAACTGCGCAACGCATGCTCGTAGAACAGTTATTTTTAGGAATTTTTATACCAAATTTGCAACATAGGCATTTTGAGAGCCCACCTTATGAGCACTGGCACTGTCGTTTCATTAATCAGTCCTGAAAGGTGATTTCGCGCAGTGACTTCGAAATCACCCTTTGGGCCCGATTAATGCCATGACAGTTCAAGAATTCATGAGGAGGGGTCCCAAAAAACCCCATGTTGAAAATTTGGTGCCAAAATTCCAAAAAATGCCTGAGAGATGCATTAAAGTTGAAAAACCCCTATTTATTGCATTATACAGCTTATCGGCATTTCCTCAGTTCGCGGTTGGCTTTGAAGAGTGCAGACGTGTTCTCGATCCACCGAAGATTGTCGTGCCGAGCTCCGGATGTAAGTATGGGGTGAGGGGGGTGTGTGGGGAGGCAGAGTGCACAATGGGTGGGTGCGGGTGGACTGGGAGATCGCAGAGGGAACTTTTTTGTTTACAGGTTTGTTTTTTTTACTTAAGACAACGCGGGACGTTTGCCACACTGGGGTGGGCTCCCAGTGTGGCAGCTGGAAGGCTGTTTTTTGGGGGGAACCTGGAGCCGATGGGGGATTGGGCACCCCCGTCAGCCATAACAGTTTTTCCCATGCTGGGGTGGGCTCCCAGCACGGCTCCTGGAAAGCTTTTTGGGGAGGGGGGCGTGGAGCTGACATACAGTGTGTGTGTGGGGGAAGCAAAAAAGAGACAGAGGTTCTGTTTATTTCCAGGTGCATTGTAGCAGGGTATCAGAGGGAAAACCAGATCCCCACAGAGTGCATTTGTCAATGTGCTTCTGTGTATTCCCACAGTGTGTGCATGGGGGGGGGGAGAAAGCACATGAGCATGCAATACGCATGCGTGCCTGTGGAAGGGGGGAGTGATAGAAACATAGAAACATAGAATTTGACGGCAGATAAGGACCGCTTGGCCCACCCGGTCTGCCCATTTCCCTGCCTACTGGATAAGCTGCAGATCCTAGTTAACCAGCAGCCTACTTCTTTCTACCCCAACCCCCTAGAATTGCCTTATGACTGTCCCATGCATGCTTAAATTCCACCACTGTTTTTGACTCCACAACCTCCTCCGGAAGGCCGTTCCATGCATCCACAACCCTCTCTGTGAAAAAATACTTCCTTAAATTACCTCTGAGCTGCCCCCCTCTATCTTCAAATTGTGCCCCCTTGTTCTTGCACACCTCTTTTTTTGAAAGATGCTACCCTCTTGGACTTTGTTGAATCTCTTGAGGTACTTGAAAGTTTCTATCATGTCCCCCCTCTCCCTCCTTTCCTCGAGACTATACATATTAAGCTCCTTAAGTCTCTCTTCATATGTCTTCCGGTGCAGACCCTGCACCATTTTAGTTGCCCTCCTCTGGACAGCTTCCATCCTGTCTATGTCTTTGCAAAGACTGGGTCTCCAGAACTGCACACAGTACTCCAGATGGGGTCTGACCAGCTGTCTGTACAGAGGGATAATAACTTCCTGTTTTCTACTGGTGATGCCTCTCCCTATGCATCCCAGTATCCCCCCAGCCCTCCTTGCTGCCCTCTCACATTGCTTGCCCACCTTTAGGTCATCTGATATGACTACCCCCAGGTCCCTTTCCATTTTTGTTGCTGTTAGTCTCTCACCCCCCATTGTGTACTCTTCCCCTGGGTTTTTGTTTCCCAGGTGCATTACCTTGCACTTCTTAGCATTGAATCTAAGCTGCCATACTTTGACCATTCCTCCGACCTTGCCAAGTCCCTTCTCATCCTTTCCACCCCCATATATCAACCCTGCTTCAAATCTTTGTGTCATCTGCAAAGAGGCATACTTTTCCATCCAGTCCTTCCACAGTGTCACTTATAAAGACATTAAAGAGGACCGGTCCCAGTACTGAACCCTGCAGTTCCCCACTAGTAACCCCCCTTTCTTCAGAGTGGACTCCGTTTACTATTACCCTCTGCGTCCTATTGTCCAGCCAATTGTTTACCCAGGCTACCACCCTGGGACCCACTCCCAAGCTGGCTAACTTGTTTATTAATCTTTTGTGTGGGACTGTGTCAAATGCCTTGCTAAAGTCTAGGTAGGCCATGTCCACAGCCCATCCTTGGTCTACTACTTTGGTCACCCAGTCAAAGAAATCTACTAGATTTGTCTGGCATGACCTTCCCACTGTTAATCCATGCCGCCTTGGGTCCTGTGCCCCACTGGCCTCTATGTACTCAACAATTCTTTCTTTCAGAAGTGTTTCCATATTTTTCCCTACCACTGAGGTCAAACTAACAGGTCTGTAGTTTTCTGCCTCTGCCTTGCTCCCACTTTTGTGAAGTGGAATCACATCCACCCTCCTCCAGTCCTCAGGTACTACACCATCCTCCCATGATTTGTTAAAAAGGGTAGTTACTGGTGTCACTAGTTCTCCCCTTAGTTCTTTTAGAATTATGGAGTGCATCCCATCAGGCCCCATTGCCTTGTCCACCTTGAGTTTTAGGAGTTCTTTCAGGACCCTTTCTTCTGTGAATGGACTAGTATCGACCCCAACCCCCATCCAGATTGTTTGGTTTAGGTATCTGCCCCTCCTCTTCTGTTGTGAATGCTGAACAAAAGTATTCGTTCAGTATCTCTGCCTTTTAATGTCACCCTCTGCCCTCCCCCTCTTTGTTAAGCCTCACTATCTCTCCCTTGGTCTTTCTTCCCTCCCTAATGTGCCTATAAAACGTTTTATCCATCTTCATCACTGAGTTGGCTATCCTTTCCTCAGTTTGGGCCTTTGTTATTCTGACTGCCTTCCCCGCTTCCTTTTGCTTTAACTGATACCGTTTTCTGTCCTGCTCCTGTGATTCCTTATACTTCCTGCTGTCAATGTCATTAGACCAGCAATCACGTGGGGTGGACCACCACCTCAAAGGAATTTTATATTTTCATTTTGTTCTGTTGGCATTATAATCTGGGTAGGGGAGGAGCCACTAGATCACCAGAGAACCTTTTTGTTTCTTAGGGATGGCGATTGGCGATCACTGAGGAGGGTGGGTACTGCTACCACCACTTAATTCTGAATTTTTTTTTTTCCATGGGGACTGCGACTGGTGATCATGGGTGGGGAGGGACCACTAGATCACCAGGAAACATTCCATTTCATTATTACAGGGACAGCAACTGCCACTGCCTCTGGCAGCTGCAAGGGTTGCGCAGAATGCTGCCAGGTCTTAGTCAGCAGCATTTTGTCCAAGCAAGGAACATCCGCAACAGGCCCTTACATGGAAAAACTGGTTTGTGAATGGGACTGTGCCGTTATGCCTGTCCTCATCCTCTAATTTGCATTGCAATCACCTCAGGCTTTTGCCCCATTGCAATCCCATTCTGAAGGCACAAACTAGGCTTCTGTGAATACCTCCTTGGGGCAAAACCCAGTTTCCACCATGCGAAGGGGCATGCGCGGGCCAAAGCTTTGACAATCAAGCCAGAGGTGTTCTCCGGTTCCCAGCAACCACTGAGGTACTGGAGAACTCATGCTACACTAACAAAAAACACTAAATAACCCATTACAAGTAGACAAAAGTAAGAGGGGTTAAATAATACAACAATTAAATGAAAATGATACTACTTACAGACAAACAATTTTTCCGGTAAACTGCTGAGAGGAGCTGTTCAGGGCGACTTGCTTGTGCAGGCAGACAAAAGGATCTGAAATTAGGCTACACAGTGCAGCACCACCCAGAGGGCAGGGGTTTGAAATACGTTCTAAATACCATTCCACATGCTCTAGGGCAACTTCACCTGCAAAGTTCACTTGTCTTGCCTGTATATTCCTTGTAATCTCCTGAGTCGTACCTGAAAATAGACATTTGTTTGTCTAGTGTGTTTAACTGGTAAACAAAAGCTAAATAAATATCTTAAACAGAATGAGGGATTGCTGGACTTTGAAGTACTCCTTCACATGTACCCTTCGGTCATGCTGCCCTGCCACACATACCCCTCAGTCATGTTGCCCTGGCACACACAGTCACATCTCTTCATCATGTCACCCTGCCAACACACATACCCCTCCCTCATGTTGCCCTGCCACAATCACTCAGTCACGCATACCACTCCCTCATGTCACCATTCTGTTGCACATAACCCTCCTTTCTGCTTTTTTTTGTTTTATGCATTTTTATTTAGTTAGTTTTTGTTGACTGGGAAAGGACTAGACAATTCTGCCTATTTTCAGCCTTGTCCCAGGCAAGGAGGATACAGATGGATGCCAACTGACACTGAACCAGATTAAGCTGTTAGTGTTTTTTTTTTTAGTGAATGGGAGAAATTCCCCTGCTCTTGGCAGGGGATGCTGTTGGCTCCTGGTCCAAGATGGAGGATTCCCAGGTAGAGGAGGAAGGCGACAGAGCTGTGTGAGCTGAGGTTTTGCTCTCGACCTCAGGTCCTACCACACAATCTGCAGAGAGCTGTATGAAAACAATGGCTATTGAGGAGCCAGAAAAAATGGAGATTACCTTACAGGATGAGGAAGCGACCTATGGCACACCTGGTAAAGGCTCTAACTCGAGTTTTTTAGAGGAACATTCTAAGGATTTAACTATGGAGGAGAAGAGATACACAGCCCCCGTGGAACTACGAGTAGAGGAAATGAAACCAACAGCCTCTTTGGAGAAACCGGTGATTCTAAAAGCAAGAGCTTCTAGTGAGTTTGTCCCACATCAACTGCCATCCACAGCTGAAAGAATACGGGAAGCATTCAATGTCAATGGTGCACCTCAGCCAGCTGAGATGGACTGGTCTCCAAGATCAGCCTTGCAAGCTGGAGGCTGGATTTTTTCTGAAGACGGTACTTGGGTACCGGACCCGGCTTGGTCACCGAGTGCAAATATGCAGTCGACACTTTGGAAGCCATCAGGAATAAAGGCAGCAGCTACTACTTCTTCTACAAGTCTCTCTGTCCCAGAACAGCTGCCTATAGAGAGACTGCCACAGCGAAGTAACGATTCTATTACTATTCCATTGTCTGTGAGTACTGTGGGAGTGAATGGGGGCAAAACCCAACAGACTGGACTACTCCTTCACAGCTGCAGAGGGGACTCTGGGTTCTGTAGGGGTCAGCTTAGTGGCTTGAGTATCTATTACACAGACAAACGCTAATGTTCCCTTACTAGAAAGTGCTGAATAAAATACTCCGTCCCCCCCCCATTATCAGGCTCTTTTTTTGCAGATCTCTTCAAACAGAATCCAGAAGCATTATCAAAGAGGAATGCTGTGAGGCTTTGATATATTGGGGGCCTACATGAAAAACTGGATCGGTTTCATGTGGGCAAGGTCCTTTTGAAAGAATCATTAAAAATAATACCCTCTGAGGTATTTGCCCTGATTCGCATTTCAAGGGAGGGGAACACTGATGTGGGCTTCTCCACACTTGCAGGATTTGACCAGTTCTGGTCTCTATATGAGAAAATTAAACATACTAATTCATGGTCACACTTTTCTGTAATACCGTTGACAAAACCCTTGATTAAGACTGTAACTGTGATGTTCTATAAAGAAAATGTTAACATACGGGACATCCACTACTGGCTCAGTCACAAATGTGACATACTTAATACACCAGAAGCTATAATTGATTCAGAATGTTTCTGGACTGGAGGCTGGAGATTTAAAGTGTGTCTACGAATGGGGGCATATGGGGTTAGCCACATACCAAATAGCTTCTTTTTGGGCCGAGAAAGAGGTGTATGTTTCTATACAGGCCATCCAAAGGCCTGCTATAAATGTGGTGATAGACACCACTTATCAAGTGCATGCGATAAACTTCACTGTGGTCTTTGCGGGGGCTTTGCCCACATCAGCATAACCTACCAAAATTGGAACAACTGCAATTTATGCGAGTCTAAAGGACATATGTTCTGGGACTGTTCATGGGCCTCTGCAAAAAAAATCAGTCCTTTTAACCATATGGACCTGGTACATAGGGCCCAGAAAGCCAGATCAGTGGTGTATACCCAAGAGCCCAGTCCTGTGGTGCGATCTACTCCAGCAAAACCTCCTATCCATGTACCTAGAGTCACAAGAGTTTCTGCACTTACCCCCCCATGAAGAGACTACGTTAATAAACTCTGAGCCACAGACTGGTACAGCAGAAAATCCAACTTCTGCAATGGGTTCAGCAATGCAGAGGAACAGATTGAATCAGGAACCATTACTAAAGCAGTGAAAAAACAGCTAGGGCTAGCTGAACCTTTCACTGTGCTTAGCACTTCAGATACTTGCATGCCGCCCCCTTCTGGGTCATCTTTGCCTATCAGACGGAGTTCAAGGTTATCTAATTGGCAGAACATTGGCCCTGTTTTTCCCCTTGTCTAACAAATTTGAGGTTCTCCAACCAAACAAAAATTGGGGTGAATCAGACTGGGATAATATGGCTTCTGAAGCATCGGGCTCTGCAATGTCCCAAGAGGGACTAGCATCCCTGGATTTAAAGAAAAAAAAAAGGAAACGCACCTCGAAAGGGAAAAGTGGAGGGAAGGGGGTAACTTGATGGGTTATCAATAAAAAGACCTGTATTGATTAAACGGCATACATGATCTTAATGGATCAGATTAAAGTGGCCTCCCTAAATACCTGCAGTATTAAAAACAAGAAAAAAAGAACTGCATTATATGCCCTTTTAAAGCCAGAAAAGTTTAACCTTATTGTTTTACAGGACACATGGATTTCCTCTCTTTTCGAGTTAAACTCTGATAAAAGGGGCTGCTGGTGGGGCCCCTCCTTTTGGTCCTTTGGTCAAGATAAGGCAGACAGGACTGGCATTTTGTTATTAGGCTCACATTTCAGGTATTACAGATGGTAGATTTTGCCCCAGGTAGGGCTTTAATTTTGAATTTAACACTGGGGAAACTGAAATTAAGATGTATTAATATTTATGCCCCTTAAGTAAAAACTGAACAGATAGCCTTGTTTAATTTAATAAAACCGTACTTGGTCACCTCACAGCATTTGGTTTTTGGAGGTGACTTTAATTGCTCTTTAGATTTTTCAGTGAAACATAGTTGTGGGAAGAAAATGTATTATGATGCCTTAGCTTTAAAAGACATGATCACAACAGCAGGAATAATTGATTGGTTCTGCCATCTGCATAAGGAAGGTAGCAATACATATTTTCGTGGTTCTTTGAGTACACGAATAGCTTGTTTTTTTGTCTCCACTTGGCTGAATTTGTCAGCAGCAGCAGCAGTATTCCCAACCAAGTTTTTGGATCATACCTTAGCATCCATACATACTACTTTTACCATGCATTCTCCTCCAGCTCTTCAAAGATGGAGGTTAAATATGGCAGCCTTACAGGTCTCTGCTCTTCAGGAAGGTCTTAAAACCATTTTTTAGCAAGGGCTTTGGTCCTATGTTTATATGATTCTCGATACGACTGGTGGAGTGATACGAAGCATGCTGTTAAATCTTTTTATACCCTTCAGGGGAAACAACAAAGGAAATTTAGTTATCTAAAATATTTAACTCTTAGGACTAAATTCCAACAACTTATTTCAAGACTCAGTCTAGGAGTAACTGGTCTATATACTCAGATTTAAGATGTTAAGGACAAAATGAGGAATTATCAGTATGACAAAGCTTCTTCTCTTGAAACAGAACTTAAGTATGGGATACAAACTGGCCCTGGTGGGGATCCCTGTTCCATGTGCAAAGGGAGAGTAGAGGCATCACATATTTCAGAACTGACAGACGAACAGAGGAATATATTAACTGACTCCACAGAAATTTTAAGGATCATAGATACATATGTTCAGCCCCAGTCTGGCACTCCAACGAATGTGGTTAATGCACCCCGCTCTTGATTTCCTAATTTATTGCCTAGCATTCCAGAAGCTAAAGGCACTCTGCTCACAGCCGCTATATCTGAGCTGGAGGTGTTGATGGTTATTAAATCTCTAAAGTCTCTAGCCTCCCGATCTGCAGCTTATCCATCAGGTAGGGAAATGGGCAGACTGGGTGGGCCAAGCAGTCCTTATCTGCCATCAAATTCTGTTTCTATGACTTTTACAAAGTTTTTGCAGATGTGATAGCCCTGTGGCTAGTAGTTGTGTATAATGAACTACTAACTTATCCTATAGTACCACCTTTCTTCACGAAATGACTCAAAATTGTTCTTCATGAAACAGGCCCAAAAAACAATTTGGTGAATTGGATACTGATTTGTCTCCTAAATTCCGATTATACAGTTCTGACAAAAACTTAAATACTAGACTGTTAGTGGCACCATCACTTCTTCATTCTGTACAAATATGCTCCATTCCAGATAGGTCAATTAATGATACCTTAGGGGTAATCAGAGATGTTTTTGATTATTATCAGAATAAACCACATGCAGATTATGTGTTGTCTTTAGATCAGGCTCGGGCTTTTGATACTGTGAACCACATTTTTCTCCTACGTAGCTTAAGACGGTATGGAATTCCTGAGATTTGTATTGCCTGGATAGGTAAACTGTACAACTCAGCCTTTATTTCTACTTTAACTCATTATTACCTGGGCTGCCATTTTGTGTCAGGTAAACAATGGATAGTTTAGACTTCATACGAAACTATTGGAAGTAATGAGTTAAACAAAGCGGTACTAGGTGGCAAGATTCAGATAATGAAAGGGGTGAGACAGGGTTGCCCCCTAAGTCCCCTCTTGTATGTTTTCTTTCTGGATCCCTTGGTAAGGAAAATATTATACTCCGCAGTGGTGCAGGGCCTCCCCTGGCTGCAAGGTGATTCAGAAATTAAATTAATGGTGTATGCTGATTATATTTGTGTTTTTCTATATAATGAAGCTAGCGGCCTTGCTTTGGTCCACATTTTTGCAGAATTTGCCACTTTTTCTGGTACATCTTTGAACCTGGTCAAAAGTGTGGGTATTTCATTAGATAACAGGAATAATGATAATATTATAATAGGGGGTATTAGGATAGTTCCAGACCCTATTAAAATGTTAGGCCTAACGTTTGGGAGGGGGGACATAGTTTACCCAAACTGGATGGATAAAATCGCAATTTGCATTAAGAAACTGCAAGTATGGAAAACCGGGCCATTTTCCAAACTCAAACACATATGGATAATAAGACATTTTATTATACCCATTTTGTTATATGTAAGTATGACATTCTCTCTCCCTTTGAGTTTGGAAACTACCATATACAGTATTTTTTTCCAAACGTTTTAGAGCAGCGGCCTCAACCCTATTAAAAGGGATTATTTATACCTCCCAAAAACCAAGGGTGTGATAGGTATGCCACACCCCAAAAAAATTTTTCACACCCTATTTTGGGAATAGACTTAATATACTGTATAGCTGAAACGTTTCTAGGGCCTTACTTTTCCAACTGGACAATGACCCTGTTTAAACTATTAAAGAAATTTGCCCTTCCACCTTTTATAAAATCTACCATTCAAAAGCTAGTTCAACGGAATCTAAAGAGGAATCAGGTCTTAAACCTTCCCAGGAAACAACTTTATTCCATAATCTTGGAAAAAATATGTATACAGGACCCAGGTTTTAAAAATTGCCCTCAATATAGGATACCTTTGGCAATTACACAACTAATGGATACCAGGATATCTGTAAGGATGTGGGATATAGTGTGACTTGGAACATATGGCAGGATTAATGTCCAGAGAAATCATAAACAATCTCAGAATATTCTTGCCCCTTCCCCAAATGTGCAGCTGGAATTGAAACCATAGAGCACTTTTATTTAGATTGTTCATTTAGTAAAGGTTTTTGGCAATATGTCACAACTCAGTGGCATCTTCCTTAGTTGGAAAGATTATCCTATGAAAGTCTGTTTCTGGGAAACTTTCCATTAGTATTATGGAAGTACAATATCAGCACATTATGAGTATCTATGGCTTGCCTTAAATTCTGTTTATGACAAGCAAGATGTAAGTTAGTGCTATAACAAAGTAGGATGTCTTATGTTTCTATAACAAATGCAGTGTGCAGAGTAATGACAGAAGTGTACAATAAAGATAGACGTAGGGTAGATAAGGGAACCTTAGTAGCCCTGTGAGCGCATTTTGTTAGGATTTTTAAGCGACCTTGAAGGAATGGATCATTGTGAATACCTTTGATACAGAACTATTCTAAAAAGTAGTTTCTCTCTTTTCCTGTTTACTTTTTGTTGAAAAAAAGGTGTTATGTGATAAGGATGTTGATTTCAGATGTTGCCCTCCTTTTTTCCCTTTCTCTCTCCTTCCCTTGTATTCCCTTACCCTGTTATTTTTAATTCTCCTTTTCTTATTTTTTTGGTTTATTTTTATTGTTCACTTTGTACATTATTATTTCTTTGTTTTAAATTAAAAAATTCCCTTATTTTTTGGTAGGGGGCACTGGAGTATCCATTCCCATCATGGCAGATTCTTCAGAGTGTGGGGCTGGTGGAGCTGCAGGGGTATGTTCTCTGGTCCCTGTAGCAACTTTGGATTTACAACTTTAGATGGTTTATCGCAAGGAGAATGCCCTGGGCAGGAGGCTGCTGTAGAGGGGACCATTGCTGCTTTGTTTCTGGATAAAGTGGTACATTCGGAACCTCGTTTGCTGGAGGGAGAATTTTGTTCGCACAATGCACTAAAATGAAAAATGGATTACCTGCTGGATATGGTGGATAATGGAAACCCAGATGTATTTTTTGCTGCTCAGGATTCCTCTCGAGGAAGGACACCGGAGCCACAGATGCAGCAGAGAGATGTGGCACAAACATTTCCGAGGAAGGAGACTTGTTTTGGGACACAAACAGACTGGACAGTACTAAGGAGGCTATGCAGGTACTTTCTTTTGCTTCTCAACCATCAGAGGGTGAACTGTTCTCAGTCCTGTCACAGAGGGATCGTGGTGATGCTGTTGCTTGTTCCTACGGGGCTCCTAAGGGTAGTACTCAGCAGAACGGGGGACTTGTGGGTGGTCACCCTAAGCTTGCTGCTGGTGTACAATTTGGGGAGAGCTTGCCAGCAGTAGGATGCTGTACTCAGCCAGAGTGTCCTGCTTCTTGACCGACAAGAGATGCCCCACAACATGATCAGCACAGCCAACCTGCTTCTTCTAGGAGGGGATCATACTCCCCCCTGGCAATTGGTCTCCGGTTCATGCCCTGGTGGAGGCTGGTTGGTCCAGGGACATGATAGGATGTTGACACTCAGACAGTATGAAGGAACTTATGGTGCTGATATTTCAGACTAATGATGGGGACATGTAATCCCTGATGGAGGGAATTCAACCTACTGGCACTTTACCTTGGAATGTGAGTGGTATTGTGGGTCCTGAAGTGCCTCTGATTCCAGGGCAGGAGCCTCCCCTCCTTGGTTCATGATCCCTCTGGGGTCACGGGTGCTGGGGTTCACCCTGGACACACTTTGTCCCCAGCTTTAGTATTGGGATGTCATAAGATGGCTGTCCCTACTAGGGGACTGATCTCCCTCCCTGTTAGCAGTTCTACATGGGATGCTGCTACAGCTGGATTAAACCCTATATAGCTGGCAATGCCCCTCCAGGCAATTTCTTTTGTGGCAGCATCTCCAGAGGTACCCAGGACTCTCTCATGGGTGGACTCTGAGTCTGCCCCCCCCCCCACTGGCCAGCTTCCATCTCCCGGGGCGGCCCGTGGGGATCACGACTGCGGCTTAGTCCTGGTCGCAAGTTCAAAAATCAGATGCTTTTTCAAATTCTCCTGCACCAGCACAGCACAGAAATGCAGTCCATCATTTTTACAATGGGAGCTTGGACCCCAAACTGGACAGGTCTTATGTGGGTCAATATTGTTTGAAGGAATCTGTAAGTGTCATGCCTCATGAACTCTATGCTCTACTTCATGCTCCTTTTGATGGTTATTTTGATTTGAGTTTCCATTCCCCTGTATATATGGACAGGTTCTGGACTTCCTATAATCAATTAAAAGGACACACCACTTTTTATCACCTTCCAGGTTGTCCCCTTGACAAAGTCTGCTATTCGCAATCTTACTGTAATGTTGAAAAATGAAGGCGTAAGGGTGCAGGATGTTCATTACTGGCTCTCTCAAAGGTGTGATGTACTAGGGGAACTGGAACCCATCTTGGATTCTGAGATGTTTTGGACGGGTCATAGGCACTTTAAAATCAAGTTGCATCACACTATGTCGGGGTTGCAGCATATACCCAGCATTTTCTATCTGGGTCAGGATCGGGCCTAATGTTTCTATCCTGGGCAACCAAAAACCTGTTTTTGCTGTGGCTCAGACACCCACTTAACTAATTCTTGTGACAAGTTGCACTGCAAACTCTGTTTGTCCTTGGGACATGTCAGTTCACACTGTACAAATGACCTATGCTGCAATCTGTGCAAAGAGACTGGGCACTCATTCTGTATGTGTCCTTGGGTGACAAATAATAAGGATGAGGAAGATAACCAGGACATCATTTTGGAACACCTGGATCTCACCATACAACAACGCCAAAACAAGGAGCTGGCTGCTTCCCTTGCCCATGGTCAGAAGTCAGTTGATGACTCTTGCCCTTAAGGTGGGTTTGTGCCTGCCCCTGTGCCGACAGCTGAGATCCCCTCTTTGCTGGTGCTGAACTAGAACTTACCCCACCCTACTCCAGAGGCCCTGGTTCTGCCTCCTGTTGCCACTCAGGCTGCAGTCATTGATCGAGTGGAGCAAGACTCCATGGAAGTGGGGATCATGCCCCCCTCCTCCACCATCTGACTTCACTGTGGTTAGCAAGAAACAATCCCGGCAGTTGCATAAAGCTCTCTCAGCTTCTGCGAAGTTGACACAGGAGGGAGTGGATCTACCCCTGGAAAATAAATATTCAATGCTGCTGGAGGACAGAGATGAGAGAGACTTCAGTGTGGATTCTGAAAACTCATCATGTGCTTCTTCTCACCATTCACTCACTTCGGATATGGAGGATGACACCCCTAAAGTGAAACCAAAGACGAAGATAAGGAAGAAGCTGAAGATGGTTACGCGGCAACATAAGGAACTGTCGATGGATTTTACTTGACTTTTTTGAGTTTTTCCCCCCATTGTTGTTTTCACCTTTCTTTTCCTACTTCGCCGATCATGGTGCCCAGGATTCGCCTAGCTACTTTAAATGCGAATAGCATTAAGTCATTGATGAGGAGGCTTTTTTTTATTTACCCTTCTAAAGGAGTTGGATTCTGACATTTTTTTCCCTGCAAGATACCAGGCTGCATTCTTCCAATGATGTTTACCAGGCCCATAGGCACTGGTGCTGTGGTCCATCCTTTTGGTCCTCCAGTATGACCTTTGTGATGGAGTGGGCATCCTCTTTTGGTGTTGCTCCCGCTCTGTCATGAGACTGGTGGACCTGAATCCTGGGAGAGCACTCCTTCTGGATGTTACATTCCAGGAATCCTAGTTCCGACTGATTAATATTTATGCACCCCAATCGAAAGGAACCGGGTAGATCTTGTTCAATTAATACAGCCCTATTTGCACACTTCAAGGCACATAGTGTTTGAGGGAAATTTTAATTGTGGTTTGTCCCATTAGGATCATGGTGGGACAACTACAAATTTATTTTGTGAAACCAATGCCTTAAATGATGTCTTGCACATGGCATCCCTTAATGATGCATATCTCAGAGAGAGTATAAGGAGGGAGGTGGTACTTTACACAAGTCCATTCTGGCAACGCGTATTGACAATTTTTTTGTTTCCCCGATTTTGATGCCCATTGAAATGCATTTGGTCCCCATTGAGATCTCATATCACCTCGTTCTGTGGGGGGATACCTTTGGGGAGTCCCCCTCCATGGTTCCGGGGAGGGGTTATTGGAGATTAAACAACTCCATCATGCAGGACGCATATCTCTGATTGGTGATTTTGGAATTTCTTAGAGCTAGACAGTCAGTGACATGTCTCACTAACAATGTGGGTAACTGGTGGGATGCCACAACATCTGAGGTGCAGGTCCTCTGTACTCATCTCACAGTCAAATGTCTCACTACTACATGCTTTACAAGTGCTACTTACCAGATTGCTCACTTTGCAAGAGGTCATGGGGGGAATTTTTCCACTCAGCTTACTCTTGTTAGACAGAGGATGAAGGGCCTCCAATATGATTGGGGTACCTCCCTCCTTATGGAGCATCAGTGTGGTATCCGGGGTTTGCACAGCTTGAGCGACCCTTTTGACAGTTGTAAGGAAAGGGTGCCACATAGGACATTGGTGGGGGTTGCAACTTTGTTGAGGATGATTGAAACAGATACAGTGGGTATTATGGCACAGGTTCAGGAACATCTTTTTGCCATGTTCGGCTGCCCAGAACCTAGCTCTACTTTAGTGGCCTTTTTGGCCCCTATAACAGTTTCCTTTACTCCTGAGTGGGACTTGACTGCCCTCACTAGGGTCATCACTTCTTCGTCGGTTGACCAAGCCATAGCATGTTTGAATATAGACAGAGCCCCAGGTTTGGATGGCTTGACAGCTGTGCTGTATAAGGACTATCAGAAAACTATGGTGGATATTCTGCCAATTGTCTTTAATTGGATCCTGCAGAAAGGAAGGGTTGCCACCAAGTTCTCTGAGGCTATACAGATCCTTCTGTATAAGAAGGGGCCTGCCACTGATTTACATAATTGGAGACCTCTGTGCCACTTGAATACTGATTTAAAGATTTTGATGATCATTTTAAATGAGTGATTGTGGTAAATATTGTGATTTCCTCTATTTAGACCTGTGCTACTCCTCGCAGACATATGGTGGATAACCTCATCCTGATACTGGAACTGTTTAGACAGGGACATTGTGCTGGGGGAGGGAGTTTCCTGCTGTCATTAGACCAGCAAAAAGCTTTTGATAGGATCTCCCATTATTATTTGTTTACTGTGTTGACACATTATGCTGCTACACAGACCTTCTGCTCTTGGATTGGGGCTATCTATGAGTATGCCTCCATAATTTTCCTGATAAATGGACATTGGGGAGGGTGGATTGTTGCCTAACAAGGGGTAAGGCAAAGGTGTCCTTTCTGCCCCCTGTTGCATACACTCTGTATAGACTCTTTTCTGAGGAAAATACTGTTGCACCCACAGATCCAGGGCACCATGAGTCCTGCTCCTGCCTTCGAAGTGAAGCTGACGATGTACGCAATCTTACTTTGTTTGTTCAGGATGTTCCTTTGGGATTCCTGGCCATTGACATTTTTCATATTTTGCAACCTGTTTCGGGGGTAAGATTGAATCTTCAGAAGTGTTCGGGTGTGTTTTTTGGCTCCGGATTGCCTCCCATGCACTCCACAGTAGGAATTCAGCTGGTCATTGACCTGATCAGGATCCTTGGTCTCTGATTTGGTTTGGGGGACTTAGTTCTCCAGAACTGGGAATCTCAGATTGATTTTTGTCAAGCCAGGGTTACCCGTTGAAAGTCCTGGAGGCAAACTTAGAAGAAGAGGGCGGCAGTTGTGCAAATGTTTTTATTCCCTATTTTTTTACACCTTGATCAGATTTTCCACTTCCCAGGGTTTTATTTCCAGATGATCTGGTGAAGTCAATTGAATCCGATTAAACAGAATGTCCTTTATCTTCCTGCAAAGAGTGTAGGCCTTAATATGGCTAACCTGGGGCTTCTGTTTTTTTGCCATTTTCTTAAATGGAATTAGGGGTGTTATCTTGACTCCCCCACCCGGGTGTGGAAACCTTGGGTGGCAAGCTGGGTGGCCCCTATTATGGCGCAATGATCCCGTCCTAACTTCTCTCCTGTTTTATCCAGTGGGGTTTGCTCCTTTGTTAGTTCACTTTTGGAAAAATTGCAGCAGTGGAGGGTTGTGTTTTCTCTCCTGAATTTGACCCAGCCCAAGTTTCTTTATCAGGATATCATGTGTTCCTTTTTCCGGTTACCTCCTGTTCATCCTGATACTGCTGCTGCTCAGTTTCCTTTGCTTCACGAATCTCTGATGGATCTGAGTACCGCACCTAAGATGCGGGACACCCTTTGGCTGTGTTGCCATGAGAAACTAAGTGTTAAAGCTAATGCAAAACATAAAAGTGTGGATGAATGGCACTGTCCCGGGGAGGGGTGTGGGGGAGGGGTGTTTGAAATGATGGCCCACGTTTTGTTGGAATGCCCCAATACTTGGGCCTACTGGAAGGCATTGGGTACAAAGTGGCAAGACCCAGGAAGGCAGTGCCTTTCCTACCTTGATGTCATTTAATTTTGGGGTCCTCCCATTCTGCACGCCAGTATGATAAGGGTGTTTTGAGGCTGGTCTTGATGGTCTTGAAGTAATACTTATGGCATGGTAGATGTGTTTTCCTTCTTCAAAATTTAGCTATCTCCCCTGTGGCTTTGCTGGTTTTGGTGGAGGCAGATCTAGTGACTATTTATAGGAGAGACTGTAAGTCTGGAAATGAACATGCTGTATGGATACTAGGCACTGTAAATTGTAGTACAGTATGTGGATATGCTGGCATTTATTAGAATCATAACGCTGTACATGCACCCCGATGGGTGCTACTTCAGTTATAGTCAGTCACAGCTCTCCCACTGGCTCACCCTCTGCCACCCACCCATCTCTTATGTCCCCGGCAGCCCAATGTCCACCCTGTCCCAGTGGTGCAAGCCACTTAGACCACCTCTTGGCTGGTCTATGTGGTGCCCTTTACTGCACCCATGGTTGGGCTTTCAGAATACCGGAGAAGGGGATGTTGCAGCCTCGCTGTGGTGCAAGCCACCTTGTGACATGGCACACCCCGAAGTAGACTGCAACAGTGGCACAGTTCTAAATCAGTGCAGTGGCTCCCCATTCTGACACAGAATGCATTTCAGAATGGGACAAGCCACATCTTTTGATATGAGAGGCTACTTGCATCATTAATGTTTGATGATGGCAACTTGTGTCAGTGTAAGGGCTTTTTTTTTTTTGCAATTTAATAAACTTTATTGAAAAGTAAATAATACAAAAATATAACAAAAACAATCCTAAAGGTACAACATGTAATATTAATAACTGTACTAGGACAACAATTATCAACAATACAAAACACAAATAAAACAACTCCTCCCCCCCAGTAAGAATAACAAAATATAAAAAAGGGGAACTATCCCTCAAATACTATCACCCCAAACCCCTCCCCAAGTGGACATGCCAAGTAATAACATGTGGCTAAAAAACAAAAAAGGAAAAAAAAAAACACACACACATCCTTATCAAAATATAAGACTAGGTACAAAAAAATTATCAATAGGAGTGAAAACAGCCCAGAAATAGAACAAAAAGAGGAAAATAAAAATGAATGAATGTAGTCAGACCACTACTAGCTTGTCCAATTACTGAGTCATAAGAAACAAAGGGTGTAAACTCTCCTAGCGTGTCTTAAATGTAGGTAAGGTATAGAATAAACACGCCATAGATCATTCAGTATTCAAAGCCTGAAGCATTTCTCAGACCCATTCCAGTCCTGTAGGAGGGGAATCATCTTTCCAATGTTGAAGAATTAATAACTTAGCCACTGCTGAAATCAATGCCATGTGTGCCTTCCTTGGTCCTCATGATGATGGTCCCTAGTCCCCTAATATACAAATCTCTGGGTTAAAAAACTCAGATAAGCCTAGAACAGGGTCCAGGCTATTCTGAATGGAATCCCAAAAGGAACGTATCCTGGGGCATTGCCAAAAAAGGTGGAATAAAGTACTCTCTGTACAATTACACCAAGGACAGGTAGCTGAAGAGGCTCTTCCCTTTCTATAAAGATGCATAGGAGAGAAATATAAATTATGCAAAATATTAAACTGAACTAGACACAACCTATCTTGTTTTACATATTTATAAACATCTGACTAAATCTTTGACCAAAAGGAATCTGGTTTATCAAGAGCTAACACATTTTGGCAATAAAAAACAACAGGAGAAGTAGATTCTCAAGAAGGCTGATTAAAGAGCTAGTGGAGCCAAAATAGGCAGACAGGAAACTAATACAAATTTGGAGTAGTAGTCAGTTGTAACTTTTTATTTCTGAAGTATTTTCCTTTTTCCTTTTGCTTATCAGAAAGTCTTCTATGTGATAATATTGTGCTGGATATGTGAAACAGCTGTTAGCCTGGCAGCTGACATGTCTAATTCTACTGCTCCACACTATATCCTCAGCATTGTGATCTCACTGACAGTGACATCACATGTGAATGACCTGGTAGCAATGATGTCACAGTCAGTGAGGTCACAATCCTGATGATGTAGTGTGGGGCAGTAAGGCAAGATATGTCAGCTGTCGGGCTAAGAGCTGTTCCACACATCACACCTGCTAACATCAGATAAACAATCTTCTAATTAAACAAAGGGAAAAGAAAAAGTACCTTAAATACAAAAGGTAATGGTTGGTGCTTTTAAAATCTAATATTAGTTTTAGGCAGTACACTAGCTCTTTAATACATTTATATAACTGTGAAATAGGGTGGGATTGTTGGGCAAGAGTTGACAAAGTATTAAAAAGTGTCCCGGCTTTATCCATCCAAAGAGGGTGACCTAAAAATTGTAATACACAAGAAAAAATTACTCACCTTAGTAATTGCTTTTCTTCTCATGGAGTCTTGCTATATTATAACATTAGCAGTCAGCCACTGCAGCTGAACTGCCCCGGAGAGGAAGGAGTTAACTCCAGAGGATCTGGAGTTCTACAGCGCGAGGGCGCTGTGCCCAAAGCTCTATCTGGCAGTTTCAAATGAAACTGTCAGATCTTTACGAAGCTAACATCAAAGAACAGAAAGTCTGTGTGGAAAAAACTACACTAGCCCATGGCTACCTACTAGTAGTAGTAACAACAATATAAACAACAAAGAAACACCCAGAACCATAATAACAAAAATTGATGGTATTATGGTTCGTTTTACCACCCTTGACAAGCACATTATGAACCCCCCTTCCCCCAAGACTCAAGTCCAGGAAGGGGGCAATATAAATAACCTAAATGAAAGCAACCAGATCCCTAACCCAAAGGAAAGAGGGTAAAGGGATAACTACAATGGCATGACACAGTGCTTGCACCAATTCGCCACCCCTACCCAAGTAGAGGTTCTGAGAGGGGCAGGAGGGAGGGTGGATATAATATAGCAAGACTCCATGAGAAGAAAAGCAATTACTAAGGTGAGTAATTTTTTCTTCAAACACCATGAAGTCTTGCTATATTATAACATTAGCAGATTACACAGCAGTACCTCCATGGAGGAGGGTCAGAACCTACTTAGGAAATAGGCTCTGAAGCACAGCTGTGCCAAACCGAGCATCTCTCCTGGACTGGACATCCAGGGAATAATGCTTGGTAAAGGTGTGAACTGTCTTCCAGGTAGCAGCTTGACAAATCTCCAGAATGGGAATGTCCCTAGCAGCCGCTAGAGACGCAGCTGTACCCCTGGTGGAGTGGGCCCTCAATCCTGAGGGGGGTACTCTACCTAGTTTCTGATAACAGAATTGGATACAAGAAACAATCCACCTTGCAATTGTTCTCTTAGTGGCAGGTTTTCTTTGCCAACCTCGCCATAGGTAAGAAACAGTTGGAGGGATTCAACCTATGACCTCTGGTGCGCCTAAATAGTAGCTTAAGGCTCTTTGACATCCAAGCTGTGCAGTCTCCTCTCACCTGAGGAAGAATGCTCAGTGAAAAATACTGGGAGAGAGATAGATTGATTCAGGTGGAAATCAGAAACCACCTTAGGCAAAAACTTTCTATTAGTCCTAAGGACTACCTTATCTCTGTGGAAAGAGATAAAATCTTCTTCCACTGACAGGGCCTGTAACTCACTTATGCGTCTGGCAGAGGTGATAGCTACTAGGAAAACGGTTTTCCAAGTTAAATACTTGAGCTCTGCTGAAGACAGAGGCTCAAAGGGGGGTTGCATTAACTGAGCAATGCAAATATTCAGGTCCCAGGCGGAGCTGATTCCAAAAGGAGGGTTAGTGTGAGTAACCCTTTAAAAACTTGGAGAACACAGGGTGAGAAGAAAGGGAGGCAGGCTTCCCTGCTGACACAAAAGCAGAGACAGCTGCCAGATGAACCTTCAGGGTAGCTGGTCTAAGGCCTAGGGAATTCAGATGGACCAAATATTCCAAAAGAATGGGAAGATCAGCAGATTCTGGGATAATCTGCCTCTCAGAGCACCAGATGGAAAACCTCTTCCACTTAGAATTATAAGTGGCCCTAGTGGAAGGCTTCCTAGAAGCCTTTAAAATATCCATGACACCTTGAGAAAGGTGTAAGTCAGCAAATTCTAGCTCCTCAAGAGCCAAGCCTTGAGGTGGAGGGATTTGAGGTCCGGATACCACACTCTCCCCTGTGCACAGGCCAGTAAGTCGTGGACTCTGGGTAGGCTCAGGGCAGGGTGGACTGCCAAGGACAGAAGCAGAGGGTACCAGGGCTGTCTGGCCCAATCTGGGGCAATCAGAATCACTCTGCAAGGTTGAGATCTGATTTTACTAGTACCCTGAAAGAAGAGGAAAGGGAGGAAAGGCATACAGGAACTTCCCTTTCCAGTCCAACAGAAAAGCGCCCAGAGGGACTGAGCCCAGTACTGGAGGCCTGCAACAGAAAAGAGGAAGTTGATGGTTGTCTGGGGCCGCGAAAAGATCTATCTGAGGAGTGCCCCATCTGGCAAAAGACGGACCCCAGCACTTGTGGATTCAGAGCCCATTCGTGATGGCCCTGAGAAATTCTGCTGAGGCGTCCGCCAGGTTATTGTCCTTCCCTGGGAGGTGAACCGCTATCAGGGAGGTGTTCAGGGAGTAGGCCAGAGACCACAGCTTCATTGGCAGAGATACTGAGGCTGAACCGAGTGCCTTGCTTGTTGTTGATGTACCACATTGTGGTGGTATTGTCTGTCCTGACTTGAACCACTTTGTTCTGGACAGAATCTGAAAACACCGAAGAGCTAAAAAGACAGCTCTGAGTTCCAACAGATTGATGTGGGCAGAGATTCCTGAGAGACCACACCCTGGGTGGCAAGATTGCCAGGTGAGCCCCCACCTAACAGGGAGGCATCCGTGGTGAGGTGAGGAGTGAGAAATGAATGAAGGAACCCCTGTCTTAAATTGCTCTGGACCTGCCACCAGTGGAGGGCTAGGATCAGAGTTTGAGTAACTGGAACCAACTTGGTAAGGGGTCCTTCCTTTGAGACCAATAGGCCCTCAAATGGAACTGAATGTCCCTCATCTGGAATCTTGCTCCTGCACGATAGCTGTGGAGCAGCCATGTGCCCAAGGAGTTGCAGAAAATGCCTTGCTGGTCGAGAGAGACCCGCAGAGGTAAAGGAGGATGCCAGGGCGATGAGTCTGCCCACCCTTTCCGAGGGAAGAAAAGCCCTGGCTAACCTTGTGTTCATCTACAGCCTATGAAAGTTAGGACCTGAACCGGTTCCAGAACTGACTTTGGTAAGTTTAGCAGGAATCCCAGGAAGTGAGAAGCTGCTGGGTGACTTGCAAATGGGTTTCACCTGACCTGGAGACTGACCCACAATGAGCCAGTCGTCCAGGTAGGAAACACAGCAACCTTGCCTTCTTAAGTGAGCCACTACCACAGCAGACATTTTGTGAATACCCTTGGCGCAGGGGTCAGGCCAAGGGCATTGCCCTGAACTGGTAGTGGCCTGAGGGCAGTTCGAACCTGAGGTACTTTCGTGAGAAGGCCTGATCAGAACATGAAAATAGGCATCCTTGAGGTCCAGGGAAGCTAGCCAGTCCCTGGCCTTAGGGAAGGCAATATCATTGCCAGAGTCAACATTTTGAACTTTGGTTTCAAAAGATGCTTGTTCAGGTACCTTAAATCTAGAATGGGCCTCCATTCTCCTGTCTTTTTTGGGGTAAGAAAGTATCTTGAATAAAGCCCCTTGCCCTGATGGCAAGGAGGAACCCTTTCCACTGCTTTGCAGTCCAGAAGAGAAGAAACCTCTGCTTCCAAAGCAAGGGCTTCTGAAGGATTTGCAGGTGGAAAATGTCTGACTCTCATCTTTGGAAAGTGTTTGAAGCTGAGAACCAGACCCTGGCCTATTACCTCCAGAACCCATCTGTCCGTAGTTAGGGACAGCCAGTTCCAGCTGAAATAGGCCAACCTGCCCCCCACTGGTACAGGAGAATCGGCCCTGGGCACCCCATCAGGGTGCCTGCTTAGCAGCAGCCTTAGGCTGAGGGGAGGGGGACGGTCTGCTTGTGCCTCATCTACCCCTGCCTCTGAAGAAACCCCTCTGCGAGACAACAGAGGAGGCTTGAAATTGGTAAAAAGGCCTGGAAAAAGGCCTGCTCCTACCACTGGGAGCATGCCTTTGTGGCATGGCATGCTTCTCCTTAGCCTGGGCACTTTTGTAGGTAGTTCTGTATTCATCCATCTTTTTCATATAGTTTTCTGTTTGCTCCCAAACAGAGAATTTCCCACTACAGGAAAATCCATAGCCTTTGACTGGGTATCTTGGGACAGATTAGTGCATCTGAGCCATGCCAACCTACGGAAAGCTACAGAAGTGGCCATGACCCTAGAGAAAACATCATTAACATCAACAGCAGTATGAGAATTGAACTTAGAGGCTTCAATGCCATCAGCAGCCACCTGTTCCAACTCACTAGCCAGCTGGCCATGGGCCTGCTTGGCTAACTGCACTACTGTGTCCCACCAGATTTCTGATATCTAGCCACATAAGCTATATAATTTGCCTGCCTGAGTCCCAAAGAAGCTGCCATATACTGTTTCTTTGCCATGGCATCAATCTTCCTGGAATCCTTATCAGGAGGATGTGAGGCCAGAGGAATATTAGCCTTGTCACAGGCTGCAGCTTGTACCACACCTACATGACTACACTGTTCAGTAAGGAAGTCTGTATCCGAGCCTGACAAAGTATACCTTCTGTCCATTTTTTATCTACAGGAGGGACAGAATGAGGATTTTTAAAACTTTGTTGTTTGTTTCTAAATGACTTATGCAAAGGAATAGACAACCTCCTAGACTCTGGAATATCCATCATTTCCACATAATCAGGCTCCTCTTGCTCCATCCACAGCCTCCTCTAAAGGAAGCTGGAGGGTTTCTGCAACCTTTGTAAAAAATAAAGAAAGAAGGGACTCAGACAGAATAGGAGGAGATTCTAAAGGTCTGTCTGGAGAAATGTCGTTCAATGGGCACATCCAGACCCCCCAGCCACACATATATTGATCAAATTCCTCCTCCCTCCTGTGGTTCATAAAAATCCTCAACTTCAAAATCCTGAACCACTGGGACTGAGAGACCAACCTTTACCAACTGTTGGTGGTTCTACAGATCCCTGAGACAGTGACTGGACAATCTGAATGGCTTTAGCTATCTCTGCAGCAGTTGGAGACACAATTTTGGACCCCAAACCTACTGATTTCCTTGTCTTTTTACTCAGGACTGGTTCCTCTGAACCAGCTTCCTTTGCCGAGAAGTCTGCGCCCTGGTCAGAGGCCTCCCTCTGGTCCAGTGGGTACTGGACCGGCTGGCCATCCGGGTCACGGATTCTTTGCCTCTCGCCCCTGAGCCGCCCAATCTCTTTCCAGGGTGGCTGCAGGGAAATTTTTACACACCTGGCAGTCTGACAGGAGGTGGTCAGCCCCCAGACAATAAACATATGGTGTGTGGGTCAGCCTTGGCAAAGGCCTCCCACAGACATCACAGTGTTGAAACCCAGTGGGCCGGTTTTTCTTTTGGGTTTCTCAGACATAATGCCAGCCTAACCAAAACTTGCCCTTTTGATGGCAGTGCCAGGCAAGACACCCTTATCGGTTCCTAACACGTGTCACGGTATTTGAAAAAAGCGTTATAATTCTGTTTTTAGAACCGATAAGAACAGGAACCGCACTCTAAAACCACTGTACACTTTTAAAATGTAGAAATAACAAAGCGATCGGTTCAAAACCGAACCGATAATTAATTTTCCACACAGACTTAAAATTTAGTACTTACGGTTACCAGATAGAGCTTTAAAACCGAAATGCGGTAAAAATAATGACTTTGCGGTTCAAATGAACCGAAAAATACTGCGTTGAACCGAGAATGAACTGAGCTGAAGGAGCTGATCTCGGGAGCGACTGTTCAGTGAAGCGGAGTAAAGAATCTGACAGTTTCATTTGAAACTGCCAGATAGAGCTTTGGGCACAGCGCCCTCGCGCTGTAGAACTCCAGATCCTCTGGAGTTAACTCCTTCCTCTCCGGGGCAGTTCAGCTGCAGTGGCTGACTGCTAATGTTATAATATAGCAAGACTTCATGGTGTTTGAATGGTGTAGTTGGTAGTATTTGAAAACAAATGTAGACTGAAAGCCATATTTGTCCTGAAAGCTTCAAAAGAAATAAAAGAATTATCCAGAAGCAATTCTGCTAAAGATCGAATAGGGAGCCCATACCATTACTGAGCCACCAACAATTTGCGGGCAACACGTATCAATCAATCGATCAAAATTTATTTATAGTGTGCTTTTTAACATATCAAAACACAGGTACAAAACAGCATCTTACATAATAAATAATGACATAAAAACAATAAAAAGCAGCAATAAACCTATCCAAATGCTAGTTCAAATAGATAACTCTTCAGGGACACCTTAAATGATTAGGTAGATTAGGGTTACCAAATAAGGGATGGGAAACATCCCTAATATGACAGCTTAAGGTGCCTACAAAACTGAGCATGAAGGGACCAGGCTATAGGGGGTACCTCGAAGATCTCAAGGTAGTTTAGAAAAAGGAATACATAGCAACAAGGGGGGAGAAAGGTGGTGCTGGACACAAAGCGCCTATTCAATGAATAACCAAGAAGGGATACAGCGATCCTCAACTAAGTCCTCTGTCACATGATACCAAATGAAATATTTAGCCACATGAACAGCAAAGTAATATCTTTGGAAGTGTGGGCAAAACAAGCCCCCCAGATTCCTAGGCCTCACAAATTTGGAATAAGCTCTCCAAGAGGCTTGCCCAACCACAAAAATGCTGACAGCAAAAGATGCAATTTATGGAACCAAGAATTAGGGAGAAAAGGGTTTAGCACACCTAGAGGATAAAGTAACTGTGGCAAAATATTCATTTTTGTAATATTAGCTCTCCCCCACAATGTCAGCGGCAAAGATTGCCATTGTAGCAAATTCTGTTCAATCCGGTGTAGTAGAGAGTCAACATTGAGAGCTTTTAAAAGGCTGCTATACTTAGTGATTTGAATACCCAAGTAAATGAGTGAGAAGCCCACTACACACCTAACTCAGAAAAATCCTGTTTAGAAAGATGGGCTGAAAGTGGATAAACCACCGTTTTTGTGTAAATTTAATTTGTAACCAGAAAACATACCAAAAGTTTGGACTAAACACAGCGGGGGTAGAAATCAAGGGTTTAGGGAAGTATAACAGAATATCACAGTGTAAAGGCTTTGAGAATTGGGGCCTTACTAGTACCAACAACAAATCTCACAATCGTTACACTGTAGTCCACTTGTAACTGTTTCTGAACTCTGCAATGTATCCATGTAAAATACTGGAATACATCAGAAATAGCCAGGTAGTATGGAACATTTATATTTAGTTACCACGTGATACTGGGCAATCACCACAAGTGATAAATGAAAAATTGTCCTTTACCTCAGGACACAGAAATCAACAATATACTTTACAGTATTATAATCACTGTAGCAGCAGACCATAACACAGCAAAACATTCAGCGGACATAAGTGAGGGTGAAGGGCTTCATTTCAAGGAAAAAAATGTATTACACTTTATGCCCAAACCACATGTGTACCTTGCACTGTAACTGTATCACAAAAGTGGTCAACCAGGTGAAGAAAATCTTTCTGTTCACAGAAATATCAGAAGTCACCCAGATCAGTTGCTGCCACAAAATTGAGTATAGTTCTCTCTCTCTCTCTCTCTCTCTCTCCTCTCTCCTCTCTCTCTCTCTCTCTCTCTCTCTCCCCTCTGCAGGAAGTAGAAGCAGTAGGAATCTAGAAGTGGTGACCAGTGGACAACAGAGATTTTAAACAGTTTGGAGGAGGGAGCACCAAAGCTAGATGAAAGAAAGTGAGGAAGCTAGAGGAAGACTATTCCTGTATAGAAAGAGAGAGAGAGTGAGAGAGGAGAAGTGACGAGAGACAGACCGTAGGTTACAGTTTACGCAGACTGCAGTTCTCAGAGGTATAAAAGACAAAAATCTACAAGTCTACAAGAGAAGTCGTGTAGGCCTCTAATCCAGGGAGAAAGTCCCTGTTGGGGTAGAAATTTGGAGCAGAGGGAAATACAGTAGATGAGATGAAAAAAGAGAGAGAGGAAGTAACAACTATCAGAAAAAAGGTACTGAGAGAGGGGGAGAAAAGAGTATGGAGCTAAAGATAAAGGACAGAAGGGGACAAAGGGGTGTAAGCCTTTTTGTGACCCAAAGTTTTTCCACTAGTCAGTGGGGCTGAGGGTCCATCATGCAAAGAAGCAGTGGGGTAGTACTGGTGTGGGGACCCAGCATTTAGTTTTATGCTATACAAAGGGCAAAAGAACCTTAGCGTCAGAAGAGCCTACAAGCCATAAAGGTACTGGAAAGAGGTCCCAGGGCTTTGAGTTAGTGTGTGGGCCTGAACTAGGTTGCTTCATGCCCCCTGCAAAACATTGCACCCTTGAGAAGCTTGCCTGGCTTTTGAAAGAAATGGGAGCTTTGTCAAAACTGTTCAGTATATAGAAGACTCAGAATGACTGTGCTCAGAGACTTTATGACTTGAACCAGTTTACAAGTTATTCAGCATATCCATAGAAATAAGAGACCCATAATAGTTTTGCCTTGTCTTGCCCTCCCTGAAGTCACCACTGTTCTCTTTACTCTGCTCTTTCCCTTCCTCCCTTGGTTGATCGCCACCTGCCCCACTGAGCTTCCTTCATTTCTAAATTCTGGCTGGCTTCTCTCCCCTCTTATCTCAGCTCACTTCTCTCCCCTATGACTCCTTCCTGCTACTCTGTCTCTCTGTAACTGAGGCTATCACTTCCTACTACTCCCTTCTCGTAAATCCATTGCTGGACAGAATGCCTTCTCTTTCCACTTTCCTCGTATCTGGAACTTTCTTCCCCTAACAATTCGCTCTACCTCCTCCAAATGCTGTCTTTCTGCTCTACTCCAGGCCAGCACCACTCCCTGCTGCAAATGCCTATAGCCCAATGACATGCCTCCTCCTTTTCCTCTTTCCTACACTCTTCCTGCCCAAGCTCCTACACCTCTCTGCCCCCCCATGTCCCACTTCTAATGCATTCTAACCTCTATTCTCATCCTTCTCCCCATCTAAACCCTCCCTTCCTCCTCCTCTTCCTCTCCTACCCCTAAATCCCCTAAATTCTCTCCCTCCCTTCTCCCTTTCCCTCTCTATCTCCTCCCCTCCTCTCTCTCTCCCCCACTAATACCTCAACCCCATTCCCATTCTTCCTGCATCCACTTCCTCCTCCCCGTCTACCTCCTCCATTCGTCTCCCCCTCCCCTTATCCTATTCCCTTCAATTAGCCTGAGCATGCCTGATACCTCACACTCCTGATGTAATTAATTTGTATTTATTAAGTATGCCATTACGTTATGTGTGTTACTGTACATTGCTGTGTCTTATTGTTTTATCATATTACTGTGCTTTTTACTTGTTATTATGTATGTACCCCCTCTCCCCCAGACACATCTGGAAATGAGCTTTATGGCTCAGTATGTCTTTCCTGGTAAATCTCTTTTAAAGAAATAAAATAAATAATGACCTGAAGATGGATGCACTAATTAGTGACATCACAGCTGTACTTAGAACATCTTGTGTTGCCACTGCTGTTTGTGGCATAGTTCAGGTTATTTGGTGCCCTGAGAGTTCATCTAAAGCCCTAAAAGGAAAGAATAAAGGACCCAGGCTGGCACCCTCATGTCACCTGGTCAGGGGCAGCAGAGAGCACCACAGCTATTAGTATCTCCTGCTACTGCAATACCCACTCAGGAGCCTTTAGAAAACTATATGATGCACCTAAATCAAAATGTATATATCCTTGCACATGACAGTCTATATAAATAAATGTAAATGAAGACAATCACACAAGCAAATAAATGTTTATACTCAAAAAAATCACTGCACTAAATCAGCCTACAACACTGACATTAGAAACTGCTGTAAACCCTTATCCACTTCCCTCACAGAAGAGCTACAGCTGACAGATTTTCACCATGGGCAGAATAACCTATGGGAATCTCCTTCAATTCAGTGCTGGTTCAAGCTGCACTGAGAATTGTAAAAGGGAGCAGTACAGGAAGAGAGGGGGACCAACAGGGGACAGTCACATTAATTTGTAGTACTATCTGACCAGCAAATAAGTAGTAAGCTTCAACTTTTTTACTGGTGTGTCCAGTTTTTTTTTTTTTTTTTGGGGGGGGTGCCCTGTAAAACAGTAGGATTTAAAGCATAAGCTACTTTTCTCACAAGGCTACTGTGAAACTGTGCCATTTTAGTAATCGCAGAAGCGTGGAGGAAGTAAAAAGGCAAACCACATAAACTGAAAGAATGAAAAACAATACTCAGGCTCTCTCTCTCGTAGATCTCAAAAATCCCCACTTGGCTCAAAAGTGGCAGTCTTGAAAGTGTAGTCAGGACACACAGCAGGGAAAATCAAGTGAGAACAAATCAGAGCCCAGAATGATTAAAATTAACTATATGGCTTTTGTTAGATATGGTGACCACTCTTCCAAACAGTACCCCGTCGTCACTGTCTAGACCATTTCTTTTTCATGCCAAAAGGCTGTAAATCATGGTGGTGCCCAGAAGAAATACACGCCCTATGGTAAATACTTTGAAATGGGGAGGATACTGAACTGCACATAAACGGGTAAGAGAAAATAAATAAAAGAAACAATACTCAGGCTAGTGTGTACTATCTGTAATCAACACCTGGCTCAAAAGGGCCCTGCCCGTCTGGACAGCATGTCAGGACTGAACAAATCAAAGCACAAAACCCACACAAATGGACAGCTAGTGTCTGGAACAGATATGGGATATGATTTGTACTTAATTAAAGCAGGCGGCCATACACACCACTTTGCAGCATACGGGCAGGTCTACCATCTATGGCCCATACAGCCGTGCCCCACAGCCAGCATTGTTGAAGTAGTTGCTGGCTCCCAAGTCCCACACCAGTCCCAGTTCACACCCACCACCACCACCATTACGCATGGAAGGACTGGTCAAACATCCATTGTCCAAGAAACTGTTTTCTTTTCTTTTTTATTACCTGCCCGTGGTGAACATAGCAGCTGTAGATGTGCACCCCCCCACACCCCAAGGGTTACTCCTGCAGTGCACAGTGAGGGAAAAAAAAACATAATTAAGGTACTTGGAGCCACTGTGGGAAGCGCTGAGCCTACAGCACGGGTGTTAAGGCAATCCAGACCTGCCCTAGAGCACAGAAACCGAAGTGAAGAGGGGAAAATAATACTGGTGCTGTCTGCCTCGCCCAGCACCCAAGACTAGAGACCCCCCAGCACCTGAGACTATACAGCCCTCCCCCAGCAGGCACTCAAGACCCTAGATAGGGTGAGTGCATCCAAGAAAAGTGCCATTCAATTGGCAGATTGTGCCGTGTTCCCAGAAATCATGCTGGCTACCGAATTGTAAATACCATACAAAAAACATGAGTTTTTTAACTGCATAATCATTCTAAATGCAAGGGAATAGACAGGCAAGGAAAAACAAACAAGCATCTTTTTGAGGAAATTAACCAAAGTTCAGAAAAGTGTTGCATACTGGAAAACTGACAAATTACTATGAAAGTACATAAACAATTGCTGAAATTTAGTGCTGCATCAATGATCGCCTTAGATGGCCGCTGCCCAGTGTGATACTATGCTCCTGCACCGAGGAGTGTTGACTGGCTCATACCAATTGAAATGGGGGAAACCTGTATTACAGAAAACAAAGGTTAATGGGGCAACTCAGGGATCTGAGAGATCACAAAAAAGACAATGAATATGAGTTAACACTGTTATTAGAATGTGTAAGTGAAATTAGACGTCTGAGCTCATCGCCATACTGATTCTGCTCATCTACCTCCCCCAGGTCAGTAAATGGTGTAGGTCTAGTCCTTTGTCTGCGCAGAAGGAACAACAGCCCATAGCAAGAGAGAGAGAGATTGCTAGGATATGGGAAAAGCAACCTGACAACACAGCTCCACGAGTGGTTGCTGTCTTGTGACCCCACTCTCTCAGTTGCACAGATGCTCTCAGTCGAGGTAGAAGCTGCACATCAGAAAACGTATTTGCCCTGCCTTATGATTTATCGCCACATCAACAGGAGTGGAGAGAGCCTATCAACCCTCAGAGACCCACGTGCTCCAGACATGGATTTCTTAATGAGACCCAGAAGCAGGAGTATAGCTGCAGGAGCCTAGTAAGAAGTTTGCCCTTAACCTTTGAACTAGGCCTGCACTACAGCATGGTGCCTCACACAATGGCAGTGGGGACTGACCAGTTCAGAGCCTATTCATTCAATCTCCTAAGGTTTGTACATTTGTGTCATGTTCCAGTAAGTGTGTGTCCTGTCAGTGTAGGCTTAAGCCATCCCCTGTCTCAATTAAGTGCAACATCTCAGACTGCCTTTGATGTTAACTCTGTGCTAGAGACAGCTGGGGTGTGGAGCACTGGAAAACAAAATGAGTGCCATATAGTCTTGTGTTGTGGGTGAAATTTAGCTGATGATGTTGTGTGTGATGCATGAGCCCCGAAAGTAAGCAAACTTATCCAAACAAGTTTCATGGAACCCAGTTTCATGTTGCTAAACTGAGCTCCCTATGACCACGGAGTCAGAGGTAGGGGACTGATTCAGGGTGCGTGTGCAAAATGTGCAAGTGGGAGTTGTTAGCAGATAGTTGGGGTATTTCAACTTTGCATCAGGGGTGTGATACCAGCGTTGGGTAATTAAGTTTAAAAGTATTGTCAATCAGTGAGACAGGACAGGAAAGGAGAGAGCAATATATCAGCATGGTTTCCGTAAAGGGCATAGCACCTCCACTGCCTTGCTCCAGATTACAAATGACATACTTCATGCTATAGAATCTAGCCTCCTAACTGGGGCCATATACTGTATATATATATATATATATATATATATATATATTGATCTCACAAAAGCCTTCAATCTGGTTGACCACCCTCTTCTACTGGCCAATCTTATGTCCCTTGGCTTCTCACAAAGCTCCATTGCCTGGATCAATAGCTACCTATCCAATCAATACAAGTTGTTAAATTCAACTCCGCAATATCGGATCAATCCCGTTAAACTCAGCTTCCTTCAGTGGTCCATACTTGGCCCTTTTCTCTTTTCTGTTTTCATAAACCAGATTGCACTTAACATCACTTCTTGCTCGACCATTCTCTATACAGATGATCTGGTTCTGTATTATAGTTCCAGTTCTATACAGGACATCAACCTTAAGCTATCCTCTGCTTTTCTTCATGTCCAATCCTGGCTCATGAACAATAAGCTTCTTCTCAATGCCTTCAAGACACAGGCTATGCTATTTGGCTCTGCCACCAAACTGAAAACCTGTCGTGGTCAGCTTAAGATTCCTAGTCCAGCTGGCTCCTTCTTGGACACTGTGAGTTCATTTAAATACCTTGGGGTACTACTCAATGAAACACTAGACTTTAACCAACATATCCAGGCCACCTGTAATGCGGTTAACAGCAAAATCGGGATTGCTTACAAAACAAGTCATGCGCTCACTCCCTCTGCTAGGCTGGCTATTGCACATGATATTCTATTACCGACACTTGCCTATGGTGCCGTCACCTACATCAATGTCTCTAAAGCCTCGCTTCACAATGGAACACCACCTACAATAACATCTGCCAATATGCTTCTGCTTCCCTCGGTTAAAACATCCCTGCCAACTCTATGCCGACCTCAACTGGCCTTCCCCTCCACTCATCGACTCCTCTCCCTCAGCTCCCTGGTCGACAACATAATCAGGTCTAACACCCCAATGTCACTGAGCACCCTTCTGGTGCCTCAGTCCTCCACCCATGGCCTGTGGTCCACTAACCTATCCCTACTACACGTGCCCAGGTGCAAAACCTCGAAGGGTGACACTGCCTTCTTCCATGCAGCCCTGAAACATTGGAATTCCATACCCTTAGAAATCCATCTTTCACACACACATGCCATCTTCAAACACAGGCTTCGAAACTACTGCATTAACCCTGAATCTTGCTCTTGCTTCAAACCCCTTAACCATCTCATCTACAACTCTATCACTCATATCTTCCTCCCTGAAACACCCTGCCTTCCTCCCACCTGAAACATGGCCTCCCCTCCCCACTTTTGCCTGTCTCCTTCCCATTCCACTGGCAACCTTCACTTGGACTACTGTGTTTGTTCACAGTGCTTATAATGCTATCTGTAAATTGGTTCTTATGTCACTTGTCTGTTATGCCCAGCTTGATCCAAGTCAGTAGTGATTATGTATACATGCTGTATAATGTGGGTCCACTGCTGACTACTGTTGCTAGCACTTACAGTACCTTATATACCTACTACTCCATGCTACTTTACCACTGTCTGCATATCGTATTGTATTATTTTTGTGTTTTTGAATTTTTCCTCACAATTTATCATGTGAATATAGGACCAAATTTATAATTTGTATGTCTCACCTTGCTTTTCTACCTTATGTACTGTACTGTGTTGCTGCTCCTAACTGAAACTGTACTACATTGTTTGTAACTTTGTAACCTTCCGGGTCGTGTCTGAAAATAGTCACTATATGTGTCTAGTACACCCACCCACACAGTAATCAAAAATTAAATAAATAAATATGTATAATCACCCCCCCCCAACAAAAGAAAGAGGTAGCTATAAAGGGAGTGTGGCCAAAGAGCACTTCTGGGGGTCTGATTATTGTATCGGGGAATGCTAACAGAGTGGCAAGTAAACACTGTATCTGGGTAATACAGTCCACGCCACTTATTTCATCTGCAGAAATACCGGGCAATCATTTTAAACAGGCAATTCCTTAAATCCATTTGCCACTTGGATTAACCGCAATGATAAAACTCGCAGTTAAAGCAATCATTACACACCTGCTGTTTCAAGCAGTTCAGTGTTTGACAGCTGTCAAAATCATCTGTTCAATTAGTGAAATGACGATGGCTAATCCATTATTACTTGTATCATCTGATTGGCCAAACTTAATATGAACAAACTTTACAAAGATGACCGCTTCCTCACTCTTTCAGTTCACTCAGTACAGCAGCATCATGTTGAAACACAAGGCTATGAGCTTGGGGGAGAAAGTGGAACTTTAGAAAAAATCAATGACCTCCCTTGGATGAGCCAACTTGATTTTGCACAGCATCTTGGTGTACCTAAGTCCACAATTTATTTATTTAGTTTTTGTTGACTGGGTTAGTGCACTAGACAAATCCTGCCTATTTTCAGACTCAACCCGGGGGAGGGGGATACAGATGAATGCCAACTGACCTTAAACCAGATTAAGCTGTTGGTGGCATTTTTAGTGAATGAGGGAAATTTGGCCAGGACACCGTGGAAATTCCCCTACTCTTTTCGATAAGTACCATGGGGTCTTTAACATCCACCTGAACTACCACCAATCCAGGAAGATGGGACCTCAGTTTAATGTCTCCTCCAAAAGTCAGACAATAGCAGATTTACTGCGCCTCAAGGACAAAATTCTTGCAGAGTGGCACAGTAACGCTAATCCTGAGTGCAAGAGAAAAAGAGATGGGAAAGACAGTGAAGTTGAGGAAGGTCTGTTAAGGTGATTCGAGAATGCAAGGGGCAGTGATGTGCTCATAAGTGGGCCCCTGCTTTGCAAAAAAGCCAAGCAAATTGCTGTAGCACTAGGCAGGTCTGACTTCACTGCTATGGACGGATGGCTAGGGCACTGTAAAATTCGCAACAACATAAGTTTTCGGCATGCACACACAGAAAAGCTCAATGCAGATGCAGCTAGTGCTAGCCAATGGATCAGTGATGTTCTGCCAGGGATAATTGAAGGGTATGAGCCTAAGGATATTTATAATGCCGATGAGACCAGCATTTTTTTTAGGTGTGTTGACTATGGCGCTCTGGCATTCAAATCAGAGTCACTTCGAGTCAAAAAAAGGCTAAGGAGCGCATTTCGCTCCTTGCCTGCTGCAACATGAACGGCAGTGACAAAAAAGAATTGCTGGTTATCGGCAAGGCTGCAGTTCCCCATTGCTTCAGATACATCCACCATCTCCCGGTCATTTACAGGGCAAACAGAATTGCCTGGATGACCGCGGATGTCTTCACAGAGTGGGTCAGCAGTTGGGATCATTCTTTCAGGGGGAGAAAGATTCTGTTGTTGCTAGACAACTTTACGGGTCATCCAGCAATCCCTAACCTGAGAAACATTAAGATGTGCTTCCTACCACTGAACACAACTTGCATTACACAGCCTCTAGACCAAGGGATAATCTACTACCTTAAGTAGCATTATGTTCGCTGTATGCGACAAAAGGTCCTGGATGCTATTTACTCAAGTGACAACATGAATGCCAGTGACTGTGTCAAAAAAATATCCCTACTTGATGCTGTGCATCTATTGAAACAGTCATGGGATCTTGTTAGCCAAACAACAATCAGGTAGTGAGAAGGGGGAGAGAGAGAGAGAGAGAGAGAGGTAAAGGTTGTAGCACAATCGACAAGATCAGTGATTAATGAGGCCCCTTATCCATTTCCTTCTCTCCCCCTTACCCCTCTCTCCATAGACAGCTCAGAAGGAATCATTTTGGAATCAGCTGTGCAGGCTACTCAGAATAATAATCTTGCTATCTGTTCATCTGAACTCAGCCTTCTTTCTGAAGGTTGGGACCCTGACTAGGCATTAGTCAATTTTGAAAATTTCAATTCTGCAAAACAATGGAATTGTAAATCTTGCAGTCGGCCATCTATTTTTTGCCCAGCTAGATCCATTTCTCTAGTTATATCTACCGTTGAGAAATTGGATAAAAATGAAGTCGATAGCATATTGTCCCACACCTATTCTACCTATCACAGAAACATCACACATGAAGAATCACAAGCCTTGAGAAAACTATCTTTGATGAAGAATATAGTGATAAAACAAGAGGATAAAGGGGGGCCAGGTAGTGGTCCTTAACAATCAGGATTATTTATTGGAAGCTCAGAGGCATTTACAAAATACTGCAAATTATGAACTTTTGGACCGTAATCCCACCATATTTGCCAAGCCAAACTCAACACACTTCTTCTTTCCTACAGGACTCAAGGAGTAAATGCCACACAGGAATACCAATTTTTGTTTCAGCAGTTCCCTGTAGTCCCTACATTTTATCTTATCCCTAAAGTACACAAGGACCCCCAGAACCCATGCGGTCATCCGATTATTTCTGGCATAGGTTCTCTTACGGAGAACCTGTCTAAATTTCTGGATTTTTTATATACTTTGGTTTAACGACTTCTGTCACATCTAAGGGGCAACATGTCTGTTCTGGAGGCCCTTGAACATCAGAAATTTGATGCTGGCTCTTTGTGGTTGACCATAGATGTCGAATCACCATATAGCAGCATCAGACATCATTTGGGACTACATGCAGTGCAATTCTTTATGGATTTGTTTCACAGTGATACTGTGCTCAATTCTGAGTTTATTTTAGATTCTGTACATCTGAATTTATCCTGAACAGTAAATGTTTTTACATTTAACTCAAAATTTTATTTACAGATGTGTGGCATGGTTATGGGGGCGGCAATGGCACCCTCCTATGCCAACTTATTTTTGGGCTGATGGGAGGAGGTGCCATCTTTGACCCACGGATCAATAAGTACCATGTCAAGATACGTTATTAGGGGTGTTATATTGATGACATCTTGTGCATCTGGGGGGCACACAGTTTGAGGTGGGTGCATTCTTGGAGGTTCTTAACTCTAATGATTGGAATTTATATTTTACTTACATGATTAGTGCAGAGCAATTACCTTTTTGGACCAAAAACTGTGTGCAACCGCAGATGGCATGATACACACTTAGAACTTTCACAAGCCATTGCCTGGTAATACTCTTTTGAGGGCTGACAGTTTTCATCCCCCCCCCCCCCATTTAATTTGAGGCATTCCAAAGGGGCAATATCTTAGATTGTGTAGAAACTGCTCATCTGTGCCAAGTTTTGATTTTCATGCTAAAGATCTTACCGGTCGATTTTTATCTTGTGGCTATGATGCCACTTTGCTTCAGGAAGCAATGGATCATGCTAGGGTTCAGGATCATTTGATATTACTAAAACCAAGGGACAAAAGTCTAGCTGATTCAGAATGTATTAACTTTATCACTGAGTACAATAATAGTGCCCCCAGGATTGCCAGAACCTTGAAACAATTCTGGCATATCCTGGAGGCCGATCTGGATTTGTCAGGAACAATTGGTAAACAACCAAGAGTAGTCTACAAAAAGGTTAGAGCATTAAAGATCATTTGGTTTGGTGTCATTTTACCCCAGAAAAAAACTGAAATTGGAAGTATGTTGCCATCTGATTCCTCAGGTGCACATCAGTGCAGTAATTGTAATATGTATCAATATATGCAATGAGGTAAAATATTTTCCAGTCCAACTAACATTTTATTACTTGCTGCACTACATTTATAATGTATGCGTTATGGTGTAAATGCCCTAATATTTTATGTAGGTATGACCACTTGTCCTTTAAAGGAACACATACAGGAACATGTTCAAACTATTTTACATGGATGCTGTGACACTCCAGTGGGCACTCACTGGAGTGTCAGTCAGACTCATAGCCAATCACTAGCCACTTTTAAATTCATGGCCATAGATCACGTTCCTTTAAATCCATGAGGAGGAAACTGTCACAACATACTTCTACAAAAGGCAAGTAGACATATTTATGAATTGGGAGTTTTTTATCCAGGAGGTCTGAATGAGGATTGGGATATTATGCCTTTTTATTATGAGTTAGTTCAATATTTTCTTCCTATTTATGCCTTCTTGTCTTTTGGTTATACTGCGCCAATTGGCTGCATGCTACCTGGGGCCACAAAGCAGGCTTCCTCTATTGTTTTTGATCATATTCCTGATACAGTTTATTTGCGTCTAATATTTTCAGTGCTGAGGGTTTGATTTGAGCCATCATGGTTTGTTACTTTTGCTCTTCCAATGCAGATGGTGGGGCTGACAACACTGATTGTGTTTCAAAATAAATATGTGACTTAATACTGCAGGGCAACAAAAATATTTTTTTTCCCCAACAAACTGGCTTCCAGTTACAGTTAATAAAAATATCAGTGTACATGGCATGCATAGCTGGTTTCCAGCTACAGTTAATAAAAAAAAAAGCTATTGAAGGAAGAGCACACAGATGAATTCACACAGTGGTACACAGGGCTGACAGCATACCAATTCCATCAAGGAAGCTTGGCGTCTGATGTAACTGTCAATTTTAATGATGATCCTGAAAGAAAAACATGCCAAATGGCTGACAAATGGCATTAAAAACTGAGTGAAACAGATGCTGATGTATGTCGTAACTTTGAAGAAGTCAGTGTAGCGAATGTGTATTTTAATAGCCTAAATGAAACTGCACTTTAATTGAATAAGACATGCTGTTGTGGCATTGAAGCAGTCGGTATAGCTTGAGCAAAATTGCACCTTAAGTGAGACATGCTGATACAGTATGCTGACATGTCTTTTAAGCAGCCGCCATATCCTGATTGGAACTCCTTGAATGGCATATCATGAATGAAACTGCACCTAATATGTGATTTTAATGCGAATTAAATACCCAACATTGTCTGAAAACCATAGTGTTTTCATTACAGTTCTTTCCACAGTTTTTCATTCCTCACCTTGTATGCAGTCTGTGGTCTGTAATATGTGGTACTAAGTTACTGTATTGAAGTTCCCAGCTCTGTCAGTAACATGCTTGCTAATAATCACTGTTACCAAATTTTAGGGACTATGGCTTATATCGCAAGTGGCACTGAAGCAGCTGGCATAACTTGAATGATGAATGAGACATGCTGAGATTGGACGGCGTGTGAGGGAGGTCGAAAACACATACAGCATGAGAAAAGCGGGGAGGGGGGAGGGAGCCAAGAAAGACACAGCACAACAAAAGACAGCATGAGACCACATGTCATAAAGCTGATCAGCAGATTGCCATCTGACTTTATGCAAATGAAAGGACTGAAGCGGTCTCTCATACGAACGCTGCAGTCCTTTCAACTACACAAAGTTTCCACCCAGCAAACAGTGACCAGTGTCATTGTCAGCTTTCCTGGTCATTGGTCTCTCACTGCCGAGCCCTGTGCAGCTTGAGCTGCACTGGACACGACAGTGGCACACCTCTGAAATGAGGTTCATCGTAACAAAATGTTTGCTACACAGGCATGCAGAAGTAGACATAAAAAGGGAGTTAAAATGAAAAGAAGAAATACTTGTGTACACTGGCCATTGTGAAATTAATTGCAGTGGTCTCACTGCAGTTTCGGGGCAGGGAGTCCACATGAACTGACCAGAAGATATTTAGAGTCAATGTGTGGGTAGACTGGCAAGCAAGAGAAAAAGAAACTAAAGATCCCAAACAAGGAAATAAAAATTGGGGATTAACTAAAAACAATTAGACAAGTGGACCATGAAGTCATGGTGTAGAGCCTTAAGGGGAAGAAGAGGAGTGAGTAGAGGGATGAAGGTTATTTCAGATGTTATTTATTGATTTTTATTTATTGAAGTCTTGGAATTTTTTGAGTCAAAAATTATTCTGCAAAGGTTCCACGTCAGAGTTACAAACAGACAGGTTACAAAAAAGTTACAAGAGATTAATACAGTACATTATACATAGGATACAATTATACTAATAATACAGTATATTATACATAAGTGCATTATAAATGAGGGTGGAGTGCATGGCAAAGAAACAGACACAATGAGTAGATTTTAAACAGACAGGATGCAAAACATTACAGGAAATTAATACAGTGCATAATACATAGGATAAGAGTATTCAAGTAATACAGTGCATTATATATAAGTGCATCATAACTGAGGGCAGAGTACATGATAATGAAACAAACATGGCACAGGCAGTACTAGCTAACTGTATAAACAGATAAGAAATTAAACAAAAGAAAGGGAGACCAGAAGGAAGTCAGTTAAGGAGAGTTGTGAGACAGCTGGGGGGTAGGGAGAAAAGTTAAGTAGAGAGGTATAAGGTGTAGAGAAGGAGGAATAGGAAAGAGTGCAGGTAAAGGATTAGTAAAGCTTGCAGTATAGCCTAGAGGTTAGAGGAACGAGGTGTGAACAAGCTTGATACATCCAGCAGACCAGACCTGAGTTTGATTCTCACAACCTTCACTTGCATACTGTGTGACTCTGAGCAAGTCACTTAACCACCCAGCGCTCCCAGGTCGCCACTGAAAACAGGCACTTGTGCCTAGTGGGCCTTACCCGGTTACCAAAGACTAAAAAAAAAAGGAAATAAAGGTCAGGAGGGCAACAGAGTGGGAAGGGAGATATTAGACCAAGATAAGGTGGAGAGGAGCAGTGAGAAATTGAGGGACAAGCCATGAGCAGTCCCAGACTGGCCAGTAATGGCTAGCAGCAGTTAAAATATTCACAGAGAGTAGGTGCAGGTGAGATTTAGTTTTAAAGGGTCCCAATTTAACTGTAGAGGAAACCAGAGGAGGTAGGCCATTAAGTAGGACAGGGGCCCTGTGCAAGAACGCTCACTGCCCTATGGATGTCTTACAGAAAGGGATTAGGTAAAGGGCCTTATCAGAGCTCCTAGTAGAATGAGGGGTAGGGGCAGGGGAGATGAGCTGCTGGACCCAGGGAAGGACGAGTGAGGTGGTAAGCATCTTGGCCAACAGGCAGGTGTGATAGTCTAGCCTACCCTTAAAGTTTCGCCAGTTCACTTGACTGTAAAGATCGCAGGTATGGGTTAGTTTTGGTGCTCCTGTTACGCGGCGACATGCTTTACTGAGGGAGAGCATTATTCTTTTAAGAGCAGCATCAGATGCAGATCCATAGATTACTATACCATAATCCACTAGGGATAAAACAGAACTAGTGACAGCCAGACAGCCAGACAGAGGGCGTCGTTTGTCAGGCAGCTCCTATGCCTGTAGAGGAGGATGATTCTGGTGTTTACTGCTTTGAAAACCAGATTATTATGTTCTTTTTTTTACAATTCTTTGTATCCTCTGATGGCAGGCTGCCCTGATTATCTGCCACCCTACTGGAGCTTGGGGTCTTTCGGGGTCTTGTAGTACCTTGCATGCCCCAGCAGGTCCCCAGAGCCCAGTCCAGAGGCTTCATCCACAGGCAGCCCCCGTATTTTCCTCCATTTTCTCTCCAAGTGTACCTGATTCCTGAGACCCCCGAAAGTGGTGATGCAAGCGTGTGGAGGCACACATGTGTACTGCAGCTCTAGTGCCAGGTCTCTTCCACCCTCCCCATCGACCTAACATCAGTGCTTCTCAGAGCGGCACCACTTTCCCGGCCTCCACCAGGGGGTGGCCAAGCTCCAAGAGAACTCCTCCCAAGGCAGATAGCTGCCAGCCGGCAGCATGGGTCACATCCTCTCCTTCCCCCCCACTGGCCTCCGATGACCCTGGCTCATTCCCGAACCCAGGTCGCTGGTGTGGCATGAAGTGTGGCGTCCAGTGCCTCAACCCTCTGTACCACCAGGCCGGCAGAGGTTAATATGTTCTTGATAGGACAGGGTGGAGTCTAAGGTGATCCCAATATTAGGGATTATTCTGGGTAATGCATGATCAGACTCAGCTTGTTAACAACACATCAAGGTCATAATTGTAAACTGAGTTCTTGGGAGTTCTAATGCAGCAGACTAAGAATCATGTCATGTGTCAGTACTCAGCAGAATCCCCTTCTAGTATTATTGTTCCTTATGCACCTTAATTCTTTGGTTTACATGGAGTGCAAAAGAGAGCCATATACTTCATTTCCCTCAAAATGTTTTTTTTTTCTTTAATTCTTAGAATTACGTGCAAAACTATGTTCAAAATTTGGTTATTTTATAAACCACAGTCTGACAGAAATCTTTGGGATTTCTAAGAAGGGAACTAGAGTGTACCACATGTGCAACAACAAACCAAAGGGTAGGACCCAGTAAGAATTTTTTTATCAAGAAACTAGAGTACTCAGGAAATAAACAGGAATGTCTCCTGTTTCTATGCAACAAAATGTGAAAGATGCAGAGTTAGCAGACTGACACTAAGTTGCAAATCTACCACCTGAAAAAATGAGTGGGGGTGACCTTTCAACTGTCCCACATTTAAGAGGGGCATCCCTCAGTTTCATAATTGCTGTGACCCACATCTGTCAAACACAGAAAAGGTACTACCGATGCAGAAAAGGTGCTGTCTCACATTGTACATACAGGCCCAGATATTCAGAAATGTGCCAAAGGCCAGTGCAAGTCCGGCGTAGTGCATATCCAATGCACCGTGGCATAACAGGAGCCATATTCAGAGGTTGTCTGGCCACACTGCACCAACGTAACCCAGCTGAATATGGCACAGTTCCACCATGGCGCAACCAGGCATGCACCCTGGTGCAACCAGAGTTGCGTCGTGGCGCAAACACAGTTGCGATATGGCGCAGAAAGAGATGCCCCAGCACATCTGTGGTAGCAGAGCAATAAAGTGGGGCATGGCATAGAGAAAAGACCCAGGGACACAGCCAGGGAATAACATTGACAGGCCACAGGAAGCCACCACCAGCAGGGCACAGCAGGGTGCAAACAGGCACTCAGGCCCCCCAGAACAGAACAGTGGCACAGATATTAGGCAACAGGAGGTGCCAATGGAGGGCCACCAAGGGAGCCCCCCCCTCTACAGGCTGCAGGCCATGCCCCCCCACACACCCAGACCAGAGCAGGCCACACCCAGGACCATGCAGCCAAGCACACACATGCGCGCCACACAGGCACACAGGTAGCCCACACAGCAGGCACGAAACATGCTGGGAGCCATGTAGCACAGCAGACCACATGGGACAGGCCACACAATGCCAAGCAGGGGCCCCAACACAGTGTGTGGCTAGTACCCGACCAAAGACCATTGCCGTGTGCCATCACCACGCACACACCCGCCACACATCACTAACAGCCGCCTCATGTGTACCCCAAGGCACAGCCACCGCCTGAGGGGAGGAACACCACCACAGTGGGACATACCACAGCACACAGCAGTGAACCACAGAAGCACAACAGGCATCCCAACACATGCACTCCACATGGACAGGCACTGGGCCACTGCAGCATGGCTCCTCATGCCACCTGCAAAGCAGACACTGACGCAGGCAGGTAAGTCAAAAGAGATATATTTCCAAAAAACTATATACAGCAACAAGGGGTTAGGGAAGGGTAGGAAAGTGAGAGAAGGGGACAGGGAAAAGGGACTGTACAGTGGGATGAGGGACTATAGGGAGAGGTACAGCAGGGAAAACAGGGGAACGCTGGGGTGTATTCATCAGCGGCCTTGGTCTGCCACCCCTTGGTGCCCTCGCCACCTCTGATCATCGAGGAGCATGCGGCAAACTTGCAGCACAGCCTTCATGGTTGTTGATGTGATTAAAATCAGCTACCAGAGCAGACGGCAGTACACGAGCCTCCATCTTCTATGCCAGACACCTATGACAAGGAAAGGACAGGTGATCAGTGCAATGTCCCAAGGAATCATGCCCACCCACAGCGTGCAATGGGCAGTGGGGACACACACCCCCAGAGGGCCCATACTGGCCACCTGCAGGGGGGTGGACCAACACCTGCCAGCAACATAGCACACCACAACAGTTGCTGAAGGTGGTCCCCGCCACACAATGGCCACCGACCTGCGCAATGACAGTCTGGGGCACAGTGCACCAGCAGCACCACAGCAACATCAGTGGCAGCCGGGCACACACCCACCCCACCAACAGCTGGCACACATGTCCAATGGATGCACCAGAGTGGTATGCACCATGCACATTACGACACACACAGTTGCCACAACACACAACATAGGTGGCCATGCCTGCACCCACGCCCCCGCCACCCCCCATGTAATGTGCAAAGAACCATGACAGTGCCTACCTGCCCTCCATGGCCCCCCTGGTGCCGCAGCCACTCCTGCACCACCTCCGTGTCCCGCTGCTGCCTGCTGACCTGCCACTGCCACCCTCCGGCAATTCTCGGCCCTGGACATGGAACATAGGATGGTATGGATGGGGGGTGAGCAAGGATGGTACCTACTTGCTCACCCCCCACAGCTAGTAATGGAACCAGTGAACCAGAGGAGTGGCTATCTCTGCAAAGCAGCGTGCAAAAGTTGGAGATTAGTGTCCAAAAGGTGGATAAGCAGAAAAGGGGCAAAATTCAGCAGAAGGGCAGACAGCAAGGAGAACCAGGGATAAATGACAACCAAGGAAGGGGCTGAGTAGAACAGTGAAGCAGTCTAGGAGGTCAAATCATGGAAAGCCATGTGTGCAAATGCCAGGAGCCTTAGCAACAAGATGGAAGATCTGGAGGCTGTCATGGTACAGTCAGACCTGGACATTGTGGCCATCACTGAAACCTGGTGTAATGATAACCATGACTGGGAGATGGCCATACCTGGCTACAACATATTCAGAAGAGACAGAGCAGGCAGGAAGGGAGGAGGTGGCACTGTATGTGAAAAATGACATAAGGGCTACACAGATCCAGGAGGAACAAAATGGGGGAGAGATACTGTGGGTTAGCTGGAAAGGAAAATGGGGCCAGCCATTCGACAGGTGTGGTCTATAGACCACCAGCCCAGGAGGAAGAAACAGATAGGAGTTGATGCTAGCCATCCAAAGGATGGCTGACAAGGGTGAGGTAGTACTGGTTGGAGACTTCAATATACCAGATGTGGACTGGAGCATCCCAGCAGCAGCATCAACTAGAGAGCAGATTTATTCTGGACTCCTTCAGGGTGCCTCCTCAAGCAACTGGTCATGGAACCAACTCGGCAGAAGGCAATACTGGACCTTGTGCTCACAAACAGGGACAGTGTGATGGGGGTAACAGTGGGGAGCACCTGGGTAACAGTGACCACCAGTCATTGTGGTTTGAAATCACAGAAAGAGCAGAAAAACAAACACAAAACACGTATCCTGGATTTTAGGGGCAGACTTTGGGAAAATGGGAGATGCTTGAAAGAGGCATTAAGGGAATGGGACAGGAATCAGGGATTGAGGAACAGTGGGCAGTATTTAAAATGGGGATTATAAGAACAACAGAATTATGCATTAAGCAGGTTAGCAAGAGGAAAAGAAAGAGAGACCATTATGGTTTTCCAAAGAGTAGCAAAGAAAGTGAAAGCAAAAGACTGCATTCAGGGCAATACAAAAGACACAGGCAGAAGGGATGGGAGAAGTACCAGGAGAAACAAAGGAGGCAGGGAAGTCAGTAAGGAAGCCAAAGCTCAGACAGAAGAACACATTGCAAAATCAGTGGTTAAGGGACAAAACCTTTTACAGGTACATAAGTGAAAAAGAAGGACAAAGGGAGGGATAGTTAGACTGAAGGGGAGGATGGGAGCAGCGTGGAGGATGACAACAGTAAAGCTGACATATTGAACAGGTATTTCTGCTCAGTCTTTACTAAGGAAGAGGGGGTAATGGGTCTGAAGGAGTACAAGGGGTGAGAATGGTGCAGAAATGGACACAAGTCCCTTTACGAGAAAGGGTCCTGAAGGAACTGGAAGTAATAAGAGTTGACAAAGCAATGGGGCCAGATGGGGTGCCCCCAGGGTCCTAAAGAACTAAGAGAGGTGGTGGCTGAACCTCTGGCTATCCTGTTCAGCCAATCACTGGAAACAGGGGAGGTACCCAAAGACTGGAGGACAGCAGATGTAGTCCCCTTATACAAAAGTGGGAACAAAGAGGAAGCAGGGAACTACAGACCAGTCAGCCTCACCTCGGTAGTGGGAAAGATCATGGAAGCACTACTGAAGGAGAGATTGGTGGAACATCTGGTTGTCAATGGACTACAGGACCCAAGGCAGCATGGTTTCACCAGGGGGAGGTCATGTCAGACCAACCTCATTGAATTTTTTGACTGGGTGACTAGGGAGGTGGATCAGGGGAGGGCAGTGGACATGGCCTATCTGGACTTCAGCAAGGCCTTTGACACTGTGCCACATAGAAGACTATTACACAAACTGGGGAATATGGGTGTGGGCAGGACAGTAGTGTGGTGGGTAGGTAACTGGCTGGGTGGCAGGACACAGAGGGTGGTGGTAAATGGCTGTCACTCCACAGAGGGAAGAGTGACCAGTGGGTACCACAGGGATCAGTGCTGGGACGGTCCTATTCAACATCTTCATCAGTGACATTGCACACGATATAGAAGGCAGAATTTCACTGTTAGCTGATGACACAAAGCTCTGTAACAGAGTAGACACACCAGAGGTGTAGACAGAATGAGAAGGGACCTGCAGAAACTTGAAGAATGGTCAAGGGTTTGCAGTTGAAATTCAATGCAGAAGTGCAAGATAATGCATATGGGGCATAAAAACCCTGGCACAATATATCAGTTGGGGGTGAGGATATAGCATGCACCAAGCAGGAAAGGGATCTTGGGGTTGTCATCTCTGATGACCTCAAGGTAGGAAACAGTGTGACAAGGCATCAGGTAAAGCAAATAGGATGCTGGGATGTATAGGCAGGGGCATCACCAGCAGGAAAAGGAGGTCATAATTCCGCTATACAAGACACTAGTGAGGCCCCACCTGAGTACAGTGTACAGTTCTGGAGACCATACCTACGTAAGGACACAGACAGGGTAGAGAAGGTTCAGAGGAGGGCAACAAAGATGGTGCATGGGTTGCATCACAAATCCTATGAAGACAGGTTGAAGGAACTGAACATGTACTCCCTGGAGGAGAGGAGGAGAGGGATATGATAGAGACATACAAGTATCTCACAGGAGGAACAGGGTGCAGGAACACTATTTTAAGCGAAAAGATGTTTCAGGACTAGAGGGCATGGGATGAAGTTGGAGGAGGACGATTCAGAGGAAACATGAGAAAGAATTTCTTCACTGAGCGGGTGGTGGACAAGTGGAACACCCTGCCAGAGGAAGTGGTGGGGCTGAAACAATCACGGGATTTAAGAATGCATGGGATAGACATAAAGGAATTCTAGAGGTCAGGGTAAGGGAAATAGACTTCTAGGAAAACAAACTGAACTTACAAGCTCAAATGGGCAGACTAGGTGGGCCATAGGCCCTTATCTGCCGACACTGTCTATGTATCTATGTATCTATGTATAGACAGGTACACATCAGTAAACATCCACAGCAGTTGCCCACCACCCCCCCATGCACAGGGTGAGCCCCTGCCTGACACGTACCGCACAGCTACATCGCAATGCAAGTGGCGGCTGGCAATGCCACCCCGTGATGCACACGATGATAGTGCACCACTCTGCAGGGCATGCCAGGCAGCCTAGCCAACACCACAGTACAGCACCAGGCACACATGCAATATGGACCTACTCACCTGGCTGTGGCACAGCACCACACCTGACATGCACCTCCAGCCTCCTCAGGAGCTCTGGGTCCATCCTTGCAAGGTCACCATATCTGTGGTGGCACTGATCCCCTGTCCTGCCCACCCCAGTGCACTGCTGCAGTGTGGCAGCAATCCCCTGCCACACCGCGACCCTGGGCTGCTGCAGGTGCACCTGGCCAAACAGCTGGGGGTGTGTGGGGCAGGACACAGGTGACCAGGTTCACCAGCTTGACCTGTGTCCATTTTTGTGCACACAGTGTCCCTCGCAGTGCCATGCTGCGAGATGAAGCCAGTGAGCAAAATGGCAGCATTAAGCACATGTGGCCACGACATGTGCCAGATGCACGATGTGAGGAAACATGTGCTGTGTCCACCCAATGTGCAGTCTCAAAGATGCATGGCATGGGCGTGGCTAGGCAGGGTCACTGGGTGATGGGGTGACCCAGGGGCCAGGGGTCACAGCAGGGGTCACCCACCTCAGTGCTGTGCGCATGTGTGCAATAGCAGGCCTGGTGCATCATGCTCCATGGCCCCCATCACAAAGTCGGCACACAGTGCTTGATTGACAACATGATACCTTTCAGCGCTTGTGCACTGCAGGCCAGTGCACTGCACATGCATGAGCATTGTGCTGTGACTTGCTTGGGAGCAATCTCATTGCTCACAGAGCAAAATCGCAACATTCAGATGCCACATGCAAATTAGTTCATCAGCTAATGCATGGTGCACTGGGGCATTAGCATGTCATTACCAGGGCCCCGAGTTTTCCACGATTCCACGGATGCGGCAAACCGCGGAAATATCCGAGGAATTTGCCATCACCAGTGGAATTCACAGCCACCCACAGAACAAACGTCCTTTGCCGATGGGGGTGCCCAATCCATCGTCGGCTTCACTGCCCCCTCTCTAATGGTAGTATGCCATGCTGGGAGCCCACCCCAGCATGGCAAAAGCTTAATTTGCTGACGGGGGTGCCCAATCCCCCATCGGTTTCACTGTCCCCCCCAAATGCTTGTATGCCACGCTGGGACTCCACCCCAGCATGGCAAAAATGTCCTTTGCCGATGGGAACACGACTGCACTCTTCAAAGCTGACCGCGAACTGAAGAAATGTCGGTAAGCTTTATATTGGCATAAATGGATTTTTTTCAACTTTAGTGCATATCTCAGCCATTTCTGGGAATTTTGTCACCAAATTTTCAACACGGGGTTTTTGGGGCCCCACCTCATGAACTGTGACACTGTTATTTCATTAATAGGTCCCAAAAGGTGGTTCCACAGTCACTGCGCAGAACCACCTTTCTGGAATGATTAACAAAACGACAGTGTCACGGTTCATGAGAACGAACTAAAAACCCTATGTTGAAAGAATTGGTAATATTCCTCAAAACGACTGTTTTATGAGCGTGCATTGCGCAGTTCATACGCACACTCGTAACTTCAAGCATTTTCAATATTTTCACTCCAGATTTTCAGTATTGCCATTTTACCACACCTCCTTATGAACAGTGCAACTGTCATTTTTCACATCTCGCCCAAAATGTGTTTTCGCACATGTAGCGCACAATCACGAGGTCAGTGTGCGAAATCAATGTTCCGGACAGATTAATAAAATCACCGTGATACTGTTCATGAGCAGAGGTCTTAAACTGGATATGTTGAAAATTTGGTGACAGACGCCCATAAAATGACTGTGTTACGAGCATGCATTGTGTCAGATATGGCAAAAAAAAAAAGGAAAAAAATTAAGGGTAAAAATGTGCCGCAGAATTGCTGCATAAACTGGTGTTGAGTGCCGCAGAAGTTCTGCAGCAGATGAGAACCCTGCCACAGAACTTTTCTCCGATGTGCCGCAGAAAAATCGGGGCCCTAGTCATTACCATTGCACCAAAGCTCATTTGCATGCGTTCCGCTATAAGCGCCACGGAACAACACAGGCCATGGACTGTTATTGCATCCTTTTGGGGTAAGTTGCGCATGTCACTGCAGCTCACTGGGAGCAGCCAACACAGCAGGGGGGATGGAACAGGGTGATGCTGCCACTGACACACTGTGCTGTCCATGTTCACAGGGAGCAACATGTCAGAACGTGAGGAGGTTGAGGAGAGTGGACCTGCTCGCGAGCGCAGGCCCAATTTCACGAAGGTGGAGACAGAGGCCCTGTTCGAAGCCTACCTTGACAGGGAGCCCCTGTTGAGTGGTGCCACAGGCACACCACAGGCCAGTGATGGGGCCTGGGAGGAGGTGGTGGCATGCATCAACCAGTAGGGCAGCCACCAGCGCTCAGTGCAGGAGTGCAGGAAGAAAGTGGGCAAGGAGAAGATGGTGGCCATCCTTGCATTCTGGAATGCCACCAGAGGGGAGCCTGCAGATGCGCCACCACTCACGGTGCAGGAGGAGTTGGTAGCAGCCACTATACACGGCAGCACGGTGGAGGGTGTGCCTGACGGTGGATTCCAGATGGGTGGCAGCCCATCACTGCATGGTAAGTATGTCAGCCATGCACAGTTGGGGACATGAAGGGTGCATACATGGCCATGCTGGCGTGCAAGCAGCCGGCATGCCTGTCATGTGCAAGTGTGCACACTCATGCACATGCCATGCTGCAGGACACAGGCAGTGGCAGTGTGGGAGGCACATGTGGGCAATGCATCACTAACATGCCTTTCTTTCTCTTGCTGCACCAGCACGCCTCCATGTAGATGATGGGGCGCCGGCGGCAGCAGCAACTGTGGCCACTGGACTGGCCCTGGAGGACCAGCCTCCACCTTCACGGGCATCTGGGGGCCTGACAGGTTGCAGCTCACCACCACTGTGCAGGCAGGTGTCCTGGACCTGGGGTCGGACAAGGCCCAGGATGTGTTCCTGCAGGATGCCAGCCTTGGGGTCCTGTGCGAAAAGACACAGATCAAGGCGGGGTCAGACACCTATGATGACATAATGCTCATCCTGGACAGCATGGCCACTGGTGTGGGGGAGACGCCATTGCTGGCCACTGACACAGGCAACATGCCCAGCACTCTGCCAGTGGTAGAACAGCTGTCCGCCACCACTGCGGGGGCAGTAGTGTGCACCACCCTGGCTGTGCCCTGCGGTGGAGGTGGTGCAGCCGTGCAGGCACTGGGTGGTGTGCAACAGCCAGATGGGTGACAGCAGCAGGCTGCGGGTGCCACTGGGCAGCCAGACACAGGGTCTGCTGCTGGTGCACCTGTCATACCCAATCCCCATGCAGACCCCACTGTGCAGCGTCCACCAGAGAGGGGGGCTGTGCAGTGTGGCCAGTCACCACATGGGGATTGGCATCCAGCCCGGGAGCCCCAGGACACCAACCCACTGGCTGAGCACACCCATTTGCTGTGGGAGTCCGTTCAGCAACAGGTGCTGCACACCACTGAGGTGCACGCACTGCATGCGGAGGTGTGCCAGTTAGCCGAGCAGCAGGAGAGGGGCACTGCGCAGATCCTGGCAGGGATGCAACACATGTAGGAGGCCACGACTGCATCCCTGGATCACACTGCCACTGTGATCTCGGATGGCTTTTCACTGCTGGCTGCCACAGGGCATGGCCGGGCACAGATGACCCCCCACAGTGTGCTGTCCACCCCGCATACCCGTCATCGGGCGACCCCTTCACAGTCGATGCCAGGCTCCGATGTCAGCATCCCAGGCATGCCTGGGGCTGGGCTGTTTGGGCACCTCGACACCCCCGCGTGGACATGGCCATGATTCCACCCCTTGGGGGCTGTTTCACACACCCCCATGGCTGATGCACAGCCTGTGGCTGCCGATCAGCCCAAGCATGACTGCCCCCATGGTCGTGGTGGCCATGGTTCCATGTAGCGGACCTGATATGCAGCCCACCCCACCTATGGTCTGCAGCTGCTGCCCAGTGCGCACATAGGCGGTATGTGTGTGCCTACCGCAGGTGTGGCATCTGTGTTGTGCCACATGCTGCCTGTGTGCATGCTTTCCCAGCTACTTGGCAGTGTGGCATGGGCCTGATGATATCAGTCCTGCACCAGTTGCACCTGTGCTCCAGTGCAATGCATCTGATCCATGCCACATACCGACGCTTGTGTGTGTGGGTGCAAGTGTGTGTGTGCGGGGGGGCTGTGAGGGGTGCTGTGTGTGGTTGTGTGTGGGTGTGTGCCCCTGTCACCCTTACCCCTGCTTTCTGCCTCACTGTGTGCATGTACATTGCCATGCATACCCCTGCATGTGTGCTGTACCTGTTTGTGTGACCTATGCATGTGTATTGCACCACCTACCTGCATGCACCACAGTGCTCCTGTGCTATGGTGTCCCATTGACATCTCGCCTGCTGGATCAGCCGGGGTCCCTCCACCCAGGGGGTGGCTGTCCACCTCCCTCTGGCCCATTGCCTCCATTGTCCCCACTACTGTCACCCTCATCAGCGTTGACAACTGTCCCACAGTCAATGGCCATGTTGTGCAGTATACAGCAGGCCAGGAATAGGCCACAGGCTTTTGAGGGGCTGTACTGTAGAGCACCGCCTGACCTGTCTAGGCAACAGAACCATGCTTTCAGCATGCCAAAGGCCCACTCAATGATGCTGCGCATGCTGGCATGTGCCTCATTGTAGTGTTCCTCTGCTGGGGACGACGGGCGCCGGTAGGGGGTGAGTAGCCAGGGCCGCAGTGGATAGGTGCTGTCCCCTGTGTGAATAATGACATGGTTAGCCCTCTGCCATGCTGTGCCCCTTGCCTGTCCCTGGCACCAAAGCCAACATGCACACCCTGCCATCCCCGTCCCAAGGTATGCTCTGACCATCGCCCCTTGCCCGTGCCATACTCACCCACTAGGTGGCGAGCGGGAATGTCCCCACATTCAAACTTGTGGCGCAGTGCAGAGCTGTGCCAGATGAATGCATCATGTGCACTCCCAGGGTGTGTGGTGCAGACATTGGTTATGTGCCCTGTGGCATCGCACACCACCTGGCAGTTGACACTCAGGCTCCCCTTCCTGTTGATGTACGCCACACCCTCAGGACCAGGTGGCATGTGGATGCCCACATGGGCGCAGTCAATGGCCCCAGTCATGCCAGGCATATGTGCTACCCCGTGGAAGTCCTGAAATGTTGCTGTACACTCCATCTGTGTGCTGGGGAAATGGATGTATTCTGACGCATGTGGCAGCACAGCGTTGAGGAACTGTGTGAGGAGGTAGGACGTGGCCGACTGGGTTATGCCTGTGGTGTCCCCTGTTGGTCTCTGCAAGGTGCCCGTGGCAAGCAGGCACATGACAGCTGACACCTTCATTTCCATGGACATGGCATGGCTCCATCTGGTGGGTGCCTGCATCTCATCACTGCACAGCTCGCAGAGCTGCCTCAGAATGGCCCTGTTCAGGTGGTACCAGCCCATGATCTCCATGTCACTGTACTGCTGGAAAGTGATGCGGGCACGGTACCACCTGTGTCAGGCATACCACCTACGGGCTTTTCCATGGCCATGTCACTGTATCTGCTGTCTCCTCACACTCCTTATTACTGCCTCCATCATGAAGGGGGGCGCACTATCCATTGTCCTTGCTGTCCAATATCCCCCTGGGTGGCTGGCTGCTGCTGGCTGTGTGCCACCCTGGTGCACTGCCTGGCAGTGTGTCTGCCTGCCTTTCACACTCTCTCTGCCCCATCTCCCCCTTCACTGCCACCTCTGTCCCTTTCCCTCTGTGTCTGCCTTGGTCTGCCTGTCTTTCTCTCTTGTCTCTGTCTGTCCTTCTTTCTTTCTTTCTTTCTCTCTCTCTCTCTCTCTCTCCCCCTCTCGCCTGGCGCAAGTGCTTTCTGTGTGCTTGCACCCTGTATTTATAGGAACAAGTCTGCTCAGCGCATCTCTGATTTGCTCTGCACTTGTGCCATGGTTTCACTGTTAAATATCACACAGTGCTGGATATTCATGGGCACGCCCTCTGCACTTGGACCTGCCTTCATTATAGTTGCACAGTGGCGCAATAAGATTTGCACTACACACTGGCTCCCACTGAATATCACTCCTTGGTGCAAGTCTACACTTTCACTGGTGTAACTCAATTGCGCCATGTGCAACTGCTTTGAATATCCAGGCCTCAGACTTTAAAGCAGAAACTACTAACACTTTATTATGCTATGGAGCTTGATGTTGCAATTATTATCTTACTGCCTATTTACTTTAAGATTATAGCCTACAGCTGTGTTTATCACTCTACTTGTGGGTAGGGGGGTTCTCTAAGGGGGTCTGTCTTTTGTTTTGTATTCTACCTTGTCATGCAACAAGTTATAATTACAGTTTTTGGACTGTGTTTTTCTCCCTTTCTGATTCTACCTACTGGACATATATTTTACCATTGAAGAGGCTGGCAAGTTCTGTAAGACTTTTTGACCTAATCACTAGAACATTTTGCCCAGGCCTCCCCCCCCCCTTCCTTTTGTACCAGAATACAGGGATTTTCTATATTTGTATATCAAATTTTTCTGAGGCTATGCATTCATATTAGCTACATACCCTGTATGAGTATGTGACTGTTGATTGTGTTCATGCAGGAAATGAATAAACATAAATTAAAAATAAATAAATACATGCAAAATCAACCATTTTACAAATAAAGGATCTACAATAATTTCCATCATGTTCTGAGCTTGTACTTACAACTCCCTCTTTTATCGGTTCACCAACTGACATGACTGTGTGCAAGATGGGTGCAGGCTTGACTCAGAGTACTCCTATGTCTAGGGTTATTACAATGTTTCATTTCACCAGGCGCCTCTTGCAAAACAATCACTTGTGACCAGTTCACCCTTCTGATTTACCCTGAAGCTACTGAGAGAGAAGTACTATTGATGATGTTGAAATAATCACTCGGATACAAGGAATTAAAGTCCTTGACTCTCTCTTTTCCTGAGGCAGTTGGTACGAGTGGCACAACAGTCAGTTCAGCTGGTCACAATGCCTTCAATCAGTTTGACTTCTATAAAATTTATTAAAGTAACTCTTTTGAGTAATTTTTGGTCCCAGCACAGCAGCCACAGCCTGACCTGTGCATATGTCCTGAACTGTCCCAGTCTGTTTCACCAGCCTTTCCAAGCCTTTTTGGAGCGTTCCTGAACCCATCCTTAGCTAGTGGATTTACTGGGAATCTCAGTTGCTCAAATTAGCTTGCTGTACCTTTGAGGCTTCCCTTCTCCAACTGTGTTGTTCCATCTGCCCAAAGCGAGCCTTGTATCTGATTTTCAGATTTATGCTGGTTCACTTCCAAGGTGCCCATATGTTCAGGGTAAATAAATTGCCTTTTACCCACCAGGCCAGTATCTTTAACTGTGCCCTGGTGGCCTGAAACTTCTGATGCCTCTACATTCATGGTAGGTCCACATCAAAGTTCAGCTTTTGCTGTGGCACCTTGTACCCCCCCCCCCGCTCCAGACTACATGCAAGGGCACCACAAGTGCACATATTTACCTTACTGGAGGCCCTTTCCAATTTCTCAGAGACATTTACCTACCTATACCCCAAAGATCCTCTGCTTAGGTGACCCAGCGTGTAGCTCCAGTCTTGTTGGCTTCCATCCTTCAACATCTTCAGATGGCCTGACTGACTGCTTGCTTACTTACTTACTTAGTTTACTTAGTTTATAAGGACAAAAGCAGGCTTATGCCCATCATGATTGTCCCTCACAGTGAGTGGGCAATTAACATATGATAGAATAGAGCAGAGCCATTTGTCTAGTTTGTTTTTAAGTGTATTGAAATTGTTAGTCAACAAGTTCCTGTGGAATGTTGTTCCAAGCTTTGGGGGCTCTAATACTAAAGAATCAATCTACTTTTAAAGTGTTTGCCCATCAACAACAAGTTGTGAGTTGTGTAATCTGGCTACAGTCCACCTGCTGAGTCCACATTATTTCATCAAAAGTTGAGATTCTAGAATTCTGTCACCTCTACATCTCCTAGTATGAAGAGAGAAGAGGCCAGTTTCACTTAGTCTTGTTTGATAGTCTTGGAACCATTTTTGTTGCTCTTCTCTGGATCCTCTCAATCATAGCTATGTCTCCCTTAAGGTAGGGGCTCCAGAAAGGAGAAGCATAATCTAATCATGGCCTAACACATGTTAGATAGATAGGGACTAGGGATTGTTTTGTCCTAGTAACAAAGATGCGCCTTACCTGTTTCAGCAAATTGTTTACCAGTAGGGTGTTTTTTATACTGTGGTCTATAATGTTAGTTTGTTGTTTATGAGGTTACCAAGGTCCCATTCACAAGCAGGGACTTTGATTAATTAAGCAATAAGGCATGACAGGCGGTGTGTTATGGTGGGATAATGGCCCACCTCAGGGTGGGTTGAAGCACAAGGTGTAGCCGAGGGCTTCCACCACTCGAGAAGGGCCGTTAGCCCACCATAACACACCCCTTGGAGTGCCTTATTGCGATTTTGAAATGGATCATTTCTAGAAAATGTCATGCATTTTTAAACATAATACTTTCAGATGGGCCATTGTGCTGGGATAACGGCCCAGCTGAAAGCAGCTCTCGGCCAGTCAGAATTCAGCATTCTTTCTACCCATTTTATAATGTGTTGTTTAAAAAATAGTCTGTGTTTGTATTTTTTTTCCAGAATGCCTAACCGTGCGCTTATCAACACTGAGTCTCATATCGTTATCTAGAGCTCAGTGCTTACTGATGTCACCCTCCCATCCAAAATATCCTCAATCCCTCACTAAGGGAATCCTCATCAGGCCCACAGACCATTGGGTGACACTCCTTAAAGACATACCCCAAGGGATTCCCTTCCCTCTCCCTAATCCCTCTAATATTTCGGCTATATGGCGATGGTTGTGACTCTCACCTCCAAGCCTCGGGTTGAGATTTATGTTAGTGCCTGCTGTCCATCCTCGCCATGCCAGGTGTCCAGGTATACCATGTGACCCTTGCCAAGCAGGGTGTCTTGAACCTCATGCCATCCCCTAGCCATGAGGGTGGCTCGGCACTCCATACCTAGACGGGAGCCTTCATTGAGAACTTCACTCTCCTTGCCATGCCCTGATCCAGCTCCCTGATGAATCAAGTCATTGGGACCATCACCCTGACAGCATTTCAGTACCCATCACCTGCATCCAGCTCTCAAGCTGACATGCTTGTAGATCATCCCCCAGCCAGTACCCTGGCATAGGGTACTGCACTTGCCCTTACCCATGCCTGCCAGCAACAGTGCTCCCAGACTGATTTGGCATTTTTCTTGTAACTCCAGGGCAGTTTTCCAGTGTTTTCCTGTAGATTACATTATTTCCCATGGAAGCCGCACTTCTCTGTTTTCCTGTATGACCAATACAAGTCTAAGGGAAGAATTGCCCTGTAGATGGCTCCAAACCCCTGTAAAATACAGAAATCCTTGTAGATATGGGATGCTGGCAGCAAAGGCACCTGGGCCATGATGCCTTCCAACTCCTGGGCTGGCTAGCCCTTCTCCATTCAGCTTCCCACCAAACTTGTGCCTTCTAGGCAACAGGGGCTCCTCCTACATCACTATACTTTTTCCATCCCCTCTATCACACAGAGGATGATGCAGAGACACCATATCCCTCTTTTCTTGCATAGCTAGTAAGAACTCTGACTGCTACCATTGGAATAGGGTTGTTAAATACTTTACCTCCATTGCTGGCAATCTGTTCCACATTGTGGGGGCCAGTGTCCCATTCCCACATTTTGAGTATTAGTGCTTTGCACTTCAGTGAGTGGTAGATGCCTAGAATAGCCTTCCAGTGGAGGTGGTGGGGGCAAAAACAGTGGTGGGGTTCAAGAATTTATTTTATTTTTTATTTAGTTTTTGTTGACCCGGTAAGTGCACTAGACAAATCCTGCCTATTTTCAGGCACGACCCGGGGGAGGGGGATACAGATGAATGCCAACTGACCTTGACCCAGATTAAGCTGTTGGTGGTATTTTTAGTGAATGAGGGAAATTTGGCCAGGACACCGGGGAAATTCCCCTACTCTTTTCGATAAGTGCCATGGGATCTTTAACATCCACCTGAACTACCACCAATCCAGGCAGATGGGACCTCGGTTTAACGTCTCATCCGAAAGACGGATGCATGGTATAGGCACAAGGGAATCTTACAGGAATGGAAAGGGGAGGGATAACAGACCAGACAGCATGTAGGATCTCTGTTGTTACTGTAGGCATGAAAAAATGGGCAGACGAGGTGGGCCAAACAGATCTTCTCTGCCAGCAAATTCTATGCTTCTGTGTTTCTATGACTGCTTTATTTGTACGAGCCAAACAGAATCACATGGTCTCAAATGAATTCTGATCATGACAGGGCATAAATAACAGATACAATCAGGAATAATGTATGATATTTATAAAAAACCAATGTCCCTTTGTATTTCTAGTTAGGTAACTTTATTTTGCTGAATGATTTTAAGTATAAAACAATATGAGTTCTAAGGAAGCAGAAGCAAAGTACAAAGGAAACCTGCCTGACTCATGTAAAAAAAGGAAGCAGAGGCAGTGGGGTTGGTGGTTAGAGCACTGACCCAGTAACCTGGAGATGTAGGTTCAAACCCTGCCACAGTTAAATGCTAACTATGCAGCCCTGAACAAATAGTGCTTCCAGTCCACCCAACTGCAAAACTGGGTAACAAAACAACTCAAATCCACTGAAAATGAATTATTGCATATCTTAGCTGGTCTTTTCTGGGTGAATAAACAAGAGTTAGCTGACACCAACAACAACTGATCTTGCATTGTAGTTACTAATATGTGAGTTGAATTTTTAGTACTATTGGTTTGGCAAAAAAAGTTAGGGGCTGTCAGTATAGCGCAGAAGTTAGAGTAACAAGCTCTGAATAAGCTTGGTACATCCAGCAGACCTGAGATTGATTCCCACAACCTCCACTTGCCGACTGTGAGCAAGTCACGTAACCGCCCCAGTGCTACCGGGTTGCCGCTGAAAACAAGCATTGTGCCTAGTGGGGCGGGCAGCAAATCAAAAGTTAACACCCAGTAGAACTTCCAAGCAAGCATTTATTTCTCACACCTTTTTTTATTATTGTGCCTAGTGGGCCTTACCTGGTTACAAAAGAATAAAAAAAAGTTAAATAAATATAACAAACAGTTAAACAGTTATGTGGTTCGTACCTAGTATAGTGTTAATGCAAAAATAAGAATCATAAGCAGGATCTAATTCATTATACACGTCAAATGTCTCCATCAATGTAGGGTTTGTGGGAACTCTGATTATTGTTTTGGATTTTTTGGTAGCCAAGTCAACACCACACAAACGGAAGAGATCTCCTGATTCTGGCCACTAAAATAATGATAATTTTCAAAGGGCATTAATTTATGTGCTTGAGTACAAGATGGTAGGAATTTATAGCTAGGATTAAGGGAAAGGGGAAATTGTTTAACCAGGAAAGACACAATATGCTGGAGCTTGTTTCCAGGTGCAATCTGGGGACACAAGGAAGTTAACTGACTTGCTCAGGGTCACACAGTATGCAAGTTGGGGCTGCTGGGATTCAAACCCAGGTCTCCAGGTTTGCAGCTCAGTACCCTTAACCACTATGCTATACTGCCTCCTCAATTCGGATTGATTTATATGGATCATTTTTGCAGAACTGGAATGGTATTGCCACAAAATCAGAGGGCATTAAAGGAGCAATATTTGTTAGTAAGCAAAAATAGTTATCAAGGCTTCTTTTAGCAATACTGTAATTCTGATGTCCTTTGATTCACAATTAGTATATGTTATTTCTCACAGATGACTTTAAGACAACTTTTTTGTGCTTTTTGTATGTCTAATTATGTGACTTTATTTTGCCGATTTGATTTTAAGTGCATAACAATACAAGTTCTAAGGAAGCAGAAGCACTGACCAAAAGCACAAAAGTCATCTGCCCAACTCCTGTTAAAAAAGGATGTAGCGGTAGTTTGGTTAGTGGCTAGAGCACTGAGTCGGGAACCTGGAGACGTAGGTTCAAACCCTGCCACAGTAACATGCTAATTTTGTGGCTTTGAGCAAATGACTAAACCTTTCAGTACTTCAGCTCCACCCAGCTGCAAACCTTGGGAACAAAACAGCCCAGTTCCACTGAAAATGAGACACTGTACATCTTTGCTGAGCTTTCCTAGCTAAATAAAGCCTCAATAAAGAATGTCTGGCACCAACAACAGCTGGTTTTGCATTGTAGTTATTTATACGTGACTTAATTGGAGTACTATTGGTCTGGCAAAAAGTTAAATAAATAGAAAATACAGTTAGACAGTTATGTGGTTCATGCACAGTGTTAATGCAAAAATAAGAATCATAAGCAGGGTCTAATTCATTATACAGGGGAAATGTCTCCATTAAAGGTTGTGGGAATACAATTTGATTATATTTGGGATTTTCTGATAGCCGAGTCAACACGTCACAAACAGAAGGCATCTCCCAGTGCAGACCACTAAAAAAATTATAATTTTCAAAGGGCCTCAATTTATGTGCCTGAGTACACGATGGTTGGAATTTACAGCTAGGTAAGCGCAGCTGACATAGGATTGTAATGATGATGATAGCATATGAGAAAGTAATAATAATAATAATAATAATGTTATTTTTAAAGCACCTTTCAAGTTTTCAAAGCACTGTACAAAACATATAATAAAAAAACAAACATTACAATACAGTATAAAACACTCATAAAAACTACAATTTCATCAACAATTTATACAGAATACTATAAAAAGGCAATTTGATACAGTTGAGTTTTTAAACCACTCTTAAATTCCCCCACAGAGGTGCACTGCTGTAACCAACAGAGCAGAGAATTCCAGAGAGTGGGAGCAGCATAGGAAAAAGCTCTACTGCCAGAAGAATTTAAACTCACTCTCGCGGAATCTCTAGCAACCCCTCGTCGGCCGAGTGGAGCGATCGGCCAGGGCTGTAGAAAAGTAGAAGATCTTTCAGATAACCTGGACCCTGGTCATGTAGGGCTTTGAAAGTCAATAAACAGACTTTAAAGGTGATCCGCCACTGAACAGGGAGCCAGTGCAGTTCGCGTAGTGCCAGGGTAATATGACAAGACCTACTGGTCCCCGTCAAAACCCGGGCTGCCGCGTTCTGCACTAGCTGAAGGCAGCAGATTTCAACCCCAGAAAGCCCAAAATATAGGGAGTTGCAGTAGTCCAGATGTGAGGACACAAAGTCGTGGACCAACATAGGTAACATGTCAGATGGAACAAGGTGTCTCACTCTAGCGATATTCCTGTGGCGGTAAAAAGGAAGTCTTGACGACTGCTGACACCTGCGAGTGCAGTGTCAGCCTGTCATCCAAGATAACCCCTAGGTTACGCACCCGTTCAGAGGTCAGAAGTGACACACCCCCAAGAAAAATTCCTGAGGGTGCACCGACAGGCGACCCCTCTATCCGACAGCCCGGGCCCACTACCAAAACCTCTGTCTTTTCTGAGTTCAGCTTCAGCCAACTAGAATCCATCCAACCCTGGATTTCTTTCAGATGGTTGTTAAACACTGAGAGAGCTCTATCCTGGTCAGGAGCAAAAGACAGGTATATAGCAGTAGCAATGAAACCTCAGCTTGTACCGTCTTATAATGTCTCCGAGGGGCAGCTTATACACCACGAATAACATGGGAGACAGCACAGAACCCTGAGGCACCCCACATAACAAAGATGTTGGGCCAGAGGAAAAAAGCCCCGACACAACTCTTTGTGATCTCCCAGTGAGGAATGAGGTGAACCATCGAAGGATGGTTCCTGATATTCCACAAATCTGCCTCAGGCATGCTAACAACACGACGTAATCCATGGTGTCAAAAGCTGATGAGAGATCAAGAAGAACTAGAACAGAACATCTCTTCTGGTCTCTCACCCTCAAGAGATCATTAAGCACCCGAACCAGCACAGTCTCAGTGCTATGTCTTTTACAAAAACCTGATTGGAAGGGTTCGTAGATGCCATGGATGGTTAAATGGTTCTCCAATTGGGTCGCCACTACCTTCTCAGTCACCTTCCCAATAAAGAGTAGGTTTGAGATGGGTCTGTAGTTTGTGAAACAGTCAGGGTCCAAGGTAGCTTTCTTTAAGAGAGGTGTCACCACCTCCTCTTTCAGGGAGCTAGGAAACTCACCCGATTCCAAGGAGCACCAGACTATTTGCACAAGGATTGGACCAATGATGTCACAACAACCCAGTATTAGGGAGGTCGGTCCAGGATCCAAACTACAGCTCATAGGGCGCACACCATGGATAATCCTCATGACATCCACGAAATCAGGTCTGCTGAAGGAACACCAAGAAGACTGAGGTATTTTGAACTCACGCTGTTCAACAGCATCCCCCATAGAAGCCGCTGGACGCAGATCCGTCCTGATGTCGGCCACTTTATTAGAAAAGAATCGAGTGAGCTCCTCGCACTCTAATTGCGAAAAAGCTTTCCGAACTTGTAGACAGGCTAGATTGCATAGCCTGTCCACAGTTCGAAAAAGCTGAGCCGGTCGATTCCTGGCTGCTGCAATCTCCCTGGACAGGAATTCTGCCTTCTTATGGGAGATTGCAGATTGATAGACAGAATAATGGTCCACAAATCTAAGGCAGTCGGCATCGAGGGCAGATCTGCGCCAGCAGTGTTCTAATCTTCGCCCCTGTCTCCGCATTTCCCTCAATGTCCCATCAAACCAGGGTGCCTTGGGACGAAGGGAAAGGGGGCATACATGAACAAGAGCAGTAGTATCCAGAGCCAATGTAACAGCCTTGTTATAGGCTGTCACCAAGATCTCTGGACTACTGCTCGCCAATGCGGGGGACTAGAGGTCAAGAACTGCTGCAAGGTCCTGGGGTGTAATATCCCATAAAGGGCGGTATCTCACCATCTCCACAGGGGTAGGCCTTCTCAGGGGGGTACTAAAATTGAACCTCACCATGTAGTGGTCTGACCAAATGACTGGTTCTACCCCCAAATCGAAAACATCAATCCCTAGGAGAAAGACTAAGTCCAAAGAGTGCCCAGATTTATGAGTAGCGGTGGAAACCACCTGTGCAAAGCCCAAAGAAATCATTAATTGGAGGAAGTGATTACCAAAGTTCATCGTCGATCCAGGCGTTGAAGTCACCCAGAACCATCAATCTGGGCGACTCAAACGACATGTCAACGATGAAGTCTGCCACTTCCTGTAAGAACTGTTTCCCATCTCCTGGTGGACGGTAGATGAGTACGATTCGAACGCCAACACCCACTACCACTGTGCACTCAAAGGACTCAGCCTCCCCCGCAACCACACTCGTGAGGCCCAATTCCGTCTTAAAACAGACTGCAACCCCCCCAACCCCTGCGGTCCAATATCGGGCGGTGTATCACCGAATACCTGGCTGGAGTCATAGCTTCCAATGTAGGGCCTGGATTTTCATCCAGCCAGATCTCGGTGATGCAAGCCAAGTCTGCCGAACCAACAAGATCAGCTATAATGCCAGTCTTGTTTCTGACGGACCTAGCATTGCATAACACCACCCGAGCTGAACGAACCTCAGAAGCTGTCAAGCTCATCTGCCTACTTAATTCCGTAATGCCTTGGGGTATGGGCACCAGACATGGTAAACCATGATCTGAGTTCCATTTCGCCCCAGGGCACCTTCTAGATCTAACAACCCCGACACGAAAGCCCCCCTTGTCCATCCTCCCTGGTTCGCAGCCCCCGCCCTCCTCCCTCTCCTTTGAGCAATTCCCAATGCTCTACAATGTTGATATATATCATAAAGAAGAGGTGGAGGATAAAAAGGGCGGAGGGCATGAAGAAAGGAGGATGAATAGCACACTACCGTGGGGGTAATAGGCCAGCACATGCCGCTACAAAACTACTAAAAACAACACAATACCACTAAAAATTCAAATAAACCCCAAAATAAATCTAATTAAATAAATAATCTAAACTAATTCAATAACTTTCCAACCCCACCTTGAAGAAAATCAAGTCAATCCCAGCGAAAATAGAATAAAATAAATATAAATAAAATAAAATCAAACAACTCAAAACTAAAATATACAATAACCCTGCCCCTTCCCCCCAGTTCTCTCACAACCAGGGAGAAGAGAAAAATAAAATAAAATCACCCCCAGCTTTCTCACTACCAGAAGGCTATTTAAAAGAAAAAGAAAATATTTCAACACTCTCACTGTAAAATATTAAACAAAATATTTCAAAACAAATAATTCAGCACTCTCACTACAGAATATTTCAAAATAAACAGTTCCCACTTAACAAGTAGGTGTTGGTCTTTAGATAACGGGTGTTTCTGAGGTCTTAGTGTAAGTGGCACTGCAAAGGTTTTAATTTTGTTTCTAGTAGGGGGCCAATGGTGCTTGTCAAAGCCTGCCTTTCTGTGGCAAAGTCAGTACGAATGGAGCGGTGACGTCATGTGTAGGGAATGCTCAGTGGCACAGTAGTTTCTGTTTCTTTGTTTGGTTGTAAGAAGATGAGCATCCCAGTGCTCTCTGACAGTGACAGCTCTGACACCCCAATATATGAGCAGGACTTTTCTTCATGGTGAAGAACTGTATGGAGCTGAGCAAGTTGTTTTACATCAGAATGTAATTTTACCATATCATTTTGAGCCTGAAGTTTCTATCTTTATTTATTTATTGAAAAGTTTCACCAGGAGAATTACACTGAGCAACAAGATGCTCGTCTCACGGTACATCCTGGGGGAAGGGGAGAGGGAACAATTACGTAGTACAACAGTATACATCACACAGGAAAAAGTATATCTTGACTTGTACATAGCCAAATAAATGAGATAACAAGCTGTAGAATATTTACATATCGGCAAGAGGTGTGGAGCAGGAGGAGTAAAACGTTAGGATGCAGGAGAGTTTGCGAAAGTGGAGACAGTTAGTAGGTCCTACAGGAGGGTGGGGGAGAAATAGGCCCTCAGCCCAGAGAGTCTAGGTGCAATTGCAGTTTGTCACTAGATAGTTTGTTAAGGAGGTGGAGAGGGAATTGACTGAGGAGGAGTGTCGGATTTGAGACAGTAGTTGATTCCAAAGTTTAGGTAGTCGATGAGAGAAAGCCATTTGGCCTGACGTAGTGCTTCTGTAGGTTATATTCAGGGAACGTGAGTCGTCAGATCTGAGGGTGTATTTGGAGGGGAGCGAGGCAGCTAAGGATGTTGAGAGATAGGTAGGGAGAGTACCTAGCCAGAATTTTGAGGTGAATTTAGCGGCATGCATGGTTCTCCTGTCGCCAAGGGTGGGAAAGTTCAGAGAGTGGTAGAGTGTGCAGTGGTGGGTCAGGGCAGGAGCATACCCTGAGGGACTCCTGTGATAATGGGAAGTGGTGAGGAGATGGCATCAGCCATACGGACCAAATGGAATCTGCCTGTCAGATAAGACTTAAACCAGTCTGTAGCTTTTGGGGAAAGACGAGCTGATCTCAGACATGACAGGAGAAAGGGGTGTGAGACCATATCAAAGGCCTTGGCTAGATCTATAAAAATAGCAGAAGTTATGAGGCCATTGTCCATGCCCATATAGATAGAGTCAGTCAGCTGTAGCAAGGATGTGGCAGTGGAATGATGCTTTCTAAAACCGGATTGGAAAGGAGTGAGAAAGGTGGAGTTGATAAGACAGGAGGAGAGTTGTTCAAGTACTATGTGTTCCTGGAGTTTAGCCAGGGTAGGAGGGAGAGAGATAGGGTGGTAGTTGCTAGGGGAGGAGAGATCACCACCCTTAGGGAGAGGTAGAACTGTAGCATGTTTCCAAGCTTCAGGGACCGAGGACAAGACAAAGGAGAGGTTTAATAAGAGGAAGAAAGGGTACGCAATAGCAGAAGCAGACAGAGAGAGGAGCTTAGGGCCCAGGCCATCTGGCGAGGAGCCTTTGGCAGGGTCGATGGACAAGAGGGCTTTTAAGGCAGCAGCAGGGGAGATGTGTGTGAAGAAGAAGGGGGAAGATGAAGAGTGGGCAGGGGAAAGGAGGAGGAAGTAAAGTCGATGGGTCAGAGTGAGGTAAAGAAGGAGTGAAGGTAGACGTTGCAGTGATGGAAGGAAGGGGTTAATGTTCAGGTATGATGATAGGTGGGTGGGAGGTCTCAGGAGGGTTTGGTGATGTGGGAGGGCTACAAGGAGGGGAGAACAAGCGGGCAGGTGGCCACTGAGGGAGGGGCAGCCAGAAATCTGTAGGGGGCAATAGAGGGCTGCTTGGAGCACTGAGTCACAAGAATGTAAAGTAGGTATTAAAGCATTCAGCGACTGCCAAGGGTTCCGAGATGACTGAGAGATTTAGCCTAAGGGCAGGAGAGGGGGGTTTGATGGAAGGGGACAAGAGGTACTGAACAACTTTTCAAAATGTAGACGGATTGTTTGTATTTGCTTGGAAGGTAGCCTGGTAGTGTTCAGCTTAGGCCAGCCGAATAGCTTTGGTACACTTATTTTGTAGCTCCCTGTATCGTTGGAGATCCCTGGGACAGTTGGTTGCCTTGTGTTTATGCCAAGCAGCGTCACAGGCTCTTTGACAGGCTAGTAGCTCAGGTGATACCCAGGGTAGGTGGTTTCCACGGGCTCTTGTTTTACACAGGGGGGGCATGTAGATTCTAAACTTGAAGGAACTTGTCGCTGAACATCTGGAGAGCAGCGTCAATTGAGGAGCAAGATGCGAGTGGGGATCAATCAGTGTTGGTGAGGTCACAATGAAGAGGTTGAGTGTCAAGAGAGGGGAAGGCTCGAGTTAGGAGGATTTTGTGTGGAATTTTTTGCCTGTGTACTTTGCGCACCATGTAAACAGGATGGTGGTCTCTTAGTGTATCAGGCAGAAGGCCGGCGGCCTTGACCTTGTGGGGATGCGTCTTGAGGACTTGGTCTAGGAGGGAGTATTTTTTAGTTTTGTTATTCAGTCGAGTAGGTTCCTGTATTAGCTGTGTTAGAGTTAGTGATTCGATACAGGAGCGCATTGTGGTTAGTTTGTTTGGGAGTTTACGACTCAAGTGAGGAGAATGACTACGAGTTGAATGTGGTGGTGAGGAATCTGAGGTTGAGAATGAGGGTCGACTTTTGAACACCAATTGGTATGCATTGTTTTTGTACAGTTATGTATTTGGGATCAGATTGTATGTTTTGTGGGTTGTATTTTCTGCGCTATGTGGCAGGTGAAGTAGTGCTCCCCCTCCCCTTCTAGTGGAGAAAGGAATGAAGAAATGGGACGTTAGATTGTCATTGCTTGCTGGCATGTCATGATTGTAGTGCAGTGTAATGGTTTGGTACGAGATCCTTATTTTTTATTTTTTTTATCAGTCTTTCAGCGTGTGGGCCATCAAACTCAGAAGCCGTTGACAGGTGAAGGACACAGAGTCAGTGAACCGTGAGGGAGAATGACACAGTGAACCTAAAAGAGAGACACAAAGAAGTGTCTGCGCATGCTGAGTAAACGATCGACTATGTGGCTGATGTTAGAAACACATCTGCAGTATTTCTAAAGGTGGCAACATTATCTAGTGCTGTACATAACACTTTTGTTGCAAGTGTCGTGCGTAGTGACGAATGACACAGCCATGTGTATGTTCGTAATTATTTGTGTTGTAATGTTGTGAAGTGCTGATATGACTATATGTGGTGCAAAGTGTACTGTCAGTATGGGAAGTTCCATGTCTGTGCTGGATGACTGGTGGAAATTGGTTGTGGATCTGTTCTACTGGTGAAGTACGGAGATGCACAACATGTGGCAGGTAGGACTGTCGCCAAACAAGCAAGTTCGGTATAGTGGTTTCCTGCACATTGAACAGTGGAGAGATAGGAGTTTTTATTTGTTAGTTCTTGTTTTATAAATTTCCTGCAGCCTCCCCCTGTTGTGGCTCCCTGATGTTCGTTTTATTTTTACAGCTGCTTGAAATTCTCTATTGCCTCTTTACACAATCATCATCATATGGCATTGTACACAGATCTGGTATTGTGGTATTGTGGTATATGCATGAGTGCAATGTTTGTTTTCATTGTCTTGAAATGAATGATTTTATTTTTGCGTTGTGTGACTGATAATGTTGTTTAATAAACTTACATAGGTAGAGGGCTTACTGAAAGGCATTGTAATCTATGTGAGAATGGAGCACAGTTACAGCTTATAGTGTGGTTTGATGTTCTGCACTACGTAGTGTGTGCCCTTGGTTACATGCCCTGATTCCCTGCATTGTACATTGTGTGATAGTGTGGAGTCAGTGGCACCCCACCTTGATGATGTGGTAATCTTATTGTGCATTGTAGTGGACACTATTGTGTGTGTGTGTCTGTGACAATCCCCCTGTGGTTATTACTTTATGTTGCGTGAGTGTTCCCTGTGGCATTGGTGAGTGTTGATAAAGTCATGACAGAGATCTATTCCTGTAGTGAGTTACTGTGGTTAGCATATTGGGTACAGTTTGTTGTCAGCACCTCTATTGTGTTGCTGAGCAGTGCTTTGGGCATCATTTGATGGTATCTTGTACTGCTTTGTTTATATTTTGATATAAGTGGAAGCAGTCTAGAGGAGGACAACTAAAATGGTGCAGGGTCTGCAAGAGAAGTCATCGAGGAGAGACTAAAGGAGCATAATAGGTATACCCTTGAGGAAAGAAGGGAGAGGGGAGACATGACAGAAACTTTTAAGTACCTCAGTGGAATCAATGAAGTCCAAGAGGGTAGCATCTTTCAAAAAAAGAGATGTGTAAGAACAAGGGGACACAATTTGAAGATAGAGGGGGGACAGCTCAGGGGCAATGTGAGGAAGTATTTTTTTCACAGAGAGGGTGGTGGACGCATGGAACAGCCTTCCTGAGGAGGTTGTGGGGTCTAAAACTGGGGGAGGATTCAAGAATGCATGGGACAGACATAAGGCAATTCGTGTGGGGGGTAGGAAGAAATAAGCTGCTGGTTAACTAGGATCTGCAAGCTTATCCTGTAGGTAGGGAAATGGGCAGACAAGGTGGGCCAAGCGGACCTTATCTGCCATCAAAGTCTATGTTCTATGTTTTGTATTTATTCATTTTGGAGAATGTTTGGTGTTACTGAGGACTACGGAGAGGAGTACATGTTTAATCCAAGTATATTCCTCATTTGTCCTAGACAATTACTCATGATTGTTTTAGCGTGTGTTATGAAATGCTGAAAAAAGTCTTGTTGTCCATTGCGAGAGACCCTCTGAGCATCCCTACAGTGTCATGCATTTTACTCAGGCTTCCTGATAAGTTTTGAGAGTGGGAGATATTTCATTAAGTATGTGCTTCCTGTTGTCTCCACATAATTCAGGCTGAGAGTACTCTAATGTTTTAATATTCTTCCAGCTTTCAGTTGTGTGCAGTGGGTCTTTGTTTACCCTGTTCAATTCATGAGTGATTCGCTGCTGCTTTCTTGTTTTGTTAGCTGGCTTGCTAGTGCTGTTGGAAGGAGTTCCATTGACGTTTACCACCTGGAAATGCTGGTTTGGCCAATTTCTCTTTAGTGAGTCACCCATGAACAGTTCATTTTTATTGTCACCCTTATGTATGCATGTCATTTATGTAAGTCCATAATTCCAAAGGCAACACGTTACCTTTTGTTTTTAAACCATGTTTTAAAATGTCCCATTCTAGGCCCCTTCATAATTCTCTTGCTGTGTCTTGCCCTCATCTCCACATTGTGGAGTCTTATACCTGTCAGCATAGTATGTCACATGTACATGCAGGATGCAGGTTTTGTAGGCTTCCAGCAGCATGTGATAAAATGTTGTGCTGCTTAGCTGGTTTTGTAAGTAAGCAATAAGTCACAGCCATGCGTGGGTTATTGGACGTGTACCCATGCCTTGTGTGGTGTGTCACAAGGCGCAGCTGATTGACTTTTCCACGCATGAAGTGGGTAAATCCCCAATAAGTCACAACCTGAAGTGCCTTATTGAGAGTATTCTTTTTTATCATGTCTCTATTTTTCCCCCTTGCGACGCGGACTCCGCAATCTCTAGCCGCTGGCACCAGCACCCCCGGACCAGGTCATGTGCACAAATTACTTGCACAGCACCCAGGGTCGGCCGCACCCTGGAGAAGCACCACTCTTGGGACTGGGGGCGCAGGGCATGGCCATCAGCTGCAGAAATCGCCCTGCTATTTTTCACCATTATCCATACCCCAGGGAGCCGGATGTGCAATGGCGTCAGAAGCACATCTGTGCTGACACCCCTCCAAGCTCCTTCCCTGCTCAAGCACGCAGCTGCAGTGCGTCTGGCCTCCACCAGCCGCCGCTGCAGCACGATGCATTGCACCCACCAACCCCAGAGAAAAGAGAGCAGTCATGGGACGCTCAATCCTTTCTCTCCCCTGCCAGCCCCCAGTGGCCTAAGTCCATTTCCGAACCCAAGTTGCCAGTGTGGCATGAGGTGTGGCGTCCAGTGCCTCAACCCTCAGCGCCACCGGGCCGGCATTTATTGAGAGAATTCAATGGAGACATGTCTAAAAGAAATGTAATATGTGTTTAATTATGTTTTTTTAAATGTAGTTTCTCTGATGTGGGTAATGCAGGATTCACCTACAGTCATGTGACATGTTTTGACCAATTAAGTTACAGGATTTTCACACACCATTTTATAATGGTTTTTCATCACTCCCTCAACACCCATGTTTCATTTGTGTGTGGCTCAAGCTTGCTGAAACAGTTCCACTGTGCTTACTTCCTACATGTCTTGTGGCAAGCTGTGTCAGGCATTCACCACCATCTAGGTATTGTAAAATGTCCTTATGTTACCTCCTCATGAAAATACCTCCAGTTCAATATTGTGTCATCTCATTGTGATATGTTTCCCGTGTCAGAAACGATCACAGAAATGCACCTTGTTTGTGCCGTAGAAGAATTTGCCTTTTTCTATCATGTCTCCCCTTTTCTCTCCTGTCCTCCAGAAAGTATTTTTTTTACATATCACCGTCTCCTAATATGTTCTGTGATGCAAGCCGTGCATCATATGTGTCGCCTTTCTTTATAAAGCCTCCACTTTGTCTATGTCCTTATGCATGTGTGGTGTCCAGTACAGCATGCAATTGTCCTTGTGATTTTTTGGTAGAGTTTTATAGAATGGCATCACCACCTCTCATGTTCTGCTACTGATGCATATGCCTATGCACCCTAGCATGCATCTGGGCCTTCCTGCTGCCTGAGGTTATTTTCATGTTTGGTGACAGCACCTCCCACCATACTGTAGCTCTTGTCACGGTGCCTCCTAATCCGTTTTTTTTTTTTTGGCAATGAAACTCTGTTGCCAAACATTCAATATCTTGCAAGGTTATATTGTTTTCTGTTAATGTCCTATATTGTTATGGTATATGCATCCTGTTGCAGATCTGGCTGTCATCTGCACATAGGGAAAATTTTCCTTTCTGGTGTACTGCAGTATATGTAATGAAGATATCGTACAAGAGCGTTTCTAGTACAGATCCCTCTGTCACTTCGCTATTGCTCTCTCTGTCCCGATTGGATCCCATTTATCACCACAACAGTCAGCCTGCTGTTTGATAGCCAGTTTGTAGTCCAATGTGTGATGGTATGTGCCGTGTAAAGAATACTCATCTTGTTACCCAGCATTCTGTGGGAGACGGTGTCAAAGGCTTTTATGTAATGTAGGCTGATGCAGTGTACTGTCCCTCCCTGATTCATTTCCCTAAGCATGCATGAAGAGTAACTGTATCTGATGTGTTTGACAAGATCTTGTGCTGTAAATTTTGGTTGGTTCAGATCCTGAGTTTCATTGGATTCCTGGTGGCCCATCTTCAGTTCATTCAGCAGTATATTCATGATCTTCCCCAGCCACTGAGGTCATGCTGACTGGCCTGTGTTTTCTTGCTTTTGACCTACTGCCAGGTTTCTGTAGTGGGACCACATGCAGCCTTTGTTACTCCTCGGGAACTACACTTGTGCTTAGTGTCTATGTGTAACAGGTTCCCATAGTTCCTGCTATTTCAACTTACAGTTCTCTTGTTATACAGGGCCGGCCTTCACCACTTTGGGCCCCTGTGCAGCTCTCTGCTGGGCCCCACCACTCCATTCATAGAAAATGGAAACATAGACTTTGACGGCAGATAAGGACCGCTTGGCCCTCCTAGTCTGGCCATTACTCTACCTCTTGGATAAGCAGCAGATCCTAGTTAACCAACAGCCTATTTCCTCCTACTCCCCTCCAGAATTGCCTTATGTCTGTCCCATACATTCTTGAATTCCACCACTGTTTTTGACTCCACAACCTCCTCTGGAAGGTTGTTCCATGCATTCATAACCCTCTCTATGCAAAGAAATACTTCCTCACATTAACTCTGAGCCGCCCATCCTCTATCTTCAAATTGTGCCTCCTTGTTCATTCACATCTCTTTTTCTGAAAGATCCTACTCTCTTGGACTATGTTGATTCTCTTGAGGGTACTTAAAGTTGTTATCATGTCCCCCTCTCCCTCCTTTCCTCGAGGGTATACATATTAACCACCTTTAGTCTCTCTTTATATGTCTTCTGGTGCAGACCAGGCATCATTTTGGTTGCCCTCCTCTGGACAGCCTCCATCCTGTCTATGTCTTTGTGGAGATGGGGTCTCCAGAACTGCATGCAGCACTCCAGATGAGGTCTCACCAACTGTCTGTACAGAGGGATAACAACTTTTTGTTCTCTGCTGGTGATGCCTCTCCCTATGCATGCCAGTATCCCACCAGCTCTTCTTACTGTATTCTCATATTGCTTGTCCACCTTTAGCTCATCTGATATGATTACCCTCAGGTCCCTTTCCATTTCTGTTGTTGTTACTACACCCACCCCCATTGTGTACTTTTTCCCTGGGTTTCTGTTTCCCAGGTGCATTAGTTTGCACTTCTTTGCATAGAATCTAAGCTGCCATACATTTGATTATTCCTCTAACCTTGCCAAGTCCTTTCTCATCCTTTCCAACCCAGTTTGTGTATCAATCTTTTTGCAGATCTTTGTGTCATCTGCAAAGAGACATCCTTTTCCTTCCATGCCCTCTGCTATGTCACTTATATAGACATTGCAAGGCACCGGGTGCAGTATTGAACCGTGCAGCACCCCACTTGTAAGTAACACCCCTTTCTTCTTTGTGGACTCCGTGTACTATTACCCTCTGTGTCCTGTTGTCCAGCCTAATGTTTTATCCAGGCTACCTCCCTGGGACCTGCTCTCGGGCTGTCTAATTTGTTTATGAATCTTTTGTGCAGGACTGTGTCAATTGCCTTGCAGAAATCTAGGTAGACCATGTCCACAGCCCCTCCCTGGTGTACTACTTTGGTCACCCAGTCATAGAACTCAATTAGATTTGCCTGACATGACCTTCCCACTGTGAATTCATGCTGCCTTGTCTCAGGTGCCCCACTGGCCTCTAGGTACTCAGCAATACTTTCCTTCAGAAGTGATTCCATAATTTTTCCTACCACTGAGGTAAAAATAACAGGTCTATACTTTCCTGGCTCTGATTTGCTCCCACTTTTGTGAAGGGGACTCACATCCACTCTCCTCCAGTCCTCAGGTACCACAATATCCTCCCATGTTTTGGTAAAAAGGGCAGATAGTTGTGTTATTAATTGTCCCCTTGGTTCTTTTAGAATTCTGGAGTGAATCCCATCAGGCTCCATTGCTTTGTCCACCTTCAGATTTAGGAGTTCTTTCAGGACCTTTTGTTCTGTGAATGGACTGGTATTGATCCTCCTATCCACAGTGCTTCAATTGATTGGATTAGGTACCTCCCCCTCCTCTTCCTTTGAGAATACTGAGCAGAAGCATTCGTTCAATATCACTGCTTTTTCACTGTCCCTCTCTGTTTAACCCACCTTATCTTTATTTAGCCTCTGTACCCTTCCCTTTGTCTTTCTTTGCTCACTAATGTATCTATAAAAGGTATTATACCTTTTTTTAACTGAGTTGCCTATCTTTTCCTTGGTGTGGGCCTTTGCTGTTGTGACTGCCTTCCTGCTTCCTTCTGCTAAAACTGGTACAGTTCTCGCTCCTGCTCTTTCTGCGTTTCCTTATACTTTCTGAATGCTGCCCTTTTTATTTATTTATTTATTTATTAGAACATCAGTTTAACAACCTTTGAGCCAGAGGCTCATTTACAAAGGTACCTCGTCACAGTGAGGACAAAACAGTGCAAGAAATAAACATCAAGGCAGGCAAAAAATCAGAGTACATTTAGGAATCAGGCAAAAATACAGGCATATGTCAAACACAGTATACAACAGGCTTACATGTGCGCTTTACAGAGTAGACAATATACAGTAGTTACATGGAGATTGATTCAGTGGGCAGATAAAGGTAAGGCTGGGTGGAAGACATCAGAAGAGGAGTGTGGGGAAGATAGTAGCAAGTAAAGGTAGAGCTGGACAGAAGGTCAGAGAGCGGCTCAGCGAGCTATGTCTGGAAGGATAGGAGGAGGCTTAGAGGCAGGTACAGCTGCGTGTTGAGAGCAGGTGATTTCTAAGGCTAGTTTTAAAATAAGATAACGAGGTGGCATCAGTGATTCCATCGGGGAGGGCGTTATACCAACAGGGGGATCTGTAGGGGTAAGCCCTTTGACCTTGCGAGGTTCTCGCCCTCGGTATAACCAGTGCAGTTTTGCGGGATATATGGGTATGCACTGTAGGGTTTGCTCAGTGGATAGTGGTTGACAGACCTGGTGGGGATAGCCCAAGGAGTGATTTTTTTTGTTAGAAGGCAGGTTTGGTATTTGAGGCGCTCATCTAGGTTGAGTAGATTAGCCATGGTGTAAAGAAGGCGAGTGTGGGTTAGACTAGGAGCCCCAGTTATGAGCCTGCAGGCCTTGTTTAAGGTGAGGCGGATTTTGTGTGGGGCAGTTTGGTCTGCTGCACCATACACAGGTAAGCCATAGTCTACCAGAGATAGAACAGAGGATGTGACCGCAAGTCGGAGGGCATCCGTGAGGAGGCAGTTTTTATGACAATAGAGGATACCCAGCCTAGTGTTAGAGGCTGAGGCAAGGGCAGAGATGTGGGCATGAAAAGAGAGGGCAGGGTCAAAGGTTATACCTAGGTATTTATAAGAGTGAACTAGCTCAATAGGGAGTTTAGAGGTGGAGTGGACTCGAGAGGATAGTTACTGGATTTATTTTGGGGTGGGCATAGAGCATGGTTTTGGTTTCTTTAGATTAATTACGAGTCTGTGCTCAGTAAACCAGGCTTCTGCGTCATTGTAGGATTCCTGCAGAGAATCCTGAAGTGAGATGGGATTACGGTTGGAGGCAAAGTACAGCATCATCTGCATAAAGAAGGATTTTACCAGTACATACACTGGGCAGGGAGTTGAGAAAAAGGGAAAAGAGCAAGGGTCCAAGAATGGAGCCCTGAGGGACTCCAGAATGGATAGGGCAGGTGCTGGAAAGTTTCCCGTTGATTTTCACACGTTGTGAGCGGGCCGACAAGTAGCTGGAGCACCAGGAAACAGGCCCAGTTACAAAGCCTAAGTGACTAAGAGTAGCTAGCAGGAGGGGGTGGGAGACAGTATCAAAGGCTTTTGATAAGTCAATGAACACTGCACCTGCTAGGAAGCCAGAGTCCAGTGAGGTGTGAAGAAAGTTAGAGAACTCCAGGAGGGCAGTATTGGTGCTGTGGCCTGCTCTGAAACCATGTTGTTCTGGGCAGAGGATGCTATATTTATCGAGGTATTCAGAGATTTGGGTGGCCACAATTTTTTCTAAGGCCTTAGCGAGAGGAGAGAGGATTGAGATAGGTCGATAATTGCTAGGGAGGGTCCTATCACCACCCTTGTGTATTAGGGTGACAGTAGCTATCTTCCAGGCAGAGGGGAATTGCCCTAGGCAGAGAGATTTGTTAAAGAGGCTGGTGATTGGTGAGATAACCAGATCTAGAACCTGACGAACCTTCCCGCCACTTCTTTTGAGAACCATAGTAGGGTTTTTTTTTTTCATTTTGATGTACGGCCCTGCCTTTAGATGTGGCTGCAACAAAGGTGCTTCAGTTATAAGCTGGCATAATTAGGCCCCCCAATAGCAATGTCTCCCCTTTCTCTGCCATCCTAAGGATGCCTTCTATCATTTCCTTGTCCATTTTCTCTCCCAGAAATGGGGGTTTATATACAACCCCTGTGTGGACTGTGGTACCATCTCCAGTATCCAGGGTGACCCATAGTGCCCTTTACCCTTTAGTTCTGTTACTTTGATCCCTTCCCTTACATTGACAGCAACTTCTGTTCCTGTCTGGTGAGAGGGCAGCAAGGAGGGCTGGGGGGATACTGGGATGCATAGGGAGAGGCATCACCAGTAGAAAACAGGAAGTTATTATCCCTCTGTACAGGCAGCTGGTGAGACCCCATCTGGAGTACTGTGTGCAGTTCTGGAGACCCAGTCTCCGCAAAGACATAGATAGGATGGAAGCTGTCCAGAGGAGGGCAACTAAAATGGTGCAGGGTCTGCACTGGAAGACATATGAAGAGACACTTAAGGAGCTTAATATGTATAGCCTCGAGGAAAGGAGGGAGAGGGGGCACATGATAGAAATTTTCAAGTACCTCAAGGGAATCAACAAAGTCCAAGAGGGTAGCATCTTTCAAAAAAAGAGGTGTGCAAGAACAAGAGGGCACAATTTGAAGATAGAGGGGTGGCTCAGAGGTAATTTAAGGAAGTATTTTTTACAGAGAGGGTTGTGGATGCATGGAGCGGCCTTCCGGAGGAGGTTGTGGAGTCAAAATCAGTGGTGGAAATCTAAGCATGCATGGGATAGTCATAAGGCAATTCTGGGGGTGGGGTAGAAGAAGTAGGCTGCTGGTTAACTAGGATCTGCAGCTTATCCAGTAGGTAGGGAAATGGGCAGACTGGGTGGGCCAAGCGGTCCTTATCTGCTGTCAAATTCTATGTTTCTATGTTTGACCTTCCCTGTCCCTCCTGTAGGTTGTTTACCTTGGTATGTTGACATCCCAGTCATGGTTCTATGTGTGCCATGTTTCTGTGAGTGCCATGATAGCCAGACGTCCCTCTTCCATCAAGGCCACCAATTCAGGGAGCTTGTTTCCCAGACTACAGGCATTGGTACTCATTATCCTTCATTTTTTGAATGGCCTAACCCATTTTTGCCCCATCCCTGCCCTTACTGCCTTTGTTTTTTTCTCCCTTTACCTCTGCCTTTCTCCATAGCTAGTTCTCTATCTTGGTGTTTATCTCACTAACATCTCTTTTTTCTGGGGGGGCAGGATTGTCCTTATCCTTTTCATTGCCTCTCCTTGGCTAGTTTAAATGCTTGCCAATGAAGCATTTAAACCTAGCACCTACAGAAGGTTCCCCTTCTGGACAGATGTATGCGATTACGCCAGTATAGGCCTGCATCCCTCCAGGTGGACCCCTAGTCCTCAGTGATGCCAAAAACTTGAGCTCTGCACCAGTTTTTCAAGCACTGATTGAATCCCATGGTGTGGAGCCCATGGTCAGTGTACCTCCACATCACATGGAGACAAAGCACAGTTAGTGTGCCTCTTAGTCTGTAACTGGTCTCGGTAATACAAGTACAGCAACAGAATCCAAACCAGAGCTATTTCAAGGTACTGCAATACAGAGAAGATGTATTGTGGAAACTTCAAATAGCTTCTGTTTGGAGTCTATTGGTGTACTTGCAATATGTAGACCAGGCAAAGAGTAACAGGCACGCTAGCTGTCTGTACCTGGTCTCCATCTGATGCAGTGGCACACTGACTCCAAAACAGATCTGTGTTAAATTTGAGCACTACATCAAGTACATGGAGACACCCCAGCTGCTTGCCGCCTGTCACATCATCCTGGGGACAGACAAGGGTGCTTGTAGGTGCAACAGGGAGGGCATGGTAACTTAAAATGCTGGCGAGAAGGCAACAGGAGCAACCAGCTATGCATTTAAATAACATACTTGGCAATGACTGGTAATTTCTTTTACATTTATGCATTTGCTAATCGTCTCCCACTTCACATGGAGGTTGGACCATACTGGACATGAACGTTTCCCTTTACGGTACAGCATGTGCAGTACTGCTGTCTAACAAACATTGTGAGTAAAAATGTTATCTGTTGCCTACATGACACGTTAAAAGTAAAACTGATACTAATTGTGGCAGAAATCAGTAATATGAAATACTGTGATTGGGTCAAATGTCCCATAACCTCCTTCCATGCTAGTCATCTCAAAGACTGAATATAAGTTAGTAAAATAAGGCATCATATTTACTAACAATTCAGCACTAATTTGTGCGTTAATCAGTTAATGTTAGTACTCCTATCTGTCCATTTTGAGAGCATGTCCTGGTCACTTTTCATAGCCATGTGTACCATCACAGTGTAAGCAGTATGCCAGGTTGTGCAGTACATGAGCTGCTTATTTATGCATTTACCTTTCATGTGCTGTTTAACAGCTGATGCTTTCTCAGGGTGAATAAATGCAGAGCACAGTGGTGGAGGTATGCTTCCATATATTTCTGATTTCACACTTGGTGCCATCACTGTTCCTTGGTTTTTGCATACTGTATATTCTGAGCCTTTTGGAGATGGTCTTGGACATGCCCTGTGGAGTTGATGGAGCATACAGAACTGTTAGTGTGTGAAGTATTACTGGCTATATTGTCCACAGTTTTACAATCAATGTAGAGATGGGCAGGTGACGCAGACTGCTGGGGTATTTAGCCTTAGTACATGTCATATCGCCATACTGGGATTGGGTACAACCTCGGGTTGTAGGGGAGACAGAAGAGAATACAACTCCTTTGTGGCAGAACTCAGTGGATGTTTATGTCCAGACATGCCGCTCATAGATGACTGTCTGTATTATTGCCAGTTGTTGGACTGTCATGCTGTGACAAGCTACCCACACCTCTGAGAGAGACAGTATCTGTCCAACAGACAGTCAAAGACCTACTCCCATGTGTCACATTTTTTTGTCACTTCACAGTGGGAACATGGGTTGCCTATGTGACATGAGGTAAGGCAGCATTGCCTTAGCCAACAACAGCAAGGGGTCATACAATAAAGGGGGGGGCGGCAAAGATGCACACAGCTGCTGAAATGTAGATCTACTTTTAATACTATAATTCCTAGTAAGTTACAAATGTTGCTACGTGTTAATCACAACATACTGAATGTTGGTTTCTCCAAAACTTTCTTCACTACATGACTGCCCTTCTTGTATTTCAGAAAATTAATTGTGACTCTGCCATCTCTATTTTCAGTGGTGGTCTGCAGTCTTCCTTTATTTTTATTATAATGCATGACTGCCGACAGAGTCCTACATAATGTTGAGATGAATCACATAACATTGTAAAGTAAGCAGGTTTTTAATCATGTATTGTAACATTTGTTAATACCTGCTATTAAAAGTATTAAGAGTTGCTGCAATTACATGATTATATCACTTTCAAGAAAAGGTGCATATTATTCATTTCTACAGCTGATGCAATGGTCTGCATTTTTAGAGAGCTATGGGATTAATGCATGCTGTATTGCTACATGGATGTGGCAAACTCAGTGCTACAGGGACTATGTATGTCTGTTTTAATTAGCGTCCACTCACCAATCACCAAATTTCATCTTTATGTGGCACTGTGCTTCAAAAATGTGGCATCCTTGCCATATCAGGCACAAGGAGCAAACCCACCTTCTGTAGGCCTCCCCCCCAACTCCACCTCTTACCGGGTAGCATGCCAGTGGGGGGAGAGACCGGATGAAGGGATGAGGAGTGGCATGTAAGGAGGGGGAGTCTGGGTGGTGAAGATGTAGGCAAGGGGGAGCCTACAGTACTAATATTGGTGGACACCATGATCAGTGGCATCCAGTGGGTGGGGCAGGGGGAGTGTAAAACCTGTCTGATTAGAACCAAATGCCACCCAGGCCTGACGGTGCACTAGGTCAAGCATGAGTTGTATTTACTGACAAGGGAATGCGGGGGGGGGGCGGACATATTAGTGCACTTGGGGACAAATGACATAAATAGGGTTGACACCTTTTGGGCAGCTCAGATCAGGACAAAAGTGCATGACGTGGCTTTTGGTAACCCAGCATGCATGCCGTGGGCCTGCGACAGACATATGACACAGGATACCAATCAGGATATTTGGGATGCTGTGTCATGCACCACTGCCCACCCAATGTATGCCTTAACTCAGCATTCCTTGCATGTTCACCCAGGGAATAGCCTTAGAATTGTAGTCTATGTTCATAACCTGAGGTAAATTGAAATCAGGAACCAGACAGACAATGCAATACTGTAGCAAAAGAGGGATTTTAGTAAGAAAAAAAAGTGTAACAACCAAGTAAAGCAGCAAGTACATTTTCAAGCAATAAAAAAACAACTGATATCCACCTCTCAAAACAGCTCTACCTTTCTTACTCAAAATAGCTCCATACCGCTCCATCTCTCAAAACAACTCCATACATTTTCTTCTTAAACACAGCTCTATACCTCCTAATTTCTTAGCTTTAAAACTATACTTCATGTTTTAACAGCCGCAAAAGGGACCTGTTTGACATAATGTTTGAATGGAATTCACCACAATTCATTCGATACTTTATTGTGATCACCAGTTCGGCTTTTATTAATTCCACCCTACAACAGTTTTATACATCAGTTCACTTGTTCTTTAGGAGACAAAACACTCTCTCGGCAAAAGCATTTGAAGGCGGGATACTCCTGATGCGTGCAATTATTGGATACAGAGCAGGCAGGTCTGCTGCACTCATACAAATCTTTTGCCACTTTTCCCTTGGGGATAGGTCCAGTCTACACAAGTCTGGCATGACAGGCCTGATGACTGAATAGTCTTGAAACAGTCTGTCTGTATCTATGGATTCCTGCAGAGAAAGGGTAGCAACAACATTCAACAAATCATCAAAGGCAAAGGGTTCCTTTAAAAACAAGCAAGACAGTTTCTACAGGTAATTATTGTCACTGAAGTCAAACCACTGCTCTAAGTATTTGACAGCAGTTTCAAGGAAAAGGATAAAATCTGTCTCCAGTTTTTTACAGAAGACAATGTCCATGTCCTTCATGAATGTATGGAGCCTTCCCCCAGAAAACTTGTCTGCTGTTCGACCTTCAAGTCTTTGTCTAAGTGAGGCCATCACAGCAAAGGTTTCCATAGCTGTCAGTTGGGTCCTTTCCAAGGTGGCTATATGTTCATAGAAATCAACCAAAACTGCACTAAGAAAATATAGGTAGCCCTGCAGCAATGTTGGAAGTGTGCCCTCACCATGTTCATTATCTGCGAAGTATTGCCAGATTTGGGGAGGTGTGTCCTCTCCTTGTGTGAAGAAATAGGACTGCAGTGCAGCAAGATTTTTTACTGTTCTGTAAATTGCTGGCAGCAGTGACAGCCATCTGGTTGGCACATGCCTCAGAAGGGACTCGTATTCCATGCCACAAAAATCAAAGAACTCTTTTAAATCTCTTGTTCTTGTGGCAGGGCCAGAAAAATGGCTTAACATTTTCAGAACGAACACTTCCACATCATAAGTAAGTTTTGCTGCTGCCTTCTTTGCAGCATTGTGGAGGATGTGAGCAGGACAATTTGCCTTCTGGAGAGATGGACAGTTCTCTTTTAGTCTGGTATATATGCCTGATGGCTTGCCATAGTTCACACTGGCATTATCTGCACCATATGCAGACACAGAGGCCTGTGGCAAGGAATGCCTTTGCGAAATCGATGAAATCTGGTCAGTTATGGTCTGAGCAGATTCATCTGGGTCTTCATAGAAGTCCAGGAGAGCATTAACAACACCCTCTTCCTTTTTGAAGTACCTCACTACTAGTGGGAATAATTTTATGCTGCCCTTGTTGGAAGCATCTGCTGCAATTGAAAATGTTACCCATGGACTTTGGAGGTCTTTTAGAAGACATTCCAGAGAATGTGGTCCCAGAACATTCTCTACAATGGCCTCTGCCTTTGTTCTTCCACAGGCAAGTCTTTTGGCAGTCTCAGAGTCCCCATACAGCTGGCTGGCCAGCTTGAGTCCACAGTCCAATGAAGTATATGAGATGTTGTACTGCACTGCATGAAACACTTCAGCTGCTTTAACTCTGGTCCACTTCGTCATCAGATGGCTGTGTTTGGCTTGCTGGATGGCTGTCTTGTGTTGCTCTGTGCTCTCATGCCTCGTTAGGTCATTCCGTCCACCATGTGACACCAGGATTTCACGTTTACAATATCTGCAGAAGGTTTTCAGTGTGTCGCTGCACTTCTTGGCCCAGTTGAACTCAGCCTTCCACGCATCTTGCCACTTGCAAAGTCTCTTATTGTTTGAGGATGCAGTCAGCGCAGATTGCTTCATTCTTTAAGCCCATTTGCTTACCTGTGCAGTTAACACAAATGCTGCAACATGCTTTTAGTATATATTCAATCACACATTAAACTGGTGCACTATGAGTCACCTTACTTGGAGGCACTATCACGTGTGCCAATCGTGGTCTGAAAGCACAATGCAACTTCTGTGCATGGCAGTCAAACAAAGCACTGCAAGCCAGCCATTATGGCTACAGAGGTTATACAACAACACTGGAACAGCTATAGAGGCAGCGAATAGTATGGATTATAGGTTATTCCATCCATGCACCTAGGCCCTTGTTTTGAAAGCATAGTGCAACACACATACACTGCAAACAGGGTCCGAAACCACAAACAGAATGCCTAAACAGGGTTGAACAATTCACAACTTAAAATGACATTGCTCATTAACCAGTGAACAGCATTTATAGCCTTGTCAATACCCATGTACTTTGGGCCTTGCAGATGGTGGTTTGCAACCAAATGTACAAATTGGGGAAGGCAGCTGGCCTGGCAGTACAGACTAGAGATTTGAATGGTCTCAGACAGTCCAAACCCTAGCTGCCTGCCCCACTTTATATGTCTGATTGCAAAGAATATCTGCCTGGAATAATGAGCTTGGTACTGTACATCCAGCAGAATTTGGTTAATTCCCCCAGCTACCAAAATACATAAACAGAAAGAACATAGCAAGGCTCCTCAGAAGACAACAGGTGGCCACGACAACAGCCAACTAGTAAAATAAGCAAAACACCAAATTCTAATGGGAGTCACGGCCACAACCCACAACAGTTCTTTTCCAATTCCGGCAGTATAAAAATGATAGTAAATCAGCAGTACTACCAAATCAGACAGGAAGTGATTTGTCAAAATTCTGCCTTTTGGCTGTAAGCATGTGACTATAGTTCCAGTTTCCATACAGTATCTGTAAATATATTTTTTCAGTCATCTTTCATTTTATTTAGATATTTGCAAATTATCTGAATTTGTGGCATCACAATAAATTTGGTGGCTGACTAATTTTCAGCTGCGCCTCCTCCACACATCGCATCCTCTCTTCTGGTTGCTGCAATGCTGAACACCTCCGAGGTCCCTGTTTAGTACTGCCAGTCAAACACATGTGCAGTTGGCAGCAGAAGGAGTTCCAGTGCATGAATGTAAACAAAAACAAGCAAAGGATAACTTAGCAATTATGGGGGGATAGTACAATTCTAGCAGGAAAGAGTACCAGGTACATGATCAGCAGATCACAAGGAATAAACTGACAAAAAAGCGCAGATTTTGTTTTTTACTATATAGTCCTGCTGCTTTAAATAGAGACAGGCACATCCACAACAGACACTGCAGTGCCATCCACAGAGAAGGAGCTCCACCACACAAGACTATTCACACGGCAGCATCATGCAAGTCTGTTCAACAGTTGTTAGGGGCATAAAAGAATGGCGGCAATCTTAGCATTTTTCTAAAACAGCAACAAGCATGCCTGTGTTGAAGTTGAGCAATCTGTGTTACTTATGCAGAATAAAATTATGTTCACAAAAATCGATCAGGCTTGTTGTCTTCTGTTCAAAAAGTACTCATTTGCTATCATATGTAGTGTACTGTGTGGGTGACTGTGGGTCAATACATTTTACAAAAGGACTTGTATTATTTCTTAGGTAAAGGGTTAAAAACAAATGATGCAAAAAAGGATGACATTGTACCTCTAAAAAAGTGTTTTGATCAAGCAGCACAATTGTAAACACACAGACATTCATTAATAACTGACGCTACCAAAGAAGAAGGCACAGAGATGTAAACTATGAAAGTGAAGAGTTCATTCAAATGGAACAGATTGCATGAGCTCTGCACTTTAAGTTTACACCTGTATGCCAATCTCAGGAATCTGTGGTGAAATGATAGACTGTTAGCTCCTGTGTGACTATTGTATTTCACCACAGATCCTTGAGATTGATTAGAAGAAGCAGTGTTGAGCACATTGACATTGTGTGCCATTTTATTTATTAATTTTTTTGGTACCCTTTTCCCCTGGTCACCAGTCTGCTTACCTCACACTTCCAGGCATCCTCCTGAGGTTTTTCCAGCCACCATCCCAAGGACTCCCTGCTCCATGTTCAGGCCCGCAGCACACCCCCCAGCTTGCCCCCCACGGTGGGGAGGTGGAGAGCCCCTCTCACACTCTCACACCAGGGCTGGATCCAGTAGAGCCATGCACCCTCAGCGCTGAGAAGTCCTCCTCAGAGATGGCCATCATGCCGCCACGACTGGTACCCATATTTCCGTTTTGTCCCCCATGGATGTCTGTGGTGTGCAATGACACCTAGGGACAGGAGCACACACCCTACCACACATGCCTCTTCCCAGCGTCTGCCACAGCATGTCCCCACACTGTGCCCATGGTCTGCAGTTGTTCCCAGCCATCGCTAGAGGCCACAAGGCCAACGGGGCATTCCATCCCCCTTCCCCGGAGAAGGAGAGCAGTCGGACAGATGCTCGATCCTTCTGCTCCCCTGCCAACCCCCAATGACCTAGGCTCATTCCCGAACCTGGGTCGCCGGCATGGTGTGAGGTGTGGTGTCCAGTGCTTCAACCCTCAGCGTCACCGGGCCGGCTATGCCATTTTATTTTTGAGTGTCCTTGTCAAAACACCCACTGTATATAAATAAAAGACTGATTCCCCGGCAGGCAGGCTGTCATCATGATAAATTATCCCAACACTAGCTGACATGCCAGAAAACAGCAGGCTGATCAGGTAGTGTTCCAAAACAAAGGCAACCCTGGGTGTTATGGGAATAGAAGCCATTACAACAAAGTTAGGCATTATAATGCCTGTTGTCATTTATGTGTCCAAGATAAACTAATATTGCTTCTCTGCTGCCCAGACTGGAGACAACTGTATTTGCACAAAAATGCTACTGTTGTCTCTGTGTTTGCTGCTCCTGATATTTGCCCCACGAAATAACCTGCCACCAGGGGGGAAAAAAATCAGTTTTTCATCTAGGGTCTAGGGCTGATAAGACAAAAAAAATCAAAAGGACATCATACACACACACACACACACACGTCTTCAAAAAGCTGGCCTCAAAAACACTGAAAAGAGGTTAGAGACCCAAATCTTTGGAGCAAGCAAAAACAGCAAACTAAACTTATCCCACTGTTCTAGATCTCTACTCTAGCTATGAACCCAGTTTTTTGAAGAAATGGTGTAATATAGAAGCACAGCAATTTACAAGAAAGGTAGACTCCATCCCACCACACACATCACATTGCATTAATTGTGGCAGGCATTGCTAACTCTGGTAACACTCCAGTCCTGAGCCCTAATGGAGTGAAGTGTAACTGTGTAAATTGTTGTGTAATGCCTTCTTGGGGGTACTTTATCTGACTTAAGCAGCTGCAGTAGCATAGCAAAAAGTGTAAAGAGTGGCTAGAAGAAGCTCACTTACCTGACTGCAGAATTCACTCACTCGATGCTGGCTCCAGAGACTCCCCACAGCGACAGCCACAAATGCAACAGCAGACAGACTAGAGTCCTTCTCAGTCCAGTCCAATGAAGTGATGAGGATTTTCACTGTCCTGTCCTCCTGATTTATGAAGATATTCTGTCTCTTGACTCGAGTCTCAACTCAATCAACACCCGTTTGCCTTGTTTAACTCCAGTGATGATGGCACAAGTGATTACAGCTCTTTACTGGCTCACTTTGTTGTGACAGAGAGAAGACTCTCTATTCAGAGGCTCTGAGCAGACAGAACACAGGACTCACAGGAGCAAGCTAAGCAGGCGGGCCTGGGTGGTGTACAATTCCAGAGACACCGGCTCTTCTCTTCGAGTGTGGTCACAGTGATGGCGCACATGCACTGAAAAAAAAAATTCTGGTCAGATCCACCACGGCTGCATAATGAAGATAGTGAATTTGTGTGAAATTATTAAGGAGGTATGGAGAAACAACACAATGATTTGTAAGTAGTATGATTTGTTTTGGTTTCTGTTCTAAGGAAGGCATACACATTATTAGGAAAATATATAGAGGTGTACATTTTAATGGAAGGAATTGGAAACTTACAAAAGAACCCCAGAGCAAATGCCACTGATGTATGTTTATCCAAGATGATATTGGCCAGACAGACAAATTTTAAAGAAAACACAATTGCACATATCCCAATAATGCAAAGCATCAAGGGAAACATATTCAAATCCCCATGATGGTACAGAAGGCGGCAGTACATGAAAAAGTAATGGCTGGCATATATTCAGCCTAGTGATTATTTATATATTTGTTTTTATTTTATTTTTTTTTTTTTTTTTAAGAAACATGTTTTTTGTCCATGAGGTGATGTAAGTTATCTTTAAGCAATGTGTTGATGTCAGGAAGTCAGGTGTAATGATGAGGGACTGTTAGAGAAAATGTGATATTAACCTTAAGAGGGGGCGCTTTTGATAAGGGAAAGGTAGTTATGCGTATGATAATGTTAATATTAGGAAAGTATGAGGTCTACGCAGAAGTGGAGTACAAATATGCACAGTTTCATAAGTATGTGCTCAGAGTGCAGGCAAATGTGATATGCAGGTTTGTTTTAGAAATAGGTAAAAATAGCAATATGTACAATTAATAGAAAGATAGATAATTACATAGACATATAGACAGAGAGCGAGAGATACAGACAGACAGGCCAAATAGAAACGGCAGTGAAGTATTGAAGTGACACCAACCCCACAGACATGGACAGGCATTGGGGTGTGCCTTTGGGTCATTGGCCTTAACACTCACGCCATTTTACCTCACCCTACCCTGCAGACACAGGCAAGAGTCAAGGTGTGCTTTGGGGTTTTCAAACTTTACACTCACCCCATTCCACACAGAAATGTGCTGAAATGGGCACAGTGTAAGAGAATGGAGTTAACTTTGTAGCTGAAGAGTCAAAGGCACACCTTGATACCTGTCACTGGCTGCAGGGTGCGGGTGGGGGTGGAAAGGCATGAACATTACTGTTGACAATCCCAAGTCACACCCTGATGCCTGTCAGTCCCTAGAGTGCAGGTGTTATGGTCAAGACCTAATGCCCTGGGTGTTTCTTGGTATTTTCACTCCAAGTTTTCAGCATGGGCTTTTTGTGACCCCACCGCATGAACAGTGACACTATCAGTTCATTAGCTGAAAGGAGAGTTTGCACAGCGACTGTGCCATTTGGCACCATAGGTGCAAAAACACATTTTTTTTTTAAATTGAAGTTTATTGGAGAACTTTTTTTCAAATAGATACATACATTAACAGACAAATATAAAGTCCATTCCTGCTCATTTACAGCAAAATAGATTCAAAAGCAGAAGAGAATAAGAGAAGAGAGAAATATGAAAAGAGGATAGAGAAGAGAAAGAAAAGGGGGAAAGAAGATGATCGTGGGGGAGGGAGAGTGCCTGCATATAAAACCAAGGGAATAGGAGAAATAAAATAGGTGAAGAAGATAACAGGGTAACAAAGCAATTGCACATTATACATGCATACAGTATTACATTGCCTTAAACAGTTAAAAGCATAATCACTACCACTGCTAGAGGCCTCGACAAGCACCGATATCTTGGTACTACATTTATTTAATAAGCGCCCCGAAGGGGAAGCCATATCCAGAAATTATTAATATGACTGAGTTGAGACACAGATATGAAAGGATCTCCTGTCTCAGCTGGCCAATCCACCCATCCGAGCCAAAACAAGAGAATCCCCTCAAGCATATCTGGCCAATAATTCTAGTACTGATTTCTTCTCCCGGGAGGCCATGAAATGCATAAAAGGATACCATCTTTTCTTAAATTTATCCACAGAAAACCTCAGCTTGGCAGTCAAATATTCCATTTCCAGAATCCTGGTGCAGATACTGTACCAGGAAGAGATGGAGGGCTTACTTGGTGTCAGCCATAGCAGGTTAATGGCCTTATGAGCTGCCGCCACCAGAATTCCAAACAAGAGTTGGGAAGATCTAGAGGATGGGGGGGGGACATACCCAGCAGCCAGTATTGAGGGGACTCAGGCAATGCCGACTCAAAAATCTTCTAGAGAATGCCCTTTATTTCCCTCCAATACTCCTGTATGATTTTACATTCCCAGAATATATGGAAGTACGTACCAACCAACTGACAGTTTCTCCAGCAAACATCTGAGTGATATAATCCGTAATGTTTAGTTACTACCGGGACTCTAAAGAATCTGACGACAAATTTCCATCGGAATTCCCTCCAAAAGAGGGATGATGTAGTGGTTTGAACTGCCTGCCAAATATGTCACCAGTCCATTTCCGACAAGCACTTTCCAAAGTCTCTGTGCCATGAATCTTTAACACAAGTTAAAGAGTCCCTCTCTGCACTGTTCATCCCTTTAACTAATTTTGAAATCAGTTGTTTTTGATATGGAGACCTAATCAGGGAGGATAGAATAGATTGCACTGGGTTGTTTGAAGACTCTGTACCCAATTCAATCACTTTTTCGTTTACTTGAACAAAATGTCTTAACTGAAGGTAATGGAAAAAGTCCTTTTGTTGGAGATTAAATTCAGCCTTTAACTGCTGAAATGATTTAACTAGGTTTTGTTCAAAAAGTTGACCCAAATTAATCAAGCCAACTTTCGCCCACCGATGAAAACCCAAATCCCACTTAAGTGGGCCAAAATCAGAGCAGCTCAATATTGTTGTGCATTGATTAAGCTTTAAGATGATACCTAGCTTAGAGTTCATATCCCTCCAAACTTGGGGGAGCACCCCAGTAAAGGGGTTTCTAAAGTCAAGCCGTCGCAGTCTGGGGGTGTCCAAATAAATTAAGTCTGAAGCCTTCCCCAAAGGAAATCTGCCTCCTCAATCTGAACCCATTTTGGTGGGGTTCCGGGCCATAGCCCAGAGACTGCAATTGGGAGGCCAGAAATATTTTGGACATCTGGTACCCTAAGCCTCCCTTTCCTTAGGGCCACAGGTCTTCCATCTCACCGTGGCCTCCTCCCTGACCAGAGAAATTTAGAGAGGGTGGATCTCAGGTCCTGCCAAAAATTCCTCGGAGGCCTAAAGGGAATGGCACCCAACATAAACAGTAGACGGGGGAGAATGTTCATGCGGATAGACTCTCCCCTGCCTGAAATGGAGAGAGGAAGCTCCCTCCATCTATTACAGTCCTCTCTGATCTCCTGAAGCACTCTTAAATGATTTGTAGAGTATAGGGCCTTAAAATCCTTAGGAATCCAGACCCCCAGGTATCTAAACCCTGACTTACACCATTTAATTTGTTGCACACTCGGTAACGGTTGGCCCCGGACACCCCCCAAAGGGAATAATTCAGATTTATCAGGATTAACTTTATAGCCAGAGAGGGATCTGAATTCCTTAAGAAAATTTAGAATTCTGGGAACCGCGTTTACAGGGTCTGATATGTATAGCAATGTATTGTCTGCATATAGTGAGAGCATGACTTCTACGCCCCAACCTGGAGACCTTTAAAAAGATTCGATTGCCGAATGTACATGGCCAGGGGTTCCAAACTCAAAGCAAATAAAAGAGGGGAGAGAGGGCAGCCCTACCTGGTACCTCGCTTAATACCAAATTGAGTGAAAACCGTACCGTTCACTCGGACCCTTGCTCTGGGCCTGGAGTATAAACTGGATATCCATACTCGAAATTTCTCACCAAACCCCAAACCACCCAAGACCAGATCCAGATATTGCCAATTTAAACGGTCAAATGCTTTTTCAGCATCTAAAGCTAATATGGCCGAGAGTGGTGAATCTATGGGGAGCTGAGCCAAGGAAATCACATTTAATAGCAACCTTATGTTGTCTTGGATGTGTCTGCCAGGTATAAACCCAGTTTGGTCCGGATGAACCAAGACAGGGAACACTTTCTGTAAACGTTCGCTAATAATCTTAGCAAAGATTTTGGCGTCTTGGTTGAGCAACGAGATAGGTCGATACCCAGCACAGGAAGTGTGGTCTTTTCCAGGCTTGGGTAATACCAAAATAAGGGCCTCACCCCACGTGTCTGGCAGGGCCCCCAGCTCTTGCACCACATTACAGACTCTGGTAAGAAGCGGGGTTAAAATATCCGTAAATCCTTTGTGGAATTCTGAGGTGAACCCATCTGGGCCGGGAGCCCTGCCAGAGTTAAGAGCCCTAATAGCTGCTCTAACCTCATCCACAGTAAAGGGAGCCTCTAAGAAGTCCCTCTGGGTCTCTGATAAAGCAGGCAGCTCCAGTCCCTGTAAAAAATTCAAAATTCTTTCCCCATGTTCGTGTGTCTCTTCTTTTAAATAAAGTTGTCTATAAAATTCTGCAAATTCTTGTGCAATTTCTCCCGGAAGGTTCTTATAAGGAGAGTTAGAGGGGTCTAAGCTGACCTTTGCCACATACCTGTCAGCGGCCTGCTTGCGAAGCCTCAAAGCGAGCAATTTGCCTGCCCTCTCTCCCCTCTCATAATAACGTTGCCCAGTGTATCTAAGGGAGTTTTCCACCCGTCTTTGCAGTAACGAGTTATAAGAGTCCCTGGCTTCTCTCAACTTTTTAAGTGTGGAGTTGGACCCTGTACGCTTATGTGATGCTTCCAAATTGGCAATTTCGTCGAGGGCTTCACTTATACGAGCTTGATACAGTTTATGCTTATGAGAAGAGAATGAAATCGTATGTCCTCTCACCACCGCCTTCAGAGCATCCCATAAATATTTTGGTTTAGAAAGCTCCTCTGTATTCTCCTTTAGGTAACACTGAATGATTTTTTTGGTGGATACTATATACTGTTTATCATTGAGGAGCCCAGGGTCAAACCTCCAAAGGCCCCCCCCTCGTTGAGCCCAACTGAAGTTGTGCCTTAACCATAGCATGATCAGAAATCATGATCGGGAGGATAGAAATATCCCTAAATATGTGCAAGGCATTTCTGTGTGAGTAAAATCTGTCCAGCCTGGAATACATCTTTGAGGCCAGTGAATAAAAGGTGAAGTTTTTCACCAAAGGGTTAAACTGTCTCCAGGGGTCAATTAGTCCTGCCTCCACCAACAAACTTCGAAGTAGTCGGGAGCAGGACCTTGAATTTGGGGTCTTGGCCGAGTTCCTGTCCAGATTGACATCCTCCACACAATTCCAATCCCCCATTAAAATGACTTGTCCAGGTGGTAAATTTGCTACTGAATTAAAAAGGCAGTGGAAAAACTCTCCAGAGGATGGGGTAGGGGCATAAACTCCGACCAAATGTATAGTTCGACCCTTATAATTGCCAGAAACTGTCAGTTGATGTCCTGAACTTGATTTAATTACAGAGTAAATCTGAAATGGGAGACCCCTGCGGAATAATATGGCTACTCCCCCCTTTTTAGATTGTGGGTGCTCGTCAGAACACACCGTACTCACCCAATCCCTTCGCAATTTCATGTGCTCTCCCAGGGTCAGCCTAGTCTCCTGCAAGCAGGCAATATCACACTTTTCCCTTTTAAATTCAGTCAATATTTTAGCTCTCTTAATAACATTATTAATACCCTTAACATTAAGTGAACAGATTGTCAGATCACCCATATTATCCATCTAAAAATACTGTGACAACTTAATATACATCCTTCATCCAGTTGTACAATCATAAATCCTACTAGTACAATGAGGCACTCTCCCCCGAGCAGGTAATGATAGGAAAAAGAGATAGAATAGAAAAGAAACAGAACGATGAATAACACAACCTTTGTAATACCTATTAGGTCTAGAGACCTTACATGTCCCACACTAAAAACGCAGGACGTGTCTCCCTTACGGGAGCGCAACGACAACAGGTCATTGCCAGAACTTGAATTACCAACCGAGGCATCCATCCTTGCTGATGTTGGTCAGCTCGGTGGGCGATCCAGTATGGGGTAGGTGGGAAGAAATTCACACCCCCTTGAGGGAACAACACTCCACCAGGAGTGAAAAGGCTGGAAGGCTCCCCAGGAACCCGGAGAGTCACCCGCCTGTGCCCTCTGTTGGTTTCTTGGCTATAGAAACTTCCGGGAGGGGCTGGGATAACAAGAACACCCCTCGGGTCTCCAACGTAGCTGCAAGAACTGACACATTCCTATGAAGGAGAATCCAATGCAGCGCAAACTGCAGGGGGGAAGGAGAGAAGAGAAAAAAAAAGTGGGGAGGGGAAAGGGTACAAAATGATAAATCTTCACATTGTAGCAGCGCCCTTCAAAAACTGAGGATCAGCCCAAGACATAATCCCGATTCGGTTAGGCAAGGAGGCTCTCAGGTGAGGGTCTCCCAGAAATGTCACTTGTATTAAATAATAAAAATATGCAAATGGACCACTTTCCACTTTACCTCCTCCTGCCTATTCTCTCTCCTCTTCCCTTTCCTTCTCCTTTCCCCTCCCCTCCCTCCTCCTATCCCCTTCCCCTCATGGGGGGGGGGGTAACAGGAGCTAAATATCAGGCTAAGAAAAAAAAAAAAGGGAAAAAATAAGCAGGGGAAAACAGGGTCTAAGCCAAAAACATCCCCCTCTACCCATTACTCCCGTTTCTATCCCCAGTCCCAAGACCAAAGGAAGATGGGACTACTTATTACTATAGCTCGCAGGGTGTGGAGCAAAAAAAAACCAAATCTGGGATCCACCCAGACCAAACTGTCCACCCCACTTTGATGCAAACTAGGGAAAACATCTCCATCAGGGGCATCCAAAACCAGCACCCAAGAATTTCCCCAGCATCTGCCAAAGAGGTACACCACTTCAGTCTGTGTCAGTCGTGTGGAGGGGGCGAAACACATAACCGAAAAACCGAGAAGGCCCAGTGGAGGCAGAGGGACCGATATCCATGCCGGACTCAGGAAGGCGCCACCCAAAAAGAAAGCCCATCTCCCTTAAGGACCCTAAACCAAAGGGCCGCCCTCTCAACCCTCCGATGTCGCAGTCAGAGCTCTCGCACATCCACAGAAAAAGAAAGCCCCCATACTCCCACACTGTCTGGGACCCAAGCCGCTGCAAGAAAAACCAAGGAAACCAGCAGAGAATAAAAGAAAAAACCAGGGAAGGGAAATTAAAAAAAAAAACAAGCCAACCAGGTAGGCCCTATAAATACCCTTCTTCCCTACTTTAAGGGCATTTCGTTGAAGTATTTGATGTGTACAACTTTTTAAACATTACATCCCCCGGTAAAACCGGGTGAGGATGTGACATGCATTAGAGGTTTCCAGTTTGAACAGTCTACTCTGGGAGACTCCCTCTGGAAATCCATCTGGCTAGGTCTGCATGCAGGGGCAAAACTGAATCCACTCTAAGGTGGGGCCGATTACTGCTCTTTGAGCCTGGAGCTGTTGCCCATAGAAGCTTCTCGATTTCCTTCTCGTCGACCTCTTCTTTTATATCTGGAACCTGGATGTCATTCAAGATCAGAAAGTCATGCGCCAAAAGTAGTGAATCGTAAATTTTTTGGCCCTCTGGCAGTTCCACCCAAAGTCTAGCAGGATAATGCAGCTGGGCCCTGAAGCCCTTCTCCCTGAGCTGTTTCACAACTCCGAGCACTTTTCTCCGACGCTGGGCCAGGGAGGGGGGGAATCTTGATCCACGAATACCTTCCCTCCATCAAAATTCAAGTCTTTCTTTCCCCAGGCCAAACGCAGGACCTTGTCTTTCGTGGGATACCTTAGAAACTTAATTATGATCACTCTTGGGGGGGAACCCTGTTTAGGCTTAGGGGCGAGGGCTCTGTGAGCCCTTTCAATTTCTAGTGGAGTATCCTCTTCAATCTGTAACTCCGTTTTGAGCCAACAATCCATAAAAGCAATCATGTCAGCCTGCTCAGCCCCCTCTGGGATTCCAACCACCCGAATATTGTTGTGCCTAGAACGCTTCAGCATCTTCTGCTTTAGCTGTGAGTGCTTTCTCCCTGCCATATAGGAAAGCCAATGATCTACCGATAGCCATGTGCTCTGCCTGTAGCCCCTCTATGTGCTGCTCCACTGCTGCAGTTCTGGATTCCAGCTTTTTAAAGTCTTTTTGGATGTCCGATACTTTAGCATCAATCTTGTGTAGAAGTTTAATGATCTTCCTCGACTCTGCCCGTGTGTTCGTTGAGACAGAATCGGAGCATGAGTCTTCCGCTCCAGATGCGGAGAGCACCGATGAACGCGAGGGAGCTGGGCTGAGGCCGGCCGACTGTCTGCTCGATGAGTTCACCAAAGCAATTTTTGCCACTTGAGAACCTCTTTTTTTCGTATGAACCAGAACGGGTCCTTACTTGCACCTATACCGAGGTCTAGGAATGTGGGATGTTTCTGGAAAATGCTGGATTCTCTTTTATTTTAATGTTGGAGACCGGAGCGAGGAGTTAAGCAGCCATTCCGCCTGCTATGTCACTGGAAGTCCTAGCAACACCCAAAAACACATTTTGAACAGGATGTAAAAAATTACAGCTATACATTTCTTGCTTCAGTAACTGCTCAGCACATCTATTGCATGACCTGCTTATTGACATTTTATATCTGCTATGCAATGTAGCGCTGCTATGGCTGTATGGCTGAGAGGGACCTGGGGGTGTTGGTTGATGTCAAGAAGAACAACTCAGAGACTTGTAGGAGGGCAGCGGCTAAGGCCACAATGCTGGGATGCATCAGTAGGGGGATCACTCCAAAAGGAGGGAAGTGATACTCCCTCTGTATAACTGCTTGGTGAGGCCACACCTTGAATACTGCATGCAATTTTGGAGGCCACACTTAAAGAGGGACATTAAACTCCTGGAGAGGGTCCAGAGAAAGGCAACCAAAATTATCTGGGGCTTGGGGGAAAGAACCTAAAGGGAGAGACTCGAAGAGCTGAATATATACACGTTGGAAGAGAGAAGGGACGTGGGGACATGATAGAGGTCTTCAAGTACATGAAGGGGGTAAACAGGGGCGGCGAAGTCATGGTGCTCCGAAGGAAGGGGCAACTAGAGTGCATGGGTGGAATCTGGAGGGATATTCGGGAGAAAGGAGGAGATGCTACTTCAGTGAGAGGGTGGTAGAACCATGGAATGCACTGCCCAGGTGACTGGTGGAGGCAGAGACTGTGGAGAGGTTCAAGAGGGGGTGAGACATGTACAGGGGAAGGGTTGTGGAAGCAAAGTCCAATGCAGTGGGACTACCCTGGACTGGGAACGGAGAAGCCCAAGAGCTGACATTTTTGTATGCTGGTATGCGTACTACACCAACATCATGAACCTTAAAACAGATGACTGTCATAACTAGGGAGGCAGCATAGTACAGTGGTTTAAGGCTCTTAATTGCAAATCTGGAGATCTCGGTTTGAATTCCACAGCTCCCACAAAAAAAAATGAAAATTTTCTTACAGAGCTAACTGCTTATAGAATGCTGATGCCTACATTTACAGCTTAGCAAATACTTGAAATCTAACCGAGTGGGGTTTCTGTAAGAAAACAGCTAGAGTTTGTATTAATTATAGCATTGATGATCTGGGCAGTTTCTGTGCTTTTATGGTTGTGTATAGTTTGGTAAAATTAAAAGTTTTAAAATTAAAACACTCCAGCTAGCTAGACCTGACACACATAGAAAATAAAAATAGTGAATTAGAGCTATTTAGTAGCTGTTGTCTTACAGAAACCCCAGTTAGCTAGCTCTCCCCCAGACTGGGAAGGGAGAAGCCCGAGAGGGCGGTGGGGCAGCAAGGTCAGCTCCCAGGGTGGGGACTGACCAAAGAAGCAGACACAAAAGCCCACTAGGCCTATTCTACTGCCATTTGTGTATGTTAGTACTGTATGTTGGTATGCTTACTACACCAACATCATGAACCATAAAACAGATGACTGCCATAACTAGGGAGGCAGTACAGCACAGTGACTTAAGGCTCTTCACTGCAAATCTGGAGATCTAAGTTCGAATCCCACAGTCCCCACACAAATGTGGAGTATCTTTTTAAGAAAGTATAAAATACATATGTATGAGTTATTTAGTCTGGAGAATATTTGTTTCATTATTTGAAAAAGTGTGATACACTAAATGTGTACTGTAGTGAACCATTGTAATATGGAATCAAATGTGTAGCTGAAATAAGTGTGTAACTGTTGCCATTTATGCTCACTGGACAAGAACAGTTGCACAGCTCTGCTGTTGTGAAATTATATTAAAGCAGTGCACATGCTAAATCCTACTACCACATTCAAAACACCATACCCTACCTACTTACCACATATAAACTCAACTATGTTAAAAAAATAATTCTAGGCACTTTTTTTTACCAGGAAAGACATACTAAGCTGAATGCTTGTTCACAGGTGTGACCTGGACGCACAAGGAAGTTCAGTGATTTGCGCAGGGTCACACAGTATGCAAATTGGGGCTGTGGGAGTCAAACCCAGGTCTCCAGGTTTGTAGCTCAGAGCCTTAAACCACTGTATTATACTGCATCCTTAACCTACCTGCCTACTTAACCATTTTCAACACGGTTACACTTATATATAATACATACTTCTCAAACTTGAAAGAAAAAATACACTTTATCATCAAAGTTTGTATTTACCAAGTACTGTGCCCATGTTTAAAATAATTTGAACCCCCCCAAAAAATGTGCCCTGATATGAAACTGCATGTTTAACTGTAAAGACAATTAAAAATTGTATTTCTAAATGCATTACTAACACCAATGCTTCATGATTAAAACAATTTCAACCCCTCCCCCCAACAATGTGCCCTGACAAACTGCATTCTGGGAAGATTGCCTTGGATACAATGCAATAAAAACCTGAAAAAACGGTTTAATGGAGTAAATGCTGACATCCTGTTTCTTGTGTCCATGATAAAATAAAAAAAATACTTAAGATTTTTTTAATGTCAGCTCTGATCAGAATAGCTTTTAAAATCACCAATTGTTTTCTGGTTCAATGTTTTCTAATATATCTCAAACTTAAAAGAAAAAAACATGCTTTATCATCAAAGTCTGCGTTCACCTAGTACTGAGCCCATGATTAAAATAATTTGAACCCCTTCCCCCCAAAAATGTGCCCTGACATGAAACTGCACGTTTAACCGTAAAGTCAATTAAAAAATGTGTTTCTAAATGCATTACTAACACCAATGATTTCAAACTTTTGAAACTACTAAAGACAAATTATATAGAAACATAGACTTTGACAGCAGATAAGGACCACTTGGCCCACCCAGTCTGCCCATTTCCCTACCTACTGGATAGCTGCAGATTCTAGTTAGCCAACAGCCTACTTCCTGCCACCCCCCACTGCAATTGCCTTACGTCTGTCCCATGCATGTTTGAATTCCCCCGCTGTTTTAGACCCAACAACCTTCCCAGGAAGACAGTTCCATGCATCCACCACTCTCTCTGTAAAAAAAAAAATTCCTCACATTTCCCCTGAGCCATCCCCCCTCTATCTTTAAATTGTGTCCCCTTGTTCTTACACATCTCTTTTTCTGAAAAATGCTACCCTCCTGGACGTTGTTGATTCCCTTCAGGTACTTGAACATTTCTATTATGTCCTCCCATCCCTCCTTTCATCAAGGGTATACATATTAAGCTCTCTCAGTCTCTCTTCATATGGTTTCTGGTGCAGACCCTGCACCATTTTAGTTGCCCTCCTCTGGACTGCTTCCATGCTGTCTATGTCCTTGCGTAGATGAGGTCTCCAAAACTGTACACAGTACTCCAGGTGGGATCTCACCAACAGACTGAACAGAGGGATAACCATTTCCCTTTTTCTACTTGTGATGCCCCTTCCTATGCATCCCAGTATCCCTCTGGGTCTCCTTACTGACTTCTCACATTGCTTACCAACCTTTAGATCATCTGATATGACTACCCCCAGGTCCCTTTCCATTTTTGTTGTTGTTAGTACCTCCACTGCTATTGTGTACTCGTCTCCTGGGATTTTGTTTCCCAGGTGCATTACTTAGCACTTCTTTGCATTGAATCTAAGTTGACATATGTCTGACCATTCCTCCAACCTTGCCAAGTCCCTTCTCATCTTTTCTACCCCCCATTGTGTATCAGCTCTGTTACAGATCTTTGTGTCAACTGCAAAGAGGCATACCTTTCCCTCCAGACCCTCTGCAATGTCACCTATAAAGATGTTAAAGAGGACTAGACCTGGTACTGAGCCCTGAGGTACTCCACTAGTGACCCCCCCTTTCTTCAGAATGTGTTCCATTCACTATTACCTTCTGTGTCCTGTTGTGCAGCCAGTTTGCTACCCAGGCTACCACCCTGGGACCCACTCCCAGGCTGGCTAACTTGATTATTAATCTTTTGTGCGGGACTGTGTCAAATGCCTTGCTAAAGTCTAGGTAGGCCATATCCACAGACCCTCCCTGGTCTATTACTTTGGTCTCCCAGTCAAAGAAATCTATTAGATTTGTCTGACATGACCTTCCTGCTGTAAATCCAGGCTGCTTTGGGTCCTGTGCCCCGCTGGCCTCTAGGCACTCAACAATTCTTTCTTTCAGAAGTGATTCCATCATTTTCCCTACCACTGAGGTCAAACTTACAGGTCTGTAGTTTCCTGCTTCTGCCATGCTCCCGCTTTTGTGAAGGGGAATCACATCTGCCCTCCTTCAGTCCTCAGGTACTATATAAACTATACATGTATAAACTATACATATATAAAATGTTTAAGAAAAACATGTGGCTCTTACTGTAAATTAGAATGTGGTCCCAGGTGGCTCCCATAATCATTTGTTCCAAAGGATTTTTAAGTTAATTTGAAGGCATTAAATATCTTCTGTTCTCCTAGTCCTTAACAGAGGCATTAAGTATCTTCTGTTCTCCACTGCACAGGCTTGTTCTGTTGGTTGATACAGGTCCCAAACTAGTGTATCTTGTTACAGCATGATAGAGCTATCTCATGCCCCTCCCACATGAATCAGAAAAAAGTCTGGGGAGGATCTTTAGGAACTTCTCGGGTGGAGGGGGGTGGATCTTACTCCCAAAAACACCTAATGCTGCCTCCCACTACTCAGGCTCCAGTTCTTGTACCACCCATTTAAAAAAGAAAATAGTCCCCTGCAACCATTGACTAACAAGAAAGTATATTTATTTGAGGGTGGAAAACATTGCTTGGAGGAGGGTAAGGTGGAAGAGACTATTTACACCTTCAGTCAGTTCCACGGACTGAAACCATGACATCACTACTTTTGCACATGCAAAATGTCTGCAGGCTCTGCCCACTGCAGCCATAAAAAACAGATGGCTGGGACCCAATTCCAGCTGCCCAACTGGTTCCAATCCCACTGTGCAGAGCAAGCAAGGCACGCCTGATACTCTCTTGCCTTCCAATCTCCAGACTCCGACTCCAGATCGGAAAAGAAAGCCCTTCCATAGCCTGATCTTCCTCTAGCTGCTTAGTTGCCCATGCTGCTGATGATTCCCGAATCCATATTCATCCTCTACTCCAACTAGCCTTCACTGTTCCACTCTCCAAATGCTGCTGGTGGTGGTATCAGGTTTGGCTCTTTAACTCATGGCATTAAACATACCGCCACCTGGTAGCCACACCTACTGATGACTCTGCAGCCATGCAGTCATCATGGACGTCACCAGTAGGTGGTGGTGTAGACCTGATTGAAAGCAGTGAGCTTCACCCCCTGCCCCCCCCACAACACAAAGAAAGCCCCTGGAAGTGGGAAAGCCTGCTAAAATAAACAAAGATGGACAGTTGGCCATGGCCAGCCACACAAGGAGTCAGACGGTCATAAATGTGCTGTGGCCGTGGGTCTCAGAATTTAATGAACTTGCACCACCGCCCAACTGACCAACGACTGTACGCTACTTGGAGGAGGCTGGAGCTGCTGCACACACTGTCTGCATGAGTGAGGCTGAGCCTGGGAGGAGCAAAGGGAGACTGCCCTGGCATACAAAGGTACTGGTTAGAAAATTCATTCTTTACCAGGCAAACAGCGGTACATTTAGCATCCCACAGCTGAGAGGGGCAGGGGACGGGATGGCACATTGAAAAGCAGGACTGTCCCGCAGGAAATAGGATGGGTGGCAACCATAGACATAAATGGAATTCTGAAATAGGTAGAAAGAATGCTGAATTCTGATTGGCCGAGAGCTGCTTTCAACTGGGCTGTTATTCCAGCACAACAGCCCAGCTGAAAGTATTATGTTTAAAAATGCATAAAGTTTACTAAAAATTACCTATTTCATAATCACAATAAGGCACTCCAGGGGGTGTGTTATGGTGGACTAATGGGTCTTCTCGGGTGGTGGAAGCCCTCGGCTACACATCGTGCTTCTACCCACCCCAGGTGGGCCGTTATCCCATCATTACAGAGCCCCTGTCATGCCTTATTGCTTAAATAGTGAATTAGATATTAGATATGGCGGACAGTGATCAGATGAGGGGGCCTAGATGTGAGGGACCAGTTAGTGGTGAGTGATCACGCCGCAGTCTGGTTCTTTCTGGACCTAGGTTGAGAGGAAAGCCAAATAAGGACAATAGCAACTGACTTCAGGGGCGCAGACTTCAGGGAGATGGGAAGGCTCTTTAAAGAATATTTTGTCAGGATAAGGCCTGCTATGGATGCTGATACCAGGTGGGAGATCATTTGGAGGGGAATACAGGAGGTTATAAGATGCTGCACGAGGGAAAGGTGTAAGTTCAGATGAGGATGAGGGGAGGGTGGCCTTGCAGGAGGATCTGGAAGCTCTGGAAAGGTGGTCAGGAAAATGAAACCTAAAATTCAATGCTGGGAAGTGCAAGGTTCTGCACCTGGGAGTCAGAAATCCATGCAAAGGGCTATACCCTGGGAGGAGACAAAAATCAAGTCACAGAGGGTGAGATGGACCTGGGGGTAGTGGTAGATGTCAAAATGAACAACTCAGAGACCTGCAGGAGGGCATCAGCAAAGGCAAATAGGATGCTAGGATGCATAGCCAGAGGGCATACCTCCAGAAAAGTGGAAGTGATCCTTCCCCTGTACAACTGCTTGGTTAGGCCACACCTCGAGCAGTGTGTACAGATTTGGACACCACATTTACAGAGGGAAGAAGGGGGCAACATGAGGGAATTGGTGTAAGCTGGAAGGGGCTAGGCTCAGAGGGGAGAGGATGAGGTGTTATTTCACTGAAAGGGTGGTGGAGCCATGAAATGCACTAGCCAGGGAGCAGGTAGAGGTGGACACTGTGGATGGGTTTAAGAGGGGATGGGACAGGTACAGAGGGACAGTAAATCTAACCAGGGCCAATGCAGGTGGCACATTTGGGACTGGGAGCTGTATAACCCAAGGTGGAGATAATGACACTACAACTGGCCTGGTGTGCGGGTGCTGAAAATCGCGCAGACTCAAAAAAAACATTATGCCTATTCTGCAGGCAGTTCAATATATTAGTATGTAACTATGACTACAATAGAGTTACAGTAGCGGTTATAAATGCTAAAGTACCAACACACACAGAAAGTGATGCTGAAGGCTATTCTGCCTCTTGTCTTGCTGCACCACTTGGTATGATGGTGTATCAGTTGTAACAACTCCTCACTGAATGGTTCTAGCAATATGTTGGAACTTAGTATAACTATACATAATTGTACTTTACCACTGGCCTGCATTTCATGGCTATATATGAGTAGACATACATTTTTGGAGCAAATTGATTTAGAAGGCTGTGGAAAGCCTCAATGTTTGAAGTTTGGTGCAAAGGTGACATCCTAGAAACGTCATTACACAACCTTTGGTTGTATGCCAACTCTTCCAGCTTTGCAGAGACTTTTTTGCCTACATTGGGTGGAATGATTTTGATTGCATACTAGTTCTGTAGCCCCAAATCCCCACAAGGTAAATAGATGCACCCCCAGCCATGGTCCTGAACACTGTACATAAGGAACCTTCACCCCAAGCGACCATGATCTAGGTTACTGTACAGTAACCTCCCCAACCCCCAATGTTGATCCTCATTCAGCCACATAAGTAAAACTGCCAAATGCAGTGATATATTGGCCGTGTCCTGAAGTACTCCTTGTGGTGTACTGGATCACCCCCTCAACTAGGCACTGACTTACTACCTCGCTGGTCCCCCATGTACCCGGCACAGTGGCACATCCCACCACTCACCAAAGCGAACAGCTGCTTTCTGAGCTCTATGCAAGTGCATTCTGTAACTAGTATGAAGTCAGGGAATGAGCTGTCTTTCCCTAAGTGCGTACTTTGCAACGTACACATGTGGTGTTGACAGGTTGGCTGTGCCGGGCATTGGGGGTGTAGCTGAGTGAATAAGGCTGGGTGATAAGTTACTGCACAATCAAACTCCTTGAATTGAGCAAGCAGTCCTTATTATACACAGTTGAGATATTTTTCAAGTTTCATATCATCTTTAGTTAACCATTTTTTCTTACAGTCTCTGCCCCGCAGTCAACCATGTGCACATGATGGAAAATGAGGATCATCAAAGGTGTGCAAGTTTTGAGTGTGCTCAACAACTGATCTCTATTTGGCAGCAATGACTTCCTCACTATTCTCACCAGAGGATGAAGCACTCCAGTACAGGTGCTTCACCAAGCTATTTACCCATGGTTTCAGCTCCTCACATTTTTTTTTTCTTGTGCGATGTTTGTCAACTTCTTCCGCACACCTGCAATGAGGAGGTGACTTAACCACACCTGAAGTGGTACATCCACCCATATACCCACTCCCTATCATGGTATCTTGCCATTAAACAATGCTGAACTTGTATTTTTGTATTTATACTAGCCTCTTCAAAATAAATTTAATAGCACCACCAGCCATTCCTGGATGCCATCACAAACATGTTTGTCGCCCACACTCAGTAAAAACCTTCAACTAGGTCCCAAAAATAAAACGATATTACATTTTCAATGTAAGAAGTGAGTCTTATTTGTACTCAAAGTACTCTTCTTGCACACACATAAAATAGAGGATAATGCCAGATGTACACAAGATAATCACATAGTACAAGGGAGAACGTTGTTGTGCGTGGAAATCCATCAAAAGCTAATGCTGTTGTACCATCGATGCTACGTCAGCTTGCTGTTGTACTATCTTGAGTATGTCACATCGATGGTACAACAGTAGCGAGTTAACTGAAACGCCACACTTTGAGTAACGGCCGGTGATGACATGAACCTTATTGTGAGCACATACTTTGAAATGATGATAAAGTAAGGGCATATTTTGTATTTACCTTCAAACTAAACAGCAGAAGTGAGCACATTTAAAATAAAAAAGAACATTTAGTGAGTGAGATCGGGGAAAGGAGTGAGTCTTCTTCTGGGGGGGCACACAAAGGCTGACGTCGCGTCGCGAACCTCACAAAGTAATACATTATTGATTTACTGATGCCCATATACTATACAGGATAATGAATGGGCATCAGTAAACAACAACCCTGTGTTAACTTCTCGAGATTGTCTGATCATTAGTATGCCTCGTCTGACACCCCAGTGGAATGAACCAACTACCCCAGTCTGTCTGGGTTATGTTGTGGTACCCCATTAAAACAAAACGGCATACTGATGGGTCCTGGTAGGACAAAACACGTGTCTATGTCATCTGTTAGCACCCTTTGCGAACTGTGTGAGAGGCCTTTCTACACCATGCAATTCTGCTTAAAGTTGAACTAGGATAATATTCTGTGGTGATTTACATATGCAGCCCATGATATTTTGCATTGTGTGGGCATGTGTGATTTTGTATTTCCTTGAAATTTGGCTTCCCAGCCAAATGCCCTTTGGGGTAACCATTGCCTCAGTATTTGCGCACAGAGGTTCTTTGTCTTCTAAATAATTTAATGTTATTTATACTCATGAGCCCCACTTTCACACACACTCAAATTTAAAAAAATCAAGTATTATTCAGATTTTCCATTGCTGCTGTATTTTTGATGACCATGAAAAATCCCCCTGTTGTCCCTACCACTTTGTCAGAGAACTCCCTGCTCCTTATCAGGCAACAGATAAAACTATGGTTCTGGCTCCACTTCAGTCCTGCATGAGTGTCTTTGTTTGTATGTCAGTTGAGCTCTGAAGAATGTTGAATTCACATATTCCATGTTACCATTCTGTGTGTGTGTGTGGGGGGGGGGTGGCATTCTACATAAGCAATAAGACATGACTGGGTGTTGGTAATGCTGAGATACCCACACGCCCAGAAGCTGAAGGTACTTAACTTGTGGTCTTGTGCCTAACTACGCCTCTGGGTGTGTGGGTATCCAGGTACCACCAACACCCAGCCATGTCTTATTGCTTACACTGTACTGCGAATAAGATTCATATTCTCAGGCTCTGCAATTGTATGCAAAAGGCACACATAAACAATTTATGAAGACAAGTACTGACAACCAGTACAGCAATAAAGCTGCTGATTGGTCTTACTTTTTGCTACGTGCCACACATCAAAGTAATGATCAGTTTCTGGCATGCATTCATGAATCTATTTGTTAATTTGTGAGTGTCAGTCTGCAATCAAAGTTCCTATATGTAAATCATTGGATCTGATGTGTCTCACAGCACGCTTGTTCAAACCCTCTAACTCCATATATGAGGTTCCACCACATTCATTGCTCTGTTAAAGGGAAAACTGATCTTTACATAACTGTAAAAGATTACTACGTCTGCTCCAAGTAAGCATGCAATATTGGTGACCCTCACTTGAGCTTCTGTAGGTATAACCTTGCAATGCATTGTTCACAGGTGACTGATAACAGTAACACATTGTACTATACAGTAATACTAAAAAGTGACAGTTCAATATGTCTGAGAAAACAATCTAGAGGGCTGTCATGGAGTCCCCCTAGGGGGTTGAGCATAGCCCAGTTCGGAGAACCATCAGGAGGCCCTCTAGAGGGTTGGGGCGGCCATGTCAGACCCACATCGTGCAAGTCACAGTGCTGCTCTCAAATGCAGTGTCAGTGTCTTTTTACTAACATACTAATATACTATGAAGCCAGCAGAATAGACCCTATGGTCTATCGAGTCTGCTCGATGGACAGTGCCTATGTAGGGCACAGATTTTAGACCTCCCTACCTCCCAACAAGAACCCCTATTCCCCAGCGGGGCTCCTGGATGTACCCTCCCCCAGCACCTATCCCAGCCCTTCTTGAACTCCTCCACAGTAGTAGCAGCCACCAGTTCCCTAGGCAGAACATACCAGGGCTTCACCACTCTCTTACTGAAGTAGTGCCTCCTGGTTTCTGCCCTCAGCCTCCCCCATCCAGCTTCATGGGGTGTCCCCTGGTAGCCCCCGGTTCCCTCAGCTTAAGGACCACCTCAAGGCTTATCCTACTGATCCCCTTGAGATACTTGAAGACCTCTATCATATCCCCCCTGTCTCTTCTCTCCTCCCATGAGTACAGGTTGAACTCCCCTAGACACTCCTCATAGGGCCTTTCCCCTAGCTCCAGTACCATCCTGGTCACTCTCCTCTGTACCCTCTCCAGTACCACAATGTCCTTCTTCAAGTAGGAATGCACAAACTGCATGCAGTATTCAAGGTGTGGTCTAATCAGGTTATTATACAGCGGAAGGAGTACCTCACTACTTCTTGAGGTTATCCCCCTACCTATGCACCTTAGTATTTTATTTGCTTGTGCCGACACCCTTCTACACTGCTCAGAGTTGTTCATTTAGACATCCACCACCATCCTGAGGTCTTTTTTCACCCCCCTCCCCGTGAAACCTGTAGCATCTCCACCCCCAACAGTGTATTTATGAGTCAGGTTTTTGGCCCCCAGGTACAGAACCATGCATTTAGCAGCATTAAAATTTAGTTTCCAGTTTTGTGACCACCTCTCTAGACTCTCCAAGTCCTGTTGGAGATCCAACTTTCCCTACTCCCCATCCACTACCTCCCACAGCTTAGAGTCATCCGAAAAGAGTCTCATCCCACTCCTGATACCACTTCTAATGTCCGCAACATAGGCATTAAATATGAGTGGACTCAGCACCAACCTCAGTGGGACCCCACTTATGACCAACCTTGAGGATGAATCCTCCTCCCCACCCTCACCCTCTGTACCCGCCTCAACAGCCAGTTTCCTATCCACCTGCCCATACTCCACCCTACACCCCTTCTCTCCAGCTTCTCCAGTAGCCCATGGTGAGGCACAGAGTCAAAAACCCTGCTGAAGTCCAGAAAGAGGACATCCACTGCCCTGCCCTGATCCAGCGCCCTTGTCACCCCTTCATAGAACTCCACCAGATTTGTCTGGCATGATCTGCCATTAACAAAGCCGTGCTGGTGAATGTCTATGTGACCCCATTTTTAAAACCTCATCATAGCACATCACATGCAACTACATTAGTATGATCTCATCCCTCAGCAAAGGCAGATCAGTCAGCTGTGGACCATACATTAACGCGTTTGTACCTGTACTAGTTGCACATCAATAATAGTGCCAGTCTCCATCTCCATTACTGTGTATGTTAAAAATTTGGCGCTGTGCCCTGGACTAGCTGCTGTGCTATTGCCAGCTCACACTATAGGCCGTTGTTCTGCTTGCAGTCCAGCAAATAGCCATCTTGAGTTTCATGCCACACAGTAATAATGGCTGGCAGAAGAATGTTAACCTGATGTCTATAAAAAGTTCTTTCGGTAATGTGGCGCATACCCATAAGGGATAAAACAGCTAATGTTTTGTTAACTGATAATAGAGCAAACAGTACTGAGGCTGACAGCAATAAATTGCCTAGAGGCACTAATCCTGCAAATGGTTGACAGTGCCAGATGTTCTTGGTATAGCAACTTTCACATTCTATGTAAGCAATCAGCATTGTCTCTTTCTTTTTAAAATCAGTGACAATGTCAACACTCCCACAACTAGGACAGTGACACCAGGTCAAAAGAGCGCAGATTGAGAAGTGAAATAATATACATTTTTCTTCCTCGTTCGCATAATCACTCTCAACTCGCTCAGTGTCCTTGTTGTCCTTCATAGTACTGTCACTGTCATATGTAAATTGAGATGATGGAAAATAAACAGAATCTTTCTGATGCTGCGACAACTTCATATAACTCCGATGATGTAGTATCAACCAAGGGTTCAGAAATAAAATTGCACTGCACTCCAACGGAAACATAATTCTTGCTAAGTTGAGTACTGATGGATGTCATTCTTGGTTTAACTTCAACACCTAGACAAATACAAATGGATACTTTTATCGCAATTGCACCTAGTAACTGGCATTTAACCTAAAAAAAAATAAATAAAGGGAGATGCTGATGGCCGATGGCTGGAGTTAGGGTTATGGGGCAGGATATTCAAAGGGGTTGCGCATGGCACAGCAGAGTTGCACTGGCGCAACCCCACATTGCGCCCTGGTGGGATACTGAAAGGGCTGCCAGGCATAGCACAAATCCCCTTGCATTGCGGCACAATGTAATGGTATGTGGCGCAGATGCAGGGGGCATGCCCATGCATATGCAGCACATCCCGATATTCAGCCCGGGATGTGCAGTGCATATGCTGGCACAACCCTATAGTGCGCTGCATAGGGGGCCTCGACGATGAGCCCATGAAGAGTAGGAGCAACTCCAGGCCACCCACAGGAGGGCTGCTGTATTGCAGGGTGCAACACAGCAGCCGCCAGCCATGGGTGGCCACCCGCCCAGTCTGAACACTGGTCCACAAGCACACATGGCTCCCTGGTAGTCTAGTGCCCCCCCCCGCCTATTGCCGTGATCACGGTAAACATATATGATCCCAAACCCTGGTGGACTAGTGGTCCACCCTCCCTCCTGAATCCCCGACTCGTGTTAATTCCCTGTTGCAGAAAGCCCTGGTGGACTAGTGGTACCCCCCCACCCATTGCTGTGATCGCTGTATAGCACCAGATCAGACATCCTTGATGATCCAGTGGCACCCCCCACCCCTCCCACCCACAGATCCTCTTGCCCACACGCTGCCCCCATCTTGGTGGGTGGCTGCAACCCCCACATACCGCCCGATGAATGACAGGTACAGTATGGGCTGTAAGCCCATTGGTCCACAGTGTGGACCAATGGGCTTGCAGGGCATATTGTACTAGCCAGTCCCAAATTTGTGAATGATTCATTCACATACTTGGGACTGTCTACTACCATATGCCCTGCAAGCCCATACTGTACCTGTCATTCGGCTGGCGGGCAGCATGCTGGCAGGTTGCAAACTGCTTCACAAGGCAGGGGAAATGGGGTGGGCAAGGGATCTGTGTGGGTGGGAGGGGTGGGGGTGCCACTGGATCATCAGGGATGTCTGATCTGGTGCTGTACCACAATCACGGCAAAGGGTAGGGGGGGTACCACTAGTCCACCAGGGCTTTTTTCAACAGGGAATTACTGTGATTGGGGATTCAGGAGGAAGGGGGGGACCACTGGACTAACAGGGTATGGGAACATACACATGTACCGCAATCGGGGATTCGGGTGGAAAGGGGTCCACTAGACTGCCAGGGATTGTTGCAATATACAGTTACCACAATCAGGGCAATGAGCGGGGAGGGACCACTGGACTACCAGGGACTGTCTTATGTTACCTTTACCGCAATCGCAGCTATGGGGCAGGGGATGCCCTGGGATCCCCACTGCACACATCACTCTGTGCAGGGCACCAGATGCAATTTGACGGGCTGCCCTGCACAAGGCATGCTAATGGGGCCATAATGTCATGCAAATGGCCCCATTGGCACCTTGCATATATTATGGCCTCATCTGCGTACTCCCGGCTGAATATCATGGGTGATGCACCTAGTGCAACTGTACTTGCGCCGGTGCATCCCCGTGCTCTCTATCTGTGGCTTGCGCTGGCGCTGTGCCACTGTGCCATGTGCAGTATGTGCACTGATCAGTCCATATTCAACTGTGCTGTGCCATGGTGCATCACCATGGAATATCGCCTGGTCCTGGCCCCGGCACAGCCCAGTTTCATTGCACCCAGGCCTGGGCCACTGCAGGCGCAATCTGAATATCTGGGCCATAGTGTTTAGGGGAAAGGCTAGTATTTGAGGATCTGATGCGGTACTGCAGAGACAGTGAGGGAGCCAGTAAAGACATCCCAAGAGGACTGTGTGACATGAATCCAGAATGTTAGGTGAAGTGCATGACCATGGTTACTTCCAAAGACTGGGGAAGTGGTGTTTTCTTTCAATGGGCTGGGAGAAGTAAAAGTGGGAAGTGGGAAATGAATACTGTGGCTTTCAAAATCTTGTTGTAGGACAGTTCAAAGGTTAAAAAAGTTGTTTTACTATCGTTCTGACGTCACATCAATAGTACAACAACTTTTCTGACTTTCCCAACCACCTGATTGGCTGATTCAGACCGGGGATTCAAAAAAACACAGGAGAAAATGGCGGTGCCACTTAGCGGGTGGTCAGGTGAACAGCTCATAAGTACAGTCTGGACATGGACTATATTGTCAGCTCTGTGTGCCCTAACTGTCTGTTTTTGGTGTTTTCCTTTTTTTTTTTTTTTAAATCTACTGGTACAGTTACAGGCGTCAAAGCAGAGTGGGATTTGCAGTAAGGAGTTGGGAGAACCGGTAACTTCTGGGGCAGGACTGCATCACGGAGGACTGCAGTCTTCAGGTATGGAAGTGTAGAGAATGACAAACTACCAAGGTCTGATGCAGGAATGTGAACACAAGGTATGAACCTTGTTAAATGTTGGGGAACCATATACTATATAAAATAGTGGATGGTTAACCATCCACAACGAAAGCAGTGGTACCATCGAGGGAGTCAATGGCATCATAGAAACCTCTTGAGCTTCACTCTTGAGGTTTCTATGATGCCATCGACTCCCTCAATGAAAACAAAGCCTTGTTGTGGATGGTCAACCATCCACTATTCTATATGTTATGCAGGCGGTATTAGGCTGTTGTTTACCTACCATCTGCATATTATCTCATAGGTAGGAAAATTATTAAAATTGGTTGCCTCAGCAGTCTTTATCTGCTGGCTAATTCTAAATTTCTGTATTTCTGTAGAAAAACAGACCTTTACGGATGTTGTGCACATGTATCCTTCTCATGCACAGGATTAAGAGTCTTCACAAATAGGAATGTGCGCCCACAGAACGTTCATGCCTGTGAGGCGTGAGCTATGTACAACAAGACTTTTAACAGCAGATTATGATCCTTGCAACTAATTCCATTACAAGCATCAATCAGCTTTGCAGATTGTGAGATGCCACAGCACTACTAGCAGGTACAGAGCATCACAATTCAGGCCAAACACATTTTTCACTTGCAACAGTGGCATTCAACAGGACAGGAGTCAATGTTCCCAGCATCACAATTACTCATATAAATAAAGTACCTCACGTTGATCCTGATTTTCTGGAACATTACTGCTTGCTGTTGCCCTTTCAGCAGAGGCGTTACATGGAAATGGACTTCCAGACATGTTATGAAACATAAATGAGACAGCATCACTTTTCAGTTTCCTATGACAGCAGGCCGCAGACATTCCCAGAGCAATGTTCAAGTTGTATTCTGGCTCAAAACTGTCATTGGTAAAATGTAAACTGCATATTCTACTATTTTTAATGGCTGTTATCCATTGCTTTTGATGTCATCTCACTACCTGGTCCCACCTACTGCACATCAGAGGGTTCACAGGAAACTTATGAAGGCTAATGCCCTTTCCAGAAGTATTTGAACAACCAGCAGCAATACACTTAGTCACCATGGTACCTGTATAAATGGGATAAAAAAACATTTAGCAAGGTGACACTACACAACCACACTATTAACATTTAGCATTGATACAAAGGCATACTCTGGAAGGTTTAGAAATCATACAGTATGAAAAACAACAAATCAAGAATACAACACACACTTTGAATGCCAAGTAACCATACAGTAAGCCAACAAACTAATTTCATTTTAACAGTACTTATTAATCTAATCTTTTTCTCTCTCAGTGACTTATTTGCTGCCACATGAACACACAACACATTGAGAAACATTGGGGAACGCCTCCTCTACCACGTATTGGAAAGCACTCAGACAACGCATCACAGTCTCATAACATCCCTATGAAGTGTGTGCATATTTTGGACATACGTATACAGTAACATATGTGCAGAACTTAACTATACAAATGTTACTATTGTCCAAACCTTCAGTGCAACATATATTGTATGGATTACATTTAGATACACTACTGAACTTGCAGTGCTTCATTGCACTGTGTTATATCCACTTTGACCTGTTAGCACTTTGTGCATGCTCCAAACACTAGCAGTCTTATGTCTAGTTTTTACACTATACAGCCAATTACAGCCACCACCAACGTATGCCTACTGTTTCGGCATAAAGGATTTCTGCATCCCATGTCATTGCAAAATATGGAAACACCTATTCCAGACAGTTTCAGTCTTGCATCCAACATCCTGGAGTAGCCACCAAATAGAACCACACACCAAGCAGAGGGACGCAGTCACATGCAATAGCATTAAAAAGACACAATCCCAGGATAACATAACAGGGCCAGCTGGAGGAACCACTGTGACAAGTAACCAAGAACACAATGACACTAACACATCAGTTTCCACAAGCCGTGCCCCAGGGCATGTTACCACACATTGGTACAGCCTCAGCACATGATGACACCCCAGTTTAAAAAATATAAATACTTACATAACTACATAACTGCATTCCAAATCTACCTTGCTAGAGTAATGCCCCCCGCCACATTGCAACAAGCACACTTCAACATACCTACATGTCTCCCTGCACACCCAACTCTTTCCTGCAACTAACACAAGTCACCTCACCCCACAACTGCAAAATTATCAATCTTCTGTGCAACTAATGGGCACTGCTTTGCATATTTTTTATTACACATTTCCTGCCAACCTACTACAATGCAGATATACTCTCCCGCAATAACTAGTTTTTCACGAGGTGGAAGGGAAGCAGAAGAAAACAGCACTGTACCATGACATACATGGGGCACCACATCAGCCATGATCACAAAGTCAATAGGGCAAAACGTCAGCAAACAGACAAGTGACACAGACTTCTGTTGCCTTGACATTCACAAACAGGTCCCCAGCAAATATAAGACTCCTTGGTGCACCTCGAAAGCCCCTATGCCCTCGCCTGATGATGCTCACACCCATAGACGTCACTTGTGTTTACTCCACACTGTTTGTAATACCTGGCAAACATACACTGTGCGAAAACCAGACATCGTTACTCACAACTTCCCTATATGTACCAGCTTTCTATATTACAGCACAGAGACAATATTACTTCACCTGTGCACATAACACCAGAAAATTCCCATGTACAGGTACACTAGCCATGGCCACCTCAGCAACAGAAATTTCACATTGTGAAACAGCAACAGCAAATGGAGGTGGGGGGGGGGCGCATCAAATCCACATACTCCAGCTAAACCCATCAGATAATGACAACGGGACCAAACCAGAGCAATACATTATTAGCAAAAAGGGACACCAAAGTACACTGCCATCCACATAACACTCTGCAGAATGCATCTCCATTAGGATTACATCACAAGCAACAGTAAGTGAATGGGACAAGACAGACCCACTGCCATATGTGAGGACTGATGCCCCAGTACAAATATTATCACGTCACCACAAATGGCACACCACGAAGCCAAGGAAAACAAGCTGACTGCCTCTCACAACTGCAGGGATTCAACTACAATAACAGACCTATGTTTTAATACACTACACGGACACTGCAGACATTCAACCGATGTGCCAACACAGCATTATACGACTCGTCTTTAGACTGTCCATATATACACAAATACACATTAAACAGCACGCTACACCTACAAACCAACAAGTATTCAAATACACACCATCACATAATAGTACATGAAAGACATATGGGTTGCAGCATGATGACATTCCGGACATGTTGTGCAGGTGCTGACTGCATTTCCACGCTCCACAAACTGCGAGATGTAATGTAAGTTTCCTAACAGTTATAAAACACAATCATGTCTCACTCAAAACTACCACCTACTCACTCTGAACTGTCATACAGGACAACTTATTTACACCATGATAAATTATCCTAACTTTACCACTGACAAAGCCTCACACAGTGAAGCATGACACACACAGGTTTACTGTCTTTATGGGGTTAACACAGCGATGTTGCCAGACCCTAACAGGTGCCGCTCAGTGGCATGGACTACCCTGCATATGACATCAAGCACATCTCAGTTTGACAGGCACTCACCTCGCATGGGAAAAACAAACAAAAACGGAGTGCAGGAAAATCATTTGTGTCCCTCAGATACACAAGCAAATTAGACCCTTGCCAACACCTAGCCAGCTACAGTAACATACAAGGAACTAGCATAATGTAACACACATGCATGGCATCAGTTGCTGTTTAAGGGAAGGTGTCAAATGGTTTTTTTTTTATTCTGATGATTTCTGGGGAACTGGAATGGTACTGCCATACAGGGGCATTAAAAGCAGAAGTATTTGTTAGTCTGCAAAAAATGTTATTAGATAGTTGTTTTTTTCCTAACCATAATATGTTTCTAACATCCTTAGATTCATCGTTTATTTTATTTTTCTCTGATGATTTTAAGGCAGCTTTTATTACCAATTTTTACAATTAACCTTTCATGTAAATTAAAGATGGCCACCACTAGCTGTTGTTAAAAATCCCTTAACTCAATGTTACTTTTTGACTTGACATGACAGATTCACACATTGAATGTATTAGGACAGTACTAGCATGTATTTCTGATGGCGAACGTCACAGTACCACATAAATATGCATAATTTATTCATAGTGGATGTGGCTAGAGAACAGTTACTTTCATAAACCTCAAAACCCAAGGGAGGCACTCTAAAAATAAGGAGATTTGTATTGAATAGATGTATAGAACACAGTGGATAAAATCAGATAACGGGGTTGTCAGGCAAGGTGCTATCCACAAGCACTGGATTGGATTAACTTGTACAGTGGCTAGTCAGTCCTATCTCTAGTATCTAGTCATTGTTAAAGATCTTTTTTTTGTAATTATATGAAGTTTGGTAACTGGGATAGGCACAGTGAGACAGTGTTTGTGCCAGATATGACCCTGATGAGGGGATACAGCAGGAAGGGAAACAGCAATAACAAATAAAGTGACAACAATGGGTACATGTACATGAACAGTAAAACCACAGTACAAATAATGAATTCCAGAGAAGGAAAAAAAAATTAAAAAGTGTGCAAAGTACACCCAACAGCCCAGTGGCAGTGTGGCATGGTACCATGCTAATGACCCAGGTCTGGCAGCAAGCCCAAGATGCTGACAAATAGGCAACAGGAGATTAGAAAGTGCTGCTGGCGGCAGTGGACTGGATGGGGTGGGCCAGCGCCACACTTTCATGGCATCAGCAACCCCTGCAGTAGTCCCTGGATGGTTCACTTTCCAGCTACAGGGTAAGCTGTATGTTGACAAGGCTCAATGGCTGAGCATGAATCATGGGGAGGAGGGGGGCAACATTACAGTTGACAAACAAATCCCAGCTTCTACTAGAATGACTGGTATAAGTACGTTTGGACCTCACATCATGTACCTGACCATCCGTCATCAAATCACGCGTGTGTGTGTGTGTGTTTTGTTTGAAGAATGGTTCTAACCCAGTCCCTGTTGTCATGGAAGACAGACAAACTCATACAGGTATAGACCTTTACACTTTGTCCAGAGGGAGGTGGGGCCAGACTGTCACCAGAAAAGGTCACGAGGAGGGAGACATGGAGTTGGTGGGGAGAAAAAAAAACTGGATGTAAAAAAATAAATCTTTGGGAAGGAGCAGATAATCTTTTAAAATAACTTTCTGTGCTGTCTTGTACGGATCCTAGTGCAAATCCTGTCCATGTAGTCCATCTATTCTGCTCTGGAGCCCTACCTTGAAACTACTGCCCTTTTATCCCTCCCCCAATTTCTTCCCTTTAACAAACCCTTTGAAACTACTTCACCCAGCTTTGAACCTGGCGATGGTGCCTATAGGCAGGCTATTCTACTTGTCCACCACTCTAGTAGTAAAGAATAATTTTCTCACTTCCTTTTTAGACACAAACGAGTGACGCTTATAAGATCTTACTGCCATCACGCCTGTCTTTTTCTTCATTCAGTCAAGTTTAAGGTTACATTCAATCTGAGTGATTCAGTTGCCCAATGTCATTGATGATGTCAGTGATAGGGCTTTTAGGTCTTAGCTTTGGCTTTCAGACCTGCACAAGCCTGAGTTCAATTTCCAGTGTGGAGCAAACTTTCTATCTCACTACAATTTATGAAGTATGAGATAAATTGTTAGATGTAATTGATGATGCCTGTGATAAGAATTTCAGCAAGGCTGGAAGCAGACTTCATGAACATTAAACTGTTACTTTTTTTGCAGTCAACTTAATTACTGTAGTTCTTGTTGACACTTTGAGGCTTGTCTAGGTTTAAATGCAACTTAATGGGAAGCACTACTTCAAGTTGGCAAAATGTTCATTAATAAACTATTCTGTATCTGGGTGGGGGGGCTGCACTCAATGCAGTATTTGCATTCTCATTGCATGGGTTTCTTGTCAAGAAACCTTCTGTTTCATCATGTCAAACAATAGCATACCATGATAGAGCATTAAGACAGTAAATTGGAGGGGCCTGGGTTCAATCCCCAGTGAAGAACATGTGTTCTTTCTCACTATAATTTACATAGTATGAGAAAAATTGTTAGATGTCATTGCTGATGTCAGTAATAAGAGTTACAGCAAGGTTTAAAGCAGAGATTCAGAACATTAAACTATTATTTTGTTGCAGTCAACTTAATTAGTTCTAAATGATACTTACAGGCATGTCTAGGTTTGAATGCAACTGGCAAAAAGTAAACTCTTCTGCAGCTTTTTATGGGGGGGGGCTACACTCAATGCAGGATGTGCATTGCCATTGCATGTGTTTCCTATCAGGAAACTTTCTGTTTCACCACATGGAGTGGTAGAATACAGTGGTAGACTACCAAGACAGTAGTTGAAGATGGCCTGGGTTTGATCCCCAGTGAAGAACATTTTTCTTACCACAATTTATGTAGATGTGGTTGAGCCAGGAACTCCATCCCTGTTATGAAATTGTAGTTTGGTTCAAAGCAACACTGCTGCAAAAACCTTACCCCCAATGCTGCCAAATTAGGGATATCTAAGGCATTAAGTAAACCCTAGAATAGAGATGTTGCAAAGTTTTACTTTGTGCGCAAAATTTGGGCGGATTTGCAAAATCCACCTCCATGAAAGCATTTCATGAAATTGCCTTGCAGGTGGAAACTTCACCAAATGCTTTGTATTTGCTTGGGATTTTTTAAAGAGCAAATTACACTTAAAAAGAAAACAAAGCAAGCCACCACCACCACCCCCAAGCTAGTAGCTCGACTTCCCTTTTTGGTGTATAGTGCCCCCCTCACAATCCCCCACACTGTTAAGTTAGTGCCCCCCACCCTATCACCCATTGCATCCATGTTCACACATGAATACATACATAAAAAGACATGTCTTCCTGGTGTCTAGTGCCCCCACTGCCAATTACAGGCCCACCTTGCCCCCAATTGCCATGACAGCCGTCTGGTACCCATCCCACCCTGATCTAAACAGCCATATCCTCCATAATAATAATAAAAAATTAATCCTGGTGTCTAGTGGATCCTCCATCCCCCACCCTGTCAGGTAGTGGCCCAACCCCTTACCCCCAAACTCAACCCCGAGCGGGCCACCAGCACAGACCTCCACTCACCTCTATGGCTGGCAGCCTGAATGAGCTCAATGAATGAGCGTGTGCTTTTACAAGCACATGTTCATTCATTGCCAGCTCCCTGTCATTGGCAGCAGTTTTTTTGAGGTAGAGAAGGGCTGGGGGCTTCTCCAGTTTCCCACGGGGTGGCAGGATGGAGCAACGGCATTGTGGACCCTGAAGGGATCCACAACACCATTCCCTCCATCCTGTTACCCCCACTGGTGTTCAGAGTAGTCCGCTGCCCTTCTCTACAGCCCAGAAAACCATTGCAGATGACCAGAAGCTGTCATGCTTTTACAAGCACTCACTCATTCATTGAGCTCAGTCAGGCTGCTGGCCATGGAAGTGAGTGGAGGGCTATGCCAGTGGCCTGCTTGGGGTTGGGTTTTGGGGGTGCGGGCCACTACCTGACAGGGTGGGGGGGCCACCTGACAACAGGGATTAAATTATTTATTTTTTTATTATTATGGAGATCTGACCAACTGGGTCAGGGTGGGCTAGGGTACCAGACTGGATTGTCATGGCAATTGGGGGTGGGTGAGTCTGCAATAGGCAGTAAAACTACTAGATACTAGGAATATATATATTTTTTTAAATGAATGTATTACTTTGTGTGTGGAATTGACTGCAATGGGCGGGTGGGGAGGCACTAATTTAAGTGTGGGGATTGTTGGGAGCCATTAGACACCAGGGATTTATATTGTGGGAGGAGGCATGGGCAAAGTCTCCTGACTGTGCAGAGTATGAAATTTCATGAGCAGATTTCACAGATTGATAGCCAGCGGACTAAGCACAATCTGCTAAATTTTCCACATATCGAAGTTTGCACACTTCACACATCTCTACCCTAGAAGTACCATAAATTTTCTATATACCTTATCTTTCCTCTGGGTAAGCCTGGGCTTCCCATTCTGCCCATTAGCCTCTCTGTACGTTACTAGCTAGCCACTAACAGAGTGTTTTTTTTTTCTTATATCTAGTTTTCTGTTGTGCCCCAAACAATGTAGTAGGCATACTGGTCTGCAGCGATGAAGTTTTATCAAACAGTCCCTAAAAGCAATCTATAGGAAGAATGTATGTATTTGTTTAAATTCTGCTCCCTAGTAGGGAGGGGAGCATGGCGGGACCAGAAGGGATAAAACACCATATGGGCAATAGATCCTGAGGCAGATAGAGAACTCTGGGCAGATCAGATACACCTGTGGTCTTTTTCTACCACCATTCTCTGTTTCTGTGTTTCTATCCACCCTGGTCACTTTGTCTTGGACCATCTCCCTCATCCAGTTGAAAGCTGCTCGTCTGAAATCTAGGATCTCAGTTTTTGATAGCGGCATACTGGTCCCAAGGGCCAGCCTGAAACAAACAGAGTTATGGTTACTGGACCCCAGTGGCTACCCTACCCCCACTCCCCTCACCAGCTTCAATTTGGTTAGCACCAAATCAAGAATGGCCTCCTGTCTAGTCTAGTGGGTTCCTTACCAGCCGCACCAGTAGACAGTCCTGCAATGTATCCAATAGGGCCTGACATCTGGTGCACTTAACTGGCAGAATGCTCCAATCACTTTCCAGCTGGTTCAGATCACCCAACACCACTACCTCAACCTTCTTCATTTTCCTTGCCAGTTCTTCCCTGAGCTCCCTATCTCTTCCACTAATCCTGGTGGTCTATATATCACCCCCACCCATATTTTGTTGCCTGAGGGCACTGTGCAGTGAACCCATAGTGATTCTGTTTCCCCCTTGCTTCCCCTGATGTGTCCATCCTCCACAATGTCTGTACCCTCCCTGTCATATAAGGATATGCCACCCTTTGCCTTTCCCTCTATCCTGTCTAAACACTGTGTAACCTGTGACTGCCAAGTCCCAGTCATTAGTTTCTGTGGCTCAAGTTTCTGTGATGGCTACAAGGGCCACCTCAGTATTTGCCACCAATGCCTGGAGCACACTGATTTTATTAACCAGACTCCTGGCATTAAGGCAGATCACCTTCCAACTAGCTTCAGGTCCTCATTTGTCTTTTTGTGATCCTACACCTGCATTCCTTCCAAGTCTCTTTGCCTTCTTATTTTTCCTGTTGCTTTCAGGCCCTGACAGCCTACCCACTTTGCCTCTTCCACTAATCCTTTTTGAACCTCAGCCTTATTTTTACCCACTTAGCTAGACTCCCCAACTCCCTTTACCATGGCTCCCCCAGGCTCAGTGTCCATCACAATCAGTTTAACTGTCTAATATTGACAATCATCTGCTCCAGAGCACTGGTCCCCTTTTTTGTCAGGTGAAGGCCATCACTTTTAAAGACCATGCTGTCCAAAAAAAAAGTCACCCCTGTCCCCCACAAAGTGTTACCCTTTCTCCTGACACCATTCCTTTAACCACCTATTTGATTCCTGTATCACTCTTTCTTTCTTTCTTTCTTTCTTTCTTTCTTTCTTTCTTTCTTTCTTTCTTTCCTTCCTACATCACACATGGAGAACCTTGGAAAGGGTCAGGGAGGCCCACTGTGCCTACAATCTGTCCCCCAGCCTCTGACAGTTCAGCTACACATGCGCCACAGGCTGGTTTGACAGATTGTTGGTACTCAAGTTTGCCAGCACCCCCAGATTCTCCCTCCCTCTCTGCTATCCTCCCTATTCTGTCTATGTTGCAGATGGCTGATGTCCAAGGAAGATACCTGACCATTTCCCACCACACTCTATACTCATATATCATATCATTTCTTATTTTATTTATAAAAAGTGCCTTTCTTACAACCAAGGCGCTTGTACATAATAAACAGCTATAATAAATAATTGCAAAAATAATCAATAAAATCCGATAATTTAAAACACTAATAATTATAATACTACCCTTAAAAAACAGAATATGCCAGTTCAAATAAACAAGTGTTTAGTGCAGTTTTAAATTCCTGGACAGTCAGGCAATCTCGCACCCAACGAGGTAAAGAATTCCACAGGGTCAGGGCCACAAAGCTAAAAGACCGGGCCCCAGATGTCTTTAAACTGACCCTTGGAATCTCTAGCAATCCTTTGTCGGTGGATTGGATAGGGCGGAGGGGACAGTAAGCATGAAGGAGATCTTGCAAATAACTGGGTCCCTGGTCATGTAGGGCTTCAGAAGTCAGCAAACTGACCCTGAAGATGATCCTCCACCACACTGGAAGCCAGTGCAGTCTGCAGAGCACAGGTGTTATGTGACTGGTTCTAAATGTACTAGTCAACAGCCTGGCTGCCGCATTCTGCACTAGCTGAAGGTGATGGATATCAACCCCCGGTAGACCTAGGTAAAGGGCATTGCAGTAGTCAAGGTGAGAGGTAACAAAGGAGTGGACCAACATTGGAAGATCATTGGGAGGAACCAGGTGTTTCACCAAGGTGATATTCCTCAGATGCTAAAAAGAGATTTTAATGACTGCTGACACATGCGATTTCAGGGTCAAGCCGCCATCAACAATAATGCCCAGGTTCCGCACCTGGTCCAAGGTAGTCAGTGCAACATCCATGAGACATAGTCCAGAGAGTGAGCCTACCAATAAACCCATCTCCCGACAATCAGGGTTCACAACCAGCACCTCACTTTTAGCTGGGTTCAACCGCAGCCAGCTCACACTCATCCAGTCCTGGATCTCGGTGAGACAGTTATTAAATACTGAGAGGAACACATCTTGACCAGGTGCAAAGGACATGTATAGCTGAGTGTCATCTGTATAGCAGTGAAAACTCAGACCATACAACTTAATCCCTCCTAACGGCAGCATATACACTACAAACATGCAAACAACATGGGTGACAAGATGGAGCCCTGCGGCACCACGCGGGATATGGGGGAGGGGGGCCGAGGAATGAATCCCAGACACTACTTTCTGAGTCCTACCCTCAAGAAAAGATTGAAACCATCTGGGGACTGTACCAGACAGTCCAGAGATGAGCTGCAGGTGCTCCAACAGTACTCTATGGTCCACAGTGTCAAACGCTGCAGAGAGATCAAGGAGGACCAAGACAGAACATGTCTTCTGATCTCTCGCTATTAGGAGGTCATTTAGCACCCGGACAAGGGCCGTCTCAGTACTATGCCTCTTCCTAAATCCTGACTGGAGAGAATCATAGACATTGTGGCTGGTCAAATGATCATCCAATTGTGACGCAACCACCTTCTCAATAACCTTACCCACGAAGGGTAGGTTAGAGACAGGTCTGTAGTTCGCTAAGCAGTCCAGGTCAAGGGAGGGCTTTTTAAGGAGGGTCCGGACAACCACCTCCTTCAGGGGTTCTGGAAAGATCCACCTCTCCAACGACCTCCAGAATATCTCAGCTAGGACTGGGCTGATCTCATCAATGCATCCTACCAGGATGCGTGTGGAGCCTGGATCCAAACTACAGCTGGTTGGTCCCAGCATCTTGACGATCATCACTATGTCAGGGATTGCAGGTTGGCTAAAGTCAGACCAGGTAAACTGAGGGCCCGACATCTTCTGCCGACCACCACAACTTCCATTAGAGTGAGCCAGACAGATACCAGACCTGATTGTGGCAATCTTACCTGCAAAAAAACCAAGCAAACTCATTACACCATTCTTGTGACAAGGCTCCTCCAGACTGGAGACAGATTGGATTGGACAATCTGTCCACCATCCGGAAGAGCTGAGCTGGTCAGTTCTGTGCAGCAGCAATCTCCCTGGACAGGAATTCTGCCCTCTTATGGGTTATGGCTGATTGATAGACCACATAATGGTCCATCAACTTAAATCTGTTACATTCCAGGCCCAATTTCTGCCAGCTCTGCTCTAACCTTCGCCCCGCTCTACTCAGCTCCTTCAAGGTCTCATCAAACCAGGGAGACCTTGGACAGAGGGTGAGAGTGCGATCACGAACAGGTGTTATAGAATCCAGGGCCACCATCACTGCCTTGTTATAGGCAAGTACTAGATCCCCTGGATCCCTGTATTCACTTGGTACACCCGATAGATCCAGTACCCTCATTAGGCCCTCTGGGGTAACACCCTTTAAAGGACGGTACCGGGACATCTCCGTCGGGGCCAGTCTACTCAGGGGAGCCACAAAACTGAACCCGATGGTGTGAGGGTCAGACCACCTGACTGGTTCCACCACCAAATCGGATATCTCCATCCCCAGGAGGAACACCAAGTCCAATGAATTACCTCCAATATGGGTTGAGGAGATAACATGTGTAAGGCCCAGAGAACTCATTAACTGGAGGAAGTCTTGACCAAACTGCGAAAGTTCATAGTCGACCCAGGCATTGAACTCCCCCAGGATCAGCCATCTGGAGGAATCCAATGTCAGGTCAACAATGAAGTCCACAACTTCCTGAAGGAAAGCTTTCCCATCTCCTGGTGTACAGTAGATGAGAAGAATCCTGCACCCTACACCCTCACCCAGGATACATTCAAAGGAGTTGGTGATCCCCACTGGAACCTCCATCAAGCTCAGTTCCGATCTAAAACAGATGGCTTCACCCCCACCCCTACGATCCATCCTCGGGCGGTGTATCACCGAGTATGCAGCAGGAATTTCTGAAGCCAAAACTGGGCCAGCATTTTCATCCAGCCAGGTCTCGGTGATGCAAGTCGGGTCAGATGATCCAACAAGTTCTGCTATTAAAGCAGTCTTGTTCTTAATAGACCTGGCATTGCATAACACCACCTGTGTAGGATGAGTGGCCAAGAAAGACTACGTTACTTGCCTGCTGATGGCAGGGCCCTTGGGTACAGGAATCAGGCAGGAAAAACCCTTTCCTGGACCCATTTCACCCCAGGGCATCTCCTTTTTCCCACTACCCCAATCCGCCCACTCCTTTCCATTCCCCTGCCAGTCCCAGCCCCCATCTTCCTCCTCTTCACAATCCCCAGAGCTCGACACCACCTATGCATTTCCACGGACAGTGCAGGACAGATAAATGGACGGAGGTCCCAGAGTCTGGAGGAGGAATATTGCCTGACCATCTCTGTACCTTCCCAGCACATATTCCCAGCCACCAACCCTGTAAAATAAATAAAACCCAACCAAAAGACAAACTCCAGACTAAATAAATTAAATAAAGCAGCAGTTAGAAGTAGTCAGAACGGTGGTAACACTCAAATTCAGTATTGTCCAATAATGTCCAATAATGTTACTGTCCAGATCAAAAGTCCACAGTGTTAATCCTCACAATCCAAACAGTGGAATGGCAGGGGAGCTCTTAACACCCCCTAACCATACGATCTAGCCAAGTAGATGTAGCCCTCTCACAGCCACATCATATACCCATTTGAAAAAAGAGGCACTGTCACTGCCTCCAACAAGTCAAAGTACTTCATATATATACTCACCCGATCATAGAATCCCCAACCATTATGACTCTCCTACCTGCCTTCCTCTTACTCTCACCCCTCTGTGCCACCAGGTTGTCGCTCCCATTGCCCCTGACTGATCTAGAGTACCCCCTGGTGGTGTCAGGTACCTGAGTCTCTTCCAGGGGTGCAAAGCAATTTGCCATCAGGATGGTGTCAGGTTGTTTGCCTCCTTGTGGCTACCCCTGCCAGACTTCCTCCTCCCACCACTCTCCACCCACCAGACCAATGGGCTTTGGGGGGAGTGGGGATGTGGGCTCCAGCTGAACAAGTGCCACAGAAGAGACATCTCTTCCCTCGCCGTGACCAGCTGAGCATGGAGTCCTGCAAAGATTCTACAGAAGGGGCAGTAACCCCCTCCTCCAGAATGTAACCCTGGAGAAGACTGCCCCCCCCCCCAGTCCCTGCAACTGACTTGCTCCTCACTAAACCTCATGTACTTTAGGTTGGTCTACCCCTTTTGCTTTCCCTAATGTACTACTTCTGAAAGCAGAAACACAATGTTAAAGCTGGGTGCTTACTTTAAATATTTTTAAAAACCTTGTCAACAGCAAATTGTGCGACTCCTGTACATGCCAATCTCAAAACTAACTTTATCATATACTTATCCTCCTAATTATGTCACTATCACACCCTCTTCTCATTAGAGATGGCTATAGCATCAACTTATTACAAAGAGGATAAGTACGCACCCCATACTCGCACTTTCTATCCTTCTTCCTATCCTTCTATCGCCTCTGTCACGTCACCAATCTACATGTCTATCTCGTGACCAAAACCCTATCTGAACATACCTATCTCCCTTGCTGCTGGAGTTGTAAAAGCTCCCATTATTCAGGTTAAGGCACATACCTCTGAAAGTCTAGTACTATACCCTTGCACTTGTAGCCAACCTTATAATGACTAAAGTGACAGTTTCACTTGTATAAATGACATAAAAAAATATTTTTCTCTATTGTTCATCAACATATCTAAACTGTTCTATTGTGTTAACTATTGTAAAATATTATTTCTGTATTTGTATCATTTGCTTATTGTATATCTTGTACCAAACTGTCCATTCAGGACCTCCTTGTAAATGAGCATGCTCAATGGAGTTATTCCAGCAAGTAAACTTGAACTTCAACTTACTCTCCTTTCAGTCAGCAGTTCCAGCACTTCTGGTACGTAACAGTAGTAAACTATGTGATAAAAGGAAAGTTTTGACTTCTCTTGTTTTATTGTGAACAACTGCTTGCTATGGATAGATGACATGAGACTCCAAACATGATGTTCTTTACAACAAACAAAATGTTTTCAATTTTAAAATCTGAACAAATACATTTATATATACCGGCACCAGTGGTGAATAAATTGGGTACATAAATCATGTTATTTTGGGAAAAATATTTATTGTAACTTAGAACACAATTTATTTAACTTAGAACATGTTATGTCTACTTAGAATCTGGAAATAGAAAACAGAGAACCATGGGCCAGATAAAGAGTTTACAACAGAAAAAAGGCAGTTTTAAGCTAAAACATGGTAAAACACCTGTAAAAAAAATGGTGTGGTATACATCAAATACATAATAGGTTGCGGTGGAATGACAAATTTATATCCACAAGTGAGTGCTAAGACCTTTATAACTATCTTGTGGCTCAGTCACTCGTGAGTTATGGGTCTTCCCACTCACTAGTGGAGATAAATGTGTTATTCCACTGTAATCCATTTTGTATTCCCTATAAAGTGTATGTTAGAATGTTGTATTCACTGGAAATCTAGCTTTCCCTAGTTTTGTGGTACCATTGATGTGACGTCACGATGTTGTTGTACCATCGTGGGTATGTCACATCGATGGTGCAATGGCACGGATTACATTTGCGCATGCACCACTCGCGCTTTGTAGGCGGTCATACAATGGATGAAAGTGAAGGCACAGGAGGAGATAGTAAGTGCCGTTTTTTTTTAATCTTTGCTGGCACTTAGTAACAAATAAATACAGCTGTGGACCAGGAATGAGAGGAGCGTTTGGACATGGTGGGGTGGGGAGGGAGGCAGGTCTCTGACATTACAGCACGACTGAGGATGAAGGCACAAGCTGTTATGCTTTACTTTTGCCCATACACTATAAAAGGCAGTTAATGGGCAACAGTAAACAACAACTGCTGTAACTTCTCGAGGTTTCGTGGCAACCGAAAACCTCTCGAGCTTCGCTCTTGAGGTTTTACTTGGTTGTCATGACAACCTCTCGAAGTGAACTACAGTGTTGTTGTTGTTCACTGTTGCTCATCCACTATCCTCTATTTATACAACACACGTGAGTACATTTTCAGGCACGTATCAGTGATATTTTTGCTCACTCCAGACCTAGAGTGAAAATATTGAAATATCCTCACTCTAGGTCCACCTGGGCAAAAATATTCTCACAGCAGATCCCGATTGGCTGGAGCTGGCAGCATGAGCAGCAGAATTCTATTTTGCTACCTCAACTTTTCACTCATTCGCCAGTTCTCGCACCCCTTTATGAAAATTTCCTCAGAAAACCGTAGCATTACCATTTGTCCACCATTTCCATACCATTGTAAATTCCACTGCAGTACCACTGCATCCCTTTGACTGGTAACACATTGGATTTGTTTCAATTCCATTGTGAAATCATTGTTGCCATTGTGGTACCACATGGACAGTGGTATCGCAATGAGAATGTGTGCATGGATGGTACTACAATGGCTCAGACACACACCACTGTATTCCCACTGCTGTTTTGGTAACGCAATGGATTTGTTTCAATTCCAATGTATTACCACTGCTGCCACTGTGGTACCATGTACCATGGTGGTAACACTGGGGTGATTTCCATGTAGAATGGTAACACAATGAGCTGCCATTGCAAAACCATTGAAACTGGTCTCACAATGGATTTGTTTCAATTCTATTGCCATACCATTGGTGACACTGTGGTACCATCTGTGTGCAATGGTAGTGCCGTGGTCCTCTAAGAGGATGCTGGTAGCTCAGTGATGACATTGCACTACCACTGCTATTGGTAATCAGGGGGTAGCACTTGTTAGTACAGTGGTTCTCATGTGGTATGACATCGACCACTCCAGATCCTCCTGCTAGTCCCCCTCCATCAGACTTGACATCAGATCCTCAGCCCAGTGCCCACCCTCCCTGCATGCCTCTTACACTCTCCACTTTGGCTCCCACGTCACCAGTTCTTACTGAACTTAGATCTGCAGCTGCACAATAAGGACCACACATGCAACAGTTTTGCTCGGTCATAATAATTTTTAATCAGTACTTTTGGTGGTGATAAATAATTATCTATTATTATCGATCAATACCCAAAGCCGCCATAAACCATAAGTTTTCTTTTATCATCATAGTTAATCAATACCTGATGCAGGTTATTGGCAGCTAATCATCATCTGCTTCACAGATCATACTTGGTCATAGACATTCACTAAAACAAATACCACCAACAGCTTAATCTGGTTCAGTTTCAGCTGGTTATCATCTGTAACCCCTCTCTCCCGGTGACCCGAGAAAAAGGGATATCTAGTCTTGATGGGCCTACTGGGTCAACAAAATGTAAACAAATAAAATAAACAAATAATAAATAAATAGGCTTGTAATATTTAAGCAATAAGGCATGACCAAGAGTTATGTTAATGGTCTGTTAATCACCTTCTAGGGGTGTACTGTGGCACGAGGTGTAGCAGAGTGCCACATGCCCCTAGAGGGTGATTAACTAACCATTAACATAATCCCTGGGAGTGCCTTATTGCTATTATAATAAAAAATGTTTTTAAACAGTGTTAAACCTTGTTCAGCATATGGCTAAGTTCTACATGTATGTTAATAAAAGATTAACATAAGGCTGTTAGAATGTTTGCAGTCAATCAGAAAACTCCTTTTCTCAGACCATTCTTATGTTGCTTGCATGCATGTGCAAGAAACATAGTTCCATCATCCGAGTTTTCAGAGGTGTGGCACCCCGTCTTCCAATTCAGTCACTGAGTTTGCAGGTGTGGCCGCAGTTCCTCCAATGACTGCTGCAGCTGTTTATGACAGCAGTCGAAAATGCAGTAGCATACAGTTGAAAGGGAGAGCTCCACTTCAGTGAGCAGAGCTCTCACACACACACACACACACACACACACATGCATGCACGCACGCACGCATATTGCGTGCTGATGCACTCCCTCCCCCCCACACACTGTATGGCCGACGGGGGTGCCCAATCCCCCATCAGCTCCACGCTCCCCCAACAAAAGCTGCCAAGGTGCCATGCTGGGAGCCCACCCCAGTGTGGCAAAAATGCTATAGCCAATGGGGGTGCCCAATCCCCCTTTGGCTCCACAGCTGCACACCCCCCAAACCTTTCCAGGTGCCACGCTAGGAGCCCACACCAGTGTGGCAAATCTTGTTATGGCCAACGGGGTGCCCAATCCCCATCAGCTCCAGCCCCCAAACAGCCTTTCCAGCTGCCATGCTGGGAGCCCACCCCAGCGTGGCAAATGTCCCGTCTGTCTTAATTAAAAAAAAAAAAAAACTGTAAATAAAAAGGTCCTCGCAGTCTCGCTGCCCCACCACACCCACTCCTCGCACCCTGCCTCCCCACCCCCCCACCCCTTACTTACCTCTGGAGCTCGGCGCGACGATCATCGGTGGACCGGGAACACGTCTGCACTCTTCAAACCCGACCGCGAACTGAGGAAATGCTGGTAAGCTGTATAATGGAATAAATAGGGTTTTTTCAACTTTGTTGCATATCTCAGGCATTTTTGGGAATTTTGGGTCCAAATTTTCAACATGGGGTTTTTGGGACCCCTCCTCATGAATTCTTGCACTGTCATGACGTTAATCAGGCCGGAAGGGTGATTTCGCCATCACTGCGTGAAATCACCTTTCGGGGCCAATTAACAAAATGACACTGCCAGTGTTCATAAGATGGGCTCTCAAAAAGCCTATGTTGAAAATTTGGTGAAAACATTTCTAAAAATGATGGTTTTATGAGTGCGTGCATTGCACAGTTCCTACGTACGCTAGTAAGTTCGCGAATTTTCAATATTTTCACTCCAGATTTTCAACATTGCCATTTTACTACAACTCCTTATGAGCAGTACAGCTGTCACTTTTCACATCCTTCCCAAAATGTGTTTCTGCCCATGTAGTGCACAATGGCGCAGTCGGTGTATGAAATCAATGTATGGGACACATTAGGAAAATAACAGTGACACTGTTCATGAGCAGAGGTCTTAAAATGGCTATGTTGAAAATTTGGTGAAAAAATTCCTAAAAATGACTGTTTTACGAGCGTGCATTGCGCAGTTCCTACGCACGCTGTAAGTTCGCGAATTTTCAATATTTGCACTCCAATGACTTCCAAATACCTAAACAGCACATACAAGCAAGAAACATTCAGCATTGACAAATGCTTGTTATAATTGGCATGATTAAAGAGCAGCTCTCAACTAGCCCCCCACTGACACGTATATGGCAACTCACCTGGCCAGGAGTCTTTTCCACAAATGATTCCTTTGTGGGCTATCACTGTACAATGTTAATCCACTCGTAAATGTATTTTCTGACCTGATCAGTCATTGCCTTTTAAAATAAAGGTGTGACATTCTGTATTGGGCTTCATTAAGCCCATCCTGCAGTGGTGATAATCTGTCAGTGCAGAAATTAAAATGTACTGCTGTCCTGTAAGGGAGGAAGGGATGGTAACTCTGGTGAACTGCTTTCCATCCAACCCCTTTCCACTTCCTGGTCTGCCTGCTCTGCCCCCACATTCTGACTTTACCTGTCTCCAGAGAGAGCTCGGGGAATGCCCCATACAAGTCTATGGGGCTCATTTTCAGAATGGTTTTATAGACATTTAAGCAACCTTTGATAGAAAATGAAAGCCACTGCTCAACTAATAGGGACCCTCCTGAATGCTGATGTTTTTGTCTTAACCTTCCCCAACACCTCCTCTGAAAACCATAGCGGTCTTTTTTTCCCTCTTGCTTCTGTTTACATGTCTAACACCTTTCACTATAATTCTTTTTAATTTCACCCACTGTTCCTGTATTTCTCCCTAGTCTCCCTCCCTCCCTTCCAGGGCATTCCTGAGGCAATCCCCCATCTCTAGAAGTCTTTAACTGCATTACCTGGTAAAAGGGAAAGTTAATTTACTTGTTCTTGATTATACAGTGTGTAAGTGGATGGGGACTGGGGATTCAAACCTGTGTCTCCGTCTATGTTTGCCGCTCAGTGCTCTGCCTTCAAGCATACAGTGCCCAAGTGCCTCAAAAACAGCACATAATGTCCCACCACATATACATACGGTATATACAGTACTTGTTGCAAAATAAAAACACTATATTAATGCAGGTATTATGCAAAGTACACAAAACAAGAAAATGAAAAACAGGGTTTGAGCCTCACAAGTCTTGGCAAATTGGTTATGTGGTGTTCCTTGGAATTGCCAACCTTAATGCCCATCCCCCACCCAATCCCATCCCATAGTCTTTTTCTAAGGCACAAGGTACAGCTCCAACCCAGTGCCTCATATAGTACCCATTCGTACCTGTAAAACAAGAACAGCAATGGGCTCACAAAGGATCTGCATCTTTTTATGAACTATGACAAACAGTGTAGGGTAAACAAAAAAACAATGCTTGCTGATACGTATGGTCAGTGTCCTCCTACACCTGGTCAATGCCATGTTAGACCTGTAGATATAAAAGGGAAAATGGGTCAGTATGAAAAAGAAAAAAAAAGTGAGTTGTGGGTTTTGGGGGGGGGGGATACCAAACCTACAACACACCATCAACCTGGCTTTTAGAATGGACTTGGTCACTCAGAGGATGTCATGGTTGAGAGAGGGAGGAAAATTCATTGCTCCGTGCCCCTAGAACTGATCATTTTTGGGGGTAAGAGGCCATGTTGCTCCACACATTGACCAACATGGGGCAGGATAAAGATACTGAGGGACAAATATTCAAAAACTTTGCCCAGGCAAAATATACAGTATGCTTCCCTGGTGGTGTAGTGGATCCCCTTCTCTTTTCCTAACCTGCCTGTAGAATACATGGAAACACATGTATGTGACTGCAGAAAAGGCCGCAGGCCCATCTAGTCTGCCCAGTTTGCCTATATCCACTAGGCCTTTTCTGTAGTCCCCCCCAATGGCAATTGCCCTCTGTGCTTATCCCATGCCCTCTTGAACCCTCCAATGATCCTCTCCCCCACCACTTCCCTCAGCAGCCCATTCCAGTTGTCCACCACACTCAATAAAGAAGTACTTCCTAATGTTTCCTCTAAATTTCCCCCTTGATTTGGAATTTCCAACTACCATCCATTGCAGTATAGCAGACCATAGCAGGCCAAATGTGACTATCTCTAGGCCAACATCCCCAGCCACAACCAATCCCATAACTTCCTGCAGCTGGCACCAGATCAACAGGCAGTAATTGAAGCTCCAATAGCCTTCAGTGCACATTCGAGCTTCCACAATCTCTGATCAGATGTTTTCCACTTCTGCTTTTCTCCAAGGGCTAAGTTCAGTCCTCAGTGACATAACTTAGCCCAAGGAGTACAGTGGGGCCAGTAAACAAAAGATGAGAGCTTATATAAACTCTTAACATGCACTGTAGGACACAATCTCCCACTGCATCAAAGCCAGCCGCAGAGGACTCCAGGATCTGCTGCAAATTAAGCCATCAGTGCAGAATCAAGCAAAACCAGTTTACTATAATCCACTACACTACAGCAAACAGCAAGCAAGCCAAAATGGCTCCACATGCAAAGTGCACATTGGGACCAGACCCACGCTTGTGTGGGATCCCTGGCACAAGCCAGCCAGTTGGTGAAGTGGTAAGGTGGGACAAAACCTTTTACATGCAGGTACATCAGTGAGAAAAGGAAGGCAAGGGGAGGGATTGTGAGTCTGAAAGGGGAGGATGGAGTGGGGGTAAACGATGATGACCACCAAAAATCAGAAATACTGAACAAATACATCTGTTCAGCTTTTACAAAAGAGGGGGCAGGAAATGGGCCAGTAATAAGGATAGGGAGATCACGGAAATGGACAGCAGTCCCTTTGCAAAATAAAGGATCCTCACTGAACTGGCAGCATTAAGGCTATGGGGCCAGATAGGGTTCACCCCAGGATACTGAGGGAGCTAAGGGAGGTGTTAGCAGAGCCTCCGACTACCCTGTTCAACCTGTGATTGTAAACAGGTGATGTCCTAGGGATTGGAGGAAGGCTGATGTGGACCCCCTCTATACAAAAGTGTTAACAGGGAGGATGTAGGGAACTACATACTGGTCAGCCTGACCTCAACGGTGTGACAGCCATGGAAATACTACTAGAGGAAAGACTAGAACAACACCTGGTTGCCAATGGTCTACAGGGGAAGGGGGGAAGGGACCACTGTTTAACCAGGAGTAGCACACAAAGCTGAAGCTCATTTCCAGATGCAACCTAGGAGCACAAGGAAGTTAAGTGACTTGCTCAGGATCACACAGTATACACCTAGGTGGCTGTGGGATTCAAACCCAGGTCTCCAGATCTGCAGCTCAGACCCTTACTCACTCCACTGTACTACCTCCAGGACCCAAGGCAGCTTGGTGTTCTGGGAGGAAGGTTGTGCTACATGAACCTAATTGATTTTTTTGACTGGGTAACCAGGGAGGTGGATTTGGGGGGTATGTGGCCTACCTGGATTTCGGCAAGGCCTTTGACACCTTGCTGCACAGAAGGCTGGGAAATGAGCTGGAAGGCTTAGGGGGTGGGACAGAAAATAAAGTGGGTGGAGAACTGGTTGAAGGACTGAAGCCAGAGGATGGTGGTAAATGAGCTGCACTCCAAGGTGAAAGAGGTGATGAGTGGTGTGCCCCAGGGGTCGATGCTGGGACCCATCCCTTTTTAATATCTGTAGCAATGATATAGTGGAGGGATTGCAGGGGAAGGTGAGCCTATTTGTAGATGGTACGAAGATCTGCAATAGTGTGGACACCGGGGGGGGGGGCAATGAGGGAGGGCCTAAAGATTCTGAAGGGGTGGTCGGGAAACTTGGCTGCTGAAATTCAATGCCAAAAAGTGTACAGTAATGCACATGGGGTGTAATAACCCACAAACCATTTCCACATGGGGTGGGGTGAAGAAAACTGAGCAGGAGAGAGATCTTGGGATTATAATTTCAAATAACTTTAAGGTGGGGAACCAACAGAAACATAGCATTTGACGGCAGATAAGGACCAGTTGGCTCACCTAGTCTGGCCATTTCCCTACCTAATGCACAGGCTGCAGATCCTAGTTAACCAACAGCCTACTTCCTCCTACCCCACACTAGAATTGCCTTATGTCTGTCCCATGCATTCTTGAATTCTCCCACTGTTTTTGAATCCACTACCTCCTCAGGAAAGCAGTTCCATGTATCCACAACCCTCTCTCTCTGTGAAAAAATACTTCCTCACATTACCTCTGAACTGTCCCCTCTCTACCTTCAAATGGATCCCCATTGTTCTTGCACATTTCGTTTTCTGAAAGATGCTACCTTCTTGGACTCTGTTGATTCCCTTGATGTACTTTAAAGTTTCTATCATGTCCCCCCTCTTCCTCCTCTCCTCAAGGGTATACATATTAAGCTTCTTTAATCTCTCTTCATATGTCTTCTGGTGCAGACCCTGCACCATTTTTGTTGCCTTCCTCTGGACAGCCTCCATCCTGTCTATGTTCTTGTGGAGATGGGGTCTCCAGACCTGAACGAAGGACTCCAGATGGGGGTCTCACCAACTGTCTGTACAGAGGGATAACAACTTCCTGTTTTCTACTGGTGATGCCTCTCCCTATGCATCCCAGTATCCCACCAGCCCTCCTTACTGCCTACTCACATTGGTTGCCCACCTTAAGGTAATCTGATATGATTACCCCCAGGTCCCTTTCCATTTCTGTTGTTGTTTTTATCTCACTCCTCATTGTGTACTCTTCCCCTGGATTTTTATTTCCCAGGTGCATTACTTTGCACTTTTTTGCATTGAATCTAAGCTGCCATATATTTGACCATTCCTCCAACCTTGCCAAGTCCCTTTTCATTCTCTCCACCCCACCTTCTGTATCAACCCTGTTGCAGATCTTTGTGCCATCTGCAAAGAGACAATGCAGCATGGTGGTGGCCAAACTGAATAGAATGCTGATGTGCATAGGGAGGGGTATAAAATAGAAAGAGGGAGGTGCTGATGCTCCTTTATAAATCCTTGGTGAGGCTTCACCTGGAGTATGGGGTTTAGTTTTGGAGGCCTCATCTACACAAGGACAGACAAGATTAAAAGGGTTCAGAGAAGGGCAACCATGATGGTGCATACTATGCTTAGGAAGCCCTATGAGGAGAGGTGGAGGGAATTTGGATCTGTACCCACTGGAGACTAGTAAGGTGAGAGTGTGAAGCTTATTTACAAGGAATGTAAGTGCTAGAACTAGGGATCATAATCTAAGATTAGAAGAAGGAAGGTTTAGGGGCAATGTGAGGGGGTATTACTTCACTGAGAGGGTGGTGGAGTCCTAGAACAGACTACTGGAAGAGGTGGTGGGGCAAAAATGGTGAAAGGATTTAAGAGGGCATGGGACAGACACCAGGAGTTGACCAGTCGTAGGCGTGGGGTGTCTCTTGACAAAGGAGATGAGTTGAGGGGGGGTTAAGGGGCAGACTCAGTTGGCAAAAAATGGTCCTTTTCTGTCACCAGATTTCTAGGATTTTAAAGCAGTTAAGTAATTACGACTTACCTGCTCTATCAGAGTTGGGGTGTCCTTAGTTCGGGGTATTCTGGTAGGACCTGAAAGGGAAGAACAGAGAAGGTTAAGGGGACACAAAGGGTCGAAGGTGCTAGAGGAGAGATTAGGGTTGCATAATTAAACAACGATACTTATCCGATTGGCAAACAGTTTGGCCAGACCTGTAGAAATAAAGGGAAAAATAGATCAGTATTGGGAACTTATAATAGCGAGAGTAGAGAGATACAAAAAGGGCACAGTACAGCATAGGAGTAAAGGAGTTTTAGAGGAAAAGATGAAACTAGATCATAGTAAGGAAACTAAAGATAGAAAAAATGCAAATGACTAAGAACAGAGAATAAAATGATATTTGGGGCTCAGCATAACCCCCCTTAGCGCCCCTAGGTGATCTGCAGGTAGCCAGTAAATTTACTAGTAGTCCAGATGGGCAGGTGGGGATGCTTTTGGACTAGTGGCCCCTATATTAGTTAAGAAAGGGGACACTGGTGGTAAATGGTGATTTTTAATTATATTTAACATTTCCCTGGCATCTAGCTGGGGAAGGGGTCTGTGGGTTCTGACTGTATGAAGCAGGCAGGTAGGTTGGTCAGAAAACTGCCAATCAGAAATGATATGGCTATGCAGCCATCAGTTTAGTCCTACTTCACTACAGTGACAATGCTGGTAGGTGCTTTCAAGTCTCAGCCCACGCCAAGTTCACACTGTGGCCTGAAACATGTAGGTAAGGAAAAAAAAAGATGGGAATTTTTGGGAGGCAGAGGGGGCCAGGGCAAATATGCCTCACTCTACCAATCAGCCACATGGTGCCTTTGTGAAGACCACCAAGGGATTTGCTATGAGGGTCTGGAAGGAAGCCAGCAGGAAGTAGCAAAAAGCACTAGCTAAACTGCATGGCAGCCAAGTGTAAGTGTCCTGATGGGCTTGGTAGGAAGGAACTGGTACAATAAAAGCACAAGATGGGGGCCACAAGGCTGGCCCAGTGGCACCAAGGGGTTACGACTATACGAAACTGCCAGCAGATAAAGGCCATTCGGTCTATCTAGTCTGCTTGAGTTTGCAGCACTTCAGTCCATTAGACTGCAGCTGCCCCCGCCTCCTTCATATGCCCCCCATCATCCACCCCTTCCACATTTGTGCCCTCCCCTCGAATCTGTCCCAACCCCTCTTGAAGCTCCCAACACTCTGCAATGATAAAACTTCCTCTGGCAGAGCATTCCACCCTGTCATCACCCTTTCTGTGAAATAGGGCCTCCGCCGTTCCCTCTTGAACCTAGAGTGTCCCCTGGTGTTCCTTCCACCTTTCAGATTGAACATACACCCGGTGTCTACTTTATTCAAACCTTTCCGGTACTTGAAGGTCTCAATCATATCCCCCCTCTCTCCCTTCTTTCCTCCAGGGTATACATGCTGAGCTCTCTCAGTCTCTCCTCATATGGTCTGTCCTCCAGCCCCAGGATAATTTTTGTTGCCCTGCACTGTACCCCCTCCAGTAGTCTGATGTCCTTTTTCAAGTAGGGGCACTAGAATTGCATGTAGTACTCTAGGTGTGGTCTCACCAGGGACCTGTACAGGGGCAAGATTACCTCCCCACTCCTAGAAGTAATCCCCCTTGCTATACACCCTAGCATCCGGTTTGCCTTCGCTGCTGCCTTCCTGAATTGAGCAGAGTGGTTCATCTCCCCGGTTACCAGCACGCCCAGATCCTTCTCCTCCTTGGATTTTGTTAATGGGACACCCTCCAGCCAGTAATTGTGCCCTGGGTTCTTGCCTCCTAAGTGCATCACTTTGCACTTCTTGGCATTGAAATCAAGCTGCCAAATGTGAGACCATTACTCCAGTTTCATCAAATCCTCGTGAAGTACTTTTTCTCCCTCCTCCCCATCTACTTCAGCACAAATCTTTGTGTCATCTGCAAAAAGACTGATCTTTCTCGTAATCCCCACTGCAATGTCGGCTATGAAGACGTTAAACAGAACCGGTCCCAGCACTGAGCCCTGTGGTACACCACTTGTTACTGCCCTGGGTTCAGATGCCCCTCCCCCCACTACAATCTTCTGCTGTCTACCCTGCAGCCAGTTCTTGACCCATCTTATCATTTTTCTCCCTGCTCCCAGACTCCTCAACTTGCAGGTCAGCCTATCGTGTGGCACCGAATCAAAGGCCTTGCTGAAATCCAGGTAGAAGACATTCACCGCATGTCCCCTGTCTAGTGCCCTCATAACTAAGTTGTAAAAAACAACCAAGTTCATCTGGCAGGATTTGCCTGAGACAAATCTGTGCTGCTTGCTGTCCTGGAGATTGTTATCATCCAGAAATTGCACCAGTCTTTCCTTGAGGATTGTATCCATCAGTTTTCCTACAACTGCAGTAAGGCTTCCCTGTCTGTAATTTCCCGGTTTGTCCTTGTGCCCACTCTTATGCAGAGGTACCACATGTGCTTCCCTCCAGTCCCAGGGCATGTACCCTGAGTTCAGAGAGGCATTGAATAGGTTCACCAATGACCTTGCCAGGACCTCTGCCAACTTCTTTCAGTACCCTGGGGTGAACTACATCTGGGCCAGGTGCCTTGTCTACCTTCAGGGACTTTAGGCCCTCCCTCACCCTTTCCACTATGATTTCCTGATCCGTGGTTACTTCTCCACCCTCTCCCACCTCGCCCTTCTTCTCAGGTATGGGCCCATCCCTTTCTTTGGAGAAGACTGAACAGAAATATTCATTAAGTACTTCTGCCTGCTCAGCCCCATTTTCTACCCATCCACTTCCCCTCCTGATCCTAACAATTAGATCCTTGCTCTTCCTCTTCTCTCTGACATATCTGAAGAAATCCTTTTCTCCTTCTTTGATCCCCTGCACTAACCTCCATTCCCTAGCCACCTTTGCTGCCCTTACCACTCTGCTCACTTCTCTGGATTTCTTCACATACTCTCCTCTGTCTTCTGCCCTGTTGGATCTCTTGTAGATCCTTAATGCATTTCTCTTCTCACTCACCTTCTCCGCTACCTCTCTACTCATCCAGCTTGGTTTCTTGGTCCTGGCTTTCTTGCCCTGGCTCTTGACACATGTTTTAGTGGCTTCAGCCAGTTCTGCCTTGATGACTGCTCATTTTTGTTCCTTGTTCATTTCTGGGTGGATGCTTGCCATATGACTTTCCAGTATTCGTCCCATCCTGCCAAAGTCCACCCTTTTGAAGTCCAGGACCCTAGTTTTTGTAGTGGCTACTTCCCTACCCAGATTGATTGAGAACCACACTGTGCAGTGGTCACTGCTTGCTAGAGGTTCCTCCACCTGTACATCCTCAACCTTTTCACCATCCTCCAGTACCAGGTCTAGTATATTTCTCTCCCTCATTGGCTCCATTACCCTCTGGGTAAGGAAGCCATCCTGGAATGCTTCCAGGATGATCTGGTGCAAGTGGTTGCTGGAATGCTCCAATCCACCCCTGGTAGATTACAATCTCCCACCACCACTGTGCTTCCTTTGTCACTATGCCTCCTTATCTGCTCACCCAGTTCCCTGTCAATGTCCTCCTTCTCGGCCGGAGGTCTATAAATGACCCCCAGACAAATCTTAGTCTCTTTCTGGCTGTGTAATTGCAGCCAAATTACTTCTGACCTGCCTTACTTCCCTTCCTCCCAATTACATCTGATCCCTTCCCCAACGTAAATGGAAGCCCCCCCAGCCTTCCCTTTATCTCTATCCCTCCAGAATAGTTTGTACCCTGGGATGGTTAGGTCCCAGTCATGGTGCCTGGTTGCCCATGTCTCAGTCATGGCAGCTATGTCCATCTCCCCCTCTGCCATCAATGCCTGCAACTCTGCCAACTTATTTCCCAGGCTCCTAGCATTTAGTGAAACCATTCTCCACACTGCTCCTAGCCTTCCAGCTTCTCTACTCTTCACTTCAACCCCTATGGCACCTCAGCTCGTATCTATCCCAGTGGTGGGGGGAGGTCCATTGTACCCCCCTCTCCTGGTGATTCCCAGCTCCAATACTTCCCCCTACCTAGTTTAATTGATACACATTGATGAAATCCCCCAGCTTCTGATTCAACACCTGTGACTCTGCCCTGCTGAGGTGTAACCTATCCCCTGCATAAAGATCTGTGTTATCCCATGTGCTACCCCAGTCCCCACCAGTCCATACCTCTTAGACACACACCAGTCCCTCAGCCACTTGTTGAAGTCACTGATTCTTCTCTTTCTGTCTGTACTAGCCCTTGGCATTGGCAGAACTTCTGAGAAGGCTACCATTGTTCCCTCTTTGCTGTATAGTTTCCCCACTTCCCTGAAGCTGTCTTGTACCTCCTCTATCCCTCTCCCTTCCAGATCATTTGTTCCCAGGTACACCACAATGTGCGGCTTCCCCACATATCTGACCATATTCTGCCCTACTCTGCTTGCTGTCATGCCTGGCATGCATTCTACCCAGATTACTTTTTCTGGCACCCATGCCCCCCATTTTATACCATTAAGTATAGAATCCCTCAGAATTAGGGCTCACTCGTGCTTACCCTGCCCTCTTTCTGACCATCACTCCTCTGCCTCCAACTTGTGAGGCTCTCTGATCATCTCCCCTGTCCAGCCTCCCCTTCGCCTCCTCTAAACTTTGTCCTGTCCTCTTCCCCCTCGCAAATATGACCGGGGTACTGACCTCCACCTCTGAACTATTTTCCGTCTGTGGAACCTCCCCTTTGCACTCACTTGTTGCTCCATCCACCATGCTACCACCTCCTATGCTATGACTTCCCCATGTCTTCCCTCAAATGTGGCCCTTCCCCACTCTGACTTCTGTCCTGTCCCTATCCTTAGCCTTCCACAGGCTGCCTGCTGCTTCCCTTGTCCTCCTGTCTCCTTGCTCCTAACTTCCCTCCAGAGAGACTGCATCACCATCTCCTCGCTGAGCCACCCCAACTACTGTGCCTCCTTGGTGTACTGCCTACTGCCTCCCTGCTATGTAACGTTTCCCCTGTAGTGACCTCTCCCTGCTCCTTCATTGTAACTTTCCTCCACTCTGCTTCCTGGTCTTCTGGACTAGCCAGCCCTGAGAATCTGTTTGCAGTGCTAATCTCCTTTCCATTAATGAGTCCAGTTCCCCTTCCCCTAGGCCAATAGCTTTGCTCTGACCCAGTCTTAGTCATGCCCCTGTGCCGGACCCACCTCCAGTGGTCACTTCCTTCCCTAGGCTGCAGGCACGTGTGTTGCCCTCCTGTTGTCTGACCTATTTCCCCCTTATCTGTACCTGTTATGAACTCTTTTGAATGCCTCATTAGTTCCCCCCATTCTGTCTCCTCCATGCCTCCAGTTAACTTATCAACCACCTTATTTCCAGCCTGAGGTGGCCCATCTGCCAACACACTCTGCAGCCCCCTGCCCTCCAAACCACTCCCAGGAATATGGCTGCTCCACATCCTTGGCAACATACAACCCTTCCCATCTCCCACCCTAATTGACTGCCACTGCACATCCTCTCCTCCCTTAACCTGGTCCTGCCCCACTCTATGGAACCCTTTCTTCACCTTGGACTCCCCATGTCTGTACAGGATATATGCAGCTGTCCCAGTTAGGCTAAAGCTACCAACTTTTCAAGGCCTAAAACTGGGACGGTCCATCCTGACCATGACCCCACCCCTCACCTGCCACTCCCACGGGCACCGCCACAGACAACGCTGCACACAATTACATTTTGCTGCTTGCTCTGGCCATGCCACCCCACAGTAACACCAACAGCAAACATCCAGATTAAAACAATACATCATTCTGCTGCAGCAAGTTCCAAATCATGATGTGCAGAAAGTTAATTAGAAGCAAACCTGCATTAAATTGTGATCAGAAATTCAAGCTGCATGTATTGCTCCTCCTGACAGTTCCATCCAACCCGCTAACACTCACCTGATTTGCTGAGCAAACTTTACTTCAGTAACTCCCACCACCACACCAAATTGTTTTCACACACTTCCCCACAGCTGATCAGGTTCAGGTACCTTCGTTCACTGCTGCCAGTCTCATCTCTATCTGGAGTCCCTCTTATCTGCTGGCAAGCAGACATCGACATGCACTTATTTGCACTACTACCCAGTCTAATCAAACAGGAAGGAACATGCTTTACTGTACTCCCACTGACATGCTTGTGGTGCAACACAGGTGCAGGGATTGAAGTTGCAAACTGTTATCCAGCCCGAGCAGCACCACAGTGGTGCTGAAATAACTGTCACTCATGGATTAGCAGCCAGCAAAAAAAGAGGGACAAAACTGGGACAAGTAAGCAAAAACCAGGACAAAAGTGACATTTTGCAAAACTTGTGGGGACACTGGGGCATGTTGCCTAAAATAGGGACTGTTGGTAGCTTTAAGTTAGGTTCTTCCCTGTCTACAGCATGGCCCACTGCCTACTGTCCTTCCTGCTGATGCCCTGCAGATGCCACTCAAGATGTTACACTTCCACTTCATGGCACTCAAGTTTCAGGGTCGCTTGGGCCGCTTGAAATATAAGTGAATCCCAGCCCCATTATTGGCTGGTCTGAGTCACATGACCCCCCCCCCCCCCGTGTATTTCCAACCTCTCTCCCTCAGTTAAATGCCCCCCTCCTCCCAGCCAAGACAAAATCATTTGTTTGGAACTTGTACTGTTGAAATCACACATCACGCATTGCCATCTCATGAAATGATAGCGCAATCCTAAAGGAAAACAAGCAGCACAGAGAAAGTACTTATCATCTACCTCCAACTGCCTGTTTCCTTCTGCTGGGTTTCACTCCAACTGGCTTGAGGCACTGGATGCCACAACGGCGACCCAGGTTCAGAAGCGAGCTCAGGCAGCTGAGAGTTGGCAGGGGAGGGAAGGGATCGAGCATCCAGAGGACTGATCTCCCTTCCCAGGTGGGGATCCAGGAAACTCGCTGCTCTTTGGCAACCCCTGATGGTGGTCAGGTGCAGTATAAGGAACAAGCAGCATTGCAGCTGCAAGGAGCAGAGTTCCAGTGTACGTCGGCATGTAGTGCCATTGGACGCAATTGCACATTTGTAACTCTGAGAGGCAACCATGTAGGAAAAAACCCTCTGGTGACCAGTGGAAACGAATGTGACCCCGGAGACCTGCCAGCATCCTGCCATTAGATCTACTCACATCATGATCTCCCACGGGCAACCTGATCTCACGGTAGGTCCCTCTAATTCAAGACCAGGCCACTAAGGGTGGGCAGACCCTGCCCAGGAGGGTGATCTTAGGGGCTGGACTTGCCATGGATCAGAAGGGAGATCAATGTGTGTGTGTGGGGGGTGGTAGGCTGGGAGTAGAAGGCTGAGTTGAGTGAGTATTCTGGAAGGATGCCCTGGGCATCCAGAATGCAAAAATAGAGTCTACAAAAAAAAAAAAAAGAAGATGGGGACCACAATGGAAAAGCTGCACTGCGGCTAAAGGCCAGTGCCCAAAATGGGCTTAAAAGTAGTTGTGGGAAGTATTTATTTATTTATTTCGCTTTTGTTGACCGGGTAAGTGCACTAGACAAATCCTGCCTATTTTCAGGCACGACCCGGGGGAGGGGGATACAAATGAATGCCAACTGACCTTGAACCAGATTAAGCTGTTGATGGTATTTTTTAGTGAATGAGGGAAATTTGGCCAGGACACCGGGGAAATTCCCCTACTCTTTTCGATAAGTGCCATGGGATCTTTAACATCCACCTGAACTACCACCAATCCAGGCAGATGGGACCTCAGTTTAACGTCTCATCTGAAAGACGGCACCTCAGAAGTGCAGCACCCCTATCATGCTGCATTACAGTGTCAGTACTGGGATATTAATCCAAGTGCCAGATGTGGAAACTGAACCCACAGCCCTCTGATCTCCCGGCCTCAGAGGCGAGTGTGCTACCTACTGAGCCACTGACATTGCTGTCGTCGGGGGAAATCAGTGGACTCCTTGAAAGGAGCATGAAAGCAGTAAGCATTACATACCGTAGACTTGTGCAGTGGCTGATTAGTTAGCCCCTGGTACGCTAAAGGATTGGCTGCAAGAAAAAAAGCATAACAGCCAGAAGTGCCCATAATAAAGAACTCATAGCAGCAAATAGAAGGAACCCTTAAGTTTTGTTGGATAATTTGAGTTGTTCTGCTGGAGGAAATAGTTAAGAGCTCTTGGGTTTTAGATACACGGTGGTGTATTTTGGAGCTTAATATGACCACATACCACACGTCTGTTAAAGTAAAGGTGTCCGATTTTTGGGCTTAATAGCCCATTACTCTGTTGCAGTGATAGTCTCTCCTTGTCAAAATTATAAATAGAAACATAGAAACATAGAAGTTGACGGCAGATAAGTACCGCAAGGCCAATCCAGTCTGCCCACCCCTTTTTACCTTATAAATGTGCCATCGGCCTTTGCTCTGTCAGTGGCCTATCTATTCATACTCATTTGTATTGCTCCCTTATGCCTATCCCATGCCTGTTTGAAGCCCTGCACTGTATTCATAGCCACCACTTCTTGAGGTAGGCCATTCCATGCATCCACCACCCTTTCTGTGAAAAAGAATTTCCTCACATTCCCCCTTAATCAGCCCCCCTCTGATCCCATGCTGTGTCCTCTTGTCCTACTATATTTCTTATATTTAAACATGTTAGACTCTTTCACCTTGTTAATGCCCTTAAGGTGTTTGAATGCCTCGATCATATCACCTCTCTCCCTCCTTTGCTCAAGGGTATACATACTGAGCTCTGTTAATCTGTCCTCATATGTCTTCTGATGCAGTCCCTGCACCATTTGGTTGCCCTTCTCTGGACTGCCTCAATTTGGTTAATGTCCTTGTGAAGGTGTGGCCTCCAATACTGCAGTACTCAGATGGGGCCTAACCAGTGTCTTGTAAAGAGGGATTACTACCTCCCTCTTCGACTTGTGATACCCTACTAATAACCCTAACACCCCTAGCCTTACCTACTGCTTTAGAGGTCTGCTTGGATGATTTCAGGTCATCAGTGATGATGATGCCCAAGTCTCTTTCTTCCTTTGTGACTGCTAGCAACTCCCTCCCAGCCTATAGGTGGCTTCAGGGTTTCTCTTCCCTATGTGCATGATCTTGCACTTCTTTGCATTAAATCCCAGTTGCCACTCTTCTGACCATTTTGCTAGTTTATCCAGATCTCTTCTCATTCTGCCCACCCCATCTGGATCATCTGCTCTGTTGCAGATCTTGCTGTCATCTGCAAACAGACAAGCCTTACCCTCTAGTCCATCTGCAAGGTCACTAATGAAGATGTTGAAGACGACTGGCCCCAGGACTGATCCCTGAGGTACCCCACTTGTGACTTGCATCTCTTCTGACTGTATACCATTTACCACCACTCTCTGTTTTCTGCCCGTCAACCAGTTTGCCACCCAGTTGACCAACTTCTGACCCACCCCGAGCCTACCCAGCTTATTTATCAATCTATGTGGAACAGTGTCAAAAGCTTTGCTGAAGTCAAGGTAGGAGACATCAACTGCTCCCCCTTGGTCCACCACTCTGGTTACCCAGTCAAAGAAATCTATGAGATTAGTTTGACAGGACCTTCCTTTGTAAACCCATGCTGTCTTGGATCTTGTGCTCCTATGGATTCCAGGTGTTGCACTATCCTTTCCTTAAGGAATGCCTCCATAATCTTGCCCACTACTGAGGTAAGACTGACTGGTCTGTAGTTCCCTACCTCCTCCCTGCTACCACTTTTGTGGAGCGGGATCATATGAGCCCTTCTCCAGTCTTCTGGGACCTCTCCTGTGCTCAGAGACTCACTAAACAGTTCTGCTAATGGCTCTGCTAGTTCCACCTTTAGCTCCTTAAGAACCCTGGGATGTATGCCATCAGGTCCCATTGCCTTATCCACCCTGAGCTTAGCAAGCTCTTGTAGGACCCTTTCTTTTGTGAAGGGAGTAGTGCTCACCTCTCTCCCCCTGTGTCCATGGTGCTGAGCTGTGGGCCCTGCCCTACCTTCTCTTCAGTAAATACTGAGCAAAAGTATCTATTTAGGATAGATGCTTTTACATGGTCCTCCTCCTCACATGCTCCCTTTTCTCCATTAAGCTTAGCAATACCCCCTCTGGACTTTCTTCTTTCACTAATGTATCTACAGAAAGTCTTGTCACCTTCTTTTACTGTTCATGCTAGTGTTTCCTCAGATTGGGACTTTGCCTGCCTTACTGCCTTCCCTGCTTCCCTTAGGGCAGTTTGGTATGCCTCCCTATCTTCATCCCGCTGTATTCCCTTATATTTCCTGAAGGCCAGCCTTTTGGCTCTGACCTTTTCTGCTACTGTATTTGAGAACCAAAGTGGTTTCCTTCTTCTTTTGCACTTCCTTTTCTGTCTAACACAATGGGATGTTGCTTCAAGTATTGCATCTAATGCTTGCCCACTTTGCCTGTACCCCCTCACCTGTGTTTCTTTTTGCCAGGGCTAGCTTAACTCTGTTGGCCATCTTATCAAAGTCAGCTCCTCTGAAGTCCCATATTTTTGCATTGGAATGGGATGATTTGGATGCAGTAGCCAAATTGAACCATACCATGTGATGGTCACTGGCCCCCAGGTGACCTTCTACCTGGAGATCTGTGATCCCTTCCCTGTTAGTCAGTACTAGATCTAGGATAGCCCTGTCTCTTGTGGGTTGTTGTACCAGTTGTTTGAGGCCCTCCCCCTGCAGGGAATCCACTATGGGTCTAGTTCTGGCAGATGTTCCTACTGGTATTGGCCAATCTGTATCCGACATGTTGAAGTCTCCCATTATCAGAACCTCCCCTTTAGCTGTCATGTTTTCTTTATCTTCTAACAGTAATGTGTCTATGTCCTCCCCCTGGTCTGGGGGCCTGTAGACAACCCCAGTTCTTATGGCTGTCCCATTTCCTGTTTCCAGGGTGACCCACAGTTCTTCTGGCTCCTTATGTGTATTCTGAATTTCTGTAGCTTTGATATTTTCATTGACATACAGACTCCCCCTTTTGCACCTCGGTCTCTTCTGAACAATACATAGCCAGGTACTGAAGTCTCCCAAGTGTGGTTACTGGTAAACCATGTCTCACTAATTGCTACTATGTCCAGTTTAGCCTCTGACATTATTGCCTGCAGGTCTGGAATCTTATTTCCCAGGCTGTGAGCATTTCTGTACATGCTAATGCTGTCCTGTAAAAGCCGGAAGGGATCGTAACTCTGGCTGAGCTACTGGCCAGCTGATCCGTTCCACTTCCCAGTCTGCTGACCACACCCCCACACTCGGACATTTTATGACATCTGTCTACAGCACTCTTCACCAGCCCACCTCCATCAACAGAACTCTATGTCAGGCCACCTCTGTCCAAAGCACCCTACACCAGACCACCTCCATCCAAAGCACCCACCTGCCACCACTCCCAATGGCCCCCACCATACTAGCTTCTTCCCTCCACAGCCCCAATTCAAATGCCCCTCACCCCACAGCTTTGGACAGCAGTCTCCCTACCACCATGCTCCAACACTAGCCCCATTCCTTTACAACACAAAGACAGTTGCCCAGACACTAGGCCCCACCGTAAAAAAAAAAAAAAAAACTAGCCCCCTTCCTCCATTTCCCCAGACAGCACCCTTCCTCCCTGATGACTACCAATATCCTGACCTCCACTGTCCCACAAAATTACCCAATTTCTTCCACAGCCACAGTACTAACCCTCTACCTCCAAGGTCCCGGACATTCTCATTCTCTCTCTCTCACTCTCTCACTGTCTCACTGCCTCTCACCTCCCTGTGACACACACTGCAATGGGCATGGCCACAGCATTACAGCCAACCCACACATAGGTGGAATCTGAGTCTCTTACCTGAGGAATAGCAAGCTAGAGGCAGGCCTTTAAGGGATGATGTCCACAGGACCCTGTAAAGTAAAATAAAACACAAAAAAGGGTCACAAAGGATCTGCAGTTCTTAGAGAATAAATAGGGTGGAAAGAACAAGTTAAAGACAGATTATACTTATCTGATGAGGAAGAACAATCTGTGTCCTGTCAGACCTATAAAATAAAATCAGGTTAATATGGAGAAAATACTGTAGCAAGAACAGAGACAGAGAGCTGAGAAATGCAACAGGTATAGAACAGCACAGAAGTAAGGAAAAGGGTACATTTAGAATTAAAGGAACAGTTGGGTCAAAGTAGGAAAAAAGATACATAGAGAAAGGAAATCAAATAATACAGGAAATAAAAGAGAAGGCATTTGAGAAGGGGCTCAGCTAAATGAGTTTTTACAGAAGCAAGTCTGCCTTTGACTTTGTGCACAGTTGGCAGCCAATCGGTGCATGGAGCAAATTAGCCCCTTTCCCATCTAGGACAGATGTGGCACAGCAAATATGTGGACTGCATTCCTATTTTAGCACAGTAGGCAGCCAAACAGGACTTGGAGCAACAGTCCACACCCCTTCCAGCAACCTGATGCCTGTGCTCCCATTCATCCAGCAACTGGAGGCCGAGAGGTTCCACGATGCAAGACTGCATTCCTTTTTTAGCACAGCTGGCAGCTGAACAGGACTTGGAGCAACATCCATACCCTTCCAGCAATCTGAGGTTCAGCAGCTCCACGATGCTAGGATGCATTCCTTTTTGAGCACAGCTGGCAGCAGAATGGGACGTGGATCAACACCACCCACCCTTCCAGCAGCAGGAGGTTAAGTGGCTCCACGAAGCAAGGCTGCAGAACACAGAAATAACCTTGTTTTTTAGCTGCAACATGCATATTAGTTAACAAACATGACAAGTTAGGACTTATATATCACAGAGACACCTGGTTTTCACAGTAATCGTGAAATCCATGCACTGCGTGAAAACTTAAAGCCTTGTCCATATGTAACCATGTCCTGCAGACTGTGACACAATCATTTACCCAGATGCATGGTCAAGAGTCCCCCCCCCCCACAGCTACTGGTTCTCTAGGCCTTCCTCCCCACTGGCACCCTTGGCCCTCTTTCCCCTTCAGCAACTACTACTTGCAACCCCCCAGCACCATTTAAACCTCCTGCCTCTCTCCAACCTCCCAAGCTCTGTAATGAACTCCTGCAGCCGACACATCACTTTAAATGGGAAGATACAGTAGATCTACAGAGTCATAGCTCAAAGTTTAATTCCAGTACTGCAGTAATTAAGTACTCCCCTCAAGTCTTAATTTTAATAAAACAGCTGCCCTCTAAAAGAGCTAAGTCTTTTCTTCTCCCTTACTTAATCTCAGGTTTGAATTCATAGGCTACAGTACAGACAGTACAGACCCCTCAATCCTCCATAACTCAAAGTTTAATTTACTGCACTAACCAAGACTACCTTCCCTGAATTTGCATGCAGCAGCCTCTTCAGAGCTAATGGCTGGGATTGTGGATCAAGACCCCTTGACTTTTACTTGTATATTATTTTCAAACTTTTTGTGGCCCCTCCTTCAGATCTGACAGATCTTGCTCTGTAGGTACAGTTTGGCCTAAATGTTTTTCATCAAATTACTGTTTAAAAGATAAACAAGAACATTCTACCTTTTCCTCAGCTTGCTCCAACTTTTTCTTCTGTTTGTAGACCATTTCTTGTTGCTTGGTGAAAGAATGCTTTGAAGTCTGTCTGGATAGTAGCTGATCTCAGATTACTCACTGAAGCATGCCTGTTCTAACGGCTGAGTTGTGCACATTCCATCCTGAACCCTTCTGGTTTAGTACCATAATGAAAAGGGTCCCCAGTGCACAATGTGCCTGTGGAACATTCCTACTGGACCTAAAATTTTTGTTGCTGTTTCCAAGCATCATGCAACCCCATCCAGAGAAATTTACTCATTCATTCTGTTTTATTTATTTTTCTCCTAATTTTTTTTTTTTTTTTTGCTGTTTGATATTTTTTCTACATTTTGCTTTGTTTGTTAGAAGGTACCTAAAGAAGCCCCCAACAGTAAAAAAGTAGGAACAACTAAAAGGTAGGAAAGCTATGTGAATGACTAAACAACGTTGCTGGAATGAATTGTTCTGGGCTACAGAAAATCTTGTCAGGCAGATGGACTTTCAGCCCTGCCTGCTAGTGGCTGTAAAAGTTATTTTCAGCTACTGGAAATGACAAAGGGGATGATGGCAAAAGGAGGTGCAGCACAAAAAAAAAAGAAAAAACATGATTATGTGGCTAAAGGGGGACTTGAGAGAGGGTGCAACAGTGAAACGGATAATATTAATAGGAGGCTACAGTAATGAACAAGTGAGGACTTCTTGTAATGGAGAGGGGAGTCAAAAAATTAAGCTGGGACTACAAAGGAAAATGGGAATAGGGGGCACGAGATCCAAGAGGGCAACCACAGTATTCCTCCTGGGGTGAAGGGGGGGTCTGAGTGCCATCCAACTGAGGCATTTTCTCCAGCTTTTGCACCCTTCCAGCTTCTCTCAATGGCCACCTACAGTTCAGGTTGCTGTGTAGGGATACATGATGTTGTATGGTTACCCACAATGTCACGGCCATCACCAATCTGCCACAGGTGATGCTCAAGCTGTGGGACAATTTACTGGGCACAGTAGTTGATAGTGGGGACTACTGAGGCTACTGGCAACTTGCTTGGGCAGAATATGCCTAAAGTAAACATGTTTTTCTCTCCTTCAGGCAAACTAAATTGGTCCAAAGGGGATCACAAGCACACTATCATGCCCTGCCTGAGATGCCTGGTGAGCAGTTTCTTTTAGTTGGGCTCCTGGACACTGCTACATGGAGGCACTACTGTATTCTGCCCCACCCAACAGCAGAAACCCCTCTCCCACAGACAAGCTACCCCCTGCAGCTGCCACTCCCTTTCTGGGGGTGGAAGATCCACAACAGAAAGTGCTGTAGCTTTGTGTACTGGGAGAAGGTGCTTGGAGTGGGGAAAAAACTATTTGGGTGTCAGACCCACAGACTATGCTTTTACTGAGGGATGCTATGTGTCTAGCAATTGTGCAAAGTAGCTCATGGAACAGATGCAGGCAGCTTAAGGGAGTAGAAGCCATCCTTGAGTTACACACGTACCACAGGCTTATCTCACCTGCAACCACTCCTCCCAGCATATGGAATGGCCATTCCCCCTCTGATTCCACTCGGCACAAATGACAGGCTCCGGAGACAACCCACCCTGGTGGCAGGCACTACACATGGCATTTTGCTGTGGTTGTACCACATGTGCTCCCAACCAGTATCACTGCACTGTCCCTACACATGCACTGCCGGTAACATGCTGTGTCATGTGCATTACTATTACTTTACTATGCAACATGTGTTACTGATACTTTTCTGTGCCATGAGAACTGCTGTCACTTCCCTGTGCCACATGCACTGAAAAAAGACGTGCTTTATAATATGAAGTGCAAACACTGCTGGACCACGTGCAGTGACAGCCCCATATTAAGCCACGTGCAGTGCAGACACCACAGTGCATCACAAATAGCACTGACACTGCAATGTGCCAGTTGCAGGGCTGACATTCTGCAGTTCAGTGTGCACTGCTAACACCACACAGTGCCATGTGCACTGCTGTCAGTCACGGAGCCACATTCTATGCAGGCATCGCATTTTGCTAGATGACATGCAGATACTGTGCGGTGCTACATACACTGCCAACACCACACTGTGCATTGTCATCAGTAAGCTGTGCCACTTGCACTGTTTGCACATCACTGTGCCACAGGCAATGCTGACACAACACTGCCATGTGGCATACTATTGTTTAACACTATGCTGTGCCATGGTGATGCTGACATAGCACTTTGCCTCATGCAGTGCAGACACTGTACTGTATCACATGTGACACTGTACTGTGTCACATGTGATACCAACATTGTGCTGTGCCATGTAGGGCTCCTGATAAGATATATTCAGAGTGGGTACTGCTCACTTTTGAAGACTGGTGAGTAAAACCAAATATTGATGCATACAAATGGCAAAATACGGTGTGTGAGGAGCACACATTAAAATGCAACAAAAAATAATTTGTGTTATTTGCCTTATTTTATTATTGTGTTTTTGTCAATATTGGCAGGTGAAATTAATGAAGACCACAGCTGAGCACTTTACAGTTTAACTTTGCTGGCCTGCCAATGCAGCGGTATAGCTTTCACTTGTGACCTGACATTCTGGGTTTGGAAGTGAGTCCAGAATGTCAGAGGGTCAGCTGAGGAGAGGAGGACTGAATGACTCATAGACTGCTCTCCTCTACAGTGGTGAGGGAAGCATCCGGCTTTTGACCAACCACTGGTGGAGACTGGGGGTCTGACAGCCTGTGCTTGAGATCTTTTGGAGATGTGTCAGACATCCAACGCTCTTTGCACCACTATGTCATTGCATGCCATGCCTCCCTGGGGATCAGCATATTCAGAAAAGACAACATCGGCCATGCAGGAGGATGTCCACCCTCAACTAGACCCATGCAAACAACTTAGGCACTCCCCCACCCCCAGTATTATGAAGCAGCATCCATTTGGGGAGAGAGTAGGGTCTGCAATAGCACAGTAGGAAGGCATTTTAGGCCACTCTAGGTGGGCCAAGGGTCCTTTTCTGCTGACAACTTCTATATTTCTATGAGAAGTCCCTCACCAACAGCCCCACCTTGGGGGTAAATCAAGATGCATTCCAGTGGGGTGGGTAAATCCCTGGAGAGGGGGGCTAGGTGGCGTGGTTGGACAGATGGTGGCCGGACGATGGCAAAAAAAGCACTTTGCAGCTCATTACATTTTGCACATTTTTTTTTTCTATTGAGCGGGATGTTTTGAGGGCTTCTCAGCATGGTTCCTCTCCCTACAGAACAGTGCTTGTGTGCCCTGGGGCCACCTCATGGAGGGGTGCCACCACAGACTCCCCGATAGCAGGGCCAAGGGAGGGAGGAAGGGCCATTCTCCCACCCCCCACCTGAGACAGTCTAGTTCAGACCATGGTTAGGGTGGCAGTATGGGTCCACAGACAAACATGCAGGGCTTCACTGAAATGCCAGCTTCCATTTTCCAGTTTTCTTCCATCCCTTCTGCAGCCAGTGTGAGGCATGCATGTAGAGGCATGCCAGCATCACCAGCCCATTGTACCTCTTCTGTGCCACCCTAGCCTGTGCTATTACCAGTCAAAGGTTTGGCATACAAGGCCTCCCTCCCTGGAAAAGGAAAGCAGTCCCAAGCTCAGTCTCTCCCCCTTCCAAGCTGGCCCCAGCAACTAGAATCCACTTCCAAACTCAGGTTATCAATGTAGAGTGACATGTGGTATCCAGTGCCTCAGTTCCTCAGCACCACTGGTCCAGCCCCTTAATATGATTAAAAAAAAAATATATATATAACACACACACACACACACACGCACACACAGTATTTACTGTATATAAGCATCTTAATGGAAAATTGCATTGCCCCTTTAAATGTCTTACCATTAAGCACTATAAATAGAGGGTTTTGCATTCTTGACATCACACCTTGAAAAAATGCATAGGGCATCTGTGAAGTATGAGCTGTGAGAGTGTGTGATATACAATTAATTCAATAAAGGTAATTACTGTCCTGCAACACAGCAGTGTCCTTTTGCATTTGATGAACATTGATGAAGGATGGGCCAACTTCTTGTAAATGTTAAGAGCCAGAAGTGATCACACTGACACCCACTTGTAGTGGCTAGTGTACGGAGTCTCAGCATGGGCTTGGGGATGGGTCTGAGAACCTTCAGCTGGGGAAGGGGCAAACCAGATTCCATGAATTGACTTTGTAGGTCTTCAGGTACAAAGAACCAAGGCTGAGTGGAATCAGTATACAGCTGCAGTTGTTGGAGGATGGGGACTATATGAGCTTGCAATGTGGCAAGTTGAGTTTTTGTTGAGTGCTTTCTGAAAGTTTAAGATCTCAATCTGTGCTCAAATGCATCTCTAATTAACATATTCTGAAACTAAAATCCTGAACCAGTACTCCGTTACTAATTTAAATACTCAGAAAGCATTCACCTGCACAAGTTGAGCTTTTGTTGAGTGCTGGTTTAGTTTCTGTGCTCAATATCTAGCACTCAGAAAGTGCTGATGACTGCAGTTCTGTATGGGTTATTCTGTGGAATCTTTATACTGCTTATGATTGTTAATGACTTTGTTTTTAACCTTGTATTTATGGGCCCTACTGCCTCCACTCTCCACTCTCAGACAGCCTCTCTTGCACGATCCACCCTCATCGTGGTCTGCCCCTAGAGTACACAGTTCCACTAACCTAAGTGCCCGGTTAACCCCCCCCCGGATAGGGTAAGGAGGGACCCCCCGTTCTTACCTCTCCAGAGCCATACATACTGTGACGTTGGGCCAGTACAGTGGAGTCTGCCTCAGTGAGCCAAAGAGTGAGGTGTCATCGCCTAGGAGAGACAGAGGTGTTTTTTTTTTCCCCTTGTTCGTCCCCAAATGTTGGCATGCAATGAGGGCCAATGAGCTAAGAGGCACACTGAGACGTGCCTCCTGCTCTGTCCCTCTGCTGACATCTGCCCAATGCCCTTACTGCTTCCCCAAACTACCACACCTTCCACCCAAGCTCCCCCAGATGGCAGTATTGCGGCGGGAGCGTGTAGATGACCCGCCCCCCGGGAGAAAGAGAGCAACCGCTGGGCACTCCATCCTTCTCCTCCCCGGCTGATCCCAAACAGACCATGCTCATTCCTGAACACAGGTCGCTGGCGTGGTACAAGGTAAGGGCATCCAGCGCCTCAGCCCTCAGCACCACCAGGCCGGCTCGCTAATGATCATTAATAACAGTAAACATGGTTAGCAGTATTTAACATTAGAATCAACTCAGAATGACTGTACTAAACTGAATGCTAAACTGATTGACTGCTAAAATACTACTAAGGAACTCTATTTTTGCAGAATAATCTGCATGCTAATATATTGTTAATATAGCAGTCGGCTTGGGTAAGGGCAGTCAGTGCTCCTGCAATTCCTCAGGCTGGGCAGGCACAGGAAGTGATTCAGGGAAATTAGGTCTCTGATGTGTTCAGTATAGACTTAGAAACATAGAATTTGAATTTGACAGCAGATAAGGACTGCTTTGCCCATCTAGTCTGCCCATTTTCCTACCTAACGGATAAGCTGCAGATCCAAGATAACCAACAGCCTACTTCCTCCTACCCCCCACTAGAATTGCCTTATGCCTCTCCCATGCATTCTTGAATTCCCCCACTGTTTTTGACTCTATGACCTCCTCAGGAAGGCTGATCCATGCATCTACAACCCTCTCTGTGAAGAATAATATCCTCTCATTACCACACGCACAAAAGTTCACAGCCGCTACGGATCTTGGAATAGTGAGTTTTCTAAACTTGTTTGTTCAGTGTGCCTTTCCTGGTGAAACATTTTAGTAAATAAACAAAATAAATAAATGTATTCAGAAACAAGCACCAATGGCCAGTTAGGTTAAGTAAAACTTTTAAACGGACACTGCCAGCTTTTTTTTTTTGCATAATATTTCTAGATAAAAAAAAACATATGTTATGATTGCTTACCTTCTCTAAAATTAATTGGTGTTGCCAATTGTTTTATCTATCTCCTTGCTTAGTAGAAATGAAATGCATGGTAATGTACCCACCCTTAATTGGCTAATTTAAATCCTTGGCTGGCTAATTTTCATTCATGATTCAGTGGTATAAAAAAAAAAAAAATTGTACTTTGAAGAGCATTACAGTTTGACACAGCAATTTTAATGTCTTAGCATTCGCAGCAGTGCAGCCTCCAGCAAGTCAACAGGGACTCCCCGTCCCCAAGCAGGCCTTGATCAGTCCTCCAGCTCCTGTTCCATTCTCTCTCTGCTTTATCCCACGCCTCCAGGCCATGCTAAATCGGACTCCTGGTCCAACAACACTGGCATCCACAGACCTCACCACCACTGTCCTACTGATTCCCCCAGGCCCCCAACGATTGTCCAATCAAAAATCAACCTCAAGCCAAGTCTTAAGAGGCTTCTCTAAGGCAAGTCAGTCCCTAGCAGTGGGAAGTGCAACTCCTCAAATTTATTTTAGTGCCTCTTGTTGGTATTGGATCTGGTTGGGTTGTGGTCTGGAGTCATGGATGGACTGATGAAAAACATGAATATGGTGAGCTACTCACTCACAGAATCGAAGGCAGGCAGGCAAGGCAGCTTGACTCAAATCACAGCAGCAGCAGCAGCAGGCCGCTTCACTTTCTTTCCCACTCTCTTTATCATCCCATGGTGAGTCAGGCTGTCTTGTGCATGCACGCAAAAGTTCACAGCCGCTACGGATCTTGGAATGGTGAGATTTTTAAACTTGTTTGTTCAGTGTGCCTTTCCTGGTGAAACTTTTTAATAAATAAACAAAATAAATAAATGTATTCAGAAATAAGCACCAGTGGCCAGTTAGGTTAAGTAAAACCCAAAGTGTAAAAAGAGTGTGTCCAGGGTGATAAAGGTGGCTATAGCCAAGTGGCAAACAGTAGCCAAGCTAGTGTTGTAAAATAGTAGAATTTACTGATTTAAAGTGCACTTGGGTATCAGTTACAGTCAGGAGCAAGGGAAAGGGAGTGGACCAGGCAGTTATCCACATGAGCAGCATAGTTGCCATAACCCTAGCCTGTTAGCCACCCCAGCAGTATAGTTGCCACAGCCCCAGCAAAGGACTAGTGACCTGAGTAACAGATCTAGAGATTCCTATGGCACTAGCCTGGCTACTGGAGGCAACTTGGCTACTATAGTCACCTGTTTCACCCTGGGGCACTCTGACTTTATTATCTGGGACTTACTTCCCACAACTAGCTCCCCGACGCTTATTTCTGAATAAAAGAAACCTTTGTGACAGCTAACAGTTATTCACTAGCCCAGCTGGCTAGCTTGGCTATAACTGGGGCTTTACCCTAACCTTGCTCCTTAGCACCCTGTTTATTATATAATTCAGGGTATGCATGCCCACCCTCTGCTCCACCTCCGATAACTACTTCATTTGAATATTGCCCACCACTGTGCTCCATTTAGGAGCGTGAGTTAAATAAGTTTAGGTAATTTCGAATAAGGCTACCATCTCACTGTATGCTCACTTCTTGGGCTGATTTTAAATACATTTGAATAGATCCACCCTTGGCAGTTCCTTGCTCCAGGGCCTTGCCCTGACCACACTAACATCCACAGCCATCTTTTATTGTGCTCACTGCATGAAAAGAAACATCTTTTTTTTCTTTATTTCAGTATTAGTTCAGGTGGACAGTGCCTGTTTTATGACACTGTCACTGACTCACTGCCCCAAACTGGGGAGAAGTTGAGATAGGAGGTGGGTTAAGTGTATGCTGGATGCCCTGATGGCTGCAGGCAGGTGGGAGGTCTTCCCTTGATGGCTAGCTGGCTCCTCCTGATGCTCGTTCATCTAATGATGCTTTCTGTTTGTGGGAGCCACTGCCAAGGAACTGGCATTTACTTTTTCTTTACAAAAAAAAAAAAACACAAATGGGACTAAACAGAACCCAAGCTACAGCTGCTAACTGCTGATTCTCGGGACCACCACAACTACCGGACCACTGACACTGCTGGGACCACTGAGATTGACATAGGGATGAGAGGAGGACTGCAGGTATTGCCTTTTGCTCTGAATTTACTTCCTTTTGTCCCCTCTTTATTCTGCTGCACTTTCTTCATGTATTTGTTTTTCTTCATGGCACCTGAACTCCTCTGACTGTCTTCCTTCACAGTCAATTCAAACTCCCCCAGTGGCCATTACTGGCCACTCTCAGTATCTTCCATGGCATCCAGGATGCTGAATCCATAACAACCAGCTGTTCAGTGAAAGCTGGACCTTAGATGTGACTCTGGCTTAAGCCACCTTTACTGGGCAGGCTGCAATAAGAAGAAAAAAACTTTTTAACTGCAGACAAGCACTTTATTTTTATTTGGCTCTGGCCACTATGTTCACCCCCCCTTGCAACCCAAACTATAGGGGCACCTGGGGTCACCTCACTGGGGCTTGTTGGCATCAACAGAGCTTACTGGTGACCCAGTCTTTGGGGATATTACACGCCTGCCTTTGCTGCCCAATAAAACATACTCAGAAATTAAACTACCTCTAAAACAAGAGGCTGTCAGCTCCTCTCATTTTGATGACTGCTCCTTCCTCATCTGTGTACAAAAGTAACGGTCCTCTTCATGAGCTTCGGGCAGGAAGTCACATCCCACACACTGATTTCCTTTCCCATTGGCCTGGTATCTCATCTGAACCAGGACTGTTCGCTGTTGCTATGCAAATATCGAAAACAAAATGCAATTGAAATGAATGGGCCTATATACATTTCGATGGGACCAATTATTTCAATGGAGATTTTTCTGGTCATTTTGTGCTGGGCTAGTAAAACTCCCTGTTGGGTCAGTGGATTTTTCTAATCACTAGCCCTGATGGCTAGTGGCTTAAAAAGTTAGTATCGACCCCTGTGTCAGTCTGTAAAATCTCTAGCATCACAGTGCAGGGTGGCCACACATGGGAAAGGGACTGTACCATACCTCTCAACAGTCTCTTAGTGACATGTCCCTCATTTTATCCCTCAGCATTGCTGTGTCCCTCAATGTAAATGGTGTTGCCAATGTGCTGTAGCAAAAAGTCAGTCTTCAGCTGTGGGGGTCCAGCTATAGGGACCAGATCTGGAGAGACTGATCCTATACCTCTTAACTGTCCCTCATTACAATATAGCATCATGGCAACAACCATCTGGACTCCCATTGTGATGGATGCAGATTCAATTATGGCTCAAACTCCCCATCCCCAATCATGTAACTAATTCATGGGTACTTTATGTTCCAGGTGAGGGAACCTCTTTGGAGATGCTGATTCTGGAGAGCGGATGGGGAGTACCTGTAAAACAAAAGGTTACACAGGAGTCAAAGGGGACCCATAGTTCTTAGGGAAAAGTAGTACTGATAGTAAATAAAACTATCCCTAATGGGCCTTAATGTATTGCCACAAGATGACTGTTATTTTCATGGAAATAAAAAGCTCATTTGGACAGTTATAATGGCAATTAATGGATTAGCGCTACATGACCATCGTTTTCATGGCAATGAAAACCTCATTGCTCAGTTTCAATGGTTATTAAACATGCCATTAAAAATAGGCTGATACAAAATTTAAGGGGCATACCACACACATTAAATACTTAATGGATACCTGTAGTGGTTAATTTATGGCATGAGTGAGTAAATTAATTGTCTGCGCCCATGAAACAACAATTAATTTAAATGTAATGGGAATAAAAACTGGCCATTAAAAAGGGTGATACAAAATGTAATGGTGAAGAGTAATGGGATTGCATGAAGAAAATGGAAGATTAATGGAATTTAATAGAATTTTAATGGAGTTCAATGAAGCAGTGCTATCACATTGAATTTGGGAACTTAACTGAGGGTTGTTATTGTAATTTGCATATACTGTGCAGCTCATAATGCATTTATCAGTGCATGTTTCATTTTGTATTTCTTTCAAACTTTGTTTGATTTTGATGTGTACCATGTTGGTACCACAGTGGTATCAAATTTCTTGATGCACTGATACCACAGCGATACCAAATAAGCTTGGGATTTATACGTGCACCAATCTGCTCCTCTAACGTAATATCCATGTGGTGACATTACAAAATACTGATACCACGGAGGTACCATATACTGTAAGTCTTGGTGGTATATAGAAAACATTGTCGTACTACCATTGCATTATCATTGGGAACTTCTAGGGCAGTACAGAGTCCCACATGAAAGTGGACTCAAAATTACATAATACCACTGTGGTACCATTACCCATTTACCAGTCTGGGCAACCTGCCAAAATTGCCATAGGGATGCCACTGTGCCATGGCACTACCACTGAGGCCAGAAACCTGACTGGGTGGACACCACTGTACTACCAGACTACCACTGGGTAGTACCATTGCACAATTTCAGACATACCCATGTATTGCCATTGATAAAACACTGTGTTGCCATTGCAACACATTTGGTAAGGGCCAGCACTTCCAGTTAAGCTCCTGAGCCCCAGAAACACATTTTAAACTTGCATTAAATTAAATGTCCATTGTATTACTGTTTAAATCTCTGTAAATCACTCTGTTTCCACATTTCAGGTTCTCTCACCCACAGCATTGTTACCTCCCTCCGAGGCAGTGACTGAAGATATCCACAATCCCGACTGGTACACAATTTATTTCACTGCTGCAACCCTGCTCAGTAACGCAGTCATAGCTCACAAGCTGCACCACTCCCTTACACGGCCACACATCCTCTGAGGCTCGCTGTGCACTAGCAGCCTCCATCTTCACATGCGTGATGATGTAACAACGTGCTGATGTAAGGTGCATCAAAAAATAAATAACCCACTCACTCATCTTGAAAACAATGCTTGGTCATCCAAAATGCCAAACTGAAGAAGCATTTAAAAATAAATATTTAAATGAACAAAAACTCAGGGTGTTGCATAAATGGAATATGCCATGCCCCCTTTGAATATATCTTTGTTATTTTCCCCTCAAGCAGTTTGAACTTTGACGTCACTCATGGTTCCACCACTCATGATATCATAAGGTCAAACAGTTTATTTCCCCTGAAAATCCAGAAATAGAAAACAGAGAACAATGGATCAGATAGAGAGAGAGAGAAAGAAAAAAGAAAGATTTAAGCTAAAACAAGGTAAAGCAGTAATAAAAATATTAACAACAGCGTAGTATGAATCTCATACACGGTGGGTTGGAGTACAGTAACACCTTTATGTCCACACATGAGCGGTAAGACCTTCATATCTATTTTGTGAGTTCGCCACTCACGAGCTATGGATCTTATCACTCACTAGTGGAGATAAGTATGTTATGGCACTGCACCCTGTAATGTATTCCCTGTTTATAAATTAATTAATTTAGTTTTTATTTACCAGGTAAGTGCACTAGACAAAGTAATTGCCTATTTTTAGGCACAACCTGGGAAGGTACAAGAGGTCACACCAGCAGGATATAAATGGAACAGCTACTCAGACAGTAACCAGTAATTACAAACATAGTGCATATTCAAAATAGGCACAATTAACAGTATTCCATAATCAGAAAATGAAAGTTATTAAAAAAATCAACAACATAAGAAATAAATATGTGAAAATAAATATGCATCCCCAAATAGCATGATTTATTTACCCAATTTATTCACTAGTGTGGTTTATAGGGGACATTCCACAGAGTGCCCAGGAATAAGCTATTTATTCACACAGGAATGTTGCCAAAAAGGATGCCTAGCAACAAGTGGCGGAACAAAATGTAACTACAAGTACTAGAACAGCAGTGGTGACAACATATCATAGAGAATAAAATGCTTACTCCTGGACGTCTTGTGGAATGTCCTACTTATATCACATGTACAGCTCATATTGGTATAGCAGGAGAACAAACATGTTTGACAGCTACAATGAAAAAAAACATGGTATTCACCTAGCAGTTGAATAATAGAGCTGAATAACACTTTTTCTTAAGCCCTGTTATTGATCCCTTCCATGGTATATACTGTTTATTTATTTATTTAAAATTTGGTGACCGGGAAGGCTCACTGAGCCCCGAAGGTCCTTTTTCAGGGGTGACCCGGGATAACAATACATATTTTCATACAGAGAAAGACTTGGGTTACAGAGTAGTTTCAGGTGTGTGAGCAGGTTACAGCCATGGTTATCATCATGCATCAGTCCTTACAAATATGTTGACAGTAGAATTAACAAAAGGTGCAGAAGAAATGTAATTTTACATGGTAAGCTCATTGTTTACTACTGGCATGGTTCAGTGGAAAGTTAGCTGTGGTACTATGCCTAGAGGGAAGCACCGTGGAACCTGATAAAGTGCTTGGAGGATCTGGATATTAGGAGGATAGAAGCAAGTGGGGGGGGGTGTCATGAGCTGTGGCAATGACAAGTGCTAGTATCAGACATATAGGCTTTAAGTCTGGTGCAGAAGTTCATCAGTGAAGAGGCTTCTTGCACTAGGAGTGGGAGTTTGTTCCAAAGGTAGGGGACTGAGTAGCAGAGCGACCTGCCACCAGCGTTAGTTCTGACTCTGGGAACTTCAAGCAGTGTACATCTGCTCCTGGGGTTATGTTTGAGTGCAATAGTTTCAGTTATGCTGGGTGGAGCTGAAGGGCTGAGTAGCTTGAAGGTCAAGCAGAGCAGGGGTAGTGGTGATGAGAGGTCAGCGAGGGCCAACATCGCTGGGCAAGTGTGTCACAATGGTGCCTTCGCGAGTGGTCCTGGGTAGCAAACCAGGCTACCTTGTTATACAGGCTTTGCATCTTGGTGACCTCCTGCTTGGCCATGCCCTGTAAGATTGGGGCAGCGTAAGTCAGGGTGTGGAGGAGGACACTTGTGGTGATTGCAGTTCTGGCTTCAGGGATGAGCTGGTCTTTTAGCCGGTACAGAGTACCAAGTTTGCGGTGTATGGTCTTGGTGACCTAATCCACGTGGTACTTGAAGGTAAGGCAATGGTCTAATGTTAGACCTAAGTATTTTAAGGAGGGCACAACCTCGATGTCGATTCCCAAGACAGCTGTGAGTTGCAGAGATTTAGACCTGTCGTGGCCAAGGGTGTTGTGTCCGAATAGCATCGCCTTAGTTTTGCCTGCATTTAGGACCATTCTATTTGCTCTCAGCCAGGCCTCAAGAGATGCTAGGTCAGCTTGGAGAAGGGTACCTAGAGCTGCAATGTTATCCAGGGATCGGTAGATGATGGTGTCATCCACGTACTGAATGACCGAACTTCCCCCACAGTGGATGCTTAGGTCATTAGTAAATATGGAGAAAAGGAGTGGGCCGAGGATCGAGCCCTGCGGTACGCCCTCTCTAAGGGGTTGAGGACCCGAGGCGGCACCCTTCCAGATGACCCTCTGAGATCGGCCCGATAGGTAACTCCCAAACTATTTGAGGTTGAGGGGGTCTAGGCCAATTTTATCCAGTTTTAATAGCAGGAGTTTATGATCCACAAGGTCAAAAGCCTTGGACAGGTCTATAAAGATGGCACCACTGGGTGTCCCATTATCCATTGCTCTGAGCAAGTCATTCAAGAGATGGATGAGTGCTGTGTCAGTCCCATGGTTAGTTCTAAAAATATGCTGTGAAAGTGCAATTAGCTGATGGGACTCCAGGTAGTCACGGAGTTGGCCATAGACTAACCTTTCCTGTAGCTTTGTAAGTGTACTGAGCAGGGAAATAGGCCTGTAACTGCTTATGTTTTCCCTGGAGCCACCCTTGTGAATAGGGACCACGTTTGCCTGTTTCCACTGGTATGGAACAGTCCCTTCAAGTAGGGATCTGTTTATGAGCCAGGACAAGGGTCTGGTGAGGGATGAGGTGCCAGCCTTAAGTAGCCGAGGGTTTATCCCATCAGGACTTCCTGAGCCTTTGTCTTTCAGAGCCCTTAGGAGGGATTGGACCTCTTTTGTCTTCACCAGTCTTGGATGGAAGGAGGGACGGTCAAGGCGAGTAGGCTCGATAACATTAGGAGCCGAGGTTAGCGAGGGCAGGCCGACATTGTAGGCATCGAGGTTACCAAAGTGATTGTTGAGGGCAGTAGCAATTCCGAGGGAGTCACTCACTGGCTGACCATTGACTTCAATGGGGCCAGGTTCAGTCTTAGTGTTACCCCTGATCAGGTTGTTGACGTGATACCAGAATTGTTTAAGGTTGCCCAAATTGTTTTTTTGTAGGTGAGTGACATACTCCCTTTTTGCAGGTTTGATGGCTGTCTTGCATTTGTTTCTTAAGACCTTGTATGACACGAGGTCAGCAGGAAGGGAAGAGAGCTTGAACGTCTTCCCTGCCTTGTCTCAACTGACCATAAGGGTTTTTAAGGATGGAGAGATCCACTTGTAGCAGCTACCCTTTGTTCTACATTTTTTCAAGGGGGCGAAGAGGTTAGCTGCTGTACATACTGCGCTGTGGAAATGCTCCAGAGCCTCAGCCAAGATGGGGAGGAGCTTAACTGGGCTCCAGTCCAGACTGTGTAGGTAGTCATTAAACTGCACTGCTGAGAAGTTTGTGTAGTCACGAGCAGTGAGTATTCTGGGTTGGATCTTGGGTGCTCTGTTCTTCCAGATGCAGAATATGCTTTCTGGATGTTGGCGGGATTGGACACCAGAGCCCAATCAAGGGCAGTGTGGTTCCCCGATTTGTAGTTAAGTCTGGTTGGTTCTAAGATGACCTGTACCAGGTCTGCTTCTTGGGTCAGTGCTATAAGGGCATTGTTAGGGTCCTGGGCCCAGTTTAAGTTGAAGTCACCCAGAATAAGGAGTTCCAAAGAAACAACTTGAGCAGTGATTTTTGTTATTGCTTCTAGGGATTGAAGACCCGATTTGGGTGGGTGGTAAACGCAGCCAACAGTGAGTTGCTTGTTGTGCCCTAGGGTGACTTGGATGAATATAGATTCACCATCAAGGGAGGTGCATTGCTGCAAGGTGAGGAGTGATACGGTTAGGGCTACATTGGGGTAAATTAGTACACCGCCCCCCTTTTTGGTCAACCTGTCCTTACGGTACATACTATAACTTTGGACCAGTATCTCGTGATCGGGGATGTGTGCTTTAAACCATGTCTCTGAGATGGCAAGGATATCAGGCTTGTAGAGATCAACCCAGGCTTGTACCTCTTGCATTTTTGATCTTAGTCTGCATACATTCATATGCACTATCTTTAGCCCCTTTGTGGATGCCCAGTTGGGGTCATGAGGGGATGTTATTGAGAAGTTGGTGGTGTTAGGGTCAGGGTTAGGTTGTATGTCACCTGCCAGGAGTAGTAACGCAGCTAGAAGGCAGAGTAATTTGGGACTGGCCGATGGGATTTGGTTGCCTCGGCACATCCTGCTCGCATAGTGGAAGATATTGTAGCATATCCCCTTTCTTATGAGCTCATGGGCTGAGGAGAGGGCAAGTAAGCTGGAGTGGGGCATTCCATTGTAGAGGCTGACAGGAGGGGTGTCATTGTACCTTTGTCCCTTTATTTCTGGATGCCCTAGGCCTATGAGCCTGTCCACCCAGAGAAGGGACAGTATATAGATTGTCATCAGTAGTACTCCCCTATTGGAGAGAGGGTCCCAAGGGTTGTGTGCCCCATGTGGCACATGATTGTGGGTAAACTTCTGGTAGGACATGCTATGCTAGCAGAGGTGCCAGTAACAAGATCTTGTGTCCTGTCTTAGGCAGTTATTCAGACATAGAATGGGTACCCTGTCTATGGAGGACAGTCAGGTGAAAAACACTAAATCCTCCATAATAATCAGTCTTAGGGCCGATTATCAGGTGTGAACTGGTATCCTGTTTCTGCTGGGATTTCAGATGATACAATATACCAGTATGGATTTTCTAAGGAATTGGTAGTCAGTAGGAGAATAACCCTGTCCCGCTAGGATAGAGGGGAGCAGGAAAATCAAATCCCCCTTGTAACCATGCCATAGTGATCAGAGCAGTTTCTGTCCCTTATATTTTCCAGAAGCAGGACTTAGGCAGCAAACACAGTAGACTGCAGGTTCTAGGACTGCTCACAGTTATGTGCCACACCCCTTTATCACCAGAGGCCAGTCAGATAGGGTATGGGGTTGAGCAAAGGAGTATTTAATAGATGAAGGAGGTAAAATTTCAGCTTGAAGGAGCACAGCTAACACTAGGTAAATGCAAGCAGCTCCCTCTGAATAGCAATGAAATTTAATTGGGCTACTGCACCATTGGTTGTGGACTCATTTGGGTAACGCTTAATGTGGTCATGTGTGCTGGTACTAGATCTGTGATGTTGTGCTGGGATAACATCACCAGTCTAGCCCAGGACTGACCAGTCAGAGCCCAGAGATTTTTCCTGCTGTTTTATAATAGCAAATATGGCACTCTCGGGTTCCTTGTTGAATCTCCAAGTCAAGTGTCAGGAGGGAGCTTTGTGTCCACTGGTGTTGGGCAGGGTCTTTGTGTATGCCAGTGCCATGGAAGGGGCTGTGGGCACACAGGTGCTAAGGAGGAGACTATGTACACTCCACTGCTGGGGGGTACTGTGTGAATGCCAGTGCCAAAGGGTCAAGACTGCATGTCAGTGCCACAAGGAGGAGCACTGTGTTTGGCCTTGCGCTGTATACAGTGCCTGTATACAAAATTGTAACAGGCCAACATCTGCATACTTCTGGCAATGTCTCGTGCTGCCATTTATATGGTCCTATTGTTCTGCCATTGCAGGCCTATCATGGACTGATAAGAAGACTTGCAATTAGGAGCACAGGGCCTGAGAAGATATCTATGTCTGAAGCTGGAGTCCATGGATGGGAGAGCGGGCAGCCATGGTTTGCTTTTTGGAGTCACGGTGGACGAAAGGGTGGTCTACTGAACGTTTTCTAGTTTACTCATCAAAATGAGTTTATTTAAAGATTAGCACCATGAAGATACATGTTGTGTATTTATCTGATGTAGTGTTATTCCTTCTGTGGTTATTATGACTGAGTAGGGTGCTGCTTATATGGGTTTATGGCACAGCGCTGGGTTACATAGTACAGTTCCTATGGTATAGATGCCTGCACAGTCACATTTTGGTTGGTGTAAGTATCGCTCTGTACTTGTACAGACACATGCCCATGTGGTGTATATCTATTTTTTATATACTGTAGCTGCACATGCATGTAGCCGCATGCACACATACTGTGCATGTGGCATACAATGTGTCCACATTGGTTTGACATGTACTGTAAGCCCTTACACACCCATTTTGCACAGTATATATCAGTATTTTGGACTCTGTACATAGGACCCAAAGTAAATAAGCTTGCCAACAGATTTACTTTTTAGGACTGGTGGATTGCTATCACAGTAGCAATGCATGAGGGAAATGTTAGTGGGCCACATTACAGTGACTCTTACTTCCAAGGTCAAACCATGGTACTTTTATAAAAAAGCAAGGGATTTTCTGCACCCTGGTCAACAATCATCTTTTAACATGAAAACATGTTCTACAGTTGACCATAGCAGTCAGGGGGTTTCTTGAGAATAAAATAACTGCTGCATTAATCTGCACATAGCCCCTGCACCAATGCTGTCTAACACGTCCATACTTCAAGTACTCTAAACTCAGACTAACCCTCCCCAACAAAAAAATGGACTAGTTGACTGCTAGTGGTCAATCATTCTTAGAGGTAGTTTTTAAGGCAGGAAAATCCCTCTGTTTGCAGACATACAGTAATTCCTTTTTTTGGAGACATCTGCAAATGTTTTTTTTTTTTTCAAAGAAGAAGAAGAAGAACCCGTACAATTGCAGAAAAGAAAAAGGCAAAGTGACAACATGATTTATACTGGCAACTATGGCATAGTGTGAAAAAAAAAATATCAAAGGTTTTAGGCAATTGTTGTACAGGGTTTGGCACTGGGAACCCTAGGGAGTAACACTGAGGCTGATATTCCAGACGAATATTGGGTTGATTATTTTATTGCTATATATAATGAGGAACCATTGGGTTGGCTTTTCAAAACAATATTTTTGATTCGAGTCCTCATTGTGCCATATGTTTGATGCAGATGCACAGAGTGGCATTAAACAATTAGGAATGGGGCCAGTCCATTGATGCAGTTGTAGCACTACTACCTGTAATGCTGACAACCTGGGGTTGGGAACATGCTCAGCCCATCATAGGGTCAGCCAGGGTGAGGAAGAATGAGCATCCCAGTGGATGATCACCTCCTCCAGGAAAGAAGGGTTGCTACCTTTGCTGCAGTGCAGTCACCAGATTAAACACTTGTGGTAGCACAGTGTTAGGCAGAGAGGGTGGAAAGATGTTAGCCAGGTGCCCAGCTGGCGAACCGTTATGCACTCCTCCACATTGCACTCCTTGTATTCTGACATCCTAGGGATGATAAAAACATGGATAATGGCCCCAGCACTCACATCAATGCTCCCCTACTATGTTCAGCTCTGCGCCGCTGCCTGAGATGCCACCTGATTAAACTTTAAGATTCAGGGGTAACTCCTGCACCCTGATCTTGCCTTGGGGGTGACATAGCCAAGGCTCTGTGGAGGCCAACACTAATGTAGGAGCACAGCGGAACTGGGTGTGCCTGAGGAAGTCAGATGCTGGAGATTGGCAGGAAATCTAAAAACAAAGTCAGGAATTTCCATCCTTGAATCAAAGGGATGCCCAGTAGACCACATCTCTGTGGTCTAGCATACATCATTGTTAGGGCCACTCGCATGCAGTTTAGCTACAGATGCAAATCAAAGTTCCACAAAATGTGCCTGTGTTTAAAAAATAGTGTACAGGTACATGCAATGGCAAAGCACACAGGCATTGCCAATATCCATGGTCACACCCATATCTGCAGGCTTGTGCCAGCCTTTGAAAATGTAGGCAATTGCCCCAAGACATCAACTCTCCAGGTACACCCCTTAGACAGCATTTTATAGGATGGGACCCTGTTGTGGTAACAAACATTTTACCCTTAATTCAGTCCCTTAAATGAGTAAAGCTCAGAGAGAAGATGCCCTGATTGGAGATGTGTACAGCTTAGAGCGCAACTGGTAGGCATCGATACTAGCAGCACTGTTTAACTGGATTAATAAGACCCATTAATTTCCAAAGGAATGGGTCTGTAACATACTTTTTCCAGTTTCTATGGCTGCATGGGTGGAGCCATGCTGATGTATTGCTATGACATCAGAGACAGAAGGGACAGTGGAAGCACATTACTGGATACCTCCACTGTGTTCTTCCACAGTGGTGTGGTCAGTGTTCTGTTGTTTCCCCACACGCCCTCCCTCCCTCCCCTCCCTCCCCTCCCTCCCTCCTGGAGCACTATTTATAGCTGTCTGTCACTTCTTGTTCACTTCTGCAGTTGTGCCTGAAAAAAGAGCCAACCATACCCAAGATCATACCTCTCAACCTCCCCTCATAACTCAGGGGCAAGGCTTAAAAAAATCAACTAAGAAAGAACAAGTCTGTAACTTTTATGTTTGATATTATTTTGTACTTATAACCCCACTGTTTAGTCACAGAAACACAATTTTAGGAGGGCAGAGTAAACTTTTTAGACAAATCACATCCCTGAAAATCAGGGACAGTTGAGAGGTATGCCCAAGATGGCTGCCATGTGTTCAGTGCACATGTGTATCGTAGAAGTACACATGTGAGAGTCTCATCCTGTTGGTCGCCTGCCATTACCCATGGCAGGAGCTCTGAGGAAACACTACAGGGTGAAATATCATGGATCAGATTACTGGCCCAGAGGCATGCAGGGCTACCAAGGGCTAAAGATAAGGAAAGGACAAAGGTAGGCATTATGGCAGGATAGCCATTTTGGCTCTATTGTTTGACTCAGGCTGCTCCGTTCTGGCCCCATACAGTGCTATGCACCTTGTGCCTCTCCTCCTGTTGTTTGAGTTTGTCTCTCCACTGAGCTGAATTTTAATTCCTTGAGCACAGCATTACTGTAGCATCTCTTTGCCTGGCAGCTAACCCTGGAACTGCTAGCAAGGGTTCCAGGATGCCACCTCACTGGCTGGACAAACACAGAGAGCCTCGCTAGCAAGGGTCTCTCTTTCCATCAACCATGAACACTCCATGTGACCACAACTTGATGAGCCACAGTGGTGCAGAATCACACCAGAGAGTATTTTAACTGGCCAATGTCCCTTTACAGCAGTATAGCAGCCATGCTGGCTCTGACCAGAGTTTGTTATAAATGGGGATAGAGGTAGTCCATAGGCATAGAGGCTGATAAGTTCATTAGTAATATTTAAAACTAATCTGCAAGTGGAGTATTTTGAACCAAATTGCCAACAAAAAGATCTAGAGTGCACTATGCAGCTAGATTTTGTTTTTCAACTTTCTTTCCTTCCCATTGCCTCTCGCAGGGGCCCCATCAGTCACCCCACCTCATCCCATCCTGCTGTGATCCCCTCAGTCAGAGATCCTGTTTCTCCAACCCACCCATGATGCACCTACATGGCACCCCTCAGGGTTGCCTTCTGTACCACGATGAAATTCCTGATAATCAACCTAGTGCCAAGGCGGGCAGAGGTGAAGGAGAGAGGCAGTCAGATCCCGGAGAGGAGGATCCAGCATGGACAAGGTGATAGGAGTGACATCTTCCTCCCAGCAAGAGGGGTGTTTCTTATGGTTTCCTGTGGTGACCACCCCCAGAGGTATGGACATGCAATGACATCTAGTGAGGGTACACGCACACTCCCACACTCCACCCGTGGACATCCACCATCACCTCCCCCAATACCTTATGTGGCCTGGGCTGTTACACAGCATGCCTCCATGTGGTGTCACTGCTGCCTGGGATCCACGACCCACCCCTCCTCGAGAGAGGAGAGGAGAGCTGTCTGTTAGACGCTCTATCCTCTCTCCCCTGACCAACCCCTGGCAACCTGAGCTCACTCCTAACCCTGGGTCGCCAGCATGGTAAGAGGTAAGGCACCAGCACCTCAGCCCTCTACACCACCGGGCCAGCTGCAGCTAGATTATTGTTTGTTTCTAGTTTTGCTGATTCATTTAAAGTACTTGTTTTGTGTTTGACTAGTGAAGCTCTGCTGTGTGTGGGGGGGAGGGGAGTGTTTCAGCTAGCAAGGTAGCCCATAAAGTAGATCAGTGACTTAATGTTCTTTTACACACTGCAAGCTCCCAGTGCCCTCAGATCTTGCTGCCTGCAGTTCAGTTCTATGTTTTTCAGCCCATCCCCCTGCCCCAACACTATTGAATACTCCTTAGTCAACTGACTCCTCCCCACTAGTGCCTGTCATCCAGTCACCAACAACCCTGAGAACACCACCTTAAAGGGCCAACGCAGGACACTTTTTTATTTGCAATCCCTAACCCTCTGCAGTAAAGGGCTGTTCTTAGCTACAGCCTCCTTGTCTCTATACTCTCTTGCTACTTCTTCTACCTTCCCTCAGTCTGCAACCCTCCTTCTCCTCCCCTCTTACCACCTCCTGTTTTATCATCACCTCTCTGTTACCCCTTACTCACCCATCTACAATATGTTGTCACACCTTACTTTTTCCCCTCTCCCACTCTTCCTTAGTATCCTTCCCCATCTGCTCCTACCAAACCCCCATCCCCCTCCTCTCCTCACGCCTGCACCCCTCTGTAGCCATAGTGCATAGAGGCACACTACCCCTTCATGCATCGTCCTCCACAGCCTTCCCCAATATCCCTCCTTCCCTCACTATCCTTGCCTCCCCAACCCCCTGCATCTTCTCCCCAAACTCACTACCTCTTTTCATGTCCCCACCCCTATAGAAACATAGAAACATAGAAACATAGAAGTTGACGGCAGATAAGGACCGCAAGGCCCATCCAGTCTGCCCATTTCTTTTTCTACCTTATAAATGTGCCATCGGCCTTTGCTCTGTCAGTGACCTATCTATTCATAGTCATTTGTATTGCTCCCTTATGCCTATCCCATGCCTGTTTGAAGCCCTGCACTGTATTCATAGCCACCACTTCTTGTGGTAAGCCATTCCATGCATCTACCACCCTTTCTGTGAAAAAGAATTTCCTCACATTCCCCTTAATCGGCCTCCTCTAATCTCATGCTGTGTCCTCTTGTCCTGCTATTTTTCTTATATTTAAACATGTTAGACTCTTTCACCTTGTTTATGCCCTTAAGGTGTTTAAATGTCTCGATCATATCACCTCTCTCCCTCCTTTGCTCAAGGTACATACATATTGAGCTCCGTTAATCTGTCCTTATATGTCTTCTGATGCAGTCCCTGCACCATTTTGGTTGCCCTTCTCTGGACTGCCTCAATTTGTTAATGTCCTTGTGAAGGTGTGGCCTCCAGTACTGCCAGTACTCCAGATGGGAGCCTAACCAATGTCTTGTACAGAGGGATTATTACCTCCCTCTTACGACTTGTGATACCCCTACTAATACACCCTAACACCCCTAGCCTTACCTACTGCTTTAGGGTCTGCTTGGATGATTTTAGGTCATCAGTGATGATGATGCCCAAGTCTCTTTCTTCCTTTGTGACTGCTAGCAACTCCTCCCAGCCTATAAGTGGCTTCAGGGTTTCTCTTCCCTATGTGCATGATTTTGCACTTCTTTGCATTAAATCTCAGTTGCCACTCTTCTGACCATTCTGCTAGTTTATCCAGATCTCTTCTCATTCTGCCCACCCCATCTGGATCATCTACTCTGTTGCAGATCTTGGTGTCATCTGCAAACAGACAAGCCTTACCCTCTAGTCCATCTGCGAGGTCACTAATGAAGATGTTGAATAGGACTGGCCCCAGGACTGATCCTGAGGTACCCACTTGTGACTTGCATCTCTTCTGACTGTATACCATTTACCACCACTCTCTGTTTTCTGCCAGTCAACCAGTTTGCCACCAGTTGACCAACTACAGCCCACCCCGAGCCTACCTAGCTTATTTATCAATCTTCTATGTGGAACAGTGTCAAAAGCTTTGCTGAAGTCAAGGTAGGCGACATCAACTGCTCCCCCTTGGTCCACCACTCTGGTTACCCAGTCAAAGAAATCTATGAGATTAGTTTGACAGGACCTTCCTTTTGTAAACCCATGCTGTCTTGGATCCTGTGCCCTATGGATTCCAGGTGTTGCACTATCCTTTCCTTAAGTGCCTCCATAATCTGCCCACTACTGAGGTAAGACTGACCGTCTGTAGTTCCCGCCTCCTCCCTGCTACCACTCTTGTGGAGTGGGATCACATGAGCCTTTCTCCAGTCTTCTGGGACCTCTCCTGTGCTCAGAGACTCACTAAACAATTCTGCTAATGGCTCTGCTAGTTCCTCCTTTAGCTCCTTAAGTACCCTGGGATGTATGCCATCAGGTCCCATTGCCTTATCCACCCTGAGCTTAGCAAGCTCTTGTAGGACCCTTTCTTTTTGTGAAGGAGTAGTGCTCACCTCCTTCCCCCCTGTGTCCATGATGCTGAGCTGTGGGCCCTGCCCTACCTTCTCTTCAGTAAATACTGAGCAAAAGTATCTATTTAGGATAGATGCCTTTACAGGGTCCTCCTCCTCACATGCTCCCTTTTCTCCATTAAGCTTAGCAATACCCCCTCTGGACTTTCTCCTTTCACTAATGTATCTATAGAAAGCCTATGAAAACTGTGACACCTCAGGGAAAATTACTCCAGTCCAAAATTTTGAAACTCTACATCTACAGAGTAGCTGCACTTCTCCTTCTCATATCTGGCAATATTCACCCCAACCCTGGGCCCCCTTCACCATCCCAACCTGAATTAATGACAGTCATATTACTATTGCCTCCATTAATATTCGTAGCCTTTTGCCTAAGGTTGATGACCTGCTGATCTGGGTAAAACAGCAGTTGCCAGATGTTCTTGCCCTTAATGAGACATGACTCTCTACGAATGTTTCTGAATCCACGATCATGATCCCCGGCTATGTCATTTTCAGACAAGACGGCCTCAGCAAAAGATGTGGGGTGTATGCCATCTATCTCAGAGATACCCTAAAAGAGCAAGCCCTCCCTCCTGCATATACTGCCAACCACTCCCAAGTCCTAACTATTAAAATATTCCTTGGTCAGCAGGGTAAAACTATTACTTTTCTATCTGTTTACATCCCCCCTCATGACCAATCTGCTGGCCTAAAACTGGTTGTGGACTAACTCACCAACCTCCCCACCACACTGAGACTATAGCTGTTGGGGATTTTAACATTAATTGGCTTGCCCAAGATGCTGAACCTTGCAAAGATGCCCTCTCGGCCATTGGCCTCACCCAGATGGACCCTCTCCTACGAGGGATAACCCCAGACCGGCAATAGAACCCTTCTCGATCTCATTCTTACTACCCACCCAAACAAAATCACCTGCACCTCCATCCTTCCTGATTTGCTTAGCGATCTCTCACCAGTTCTGTGCCTCTGAGCGATTAAGTCCCCTAAACCCCAGCCCAAAGTCATATACCAGTGACTACCAAAAAAAGGGCAAATTCAAACAATTCCAGTCCCACTTGGTCATTGCGACACAGTCCCCCCTAGACTCATTCAACAACATTGATGATGCTCTTCACTACTTTATCTCACAATTTAACTCTGCCTGTTTGCCCCATTTAGAAAGCGTAAACTTCATGGCACCTCACACCCCTGGATCACCAATTCACTCCTTAGCTTGATGTCTCACAGGGACCACCTCTGGCATCTGGCACAGGCAACTACATCCCAGAATGACATGCAATGTTACCAGGCCACCAAAAACTTGTGCATCCATGAGATTCAAAAAGCCAAACAAATCTACTTCAAAAATGAGCTTGCCACCTCCTGGGGCAACAGCTGCAATTTTTGGAGCAATATAAAAGAGATCACAGGCAAGCCAAACAAAATGCCCCCCTTGATGATTGTAGAAAATGGTTCCACCATTCAAGACCATAAACAAATTGCAGATGCATTTAACTCAGCTTTCTCCAACCTTTCTAGTATATTCCCCCCGACTTCTTAACTGACCCTGATAACACTGCGAACACCATTAACTCCTCCCCTCCACTGAATACACTCACATTTTATTTCAGGAGAGTCTCCCCTACTGAGGACTGGCATTACCTTCTCAAAGTCCTTGGCAAAGGGAGGCTTAGAGGGGACTCCCTCAATCTAAAACTCCTCCGCCTCACTCTTGATTCCATTCTTCTTCCACTCACTAAACTGTTTAGCGTCTCTCTCACCCTAAGACAATTCCCCACCAATGGAAAGCCACTATTGTTATGCCAGTACATAAGAGTGGGGATAGGTCCCCACTCTCCAACTACCACCCCATATCTATCCTTCCCCCTCTTTCCAAAGCTCTTGAGCGTATCGTGTCTGACAAACTTTCTGAATACCTGGATCAATATGGTGTCCAATGTCCCCAGCAACACAATTTCCATAAACAACACAGTACGACCACTGCATTCCTAGAATACACTAACCACATTTATAAGGCACTTGACTAGGGGCATTTACTAGGCACCATTTACATAGACCTCACCAAGGCGTTTGACACCGTTAGTCACCATCTCCTTCTCCGCTCCCTCCCTGCTCTAGGACTCTCACATGGTGTCATCAGCTAGCTAGGCAGCTACCTCAAGGATTGAATGCAACATGTCAAGATATTTGATACCTTCTCCTGTAACCTCTCTGTATGATCTGGTGTCCCCCAGGGCTCCATTCTAGGCCCATTACTTTTCAACCTCTTTATCAATAACCTCCCTAAGGCATGCAACAACTACATGATCCTCTATGCAGATGATACAGTAATGTTTTCCACCCATGCTGACCTCCTCCCCCTCACTGTTGGCCTGCAATCTAATTTCTCCCTGGTTGAGACATGGTTTCAGCAGCATAATTATTAATGAATTACAAAAAAGCCAAGTCCATGCTGATTTCCAGGACCCATAACAAGTACAGATCTGCCTCTCTCAATATCTTTAACAAACAAAATCTCCCTATAGACCAGGTTAGTGGTTTCAAATATCTTGGGGTAACTGTAGATAGCTCACTTACATACCAACACCACATCAGTCACATTGCTAAAGTCATGAATTCCAGGATTGATGTCCTTTATCGGCACCACCACCATTGTCTTACTTCTGAAGCACTACACATTGCAGTTTCAAGCTCCATCCTGTCCACCATTGATTATGGGCTCATTATTTATGGGTCCGCCACTGACACCACCCTTAATCATCTAAAAGTGGTGCACAACAATTGCTGTTGGCTTACCACGGGTGCACACAAACAAACCCATACTTGTGAGCTTTATGCCCATACTGGCTGGCTCCATTTAATGGGTAGAATCATGTATCAAACCTGCCTTCTTGCTAAGAAGATCAGTCTTAACCTTACTTCTATAACTTCCCATGTGCTCCTTCAGCAATCTACTAACCAGCGGCTCACCCACTGTTCAACCAAGCAGCCCTTCCGCATCCCCCTATGTCGTACATCCTTAGCTCAGCACGCTTTCACCTTCAGAGCTCCCTCCTGGGTCAATGCCCTACCACCCGAGATTCCACTGGAACCTAAACTAGGCCCTTTTAAATCCAAACTACACCTATACCTCACCTCCCAGAACCCTTGTGACTGCGCTGGTTAAGCCCTTATTTCCTCTCCCCATTCCCCTTTTCTCCCCTTTTTTCCATTATTTTCTCCTGTTCTCCTCTAGCTGTACAGCTCACCACCCTTCTCGCATCCTATCCTTCCTCCCCTCTACTATTTTCTTTTCCCCCTCCCTCTTGTATCTCTATTCTCTCCCCATATTTTCCTTTTTGACAAAGCCTTTTCCTGGTTGCTAAGTCTCAGTTATCATGAATTACTCTCTCAGTCCACCTAATTTTGCTCCTTTGTGTGCTATCATTTGAAATTGTGTGAATATGTTTGTATATTGTGCGAATTTTGGCTTGTATATTCTGTTTCTTATATTGCATCCTTGATGTGGAACCTTTGAAAACGAGCCTTTGGTTCAAAGGTAACTGTAATCCAATAAATAAATAAATAAAATAGCATTTCACCGTGTGCACTAGTCTGATTTGTTTTCCTCAGTCTTTCTTGTTAATAATTTTTGTCTGTGCTCTGGGATTTCTCATTTTATTTCCATAGTACAGTTTTGTTCTGTTAAGTGAATTATTGTATCAGTCTGTTTCTATGTTAGTCGTAGTTATTTTGATTAGTTCCTAAAGTGATGGTGTTAATTATAGTAACTTTTGAATTACCCCTGTGGTGTGTGTCTTGTTAATCCCCAATGTGTTAAAAATAAAGAAATAGAGAAATAAAAAAAAATAATAATAAAAACTTTTGGGGGGTTTACTGTAGCTATTATTAGCTCCATAAACTGTTCTGTTCGGGTCACACTGCTGATCTATCACATGCGGTGTACTCTTCTATTATTTAGTTTTACTGCAGGGTTTACTTATTTTTTTCCTTGCAATATTAATAATCTAAATATATAAAATGACTGGGAAGAGACACTAGAGTAAAGGGAGAGGTACCAGTGAGGCAGCCAAGAAGTTCACAAGTTCTATGGGGCAAAACGGTCTTGCAGCTAAAAAAACCTACATCTGCAGCAGTGTCATCTATGGGTTATAGGACTAGTAGTAGTAGTAGCAAATGAGCAGTCGGCGGAAGTGGCAGTGGCATTAGTGTTGCCAAATATTTCTCTGCTAGATCTATGGCATCCATGCTGCTGGGTGTTGGGGGAGGCTGCAAAAAGACAAGCAGTCCAAGACATAGCAAAATGTCTATTTCAGGTACAGTGGTCAAGGAGATGGTTGTTGGTGTCCCTGTGATTGCTGGTGCTGTGCTATGTGGGGGTTACCTGGGGTACCATAGGGCTCCCCCTGGTATCCGCCCTGGTCAGGTTCATGTACATAAGTCTCCCCATGACTGGCAAAACCTGACAGTTCTTCTGAACATTCCATTGACTGGGAATGATGTTTTTGCAATTCATCCACTAGTTTGGCCAGGTTGGGATAAAGTTTGTTAGAGGTCAAAACACAAAGAGCGGGGAGAGTGCCCTCTGAGTTTTACCCTAGGGGGAACTGCCACTATTATTGCATCTGACACCTGGCTGACCAAGACTATTTGATCTCAGTCTACAAAGGCTGTACATTCAATAAAATCTAAATTACCTTTGTGGTTGTGATTATGTATTAGGGGACAGTGAAATTTCCCAAGTTCCTCGAATATTTTCACATGAACCTTAAACCCATCTGTTCTCAAATGTCTAGGACAGTCAAATTTTTTGCACCAGCATTTTTTCTCAGGGTCTAGAAAGCACCATCTCAAATATTTGTGCAGGGACTCAGTGCACGACAAATCTGCACAGTTTAACATGTGAATATAACCCTTAACTGACACTTTAAGAGTCCCTGCATGACCCTGAAAACAGAGGTCTAAGCCTGTTTTACTTTTGAGGTTATCCTGTTCTAAATCCATTGCTCTAAGTTTAATAATATTAAATTGAGAATGAAAACTAGTACCAGGGTTCGTGGTTAAAAGTATTTACTTTTGATTTGGTTTGCTTTCAAGCGGTTACAAGTTAATCTTAGTAACAATAGGCATAGGTAATCATATGTTCAAAGTTTCTTTCCTACCACTAAACTATTCTTACAAATTATAACATTTGTAAGGCAGTTTTAGGCAATACATGGCTAGGCAAGCACTTATCTTCCAAATTATATCACATTATTAAAACATAATGGGCTGGATATTCAAACTGCGCTATTCTGTGGTGCAAGCCCTTGCGCTGCACAAAATAGTTGCGCAGGGGTGTGGCCGGGGCGATATTCAAAGGAGTTGCGCTGTTGAACAACTCCTTTGAATATCCCCGACCACAACCACTATGCGTAAGCGCAGTGGAACTTCGCCACACGCAAATGGTCAGAGTGGAGCAGTCAAGATGCGGTGGCGCAAGTACCATTGCGCCATGTGCAAATTCTGATATTCAAAGGTGACATGCAAATGGGGCCATAATTCATGCAAGGCACAGGGGGGGGCCATTTGCATCTATTGATGGCCCCATTTGCATGCCATTAGCTTGCAGGTGTGCCGATCCCCGAGGACTTGTGCCTGGCACCCTGCCAGGCAGCAGCCATCGGGGACTGATGCCCCCTGCAGCCCGATTGCAGGCATAAGTTAAAATATCCCCCCACCCCCATGACTGGCCCGATTGTGGGCAAAAGTTTAAACATCCCCCAACCCCCCGACTGGCCCAATCCGGCAAAGTTTAAACATCCCCCACCCTGACTGGCCGATCGCGGCAAAGTTTAAACATCCCCCCCACCAGCCGATCGCGGGCGAATGCTTCAACCCCCAAGTACATATCCCTGGTGGTCCAGTGGACCTCAAGCCCGATCGCGGCAGAAATGCCTTCAAACCCCCAAGGACCACCTACCCTGGTGATCTAGTGGCCCCCCACCCACCCATGGATCCCCACCACCCCGTGCCCCCGTCAGCTGGCGGGCGGCAGTATCCACCGCCTGCCACCCCACCGCCTGCCAACTGGCTGCCTGGTAGGGCTGACGCCCGTGGTTCAGGCAAGCCAATGGGCATGCAGCCATACACTCCAAGGCAGTCCAGATATGAATGAATGGATTCACATATCTGGACTGCTGTAGTATGGGCTGCATGTCCGTGGCTCTTGCTCTGAACAACTGTGCAGCCCTATCGGGCAGTCAGTCGGGTGGCAGGGTGGCAGGTGGGTTGGATGCTGCCACCTGCCGGCTGATGGGGGAGCGGTGGTGGGGCTCCGTGAGTGGGGTGAGGCCACTAGATCACCAGAAGGTGGTCCTTGGGGTTGAAGGCATTCTGCCCACGATCGACTTCAGGGTCCACTGACCACCAGGGATATGTACTCTGGGGAGTTGAAGGCATTTCTGCCCGAGATCGGGCTTGAGGTCCACTGGACCACCAGGGATAGATATGTACTTGGGGGTTTGAAGGCATTTCTGCCCGCGATCAGGCTTGAGGTCCACTGGACCACCAGGATATGTTCTTGGGGGTGCACTGTTTTGCCCATGATCAGGCTGGTGGAGGGTGGGATTTTATTTCACTTATGCCACGATTGGGCCAGTCGGAGGTGAGGGATGTTTAAACATTTTCCGTGATCGGGCCAGTCGGGGTGGGGATGTTTAAACATTTGCCGCGATCGGGCCAGTCGCGGGGTGGGGATGTTTAAACATTTGCTAATCGGGCCAGTCGGGGGTGGGGTTACTATATGTCCTGATTGGGCTGTAGGGGGCACGGGAGTAGGTTGAGGGCCACCCACAGGTGGTAGTTGCTGTGTGCCCCCTGCACGCGCAGCTCACCTGTGGTGGCCCTCACTTACCTTTTTTTGCCCAAAGTTGTGCAGGCGTAGTTGGGGTTGCACTCCAGACAACTCTGCACAGCCCGCTGAATATCGGGTTGTGCAGTTTATGCACGGTTCCTCCCCTTCCGGTTCAGCATGCCTTCATTAGCATTGCGCTGTTGCTCAGCTTGACTTGGGGGGCGCAACTGCCTCCTGCTGAATATGGCAGAATGGTGCAATTTCGGACTTGCACAGGCGCAACCCTATTGCGCATGGCGCAACCCTTTTGAATATCCAGCCCATTTACTATAACTACCGATCAGCAGTGCAAGCAAAGAAATATAATAATATTCCTGTTGTTGACTAAGGTAGTCGCATAAAGAAACAGAAAATAATGCCAGAGTACCAGTTCTTTAGGTCCTACACCTAAAGTGTGGTAACACTCACCAGACCTGCAAACCTGATGTCCTCTGAGACCCTGGGAGTGAAGGCAGCTGTTCCTCCGAGACTCCTTGCCTTGCATGGGGTGGTTGAGAATTATAGGTTTTTGCCAAAGCAGGGATGCCAATAAGTGGTATGAGTGTTATTGTTTTTCTTGTACCAGTGAAGCATTAGTCACTGTTAGTGAGCTTCATGCATGTGACTGATGTAGTGCATTGTTTGGGTTGTGACACCCCAGTTTTTGCATAGGCTAAAGAAGAAAACATTATGACAGATGCTAAGATCAACATCTTGACACTGTAGCATGCATCCTTAAAGTAGGACGCTTCATGACACGGGGTATCACACTTTTACATGTCCTGATCGGTTAGTCTTGGAGAGAAGCATGCAGCACTCTCTTAGACTTTGGCAAGGTTGACTGCCTTGGGCATTCAAGTGGTTAGGCAAACCACAATGCAATGGGATTGACCGATCACTGACCCCGTAAGGCTAGACTGATTGGTTAGTGGTATGGTTTCTATGTCTATTGGTGAAAAGCCCCTCACCGGTGTGTGAGGTTTTGAGAGGGTCATGCTTCAGGGCTCATGGAAGGACAGCATGTCTGCAAATCTAGTAGCTTGCTTTCAGAAACATTTAAAATTAAAAAAAGCTTTCAAATAGAAAGCTTCAAAACTTTGCAAGACATTATTTATCATGACACAAATCATTTATCTGAGCCAAGCTAAGTATAAACATTATAATCCATTGGTAATTGTCTTACAATAAATCGTTAGTTAATCAGTTTAACACAATGTCAGGCATACAAGAGTTTACTGCTTATTAGTGATTAGAAGAATAAAGACAAGAACTTAAACTTTACTGGCTTACTCATACTGCTCAGCCTGAATACACACATTTATCATGGCCTCAACCTCTGGTTCTAATTCCTCAGTTATTGTGGGCAAGGGGGCACAGACAGCCCATGGAGCAGGTAATCTTGGATGACTTTCCATCCATGGGTTATGATGATTTGGTTGCACAGGGATATTTGGCAGCCAAAATGTGCCAGGCCAGTCTCCCCAGTGAGCATGAACTGGTGGTGGAGGCATCTCCTTCCAAGGGGCATAAAATGGTGGAGGAGGCAATAGTGGCAAGCTTTGGGGGTTAGGCCTATTTGGAGTTGGCAGTAAGGCAGGTGGTGTTGGCAATAAGGCTGGCTCAGTCCAATCTAGTGTTGAAGTAGGTCTGCCTGGTGGGGCAATCTCATTAGATAAGGCAGGTGGGTCCAGGGATGGGCCAGACTCGTCTAATGATGAACGCAGACCTAATGAGGTCTGCAAACTAGGATTACATTCAGAGCAGATGGTAGCACTGAACCTAATCTTGATGATAGTTTCCCATTCCCAAATGAAAGTGTTGAGTTTGACCACAAGGTGATCCAGTGGAAAATTGCACCCACAATTTTATTTCAAAATCTACAGTTTTCACCATTCTCCACAATATTTCTGCAATTTCTTGCACTTTTTGGAGTTTTTGACAAATTGCTTAAAAAATTTTAACATTTTCAAAGTAAACACTCAAATACTGTACGATATATTGATAATGTAGCATGCAGACCTGAGTTTGTCCTACAGTGTTAGGTGTGGAGGGGGTTCAAAGGGGTTCTGTGTAATGCTTTTTATGTATAATTCACTGCCTGATTTGGTTTTAAAATACTATCTCAGTTGTCACAGCAACTGAAACAATGGATGGCAGTAGAGGTGCAAATTATGCCATTCACATAAATGGAGTGCTAACAACAAAACTTTTTGCACGTGGAAAGGTAAGTTTTTCTTTGTGTACATTTCATTCAAAATGGATTTTGTTTCAAACAGCGGAGGATTTAGGATGGTCCTGCCGATTCTTAGCAATATACATTGCACCTGGTGGGCAAACATAAAAACAGGAGAGAAAAGTTATCATGCTGGGGGGATTACAAGGTTTGAATAGGCACCCAGGCTGATTTACAGAGATCAGTCTCAACGTGGTGCAGATATGGGACATAGTACATCAAGAGAGAGATGATATGGTTGTAGACAGTACAGAAATTTTTTTGAATTTACATTTTAGGAACCATGACTTGAAATGCAAGACAATGAACAGCACCATTGAGTTATGAATTGGAACTGTCACTATTACTGAAACATCCAATTCATAACTAATTTAAATAAGAAATGTTGCTATTTTGTTCACAATTACAGAAGAAGCTTGCACAGGTTTAAATTTTCATGGTAAATAATTCTCTGCTCAACTATTGCTTGCTGGCTGCCATGCATGTTCATATATATACAGCATATATATATATATATATATATATATATATATATATATATATATATATATATATGTGCTGGGGAGTACAAGAGCACGTATATTAATTACACTTAATGGGCGATCATAAAAATGAAAAAAAAAGATATGCCATTGTGCACCTGTCTGAGTATCATGCTGGGGGGGGGTGCAGCATTTTATTTGGTTGATCCTGCATTTGTCAGTTTCTGTTTTTGCAGCTGGTTTTAAAACTGTGTGGCTCATGTGCTTTCCAAATCAACCAGAATGTTATTGTACCACAGAAGTGTACAATCACGTTCCATGACCATTGAACTGCGATACAATAGCATTTCGGCTAAGATGGAAATCAGGTTAGAACAAGCCCTCGCCATACACAATAGATGTACTATGACACACTTGTGATGTATTGGACAACTCCTGCAATTTCCCCACAATTTTGGCAAAAAAGAAATCCACATTTTTGGGGACTTTTTTCTGCAATTTTCCAATGGCCCTGACTATAAGTCAGCACCTGGGGGAGGGCATCTGATTGTAGCACAGCCAAAAAAGACTAAATTGAAGAATGTGTCTCTGAGTAAAGATAATGAGAGGGGGAGAGAGACTGTAGAGAAAGTGAATATGAGGAGTATAGAGCTCAGGAGGAGGAGGATATCAGTGTCAGTGGAGATGATGATTTGAATAACCCTATGGGAACCAGGAAAGACAAATAGTAAGGGTGATGCTGCTGAACATGCAATGCTTTGCACACCACCATTAGGTCATGGAATTACCAAAGCCTCCCCCCCCCCCCAATACTACAACCATTGTTCCTGTTACCAGTGATGAGCCCATTACATCGTGTCAGTTAGCCTGTGTCAAAGTGCATAATTCATTTCAGAAAACACCTATTGCCTCCTCTCCCATGTCCCACTCCCCCAACCATGTAAAATCAAGGGGTACAAAATCTCTAGTTTGGGATTCTTACATACTGGACCCAGCTGATGAGACAGCTGTTATCTGCCAGCTGTGTCAAGTGCAAGCTGATCGAGAAAAAGAGGAGATGGCCAACACACCTCAAGTCCAGGCACTTGTTACGCTGGACTCAGTACAAAAGGCAATCCAGTGCAGGGGGGTCCCTCTCCCTTGTTATCTACATTTGCCAAAGCACTCAGAAGTGGCAGGGAAACAGTCCCAGTGGTGGCAGAGTTGACCGAGGAGGACTACTACAGATACAAGGAGGAATCTGTGGGACTGCCTAGCAGTGGTCATAGTAGTAGTGGTGGTGGGTTGAGTAGAATCCAGAGGCACTAAAGCACAGCAACCCCAGTGCAGGCAGCACCCAAAATCACTGCTTTATTTTGAGCAGCACCCATGAATCCTCTAGAATAAAAAAAACTACCCAACCAGCCATGCTGCCTGTTCTGCTATTTGGTAGCCCAACACCAACACCCAGAATGGTCTAGCCCACTCTGCCTAGCATGTTTCAGCATCATGCCAAATACCTGCTCAGTCATGCTATTGCACATGAACTGAATGCAGCAACCACTGAAATTCTGGCAATTAATCTACTGGCATTCTCTTCTGTGGAGAATGTAGGATTTAGATGGTTAATGGCAAATGCCTGCCCCAAATGATGAATTCCCTCAAGAACTTACTTCTCCACATGTGCCATTCCAGAACTTTATGAGACATTCTCACACATGATTATCCATGCCCTGCTACATTCAATGTCTCCATACATACATCTGGATATGGATATGTGGACCACTGGTCAAACAGCGTGTAGCTCCTATCTGTGCATTATAGCACACTGGGCACAGGTACCTGGAGTAGTATTTGACTCTGACCAGGAAAAAAAATTGTACTAAGCCCAACTGCTATGATAGAAACATTCCAGGTATTCCCCAGCTTACCCCACTTGCAATGAAGAGTGTAACTGAATCATACACTGGTCAGAAAATGCCAGAATTGCTCCTGACTTCTGTTATTGCAGTTCCATAAAATTTAAAATTAAGACAAATACAATTTAATGTTATGCATAGAATTTATTACATGCCTGAAAGATTACATAAATTTAACGCATCTATTTCAGAATTCTGCCCACGATGCCACGAAACTACAGGTACCATTCTTCATACTCTCTCTCTCTCTCTCTCTCTCTCTCTCTCCCTCTCTCTCTCTCTTTTCAAATTACTATCCAGCATTTTTAAGAGGAGTTTTCCTTTTGATTCTGGAATTTTATTATGCCAGGTTTTACAGGTGATATCGAATTCCCTCAACATTTATTTAAACTTCTGTTGCTTCTGATGATAATAGCAAAGAAAGTAATTTTACAACAATGGAAAGACCCAAATCCACCACCTGAACAAAAAAAAATTGTGTGTGGGGGGGATTCTGCACAAGCACCATTACAATAAGGTTTAACAGCAAATTTAAGTAACATTCCATAACATATGACATAACAGTATCTGCACATTAATGATAACACTTAACACTAAGACAATACTAACCATCACAAAACACTACAAACACCATTACAGACACATGGAAATAACATAAATATGACTGATCCAGGCTTTAAGCAGAATTCAAATCTAAAATATGTATTATAACTATAATGTCATACCTCAGTTTGTATATTTAATAGTCATTATGCACAGGGAGTACTGTTGGCTAAATAGACTTGCCAATCAAAAATGTATGGAACATTACCAAATTCTTGAATGGGGTTATTCATTAAGTATTGCTCAAATGGGCCCCAGACCCTTTCAGAAAGGTGTGGTTCATCTTTAGTGCTGCATACTAATTTTCCAAGTACACACTTTCTAATGTCATCGTCGACCAATGATTAAATGTAGGAGAGGATGTTATCTTACAACTAGTTAGAATACCAAGTTTAGCTGTAAAGATTGCTACAATAACCAATTTTTGATGCTCAACCAAAATTGATTGTGAGACCGCTAAATCCCCCAATAGAGCCAGTCGGGGCATGATTGTAACTTGTATGGCTAACATTTCAAAAAGAGCTAATTCTATCATCTGCCAAAAAGAGGTCAAATGAGGGCAACCATGCATCATATGTGCAAGACCCCCATCACTGCGAGTGCATCTTGGGCAAGTCCCTCATAGTGGGGCACAGTTTTATCTAGAACTGCTGGTGTGTAGTATGCCCCATTAACAGCCATAAAGTGGATGACTTTGAATTTGGCCTGTATGGGAGAGCACCATCCCAGTTCCAAAAGTTCCTGCTAATCATCAGATTTTAATTCAATACTCAAGTCTTCCCTCTGGAAAGGCCAGCAAATTTTGGTACAGTTGAGTAACCAGCCCGTTAGTATTTGGCGCTGCATCCGAATACATGCTATACCTGAGGGTTCTTGGAAAGCGTAACTGACATCCAGAGTCTTTCCCCAAAAATGACATAATTGCAAATATCTGAAAAGGTGGGACCTAGGGAGGTTATACAGCTGGGAGAGACCTGCAGATGTTCATAGCATGTTACCTGTATGCAAATGTCCCGGAACCTGAATCCCTTGCCTTTTTCATAGCTGGAATCCTAATTCCTTAAAAAAAGTGGGGTTAAATGGATTATCCCAGGGTGGAGCAGGTACTGTGCATTGTGAGATTTGCTGTGTAAATTTATATGCTTTGTGCCAAACCCTCAATAAATGTTCTGTAATAATGTTACCTTTAGCTACATGAAGATGAGGGGAGATTGGTACTATACAGCAGGTATGTTATCCTATTTGCCATAACCCAGACCTTCTCCACAAGAACACCTGCATTCTGACAGTATGCATCCTGCCAAGGGTGCAGGCTCGCCAACTTTGCAGCCCAATAATACAACTTGAAGTGATGTGTACCCAACCCCCCTCCCATATGGGGGGGCTGCACCAACTGATCAAATCTAACCCTGGGTCAGAGCAAATACGGGCTGTTACATGCTTTAAAAGTGCTGGAAGGGAGCTTAACAGCAATCACAAACAAATGGAGCCAGACAAATTGCCCAGCTTGTTCAGATCCTGAACAATGGGATTGCGAAAGTAATCACAGGCTACTTCAGGTGGTAGGGTGGATAAGGAATCACTGTAAATTAGGATGCCTGAACAGCATAAGTTATTCATCCTTGCATATGAAGCAGGGGTGGACATGCTCATTAGAAACATAGAAATTGTTGGCAGATAAGGACTTCTTGGCCCACCCTATCTGCCCTATTTCCCCCTTCCTACAGTGCCACCGCAGATGCTACTCAGTCTCTGGTCTCCCTCCTTTGCCTTATTTCAAAGGTTCCCTTGTGCTATCCCATGCATGCTTGAATCCTGTTACTGTTTTAGCAACCAACACCTCTGCTGGAAAGCTGATCCGGGCATCCACCACCCTTTCCATGAAGAAGTATTTCCTCACATTTCTTCTGTCCCCCCCCTTCCAGATTCATAGTGTGATCCCTTGCTTCAAGCATCTTTTTCTTTGTAAAATGCAACACTTATTATAGAATGTTTCTATCATGTCCCCCCCCTTTTCCCTTTTTTCTTCTGGAGAGTATATATTTAATTCCTTGAGTCTTTCCTTGTAGGGCTTTTGATGCAGGACCTGCACCATTTTGGTTGCCCTCTTCTGTACCATCTCCATCCTATCTATGTCCTTCTGAAGATGGGGACTCCAGAACTGGACACAGTACTCAAGGGGAAAGGGAAGGGAAAGGGGGAAAATGAAATTGTTTAACCAGGAGAGGCACACTAAGCTAGAGCTTGCTTCCAGGAGCAACCTGAGAGCACAAGGAAGTTAACTGACTTGCTCAGGGTCACATAGCATGCAAGTGGGGACTATGGGATTCAAACCCAGGTCTCAAGGCTTGCAGCTCAGTGCCCTTAACCACTAAGCTATACTGCCTCCTACTCAAGGTGAGGCCTCACCATCGATCTGTACAAGGATAACACTACCTCCCTTTTTCTGTTGGTGATAACCTTCCCTATGCACCCAAGCATCCTGCTAGCTTTCCCTACTGCCTTATCACACTGTTCTGCTACCTTCAGATCATTAGAAATATGTGAAAGGGACCTTGGAGTATATACAGTATTAGTACTGACCTCAAGAGTTATGCCCATTGCAAATATGTAGCTAACAAAACAATGCACCTTGTCAACTGTGTTCACAGATCCTTTTTCTCTAGGAATGTTAATGTACTCCTTCCATTGTTCAAAACCTATATACAAACACATATGGACTATTGCTCCCAGAGCTGGAGTCCTTACCTTAAGAAGGACAGAGTTATGGTTGAAAAACCCCAGAGATCATTCACTAAACTGATATCTAAATACAGGAACAAACCATATGAAGTAAGATTATCTGGTATTTGGCTATGGCATCTCGAGACAAGGTGCACGGGGGGGGGGTATCTTGCTGATGTATAACATTCTAAATGATGACTCATTATTGAAGGACTTGCACCTTGCTCCTAAGGACCATAGATATGATATAAGGGGACATAAGCATCATATGATAGAGACTCCAGCTAAAACAGAATCCTGGAGACAGGGCTATGTCTCTAGATCAGTTAGACTGTGGAATCAGCTGCCAGCTGAAGTAATAAAAGTGCCTTGTTTAATAGCTTCAAGGCCAGGTTGGATCTATATATCACTGATGGTAACCTTGTTACCTCCACTGAGTAGTGGGGACAGCACTAATGGGCAATAGCCATCTGTTGTCCTAATCCTGAGTATTATGCCGAGTATTGAATGATCACCCCAGGTCCCTTTCCTGTTTTGTGGTTGCCAATACCTCCCCACACAATTGGTACATTGCCCCCAGATTTATGTGCCCCAGGTACATGATTTTGTACTTTTTGCATTGAAACCCAGTTGCTAAACCCTTGATCAGTCTTTCAGCTTTTTCAGATTGTCCCTCACCCCCCAACCCCCCGTGGTGTCCACTCTGTTGCAGATTTCTGTGTCATCTACGAACAGGCATACTTTCCCATCCAGCCCTTCTGCAATGTTGCTAATAAAGACACTGAAGAAGATTGGGCCTAGTACTGACTCCTGTGACACCCTACTGATTACCTTGCCTTCTTCAGAGTGAGCACCATTTACTACCACCCTCTGAGTCTTGTTGCTTTGCCAACTTCTTACCCATTTTGCTACTTTTGGACCCACTCCTAGGTTGCCCAGCTTGCTCACCAGTCTTCTGTGTGGAACTGTGTCAAAGGCATAATTGAAATCAAGGTAGACCACATCCACTGCTCTACCCTGATCCACTTCCCTGGTCATCCAGTCAAAGGAATTGATCAGGTTTGTCTGGCAAGATCTCCCCCTGTGAAACCGTGCTGCCTTGGATCATGTAATCTGCTGGTCACAAGGTATTCTCCAATTCTTTCCTTCAGTAGTGAGTCCATTACTTTATCTACCAATGAAGTCAGACTGACAGGTATATAATTTCCTGCATTCTCCCTGTTGCCACATTTATGAAGTGGGACCACATCTGTCCTCCTCCACTCCCCTGGACTGTCTCCCGTATCTAGTGATAGGCTGAAAAGGGCTGTCAGAGGTGCAGCCAGCACCTCCTTGCGCTCCCTCAGTATCCTAGGATGTACCTCATAAGGCCAATTGCCTGATTTTTGATCACTGATTTTTTTATTTTCCTTTACTCTTGCATGGCTAGACCTTATTTGCTTCTTACAAAACTACTCAAAACATTACAGATTATGATTTAAACTGCTGTCTTCAATGTTACTAATTAAACATTTTTAATAAAAAATGTTGCATCATAGCAAGTAAATATGTACAGGATAGTGGCCACAAATTTTATGAAGCAGTGATGCATCAATTGTCGTTGCTGTAGATGGAGGAAAAGAAACTTTCATAAAGCATCATTACTTGGAATTTGGTTACTTGGAAAGTCTACATTCATTTCCCATAAATAAAGACACTAAGTAACAATATACTAACAATAATATACGTAAGCATTAATCCCCGCTGAAGGTGGCATCTAATGGGGAGTTAATGCATGGTTGGGACCGTTGTGGCACGAGGCCAGAGGCCGAGGGCGAGCAACGGACCAACCATGCATTAACTCCTCATTAGATGCCACCTTCAGCGGGGATTAATGTGCTTGTAACACGACAAGTGCAATGCAAGTAACCATTACAGTTCAAAACTTAGCTCTTCTGATGGCCTCTTCTACTCCTGTGTCTCCGTTTCTGCGTGTGATTCCTAACGTGATGCTAGGTGCATAGTGGAAGGCAGCCAGCTGGTAGAAGAGCAACACGGCATTATGAGACAATAATGCCCGTGTTGAGCTCGTGAAAGCACTTCCCACAACAGCAACACGGCATTATCGTCTCATAATGCCGTGTTGCTCCTGCACCACGTGATGCCGTCTCGCCTATCGCGTGGCGCCCTGACACAGCTCTCAATAATGCCGTGTTACAAATAGTAATAATTGTGAGACCAGAAAGAACAGACACACTTATAGTATGCATTGTAAGAAATCTCAAATGGCAGTGGACACCCTGAGAAGTTACATAGTTACCAATCTCGGATCTCAATGATCAGTCACCCTTTGGAGTAAAATACACAATGATCAAAAGTATCACTGCATAGTTCATAAAAAAAAACTCCTAAGATACCATAACATTACAAACAAAAAAACAAATAAATAAATCCATCTCAATATGTGAAACCTATCCAGATACACTGGTCACATCAATTCTTCACAGCACATGCACTGACTGAGTGAAATATCAGTCATTCACACTGATAATATGTATTCTGTGCTTTGTTAGACAAGCACATCTGCAAATGATGATGCAGCTTTAGTTTTTGAAATTGCACCTCCAAATGAATAATACTATCAAAGACTGCAAAAGCAAGATTCATCTGGAGCAGGAAAATGGTGCAGCACTTGGCCAAAAATAAAGGACAAGAAAGTAACACAGACTGCAGAGTGCACAAAAAGGCTGAAAAAATGCAAATTATAAGACGCAAAAAGAGGATATATTGTTGAAGTTATTCTCAGCTGATTAAAAACATGCAGTAGGTTTGAACTTGCTGGGGTTGTTAGTGTTCTCCAAACTTCCACAATAACTCCCTTTTGCAACTTATACTTGGCATTTCTTCATCATTTTTGTGTACTGTGCAGTCTGTTTTTTTTTCTGAATGATATTGTCATACAGGACTGGACCACCTAGCTATTACCTGGTGAAGAAGCTATTTAGTAAGCCGTAGCCAAACTGTGAAATGGAGCACAGATCACTCCTCTCACTGTGCAATCACTGATGGAGTCCTGCAGGGGTCAATTCTCGGTCCGCTACTCTTCTCCCTCTTTATCAATGATCTACTGTCTAACTGTGGGGAAGCAAAAGCACTCCTATATGTAGATGATGCTGTCCTGTACAGGGATGGTAATATAATTCCAGATATTGAACAAGTACTAACCAAGGAGTTTGCCATACTAAGTAGATGGCTTTCAGCTAATCACCTTGTGCTCAACATTAATAAGACAAAGGCTATACTCTTTGGACCCAGAAGACTAGAGGTTGACAGAACCAAGTTCCTAAGGGTAATCAATGCAATGGAACTAAGCTGGACATCATATACAGTTTAAAGTACCTCAGACTGTGGCTTGACCAAGAGCTCATGCTAAAACTTCACATTGAACACACTACTAAAATAAACCAAAAACTACAGTACGTCTGTTGTACAGAATAAGGGCATACCTCACCAGAGAGATCTGCTGAACGGTAGTTAACTCCATCCTGCTCCTGACACTCCTCTACGGAGCCCCAGTACTGGCATCCCTGAAGGAAACTGACCTTAGCAGGCTCTACACGCTGTATCACAAGGTCTGCAGATTTGTAACTCAGGCTGACAGAAAGGAACATCATTGCACAGCAATTTCGTCGCTAAACTGGCCCCACCTTAACAACAGACTTAACCGTCCCTCTCTCACTCTGTCTCATGTTTAAAATCCTGAACAATCACCTGCCTCACCTCCAGATCCTAGTGGTATATACTGTAGGCAGTATGTAAGAATGCTCTGCACAATCTCACAACCTGCCCTTGAGGTACCAAGAGTGCATACGACAAGTGGACAAAAGTCATTTGCATGTAGAATAATGCAACTCTGGAATAAGCTCTCTCCTGCCTTGCAGAAAAGCCCCTCTTTCCCCTCATTCAGGCACTCACTAAAAGCTCACCTCTTCACCCAGAGCAACTGCACCTGCACGCACTAAATGGCATCCTTTCCCAAAAATACGTGAGCCTGCCTAACGCTCTCCTGAATCTGTATAACTACTTACATCTTAAAGCAAGTACTTGCACTATTAAGGAATGTAAATAATGTTGTTTTTACCTACTGCTGAGCTTTCTGTTGTCCTACATGATATACCGAGAGCTGCAGTGTCTCCATATTGTAAATGTGTATATGTATAGGCCTAAATGTTTTCTTGCGATTGCTGCCTATCTATGACCAACGTATTGTACTTTATTTTATGTAACTAATCCTGGGTTGCCCCTGAAAAAGGGTCCTTTGGTCTCAGCGGGCCTACCCAGTCAACAACATTCAATAAATAAAATTAATAAATAAGGGTGTATGAATGAACAAAATAGTAAAAGTTATGAGTTCATGTGTGGATTTGAATGGGTGTATCTACACGCATTTTTATTAACTAACACTTATAAAATAATTATGGATAATTCATGGATCCACACCATTTTGACCAACATTCATTCTTTTTGATGTGAACATATGAAAATACAAATTTGACAGCAGAAATAGGCCACCTGGTCTATCAAGTCTGCTCTAGCATGCAGCTAGCACCTTCACCTTTCAGATGCCCAACCCCCTCCCCATTCCAATTACCCCCATCTCACCTTGTCCCATCCCCATTTGAAACTACCCACTGTCTTACAGACTACCACCTCCTCTGGTAGAGCATTCCATTCTGCCACAACCCTCTCTGTGAAAAAGTGTCTGCTCCTTTCTGTCCTAAATCTTCCTCCCTTCCTCCCTCCAATCTAAGGCCATGCCCTCTCGTGTCCCTCCCCCTCCTCAGTCTGAATATCCCTTCAGTGCCTGCCTTGTTTATCCCCTTTATGTTCTTAAAGGTCTCAGTCATATTCCCCCGGCCCCTTCTCTCCTCCAGGAAGTACATGTTCAACTCTCTCAGCCTCTCCTTGTATGGTCTGTCCTCCAATCCCTGGATCATCCTTGTTGCTCTGCATTGTACCCCTTCCAGTAATTTCACATCCTTCCTCAGATATGACCACCAGAATTGCACACAGTACTCCAGGTGTGGCCTGACCAGTGCCCTGTACAGAGGCAGGATCACCTTCCTGCTTCTGGAGGAAATCCCTCTTGTGATACAACCCAGCATCCTGTTGGCTTTCACTGCCACCCTCCTACACTGCTTTGTATTGTTTATCTTCCCCATTACAACCACCCCTAGGCCTTCTCCCCTTGGTGGAACCTAGCTGCAACCCTCCCCGCTGGTAACCCCTCCCTGGGTTCTTTGCTCTAAAGTGCAGGACTTTGCACTGTTTCGCATTGAACCCCAACTGCCACACTTCCAACCATTCCTCCAGTTTGGTCAGGTGGTCCCTGCAGCCCTTGACAACCTGCTATATCATCCGCCACCACCTCCAATTTGGTACCATCAGCGAATAGACTGATCTTATTCCTGACGCTATACAAGATGTCCACTATGAATATTCCAAACAGCACTGGCCTCAGTATCTATCACTGCAGCACCCCACTAGTCACAGCCCTTGGAGATGAGAGTCCCCCCCCCACCACCACTACCCTCTGTTGTCTCCCCTGCAGCCAATTCTCAATCCATTTGACCAACTTAGCCCCCACCCCCACGTACCTCAACTTCCTCCCAACCTCCCATGTGGCACCAAATCAAAAGGCCTTACTGAAGTCCAAGTATATGACATCCACTGCATGACCCTTGTCCAATTCCCTCATGACCCAGTCATAATACTGGCTCATCTGGCAGGATTTACCAGAGACAAACCCATGATGGTGACTATCCTGGAGCCCATTGCCTTCCATAAAGGTCACCAGCCTTTCCTTAAGTATTGTCTCATCAGTTTTCCCATGATAGAAGTTAAGGTTACTGGCCAGTAATTACCCGGGCTCATTCTTTGGTTCACTTTTATGGAAGGGTACCATGTGGGCCATCCTCTAGTCATGCGGTACACACCCTGTGTCCAGGGAAGTATTGAATAGTTCTGCCAGCAGTCCAGCCAGGATCTCAGCCATTTTCTTCAACATCCTGGGGTGTACACCATCCAGTCCTGGTGCCTTATCCATCCTCAGAGCCCTTAACCTCTCCAATACCCTACCCTCAGTGATCACCCCGTTTGTTACCCCCTCTCCTTCCCTGCCCACCCTGCCCACCTCCTGAGATAGCTGTCCTCCTTTCTCTCTTGTGAATACAGAAGAGAAGTACTCATTCAGTGCTTCTGCCTGATCAATCCATTTCTCTACCCACCCCCCATCCTTCCTGATCCTCAGTATCTGGTCCTTGTATCTCCTTCTCTCCCATATGTATCTGAAGAAGTCCTTTTCCCCATCCTTGATGCCCTGCACCAGCTTCAATTCCCTGAAGGCCTTAGTTGCTCTGATTCCCCTGGTAATTTCCTTGGACCTCTTCACATACTCCTCCCTATCCTCCTCCTCTGCCCTGGATTTCTTGTATTTCTTGCATGCTGCACTTTTAGCCCTCGCCATTTATAAGACCCCTCTAATTAACCAGCCTGTTTTTTTTTAGCCCTTCCCTTTTTGCCCTGCAATCTGGTACAAGTCTGGTACATGTCTCAGTAGCCTGCAATATCCCCAATTTGATTTTTCCCATTTTTAATTCACATCCCAGTGTGACTGTATTGCTTCCAGATGCCCGCTTAAGGTTTCACCCATCCTACCAAAGTCTACCACCCTGGTCCCTATACCCGCTGCTTCTCTGCTTAAATTAAGTGTGAACCACACTGGGTGGTGGTCACTCTCAGCCAGCGGGTCCTCCACCCCCACCTCCCTTACAGCCTTCCCCATTGCACAGAACTAGATCCAGTGTATTCCCCAACCTAGCCGGCTCAGTGACTATCTCATCAGATGTGTGTATTCCTATCAGTATTTCATGTTGCAATATTCCCCTTTTCAAATTAAGTCAAGACATTCCGTTCTCTTCATTCAATTCATTTTTGAAGTATGGTATAGCTGTTGAATACAGGGTTGGCAATGGCTGACTTTGCTTATCATCACACACACACACACTTTCTCTCTTTCTTTTCCTTTCTCTCTCTCTCTCTGTCCAGCAAATCAGCTATGGCATGATTTTTTTCAGGTTTCTAAAATAAATTTAATATAATGAACTAATTTAGGACATGCTATTTACAAAGCTATGCAGTGTAAAACTTTGCATGCCTCAGGGTCTGTGTCTTACCCCATAACTCAGTCTCCAGCTGATGAATCTTCTGACATGCTACTATTTACACATTGAAGTAAGTAATTACAGCAGACAGCCCAGACTGTCTCCAGCAGTAACTATTCAGTTTAGTGAAGTGATTTGTAGCTTTCTGGGCTGGTACCATGAGAAAGAAAGCAACCCCCTCCCCACAGACCTTTACACCCGCTTATCTCTCTCTCTCTCTCTCTCTTTCTAATCAGCTATAGCATGATTTGTTTTCAGGTTTCTAAAAAGGATTTAATATAATGAGTTAATTTAGAATATATTATTTACAGAGCTATACATTGTAAAACTTTGCATGCCTCAGAGTCTGTGTCACACCCCATAGCTCAGTCTACAGCTGATAAATTGTTTCCTAAAACAAAGAGAAAGTCCAGTAGCTACACTCAAACAGAATGCAGGAAAAACACACAGTAGTTAGGACAGGCATCAAAATGGCATTACTGATTTGTTTTCTTTACATACTCTTTTTCGGTAGTTTCCTAAATCCAGCTGCAGCTCAGGATTACTGCCCTGACCACTGAGTCTGCATTCTCCCAGCACCCAGCTGTATTATTTCATGTCAGAAGAAAGGAAATAGTGCAGTGTAGTCTGGGCAGGGTTGGGGGGGCAGACAAATAAACACCACTATGATACACGGACAGGAGGCAGAGAGATGTGCTTCATGTCCAGCCTGAGCACTCAGTGGATGAGGACCATCTAGGTATCCAGTCTCATGCTTCCACAGTCCCTTCTCTCTCCTACTTCACAGCAATATGTCAGCATGGCTTTGCCTATGCTGCTGTAAAAAGGAGTCTGGTATTGGAATGGGCAGAACTTGGAACATGTACAATAATTTAAGTAGGATGGTCATTTTTAAAACATTCGATCTACTCACCAGTGATAGGGCAACTTGCACCATTTTGTAAAACGTTGCATAATTTTATCTAAGATTGGGGGATAATTAGCCTCATACATATTATTAAGTCTGAGGGTGATCTGTATCCCTAGATATTTAATCCACCTACTTTGAATATGACAATGGATGTCTCAAAAATAGAATGAATGCATTATTCAATGATGGGAGAAAAGGAAGAATTCAAATTAATGTGGCAGCCATTTTTACAGGTATTACAAGAAAAATACTAGTTCTTATTAATATAAATTCTCCATTCTGTCTCAAGCACGCTCCTTTTTTCTTTCTTTTCCCCTCTTTTCTTTTGCTTCATCTCTTGTTTTATTTTATGCATCTAAAGGAATGGCCTAACATGTTGTGACACTCCTGACCCCAGCTACAAAAAAAGAAAAAACAAAAGAATTGCTCCTGAATGAGATTGATGAGTAGACATACTCCCATTCACTAAAAGTGAATTTCATTGCAAGCAATAATGGCTCAAATGTAAGGATATGCATCAGTGATAGGGAGTTTCTCAGGGTGCTATGCCTGCCACACTGTTAAACTTGTGCAGGAGTCTCTAGCATACCCTGTTATCAAGTCCACGGTTTTCAGATACATTATTTAAAGCATTTGATAAGACAGAGAATGTTGTAAAATCTGGCATACAAGATTTAGATTGCTGGGTACATTGGCAATCTAATACAAAATCAGACATTCCTGGAAAACTGGGAGACATACATTCACAGTAGATAGGAAGGAATATACAATTTAGGGTAGGATTAATACCCTGGACTGCTAAAGAGAAAGGGCACTGTGAGTAACATACATAGTTATGTTCCATGTATCTGTTATAGTGGTCAAGAGAAATGCATTAGTAGTTAATCTGCTATAATATGCAGTGGTACAAGATATTATGGGTCTAAAGCATAGAATTGCATCACCCAGGACAAATACATTTCATCTTAAGGGATATATCTCAGACAACACAATTGAATTCTTACAGTGTGACCACAATGGTGTCTATGGCATCAAGCACCAGCTGCAAAGTTTGTGAGAAGGCATGCTCCTGTCCATTGGCATTTAATTCTACTCACTCCAGTTTCATGCACAACAATAAGTTATTCAGCCAGTAGGCTTCAAGGTGGGGAGGCAACAAGCTTATCCAGTGCTGTACAGTAGTTTTCCTTGTTTTAACCAGGGCAAAGTCCCAACACCAAGGCCCCTAGAATTCTGCGGCCACAGAATTTTGCGCAGAACTTGCAATCTACTGCATAACTTCTGCGGTGCCACAGAATTCACTCTTTTGGTGATTTTTTATTAATATTTCTGTTTATCCATAGAATCTGGTTCCCTTCCCCTCTTTTTATATCCAAAACCCCCTTATATGCTCAGAATGTGATGTTATCATTGCTATATCATACATTAGCTAATGAAACAGCTGCATTCTGCCACAGAAATGAACAGTTACTTATCTACCACAGCTCCCACTGCCAGAGACGGTGGCACAGCACATCGGGCATGGTGATATTTGCTCAACCTGCACTACAGCCCAATACAGTTTTCAGTCTTACATTATTGCACTAGGACCAACTTAAACAAAACCTTGTCAATAGCACAGACCTGTTAAGTCCATACCTCACTTTGTACAAACCTATTTGTGCCTTTAAGGTATAGAGATGCCATCTGAAATGAATAACTGGTAAAATGAATTTAACTGTCATTTTTAAGAAAAATAAAGTAATTATGCCCAGGAAAGTGGAATATAATAATATGTAGACCTGTTGAAAGACATTTGCTTTGCCTTTTTAGGCATAAAATAATTTTTATAAGTCTGTTATTTTTTGAACTAGTGTTACTGTGCTTTCCACCATCCTGATTGCTATAACCACTGCCACGAAAGTGAAGTCAGGATGACAAGCTGACACGGTGATGTGGTAGTTTGTTAGTGTCGCAGAACTTCTGCAGAAATTACAAACCACCGCCGCAGAAGTTCTGCAGCAAATGGTAGTCTTGCCGCAGAACGTGGTCCCACTGTGCCGCAGAAAAGTAGAGGCCCTGCCCATAACTTGAGGCAACTCTTGACCTGATTGCCACTCTGCCCTGCTCACAGAATAAGATACAGTGGGTTCGTAGGCAACTTCTGATGTAACACTTTCTCCATAATTGGGTGAATTTTACCCTACAGTGGGGCCACCTTGTTACAGGTAAGCACCATATGCAGGAAGATACCCACTTCAACATGACACTTGGGACCATTAATGGATCTGGATCTGTATCTAGGCAGCTTGACAGGGGTAAGGTACATTCTATAAAGAAAGTTACGTTATAGTCCACACAACTCATTCAAGTATGAACACATGTTTACATGTTGAATGGCTGCCTGCCACTCATGATGCCCCATTTCTATGTTTATTTATTTATTTATTTAGACAGCAGTTTGGAAAACCTTTGAGCCATAGGCTCATTTACAAAGGTACCTTGTCACAGTAAGACAAACGAAAATACACAGTATAACAGTATAACACAGTATAACAGTAACTTAAGACATAGATACAAACAAGTTGGTACAGGTAGGATTGATGCAAACAATACCAGAGTTATGTTGTCCTTAGCAGCTTAGTAGTAAGCTTTGTCATTAGTATTGAGTACGGCTTTGACTAGTGGCAATTACAGCTTCGGGTGTTAACAAAGTAGTTCCATAAGGACGTTTTGAAGCACAATATAGTTGGAGCTTCAGAGATGGAGGGGGCAGTGTGTTGAACCAGGAGGGGGCCCTAAAGTTGAAGGCTCTTTGGCTGAGAGAGGTCCTAGCTCTAGGAATAACAAGAGAGGTTTTCCCAGAGGTCCGAGTATGAACTAGTGGGACAGAGCGGCGGATGGTGGTGGTCAATCCAGGCGGGGATAGCCCAAGGAGGGTCTTTTTTGTAAGGGTACAGGTCAGATATTTAGGCGCTCGTCAAGATCAAGTACCAAGCTTTGCCTATGCAGACAGGTGCGTGTTAGCCTAGGTGCCCCAGTAATTAACCTGCAGGCCTTATTCAGAGTAGTGCAAATTTTATGGTGTGGTCTGATCAGCAGCACCATACACGGCAGTCCATAGTCCACTAGGGACAGGATAGAGAGGTGACTGCAGTCGAGCCTCAGGGAGGCAGTGTTTATACCGATGTAAGATGCCCAATCGGATATTAGTGGCAGTGGCTAGGGCAGCGATGTGTCCATGGAAGGAGAGGGAGGGGTCAAAATGGACACCTAGGTAGTTATAGGAGCAAACTTGTTCGAGTGGGAAAGAGGACCCAAAGTGAATGAGGAGTTTGAAGTTGCAGGACTTGTTTTGAGGATGAGTGAAGAACATGTTTTTGGTTTTTTTAAGATTTATCACCAATCTATGTTCCTTGAACCAGCCCTCAGCTTCAGCGAAGGACTTCTGCAGCGGAGTCCTGGAGGGCAATAGGGTTCGACTTGAGGCAAAGATGACTGCATCATCAGCGTGCAATAGAATGTTCCCGAGCAAGGCGTGAAAGGTGTTAAGGTAAAGGGAGAATAGTAAGGGGCCCAGAATGGAGCCCTAGGGAACCGAAAAGATGGGACAGATGTCTGAGTAGGTCCCATTAATTTTACATGCTGTGAGTGGTCAGACAGATAACTGGTGCACCAGGAGACAGGCCCAGCAGCAAAACCAGAGAGACTAAGGGCATCAAGAAGGAGGGGGTGGGAGACAGTGTCGAAAGCTTTAGAGAGGTCAATGAAGACTGCACCAGCCAGAGAACCAGTGTCTAAGGAGGAGTAGAGAAAGTTGGAGAACTCTAGGAGGGCTGTGTTGGTACTGTGGCCCACTCAGAAGCCATGCTGCTCAGGACATAGGACATTGTAGATGGAGAGGTAGTCAGAGATTTGAGAGGCTACCACTTTTTCCAAGGCCTTGGAGAGAGGAGAGAGAATGGAGATTGGCCGATAGTTTCCAGCCACAGTCCTATCACCACCTTTAAAGATAGGGGTGATAGTGGTGACTTTCCAGGCAGTTGGAACCTTCCCCAGGCAAAGAGAGTGGTTGATGAGGCACATGATCGGGGTAAGGACTGTATCTAAGACCAGCCGTAGGATACACGGATCCAGGGTGTCACTGCCCGTACTATTACTCTTGAGGGCAGTGACAAGGTGTAGCCTAAGTTCTTGGGCAGAAACACGGCGGAGGAGAAAATAAGGGCGAGAAAGATTTATGACAGGCGCTGGGGGACGAGGGTCAAATAAATTTGTAGGGAGGATAGGGCTAACGTCAGTGAATGAGGTGTTGAGGTGGTTGGCTATGAGGGCTGGGTCTGAAGAGATCACGCCATTAATGTTGATCTGGGTGGGTGGGGGGAGTGTGTACTCCCATTTAACTGTTTAATGTTATCCCAGAAGGTTCTGGGGTTCCTCCATGAGGCTGTGAGTGAGGACCGATAGTGCTCAGACTTGGCCTTTCTGATGGCCCAAGTGCACTTGTTTCGGGTGGCAGCATATAACTGCCTGTCACTGGGCCGGCCAGTCTCAATGGCACGGTGCCATAGGTTGTCCCTATGTTTGAGTTGGTGGATCAAAGCTGGGGTTACCAAGGGGGCATTCTGCCTTTTAGAACGGCGGGTCAACATTGGGGCAAAGATATCACAGGCATTATTAAAAGTTTGGGTAAAGAAGGAGAGAGCTGTGTCAATGTCAGGAGTTGCCTGTATAGGAGACCAGTCAATTTGGGACAGAAGTTCCTTAAGTTTTGTCAGACCACCAGGTATTAGACACCGCCGGCATGTGGACTGTGCTATGGGTTTGGGAACTGAGGATGACCAGTGGAATAGAAAGGGGGAGTGATCGTGAGAGAGTCTGGGACAGGGTCCCGATTTTTCTGTGGCACATTGGAGCAAAGTTCTGCGGCAGGGTTCTCATTTGCCACAGAACTTCTGCGGCACTCAACACCAATTTCTGCGGCAATTCTACGGCACATTTTTACCCTTAATTTTTTTCCTTTTTCCATATCTGACACATTGCACACTCATAACACAGTCATTTTATGGGCGTTTGTCACCAAATTTTCAACATAGCCAGTTTCAGACCTCTGCTCATGAACAGTATCTCTGTGATTTTCTTAATCTGTCCCAAACATTGATTTCACACACGACCACGCCATTGTGCACTACATGTGCGAAAACACATTTTGGGTGAGATGTGAAAAATGACAGCTGTACTGTTCATAAGGAGGTGTGGTAAAATGGCAATACTGAAAATCTGGAGTGAAAATATTAAAATTGCTCCATCCACCCCCACTTTAAGAAGGTGAGTTTCTTCCAATAGGGCAATGTCACACTTACAAGAACCCAAATACGACAGAATATTTTTCCATTTAATGGGGTGATTCATGCCCTGTACATTCCAAGTCATGACCCTAAGACTGGCCATTTTGTGTATGTTCCAGAAGGATCTATCTTGTAAAATGAAGAAAATGATGAAATATAGACATATAACCAAATAACAGGGCACCCATAAAAGTTGCCTTATGAAGAAGAAGAAGGAAGGAAAAAAGGAAAAAGAAATAAAATCTACCACCTCAGTTAACCAACGAAATTTCAGGACTGGTGACCCTTTTTTATAGCACCAAAATCTTAAATTTGCTAAAGAAAGAAAGACCCTCAAGGGACAAACTAAACAACTGACATACAGTATCTCATTTGCTGAACAACAATGTGACAATGGTAAACAATGGTAAAACAATTCTAGTAGAGGTGTTTAACTGCAAACTCATTGCAAATATTAACAGTACAACATACAACATGTTACAACCCCACACCCATTCAATCCCGTCCCACAGAAAATCAGAAAAGGATAAAACCTGCATAAACATATAATATAAAAAAGGCACGAGGAGTAGGTCCCAGAGATCTGGTGGTAAAAAGCCACCAACGCCCTCCCACTCCACTGCAGGCATTAGTGTGAGCATCAGTGCTCAAGACCACTAAAGCAGAACCGCGATCTGCAATGCTCCAGCTACTATAAGAAAACAAATGCCCCTCAGTCAAGCAGTAAAAAGGAGAGACATATCGTAAGTGGCAACCAACTCAAAATCATATTTACAATAAACGAAAAAATGATAAATTTCAGCAGTACCAGTCGAGTAATACCCCCTCTACCTCACACCATGAATGAATAAATTTGAGGACGAACGTATGAGGAATAATAGTAAAAAATTAAAAATGCTGGTAGAGGGTGCAGGCTAGCAATGCTGGGGGGGGGGATGTCATTCCAATCCCAAAATGAACTCCCTCCAATGTAAAAACCTATTACATAATAGGGTGCTGATATTGTCTGCCCAGTGTAGGGAAGGTAGAGAGCAGAGACTAAATTTTGAAATGGAAGGCACATAGCAATTCTGATGCATCTCCTATGAACACTTACTGATGTAAACCTCTGATCCCACCCTATACCCCCCTCTCTCCTATATCAATGTCCACAGTGATGCAGTCCAATAAAACATTGCTTACTCTGACATTAGTCAAGCAACCAGAGGAAGTCTATACAAATAACAATGAGAGAAGTCTGTTCATCCAGCACACTGCTCTGCTCTGCTTCAGTCAGAGCATTTTTTGGGGTCTGGCTGCAAAGGTCAGGAAGCTGCTGCAGTGACACTTGCTGGGACTGGGGCTGAGGACTGGGGATCCTGAAAAGCTATTCTTCTGGTATCAAGACCACCAGCTCTTCTACTGCAAAATCTGCCCAGTCCATTTCAGCTGTTTGAGAGCTGTCTGTTCTAAAATGAGGAGACACCCTAGGGTGTTTATGTTCCGGGTACTGTGACGTAGGGCTTGCAGGTGGAGGTGTATACGGAGAAACCGAATTAGCCCTAGTAGATACATCCTCCTTTACCCGATTCTGTGATGGGCAATGGGGTCCTGAGTTCCGAGACATATCCCGTGAGCCATCATCAAGCCAAATTCCGCGGTGTTCCATGGATGGTACAAAGTTCTGCACTTGGAAGTGAAATCCGTGGGTGGAGCTCAATTCCTCGGCTTTTTCTGTGGATGGCTGCGGCCGCAGAATCACAGAAAATTCGGGGCCATGGTCTGGGAGGACTTGTACATTGGGGATCTGATTAGGGCAGTTGGTGAGTACCACATCAAGCAGGGTACTGGAGCCTCTCTTGGGGTTAGTCCTGGTAGGTTGGGTAACTAGTTGTGTTAGGTCTATTGCAGAAAAGGAGTCATGGGTAGAGGAGGAGGAGGGGCTGAGCCAGTTGACATTTAAGTCACCCACCAGAATTTGATCAGCGGAAGGAGGTAGTGAGGAAAGGTATTCTGTAAGAGAGGCAATGGCCTGCGTTTGGTCCCTGGAGGGCATGTATGCAGTAGTCAGATAAAGGGGTCCCTTTAAAGGGTCAGGGGTTAGTTTCAGCATAAGCTCCTGGGCCCTGGAGTCAAGGATTGGAGTAGGCAGGGCTAGTACGGGGAGAGATTCCTTGATATAAATTGCGCAGCTGCCGCCCCGTCTCCCAACACGGTTGGACCGGAAGAGGGTGAAACCAGGAAGGGAGACCAGGGAGTCAGGGGAGGATTTCGACAGCCAAGTCTCAACCAGAGCGATGACATCAGGGTTAATTGATATGACCAGGCATTGTAGTGAGTCAAACTTTTTTAGGAGGCTACAGATATTCATGGAGACCATGCATAGGCCTGTGGTGCTAGTCGAGGAGCTCCTGGGAACTGGGCCAGGGTTTGGATGAATGTTCCCTGACAGGAGTAGTAGCATGACTAACACCCTGGCTGGGAGACAGTGAGAGGTTTTCCTACAATTGACATGAGGGGGAGAGAGGACGTTAAGGAAGCAGGGGGTGGGCAGGGTGGTACAGGAAGGGAAGGCAAGAATAAGAAGACACCCAGATGTGCCTGAGGTGAGGAGAAAGCTAGGGGGAGGGCAGGGAGGACTGAGACACACAGAGGTCCCAAGGGGCAAGAGAGCAGGTTCAGGAGCAAGGGGAGGGAGGGGTGCCAGGGCACAGTGCGGAGTAGCACTGTGTGTAGTATGTCCAGGTCTTCACTCCAGTTGGCCTAAGCCTTTATCCAGGAAGGGGGAGGCAACTCCCAGGAGCAATTGATAAAAGGCTGTCAGTGACCTTGTATTTGGCTGAGGCCGAATGAGAATTTCTTCTATGGCAGACTGTACCAAAGACACCTTTAAAAGCTATTGCTGAATTCAAAGGTAGGCAAAGAAATCCCCAGGATGGACCATATATTTTTGTTGTAAATAAGTAAAGGATTTAAGTGCACCCCCACCCAAGTGTAGATAACCAACCGACAGTAGCCCACATTTTGCCCATCTCAGTATTTCTTGGTATAGGAAAACATTATAACCCTGCATTCCTCTGAATGTGACCATCAGGGCCACACTAGGTGACATTCATTTAGAGTGACCTATGAATTTATGGATACCTAGCCACAGTGTTATGCCTGGGTTATATGCCACCAACTGATCCACATGTAATCATAACCTTATACACCTATAAGTATTAGTGCCTTACCACAGTTTCATAATGTTTTATCTTGTTTCATTACTTATATTAGTGTTCTTTATTATATTTGCTATGCTCATATTTGTCTGTAATCCATTCATCTATATTACAGGTTTCTGCCATATATTCTGCTATACTCATAATCACTCACATTCTGTATTTTTCCACTATTGTAACATGTGCTATGCTTTTATGATTATGCTGCAAATTTCCAGACTCACTGTCTCCAATGAGAACTGATAACCCTTGTATTTTGTTGCTGACTATGAATTTCCTTTGTTCTAAAATTTGTGCCATCTATGCACTCTTGCTTCCTGAGGTTCCACCCAGATATTATGCTCTGCATAATATATCCAATTGTACTTGTCTGCCTTATCCAAATGTTGCATTCCTATCAGTCATATATAATTGCTTGCACACCAGCTCCTCGAGGAGAAAGAGACCATACTCGAGGAATGGTGGGAAATTGGCTCCCTTGTGATTTCTTTGTCACATGTCTGATGTGAGTATTTGTAATAAAACTGCTCTTTATTACATACTGCTTGTGGTATATTCTTTGGAAAGCCAATCCAACATACAAGAATCTGATGGTAAGCTGGACTTACCGCAACAATGGCAACCACGGAGAATGTTGTTTTTTGGCTAACAAAGGTACACTCATTTCCTATTGGGAACTGAGTTCTGGGAAGTATTTTTTCCCAATGACAAGTAGCTGCTAGCTACAGCATGTGACTCTGGTTTAAAATCATGGACTGCAGTTCTCTATTTGCCAGAGCACTGGCAATAGGGACTCCATTGTACAGCCTGCTGTCACTCCCCTACTGAGTGGATCTTAGGCAGCTTTGAACCTCTGTACAGGTGGACTGCCACTCTGCATATGGCTGATCAGTAAGCAGCTTGGGGACTCCATGAAGCCAGGCTGCTTGCTCGTAGGTTGCTGGGTCCTTTTACAGGCACTCACATATGTCAGAGCCATCTGTGTGTCTTAAACTACTGTGGTTCAAAACACAGTTGCTAAGCCACAAACGATTACAGACTTCCATGCTTAGTGACATGTCTAAAATATGCACAGAGTTGAGAGAAGACATCTTAGCTTATCTCACTGCACATGGTGAGTGGAAAGTGCTTAGAAATATAGTTAACTAAAGTTGTTTGGATCCAATTAAGGTGAACTGTCACCAGTATATTGAGCTGACAGTCAACTATAAAGCAATCCGCAAGAGGACTGCTTTAGGGGACTTTCAAGCCTAAAGAAAAATGGCTAGTGATCAATCAGTGGTTGTCCCATCTAATAAGTTTATTATAGACTTCCATGAGGAATCCTCCTCGTTAATGGGATTCATAGACAAAACATCTGTCTCTTCTGACCCTGGAGGTATTATTTTTTTTTAAATGAAAAGACCATTTGACAGGGTATTAACCCTGTCCTTCTGCTTCAGATTTATGGTGAGTACACTTTGATTATATCTGCTGGTTGATCCACCTTTCATTAATGAATCTAAGTGTACACACTTTTGTCTATGCAAGTATTCTTTGCTACTCACTTTAGGAAAAGCACTACATTTAATAGTAGTATGCCATAGCTTGTTTTGTGTTAGCTGAATGCTTAGTTTAATCTCTGCTAAACTGAAGACAGCCTAGTCAAGGATGCACTGCATCCTGCAGCTGAGATAATAACTAATTGGAGAATGGTCAAAGCAGAAGAGACTTTACTGTATACTGTAATGAATCTTAAGGTTTCATGGTGTTAGCTTCACTAACTATTATAGTGTGTTTGATTTTAAAGCTATTTTGATAACAGTAATTAGTGTTGGCTGGGACTCATAAGTTAAGTCTGTCTATTAGATTGATTGCATCACTCGGCTTTGTTCACTTGAGCTAATTGTTTTTAAATTAGAAGGATCTTCTTTTGTTTATTCAGGTTTGCCTTTGTCTGTGATGTAGTGTTGAAGCATATGCTTTTGAACATGTTCGGTTGTGCCATCCTGGATTTTAATGTGTGGTAATATTTGCAGTTGGGAAACAACGTGCCAGATTAAGCATATGCTATATCAAGTTGTCACTGTTACCAGTTATCAGAGTCTCTAATTGTGTTTTTTGAAGCTACACTAGTTTTTTGTATAATTTGTAATGAGGAATATCTGCTTGTAAAATGGCTGACATCTTTGACTTGTCACCAAGGACATATTCCGGTCTGCAGTGTTGGCACATTATCTGTAAACTTTCTTTCATTCAGATGAGTGGTTTGTTTAAGGTTAAAATATGTGGAATGTAGACTGGTGTCATTGGTCTTCATCCAAGTTAGTCATAGTTTGTTTAAACAAAAATGAAACAATAGCTTGCAAATATTTTCTATATATTTTTTTCTCCTTTCACAAATGGCCTCCCCATCTGCACTCATGTACGTTATGATGGTTATACTTTTTTTTTTTGCTGCCTCAGCTGGCAGCTAGGAATCATTCTTTTATCTGTAAGAACTCTCATTTAGCACAGTGTTGTAGGGCACTGCAGCTAGAGCTGTGTTTGACTCTCAGCAGGCACTGTTTGCACAGTGTATGACCTTTGGCAAGTCACTTGACCTCCTTCTGCTTTTGAGCTGTACCTGTTTTTCCAGCTCAGAATTGATGTGCCTTCCTAATTACATCAGTATTTCTTATCCAAATATAACTTTAATGGGGAGTGCACATCAAAGTACCTTTTAAAAGTTACTCCCCCCCCCCGAGTCATCATCTGTTCATGATGTTGGGAGTGCAATTTTTTCCCCGGGCTTGCAACCATAGAGTTGCTTGCTATCTACAAACCCACCCATTCCTATGTTTGCCTTCCTTTATGGAAGTTCTCATGGCTTCATTGTCCATGTCCTGTATCACTTATCCCCATGCATCGCATGGCGATCAAAGGGGGGGTGATCATCCCCAGCATTTGATATAAGCCGTTTACTTTAACAAGCAAGCTACACAATTTACACTGCCACAGAAAGTATTATAACTGTTTTGGGAGATTTTACCATTTATGTTTGTTACAAGTCTAAATGTAACACCTTTTTAACAATTTTGCACGTACAAAATACCAGTATTATAACTTGTGTTATTTATCAGAATGATACGTGTGTTAATGACATGGTTCTAATGTCAAATTCAGAGAATTAGGGATGCCTAATACTCTGACATTAATAATTTATTTCATTTTCAGGAATTCTTCAGAGTGTACTAGTAGCTACAATAAAAAGATCCTACCCCCATGGGTAGTCAAAGGCATACATCTGTTTATAGTTATTATAAGTAACACCATTTTGAAAACTGATGCTAACCTTCCACAAGGAGAATGCTCTGAGGATAGGAGTTGTTCCCTTTCGTGGCTTGTGCTTTATTTTTTTCTCTCTTCCAGGGATAGGACAATCCTTCACAAGTAACCATTGGTAATGTATAAGTGTATTGAAGTGATCCAATTTCATTGTGATGTTATAGTTTGAGTCATAGTGGGATACTGTATTGCCAGTATTGTTTTTCATATATATATATATATATATATACATATACACACGCACACACACACACACACACACACACACACAAATTTGGTCAAACCCATCAGTATTTATTCAGCATACAACCTTTCAGGTGATAACTGACTGGCAAAGAAAGATTGCCAAATTTTGTGGATAAATATCCACACCATTGTTGGGAATAAAGTGTTATCTAACATTTATGCAAAAACCTGTTACAAGTAAATTTAATAATATTTACTATTTTATTGTCAAGCAACTGTTCCAGCATTGGTCATACAGTATCCTATGATATCCAAGCTGCCTCTTTCATAAACAGAGGAGCTCAGGGGAGCCAAATGCATGAATTGTAAATATGCCCACCCCTATTAACTATTCACTTACATTAACAATTGTTTTAACAACTGGTGTGCCCATATGGGGCACTTAATGACATAGTTAACTACTAAAAAATATTTGCACACCTTTTGTTTAACAAATAACAGTCTAGGAATAGTGTCAGCTGTATGTGTACTATTCATTTCAGCCTGCTGTCACTGATAGAAGGCTTTTAAGGTTCATCAGTGATGGGTATGTATAATGCAGCAGCTGCTATCATTCTTAGTGTGATTCACCATGTCTATGATATTTCCATAGATGTGACATACTGCAAGCCAAGCTTTCTGAACTATGAAAGGAGCTCGGGGGGGGATTGAACCATGCAACCTTGCAGTGCAACACCTACGGTGGTTGCAAATAAATAAAAGTCCTTCTGGACCAGACTGAGCTACAGCTAGCAGATCCAGAAATGAGGAAGGTAAACCCACTGTCCCTCCAGTAAGAGCACACAAAAAGAAAAATGTGTGTTGGCTAATAACCCATTTGTTGGTTACAAGTTAAGAAAAAATATATAATGTTCTCTAACATTATAAACCAGCTCAACCTCTCTGCCTTCCCAGTACAGTTTAGCACAACCATAAACAATCTATTTGCAAGTGGCTTTATACCAACAACCAGCACCAGCCAGGTGCAAGAGCCTTGGCCCTCAGCTGGTAATCAGCTGAGCTAGCGGGGGTATATTCAACAGCCTGGCCTACTGCCTTCTGTAGGAAATTTTACTGGTGGGGGTTTGCATCCAGGACCAATACTGCTGCCCTTTTCAGCCATTATCCCTGCCCTCTGCCACACAACATTCAAGGTTTTACATACATTGTGTTTCCCCTGCCTATCTTGCACAAAACCAGCTTGATCTCTATGGATAACTTTGTGTAGGACTTCCTCTAATCTGATGGCTATTACATGTGCAATGATTTTGTAGTCAGCAGTGAGCAGCGCAATTGGTCAATATGAGTCAAATAACTTGGGATCCTTGCCTGGTTTGGGGAAAATGGTACTAGTGGCAGACCACATGGAGGAGCACATTATACCCAGAGCAAGAGTCTCTACCACCATGTCAGAAAGGAGCTCCTGTAATTCTGCACAGAAAACCTTAACGAAGTCTATTTGGAGCCCATCTGGTCCAGGGCTTTTCTCCCTTAAGATGTTGTATTGCCTTTTCTATTTTACCCCAGGTGATATCTCCCTCAAGAATGTTTCTAGTATGGCCATCAATTGGGATGATTGGGACTTTTGACATGAAATTATTTATGGTATCCTCTGTGGGTGGAACCTCAGAGGTATGGAGTTCTTTATAAAATTGCCTGAAACAGTCACCAGTTTCTGCATAAGCGTACTTGATCTACACACACACACACACACACACACACACACACACACACACACACACAGGTTTTCACCTGTGCCTCATTCTTGGCACTCTGTCTATTACACAATTACTCAATTGTCAGGTGAATCACTTCCCACCAGTATCTCCCTCAAAACAGTTGCTTGCCTGGGTCAGCAGAATAGCCCTCTCAGTCTTGGTACTGGTAATTTGGTTATATTCCCATTTCAGTTTTTGTAGGTGGTTATAAGTCCCCGGGATGGGTGGGCTATGTGCTCTTTTTCAGCATCATTTGTTTTTGCAAATCATTAGTTTGCTGGTCCTCCACTTTTTTCTTTTGTTTGGTATACAAAATGATAGCACCCCTCAGGACCACCTTCAGAGGCCTCCCACCTAATGGGGGTCAAGGTGCTTCCCCACTGTTATGCAAGTAACACCCAATGTGTTCTTTGACATGTTTTATTAAATCTGTTTTTTTAACAACATGGGATCTAATTTCAAGGTTCTGCTGCCCATAGGAACACTGCAGTTCAGAGGATTCAGGAGGTCCATGACTGTGATCATGGCATGGAGCACTGAGTGCACTGGTGGGATGAGGGCCTGAGAAATCAGAATGGTGTCCAGCCTAGCATATGTAGCAGAAGGGCAGGAATAGTATGCATATTCCCTCCCTTTTGGAGTAAAGTACCTCCATGAGCCAAATAAGGAGTGCTCTGACATAAGGATGTGCAGGGCTTTGGCATTCCTGTAGGAATGAGTCTAATTCTTAGAGGAATGAGTAAGTAGAGTGTCTTTGACACAGTTTCCCACAAAGGATCCAGGGCCCTTCAAAGTCTGCCATTTGGTCTACTAAAAAAAAATGGGTTCTCTAAATTTGGACCATATACTGATCCCACTGAGAGCTTCTGCCCCTCCATGTTTAACACCACTTGGGCTAGAATATATCTACCCTCTCAACCATCCATTACCACCCTGGTCACTGTTCCATGGAACTGAGGCTGTATCCAGATAGCAGTTCCTCTAAATCTGGACATGAAATATGACCCAAGCCACTCACCTCCCCAGTTCTTCTACATGTGGTCCCCCACTTTTTGTACCATATGGGTCTCCTGTAGGCAGATAATATCAGTTTGCATTGCTCCTATTTTCCCCAAGACTCATTTTCTTTTAGCATGTATCTTAAGCCCAATTACATTCCAGGACTGGACCCGAATGAATCACCTGCTATCTCCGTAGATTACATCACTCAGTATTAATAGCAAGGCTGATGTGTTATATTTGAACATTCTAGAAGTACCAATTATTTGAAAGACATTATGTAATAAACTTAACTGTCCCTTAAACTTCTCCACATCCTAGACCCCCCCATGCTTCCAGTCCACCTTAGACATTGTTCGCCCCCTTCTTTCTTCCCTTCCTTCCCCATCACATCCCCCTTCTGGCATGTTGCCCTCATTGCCCCTCCTCCAAACATTTATCCTATTCTAACGATTAAACAAGACAACACATAACACTGATCACACTTCCTTCTTACTGCCCAATCGTCTGCATCCCCCCAGGTCTAAAACCACCCCCATGTACCTCTCTATCTCCCCATTCTTCACAATCATTAGAGCAAAGAGCTCAAGTAACAGTACAAAGTCCCTTCCCTTCCCCCTTGGTTTGCACCTAGTAAGTGCAGAATCCCACCAACCACTCAGGTGGAAAGCAACAGGCTAAGCACCTTATTACCATGGCATCCTTTTTACTTGCATAAATGTAACAACATCACCATCGCTTGCCTGCGCCACTGCCACACCTCACCCCAGAGCCCCAGTTAGGTGTGGTGAGTGACTGCCAGCACAGCCAGCCACAGTTTTAAATGCATTTAATCACGAACACACTATAGAGCAGTATGGATTAAGAGAATGATCCATATAACATTCAACAAAATTAGCAACCATAAAATCAGTTTGCAGTATTAACAAAGTTCCTGAGTTAAAGTGGTAGTTACCATTCTTCTAGAGTCTAATAGGTACGCTAGGAACTACCAATTAGGTATTCAATGGATAGTTAGAGAAAGCTCCCCTGTGAGGGGCAGCCCTTTTAAGTGGATTGGTTCAAGAATATCCAGAGGCTTTTAAGTTTCATAGCTAGAATATGCTGTAAGTTACAGTCAGGGCCAAGCCTAGAGTGATTATCTGTCTCTGGGTGCACCCAGCTAGGACACTGAGTTGCCCAGGAGTTATGGAGTGCTGATGTATCTGGTCCCCAGAGTGCAGCTCTCTGTGATAGTTCATGGACTCACAAACAACAGTCTCCCTCGGGGCCACACAGACCACCTCCCTCTGCTGATACCCGCAGTCCCAGTTGTGGTTGGAAGGAGTGACAGTGGGCTGAAAACCTGAGACCTTCCTTCTCTCAGATGCACAGCCTACCCCAAAGCAAAGAGGGGTAGGAAGCATGTAACAATTGTTTTAAATTAAAAAGCAAAAGAGTTACTAAAGCCATTTGAGAGTGCCCCGCAGACTTCCTCGCCATCACTTCACCTTCTCACACTCTGTTCTGCAGAGCCATAATATAGATGCATAATAGAGAGACTTGAAGAGTAAACATGCCAGCTGACCATCCCAGAGATGTTGTAATGGCAACCTAAGTCATAGGTTCACACAGGACCACTTATGAAGAAGCCAGCTAGCAGGGGAGGCTTGGAGGGAAGAGCATCATCATTTGCAAACATGGACCTGTTATAGTATAGTTAATACCAGCTCCCTCATGGCAGTGTGAGATCATTAGGGCTTTCCCAACCATGCACCATTTTAACTTGAGCTCCAAGCTCCCTGATCCTATGAACATTGCTCGCTGTGCAGACAGGGAAAAAGAACACTTATATTCCAGTCTGGGTATGCCACATTCCTTCACAAGTCATGCATGATAGTAACTGAAAATAGGGAAAGGGTAGCAGCATGTCAAGTTTGGGATTTAGACTGAGCACACATGATAGACCAGTCCCCATCATAAAAATCCACAAGCGTCTACAGGTAATCTCTCACAGCATGAGTCCTGCCACAACAAGGGAAAAGAATATCCTTTCAATAGACTGGAGGCATATTCCACAACTGCGAATGTCACTGTACTACAGCATCTGCAGTGTTAATGAACTGTTCAACTTCTTGTGGTTTATTAAACAAGAAGGGGTCTCTCAGCTCTTCTAATTCACAACTTAGTGGATAGAGCAGGGCAAAGCCCCAACCCCTTCTGTGTAATTTTGCCTTGACATCAGCAAACTTCTGCCTTTGCAACTAGAGATCTTTGCTAAAATCCTGAAATATCAGGACCCTTCCTCCTTCCACCTCTATGGGGTCATGGGGTTCACCCATGCTTGCTTCTTTTCTGGGTAGCAGAGGCACATGATGAGATAATGATGGTGTCTATTACTCAGTCATAGCTTCAGACCTGTGCAATGCCCCTGCTGTATTTCAAAATTAGCTGCAGCCAGTTCAAGAGTGAGCTTTTCCATCAGCCATCATTGTACAGTCTGACCCCCTTCTTTCCCCCTCATACCTTCTGGGAAACCAGTTAACCACAGATTAGACCTCCAAGCAGGATTTTCTTGGTCCTCGTCCTCTTGCATAGTAATGATACTTTTTCCATGAGGGTTTGTCTTGGGGCGAAATCAGTTACCTTGTCCTCCAACTCGCTAATCCACTTCTCCAACCCATCAAGGCAGGCAGTACATGAAGCCGATATCTCAACAAGTCTGGTAACCACTGACTGCAGGTGCATTACTTGGGCAGTAACATTAATGAAGCCTGCCTTTACTTCTTGCTGTAGCTTGTTGATGAGAGATGGCAATGCAGCTTCTGCTCTGTCCTGAGTGTCTTTTCCCACTCTTGCTTCAGCTGCAATCACCTGGTAATGCATGCAGCCCTCCACTGCTGAACTGTTTGGTTTGGTAGCACCTTCAAATAATAAAGTTGTCCATCATTTTCCAACCTTTGTCATTGCCATCAGTAAGGTGAGCACTTTTCCAACAGAGTGTGTGTTCTGCAGCTTCTAAAATTAGATTTATGCTGTTCTTTTTTTTTCAGTGCCTTGGAGAGCCCTGCTAATGTGCGTCCACCAAGCTCTAAAGTAATATACCAAGTCCATGTTGACTGTGGCCCATTGCATCTGTGCCCACTTTGCCCAGTGTGGAAAGGCTTGTGACAGTCTCAGGCATTTGCAGATCAACAGCAAACTGCCCTTCAGCACTGGATGAAGCTGGAAGTCATCATCAGATGGAACTTGACACTGTGCATGATCAAGCACTTGAATGAGCAATACAAAGCCATTTCTGAATACTGTATCTGCTGCTGCATACTAGCTGTGACAGTATCCATGTCTCTGATAACAGACCAGTGGTGATTAGTGGATGGCCTGATCATGATTATAAGGCTTTTTGAACATGTAACACAGGCAGTGAGTGGGGACACTGCCTATATCACTCAGCCCCCCACTTCTATGGGTGCTGAGGCAGAGCTTGTTGAATGTACAGCAGGTGCTGAAGGCAGGTGGTGATGTGGGTTAGCTGTGCCTTAATGGAACAAACACTTCATGTCTTTGACTGCAATACCTGCTGAAGAATTCATAAACAGCGCATTAGCTTTATTTATCTATCTATTTATTTATGTATTTAAATTTTGGTAACCAGGTAGGCCCATTAAGACCATGCAGTCCCTTTTTCAGTGATGACCCAAGAAATAATTACAGGACAATACAATTTGACAAGTACATGGACTTATTTTGCACAAAGAAATGACCATTACAGTGCAATACTTTACAAGTACAACAACTTTACAAGTACAAGGACTTACTGTGTACAAAGAAATGACAACAGGTTTAAGGAATGCACAGAGCTAGCACAGCAAGACAGTTACATAAGTATCCTTAAGTTTACATTATACAAGGTTAAATATGGTTAATGTATATACAATTAAACACATTAGAGTGTACATATTTACAGAGCACTTGCCTAATACAATATTTTAGCATCGGATGAAATGCATGCCAGGTGGCAGAAGCTGTAAGGGAGGTAGAGAATTAGCTAAAACAGTTGCAGTGGGGTGGTTTAAGAAGTCTTACTTGATTCGAGCTACCAAGGTTTGAATGCAGTTATCTATTCTGTGAAGATAGCGACCTGTTCTGTCTCACCACTACATCGAGTTGATTTGATTATATTTAAACTTTTATTGATCATATTAAGTAGGGAGAACATTCCAGAATCTCTTGGGTTTATTCCGGCATTTAGCAGTCTGATCAATGTTTTATACTGGATTTTAAGCTCCTCCTTGTGGCTGATTAGCGTATAGCTTTCTGACTTTTTATCCTGAGCTGCACGAATGTTCAAGCATCCTTGTAGAGACTCCAGTACTACCAGAACTGGGAACTTTGGATAGTCCTCAATGGCAAAATTGATTCTTGCATAAATTTGGAGCGGAACCTACTACAATGTGTTTAATTACTTGGGTGAAGCACTAATAATTATACAATTGTCGCTGACAGATGTTATGGGGGGGCAATTACTCTGTATCATATATCTGTTTAATGAGAATTTTAATTAATGGTCTGTATACAAGGGCTTTAGAATGTGACAGTGACCTTATCTGTGAGGAAGCCATGTTTCTGAATTTTCGTTACCTTCATTGCAGCACATTCTCTTTTGTGGCCCCTTTCTCTTTTCAGATCTCCAGCTCAGGTTGGATGGAGCAACAAAAGGGATAGGAACTCTAATCTTTTTTTTTTCCCATATCTACAGTATTTACTCCAGAGAGAAGGGTATACTGTAGAATACAAAAGTGTCACGTTACTTATATTTAGCAGTCTGAGCATTGTTAACTCATTAGCATTACAAACTGTTTTCGTTACTAACACTCTTTAGCTGATGTAATAATTGTATCACGAGGTTTAACGAAATTAAAACAAATTGTAAGGTCTAGCATGTTTACTGGATCACAGGAGTGCTTCAATTAGCACTGTAATTATCACCATTAGCAGCTCTTTTAATAGCTGGTTGTATGTGAGTGAGTATACCTGCTTGCCTTTATTGTGTTGCAGTGTTGTTCATCCACCAAAAATGTCTCTGGTTCAGTGGTTACAGAGGAAGGGAGTTAAATGAAACATGTCGATCACAGAGGATATTTCACCAGCTGTTCTTTCTGAGTGCGCCAGAGTCAACATTGGAACTGCGGACAGTGTGGTCAGTGAGCTGCAGAAAGCTTCCCCCCCTACTAAATGACGGAGAACAGATTACTCATACTACAGCCCTGAGATTTGATTTGAGTTGGGGAAGTATGCCGCAACAGTAGTGTGATGAATGCTGTCCACTTTTTTAAATCGAAATATGGACAAAGCATTAATGAAAGTACAATACAGAACTTCAAAAAAGACTACACTGATAAAATAAAAGATGTGAGTGACCCGTCTTTGATTGTGCCTTCATTGCCCACCAAACCCCATGGCCGATAACCCTCTTGTTAGAAGATGTAGAGACTGACATGAAAAAAATTATCCGTAGTCTCTGAAATGAGGGTGCTGTTATAAATGTGAGGGTAGTTGCTGCTGTAGTGAATGGGGTTGTAAAAGTAAAAGGTCATAAAATGCTGACTGAATTCGGAGGGCCTATAGCAATCACAAGGCACTGGGCTTGGCAATTTCTTAACAGAATGGGATATGTGAAGCGAAAAGGCACTAAGGCAGGTCGCAAGACTCCGAGTGATTTTGGCGAGCTGAAAACAAACTTTCTCACCTGCATCAGCAAGGCAGCAGGACAGCAGCTAGTGCCACCAGACCTTGTAATTAACATAGACGAGACTGGAGTGCAACTAGTTCCATGCAGCCAGTGGATCATGGCAGAGTGTGGAGCAAGGCAAGTCGATGTAACCAGTTTGGGCGAAAAGAGACAAATTTCATTGGTGATGAGGTGCACTCTTGGTGGCGTCTTTCTATCACCTCAGGTAATTTACCAGGGAAAGACCAAAGGGTGTCTGCCTAATTATAACTTCCCACCTGAATGGAGTATAGCATTCACAGAAAATCATTGGGCAAACACAGAATCCACTCTTTTGTACATTGAAAACATTTTGACACTACACATCAGAAATGTTTGCGAGAAAAATGGACTTCCCAAAGAACAGCGTTCCATTCTAATTATGGATCGTGCCCACACCACAAAAGAGGTTCTTGAAAAGCTAGAATGCAAGCAAATAATACAAATATTTGTCCCTGCATCTTGCACCAACCTCTTGTAACAACTAGATGTTGCCATAAACAAACTCCTTCAGGATTACCTAAAGGAGGCTTTCAAAGAATGGTACGCGGCGCTTATAACTGAACAACTGAACGCTGGTTCACAGTCTGAGGACATTACAGTTGATCTAAAAATGCCATCAATTAAATCTAAACATGCTGAATGGCTTGTTCATGCCTTTAACTGCCTAAAAGACAGAAGTGAGGACTGTATCTGTGGATTTCTGCAAGCAGGCATTGTTGAGGCTCACAACACATGCCTGAATGTGGTAAGCAAACATTTTCATTCAGTATTCTTACTGTACCAGTTGTTGAAGTTATAGCCCTTATGTTTGTTTTTTTTTTTTGCAGGTTATCCACAGTGAATGTGAGACTGAGACTGTATGAGACTGAAATGGAATGACTCCCTCCCACCACACACATATCCATCTCAGATGTCTCAGCAATATACGTTTTTGAAAAGAGGACTCCCTTTTTTTGTCATTCATTTTGGCATTCTTTTTTAGTTTGCATCTAATAAAGATGGCTTTACATTTATTTTGCTATTGTTTTAATTTAACGCTTCAATACACAACGCGAATATAGCAACATTTTTTTACAAGCTAATATTTTGTGTTCTACAATATTTTATTATGTGTATCTGCTGCTTCCTTATTTGTTACATTTAAAGCCAGAGCCCAAATTAATAGAGCAATGGTTGATTTCTTAAAATACAGTTTACAATGCTGAAACAAAATTAGCTAAATTCTGGATCGAGATGTCTGCACTTCAGAGTGCCTGTATTAAAGGGTTTAACTGCTAAAAAAAAAGAAAATGAGATGAGATTAGCTTAAATGGATTAATAGAAACAAAAGATTGGGTGTAAATTAGCTAGTGCTGAATTCCTGTAACATTTGCTTTACATTATAATTCTACCCATCATAGACATGGAACCTCCATTATCTGAATATGGACCGCAGAGAGAGGAGTAGGCTTAAGGCCTGGGGATTAGGCTTTAGTTATTTTTTATTTAAATTGACACTGTCAACCTGTTTTTCATCATATTATTTCTAGTTACAAAACTACATTTTATGATTGTTTACCTTCTCCAAAATTCATTGATGTTGCTGTTTGTTTTGTCTGTCTCTTTGTTTATTAGAACCAAAATGCATGCTAATGTGTATTTATAAACAACTGTGTTTTGTTTACAATCCTGGATCTGTTCTTACTGCATACTTCTAGAGCATTAGAAACATGCCCAAACAGTGCAGTCACTCATGAGGCAGTAGCCTCCAAACTCTCACTGCCTCATGAGGGGCCAGACTGTGTTATGGGTATTCCCAAGTCCAGGAAAGATGCAGTTGGAGCTGATCAAGGAATGTAAACAAACCTGTGTTTGTGTGGTAATACCAGTATGGTGGGCAGTCTGTTTTTCACTTTTTTAAAGAAAAAAAAGAGTCAGAATCAAACTACCAGCTACATCATCAGTCTTTACAGAATATTGGCAATCATAAAATGTGTTTTTTAAACTAGGAACACTTTGAGATCTAAGGGGGTTGACAGTGTCCCTTTAAGGGTTCTTTTTTTATACTAAGTTGGATTTTGACACAATTTGTTTTTTTGGTAATTGGAGGATGGGAGGCTGGGTGGGTAGGGCAGAGTGCAGCACCTATATGGAGGGGTCGACTATATTAAAATTAAGTCCACATTATAATTTCCAAAATGGGCAGCTGTTCGCAAGGGACGGTTTACATCTCAACAAAATAGGTAAACTTTTGTTATCACAACAACTTAAAAATAGGGTTAAAAACCATTTAAACTAAATATGCAGGGGGATGTGGGAGATTTAAAATCTGGATTAACACTAAATAATTGGAAGTTCATCTTACTTAATGCAAGGAGTTTAACTAGTAAGTTCGATGAGTTACAGTTAGTGTTAAAAAATCAAAAGATACATATCTGTGCAATAGTAGAAACATGGTGGCAATCCGAGGATACCTGGGATAGACAAATCCAGGGGTATGTATTATATTACAGGGACCGGCCTCAATCCAAAGGTGGGGGGGTTGCTTTATATATTACTGAGGATATTATTGCTGAAAGTGTGGCTACAACTAGATGGCAGGATGTGGAGGCTATTTGGGTAAGGATAAGTCCACCCAGAGCATCTAAAATTAATTTGGCAGTAATATATAGGCCTCCATCTACAAGATTGAGGGATGATGATGTTATCCTAGACCTGGTAAATCAGTTAACAGTAGATGGAACAGTAATAATAGTAGGAGATTTAAACCTCCCTGGTATAGATTGGAAAGACTGGAGGGCTAGTACATCTGTAGAAACTAGATATTTAGAGGCATTTAGTCTGGGTGGCTTGGATCAACTTGTAACATCAAATACTAGACAGAATCATAAATTGAATTTAGTATTAAGTAACTCAGGAGATAACATATTAAACTGCAGGACTCACCCACCCTTGGGCTCAAGTGATCATGATATGGTGAGCTTTCAGTACTCCGGTAATCTTGGAGAAAATAAGGGGGATTACTAAAGTTCATAAATATAACACTGCTGATTTTATTCAGATGGGCCAAGAATTTGCTGCATGGGACTGGTTGGAAGATTTTCAACACTCGACAGTAGCTCATATGTGGGAGTTATTGACAGTAAAGCTAAATGGGGGTAGTTGATAAGTATGTACCAGTCAGTAACAAATATAATAAGTCAAGAAATCAAACTGCACCCTGGATGAATACAACAATTAAAAGTCTGCTCAAAACTAAAAACAAAAATTATCATGTAGCAAGAAGAATCAACTCTGAGAAAGGTTGGGAGGTATACAGGAATAGTCTTAAAATAGTAAAAAAAGCTATAGTAAGGGCTAAAAGCAATTATGAGTATGCACTAGCAACAAGGGTTGGGGATAATTATAAAGCCTTCTATGCTTACATCAACAGTAAAAAAGGTAAAACTACCACTATTGGACCTCTAAAAACCCAGGAAGGAAGTATTGTGAGTGATAATAAGGCTCTCGCAGAGGAATATAGTATATATTTTGCATCTGTCTATAGTAAAGATTCCCAGTCCCCTGTCAGTAGTGCGAAGGTTAAACAGGGAGAACTACCTTTAAGAATTGACCCAGTGGATGTCCTAACTAGATTAAGGAGGTTAAATCAGAATAAGGCGCAAGGCCCGGACGGGATCCACCCAAGGGTATTAAAGGAAATGGCACTATTATTGGTGGAGCCTATAACATACCTATACCAAGAAAGTATTAACACATGAGAGGTACCAGAGGCTTGGAGACAAGCTGTGGTTATACCTATACATAAAAAAGGTAGTAGACAGGAGGTTTCAAACTATAGGCCGATTAGTTTGACCTCGGTCATGGGAAAGATCTTGGAGGGTATAATTAAGGACTATATTGTCGACTTTATTGATAGCACTGGCAAGATTGATATGACTCAACATGGATTTACTAAGGGTAAATCATGTCAGACTAACTTGATGGAATTTTATGAAAAAGTTAGTAGGGCTATGGACAGGGGTGAATCAGTGGATGTTGTGTTCCTGGATTTTGCGAAGGCTTTTGACAAGGTAGCACATAAACAGCTTGTGGAGTCTTTGTAGGAGATTGGTCTACCCTATTGGTTACAAAAATGGGTAAGGAATTGGCTCACTGGAAGAACCCAGAGGGTTTGTTCGAAGGGAGAATTTTCTAGTTCTGCCGGAGTGACTAGCGGGTTCCCCCAGGGCTCGGTATTGGGGCCGTGTTTGTTCAATTTGTATATATCATCAATGCAAGTTGAATCAGGTGTCTGGATGTCCAAATTCGCAGACGATACTAGGATTGGGAGTACAGTTAATAACTTCGAGGATCAGGTAGTCCTCCAAAGGGCACTAAATAGATTGGAGATGTGGGCTGTTCGGAAGCAATCTATATTTAATATCGATAAGTGCAATGTTATGCATTTTGGGAAAAACAACAATAGATTTCGGTACACTCTGGGGGGGACCACGTTAAAGGTAGTCAGTGAGGAGAAGGACTTGGGGATTATGATTAGCCAAGATTTTAATTTTGGGCTCCAATGTAATACTGTGGTTAAAAAGGCTAGTGGCATAGCAAATTGTATAGCAAGACACATCAGGAGCAGGGACAGGCAGGTTGTGATGCCGCTGTACATTCTTGATAGATGCGACCGCATGTAGATGTGTCAGTTCTGGGCTCCTTATAAGAGGTGATGTTGAGTTGGTGGAGAGGTTCCAGAGGCGGCTGACAAAGAGGATTCAGGGGACAGAGGGATGAACTATGAAGAAAGGCTGCGTTGTTTGAATTTGTATCCCTTGGAATATCGTAGATTACGGGGTGATATGTGTTTGATCTACAGGGCATGGACTGACTCTAACATGTGGGATCTTTTGGGTCTGAAAAAAAGAGAACAAACTTATGATACTAGGTCTCATAGCTTTCAACTACTCAAGGAAAGATACAATACTATTAGGAGAAAATATCGGCTGAACAATAGAGTAACAGAGGTATGGAATAGCTTACCAAAGGAAATTGTTGAGAGCGGTTCCATGCATGTGTTTAAAACACAATTGGACAAGTACCTTTTAAAAAAAAGATAAATAGGTATGGGTAAGACACAACTTGCGAGCTCACGGACAATTGTCTTTATGCTCTGTATGATCTATGTAATCTATGTAATCTATGTAATGGCTCAGGGGATTAGGTTACTAACTTGGAATATTAAAGGTGGTAGAAATAATCAGAAAAAATATACGATTCTGCGTCATCTAGCCAAATTCTCCCCGCAGATAGTATTTCAGCAAGAGACCCACATTCCTGAGTCTCAAATCTCCTTATTTAAGAAAATGGGGGCAGGTCAGGCTTATGGTGTGGGGAAGAGTTCTAGAAAATTTGGAGTGGCCATTCTGATTACTAAATCACTGCCATTTTATTGAAAGAAGGAGGTAAAAGACCCTGAAGGGAGATTTTTGATCCTCTGGGGTTTCTTGGGCACTATCTAAAGTCCTAATGTGGACTTGCCATCTTTCCTTGTAAAACTAGCCTCAGCCCTGGCACCCATTTCCCATCTGCCTTGTCTTTTGGGAGAAGACTTTAATTTAGTATTCTCCAACAATATTGACAGGTCATATAGGACCCTAGTGGGCCTTTCTTCTGCACAAAGAGCTCTGGGGGATCTTGTTGATACTTCAGGGCTGGCTGACCCATGGAGGGTACTAAACCTGACCACTTTTGATTTTACTTTCTATTTGATCCCTCATAAGGTCTTTTCTGGACTGGATTATTCTCTTATTAGTAAATCCTTATTATCTTCTGTACTGGACTGCATAATACACTCTAGGGTGATTTCAGATCATCCCCCCATTCAGATAACTGTGGATTTTTCCCAGGTTGCTGCCCATCCGCACACATGGTCCTTGAATAATCTTCTTCTTAAGGACCAGGCCCTAGTGGACCATTTTCAAGGGTATATGCACTAGACTATCCAATCAAACATGAATTTTATCCCAGCTTTTGATACACTCTGGGTGGCGCTGAAAGCTACTTGGAGGGGAGAATTAATTTACGTAGCATCCCTGCGAAAAAAGAAAACTCAGTCCCAAGCTGATACTTGGCTTAGACCAATTCGGTCCATAGAGCGGTCCCTTTCCCCTACTTTGCCAGAGGCAGATCATAATAATTTAGCAAGGCTTTATACCCAGCACTCACTCTACCTGTTTGATAAAGTAGATAAAGTAACTTATGGAATGAAGGCTACTTATATTGGGCAGGGTGAAAAAGCTGGTAAATTGTTAGCAATGCGGCTAAAATAACAAAGCTCCTCCAGGTGGATTTCAGCGCTGGTACACCAAGATACAGGGAATGTTACTAGTAATGGGAAAGAAATTCTAGAAATCTTCTGACTTTATTACCAGGCTCTCTACTCCCCTTCAAATCTAGTAGCACCGGATGATCCACAAATGGTCCACTTTTTAGAGCAGACTCACCTGTCATCTCTTAAACCAGATTTTCAAGAAAAATTACATGGCCCTATCACAGAACAAGAAATTTGCCAGGCTATAGCTTCCTTACCCCTAGACAAAGCCCCTGGGCCAGATGGCTATACAGTCCTGTTTTACAAAACTTATTTCACCAACTCTGATCCCACTGCTAACTTCCTTATTTAATTTTTGATTTGTTACCCCTGCTTCTGAAAAATCTTTGAGGCTTGAATTATCTTATTACCTAAGCCTGAAAAAGACCCTCTTAAACCGCAGAATTACTGCCCCATTTCTCTCATCAATAACAATGTAAAATTATATGCGAAAATCTTTGCCACTTGATTGTCTGCAATCTGGACTACCTTAACTGGCTCAGAACAAGAAACATAGAAACATAGAAGTTGATAGCAAATAAGGACTGCAAGGCCCATCCAGTCTGCACAAGCAGGTTTCATTGCAGGTTGCAACACAAGTGACCATTTTAGGAAGCTTTATTGCCTCATCTCTGTGTCTGGAGACCCAGGGCAGGATGCAGCCCTGGTGTCCCTAGACACAGAGAAGGCTTTCAACAGGGTGGCATGGCCTTATTTATTCTTTGTTTTAAAGCAATATGGGCTCCCTGAGGATTTTATACAGAACATTCAAATGTTGTACTCCTTCCCCTCAGCCAGAGTGTCATGTAACAATGAATTGTCTGATTCTCTATGGCTTGCTGGTGGGACAAGACAAGGTTGCCCCTTGTCCACATATCTGTTTAATCTTTATATTGAGCCCTTGATACATCAGTTGCATTTGGCTGAGGGTGTCAGGTATCTCGATAGGGAATCAACAGTATACATTTTCAGCCTTTGTAGACGGCCAACTGGCATTCATCCCAGACAGAAGCCCTTGCTATTATTAATAACTTCAGTTACTTTTCTGGCTACAAATTAAACAAAAGTCAAACATTAGTTTATTCGTTGTCCCCCTCCTGTACCAAAATACAGGTGATGGAGATGGGATTACAGTGGGAACCCAGTGCACTAACATATTTGGGTATCAAAATAACCCGAGATCTGTCAAAGTGAAAGACTGTTAATCTCGATCCCTTGGTTAAGAACTTGACAGAGGACCTCCAGCAGTGGCAGGGCATGCCTCTCTCCTTTTGAGGGAGGGTAAGCACTGTCAAGATGATGGTGCTCCTTGCCTTTTGTACCCATTGACCATGTTCAATTTGCCACTCCCAGATAAGGGGTTTAAGGGATTACACTCCCTATGTACAAGATTTTTATGGGCTGTGAAACCTCCAAGGTGGGTCTATGCAAAATTGACAAGGGCCAGGACAGTGGGGGGTGCAACTACCAGACTTCTTTTTATACTATCTGGCAATTCACAGTTCCAAATATTTAAAAGGGGGGGGGTAATCTAAACTAGACACAGAATATTTACCAGGATGGCAAGCTATTGAACAGGCACTCTTTAAAAAAACACCACCTTTCCTCAAGTACATTACCTTACCTCTCCCAAACGAGTTTCTCTAAAGACCTCAAAGATACACCTGTGGGGTAGGACCTGCAAGCCCACACAGAGTTGTGTCATAAATTTGGGTTGAAGCAAGTCCAGGATCTTTCTCAACTGTTGGTAAATAATACTAATGTTTGTATAGCGGGAAGGCCAATCATAGACTCCTTCTGCCCACCACTGGCAGGGGTTGTTCTCCGGGACCTAGCCTTTGACGATAACATACTGCCACCTGCCAGACTCCAGTCCAAATTTATTTTATCTTCTAGAGAGGTTTTTAAGTTAATTCAAATATGATCATCAGTTACCAGACTCCTTGGTCCTCCTCCCTGGTCCTCTCAAACAAGGGCCTGGTTTCATCATTTGATTTCATTAGCGTCATGCCCTAAACCAGTCTCAGGGCTCTATAAAGAACTGTATTCCCAAGCAAATAAGACTGTCTCTCCAGCAGCTTTTTATTGGAAGTCAGTTTTAACCATAGATAAACCCCCAACTTTTTGACATAGTATTTGGACCAATGTCAACCACTATACCAAGCAAGATAGGCTACGCCTCCTTCAATTTTTTTTTTTGAGTTATCTATTTTGGCCCCGTCATGCTTAGGAGCTGCCTTTCCTTCGAGCTGCCATGACCCCTCAGACATACCTCCTACTATCTCCACACAAGTCACCTTACCTCATATTCACAGCCAACCTCGATATAGCCCAGCGTAACCCTGTACTGGGTGGGTCCCTCTCCTCCAAGGGGGAAGACACCAGTGGGAGGAAACTGGCACACTATTTCTTTTGGTCCTGGGAACTGCTGAGACTTTGCGTGGCCTCCGGGTGTCTTCAGAGGTGTCCTTAGGCCAGCAGCCAGCATCTGGCCAGTCTCCAGAGCAGTATTTCCATTTTCTGGTGTTTCCCCTGAAATGCTCCCTCTGCAATGCTCCCAGTCTCCACTGGGTGCCACTGCAGAGCGACCATGCATCCCTAACCCACCCCAGGGGAGGAGAGCTGTCCTATGGACTCTCGATCCTTCTCCTTCCCCTGCCAACCCCCGGCGCCCGAGTCCGCCTTGAACCCGGGTCGCCGGTGTGGTAAGAGGTAAGATGCCCACGCCAACCTCTACACCACCAGGCCAGCTACTCCTTCAATTTAATGTTTTGTGTAACTTACATTATACCCCGACCAAACTATTTCAAATGGGTAAAAATTTGTTGCTGAATTGTGATGCATGTGGAGATAAAGATGGTTTCATACTTCACAAACTGAGGACCTGTCCTAAGATTAAAGGCCTATGGCAAACAGTGCAGACTAAATTGTAAGCTATAATCCCCCTTTCCATTTATTTTACACCTGAAGCATGTTTGCTGGGGGACTACTCTAGGATACCTATAACAAAGCACAAATATTATATGGCCTTAGTGGCATCAGTTACAAAGTTACTCATTTTGTGCCATTGGAGAGATAATTGGAGTTCCTTATTCTCAGAATGGGACCAAGAATTTCTAACGGCCTTAGCAGCAGAATGAGTGGTGGCATGGTCTACTGAAGCTTGGTTTAACATTTCTAAAATGTTGGTCCCTCTTTTACTCTCAGCTTCAACAATTGTCATGCATTAATAATATTTATTGTTTCTGGTCCCATCCCTACAAGGTCCCTACCCAGAGAGCATTGTCCCTGCTCCTTGAAATCATTTTTCACCCTAAATTTAGGTAACTTCCCAGTTTAGTTCTTTATGGTCCTGCATGGGGGTTGGGGTGAGGGTCATGGAGGGAGTATTATATGGGTTCCTTTCTCTTTTCATTTTATTATTCAGTGTCTAACTGTACCTATTAGTCATTGTAGGTATTTGAAACTTGTATATGTAGCATTGTTCATGACTTTATGTTACATTTTGTACTTTTGGAAAATGAATAAAGCATATTAAATTGCAAAAAAAAAAAGAAGAGTGCAGACAGGTGCAGACAGGTGCAGCAAGCACTGCAGCCCCTAGTTTGAGGAACTTAGGTTCTAAAGTGTTGTGACCAGGGGAGCTTTCTTCTTTGAGTTTTGATAATAACTTGTGCACTTCCCTTGTAGTTGTGAGCTTTAAGTGGAAGGCAGGGCAAGAGCCAAGAGCGTCATGGGACAGGGTAGGGATGGAGAACTCAGGGGTAGGTGCAAGGTGAGCCATACACATATCAAGGTCAGTGAAAAATTGATTGAGCGCTTCTACAATAGAAGGAGGATCTTATAACAGATCACCCCCTGACAGAATGGAACTGGGACATTGGCTCAATTTGCCTTTGATTAATGAATTAATTAATTATTTTGACTCCAGAATTCCTTTGGCTTGCAGAGGTTATCAGTTTGCAGGGTATGGTAATAGGAATGCTTAGCACCCTGGATCCTGATTTTGCACTGGTTTCTCAGCTGGCGATAAGATAAGCAGTCTGCACGTTGGAGGCTGTTTGTAGGATTTCCAGGCAGCATTGTGCTTTTTCATAAGGGGCCTAATTTTAGTACAATGCCAAGGGGCTTTGATGCCCTTGGATCTGTGCCTAGTTAGAGGGGTGTGTCAGCTGACAATGGCCATTAATGTTGCAATAAAATAATCTAGGGCCCGGTCCATGGTGGGGAGGTGAACAAGGGTGCTCCACTCAGCATTACTAATCGACATTAAAAACTCATCCTAGAAGCATAGAAACATAGACTTTGATGGCAGATAAGGATCACTTGGCCCACCCAGTCTGCCCATTTCCCTACCTATTGGATAAGCTGCAGATTCTAGTTAACCAACAGCCTACTTCCTGCAACTCCCCACTATAATTGCCTTATGTCTGTCCCATGCAAGTTTGAATTCCCCCACTGTTTTAGACCCCACAACCTCTCCAGGGAAGTGGTTCCATGTATCCACCACTCTCTCCGTGAAAAGGAATTTCCTCACATTACCCCTGAGCCGTCCCCCCTCTAACTTTAAATTGTACCCCCTTGTTCTTACACATCTCTTTTTCTGAAAGATGCTACCCTCCTGGACTTTGTTGATTCCCTTGAGGTACTTAAAAGTTTCTATCATGTCCCCCTTGGCCCTCCTTTCATCAAGGGTATACATATTAAGCTCTCTCAGTCTCTCTTCATATGGTTTCTGATGTAGACCCTGCACCATTTTAGTTGTCCTCCTCTGGACTGCTTCCATCCTGTCTATGTCCTTGCATAGATGAGGTCTCCAAAACTGCACGCAGTACTCCAGATGGGGTCTCACCAACTGTCTGTATCCTGGTTAAACTGTGTCATGTTCCAGGATTCCTGGATTATGGGCAGGGGGGCAACAAAGTTGTTACGCCATACACAGTAGACAGGAGAGTGACTGCTAACGCAGTCTGGCAATAAACCAGCTGACTTGATCCTATGAGGGTAGTTAGATACAATACAATCTATTAGCATCTATTTTGTGCTTCGAAGTAGCCCCACATATTTGCATTTTATTATGCTTGTACCTGGCATATTCAGCATAGTACAGCACAGCACAGTTTTCCTGTTTATTTAATTCTTACCTTGATCTGCTTGCTCTGCTCCTTCGCCTGCAAGGGAGTCCTCTCCCACATGCGCAGTCACATAATCACCAGTCCAGTGCTGCATGCAATATGAAATATAACAAATGAAATGGGATCTTGGTTTATTTTTTTCTCTGGCACACAGCGCACAGCACAAGATGCAGTATTTCGGTGTTGAACCACTTCACTACTACAAACTTTGTAGCCTGGCAACCACACAGTGCTGATCCATTCATTCATTCACAAAAAGCTGAGGTGTCCATGTCACTAACCCAAACTGTGTTGCCCAACAACCACACAGTGCTGATCGTGAGTGACATACAGTAATCCTGTGAATCCTGTTAATGTCGCTAATTAACAGAATTCACAGCAATTACTGTAAGCACCAGTAGGAATCTGAAACTGCAATTAAAGTAAGTACCTTGCTGAAGCCACTTGAACACCTTTAATCACTCATAAGCACCATTTGGAACCTGAAGCTTGACTGAACCTCAGGTGCAGTTCTGTCCTGAACATCCAGTTTCTCGGAGAGAATGTCTGTTCAAGTGGCTTCAGCAAGGAAAGGGGGTAAAACAGGATCTTGCTGTGATGCAGGACATTACTCCAGCAGTGCTTAGTGATAGTGCTAGAGTTTCTTTGAAAACAGCAGACACTGTATTACAAGAGATCCATAGTGCATCCCCCCCCCAAATGAAGATGGTCAGAATACACACACACACCACACCTCTGAGCTTTGCTATGAATTGGAACAGTATGCAGCTACTAAAGGAGTCATGAACACAGGTACTACAGCTCCAAGTACAGAAAACTCATCAATTAATCCACAATCTGAAAATGTAAATTGGACTACCTGAACAAGTTAAAAAGTGTTACTTATCCTGACTTGCTCACACCCCAGATACTTACCAAGGTCTGTGGCAGACCAACTCTTTTGATAGAAGAAGTCGAGTCAGAAATTAAACTAATCATTCAGAGTCTCCTGCAGTGAACAATGGCTGAGTCAGGAGCAAGGCAGATAGAGGTAACCGGTATCGGCGATAAACACCAGGTTTCCCTAGTAATGGAGTGTACACTCTCTGGGGATTACCTTTCCTCACAGCTGATGATTTACCAGGGGAAAGAAAACACAGCCAATCTCCCACCCTTTATATTTCTGCCCAAACGGAGCATTATACAGAGGGAAAATCATTGGGCAAATCAGGACACTATGCTGGCTTACATTGACAATGTCCTGAAGCCATAGATCAAAAATGTAATTGAAAAAAATCTCTCCCTCGTGAACAACAGTGTATCCTTGTCATGGACCTTTACCGCGCTCATACTACACCAGCTGTCCTGGAGAAGCTGGAAGAGAAGGCCATTATCCCTGTGTTTGTACCAGCCTCCTGCACAGATCGCCTGCAGCCACTAGATGTGGCTGCAAACAAACTTTTTTTTTAAATTTCCTTAAGACATGCTTTACAGAATGATATACCGGCAAGATCACTGACCAAATAAATGCTGACTGTCAGTGTGCTGACATTAAGGAGGACCTGAGGATGTCATCAATAAAAGCAAAGCATGTTGAGTGACTAGTTACAGCTTTTGAACAGTTAACAGAGTGTAGAGAAGACTGTCTGCATCAATTTGCTGAAGCAGGTATTACAGAGGCACATTCTCAGTGCCTGAATTTGGTAAGCTAATTATTAACATTTTTAGTAAAAGTTTTTGCCTTTTTGTTCAGCTGTAATTGTGTATTTCTTTCAACAGGAAACTCAGGAATCTCAGAAATGAATGGTGACGTAGACCACACCAAGCAACAGAAGAGCCTCTGCCAGTCACATATCATGGATCGCCAAATTTTTCTTTTCTTGTGTTTTTTGTGTTGCGTTACCTTTTTTTAAATACTACTAAAATAAATGTCAGGTTTTAAATATAATCCTGTCTCATTAATTTTGCAGGTTACTGTGACTCGTGAACATAGCAAGAATACTTTTGCAGCAATTATAATTGATTCTACAGTATATTTCCAGCATTCTGCAGTCTACAGATTTTGGGATTGCCACCATGCTGGAACCATGATATAAGCAGGACCTGTCATCAGTACTTGAGGGTGAGCATGATCAGGTCTAAAATCTAATAGATCAGCTAATAAGACAGATACATGGGGCACAAAAGTTAAAGTCACAGTTATGGAGTCACTTGATGAAGATCTAGTGGGAGGATACCATCTGTAAGAGCTCCGACCTGACCACCAACTTAAAACTATTACTTAATATATAAAAGAATTACATGGTTCCTACTTTGGGTATTAGTGGGTACTGGAATGGACACTGCAAAATACGGCATGGATTTTGAGGAGTTCAGTAGCTCTGACTCCATGAAACAGCCACTCAAAAAATGTGGTTCAACTTGCTGTAGGCTGCATCTTCCCAGGGATACCCAGGCATAGCGGAACAACTCACCCAACTTTTGGAAGAGATGGCATCCCTGTGGACAACAGTCACAGATGCAATGGTAGTGTAAAAAGACATCAGAGGCAATGTGGCTACAAACACTACAATAATTTCGGCTATGGAAGCCCGCATCTTGTGCCTGAAGGACACACTCAAAAGTGAACGGCAGGAGAGCATAAGGAATACTAGACACACCATGAAGCTAGAAGACCACATGGAGTATCAGGATAACTACTCCAGGCATAACAACCTATTGGTACTTGGGATACCAGAGAGGATGGAGGCAAATGATCCAGAGGGACTTGCTAGTAATATGCTTATAGAACTGTTCAGACCACCACCAAGTAAGTAGAGCAACCTAATAAAGCTGGCGCACTGCAGCTTGGCACCTTACCTTGGACTGAAAGACAGACCTCAAGTTTTTATTATCCGCTTCCTCGGTTTTCAAGAAAAGTCTATGGCCAGCAGCAAGCACATTCCTCCAACTTACTAACACTCCAGAGCCACCAGATTAGACTTTTCAATGGTGTTAGCCCTGGAGTGAGAGAGCAGCAGGATGAGTTCCTCAATGTCAAGGCAGGACTGCTCAAGGCAAACGTCTGTTTCCACCTTATGTGCCCAACCCACTTGAAGGTTTTGTTGAAATCAGGCCCCAAGACCTTCCTAACCCCTGAAATGGCAGAGAAAGTGCTGGTTATTGACTTTCCAACTGTATTCCCTTACTGGAGGCCAACTCGACCTGCTAAACATTTAATGGGACCTAGTAATCAGTGCCTCCTTCTCCTGTGAACTGCTTCTCCCCCTATCATTAGAGGCAAGTTTGTAATAGTCCAACAGACCTCGCCAACATCACTGAAATGTGGGGCCTTAGAATATCCGAGAGGTTCCATACATGCATGACTGTATGACTTCCCCCTGCATTCTGTGATTGTTCAATGAGGGGAGCACCTGCACGAGAACTCAGCTATGCAAACATTCCTGATAAAGTATGGGGAGATGTCTGACTTACACGAATGTGTGAATTAGCCAATACAGCACTTGAGGTTAAACTTTACCCACCATGTACTGGTGATCCCTTCTCACAACACACGAGCATCCTCAGAATATTGAGAGTACTCCATAATAACCATGAATATCTTATGCAGTAACCAGGTGGGGGAGTGGGAGAAAGATTAAAAGGGACAGCATGAAAGATACATTGTACAGTTTGGTGAATGTAAACAGGAACTGATAGGCCACTGCACTGTCCTGAACTGAGGCCTAGCCTACAATATTCCAATCCATTACCCACCCCTCTGATTCAAATCTAATTAAATGACCACTGGGAAAAATTATGAACAGGTTGCCTGCTTATCAAGATACACAACCATTAAAGAAAAGGTCCCCTCAGCCTTGATTTGTTTACCTGTGTAGTTTACAGGCATGAAGAATGATTGCCTCTATTGACTCCTCCTAATTTCATCTGGATTTAAATATACATTAAGTTACTTAAATCTGGTATGAAAACCTGCTTGACTCCATTGCAGAGGTCATAGCCCGACTCATGTAAGGCATCCTGGGATTTTATGATGCTTTAAAGCTAAAGCTTGTAGTAGTTCTACTGTATCAGTCAGTGCTGTTGATGTCCTCTACAGTCCCTATGTTCCTGACTTGTGCTGGCCATCAAACTTTTCAAGTTACAGTAAGTAACTTGCTGTTTTCTGTAGTTTAAAGTGTATCTGAGGTGGAAGAAAATGCTTTTAGAGAAGGTTTGTGTTTACAAAGTTTAATTTCTGCTTTGAAGAATGGTTTTGTGCTACAGGTTCTGATTTTGCAGACTAAGCATGCAGTCTCTTTGCTCTTATACTTTTATTTTTCTTGTGTGGGCTAACAAACAAGGTTGATGGCCAGCATGAGACAAGAACATAGGGACTGCAGAGGATATCAACAGCACTGACTGACACAGTAGAACTGCAGACTTTATCCCTAAAGCATCATCAAATCCCATTATGCTGTACATGAATTAGGTCATGACTTTTGCAATGGCATTAAGCAGGTTCTTAAACCAGACTTTAGTAACTTCATCTACATTTAAATCCTGATGGAATTAGGAGGGTGTAATAGAGGCAATCATTGTTCATGCCTACAAACTACACAAGTATACAGAAAAAAAGGGCTGAGGGTACCGTTTTTTTAATGGCTGAGAGCCTTTAACTGTACTGCCCAAATCACCTCTCTGTGAGGGGAGGACTGGTGATGAATTTACTGGGGTCAGACTCCCGGGGGTTTATACCCAACTAATACCAATGTCATCCACAATGGGGTAGCACCCTTGCCAGCTGAGCAACAACAGAGGATCAGCTTATACATAGTTTATTTGCCATACATCTTGCATGCTTTACATATGTTGTGTTAATATGATGGTTCTACAAACTCACCAAAGTAATGAAGTTATGTTGCAGGATATGTTGCAGTTTCATTGATTTATGTTACAGGTTAAATTATGAAACATTGGCAGGTCTAGTCTCGAGCTCAAGGGATGGTGACCTTTGCTTGAAGGATCATGGACCGACGCAAACAGGAAAGTAGGGCACTTTGGTATGTTTGAGTATCTCATTACGTATTAAATATCTATACACAGACTGTTAAATGACAGAAAAAACAACTGTCATGCTACCAGGAATACAGTATTAATGGAGACACATAAAGAATATGTCTGACAATCTGATCACACTATTAACATGGAATGTTAAGGGATTACAAGTGGGCAATAAGTGACAAGTGTTTTAATACTTCAAAAGAAAAAAAGCACAAGTCATCTTCTAGCTTGAGACCCACCTTAAGGAGTCAGAGTCTGACATGTTAAGATGCTTATGGGACAGGGCATCTGTTTGGACCAGGACTAGCAACCAAAAGGGAGGGATTAGTGTATTAATCCCACAGGTCATTAGGATTTCAACACCACTCCATGTGGAGACATGAACTGGACACAATTTTGATTGCTGCTGGGGAAATTAAGCACACCAAGATTGCCTTTATTAATATTTAATGATATAACATGGACAACCCAGACTTATTTACAGAACTTAATGGTCTCCTTGTTAACTATCTGGACTATACCATGATCACTGGCAGGAACTTAAACATAGATATGGACCAGCCAAGGATAGCACAAACCCAGCAAGGTCAAGAGCACATGCCTCAAGAATCTCTGATAGAGTGATACATGAGCACAACATAGTACACACAGCAAATTGATGCCTGCATTCATACCAAGAGTCCACCTACACATTTCAATCAGCTGTGCACCACTTGAACTCATGTACTGACTACTGACTTGTGCCAGAGACTACTGTATCAAAGTAGTGAATGTTCACATTTTGATAATGACTCCATGTTGGAGGCTTAATAACTTTCTGCTCAAACATAAGCAAAAACAAAAGAACAAATAACGGAGTTCATTCAAGAATTCATGAGGCAAAATAATCCAGCGGACACATCTGGATCCTGACATGGGAGACCTTGATGTGCATTCCATGGAGTAAATCAATATCCCTCAGCTCCTTCAGGAAGAAAACAGCCAAAGAGAAACTGATCAAGTTGTTGGAAGCCATCAAAGAAGTATAAAAGAGGCTAGATGTCGCAATACAGATGCATTACAGACAGAGTGGATGGAAACAAGGGCCAAATATAATGAAGAACTGAGGGAGTCAACAGAATTCCTCTATAGGAAAATGAAGTTGAACTACGGTCAGTTTGACCTCTGTGGTAGGGAACGTGATGGAATCACTTCTGAAGGAAAGAATTGTTGAGTACCTAGACACCAGTGGGGCACAGGACCCAAGGCAGCATGGGTTCACAGCGGGAAGGTCATGTCAGATGAATCTAATCGATTTCTTTGACTAGGTGACCAAAGTAGTAGACCAGGGAGGGGCTGTGGACATGGCCTACCTAGACTTAAACAAGGCATTTCACACAGTCCCACACAAAAGATCAATAAACACATTAGCCAGCCTGGGAGTTGGTCCCAGGGTGGTAGCCTGGGTAAAACATTGACTGGACAACAGGACACAGAAGGTAATAGTAAATAGAGTCCACTTTGAAGAAAGGGGGGTTACTAGTGGGGTACCGCAAGGTTCAGTACTGGGTCAAGTCCTTTTTAATGTCTTTATAAGTGACATTGCAGAGGGACTGGAAGGAAAAGTATGCCTCTTTGCAGATGACACAAAGCTCTTCAACAGGGTTTATACACAAGGAGGCACGGAAAGGATGAAAAGGGACTTGGCAAGGTTGGAGGAATGGTCAGAAATATGGCAGCTTGGATTCAATGCAAAGAAGCGTAAAATAATGCACCTGTGAAACAAAAACCCAGGGGAAGAGTACACAATGGGGGGGGTGGTAACAACAACAAAAATGGAAAGGGACCTGGGATAATCATATCAGATGACCTTAAGGTTAGCAAGCTATGTGAGAAGGCAGTAGGGAGGGCTGGGGGATACTGGGATGTATAGGGGGAGGCATCACCAGTAGAAACAGGAAGTTGTTATCCCTCTGTACAGACAGTTGGTGAGACCACATCTGGAGTACTGCAATCAATTCTGGATTCCCCATCTCTGCAAGGACATAGACAGGACTGAGGCAGTCCAGAGGAGGGCAACTAGAATGGTGCAGGATGTGCAAGAGAAGCCATACAAGGAGAGACTAAAGTAGCTTAATATGTATACCCTTGAGGAAAGGAGGAAGAGGGGGGACATGATAGAAACTTTTAGGTACCTCAGTGGAATCAACAAAGTCCAAGAGGGTAGCATCTTTCAGAAAAAGAGATGTGTAAGAATAAGGGGACACAATTTGAAGATAGAGGGGGGACGGCTCAGGGGCAATGTGAAGAAGTATTTTTTCACAGAGAGGGTGGTGGATGCATGGAACAGCCTTCCTGAGGAGGTTGTGGGGTCTAAAACTGTGGGAGAATTCAATAATGCATGAGACAGACATAAGACAATTCTTGTGGGGGTAGGAAGAAATAGGTTGTTGGTTAGCTAGGATCTGCAGCTTATCCAGTAGGTAGGAAAATGGGCAGACTAGGTGGGCCAAGCAGTCCTTATCTGCTGTCAAAGTCTGTGTTTTATGTATGGATCCAGCAGCCCTAAGTTAAGCAAGATCTTAGCACTATGCCTCATAAAGGAACAAGCAAAGGCAAACATTGCGGTCATCAAGAAAAACAACTCCCAAGACTTGATCATGAACCAGAAGAAAATTAACTTCACTTTCTCAGAATTTTACCAAAACCTCCTTTACATACAGTAGCTCAGCAGCCACCTCAGGCAATACTCAACTCGAATCCCTTCTGGCAGGATTACAAATACCTACCTTTTCCAAAGATGAAGCCTCGTCCATTGAGCAGGAGCTTTCCCGTGGCAGAAGTGAAAGCAGCTCCTAAATTATTGTAATCCCCAGAGGGAAGGTCCCCAACAGTGATAGTTATATACTTGATTTCTACTGTTACGTGACATCCCTGCACCCTAATTGATACCCTAGAGGTACACCATAGACAGCTAGCATTTATGTATATGTTATACTAATACATAAGGCTAAGGACAGCTACCGTACAAGAATAGATGTCAGGATATGTATGCACATGATTGCTATACGCTTTATTTCCTAATATACACAAGTATTTTTCACTTACAGGATGTTAGGACACTTGTGTCCTTGTAGTGTCATGATATATGAGTCAGCATTGCCATCTTCTGATGATTTGTATTACTATACTGCCATGTACGCAAACTGTGCTTTCTTTGTTTCCACAAAGTGATGACTATAACAAAATTGTATAATGTTATCTAGAACTGTGGAGCCACCTCTAATTTAGTCAATAGGGCTCATCTCTGTAACTAGAAATGTTTCTGTCTTACAGTAACTATGGTAACTATCTTAGGTATATAATGTAAGACATTACGTCTTCTAACTCGGAGACCTGGAGATTCCTCGAGGTATAGGGAACGCTTAGCATTGGCTCCCAGTTCCTAATGGTAAGAACTGCTTAGGGCAACTGTGATTTTCCTTTTGGTAGTAATAAACAAGATGTATTACTCTTATGCAACGTGTTTGTGATTCCTTGCATTCCCATTATTGCCAAGAACCTGAGAGTGAGGGTTTAGACCTCCTGACAATTGGTGACTTCGTGCAGGCAATATTTGATGTTTGCAACATTTTCACTCATTGCTACTACTTTCCCTTTCTAACGGGGACAGACAGTGTGCACACCCGCATCACCTCTCCTATTTTTCACCCACTTTGTAACTACTTGCAAAGTCTGGCTGCTTACTGGGTGTGGTCGATGCCAACTCACCTCACCCCATGGCAGTTTTGAATTGCAAGCTTACAAGTGCACAGTAGCCCACCTGTGAATTAGAGCACCTGTTGTGGATCGATACACAGCACAGCGCCTTTTCACAGTTTGATTTTATGTTCCCTCCCACTAAATGGCCACTGTATCAAATATCTGCGCAGACTTGAGACTCAATGTCTCAAACTTCCTTGCTTCCCATGGAGGATGGGCTGACTTCGCACGGGACGCAAGTCAGTCCAACAACCCCGTACTGGGCATTTCAACCCAGTACTCAGAGATGAGACAAAGCCAGAAAGCGTGAAGCTAAAGGGCTGTTGGTCATTGCTCTCTATGCTGCTCTAGAAGCCTCTGAAACGAGGTTTCAAACCCTTGATCTGCAGGTCTCATTTCTCAAGCAGGAGATGGGACTGTAGGTAACTGAATGTTTGAAAAGAGAGCAGGAGTTGGAGTCTGAGCTCCAAACTCTGCACAATGAAAATGATTCACTTTTGCATCATTCTGTTGAGGAAAATGAGCAGAAAGTTTGCATATTGAAGCAGGAATGTGAAAGTTTGAAACAGGATAAGGGGCAGTCATTGCAAATGAATGATCTATTAAGTAGAACTAATGACCAGATCCGTGATGAGTTGGAAGAGCTCCAGGATGAGATGAACCAGGTATGTAATGATTTAGGTGTAGCTACTAGGGACAATCGCGAATTGAGTGCCACGTATAGAGTGTTACAGAAGCAGTTACAGGATGATGTGGATCAGAATGTTGCAAAAGTTAGTCATGAAGAATGTGAATGCAAAATGACGAAACTGCACAATCAGCGAGAGGTACTGGCTGGTCACATCAAAGCGATGGGTGGCGTAGCCCCCATCCTGACGACGTCATCTGAGGAGGAGGAGGAGGAGTCAGATGATGATATTTCTCAGTACAACACCCAGTCACATGCCTACTATGACCCAGTGACCCCACCCCACCATCCACAACATGGCAGACCCCCGTCACACGACACCACATCCCTACATCATTAAGGGCATACCGACCATCATGGGCGATGCCAACATGGTGACCCCCATGATGGGGGGAAGCAGGCCCAGTCCTAGTCCCAAAGGCACCACCAATCACTGCTATTTCTGTGGACGACAGGGAAGAGATAGAAAAAAATGACTGATGATGCCTTAGGCACTGTGACCCTTCCCGAGAGGAGCAAACAGACTCTCTGAATGCAGATTAAGCAGCTGCCACAGGAGGCTGCTACTCGGGAAGGAATGGTTTGGACTGTGGCTGAAACCACAGCTCAGGCAGTCCTGCAGCACACCTGAGACAATCTACCTCTGAACGATCATCCCAGAAATCCCCTACAAATGGTCCACTCTGTTCAGCAGATAGCTGACAGCATTGGTCGGATGAGCCCGTCCGACAACCTCAGTTGCCATTAGGAAAAGGTGCATTCTAAATGTGAAATGCTTAGTCTCATTGCAGACTACCAAGTCCAGATCCTATGCCAGACCATTGATCCCGGCCTATGAGCAAAACTCCCTGATGCTATCCGACAGGATAACCATGCCACCTTTGACGAAGTTGTAGCTGAACTCATTACCGCACATAACCCAGGTGTGGTAGGAGTGATGCTTGCATACTCTGTGAAACAGAATGCAAAGGAAAGTCCAGTGACCTTCCACCACAAACTTCAGATGGCCTACCGAGCAGGAAAGAATCTTGCAGGAGAAGCCGTGGATGCGGACCTTATTGAGTACAAGACCTTGTTCCTTCGGAACATGATCCCTGCAGTGCGAGAGAAGGTAGAGCCAACCACTAATCCCAACACGGAGATCTTTGCTGATATTCTTTGGAAAACGGAGACAGTTTATCAACTCCACATCCGTGACTCAAGCTCCGTCTCCAAGAAGGTAGCCACTGAGGAATCCATCCCGGAGGCCACAATGCACTACACAGTGGAGGGGCAGGCCCAAGAGAAACAGCCCCTCCCCACAGACAGTCAACAACCCCAGTAGGCCCAACAACAATCCTGGGGTGGGAACGGGAACTACCAAAAAAACAAGAAACACCAGAAAAATAAGGGTAAACAACAGAGACCAGGACCTTCGTATAGGGAAATAGCCGATGAGACTCAAAGCCTCCGAGACCTTCTCAGGCAAGTGCGCTCCATAGCGGACGTTGTCCCAGTTCAGGCCCTTGCTGCAGTACAACCAGGAGGGCAGGCCTCCACAGGCCATGGGGATACTGGAAATCCAGGCTCTCAGGCCCCTACAGGCCTGAACCGGGAAGCGGCTCCCTATATACCGGTACCTACATTACTGTTTGAAACCCTGTTATGTCATACCACTGTTATTGTTATTATATTCCTGTTACTATGCCATTTTCTGTTTATCGTAATCTGTGTATGTCTGAAAAGGAGCCTTTGGAAATTAGTCTATGACTCAAAGGATTGTAATTCCAATCTGTACAATAAATAAATAAAAAATATAGCATCAGTACAGCATGGTGAAATGGTTCACAGGAACCAGGCCCAAATGCTCTTCCAAGAGCTTCCCCATGTCTGTACTAGTATGGATTGACAATTACAGGCCCCAGTCCACATTGTAAACAAGCTAGTCTTGGATACAAATGGAAGGACCTGTACAGAGGCTGAGGTCAGGGCCGTATACTTACATTATTGCTGGTTACAGGTGCTGCAGTGTCTGTACTGCATGATGACAACCCAGCCACATCACCTTGAGCCACTGGATGGAAGACCAATATGTATGGTGTAGACAGAACTAGGCTACCTGCGTACTGCTCCCTGCCACTACCTGTGACACTGGGACACCTGAAGACGTATCATACATTTCAGCTGATGGTACTGCATGATCACCCTAGTATTATCGGAATTGACTTCTTGGAACCACATGGCTGTGTGGTAGACCTGGCCCAACATGTTGTTGATACAGATTCAGGGGCAGTACCACACTGTCATGATTCCTGACTCACATGTGGTTGCAACAATAGCCACCAATGACACAAAGTATGACGTCATAGATTTGTTTAAGAACCACAAGCTTTTCCCAAAGCTCCTTCCCACCCTACAAAGGCATCTAGAGGAATTTGCCACCAACAAGCATGATTATGGCAAGATGCACACTGTCATTGAGGTGACAGGCCCAGCCCATAAGAGGCAAAGGCAATACCCTTTTCCATCTGAGGCCTTGCCTTCTCTTAGGGAAACAATCAAATCACTTTTCAAGCAAGGTGTAATCAGGACATGTGTTTCCACTGCAAATTCCCCAGTATGGCCTGTGAAAAAACCCACAGGCACATGGAGACTTACAATTGACTACAGGAGACTAAACCAGGTCACCCCTAGTTGTGCCCCAATGGTGGCATCAGCACCAGACGTGCTATGACTACTGACCCCTGCCAACAATGGTTTAGTGCCCTGGAAATTTCCAATGGTTTCTGGTCATTGCCATTGACCCTCAAGAGTCAATATAAGTTTGCCTTCACCTTTGAGGGTAGGCAGTACATGTGGACCTGCTTACCACAGGGGTTCCATAACAGCCCTTCCCTGTTCCATCTGCACATGATGGATGCTCTTGAGGGTTTCTCTACACCCCAGTGCCTCTTTCAGTATGTGGACGACCTGTTGCTGGCAACAACCATGCAGGAACAACTTCTGGATCTCTTGGACAAATTGCTGACCCTCATTCAGAGGGCAGGCCTCAAATGTAACCCAGCAAAAACACAACTGTGCCAGAAAGAGAAACTCTTTCTTGGTCTGAGGAAAACAAACATAGGCAGAAGCCCTACCTGGAAGAAGATAAAGGGATTACAGGACTTGCCACTCCCCACCAGTGTGACCACCCTTATTTTCTAGGTATGGTAAATTATTCCAGAGATTTAATTTGTGATTTTGCTCAGAAGGCAGCCCCTCTGTATGAACTACTGAAAATGGATGTTCCCTGGACTTGGGGCCCCATGCATACCCAAGCTGTGACATCACTGAAGCAGGCCCTGGCCTCAGCTCCAGCTCTGGTCAACCCCAATCCAGCCCTGCCATTCCATCTGGAATCTGCCACCTCTGACATTGCAATGTCTGCAGTGTTGGCCCAGAAGGTCAATGGCACCCTAAGACCCATTTCATATGCATCACAGCTCTTGACCCCAGTGGAACAGAAGTACAGTCTTTGTGAAAGGAACCTTCTGGCTACCTACTGGGCTGTCAAGCACTTTTTGTATATCATTGGTCATTCCCCTCTCATCATCAGTACAAACCACACCCCAACAACCTTCCTACTTTCAGACAGAGTAAAGGATGGATCAGTCTCTAATACCAGACTGACACACTGGTCCCTCCTTCTCCAGGATAGGGACATCAAGGTTCACCCAACCAAAATGCCATCCATGCTGGCACATGGCCTCCTTTTCCAAGGAGAACCACATGACTGTACACTGCAGCCAGCTGATCTACCAGATCCAGGCCCTTTCCTTCCTTCTACACCACAACTACTTGAGAACACCTCATTGTGTTGCATTTTCACAGACATATCAGCCTCCTATTATAAGGGAGAACAAATAGCAGAAATGGGTATTTTCGTGATTTACCCTTTTGGTAACATCGTTAAAATTTCCAAATACTGCAGTGTAGCATTCATCACAATATGCAGAAATGGCAGTTGTGGCCTGTGTCCCTCGAGTTCATCCAGCATGGAACCGGGCATGCCATCGTTTTTACAGTCTCTAACTGGGTTTGTTGTTCTCTTACAGAATTTCTCCCTTTCTGGCAGAAAAATTCCTTTACCTCTTCTGACAGCACCCCAGTGAAACTCAAGGAACTGGTAATATACATTCATTCACTGGCACAGAAATTTGCACACAGACTGTATGTACACAAGGTTAAGGCCCACTCCATACATGACCCCAATCATGCCTTCAATGACACAGCTGGCACCCTTCATAAAGAAGGGGCCTGGGGGGGACATCTGGATGATGGACCATCCAGAAGCCAGGGCAGCTGTGCACATTAAATTGAAGACCATCAGTATCCTGATAGTATAATACCCTGGTAAACCAAATCCACATGGAAATGTAGAAATAAAAGACAGATGGATCAGGGAGATTGACTTAATGTAGATGCTACAGGATGGGACAGGAAAAAACTCTGAACCTTGTCTAGACAGATCACATCACTAATCAACTTGAAAACACGGCAATTTAAAATATTAGAGAATATTTACTACACCCCTAGAAAACTACACAGCATGAAGAAGACTCCCACATCTAAGTGCTACAAATGTGATCACCCAGAAGGAACACTGATTCATCTATTATGGCAATGTCCACTCATACAAACATTTTATCAAGAGATAAAATCTAAACTTAACACACTCCTAGGATATGAGAGTTTATTCGAGCCAGATTTAAGTGTTGCTGGCAATGTGGGGCACTTCCTGATCACAGTGAGCAGATAAAATGGCATGTACCTGGTAGCAAACATGTACAAAAGGCAAATTCTGCACCTCTGGTTAGATGCATGCCCACCCACATATAGAAAATGGTTACTGGATGCAATGGAATGCCTTACACTGGAATGCCAAGTCCACAATAGAATGCCCTGCCAGCCTACCTGAAGACATTTATGGATGTAGAAGCCCTCATCATGATATCTGAGGGACAACTTGATCAAATATCCTCCTTCTTACTGATATAGGGGCTCATGGTTCAAATACAAAAATTAAAGTGACAAAAAAGTCACAGTTATGTAAGGCACAATGTGAAAGTGATAAGACATCAGGTGTTGCATAAACGACCTGATAAAAGATGCAAGACAACAGAAAAAACAACCACAAAACAACTTTGAGATGCTTTGCGCATGGCCCAATGCAACATCTGCTTACTAATGTAATAAAATATCTCTGGTTGCTACCTGACGTGGTACTCATGTACCTATATTATGACTACTGTGATCTACCTATTAACAAGCATGTACCACCAGTAAATGCCTGTAACACTGGTTGCTTTTTTCATCTAAGCGTTATGTACTGTACTGTTTGTTTGCTGTGATGCATTGCTCTCTTGACGAGGTGACTTTGTAAATAAGTCTATGACTCAAAGGTCTGTAAACCGATGATCTAATAAATAAACACAACAGGTTGTTAACAAATATTCTCTCCCTTACAGCAGTATGTATGTCTTAGATATACTAGGAACTCATGTATACTAAACATATCCAGTACATTTACTACTATTCAATCTAAGTAAGAAATTTATCAAAGCCAGGCCTGGTTGGCCAACTGGGATGAGTGATGTATCATAGAAGTCTGCAAATGAATTTGTGTTAAATGTTATGTTTCTATGAAGATCGTGCATTCATTAAAGTGGATTTCTTGTATACCAACCCCACTTGACAGCATCTGAAACAATATGGAGCAACAGCATGGACAAATTGCATGGCCCATATCCCCTTCCTGACTATACCTAGAGGCTGTGGGGTGTACAGCCTGAAAGCTCTTTATGAACTTTTTATGGTCACCGACAGTCTCTGGGGGCAGCTCATGCCTATCCTAGTCAGTGGGTGTTTAGGCATAATGTTTAAGCTACCACAGGAAATGCATTGTCTGTCTACCTTGTTGATGAAATACAAATAAAATTTAAGTGACAAAAAGTCACAGTTATGTAAGTCACAACGTGAAAGTGATTAGACACCAGGTGTTGCATAAACAACCTGATAAAAGATGCAAGACAACAGAAAAAACAACCACAAAACAACTTTGAGATGCTTTGTTCCAGGCGGGAATTGAAGACGTGGATGAAAAGGAGGAGGCTAATGCGGCAGCAGGACTGGGAGCAGTGCAATGTGTGGCAGATGCATATTTGGCAGACATCAGGCACCTTACCATCACAGAAGAGCTTTTTGCTGTACTGGAGTATAAAAGTCACTTACTGGCCAGCACTGACCTCCGTAGCAGTCAAGTACCAGGGCTGTCCACTGTTAAGCGTTGGTGTTGTGAGGGTACTCTGTTCTGCAGGATGCATTGTGCAGGAAAGGCATACAAATCTGTCCGCTCAAAATATTGGCATGCTAACATTTATTAAAATTAATGCAAGCCGACGCGGTGGGGCTGAGGGTTGAGATGCTGGATATCACACATCGCGCCACGCCGACGACCCGAGTTCAGGAATGGACTCTGGACACCAGGAACTGGCAGGGGAAGGAGAAGATCAAGCATCCACGGGACTGCTCTCCTCTCCTGGGGTGGGTAGTGGGGCCACATCGCTCTGCAGCGGCCCCCAGTGGAGATCAGGAGCACTGCATGAGCGACACAACAGGGGAACACTAGAAAAGCAGAACCACTCCAGGACTGGCCAGATGATGGCTGCCAGTCTGTCGATGGCTCCAAAACCCCTGAAAAGAGCCATGTCCACCTCAGCAGTGCCCGGGGGTCAAAAGTACAGTGCGCTGGCCAGTCCCCACCGATGCCTTCCCCCTCAGAGGAGAGGGAGCCATCCGGCGAAGGGTTACACCTGGTTACCCCGGGGAGGGCTGCAATATGAGGCCGGAGGCTTGAGTGGGGTAGTAGGAGGCACGTCGGGGACCATGGTGGCCCGAAGGAGAGGTGGGTTCTGGAGCACATAGGGGGGAAAATAAATAATGCAAAAAAAAAATTAATGCGGTGCACATTCCATGCAACACAATAATGCCTGCATTCCTACCACATGGAGGAGGTGGTGGTGGTGGTGAAGATGAACCTGAAGAGCCTGATGTTATCTGTACTGGCAAACTGACTTCTACTGAGGTAGGTGAAGCACAGATGAAAAAATAATTCCTATATGGGGACAATTTCAGTCTGGAAGACTGAAGGCTGCTTCCTTGACGAGGGTGACTGAAGCATAAAAAGAAATGTATTCTGCCCATCCTTTCATCCTCATCAGCTGAAGCTTGTTCTTTATGATTCAGGTATGTTTTCCTGTCATTGTATATTTCCTCATGTTACGCTGCTGTTCCATACATTCATCATATTACCTCCTTCCACCCTCTCCTACCTACATCATGCCTGCAGGCAAACTAAATCAGTGGACACTACATTAAATGACAAGTTTGCCAACAAGAACATTGACCCTACCATATCCACAGTGTGCATCCTCCAAACTTAAAAACCCTGACTTTCAAGCCAGCGTAAATGCCATTGCCAACCATGCAGACCATGAACCCTGCAGCAGTCAAGACACCACCTCCTCTTCCTCCTCCATCATGCTTCTCTCTTCCACATCCACCAACAATATGGGCCACAACCACATCCACATCACACATCCTCCAGACTGAGAAGCCCAATATCTTAAGTCATCTGAACCCTGGGCCCTGGCTACCTGAGTGACCTCCTGTCTGCCCTGTGTGCTTGCTCGGCTCCTCCACCGAAGGCCTCCTGGTGGTTCTCAGGGCTCAGCTGAAGACCTCTGGATATTGATCATTTGAGGTGGTGGGATCAGCCCTGTGGAACTCGCTTCCAAGATCTCTCAGGGAGGTGTTTAAGCAGGGTCTGAAGGTGCATGTTTTCAATGAGGCATTTGTGAACTGTTTATAAATTCTAGGAATAGTAGACTGCTGAATTGTTTATCTTAAATAACGTTTTCATTTATGTATTGTTTTTCATTTGTTGTTGTTGCTATTGATGTTTTTGTATTCTGATGTATTTTATTCATTTTAAATTCTTGCTTGGCTGTACAGTGCTCAGAGCCTCTGGGGTAGGGCGCTAGATAAATAAAATTCTACTTACTTTACTTACTTGCTATCTTAAATGCTGTTACCAGCCATGCAGACCATGCATCCTCCAGCAATCAAGACACAAACTCTTCCTCCTCTTCCAGTCTCCTTGTGTACTTCCCATCCACCAACAACATGGGCCACTGCCACCTCCACAGCATGCATTAAGATTGAAAAACACAGACTTTTAAGCCAGTGTAAATGCTGTTGCCATGCAGGCCTGCAGCCATCCAGCCAGCCCCTGAGCCAAGTCTCCAGCTAGCCAGTCCATCAAGGCATCAACACCTGATGTCTAGCAAGGCCCAACTTTGTCTGCTGTGATGGTAAGCTAATGTCACTGTTGTGCACAGTCCTTATCCTCACTGTTGGTTACAAGTTCATCCTCGCTCAGGAGGGGCTTCCACCTTGCTTGCAAGACATTAAAATGTGTTTCTTTCTTTCCTTTTGTCTCCTCTCACAGTAGGTTTGACTATTCACGAGGATGACTGGCAAGTCAGTTGCAAAGCCAGACAGCACACAAGGCACCAACTTAAATTGCCTCTTCCTCCGCCACCTCTTTCTGTGGTACTATCATGCCAGTACATGGCTTGGCCCTCACTAATGTGACAGTAAGTATCATTAAATGATTCTTTTCTGTTTATCCTTATTTACTGTAAGTTTTCCTTTCACAGGTACACATGGACACAGTGGTTAAGTCGTGCTAACTAATTTCTCTTTTTTTCTCCACAGGGAGAAAAGTAAGATAGCCACCATAATGGGTAGTTCATCTGAAGTGCTCTAGAGCCTGCAGCATTTTGTTTTCATTTTGCTTTTTAATATAATTACTGAATTCATTATGTGTTACTAGTGAAGATAGGTAAAGTACGTTTTTCAGAAATAGTTAGGGATTTTTACAGTGAGGCATTATAGGGCAATGTTTTTTGTTTGTCTGCACGTGTTTTACCTGTGCTTGCTGTATAGACTTTTATTATTTGCAAGCTACTGGTTAATTTGTCACTCATTTCCTTTGGCATACCTAATGCCTTTGGAGTCTCCTGGGTGATTGCTTGTCATATAAACTATAAACATAAACTACCGGACTATAAACTGCTGCTACATCTGGACACTTTCCTATTACTGAGAAGGTCTCTTGGATCAGACTCTATTCCTCAACAGAGTGGAATCCGTGGCAGTGCTGGAAGGTTTAAGTTACTCTGTGGGGCTGCTTTCTGGTCTAGAAAACCACTAGTGGAGTGGCTGTGGGTACACTGTGGTAAGATCTAGAGCTTCTTTTGCTGTGTGAAGCCAGGAATGAGAGCCCAATGGGGTGCCAGTAATAAAAGTTGCCTGGTGTCTGCAGCCTGTCAATCATGCTGTACTGTGAGAGAGGACTCAGGAAAATTGTAAAGTGGCATGATCTCTGGATGGCCGGGATTGGTTTTGATGGACTACAGTCCTTTAGTTCACTGAGCTGACTTTCCTGCATTGTCTCTTGTGAGAGAGGGGCAAATCAAAAGCTATTTCCTACCAGTGACTTGACGGTATCAATCCAAGCAGGTGGCTCAGGTGACAACTGTGCCGAGTTACGAGTGCTCTCTCTTCCCTCATTTTTCATTCTCTAGTTCAAGTCGGTTGGAGGAGTTGAGGGGGTGTCATTAGAATGTTTGACCTTTGTGCCAGAATTGTATCCAGACTTTTTTCAAAACATTTTATTGTTACATTTTAGAGGTCTCTACTTCATCTGGTGGCAGCAGGTTTAGCGTGAGCCTCTATAAACTGATCTTAATGAAATAATACAATGCTCATCCATGTTGTATTCGACATGTTTTCCCCTTTCCCTTTTTTATTATTTTTTTACCTTTTTTCTTATTTTTTTTGTTCCTGTGTTTGGTGTGTAGTACGAGTTAGGGTTATGACTGTTAGGGTTGTAGTGTATTTATTGAACGTACTGAAGTGTGCATTTGGTGTGTGTGTGTGTTTGTTTGAGTTAGTTGATAGGTTTGTATATTTTGCTTTGGGTTGAGTGAGTGATGTTTGGAGATTTTATTAATCACAAATGTGTAGATATAGCAGTGGTTCCATTGTTTCCTATTCCTCAAAGCAGCTAAGTCTACTATGCACTTTCAGGGGAGTCAATGTACCGGTGATGGTCATTGGTTTCTGCAGGGGGTTGGGCATCCTCAAGGGGCATGGACAGAGACATCAGCTGGCTCAGTGGGGATTCGGAAAGAGGGTGTGATTGGAAGTGTCAGGTCAAGAAGGTACCCTGGGCATAAACCAACCCAGGACAGAGGACCATCCTGTCTGGTGCCAGTCCCCAAGGGATCCCCTGATTACAATGAAACAGGTAGAGAAAGGGCAGGCCTTGTCTGCTCACCCCCTTCATGCAGTTCTTTGTAACACGTGGTCTTATAGGAATAAAACCACTGTTGTGAAGGCTTTTATTGCAGATTTCTCTACATACTTGGTAAGCATCACAGAGAACATGGTTTGGTGATGACTCTGGCCTTGTGCTGGAGATTGCTATCCATCCAGATTTTTCAGTGGTGTATCGAAAGAGGTGGAGGTGTGGGGGGCAAGGTGGCCATCTGCTTTACATGCACTTTGGGACTGACAGCATACCCCATGGTGGAAACCACTTCCTTTAAATGTGTGGCCATTCAAGGGAGCCTGGGTACAGGTTGCAGAATCTTCCTCATGTACTGTCCTCTGGGATATGGGGTAATTTTCTGCAGGAACTGAAGGTTTTATGGTGGATGCAGTGGTAGACTCATCTAGTCTGTCAGTGCTGTGTGATTTCAATGCTTAGGTTGATGATGAAGACTCTCAGTTTAGACGAGAGTTCTTCCAGTTTATGTCCTCACTAGGTATAATACAGGCAGTTGCTACTGGGACCCACCAAAAAGGCCACACCTTAAATTTATTTTTCACATTGGGTTTTGACATTTTAATGATGTCAGGATTGATCCCGTCTAGTGGTCAGATCATCATGATGTACAGTTTCATTGTGGGGCCCCCTGTTTAGAAACTGCCTCTGTGGAGATCAGATATCACCCTTTTAAAAATTGGGAGCCAAATAATCTCCAGGTGATGCTGGACATCTCAAATATGGAATCAGCTTGTGCCAGGTGTGCAGAGAATGCCACTGAGGGTTATAATGAAGCCTTTACAGTGACTTTAAACTCTGGTGCCTTATCGTGTTTGCCCCTTGACATTCCACCCAGAACTCCTTGGTTTGATGTTGATCTGAGGCAGATGAAGACTAAGGGGTGGAGTTTGAAGCATTCCTGGAGGAGCGGCAGCTCTGAAGAGGATAAACTGGTGTTGCATGCTCACTATGGGGAGTATCAGCAATTATCACACTGGAAAAGACCGTGTTCCTATCATGTGGGATAGCTGAAGGTAAAAACTGTCTAGCTCAGCTCTTCAACACTGTAGACAGATTCTTAAGTCCTTGCTGTCTGCAGTCAGGAAGAGTATTTATAGCAGAAAAGTGAAATGAGTTTAATTGATTTTTCCTTAGCAAGTTGTGCTCCATCCTGGTTAAAGTCTCCTCAGGTGGCCCATCATGGGCCGTCAGTGTTCAGGAAGTGAGGGATTTGAGCACTCTGTTACTTTGGGAGGAGTCTGATCCAGTCCCAGTTGAGGAGATTGCCCAAGTAGTCCTGGGACTGCACCCCACATACTGTATTTTGGACCCAGGACCTACCAGCTTTCTCTCAAGTTGCTGGAGAACACTGGCTACAGTTACAGCTGACCTTGTCAGGTGTTTGCTTCTGGAAGGTGTGTGTCCCACCGAACTGAAGAGGGAAAGAACAGTTACGTAAGAACTTACTGTAACAGTAGATCTTTGAGGGGATCTCAGTCATCAGGTAACACTGTAGGAACCTTCACCATCAGTTAAGAGGAATCCACACAGAAGATTTTCAGCAGTACAGCAGGGGCCACCCATGTCATCGACATCCATTGATGTCATCAACCCTTTATAGGCATTACCGGCCCCGCTCCCTCCTTAGTCCCCCCCCACCAGGGACTAGGAAGCGAGGCTCTTGCCATGGGGAACCGAGACGCGAGAGAGAGAGAGAGAGAGAGCGAGAGGGAGAGAGGTGCCAGACCTGAATGAAAAGCTAGATACACCAGACAGAAAGTTTTTAGACAGGAGCCCCTAGAAGGGGGATGGAGGGGGGAAAATATACCTGGTGACCAAGATCCCTTTAAAGATCTACTGTTACGGAAAGTTTTATGTAACTGTTCTTCTTTGGGGGTAAGTCAGTCATCAGGTAACACTGTAGGAATGAGTCACAAGGGATTATAAGTGTGCAACAGACAGTCTGAGAGTAGGGCTCTCCATAAACTTAAGACCCTGTAACATAGCCCTGCCAAATCCTGCACAGGCTCTACATGCAATGTCCAGACTATAGTGCTTAGTGAAAGTATGGAATATACTCCAGGTGGCAGCCACACAAATGTCTGCAGCTGAGGCCCCTCGAAAACAAGCCAGCAAAGTAGCCATTCCTCTGGTGGAATGAGCTTTGACAGCATCAGGCAAATCTTTGCCGTACTTATTGTAGCATAACACAATGCAATTTGCCAACCATCTGGATAAACATTGCTTAGAAACTGAAACACTCTCTCTACCTGGGGCTAAGGAAACAAACAACCGCTTTGACTTTCTGGACTCCTTAGTCTTAAGCAGGTAGTACTTCAAAGTTCTGCACACATCTAACGTATAGAGCAGTGCTTCCCCTGGACTGTCATGCTCAGGAAAATAAACAGGGAGGCGGATAGACTGACTGAGTGTAAACTGTGAAATCACCTTGGGAAGAAATTTAGGATTTGTGCATAAAGACACCCTGTCTTTGTGAAAAATCAAATAATGCTCCTCGGACCAGAGGGCCTGAAGCTCTGAAATTCTTGGAGCAGTAGTAATTGCAACTAAAAACAATGCTTTCCAAGAAAGAAAATGTAAAGCACAAATCGCAAGTACCAATTGGCTCAAAAGGAGATAGGGTCAATTTTATCAAAACAAAGTTCAAGTCCCAAGCTGGGACAGGGGAATGGATTGGAGATTTCAAATGTAGGATGCCCTTTAGAAATGTATGGAAGACATCCAGCTGAGCAATCATGCGGTCACCCATGGGCTCATGAAATGCAGAAATTCCCAAAAGGTGGATCTTGAGGGAAGAGTACTGAAGGCCTGAGTCAAATAGTGAGATCATGTAGTCCAGGATATGGTTCACCAAGCAGGTGAAATGATCTAAACTATGCTTGGCAGCCCAGATGGCAAACAGCTTCCACTTCATGGCATTTTTGGCTCAAGTGGAAGGCTTCCAGGCAGCCACTAGGACATCCGCCACCCTGTTAGAAACCCCTAACCTGGAAATTGCTATGTTCTCAGGAGCCAGGCACGCAGATAGAGGGACCTGCATTTGGGATGGACAAGGGTCCCCTGAGCCTGAGTCAGCAGATTCCTGCAAAGAGGAAGAGGGACTGGAGGTTCCTCTGTCATCTGCTGAAGAAGAGGGAACCACATCTGGTAAGGCCAGAATGGAGCTACCAGAACCATGTTGGCCCCTTCCATCTGCAAGTTGATTAGCACGCTCTGAATCAGAGGAAATGGAAGAAATGCATAAGGAAACATCCCGCTCCAAGAGAGGGACAACGTATCTTGCCAGAAAACTCCACGTCCTGGATATAGTGAGCAGAAATTGGGCAGTTTTGCACTGAGTGGGGACACAAAAGGGTCCAACTCTGGATGACCCCATCTGTCGAACAAGTCTTCTGTGATATATGAAAGAAGCTTCCATTCGTGTGTGCTGGCCTGAGTCCGGCTGAGTCTGTCTATCGGGGTGTTTAGTACACCTGGCACATGGACCTCAGAGAGTGTCAGACTATGATCTAATGCCCAGTACCACACTTTCATGGCCTCCCTGCAAAGGGGGTATGAATGAGTCCCCCCCCCCATGCTTGTTGATGTAGAATACTACACTTAACTTGTCCAAACTGCACCAGCAGTTGACCCGGAGCAAGATGTTCCTGAAAGGCCTGCATGGCATAGAGCACTGCTCTCATCTCCAGGACATTGATATGTAGTGAGGCTTCCCATTGGGACCAATAGTCCTAGGTCTGGAAGGGACCCAAGTGCACTCCCCAGCCCAGACCTGAGGCAACTGTGGTTAGGATCTGGTGTGGAGGAGGAGGAGGAGATCTGGAAAGGGAGGCCTTGAAGCAGATTCAAGGGGTCCATACACCACTGTAGTACCTTGCATACTGGGGAAGAGATCAGAACTGGTTGGTCTAGCTCATCCGTGCACTGGTCACACTGTACCCAGAGGTCCACTGAAGAGTACACATATGGAGCCTGGCCAATGGAACAGTTGGTATGGCAGCTGCCATCAGGACCAGCAATCTGAGGTATACCCTGGCAGGAATGTACTGGTTCTGGACAACTTCCTGAGCCTGGGCTGTGAGGCACTCTGCCCTGTTTTGGGGCAGGAAGGCCTCTCACTGCACCTATTCCAGAACCACCCCTATATACTGCAACCTTTGGGACAGTATCAGAACTGACTTGGGCAGATTGACAATAATGTACAGGTAGTGGAAGAGCTGTAGAGTTCACTCCAGAGTCTGCAAAAGCTGTTTCCTGGACAGGGCCTTCAGGAGTCAATTGTCCAGATAAGGGAAGACATACAGTCTCTCCCTTCTGAGAGCTGCTGCGACCACTGCTAAGCACTTGGTAAAGACTCAGGGCACAGATGATAAGCCAAAGGGTAGCACTTTGAACTGATAATGTTCACCCTGAAAGGCAAAATGGAGACACTTCCTGTGAGGAGGAAAGACCGAAATATGCAGGTAAGCATCCTGGATGTCCAGTGAACAGAGCCAGTCCCCTGTCCTGAGAAGGGGCATTAGGCCTAGCAAAGTTAAAATCCAGAACTTCTTGTACTGGACACACAGATTGAGGTCCTTTAGCTCTACAATTGGCCTCATATCTCCAGTCTTTTTGGGGACCAGGGAAAACCTGGAATACAACCTTTTGTTTCTCTGGTGCCTGGGCACTGGCTCGGTGGCCTGCTTGCGCCAAAGGGACTGCACTTCCTCACACAGAACAGACATGGAGGTAACAGGAGGGTGGATGTGGGGTTTCTGGAGGCTGCTCAATGAGCTCCAAGGTGTGACCCTTTTCTATGATCTGTAGAATCCATGCATCTGAAGATATGGTTCTCTATTGATTGAGATGGAGGGAGAACCATCCTCTGTCCACTGCCTCCTGGGCCAGGACCAGTGGGGGGTGGGTCTGACAAGGAGTCAAGCAGAGGTGCAGCCAGCCACAGGGGCTGGTCCCTCACTTCGGGGGTGCTTGTCCACCGCTCCAGCACTGGAGGGGGCAGGCAAGGGAGCCTGGGCTTTGCATTTTCCCTGGGGACAGGGAGCTGTCCCAGATCTATCATTTTGTTTGCAAAAAGGAGGCAATTCTCTACCCTTTGGTTGGATATTGTAGAGGGAATGGACAGACTTGAGGGCCCTGCCCGAGGCTTGCAAATCATTTATGATGTCCTGGACATCAGGACCAAACAGCTTGGTGCTACTGAAGGGGGCATTAAGCACTTTTTGCTGTACATCAGCTGCACACCCAGATTCTCTTAGCCAGGAGTGTTTTTGGAGGCATATGCCCATGGCAGCTGTCCTGGCAACTGTGTCAGCCATGTCATACAAGGCTCTGAGGAGGTCTTTGCAGACATCCTCAGCCACTTGGAGGCACTGTAGCAGCTCCTACATTTGAGTGCCCTCCAGAAGGGCCTGGGTTGCAGCCTAGCCTTTCTTCCAACTGGCATTCTGGTATTTTACCATGTGTGACAGATAGTTTGCAATCCTCTACCCTAGAGCAGAGGAGGCATAAACCCATTTACCCCATAGGTCAATTCTATGAGACTCTTTGTCTGGGGGAAGAGAATTAAGGTGCCTAGTCACCTTAGATCTGTCATGAGCTGCCTTAATGACCACTGAGTCAGTCTCAGGTTGGGCAACATAACAGGGAAGGCCCTGGGGTGCCCGATAATTTTTGTATGTCCTGCAGGACATAGCTGGCACCATGTCTGGTCTATGCCAGGTTGCTGTGGCTGCATTATTCAAGGCTGGAAGCATTGGAGGAATGATCTTAGGTGGAGATTCAGGAATTTCCAGGAAATCTACCAGATCTTTTCTGTTGACATCCTCTTCCTCAGTGTGGAAGCCCATGGCTGAGGACAGTTATTTCATGACATTGAAAAATGTGGGGTCCTCAGGAAGAGACCTGGGAGTATGCTTTGTAGAGTCCTCACTGAGAGAAGAAGCTGTAGACCTGTCAGAGAGCAGGATCTCATCCTCTTCTTCCTCCACATCATCAGGAAGAATGAGGTCTGGGTGATACTCCTCCTCAATGTCGACCTCTTCGATATTTGGGTCTGGTGTCAGATGCACTGATGACAGCCAACAGGGTGCTTCCCAGGGCTGATGAGGAGGCATCAACAGCGAAGCTGCTGTTGACAGCATCGGCAAGGGGAGCCTTAAGGCACCCAGCTGCTGCACGATCGCATTACTGAACCTGACCAGGATTTCATTCAAGACAGTAGTCATCGACAGAGGGGGGGTTTGACAGCATGGGTGTCAACAACATGCCTGATGGACCATGAGAACCTGATGATCCTGTATCCCTGGAGGAAGAAGAGTTAGGTATTGACAAGACAGTCGTCGATGACAAGCCTGTCGTCAACGAAGAAGGGACCAACAACCTGGAGGTCGATGGCCAGCCACCCTGAAAATCGGGCAGACATGCTGTCGGTATGGGTCTGGTGGGCACAGAGACCTGGACAGTAGTTCTCTTCATCAGAGCAGCCACAGCAGAAGAAGATCTCCCAGAAGAAGGAGAAGCAGACGGTGGGAGAGAGAGATCGACGCCAGGGGGAGCGGTCATAATCTCAGTCTTTTTTATGGCTTTCTCCAAGGACTTGTCTCGGGACTTGGAGGCCTGGGATCTCAAAGAACCAGTGGGCCACCGAGAGACTTGGACCCCGGAGAACCACTGTCCAGAACTGGGTACCTGTTGATCGATAAGGAATTGTTTGCATTACCTGAGGGTTGTTTGGTTAAACTTCTGGCAGAGCTCACAGTCAGAAACTTCGTGGTCAGGCCCAAGATAGCAGACACATATGGAGTGTTCGTCTATGGAGGCAATCTTCTTTCCTCAGTGACAGCGACGGAAGAGAGAAGCTGAAGGATTAACTCTCGACGTAAACAAAAAGCAGAAATCTCTTAGAAGAGAGATTTTTATAAAGTAAGTTTTGAAAAGCCTTTGGCAAAAAAGGCGTGAATACTGTGATGGAGTTTCCGTGGAAACCCATGTGAGTGAGTCAATGGCGGGAAAGTACTGAGGAGGGAGCGAGGCCACTAATGCCTATATAGGGCTGGCGACATCAATGGCATGGGCAGCCCCAGTTGTACTGCTGAAAATCTTCCATGTGGATTCCCTTTCACCAACAGTGAAGGTTCCTACAGTGTTACCTGATGACTGAGATACCTCCAAAGAAGATGTGGTGAAACCCCTTCTGAAGAAACCATCACTGCACCCTGATGATCTGGCGAGTTACAGGCCTGTCTTGAACCTATCATTTTTTGGAGAGGTTATTGAGAAGGTAGTGGCAGTGCAGCTTTAGGACCCTTTGAAATGTTTTGATATCCTTGAGCCTTTTCAATCTGGGTTCAGGCCTCGTTATAGTACAGAGACTGCTTTTGTCACAGTTTTCAATAATCTTCTCTGGGCTACAGACAGCAACCATTGTTCTATCTTTGTATTTCTGGACCTGTCCTTGGCATCTGACTCAGTAGACCATGGAGTGCTGTCATCCTGTCTGAAATACTATGAAGGACTATCAGGTATGGTGATGCGATGGTCTGAGTTCTTCTTAACCATCAGAGTGCAGCAGGTGGCACTGGGCAGAAACATCTTGGATGCTGTTGCTGTTGGCTGTGGAGTGCTTCAGGGGTCAATTTTGGCAACCATGTTGTTTGCTGTGTACACGCGGTTGAGTGGGGACATCATCAGGTGGTATGGTCTAGGTTTTCACTTCTATAGAGATGACACCCAGCTCTACAAGCCGTGTGCCCCAATGCAGTAAATGCATTGGCTGTGCTGGACAAGTGTCATATAAAGATTCAGGACTGGATAACTTCAAGCTGGCTTAGACTCAACTCATTGAAGACAGAGGTGCTACTGGTGAATCTTGGTCGGGTGGCTGCGGCAATAAATAATGATGATGCCTCATAGCCATTGTTAAATGGCACCACACTATGAGTTATTGGTAGAGTTAAGAACTTGAGCATCATTGTGGATAATAGCTGATGCAAGAATATAAAGTGCCATCTGTTGTCTGCATTGGTCTTTAATATCACCCAGATATGGACCTACTTGTATGTAGCTCACTCTGACCTGGAAACATTAGTGGACACTTTTGTCTCCTCCTGGTTGAATTACTGCAATGCTTTCTAATGCTCTATAACTAAGGCTATCTGTAGGGCTGGTGCATTGCTTGCAGCCTGTACAGAACTCAGCAGCCCAGCTGATAGCTGAGATCTCCAGGCCCGGGCATGTCATGCTTGTTTTCAGGGAACGACACTGGCTGCCAGTGAGGTGGCACATCAGTTTCAAGATACGTTTGTTGGTATACAAAGCCCTGAACAATCTGGGTCCAAGCTACCTGAAAGACATTGCATGAATACACTCCCATCTACCTTCTTTGTTCCACTGAGGCGGATCTCCTTGTGGTTTCATGCTCCCGACTTAAATCTTCAGGAGAAAGAGCTTTTTGTGTTGCAGCTCCTGTAGTGTGGACTGCACTTCCAACTTCAATTAGAGGAGCCCTCTCTTTGGGATGTTTCAAGAGTTTACTCAAAACATACCCTTTTAATCAGGCCTTTGGGACCACCTGAGCTTTAGGAATTTTAACCTGTATTTAATTTTTTGAATTTTGTTTTGGCATGTATATACACTCTTTTTATGCTTGTGTTGTATTTAATTGTCTTAAGTTTTCTGCTTGTATGGCACCTAGACCCTTGTGCAGGCATCTAACAAATACATTTGCCTTATCTTTCCTTGACAGGTATATGTAAAAAATTGTTTATTGCCATATTGGTCCTTGTACAACAAGATACACAAAGTAGGTGATCTGATATCCTTTATTGGACCAACACAGACATGATATTAAAATGAAAAAGACTGAAAAAAAAAAACAGTGGGACAATATTTCTCTCAGTCCAATCACTCCATCTCTGACCTCTCTGTCCTGGTTCTTAAAGGACATTTCAAAAATACATAACAGAGGCAAGCGTTTGAGAGCAAACATATTTTTTTTCTGAATATGGTTGATGATGGCATGAATGTGGACATTAGTTTCATGTCCCATTACACTGTTTAAAGTGCTCCTGTTTCGTTCTTGTTTTAGGTGCTGTACAACACATGGACAGATATTGTTTTACATATTTCTAATATACTTATATATAAAATGATTCAATCTAATCTATATGGGCTTTAGATTCACATATGCAGAACTGCTGTTTCAAGTGCTTAGTGGGTACACGCGCGCGTTCACATACACACACACACACACACAGTCTCCAACTCCTCCTTAGTAAGACATTTAACATTAGATAATTTATAGACCTTCTACAACTACATAACATTCCATTCTGTGCCATTTGACCTACACACAATTCGAGTTTCAAGGATATTTTCTTATCTCTTGTTGGTTGTGCTTCTGATCTAATTAAGCCTCTAATCTGTCACATTCATGTGTAAATGTTTTTTTTTTTTCTTCCTAATATTCTTTTGAGTACTAAAAAGTGAGCTTTTTTCAGAAACCTGCCATTCCTTCTGAAAAAGAACCATGTAGGTTTGAATGCATAAAGATTTTCTGTGGATCTGTGTTGGTCCAATAAAAGATATTAAATCACCTACTGTGTGCATCTTGACAGCTATACTAAGACTTGAAGTGGACAACAGATATACCGTCCATGTGGAGACCCACACTGTCACTAATTGAGTAGAGACTAAATAGTTTTCTCTTGTACTCACAGGTCTTGTATCATGCTGCCTCCGTTTAGAATTCTTCTCCTCCACCTCCTCTGTCTGGAGAACCTTTGTGCCATTTCAAAGCATGGACATCATCAATGTGATGATGAGTATCCATTCCAAAAGTAATTGTTTTTCTTTTGTGTATTTTTCGTTTCTTTCATATATGCAAGCACAATACAATAGGGATCGTACTACTGTCTAAATAATTTCTGTTTTGTATTCACAAGTCTCTTTCCATTCTCTAATGAATGCCTCCTCCTCTTCCAGCCATCAAGCCATCACCATCTTATCCACCAGATCATTGATATGGTCAACATTACAGATTTATGCTCAACCCACCTCCTCCTCTGGCTTCTCTACCACTGTGTATGGTCTTATTAAAGTGAAAATGCCCTCTGTATATAGCATGGATGACAGTCATCCACCTGATTCTACTACCTGATTGTACGTTGTGACACAGCTGCAAATTACCTGAAACAAGAGAAACAGGAGCAGAAAACAGAGAGTGACAGACAAATAACATTTAAAATTTAAAAACAAAAATAGAAAAAAATACTTCCTTTCCCTGGTAGGAAACTCTGTCATATTAAATAATCAAATACAGGTCAGACCCATGCAGAAACAGGATTTAATCACCTGAGTAATAATTAGTGGTGGGAGTGGGCTCAATCCGCAATGCGAAGTGATTCATGGAGCAAAGGCGGATTTGTGGAAAGCATCGCGAATTTAAGCGGAGTATTTCTCATATGATGAGTAAATACAAAGCCTATTGAAAACAATTACTTTTATGCTATCTACCTTCCCAGACCACTACTCCACCAAATTTTAAGGTGGAAGTGCATTGAGAACAATTAGCTTCATACTCACTTCATGTTTTGAGCTCCGAGCAGAATTTTGCAGTGATTCATGGGATTTCAGGTCACATGGGCTCTATATTGATCTGCACAGCCTCAGTTCGGGGTAGTATGTGTAGGAAGGAGTAGGAGACAGTGTGCTCTGAGAGCTGTCTGTGATTGAAGCCTTCTAAAAGCTGTTAAAAAAGTGTTTTTGCATTTTTTGGGAGGCTCAAACTTCATCGAGCATTTTTGTTTTTGTGTGGGTTTTGAATGTAAATGTACAACATTGAGTGTGTATAGTGAAAGACAGTGAAAGTGTGCTTTGGGGGAGGGGCATATCTGTGGTGTAGGTAGATTTAAGTTGGACAAATAGTGATTTCTTTGTTTTTTGGATATATTTTTGTTATATAACTGACTTTGTTAATGTACACACAGTAATGTTGTCAGTAATTGTTGAAATTTTCTTGCTGATTGTGTGTTGTGTGGATCTGGTGCAGCAGTTCATAATTTCAGGTTGTTTAGATTACAATACGTGGCATATTATTGAACTTTTGAATTTGCTACGCATTACTCATTCAGCATTGTAGACAAACTGTTCTGTGTGTGTGTGTGTGCGGTGTTGCGTGACATCAAATAATACACCTTTTATTGTGCCACAGACTAGTGTAATTGCAGGTGCAGCAGTGTGAATCTGCTATCCACTGCAGCTGCCTGATTTTGTACTGCGATCGTGGTATCTGTTCTTTGTTTTGCTGCTTGTACTGCCGTAAAAATCTGCAGTCAGTGCTCCCCCCCACCCCCACCGGCAAAAGGAATTTTTTACCAGATCAGATTGTTTTTGTGACCTCATCAGCACCACTGGTTACTGAAGTTGTTTTCACTGAGTGACAAACTAGTCTCTTATCTGTTGCTGAAGCTACAGTTGTTTTTTTGGCTTCACATCCAGCGTGCCCCCAATCAGAGAGTGAACATATCAAAATTTGGTTATAATATTGTGGTTTATCCCCCAAAATGCCCTCAAAGAGATGTGCAAGCAAAGCTGTTTCTCACCATGGCAATGCTGGCAGTAAGATAGTCTGTGGGCGTGGTAGCACGCAGACGCAGAAGTGCATTGCTGATGTGAGGTAAGGTATTTCTCCTGTAATGTTTTTTACAGCCCAATCAGTAGCTTCACTCATAGTTGGAGGAGATGATGTTTTCTCAGCCGGTGGTGTTAGTGTTACTGGTGTTAGTGGTGATGGTAGTAATAGTATTGGTGTGTCAAGTTCGAACTCCAACCAGTGTACTGTATCCAAAAATACTGAGTGTGAAGCAGTGCAAGTGAGTGGCAGCATAGATGATGTCATACTTCCCAGTAACATCCCAGTAACTGAACCTGAGAATTCTGATAATCATGTCGACTATAGCATACGTAAGCAATAAGACACAACGGGGTGTGCATGAGGCAGTTCTAATGCATGGCTAGGGGAACGTAGTGAGGCATGAGACCATAGGCCGAGTGCATCCAGTCCCCTAGCCGTGCATTAGAACTGTTCAATGCACATTCCCGGAGTGGCTTATTGCGCTTATAAAATGGGTCTGTGTATTCTAAATGGGGTTTCTAGTTTTAGCTGTGCATTAGACACATCTAATGCACGGCTAACAACCAGATTGCTTGAAATCCTTTGCTCATTTTATAAAATGTGATATTCCATCCACTGTGGCAGTTAATGTCACGCATTTTCCATGCAGGGATTCACAGTGTGGTGAAAAAATATCAGATGATGGTGGTGTAGATGCTGATGATGAATGTGATGATGACGATGATGTTGCTGTTGTTGCAACATGCAGTCCACATGCTAGCATCCAAGTAGAAGATGTGGATGTGTGTGATGTTGATGAATATGATGATGATGCAATTGATCCCAGTTGGTAACTGGAGAAAAAGAAATTCAAAGTGGCTGTATCTGAGTCCGTTTGCAGGAATCCCCCCCCCCCGTAAAAACTTGTGATTTACCAGTTTTAGTTGATGATGATGACCCAGTAATAAATATGATAGGTAGTCGTGGTGGTCAGTTACAGTCTGGGTGTGCAGTTCCCGAAACATCACGTGCCCCCCCACTTCAGTGCTTAAAATAACAGACTTAAATAAGCCACATCATGGACATGTTAAAAGCAGAGCATCACAGTCCCTTGTCTGGGATTTTTTTGTTCAAGATGCAAATGATGAGTCAGTTGCAATCTGCCAGGTTTGCCATGTGCGTGTGAGTCGAGGTAAAAAGGGAAGCCATCTGGGCACAGGAGGACAGTATACGCATCTTAAGAATAGGCACTTGGCACTGTGGACCCAGCACAAGCTGGCAGCTAATACCACAGTGGGGCATTCACCCACATCACTGGCAACCATAGCCAGCATGTTATCCCCTTCCATGACTGTTAAGTCCAGTAGTAAATTAAACATGTGCAGTAGTGCGATAATAAGAGCAGAGGATTACTACAGGCATGATGAGGTGGAGGACCATAATGACTTTGAAATGTTGTCCAGTGCTGGTGAGAGTAGCAGTTTTGCTGCTGGTGGTGGTGGTGGTGAATGCAGTATGTCTAGTGCAAGTGGTACATCAACCCCAGTTGGCAAATCTGGCAAAATAACTGCATTTCTGGGTTTGTCATCATCACCCATGCAACTGTCTTCATCAAACGTCCACACTCCACCCCCTACCAATGTCATTCATCACAGAGCACAACCATTTGTGATCACACCCCGTGTAAAACGTTTAAGTCAGCCCACGTTACAGAGTGTTATTGCGCATAAGCTGAAGTACCCCCACCCCGAATCATACAGTGTCACGTGAACTTAATGCTGCTGTAGCGGAAATGCTGGCAGTTGATCTTTTGCCCTTCTCCTTTGTGGAGAATTCTGGGTTCTGGTGGTTTGCTGCATGTGCCTGTCCAAAATGGAAAGTCCCATCCAGGACATACTTTTCTATCCGAGCTGTCCCCGAGTTGTTCTGCACTGTGTCCAATTCAGTAAGACATGCCCTTCAACATTCCTCCACTCCATTCATCCATTTAAGTATGGATATGTGAACAAGTGGCAAAACGGCGGGGAGTTCATATCTGTGTATAAGTGCACACTGGGCACAGGTGCCAGGGGTTGTTTGTGATGCTGGTAGTGTGAATAATCAGTGCAGGAAGGTGGATTGCCGTGGTAGCAATCTTCCAGGAATTCGACTGCATGCAACAATTGCTATGCACAATGTGACCTGTTCACACACTGGTGAGAACATGTTGGACGTGGTACTGACTGAAATTGACAAATGGCTAGACCCTCTGTCCCTGAGAGCTGGGTTCATAGCAAGTGACAATGGGTCAAATGCATCACGAATGGTGTTTTTTTTCATGTTCCATGCATGGTCCACTGTTTAAATCCTGTGGTGCAGAAGTTTCTGCAGCACTTTGATGTAAAGGAAATGCTGACCATTGCGTGACGTATCTGTTCTCACTTTTCAAGATCTGGAAAGACCCGTGACCAACTGCAGCATTTGCAGATACAAAACAGCCTGCCTCAGCACCACTTGAAGCTGAAAGTTGTCACCCGATGGAACTCCACTTTATACATGGCAGAGAGGTTGTATGAACAATACAAAGCCATCTCAGAATATCTTGTGATGCACACTAGCCGTGACAGTTCCGGGGCCTCCATGTCTATGACAACTGAACAGTGGTGCCTCATGAACCATGTAATAACAATTTCGTGGCCATTTGAACATGCCACACAGGCAGTGAGTGGCAAGTCTGCCTCCATTAGCCAATCAATTCCACTGCTGCGGGTGCTGAGGCAGACATTGGTGAACGTACAGCATGGCCTTGATGTTGCCGGAGACGGTGGTAGCAGTATGTTGCTGCAACACATGCTGACAGTATTTGACCAGAATCATCAAATTGTGAGCATTAAACATAGTGACAACTTTGCCATAGCAACAAAGCCGGACCCACAATACAAATGTGGAATTGCATCAGTACTGGAAGGAGGGCCTGAACAGGTAAAAAATATCAGTGGTCAACTGGTGGACTTGGTTCATGGAGCACAGAAGTCATGAGCCAAGGTCAGCAAACCTCAGCAGCATAATCCAGCTGAAGGTGTACCTGTTGGACTATCAAGCATATTCTGCAAGGGGAAGGGGACAGCAGTTCCAGGTGGTCTGTCATCTAAAGTGGCTGGCATCAACCCACTTTGGGAGGCATTGTCCCAAGTGGGTATTTGTGAAATAAATTATTCAGGAGAACAGGATGATGCATCAACAACTGGACTTTGTGCAGCTCAGAGAATAGTTGAGTCATATTTGTCTGAAAACAGGCATCTGACAATAACTGAAGATCCTCTTTTGTACTGGAGTGGAAAGGTCAGTGAATGGCCAGAGCTGACTGCAGTGACACTGAAGTACCTCACATGCCCTCCCTCCAGTGTAAGTGTTGAGAGGGTATTCAGCTCAGCAGGTGCAATAGTCAGGGATCATTGAACAAACCTGTCTCCTGCAAATGTTAGTTTGCTAATATTTATTAAAATGAATGAGAGGCACATACCAGCACAGACTGCAACCTTGGTATTTGTACCCTGGCCTAGTCATAGTGGTTTTGGTGATGTGGAAATGGACCATTCTGGTAGCACTGGCAGTGGCTGCCTGAAACGGCCCACCACTGACATAGATGATGACACAATGGAGAAAGAATTTCACAGTGGTCAGACTTCAGACATAGATGACTGTGAGGGAAGCTTTCTTTATGAGGATGATTATGTGGTTAATGTTGGCAGGTTTTAACTGAAGTTGTTAAAAGGTGGTGTGCCACCCGGACCACCACTACCACCGCCACCACCGGGACTGATGTTACCCACTGCCACCACTGAGCATGAATCTGTCTGCCCCCTGGACCACCACCACCGGAACTGATGTTAGCCACTGCCACCACTGAGCATGAGTCTGTCCAGCCCCCGGACCACCACCACTGGGACTTATGTTACCCACTGCCACCACTGAGCATGAATCTGTCTGCCCCCTGGACCACCACCACCGGAACTGATGTTAGCCACTGCCACCACTGAGCATGAGTCTGTCCAGCCCCTGGACCACCACCACTGGGACTTATGTTAGCCACTGCCACCACTGAGCAAGAGTCTGTCTGACCCCTGGACCACCACCAGGACTTGATGTTAGCCACTGCCACCACTGAGCATGAGTCTGTCCGCCCCCTGGACCACCACCACTGGGACTGATGTTAGCCACTGCCACCACTGAGCATGAGTCTGTCCGCCCCCGGGACCACCACCACTGGGACTGATGTTAGCCACTGCCACCACTGAGCATGAGTCTGTCTGGGCCACCACATCCATCAGCCAAAGACATAAAGCTTCTTAATATTTAAACAATAAAGTGAGTATGTGTACTCATGTTTGTTATGCTGTTTCAATTCCTTTAGTTGTATGTTTTGTTTTCTGTAGCTTTTCAGAGCCGCAATGGTAAAACACATATGGTATACTTATTTCGTTTTTTTTACAGGTTAACAAAAAAAGTCTCCAGCGCTAAAACTCGATGGGAATGGTCCTGCAGCTGTACCGTACAGAGAGAAACCTATGGAATATCCATGTGGAATCCATTCTGGTAAGTATGAAGATTTTATTTAATCTGTTTCATTGTTTTGGAAAGACTGCAGCAAATATTGCACACAGATTGTGTTAGTTGACAAGATGCGAGTCTAAAATGTAACTTGACTTGAGATTGAGAACTAGGGAGGGACAAATAACAATTAAGTTGTAAGAAGTCATTCATTTCTTTTTTTAGGAAACTTCAAGATGCTTTGTTGATCTGTCAAAGTGGCCTTATCCAAAAAAGTTCTTCAACATCAGGCACCCCCTTCCCCCAGGCTTGGGCACACATGCAACATGCAGAAGTCATTTCATTAGATGACCATGACCATCATTAACAACCGGACTCCAGAAGGATGCAGATGAAATCTGTGAAGAAGTAACAAAATACGAAATTATTAGAGACAAACCTGCAAATATGTTTCCCCCCACCCCCCCAAAAAAAATACTTACCTTCATGTGCTTGAGAGTTATCCATTTCCAATTTTAACGCAAAAAATTCTCATTGAGCACTGGAAAGTGCACACCGACAGTTTCTGTGACCTGTAATACAGAACAATACCATGAGTACATGTCCATATCAACCACCCTCCTCACCTACAAAATATACAAACATATATCTATATACAGGTATATCTACTCACCAAGGCTACTATTAGTGTGCAGCCAAAGGGCACCCTTCCATCCAGTTGAGATGATCACATTGCATTTGCTCGAATCACCTCGCAGAACATGTTGGACCAGCAACAGGATGCTCACGGTCATCATTTTATTCTGGGAGACTTTGTAAGTGCTGAAAGTCCCATTTCACTGTGTTACCACTTGTCAATTTTCTGCACACAAGGAGTATGCATTTTGGGCATGCAGAAAAAATCTGGGGACTCTGTGCCACCACTGCGTGTATGACTGAGAGCACCATTAATTCTTGGGGACTTTGTATGTACTGAAACACTCCCATTTCACTGTGTTACCACTTGTCAATTTTCTGCACACAAGGAGGATGCATTTTGGGCATGCAGAAAAAATCTGGGACTCTGTGCCACCACTGCGCACATGACTGAGTGCGCCATTAATTCTGGGGGACTTTGTATGTGCTGAAAGACTCCCATTTTACTGTGTTACCACTTGTCAATTTTCTGCACACAAGGAGGATGCATTTTGGGCCTGCATAAAAAAATCTGGGGACTCTATGCCACCACTGTGTGCATGACTGAGTGTGCCATTAATTCTGGGGGACTTTGTATGTGCTGAAAGACTCCCATTTCACTGTGTTAGCACTTGTCAATTTTCTGCACACAACAAGGATGCATTTTGGGCATGCAGAAAAAATCTGGGGACTCTGTGCCACCACTGTGTGCATGACTGAGTGCACCATTAATTCTGGAGGACTTTGTATATGCTGAAACAGTCCCATTTCACTGTTACCACTTGTCAATTTTCTGCACACAAGGCATGACTGAGTGCGCCATTAATTCTGGGGATGCATTTTGTGTGTTGTGATATTGTTGTGAGCTCATGATGTCATACTGACATTATCAATTAAAGCAGCATTGCAAGAATGTTGTGACAATTTTGAACTGTACTTTTTTATGCTACTTTACATTGCCACAGCCACTAGTTACCTCTGAATAGTGACTTGAATGATATACTTCTTTTCACAATTTCTGTCTGCTTTACTTAATTGACTACTTTTTTTCATGTATGAAAAAGAAAAAAGCACACCTTTCAATATTGTTCTGACCAGGTTTGTATTTATTTGCAGCTGTTTTTCAATAAATATTGTTCTGTGGTGTCATAGAACACTGCCTGCTGCATAACTGTTAATTTACAACAGAAGTGATATATAACAACTAATTGACGTGATGGAAAAAGCAGAAAAACAATGACAAAGACCTGATCTGCACCACTTTAAAAGGAATGCTCCTTTCATTATTTCACACATGAAAAAAGGTAGTACAACAGACTCAACTACTGGAAATTCTCGTATCATTCCCGTCAGGGTGTAAGTAAAGGAAGTCTTAATATAGCATTAAAAAATATAGGTCAGAGTTCTCAACAGATTGTTGTGCTGCTGCTTTACAGAGATTCCCCACGTTACATAGTTATGGTGATGCACATAACCTAACATGTGGGCACCTTACTTCCAGTGGAATATTTCTTGTTCCACATAGTGCAATACATTTCTGAGAAAACCGCCCATAATTTCATTACAGTGTGTCACGTGATGGAGGAATTCCTGTTCAGTAAAGCGCACATCCCATGCCCCCTTCTCAGCAGCGTTAGGACGTGATACAGGGGCACGCGGGTCATGCTCCACTATAGTGAATGTCTGGCAGCTATCCCAATGTTTCGTTATGTTATAAGGTTCACTTTGCGGTGAAATGTAGGAACATTTCCACTAACAAGGCTCTTCTTACTGGAAACATGCCCACATGTTTCACAGCAAACTGACCTTTATAACATAAAGAAACATTTGGAAAGCTGCCGGACAATCGGACATTCACTGTAATGGAGCACGCACCTGCGTTCTCCTGGCATCATGTCTTTGAAGGGGGGCGAAGATAATGGCGACTTTCAAGCGAATTCCTCCCATCACGTGACTTCATAATAGTGGTGTTCTGAAAATATGTACATAATGAACAAAAAGAATTCCCTGGAAGGAAAATATTTGATAAACAACAACAAAAGAAAAACACACAAAAACAGTACAACACAGTAGTGGGGTGGGGGGGAGGTCCAGAAAACAATCCCTTAATGTGGCCGTGGGATGCCATGGTGGTCCAGCAGCAGGTGCAGCATTGTGAGTATTTGCTGCTGCTGTTCTTGTATTGTGTTGACCTGCTGCTGCAAAGCACTGACTCTCTGATTATTTTCCTCCAGGGCTGCCCACACCAGGGCGATGTCGGCCTCTGTTGCAGAGACTGTGGGGGGTCCACTGTAGGTGGAAATCCAGGTAGTAGTGGTGGTGGTGGAGAGGGTGGTGCTGGTGGCTGTGGTAGCGGTGGAGCTGCTGTACTGGTCCTCCTCCTGCTGCAGCAGTGAGGCACAACTTCAACCCCAGCAGCACCCTCAGCCACTGCCACAGAAGGGCCAGCAGGTGGACGCCTGGCCCCTTCTATGGCAGCCAGCTACTCTGCCTTGTGGTGGTTCAACATGTGGGTGCGCTGGCCACCAGTCCCCAAATGTGTCCCCCGGGGGCCATGGCACACCAGCACACCACACAGATGGCACACCACAACTGTGCTGTCTCCCCCCACAGAGTTAAAAAACTCCCACACTGGGGAGCTGCGGATGGGGGACCAGACACAGTCCTTGCACCACCTTTGTTTTCCAGGGGCACCTCCTGTGGCTGTGGAGGTGGTGGAGGAGGTGCTGCTGGAGCCCCTACAGCTGCTACCAGTGGTGGTGGTAGTAGCGGAGAAGGTGGATGCAGAGCAGCCACCGGTGGCACTGGTGGTGCTGCTGCTGCTGCTGCTGTTGCTTCCATGGGGGGAAGCAACACCCAGGAGTATGGAGCGGTCCAGCAACATACGACCACCCCCACATGTGCACACTCCCCTCCTCTGCCCACGTCCATGGGCCAGTGACTCTCCTTCTCCAGGGTCCATCCAGACAAGTCCCTGACACACACACACACTGACACACACAGTCACACACACACACAAAACAAAACAAAACTTATAAAAAAAAAATTCACCACCAAAAAAACAATCACAAACACAATACAAAAACTAAATAAAGATATAGCTTTTAAAAAAGCTGTTATTTTCTTCACACAAAGGCAATAAAGCACTTTCGGACAGTCAGTGACTCTAAATTGCTCTCCTCTCCACAAAACCTTCTTCTTCTACGAATGCAAAGGAGAAAGTGAAACTGCTTCTCTGACTCACTTCCTTCCTGCCTGGCTAAAGCATGTGACTTACAGTACTATAAGTCATGTGATGTGTGAGGGGCTGCCTATTTACTTGTCACTTCGCCTTACTTTACGTTAAGGCATAATGGCAACGTGAAGTAAGAATGATAACATGAAGTGAGCACTTTACAGTGCCCACTTTGCGATGTGCTCTGCCAGTGCAAAGTGGCCACTTCACGTTCACTTTGCCAGCGGATTAAAAATTTGCTGCACCTCTAGTGACAATACCTGAAAAGGGAGAAACAGAAACAAATGATGGTTAGAAACACATTATTTACCCCCCCCAGCCAAAAATGACAAAAAAATGTACTTACCTTTGCTGCTATGCCACAAAGTTATATTCTAACATCATCCAGATCTGTGCATAAAGAGGCATTAATTATCATTTCAGGAAAAAACATCCAGAATTTCTAGTCAGTACAGTTCACTGGGACATGTGCTGAGGTGATAGACTTGCACAGCACAGATGCAGTAGTTTATTAATTCATGGATCCTTCATATCTCACTTTGTTTTCTCATGTGAAAATTTCCAGACAGTAGAATTTATTAGATTAAGAATTTAGTGGCAATAAAGTTTATCCACTAAAGTGCATCATGTAGAAGCAGGCAACAGCCTGACATATTTATTCTGGTAGCTGAGAAAATTCTGGGGGAGCACAATTTATGTAAACTGTGCTTTTTGCACAATTTCCCTTGAAGTACATTACAAGAAATATAGCTGGGGACTGACACACGGTGTGGCATCTTATTATAGCACCATGCAGCAGCCTGATGTGTTTATACTGGTAGTTAAGACAAATTCTGGGATCACAGAATTGATGAATATATATGTTTTTCTTTTTTTTTTGCACCATTTCCAATAAAGTATATTATAAGAACAATGGTGGTGGGACAGCTACACAGGGTGGCGCACTGTAGTAGCATGCAGCAGCCAGAAGAATTTATTCTGGTACTTCATAAAAATTGTGGAAGCACAGCATCTATGCACATTGTGCTTTTTGCACTTTGTACCCTAAGGTGCATTACAAGAACTGTGTTTACTAGACTGACACAATGTGTGGCACCATGTAACAGCACACAGCAGTCTGATATTTTTCTGGTACTTCAGAAAAATTGTGGGAGCACATAATTGACATATATTTTGCTTTTAGCACCATTTCCAATAAAGTACATTACTAGAACTATGGTGGCGGGACAGACACACATGGTGACTCGACGTAGCAGCATGCAGTCTTTATGCTGGTAGTTGAGAAAAATTATGGGAGAACAACATTTATGTATGTTGGACTCTATGCACTAATGTGGGCCGCATATGCATGGGAACGTGAGTACCCAGTCTGTCAAGCAAAGAGTGCACTCGTGAACCAGGTGATGCTGTGAAAATCATTTTTCTCATAGTGCAAACATACTGTGACCATCACCAAATAAAATCAACTGCAGTTGATTTTATTTGGTGATGGTCACAGTATGTGTGAGTTATGAAAAAAATAAAATGATTTCAGCAGCATCACCTGATCCACAAATGCACTCTTTTTCTTTGCTCTAGATGTCTAGTTTTGAATGTACCAGGATTTACTGAGAGGACTGATATCAAGCCACAGCATGTACCTGGCCTGTGCAGCACATCACTCATGGACAGGCAGGTGGTGGCCAACATTCAATATCACTGGCTTGCTGTCCATGGCCCCACACCAGTGCACAGCTACATGGGGGTAGATTGATGGACACAGGCGGGCATCCAAGCAGATGCCCATCATGGGTCCTGAAGTGATCCCCAGCTGTGCAGGAGCAGAGGATCCTGGAAAGGTGCAGGACCTTTTTTTGTAAACGATGGGCGAGTGACCAAATGGCTTCCCCCAGCCCTCCCTGGCAGCCCTGTGGTCTGGGACAGCAGGGTGGAGGTAAGTTCTGTCCCATCACTGCTGGTGGATGTCCTTTGGGGGGGCATGTACAAGGTATGGCAGGGTCCCCCATGCTGTATAATGCACCCCCATGCCCAGCAATCCACACCTTAGTGACTGATGTGGAGTGTGGACATGCCCCTGGACTGCTTCTGCTGCATAACTGTGGGATCAATTAGGGAAGCATGCATGCATGGGACTCGTTCCCCTGCTGTGAATGCTACCGAGGTCCACTGAACCCCTGCTGCACAGCATTCTGACTTAGGGTTGCCTATGCACCTCAGATATGCAGCGTGCAGGCAATCCGCCCATTAGTGCATGGAGCCCATTGTGTTTTTTGCACCATTCCCCCTAAAGTGCACTACAAGAACTATGGTGGTGGGACAGACACACAGACAGCATCGAACCATGTAGCAGCATGTTATAATTTTTCTGGTACTTCAGAAAAATTGTGGGAGCACAGATTTTATGTGTATTGTTCTTTTACCACCATTTCCAAACAAGTACATTACAAGAATTGTGGCAGTGAGCAGATACATGGTGTAGCACCATGCAGCAGCCTGACACATTTATTCTGCAATTCAGAAAAATTCTGGGAGTAGGGACTTCCAGCGATGCACCGTGCCGTGTAGCAGCTTCCCTACAGAGCTCCAGCCACCTGTTCCATTATAGCTGCCTAATTATCAAACTACGCTACTTTGACAGCACAAATCACATTAATACGCGTTGGAAAGCTGCAGGTACACGTAGAGGCACATTTTACCATCCAGAATGGAGGTAGATATGAAAAAGAATCTACCAAAGCGCACACCACCGGTGACGCCTGAAAAGGCCCCAAAGAAGCCTCGGGCTTCCAACTCCAGCCTGAGCACTGACACCAGTACCAGCGCCAGCCCTCCCTCCGCGGATAGTGAACTGCTTACCTTACAGTGGTTCCTAGAGGAGTTTAAGCCTTTCAGGGAGGATCTTCACACCTTAACAACAGACTTCAGCTCCCTTACTCTGAAGCTGGATGAGGTTGCGCAAAGAGTCATGGACAACTCAGCTCGAATCTTCTCGCTAGAAAAGCGACAGGATAAACTGGACCCCGAACTTGCCACCTACAGACAACGCCTTACTAAGCTCGAGTTAAAAGTGGAGGATCTCGAGGGGCGCAGTAGGAGGAATAACGTTGTCATCATAGGTCTCCCTGAAGGGGAAGAGGGGCATGACCCAATCAAATTCATTCAAAAGCTGGTAGAGAAGTTAGCTGGCCCCTCTCCCTTCAGTGCTAATTATATTATAGAAAGGGCGCACAAAGCTCTGCGCCCCAAGCCAGCCCCAAGGTCCCCTCCACGTACGGTTATATTTCGATTCCTCAACTTCCTGGAAAAACAACATTTTCTAAACAAGATCAAAGAACTTCAAGACATCATTTGGGAAGGAAAACACCTGAGAGTTGCCCAGGATCTCCCAGCTTCAGTCCGTCAGAAAAGAACATCCTTCCACCCTATGGTAGTTAAGCTAATAGCCGCCAGCATCAAGTTTCGGATGGTATATCCAGCAAAATTAAATGTTCTCATCGCTGGTGCCTGGGCTGCCTTCGATGACCCTGAATCCACTTCGGTACAATTGAAAACCGCTTTCCCCGATTTATTTAAGAATCCCTGAGAAAGCAGCGAGATGTGCAGGTGGAAGATGGTTTTCTCTTATCGTAGGCTGAAGTGGAGATGTACATTCCTGACTGCGGTTGCTAAGCCCGAAACTTAAGGGGTTTGGAAACTTAAGAGGCTGGACACTTTTATTTTGTGGCCGATTGAATACCGTGGATGGCTTAATTACGAGGCTATCTCCTCTCACGCGATCAGTCACTATTTCTATACTTACAACAAGGAGATGGGAAGATGATCGAGATTACGGTGCAATTCTTAGGGCCAGAAAGGGGTCGTTTCTGTTTTTGCTGTCTTTTCAAAGCGTTTTTTCCCCACGGACACTCCCATGTTGTCACCACTAGAGGAGGCTCTTCCTTCATAAATGCCGTCTGTCTCAACGCACTGCTGCTAGACCAACTAGCCGTTTTAACACCGCATTGTTTATGTGGACTTCCCAGTATAGTGACTGTACCAGTGCCTCTTTGTTCTATTACAAGGACGAATTGCCAATCATTGTATAAATAGGCGTTTGTTAGCTTTAAAACAGGAAGGGATAAGGGGGGGAGAAGGGACAAAGAAAAGTACCATTTCTCTCTAAATGATGCCCAAGTTAGCTGGAGATTCAGAGAGAGTAGGTACCACTTATGATACCACGTGAAGGTTGATATTGGTCCCTCCCCCCCTTTTTCTTTTTTTTTTTTTCTTTGTGTCTTTTCTTCCCAAGGGCAGTATTGTGCTGGAATTTTATGACCTAATTGGCTGCCAGTTCGTCCTATAACCTGTATACTTACCTGTTGTGGTAGAGCAGTAGTTAAGGTTACTTTCTGGTCCATTTTGCTTAGACCAGCTTTCATACTCATTTTACATTAGCGTGTTAGTTACATTAATGGCTGCGGTAACGTATTGGCCTTCGTTTTGAATATTGCTGTTGATTTGCGTATAACTTCACAGATTGGAGAGTTAATTTTCAACAAATTGTTTCATATTTTCAGCCACTCCAATGCAGTAAATTCCTTTGTTAGCCTTTCAATCATTAGATCTTAGATAGTGTTACCTATTACTGTCACTACCTTATATAGTTAGGTTTTGTTAGGGTGGCTGGAGAGAAAGGGAAAGGTTTTGGGGCATGATGCAGAAGGCGAAAAGTAGAATGTGGGGTAGGAGGGTGGGTTGGGGAAGGACTTTAATGTCTATACTGTTTAATGACTATGTGGGTAGATTGCATGGGACTGGAGGGGGGGAGGTGGGAGGGTAAGTTCACACAGTGGCATGTGGCAGAGTATGCTGTTTGTTATTTGCCTCATATCTCGACCAGTTTTTTGCTCGACATGGCTAGGACAATGAAGATAATCACTTGGAATGTGCGGGGGGGCCAGACGCAAAATTAAACAATATCAGATTCTTAAACATCTACATCTTTTGGCTGCAGACATCGCGTTTTTGCAGGAGTCTCACTTACTTAATTCTGAGGCCACTCAGCTCCGCAGACAGCAGATAGGTCAATGCTTCATGGCAGAGGGCAACACCCAAAGCCGTGGAGTTCTGATCCTATTGCGTAGGTCCATACCGTTTGCTCCTAGCCAAATTATAACAGACCCTGAAGGACGCTAAGTCTTTGTGAGAGGCAAGCTTCATACCAAAGAAATTATCTTGGGTAGTGTCTACGGTCCCAATATTGACACCCCCAGTTTCTTTATACATATTCTCAACATCCTCTCCCCATTTTTGCAAATCCCTTTAATAATAGGAGTTGATTTCAACTTCGCTTTCGACCCTCAAATGGATTACTCAGGTAAACCTCACAAAGGGCTTTCCCCGGTACAATGGGCACTCCGAGACTGGACAGGCGGTGCTGGTTTGGCGGATATCTGGCGTATTCTTCACCCTTCAGATAGAGAATTCACCTTTACATCCTTGGTACACCACTCGTCTTCCCGTATTGATTACATACTGATTTCCCAGACCTTAATCCCAGGAGTGATAGACTCAGTTATACTCTCAGGTCCGCTTTCTGACCATTCACCAGTTTCTTGTTCGATTTCTCTTTCTTCGCTGCCCACAGTAGGCAGGCGATGGAAGGTTAATAATCAAGTTTTAAAGATCCCGGATTATAAAACATACATATCCGAACACATTTCCACTTTTATGGATATTAATGCCGGCTCTACCGGAAAACCAGACATTGAATGGTGCTCCCTGAAAGCCTATCTTAGAGGCTTATTGATCGGTTTAGCAACCAAAAGGAAAAGAACTTAGGATGAACGTCTTAAATTCTTATTGTCTCAAATTCGGGCCATAGAGCATGATTTATCCCCCAATCCTCAGATCAAATCAGGGAAACCCTAGTGAAACTCAAGGACTCATACTTGAATCACCTAAGAGAAAAGGCTGAATTTATCATTCTGAAAACTCAGGCTTTTAATGTAGACCAAGGGGCGTCTCTTGGCCCTCAAACTTAAACAGCTGGAATCTCACAGACTGATCACTGCAGTTCACTCGCAAGAGAATGATACCCTTATGACCTCCCCATCGGATATAACTTCGGAATTTAGGAGTTATTATGCGAAGCTGTATAGTCCCATGGAAAACCCCCCATCTTCATCACAATTAGTCTCTTATTTTACACTGTCCTCCATACCTGTACTTTCGGACTTACAGAAGTCTTCCTAAGTCGCTCCCATTACCTTAGAGGAGATGCTTAGGGTTATTCAAGTTTGCCTTGGATAAGACACCTGGTCGGACGCTTCTCCTCTAATTTTATAAAAGCTTCGCACATGATGTACCTTTTCTTCGCTCATTATTTCAGCATGTTCTTTCTGGGCAGGTATCGGATGAGTCTTTATTTGAAGCCTTAATTACCCTAATACTGAAGGAAGGTAAACCTTCCAAGAGGGTCCAGAGCTATAGACCGATCTCCCTTCTCAACCAGGACCTTAAGATTCTAACGAAACTCCTGGCGGACCGGTTGAGTCTTGTCATGCAAGATATTATAGGCCTGGAACAAGTAGGTTTCATGAAGGACAGATCCTCGGTTGATCATTTTAGAACCCTTTCGCATGTCTTCTCGGCTTCCAGGGATGCCGATTTTCCCGCTGTTCTGATTTCCCTGGACGCCGAGAAGGCATTTGATAGGGTCGACTGGAATTTTTGTTTCAATCACTCACAGCATTTGGGTTCCCCTCTCTCTTTATAAAGTAGATAGGTGTCTTGTATAAATCCCCCACAGCATGGGTTATGTGTAATGGAATACTGTCTGACCTCTTTACATTGGACGCTGGTACTAGACAAGGCTGCCCTTTATCCCCCCTACTGTTTAATATTTATTTGGAACCTCTTATCCGGAGCATTATGGCAAATACAGAAATTCAGTGTATAAGTATCCAGCAGCAAACAGTTAAAGTCTTGGCTTACGCGGACGACCTGCTCCTTCAAATATCTCAGCCTGATACATCTATACCTGCCCTACTTACCACCCTGAGAGAATTCAGTTCTATGTCCAATTATGAATTAAATAAAGACAAGACAGTGGTTTTTCCCTTGAATCATAAAGCGTTAAAGCCAGCGGCCTCCTCAGTGGGCTTTTCTTGGCAGACCAACTCATTGAAATATCTGGGATTGAACCTGTCTAGGGAACCCACTAGGTTTACGAAATTAAATCTCGACCCATTAATATCCACTATTAGACAAGATCTTAAGAGATGGGCATTACTTCCTCTATCTCTCTGGGGTAAAATCAATATCAAAATGAACGTTAATAACCAATTAAAAAAATATTAAATATTATTAATATTATTAAAAATAAACCTTTCGAACACCTGGTTACCGTTGACATGGTTTAAAAATATACATCAGATGTTCTCAGCTTTCATTTGGTCTGATAAGAAACCCTGGATAGCCTATGACAAGCTTCCGGCGCCGAAATTGAAGGGAGGACTGCACCTACCACAATTAGGACTTTACTACTGGGCTAGTCATGCAAATAAGTACCTGCAATGGCTAAGGGTGGACCATCTCCAATCGCCGCAGTCCTTCATGCCTATATGGCTCAAAAGAGAGAGTATCTTAATACAAACCCATGGGCTATCCCCTGTTGCATTACTACATGTTAATTTAAAATCTCTGCCTTCGGCACTTAAAAATACTCCCATTGCATTATCTATTCATATCCACTCCCAGCTCTGTTCATTCCTAAAATATAAGCACAACACGGACCCATCTCAACCTTGGTGGGGTAACCCTAACTTTGCAATTGATGGCAAGCCACTTCAATTGAGATGGATCCCCCATTTAGGGGATTGCCCTCTCTCTTTCTTTCTGAAGACTGATGGCTTGTGGTTAACTTCACCCGAAATCCTTAACAAATCTCAATCTCCGAACTCTGCGATTTTTAAAATATTTCAATTACGTCACTTAATAATAAAATCCTTTGGCAATGTCCCACCAGCACTCCCAAACCCATCCTTGTCGTGCTTAATTTCCCAGGTGGGCCTCTCTCATGCTGTTTCCAGACTATATGAGATAATCCACAATTGGAAATGGCCTGACTGCCTTGGGATGACTTCTTACTGGTCCCCGCTTTCTCCCAATCAAGATTTTCATTGGTCCTCTCTATGGAAGAGCTGTCACAAGTTTGTTATGCAAGACAGGCTTCGATTAATACAATTTAAAATTCTGCATAACCTTTATTATTCGCCTCAGAAGATGGCTAAATTGGGTCTGCTCCCTTCACCCACATGTACCAGATGCCTGCAGAGTGAGAGTAACCTACTGCATATCTTTTGGGCATGCTCCAAGATAGTCCCCCTCTGGACTATCATTAAACAGAAGGCTGACCCCCTCTTGGGTTTATCGGATCTATTTACAGCTGAAATCTGTATTTTGGGGGATCTTTCCTCAGTTGCTGTTACCAACAGAAAATATCATATAACCCTCATCACTATGTCAGTTAAAAGACTGGTTTTGAGGCACTGGAAAGATACAGCTGAAATTTCTTACAGTGAATGGTTACAGGAGTTGGTGGCCAATCTTCGCCTGGAGAAGACAATTGCTAGTTTACATAATCAATCTAAAAAATTTCTCAAGAAATGGGGTCCTCTCGTTACTCTGTACTCTCTTCAGAAGTCATAAAGATCTCGCATCTGTTAACAGACAGCTTTAGATAGATGTGCTCTGTGTGAAGGGAGGGGGTTAGGGTGGGTGGAGGGGGGAAGAGTTGATCTATTCCCAATTTATGTATTATTGTATAGTTGATACACAAATGTAACAGCAGATCTTCTCTCTGTAGTTGTGCAATAATGAATAAACTTTGAATTGAAAAAAAAAATTCTGGGAGTACAGTTGTGCTTTTTTCACTTTTTACTCTAAACTGAGTTACAAGAAATGTGGCAGGGGGAATGACACTCAGTGTAGTACCATATAGCAGTAGCAACAGTAGTACATTACCGTCATTTTGTAATTTCTTGTTCAGGAGAGAATTTCAGGAACTGAGACATTTAAATATTGTGCTTGAGCACTTGTGTCAACTTGCCTAATTGCTTGACAAATAGTGTTCTAGAAGGCAAAAAGAACAGTGCAGCAGCAGCTACCATTGTTTAATCATTTCTTGTTTGGAAAACATTTTCAGAAGGTAAGAACAGTGAGAAAAGAGACTGTCCAGAGGGAGGGAAAAAGTCCAACAGTGCAACTGTGTGAGTGATATTGTGCAGCATCAACTGTTGGACTGAAATAAAATATTCGGGACCACATAATTTTACTTATTGTGCTTTTTTAATATTGTGCTTTTCAAATGCTCTACGAATGTAAGCAGCTGTGCTTTACAACAAAAACAGTAGTGACAGAAGAGAATATTAAGGTTATATTAATATTTAACAGTAATAGTTATTATATTTATGGTATATATTTATATGTGTTTTATTTATAGTAGGTGTTACTAACACCCTCCCCGAATGGATTTTGTCCTAAGGTTAGCTGGTCAGGAACCTACCAAACTTGGTTGATGCTCGTACATTCTCTTGTATGTCAATAGTGTTTAAACTGTTCATGAGCTGTAATATCACCCTCATTGTTATTGCAGTTTTGCTAGCACCCCTTTTGATTGACTGGGTCCTAAGGCTACAGGTCCATGACCTACCTGTTTTACTTACAAATTGCTGTCATCCTTCCTTCCTTATAGCTATCTTGCTCCTTGCTGAACTACTTACCCACAGCATTACTACCTGAACCAGTAGAGCCCTCAGAGATAAGGAGGATATCTCCTTTGGTCCCATGTTGGTACCTAGGCCTACTGATCCCTTCTGAACAACCCTATGGAACTTGAGCCCCCCAACTATATACTCTTCCAAATTGGACACCAAACCCAGGTGGCACGTGGAGAGTGCTATGGGATTGCATGACTTGGCCCTGTCTCCAGTACCACATGCCTGCTCCTCCTTCCTAGGAATAAAACCTGGAGGCTGCAGTACCACCCCAAGGTTGCAGTACTACCCCATAGCCACACCTTGCAATAATGTTACTTCTACTGTCCGGCAATGTCCACCCCAACCCTGGCCCTGCTGGTAGCTCTGGGTCTAGCACCCACAGCCAAGGACTACTGAACCAGTCTCCTTAAATATTGGCAGTCTACTACCTAAATTTGCCCAATTCAAAGCCTGGATTGAGTTAGTACAGCTAGATGTTAGTCGCCTAATGGAAACTTGTCTCAGTCCATACGTACCTGATGCCACTATCTCATTGCTAGGTTTCAATATCTTCAGTGGGGATAGAATAGGCAAGTGAGGTGGGGGCTGTTTCATGTACCTCAGACTGGACCTGCATACCTCTAAAATCACAATTAAAGTTCTAACCAGGGACTGTGAATGCCTAGCAATAAAGCTGGCTTGGGGCTGGCAGTATAGCCTATAGGTTAGAGTAGCGAGTTGTGAATAAGCGTGGTGCATCCAGCAGACCTGGATTTGAGTCCCACAACCTCCATTTGCATACTATGCGACTCTGAGCAAGTCACTTAACCTCCCCAGTGTTCCCAAGTCGCCCCTGAAACCAGGCATTTGTGCCTAGTGGACCTTACCCAGTTACCAAAGACTAAAATAAATAAAGCTTTTGGTAGGGCAAGGGTAAAAATCTCATGTCATTCTGTCTGTATATATTCCACTGGGTAAACAGAATCAGAGCACAGAGTCACTTACTCTCTACTTCATGCAAACTAATCAGAACTGGGAATACATTATTACTGATGACTTTAATGTCAATTGGAATACTAAGTCCAACATAGGTCATAGTGATAAAATGTCCAGCCTATTTCTAACATAACTGGTCACTGACAACACTAGGACCAATTATTATGAAACAGGCATGATGATGTTGCTCGAATGGGTACTAGTTGCACACCCTGTTAGGATTAAAGTTGTCAAAGTTCTGCCTGATACCAGAAGTGACCACTCCCTGGTGCAATGTCTAGGGATAGTTAAACAGACAAGGCCACCCCCACTCCCAATCACAGTCAGTCAAGCTCTAAACAAAATGAAGATGCCTGAATTCAGACCTTACTTGGCCCAAACTGATTGGAGCGTCTTAGGTGTCATTCCCATTATTGACTCAGCCCTAGAATTCCTTGTCTCCAAGTTCACATGTGTCTGTGATAAATTTGCACTCTTTAAAAGCACAAGACAAGAAGAACACCATCTGCAAGGATCACCTCTGAACTCCTTGCCTGCATGAGGGAGATGGACAATCTGTGGCACTGACCAGGGAAAGGTCCAATGTCTACTTGCAAAGGTATAAGGAAGCTCACAAGTGCACCAGTATGATTAGAAAGGCCAAATCTGACTTCTATAAGGACCAGCAGACCCAGAAATGGAGCAATGGCAAAATATTTTGGGACAATGTCTCAGAGCTCCTTTGTAAGGGAGTTAAAAACACTCCTCAAATACTTATGGTGGAGGGTCAAGAGTCCTTGATCCCACCAAAACTGCCAGTTACTTCAACAGCTTCTAATGACCTCAGTCCCATCATCCCCACAGAACCTGCCCAGACCCCCTGCATGGAACCAGGTCTTGAAGTCGCCAAGAGGGTGGACTCTGAACCAAGGTACCCTCAATTCTTGTTCAAGGCTGTTTCAGTCAAAGACACGTTGAAATATATCAGTTGGGTACTTGGGAAAACTAGGTGTGGGAGTGACTCAGTTGATAAGAAATGTCTTGCCATAGTGGTAGAGGAACTTTCCCACCCCATCTCTAGAAGCTTTAACTTTACCCTGTGCTACTCACAGTTCCTAGAGATGTGGAAATCTACACTGGTACACAGTTTTCAAAGGCAGAGACCATACTAGCCTTGCCAATTACAAACACCCCTTCCCCCATTCAAGGCCCTTGAGAGAACAGTTTCTGACCAACTTGTTACATATCTCGAACAATACAGTGTTCAGTGTGTACAGCAGCATGGCTTCCAGTATCTGTACAGCACCAACTCAGCACTGTTGGAATACATCATCTATGTTCATGAGGCCCTTGACGATGGTGACCTAGTGGGAGCTATATGTAGTGACCTTACTAAAGCCTTCAACCTAACTCCTTGGCCTGGGTTTGTCACAGAACACAGTTGACTGGTTCCACAGTTATTTCTTCAATTGTTCCTAGCAGGTGAAGATCAATAAGTCTTTGTCTGACATTAGAGGAGTATCTAATGGTATCCCCCAGGGTTCCATCTTGGGCACACTCCTTTTTGGCCTCTTCATAAATCAACTGCCCAATGCTTGTCAGACAGTGAGTGTACTCCTCTATGACGATGATGCTGTCATCTATTCCAAAAACCCTGACCTTGACAACCTAGGTAGGACAGGATGGTAGTGCAGTGGGTGAGGAACTGGCTGGATGGTAGGATATAGAGGGTGGTGGTAAATGGATGTCAATCCACAGAGGGAAGGGTGACCAGTGGAGTGTCACAGGGCTCAGTGCTGGGTCCAGTCCTCTTCAACATCTTTATTAGTGACATTACAGAAGACCTAGAAGAGAGAATGTTTCTGTTCACTGATGACACAAAGCTCTACAACAGAGTGGACATGCCAGATGGAGTGGATAGAATGAGGAGAGACCTGCAGAAGCTTGAGGATTGGTCAAAGGAGTGGCAATTGAGATTTAACACAAACAAAATGCAAAATAATGCACATGGGGAACAAAATCCCTGGAGCAACATATCAGCTGTGGGGGAAGATACAGAATGCTCCAAGCAGGAAAGGGACCTACGGGTTATCATCTCTGATGACCTAAAAATGGGGAGTTAGTGTGACAAGGCAGCAGGTAAAGTAAACTGGATCCTTGGATGCATAGGCAGGGGTACCACCAGCTAGAAAAGGGAGGTCATAATTCCACTATACAAGACACTAATAAGGCCTCACCTTGAGTACAGCATCCAGTTCTGGAGGCCCTACATACACAAGGATAGAAACAGGGTGAAGTCAGTACAGAGGAGGGCTACATCACAAAACCTACAAGGACAGGCTGAAGAACTTAAATATGTGCTCCCTGGAGAAGGGGGGGATATGATTGAGACATATACAGTAAGTACCTACGTGGAGGAACAAGGTGGAGGAAAATACAATTTTACATCGAAAAAGAGAATCAAGGACTAGGGGGACATGGGATGAAACTGGACAGAGGGAAGTTCAGAGGAAACATAAGGAAGTATTTCTTCATGGAGAGGGTGGTGGACAAATGGAATGCCCTGCCCGAGGAGGCAGTAGGGGTGAAAATGATGACAGGATTTAAGAAGACATGAGATAAGCATAGAGGGATCCTGGTAGCTGGGGTGGGGGACAACAAAGTATTAGGAAAGCCTGAAGAAGCAAAAGTAAGTATTACAAATGGGCAGACTACATGGGCCGAAGGCCCTTATCTGCCATCACTATGTATGTATCTAGGTAACCTTACTGCTGTTCTCCAAAGTAACTTTAGGTCACTTGAAAACTGGTTCTCCAACAACAAACTGGTCCTCAATTACAAAAAAACAAAACAAAAGCCATGCTCTTCTCTAGTCTCCCACTGAAGAGGGAAGTTCCACCCTTTGTCGCCCAAAATGGCTGAGGTCAAAACCTCTCACAGGTAGCGACCTTCAAATACCTTGGAGTAAACTCTGGACGACATCTTATCTTTAGCACCCCATGTTGACAATCGGGTGGCCATAGTTAGCAGAAGACTGGATGCCTTATACCCTAACAGGAACAATCTCACTGGGGATGCTAGACGCCTTATTGTGGCCAGCTCCATTCTGTAACTTATAGATTATGGGCTTCCTGTCTACACTGCTGTCTGTGATAGAGTGCTAAATAGAGTAAAGCTGATCTGTAATAAGGTGTGCCACTTTGTACTTGGTGCAGTTAACCACATCCATTTCACATTCTCTAACTGGCAGCCTTGCCCTTTACCCAGCAGAATAAAGCTCCAGATCTGTTTGCTAGCCAAAAAGGCACTCTTGGGCCTGACACCCCCTACTTTAACAGATTGCTTCCACCACCATTTCCAACCAATACGATACCAGGAACATTGCCAGAAATGCCCTTAAGCCTCCATTTCAGCATACTCAGCTGAGAAAGTGGTCATTTGCTGTCAGGGCTGCCTACTAGCTAAATGAACTGCCTGATACACTACTGAATCTCCTCAAGTTTAATCAGTTCAAGACATCTTTATTGTCTGCCTTTGCAGTCCCATGCAGTTGTAACCATTAAATAGTTTTACATGATTTCTCACTGTACATAATCTGTGACTTTTTATACAATGATCTGTTTCTATTTTTTCAAAGCTGTATGTAATTGGAGCCTGACTGTACTGCATTTCTGCTGGAACTGCTTATTGTACTTGTAATGTTTTTTGTGACTATGTATTTTGACATGGAACTTTTGTAAATGAGCACTTGTACTCAAAGGTTATCTCTGAAGTTTTCAGTAAATAAAAAATAAAACAGAATGAATTAGCACATAAGCAGCACTATTAAAGAAAATATAGACAGAAAACAGAATTTTTAAGGAGCAAGAGAGAGAGAGAACTGAGACAGAAATCAAGAAAAAATGAATGGAGTGAAACATTAAAGGAGATGGACAAGAAAAGAGTTTAAATTTTGGGGATTTTGAAAAAAAAATTTTTTTTGTATTTTTGGGGAGGTATAAACAAAGAGAGGGTAAAAAGACTAGGAGAAGACAGGAAGGAGTCAGAGAAAAGGACAAGAGGTAAAAGGGGGAGGAATGAGGACTACAGATAAAAGGACAGAAAAAGGAAGATGCACTGGAAAAGTTTTTTCACTGGCTGCTGACAGATGGAGCAGCACCCACACTGCCGCAATGGAGCTCATTCTTACCATCAATCAGCACCTGCTGGTTCTCCAATAACTTGGTCATGAGCTGCTCCATTGAACCAACACAGCAGTGCAGGTCCCTCATCTCCTGTCACAGTTTGGAATGCTCCTCCATGGTGCTTGTTGGTGCTGCAGGTGCTGGTGCTTTGGCAGGATGCAGGTACCAGTCCTTTTGCAGGTGTTGGTGCTGCTGGTATATCCCCATACCCCTCACTATGCAGAGAACAGCATCTACATGTTGTGTGCTCCCCCCTCAGTGCCACAGACAGTCCTGAGCCACTACTTCTTCTTCCCAGCTGTCTCTAGCTGGCCTCCCACTGAGCTTGGCGGTGGATCTTTAAATGAGTGGTTTGCCCACCTGTGCAATGATGGCTCCCCTTTTTCCCCCAGCTTACCAGTGCATGACAGATATTACATTTCACAATTCTGTTGTCCTGCGGGTCAACAGTGAAAAATTCCCAGAACAGGGAAAACCATAGCTGCTGGACTGTGGATGGCACTGAGGAACCAGAGAAGCATGAGTGAGGCTCCCTGGGGGGGGGGAGCAGGTGGCAGTGTTGGTACCATGGGAGGCACTGGGGGTTCAGGCTGCTGCAAAGCTGGTGGCTGCTGCAGAGCCTGGGGAAAGGATGGGCCATTGTTAAACTGGGGCTGGTGGTCCTCGCTGCTGCAGAGCTGGGGAAGCAGGAGGCTGCTGCTGCAGTTGGGGTTGCTATAGGGGGAAGACTGCTGGCCATTCCCCAAATGCTGTATGGGGATGGCATTCTGTATGACACTACTGCTACGAGTCTTCATATGACCATGAGAGGACTCTCATGTCACACAAGACAAAAAGAAAGAGAGTGAGCGACAGAGACAGAGAATAGAAAAGTCAGAAAAAGGAAAACTAGAAATAAATAAAAACTTAAAAAATACAGACAAAATATAAAAGAAAAATAATTTACTAATAAGAACACAAAGACTTGAATGGGAATGAAAAAAGAATAAGAAGACGCTTTGAGAGTTATGAAAAAATAGGTTTTTGGTTGTGTTTAGCTCTCTCTGAAAGTTATGTTCCTGTCTTCTCCACTGAAATACAATGCAAAACCGAAAGTGAAGCTTAGACACTTGTTCACCAGTAGTCTCATTCTTTTTTTACCAATTATTTTACCAGGTGAGACACACTAAGCTGAAAGCTTGTTTGCAGGTGCAACCTGGGAGCACAAGAAAGTTACGTGACTTGTTCAGGGTCACACAGTCTGCACCTAGGGGGCTGTGGGATTCAAACCCAGGTCTCCAGATTTGCAGCTCAGAACCTTAACCCAATGCGCCATACTGCCTCCTCATTTTGACTAAACTCCACCTAGGTGTACCACAAGGGTGAAGTTGCCAGGTGAAATTGTAAAAGGTGACTTTCCTATTAAATAGCAAAAAATCCCAAATTTATCCACAAAGACGAATTTGGCAAATTTGCCTTAACTTTATTGGTGGATTAGAACTTCACAACCTCTCTAGTAATTACCAGTGAAATGTGTTGAAAAGAATACAATGATGGGGATGTAATGGTAAGTGTGCAGCAGATCTTGCTATTTGATTATACAGTGTCCAAATCCTTGACAGTAAACCTTCTCCTCCCGAGTAATAAAACATTAAGCCATGGTCCAAGACTGGCAGTAGAAAACTTTAAGATAACATTTTTCTTTTGTGTGGACACATGACGAGTTCAGTTTATATAAAGCTCCCAGTTTTTAGTGGGCCGTTTTAATCATGGTTGTAATACAGTATGAGGCTCATAGGAGAGGGAACTATACAGGGCAAGTCCCAAATATTTAAAGAATGTAACGTGTTCCATTTGAATTCCGTGAACTGTTTTATGTGAGACAAAAGGGTACTGAATAGATTTCTTACGAGTATCGTAAAATAACATTGATTTGGTTTTAGATGCATTCAGAACCAATTTTGTGTTGTAAGAAACATTTCTGGGTATTATCAAAGTAAGTTCCAAAGTAACTTCACTTCCATCAATAAGGCCTGTAGGTTCCTGACCGGAGCCTCCAGCCACACCCACACCTGCCTGCTCTATTCCTCTGCTAACCTGCTCAACTTCAAGGAATGTCTGCAGTATCAGACCTGCCTTCTTGCTAAGAAATCCCTGCTCGGACTCTACCCCCAGGAGTCTTTGCCACGGTCATCCTCATCCATTTCCACCCACAGCTCTGTTAAAGTCACTTTCAAAGTGATCAGAACCAAGACCTCCCTCGCCCAGAGGTCCTTCTTTTATCGAGCCCCTGCCTGGTTAAACTCCCTCCCTCCCTGCATCACCAACACTGCCAAACTTGGTCCCTTCAAAACTGCTCTCCAGAACCATCTCTTTAATGTCTGCTGCTGTAGGTGCAACTAACACTGCCCCCCCCCCCCAATCCTACTGCAGGACCTTTCCCTGCCTGGCCCCCCTAATCTCGACAAGGTCCCCTGGACTGCTGATCCATCTTTCCCCCACCCCTTTTTATCTACCCACTTAGGTTTATACAAGGATGTATTCCACTGCAACTCCAGAGAAATTGTACATCTTTAACTGTAAATCTGTATGTTATACCAACATTTAACTAAGTGTATTCTGTGTTCAATGTCTGCACCTGTAATGTTGTCCAATGTTGTATCTGCTCAATGTTCTATTGTCTTGCCCTCCCTGCGACGAGGTGCCTTTGTAAAATAATCCCTGACTCAAAGGTTGTAAATCAGACTTGTTCAAATAAATAAATTAAGTTTGAACTACGAATGGCAATTCTGATAGATTGGATCCACTTGTGAAAATGACTGCATCATCAGTATAAAGAAAATATCAGTGGATTTATGAACCAAGGGGAGAGTGTTCAAAAATAAATTAACAGAAGGAGGCCAAGAATCAAATTCTGAAGAACTCCCACAATGAAGAGGTCAAAATATTAGAAATTGTACTGCATAAAGTAAGCTCTGAAAGCTAGTTCTGACACTACATAGAAACATAGAATTTGATGGCAGATAAGGACCACTTGGCCCACCCAGTCTGCGCATTTCCCTACCTAATGGATAAGCTGCAGATCCTAGTCAACCAACAGCTTCCTTCCTCCTACCCCCAACCCCTAGAATTGCCTTATGTCTGTCCCATGCATTCTTGAATTCCCCCACTGTTTTTGACTCCACAACCTCCACAGGAAGGCCATTCCATGCATCCGCTACCCTCTCCATGAAAAAATACTTCCTCATATTACCTCTGAGCTGTCCCCCCATAATCTTCAAATTGTGCCCCCTTGTTCTTCCACATCTCTTTTTCTGAAATACACTTCCCTCTTGGACTCTGTTGATTCCTTGAGGTACTTGAAAGTTTCTATCATGTCCCCCCGTCCCTCCTTTCCTCGAGGGTATACATATTAAGCTCCTTAAGTCTCTCTTCATATGTCTTCTGGTGCAGACCATGTACCATTTTAGTTGCCCTCCTCTGGACTGCCTCCATCCTGTCTATGTCCTTGTGGAGATTGGGTCTCCAGAACTTCATGCAGTACTCCAGATGGGGTCTCACCAGCTGTCTGTACAGAGGGATAACAACTTCCTCTTTTCTACTGGTGATGCCTCTTCCTATACATCCTAGTATCCCCCCAGCCCTCCTTACTGCCCTCTCATATTGCTTGCCCACCTTTAGGTCATCTGATATGACTACCCCCAGGTCCCTTTCCATTTTTGTTGTTGTTAGTATCTCACCCCCATAGTGTACTCTTGCCCTGGGTTTTTGTTTCCCAGGTGCATTACTTTGCACTTCCTAGCATAGAATCTAAGCTGCCATACATTTGACCATTCCTCTAACCTTGCCAAGTCCCTTGTCATCCTTTCCACCCCACCATGTGTATCAACCCTGTTGCAGACACTACTCCACAGCCTCAGGTGATGGTTCAAGTTTGCTTTTAAAGATTTTTTTAATTTTTTTATTTTAGTCTTTAATAACTGGATAAGGCCCACTACGCACAAGTGCCTGTTTTCAGGGGCGAACTGGGAGCACTGGGTGGTTAAGTGACTTGCTCAGTCACACAGTATGCAACTGGAGGTTGTGAGAATCAAACTCAGGTCTGGTCTGCTGGATGTACCAAGCTCATTCACACCTCATTCTTCTAACTTCTAGGCTATACTGCTTAAAAGCAGTAAATAGTTAACCAAATCAAAGGCCGTGCTGAGGTCCACAAAGATGGCCACAGTATAGGACCCTTATCCAGGGCCTCATGGACTGCTTGTGTGAACCACCTCAAAGCCACTGATGTGCTGTGACCTGGATGGAACCCATCTTGTGAGAGTATCTGAACATCATACTTGATGTGATACTCATTCAGTTCAAAAACATTTCGCTCTAAAGCCTGGGCAAGGAGAGCCAAAACTGTAATTTGACACTAATTCTGGACAAATGTTTGGTCTCCAGCTTTATAAACTGATACAGCTGCAGTCTTCCATATCATGGGGAACTGACCAAAACCAATAGAATAATTAAAACTTTTGGATAAGGAGAAACATACAATGTCAGAGGTGATTTTTTTATGAATCGGTAGCCTCTTCCAACCCAGCCAAAGGCTTTGGATTAATTTTTTTAAAATATGAATAAACATCCTGAGGGAATAAGACCCTAACATAAAATGTTGGTACACCCAAATCAGACAGACCACCAGGTTATTATTTTTTCCTCGCCATAATCAAAGTCACCTCTGGGAATATGTTTGGTCAGATCCATAAAAGTATTGAATTCATGGAGTATATCACTAGGCTCAGTCTGAATGCCAGAGACAGAACTGAGTATATATTCGTGCAAGTCTTTTGTTTTTGGCTCAGCATTTCATTTATCAGGTCCCAGGTTGCTGTCACACTTTTACCTTTAAAATGTTGTTGTTTCCGAATAAGAAACTGGCACTTTAGACATCTAATTTGATATTTATATTTATTGCTTAGTTGCTTATATGCCAAAAGTATGGCAGCATCATAGCTTTTCCTATACGCCTTCCAGCTGTTATCCATGACTCTCATCAAGTAAAGGTGTTCTGGTGTGACCCACAACTGATTGTTGCCCTGTAATGCAAGAAAAGGCAACATGCAGAGGGAGAACTGGAGGCAGTGTGGGGAAAGGTGCCAGCCTGCTCAGATAAACAAAAGGAGCTCAGCACTCATGGAGTCAGTGCAGGATTAGGCACACTCCAAAATATTTAGTAGTGTTTACTCCAGCACCATGAAAGAATCCCAGCTAGAGCCCTCTGCCCTGTACTTCAACTGACACAGGGCCTTCGTCAGGGGCTTGTAGCCCCTTGTGTACCCAGTGGCAGAATTAGTGTAGGCCTGTTGGTGTTGCAGCTGGTTGGACAGTGATAATGCACTGTAAATTATTAACAGCAATGCCAAATGAACTCAGTTAAGGCCTAGAGACAAAGACCATGCAATTGCTAAAATGGCTCCAACTTCAAATGGAGGTATTTGTAACTTGTCTGTCAGCTGGCCAAATCCAGACAAACAGTTCCCAACTATTTGACACACAGTCTATGTTACAGAAGCAAACCTTGAGGGCACCTATGGTTCCAGTGTACATGGGATCTTCCCTTTAGGTGTATGGCTCAACGATGCAGCTTTCAGTTATTGCTCAGTCAGGCGTTCTCCCCCATTCTCCCACTTTCACACTTTCTGATGGCATCTGCAAGGGTGATGCTAGTGGACATTCAACTATCCTTCAATTGGTCAGACCACTGCAACTCAGCTCTCACCCACTCTTCCAAGCCTCCAAACCCTGAAAGTGGTAACAGCTTGGCACTGGGCTACAGTACCCCAGGCAGATCCCACGAAAGTCTCAGGCAACATTTCAACAGAACATGAATTTTAAAATCAAATTGTTTTACAGGGCATAACATTAGAAAACCCATTGTATGTGAAATGCACTGTGCCAGCTGAACTCGGAATTTCAGAATTCTGTTTGCATGAGATAAATGTTATGGTTATAGGCACGTCTGGAATGTTTTGAAATTAAAAATCTGAATTGGCTAAAATGAAGTCAATTTGTAATTAGATAGATAAAAATAACTAAGTATGGCAACTAAAACTTGGGCTGAGATATTTGAAGCTCATAGAAAGCATCCACTAAAACTTTGCTCCAAGACCAAATTGTTGCCTGGTGCAAACTACAGGTACATTGGAACATGCCGAAGCACAATATTGAGTGTTAAAAGCATGTTCCAATATACCTGTTGATGGAGATAGGCACTAACCATTTGCTCTTCACAAATAACAACCCCTACTAGCCACATTATGGGCTTCATTTTAAAATGGAAGGCTCTGACGCAAGGTGCCTGCGCCAAATGGGTATGACACAAGTGGCACCTCACATCAAAGATTGACGCAATCCCGATTTTCAAACATAGACTGTATCAGAATCAGGATGGCTTGTGCCAAAGCCGCACCACCCTTATGACAGAAGCGTCCTTGCGCCAGGTTGCAAGGGGGCTTGCACCACTGTGGGGCTGCACCATCCCATGGAAGCAACAGGGTGCTCAGGTTAGACCAGCCAGGAGGTGGTCTAAGAGCCCTGTGCCACTACGGGATGATGTGGTGATTGGGGGGCACCAGCCAGGAGGGGGAGTGGGGCAGAAGGAGCATCAGGGTGCCTTAGGGGGTGTCAGGGAGATGGCAGACTAGCAGGGTGATGATGTGGCACCCTGCAGGGGTGTCTTTTGTAATGCCAGGCAGCCAATCAGCTCATGATCCATGGGAGGTTGGCAGGGAGGAAAAGTGATCTGGTCTGAGGTGGGCGTAGCCCTGGCACCTGCCCCAGAGGGGCCAAAATCCCCAACCCTGCAGGCGGGAAGAATTGGCTGCAGGGTGAGGGCTGCCAGTGGTCAAGGGGAATGTTCTCTGAGCACCTCAACAATCCTCTGGTACCTTACCCCCCCGAGTTGTGGCAGAATGCCTCCTGCCTACAGGGTTGGGGATCATGGCACCTCTGGGGCAGGTGCCAGGTCTGTGCCCAACTGCTGCCAGGTCACTTTCCCTCCCTGCCAACCCTCAACAGAACACAAGCTGATTGACTGCTTGGCATTGCAAAAGGTAACCCTGATGGGTGCCACATCACCACCCTGCTAGTCTGCCATCTCCCTGATGCCCCCAGGTCACCCCATGCTCCATCTGCCCCATGCCCCCTCCTGGCATGCACCATCACCCCCCCCACCTTCCTGGCCCCTCTAGTGTTGTGCCAGGTGGGGGGATGGATCCCTGCATCAACCCCCATAGGTCTGCTAAATGTTTGGCACAAGCCTGCAGCTGCATTAACTCCTGGGACTTTGGCGCAGGAGACCCTCCTTTTGTAAAATTGGGCACAGGGTCTCTGACACACCCAGGGTTTGCTGCAGCCCTAGGGTGATCCAACTTGTGTTACTGTAAGGGCTGTTTTAAAATTGGGCACTATGTGTCGAACTGGGAGCTATAGTGGTGCAAGGAGAAAATAAGGTGTTAGCATTTGCAAAAGGTAATTGCTCCTTTGAAGCAGCCTGCCACATTCAAACCTCCTCATGCAAATTACCCCAAAGCACAGATAACGTACTATGAGTCATTAGCATCTCAATGTGGTCTCATTGTAGGCTAAGGAGCAAACAGTTGCTCCCTGGATAGCACCCCCAGCACCTGTGTCATAACTGGTGACCCTTGTGCTGTTAACAGTTACTCATATTGACTAGGTAGGCTTGTGAATACCCACCTGATCTCTGTGCTGTTGATGTTTTTTTGAATTAGCGTGTTTTATTCCTCTGGCCGACTGTCTCCCATTGGTCTGACCCCTACGTCCAGCCCCGTCATCCACCTCCCAGGGACTTACCTCCACTGATTAAGGACCCTTGCTTTCTCCCACAGGGTAGGGCCACTATGGGGGGCACCTTCCCCCTGATGGAGACTCGGTCAGTACATCAGGAGCAAGTGCCACAGTAGGCAGTGTAGGGCCTGCAAAGTGGGGGGGGACATCTTTGTGCCATGGTCAGACATTTTTCCAGTTTTCTCCCACTGCCTCTGAGATGGTGCAAGTGCAGAGATGCACACATGCGGTGGAGTGAATCCGACATCCTCCCACCCTGTTCCAACAGTGCAAGCTGCACCACCACCTGTGGTCACCCAGGTGGCAGTAGTGCACCATCAGCCATAGACTCTCCCTCCCCGAAGTGGCCAGCGTCTACTCAGATGTTCTGTTCATCTCCCCCTGGTCAGTCTACTGCTGACCCTAGCTCATTCCTGAACCCGGGTCGATAGCTCTATGTGCTGTTGTTGTTCACACAAATCCTTGGTAATCAAATGGCCCTTCCCACATGAACCCCGTAGCATTTCCATTACATAAATTCCTGGTACTCTAGTGCCCCCCCCCATCCACAGTCCACACGGCAGCCTACTAGCCACCACCACCATCCCAGAATGGCACCTTGATGGTGGCTAGCACTTATCCACCATGCACTTTCAGTGCTGGACGCTGTCTACTGAATGCAGCCTTTATGAAAGTAAATTCAAATGCAGATATACTGTGCATGTGCGCAGACTTATAAATTATTTCAGTACACCACTGCACTAGCCATATCTCTGGTGCTGTATGGTGGAATGGAACCAGACCTGGGGTATCTGAGACACCCCCACATGCAGATAAAAGTGGGGTCCCTAAACAACAACCCAAATTAGGGCTTCGGGAGGGTTACCTAGATGCTCACATGCAAAGACTACAGTAGAAGCCTAACCAAATCCTTGTTAGTCTAGTGGCCCCATCCTGAACCCTGTGTTATTGCCATCAGCTACGTGCTCTTATGCAAAGACTGCAACAAACGCTATTACAAATCCTTAAAAAAAGATGATAAAAACAAGAAACATATTCAGACATTTACCTTCAAATAAAAAAAATCACTGCAACCAAACTAAAATGAAGGTGTATCACAGACTATTGTGTCATGTTGTAAAATGGTAATGATGTGAGTGTATGTTTTTAATATAGGATTTTAGAAATAGTAAGCAAGCAAAATTGTATTTCTTAAGCACCCTTTCCCTGGGGCTCAGGGCACTGTACAGGATACAGGCAAGAATTAAAATAGTACTATAAGTAAACATTTAGAAATCTAGCATAAAAAAATTACAACAGATAGTCTAGCAAAAAGTAATAAATGACAGAATCTCAAAATGCCTCTCTAAACAGATGCACCTTCAGATCCTGTTTGGAAGCCTCCACCAAGGGAGCCTCCCTCAAGGACCTTGGGAGTGAGTTGCACAGGGCCAATGCTGCCACCTCGAAAAATCATCTCCTGAGGTTTTAAACTGGGCCCTGGGAATCACTAGGAGGCCCTTGGAGAAGTAGCGGAGAGAGAAATATTGCACCTGCAGTACTAATTAAGAACATCATACATTTTAACAAAAATAATTAGGGAGTTTTTTTTAAAGTTATCTGCAGTTTTTTTAATGCACCAAAGTGGGTGGAAAATCAAAGGAGCACTGCACTGAAAATGTTCTCTGCTCTTAAAACAAATATCTGGAAAACTGTTGAATATAATGACTTCATGAAACTGACAATGAAACAGTCCTTTAGCAGTTCATGTGATTTCATAATGGTGGCTTTGGTTCATCTTCTTTGAAGGCCTCCATCTGGGATGACCACAACAAGGGACCACAATAACCACAATAACGGAACATTGGTTTCCTTTCTAGCAGTGGTGGAAACTGAAAGTAGCCTCATCAATGAAGGTTTCTTTTTTCCTCCAATCAGATGTTTTATTAAAGCATTGTGACTGTGACTGTGACTGTGACTGCCAACCCTTGTTTAACCCGCACTCTGCCCTGCTCCTCCCCCCACACCTGCCTACTCTACCTCTCCTCCTCCCTCCTGCCCACTCCTCTCCCCCCACACACCTGCCTACTCTGCCTCACCTCCTGTTTCCTCCTAATCCTCCTCTCCCCCTCCTTCCAACCTACTCACCCCAACCCCTCTCATCCCTCCCTCCCCTTCTGCTACCCCAGGCGAGTTTAGCTTTCTGACTGCCTTATTGGGTGCTTGTTAAATATGTATTCACCTTATGTAAACTTACTGTATACACTGTAATGTTGTACTTATTTTACTCTACCTTACCTCCTGTCTCCCCCAATCCTCCTTTTCCCCCTCCTTCCAACCTACTCACCCCAACCCCTCTCATGTCTACCTTCCCCCCGCTACTCCTGACAAAGTTTAGCTTTTATTGTGTGCCTGTTAAATATGTATTTACCTGTATGTAAATGTATACACTGTAACACTGCACTTATTTTGTTCCATTGCTACTTGTTTTGTTTTTGATTGTCTTGACGTGGAACCTTTGTAAATGAGCTTCCAGCGCAAAGGTGTTATTCCATGAAACAAATAAATGAAAATAAACATTTTCCAGTAATCAGAAAATAAAATATAATATTAGAATCAATTCTGACTATTTACAGTGTGTCCCCAATGTTTATTACTAAGAACATTTAAAAGAAAACAGGATGTCTGGATTTTAGACATCCTCTCAGCCTTCTGCTTTTCCCTGTGCTGAAGTCACAATCCTTTGTGAGGTTATTGTCATTCCCACAGTAACATACTACAAACACAGGATTAGGACTTCAATGGGGACATGATAGACACCTACAAGTACCTCACCAGGGTGAACAGGGTGTAGGTGTGGTATCTCTTTCAAATGAGGGTAAATATCGGAACCAGAGGACTTGGAATGGAGCCGGGGGTGAGGGAGCAGGTTTAGGAGGGATGTGAGGAAGTACTACTTCAGATAAAGAGTGGTTGATGCATGTAATAGATTGCCAGTCAAAGTGGTGGAGACAAAAACAGTAGGGGGTTTCAAGCATGTGTGGGATAGACATAGGGGATTATTAGGAAATGGGCAGGGAGGAGGGAGGGTCACCAGAGACCAGTTAGGGTCTGCAGAGACAGACTGGGCATGAACAATCTGAGCAGACTGAGTGGACCAAGCTGTCCTTTCATACCAGCAAATTCTATGTTTCTAGCGGAGGGAAAAGCATGAGGGTGAGAAGAAAACTGAGGCAAAAATATATTTTCTTTATGCAAATGTCCACATTTTTGACATCCCATGAGGAGGGCAACATTAAGCTTTTTATTCACTCCGGAATGTTGCCAACAATACCCCCTGGCATGAGGGGGCACTGCAGCACTGCGATCAGAAATGGAAAAGGGTGGGTGGCAAAGAAAGAGGTCAGACAAGTCACGTCAGAGGTGGATAAGCCCAGTTCCAGTGATGGAGAAAATGTGCATGGGAGAAGGAGTAGCGTTAAAAGCCTCTCAACAGCATGTGAATAAGAACAAGCATTTGTCAACGCCAAATGTTTGCTTGCTGGTGTTAGCATTGGGAATGCAGGAGTTAGACAGATGCAGAATAGAAATGGCAGTGAAGTATTGAACTTCACGCCAACCCCACCTCCATCCTGCAGAGTGGAACAGGCATTGGGGTATGTGTTTGGGTCATCGCCCATAACGTTCATGCCATTTCACCTCACCCTATCCTGCAGACACTGACAAGTGTTGAGGTGTGCCTTGGGGTGTTCAGCTTTACAGTCACCCCATTCCATAAAGACATACGCTGAAAAGGGTGCAGTATAGGAGAATGGGGTGAACTCTGGGGCCGAAGAGTCCAAGGCACACCTCGATGCCTGTCACTAGCTGCAGGGTGGGGGTGGAATAATGATAATAACATTTATTTAATTAAGTGCCTTTCAGATTTTCAAGGCGCTGTACAAAAAGCATAAAACACCAAGCATCAAAAAATACAATAAAACAGAACAACAAATATAACAGGTAAAGAGCCAATTACAGTATAGCAGGAAAAGCCTTATCCCATAAAAAGGACTTTAAGGCCTTTTTAAAACTGTCCACTGTTGTACTTTCTCAGCGCGGACGGGGTAGAGAATTCCAGAGGGAAGGAGCCACGAAACCAAAGGCACGGGCTCCAGAAGACTTCAAATTAACCCTCGAATCTCCAGCAACCCCTCAGTCGAGCCGGCTTGTCTCAAAGGGTGTAAGGTAACAGAAGCTCTTTCAAGTAGCCAGGACCATACCCGTGTAGGACTTTGTAGGTCAAAAGACCCACTTTGAAGGTGATCCGCCACTGTATTGGCAGCCAGTGCAGAAAGCACAACACTGGAGTGATATGAGATCTTCTTGAAGCCCCAGTCAACAAACGTGCTGCTGCATTCTGCACTAGCTGCAAGTGGCGGATATCAACCCCAGCAAGCCCTAGGTACAGGGAGTTACAGTAATCCAAGCGAGATGTCACAAAAGTGTGGACCAAAACTGGCAAATCACCAGGAGGAACCAGGTGCCTAATCCTGGCGATGTTTCTAAGATGGAAAAATGCAGTCTTGACAACTGCAGACACCTGATAACGGAGGGTCAAGCCAGTGTCAAGCTCTACACCCAGGTTACGCACCCGTTCAGAGGTGGGGATTTGGTCCCCCCCTAGAATTACTCCAGAGGGGGACCCCACCCCCAAACCCCCAACTCTGCAGCCGGGGTCCACCACCATAACCTCAGTCTTTCCCAGATTCAACTTTATACCGCTGGTATTCATCCAGTCTTAGATATCTACGAGGCAGTTATTCAGCACCGAGACAGCACTAACCTGGTCAGGTGCAAAAGACAGGTAGAGCTGGGTATCATCAGCATAGCAGTGAAACCTCAGCTCATACCGTCTTACAATGTTTCCAAGGGGTAGCATGTATACTGCGAATAACATGGGGGAAAGCACCGAACCCTGTGGTACCCCGCAAGGCAGAGAGAAAGCCCCGGAAGAATGTAATCCCGAGACCACTCTCTGCGTTCTCCCCTCGAGGTAAGATGAAAACCATCTGAGGACCATACCTGAAAGTCCACAAATGGACCTCAGACGTTCGAGCAAAACCCCATGATCCACAGTATCAAAAGCTGATGACAGATCAAGGAGAACCAGAATAGAACGGTGTTTCCGATCTCTCGCCATCAGGAGATCATTGAGCACCCGAACCAGAGCAGTCTCGGTGCTATGCCTTTTACGAAAACCAGACTGGAGAGGTTCGTATAAACTATGGATGGTCAAATGGTTATCCAATTGAGCCTCCACAACTTTTCAATAACCTTCCCCACAAAAGGGAGGTTAGAGATCGGGCGGTAGTTAGCTAGGTCATCCGGGTCCAAGGAAGCTTTCTTCAGAAGGGGAGTCACCACCCCTTCCTTCAGAGAGCTAGGGAAAACTCCCATCTCTAAAGAACACCGGATAATCCAAGCAAGGACCGGGCCGATAGACTCGCTACATCCCATAATCAGGGAAGTAGGACCTGGATCCAAACTACAGCATGTTGGGCGCATCTCACGGACAATCCTCATAGTGTTTACGAAGTCCGGCAGATCAAAAGAACTCCAGGAAATTCCAGGCTCTGTGACAAAACACTGATCAACTGCAACAACCTTAGAGTGGGGTCGGGGATGTTGTGTGGTGCCCTAGTTTGCCCTGGGAATTGGGCTGCCTTCCGGTGGTTCGGCGGTTTGGTGGCCGCTTTTCAAAGCCAAGCTTTCACGCGGTGTTCGCCTGTTTAGCGCAACCATTTTAACACTTCTCGAGGAGGAGTTCACTTCTGTGGGACTTGGAGGAGACGGGATCCACTGGGATTGAGCCTATCAAGGATTATTGGGCACTCTTTGGTACTGTCAAGCCCGCGGAGACTATCTGGGATTTTGTGATCTGTTCGTTTGGAGTGACTTGTTTTATTTCTGGCTCTGATTTGCTTAGCCGGACTCGTTGGCTTTTTTGAGGAGCTTGAGGGTTGGTGACCTACACAGGGGTTGAGATCGGGGCCTGTTGGAGGGCTGGCCTTTTGACCCTATTCCCCTAGACTCCCGGTGGAGTCGGTCGGGGGGCTGATCTGGCCTGGAGTCGTGGTGTCGGGTCACCATTACAGCCCGGTAGTTGCCTCTTAAAATAGTCTGGTGGAACCTGTGGCTTGATGTGTGGCTCCCCTTGGAAATCTGGAGTTTTTGAACCTTGAATCCTGTTTGGAATTTCCAGCTTACTGGATACATTAAGGACTTGGGGCCAGTATCGTTGGATTTTTTAGTGTGCTAATAAGTGACCTGGAGAGTGCCTGCAAGATAAGTGACTGTGGAAACATCAACTGTTTATATAACTATTTGTGAGAAATTAACTTTATTTATTAGTTGGCTTGCATTGGTCCGGTGGTCCTGGGTTGGTGTCTCACACAGTGGGGGGAGTGGGGTTGGCTGGAAGGCCGGTCCTTAATTTTCCCCTCCTCTATACTCCTGGGGCGGCTGGCCAGGGGGTTGCCCGCCCCTGGGGTAGAAGTAGTGGATCACCGATCCTTTTGGACTGGCCAGTTCCTGCGGCCTGCTGGCGGTTTTTATTTTCTGTCCAGCCTAGGTGGTTGATGAACATGGTTTATTGCTTTTTGAACTTTATTTGTTTCAAGGGATAATTTAGTAGTGAGAGTGCTTGTTTCCAGCTTATAGTCCACCCTCTCTGGTTCAGTGAGAGTGTCCTGGAGGGTGGTCTTTAAATTATTCCCTCTTTGTATTTTATTTATTATTTTTATTTTTGTTATTAGTTTTGTGTTATTATTTTATTGTCCCTGACGTATAAGAGGGCCTGTGGCCTGTTACTTACTACCCTGGTCGATCACTCCTCGGCCGACATGGGATGTTAGAGATCCCAAGAGTGAGTCTGAGATCTTCTGGCAGCAGAGCATTTTCATTTGCTGCACCCACTCTTGGAACTCTCTACCATGTCAGCTTGACAGTGCACCTCCGTGGAACTCTTTAAAAAGAGCTGAAAACTTATTTGTGGAGCATGGCTTTGTTAGATAATTAATTATTTATTAATGCTCTGGATTTTATTATGATATATTTTATCTTGTGGTATGCTGATTTTATGTATATGTTTGTGTATGTAGTGTTTGAATTGTTAAATTGTTCAGCACCTTGATGTGTTGAAAGGTGCTATATAAATAAAATTATTATTATTATTTTATTATTATATAAAATAGTTTAATTGAATTTATTAGTTGTAGTATTAGACTATTGGTTTATCTTATTCTTTATCTTAGTGGTGGGTGGTGGTTATTTATTTATTTTATTTGTGGTTTTAACTTTTTAGCAGTCTGATGTGTTTGGCCAGTTCCACCTGTTGTTCGTTACTCGGCCTCCACTCTCCATGCCCTCCGCCCCTTTTTCTCATCCCCCTTGCCAGCCCATGTCTACCATCGCTGTTGGACATTAGGGATTGTGCGTAGGGGGTGGAGGAATTGGGGGGGCGTGGGGGGTTGTGAACAGCGGAGGGAGCGGTGCTCTCCCATAGGGGTGATTAGGCCTCGAAGACGCCCTGGGGCGAAATGGCTTCTGGAGCGTGGTAGTCCCGTTCTGGTCCCCATACCCAAGGGCACCTCCAGTTCTGGAGGGCAAGTGGTTGGGACAACTCGTCAACCTCGTCCAACCCGGGCGCTGTTGTGCAATGCCAGATCTGTCTGCAATAAGACTGGTCTTATTGTGGACTTTGTTGCAGGGGCAGATCTGGCTTGCATTACCAAGACCTGGTTGGACGGGAATGCAGCCCCGTTTTTAGAGGCCGCAGTTCCTACGAGGTTCTTGGTTATACACCGCCCGAGATTGGATCGCGAGTAGGGGGGGCGATCTGTTTTAAGACTGGATTGGGCCTAACTGGTGTTCCAGTTGAGGAGGCAAGATCATTTGAGTGTACTGTGGCAGCTGGTGTGGGGTGCAGGATTGCTCTCATTTACCGTCCACCAGGGGATGAGAAGCTTTTCCTGCAGGAAATAGCAGATTTTGCCACCAACATGGCCTTGGAATCGCCCAGATTGATGGTGCTGGGCGATTTCAATGCGTGGGTTGACGATGAATCTTCGCTTTTTGGTCAACATTTCCTCCAGGTGATGACATCGCTGGGCTTCACACAGGTTGTTTCCACAGCTACCCACAAAGGTGGTCACTCTTTTGATCTGGTTTTCCTCCTGGGGATTGAGGCGTCTGATTTGGTGGTGGAACCAGTCGGTTGGTCTGATCATTACTCAGTTGGGTTCAATTTTGAGGCCCCCCTGGGTAGGTCGGCCCCTGTGGAGTTGGTCAAGTACCGCCCATTGCGGGACATTGTCCCTGAAGACCTGATGGTGGTTATTGACCTCTCGTTGTTTGACGATTTGTGCTCTGATCCTGAGCAGCTAGTGGTGGCCTATAATGAGACCATCTCGGCTGCTCTTGATCAGATTGCGCAATCCGTGTCCACCCCTCCGCGCCATCGTTGCTCCTTGGTTTTGAGGTCATTGAGAGGTTCTGGAGGGTTGGGTGTAGGTTGGAGCGTCGTTGGAGGAAGACTGCCTCTGAGGCCAACCATCTCATTTTCTAGAAGCATTATAATCTCTATCAAACAGAAATTTCCCATGAAGGCAGAATTTCTGTCCAGGAGAATTTCAGTCGCTCGAATCGACCGGCTCAGCTCTTCAGAGACGCTGTCGACCAGACTGTGCACCCAGTCAGTCCAGATCCGAGTCAGTTTTACGCAGAATGACTGCGAGGAGATCGCTCGATTCTTTGCAAATAAGGTGGAAGACATTCGGAGGCAGTGTCCCCGACCCCACTCTAAGGTTGTTGCAGTTGATCAGTGTTTTGTCACAGAGCCTGGAATTTCCTGGAGTTCCTGGAATGGCATGAGCATTACAGTCGGCAATCCAAAGGCACACCCCTGATGTCTGTCAGTCTGTACAGGGTGGGAAGTTATGGTTAGAAATACTAATGCCCCGGGCATTTGTTGATATTTGCACTACAAATTTTCAACATGGCCTTTTTGTGACCCACACCCCATGAAAGCATTAGGGACCTCTTCTCATGAACAGTGGCACTGTGATTTTGTTAATGTGTCCTGAACTTTGAGTTCCCACAGCGACTGTGCCATTCTGCACCAGATGTATGAAAACACAGATCGGGCAGGATGTGAAGAATGACAGTTGTACCACTCATAGGGAGGTGTGAAGAGATGGCTATGTTGAAAATCTGTAGTGAAACATGTTCATTCACATATCTGGTCCTGTGTAGTACAGTATGGTCTGCAAGCCCTTTGGTCCACACTGTGGACCAATAGGTGTACAGATCATACCATACACTGTCATTTGGCGGGCGGCCAGGCGGTATGCAGGTGGGGTGCTGCCGCCCACCAATGATGGGGGGCTGGTTGGACTGGGGTCCTCTGTGGGTGGGTGGGTGGATGGGGGGGTACCACTAGACCACTAGGTACTGTAACTCTTTCGTGTTACAACAGCCTACGATCAGGCATACGGGGAGGGAGCCACTAGACCACCAGGTAATGTTATTACTTTTACAGATGCCCGTGATCGGGCGTTTGGGGGGGATCACTAGACCACCTGGTCATTTTATTCCTTTTACAGATGCCCATGATCGGGTGTACAGGGGGACCACTAGACCACCAGGTTCACATGTTGTATTACTACGGCCCACAATCTGACATACAGGGAGTGGGGCCACTAGACTACCAGAGAGGGTCCAGGTGCTTGTGGACAGTGTTCCTGCTGGGCGAGTGGCCATCCGCGGCTGGCGGCTGTTGTGTTGCACCTTGCAATACAGCTGCCCACCTCTGGGTGGCCAGCATTTGAGCCTGTTTATTTCAGCTCAACTTTGAGCACCAGTGTGCAGCGCATGTAGGGGTTGTGCCAGCATACGTGACGCACATCCCGGGCTGAATATCAGGATGTGCCGCATATGCATGGGCACACCCCCCGCATCTGTGCCGCGTACATTACCAATGTGCCACGGTGCATCGGGGGTTGCGCCATGCAACCTACCCCTTTGAATATCATGCCGGGGCGCATTGGTGGGGTTGCACATGGCACAACACCTTTGAATATCCCGGCCATAGTGTATGGTTGAATGCAGTTGTGTATGGAAATCCATACACAACAAAAAGTTGTTCTGGAGCAGTAGTGATATCCTCACTAATGCAGAACAACTTTTCGTTCTGCGTTAGTGAGGACATCATCATACAAGGCACTATAGCAGATGTTGTGATTCATCCCTTGCTGTGTGAGAGTGGCACGCGTGTGCTGGGCAGTGGCAGTTGTGAATCGAGGGCAGTCAGCAAAGCCAATTTAAAATATGAAAAAGTGATTTTTTTTTCTTTTTTCAGTCACCACACACTATATAGAACAGAGTATGTATGGTTACCCATACACTACTAGGAATTCTTTCACCTCATAGATACAATGCCCACTTGGAGACCTCTCAGGCTTCGCTCTTGAGGTCATCAGGTGGCATTGTATCCACTCGCTGGAAGAATAGCCTTGCAGCGAATGGTTACCCATACACTATCCTGTTTATTCTGACAAGCAACACTAAAGGACTGGCACTAATATAAAACATCAGGAAATGTCCTGTTAGGCCAGTAGCTACTCCAATGGGCCATTTACTGGCATATCTACATGCAGAAGCATGTGAATGTCATTTTTATCACATGTGTTTGATTGCAGTGCATTGCACTGATGTGAGATGATTCATTTGTATTATTTACAATACTAACATACTAAAATGCCAGCAGAATAGGCCTAGCGGTCTTTCATGTTTGCTCGTTTGGTCAGCCCCCACCCTGGGAGCTGACCTTGCTGCCCCCCTCGCCCTCCCTGGCTTCTCTCTTCCCAGTCCCAGGTATTCTTGCTGCACAGGACTTTGCTTCCAGAACCCTTCCCCTGTACCTGTCCCACCCCCTCTTGAACCCCTCCACTATCTCTGCCTCCACCAGCCCCCTGGGAAGCGCATTCCATGGCTCCACCACCATCTCTGTGTAGCACCTCCTCCTTTCTCTAAATCTCCCCTCCATCTACCACCATGCCCTCTAGTTGCCCCCTCTCCTTCCTTGAGCACCCTGACTGCTCCTCCCTATTTACCCCTTCATGTACCTGAAGACCTCTATCATGTTCCCCCGGTCCCTTCTGTCTTCCAATGTGTACATATTTAGCTCTTCGAGCCTCTCCCCATAGGTCCTGTCCCCCAAGCCCCAGATCATTTTGGTTGCCCTCCTCTGGACCATCTCCAGGAGTTCGATGTCCCTCTTTAAGTGTGGCCTCCAAAACTGCAAACAGTACTCTAGGTGCAGCCTCAGCAAGCAGTTATACGAGGTAGTATCACTTCCCTCCTTCTGGAGGTGATCCCCCTAGTGATGCATCCCAGCATCCTGTTGGCCTTGGCCGCTGCCCTCCTACAAGTCTCAGAGTTGTTCATCTTGACATCCACCACCACCCCCAGGTCCCTCTCAGCCATTGAGACTTGTAGCATTCCCCCAGGGTGTACACTTGGCCCAGATTTCTGGCTCCCAGGTGTAGTACATTGCATTTCCCTGCATTGAACCTCAGCTTCCACTTTCTAGACCACCTTTCCAGAGCCTCCAGGTCCCCCTGTAGGGACCCTTCCCCTTCTCCCCATCCACCACTGCCCCCAGTTTTGAGTCATCTGCAAAGAGACTCATCTTACTCCTGATACCCTTCCTTATGTCAGAGATGTAGGCGTTGAACTGCAGGGGCCCAAGGACCATTCCCTGATGGACCCCGCTAATGACCCTCCTTGGGGATGAGACTATCCCACCAATCATGACCCTCTGGGTCTGGTTCTAGAGCCAATTTCCTATCCATCTGATCATCTGGTTCCCCACCCCCATTTCTCCCAGCTTATTCAACAGGCCCCCATTAGGAACAGAGTCAAACGCCTTGCTGAAGTCAAGAAAGAGGACGTCCACCGGTCTACCCAGGTCCAAGGCACTTGTCACCCAGTCATAGAACTCCACAAGGTTTGGCTTACACGATTTCCCCGGGATGAATACATGCTGCCTATCATCCAGGCACCCCAAATTTTCCAGGTCCCCCCCAGCCTCTCCTTGACAATACCCTCCATCACCTTGCCCACCACTGATGTCAGGCTGACAGGCCTGTAGTTTCCTGCCACCTCTTTTGATCCCCCTTGTGGATAGGCACTATATGCGCCACCTTCCAGTCCTGGGACACCCACCCTGTCCTCAGAGAGATGCTGAAAAGCTCCACCAGGGGTTTTGCCAGGACATTTGCCAGTTCCTTCAGCACTCTGGGATGTAATTTATCCAGCCCCGGTGCTTTCTCAGTCTTAAGGGACCTGAGGGCTTCCCTCATTCTCTCTGCCATGAGTTCCACCTCCACTACCTCATCACCCTGCTTTGCCTTCCCCCCACCCCCGCAGTGACCCCGCCTCTCCCCAGACCCACCGATCGGTAAGGGTCCCCCCTCCTCAGTTTCACCATCTCCTCCCATGTATGATGCATCACCCCCATTTTCCTTGGTGAAAACTGAGGCAAAGTACTCATTTAGTACCTCAGCCTGCTCCCCCGGATCTTGTGCCCATCCTTCCCCTGTTTTACTCCTGCTAATCTGCCCCTTCACCCTTCATTTTTCCCCAGTGTATCTAAAGAACCCCCTGTTCCCTCTCCTAATTTCCCTGGCCAGGTTCTGCTCCTTCCTTGCCTTAGCCGCCCTCATCACCCTAGTGGCCCTTCTGGCCATCAGCTCATATTCCTCTCAATCCCTTTCACTCCTTGAGCACTTGAAATGCCTATAGGCCGCCTTCTTTCCCCTCGCCACCTCCTGAACCTCCCTGGTCCACCAGCAGGGTTTACGGGCCCTATCACATTTTCATCCTACTCTTGCACAGGTGCTGGTAGCATCCTGCACCTCCCTCCTGATGATTTCCCACCTACTGTCAGCATCCATGTCTGGCCCAATCCCATCCAAATGCTTTTAAGGATCCTTCCCATTTCCTTGAAATCCACCCCCCTGAAGTCAGTTACCTCCGTCTTGTGCGGCGTCTAACCTCCTGGGTCCAGGCAGAACTAGACCGGCAGTATGGTCGCTCCCCACCAACGGGTCCCTTACCTCCAGGCCCCCAATCTGGTCACTGTCTGCCAGGACCACATCCAGTATCCGCACCTCCTTGTTCAGTTCCCCCACCTGCTGAGTTAGAAATGCGTCCTGAAAGACATCCAACAACCTTTGTTCCCTGGCAACCGAGGATGTCATAGTCTCCCAGTCCATTCCTGGCATGTCAAGGTGACACAAATCACCTCCACATTTCCCTCCGCCTCCTCCACTCCTCCTATGCCAATGCAGTTTTTGACTATTATTGCTACCCCTCCTCCCCTTCCCTCCCTTAGTCCTTCCTGAACATGGTGTAACCCTCCAGGTTCAGGTCCCAGTCATGCCCTGCGGTGGCCCAGGTCTCAGTGACCACTGCCACATTGACCTCTCCCTCAGTTAGCATCACCTGGAGCTCAGGCATTTTATTGCCCAAGCTCCTGGCATTTAGCAGGACCATCTTCCACCCTTTCTGTAAACTTCCATTTCCCCTGCTTGTGTTCCCATGGGGATTCCGTCTTCCCCTGGTCAGCATCTTACCAGTTGGCCTTTTTCTGCATTCCTCCAGCTCCCCGGGGGAGTGGAGACAGAGTTCCTCCTTTATCGGACCCCCCTCTCGACAGCCTTTTCTCCTATCCCTCCCCCTGGGGCATTACAGAACAGCATGGCAAAACATAATGCTATCCAAGAAAATGGAGATATGTATGGTGCATGCTTGCTGGCAAAACAATTAATTCAGAAATATGTCGCTGATCGTGATTTACAGAATGTAAATATTAAGATTGATTTCGGTACATCTGAAAATGAACATGAAGAAGACATTATTAATCTAAACAGTCGAGAAATTGCCAAATTTGAACTCATTAAACATGAAAAATTTAATGTAACTTGTGTTTCTTGTGAGCAGCTGTTTTTATAAATCACAAACTGTTGACAGCTGCTATCACTTGGAATGATATGTGGGCACGATTATTGTTTACTGCTTAATCAGGTGTTAAGAAGATGTTGTAGAAATACTGAATTTGTGCAGGTTCTGTTTTATAAACATTAAATGCCAAAAGATACCAGCAAGAGCAGCCACAAATAACATGTACCCAGTTCCTGCTCCACCAAAAATATAGCATCTTAATTTGTTTGAAAAAAATATAATACAAACAACTAAACCATGCATAGGAGCATGTGGCATGGGTCATGATGTCATTGGGACGACACACCCCTTGGGGAGAAAAATGATGGAAAGACATCCTGGCTGGCAGGTTGAGCACTGATCTCTCGCTGGACCCACACTGGCAACCTGGCGCTGCCCGACCTGGATCAGTGTCTGTGGGTTGAGGAGGACTCGCTGCTACCCCACCACATGGTGCAAGCAGTGGGGGTATTGAGCACGTAAGTCTGGGAGAAGACAAGTGATGGGGCAGGGGGATCAGTGAGAAGGGTTCCGGCAAGTCCGAGGAGAAAGAAAAAAAGAAAAGATTGTCAATTAGATCAAGCAGTACTGGAAGTCTGATTCACAGCAGGTGATTGACTGGTGTAAGGGCAATTGAATTAATCGGGTCCTCCTGTAGTCCCTGAGCATCTTGTGGATCTTGAGCATCAGTCTAGGCTCTGCATCCTGATTGGATGCTAGTGCAACTCATGATCTCTGTTGCTGTGGAGATGGGGTTAGGGTGCACAATCATGGCGACACTCTTGCTGTCAGTCCCATTTCCAAAAGGGCTCCTGCTCTGAACAGTTATTTGGCTCCTCCTCATGAATTTGCATCATTTGTGCTACAATCTGGCTTTGTTTGGGGCATGAATCAGGAAATTACTGGTCCAGTTGTTAGTGTGAGTGCTCACTCATTTGGTGGCACATGGCCACCTTCAATGTGAGGCAGGAGCCACGGTTGTACAGTGGTGGATGAGGCACCAAAAAAATCCTGGTTCCTCTCCTTTACAGCTCTGCTCTGGTTCCCCTCTCATAATCAGTCTTTGAGCCTGCAGAGGGCTGAAAAGGCGGCAGCAGTCTGGCTGTGGATGAAGATAAGCCCCTCTCTGTGGAGGTGGGTTTACATATCTAACCATGGTATAATATTGGTTGCAGCCAAAGTTATAACTCATAGTTGGTTAGCAGGTGCTTTACCACAGACTGAATAGAGATTAAAGAATTACCAGCAGATTGAGAATCAGATCCACAAGATGAAATATATAACTTGCTTACATGGGCAGCAGTTGCCAGTATTTGACAATAAGAGGAAGGCTTGGATAATATATGTAATTCCCTACTGCTCAGACTTTACTCCATGGACATAGGGAAATATAACTCGTCAGACCCTAGTTCTTGGTCCCCAGTCCTGTGTTGTCCTGTGGTTTCTAGCTCACTATTACTACTATTTTTGCTTCGTAAATACCACTCTTCAGATCTTGTTGGACATGAAGTTATTGGTTTGTATTTAATCTTACTAGATAACACACTGCAGTCAGCAAAGCAACTAATGTCATAAGTATCATGATGAAAATTGAAATAAAAAAATCTTAAAACACCCACTTGTATTTTCTGTTCACCAATATTTTACGTTCCAACATGTTTTGGTAGATTTTTTTGATTCAGAAATTTTTTTATTACTTTGTGATAAGTGTGCTTAGATTCATACCCTTTACTGTTCATAATTAAAAGCCTTGGTTCTAGTCTTTTCAAGATATACTGTATTATTTGTTCCACACTGACTAGTTAGGATTGCAGAAGAGTGTAAACTGACATAATCAGATATGCAGGAAATCTATTAATAGATAATGGAAACACTGAAGAAATAAAACATAAGAAGCACGTTATACAACGCACACAAGAATTGTGGTCTGAGAGTGACTGACGTGTCACATGACCATGCACTGATTTCCCCACATACAAGTAAGTGACTGTGTAAATGAACTTCTGTATTTTAGCAATGCAACAAGAAATCATCAAAAGGTTCTGTAGACTGCTTTAATATCACTGACTTCCCATTTTAAAAAGATAAAACAAACTGCACCATAGCAACGTGATGAATATGTATTAGTGAACTTACATTCTAAAAAGATATGCAAAACACTCATGGAGTACCATAGCAACAGAAACAAATGCCAATTCACTAATCAGCTGTTTTTACTATGAGTGCATGCAGTAGCTCACATCCATTCAGACGATGGCTGACAGAGGTAATGACAGGAGAGTATGTGCCAGTCGATACCCCTCATTGATATTCCTTTTCTGTTGGGGTCTCAGGTTGGCATGAGGGGAGGGTAGATGGGTACTGATGTGACTGGGTTTGGGAAGAGGGATATCTGGGTTCTATTTTTGCATGGTAGGTGGGTGAGGAGGTTGGGATTCAATTTGCGAGGGAATGTGCTGGTGTTGCTGACGCAGTGGGTAAGGAGAAGTGGTGTTGTTTATAGAAACTGGGTAGGGCTGGGTGGGAGAAGGGCAGTACGGTGATTCAAGATTTTAGGGTAATGGAAATCTTTATTTTTTTAATAAAAACAAACCCTACACAAAATTAACATTGCTCTGTGAATTGCTGGGGAAGTGCAGTTGCACCACCCACCCTAACAGGTTTGTTTTAAACAGCCTTCCATTCCCTGCTTCTGCTTGCCTAGGGCTGCTCTTTTTCTTACTACTAGTTCATACCAGCTGGCAAAAGCAATTCAGAGATTTTGAGCTGGCCAGCTCCAGCACATCAGTGGAACAGTGAGTAACTGCCTTGTGAGGAAATGATGAACCTTTCTAGAATGAATGCTATGGATAACATCATCACCTAGCAACATACGTTCTGGAAATATTTGCCTCTTGGCCATGACTAGATCTTGAACTGCACACAGCATAATCAGCAGGATAAATAGAAACAGAGACAACAGTGGTAGCAAATTGTTACTGACTTCAGCTACTCATTTTCTATTACAAGTCCTGGCCCCAATGCATTTCAAAGTTGTTACTGACATCAGCTACTCATTTTCTATTACAAGTCCTGGCCCCAATGCACTGGAAAGGAGCAGGAAAATCATAGCCCACCAAAAAAAGTCAGGGTACTAAGTGAGGTAAACACCAATATAGAGATGTTGATATGGAGAAGGGCAGGAGTAAATGGAGAAAGTGACAAAGGCAATAAGGACAGGGATGGGGCAAAAAGGAGTGAGCCATCAGGAAATGGAGGGTAATGAGTACCAATGCCCATAGTCTGGGCAACAAGCTCCCTGAACTGGTGGCCTTGATGGAAGAGGGATGCCTGGATATCGTAGCAGTCACAGAAACATGGCACACAGAGAACCATGACCAGGATGTTAACATACCAGGGTACATAACCTACAAGAGAGGCAGGGAGGAGAGAAGAGGGGGAGGAATAGCTCTCTATGTAAAGGAAGGGATAAAAGCAACTGAACAAAAGAGTAAACAGGGAGGAGAGGAGGCACTGTGGGTCAGCTTAGAGTCTGGAAATGGCACCACAATCCGCACAGGGGTTGTATACAGATCCCCATGTCAGGGGAAGGGAATGGACAAGGATATGATACAAGGCATTCTTAGGATGGCAGACAAAGGGGAGATATGGTTGATGGGAGACTGAATATGCCAGAAGTTAACTGGAGCACATTTACTGCAGCCACATTCAAGAGCAGGGCCATTCTTGATGCCCTACAGGTGGCATGCCTCAGACAGCTAGTTTCGGAACCCACTCGTGAAGGAGCAATCTTAGACCTCATACTCTCAAATGGGGATAGTGAAAGGATCTCAGATCTAGTAGTGGGTTGCCATCTGGGAACACGTGACCATCAAACAGTGTGGTTCACGATAAACTCAGATACAGAGTCAAGCCATACAAAAGTGAGGGTACTGGACTTCAGGAGGGCTGACTTTGGCAAGATGGGAGTGCCTTAGAAAAGCACTAGCAAACAGGCTAGAAGGAGGGTGGAGCAACAATGGGGAAACATCAAAACTGCCATCACAGAGGCAACAAGCCTTTGTGTGAAGCAAATAAACAAATCAAAATGAAAGAAAAAGTCACTGTGGTTCTCAAAAGAGGTGGCGGGGAAAGTCAGGGAGAAAAAGATAGCATTCGGGAAGTATAAGAAAACACAGAAGGAGCAGGACAGAGAGCTGTACCTGTTAAGGCAGAAGGAAGCAGGGAGGGAAGTCAGAATAGCAAAGGCCCAAACTGAGGAAAAGATAGTCAACTCGGTTAAGAAGGGGGATAAAACCTTTTATAGGTACATCAGGGAGCGTAGAAGAAGAAGAAGAAGAAGAAGAATCAGCATTTATATAGTGCTTTTCATACATCCAAAGCACTTTACAAGCAATGCTAGACTGGTAGTGAAGTGACTGAATGTGTGGAGGCGGCCATATCGCATATCATCACCCACACACAACCTGGATAATTGCATGAATCGGTTTATGGGAAGGGGAATGTTGGCCAGGACACCGGGAATGTTCCCTACTCTTTGCGAAGAGTGCCCTGGGTTCTTTTACTTCCACCTGGACACCCACCAGGACAACACCAGGATGGGCAGAAGGGACCTCGGTTTAACGTCTCATCGAAGGGCGGCACACCCAGAAGTAGCACCCCCAATACTGCACTCAGATGCCAGCAATTTTTAGGTGCAAGTCCAATCCCAGTGTGGGACGAGAACCCACGACCTTTTGGTCCAGAGGCAGATGTGCTACCAACTGAGCCATGCTGACTCCTGAACACTGAAGGATAAAGGGAGGGATGGTGAGGCTGAATAGAATGGACGGTGGGTGGGCAGAGAGGGACAGTGAAAAAGCAGGGATACAGAAGGAATATTTCTGCTCAGTATTCACAAAAGAGGAGGAGGGGAGGTGCCTAATCCATTTAACAGAAGCACTCTTGATAGGAGGGTCGATCCCAGTCCTTTCACAGAAGAAAGGATTCTGAAAGAACTCCTAAAACTGAAGGTGGACAAAGCAATGGGGACTGATGGAATTCACCCCAGAATTCTAAAAGAATTAAGGGGAGAACTAGTGAAACCACTGACTACCCTTTTTAACAAATCATGGAAGGATGGTGTGGTACCTGAGGTCTGGAGGAAGGCGGATGTGATTCCCCTTCACAAAAGTGGGACCAAGACAGAGGCAGGAAACAACAGACCTGTCAGTATGACCTCTGTGGTAGAGAAAGTGATGGAATCACTTCTGAAGGAAAGAATTGTTGAGTACCTAGAGGCCAGTGGGGCACAGGACCCAAGGCAGCATGGGTTCACAGCGGGAAAGTCATGTCAGACAAATCTAATTGATTTATTTGACTGGGTGACCAAAGTAGTAGACCAGGGAGGGGCTATGGACATGGCCTACCTAGACTTTAGCAAGACATTTGACATAGTCCCACACAAAAGATTAATAGTCAAATTAACCAGCCTGAGAGTGGGTCATATGGTGGTAGCCTGGGGGAAACATTGGCTGGACAACGGGACACAGAAGGTAATTGTAAATGGAGTCCACTCTGAAGAAAGAGGGGATACTAGTGGGGTACCGCATGGTTCAGTACTGGGTCCAGTCTTTTTTAATATCTTTATAAGTGACATTGCAGAAGGACTGGAAGGAAAAGTATGCCTCTTTGCAGATGACACAAAGATCTGTAACAGGGTTGATATACAAGGAGGTGTGGAAAGGATGAGAAGGGACTTGGCAAGGTTGGAGAAATGGTCAGCAGTATGGCAGCTTGGATTCAATGCAAAGAAGTGTAAAATAATGCACATGGGAAACAAAAACCCACGGGAAGATTACACAATGGGAGGGAGGTAGTAACAACAACAAAAATGGAAAGGGACCTGGAGGGTAATCATATTAGATGACCTTAAGGTTAGCAGGTGTAACCCCCCTGCAAATGGGGGTTCCCAAAAGACTTCCAGGAGCTTGCTTGAATGCTCCAAGCCTGAATGGTGTTTGGCGTTTAAGCCATTTATCAGTGAGTGTTTTTAGAGCCTCTGGTACTGTCTCTTTAAGAGCTGTCTGCTTGCAGACATAATTAGTTTGTATGGGGGGACTGTGTGTTTCTCTACTTGAGTACCACTTGAACTGCTTCCAATTCACTCCATTTTTGCAGTCACTAGGAGTGCAAAGGGAACCTATCTGAAAGATGTAACTGTTTGCCAGAAATCATTTAGAGTAATAATGAAAATACAGTTTGTCTAACCTGCTTTCTTTGCAGTCAGAACTGTGTCTGCCTAGTTCCCATTCTGGTTTTGAACTGCTGAACTGGACCAATCAGTGTGGGTAAGCTAGCTCTAAAATGGTGCCTTGGACGAATCAGAACTTGGACTCATAATCTGAGCCAGCCACAAGAGGATTGTATGGGCAGTGACTCTGGGAGATGTAGTTTAGACTTGAGCCTTTTGGACCAACAGCAGCAGTCTATTGTAGTGACAGCCAATCCAGTCAAGAACTGGGAGGAACTCAAAGGAAGTGCCCGGTTTTGTCTGTTGGAGTTTTCAGTTGAGCTCTGGCAGTGAAGAAGGAAGGAGCCTTGTGCTTTTGGTGAGCAGTTTTAGTCGGGAAGCGTGTAAGGCCCTGAGTTCGGTCTGCAGCTTGTGTAACTGGCTTGTTAGGACTGAATCAGTCTGTGAAAAGAATCAAAGGATATCTGAAGAGTAGAAACCAGGCTCACCCTGTAGAAGACTGGAGAAATTGCTGAAGTACACTCGGTCTGTCAGGAACTGAATCTGCTGTGTGTTCTCCGGGTATTTTGCAGTAATTGCGATCGGGATAGAGAAGCAGCCTGCCTGTTTGCCATAGAAATGTGTGAGAGTTTAGGTGGAGCTCAAGAGTAGCCCTGCTGACATTGAAGGACCCTATCTTGTTTGGAGGTCGTGAGTACTAATTCAGAGTACGCTCCCTGTTGAATTGCCACATTAAATCCAAATGGAATCACTGTACTGCTGACTGTTTAAACTAATTTTTCTTTTCTCTGAGGGAAAGGGCCCCTACCGGCTGCCACGGTTTGGACTAGCCACTAGGGCTTGGGTACCCAGGGACAGTAACTGGTAGGGATAGGCCTTTGCACAGAGCCATAGGTAGATGAGTAAAGTGATAAGCTAATTAACCTGATTTCCCCCTGTCCTTGTTATATTCCCCTAAATAAATCAGAGCTGCTTGTTTCAGCAAAGTTATACTGCCTGAGGTATTTGTCTATGTTAAAGTATTGTACTGTGATTGTTGCACTGTATCTTATTTTACAGGAGGTCCCAGTGCCTGAACCAGCCCTGGGGGTAAGTGTATACTGTGAAGGTAATTCTGATATATTGTGTGGGCCACTAGTGGGAAGAAAGGGGGGTTGCAGTGTCCCAGAGGGCTGTGACCAAGTAAGTTTAACTATTGTAAACCCTGACCTCTGGGTGGAGGCACCCGCCATTGGATCCAGGCCCCTCAACCTGTTAGTGACAAATCAGGCAGGGGTAGTAGCCCCTAGGATAGCGCCATCTAGGGGTTACACAAGCAATGTGAGAAGGAAGTAGGGAGGGTTGGGGGTACACTGGGATGTACAGGAAGAGGCATCACCAGCAGAAAACAGGAAGTTGTTATCCCTTTGTACAGACAGTTGGTGAGACCCCATCTGGAGTACTGCGTCCAGTTCTGGAGACCTCTTCTCTGCAAGGACATAGACAGGATAGAGGCAGTCCAGAGGAGGGCAACTAAAATGGTGCAGGGTCTGCACCAGAAGCCATACAGGGAGAGCCTAAAGGAACTTAATATGTATACCCTTGAGGAAAGGAGGGAGAGGGGAGACATGATAGAAACTTTTAAGTACCTCAGTGGAATCAACAAAGTCCAAGAGGGTAGCATCTTTCAGAAAAAGAGATGTGCAAGAACAAGGAGACATAATTTAAAGATGGGGGAGCAGTTCAGAGGCAATGTGAGGAAGTATTTTTTCACAGAGAGGGTGGTGGACGCATGGAACAGCCTTCCTGAGGAGGTTGTGGGATCTAAAACTGTGGGAGAATTTAAGAATACATGGGACAGGTATAAGGCAATTCTTGTGGGGGGGTAAGAAGAAATAGGCTGTTGGTTAACTAGGATCTGCAGCTTATCCTGTAGGTAGGGAAATGGGCAGACTAGGTGGGCCAAGCGGTCCTTATCTGCCATCAAAGTCTATGTTTCTATGTTTCTATTGCAAAGGCACAGCTTCAGTACACTTCTTGACTTCAGTCACAGTAATGAGGAAACAGAAACAAAACAGCGTGCCTGAGTATTGGAAGGCTGGTGCTTATGAAGAGTTACTAACTCTCAAAGGCTACAAAGAAGAGAAACAGATTGGAGGCACTTGCTGCCCTGGTTCTTTGACAGTCCAGGTCTGACGAAGCCCTGGATGGTCGAAGTGTTGGGGCAGTCAGTCAGTGTGTTTTCTGCACTGTCTGGATAAACTTCTCAACCAAAGTACCTGCTTTCCACTTTTCTTCACTACTTCTGAGTGCCTCCAATCTGCTTCTCTTTAATCACAATAGGAACTGACTAGCCAAACAACTGCAGGGCCTTGCAGGGCTCCTGGTCCCAAAGCATTCCAGCCGAAATCTCTGTACAACAGGATGAATCCTCCTGGAAGAACTCAGGGTGCAGTCCAAGGTGGGCGGAAAATCCTTTGTCTCCTCTGCCCTTCTGCTGTGGAACAAACTCCTTCCCTTTGTACAGGGAAGCTCCCTCCCTCTAAGCTTTCCAAACTAGGCTCAGGGCCCACTTGCTCGATGCCAGTACCTGTTCCTGCTACTGCACTTGATCTGACTACTGTACCACCTACTGTCAACATATGGTGCATTTATGTCTTGTTCACTGATCAAATATTCTGTATCCCTGTTCTTATGTATTGCTTAACGCTCCTTTTATACCACTATGTATGCCTTATATCTGTACTCCTGTAAATAAGTATTGTTTAACATTCTTGTAAGCCACTATGAATGCCATATCTCTGTAACCAACTCAGGGTCGCCCCTGAAAAAGGGACCTTCGGTGTTCAGTGAGCCTACCCGGTCACCAAAAGTTGAATAAGTAAATAAATAAACAAAAATCAAACCAACTTGCTGCACTGGGTGGATGCTCCTGAAGGTGCTGCCTGATGGAGGAGTCTCTCCATGAATCAAACAGAGAAAATCAAACGTGTATACTGAGCACTGGTGCAACAGGTGTTTAGTGTGAGCAAGCTGCAACCACAAGGATCAGACTACCCCACTGGCATTCACTTTCACCAAGGTTTCATCAGGGGGGTGGTACCTAAAAAGTCATGTACATTTTTATTTTGTAGGTGCCATCTCTTCTAATGAAGACTTGGTGAAGGCAAATGCGCATGGGGTAGTCTGATCCTTGTGGCTGCGACTTGCTCATGTTAAACACCAGTACTTGATGTGTGCATCTGATTTTCTTAGTTTGAGTCACAGGAGCTGACTAGCACTAACAAGGAATCTTTGACCTGATTAACTCTTTAAAATGGTTTCTAGTTCCTTCAAGGTAAGCAAAGTGAAACTAACAACTCGTAGATTTGGTGTTTTTTTTTGTGGCTTGGGCACAAAATAAAATGTTTAAAAACTAGCACCGAAAGGTACCTTTGACTTAAAAGACATATCTCAGCTAGTTTTGCAAAATGGGCAGAGTTACTTTTGGGTTTCACCAGCACAAAATTATAGGATCCTCACAACTCATTTTGTGCCTTTGGGCTCAGTCTCACTCACTCATACCCATTCTCAGACTTACAGCAAGCTTTTAATAGCAGACTTATCACGTCACACTGTCCACTGATGGGATACATTATTTTTCTTTGGTGGCAGAGAGAATTTTATTTTCCGTGTAATGCTGCCTTTTTTTCTCAAAGTGGAATGAAAATAAAACTTCTAGTCAGTTCAGCAGTTTCTCAGACATTTAGGGACTCACCAGCAGGCATTATGACCAGTGGGTACAGCATGAGTTTCCAATGTAGCTGTTCTTGGAAATTTCTTATTAACTCATCATAAGAAACCCTAGGTGACTGTATCAAGGAGTGGGAGTGTCCAGAAAGGCAACAGAAATCATCCTGCCACTTTAAGACGCCTTGGTCAGGCTCCAACTGGAGTTCTACATGCAGTTCTAGGCTTCTTGATACAAAAAGGACATTGAGGCAATTGAGACAGCGACAAGCAAGGCCTCCATAATTTTATGGGGCATGGGAGCAAAACCCATGAGGAGAGGCTGGTGGCCCTTAACATCTTCACTCTGAAGAAAAAGATACTCAGAGAGGACATGACCTCAGTCTTCTGTGTACTCAGGGATACGGACAAGCTCAAACAGAGGTGTTTGATCGGGTATCCTCCTCAAAGATGCTAAATTCAGGGGATAATGTTAGGTGGCACTTCTTCTACCAGAGGGTGGTGAACCTATGAAACAGCATGCTAGCAGAGACAGTGGGCACAGGGACAATAGAAGCCTTCAGTGTAAGCCTGGACAAATGTCTGCTTACCGAGAGACTCACAGGGCACACAAGGTTATAGAGTAAGCAGAGAATCCCTATATAGTAGTACAGTACTTGTTTGCACAGAAATGCTTGTAGCCATATCATTCCTTGTAACAAACAGGTGAACAAAGTAGGGGATTTGCTCCTTTTATTGAACCAACAAGACATTTTAGGCGCATGAGCATTCAGGTGAACATTCATCCAAAAAGAAGGGCTCTGTGTAGGCTTGAAAACTTGTGTGCTTAAACTTTCTTCTTGGCCAAATAAAAGGCACTGAATCACCTACTTTGTTCAAATGTTTGCACAACATATTTACTCATCCCTGCTTATAAGGCAGGAAAGGGAGTCCCTCCCAATCTTAAATTACTATGTTACAATGTCAGTTGTAACACAGTAATTTAGGATCAGAAGGGGCTTCATAACTACGTTGTGAAAACATGTAAAAACAAAAGTACGTGTTCCAAACCTGATTACAAAGACCAGCTATTTACAAACACTTTCAGGGTCATTTTATAATTGAAATTATACACTCTAGGATATGGTATACCACAGCATATTGTCTTTTTGGGTGGTTGAAGGCAGTAGGTGTTGCCTTGTGCCTCACAACACACTCAAGGTGAGACGATATCTCATGATATACCATGCCCTGTCATGTATTATTGCTTAATTTTGAAATGGGTAGAGGTGTGCAAATACCTTAATTCAAATATTCAGATAAATATTTGTATTCAGGACTCCAGATATTCGTTATTTGGCCCCAAATAAGTGTTTTTTAAAATAAAACATTGTAACACCATTAAAGTCCACCACTTCCTTCCCTTTTGAAGTACAAGTTAATTCTGCCATGAATACCCCCTAACAGCCTTTCAGCAGCCCAAAAAGGCAACAACGTACCGCACTGACCAGTGAGTCAGGTGACAGATAGTCAGTGCCGTGGAAAGGCATTTTGGTGCCCTGGGCGAAGAATAATTTTGCACACCTTGTGGCCTTGAGGGGTCTGGAAGCTCTGAGGGGTTTACTATGCTGGTGAGTTTTTGGGGCATTTGAGAAAAAAAACATACTTTTGTTACATGTTCCCTACCCCGATTTCAGGGAATATTTTGCTCCCATGCATAGAATATGAGATGTGGAAGACTCTGGCTGGCTGGCATCAGAGTATGCAGCCACAGATTACAATTGTTGTGGACAAGTGGCTGACCAACAATTGCATCAACCACTCACCCATATGCATTTTTGAAATATACTGTGAAAGATTGCTATATGGTAGGGGAGGGGGCTTCCTGTCACTCATGCATAGGTTGGGGATGGGGTTTCCCATCACTCTTGCAAGCATAGGGAAAACCTCTCCCAGTCACTTGTGTAAGCAGCGTGTGTGTGAGGCGGGGTTGGGGAGCTGCTTGTGACTTATAGAAGTGAGGGGTATCTTAGTTTCTTGTAACTCCCACCCTTGAAATAGAAACAATGCATAGCATTCATTGTGATAAGGAGGACTGACTGGCTCTTACAGTTGCAAGACACTATTTGATAGCACGTCATCATCACAGATTGACTCAGTAGTTACTAATACTAACTACTGACCGAGTCTAGTAATCTCTAAAGAATCTGTAGTCTGTCCTCAGCGTCCACGGAGAATGGAGGGAGGGAGGGAGCCACGGCCCACGGAGCAGAATGGAGGCCCTGCGGTGTCAGCAACAGTTGCACTGATGTTCTGCCTGAAGTCCTGGCTGCTTCCAAACTTTACTTCCTGATCACAGAATTTTTGTTTTGTGCTTCCAAGGTACTCACTTGCTTTTGGGGAGAAAGGGAGTTCTACCTGGGGAGGTGAGCAGGAAGTTAAAGGTGCCGAGTAGAAATGGTAGACAGTGGGTTCACCCTGACCCAGCAGCACATGTAAAAATGGTTAAAGGAAAGGGAGACCGAAAGATCTGAGATACACTGGTGAGAAAACAGGAAAATTAACTGAATAAAAATAATTCTCACGTCTGGTACAACCTCAGAGGTTTGTACCAGACGTAGGAATTATTTTCATTCAGTCAACACTTTGTGGCTGCACTGTCCGAACCTTTAAATGTCCAGTCCTGGTTGTGGAACAATTACAACAGTCACCAATGTGACAAGATTAAAATTTATCACAAATATCAGTAAATTGTATAAGTTAATTACGGGAGTTCAAAAGATGCAGAGAGTCCTATATGTTGAGGTCAGTTGTTTTAATCTACATCCTCTCTCTGTCAACATGCAATCTGAGACAAAAAACAGGCATTAAAAGCTCACAATAAATATTTTATTTATTATAAAAATGAAAGTGTGGCACCAGAGAAACAGCAGGCAGTCAGCTTACAATATAATTACTGGAGAGTAAAATTAAAGAGCTGTATGAGCATTTTGTTGTAAAAGTTGTTTGAAGTTTTGTATTTGCACACCAATGGAACAACACATCACTTGTATATTTTAATGCTGGAGCACCTGTAACCAATGAAATTTAATTGGGTGATGTATTTAAGAAACATGTGTGCTATGTGAGGCTGTGCCTTCCTGAGGAAGGGTCAGTCAGACCCGAAGTAGCGGGGAAAACGCGTGGTCAGATCATGCTGTTGCTGGCTTTGTGGTTTGTGAACTTTTCAATAAATCATTATTGATAGCCCACACTTTGGGTCTGAGGAATTTATTCAAATGCTAAGCTTTATGTGACCCATCCAGCCATACATCTTCAATAGGAGTCCATTACTTTTTATGTACTTGCTGTCTTTTGAGGAGGCACCCCATTTGTATGTGCAGCCTGAGTGTATGGCGATTCACATTTCTGTCCTTTTTTGAAGCAGACACTTAAAAGGGAGCTGGGCAGTTCGGAGATGGGTTCTTCGAACGAACGATCACAAAAAAAAAATATCCAGGCACACACACAACAAGGAACCAACTGTCTGAACTTTAGGAATTTACCAGTTTGGCAGCCAGGAAATGTTACTTTATCTTATTCTCAGGTGTTGTGGCGGCAGCTCAGCAAGTCTATCTCTCTCTCTCTCTCTCAACTCCAGCAGTGAGCAGCACAAGTAAGAGGTTAGGGAGACTGAAAAAAAAGATTTGACATACAAGTGGCGACTAGCGAGATGAGTAAACAGGAAAATTAACTGAATGATGAATAAAAATAATTCTCACATCTGGTACAACCTCAGAGGTTGTACCAGACATGAGAATTATTTTTATTCAGTCAACACTTTGTGGCAGCACTGAAGCTTTGAATGTTCACACTGAGTCCTGGTTGTGGATGCGGAGAGAATGAACGATCACAACACGATAGTGAAAAAAAAACAAAAAACATCCAGGCACACACACACACACACACACACACACACACACAAGGAACTAAGGCAGGAACCAACTGAACTTTAAGGAATTGTTTAGCCAGTTAGCCAGGAAATGTTATTTTATCCATTCTCAGGCAGCGGGGCGGCAGCTCAGCTGCATGTCTCTCTCTGTCACTCACTACTAGGACAGACGAATAATTTAAAATAAAAAAGAAAGCAACTCAAGAAAGATGGTGGATTCGAAAGAGTGCACTTGTGTGCTTGCTTGCCAAAGCTTACATAGTTAATTTTTTAATTTAGAATCGTGCTCTCTCACGCTATCAGGTTTTCTTTATCTCTCTCTAGTCTGGCTAGTCTCTCACTCCTCTGCTCACTGCCTCTCACAACAACCACGCCTTGGCTCTCTGACCCTACCTTTTATACTGGCGCCACTGGCGGCTAGCCCAGCCAGTTACCACCAAGCCACATGATTTTTTTCTACCTTCAGACAGTGCGATCACCATGTGACTCCCCCCCCAAAAAAAAACACTGGCTGGTGCTTCCGTGGATGTACCCCTGCTGGAACTTTGAAGTCACTGTAATTACAGTAAAAAAAAAAAGGGGGCATGTTTTTAAACTTACCAAAACTGTGCCCCTCGGAGGCTTGCACCCGGGGCAGGTGCACCATCCACCCCACCCTTCCTACGGTATTGCAGATAGTCATGATAGAGTGACCAAAGGCTGTAGATGAGGTGACGTCTTGGCTTTTGTTTAGGGCAACTAAAATGGCACTGGTGTAAGTGTATTGTATGTGCACCCTGGAAGAGAGAAGAGCGAGACGTGCCATGATAGAGAACTATACAAGTACCTCACAGGGGTGAAGAGGGCACATAAGGGGAGTCTCTTTCAAATGAGAAAGAGCACAAGTACCAGGGGCAATGGGGGCATGTGATGAAGCTGAAGGGGGAGTTTAAGACAGATGTGAAGAAATATTTATTCACAGAAGGCATGGTAGATGCCCGACACAGACTGCCAGCATGCGTGATGGCAGTGAAAACAGTGTGGGGCTTCAAGCATGCATGAGATAGGCATCAGGGTGCATTTCAAAACAGGCAGGGAAGCAGCAGGGTTGCTTTAGGGTCTGCAGAAGAGACCAGTAAAGCAGAAATGGACAATCTGGGCAGACTGTGTCGGTCAAGCGGTCCTTTTCTACCTAGAGATAATTAGTAACCCAAAGTACACAGTAATAAGTGCAATAAAACATGATTCAGTATTTAAATGTTTCTAGTTTAAGAGGGGCTTCATGGTGGGCCTGCAGTTATATGCCAGGGAGTGGAGATTTACCCTTTAAATGAAACATTTAACGGGATAGAAAAAAAGAAACGGTGAGCCAAAAAAAAGTAACATTACACTGTCGTAACATCAGGCAGATCGAGAGCAGTACTGTACCACCAGTTTTATGCGGGCAAATCATATCTGTAGCCAACTACTGGTAAATTTAGCTTAATGAACACTAGCTGTTCAATTTGTTGAGGGTCCAGCTTGGAACAGTATAGGTCAACAACATCACCAGCAGTGCTAAACATCATCTCAGACAGCACACTCACTTGTAGGAGGACAGCTTAGGTATTTTAAAGCAAGTTGTGCCAGGTGAGGAGAGGAGTTCATTTTCTAAATCCAGTAATCCAGTGAATCCACTTTAAATGGCTCAGTTGATTCTGCAAAGTAGCCATTTAATAAATTTTCTGCAGATAGAGGCTGAGACTGTGAGTGTTTGTGTTGTTGTTGACAGAATGATGTGCTGAGTAATGCCCAGTAACTCTCCTCTGCACTGCCACTGCCACTGTCTTTCCCCATCTCCACCAGAACCATCCAATTCCAATTCACCACATGCCTGTTTCTCTCCCTCAGAAACCTGAACTGGAGCATCTTCTTCCCCTTCCAAGTGTCTCACTGCCTACATGGCACTATTTAACTCTTCACTCAGCTGTTGCCTAAAATGAGTCATCCTGTGGCTGTCCATGGCTATATGAAGGATTTTGCATTTGAACCTAGGGACCAACATGGGTAGCAAATACATGATGGCAGTCATCCATGACTGTGGCGAACCTTGCATTAAGTTCTGCATCAAGATGTATAACAAGCTCAGTGACTTCTTGTGTCCTCACTGTATTGTCAGCCAAAAACCATTGTAATAATCTTTTAAGACTATGCACAGCTGGGATAACCTGACTAAGTAAGGCTGTGGTAGCACTTAGATCACGTGTACTCCTCTCAAATGGTGCAAGAACCTTTACCATGCCCTCAAGAACCAACTAATCATGATGTCCTAGGACCCCTCCAATGTCTGCCTCCATAGACGTTTCGTGTAGTGCCCATTTTTGCTCCAGCAGTCTTGAAAGCATCAGGTATGAAGAATTCCACCGAGTGCTAAAATCTTGTATTACACAATGTTGGGGCAGACCAAGGCATTCCTGAACTTCTAGTAATTTGTTGGTGACATTTATAGAGTGATGGAAATGGCTGCAGATGGAATGGGCTGTGGATAATAAGTTGTTGATCCTAGTATTGTTACGCAGTACATGAGTCACCACTAAATTCTGTGTGTGTGTGCAAAGCAACGAATACTCACAAAATGGCCATCATTGATGGCTTTCACCATGTTTCTGCCATTGTCGGTAGTAAAAAAAAAAACTTTTAAATTGGTCTCAACACCAGTCCAGGACTGCAACATGTCTTGCAGGAATGTGAGAATATTATGTACTCTGTGGCCTTGCCCCATCAGTCTAATGTTTGGCAAAGCTGACCTAATGTGACTACCAGATTGTGGGGGGGCCAAGGGTGAGCCACAAGGTGTTGCACTGGAAACAGCAGCAGAAGGCTGTTGTACATATCAGTGTGCAGTTAAAGAAAGATAGGCATGCAGGGAGATATCGCTAGTCCAGATATCTAACGGCCAATGAAAAACATCACCAACAGCCTCTGTAAACAGAGCAGCAACAGCAGATTGCATGCCATCATTCAGTCATGGCAATACACTCCGTGAAAATGTAGTCCAAGATGGTAGCTGATAACGTGGATGCAAATAGTTGAGAAGTCGTCAGAAGCCAGTATCTTCCACAACCGAGATAGGCTGGAGATCCAACACCATCATCTCAGCAGTCAGCTGTGTGATTTGCTGTGCTGTTGGATGTGAAGCATGATACTTTGTCCATGCATGTACAGTGAAATGCAGCCACAGAGCACTCTTAACACTGCGGTTACCAGTGATTCTGTTAGCACTACATCCCCCAGGTCTTTTTTCAACAGATGTGCCTGTCTCGTCCTCATGTTCTTGCCCTGTGACCACTGATGGTGCCATGCCAGTGCTGCCATCACTTGGCTGTCCTTCAGGCTGTGACAGAGCCTGCTGAAGAAACATCAGTGTTGTTTGTTTGGCCTTCTTAGAGGGAAGGGGACCCTTGAGCTTACTGCTATTTCTACTACCCTGGGTACTAGTGTTACTCCTAGAGGCTCTTTTGTTAGACACCGTTTTGTCCTGCCCTCAGGCTACTGTACATAGCATACTCTGCCTCATCCTCAAAACCACTCACATTTGCCTCTGATGAAGAAGATGACATGTCACCGTTCAATTCATGTGGAGGGAAATACTCAGAACCAGATGACTAGTTCTCCTCTACAACTTTTTCAGGAGTACTGAGAAGCTGAGAAGCAGGATGCATAACTGAATCAACTATAGTGGTCATACTGGTAATATTCACTGTGGCAGGGATAACAGACTGTGGTGATCGTGTTACAGTAGTGGCAGTAGTGGCTGGAGTGACAGTCACAGTCACAGTTGCAGACTGGCTCTAGTAGTCATGCTGCCAGTTGTGGAAGACAGGGTCTCTATGGTGGTGGTGGTAAAGATGACAGATGTGGACACATTGGTGGTTGTGGGAGTTGAGAACAGTGTCCTTCTGCTTGTGCTTCTTGTATCACTTTCTCCTGTGCCAGCCACAGTACTACTGTTGCTGGAAGAAATAGGCTTAGAAGGGGTAAAGAATCATTTTGGGTATCGATCTGACTGTTGCTCACATTCAGGTTTACCATCACCAGCCTGCTTCTCCATTGTAGATTTGCATGGGCTGGACCAAGTATGTTTTTTACCACCTCTACCTGCCATTGTCTATGCCAATTATTTCTAAACACTTTCAAGTACTGTAATACTTTGTAAATGTACAGAAGTACTGATTTCTTTTAGCACAAAAAAAATTATTTCAAGCAGCACGCAGGGCTGGCAAGGGTGTGAGCACAGTGCAACTGTGTGGCGTCACTACCTGGCCCTAAACCGTGGACGGTGGGAGTGCAATCAGTTGACTGCCCTCTGGGGTTACTGGCTGCTACTTACATTCTTGAAACCTGAGCCCAACTCCAGATTATACGACCAATATTTTTAAAGACAGATTTCTACAGCAGAACTACAGTAATACTTTTTATTTTTAAATGTACAAAGTACGGATTTATTTTAGCACGAAAAATGTTTGCAAGCACACAAGGCAGGCAAATGTGTGCATGCGGTGCAACTGTGCAGCACCACTACCTAGCTGTAAACTGTGGGCAGTGGGAGTGCAGTCAGCTGACTGCCCTCTGAGACTGCTGGCTACTACTGGCTTTCGTGAAACCTGAGCCCGAATACTTATTATTTACACCACCAAATTAAAGACAGTTTTTTTCAAATAAGTATAACAGTCAAGCTAGAAGTTAGAAGTACTATAATTAATAGAATATAAAATAGTTTCAGAAACACTGTCTCCTTCTCCTTCAAGCACAAAGGCCTTAGAGATCGAGGTAGTGAAAATGCAAGTCTCTCTCTCTCTCTCTCTCTCTCTGCACAGCTCCTGGTAAATAAATCACTAGATCAGATGATTTTTCTGGGGAAAAAAAACTTCCAGTAGTATCAGGCACTAAGACACACAGTACACTAACAAATAAGCAAAGGTTTTGTTATGTAATTATAATTTGCTACTGCTTAATCTCTCCCACTCTCAGAGCTCTCTCCACCACGTCTTTCTCTGCCACAGTGTGGCAGTCACATGATCCGGCTTTGGCAAACACTCAGTGATTGGCCAACAAGTCCTGTAAGGTCTTAAAATCCCACAGGAAAGCTGACTCAAATACTGGACAAATAGTGCTGCTGTTCAGTATTTGGGTTCTGAATACTGAATAGCGTATTATTCATGGTATTCAGAATTTAATGTTCGTTACTCACACACCCCTAGAAATGGGTATAAAAAGTCCAGAAACCTGTCTGAAGAATTCGAAACCCAGTGCTGATATTCCAGCACAACAATATTGCAAAAAGATCCATGAACTAACATACTAAGACACTAAGTTGCCAAAAGATTAGTTCTTATGGCCCATCACGTCTGCCTGAGATGCAACTCACAGTTATATCTCTGCTGCTGCTGCCTCCCCTCCCTTTTTCATACCCTTGCTCCCAGGATCATCCCCCAGAGTTCCCCTCCTTATCACTTCCCTCCATACCTGTACTTTGCCCACATACCTGTCCCAACCCCTCTTGAACCCACCCACTGTTTTCATTTTCATCAGCTCCTCTGGTAGCACATTCCAAGGTGCCACCACCCTCTCCATGAAGTAGTGTCTCCACACCTAACTTCTGTACTTCCCCCCTACCAGTTTTAGACTATGATCCCTCGTAGTCCCTTTCCCTTTTAATTTTAGCAAACCCTCTGTGTTAACTCTATTGATGCCCTTTAAATATTTAAAGGCCTCTATCATATTCCCCCTGTCCCTGCTATCCTCCAGGGAGTACATGTTCAGCTCCTTTAGCCTCTCTTCGTAGAACTTTTCCCCCAGTCCATAGATCATCTTTGATGCTCCCCTCTGAACTCTCTCTAGTAGAATAACATCCCTCTTTATGTGAGGGTGCCAGAACTGTACACAGTAATCCAGGTGTGGCCTCAACAAGGAATTGTACAGGAGCAGTAGAAGCTCCTACCTCCTCAATGTTATCCCCTAGCAATGCACCCAAGCATTTTATTTGCCTTTGTTGCTGCTTTCCTGCACTGCTCTGAGTTTTTCATTTTTGGCATCTATTACTACTCCCAGCTCTTTTTCCTCCTTGAAGACCATAAGCTGTCCCCCAAAATGGTAGTCATACCTAGGATTCCTAACACCTAAATGTAGTACGCTACACTTCTGAGTGTTAAACCTCAGCTACCAAGTGTGTGACCACTGATCAAGACTCCACAAGTCTTCCTGAAGTGCCCTCCTCCCCTCCACACTATCCACCACCATTCCTAGCTTGGCATCATTGGAGAACAGGCTCAGTTTGCTCTTAACACCCTCCCCAATGTCTGCTATGAATGCATTAAACAAGAGTGGGCCCAACAACGACCCTTGAAGGACACTACTGATGACCTTTTTTGGGTATCGAGACCTTCTCCCTACCACCACCTTCTGCTGTCAGTTTCTCAGTCAGTTCCCAATCCACCCTACCATTTCTCCTCCACCCCTAAGTTCCTGAGTTTACTTATCAGTCTCCCATGTGGCACCAAGTCAAATGCCTTGCTTAAGTCCAGGTACAGGACATCAACCGGCCTTCCTCCATCCAGGGATCTTCTCACCCAGTCAATCAAATTTGACTAGGTTGGTTTGACAGGATCTCTCCTGGACGAAACCATGTTGCCATGCATCTTGAAGGCCATTTGTCTCCAGGAACTCCACCATCCTTTCCTTCAAGATGGCCTCCAAAAGTTTCCCCACTATTGACGTCAGGTTGACTGGTCTATAATTTTCCGGCTCATCCCGAGGTCTGCTCTTGTGGAGGAGCACATGTTCTGTCCTCCAGTCCCAAGGAACACATCTTGTTTGAAGGGAGAAACTGAATAATTCTGTCAATGGTGCAGCCAGGTCATCCACCAGTTCCTTCAGGACCCTGGGGTGGATTCCATCTCGGCCTGGGGCCTTGTCAGTCCTCAAGGATTTGACAGTCTCCCTCACCCTCCCCACCTGGATCTCACCATCTGTAAGTGACCCCATCCCCAGTCCCTGTCGTAGTGGCCCATTCCTTTCCCTAGTAAAGACTGAGCAGAAGTACTCAAGTACCTCAGCCTGCTCCACCACCTCTTCTACCCACCCACCTTCCTTTTTTAACCTATTAATTTGCCCCCAACCATCCCTCCTCTCTGTGACATATCTAAAAAAATTTGTTCTTCCCTCCCTGATGCCTTGATCCAATCATACCTCTTTGGCTGCCCTCACCACCCTGCTCACCTCCTTGGAGATCCTATGATACTCCTTCCTATCCTTCACCCCCCAAGAGCTCTGGTACCTACGAAAGGCCATCCTTTTTTCCTTCACATCTTCCTGCACCTCCCTGGTCCACCAACTAGGTTTTCTAGACCTTGCCTTCTTGTATTGGGCCTTTGTGCAGGTTTTCATGGCCTCTAGCGGTCCCAGTTTTAATAACTTCCATCTATGCTCCATGCACATGGATTCCATGTCATGATAGCGATCGCAAAACAGCGATTGCTATCATAGTGAATGTATAACGCCGAAAAGCATTTCGGCGATATACAAACCGACGCGACCTGACTCCTGGTTATTTTAAGTGTTTTTGTGGGGGGGGAGCTATGCCCCCCCTGCACCCCAGAACAAGGATTGTTAAATCTGGGGGGGTGCATTTGAGGAGGGCGCAAAACACAGATGAAAAACAAAAAAACAGAGAGACACAAGCAGCGGCAAAACAACTGCCCCCAGCAGGTCCCGAACCCAGTGCCTGGTGCACCATAGCAAGCCACCCTCACCACTGCACCACAGGGCTGGCTTGGCTGCAGCAGGATCCCCTATGCATACAAGCCCTCCCTCCTATCCCTCTGCTACACCTCCCTATCCCTCCCCTTCTGGTTGCTTTCCTTGCTATAGCATCGCTACCCTTGCAGGGTAGCTGATGATGATAGCGCTATGAATGAATCACTGTTTTTACAGTCGCTCATTTAGAATCGCTATCATCACTGGCTACCGTGCACATGTCCAGACCGATTTTCTCTAAATGTCCCTCTAGTATGTCAGCCATCCTCCCAAAATCCATCCCCCAGAAGTTCACTACTTTAATCTTTCCCTGGTTCCACTCCTTCCCAAGGTCTAAGGAGAAGCATAAAGTGGAGCAGTCACTCCCCGCCATTGTGTCCTCCACTACCAAGTTCTTAACCTGGTCTCCATCTGCCAGTACCAAGTCCAAGATACTTCCCTCTCTGGTTGGCTCTACCACCAGATAAGGCTGAAATTCATCCTGGAAAGCATCCAGCAACCACTGCTGTTTTGCAGACGCGGATGCCATAGTATTCCAGTTCACCCCGGGCATGTTAAAATCCCCCACTACCACAGTCTTGCCCCTACCCCTGCTTTAGTGATTTTTAAGGTTTTCCACTAGTTCATTATCTTGGTCCTCTGACTGTGCTGGTGGCCTGTAGACCACCTCCAGTTTAACCCTCTTACCCTTAGCATCACGTAGGGTGACCCATATCACCACATTCCCATCCACACCCTCCTTACTGCTGCACTCTATCTCCTCCCTAATAAACAGTGCCACCACCCTCCCTTCCCAAATTTCCTGTCCCTCCCATAAGTAGTGTAAACTGGGAGGTTCAAGTCCCATTCGTGGTACTGTGTGGCCTACATCTCTGTGACTGCTGCCACATCCACCCCTCCCTCAGTCATCACTGCCTGTAAGTAACATAGAAACATAGAAGTTGACGGAAGATAAGGACCGCAAGGCCCAACCAGTCTGCCCATTTCTTTTTCTACCTTATGAATGTGCCATCAGCCTTTGCTCAGACAATGGTCTATCTATTCATACTCATCTGTATTGTTCCCTCATGCCTATCCCATGCCTGTTTGAAGTCCTGCACTGTATTTATATCCGCCACTTCCTGAGGTAGGCCGTTCCATGCATTCACCACCCTTTCTGTGAAAAAGAACTTCCTCACATTACCCCTTAATCGGCCTCCCTCTAATCTCATGCTGTGTCCTCTTCTCCTGCTATTTTTCTTATATTGAAACAAGCTAGACTCTTTCACCTTGTTAATGCCCTTAAGGTGTTTGGGCACAAGTAATTAAAGTGAGGGTAATTATACAGCTGTGTCTGCTTCATATAAACAGATCAGTGAGCCAGTTGGGCTCGTGGCAGAGCAGGGGCAGCTGAGGATCTCAGGAGCTTGCATCTGATGTAGGCTGCACACTAATCAGAGCCAGTTTGGCTCGCAGTAGAGCAGGGGCAGTTGCGGAACTCAGAAGCTTGCATCTGGCACAGGCTGCACACTAATCAGAATCAGTTGGGCTTGCGGTGGAGAAGAGGCAGCTGAGTATATCGGAAGCCTGCATCTGATGCAGGCTGCATATTAATAAGAGCCAGCTGGGCTCGCAGTGGAGCAAGGGCAGATCCAGATTTCAGAAGCTTGCATCAGACGCAGGCTGCACACTAATCAGAGCCAGATGGGCTTGCAGCAGAGCAGGGGCAGCTGCAGATCTCAGATATGTTGATCCCAACTGCAACCCCATGCCTGTCCCCGCCTCACCCCCCATCCCTTACCTTTCCCCTAGGATCTTTCCTAATTCCTCCGTTTGTCTCCCCCTCTTTCCCTTGCCCACTGTTCTTATCCTCAGTGTCCTCTTTCTACACCCGATTTCCTGTGTGCTTTAAATCCTGTAAAGGTGTATACCTGTTCTTCACTTTAACCCCACATTCATTTTCACTGTTGTTCCTCAACCTGGCCCTGCTATTATTGACTTCTGCTGATCCTTGTGCAACATCTCTGTCCCCCCCCCACCTCCTCCTGACCACTTCCTGCCATCTCCTGTTCTGCAACAGTCTAATCTGGTTCCCGCCCCTTTAGTCTCCCCTTCATACCCTCACATTCATCCACTCCTCACCTCTACTTCCATTTACAAAACAGACACAGTAACCCCCTCCATTATCTCCCCCAATGGCAAGCCTCTCTACCTCCCTTTTCAACTTAAAAATTTCAGTTTTCAGGTGCAGCACTCTCACACAAATAGGGCATCCACCCATTCTCCACAGTGTGTCCATGTGAACCGCTGCTCTGCCCCAGTTACACCTCACTGTCCTCCCAGGTCTTGTTCCTTCACCAAAGCCTCGTAACCCCCACCCTGTCACCCCCCTCACTCTCCCCTTCTGCCCTGGTATCCCATCATCAGAATGTATGACTTCTCAGTCTGAGCCCTCTTCTCTAAGCTGCCACAATATCCTCCCCTACCTGTTTCTGAGAAACGTTGAGACTCCCCAAGCCCTCAACAATTTGTAGTACAGTTGTTTACAGTCGCAGTACTGCTACCCCTTTACTATTAATGTCCTTATACTCATGCTACCTTAAACAGTTTTACTGAGGCATACTCATGCTGCCTTAAACAGCTGTACAGAGATTCACCTTCACCTTTGCTGCTCAGGGCTCTGGAATGAGCCGGCAAGGGGCGGGTCTGTGAAATAGCTCCAGCAGACTGGAGGTGTGTACCAAGAACCGTGGTGGGGAGGGCCTGCGATACTTAAGGATCGCACCAGCTGACAACAATAACCTGTAGTTGGTCTAGTGGGTAGGGGTGCAGACTATGGATTGTCTAGGATTCCCTGTCAGTGGATTGAACCCCACACTGTATGACACTAGGAGAGCAATAACCAGCAGCCAGGAAGAGAGAACAATAGGCTATGTGCACAACTGAGATGTACAGAGTTAACTTGCAGCAGATGGTCCCTGGTAGGATATGACAATCTGTTAGGACTGTGGGGGAGAGAAACAGTGACCACTAGTGGTCAGGCAGTATAGACTACAGCTGGTAATTAGGGAAATGATAATTGGTAAAGGGATTAATCATTTGTACTGATAAAAATGTAGTATTAGCCATCTACTGGCCAACTGGCAAAATTACAATGGCTCAAAAGGACTATTTTTTTCTTTTTCTAGTTTCATACCTTTTTCTCATATTTATTTATTTAAAATGTTTCTAATGATTTCTGTATTACTCCATGTTGTCATTGGGGAAGGTAGTAATAAATATGGGTATCATGCACCCCTACTAGGGGACAATACTCGTACAGTCTCAAACCGGACTGTTGCGATAGCACAGAACTCCAAGCAATTGAACATTCAGATGTAACCCCTAGGTGGCGCTATCCCAAGGGCTACTATCCCTGCCTGTGCGGCTAGTAGGAGGTTAAGGAGTCTGAGCTCGAAATGGGTGCCTCCACCCGGAGGACAGGGTTGGTAGTGGTCAAACTAACCTGGGCACAGCCCTCCAGGACACTGTAACCCTCTCTTTCTCTTCTAGTGGCTTGAGCAGTATACAACAATCACTTTCACAGTACCCCTTGTACACAATACCAGCACCCACACTGTTTGCACTTACCACCAGGGCTGGTTCCTCTGGCTCGACCCTGGGGACCCCCTGTAAAACAAGGTTATGCACAGTAAATAGCAACAGTACAGTACTCTTGGCACAAACTGAAACCACAGTCAGGTTAAATGCAGCAAAAAAGTCAGATCTGATTTATTCAGGGAACTTGAACAAGGAAGGGGCGTAATCAGGTTGACTGGCTTAAAGGTTATATCAATTAAATAGTTATGCATGCGCTTTAAGTCCCCACACAGAGACACACTCTGTGTACCCAGGTAGGAAAATGGTGAGCTAGCCAGGAATGTCACAGCTGGTTGGGGCCCTGTGATAAAAGAAAGCAACATGCACAACACACACTACTTGTAATCCAGAGCCACAGGGCTCAGTTCATGAAAGAAAAAGCAACAAGACAATCAGATGACAACACTTTAGATTTAGCTGTTGTTGCAGGGAGCTACCCTGATGTTTACTCACGATACCCAATACTGGACACAGGCAGGACGAAATCGAGACTGCAGGTTGTTGAGCTGGAGTGCCCGAAGAAGCGGGGCCCACACGAATCACAGAGGCGTCGTTCCTGGTCAAGTGTTGAGCAGGGGCTGAACCCCAGGCAGGTCTCTCGTCAATGGCTTTCTCTGTACAGCAGGTAGTCGGGCTAGGCCAGTGTGGCAAGGCCCAGGCCCAATGGCGATGATTTGGGATTCAGACCGTGGGGATGGATTCAGCTTCCAGCAAGCAGAATACAGTTCAAACCATGTTGGGGAACCAAATCGCAACCCACTAGCAGCACACAGCACATTTACACATAAGGAAATTCTAATGCAGCTTCCAGCAAGCAGAATACAATTCAAACCACAGTGGGGAATCAAATCACACCCCACTATAAGCACACAACACATTCACATGTAAGGAAATTCCACTATACCAGGCAAAAGGCTCTCCGTTCACAGTTACAGAGTCTCTGTATAATCCGGGAGTTTAGAGGTGACTGCAAGTCCAGACAGGCAGATCGCATTCAGCAAATCTCTGGTCTTCTTCAGGTAGGAGCCTGGTCACAATTCAGTGGCTTACTGCGCTCTCCAAGTTCGGATTCAGTCCGAAAAAGGCACAAGTTCCGTCTCAGGGACAGCAGGCAGGCATGCAGGCTAAAACTCAGGCCTTTCCTCAGTACCCCGTAATTCCACTATGGATTGCTGCTCGAACTACCTTGAGCTGTTACTTTTCACTTCCCAACTTAGATCACCAAAAGCCTAAAACTACAATTCCTACAAGTTTTGGCCCCACCAAGCCCTTGTAGGCAGGCTCCATTTTAGAGTCCCAAATGTACTGACTAGCCCATTCTGCAGTCCAGGACCAAAATGATGGAAACAAACAGAACTGTCCATGCTGCAAAGAAGGCAGGTTAGAACAAACTGCAAAATTATTGCTACTCTAACAAATGATCAGCAAACAAGTACATCTTCTAACAGGGCTCCCTTTCAGATTAATTATGACTGCAATCCAGGCAGCTCTTAAAAAGACAGTACACAGAGGCTATAAAGGCACTCTCTGGCAATACATTTAGTCTACTAAAATGCAGAACACCAGCCTGGCAGTGAGCATTTTGGCAAGCTCAAGGAAGACTTTTCGGGAACCCTCATTTGTAGGGAGATTATATCCTTCCCTGCCTGGAGAAAAGTTGGCGTCCACGTCAAGTCTGTACCATCATGCATCAGTTAGCATAAACTTATTACTTTACTATACATATTCACTAGACTTCATGATACTATATCCATAAGGACAATACTTATACAAGTTTTCTACAGGTAATACTGATTCCACTATGATTAACATACTTGTGACATCACAATACTGATTCATGTTATAACTTCCTGTACATTAAACAATGTAGGAAGGGGCACTTCCCTATCAGCAAACCTGGGGCTGGATGGGGCAGGGGCACCATACTGAGAAGGAAGAACAATCAACCTGGAATTGGCAATTAAGCTTAGTTTGAGTAGTGAGTTCTAAGAAATATAAACACCTTTGTGAACCACATTGAGAGGCAAATCCACTGGCCTCCCGGAAGAATCATAACTGAAGCGCAATACTGGCTTGACAGCTCGGCCAGTCTTTCTTGGGGGAACAGCCACAGTCTCTGTACTTTCAGCACTAAATTTGGAGCTTTCATCATTCGTAAGGGGTGCCTCTGCATGGAAGGGAATGTCCAAACTGGGAGCACTGTCAGCTCCTTGCTCTGTAGGCTCTGTTTCCACAACACTCTGCTCATTTTTATCCTCTGACAAAGGCACAGGTTGCTCATTTTTAGGCGGCTCTAGCACAATTAGGCTTTGCGGCACTGAAGGGGGGCTGTCAACACTCTCATACTGTTCTTCAAGATCTGGTGTGTCACCAGGGAGACTCAGACCATTAGCCCCTTCTTGAGGCAATTCACACAGTTCCATAAAACACAAAGGGTGGGATATTCAGACATGTACCAGGCATGGGCGCAAGCCTGGCGCAGCGCAACTGGGATGCACCAGGGCATGGCCCCGGGCACTATTCAACGGTGCTGTGCCATGGCTCAGCACCATTGAATATGGCACTGGGGCTGCCTGCACTGTGCACGGCGCAGTGGCACTGTACCAGCGCAAGTGGCAGGACAGGAGCAGGGGGCTGCGCCAGCGCAAGTGCAGCTGCGCTAGGTGCAGCAAGAGCAATATTCAGATGTGAGCATGCAAATGAGGCCATTATGAATGCAAGGCACAAATGGGGCCACTTGCATGTCATTATGGCCCCATTTGCATGCAGGAGTGCCGATCCCCGGCAACTTGTGCCTGGCACCCTGCCAGGCTGCTGCTGACAGGGACTAATGCCCCTTGCCCTTCAGCGGCGATCGCAGGCTTCAGTAAAATAAAATATTCCCTGGTGGTCCAGTGAACCCGCTCCACAGCCCAATTGCAGGCTTCAGTAAAATAAAATATTACTTGGTGGTCCAGTGGAGCCGCTCCCCAGCTCAATCGCGGGCTTCTGTTGTAAATGTATGCCCCAGTGGGCCATTGGCACCCCCCTCCCCACCCACTCAGACCACCACCCTGCTCCCCGTCAGGCGGCGGGTGGCAGTCTCACCCCGTAAGTTACCCGACCGCCTGCCAACTGACCGCATAGCACGGCTGTACACACATTAGTCCACTGCATGGGCTATCGGGCGACAGACCATATCAGGGCACATACAGTCCCAAAATGTGAATGAACCATTCATATTTCGGATTGTGTAGTACAGTATGGTCTGCACGCCCATTGGCCCATGCAGTGGATCATCGGGCGTACAGCCATACTGTACGCTGTCACGGGCGGCAGCCAGAAGTGCTTATGGGTGGAGGAGTGTCTGCCACTGACCGGGGGACAGGGTGCCGGGTCTGAGGGTGGTGGGAAGGGTGGTGCCGGCAGGCCCACTGGGGCATTTATTTACAACAGAAGCCCGCGATCAGACTGGGGAGTGGGTCCACTGGACCACCAGGGAATAATTTATTATACTTAAGCCCACGATGGGGCTGGCAAGCAGGTCCATTGGACCACCAAGGACAGTACACAGTCATTTGCCCATGATCGGGAGTGGGGGTAGGGTCCACTGGACCACCAGAGATATTGAGACATTACACCCGTGTTCAGGCGGAGGGGGCAAGATGCCCGGCCTGTGGCTGGGGTGGTCGGGTGGCCACCCACAGTTGGCGGCTGCCGTGTTGCACCCTGCAATATGGCAGCTCACCTGTGGGTGGCCAGGACTTGCTCCTGCTTTTCAGGGGTGGATCTTTGTGCCCCCCTGTGTGGTGCAAGGTGGGTTTGTGCCTGTATATGTGCTGCACATCCTGGGCAGAATATCGGGATGTGCCGGATAGGCATGGGCACACCCCCGCACATGCGCCACATACATTACTGGTGGAATTGCGCAGCGCAACCTCCCCTTTTGAATATCACGCCGGGGCACATCAGTGGGTTGTGCATGGCGCAACACTGTGTTGCACCATGTGCAACCTCTTTGAATATTCCACCCAGAGAGTCCGCAACCTCAGATGTGATGCTTAGCACCTCACTTTCAGGGAGCATTGGCTCCAAGGATGAAGCTGGGGGGGTTAGGCAGTCCAGAAGGCCCAGCTTCATCCCCACAATTAGTCATAGGGTTACCTTGAAACAGCTGACTCAATTCCTAGGAGGGGTAATAGGCATTGTCACACTCACTTTCATGAGAGGTGGACTGACAGCCACTATCTTTCTGGGCCTGCTGTGGGGGAAACCTTAAATCTGTAACTACTGGGGTAGGTGGACTCTGCCTCTTTTTTGCAGCAGCACGAGTCACTGGCACAGGGGAATTAATCTCTGATGGTTCAGCCTCAATTATGACTTGGCTGATGGGTAACAAGTGGTTATGGTGCATGGTCTTGACAGCTTTGGAGTTATTTTCTGGGCACATCTTATACACTGGTAAATCATTCAACTTCCAACTACTACATGGGAAAGATGGTGCCACCTATCAGCAATTTTGTGTTTGCCATGCAGTCCCAAATTGCGTGACAGCACACAGTCTCCAGGCCGAAGCTCCTGAGCCTTTACTTTTTTATCATGCCTCTCTTTGTTGGCGAGATTTCTTTTGGCGGCCATTGTCTGGGACAGTTGATAGGCATGGTTCAATTGAGCTTTCAGTTTCTGTACATACTGTAGGTAATGTTCGGCTTGGACCCCATCTGGAGAGACCCAAAAGCAGACATCAACGGGCAGTCGGGCCTCCCTCCCAAACATGAGGCAGTAGGGGTAGAACCCAGTAGTGTCATTTTTTGTGCAATTGTATGCGTGGACCAAGGTGCTAATCTGCTGGCTCTACTTAGGCTTGTCTTTGGGATGGAGGGTGCCCAGCATGTCTAGAAGGGTGCGGTTAAAACATTCTGGTTGAGGGTCCCCCTGTGGGTGATAAGGGGTGGTTCTTGACTTCCGCACCCCCATAGAGAGAGCATTTCTTTAATTAGCCGACTTTCAAAATCTCTGCCATGGTCAGAGTGGATCCGCTTAGGGGCACCATAGTGAATGAAGACATTTTCCACTAACACCTTGGCAACGGTAGAGGCCTTTTGATCTTTAGTTGGAAAAGCTTGCGCATACCATGTGAAATGATCTATAACCACTAACACATTGCCAATATTCCGCTGATCAGGTTCTAAACACAAAAAGTCTATGCAGACCAGTTCGATGGGGGTGCTGGTAGTAACAGTGACAAGGGGGGCAGCTCTCTGAGGCAGGGCTTTCCTTTGCAGGCAACGACTGCAGGTCTTTACATGGTGCTCAACACTGGCCTCTATCTTGGGCCAGTAGAATCGAGATCGTACCAAGTCGAGAGTTCTATCAATACCAAGGGGCCCCATGGGATTGTGGAGCGACCTCAGTACCAAATCTTTAAAGGCCATGGGCAGGACCAATTGCTGCCTGTCTACTTGATCACCATGATCCACTCTCTCTCTGTACAACAACTGATTGAGTAGCTTCAACCTGGGGCCTTCTTTAAACAATAGAGCAGTTCGCAAGTCAGGGAAACGCAACTTGGCCACATCTTGCCCCGCACGCATGGCATGAAGTGCGGGCTGAATCATAGGATCTTGGGATTGAGCCCACTGAATGCTGTCATTGTCAAATTGAGGTAGTGCACTAATATCTAGAGCAGAAAAGTGGCAATAGGCAGCCGGTATGCAGGTATCAGGAGGGCCCAAGCAATCTACTAAACAGTCTACTGTGTCCGCAGACATCTGTTCGTCTCGGTCAAAGTTTTGCCACAAGGCTCAAAAGTCAGGTTCAGACAGCCTGACCCAATCACTCTTGGAAACTGGCCTTCATGACAAGGCATCATCAGCATCAATATGGTTCAGTCCTGGCCTGTATTCAACAGCATAATCATAGGTTGATAAGGTGGTAAGCCACTGGTGCCCAGTGGCATGTAACTTAGCTGAAGTCTATACATAGGTTAACAGGTTATTGTCAGTCTTCACTAATATCTTTGCCCCATAGAGGTATTCATGAAACTGGTTGATGATGGCCCATTTTAGCGCAAGGAACTCCAGCTTGTGCACAGCATAGTTTCGCTCTGACAGGGTCAAGCTCCTACTGGCGAAGGCCACTGCTCTCAAACCATCCTCATGGGCTTGACACAGCACAGCTCCTAGACCCTGCAGACTGGCATCCATATGCAGCACATAGGGCTTGGTGGGGTCAGCATAGGCAAGGATGGGGGCATGGGTGAGCTGGTATATCACTTTGTGAAAGGCTGCTTCACATTCAGGTGTCCAGTGGGGCCCAAAAAGTTCACCTGTACGGAAGTACACTTTCTCTGGTTCTTTGACGGCCCCTTTTTTATATTTATGGTTAGTAGGAGGATAACCCTGGGTAAGATTCAAGAGCGGGCGAATCACCTTTGAATGGTCTTTTATGAACCTGCGGTAGTAGCCACAGAACCCCAGAAAACATTGTAGTTCTTTCAAATTATGGGTCTGGGGCCAAGAAGTCAGTGATTCAACCTTACAGGGATCAGTCTCTATCCCTTCTGCAGATACTATGTGCCCTACATACTTCATGTAGGTTTGAAAAAACTGGCACTTGTCAACGGACAGCTTGAGGCCGAAGTCTTCCAATCGGTCAAGGACTTTAAACAGTCGGGTCTCATGCTCCTTTAACGTGCGCCCAAACACAATGACATCATCTAGGTATACTAGATATTCCAGCAAGTTCATATCCCCCACCGCACATTCCATCAGTTGCTGAAAGATGGCCGGGGCGCCTGAAATCCCCTGTGGCATTCTCAGAAATTCATAGAACCCCAAAGAACAGATGAAGGCTGTTTTCTCATGGTCCTCCGGGGCCATCGGGATCTGTAGTATCCGCTGTGAAGATCCAATACCGAAAACCATTTGCTCCCATTCAAACAATCCAGGGCATCTTGTATACGGGGCATGGTGTATTGATCCGGGATGGTCCACCGGTTCAGGGTTCGATAATCAACACATATCCTTACCAACCCATTCTTCTTATGCACAACCACAATGGGAGAGGCATATGGGCTCCTGGATTCTTGTATCACACCAGCAGAGAGCATTTCCTGCAGGTGTCTCCTCACATCATCTATGTCTGCTGGGGCGAGGCGTCGGGATCTCTCTCGAAATGGCCGGTCATCATGCAGACATATGTGATGCTCTGCACCCTGGACACACCCCCACATCCCATTCTTTTAATGAAAACACTTGGTCCCTCTGAGCAAGTTTCTTGCTAATTCTAGCCTTCCATTCAGCTGGCAACATGGAGTCACCAAAGTCAAATATGCCCGGGGTCATTCTCTCCTTCTCGTCAGAGCACTTGTTGCCGTGCAATGCGGCAGTGTCAGCACAGTGTACTGTAGCTAGGGTGCACCCTCTGTTCACCCGAATCTCCCGATCTGACACATTCTGAATCTGGACCATCATTCATCATGCATAGGTGTGGGCACAAGCAGGCAAGATGCTGGGTTTGACCAATAATCCCTCTGACAACTTTCCATCTCCTGGTGCATCCAACATTAATATTTTGCTCTTTACATTTCTCTTTAGCTGAACTTCTCCAGGGATTGTGCACTGGACATTGGGGGCTAATACCAAGGAGTCAGGTTCCTTTTTCCACACTATTCCCACTGGCTCATGAGTCTACTTCATCAGGTCTCTGTTGCCAGTCATAAGCCCTTTTTACTAAGGCTGGAATTCTTAGGGCCCGTCCAGTCAGCTGCCCTTGTTTCTCATGGCAGAGTTGTGCTAGTCTCCCAAACATGTGGGTGTTTGTTCCAGTTAACAGGGGAATCCCATCATACAGTCCAGTGGGGGGGGACACACTAGGGCCAGTGTCTCTTCTTGCTCCTCTACGACAGTGACAGTTGCAGGAAAAGACAACCAGAGGTAGGCATATCCTAGATATGGATAAGACTTGTCACTCAGCTCCTACACATGTGGGCCTTCCAGGGATTGTAAGGGCACATCAAATAAGTGCTTGTCATATCAGTCCAGAAACACAATGGTCACTTGCCACCCACTGTCAAGCACAGCCCGAGTAGGAATACCATTCACAGCCACATTAGTCTCCATTGAAGGGCCCACTATCTTGGACCAGTCTGGAGGGACAGTAGCAGGTGCTGGTACATGCGACTTAGCCACAAAGAAGTTGGAGTTGGGATTTCCTGAGCCTTCACTGCGGTCGTTTCCAGCACTCCTCAGCTATGGTTTCACTTTCCTGAGCTCCCCTTGAGGTCTGTATACAACCTTATCTAAGTCTTTTGGGAACCAGCATTCTTTCTTCATATGCCCCTCCTTCCCACAATTATGACAGAGTATGCTTTCTAGAGTCTGGTGTGGCTGAGCCATCACATTGGGGGCTGAGGCTGGAGTACCACCAACAGAAAATTGTGATTCAACCTCTGTCTGGTGTGTGGTGAGCATGGGGAGATGCCTCAGTAATTCCCTCACTTACATAGTCAATTCATCAATCTTTGAGCTGCTGTCAGTAGGGGATGCCTGGGAGTGCACCCCAACCCCCCACAGTGGACACGCTCTGAGAAGGGGTTTGGGCCCATTATATCTCTGGAATGGGCTTGTAGGGAAATGGTAGCTGTCATTTCTTGGACCTCTTGCAGAATCTCGCCCCAGGACGGAGCGTCCTTGCTAGCCTCCCAATGTTCAGCTGGCACTGTATTTCACCCCTGAGCATCACTCACATGTGCATCCTCGGTCATCTGGGCAGCAGCAACAGCAGATACAGGAGGGGCCCCCCCACTTGACTGCCTCCTCTCAATCCTCTGAATTTCCTTCATCAGTTCGTCATAGGTAGGAGGCGCATCCAACTGAGCAGCAAGGCGTAGTTGGAGCAGCAATAATTCAGAGAAAGGAGCTGACTTGAGAACTTGGTCCAACCTATTCTGATCTAACTCAGCTGGGGCCATGTCACCTTTCTTTAGGCATTGCTGTAGCACCACTTCGAGTCAAGGCACATACACAGATAAGGGCTCCCTTGGGTATTGCTGAGGGTTTTTGACCCTACCCCACAGGTCCTCATCCGAATCGGGACTCACGTACACATTTTCCAATGCATTCAACAAATCTTGAGCAGTTGCTTCTGGATTACTAGCCTGTGTAGCATGGATAGTAAGTTGGGTGGGGCTTCTGAGGCTTTCAACCACCCTTCTCCTCTTCTCTGGTTCGGGGCATTGCCATTCTCGGATTTGAGAGGCAACATAGTCTATCCAAGTCTCCCAATTGTCCTCCCCCTGGAGTGTGGGGAGGTTGCCTGAAAACATCCTCAGCCGGCGATACGAGTCATGACTAATGGCGGGTACAGATATAGGGGCCAGCATTGGCATGGGCACAGAAGGAGGGGCAGTAACAGGTGCTGGAGTGTGAGGGGGTGTTGGGGAACGAACACCCCCAGGTGGCAGGAATAGTTTCTTAAAGTCCTCTATGGTTTTCCCCTCCTCCAGCAACAACTTAGCAAATTTCTCCTCAAAAGTCTCAGATAATGGTGGGAGCTCATTCTCCCCAGGGTCTTTACTGTCTTTTGTTATCACTCTACAGGCGGCTAGGACCCCTTGTGAGGCAATAGTCTGTGGCACGTTAGAGCTGTCCACGAGGTCACTACACTCTACCAAGGCTATGAAAGTTTGGGCTATCAAATCAGCCTGTTGACCCACCAACACAGGGTTTTTTAAACATTCAGCTTTGGAGAGTGCTCCCTCTACAGTGTCCTTACTGGTACCCAGGGGAATATGCAGTATAAGCAGAGCATTTTGGGGGTCGATCTCCTGCCCAGTACACCACCCCACCAACTGGTGTACAGCCATTTCTACTGGGGTAGCCATTACTCTTTAACAATAATTCATAATTTTTGGCCACTAGAAGGCACAAAATCCAAGCAGTGAGCCTCCAAGATGTAACCCCTAGGTGGCGTTATCACAAGGGCTACTACCCATGCCTGCATGGCTAGTAGCAAGATAAGGGGCCTGAGTTCTGAAATGGGTGCCTCCACCCAGAGGTCAGGGTTGGTAGTGGTCAAACTAACCTGGGCACAGCCCTCTGGGACACTGTAACCCCCTCTTTCCCTTCTAGTGGTCTGAGGCAATATCGATAATCACTTTCACAGTACCCTTGTACACCATACCAGTACCCACACTGTTTGCACTTACCACCAGGGCTGGTTCCTCTGGCTCGACCCTAGGAACCCCCTGTAAAACAAGGTTATGCACAGTAAATAGCAACAGTACAGTACTCTTGGCACAAACTGAAACCACAGTCAGGTTAAATGCAGCAACAAAGTCAGATCTGATTTATTCAGGGGACTTGAACAAGAAAGGGGCGTAATCAGGTTGAATGGCTTAAAGGCTATATTAATCAAACAGTTATGCATGCACTTTAAGTCCCGACACAGTCACACACTCTGGGTACCGAGGTAGGAAAATGGTGGGATAGCCAGGAACATTGCAGCTGGTTGGGGCCCTGTGATGGAAGAAAGCAACGTGCACAACACACACTACTAGTAATCCAGAGCCGGAGGGCTCAGTTCGTGAAAGAAAAAGCAACAAGACAATCAGATGACAACCCTTTAGATTTAGCTGTTGTTGCAGGGAGCTACCCTGATGTTTACCCATGATACCCAATACTGGACACAGACAGGATGAAATCGAGCCTGCAGGTTGTTGAGCTGGAGTGCCCGGAGAAGCGGGGCCCACGCTAATCACCGAGACATTGTTCCTGTTCAAGTGTTGAGCAGGAGCTGATCCCCAGGCAGGTCTCTCGTCGATGGCTTTCTCTGTGCAGCAGGTAGTCGGGCTGGGCCAGCGTGTCAAGGCCCAGGCCCAATGGAGATGATTTGGGATTCAGTCTGTGGGGCTGGATGCGGCTTCCAGCAAACAGAATACAGTTCAAACCACAGTGGGGAGCCAAACTGCAACCCACTAGCAGCACACAGCACATTTACATGTAAGGAAATTCTAATGCAGCTTCCAGCAAGCAGAATACAATTCAAACCACAGTGGGGAACCAAATCACGACCCACTATAAGCACACAACACAGTCATATGTAAGAAAATTCCACTGTACCAGGCAAAAGGCTCTCCGGTCACAATTACAGAGTCTCTGCACAATCTGGGCGTTCAGAGACGGCTGGAAGTCCAGACAGGCAGATCGCATTCAGCAAATCTTCGGTCTTCTTCAGGTAGGAGCCTGGTCACAATTCAGTGGCTTACTTCGCTCTCCAAGTTCGGATTCAGTCTGAAAAAGGCACCAGTTCCCTCTCAGGGATAGCAGGGAGGCATGCAGGCCAAAACTCAGGCCTTTCCACAGTTTTCCCACGCGAATCCACTATGGATTGCTGCTCGAACTACCTCGAGCTGTTACTTCTTCACTTCCCAACTTAGATCTAACTGAAACTGCAAGCAGTTTGGGACTTTCCCCAAAATCCAAAAGGTTCAGTTGGCTGATCTGTCTGTCAGTCACAACAAGGGCTCCCCATCCAGGTTATTTTAGGCGCCAAAAGCCCAAAACTACAATTCCTACAAGTTTTGGCCCCACCAAGCCCTTGTAGGCAGGCTCCATTTTAGGGTCCCAAATGTACTGATTGGCCCATTCTGTAGTCCAGGACCAAAATGATGGAAACAAACAGAACTGTCCATGCTGCAAAGAAGGCAGGTTAGAACAAACTGCAATATTATTACTACTCTAACAAATGATCAGCAAACAAGTACATCTTCTAACAGGGCTCCCTTTCAGATTAATTATGACTGCAATCCAGGCAGCTCTTAAAAAGACAGTACACAGAGGCTATACAGGCACTCTCTGGCAATACATTTAAACTGCTAAAATGCAGAACACCAGCCTGGCAGTGAGCATTTAGGCAAGCTCAAGGAAGACTTTTTGGGAACCCCCATTTGTAGGGGGTTACACTGAGAAAGTCAGTTATTGAGTCCACATTTTTGCTCTGCAATACCCAAAGAAACCATAAAAATTAATCATGTTCATGAACGATAGTGAACCTTTTTTTAAATCTTAGAAACATAGAATTTGACAGCATATAAGGACCGCTTGGTCCATCCAGTCTGCCTGTTTCTCCCTACCAACATTATTACCACAGTTTGTGCCCGATCTACAGCTCTTTCTCCCTCTCCCTTCATTTCCACTATGATTCCTTTGTGCTTATCCCATGCATTCTTGAATCCTACCACAGTTTTTTCCCCCACCACCTCCACTGGAAGGCTGTTTCAGGAATCCACCACTCTTTCTGTAAAGAAACACTTCCTCAATCTCGCCTGAATCTACCTACCTACAGCTTCACAGCATGCTCCCTTGTTCTTGAGCACCTTTTCTTCTGAAAAATACTTCCCCCTGTACCTTATTTACCCCTGTGAAGTATTTAAAGATATTTATCATATCCACCCTCCCTCCTCTGTTCCAGTTGTACATACGGAGGTCCATTAGTCTCTCCTCATAGGGCTTTTGATGCTTGTAGCCATATCAGTCCCTGTAAAAAGCCCTGCACCATTTTAGTTTCCTGCTTGGGCCACATCCACTCTATGTCCTTCCAGAGATGTGGTCTCCAGAAATAGAAATTACATACCTACCGTAATTCTTGATCTTCTTGGATGAAGTCTTCACCATTCATTCACTCTAACAGGACTATGCCGGAGGTGCTAGGACCCAGCAGGAGCCAAAAATCTTCAAGAGGGCCAGCACAAAGGTAGGACCACACATGCATGGCACCGTGAGGCTGGCTTGCACCTGTATGGGCTATCTCAATGTCAACCTGCCAACAGCCTCAGTTCCTTTTTCGACTGAGGAGGTACAGTGTAAACTAACCTAGGAAACACCTAACCTAATCCGGGCATAAGATAGCCCGGATGACCCATGTAGGAAGGGTCTACTCAACAGCGTCTTCATAGCCCAAGCCAACAAGGTAGTGAAGACCAGAAGCAGAACGAGTGAGCTCAGGGGATGGTGGGTGGGTGGGTGTGTGAATGAATAGTGAAGACTTCATCCAAGAAGATCAAGAATTACGGTAGGCACGTAATTTCTGTATCTTCCTGGACTAAAGGTCTTCATCATTCATTCACACTAATGGGAGAGTACTGAACTAAAAACCAATCCCCCAAGTAGGGCAGCAGGAGACAGGGCTCACTCAGGACAGAAGCCCATTAAAGATTGTCCTGCTGAAAGAAGTGTTCTATCTGGCATGGACATCCAGAGCATAGTGCTTCACAAGGGTGTGCACTGAGCTCCAAGTAGCCGTTTTGCAAATGTCTGTGATGGGTACGTTGCAAATTTCTGCCAGGGATGCCGCAACCACTCTGGTAGAGTGGGTGTAAACCCGGCCTTCCAACTTGACCTGTGCCATCAAGTAGCAGTGGCGAAGACTTGCCAGCAACCATGCAGAAATGCATCTAATGGCAACAGGCTGAGCCAGCCGGGCCATGCTGAAAATATGAAAAGATGCTTGGATTTCTGCCAATGTAGAATCGTAGAACCCTCTTGCCATCCAGAGAGTGAAGGGTGCATTCCCCCTCATTCTTGAAGCTGGCAAAATAAGTGGGAGGAACCAGAGGTTGGTTAAGGTGAAATTCCAAACTACCTTTGTAGCAACCCCCTCCTCTAACATCTAGGGGTCCTGATCTTCCGGGGAAGGGGATCCCACAGCAAAGAACCTCACCAGCACTCCACAATATCTCCAGCAAATCAAAACGGAAATAATTCTGGGCCTACCTGGAAATGTCTTCTTACTTTGGCTGGCTCCCAGGCTACTGCTATTTCTAGAACATAAAACTGCGCCCCAAGGACCCAAAATCTAAAGCAGGAACACTGGTAACTTCAGGATCCACTCCCACTCCTCCGGTCCCCAGATGATGCATGAGACTTAGGATCTTCAAGGCCTCCCTGAAATTGAACTCAATGGAGGGTTAAAACTAAGGATTCATAATTTCATTCCATCCTTATTTGAAAACAAAATTAGGACACTCAGTTTCCTTCAAAATCAATCACTGTATTTCTTCTGGGCCCAAAATTATTTAAATGGGTAACAGGGGCTCACTTGTAGCCTAACTTGAAACTGCAGCTCCATGGGGCTAAAACTTTTATACAGTTAAAATGGCAGAAACATTTGGTAAAGCAATGACTTTAACAGCTCTCAGACAGCAGACCTGATATTTTCCTCAGGCTTAGCAAGCATCTATCTGGGCCATGAAGCTCCCTGATTCCACTGGCACTGAGTAAGTACCCAACAGAGCTTCTGTCTGATTTCCCGGGGGGTTCCTCATTTCTTCCTCTAACCGGGAAAGCATACAGTTTCTCCCTACCATTCCCTGACTCTCAGTTCTGGCCTTCCAGGGACATGGATGGTGTGGTACCAGCCAAAACCCACCACACCCCCACATCCTCCTGTCCGGTCACTTTCCTGGTCTGTCCGATCTCTCCGAATACTACAACCTCTCCAAACAGCACAGTGGCTCCTTTCTTTCCAAGTTACCCACCGGAGCAGAACCATGGCCTAAACTGGACCTAAAGGCTTGCTAACTCAATATGGGCCCCAGGGCCTGCCCCAGACATGGGCATGGCATACCCACAGCATACCCAGGCCATGCTACACTCACCTGGCTGCCAACCATTTGAGCTAACCTGCCATGTGGGGTAAAGGGGCTCTGCCACAACCCCTGACAGCTCAAACACACCACTCCATCCAGCATGCTGCTCTTTTAAAGGGCCAGCCCATGATGGACTGCTGCCCAACCGTCCCTTCTTCACCAATATCCTGCTGCCCGATAAGTGCAAACTGTCTCTGGAGGATACCTCCAACGCACTCAGCGGCCCACTCAGCTAAAAACCAGCAGCCCCCAGACCTGTCCCTCCAAACAGGCCCTAAATGGGGCAAGAGTCCCCCCAGCCCCCCCCAAGTGGGACCTTAGGCCGCCTTGCCACACCAAGATGCAGAGGTCCTGCCACAGTCTACTGCAACCCCGAAGACCCAGGCCCACTACCAGCCTACCACAGCCATTGAAACCCTAGTGCCTACCAAGCCTGCATTTCCCTTTTCCACCTACCACCCCCAGAGCCCAGGACCCCACTGATAACGGTTGCAGCTACCTGTCTCTATGCCCTCCCTCAGGTGCTCACCCAGGGGACCCAATGCATCGCCGCTGTAGAAGCTGGCCTGCCTAAAGTGGGGGTTCCCCCCTCCACCCTGCACTGCCCCGCAGTGTCCGTTGGTCTCTTTCTCTCTTTCCTTTCTCCTCAAAAAGACCTAGAAACTTCCTGTTCCTGCCTATATTTATACTCTTACTAGACTGCTCTCTGCTGCCACCAAATGGCGACTTGCAGAAATTGCACCCCCAGATCACTGATTCTCCTAACTCTGGGGGCACCGGTAAACAGGAAGGGGGCCCTAAAGGTAGTATAAGCCTCTTTCAAAATGAGAGGGGGCTTACACCTTGGCTAGAACATTAGGGTGAGTATGAAATACCACCCTATCCTTGTGAAAGACGGTATATTGAGGGTCTGTGACCAAGGCATGAATTTCAGAAACTCTGCAAATGGAAGTAACGGTCACTAACAAAGCAGTCTTCCAGGTCAGAAACTTCAAGTCACAGGTGGCTAGAGGCTCAAAGATTTATGAGTGAGCATATTTAGCATGAGGTTGATATCCCACACAGCTACCAGTTTCCTGGCCAGGGGTCTAGTGTGTAGTATACTTTTGAGTAGGGTTACCAGACGTCCGGTTTTACTCGGACATGTCCTCTTCTTAATTTGTGTTTACTGCATCTGGGTGGATATTTTTTTAAGTGCTGTTTTGGCTGCTTGGCACTGGACATGTTGTTAGTTGCCAAGCAACCGGGTCCGTGCATTGAAAGTGGTCCCGCCCACTCCGTGGGCCCACCGATGAAAACAACAAGAACAAAAACAAAAACCAAAAAAAACAAACTGAATGCTCCTGTCATTCAAGGCACAGCCTTGCTATCTGCACATGACAGTCAGAGCATCACCCACATGCAGGATTTAGAATCCAGAAGTGGAGAACGCGGTTGGTGGAATTCCTAATTAAAACTGAAACAGAACTCATCCCGATCCCAAGACAGTCAACTCCCAGAGGACCGGACAACCCTCCCCAGCAAATAGGATCCTGAGCCTACTTGCCTCCTAGCCCAACAACTGAACTGTCACTGGAGTCTATGCAGCTTTAAGGAGTTTGACAGTAGACTGGAGGCATGGAGTGCCAGTTTGGTAAGTAACCTTACCTAAATGATTGATCAGAGACTGGAGTAATTACAATGGGAGACCCCTTGTTGCAGCCCTTCAACTTGGCTCGTCGTAGCTGCAGCATCAGCTGCATTGTTTGCATGTTGTTCTGTGTGGTGGTAGAACGGGGGGGGGGATTCAACCCAACCAAGCCAAAAGTCAGAGATGATGCAGAGCAAACTCCAGCCACAGACAAAAGTATATATAGAGATAGTAAGCCCATCACCAGCTCCATAAACTGGTGCAGCTGCAGCGATTCACAATAGTTAGAGAATAGACTGAAGCCTGCTAGCTAATGGGGGCGGGTGGAGAGCAAAACGGCAAAAAGTATATGAATAGGGAGAGCAACACACTATCAGCATCAGCCATTGTTTCTGTTTATACCTTAGAAGTCATTTTTCAAGATGGCTATTTTAGAAGTTGCTGGTAACGTCTGTACTAACCAAATAAAATTGTATTTATTTCCGAATCCGAAACCTCTGAGAGGTTGTGTTATGCCATTATGCTTCATGATGCTGCCCAACCGAAATGTACATCAGTGTTTCAGTGCTGGGGGGGGCTGATGTCAGGACCCTATAAAAATATTACTGCTTGCTTGTGTCTGAGACAGTCTGACCTTAGAGGGTGGAGTGGTGAGGGTGGCTCTGGAAGGCTGTCTGCTGTGCGGTGCCACCACTGCTGTTTTCAGGGTGCAGGGTTGTGCTTGCAGTCCATCCTGGGCGTAGGGAGGGAGGTGGTCCTCTTTTTGCTATCCCAAAAATCTGGTAACCCTACCTTTGAGGAATCTCTTGACTAGTGGTAACTGAGCCAGCAACATGTTCTACACTGGCTCATGGTAGATGGAAATCGTGTAGAGGTGTACCTTCACTGTCAAGTATTGCAGTCCTGCATTTGACAGATCTAAGAGGTACTCCAACACTTTCTTTGGTGGGCAACAAAATGTGTCCAGCGTGGACTATTTTTTTTTTTTGCACACCAAATGCAAAATTGCTTCCACTTAGTCTTGCAAGTTTCAAGGTGAAAAGATTGAGTTAAGAGGATTTCCAAGATCCTTTGAGAGACCGCAGGGTCCCCCGACCCCCGGGAGGAAGGTCCCCCCTAGAAAGTAGCTGGGGGGGCCTTCCTCCTGGACAGAAGTTGAGAAGCCGAGAGGCTGACAGGCTTGAAGCTGTGACTTTTGCAAGGTCAGCAGTACCTTCATGGAAGTGTCCTGTATGTCTAGGGATGCGAACCAGTCATGTCACTGGAGAGGTGGTAGGAGAGTCCCTACAGAGACCATCCTGCCCTGAACAAAGACCTATTTTGTTTCTGAGGCCGAGAATAGAGTGCATGCCACCTGTTCTTTTAGGGACCAGAAGATTATGAAGAAGGCTTTGAATTTGTGAGGTGAAAAGGTCTGACTGTGAAGTGGGGAGACTGTCGCTGCTTTGGGAGAGGCAGTCGGGGGAGTCTCCGATAGGTTGAGGGAGTACCCCTTCCATAAAATCCAGGGGACCCACTTGTCTATTGTTATTTACTGCCATAGGCTGAAAGTTAGCCAGACAATCTCTCACTGCAGGGTGAAGTTCCACCTCAGGTAGCAGAGATGGAACCCGGACTAAGAGAGTGGCACTTGGCGCTTTCGGGCCCTGTACCTTGAGTTGCATTTTCTTTGTGGCTGATGGGGTTGAACTCCATAAAGACCCCTCAGTCCCCACCTCACAGGACTGCATGTTGTAAAACTGATGACAGTTCCAGACTCCTCGAGGGACAGAAGGAGACGGTCCGGCTGTTTTGAAGATAGCTACTTGAGTCCCGAACAGGTGAGAATCAGAAAATCCTGATGTTCTAAGTCAGGAGAGTCGCTTGACACAGATCCTAGTAGTAGCTGCTCTGGAAGCAGAGTCGTAGGCCTCCACAGAGCTTTTGTGGCAGCAACTGCTCGTTTCCCACCAAGGTGTCAATCTTGAAAGATTCCCTATTGATAGGATCAGCTGTGAACCCCAGCGGGAGAACAGCTTCATCATTCTGTGCTCTGACAACCATAGTATCTGCAGGGAGTTGTGAGCCAAAAGTGTTCCTCCCTGCTGGGAGAGGCATCGAAGGAATCAGAGCTGGCCTTCCCCACACCACGTGCAACAAGATGTCAAGGAGGGTGGGTAGAGGGCGTAATGTTCTTGAGCATGGGGAACTCAAGATGCAAACGCCCCTCCTGGGCTTACAGAGTCAGTCTACACAGCCAAGGCAGAACCATATCCTAAGGAGAGACTGAAAAGACATGGCTTCAACCAGGGTTCAGTTGGGACGAGGAGTTCACGTCCAGGCTGTAAAACAAGTTGTCACAATTGTCAGAATGATGGGGTCCAGATCAGACTCATCATGCTCCACATCTGCCCCACAGAAATAGGAAATGCCCTGGCAAGGCCAACCTGGGCAAGGGATAGACCAGAGGGCACCTGGGTCCAGAAACGAGCCCAGCCCCAAAGACCACGATGCTGCCCATGGCACTGAAGTCGATGGCACCACCCACAGCTCCAAAGCTGGTGGCGCCGTCCATGACACCGAAGTCAACAGCACCGTAAGCCTCACTGAAGCTGAGGGGCCCAGAGAACAGCCATCCCTGGAAGGAGTAGTACCTGTACCAGCCCTTGTGGTGAAGAGTGGGGGGGTAGGCACATGGGATCAGCACAGACAGCGTCATCACCGAAGAAGGCACTGAAAGCAGATCTCAGACCTAAAACCCCAGCCGTGACCCAGCAGCGCCAAAGACCGGAGGCCTCAGCCCAGAACCTCCGGCAAGGGCTAATGAGCCAACACTGAACCCGCTGCTCTAAAGAGCTACCCAAAGATGAAACTGTCCACTGGAACCTCCCCAAAAGACAGAGAAGGGCCCCGGTGACGAGAGTCCAGGCCATCGAGGTGGGGTCTTAGGTAGGAAAATGGACAGACTGGGTGGGTGAAACAGTCCTTTTCTGCCATCAAAGTCTATGTTTCTATGTCGAGAGCAGAAATCACTGAGAAACCTGGAGGGCTCTCGACTACCAATGACTCCCTAACAGGCATACCAGAAGGCGACCTCGAGGGGTACCATTTCTTCCTCTTCCAACAGGAAGAGGAAGAGCTTGTGGTCAAGCTGCACAGGGTTCCTGACCTGGATTGAGAACAGGCCCACTTCTTTGCATCTACAGGAGCAGCTTTCTGAAGAATCCCTACTGTCACTGAGACTGTCCAAGGCCGACTCTGTTGATGGGCAGGACTGAGAGAAAACTTCTTTCTTCTTTTTTTTTTGGTTTGTTTTTTAAAACAATAAACAAGAAAAGCATTTAAAATTAACAAACTGAAAGACTGAAAGCTGCTGCCATATTGACAAGAAGTTTGACTCCTGGTGGGTGAGCGACGTCATCATTGAAGTGCACTCAACAGCGAGAGAAAAGGAACTGAGGTGGTTGGAGGGTCAACACCGAGATAGCCCATACAGGCATGAGCCAGCCTCATGGTACCGCGCATGTGCGGTTACCTCGACGCTGGTCCTCCTGAAGAGTTTTGGCTCCCACTGGGTCCTAGCACCTCCACTGTACTCCCATTAGTGTGAATGAATGGTGAAGACTTTTAGTCCAGGAAGATCTATACCCTAGGTGGGGTCTTACTAGCCATCTATACAGAGGAGAAACCACCTCCCTCTTTCTTCTGGTGATACCCCTCCCTATGTACCCCAACATCACATTAGCCTTCCACACTGCTTTGTGACACTACCTGGCCACCATTAGGTCATCCAGTATAATTACCCCAGATTTATTTCCTGCTTGGTGATCATCAGTACCACTCCACCCATTTTGTACTCCATCCTTTGGTTTCTGTACCTTAAGTGCATTATTTTCAGTGTTGTGTTGCATTGAAGCCCAGCTGCCATACCCTTGATCAGTTCTCTAGTTTTCTCAGGTCTCTTCTCATCCTTGACAAACACATACACACACACACACACACACCAGAGTGTCCACCCTACTGAAGATGTTGGAGTCAACCACAAAGAGGCAGACCTTTCCTTTCAGCCCCTCTGCAAAAGAGACCACAATGGTTCTCGAAAGAGGTGGCTGAAAAGGTAAAAGCAAAAAGGGTAGCATTCAGAAGGTTTAAGGAGACAGAGAGGGAGGAGGATAGGGGAGGTGTACTGGGGGAAACAGAGGGAAGCAGGAAAAGCAGTAAGGAGCACAAAGGAACAAACTGAAGAGAGAACTGCCCAGTAGATAATGAAAGAGAACAAGTAGTTTTTTAGATATATAAGTGAAAAGAGGAAGAGAGGGGTGGGATTGTAAGGTTAAAAAGGGAGGGGGGGAGGCTGTGCAGACGGGGACCAGAAAAGGGCAGATATCCTGAACAATACATTTGTTCAGTGTTAACAGAGGAAGGAGAAGGGGAGGGGCCACAAAAAAGTAACAAAAGCTTTGGAGGAGGGAGGGAGGTGGACACTAGTCCTTTTTTTTTTCCAGGACCAGTTTGTTGGCCTCAAGACGGATCTTAAGCCAGTGATGCTCCAACCTCGGACTCTTGATCTTCATCGCCTTGAGATCCCCATCAAACCAGGGGGATCTCAAGTGAGAGGATCTGGGTCATATATGGACCGGATTGATGGCATCCAGTGCTTCGGACACCACCATGTTATAGGTGGCCACTGCCTCACCAGTGCCAATTGCACAAGCTGATTCAACTCTAGATAGGTCAGCCAATGCCAAAAGTTCTTCTGGGATGATACAAAAATCTGCAATATAGCAGACACACAGAGGGCGGTGGAAAGGATGAAGAGGAGTGATCAAGAACTTAGCAATTGAGATTCAACACCAAGGAGTGCAGAATCATGCACATAGGGCATAAAAACCCATGGGCCAAATATGAACTGGGGGGGAGTAATCACAGTAACAGGGTAGAAGAGGGACCTGAGAGTTATGATATAGGATGACCTAAAGATGATGAAACAATGTGATAAGGCAGCGGGAAAGGCAAATCATGTGCTGGGCTATATAAGTAGAGGCATAACCAGTAGGCGGAGGGAAGTGATACTGCCCCTGTATAAATCACAGGTGAGACCCCACCTCAAGTACAGGGTACAGTTCTGGAGGCCTCATCTCAGTAAGGATATAGACAGAACGGAGACAGTATGAAAGAGAGTGATCAATATGGTACAGGGCCTGCATCAGAAGCCCTACAAGGAAAGATTAGGTGATCTAGATCTGCACTCTCTGGAGATCAGAACAGAGAGGGAAGACATTATTGAGACATTCAGATACCTAAAGGGAATAAACAAGGTGCAGGAAGAGAGCATCTTTCAAAAAAAAAGATGTCCAAAGACTATGGATTACAATATGAAGCTGGAGGGTGGAGGGATCAGAGGAACAGGAGAAAGTACTTATTCATGGAAAGGGTAGTAGACCCTTGGAACAGCCTCCCAGTGGAAGTGGTGGGAGCTAAAATGGTTACCGGATTACTGGATTTAAGATAGCATGGGATAGACACATGAGTATTGCAAAAACTGGTAGGGAAGGGAACCCAGGGTCTGGAGACACCACTGGTAGGGGAAGGGGGAGGGTGGGCAGAGGCTGGTGATCATGTTGGGTCTGCAGTTTTAAATTAGGCATTGGGGAAAAATGGGCAGACTGGATGAGCCAGATGGTCCTTTTCTGCCGACAACCTATATGACTCTATGACAAAAAAGAAGGCCAAATTGATCTATCAAGTTTGCTGATTACTATGGAAGTGTCCCTGGCTTATGTCAGTGACTTTGCACCCCTTCCCCCATCAATCTCTCCTCCGTAACCCCCCACCCCGCCCCTCGGTCCCTCAGGTTCCCTTTATGCCTATCCCAGGCCCTCTTAAAGCCACTCACCATTTTCTGTGACACCACCTCATCTGCCAATGCATTCCATTTAATGCTTCCTAACACCCCCCAAACCTCTCCCCCACCCACTTCAATAACTATGCCCTCTTGTGGTTTTATTGTCACTTAGCTTGAAGGGATCTTCCCTGTTCACTCTATTTATTCCCCTCAAGTATTTAAAGGTCACTATCATACCCCCCCCCCTCACCTTTAGTGAGTACATTCTCTGGGCTCCTAGCCACTCTTTGTAAAATATCCCTTGCTGTCCCTTGATCATCTTGGTTGCCCTCCTTTGTACCCCCTTCAACTAGCTGATATCTTTCTTGTTTTATGGGCTCCAGAATCTTACTCCATATTCTAAGTGCATTCTCACCAATGACCAGTACAGGGGTAGTATGACCTCACTCCGCCTACTGCTGAGTTCCCTTGCTATACACCCCAACATTCTGTTTGCCTTCACCACTGTTTTTTTGCATTGTGAGGAGTGTTTCAGGTCACTGGTAATCACCACCCTCAGATCTTTCTCTTCCTCTTATGCTGCTATCTGGACCCAACCCCCATGTAATACTCAGCCCTAGTATTTTTTTACCCCAATATGCATAACTTTGCATTTCTTGGCACTCAAGCCAAGTTGCCAAATCCCTGACCGCCTCTCAAGATTCCTGAGGTCTTCCCGTAGGTCCTGTATCCCTTCAATTGTGTCCACCCTTCCACAGTGTTTGGTGTCATCCTCAAACAGGTATATTTTGCCCTTAATGCCATCCCCAATGTCATTCATGAAGATATTGAATATCACTGGCCCCCAGTACAGATCCCTATGGGATCCCGATGGTAACCTTCCTGGTACTGGACAACTCACTCCCCATTACCACCCCCTGGGTTCTGCCACTTAACCAGTTTCCTACCCACCTTGCCATTTCCTTCCCAATCCCAAGATCCTTCAGTTTACTGATTAACCTCCTATACAGCTTAGAATTGAAGTCTACTGCTTTGCCCTCATCCACTGCCCAGCTGACCCAATTGAAAAAGCCAATTAGGTTTGTCTGACAGGACCTTCTTCCCACAAAGCCGGGCTGCTCTCATCTTGGAGACCATCCTCTCTCTTCCTCTCCTTCTTCAAGTCCATATCTCTCCTCCTTAAGTACCCCTTACTCAAACGACTCTCTCATCATGGATTCTAGGGCTATATACCCCCTACTGCCTTTATTATTTACGCTGTTTTTGCTATCTGTTTTTACTGGTCCTGGTGAGTTCCCCTCTTCTCACTCTGTGTACTCACTTGACAATTTCAGCTTCTCCAACCCACTGTCTGACCCCACTCCTAACCCTGTACCACAATCAGGGCTTATTTATAAGCACATAGGAGTATTAATTAGATTTATCCAGCGTAGGTTCTCTATCTCCCCAGGGTGTACCTCAGGCATTTATGACTGCTTCGGTATGGATAGTTACACTATCCCTTACCCTTGCAGGGGATGTGGAGACCAATCCTGGTCCTACCATTGCTACTAATACCACCCAGTCTTATCCCTTGTATTGCTTGCCTCAATCACCTGGTTTCACCTTTGCACACCTTAACATTAGGAGTCTTATGGCTAACCTCCCTGAACTTGAGGCTTGGGTGTGTGCTAACAACCCCGATATGCTTGTCTTGTCTGAAACTTGGCTTAAACCTTCCATCGAGGACTCCCTCTGCCACCTCCAGGGCTATAATTTACTTCAGATGGATCACTTTAACACTAAAAGAGGTGGGGGCTTGGCATCTTACTACAAGGTCCATCTCAGTGTGTCTATTATTCATGATCCCCCCTCACTAACTGTGAGGTTCTTCATTCCCTTCTACTGCTTGGGGGAGTTAAAAACTCAATGTCTTTTGTGTTTATATACCACCCAGAAACTCCAGGCAAGGTCTTGAAGAATTTATGGAAAATGTGCCGGCCGTGACAGGGAAAAATGATATTATCTGCTTGAGAGATTTTAATCTGGACTGCGCGGGCCCAGATCCTCTCACCTATCCTCCATGACTATCAAGGCCAATCTCACTCAGCTCATAAAGAACCCACTAGACTCTCCCGTCGTGGTTCCTGCAACACTCTCACAGATTGGATGGATAGACTATGTAAACACAAAACTCGATATGCTGACGCTCGGCATACCGAGTAAACATGCCCGGAAGACACTGTCCTGAATCACTGAAATGCCCGACGCACAAATTATGGGCATTTCAACGAAATTAACTGTTAAATGCGGGGGGCTTTGCCCCTAGCACCCCCCATGCCCCCATAACTAAAATATCCAAGTCCGAGGGGGAGCAGACCTCAAAGTAAAATTATAATAGTTACAGGGGGAGTGCATTGTGTAAAATGGCATAACCCGGACCAGAACCCAGGTCACGCACAGTATGCCAGCCGAGCACCCGGTGGTATTCCCCTCCACTCCCCGGGGCAGCTCGGCCAGCAACCCCATCCAGCCGTCCTTTCCTAAAGCGCCGTTGGGGTTCATCACATCTGCTTTCTTAGCCCGCTGGGAGCACTAGCGTCGGGCATAGTAGCGTCGGGTTACCGCCGCATTCGGGGAAAGCTGACTGGGGTAATGCATGTCGGGCTGCACAGGTTCCCGCAAACATAAGTATACCAATTGGATACTGACAAATAGGAAGGAGTATTTCCCCACTGCTGGTGTTCTACCTAACACCGTAAGTGATCACTGCTTGGTTTACTGCGTTTGGGACACCTTCCCTCCATCCTTCCCCTCTAAAGTCTTATCTTTTTCCAACCTCTCTAAGCTTAATAATGGTGCGTTCCTTCATGACCTTAACCGGGTTGACTGGTCTCCCCTCTACATCACCAATGATATCAACATAACAACAGAATATTTCAACGCTACCATACTCTCCCTACAAAACCTACACATTCTGGTTACCACACACAGGGTAAAAGGGAAAGTTACCAAATGGCTCAAGTGACCCCTACTCCAGCTTCTGAAACAAAGGGGTAAACTCTGGTCAACATGGAAGTCCTCCTCTCATCTTTCGGATTTTGACGCTTACAGGGCCCTTCAGAACACCTGTAAAAAGGAGACTTGATTGGCAAAGAGCATGTGCTACAGGAACCTGCTCAGTGCCTCCGCCTCTAACCCTAAACGTTACTGGTCTCAAATTAAGGAGATTCTAGGGAACAATAAGCCTATGACACCAAATGATATGTATATAAACCACCGCCTCACCATAGCAAATGCCTTCAACTCACTCTTTTCCACACTTCCCACCACATTCCTCACCGCTGTCCACTGCCCCCCTGCTCTTGAGCTGTCACCGGTCACGCGTCAGAATGTCCTCAAGTTAGTAAAGGCCATTCCTGCTAGTGGTAGCGCTGGCCCTGATGGCATTCATCTGGGAATTCTTAGGCAGTTTGCCTCTTGTCTTGTGGCGCCTGTCACCAGGCTGTTCAACCTCTCTATCTGTACTGCCTCAGTACCCACGGTCTGGAAAACAGCCAGAACTATACCTGTGTGTTTAAGAAAGGTGACGACAGAATCCTGTCTAACTACTGTCCCATCTCACTTCTGCCTACACTCAGTAAGCTGCTTGAGAAACTAGTTCATCATCAGGTCTGTAAGTACCTTCACAATTTTAACCTTCAATCCCCTGTACAACATGGCTTTAGGGCTGGGCACAGCACAACTATTGCTCTTTCACAGTTTACTAGTGATGTCAAATGTAATATGGACAAGGGCTTATTAACTGGAACTGTGTTCACAGATCTCTGTAAAGCATTTGACATGGTACATCACCCACTACTGCTGGCCAAGATGCAATCTCTTGGTTCCTCTGACTACCCTATCCTGGTTTGGAAGCTACCTTGATAATCGTTCTCAGGCTGTCTCTTTCTATAAGGTTCTCTCCTCCCCTACATCTATCACCTGTGGGGTTCCGCAGGGTTCTATCCTTGGTCCCCTGCTCTTTTCTCTCTTTCTTAATGACATTCCTATCCTTTCTCCACACAGCAGCATAATTGCATATGCAGATGACCTGGTGCTTTACTCTGCCTCCAAGTCTATTCTAGACATTAATCTAAATCTTTCTCAGGACTTTCAGTCCCTACAATCCTGGTTTTTGTCTAACTATCAAATCCTAAACATAGCTAAGACCCAGGCCATGCTTTTTTGATCCACTAGAAAAGTACCTACGGGGTCCCATAAGCTCCTGGTCCACTGCTGCGATGGGACTGCTGTCTCTAACAATTTATATTTCAAATATCTTGGGGTTACGCTAGACCCGGTACTGGATTCTGCTGCTCATGTCAATGAAATCTGTCGCTCAGTCAACGCCAAGATTGGTGTGACCTACAGAGTGCGTCACTCACTCACTCACTCCGCCTGCTAGGATCTCTGTAGCAAGAGGTGTTCTCCTCCCACAACTACTATATGCACTCCCTGTACTTTCTCATGCCAATGCTGGGTTCTTTGCAAGTGGGACATGTCTTATAACAATATATGTAGATTCGCCTTATTAGCTCTTCACCTAACCCATCACTGCCTACTCTATTCTGCCTTAAACTGGCTGTCTCCCAATGCTCTCTGTTCTTATGCCCTAGGTTGTTTTGTTGACTTCCTGACTAGAACCCCTGGCTCCACCACTGTGGGTGACATGCTTACCCCGTCTCACACTCCCACTCCCTTAGGTCCTCCTCCTTCCCATTGCTCTCCGTTCGGCCCTGCTCATCGAACATGGGTGAGCAAGCCTTCTCCTACTTTGCACCTAGGTTCAGGAACTCACTACCCCTACATGTTAAGAACTCCTCATCTCACCTTACTTTTAAGCATTCTTTGTTTTCTCACCTCTATGCTCTTGATAACTGTGACTGCACTTAACCTTCTGTTTGTTGCCAGATGTGTAGATGCCCATGACTGTAATGTATAACTTAAGTATATTGCATACCTGTGCATTTTTCTCTCCCCTAGCTAGGCTATTTGACATGCGATCTGCTTATCATGGTGTAATTGTCATTCTACTCTAATTTGTTTTTTTTACTGTTATCTGTGTCTTGTATAACTTCTGTGATCTTTAATGCTGACTTATTGTTTTCCTGACAGTTATCCTCATTATGTTCCAATTGATTGTCACTGTGATACCTTACTGTTGTCATTGTTGTTTTTCGCAGTTTGTACTCTACCAAGTCGTACCTGAAAATAGGCAGGTTATTTGCCTAGTGTACTTACCCGGTTACCAAAAGCTAATAAATAAATGTACAGTACCTAACCAATCTCTCCTTGAGTATAGTCTCCAGGAGTTTGCACACTATCAATGTCAGACTGACCGGCCTGTAGTTCCCTGGATAATGCCTTAGTCTGCTTTTATGGAGAGGCACTACATGTGCTGTTCTCCAGTACTGCAGCACCACTTCCAACTCCAGGGATCAATTGAAGAAGTCTGCCAGCGGCCCCGCAAGCTCCTCAGCTAGCTCCTTCAGTACACTTAGATGAATGCCTTCCACACCTGGGGATTTATCCGTTTTCAGTAAAAGTAGTCCGATCCTCACTCTATCCACATCTCTTAACATGTTTGTTGCCTCTTCCTTCTGCCCCCAGTGGGTATCGGCCCATCTTTTCCCCTAGTAAAGACAGAGCAGAAGCACTCACTGAGTACCTCTGCTTTGCTCATTTCTTCCTCCACCCATCCATTCCCCTTTCTCAGCTTAACTATTCCATCCTTCTTGTCCCTGTTCTCTCTTATGTATCGATAGAAGGCTTTTCCCCCAGACTTAATTACTTCTGCAATTTGTAGTTTCTTCTGTGCCTTCTCTTGCTGGACCACCTTGCCTGCCACTTTCGCTAAACCAACTTTTAGCATTTGCACACATAGCCTTCCAGATTTTGTTTCCATTCTTCCTGTTGCATTCTTTTTTCCTTTTTCTTTCCCCCTTTATCTCTACTACCTTGCTTCCTTTATTAATTATTACTTTATCAATCTACACCCTGGAGGATTCCTGTCACCTCAGGTTCTCCTTACTGTCTATTTCAGCCTCTAGGGGAGCAGATTCTGACTTCCCAATTCCTTCTGCCACCCCCCCTTGGCTAGTTTAAATGTTCATTAAAGTAACATTTAAACCATACACTGTAAGTGCGGTTCTGCTCCCAGATGGATGCAGGCTGTCAACCTTGTTCAGGTCCTTCTCCTCCCAGGTGGGTCCCAGTCGCCAGTATAACCAAACCCTTCCTTTCTGCATCATTCACAGAAATCACAGAACATATATCTAATTACAGTACTTAAGATAATTTATTTATTATTTGTAATTTCTGGCCAGGAAAGGCACACTAAGCTATGATAGCTTTTTTCCAGGTGCATCCAATGTGGTGGGTTGGATGGACCTGTTTTATCGATGGGAATATTGGCCATGACTCTGGGGAAACTTTCCTGCTCCTGCCAGTAGAAGGAACCCATGTCAGTCTGGCATCTAGTCAAGATGACAGACACTAAGGATGAAGGAGGAGGAGGGAGAGGTGAGGAAACTGTTTCTGCACTTAGCAATGTTGGAAGAAATGTGGTGACCGCTATGATACACCATCTTCACTATGTTCACTATGTTGTAGAGGAGTAATAAAAGGGCGGCAGCCCATAGTGTAGCTCGTATTAAGATAAGGTGTTATAATTTAGGTTTCTGCCACTGTTTATATACTTGTCCAAATTGATTTTAAATTGATCCTTACTTGGACTGGATAGCATGTTCAAGGGTAATCTGTTCCACAGATTTGCTTCCCTTAATGTACAAAATATTTTTGTATATTTGTGTGGAATCTTCCCACTTTAATTAGGAGCAGATGTCCTCATGTTCCATGTATGTGGTTTTTATATTCTATATTTAATTCCGTCATGAGTAGTGGATCATTTAAGACGTCATAATACAATAATAAATATCCTGTATCTCCTTAGTTCTAATGTATGCAGTCTTAGGTGTGCTAATCTGTCCTTATAATCAAGATCCTCTAAGACTGAAATAAATTTGGTGAACTTTTTTTAATTTATTAATTTCTATTTTGGTGTGAGGACTCCATATATGGCAACCATAATCTATTATTAGCCTATCATAGGACTGATATAATGGCAAAAGGACATCTGCCTTTCTGCTCTTAATATTTCTTTTTAGTGCCATAGAAGTTTTAGTCGCTCTAGAAATAACTGAATGACATCGTTCCTTAAAACTGAGGTTACAGTCAATTATAATTCCTAGATCTTTTTCAGAACATTTTGTGGACAGAGCCTTGTTTTTGACTGTATGAATACAGAGAGGATTATGATTCCCCATATGTATGATGCAACTTTTGTCGGTATTAAGTTGCATACCCCATGAATCTGTCCACTGTACAACTGTATTTATATAATTTTGTATGACATTAATATGCTCGTCAGTTCCACAGGAACCACATAGCTTGGTGTCATCCACGAATTTGGCTGCTGTGCTCTTAATATTGTCATCCAGATCTGCTATAAAATTTTGGAATATTAATGGTCCAATTACAGATCCCGGTGGTACTCCACTCATGACTCTTCCCTCAATTGAATGGTATCCTCTTATAGAAACTATTTGCGTTCTGTCCTGCATCCAATTATCTATCCAGTCAGCAATATCGGTATCAATTCCGTATTTAGAAAGCTTTTTATTGATTGCCCAACGTGGAACAAGATCAAAGGCTTTACTAAAATCGAATAGAACTACGTCCACTGGCAAACCATTGTCTAACATTCGATTAACAGTGTAGTAGAAGCATAGCAAGTTGCTCATACAGGATCGCCCCTTCTGAATCCATGTTGATTTTGATCAAACAATGGAATAGCTTTAAGTTTTTCATTTATTCTATTTTTTATAAGTGATTCTAAGATCTTACAAGGAATGCTTACAAGTAAGGCTTATTGGCCTATAGTTTGATACGACTGATTAATTTCCTTTTTTAAATATTGGGGTAACTAGATTTTTCCAGTCATGTGGGATTTGGTTATAGTTCAAGGATTTTTCATATAACAGTTTTAATGGTAACCATATTTGTTCTTTCATAAGTTTTAACATGGGGGACTTGATGTTATCGTTACCTGGGGCACTGTTATCCTTCAGTACATTTATCTGGGATAAAATGTCTTCCTTAGTAAAGGTATGAGCCCCTATTGTTTTAGTATTTATAGAATTTTTGTCCTGTTGTATTTGACTCAAGAAAACAGAACAAAAGCAAGCATTAAAGGTGTTTGTTATTTTGAGTGGGTCGGTAACGCACTCGTTATTTACAATAATTGATGAAAACTCATAAGTACCTTTCTTGAGTGAGTTGATATAACCATAAAATTTCTTGCTGTTTGATTTTTTAGCTGTTTTGGCTAAATAGACTTTATAATTTTTTTTGCCCTTTTTATTTTGTTTCTGTATTTTTGTTGTATTTCCTTAAACTTCGTAACCATATTGACGCAGAATGCAATCCTCTTCCCTCTCCTGGAAAAATTTCCCCAGTTACTATGTCTATGGAACATGATGCAGAATGGAATCCTGAAAATAATATAAATTTTGGCAGTAATGAAGACTCTACCTGTAGCAGCAATAAGGAAATGCAGATGGAGGACACCCTGGAAGTGCCTTGTCAGGAGGAGGCTGAGCTAGAGAAATGCATGATAGCCCAAAAATGTCACCTGCTTCTGCTTCTGGTACAGCAAGAGGAACGGATAGCTCATGAGTTACCTGGGAGATGGGAGTCCACATCAGTGTACTGCAGTGAAACTTATATGTCAAACGCTGGCCTGACAGCTCCTGTACATCACCTGCACAGCAGGCCAGAAAGCAGCAGAAGAAAGCAGGAAGAACTGTGGGACTGAGATGTGATAGGCCGGCCCGAACCCCAGCCACTAACACTGACTAGTCAACAGAGAATGCCATTAGTGTCTGGTTACCAGGAAGAGCACAGACAGTGGTAGAAATCAGAGAGGCAGCATCTCCGGTAAGACTTTCTGTGCTTAGTAACCTAAGGGTTGCCTGTCTGTCAGAACAGGGTAAGTACTGTAAGCTGAGAGCCACCACACTGTCAGAACAGAGTAAAACTGTTGGCTCCGCTGTAGTAGAGAAAGTCCCTGCTACAGTAGCAGTAAGTCTGGGTCAGACTGAACTGTTGAGTATAAAGCCTGTGCCTTTTCCAATCCCTATCATTACAGGAACTGGTACTGGTGGGGGAGCATCACACAGGGAAACCTCAAGGGGCAACTGGCATTATCCTGACATTGCAGTGGAATGAGTGGTGGCTGCTGGAGAAGCTGTGCCTGTTCTGAATACTGCTTCCCCTCGGAACTGTAAGGAGGGGAAGGCTGTTGGTAATGAACTATCTGAACAATTGCAGGGCACTACACAGTGAATGGAAGGGGATGAGACGGTTATATCTAAAACAAGTCAGCAAATTAATATAAATAAAATTTGGTCTGCTAGCTCTGAAGACTCTCCTCAGAGAGGACAACAGGCTGAGCCACAGGTATCTCGGCCAGCCTGAGAGTCTGCTGGGCCCCCTAGACAGAAGGAAATACTGGAGCAAGCACAGGCTAATAATCTAAGGGTCTCCACCCCCCCTTAGAAATTAGGTGGGCACCTCCAAATACAGATGCCCCAGTGGGGAGGCCCTCAGGCTCAAATGTTGCCCTGGACCAAGCCTGTCCTAGTGTACCTAGATTCTCAAGGAGGGGTGTCCCAGATGCACACGGAAAAAGGGCCCAAATGGATCCTGACAGTCATAGACCAAAGACAGATAGCACGAAGGCAGCCTGGGAGGATCGCCCAGAGCAGAAGGGGAGACAGAAAGACCTTTCCACATGGCAGGTTTATTTCAGGCTCAGGAGTAGCTGGCACAGACGCAGAATTTCATAAGGTTGAGGTATACTGAGGACTCTTACAACTTCCCAGAAAGAGTTCATGTAGCCAGAACCACATTGAAGAACTCTGTGGGGTTTTTCACCTCTGAGTTGTATGCTCTGACACATATTTCTGGGGAGGAAGTGTATTATGTAAGTTTTAAAACTGTAGATTACCTCCAAAGATTTTGGGAAAAACTAATTAAATTCAAGGACACTGCACTGTGGGCAACCTTCACAGCTATTCCCCTTGCTAAGCCCGCAGTTAAAATCATCACACTTTTGTTTCATAATGAAGGGGTGAATGTGACCAATGTAATCTATTGGTTGAAACAGAAGTGCAAAATCCTAGACAGGCCTGTTCCTAGATTGAATTCAGAGTTAATCTCAACATGAAAGTGGAAGTTCAAAGTGAGGTTGCACAACACTAATACTGGGGTACTACACCAACCCAGCACTCTCTATCTGGGGAAATAGGATGGCCAGTGCTTTTTCCCAGGTTAACCTAAGTTCTGCCACAAATGTGGGGTGAGGATACATTTAAGTGCAGTATGCAACTGGCCAAAATGTAACCTTTGTTTTGTGTACGGAAATATAGGCCCACAGTAGCTGAATCTATTTTGCTGCAATCTGTGCGAGGAATGGGGCACTTCTTCCGTCAGTGCCCATAGGCCTGACACTATAGGGAGGACACTACGAACCAAGAGCACACTGTTTCTAAGGGGCAACGGCATAAGCTTAGGAAGAGGTTTGTGGCAAAGGCAAAAGCTTTGGTAGAGGAAAACTACACCCTAGAACAGGAACCAGCAGATGGAAGGGAAGGAACTTGAGATCAAAGTTCCTACCCCAGTTCCACACATTACACAACCCAAGAGCCATTTGGTAACTGTCGTGCAGCCTACAAATGAGGATACTGAAGCAGGGACACAATCTCCTGCCCCCTCACCCCACACTGACATTGAAACAGAAGAGGTGGATAAAATAGTTCCTCCCTCACCTCAGGGTTTAACTGAAACAGCTGCACCAGGGGACAGGGCCCAAGTGATAAACACAGACATTCCATCTCCTGCTATTCAGGAAGAAAAGATGGATACCTGAAGGCCCACAAGATATGGATCCATGAGAAAACTCAAACCCAGACCTCTTAGACAGGTGACCCTCAGAAATAGGTTCACTGTATTACAGGGGAAGAGACAGTGGGTGGACATGGAGGAAGAGGAGTAGGATTCAGAGGCCTCTGTATCCCCCTCCCTGAAAGATCTGTCATCTGACAGAGAGGGACCAGCATTGAAGGCTTCCTTGGCAAAAAGAGTAAGGAGCAGGATCTGGTCTACTACATGGAAAACTTGGTTGCTGGCGATTGTCCACTTCCCCTGTAGTTTTGCTCCCACCGGGTGGCAGTCTGGTGGAAAGCATAGGCAAGGAGGGGTGGCATCAAATGCCATGGGTGAGGCGGAAGGGGCCGAGCTGGTACCCGGTATGGGAGTGCGCCTCCACGCACGCGCACATTTGGGTCTGCTGGGGTCCTGGGTCTGGGGTGCAAAAAAGGGAAAAAAACATTACAAATTACATAGGAACACAGAAATGTAGAAACACAGACTTTGACGGCAGATAAGGAACATTTGACCCACCTAGTCTGCCCATTTCCCTACATACAGGATAAGCTGCAGATCCTACCCACAAGAATTGCCTTACGTCTGTCCCATGCATTCTTGAATTCTCCCACAGTTTTAGACCCCACAACCTCCTCGGGAAGGCTGTTCCATGTGTCTACCACCCTTTCTGTGAAAAATTACTTCCTCACATTGCCCCTGAGCTGTCCCCCTCTGTCTTCAAATTGTGTTCTCTTGTTCTTGCACATCTCTTTTTCTGAAAGATGCTATCCTCTTGGACTTTGTTGATTCCACTGAGGTACTTAAAAGTTTCTATCATGTCCCCCCTCTCCCTCCTTTCCTCAAGGGTATGCATATTAAGCTCCTTTAGTCTCTCCTCATATGGCTTCTCTTGCAGACCCTGCACCATTTTAGTTGCCCTCCTCTGGACTGCCTCCATCCTGTCTATGTCCTTGCAGAGATGGGGTCTCCAGAACTGGACGCAGTACTCCAGATGGGGTCTCACCAACTGTCTGTACAGAGGGATAACAACTTCCTGTTTTCTGCTGGTGATGCCTCTCCATGTGCATCCCAGTATCCCCCCAGCCCTCCCTACTGCCTTTTCACATTGCTTTCTAACCTTAGTGTCATCTGCTATGATTACCCCAGGTCCCTTTCCATTTTTGTTGTTGTTACTACCTCCCCCCCCCCACTGTGTGATCTTCCCCTGGGTTTTTGTTTCCCAGGTGCATTACTTTGCACTTCTTTGCATTGAATCCAAGCTGCCATACTTCTGACCATTCCTCCAACCTTGGCAAGTCCCTTCTCATCCTTTCCACGCCTCCTTGTGTAGCAACCCTGTTGCAGATCTTTGTGTCATCTGCAAAGAGGCATACTTTTCCTTCCAGTCCCTCTGCAATGTCATCATCATCATAATCATCATACTTTATTTTTAAAAAGCGCCTTTCCAAAACCAAAGTGCTTGCACAATAAATAATTCAAATACATAAAAAAATATATAATAAAATCAATCAATGTAACATTCTTAAAAATCAGGGTAGGCTAGGCTAAAGAAATACGTTTTCAAGGCTGCTTTAAAACTTTGTTCGGTCAGGCAGTCTCACACCCAATGAGGTAGAGAATTCCATAGGGTGGAGGCCATAAAACTAAATGAGCTGGCACTTATAAAGGACTGGACCCAGTACTGAACCCTGCGGTACTCCACTAGTAACCCCTCTTTCTTCAGAATGGACTCCATTTACAATTACCTTCTGTGTCCTGTTGTCCAGCCAATGTTTTACCTAGGCTACCATCCTAGGACCCACTCCCAGGCTGATTAATTTGATTATTAATCTTTTGTGTGGGACTGTGTCAAATGCCTTGCTAAAGTCTAGGTAGGTCATGTCCACAGCCCCTCCCTGGTCTACTACTTTGGTCACCCAGTCAAAGAAATCAATTAGATTCGTCTGACATGACCTTCCCACTGTGAACCCATGCTGCCTTGGGTCCTGTGCCCCACTGGCCTCTAGGTACTCAATAATTCTTTCCTTCAGAAGTGATTCCATCACTTTCCCTACCACAGAGGTCAAACTGACAGATCTGTAGTTTCCTGCCTCTGTCTTTCTCCCACTTTTGTGAGGGGGAATTACATCCGCCTTCCTCCAAATTACATATAAAAAAAAAAGGTTGATGATGGGTATGAAGAGGCCTAGTGGGAACGAAAGAGCCGGAATCTTCAAGTGGGGACAAGTGGAGGCTATGGGAATCAAACCCAGGTCTGCTACATGCATCAAGCTCATTCACAGCTTATTACTTTAACCTCTAGGCTATACTGCCAGTCAGTACCTTAATACTAAGGTCTCGTGAAAGGGTTACAACACCTAATATCTCAACAACCCAGTGGTCAAGAAAATTAGTCCAAACCTGCTCACTGCACTCAAAGACCAAATAAAAGAATTTCAGCATGGCTGAGGGAAATGTTTGCAATTTGAACTACATGCAGGTACACAAGGGAAAAAGCAGTTGCTAGACCCATTGAAAAGCTGCAATGCTGGCTCCGTGGCGCTGAGCGAAGGGGGTTCGCTCAGCACGCTGGCGACCAGGGTTCATGCCCTGAGCCCGGGTACCAGGAGCGGAGACCGGCAAGGAAGGGGTTCTATAAGCATCAATTGAATGCTTCCCTCCTGGGATTTGCCTGGGGACCTGTGGGCAGATTGGTGGTGAGCTTGGGGATGTGGTGCCTCGACATGCCCACGGCACACCCCGACCCCAGGAATACCCTGCGTGCTTATGCAAGGCCAAAAACTGCGGTAGCCGGGGCACAGAAAATGGAAATTACGCCTTGTTCCAACCGGATGACGAGTGCCCTGGCCCCTGCCACCCAAAGCCCCGGAGCCAGCCCGGATCCAGCTCCGCAGCACCTGGGATGCAAAGTTGGCTGTAAGACCATTCCCCCTCAGAAGAGAGGGACCCTCCTGGCATAGGGATATGCCGGGCTACCCAAGGTAGGCTGCAATTGGGGCTGGGAGTAGGTGGCAGGAGGTTGGAGGGAGGCTGGAAGGAACTGGCGCTCCGAAGGAGTGGCCAGTCGGGGTGTGTGGGAGGTGCATAAAAAAAAAAAAAAAAAAGCTGCAAAAATAGAGTAAAACAGAATTCTAACTTCTGTGACAGATGTGGGTGATCTCCTGGATGGTGTGTGTAGGTACACAAGGGAAAAAGCAGTTATTAGGCCCATTGAAAAGCTGTGAAGATAGAGTGAAACAGAATTATAATGTCTGTGACAGATCAGATGGGGACTGTAGTGACAGAGATAAGAGATATTTTGCAAGTGGAGGGGAACTGGGCACAAGAAAGGCCCCTGTGTGATGGAGTGAGTGAGTGTATGTGTGTCCATTTCCTGATCATGTACTAAGGCAAATGACAAAGACAGTTACGCTCGATAAGGTGATTAATGCCATCAAAAAACTGAGTAATACTACAGCTCCAGGACCAGACAGTTTAACATGAATTTTATTAAAAATTTTGTGATCTGTTGGAGCCAGATATAGTGGTTGCATACTATAGTATTTTAGAAAATAACTGTCCAGCTGTATCGTACGGGCTTTTTTCATATACAGTTTTAAAAAGGGAAAGAGACGGGCCGGCCTGCCAGTGCAGAGGTAGCACTACCACTCACAATGCTGACAAGCTGAGATTCAGGAACAAGCCTAGGTCACTGGAGGGCCAGCTGGGGAGGAGGACTGAGCATTCCACAGGATGCCATCCTCCTTCAGGGACAGAGGGGGATCACTGCTGCTACACAACTGTCACCTGTGTGACCACAGGCGGCAGTGCAGGTAGGGATGTAGTTCTATTATTAGGGATTACCGATTGGCTGGATGTGCATGCATACTTTGCATGCTTATGTCCAACAGCCAAAACCATCCACAGGCAAAAAATTGAAAAATCCAGCTGTGCCTTATGACAGGTCTTGGTGCCCCGCAAACCCTGCACCCTGCTGTCCTGGGCTAACTCAGGGAGCACCACAGACGACCCTTCTGAGGGACCTGGCCCAGCACTAAGACCTCCAACTGGGGGAGGGGATACCATGGGACAGCACTCCCAGAGCATGCTAAGTGCTAGGAGATGTTGGGGGTCACGGAGTTGGAGCTGCCCAGAAGCACTGAGAAGGGCTGCTGAAGGCTGTAAGGGAGCGTAAAAAGCAAGTAAAAAAAAGGAAACATATCTAAAAATTGATATAAGTTATGGTTGTTGCATACAAAATGCTATCCAAAATACTCCATGCGACACTGGTGCCATTTGCATCTAGGGTGATATCTTCCTTTCAGACTTGTGCTCTGCCTCACAGATCCATTGAGGATAATCAGTTTGTAATGAAAGAGGTCTACTCTTCCACAGACAGCAGAGTCATCAGTTATCTGTTTTTGTCCTGGCCTTAGACCAGGAAAAAGCTTTTGGCAGGGTGGTATATCAATATCTGTTTAAGATATTAGACAGGTGCAGAGTATCAGGGTTACTAACTGGGTGGGTAAAAGTGTAATGGGGTCTATTCACACATGTCTACGTGCCACATAAGGGCAGCACATCGGCATTCCTATGACCAAATGCTTTGCAGTGGTGATTTGTGCACCCCCCACAACATTCGCTCACGGGTACACTAGATTCCCGGGCTTCCCTAGTAGCTTCACACCAGGGTGGGCCAGGGGCATGCCAGGTAGCATGCACCCATGCACAATGGCACTGTGCACCATTCGGGGTCTGCAAAATGTACGCAAGGGGTGACCCTAGCGTAACTCATTACACGTCCCACCACAAGTCAACAGCAGAGTGCAGCGGCCATGGGATCCCCCTGCACACAGCTGCCACAGCCCACTGGGCCACCTGGAAGGGCCGGGGGTGACCATTTGGGCAAATGCCTGTTGTGTATTCACTTGATGGTGCATGCCATCGCAGGACCCTCGGCCTGCATGCAGATGGAGAGCTACTATGGGACCCAGGCTGGGCAACCTACTGGATGCCCAGCAGCATCCCACGCTCCACCCATATTCTGCCATGATCCTCCACCACGTGTGCGAGGGCACGGATAGGCATCTGGCAGTCATGAATGCCAGTTGGCGCACACCTTTACAGCGGTGTGGAGCAGCATGTAATTCCCACCCATTAGTGAATAGACCCCATTACGAGGAAGCTACTGCTACCATATACAGTATGTTTAATGGATTGCTTTGTGCACCTGTTAAAACTGATGGGAGCAAAACAAGTTGTCCTCTCAGCCCTGTACTCCATATTTTTGTCCTAGACCCAATTTTATAGACAATGCAAATCAGTTAATCTATAAAAGGTCTGAAAATAAGTTCAGCTGTCCACATAAAGATCCTGGCCTACGCAGATGACGTCTGTCTATTTTTCAAACACAGTTGAGGATGGTAAGACGGCATTTCATATCAAATATCAATACTGTCAGGTTTCAGGTGCAAAGATAAACTTGCAAAAATGCAAAGGAGTGCAAATAGGAGCTGACCCAGATCAGCTAGCCTGTAATAACCTAGAGGGCATACCTGTAACTGATACACTGGTGTTCATATTGGGTATATCCTTTGTTACAATTGACACAGTAAAATCTAGTTGGGAGACATGCCTGGATATTGCTCAAAAGAAAGTAAATTACTGGGTGGGTAAGAGAAAGAGCATTACAAAACAAAAGTGGGTGTTTTTGGTTAAAACTACTGTATCCTGGGGAGTGGCTAGGCTCCGTGCTTCATGGCAGCATAATCCATGTGCACCACCGACCTGGGGATTAATAGCTGTAAATACACCTATTCAAGTTCCAAAAATCAGTAAACCATGCAGACTTACCAAATTGGTGTACCACCAGTATCAGGACAATCTGCTTTTCATAACCGGCAATTAGCAACAAGTGAAACTTTCAGCGTTACATTCTCTGCAGCAAGAGCAAGCATGGTGCTTAGCAGGGTGCCTGATGCTGACACAGGCCTGAACATGCAGCAAATTAATGAGATGTTTGTGGCCCTGATGCAATGCATGGCAGAAGTTACCCTGGCAACCAATAACACTACAATGGCAATGCAACAACTGGATGCCAGGGTCTGCAGGACCAAAACGCAAGTAAACTGAAATACTGAAGCCATTGTCACCTTCAGAATGACTGTACGGGAGCAGGAACACATCATTCACCAGCTCCAAAGCAAGCTGGACGACATGGATAACAGGAGCCACCGCAATAATCTGCAGTTCCCGGGATTCCCTAAAGGTGCTGAATGGGGGCATCCACTTGATTTCCTGTACAATGTTCTGCCTGAAGTCATGCGCCATAAGCTACCACCAGGTCTGGTGACTGAAAGAGCCCACAGGACTTTAAACCCACCACCCAAACCAAGCAAGAGGTCGAGACCCCTCATGGCATGAATACTGAATTTTGCCGATAAAGAATGGATTACAGCTAGGGCCCAGGAACTGGGTGCTCTATCATGGAAAGGACATAAAATCCTAATTTTCCAAGAAAAGAATATACTGAGGTCCGCCATCTGATGCACTGTTTTGGGATCCACTTCTCGCTACAATACCCCACAACCATGCAGCTAGAGGTAAATGGGACCCCTGTCTCTTTCTCGACTCCTGAGGCACTTATGGAATATCTGCACAGAAAATGGCCAACACATACCGGACCAGAGGGCCTGAATCAACAAAAGGCACTTCAGGCCGCAACACACTCAGGAGTAATGTGGCCAGTCAGTCCTATCAACCGAGGGAAAAGCTGCGCGGTCAGAACCATGAGGGGGATGCTTTGGGCCTTCCAGCCAGATCCAGGAAGAAGCCACAGTTCAGTAGGCATGCCAGAAGGGTTCACCCACAGGAACATGAATGGGAGCAAGTCTGGAGGAAGAACAAAACACCAGAGTCCTGAGACCACTATTAGCCCTTTCACAACCCTGAACAGGTATGAGACACTGGCATCCATGGGATCGAGTGAAGCCCCAGAGTTCCCAGACTACCCTGAGGAGGAGATGGTGCTCGAAGCCACCACAACTGAAGCTGAGCTGAAGCAGTGGACAGTGAAGAAGCTCCCCAGTGCAACTCCCCCACAGCTGCAGGAACTAATACAGCTAGGGTTACCACCTGTCCTGATTTTCGCAGGACAGTCCTGATTTGGGCAGCTATGTCCTGCAAAAAACCATGAAAAATACTACATGTCCTGATTTTATAGTAGAAAAAACATTTCTTAATTTTCCACTAAATGTTGCAGAAAACTACAATACCTTAACTAAAATACCTTAAAATGATAAGAAACAATACAAGCAACTATAAAACTGCAATACTTAGCCTTAATACTGGTTATATAGAGAAAACAAGTCTGTTGCATTAGTCGAGGTTATGTACTGTCCTGCGAAACATCATGTTTCAGTAAGAAATGTCCCACTTTGGGCTTCTTAAAAGGTGGTAACCCTAAATATAGTCCATGGAATGGATTCTGGCCTTGTGAAGCAGGCACACCAAATACCGATTGGGACAGAAGAACCCAGCACAGACATTTCACCCTAACAGATCTAGATAAGTGTTCCATTTGTTTTTTTCTTGCAGAACAAGGCATAATAAATAGGCTGGAGGGGAGGGAAATCTGAGGGACAGATAGTTTACGATCATCACGCGTATGGTGGCAACGAGGGCTGTACTCTGTATCCCCAACCCTCAGCAAAAACACCTGCAAGGATAAGTCTACTATTTATGCTTTGATATAAAAGAAATCACTAGCTGAATACTACATAATTACCGGTACAAGCATACAATTTAGGATTTTCTATGTAACTGGTTTGTTAAATGAGGGCTGCCTCATGGGGGCAGGCGGGGGGGGATTATGATAGCTGCCAATAGGCTGAAACCACTGATGGAGGTCTAAAATAAAAAAGAAAATGCAATAGTCAGACAGTATACTATACTTGAGGGAGCTGCAACGAGTAGGACAAAGATTAGAGTGTTGCTGGCGGAAATCCGCCCTGGATGCTGACCACCTTAGACTGATGGAACATTTATCAAATCTATCAATCAGCAATCACCCGTAAGAAGGCAGAGTTCCTGTCCGGGGAGATTGCTGCCACTGAGAATCGAGCGGCTCAGCTCTTTCAAACTGTGGACAGGTTTTGCAACCCAACCTGTCTGCAGGTTTGAAGATCCTTTTCACAAATTGAGTGTGATGAGCTTGCTCGCTTCTTTGTGGATAAGGTGGCCAGCATCAGGGCTGAGATCCTGCCAGCTCACTCTATGGGAGTTGATGGTGGTCGGTGCCCGGTCACTCCTCCTCAGTTTGCATGGAGTTCTTTTGACTGGCTGGAAACTGTGGATATCGTGCGGATTGCCCAGGGTATGCGCCCAACGTGCTGTAGTTTGGAACCGGGCCCAACTCCTCTGATAATGGGCTGTTCTGACATCATTGGCCCTGTCCTTGTGAAGATAGTTTGGGGCTCCTTAGAGTCAGGTGAGGTTCCTAGCTCCCTGAAGGAGGTGGTGGTGACACCACTCCTGAAGAAAGCTGCTCTGGACCCAAGCTGCTTCGCCAACTACAGACTCATCTCAAACCTTCCCTTTGTAGGGAAGGTAATTGAGAAAGTTGTGGCGCTACAACAGGAGAACCACCTTACCATCCATAATATCTACGAACCTCTCCAGTCTGTTTTTTGTAAGAGGCATAGTACCGAGACTGCTCTGGTTCAGGTGCTCAATGATCTCCTGATGGTGAGGGATCAGAAGCGCAGCTCTATCTTGATACTTCTTGATCTCTCCTCAGCCTTTGACACCGTGGAGCACGGGGTGCTTCTCAGGTGCCTGAGGTTCATCTGTGGCCTGTCTGGTACAGTTCTCAGATGGTTTCAATATTTTCTCACTGGCAGATCTCAGAGGGTGGTCTTGGGGATTTTTCCCTCCGGCCCATTCTCTCTGCCATGTGGGGTCCCTCAGGAGTCGCTGTTGTCCCCCATGTTGTTCACGGTGTATGTGCTGCCCCTCGGAGCCTGATGGGATTCACCCCAGAATTCTAAAAGAACTAAGGGTAGAACTAGTGACACCACTGACTACTGTCTTTAACAAATCATGGGAGGATGGGGTGGTACCTGAGGACTGGAGGAGGGCGGATGTGATTCCACTTCAAAAAAGTGGGAGCAGGGCAGAGGCAGGAAACTACAGACCAGTTAGTTTGACCTCAGTGGTAGGGAAAATGATGGAACCACTTCTGAAGAAAAGAATTGTTGAGTACCTAGAGGCCAGTGGGGCACAGGACCCAAGGCAGCATGGATTCACAGCGGGAAGGTCTTGTCAGATGAATCTAATAGATTTCTTTGACTGGGTGACCAAAGTAGTAGACCAGGGAGTGGCTATGGATATGGCCTACCTAGATTTTAGCAAGGCATTTGACACAGTCCCACACAAAAGATTAATATACAAGTTAGCCAGCCTTGGAGTGGGTCCCAAGGCGGTAGCCTGGATAAAAAACTGGCTGGACAACAGGGCGCAAAGGGTAATAGTAAATGGAGTTCACGGTGAAGAAAGGAGGGTAACTAGTGGGGTACAGCAGGGTGCAGTACTGGGACCAGTCCTCTTTAATGTCTTTGTAAGTGACACTGGATAGCACCTAGAAGGAAAAGTATGTCTCTGCAGACAACACAAAAATCTGCAAAAGGGTTGATACACAAGGTGGGGTGGATAGGATGAAAAAGGACTTGGCAATGTTGGAGGAATGGTCAAATGTATGGCAGTTCAGCTTCAATGCAAAGAAGTACAAGGAAATGCACCTGGGAAACAAAAACCCAGGAGAAGAGTACACAATGGGGGGTGAGATACTAACAACAACAAAAATCAAAAGGGACCTGGGAGTAATTATATCAGATAACCTTAAGGTGGGCAAGCAATGTGAGAAGGCAGTAAGGAGGGCTGGAGGGGGGACTGGGATGCATAGGGAGAGGCATCAACAGTAGAAAACAGAACGTTGTTCTCCCTCTGTACAGACAGTTGGTGAGACCCCATCTGGAGTACAGCATGCAGTTCTGGAGACCCCATTTCCACAAAGACATAGACAGAGTGAAGGCTATTCAGAGGAGGGCAACCAAAATGGTGCAGGGTCTGCACCAGAAGACATATGAAGAGAGACTAAAGCAGCTTAATATGTATACCCTCGAGGAAAGGAGGGAGAGGGGGGACATGATAAAAATGTTCAAGTACCTCAAGGGAATTAACAAAATCTAAGAGGGTAGCATGTTTCAGAAAAAGAGATGTGCAGGAACAAGGGGGCACAATTTGAAGATAGAGGGGGGGACAGCTCAGAGGTAATGCTAGAAAGTATTTTTTCAAGGAGAGTGTTGTGGATGCATGGAACAGCTTTCCTGTGGAGGTTGTGGAGTCAAGAACAGTGGAAGAATTCAAGAATGCATGGGACAGACGTAAAGCAATTCTAGTGGGGGATAAGAGGAAGTAAGCTGTTGGTTAACTAGAATCTGCAGCTTATCCATCAGGTAGGGAAATGGGCAGACTAGGTGGGCTAAGCAGTTCTTATCTGCTGTCAAATTCTATGTTTCTATGTAAGATGGCATGGGCTGAGTTTCACCGCTATGCTGATGGTGATGCCCAACTCTACCTGTTTTTTGCACCTAACCAGGATAGTGCTTGCTCGGTCTTTAATAACTGCCTCAGAGAAATCCAGGACTAGACGAAATCCAGCTGGTTGAAATTGAACTCTGGAAAGTCTGAGGTGATGGTTGTGGATCCAGGTCACCGGACAGAGGGGTCAGTGGCTGGACAACCCACTGGACTTTATCTCTGAGGTGTCCAGCTGCCTTCCTCCAAATGGGTGCAAAACCTGGGGGTGGTCTTTGACGACGGGCTGACACTGCATTCACAGGTGTTGATAGTCATCAAGTCTGCATTTTACCATCTCAGGAACATCCCCAGGATTAAGCACCCTGTTTCATCCAGCGACCTTCCAACATTGATCCATGCCTTTGTGACCTCGTGCCTTGACTACTGCAACTTCCTGCACCTAGGGCTACCGGGGGTTGATATCCGCCACTTGCAGCTAGTGCAGAGCGCTGCAGCATGGTTTTTGATGGGGACTCCTTGCTCAAGTCACATCACAGAGGTGCTGTGTGAACTGCGCTGGCTGCCAATTCAGTGGTAGATCACCTTCAAGGTTGAGCTTCTGACCTTTAAGGCCCTGCACAGACTGGGCCCAGACTATCTGCAAGAGCTCCTGTTGCCTTACTGCCCTGGACGACCACTCCGTTCAGCTGACAAGGGGTTGTTAGAGATTCCCAGGGTATGTCTTAAAACATCAGGGGCCTGTACTTTCATGTATGTGGCCCCGACCCTGTGGAATTCTCTACCTTGTCAGATACGTGAGTGCACAACTGTGGAGAGTTTTAAGAGGGCCTTGAAGACCCATCTGTGGCACATTGCCTACCCAGACTAATTATTTTTAGATATTTATTCATTTGGCTAACATGCTGTATGTAATTTTATGTTTTATTGGATTTTATCTGTTGCAAGTTGTATAGCGCCTTGATTGCAGAAAGGCGCTTTAAAAATAAAGGTTACTATTATTATTATTATTATAACCTATGCCACAATGCAAAGCCTCTTATGTTCAAGGGGAAGAAGGACCCCTGAAGAGGTATTTCCCCCTGCTGACTGATGTTGAGCTGTTAATTACACACAGGTTGGGGAGTTATGTCAGTTACAAGGGGACCTTCTGTATTTATCATACATGGTGACTACTTTTATTAGATGGTTCACACACACACCTGTAATAATGCCCCCACTGGGTCACAGAATGGGGGTACTGCCCGGCACATTCTCATATACCCATTACCTTGCCCAAGAAGCCACCATGGCTCTGCAGAGTTAACACTCAGATGTGCCGTGAATCACCCTCATATGAGGGGCTTGCAGATAGTAAGTGATAGTACTCTGTATGGTGAGGGAAGGAATCTTTGAGCTTTGCCCCCCCCCCCACCTTTTTTTTGCCACTACTACTGTTGGAATGTTTGTGTACTGCGGAGGGAGGGGTGAGGACATCTGTTTCAAGATACAATGCTGGAGACATCCCCACCACCAACACCATAGTAGGTAATTAAAAAATGCCCAGGATCTAAAAGGCAGATAAGACAATTATGTACAAGCCGGAGAATAACTGAACCCTGGAAGGACAGAGGCTAGGTGTTGTGCTTGCCTCGCACACATCCCCATGTTTGCTATACATTCTACAGGAATGGGGCCCCCGGATGCCAGTGGAGCCCAACCCTGAACCACTCCTCCATCGGAGGAGTGGGTTAGGCCTGGGAGGATCATATGTCTTCTGCTGCTAAACCAACCTCTGCCCATGCGCAAACAGGTGCACTATTTGTAGATAGGTTATACTGTGATGTTTTAATATTGCTACTGTTTTTTGCATGTTGTTGCACTGTGAATGTTTATTTAATACTGTCTAGTCCGATGTATCACAGAGGTTGGTGATACTGTGCCTTACTGCCAGATGCCCTAAATAACCCTCACTCAAGGCCAGGTCAGGCTAGAGATACAAAATGTGTGTCCCCGCTCTTTTCCATTGTGTGCACCATAAATACATACATTTACCGCTGTCCTTTTGAATATGGATGAAGTATCATTTGTCACCTGGAATGTCAGGGGACTAAACACACCAGTAAAATGGAAAAAGGTGCTGACACACCTGAAAAGACTGAAGACTCAGGTAGCTTTTTTACAAGAAACTAATCTGACCAAGGGAGATCATGCATACTTGGTGAAAGACTTGGTGGGGGCAGAATGTCATGCCTGTGCACCCACTAGGAAGAGAGGGGTAGTTATATACATAAAGCACTACCATGGTCCCTCCTCAATAGCAAATATGACCCTCAGGGCAGATGGGTACTAGCACTACTGGACACTCCCAATGGCCACATCCTACTGATGAACATATATGCACCGAATGAAGATGACCCTGCCTTTTCCTAGACTTCATGACTAAGCTCGAAGCTATGAGCTACACTGGTACACCAATTATAGCTGGGGTGGGGGACTTCATTCTAACACTGGTGCCAGTTATTGATAGGAGTGACAAGGGCAAAGAGATCCATCTAAGGGCAGTGCAGGCTATGCTGAGGATGAGCTCCGAGTTCCACCTGGTTGATATCTAGCATCTGACGCACCCCACATAGAACAGGAACAGGGGGAAGACCCCACTTTTGGCATCTCTCTTCTGGGCAGATGCACCATGCACACTCCAAATGCACCCCACAATAGGCCCTACAATCCATTATTGGAAAGTGTTACACAAAAAGACAGGGTCCCCTTCGACCCTTCTCCCACACCCCACAATGGCACAACTCAAATATCAGGATAGGGGGGCAGCCAGTGCTATGGCCACAATGGAAAGATAAGGGCATATATTTCCTCAGAGACTTACTGATTCACAATACCCAAGTGATAGAAACATTTCAAAGCCTTCAGCATAGATGGTCCTTACCTTCCTCAGACTTTTGGAAATACCTACAAATGAGAGATGCGGTCAAATCAATCCTCCTCCCTGAAGTCAGCTTAGGCAGGTCCCCTTCCCAGCTTATCACCTAGCTTAAACTCCCCAAGGGTGCAGCAGGGGCCATATATGCCTCAATCAGGGATGCCCAACCTAATCAGGCACCAGCATCTAAATTAAAATGGGAAGCTGCTCTAAATATGCAGCTCTCTGACAGCCAGTGGGAGCACTGCTGGGTTACTTATGGGGCATATAACTCATAGAGATGCTAGAAGCAAGTTAATTCACAATAAAATTATGCACTCATGGCACAGGACTCCAGTAGTGCTAAAAAAGGCCAAACTCTTGATGCAGGTGGTGATCTATTCCACGTTTTGTGGCACTGCCCTTTAATACAACCTGTCTGGACACAGATCTCACAACAAGCTAGTAAGATACTTCATCAGCCTATACCCCACTCAGCCCCACTTGTGCTGCTTGGCATGAGGTCAGAGGCACCACATCAAACCCCTCATGAGATTCGATGACTCTTGTTTCTATCAGGCAGGAGAAATGTATACTCCTTCGAAACTGGAGAAGCCCTACTACACCCACACTTACTGAAGTATTTGCAGCACTTGCAGTAGTATATGAGTTAGACAGATGTTCAAACCTAGTTGTAGGCCCGGAAATGAAATTTCAGAAGTGGTGAGCTACATATCTCGCTTATCTAGCCCCCAAAGCAGGCATAGGGTGAGGCCAACACTGAGGTAATACTGGATTATCAAACTAACAATGATGACAGAGCATGGACAATGGTTTTTTCTAAGTAGCAGGATAGATCAATAGCAGTTTTGTGTATAGTTCTTGAATGTTATGTAGTCTGTGTTTCTTTTTTCTTCTATTATGTTCTAGTTTTGAGATCTGTTCAATATGCTGGGGTTACTTTGTGGTGACTTTCTTTTACAGACCCGGCGCCAGGAGTGACCACTGGAAGGTACATCTTTCTGATCAAACTGAAACCATGACATGGACTCAGAAGCGGTACCTTCTACTTTTTTTTTTTTTCCCAATTGTTTAACCAGGTGAGACATACTACGCTGAAAGCTTGTTTACAGGTGCAGCCTGGGAGCACAGGGAAGTTAAGTGACTTGCTCAGGGTCACACAGTAAGCAAGTGGGGGCTCTGGGATTCAAACCCAGGTCTCCAGATTTGCAGCTCAGAGCATTAAACCACTGCACTATACTGCCTCCATAAAGTTGTGGTCATAAGTCCTACAGTGCTAGGTGGTATCAAAACTTCTTGACTCTCAGACGTAAAGATCCAACATGAATGCTGGTCCCACTCTATGGTACATTATTATCTGATAAACAGCTATGTACTTGTGTATGAATAATATATGTTGTTTTGAAAATGAATAAAGCATTTAACTAAAAAAAAAACTACTGTATCCTAGTGCTATCCCCAAAGTAGATGCCAGGCTTTACAGTATATTTTTCTTTTTCTTTTTTCCATAAAGATTTTTATTAATGTTTGTCAAGAGTTACATTTACAACATCACAGCATAAGTTATTTGCTTAATAAAAAGGTACACATCCTGTACAAAGTCAACTAAACCATAATCCTTACCAGTAGGGTTTTCCTTGAACAAATTAAGAGTACCATATTACTTGGTGAGAGTACTATATTACAGAACCTAGGCTTATTGCTGCTGGTTACACTGTCACTCCTGGGAAGCCCAGATTTTACCCTGGCCCTACCCAGGAGCAATCTGTACATTCCTGGAGTGACCCAGATGTCATAATATGCAAGAGGGGGGGCAAGGGCTCCATCCCTCCTCATGGATCTCCTGTGCTGTCTTGCAAGTTGGAGTAGCTCAAGGTGGAAATGACTTTGGGAGGTGGGGGGAGACTAAATCTGTCCCATTGTACAATCCAACATTGGATCCTAGGTCCCATGCCCTCTTCATAAATTTAAGAAATCTAGTTCAACGTTTTACATTAGGTCTATGCAGGTGTACGTGCATTTTTATACCTTTCAGTGTCTGTCTTACATAAACATATTTTACCCAGTTTTCTTACATTGTTACATAGTTCATAGCAGGCAGGTATGCAAAGGAATGAACAGTAGAAATAAGATGTATCTTTACATTTCTTTTATAACATCCAGTGAGAAAAGTGTGTCCCTTCCTAACTTGTCTTTGTCTCACAGTGGACCTGGGTGTTGCTTCTGTGACTATCTTAGTTTCTTTATTATTACTACTACTAGTGGAGGTCTACCAGGGTGAAGGGGGTACCGGGGCTACCCGGGGAAGGGGACCAAAAGAGCCCCACCACAGCACAATCCCGGGGGGGAGGAGGTCACCCTCTCTCACCTGACAGGTACTCCAGTGGGTTACACCCAAAACTTAAGTTCAAGAGTATGTTCTTACCTAGATCACCTATGAAGATATGTCAACAGTCTCAAGTTTGTCTGCTGCTCCAGGTACCATCCCATATAAGCTGGAATGGCTGGTGCTTACCCAGGGCTGTGTGTGCAATTCTTTCATATCTAGTTGTTGTGGCCAACAGATTCTCACACTCCTGATATGCCGGGGGGGGGAGTCCTCCCTCCAGTGTCATAAGATCTCCCTCTTGGCTGCCAGGAGAGCTCCATTCAGCCACAGCAGCTGAAAAGAAGCATGGCTGGAGAGCTGAGGGGGCAGCCCCAGTAACCCCAGCCTAGAGTCCCTAAGCAGAAGAAGTGGTACAACTTGTCCACACTGGCACCAGACCCTGTCCCAATATTCCTCTAGCACAGGACATGTCCAGAGGATATGTGAGAGGCAGGCTTGTGGGGAGGCACACCTCCAGCAGTCACTATGATCCATTAATACCATTCTGTAGAGCATCTGGGGAGTGAGGTATGCCCCATGTAGGATCTTGTACTGAGTCATCTTGGCCTGTATCTCCCTGTTCGCCCTATACACCTGGCTCCACACTTGATTCCACTCCTCCTGGATAGCCATCTGGGAACTAGCGACCATCAAACAGTATGGTTCACAATAAACACCGCAATAGAGTCAAGCCATACAAAGGCAAAAGTACTGGACTTCAGGAGGGCTGACTTTGCCAAAATGGGTGAGTGCCTAAGGAATGCACTAGCAAATGGGCAGGAAGAAGGGGTGGAAGAACAATGGGGAATAATAAAAACTGCCATCACAGAGGTAACAAGCCTTTGTGTGAAGCAAATAAACAAAACAAAATGATGTAAGAAACCACTATGGTTCTCAAAGGAGGTGGCAGTGAGGTTCGAGAAAAAGCATTCAGAAAGTACAAGGAATCACAGAAGGAGCAGGACAGAGAATTGTATCAGTTAAAGCAAAAGGAAGCTGGGAAGGCAGTCAGAACAGAAAAGGCCGAACCGAGGAAAAGATAGCCAACTCAGTTAAGAAGGGGGATAAAACCTTTTTTTAGGTACATCAGGGAGCAAAGGAAGACTAAGGGAGGGAGAGATAGTGAGGCTTAATAAAGGGGGGGGTGGGCAGAGGGTGACTATGAAAAGGCAGAAATACTAAACAAATATTTGTGCTCAGTATTTACAAATGAAAAGGGGGCGGTACCTAAAACAAACAGTAGAAACACTCTGGATACAGAAGTTGATACCAGCCCATTTACAGAAGAAAGGGTTCTGAAAGAACTCTTAAAACTGAAGGTGGACAAAGCAATGGGGCCTGATGGGATTCATCCCAGAATTCTATAAGAACTAAGGGTAGAACTAGTGACACCACTGACTACCCTCTTTAACAAATCATGGGAAGATGGGGTGGTACCTGGGGACTGGAGGAGGACAGATGTGATTCCCCTTCACAAAAGTGGGAGCAGGGCAGAAGCAGGAAACTACAGACCAGTTAGTTTAACCTCAGTGATAGGGAAAATGATGGAATCACTTCTGAAGGAAAGAATTGTCGAGTACCTAGAGGCCAGAGGGGCACAGGACCCAAGGCAGCATGGGTTCACAGCAGGAAGGTCATGCCAGATGAATCTAATATATTTTTTTGACTGGGTGACCAAAGTAGTAGATCAGGGAGGGGCTGTGGACATGGCCTACCTAGACTTTAGCAAGGCATTTGACTCAGTCCCACACAAAAGATTAATATACAAGTTAGCCAGCCTGGGAGTGGGTCCCAAGATGACAGCCTGGGTAAAGAATTGGCTGGAGAATAGGACACAGAGGGTAATAGTAAATGGAGTCCACTCTGAAGAAAGGGGGGTACCTAGTGGGGTGCCGCAGGGTTCAGTATTAGGACCGGTCCTCTTCAATGTCTTTATAAGCAACATTGCAGAGGGACTGGAAGGAAAAGTATGTCTCTTTGCAGATGACACGAAGAGCTGCAACAGAGTTGATGCACTAGGTGGGTGGAAAGGATGAGAAGGGACTTGGCAAGGTTAGAGGAATGGTCAAATGTATGGCAGCTTAGATTTAATGCTAAGAAGTGCAAGGTAATGCACATGGGAAACAAAAACCCAGGGGAAGAGTACACAATGGAGGTGAGATACTAACAACAACAAAAATGGAAAGGGACCTGGGGGTAGTCATATCAGATGACTTAAAGGTGGGCAAGCAATGTGAGAGGGCAGTAAGAAGGGCTGGGGGCTACTGGGATGCATAGAGAGAGGCATCACCAGTAGAAAACAGGAAGTTGTTATCCCTCTGTACAGACAGCTGGTGAGACCCCATCTGGAGTACTGTGTGCAGTTCTGGAGACCCAATCTCCTCAAGGACATAGACAAGATGGAAGCTGTCCAGAGGAGGGCAACTAAAATGGTGCAGGGTCTGCATCAGAAGACATATGAAGAGAGACTAAAGGAGCTTAATATGTATAGCCTTGAGGAAAGGAGGGAGAGGGGGACATGATAGAAACTTTCAAGTACCTCAAGGGAATCAACAAAGTCCAAGAGGGTAGCATCTTTCAAAAAAAGAGGTGTGCAAGAACAAGGGGACACAATTTGAAGATAGAGGGGGCGGCTCAGAGGTAATGTAAGGAAGTATTTTTTCACAGAGAGGGTTGTGGATGCATGGAACGGCCTTCCGGAGGAGGTTGTGGAGTCAAAAACAGTGGTTGAATTCAAGCATGCATGGGGCAGTCATAAGGCAATTCTATGGAGTGGGGGTAGGAAGAAGTAGGCTGCTGGTTAACTAGGAACTGCAGCTTATCCATTAGGTAGGGAAATGGGCAGACTGGGTGGGACAAGCTGTCCTTATCTGCCATCAAATTTTGTTTCTAGGTTTATATAGTTCTCTCTCCCACTTTTGCCTCATTTCTAAGTGTAAGGCTAGTGGCCTAATAAAGTCCCACAATCTGGTGATTCTACTGGGTAGGTGCTGCAGTGTTTTGATATTTTTTACCCAGTTGTCCAGTTGGCATAGGGGAGCACATAATCTGGTGTTAGGGTTGCTTTAAGCATGCTCCTGATCTGGAGATACTGCCAGAACAAGAGCATGGGCCTTCCTTCCCCTGTGCCTCTGTGACTAAACCTATCATATGCCAGAAGCGTTCCTGTCCTTGGATTGTAGAGGTCCCCATCGTGTGGATCCCCCTTTTGCCAGTTCCTCCAGGAGACCACTTCATGATCTATCTGAAAGGACATGTTCCCTCGCAGTGGACAGTATGTCATTAACTTGGCAGACCACTTCATAGACTTCAGGAATTTATTCCATTCTGTTCTTGTGTGATGAGCACAGGGAGATGCGTGTCTGGAGAGTCTCCCATCTGAAAGCACCAGGGCTTGCACCAGGGGCAGGCCAGCTTGTGTAAGTTCCAACTGGAGCCACTGGGGAGGCACCAAGGTCAGCTCTGGTCTAATACAGAGGATGGCTTGGTGCAGAACAACACTGGAATGAAACACCCACATGTCTGGGAGGCTAAAGCCTCCCTCCGTCCAGTGTAGCTGCAGCTTGGTCAGCGCAATTTTGGGTTTAGCCCCTGCCCATATATATTTTGTTAATTTGGAGTTTAGGACTCTAAGAAAATGTCCCCGGCAGGGAAACTGGTGGGCTAGAAAGGATATACTGGTGTTTAGGCAACATAACCATCTTGAGCACGTTCACTCTCCCCCAAGTTGACAAAATGTGTTTTTGCCACCTTTGGAGAGCCATGTCTATTTTATCCAACATCAGCTGCACATTAGCCTGTATGGTGGTTTTCACTGTATTATGAATTACCACTCCCAGGCATGTAACCCCATCAGGCGATCATTGATATTGGTAGGAATGTATCGACCCCAGGGTACACTGTGCGTTTAGGGGGAGGACATGTGATTTGGTTGCATTCAGTTTGTATCCAGACAACCCTGAGTACTTCTTTATTAAGTTTTGCAAAGTATCCAGTAATTGTGGAATGTTAGTAAGGAAGAGGGTGATGTCATCAGCAAAAAGCGTCAATTTATGTTTGGTCTCTCCCACCCGCAGGTCCTGGAATGCCTCCTCTGCCCTTATCCTCTGGGCTAGGGGTTCCACTGCCAAAAGGAACAGGTACATGGACAGATGGCAACCCTGTCTCATTCCCCATTTCAAGGGAAACTGTCTGAAACTGTGGAGTTGATAAGTACTCTAGTCGTGGGGGCTTGGTATTGCAAGTGAGTCATCTTTATGAATCTATCTGGGAAGCCAAATCTGCCCATGGCATCAAACAGGTATTCCCACTCCACCCTGTCGAATGCCTTTTCGGCATCTAAAGACAGGGTGTCTGCAGGTCCGTCTAAGTACTGAGCTGCCCAGAGGAGATCCAGCACTCACCTGGTGTCATCTGCTCCCAATCTTTGAGGCACAAACCCCATTTGGTCTGGGTGAATTATCCTTCCTATTATACCCTCCATCCTAGCTGCCAGTAGCTCAGTATATATTTTAACATCAGTGTTTAGGAGAGAGATGGGGCAGTATTGCGAGCACAGCACGCTGTCTTTGCCCTTTTTGGGGATCAGTGTGATTAAGGTCTTGTGAAATGTTCCGGGCAGATGATCCATCTCAATTGCCTCACTAAACATTGAGGCAAGTCGAGGTGCTAATATGTCCCAGAAGGTATGGTAGAAGTCAGAGGGGAAGCCATCTGGACCCGGAGTCTTCCCCTTAGTCATAGACTGGATCACCTCCTCCACCTCCTGTTCGGGTATGGGTGTTATCAGGGGGCCAGCTAGTCATCGGCACCTGAGGTAAGGTTATTGGGACATAAAACTTCTCAAGTTGTTCTCGGGTGGGCGCCACCTCGGAGGCTTAGAGCTTACTGTAATATGCCAGGAACACCTCACTGATGTCCCTAGGAGATGTTACTGTTTCAGTATCACTCTTATGAATTAGGGGGATATATTTTTCAGTCTCTTGTGCCTTGAGTCTGGCTGCCAGGAGGTGGCCCAGCTGCTCCCCCACTTCCCAATATGTCTGTCTAAATTTAAACAGGCAATGCTCCACCTGTTTGTGGAGGGAGCTTTCTAGTCCCCCCTCAAGTGTTTTATTTGAGGCCTAAGGGAGGGTTCCTGGGCTGGGAACTCGGCTGCTGTCATTTCTAACTTCTTGTGTTCCCCCTCCATTTTACTTATGGTGCCATTCCTCTGTTTACGTACCTTGGCCAAATACGCTACTATTTTGCCTTGGAGTACTGCCTTCATGGCATCCCACTGTGTCCCTAAGGACACCTCTGGGGTGTCATTATAGAAACAGTACTTCTCCATGTCATTACTGACCAACTTATGAAGGCTTTCATCACAGAGAAAGGATGTGTTTAGCCTCTATTTCTTCTTTGGACCTGGGGCTTCCCCCCATGAGAGGGACAGTGTCACTATAGTATGATCTGATATCAAGATACTCCCCACAAATGTGTGGAGAGCAAATGGGGCCAACTGCTGGGACACCCACAGCACATCTGTCCTACTATATGATGAGTGCGGGGCTGAGAAGTAGGAGTAGTCCAATTTCCCAGGGTGCTGCGCCTTCCAAATGTCTCACAGTCCCACCCCCTGACACAGCTCCATTACTGGCTTAGCCAAATGCTTTCTGTTCGAGTGGGATGGCCTGTCCTAGCCAAAGCAGGATTTAGCACTAGGTTCAAATCACCTCCTAATATGATATTAGCATGGTTCTCCGCTAGGTGTCCCAGCACCCGGGTGAAAAAAAGTAATATCAGGTGGGTTTGGCGCATACACCATGCCCAGCTGTAGCAGCTCCCCTTGGTAGGACCCATCAAGAAACATGTATTGCCCATCTGGGTCCGCCAGCCCCTTCCATAAGAGAATGGCAACACCTTTTGTTTCAGTTGTTGCACAGCTAATGTGCACCTCACCGACCCACATGCATTTTAGTTTAACAGCATCCAGTGGCCCCAGATGGGTCTTCTGAAGGAAAGCCACATCACAACCCATATCTTTCAGTTTTGTTAATATCTTCCTCTTCTTAATAGGGTTGGACATGCTATTCACATTCCAGGAAATCACCTTGAGGAGCTCTACAGGTGCCATTTCACGTACTCCAAGCGAGACACCAACACTCTGAGGAACCCTAAAAGACCCAACCGCCACCCCCACCACCAACCCCCCAAAGCCACTACATGACCTAGAAAACAGTCATCCAAGCATATAAAACACACATTGATTGACATATACTGCATTCCTTGCGATGTTTACTGATTAAACCGGTTAGTTATACACTTACACCTTTTGGATCAAGAAAAATAAACACTTTTACCCTACTTTTAATAAGAAAAATAAACTATACTATTTCCCTACTGGCTGGTGCATTCCAGATATCTGTTCTAAACACTGACAAGGACAGCGAGTTATGCTTACACACACAGGGACCAAAAAATGGCAGAGAAACCTCGCTACCCATGTCTACCACCTCCATCCTTTCAAAGCCATGTTTCCACATCCAGCGTCCCTTGCCTCTGTTTAATAGGCCAGGGCACTAGTGGGAACTGATCTCACAAATATTGGAAGCTGCAGGGAAAGGAGAGGTGGCAATTGTGGGGGACTTCAACCTGTCCAAGGTGGACTGTAGTATACCATCCACAACATGGGCTAAGAGTCAGGTGATCCTGGAAGGACTGCAGAGTGGGTTCCTGACACAGGGCATCACTGAACCAACAAGAGCTGAGGCAATTATTGATCTGGTGCTCATAAATGGGGAGAATGTACTGGAAATAATGGTCAGGGAGCCACTGCAGGGAAGTGACCATTGCACATTTGGATATGGGCAGGGAAAGCATCCCAACTAAGACCAAAATCTTAGATTTCAGGAGGGCGGACTTCAGAAAAATGGGTGAGGTTCCAAGCAGCCATCTGGGGGACATCAGAGCAGATGTGGGGGTGGACCTAAAGTAGTCCATCATTAAGGAAGGAATACTGGTTGCCACAGATGAGTGTGTTAGGCTCGGGGGAAGAACACAAGGGCCAAAGCGCACAGCTGGTTCAGTTCTGGGGTTGCCAAGGTAGTAAGAGAAAATAGGCTGGCCTATAGAAAATTCAGGAAGACCAAGAGAGAGGTGGATAGGGAAAATGACTTAAGGTTGGCTAATGAGCCAAGTAAGGAAGTATGGCGAGCAAAGGCACAGAAGGAGCTTCAAATAGCTGAAGGAATTAAGAAGGGGAAGAAGGCTATCTTTCACTATATAAGTGAGAAAAGGGACAAGAAGGAAGGGATTGTTAGGCTTAAGAAAGGTGTGGAGTGGGTGGAGGATAATAAAGTAAGGAAGGAAAAGAGGAGCAGGGTAACACAGACATAGTGATAGAGGAGGATAGAGTGAGGTAGTGTCTGCTGGCATTGAAAGAGGACAAATCACTAGGCCCGGGCAGAGTACATCCAAGGGTACTAAAGGAACTGGCTGAGGAGCTGGCAGGGCCAATAGCAGACCTATTTAATAGTTCACTAGAGTCAGGCGTGGTACCACAGAACTGGAGAACAGCACATGTAGTGCCCTTTCACAAAAGCGGTCCCAAGGATGATCCAGGGAATTACAGACCAGTCAGTCTGACCTCCATTATGGGCAAGCTCATGGAGACCATACTAAAGGAAAGGTTGGTGGATTATCTAGAGGAACATGGTCTCCCGGATGAGAGGCAGCATGGGTTCATGGGGGGGGAATCATGTCAAACAAATTTGATTGACTTCTTTGACTGTGTCACTAAGACAGTAGACAGGGGCCAAGCAATAGGCATCCTCTATCTTGACTTCAGCAAGGCCTTTGACTCTGTGCCCCACAAAAGGTTGATCAGAAAGTTGGTGGATCTTGGAATTCGGGAAAAGATGGTCAGATGGGTGGAAAACTTGCTGAGGGACAGAACCCAGAGGGTGGTGGTGGGGGAGAGTTATCTGGCACCAGAGCGGTAACCAGTGGGGTACCACAGGGCTCTGTGCTGGGGCCCGGTGTTGTTCAATGTCTTCATCAATGACATTGGGGATGGCATTAAAGGCAAAATGTGCCTATTCACAGGTGACACCAAGCTCTGTGGGAGAGTGGACACAGCTGAAAGGACACAGGACCTACAGGAAGATCTGGAAAAACTGGAGAGGTGGTCTAGGATCTGGCAGCTTGGCTTCAATGCCAAGAAGTGCAAAATTATGCATATTGGAGCCAAGAATCCCAGGACAGAGTATTCCCTGGGTGGAGTCCAAGTATCTGCATCAGAGGAAGAGAAGAACCTGGGACTGATGATCACTAGTGACCTGAAGCACTCCATGCAGTGCAAGAAAGCAGCAGCAAAGGCAAACAAGATGCTGGGATGCATAACTAGGGGGATCTGTAGTAGGAGAGAGGAAGTTATACTGCCCTTGTACAAGTTACTGGTAAGGCCGCATCTAGAGTATGGAGTTCAGTACTGGTGCCCACACCTCAAAAAGGACATTAACCTGCTGGAGAAGGTACAGAGGAGGGCTACAAAGATGATAGCTGGTCAGCAGGGCAAGGTATATGAGGACAGGTAGAGGGCATTGAACATGTACTCCCTGGAAGACAGGAGAGAAAGAGGGGATATGATTGGGACATTCAAGTACTTGAAAGGGATAAATAAGGTTGATAAGGAGAGCCTCTTTAAGCTGAGTGGCAACCATATCACAAGGGGGCACAGTCTTAAGCTGGAGGGTGGGAGGTTTAAGAGGGAGGTCAGGAAGCGCTTCTTCACAGAGAGGGTGGGACACTTGGAATGCCCTGCCGGAAGAGGTCATCTCATTGAAGACAGTGGGCAGCTTTAAGAGAGGCTGGAATAGGCATGGGGGAAGGTAAGAATCATGGGTAGGGAGGATAGGAGGAGTGGGGAGAGAGGGCATGGACATTAGCTCAAGGTGTGGACCCTACAATAATAGTAATAATAATACCAGCAGACTTGATAGACCAAATGGCCTTCTTCTGCTGGCTTCTTCGTATGTTCGTATGTTAAGTACATGACTACTCCTATTTGTAAAACCACTAGGGAGCTGTTCCCCTAAGGAGCCATTAGCATTGCTTCTGGCACGACTCGACAGCTTGCCATTTATATCCTGTCTAACAAAAAAGGCCTCATGCCTCCCCTACTGCCCTCTGCTTGTGAAGAGTCATTGGGGCCCTTAAACTACCTGAGTGGGATAACTTTCCCAAATAGATTACCTTACCCCTTTAAACTAAGGGCTTAACAGCTAAATCGAGAGCCCATGTATTTAACTAATTCTCTTGGGGAGGTACTACTCCCAACATTTATACAATATTCATGCCACGGCTGTGGCTACAATCCTTGGAGGACAGGGGCTGCTGAGGCTCAGAACAGGAGGCCTCATTTCTGTGTCCCGTGTTGCCCTTTCTACTTCTGGCTGAAGCCTCAACCAGGAGGAGCGGTCTCATTATTCCTATGATACCATCATACACCTGGGGGACCTCATTTTAAGTCATTACGACTGGTTTATATGACTTAGTCCCCAGGTTTGAATAGTCCTTCAAGCAGGTGAGTAATCCACGGGGAGCCAGGGATAAAACAATCCCCAGACGACCGCACAAGGCCAGCCGTCTCCTGCCTCACACAACCTCCTGCCTTGTAAACCAGTTTGCATCAAATGTATGGAGCCAAGCTGCTGGTCCTCCAAGATATTCAATGGGACTAGTAACAAAACAGCTCATATTAGGCTGAGGTTTCTTTATTATGGGCAGGGGAAGCCATGAGGTTTGTTGAACCCAGCGTTTTTTGGAGATACGCATCAGCTTCAGCTGGAGTCTGGGTGGTATGCTGTTTGCCAGCCAGATTCACAGACAGAATCACTGGGTAGAGAAGGGAGTATTTTATTCCCCTGTTACATAGTTCAGCTTTAATTTTATCAAATTGCTGGTGTTTTTACAGCACCCCCACTCAGATAGTCAGGGTAGAAAGAGATGTGAGAGACACTCACCACAATTTGCTGAAGCTCCCTTGCTTTTCGGAGGATCACTCCTTATCCTGAAATCTCAGAAGTTTAAAAATCAGAGGGCATAGCCTGTCCACTGCTTGAGGCTGCCTGGCTGTTCGGACACGATGCGCCTGGTCTATTTTGAAATCATATTCAGTGGGTAAAAGGCCATACCATATAGGAAGGCTACTCCAGAAGTACTGTACTGCATCTTTCCCTTCCAGCCCTTCAGTTAAGCCCATGATCCTTACATTTTTCCTGCGCCCTCTCCCCTTCAAGTCCTCCACCTTGTTGGTAAGCCACTCTACCTGTTTCTGCATTGCTTTTGGCCTACATGTGTTATCAGCCAGCCCCCCTTCCAGCTCCGTAATTTTGGCCTTGGAGTCAGCTATATGATTGGCAAGAGAAACAAAGGAGGTTTTTTGGTCCACTACCATTTGTTTATTATCTCAATGTTTGCTACCATTTTCTCCCACAGCAAAGCTGCCTGGTCTGCTGAAGGTCTCTCTTCATTCTGAGGCTCCAATGTTGGGTTTGTGGCCATTTTTGCATGCGGCATGGTCGGACCCGTTGGGAAAATTTCAATGTCCTTTTTCCACTTTTGAAGTGCTCTCACTGCTGCAAAATCTCTTGTGGGAGTAGTCATGAATTTTAGAAGGTCTGATCTTCCATACAGAAGACTAAAATCAATGAAAATATCACATTCTGGAGGTACATAGATACATAGACAGTGTCGGCAGATAAGGGCCTATGGCCCACCCAGTCTGCCCATTTGAGCTTGTACGTTCAGTTTATGTTTTCCTAGAAGTCTGTTGCCCCCTTACCCCTGACCTCCAGAATTCCTTTATGTCTATCCCATGCATTCTTAAATCCCGTGATTGTTTCAGCCCCCACCACTTCCTCTTGCAGGGTGTTCCACTTGTCCACCACCCGTTCTGTGAAGAAATTCTTCCTCATGTTTCCTCTGAATCGTCCTCCCTCCAACTTCATCCCATGCCCTCTAGTCCGGGAACATCTTTTTTGCTTAAAAATAGTGTATTCCTGCACCCTGTTCCTCCCTGTAAGATACTTGTATGTCTCTATCATATCCCCTCTCTCCCTCCTCTACTCCAGGGAGTACATGTTCAGTTCCTTCAACCTGTCTTCATAGGACTTGTGATGCAATCCATGCAACATCTTTGTTGCCCTCCTCTGAACCTTCTCTACCCTGTCTATGTCCTTACGTAGGTATGGTCTCCAGAACTGTACACTGTACTCCAGGTGGGGCCTCACTAGTGTCTTGTACAGCAGAATTATGACCTCCCTTTTCCTGCTGGTGATGCCCCTGCCTATACATCCCAGCATCCTATTTGCTTTACCTGCTGCCTTGTCACACTGTTTCCCTACCTTGAGGTCATCAGAGATGATAACCCCAAGATCCCATTCCTGCTTGGTGCATGCTATATCCTCACCCCCAACTGATATATTGTGCCAGGGTTTTTGTGCCCCATATGCATTATCTTGCACTTCCTTGCATTGAATTTCAACTGCCAAACCCCTGACCATTCTTCAAGTTTCTGCAGGTCCCTTCTCATTCTGTCTACACCCTCTGTGTGTCTAGTCTGTTACAGAGCTTTGTGTCATCAGCGAACAGTGAAATTCTGCCTTCTAGGTCCCCATGCACGTCACTGATGAAGATGTTGAATAGGACCGTCCCAGCACTGACCCTGTGGTACCCCACTGGTCACCTCTTCCCTCTGTTGAGTGACAGCCATTTACCACCACCCTCTGTGTTCTGCCACCCAGCCAGTTACCACCCACCACACTACTGTCCTACCCACACCCATATTCCCCAGTTTGTGTAATAGTCTTCTATGTGGCACAGTGTCAAAGGCCTTGCTGAAGTCCAGATAGGCCATGTCCACTGCCCTCCCTGATCCACCTCCCAGTCACCCAGTCAAAATTCAATGAGGTTGGTCTGACATGACCTCCCCCTGGTGAAACCATGCTGCCTTGGGTCCTGTAGTCCATTGACAACCAGATGTTCCACCAATCTCTCCTTCAGTAGTGCTTCCATGATCTTCCCCACTACCGAGGTGAGGCTGACTGGTCTGTAGTTCCCTGCTTCCTCTTTGTTCCCACTTTTGTATAAGGGGACTACATCTGCTGTCCTCCAGTCTTTGGGTACCTCCCCTGTTTCCAGTGATCGGCTAAACAAGATAGCCAGAGGTTCAGCCACCATCTCTCTAGTTCTTTAAGGACCCTGGGGTGCACCTATCTGGCCCCATTGCTTTATCAACTCTTATTACTTCCAGTTCCTTCAGGACCCTTTCTCGTAAAGGGACTTGTGTCCATTTCTGCACCATTCTCACCCCTTGTACTCCCTTCAGACCCATTACCCTCCTCTTCCTCAGTAAAGACTGAGCAGAAATACCTGTTCAATATGTCAGCTTTACTGTTGTCATCCTCCACGCGGCTCCCATCTTCCCCCTTCTGTCTCACTATCCCTCCCTTTGGTGAGCTAATAACAGGTTTTGAGGAGCTAAGGAGCTAGATGGCCATCTTTTTTAGGAGCCCACATGAACCTCACCCCCCCAGTATATTTTTCAAATGATGTGAAAGAGTTGTTTGAACTTGGGAAGAGAGACATCACATACCTAGCAAAATCTGATGGAGGCTTGGGAATGGTTAACCCTGTCATTTTTTTTAAGTTTCACTCTTTTTAAAAGCTAATTTAGGGATGACTCTGGCAAATGATGAGAAATGGTGATTCCCCTTGGTAAGGGAATTGGCTGACCCTTATACTGCAGCCAGGAAAATGGGAAAGCTGAAACTTCCCAAGGAGAGGGACTCCAATCAGCTTTCCTCATATGGGAAAACCACACTGCTGAAACTGAGAGAATGGAAGGTGTGACCTATGCCTCTGTGGTGTCCCAACCAAGAACATTACTATATAAGCACATTCTAGCTATGTGTCTTTTCTCACAGTTGTGTTTCCCCTTCTGTCTCAAAGGAAAGGAAGATGCAGCACCTGCCATTTCAAAGGACCCTCATACATCACACTATATGTGGGATTTGCAGTGGTTATGTTGCCCCAGCAGGCTAGGAGTGTGTGGATCTCAAGCATAAATGTTTAGAGGACAAGTACTGTCCGAGACAGTCAGGTGATAGAATACTTGAGATGTAATGCATCTTTTCCTTGATTGCCCTTATGCACTGCAATTTGAGACCTTAGTGAGTGCAGAGAGGGAAAATGTTATTTGGGGCTCAGCTACTTATGAGGAACTCATATTGGTTATATATGGCACATGACGGAGGGGCTACCATGAGAGTACGTTATGGATAGTTTTTGTTTCTATTAAGTACTACTTATGGCAAGGGAAATGCAGGCTTACAGTGAGACAGAAAATATATGCCCCACTGGAAGTTCTAAATATGACTGTTTCCTCCTTTTTTCGAATATATGTTTGAATCTCAAAATCAGTCAGCAGGACGGTTTACTGAGGTATGGAAACAGTTTGACTGGCTACAGCACTGGGCAGCTCCAACTAACATTATGAAACTTGCGATTATACAACACTGAAGTGGTTTTGTCTCTGTAAAGTTCTTTTCTATTTTGGAATTTAGGTGATGGCTGTACAATTTTTTTGTTATTTCTTGTTTTCTTCTGGTTTTCTTTCTATGAATCAGTTGTTTATGTACTTAGAATTTTCTGTTACTCCTTTGAATTTGAGACTGTGTGACATATTTTTGTTTCTGTTGCCTTTTGGAAATTATTTTAAATATAAATTCCCCTACTCTTCTTTGATAAGTGCCATGGGATCTTTAATGTCTACCTGGACAGTGATCAGAGATGGGCAGAAGGAACCTTGATTTAACATCTCACCCAGACAGCACTTAACCAGAGCAGCATCCCTTTCATACTACAGTAAAGTGCCCTATCATCGAGTCACAGGTCAGGAAGCATAGGAAAACCTGGAGCAGTTGTAGAAGTCACCAAAACTATTTATTTACATTAGCAGTAACAAAAAAAAATTATTCAGTATAACTATTTACAAAGGCCACATAAAATAGAAAAAGTCCATCTGAGTTTTTATTCAATCTCTTGTGTCCCTTTTCCTCCCTCAAGCAATTGCAGCTCATCTGTCTTATAAGTCATTCCAATCCCCATTCTTAACAAACATCCTGTTCTTGTAAGTATCAGGCAGGTACTGCAAGAAGACAGTGTGCCTGAGCTGAGGCCCCATCTCCACAGCTCTTCTGCAAAAAAGCTCAAAAATTTTACCCAGGTAACCTCTTGAGCTTCTAATAGATTTTTGCAATAATCTCAAACCACAATTATATACATTTTAACAGTAACACTATATAATTTCTAAACAAAAGGGATCCCAGTATCAGTTACATTTCCACATGATGATTTAAACATATTTTTATATCAGCAGATATGCAAGGGAGGAAAAGACAAACAGCAAGGGAAGGCTGAGAGACAGGGAGAGGCAAAGATTTTCAAGACTGTCGGTGTGATCATATCCTAGGTCTCACAGGAAAATTTGGTTGAGTAACCAGACAGACGAGACAGGAAAGGACAGATCCTTGCATTAAAACTCTTTCCATAACAACTGGGACAGGGTCCTATTCCACCTTGTCACATGTCAGTTACAAGTATGACCCCAAGTACCTGGTGTGGGGCTAGAATCCATGATCATCTGATCTTCTGGTCCCAGAGGTAAGTGTGCTACCTAATGGGCAACTGACACCACTAACAATAAAAAATATGCAAGCCTACCTTATCCAGGTGGAAAGATCTCATCATGTTGAGTCCAAATCTCAGTTCCCTCTGGTATATCTGCTCAGGATCTTCTTGTACAAAGGACAACATACTGTACCACACTGTCATTAAATAAGCAGAGATCATCTCCAGCAACAGGAGTAGGGGAACTCATACAGGTTCTCTGAGAATGACCAACACCACAAAATTCATGCTGTGAATTAAAAATAGTAAATTTCATAAGTGCATGGGATAAGCATAAAGGCATACAGCTATACAGCAGAGCAGAGGAAAGGCAGTCCAGATAAGAGTAGGGATTGCCAAACCAAGTAGGGAAATGGGCAGACTAGGTGGTCCTTATCTGCCATCATATTCTATGTTTCTATGTTTCTAAATTTACTTACTGTGATGCCTAGACAATACCAAATTCAAAACAGCTGAAAACTGAAACAAACAAACTCCTGCAACTATATAAGACAATATTTTCCATAAAAGAGCCATCAGTCAGGGGGTGAACCATTCACAATGCTGGAGTTAATAGAAAAGGACATATCTGTATGTAGGAATGTATGAATTGAATTTCTCCTTTCTGTTTCACTCCACATTGTCAATGTGGAAGGTACAGGTAGTCCATTTTATTTATTTAGTTATGTCTTTATTAACTGGGTAAGTACACTGATCCAGAGGACCATTTACAGGCATGACCTGGGCCAAAAGGCACAAGCACTTAACATAAGCAGATGACAAAAGTACATCAAGGCAAAACAATCAGCAGTGATAAAAATACAACATCAGCTACAATGTGAGTCCTAAATAAGTCATTGGTGGGATACAAATAGAAATCAATTGAAGTTCAGGCAACATTTGGGCAAACAATAGGTTAACCACATTTGCTCCTCCAGCCCCCACAGGATCAATGTAAGGCTGTCTCTTATCCAAGCAGAAAATAGGAAAGGAGTATGGGAGACAGGCCAAGGATAGTTGCGGAGATGGCATTACCTGTGTGGACAGGTGCAACTGTCCCTGTCAAGAAGCCAGAAACTATAGTTATGTTAAAAGGCCAGGTGTTTGTCGGACAACCTGAGGGGGGCAGGCAAAGTGTTCCAAAATAAGGGGGCAGCAGTCAATAGTGTTTTACCACCCATGCTAGTGGCAATTTGTGGGGTCTCAAGGGGAGGGACAAGGGAGGATTGAAGACTTCGCAGCATGGTGCGGGCTTGAAAAAGGTGAATGGGGGGAGGTAGGGCCATCCCCGATGCAAGTATCAGTGAGACAGTCGAGGGTGACGTTAAAGCGGCCTTGCCGTGAGAGCCAGTTTAGGGAGCGCTACAGGTCGCAGTGATGTGTGGTGCAAGGGGTGCTCAGTACAAAATGACAAACATTATTGTAAACAGTCAGAAGTCTTGACAGAAGGGTGGAGGAGATAAATGTGTAGACTGGAGAGCAGTAGTCCAAGATGGGGAGAAGGTTTTCCCTGGCGATAGCCAGGCATGCTCCCACAGTCAGGAAGGGTTTGATGATGATATGCCACACCAGTTTTGATTAATCCAGAACTACTGTGTTAACATGGTCAGTAAAGGAGAGCATAGGGTCTGTGTGACCCCCAGATATTTGAAGGAGTGGAAAATTTCAAGGGTGGGGCCACTGGGAGGGTGGATAAGGAGAGAAAAATTTGTTTTGTGGAATTTGGCAAGGAATGGTTCTGACCCAAACAACATTGCCTTGGTTTTTTTGGCATTAACCAGCAACAAGCTGTCAGTGATCCAACTGTGGGCAGTGCAATAGTTCTTAGTGAGAACAGAGGACAAGACGGGCAGTGATTTGTCACTGTGGTAAATAACAAGGACATTGGCGTAAAGGAGGGAGTTGCAGGAGATGCTATCATGGGAGGGGGTATTGACGGAAATGGTGAAAAGCAGGGGGCCAAGTATAGAGCCCCGTGGAACCCCAGTGGAGATGGGAAGGGCGGGAGAGGTGGCAGGGCCAATACTTATGAATTGGGAGCCCGGGAATCGGTAAGGTAGCTCTGGAACCAGAGTGTGGTTTCAACGGAGGAGCCGATCAGATTCAGTTTGGAGAGGAGGAGAGTATGATTTACCAAATCAAAAGCCTTTGACAGGTAGACAAACACAGCCCTGGTGGCAAGTCCTTGGTCCATGTTAGTAAGTGTATGGTCTGTAAAGAGGGCCAGGGCAATAGTGGTGCTGTGGTACCTGTGGAGGTCATGATGCTGGCAGCATAAGATATTATGTTTGGTGAGGTACTCAAATAGTTGTTGGTGCATCAGTTTTTCAAGGAGTTTACTGAGGTGGAGAAGAATCGATATTAGCCGGTAGTTGTTGGAGGAGAGGGGATCCCCAGTTTTGAAGATGGGAATTACTTTAGCAGTTTTCCATGTGAGAAGCATTGTGGAGGTTATCAGTGCAAGGTTAAGAATATAGGTGAGAGGTTTTGCTATTGCAGGGGACACAAGTTTGAGGAACACAGGGGAGAGGCCATCTGAACCAGGGCTACCCCTATTAGGAAGGCTATGGAGTAGTTTGAGAGTGTCCTTTTGAGAGATGACCTTGAAATAGAAATGGAGGGTGATGGGGGTGACATCAGGTGTGGGTGCAGAGACGGTGGGGGTGGAGGAAGTTCCTAGGTGCTGGGACTGGCTAGTGGCAGAATGGGCTGGGGGCCCAGCAGCACTAGGTATCATGGTGTAGGGATTGCAAGATGGGGAGATTACCTATGAGAGCAGACAGGTAAGTGAATTTAAGGTTAAAAGTGTTGGCAACCTCGTCGGGGTTTGTCAGGAGACCAAATGAAGAATTCAGGTGAACGATGGGACTACTGTCCTGAGGGGTGAGAAGGGAACTGATGGAGTTCCAGAACTTTCTGGGGTTACCAAAGTTATTCTTCTGTAAGCGTGTGTAGTAGTCCCATTTGAGGGTATAGGTCAGGTGTTTACAGTGATTATGCAAGAGCCGGTATTCATTCCACAGGGCGGAGGAAGGGGATAGTTTATGAGCAATCCATATGTGGTCCCACATTTTCATGAGGGAGAGGAGTTCCTTAGAGATCCAACAGGTACAACCACCGCAAACTCTCCTAGTGGTTACTGGGAAGCGGTGGTCCTGGAGGTCCAGGAGAATGCTAATAAAGTGAGTAACTGCAGTGGTTACATCTGAGTGTGCATGGAGGCCCTCCCAGTTCATGTTCCAAGCATCTTCATGCAGTGCTAATGTGTCAGGGTGGTTAAAATTATGGAATGACAGATGTTTGGTGGGGGCAGGGGGCTTTGGAAGTCCAGATGGCATAGGTAGGGGAGTGGTCACTTAATGAGTCTGATAGTGTGCCTACATGGAGAATATGGTCACCACAATTGGTCACCACCCAGTTGATTAGGGAGTGAGTAGAGGTTTGCTGATTCAGTTGGATGGGGAAGGTGAGTACTTGTACCAGGTTGTGCTGCCTGAGCAGGTTGGCAAAGTCTGGTTCTTGGTAACCTAGCCAGTTTAGGTTAAAGTCTCTGAAGAGGATAGTTTCCCTAGCCAGGAGAGGGATTCTAAACCTGAGAGTAAGATCTGGAGGCCAGCAGCGCCACCAGTTGGGGGGTTGTAACAGCAACCCAGGTATAGCTTCTTTGTTGAGCCCAGAGTGATTTCTGCAGTGAGCCAGTCACTGGGAGTGTTGTTATCTACACACAGAGTGATGGAGGCAGAGAGGAGGGTCACTAACAAGGATTGCAGCACCCCACCCTTCTTGTTGCCAGGTTGATCTTTACGCAGGAAGGTGTAACCGGCTGGTTGAAACATGGCATCAGTGTGCTGGGGTTTTAGCCAGGTCTCTGTGAGACAAAGCATGTGGTGTCGGTGCAGGGAAACCTGGGCTTCTAGATCAGGGAATTTGGCTGGGAAACTGCAGAGGTTCATATGGGCAAGTTTTAGTCCAGGAGCTCTAGCCCAGGTGACAGAGGTTGACGTGATTGGGGTATTGACCAGGCCAGGGTTAGATTCATTATCACCACCCATAAGGAGCAGGGAAAAAGTGGGTGATAAATGTAGATGGTGTCAAGTGATGGAGTCAAGAAATAGAGGGAGTGAAGAAATAGGCCAAGCAGGTGACGCTTATAGTTGGAGAGAAGCACGAGCGTGAAATGTCCGAGTGGGGTGCATACCCATCTTGGTTGGGGGGAGTGCTGGAATGGGGGTACTTGTAGGTTACGCTAAATTGCTTGCTGTTGACTTGATCAGAGGCTAGAATAGAAGCTCAGAAATCCACTGTAAGGAGGGTGCCTACAAGAGAGACAGCCACAAGGAGCAACATTGGGGGTTTCATAGTTAAAGCAGGTAGACTGGACAGAGCGCGGGATAGATTAGCACACTGTGAGCAACAGGTTTAACACGAGGTCTACGAGGATAAAATGGGAGAGTGGTGCCTTTAAGGAGGAAGGAATTTCATAGAGGAAGGGAACTGGTCTGGGGCGGCAGAGAGATAGGGAGGAGATTAGCACGAAAAATGCAGATTTAAAGAGTGCAGGGAGGGTGGTGGGCTAAAAATCAAGTCTGAGAGGTCCCAAAAGAAAGCACCCTAATTTGAAAATGAGAAGCAGAGGGTCTCAGCCTGGGTGTCCGAGCTAGCTATGGCACTGGGTTTACAGGCACACCAATGGAGAGCGGTGGTGTCCTGGGAAGAGAAAGCGTACCTTGTTGCTGGTGCCGCTCAGTGTTGCGGGGAGGGCAGTAGGCAAGACGCTGCTTCCCCAGAGGTCTTTCTGGGTGGGGGCTTCCAAATCTGAGGCTCCAGGAGATCTGAGGAGGGGGAGAGAGAAAAAGAGTGAGGGTTAAACAGGTGAGAAATACTGCAGGATAAAAGCTGCAATCATGGGGCAGGGAGTAGATAGAGAAGGAGAAAGAGATACTAGCAGGGGGTACGTAAGCCATGACAAGACAATCACTGGGAGGGATCCTGAGGGGACTGGGGGTGTCCATCAGTGAGAAGTGAGTAGAGGTTAGTGTGGGAGCTTGGGAGAAGGTAGAGGGGCAGAAGATCAATAGAGTAGGGAGCAGAGAGAAAAGTTAAGACAGGGAGGACTAGGAAGAAAAAGGCTAAAAGACAGCAGTTGTGCACACTTAGAATTAGGCAGTCAAGCAGAAATAGGCTAATATAAGCATCAGCAATAATAACTTAAGATTAGGTAGTCTGAGTGGAGACTTGACTATCAATTATGGCAGTAATAATCACTAACACAGGCAAACTAATTAGAGTTAGGTACTGTTGGTTCAGCAATAGTAATTGATTCAAAATTTAACAGTCCAAGCAGAAATAGCTATGTGTAAACTGCAGTAGTAGAACAATTAAATTAGCCAGAAATTAAACATAGGCAGACTAATCAGAATTAGGTACTGCTAGTTCAGCAGTAGTAATTAATTCAAAATTTGGCCGTCTAAGGATGGACAGCTATGTTGAAACTGCAGTAGTAGAACAATTAAATTAGTCAGAACTTAGCTGTAGTAGCAGACAATTAGATTAGCCAGCAATTAAGTAAATTCCAGATGCTGGATTTAACTGGCTGAACAATCCTTAGCTGCTGAAAATCTAGTCTGGAGAGGTCCCAAAAGAAAAGCACCACAATTTGAAAATGAGAAGCTGATGGTCTCAGCCTGGGTGCCCAAGCTAACTACAGCACCAGGTTTACAGGTGCACCAATACAGAGCAGTAGCTGGGACAGGCAACCAATGGAGGGCTTCCCGCTGGTGGATATCGGCCAATCCAGGGGTCCAATGGAGTCCCGGGAAGAGAAAGCATACCTTATTGCTGGTGTTACTCTGCGATGCAGGGAGAGCGGCAGGCAAGAAGACGCTTCCCCGGAGGTCCTTCTGGGCGGGGATGCCCGAATCAAAGACTCCAGTAGATCTTGTTGTTGCTGCCACTTCTCAATGTGGGGAGGGTGGCAGACAAGAAGCCGCTTCCCCAGAGGTACTTCTGGTCAGGGGCACCCAAATCAGAGGCTCCAGGAGATCTTATTGCTAGCACTGCTCAGCGATGTGGGGAGGTCAGCAGGCAAGAAGCCACTTCCCTGGAGGTCATTCTGGGTGGGAGCACCCAAATCAGAGGCTCCGTGAGATCTGAGCAGAGGGAGAGAAAAAGAGCGAGGGTTAAACAGATGAGAAATACTGCAGGACAAAAGCCAAAATTAGGGGGCAGGGAGTAGATGGAGAAAGAAAAAGCAATTATAGTAGGGGCTACTTAAGCCCTGATGAAACAATCACTGGCAATCTCTGGGAGGGATCCTGAGGGGACCGGGGGGGGGGCATCTGTCAGTGAGAAGCATGCAGAGGTTAGTGTGGGAGCTTGAGAGAAGGTAGAGGTGTAGAAGATCAGTAGAGTAGGGAGCAGAGAGTACAGTTAAGACGGAGGTCTAGGAAGAAAAAGGCTGAAAGACAACAGTTGTGCACACTTAGAATTAGGCAGTCAAGCAGAAATAGGCTAATATAAGCATCAGCAATAATAACTTAACATTAGGTAGTCTGAGCAGAGACTTGACTATCAATTATGGCAGTAATAATCACTAACACAGGCAAACTAATTAGAGTTAGGTACCGTTGGTTCAGCAATAGTAATTGATTCAAAATTCAACAGTCCAAGCAGAAATAGCTATGTTGAAACTGCAGTTGAACTATTAAATTAGCCAGAAATTAAACATAGGCAGACTAATCAGAATTAGGTACTGTTAGTTCAGCAGTAGTAATGAATTCAAAATTTGGCAGTCTAAGGATGGACAGCTATGTTGAAACTGCAGTAGTAGAACAATTAAATTAGTCAGAACTTAGCTGTAGTAGTAGACAATTAGATTAGCCAGCAATTAACTAAATTCCAGATGCTGGATTCAACTAGCTGAACAACCCTTAGGTGCCGAAAATCAAGTCTGGAGAGGTCCCAAAAGAAAATAACCACAATTTGAAAATGAGAAGCTGAGGGTCTCAGCCTGGGTGCCTGAGCTAGTTAGAGCACCTGGTTTGCAGGTGTACCAATAGGGAGCAGTAGCTGGAACAGGCAACCAATGGAGGGCTTCCCGCTGGTGGATATGGGCCAACCCTGGGGTCCGATGGAGTCCCAGAAAGAGAAAGCATACCTTGTTGCTGGTGTTACTCGGCAATGCAGGGAGGGTGGCAGGCAAGAAGCTGCTTCCCAGGAGGTCCTTCTGGGCAGGGGTGCCCAAACCAAAAGCTCCAGTAGATCTTGTTGTTGGTGCCACTTGGCGATGCAGGGAGGGTGGCAGGCAAGAAGCCGCTTCCCCAGAGGTCCTTCTGGTTGGGGGCACTCAAATCAGAGAGTCCAGGAGATCTTGTTGCTGGTGCCACTCGGCAATGTGATGAGGGTGGCAGGCAAGAAGCCACTTCCCTGTAGGTCTGTCTGGGTGGAGGTGCATGAATCAGAGGCTCCAGGAGATACATATTGTGTATGGGAGCCCATACATAACAAGGCTGTATTTACTGGCTACTTACTGTAACCCACCACAGGCAGGCATTTGATAACTCTGTAAACCACAAATGTGTCCTCATGCCGGCGGTCGGCTTGTGCTCCTCACCGAAAACCACCAGTGTAAGAGACATGCTTCTCGGTGGTACAAAACAAAGAAATGGCTGCAGCTCAAAGTAAACTGTCTGGGGAAGGGGATATAAAAAAAATGACAACTGCATCCTGTTTTGCCACTCCCAGTGAGGTGGAGATGCAAATGTATTGAGAACCAGGAAAAGAAAAAATTAATTTAAAAAAGCAAAAAGTGAGTGCCACTGTTCAGCAAATACCTAGAGGAAACGGGTGAGTCAGCAGATTTTATCACCCTCCCTATAGCACAGTTGGACACCTTACTAGCCAACCAGTAAGTAACCAGTAAATATAAAAAAAATGGGGAAGTGTAGTAATTCAGATTTTATGCACACCCTTGGTGTGTAATGCCCAGATAAACCCCCTCAGGCTTCACCCTCAGGATTTATGGGGCATCACACACCTCAAATGTGCATTAAATCCTCATAAACCACACTTTTTCATGAATTATTCTATATATATTCTTCACCCGAGTGGTTACAGTGACAACTGAGGACCTCGAGAGTGAAACGCGAGAGGTCCCACAATTGTCATGGTAACCACAAGGGCTGAAGATTGACCTTGTTGTGTATTTGGGCTCCCATACACTGTTCTATATAGTGCATGGTCCAAAACACAACAAGGGCTTCCTTTTTGCCATGAGAAAAATATTTCTAGTTACCCTGTAACAGAGAATCACAAAAACTATTCAGTCACTTACTTCATGTTAAGACTGTCATCCCTCCACTTTGATCTTCTTGCTACCTCCTGGAAAAGACAACTTTCAGATGCAGTAATTTTCTCCTTCCCCCCAACCCACACACACCGTCCTCGGAATGTGGAAGTTCCCTACTTACTGGCTGCTCTCATTAGACCTCCCACTTCACGCTGAGGCCGTCATCATTTTCAGCACTTCTCCGCCCTCCCCCTGCCAACTACCACCTGTCCCCTACTCAGCTAGTTATCAGATGATGATTTTAATAAAAGATAGAGTGTTAGCCACTAATAAATAAAGCACTGCTGTTGGTGTATTATTTAATGTAAGGTAACGACTTAAAAAAATGCTAGATATGAGTGTTCTGGTCAGTTTGTTGTGAACTACAGTTCTAGGCTGATTGTGTATTGGGTTTGCGATCAATGCTGTGTTACGTCCATAGTGCTGCAGAATGAAAAATCATTCTGCTGCATTACGGACGTCACTACTGCAGCAGAACCACATTTTTCATTGAACTGATTTCAGTGCATAACTACATTCTAGCATACATTATATATAGTTTCTAATAAGCAGTATCCTTACAAAATTGGGCAGGGGAGGATATTGTCACACACAGTATATGAACCCTAAGACTAAGACCTGGATTCATCTTTAAAGCACCACCTGCAAGACTCTGCAGCCAAGGACACATCAGCGGAGCTCTAGACAACAAGCCTATAGTGTCTCGTAAGGGTGAGCATTGGGTCTGATTACCCAAAGACACCTCCCCGACACCTCTCAGTGTCTGCAGGGTGGAGATGGGGTCTTACGATTGAAAATCCTAATACCACATTTCCCTGCTTTTGTTGCTTTAGTAACAACCCTAACTAACACCCAAAAAAACTTGATTAATGCTCTAGTTAGGGTTAAAGCCCTAACTGGGGCGGCAGAGGCCCTGGGGACTCCAGGGCTTAGCAGAGCACTGCAGCTCTGTTTGTGGAGATAGGAACAGGGGGCAACAGGGTGCATTGGCCCTGACTGTGGGAGTGTGGGACAGAGCAAAGAAGGGTGCAGCAGCCTCAGCTAAGAGGCAGGAGACAGGGACATCAGGATGCCGTACAGTATTTCTAGTTATACACATGCATGATGTATTTTCACACAGAAACCCTCAAAGAACTGAACTTTGCTAGTTCATACAGTACATGTTCCTGAAATAGCAAAGTGTGGTAGACACCTGTTTGTCAATCTGTCATAAAAACAATAATGTTCTTACATGAACCTATTTATGGAGGCTACATCAAAGACACACTACTTCCATGAATTAACAAAATTTAGATTTATTTTATATCTATTAAACAACCCTGTTATATAGCCAGAAAACAATGTAGAGTTTTGACGAGAAAGAACTGACAGCTGTGATACAGACAAGGTGATTTCTTACAAACATCCATTCATACCACTTTAAATTCAGCACTGAAACTCAAATGATCAACTTTTTATGAGAACAGAATGATAGATTTTAAGCTAATATATCTAAACACAAACCAGGTGGGTTACAAACAAATTTGGAGTGAAAGCAATTAGCTCTACAGACTGTTCTGGTTGGGAAGTGCAACAGCTTCTTCAGTCAATCAGGGACGTAAAGAGCTAGTGGAGTCAAAAGTGGCAGACAGGAAAATAATACAAATTTTAAGTAGTAGTCAGTTATAACTTTTTATTTCTGAAGTATTTTTTTTTTCCTTTTGCTCATCAGAAAGTATTCTATGTGATAATATTGTGCTGCATGTGTGGAGCAGCTTTTATCCTGGCAGCTGACATCTCTAACTGTACTGCCCCATACTACATCATCAGCATTGTGATACTGACAGTGACATCACAGGTGAATGACCTGGCAGCCACTCACTCACTTGCTGTTCCTAAGTAGCAGTGATGTCACAGTCAGTAAGGTCACAATGCTGATGATGTAGAGTGGGGCAGAAGTGCAAGATATGTCAGCTGCCAGGCTAAGAGCTGTTCCACACATCACACCTACTAACATCAGGTAAACAATCTTCTAATTAAACAAAGGGAAAAGAAAAAGTATTGTTGAAGCCACTTAATTGGGATGTGCTTAATGGGGATGTTTGCTTTAAGGGGACGATTCCCTAGGCACCAATTAAGTGGCTATGTAACTGAATGGAAGTATCACACCTTTAAAGGGGACATAGGAATCCCTTTAATGGAGATGATTTTGAGGCTGTTTCCTCCGCTGTCCTCTCATTATCTGTCATTATCACCTGCTAAGACACTTGATATTTCACACCTAATCAGGTGTGGCTAATCAAATTTAATCAGTACATACTGCATAAAAAGAGTCACAAACTGTTTATCCACATAGGATGTGTCTCTTGCTGCTACCTGTGCACATTTATCTGTCCTGATGGAGTCCAAATGAGTGGCTCTTCCCTTGGCAGACAAAGTGAAGGTTATAGAAGTGCTGCAGGAGCCGGGTGCATTATTGTCCAAGGTAGCAAAACTCTGTACTGTTTATAAATACTTTTTAACATTTTTTTTCTCAATAAAATAAAGTAATATTACCTAACTTGAGAGATACAGCTCAAAATCACAAAACAGCTGAAATAAGTAAGTCCTGTTTTAGTGTTAATGTACGTCTCTGTTTGTTCCTGATGTTCATTTGCTCTGTTTGTCTCTGTATGTTGCGTTTTTTTGATCTTCCCATCCACAGAGGCATCCCCTTTAAGAGGCTTCAAATATACTGTACCTCTGATATAAAAGGTAATGGTGGGCTTCTTTGAAAATCTAATATTAGTTTTAGGCAGTACATTAGCTCTTTAACTGCTGAAGCAGCAGGCTAGACTAAAATTATGTCATCACTCTGCAGGCCTAATAAATAGGGACAGAAAAATCTTTACTGTTTTTAGTTACTGTAGAGCACATTAACAAGGGCTGATTTAAATAAAACCACAAAACCAAACAGCATGATATTTTCAAGAAACACCAATCACGACACAGTGACTTGAATTAATGTGAATTCAAGCTTTGGACAAAACAGTTCCTTTGGTCTTTATATGTTTTTTAAATCCGTCATTCCTTGATGGTTCCTTGGCTTCTGCCACAGCAGGTGTTTCTTCCTCTTAGCCTTTTTATGTATTTTTTTGTAGATTCTTTGTTGTTTTTTTATCTTTTTTCCCCTGCCTGACCTGAAACTAAAGATTTATTTAGTTTCCAGATGATGCTGGACTAATTGCTGCAAAATCAATAACGTGATCTCACAGTCTGAGCTGCACACTCGAAGTAAGTCCCTGACTGAACTGCACTGGGTCATAGAAAATATGCAGTCCTACCCAGAGATCTGTACCATGTAGTACCTGTAACTCTCTCAACACTGATACCATGTGGTACAGAACTATGCCTATCCCTCCATCTGCCTGAACCATCCATCCTCCCTGGAGCCTGGAAGATGCCAGCCATGCCTCCAAGAGGAGTTCCTCAGAGTCCATTCCTGTGCACAGAGACTGCACTGCCATGCTCCCAAGAGGCATTCTGTAGATGTCAGGGGAGAGTCTGCTGCATCGTGACCAGATGGTAGGGATTACAAGAGCAACAGAATTATGCATTATGCAGGTTAGCAGGAGGAAAAGGAAGAGAAGGACATTATGGTTTCCAAGAAAGTAGTGGAGAAAGTGAAAGCCAAAAAGATCACAGTCAGGCAATACAAAAAGACAGGGGATGGGAAAGAAAGGGATAGGAAGAAGTACCAGGAGAAGCAAAGGGAGGCAGTGAGATAAGCAGGGAAGCCAAAGCTCAGACAGAAGAGCACATCGCAAAATCAGTGGGTAGAGGGGACAAAACATTTTACAGGTCCATAAGGGAAAAAAGAAGGGCAAAGGAAGGGATAATGAGACTGAAGGGGGAGGACGGGGGTCGTATGGAGGATGACAACAGTAAACCTGACATACTTAACAGATACTTCTGCTCAGTCTTTACTGAGGAAGAGGAGGGAAATGGGTCTGAAGGGAGTACGGGTTGGGGGGGACAGTGCAGAAATGGAAACAAGTCTCTTTACACAGGAAAGGGTCCTAAAGGAACTGGAAGTAATAAGAGTTGATAAAGCAATGGGGCCAGATGGGGGTGCACCCCAGGGTCCTAAAGGAACTAAGAGAGGTTGTGGCTGAACCTCTGGCAATCCTGTTTAGCTGATCACTGGAAACAGAAGAGGTACCCAAAGACTGGAGGACAGCAGATGTAGTCCCCTTATACAAATGCGGGAACAAAGAGGAAGCAGGGAACTACAGACCAGTCAGCCTAACCTCAGTAGTGGGGAAGATCATGGAAGCACTACTGAAGGAGAGATTGGTGGAACATCTTGTTGCCAACAGACTACAGGACCCAAGGAAGCATGGTTTCGCTGGGAGGAGGTCATGCCAGACCAACCTCATTGAATTTTTCGACTGGGTGACAAGGGAGGTGGATCAATGGAGGGCAGTGGACATAGCCTATCTGGACTCCGGCAAGGCCTTTGACACTGTGCCACATAGAAGGCTATTAAATGAACTGGGGAATATGGTAGTGGGCAGGACAGTAGTGCAGAGGGTAGGTAATTGGCTGGGAGGCAGGACACAGAGGGTGGTGGTAAATGGCTGTCACTCCACAGAGGGAAGAGTGACCAGTGGCGTACCACAGGGATCAATGCTGGGACTGGTTCTATTCAACATCTTTATCAGCGACATTGTGCAGAACCCAGAAGGCAGAATTTCCCTGTTTGCTGATGACACAAAGCTCTGTAACAGAGTGGACATGCCAGAGGGTGTAGACAGAATGAGGAGGAACCTGCCGAAGTTTGAAGAATGGTCATGGGTTTGGCAGTTGAAATTCAACCCAAAGGAGTGCAAGATAATGCATATGTGGCACAAAAACCCTGGAACAACATATCAGTTGGGGGGTGAGGATATAGCATGCACCAAGCAGGAAAGGGGCCATGGGATTATCATCTCTGATGACCTCAAGGTAGGAAAGTAGTGAGACAAGGCAGCAGGTAAAGCAAATAGGATGCTGGGATGCACAGGTAGGGGCATCACCAGCAGGAAAAGGGAAGTCGTAATTCCACTATACAAGACACTAGTAAGGCCCTACCTGGAGTACAGTGTACAGTTCTGGAGACCTTACCTACATAATGACACAGGCAGGGTGGGGAAGGTTCAGAGGAGGGCAACAAAGATGGTACAGGGATTGCATCACAAGTCCTATGAGGACAGGCTGAAGGACTTGAATATGTACTCCCTGGAAGAGAGGAGGGAGGGAGAGAGGGGCTATGATAGAAACATACAAGTACCTTACAGGGAGGAACAGGGTGCAGGAAAACACTATTTTACTCTGAAAAAGATCTTCCAGGACTAGAGGGCATGGGATGAAGTTGGAGGGAGGGCAGTTCAGAGGAAATGTGAGAAAGAATTTCTTCACAGAAAGGGTGGTGGACAAGTGGAACACCCTGCCAGAGGAAGTGGTGGGGGCTGAAACAATCATGTGATTTAAGAATGCATGGGATAGACATAAGGGAATCCTAGAGGACAGGGGTAAGGGATGACTGACTTCTAGAAAAACATAAAGGGAACTTACAAGCTCAAATGGGCAGACTGGGTGGGCCATAGGCTCTTATCTGCCAACAGTGTCTATATATCTATGTACCAAAATTAATCAATTACCCATTTTTGCTTTTGTCTAAGAGGCCAATCACGTCAACTGCAATTCTCTCAAAATGCACATCTATCATGGGTAGGGGTGTCATGGGCACCTTGTCTTTTTAGTAACTGGGGTTACTTTCTGACATTCAGCACAAGAACTACAATAGGTAGCAACATCCTTATGAATCCCAGGCAAGTAAAATCTGTACAACAATCTGGTAAAGGTGTGGTCCCTCTCCAAAACAAAATCACAACCAGTTATTCATTTAGTTTCAGCATTTCCATGTATGAATCCCATAAGTCCATCAGTCTTTTATTGCCACTATTTTTTAAGTCATCTTTTTTCTTTCCTGGACTTCCAGATCCTGGAACTGGGCTCAAACAAGTCTGAATCAAAGCTACCAAAAGGAAAAGAGTCCCCAATATCTGAGATTTTCTTAGCCTGTGCTCTTGTTATCGCAATTGCTGATACAACAGGATTTATTCCCTCTGTGACTAACTTTGATAATCCACTACAAAATTCATATGTTGGACTGACAGGAGGAAGCATCCATAGTAATGGCCAGGGTGGATGTGAGGGTCCTCCAGAATGGAGATCCCAAGTAGGGAAGAAGAGAACCCCAGAGGAAAAAGGAAGCAACTTCTGGTGTGGGATTCGACTGTAAGGAGGATAGGTCTGGGAATAGCAAAGGGTGGTGAGAGGGAAGTTAGGTGCCTATGTGGCACCACGGCCTGCAGGGATGGGAAGTGGATCAAGAGGGGAGTGCAAGGAGTTGGAGAGGGGTCTTGGACAGGTAGCACACTTAGTGGCTTTCATTGAGATGCTGCCTGTCTATGACAGAGAGGAGAGAGATCTCTGCACCTAGACCTTCAGCTCATGGTTGAAGGGATAGTGAAGAGAGGGGGTTCAGCTACAGTAGGCACTGGGGAACCACCAGGACAGATAAGGGCCTTTACAGGGGTGATAGACATGCATTCACCTGGGAGGGGAACCACAGTCCTCAGTGGCTGGTTTAGATGTTACTTTGATGAATATTTAAACTAGTCAAGGGGGGTTCCATGTCATAACGGTGATCACCAAATAGTGGTTGCTGTTACAGTGAGTGTACATCACTGAAAAACCAAAATGGTGATGTACACTCCCAGTGAGGCAACACTGGTGAAAACAAATGTATTTGTGCTTCAACCCCCACATCCCTTACTATGGATTCTCGACTCATGGTGGTGTATGTCAGAAGAGGGAGAAACTTGTTAAAAAAATGTTTACTCCTGCATATAAACAACAGAAACTGTACCTCCCAGCTCCCAAACCCTGCACCCTCCCCAATTTAGCCAGCCACCCTCACCACTACACCACACAGCCAGCTTAATACCCCCATGCCACACTACCTCCCACATACCTTCCCTATCATTCCTCCTCTCCCATCCTTCCTACTGTTCTTCCATTCACCCTGCTGTTCTCCCCTCACTACTCTTTCAGGGTAGGTCACACAATGGGCGCTGATTCTGAGTCGCTCATATCTGAGTCACTCAATTTCAGTCGCCCTTTTCACAGGATACCAGTCGGGGGGGTTGCAGAAGAAATTGGGAAGGCAGTGACTCCTCAGACTGAAGTTGAAAGTAGGGTGAACCCGATAGGAACAGAATCCCCCATGATGGAAATTAATAAAGGAAGCAGGGTGGTACAAATGAAGGGAGCTGGGAATGGAAGTATTAAAAAGACAGGGGGAAAGGAGAGAGGGCAAAAAGGTAAGAAAGGGGGTAACAAGCAGAATGGTAACAAAATCTGGAAGGCCATGTGTGCAAATGCTAGAGGTCTAGGAAATAAGATTCCAGACCAAGAGCCATTATGGCAGCAGGTGACCTGGATTTTCTCGCCAGAGTTATGGTGCACTTAAAACCATGACTGGAACATGTCCATGCCAGACTATATTCTGTTCAGGAGGGGCAGGGTGTTAAGGAAAGGAGGAGGTGTGGCATTTTATGAGAGGGAAGGCATAAAAGCAATGCTTACACAGGGAATATGGGGGGAGCAGAGGTATTGTGGGTCACCCTAGAGATGGGGAATGGAGCATCTGTTAGAACTGGTGTGATCTACAGACTTTCAGCACAGGGGGAGGAGTTAGATAAAGTATTGGTGGAAGCTATTGGCAAGATGGCAGAAAAGAGGAAGTGCTAGTGGTGGGGGACTTCAGTCTGCTGGACGTAGATTGGTACTTCCCAGCTATGGCTTCAGCTAGTAGCAGGAACATCCTGAACTCTCTGCAGAGAGCATTCCTCAGGCAACTAATCAGTGAACCCATTTGTGATTTGGCAATACTGGACCTCGTACTCAGTAACAGGGGCAGTGTTGCAGATCTCAAGGTTGGATGCCACCTGGGGGACAGTGATCACCTTACAGTGTAGTTCAATATAAGGATGACTGCAGAATTGAACCACACAAGGGTGAGGGTCCTGGACTTCACAAAGGCAGATTTTAAAAAGAGAAGAGAATGTCTCAGGGACATCCTGGTGGGGGGATGACCTGGGGGGGGGTGACCTTGGTGTGTTGAAGGAACAGTGGTCGAAGCCAAAAAGGGCCATAGGGAAGGCGACAAACAAGCAAGTGAGCAAAAGTAAGAGGAAAAAGAGACTGCTATGGTTCTTGAAAGAGGTGGAAGAAAAGGTAAAGGCTACGAGTGTAGCACTCAGAAGGTATAAGGAAACACAGAGGGAAGAGGATAGGGAAGTGAATGAAGTGAAACGGGGGGAGCAGAAAGAGCTGAGAGGAACACAAAGGCACAAAGTGAAGAGAGACAATAGCCCAGGCAGTGACAAATGGGAACAAGTCATTTTTTAGGTGTGTAAGTGAAAGGAGGAAGACCAATGGAGTAATCATAAAAAGGGAAGGAGGGGACTGTTCAGAGGGGGACTAGGAAAATGCAAACATCCTGAACAAATACTTTTGTTCAGTGTTCACAGAAGAAGGAGAATGGGATGGTCCACAAAAGAATAACAGGAGCAGGGAGGTGGACATTAGTCTGGTCTCAGAGGAGAGTCTCCTGAAGGGACCTATGAATCTGAAAATGGATAAAACAATGGGACCAGATGGGGTGCATCCAGAGATATTGAGGAAACTCAGGGATGTACTGCAGCACCTCTGACAGTTCTATTTTACAGCTAATTGGAAACAGGAGTGGTTCTGGAGGATTTTGAGGAGGGCAGATATAGTCCCACTTCACAATAACTAAATAAATAAATAAACAAAAGTGGTAGCAGGGAAGAGGCTGGCAATTTTAGGCCAGTCAGCCTGACATCAGTGGTGCTAAAGTTAACGGAATCACTGCTGAAGGAAAGGATTGTGAAATATCTTGAATCCAATGGGTTGCAAGACCAAAGGCAGCAAGGATTCATGGGGTGGGGTAACGGGGGCGAGTGGGGAGGTCATGTCAAATGAATCTGTTTGTTATTCTTTGACTGAGTGACTAAGGAATTAGACCAAGGGAGAGCAGTGGACATGACCTACGCAGATTTCAGTAAGGCTTTCGACACCGTCCCACACAGAAGACTAGTAAGCAAGCTGTATAGCTTAGGAATGGGTCCCAAGGTGGTAAACTGAGTAAGAAATTGGGTAAAGGATAGGCAATAGAGGGTGGTGGGTAACAGGAAGGGAGGGTGACCAGCAGGGTGCTCAGGGATCAGTGCTGGGCCTGGTCCTCTTTAATGTCTTTATTAGTGACACTGCAAAGGAGCTGGAAGGGAAGGTCTGCCACTTTGCCAGTGACATCAAAATCTGCAATTGGGTGGACACTCTAGTGGGGTGGAAAGGATGAGCAAAGACCTGAAAAATCTTGAAGAATGGTCAAGGGTATGGCAGCTGAGTTTCAGTGCAAACAAGTGCAAAGTAATGCACTTGGGGCATAGAAAACCAGGGGCAGGGTACAAAATGGGAGGAGTGGTACTGATGATCACCAAGCAGGAAAGAGACCTGGGAGTGATCATATAAGATGACCTAAAGGTGGCCAGGCAGTGCAACAAGGCAGTTGGGAGGGCAAGTGGGATATACTGGGGTGCATAGGGTGGGGTATCACCAGCAGAAAGAGGGAGATGGTATTGCCTCTCTGTAGACTGCTAGTAAGACCCAACCTAGAGTACTGAGTCCAGTTCTGCAGACCACACCTCTGGAAGGACATTGAGTGGAGGCAGTCCAGAGGAGGGCAACTAAACTGGTGCAGGGTCTGTATCAGAAGGCCTACAAGTAGAGACTTAAGGATTTAAATATGATCCCTTACGCAGATATTTAATATATTTTATATGTAGGCAGCTACAGCAAAAATATTTTAAAAAATCTATGTACGAATCCCACAATGACAGCCCCTACTTGGGACAAAGAAATGAAACTGACCCAGTGCTCAAAGAATATTTCAGCACACTCTCCTACATACCTGAATGGATTCTTTCCTCCATCTATACAAGATGCAGGGTTTAAGCAGTAGTATAATAAAGGTCTGTGCGAAGTTAATTATGCTTTTAATAACAAAATTTGGTCAACACAGCAACAAAAAACCATTCACATCATTCATGGAGACCATGGAGCTCATGTGGGAAAGTTGGAAACAGAAAATTGATGGCAGATAAGAACCACTAGCCCCATCTAGTCTTCCTTTTTTCCTTATCTGTAACAGCGGTTGATGACCCTATTTGGCCATTAGTGTAGCCTCTCCTTCCCACTTCTAGGGTTCCTTTATGTCTATGCCAAGCATGCTTGAATCCCTCTACTGAGCTTGCTTCCACCACCTCTTGGGGCAGGCCATTCCATGTATCCAACTCCCTGTCAGTGAAGAAGAATAACTTCCTTATATTTCCTTTATCCCCCCCCCCCATGTTATATTGTGCCCCCTTGTTATTGTACCCGTTCTATACTGAAATATGTCACCCACTTATACCTTATTTATGCCTTTATGATACTTAAAGGTCTCTATCATATCTCCACTTTATCTTTGCTCCTCCAGCGAATACATACTGAGGTCCCTCAATGTCTCCTCATATGTCTTGTGGTGCAAGCCCTGTACCATCTCAGTTGCCCATCACTGAACCACATCCACACTGTCTACACATTTACAAAGACATGGCTACAGAACTGAACAAGGTATTCCAGATGAGACCTCACCAGCATTCTGTACAGTGGCATCATCATCTCCCTTCTTCTGCTCATGATACCTTCCGGTGCACCCAGTATGCCACTGATTCTCCCTATAGCCTTTGTGCATTGTTTGCCACTGTTAGGTCATCCAAGATGGTAATCCCCAAGTATCTTTCTTCCCTAGTGACTGCCAGCAATCCCCCACCCACCCCCATCCTGTAGCTCTCTGCAGGGTTTCTGCACTCCAGGTGCATGACTTAACACTTCTTCACATTGAATCTCAGTTGCCACACTTTGAACCATTTTTCCAGCTTTTCTAGGTACCTCCGCATTTTCTCCACCCCATCTGGAGTGTCTACCCTATTGCAAATCTTGGTGTCATATGCTAAGAGCCCTTTCCTTCCAGCCCATCTGCAATGTCACTAATGAAGACATTGAAAAGAACTGGCCCAGGACTGCTCACTGAGATACCCCACTGATCACCTCCCTTTCCTTGGACTGGATATCATTAACCACCAGCTTCTGCTTCCTATCCCTCAGCCAGTTCCTAACCCAGTTCCTGTGACAAAGTTCTCCTTGAAAATGGAGCTCATGGCAGAGAAGTGTTCCATGTCCAAGATGTCCACTGGAGTTTGCATATCTGCACTGACTCCAGAGATCCATTGCAATCAGAATCACGAGGTGGCATAATACACTGTCTGTGAATAAAATTGTTCACCCTGTATTTTTATAGTGTATAGTATTTTTTTATTCATTTGTTAACCGGGTTGCTGCACTGGTCCAAAGACCTTTTTCAGGCGTGACCTGGACCAGAGACTGGCACAATCAATGGTAAAATACAATGAACAGCAGCAGGAATCACACATAAGCAAGTACAGAATCCAGTACAGTCAGGCAACATACAGAGGTGGACAATAATACAAGCACAAGGAAAGAAGATACAACAAACAAGGTGGGCATTATACAGGATAAATACATAAATACAGACATAGACAATGTCCAGCAATAGGTCATGTTACAGTTATGTGAAATATACAGTGTTACAGTTATGTGGTATGTGTACACAGCAGCTCTTTGACTTTCAGAATGAAACTGTCATATGCAGTCTCTAGAGGGTCCATAATGCTGTTGTACCACAGAAGGGTACAATCACATTCAATGACCTTTGAAGTGTGGTACAACAACATTTTGAAAGGGATGGAATTATATGCAGAGCAATTCTTTGTTATACACTGTATATCAGTTCTTGGTAGCTGAGGATGTGTTTCCTCACCTAGACAGCCTGTTTCCCCTACCTACTGTGGTGCAACAGACCCTACTTATTTGCTGGCTTTATTATCATTTCCACTGCATCAATGTTCTATTATGCATATCTTACGCATTCATGAATGCCAGTGTCATTTCTGATCATACCACCTCTGCTTTGAGGATGTTCAGTGCATTCACCGCCCTATTAGAGAAGAAGGACTTTTGCACGTTTTGCCTAGGTCTGCCCTCCCCCAGCTTCATATCATGACCCCTTGTTCTTGGACACCTTTTAATCTGAGTATGCTTCCCTCTTGAACCTTACTTATACCCATGAGGTATTTGAAAGTCCCTATCTTTTCATATCATACCGTATCGTACTCATAGTTACCTCTAGAGTGTATATAATGAGATACTTTAGTCTCTGGTCATAATTATTTTATAATAACTGGTCAGCAATTTTTTACATAGGCTGACAGAGTTATAATTAGCCATTATAACCCACAGGTTATAATGGCAAGTATGCGTTGAGTCCCTCAAAAAACAGTCACTCCCTGATTGGCTGTTGCTCTACTACTGGGCGGGGTAAACAGTTTCAGAAACATGGTGGCTCCTTATCCCGCATATCGAGGAGCCGCCAGACCAAGAGTCATCATTGGTTTCTTTTTTTTAACCAGATCAACATCTACAAATGAAAAAAATCTGTCTGGTTGACCCTGTCATTCAGAACCCACAGTGGACAACAACTACCAGCGGGAACAAGGAATGGATCAGAGGCTGAAATGCCTGAGTTATGCCCAATTGCGACTGCAATCCAAATGCCCAGCTCTGCAAGTCTGCAAGTGAAAAAATAAATGCCAGATTAAATAAAAAAAGCTTTACAAGAAAAAAAAAGCAAAGGAGACAAAGGTAGATTGTGTGCGTGTGTGTGTGTGTGTGTGTGTGTGTGTATGTGTGTGCATTTGTGACTGACACATGAGTGAAACACAGCAATACCAAATGCACTTTGACAAAAAAAATTGCTGATCAGCAATTATAAAAAATAAAAGATGGGGAAGTTTCCTACTCAAATGCAATGGTCGCTCTTGGTGTAGGATGCTTTAATAACCCTTTCAGGCTTCGCTCTCAGGGTTTATGTAGCATCCCACAACTCACACGACCATTAAATTCTCATAATGCACATTTCCCCATCCATTATTCTATATGTTACAGTCACTGCACCATTTTTTTAATCATAAAAGATTTTGTAATGATTTTAATGGAGCATACATGAAGCAGTGATGACTTGGCATCAAATGCAGTAGGTAACAGTTGTATACTTAACTTTTGCTTACAGGATACACTGCTTACAAATATAGGCATGCGCTGAAGTAGTCTAATATTAAGTAGAAATCTACATTGGGATGATTGATCCCTTTCTATATTAACTATAATAAGTAAAAATATCAACCATTGCATGGTGATCCATACCCTCTAGCCCTGAGCCGATAAAGGAGTATGCAGCCTGGGTATACATCAGCCTGGAAGCAGTGTGGGCTCATCTTGTTGAACCTTTACAGAAGGGAACTGAGCAAAATCCTGATAATTTTTAGCCATTGCTGACCCATCTGGCTGGGGGGGGCATGCTGAACCTGTATTATTAAGAGTGCCCCTTTCTAAGATCTTTCAGCCTATAAGGACTGAAGTGAACCAGTTCAGGTGGAAGCTTAAACTGGAGTAAGAGTGTTGTCTAGGTCAGGAGGGTGGGATGCCAGGTGGTGGGGTGGGGGAAGAACATAGGTGTCATCTAAGATAAAGGCACCATTTCTTGTTGTAAACCTGTGTGTGGTTGGCGGTAGTGTATGCCAACTATTCAAAATGCACTAATTAAGCCACTGTCATATGCCATGTAAGAAGAAAGGGAGGTAGATTCTGGTACTACCTCATTAGGATAGCCCTTTTGGCTTCCAGTAGCACCACAACAAGCCATTTTTTGGATTGGTTGGAACAGTTTGACACCTTTGAGGTATTGCCCAAGAGGCTAAGGGCTGGGGCAGTACAGCCTTTTATTTGCAGGATCTTGGAGCAGTCCAAAATTGCTCCTGTCCAGAAGGGCACCAGTATGGGACACTGCCATAGTATGTGCAGCAGATTGGCCTGTGGGGTCTGCCACCTCCAGCATGTGGAATGGGGGTTGAGTCCCATCTTTTGGAGTGTGTCTGAGGTACGGTACTATCCCAGCAGTACCTTAAGGTGTATAAACTGGCTCCTAGAGTCCCTGTAGACCAGGGAGGCATCCTTGAGGTATTGCCATCCTTCAGTGTCTGTTATCTTTATTTAGGTCCTGCTCCCATTGTACCTTACAGTTAATTGTGGTATCGGGTAGAGAGTCCCTAAGCATACTATACATCTTACCAGCAGTGCCCTTTACTTTGCCTTGTTTATGCATGGTGGTTGGCTATTTCCACCCATCTCCCATAGGTGCTGTGGCTCTGAGAGTCTTGGATGCATTTCTGATCTGGAGAAATCTCCAGAAGTCTGTTTTGGGTAGCAGATACTGTGCCTGCCTTTACAAGAAGGACATCATGGCTTCATAGTCCCATGCATAAAGATCTACTATTGTACAGATGCCTGCCTGCTGCCAAGAGTACCAATTGATGTTTTTTCCCCCACTAGCACATCTGGGTTGTACCATAAGGGGCTGTATTGTGTAGGTTGTGCCCATAATGGGGCTGGACATTGAATAAGATGTTTGCACCAGTGCCAGGCTTCTCTTGTCTCTCGGATAACAGGAGGAAGGTGGCCCTTTGGGTGTCCCCCTTTGCTCAATAGGTTCCCCAGCCATTTGGATTCTGATTGGTCCATTTCCAGATTCACCCATACAGGGGTATTTGGGGTTTTAGGGAGAAACCATCTTATTGCTTGTGCAGCCCTATATGCTAGTAAATATCCCTGCAGCCAGGGGAACCCCATTCCCCCCAGACCAGTGCACCCGTAAGCTAGTTTTTCCAAATCTTTGGAGCTTTGTCTTACCAGACGAACCCTGCTGTCAGCTTGTTGGTTTTCAAAAGTGTGTTTGGTTGAGTAGGGGTTGCTAGGTTGCACATGAAGTATGCTATCTTAGGCAGCATGAACATGTCTACAGCATCTGTCCTGCCTTTCAGGGATAGGTGTACCTTAGTCCATCTTAGTATTTCCGCTCAGATAGAGGCTGTGATGAGTGTATAGTCTGCCTCAACCAAGTTCCTCCATAGTGTGGTGATGTTTACCCCCAAATATGTAAAACCTTGGGGTGCCAATATCACTGGAGTGCCATGTAGGCATTCCCTCGTGCAGGGCAAGCTTAGTGGCAACAGCATGCCATTATACCATTTTAGTTGTCCTCCACTAGACTACCTGTAACCTGTGCATGTCCATTTGGAGATATGGTCTCCAGAACTGGACACACTACACTAGTTGAGGATTCATCAATTACCTAATTTTACAGTGATATAAACACTTCATACTTCTTGTTGGTGATACCTGTGCACAGCAACATCCCACTGGCGCTCCCATCTGCTGGGTCACACTGCTTGGCTTCTTTTAGGTCATGAGAAATGTCAGTCCCCAGTTTTCTTTCCTCTATTGTGCTCACCATTGCAGTACTCCCCTTCTTGTACCCCCCCCCCCATTTTCTATGCACCAAGTACTGTACTTGATTTCTCATTTATTCACAATGAATGTATGGTGTTTTGTAGAGTGTTGTTCTGTGTAGAATTCCATGCCTTTTAATATGCTGTTGTACCACAGTTCAAAGGTCATGAAACGTGATTGAACCCTTTTTGTGTTACAACATCTTTCTGAAAGCTAGAGATTGCACACCTTAATTTCATTCTGAAAGCAACATAACTGCCACATGCACATTTAACTCAGTACTATATACATTCAATAAAATACAGGATGAGCAACTTCATTCACAACCAGTGTGTTCTGCCAACTCAGGGTTCTTATACCCACTGACATCTCAAGCTTCACTTTCGAGGCTAGAGGGAATCAGAACCCATCTATTGTAGAACACACTGGCTGTGCATAGTTGCCCATCAATTATTCTCTATTTAATGACACACACTGGACGACTCCTCAAGCTTAAGTAGTTCTGTCTTCATTCTTCCATTCAGTTTTCCACCTCTGTAGTGTCTACCCTGTGGTAGATCTTTGTCTCAACCATAAAAAAAACGTATCTTACATTCTAACCCCTCTTTATTATCACCAGTGATGTCAATAAAGAGTATAGGTTAAAGTACTGATCCATGTGGTGCACCACTGGTCACTCCCCCAACATCAGGTGAACGCCATTTCCAACCACCCACTGATGCCAACTCCCCAACAAATTCTCTACCCAGTTTAACATTTTAGTACCCACACCCAGGCTACCCAGCTTCTTTGCTATTTTGCTATGTGGAAAGGATATCCCTCATCACCCCCTCAAAGAAAACTAATAGATTACTTTGATATCAGCTCCCCCATCCCCCCATGTGAATCCATGCAGCCACAGATGCTGTAAGCCACAGGATTCAAAATATTCCACAATCCTTTCCCTCAACAGTGTCTCCATTACTTTCACCTCCACCAAATCCAGGCTGATGGCCCGTAGTTGTCAGCTTACTGCCTGCTGCAAGCCTCCTCCCTGCTTCCACCTTTGTACAAAAGACCCCTTGGTGAGGGTACAGCTCTGCAACAGTGCTAGCTCACTTGTTACCTGATGCTGCAAGCATTATTCAGGGAGACAGTGGTGCAGAACACTGCAAATGTGATGAAGAATGCACTTAAATATAGAGTCCCTTACAATGGGCCACTTTTGTCACATTCACGTGGCACAGTAACCTAGATCAGACTTCCTGGCTTTGAACATCTAGATTATTTTATGCTCTAACACAGTACCTCACCACAATATCTAACTGATATTCCCATATATACTGATTTAATGTGAAAACATTTTTTTTCCTGACATGTTATAGATTGCAGTATGATATTGTTAGACCTCCCCAACAAAGTCTGAACAAATGTCCAAGCGGTGTACCACACTTTCAATAAAAAATACTTTCTATCGTCACCCATTAAGTTGCACACTTTCAGCATAATTGTAAGTCCTCTTTTGGTTGCGTGTCTACACACACACACACACACACACTGTGTCTCTCAGTCCTAATACAGTGCATGTATGAAGCTAATGTTTAGCCTGGTGTTTCACTTTCCTATTTGTAGCTAGCAGTAGATGTTTTGAAGGAGAAGACGTCAGTTTATTTATGAACTGGATATTTCTGACATATTTTTCATACATTACATAAGTTAATTCAAGTATGTCAACAAGAGATCAGTCATTTTTCTGTTGTAACACATAACAAGATTCTGAGGCAGTATATTTTTTACATTTCAAATGCTCTTAAACCACAATTGCTGACTGGAAATACCATGCCAGGGAATGACTACTGTACGGCGTGGGAGAACTGAAGTAAGCACCACACACACACACACACACACACACACACACACATTTCTTTGTAAACTAACCCATTCACCACTGACTTTAGATACATTCTTGAAGGACTTGACAGAGCAGCACAGAAAGCAGATGCACCACACACACACACACATGAAACATAACCAATTGTAAACAAAGAAAAGCACAGGTCTGGGGAACAACATGGCAGGCCTACAAATGTAAACAAAAACAAGAAACTGGGATCAAATGTTGCACAGCTGCATGCTCAACAGATCAGAAGAAGGACATATATGTGGCAATGACTTCTTATTTGTGTAGTACTGCTGCTTTAAGAGGCAGAGATTTGTGCCTCAGCACCAGTCAAAACACCAAGAATAGGACAACTACCTCACATTCCTGTACAACACTCATTTTTCTCTCCTACATCATGGCAATACGTCAGCATGGCTCCACCCATGCTGCCGTAAAAATGGACTTTTATCACTCAACATAATTAGACAGACATTTAATCTCCTAAATTCACATTTATTTAGATACTTACAGTTCTGAGATTATATCAGGAAAAACTGGGATCTTTCAACAGTACCCCATGGGAAAAGCTATTTACTCAGCCAAGCAATGTGAAACTGATATCTAAAACTTATTCGATATTTGTATCTCAAAGTGTTTACAACCTGCTAAAATTAAAGGCTAAATGGGAAACTAAAATAACAGCCAATAGTTTAGAACAGGTATGCGAACATTCTAGTAATCTTTCAAAAACTGGAATTTTATCTATCAAACTCCTACAGATTTACTTTAATATTATGCAACAAATGTATTACACCCCACACAGGCTAAACCTTATGAATGTAGCATATGTTAATGTACAGTATGTCCCAGATGTAAAGAATATAGGGGAACACTGGAACATATGTTTGTGGAGTGTAACGTGTTAAGTAATTTGGGGGAAAAAGTGTTAACTTTATTAACAAGAGCAACAGATTTGAGATTGCAGAAAACGAATGTCTATCACTTACTTTTGATAATACTAGTGAAAATAGCAATGCTAATTAATTATGGCTTGCCTTAGGGATAATAAATGCCCATAGGTTTATCCTCCTGAAATGGAAAGATTCTTCCCCACCAGATTTTCTCAAGTGGATGAACTTAAAATAGAGAAAGTCCATTATTCATTGGTACCAAGATTAGACATATTTGATAACATTTGGCAAAGTTTTAACTAGTTAAGTTCCAGAGAGGATGAGAGGTACCATATAATTTGAGTTAGCTCAAGATGTCCTAGGTAATAAAGGTTAAAAACGACTTACTCTGAATATTAGCCACTTCCTATTATATTAGCATACCCATTACTCTGTGTTACAGTAGGTTTGCTGCACTGACTACTGAATGAATGTGTAAAATCCTAAGTCTGAAATAACCCACTGCCCTGAAGTCAACCATGCTATATTTGTTGTATATATGATACTATATGTATATGGAATGTGATGTTGCCTGTTGAATATCAATAAAAAACCAAAAACTAAATATGTACACTCTGGAACAGAGGAGAGGGGGGATATGAAGAATACCTTTAAATACCTCATAGGGGTAAACAACATACAGGAGGGAAGTATTTTTTTAGAAAAAAATTGGTGCTCAAGGACAAGAGGGTAGGATAAGAACCTGGAAGGGGGCAGATTCAGGGGAGATGTGAGAAAGTGTTTCTTCACAGAAGGAGTAATGGATTCCTGGAACAGTCTTCCAGCAGAAGTGGTGGGGGCAAAAACAGTGGTGGGGTTCAAGAATGCATGGGATAGGCATGAGAGAATATTAGGGAAAGAGAAATGGGATGGGTAAATGGGCCAGAGATCAAGTAGGATCTGCGGTAATACTATAGACATGGAAAAATTGACATCTTAGGTGGGCCAAGTGATCCCTATCTGCCAGCAAATTCTGTGCTTCTATGTTTCCATGTGTAATTCCCTGTCCCATGGACTTACCTGATTGCCCCCTTTGGGGATCCTGTTTCTCCGGTTTTGACCCCAAGGTTTTGTTACACCCCCATTTCTTTTTTCCCTGCACTGGGCTGTCCCCTTGTAAATCCTGGTGGTCCCCTGTGTGTTCATGATCCTCCCGACAGCTCCCGCATTTGTTTTTGGAGCAGCAGGGCCAGAGGAGCTAGCTGGTGGAGCCATCACCCATATTTGGCACCTCGGTGCTGGGCAACGCTCCACGCATGCTCATAAAGTACATTTTCATTCGTCCGTTTCAGCACCATTTGGGCGGCCCATCTGGTGGTCCCAGTCCCTCTGTAAAGTAAAATAGGGACCAGCGACATTAGCAGCACTGGAGAGGCAGCAGGAGAGGGAAGAGAATGTTTTTTGTGAGCACCAATTGTGCTTGAGGATTCTCGGGCAACCTCATTAATATTAATGAAGCTGTTCAAATATTAATGATCAGATTCCTGTCCAGCACCTTGGGGCTACAGATATCGGCACCAGTGACAGTCAAATAAACAAACAAAAAGGTTAAATTGTGCAGTGGGCCATCAGAGGGCAAAGGTAGCTGCCTATTGGTGGAGATAATGAATAAATAAAGTGAACTGCCATGGGACTGGGTGTGCTGCCTAGGGCCAATGTAAATCGGCTCCAGCGACTCAGAGAGGGCTAAAGAGAAAACAGTGCAGTCGCTTACCAGGGCACAGGACTGGCTAACAAATGTTGGGGAAATAAAATAAAAGAAAGGGGTTTGGCTGCAGGAATGCTTTGAACATGGGACTCTGTAAGATCTGGAGTGGGACTGTTTTCGGTAGCCATGATTGCAGCCCTTGAGATGCCAGACAAACAACCAGAGGTCCAGGAACTTTGCTAAGGACTGTGGGACTGTGTAAAAGGACTTATAGGAAAAATACTGGGGAAAATCCAGGCGCCTTTTTCTGTACCATTAAGGCATTCAGGGAGCTTCATACATATTAATTTTTCCGAAGGACTATGGCACCAGCCAATAGGGAGCCTCCAAAAAGCTCCCAAAAGCAGAGAACTTTTGGATTCAGTCTGGGGACAGCCCCTACACAGGAAGGGGGACTCTTGCCCCCGTGAGAAAATGGGGATGCAAGGCTGGGAGATGGGCTGCCTAGGGGTTGCCAGCAATCTGTCCCCCAGGGGCTGGGTCTTTGCCTTCCCCCATCTGAGGAGTATGTGCAGGCAGCTCTGCAGAGAAGGAGAGCTGCAGGAGTTCTGATGCTGAGGACAGAAGTTGCACCACAGTGGTGAGATGATTGAGATGAATGAAAAGGTTGTGTCCTGGGCCTGGAAAAAGGACAAAGGTTGTGTCTTGAGCCTGGAAAAAGATGAACGTTGTGTCCTGAGCCTGGAAAAAGGACAAAGGTACTGGGGGAAAATGGGTACTTTCATCTGCTCCTCATCGGTGAAGAAAGTGTGAGAAAAGGAAAAGAGGTGAATTGTGAAGAGAGAAAGCCTCTTTAGGCCAGAGAATTGCTATGCACCTGCAAGGAGAGAAAGAGACTTTCGAAATGTTTTCTGAGATAGAGTTCTTTAATTGTGTGTGTGGTCCAGATTGAGAATTCAGCTGTGTTAAAATTGGAGACTGTGAAAGCAGGACAAGTAGGTACTTATCTGGGGTGAGTACCTGCTGTCTGCTCCTGAGATACAGCAAAAAAAGAGACTGTTGTGGTAACCCTGAATTCCCAGACTCTCCACACCCCGGAGTCTAGGAGACAGGGAAGGTAACTGAGACTGCATGGCTACACACCATGGTGGGTTATGAAGAAACAGAGCAAAATGTTCTAAAGGTTCCATCCAAAGCTCAGAGTCTGGTGGGGAACTCACAATCCCCCATCAAGTGGAGTCCGCCAGCTGCAGGGGACCATGGGTCTTGTACCTGGGTGCTAGGGCATTCTAACCTGTGAAGGAGCTGAGCTGTGGGGCCACTCCCAGGTCTGGATCCTTGGTGGCAGGTGGGCTCTGCCCAGTACACTGCCATAGGCCTCAACAGGCCGAAGGGAACAAGCTTCAAGACCTTCAATCAAGCCTGAAGATCCAAGTCGCAGCCTCTGTAACCTCTTCCACTTGTTCAAGCATCAAGCCCAGTTCTGCAAGTGCCATTTTCCATCATCCCTAGGACTCCCATCAGCTGTGCCACCCAAGGACTGATTCTGCAAAACCGTGAGTGGCAGCAGGAATTGCCCTGCAACAACCTGGGGAGTGTAAATAGTTATTAAGTCAAGTATGCCCACTGGCATGAGAAGCCCGTGGAGCAAAGCAGAGAGAGAATGTAAAAAGTTAATTTAATTCAGGAAAGTGCACCAACACCGGCTACAAGCTGCACCTCAGGCCTGCAACTGTAACATCGGGGTATCCAAGGACATATTCAGGGGCAGTGTCTTGAACCAGTTTGGGGGTCTGGGTCATTTGGGGAACACCTACAGCAGTTAGCTAGCTAAATAGAACGGTGGCATGATTAATACGTGTGGGCTTGAATATAAAAGGGACATGAATGTGGGAAAATGCTGAATCTTTAAGAATGCAAATTTATGAAATGTTGCTTAACCTCTATTCCACTTTTCCCATCCTAACCCTCCAAGTATAAATAAATTACGATGTTGTTGTTTCAGAAAGAGACGACTCAAAAGCCTGATTTTGGTGAGCAGGTTATTACTTGAAGTTATGGACTGCAACTGTTTGAAATGTGGGGTGTGGGGATGTTCGATCCTGGTAAGTCCATGTCTGGGGTAACTGTTTGGGGAGGTGGGTTGGCACGACATCCAAGGGGGTTGCACTAATAGAAACCAGACCCACTTAAAATGTACTCTGGGTGGAGACTCCACCATTTTAGTTTATCTTTTGGGAAAGAACCCCCATGTAATAGCTATAGTAACCCAGGCCCCTTAACCTTCATCTAGCTAGCAAGACAGGGGTAATGACCATCTCTAGGATGGCACCAGAGAGGGGCTACACAAATGGAGGCACTGCTGGGATCTTCTGTGCCAGTCACGTCCAGCATGACTGGCACAGGAGTGGCACCCCTCCCCTGGCTCACTAAAATGTTGGGGACCCTGAAAAGTGCAAAACACTATAGAAGGCTACGGAAGGTACTGGTATGTGTTTCTGGCACCAATTTTGCCTGGGTTTTTCTTCACTGGTCAATGAGGTAGTGGAGTAGAGGAGTAATGCATGCCCCCTAGTGGCCAAAAGGAGAAATAGCAAGAAACCGTGGGCCAGTTTGATAAGTTGTAATGTCAAGGGTCCCTGGGGAGGGTTAACACCACCTAAAGCTCTGAGGCATGGGGAATGTGTGTAATGGTAGGAACAGATGGACATTCTCTACATATAATGTGATTTAATACTATTTGTTAGAATGGGAAATTATGCATATAGAATAGGATGTTACATATTTTGATGTGGTAGATGTTTACTAATGGTAAAAGGGTTAATGAAAAAGGGTGATTATTGTTCATTGATGGTTCCAGGTTATAGTGCAAGCTTGGCAGGAACACCAAGCATTTAAGGGGAGTAGGAAGTGTAACCCCCCCATCCCGGGGGCTTACCTGATTGCCCCCTTTGGGGATCCCATTTCTCCCATTTTCCTCCGGGGTTTTGTTCCACGCCTATTTCTTTTTTTCCTGGTCCCAGCTGTGCCCCTAGTAAATCCTGGTGGTCCCTTGTGTGTCCACGATCCTCCCACTGGCTCCCACATTTGTTTGTAACCCCCCTGCAAATGGGGGTTCCCAAAAGACTTCCAGGAGCTTGCTTGAGTGCTCCAAGCCTGAATGGTGTTTGGCATTTAAGCCATTTATCAGTGAGTGTTTTTAGAACCTCTGGTACTGTCTCTTTAAGAGCTGTCTGCTTGCAGACATAATTAGTTTGTATGGGGGACTGTGTGTTTCTTTGATTGAGTACCACTCAAGCTGCTGCCAATTCACTTCATTTTTGCAGTCACTAGGAGTGCAAAGGGAACCTATCTGAAAGATGTAACTGTTTGCCAGAAATTATTTAGAGTAATAATGAAATTACAGTTTGTCTAACCTGCTTTCTTTGCAGTCAGAACTGTGTCTGCTAGTTCCCCATTCTAGTTTTGAACTGCTGAACTGGACCAATCAGTGTGGAGTAAGCTAGCTCTAAAATGGTGCCTTGGACGAATCAGAACTTGGACTCATAATCTGAGCCAGCCACAAGAGGATTGTATGGGCAGTGACTCTGGGAGATGTAGTTTAGACTTCAGTGCCTTTTTGGACCAACAGCAGCAGTCTATTGTGAGTGACAGCCAATCCAGTCAAGAACTGGGAGGAACTCAAAGGAAGTGCCCGTTTTGTCGGTTGGAGTTTCAGTTGAGCTTTGGCAGTGAAGAAGGAAGGAGCCCTGTGCTTTTCAGTGTGCAGTTTTAGTCAAAAACGTGTGTAAGGCCCAGAGTTCCGGTCTGCAGCTTGTGTAACAGCTTGTTAGGACTGAATCCGTCCTGTGAAAAGAATCAAAGGATCTCTGAAGAGTAGAAACCAGGCTCACCCTGTAGAAGACTGGAGGAATTGCTGAAAATTGCACTCTGTCTGTCAGGAACTGAATCTGCTGTGTTCTCCCGGTATTGTGCAGTAATTGCGATTGGGATACAGATGCAGCCTGCCTGGTATAGTGCTTTCTTTATATGGATGTGTGAAGAGGTTTGTGTACCTCAAGTGAGCCCTGCTGACATTGAAGGACCCTATCTTATTTGGAGGTCGTGAGTACTAATTCAGGGTCGCTCCTGTTGAATTGCCACATTAAATCCAAATGGAATTACTGTACTGCTGACTGTTTAATTCTCCTTTTCTCTGTGTGAAAGGGCCCTACCAGCTGCCACAGGTTTGGACTAGCCACTAGGGCTTGGGTACCCAGGGACAGTAACTGATAGGGATAGGCCTGTGCACAGAGCCATAGGTAGATTATTAGAGTGATAAGCTAATTAACCTGATTTCCCCCTGTCCTTGTTATATCCCCCTAAATAAATCAGAGCTGCTTGTTTCAGCAAAGTCATACTGCCTGAGGTATTTGTCTATGTTAAAGTACTGTACTGTGATTGTTGCACTGTATCTCATTTCACAGGAGGTCCCAGTGCCGGAACCAGACCTGGGGGTAAGTGTATACTGTGAAGGTAATTCTGATATATTGTGTGGGCCACTAGTGGGAAGAAAGGGGGGTTGCAGTGTCCCAGAGGGCTGTGACCAAGTTAGTTTAACTATTGCAAACCCTGACCTCTGGGTGGAGGCACCCGCCATTGGATCCAGGCCCCTCAACCTGTTAGTGGCAAATCAGGCAGGGGTAGTAGCCCCAGGGATATCGCCATCTAGGGGTTACATCTTGGAGGCACCGCTGGGATTGTGTGTCCTCTAGTGGCCATATTTACGAACCACTGTTAAGAAAAAAATGGGTACCCCGACAGAAGTGGCTGTGCACCGGCTGGTGGAGTGGTGTACTGGGGAGGAGATCAACCCCCAAAATGCTATGCTTATCCTGGACATCCCCCTGGGTATCAATACGGACACTGTGCAGGGAGTACTTTCCAAGGTGGAAGGTTTACAAAACCCTGTGGTGGTGGGTCGGCATGCTAATCTGCTCACCCACACTTTCCTGGCCCTAGTAGAGTTTAAGGATCCCATAGATAGCTCCAAAGTGCCACAGACCATTACCCCAGAGGGAGCCCTCACTGCTTGGAGAGTGATAACTAAGGACAGTAAAGACCCGGGGGGGAATCAGCCCCCACCACTATCTGAAACTTTTGAGGAGAAATTTGCTGAATGGTTGCTGGGAGAGGGGAAAACTGTGGAGGACTTGAAGAAACTATTCTTGCCACCTGGGGGTGTTCCTCCCCCAACACCCTCTCCTGCTCCAGTGCCCGTAATGGTGGCTGAACCAATGCAGACTCCTATTTCTGCACCTGCCATTAGTCACGAACTTACCGAAGGTTGAGGATCTTCTCTGGCACCCTCCCACCCCCAAGGGGAGGATGACTGGGAGACCTGGATAGACTATGTTGCCCCAAGTGCTAGAATGGCAATGCTCGAAGGCGAAAGCGAAAGAGGGTTAGTGAGAGCCTCCGAGGTCCTGCCCTGGCTACCATCCGTGCTAAACGGGCCAGTAACCCTGAAGCGACTGCACAGGCCTATCTTGAGGCCTTGGAGAATGTGTATGGGAGCCCAGATTCTGATGAGGACCTATGGTGGAGAGTAAGAAATGCACAACAGTACCAAGGGGAGTTGTTGTCTGTGTATGTCTCTCGGCTGGAAAAATTGTTGCAAGAATGCCTCAGAAAGGGTAGTTTGCCAGCGATTGAACTGGACCGAACCAGACTGGACAGAATCCTTAAGTCTGCCTTCTCAGAACTGCTGTTGCTTCAGTTACGCCTGGCAAATCGACTGGAATCCCACCCTCCTATGATGAGTTAATGAGAGAATTCGAGGAGTTGAGAAAAGGCGACCTGGGAGGACCTGCACCAACAGCTGTGGCTACGAACCGAGTGACTGAGGGTGACCCATCAAGTGAAGTTCAGGGCAGAGGTTGACAGTCAATGAGTGCTCTGACAAGGAAAAGATGTGCCACAATGGGGCGAACTGTTGAGAGAGATCCGGGAATTCAAAAACAGTCCCTTTATGAAGGCCACGCCTGCAAGTACGGGCCCTGACCTATATCCGACTGCATCTGGTATGGGGGTGGGGGTACCCACCCATGTATCTCCTGCTGATAACAACTCCAAACTCAATTCCTTGACCATGGAAGTGGAGAAACTGACGAGATGTCTCCAAATGCTTATCACGCCGCAGACAGAGATGGCACCCAGGTTTCCAGTTAGTAATACCCCGCCCTGGCTCAGTGGCTCGGCCAGCTCAAACTCCAGAAAGTATGTTTTGCTATAATTGTGGGAAAGATGGGCACATGAAAAGGGAATGCCAGTCCCCAAAAGACACTGACAAAGTTGCATATAGGCTACAAGGAGAGCTTTGGAGAAGAAATCAGTGGTTAAGAGGTGCACGACATGATCCCAGTGAGGGCACCAAAAATGCTAATTCACGTCCTTTTGTGGCAAGGTCAGTTGCCAGGCCCCCACTACCGCCTCTCCAGACTGGTCCAGAATAGTGGGTCCCTCCATGGAGACCACTGTAAAGGTGAATGGAGTGTCTACAAGAGCTGTATTAGACAGTGGCTCCCAAGTGACAATTATGTTCCAGGATTGGTATCAGAAGCATTTGTCAGACGTACCCTTACAACCATTAGAAGGACTGCATGTATGGGGGTTAAGTGAGAAGGCCTACCCCTATTCCGGGTATATCCGAATTTGGCTGTCTTTCCCCACCTCCGTGGCTGGAGTGGCCGAACAAGTAGAGACCCTAGCCTTAGTGTGTCCCCCCACTGGATTGTATGATGGTGTCCCTTTGTTGATTGGAACAAATGCTCATATGTTCGGAAGGCTGGCACAGTTGTGTTATGAAAAACAGGGGTCAAAGACTAGTAGAGCTTTAAGAGTTCCGGCTTTAATTAAGAAGGCCTATGAGGCACAGAGAGATGCTGAAAAAACAGAACCAGAGGAACCCGGTCGGAATTGTAGGAAGAAGGATCCTGAGTCTCTGATCCTGGCGCCAAATGCCCAGTGTACCTTACAGGAGAGAGGTCCGTATCAGAAAGGATGTTAAGAATAAAATATTAATGTTGGATGCACCAGGCGATGGAAAATTGCCAGAGGGACTGCTGGTCAAGCCTAGTATTTTGCCGCTGAGAGCCCATGCTTATGCCAGAAGGGTAATGGTCAAGTTCATAATGTGTCTGAAAGAGACATTCGAGTAAACAGAGGTTGCATCCTGGCTAATGTGCATTGTGCAGACACTGCAGTGCTACCCGGCAGCAAGAGTTCAAGGAAGAATGACAGAGTAACGCCTGACTTGTTTGATTTCGGCGACTCCCTGCTGCCAGCTGAATGGAAAGTGAGGATCAGTGAGAAGCTTGCCCAGAGAGACCAGGTGTTTTCTTTAAAGGAATGGGATGTAGGATGCGTGCAAGGAGCTGAGCACAATATCCGGCTGCATGACGAAAGACCATTTCTGTAGAGGTCTCGACGCCTGGCACCTGCTGGACATAGATGATGTGAGACGCAGCATCTGCAAGAGATGTTAGCTGCTGGTGTAATACAAGAATCCAGAAGTCTTATGCTTCCCATTGTGGTAGTGAGGAAAAAGAATGGAACAGTAAGGATGTGTGTGGATTATCGCACCTTAAACCGGCGGACTATCCCTGATCAGTACACAATGCCCGCATTCAGGATGCTTTGGACTGCCTAAACAGGAGCAAGTGGTTCTCTGTGCTGGATCTCCGCAGTGGGTACTACCAGATCCGATGGCCCCAGAGGACCGTGAGAAGACGGCCTTTATCTGTCCGCTATTTCCATGAATTCATGAGGATGCCTCAAGGATTTCAGGTGCCCCAGCCCACTTTTCAACGATTGATGGAGCGGCAGTGGGGGACATGAACTTACTAGAGTGCCTGGTATACCTAGATGATGTTATTGTGTTTGGCAGCTCACTGGAGGAACATGAGAGCAGATTATTTAAGGTATTGGACCGACTGGAGGACTTTATCCTAAACTGTCCATTATTGATATGTCAATTCTTTCAAACATCAGTAAAGTATGTGGACACTATAGTATCCACCGAGGAATAGAGACGACCCAAGTAAAGTTGAGGCCTTGACCACCTGGCCACAGCCCAAAAATCTAAAAGAACTGCAAAGATTCCTGGATTCTGTGGTTATTATCGGCGCTTCATCAAGGACTATTCAAGAGTGATCCGCCTTTACTTAACCTTACTCAAGGGTATCCCCAACCCACAAAAATACAAAAGTCAGCATCCTCAAGACTGAAAGAGTGTATTTTCATCCGGTGAAGTATTTGGGGCCCGCTGGACTCCTGATTGTGAGACTGCTTTTCATGAGATCATATATCAACTTACCCATGCTCCAGTGCTGGCCTATGCCGATCCAAGAAAACCTTCGTCCTGCACACTGATGCTAGCTTGCAAGGGCTGGGAGCTGTGTTGTACCAAGAGCACGAGAATGGCCTGAGACCAGTGGCCTTTGCCAGTAGAAGCCTGACCCCATCCGAAAGAACTATCCTGTACATAAGTTAGAGTTCCTAGCTTTGAAGTGGGCTATTGTTGACCAATTCCATGAGTACTTGTATGGGGCTAAAATACTAGTAAAACTGACAATAATCTTTGACCTATGTGCAGACCTCAGCTAGTTGGATGCCACTGGCCATAGGTGGCTTTCTGCATTATCTACATATGACTATGCTCTCGAATAACGAGCAGGTCTGAACCACATAGATGCTGATGCTCTCCCGGAGGCCTGTTCCCAGAATGATTGGGTCCGATTGGCAGAACCTGACATTCGGGCACTCTACCGGAAGTTTGACAGGGAGGAACAAATGTCCACCGGACGCAGTGGACTGCATGGTGGATTGCTTGGGAGCCTCTGAGAATTGCATACCTGCTGCTTATTGCCACTTTTCTGCAATAGACATTGGTGCACTGCCTCAGCTGGACAATGACAGTATTCGTGGCTCAATCCCACGATCCCATGATCAAAGCAGCTTTAGAAGCCCTCTATGCAGGAAAAGATGTGTCCAAATTACGCTCCACTGATTTGAGAACTGCACTGTTATACAAAGAAGGTCCTAAGTTGAAACTGATCAACAAACTGTTATACAGAGAAACAGTAGACAGAGGGGACAAGTAGACAAACAACAACTAGTGCTGCCCACTGCCTTTGAGACTCAGTACTGAGGTCCTTGCACAACCACATGGGGCACCTTGGTATAGACAGAACACTTGACTTGGTGAGATCCAGATTCTATTGGCCTAAGATGGGGGCTGATGTGGAGCAACACATTCGAACTTGTAGTCGCTGCTTACAGAGGAAAGCTTTGCCTCAGAGGGCTGCCCCCCTTGTTAACATCACCACCAGTGCACCCATGGAGCTGGTCTGTATTGATTTTCTGAGTTTGGAGTCAGATCAAAGAAATATCAGTAATGTGCTGGTGGTCACTGACCATTTCACGAGATATGCCCAAGCTTTCCCCACCAAAGACCAGAAAGCATCCACTGTGGCCAAAGTACTTGTAGAAAGCTTTTTTCACTATGGGGCTCCACAAAGAATCCATTCTGATCAAGGGAGAGACTTGAGAGTCGTCTGATCAAAGAGATGCTTTCTGTGGGGAGCGAAAGTCCAGAACCACTCCTTACCACCCCAGGGGACCCACAGCCTGAACGTTTCAACTGCACTTTGCTAGATATGCTAGGCACCCTGCACCCAAAGGACAAGCCTAGATGGAGCCAACAAATTAGCACCCTGGTACATGCTTATAACTGCACCAAAAGTGATGCCACTGGATTCTCCCCTACCGCCTGATGTTTGGAAGAAAGCTCGACTACCAGTAGATGTGTGTTTTGGGGTCTCTCCTGATGGGGTTCAAGCTGACAACTATTTACAGTATGTGCAAAAGTTAAAGGCCCAGCTAACTCATGCGTACCAACTGGCTCAAACCATGGCTGCCAAAAGAAATCTGGCCAACAAAGAAAGGTATGTGATAAAAGGTGAAAGCACAGGAACTCCAGGAGGGAGATCGGGTATTGCTAAGAAATCTGGGACTGCATGGCAAGCACAAGATTGCTGACAGATGGCACCATCTCCCTCACATTGTAGTGGGCAAACTAGATGATCTGCCAGTGTACAAAGTAAGGCCTGAGAATAATTCAAAGATGTAAAAACAATGCATAGAAATCATTTACTGCCCATGGACAAATCCTGATTGAGTCTGAGCCCCAGAAGATGCCCCTCTGGACCAGTGACTAGAGCTGCTGCAAAGAAAAGATCAAGGAAGTCTGCACCTACAGAAGCAGAGTTAAAGTGTTCCCTCCACAAGTCCCAGTTCAGCATGACTGTCAGTCCATATCGGAAGAAGTGAGAGTGACTTTGAATACTATCCTTCTTACGAACTGAGTCAATTGTTTCAGGGCAATCCCTAGTCAATACTGGAGATGAAGCTGGGCCTTCTGGACTGTCTAAGCCCCCAGCTTCATCCCTGGAGCCAATGCTCCCAGAAAGTGAAGTGCAAAGCATCAGATCAGATGAAATGGAATCATTGTGCATGGTTGAACTGTTTGAGCTTTCAGGGAGGAAAATGATAGATTGGGGCAGACTGGTGATACACCCGAACAAGAAGAGTATTTTGAGTGCCCTGACAGTCCACTGCCAGTGTCCAAAGCTCTCCATGCGAGCCAAATGTTGTGGACTCAGAAACTGTAACTCCTGGAGCTGAAAGTGCCCCAAGTTCCTAGCCTCTCTACCCCATGGAGAACCCCTGACAAGTGAGGACAATGCTGAAAATGAGGCTCAGAGTGCAGAGACTATAACAGTTCCCCTAGAAAGACTGGTCGAGCTGTAAAGCCTGTGGTGCACCTCAGTTATGATTCACTTGGGAGGCCTGTGGACTTGCCTCTCAATGTTGTCCATAAAGGAGTGTATGTGTCCCGAGCTCATTGCCCAAACTGAGCATCAGTGCTAACTCCAAGTTACTTGTGTTGCCCTCTCAGTATGGTGCCCTTGCCCCATCCAGCCCCAAGGTAACTGATAGGGAAGGGCCCCTCTCTTCAGGTTTCATGTACAAGAGGTAATAACTTGAGTTATGGTACAATGTGTATGTAATACTGTGTAAAGAGTGACGATCTGCAATGTTTCAGAAATGTGTTCTTGGTAAAATGATATATTGACTGATGATTACATGTACGAGCCTAATGCAAATGTATATGGTTGCAGTTGAAACTTATGGGGGTACTTGCTTGACGCGGACGTCAAGCTTTCCCAGGCCAGGAAGGGTGTAACCCCCCTGCAAATGGGGGTTCCCAAAAGACTTCCAGGAGCTTGCTTGAGTGCTCCAAGCCTGAATGGTGTTTGGCATTTAAGCCATTTATCAGTGAGTGTTTTTAGAACCTCTGGTACTGTCTCTTTAAGAGCTGTCTGCTTGCAGACATAATTAGTTTGTATGGGGACTGTGTGTTTCTTTGATTGAGTACCACTCAAGCTGCTGCCAATTCACTTCATTTTTGCAGTCACTAGGAGTGCAAAGGGAACCTATCTGAAAGATGTAACTGTTTGCCAGAAATTATTTAGAGTAATAATGAAATTACAGTTTGTCTAACCTGCTTTCTCTGCAGTCAGAACTGTGTCTGCTAGTTCCCCATTCTAGTTTTGAACTGCTGAACTGGACCAATCAGTGTGGGGTAAGCTAGCTCTAAAATGGTGCCTTGGACGAATCAGAACTTGGACTCATAATCTGAGCCAGCCACAAGAGGATTGTATGGGCAGGACTCTGGGAGATGAAGTTTAGACTTCAGTGCCTTTTTGGACCAACAGCAGCAGTCTATTGTGAGTGACAGCCAATCCAGTCAAGAACTGGGAGGAACTCAAAGGAAGTGCCGGTTTTGTCGGTTGGAGTTTCAGTTGAGCTTTGGCAGTGAAGAAGGAAGGAGCCCTGTGCTTTTCAGTGTGCAGTTTTAGTCAAAAACGTGTGTGAAGGCCAGAGTTCCGGTCTGCAGCTTGTGTAACAGCTTGTTAGGACTGAATCCGTCCTGTGAAAGAATCAAAGGATCTCTGAAGAGTAGAAACCAGGCTCACCCTGTAGAGACTGGAGGGATGCTGAAAATTGCACTCTGTCTGTCAGGAACTGAATCTGCTGTGTTCTCCGGTATGTGCAGTAATTGCGATTGGGATACAGATGCAGCCTGCCTGGTATAGTGCTTTCTTTTATATGGATGTGTGAAGAGGTTTGTGTACCTCAAGTGAGCCCTGCTGACATTGAAGGACCCTATCTTATTTGGAGGTCGTGAGTACTAATTCAGTGTCGCTCCTGTTGAATTGCCACATTAAATCCAAATGGAATTACTGTACTGCTGACTGTTTAATTCTCCTTTTCTCTGTGTGAAAGGGCCCCCTACCAGCTGCCACGGTTTGGACTAGCCACTAGGGCTTGGGGTACCCAGGGACAGTAACTGATAGGGATAGGCCTGTGCACAGAGCCATAGGTAGATTATTAGAGTGATAAGCTAATTAACCTGATTTCCCCTGTCCTTGTTATATCCCCCTAAATAAATCAGAGCTGCTTGTTTCAGCAAAGTCCATACTGCCTGAGGTATTTGTCTATGTTAAAGTACTGTACTGTGATTGTTGCACTGTATCTCATTTCACAGGAGGTCCCAGTGCCGGAACCAGACCTGGGGTAAGTGTATACTGTGAAGGTAATTCTGATATTGTGTGGGCCACTAGTGGGAAGAGAGGGGGGTTGCAGTGTCCCAGAGGGCTGTGACCAAGTTAGTTTAACTATCGCAAACCCTGACCTCTGGGTGGAGGCACCCGCCATTGGATCCAGGCCCCTCAACCTGTTAGTGGCAAATCAGGCAGGGGTAGTAGCCCCAGGGATATCGCCATCTAGGGGTTACATGTTTTTGGAGCAGCGGGACTGGAAGAGCTAGCTGGTGGAGCCTCCATCTGTATTTGGCACCTCGGTGCTGGGCAACGCTCCACGCACGTACGAAAACTGCATTTTCATTTAGCCATTTCACCACCATTTGGGTTGCCCTTCCAGTGATCCCAGTCCCTCTGTAAAGTAAAATAGGGACTGGATATGTTAGCAGCACCAGAGAGGCAGTGGGGGAGGGAAGAGAGTGTTTATCATGAGCTACAATCATGTTTAAGGAGTCTCTGGTGATCTCGTTAATATTCATGAAGCCATTCAAGTATTAATGAGCAGATTCCTGTCCAGCACTTAGGGGCTACAGATATCGGCGCTAGCGATAGTCAAATAAATAAACAAAAAGGTTAAAGTGTGCAGTGGGCCATCAGAGTGCAAGGGTAGCTGCCTATTGGTGGGGATAATGAATAAATACAGTGAATTGTTGGGCTGCACCACAGTGGGGATGTTGGGATGTATATAAACTGCCATGGGACTGGGTGTGCTGCCTAGGGGCAATATAAATAATCTCTAGCAACTCAGAGAGGGCTAAAGAGAAATGTTAAACAGTGCAGTCCCTTACCAGGGCACAGGGCTGGTTAACAAATGCTGGGGAAATAATAAAATAAAAGAAAGGGGTTTGGCTGCAGGAATGCTTTGAACATGGGACTCTGTAAGATCTGGAGTGGGACTGTTTTCCAGCAGCCATGATTGTAGCCCTTGTGATGCCAGCCAAACAACCAGAGGTCCAGGAACTTTGCTAAGGACTGTGGGACTGTGTAAAAGGACTTAAGGGGAAAATACTGGGGAAAATCTAGGTGTCTTTTTCTGCACCATTATGGCATTCAGGGAGCCTCATACATATTACTTTTTCTGAAGGACTGTAGCTCCAGCCAATAGGGAGCCTCCACAAAGCTCCCAAAAGCAGAGAACTTTTGGATTTTCCGTCAGTCTGGGGAGAGCCCCTCCACAGAGAGGGGGGCTCTTGCCACTGTGAGAGAATGGGGATGCAAGGTTATGAGAGGGCCTGCCTGGGGGCTGCCAGCAATCTGTCCCCAAGGGGCTGAGTGCTTGTCTTCCCCCATCTGATGAGAATGTGCAGACAGCTCTGTGGAGGAGAGCTGCAGGAGTTCTGATGTTGAGGAGTTGCACCACAGCAGTGAGATGATTGAGATAAAGGAAAAGGTTGTGTCCTGAACCTGGAAAACAACAAAGGTTGTGTCCTGAGCCTGGAAAAAGGACAAAGGTTGTGTCTAAAGCTGGGTACTTTCGTCTGCACCTCATCAGTGAAGAAAGTGTGAGAAAAGGAAAAGAGGTGAAGAGAGAAAGCCTCTTTAAAGCAGAGAATTACTATGCACCTGCACGGTGAGAAAAAGAGACTTTCAAAATGTTTTCTGAGATGGAGATCTGGAATTGTGTGTGTGGTCTAGATCGAGAATTCAGCTATGTTAAAGTTGAGAGACTGTAAAAGCAGAACAAGTAGGTGCTTATCTGGGGCAAGTGCCTGCTGTCTGCTCCTGAATTACTGCAAGAAAAGAAACTGTTGTAGTAACCCTGAATTATCATACTCTCCACCCCCCAGAGTCTAGGAGACAGGGAAGGTAACTGAGACTGCTTGGCTACACCGTGGCAGGTTATGAAGAAAGAGCAAAATGATCTAAAGGTTCCATCCGAAGATTAGGGCCAGGTGGGGAACTCGCTAACCCCCACTCAAGTGGGGTCCACCAGCTGCAGGAGACCACGGGTCTTGTACCTGAGTGCTAGGGTGCTCTAACCTGTGAGGGAGCCAGGCTATGGGGCCACTCCCAGGTCTGGGTCCTCGGTGGCTCGTGGGCTCTGCCCAGTACACTGCAATAGGCCTCAACAGGCCAAAGGGGACAAGCTGCAAGACCTTCAATCAAGCCTGAAGATCCGAGTCACAGCATCTGTATCCCCTGCCACTTGTTCAAGCATCAAGCCCAGTTCCGCAAGTGCCATTTTCCATCATCCCCAGGACTCCCGTCAACTGTGCCACTCAAAGACTGATTCGGCAGAACCGTAAGCAGCAGCATGAATTGTCCTGCAACAACCTGGGGACTGTAAATAGTTATTAAGTCAGGTATGCCCACTGGTATGAGAAGTCCATGGAGTCAAGCAGGGAGAGAATGTAAATAGTTAATTTAATTCAGGAAAGTGTGCCAATGCCAGCTAACAGCTGCACCTCAGGCCTGCAACTGTACCATCGGGGTATCCAAGGACATATTCCGGGGCAGTGCCTGGTACCAGTTTGGGGGTCTGGGTCATTTGTGGAACACCTGCAGCAGTTAGCTAGCTAAAGAGAATGGTGGCTTGATTAATATGTGTGGGTTTGAATATGAAAGGGACATGATGGTGGGAAAATGCTGAATCTTTAAGAATGCAAATTTAAGAAATGTTGCTTAACCTTATTCCACTTTCCCCATCCTAACCCTTCAAGTGTAAATAAATTATGGTGTTGTTGTTTCAGAAAGAGCCAACTCAAGAGCCTGATTTTGGTGAGCAGGTTACCACTTGAAGTTATAGAATGTAACTGTTTGAATTGTGGGGGGTGTTCCAACCTGTTAAGTCCATGTCTAGGGTAACTGTTTGGGGAGGTGGGTTGGTACAACATCCCAGGGGGGTTGTACTAATAGAGACCAGACCCACTTAAAATGTACTCTGGGTGGAGGCACCGCCAGTTTAGTTTATCTTTTGGGAAAGAACCCTCGTGTAATAGCTATAGGAACCCAGGCCCCTTAACCTTGGTTTGGCCAGCAAGGCAGGGGTAGTGGCGCTCTCTAGACAGCGCCAGAGAGGGGCTACACATGTAAAAGTAATTTCCAATAATCACAGGTATAGGTAACTGAGGTACTACTCTCACTTTCATTTAGTGCAATACCCCATTAATGCTCAGAGTCACTTGGGTAGTAGATAAGTATCGAGTGTCCCCATGGATACAGATGACCCCCATACTTGGTCCGTTTGCACAGTCTTTTCTCAGAACTTCTGCATGCACCAGGGTCTGTTGGCTTCCTGAATCTGTAAGTTCCAATACAGTCTTATCACTCACCTTGATGTCTGTTATACTTGCCCCAATAATTTTCTAAGGCCTAATTTGCTCCAGTGTTACCCTCCTTATGTTTTATGGTAGTATTTTGCAATGTGGCCTGGCTTATTACAGTTATAGCAAATAAAGTCTTTGAGTGCAGATTTGTTACCACCATCAGACGAGTGCCAGCACTTATCATATGAGCCCAATCCTGAAGTGGGATGAGAGCCCATGACCGTATAGCCTAGAGGTGGATGTGCTACAAACTGAGCCACTCTGACACCAAGAAGTCATGTGAATCCTTGACAGCTCTGCTCAGAGACCAGTGACCTCCACCCTAAACCCAGAGAACTGAAAGCAAATGGATCAGCACCTCTGTATCCAGAATGTGTCCCGAATGACTGTGGCTCCACTCCCATTTCGCTGCACCACTCCCATACTTGATTACCCGCTTGCTTTTCTTTCTACTGAACCTAGCCTGTCCCCTTCTGCCTCCTTCCTATACCCATTTCCTTGCTTCCCTTGTTTTCTTCTTTTGAATTTGGTTTACCATCCTACCCCAGATAGGGCATTGCTTGCTTTATCTTTTATCAGTGTTTGTTAACTGAACCCTTCCCTGTACCCTCCTGCCTCCTTATTCTGCCTTATTTAACTTTTAGTCCTTTCTGTCCTCACCTGAATTTGTTAAGACACCTTATCCCAGATTGGGTGTCTTTTGTTTTCCTTCTTTTAGCAGCTACCTTTGCCTAAGTCCCACAGTTTTTACTCTTTGCCCAACCCCTTACCCCCCACACACACACACATACACACACCTGTAGCAATTTACTTTGCTTCCTTAACAATAAGTGTACCTAAAGCTTGGATTTTTAGGTGAAGGTTGATTTACCCTACCTTGTCTTGTCTCTCTCTGGCAGAGCACCTTGCATTACTGTGGTGACTTGCGGATGCCCACTGATGCCTTAGACCCCTTAAATGACTTGTCCCACTCCTGCTCTATTCTGCTCATGCCCTGGGACACAAGCATGATGGTACGCTATGTGAAAGAGTCCTTTTCAACTGTACCAGGGACTGCCTGGTGAGCCCTGACTGGCCACGTGCATCACATGACCTTGATTCACCCTGTCTGAGCTGCTGCCGACCCCTGACCTTGCAAGCCTGCCCTGCTGGAATAAAAAAAAAAAAGAACAAGGTAAAAATCAGTTTCCTCCCTTTTCTATGTTCTGAATGTGTGATGTCCCAGGAAGGCACTTGAGCATCCATCACATGCTCTGCTCCCCTGATCATAGAATCCCCAACCACTTAGACTCTCCTAGCTGCCTTCTTCTTACTCTCACCCCTGGGTGCCACCAGGTTATCACTCCAACTTCCCCAACTGATCCTGAATCTCTCCCAGTGGAGACAGGTACCTGAGTCTCCTCCAGGGGTGCAAAGCGATTTGCCATCGGATGGTGTAAGGTTAGTTGGCTGCCTTGTTGCTGCCCCTGCCACCCTTTCTCCTCCCTCTCCCCACCACTCTTCACCCCCTGGACAAGTGGACCTCTGGGGGAGTGACCTCCAGCTGAACAGGTGCCACAGGAGAGATATCTCTTCCTTCAATGCTACAAGTTGAGCTTGGCGCTCTGCAAAGATTCCGCAGAAGGGGCAGTGACCCCTCCTCCACAGTGTAACCCTGGAGAAGAGTGCTGCATAGTCCCTGCAACTGACTTGCTCCCTGCTAAACCTCATCCCTTTACTGAGCCTTACGATAAACCTTAGACTTCTGATACTAACCAGGTTTCAACTACCTCTCTAGTACCTTCAACTAAATTTAAAATGTTAAATCAGCAGACTGCAAACTGGTTTTACACAGTTTATCAAACTGATTTCTGACAATAAGCAGTACTACCTTAGCTGAAGCAAATTCCATGGCTTCATGAACTTCACTGCCTGCTATGACTGTGGGGACATTGGGCATATAGCCCAGAAAAGCCTAAATAATAAAAAAAGAAGTCTTACCTGGTGGTTGCCACTTGGGCACTGTCTACAGTACTTCTGGGTTTGTGACAAGAAGGTGCAAACTTCAATAAACACTGGCAGTCAGCAGACTGTAGTATGACTGGAACTGGTGCTAGGGCAAGCCAGGGAGAAAGCCATACCAAAGTGACTTGTGTTCATGGAGACAAATTAATACACAATGGTGCAAATCACTCTGAGAATAGAGAACAGTCGCAGTCTTTGCTAACAGGGGTGGGGCTTACCTTACTCACTTGTGGTGCTTGGTCATGATATGCCCAACTGTGAAGTTTTTTTTTACCATCTGTAGTTTTTCTTCCCCTCTACACCTCTCGCATCTGATTCCCTCTGGAGCCCCATGGAACACCTCAACCCATGCACCTCTCCAACCTGCACTCATTTGCCTCTAATCAGCCATTGAATGCCCTCCCAGGGAGGGATGGCAGAAGGGAGATGTACCTTGGACAGTGTCCTTTTTGAAATCAGACAGTGGTGTGGTGGATGCTCAACACCTGGATATATTGGGGTCCACCATCTTTAGGAATTGGGGCAATTTACTCTATTTTATGGTCCCCTGTAAAACACTGGCTTCCAGGATGCACACAGCATGCAGCTGCAAAGCATCAGCAAGCATCGCCCCACCCAAAAGGTACACCAGCCAGTACCACAACCTGTGATTACCCAGGTGGTGCTGCTATGGCAGTGTCACACAGTCTCTCCCCGGAGAGGAAGAGTGTCCTCCGGGATGCTCGATCTCTCTCTACAGCTGGTCCACAGTGACCAAGGCTCATTCCCAAACCCTGGTTGCTGGTGTAATGAGTGGTACCCCTGCCACCCGACCATCAGACTGCCTACTGTGAAGGCCTGTTACAGACTGAGATAGTCAACCAGATGAAAGCAACCACCACCAGAACCCTAGCTAGAAGACAAGAAGAGAGTTTGGGGGGAGAGAATTGCCCCCCCACAAGGTCATTTATGAAAGCTGGTTCCTGGTGAAAATGTCCCACAGGAAACGAAGGGAGGCAAAGAAATGGGAATGTCCAGAGGGTGATGCCATTAAGCATCAGGACAAAGTTCACCGGGATGAGGTTGATTTGGCTTCTAAATAAAAATATTATGTTACATTAAAATCTTTGTATCATGAAAAATGTAATGTTAAGAATGTTGACGAGATGAATGTTCCTGTGTTTATTTGAATTAAAATGATATTCTATGCAGGTTGTGTGAGACTCCCCCCAAGCTGTGGAGTGTTTGGGACAATTGACTGTCCCCAGTAGAATTCAGCAAGAGATGTAGGTGGCGTGCGCGCGCACACGCACATGCACACACAGACACACCCCTACCTTTCTGGCAGTGTAGCCTTAGAATGAGGCAGCCATGGCCCAGGGAATCTCTCATGTCTAGGGATAATTTTGAGCTCACCAGGAGTTTCTTTACACCCTAACACTCGGTTACTTCAACCTCTCAGACTATGGTTTGGTATTGCACCCCAGGACCCTCACCCTGGAAAGACCACAAATGCAGTGTCTCTGAGCAGATCCATCCTTCATTGAATAATCAGACTGTAGTAATTCATATTTGAGAGACAGGGATCACAATTCATTCTGCATTTTGATCAATTTTCTTCAGGAATACACGCCTCTTTCAGAGTTTCCCAGTTCCCACATCTCTGTTAGAGTTAACAGTATTTCCAGACTCACTTTCAGAGCCAACAGTATGCATTCCTTTCCTGGGGTCTTGGCTTACCCTATTACTGGATGGTCTCAGCTGAGATAAAATCAAAACACAGCCTTTTACTGGGACTCATGATTACCCCATCTCATCCCAGCAATCACCTTTTCTGCACATCTCAGTAGTTACGAGAAACTTCATATTTTGGCACCTCTAATCTTCCTGTTCTTTCCTTAGTTACATGAATAATTACTGTGATGGCCCTTCTTCTTCAATCCTGTACTATCTAGTTGTACAGTACATGGCTTGTCTCCTGCCTTCCACATTCTAAAAAGGGGTTCTGCACTGTATGTGATACTTATGTAACACCAAAGACTTTTCCCATGTATAGTCTGAGTTTGCATGAAGGCACTAGCCACCATTCTCTGGTTTTCCCATTACTGTTGGTTACATTTGTAACCCCCCTGTCCTGGGGGCTTACCTGTCTGCCCCTTTGGGGCTCCCGTTCCTCCGGGGGTTTTGTTCCACCCCACATTTCTTTTTTCCCAGTCCTGGCATCTTCCCCTGTGTTCCCTGATCCTCCCGCTGGCTCCCGCATTGTGTTTTTGAAAGAGGGGGCTGGGAGAGCTGGATTGTGGAGCCACCACCCATTTATGGCACTCCAGTGCCGGGCAAGCTCCACGCATGCTTAGGAAGCACAACTTTCTTGCGGTCGTTTCAGCTGCCTCTCCGGGGCTCCCGATCCCAGGGAAAGCAAGAGAGGGGCTGGAGAACTTCAGCTGGACCGGAGAGGTGGCAAGAACTGCAGGAGAGGTGAGTGTATGAGTGCCAATCACACTCGGGGAATCAGAGCCACCTCATTAATATTCATGAGGCAGCTCATGAATGATTCATGATCAGGTCCGGTCTAGCACTATGGGTAAAGGTTTATAGTGCTAGCAACAGGCAAAGAGTTAAATAAAATTATTTAAGAGCTGACAGGGGTGGGAGGAAAGGAATTGCTGCCAGTTCTGTGGGGCATTAAAATATAAAATGTTTATGAGGACTTCCGGGGCAGTTTGAAAGTGGGAACTTGTAGGGATTGTACTGGGACTGTGTGTGGCTGCCTGGGGGCAGCTCAAAACAGCAGCTGTGACAGCAAAAGGGCTATTGTGATATGTGACATGTTGCAGTCACTTTAATGGGTTTGGGGTGGCTACTAAATGCTGTGGAAAGTGTACCATAAATGTATAGGGTTCGGCTGCAGGGACATTTGAAAGTTGGGACATTGTGGGACTGTACAAACACTGTTTATCTCAAGCAGCCATGATTGCAGCCACATGACTCCATCCAACCGACCCAGGGGTCAGGATTATTGCTAAGGATTCTGGGGCTTGTGAACAGACTCTTGGGGAAAAATACTGAGGATTATTCTAGCACCATTCTGAACAGCCAGTGAGGCATCAAGGGAACCTCATGCATATTAATTTTTCTTACGGACAGTGGCTCCTGCCAATAGGGAGCTGCCAAAAAGCTCCCAAAAGACTAGGACTTTTGGACTATGAGTCGGTCAGGTGGGAGACCCTCCAGAGGAAGGGGGGATCCTGTCCCTGTGAGAGAATGAGGTTGCAAGGCTAGGAGAGGGCCTTGCCTGGGGGCTGCCAACAATTTGTCCCCAAAGACTGGGTGTTTGCCTTCCCCCATCTGGAGAGTATTGGGAAGAATGTGCAGGCAGCTCTGCAAAGAAGTATAGCTGCAGGAGTCTTGTTATTGAGGACAGAAGTTGCACCACAGCAGTGAGATGCAGAGAAGGTTGTGTCCTGAGCCTGAAAAAAGGACAAAGATTGTGTCTTGAGCCTGGGAAAAAGACAAAGGTTGTGTTCTGAGCCTGGAAAAAGGACAAAAGTTGTGTCTAAGCCTGGAAAAAGACAAGTATGTTCGTCTGCACCTCCATGGTGAGTCACTGGAAAACAGAAAAGGTGAAATGGGAATTTTGAGAAAGTAAAGGGTGCTGTCTAACCCTGGAGAAGACAAAGTGTCTGGGAAAATGGAAAGACAAGGTCCAAGGACTAGTTGTTGGCTGGGCAAGCCGGATTATGGAAAATGGACTGATACTGGTTGAGAATTTAAAGAGAGAGTCTCTTCTGAAGTTGTTATGTACCTGCACAATGAAAAAATAGACTTTTGGACTGTTTTCTGAGACAGAGTTCTGGAATTGTGTGTGAACCAGAGCATCAAAGTGACTGCTGTGTTAAAGCTGAGAGACTATGAATGCAGAAGCATGGACAGGTGCCTTCCGGGGTCAAGTACCTGCTGTCTGCTCCTGAGATACAGCAAGAAAAGAGACTGTTGACGCCACCCTGGATTCTCAGACTCTCCACTCCCTGGAGTCTGGGATACAAGGAAGGTAACAGAGACTGCTAGCTACACACTGTAGCAGGAAACTGAAAGAAAAGTGCAAGATGATTTAAGTTGCCATCTTAAACCCAGAGCCAGGTGGGGAACTTGCTAACCCCCATCAAGTGGGGTCTGCTTTTTACAGGGGATCACGGGTCTTGTACCTGAGTGCTAGGGTGCTCTGACCTGTGAGGGACCCAGGCCGTAGGGCCACTCCCAGGTCTGGATCCCTTGTGGTTGGCAGGCCTTGGGTATGTGCTCTGCAACAACCCATAATAGACCAAAAAGGACAAGCTGCAAGATCTTCAATCAAGCCTGAAGATCCAGCTGCAGCAATTTGCCCTTCAAGCTTTGAACCCCATTCTGCCAGGGCTTTTTCCATCACCCCCAGGACTTCAGTCAACTGTGCCACCCGAGGACTGATCCTGCAAAACTGAGAGTAACAGCAGGAATCACCCTGTAACATTATGGGGGCTGTATATAGTTCAAATATGCCCTCTGGCATAGAAAGCCAGGACAGGATTCAAGCCAAATGTAAAAAGTTAATTTTAATTCTTTAAGAGCACTAATGCTGGCCGACCAGCTGCACCTCAGGCTTGCAACTGTAACATTTGGGTACCCAAGGACAGAATTTGGATGTCATTCTGGACTGGGGCCTGTGGGTCTGGGTATTGGGGAAGACCTGTAGCAGTTAACTAGATAGATAGATACCGGTGGCTGCAAGCATTAAAATGTGGGTTTGAATCAAAACAGGGGAAATGATTGTTATGGGAAATGCAAATTTAAACCTCTTGCTTAACCTCTATTACACTTACCCCATCCTAACCCTCCCCATGTAAATAAATCATGATTTATTTTATTTATTTTGTTTTTGTTGACCAGGTAAGTGCACTAGACAAATCCTGCCTATTTTCAGGCATGACCCGAGGCAGGGGGATACAGATGAATGCCAACTGACCTTGAACCAGATTTAGCTGTTGGTGGTATTTTTTGAGTGTATGAGGGGAAATTTGGCCAGGGCACCGGGGAAATTCCCCTACTCGGCAGGAGAGGGCGTTGTGCTAATGGTTTCTTGACAGAGGAGTACAGTGATGGGCCAACAGCAGCAGAAGGAGGAGGTTCAGGAATGAGCTCTGAGGCAGTATGAGAACCCAAAAGAGTTGAGGAGATCAGCATGGATCTAAATGTGGACATCATTTCAAACCCGGAAGAGAGCAGCATAAAAGATGAGGATTTGGAGGACAATTTTGAGTGAACATCGGAGAGTGATGAAGTAGCTCTGGCTGCACAACTAGAAAAGGATATCGAGGAGCAATGTAGAAGGATTTTGCCGGATTTGGCGGCTGATGAAGCGTGGTACGAGAAAAGGAAAGCCATGCTGTCATGCCGCCAGCGGAAAAGAGAGAACTCACCAGAATTAGAATTCCAGGAGGAACAAATGTTTCGGCAGGAGGAAAGAAGGGAAAAAGGAACAGATCCTGGCAGCGATAAGACACCAGAGGAGAAGATTTTCAGTGGACTGGGGGAACAAATAACTGTGACACAGGAAGAAAAAAGCACTTCCTGCAGGAGAGAGGAGGCTGAAGCAGCTGAGGAGAAAGTGGAAGAGAGAAAAATGCCACAATGAACAACAAGGGAAGCAATAAGGGAGGCCTTTCAGCTGGAGGATTGAGACAATGTCACGGAGTTAATGAAAGAAAACTGGATGCTGGAGAGAGCTCTCAGAGGACCAGGGTGGAAACAAAACAATGATGGGACCTGGTTTTCAGATGCAGAGTAGGATTTATCACAGGAGGGAGAAGGAACTTCCTTGCCCCTGAAACACTGGATGACCACAGATCAAGGTAAAACATTGCAAAACAATCCTATAGGGTCACTTGGGGGTAAGCAAAGATTTCTGGACAGGTTTTCGGGAACAAACCTGTTATAGTAACTATAGGAAAAACTGGACAAAAAAACTTTTGCAGAGAAAAATACTACCACAGCTGAGACTCAAAGCAGTCTGGGAGAGCCAGGAAAAAACAAAACTTGTGAAGAGGCAAACAGGGTGGAGAGTGATACAAGGGGCAGGGACAGTGGTTTAAGTGGAGAACATTACACCATTAGGGAATCAAATGGTATAGAGAGGGTACAAGAAACAGGTAGCCCTTTGCAGACGAGAAAAGAAAGGACAGAACATTTGCAGCAAGAAATACCTGCAGGACAGGTTTTTGACATTGGTGGAAATACACAACAAGAAGGAACAGGTTTCACTACACCCCCCCAAGCTCCTCCAAATCCTAAGCCAAGATATGCAGATCTGTTTCCACAATTCAACCCTTACCCAGAAGAAATGTAGTAAGATTAAGATTCAGAGGGGGCCTGGACCCTAGGCCTGATGGGCTTTATGTGGGGAAGAAACTTTTAAAAGAAAGCGTGAAATTTACAGCAGCAGACATATATGCTTTCATTCACATTTCAGGGGAGGACAATTTCAATACAAGTTTCTGGCATCCAAATGGTTTGGAAAGATTCTTGTCATTATATAATCAAGTTCTCCCTTTTATGGGTACCCTTCATGGCAATACCATTGACAAAACCATTGATAAAAACAATTACAGTAATGTTCCGAAATGAAAATATACACGTGGGGCACATTAATTTTTAGTTACAACAAAAATATGAAGTGCTTAGTGCGCCACAGGCTGTAATAGATTCAGAGCAGTTCTGGACGGAGGCATGGAAATTCACAGTAAGATTGAGGCAGTCAGCTGAAGGAATAGAACATGTGCCTAACAGTTTTTCCTGGAAAAGGATAGAGGGGTAGTCTTCTACCCAGGTCAGCCGAAGGCATGTTACAACATTGGAGCAAGAACCCATTTATGTAATGTATGTGATAAATTAAGATGTGGGATATGCCATGAATTTGGTCATGTCAGCATGCAATGCATAAGTCATGCAAAACGTAACTTGCGTGAGGAATTCGGCCATGTTTATCAAGATTGTCCTTGGGCAGCTGATAATGCAAGAAATGTGATAAATCCAGAAGTTTTAATACAGAAGGCCCAGCAGCAGGAGACAGGGCCCATGGGGAGAGGATAGGAAAGGAGAAAACAACAGGGAAATACTTAGCAAAGGCAAGAAAGTGATGGAACAAATAGTTTGGTTTTGGCACCTGAAACTGTGTGGGACCAAAGAAGGGAGGAAGACGACCAGATGGTAGGACAAGAGGAAGAGCAAATACCTGCAACTTTAGGGGAAGCAGGTGAACCAAGGCAGAAGAGCACAGCGGGAAAAGGTGGAGTAGAAGGGAATGGATTGGCCCCCTCCCCCAAAGGACAGCACACCTCCTTCAAGGAGAAGCTCTAGGAATATAAAGCAGCTACAACCTTGTGAAGAGATAGAAACAGCAAATTCTTATACCATTCTCAATGTAGGGACAGAGGGCGTGTCGGATCTTGAAGACCAGATGTCAGAGCCTTCAAATTTATTAGAAACTTTGGACAATCCTGAGAATGAGCACACTGAAAAGAAGAAAGTAGAGGAAAAAAAAAAGAAAAAATGAAAATGACTTGGGCTAAATGAATAGTTTACTGTGTCTTCTCTAAATACCTGCAGTATCAAAAATGCAGGACGTTAAACCACCATGTTTTCTTTATTACATGATTTGAAAATGGAAATCATTTTTTTACAGGAGACTTGGATGGATTCTTTAGTACAAATGGAGGTTGCAAAACATGACTGGGTATGGAGCCCATCATTCTGGTCTTTTTGGAAGATAGAGCGGATGGGGCAGGAATTTTGTTTGTTTTCAGGAAACTGTTTTAAATTACAAAAATTAGTAGATCTGATCCCGGGGAAGGGTTTTAATTTTAGATGGGATATGGCAGCAGAGGCCAAGTATGTTTATCACTTTATAGCCACAAGAAAAAGCGGAAAGTATAAACCTTTTTGCTCAGGTGCAACCCTTTTTGGCCACAGCTAAAGACATTTATTTAGGAGGAGACTTTCATTGCACTATAGATGTTACAGAAAGGATAGAACAAAGGAAAAAAGTATATTGTGACTCAAGCTTTCAAAAAATTTGTTACAACAGCAGATGTGGTTGATGTCACTGCACAGGCACATCCTAAAATCATGCTTACACATGCAAGGAACAACTTAACCACAAAGACGGACTATATTTTTATTTCAAATCATGTACATATTTATAAGACGGTAACATTTTCAGAAGAAATGTTGGATCATTTATTAACATTTAGAAAATGTCAAGAAAGAATTCTCACTCCTGATTGGCTGACACTGCCTCCAAGCTGGGCATTTATTTCTCAATAGATGCCCAGCTAAAAACAAGTGCCACCAAAGTCCACTTCACAAGGTACCTTGCTGCCCAGCCTACTTCGTCATTGGCTGAAGGCAGCTCATAAATTTAAAATCCCCGCCATGTTTTTCTCTCGCTTAGCGAGAGACAACTATCCCCCCCCACCTCCCCACTTTCCTTCCGTAGCAGGTAATAACTAAACAAAAACTAACACTCCATCTGATCATGTTGCAGTCAGAAGACTGAAAAGAGACATCGCATTTAAAAATGACATCAGTCTCCTGACCGCATTCTCACAATCCGTACTCCCGAAGCCAACATTCGCATCAGCTTCATCCTACACGTGCCATTTAAAAAAAAAAGAAAAGCAGGAAACCATTAATGAAAACCACAATTCAAATCTGCCACTTTCTCTTCATTTCAAATACAAACAAATCAGTTATGTACCTCACACGTCTCCCAGAAAATGCAGCATTCAGTTCCAGTAAGGTCAAAGGGTGTGAACTCAACAGACACCTTCCGAGTTCTGACTTGCGACCATAATGAAATGAAACAAAACAAGGTTTAAGAATTCAAAAGAAATATAAACAGCCAACACACTGTTAAGTCAATTTCTTTTAAGGCACACTTCTTTTGTTCTTCAATCTGCATTTTTGTGTGTATGTGTGTCGGGGGGGGGGTCAGGAAACCAGAATGACACTGTAGGCAGAAGGGAGAAATAACAGCACCTAGAATAGCTGGTGCACTACTTTGTCAATGAACACTGTTTTTAACAGTGTTTTGAACATTTTTGACACTGATTTCCCCTTTTATTTTTACATTTCACAAAAATGTACTTACATGGCCATTTTCTAAGTGCAATAATACCCTCCAGTGTGGGCATTATTGGAAAATACCGGACCTTCCAGGGGCTATAAGGCCCTCCGCCTGTGGTGTTGGGCTTCATTACTCCCCTGGGTGGTCCGGTATTTCTCAATAATGCCCACCCTGTCGGGTATTATTGGTTAGATACTGTGTTAAGTATTAATACTATAACAATAAGGGTGTACAACAGATGGAAAATGAACACAGCAATTTTAACAATTCCTGAAGTTAAATCACATCTGAGGGAATTCATTTTGTCTCGCATCTCTGTTCTTTTTATGTATAATATAGGAATATGGTGGGAGGAAACAAAAAAGACATGAAAGACTGGTGCTCGAGATATGGAAACAAAAAGTACAAAATAATTTTTGCATTATTTAGATCTAAGGATACAATTATATAAACTGTATTCTGCAACTTATATAAATAGGCAGGATCTATCTAACCAGCTTAATAAAATAAAAACAGAAATGAGGAAATTTCAGTATGATCAAGCCAGTTCTTTGCAGGTGGAGATGTCCTATGGCACTCAAAAAACTCCACAGATAGATCCGTGTGAAGCCTGTAAGGAGAAAAGAACACATTCCCAAATTATTACATTATGTGATACAAATGGACAAGAGATAAATACCTCGAAAGACTTGCATGTTTTTTTAGAACAGCATCTTGATAGTCTAAATGAGAAGAATAAGGTAACAAAGGCAGAAATATAGGATTTTTTAGGAAAAATACAAATCCCATCATATCCCCAAATATTATAACCTGACATAATAAAACCAATTATGGCCCAAGAGGTAGAGGAAACAATAAAGAATTTAAAGCAAGGAACATCTCCTGGGCTGGATGGTATACCTAATGATTTTTATGGGGAACTACAGGACATACTTACACCATATCTTGCTGAGCTTCATAATTCTTTTTTGTCGGACCAAAAGGAGTTACCAATGGATTTTTCAAAAGGAATAGTGTCCTGTTTACACATATCAGGTAATAAAAAAGATATAAATAACTGGAGGCCAATAAGTCTTCTGAACTCAGATTTCAAGATTTTGACTCATATTCTACAAAATAGATTAAGAAAACTGGCCCAATTTTTTATATATCTATCACAAACAAGTACTATCCCAGACAGGAAAATCCACAAAAACCTTTCTATAATAAGAGATGTTTTGGAATATTGTAATAAACAGAAAAAGGGACATTTTTTACTAGCTTTGGACCAGAAGAAAGCTTTTGGCAAAATAAATCATAAATATTTGTTTCAAGTATTATTATGTTATGGAGTTCCTTTAACTTTTTAAATTAGGTGAAATTGTTGTATGATAGGGCAGAAACTGCACCATTATTTTTTGGAAAGAAAGGGAGATATATTAAGGTGACAACAGGTGTTCAGTAGGGCTGCCCATTCAGCCCTTTATTATACTTATTTGCCTTAGATCCATTAGTTAGGAGAGTAATTTTAAACCCAGCCATTAGAGGTGTGAGAGAAGCTCAGATACAGGAAGATTTGAAAATTATAGTTTATGCAGATGATGTGTGCATATTTGTGAAGGGTGAGAGGAGTGCAGAACAAAGTTTGAAGGAAACAGAAATATATGAGAACGTTTTTGGGGCTCTGCTAAATATGGAGAAATCCGAAGGTTTGATTTTAGGTCCTAGAGAAGGAAAAATAGATAGGATTGCTGGGATACAGATAATAGAGACACCAGTGAAAATCTGGGACTATTTTTTGGATCAGGAGATATGGCATTACATAACTGGGAATAAAGTTTGAAGCTATGTGATGTAAAAGTAAAAAAATGGAAAGGTTGGAGATTATCAAAACAAAAAAGAGTATACATTATAAGACAATTTTCAATGCCAATTTTGCTTTATGTTAGCACAATGTTTCCATTACCCATTAAATTAGAGACAACGGTAATGAGCATTTTCTTTCAGATGCTTTGGGGGAGTGGACTCAATCCGGTAAAGAGAGAGAGTATACTTTTTTATCTAAAAAGAAGGGTGGCCTTAATATAGTCCACCCAATATTTTTATTGCATACACTGTTTTGGTCAAAATTCTTATCATTAGGATTGCAAGAAAAAGATACACAGGCTAAATTCTGGATGCAGGGAGTTTTTAATGAATATTTGGACAGATGGGAGGATATTTCCTCAAAGTTGGCAAAACAGTATAAAGTTCTGGAATATTTCAAACCAATGGTATAGAAATTGGCTGAATGGAAAATTAAAAGGAGAGATATTTTACTCAAAACATGAAAATGACACTACAACAGTGTGTTGGAAAGTATGGGATTTATAAATCCAGAATGTAGGAACTGTAGACCATCAAAGGTAATCTTAGTGTTCAAACAATTAAATGATCCAAGAATTCCACAGAAAATGTGGGGCACGGTTTGGTTGTGTGCCTATGATAAACTACAGGTCAAGGGAAACCATAAGCATAAGGCACTTGAAGACAGGATGTGACCATGCACGTGTTGTATAACAGAAGTTGAGCCGATGGAACATTTTTTCTTTGAATGTGACCATGTAAATGGCTTTTGGGGTTTTGCTGCAAAAAGATGGGAATTATTATAGTTGCAGCACCTAACATATGAAGACCTACTTTTAGGAGACTATGATAGAATTCCAAAGAAGTATGATAATAGTACCCTGACAATATTTTTTGCAACTGTAAAATATTACCTGTGGCAAGCAAGGAATCAATGGGTCCTGCAGCAACAAAAAATGACGTATGATGTAATATGTCATTTGTGTGAATTAGCTCTTAAAGAGGTGTTTGAAAAAGATGTAAAAACAAACCCAAAGTTAAAGGTAAATATCTAGTGGAGAGGGTTTAGATTTTTTCAAAAGTACCAGTAATTAGGTTTTATCAGTGATCTTTAATTTTCTTTTTTTTTCTTGCTCAACAAGGTAAATATGATTTTTGATGAATGACACAGAGATTTTAAAAAATAATGTAATTTTTTCTCCTGTGTTTTGAAATATTGTTTTTCTCAGGTGGTTTTGTCAGAGTAATTAAATTCCAATAAGAGTGAAAAAAAAAAGGGAGACAAGGGATACCTAAATAAGTGCTGCTTCATTCTGAAGGGGACTGGTACCTTATGAGCAGGTGTGTATATGTAAATGTTTGTTTTGGTTTTTTATGCATAATTTTATTCTTGTTTTTTCCATAGGGCTCATGGATTTTTAACTAATTTTTTGGCGGTCTTGACGAGTTTAAATGGGGAAAGTTTTTGGGGAAAAAAGACAGGGAAAATGTGTGAAATTAGAAGAACAGATGTTGAAATTATAAATAGTTGCTATGTATCTTTATTAATGTTTTTTTGTATAAACAAATGAGATGCAATGTGATGTATGGTGATGGTTATGTTTGTCTAATTAAAAATTTCCCCTACTCTTTTCGAGAAGTGCCATGGGATCTTTAACATCCACCTGAACTACCACCAGAACACGCAAACAGGACCTCGGTTTAACATCTCATCTGAAAGACGGCACCTCAGGAATGAAGCACTCCCCTCATGCTGCACTACAGTGTCAGTATTGGGATTTAACCCAAGGGCCTGGTGTTACTGTTTTGCAGTAAGCCTGACTCCAGAGCCTGATTTTAGTGAGCATGTTATTGGCTGAAATGTGGAATGACAAATTGTTAAATGTGGGAGGTTCGAATACTGGTAAGTCCATACCTGGGGCAACTGTTTTGGGGAGGTGGGTTGGTACGACATCCCAGGGGGTCATACTGGTAAACAGCAGACAGTACAGTTATGTAAGAACTTACCATGATAGTAGATCTTCGAGAGGAGCTCTTGCAGCAGGTAATACCATTAGGACTAAGGCCGCCAGGTGTTAGGACCCCATGGAAACATTTTCTAGCTAGCAGTCTATGGTGAGGGACCGCCCCCAATGTCAGACATGGTATAAAGGGGGTGGTCCCCCGGCACCATCTCAGTTCTCCCACTGGAGATCCAGCTGAAGACAAAAACAATGGGAGAACCAAGAGGGTCTCCTATTCCCAAAGAGAAAAAAGCAGCTTGTCCCGGGGGTAGGAAGGTGGGAAAGCTACCTGATGCAAGAGCTCCTCTCAAAGATCAAGTATTATGGTAAGTATTTACATATCTGTACTATCTCACTTCGAGAGGGAGCTCTCACAGCAGATGATACCATTAGGACAGAGTCCCAAGCAGTACCCAAAGAAAGACCCAGGTCAGAAGGGTGGAGTACAATATAGTAGCTGTAGGCAATTTATGAGAGGATTCCCTGAAGGACTGCTAGGCTGAAACCTGCTCTACTCCTGGATGCAATATCCAGACTATAGTACCTAATGAAGGTGTGAACTGAATTTCAAGTAGCAGCCGCACAGAGGTCCGTTGAAGACATGTTCCTCAGGGAAGCAAAGGACATAGCTATTCCCCTGGTGGAGTGACCCCTTACCAGTCCTGGTAAGGGTTTGTTGTGGTGCTGGTTGCAAAAAGTGATACAATGGACAACCACTTGGTCAGCATTTGCTTAGTCACAGGGGTCCCCACCTTCCTGTAGGTGAAAGAGAAACAACTGGTCTGTCTTTCTAGAAGAACTAGTAAGGTAGTAACGTAATATTCTATGTACATCCAGACTGTGCAACAAGGCTTCCCCTTTGTTGGAATGCTCTGGGTAATAAACTGGTAGATGGATGTCCTTGGTTCAGAGTGAACTTAGACACTACCTTCAGAAGAAACTTAGGATTTGTACACAGGGCCACCCTATCCCTGTGGAAAATAAGATAAGGATCTTCACACGTCAAGGCCTGTAATTCTGAAATCCTCTGAGCTGAAGTAATGGCAACTAAAAATAATGCCTTCCAAGAGGGCAGGCAAAGCTCACAGGATGCAGCTGGCTCAAAAGTAAGCTTTTCCAAGATGAACAGGAGATCCCATGGAGGTCCAGGGTCTCTCCTGGGGGGTCTGATATGCAAGATCCTTCTTAAAAAGGTCTTGCAAATGTCCTGCTGTGCCACAGTATTTCTATTAATTGGTGCATGGTAAGCTGATAGAGCACAGAGATGCACCTTAATGGATGAGTAGCTAAGACCCAAGTCCGACAGGTGGAGAAGATACTCTAGTACAGATTCCGCTGGACAACCCAGGGGGTCCAGAGAGTGTGGAGCTACCCATAAGCAGAATCGCTTCCATTTCATGGTGTAGGTCACCCTGGTAGATGGTTTCCTCACTGCCACAAGGACCTCTGCCACTCTAAGGGACACTCCAAATCTGTCCCTGGCTAAGACTGCAGAAGCCAAGCATGTAGATGCAGGGACTGCATAGTCAGATAGACTAATGTCCCCTGCTTCTGGGAAAGCAAATGTGTGGAGAGGGGCAACGGAATCGGTGGTTCCGATGCTAGCTGCTGCAGCAATGGGAACCAAGTCTGACAAGATCAGAACAATAATACCAGTATCATTCTGGCCTCTTCTACTTGCAGCTTGAGCAGTACTCTCTGAAGAAGGGGACAGGGAGGACTTCCGGTGACGTCACCGACATGTAAGAAGTGCAGGTCCTCACTTCGGTGATAAAAATCAACACTCATCCTCCCTATCTAAGAACTTTTTCTCCAAGAAAAATAACTGGACCTGCTTTGGGGAATGCCACCGAAGGGGAAATAAAGAAAACAATTTTAAACAGGGCGCCTCAGTAGCGAAAATGAAACAACTAAAACGGGGGGCAAGTATGGAGAACTTCGCGGCCTGCACTCCGAAACTACTCTCAGCTTCAGACTCTTCATCTGGCTCAATGGAAGATGATAATCTGCATTCCAGAAAAAACAGCCGTACCCTAAAACAAAATACTTCGTTCTGTTCAAAAGATCGAATCCACAGTGGCAGATCTTAGACAAGATATAAAGAATGTGAACCAAAAAGTTGTAGAGAATACAGCCAAAATATCAGAGATAGGGGAGACTCAAGATACATCGAATCGACTCTTGCTGGACCTAATGAAACAGATCTGAGTATCACGTACCAGAATGGAGGACATAGAGAATAGGGCGAGGAGAAACAACTTTCGGTTGCATGGCGTGCCGGAGGGAACAGAGGAAGGGTTCCCATCGTTGATTAACTTTGTACAGCAGATTCTCTGGTCCATGCTCTCACTCCCAGCTGACTTCCATTATGAAATGGACATAGCCCATAGATCGCTGGGCCCGAGGCCAACTAACTCTCAGGCCAGACCACGCTCAATTATAGTGCACATGGTATACTATCAGGCCAAAGATTATATTCTTCAAGAAGCTTGGTGACAAAAAGAGATCAAATACGAAGGCACACAGTTATTCTTTGACCATGATTTTTCTCCATCTTTACAAGCAGGGAGGCAAAGGGTGAGGAGAATAATTAAAGAAATCAGGGAGAAAATGGGACTTAAGGCACAATTAAATTTTCCAGTGAAACTGAAGATCTATACCTCAGATGGAATTAAAATATTCTCTTCGTTGGTCAAGGCAGTGCCATTGCTGAGAAGCTGGAAAATACAGATGCCAGACTTGGAGATGAAGGAGTTGAAACAGAGGATATGGGGAGAGGCCTGGAACAGGGCCAGAGGGAAAATCAGAAGGAACATGCCGGGAGCACTCCCGAAGGGACTGGCTAGAGACCTGAATTGTTTACTGCACCACACAGAGATGTGAGGGGTAGACAGTAGAAACTGAAGAGTTGAGATGGAGAAGAACAATGAAGAAAATGAGGAGAGATCAACAGAGGCAACTTAAGGAATGAAGGAAGCAGTAAGACTGGCTAATGACTCTGTAGGCAATGGCTGAGTGATATGCTGTAATTTGGAACTGCTAAATATGAAAGCAGAACACCAGAACTAAGCTGAGGGAAATGAAAAAATGGGCAATATAGAGACTAAATAATGGACGGAGCATGGAGAGTAATTAATGAGGGAAGTAAAACATTGAAAAGAGCTGAAGAAAGGGGGAAAACAGTGGTACACAGCTCTAAAGATGTTTTAATTAAAAGAGCTAATTACCTCCAGTATTGTTGGCTTGTAATGATGGGGGAGGAGAGCCCAAGGGAAACGGAAAACCGAAGGGGTGGGGAGGTAAGCAGGGTTTTTTATTTGAACGGCAGCTTCTTACGTAAGGTGACCACACTCTGAACCTGCCAGGGGAGACATTCCCTGTGCAGATTATATCTCAAGAGAGTGATAACAGGCCTACTTAGGCCACTACATGGAGGGAGAGGAGTTACTACGCTCATTCGTTATCCTTCCTAGGTAGAAACTTAACCTTGGGAGCAAAAGTTCTTTAAATTTGATGGGCTGCATCTGACTAAATAGGGAGTCAGTGCATTGGGGCAGAAGTTTGATGTCTTTGCAGAATATTTAAACTAGCAAATGGGAAGGGGGTGCAGCACCCCATACATCGAATGGGAAGAACACTCCTCCCTCCTCAGCTAGTGGTCAAACAGGAGTTCAGCATGTTTGCAGTTCATTTGCATCACCAGTAAAGAAAAGGTCTGGCCCCCATGCAATGCACAGGGAAATGCCAGACCTCGCCCAACAACTAACACACCGAACTGGCCAATGGAAAATCATGTACACAAATGTTCACAGTCTGGGAAACAAGATCCCAGACCTGCAGGCAATAATGGCAGAGGCTAAACTGGACATAGTAGCCATTAGCGAGACATGGTTTACCAGTAACCACACTTGGGAGACTTCAGTGCCTGGCTATGTACTGTTCAGAGGAGACCAAGGTGCAAAAAGGGGGGGTGAAGTGGCATTTATGTCAATGAAAATATCAAAGCTACAGAAATTCAGAATACACATAAGAAGCCAGAAGAATTGTGGGTCACCCTGGAAATAGGAAATGGGACAACCATACGAACTGGGGTTGTGTACAGGCCTCCAGACCAGGGGTGGACATAGACACGTTACTGTTAGAAGATATACAAAGTATGACAGCTAAAGGGGAGGTTCTAATAATGGGAGACTTCAACATGCCAGATACAGATTGGTCAATACCAGCAGGGACATCTGCCAGAACTAGACACATGGTGGATTCCCTGCGGGGGGGGGGGGCTCAAACAACTGGTACAACAACCCACAAGAGGCAGGGCTATCCTTGATCTAGTACTGACTAACAGGGAAAGGATCACAGATCTCCAGGTAGAAGGTCACCTGGGTGCCAGTGTGACCATCAAATGGTATGGTTCAATTTGGCCACTAGAACAAAATCATCCCATTCCAAGGCAAAAATATGGGACTTCAGAGGAGCTGACTTTGATAAGATGGCCAACAGAGTTAAGCTAGCCCTGGCAAAAAGAAATACAGGTGAAGGGGTAAAGGCAAAGTGGGCAAGCATTAAAGATGCAATACTTCAAGCAACATCCCATTGTGTTAGTGAGAAAAGGAAGTGCAAAAGAAGAAGGAAACCTCTGGTTCTCAAACACAGTAGCGAAAAGTTCAGAGCCAAAAGGCTGGCCTTCAGGAAATATAAGGGAACACAGCAGGATGAAGATAGGGAGGCATACCAAACTTCTCTAAGGGAAGCTGGGAAGGTAGTAAGGCAGGCAAAGGTCCAAACCAAGGAAACACTAGCACAAACAGTAAAAGAAGGTGACAAGACTTTCTATAGATACATTAGTGAAAGGAGAAAGTCCAGAGGGGGTATTGCTAAGATCAAAGGGGATAAGGGGGCATGTGAGGAGGAGAACCATGTACAAGCATCTACAGTATCCTAAATAGATACTTCTGCTCAGTATTTACTGAAGAGAAGGTAGGGCAGGGCCCACAGCTCAGCACCATGGACACAGGGGGGAGAGAGGAATGCACTAGTCCCTTCACAAAAGAAAGGGTCTTACAAGAGCTCAATAAGCTCAGGGTGGACAAGGCAATTGGACCTGATGGCATACATCCCAGGGTACTAAAGGAGCTAAGGGTGGAACTAGCAGAGCCATTATCAGAACTGTTTAGTGAGTCTCTGAGCACAGGAGAGGTTGCAGAAGACTGGAGAAGGGTTCATGTGATCCCGCTCCACAACAGTGGTAGCAGGGAGGAGGCAGGGAACTACAGACCAGTCAGTCTTACCTCAGTAGTGGGCAAGATTATGGAGACACTCCTTAAGGAAAGGATAGTGCAACACCTGGAATCCATAGGAGCACAGGATCCGTGACAGCGTGGATTTACAAAAGGAAGGTCCTGTCAAACTAATTTCATAGATTTCTTTGACTGGGTAACCAGAGTGGTGGACCAAGGGGGAGCAGTTGATGTCACCTACCTTGACTTCAGCAAAGCTTTCGATACTATTCCACATAGAAGATTAATTAATAAGCTGGGTAGACCTAGGTAGTTGACGTTATCAATCATGGGCAAATTCGGTTGACAGGCAGAAAACAGAGAGTGGTGGTAAATGGTATACAGTCAGAAGAGATGCAAGTCACAAGTGGGGTACCTCAGGGATCAGTCCTGGTGCCAGTCCTCTTCAATATCTTCATCAGTGACATTGCAGATGGACTGGAGGATAAGGTTTGTCTGTTTGCAGATGACACCAAGCTCAGCAACAGAGTAGATGATCCAGATGGGGTGGGCAGAATGAGAAGAGATCTGGATAAACTAGCAAAATGGTCGGAAGAGTGGCAACTGGGGTTTAACGCAAAGAAGGGCAAGATCATGCACATAGGGAAGAGAAACCCTGAAACCACCTACAGGCTGGGAGGGGAGTTGCTGGCAGTCACAAGGGAAGAAAGAGACTTGGGTGTCATCATCACCGATGACCTAAAATCATCCAAGCAGACCACTAAGGCGGTAGAGTAAGGCTAGTAGGATGTGGGGTGTGATAGTAAATTGTCACCAAGTGGAAGGGGTAATAATCCCTCTTTTACAAGACACTAGTTAGGCCCACATCTGGAGTACTGTGTGCAGTACTGGAGGCCACACCTTCACAAGGACATTAATCCAAATTCAGGCAGTCCAGAGAAGGCAACCAAAATGGTGCGGGACTGCATCAGAAAACATATGAGGACAGATTAACTGAGCTCAATGTGTATACCCTAGAGCAAAGGAGGGAGAGGGGTGATATGATTGAAACATTCAAACACCTTAAGGGCATTAACAAGGTGAAAGAGTCTAACATGTTTCAATATAAGAAAAAGAGCAGGACAAGAGGACACAACATGAGATTAGAGGGAGGCCAATTAAGGGGTAATGTGAGGAAGTTCTTTTCACAGAAAGGGTGGTGAATGCATGGAACGGCCTACCTCAGGAAGTGGTGGATATGAATACAGTGCAGGGCTTCAAACAGGCATGGGATAGGCATAAGGGAGCAATACAGATGAGTATGAATAGATAGGCCATTGACAGAGCAAAGGCCAATGGCACATTCATGAGGTAGAAAACAAAATGGGCAGACTGGATGGGCCTTGCGGTCCTTATCTGCCATCAACTTCTATCAGAGGAACTGCACAATATGGAAAATGAAGAAATAGAGGGTTATTTAAGGTTCTTAAGTCATAAATACCAAGAAGTAGGGGGGAAAACATCACAATTATTAGCATATAGATTAAAAAAAGCCCAATCAGAAAGGGTAATAACCCATATTGTGAATAAAGAAAATCATAACCAGCCTTGGATTATCCCCAAAGAGACAGCCCAGCAATTTTCAAACTTTTATAAAAAAGTTATATTCAGAGGAAAAACACGATGAAGAGGTGAAAAGGAGAACTAAAAACTATTGAAATGAGGGAAACCCTAAATACACCAATCACAATCATAGTAGTGAAAAAAGTAATTGAATCCTTACCTACTGGAAAATCCCCAGGTTCAGATGGGTATAGCTCAGAACTTTACAAACAACTTAGAGGGATCCTAGCACCTATACTGACTCAGGTGTTTAATGAAACATAGAAACATAGAATTTGACGGCAGATAAGGACCGCTTGGCCCACCTAGTCTGCCCATTTTCCTACCTAACAGATAAGCTGCAGATCCTAGTTAACCAACAGCTTACTTCCTCTTACCCGCCCCTAGGACTGCCTTATGCCTGTCCCATGCATTCTTGAAGTCCCCCCACTGTTCTTGACTCCACGACCTCCTCAGGGAGGCTGTTCCATGCATCCACAACCCTCTCAGTGAAAAAATACTTCCTCACATTACCCCTGAGCCGTCCCCTCTATCTTCAAATTGTGCCCCCTTGTTCTTGCACATCTCTTTTTCTGGAAGATGCTACCTCTTGGACTTTGTTAATTCCTTGAGGTACTTGAAAGTTTCTATCATGTCCCCTCTCCTTCTTTCCTCAAGAGTATACATATTAAGCTCCTTTAGTCTTTCTTGATGTCTTCTGGTGCAGACCCTGCACCATTTGAATTATCCTCCTCTGGACAGCCTCCACTCGGTCTATGTCTTTGTGGAGATGGTATCTCCCAGAACTGCACACAGTGCTCCAGATGGGATCTCACCAACTGTCTGTACAGAGGGATAACAACTTCCTGTTTTCTACTATTGATGCCTCTTCCTATGCATCCCAGTATCCCCCCAGCCTTCCTTACTGCCTTCTCACATTGCTTGCCCACCTTTAGGTCATCTGATATAATTACCTCCAGGTCCCTTTCCATTTTTACTGTTGTCAGTATCTCACCCCCATTGTGTACTCTTCCCTGGTTTTTGTTTCCCATGTGCATTACCTTGCACTTCTTGCATTGAATCTGAGCTGCCAACATTTGACCATTCCTCCAACCTTGCCAAGTCCCTTCTCATCCTTTTCCACTCCATCTTGTGTATCAACCCTGTTGCAGATCTTTGTGTCATCTGCAAAGAGACATACTTTTCCTTCCAGTTCCTCTGCAATGTCACTTATAAAGAAATTAAAAAGGACCGGTCCCAGTACTGAACCCTGCGGTACCCCGCTAATAACCCTCCTTTCTTTACTGTGTACTCCATTTACTACTACCCTTTGCGTCCTGTTGTCTAGCCAATTTTTTATGTAGGCTACCACCTTGGGACCCATTCCAAGGCTGGCTATCTTGTGTATTAATCTTTTGTGTGGGACAGTATCAAATGCCTTGCTAAAATCTAGGTAGACCATGTCCACAGCCCCTCCTGGTCTACTACTTTGGTCACCCAGTCAAAGAAATCTATTAGATCTGTCTGACACGACCTTCCCATCGTGAATCCATGCAGCCTTGGGTCCCTGTCCCACTGGCCTCTAGGTACTCAACAATTCTTTCCTTCAGAAGTGATTCCATCATTTTCCCTACCACTGAGGTCAAACTAACTGGTCTGTAGTTTCCTGCCTCTGTCCTGCTCCCACTTTGTGAAGAGGAATCACATCTGCTCTCCTCCAGTCCTGGGTACCACCCCATCCTCCCATGATTTGTTAAAGAGAGTAGTCAGCGATGTCACTAGTTCTACCCTTAGTTCTTTTAGAATTCTTGGGTGAATCCCATCAGGCCCCATTGCTTTGTCCACCTTCAATTTTTTAGTTCTTTCAGAACCCTTTCTTCTGTAAATGCACTGGTATATTCCCGTCTTCAGAGTGTTTCTCTTGTTTGGTTTAGGTAACTCCCCTCCTCTTCCTTTGTGAATACTAAGCAGAAATATTCGTTCAGTATCCTGCTTTTCACTGTCACCCTCTACCACATTCCCTCCCTTTACTAACTAGTATCCCTCCTTTGGTCTTTCTTCGCTCCCTAATGTACCTATAAAAGGTCTTATCCCCCTTCTTAACAGAATTGGCTATCCTTTCCACGGTTTGGGCCTTTGCTATTCTGACTGCCTTCCCAGCCTTTTTCTGCTTTAACTGATAAAGTTCTCTGTCCTGCTCCTTCTGTGTTTCCTTATATTTCCTGAATGCTGTCCTTATCTCCTTAACCTTCCATGCTACCTCTTTTGTGAACCATAGTGGTTTTTTCCTTCGTTGTGTTTTATTGATTTGCTTTACACAAAGGCTTGTTGCCTCTGTGATGGCTGTTTTGATCACTCCCCATTGTTCCTCCACCCTCCCTTCTTGGCTGTTTGCTAGTGCTTTTCTGAGGCACTCTCTCATTTTCCCAAAGTCAGCCCTCCTAAAGTCTAGTACTCTTGCTTTTGTATGGCTTGATTGTATGGCTGTGTTTATCGTGAACCACACTGTTTGGTGGTCGCTTGTTCCCAGATGGCTACCCACTTCTAAATCGGACTGTTTATTAGAAGAAAATAAACCAGGGACCTGGGCTAAAGCAGTAATTACAGGTTTGCCAAAACTAGGAAAACAAAGGGATAAATGTGAAAATTACAGGCCCATATCATTATTAAATTTTGTATTTTATTTATTTAGTTTTTGTTAACCGGGTAAGTGCACTAGCCAGCAAGTGACTATTTTCAGGCACGACCCGGGAGGTGCGGTTACAGTACAAAATAAGACAGTTCAGATTTACACAGTACAAGTGAGATTCATTGATACAAGTACAGGTATACATACAATCCAAAATGGGGAGGGCAATGGAGACTGGAGGAGCATAGATTTGGAAGGGGGCAAGATAGGAAAGGGAAGGGAAGGTGAGGAGGAAGTGGAGCAGGAAGGAGAGTGTAGACTCAGTTCTCTGAAGGGTGGAATAGGCGAGACAGGAAGGAAAATCTATGCGGAAAGATTGACGACCATCTGACTTTATGGTGGGATTCGTTGACCTGCTTCCAGGCTGGTGGAACCAAGGGACGGCAGGGTGAGAAGGGAAAGGTGGGTAAGTAGGGGGAGTGTTACGGGGAGTGTTACAGCTTATGCGAAAGGGGCAAAAGAATGGAAAACACAAAGAGGGTTAAGCAACAGGCAGGGGAAGGGGAAGGGGAAGGGCAATACCCACAAGTAGAAATACAATCTGAGGGAGAACAGAGGGTAATGGAGGAGGGACAGGTAGGAGAAGAAGAGGGAAGAATGGCATGAGTAGGGTAGAGTGAGTGCATGACTAGGGGACAGAAAGTAAGAGGATTGATGATCAGGGAGAGCTGGCCTACAGGAGCATGGACCAGCAGGGGAGGAAGAGGCGTGGTCTCCGTGAGGAAAGCAGCTTTTCAGGGACCGCCCCGGTTAGCGGAGCTGAGAACTAGATTAGGGCAGGAGGATTTGGCCAGCCAGAGATGTTCTGGCTTTACCAGGAAGGTCTGAGTAAGACCGGAGCTATGGAACTGAAAGCGGCAAGGCAACAGAGAGGTAGGGGTGTGTGGGAATGGGAGGGGAGCCAGAGAGCGTTTTACGCTTTTAAGCGGAAAAGGCGGCGGTAAAACCAGAAGCTGTGGAACTGAAATCGGCAAGGCACAGAGAGGTAGGGGAGCGTACGAGAGTGGGAGAGGGGAGCCAGAGAGCATTTTATGGCTTTAGCGGGAAAAGGCGTGAGTAAAACCCGAAGCTATGGAACTGAAATCAGCAAGGCACAGAGAGGTAGAGGAGCATACGAGAGTGGGAGAGGGGAGTCAGAGAGCAATTTATGGCTTTAGTGGGAAAAGGCGCGAGTAAAACCTGAAGCTATGGAACTGAAATCGGCAAGGCACAGAGAGGTAGAGGAGCGTGCGGGAGTGGGAGGGGGGAGCCAGAGAGCGTTATAGCGGCTTTAGCAGGAAAAGGCGCGAGTAAAACCTGAAGCTATGGAGCTGTAATCGGCAAGGCACAGAAGAGGTAGGGGAGCATGCGAGAGTGGGAGAGGGGGAGCCAGAGAGCGTTTTACGGCTTTAGCAGGAAAAAGCGCGAGTAAAACCTGAAGCTATGGAACTGAAATAGACAAGGCACAGAGAGGTAGGGGAGCGTGTGGGAGTGGGAAGGGGGGCAGGGAAGACCAGTAACCACTTACATCCAGTAACATCATTGGTTTTAGTGCAACACAAGAGGGTCCAACAATAGTAGCAATTGACTAATACATACTTCATATACAATAGCAGAGAAAGTAGAGCAAGTTGTAGGCAAACATAGCATAACAAAAATAACAATCAGTAGAACCATTTAAGTGGAGTACCACACATATTATAAGAGTCACAATGACTAGGCATTATTGAGACATTAATCATGATATCATAGGACAGAGTATCCATACAGGATGCATTTGTAAACATGTAACTTAAAGTGCAGGCAGACAAGAACTGGTAATTATATAGGGCCTAAAACTTAGTTGAAGGAGAGCAAGTAGACATAAGCAAGGGAACACAGAGGTAGACTAGATAGGGGGAGAACAAAGTGTCAGGATTTTAAGTAGGATCAAAACAAGTGCATTGGTCCACAGAGGCAAGGTGAGATTGTAATCTTCATTTGAAAGCAGGGTGTGAGGGGGCACTCCTTAGGTCCATTGGCAGCAAGTTCCATGAGTGGGGGGGCAGCATGCCTGAATGCCCCAGCGCCCTTGGTAGTCCGGCAGAGGGGAACAGTTAGCAAAGATTTGTTGGACGATCTCAGTTCCCGTGATGGGATCACAGGCTGGAGCAATTCAGATAGAGTAGCTGGTTTCGCCGCTCTTATTATGGAGTCTGAGAGGCAGCAGAGATAATATTGCCTAGTGGAGGAGGGGGACAGCCAGCCTAGATCTTTATAGAGTTGACAGTGGTGTTTCAGGCACGGCGCCTTAGATGCATATCTACAGACATTGTTAAACGTAGTGTCCCATTTTTGTAGTACAGTTTTGTTAGCCATTGTGAGGATGGGAGCGCTATAGGACAGGGTAGGTAATAGGATTCCCCTGGCAATGGCAAGCTTGGCGGTGGGAGTGAGCAAGTAGTTTGTCCTGTAGGCGGCCCCCAGTTTGCAGTTGACAGCTTTGCAAGTTTCCTGGATGTGCTGATTCAGGTCAAGATTTTGGTCAAGCTGTATTCCCAGATATCGGAACGAACTTACAGTCTCAAGAGGGGTACCGTTTAAATCAAGAATATTTAGTGAAGATGAGCAGGTTCTAAGTTTATGGAGTGACCCAAAGAGCATAGCTTTAGTTTTATTCGCATTGAATACGAGGCGATGAGCATTTAGCCAGTGTTGCACCAAGTGGAAGGCTGACGTCAGAGCGGCATTGAGGTTAGTAGCATTGTCAGAGTGGGCATAGATAACTAGGTCATCCGCATAAAGGAGTGAGTTACCAGATGTTATTACGTTGGGGAGGTTGTTTATAAATAGTGAGAAGAGGAGAGGTCCAAGTATAGAGCCCTGCGGAACCCCAATGTTGATCACGGTACTGTCAGAGATAGCCGAGTTAAATTTGACTGCTTGTGACCTATTGGTAAGGTAACTACTGAACCACGTTGTTACAGGGGATGAGAAGCCTAGATTTGTAAGGGTGGCAAGCAGCAATGGGTGATCAACGAGGTCAAAAGCCTTTGTAAGGTCAATGAACACAGCCCCGGTTAGCTGCCCTTTGTCCATATTTGTGAGTACATCAGAGGTGAATTTCGCCAGTGCTGTTGTAGTACTGTGGTGCTTCCTGAAGCCATGTTGCGCTTCACAAAGTGCATTAGAGGATTCGATGAATTCAATAACCTAGGTGGATACTATTTTTCAAGAATTTTGCTAAGGACCGATAGGATGGCAATTGGTCTATAGTTCGATGTATAATTTTTGCTCCTTTTTGAACACGGGAGTGATTCTAGCAGCCTTCCAAATTTCAGGGACAGTGCCTGTGGAGAGGGATAGTGTGAAGATCCTGGCAATCGGACGGGATATGAAATGAGCAGCTGCTTTTAGTAATCGTGGTTCCAATGTATCAGAGCCAGGACTAGTGTTATCTGATATGACATTCAGGAGTTTGAAAACTTGATTCCCAGTAACCACCTTAAAATAAAATGATTTTGCTGAAGCTGGTTGAGAATCAGTGCTCATTGCGGTAAGGTATTGTTGAGAAGCAGTGGGCGTAGATTTATGGGAGGATGTAAAGGCAGATAGGTCAGAGAATTGCTGATTGAAGGCGTTGGCTATGGAGGTGAGGGAGTCATTGCAGTGAACCCCTTGGAGTATCATTTCCGAGGGGGTGATAGATTGGGTGGTTCCAAGGAAGGTTTTAATATGACTCCAGAATTTCCATGGATCATTAGAGGAGCTAGTCAATAGGTTCTGGCAATATTTGCTTTTGGCAAGTCTGATATGTTTTTTGCAGTCACTTCTATGCCGCTTATATATAAGATGATCCCTGGGTAGTCCAGTGATTTTGTATTGTTTCCAGAGTTTGTCCCTGGTTTTGAGTTTGCGTAGAAGTTCTTTGTCCAACCACCTTGTTTGTTGTCCTCTGACCCTTCTCATTGTCTTTGGTACATGCCTCCTTTGTACTTCTCCAAACCTGGTGAGGAACGTATCCAGGGCAGCTTCAGCATTGGTTGCATAAAAGATTTCAGACCAGTCGATGTTAGAAATGTCAGAAAGAAAGGCTTGTACATTCAGAGTAGCAAAGTTAGTGAAGGTGATCAGGCGGGATCGAGGAGCAGGCGGCAGGCAGGAACGCCAGTGACAGACCGTGGGGAGTGATCCATCAGGAGTCAGCTAGGATGGATGTTTTAGATGTATGGTCCGTCTGTTGGTGAGGATCCAGTCCAATAGCGTATTTGATTGTGAATTAGACATTCTAGTGCACTCAGTTATTAGTTGATGAAAGTTGTGCTTTTGGATCAGTGATGCAAGGAGACTGTGATGTGGTCCCAGCCAGTTCAAATTAATGTCCCTAGTAGGATGGTCTCATTCATGTTCACGGTTAGAGACACATGCTAAAGTAAGTTCTGGAGACTGTCCAGCCACCAGTGGGAGGTTGTTTACATATAAGATGTGCAGGTATTTCTACCAAGGGTCAATGTCGCATGCAGCGATCACAGCGATATGGGGACCAGGGTTAGGAACAACTATTAAGAGAAAGGTGATTTTTGTAGTAAATGGCAACACCCCACCCTTTAGAACCAAATCGGTCTTGTCAACGATAGTATACCCAGGTAGGGAGCAATGTGCATCCGAGACATTAGGTTTTAGCCATGTTTCAGTGAGGCATAGGATGTCAGGATTAACCAACCTTGGCCAGACTTCGAGCTCAGCCAAGTGACCCAGGAGGCTTTTAATATTCATATGGGCTAGTACTAGGTCTTTTTTAGTTTTAGCTGTGGTTGTCAATGGGGTATTAGGCTGTGGACCTGGGTTAGATTCAATGTCACCAGCCAGCATGAGTAGCCTTTGGGCAAGGAATTCAAGCATGGCTCTGGGGAATATATTATGTTTTTTCTGCTTTTCACTGTGCTGCAAGTAGAACAGGAGTGACAGGTAGGTGCATCCTTTCTTCAAGAGTGCGTAGTGAGTAATAGGTAGATGGGTATGGCAAGAGAGAAGGAGATTAGAAAAGCTAAAGTCATTAGTTGACGGTGTACAATGTTCTTCGGCAATAGGCAGAGACAGGGTGATACTGTTAAGACCAAGCAGGAGAAACAGGCAGATAAGGGGAGTTAGGCTAGTGTGACAGGTGTACAAATACAGGGTCATTTTAGTAGAGCAGGAGCAGGGGTGCATAGGCACCGAGAAGAAGGAGAAATGCCAAGAGGGATTATATCAAGCGTCAGGGTTGAAGATACTCGAAGGCCTGGGTTCGCAAGTACAGAGGGATGCTACATTATAGCGTAGCACAGGGAGGCGGGCTTGGTTAGACAGTTGACTAAGTCGTTACCTTGTAGAGATAGGACACTGCCTCTAGTGGGAGAGGAGTATAAGGAGCCAATGGAAAAGTGGACACTTAGTCATATGACCCTCAGCAGCCTATATAGCTAGAGGGTCGACCAGGGTGGAGTGAGGTGGGGAGGGTGGGGAGCCGTCGCAAAGCGCCGGCAGGACAAGTGCGCCGGGAGCTGTATCACTTAGCTGCGGTGGTGGCGCCCACAGTCCCCGGGAGTTCTAAATGGCAAGCAGATTCAAAAATAAAAAATGAGAACAGCGCTTTCTGTGCAGGATGGTACTAGCTATAGTCCCAACCCAGCAGAGAGAGCCAGGGCAGGGAGGTTGATAAACGTACTTTGCAGGCTATTGCCTTGGTGGTACAAGGTACCAGGGGCGGCCGAGCTCCTGGTTCCGCCCTCAGCTAGCGTGCAGATGGTGCGGCCCCTGGCAACAGTTGAACTGGAGGAGCGTGGCTTGTCTTTTCTGGGTGCCGCTGGGCAAGCGGGGACCCCAGAGGTTTCTTTTGCATCTGGTGGCTGGTTCCTGGTCCTGGAGGAGGGGGTCCGAAGCCCCGGTGGGCTCAGGGGATTCCTAGGGAGGTAGCAAGGAGAGGCAGTTAAGTAGGAGAGTAGAACAAAGGGAAGGGGCGGAGGTGAGGAAAAGGTGGAGATTTAGCTAGCAGGAGGTAGACTCAGAAGTTAGGCAGGTGAAGAAGACAGTGATTAGATAAGTTCACTTTTAAACAAAATAGAGGACAGGGATTCAAACAAAAAAGGCGGGAAGACAGTAAAAGGCAGCAAAGAGCAGTTTAAAGTGACTATGCAGGTTAAATTATCATTGCCAAGGAATTTAACAGGTTGAGAAACTCTAAAATTAAGTTTTACAGTGAAAACAAGTCTTAAATCAAGCTTTAAGGGAGCTGTATCACTTAGCCGCAGTGGTGGCGCTCACAGTCCCCGGGAGTTCTAAATGGCAAGCGGATTCAAAATTAAAAAGTGAGAACAACCGCTTTCTGTGCAGGATGGTACTAGCTATAGTCCCAACCCAGCAGGAGAGAGCCGGCGGCAGGGAGGTCGATAAAACATACCTTGCAGGCTATGTGCCTTCGGCGGTACAAGGTACCAGGGAGCGACCAAGCTCCTGGTTCCCATCCTCAGCTAGCATGTGGATGGTGCGGCCCCTGGCAACAGCTGAACTGGAGGAGCGTGGCTTGTCTTTTCTGGGTGCCACTGGGCAAGCAGGGACTCCAGAGGTTTCTTTTGCGTCCGGTGGCTGGTTCCTGGTCCTGGAGGAGGAGGTCCGAAGCCCCGGTGGGCTCGGGGGATTCCTTGCAGGCTATGTGCCTTCGGTGGTACAAGGTACCAGGGGAGAGCCGAGCTCCTGGTTCCCGTCCTTGGCTAGCGTGCGGATGGTGCGGCCCCTGGCAACAGTTGAACTGGAGGAGCGCAACTTGTCTTTTCTGGGTGCCGCTGGGCAAGCAGGGACCCCAGAGGTTTCTTTTGCATCTGGTGGCTGGTTCCTGGTCCTGGAGGAGGGTCCCCTGTGGGCCTGGGGATTCTTTGCAGGCTATGCACTCGGCGGTACAAGGTACCAGGGAGCGGCCGAGCTCCTGGTTCCCCTCCTCAGCTAGCGTGTGGATGGTGTGGCCCCTGGCAACAGTTGAACTGGAGGAGCATGGCTTGTCTTTTCTGGGTGCCGCTGGGCAAGCGGGGACCCCAGAGGTTTCTTTTGTGTCCAGTGGCTGGTTCCTGGTCCTGGAGGAGGGGGGTCCGAAGCCCTGGTGGGCTCGGGGGATTCCTTGCAGGCTATGCGCCTTCGGCAGTACAAGGTACCAGGGAGCGGCCAAGCTCCTGGTTCCCGTCCTCAGCTAGCATGCGGATGGTGCAGCCCCTGGCAACAGTTGAACTGGAGGAGCGCGGCTTGTCTTTTCTGGGTGCCGCTGGGCAAGCAGGGACTCCAGAGGTTTCTTTTGTATCCGGTGGCTGGTTCCTGGTCCTGGAGGAGGGGGTCTGAAGCCCCGGTGGGCTCGGGGGATTCCTTGCAGACTATGCGCCTTCAGCAGTACAAGGTACCAGGGAGCTGCCGAGCTCCTGGTTCCCGTCCTCGGCTAGCGTGCGGATGGTGCGGCCCCTGGCAACAGTTGAACTGGAGGAGCGCGGCTTGTCTTTTCTGGGTGCCACTAGGCAAGCGTGGACCCCAGAGGTTTCTTTTGTGTCTGGTGGCTGGCTCCTGGTCCTGGAGGAGGGGGTCCGAAGCCCCGGTGGGCTCGGTTTAACCAAAATACTAGCCCTTAGATTACAAACTTATATGGAGTTTCTAGTGCATATAGACCAACTGGGTTTAATTCCCAATAGACATTTAGCAGATAATGTTAGGAAATGATTAAACATACTGGCAAATAGTAATCTCACAGACTCGGCCCAATTGGCAATATTCCTCAATGTTGAAAAAGTGTTTGATCGCTTAAATTGGACATATCTAATAATGGTGTTAGAAAAAATGGGAATTGGAGGGGAATTTCAGAAGTGGATTCAGCTATGTTATAAACAGCCAAAGGCTAAGATTAGCGTGAACGGTACAATATCTGAGTCTTTTAAAACAGAAAAGGGATCTTGGCAGGGGTGCCCTCTGTCCCCACTTCTGTTTGCTCTGAGTTTAGAGCCACTGGTGGAAGCCATTAGGGCAACCTCGGATATAAAAGGAATAGCAGTGGGGACAAATACTTGTAAAATATCTTTGTATGCAAACGATACCCTGATTTATTTGGAAGACCCAGAGAATTCCATACCCCCTCTCCTAAAATTATTGGAGCAATATGAAACTATATCAGGGTTTAAAGTAAATAAGGCTAAAAGTGAGGTATTGTATATAAAGGGGAAAGTTAACTATAAAACTCAGGATTTAATTCCATTCAAATGGGTACTGAGTAGGGTTAAATACTTGGGCATTTGGTGTCCAAAAAATATCAAAGAGCTATTTAAGGAAAATGACATTCCCCTGTTCAAGCAAGTGGCTGCAGACTTAAATAGATGGAATGATCTGCCCCTCACCTTCTCCAATAGAATAGAAACAATAAAAATGAATATTTTTGTCAAGATGTTAGTTTCTTTTCTCCACGCTTCCCTTGAGTATAACATCCCAAGAATGAAAAGGTCTAAAGAGAAGGCTCTCCCACTTTGTGTGGGCTGGACGAAAACTCAGAATTAGATGGATGTACAGTACTTCAAGAGATAAAGGAAAAAGGGGGCTGAGAGCTACTGGATTTTAAAAATTACTACATAGCAGCACAAATACTAATGATAGCCAAAATGACTAACCCTAGACAGAGAGGAGGGTGGCAGATACTAGAAAAGGATGCACATCCTCAGATCCCCTTGCATGTATTGTCTTGGACGGTGCTGAAAAGGTAGTTGACTCAAATTCAGAACAGCTAGACAAAGCACACATTAAGTATCTGGTTACAAGACAGGCAGGCATGGGAACCACCTACTAAAATATGGCAGTACATCCCTCTCAGATACATTCCAGAGCTCTCAGGAGGGGATGGTGGGCAGATGTCTGGGAAGATAGGAGCCGAAAGGACTGAGATATTTAAACTGATTACTGGAAGAGAAAGGGGTTAAAACATTTGGCACTATGCAACAGGAATTTATGATTCCTAAACAGGATTTTTTTTTATATCTGCAGTGTAGGGACTTTATAATAAGAGGTCCAGGATTAACCACGATTATGAAAGACCCAGTCCCAATAGCTCAACTGATTTACAGAAGAGGCTCACAGCCCAAGATTAGGAACTTAATCTCTCAGGTGTACAGATCCCTGCAAGAAGGGAAGGGCACACTAGCAATCCAGAATATCCAAAACAAATGGGAAACGGAAGGTGAAATAATGATAGAGGAGTAGGATTGGGAATGGATTTGGCATGGGGGTGCACAAGACCGCTGCCATGGCATCATGGAGAGAGTTCAGGTGGAAGGTTTGTGGAAGATTCTTTATAACCCCTTTAATGTCAAAACATTACAAGAGATCTCACTCTGACTTATGTTGGAGAGGATGTGGAGAAAGGGGAACATTTTACTATATCTTCTGGAGTTTTTGTTTTGTTTTTTTGTTTTAATCATTTTTATTCTGTATAACCAGTGAGCAACAATCTGCCCATTTTCACTGGCGCCCAGTCACAACAACAAACATATAACAATTACATTTACAAACATACAATAATACAATATCATTTAACAACAACACTTTGATTCATCTAACAAAATTTTTTTTAAAACCCTCTTAAATACCGGAATTGTAATACATTGTACGATATGACTAGGTAAATCATTGTATAGTTTTACTGCATAATATGTTAAAGAATTCTGAGCAAATGTACTTTTACATAAAGGAATCCTATACTTAAAATTATCCTGTGACCTTGTCCTAATTTCATTTACCATCTTTGGAAACATTTCACAAATAATACTCGGCAAAATTCTTAAATTAATTTTTTGTAAAAAAACTGGAGTTGCCAAATGGTAGTCTCTTACTGGGAACAGATTGAGAAAGCGGTCAAGAGTATGATGAATCTGGTAACCCCACTAACTTTTGTACACTTAGTCCTGGGAAGACCCCCTAGGGAACTGAAGGGAGCAAACCTCAGATACCTTTACTGTTTCTTAATAGTAGCAGCACTTAAAGTAATAACCCAGAAATGGATGACAAACAACAAATTGACTCTTGAGCAATGGAAAGTAAATATTAAACAAATAAAAATCCTAGAAGCTATTACAGCAAAAACAAAAGATTAAATATAGACAAATTTAATTCACGCTGGCTGCCCTTTTTCACATACATAGAAGAGGTGGAGGGGATAGGAGTAGTGGAACAACTGTTGGGATGGGATGGAGGGTGGAGAAACTGAACAATAATAATTATTGGGAACTGATAAAATTAAAATAGGGAAAAGGGTCAAACCTAAGAAAGACATCCTTCCTTAAGAGAAGATATGGTAACATTTTAGAGATCATGTATATCTATAATCAACTAACTGAAGTGCAACATTAAAGAAACTTGTACATAGTTATGAAAAATTAAAGTAGGGGGAATTTAAAATAAGCAAGGTTACACAGATTACTAGAACGGAGGGGATAGAAGTCAAAGGAATTGTTATGGTACTATTTACAAGATGAAAAGGAGTGAAGAACTCAGTAGGGACAAGGAAGTCTCAGGAATGAGGAATATGGTTAACCAGTGAAAAGAAAAGAAAGAGATATTAATAACTAATTACACTAATAGATAAAACAATGCATAATGTGGGTCAATGATAAATTCAGATTGTAATTTACATTAATGTCTAAGCAAGGAGACTTCTATAGAACCAACAAAAATTATAATAGGAAATGTTATAATGGAAAACCATACTGAGGTAATATGCTTCTCTGTAATGATGAACCGTTGTATAAGTTGGAAAAAAAAGACTGTAAAACTGTGTAATCATTGCTAAATAAACTACAAGTTAAAAAAAAAAAAGAAGGGGAAAGGGAGGGAAGGCATATAGGAACCTCCCTACCAAAGAGAGGGACAATGAGTCTTGCCCAAAAACAACAGGCCCTAAATCTAGCGAGCAGAAATTGGGTAGTTTGTCGTTCATTTTATTTTTTATTCATTTTATTTGTTAACCAGGTTAGGACAACTGGGCCGAAGCTCTTTTCAGGCCCGACATTACAAAAAATACAAAAAACAATTGATATCACATATACAAAAATTGTTGCGTTGTGTGGGGACACAAAGAGGTCCAGTTCTAGCTGAGCCCACCTTCCAAAGAGGTCTTCTATGACCTCTTGCTGTAATTCCCACTCGTGGTTCTGAGACCGAGATCAGTTTAGGCTGTCTGCAAGAGCGTTCTGAATGCTTGAAACGTGTACTGCCGTAAGATCCAGGTTGTGGTCCACTGCCCAGGACCATACTTCTCATGGCTTCTCTGCATAGGAGGGTAAGAGTATGTGCCCCGTTGCTTGTTGATATGAAAAATCACAGGGGTATTGTCCGACTGGACCAAGAGTGGGCCCGGGCTGATTAACCCCTGGAATGCCTGAACGGCATACAGCACTGCTCTCATCCTCAGAACGCTGATGTGCAGAGACCGTTCTATAGCATTCCATGAGCCCCTCGTCTGATGGACAGCCAGATGTGCTCCCCACCCTAGACCCGAGGCATCCATAGTGAGGATTTGCCTCGGGCTGGGATGCTGGAAGTGCAGTCCTATGCTTAGGTATGCTGGGTTTAGCCACTAAGTCAGGGATTTGATGAACTGCTTCCGAAGCTCGAATGAGCTGCTCCAATTCATCTGTGCCCTGGTTCCACTGAACTCTGAGGTGCCACTGCAGAATCCTCATGTTCAATCGTGCAAGCGGGACAGTGGTTATGGCTGCGGCCATGTGGCCTAACAGCTGAAGAACCACCCTTGCTGAAACCAGGTCTGAAGTCTGTACTCTGTGATCGACTTCCCTTAGTCTCTGTGCCCGATCTAAAGGCAAAAAGGCTTTCCCTTGTACAGTGTCCAGGACCACTCCTATGTACTGTAGCCTTTGAGTGAGTCATGGGTGCGACTTGGACCAGTTCAGGGTGATGCCCAGAGACTGAAACATCCTGTTTCCTCCAAGGACCTGGTTAATTGGCCCTCTGACTAAGCAGTGATAAGCCAATCGTCCAGGTAAGGGTAAACAAAGTGACCCTTTCTCCTGAGGCCAAGGCCACTACTGCTAGGAACTTGGTGAAAACACTTGGTGCTGAAGAAAGGCCGAACGGCAGGACCCTGAATTGGTAGTGTGAGCCTTGGAAGATGAAGCACAGGAACTTCCTGTGGGATGGCAGGATCTTGATATGCATGTATGCATCCTGCATGTCCAGGAAGCAGAGCCAGTCTCCTTGATGGAGCATGGGCAACAGGCTTGCCAATGCCACCATCCAGAATCTCTTGTACTCGATATAATTGTTTAGCTGGCTAAGATCCAGAATGGGGCAGAGGTCTCCCATTTTCTTTGGGACTAGAAAAAAATAGGAGTAAAAACCTTTGCCCTTCTGAGCAAAGAGAACCTCTTGTATGGTTCTTTTCTCTAGCAAGGCCTGAATTTCTGCCCACAGAAGGAGGACATGGGAGGGTGAACAGTGGGAGGGGATTGGAGGGTGGTCTGGTGGCATAGTGGCTGGGTGTTGCCAAGTAAGCCTTGTGATGTCTTGGAAAGGATCCACTAATGGGGGGATGACCAGTGGCTTAGGGTCAGTGGCCCCCAAGAAGTTTGCTAAGCGTCGCCTTTCTGGGTCCAACTCCTCTGTATCCCACTGGTGCAGTGCTTGAATGTGCCGCATGATGTCTAGGAAAGATGGATCATCTGGTGGGGATCGAGGGGAATTCCTTGGCCCTGGAGAAGGTATAGGCAGCTCCTCTTCTAACGTATAATCTGAAGAAGAGTCTCCAGCATCATCACCGGAGGATGAAGGCGGCCGTCTGCTGGAGGATGGCACAGATGATGGGTGTTGTTTTCTGCCCCTGGGACCTGGCAGCTTCTGGTCTTCATTCTCAGGTGGCCAATGGTCTTTTGGTGGAGGAGGAAGCTTGGGGGAAGGGTCCCTGGGTAGTGGTCGCTCCCGGGACGGGTCCTTGGGTCTATGGAGCAGATCTCTTTTACTGTGTTCCACCAAGATTTGAATAATGCCCCTACATCCACTAAAGGGACAACTGGGGGTGGAGGCATCAGGTTCGGTGGACTGGGCATCAAACCTTGTGGTCCTTCGGGGGCTGGCACCTGGTCTGTAGGCACCTCTTCTATAGGTGTCTCTGGCAATGGGTCCAGCTCAATCCCCGAGGCAGACTCATCTTCTGGCTGGCATCTGGCTTATCAGACAGAGGAGGCCTTGTATCTTTTGGTGGCTTGTCCTTAGGTGCCATGGCAGACGCCAGATCTTTTGGGGCCAATGGCCGCTTTTTGACTTGGGGCGTTTGGTCATGATCCAAGACAGAGTCAGATGGACCAGTGGTCTGCCTTCGGTCTGAAGCAGATGTTTATTTATCAGGAGGGGGAGGCATCCAGTGCCTGATGACCTCCCGGTGTCTGGTGGAACTGTCCTGTTTTTTATGTTTGTTGGACAAACCACCATGCTTTCGGACAGCATCCAAGGAATTGCCCGAAGCAGATGCCTGTCCCTCTTGGGTCGACCCATGTGAAGACTTGTGGGGTCGGTGAGCCAAGGGGACTTGGGCAGATGAACACCCTGTGGAAGACGACTCCCTACCTTTTTTCTGGGACGAGGAGGATGTTTTCTTAGAAGTAGTCCCCAAAACAGCAATGGCACCTGGGGGGACCGATTCTGACCTCCCACTGGAGGCAGATAAAGCAGAAGTTCTCTGGGGGGACTTTGGGCAGGATTCTGACCTGGTCCTTTCTTTCTCCCGATGGTAGTGTTTCTTTCCTGGCTTTTTCTCCTTGGGGGGAGACTCCCGAGGCGATGAAGATGAACTATGCCCTGAGTGGGACTTCTGCATGGTGGCCACTTGTTTCTCCAGAAGAAAAGCTTTTAGTGTGTTAGCTCATCAAATTCTGGTTTTATTATTACAGTAAATTTCTGGCAGTGTGAGCAATCGTCAGGCCAGTGGTCTGGGCATAGGCAGGTCAAGCAGGCTGAGTGGCCATCTCTTGCCGGGATCTGCTTCCCACACAGACATTTTGACTTCCATCGAGCAGTAGGCGAAGAAGACATGCAATTCTGTTGAAAAAACTAACAATTTTAACTAACTGCATGAAGGCGCAAAAAAAGGCGGTTGACTGTGCCACTGAGACGTCTGTGGATCCGATGGGTCAACAGTGGGAAAAGAACTGAGATAGTGCTGGGGGACCACCCCCTTTATACCACATCTGACATCAGGCAGAGCTGACATTGGGGGCAGTCCCCCGTCATAAACTGCTAGCTAGAAATTTTTTATGTGGGGTCTTAATGCCTGGAGGCATTAGTCCTAATAGTATTACTTGCTGCAAGAGCTCCCCCTCAACGTCAGATCCACTAATTTGTACTCTGGGTGGAGGCATTGCCATTTTTACTTGTATCTTTTAGGAAAGGACCCCCATGTATCAGCTAATGGGAACTCAGGCCCCTTAACCTTGTATCAGCTGGCAAGGCAGGAGCAGTGTCTCTCTCTCTGTCTCTCTCTATGGTGGTGCCAGAGAGGGGCTATACACTATAGAAATTCCAGGGTAAGTGATTAGGAGCAGAAAATGCCTGCTTGTGCAGACACCACCAATACCTCCCGGTCAAAGCTCGAGTAGGGTGCTACTCGGGTAGAAGCCACAGAGTTGTGTGTGCCCTAAGAGGTTGCCATCCACTGTGCCCGGACAGGCCATCATGCCTTTGGAGCTGGACGGCCACTATTATGCCAAGGGACCTATGACTTTGGCCAAATGATCCATGCTGAAGATGAGCTTTCTACCTTGTCTGGCAGCTTTTCTTCCTGTTGGATCCTCACCAACTTCTTTAGGTGCTATATTGTTCACATGGGTACTCTTCCAGACTCGCCCCGAACAGGGTCTCCACCAATGTCTTCAGAGGAAACCACCACAGGCCCAAGGGCCTTTGGGTTGCCTACCTTAATGGGAAACCCCTCTGGAGTTCCTGTACTCTCTTGGTGGTCCCACTACTTACTTCTCTTACACGGGATGTTACCGTAAAATGTCTCCAGATCCCTTTGATCTGTCCCAGACACAGGCACTACACCTTTTCACCACTAATGCATGAGGTTTTCCTGCCTCCCTCCTGAAACTCCAACTGTTTTTTGGAACTCCCTGGCACCATGAGGGCACCCTCATTTTCAACTCTAAGCTTCTCCTACTAAGCTATCCTTTGAGGCTGATGCCAGACAGTCATATATGAATCCAGGAACCCATAGCAAAACAACCACTTTCCCTCTACTAGAAGGAGGGGGTGTTACACTTAGATTGCCGAGTCTTGTCAGGTCTGCACTGAGTGTTAAATGATAATGACCATCAGCAGGAAAGACCTGGCCATGATAGTACTAATGGTCCTCGTGGAGGTCCCATTTTTCCCCATGGCAATGAAAAATGGCGGGCCTGGGGAAAAACATTTTAAGGGGAACTCGTACATTTTGGTGGTGTGCGATTATACAACTCACTACATAGATGCTGGTCCTGTCTGAACTGTTATGGACCCAAGGGTTGTGAAGGAACTTGCTAAAATCTTTAGTAGAATGGGGTTACCATGTGAGATGCTTACAGATCAGGGGTCAAATTTTACCTGAATCCTCCAGAAAGAACTTTATAGGTTCCTGGGGGTGAATGCAGTTAAAACCTCAGCTTTTCTTCCTTCTAATGGTTTCGCCAAATGGTTCCCTCCAGTAGTGCCTGTAGGTGGCAGCAGAAAACATCCCCTTTTACTCCTATAGTGAATGGAAGTGGCAGCAAGTGACTTACAGTTTATGAGAGACATCTGTGGATCGTCTCTACTATGTATGTATGTTTATATATATATATATATATATATATATACGTACATAGTTGCCAGCAGATTAGGTCTAACAGTTTATCATGTCTGCTTTGATCACAGCTCACTGGTAAGATATACTAGCTGCTCTACCGCCCCTTTTTTAACCCACCACTCCCACACTTCCCTCCCTACATACCCCTGCTGTTCTCCTTACTTCCAACCCATACCATGTCCCTGTGTCTGTCCCAACCCCTCTTGAAACCTCCTACAGTATCCATATTTATCAGCTCATCTGGAAGCAAGTTCCTCCCCTCTCATGAAATAATGTCCCGTCACCCCCCCGTACTGTCCCCCTACCAGTTTTAGACTATGACCTCTTGTAGTCCCCTCCCTTCAATTTGATCAGTCATTCCATTTTTACCCTGTTGATTCCCTTCAGATATTTGAAGGCCTCTATCATATCTCCCCTGTCCCTTCTGTCCTCCAGGGAGTACATGTTCAACTCTCTAAGTTTATCTTCATATGACATTTCCCCCAGACCACTGATCATATTTCTCACTCTTCTCTGGACTCTCTCTAGCAGTGTGATGTCCTTCTTTAGGTGGGGACGCCAGAACTGCACACAATATTCCAGGTGCGGCCTCACCAGCAAGTTGTACTGGGGAAGTATAATCTCCCTGTTCCTGGACATTATCCCCCTAGCTATACACCCAAGCATTTTATTCCCTTTAGCAGCTGCTCTCCTGCACTTCTGAGTTGTTCAGTTTGACATCAGTCATCACCCCCAGATCCTTCTCCATCATTAAGAAAATCAGCCGTACTCCCCCAAAATGATACCTATACCCAGGGTTTCTAACACCCAGATACAGAACACTACACTTATGTGCATTAAACCCTAACTGCCATGTAAGTGCCTAGTTTTCCACCCTCACCAATTCTTCCTGGTGTGTCCTCCTTCCCTCCTCATTGTCCACCTCTGCCCCCAGTTTGGAATCATCCACAAACAAGCTCATTCTACTCCTAACTCCCTCCCCAATGTCTGTGATGAACACACTGAAAAGGATGGGTCTCAACACTGAACCTTATGGGACCCCACTGATGACCCTTCTGTGAGTCGAGGCTTCACCCCCTACCACCACCCTCTGCTGTCTGTTGTTAAGCCAGTTTTCCAGTTTGCCATTCTTGACGCCCTACAGGTGGCAGGAATTAGACAGCTAGTTTCGGAACCCACTCATGAGGGAGCAATCTTAGACCTCGTACTCTCAAACGGGGGCAGTGAGAGGATCTCAGATCTAGAAGTGGGTCGCCATCTGGGGACAAGTGACCATCAAACAGTGTGGTTCACGTTAAACTCAGCTACAGAGTCAAGCCATACAAAAGTGAGGGTACTGGACTTTAGGAGGGCTGACTTTGGCAAGATGGGAGAGTGCCTCAGAAAAGCACTAGCAAACAGGCTAGAAGGAGGTGTGGAGCAACAATGGGGAATTATCAAAACTGCCATCACAGAGGCAACAAGCCTTTGTGTGAAGCAAATAAACAAATCAAAACGAAAGAAAAAGCCACTATGGTTCTCAAGAGAGGTGGCTGTGAAAGTCAGGAAGAAAAAGATAGCATTCCTGAAGTATAAGGAAACACAGAAGGAGCAGGACAGAGAGCTGTACCAGTTAAGGCCAAAAGAATCAGGGAGGGAAGTCAGAATAGCAAAGGCCCAAACTGAGGAAAAGATAGCCAACTCAGTTAAGAAGGGGGATAAAACCTTTTATAGGTACATCAGCGAGCGTAGAAAGACAAAGGGAGGGATAGTGAGGCTTAACAGAATGAACGGTTGGTGGGCAGAGGGGGACAGTGAAAAAGCAGGAATACTGAACGAATATTTCTGCTCAGTATTCACAAAAGAGGAGGGGGAAGTGCCTAATCCAATTAACAGAAGCACTCTTGATAGGGGGGTCGATCCCAGTCCTTTCACAGAAGAAAGGGTTCTGCAAGAACTCCTAAAACTGAAGGTGGACAAAGCAATGGGTCCTGATGGAATTCACCCCAGAATTCTAAAAGAATTAAGGAAGGAACTAGTGAAACCACTGGCTACTCTTTTTAATAAATCATGGGAGGATGGTGTGGTACCCGAGGACTGGAGGAAGGTGGATGTGATTCCCCTTCACAAAAGTGGGACCAAGACAGAGGCAGGAAACTACAGACCTGTCAGTCTGACCTCTGTGGTAGGGAAAGTGACTCCATCACTTCTGAATGAAAAAGAATAGTTGAGTACCTAGAGGTCAGTGGAGCACAGGATCCAAGGCAGCATGGGTTCACAGTGGGAAGGTCATGTCAGACGAATCTAATAGATTTCTTTGACTGGGTGACCAAAGTAGTAGACCAGGGAGGGGCTGTGGACATGGCCTACCTAGACTTTAGCAAGGCATTTGACACAGTCCCACACAAAAGATTAATAGTCAAATTAACTAGCCTGGGAGTGGGTCCCAGGGTGGTAGCCTGGGTAAAACATTGGCTGGACAACAGGACACAGAAGGTAATTGTAAATGGAGTCCACTCTGAAGAAAGGGTGGTTACTAGTGGGGTACCGCAGGGTTCAGTATTGGGTCCAGTCCTTTTTAATGTCTTCATCAGTGACATTGCAGAGGGACTGGAAGGAAAAGTATGCCTTTTGCAGATGACACAAAGATCTGCAACAGGGTTGATACACAAGGAGGCGAGAGGATGAAAAGGGACTTGGCAAGGTTGGAGGAATGGTCAGATATATGGCAGCTAGGATTCAATGCAAAAAAGTGCAAAATAATGCACCTGGGAAACAAGAACCCAGGGGAAGAATACACAATGGGTGGGGAGATAGTAACAACAACAAAACAGGAAAGGGACCTGGGGGTAATCATATCAGATGACCTTAAGGTTAGCAAGTAATGTGAGAAGGCAGTACGGAGGGCCGGGGGTATACTGGGATGTACAGGGAGAGGCATCAGCAGCAGAAAACAGGAAGTTGTTATCCCTCTGTACAGACAGTTGGTGAGACCCCATCTGGAATACTGTGTCCAGTTCTGGAGACCCCATCTCCGCAAGGACATAGACAGGATAGAGGCAGTCCAGAGGAGGGCAACTAAAATGGTGCAGGGTCTGCAAGAGAAGCTATATGAGGAGAGACTAAAGGAGCTTAATATGTATACCCTTGAGGAAAGAAGGAGAGGGGGCATGATAGAAACTTTCAAGTACCTCAAGGGAATCAACAAAGTCCAAGAGGGTAGCATCTTTCAGAAAAGAGACTTGCAAGAACAAGGGACACAATTTAAAGATAGAAGGAGGGCGGTTCTAGGGCAATGTGAGGAAGTATTATTTCACAGAGAGGGTAGTGGATGCATGGAACAGCCTTCCTGAGGAAGTTGTGGGTCTAAAACTGTGGGAGAATTCAAGAATGCATGGGACAGACATAAGGCAATTCTTGTGGGGGGCAGGAAGATATAGGCTGTTGGTTAACTAGGATCTGCGGCCTATCCTGTAGGTAGAGAAATGGGCAGACTAGATGGGCCTAGCGGTCCTTATCTGCCGTCAAAGTCTATGTTTCTATGCCACCCAACCCACCAGTTTTTCTCCCACCACCCGTTTCCTCAATTTCCAGATCAGTCTTCCATGTGGGACCAAATTGAAAGTCTTGCCTTATAGCTTTTATAACCCCTAAGTGGCACTATCCCAAGTGCTACTACCCCTGCCTGCTTGGCTAGTAGCAGGTTAAGGGGCCTGGGTAATGAAACGGGTGCCTCCACACGGAGATCAGGCTTGTTAGTGGTCAAGCTAACCTGGGCACAGCCCTCCAGGTCACTGTAACCCCCCTCTGTCCCTTCTAGTGGCCTGAAAAAGATACAATAATTACTTTCACAATGACCCTTATTCACTAGGCAATTACCCACATTGTTTGCACTTACCACCAGGGCTGGTTCCTCTAGCTTGACCCTGGGGACCCCTGTAAAACAAAGTTAAGCACAGCAAATGGCACAAACTCGGAACCACAGTCAGGTTAAATGCAAATAAAGTTAAATCTGATTTATTCAGGGGACTTTAACAAGGGAGGGGTGTAATCAGGTTGATTTGCTTAAAAGCTATATTAATTGGACAGTTATGCATGCAGTTCAGAGTCCCCACACAGTCACACACTCTGGGTGCCCAGGTAGGAAAATGGTGAGCTAACCAGGAACGCTGAAGCTGGTTGGGGCCCTGTGATGGATGAAAGCATCATGTACAACACACACTATTTGTAATCTGGAGCTGGAGGGCTCAGTTCATGAAAGAAAAGGCAATAAGACAATCAGATGACAACACTTTTAGATTTAGCTGTTGTTGCAGGGAGCTACCCTGATGTTTACTCATGATACCCAATACTGGACACAGGCAGGACGAAATCGAGACTGCAGGCTGTTGAGCTGGAGCGCCCAGAGAAGCAGGGCCCACACGAATCACTGAGGCATCATTCCTGTTCAAGGCGTTGAGCAGGGGACTGATCCCCAGGCCAGTCTCTCGTCGACGACTTTCTCTGCGTAGCAGGTTTTCTGCCTGGGCCAGTGTAGCAGGGTCCAGGCAAATGGAAATGGATACAGATTCAGTCCATGGAGCTGGATACAGCCTACAGCAAGCAAAACACAGTTCAGACACACAGTGGGGAACCAAATCACGACCCACTATAAGCACACAGCACATTCACATGTAAGGAAATTCCACTGTACCAGGCAAATGGTTCTCCGGTTGCAATTACAGAGTCTCTGCACAATCCGGGAGTTCAGGGGCAGCTGGAAGTCCTAACAGGCCGATCGCATTCAGCAAATCTTCGGTCTTCTTCAGGTTAAAGCCTGGTCACAATTCAGAGGCTTAATTTGCTCTCCAAATTCGGATTTATTCCGAAAAAAAGCACAGGTTCCCTCTCAGGAACAGCAGGCAGGCATGCAGGCCAAACTCAGGCCTTTCCACAGTTCTCCCTCGCGAATCCACTATGGATTGCTGCTCAAACTATATCCAGCTGTTACTTCTTCACTTCACAACTCAGATCGAACTCAAACTGCAAGCAGTGTGGGACTTTCCCCAAGATACGAAAGGTTCGGTTGGCTGATCTGTCTGTCAGTCATAACAAGGGCTCCCCCTCCAGGTTATTTTCGGTGCCAAAAGCCCCAAACTACAATTACTACAAGTTTTGGCCCCACCAAGCCCCAGTAGGCAGGCTCCATTTTAGAGTCCCAAATGTGCTGATTGGCCCATTCTGCAGTCCAGGACCAAGATGATGGAAACAAACAGAACTGTCCATGCTGCAAAGAAGGCAGGTTAGAACAAACTGCAATATTATTACTACTCTAACAAATGATCAGCAGACAAGTACATCTTCTAACAGAGCTTCCTCTCAGATTAATTATGACTGCAATCCAGGCAGCTCTTAAAGAGACAGTACACAGAGGCTATACAGACACTCTCTGGCAATACATTTAAACTGCTAAACACAGAACACCAGCCTGGCAGTGAGCATTTAGGCAAGCTCAAGGAAGACTTTTCAGGAACCCTCATTTGTAGGGGGGTTACATCCTTCCCTGCCTGGAGAAAACTTGGCATCTGCATCAAGTCTGTACCATCACAATATCAAAAATACAATATAAAATGAGACATATATATCATTAGCTTGTTACATCACTGTACCTTTCAATATACTTCGCATTGCTACATCCATATTGACAATACTTATGCATGTTTCATACAGGTAATGCTGATTTCACTATGATGAACACATTAGTAACATCACAATACTGTTTTTCAGGTAATAAACAACTTCTTGCACATTAAACAATGTAAGAGGAGGCCCTTCCCTATCAGCTAACTTGGGGCTGGATTGGGAGGGGCATCATAGTGAGAGGGAAAAACAAGTAACCTGGAATTGGCCATCAAGCTCAATTTGGGCAGTGAACTTGGTAAGACGTAAACCCCTTTGTGAACCACATTGAGAGGCAAATCCACTGGCCTCCCAGGGGAATCATAACTAAAGCGTAGTACTGGCTTAACAGCTCGGCCAGTCTTTCTGGAGGGAGCAGCCACAGTCTCTGTACTTTCAGCACCAACTTTTGGAGCTTTCATCACTTCTGAGGAGTGCCTCTGCATGGATGGGAATATCTAAACTAGGAGCACCGTCAGCTCCTTGCTCTGTAGGCTCTGTTTCTACAACACTTTGCTCATTATTATCCTCTGACAAAGGCCAAGGTTACTAATTTCTAGGAGGCTCTAGCACAATTAGGCTTTGCGGCACTGAAGGGGGGCTGTCAACACTCTCACACTGTTCTTCAGGTTCTGATGTGTCCAGGGAGACTCAGACCATCAACCCCTTCTTCGGGCAATTCACACAGTTCCACAAAACACAGAGAGTCCGCAACCTCAGATGTGATGCTTTGCACCTCACTTTCAGGGAGCATTGGCTCCAAGGACGAAGCTGGGAGGTTAGGCAGTCCAGAAGACCCAGCTTCATCCCCATGATTCTGCACAGGATTTCCACAAAACAGCTGACTCAGTTCATAGGAGGGATGATAGGCATTACCATAGTCACTTTCATCAGTGGTGGACTCACAGTAACTATCATTCTGGGCCCGCTGCGGGGGAACCTTAAATCTATAACTACTGGGGTAGGTTGACTCTGTCCCTTTTTTGCAGCAGCACGAGTTACCAGATCAGGGGAGGCAATGTCTGCTGGATCAGCTTCAATAATAACTTGGCCAATAGGCAGCAAGTGGTTACAGTGCATGGTCTTGACAGCTTTGGAATTATTCTCTGGGCGTACCTTGTATACTGGTAGATCATCCAACTTTCCATCTACTACATGAGGAAGATGGTGCCACCTATCAGCAAATTTGTGCTTGTCATGTAGTCCCAAATTGCGTAACAACACATGGTCTCCAGGCCATAGCTCTTGAGCCTTTACTTTCTTGTCATGCCTCTCTTTGTTGGCAAGATTTCTTTTAGTGGCCATTGTCTGGGCCAGTTAATATGCATGGTTCAATTGAGCTTTCAGTTTCTGTACATACTGCAGGTAGTTTTCAGCTCGGACCCCATCTGGAGAGACCCCAAAGCAGACATCAACTGGCAGGTTGGGCCTCTCTCCCAAACATGAGGCGGTAGGGGGAGAACCCAGTAGCGTCATTTTTTTGTGCAATTGTACATGTGTACCGAGGTGCTAATCTGCTGGCTCCACTTATGCTTGTCTTTTGGGTGGAGGGTGCCCATCATGTCTAGAAGGGTGCGGTTAAAACGTTCTGGTTGAGGGTCCCCCTGCGGGTGATAGGAGGTGGTTCTTGACTTCCGTACCCTCCACAGAGAGAGCATTTCTTTGATTAGCTGATTTTCAAAGTCTCTGCCTTGGTCAGAGTGGATCCGTGGGGTCGGGGGGCACCATAGTGGACAAAGAAATTTTCCACTAACACCTTGGCCACAGTATAGGTCTTTTGATCTTTAGTTGGAAAAGCTTGTGCATACCGTGTGAAATGATCCATGACCACTAACATGTTGCCAATATTCCACTGATCAGGTTCTAAACACAAAAAGTCTATGCAGACCAGATCCATGGGGGTGCTGGTAGTGATATTGACAAGGGGGGCAGCCCTCTAAGGCAGGGCTTTCCATTGCAGGCAACGACTGCAGGTCTTTTCATGGTGCTCAGCATCAGCCCCCATCTTGGGCCAGTAGAATCGAGATCATACCAGGTCGAGAGTTCTGTCAATACCGAGGTGCCCCATGTGATTCTGGAGGGATCTCAGTACCAAATCTTTAAAGGCCGTGGGCAGAACCAATTGCTGCTTGTCTACTTGACCACTGCGATCCACTGTCTCTCTGTATAACAACTGATTGTGTAACTTCAACCTGGGGCCTTCTTTAAACAACAGAGCAGTTCACAAGTCGGGAATCCAACTGGGACACATCTTTTGCTGCACGCAGGGCATCAAGTGCTGGCTGAATCACTGGATCTTGGAATTGAGCCCACTGGATGCTGTCATCATCAAACTGAGGTAGTGCACTAATATCTAGAGCAGAGAAATGGCAATAGGCAGCCGGTATGAAAGAATCAGGAGGGCCCAAGCAATCTACTAGACAGTCCACTGTGTCCGCAGACATCTATTCATCTCTGTCAAACTTCTGGCACAATGTTCAGATGTCAGGTTTGGATAATCTGACCCAATCACTCTTGGAGACTGGCCTTCATGACAGGGCGTCAGCATCAATATGGTTCAGTCCTAGCCTGTATTTGACAGCATAATCATAGGTTGATGAAGCAGAGAGCCAGTGGCATCCAACTTAGCTGAAGTCTGTACAAAGGTTAAGGGGTTATTGTTGGTCTTCACCAGTATCTTTGCCCCATAGAGGTACTCATGAAACTGGTCAACAATGGCCCATTTTAGGGCAAGGAACTCCAGCTTGTACACAGGATAGTTTCGTTCTGATGGGGTCAATCTCCTGCTGGTAAAAGCCACTGGTCTCAAACCATCCTTATGGTCTTGATACAGCACAGCTCCTAGGCCCTGCAGACTAGCATTAATATGCAGCACGTAGGGTTTGGTAGGGTCAGCAAAGATGAGGATGGGGCATGAGTGAGCTGGTATATGACTTTCTGGAAGGCTGCTTCACATTCGGGTGTCCAGCGGGGCCCAAAAGATTAACTTGTTCGGAAGTATACTTTCTTGGGTTCCTTGACAGACCCTTTCTTGTATTTATGGTTGGTAGTGGGGTAACCCTGGGTGAGATTCAGGAGTGGGCGAATCACCTTGGAATAGTCTTTTATTAACCTGCAGTAGTAGTCACAGAACCCCAGGAAATGTTGTAGTTCTTTCAAGTTATGGGGCTGGGGCCAAGTAGTGAGTGACTCAGTCTTGCTGGGATCTGTCTCTATCCCTTCTGCAGATACTATGTGCCCCACATACTTCACGGAGGTTTGAAAAACTTGCACTTGTCAATGGACAGCTTGAGGATGAAGTCTTCCAATTGGTCTAGGACTTTAAACAGTCCGTTCTCATGCTCCTCTAATGTGCGTCTGAACACAACGACATCATCTAGGTACACTAGGCACTCCAGCAAGTTCATATCTCCCACTGCACATTCCATCAGTCACTGAAAGGTGGCCGGGGCACCCAGAATCCCCTGTGGCATTCTCAGGAATTCGTAGAACCCCAAAGGACAGATGAAGGCGGTTTTCTCATGGTCCTCCATGGCCACCGGAATCTGGTAATATCCGCTGCGAAGATCCAATACTGAGAACTATTTGCTCCCATTCAAGCAATCCTGGGCATCTTGTATACAGGGCATGGTGTATTGATCGGGGATGGTCCACCAGTTTGGGGTTCGATAATCAACACACATCCTCACTGACCCATTCTTCTTATGCACAACCACAATGGGAGAGGCATATGGGCTCCTTGATTCCCATATCACGCCAGCAGCGAGCATTTCCTGCAGGTGTCTCCTGACATCATCTATGTCCACTGGGGTGAGTCGTTGGGACCTCTCTCTAAATGGCCAGTCATCATGCAGGCATATATGATGCTCTGCACCCTGGACACACCCCACGTCCCGTTCTTTTAACGAAAGCACTTGGTCTCTCTGGGCGAGTTTCTTGCTAATCCTAGCCTTTCATTCAGCTGGCAGCGGGGAATCACCAAAGTCAAATAAGTCCAGGGTCGCCCTCTCCTTTTGGTCAGAGTACTTGTTATTGGGTAATACTGCAGTGTTTGCACAGTGTACTGTAGCTAGAGTGCACCCTCTGTTCACCTGGACCTTCCGATCTGACACATTTTGAATCTGGACCATCACTCATCATGCATAGGCATGGGCACGGGTAGGCAAGATGCTGGGTTTAACCAATAATCCTTCTGGCAATTTTCCATCACCTGGTGCATCCAACATTAATATTTTGTTCTTTATGTTTCTCTTTAAGTGGACTTCTCCATGGATTGTGCACTGGGTGTTGGGGGCCAATACCAAAGAGTTAGCTTCCTTTTTCCACACTACCCCACTGGCTCATCTGGGTCCTCTTCATTGGGTTTCTGTTGTAAGTCATATGCCCTTTTAACTAAGGCTGGAATTTTAAGGGCCCATCCAGTCCGTTGCCCTTGTTTCTCATGGCAGAGTTGTGCTAGTCTCCCAAACATGTGGGTGTTTGTTCCAATTAACAGGGCAACCCCATCATACAGTCCGGTGAGGGGACACACTAGGGCCAGTGTCTCTACTTGCTCCTCTACACCATTTACAGTTGCAGGAAAAGACAACCAGAGGTGGACATATCCTAGATAGGGATAAGACTTGTCGCTCAGCCCCCACACATATAGGCCTTCCGGGGATTGTAATGGCACAGCTGATAAGTGTTGTCATACCAGTCCTGAAATACAATGGTCAATTGCGACCCACTGTCAAGCATAGCCCGAGTAGGAATACCATTCACAGCCACAGTAGTCTTCATTGAAGAGCCCACGATTGTGGACCAGTCTGGAGGGACAACAGCAGGGGCCTGGGCAGACGATTTAGCCACAAAGAAGTTTGAGCTAGTATTTCATGAGCCCACACTGGGGTCATTTTGGGCACCCCTTTGCCACTGATTTGCTTTTCGGAGCTCCCCTTGGAGTCTGTTTACTACTTTTTTTAAGTCTTTCTGAGACCAGCATTCTCTCTTCATATGGCCATCCTTTCCACAGTTGTGACAAATGGTTCATTGGCAAGCATTTAAACTAGCCAATGGGGGGGGGCACTGGAAAGGAGCAGGGAAATCCTAGCCCCCCAAAAAAAAATCACGGTAGTAAGTGCGGTAAACACCAACATAGAGGTGTCGATAGGGAGAAGGGCAGGGGTAAATGGAGAAAGTGACAAAGGCAAGAAGGACAGGGATGGGGCAAAAAGGAGTAAGGCCATCAGGAAATGGAGGGTAATGAGTATCAATGCCCGTAGTCTGGGCAACAAGCTCCCTGAGCTGGTGGTCTTGATGGAAGAGGGATGCCTAGCTATTGTAGCAGTCACAGAAACATGGTACACAGAAAACCATGACTGGGATGTTAACATACCAGGGTACATAACCTACAGGAGAGACAGGCAGGGGGAAGAGGGGGAGGAGTAACTCTCTATGTAAAGGAAGAGATAAAAGCAACTGAACAAAAGAGTAAACAGGGAGGAGAGGAGGCACTGTGTGTCACCTTGGAGACTGGAAAGGGCACCACAATCCGCACAGGGGTTGTGTACAGACCCCAATGTCAGGGGGAGGGAATGGACAAGGATATGATAGAAGGCATTCTTAGAATGGCAGAGAAAGGGGAGATACTGTTGACGGGAGACCTGAATATGCCAGATGTTAACTGGAGCACATTTGCTGCAGCCACATCCAAGAGCAGAGCCATTCTTGATGACCTACAGGTGGCAGGCCTCAGACAGCTAGTTTCAGAACCCACTCATGAGGGAGTAATCTTAGACCTCATACTCTCAAACAGGGGCAGTGAGAGGATCTCAGATCTAGAAGTGGGTTGCCATCTGGGAACAAGTGACCATCAAACAGTGTGGTTCATGTTAAATTCAGCTACAGAGTCAAGCCATACAAAAGTGAGGGTACTCGACTTCAGGAGGGATGACTTTGGCAAGATGGGAGAGTGCCTCAGAAAAGCACTAGCAAACAGGCTAGAAGGAGGTGGAGCAACAATGGGAATCATCAAACTGCCATCACAGAGGCAACAAGCCTTTGTATGAAGCAAATAAACAAATCAAAATGAAAGAAAAGCCACTGTGGTTCTCAAAAAGGTGGCTGTGAAAGTCAGGAAGAAAAAGATAGCATTCCGGAAGTATAAGGAAACACAGAAGGAGCAGGACAGAGAGCTGTACCAGTTAAGGCAGAAGGAAGCAGGGAGGGAAGTCAGAATAGCAAAGGACCAAACTGAGGAAAAGATAGCCAACTTGGTTAAGAAGGGGGATAAAACCTTTTATAGGTACATCAGCGAGCGTAGAAAGACAAAGGGAGGGATAGTGAGGCTGAATAGAATGAATGGTGGGTGGGCAGAGGGGGACAATGAAAAAGCAGGGATACTGAACGAATATTTCTGCTCAGTATTCACAAAAGAGGAGGGGGAAGTGCCTAATCCAATTAACAGAAGCACTCTTCATGGGGGGAGGGTCGATCCCAGTCCTTTCACAGAAGAACAGGTTCTGCAAGAACTCCTAAAACTGAAGGTGGAAAAAGCAAAGGGGCCTGATGGAATTCACCCCAGAATTCTAAAAGAATTAGGGGGGGAACTAGTGGAACCACTGGCTACTCTTTTTAATAAATCATGGGAGGATGGTGTGGTACCCGAAGACTGGAGGAAGGTGGATGTGATTCCCCTTCACAAAAGTGGGACAAGACAGAGGCAGGAAACTACAGACCTGTCAGTTTGACCTCTGTGGTAGGGAAAGTGATGGAGTCACTTCTGAAGGAAAGAATAGTTGAGTACCTAGAGGCCAGTAGGGCACAGGACCCAAGGCAGCATGGGTTCACAGCGGGAAGGTCATGTCAGACAAATCTAATAGATTTCTTTGACTGGGTGACCAAAGTAGTAGACCAGGGAGGGGCTGTGGACATGGCCTACCTAGACTTTAGCAAGGAATCTGACCCAGTCCCACACAAAAGATTAATACCAATCCACCCACAATCAAATTAACTAGCCTGGGAGTGGGTCCCAGGGTGTTAGCCTGGGTAAAACATTGGCTGGACAACAGGACACAGAAGGTAATTGTAAATGGAGTCCACCCTGAAGAAAGAGGGGTTACTAGTGGGGTACCACAGGGTTCAGTATTGGGTCCAGTCCTTTTTAGTGTCTTCATAAGTGACATTGCAGAGGGACTGGAAGGGAAAGTATGCCTCTTTGCAGATGACACAAAGATCTGCAACAGGGTTGATACACAAGGAGGCATGGCAAGGATGAGAAGGGACTTGGCAAGGTTGGGGGAATGGTCAGAAGTATGGCAGCTAGGATTCAATGCAAAAAGTGCAAATAATGCACCTGGGAAACAAGAACCCAGGGAAGAATACACAATGGTGGGGGAGGTAGTAACAACAACAAAAAGGAAAGGGACCTGGGGTAATCATATCAGATGACCTTAAGGTTAAGTAAAGCAGTGTGAGAAGGCAGTAGGGAGGGCTGGGGGTATACTGGGATGCATAGGGAGAGGCATCAGCAGCAGAAAACAGGGAGTTGTTATCCCTCTGTACAGACAGCTGGTGAGACCCCATCTGGAGTACTGCATCCAGTTCTGGAGACCCCATCTCTGCAAGGACATAGACAGGATAGAGGCAGTCCAGAGGAGGGCAACCAAAATGGTGCAGGGTCTGCAAGAGAAGTTGTATGAGGAGAGACTAAAGGAGCTTAATATGTATACCCTTGAGGAAAGGAGGGAGAGGGGGGACATTTTAGAAACTTTTAAGTACCTCAGTGGAATCAACAAAAGTCCAAGAGGGTAGCATCTTTCAGAAAAAGAGACGTGCAAGAACAAGAGGACACCATTTGAAGATGGGGGGGGACAGCTCAGGGGCAATGTGAGGAAGTATTTTTTCACAGAGAGGGTGCTGGCCGCATGGAACCGCCTTCCTGAGGAGGTTGTGGGGGTCTAAAACTGTGGGAGAATTCAAGAATGCATGGGACAGACATAAGATAATTCTTGCAGGGTGTAGGAAGAAATAGGTCATTGGTTAACTAGGATCTGCTGCTTATCTAGTAGGTAGGGAAATGGGCAGACTAGGTGGGCCAAACGGTCCTTATCTGCCATCGAACACTATGTTTCTATGGGAATAGAGACTTTTAAAACAAGTTAAACATACATTCTGCACTGAAAAGTATTTAATATACTGTGAAAATACAACACATAGAAGAGCTCTCACTAAGTTGAGATTTGAAATGTTTGGAAATATCTGGAAAGTTGAAAATGTTCGTATGGTGGGTATACCATGCTGTTGTAATGAAAATACCAAAATAAGTGCACTACATTTGCTGTGGGATTGTCCAGTTTTTAAAGATGAAAGAGAAAAATTGTTGCCACCAGTTTTTAAAGAAGTTATGAAGCAAAAATCAAGAATACTTACAGGCCCGGATATTCAAAGGTTGTGCATGGTGCAACAGAGTTGCACTGCGAACTCCCCTCGCGACGTTTCCAGTGGGATATTGAAAGGGCTGCCAGGTGCAGCACAAATCCCGATGTGCCGGGATGCAAGGTAATGGTATGCGGCGCAGATGCAGGGGGTGTGCCCATGCATATATATGCCACATCCCGATATTCAGCCCAGGATGTGCGGTGCATATGCTGGCGCAACTCTGCATTGTGCCACAGAGGGAGGCTCAAAGTTGAGCTGCAGAAGAGTGGGAACAAGTATCGGCCACTCACAGGCAGGCTGCTGTATTGCAGTGCTCAACACAGCAGCCGCCAGCCGTGGGTGGCCATCCACCCACCCAGAACACCGTCCACAAGCACACATACCCCTGGTAACCCTCCCGTGTCCCCGCCACCTGTAAAGGACAGTATTAAAGTCCCTGGTAGTCTAGTGGTACCCCTTCCTCTCATTGCTGCGATCACCCATAAATGACAGTATTAAAATCCCTGGTAGTCTAGTGGCACCCTCTCCTCCCATTGCAGCGATTGTGGTAAAGCTCCACAGTGTAATTCCTGCTGATCCAGTGGCACCCCCACCCCTCCCACCCACAGAGAACCCCTTGCCCACCCTGCCCCACCCGTCCATCTGCGGGTGGCTGCAACCCGCCTGCATACCTCCCGACTGGCCGGCCACCAAATGACAGATACAGTATGGGCTTGCAGGGCATACTGAACTAGACAGTCCCAAATATGTGAATGTGCCTGGCGCAGTCTGAATATCTGGGCCACAGTATTTACCACGGATACAAGAACACATATTTCTACACTGGCTTGTTTTGTTTATAAGGTAGCAAGCTAATTAAAATGGAGAAAGGCTGACCAGTCTAACATAATGCAATGATATGAGGAATGACATTAAATGTATTAACAGTCATTCTATTGGAAATATATAGTTTAGAAATTTAGTGCTGCAGGGGGAAAAACTTTTTAATCTCTTTTAAAAGAACTAAAAATTTGCAATACGTATGAAATATAGGAAATGTGTAATGTAGATATGTATGTTTGTATTTCTTTGCATGATTTTAACATTTTTGTATGTAACAATCTGATTTTATACATACTTGGATTTCATAAAACTGAACAGAACTGACTTCCTTATCCTCACTATACATCCCCTTGCCTTCTTCTTCTCGCTTATGTACCTGAAGAAAGTCTTGTCTCCTTCATAGGTATCATAGGTTGTACAGAGCAGTAGGGAGGCAGTATAGCGCAGTGGTTTAAGGCTCTGAGCTGCAAATCTGGAGACCTGGGTTTGAATCTCACAGCCCCCACTTGCATACTGTGTGACCCAGAGCAAGTCACTTAATTTCCCTCTGCTCCCAGGTCGCACCTATAAACAAGCTTTCAGCTTGTGTCTCACCAGGTTAAACAACTGGAAAAAAAAAAATTAGACTTACGTCCATAGTGCTCGCATAGTACAGTATATCTAAGGATAATTAACTATTTCTCCTAAAATTGTCTAACTTTTTCCTAAACTGATTAGTTGTTGTACAACCTTCCACCTCCTAGGGGAGTGCATTCCATACAGGAACCACTCTCTGATTGTACCACCTGTTACTTCTCACTAATTTACACTGGGCTGGATATTCAAACTGCACCATTCTGTGGTGCAAGCCTTTGCGCTGCACAAAATAGTTGCGCAGGGGTGTGGCCAGGGCGATATTCAGCGGAGTTGCGCTATTGAGCAACTGCTTTGAATATCACCTCCCGGCCACAGCCACTGTGCATGGCGCAGTGGAACTTGCGCCACCGCAAGTGGTCAGAGTGGAGCATTCAAGATGTGGTGGCGTAAGTTCCATTGCACCATGCGCAAATTTCCGATATTCAAAAGATGACATGCAAATGGGGCCATAATTCATGCAAGGCGCAGGAGGGGCCATTTGCATCTATTTATGGCCCCATTTGCATGCCATTAGCATGCAGGTGCGCCGATCCCCGAGGAATTGTGCCTGGCACCCTGCCAGGCAGCAGCCGTCGGGGACCGACGCCCCCTGCAGCCCGATCGCAGGCATAACTGTTGGAAATCCCCTCACTCAACTGGCCCGATCGCAAGCATGTAGTAACCTCCACACCTCGAGACCGGCCCGATCGCTGGCATGGTAATCTTCCCTCGATTGTTATCCGCGATCGCAGTGACAGTTTGACCCCCACCAGCCCGACAGGGCAGAATATTTACCCCTCATATCCCGGTGTCCAGTGGATCGCGAGTCTTATCGCTGGTAACAGTTCACCTCTGTTCACTCTACTGGGTGATTCATCCACTACCACGGAGCCCCACTAGCCCGCCTCCCCCATCAGCCAGCAGGCAGCATCCCACCTGCACCGCTGCCGCCGCCGATTGATGCCAGCTGTGAGCAAGATATTGGTCAGAGCAGCCAATGGGCATGCAGCTTCATACCGCATAAGATAGGTCCAGATATGTGAATAAATGATTCATTCACATATCTGGACTGCGTTTTTAGCAGAGACGCGTATGCCCATTGGCTCTGCTCTGAACCAATGGGCATGCAGCCCTACCAAGCAGTCAGTCGGCGGGCGGCGAAGCGGCAGGCGGGTGGATGCTGCCACCCGCGCTGATGAGGGGAGTGGGGTGGTGGGGCCCGTGGGTGGGTGGGGTTGGGGCTACTAGATCACCAGGGTAGGTGGACCTTGGGTGGACTCTAATGCCCGCATCGGGCTTCGCGTGGTCCACTGGACCACCAGGGATATGTTCTTGGGGGTTGAAATCTGTTCTGCCTGCCTGATAGGGCTAGTGGGGTGGGGTTTTTGTCACTTATGCCCGCGATCGGGCTGGTCGGGGAGGGGGTTTTACACTTATGCCCACGATTGGGCTGGTCAGGGAGGGGTGTTTTTACACTTATGCCCGCGACCGGGCCAGTCGGGGGAGGGGGTTACTATATGCCCAATGATTACGTGGGGGCATAATGAATACCCACAGGTGGCAGCGTGTTGCACCTGCACACGGCAGCTCACCTGTGGGTGGCCCTCGACTTACTCTTTTTTTTTTTTGTCAAAGTTGTGCAGGGCGCAGGTTGGGGTTGCGCTTGTTATCTCTGCACAGCTCCGCTAAATATCGGCTGTGCAGTTTATGCATGGTTCCTCCCCCTCCGGTTCAGCATGCCTTCATTAGCATTGCGCTGTTGCTCAGCTTGACTTGGGGGGCACAACTGCCTCCTGCTGAATATGGCAGAATGGCGAAATTTCGGACTTGCGCATGGTGCAACCCTTTTGAATATCCAGCCCACTGTCTATTTTCCATCTGGAGAGGATGTGACCTGGTTGTATAGATCTGCTCTTTACTTTGTAGCCCAAAAATATCCCATAGCTCATTATCTGTCCAAGCTTTATGTAATAGACACAAGTCCCCTCTTGATCTCCTGTATTCCAATGTGAACATGTCTAACTCTCTCAACCTTTCCTCATAGCTCCTAACGTTGAGGTTCTCGATGGCACTGGTTGCTCTTTTTTGGACCCTCTCGATCATATGGATTTCACCTTTTTTTGTAGGGGGACCAAACCTGGGCTCCATATTCCAGAATAGGCCTCACCAGTGATGAATACAGAGGCACCAGGACCTCCCTACTTCTACTTTCAATATGTCTCAATATACAATTAAGTATTCTATTACTTTTCTGAACAATATCTTTGTAGTGGGACTTAAAAGAAAGGTCATGTGAAATCGTAATTCCCAGGTCTCTTTCCTCAGTTGTTTCAATGAGGTTGGTTTTATTTAAAGAATATGAATGATTATGATTTTTTACCCCATATGCATTACTATGCATTTGTCTTAAGTAGCAGTTTGTGTTTAGTGGTCCAACCTTGGATGAAATCTAGAGTGTGCTGGAGTGCTAAAGCATCACCCTGATTTTGAATGATGGCCCCCAACCTGCAGTCATTAGTGAATTTTGTTGTCCAGATTTTTTCATGATCATATTGTAAAGAGGAGTTGTAAATATTAAATAGGCAGGGACCCAGAACAGATCCCTGAGGCACCTCGCTAATCTCTTCATTCCAGTTAGAAAAAGTTACTTTATACAAACCCTTTGTTTTCTATCAGTAAGCCATGCTTGAACCCAGGCTACTATGTTGTAGTGTAGTCCTGTTTTATGGAGTACATCTATCAGCTCAGCACATGGTAGTTTATCAAAAGCCTTAGAAAAATCCAAAAAGATCACATCCACCGGATCACCCCCATCCAAAGCTCTGTTCACCCTGTTATAGAACTACAATCTGTTTGTTTGGCAGGATCTTCCCCTAGTGAACCCATGCTGTGTTTCTATCCAACAGATTTTCCTGTTCTAAGAAATATGTGATATAGTCTTTTAGGAGCCCATCAAGGACTTTTGACAGAATGGCTGTCAAACTAACAGGACAATAATTAGCTGAATCTGCCCTAGACCCTTTTTTATAAAGAGGAATGACAGTAGCCACCCTCCATGCCTCCACTACTTCTCCTTTGTATAGAGATGCTTGGAAGATATGGGTTAGGGGTGGGGCCAGCTCAGTACACAATGACCTGACTATATTCAGATGTATGCCATCAGGCCCAGGTGATTTATTTGGGTTGACCTGTTTTATTACTCAATCCTCTACATCCTTTAAGTCAATACTGATTGATGTATACTTTTTCTTTGTTGTGTTATTTTGTGGGTTTGTGTTTGATGTTGATGTGGGATTAAACACTGTTGAGAAGTATTCATTCTGAATATTAGCTATCTGTTTTAAGTCAGTTATGATAATGCCCTCCTGATTTTTTAGAGGTCCCACCGAGTTGTTTACCCCTTTAGTTTTATTTATATGTGAATAAAATGCCTTATAATTATCTTTAGACTTCTTAGCTAGTTTTAATTCAAAAGTTGATTCTGCCTTTTTAATCTCTTTTTTACCCTTTTAGCTAGCTCCTTGTAAGTATTCCACCCTGATTCCCTATGTCTACCTTTTATTTTTTTTAAACAGATTGTTTTTCTTTTTAATTGGTCCCCTAATCTTTGAAGTCATCCAAGTTGGTGTTTTACCTTTCATGCTGTATTTGGTTTTATATGGTACTGTATGTATTTGCAGATTTCATAGTATAGTTTATTACAGAAGAGGTCCCATTTGTTGCATAGTAATTTATTATGAAAGTCATCTTCCCAGTTCCACTCAGCCATACTAGCCTTCAACTTAGTGAAGTTGGCCCTTCCCAAAGTTGAGAACTTAAGTGAAACCTGTTTGATGAATGATTCCATTAGTTCAAAATGAACGGTTTCATGATCACTTTTACTGAGGGGAGCTGACGTAGTACAATTTGTTGGTGTATCTCCCATGTTGGTTAAAATCAGATCTAGAGTGCTTGAACCCTGCGTTGTTTCTTCTACCCTTTGTTCCAGCCCTATATGATCAAATACCTTGATACAGGTGTTTTCTATTCTGTTTGCCCCTTGTAGAGTTTTCTGAGTTACACTGGCAATGTTTAGATCCCCCATGAGTAATAGCCTATCGGCAGGGTTTAACTCCTGCAGATGTTTTATTACTGGTAGTCTCTGGGGTACTTCAGGGCTCAATCCTGGGCCCCCTGCTCTTCACCATCTTTGTCAATGACATAGAGAGGGTTTGCGGGCTGAGCAAACTCATCCTCTTTGCAGATGACACTGTCGTCTACTGCGTGACCCACTGCCTAGCATTATCACTAGGGATGTAAGTTTATCATGGTAGTCATACACGTCATTGATTCCATGATGTCTGATCTTTATTCAGGACTTCCATAACTTTCACTAGTGACATCAGAATGTAGCAATAATGACAGTGCCACAACATTTACTACTGTTTACTAATGATTTCATGAACAAACAATGAGTCATTAAAACCTCATCCATGACAAACTTACATCCCTAATTATCACTGCCAAACTACAGACCAGCCTTTCAGCACTTGAAGCCTGGTTCCCTGCTAACTCCCTAGTATTAAATGAGGAGAAAATGAAGGCTGTCCTGTTTGGAACCAGAAGCCTCGACTTGGACAGGTGTGACTTACTCCTGCTCTAAACTGCCCAGGGGAAGGGAGTCAAGGACCTAGATAGGATCAAATACCTAGGGATCCTCCTTGACCTGGAACTGTCCTATAATCCACACATCAACTCATTAACTAAGTCCATCCACCAGAGGCTTGGACTCCTTTACCATCTGGGAAGCTCCCTTTCTGATGAGGCTCGGCTAGTGGTGGGTGAAGTGGGCTCAATCCGCTCTGCGAAGTGATTCGTGGAGCAAAGGTGGATTTGCAGAGTGCTCTGCAATGCAAAGTGGAATTCTTCGCGTTATAATGAGGAACGCGAAGTGCATTGAAAACAGCTACTTCACGTTACTCCACCTCCACTGGTCACTTCTCTTTCAATTTTTAAGGTGAAGTACATTGGTGGCAGTTCACTTCGCCTCACTTTGCCTTGTTTTTGAGCTCTGAAGGAGGATTTTGCAGTGATTCATGGGAGATCAGGTCACATGGGCTCTATATTGATCTGCACAGTCTCAGTTTGAGGTAGTAGGAAGGAGTAGGAGACAGTGTGCTCTGATAGCTGTCTGTAGGAATCTTTTAAAAGCTGTTCAAAAAGCATTTTTGCTTTTTTTGGAGGGATCCAACTGTAGTTCATTGATTGTAGGAAACCCTCCTGTGCTCACATCATCGAGCGTTTTTGTTTGTGTGTGGATTTTGAATGTAAATTTATAACATTGAGTGTGTGTGGTGAAAGACAGCGAAGTGTGCTGTGAGGGGGAGGGGCGTATCTGTGTGTAAGTAGATTTAAGTTGGAGAACTAGTGATTTCTTTGTGTTTTGGTAATATTTTTGTTATATAACTGACTGTTATTGTACACATAGTAAAATTGTCAGTGATACTACAAATTTTCTTGGTGCTTGTTGTGTGAATGTGGTGTAGCATTTCATAAGGTCAGGTTGTTTAAATTACAAATTTACAAATTTGCATGGCACTGAGTACAATGAACTTCTGCATTTGCATCGCATTCCTCGTTCAGCATTGTACACAAAGTGTTCTGTGTTGTGTGTGCAGTGTTGCGTGCATCAAATACACCTTTTAAAATTTGTGACACAGATCAGTTTAAGTGCAACTGAGCGCAGCAGTGTGAACCTGCTATCCACTGCAGCTGCCTGATTTTGTACTGCGATCGTGTTCTCTGTTCTTAGTGTTGCTGCTTGTAGTGCCGTAAAAATCAGTACTGTCTGTATTCAGTGCCCCCCCCCCCCCCACAGTGAAAAGGTATTTTTTACCAGACTGGATTGTTTTTGTGACCCCATCAGCACCACTGGTTACTGAATTTGTTTTAATTCTGTGACAGTGTCCCAACACAGTAGTCCCTTATCTGTTGCTGAAGCCACAGTTATTTATTTTGCTTCACATCCAGCTAGCGAGTAGCGACCCTCCAGTCTGAAAGTGAATGTATCAAAATCTGAATTTGGTAATAATATTTGTGGTTGATCCCCAAAATGCCTGCAAAGAGACATGGAAGTAAAGCTGTTTCTGGCCATGGCAATATTGGCAGTAAGAGGGTCTGCAGGCGTGGTAGTAGTACGCGGACGGAGAAGTGCATTGCTGATGTGAGGAAAGGTATTTCTCCTGCAATGTTTTTTGCAGCCCAATCAGTAGCTTCACTGATAGTTGGAGGAGATGATGTTTTCCCAGCCGGTGGTGTTAGTGCTACTAGTGTTAGTGGTGGTGGAGGTAGTATTAGCATTGTTGCGTCGTGTTCTAATTCCGACCAGTGTACCGTATCCAAACATATTGAGTGTGAAGCAGTGCAAGTGAGTGACAGCGTAGATAATGTCATACTTCCCAGTAACATCCCATTAACTGAACCTGATTCTGATGATCATGTCAACAATAGCATACAATGTGATATTCCATCCATCGTGGCACTTAAATTTACTCATTTTCCATGCAACAGTGATTCACAGTGTAATGAAAAAATATCAGGTGATGGTGGTGTAGATGCTGATGATGAATGTGATGATGATGATGATGTTGCTGTTGTTGCAACATGCAGTCCACATGTTAGCATCCAAGCAGAAGATGTGGATGTGTGTGACAGTGACATTAATGAACATGATGATGATTTAATTGAACCCAGTTGGAAACCGGAGAAAAAGAAATTAAAAGTGGCTGTGTTTGAGTCTGTTTGCAGGAATCCCCACTGTAAAAACTTGTGATCTACCATTTTTAGTTGATGATGATGATGGTGATGATGATGATGACGACCCAGTACTCAATATGATAGGTAGTCGTGGTGGTCAGTTGCAGTCCAGGTGTGCAGTGCCCGAAACATCACATGCCCCCCCCCCCCACTTCGGTGCTTAAAATAACAGACTTAAATAAGCCACATCATGGACATGTTAAAAGCAGAGCATCACACTCCCTTGTTTGGGATTTTTTTGTTCAAGATGCAAATGATGATTCAGTTGCAATCAGCCAGGTTTGCCATGTGCGTGTGAGTCAAGGTAAAAAGGGGAGGCATCTTGGGACAGGAGGACAGCATACACATGTTGAGAATAGGCACTTGGCTCTGTGGACCCAGCATAAGCTGGCAGCTAATACCAGACTTGGGCGTTCACCCGTATTACTGGTGGCAACCATAGCCAGCGTGTTATCCCCTTCCATGACTGTTAAGCCCAGTAGGAAATTAAACATGTGCAGAAGTGCGGTAATAAGAGCAGAGGATTACTACAGGCATGATGAGGTGGAGGACCATAATGACTTTGAAATGTTGTCCAGTGCTGGTGAGAGTAGCAGTTTTTGTGGTGGTGGTGGTGGAGGTGAATGCATTATGTCTAGTGCAAGTGGTACATCAACCCCGGTTGTCAAATCCGGACAAATAACATCATTTCTGGGTTTGTCATCATCACCTGTGCAACCATCTTCATCAAATGTCCACACTCCACCCCCTGCCAATGCCATTCATCACAGAGCACAACCATTTGTGACCAACAACACACGCCATGTAAAACGTTTAAGTCAGCCCACGTTACAGAGTGTTTTTGTGCATAAGTTGAAGTACCCCCCCAATCATACAGTGTCACGTGAACATAATGCTGCTGTAGCAGAAATGCTGGGAATTGATCTTTTGCCCTTCTCCTTTGTGGAGAATTCTGGGTTCCAGCGGTTTGCTGCCCGTGCCTATCCAAAATTGAAAGTCCCATCCAGGACATACTTTTCTACCCATGCTGTTTCCAAGTTGTTCTGCACTGTCTGAGACTCAGTAAGACATGCCCTTCAACATTCTTCCTCTCCATTCATCTATTTAAGTATGGATATGTGGACAAGTGGCAAAACAGCGGTGAGTTCATATCTGTGTATAACTGCACACTGGGCACAGGTGCCGGGGGGGGGTTGTTTGTGATGCTGGTAGTGTGAATAATCAGTGCAGGAAGGTGGACTGTCGTGGTAGCAATCTTCTTGGAATTCGCCAGCATGCAATAATTGCTATGCGCAGCGTGACCTGTTCACACACTGGTGAGAACATGTTGGACATGGTACTGACTGAAATTGACAGATGTCTAAACCCTCTGTTCCTGAGAGCCGGGTTCATAACAAGTGACAATGGGTCAAATGTGGTAAAACGCATCACGAATGGTGGTTTTTTTCATGTTCCATGCATGGTCCACAGTTTAAATCTGTTGTTCAGGAGTTTCTGCAGCACTCTGACATAAAGGAAATGCTGACCATTGCACGACGTATCTGCTCTCACTTTTCAAGATCTGGAAAGGCCCGTGACCAACTGCGGCAGTTGCAGATACAAAACAACCTGCCTCAGCACCGCTTGAAGCTGGAAGTTGTCACCCGATGGAACTCCATGTTATACATGGCAGAGAGGTTGCATGAACAATACAAAGCAATCACAGAGTATCTTGTTATGCACACTAGCCGTGACAGTTCTGGGGCCTCCATGTCTATGACGACTAAACAGTGGTGCCTCATGGACTCTGTAATAACAATTTTGCGGCCTTTTGAACGTGCCACACAGGCAGTGAGTGGCGAGTCTGCTTCCATTAGCCAATCAATTCCACTGCTGCAGGTGCTGAGGCAGACATTGGTGAATGTACAGCATAGCCTTGATGTTGCCGGAGATGGTGGTAACAGTATGTTGCTGCAACACATGCTGACAGTATTCGACCTGAATCGTCACATTGTGAGCATTCAGCGTAGTGACAGTTTTGCCATGGCAACAATGCTGGACCCACGATACAAACGTGGAATTGCATCAGTATTGGAGGGAGGGCCTGAACAGGTAAAAAATATCAGTGGTCAACTGGTTCGCTTGGTTCATGGGGCACAGAAGTCACGTGCTAAGGTTTGCAAACCTCAGCAGCATAATCAAGCTGAAGGTGTAGCTGGAGGACTAGCAAGCATATCATGCAAGGGTAAGGGGACTGTAGTTCCTGGTGGTCTGTCATCCAAAGTGGCTGGCGTCAACCTGCTTTGGGAGGCTTTGTCCCAAGTGGGTATTTGTGACATCAGTGATTCCGGGGAACAGGCTGAAGCATCAACAATCGGACTTAGTGCGGCAGAGAGAATGGTTGAGTCATATTTGTCTGAAAACAGGCATCTGACAATAAGTGAAGATCCTCTTTTGTACTGGAGTGGAAAGGTCAGTGAATGGCCAGAGCTGACTGCAGTGGGACTGAAGTACCTCACATGCCCACCCTCCAGTGTAAGTGTTGAGAGGGTATTCAGCTCAGCAGGTGCAGTAGTCAGGGATCATCGGACAAACCTGTCTCCTGCAAATGTTAGTTTGTTAACATTCATTAAAATGAATGAGAGGCACATACAAGCACAAACTGCAATCTCGGTATTCATACCCCGGCCTAGTCATGGTGGTCTTGCTGATGTGGAAATGGAGCATCCTGGTGGCACTGGCAGTGGCTGCCTGAAGCAGCCCACCACTGATGTAGATGATGACACACTGGAGAAAGAATTTCCCAGTGGTCAGACTTCAGACATCGATGACTGTGAGGGCAGTTTTCTTTATGAGGATGATGATGTGGTTAATGTTGGCAGGTTTTAACTGCAGTATTTAAAAGGCGGTGTGCCCCCCCACCCCAGACCACCACCACCACCAGGACTTATGTTATCCAACTCTGCTGCCACCATGAGTCTGTCTGCCCCCCATGGACCACCACCACCACCACCGGGACTGATGTTATCTAAGTCTGCTGCCACCATGAGTCTGTCTGTCCCCCAAGGACCACCACCACCACCACCACCGGCACTGATGTTATCCAAGTCTGCTGCCACCATGAGTCTGTCTGCCCACCCCGGACCACCACCACCACCGGGACTGATGTTATCCAAGTCTGCTGCTACCATGAGTCTGTCTGCCCACCCCGGACCACCACCACCACCACCGGGACTGATGTTATCCAACTCTGCTGCTACCACGAGGCTGTCTGCCCACCCCGGACCACCACCACTGGTACTGATGTTATCCAAGTCTGCTGCCACCATGAGTCTGTCTGCCCACCATGGGCCACCAGTCTACCAGTGCACCACCACCACCAGCTTCTTAATATTTAAACCATAAAGTGAGTATGTGCACTTATGTTTGTTATGCTGCCTCACTTCCTTAAATTGTCTGTTTTGTTTTCTGTAGCTTTTCAGAGCCGCAGTGGCAAAACACATACAGTACACTTATTTTGTTTCCTTTACAGGAAAACAAAAACAGGCTCCATCTCTAATATTACTCATTGGGAAAGATGCTGTAGCTATACCATATAGAGAGGAAGTGATGTAATGTCCATGTGAAATGCATTCTGGTAAGTATGAAGATTTTATTTCATCTGTTTCATTGCTTTGTAAAGATTGCTGCAAATATTGCAAACAACAGGTTGTCTTAGTAGTTGACAAGATGTGTCTCTGAAATGTAACTTAATTGACAAGAGGGACTAAGATTTGAGAACCAGGGAGGGACACATAACAATGAAGTTGTAACTTTTAAGAAGTCATTCATTTCTTTTTTTAGGAAAATTTGTGTTACTTTGTTGTTCTGTCAAAGTGGTCTTATCCAAAAAAGTTCATCAACATGATCAGGCACACCCCTCCCCGACCCGAGCTTGGGCACACATGCAACACACAGAAGTCGTTTCATTCGATGACCATGACCATCATTAAGAACCGGACTTCAGAAGGATGCTGATGAAATCTGTGAAGAAATAAAAAAATAAGAAACCATTACAGACAAAACTGAAAATATGATTCCCCCCCCCAAAAAAAAATAAATACTTACCTTCATGTGCTTGAGAGTTATCCATTTCCATTTAAGTGCAAAAAAATTCTCATTGAGCACTGGACGGTGCACAGCAACAGTTTGGAAATGGAGTCACCTGTGTGTGATGCAGAACAATAGCATGAGTACATGTCCATGTCAAGTTCAACCCCCCCTCATCATCACCTACAAAATACACAACCATATATCTCTATATCTATATATACTCATCAAGGCTACTATTACTGTACATCCAAAGGGCACCTTTCAATCCAGTTGAGATGATCACTTTTCACTTTTCTGCACACAATGAGGATGCATTGTGGGCCTGCAGAAAAAATCTGGGGACTCTGTGCCACGACTACACGCATGACTGAGTGCGCCATAAATTTTGGGGGACTTTGTATGTGCTGAAACAGTCTCATTTCACCCTGTTACCACTTGTCAATTTTCTGGACACATGGAGGATGCATTGTGGACCTGCAGGAAAAAATCTGAGGACTCTGTGCCACCACTGCGTGCATGACTGAGTGCGCCATTAATTCTGGGGGACTTTGTACTGTATGTACTGAAACAGTCTCATTTCACTCTGTTGCCATTTGTCAATTTTCTGCACACAAGGAGGATGCATTCTGGGCCTGCAGAAGAAATCTAGGACTCTGTGCCACCACTGCACGCATGACTGAGTGCACCATAAATTTTGGGGGACTTTGTATGTACTGAAACAGTCTCATTTCACTGTGTTACCACTTGTCAAATTTCTGCACACAAGTTGGATGCATTTTGGGCATGCAAAAAAAATATGGGGACTGTGCCACCACTGTGCGCAGGACTGACTGCGCACTAAATTCTAGGTGACTTTGCATGTGGTGTGACGATACCATTTCACTTCCTTAGCACGTGTCAATTTTCTGGACAGATGACAGATGCATTTTGTGTGTTGCGATTGTGAGCACATAATGTCATATTTCAATTAGAAATTAAAGCAGCATTGCAACAATGTGCTGACAATTTTGACCTATAGTTTTTTATGCTATTTTACATTGCTGCTGGTGCAGGCCACTAGTTACCTGATGACTTGTATGATACCCTTCTTTTCACTATTTGTGTCTGCTTTACTACTTTTTCTCATGTCTGAGAATAAAAAAGGAGAACACCATTTAATATTGTTCTGACCAGGTTCTTAGCACTATTTGTAGCTGTTTTTGAACAACTATTGTTCTGTGATGTCATAAAACACTGCCTGCTGCATAATTGTTAACTTGACAACAGAAATAATATATAACAACTGATTGAGAAAAACAGCGCAAAATACTGATGAAGAACTGGTCTGCACCATATTAAAAGGAGTGCTCCTTTTATTATCTCACACATGGAAAAAAGTACTAAAGCAGACTCAAATACTGGAAAGAATTGTATCATACAAGTCAGGATGTAAGTAAAGTGGCAATGTAAAATTGCATAAAAAAGTATAGGTCAAAATTTCCAACAGATTGCTGCACTTCTGCTTTAAAGAGATTCACCAAGATACATAGTTATGGATGGTATTACACCCAATATATTGGTGCCTAACCTCCGGGGGAATCTTTCTTGCTCCACATGTCCTTAAATAATGCAATACTTTTCTGGCAAAAAACATTCATAATTTTGGTAAAACAGGTCCCGGAGGACTTCCCATTCTTAAGAGCCGCCCAAGTTCTGCCACCTGTGTTCAGCAATGTTGTGGTGAAACGTGGGCACATTTCAACTAACAAGAGCCTTGTTAGTGGAAAAGTGCCCACATTTCACCACAAACTGACCATTATAACATAAAGAAACTTTCAGAAAGCTGCCAGCCATTCACTGTAATAAAGCACATTCCCACGCTCTCCCTGGCATCACGTCATAACATTGCTGAGCAAGTTGGCAGAACTTGGGCGGATCTTCAGAATGAGAACTTGGGAAGTCTTCTGGGCCCCGGTTTACCGAAATTACAAGCGTTTTGGCCAGAAAAGTATTGCACTATGGAATGTAAGGACATGTGGAAAAAGAGAGATTACCCTGGAGGTAAGTCACCCATATAAGGAACATGTACGACTGTATGTGCATGTATATATTTAAAGGGAAGCAGTCAGCAACAGGAGCTCCTGCATCCTGCACAATGCAAGGCTTACCCTCTGGTTAAGCCTTTTAAGTATGTTGCAGTGTTTTTCTTGAGTCGCAACATACTTTATCTTAAGAAAGAAAGGTCAGCAACCCAGAAGGATGCCGGATGCTATGGGGGCCACATTATGTGTAAAGGAAAGGTGCAGCGGAGATGCACCATGCGCTTCAAATAGTTTTGTATTGAAGTGTATGGTCCATCGATGTTGCACCTTTACGCATAATGGAGCCCCCATAGCATCTGCCATACTACCAGGTCACTGACGTTTATTTAGTATAATAAAGTATGTTGTGGCATAAGGAAACTACTGCAACATACTTAAAAGGTTTAACCGGATGGTAAGCCTTGCAGGGGGCAGGATGCAGGCACTCCTGTTGCTGACGGCTTCCCTTTAAACTAATACTGTGGCCTTCCCTCTGTCTGGTATGAAACAAACAAAACAGTACAGCACTGAGAGGGCAGAAAACAAAACCTAATGCTCGATCCCATGATGTTCCAGCAGCAGATGAAGCATTGACACTATTTGTAGCTGCTCTTGCTCAATCCACTCCATCTGCTGCTGGACAGCACCCATCCTCTGATTATTTTCCTCCAACGCAACCCACAGCAGTGCTATCTCTGACTGCATTGCAGGCGTGGCGGACTCCCCTGCTGCGGGAGGAAAGGCAATTAGTGGTGGTGGTGAGGGTGGTGCTGATGGCAGTGGTGGGGGTAGCGCTGGAGCAGCAGCTGCTGCTGTGGCCCTCCTCCTGCTCTGGTGATGCACAGCAGTGGCATCCACTGCCACTGCCACAGAAGGGCCAGCAGGTGAAAGCCTGGCCCATTCTGTGGCAGCCTGCCACTCCACCTTGTGGTGGTTCAGCATGTGTGTCTTCTGGCCCCCAGAACCCAGATGTATCCCCCAGGGGCCACGGTGCACCTGCACATCACAATGCTACAGTCCCTCCTAACACAGTTGAAAAACTGCCAGACTATCAAGCTGCAGGGGGGGGGGACCAGGCACAACAGGGCAGATGTATTGCCAGCAGCAGTGTCATGCCCCTGGAGGGGCTCCACCTACTGCTGTGGAGTGGGAGGTGCTGCTGCTGGAGTTCCTGCAGCTGGTACAGATGGTGGTGGTGGCGGTGGCACTGGTGGTGCTGCTGCTTCCGGAGGGGGGATGGGTGAAATATTCTGGAGCAGTCCAGTGACACTCACGCTGACCCCCACATGTCCACACTCCCCTCTGTCCAACATGGGCCACAGACTGTTCCTGATCCATAACTCTCCTTCCCTCTCCACTCGGACGCATCACGTGATGAAGACCAACTCACACACACACACACACACACACACACACAGTCACACACTTACACAAAACAAAACTTATAAAACAAATCAGTCACAAAAAAAGAACTCAAAACAGTACAACAAAAACTAAAGAATTAGCTTTTAAAAAAAGCTGTTGGGTTTTATTATGTTTAAGCAAGTTAAACAACAAATACACACTCCTCTCCTACACTATCCTTCCTTCTCTTATTTCTGCAAAGGAGAAAGTGAAAGTATCTGCTGGTATGACTCACTTCCTGCCTGGCTGGCTAAAGCAGCATGTGACGTACAGTACTGTAAGCCATGTGATGTGTGTGAGGTGGCTGCTTAAAGTGCCTATTGCTGTCATTCTGATTTACTTCACATTAAGGCGGACTAACAACATGAAGGCAACTCATTATGAAAAGACGAAGTGAGTACTCCTCAATGTCCACTTCGCATAGCCTGCAACTAACGTGAAGTGGCCATTTCGCGCTCACTTCACCTGCAAATTTTAAATTCGCTGCATTACTAGGCTCGGCGTGCAATTGCTAACTGCACCCTTCTCCCCTACCTCCTCTATGGGGACCCCCTGTTACAGTTTCTATGAGAAGGGAAACTTAGAAAACTCAGGGTGCTCTACCACAGAGTGGCATGCTTTGCCACCAACTCCCCTTCTAGGAGGCACCACTGTGAGGTTCTCACTGACCTCCATTGGCCCACCATACATCATAAGTTAGCGTACTCCTCCATCTGCCTGACTTACAAATTCACCACCTCTGGCCCTCCTCCTCATCTGCATGGACTGCTCAACCCCAGAGTACAATGCCGATACATGAGAATGTAAAAAGAATCAGTGCATGCGGGAACTGTTGCGCTTAAAGTGTGTAGCTAAATCCTCTTCTAGGATTATAGCTTTAATCTTGTGCTTTTACAGTTGTCAGTAGATCTGTGACATTTCTCTGGCACTGAGACTGCAGTTCATGCCTCTGGGGGACTGCTGTCTTTTGTGCTAATTGGGGATTTTGCCAGATCTTGCTGACTGTATTTTATTCCTTGGGGTTTTTGTGTTAACAACTAAAGAGGTTGTACTGGTCTTCTGACCTTCACTAACTCTGAAACTCCTAATTTTAATTTAAATCTTTACACCTGATGGCTGCTTTGCAAGCAAGAGCGAGCGTCACCTGACTCATTACTTCCTAGTTGCACTCGCATTTAAACACTAAGCCCTGAGCGAGTGGGCGAGCTTGAGTGGACGAGTGTGCCTCATCGGTGGAGATATCGCGGCAGAGATAGGCGATCTGCACGTGTGCTGTGTCCGGGGATGACTGGGAGCTGGTGTAGCAGTATTGTTAGCAGGTACCTTATATTATTACTCTCCACAAAATTATTAAAGTAGTACAACCAAACCGTTTTCGCTTAAAAGATGTCTCGGGGAAACTCTAAATGCAGGAAGACAAAGAAACAATGCAGTTGTTGTTCTATTTACATGGAAGGGACTAAACAAGTAAACTTTGCATGTGAAAACTATTTATAATAGAAACTCTGAGGGAGGAAATTAAAACTCTTAAATGTAGGGTTAAAGTCCAGAAAGAAATAGGGGAGCTGGAAGACTATCTTGATACCATAGTGGAGAATCTTTCAGTTCAAGGACAAAATTTAGTAACTAGCACACCTAGTAATATGAAGTCAGGCCCAGATTTCATTAAAAATGAATGGGAAATAGTTACATCAAAACACCCAAATTGTTCAACAAATGTAAAACCACAAGTGTTTGGTATTACCCCAACCATAAAGGACCAGAAAGTAACTTCCAATAGATATGACATTTTAGACCCCAAGCTTCCAATCTTGTTCACCAATGCTGAAAGTGACAGTCTCATACAATCAAGTACTCCAAAACAGACTCTAGACCCCAAGCTCCCAACTGTGTCCAACAATGTTGAAAGTGTTAGTATCAAACACTTCAAAACAAAAACATTATGTAACCTCAAATAAATTGGGTGAGGCAAACAGGAGTGGCCCAAATATACCTGTAATTGAAAATAATAATTTGAATCCACAAACTAAAAATATCAGAGCCATGACAATTGTTACAACTTAAATGTGAATTCAACTTCACTGAATGTTAATAAAGAGTATAGAGACATCCTTGTTATAGGTGACTCTATTACAAGGGGAATAGATTCATTAGTATGTGAAGGGAGAAAAGAAAATACTGTTGTGAGTACCCTCCCAGGAGTGAGGTTGTCTGACATAGGACCACTATTGGATGGTTTCATGGAAGGGACCTCTACTCTATTGGTTATACTTCATGTGGGAGTTAATTACATAGGTAGAAGTCACAGAGTTACTATTCAAGAAAACTTTAAACAATTAGTAGACCGAATTAAAAACAAATGGGGTGAAATTATCATCTCAGAGATTCTGCCATTACATGGAATTCATGCTTACAAAAATGAGACCATAGATAAAGTAAATATATGGTTACAACATTTCTGTAGACTAAATAAAATTGGCTATATGGATAATTCCATCACATTTCAAAATAAAACAGCTTATAAATTGGATGGTATGCATTTAAATAAAATGGTAACAAGGTTGTTAGCAAAAAGAATAAATGAGGTTATTCAACTCCATTTAAACTGGCCACAAGGGGGGGGGGAGTCCAAATGGATATAAAGTCACAAAAAATAAATAAAAATAATAGTACTATAAAACCAAACCAGGCGTGGAAAGGGGTATTATTAAATGCAAGAAGTTTGATAAACAAATTGGATGAATTTAAACACTTCCTAAATTCCCATGACATTCATATAGCGTTGGTCACAGAGACCTGGTGGGATGATTCTGACCCCATAACAAAAATATAGTTGGATATACATTTTACACCAAGTCAAGAATCCATAGGAAAGGTGATGGAATAGCTGTATATATAAAAAACGAAATTAAGAGTGAAGAAATTATTCATGAACTAAATAATCTGGAAATGCTTTGGGTAAAATTAATTCCATCAAAAGGCATTTAAATAAACCTTGGTTTAATTTATAGACCACCTTCAGTTTCCACTGATAATGATAACAAACTAACTGATTATATATCAAATCTGGGTCTTATGAAAAATGTATACTAACTGGTGATTTTAACCTGACAGGAATAGATTGGATTAATTTAAAAGGAAATAATAGTACTGAATTCAGATATCTACAGGCAATGGATCAGGCTGGGTTAAATCAAAAAGTAAATGTCGGTACTAGAGGAGACAATATTCTTGATCTTATATTGTCTAACAGAGATAATGTAGATAATACTGAAGTTATAAATCCCCTTGGTAATAGTGACCATCAAATGATATTATTCCAGGTTAAAGAGGATACCCCATAGTAAGTTCAATTAGGTCTACACAAAAACTAAACTTTACTAAAGCAGATTTTTGGACATTTAATCAGTCTATGAAAGAATGGGACTGGTATAATAATTTTCAAAACCAAACTATAGACAAAATGTAAAATATCTTTTTAAATAAATTTACATTAGAAACTAGAATTCATATACCTAATAAACAACCACATAATAAAGTTAAAAATAATAATGGATTGTTTAATAATTCTACAAAAAAATGATTAATAAAAAAATGTATTGTATAGAACATTAAGAAAAACTAATGATCCCGAGGGTATGAAAGTATATAGGGCTTTGGTTAAGGCAATTAAATCAACTATTAGGAAAGCTAAGGCCAATTCTGAATTGACCCTTGCTTCTAAAACTAAGGACAATTTTAAATTGTTCTATGCACACATAAATAGAATGAAAACACCATTGCATGGCATAGGCCCCTTAAAAAAATTAGATGGAGATATAGCAAATGACAAGGAAATGGCAGATATCCAAAATAAATATTTTTGTTCGCTATTTAATACAGTTTAAATATTAACTCTCAAAAAAATCGCCTTCAGTTCAAGAAAAAGTTAAATTGAATGTCAAAGAGGTACAGGGATGTCTGAACAAACTAAACATCAATAAATCTCCTGGCCCAGATAATATTCACCCAAGAATATTAATAGAATTATCAGAAAATCTGGCACCAGCATTAACATTTATTTTTCAAAATTCCCTAGATTGTGGACAAGTTGTCCAGAGTTACATAGAAACATACTTTGACGGCAGATAAGGACCGCTTGGCCCACCTAGTCTGCCCATTTCCCTACCTAGAGGATAAGCTTCAGATCCTATTTAACCAACAGCTTATTTCTTCCTACCCCCCCCCCACAAAAATTGCTTTATGTCTGTCCCATGCATTCTTGAATTCTCCCACAGTTTTAGACCCCTCAACCTCCTCAGGAAGGCAGTTCCATGCGTCCACCATCCTCTCTGTGAAAAAATACTTCCTCACATTGCCCCTGAGCCATCCCCCCTCTATCTTCAAATTGTGTCTCCTTGTTATTAGAGTTGGAAGGATGCAGTAGTTGTACCGATTTTAAAAAAGGACCCAAGTCTGCTAAAGAAAACTTTCTTCCTATAAGCTTAACCTCCATTATATGTAAGGTTTTGGAAGGCATAATTAAAGAAATGATCCTAAAACATCTAGATAGCCAGAATTTGATAGATCATACACAACATAGTTTCATGAAGTCCTGCTCATGTCAGACCAATATGCTGTCCTTTTATGAAAAAGTAAGCATGGCCTTGGATATAGGGGAGGCTATGGATGTGGTTTTTCTTGATTTTTCCAAGGTGTTTGACAAACTGCCACATGATGTGTTGATAAGGACATTGGAAAATATGAATTTAGATATTAACGTGATAAATTGGATTACATCATGGTTGGAAGGGAGGAGGCAGAGGGTGACCATTAATGGAACCCTGTCGGATTGGGCAGAGATGGCGAGCAGGGTCCCCCAGGGTTCTGTCTGGGGACCCTGTCTCTTTAATATTTATGTATCCTCACTCAAATGTGATCACGATAATATTTGGCTAACTAAATTTGCTGACGATTGTAGGATTGGGGCAATTGTTAATAATACTGAAGATGGTACCAAAATGCAAAAAATCCTTAAGAATATAAGGAATTGGACAACTCAACATAGACTGGAGTTGAATGTGAATAAGTGTACTGTTATGCACTTGGGAGTTAAAAATCCAAATCTACCCTATAGTATGATGGATAAAACATTACCTGTCACTTGTGAAGAACGTGATTTAGGGATTACTATAACTTCTGGTCTACATTTTAGTACCCATTGTAGTATAATTATAAAAAAAGGAAATCAAATACTTAATTGCATATTAAGGCATATTAAGAGTAGAGACAAAAAAGTTATTGTTCCCTTATATCAGGCTCTGGTTAAGCCTCATTTAGAGCACGGTGCTCAAGTTTGGGCACCTTACAAAAAGAGCAATGTTGCTAAATTAGAGAGTGTACAGAGAAGAACAACAAAGATGGTAAAAGAATATTACAATATGAGTTACTCAGAGAGACTTAAATACCTAGATATGTTCTCTCCACAGTATAGGAGATGGAGGGGGGACATGTGTATGACTTTTAGACCTTTACATGATAAAGCATTATGGTCAGATTATGGTCTTATTCATAAGGAACAAACACATAATATTAGGGGACATCCATTTCAATTGGTAAATAATAGATGGAAATCACTAAGGAGAAAATCTTGTTTAGTCAAAGAGTGATTAAACATTGGAATGGCTTACCATATGAGGTGGTTACAAGCAGTACAATGGAACAGTATAAAATAAGATTGGATGTTTTCTATTCAAACATACAGTACATGGGACATTTTAAATTGTAAGGCAAGCAACCTAAGGATGTCTGTCGGTTCATGCTTGTCAGCCCTATAAAACCTATCCTCAACTGGCCGTCCCCTTGACATCCCTCATGTACACACCAACCCAGGCAAGCATTCCTTTAAATACGCTGCCCCGCAGTTATGGAACTCGGTCCCAGCAAACCTGGTTGATAGGCCTTCTCTCCAAGGATTCAAGTCGGGTCTCAAAGTGTACCTCCTGGAACTTAGCCTTTGTGGCTGTAATCGCTAGCCCCTTTCCCCTCCTAATCAACTGTGACCATTGTACTACTATTGCCCTATCTGGCAAATGTGTCTACCGTGACTCCTGTTAATGGTATGCATTGTGCAACTGTGATTTCTGGACTGTCAACCTGTAATTGCCGTCTCTCCAATGTTATGTCTCAAGTTTAACCACTGTATTATCGTCCACTGTATGTAATCGCTGCTGCATGTATCAAATCCCAGGTCGCCCCTGAAAAAGGGACCTCTGGTCTCAGTGGGCTTACCCAGTTACCAAAATCTAAATAAAATAAATAGTAGGAGGTCATCTTCCTTAGTTATTGAAGGTGTCCTTTAGATTACTCCCAAAATAATTTTAGGCTTATTTGGGGGGAGGGGTAGTTTTAGCCAAATATGCTCCAAATTAGTGTTATTTGTAATTTTCTGGGACTGAATGCTTTCTTGTATATGGATGACTACACCCCCTCCCTTCCTGTGTTCCCTGGAGTTTGTATATAGGTTATACCATTCAATGTTCTGGTCCCATGTATCTTCCCTATCCCACCAGGTTTCTGTTACAGCACAGATGTGTATATCTTGAGATTTCAGGAGCAGTCTGAGTTTGTCCATTTTTTTTTACTAAACTTCTTGCAGTCATTAGAATGCCCTTCCAGATTTTGTTGTTTGAGGTATTAGAAGTATATATATGACTAGATGATTTACCCTCTTCAGAGGTAGTCTCTGGCTCCTTGACCCCTAGATGTTAGTTGAAATTTCTGGTTATTGCCTCATTGAACCTCTTAGCCAGGATTCTTGAACCCATTTTGTTTAGAGGTAACCCATCCGGTCTGTACAAACTCCCGTTTCTGAAGGTATCCCCATTGATCAAGAAAATATATATTTTTTTGTTTGCACATATTTTTAATCCAGTTATTTATTGTAATTATTTCTTTCATTTTGTACATATGGGAGTTGTGAGTTAGGAGTATACTTGAAAAAATAATTTCCCCTCCTCTTTCTACAATCTCTGTTGCCACTGCCTCAAAATCATTACAAATACCTTTAGTTCTTCTTTTTCCATCATTTACTCCCATGTGTGAAATGACTAGGGGATTGACCAAGTTCCCCATTAGGCCATTTAATATCTTTTTAATGTCACAAATTGTGGCCCCGGGCAGTGTGCTAACCATTGTTTGATCATTCCTCCCTTTACAAATTGTAGTCTGTTCCCCCTATTATTGAGTCTCCTATAACCAGGATCTCTTTTTGCTTCATTATTATATTTGTACCCGTGTCAGTCTGTTAAGAATTGTGTATTGTTTTATCTAGTGTGGTGTTTCTCTTCCTATATACCCCCAGGTGGGAGTTCCCTTCATTCTTGATCAATCGTGGTTGCTTTTATTAAATTTGTGGGCTGTTTATTCAGCTTTATAGTAGTGCCAATGCCATCTATTTTGGTTGAATTGATATCCTCCTCTGGATTTGTGGCTAATGCTTCATAACTATTAAATAACTCAACAGGTGCACTGTTGTACATCTGACCCTCTTTTTCTTTTTCTGGGATTTGGCTTTACTATAGACCAGTTTGCTACATCTGGCTCTTGATGGTGTAAAAGGGAGTTACCTTTGTTGTCTTCTATGTTGTTTTTACTGGACTGTATCTCAGCAGATAACTGGGGTAGTGTTATCTCATTTGCTACCTTGTCTATATAATCCTCTAGGGTACCATCTCTGTCTGGACTGCCAGTCTATGTTGTAATATTGCAATCTCTTGCTGCAGGGTACAATTTAACAAATATTAGTCACAGATAAACTCCAGGTCTATCTCCCCCCAATGGTAAACATTTTACATTGTTTACAGCAAAGTAATAACTCATCCATGTTACCTCCCCAACTGGTTTACACTCAATATTTCAGATGTATGAGTTAGGTAAACCCACAGTAAAAGTAACTATGTGTCCAACATTTAAAGGTGGGGGTTGCTAACTAAACTGCAGTAAGTAATGGGCAGAGTGCAGTTCCTTCGTCCCCTTCATCCCCAGCGGACATAGCAGACATGTGCAGGGATGTGCATGTCTCTGTGCATCTCCACACATGCTGCTGCATGCTTGCCTACTCAAGCTCACCCCAGTCGCTTGGGTTACAGAGTTAAATGCTTGAGGACTGGAAGTGTTCAGCCATCTACATCCAGTTCCTCATAACTGTTTCAGGCACTTAACTATTTTAAACATTTCCCATTAGTCAAGCCACCTCATGCAGTGGTCTTGAACAGCATTTGGAAGCCAATTACCCTGATAAGGGCAGTGTTAAATTAAAAAAGAAACACTAACCAGGGCCTATTCACCTTCCCCTCACTGAATGGAGTGCAGTGACCTCCTCCTTCCTACAATCCCACTGGTGTGGGAAGTATTACCTTGGCGTTTACCTTGGTAACCAGGCAATGACCTGGTTACCCCCTCTCCCCAGAGGTAGCACTCAGTATACACAAGAAATGCTTATAGGGATGTAAAAAAAAAACAGCCCCTTCCTACTGTACTCTCACACCAGAGAGTCCGCATTTGAATCTGCAAATCTTTCTGCCACTCCTTTGACTATCCTTTCCTCACCTCACTGCTCTCACTACCTTTTTTTGTTATACTGGAAGGCATATGAGCAAAATTGCCGGTTTTCACAAGTGTTTAGTGACAGACAAGACATTTTAATACAAAGCACAATCAAGATACATCCCACTGGAAAAGCATAGGGTCAAGTGCATTACATTCATTTACATACATATTTGTCAAACAGGTAACACTTTAAATTGTTTTTAAATAGTGTCAGTGTCAGACATTGAACCAGGGTTGGGGGCAGACTGTTGAAGAGTTTGGTACCCCTGAAAGCAAGGATATGTTGTCCTTGGGTAGTGTGACAGAAAGGAACAGTCAAGGAGCAGCTTGAGGTGAGTCTAGTAGGCCTTGAGCTTACAGGCCTCTGAAAAACTGAAGCAATACTGCTAGGCAGCCGACCCCAGAGAACGTGGTAGAAGAAATTCAGGATTTTGCTGTCAAATCTGTCATCAAGCGACAGCCAGTTAGCTGCCTTGTAGAGGTCACAGTGCTGGTTGGCTCTGGAGAGACTGGTGACAGACCGAATAATGCTGTGATAAGTAGCTCTTAACTTACCAAAGTTTTTCTGGGACAGGGAGAAGGAATAGATAATAGAGCCATAGTCAATTATGGGCAGAAGGAAGTTGTAAACAAGCAGGACTCTGGTTTCAGGAATTAGAAATTATTTTAACTGGTATAACATGCCAAGTTTTTGGTGAACTTTTTTAATCAGCTGACTAGATATGATATTCATAGGTTAAGTGGCAGTCAAGGTGAACACCTAAGTATTTAAACTCAGTGACTCTCCATATTAGGCTACCATCATTGTCTCTAAGGCTGAAGTCAGAGTTGGCAACTTTTCTGGTACCTGACCACTTGCTTGGTTTTCTTGGCATTGAGGGCTAATCCGTGGGAGAAGAACCATGAGTGAAGTTTGCTGAAACTATGTTGAAGTTTGTCAAGGAGGGCTGAGGGACACTCATCTTTGTAGAAGAGAGCTGTGTCATCAGTGTCAAGAATAAACTCAGTGTACCTGCATATCTGAGGGAGAGGGTTGACTATAAGTAAGAAAAATAATGGTCATAGGATAGAAACCTGAGGTACACCATATTTAATGGGACTAACATCAGAGTGAAGCCCACCAATCACTTTTTTCTGCAACCTATCACTTAAGTAATTCTTGAACCAGTTGACTAATCCATACAAAAAGTTTACATGGGAGAGGGTATTTAGTAGGACCTCATGGTTGACAAGGCTGAAGGACTTTGTGAGGTCCATAAACACTGAGCCAATACAGAGCCCTTCATCACTGTCCTTATCAATAAAGTCAGCGGACCTTACAAGGGCTGTCTCCATGCTATGGCCAGCCCTGAACCTGTGCTGTGACTCCATCAGTAAGTTATTTTTCCCAAAAATGCCATGGCCTGATCCAGAATGATTTTTTCTATGAATTTGGAGAGGGAAGTGAGACGGGAGATTGGCCTGAAACTGCACGCATTGTTTTTGGGGCCAGATTTTCTTTTTTTTATATATATATACATATTTTTTTATTTTTCTCCCCCTGTCCCGGGACCCCGGCAGACATGCACGTGTGTGCATGTGGAAGTGCATGGGCACGCTGGGCACCAGCTCGGTCCCTTCCACCCCACCCCCTAGCATTATTGCCACTGCTCCCCCTCACCTATGCCTCCCACCGGACCTCCACCCGGTGAGAATGGAACTACGGGAAGAGTGGACAACCACCTCGAGAGGAGAGAGCTGCATACCGCGGCTCAATCCTGCTCCAATCCTCCCCCCCCCATGCCGGATCCCGAGGTCATTCCCAAACCCGGGTCACCGGTCCAGTGCCTCAGCCTTCAGCACCACTAGGACAGCTTTTTGGGGCCAGATTTGTGGAGAGGTTCTATGATGGCACTTTTCCATTTGCTGGGAAAAACCCTGGTGTATAGAAAGTAGTAAAAGATGTTAGTTAGGGAAAGGGCAATGGGGCTTACAGATGAGTTTAAGGATGTGGTAGTCGATGTCATCTGGGTCCAGGCTGGGCCTGGGATCATTCTTCATTGTATAATCTGTCACCTCAGTGGGTGAAAGGTAACAAAAGTAGAATTTGGGGTGGGAGGGTTGCAGGGATTGGGGAGGAAATATAGAATTTGATGGCAGATAAGGACCGTTGACCCACCTAGTCTGCCCATTTCCCTACCTGCTGGATAAGCAGCAGATTCTAGTTAACCAACAGCTTACTTCCTCCTACCCCCCACTAGAAGTGCCTTATGTCTGTCCCATACATTCTTAAATTCCCCCACTGTTTTTGACTCCATGACCTCCTCAGGAAGGCCGTTCCATGCATCCACAACCCTCTCCATGAAAAAATACTTCCTCATATTACCTCTGAGCCGTCCCCCCCTCTGTCTTCAAATTGTGCCCCCTTGTTCTTGCACATCACTTTTTCTGAAACATGCTACCCTCTTGGACTTTGTTGATTCCTTTGAGGTACTTGAAAGTTTCTATCATGGTCCCCCTCTCCCTCCTTTCCTCGAGGGTATACATATTAAGCTCCTTTAGTCTCTCTTCATATGTCTTCTGGTGCAGACCTTGCACCATTTTGGTTGCCCTCGTCTGGACAGCCTCCACCCTGTCTACGTCTTTGTGGAGATGGGTTCTCCAGAACTGCACACAGTACTCCAGATGGGGTCTCACCAACTGTCTGTACAGAAGGATAACAACTTCCTGTTTTCTACTGGTGATGCCTCTCCCTATACATTCCAGTATTCCCCAGCCCTCCTCACTGCCTTCTCACATTGCTTGCCCACCTTTAGGTCATCTGATATAACTACCCACAGGTCCCTTTCCATTTTTTTGTTGTCAGTATCTCACCCCCCATTGTGTACTCTTCCCCAGGGTTTTTGTTTCCCAGGTGCATTACTTTGCACTTCTTTGCGCTGAATCTAAGCCGCCGTACATTTGACCATTCCTCCAACCTTGCCAGGTCCCTTCTCACCCTTTCCACCCCACCTTGTGCATCAACCCTGTTGCAGATCTTTGTGTCATCTGCAAAGAGACACACTTTTCTTTCCAGTCCCTCTGCAATGTCACTTATAAAGACATTAAAAAGGACCATACCCAGTAGTGAACCCTGCGGTACCCTACTAGTAACCCCTTCTTCACTGTGGTTTCCGTTTAGTATTACCCTCTGTGTCCTGTTGTCCAGCCAATGTTTTACTCGGGCTATCACCCTGCGACCCACTCCCAGGCTAATTTGTTTATTAATCTTTTGTGTGGGGCTATATCAAATGTCTTGCTAAAGTCTAGGTAGGCCATGTCCACAGCCCCTCTCTGGTCTACTACTTTGGTCACCCAGTCAAAGAAATTGATTAGATTCATCTGACATGACCTTCCCACTGTGAATCCATGCTGCCTTGGGTCCTGCGTCCCACTGGCTCCTAGGTACTCAACAATTCTTTCCTTCAGAAGTGATTCTGACTGGCCCAGTGGCACAGAGGATTGAGGCGCTGGTGCCTTACCTCGAACCACACCCGTGACCCGGGTTCGGGAATGGACTCGGGCGCCAGGGGGGTCAGCAGGGGAAGGAGAAGGATCGAGCATCTGGAGGACTGCTTTCCTCTCCTGGGGCAGGATAGGGAGAGGCATCACTCTGTAGTGGCCCCAGGTGGAGACCAGGGGAAGTACAAATGTGACGCACAGGGAACTAGAGGAGGAAAAACACAGAAAATGGTGCCTCCACACTGCCGGATGATGGCCACCCGGACCAGTGCCTTCCTGGACCTCCAAGAAGCCGACCTGACGACAACAGCACCCAGGGCCAATGCCATTGGCCACCAGGCCCATCCTCCATGGAACAGGAGGACCCACCCGATGAAGGGTTACATCGGGTTATCCTGAAGTGGCTGCAATGTGGGGTCGAAACTGGCATTGGAGCTGTGGGGGGAGAGCGTCCTTGGCAACTGGTCTGAAGGAGTGGCAGATGGGGGTGCAGGGGAGCTAAACAAATAACACACATACAAAAAAAAAAGAAGTGATTCCATCATTTTATCTATCACTGATGTCAAACTGACAGGTCTGTAGTTTTCTGTCTCTGTCTTGCTCCCACTTTTGTGAAGAGGAATCACATCCACCCTCCTCCAGTCCTCAGGTACCACACCATCCTCCCATTTTTTTTTGTTTAAGTTTAATGATCAACTTTGTTGTATTAACAATCAAAGTTATTACATAGTATAAAAAGAAAATAAATGTGCATGAATACAGAACAATACAAAAGATAATTCTTCAAAACACAGCTACAACATTATACAAAAACAATTGAAACATACACAGAAAATATTCATTTCAACATAAGACCATCTATTGCACATTCCAAAAAAATCTAAAATGATTTTTACACAAATAAAAATTCCATGCATGCCTAACATTGGGGACCTAAATTTTGTGCCAGCAGTTAAACTATATTCCTCAAAGATCAGGAATGATTTTTTTTATTTTAATAACTGATGATAAAAATTTTGAAACCATCAGGGCATCTTCGATGTAATATCAAAATTCAATAAATAAATAAATAAATATAAATGCAGGATCATAGTCAGTCTTATCATAATAAACAACATAATACTGTAGGTCTATCCCACTCACCCTCAAATAAATCAATATACTCTACTCGTTACATACTTTTACATTTTTTAATATGTTTCATTCAGTGTAACTCATTCTACGTTTTGGATAACTCACCCTTCATTAGGAACTGGTTTTTACAATAAAACACATAAAAATACTTCTCGGTAATTCATATCATAGTTCTATACATAATATTTCTTTAAATCTATTCAAAAATGTGTTTATATTCACAAGAGAAAACCACATAGTCACTATCCTCTCCCTATTAACGGCTACTAATATATTTGTTTTTGAAAACTTTTTTGAGGTAATGGCTGTACTGGGATAGTCTGTTCTTATCATAACAACTCAGAAAAGTTTTAAGCAAGCTGTTTCTAGCTTTAGAGTACGAAGGGCAAAGCCTAATTATATGGTCCAGAGGCTCAACCTGACCAGCTAAGCATCCACATTGATTAGATGCACTATTAGAGCTTTTATTATTAGAGAGACCTTTGTTGAAATACACATATCTAGAAGTAATCAGCTCCATTCGGGCCCAGGTAATTAATTTTCTATCCGTAAATGGTAAAGGGAGAGGTAAGTACACTTCCAAACAATGGTCAATTTTGTTTCCTCTAAACCATTCATTAAGCTTTAAGCCCTTTACTTTTAACATTTCTCGTTGCTTTGCATCACCGAATAGTTTAGTTTTTATCAACTTTTTAAAACCCATGGAAATATTTATATTTTTTTTGTAGTCACTTAATAAATGCGTCATATTCAATCAAGACAAATATGTCTCTAAAGTTTTCAGCCAGGTAGAGGTATAACCTTCCTTGGACCAATTCATTTTTTCTTTTGTAGATATGTGGGGGAGCATATTTTGTTTATCGTTTATTAATCTTAACCAATAAACCAATAATTTTAATACAGCTATAGTACTAATTGGAATGTTCCCCATTTCAGTTCCAACTATTACATTAGCTTTAGTAATAGGGACTCCTAAGAGAGCTTTATAATAATACAATGAGGCTTTATCAGTATCATTTGTTGTATTTGTGCCCCAAACTTCCACGCCATATGTTATTACTGAATTGATCTTTGCATTACCCTCAATTAGGGCAGGGAGAATGGTATTTCCTCCGTACCTTATGTTAAATTTTAATAAACCTTTTGCAGTCGTTTTTGCTTTTAGATATTGCTCTTTATGATTTGTTAAAAAGGGCAGTCAGTGGTGTCACTAGTTCTCTCTTTCATTCTTTTAGAATTCTGGGGTGAATCCCATCAGGCTCCACTGCTTTGTCCACCTTCAGTTTTAGGAGTTCTTTCAGAACCCTTTTTTCTGTGAAAGGACTGATATCAACCCCCTATCCAGAGTGCTTCTATTGACTTGATTAGGTACCTCCACCTCCTTCTCCTCTTTTGTGAATACTGAGCAGAAGTATTCGTTCAGTATCCCTGCTTTTTCGCTGGTCCTCTCTGCCCACCAACCCTCCTCTTTATTTAGCCTTAGTATCCTTCCCTTTGTCTTTCCCTAATGTACCTATAAAAGGTTTTATTCCTCTTCTTAACCGAATTGGCTATCTCTTCCTCTGTTTGGGCCTTTGCTATTCTGACTGCCTTCCCCGCTTCCTTCTGCTTTAACTGGTATAGTTCTTTGTCCTGCTTCTTCTGTGTTTTCTTATACTTCCTGAATGCTATCTTTTTCTCCCTAACCTTCCTCGCCACCTCTTTTGAGAACCACAGTGGTTTCGTTTAGTTCATTTTGATTTACTTGCTTCACACAAAAGCTTGTTGCCTCTGTGATGGCAGTTTTGATGTTTCTCCATTGTTGCTCCACCCCTCCTCCTTACCTGTTCACTAGTGCTTTTCTGAGGTGGTCTCCCATTTTAACAAAATTAGCCCTCCTGAAGTCCAGTACCTTCACTTTTGTATGGCTTGACTCTATAGCTGAGTTTATTGTGAACCACACTGTTTGGTGGCCACTTGCTCCCAGATGGCTACCCACTTCTAGATCTGAGATCTTCTCTCCATCCCCATTTAAGAGTATCAGGTCTAAGACTGCTCCTTCCTGAGTGGGTTCCAACACTAGCTGTCTGAGGCATGTCTCCGTAGGGCATTGAGAATGGCCCTGCTCTTGGATGTGGCTGCAGGAAGGATGCTCCAGTTAACATCTGGCATATTCAGGTCCCCTATCAGCAATATCTCCCCTTTCTGTGCCATCCTAAGGATGCCTTCTATCATTTCCTTGTCCATTTCCTCCCTCTGAGATGTGGGTCTGTATAAAACCCTTGTGCGGATTGTGATGCCATTTCCAGTCTCCAGAGTGACCCATAGTGCCTCCTTTCCTCCCTGTTTATCCTTTAATTCCATTACTTTGATCCCTTCCCTTACATAGAGAGCTACTCATCCTCCTCTTCTACCCTCCCTCTCCCTCCTGTAGATTGTGTACCCTGGTATGTTGACATCCCAGTCATGGTTCTCTGTGTACCATGTTTCTGGGACAGCCACTATATCCTGGCATCCCTCTTCCATCAAGGCTACCAGCTCAGAGAGCTTGTTACCTAGACTATGGGCATTGGTACTCATTACCCTCCATTTTTTGATGGCCTTACTCCTTTTTGAGCCATTCCTGTCCTTATTGCTTTTGTCTTTTTCTCAATTTATCCCTGCCCATCTCCCTATCGACTTCTCTATCATGTTGTTTACCTCACTAACTACCCTGATTTGTTTTGTGGGGGGGCTAGGATTTCCCTTCTCCTTTTCAGTGCCTCCCTCCTTGGCTAGTTTAAATACTTGCCAACGAAGCATTTAAACCTATCACCTAGGATCCCAGTTTCCCTCCTGGACAAATGCAGACCATTGGGCCAGTATAGGCCTGTGTCCTTCCAGGTGGACCCCCAGTCCTCAATGAAGCCAAAACCCTGAGCTCTGCATCAGTTTTTCAACCACTGATTGAATCCCATGGTGCAGAGCACCCTAGTCTCACCCATGCCATAGACAGGCAGTACCTCCAAGAATTTTATCATGCATCCTACTTGTCTAAGGCCCCACCCAACTCCACAAACTCCTTCTGCACTGCTCTGATCCCTTTCCCAACCAGGTCATTTGTCCCTAGGTGGACAATGACATCCAGCTCCCTCCTCCAAGCAGCTGCTCCCACAATCCTGAGGATTCATTCCCTGTCCCTCCAAGTCATGGCGCCAGGCAGGCACCTTACCTCCCTCTCTCTCCCCCCTCCCTCCCCAAGTTCTACCCTCCTAACAATGAAGTCCCCTACCAGTAGTTGTTTCCTTCCCCTGTGGGGTCTCATGCCACCCCCCGTGGGTCTCCTTTGTGGAGGTTTCCAGCATCCTCCTTGGTCTCCACTGCAGATGCCTCCATAGAGGAACCACACTCTGCCAGAATGGCATATGAATTGTGGAGAGGTACAACTGGAGGGATGCGCCTCTGTTCCACCACCCTCACCCTCCCCGAGCCCAGTGTGGTCCAACTGCTCCTCTTTTTTGGCAACCTCTGAGGCAGTGGCGGTGGCCCTGGTGATCTCTGGGTGGGAAAGGAGGACCCCTAAATCCTGTCCAACTCAGTCTGGAGATGAGCAACCTCCTCTCTCAGCCCAGAGAGGTGCCTGCAGATAGGACAACGCCACATTCTCCAGAACGTCTCTCGGAAGACTGCTGCTCCACAGCCACTGCACCACTCCACTCCCATCATGTCTTATTTGTGGCCCCTTAACTGTTGTTTTCTATACTTACTCTTTCCTCTCTCTGTATATGTGTGTATATATTTATTTTCCCCCCTACTTTCCTACTGCCTCCATGCCCTTAAAGCTCCTAATCTTCCTGTTCTGGGAGAGGAAGTTCCTATATCCCTCAGACTGAGGGATCAGCAGGACTGAAAATCCTTGGGCTTGTATCTGTCAAGGTCACCACTCTAGGAATTGAAAAGATTTGCTACCTCCATTGGATTACTATTGAGTTTTCTGTCATTGGTGAGGGGAATATGTTAATCTTTTTTACCCCTGCCAAGTAGGTAATTTAAAGTTCTCCAGGTGAGTTTGGAGTTACAGCTCACACAGTTGTCTATCTCTGAGGAAGGTTTTTTTGGCTGTACAAACTGCTGATTTGCATTTGTTATGGAGAGTTTTATATTTCTGTAGGGGGTTAAGCACTTTAAGTGTCCTATATTTAGCCCAGGTTTTGTCTCTCTTCCTCATAAGGTGGAGGTCTGACATGACCCATTCATTTTTTTGACCTGTGACCCTAAACTTTTTCAAACGGATAAAGGAGTCACAGATGTAGAGGAAGGTGCTACTAAAAGTGTCCACGGCATCGCTGATGTTCTGAATGCAACCAGTAAAGGACCAGCTGGCATCAAGGATGACTTTGGAGAATTCATTGATATTAAGTTTTTTGTTTTTTTTTTTTACTTTTTTACTTCCCTCTGTTTTACCTGGTACTTCTCTCTATCATCCTCCACCTGTGTGTCTTTGTACCTCCTGAATGCCACCTTTTTTCATTCACTTTCATAGCCATCTACCTAGACTACCATAAAGGCACTTCTTTCCTCCTGCTTTTACTAATGTCTTTCACACACAGGCTGGTTGCATTCGCTATACCTTCCTTAGTCTGACTTCAATGTTCTTCTACCCCAACTTGGCCATCTACCATTGGTAAGCTGTTTCTAAGGCAGTTTCCTATTATTTTTAAGTCTACTCTTCTAATGTCCAGGACCATCATCTCTGTGTGGTTTGCTTCCTTACACATCTTTATACTACACCACACTCTATGGTGGTCATTGTCCCCAAGGGGACTGCCCACAGTGACATATTTTATTTTGTCTTGGGTTAATGAGCACCATGTTCAATACTGCCTCATAATTAGTGGGTCACTTACTATCTGAGAAATGCTCCCTTTAAAGAGTATAAGATTGCCCTGCTTCTAGTTGAAACTGCTGCTGGAAGGCTCCAGTCCACATCAAGGAGATTGAAGTCCCCCAAAAGCAGCATCCCCCCTTATTTGTCATCCTGCTGATGTCTTCCCCTAATACTTTGTTCAATTCCTGTCCCTGTACCGGAAACCTGTATACCACTCCAGTGCGAGTAATGGCCTCTGCTTCTGTCTCCAGTGTGACCCACACCATGGCACCAACCCTTCTTCTACCTTTATGTTCCCTTGCACTTCCATAGCCCTGATATCCTCCTGCATGTACAGGATAACCCCTCCTCCCCTTTGTCTCTTCTGAACTGAGTGTATCCTTGTACTGTGTGACCATATTCCAGTCATGATTTTCAGTGCACCACAACTCAGTTACGGCAACTAAATTCAGGTCCTCCTCTGCTGTGATGGTTTCCAGTTCTGAAATGTTATTTTCTAGACTTCTTGCATTAGCCCACATGGCTCTCCAAACCTTATTCTCTTCCTGCCTGTAACCCCCTTTACCTCCTCACTTTCTGCCTGTGATGCTTCTTGCCAGTTCACTTAACTTCCCTCTCCCTTCTTTGCTCTCTCTGTTTCTTGCCCAATTTACCTCTGTTTTTTGTTCTTACCATCACCCTTTTTTTTTTTTTTTTTTTTTATAGATCATGCAATGAAAAGTATATATGCACAAACAAGAGGCTCATATGGTACCGCCTCCATGTTAGTACTGTTCTGGGATATTTAAGAACAGAGAGACAAAAAACGCATCATGTCTAGTATCAGCATAGAACCATGGGCCAATACAAAGAAATAAAATTCCAGCTTGGTGAAGCTGTAGTGTATCGCGCTCTCACCCATGGTCCGTAGCAATCATAAGTCTATCAGCTGGTCTTCCCTGCTCCTTGCAGGAATAAAGGTATCTGTGGAGGGTTAACACCTAAATAAGAAATGCAGGGCAAAATACAGACAGCTTGTGCTCAATTAAGTTGCCTTTTACCAAGCACATAAAGGTATACTACATAGCTGCCATGAAAGGGGAAGGAAAGAAGAGAAACAGTAATACAAGGTTCACAAACTGAGTGGGTGCACTAGCACCCAATATAGTAATACCATTTCTTAATAGGTAAACAGGAGATGCAATTACACACAGTCTTCACAGTCAGCAGGGCAAAGAGAAATAAAAGAAAGTTGTGTTTTGGGATTGTTTTGGAAGCATAAAATTACGTGCCATGTCTCATTAAATCAAGGTTTACCCCCTTAATATAGTCATTTAGGGTCATTGTCCTGCTCCAGTTCCACATGGGAATCCTTATTCTAAAGCATTTCAGCAATAGCCATGGCAGTCTCTGGATCAGTGAACACATGCACTTGTGTCTGTGGTTTTACTTGCAGACAAGCTGGAAAAAAACAGCTGAGCATCTATGCCTCTCTTCAGCAGGCATTTCTTAATAAGTTGCAGCTCTCTCTTTCAGGTCTGCATTTGAGAGGAGACATCCAGGAAGAACACCACTTGCTCCATTCCCATACAATCTCCCCCTTAGCTCTAACTGCCTGCAACACAGAGATTTTCTCTTGTGAGCTAGAGAGGTGGTCAACGGATGTGAAGAGGTGCAGGGCCAGCCTCAGCTAGGTGCAGACTGTGTCCCTGCACCTTGGGGGACGATACTTTATGCCTAAATTTTTTAGAGATGAAAATGTTTACCAGCAAATGAAAGTGGAAGACAACTGGCTCTGTTACTGTTACAAAAGGTGGGGACAGCTTTGCTGCAGTGGAAAAGATTAGGTTATGTAAGTGCTAATAGTGTTAATGGCTATACTTTACACCTCCAAGGTTGACTGCTTTCACAAACAAAGGGCTATACTGACAAGAGAATTTGTTTGAAACCTGGACATGTAGCTGAAACAATGAATGGCATCTTCCTGCAAATCAGTTAACACCAAAATTGGAGCTGCCTACAAAACTAGCTTTTCCTTACGAAATCAGCTAGACTAGCCATAGCCCGTGGGATTTTGCTCCCGTCCTTATCCTATTAGGGTTACCACCTGTCCCGATTTTCGCAGGACTGTCCTGATTTGGGCAGCTGTGTCCTGCGAAAAAACATGAAAAATACTACTTGTCCTGACATTAAAGTAGAAAAAATATTTTCTTACTTTCCTCTAAATGTTGCAAAAAACTATAATACCTTTATTAAAATACCTTAAAATGATAAGAAACACTAGAAACAATTGAAACACTGCAACACTTAGTCTTAATTCTGCTTATTTAGTGAAAACAAGTCTGCTGTATTGGTCGAGGTTACATATTGTCCAGTGAAAAAGCATGCTTCCGTAAGAAATGTCTCACTTTGGGCTTCTTAAAAGGTGGTAACCCTATATCCTATGGGGTAGTTACATACCTTAACTCATCCTCTACTCTTCTAAAAAAGAGGGATACCACCTACAATAGCATCTGCAGATATGCCTCGGCCTCACCCTCATCCAAGCACCACTGTCAGCTCTATGCTGACCTTAATTGGCTACCCCCTGCTTTGGCTAGACTCTGTGGCCGTGGCTCCCTGACCGACAATATTATAAGAAGAGGGACCCCAGGATCTCTTGCCTCCCTATTGAATCCTCTGCCCCCATCTCATGGCCTCAGATCATCTGACAAATCACTGCTAACAACACCGAGATGCAAATCTAATAAAGGAACCCTTGCTTTCTCTTACTCGGCAGTAAAACTATGGAACTCCTTGCCTCTTACTGTTTGCCTAGCACCCAGCCATGCCCAGTTTAAAACAAACTGTCACAGCTTCCTCCTTAGCCAGGTCTCCTGTGCCTGCTTTAAACCTCCCTGAATCTCATGCAACTCGGACCTCATCATACTGCTCCATTGCTGCACACTGTTTCCAACTTAGCCCACCCACCTGGTTATGTTATGATTGCACTTATGTTCCAAACTGGTCTGTGCCTTTAGTAACTCCTATCCACTTGTGCTTAGCCACTTTGTCTGCAATCAAATGAACTGTTGTTACTGTGTAGTGAACTGCTGACCTGTCCTGTTACCCAACTGTGAAATTTTGTCCTAGTTTTGTCAGTATCTTGCATTGCTCTGTATCCTGGCCACTCTTGTCTGTAATCTATTGAAGTGTTGTTAGTGAACCTTTGACCTGTCCTGTAACCTAACGGTGAAATCTTGGCCAATTTTGTACCAACTCACTGACTTTGTCAATATCTTGTACTGCTCTGTATCATGTTTCATCCTGTATAATTTCTAATGTCTATTCCTTGCCTATTGTATGTATTCTCCCAGGTCGTGCCTGAAAATAGTCATGCCTTGGCTATGGTACTTACCCGGTAAACAAAAACTACATAAATAAATAAAAAATATAACAAAATCTGTTTCAAAAGTATGTGAGCACTCAAAATGGCTCAAAAATCTGACCAGCACAGAGCAAAACTGGATTTCCTGATGGGGACCCTGAAAACCTGATCACCAGGTAAAACAAAACTGACAAGTGGCGTCCTATGATAATCCTCTCTATTCTCCCTCGCTCAAAGCTCCAGAAAAGTTAAGTTGTTTAACTTGTTTGCAAATCAGAGTATCAGAAGTGTGAGTATCCAGTGATGATGTCCCTGTCCTTACAGAAATGAATATGGTAGTAGTAGTACCATACTTACTTAAGTTCTTGCTCCAGGCTCAGTCAGATTAATTTCCAGTGGTGAAGTAAAATAATTCAATGCAGTCAATGGCACTAATTAAAAGATGCTGGTTAAACTAGCGGACTTGGTACTGCTTTATTAATACAAGACAGGAGGGATTGTTAGGTATAAATGTTGTATGTGGGGGGGCACAGGGAATGGAGCGATGGGGCCCAGCAAGGGGCTGCACAGGGGCCCAGAATGGTTAAGGCTGTCCCTGGAGAGGCCCCTTCCCTGGGACTAGAGCAGATCGGAATAGTATATGTTCTGTTGATCGATACTCCAGCAGTAGAGGAAAGCAACTACAGGTTAATAACTATCAGGCTATTCCATGCAAGGACAAGTTACTGACGGCTAGCAAGCCTTGGGGAGAAGTCCTACCATTCAGATTGTTTTGGTGCAGTCCATTTTCCAGCATCTCAACTCTGGAGTGGAGGAGTATTATTTCTTTGCCAAAGTCACCTTCACTGTAACTTGCTTCTCCATTCCAGCACTCAGCTTTGCAATAGCCAATTTATTTTCTGTAATTTGGGAATCAAAGTCTGTTAGTTTAGCCTCCACTGCAGCTAAGCGCTTGTTTGTTTCTTCACCTGTGGCCTGGATTTTAGTGAGCACGCCCATGATCTGTGCAGCCAAAGTACTGCCACTCAAACTGACCTGTTGCATAGGCTCAGACCCCTTGTGACCTGCTGCTGGAGAAAAAATGCCTCCGTGCTGTAAGAAGCATACTTTTCATCCATTTTCAGCCCAATGTCGATCCTGCACTCTTATCGCCACTGACTGTGAATGAAATGCTGGAACTAATAAACAGAATAAGGTATTTGTAGTAACAAAAAGTGAAACTCAGAGCTCAGTAAAGAGGCTACTGCTCCGTTCTCTGCTCCACAGCTCCCCCGTCTATCACCATCCTCATGCTCTCTTCATCCTACCTTGCTGGGGGTTTTCTCCCTCTGGGTACTCCTTCAGTTTTGCTTTAACTTGGGAGGGGGGGCAACTTATTCCTTTCTTGGTAATACAGCCTCCCCTTTCTGTCAGTTTAAATGCTCATCCATATAACATTTAAACTTCCCACTGAGTACTGAGGTTCCTTTCAGAGACGGAAGTAGGGTCATCACCTTTGTACAGGTCCACATCCTTCCAGGTCAGCCCCCAGTCCCCAATGAATCCTAATCCCTCTTCTCTGCACCATGATTCAACCAACTGTTGAAGTTACTGGTATGGAGTGCCCTAATCTCACCTTGACTGTACACAGGTAGCACCTCCATGAATTCCACCATTCATGCTATCTGTTTAAGACCCCTCATCATCTTCCTGAACAGTCCCTGCACAACTCCCACTCCTTCCCTTGCAGGATATTAGTCCCAAGGAGGACTATGACATCCAGATATTTTCCATGGCCTGCCACTGGCAATCCTTATGACCCACTCTTCATCTCTCCAGGCCAAGGTGCCAGGTAGGCACCTTACCTCCCTCTCTGCTCACCTACCTGTTCCCATGTCTATCCCTATCAAAATTGAGTCCCCCATTAGCAGCCACTTCCTCTTCTGCGGAGGACCTTTTCCACCCATCCTGGGACCTCTCCTTCGAGAGTCCTCCACTTCCACCATTGCCATAACTTTGGGTTCCTTCTCCCAGATGTTCTGTCCCACCAGGATAGCAAAGGCATTATGCAGTGGCAGAGGTTGAGGACTGTGTACCCCACCTGCCATCTGCACCCCTCCTGGAGCCCATTAAGGTCCAGCCTTCCCTCCTCTGCCTTGGTATCCTTTGTGGCAAAGACAGCTTACTCAGTGGTGCCTGGGAGGGGCAAGAGATCCTCTGGATCCTTGCCACCTCAACTTGGAGCCCAGTGACCTCACCTTCAGTCCAGAGAGGTGTGTGCATATGAGACAGCACCTCATCTCTAGAAAGTATACCTTAAGACTGCAGCTCCATACCCATTACACTACACCAGTTCCATAACAGATTGTCCTTTTGCCCCTTTAAGGCACTGATCCTAACCTATTTTCTTTCCTTTTTTACCACTGAGCCTACCCTGACCTTTTCTGTCTCCTCCTTTCACCCTCCTTCTTCCATCCCCCCTTCCTTACACTTCAGGAGTTGGGTTTATAACCCTACTCCAGATGGACAGTTTCCTTTTTTCCCTTCTAGAGTTTTTGATAGGTGAATCCTTCCCCTTTTCTGTATCTATTGCCATACTTCCCTTCCTTACTGTTAGGTCACTGCCTGCTTTCCCTCTACTTAATGTTACTTGTTACTAATTAGTTAAGAAAGACTGTTGAATTAGTTAGAGCTGGTACCTTAAAATTATGCAAAGAGTTTCATAACATACCTTAATTAACAGACAGTGCTCTTAAATATGTATCCTTTAGCTAAGCAAGTGCACCCAGCATCAATGTAAGATCAGTCACTGAACACAGGATATACTGCAAATGTGAAGTATGTAAAGTTTTCAATAGCAATATATCCCTTTAATCCCCCCACACACACACACACACACAATTCAAATGCTAATAAAGTAACACACTGGGAGGGTGGTGCTCACAAATATCAAATCATAAATACCAAAACAGAAGGAACTGGGTACTCACTACCTCCATTAAAGAAGGAAGACACCACTCTTGTTTTCTTATTAAAAATTCAAAAGTGCAATAATATATTGAAAGTGCAGAGATATTGTGGACAAACAACTGAAAAAATGCCTGACATGTTTTCTATCCTGGTAAAGATCCTTTATCAAAAGCTTTTAAACCTCCCTTACTTTTTTCTAATTAATCCTACTTTTACCCACCCTTTAGCTTAACCCTCTTATATTAACACTATTTAACCCAGCAAATTACTTACTGTGTTCAGGAGCTGATGATGGTTGCTGGTCTTTGTGGATTGCAGAAACCCATATAATTACTTTTTACTGTATTTACATTACACTATATAGTTATTTAGGGTGTCACACTTGGGGTACAGTGTCTCCTGCTGACTGCCGCCTCATGCTGACACTCTTAAGCAACAGTCATTTAGCTCAAGGACGGCAGTGGAGGACTGCCAAGCTGAAGCCTAGAAATGCCCTGTACACTGTACTATATTTGTTAATGAGGTGAAAGATGCTGCCGAGGCAGACAATTGCAGATTGAGGCATGACCAGGGTTGTGCCCAGCAGGTGAAGGAGACATAAGGGTTACAGTGGTTGCTATAGATAAGTTGCCCGGTACCCCAGCATGTCACTCATTACTGAAGCAGTACCTCATTATGCCGCTCTTACTGACACGGTACCTCAGTGTGCCACTCGGTATTATGGCATTACAGAACGTACCTAAATTAATTTCCTCATTTGATCACTAGATGGCAGTCACCACTAATTCCACAGTGATTGCTTTCCTGGACTGTGATTTCACTTCTGTTTGAACCCAACTCAGTTTTCCACCAGCAGATGGCATTATGAAAAAAAATGCACACTTTCCCTGGCTGTCTAGCATCCCCCCTCCACATTGGTCCACTATTTAAAAGTATTTTCTAGTTGGTAATGTGCTCTTACCACAGTTGGAAAAAATAAAACAATTTGTTTCACCTTCAACTAGTGTCTGATTCTATTTTTTTAATACAAATCTAACTGATGAAATGGATTCACTTGTCAGGTCAGCAGAATCTCTAGATGACCAAGAAGGGGGTCACTTGTCATGTCGGTGGTGTTGGAACAGTGTGTAAAGGTGCAAGAGAGCAAAAATCAGCAGTCTCAGTCTAACTGGTTTACACTCGCTGTCTTTACTCAAACTGCACTTACTGTACCATTTGGGCTTTCCATTCTTGACATCCCTATTCAGATTTGTGAACACTGTCAAAAATAATAATAATAATAATAAGAGAGCGAGAGAGGGAGAACTGGGATGTGCACAAATCTTCCATGGAAATTTAACAGCTGCTACCGGAACTCTGTACAACTCAAACAGCAAAGAGAGATGTTATTAATTCGGATACAGTTGCATTGAATCATTTTTTTCCCATACTGTAAGTCATGACATTGGTCTTAATTGTATGCACAGGTTAAGCAGCATGCTGTACTGTGCATCCATTACAATCCTCCTAGATCTGCCTCTCAACATTTATTAATCATACAAAAAAAAATGCAGTTTAAAACCCCTGGGACTGAATAGCTGGCACTTGCAATCAGGACATCAAAAAAAAAAAAAGAAAAGAAAAACATGCTTTAAACCCCTTGGTACTGCACAGCCAACACATGCAGTCAGGACATCATTAAAAAAATATGGTTTAAAACCCCTGATACTGGACAGCTAGCACTTGTGATTAATGAGAGCTCTCAAAGGTCTAAATAGCATTCAACCGATACCCATTATAAATTACTATACTTTTAGCAAAATGTCTAATGTGGAATGTATAGAGAATTTTACCGGTGGCCGTGAGTGGCTATGTTCTACCAATTCTGCTTGATAAATGCTAATGTATATGTTGTTTTGTCATTTTTAGTAGTGTCTGATTAGTCAAAGGTGAGAACTGTAACCGATGGAGTCTGGAAATATATTATAATGCGCACAAATTCTTACATGGCATATTATTTTTTTTCTAATAAGTGTTAAACATACTGTACAAACTAAGATAATTAATAGATTGCAATGAAGCTATGTAGCAATAGGGAATTTTATCATAAACTGTATAAGGATAAATAATAATTATAGTTAGTGAACAAATGCGTGGAAATTGATGTAAGCCATCTAGTAAAATGTTTTAATACTGCCTAGGATAATAATTAACTAAGCCTTAACTTAATTACACTTACCAAGGCTATTTAGAACTGCAGTTCTTGCATGCTAAAAATGAAATTTGCAATACTGTGTTTCAAGTTATGTACATTTGCTACATATGAAATATGGTTATACTGCTGTTTAATAGAATCATGAAATGACAGCCTGTCCTCCCGAATACCTCCTAATATGTGATTGGTTGTAATGTGCCTATTCCAATTGTACTTGAAATGTACAGTTTATTACAATTTAACCAGATTTTGAAGCTGCTGGTGGTATTTTTAGTGAATTAATGAAGTGGCATGGAAAAATCAGCTCAGTGTATCAAAAAAAGTAACAGGCTTTACAATTCAGTGTGAAGTAAAGTATGTCACAGTTTGTTATGGCTATGAGACTGACTATTTCTTTCATTTTTTTTACATGTTGTGTTTGGTAGTGTTTTGTCATCTCTGCTCAGCCTGATGTATTGTAAGTGTTACTGTAGACAGCTAGTAATGGGAATGGTCTCATAGCCGTAACAAATGATGATATATTTCACACTTAATTGTATTGCATATTTTTTTATTCATGGTGTATGCAATGTCTCATGGTAATTGATATACTGTACAGTGTATATGCACGATTTTAATACATGTGGCATAAGTTGAAAGTGTTAATGCACCACACTTATCAACATGGGGGGGGGAGGTTGTAGAGTGCTAGCCACCAGGAAATTTCAAAACCCACATAAATACATCTTGCACACCCATCAACATAAGGAACTTGAGCATCGGGACCTGTAAAATAAAATTACATACAAATATAGTATGTGCATCTAATGGTCTACACTGGTGTTCCACTTATATTTTTTTATAATAAGTTTTATGTGATATGTTATGTTTCTGAAGGTATTGTAGGGTTCACATGACTATACCATTGCACTTTGGCCCTGCATGTCCCATACAATTAAATGAGACAGCAGAAGACTACTTCTGTCTGCCAAGTGGTCTCCTGTTGATGCCTAATTAATGGATTTCCCAACTGCAATCAGTTTCAGGTGACATCAATAGTGGCTATAATGAATGGTGAGAATAAGCAGGGGAGGGGCATTTCGAATTCCCAAGGAGGTCAACCTTAGACAGGGGACTTCTGATGTTAATGAATGGTGGAGAATAGGCGATTGTGGAGGATGGGGGTAGGGGTGTTTTCCAATGCACCAACAGGGATTATATCTTTGCACAGTGAATAAGGAGTGTGTGAGTGGGGGAAGGGGGTAATGAAAATACTATCAGAGAATATATATTTAAAGTGCAGGCAAGAATTCAATACTCAGCTACTTATATGGACACTGTGGTCTGCTAGTTGCTTGTAACTTGTAACAGCAGGGCTTCACGACAGCTGAAATTAAATAACTGTTACAGTCAACTTGGTTTTCCTGTCACCATGATTTAAAAAAAATGAATACACAAGCAAAAAAGTGTAAAAAATCTCCTTTCAGCAACCTTTTTACAGTGCCCAAAAGCCATCTAACATTTACAGAAATAATATTGTTAAACTGAACTCAGATGTTATCTACAGTACTCTGGGATGTGACACGTCTCTTCGTGCGGAGAATGTGCTGAACAGTCATTCAGAACCCTAATCTGATACCTGGCCTGCATCTAATGGGACAAAGGGGTACATACTGTAATGTAATCAATACACCTGCCTCTGATGACACCCTCTCCCTTACCACATCCCATTTATTATTGAGTCTGGTTTTACAATGATGTGAAGTGAGTACAATGTGTGGTTTGGCAAGACTGCATTTCCTTTCAGACAATAAATAAAACTGGAGGCTTGTGTTATATGAACCTTATAGTCTCTGATTCTAATAGTTTCATAAAAGAAAATACTGTTTTGTCAAACCAGTCACATCACACTAAATTTGCACAGCAGACTCTTGCCTCTTTACTGGATAGAAACATACAAGTTGACGGCAGATAAGGACCGCAAGGCCTATCCAGTCTGCCCATTTATTTTTCTACCTTATGAATGTGCCATTGGCCTTTGCTCTGTCAATGGCCTATCTATTCATACTCATCCGTATTGCTCCCTTATGCCTAACCCATGCCTGTTTAAAGCCCTGCACTGTATTCATATCCACCACTTCCTGAGGTAGGCTGTTCCATGCATCCACCACCCTTTCTGTGAAAAAGAACTTCCTCACATTACCCCTTAATCGGCCTCCCTCTAATCTCATGCTGTGTCCTCTTGTCCTGCTATTTTTCTTATATTGAAACATGTTAAAATATTTCATCTTGTTAATGCCCTTGAGGTGTCTGAATGTTTCAATCATATCACCTCCTTTGCTCTAGGGTATACATAGTGAGCTCAGTTAATCTGTCCTCCTATGTTTTCTGATGCAGTCCCTGCAACATTTTGGATGCCCTTCTCTGGACTGCCTCAATTTGGTTAATATCCTTGTCAAGGTGTGGCCTCCAGTACTACAAGCAGTACTCCAGATGGGGCCTAACCAGTGTCTTGTAAAGAGGGATTATTACCTCCCTCTTCCGACTTGTGATACCCCTGCTAATACACCCCAACATCCCTCTAGCCTTACCTACTGCTTTAGTGGTCTGCTTGGACGATTTCAGGTCATCGGTGATGATGATGCCCAAGTCTCTTTCTTCCCTTGTGACTGCCAGCAACTCCCCTCCCAGCCTATAGGTGGCTTCAGGGTTTCTCTTCCCTATGTGCATGATCTTCAACTTCTTTGTGTTAAATCCCAGTTGCCACTCTTCCAACCATTTTGCTAGTTTATCCAGATCTCTTCTCATTCTGACCAACCCATCTGGATCATCTACTCTGTTGCAGATCTTGGTGTCATCTGCAAAACAGACAAACCTTTCCCTCCTGTCCATCTGCAATGTCACCGATGAAGATATTGACGAGGACTTGCCCCAGGACTGATTCCTGAGGTACCCCACTTGTGACTTGCATCTCTTCTGACTGTATACCATTTACCTCCACTCTCTGTTTTCTGCACGTCAACCAGTCTGCCACCCAGTTGACCAACATCTGACCCACCCTGAGCCTACCCAGCTTATTAATCAATCTTCTATGTGGAACAGTATCGAAAGCTTTGCTGAAGTCAAGATAGGCAACATCAACTGCTCCCCCTTGGTCCACCACTCTGGTTACCCAGTCAAAGAAATCTATGAGATTAGTTTGACAGGACCTTCCTTTTGTAAACCCATGCTGTCTTGGATCCTGTGCTCCTATGGATTCCAGGTGTTGGGCTATCCTTTCCTTAAGGAGTGTCTCCATAATCTTGCCCACTACTGAGGTAAGACTGATTGGTCTGTAGTTCCCTGCCTCCTTCCTGCTGCCACTCTTGTGGAATGGGATCACATGAGCTCTTCTCCAGTCTTCTGGGACCTCTCCTATGCTCAGAGACTTACTAAACAGTTCTGATAATGGCTCTGCTAGTTCCACCCTTAGCTCCTTTAGTACCCTGGGATGTATGTCCCACACTACCATGCAGTGTTGTGTTTTTTTTTTTTTTTTTTTTATCTCAGGCACAACTCAAAAAATCTTTTTGAGGATATAAACAGCAGTGTATGATTTATATTAGGGTTGTTTCTCCATTCTATTTCAAACTGCAATAGTTTCATAATTGCTATCGCTTGTATATTATTTTAGTTATACGTAGCAGTGACATGTCTGTGTGATTTCTTACAATGTGTCAGTATGTTGCACATTGTAAGAAATCGCCCAAATACACAACTGAAGATAGTGTGGTTTGTTACACTGTATCAATATGTAGAACACAATATACCAAATCATCCAAAGACATGACAGAACATTGTGCGGCTTGTTTCAATGCCTATTATTGCTCCATAAATATGGTTTGTCTGTGGAAATTTGGATGTAAGATGCAGTGTTATCCTAAGGTGTTAGATATGCTTTAAAATCCTACAGAAAGGATTGTTTTTTTTCCCCTTTCCTTCTCCTGTAACTTTTTTTTGCTATATTCCTCTTCTCTTTATTTTTGGCTTATCTCCCCCTTTTTTGTTTTTAGCAGATTTTTTTTAGTTATAACTCACTTCTTTGTCTGTCTAGCAATCATATATGTGATTACAGGACAAATATATTTAAGGTTGACCTGCTGTTAGAGAACTCACTGGCCTTGCCCCCCCCCCCCAGTACAAACCATATAATTTGTCAATCTATAAAAATACTAATCACAATAGGATCCCCATGCAATTTTGCAAATAGGTACAAAAGAAATTGAAAAGGAAGTCCCAGGTCCTGTACAAAATAAATCATGTAGCTATTAAAAGGGCAAGCACTGTATGTCAGTTTGGTTGCTTGATATTATGTTAGCCTGTGTTGCTCAACTGTTTCTCCACCTCCAGCTCATATTTCTCTTTTCCCCACATTACAAAAGCACCTCCCACATCTGCTTACTGGATTGTGTGCACGCCCCTGAGGCTGGCTGTTGGAAAGGTCTATGGTTCAATTCCAGGTGTTGCATTATTCTGAAGGACCTTTTTGGAGTGATGATTTTCTATCAAGTTTTATGCAGCAGAAAAGAAAAGAAAAATAAATAACGCAGCATGTAATTGCATCAGCAGTAAAATGCCTACAGTACCTACAACTTTGAGGAGCCCAAGATTTCTGAAATTATACCAGTCTTCACGTATTTTCTGCAAGTAACAATGGGAGTTTCTTTACACCTGCTCTCCTTTGTGACAATGCACTGATGTAGATTTACTTTGATTTTGTGTGATGCATCAGTTGTCTATTTCTGTTTAGCTACCCATTCACACAGAGCTTTCAAGAAAAGGAAAAAAAAAACCAATGCAAAGATGGCAGTATTTTTTTATGTGCAATGGCATGGCATACTTCTACTATGGCACTGCATTGTCTAAGTAACATAAAAAATAATTAAGAAATGTTATTACTGCCATCTTTTAATTGCTATTTTTTTCATTGTCTTGAAAGCTCTGTGTGAATGGTTATTAACTGTGCCACATCAGTTTCTGATAAGAATAAAGCAGCACAGATGTGAGAAGTTTCATTTGGACCCCTTAGAGAACAAGATGTGAGTGATACTTGATGTCTCTACATGACTGACAGTTGTCTAAGGACTAATGAGAGTTTAAGAAAAACTACAGCCATTCTTAAATAAATTACAGTGTTTCAAGTTTCTCGAAAGTGGGTAAAAAGTGCAGTACCAAAATATTTAACCAGATAGAAACCATCATGGGAAAATTTGTGAATGTTAGACCATGTGTATTTTTAAGCCCTTCAGTTAACATTACTTTCCCTTCCATTATGAACACAGATTTGAGAGCATTAGCACAAGCAGACATACAAATTAGAAGTGCTGCTACGGTATGTTAAAAATTTGATCACTTCAAAATCTGGGCTTGGGTTTTCTCTGTATTTTTCATTAGATCCTGGATGTGAGGGGCACTGAGAATTTAATTTTGTATCATGGGGCATAAAGGATATTTTTGGTCATAGTCTTTTAATTCTAGCTTAATAAGGGCTTGTATCATTGTGCAGTACCATTTTACTGAATTAGCCAGTGCTCCCCTCCACACCACGATATACAGTAGAACGCCACTGCTGTATTAAAGTTAGCTCATTAGCTCTTTCATAATATCACTTGGTAATGTCTGCTTAGAATATGCCCAGCATATGCTCATATAGTCAAAAGAAGGGTTATACGGTGAGTGTCATAGTGTACAGAATGGGTTTGCCACAATTCAGTTCCTCACTATTGATAAGCTTGGACCATCTAAAAAGATTGTGGTAGGTTATCTGTTTGAGATTTAGTAGAAACAGGAAAGAAAATTTGCATCCTAACTAACTGTATTTTGTCATTTACAAGTACTGTATGTTGTTTCCTGTTTTGCAAGACGCTTTGAGGAGAGTTCTTTAATAGACAAATAATGTACTAGGCAAAATAAAACTACTACATGCACGAGCATACCTCTCAAATGTCCCTGATTTTGACTCAAAATTTTCCTCCGTCCCTCGTAAAATTTGTGTTTTTGTGACAGAACAGTGGGGATTAAAAGTACAAAATAATGCCAAACATTAAAGTTACAGACTTGTTCTTCTTCAGAAAATGCATCTTACACTAATCCACTTATTCTATCAGCTTTCTGAGTGAATAGTACCAATTTTTAAGATGTGTCCCTGATTTTGGGTCTTTGTCCCAGATTTTTTTAAGCTTTGTCCCTGATTTATGATTAAAGAGGTTGAGAGGTATGTGCACGAGTTATAAAATTTCCACAATTTTTTTTTTTATAAATTCTTTGCATCTGACAATGATCACTGTATCCTTTAGAAAGAAATATAAAGGAAAAACCTCTAAATCCTTGGTTCTGGTCATGTGCACCAGCTTGGAACCAAGGATTAAGCAGTTTCTTATTTTCTTTCTACAGAGACACAGGCCCAGATATTCAAACTGTGCCAGGCTGTGGCGCAAGCCTGTGCGCTGCTCAAATTTGTTGCACAGGGGTGTGGCCAGGGCGATATTCAACGGAGTTGTGCTATGGCGCAACTGCTTTGAATATCGCACCCTGGCCACCCCCACTGTGCATGGCACAGTGGAACTGTGCCAGCGCAAGTGGTCAGAGTGGAGCATTGAGATGCGGTGGCGCAAGTGCCATTGTGCCATGCACAGCACCTGTGATATTCAAAGGGTGACATGCAAATGGGGCCATAATTTATGCAAGGTGCACGGGGGGCCATTTGTATCTGATTATGGCCCCATTTGCATGCAGGTACGCCGATCCCCAATGCCTTGCGCCTGGCACCCTGCCACGCAGCAGCCGTCAGGGACCGACGCCCCCTGCAGTCCGATTGCGGAACGTCCCATAAGGGACAAAGAACATCTCCTATCCCTGGTGGTCCAGTGGACTGCAATTAGCCCGATCGCGGGCATCACTGTATCCCCCCCAAAGTCCAATATCTCTGGTGGTCCAGTGGACCACGATTAGCCCGATTGCGGGTGGCATTCCTCACCCCAAGTCCAAAATCCCTGGTGATCTAGCAGGCCCCCCACCCCACCCACCCACTGGGCCCCACCACCCGCTCCCCTGTCAGCCGGCGGGCGGCAGCACCCACCACCTGCCGCCCACGCCCACCAACTGACAGCTCAGTAGGGTGCAAATAGTTCAGAGCATGAGCCAATGGGCATGCAACCATACCGTGCTAGTCCATGGTCAGATATGTGAATGAATTCATTTACATATCTTGAATGACTAGGCAGTATATGGGCTGCACACCCATTTATTCACATATCTGGACTAGACTATATGGTATGGGCTGCACACCTACGGGCTCATGCTCTGAAATCAATAGGCATGCAGCCCTACTGAGCTGTCAGTCGGCGAGTGAGTGGGGCAGCAGGCGGGTGGGGTGCTGCTGCCCGCTGGCTGACAGGGGAGGGTGGTGGGGCTCAGTGGGTAGGTGGGGTGGGGTCCACTAGATCACCAGGGATTTCGGACTTGGGGGTGAGGAATGCCACCGCGATCAGGCTAATCGCGGTCCACTGGACAACCAGGGATATTGGACTCCGGGGGGGATGACTGCTGCCTGCAATCGGGGCATGGGGGGGCGCCGCCAGCTGCGGCGGGAACAGGTGATGGCCACCCACAGGTGGCAGCTGCTGTGTTGTGCCCTGCAATGTGGCAGCTCACCTGTGAGTGGCCCTCGACTTGTTCCTTTTTTTTAGGTGTAACTTTGTGCAGGCGCAGGTAGGGGTTGCACCTGCATAACTCTGCACGGCCCAGGCTGAATATCGGGCTGTGCAGTTTATGCATGGGCATGCCCCCCCCCCACCTGTGCCTGCATACATTACTGATGCACCCCGGTGCATCGGGATTTGTGCGGTGCACTTTTCCCTTTTAAATATCGCACTGGGGTGCATCAGTGGGTTGTGCATGGCACAAGACGATTGCACCATGTGCAACCCTTTTGAATATCTGGGCCGCAGTGTTTATTGTCAGATGCAAGTATCCTATACTAAATCAGAATTAGGCCTAGCTTTAGAATCTACAAAAAAATATCATATCAGCAAAATTGCACAACTAATCCATGCACTAGTGCAATCTCAGAAGGGTGCGGTGGCTTTATTGTTTGATGGATTAATAGTTCACATTAACATTTTTGTCCATATTTAAATATTTCCCTGGGTTGCACCTGGAGATGAGCCTTGGCCAGGAGTTTGTCCTTGAGATCGTGCTGGGAGTCAAGCTGGGGCTTCATTGCCAAAATGGAGGAAGAGCAGGATCAAACAGATAGAGGGTTTTTTTTTCAGTAGAAGGTAGGATCAACCAAATCAAATTAAAAAACAGAAAAATAAGGAGAGTTGGTGTTTTCTGTGGTGGCTCCTCAGAAAACGAGAGACAGAGCCGCCATAATTACAGAACTGTTAAGCCCACCCTGCACAGCAATGGAGCCAATGAAGGAGCGCACATTTTTTGAATGGCAATGCACGTGAATGCTGTAATAACTTGCAGTTTCTTATGGCAAATATCAACTCGGTCAGCCCATTGTGAAAAATTGCTGACCAGTTATTATATAGGGAATAAAGGATGGGGACGTGTGTGATATGAGAATTTAACGCACACTCGAGGTGTGGGATGCCACATAAACCCAGAGGGCGAAGACCAAGGGGTTTATTAAAGAATCCCACACCAAGGGTGTGCATAAAATTTTCATATGCACACTTCCACATCTTATATTTTTTGTAATTGCTGGTCAGCAATTTTTCTACAGCCCCAATTCTGTGAAAACACACACACCACACACATACGCACACACTCTGGAGGAGTCTCCCCGTCACTCCTCTTATTTTGGTCTTTGACAATTTTAGTCTTTTTTGGGGGGGGGGGGTCCTAATTTTTTTCTTCATTTTTGCTTGTTTTTTTGTTACTTACAGTTACAGTTTATCCCAGGAGTTTGTCATTGAGATCGTGCTGGGAGTCAAGCTGGGGCTTCATTGCCGAAATGGAGGAAGAGCAGGATCAACCAGCTAGAGGGTTTTTTTTTTCAGTAGAAGGTACGATCAACCAAATCAAATTAAAAAACAGAAAAATAAGGAGAGTTGGTGTTTTTTGTGGCGGCTCCTCAGAAAACGAGAGACAGAGCCACCATAATTACAGAACTGTTAAGCCCGCCCTGCACAGCAATGGAGCCAATGAGGGAGCGCACATTTTTTGAATGGCAATACATGTGAATGCCGTAATAACTTGCAGTTTGTTACGGCAAATATCAACTTGGTTAGCATATTGTGAAAAATTGCTGACCAATTATTATTATACTGTACTGTATCTTTCAACTTTGATTCATGTATCCTAAGCAACTTTGATAATCATCTTAGTACTGTATATCTAGGAAAGCAGTTATTACTTTGATGGGTGTCTCAACTAAACAGTTAATTTTAAAACATTGGATGGATTATACCTCTTTATCCTTTAAAGAATGCTTTAGCTACTATTAGTAAAAATCTGGTAATGATCAGGCTAATAAGCTCACTTTATCATAAACAAGACTTTCTTTCATAAATAGGAAACATTACAGACTGTAGTATTTAATCTTTAAACTACAGTACTTCCCTGCTTTTCACCCCATATGCTGCACATTCCCTATAGTCTGTGACAGTATATTAAACCATTGTATCCAGTGACTGTTATATACTGTAAATAATAGCTTTACACTCCCATCACATCATGTTTTTACCCACATTTATTGCATTCGCTAGATATCTCATATTATAGGGCTTTTGTTTTACATCAGTTCATCCAGCATGTAGTAAATCACTCCAGAAGCTACTGTAGTTCGATCAATGTGCAATATGTTATGCATTAGCCCTTTACTATAGCTTGATTATGGTTCTCCCAGTGTAGTTTAATAGGGTAACAGGAATAAGGGGAAGGGGCTGGTTTGGTTCTGTAAGTTTTTTTTAATGTTATGGATTTAATAATTTGTTTATTAATGTATATCAACTAACTCTCAACTTCAGATAAAATACCGTATAGAGTTATTTGCTGCTGGTCATAAGTTTTATTTTTGGCAAGGGGGACTGATGGCACAAATTCATGCCCCTAAACTGTAAGGGCAGTGAAGTAAATCATGCTCCAAGATATTTGTCGATTGGTAACCAATATGGCCATGGCAGAGAAAAGCCGGTAACATACAAATGGGAGATATTGCAAAAAAAATGCATTGCAGTAAGTAGATTATTTCTTGCTAAACATAACTGAACAGCATCTTGTAAATGCCAAATGAGACAGAGGGAAAAGGAGACTCAGCAATTGAAGGAAAATCCTGAATTTAAGGTACTACATTAAAGGGGAGTGATGGAGCATAATGGGGGTTATATGAACTTTAGTAGAGTGGACTAGTGGGCCAGATGGTCAGTACTATTAGAAACGATGATGTCTGGTTAAAACAATGATGAGCAAAAAAATGAGTTGCCCCAGAAATCTTGCTCCTTTGCCCAACCCTCTCCCCCCACACACACACCTTCAGTGTTTGTGCAGCCTTTGAAACAGTGAAATGCTCAGTTTCTTTCTTCACCCCTTCACTATATGCATGGAATAATAGTAGACTAAAAATGAGCATTTCACTGTTTTCTAAGGCTACACAGAAACACAATGAAGGCAGTTTCCAAGTAATAGTTACCAAGTGGTCAATGCAAATGCAATGACACATCATTGTCTGGAAACAAAGGAACTGACACAGCAGGCGATGTGGGGGAAGGGAGCTAGCATCACATAACTGTATCTGTGACAAAGGCAGTAATTAAGCACACTCACCAAAGGAAAGTTCAGGGTCACATAACATGTGGGTGTGTGTGCCTCCCTCATAACCTCTATGTAATGGAATATCTTTTAGGTGCAGAGCAATACTGTACAATATTGATTTATTTCTGTGTAAGTTCAGTAACTGAATAAATAGTTATCACCATCACGATGTTTCTTTTATAGTACTTCTAAGTGTTTTGGTGATTTTTTTAAATGTCCTGCATATCCATAAATTGCTTATGGGCTTAAAGCTCATAAACAATGTATAAATATGATCATAAACAGTGTATCAATATGCAGCAAAGTGACATTAGGTAACACTTCATTTGTGACCATAATGCAGCTCAGGAAACATTTAAACAAATGATGTGTGAAACTTATTTTCCTTTCAGTGTAATGCAATTACTCTGAGACAGGTAACCATAGCTTTATACCTAATTATTCTAAATTTTGTTTTTATAATCAGCTGGATAAAAGTATTACTATTATCTGTAGTTGTAATCTGTTCCCAGCATTTCTGATTTGCCAATATTTATCTGATTTACCAATATTTAGTGGTTATCCTGCAATTCCAGAATGTTGTAAAATCTCAGCTGCATTGCCATTGATCACACAGAGCCTACGGCAGACTGGATGCCACTAGTAATACTTATTTGCCAACAATTTCTGTTTCTATCTGCATAAGCATTCACTTAAAAGAAGCATTTCATTTATATTCCTGCTTCCCTACTTGAAACTCAATTTTATTCTTATTGTTTCTGGTTTGGCTCAGGTCAGCAAAAATATACTGTAAAAAAATAATTAAATGTTGCACCCTCCATCCTTTCCCCATTCATGCACCTATCTCAGTAGAACTTATCCCTACCACTGCCTCCATCTGTGTGATGTCTATCCCCACCTTTCCTTTCCCCTCCTGGTACCAGTATCATTAATTTTGTCAAAGCTGAACTGAATTCAGGGGACCCAATCAAAGCTGAACAAAATTTGCCAATGTGAGACTTCCTTCACTTTCTAAAATGGAGCTTTTGACCACCGTGTACATTGGAAATGAGTTTATTAAAAGTAGGGACGTGATGTTCAGCTGTGACCCAGCCTGTCAGTGACTGGTCATTTTCCAAAAAAATTGTGATTTAATCTAATTTATTCTGGTTTAAATATCCAGATGTAATCAAATTTGGGTCAGAGAAGGATCCTGACATGTCAAATGACAGCATTAGGTAGCCATCTCTCGCCATTTAGAAGTCTTATACAGTATGTGGTATTTTATTTTAAAAAGCAGTCAAGACATGCTGGTGGTGGTGATGGGGGGTGGCATTATGATCCCAAACAGAGCTGGTCCTCCAGTCAAACTGGTGATAGTGATGATGGTATCATATATATATATATATATATAGTAATAGAGTGTTGGTCAGGCAGCATACTGTAGCTGTACAGATTCCTGTGGAGGAGTGGAGCTGCAATCAGCAACAACAACCTCTCAGATAAACCCCCTCCAAGTGCCAGCTACAGCCCAGCACTTGGGTACTATTGCATTGTACTCATTAGGCACTTACTATGCTGCACTGACAGGGACCAAGGAGGAAAAAGGGAAGCTATTGGTGCAATTAAAATTACAAGGAAAAAAAGTTCATCTGGAGCCATACGATAACAGTCCTTAATACAGTGCCCTACTCACTATTGCCCAAAGCTGATCTGCTGATCACAGTCTTTTGCACTATATCTGCTCATTTCGATTTCATATACAGGTTCTGTAGCATAAATATCCTCCCTTATCACCATTTCTACTAATTTATGAAATTGGAGGGTAGCACTTTTCTGGACTGTGAACAGTGGTTATTTGCAGCTCGATGCTTGCACTGCACACATATTTTAGCTGTTCACTTCTTGTCCAGAGAGCAGGTCCAACCAAGAAAGAGCAAAATTAGCTAGTGAACCCCTAACATTCCAGAACAGCTCCATAACCATGTTGACCCCCCTTGCAGTTCCCCATCTGTGACACTGCACCTGACTGACAGCTCGAGAGGTCACCAAAATTAATAATATTCTCTATCGAGCAGTGCTCTTTGTGAATGGAGGTACAGCAGTCTTAATTTTTAGTACCAGGTTGCTGGAGCAGTATGTCTCATCCCCAGTCAGAATTCCTTAGCCAGAGTTAACCAAAAAGTATCAATATTGGTAGCTCAGTACTAGTACCATGGAGCAAAGCAACAACCAGGGACTAATCCAAAGGAACGCACTGTCTTGTAATAACTCAGTTACTGTACTGTATGTACAGAGCAGAAATGTATTGGTACCCACTCATTCATCTATTCAACCAGCATGAATGAAGGATGACATCATTGCCTATGGTAATACCAAACTGGCTGACAAGTGACTAATCGTGTATTACTATAGATGATGATATTGTCATTCATTCATTCATTCATTCATTCATTCATTCATTCATTCATTCATTCCATTATTTTGCCATGCAATTGTCACAATATTTTTCTTTGACTATGATGTACTCTTCCAGAAATTGAAACAGGAGCTCCTGTAATCATTCCTCTCAGTTCTACAGTGCTAGGCATTTTTTACTCAATTTTACACTTGCTTCAAAAACGTACAGTATACTGATATTTATATAATGTTAGCATTACTGCCATTTTCGTTACATTTGTAAGACCTGTTTTACACGTTAATGCTGACAGTCAAGAGTTATGCTTGCCATGATCCATGCTAAGAAATAAAACTAACACTATATAGAACATTAGTATATATTTGGAAAGCAAGGGTAAATTAGCTCAAGAACGCCTAGCACTATAGCACATCTGAGTGGAATGACAATAGCTTCTGTTTCAATTTCTCAAACTGCACATCACGGTAAAAATATATACTGTGACAACTAGCACAGAATACTCTGCCATGGTTTTTAATACAGTGGGGCAAGCCTGTGTATAATATTGTACTGTAAACTCAATAGCATATTGCACGTCAAACAAAATGCAACTGCATACAATAGCATAAGTACTGTATCAGTAATCTAGGATAAGAGTAAACATATGACAAACTATTCATAATCCTTGAAGTGGAGACTTCAAGTTCATTGCTTTGGGCTGTAGTGAAATCAAACATCTGTTGCCCTGGTAGCATCAGTCTTAACCTTATTATTATCATTTTATTTATGCAAGCATGTAATCTAACCTTTTCTTTCAAATGTAGTTTTAAATAAAATAAGATAAATACTATGCAGTATATGGCCAGTAAGCATGCATATTGCATGAATGACTGGTTTCACACAGTAGAGCTTTTACACAACACTAGCTTCTGGTTCAAATTCCAGAAATGTTGCTATACAAAAATATTAATGTACTGTGTCAATGGCTCCAACAGATATCACGGGAATTAGGAAAAACAACATTCTTTTTTTGTCAACTTACTAACAGGGCACCAGGCAAGGCTGGGTTTGGGGGTTGGATTGTGGCAGAGGGTGGAGAGGGAGTTTTTTTCCATTAATAATATGGCACAAAGCGTGGCTGGGTTGGGGGTTGGATAGTGACAGAGAGTGGAGAGTGAGTTTTTTTTTATTACAAACAGGGCACCAGGCAAGGTAGTGGGTTGGATTGTGGCAGAGGGTTGAGAGGGATGAAAAAATGTTTATGCAGTCATCATGCGTGGTGTTGCTTCTCCGCTGTTCATGATGTGTGGGTGAAATCATTAAATTAATGGCACTGCTGCATTTAGAACTGTTTCATTTTGAATTGGAGTGTTTCAAGACCCACTATGCAATTTCTTTTCCCAAACCCCTGACTATAATGCATGGGAAAAAGCTGACAGCTGAGGAGTGCAAGTGAAATTTACAAGTATTCATAACTCTCCCTGTCACCTTCACTTGAGCTCCTAAATATGGGTAATTTGTGGTCAAACTAAAAAAAACATGGGCCCAGATATTCAAACTGCGCTCAAAAGTAGCGCAACAGCAGGAGCAAGCACAAACCAGTTGCGCAAATGCGCAACAGGTGCGATATTCAAACATGGAGCAGAGCAAATTGCGCAAGCAACCAACGTCTGAATATCGCACATACTGCGCCATCACACAACCAGGAAGGAGAAGCTGAGCCAAAATGTTGCGCTATGGAGCAACCAGGAAGCTCAGCTGAGCATTCCAGAGCTGCCATAGCAGCACAGCCCCCAGAGCAATGGAACTGCACATCCAGGGAGGCAGGCTGGGGCCCACCGCCAGCCATGCCACACAGGGCACAGGAACACACTGCAGAACCCACACCACACCTGCACACCCAAGCACAGCATCACTGGGGTGGGACGGATGATCCACGTGCCCATGGGGACAAGCCAACAAAGCATAGCAGAGCCATGACACCCCAGCACAACCACTGGCAGGCAGAGGTGCCACACAGGGTTGACAACCACGGTACATCAGCCCCGTATGCAGCACACCCTGCACTGTGACCCCAAGACACCACCCATGTGCAGTGACTGGCACTGCAGGAAACCATGCAGTCCCCCCAGCACTCGTCAGCCCCGTGCAACACAGAAGCCTACAAGCCAGACACACCCTGTGCACCCAGCAGTGGGTGGCAGCAGATGGCAAGACCAACCGAAAGTCACTGCCATGCTGGAGATACCTCCCCATGCACACACATGCACACACACACACACACATACCCAGGACCATACCAGCCCAGATGGCATGTACACATCTGCAACTGAGCACCCACAGCCAGCTGCAAATCAGAGACCAACACAGTATTCATATATCAAAATAGAAATGTATATTGAACATATTATAACAACAACAATAGAAACTATTCACAAGGGGGGCACGGCACAAGGAAGGAGTGTTCAGGGAGGGATTAAAAACTTGGAGAGGGAAGGCAGGGTGGTAGGGATGGGAGAAGTGGGAAAGGGGTAATGTCGGCTATGGCCCAGCCAGCTCTGGTCTCCCCTGCTGGTGCACCGTCCTGTCCGCCCCTGCTGGCGCTCCATGTCGCGGATGGCTTGCAGGATCTCCTGGTTCTCAATGCTGACTTGTGTGAGGCGCCTGACATCACGCACCAACCTCCTGAGAACCTCAAGGCCTAGGAAAATGGGAACACAGTCAATGGCTGTGACTGACCACAACCCTGAACACCACCCAACCTGCAAGCCATATAGCCCAATGTCCCGCACCTGTGATGGCATACACCCACCCACAGTGAACATGCACATGGCCATCACAAACAGGTGGCACCAGCTATGCGCACCACCGCCCACACTGCCCACGTCAATCACAGTACAAACTAGGCTGGCAAGTGATGTGGCAACGAGTGCGATGCCAGTTACACAGCTATGTGCCCAGTGCATGCCTGGACCACCAGTGGCGCATACACAGGCGTGCTGTGATACAGCACAGTGATGCATGTCACCTGTGTGCGTATACCATACATGGATACATAGACAGTGTCGGCGAATAAGGGCCTTGTCCACCAGTCTGCCCATTTGAGCTTGTAAGTTCACTCTGTTTTCCTATAAGTCTGTTGCCTCTTACCCTGACCTCCAGAAGTCCTTTATGTCTATCCGTGCATTCTTAAATCCGTGACCAAGTCAGCCCCACCACTTCCTCTGGCAGGGTGTTCCACTTGTCCACCACCCGCTCTGTGAAGAAATCCTTTCTCATGTTTCCTCTGAATCGTCCCCCTCCAACTTCATCCCATGCCCTCTAGTCCTGGAACATCTTTCACGCTTAAAAATAGTGTTTTCCTGCACTCTGTTCCCCCCTGTAAGATATTTGTATGTCCCCATCATATCCCCTTCTCCCTCCTCTCCTCCATGGAGTACATGTTCAGTTCCTTCAACCTGTCGTCATAGGACTTGTGATGCAATCCATGCACCATCCGTGTTGCCCTCCTCTGAACCCTCTCTACCCAGTCCATGTCCATACGTAGGTATGGTCTCCAGAACTGTACACTATACTCCAGGTGGGGTCTCACCAGTGTCTTGTATAGTGGAAGTATGACCTCCCCTGTCCTGCATGGTTGTGTTGTGCATGGCTGGTGGTCTTGCCACCCACCCCAGCATGCAATAGCATCCATGAAGTAATGATACTCACACTCCTCCAGCAGCTGGCTCTGCCGCTGCTGCTGCTGGGGCACAACACCCCCCGGCACCGGGGCCCTGGCACGGTCCATGTCACCGTCGCCCTGCGTCCTCAGATTCCGGCCTGTGGGAGACATATGTTGAGACAAACATCAGTGTGACTCAAAAGCAGAGTGCCCCCTGCCCCAGTGAGAGTGCCTGCCCACACAGCCATAACCATCCATAGCACAGCTACACACACTGACACAGCCAACCGTGTCTGAGCCGGCACCTATGCACAGCCACCCAAGCACACACACACCCCTACAGAGAATATAGGTGCATAGATGGTACACTCACCTGGCCTAGGCACAACGCCCCGCCTGGCACGTGACCGCAGCCGCGACAAAAGTCCTGGCTCCCTCCGGCGGAGGTCACTATACGGGTGCCGGCACTGCTCAGCAGACCGGCCCCGTCCAGTGATCTCCACCAGGTCAGTGGCCACTTGCTGCCACAGCTGAGTCCTGGCACTGGTGAGGGGTGCGTCACCATACAGGCCATCATAGTGTGGCTCAACTAGAGCCACCGGTTGGCTACTTCAATCTGGCTCCAGGACACGCCCTCCTCTAGCCATGGCACCAACTTTACAGCGAGGCAATATGGCACCCGCGCGCCCGTAACCCCGTGGAGTTGTTAGCAATAGACCACAGGCTCCAATCGCTGTTCAAACAGCGCCGTCATATACATGGCGCTGTCACCAGACAGCAATAGGGACGATACATGGCATGCCAACAGCGCCGGGGTCAGAGGGCATACAAAGGTCACGGCAATGACGCAGAGCTACGCTGGCGCCATCGGACATATAGGCATCCTGTGCGACTGCAAGCTGCGCACCAGTGCCACAGTGGACTATCGCAGTAGTGCCACAGCACCATATAGTGCCCAGTGCTGTAGCGCCACTGGCACAATGGTGGCCATGGCTTGAATCGCCTATCATGCTCAGCAGGTCTGCAGCGCGATAGACGCATGCGTAAGCTGTCTGGGCATGCACAATGCAGTGTGGCACACGGCCACAAACCTGCGCCATTGGCTCAGCCGGACCTTCCGTATTGCACAAAGCGCAAATACGCGATATTCAGCCGACATATGCAAATCATGCGATCAGCTATTCAAAGGCGCAGTGGCGCGATTAGCATGACATTAAAGTTGCGCCACACCTCATTTGCATGTGTTGCGCTATAAAATGCGACAGTGGGTTGTGCTGGCCAGAGTTGGTTACTGCAGGTGAGAGGTGAGTTACATGCTGTGTGATGCTCAGGACAATGCTCATGGGCGGAGGATGATAAAGGCTGAGGGGGCTGAGCATGAAAAGGGCACTTAGAAAGGGACAAAGGGCACCCTTTCTATCAGTATCTGCCATGCAGAGAGGAAACATGGGGGGCTTCCGCCCCCCCCGGTCCGGCAACTATGCTCATGGGGAAATGCTGTCGACTGCACAGTGACAGGTGTCACTTCCACCCATACAGATCACCATGACTGACCAAAGCCAAGCTGAGGTGGGCCGGCAGGCGTGGGAGGAGGCCGAACTTCACGCGGCAGTGGCGGAGGCCCTCTTCCAGGCCTACCTGGAGGATGAGCCACTAGTGAGTGTGTGGAGGGGCACCCCTCAGGAGCATGCAGCTGCATGGGAGGGGTAGCTCGGGCCGTCAACCTGCCGGAAGCCACCAGCACTCCATGCAGGAATGCAAGAAGAAGATGGGGACTGACCGCAGGAGGCTGAAGGAGAAGGTGGCAGCCTTCAGGGCGGCACGTGCTGGCACTGGTGGGGGCCCCACCAGTGGTGTTGCAGCTGACCCCTACAGAGGAGACGCTGGTCGCGGCCATGCAGCTGAGTGCCATTGCAGGCATACCAGGCGGAGGATTCCAGACAGGTGGAAGCCCATCACTGCACGGTATGACATGGTGGTGTTGTTGGGGGCTGTTGTTCACATGCACTCACATGTACTCTCTTTCTGTTACAGATCCTGTTCGTCTTCAGGAGACGGTGGTGGTGGTGGGTCCAGACAGTGATGCAGACCTGCTGGACGTGGAGGAGGGACCATCCACCTCCGCCACCAGCCTGCAGGCACTGCAGCAGCATGCATGCTGGGCCAACAACTCCGGTGACAGTGATACGGGTGCAGGGGGTGCACAGCCTCTGTCACAGCAGTCTGGCATGCAAGTATGCCAGCATGCTGTGCCTATGGCAGTGGCATGCACCTGCACCATTGATGATAGCAGGCCTGCAATGGGCAGTGATAGGTGTGTGTCCCATGACGGACACATGGCAGGCCAGCACGTGCCCCTGGGCCTTCCTGGTTCACACCTGTGTACCAGCATGCTGGCACAGTCCCAGGCTGTGCCTGTCAGCACCGTTGGGGCAGCACCGGTGGCTGTGCAGGTGTCTGGCACTGTTGTCAGCATGGAGGTGGACCTGGGGGCTCAGCAGTTGGAGGGGCAGCAGCAGCAGTCGCACACCAGGTCTGGGGGTACAGTGTCAAGCAGTGGCACATGTCCACCGCCCTTTGATCCGCCCATACCTGGTCCTGACGAACAGCGCCCACCCTCAAGGGGTGCTGTGCACCAGGACCGTCCACACCCTGGGGGTCACGATGCCATTGGGGCACAGTACCCATTGGACGCGCACACCCGCCTGCTGCAGGACTCGGTACAGCTGCAGGGGTGGGTTGCAAGGTCCGTGGAGGCACTGTCTGTGTCCGTGGAGTGGCATAGCAGGAGTGTGCTCGGATCGAGCCGAGCTGGTCATATGCGGACGGATGTGACCGCTGCCATTGACAGGCTGACCCAGGCAGTGGTCTCTGTCGCGGACGCATTGGCCACACTGTCAGGTGCCCCTGTACCACACACCCCACACAGTGCGCTCTCCACTCCCCGTTCCCGGCGTCGTGCGACACCAGGCCTGTCGATGCCGGGTTCTGCTGTGGGCATCCCGAGCACCCCTGGTGCAAGTTTGTTTGGCAGGATGCAGACCCTATGCGGGCAAGGTCGGCGTTCGCGCAGTGGGACCCCTGGTGGTGCACCAGCGCCACCCAATGCCCTGCTCCAGCCTGCCAGTGCTGCTGGGCCACGGTGGGGCCGTCACGCATCGTGGTGGCCGTGGGACAGTGCTACCTGACTGAGCTGTCTCCCAGTGCAGGCCCTGTCTGGTGCTGCCCTGTGTGCAATGTGTGTCATGGTGGGCAGTGCACTGCTGGGTGCTCTGCTCACCACGCTGACACACGGACCACCTGCACACTCTCCCAACTGCTGTCCACAGGTGCGTGTGCATGATGATGCCTGCATTGCACTGTACACCAAGGTGCAAGGTTGCCCAGGTCCTGACACATGTACGTGGACAGTCCAGGTGGTGGGGGTGGTTGGTGGTGCTGTGTGTTGGCAATGTCATTTCTGCAGTGCTGTGCTGCTGCCCATGTACGCTGCCTGGTGTGTGTGTGTCCATATGAGTGCTCACCCCTCTCTGATGGTGTGTTGGTATGCCTGGAACCTTCAACTCCCCTGACCTTCATGCACAGTGTGTTCCCCTGTGTGCCTGTGGTTTGCGCATGGACAGTGTTGCCTGCACATGTCCCCTTGACTTACCTGTGTTGGGCGTAGTGCTCTTCTGCAATGGTGTCCCGGTGCAGCTGGGCCTGCGGGTCAGTCGAGGTCCCTCGCGTCCAGGGGGCTGCTCATCACCAACATCACCGGCGCCACTGGCGTCCCCATCACTGTCCCCCTTGGACCTGTCACGGCTATCCCATGGTCTTTGGCCATGTTGTGCAGGATGCAACAGGCCAGGAATATCCCACAGGCCTTTTGGGGGCTGTACTGTAGGGCTCCGCCGGAGGTGTCCAGGCATCAGAAGCGTGCCTTGAGTATCCTAAACACCCACTCTATGATGTTACGTGTTGCGGCATGTGCCTCATTGAAGCATTGCTGCACTGGGGTCGTGGAGGCTGGTACGTTGTGAGCAGCCAGGGACAGAGTGGTATCCGCAGTCACCTGTGTGAGATAGTGGAGATCAGTGTCATGTCAGGTCCATTTGCCCATATCCTTGTGTGCCACTACCATGGCACCTGTGTCATTCCACCCTTGCCCAGAGTTTGCATTCCATACATGTGTACTCACCCACTAGATGACCCGTGGGATGTCCCCCTCTCGAATCGATGGCACAGTGCAGACTGGTGCCATATGAAGGCATCATGTGCTCTGCCAGGGTGTGTGGCACAGGCATTGATAAGCGCCCAGTGGCATCACACACCACCTGGCAGTTGACACTGGAAAACCCTTTCGGTTCCGATATGCCTGGCCGTCGGGGCCGGGTAGACGTCGAAATAGCACATGAGTGCAGTCTATGGCTCTAACCGCCAGGCATACGTGCTACCCTGTGGAACTCTTGCATGTTTGTTGTGCGGCTCTGCCCGGCGGTGCTGGGAAATGGATGTACTCCGCGAGCATGAGGCAGCAGTGCGCTGAGGAATTGGGTGAGGATGCGTGACGTGGCCGACTGTGTAATGCCTGTGGTGTCCCCTGTTGGCCTCTGGAAGGTGCCCGTGGCGAGCAGGCACATGCAGGCTGTCACCTTGGTCTCCACGGACAGAGCGTGACTCCGTCGTGAGGGTGCCTGCATCACATCACTGCACAGCTCACAGAGCCGTCTCAGTATTGCCCTGTTCAGGCGGTACCGGCCCACAATCTCGACGTCTGTGTACAGCTCGAAGCTGATGCGGGCACGATACCACCTGTCGGGGGCATACCGCCGACGGGCCCTCCGCGGCCACGTCCCCCTGCAGCATGGTGTCTCACCCCCCTCATTACAGCTTCCATGTGGAAGCTGGCACTGTCCATCTCCCTGGCTTCTGCTCCCCCCGGCTGCTGTTCCTGTGTTACCCCCGCTGCCCCCACTGCTGCTTCCACTGCACCGGGCACCCCCCACTGGCCTCTCTGTCCTCCTGGACCCACTGTCCCTCTCTGCCCTTCCAGCTCCTGTCTCTCTCTCTCTCTCTCTGTCTCTCTCCCCCAGTTTGTGGCCTGCTAGGGTTCTTGCGTCGCTTCCTTGAGCCTTTTTATTTTGGCTCAATTCCGCTACTGCGCAACTTCCGGCTGAGCCACTCTTGCGCATTGCGCAAGTGTTCGATTATCGCATTGCGCACTTTATGCATGGACCCGCCCCCTTCGGTTGCGCATGCCTTCATTTCCATTGCACTGTTGCTCAGCATGTTTTTGGTGGCGCAACTGGCCCCTTCTGAATATCGCAGAATGGTGCATTTTTGGAGTTGCGCATGCGCAACCCTGTTGCGCATGGCGCAACCCTTTTGAATATCTGGGCCATGTATTTCTGTTTTCAGTAAAGGGCTGATTACATGGCTCAATCTGAATGCATAGCACCTGCAGAAAAAAGTTCCTTGGTTTTATCTGCAAATTGATTTCCAGAAAGATGTAGACTGTGGGGACACCCACAGGAAATCTGTAGTTTAACAGAATTGTTACCACTAACAGCACCACCTGGTACATTTAAGAACCGGATCATGGGGATCAATTAAATATGAAATCCTCATGCTTCAATAGGTACTTAATGCATCATTTACATTTTGATAGGTACCGCCTGACACACCGCTTGGAATGCCGCAGACACCGCGGTACACTGAGGTACCGAGCAAGTTATCTATAACTACCGCTATAAGTAAGGAACAAAAGAGAGACCTAGACAGACAAACCTGAGAGTTTAGCAAGGTACAGAAAAAAAGCCAGGGAAAAATGTGTGTGAGTATCATATACCAGTAGATGTGACCATCCTCTAGTCAGCCGAAATCCATACTCACTGGCAGAGAGGCTAAAGTTTGCATTCTCTGAGGAGAGTTGATAGATGAAGTAGGCAGGGAGATTGAGTCATGTAATGAATGGTGCTCTCTAGTTGTTATAGAGCTTAAGAGGATGGCCAAATCAGATTGTGAATCCTTTTCAAAAATGAATATGACTTTGAATTTCGATAGCTATCCAAAGCCTTGCATTGATGATCAGCTTGACCAGCAAGGGAGAACCAAGTATACACTATATCAGCCATTGATTTAACAAAGAGTTCTGGCAAATCCCTCTTAACCACACATCCTGTGAGAAGATAACTTTTTCCACTACACATGGGTTATACCACTTTACCACAAAGCCATTTGGACTTCATGGGGCATTGGCCAACTTCCAGTGAATGATGGACTTGTTGCTGAGTCAGCATGGAGACTATAGTGCTGCATATTTAGATTATATTGTTGTCTTTAGTGGAGTTTGGGAAAGTCACCTGAAGCCTCTCCGGGCAGTCTTTCTGTGTTGGGTCAAGCAGGCCTGACAGTGACCCCTGAATTCCCTGGGGATGTTAGAAATCAGGTACCTTGGGTCTGTCCTTTAAAACAGGCACACCAAGCCTGAGGTCTTAATAGTGCAGGGAGTAGTAGATTGTGGGGTACCCAGAACTCAGAACCAGGTTAGATCTTTGCTGGGATTAGTAGGTTACTGCTGCTAGTTGGTGCCCTGGTTTTCAGAACTGGCAATCCCACTTACAAAATTGCTGAGAAAAAATCTACCCAATCAGGTACTGTAGTTTGGACAGAGGAATGTGATCAAGCTTTTTAGTCCACTAAAACATAACTGTGTTCCTATCCGGTACAGAAAAGTCTTACTTTGCACAGGAATTCTTTGTTTGAAGCTGACACGTCAGAAGTGGGCCTGACAGCAGTTCTTAGCCAGGGTTGGGAGAAGTTACTTCTCCAAGAAAAAAATACTATACAATGGCAATAAATTTTCTTTACCTTTGATTTTTCAGCAGCCACCTTGTACAGTGATGTTATGCCAGCACATCACTGTATCAAGATACAGCACATAAATGAACTAATGGCACAAGAAATCATGCAGACTCTCACCATGTCACAGAGAATCACCACCCCCACCCCAAACCTGACTTTACCCTTTTAAGACTCTAACTTGCTTTTTCACCCAAATCAAAAAATTAAACTGAAGTTGTCATTCCGATTGGCTTCACGGTCCCCACTGGGCAGAACAGAAATGGTGCATGCAGTTTTCAACAGAGAAAAAAAATTCAGTGTAAGTCGTCAGATTGATACGCTTCACACAGAACTAGAATCTTTCTCTGTATCTGTGGTTGTGAAGCTGATCACTGTGATGGCTTTCACTCAAGATATTTTTTTCATCTCTTATGTTAAAAGCACTCCCCAAGCTGCAGCTAGCATGCTAAGTTTGTCTACACTCCACTTACTGCTTGACTCCACTCAGACCAAATATAAGTGGGAGGGAGCCAGACGAATACAGCAGTGGGAAACTACATGGGCAAGGACAGAGAAAATCAGAGAGATGGCGAGAAAGAGAGAACCATAAAAAGAGAATGAGAGACAGAGAGATTGGTCAGGAGGACAGGAAGAAACAGAGAGACAGACAAATGCAGCATCGCTTACTGGCCAAAAGAGGAAGAGAAGAACTTTTTTTAAACTGTATACTTAACCATGCCAAAAAAGCAGAAAACATTTTTAAAAAAATGTATGTTTCAATCTTTTTTTTTTACTTTTAGTATAAGTGAGGTAGGGTGTGTGTTATGTGTGGGTACTGTCACTTTTCAGGTGATCAACATACTTGGCCTGCAGGCTCATTCCCAACCTCTGAAGGCGTGATTCTACCCAGCATGACATACACCCTTGTCATGCATTATTGCTTAATTCAACTACTGAAAAAGAGTGCCTGGCAGTAAAGTGGGCCAGTGAAGCACTAAGGTATTATTTACTGGGAAATTAATTCATCCCAGTAATAGATCATAATCCTTTAGTCTGATCAAACTAGATGAAGGGTAAAAAACAGAATAATACATGGGGTGGTGTATATAATGAGAATTTTACACACACCCAAGATGTTGGATACTACATAAACCCTGACGGTGAAGCTCGGTGGGTTTATTTAAGCATTCAACACTGAGGGTGTGTGTAAAATTTGAGTTTTACACACCACCAGGTCTTATTTTATATAACATGCTTGGGAGCATTTTCTCATCTGTTTCATTTAAATTAACCAAAAAAAAAAAAAAACACTGTGGCTAGTAGTTGGGCTTGCCGTTCATAACATTAAAGCAACACTGATAGTGCTGTTTAAAATCCCCTCACAAGTTTTCATTACCTGTGATCACTAACATCCCCCCCATCCTCTCTCTCTCTCTCTCTCTCTCTCTGTATGTAGGCAAACTGTAGCAGTACCAGTAGGTCAGCTGTAGTCGGGATGAAGTGATGTTTTTACATTCTCTCTTTTTTTTTTTATCTCAATGAGGGAAAAGCACGAAGTGCAGCCAGGAACAAAATTGAAAGTGGGTTACCTGTATTGTGAGGTAATAAAGTACTGTTGGTGATGTCTCTGTGACCCATAGCATTGGCTGTGATGTGTCTGGTAGCAGTGTGGGCATGTGTAGAACAAGGTAAACCTGGCATGTGTTCGCCATTATAACCAGCTGGTTATAATGGTGAATTATAACCATGTTTCCCTAATGGAGAAACCGGTCCCAGTTATTATAATACAACTGTAGGTTGGCACCTGACTTTGCAATATTTTAGGTTTTGGTGATACACAAGCCTGGTAGCCAATAGAAATGCAGATTTCATGTTCTGTTACAGAGCAGGGATGGAACAGGAGGTAGAGAGATCTTCCACTGGGGGAACCCATAGTTTGGATTTCAGGAAAGGGTATCCCTCTTAGATGGGGAGTATGTGAGAAGTTCCCTTGAAAACCCTCTCCCTGTATTTTTTTTTTTAGGTACAGTGATGGTTAAGTTTTGGTGGAAATCTGAACTTTTCTGAAAAGGCCCTCCCTGTCAGCTTAGGTCAAAACAATAAAATAAGAAAATCAAAGGTACTTACCTTTCGGGCTGGGTTCTTGGTGGCTATTACAGCTGGCAGATAGAGTCCGGGGTCCTGAGGCACCTTCTGCACAGAATCTCTTGTGCTTCAAAGGTGTTGCAGCATCAGCAATACACCATCTGGTTATTGGCAACTTACTATCTGATAGCGAGAAAGCCATGTAACAACCAGATGTCAATTTAAAATCCCTCTTTCAGCAGTTTGGAAAACTAAAAATAATGGAAATAAACATTTTTTACAAGAAATACTTCTTGCAGACGTACAAAGCTAACAGTACTCCACTGTCTTCATTTTGACAAGATCCCCATGGGAAGATTTTTTCAGGACTTGTAAAAAATGCTAGGAAGAGACGTATGCAACTGTCTCGTCAACTCTAATAGATAATTTAATTGATCAGGTAAAGAACACTACTCAGAGTACACAAGAAACAGAAGAGTTAAAAACTCAGCTGGTTATCCACAGATATACATTCAATTTTGCAAACTTCAAAATGAATCTACATAAGAAAATTGTCAAGCACAAGAAAGAAGTACCAGACAGAAAAATAAACCTTCAATGGAACACCAATCACAAAAGTAATCAGCTCGTTATTTGGGAGAGACTGTTGAGATCCTTAAACCAAATCAGAAACAGAGACAGATCTCAGTCACAGAGAGGAGAGAGGCAGACATCACACAGATCCCAATCCAGGGGTAGATGTGCTAAGAATAATAATCCCACAAATAACAGTTTAGCCTCTAGATCAGTTTCTTTTTGGACCACAGCCAATCAGAGACTGGGAAAAAAGTGGAACCAACCCAAAACCACAAAAATAAGTGGAAGACAAGAAGGTGGTAAAGAGGACATGGTAGGTGAGGACTTTATGGAACTATACCACTGAGGAATCATGCTCTGAGGTAATTTATTAAGTACATCTCTCACCAAGTACCAGGTCAGTGCTCTGAGCAAAGGTAAGGCATGTTTATTTATACAGCACCCAATTCATACGGCCCTATGTGCCTTACAATGTAGGATTACAGTAAAATAAAATGACAAGAGCAGCATAAATAATACAGCTATAAATACAGCTGATCATTTTCAAGCATTTTCAGGAAAGGCCAATGTAAAGAGGTGTAAAGAGCATTTTTTTAGAAGTCCACCGAGAAGGCATTCCAAATCCTCACAGGCAAACTGTTCCATAGCAAGGGGCCAGCCATCTCAAAAGATCTATCCCTAGAGATCTTCAACCTCAATCCAGGAATAGCCAGCAGTCCCACTTCAGCAAACATGACTGGACGGGAGGGTGCATACGTGGTCAGGAGAACTTTCAGACAGCAAGGGCCCAAACAATGCAGGGCCTTGTAAACTACCAATCCAATCTTGGAACTGATATGCCACTGATATGTCACTGAATAGGCAGCCAGTGCAGTTCACAGAGCACTGGCAAGACAAGCTTAGACAGAGAGGTGCCAGATATCAGCTGGGCAGCCGCATTTTGGACCAGCTACAGGTGACATGTCAGATTCCCAGATAACACTAGGTACAAAGCATTGTAATAATCCAAACTCAAGGTAACAAAGGTTTGTGTGATCATACTCAAGTCCCCTGGGTGCAAACAGACCTTAATCCGGCAAAAGGTTTGTTCTTTATTCTGGACCCTAAGACTAGTATATTTCAGAGTTATAATGATCTCTACAAGTTCTTTTTTCAGAACATTAAATCTTAAGTTTTGGGCAGTAATTCAAACAACATAGGTTCTCTTAATGCAGAAATACATCTTGATTTACAAGGGCATCTGGACTTACTAGAAGAAGGGGACATAGCACCACAGAGTGATGTTTATGATTCTGAACCCCATTTGAATCCTGCATTTACTGAACCTAGTACCAGTATGTTACCAACCTCAGTGAGCCTGAGATACACCACTTTCAAGCCTCCATCCTGATTCCTTCTGAATGCATCAGTGTTGCCAGTCCTGCAAATACACCAGTGCTTGATACTTAATGAAGTTGAGAAATTATTCCAGTCCAATTTTGTTACCATCAGCCCAATATCACGGCTCTAGAAAATCAGGCTCCAAAGGAATTGATGGACATGTCTTCTATAGAAGTCAAACACATGGACAAAAGCAGAAAAATCATAGTGATGCATAAGGACAAAAACAAAGTCTACCATCAACTAAATGATGCTTCAAGCTACAATATTTTACTGACAGACACAACTAGAACTTTCAAGATTAATCAATTTCTTGCAGACTCACTCTTGTTGAGCAGTAAGAAAAAATTACTCACCTCAGTAATTGCTTCTTCTAATGGAGTCTTGCTGTATTCTGACTATTGCAGTTAGCCCCAGCACTCAAACTGCCCCGGAGAGAAGAGGGTTAATTTTCTATGCAGAGCATAGAACGTTGAGCTCGACCTCGGTTCAAACCTCTGTCTGCTGCACTTCAAAGCACAACCGTCAGATTCTTACGAGCTAATACTAACTACTATGTGGAAATTGTAACATTTTTACTAGCCAAATGGCAACCAAATATTTTGGATCCCCAAAAGACTCAAGTCAAGAAATCCAAAATCAAAAACCAGGTAGTGAACAACTTAAGACTGTTAAATTAATAATATAACCCACTCCCCCTCTCTAAAAGGAGGGAGTGCCCAAATGCACCCTGGGGTGCAACACTGCATCTGCCAGCCCACTTTCCAAAAACAGGTTCTGAGAGGGGAGGCAGGAAGGGAGGTCAGAATACAGCAAGACTCCATTAGAAGAAACATAATTACTAAGGTGAGTAATTGTTTCTTCAAACCACATGAAGTCTTGCTGTATTCTGACTATTGTAGACTACCAAGCAGTACCTCCATGGAGGAGGGAATCGAACTTACCTTGGGAATAGGCTCTGCAGAACTGCTGTACCAAACCGAGCATCACTCCTAGCCTGGATGTCCAGGGAGTAATATTTGGTAAATGTATGGTTTTCCAGGTGGCAGCTTTACATATCTCTAGCAAAGGAATATCCCTGGCCACAGCCAGGGAAGCAGCTGTACCTCTAGTCGAATGAGCCCTCAGACCTGAGGGAGGTATTTTGTCTAGCTTCTCATAGCAGAATTGAATACAAGAGACAATCCACCTGGCAATAGTTCTCTTAGTGGCAGGTTTGCCCTTCCCCACTTCCCCATAAGTGAAAAACAACTGGAGGGAGTCAAACCTATGAGCCTTAGTATGCTCAATGTAGTAACGAAGGGCTCTTTTAACATCCAAACTGTGTAAACTTTTTTCTCCTGAAGAAGAATGATCAGTGAAGAACACAGGGAGAGACATAGATTGGTTCAGATGAAAATCTGAAACCACTTTAGGTAAAAACCTCTGGTTAGTTCTAAGGACCACCTTATCTCTATAGAATGAGATAAAATCAGGCTCCACTGACAGAGCTTGCAATTCACTGAAACGCCTGGCAGAGGTAATACCTACCAGGAACATAGTTTTCCAAGTCAAGTACTTAAGCTCTGCTGAAGACAAAGGCTCAAAAGGGGGTTGCATAAACTGAGCATTGCAAACATTAAAATCCCAAGCAGGGGTAGGATCCCTAAAGGGGGATTGGTATGAAGCAATCCCTTGAAAAATTTACAGAATACAGGGCGAGATGACAGTGAGGAAGCCTTTCCGCCTGACAGAAAAGCAGAAACAGCTGACAAATGTACTTTGAGAGTAGCTGTTCTGAGGCCTAGGCCATTAAGATGAACCATATAATCCAGAACTGTAAACAGTTCAGCAGTGTCTGGGGATATATGCTTCTTGGAACACCAAATGCTGAATCTTTTCCATTTGGAGTTATAAGTTTTTCTGGTTTCGAGAGGCTTTCAGAATATCCAGAACCCCTTGGGACAAATGCAAATCTGCATACTCTAACTCTTCAAGAGCCATGCCTTGAGATTGAAAGACTGAAGATTGGGGTATCAAATCCTCCCCTGAGAAGAGGTTAACAGATTGTAATTCCTGGAAAGAGACAGGGGAAGATGGACTGCTAGGGACAGCAACAGGGGGTACCAAGTCTGTCTGGCCCAGTCTGGAGCAATCAGAATCACTTTGCAGGGTTGTGACCTTATCTTGACCAGAACCCTGAACAGTAGAGGAAAAGGAGGGAAGGCATATAGAAATGTCCCTTCCCAGTTCAAGATCAGAGCATCCAGAGAGACTGAGCCCAAGACTGGGGGTCTGCAACAAAACAGAGGAAGTTGGTGATTGTCTGGGGCTGCAAAGAAATCTATTACTGGAGTGCCCCACCTAGAAAAAAACACTTTCAGCACCGGAGGATCCAGGGACCATTCGTGATGGCCCTGGGAGATCCTGTTCAATGCATCTGCTAGCACATTGTCCTTCCCTGGAAGGTGGACTGCTATCAGAGAGGTCTGCAGAGAATAAGCTAGGGACCACAATTTCATGGCTTCCATGCACAAGGCCATGGACCAAGTGCCTCCCTGCTTGTTGATGTACCACATGGTGGTGGTGTTGTCTGTCCTGACCTGAACCACCTTGTTCTGCACTGACTGAGAGAAAGCTTGCAAGGCCAGAAAGACTGCCCTGAGTTCCAAGAGATTGATATGAAGAAGGAATTCCTGAGGGGACCACAGTCCCTGGGCTGTGAGAGCACTCAGATGGGCTCCCCACCCCAATAGAGAAGCATCCGTGGTTAAGACCACAGAGTGAGACTGAGTGACGAATGGGACTCCTTGTCTGAGGTTGCCCTGATCCTGCCACCATTGGAGAGCCTGGATAAGAGTCTGAGTCACTGGAACTAGTTTGGTTAGATAATCTTTCTTCTGACACCAAAAGGCCCTCAGGTGAAACTGAATGTCCCTCATCTGAAATCTGGCCCCTTGGACAACTGCTGCAGAAGCTGCCATGTGGCCCAGAAGCTGAAGGAAGTGCCTTGCTGGCCGAGAGACCAGAAGGTGGAATGAAGAAGCCAGCTCTACAATAGCCCTTGCCCTTTCCAGGGGAAGAAAGAAAAAATTACTCACCTTAATAATTATGTTTCTTCTATTGGAGTCTTGCTATATTCTGACAAGTGCAGTTAGCCCCAGCCTTTAAACTGCCCTGGAGAACAAAGGGTTAACCTTTCTATGCAGAACATAGAATGCTGAGCTTGAGCTCGGTTGATGTCTCTGTCTGTTTCCCTTTGAAAGCTAACCATCAGATTCTTACGAGCAACACTCTAATAGTATTCTATGAGGAAATTGTAAAAACAAAATTTTTAATAGCCAACGGGCAACAAAAAGTTTTGGACTACCAAAAGAAGACTCAAGTCAGGAAACCTAGAACTCAAAACAAACAGGAATATAACAAAATAAAGACCCATACAAGAAGAGGGTGTAAAAAGAGCACCCCTGAGGTGCAACACTGCACCTGCCCACCCACTTCCAAAACCAGGTTCTGAGAGGGGAGGCAGAGAAGGAGGTCAGAATACAGCAAGACTCCAATAGAAGAAACATAATTACTAAGGTGAGTAATTTTTTCTTCTAACAACTTGAAGTCTTGCTGTACTCTGACAAGTGCAGACTACCAAGCAGTACCTCCATGGAGGAGGGACAGAACCTACTTTGGGAATAGGCTCTGAAGTACTGCTGTGCCAAACCGAACATCACTCCTAGCCTGGATATCCAGAGAGTAATGCTTGGTAAAGGTATGGACTGTTTTCCAGGTGGCTGCTTGACAAATTTCTAAGGGAGGGATATCCCTGGCAGCAGCTAGGGAAGCAACTGTACCTCTTGTGGAATTAGCCCTCAGGCCTGAGGTGGAGTTTTTCCCAGTTTTTCATAGCAGAATTGTATACAAGACACAATCCACTTGGCAATAGATCTCTTGGTGGCAGGTTTGCCCTTTCCTACTTCTCCATAAGTGAGGAACAACTGGAGGAATTCATACCTGTGACCCTTGGTATGCTCTATGTAGTAACTAAGGGCTCTTTTAACATCTAAACTGTGTAGCCTCCTCTCTCCTGAGGAAGAATGATCAGTGAAGAAAACAGGAAGAGACAGACTGGTTTAAATGGAAGTCTGAAACCACTTTGGGCAAGAACCTTCTATTGGTTCTAAGGACCACGTTATCCCTGTGAAAAGAGATAAAATCAGGTTCCACTGACAGGGCTTGCAATTCACTAATACATCTGGCAGAGGTAGTGGCTACCAAAAACACAGTTTTCCAAGTCAAGTACTTAAGCTATGCTGAGGACATAGGCTCAAAAGGGGGTTGCATAAATTCAGCAATGCAAACATTCAAATCCCAGGCAGGGGCAGGGTCTCTAAAAGGAGGATTGGTGTGAAGCAATCCTTTAAAAAATTTACAAAACACAGGATGAGAAGATAGTGAGGAAGACTTCCCCACAGACAGAAATGCAGAAATTCTGGTCTGAGGCCTAGGTCATTAAGATGGACCATATAATCCTGAACCGTAGGCAATTCAGCAGTATTTGGAGAAATATGCTTCTTAGAACACCAAATGCTGAATCTCTTCCATTTGGAGTTCTAAGTCTTTCTGGTGGAGGGCTTTCGAGAAGCTTTGAGAATATCCAGAATCCCTTGGGAAAGATGCAGATCTTCAAACTCTAACTCTTCAAGAGCCATGCCTTGAGATTGAGAGACTGAAGATTGGGGTACTAAATCCTCCCCTGAGAGGATGTTAACAGGTTGTAATTCCTGGGAAGAGACAGGGGGAAATGGACTGCTAGGGACAGCAACAGAGGGTACCAGGGCTGTCTGGCCTAATCTGGAGCAATCAGAATCACTTTGCAAGGTTGAGACCTTATTTTGACTAAAACTTTGAAAAGGAGTGGGAAGGGAGGGAAGGCATACAGAAACTTCCCTTCCCAATTCAGAATCAGGGCGTTCAGGGGGACTGAGCCCAAGACTGGAGGTCTGCAACAAAAGAGGGGGAGTTGGTGATTATTTGGGGCTGCAAAGAGATCTATCTTGATTGTTCGGGTTGAGACCTAGGGTTTGAAAGGATATTTTTGCAACATTTTAAAAGTGTCCTGCTGGCTGAGAAGTTAAGTTTTCATCCCTGGTTTCACTGAAAGATTTTGTGTATTGAAATCAGACATAGTAGACTCCCTGCATTGAAAGGCCTGCTTACATCACAGGTGTCACTAGTCAATCAATTGGCTCTGGGTGGGGTTTCATCACTGCTGTCTTAGGCATCCTTCACAGTTAGAAGTCAGTCAGTTTGACTTTGATTTGTCTGTGGAAGCCGAGAACCCTGCTACACTGCAAAGAACAAACTATAACTCCATTTAGGACCTGGAAATCTGGTGAGGCATATTACTTGTAAAGAAAGGGAGCTACGCTTTCTACAAAAAGTTTCATTTTTTTTCCTTGTTGGCATTAAGCAGAGAATTGCAGGATTCCATTAAAAGTGTAGTAATTTTATAGCCAGAGGGAGTGAGATACAACTGAATTTGCTTGATTGTTGGGGTTGAGACCTAGGATTTGGAAGGATATTTTTGCAACATTTTAAAAGTATCCTGCTGGCTGAGGAGTGAGTTAATTTTTATCCCTGGACTCAGTAGAGTGATTTGTGCAGGAGACGTGGTCTAGTAAATTGTGGTGTTAGTTGAAGTACTATAAAGGGCAATACTCACCAGGGTGGTGGAGCAGTTGTGTATTTGATTGTTTCTAACAGTCACCAGTGGCTGTGGACTACCCACCCACCCTAACCCACACCCGCCACACCCCAGGCATGGCATTTCCTTTATAGCCACAGTTCTGACATCACTTCCTCAACAGGTCTTGGGGCAGAACTATCATATCCTTAATAACCCTGCACAGTGCAAAAATTGTAGGTACACACCACAAATAATAAAGACATATATATATATATATATATATATATACACACTGTATGTGTGTGTGTGTTATATATATATATATATATATATATATATATATATATATATTTTAGTATATTATAAGGAGAGAGGACATGTGGGTGGTGCAATGCACTGGTTGTGGGGCAGCAGTTTTCCAGGAGACATTCTGGAAACTGCATTGCTGTCTATTTGCAGGCAACTGTCAGCTCTGAGGAGGAGGTTGCCCACCTCCCAGGCTGAACTAGCAAGGACTAAGAGGCCTCCCTTCCAAAGAGCGCCACTGCCACAACCACTGCCTCAGAGGTTGCCAAGTATGAAGAGCAGTTGGACCACAGTGGGTTCTGGGAGGTGCGGGTGGTGGACCAGAGGCGAAGCCCCCTAGTTGTATCTCTACACAAATCATATGCCATTCTGGCAGAGCAAGGTTCCTCTATGATGGTACCCTCAGATGAGACCCAGAAGAAAGCTGAGGACATCCACAAGGGAGACCCACAAAAGGGTGGCAAGGGACACCACAGGGGAAGGAAACAGCTTCTGATAGGGGACTCTATTGTTAGGGGGTAAACCTGGGAAAGGGAGAGGAGAAGGAAGTAAGGTGTCTGCCTGGTGCCATGGCTTGGAGGGACAGGAAGCGAATCCTCAGGATTGCAGAAGCAGCATCACAGGAGAGGGAACTAGATATCATAGTCCACCTTGGAACAAATGACCTAGCTAGGCATGGGATCAGTGCAGTGCAGAATGAATCTGTGGAGTTGGGGAGGGGCCTCAGACGGGTAGCAAGACAGTAACCTTCTCAGAGGTGCTACCAGTCCATGGCAGGAGTGAGGCTAGGGTACTGCACACCATGCAGTTTAATGAATGGTTGCAAAACTGGTACAGAGCATAGGGCTTTGGCTCATTGGGGACTGGGGGCACCTGGAGAGATACAGGTCTATTTTGGCATGATGGTCTGCATCTGTCCACGACTGGAACCAAGCTCCTAGGTGATAGGTTTAAATGCTTCCTTGGCAAGCTTTTAAACTAGCCAAGGGGGGAGGCGCTGATAAAAGGCAGGAAATTTCAAGCCTCCCCCCACAAAACATGGCAGGTAGGAAGGTAAACACTGAGGTACAGAGCTCAACACAGGCAGGACAGTGGTAAATGGAAAAATAGACAAGGACAGTAAGAGCAGGGATGGGGGGAAAAAAGGATAAAGCCAACATTAAATGGAGGGCAATGAGTACCAATGCCCGTAGTCAGGAAAACAAGCTTCCTGAGCTAGTAGCTCTGATGGAAGATGAACAGTTGGATATTGTGGCAGTCATGGAAACATGGTACACCGAGAACCATGACTGGGATGTCAACATACCAGGGTACACAATCTACAGAAGGGACAGGGAAGGTAAAAGAGAAGGTGGAGTAGCTCTACACATAAGGGAAGGGATCAAAGCTACAGAAATAAAAAGTAAAGGGGGAGGACAAGAGGCACTCTGGGTCACCTTGGAGACAGGGAATGACGTCACAATCCGCACAGGGGTTGTATACAGACCCCCGTCTCAAGGGAAGGAAATGGACAACGAAATGATAGAGGACATTCTCAAAATGGCTGAAAAAGGGGAGATACTGTTGATGGGGGACCTGAATATGCCAGATGTTAACTGGATAACAGGTACTGCAGCCACATCCAAGAGCAGGGTCATTCTCGATGCCCTGCAGGGGGCAGGCTTTAGACAGCTTGTGTTGGAACCCACTCGGGAGGGAGCAATATTAGACCTGGTACTCTCAAATGGAGAGAGGATCACAAATTTAGAAGTCAGTAGACATCTGGGAACAAGCGACCACTGCACAGTGTGCTTCACAATGAGCACAACCATGGAGATAAGCCATACAAAAACAAGGATACTGGACTTTAGAAGAGCTGACTTTGGCAAAATGGGTGAATACCTGAAAAATGCACTAGCAAATGACCAAAAAGGAGGGGTGGAAGAACAATGGAGAAAAATCAAAACTGCCATCATAGAGGCAACAAGCCTTTGTGTGAAGCAAATAAAGAAAACAAAGCGGAGTAAAAAACCACTATGGTTTTCAAACGAGGTGGCAGGGAAGGTTAAGGAGAAAAAGGCTGCATTCAAAAAGTATAAGGAATCACAGAAGGAGCATGACAGGGAACTGTATCAATTAAAGCAGAAAGAAGTGGGGAAGGCAGTCAGACTAGCAAAGGCCCAAACCGAAGAAAAAATAGCCAACTCAGTTAAGAAGGGGGATAAAACCTTTTATAGGTACATTAGGGAGCACAGAAAGGTTAAGGGAGGGATAGTGAAGATTAATAAAGGAGAGGGGAGGTGGGCAGAGGGAGAAAGCTAAAAGGCAGAGATACTGAATGAATACTTTTGCTCAGTATTCACAAAAGAAGATGAGGAGGAGTTACTTAAACCAGACAATAGAAGCACTCTGGGTAGGGGGTTGACACCAGTCCATTCACAGAAGAAAGAGTCCTGAAAGAACTCCTAAAACTCAAGGTGGACAAAGCAATGGGGCCTGACGAGTTCACCCCAGAATCCTAAAAGAACTAAGGAGGACCTAGTGACACCACTGACCATGCTTTTAACAGATCATGGCAGGATGGGGTGGTACCTGAGGACTGGAGGAGGGCAGATGTGATTCCCCTTCACAAAAGTGGGAGCAAGGCAGAAGCGGAAAACTACAGACCTGTAAGTTTGACCTCAGTGGTAGGGAAAATGATGGAATCACTTCTGAAAGAAAGAATTGTTGAGTACCTAGAGGCCAGCAGGGCACAAGACCCAAAGCAGCATGGATTTACAGCAGGAAGGTCATGTCAGATGAATCTAATTGATTTCTTCGACTGGGTGACCAAAATAATAGACCAGGGAGGGGCTGTGGATATGGCCTACCTAGACTTTAGCAAGGCATTTGACACAGTCCCGCACAAAAGATTAATAATCAAGTTAGCTAGCCTGGGAGTGGGTCCCAGTGTGGTAGCCTAGGTAGCAAACTGGCTGCACAACAGGACACAGAAGGTAATAGTGAATGGAATGCATTCCAAAGAAAGGGGGGTTACTAGTGGAGTACCTCAGGGCTCAATACTGGGTCCAGTCCTCTTTAACATTTTTATAGGTGACATTGCAGAGGGTCTGGAGGGAAAGGTATGCCTCTTTTCAGATGACACAAAGATCTGTAACAGAGTTGATACACAAGGTGGGGTAGAAAAGATGAGAAGGGACTTGGCAAGGTTGGAGGAATGGTCAGACATGTGGCAACTTAGATTCAATACAAAGAAGTGCAAAGTAATGCACCTGGGAAACAAAAACCCAGGAGAAGAGTACACAATAGCAGGGGAGGTACTAACAACAACAAAAATGGAAAGGGACCTGGGGGTAGTCATATCAGATGACCTAAAGGTGGGTAAGCAATGTGAAAAGTCAGTAAGGAGAGCCAGGGGGATACTGGGATGCATAGGAAGGGGCATCACAAGTAGAAAAAGGGAAGTGGTTATCCCTCTATACAGACAGTTGGTGAGACCCCATCTGAGTACTGCGTGCAGTTTGAGAGACCTCATCTACGCAAGGACATAGACAGGATGGAAGCAGTCCAGAGGAGGGAAACTAAAATGGTGCAGGGTCTGCAGCAGAAGCCATATGAAGAGAGACTGAGAGAGCTTAATATGTATACTCTTGATGAAAGGAGGGACAGGGGGGACATGATAGAAACGTTCAAGTACCTCAAGGGAATCAACAAAGTCCAGGAGGGTAGCAACTTTCAGAAAAAGAGATGTGTAAGAATAAGGGGGCACAATTTAAAGACAGAGGGTGGACGGCTCAGGGGTAATGTGAGGAAATTTTTTTTCACAGAGAGAGTGGTGGATACATGGAACAGCCTTCCTGAGGAGGTCGTTGGGTCTAAAACAGTGGGGGAATTCAAACATGCATGGGACAGACACAAGGCAATTATAGTTGGGGGTTGCAGGAAGTAGGCTGTTGGTTAACTAGAATCTGCAGCTTATTCAGTAGGTAGGAAAATGGGCAGACTGGGTGGGCCAAGTGGTCCTTATCTGCCGTCAAAGTCTATGTTTCTATGTTTATCTCTGGAGTGCCTCACCTAGAAAAAATCACTTTCAACACCTGAGGGTCTAGGGACCATTCGTGATGGCCCTGAGAGATCCCGCTCAGTGCATCTGTTAGCACATTGTCCTTCCTTGGAAGGTGAACTGCCACCAGTGAGGTTTGCAGGGAATAAGCCAGGGACCACAATTTCTTGGTTTCTGTGCACAAGGCTGTGGACCAAGTGCCTCCCTGCTTGTTGATGTACCACATGGTGGTGGTGTTGTCCGTTCTGACCTGAACCACCTTGTTCTGTACCGACTGAGAGAAAGCGTTCAGGGCCACAAAAACTGCCCTGAGTTCTAGGAGACTGATATGGAGAAGGGACTCTTGGGGGGACCACAGCCCCTGGGCAGTGAGGGCCCCCAGATGGGCTCCCCAGCCAGAAGAGAAACGTCTGTGGTAAGGACCACTGAACAAGGCTGAGTGGCAAAAGGAACACCTTGTCTTAAATTGTCCTGATCCTGCCACTATTGGAGGGCTTGTATCAAGGTCAGAGTCACTGGGATCAGTTTGGTAAGGGAATCTTTCCTCTGAGACCAAAAAGCTCTCAGATGGAACTGAATATCCCTCATCTGGAATCTTGCCCCTTGGACCACTGCTGTTGATGCTGCCATGTGGCCCAAGAGCTGGAGGAAATGCCTTGCTGGTCGAGATACCCGAAGGCTGAAGGAAGAGGCTAGTACCATTAGAACCTTTGCCCTTTCTAGGGGAAGAAAGGCTCTTGCTCTGATTGCGTCCAGTTCTGCCCCTATAAAGGTAAGAAGCTGGACTGGTTCGAGAACCGACTTGGGAAGGCTGAGAAGAAATCCTAGAGAAGTGAGCACTTGCTGGGTCACTTGCAGGTGAGACTTGACTTGGTCTGGAGATTGGCCCACTATTAGCCAATCGTCCAGATATGGAAACATGGAAATCTTTTGCCTTCTTAGAAAGGCAACTACTACTGCCAGGCACTTTGTGAAAAACCTTGGGGCTGAGGTTAGACCAAAGGGCATTGCTGTGAACTGATAGTGGCCTGAGGGCAACTCGAACCTGAGGTACTTTCTGCGGGAGCACTTGATGGAAATGTGAAAGTAGGCATCTTTGAGGTCCAGGGACGCTAACCAGTCTCCTGGCCTTAGAGAGGGAAGGATTATTCCCACAGTTACCATCTTGAACTTTGGTTTTAAAAGATGTTTGTTTAGATATCTTAGGTCTAGGATGGGTCGCCACTCCCCTGTCTTTTTTGGGGTCAGGAAGTACCTGGAGTACAGCCCTTTGCCCCAGGGTAGGGTAGGTACTCTCTCTATGGCTCTTAAGGCCAGAAGAAAAGAAACCTCTGCCTCTAGGGCAAGGGTTTCTGAGAGATTTACAGATGGAAAAGATCTGGCTCTCATCTTTGGAAATTTTCTGAAGCTGAGAACCAGTACCTGGCTTACTACTTCCAGGACCCACTTGTCTGATGTAACAGACATCCAGTCCTGGACAAAGTAAGCCAGCCTGCCCCCCTACTGGAATAGGAGAGTCAACCCGGCCAGGCCCATCAGGGAGTTTACTTGGCAGGGGCCTTAGGTTGAGGAGTGGATGCAGCCCTGCTCATCCCTCTTCTGCCTTTCCTTCTGAAGAACTCCCTCTGTGAAAAGGAAGAAGAGGCCTGTGCTTGGTAAAAAGGCCTTTGAAAAGGCCTGGCCCTGCCCCTAGACTGCTGCCTTTTGAGGAGCTGCCTGCCTCTCCTTGGCCTGAGCGTTCCTGTAGGTGGTCCTGTACTCATCCATTTTCTTCATGTAATTCTCTGTCTGCTCCCCAAAGAATTACCCACTACAGGAAAATCCATGACCTTAGCTTGGGTATCCTGTGAGAGGCTAGTACATCTGAGCCAAGCCACTCTCTGAAGAGCCACAGATGTAGCCATGACTCTTGATGACACATCACTGGAGTCCACAGCAGCATGAAACTGAACTTTAGATGCCTCAATCCCATATGCAGCCACTGCCTCCAGCTCCTTGGCTAGCTGGGGGGAGGCCTGTTTAGCCAGTGCCAGTACAGTGTCCCACCTGGACTTCTGGTACCTAGCTGTATAGGCCATATAATTCGCCTGTCTGAGACCCAGGGAAGATGCCATGTACAGCTTTTTTGCCATGGCATCAACCTTCCTAGAGTCTTCGTCTGGGGGGTGTGAAGCCAAGGGAATGCATGCCTTATCACATGCAGCATTCTGCACAACCCCAACATGGCTGCATTGATGGTATAAAAACTCAGTTTCTGAGCCTGAAAGTTTATACCTCTTGTCCATTCTTCTGTCTACAGGAGGTATAGAATTAGGAGACTTCAGAATTTATTGTGTCTGTTTCCGAAAAGATTTGTGGAGGGGAATAGACAGTCTCCTGGACGCTGGGATGTCCATCATTTCTACATAATCAGGCTCCTCCTGATCCTCCATTGCCTCTTCCATAGGAAGCTGGAGGGTCTCAGCCACCTTTCTGTAGGACATAAAGTGGGAACGGGACTCAGAAAGCCTAGGAGGGGATACACCTGAAGGTCCGTCTGGGGAGATGTCCGGTTCCACAGGCACATCTAGACTTTCACCATCATCATCTTCAAACTCCCCTTCCTCCTCAAACTCCGATTTATAAAATTCTTCCAAAGTATAATCGTGAACCAGGGGAACCAACCGAACCGAGACCCTGCCAAAAGGTGCCGGATCGGTCGGAACCGGGCGAAGCGATTCCACAATCCGAATTGCTCTGGCTATTTCTTCGGCGGTTGGACAATGGACTTCTGGATCCGAACCGGTTGATTTTTCTTTGCGCTTTCTTTTAGTCGGAACCGACCCCTCGGGATCGGCTCTCCTTTTGCCTGAAGAAGTATCGCCCTGGTTAGAGGGCATCCCTTCTGGTTCGGTATGAACTGAACTGGGCTGGCCATCCAGGTCAGCGGACCTCTCGGCCTCCTTTTCCCTCAGTCTACCTAATCTCTTTTCTAGGGCACATTTGGGAAAATTTTTGCAAATTTGGCAGTCTGAATCGAGGTGGTCAAACCCCAGACAATAAACACAGGTGGTGTGGGGATCGGCCTTAGCAAAGACCTCCCCACACTCACTGCAGTGTTGAAACCTAGTGGGCCTGGTTTTTTTCTTGGGTTTCTCAGACATGGTCAACCTATCCAAACTTACCTTTTTTTCGGCAACTGCCAGGCAAGACTCCCTTATCGGTTCCTAACCGTGTCACGGGTCTTGGAAAAAAATGTTTCAAAACATGTTTTTTTTAGAATCGATAAGAACCGGTAACCACACGCTAAAGTTACACAAGAATTAAACAAATGATCGGTTCGGCCGAACCGATCCACACTTTTTACAAGTTCCACGCAGAAACACAGTACAAAACTTATCTAGTACTCACGGTACCACAGACAGAGACTGAACCGACTATGCGGGAAACTTTTTCGGTTAGAAACTGACGAAAAAACTACATTTAAACAGACTTTCGAACTGAGCTGCAGGAGAAATCTCCGGAGCGACTGTTCAGTGAGGCGGAGTAAAGAATCTGACGGTTAGCTTTCAAAGGGAAACAGACAGAGACATCAACCGAGCTCGAGCTCAGCATTCTATGCTCTGCATAGAAAGGTTAACCCTTTATTCTCCAGGGCAATTTAAAGGCTGGGGCTAACTGCACTTGTCAGAATACAGCAAGACTTCAAGTTGTTTGAAAGCTCTTGCTTTGACTATATCCAATTCTGCACCTATGAAGGTGAGGAGCTGTACAGACTCGAGAACTAACTTGGGAAGACTGAGAAGGAATCCTAGGGAAGTGAGCACTTGCTGAGTCACTAGCAGGTCTGACTTGACTTGGTCTGGGGACTGACCCACAATGAGCCAGTCATCCAGGTATGGAAATATTCTTCCTTCTTAAAAAGGCTACTACTACTACTGCTAGGCATTTTGTGAATACCCTTGGAGCCGATGTCAGGCCGAAGGGCATAGCTTTGAACTGATAATGGCCTGAAGGCAATTCGAACCTGAGGTACTTTCTGTGGGAGCACCTGATGGGAATGTGAAAGTAGGCATCTTTTAAGTCCAGGGAGGCTAGCCAGTCCTCTGGCCTAGAGAGGGAAGGATTATTCCCAGAGTCACCATTTTGAATTTTGGTTTTAAAAGATGTTTGTTCAGGTATCTTAAGTCTAGGATGAGTCACCACTCCCCTGTCTTTTTTGGGGTAAGGAAGTACCTGGAGTACAGACCTTTGCCCCTGTGCAACATAGGGACTCTCTCTACAGCCTTTAGAGCCAGTAGAGATGAAACCTCTGCCTCTAAGGCAATGGTTTCAGAGATGCTTGCAGGTGGAAAAGATCTGGCCCTCAGCTTTGGAAACTTCTTGAAGCTCAGAACCAGCCCCTGGCTTACCACCTCCAGGACCTACTTGTCTGAGGTAACAGACATCCAGTCCTGGACGAAGTAAGTCAGTCTGCCTCCTACAGGAATGGAGGAGTTGATCCAGGCTGACACATCAGGGTGTCTGCTTGGCAGGAGCCCTAGGTTGAGGGTGTGGATGCAGTCTTGCTCATTCCCCTTCTGCTTCTCCCTCTGAAGAACCCCCTCTGAGGAAAAGCAGAAGAGGCCTGTGCTTGGTAGAAAGTCCTATGAAAAGGCCTGCCCCTGCCCCTAGCTTGCTACCTTTGAGGAGTTGCCTGCCTTTCCTTGGTCTGTGCATTCCTATAGGTGGTCCTATACTCATCCATCTTTTTCATGTAATTCTCTGTCTGCTCCCCAAACAGAGAATTACCCACCACAGGGAAATCCACGGTCTTAGCCTGGGCGTCCTGTGAGAGACTAGTACGTCTGAGCCAAGCCATTCTCCGAAGAGCCACAAATGTAGCCATGACTCAACATGACACATCATTGGAGTCCACAGCAGCATGGAACTGTACCTTAGATGCCACAATCCCATCAGTAGTCACCCCCTCCAGCTCTGAGGCTAGCTGGAGGGGGGAGGCCAGCTTAGCCAGTGCCAGTACAGTGTCCCACCTGGACTTCTGGTACCTGGCTGCATAGGCCATATAATTAGCCTGCCTGAGTCCCAAGGCAGATGCCATGTATTGTTTCTTTGCCATGACATCCAGCTTCCTAGAGTCTTTATCGGGGGGGGGGGTGAAGCCTGAACCTGATAAGGCGTACCTTTTGTCCATCCTTCTGTTGACAGGAGGTACAGAATTTGGAGTTTTTAAAATCTTTTGTGTCTGTTTCCCAAAAGACTTATGAAGGGGAGCAGACAGTCTCTTGGACTCTGGGATGTCCATCATCTCCACATAATCAGGTTCCTCTTGTTCCTCCACGGCTTCCTCCACAGGGAGCTGGAGGGTTTCTGCCACTTTCCTGTAAAACATGTAGTGGGAAAGGGACTCAGAGAGCCTAGGAGGGGAAACAGCAGAAGGCCTGTCTGGGGAGATGTCCAGTTCAATGTGCTCATCCAGACCTTCCACACCATCGACATCATCATCATCATAATCTTCATCCCCCTCCAAATTCGGTTCATAAAAACCTTCAGAGGCATAACCCTGAACTGGAGGAACCGACCAAACCAAGCGCCTGCCAGAAGGCGCCGGATCAGACGGAACCGGGCGAAGCAATTCTACAATCCTTCTCACTTTGGCAATCGCTTTGGCGGTCAGAAAATGGGTCTCTGGATCTGAACTGGCTGATTTTTCTTTTCTTTGTCTTTTTGTAGGAACCGATCCCTCAGGATCGGCTCTCCTCTTGTCTGAAGAAGTATCGCCCTGGTCAGAGGGCACTCCCTCAGTTTCGGTCAGAACTGAACCGGGCTGGCCATCCGGGTCAGCGGACTTCACAGCCTCCTTATCCCTAAGCCTACCTAATGTTTTTCCAGGGTAGACTTAGGGACAGTTTTACAGATTTGGCAGTCTGAATCGAGGTGGTCAAACCTCCAGACAATAAACACAGGTGGTGTGGGGATCAGCCTTAGCAAAGACCTCCCCACACACACTGCAGTGTTGAAACCCAGTGGGCCCGGTTTTTCTTTAGGGTTTCTCAGACATAGCCATCCTAAGCATAAACTGACCCTTTTTATGGAAAACAACCAGGCAAGACACCCTTATCGGTTTCTAACTATGTTACGGGTATTGGAAAAAACCACAAGAAAATGCTTTTTTTTTTTTTAAGTTGATAAGGACCGGTAACCACACTCTAAGTTTAGAAACAGAGACAGAATATGTAATTCACTAAATGGCCAGTTTAGCCAAACCGGTCGAAAATCAATTTTTACAATTTCCACAAGATAACAATGTCTAGTTCACTATCTAGTACTTACTGTACTACAGACAGAGATCTGAATCGAAACTTGCGAAAAAATAATCTGTAAAATCGAAGACTTTAACCGACTTTCGAACTGCGAGCAAAGGAGAAATCTCTGGAGCGACCGTTCAGTTAGGTGGAGTAAAGAATCTGACAGTTGTGCTTCTAAGTGCAGCAGACAGAGGTTTGAACCGAACTCGAGCTCAATGTTCTATGCTCTGCATAGAAAATTAACCCTCCTCTCTCCGGAGCAGTTTGAGTGCTGGGGCTAACTGCAATAGTCAGAATACAGCAAGACTTCATGTGGTTTGAACACCAAGAACAAAAAAGACTGAGTACTGAACATTCACAAACTCCAACTATTTACAGTCTTTCAAAGATGCATAACGATCAGATCAACCCTCAGTTGTCAGGTTATAGCAGGGCAAGGTTCCTGGACTGAAAAGATATCACTCAGTCTTTGTAGACTTTGTTTCACCAACAATTGTCCAAATTAGAGGGATTAACCTGGGCTGGATTTTGTTTGGATATCTGTGGATGTAGTTTCTTTGCACACATCCATCACGCATGACTTAGGACTTGCTGCTCTTCAAAATCATCTACACACTTCCAAAAAGGCTGCTGATTTTGCTGTGGATTTTTTTTCTCATCAAAGCAACTAATCTAAATGTGACTTCTAACTACTTTATCTTCTATGGGACTGTGATGGGAACCACCAGGGCCACCTCCTATGCCAACCTTTTTTTTGGAGTTGCTGGGAAAAGGCAATGGCTTTAAACCATTGCAGGAACCCATACCTGCCCTGGATTAATTCCTGGGGCAGGTCCATTGATATATTGTGATCATTTGGGAGGGGCCAGCAGAATTTGCTACTGAATTTGTTCAATTTCTGAATACTAATGACATATATTTACAGTTTACATCTTCTTGTCATCTGACCAAAATTACATTTTTGGATTAGAAATTGACAGCCGTTGATGGTCAATCAATTAATTATGAGCTCTATGGAAACCCGCTTCTGGTAGCACACAACTGTGGTCAGACAGTGCCCATCCTGACAATTTCAAAATGGGAATTCCTTACGGCCACTTTGCTCATTTGATGAGGAACTGTTCCTCACTTATCTCCTTTGATGTACAAGTAGCAGATCTGAGAAAGGTTTCATGAATGGGGCTACTCCAGTTAAATTTTGGATGATACTAAGTGAGGCAGTGTTCCCACTCACGCATAAATGTAATGTGAATCACGTGAAAATTATGAAATTCACGTACATCTATGTGTGAACAGGGTGCACTGCATGCAAAGGACTGCTTTCCTACATAGTGAATACATGTATAGGCTGCTAGTGGGTGCACACCACGTGCTTTTTTTCTCCCCAGTTACAGTACCTCCTCTAGCACCGATTGGTCCCTTCAGCATTTTTCCCTACCTCCTCCAGCACCGATTAGTTTGTTCAGCAATTTCCCCTACCTCCTCTAGCACTGATTGGTTCATTCAGCAATTTCCCCCTCCCATTACCTGGCAAGTCGAGCTGGCACGTTTTCACTGGGCAGTAAGGTGATGGATGAGCAGCTGGAGCCAACATCGTGGCGGGATTAGCATGCGTGGAGCCAGGAGGTGACCTAAATACTGTCGGCACCTTTTTCCTCCGAAGATCGACGAGCAGAGCCCCAACGAAGGATGGATCCTCTCAAACATACAGGTATGGGTCTGTCACACTGCCTCTCTCACTGCTGACTACATGTCTTGCATTTACCATTAAAGACTGAATTCGACTACTGTAAGGCCCAAAGTGTGTCCCCTGCCTGACCAACTACTACTATACTCAACTGTCTGGGTGTTAGAAATCAAGACCAAACTGCCAATGGCTTTACCCACTTTATGCGAGTTGCAGCCAGGACTGTAATCGTTGGGCATGGGACTGTGGCAGTATCATTTGTGGCACAAGCTGCTGGAAGCGGGGAGGGTAACTGGAGTTGCTACGGGGGCAAATGTGCATGTTGTGGTGCGAGTGAGCCCAGGCCCAGAAAGTGGCTTGACTCAATTGTCTGGGTCTTTTTTGTTTGTTCTTTAATCTGTAAGAGGTTAAGAAATGAGCGGCAACTGTGGAAGTGGTGGGGTGGGCAGATTGTTCATTGTGGCTGTTTGGTTTGTGTGGCACAACAAAGTAGTGGGACCCTAACTGGAGTTGCTGCCGGAGGAGTCATGAATGCACATGCTGTGTAGATCACCTACAGTGTGTATGAATGCACTGTATGCCAGGGTGACTGAAATATAGTAGCAGGCCAGGCATATAGCAGGTATATGCATCTGAAGCCCTGTCACTGGTGCAGCTGTGCAACTACTGGAGTTGTACTTGCCACTTCAGCAATGAGCATGTGCTTCTGCTTCCCTAGTATTTCAAATGGCTTGTACAGTTAACTTATACCAACTCTTTTCTACACTATGCTACCAGCCACTTAGTATATCTAGTTTATCTACTACCTGCTCCAATATGGATTTACTAAACTAGCTGGTTGTTATATTTGCTGGTTACTTTTCTCTTGTCTTGCTGCCTTTTTTTTTTTTTTTTTAAACTGGACTAGTACTCTGGACAGCATGCATATTGTCTTAAAATTATACCTCCTGACATTTTTTAAAAGGGTACGATGTACCCTCAAATCTCATTTTGTACCCCTCAAAAATTCTGACAAAGGTGCACTGCACCCTCTGTTACATGGCTGTGGTAGGAACAATCTTGTTACAGTCTCACAGCCACAGCAATGAAATGAATTCTGGTATCGCCCTAGTAACTAAATGTAACCATACGACACCAGTTTTTTTTTTCAGTTTTGTTTATGCTCCTATGGAGGTGGGGATGTACCCCATATCAGACCTGTGGACCCCATTCAGTTTCACTCCTTGACTCCATGAGACTTACCTGCTGTCCAGGAGACTGTGACTCCCCCTTCCCCCCGGCTGGGGCTCCCCCGGGTCCCCTTAGAGGGAGGGAGGACAGAGATGCTAACCGGGGCCAGGCAGTCATAAGGTGGAACGGTGGAGTGGTGGTGGTAATGAATCCAGCATCATGCAACACTGCCATTGGGTGTTTTTCGTTATAGAGTTCCCACATGCAGAGTGGACATGCAATGATGTCTATGCAACTTCAGGCAGACTCTTGCTTCTGACATGGCAACATCTGCTGCACCTTCAACCCCAGCTTATGCTAAAACTGTTGTGACACACCAGCTCTTAACCATTGGCAGAGGGTCAGAATACTGCTGACCTCGGTGTCCCTCCCCCTGGAGGACAGCTGTTCATTGAACACTATCCTCCTCCCCACAGGTGACCCTCTGTGATCATTCCCAAACCTGGGTTGTCAGCACCTCAAGTGGCAGTGCTACTACTTACGCAAGTGGGCAGCTTTACACCACAGGTTTCTGCCATCATTAATACTTTTTGGCATGTTAATAAATCAAAGCGACTGATCAACTAATAGGGACCCTGTTAGTCAATCAGTCGCTTTGAGTTATTAAAATCGCAAATGAAAATGGTATAAAAATGTGCAGAAATACCGCCCCATAGAACTCAATGGAGCAGGAACATGCAGCCTTTGTCTTTTGACATCACAAAATGGGCTGCATGGGCCAGCATGGGGGCGTGGCTTTTGTATCAGGAAGTCTGTTTTTTTTCAGTGCGTTCCCAAACTAAAATTATGAAGGATATAACTTTTTAAAACTAGAGGATTTCGCCAAATGATTTCCGCAAACAACTCCTGGCCAGGTCAGTTATGAACTACACTGGAGGAAGCAGTTATTATTATACTAAGAAGGTGCTCTTTAAATCCTGGTTTCTTGTGTTACATCACTGGTCTGGAGACGGAGTCAAAAGAACTGTGAAACAGCACTTAAATAACTTTGAAAAGGAAGGTTCACCAATGGCACAGAGAAAATCCTAAGCAAAGTGCAAAAGAGGTGACCTGTTCTTCCAGCAGAAAGAAAGATCTAATGTCACAGGGCAGAGTTGGGGATATATCCCTCCCCCAGGTGGTGGGAAAAATGTAGCTTAAAACCACAATGGCCAATCATCACATTCCAGTGGAACTGCCAGAGTATGGATTAGTGAACAATATCCACACCCACAGAATACATCAATTTTCTGCATCCGTATCACTATTAACTACACACTTATTCAAATTAATCGGGGAATGTTTGTCTAAATAATTATGTCTCAGGTCATGTCTTACAGAGAAAGAAATGCTGGCTAGAACAGTGATTTTTTTTTCTACTCTGCAGAAAGTGCCACTAGGAGATAGGCTGAATGGATCCCTTCTTCGTGTCTGAAAGCATGGCACCTCCAGCAGGACACCTCACAGTCACTGCACTGCAGTGATAACAGACCAACTTCCTGGTATTTAATATGAACCTACAGCTTGGAGAAATGAGTGCCACCAACAGAACCATACCAGCACAGGTGGCCAGATTACAAGTACAAATCAGAGAAAATGGTGCTCTGTAAATGAACCGAGGACATGACCAGCACACTTTCTACAGCAATTAGACAGCTCCAAAAGGCAGAGCGGAAAAAAAAAGACAATTAAGAAAGGCTTGGTTTCATCAACTTTTACTTTGTAAACTTTTGTTTTACAATTTCTGTTGGCATAATTCAGTATGATACAATTTTGTTTTAAATTTTTTACAAAAAAGTACAATAATTTACTAAGGTGTTTACAGAACATTACAAAGATTTTTTTTCTAATTGTAATAAATAGAAATCCTCAGTCCTGCTTTTATAAGAACAAGTATATTCTCCCAAATATAGAACAATAGGAAAGCAATAATCAATAAATATAGCAGCAACACCTCCAATTTACTAGAAAACTACCCCACAAATCAGATTTACACAATTTACTACATATTCTGTGCAAAATAAAAAAATGGCACATGTGCAGACACCTCACAATGGAAACAAAATAATCCCCCTTCGTTCTAAGGCATGCTGTATATGCAAATGAACAACAATGCTGGTGCATAGGAGATATCAACTGACAAAACGTTCTGGTCAAGATGCTTACAGGCTACTTGGCATACCTCACCACCTTTCATCACTCAAGTTTTGATAGCAGACCCTCAACCTGTAGAGTGAAGTAAGCAAAATGCACAATGTCTCTTCATGTCAAGGATACTAAAACACCCAAGGTCGCACAAATGTAGTGAAGGAAAGGCCTCAAAGTTGGTGGGACATCATACAACAACGTAGCACAGGTAGAGGTTGGATAAGCAGTGAAATGACACAAAATAAATAAATAATTAGAAATCACTTGGAAAGAGGCCACAAGGGAGAATGAGATGGAGAGCTAGAGATCACAAAGGAGAAAGGGAATCACAGAAAAAACTGGAGAAGGCACAGAACAGAAATCCATAGAGGAGGCTGACAGGAATGGAAAGAGCACTGAACTGATGGCCAGGTGGACTTGACGTAGCATCCTAGGGCCCACTATTAGATAGTACTCTCTCAACCTGCAAAACAGGGATGGTCTCCACCCCCCACCCCCAATAAAATGACATCTGAGTAATGTTGCAATACTGGGTTCCTGTAAGGATTTTACTGATTGTCCAATATCTTAGCTGTCTGTATGTAAGCAATCACAAATACTGCACCCACCTCACACTCACTACAGAGGTTTCAAGGGTTATGCTGACTGAGGAAACACTGCCAGCTGTTTCAGCAACAGTTGTCCTGGTAGCATGAGGGTAAAGATGCCATTCAAGAAAAAGATTTTGGGTCGACTGTTCCTAGTACAGATGGACTAGATGAATACGTTGGGACAGGTAGCTTAATAAACACTCTCTCACTCTCAGTAAATTCTAACACATTAGCCAGGTTAGAAGACTTATTTCTATGTTCTGTTAAGATTATGAATATATATCTACTACAGTAGAACAGAAGGCACTTTTAAAAAAGGGAGTTTGTTCTGGTGGGGCAAAGCTGGGTATTTGTTGGGCAGATCACATACGGATGTTATGGTGTTCCTGTTTTTTTTTTCCATGATTCTCCCTATCCCTCATTCAAATGCTTGAGAACTTCACTGCTGCATATTTCCTCTGGTACAGAGGGTAGCAGTGCAGCTACCTTCATAGCTGAGGCCAGTGCAGCGTCATGTTCGGCAGGGAATACTGTAGAATTCATGCCCTCTGTTGGTTCCTCTTTTTTCTCCCCATTTATTTATTTAGTTATTTCAAATGTTTCACCAGGAATGACATCCTAAACTGGTTACAGTTCATTTCCAGAAGTGTCCAGGAGGGAGGGGGAAGGGAGAACAATGAGGAACACTAAGAACAAGAATATAATAATAAGGGGATAAGCGTCATAAATAACAAAAACATATTGTAGTCCCCGGCCAACTGCAGTCAGTCTCAGAGACGTACCATGTTCAGGGATATACCCAGTTCAGGCTTTGTCCCTGTCATTCGGATAGCAGCTGTTATTCTCTCCATTTTTCACCTCCTTCCTCCACCTTGTGATGTAGGTCAGCTGTCCTGTGGCCTAGGATGATGCAGTGTGCTTGTGAGCATGCAATCCCCCCCCTTGTGTGAAAGTAGGCTATCCTGCCTACTACAAGGGGCCGCTGCATTGCCAGGAGGCTGCCGTCCCCACCCCAAACTGGCTTGGCTGTCAATAGCAGCACTCCCCAGCCCTGGCCACCATAATCCCAGCTCCCAGAGTCCACTCCTGAACCCACGTCACTCACACAGAAGTACATAGCACTTTCACTGTGCCATCAGATGGCCTTCTCGGTCACTCTTTGTAGGTCTATCAGTTTTCTGATCTCCTGAGCTAGTGGCAACTGAGACAAGAGATTTGTGACTGGAAATGTCTTTTTTTCATCTTTTTCTTTTCTGGCTTTTTGGATTAGGTCCGAGCATAGCTGGAATCATGATCCCCTACTCTCCCATTTGGGCTGGCAGAAACATATTGACATCACTTGTTCAGAGCCAGGGCCAGAATCAGAGTCCAAGGGATATTCTGTTCTGAAGCCAAAGCAGGCCTTAGTACACCCTTGGCCCCTGTAATCAGTCACAATGATGTCTGTTGTCATGTTGTGCTCTAATGTTTTAACTGTTCTTTCAGTACTCCCTTTCCCCTCTCCCTTGGGTCGCACCTGGAAATGAGCATCAGCTCAGTGTGGCTTTCCTGGGTACCAATTTTTAAATAAACAGACAGTGCTTTCCTTCTGGTCCAGAATTTGGGGAACTGTGGCGGTCACTACTGGGGGGATGACAGCTGATGCATAGCTGGTGGTTCCAAGGAGCCTTTTTCCACCCATGCGGTCACAGAACTGGAGCACCAGGAGCTGGAAGCATTGGAGGAAGGCTTACCTTTAAGTAAAATGTTGAAAAATGGATGATAATGGTGCCAGAACCAATGAGGAGCTAAAACAAGCAACATATACTGTAGTGCCAAGTAAAAAACAGCAGAAATGGAATGGAATGGTGCAGGACTGAAGTGACCCATCTCTTGTTTGGAAAAGAAAGGTCTGACATTTGGATGAAGCCAGGTCTAAGACTAGGAGAAGATGTACAATACACAGTTCAAATCCTACTACATAGTGTTGGGGCTGGCTCAAGATCGGATTCTGCAACTATGTGGCTACAGCTGAATCTATGTTCTTAGGAATCATGATCAGAAATAAAATTTGCCTCATGACAGGGGCATAAAATCAATTACACTCTTAGTAGTAGGGGAAAAAACAATAAAAATAACATCTATAAAAGTCACTGTAGTTGTGTTTTAAAAGTGATAGGAAATCACTTTAAAAATACAGCATCTTTAAACACCTTGGGCTCGATTTCTAATCGGCCCTTAGATCGATGCAATGTGTGCAGCTCTACAGCTGCTGCAAATTCTGGGTGCATCAGGGACTCTGCACCCTATTTTATAAAACTGGGGGTCCCTGCACCAAAGTCCCAAGAACTGCCGTGGCTGCAGGGTTGTGCCAAACATTTGGCGAACCTGAGGGGTTTGACGGAAGGCCCTGTCAAGGCTCCCCCACCCGATGAAACCCAGAGGAATCGTGAAGGTGGGAGGGGAGTGAATAGGTCTGCAAGGAGGGAACATGGGGCAGAGGGAGCAGTGGAGGTGCCACAGAGGGGAACAGTGGGGCACAGTGTCAGGGTGCTGAGGTGGCACCCAACGGGGTGCCATGCACTGTGGAACATAGCCAATTGGCCCGAGTGGAGGGGGATTGACACAGATGAAATGTGAGCCAGACCCCAGGTGGCAACAGCCCTGGCACCTGCCAATAGGTGCCACAGTCCCCGACAGCATAGGCAGGCATCAGCCTGCCTCCAATGGGGAAGGGGGAGACAAAGTACGAGGGGATTGTTGAGGTGCCCAAGGAATGTTCCCCTCCACTGACTGCCCCACTACTAGCAGCCACTACCACCCACTGCATGTAGGAGACTGCGGCACTTATGGGGTAGGTGCCAGGGCTGTTGCCACATGGGTCCGGGTCACGGTCTGTCCATGCCAACCCCCTCTACACAGCATGATCGACTCTGTTCCACTGTGTAGCAGGGTACCCCCACCAGATGCCACCTCAGCACTCAGATACGGCTGCCATGCCCCCGTTGCTCCCTAAGGCACCCCCATTACTCCCTCTGCCCCTGGTCCTGACCTTCCAGACTTCCCCTCAGCTGCTTCCCTGCCCAGCAGTGGCGCAGGGCCTTAGACCAGCTTCTGGCTCATCTAAACTCAGCCCTCTGTTGTGATCACAGCACAGTTCAAAAAAGGGGATTGTGCAGCCCCACCATAGTGCAAGGGTGCTTCTGTGGCAAGAGTGGCGCAGGGCGGCTTCGGCACATGGCATCCAGATTTTGACACAGCCTGGGTTTGAACATCAGGATTACCACAATGTCTGGCACAAAGTGCCACTTGCATCAAATCCTTTTGGCGCAGGCACCTTGCACCAAATTTCAGGCTTTGAAAATTTAGCCCCTTGTTTCTTCTATTCAATTATAGCTACTATAACATGTTTTGTGAAAAGAAAATAATTACTTTTTCAGTGCTGTTGAGTGTGCCTTAAACTCATATCCTCAGTTGCTTGTAACTATTCCAGTGTTTCTTGAATATTTTTTTGAGGTTAATTATAAAATGGGTACAAAAAAATCTGGAAACCTCATAGGCCATGGAGGTCGAAACCAACTGCAGATTTCCCAGCACAGCAGCACTGAAAAAATATCTGTGATCTCACTGACCTGTATCAAAACACTTCAATTCAGTTATCTGAATTACTAAAAAAGTAGCATCTGCCATCTACTATCCAAATGGTAAAACTGCAATTGCTCAATAGGACTATTCTTCACATTTTTTCTTTTTTTCTCATTTCTATTTATTTGACATTACAAACTTAAAAAAATAAAATAATTATTTCTCTACTAATCCTAATGGACCCACAATCATAATAGGGTGCTCCAGGGTGTGTTCTGTGCTAGGATACTGGCAATTCTCTCTCCTTGAGGTTCAACCCAACTGTGGCATACCATCATCCCAGCACAAAGCACACCATATCACGCCTTACTGCATAATACTCACTGTTTTGCAAGGATTCATTACCACTGATGAACAGTTTAAATGAACATCACAAAATGCTCAGGAAACCTAGAAACAGTGTGAACACTGAAAGAGCAAAATAGAAAACATACTCTGCATACCTCTCAACTGCTATGAATTTTGCATAATGCTATGAATTTTACACTCAAATGCTCCCCCTGCTCTGTGAAGGTTTACTGATGTTCATCATCATTTTAGAGCTATTTATGGACACACAGACTACAAAAACATTGAAGTAGCTTGATAGAAACATTCCTTAACACTAGACATATGGGGCACACTATTCTTATATGTATAATATTTTAAAATAAGAATTGCTACACATTCATGCCATTGGATCTGAATTTTGAAAGTCAGTGGCATGCATTTTAATGCTGAGAGGTATTACACTCTGCAGCAGTTTAAGACAGTAATACCAGACCTGGAACTGCTGGATGGGTGGCACACTATAAACCCTGGAGCAAAAAATACACATTTTACTCGAACACCCAGAAGACCTGGTCCAGGCTGGATCAATGTGAATATGTGATCAATGCAGAGTGGCCTCATTCATGTCTCAAACCATGCAATGGTTACTGTAAGAATGAAAATGGGGGTCCTCAGGCTTGAGGTTTCACACTTATTTGCTGATAAAAGAAGACTTCCACCAATTCCTTCAGGAACAGTAGGCATTGTACCTCTCCACTAATATGACTACTGCCCCTTTGAAAAGGATATTCTGTGAGGCGGGGAAGACTTATATGAGGGGAATGATCATTGGGTATGTGGCTTCCATATGAAACAGCACAAGGAAAACAAAATGAGTTAGAAGGGAAACTCAAGGACCTTGAAAGACAGGTGGTGAATGGTGAGGGGCAGGAATGTCGACAGGCAATTACAGTCACTAGAGGCTATTAATTGCTGTTGACTTGGAAGGCCAAGACGGTACTACTCTTTGCCCACCACAGAATTTTTCAATGGGAAAACAGGCCAGGTTCCTTACTGGTTAGGCTGGTGAAAGGAAAGTGTGTCCCAGCAAGGATAGTGAAGATCCGAAATCAACATGGGGGTGAAAACGAAGTCCTCAAGAATCAGAGGGGCTGTCAAAACTTTCTATGAAGCACTGTACAGAATACAGTTTCAGGGTACAAACAGGGAGGCTAGGGCCTTCTTGGGCTGCATTACTATCCCTACCTTAACAGAGGACCAGTAAGAGGCCCTGGGTGCTCCAATAACAAGTGTAGAGGTGGTCCAGGCGGTGGGAGCACTGAAGAGAGGGAAGCAAGTGGTCCTGATGGCTTCAGAGATGAGTGCTAGAAGGAGCTAGGGGGAGCTGTGGTGAGACATAGAATGGACGTGCTCAAAGAATCGAGAGGGGTGGGGGGGCCTGCCTGCTTTGTGTTATGAGGTGTCTATGTCTACTCCCCAAGTCAGGGAAGGACCTCATGGAGTGTGCCTCGTACTGGCCCATCTCTCTCCTGAACAGTGATTTGAAAATACTGGACAAAAGGCTAGCAAGGTGTCTCAAACATGTACTATCATATCTGGTGCACCTGGACCAAACGGGTTTTGTGCAGGGTAGGCTGTCTTAGCACAAGAAGTGCAGACTGCTGAATGTGGTGCACTGGAGCTCTCAGCATCCAGGTACTGCACTTGTGCTGTTGGTGGGCACAAAGAAAGCCTTTGATAGAACAGAATGGGAGTACCTGTTCAAAGCCCTGGGATGATTCGGTTTGGGAGAGGAGTTTGTAGACCTGGTGAGGCTGCTCTGTACTAGTCCTAGGGCCAGGATAATGGTGAATAAAAAGACTGTCGGAGGATTTTGGATTCTTCAGGGGCATGAGGCAGGGGTGCCCCCATCCCCCATGCTGCTTGCCCTGGCTACTGAGCTGTTGTCTATCATGGTCTGGGAACTGAAGAAGATACGGTATGTTGTATGCAGATGACCTGCTTTTGTACGTGACGGAACCTTTGAAAACTATGCTGGCCCTGCTACAGGTCATCTGACAGTTTGCCACTTTTTCAGGGTATAAATTAAACTTTAATAAATTGGAGCTTATGGCTATTGGAATGCCTAAGGAAGACATGCTGTGAGATCACTGGGGACTGCGGGTGGCAGGGAGATCCCTCAGTTATTTAGGTGTGCAGGTGGATAGGGATTTACACAGCCTGTATGTTCTTAACTATTCACCCATGTTTAAAAAAGTGCTGGCTGAAATACATCAGTGGAAAGCACTCCCTATTTCATGGCTGGGACACATTATTCATTAGCACTGGTTCTAGTCTAACCAATTATCCCTCAATACCAAAAAGTTTCCATGACTTTTGCCACCCGTCAGAGGCTTTCCAGACATACACCTCTCCCTTTATTTCACACCCTTGATAATGCTATAACTGAGGATATAGCCTCTTTTAAGTACCTTGGGGTCTGGCTTGAATGTCATCTTGATTTCTCGGTCCATATTGATGCCATAGCCCAAAATGCATTGTATAGAAACAAAGCAAGTATACCACCTCCTGTTTGCCAAGAGATTGTTTTAAAGATGATTCTTCAAATTTTGATTATGGTGACATAGTCTATAGTGGAGCTCCCAAATCCTCCCTTGCCAGACTTGACCCCCTCTTCTACTCTTTGCGTCCTTTTGCTTTAGCTTGTTCTCCTTGTACCCACCATTGCTCACTTCACTCCGCCCTTTCACTCCCCTTGCTACAGTAATACTTCCCTTTCCTTCACTATTCCTTCTAGAAAATCTACTATTGGTCAATCTGCTCTCTCTTACTGCTTTCCTAAACTCTGGTCCTCCCTTCCCGTCTGTTCACTCTACCTCTTATAGTTTCTTCTTAAAGCCTCTTCTTCATGACTTTCTTCTCCCTCCTGCAACTGTCCATGACCCTCCCCCCCCCCAAAAAAAAACACTAGTTTTACCCTGGCAATCTGTTTCTCTCTGTACCTTTTCACTTTCCTGTACTTCGTTATCTCACCTAAAGTATCTCAATTTTATCTGCTTTAGGTATCTGTAATACTCATTTTTATCTTCAATTTTTTATTACAAATGCTACCAATGGGACCCACTAAGAGTGATATAAAGAAGCTTGAGAGGGGGTTTTCTCATTTCATGTGGTAAGGGACGTGACCTCGTCTGTAGTAACTGAAAAGTGGAGTGGAGTGAGGAGGGTTAGCCTTTCCTGAGATACAGGACTAGCAGCAATCCAACATAGTGCCTAAACAGAGGGCAAACAGCCAGCTGGTTGGATTTGGAGGAGACAGACAGCCCAGTTAGGCTATCCATGTACCTCAATCCAGGGGTTAAGCGGATGTGCAGTGCAAGGGGTGCTCCAAACACACTGGTGCTGAATACCTTTAATGCCTGGGAGATGACAAAGAAGCGTAGAGGGGCAAAGGAGGACAAAACTATGCTCATCCCGATTGCAGGGAATCCTGAGTTTCTTCCAGGTCTGGAGGATGGTGAGTTTAAAGAAGGGGAAGAGGAGTACTCTACGCCTTCGAGAGCTTTATACAGGGAACAACATGCAGTAATTTGGGACTCAGAGGAGAAGCTCCGGGGGTCACCCTCTCCCCACTTTAGGTACCTGCAGGTATGGGCATTTGGAAGAGGTCAAGCGTGGCACCCGGTAGAGTCACTGACTTCCTTGGAACAGGTCACGAAACAATACAGACTACTGGTAAAGGGCCTGATCTCCAAGATTGCCCAGTAGGACAGAATTCATCTACTGAACCTAACTCATAAAGTTTACAGTCAGGGAGAAAGAGCTCTGGGAATGCCTATAACAGAGGAAAACCGGGTCTCTATCTTGCAAACACATATGGGACGTCTACTATGTAATAAATATAAAGAGCCCCAATATAAATTCTTACACAGATTGCACTGTCTCCCTGCTGTGTCCAAACTGTGGTAGATGTAAGCCTGTTTTAGGAACCTATATAAATTTATTTGGGGAATGCACATCCTTACAGTCATTCTGGTTGGAGGTAGCCAAGCAACTAACTTGTTGGGGCATCTGGGGCCATGTATGTCACTGTCTATGCTGGGGGGCATGAAGGATATGGGGGAAGAGGGTTGGGATCCTTACTCATGATTGATAAATAGGAGTTACTCACCTATAACCGTAGTTCTAGGAGTGGTATGTGGTTCAGATCCATACTTTGGCAATCTTCCTTTCCCTTTAAATTCTGCCAGAACATCTTGAGGCTAAGCTCCTCCCACCCAATCCGGAGGTATCCTCCTTGGCTCCGCCCCATGACATCAGATCTTGCATACTGGAAGCAGGGATCCGTGTACCACTTGCCAGGGGAGGTCATGTGGATGTGCACCATATACCACTCCTAGAACTATGGCTACAGGTGAGTAACCCTCATTTCCCAGGATGGGGACACGGTGCACAATCCACACTTTGGCAGACTCCTAGCAGTTCTCTGTGAAAAGTGGGCAAGGTGCACACCCCTACTGATGAAAAGAACAAAGCAGAGAACAGAGGCCCCAAAACCGACATCCTGGCATGACTCAAGGTCAGTGCAGCAGTGGGAGATGAAGGTGAGAGCTGACACCAAGGAACTGCCTTGCAGATCTTCTGAAAGAAAAAATTACTCACCTTAGTAATGTTGTTTCTTCTAATGGAGTCTTGCTATATTATAGACATTAGCAGTTTGATCCAGCTCTAGAACTGCCCCGGCGTGAAATGGTTAAAACCATTCCAAAATAGAATTTTGGCATGAGAGCAGCTCTATCTGTGTCATTTCAAACTTGAACTGTCAGATCTTTACGAGCCAAATTCACTAAGGTCTGTGTGGAAGCTGTAACCTACACTAGCCAAATGGTTACCTAAATAATAACAACCATTGATGGTCCCAACACCCAAGACTCAAGTCAGGGGACCAGAAATACTAACACCATTCTAATAATATGAAAAAGGAACATAAGTATAATAAAACACACACATGCGTACACATACACACCCCCAAAGTCCCAAAGGGGACAAAATGCTAACAGGACATAAGTAGTGCCCACACTAAGTTGCCCGCACCCCACCAAGTAGAGGTTCTGAGAGCGGCAGGTTGGGGGGGAGGTCTATAATATAGCAAGACTCCATTAGAAGAAACAACATTACTAAGGTGAGTAATTTTTTCTTCAAACAACATGAAGTCTTGCTATATTATAGACATTAGCAGAATACACAGCAGTGCCTCCATGGAGGAGGGGCAGAACCTACTTAGGGAATAGGCTCTGAAGAACAGATGTGCCAAACCGAGCATCTCTCCTGGCCTGGACATCCAGGGAGTAATGCTTGGTAAAAGTGTGTACCGTTTTCCAAGTAGCAGCCTGGCAAATCTCTAATAAGGGGATATCTCTGGCAGCAGCTAGAGACACAGCTGTACCCCTGGTAGAATGAGCCCTCAAACCGGGGGGCTCTGCCCACTTTCTGATAACAAAATTGGATACAAGAGACAATCCACCTGGCTATTGATCTCTTTAGTGGCAGGTTTGCCTTTCCCAACTTCACCATAGGTAAGGAAAAGTTGGAGGATTCGAACCTGTGACCTTTAGTGCGCTCTATATAATAACTAAGAGCTCTCTTAACATCCAGGCTGTGCAACCTCCTCTCACCCAAGAGGAGTGATCAGTGAAAAATACTGGAAGGGAGATAGATTGATTAAGATGGAAATCTGAAACCACCTTAGGCAAAAACTTCCTATTAGTCCTAAGGACTACCTTATCCCTAGTGGAAAGAAATAAAGTCAGTCTCCACTGACAAGGCTTGCAATTCACTTATGCGTCTGGCAGAAGTGATAGCCACTAGAAAAACAGTTTTCCAAGTTAGGTACTTAAGCTCTGCAGTAGACAGAGGTTCAAAAGGGGGTTGCATTAACTGGGCAATGCAAACATTAAGGTCCCAAGCAGGGGCCGGTTCCCGAAAGGGAGGATTAGTGTGGAGTGATCCCTTAAAAAACTTGGAAAACACAGGATGAGAGGAAAGAGGGGATGACTTTCCTGCTGACAGAAAAGCAGACACAGCTGACAAATGAACTCTCAGGGTAGCTGGTCTGAGACCCAAGGAATTAAGATGTACCATGTAATCTAACAAAATGGGCAATTCAGCAGATTCTGGGGAAATATTTTTCCCAGCACACCAAATGGAAAACCTTTTCCATTTAGAACTATAAGTAGCCCTAGTGGAAGGCTTTCTGGAAGCCTTTAGGATCTCAAGAACACCCTGAGAGAGGTGTAAATCAGCAAACTCTAACTCCTCAAGAGCCAGGCTTTGAGGTGGAGGAATTTGAGGTCGGATACAAACCCTTCCCTGGGCACAAGTCAACAGATTGTGATTCCTGGGGAGGACAGGGAAGATGGACTGTCAGAGACAGAAGGAGTGGGTACCAGGGCTGCCTGGCTCCAATCGGGCAATCAGAATCACCCTGCAAGGCTGAGATCTGATTTTGACTAGTACTTTGAATAGGAGAGGAAAGGGGAAGCATAGAGGAACTTCCTCCCAATCCAGAGGAAGGGCATCCAGGGGAACTGAGCCCAGCACTGGAGGCCTGCAACAGAACAGAGGAAGTTTGTGATTGTCTGGGGCTGCAAAAGATCTATCTGAGGATGCCCCACCTGGCAAAAACTATCCCCAGCACTTGAGGATCCAGGGACCATTCGTGATGGCCCTGGGAAATCCTGCTGAGGGCATCCGCTAGGACATTGTCCTTCCCTGGAAGATGAACTGCTATGAGGGAAGTGTTCAGGAATAGGCCAGAGACCACAACTTCATTGCCTCGGTGCACAAGGCCGAAGACCGAGTGCCCCCCTGTTTGTTGATGTACCACATTGTTGTGGTGTTGTCTGTTCTGACTTGTATCACCTTGTCGTGGACAGATGCAGAAAAAGCTTGAAGAGTTACAAAGACAGCTCTGAGTTCCAGCAAATTGATGTGGAGCAGAGATTCCTGGGGGGACCAAACTCCCTGAGTGGAAAGGTCGCCCATGTGGGCTCCCCAACCCAGAAGGGAAGCATCTGTAGTGAGAGTCAAGTCATGAGAAGGGGAAATGAAGGGGACCCCTGCTCTTAAATTGCTCTGATCCTGCCACCACTGGAGAGCTAGGATCAAGGTTAGAGTCACTGGGACCAACTTGGAAAGGGGGGTCTCTTCTCTGAGACCAAAAGGTTCTCAAGTGAAACTGAAAGTCTCTCATCTGAAATCTGGCTCCCTGCACAACAGCTGTGGATGCAGCCATGTGCCCCAGGAGCTGCAGAAAGTGTCTTGCTGGTCGAGAGACCTGCAGAGTGAAGGAAGAGGCCAGAGCCACAAAATTCCTTACCCTTTCTGGGGGAAGAAAGGCTCTGGCTAGCTTTGTGTCCAATTCTGCCCTTATAAAGGTGAGTACCTGGACTGGTTCCAGAACCGACTTTGGGTAGGTTTAGCAGAAAACCCAGGGAGGTGAGAAGCTGCTGGGTGACCTGCAGGTGAGATTTTACCTGTTCTAGGGACTGGCCTACAATGAGCCAGTCGTCTAGATAGGGAAAAACAGCAATCCTCTGCCTCCTTAAGTGGGCCACTGCCACTGCTAGACACTTTGTGAATACCCTTGGAGCAGAGGTAAGGCCGAAGGGCATTGCTCTGAACTGGTAATGACCTGAGGGCAGTTCGAATCTGAGGTACTTTCGATGGGATCTTCTGATTAGGACATGGAAATAGGCATCCTTGAGGTCCAGGGAGGCTAGCCAGTCCCTGGCCTTAGGGAAAGGTAAAATCATTGCCAGAGTTACCATTTTGAACTTTGGTTTCAAAAGATGCTTGTTCAGATATCTGAGATCTAAAATGGGCCGCCATTCTCCTGTCTTTTTGGGGTAAGGAAGTATCTGGAATACAGACCCCTGCCCTGATGCAGGGAGGAACCTCTGCTCTGAGAGCTAACAGGGATGAGACCTCTGTTTCCAGAGCGAGGGTCTCTGAAGCACTTGCAGGTAGAAAAGTCTGCTTCTCAACTTGGGAAACTTTTGAAGCTGAGAACCAGACCCTGGCTTACTACTTCCAGAACCCACTTGTCTGAGGTTAAAGAAGCCCAATTCTGACTGAAGTAAGCCAGCCTGCCCCCACTGGTACAGGAGAATCGGCCCTGGGCACCCCATCAGGGTGCCTGTTTCATGAGGAGCATTAGGCTGGGGGTGGGAGCAGGTCTGCCACCCTCGTCTGCCCCTGCCTCTGAAGAAGCCCCTCTGAGCATAGGCAGAGAGGCCTGAGTCTGGTAGAAAGGCCTGTGAAAAGGCCTACCCCTCACCCTGGGGGCATGCCTTTGAGGAGTGGCTTGCCGCCCTTAGCCTGGGCACTCTTGTAAGTAGTCCCATATTCATCCATCTTCTTCATGTAATTCTCTGTCTGCTCTCCAAACAGAGAATTTCCCACCACAGGAAAATCCATAGCCTTAGTCTGGGTATCCTGTGACAAACTAGTACACCTGAGCCAGGCCAACCTACTGAAAAGCTACAGATGTGGCCATGACCCTAGAGGAAACATCATTAACATCCACAGCAGCATGAAACTGAACCTTAGAGGCTTCAATGCCATCAGCAGCCACCTGTTCTAGTTCACTAGCCAGCTGGCCATGGGCCTGCTTGGCCAATTGCATAACAGTATCCCATCTAGATTTCTGATACCTAGCTACATAAGCCATAACATTTGCTTGCCTGAGTCCCATCTAGGCTGCCATATACTGTTTTTTTGCCATGGCATCAATCTTCCTGGAATCCTTGTCAGGAGGATGTGAAGCCAAGGGAATATTAGCTTTATCACAGGCAGCAGCCTGAACTAACTCAACATGACTGCATTGCTGAGAAAGGAATTCTGTATCAGGGCCTGACAATGTATACCTTCTGTCCATCTTTATCTACAGGAGGCACAGAATTAGGAGCTTTTAAAATTTTAATTGTTTGTTTCCTAAAAGACTTATGTAAAAAATAGACAATCTCCTAGACTCTGGAATATCCATCATTTCTACAAAATCAGGCTCCTCTTGCTCATCCACAGCCTCTTCTAAAGGAAGCTGGAGGGTTTCAGCAACTTTTATAAAACATAAAATGAGATGGGGACTCAGACAGCATAGGGGGAGATTCTAAAGGTCTGTCTGGGGAGATGTCCGGTTCAATGGGCACACCCAGACCTTCCCAGCCACATTCATACTGTTCATAATCCTCCTCCCCCTCCTCTGGTTCATAAAATTCCTCAATATCATAATCCTGAACCACTGGGACCGGACGAACCGACCTTTTACCAGATAGTGGTGGTTCCGACCGACCCTGAGACAGTGACTGGATAATTTGTATGCTTTTGCTATCTCTGCAGCAGTTGGAGAAGAATTTTGGACTCCAGACCTGCTGATTTTCTTGTTTTCTTTACTGGAATTGGTTCCTCAGAACCAGCTTTTCTTTGCCGAAGAAGTCTGGCCCTGGTCAGAGGGCACTCCCTCTAATTCAGTTGGCACCCGAACCGGGCTGGCCATCAGGTCCAGCGGACTTTTGGCCTCTCGTTCCCTGAGCCTGCCCAATCTTTTTTCCAGGGTGGCTGCAGGGAAATTCTTACATACCTGGCAGTCTGACTGGAGGTGGTCAAACCCCAGACAATAAACACATGTGGTGTGTGGGTCAGCCTTGGCAAAGACTTCCTCACAAACATCACAGTGTTGAAACCCAGTGGGCCCGGTTTTTCTTTTGGGTTTCTCAGACATAATGCCAGCCTAACCAAAAACTTGCCCTTTTAACGGCAGTGCCAGGCAAGACACCCTTATCGGTTCCTAACCGTGTCACGGGTATTGGAAAAAAATGTAATAAATCCATTTTTTTTAGAACCGATAAGAACCGGGAACCGCACTCTAAAATAGAACCGAGCAGAAGGAGAAATCTCCGGAGCGACTGTTCACTGAGGCGGAGTAAAGAATCTGACAGTTCAAGTTTGAAATGACACAGATAGAGCTGCTCTCGTGCCAAAATTCTATTTTGGAATGGTTTTAACCATTTCACTCCGGGGCAGTTCTAGAGCTGGATCAAACTGCTAATGTCTATAATATAGCAAGACTTCATGTTGTTTGAAAGGGACATCCCTGGAAGCAGCCACCTAGGCAGTGGTATGTCTGGTGGAATGAGCCCACTGCCTCATGAAAGGCTACCTAACAGCCAACCTAAGCAGCAGGCAAGGCAGGGTATAAACACCAGCCAATCACTGGTCAATCTGCCAGTCTGTCAGGTGCAGCTCCAGCGTAAGAGACAAAGGAGCTGGTGAGCCCTTCTCTGAGTTCCAGCCACATGCTCGTGAAATAACGAGCGCATGCCAGAGGACCAACACGTGCAGCCTGGGCTCAACCCCTGAAGTGAAGCAGTGAAGCACATGGAGATAAAGACCACCGGAAGGTGACTTCAAAACAAACCTTAAAAGGAATTTTGAGGGGATGGGGGCACGGAGGTCAATACGTGCCTGTGGAAATCCATAAATGGAAATCCCACAGAAAACACCCGGATCTCACTGATCCCACTGGTGGAGAAAGTAGCCACTAAATAGGCGGTCTTCCATGACAGATGTGACCTTGCACGCCACCATCGGCATACCATCCTGTGCGTGGTACTCCCAGGTGGGAGCCAGGAGCACCTGGAAGATCATCGACCCTTAGTCAAGACAAAGAGAAGGGCTACAAGAAGAAAAAATTACTCACCTTAGTAATGTTGTTTCTTCTAATGGAGTCTTGCTATATTATGACATATGCAGTGAGTCCCAACCTTCGAACTGCTCCGGAGGTGAAAGAGTTAACTTTCCATGCCAGGCATGGAACCTTGAGCGCGAGCTCGGTTGAACACTCTGTCTGTTGTTGCTCAAACTCAAACTGTCAGATCTTTTCGAGCAAAACTCATTAAGGTTCTGTGTGGAAGCCGTAAACCTACACTAGCCCACTGGCTACTAACTACAAAAACACATTCTTTTTGTTCTTGATCCCAAAACAAAGACTCAAGTCAGGGGATTCAAGAAAGAAAAATAAAACATAACACCCAAGCACCCTTAGAAAGGGTGAAAATAAAGTGGGCATCTAAGAGGTGCCAACATTGCACTGCCCACCCACATCCCAAAGTAGAGGTTCTGAGAGGGGCAGGCTGGGGGGGGAGGTCATAATATAGCAAGACTCCATTAGAAGAAACAACATTACTAAGGTGAGTAATTTTTCTTCAAACAACATGAAGTCTTGCTATATTATTATATAGCAGATTACACAGCAGTACCTCCATGGAGGAGGACAGAACCCACTTTAGCAACAGGCTCTGAAGCACAGCTGTGTTAAATCGAGCATCACTCCTAGCCTGGATGTCCAGGGAGTAATGCTTAGTAAAAGTGTGAACTGTTTTCCAGGTAGCTGCTTGACATATCTCTAGGATAGGGATGTCCCTGGCAGCAGCCAGAGACGCAGCTGTACCTCTGGTAGAGTGAGCCCTCAGGCCTGAGGAGGGAACCTTACCCAGTTTTTCATAACAAAATTGGATACAAGAGACAATCCACCTGGCAATGGATCTTTTAGTGGCAGGTTTTCCTTTACCAACCTCACCATAAGTGAGGAACAATTGGAGAGAGTCAAACCTGTGACCCTTGGTACATTCTATATAGTAACTAAGGGCTCTTTTGACATCTAAACTGTGCAATCTCCTCTCGCCAGAGGAGGAATGGTCAGTGAAGTACACAGGAAGAGACATGGATTGATTAAGGTGGAAGTCTGAAACCACCTTAGGCAAAAACTTTCTGTTAGTCCTGAGGACCACCTTATCTCTGTGAAAGGAGATAAATCAGACTCCACTGACAATGCCTGCAGCTCACTTATGCACCTGGCAGAAGTGATGGCTACAAAACACAGTTTTCAAGTAAAGTACTTAAGCTCTGCTGAAGACAATGGCTCAAAAGGGGGTTGCATAAGCTGGGCAATGCAAATATTAAGATCCCAAGCAGGGGCAGGGTCCCTGAATGGAGGGTTGGTGTGAAGCAACCCTTTAAAAAACTTGGAGAATACAGGATGAGCTGAAAAAGAAGAGGGCTTACCTGCTGATAAGAAAACAGACACGGCTGCCAGGTGCACTTTTAGGGTAGCTGGTCTCAGCCCCAAAGAATTCAAATGCACCAAATGATCCAGGATCATGGGCACGTCAGCAGATTCTGGGGGAATATGCTTGCCAGAGCACCATATGGAAAATCTCTTCCATTTGGAATTATAAGTAGCCCTGGTGGAAGGCTTTCTAGAGGCCTTCAAGATATCCAATACACCTTGGGAGAGGTGTAGGTCAGCAAACTCTAACTCTTCAAGAGCCAAGCCTTCAGATTGAGAGATTTGAGGTTCGGATACCAAACTCTCCCCTGGGCACAGGTTAACAGGTTGTGATTCCTGGGAAGACACAGGGGAAGGTGGACTGCTAAGGACATGAGGAGTGGGTACCAGGGCTGTCTGGCCCAATCTGGAGCAATCATGATCATCTTGCAGGGTTGAGATCTGATTTTGACTAGCACCTTGAAGAGAAGAGGGAAGGGGGGGAAAGCATAGAGAAACTTCCCTTCCCAACTGAGGAGGAAGGCATCCAGAGGGACTGAGCCCAACACTGGGGGTCTGCAGCAAAAAAGGGGAAGTTGGTGATTGTCTGGGGCTGCAAAAAGATCTATCTGCGGGTGCCCCATCTGGCAAATACTACCTCCAGTACTAGGGGATCCAGTGCCCATTCGTGATGGCCCTGGGAAATCCTGCTGAGAGCATCTGCTAGGACATTGTCCTTACCTGGGAGGTGAACTGCCATAAGGGAGGTGTTCAGGGAATAAGCCAGAGACCACAACTTCATCGCTCCGGTGCACAAGGCCGTAGACCGAGTGCCTCCTTGCTTGTTGATGTACCACATTGTAGTGGTATTGTCTGTTCTGACCTGTAGAACCTTGTTCTGAACAGATGTGGAAAAAACCTGGAGTGCTAGAAAAACTGCTCTGAGTTCCAATAAATTGATGTGGAGCAGAGATTCCTGTGGGGACCACAATCCCTGGGTAGTGAGGTCGCCCATGTGAGCTCCCCACCCCAAAAGGGATGCATCTGTAATAAGGATCAAGGAGTGAGACTGGGGGGTGAAGGGAACCCCCTGTCTCAGATTGCTCTGGTCCTGCCACCACTGAAGGGCCTGGATCAGGGTTCGAGTCACTGGGATCAATTTGATTAGAGGGTCTCTCCTTTGAGACCAAAAGGCTCTCAAATAGAACTGGACGTCCCTCATCTGAAATCTTGCTCCCTGCACTACTGCTGTAGAAGCAGCCATGTGCCCCAGGAGCTGTAGAAAATGCCTTGCAGGTCGAGAGACCTGCAGGGTGAAAGAAGAGGCCAGAGAGACCAAGGTCCTTGCTCTTTCCAGAGGGAGGAAGGCTCTGGCCTCTTTTGTGTTCAGTTCTGCGCCTATGAAGGTGAGAAGCTGGACAGGCTCTAGAACTGACTTTGGAAGACTGAGAAGGAAACCTAGAGATGTGAGCAGTTGCTGAGTTACCTGAAGGTGAAGTTTGACCTGGTCTGGGGACTGGCCTACGATGAGCCAGTCGTCCAGATAAGGAAAGATGGCAATCTTTTGCCTTCTTAAGTGTGCTACTGCCAGGCATTTTATGAATACCCTTGGAGCCGAGGTGAGGTTGAAGGGCATTGCTCTGAACTGGTAATGGCCTGAGGGCAGTTCGAAACTGAGGTACTTTCGATGAGAGCTTCTGACAAGAACATGGAAATAGGCATCCTTGAGGTCCAGGGAGGCTAGCCAGTCCCCTGGCCTTAGAGAGGGTAAAATAATTCCCAGAGTCACCATTTTGAATTTTGGTTTTAAAAGGTGCTTGTTTAAATACCTGAGATCCAGGATGGGCCGCCATTTTCCTGTATTTTTTTGGGGGTAAGGAAGTACCTGGAGCACAACCCTTTGCCCTGGTGTAGGGGTGGAACCCTTTCCACAGCTCTGAGAGCCAGGAGGGTAGAAACTTCTGTATCTAGGGCCAGTGCCTCTGATGGATTTGCAGGTGGAAAGGATCTGGTTCTCACCTTTGGAAATTTTTTGAAGCTGAGAACCAGTCCCTGGCTTACTACTTCCAGGACCCACTTGTCTGATGTTAAAGACTTCCAGTCCTGGACAAAGTAAGCCAGCCTGCCCCCTACCGGTAGTGGAGAATCGGCCCTGGCCACCCCATCAGGGAGTCTGCTTGGCAGGGGCTTTGGGCTGAGGGGTAGAAGCAGGCTTACTTGTACCCCGTCTGCCTCTCCCTCTAAAGAACCCCCTCTGAGCATAAGCAGAAGAGGAGGCCAGGGCTTGGTAAAAAGGCCTATGAAAAGGCCTGCCCCTGCCCCTGAGATGCTGCCTTTGAGGAGTGGTTTGCCTTTCTTTGGCCTGTGCACTCCTATAGGTGGTCCTATATTCATCCATTTTCTTCATATAATTCTCTGTCTGCTCCCCAAACAGAGAATTGTCCACAACAGGAAAATCCATGGCCTTAGACTGGGTATCCTGTGACAGGGCAGTACATCTGAGCCAAGCCATTCTGTGAAGAGCTACAGATGTAGCCATGACCCTTGATGATACATCATTAGAGTCTACTGCAGCATGAAATTGCACCTTGGATGCCTCAATACCATCCGCAGCCACCTGCTCCAGCTCCCTGGCAAGCTGATCAGGGGCCTGTTTTGCTAGGGCCAGCACAGTATCCCATCTGGATTTCTGGTACCTAGCAGCATAAGCCATATAGTTTGTCTGTCTGAGTCCTAAAGATGCTGCCATGTACTGTTTCTTTGCCATGGCATCCATCCTCCTGGAGTCCTTTTCAGGAGGGTGAGAGGCTAGAGGAATATTTGCCTTGTCACAGGCAGCAGCCTGCACTACCCCCACATGGCTGCACTGCTGAGTGAGGAACTCCGTGTCAGAGCCTGATAAAGCATACCTCTTGTTCATCCTTTTATCCACAGGGAGGATAGAATGAGGAGTTTTTAGAATTTTTACTGTCTGTTTCCTAAAAGATTTGTGCAAGGGAATAGACAGTCTCCTGGACTCTGGAATATTCATCATTTGTACATAATCAGGCTCTTCTTGATCATCAACAGCTTCCTCGACAGGGAGTTGGAGAGTTTCAGCAACTTTCTTATAGAACATAAAATGAGAGGGGGACTCAGATAGCCTGGGTGGGGGAACCCCTGACGGTCTGTCTGGAGAGATGTCCGGTTCAGTGGGCACATCCAGACCTTCAAAATCATATTCACTATCCTCATACTCCTCCTTCCCTTCCTCCGGTTCATAAAAATCCTCAAAATCAAAATCTTGAACCGGTGGAACCAGCCGAACCGAACGCTTCCCTGATGGTGTCGGTTCGGACGGAACCGGGGAAAGAGACTGGACAATTTGAATTGCTTTAACTATTTCCTCAGCGGTTGAGAAAGAACTTTGGCTCCACTAGCTGACTTTCTAGTCCTTTTAGTTGGAACCGGCTCCTCAGAGCTGGCTCTTCGTTTGCCCGAGGAAGTATCGCCCTGGTCAGAGGGCACTCCCTCCGGTTCGGTTGGAACCGAACCGGGCTGGCCATCCGGGTCAGCAGACTTTTTGGCCTCTCTTTTCCATGGTGGCAGCAGGAAAATTCTTACAAATCTGGCAGTCTGCATTGAGGTGGTCAAACCCCAGACAACATACACAGGTGGTGTGTGGGTCAGCCTTAGCAAAGGCATCCCCACAGAGGCCACAGTGTTGAAACCCAGTGGGCCCGGTTTTTCTTTTGGGTTTCTCAGACATAGTGCCAGCCTAACCAAACTTTCCCGTTAGTGGCAATCCGCCAAGCAAGACTCTCTTATCGGTTCCCAACCATGTCACGGGTCGTGGAAAAAAACGTAACTGAAATCCGTTTTTTATAGAACCGATAAGAACCGGGAACCGCACTCTAAAGGACTAGAAAGTTATTTTTAAAACAAGCTGATCGGTTCAAACCGAACCGAAAAAGACGTTTACAAGTTCCACACAGAAGAAATAAATGTAAGCCTATCTATTACTTACAATACCACAGACAGAGCTGGAACCGACCGATTGCGGTTTAATTTTGGTCAAGAAACCGAAAAATAAAACTTTTTAACCGACAAACGAACCGAGCAGAAGGAGAAATCTCCGGAGCGACTGTTCAGTGAGGCGGAGTAAAGAATCTGACCGTTTGAGTTTGAGCAACAACAGACAGAGTGTTCAACCGAGCTCGCTCTCAAGGTTCCATGCCTGGCATGGAAAGTTAACTCTTTCACCTCCGGAGCAGTTCGAAGGTTGGGACTCACTGCATATGTCATAATATAGCAAGACTTCATGTTGTTTGAAGCCAGGATACTAAACCTGGAGCAGGACGGGGGAGGGGCTCCCTGCACCAGTCCCAAAGGGAAAAGCACCTCCACTGGAAGGCATAGTGCTGGCAAGATGACACCTTCTGAAAAACCCTTACAAAATGAAGGACCCTATAGGGCAGACCCAAAGCCTGTAACTTTAGCTGCTCAAGAACCAGGCTGCCAGGTACAGGGACCGGCAGACCTACAAGACAGTCCTGAGAAGGCAAAAGAGCAGATCTGGGCACAGATGTAAGCCCCACATAGGGCTGCTGATGAGGCTGAGGAGAGCTGGCACCAGAATCGGCGCAGCCAGTCTGGGCCACCAGGAACCTCTGCAACTTGTCCCTCTGCACCCTAAGCAATGCATTGTGGAGCAGGGAGAAGGGAAGGAAAACAGACAGGAAGCTCGGGGACCAGGGCCTCATGAAGGCATCCGCCAACAGTGATCAGTACTGTGGGAGTGGGCACAGAACAGCCCCAGCTATGTGTTCTTCCAGGATGCAAATGGGTAGAGCAGGAGAGGGTCCCCCCTGGGAGAACAGGTGACACACTACCCCCTAGTGCAAAGGCCACTTGTGAGACACCTTGCAATGTGGCTGAGAGTGTCCTTTAGCTGGATGGAGGCACCAGCCCCATGAACCACCAGGAGAGTGGCGGTCAGGCTGCGCATGACGGTCCAGGTGTGGAGCGCCTCGAACCAAAGTGGGGGCCCGCCTGGGGAGGTAGTACAGGGTCATGGAGCTGTCCGTCTGAACCAGCTCGACCAGAGCCCAACAGATAGCATGAAGACTGACAGAGTCAGACATACTGCATGGAACTCCAACCTGTGTATGTGGGGAAGAAACCCTGGGGGGGGAGGGCAGAGGCCGTGGGCCCTGAGGGTTCCCAAGTGTACATCCCATCCCACCAGAGATGCGGCTGTCAAAGTAACTGTCAGCCTCAGCCTTATGCTGCTGAATGGGGACTCCCTGCTGCAGGTGTTTCAGGAGCCACCACTAGATGGCATTCGACACTGTCTTCACTACTGGGATCGGACCCCAGATGAAGTGATGACTTGATCATGAAGTGCCAGGTTTTTGCCCACTGTCTCTACACTTTAAACCATAGCAGGTTGGTTCTCGTATTTGTTCAGACTTCTGAAGTGCTTTGAATCCTACTATGAATTTCATTACAAATCAACCTAAACTATAACAGTGATTCTGTGGAAGATGGACGATTTTGAATGTACTGCAAAGAAATGAACGGATTCTCTGACTTTCAGATTGAATGAACACCTGCCTATGAGTGTTTTTTGCACGGCCTTGCACTGTTATTAAGAAGCTACTTATTTATATGGCACATTGCTGAATAAAACCCTTAAAGTGAATCATAACTTATTTGCGTGATTCTGTTCCATATTGTTCAGAAAAATAGTGTCCAGGGCCCGAGAAGCAGAGAGCACTGGTGGGCCAGCTCCCATTGCAGGGGATGAACCATCCACAGAGCCACCAGAACATGCTAGTGCAGGATGTCAGTTACCCCAGCAGCCACTGAAAATTAAAGCAGGGCGCGAGTGCAGAACCAGTAACGATCGGGCAAGAAGAAAAAATTACTCATCTTAGTAATTATGTTTCTTCTATTGGAGTCTTGCTGTATTCTGACTAATGCAGTTAGCCCCAGCCTTTAAACTGCCCCGGAGAACAAAGGGTTAACTATCTATGCAGAGCATAGAATGCTGAGCTCGAGCTCGGTTGATGTCTCTGTTTCCCTCTGAAATCTAACTGTCAGATTCTTATGAGCAAAAACTCACAAGCTATTCTATGTGGAAACTGTAAAATCTTTACTAGCCAACTGGCAACAAAAAGTTTTGAATTCCCAAGGGAAGACTCAAGTCAGGAAACCCCCCCCCAAAAAAAAACATTAAAACAAGAATAATAACAAGAGAAACACACAAACAAAAAGCAAAGGGTGTAAAGGAGCACCACTGAGGTGCAATACTGCACCTGCCCGCCCACTTCCCAAAAACCAGGTTCTGAGAGGGGAGGCGGGGGAAAGGTCAGAACACAGCAAGACTCCAATAGAAGAAACATACTTGCTAAGGTGCGTAATTTTTTCTTTAAACAACATGAAGTCTTGCTGTACTCTGACTAATGCAGACTACCAAGCAGTACCTCCATGGAGGAGGGACAGAACCTACTTTGGGAATAGGCTCTGAAGTACTGCTGTGCCAAATCGAGCATCACTCCTAGCCTGGATATCCAGAGAATAATGTTTGGTAAAGGTATGGACTGTTTTCCAGGTGGCTGCTTGACAGATGTCTAAGAGAGGAATATCCCTGGCAGCAGCCAGGGAAGCAGCTGTACCTCTTGTAGAGTGAGCCTTCAGGCCTGAGGGTGGAATATTTCCCAGTTTCTCATAGCAGAATTGTATACAAGACACAATCCACCTGGCAACAGTTCTCTTGGTGGCAGGTTTGCCCTTCCCCACTTCTCCACAAGCGAGGAACTGGAGGGACTCAAACCTGTGACCATTGGTACCCTCTATGTAGTAGCTAAGGGCCCTTTTAACATCTAAACTGTGTAGCCTCCTCTCTCCTGAGGAAGAATGATCAGTGAAGAAAACAGGAAAAGGCATAGACTGATTCAAGTGGAAATCAGAAACCACTTTGGGCAAGAACCTTCTATTGGTTCTAAGGACCACTTTATCTCTGTGAAAGGAGATAAAATCAGGTTCCACTGACAGGGCTTGCAGTTCACTGATACGTCTGGCAGAGGTAATGGCTACCAAAAACACAGTTTTCCAAGTCAAATACTGACATAGCCTGCAAAAGGAGGCTGTATAAGTTAAGCAATGCAAACATTTAAATCCCAGGCAGGGCAGGGTCTCTAAAGGAGGATTGGTATGAAGCAATCCCTTAAAAAATTTACAGAACACAGGATGAGATGATAGTGAGGAAGACTTCCCCACTGACAGAAAAGCAGAAACAGCTGACAAGTGTACCTTGAGAGTAGCTGGTCTGAGACCTAGGCCATTAAGACAGACCATATAGTTCAGAACTGTAGGCAATTCAGCAGTGTCTGGAGAAATATGCTTCTTAGAACACCAGATGCTGAATTTCTTCCATTTGGAGTAATAAGTCTTTCTGGTGGAGGGCTTTCGAGAAGCTTTGAGAATATCCAGAACCCCCTGAGATAGATACAAATCTGAAAACTCTAACTCTTCAAGAGCCATGCCTTGAGATTGAGAGACTGAAGACTGGGGTACCAAATCCTCCCCTGAGAGAAGGTTAACAGGTTGTAATTCCTGGGAAGAAACAGGGGAAGATGGACTGCTAGGAACAGTAACGGGGGTACGCTTGCTGTCTGGCCCAGTCTGGAGCAACCAGAATCACTTTGCAAGGTTGTGACCTTATCTTGACTAAAACTCTGAACAGAAGGGGGAAGGGAGGGAAGACATACAGAAATTTCCATTCCCAGTTCAGAATCAGAGCATCCAGGGGGACTGAGCCCAAGAGTGGGGGTTTGCAACAAAAGAGAGGAAGTTGGTGATTGTCTGGGGCTGCAAAAAGATCCATCTCTGGAGTGCCCCATCTTGAAAAAATCACCTTCAATACCAGAGGGTCCAGGGACCATTCGTGATGGCCCTGTGAGATCTTGCTCAGTGCATCTGCTAGCACAATGTCCTTCCCTGGAAGGTGAACTGCTATCAGAGAGGTTTGTAGGGAATACGTCAGGGACCACAGCTTCATGGCTTCTGTGCACAAGGCCGTAGACCGAGTGCCTCCCTGTCTGTTGATGTACCACATGGTGGTGGTGTTGTCTGTTCTGACCTGAGCCACCTTGTTCTGTACTGACTGAGAGAAGGCTTGCAGGGCCAGAAAAACTGCCCTGAGTTCTAGGAGATTGATATGGAGAAGGGATGCCTGAGGGGACCACAGTTCCTGGGCAGTGAGGGCCCCCAGCCCAGAAGAGAAGCATCTGTGGAAAGGACCACTGAATGAGACTGAGCGGCAAATGGAACCCCTTGCCTTAAATTGTCCTGATCCTGCCACCATTGAAGGGCTTGGATCAGGGTCCGAGTCACTGGAATCAGTTTGGTAAGGGAATCCTTCTCTTGGGACCAAAAGGCCCTCAGATGGAACTGAATGTCCCTCATCTGGAATCTTGCTCCTTGGACCACTGCTACAGAGGCTGCCATGTGGCCCAAGAGTTGAAGGAAATGCCTTGCTGGTTGGGACACCTGAAGGCTGAAGGAAGAAACCAGTTGTATAAGAACTCTTGCCCTGTCCAGGAGAAGAAAGGCTCTTGCTCTGACCGTATCCAGCTCTGCCCCTATAAAGGTAAGAAGCTGGATAGGCTCGAGAACTGACTTGGGAAGGTTGAGAAGAAATCCTTGAGAAGTGAGCACTTGCTGGGTCACTTGCAGGTCTGACTTGACTTGGTCTGGAGACTGACCCACTATTAGCCAGTCGTCCAGGTATGGAAAAATGGAAATATTTTGCCTCCTTAAAAAGGCAACTACTACTGCCAGGCACTTTGTGAAGACCCTTGGGGCTGAAGTTAGGCCAAAGGGCATTGCTCTAAACTGACAGTGGCCTGAGGGCAACTCAACCCTGCGGTACTTTCTGTGGAAGCACCTAATGGGAATGTGAAAATAGGCATCTCTGAGGTCCAGAGAGGCTAACCAGTCCCCTGGCCTTAGACAGGGAAGGATTCTTCCTGGAGTTACCATCTTGAACTTTGGTTTTAAAAGATGTCTGTTTAAGTATCTTAGGTCTAGGGTGGGTCACCACTCCCCTGTCTTTTTTGGGGTAAGGAAGTACCTGGAGTACAGATCTTTGCCCCAGTGTAGGGCAGGTACTCTCTCTATGGCTCTCAAAGCCAGCAGAGATGAAGCCTCTGCCTCTAGGGCAAGGGTTTCTGAGAGACCTGCAGGTGGGAAAGATCTGGCTCTCATGTTTGAAAATTTCTTGAAGCTGAGAACCAGTCCCTGGCTTACTACTTCCAGGACCCACTTGTCTGATGTAATAGACATCCAGTCCTGGACGAAGTAAGTCAGCCTGCCCCCTACTGGTGTAGGAGAGTCGACCCGGGCAGGCCCATCAGAGTGTCTGCTTGGCAGGGGCCTTAGGCTGAGAAATGGATGTAGCCCTGCTCATCCATCTTCTGTCTCTCCCTCTGAAGAACCCCCTCTCTGAAAAGGGAGAAGAGGCCTGTGCTTGGAAAAAAGGCCTATGAAAAGGCCTGCCCCCTGTCCCTAGACTGCTGCCTTTGAGGAGTTGCCTGCCTTTCTTTGACCTGAGCACTCCTGTAAGTGGTCCTGTACTCATCCATTTTCTTCATGTAATTCTCTGTCTGCTCCCCAAACAGAGAATTACCCACCACAGGAAAATCCATGGCCTTAGCCTGGGTATCCTGTGAAAGGCTAGTACATCTGAGCCAAGCCATTCTCCGAAGAGCCACAGATGTAGCCATGACTCTTGATGACACATCACTGGAGTCCACAGCAGCATGAAACTGAACTTTTGATGCCTCGATCCCATCTGCAGCCACCTCCTCCTGCTCCTTGGCTAGCTGGGGGGAGGGCCTGTTTAGCCAGTGCCAGTACAGTGTCCCACCTGGACGTCTGGTACCTGGCTGTATAGGCCATATAATTCACCTACCTGAGTCCCAAGGAAGATGCCATGTACTGTTTTTTTGCCATGGCATCAATCTTCCTGGAGTCTTTGTCTGGGGGGTGTGAGGAGGCTGAGGGATGATGTTTTGCAGGGCTTGAATAATCTTGAATGCCTGGGCTATCTCCTGAGCCGAAGACATTGCAGGCACCTGCACAGAAGTCCCTGGTTTAGCAGGGAATGCTTGCCTTATCACAGGCAGCAGCCTGCACAACCCCAACATGGCTGCATTGCTGATATAAAAACTCTGTATCTGAGCCTGAAAGTGTACATTTCTTGTCCATTTTTCTATCAACAGGAGGTATAGAATTGGGAGACTTCAAGATTTTTTGTGTCTGCTTCCCAAAATATTTGTGAAGGGGAATAGACAGTCTCCTGGACTCTGGGATGTCCATCATTTCCACAAAATCAGGCTCCTCTTGATCCTCCATTGCTTCCTCCATAGGAAGCTGGAGGGTCTCATCCAGCTTTCTGTAGAACATAAACTGGGAAGGGGACACACCTGAAGGTCTGTCTGGGGAAATGTCCGGTTCAACAGGCACATCCAGACTTTCACCATCACCATCGTCATCCTCAAACTCAGGTTCATAAAATTCTTCATGGGTATAATCGTGAACCAGGGGAACCGACCGAACCGAGCCCCTGCCAAAAGGTGCCGGATCGGTTGGAACTGGGTGAAGCGATTCCACAATCCGAATCGCTGTGGCTATTTCCTCGGTGGTCAGAACATGGACTTCTGGATCCGAACCGGACGATTTTTCTTTGCGTTTTCTTTTTGTTGGAACTGAACCCTCGGGATCGGCTCTCCTTTTGCCTGAATAAGTATTGCCCTGGTCAGAGGGCACTCCTTCTGGTTCGGTTGGAACTGAACCGGGCTGGCCATCTGGGTCAGTGGACTTCTCGGCCTCCTTTTCCCTCAGTCTACCTAATCTCTTCTCAAGGATAGATTTAGGAAAGTTTTACAAATTTGGCAGTCTGAATCGAGGTGTTCAAACCCCAGACCATAAACACAGGTGGTGTGGGGATCGGCCTTAGCAAAGACCTCCCCACACTCACTGCAGTGTTGAAACCCAGTAGGCCCAGTTTTTTTCTTGGGTTTCTCAGACGTGGCCAACCTAACCAACTTACCCTTTTTTCGGCAACCGCCAGGCAAGACTCCCTTATCTGTTCCTAACCGTGTCACGGGTGTTGGAAAAAAACATATCAAACACGTTTTTTAGAACCGATAAGGACTGGTAACCACACACAAAATTAAGATACAAGATTTAACAACTGATCGGTTCAGCCGAACCGATCCACACTTTTACAAGTTCCACACAGAAAAACAGTACAAAACCTATGTAGTACTCACAGTACCACAGACAGAGACTGAACCGACTGTGCGGAAAATAAATTTCGGTTAAAAACAGACAGTAAACCGACATTCAACCGACTTTCAAACCGAGCTGCAGGAGAAATCTCCGAAGCGACTGTTCAGTGAGGCAGAGTGAAGAATCTGACAGTTAGATTTCAAAGGGAAACAGACAGAGACATCAACCGAGCTCGAGCTCAGCATTCTATGCTCTGCATAGGAAGTTAACCCTTTGTTCTCCGGGGCAGTTTAAAGGCTGGGGCTAACTGCATTAGTCAGAATACAGCAAGACTTCATGTTGTCTGAAGGAAAGATCTGTTGCCCAGACCTCTGAGAGTCAGGCCGTAGCCCAAAGGAAGTCATCCAAAGAAGTGGGTAACCATCAAGGGGTGGAATTCTGACTGGAGCAAGAGGACCAGAAAGCCCAAGGCCAAGCAAGAGTGGAGGGCTGGATCAATGGACCGCTCCACATCCCCCCCCAAGAGGAACCGACGAACAGTCAGCCTTCCAAGTAGAAGTACACTCGGATCCCTTGGCATCGCAGGACTGTTGCCACCACTGCCAGGCACTCTGAAAAGACCCTGGGGGCTGAGGAGAGGCTGAAGGGCATCACTCAGAATTCAAAGGTACCCTGTTGGCATGGAACCAATGGAAATGCTGGCGGAATAGACAAACTGGGATATCCCAGGGGTCCAGACAGTAGAGCCGCATGCCCTATTCCAGGGATGGGGGAACCAGAAGTATATGGAAATAAAGCCCTAACCAGCTAAGGAGTCTGGGACACAGCTACACTGTCAACTGAAGAAGCTTAGCAAAGTCCTCCCAGAGGGTGGACAGCAGGTCCAGAAATACCCTGGCCTCCAATGGGGCATGGCTCAGTAGGGCAGGAGAGCCTTGAATTCTATAGATAGACTGCTGCCCAGCATGCTGAGCCCCAGGTGGCTGATAGAAGGACGAACCAAATGTGCCAGAGAAAGCAAAGCCGACCCCAATGGGGACCAAAGGCTGAGACAGGATAGGCAGGAGGGAGACACCCGGCGACCCACTGCCGAGCAGGCTGAGCGAATACTGCCACCTGGTTGACCACTGGTGACAGTACACTGGAGGAAGACTGGGTAGGTGGGAGGATGTAAGCTGTGGTCAGGGATGTACACATCTATCATGCATCTGTATCCTCATGAGCTGCCTGTACGCCAATGTCAGTCAAGGCTAGGAGCAACCCAAAAAGACGGAAAAAAAAACCCTGCACACTTGTGCCTCATGCAGGCCACTGTCACCCCTTCATTAATCCGGCATCTTGGGGATGTAAATCCCTTCAATACCTGTCCCCTTCCTTGAGTGTAAACAGTGGGGTCTGTGGGGGCTGCAGGTTGGTTGAATGAGGCTGGGCTGTCAGCTGGGGAAGAAAGTGCCAGCCTAGTGCAAGAGAGGACATAAACGCTAAGTTAAAAAAAATAAACTACACAGTAGTATGGCAATATCTCAATCACATCAGACAACTAAAGCAACGGATATTTAGAACATCAGAAAAACATGAAGCTGAGAGGGGAGACAGTAGGGGTGGAGCATGATGGGACCTTGGGGTTGGTTCAGCTGACTGTTTCCCAGAATGGTAACATTCTTAAAAATGTCTGACAGGGTGCAAACATGTCTGTCATTCGACGTTTGTGTATATTATCAGACCATTGTATGCTGGGCGTAATCTGTGTAGCCACCATTTAGGCAACTTTTACTGACATTTATGTAGTGATGTCATGTAAGAAAAAAATACTTACCATAGTAATCTTCTTTCTTCCAAGTGATGCTCAGATATTCATAACATAATGCAGTACGCCTGGAGGGTTGGACTGCCTGGAGAGATGGAACACATGCAAAGGAGTAGAATTCTTTGCAGGTGAGAATTTTCAAATACTGCCTCTACCAACTGTAGTGTTCTAACCTCTTCAATTTGTAAGAAGCCAGGAAGTCAGGCATTAGGAAAAAAATCCTAACAATTATAAACCTGGGTTTACCCCCAATAAGTGTAGAATTAACGAAAACCTCCAAAAGGAGGAACAATAATAAATAACAATAGTGTTCACCAAACAGCATCAGAGAAACTGTAAAGAGAAAAACAGAAAACTGCTTAAAATTAGCTAAGCATAAAGAAAATGAATCACAACAGGATATGGCTAGGTGGCACCAGCATGCGGACTGCAGAGGCTGACGTTCTGGAAGAGAGGGAAGTCATGAATATCTGAGCATCACTGACAAGAAAGAAGATTACTATGGCAAGTATTTTTTTCTTCTAACCCCAGTAATGCTCAGGATATTCATAACTTTATGCAGACTACCAAGCAGTACCACTGGAGAGGGGCACAGCACTTACTTTGGAAACAGACTTTGCAGGACTGCTGTGCCAAACCAGGCATCACTTCTGGACAAAATATCCAGGTTGTAATGCTTTGTAAAGGTGTGTACTGATTTCCAGGTAGCTGCTTTGCAAATATCTACTAAAGGAACCTCCCTGGCAGCTGCAAGGCTAGCAGCTGTTTCTCTTGTAGAGTGTGCCCTCAGCCTAGCTGGGAGCTCCCTACTTGCTTTAGTGTTGCAGAATTGAATACAATGTACAATCCATCGAGAAATGGATCTTTTTGAGGCTGCTTTGCCCTTTCCTACATCCCCATATGTAAGGAAAAGTTGCTTTCTATCTTGCCTATGGCCTTTAGTAACTGTCATGTAATAGCTGAGAGCTCTTTTCACATCCATACTATGGAGTCTTCTTTCACCAGAACTAGCATGGCCTGTAAAAAAAAATAGGCAGAGTGATTGATTGGTTCAGATGGAAGTCTGAAACCACTTTAGGAAGAAATTGTCTATTTGTTCTGAGGATTACCTTATCTCTGTAGAATGATATATAGTCCTGATCGATACAGAGAGCCTGAAGCTCACTAATTCATTTTGCCGAGGTAACTGCTACTAGAAAAACTGTTTTTCAAGTAACATACTTCAGATGAGATGTTGCCATGGGCTCGAAAGGAGGCCCCATGAGTTTAGCTATGCACACATTAAGATCCCAGGCAGGGACTGCTGCCCTGTGAGGAGGGATGCAAATGCATCGGACCTTTAAAGAACCTTTTGAAAATGGGATCTGATGCTACTGACACCTTTGCCCTAGCAGAAAGGTAGGCAGACACTACTGCAAGATGAACTTTCAGAGAACTGGGTTGTAAACCCTGTGAATGCAAATGAGTGAGATAGTCTAATACAACTGATACTCCTACATTATTTGGGACAACATTTCTACCACAGCACCAAAGAGAAAATCTCTTCCATTTAGAAGAATAGGTTTTCTTATTGGAAGAGTTTCTATAACCTTTTAAGATGGCTAACACAGCTTCAGAAAGGTTTAAATCTGCCTACTCTAATTCCTCAACAGCACCGCCTTGAGGTGGAGGGACTGGAGATCTGGGTACAGCAATGTTCCCTGATTGGAGGTCAGGAGATTGCGCCTGAGAGGCAAGTTTATTGGTTTGTTCACAGACATAGAGAGCAGAAGAGAGTACCATGGCTGCCTGGGCCAATCTAAAGCTATCAAGATCAGAGAAGCTGAGTGGGATTTGAGATTCAATAGCACTCTGAAAATCAGAGAAAATGTGGGAAGACACAGAGGAACCTGCCTGATCAGTGTAGCATCAGAGCATCCAGGGGAACTGTGCCCTGAGCTGGTGGTCTGCAGCAATACTGCGGCAACTGGTGGGTCTGGTGGGATGCAAACAAGTCCACCTCTGGAGTGCCCCACCTCCTGAAAATTACCTGCACCACTTGCCTATTTAGTGTTCATTCGTGATGGGCCTGATTGATCTGACTCAGTGTACCTGCCAAAGTATTGTACTTTTCTGGCAGGTGGATTGCTTGCAAGGATACCATTAGGGAATAAGCCAGAGGTCAGATTTTCATGGCTTCTGTGCAGAGATGGCCTGATCTGGTACCTCGTTTGTTTATATAATACATTGTGGGGGTACTGTCTGATCTGACTTGTACCACCTTGCCCATCACCACCTACCTTATGGAACGACCTACAAAAACCCCTCAAATTAAGCACTCTAATCAGTATAAATGCCTTCAAGATGCTTTATTTCCATACAATCAGAGAAGTATGTAACTGCTTTACCCACTCAGACCTAGTACCGGTGTCTGCACTGGTATATAGCCACGCCTAGACCCAATTTTAAGTACTGAACCCCCCAGCTTGCTCCTCACAAGCCTAACTGTTCTCTCTCTCTTATCCCCCTGTCTCATCAATACTAGGCCCATCCATCCCCTTATCCTTCCTTTCCCAACCTCAGATAGGATCTCACTACCCCTGGGTTGTGACATCCTACCATGCCCCGTACTTTATAGCATTCAATCCGGGCTCACATACCCTTTTCTCCATCCACCTTCTCTACATCCTGCTTTACCAACTCTCTCTGTGCACCATGCCCTCCTAGCCTTTCTCCCCTTACCTCCCTCCTCCCCCACCTTCGCCTACCTCGTGTATATTTTTTTTTTCTTCCGTTACTTCCTCCTGCAACCTTAGATAACCTGCTTTATCTTCCTATAGACACTTCTATGTATGTAAATACCCTGTAATCGGTACAATATCTGTATAATTCTACGTACATACTGTACAAACTTCTTTTTCTTCCTCTCTGTAAACAGTATTATCTGTATTGCCTTGTAAATACCTGTGTTGACCTGTATATACAATTGTTCATGCTCCACCCAGGTCCATCTTGCAAATGAGATTCTGCTCAACGATGAACACCTGGCTAAATAAAGACTTGATTGATTGATTGATTGAGTGTAGGGAAAACTTTTAGTGACAGCCACACTGCTCTGAGTTCCAGCAAGTTTATATGCTGAAGGGACTCTGGGTCATGTGCTCCCCTAGATAGGTGCCCCAGCCCAGAAGGGATGCATCTGTTGTGAGAACTAGTGAGGGATTCTCTTTCTGAAAAGAAATTCCTTCCCTTAGGTTGGATTCCTTTTTCCACCTCAGGAGGGCCTGTAACAGTGCCCTTGTTAGCAGAATAAGCTTTGAAAAGGGATCTTTTTTCTGACTCCAATGAATCCCGAGATGAAACTGGATGTCTCTCACGTGAAACCTGGAACCCTGTACTGTGCCTGTGGATGCAGCCATATGGCCCAGGAGTTGCAGAAACTGCCTGGCAGTTTTTGGCTTGTGCAGAGTAAAAGAGTTTGCTTCTGATTGAAGCTCTTGTCTAGGGACAAGAAGGCTCTGCCCTGAAGAGTACTGATCTCTGCCCCTATGAACTGTAAATTCTGTGCAGGGGTTAGGACATATTTTTTCTGATTTACTATGAAATCCAGGGATTCCAACAGATCCTGGGTGAGCTTTAGGAATTTTTGACTTGGTCTGGTGATCTGAGTCATCTAGGTATGGAAAAACAGTCACTCCCTGTCTTCGAAGAAATGCCACGACAGGTGCTAGGCATTTTGTAAATACCCTTGGTGCTGAGGAAAGTCCGAAGGGTAGGGTTGAGAACTGGTAATGACCTGATGGGAGCCTGAATCTGAGATATCTTCTGAAAGATTCCTTTATGGGGATGTGGAAATAGGCATCTTTCAAATCCAGTGATGCCAGCCAGTCCCCTTTTTGGATTGTTGGCAGAATCCGAACCAGAGTTATCATTTTGAACGTTGTTTTTTTTCAAGTGCTTGTTTAAAGCTCTGAGATCCAATATTGGCCGCCACTCCCCACTTTTCTTTGCTGTTAGGAAGTAACTGGAGTATAAACCTCTTCCTCTGAGGGTGATAGGAACTGGTTCCACTGCTCTGAGTTGTAGCAGCTTTTGAACCTCCACCTCTAGCAGTGTTGTTTTTGCTAGGGAGGGAGAGAGGAAATCCCTGGACTTCTGTGGAGGAAGAGATCTGAAGTCCAGAGACAGACCCTTGCCCACTACCTCCAACACCTACTTGTCTGTGGTGATGGTTAGCCAAATGTGAAGAAAGTGAGAGAGTCTGTCTCCAACAGGGAGGGAGGAGGCGGCCTGCTTCTCAGGGGTTTTGCTTAGGCTGGGGCTGAAGTTGTGCCTGAGACCCTCACCTAGAGCCCCTTCTACCCCTACCCCTAGAGTATCCCTGTTGAGGATACTGCTGGTACTGGGGCACAGCTACTGGCATTAAAAAAGGTCTGGTCATAAAGGACCGACCTCTGCCCCCATAGGGCCTAGTGGATGAAGAAGCTCTCTCCTTGGCAGAGTTGCTTCTATAAGCAGCCTTATATTCATCCACCTTCTTCATATAAGCAACAGTGGATTCTCCAAAAAGAGAATTTCCTACTAATGGAAAATCCAAGGCCTTAGCTTGAGTGTCCTGATTGAGGTTTGTGGCCTTAAGCCAAGCAAACCTCTGTGCCACTGTGTTAGCCATCTATCTGGCTGCAGTGTCATTAGAATCAGCAACCATTTGGAATTGGTATTTAGCCGCCTCTAGCCCAAACCTGGCAATTTCAGCCAGGTCACCTGATAAGGGTGAGGGGGCTTACATAGACATTGCCAGTACCAACTGCCATAGGGATTTTTGATACTGGGCAGCATAAGCCTGGAAGGTAGCCTGTCTCATGGCCAAGGAGGCTGACAAATGGCCTTTCTTGGCCATACTATCCAGTTTTCTGGAGTCCTTGTCCGGGGGGTGTGAGGACAGAGGGACTTTAGCCTTATCACAGGCTGCCTGTTGTATTACCCCTTGATGGTCTGTATGGGAGAAGAGAAAATCAGCTCCCTCCCTATCCAGATGCTACTTCTTGTCTATCCTCCTGTCAATGGGAGGAACAGAGTTAAAGGTCTGCAGAAGCTTTAAGGCATCCTTCTTAAAAAATTAGTAAACTGGCAGGAGGAGGGCCTTTGTGAGTGTTAAACCCATCATATTCAAATATTCAATCTCCTCCTCTTCCTCCACTTGCACTGTTGTGGCAATATCCAGAGCATCTGCCATCTTCCTCACAACAGAAAAATGTGAGGAGAAGTCTTCGGACACCCTGGGAGGTGAACCAAAGTCCTGCTCAGGGGACACCTCTGGGGGGACAGGTTCATCCTCCTCCTCAAAATATTGTTGCTCTGGTAAAGATAGCAACACATCAGTGCCAGCCTGAGGACCCCGAGAAGGGTCAGGAGGCTGAGGGATGATGTTTTGCAGGGCTTGAATAATCTTGAATGCCTGAGCTATCTCCTGAGCCGAAGGCATTGCAGGCACCTGCACAGAAGTCCCTGGTTTAGCAGGAGAGGGTTCTGCATGCTTAAGCTTCTTAGCCTTTCTTGAGGGAACTGGGGAGTCAGCTGGTTCTTTGCCTCTTTTTGCCCCTTTTTCGCCCGTATGAGGGACAGGGGTAAGTACACCTGTGGGTTCAGCCACAACAGACTGGGGTGTCGGCTGGTCAGAGCCAGATGGACCCCCTAGGAAACTTTTTATTCAGCCTTTCAAGGCGTTTTTCCATGGTTTTATCTGGGAAAGTTTTACATATGTCACATTCTTGGTCAAGATGTTCAAAACTGAGACAAGCTACACATAAGGTGTACTTGTGTGCCTTAGCAAAGACATCTCCACACTTTGGACAATTTTTAAAACCTGGCTCTCCAGTTCTCTTTTTAGATTTCTCTGCCATGGTGAAGCCAAAGCAGAAAAAACACCAACCACTAAATAAGAAAGACTGCTGCAGTTCTTTTATTAAATTCTTTTTTTTTTTTTTTTTGTGGTTGGTTCCAGAACCGATAGGAACTGGAGGAACCGAACCAGGAGATGTGAAAACAAACTGGTTCAGCAGTTCTGTAACCAAGAATAAGCGGTTACAAATACAATTTGAAAACAGTTAAATATACACAAAAATAAATGTTCTTTAGTCAGAGAACCCCGAAGTAACTTAAAACTAACTCGGTTCCCACATGGTTATCCTGAACTCCGAGGAACCGAGAAATCAACTAATTTTAAATAATAAACAAGATCTAGACTGACAATAAGTAGAGGCAGTAAAAGAAATTAAACATACTTATGTTTTTTTTTGAATTTTTTCTTTCTTCTCGCGAAAGAGGACGACAGGAACTCTTAGTGACCAGACTTTCAGGCGGAAAGAAAAATCTGAAGAGGTTAGAACACTACAGTTGGTAGAGGCAGTATTTGAAAGATGCTCACATGCAAAGAATTCTACTCATTTGCATGTGTTCCATCTCTCCGGGCAGTCAATTCCTCCAGGCTTGCTGCATAAAGTTATGAATATCCTGAGCATTACTGTGGTTAGAAGCTAGTGATTGTCTGATATGGTATTACGGCAAATGCAGTTATTAGTTTGTTTGAATTGGGGGCTCTGCCCCCCCACACCCCTATGCATTTTTTTCTCTTTTTTTTTATATGGAGGGGGGGTGCAACCCCTCCCAATTCAAATGAACTAACAACTGTATTTGCCATAATACCATGTTGTTAACGCAGAAGTTGCATGAGTGTTCAGACTTGAATTGAAGAAACAATAAATCGAGTTTAATACCCGATTCCTGTGTGTCCTGCTGTTTCATGCCGTACAACTGTGGAGTTTGAGAGCTTGTGAAACACTGACTGGCTTCTGTGTTAACGCCATCTCCACAGAGAAGCTAATTTTGTATGAAGATGTATGTATTTTGTTTGAACTGGGGGGCTCTGCCCCCTACAAACCCCGTGTATTGTTTTCTTTTTCATAGGGAAGTGGGGGGAGAGGGGGTGCAGCCCCCACAATTCAAACAAACTAATAACTGTATTTGCTGTAATAATTTGCTGTTGCCTCTCTTGTAGCATCTACATCATTACATAAGGGTACACATTTGCGTGGCGTAATAGACCAGTGTAAGTACCGTGACGTACTGTTGAATTCACAAAGCAACTACGTCAATGTACTTATGCTGGTCCGATAAAATACACAATCGCCTGTCATTCTAAGTCTGAACTGGGACAATTGTAAAAGCCTGTTTTCAGGAGAGTTTTGCTTAGGTGAAGCACTGTCAGCTTGCCCCACACAAGGATTTGCATATCCATAATGCTTTGTATTGGGCTTAAGATTTCAGAGTACATGCATTTGGCTTGGACAGACACATAAGGGTTAACACACATTAGGGTGTGCGTTTATAAGGGAATATAAAGGTATAATGCATGCCTTGGGTGGCTGTTAGGCATGAGGGGTAGCCGAGTGCTGCAGTCATTTGAGATGTGCATTATTCTCTTATGACCACACACCATGCGGTGTGTTATCCCACTTATGAAATGAGCTTTTATTTGTTAAAAAAAATGTGTCGTTCAGGTGAGATTTGCGTTTAACAAACAAAAAAAAAGATCGATGGTTGTGTGACATGTTTTGACCAATGAGGTTACAGGATTTTCATGGCCCATTTTATAATAAGAAAGAACACAACTTAAAAATGGTGATCCATGTATTATCTTGGAATCCAGTTAGTGAAATGAAGTCCAGGGTAATCCATGGACTCCATTTCACTAAACAGACAGCAAGATGTGGCCATTAAGGGATCTGCTGTTAGAGACAGCCTTGCTAATTCCATACTTTATCAGTTAGTAGCTCTGACCCCATGCCTGTACTAGAAACCTTCCTTCCTCTTGAGGTTTATTTCTGCTATAAAGTGGCTGGATTTTATCTGGTCAGTTTAAATGTACAGTTACGTAAGAACACTCATTAGGCCCCATCTGGAGTACTGTGTGCAGTACTGGAGGCCGCACCTGCACAAGAACATTAAGAAAATGGAGGCAGTCCAGAGAAGGGCAACCAAAATGGTGCAAGGACTGCATCAGAACACATATGAGGATAGATTAATGGAGCTCAATATGTATACCCTAGAGCAAAGGCGAGGGAGAGAGGTGATATGATCGAAACACTCAAACATCTTAAGGGCATTAACAAGGTGAAAGAGTCTAACATGTTTCAATATAAGAAAAATAGCAGGACAAGAGGACACAGCATGAGATCAGAGGGGAGGCCGATTAAGGAGTAATGTGAGGAAGTTATTTTTCCCAGAAAGGGTGGTGGATGCATGGAATGGTCTACCTCAGGAAGTGATGGATATGAATACAGTGCAGGGCTTCAAACAGGCATGGGATAAGCATAAGGGAGCAATACAGATCAGTATGAATAAACAGACCATTGACAGAGTAAAGGCCTATGGCACATTCATAAGGTAGAAAACAAATGAGCAGACTGGATGGGCCTAGCGGTCCTTATCTGCCATCAGCTTCTATGTTTCTATGTTACTGTAACAGTGGTTCTTCGAGAGAAGCTCTTGCAGCAGGTAACACATATAGGACTGTAGCTGGCAGGATAACCACGTAAAACCTCTAGCTAGCAGTCTATGGTGGGGACTGCCTCCCGACGTTGGCCCGCCCCCGACGTCATGTATGGTATAAAAGGTCGGCGGTCCCCAGTGTGCCCCAATTCTCCTGCTGGAGACTCGGGCATCAGGATGGAAGGTGATCAGAACCAGAGAACCAAGTCCAATACTTCACAGAGCAATTAGAATATTGCCAACACAGATCAATTGCAGGAGAGAAACCTCTAAGGGGAAGCATACCTGCTGCAACAGCTTCTCTTGAAGATCTACTGTTATGGTAAGTTCTTACGCAACTGTACTATCTTACTTCGAGAGTCAGCTCTTGCAGCAGGTAACATATGTGTGACTGAGTCTCAAGCAGTAAAGAAGACCAGACTAGTCTCGGGTGGAGGAAAAGAGAGAAAGTGAAGAGGGAAGTACCCTCATAAGAAGAGTCCCTGCAGAACTGCAAGGCCGAATCCTGCTCTACAATGAGAGGCAATGTCCAGATTGTAGTGTCTGATAAACATGTGAATTGTATGCCACGTGGCTGCTGCACAGATGTCAACCACAGAGACATTTCTGAGAGCAGCAAGGGAGACTGCTACTCCCCTTGTGCAGTGACCCTTCACTGTGCACGGCAAGGGTTTATTGTTTTTCTGGTAACAGAAGGTGATGCAACTGACGAGCCATTTTAAAAGGGTTTGGTTGGCTATAGGAGCCCCCTGGATCCTAGAGGGAAAAAAAAGCTGATCAGAACGTCTGAACTCTTGTTCTGAATAAATAAAACTAAAATGCGATGAAAATCAAGTGTGTGGAGAACAGCCTCCCCCCTGGTTTGAGTGATTAGGGTAATACACTGAAGATGGATGTCCTGATTTAAAGTCAACTCAGAAACCACCTTTGGTAAGAACTTAAGATTAGTCCTCAAGGTCACCTGGTTCTTGTGGAACACTAAATAAGGCTCCTTACACATCAGGGCCTGAAGCTCGGAAATTCTTCAAGCAGAAGTAACAGCAACTAAAAATAACGCTTTCCATGAGAGAAAGAGAAGCTCACAATCTGCGGCAGGCACAAACGGGAGTAAGGTCAACTTTTCCAGTACAAACAGCAAATCCCAAGGAGGGACCGGGTCCCTTATGGGAGGTTTCATATGTAGGATTCTCTGAGAAAGGTACAGGTTACCTCCATCTACTCTACAGTTCTGCCTTGGACAGGGATATGGTAGGCAGAAATGGCTGCAAAATGCACTTTAATGGAGGAACAGCCCAATCCTGAGTCTGAGAGCGACAACAGGTACTTGAGGAGCGAGTTCACCAGACAGGCCAAGGGATCGAGAGGATGGGCCATAGCCCAGAGACAAAAGCGCCTCCACTTCATGGCATAAGTGGCTCTGGTGGAGGGTTCCCTGGCAGCCACCAGAATGTTAGCGATCCTGTCCGAGACCTGAAACAGATCCTGGCTAGGTCCTAAGGAGCCATGAATGGAGGTGCAGAGACTGAAGGTTCATATGAACCAAGGTCCCATCATCCTGGGAGAGCAGATGGGTGCTCAGTGGCAAGGGAACTGGAGGTCTGGCAGCCAACTTTTGCAGCAAAGGGAAACAAATCTGTCATGGCCACAGTGAGTGCCATGAGGATCTTAGCTGCTCTCTCAACTTGCAAATTGAGAAGGACCTTCTGAAGGGGCAGGAAGGGATGGAAGGCATAAAGGTATCTCCCTCTCCAGGAGAGGGACAACACGTCTCGCCAGAAAATTCCAGGCCTTGGATCTAGTGAGCAAAAACTGGGCAGCTTTGTGTTGACAGGGGAGGCAAAGAGGTCCAGCTCTTGTCTACCCCATTTGTCGAGGAGAGTGTTGACGACAGATTGAAGGAGGGCCCATTCATGTGCTCTGGACTGAGTGCGATTGAGAGCACTGGCCAGAGTATTCTGGATCCGAGGAACGTGGACTGTTGAGATTTCTAGGTGGTGAGATATGAGCCAATTCCACACCCGCACTGCTTCCCGGCAAATGGGGTAGGAGTGCATGCCTCCTTGCTTGTTGAGGTAGAACACCACAGACATACTGTCTGTCTGTGCAAGAAGGTGTCCTGGGCGCAGTACTGTGCTCAAGGCCTGTAGGGCACAGAGAACGTCTCTCATCTCCAGAATATTCATGTGGAGAGCCTCCTCATTCACTGGCCAGGAGCTCTGCCTTCTGTGAATGCTGAGGTGTGTGCCCCACCCTGTGCCTGAGGCACTGGACATCAGAACTTGGTCCGGAGCTCCTTCCTGAAAGGGCATCCTTTCTCCTAGGGAGGGGATGTCATCCTCCAACTGAGTTCTTGATGGACGGGGTCCATTATAGAAACCACTTGGTCCAAATCATTCCACCTTTGGTCCCACTGGACAAGCAGAGTCCACTGAATCATCCTCATATGCAGTCTCGCTAAAGGGACTGTGATGATGGACGCTGCCATATGGCCTAACGGTCATAACAGGGTCCTGGCTGGGACTGATGACACAGATGAGATGTGGTGTGCTAAAGCACGAAGCTGAAGAGCTCTGTCCTGAGGCCCTCCCTCGAGTGGTATCGAGCTGTGCTCTGATGAACTGGAGGGTTTGAGATGGGACCAGGGAGGATTTGGGGATGTTGACAGTGATACCCAGTTCTCTAAAGACAGAACAGGTGTCCTGAATGGACCGTTGCAGCTGCCCTTTGGACAAGGCCATCAAGAGCCAATTGTCCAGGTAGGGAAAGACATAATGCCGTTTCCTTTGAAGAGCCGCTGCGACCACTGTGAGGCACTTGGTAAAGACCCTTGGGGCTGAGGACAGGTCGAAGAGCAACACCCTGAACTGGTAATGCCTTCCCTGGAAGTGGAATCTGAGGAACCTCCAGTGAGGCTTGGCCATGAGGATTTGGAGACAGGCATCTTGCATGTCCAGAGATGCTAACCAGTCCCTTTGAAGTATCATGGGGAGCAGTTCAACCATATGAAAACACTTGTATTCCACAAACTGGTTGAGGTCGCCTAGGTCCAGAATGGGTCACAGATCCCATCTTTTTTAGAAGCCGGTGCCCCCTGAGCTGGAGGAACGGGCTCTGTGGCTTTCTTGAGCAGCAGGGCCTGAATTTCTGCTTAAATTAGGCTGACGTGCACCGGTGAGTAACGGGTTGGAGGGGGAGGCCTGTCCGGTGTAAACTGGGTGAACTCTATGGAGTATCTATTGTCGATTAGCTGAAGGACCCACTGATCAGAGATGATCTCCCGCCAATCCTTGGTGTAAAGAAGAAAGCAGCCTCCAACCTTCTCCCCTACAGGGGTCATGGGAGGTTGTGGGTCCAACCAGAAGTCAGGCTGTGGCAGGAGGGCAGGTTGGGCTGATTTGGAGAAATGAGAGTCGGGCCCTGCAGAATCTCTAGGGGCACCTCTGTGACTGTAACCAGCTCACTGGGGCTGCTGATGCAGGAAGTGAGGCTGTGGTTGTTGTCCCCATGGCCTCGAAAATGAGGCTTTTGAAAAGGCCTTTGTTTCAGCCGGTACATAGACCGGATGATCCAAACAGCCTTGCCAGAGTCCTGCAGTTTGGTGATAATTCTCTCCACATCTTCACCAAAGAGGACTGAACCCTGGGAGGGTGCATCTAGGAGGTAGGTCTGGACATCCTGTGTGAACCCTGAGACTCGGAGCCAGGAATGTCTACATACGCATACTCCTGTGGCTGCAGCCCTCGCGACCGTGTCCAGGAATCATAGGCTGACTGGGGGACATGTGTACCCATGTCTGAACTGGTCTGCAGAAGACTGACTAGCTCTGCTTTCTGCAGACAGTCTGGGATCTCCTTTATGATATTGATTCCCTGTTCCCAAAGAGCATTCTGGAACTGAACCATGTGTGTAAGAAAGTTCAGGCTCCATATACTGCAGGCGGTGGATGAGTAGATCTTACACCCCATGTAATCCAACTGTTTTGATTCTTCATCTGTGGGTATAGCACTGATGTGCTCCGGCCTCTGAGACCTGTCATGGGTGGCCAAGATCAACACCGAGTCTGCCAAGGGATGTTCTGCAAAAAAGGGCTGTTCTTCAGAAGCCCTGTAGAGGCGGTCCACCTTCATGGGAATTGCGGTGGATGTGTGGGGAGTTTCCAAGCCACCTTATTAACATCCACGAAGGTATCCACTAATGGTGGGATAACCACTGGCTTAGGGTCCTTCTGGCATAGATATTTTGCCAGGCATAGTCTTTCTGGGTCTAAATCCTCTGCCTCCCACCCCATATTGGATTGTATGTGCCTCATGACCTCCATGAAGGAGGGATTATCAGGCGGTGATTTCAGGGTGTCTCTCGGACGTAAAGGGGACAGGTCACTGATGGACAAGGGTTCTGAATAGGACACATCCGACAATAGGTCAAGTCCGTGGAGAAGGAAGAGAGTGGAGACCGGCGGCGCCGGAAGCGGCGTTCAATGGCGTCAGGAGAACTAGAGGAACTCGGCTCCATGACCGAGATCTAAGACAGCGCTTTCGGGGAGCCTTCCCTTCATTTTTGCCTGAAGGTGGGGTAGGCTCTGTGCCAGTGCCCTTTTCCGGAGGTGGGGTAGGCACCTTAGCTGGAGCCCCAGTGTCCGGGGGGGGGGGTTATCACTGTTTGGGGCTTAGGTGGGAGGAGGTCAGTATGAGTAGTCTCCCTCCGGTAGCCAAAAAGGTCCTTGACCTGGGACAGATTCAGTTTAGGGTCCGAGTCTGTCATTAGGCCTGATGCTGGTCCAGCACCTGTATCCGGTGTAGTGCCATAGTCTGGTGACTGTTGGCGGGCAGGAGGCGACGTCGGGTTGGCATTAAAGAACCCAATGCTGGTAGTCAGTGTCTGCTTGGGAGCCGATGGACCATCCTCAGGAAGGCTTGTGCCAGACCAATCATCCACTGGTCGTGGGGAGGAAACCGGTGACAATGGTGTCTGGTTTAGCAAAGCCGCATCTGAACAGCCGAGGCAGCAACATTGGTAGCCTAATGTCAGTGGTGATCCCCACCCGACATATGCTTTGTTGACAGACATTTGTCCGATGATGGTTTAGAGTGCCTCGGGGGATGTGAAGCAGATCTCCCTGAGGAGTGCCCCAAGGTCTTATGCCTGTCCCGTTAGTTGGCATCAGATACATAGGCTGATAGGGAAGGAACAGATGTTTGCCCCTTACCCGTGTCAGTAGTATGGCCTGAAGGAAGGTCTGGCGGACCAATTTTTAGCGGCTGAAGGGTTGGGCCAGAAGACCCGGAGCCGCAGTATTTAGTACCCGAAGCCCAGACCAGGGTGGGGGGCTTGATCACAGTAAGCTGAGAGGGAGAACGGATCACCTGCGAGGCTGAGTCTGAACTGCCCCTGGAGGCACAGTGGGAGCCACAAGATCTGGATCTCGATAGGGATCTCTCCTTCTCTCTCTCTCTCCTCCCTCTTTTCTTTGTGCTTCCCCGAAGATTTCTTATGGTGGGAAGAGCCTTCTTCTGAAGAGGAATCCCTCTGCATGGTGGCCAGACATTGCTCTATGAGATAGACCTGCAGACTCTTCTGGCGTCAGATCCATGTCCGGCTATTAAATCTCTGGCAATGCGGGCGGTTCTGGGCATTGTGATCTGGGCCCAAGCACAGCAGACAGGCCGAGTGGCCGTCCTTGGACGGGTTCTGTTTCCCAGAGGCATACTTGGAAGGGTGGCCCTTGGGAGAAGGCATCAGAGAAGATGACATACATAATCGGATCACTGAAAAGTGGAATTTTTTCAAGAAAAAATAAGAAAATTCAACAAAATCGTATGACAAATATGGTTGTTGAACTAGCGAGAGGCAATCCGTGGAGCAGATGAGTGCGAGCTGATGGTGGGAAAAGAACTGGGCATGCCGGGGACCGCCCACCTTTTATACCATACCTGACGTGGGGGGCCCACCATAGACTGCCAGCTAGAAGTTTTCCGTGGGGTGCTGCCACCTGCCGGCTACAGTCCTGTATGTGTTACCTGCTGCAAGAGCGGACTCTCGAAGTAAGCTCCAGTTTTTAATTCTCTTTAAATCACACTGTGTCAAAACTGCACACTATGCTTTCTGTTTTTTTGTTTGTCAATAAAACATTGGAGCGGCCTCCCTCCCAGCCTTTCTTTTTAAGAAAGCTTTATGATCAACCTACAAATTGCTTCCACCCCCCACACACACAGCACTATACAAGAATCTGGGTGTAAACTATTACTACAGATCACCGGAAAGATTCATGTATTTTTTCTGCTGTGTTATACAAGGATCATATACCATGCAATGCCTTCCTGCATTTTATAGCAGGTTTCAACGATCTGATAAACGCAAAAGGCATCTGATGTACAGGTTGTTATAGAGTGCAGTTTGTACAACTCGGTTGATGGCAAAGGTTGCTGAAAGAGCAACAAAGGCCCTTTCTGACAGTTCTTGAAGTTTAGTACATCTAATGCACTGATACAAGAAACACTGTAAAAGACTGCCTTGGAGATGGGTCTTTAGGCATGGGACACGGTGCAATAACCTATTTACTAAGACCTGCAAGAACCTAAACAAAGTTCAATATAAGATTATAGCAGCATTGTTACAGTATTCCTACTAAAAAGAAAAAGGTCTGCTGTCTAGAATATGAACCTTGGTTACACCTGAACAAAAACATACTAATTCTTTTCTGACAGCAGAGCACCTGTAAGTACAATATACCATCTGGTAAGGCCATCTGTCAGCTATGAACCTGAGATAGGATGATCTATCTTTGGTTCCTGCAGGAGGTCCTAATGAGGCTGAACTTCACTTTTAAACTGCAGGGTTTGACAATGCTTGAATTCAGTACGAAACCAGCCTTTGGTTTCAGCACAGGGCCACAGTATTTTAGATACAGACCTAGTTAACAACTTTGGCTAATGAACAGACCAAGGTGTTACACCAGTGTAATAGTTCACTTGAAGCTATACACAAGTGGGAAAATAAATTTTGCAATGAACCTTCAAGAGGGTGGGGAAAGGGAATCATATTTTAAGAGAATATTACAAAAAAAAAAAGAACACTGTGCTGCATTCCGGGAGAGGTGGCAATTTGCCATAGCTATGTTTGGCGTGAAGTTTGTCACTTTGCCAAGAATTTACTTGTGATCATCACTAGCTGATGTTACTGTCATCCTCAGTGTTGCCTCCATGCTTTCCCTTGTCACCAAGTACAGTGCTGGCTCTATCCGTACTCTCTACTTCTACTGGCTCTACTAAAACTGGCTCTTAGGGATGTGCAACATGCTAAAACTAGCTGTGCAAAATACTTCAAGAAGCTTCCCGACTTTGGGCTGCAGGTACTGGGACTTCGTGTAGTTCTTCAACAGGCAAAAGTGCCCTATTCACCAGGAAAAGACTATACCTTCTGTGAAGTGCTGTTACAAGACCTTGGGGTAGCAGAACAGATAGTAAAGAGGGTACAGAGCTGGCTGAGGGACAGAAACAAAGGGTGGTAGTAAATGGGGTGAAATCTAACAAGAGGCAGGTCACTAGTGGGGCGCCTCAGGGGTCAGTCCTGGGACCGGTCCTCTTCAATGTATTCATTAGTGAGGGCATAAATGGCAACATCGTCCTGTTTGCAGATGACACGAAACTCAGCGGAAGAGTGGATAGTATGGAGGGAGTCAGACAACTGCAGCAGGATCTTAAGAAGTTGGAAAGGTGGTCACAAATATGGCAATTAAACTTCAATGCTAAGAAGTGTAAGGTGATGCACCTGGGTAGGGCCAACCCCAAGGAAGAATATTGGCGAAACTGAGTCCAACTGAATTCTTCTGCTGAGGAACGTGATCTGGGAGGCATCATTAGGTACAAAATCAAGCAGCAAAGTCAGTGCAGCGAGGCTTACAGCAGCAGGGCTTGCAAGGTGTTAGGATGCATTGGCAGGGTGATAGGCAGTAAGGACAGAGAGGCGATACTACCATTTTACTGGTCATTAGTGAGGCCTCATCTGGAGTACTGTGTACAGTTCTGGAGGCCTCACCTAAGAAAGGACATTGATAGATTGGAAGTGGTCCATAGAAAGGCAACAAAAATGATACATGGCCTTCAGGAAATCACCTATTAAGAGAGGATTGGGGCTCTGAAATTGTATTCGCTAGGGACTAGAAGGGAGAGGGGGGATATGATTGAGACCGTCAGGTTCCTTAAAGACATCAACAAGGTGCCAGAAGTACAGCTTTTTACCAGGAACATCAATTCTACTACAAGATGGCACGAGTGGAAATACAAGGGAAGTGTTCAAGAGGGACATCAGAAAGTATTACTTCTTAGAGAGGGTGGTGAAAACTTGGAATAGATTACTGCCCGAGGTGGAGGCTGCAAAGTCAGTATCAAACTTTAAGCATGGGTGGGACAAGGCATGGGAACAAACACATGGCACTGGCAAATGCTAGGCTGGGTGCCTAGGAGGACAGAACACCGGTGCACAATAGGTCCTGGAACACCTTGCTTGGGCAGACTCGAACCACAGGTCCCCTTCTGCCATCATCTTCTATGTTTCTACATGTACTTCCTCATCCTGTCATAGTCCGTCAGTTTCACTGCACCAGACATCAACTGTAATCTGACAAAATGCTCTGTCTCCCATGTAGTCATTTCCATCGTATCACGGCTAGAATGTAAAGCACGGAGAAAATCCAGTTCTCCATATACGACAAGGAGTGACCTAAGCTATGGACCATTTTCAAGATATACTCTTTAGAAATAAAATGTTTTCATAAGTACTGATAGCCCGACAGATGGAAATGCTGTTCCACACCAAAAGGAACAGTGCTGCACAAGACTACTGGCACTTTTAGGGAAGATGTTTTTCTAAATTTTAAGTACTTTTACTCACCTAAACTAATTATACTCATTTAATTACAGAGAACAGAAAAATTAGTGTGGCCTCTGGACCCTGCTGGAGGTAAAGAAAAACCGGGAGGTGTCTGTTCTAATATGGCTTGGTCAATATACAACGAAAGCATTCAATCACAGATTCAATATATAGAACAGTGGATGGATGACCATTCATTACCAGCAGTTATTTTTTCCATTATAGTAGCTGATGACATCATAGAGACCGCCGAGATGTCTTGCTGATGTCATCAACTACCAAGATGGAAAAATGGCCTTGTTGTGGATGGTAACCCATCCACTGTTTTATATAGTATATGGTTGGGGCTTATGGACTTGTTCGCTTCAACCCCCCCACCCACTGTAAATTACCTCCACGGCGCTTTAGCTGCCACTGCTCCCGCTCCTGCCTGCTTCTCCCTGTCTCTGATACTCGCTCCGGCTTCTCTGTGCTCCCGCTCGCTCTGGCTACCATTTTCATTTTTCAGCACTGCATTTTTAAAATTTGAAACAACAAAAAAAAAAAAACTTAACTTTTGTGACATGGAGCTATGTGTGGCTCTTAGTGTCAAAACTAGGTGGGTCCGTTTGAGCCAGTTCAGTTATCCAATCGAGTGGCAGTTCAGGGCTGAAAAGTTGTACTATCGATGTGATGTCAGAACAATAGCACAACAACTCTTCTGACCTTTGAACTGTCCTACAGCAAGGTTTTGGCAGCTGCCAATTTCCATCCACAATAAGCCCCAAGCATATACTATATTCATATTTTCTCCATGTTGTCTAGAAAAATTAGAAACATAGAATTTGTTGGCAGAAAAGGACCACGTGACCTACCTGGTCTGGTCATATGTTCCCTACCTAACCTGTCTCCGTAGACCCTGACTGGTCTCTGGCGGCCTTCCCTGCCTATTTACTAATATTCCTCTAAGTCTATCCCAGGCATGCTTGAAGCCTCCCACTGTTTTCTTTTCATTTGCACCACTTCTGCTGGTAGTCTCTTCCAGGCATCCACCACTCTTTTAGTTAAGTAGTACTTCCTCACATCCCTTTTACCCCCCCCCCCCCAAAGCAGCTTCATCACATGCCCCTTGGTCCTGATGCCCTTTCTCATTTGAAAGAGACTCCCCTACTACACCCTGTTCATGCCTGTGAGGTATCTGTAGGTATCCATCATGTCCCCTCTAATGTGCCAGTTTTAGTTCTGTCTCCCTTACATGGTGAGAAGTTGCTTTCTAGCTCTGATGTGTCCCTGCCACCACAGCCTGGCAACATTGAGCACATACAAAGGAAATGAACTGACTCCTTTTTTCAAACCTAAAATCCTTGAGGGAACTGTAGTACCTGTACACCCTGAGGAAGCAGTTACCTAACATCGCAAAATGTTAGTGAAACAGGTGGAACGGATACTTGTATAAGTGCAAAACAAAACAGCTTTTACACAAACTCTCGTTGAGTCAAATTCATATTCCAATGCTTTTGTATTACCCCATCAAATTTACAAACACACAAATTACTCTTGCCTGGCAATTTTATATAGAACCCTGACAACATCTATCAGACTGCATGGGACCACAGCAACTCCTCATTTAACTCAAAATCCTATCAGAGTTCACATGTAAATACATAAAATTATAGACTCTCAACCATCTCAACATTGTAAAAGGATCAGAGTTTGAATGCAATGCAAAGACAACAGCAGCCAAACTGGGAGATGATACCCTTCCCATTCTGTCAAGCTAATTTTTAGCACACTACAAAATCCACAGAGTATGGTAGGTTGTGTATGCAATGTGATACTAGACAGGACACAAAATGACCCATGGGTGAGCCACAGTAAACCTCCAGGGGAAGTACCAGAGAAAAAAAGAAGAGAAAAGATGTGAAACACAATAATGAGGTAGTTCAGCCTGTATTTTACAGTTTGTCAGTATTTCTCTTTCCTTTGTTTTTTATTACTGAGATAATTTACATGGAAACAGGATAGCTGTCCCCAAGAGTTCATCTGCTTCTGCTGTTGAATCCTTTGCTAAAGTCATAATCTTCGGTATATGACACCACACTGTGTTGCTGTGGAAATGATCATTATTTCATGCACAGAGGAGTGTGACTTCAGCCAAGCATCTAACAGCAGAAGCATATCGACTGTACGGTCAAAGATACAGAGATCCCATGTAAATGAGATGACTAATGAATAACAAAAAAAATACAGAAACTACACAAAACAGCCAGCCCGGTGGCACAGAGGCTAAGGTGCTTTGCATGCCTTACCTTTTCCCGTGATGGCAACCTGGCTACAGGAACAGACTTGGGTTGCAGGGGTGGGCTAGGGCAGGAGAGGGCTGAGTGTCTGACGGACTGCTCTCCTCTGCTGGCAGAGGGCGGCTGTTGTCTCTGCTGTGTGACTGCCATGAGGTGGAGGTCTGGCGGCAGAACGGCTAATGAGCAACACATGAGGCAGGGAGCTGCAGGGCATCTGCGGAGCATGCTTGCCTCCACACAGACACTCTAATTGTGTGCACCCAGCATCGGGGAGGGCCCAAAAAAAATAGAAAATGGGAGGGCAGGTTATGTGAAACCTTGCCCACCTTCCTGTTGCTTCTTCCACCGGCCCATAGGACCGGGCCCTCCTGATATGTTCATCTTGTGAAGGGGGACAACCTTCCCCCTCCCAGTCCTGCCACCCGTGGGAGGGGGAATCTGCAGGGGACCATTACCAGGACCAGGTGGTAGCGTATGGCTGGTTGCAGGATATGGAGACAGGGTTGAAGAGCCACCCATCTGTCCCAAAGGTAGGAACATTTTCATGGCAAAAAAAAAACAAAAACATTTTTGCAACTGTGTAACCTGATTTTATGCCTAGTTCTGGCCACAAAGACACATTCTGTTCCTGATAGTCACAAAACAGATTTTTCCACTACATTTGGGCAACAAAATAAAGTGTGTAAATTTGCTAAACTTGACAAGGTAAAGAGGATCGACTTCTGGCGAGTGTATGTGGTACATGAAAAATTATCTTTGACCTAAACAGTTCTCCTGCTCTTGCTGCCTTTTCCACAGCGTTTTCTGTCAGCAACATCACAATCTGCTGCTGTTGCAATTATGCTGCTGTCACAGAGGATTAGAACTCCAGTAGAGGAGCAGATGAACACTGATGGACAAAGACCCAGTCATCATACAAATCTCTTGTTATAAGGAATGATGAGAGAAAAATAAGAGAAAACCTTTTGCAATAAAAGCTCAATGCAGCTACATATTATGTTTGAAAACATTTTCCCCAGAGGTTGGAGGATCTCTTCAACAAGTTATCCGTATGCTATTTTCACAGGGAAAAATTTAAAACTCTAGGGCAAAAGAAGTAGCTATCATTACTAACTGCAGTAAAAAGGTCACTATCTCAACACTGTGATGGCCTAACCACTGACAAAAAAGAACACATGTAAGGAATAAGACACAACGAGGTGTGGTTTTTAGGCTAAGAGGATGCCTCAGGTGCGTAATGAGGCATGAGGTGCTTGTGCTGAGCGTCTTCAGCACCTGGGAAGTGCTATTACTTATCAGCCCATAAACCACACCTTGGAGTGTCTTATTTTACTTACAAAATGGGTTCCCTACATAAATATTAAAAAAGGTACAAAAGATGGGAAAAATGGGGAAAAATTGATTTTTATAGCTAAAATAGTAAAAAATAGTTCCCCTATATGCTGTGTTTTATATGGGCTTGGTCGCCAGTATATGGCAGGCCAACCCCCCACCAGACACACACTAATGACATTAGTCTCCCACACAGAGACTGTATGTTCTTTTGACTAGCATGTTTTTTTTTTCTTTTTCTGGGTCTGCGTTTTATGGACCACTTTTACAGGGAGCCAGCATGTCCCACTGCAGCTGCCGCAGCACACAGAAGCTTTCCCTTTCAGTATGTCTCTCAGAGTGAGTGCATCTTTCTAAGGGATATGTTGCTTTGCCTCTGTTGGAAAGCTGCTAGTAAGGAGAGCAGCTCTGCTTTTTCCACTGCTTGTCATGCTGGGGTCATAGGAACGAAGCATGATTCGGAGACGGCACACCCGATGGGCTGTGTAGCTGCAGGGAGAAGAAGCAACGGGAGAGACACATATCAGCAGCCCGCAATAAATTTCTGTGTATGGAAACAAAAAGAAAGGTCACATTTACATTGTAACTGTGCAATATGAAATCGGGGCTGTTTTATTTTATTGCCGTGTTTGGGACTGTTTTCTGAATTGGAAACTTCTATTTTTTAGTGTTAGGACAAGTACTGTTATTATACAGTCGTGGCCAAAAATATTGGCGCCCTTGCAGTTTTTTCTAATAATGCACCATTCCTTCCAGAACATTTTTGAAATTAAAAATATTTTGGTGTCCACATATGTATTTCTTTGGTTTGTAGTGGAATAAAACACAAAAAGCAGAAAAATTTACTAAGTCTTAGCTTATTCCACACAGAAATCCTTAAATGGCCCGGACAAAATTATTGGCACCTTTTAGAAGTGGTTAGAAATAACTAGATTTCAAGCAGGTGATTCTCCTTCACTTTGGAACTGAACTCACCTGTGGTGAGTTGCAGGTGCCTGCAATATAAAAATCACTCACTCAACCAGTTTGAATAGAGAAAAGGACTCATTCTCCTGTTTTGTGTCACTGTGTGTACCGCAATGAGCATGGAGAAAAGAAAGACAGCCAAATAATTGTCTGAGGAGGTCAGACAGAAGATTGTAGCCAAGCACAGACAATCTCAAGGCTACAAATCAATCTCCAGAGACCTTGATGTTCCTGTTTCCACCGTACGTAATGTTATCAGGATGTTTAAGGCCCATGGCACTGTAGCCAACCTCCCTGGACATGGCCGCAAGAGAAAACTTGATCGAAGATTGCAGCGCAGGATTGTTCGAATGGTGGAGAAAGCACCTCGATCGACTGCCAAACAGATTCAAGCTGACCTTCAGACACAAGGTACGACAGTTTCAACTCGCACCATCCGTCGCCAACTCAATGAAAGTGGGTTATATATGGCAGGAGGCCCAGGAGGACCCCACTGCTGCGAGAGAGACATAAGAAAGCCCAACTGGGGTTTGCCAAAACACACTTGAACAAGCCAAAATCCTTCTGGGAGAATGTCCTGTGGACAGATGAGACCAAATTAGAGCTTTTTGGTAAAGCACATCATCTCTATGTTTACAGAAACAAAATGAAGCCTTCAAAGAAAAGAACACCTTCCTTACAGTCAAACATGGAGGAGGTTCAGTGATGTTTTGGGGTTGCTGTGCTGCCTCTGGCACTGGGTGCCTTGAACGTGTGCATGGCATCATGAAATCTGGAGACTACCAGGCCATTTTGGAGTGCAATGTTGAACCTAGTGTCAGAAAGCTGGGTCTCTGTCCAAGGTCATGGGTCTTCCAGCAGGACAATGACCCCAAACACACTTCAAAAAGCACCCAGGAATGGCTCAAGACAAGACGCTGGGCTGTTCTGAAGTGGACAGCAATGAGTCCAGATCTAAATCCTATTGAAAACCTGTGGAGAGATCTGAAAACAGCAGTTGGGAGAATGCACCCTTCAAATCTGGGAGAACTGGAGCAGTTTGCACAAGAAGAGTGGGCCAAACTGCCAGTAGAAAGGTGCAGGAAGCTCATCCATGGCTATAGGAAGGTTGATTGCAGTTATTTTGACCAAAGGCTGTACTACCAAATATTAAGACTAGGGTGTCAATAATTTTGTCAATGCCATTTCTTTTCATTTTCTGATTTAAAAGGATATTTTAAAGTCTGAATCAAAAACAAAGGTTCTGTAATATTAACAGAGAAATAAAGAATTGTGGAGACCAAATACTATACTGTTGTTAATTTCAACTTATGTTTAGAGAAAAATTGTGAGTTATTTGAAAAAGTGCAAAGGCGCCAATATTTTTGGCCACGACTGTGGTACTGACATGGCAGCCAGAAAATTTCAAAATTTTCTGGCAAGCATTGATCTCTGGCTGACTGTGCTGCATCCTGTTTGGCATAAGAAGGGCCAGCTGGGACAATATGTGCTGATAAGGACATGGCAACTTGCACCTCTTAGCCAATCAGAACATCATAAACTCCTTACCCATTTTATAATGTAGAATAAAACAAGCTGTCATCAAAGCTCAACAGATGTAGGAATTACTCTACATTATCTGGCTCGTCATCATTTCAAACGTTTATGCAGCCAGATGTCTGCCCATTATGAGCTGCGTGTAAGAGGGTGGGAATGGGGGGTACATCTCAAGGGCAAACTAGGCAGGAAAATAAACTTAACAGTTCTCCTACAACTCCTAATGGTGGCTTTTACACACTGTATTTTCATGCATCATATCTCCCTCACACTCTAGAAAAGATCTGCATCAATGATTAGGTGGGTAGGTGGAAGAAAGGGTGGCAGAAAAATATTGGGAGGTACATTTTTGCATATGTTTTCCCACTTGTTTCTAAGCTATGACCATTTTCACTGAGGGCTACTAAATTACCTCTTGCTGCAAAATGCAAACCTGGAAATAAATTGTTTGCATCTCTGTAGTTACTGCCTACATAAATGCATTTTTTGCGACATAAATTTCTGTTCAATATAACTGGCCCTGCTATATAACTACCGCGCGGTAGCTAAGAAGGGATGAAACTCCACAACACTAAACCATTATGCTGGCATTATTAGTGCAGCTACAACAGCAAGCCTCAAGAGTACAAAAGCTATCATAAATTTACAGCTTATTAGCACAGCACTGCACATAATCCTCCTAATTCAAACCATGCTAGTGGATAAAGATTACCATGAAGGTGTTTAGGCCAGCTGAGTCTTAAAACAGCAGTACTAGTCTCTCATTGGTAATTTTTCTGATGTAATTGGAATGCAGCACCCCTACCTTTGTCTACTGAGTGTTCACAGTAATAAGAAATGTAAACAAAGAGTGAAAAACAGGAAATTATACGAGGCCTCCATATTTCCAGTACATCCACGCATCACTAAAAATGTATTAAAAATCAAGGAAAACTATTATCAGAAAGCAGTAAAATAAACAGCGAAAGTAAAATCGGAAATTTTTAAACTACCAGACAATGCAAAAATCTGAACATCTAACAGTTAATGCACTTAGGGACACACAAGACATAACTAGTAGCTGGCCCAGTGGTGCTGAGGGTTGAGGTACTGGACGCCACACCACGCGCCACACCGGTGACCCGGATTCGAGAATGACTTGGGTCATTAGGGGTCAGCGGGGGGTTGGGGAGCAAGGAGCTGACTGAACTGCCGGCTGGCAGCTCTCATCCTCAGGAGGGATCTGAGGGGCTCCTCGGGGCTCGGCTGCCTACTGGTGAAGGTTGGGTGGCAGCGTCATGTCCAAGGAACCCTGGTGCTAGGCCAGGGGAGGGCGGATGAGGCTGTGGACCGGATCTGTGGTGTGCAGGCCCACCTCCACATGCATGTGCTACTGCTTCTGGGGACTCAGGAAAACAGAGCATGAGCAGGAAAACCCAGGAGGATACAGGGAGGCCCCAGGAGTCAAAAGGCCCACATCCCAAAGGCTGCACCATACTTCCGATGGGGTTCTCCCGAGCACTTCAAACTGACTCAGGAACGACCCTCTAACTGCAGAAAGACTAACAGGTAGGTGATCGGGGGGATGGAAGGTTCCTTGGGTTCGGGGAGAAGTGTGCTCGGTGATTCCCCATGGGAGTGGGGGTTTCAGGCCAGGGAGTAGAGGCTACGGCTGCGTGGGCACTCCCAAGAGATGCCCCGATCCACCAGTGCATAAACAGAATGTACAAAATAAAAAAAAAGACATAACCAGCAGCCAAAATTAGCAAAAAGGTACTTCCTATAAAGTAAGCACCTTTATGCCAATTTCAGCTACCAGCTATGTGTGTGTGTCCCCAAGTGCATTAACTGCTGGATGCCTCTGTTAATAGCACTACCCTGCATCACTAGAATTGCGGTTTCAATTTCTGTAGGCCTTAAAGTAAAAAATCTAGGAAGTGATGAACACTTCCGGATTAACTAGTACTGCTGCTTTAAGCAGAACAGCAAGAGCACAAAGGAGAAGTATGCCAGGCAGTGTTCCTGAAAGACAACACATGAAACTCCACCCAATTAACTATTTTTTCTTGCCTCCCTTCAGTGCATATTTAATATTTTAACCCCATGCCATCATGGATCACCACTCCAATGAAATCGGAGGGAAAAGGGACGTTTTTGGATTTGACATATCTGGTGAGATTCAAACCCAGGTATCTTACTTTACTGCTATGTGCTCTAAGTACCAAGCTACACTGGCTGCTGTTTTGCAAGCTTGTGGTTAAACATGACAGGTAAGGTAGGGGGGAGTTTCTCCTACTGCCTCCCAGGCAGTGCTGCCTGACAGCAAGGTTGTTCCCTTCTCCACTGTAAGGAGCATGAAGGCCTGACAAAACAAGGCATCAAGGCCTAAGCAGCAATGTGGCCTAACAACTTCCTCGCCCCATAAGCAACACATGACATATGTCGAATAGAAGCCCATGAATAACCTGGGGTGTAATGAAAGGGATTTCACAAAGGATGCTGTGATGCTGGCATTATTCAGTTTTCTTACTGAGAGATGTTACACTTGTTATGCGTTTCAAACAAAAAGGCCCAGCACTCAACCTCCTGTCAGAGGTGACCTCATGTTTTTCTGTAGCTGTTGGCATTTTGCACACAGAAGCTTTGAATACAGCAAGTATCTGGTTTTATTCATCCTTTTTGGCAGGAGGTTTTGCGGTGGGCCTTTTTGTTGGAGTGCACTGCCTTGATCAGTTGGCATTTTGCACACAGAAGCTTTGAATACAGCAAGTATCTGGTTTTATTCATCCTTTTTGGCAGGAGGTTTTGCGGTGGGCCTTTTTGTTGGAGTGCACTGCCTTGATCAGTACCACATTCAATTCATGTGCAGCACTTTTTGCTTTTGGACCTTGTTACTGTATATGTTGTTTTGGACCCTAACTAGCAATACAGTACAATTCACACTAAACTTACATATCAGTGAGACAGTTTTATATTTTTTAATAATGCATTTGCAACTCTCATTATGTTATTCTGCAACACTTTAATCAGTTTGAGAGCAACTTTTAAATGTTTTTGCAACTCAATGAAATGCGTCTGTGGTTCGGTCACAATGTCAGACAAAACCGAGTGGCAACTCTTCAGCAACATTTTTTTGCGCAGCTTTGTGCTGGACCCAGCAACACTTCTGCAACACAGAAAAATACTAAAGCATATTATTGGTGAGACAGTTTAATGTGAACTGCACTGCATTGTAATACAAGACTGCATTAACCAATGGTCCTTTCTATCTGCATGGTCTATTTTACTACATTTCTATGTTTTGTACTTCAGAAACAAAGTTTATGTTACCTTTTTTTTTTTAAATGTGAGGGAAACCCTACCTCAGGTCTCACTCTCTTAGTGCATACAGTGTGCTTTCATCATCCTAGTCATTGCTTTGATAACACAAGTGATGCACCTGGGTCACTTATGTTTAGCCAAGAAGGGTGTAAAACTTGCCTGTGAGATGGGCTGAAGTGACATTTAAAAACCACAAAAATTCTGTCGAAAAGTGCTAGCAGCTCAAAAGATCTTCAGTATTTCCCACATGGCTCACAACCGTATCAATGATCACGCAATTTATGAGGTGCCAAGCAGTGTTGGTGAGTATCTGTCCACTTCAGCCAGTACTTTTAAAGAACACCAGCAGCCGTGTATCACTGTGTACAGTCCGAGTAGGTGCCTTATGGAGGTACAGTATATGTGGAGGGCCTCATTTGTCAAAAAATAACCAATTAAACACTGGTGAAAACACAAAATCTAACTGCGATTTCTATGCAAATGTTACAAAACCAGCCTATTGCTAACAGTGAAACATACTGTCAAATGGGAAAACTCTGCTTAAGTTGTACTTTACCCACTGTGCTAACTGGCTGAAACTGCATACATGTAGTTTAGCACTAAGCGACTGGTGCCTAATTTACTACAACTGAAAATGCACAATTCTTGTCAGTTTGGGTCACATTTGCCCTCTTGGAGTACTGCATACAGTTCTGTGCTCAATACACACTGAAAGGAGGCATCTGAGAAGGTCAACAGTGTCACCAAAATGATCAGGGGTATAGAGAACAAAAGTTACAAGGAGAGACAGGAGGACAAGACAGAAAAGGCAGCTGTGGGGGCACATGATCTCAATCTTCCACATACTTAAGGTCATGATTGTACATACAGAGATGTCAGATCTGTTTTCTCAAGAAAGACATGGGGGGCTGCCATTAAGTTCAGAGGAGGCAAAGTCAGGGGTAATGTTAGGAGACACATCTCCCAGCGGGTGGTGAACCTGTGGAGCTACCTACCAGCAGAGACGGTAGTTAAGACTGTACAGGCCTTCAGATGATGCCTAGAGACACTTCTGCTTACTGAGAGAATCACAGGGTGTCCTGAGGGGGTGGGAGCCCTTATAAATTAGTATGTTAGTACTTGCTAATCTCTGTGCTTATTATTTTTGGGGTTGATGAACCTCGAGTACCTTCTGACCTTAAATTATTATGCTACTATATAAAGACATTTATTTTGTGCATTGATCTAATTGCGCAAACATAAGAAAAATGTATTTCACTCGAAAAATTCCCATTTTACAGCATTTTCCTCATTAAAAAAGCAATGTACAGTAGTGTCCCTAAGAATCTACAAAGAAGCCAAAAAGTCTCACTTCCAGTGTGAAGCTGCTGTGAAACTATTTTGCCAACATTGTTCCACAAATGAGACCTTTTCTGGGAACATTTAGACGCTTTCTGTAATGACCATCTTTTTGAGTTTTGAAGTTTGTGCTTTTGTTTTCAAGTCCTTGGACTTTTAAAGGCCAGTTTTACACTTGCAGTACACAGAATAAAGGGACCATGAATTCTGCAGGGCTGCTGCTCAGATGCATGATCTGTTCCCTGCTCTTTAGCGGAAGGGATTCCATTATTTGAAATGCAGCAGCTAAGTGCTGAAAGAGCAGACTGATGTAATCTATTGTGCTGCCTCTTAAAAAGCTTGACAACCTACTTTGGAAACCATCAGTGATTTTATAACCTGTCTCCAATATGAGTTCATTCACTGTGGTGTGGAGTCACCAGTGGTGGATTTGGGTAATTATGTTTCACAGTAGATTGTCAATCAAGCAAAAATGCCTACATTTTTTTTGTTTGTCTGTTACCTGCAAATGCAGGAGTATTCAATGGCTCTGGATAACACAGCAGCAGCTACTGCATGTCATTCCAGACCATCTGCTAAAATCAAGAAATTAACTCAGTTTCTTTTTTTAAGCTAGTAATTGAATTCTGCTGGTACCTAAATAGTCTGGTCAAAACTCTTGACACATGGGTAGCTCTGCCTATACAGTATCTACTGTGTACCAAGCCACAACCCACATCTGGAGCAGTTAATGCTACTAAGTTTTATTGTAGCCAGCAAACCTTTAGTAATCAGCAGCTTTCTTTGCTAGCTGTACCGTGTAAGGGTGGAACCATGGCTGAATCTCTCCCTAAGTAAATGACAGCCTCTTTCACTGTATTGAACAGAGGTCCTCATTTCGTTGACCCTCAGAGTTCTTCTCTCCATTCAGCGCCTCTTCTGCTTGCTCAGTCTCTCCATCTTCTGGCTGCCCTTCTGCTGCAATCAGTTTTCCTCGCAGCTCCATTAGGAGGTCCCGGCTCTCATTGGCTGGAAGGTTGCTCAGATAGTACTGTGGTGCAAATTCAACTAGCCTGCAAGGAAACACAGGTACCCATAGTTATGAAGCTGCACTGAAACAAAGCAAATTACTGGCTCCGTTTTGGTCTCACAGGTGCCTGCTGTTCATACTGACTTCATGTCATAGCAAAAGTTAGTAAGCCTTATCCAGGCAAAACGCTGGGACCTATCATACAGACTTTGAAAAAAGAAAAATGATGACAAATTTAAGACTGAATTTGTGTGATGAGCTTTTTGCTCGAGCAGCCTAACGTTTGCTTTGACATTTCTACACTGAAACAAGGCATGCTTCACGACTAAAGATATTTGAAAAGATTTATTCAGTGATTTCCCTTGAGAATCCCCCCAGAAAAGTTTATTACTGACGTGATGCTATAACATAACATTTTCTGGACTGTGTTCCTCATCCTAAAGTGTGGCTGTGTCTTAAACTGAGTGCTGTACCCTTTCTACTGTGCCACTTTGTTTCAGTTTTCAAGCACCAAGCCTGTATGTAGTAGCCTTCATTATTTCTATAGATTATAAAAGAAGCAGTCTATGTTACGGCAAGAATTTGTAACTTTACAATTTGAATCCATTTTAGATTGACTTTCCCCCTTTTGAGTCTGCTTTAACATTTTATTTAAAATAATTTAAAGGGACACTGACAACCCCCTTAGGCATCAAACTGTCCCTAGTTTAAAACCCCAATTTTGTGACTGCTCACATTATATACACATTGCTGATGTAGCTGGTTGTTTGTTTCTATTTCCTTGCTTCCTTTTAAAAGTGAAAAACAGACTGCCAACCATACTGGTGTTACCACACAAAAACGTGTTAGTTTACATTTATTGATCAATCTCCACTGCATCACTCCTGGACTTGGGTACACCACTGTGATAGAGCTATTTACGACCCTGTCCCATTTGTTATATAGGGAGCGTTAAAAGCAAGCATCAAGTTTGTCCTTTCCTTTTCTGCCATTTGTCTGTCTCTTGCCTCTCTCTGACTGTGCAATCAAATTTTTCTTGTGGTACACAGGAACTGGTCACTTAAAGGGTTCCACAATTTCTGGTTATCTCCCTTCCTTCACTTGCTGTTTATATGCTTTCTTTCTTCTCTTGCTTCTCTGTGGTTTAAAAAATATACCTGAATGTGTCTGTGAAACTGGGATCTTTTGGTTTGCAAATGTTTTTAATTATATTGTTGAAATGATTACAGACAGCTACTTGGCTGTTAGAGAAGTTAGCAGTTTGGAAAACTGGGGGGCGGGGGGTGACCTTGAGAAACATTCTGACCTTTCACAAGCATGTTAATAGAACTGTCTGCACGAAATCAGCCCTTGGACAGGATGTCTTAAAGGGGAACTGTCATCAGTAAGAGCCCCACACTCAAGTGTGGAGCTCGTCCTAACTTACACTTTGTGGTAAAAATATATATTACTGTTTACTGCAGTATAGTAGTTTGTGTCACACTAATTCTGTTGACTTGCAAGATTACATTTTCTGTAACAAAAAATCCCAGAATTCCCTGCTGCTGACATCAGAGGAAGGCTGCAGCAGTGGGAGATTCAACAGCCTGCAGTACATGTTAAGAGTTTTATAAGCACTGATATTTTGTTTGATTTTCCTGCTGTCTTCCCTGGGCTAAGTACAGTCACAGATAACTGTGCTTAGCCCCAGGAGAACAGCTGAACCAGCAAACATATGATTAGAGCTTATAAAAGCTTTGAATACACTGCGGGCTACTGAGTCTCTAACTGCTGCAGCTCTCCTCTGATGTCAGCTGCAGGGGATTCTGGGATTTGTAGTTACAGGAAATGTCAGCTTGCAGGTCAACAGAATTACTGTTATACAGTCTACTATACTGCAGTAAACAATAAGTATACAAAATGTTTTTTACTCTCAGATTAGGACCAGTCCCATACTTGGTTATGGTGCACTTATTGCTGAGACTTCCCCTTTAATTGGTTGCACCTGTTAAGATGACTAATGTACTCTTCAGGCTAGTCACAGAAAGGTTAGTGAAAAAAAGCCTTGTTGCATTCTGTGAAAAACAGGACATGAAACTTACAAGAAAAGAATGCAGAGGTTAAACTAACAGGCAAAGACATCTCATATAAAGAGAGCCATTTTTTGTCTAGATAGAGAGAAAGAGATTTTCATATTTTAGAGAGAGACTCAAAGGAAGGATTTTTGTTTGTACTGCCTTTGTGAAGAACTATCCCGTACATCTTTCTTTTTTAATCTTATTGATAAAAGAAAATGCTACTTGCAAAATTTTTCAAAATCTCCTGGTACGCTTATGCTTCCTGATTTATGCCTTTATGGCAACCACCACCCAGTCTGGTCACCCATGATGCAGTGGGGAGAGAAAAGGCTATTGCATCATAAGTGACTGCATTGTTTGGGGGTGTTTGTAAAGTTCAGAAAGAAAAAATTACTTACCGTAGTAATCTTGTTTCTTCCAAGGGAATCTTTACTGTATTCTGACTAATGCAGTTAGCCTTCACCATTCAACTGCCCTGGAGATAAATGAGTAAATAGAAGCTATGCTAATAGTGGACCGTTGATAGGGTCGAGCTCAGTATTCAAACTACTGTCCCTGATGCATTCTATGCAACCATCAGATTCTTACGAAGCATACAGAAATAAAATCCTATATTCTATCTATGCTATCCTAAATAACTAATACACCCATTGAAAAGCATTCCTCCCAATGAATGAGGGTATTAAAAGACTCAAGTCACAGATGCCCAAAGACAACTAACCCAACAATTTCAACAATAACAACATGTCAGTTGGAGTGCAGTGCCCCCAGGTTCTGGTAGGTGAGTTAGGGTGGGAGCTCAGAATACAGTAAAGATTCCCCTGGAAGAAACAAGATTACTAAGGTAAGCAATTTTTTCTTCAAGTCGCAGGACATCTTTACTATATTCTGACTAATGCAGACTACCAAGCAGTACCTTTGAAGGAAGTATAAGGAAACACAGAAGGAGCAAGACAGAGAGCTGTACCAGTTAAGGCAGAAGGAAGCAGGGAGGGAAGTCAGAAGAGCAAAGGCCCAAACTGAGGAAAAGATAGCCAACACAGTTAAGAAGGGGGATAAAACCTTTTATCGGTACATCCGTGAGCGTAGAAAGACAAAGGGAGGGATAGTGAGGCTGAATAGAATGAACGGTGGGTGGGCAGAGGGGGACAGTGAAAAACCAGGGATACTGAACGAATATTTCTGCTAAGTATTCACAAAAGAGGAGGGGGAAGTGCCTAATCCAATTAACAGAAGCACTCTTGATGGGGGCAATCCCAGTCCTTTCACAGAAGAAAGGGTTCTGCAAGAACTCCTAAAACTGAAGGTGGACAAAGCAATGGGTCCTGATGGAATTCACCCCAGAATTCTAAAAGAATTAAGGGAGCAACTAGTGAAACCACTGGCTACTCTTTTTAATAAATCATGGGAGGATGGTGTGGTATCTGAGGACTGGAGGAAGGCGGATGTGATTCCCCTTCAGAAAAGTGGGACCAAGACAGAGGGAGGAAACTACAGACCTGTCAGTCTGACCTCTGTGGTAGGGAAAGTGATGGAGTCCCTTCTGAAGCAAAGAATAGTTGAGTACCTAGAGGCCAGTGGGGCACAGGACCCAAGGCAGCATGGGTTCACAGCGGGAAGGTCATGTCAGACGAACCTAACAGATTTCTTTGACTGGGTGACCAAAGTAGTAGACCAGGGAGGGGCTGTGGACATGGCCTACCTAGACTCTAGCAAGGCATTTGACACAGTCCCACACAAAAGATTAATAGTCAAATTAACCAGCCTAGGAGTGGGTCCCAGGGTGGTAGCCTGGGTAAAACATTGGCTGCACAACAGGACACAGAACGTAATTGTAAATGGAGTCCACTCTGAAGAAAGAGGGGTTACTAGTGGGGTACCGCAGGGTTCAGTATTGGGTCCAGTCCTTTTTAATGTCTTCATCAGTGACATTGCAGAGGGACTGGAAGGAAAAGTATGCCTTCTTGCAGATGACACAAAGATCTGCAACAGGGTTGATACACAAGGAGGCGTGGAAAGGATGAGAAGGGACTTGGCAAGGTTGGAGGAATGGTCAGAACATGGCAGCTAGGATTCAATGCAAAGAAGTGCAAAATAATGCACCTGGGAAACAAGAACCCAGGGAAAAATACACAATGGGGTAGTAACAACAACAAAAAGGAAAGGGACCTGGGGGTAATCATAGCAGATGACCTTAAGGTTAGCAAGCAATGTGAGAAGGCAGTAGGGAGGGCTGGGGGTATACTGGGATGCATAGGGAGAGGCATCACCAGTAGAAAACAGGAAGTTGTTATCCCTCTGTACAGACAGTTGGTGAGACCCCATCTGGAGTACTACATCCAGTTCTGGAGACCCCATCTCTGCAAGGATACAGACAGGATAGAGGCAGTCCAGAGGAGGGCAACTAAAATGGTGCAGGGTCTGCAAAAGAAGCCGTATGAGGAGAGGCTAAAGGAGCTTAATATGTATACCCTTGAGGAAAGAAGGGAGAGGGGGGACATGATAGAAACTTTTAAGTACCTCAGTGGAATCAACAAAGTCCAAGAGGGTAGCATCTTTCAGAAAAGAGAGCGTGCAAGAACAAGGGACACAATTTACAGATAGAAGGAGGGGTTCAGGGCAATGTGAGGAAGTATTATTTCACAGAGAGGGTAGTGGATGCATGGAACAGCTTTCCTGAGGAGGTTGTGGGGTCTAAAACTGTGGGAGAATTCAAGAATGCATAGGACAGACATAAGGCAATTCTTGTGGGGGTAGGAAGAAATAGGCTGTTGGTTAACTAGGATCTGTGGCCTATCCTGTAGGTAGGGAACTGGGCAGACTAGATGGGCCAAGCGGTCCTTATCTGCCGTCAAAGTCTATGTTTCTATGTTTCTACTTAGAAAAGAGGCTCTGCAGTACTGCTGTGCCAAACCTGGCATCACTTTTAGCCTGAGTGTCTGGGCAGTAGTGTTTAGTAAGATTAGTGTTTAGATAGGCCATTGACAGAGTACAGGCCTGTGGCACATTCATAAAGTAGAAGAAATGGGCAGACTGGATGGGCCTTGTGGTCCTAATCTGCTGTCAACTTCTATGTTTCTATGTTCTAAATGTATTAACAGTTTTCCAGGTGGCTGCTTTGCAGATTTCCAGCAAAGGAATGTCTCTTGCAGCTGCTATACAAGCAGCTGCACCTCTTGTGGAGTGGGCCCAGAGATTTGCTGGGGGCTCCTTGCCCAGCTTTCCATAGAAAAACTGAACGCAAGCCACAATCCAACATGCAATAGCCCTTTTTGTGGCCGACTGCCCTTCCCCACTTCTCCATATGAGAGAAAAAGCGGAGTATTCTCATTTCTATGGCCTTTTGTGGGGTACATATAATAATTGATAGCCCTTTTTAGGACTGTGGGTGGAGCCTACAGCCCTATCAGATCATAGCTCTAAACACGGCCAATTGTGGAACCTTCCATTGGACATTTGGAAGTATCATTCTGAATGTCCAATGGAGCTTGAAAAACTCCGCCATGATCGGCCGCCAAGGAATAAGAGCCTCACTATTTCAACTGTTACCGTATACACTCGTATATAAGCCAAGTTTTTTATCCCTTTTTTCAGTCCGATTTATGGTACCTCGGCTTATACGCGAGTCAGGCTTTGAATCAATTCTGTTCACCCGTGGCAGCCTCAAAAGTGAAGAGAGAAAATGGTAGTGTTAGACTAGCGATGGCAGTGGTGGTGAGAGAGCGTGGCACCAGAAGACTACAGGGCTCTTGGTAGTGTGTTATTATGCCTCCTGGTCAGGGTAACACTAGTGTCTGCCACTTGCTACTCCCCAGACACGGTCAGTGCACAAGGAGCGGAGGAGCGCAAAGCAAAGCTGAGCAGTTCTCGTGAGGAGTCTCATATCCCAAGAGGTACCCTCAGAGGCTTTATTGTTTTATAGTATTTTTCTGATTGCCCTTAATATCAAGCCCCAGCATACTTCTTTAAGCTGCTAAGTCTGTACCAGCCAACACCTGTATTCCTCAGTCATTAGGCTTTCATAGCTTATTGGTAGTTGCAAACATATGCACTCAACGTATTCTCTGGTGGGTGATTTCTGCTGTAATCCACATCATCGGTATTCAGTAAGCTTTCATACCTTCAGGCGAGACCGGAGCTGATGATCCTGGTGTTCAGGGGTTGGGAGAGGGCTCAGAGTCGGGCAAGTGGAATTTGCTCAGTGAGGTTTTTTTTGAAAATCTTTGAATTTGAATTAAACCTTAATAAATTAATGGTGTGATGCCTTAAGTAAATCAGTGAGACCAGAGCTGATGATCCTGGTGTTCAGGGATGGGAGAGGGCTCACAGTCGGCACTCATGATCCAAAAATAAAGGGATCGGCTTATACACGGGTCGTGCTGTTCACAAAACTGTCTCTTGAGATTGTGGGGTCATTTATATGGACCCAAGCACACGCCGAGTATATAATACGACACTTCTGCATTCTGTTGCATGAACAGCAGTTCCGCTGGTGCCATCATGTTGTGAATGGCAAAATGCCATTCACACCCTCCCACTGCTGCTGCCCTCCCATACTGACATTGGGGTCCCAATCCCCATGTTGGCATTATTGCCCCTCAACTCATGCGGCACCATGGAGACCACACCAGTGTGCCCAAATGTGCTACTGATTTCCCCCCACCAACATCAGGGTGCCCAATCCCCCACTGATGTGGCACACACGGGAGCCCACTCCAGTGTGCCCAAATGTGTGTGTGTGTGTATACATATATATATTTTTCTGTAAATAAAGAAAACCTTAGCCCGGCGTGTTTTGCTTTTTACGTCAAAAGAAAAACAGTCCCTTACTGTCGCCCAAATGTTTATTTCCCCCCTCCGCCTTGAGTGCCCTCAATCCCGGTGTCGGCATCAAGTCCCACCCACCCTCCCCAACTCATGTATACATTTATTTTTTTCCTGTAAATAAAGAAAACTTTCCTCAATGTGTTTTTGTTTTAACCTGTAAAAAGAAAATGGTCCCTCTTAAATCTCCCGGTCCCCTCCCCACCCTCCCACTGAGCACCCACCTACCTGCACCCCACTGCCCCATACTTACTTCCGGAGGTCAGTGCTGTCATCTTCTCTGGACCGGGACACGTCTGCGCTCTTCCAAGTTGAACCGCAAACTGAAGAATCAAAGGCAAACGTGCTATAATGGCATTCAATGGGGTTTTCAACTTAAGTTGATAAATCAGCCATTTTTTTTAATTTTGGCCACACATTTTCAACATGGGGTTCTTGGGACCTCACCTCATGACCAGTGTCACTGTAATTTCATTATTGGGTTCCGAAGAAAAAATTACTCACCATAGTAATGTTGCTTCTTCTAATGGAATCTTGCTGTATTCTGACAATATGCAATTAGCCCCAGAACTTGAACTGCTACGGAGAGGAAAAGGTTAACTCTATGCAGCAGCATAGAAAATTGAGCTCGAGCTTGGTTTTCAAACCTCTTGTCTCTGGTACATCTCAGTGTAACTGTCAGATTCTTACTAGCAAACTAACTAACTATAGCTTTGGAAACTGCTTAACTTTAGGCCAAAAGGCAACCAACTTGGGCCCAAAATACTCAAGTCAAGAACCCAAGAAAAAAGGTAGTAAAAAATATGTGAATATAAAAGCAACAGTAATAAAACAACTACCCCAACCTGAAGAAGGAGGGTACAAGGTACACCTCTGAGGTGCAACACTGTACCTGCCAGCCCACATCCCAAAAACTAGGTTCTGAGAAGGGAGGCAGGGAGAGAGATCAGAATACAGCAAGACTCCATTAGAAGAAACAACATTACTATGGTGAGTAAATTTTCCTTCAAACAACATGCTGTATTCTGACAATATGCAGACTACCAAGCAATTCCCCCCAAGAGGAGGGGACACAGAACCTTACTTTGGGAACAGGATCTGCAGTACTGCTGTATCAAACCTAGCATCACTCCTAGCCTGGATGTCCAGAGAGTAATGCTTGGTGAATGTATGGAGTGTTTTCCAGGTGGCTGCTTTACAGATTTCTACCAAGGGTATATCTCAGGCAGCAGCCAGAGAGGCAGCTGTACCCCTAGTCGAGTGGGCCCTCTAGCCTGAAAGGGGTTCTTTGCCCAACTTGGCATAGCAGAATTGTATACAAGAGATAATCTACCTGGCAACAGTTATTTTATTAGCAGGCTTACCTTTTCCCACTTTCCCATAAGTGAGAAATAATTGAAGACAGTCATTTCTATGTGCCTTAGTATGCTCTATGCAGTAGCTAAGTGCCCTTTTAACATCCAAACTGTGTAATCTTCTTTCTCTTCTCCTGAAGAAGAATGATCAGTGAAAAACACAGGTAGAGATATAGATTGGTTCAGATGAAAATCTGATACCACTTTAGGTAAGAACTTCCTATTTGTTCTAAGGACCACCTTATCTCTATGGAAGGAGATAAAGTCAGGTTCAACTGACAGGGCTTATAATTCACTAATCCGCCTGGCAGAAGTGATAGCTACCAGGAACACAGTTTTCCAGGTCAAGTACTTAAGCTCGGCTGAAGCCAGAGGTTCAAAGGGTGGCTGCGTAAGCTGAACAATGCAGACATTTAGATCCCAAGCCGAAGTAGGCTTTCTAAAAGGAGGGTTGATGTAAACCAGACCTTTGAAGAACTAGCTGAAAACAGGATGAGATGCCAGGGAAAAGCCCTTCCCTTCTAAACGGAAAGCAGAGACAGCTGCTAGGTGAACCTTTAGAGTTGCAGGCCTAAGGCCTAAGCCATTAAGATGAACCAGATAATCTAAGGCTGCAGCAATGTCTGCAGTATCTGGCCGAATGCCCTTCTGACAACACCAAATGTTGAATCTTCTCCATTTGGAATTCTACGTTTTTCTGGTAGAAGGTTTCCTAGAGACCTTCAAAATATCCAGTACTCCCTGAGAAAGATGCAGGCATGCATATTCTAACTCTTCAAGAGCCAAGCCTTGAGATTGAGAGACTGGAGATTGGGGTACCAAATTTACCTGAGAGGAGGTTAGGAGATTATGTCTCTTGGGAAGAGACAATGGGAGCGACACTGCCAGGGAGAAAAGCAGAGGGTAACAAGGTTGTCTGGAGTCACTAGTATCAATGTACAGGGTTGAGACCTGATATTGACTAGAACTCTGAATAACAGGGGCAAGTGGGGGGAGGCATAGAGGAACCTGCCCCTCCAATCCAAAATGAGAGCATCCAGATGAACAGTCTCTAGGACTGGAGGTCTGCAGCAGAACAGGGGAAGCTGATGATTGTCCGGGACTGCAAAGAGATCTATCTCAGGAGTGCCCCATCTCGTGAAGATTACTTTCAGGATGAGAGGGTCCAGGGACCATTTGTGATGGCCCTGGGCAATTTTTCTCAAAGCATCTGCTAGCACATTGTCCTTCCCTGGAAGATGAACTGCTGTCGGGGAAGCCTGAAGGGAGTAGGCTAGAGACCAGTTTCATGGCCTCTGTGCACAAGCCCGTGGACCAAGTGCCCCCTTGCTTGTTGGTGTACCACACTGTGGTGGTGTCTGTCCTGACCTGCACCATTTTGCCTCTGACTGAGTCTGAGAAAGTCTGAATGGCTAGGAATAGTGCTCTGAGTTCCAGGAGACTGATATGAAGTAGAGACTCTTGTTGAGACCAAACACCCTGGGCCATGAGGGCTACCAAATGAGCTCCCCAGCCTAGGAGAGAAACACCTGTGGTTAGGACCACTGAGGAATGGGATACCTTGTCTGAGATTTTCCTGATCCGGCCGCCACAGGAGAGCTTGGACCAGAGTCTGAGTCACTGGAACCAGTTTGGTGAGAGAGTCCTTTTTCTGAGACCAAAAAGACTTTAGGTGGAACTGAATGTCCCTCATCTGAAACCTGGTTCCTTGTACCACTGCAGTGGAAGCTGCCATGAGACCCAGGAGTTGAAGAAAGTGTCTTGCTGGACGAGAGACCAGAGGGTGAAATGAGGACGCAAGATCTGTAAGGGCCTTTACCCTTGCTAGTGGAAGGAAGGACTCTGCCTGGACAGTATCTAATTCTACTCCTATAAAAGTAAGGAGTTGTACTGGTTGGAGAACTGACTTGGGAAGACTGAGGAGGAACCCCAGAGAGCTTAGCAGGGTCTGAGTGATTCCCAGAGCTGACTTAACCTGGTTGGAGTACTGACCTACAATGAGCCAGTCATCCAGGTAGGGGAAGATAGATATACCCTGCCTTCTGAGGAAGGCAACTACTATTGCAAGGCACTTCATACACACTCTTGGAACTGATGTTAGGCCGAAGGGCATGACCCTGAATTGATAATGGCCTGAGGGCAACTCGAACCTGAGGTATTTTCTGTGGGAGCACCTGATAGGAATGTGGAAATAGGCATCCTTGAGGTCCAGGGATGCTAGCCAATCTCCTGGCCTTAAAGAGGGAAGAATTATTCCCAGAGTCACCACTTTGAATTTTGGTTTTGTGATATGTTTGTTCAAATACCTTAAATCTAGGATGGTTCACCACTCCCCTGTCTTTTTTTGGGGTAAGAAAGTATCTGGAGTGCAGACCTTTGCCTCTGTGTTGAGTAGGAACTTTCTCTACAGCTCTGAGAGCCAGTAGAGAAGAAACCTCTGCTTCTAGAGCAATGGTTTCTGAGATGGTTGCAAGGTGGAAAGGATCTGACCCTCATTTTTGGGAATCTTTTTAAACTGACAGCCAGTCCCTGGCTTACTACCTCCAGGACCCACTTGTCTGAGGTAACAGCATTCCAAGCCTGGAAGTAGTAAGCCAGCCTGCCTCCTACTGGAATAGGGGAGTCGACCCGGGCTGACACATCAGGGTGTCTGTCTGGCAGGAGCCTTGGGCTGGGAAGAGGATGCAGCCCTGCTCATCCCCCTCCCACCTCTCCCTCGAAAGAACCCCCTCTGTGGGAAAGAAGAGGAAGTCTGGGCTTGTTAAAAAGGCATGTGAAAAGGCCTGCCCCTAGATTGCTGATTTTGAGGAGTGGCTTGTCTTTCTCTGGCGTGTGCACTCCTGTAGGTGGTTCTATACTTGTCCATTTTCTTCATGTAAGCCTCTGTCTGCTCCCCAGAGAGTTACCCACCACAGGGAAATCCATGGCCATGTCCTGGGAAAGGCTAGTACATCTGAGCCAAGCAAATCTCCTGAGAGGCACAGATGTAGCCATGACTCTCTATGCCACATCATTAGAGTCTACAGCAGTGTGGAACTGTACCTTGAATGCCTCGATTCCATCAGCAGCCACCTCCTCCAGCTCTCTGGTCAGCTGGGGGGAAGCCTTTTTAGCTAGTTCCAGAACCGTATCCCACCTGGACTTCTGGTACCTGGCTATGTAGGCCATATAACTAGCCTGCTTGAGCCCCAAAGATGATGCCATGTATTGTTTCTTGGCCATGGCATCTAACTTCCTGGAGTCTTTATCTGGGAGATGTGAAGCCACAGGAATATTAGCCCCTGTTACAGGCTGCAGCCTGCACTACCCCAACATGGTTGCTATGACTGTATAAAAACTCCGTACCTGAGCCTGATAACGTACCTCCTGTCCATTCTCTTACCCACAGGAAGTAAGGCGTTAGGTGTTTGCAAAATCGTTTTGTGTCTGTTTCCCCAAAGATTTATGAAGAAGGATAGACAATCTCTTGGACTCTGGGATGTCCAGCAATTCAACAAAATCAATTCAGGCATTTGACACAGTCCCACACAAAAGATTAATATACAAGTTAGCCAGCCTGGGAGTGGGTCCCAAGATGACAGCCTGGGTAAAGAATTGGCTGGAGAATAGGACACAGAGAATAACAGTAAATGGAGTCCACTCAGAAGAAAGGAGGGTTACTAGTGGGGTACCATGAAGTTCAAGTATTAGGACCGGTCCTCTTCAATGTCTTTATAAGCGACATTGCAGAGGGACTGGAAGGAAAAGTATGTCTCTTTGCAGATGACACAAAGATCTGCAACAGAGTTGATGAACAGGGTGGGGTGGAAAGGATGAGAAGGCACTTGGCAAGGTTAGAGGAATGGTCAAATGTATGGCAGCTTAGATTCGACGCTAAGAAGTGCAAGGTAATGCACCTGGGAAACAAAAACCCAGGGGAACAGTACACAATGGGGGGTGAGATACTAACAACAACAAAAATGGAAAGATGACCTAAAGGTGGGCAAGCAATGTGAGAGGGCAGTAAGGAGGGCTGGGGGGGATACTGGGATGCATAGGGAGAGGCATCACCAGTAGAAAACAGGAAGTTGTTATCCCTCTGTACAGACAGCTGGTGAGACCCCATCTGGAGTACTGTGTGCAGTTCTGGAGACCCAATCTCCTCAAGGACATAGACAAGATGGAAGCTGTCCAGAGGAGGGCAACTAAAATGGTGCAGGGTCTGTACAAGAAGACATATGAAAAGAGACTAAAGGAGCTTAATATGTATAGCCTTGAGGAAAGGAGGGAGAGGGGGGACATGACAGAAACTTTCAAGTACCTCAAGGGAATCAACAAAGTCCAAGAGGGTAGCATCTTTCAAAAAAAGAGGTGTGCAAGAACAAGGGGCACACTTTGAAGATGGGGAAGGCCTAGAGGTAATGTAAGGAAGTATTTTTTCATGAAGAGGGTTGTGGATGCATGGAACGGCCTTCCGGAGGAGGTTGTGGAGTCAAAAACAGTGGTTGAATTCAAGCATGCATGGGACAGTCATAAGGCAATTCTAGGAGGAGGGGGTAGAAAGACGTAGGTTGCTGGTTAACTAGGATCTGCAGGTTATCCATCGGTTAGGGAAATGGGCAGACTGGGTGGGCCAAGCAGTCCTTATCTGCCATCAAATTCTAAGTTTCTATGTTTGAAAGGTGATTTCACGGTTGCCTTTTGCTGGCATCAAATGGAAAATCTTTGCCACTTAGAAGTGTAAGTTTTCCTGGTGGAGTGTTTCCTAGAGACCCTGAGAACTTCCAGGACCCCTTCAGACAGGTGCAGTCATGCATACTCTTGGTCCTCATGAGCCTGAGGGACTTGAGGTTGGGGTAGAGGATTCTCTCCTGGGAGGATGCCAACAGGTTGTGCCTCCTGGAGAGGCATATCGGCTTGGATGTTGACAGGGACAGGAGCATCGAACAACAAGGCGCCTGGCCCAATCTGGAGCTATGAGGATCATCGTTGCTAGCTAGAACCTGAGCTTGATCAGTACTCTACCCAGCAGAGGGGATGGAGAGAAAAAGCATACAGGAACTTCCCTGTCCATTCCAACAGAAATGCATCCAATGGCACTGTGTCCACTGCAGGAGGCCTGCAGCAGAACTGTGGCAACTGGTGACTGTCCTGGGCTGCAAAGAGATCTATCTCTGGAGTGCCCCACCTCCTGAACACAGACTGCAGGACCTGTCTGTTCATGGACCACTCGTGGTGGTGTTGGTTGATCCTGTTCAAAGCATCTGCCAGGATGTTGTCCTTCCATGGCAGATGAACCATCAAAAGAGAAACTCTGAGGGAGTAGGCTAGGCTCCAGATTTTCACTGCCTCTGTGCACAGCACAGTGGACCTTGTACCCCCTTGCTTGTTTATGTAGCACATAGTGATTGTGTTGTCTGTTCTGACTTGCACAACCTTGCCCTGAGCCATTGTGGCAAAGGACTGAAGGGCCAAAAAGACTGCCCTGAGCTTCAACAGGTTTATGTGCAGCAGTGACTCTTGCTGTAGCCATGTGCCTTAAATAGTGTGCTCCCTTAGGTGGGTGCCGCAGCCTAGAAAGGAGGCATCGGTTGTCAACACCACTGTTGGGGACTGCTGCAGTGCCTGAAGGAGTGTCCCTGTGACTGGTATCAGTTTTGATAGGGGGGTCTCTTTTTTGAGACAAGTAAGACCTGAGGTGGAACTGTATGTCCCTCATTTGGAACCTGGTTTCTGGCACTGTTGCTACTGAGGCTGCCATGTGGCCGAACAGTTGCAGAACATGCCTTGCTGGTCTGGAGGTGTGGAGCTGCAAAGAACTTGCCAGTCACATCAGACTGTCCACTCTCCCTTCAGGGAGGAAGGCCTTCCCCCTTGCTGTGTCCAAATCTGCCCTTATGAAGTCCAAAAGCTGGACTGGTTGCAGGACTGAATTTTTCAGATTTACCAAGAAGCCCAGAGACTGCAGGGTGGCTTGTGTGAGAGCCAATGCATCCCTTAACTGTTGGGGGGGACTGCCCCATGACTAGCCAGTCATCCAGGTAAGGGAATACTGTCACCCCTTGCCTTCTCAGATGGGACACCACCACAGCCAGGCACTCTGTGAAGACCCTTGGGGTGGAGGTCAGACTGAAGGGCAGGGCTCTGAACTGGTAATGACAAGATGACAATCTAACCTGAGGTATTTTCTGTGGGATTGCCTGATGAGAATGTGGAAATAAGCATCCTTGAGTTCCAGCGATGCCAACCAGTCTCCCTGCCTGAGGGTGGGGAGAATCATTGCCAGAGTGACCATTTTGAATTTTGGCTTTGTCAGATGCCTGTTTAGATTCCAGAGATTTAGTACGGGTCACCATTCCCCATTTTTCTTCAGAGTTAGGAAGTACCTTGAGTACAGGCCCTTTGCCCTGTGAAGGGAAGGGGCAGGTTCTACGGCCTTCTCTAGCAGTAGGCTGGTTACCTCTGATTCCATAGAGCATTATCTGCTGGGGTTGCAGGTTTGAACAACCTTGCTCTCAATTTTGGTGTGGCTTTGAAATTTAGAGCAAGGCTCTGGCTTACTACTTCCAGGACCCACTTGTCTGTGGTGATGGCTTGCCAAGCCTGGAAATAGTAAACCAGTCTGCCCCCAACTGGAATTGGGGAAGCAACCCTGGCAAGCATGTCATGGGGTCTGCTATGCAGGTGTCCTGGGTTGGGTACTGGTACCCCTTCTGCCCCTGCCTCTGAAGTACCCATGCTGCTGCTGATATGCAGGTAAAGCCTGGGTTTGGTAGAAAGGCCTAGTATAGGGACTGCCCCCTACCTTGCTGCTTCTGAGGGATAGATGCTTTCTCTTTAGCAGAAGCACTCTTGTAAGCAGCTTTGTATTCATCTATCTTTTTCATGTAAGCCTCTGTCTGGTCCCCACACAGACAGTTCTGCTCACAGGGAAAATCCAAGGCTTTAGTTTGAGTGTCCTGAGAAAGATTAGTGGATCTAAGCCTGGCAAACCTCCTCAGGGACACTGTGGCTGCCATCAGCCCGGCAGCATTATCATTTGCATCCACTGCCATATAAAACTGGTATTTGGATGCTTTGGTGCCACATTTGGCAGTCTCTGTCAAGTCTGCTGCTAACTGAGGGGAAGCTTTATTGGCCATCTGTAGTACAGAGTTCCAGAGTTGCTTCTGGTATCTAGAAACACAGGCCATATAAGAGGCCTGTCTAATGACCAAGGAAGCCCTTAGATACCCCATCTTGGCCATGGAGTCTATTCTCCTTGAGCTCTTATCCGGTGGGTGAGAGGACAGAAGAATATCTGCTTTGTCACAGGCAGCTGCCTGCACCACCCCTTCATGGCTGGGGTAGCTGAACAGGAATTCTGAGCCATTCTTAGCCAGGAGGTATTTTCTCTCCAACCTCTTGTCCACAGGTGGAATAGAAGTGGAGGTCTGCAAGAATTTTAGTAGTTGCCTTTTTAGGGACTTGTGGATGGGGATCTACAACCTCTTAGTTGCTGGCACATGCATAATTTCCATATAATCCGGTTCCTCCTCCTCCTCCTCCTCCTCCTCAGTGGTTTCCTGAGTGGGGAGGGCTACATTCTCTGCCACTTGCTTCATGAATGTAAAGTGAGAGGAATAATCTTCAGGATGATGAGGAGGGGATTCAGACTCTTGTTCAGGGGATACTTCAGGTTCAATAGGTTCCTCGAAGTATTCCTCTTACTCCTCATCATCATTATATTCATAATATGACTCAGGATCGAATGAACCGGCAGCAGCTGAGGTACCTGGTTGAACTGGGAGCTGTTGTTGAGTTTGCTTTAAACTGGTACTGAAGAACCGGACTGCAGCATTGTAATAATGCGAATCTCATTGGCAAATTCCTCCGCGGTTGGAAATGGGGCAATTTTTAACTGTAGTTCTGACCCTGAAGACTTCTTTTTTTTCTTCTTTGCAGGAGCTGGTTCAGTGATTCATTTATTTGTAGAAGAGGTTTTGCCCTTCTCAGAAGGCATCCTCTCCAGTTCATCTTTAGAAATGAGAACCGACTGTCCCGAAGCTGTGTCAGCAGCTTTTTTCGACATTCTTTCTTTCTGTTAGTTTAAACACCTATCCAGCGTAGACTGAGGAAAGTTTTTACAAATTTCACACTGCTTTCAAGTGGTCAAACCCCAAGCAGAAAACAGACATTAAATGTGGGTTGGGCTTGGCATATGGCTCACCACACTCCATGCTGTGTTGGAAACCAGAAGGGCTGGTTCTCTTTTGGGGGTTTTGTGACATAACCTAAAATCCCTGAAATACTTTTTTTTTTTTTTTTTCTGGTTTACCTGATAAACTGTAATAAAGTGGTTAGGCTTTAGATCAACTTGTTTTTTTTGGTTTGCAATCAGTTCAGCGACCGATGACAAAACTGAGAATAACTTTGTTTTAAACCAGAGACCTTTAAGGTAAAGAGAAACTGGCCAAAACATACTTAAATAAACTTTACCTCAAAATAAAGTAAACCAAACCTTGGTTTCCTCACAGTTGCAAGAACCGGTGAGGAATCAAGAAACTTACCCAAAATGAAGCTAAATCTAGTCTACCTGAAAACCGAGGACAGTACTTTGAAAATCAAAAGAAATAAAATGGTAACTTGAAAACCAATAAAATAAACTTTTCTTCAAGGTGATGAAGGAGAGTTCTCTGAAGTGTCTTACTAGGCAGGCAGAGTAATGAATCTGATGGTTGCACACAATGTACTAGGGATAGTGGTTTCAAAACTGAGCTTGAGCCTATCAACATTCCACTATTGGCATAGGTTCTATTAGCCCATTTCTCTCTGGGTCAGCTGAATGTGAAGGCTAACTGCATTAGTCAGAATACAGTAAAGATTTCCTGGGGACTGAAGTATGCAATAAGAGTTGATCAAGGATTTGAAACATAGCAAGTCTGGGTTGGTATAATTACACCATTAACCTTGCATTTTAGTTCTACTAAGAAAGAAAGCAGATAAAACAGCCAACATCATCAATGAATTTTAGAGAAGGTAAGCAATCATAAAAAGTGAGTATTCAACTATAAATAATATGACGGGGAAAAGAGCTGACACTGTCCATTTAAGGGGAGTACCATGTGCTCCTAATTTTTCAGCAATATTCCCAGATGTTTTTGAATATTCACTGTTGAATCCAAGCTATATTTAAACATCAGCTGTTTAACATCACTCTCTGGTGATGAAGAAGAAATGGTTTGCAACACACACTGCTACTGAACATCATGACTAACTCCAGATCACAAAACATAAGCTCTAGCAAGGAAAACACAAAATGAAATGTGGCACTATACAAAGTTCTAGGAAGGTGAACATACAATGAAAAGTAGTGCAATATAAAGCTCTAGCAAGGTCAACACAATATGAAATGTGGTGCCATATAAAGCTCTAGGAAAGTGAACACAATGTGAAATGTCATGCCATATAAGAAAAAAATTACTCATCTTAGTAATGTTGTTTCTTCTAATGGAGACTTGCTGTATTCTGACTATTGCAGTTAGATCCTGCCTTTCAACTGCCCCAGAGAACAGAGAGTTAACTTTCCATGGCCAGCATGGAATGTTCAGTGCGAGCTCGGTTGAAGCCCATGTCTGCTGTTGTTTAAACTCCAACCGTCAGATCTTCTGAGCAATACTCACTGAAGTTCATGGAAACACAAAACTAACACTAGCCGACTGGCAACTAAATTTATTAAAAGGGTTTTTTGGTTTCAAAGCAAGACTCAAGTCAGAAACCCAAAAACAAAACACAACACACACCCAAAGTAAAGGACGGTGAGGTGCAGGCACCCTAGGGTGCCAACACTGCTCCCTGCCCACCCATATCCCCAAAAATAGGTTCTGAGAGGGAGGCGGGGAGGTCAGAATACAAAGCAAGATTCCATTAGAAGAAACAACATTACTAAGGTGAGTAATGTTTTCTTCCAAACAACATGAAGTCTTGCTGTATTCTCCTGACTATTGCAGACTACTGCCAGCACTCGATGGAGTAGTGGACAGAACCTACTTGGGAATAGGCTCTAAAGTACTGTTGTGTAAACCGAGCATCACTCCTAGCCTGGATATCCAGAGAGTAATGCTTGGTGAATGTATGGACTGTTTTCCAGGTGGCTGCTTGACAAATTTCTAAGATAGGAATATCTCTGGCAGCCAGGAAGCAGCTGTACCTCTAGTAGAGTGAGCCCTCAGGCCTGAGGGTGGAGTTCTACCCACTTTTCATAGCAGAATTGTATACAGAGACAATCCACCTGGCAACAGATCTCTTAGTGGCAGGTTTGCCCTTACCGACCTCTCCATATGTGAGGAACAACTGGAGGGACTCAAACCTGTGACCCTTGGTGCGCTCTATGTAGTAGCTGAGGGCCCTTTTAACATCCAAGCTGGGAGACCATGTGACGTCTATGGAGGGGTAGCTGCTGTTTACCGGAGCTCCCGCACCAAACCGGCAATCCTGCTGTTTTCGACTACCAAACTTTCTTATATTTACCTTCCTGAGCAACTAAATCAGTGGTCTATCGGGTTAAACATCTTTCCAGTGCTCCGATCGGGGGAGAAATGCAGAGGCTGACGATCAGGAGTCAGAAGCAGCTGCCTGGCGCAGCGCCTCACTAAGTACTGAGGAAGAGGGTACTTTGCCGGCAACATTAGTAGTGATCTAGCCATTATCAAGGAGGCCCTATTTAAACTGGTAGATGAAATGGCTTGATATTAAACCAGCCTTACACAGCTTGCACGCAGGGTGACAGATTCAGAGGCTCGCATATCGTCTGTGGAGCGAGCATTAGACAAAGTTAAACCCATGATTACTGAAAGCAAGAAAGCTGTGGCCAAATTAGAAGAAAGAGTGGACGACCTTGAAGCGCGCAGTCGGCGCAACAACCTTGTTTTACTTGGTCTACCAGAGGGGGAAGAAGGCACCAACATGCTGCTTTTTTACAAAAACTGCTGAGGAAATCTGCAGGCCCCTCACCAAATGGGCCAGAATACATTATTGAGCGGGGCACCGAGCCCTAAGAGCTAGACCACCAACGACAGAACCACCAAGACCCATTATCTTCAAATTGCTTAATTTCCTGGACAGGGAACACATTTTAAAAGAGACTAGGAAACTGTCTTCTTTTCAATGGGAAGGTAGCAAGCTTCGCCTAGTCCCCGACCTGACCTGGAAGATGAGGCAGACCAGGGCTTCCTTTCGTCCCGTCACTTCGAAGCTGTGGGCGGCAGGGATTCGCCACCGTATGTTATATCCAGCAAAGCTTGAGGTCACTACTAAGGAGGGGGCGAAGCGATATGAATCAGTGGAGGAAGCTCTGAATTCACTCGGAATACTGATGCCAGATTTGTTTGCCAAAGGTTGAGCCATGGGACGCTTAATGCTGATCTAGTGGGTCTAGTTGCTACAAGAGACAGTATGACCAGTCTGTCACGTCAATATATGGAACAATGAACTATATTTTGTTTAACTTCGGTGTTATATAGAGGCTCCATGGGCTCTACTAAAAAAAAAAAAAGTGAAAAGAGGAAGGGAAAGAAAGGACAGAAATTACCATACCAGGATGGATATTTTAGTTCGAGCTGAACTGTTAGATATATACCTGTTATATCAGTTTCTCATAAATAGATTTACTTCGGTTTTGCCCAGGAGGAGGTTAAATTGGTGTTACACCGTCAGAGTACTGAAGTTACAATCATTGTGGGGTTGCTTTAATCAGGCTTATTCACAGTTTTATTGCCTCGACCATGTGATAGAAGGTCTAAATGGCCCAAGTTGCGTATCCTATGCATTTGGCAGGGCTGGGTAACCTCATTTTAGGAAGGTCCAGCGTGTTGTTTGGCTCTGCGAATAAGAGCTATCCCTTCCCTCCACTGTATTACTAGTCACTTGTTGTGGCAATTTTAATAAGCCCGCTGTTCCTTGTTGGACTATTAATTGCCATCGCCTGATTGGTGGCATCAGGAGAGGTTGGGGAGGCCTTAGCAGGCAGGGGATTTCTATATAATAGGGCCAGTTTAACCCTTTTGGTTTTTTCTGTTCCCCCTTTTATTCAGGAAGCATTGAAGGGGGATTATGCTTTTCAGTATTCAGTTTATAATCTTCTATAAGATTTTATAAATAGTTCTCCTATTGTAATGATAACCCTAACATATTAGTATAATCTTGACAACTCAATAACTGTTTTGGGGTAAGGGATGTTAACCAATTCTTTTTTGCAGGCTTGCAAGTTTTGTATTGTTGCTGATTTAAGCTTAAGAGTGGTGTGGGGGAGCCCGACCTCTATAGCGCACTTTGGATCAGTGCAGGAGGAGTTGGCTTCGGGCCTGGGGGGTGGTTGTTTATGGGTTTAGTTGGGGGTTGATCTTTTATTGGAGATGTGAGGGGTTGATGTTGGACAGGTTTGGTTTTCTTTTCCTTGGCTTTTTGGGGAGGGGCAGTTATCCAGTACATTGCCTCATGGGCAAGCAATGATCAATGGCATTTAACCTGAATCTTCTGTCATGGAACATCAAAGGGAAGGATAATTGTAAAAATATGTAGTCCTAAACCATTTAGACCGTTATCAACCAGCAATTGTCTTTTGCAGGAAACCCATGTCCTTTCAGGCCATCTTTCATATTTTAGGAAAAATGGGTAGGCCAAGTGTTCGGGCGGTATACTTCCTCAAGCCCCGGTGTAGCTATTTTGATAGCCCGGGGGGTCCCCTTTGTACATTCGGACACAATTGCTGATCCGAATGGCAGATATATTATCGTTTCAGGCAAGCTTGGAGGAAAGCCCCTAGTTTTGGGATCAATTTATGGTCCCAATATTGAGACCCCCTCTTTCTTTTCCCATCTGGCTGTGCTTTTGTCTCCCTTTAAGGAGTTGCCACTTATTTTGGGGGGTGACTGGAACCTTGTTCAGTCGGATAAACTAGACAGATCGACCTGTAGGAAATCATTTCCTGCTTTGGCGCAAAAGGCATTGGCTGAATGTAAATCTTTTTAGGCCTGACAGACCCGTGGAGGCTACTCAATCCAACAGTCCGCGATTACACCTTTTTTTCACCGATACACAAGTCTTTTTCTAGGCTGGATTACTTTTTAGTAAATTGCCAGGTTGTCCCCGAGATAAAGAATGCTGAGCATCTCCCAAGGGTGGTATCTGATCACTCTCCAATTAAAATTGTTTGGGCTTCGTCCTCTATCCCGAAGAGATCTTACACATAGGCCTTAAACAATAATATATTTAAAGATGCTCAGACGCTAAAACGTTTTCGTACCTTTTTGATAGAGTCAATTAAATTTAATTGGGGTACGATCCCAAACACTGACCAGGCCTGGGCTGCTCTTAAATCAGTATGGAGGGGTGAGTTGATTAGAACAGCATCGGTGAGGAAAGCCAAATATAATTTGAAGCTGTCCAACTATCTTATAAGGATCAAACAATTAGAGGCTATACCGAGCCCTCGAGGACTAGTGACCAAGAACAAGAGCTGGCCGCAGAGAATATGCTATGTGGGGGTCTGAGCGATAAGGTTGTTAGTATGTCAACTGAATCTAAGGCGTATACCTGGGTCAGGGCAGTAAAGCCGGAAATTACTGGCATGGCAGCTAAAACGTAAGGCTGATTCCAGATGGGTTCCAGCCTTAAAATCTTGGACTCTGACAACATGATTACTGACCCTAAGGAATTCTCTAACGCTTTGTCTCTTTCTATAGAGACTTATACTCGACCCAGCCCCCTACTGCACTTATGTCATCACATATGCAGAGGTTCCTGGACGGAATACCACTCCCCAACCTGCCACAAGACTCTAAAGCGAAACTAATATCCTCTATATCAAATGAGGAGATTATATCTGCCATCGATTCACTTAAAGCTGATAAGGCAGCAGGCCCTGATGGGTTCTCACCTCATTTTTATAAATTATTTAAAGCAGAAGTGGCCCCGTTGTTGTGTGAGTTATTTACTTTTTGGTTTGATCATGGAGTGAGGGATGCGTCTCTCTTCGAAGCCAGAATAATTCTGTTACCTAAGCCAGGGAAGTCCACCGAATCTGTTAGTAATTATAGACCAATATCCTTATTGAATTTAGATGTAAAAATTTTTGCTAAAGTATTGGCTACCAGACTTAAGAGTGTCTGGCAAGATTTGATTAGTACGGAACAAGTAGGCTTCGTGGAGGGACGCACCTCGGCAGATCATTTTAGAAAGTTGTTTTATTTAATGTCAACCCCAGGAATTTTTAATGAGGACGCATCTTTAATTTCTTTAGATGCGGAAAAAGCATTCGACCGGGTGGAATGGGAGTATATGTTCGAGGTTTTGGTTAGATTTGGCTTTCCCCAACAATTCATACAACTAATTAGGATTCTTTATTCATGTCCAACTGCTAGAATACAATGCAATAACCTAATATCTGATATTTTTCCGTTGCTGAGGGGAACCCGTCAGGGCTGTCCGTTGTCACCCTATCTGTTTAATTTGTACTTAGAGCCCCTTATTAGGCAATTAAGACAGACAAACGGATTTTGGCATTAAAATTGGAGACCAGGAACACAAATTGTCAGCATTCTGAGATGACGTTTTATTACATATTAGAGATACAACTTTATCCCTACCTAGAGCTCTCACTTTAATTGAAAATTTTAGTAGTTTTTCCGTTTTAAATTGAACTCGTAAAACGACCTTTTTTCCCCTCTTGGCCACCCTTGTGAAAAGTTGGTGTGTGTCTTTAGGCCTACAGTGGCAATCTAATTCATTTAAATATCTTGGCATTCAGAGTTCCAAGAACTTAGATGAACTGGCCAAACTGAATTTAATACCTGTCATTAAATCTGTTAGAGAAGATTTGGATAGATGGTCGAAACTGCCACTGTCTTTTTCTCCGAGAACCAATGTTGTAAAAATGGTGGTTCTGCCGAGGATTCTTTATCCTCTCCTTAACTTGAACATTTATCTTCCCAAGTCTTTTTAAGAGTCTATGCAGGTACTGCTCAGACTTTATATGGAAATATAAACCCCATGAGAGCTTATCCTAAACTTTGTCGGTCACGTAGTTGGGTGGCCTACAATTACGGACTTTTAAATATTATTTAGCTATTCATGCAGCTAGAGCGGTTCTATGGTCCGGAAAATTAGTACTCCTGCCATAGGTCTTGAGTTAGACAGGGCTATAGTTAAAGGGTTAAAGTTAGATTTAGAGTCCCTCCTTTATACCCCTTGGATTAAAATACTGAATAAAATCAGGAATACCCCTATAGGGTGGGATATTAGGGCTATTCATCAACTATACACCTGTTTAAAGATTAACCCCCGGTTCGACGTGTCGCAACCTCTTCTAAAGAACCCCAACCTCTTAATTGGCAACCAGCCCATACACCAATTTGCTTCAATATTCCCATCTAAAATTCGAATTACCGACTTTTACGTGGGCGATGCTTTGCTCCCACTTTCATCACTAGTAGTAAAATTTGGGGTTAGACCCCAAGCTATGTTAAATTTGGTTCAAATCAGAAGCTGCATTCAGTCCTTTCTGAAGCATGGCAAGGGATCTAACCTGGCGGGGACCTCTGGTTCTATTTATCCCGATGCCTGTTCATCAGGTAAATTGGTTTCTAAACTTTACCAGGGTATCATTAAAAGACTGACCTTTATTCCTCTCCCATTCCCTTCCATTGGGCTGTTAGTTTGTCTTTGAATTGGTCGGAGTTAGTATGGGAGAAAATCTGGACAGATACTTATGCTTTTATTAAACAGGAAAGATTAAGAGAAATCCAGTTTAAATTGCTGCATAACATTTATTGGTCCCCGGCTAGGTTGTCCCGTTGGAATAACAACTGTTCTTCAGCTTGTGAGAACTGTAGTGGCTCCTTAGCTACTACTTTTCACAAGGTGTGGTTATGCCCTAAAAGTAGGGAGTTATGGGAACTAGTTAAGCGGGATTGAGGCCTTTTCAAGATTTCTAAGTTTTTTGCCAGAGATTTGTGTGTTTGGGAGGTACGACCTATCCCAGGCACTGCCTCTAGAGCCCGAGTGGCACTGGTGGTAATGGTTACTAAACTGGTGATTTTACGTCACTGGCGGGAGATATGGATTCCTTCTTTTAAGGAATGGTGGGAGGTATTCATGAACGCACTACTTGCTGAAAGGACTGTATACGTGGCCTCTGACATTCAACTCAAATTTGATAAATATTGGAAGGATTTTAACCAATGTCTGCAGGACAAGTTCCCTTTTACGGTAAGTGGCACTGTGACACCCTTGGTCTCATAAGTCCCAATTAATTAATGTTTCTTCTCACCAATATGATTCTCCTCCATTGGTGTTATTCCATCCCTCTTCTTACCTGTTCATACTCCAACTGAACTAAGGTTTTCAATATAACTTCATCTATCCTAGGTTTTTATCAATGTTACGGATAGCTGCGGGTGGGGTGGGGTGGGTTTGTTTGTTTGTATATCTCCTTTTATTATTTGGCTCTTTTCTCTTTTTATTGCTTAATTTTTTTTGATTAATTGTCAGACTACAGTAGTTTTTGTATATTCTGTTTGCACCAACCTGTGTAACCTCCATCTTCTTTATATCCATTACTCAATGGTGTAGTTATGCTGTTTTTATAAAAATTAAAATAAAGTTATTGGCAAAAAAAAAAAAAAAAACATCCAAGCTGTGCAGCCTCCTCTCTCCAGAGGAGGAATGGTCAGTGAAGAAAACAGGGAGAGACATAGACTGGTTAAGGTGGAAATCTGAAACCACATTAGGCAAAAACTTACTGTTAGTTCTTAGGACCACTTTATTTCTATGGAAGGAGATGAAATCAGGCTCCACTGACAGGGCTTGCAATTCACTGATACGCCTGGCAGAGGTAATGGCTACCAAAACACAGTTTTCCAAGTCAAGTACTTAAGCTCTGCAGAGGACAAAGGCTCAAAGGGTGGTTGCATAAGCTGAGCAATGCAAACATTAAGGTCCCAAGCAGGAGCAGGGTCTCTAAAGGGGGGATTGGTGTGCAGCAATCCCTTGAAGAACTTACAAAACACAGGATGGGCTGACAGAGGAGAGGGCTTGCCTACTGACAAGAAGGCAGAAACAGCTGCCAAATGCACTTTAAGTGTAGCTGGCTTAAGTCCTAAGCCATTAAGATGGACCATATAGTCCAGAACTGTAGGCAACCCAGCAGATTCTGGAGAAATATGCTTATTAGAGCACGAAATAGTGAACCTTTTCCATTTGGAGTTGTACATCTTTCTGGTGGAAGGCTTTTGAGAAGCCTTAAGGATATCCAGAACCCCTTGAGAAAGGTGCAGATCAGCAAACTCTAACTCTTCAAGAGCCATGCTTTGAGATTGAGAGACTTGAGGTTCGGATACCAAATCCTCCCCTGAGAGGATGTCAACAGGTTGTAATTCCTGGGAAGAGACAGGGGAAGGTGGACTGCTAAGGACAGCAACAGGGGGTACCAGGGCTGTCTGGCCCAGTCTAGAGCAATCAGAATCACTTTGCATGGTTGTGACCTTATCTTGACTAACACCTTTAACAGGAGAGGGAAGGGAGGAAAAGCATACAGAAATTTCCCTTCCCAATTCAGGATCAGAGCATCCAGAAGGACTGAGCCCAAGACTGGGGGTCTGCAACAAAAGAAAGGAAGTTGGTGATTGTCTGGGGCTGCAAAAAGATCTATCTGTGGAGTGCCCCATCTCGAGAAAATCACTTTCAAAACTAGGGGATCTAGGGTCCATTTGTGATGGCCCTGGGATATCCTGCTGAGAGCATCCGCCAGGACACTGTCTTTCTCTGGGAGGTGAACTTCTATCAGACAGGTTTGCAGGGAATAGGCCAGGGACCACAACTTCATTGCTTCTGTGCACAAGGCCAAAGACCAAGTGCCTCCTTGCTTGTTGATGTACCACATTGTGGTGGTATTATCTGTTCTGATCTGGACCACCTTGCTCTGTACAGATTTGGAAAAGACTTGCAGTGCCAGAAACACCGCTCTGAGTTCCAAGAGATTGATGTGAAGCAGAGATTCTTGAGGTGACCACAGCCCTTGGGTGGTAAGATCCCCCAGGTGGGCACCCCAGCCTAGCAGGGAGGCATCTGTGGTGAGTATCACTGAAGGAGACTGAGTGACAAAGGGAACTCCTTGTCTCAAATTGTCCTGATCCTGCCACCATTGCAAAGCCTGGATCAGGGTTCGAGTCACTAGGACTAGTTTGGTAACGGAATCCTTTCTTTGGGACCAGAAGGCTCTTAAATGGAACTGAATGTCCCTCATCTGAAATCTTGCTCCCTGGACCACTGCTGTAGAGGCTGCCATGTGGCTCAGAAGCTGCAGGAAATGCCTTGCTGGTCGAGACACCTGAAGGGTGAATGAAGAGGCCAGTTCCATAAGGGTCCTTACCTTGTCCAAGGGAAGGAATGCTCTTGCCCTTATTGTATCCAGCTCCGCCACTATGAAGGTGAGGAGCTGTACTGGCTGAAGAACTGACTTTGGAAGGTTGAGGAGGAATCCTAAGGAACTGAGCACTTGCTGAGTTATTTGCAGATGTGACTTGACTTGGTCTGGAGACTGACCCACTATGAGCCAGTTGTCCAAGTATGGAAAGATGGAGATCTTTTTTCTCCTTAGGAAAGAAACCACTACTGCCAGGCACTTTGTGAACACCCTTGGGGCTGATGTTAGGCCAAAGGGCATTGCTCTGAACTGATAGTGGCCTGAGGGCAACTCGAACCTGAGGTACTTTCTGTGGGAGCACCTGATGGGAATGTGAAAATATGCATCTTTGAGGTCCAGGGAGGCTAGCAGGTCCCCTGGCCTTAGAGAGGGCAGAATTATTCCCAGAGTCACCATTCTGAACTTTGGTTTTAAAAGGTGCTTGTTCAGATATCTTAGATACAGGATGGGCCATCATTCTCCTGTCTTTTTGGGGTTAGAAAGTACCTGGAGTACAATTATTTGCCCTTTTGTAGGGTAGGAATCCTCTCTATGGCTCTGAGAGCCAGGAGGGAAGAAACCTCTGCCTCTAGGGCAAGGGTCTCTGATGGATTTGCAGGTGGAAAGGATCTGGTTCTCATCTTGGGAAATATTTTGAAGCTGAGAACCAGTCCCTGGCTTACTACTTCCAGCACCCACTTGTCTGATGTCAGAGACTTCCAGTCCTGGACAAAGTAAGCCAGCCTGCCCCTACAGGTACTGGAGAATCGGCCCGGGCAGACCCATCAGGGTGTCTGCATGGCAGGGGCTTTAGGCCAAGGGGTGGAAGCAGGCCTGCTCATTCCCCGTCTGCCTCCCCCTCTGAGCATAAGAAGAAGAGGAGGCCTGGGCTTGGTAAAAAGGCCTTTGAAAAGGCCTGCCCCTGCCCCTGGACTGTTGCCTTTGAGGAGTGACTTGCCTTTCTTTGGCCTGAGCACTCCTGTAGGTGGTCCTGTACTTGTCCATCTTTTTCATGTAGTTCTCTGTCTGCTCCCCAAACAGAGAATTACCAATGACAGGGAACTCCATGGCCTTAGCCTGGTTATCCTGTGATAGGCTAGTACATCTGAGCCGTTCATCTCGAAGGGCCACAGATGTAGCCATGACTCTTGATAAAACATCATTTGAGTCCACAGCAGCATGAAACTGTACCTTGATGCCCAATCCCATCTGCAGCCACCTGCTCCAGCTCCTTGGCCAGCTGGTCAGGGCCTGTTTAGCAGAGCCAGCACAGTGTCCCATCTGGACTTCTGGTATCTAGCTGTATAGGCCATATAGTTAGCCTGCCTGAGTCCCAAAGATGCTGCTATGTACTGCTTCTTTGCCATGGCATCAATCCTCCTGGAGTCCTTATCTGGGGGTGTGATGCCAAGGAATATTTGCCTTATCACAGGCAGCAGTCTGCACTACCCAACATGGCTGCATTGCTGAGAAAGGAACTCCGTGTCCGGGCCTGGAAAGAGTGTACCTCTTGTCCGCTCAGCCTGTCCACAGGAGGTATGGAGTTAGAGTCTTAAGAATTTTATTTGTCTGTTTCCCAAAAGATTTATGGAGGAACTAGACAGTCTCCTGACTCTGGGATGTCCATCATTTCAACAAAATCAGGCTCCTCCTGATCCTCTACTGCTTCTTCCATTGGAAGCTGGAGGGTTTCAGCCACTTTTTTGTAAAACAAAGTGGGAAGGGGACTCAGAAAGCCTAGGAGGAGAAACACCTGAAGGTCTGTCTGGGGAGATATCCGGGTCAATAGGCACATCCAGACTCTTATAATCACCATCATCATCCTCATACTCTCCATCCTCCTTCTCCTCCGGTTCATAAAATTCTTCTGAAGTGTAATCCGGAACCAGGGGAACCGACCGAACCGAGCCCCTGCCAGATGGTGTCGGTTCGGCCGGAACCGAAGTTAGCAATTGTACTATTCTTATCGCTTTGGCTATCTCATCAGCGGTCAGAGTATGAATTTCTGGATCTGAACCGGACAATTTATCTTTTCTCTTCCTTTTAACTGGAACCGACTCCTCAGAATCGGCTCTCCTTTTGCCTGAAGAAGTTTCGCCCTGGTCAGAGGGCACTCCTTCTGGTTCAGTCGGAACCGAACTGGGCTGGCCATCCGGGTCAGCGGACTTCTCGGCCTCCCTTTCCCTCAGTCTACCTACTCTCTTATCCAGGGTAGCTTTGGGAAAATTCTTACAAATTTGGCAATCTGAATCGAGGTGGTCAAACCCCAGACAATAAACACAGGTGGTGTGGGGATCAGCCTTAGCAAAGGCTTCCCCACACACACTGCAGTGCTGAAACCCAGTGGGCCCGTTTTTTTCTTGGGTTTCTCAGACATAGCCAATCCTATCCAAAACTTACCCTTTTTTCGGCAATCCACCAGACAAGACTTCCCTATCGGTTCCTGACTGTGTTACAGGTCTTGGAAAAAACGTAATAAAATCAGTTTTTTTCAGAACCAATACGGACCGGTTACCACACTCTAAGTAAATTCACAAACTTTTTTAAACTAAACTGATCGGTTCAGCCGAACCGATCCGAAATTTACAAGTTCCACACAGAAACTAAATGTAAAAACTATCCAGTACTCAAGGTATCACAGACAGAGACTTAAACCAACAGATTCGGTAGCAGAAATTCGGTAGAAACCGAGCGAAAAACTACACTTTAACCGACTTTTTTGAACCGAGCAAAGGAGAAATCTCCGGAGCGACTGTTCAGTGAGGCGGAGTAAAGAATCTGATGGTTGGAGTTTAAACAGCAGCAGACAGGGGCTTCAACCAAGCTCACGCTGAACATTCTGTGCTGGCCATGGAAAGTTAACTCTTTGTTCTCCGGGGCAGTTGAAAGGCAGGACCTAACTGCAATAGTCAGAATACAACAAGACTTCATGTTGTTTGAAAGCTCTAGGAAGGTGAACACAATGTGGAACGTGGTGCCATATAAAGCTCTAGGAAGTTGAACACAATGTGAAATGTGGTGCCATATAAAGCTCTAGGAAGGTGAACACAATGTGAAATGTGGTGCCATATAAAGCTCTAGCAAAGGGGATCACAATGTGAAATGTGATGCCATATAAAGCTCTAGCAAAGGAAACACAATGTGAAATGTGGTGCCATATAAAACTCTAGGAGGGTGAACAAAATGTAAAAAGTGGTGCCATATAACACTAGCAAGGGAATCACAATGTGAAATGTGGTGCCATATAGAGAATACTGGATGGGCAACTATGCAGAACCAGTGTGTTCTGCCACAGAGGGATTCCGAGTCCCTCTGACCTCGAGAGCGAAACTCGAGAGGTCCATGGGAATCAGGACCCCGAGGTTGCAAAACACACTAGTTGTGCACAGAGCTGCTCATCCTGTATTTTTTCTAGTGTATAGTACTGTGCGAAAAATGTGTTTTGTGAGTTCTTTTGCTTTCAAAATGAAACTGACTCATGCAGTTTCTAGAGGTTCTAGAATGCTGTTCTACCACAGTAGGGTAGAACAGCATTCCATGACATTGGAACTATGGTAGAACAGCATTTTGAAAGGAATGGAATTCTATACAGACCAACACTCCACTATACACAGCCCTATCACGGGAATCATAATGTGAAATGTGGTGCCATACAAAGCTCTATCACGGGAATCACAATGTGAAATGTGGTGCCATACAAAGCTCTATCACGGGAATCACAATGTGAAATGTGGTGCCATATAAAGCTCTAGGAAGGTGAACACAATGTGAAATGTGGTGCCATATAAAGCTCTATCACAGGAATCACAATGTGAAATGTGGTGCCTTATAAAGTTCTAGCAAGTTTAATACAATGTGAAATGTGGTGCCATATAAAGTTCTAGCAAGGGAATCACAATGTGAAATGTGGTGCCATATAAAGCTCTAGCAAGGGAATCACAATGTGAAATGCAGTGCCATATAAAACGCTAGGAGGGTGAACAAAATATGAAAAGTGGTGCCATATAACACTAGCAAGGGAATCACAATGTGAAATGTGGTGCCATATAACGTTCTAGCAAGGGAAACACAATGTGAAATGTGGTGCCATATAAAGCTCTAGGAATGTGAACACAATATGAAATGCGGTGCCATATAAAGCTCTAGGAAGGTTAACACAATATGGAATGCGGTGCCATATAAAGCTCTAGGAGGGAGAACACAATATAAAATGTGGTGCCATATAAAGCTCTATCAAGGGAATCACAATGTGAAATGTGGTGCCATACAAAGCTCTATCACGGGAATCACAATGTGAAATGTGGTGCCATATAAAGCTCTAGGAAGGTGAACACAATGTGAAATGTGGTGCCATATAAAGCTCTATCACAGGAATCACAATGTGAAATGTGGTGCCTTATAAAGTTCTAGCAAGTTTAATACAATGTGAAATGTGGTGCCATATAAAGTTCTAGCAAGGGAATCACAATGTGAAATGTGGTGCCATATAAAGCTCTAGCAAGGGAATCACAATGTGAAATGCAGTGCCATATAAAAGCTCTAGGAAGGTGAACACAATATGAAATGTGGTGCCATATAAAGCTCTAGAAGGTAACACAATGTGAAATGTGGTGCCATATAAAGCTCTAGCAAGGGAAACACAGGTGAAATGTGGTGCCATATAAAGCTCTAGGAATGTGAACACAATATGAAATGTGGTGCCATATAAAGCTCTAGGAAGGTTAACACAATATGAAATGCGGTGCCATATAAAGCTCTAGGAAGGTTAACACAATATGAAATGCGGTGCCATATAAAGCTCTAGGAGGGAGAACACAATATAAAATGTGGTGCCATATAAAGCTCTATCAAGGGAATCACAATGTGAAATGCGGTGCCATATAAAGCTCTAGCAAGGGAATCACAATGTAAAATATGGTGCCATGTACAGCTCTAGCAAGGGAATCACAATGTGAAATGTGGTGCCATATAAAGCTCTAGGAAGGGAATCACAATGTGAAATGTAGTGCCATATACAGCTCTAGCAAGGGAATCACAATGTGAAATGTGGTGCCATATAACACTCTAGCAAGGGAATCACAATGTGAAATGTGGTGCCATATACAGCTCTAGCAAGGGAATCACAATGTGAAATGTGGTGCCATATAAAGCTCTAGCAAGGGAATAACAGTGTAAAATGTGGTGCCATATAAAGCTCTAGGAAGGCGAACACAATGTGAAATGTGGTGTCATATAAAGCTCTAGCAAGGGAATCACAATGTGAAATGCAGTTCCATATAAAACTCTAGGAGGGTGAACAAAATATGAAAAGTGGTGCCATATAACACTAGCAAGGGAATCACAATGTGAAATGTGGTGCCATACAAAGTACTAGCAAGGGAAACACAATGTGAAATGTGGTGCCATATAAAGCTCTAGGAAGGTGAACACAATGTGAAATGTGGTGCCATATAAAGCTCTAGGAAGGTGAAAACAATATGAAATGTGGTGCCATATAAAGCTCTAGGAAGGTTAACACAATATGAAATGCGGCGCCATGTAAAGCTCTAGCAGGGTGAACACAATATAAACTGTGGTGCCACATAAAACTCTAGCAAGGGAATCACAATGTGAAATGTGGTGCCATATAAAGCTCTAGCAAGGGAATCACAATGTGAAATGTGGTGCCATATAACACTCTAGCAAGGAATCACAATGTAGAAATGTGGTGCCATATAAAGCTCTAGAACGAGAAACACAATGTGAAATGTGGTGCCATATAAAAGCTCTAGCAAGGGAAACACAAAGTAAAATGTGGTGCCATATAAGGCTCTAGGAAGGTGAACACATGTGAAATGTGGTGCCATATAAAGCTTTATCAAGGGGATCACAACGTGAAATGTGGTGCCATATAAAACTCTAAGAAGGGAAACACAATGTGAAATGTGGTGCCATATAAAGCTCTAGGAAGGTGAAAACAATATGAAATGTGGTGCCATATAAAGCTCTAGGAAGGTTAACACAATATGAAATGCGGTGCCATATAAAGCTCTAGCAGGGGAATCACAATGTGAAATGTGGTGCCATATAAAGCTCTAGCAAAGGAAACACAATGTAAAATGTGGTGCCATATACAGCTCTAGCAAGGGAATCAATGTAAAATGTGGTGCCACATAAAGCTCTAGCAAGGGAATCACAATGTGAAATGTAGTGCCATATAAAACTCTAGGAGGGTGAACAAATGTGAAAAGTGGTGCCATATAACACTAGCAAGGGAATCACAATGTGAAATGTGGTGCCATATAAAGCTCTGGGAATGTGAACACAATATGAAATGTGGTGCCATATAAAGCTCTAGGAGGGAGAACACAATGTGAAATGTGGTGCCATATAAAGCTCTAGCAAGGGAATCACAATGTGAAATGTAGTGCCATATACAGCTCTAGCAAGGGAATCACAATGTGAAATGTGGTGCCATATAAAGCTCTAGGAAGGTGAACACAATGTGAAATGTGGTGCCATATAAAACTCTAGGAAGGTAACACAATATGAAATGTGGTGAACACAATGTGAAATGTGGTGCCATATAAAGCTCTAGCAAGGGAATCACAATGTGAAATGTGGTGCCATATAAAGCTCTAGCAAGGGAATCACAATGTGAAATGTGGTGCCATATAAAGCTCTAGCAAGGGAATCACAATGTGAAATGTGGTGCCATATAAAGCTCTAACAAGGGAATCACAATGTGAAATGTGGTGCCATATAAAGCTCTAGAAAGGGAATAACAGTGTAAAATGTGGTCCCATATAAAGCTCTAGGAAGGCGAACACAATGTGAAATGTGGTGCCATATAAAGCTCTATCATGGGAATCACAATGTGAAATGTGGTGCCATATAAAGCTCTAGCAAGGGAATCACAATGTGAAATGTGGTGCCATATAAAGCACTAGCAAGGGAATCACAATATGACATGTGGTGCCATATAAAGTTCTAGCAAAGGAATCACAATGTGAAATGTGGTGCCATATAAAGCTCTAGGAAGGTGAACACAATGTGAAATGTGGTGCCATATAAAGCTCTATCAAGGGAAACACAATGTGCAATGTGGTGCCATATAAAGCTCTATCAAGGGAAACACAATGTGAAATGTGGTGCCATATAAAGCTCTAGCATGGTGAACACAATATGAAATGTGGTGATATATAAAGCTCTAGGAAGGTGAATGCAATGTGAAATGTGGTGCCATACAAGGCTCTATCGAGGGAAACACAATGTGAAATATGGTGCCATATAAAGCTCTAGGAAGGTGAACACAATGTGAAATATGGTGCCATATAAAGCTCTAAGAAGGTGAACACAATGTGAAATGTGGTGCCATATAAAACTCTGGGAAGGTTAACACAATATGAAATGCGGTGCCATATAAAGATCTAGCACGGTGAACACAATATGAAATGTGGTGTCATATAAAGCTCTAGCAAGGGAATCATAATGTGAAATGTGATGCCATATAAAACTCTAGCAAGGGAATCATAATGTGAAATGCGGTGCCATATAAAACTCTAGGAGGGTGAACAAAATATGAAAAGTGGTGCCATATAAAGTTCTAGGAAGGAATCACAATGTGAAATGTGGTGCCATATAAAGCTCTAGCAAGGGAATCATAATGTGAAATGCGGTGCCATATAAAACTCTAGGAAGGTGAACACAATGTGAAATGTGGTGCCATATAAAGTTCTAGGAAGGTGAACACAATGTGAAATGTGGTGCCATATAAAGCTCTAGGAAGGTGAACACAATGTGAAATGTGGTGCCATATAAAGCTCTAGGAAGGTGAAAACAATATGAAATGCGGTGCCATATAAAGCTCTAGCAGTGTGAACACAATATAAAATGTGGTGCCATATAAAGCTCTAGCAAGGGAATCACAATGTGAAATGTGGTGCCATATAAAACTCTAGCAAGGGAATCACAATGTGAAATGTGGTGCCATATAACAGAAGCAAGGGAATCACAATGTGAAATGTGGTGCCATATGAAGCTCTAGGAAGGTGAACACAATATGAAATGTGGTGCCATATAAAACTCTGGGAAGGTTAACACAATATGAAATGCGGTGCCATATAAAGATCTAGCAGGGTGAACACAATGTGAAATGTGGTGTCATATAAAGCTCTAGCAAGGGAATCACAATGTGAAATGCAGTTCCATATAAAACTCTAGGAGGGTGAACAAAATATGAAAAGTGGTGCCATATAACACTAGCAAGGGAATCACAATGTGAAATGTGGTGCCATACAAAGTTCTAGCAAGGGAAACACAATGTGAAATGTGGTGCCATATAAAGCTCTAGGAAGGTGAACACAATGTGAAATGTGGTGCCATATAAAGCTCTAGGAAGGTGAACACAATGTGAAATGTGGTGCCATATAAAGCTCTAGGAAGGTGAAAACAATATGAAATGTGGTGCCATATAAAGCTCTAGGAAGGTTAACACAATATGAAATGTGGCGCCATATAAAGCTCTAGCAGGGTGAACACAATATAAAATGTGGTGCCATATAAAACTCTAGCAAGGGAATCACAATGTGAAATGTGGTGCCATATAAAGCTCTAGCAAGGGAATCACAATGTGAAATTTGGTGACATATAACACTCTAGCAAGGAAATCACAATGTGAAATGTGGTACCATATAAAGCTCTAGCAAAGGAAACACAATGTAAAATGTGGTGCCATAAAAAGCTCTAGCAAGGGAAACACAAAGTAAAATGTGGTGCCATATAAAGCTCTAGGAAGGTGAACACAATGTGAAATGTGGTGCCATATAAAGCTCTATCAAAGGGATCACAATGTGAAATGTGGTGCCATATAAAGCTCTAAGAAGGAAAACACAATGTGAAATGTGCCATATAAAGCTCTAGGAAGGTGAAAACAATATGAAATGTGGTGCCATATAAAGCTCTAGGAAGGTTAACACAATATGAAATGCGATGCCATATAAAGCTCTAGCAGGGTGAACACAATATGAAATGTGGTGCCATATAAAGCTCTAGGAAGGTTAACACAATATGAAATGCGGTGCCACATAAAACTCTAGGAAGGTGAACACAATGTGAAATGTGGTGCCATATAAAGCTCTAGCAAGGGAATCACAATGTGAAATGTGGTGCCATATAACACTCTAGCAAGGAAATCACAATGTAAAATGTGGTACCATATAAAGCTCTAGCAAAGGAAACACAATGTAAAATGTGGTGCCATAAAAAGCTCTAGCAAGGGAAACACAAAGTAAAATGTGGTGCCATATAAGGCTCTAGGACGGTGAACACAATGTGAAATGTGGTGCCATATAAAGCTCTATCAAGGGGATCACAATGTGAAATGTGGTGCCATATAAAACTCTAAGAAGGGAAACACAATGTGAAATGTGGTGCCATATAAAGCTCTAGGAAGGTGAAAACAATATGAAATGTGGTGCCATATAAAGCTCTAGCAAAGGAAACACAATGTAAAATGTGGTGCCTTGTACAGCTCTAGCAAGGGAATCACAATGTGAAATGTGGTGCCATATACAGCTCTAGCAAGGGAATCAATGTAAAATGTGGTGCCATATAAAGCTCTAGCAAGGGAATCACAATGTGAAATGTGGTGTCATATAAAGCTCTAGCAAGGGAACACAATATGAAATATGCCCAAGGAGGAGACACTGGAGTGTTTTATCTGTCTACTCTAAGCCATATCGGTCCTGTATCTATCTACAGTACAGATCCATCTATCTACCCACAGTATCTATCTGTCTGCCTGTCTGTCTAAAAAATGCCACTGAATTTAAAACTCATCATCACTGCTGGTAGGTACATTTCTACCAGGAATCTCAGCTACAATAAGAAATTAGCAGATTAATATAGTACCGCATATTAAACTTCTTTAGATTTTAGATTTACATTTATCAACTTCCACCTTCTATAATGGTTGATGTTTTACTTCCAGGCCCAGACATTCAAAGGGGCTGCGCCTGGCGCAATCGAGGTGCACCAGCGCAATCCCAGAAATGCACCCTGGTGCAATATTCCACAGAGGGACTTGCGAAGCGCAAGTCCCAATGCACCGGGGCAGAAAAATAATTGTATGCAGTGTATCTGCAGGGGGTGTGCCCATGCATACGCAGGGCGCATCCAGCCCAGGATGCAGCGCCGCAGATGCTGGCACAAACTTGAGGTGTCGCCGAATACCTGGGCTCCAAAGTTGAGCCCGAAAATAACAGTGCTCAAATTCCAGCCACCCACAGGCATACTGTTGTACTGCAATGCACATACAAGCAGCCGCTTTGCCGGGGTGGCAAACCCCACAAAACACCTTGCATAAGCACCCACATTTGTCCCTGGTAGTCTAGTGTGCCCCCTCCTACCCATAGCGGATTGCCGGAAAATAAAGTGTATATATCCCTGGTAGTCATGGTACCCCCGTGAAGCCGTGATTGCCAAAATATGAGTAAAATATATCCCTGGTGGTCTAGTGGGACCCCCATCCCACCTGGAACCCGACCATAAGTGTACCCTAAGGGGCGTAAAGCCTGGTGGTCAGTGGCCCCCCCACCCACACAGGACCCCCTGCCCCCCGGCCCCGGTCATTGGTGGGCAGCACAAACCCACGCGCATACCGCCCAGCAGCCCGATGAATGACAGCTTACAGAAGCAGCTGTACGTCTATTGGTCCACACTGTGGACCAATGGGCTTGCAGTGCATACTGTCATAGTCATTCACAAAAAAGTGAATGAAGTCATTCATTCATGGTTTAGTGAATGACTATTACAGTAGTCAGACATAATATTACTTGAGATTGCGGCTACGGGGCGGGAGGGGGGTACCACTGGACTGGCAGGGATATGATTTACCCATATATTAGGTGATTGCGCTATGGGGAGAGTGGGGGGTACAACTAGACTACCAGAGATATATTGGACTTACTATTACATGCGATTGCGGCTACAGGGAGGGAGGGGGTACCACTATCCCCCTCTGGCATTACCACTCGCTGTGCAGGGTGCCATGTGCATTCTGTTGGCCAGCCCTGCACATTTCATGCAAACAGGGCCATAGTGACATGCAAATGGTTCCATTTGCACCTTGCATACATTATGGCTCCATTTGCATACAGCCGGCTGAATATCAGGAATTTGCACATGGTGCAACTCTGTTGCACTGGCGCAGTTCCCATTCCTGGTATTAAGCCCTGACAGGGGGAGATGCGCTGGTGCATCCTATTTGTGCCGTTCGCATTACCTGCTATATTCAGAGGGGATGCCCAACGGCTCATCTCCTTTGAATATATCCCTTAGTTGCAACGGCGTATCTCAGCTGCGCTGCGCCACCACTTGCACCATTGCCATGCGTAATTCTGAATATCAGGGCCCAAAGTACATTTTTTTAACACTTACTGATAAATATTTAACAAGGCATGTAACCAAATAAAATGAATACAATGTCATCCTAGACAAAACCAAATACAACTGCTATCCCAAAACAGATTGCTAAGCCTTGCCTTACATTTCGGGGATGATTTCAGAGACTACGCTGATGCAGTTGTTCTGTGAGATCGTGAACTCATGATACAGGACCCAGGATGGCGGGCGTGGCTGAGGCCTTCTCGTCAGGTAACAGGAGAAAGGGTGAAGGTGGGCCACATGTTTGTGAATCAGCATCAGGTAATTCCCAGAGCCATCAACATCCCTAGCAACCTGAAAAAGAAGAACACTTATGAGAGGAACTGCTGTATATTAGATATAGCTGTTTGAGTTGGTGAGTACAAGCAGAACTAAAATGCATGTACTCAATCTGGTGTGTGTGTGGGTAAGATATCACGAAATCCAAGAGAACATTAATGCACACAGAGGGTGATCAGCATGTGCAACAGACTACTTGGTGAGGTACCAGAAGCTGACATCACTCAGGCTCACAAGCAGGATTAAGCAGAAGACTGAGAAAGCATGACATTGAGGGTTACACAAAATGGGCAGCAGTAACATCAGTCACTGTGGTGCGGCTGGAGGGACAGATAAGCTGGGTCCCAAGTCCTTTACATCACCATACAGTAGTATTGTTACTACACTAAACTGAACCAGCAGACTCATCCTGTTTCTACTTCTTTGCACTTACATAGCATATCCTAAAGTAACTGGTAAAATGCCGGATCACTTCAGACAGCAAAGCACAAACAGGCAGCTCCTTGCTGAGGCTTGTGCCAATAATTAGAAAACTTAACTGCTCAGCAGAACAATCTGGCACCAAGCACCACATTAATAAATCAGAAACTTTATTGAAGGTCACATACCACAGCTCTCAGGATCCTCCACAGTCCACCAATGATTCACGCCAGAGCTCAGCGCTTTATCAAGGTGCTACAGCCAGTTCCATCCTACCCACTTTAAGGGGTAAATTCCTTAAAGTGACAGTGCTACATAATTCTTTTACAGCCTTCACCATTTCAAACATGTTGAAAGCAATAGTACAAACTACATATCATAAATAGAAAAAAATATTTTAAATAGTCTACATACATAGGTGAAACACTCTCATTACTAAACAAATGGCTGAAGCCACGGACTACAAACACCCATAAAATTTGACCCAGCAACCACACATCTAATAATAATTATAAAAAAACATAAAAAAGCTGGATTTGACCTTCATTTCTGAAAATAACCTAACACAGTAAAGCTAATGTAGAAGTCAAACTCCAAAACCTCTAATGCTGGGATCATTATAATAGCACATATAAATGTTTTTAAAAGGTTTTTAAGTTAAACTACCAGATCCTTTAAAAAACGTTTCAATATTAATCCTCAACATTTTCAATTTATACTCATGCTAATACATATTTACTGCAGGAAAACAAAGATCAAATAGAGAGTCAGAAATTTAAAATCCAAAAATCATATTGCTCTCCCTAAAATTCAGCAGTAGCCATGTTTGAAAAATTATGTGAACAGGACATACTGTAGAACTGATGTTCCAGAATAGGAGTACAGCTGACTATGTGAATTGTACAAAGGGAGAATATGAAGCTTTGAATAACCTAGCAGCTAATGAATCAATTGTGATTAAACCTCCAGATAAGGGGGGGGGGAGGGGGGCAACAGTGGTCCTTGAACGAGACACCTATGTGAATGAGGTGTGTAAGCGGTTGGATAATACTGGCCACTATGAGGCACTGGGGAAAGATCCAACACTAGGATTTCAGTTACAAGTGGTTGCAACCACACAACTACCACTGAAGTGTGGCCTTATCACCAGGAAGACAGCTGTACTTTTGACGTGTCTCATCCACGGAGGGCAGAATTTTATATTTTACCCAAGATTCATAGATGTTTGTTAAATCCCCCAGGATACCCCATAGTGTCCAGTACTGGTTCACTAACAGAGCCTTTGGCAATGTCTGTGGATATGTATATTAAAACTGTAGCCCAGGGGATGCATTTGTGTATTAGGGACTCCACAAATATATTAAATGTGTTGAAAAACATGTATGTGGAAGACACCTGGTATTTAGCGACTATGAACATCCCTCTTGAGGTGGGCCTTGCTGCTCTGACCAGAGCTTTGAAAGAATAAACAACATATTTATTTATTTACTGAAAGAGATTTACCAGGAAATACATACTGAGCCATAAAGCTTGTTTCTAGATGTGTCCTGGGGGAATGGGGGTGGGAATAAATACATAGTATAAGCAAAGCGCAGTAATCTGATAAGCAAAAGACACAGCTATGTACAGTATATACAGTGACGTAAATGGCAAATTGCTAAACAAAAAATATAGGAAAGGAGGAGAAAAAAGGAGGGCTAGGGAGCGGGGAGGAGGGAGAGGATGAAAGTGTGAATAGATTGGAGGTAGTAGTGAAGAAGAGGGGGGAGATAGGGAGGAAAATGGTTTAAGGGAGGAAAGTAGTGGAAGGAGGGGTAGGGGAATGAGAGGACAAAGGGAAGAGTATGGAAGTTGCAGCATTAAGTAGTAGTAGTATAGTAGCTTGGAGACTGGCAGCGGATGGAGAAAGAGAAAGGGGGGGCAAGACATTAGACTAATGGCAATTGCAGGTGGGAGATACATGGGCTCGGAGTAACAAGGAAAGAGAGTGTTCTGAGGAGGCAGAGCGAATCGTGAGAGGAAGAGTGTTCCAGATTTTAGGAAAGCCATAAGAGGAGGCATTCTGTCCCACAAGGGATTTACGAGCAGGGAGCGATAGAGCTTGAGTTACGAAGAGAGTAAGAGGAAAGAGGCATAGGGGAGAGAAGAGAACTGAGACTTGGGGGGCAGCCAGAATTTGGAGAAGAAGGAGGCACAGTAGGTTAGGCGCAATCTGCTAAGGAGGGGAGGGAGAGATCAGAGCACAGAGAACAGTGGTGAGTATGGGAAAGACATGACAAGGCAAACCAGCAGAAGGAGTGGAAGAGGGGGATCCAGTCTGGGCAAAGTGGACTTGGCTGCAGCACCATAAACTACATCACCATAATCAAAGCCAGGAAGTATCATCATTGAAATGCTTTCCCGACGAGCAGATAAAGAAATACCACTTTTGTTCCTAAAATATAGTGAACATATAGTGAACCATTTATAGATTTTCTGATTGCATGTGCTGAAAAAGTGTTGAAAAGCATTGTCTTTATGTTTGAAGGTAAATATTCTCTACAAAAACACAGCACAGCAAATAGGGTGGGCCTCTATGGCCCCCAATAATGTGAACTAATACTTAGGTGTATGGGAACAGGATGTGCTTCTAAACCCTGAACATAATCCATATTTTGTCCACATGGATTTATGGAGAAATTATGGTGTGGTGGAGGTCCTTGGATCACTTTCAATAATTAAAGGAATTTTTGGAGAGAAGTAATTTACATCTTAGATTTAGAGTAACAGCTGACAGAGAAAAAATCCAACTTTCGGACCTGGAGATTAAGAAGGAGGGTAGATGGGGTGTTAATACAACCCTTTTTAGAAAAACTTACAATACAAATTCTTTGCTCCACTTTACCAGCTGTCACCCCCACCACACCATAGAAAAAATTCCTAAGAGTCAATTTATCAGAATTAAATGAAACTGATACCCAGCAGGAATATGCTAGGCGATCTGGCTGGCTAGATGTTTCCATAATAGGGACAACAGTAATGCCTGTATAGAGAAGGCCAGGTGGGAGGTTGATCGGATGGAAAGAGACCATCTTTTAGTATATCAACTTGAGAGGAACAGCTATGTGCTGCAAGATATATCTCAAAATATTCAGGCTGATTGAGATTGTACAGGATGTACAGTTAGATGGGGCAACCAGATCTATTTGTAATGAAGATACACCACAGGAAACGAAGGGGGATACTGCACATGGTGCTGGAGCAGGGGTGCTGACCAGACCATTAACTTCAGACAAGAGGAATGCTCATCTGAATCAGGGTAGAAAGAGAGTAAACTTTTGATGACATATTCTAGGGGATGCATCTAACGTCAGGAAAATAGTGGAGAAAAACTGGGCGTTAATTAGATCTGAAAAGAGCCCTAGAAGAGATCTTGGGTAATGTACCTAGGGGTGTACAGAAGGGGAAAGAATATATTGGATTGAGTGATTAAGTTACCAAAATGTGGATAGGAATGATAATAGAAGTGGTCAAGATGACGTCTGTGTGTGAGCTGCCTGAGTTCTAAGCTGAGCCATCCCTAATGTTATTTTGCTAATTTATTGTTTTAGTTTTGACTTAGTTTGATTTTTAGTTTTGTAGTTTATAGCTCAGTTTAGTTAGGGATTTATAGTGAGAAAGATACATGGCAAAGTGTTATTTTTCTGGGTTTAGTAGTCAGGGGCTTGTTTTGGTGCTCTCCACTGCTTACTGTTATGATTTTGGGATACCACACTGTTAGTTGTGTTAAGTATTGCTAGCATTTTTTACTCTTTCCTAGCCTTGTAACTACTCCCTCACTCTGCATGTAGGAGTATTCATTTCATTTCTTTTATTCATTCCTTTTATGTCACTGCTGGCCATTTTGTTAGTAAAACCATGATTGAATTCTGATTATAGTGGAGACCTGCAGAGATCTGCCTGGAGTTGCTTTTTTTGTTTGCCTGGATTTTGTAGTCTGGATTTCTAGTTCGGGTTTGTTGGAGTGAAGAGCTGTCTCTGAGCTATGTGGAGCGTGGCATTTGACACAGAGATTACTGTGGACTAGTGAACCAGCAGCCAGTGTAGTGGGAGCACAACCGGCTTTTCAGCCGCAAGTGGACCTTTGCTACTGCCCATGTTTTCTCCTCAGCTCAGGTACTTGCCTCTATTCTGGTCCCTAGAGGGATGGCCAGTGGGGTTGGGTCATGCCAGACTTCTTTGGGGGTGGGGGGGGGGAGACAGTAGCAGGGGTTTGACTGAAAGGTTGATTCCCGGTGGCTGTGTTGGGCGGCTGAATCTCCGGTGCCCCCCTGACCTGGGTGGCCTGTGTCAGCCTGTAACTGCTGCCAGTCGCCATTCTGGGGAAGGGGAAGAAGGGAGTACATTTTGTGATCGGGGCCACAGCACAGAACTGGGGGTTGTTGCCAGGACTGGCCTGTGACCAAAAGGGACACTGGAGAGGCGCAGACCAGTGGGTAATGTGTTCCTCCAAGGGTCCTAGGGTCTTTTATTGCAGTGGGAACCGGTGGGCTTTTTCCTCGGGGACCCCAGATCTACTGGTTACGGGCTGGCCAGTCATCAGCCCCCAGGGGGGTGCTATTTTGTGGTTCTGTGGTTGTGGAGTTGGAAGGAGACCTGTGAGTAACAGAGAAGATGTGGACTTGGTTATTCTGGGCAACTGATTGGCTGCTCCTTATATTTGGCAAAACTAATCAGATTTGGGAAGTGGTGAGAGTACCTCCAAAGACTGTTCTGTTGTTGTACTAATACTGTACTAATTCTGTGTTGTTGCTGATGGGACAGGAGTTTAGCTTGTGACTGTATGGACTGAATGAGGGTGATAGTCTCACCTGCCTAAAGATGATCCTTTTGAAGCTTTGGTGGGCTGCTTATATTTGGACATTGATTTTGCACTGACTACTATTCTGGACTTCTTAAGCACCTAACTTGCTGGGTTTTATCTGGGTTGGGTATAATTTTTTGAGTTGGGATTTTGGTAGTGTGATGGAGGGAAGGGGAACCGTGCATTTTATTTGCGTTCTGAGTTTTTAGTTTGGGATACTGGTAGCTGACTGAGGAGATGGAGGACTGTTTATTTTATTTGTATTTTTTATTGTTTAGTCATTGGGGGCTGGCTTTTTAGAGTGGCAGGAGAACATGTACTGGCAGGTGGCTCTCACGGTCAGGCGCTAGACCTCCTCAGAGCTCCGGGGCCGCCATCCCTTTAACTGTCCCCCTCTGCCTGCCGACATCTATAGTCATTGCCAGGCATTGGGGAGAGTGGGTAGGAGGCATAGAGGGGACCAGAGTGGCTGGATTAGGGCAGTGGTGACAAAACAACGCCCTGGGGCAAAATGGAGACTGGAGATGGGTTCTCTCTGCCTGGTCCCCATACTCAAGGGCTCCACCTTGAGTGGGTGGGTTTCATGGTCGGCCTCGGAATCCCATCCTACCCGAGCGGTGTTGTGCAATGCCAGGTTCATTAAGAACAAGATGGCATTGAACAGACTGGCTGGATGGAAGGCGGAGTGTTCTGAGGTTCCCAGAATGCTCAGCTGAATGCACAAGCAGTGCATGAAGACAGCATTCTGCCTACCGCTCTCCAGGACATCGAGTTAGATGGAGATATGTATACTCATTTCTGGTGATTTTTTTTTTCTTTTTACGAGGTCCTTTCAGATGTCGGTGGCTCACATTGAGTAAAGCTTCGGAGCTGTACTGGACGCCCGCCGATACATGCAAGCCATGGCGTGGCATGTTCCTCTTGTTTGCGCGTGTGACAGAGTTTGCTCAGTCAGTGTTTGCCGCCTGAGAGCAAATGAGTGAATCGGATCCTGCAACGAGCGTCTCAGCTGCACCACATCTAACCTCCGAGGAAAAGGAAGACTGTCAGTCGACAGGAACTCCGATCGAACTTGAGCCTACTCTCAGAAGTCACAAGTAAAGGCACGAGCAAAGATCACTAGCTGATAAGACACACTGGACATTAAAAAGACAGGTAACCCCCTTGCCTAGAAATCCCAGGTGGAGGGCCTTTTTGTGTTTAATGAAGAAAGTAAGGGGGGGAATAAATCAATTAAACTTGATAACCCTGAATTGTCCCACCTGAAAACTCCTATTACTGCTTCTTTTAGTTGGGCCAAAAGAGCAAGCACTCATTACAAAAAAAAAATACTCATAAGTCCACCTGGGGTATTTGAAGCTATCAGCTATAGAAAGAAAGATAGTCCAAACTTTAAAAAACATAGAATTAAAAGCAATTTGTTTAATCTTGGCCAAACATCTTCTGAGGATAATATTAACATTCCACCTCTTGCTTCCACAGTGTGCAATGTATGATATTTTTTCAAAATCTGAAAAAAATAAAAGTAAACCTAAAGGAGATGCTATGGCATCACATACTAAAACCAGGGGCAACAAAAATCAAGAAAAAGAAAATACGGATGAGGTGAAAGAAATGGAGGAAGGAGAGGGAAAAAACAAACAAACTTGGAGATCAAGAGGCAGAGAAGGGGATGAAAGATGGAAATAAAGGGCTACATAATGACATTGTGCAAGGAATGAGACAAGGGTTTGGTAACTTGAATATGGCTGCTACAGCCTTGACACAAACATTCTCAGAAATGATGGAGAAGTCTGAGACGTTGGCTTTAAGAACAACTGAATGTGAACAACGTGTAAGCAAAATGGAAGATACCCTCCCTGACATTGTTAATTCTGTAACCAAGTGTAATAAAGAACTGGAGGCCTTAAAAATGAAGGTGGAGGACCTGGAATCCAGGTCAAGAAGGGTTGATTTAAAGATTGGCAATTTGCCTGAGGGGATAGAGGGAGGAAACCCTCATGGCTATTGTGAGGAAATGTTATCCAAAGTTATGGGCCTCCCTTATCCACACCAAAAAGTGGAACTTGATAGAGCCCATCGGACTTTTGGTTCACAAGATAATAGTAACAGGCCATGCTTTAGGTATGTAAAGCCCATGAGGTATCAAGACAGGGAAAGAATCCTTCAAAACGCAAGAGTGGATAAAGGCCTGTTCTATAATGGGATGCGGCGCCAGGTTTTTCCAGATATGCCCCCTTCTATCCTAATGAAGAGAAAAAGCTTTGATTCAATAAGGGACAGACTCAAAAAGGAAGGGGTTTCCTTCACAATGTTACACCCTGTGAAATTGAGAGTCTATATTGATAAGAAAAATTACTTCTTTCACACTCCAGATAAAGCAGAGGAACTGTTGAAAAACATGCCTAATCAAGCCTCGAGTTCACCAGATCCAGGGGGGTCCACAAGTTTAACATTATTAATAGTGGTCTATAAAATAGGAATTTAGTTCTTATCTCTAGTGGCAGGTTTTGCCCGCACCTCAACTTTCTCTTCCTGGGTTGTTTTTTTGGGGGGGGGGGGACACTAATTTGAATAAGAGACCTAAAGATTAATTTTTCTTTCTATAGATAGGGACCTCTTGTTTATTTCCTGTGTTCCTTTCTTATACTCCCTCACTTTTGGGGTTTGGTTCATTCTGGAGGACAGGGGAACAACTAGTCTCCTTAGCTTACCATAGCAACTCAGCAACCTTAATGGGGGGTGTCCGCTTTCATTAGGACGCCTGATTTTTAAATTTCCCTACCCCAGTGGTTCCACATTTTTGGTTCTACGTAGATAAAATAGGGGAGGGAGTAATAGCTAATAAAGTGAGGGTGTTGGGGGGGGGGAGGGGGATTTTTAAAGAGGGAAAGGAAAGGGGAGACAATTTTAATAAAACAGGAAAACAAAAATAAATATAAGATAAAATGTGGGTACAATTTTCAAAAAGACATGAAAAACAATCATGTAAAAGATTGGGTAACCAGGGGCCAGATTTACCTAATACAGCATACTGAGAGTAGTAGTGATTTATGGGTGGATTGTGGAGACATCCATTATTGGTTAAATAAAAATTTATGGGGTCATTAAAAATGTTGACATGGAATCTTAACGGGTATAAGAATAGAATAAAAATAAGAAAGGAGGTTAAATTTCTTAAGGGCAGAAATGCTGATTGTCTCCTATTGCAAGAGACTCACTTTGATACAAAAGATGCCACTTATTTCGGTAACCTGTTAGGAGCTGAAGGGTTCTGTTCCACCTTTACCCAGTTGGCAAGAGGCACATCTGTCTTTATAAAAAAGCAGACAGGATATATAGTAAAAAATGTAGTTAAAGAAATACTGGGTCGATATGTAATAGTTATTCTTACCTTCAGAACAACTTACTGGACTTGGCATCAATATATGGCCCAACACAGAAACACAGACTTTGACGGCAGATAAGGACTGCTTGGCCATGTTGTCTGCCCATTTCCCTACCAACAGGATAAGCTGGAGATCCTAGTTAACCAACAGCCTATTTCTTCCTACCCCCTACAAGAATTGCCTTATGTCTGTCCCATGCATTCTTGAATTTCCATGCATCCACCACCCTCTCTTGTGAAAAAATACTTCCTCGCATTGCCCCTGAGCCGTCCTACCTCTATCTTCATATTGTGTCCCCATGTTCTTGTGTAACCCCCTTGTTACCCGGGGTTACTAGAATTCCAGTAAGACCTAGTGGTAGGCAGGGAAGGCAGCTTGTGAAACTCCAGTTAAATGGGTTTCACACTGTCTCACTCTGTTCTCAGTCACGGCTGAGACTTGAGAGATGACATCACCATAGAACTGCCACAGCTGCATAAGCCACATTGGAATCTACAGCTCAGGGAGTGAGTTTAGAACTTTAGTGTTTTCAAAGCAGTCTTCGGTTTGTTTTAAAGCTGGAAGGAAGTGTGTCTGTTTACCTTCTGAAAGTGGTGGAGACCGCTGTCCAGGTCTCAGTGCCCCCTCCCTCCGGGAAGAAAAGTCCCTCTGTGGATGCCAGGGGCAATCCCCTATTTCCACTATGGAAGAAAGCTGCCTGTTTTCAGTTCTGTTCTTGTATAACAGTAAAAGAAGTGGTACTTCAGCCTGTGGGGCACCTGCAACTATCGGTGAGTGTTTTGCCCCATTTGAAGAGGCAAACCAATTGTTTCATTAGTTTGGAAATATAAAGGAAGTTGGAATGTGGACTGCTATTTGGGAGGACTATTTCAACTAGGACAAACAAATGGAGCAGTCAAAAAGTCTAACGTTTTAATGGATTTCAAGTAATGCTGTACAGGGGGTGCTTCTGGTCAACCACCGATTAATCTACATTTTCACAGTTTTAAGTTTATGTTTGTCCAGAGAAATGGCCGGGTATGGGCTGTGGGAGCTGGAGGTGGGAACACCCCCCATCTTTAGTGACCAGGTCCACCTCTACGGATTTCTTCTGTGATTTGCTACTTGCCTCATGCGCCTGGCCAGTGATGAGGTGGGTACCCAGACGTGGGTCGCAACTTGAAAATCTCTCTAGGAGTCGCAGACTCTATGTGGTGTGGGGAGCCACAGGATGGGAAATATTCTCCTTGTTTGATAGGAGTCAAATGGAAGTAAGAAATCTAATCTCTCTAGGAGTCGCAGACTCTAAGTGGTGTGGGGAGCCACAGCTTGGGAAAATATACTCCTTGTGTGATGGAAGTCTCTCCAAGTAAAGTTTGGGTTCATTCTTCAAATGGACCGTCAGTCAAGTGGCCGGCAGGGGAGCCGGGCCAGTCGGGCTGTGTATCCAATGCGCATGCAAGTCCAGGCTGAGTGCCTGGTGGGTCCAGAGCCAGACAATGTAAAAATGTGTTAATTCTCAAATGGACCGCCTTTAGTCTCTATCTGCATATACAGTGAACGTAGCCCCTTGGGGGACCATTCAATGCTTTGTCATGTGTCATCTAGATTTGAATAAAGTCTCACTGAAAAATCTCAATTCTGGTTCTGGACATTACAGTTATTGCTTCCTGTAGTTGGATTTAATTGGGTGCCCCTGTGCAGAGTAGCCAAACCAAGGTCCCTTGTGCCTCCCCGAACCCAGGTCCCCACCAGGTATTGCTGCCAACACCAATAGCATGCCACCTGTCGTTTAGTAAAAAGGCAGGGGTGAGGGGTTACAAAAATGGAGGTACCGCTTTGGATTTGTTCGGGAAGGAAGGTGCTTCGGCAAGTAGGCTAAAGTTTTGGCTATCTGGCAGTCGGCAGCCCAAAAAGTTGAAGCAATTTCCCTAGTGTGTTGCTGTGTGCTGTGGATCTTGTGCTGCTGTTTAAAAAATGCCAAATGTTTACCAAGGAGCTGTAAAGCCAAAGAGTGTGCCCTTGTCCTGCATCATCAAAATTGTTTACAGCGTTTTTGTCAGTTTTAAAATGAATTTCTGTGAAGAAAAGTGTGGAAAACTAGGGGTAGCAACAGAGAAATTATGCCTTGGACGTTTGAAATGCTTTTAAAATGAATTTCTGTGAAGGAAAGTGTGGAAAACTAGGGGTAGCAACAGGAAAATATGCCCTGGACGTTGGAAATGCTTTCTGTGTAAAGTAAGAGACTGCAGAGTTAATGGCAATGTTACATGGTTGAAATGGGCTCCCGCCGTGGAGTCAGTTGAAGAAAATAAAAAAAGTGCATTTTACAGTTTAAATTTGCCTGCTCGACGAACGCCGTGAGGAGAGGAGCCCTCGCGAGGAAGAAGAGGCTCATTTGCATGGCATCGTGTGGTTGGTCAGTTTGCCATTAATCCCACCCCTCAGCCAGCTCTTCTGTGACTGCTTCAGCATTCGAGAGGGAGACAGAGAGTAGTGCGTGTACTGGCAGTGGAGGAACATCGCGAGGATTCAAAGCGCTGTGAAATAGTTCAAAAAGTGACTTATAAGTTTAAAATCGGGCTCAACCCGCAAATCGATCGTGGGATTAGTGAATTTTGTGGTTAAAACGACGATCACGGAGACTGCCCGCCCGTTTGCATTCCGAGGCCTTCAAAATCTGGCTGCAGGCCGTTTTACCCCATCGCAGCAAGTTGCTACAACAGTGAGTAAACAATTTAAAACTGCTCAAATCAGTGATTTTCAGTAATGCCATATAAAATGTGTGTGCAGCTGTATAGTCGCTTTGCAAGTAGCGACTGTGTGATGTCCTGCCAGCAAGTGCAAGTCTGTAAAGCCATTGAATGTGTGCATGGAAGAGAAAATAGCCTCAGTTTAAAGTTTGCAGCCAGAGAGAGACTGTGGGTTGTAAAAAAGTGCAGCACTAGTAGAAGCAGGCAATCCTGTGCTGAAACCTGAAGTTTTTAAGGGACTGTAATTAAATGAATGTTGCCAGCAAGTGAAAAGTCCAAGGAAAATCCTGTAAATGTGTGAACAGCCAGAACAGAGCAAGTTGTGCAGTTTGAGTAAAAGTTATCAGTAGCTGATGTAAATCGGGTGCGCAGTGGCTTGACCCAGAGTCTAAAAGTTGATGCACAGGAGTGCTGCAGCCGCCATTACAGGGTGGGGTAGTAAAGTAAACACAGCAGCAGAGGAGCCATTTTAAAGCTACAGAGTGTGTTCATTTAAAGTGGGACTTTCAGTTACAGTGAATTTTGTTTGTTTTTCTGCAGTTATGGCCTCAGGACCAGCTCGTTACCCGGATCATGCCCGGGTTGCAGTAACAGCAGCAGTAAATAGACTGAGAGATATTGAAAAGTGGTGCTATGGAGGGCAACTCCCTCCTGATGTGGCAATTCCTAATTATCCAGTGCGTGTATGCCAGATGTGCTTGAGTGCTGGAAGGGATGTCTTCATGATTCCTCACTGTGCTGGATGTCTACAAAAATATGGCTTGTATAAAGTGCCTCCAATTCGTTTGGCTCCCACATGGACAAAAATTCAGGAATCTGCAGTTGGCAGCACACAGCATCAGGCGGAGTCTGTGGAGGAAGGTCCCTCGGGGGAGTGCGGCACAAAAGTTAGAGGGTGCAGAATTAGAGACTGAATTTGAAATTGAAGTTTTGGATGCTGGATCTCAGAAGGAAAGTTCGGATAAAGCATCAGTAGACCCCTGGGTGGGGGGCCTAGCCCAAGTCTCGAAGGTGAAGATGAGATGCGGGAGGCCTTTGAATGGGAGGTGTCGACCTCCGCTCCAGTGATGAATGGATAGTCTCGGGGTGAGAACGACTGCTCACTCCTGGGCTCAGATCCTCAGTGAAGAGGAAGATGAGGGGAACCTATGTGGCCTTGTGAGAAAGGAACGGGTACACAGCCTCAAGATCTTGCCTAGGAGGAATGTGTTCAAGAAGGTGGCGATGCCACTGCCCTGGCTTTACAAGAAGAAGTAGTCAGGGATCCATTTTTAATTTCGTTGAGGATGCGAAGCTGGCAGAACCAGGACTGGCCACCCTCAAGCCAGGCCAGCGGTCTCAGATTGACCAAAGCAAGTAAAGAGGAGAGAGTGGTTCGTAGAAAGGCCAATGAAATCTATGGTATGACCTTTCCTACCTTTCCTCGGAGAGTCTGGGAGGAGATTGAGGACTGCAGGAAATCCTGGATCTGGGATGAAGCAATGAAACATGTGCATCCTGGGGCCAACCAGCATGTAAAAAATAGACTGTTTCACGAAAAGTATACACAGTGGAAGAGAGGCAGGGCACTGTTTATGGACAGAGTGAGAATAGTGGATGGAGAGGGACGTGAAGTCTCCCACTGTGTGAATTATGTTCGCCCAGACGGGGTAATAATTCAAGCCCCTGACCCCCGGTACTATTGGCCTCAGTGCAAGGACCTCCCAGTAATTAAGCCCATGCCTACAAAATGGAGAGCCGAGCAGTGGTAGTCAATACTGCCACATCTAGACTGTGAAATGCCCTTATTGATCCGCCAATATGAATAACCAAGAACTCAGGTGCTCCACATTCTTCAGTCTACAGTGTACTGTCTTGTTCAGCAACCATCTACTGGCCCACCAGATGACTTCAGCTCTAGAGAGGACACCAGCCCAGCTGTTTCCTGTTCATTGCCTGGTAATTGGATGACGTCGGACCAGCTGTTTTCTTTTTGTTCCTGTTCTAAGGTTCCTTCTCCAGAGATGACATCAGCCCAGCTGTTTCCAGATGTGCCCTCCTGTGTTTCTGGAAGATGTCCGCCCAGCTGTATCAGAAGAAATGCTGCCAGGGAGAGTCTTCGGCTGCGGTGCAGGTCGGTGCCTAGTCTTATACTTCAAGAGACTGGTAAGTCCAAAAAACCCTTTTCCTATCTTTATGATATTGCAGTACACACCCCACACTACAGACTTCAAAATTGTGTGAACTGTCCGCAAAGACTCTCCCCTTTGGGATTTTGGCCTTCTAGAACTGTGTTTCACGGGGCTCCGGCCCAGGAGAGACTCTTTATTGGACTAGCCTTCGGGCCTTGAGGTCACTAGTTGGGACTTTTAGGGCACTCCATCCCCCCAAATGTGTACTGTAAATAATGTCATTATTGTACTCTAATGTAAATACTGTTTTTCTACCTTTTTCTAAAAAAATCTTTTTTGGGATTGTTCAGTGTTTTTTTCTGTATGGTAGGGGTTGTTGTTGTTGTTGTTTAGGTAGACTGTGTATGCAGATTAGGAGTGTGTTTTGTTTTTGTCTTTTCTTACAGGTGTTCCTGGGAAGACAGAAGAGAAGACAAGAAGAGGAGGAGGGGCTCATCGGAGTTCCTCGTCAGTGCTTTATTGTGTTAGAAATTAAAGTGCTGTTTTGTAGTTGCAGGTTGCCCAAGGTTGGGGAGGTCCCCGGGTTTTGTTTTTGTTTGGGATGTTATGTTAGACGCAGATAGGGTTTCCCTAGAGGGTTAGGGGGGATGGACAGGCTGTGGCCCTGACCTGCAGTAGGGGCCGGTGCTGATCTATCAGGGCTATGCTCTGGATGGTTCTACCAGAGCCACTAGGTGTCCATAGTAAGTGGATAGTGTAGAGGCTGACATGTCAGCTATAGGCCTCTAGGCCCTTAGTGTTGCCTGCCTGTGCTTGCACATGGTAGGAGGCGGCCTGATCACCCCCCTCTGCAGGTAGCACATAGGGTGGGATGGCCTAAGGCCGGGTGCATAATGACTGGGGACAGTCATTTTCCTGGTCAGGGGCGAGTGTAACCCCCTTGTTACCTGGGGTTACTAGAATCCCAGTAAGACCTAGTGGTAGGCAGGGAAGGCAGCTTGTGAAACTCCAGTTAAATGGGTTTCACACTGTCTCACTCTGTTCTCAGTCACAGCTGAGACTTGAGAGATGACATCACCATAGAACTGTCGCAGCTGCATAAGCCACATTGGAATCTGCAGCTCAGGGAGTGAGTTTAGAACTTTAGAGTTTTCAAAGCAGTCTTCGGTTTGTTTTAAAGCTGGAAGGAAGTGTTTCTGTTTACCTTTTGAAAGTGGTGGAGACCGCTGTCCAGGTCTCAGTGCCCCCTCCCTCCGGGGGGGGGGGTGAAAGAAAAGTCCCTCTGTGGATGCCAGGGGCAATCCCCTATTTCCACTATGGAAGAAAGCTGCCTGTTTTCAGTTATGTTCTTGTATAACAGTAAAAGAAGTGGTACTTCGTCTGTGGGGCACCTGCAACGAATGGGTGAGTGTTTTGCCCCATTTGAAGGGGCAAACCAATTGTTTCATTAGTTTGGAAATATAAAGGAAGTTGGAATGTGGACTGCTATTTGGGAGGACTATTTCAACTAGGACAAACAAATGGAGCAGTCAAAAAGTCTAACATTTTAATGGATTTCAAGTAATGCTGTACAGGGGGTGCTTCTGGTCATCCACCGATTAATTTACATTTTCACAGTTTTAAGTTTATGTTTGTCCAGAGAAATGGCCGGGTATCGGCTGTGGGAGCTGGAGGTGGGAACACCCCCATCTTTAGTGACCAGGTCCACCGCTACGGATTTCTTCTGTGATTTGCTACTTGCCTCATGCGCCTGGCCAGTGATGAGGTGGGTACCCAGACGTGGGTCTCAACTTGAAAATCTCTCTCAGGAGTTTAGACTCTATGTGGTGTGAGAGCCACAGGATGGGAAATATTCTCCTTGTTTGATAGGAGTCAAATGGAAGTAAGAAATCAAATCTCTAGGAGTCGAGACTCTAAGTGGTGTGGGGAGCCACAGCTTGGGAAAATATACTCCTTGTGAGATGGAAGTCTCTCCAAGTAAAGTTTGGGTTCATTCTTCAAATGGACCGTCAGTCAAGTGGCCGGCAGGGGAGCCGGGCCAGTCGGGCTGTGTATCCAATGCGCATGCAAGTCCGGGCTGAGTGCCTGGTGGGTCCAGAGCCAGACAATGTAAAAATATGTTCTTTCTCAAATGGACCGCCTTTAGTCTCTATCTGCATATACAGTGAACGTAGCCCCTTGGGGGACCATTCAATGCTTTGTTATGTGTCATCTAGATTTGAATAAAGTCACACTGAAAAATCCCAATTCTGGTTCTGGACATTACAGTTATTGCTTCCTGTAATTGGATTTACTTGGGTGCCCCTGTGCAGAGTAGCCAAACCTAGGTCCCTTGTGCCAGGTAACCTCATCCTCCCCGAACCCAGGTCCCCACCAGGTATTGCTGCCAACGCCAACAGCATGCCACCTGTTGTTTAGTAAAAAAAGCAGGGGTGAAGGGTTACACTTGCACATCTGTTTTTCTGAAAAATGCTATCTCTTGGACTTTGCTGATTCCACTGAGGTACTTAAAAGTTTCTATCATGTCCCCCCCCTCTTCCTCCTTTCCTCAAGGGTATACATATTAAGCTCCTTTAGTCTCTCCTCATATGGCTTCTCTTGCAGACCCTACACCATTTTAGTTGCCCTCCTCTGGACTGCCTGCATCCTGTCTATGTCCTTGCGGAGATGGGGTCTCCAGAACTGGACGCAGTACTCCAGATGGGGTCTCACCAACTGTCTGTACAGAGGGACAACAACTTCCTGTTTTCTGCTGGTGATGCCTCTCCCTATACATCCATTATTCCCCAGCCCTCCCTACTGTCTTCTCACATTGCTTGCTAACCTTAAGGTCATCTGATGATTACCCACAGGTCCCTTTCCATTTTTGTTGTTATTACTACCTCCTCCCCCCATTGTGTAATCTTCCTCTGGGTTTTTGTTTCCCAGGCACAATATTTTGCACTTCTTTGCACTGAATCCAAGCTGCCATACTTGTGGCCATTCCTCCAACTTTGCCAAGTCCCTTCTGAACCTTTCCACGCCTCCTTGTGTATCAACCCTGTTGCAGATCTTTGTGTCATCTGCAAAGAGGCATACTTTTCTTTCCAGTCCCTCTGCAATGTCACTTACAAAGATATTAAAAAGGATTGGACCCAGTACTGAACCCTGCAGTACCCCACTAGTAACCCCTCTTTCTTCAGAGTGGACTCCATTTACAATTACCATCTGTGTCCTGTTGTCCAGCCAATGTTTTACCCAGGCTACCACCCTGGGACCCACTCCCAGGCTGGTTAATTTGATTATTTATCTTTTGTGTGGGACTGTGTCAAATGCCTTGCTAAAGTCTAGGTAGGCCATGTCCACAGCCCCTCCCTGGTTTACTACTTTGGTCACCCAGTCAAAGAAATCAATTAGATTCGCCTGACATGACCTTCCCGCTGTGAAACCATGCTGTCTTGGGTCCTGTGCCCCACTGGCCTCTAGGTACTCAACAATTCTTTCCTTCAGAAGTGATTCCATCACTTTCCTAGGATGACCCTGCCTTCTTTCTGATTTTTTCCTAGAGATCTCTTAGTTCAATGATGTTATGGTGATTGGGGAGGGGGAGATTTTAATTTAACATCAGGACTAATTGATAGGAATCCAGTACCTATGGAAAGGAAGAAAGGCTGAGTGCTCATGGTAAAACAGAAGGCCCAAGATTTAAGATAGGTAGATCCTTATAGACAACTATATCCCTCTTTAAAAAAGTATTCTTATTATTCTAAAACTCAAAACTTTTTCACAAATTGACTACTTACTGGTTTCTCAAGAACTCTGTAAAGAGGCGAAGAAGGTGGTGTATGAATCTATAAGACTCTCGGATCATTTTCCTGTTATTTTAGAATGTATTCTGTCAAAACAGAAGGGAAAGTTGGGTAGTATAGCCTCTTGGAAATTAGATAACTCTCTTTGGGTTTTCTCAGGGTTTAGGGAAGGATGTATAAAGGAAATCCAATGATTTATGTTGCTTAATACTAAGCAGACTATTAAATATCAAGTAGTTTGGGACTCACTTAAAGCATATTTAAGAGGGTGTATCATGTCACAGCAGGGGTTAGAAAGAGATTATATAATAGACATCTTGGTGATCTGGAAAGACAGCTGGCCTTGGCCGAGGAGGAGCATATCAACTTACAGTCTGAACAGTCGGAAATAAAGTATCTGGCTGCTAAAGATAACTCAGAAAAAGTAGTGCAAGAAAGAGAAATGTATAAAGCCAGAGATAAATATTATTTCTACAGGGATTTACCCGGGAAAGTACTGGCTTATCAAATAAAAGCAGAAAAAATAGAAATAATATAACAGCTATACATAAGGAGGATGGGACATAGTCAGAAGATGAATCAGATATAAATGCAATTTTCTTTAATTTCTATGAGAAATTGTACACCCCAGAGAATATGGTTATGAGAGATCAGATTATTAACTATCTTTCAACTATAGATTTTCCCTTGATGTCTGACCAAGATCAACGTTTTATGAATAAAGAATTACAGAAAAGGAGATTATTGCCACCATCCAAGCCTTACCTAATGGAAAAAGCCCGGGTCCGGATGGACTTTCTTTTGAATTTTGTGAAAAACTTCCAGGAGAGATAGCCCCATATATGGTTACACTTTTCCTCTCTTTCTTGCCTGATGGCATCCTTCCTTCCTTCCTTCCACATTTAATGAGGCAAAGATTGTGCTGTTACTCAAAAAGGACAAACCCCCAGAGAACTGTGGGTTATACAGACCCAAATCAAGTTTCAAGTTTACTGTTCTTCCATTAAAATTTCATGACAAAACTTTATGGAAATTACAATGAATACAAATTACATAAAAATACAATTATTAAACAAAAGGAATAAAAAAAAGGAATAAAAAAGGAATCAATCTAAAATAAATTTCATAATAGAATTATGACTGGCTTATGTAGAGAGAATAGTCACAATCAAGGCTCTATAATGAACCTATGATACAGTAAAAAACAATATTTTTGTTTTATGTTTTTCTTAATCTCTTTAAATGAGCCATTCTTTTATAACTTATTATAAATATTAAAAACATTCCGATCCTAATAGCTTCATCAACTGTCCCTGGGTGCATTAAGATAAAAACTGGATCATAGGTTAAATCGATATACTTTGTCAGAAAATTCTTGAGGTATTTATTTTGTGCTTAATTATATAAGGGGCATTGTACAATAACATGCAAAAGAGTCTCTTCAAAACCTCTATTGCATAAACATTTTTTCTCATTTATGTCAAGTTTATTTAATAATAAATTAAAATATGCATGTTTTGATGTAATTAATCCAAATCTTGCCCAAGTAATGACCTTCTGGTATTTAGGGGGCAAGAGGAATTTGGAGATAGACTTCTAAATTTAAATCTATTTTGTTTTGGCTGAGCCATAAGGCTTGTCTTTGAGTATGAACTAAGGACATTTGTCTAACAAATGCTAAGTGAAATATTTTCCTTTTTATTGTAGCTTTGTAGGACTCATGAATCTTTATGTTGAGGTGATAATCACGCCATAAGTGTGAGTAGTCAGTTATCCAGGATATATAGAAATGCTTTTAACCATGGGGAATAAAAGTCTTCAGTACACCATGTTTCTTTTTCCTTAACACATAGTAAGGGTAAGCCATTATTTATTATTCTGAGCCACTAAACAATTAGCTTTAGTTTGATCAGTTCTGCTAGGGGAAGTCTACCTATTTCTGCCCTTACTATGGAACCAGTCATTGAAGATGGAACTTGTAAAATGGCTTTATAGTAATAGAGCAGTGGCAATTCCAGTTGCGGGACCTGTTTTATCCCCCATATTTCACCCCTGCCGTAACTGCAGACCCATATCTCTCCTAAACAGCGACTACAACATTTTTGCCAAGATATTAGCTAATAGATTGGCAAAATTTATTCCAAAATTGGTACAAGAAGATCAAGTGGGTTTTATAGAGTGGAGAAGACTCCAACACAATACAAGGAAAGTTTTTGGGTTTATGCAGGCCTTTCTGGGAATGGACACTGCACTACTCTCATTAGATGCTGAGAAAGCATTTGACAGGGTGCAGTGACCATTCCTAGTGGAGGTCCTGAAATGTTTTGGGGTTACAGGTAATTTTTTAAACTGGATTCAATTAATATATATGAACCACTTACTACAATTAGAACAACTGCCAGTATTTCTCCCTTTTGCAAACTGTTAAGAGGGACTAGACAAGGGTGCCCTCTTTCTCTATCACTTTTTGTGTTATTCTGGGAACCTTTGGCTATTAAAATAAGAGCTATGACCAACAGATTGGGGGTCATGGTCAATCAAGAGCCAATTATTAATATACTTTATGCTGATGACATTTTATTGGTTTTGAGCAACGCTAATCATGCTTTCTCGGTCCTGAAGGAGGTCCTTGAGGAGTTTAGTTTGCTTTCAGGTTACCGGGTTAACTGGAGCTAAAGTGAGCTGTTGTGTTTGGGGGCCCCAGTGCATTTAATGGATCCTCAGTTACTTGAAATAAATCGAGACAAAATTAAGTACCTGGGGATAACCTTGGCGGTGGAAAAGAATAGGATTTTTCAACTAAATTTTGATCCCTTAATGCATAAGATAAAAAGGGATTTGGAAAAATGGCAACACCTCCCCTTGGCTTTAATAGGGAGAGTTAACATACTAAAAATGAATGCTCTTCTAAAATTACTATTTCTTTCTGAATCTACTGTATACCCACAATAATAAAGAAGCAATTCTTTCAGGACTTGGCAAAATTAATCTTAAAGTTTTTATGGAAAAGGGCTCAACCTAGGACTGCCCTTGATAAGATATATCTAAGCAGAGATAAAGAGGGGCTAGGATGTCCACACTTCTGGGCTTATTATTTCGCAGCACAGTTAGAGATTGTATACTATTGGTTTCACCCCCTGAAAAATTAACATTAGCTGGAATGGTTATTGAACAGGACAAACTGATGGAATTGTCTCTGATCAATTTTCTGGCATTATTCCGCTCTAGAACTCAAACCACCTTTTCTGAAGCATTAGACATCACATTATCAACTACTAACACATGGTTACATACTGCTAAAATATGTAATGCTTTGGTTGATCTGTCAAAATTTGCCCCAAATATAATACTTTCTTTCCACCGGCAGGGAAGACCCCATGTTTAGGGCTTGGCATCTCCACCACCAAATATGTATGATAGGAGAATTTGCAGCTTCAAGAGAGATTCCCTGCTTTAGGTGTATGATCAATTTTTTGGCATTATTCCAATCTAGAACTCAAACCACTTTTTCTGAAGCATTAGCAGTCACATTATCAACTACTAATGCATGGTTACATACTGCTAAAATATGTAATGCTTTGGTTGATCTATCAAAATGTGCCCCTATATATAATAATCCTTTCTTTCCACCACCCAGGGAAGACCCCATGTTTAGGGCTTGGTATCTCTACCACCAAATATGTTTGATAGGAGAATTTTTTGAAGGAGATACTTTCCTAGCTTACTAGCAGCTTCAAGAGAGATTCCACGCTTTAGGTGTATGGAGGTGGCATTATATGCAAATCAAGAATTTTGTTTTTAACAAAAATAATAATTCTCTCACAATTTCTTACTCCATATTAGAGAAATTCTTCATGGAGTTTGATTCAAATAAACATCTGATATCTAAACTGTACTCCTTTATAATGGAGAAGATATGTCCTCTGGATCTGGTTAGAGAAGCATGGGAGAGAGAGATCTTGCCACACCCATTTCAACAGAAAGATGGAATTATATGATCAAGTCAGATAAAGTTATTATTAAGAATAATAAGTTAATGCAAATTCATATTTACATACTGCATAAAAGTTATCTAACACCCACCAGGCTTCATAAAATGGATGACTCTATCTCCAAATTATGGCCGAGATGCAAGAAAGAAAAAGGGACAATTTCCCATATGCTAGTAACTTGTGAAAAAATGAAAGGGTATTGGGGTAGGATATGGCCTGTACTGTGTAAAGTATTAGGAAAAGAAATTCCATTTGACCCTGGTATTGCTATTTTTTGGATTTTCAATAGAACCTCAAGATGAGCTTACATTCCAAAAGATGTTTTGGAACATCGGCTGCTTAGTGGCCAACAGAATTACACTCCAACACTGGAAGGATATAGCCCCTCCTATATATATATGAAATGGATCCAGAAAATATTACATCAGGGTAAGATAGATAAGGCAATATATTCTATGGAGGAAGAACAGGATTAATATGTTGAAATCTGGCTACCATTTTTAACCATTTTTTGCTAATTTGGCAAATTAATTTAATTTGGCACATTTAATACAGTAGCAATGATGAAAAAGTGAAGTGTTCAAAAGGCTGTACGATGATTGAAGCATCCACGCTCTGAACTACAACCTAAAAAAAGAGAAAAAAAAAGAAGAAAAAAAAAGAAGAACAAGACGGCATTGATCGCTGATCTTGTTGGGTCATCGGATCTGGTGTGCATCACCGAGACCTGACTGGATACAAATGCTGGCCCAATTCTTGAGGTGGTGGTTCTGGCCAGGCTCTCAGTGCTACACCACCCAAGGCTGGATCATAGGGGCAGGGGCGTTGCCATTTGTTTTAGAATGGAGTTGGGCCTGGTAGATGTGCTGGTGGGGGAGACCCAGTCCTTTGAGTTTATCTTTGACGCAGATGAGGGGTGCAAAATTCTTCTCATCTACCGTCCACCCAGGGATGTGAAGCAATGTTTGCAGGAACTCGTGGACTTCGTTGTCAACACGGTGTTGGAGTCCCCCAGAGTGATGGTGTTAGGTGACTTCAACCCCTGGATTGACGACCAAAGTTTCACATTTTGGGCAAGACTTCCTCTAGCTGATGAACTTGCTGGGCTTCACACAGGTGGTTTACTCTCCGACCCATAATTTGGGTCACTTATTGGACCTGGTCTTCCTACTGGGTATGGAGAATGCCGACCTGGTGGTGGAACTGGTCAGATGGTTTGGCCATTGTACTATCAGGTTCAATTTCCAGGCACCCTGCTGTAGGCCTGCCCCTTTGAAGATGGTCCAGTACCGCACATTAGGGGTGTGACCCCAGATGGCCTGATGGCAGTACTGGACCTATCAGGACTTCAGAGTGCAAGCTCGGGTCCAGAGAATCTACTGCAGGTCTACAATAAGGCTGTGGTGGCAGCTCTGGATTCCATAGCTCCTGTCTGGGTTCGCTCCCTCTCCCTTCTTCCTCAGTCCCCAAGGTTTGATGGGACCCTGAGGGACCTGAGGAGAGCAGGGTGAAGGTTGGAGCATTGCTGGTGGAAATGTGGCCTTGATGCTGACAAGTTTAGATTGATGGCACATTATGCGGACTATCAATGTGGATGATCTCCCATAAGAAGGCATAGTTCCTGTCCAAGAAGATTACTGCTGCATGGAACCGACCTGCTCAGCTTTTCAGAACTGTGGACAGACTATGCAATCCAGCCTGTCTGCAGTCATGGAGAGCCTTGTTACAAGAGAAATGTGATGAGTTTGCTTGCTTCTTTGCAGATAAGATTGCTAACATCACGTCAGAGATCTGTTTAGCTTGCTCCAATGGGTGTGGTGATCAGTGGGAGGTCGCAATGCCTCAGTCTGGTTGGTCGGCTTTTGATCAGGTGGCGATCTCGGATGTCATGAACATCATCCACAGCATGCAGCTGACCTGCTGTAGTTTGGACCCGGGCCCAACCCGCCTCCTCATGGGATGTGTTGAGGTCATTGGCCCGGTCCTGGCTGAGATTGTCCGGTGCTCGTTAGAGACCAGGGAGTTTCTGGACTCCCTGAAGGAGGCGGTGGTGATTCCCCTCCTTAAGAAACCTTCACTCAACCCAGACTGCCTCACCAACCACAGGCCTGTTTCTAACCTTCCTTTTGTGAGTAAGGTTATTGAGAAGGTGGCTGCGCTGCAGCTGGATGATCATCTTGCCATCCATGACATCTATGATCTCTTCCAGTCGCACAGTACTGAGACTACCCTTGTTTGGATGGTCAGTGACCTCCTTATAGCTAGAGATCGAAGGAGCCGTTCCATCTTGGTCCTCCTTGATCTCTCCGTGGCATCTGACACCGTGGACTATGGAGTACTGTTAGAGTGCCAGCGGTTGATCTGTGAACTGTCGGGTACAGTATTCATATGGTTTCATTCCTTCCTCACTGGTAGGTCTCAGAGAGTGGCGTCGGGGATTTATTCCTCCGACGCATTCTCCCCGCCATGTGGGGTCCCGTAGGGGTCTGTGCTGTTGCTCATGTTATTTGTGGTGTACATGTTGCCATTGAGGGATACTGCAAGGCAGTATGGACCGAGTCTTCACTGTTATGCAGATGATACTCAGTTGTACATGTCCTTTGTACCTGACGAGGATGCAGCGGCCTCAGTATTTAACAACTGCCTAGCTGAGATCCAGGACTGGATGGGTGCCAACTAGCTGAAGCTGAATCCTGACAAGACTGAGGTTTTGGTTGTAGATCCAGGTCATTGAGTAGAGGGGTTTCCAACTGGACAGACATCGGGACTTGAGCTTGGGGGCTGCCAGCTGAGGACCTCCAAACAGGTGCAGAGTCTAGGAGTTATCTTTGACGAGGGCTGACTGTTGTCAAGACCTCATTTTACCATCTGAGGAATATCACCCGGATTAAACAACTGGTTCCGCCCAACAATCTTCCGACATTGGTCCATGCCTCTGTGACCTCCCGCCTGGATTACTGTAACGCCCTGTACCTAGGGCTACCGGGGGTTGATATCCGCCGTTTGCAGTTGGTGCTAAATGCAGCAGCCAGGTTACTGACTGGGCTTTCTTGCTCTAGCCATATGGCACCTGTGCTGCGTAAGCTGCACTGGCTGCCAGTTCAATGGCGGATCACCTTCAAGGTCAGCTTGCTGACGTATAAAGCCCTACACGGACAGGACCCGTGCTACTTGCAAGAGCTTCTTCGCCCCTATTGCTTCTCCTGACTAGGGACTGCTAGAGATTTCCAGGGTTCGTTGAAGACATCTGGGGCCCAAGCATTTGCTTTTGTAGCCCCTACCCTGTGGAAGTCTATACCTTGTCGGGTGCGGGAGTGCCTGACTGTGGAGAGTTTCAAATCTGCACTGAAGACTTATTTAATCTTGCTTTCTCTTTAAGCTGATATTGCTCTGATTTTGCATGCTACTTACTGAATTTTAATTATTTATGGTTTTAATATATTTTATATGTTTAATTATTATCAAAGTGCTTTTATACATGTGAATTGCACTTTATAAATAAAAATTATTATTGTTATAAAACCCATTAACTAGGAATACACGGTTGCCAAAGCTACCTGCAGGTTCATTTAGGTATGTGTAAATATTGTCCTATGATTACTAAGTCTGAAAAATTTCAAGTTGGGAATGATACTAGGACTTTTGAAACAGGGCAATTTATTAACTGTGATTCCATCAGCATAGTCTATTTGACTACTTGTACCTGTCCCGCTTACTATGTGGGGAAAACGAAAAAAAGTCTGAAAACTCGAGTAGGGGAACATGCTAGAGCTATTGAGAGAATGGATAGGGAGAATGCTCTAGTGAACCATTTTAGGGAGCAATATAGTGGGAGACACCGTTTTCTTTTCAAGGCACAGAAAAGGCAAGAGTAGCTCCATTACAAAACATCTATATGTGCTATTATAGTGTATAGTGGAGTGTTGTTCTAGAATGCTGTTCTACCCTACTGTGGTAGAACAGCATTCTAGAACCTCTATAGACTGCATGAGTGAGTTTCATTTTGAAAGCAAAAGAACTCACAACACACATTTTTCACACAGTACTATATACTATAAAAATTACAGGATGAGTAACTCTATGCACAACCAGTGTGTTTTGCCACCTCAGGGTTCTGATTCCCATGGACCTTTCGAGCTTCGCTCTTGAGGTCAGAGGGAATCAGAATCCCTCTGTGGCAGAACAGACTGATTCTGCATAGTTGCCCATCCAGTATTCTCTATATAGTGATCCCAACATAAAGAGGTTTTGGAATTTGACTTCTGCATTAACATTACTGTATTAGGTTAGTATCGGAAATGAAAGTTAAATCCAATGTTCTGTTTTTCATACGTTTTTATAAATTAGATGTGTGGTTGCTGGGTCAAATTTTATGGGTGTTTATAGTCCGTGGCTTCAACCATTTGTTTATTGATGAGAGTGTTCCCTATGTATTTAAAGTATTTAAAATAGGTTTTCTGTTTATCTTTATGGTATGTAGTTTGTACTATTGCTTTCGGCATGTTTGTAATGGTGAGGGCTACAACAGAATTATATAGCACTGTCACTTTTAAGGAATTTAATCCTTAAAAGTGGGTAGGATGGAACTGACTGTAGCACCCTAAGAAAGCACAGAGTTCCTGCGTGAAGCGTTGGTAGACTATGGATGATCCTGAGGACTATGGTATGTGATCTTCAATAAAGTTTCTCTTTTATTAATGCAGTGCTTGGTGCCAGATCACTTCAGACAACCTGAAAACAAAAAAAAATGGTAAAGCAGCCAAACATCCTAGAGGCCACCTAAACTGACTCTGGACATGAGCAGACTTTACTATAATCAATTGTAACATGGGGAAGAGAAAGGGTTGCGTCAGACTGGTTCACGAGCATCAGGTGTCCATACATTCATTTTCAAGTAATCCATGTTTGCCTAATAATTAATGTATAGCTGAGTCCGCAGCAATTGTCTTCCCCCTCTCACAATGTCCTCCACCTTATTGACAAAAAGTAGCTATACCAGGAATGGCCACCATATATGTATACAAGGCATGCTGATGTGCTGAGTGTCATTTGGTTTCTGGAACAAAAGCCACAGCATGGCAGTGAGCTTTTAGTAGGTCAAGGAATCTGTGGTTTGGCTGAGCAAAATTCCATCTTTTAACAGTTTGTAAACTATAAGGTGACATATCCTGTTGGATAGTTATGAGACGTAGGCTATAATTACCTGTGATTTATTTTAATCTAGCTGGTTTCTGCTGCAGAGCAGCTGAACAGAGATGGATTATTATCACAAAAGTGGGAGTAAGGCAGAAGCAGGAAACTACAGACCTGTTAGTTTAACCTCAGTGGTAGGGAAAATGATGGAATCACTTCTGAAGGAAAGAACTGTCGATTATCTAGAGGCCAGAGGGGCACAGGACCCAAGGCAGCATGGATTCACAGCGGGAAGGTCATGCCAGATGAATCTGATAGATTTCTTTGACTGGCTGACCAAAGTAGTAGATCAGGGAGGGGCTATGGACATGGCCTACCTAGACTTTAGCAAGGCATTTGACACAGTCCCACACAAAAGTTTAATATACAAGTTAGCCAGCCTGGGAGTGGGTCCCAAGATGACAGCCTGGGTAAAGAATTGGCTGGAGAATAGAACACAGAGAGTAATAGTAAATGGAGTCCACTTTGAAGAAAGGGGGGTTACTAGTGGGGTACCGCAAGGTTCAGTATTAGGACCAGTCCTCTTCAATATCTTTATAAGCGACATTGCAGAGGGACTGGAAGGAAAAGTATGTCTCTTTGCAGATGACACAAAGATCTGCAACAGAGTTGATGCACAAGGTGGGGTGGAAAAGATGAGAAGGACTTGCAAGGTTAGAGGAATGGTCAAATGTATGGCAGCTTAGATTCAATGCTAAGAAGTGCAAGGTAATGCACCTGGGAAACAAAACCCAGGGGAAGAGTACACAATGGGGGGTGAGATACTAACAACAACAAAAATGGAAAGGGACCTGGGGGTAGTCATATCAGATGACCTAAAGGTGGGCAAGCAATGTGAGAGGGCAGCAAGGAGGGCTGGGGGGATACTGGGATGCATAGGGAGAGGCATCACCAGTAGAAAATAGGAAGTTATTATCCCTCTGTACAGACAGCTGGTCAGACCCCATCTGGAGTATTGCGTGCAGTTCTGGAGACCCAATCTCCGCAAAGACATAGACAGGATGGAAGCTGTCCAGAGGAGGGCAACTAAAATGGTGCAGGGTCTGCACCGAAGACATATGAAGAGAGACTTAAGGAGCTTAATATGTATAGCCTCAAGGAAAGGAGGGAAAGGGGGGACATGATAGAAACTTTCAAGTACCTCAAGGGAATCAACAAAGTCCAAGAGGGTAGCATCTTTCAAAACAAGAGGTGTGCAAGAACAAGGGGGCACAATTTGAAGATAGAGGGGGTCGGCTCAGAGGTAATTTAAGGAAGTATTTTTTCACAGAGAGGGTTGTGGATGCATGGAACGCCTTCCAAGGAGGTTGTGGAGTCAAAACAGTGGTGGAATTCCAGCGTGCATGGGACAGTCATAAGGCAATTCTAGGGGGTGGGGGCAGAAAGAAGTAGGTTGCTGGTTAACTAGGATCTGCAGCTTATCCATTAGGTAGGGAAATGGGCAGACTGGGTGGGCCAAGCGGTCCTTATCTGCCGTCAAATTCTATGTTTCTATGTTTATGCTCTTAGCGACACACACTGGCACCTGTGATTCCAGCAGTATGAAACAGCTCAAATGTACTAATATCTCCCTTCTTTTTATTTTGTTCCTACTCCTGAGAGCAACTACTATACTACACAACTGACTAAAAGTGAGAGGCAGTAAGCCAGAAAACTCTTTCTGCTGCAAGAATTGTTATATTATTATTCTCCATTTTGTTCTGTGTGGTTCCCCCTGTAGTGCTGTTTGGAATTTTCAAATTCCATTGGGACAGAATTCTGTGGAATTTCTGAAAATTCCAAATTATTCTTTGGAATTCTGTCAGAAAGGAATTGGCAGAATGTCACCAGCAGAATATGGTTTATCATCATATCATTTTTATTTAAAAAAGGCACCTTTCCAATGATAAAGGCGCCTGTACAGAACAATAAACAAACACATTAAAAATCCAGTACATAAAATCACAGATTTAAAATAAAAACAAGTAAATACACTAATAAGCAGGACAGCCATATACTTCAGCAAACGATCTCACTAATTAACAATTCACCTCCGGAAACACCAGGCTAAACAGATGGGTTTTGTGGGCTGTTTTAAAACTCTGGACAGTCAAGCATTCTCTTATCTGACGAGGTAGAGAATTACACAGGGTAGGGGCCACAAATGCAAAAGAACGGGCCCCAGATGTCTTCAGTTGCACCCTGGGAATCTCTAGCAATCCCTCTTTGGTGGATCAGAGTGGTCGGGAGGGACAGTAGGGATGAAGGCGATCTTGTAGGTAGCGAGGTCCCTGATCAAGTAAGGCATTATAGGTCAGCAAAGGTGATACGCCACTGCACTGGCAGCCAGTGCAGTCCACGGAGCACAGGCGTAATGTGATCGGTCCTAGAAGCACTGGTCACAAGCCTGGCAGCCGCATTCTGCATCAGCTGCAGGTGGCATATATCAACCCCCAGTAGCCCTAGATAGAGGGCATTGCAGTAGTCAAGGCATGAGGTCACAAAGGTGTGGACCAACGCTGGAAGATCATCGGGTGGGGAGGGGGAGATCAGGTGCTTCACCAAGGCGATATTCCTCAGATGGTAAAAAGAGGTCTTGACAACGGCTGACACCTGTGATGTAAGGGCCAAACCATCATCAAAGATAATGCCCAGGTTACGAACCCGATCTGAGGCAGCCAGCTGCCCCCCCCCAAGCCAAAGCCCAGAGGGTTGTCCCACTGACCGCCCCAACACCCGATGATCTGGGTCCACCACCAACACCTCGGTTTTAACTGGGTTCAACCACAGCCAGCTAGCACTCATCCAGTCCTGGATCTCGTCGAGGCAGTTGTTAAACACGGAGAGGATATCTCCCCGTTTGGGTCCAAAAGACATGTACAGTTGAGTATCAACTGCATAGAAGTGAAAACTCAAACCGTACCATCTAATAATGTCTCCTAACGGCAACATATACACTGTGAACAACATGGATGAGAAAATGGAGCCCTGCTGTACCACGCAGGATAGGGGGAGAGGGTCAGAGGAATAAACTCCAGTGACCACTCTCTGCATCCTACCCTCGAGGAAAGATCAAAACCACCTGACGATGGTACCTGACAGTCCACAGAAGAGCTGCAGGCACTCCAACAGCACACCATGGTCCACAGTGTCAAATGATGCAGAGAGATCAAGGAGGACCAAGATGGAATGGGTCCTCTGATCTCTCGCTACTAGCAGATCATTTAGCACCCGAACGAGGGTCGTTCTCAGTGCTATGCCTCTTCCTAAATCCGGACTGGAGAGACTCATAGATGTCATGGGTGGATAAATGATCATCCAGCTGCACTGCTGCAGTGCAACCACTTTCTCAATAACCTTACCAACAAAAGGCAGGTTAGAGACATGTCTGTAGTTGGTCAGACAGTCTGGATCAAGGGAGGGCTTTTTAAGAAGCGGTCATACAACCGCCTCCTTCAGGGGATCATGAAAGACCCCCTCTCCAATGATTTCAAGACTATCTCGGCCAGGATCGGGCAGATGTCATCAACACACTCCACAAGGAGATGCATCGGGTCCAGATCCAAACTAAAGCTGGCTGGTTGCAGACTCTGGATAATCCTCACAACATCCATGATGTCCAGCTGGCCGAAGTCAGATCAGGTAAACTGGGCGCTCGTGACCTCTTGCCAACCCACGCAACACCCAATAGAGGGGAATGGGCAGATGCCATATCTGATGTTGGCAACCTTATCTGTGAAAAACCGAGCAAACTCATCACAATTTTCTTGAAAAAAGGCTTCACCAGGCTGTAGACAGATTGGACTGCACAATCTGTCGACAGTCCGAAAGAGTTGAGCTGGTCGGTTTTCTGTGGTGGCAATCTCCCTGGACAGGAATTCTGCCTTCTTATGGTGATTGTCGATTGATAGACCATATAATGGTCCATCACTCTAAGTCTGTCAACCTTCAGGCCAGACTTCAACCAAGCCCTCTCTAACCTTCACCCCACTCTCTTCAACTCCTTCAAGGTCCCATCGAACCACGGGGACCTTGGGCAAAGAGTGAGTGGCTGAACACGAACATGAGCACTAGAATCCAGGGCCTCCGTCATCACCCTGTTATAGGCCAGTACCAGATCCCTTGGATCCTCACATTCCCTCAGCAAGCTCGATAGGTCCAGCACCGCCATTAGGCCCTCTAAGTTCACACCCCTTAAAGGGCGGTACTGGATCATTTCCAAAGGGGCAGACCTATTAGGAGGAGCCACGAAACTGAACCCTATGGTGTGATGTTCATCATGTGAACTACAGAATAAAAGTATATAGTACAGCACTGTGGGCTGGCAGTATAGCCTAGAGGTTAGAGTAATGAGCTGTGAACGAGCTTGGTACATCCAGCAGACCAGACCTGGGTTTGATTCTCACAGCCTCCACTTGCATACTGTGTGACTCTGAGCAAATCACTTAACCACCCAATACTCCCAGGTTGCCCCTGAAAACAGGTACTTCTGCCTAGTGGGTCTTACCTGGTTACCAAAGACTAAATAAAAATATAAAATAAAATAAAATTGTTCTATGTAGGAACAACTACTAGAAGTTTCACAGCCATCTGTTGGCCTGCTAAGGGAATTGCAGGAACAATTACTACACTTCAAATCTCCTGTGCACTTAAATATATGCTTTTCCCGTAATGCACAGCAGCCAAATCCCAAACAGCAAATATAGCAGAAAAGCGGAGATGAATCCACAGTTCAGAAAAGTAAGTCAGCCAAAATGAGCACATATTCTGAAATGCTGATCACATCTGCACGTAATCAGTAATTCAATGACTGTTCACCACAATCTTAAAACCAAAAAATCAGCTTGTTCAACATGTAGTTTCTCTAGTCAGGTGCAACCCCCTTTCTCTTCCCCATGGCAGGAACCTTACTATCCTCCTGGAACCTTTGTAATTTTGCACTTTAAAATTACTTTTATGCAAATGTAACACGGGGAAGAGAAGTATATAAAAAGAGCGCTGAACCCTTTCTCTTTCCCATGTTACAAGTGAATTAACCCACTCCAGAGCGTGGGTCTGCTTTGGGAATTAATCCATGGCTGGTTGGTTGAACCCCCGGCGGATTAATTCCCAAGTAGACCCATGCTCTGATGTGGGTTAATTTTACATGATCACCAAACAGGTTTCTGTTTTTTTTTTTTCCCGGAATGAAAAACAAAAGGTAAAATTACTTAAGCAATAAGGCTTGTCAGGGCGTTGGGTTTTGTGGAGGGATTTACCCAGGCCTTGTGTGGAGTGTTGCAAGGAGCAGGCAAGTGACTGAAGCACATGGGAAGTGGGTAATCCCCCAATTACCCATGTCCTAGAATGCCTTACTGCAATTATACAAAGGATCCATGTGTAAAATAAATTGAAAATGTATTTCTTTTTTTTTTTGTTTATATATGCCCTTCTTTAGCCATGGGTTACTGCAGGATCTACCCACAGGTGACGACCTTAGCTGACCAACCAGGTTACAGGATTTTTTATGTCCATTGTACAATTAAGCAATAATCCATGACAAGGTGTGGGTTGTTGTGGGATTTACACACACCTGGTATGGTGCGTCACAAGGACTCAGGCCAGGTGCTCAAAAACCACACCAGAAGGTGGTAAATCTCACAACAATTCACACCCTGTAGTGGATAATTACAATTTTACTGTGGCTGTTATTGTGTGTAAGAAAAGAATGGCAAACAAGCAATAAAAAAAAATTATAAATGTATTTTTTTTTTATTTACCCAGGTTCGGGAACGAGCCCGGCCATCAGGGGTCTGCAGGGAGGGAGAGGATTGAGTGTCCGAAGAACAGCTCCCCTTTCCTGGGGGTATATGCTCAGTGCCTGACTGGCCTCTGGTGGAAGCTGGAGGCATAGCAAGCGCATGAGCGTACAGAGAGGGTTGGGAGTGGAAGACGTCGGCAGAGACGCCTTGATGTTGGGGCATGCGCCACTCCCATAGAAATTGGGAAAACACCCCACAGCGGTCCCGGTAGACGGAGCACCAGGCCCCGATCCCCAGTGTCCCTGACTGACCCGGTACCAGCATCCCGACGAGAGCAAGAAGGACTTCAGGGGTGCCTGGAGCCCATGCCCATCTGGAGGACACAGCCACGGCTAAATGGGGGATTGACTGCACCGGGATCCAGGTAAGAGGGAGGGGACTAGAAGGCCATAGGTGTTTCTCGAAGAGTGGGAGCGCTGCGGATAGGGTGACTATAAAGAATAAGTAAAAAAAAAAAAATTTTTTTTTAATGATTTTTAGACATATCCTTCATCTGTTGGCAAAATAGTGCCCCTTCCCCTTACAGAGAGTTTAAAGTGGAGACTAGAGTGGTGACTGGATCAAATCAGTGAGGAGGTAAGTACAGCACTCCACTGCACAGTGTGTGTTGCTCTCTGTCCCTGAATGCTGCCAATATGCTGCTGTCTTCTTTATTAAAAAAATCTATTTGTGTATGTTTTAACTGTCAAATGGACTTATCTGCTGTCTGCCCTAAGTGCTAGTTTGAAACATAGCAGACAGCTGACAGCGGGAAGGAGGGACACACAAGTGGAGACTGCATGGCATGTTGGGATATCAACTAATTTTTTTTTTTTTTTACGAGAGAGGGAGTTTTAAATGGAGTCGAAAGGGGGCGAGGGGAATGGAGACAGGATCAGAATGTGGAGGCAAGGAGAGAGCATGAGAGAGTCAGGAGTGATGTCAGAAGTGGTAGCCGCAGTTTCACCAGTTTTGGAAGTGGCATCTTTAGCAGTTGGATGTTTGGTGTCTGATTGACTTCTGTTTGCTGATATGTTTGAGGGCTGTAATTTTTATTGCTTTATTACTGGAAATACACTTCACATATAGGTTAGTAACCTGTAACCTCAGTTCTAGGAGAGGGATGCAATTCACATTCACACTTTGGCAGTTCCCTGGAGCGGGCTGATTTGTTGAATGTCTTCAAGCTGAGCTCCTCCCACCAACTGGGCAGCATATCCTCCGGCACTGCCCTGTGATGTCAGATCTTTGCATGCTGGAATCAGGGGTCTGTGTGCCACTTGCCAGGGGAGGTCGGGTAACTTGTATGGATGTGAACTAAATGCCACTGCTAGAAAGTATAGTTGCGTACTTACCGTAACGGTGGATCTTCGAGGGGTATCTCTTGCAGCAGGTAATACACTTGGGCAGCTTTTTTCTAGCAGTCTTTTTCCAGGGGCCGCCCACACATGACATCATCATCCTGCACCTCTATAAGAGTGGGCAGACCCAGGTATTCTCAGTTCCCCGCCGGATTTAGCTTGCTAAGCGAGGACCAAGGGAGAACTGAGGCACCTTAGGTATTACCCACGTATATATATATATATTTGGATCAGAAGTTATTCTGTTAGAGAAGGAGGGGGGGGTAGAGGGAGGGATCGTACCTGCTGCAGGAGATATCCCTCGAAGATCTACTGTTACGGTAAGTATGCAACTGTACTATCTGCCATGCGGATAATCTCTTGCAGCAGGTAATATACTTGGGATGACTCCCAAGCACTAAAATGCAGGAAGGGTAGAAAAGCTATGACAGAAGGCCTTGTAGGACTTCGTGGCCAAAGGCTGTCCTATGGCGAGAAGCAATGTCTAAATTGTAGTGCTTCGTGAAGGTATGTATTGTGGACCATGCAGCTGCATTACAGATATCCATGATAGCTGCCCCTTTGAAGAAGGCTGTGGTAGTGGCCCTGGCTCGGGTAGAAAGGGCTTAAACAGGTCCTGGTAATGGTTTATTATACTTCTTATAACAAAAGGTTATACAATGTGCCAACCAGTTGGAAAGGGCCTGTTTAGCAACCGGAAAGCCTTCCCTGGTTGAGGCAAAGGTAACAAAAAGTTGAGGAGTCTTCCTGAAAGGTTTGGTACCATTGATACAATATCTTAAGATGCGATGAACATCTAAAGTGTGCAGTAAGTATTCTCCTGAATTAGAATGCTCAGGGAAGTAGGCAGGCAGTTCTATACACTGATTTAAGGTGTGTTCTGAGACCACCTTGGCTAAAAAGGAGGAATTGGTATGAAGAGCCACTCTGTCTTTATGGAAGATTAAGCAAGGTTCTCTACACATTAGGGCATGAAGCACAGAAACACGTCAAGCTGAAGTGACAGGAACTAGGAATAAGGCCTTCCAGGCTAGGAAGCAGATATCACAAGTATTCGCAGGCTCAAAGAGGTCGATGGTTAGCTTTTCCGGCAGGAAATTCAAGTCCCATGGAGGGGTGAGCCATCTAATAGGAGGTTTGAGGTGTAACATACCTCTTAGAAACATCTTGGCAAGGTGATGCTGATAAAGTAATCTCCCTTCTAAAGGTTCATGAATGAATATTTCTGCTCAGTATTCACAAAAGATGAGGAGGGGGAAGTGCGTAATCCAATTAACAGAAGCACTCTGGATGGGGGGGGGCAATCCCAGTCCTTTCACAGAATAAAGAGTTCTGAAGAAAACATTACTCACCTAAGTAATGTTGTTTCTTCTAATGGAGTCTTGCTATATTATGACATATGCAGTGAGTCCCAACCTTCGAACTGCTCCGGAGGTGAAAGAGTTAACTTTCCATGCAAGGCATGGAACCTTGAGCGCGAGCTCGGTTGAAAACTCTGTCTGTTGTTCTTCAAACTCAAACTGTCAGATCTTTACGAGCAAAACTCACTAAGGTTATGTGTGGAAGCCGTAAACCTACACTAGCCCACTGGCTACTAAATACAAGAACACATTTTTCTTGGTCCCAAAACAAAGACTCAAGTCAGGGGATCCAAAAAAGAAAATTAAAAACATAACACCCAAACACCCCAAAAAGGAGGGGTGAAAAAATAAGGTGGGCATCTACTAAATGCCAACACTGCACTGCCCACCCACATCCCAAAAGTAGAGGTTCTCAGAGGGGCAGGCAGGGGGGGCGGTCATAATATAGCAAGACTCCATTAGAAGAAACAACATTACTAAGGTGAGTAATTTTTTCTTCAAACAACATGAAGTCTTGCGATATTATGACATATGCAGACTATACAGCAGTACCTCCATGGAGGAGGGACAGAAACCTACTTAGAAATAGGCTCTGAAGACAGATAAAAGTAAACCAAGCATCACTCCTAGCCTGGATGTCCAGGGAGTAATGCTTGGTAAAAGTGTGAACTGTTTTCCAGGTAGCTGCTTGACATATCTCTAGGATAGGGATGTCCCTGGCAGCCAGAGACGCAGCTGTACATCTGGTAGAGTGAGCCCTCAGGCCTGAGGGAGGAACCATACCCAGTTTTTCATAGCAAAATTGATACAAGAGACAATCCACCTGGCAATGGATCTTTAGTGGCAGGTTTCCTTACCAACCTCACCATAAGTGAGGAACAGTTGGAGGAGTCAAACCTGTGACCCTTGGTACGTTCAATGTAGTAACTAAGGGCTCTTTTGACATCTAAACTGTGCAGTCTCCTCTCGCCAGAGGAGGAATGGTCAGTGAAGTACACAGGAAGAGACATAGATTGATTAAGGTGGAAGTCTGAAACCACCTTGGGCAAAAACTTTCTGTTAGTCCTGAGGACCACCTTATCTCTATGAAAGGAGATAAAATCAGGCTCCACTGACAATGCTTGTAATTCACTTATGTGCCTGGCAGAAGTGATGCTACCAAAAACACAGTTTTCCAAGTCAAGTACTTAAGTTCTGCTGAAGACAAGGGCTCAAAAGGGGGTTGCATAAGCTGGGCAATGCAAATATTAAGATCCCATGCAGGGGCAGGGTCCCTGAATGGAGGGTTGGTGTGAAGCAACCCCTTGAAAAACTTGGAGAATACAGGATGAGCTGAAAGAGAAGAGGGTTTACCTGCAGATAAGAAAGCAGACACGGCTGCCAGGTGCACTTTTAGGGTAGCTGGTCTCAGCCCCAAAGTATTCAAATGCTCCATATAATCCAGGACTGTGGGCAAGTCAGCAGATTCTGGGGGAATATGCTTGCCAGTGCACCATATGGAAAATCTCTTCCATTTGGAATTATAAGTAGCCCTGGTGGAAGGCTTCCTAGAAGCCTTCAAGATATCCAATACACCTTGGGAGAGGTGTAGGTCAGCAAACTCTAACTCTTCAAAAGCCAGGCCTTGAGATTGAGAGATTTGAGGGTTCAAGTCACTGGGATCAATTTGGTTAGAGGGTCTCTCCTTTGAGACCAAAAGGCTCTCAAATGGAACTGGACGTCCCTCATCTGAAATCTTGCTCCCTGCACTACTGCTATAGAAGCAGCCATGTGCCCCAGGAGCTGCAGAAAATGCCTTGCTGATTGAGAGACCTGCAGGGTGAAAGAGGAGGCCAGAGAGACCAGGGTCCTTGCTCTTTCCAGAAGAAGGAAGGCTCTGGCCTCTTTTGTGTTCAGTTCTGCACCTATGCAGTGGATGTGCTTAATATCTGTCTGACCGAGAGTGGATGTGCTTAATATCTGTCTGACCGAGATTAACGACTGGATGGCCTCCAGCTGGTTGCGGCTGAACCCCGATAAGACGGAGGTATTAGTAGTGGAGTCGAACAGAGTTCGTGACAGGATGGCCTCTGACACAGAAACTGGGCTTGTCCTAGGGTCTGTGCCATTGAAGGCCTCCTCTTGGGTGCGAAATCTTGCGGATTCTGGACAGAGATTTAACCATGGAGGCTCAAATATCCTCTGTGGTTCGTACTTGCTTTTACCATCTCAGAAACATTGCCAGGATTAAGTCCCTTGTTCCGCCTCTGGACCTCCCTATTCCGATACATGCCTTAGTCACATCTAGGCTTGATTACTGAAATGCGCTCTATCTCGGGGTCACGGGAGGATCTCTCCGCAGATTGCAGCTGGTGCAAAACGCAGCTGCCCGGTTGCTGACCGGGCAGCAAAAGTTCTGTCATATTACACCGGTTCTGCGTGAATTGCACTGGCTGCCAGTCAGGTGGAGAGTCCTCTAAGGTGGGTCTCTTACCTATAAGGCCCTACACGGGCAGGGCCCTGGTTACCTGTTAGACCTTCTATCACCTGCCTTCTCCTCGCACCCTCTTCGTTCCTCCAGTGAATGCCTCCTGACCATTCCCAGAACTAGGCTGAAATCCGCTGGCGATAGAGCATTTAGCGCCGCGGCCCCTGTTCTGTGGAACTCCTTACCAACTATGGTCAGAGAGGCTTCATCAGTGGATATTTTTAAGGCCCAGCTAAAGGCCTTTCTCTTTTTTAAGGCATTTAATGCTTAGATAAATATTTATAGTTAAGGTTTAGTTTTTGTAATGATTTGTATTTATTATGTGTAAATTTATATATTCATTATGTTTAAATGCCTGTTTTAATGCTTTGTACGGCGCCCAGAGCCTCTGGGATTGGGCATCTTTTAAATAAACTTTGCCTTGCCTATGAAGGTGAGAATCTGCACAGGCTCTAGAACTGACTTTGGAAGATTGAGAAGGAAACCTAGAGATGTGAGCAGTTGCTGAGTTACCTGAAGGTGTAGTTTGACTTGGTCTGGAGACTGGCCTACTATGAGCCAGTCGTCAGATAAGGAAAGATGGCAATCTTGCCTTCTTATGGGCAACTGCTACTGCCAGGCATTTTGTGAATACCTCGGGCCAAGGTGAGGTCAAGGGCATTGCCTGAACTGGCAATGGCCTGAGGGCAGTTCAATCTGAGGTACTTTCGATGGGAGCTTCTGATAAGAACATGGAAGTAGGCATCCTGAGGTCCAGGGATGCTAGCCAGTCCCCTGGCCTTAGAGAGGGTAAAATAATTCCCAGAGTCACCATTTTGAATTTTGGTTTTAAAAGGTGCTTGTTTAGGTATCTGAGATCCAGGATGGGCCGCCATTCTCCTGTCTTTTTTGGGGTAAGGAAGTACCTGGAGTACAACCCTTTGCTCTGGTGTAGGGGTGGAACCCTTTTCACAGCTCTGAGAGCCAGGAGGGTAGAAACTTCTGTTTCTAGGGCAAGTGCCTCTGATGGATTTGCAGGTGGAAAGGATCTGGCTCTCATCTTTGGAAATTTTTTGAAGCTGAGATCCAGTCCCTGGCTTACTACTTCCAGGACCCACTTGTATGATATTAAAGATTTCCAGTCCTGGACAAAGTAAGCCAGCCTGCCCCCTACAGGTAGTGGAGAATCGGCCCTGGCCACCCCATTAGGGAGCCTGCTTGGCAAGGGCTTTGGGCTGAGGGGTGGTAGCAGGTTTGCTTGTACCCCGTCTGCCTCTCCCTCTAAAGAACCCCCTCTGGGCATAAGCAGAAGAGGAGGCCTGGGCTTGGTAAAAAGGCCTATGAAAAGGCCTGCCCCTGCCCCCGAGATGCTGCCTTTGAGGAGTGGCTTGCCTTTCCTTTTATTTATTTACCTTTTGTTGACTGGGTAAGTGCACTAGACAAATCCTGCCTATTTTCAGGCACGACCTGGGGAAGGGGGATACAGATGAATGCCAACTGACCTTGAACCAGATTAAGCTGTTGGTGGTATTTTTACTGAATTTGGCCTGTGCACTCCTATGGGTGGTCCTATATTCATCCATTTTCTTCATGTAATTCTCTGTCTGCTCCCCCAAACAGAGAATTGCCCACAACAGGAAAATCCATGGCCTTAGACTGGGTATCCTATGACAGGGTAGTACATCTGAGCCAAGCCATTCTGCAAAGTGCCACAGATGTAGCCATGACCCTTGATGACACATCATTAGAGTCTACTGCAGCATGAAATTGCACCTTGGATGCCTCAATACCATCCGCATCCACCTGTTCCAGCTCCCCGCAAGCTGGTCAGGGACCTGTTTTGGTTAGGGCCAGCACAGTATCCCATCTGGATTTCTGTACCTAGCAGCATAAGCTATATAATTTGCCTGTCTGAGTCCCAAGGATGCTGCCATGTACTGTTTCTTGCCATGGCATCAATCCTCCTGGAGTCCTTTTCAGGAAGGTGCGAGGCTAGAGGAACATTTGCCTCGTCACAGGCTGCAGCCTGCACTACCCCACATGACTGCATTGCTGTGTGAGGAACTCCGTATCAGAGCCTGATAATGTATACCTCTTATCCATCCTTTTATCAACAGGAAGTATAGAGTGAGGAGATTTTAGAATTTTTACTGTCTGCTTCCTAAAAGATTTATGCAAGGGAATAGACAGTCTCCTAGACTCTGGAATATTCATCATTTCTACATAATCAGGCTCCTCTTGGTCATCAACAGCTTCCTCAACAGGAAGTTGGAGGGTTTCAGCAACTTTCTTATAGAACATAAAATGAGAAGGGGACTCGGATAGCCTGGGAGGAGAAACCCCTGACGGTCTGTCTGGAGAGATGTCCGGTTCAATGGGCACATCCAGACCTTCAAAACCACATTCACTCTCCTCACTCCTCCTCCTCTTCCTCCGTATAAAAATCCTCAAAATCATAATCTTGAACCGGTGGAACCGGTCAACCAAGCGCTTTCCTGATGGTGTCGGTTCGGACGGAACCAGGAAAGTGATTGGACAATTTGAATTGCTTTAGCTATTTCCTCAGCAGTTGGAGACAGAACTTTGGCTCACTAGCTGACTTTCTAGTCCTTTTAGTTGGAACCGCCTCAGAGCTGGCTCTTCGCTTGCCCGAGGAAGTATCGCCTGATCAGAGGACTTTTGGCCTCCCTTTCCTGAGCCTACCAACTCTTTCCACGGTGGCAGGAAAATTTACAAATCTGGCAGTCTGCATTGAGGTGGTCAAACCCAGACACATAATAGGTGGTGTGTGTGGTCAGCCTTAGCAAAGCTTCCCCACAAACACACAGTGCTGAAACCCAGTGGCCCGGTTTTTCTTTGGGTTTCTGAGACATAGTGCCAGCTCTAACCAAACTTGCCTATCTATGGCAATCCACTGAAGCAAGACTCTCTTATCAGTTCCCAACCGTGTCAAGGGTCGTGGAAAAACATAATAAAATCCGTTTTTTAGAACGATAAGAACGAGAACCGCACTCTAAATAAGGACTAGAAAGTTTTAAAACAACCTGATGGTTCAAAGCCGAACCGAGAAAGAACGTTTACAAGTTCCACACAGAATAAAAATAAATGTAAGCCTATCTATTACTTACAATACCACAGACAGAGCTTGAACCGACCGGTTATGGGTTTAATTTCGGCCAAAACCGAAAAATAATACTTTTAACCGACAAACGAACTGAGCAGAAGGAGAAATCTCCGGAGCGACTGTTCAGTGAGGCAGAGTAAAGAATCTGACAGTTTGAGTTTGAAGAACAACAGACAGAGTTTTCAATCACATTGCTACTAAGGTTCCATGCCTTGCATGGAAAGTTAACTCTTTCTCAATGAGCAGTCAAGGTTGGGACTCACTGCATATGTCATAATATAGCAAGACTTCATGTTGTTTGAAAAAACTCCTAAAACTGAAGGTGGACAAAGTAATGGGGCCTGACAGAATTCACCACAGAATTCTAAAAGAATTAAGGGGAGAACTAGTGAAACCACTGACTACCCTTTTTAACAAATCATGGGAGGATGGTGTGATACCTGAGGACTGGAGGAAGGCAGATGTGGTTCCCCTTCACAAAAGTGGGACTAAGACAGAGGCAGGAAACTACAGACCTGTCAGTTTGACCTCTGTGGTAGGGAAAGTGATGGAATCACTTCTGAAGGAAAGAATTGTTGAGTACCTAGAGGCCAGTGGGGCACAGGACCCAAAGCAGCATGGGTTCACAGCGGGAAGGTCATGTCAGACGAATCTAATTGATTTCTTTGACTGGGTGACCAAAGTAGTAGATCAGGGAGGGGCTGTGGACATGGCCTACCTAGACTTCAGCAAGGCATTTGACACAGTTCCACACAAAAGATTAATAGTCAAATTAACCAGCCTAGGAGTGGTACCCACGGTGGTAGTCTGGGTAAAACACAGGCTGGACTACAGGACACAGAAGGTAATTTTAAATAGAGTCCACTCTGAAGAAAGAGGGGTTACTAGTGGGGTACCGCAGGGTTCAGTACTGGGTCCAGTCCTTTTTAATGTCTTTTATAAGTGACATTGCAGAGGGACTGGAAGGAAAAGTATGCCTCTTTGCAGATGACACAAAGATCTGCAACAGAGTTGATACACAAGGAGGCGTGGAAAGGATGAGAAGGGACTTGGTAAGGTTTAAGGAATGGTCTGAAGTATGGCAGCTTGATTCAGTGCAAAGAAGTGCAAAATAATGCACCTGGGAAACAAAACCAAGGGAAGAGTACAGAATTGGGGTGTAACAACAACAAAATGGAAAGGGACCTGGTGGTAATCATATCAGATGACCTTAAGGTTAGCAAGCAATGGAGAAGGCAGCAGTAGGGAGGGCTGGTGGGGGAATACTGGGATGTATAGGAGAGACATCACTAGCGGAAAACTGAAAGTTGTTATCCTCTGTACAGACAGTTGGTGAGACCCCATCTGGAGTACTGCGTCCAGTTCTGGAGACCCCATCTCCCCAAGGACATAGACAGGATGGAGGCAGTCCAGAAGTGGGCAACTAAAATGGTGCAGGGTCTGCAAGAGAAGCCATATGAGGAGAGACTACAGGAGCTTAATATGTATACCCTTGAGGAAAGGAGGGAGAGGGGAGACATGACAGAAACTTTTAAGTACCTCAGTGGAATCAACAAAGTCCAAGAGGGTAGCATCTTTCAGAAAAAGAGATGTGTAAGAACAAGGGCGGTTCAGGGGCAATGTGAGGAAGTATTTTTTCATAGAGAGGGTGGTGGATGCATGGAACAGTCTTCCTGAGGAGGTTGTGGGGTCTACAATTGTGGGAGAATTCAAGAATGCATGGGACAGACATAAGGCAATGTTTGTTGGGGGTAGGAAGAAATAGGCTGTTGGTTAACTAGGATCTGCAGTTTATCCTGTAGGTAGGGAAATGGACAGACTAGGTGGGCCAAGCGGTCCTTATCTGCCGTCAAAGTCTATGTTTCCATGAAAGGCTGACACAGAGGCCAGATGGACTTTAATAAAGGAGTAGCTCAAGCCTGTCGAGGCAAGTGATGCCAAGTAGTCCAATACCTTAGTTAACGGAAATGAATAAGGATCCAAAGACCGGGAAGCGGGCCCATATGGAGAAACATTTCCATTTGGCATTATAGGTTTGTCTGGTAGATGGTTTATGTGAGGCCAAAAGAATGCTGGCCCTGGTGAGGAGACTTGAAGGTGGGCTATGAAAACATCCTCAGGAGCCAAGCGTGAAGGTGTAGTGACTTCAGGCTAGGGAGAAGAAGGGTTCCCCAATCCTGAGTCAACAATGGGATTGGGTCCGTTACTCTGAACTGTTGAAGCAGGGGAAACCAAACCTGCCAAGGCCACAGAGAGGCTATGAGAATCATGGTGTCAGGTTCGAGTTGTAGTTTCAGTAAAGTTTATTGCAGCAGTGGGATTGGGGGAAGCATATAAGAACAGTCCTGTCCATGGTTGGGACAAGGCATCTATAGACAGTCCCTTTTTTGTTCGGGATAATGGAACAGTATCCGGGGAGTAGATGTTTGTCAAGGGATGCAAAGAGGTTGAGGTGCGGGGTCCCCCACAACCGAAACATTATCTGCAGAACTTCATGATGAAGTGTCCACTTGTGCATGGAGGTCTGGCAACTGAGAATGTCAGTCAGGGTATTGTGGTGTCTCAGTAGATGGATGGCAATCAACGATAGATGATGAAGTATGGCTTCCTGCCAAATCGCCATCGCCTCCCTGCAGAGAGTGCGGGACTTGGTACCTCGTTGTTTGTTCAGGTAATACAACAATGAAGTGTTGTCCGACTGGATCAGTAGAGATCCTGGGGAAGGGTGGGGGCGAAAAGCCTGAAGGGCGAGGCGGACTGCTCTTATTTCCAGTAGATTTATAGCAGGAGGAATGGAGAATTAAAGCCACCTGCCCTGTGTCTTGTAGGGACCCAGGTGTGTCCCCCAGCCATCAAGAGGAAGCATCCGTGGTCAATGTCTGCTGGGGAGGAGAGGACTGGAAGGGCATGCCTTGAGATAGGTTGACGTGGTATACCAGTCTTGGGCAGAGTGTGGAATGGGAGTGACACTGATTCTGTCTTCAAAATCCCATTATTTGCCTCCACTGACCCTGAAGAGTCCACTGGATTGGTCTCATGTGTAGATGGGCAAAGGCCACCGTGGGGATGGCCATGGCCATATGTCCGAAAAGGCATAACAGACGTCTGGCTGAGATAAATTCTTGGGTTTGTATCTGGGAAGCCAGAGACAGAAGTCTGTCTTGTCTGTTGGCAGGGAGGTAAGCCCTGGTGGAGGTGGTGTCTAGAACGGCTCCTATATACTGGAGCAGCTGAGTAGGACTTGGATTGGATTTGGGCCAGTTGACCGCAATTCCTAGGGACTGGAACAGAGTGGGGGTTACCTGGAGGGACAAAGGAAGTGAGGTTTTGGAGTCCACTTTTGTGAGCCAATCATCCAAGTACGGTAAGACGAAATGTCCGTCCCATCTGGGGCCACCGCCACCACCGCTAGGCAGTAGGTAAAGACTCTCAGGGCAGATGAGAGACCGAATGGGAGTGCCTGAAATTGGTAATGTTGTCCTAGCAGGTAGAAACAAAGGAACCGGTGGTGCGCGGGGTGAATGGGGATATGTAGGTAGGCATCTTTCATGTGTAGTGGGCATAGCCAATCCCCCTGTTTTAACATCGGCATAATGGATGTTTAAGTGACCATCTGGAACCTCTTGTATTGAATGTGTAGGTTCAGTTGTCTGAGGTCTAGTATAGGTCTGAGATCCCTGGTGCATTTGGGTACCAAAAAAATGGAAGTAAAATCCCTGATGGTACTCTGAAGGAGGAACCGGACAGATGGCATTCTTGTGAAGAAGTGCCTGAAGTTTCTCTTGAAAAAATGGGGACATGGTCAGATGGGTAAGAGACGGAGTAGCGAGGATGGGGGGGGGAGGCAGTGAGGTGAGTTCCAGCATGTGCCCTATCCTAATGATCTGAAGTACCCACTCGTCTGATGTGATCACTTGCCAGGCCTCTAAATGGAGGGCAAAGTGACTGCCCATGGCTGCGGAGGCCTGGTCGAGGAAGCCTGGGCAATGCCCAAGCTGGTCACTGGGAAGTGGGCTCAGTGGCTCCACCTGAGGGGTGGGAGTCCCTGGAGGTAGGAGTGGTGGTCCTGGAGGATGGCTGGGAATGACCACAGAATCCACTTCTATAGGTACCTCTGTGTTTGCCGCTTCTTTTCAGTTGAAAAGAGGATTGTGAGTGGTACTGGTAAGATGGCTGTAAGGAATGATACATGCCATGTGTCACAAACACACTCCACAGGTCAGGCCCTCTGCTCCCACAGTGCCAACCTCAAAGTGCAATAGTGTGAACAGGAGACAAACAGGAAAACCCTCCTGTCTGTTTTGGGTCCGAATCACCCATCAGCCTCGAGTCCTGGGGGTCAAATGTTAACCTTATGCTAGCATACCCAGTTAACAGGCTCAGATATATATTCCCTTCAGGGAAATGCGATATAATCCTTCGCCCAGTGGCACCCAGCCAGGTTCCCAAAATGTACCCTTATGACTCAATAGAAGAAGAAGAATCAGCATTTATATAGTGCTTTTCATACATCCAAAGCACTTTACAAACAATGCTAGACTGGTAGTGAAGTGACTGAATGTGTGGTGGCGGCCATATCACACATCATCACCCACACACAGCCTGGATAATTGCATGAATAGGTTTTATGGGAAGGGGAATGTTGGCCAGGACACTGGGAATGTTCCCTACTCTTTGCGAAGAGTGCCTTCGGTTCTTTTTCTTCCTCCTGGACACCCACCAGGACAACATCAGGATGGGCAGAAGGGACCTCGGTTTAACGCCTCATCCGAAGGACGGCACACCCCAGCAGTACAGCACCCCCAAATACTGCACTCGGATGCCATGGATTTTTAGGTGCAAGTCCAATCCCAGTGTGGGATGAGAACCCACGACCTTCTGGTCCAGAGGCAGATGTGCTACCAACTGAGCCACGCTGACACCACAATAAGAGACCTAGGTTTATTCTTACCTTTTTACCAGATAATAACACACCTGGTTGAGCTCTTAACAGATATCAGAATTAAACACTGGTTCAGCATTCACATGCAAAAGAAAACTGAGAAAACACAGGCAGAATTTCAAGGAAAATATTGTTTACTAAAAATTGTAAAATAGGCAAAATATCAAACACAGAACATAACTTAGTCAATAAAATAATTGGGAAATTACAGAACAAAATAAAGATGCCTGCATAAATACTTAAAAGTTCTTGCTTAGCTAGATGCTACCAGAAGTGCCTGTTTTAAGTCTAGAGACAAAAGTCTCACCCCTCTCGAGTCCAGAGATAAAAAACAATGTTTCCCTAGATGCCTGAACATTTCAAAATCAATCTCCCAACCCCCTTGGTGAGGTCACTGTTAGATCCTCCCATACTTAATTTCTACTGTGGAAATCAACAGTTAGCAATTTTTAAAATACGAGTTTCCTTCATCAAAGCCTCTCCTTTGATCTTTCTGATGGTTTCCTGTTTTGCAAGAATGATTTTAAGTTTATGACGTTAACAAGAATCTGTAACCAAATTGTCTCTTCCCACAGGATCATAAAATTTTACGAAGTCTCATCTCTTGACATATGGCAGGAAGCCCTCTGTTAATGCAGGACAGGAAACCTTTGATTAGTTTTCTCCCAGCGAACTTTTATGACAGCCAGCTGCTTTAGTGACACTGACACCTCTGAGGTCAAAGGTCAAACCTCTTACACACTGGCTTACTTGTGTGCCAAGCAGACAGTCCCAAATACATACACATTTATTTAAAAATACAAATATGATACATACAACAATAAGCAGGTGGCAGAGCATCACACCATGTACCGTACGTAAAGTTGGACCAGAAGCCTGGAGATCATCCACGAGTGTCTGGGTGCCAGGACCAAAAAGTTTGGACTCACTGAAGGGTGCATTTACCACTTTGTGCTGCACATCTGGCATAAATCCTGACACACATAACCAGGCATGTCGTCTGAGGATAACACCAGTGGCCGACATCTGGGCAGAGGTATCCACCGAATTGTACCCCCAAATGGAGCAGATGTCGAGAGATGGAGTTGCCAGTTGAGACAGTTGCCAATAATTGGTCCTTCTCCTGAGAGGGAGGGAGTTTATTGACTAGTTCTATAGCAGAGGACCAGAGCATACATTGGTATTTAACCATGTGTCCCATATAGTTTAGAATTCTGAGATTCATGGTACACGCCTGGAATACCTTCTTTCCGAGGTAATCAAGATGGCAGGATTCCTTATCAGGGAGTAATGAGCTCATGTGCTTTGGATGTTTGGTACGATCATGAGCCGCCATGATCACTATCAAATCCGCTTCATGGGTAGTGGAAACGAAAGGGTGGTTGAGAGGAGCCCGGTATAGGCGATCCACCTTTGTAGTAACTGCCGGAACAGCCAATGGCTGGTTCCAAGCAGCCAGTACAGCATTTTGATAACTTTGTATAAGCGGGGTACCACTACAACAGGCTCCGCAGGCAGTTCAAGATAGTCCACCACATATTTCCTCTGTTTATCATGCTCCGTAGTTGAAAACCCCATGATTTTTTGAATTTGGACCATCATCTCATGGAAGGATGGGTCATCAGGAACAGAGGCAGCAGCATGATAGGAGGCATCCTCTACTAAGGAGGATATAGTCGAAAAAAATGGAAGATGAGAGTCCAGGTCTTGGAGCTCCACATCTTCAAGATCTCCTGGAAAACCTTCAGGAAATTCTGCCTCTTCTCAGAAATATTCTTCCTCATAGTATGGAGGGGATCAAGCTAGAAAGGGGTTTCTCATGCCTTGAAAACACTTAGGTAGAGGAAGGGGTGGGAGAGCTGGAAAAGCAACCCGTCCCTCCTGAAGGGGATGGTTGAGAACCCCATATTACTCCCAATACCGGTTGCATTACGGTTGCTACGTCCAGTGAAGTAGTAGTAGGAGGGGCAGGTGGTCTCTGGGGAACCAGAGGAATCGTGGAGGTAACTGGATGTGAGGTGTAAAAAGGTCTGGCCCTTGGGTGATAAATACCAGGGTCTCAGTCCCTGTCTGGTTGGCCCCTGTGAGAGAATGGCTGTGAAGGAGGAGGGGCCGTGGCCACAGAAATTCCAGTAGTCCTTCCCATAGAAATCTGACCCGTCGTCAAAGGGGCAGTAAATGAGGCAGGAGAATGCTTAAAAGCAGCCATCGTTGACGGGGAGTCACCAGAACTTACATAAGATTCAATGGAAACTGCTGAAAGGGCACCTGAAAGTGCCGTCGATGAGAGTGTATAAACATCCATCGACTAGGCAGCAGTTCTAGAGGGTATCGTCAATGGTGGAGCACCATTAACAGTGGCCATCGACGAATTTCTGCCTGATGAAGATGAGGATGATTTGTCCTTCTCCAGTTTATGCTTCTTGTGTGAAGCTGCAGCGGAGGGCTCCTTGGGATGGGCCCCCTTCTCTAAGAGAGACAATTTCTGCTCCAATAGATGTGTGCTTCAATTTCCTGCAGTCACCATCGACGAGTTGCCTGGCTGAATTCCTGGCAGTGTCTGCAGGAGATGGTGTCGAGTATGGGACCCAGACACCTAACACAAACAGTATGGTTGTCGTAATGGTAGATCTTCCTACCGAAAAATCTGTTCCCAGCTCAAATTCTCATCGATGATTGCTTCACAAATGCTAGCTGCTGCATGCCAGCTAAAGATGGTGGGAAAATTAACTGAGGATACCTGGGGCCGCCCACTCTTATATAGGTGCAGGATAATGATGTCATGTGTGGGCGGCCCCCAGAAAACACTGCTAGAAGAAAGCTGCCGTGCACAAGAGTGCCCTCTGGTGATGACCCAAGTGTATTACCTGCTGCAAGTGATTATCCCTGTGGAAGATCTATGGTTACAAGTGAGTAACCTATATTTCTAAGGGTGTGGATACAGTTAACTATCCACACATTGGCAGACTCCTAGCAGTTCTCCAGGAGGAGGGGCCAAGGCGTGCACCCCTATTTGGCAAACAGAGACTGGAGAACCAAAGCCCCAAAAGCAGCATTCTAACATGACAGGATGCTGATGCTGTAATGGGAGACAAAGCTGTGTGCTTTCCCCCAGGTAGCAGCCCTACCGATCCCTTGTATGAGGAGGTCCTTGGAGGCAGCAGCATGTCTGGTGGAATGAGCCCTAAGCCCTCTGGGAGGCCTCCTACCAGCTAACTTATAGCAGAGGTTGATGCAGGATGTAATCCACCTTCCAATTATCCACTTTGCTGCCAATCTGCCAGGCCTGGCTTCAGTGTATGTTACAAACAGCTGATGAGCCTCACACTGAACTTCAGCTGTGCATTCCTTGTAAGTGAGCACCCACCTAAGGTCTAGAGTGTGCAGCCTGCAGTTGTCCTCTGAAAAGGAGCTTTTAAAGTAGACTGAATGATATATCACCTGGCTAAGTTAAAACTCTGATACCATCTTCGGAAGGAATTTCAGGTGGGGGCGAAGGATGGTTGTCCTTGAGGAAGACCAGATAAAAACAACTCCGTCAAGAACACCTAGAGCTCAGTAATCGTTCTGGTTGCCATGACAGTCACCAAGAAGGCTGTCTTCTACAACAGGTGTTACATCTCGCACCTGTACACAGGCTAGAATAGCTTGCAAATCAGCACAGCCAGCATTAGCAGTAGATACCAAAGTGGCTGTGGCTCGCACACTGAAGGGGACAAGTGGTCAAGACCTTTAAAAACTCGACCACCTCCTCCTGTGGCACTGTCGGCTTACCAGTCCATGCCCGGTAAGCTGATATGGCTGCCAGATACACCTTCAGGGTCACTGCTCACAGGCCCAACTGAAAGAGGGATCAGAGGTACTCAAGGATGCTCACCACAGGGCAGCCAAGGGGATCAAGCTCCTTGACCTGGCACCAAATCGAGAACCTCTTCCATTTAAATGCATAGCATTTGTGAGTTGAATCCATTTGGGAGGCCTCTAATGAGGAGCACACCTTCCAAGAGACCCAAGGCCTGTAATTCTAGCTGCTCAGAAACCAGGCCAAGTGTAGGGATTGAAAGTCCTGGTGCAGGACCTTCCCATGTTGTCCCTTCAGCAGATCCAGATGACGAGGCAACTGCCCTGCAGATCTGGTGCTGAGGATGAGGAGATCCACGTACCATCACTGCCTGGGCTAGTCTGGAGCAATCAGGATCATCCCCGCCTTTTCCTTCCAAACCTTGACCACCACTTTGTGAATCAGGGGGATAGGGAGGAAAGGCATACATGAAGCCTGGGGTCCAGGGCCTCATGAAGGTGTCCCCCAACAGTGTTGAGGACTGAGAGGGCACGCAAGCTTTCTGTTCTCCCAGGAGGCAAACAGGTCCATCAGAGGAGTGCCCCACTGGGGAAAACAGGTGGGTTACCACCTCGCATGCTGGGACCACTCATGTGACATCTCTCTCACCTGGCTGACAGCATCTGCCAATAGACTGAATTTCTGTGACATGACTTACCAGATCATCTGCACCCAAGCTGTGCATGAATGTCCAGGTGCAGAGAGCCTCCTGTCACAGAGGAAGAGAGTGTATTCTGACCTGCATGTTCAGGTTGAATGTGGTAGTAGTAGTATTGCCCATCTGGACCTGCATGATCCAACTCTGGATCAAAGGAGCAAATTCTCTGAGGGCCAGTTGCACTGCAAGGAATTCCAGCAGGATGATGTGGTGACGGGACTCCCAGCATGACCAGAACCCCTGGGCTGTATGGTCTCCCAGGTGTACTTCCCACCCCACCAGAGACTCGTCCATCGTGAGTGTGTCAGTCAGTTATAGGTGGACAAATGGGATCCCTTCCACTAGATGTTGAGGGACCAGCCAACAATGTGGATGGCATCTCACATGGCCTGGGTTATGAGAACCGGCTGGTCTAGATGACCTAAGTGCCGAAACCACTGACAGACCATTTCCCACTGCAGCAGGCACATCCACTAGCATGCCAAACAGACCATGCTGGTGGTGGGTCCCATGTACCCAAGTCGCCTCAGGAAATCCTGGGTAGGGCACAACAGTCCAACATGAAATGATCAGACAAAGGAGGCAAGGTCCTGAGTCCAGTCCACTGGGAGACAGGCCCTGGTCCGCATTTAGAAGCAGCAGTTTCCAAGGCACGACCACCAGTGGAGGCTATCCTGAGTGATCTGGTCGGGGACAGACTGAGCCACGTCTTCCTGAGTGAGGACTGGAGTAAAGAAACTGGGAGGGGTGTATCTTTCATGGGCAAACTAAATGGATCGCAAGGTCCCCCTTCCTTAAGTTCTTATAAGTAGGAAAAGTTGAACATGTGAGTGGTTAACTGCAGTGGATGTAAAGTTGCAGTCTTTCTGGAGACTGAGGTGCTGTCCCATCTCCCCATCTGGGTTGCAGGCACAAGTAGCTAGACTCCAGGTCAAGCTGGCAAGGGTACAGAAGCCCTTCTGTCCCACCCAGGGGCCACAAGGACCACCACCACTCTGCCAGAGGATGCCCAGACAGAGAGGGTACAGATGGATCCTGGTGGGCTCCGGGATTATGGGGAGGGGTGTAAGGTGCACACTCCTCCACCCTTACAACTGCAGAACTCCTTCACGGTACTGGCACAATGAGACAACCAAAACTAGGTTTCCATCACAGTGGGAGGGGGGGTCCTCAGGGACGGAGGCCCCACAGGGGATGGGGAGGCCCCAGACCAGGAGAAATCATTGGTGAGAGACTCCACTGTGAGGCGCATACAGCTGGGGGCTGGGACGGGGAAGGATGGGTAGATGAGGTGCCTGAGGGGTGCCCTGGCAAAGGGACGGTGAGCAGATCCTATGGACTGTTAGGGCAGCAGAAGCTGGACATCATTATCCATTTTGGAACAAGTTACCTAGCTAGAGAGGGGGAGGGATAGTTTAGAATTTCAGGCAGCAGGGGAGGGGCCTCAAGCACATAGCATGCACAGCACAATTTTCCGACGCATTACCTGTGAAGGGCAGGAAAGGGAATTCCACATCAGGACCTTTAACAACTGACTGAAGGCACAATGAATGGGGGAGGGCTTTGCTACATCAGGGACTGGGGGCCAACCTGGGAAGACAGAGACATCTATAAACGAGGCAGCCTGCATCCTTCTGGGAAGGGTCCGCAGTACTTGGTGTGAGGTTTCGATGCTACTTGGATGAGCATTTAAACTAGCAAGGAGGAGGCAGAAAAATTAAAGGAGGCAGCACTTGCTTCCCCCAGATGGCAGACAGACAGAGGGGGCAATCTTGAGGGATGACACTACCCCAAAGGCAGCATCACAAGAAGGCAGAGACAGGGTTAAGGAAGAAAGGGTAAGGGACACAATTGGGAAAGGGGAGGAAAGTGGATCAAAGTGTAAAAGGAACGCGGTATATAAACTGGGTGATTCGGAAGGAATAGTAGGTGGTAATATGGACAAGCAGGAACAGAAGCCATTGATCACATAGGGTCAGTGATCACATACACTGTATAGGGCCTACGGGCAGACTGGATGGGCCTAGCGGTCCTTATCTCCTGGCAGTTTCTGTTCTATGCAGAAAGCACAGGACATGGAGAGGTGAGAAACTATGGTGAGCCATGTGTGCTAATGCCAGGAGCCACGGAAACAAAATCTGTGACTTGGAGGCTATCATGGAAGAGGCTAACCTGGATCTTATGGCCATTAGAAGGATGTGGTCACCACACACCATGACTGGGACAAGCCTGCTCACTTTCTAGGAGACAGAAGGCTGGAAAGAAGGGAGGAGGGTGGCGCTGTATCTGTATGTGAGGGAGGTAATAAAAGTTACTGAACTGCAGATACATCAAGGTGAGGAGTGTCTAGAGTTGTTGTGGGTCATCTTGGAGACAGTCCGTGGTACCCCTGTCTGGATGGGGTTAGTTTACAGACCATCAACACAAGGGGAGAAGATGGACGGGTCTCTAGGGGAGGCATTAGGATGGCAGGGAAGGGGGAGATGGTATTAGCTGGAGATTTCAATCCAGCAGATGTGGAGCAGAGCCTACCAGCTGCAGCTTTGGCAAGGAACAGGGCCATCCCAGTCTCCCCCACAAGACAGCTTTTCTCAGGTAGCTAGTAAATGAACCTACTAGGGGTGGGACAGTTTTGGACTTGGTATTCTCAAACAGGAAAAGCACTGCAAAAGTCACAGTGGGAAGTCCTCATGATACCTAAGGAAAGAAGCTGAGGTGAGTCACACGAAGACATGGGTCCTGGATTTTAGGAGGTCAGATTTCAAAGAAATGGGAGACTGCCAGAAAATGCCGGGGGCAGGGAGGGGTGGAGGAACAGTGGAATAAAATATGGAAGGGTATAATTGGGCACTGAACCTCTGTGTGAAAGAGGTTAAGAAAAAGCAGGAGCAAAAGACAATCATAATGGTTCTCCAAGGAGGTGACAAAGGCGTCGAAAGAAAAAAAGGGTAGCATTCAAAAGGTACAAAGAAACTCAAAGGGAAGAGGACAGGGAAGTGTAACAAGTCAGGCAGAAGGAAGCAGGAAAGGCAGTTAGGAGAGCTAAGGCACAGGAAGAAGGAAGGACTGCAAGGGACGTGATGAAAGGATATTTGCAGATACGTCAGTGAGAAGAGAAAAGCTAGAGGTGGGATACTGAGAATAAGAAGACAGGAACGGGGAGATTGTGCAGAAGGAGACCAAGAAAAAAGCTGATATTTTGAACAGGTACTTTTGCTCATCTTCACAGTAGAGCGAAGAGGGGATGGGCCACAAGAGAGACAAGAATACAGGTGGGAAGGGGATGGACACAAGACCATTTTCACAGGAAAGATTACTGAAATAACTTGCAGCCTTGGGAGTGGAAAAGGCTATGGGACTGAATGGAATACATCTCAGGGTACTGTGGTTCTGGAGGACTGGAGAAGGGCAGATGTGAGTTCTCATCACAAGAGCAGCAGAAAGGAGGAATCTAGCAATTACAGCCAGCAAGCCTAACCTCAGTGATTGGGAAACTGACAGAAATCCTACTAAAAGAGAGACTATTTAATTACCTAGAAGCCAATGGGCTTCAGGACAACAGGCAACATAAATTTATTGGGGTGGGGGTCATGCCAAATAAATCTGGGGGAAGCAGACCAGGGGAGGACAGCAGACTTAGCCTATCTAGACTTCAGCAAGGCCTTCAACACCGGTGCTGCACAGAAGGCTGATTAGTAAGCTGACCAGTTTGGGGGTGGGGGCCAAAATGGTAAATTGGCTTTGCAACTGGCTAACAGATAGAAGGCAGAAGATACTGGTAAATGGCACACTCTCTGTGGAAGGAAGGGTGACCAGTGGGGTACCGCAAGATTCAGTGATGGGACTAGTCCTCTTCAATATCTTCACTGGATACATTGCAGAGGAAATGGAGGGGAAAGTCTGTCTTTTTTCAGGTGACAACAAGATCTGCAATAGAGTGGACACCCAAGATGGAGTGGAGACAATGCACAGGGATCTAGGAAAGCTAGAGGCGTGGATGAAGGCATGGCAGTTGGGATTCAATGCCAGAAAAAGCAAAATCATGCACCTATGGCACAGGAACCCTAGTGCTGAGTACAGGATGGGGGGTAGGTGTTTGCAGTCACTAGACATGAAAGGGACCTCAGGGTTTTATTTTGGAAGACCTCAAGGTGGCAGTGCAGTGTGACAAGGTTGCTGACAGGGTTAGTGGGAAGCTGGGGTGCACATGGAGGGGCATCACCAGCAGGAAGAGGGAGGTAGTGCAGCCACTGTACTGCTCTCTGGTATGACCCTTCATAGAATATTATGTCTAGTTCTGGAAATAGCACTTCAGGAAAGACACAGACAGGACAGAAGCAGTCCAGAGATGGGCAACCAAGATGTGAAGGGGTTGCAAGGGAAGCCTTATGAGGAAAGACTGAGGCATCTCAATATCTGCACACTCTGGAGGACAGAAGGGGGTGACATGATCGAGACCTTCAAGTACCTCACAGGGGGTGAAAAGAGTGCAGGGAGAGAGATTCTTCCAAAAGAGGACAAGCTCTAGGACTGGGGGCAAGCAATGAAACTGGAGGGGGAAATTATAGGAAGGATGTGAGGAATTTTGTCTTCACAGAATGGGTGGTAGAAGCATGGAAATGACTTGCAGTCAAAGTTGTGGAAGCTGGAACAGTGGAAAGTGTTAAGTATGCATGGAATAGGCACAAGCATATTGCAGAAATAGGGAGGGGGAGTGAACCTGGAGATCTGTAAGGGTCTGTACAGGTATGATAAGCAGGGAACCCATGGACAGACTGGGTGGGCCTAGCAGTCCTTTTCTGCCAACAAATTCTATGTTTCTATGAAACATCAGTCATACTCAAATTGGGTATAGTCACTACTGTGCGACATGAGGGAAGGACAAGATGAACCCAAAGTCCCTTCCTTCATCAACAATACTATGTAACTATGTGTGGACCTGCAAGAAGGGTGAGGGGGGCGCTGCCACTAAATGGCTGCAAGGTGGCCTGTTTATCTTGATGAAGCTTGGGGATAAAAGCTGGCAGAAATTCAAGGACACTGGGGACAGGTCAGACTTTGAGGAATACAGGCAGCTCAGGAACTCCTGTAAGCAGGCGATTCACTCGGCAAAGAGTGAATTCTGCAAATCCTCTCTTGAAGTGTCTGCCAAGAACCCTAGGAACTTCTGGTGCACCATCAAACACATTGTAAGTGGTCCTGCCTGCCCCTAGGTCTCCGACATGTTAATCGACGGAGTCAGCTATAACAATGCCCTGACTATAGCCAATGCTTTTAACGTCCAGTTTTCCGACCTGTCTGACTATACCCCCACATCTTCCGTATCCAATGAACTGGGCCCCAATGGTAGTGCTGTGCCCTCTCATCCTCCCCCTCCCTTCTAATTTAAGTATGTCTCCTGCAGTGAGACATGGAAGCTCCTAGCTGGACTCTCCCCTCACACTGGAGCTGGGCACGATAATCTCAAGCCCAAATTACTCTGCCTGGGGGCCTCCTACTTGGCACGGCCTATCTCCCACATTCTCAACTCCTCTCTCATATCTGGGACTATCCCAGATTTATAGAAGGTAGTTCGTGTGGTCCCAGTCCTCAAACGTGGTGACCCCAAAATACTTCAAGACTATCGACCCACAGCGATCTTATCTGCTGTAAACAAGTTGCTCTAAAAGGTAGTAGCCTCCCAGCTTGCTCTCTTCCTCCAAACCCATGTCCTCCTCTCCCCAGCGCAGCATGGGTTCCATAAAGGGTACAGCACCTCCACTGCCCTCGCACAGGTCACCTCTGAAATCAGAACTGCAACTGACCAAGGCAAACTCACGGGTGCCATCTTCATTGATCTGTATAAGGCCTTTGATCTGGCTGATCACACACACACACTTCTGGGCGCTGCCCTCCGGTCTCTCGGCCCTTCCCCTCCTGTCCTAGTCTGGTTTTCCAACTACCTCTTGGGCAGGCAACAGTACACCAAGTTCCAGAAAGCCCTCTCCAGGCTCTCACCGGTTACATGTGGGGTGCCTCAGGGGTCTGTCCTTGCCCCCATACTGTTCTCCCTCTTTATCAATCAGCTGTCCTCGGTCCCTGTCTCCGGGCACGTCACCCTATATGCTGATGACCTCAACATCAACACCAGTCTAAACTCTGATTTCGACTGCATTCAATCCTGGCTCAAGGCCAATAAGTTTGTCATCAATCTCCAGAAGACGCAGGCCATGTTATTCGGCTCCCTTGCCAAGGTTAGAGCATGCCCAGCCTCTCTCAAAGTCACTGGAGCTGATGGCGTCCCTGTGCAGGTGGTTGACTCTTTCAAGTACCTGGGGGTAACCCTAGAACCTCAGCTGATCTCTCCCTGCACATACGAAATTCTTGCAAGGCCATAAACTGTAAATTGGGTCTGGCGTACAGGGCCAATAAGCTGCCTCACCCCAGTTGCCCGACTTGCCATTGCAAAAGGGGTCCTTCTCCCCATGCTCAGCTATGGGCTCACCTCCTTCATGAACGCTCCAAAAGCCCGGCTCACAAAATGGGACACAGAGTACAATAACGTATGTCGCTTCGCCCTGTCAGCCCCCCCATCTCACCCATCACTGTCAACTCTACTCCAGGCTAGGGTGGCTCTCCCCAGTAACCACCAATCCTTTGTTATGGGCAACTTCATAGACAACATCATCCGTACGTCCACCCCACCGGCACTTGCCGAACTGCTCAAGCCTGCCCCCTCTGGCTACTGGCTGAGGTCCCAGGCTCTCAAGGTCCCAAAACTCACCCCTCGGAGGGATCGCACCTCATGTCCCTTGCTCCCAGTGCCTGAACCTACTCCTGCTCTGAGGGCTGCCCTCCCACCCTGCTTCAGATCCTTCCTATGGGGCTACTTAAAACAAGCCATCCTCCTGCCTTGCTCTTAGCCACCCCCCGTTTGGTGAGCCTGTGTCCCAATGACTATGCACGCTTGCACATGTGTATAGTGTATATCTTGAATCTGTCCTGCTGATATATGTTTGCTTCCTTGACTGCCTCCTGCTGCTGCCATGCCTGAACTCTGTACTTGCCATTGTATTTGTTACTGCCTGTACCTTGTTGATTGCTGTACCTTGTCTCTGAATTGTTATTGCCTGCACCTTGTAATTCTCCCGGGTCACACCTGAAAATAGGCACTTGACTGTCTAGTGTGCTTACCTGGTTAACAAAAGCTAAATAAATAAATAAATAAGCTCCCTATAAGTCTAAACTAGTGACACATTTTTCAATAAACAAATAACAGCACCACTTTCTGGCTACAGCTGTGGTACTTTGGATGCAGCTATAAACTACATTTACCTACCAACCAGAAGGCAGTTTGGCCTAGGTGGTTAAAATGTAGAGCTGAGAACATGGAGACCTAGACACAAATTTCAGCACTGCCACATACTCTGCGTCTGACCCTCATCAAGTCACTTAACCTTTCTATCATCTCTCTCTATGCTCTCTGTACTCTTTGAATTACCTTGTGCACCTAACATTCTCACCCCTTTCCTACCGCTCTTGCACTGTAAAGCACTTTGGGATATGGTATGTATAAAAGGTGCTATATGAAACAGATCTTTTTTTTTTTTTTTTTTACATTGTATTTTAGCCCCCGATGCTCCCTGGCAGCCTCTTTCTTTACCGACCCCCTTCCAGACGCCACTGCCCTCTGGGGCTTACCTGTACCTTTCATCCTCAGCCCAAGGACCATGGTTGTGCCTGCCCACCAGTGCAGGGCCTGCGGTGGGCCAGTCGATCATCCTGCTGCCCGAGAGGTTTTTCCTCCATTTGCTCCCTTCCTTCCCCGTTGCTGGGTCATGACACGCCAGCATGTGTATGTGGAGGTGTGCGCATGTTGCGGAGCCCATGGCACTCTCCTTTTGGCATCCCCAATCCGTCCTACCCTCAGGCCTCCAACTGGAAGCAGTCATGCAGCAGGACTGCCAAACCACCCTCCCGGGAGAGGACGGCTGTCCTCTGGACACTCGATCCTTCCCCCCCAGTGACCATGTCCACTTGTGAACATGGGTCACCGGCATGGTAGGAGGTAAGGCATGATGCCTCAGCCCTCCACATCACTGGGCTGGCCTGAAACAAGCATTTTCTTCTTTCTTATGATCTGCAGCATCTACAGTCGGGGGCAGTTTGCAAACGATTCTGCTATAAACATGGCATTTTTGGTCAATTAATCAATGAGTCACTAGATGTTGTTTTACAGAAATCTGTAGCACAGTAGTGGTGCCAAATGACATCACAGAATAAAAACAGGCCTAGTGCAGGAAAACCATGGTATGTTTAGGTCAAAGTTTTGCTTCCAGAATCTCTAGGGCTGCCTGACTCCAAATGAAATGGGGACAGTTTTCTGAAAAAAAATATTTTTAAGTGCCCCCTTTGTAAATTCACTGTACAATCCCCACTAAAATTCACAAACATGCTGCTAAATAGGATGATGCTTTGCATGCACTGAGGCCCTATTTGGAAACTGGATTATGTTTTACCAGCTAACTTAAACTTCCATAAAATCAAAGCTTGCAAGTACCCTTTACCCAAAAAATATGTCAAACTGGTAATGTGAGCTCATACTACTGAACAAACTCAGTCCCATCTGTACAATGTTTATATTTCCACGAATATAGAGTTTGAATGGTCTGGGGAACCAAGAAACTCCGGTTCATATTCCACAAAAGTCGAAAGTTTCTTACTGTGTGACCCTGAGCAAGTCACTTTTCTTCTCAGTACTTCAGCTCCGTAGAATGGATAGAAGCAGGACCCCACAGAAAATGAGATGCTGCATTTCTGCTGGGCTATCCAGGGTAAACACAGTAAACTACCAGTTTGGCTGGAAAAGTTATCGACACAGTTGGGTAACAGGTAAAATGTTATAAACTGGAAGGGAGCTGTGAATGATGGAGCATAAGGATGGTACAGGATTAGAGTAGTTGGAAGTAATAAAATACAGTCATGCAAGAACGTACTGTTAACAGTAGAGCTTCGAGAAGAGCTCTTGCAGCAGGCAATAATCATAAGGACTGAGTTGCCAGGTGACAGGACCACACAGAAAACTTCTAGCTAGCAGTATTCTTCGGGGGACTGCCCCCATGTCGGCACGCCGACGTCCAACCTATGGTATAAAAGGGGTGGTCCACCAGCCCATCCCCAGTTCTCCCACCAGAGACCTCAGCATGCACAGAAATTGGAGAACCGAGGAGTTTCCTCTTAAATAAGTAAAGCAGAAAAGCTGCGATTGAGAAACAGCAGTCAGGGGGAAGGAGGGAGGGAATGCAGTGCCTGCTGCAAGAGCTCCTCACGAAGATCTACTGTTACAGTAAGTTCTTACGTAATTGTATTATCTTACTTCGAGGGGGCTCTTGCAGCAGGCACTAACCATAAGGACAGAATCCCAAGCAGTGGAGGAATAAACTCAGTCTACTGGGAGGAGGACAACAGCAGTCATAGGAACTTTATGACAGGAGGCCCTGGAGGACTGCATGACCGAAACTGGCTCTATGTCAGGAGACAATGTCGAAACTGTAATGTTTAATGAAAGTATGGACAGAACTCCAAGTGGCAGCTGTGCAAATGTCTGCAGCAGACACGTTTCTAAAAGAGGCAGTCAAGGCAGCCATACCCGATAGAATAACTTTTGCCTTGGCCTGGCAAAGGCTTGTCCTGCTTGTGGTAGTAATAAAAAATGCAGTTAGCTAACCACTTAGGCAAACACTGTTTGGAAACAGGAGCCCCTTTTTTCTGGATCTATGATGCCAGCGCAGCATAAATTTTGTCGATCGACATTACAGCAAAACCATTATGTCGACTGCATTTGCGGTCGGCATAAAGGTGGTCACTGCCTCCCATGTTTCTTCAAGGCTCTGCACCCCCAAATTAAACTAATCAACCCAGAGTTGGAGCTGATTAGGGGTGGAGTGCAAGACCCCCAGAAAACAGTGCTGGGGTCCAGTGCCGACACTTCAGCGACCTAGCACTGTTGTCGCCGTAGTGTCAGTCGCTGTCGAACTGTCACTCTGGGGGGGTGAATACTCTTCTTTCCTGGGGGCAAATGAAACAAACAACTGGTCAAATTTTCTGAAAGGGCAGGTGCGGTTCAGACAGAAACAAAGCACCCGATGATCATCTGGAGTATAGAGTAAAGACTCCCTCTGATTAGAATACTCAGGAAAATAAACATGCAGGTGGATGGATGGATTCAAAGTAAACTCAGACATCACCTTAGTCAAAAACTTAGGACTGTTCCTCAAAGATACTCTGTCTTTGTGGAAAACCAAGTAAGGCTCTTTACACATCAGAGCCTGAAGCTTGGAAATTCTCCAAGCTGAAGTAATGGCAACTAAAAACAATGCTTTCCATGACAGAAAGTGCAGCTCACAGCTTGTGGCAGGTTCAAAGGGAGGAAAAATGAGCTTCTCCAAAACAAAGATCCCACGTCGGGACTGAGTCACTAATGAGAGGTTTCAAATGAAGAATGCCCCACAAGGTGTGGGAGAGGTCCAGTTGGGCAATATTTTTGCAGTCAATGGGTGCATGGTATGCATGGATGGCGGAAAGGTGCACCTTGATAGAGGAGTAACCCAGGCCAGAGTCTGAAAGGGAAGGATGAGATTCACTGGACATGTGAAGGGATCCAAGCCAGGCAGTAGCCCAGATGGAGAACCGCTTCCACCTCATAGCGTAAGTGGTTCTGGTGGAAGGCTTCCTAGTGGCCACCAGAACATCCGCCACCCTAGAGGAAACCCCAACGTGTGCGATGGCTAAGTCTGAAGGAGTCATGCATGGAGATGAAGGGACTTGAGGTCCAGGTGAATCAGAGCGCCCTACTTCTGGGAGAGCAGGTCGGAACAAAGAGGCAGGGGAAATGGAGGTTCTACTTCTAGTTGTTGCAACAATGGGAACCATACCTGGAATGGCCAGTAGGGAGCTATCAAAATCATCTCCACCCTCTCTGATAGCAGCTTGAGAAGAACCATCTGCAGGAGCAGAAAGGGAGGAAAGGCATATAGAAACCTCCCTGTCCAAGAGAGGGTCAACGTGTCTCACCAGAAAACACCAGGCCCTGGATCTAGTGAGCAGAAATTTGGCAGTTTTGCGTTGAGTAGGGATGCAAAGAGGTCCAACTCAGGACAACCCTACCTGTCAAAGAGGTCCTTGATCACAGAGGACAGGAGCTCCCACTCGTGTGTTTTCGACCTGGATCAGCTTCAGCTGTCGGCCAGGATGTTTTGGACTCCTGGAACATGAACTGCGTTAGAACCAGGTTGTGTTCTATGACCCAATATCAAACTCTCATGGCATCCCTGCACAGGCGGTACAAGTGAGTCATCCCCCCCTTCCCGTTTGTTGAGGTAATAGACTACCGACATTTTGTCCATCTGAATCAGGAGAGGGGCCCAGGAGAAGATGAGTCTGAAAGGCCCTGAAAGAAAGAAGGCTTGCTCACATCTTGAGCACGTTGATGTGGAGATGCTACTGTTGCTGAGACCAGCTCCCTTGGGTCTGCAGGTCTGCCAAATGGGCACCACAGCCTAGACAGCACGCGTTGTTGTGAGAAGCTGACTTGGAGATTCTGCACGGAAGGGAACCCCTCCTGAGGAGATTGGAGGGGTTCATCCACCAAGACAGCGTTTACCACAGAGGATTGTATACTAGGATCCCTTGTTCCAAATCATCTGTATGCTAGTCCCACTGAATCTGCAGAGTCCACTGAGGCACCCTCATGTGTAGGCGGGCAAGCAGAACAGTAACTATGGCCTCTACCATGTGCCCCAAGAGCCTGAGGTGTGACCTGGCCGGGACTTGGTGCGTTGAAGACACCAATTGGGCCTGTGCTTTTGGGTGGTCTGCTCTGTCTGGAGGCAGAAAGGCCTTGCCCTGAGCTGAATCCAAGACTGCTACAATGAACTGCAGTCTCTGACTTGGCCAGAGGGAGGACTTGGGCAGGATCGGGGTGATGCCCAGTGTCCAAAACAAATTGAAGTCGATTTCCATGGTCTGCTGCAGCTGGTCTCTGAAGGAGGCCATGAGGAGCCAATTGTTGAGGTAGGGGAGACATAAAGACCTTATCTTCTGAGGGCCACAGCCACTACTGCCAGGTACTTGGTGAAAACTTGAGGTGCAGAGGAAAGGCCAAAGGGAAGGGCTCTGAACTGGTAATGGTTCCCCTGGAAGCAAAAGCCTGGAACCTACTGTGAGGCCAGAAAACCTGGATGTGGAGGTAGGCATCTTGCATGTCCAGGAAGCACAGCCAATCTCCTTGATAAAGAAGGGGGAGAAGACCCTGACGGGTAACCATCCTGAAGCGTTTGTATTTCTATAAACACATTCAGGTGGCTGAGATCCAGAATTGGCCTCAGATCACTGGTCTTCTCTGGGACCAGGAAGAAATGGGAATAGAAACCCTTTCCCCTTTGAGTTAAGGGAACAGGTTCTATGGCCTTTTTGCTCAGAAGTGTCTGTATCTCCTTCTGGAAAAGGGCAATATGATCTGGAGGATAGTGGGAGTGCAACGGAGGGTGGTCTAGGGGTATCTCTTGAAATTCGAGAGTATGCCCCCTTTCTACTAGTTGAAGCACCCACTGATTCGAGGTGATTCTGTGCCATCCATCCAGGTAAAGGGAGAAGCGACCCCCCACCACCTCCCACAAAGCTTCTGCTGGGGTCGGGGGGTCGAGCAAGGAGTCATGCTGAAAAACCTGGGATGAGCAGGGCAGCAAGGGAGATCCTAGGGGCTCTAGGGACTGAGGCTTCGGTCACCTGGGAGGGGGCCTTTCGCTTGAAGGCTCCTCTGGGCTGCTGTCCCGGGACTGCTGACATTGGTTTCTCTGACAGGACTGACGCTGTTGGGGTTTGGGCTGGGAACTTTACAAAGAATGTACCGACTTTAGGGCCTGGCCAGATTCCTGCAGACAGGTGACAATGTTCTGAACATCCTCACCAAAGAGAACTGACCCCCTAACAGGAGCATCAAGGATTTTGGCCTGCATATCGGGGCAAAGCTGGAAACCCTGAGCCATGAATGGCGGTGAATACAGATGCCAGCGGCCGACACTCCTCTGACCACGTCTGCAGTATCATAGGATGCCCTTAGGACATGATTTCTGACGTCTGACCCTGAATTCAGAAGTTGAGTCAACTGAGACTTAGTAGGGTCCTCTGGAAGGGTCTGCATGAATTCCCGAGCTTTGTCCCATAGGGCATTGTGCTAATGGACCATGTGGGCTAGGAAGTTCAAGGACAGAACGGCCAAAGTGGCAGAGGTGTAGACCTTCTTACCCAAGAAGTCCACCTGACTAGACTCCTTATCTGGAGGGTGCATGCTGAGGTGCCTGGGCCTTTCAGTACGGTCGTGAGCAACTTTCATGACCACTGAGTCAGCCACTGGATGCTCCCCAATAAAAAGGCTTGTCCCTGGGGGCGTGGTAAAGCCTATCTGCCTTCTTAGGTAGGGCCAGAGTGGAAGACGGGTGATTCCAGGCATCCCTGTTGAAATCCTCGAAGGAGTCAAAAAGGGGAGGAATAACCATAGGTAGAATGTCCTTCTTATGCAGGAAGGTTGTCCGGCATCGGCGTTCTGGCTCTAGTCCCTCCCAGCCCATGAGGGACTCAATCTGCCTCATGACGTTCAGGAAAGTTGGATTGTCAGAAGGGGATCTGGGGGTAGCCCAGGGTTCCTCTGGTTCAGAGGGTAACCTGGAATCCTCGGAGTCCTCCTCTGAGGAGGAGGAGGCGGAATTCCCCCCCGCACAGTTTAGAGTCTGGGACTGGCATCGGTGGATGGCGATATTTTGCGCCAGTCCTCCTTATCACTGGGAGACTGGGAAGTGGTAGGGAGAACCTGGACCGGTGAGGGGGAAGTTCCCTCGGAGGTGGGGTAGGAGGCCTCTTCCAGGGTACCTTATTCTGCATGAACTCCCACCAAGCCATGAATAAGGCGGTGTATTCCAAAGGTGGTATTGGGGGAAGTGGCACCAGGTGGGTAGTTATGGGATTCCCTGGCATTTGTCCCAGAGTCTTTGCAGGGCTAGCCATCATCGGTCTAGAAGGGCCTGGTGTCGGTTCGGCAGGTGTCAGTTGCAGCTGTCCCAAAGGAGCGACCAGTGCCGGCTGGGGCTTAGTCGATGACAGTGAAGGCATCACCAGGGTCGATGCTAGTGTGGCTGGCGGTGACTGAGGAGAAGGGGGCTGATGCCAGTCATGCAAAGCAGCCAGTGCAGATGTAGCTCATGTGAGAGGAGGAAGCCCTGGGGAGAGACAGGCATCGCCCGTGAGGGAGAGGCAAGCGCATGCTTCTGGTGTCGCTTAGAGATGTCAGTCCCTGAACACGGGACCGATGTAGGCAAACGCCAACACAGGAGGGGCAGTGGGCCAAGACCCACTGTCCGAAGAGCTGATCAAGCCTTCTGGCTGAGAACCTGCTGGGAAAAGGGGCCTGAACTTCAGGGGCTTTAGGGCTGGGGACTATGTCCAAAGCCCAGAAGAACCTTAGCCCGAAATAGTGATGAGAGCAGGAGGCAAAGACACCGGCAGCCCAAGCGAGTGAGGGCTGCCAGTGAAGGAGGGGCTGACCTCTCACGAGAGGAAGATCCAGAAGCAGTCGCCGACTTGTGCGGTGAACTGTAACAGAAAGCCGACCGGTGCCGATCCCTGTCCTTGTCCTGGTACTTGTGCTTCCAGCTCGACTCCTTCTCTTTGTGGGAAGAAGAAGCTGAAGCCCTGGGGATGGGGAGGAAGAAGAGCTTTTGCCCTGGAGCTCCTTCTCCATTGTCACTAACCTTTGCTGCAGAAGGAAAGCCTGAAGGGTCTTCGAGTAGCATCTCCGTGTAGCCTGGTTAAACTCCTGACAGTGCTGGCAGGCCTCTGTGTCATGGTTGGGACCTAGGGAGAGCAGGCACGAGGAATGGCCGTCCTTAGCGGGAGTCTGCTTGCCGCAGGTACACTTCACTCTCCAGTCAGAAGATGTTACTGGGGAAGAAGACATACAGGAACTTGAAGAAAAAGAAAGAAAGATGTTAAATCTCTGAAGAAAATAAATCGCAGTCAAAACACAATGAAAATGGTGCTTGACTAGAAGCAGGAGTCTGTGGAGGCCAGATCTACGCGGCTCGATGGTGGGAAAAAAACTGCCCCTTTATACCATAGGTTGGACATCAGCGTGCCGACATTGGGGGCGGTCTCCAGCTGAATACTGCTAGCTAGAAGTTTTCCGTGTGGTCCTAGCGCGTGGTGGCTCAGTCCTTACAGTTACCGCCTGCTGCAGGAGCCCCCTAAGAAGTAAGAATAAAAGTTACTGTCAGGTGCACAGGCTGCAGAAATGGGAGAATAAGGCCCGTTTGAAATATTGCAGGTTTCTGAATTTTTTTATATTTTCAGGGAACGAATTCCCGCTAGTGGGAATAGTAAAATCAAAAGCCCTTTAACATTGCTTTCTAAGTTCTTGGAACACTGAGGATATCCTTGACTTGTGATCTTAGGTGATACATCTGGACTGTCTTGGTTAACAGGCTGCATAGGTAAACATAGTAGGATTCATGTACACATTTATAGGCAGAAGACCTATTTGAGCTTTTGTAGCTGGAGGAAAACCATCCTGTGACTAAAATGAAATCATAATGCTTCACACGGAATGTTGTGGTTCTAAAAGTTTGTGACAAATGCACCTGAAAAGTAAAAATAAGGCAGCACAAGACCACCTGGGGGACCAGGATTCACATGTGAGGCCTGGAATTCCATGCTGGGGCTAGTGCAGATGAGGTACTTAGCTCTCAGGAATGGGAGGGAGAAAGGGAGTCCCCCCTCCCCCCACTGGCCAACCAAGGAACTGCTATGACATTATCCAACTAGGGACAAATGACCTGGCTGAGAATGGGATTAGAGCAGTGCAGCAGGAGTTTGTGGAGTTGGGAAGGGGCCTTAGACAAGTAGCACACACGGTAACTTTCTCGGAAGTGCTACCTGTCTATTGCATGGATGAGGCTAGGGTAATCCGCACCATGGGATTCAATGACTGGTTGAAAAACTGGTGCAGAGCTCAGGGATTTGGCTTCATTGGGGACTGGGGCTTCACCTGGAGGGATGCAGGCCCATACTGGCACGATGGTCTGCATCTATCCTGGAGGGGAACCAGGATCCTAGGTGATAAGTTTAAATGCTTCATTGGCAAGCATTTAAACTAACCAAGGGGGAAGGCACTGTACGGAGGGAAATCCTAGCCCCCCCACCAAAAAAAAAATCAGGGTAGTTAGTGAGGTAAACACCAAGATAGAGAAGTCAATAGGGAGAAGGGCGGGGTAAACAGAGAAAAAGGCAGTAAGGATAGGGATGGGGCAAAAGAAATTAAGCCATAAAAAATGGAGGGTAATCAAAGTACCAATGCCCATAGTCTAGGTAACAAGTCCCGAAATGGTAGCTGTGATGGAAGAGGAATGCCTGGATATCATGGCAGTCACAGAAATATGGTACACAGAGAACCATGACTGGTATGTCAACATACCAGGGTACACAATCTACAGGAGAGACAGGGAGGGAAGAAGAGGAGGAGGAGCTCTCTATGTAAGGGAAGGGATCAATGCAACAGAACTAAAGGGTAAACAGGGAGGAGAGGAGAGAAGGCATTGTGGGTCACCCTGGAGACTAGAAATGGCACCTCAATCCGCACAGGGGGTTGTATACAGACCCCCATCTCAGGGGGAGGAAATGGACAAGGAAATGATAGACGGCATCCTTAGGATGGCAGATATTGCTGATGGGGGACCTGAATATGCCAGATGTTAACTGGAGCACCTTTGCTGCAGCCACATCCAAGAGCAGGGCCATTATTGATGCCCTACGGGGGGCATGCCTCAAACAGCTAGTTTTGGAACCCACGGAGGGAGCAATCTTAGACCTGGCACTCTCAAATGGGGACAGAGAGAGGATCTCCAATCTTGAAGTGGGTAGCCATCTGCGAACAAGCGACCACCAAACAGTGTGGTTCATGATAAACTTAGCTGTAGAGTCAAGCCATACGAAAGTGAAGGTACTGGACTTCAGGAGGGCTGATTTTGTCAAAATGGGAGAATGCCTCAGAAAAGCACTAGCAAACAGGCAAGAAGGGGGGTGGCGCAACAATGGGGAAACATCAAAACCGCCACCACAGAGGCAACAAGCCTTTGTGTGAAGCAAACAAACAAATCAAAACAAAAGGAAAAAACCACCATGGTTCTCAAAAGAAGTAGGGTGAAGTTCAGGGAGAAAAAGATAGCATTCAGGAAGTATAAGGAAACACATAAGGAGCAGGACAGAGAACTGTATCAGTTAAAGCAGAAGGAAGCGGGGAAGGCAGTCAGAATAGCAAAGGCCCAAACTGAGGATAAGATAGCCAATTTGGTTAAGAAGGGGGATAAAACCTTTTATAGGTACATTAGGGAGCAAAGAAAGACTCAGGCAGGGATACTGAGGCTGAATAAAGAGGAAGGTGGCCGGGCAGAGAGCAACAGTGAAAAAGCAGGGATATTGAACGAATACTTTTCAGTATTCACAATGGAAGAGCAGTGGGAGATACCTAATCCAGTCAATAGAAGCACTCTGGATAAGGGGGTTGATATTAGTCCTTTCACAGATGAAAGGGTTCTGAAAGAACTCTTAAAACTGAAGGTGGATAAAGCAATGGGGCCTGATGGGATTCACCCCAGAATTCTAAAAGAACTAAGGGAAGAACTGGTAATACCACTGACTACCTTTTTTAATAAAACATTGGGAGGATGGTGTGGTACCTGAGGACTGGATGAGGGCTGATGTGATTCCCCTTCACAAAAGTGGGAGCAAGACAGAGGCAGGAAACTACTAACCTGTCAGTCTGACCTCAGTGGTAGGGAAAATGATGGAATCACTTTTGAAGGAAAGAACAGTTGACTGCCAAGAGGCCAGTGGGGCACAGGACCCAAGGCAGCATTGACTCACAGCAGGAAGGTCATGTCAAACAAGTCTAATCGAGTTCTTTGACTGGGTGACCAAAGTAATAGACCAGGGAGGGGCTGTGGACGTGGCCTACCTAGACATTAGCAAGGCATTTGGCACAGTCCCACACAAAAGATTAATAAACAAATTAGCCAGCCTGGGAGTGGGTCCCAGGGTGGTAGCCTGGGTAAAACACTGGCTGGACAACAGGACACAGAGGGTAATAGTAAATTGAGTCCACAGTGAAGAAAGGGGGGTTACTAGTGGGGTACCGCAGGGTTCAGTACTGGGGCCAGTTCTTTTTAATGTCTGATAAAGGAGGGACTCTGTCTCCACCTCCCTGGGGAGCCGGAGGAATGTGGAAAAAGGCCGACTGGTAAAATGCAGACCAGGGGAAGACGGAATCCCCATGGGAATGCGAGCAGGGGAAATGGAAGTATAGGGAAAGGGTGGAAGGTTGTCCTGCTAAATGCCAGGAGCTTGGGCAATAAAATGCCTGAGCTCCAGGCGATGCTAACTGAGGGAGAGGTGGATGTGGCAGTGGTCACTGAGACCTGGGCCACCGCGAGAGGGCACGACTGGGACGAATCTGGAGGGTTGCACCATGTTCAGGAAGGACGGGGGAGGGAAGGGATGGAGGGGTAGTGTAATAGTCAAAACTGCACTGGCATAGGAGGAGGCGGAGGGAAGTGTGGAAGCGATTTGGGTCACCTTGATAATTGGTGGGGGGGGGGCAAGACAGTAAAAATAGGAGGGGTGTATAGATCCCCTCCGCTGGTGGAGGAGCTGGAGGAGAGTCTGGTGGCAGATGTTGGGAGACACTGCAATTTGGGCAGGGGAAGGGTGGCAGTGTTGGGGGACTTAAACATGCCAGGAATGGACTGGGAGATTATGACATCCTTGGTGGCCAGGGAACAGAGGTTGTTGGATGTCGTTCAGGACCCGTTCCTAACTCAGCAGGTGGGGGAAGCGACCAGGGAGGCGCAGATACTGGATGTGGTCCTGGCAGACAGTGACCAGATTGGGGACCTGGAGGCAAGGGACCCGTTGGCGGGGAGCGACCATGCCACGGTCTGGTTCTGCATGGCTCTAGGAGGGGTAGAAGGCTGCACAAAGACGGAGGTAACTGACTTCAGGGGGGGCGGATTTCAAAGAAATGGGAAGGATCCTTAAGGAGCATTTGGACGGGACTAGGCCAGACATGGACGCTGACAGTAGGTGGGAAATCATCAGGAGGAGGGTGCAGGATGCTACCAGCACCTGTGCAAGAGTAAGATGAAAATGTGGTAGAGCCCGGAAACCCTGCTGGTGGAGCAGGGAGGTTCAGGAGGTGGTGAGGGGAAAGAAGGCAGCCTATAGGCATTTCAAGTGCTCAAGGAGTGAAAGGGATCGAGGGGAGTACGAGCTGATGGCCAGAAGGGCCACTAGGGTGGTGAGAATGGCTAAGGCAAGGAAGGAGCATAACCTGAGCAGGGAAATTAGGAGAGGAACAAGGGGTTCTTTAGACACACTGGGGAAAAACGTAGGGTGAAGGTGCAGATTAGCAGGATTAAAACAGGGGAGGGATGGGCACAAAACCTGGGGGAGTAGGCTGAGGTACTGAATGAGTACTTAGCCTCAGTTTTCACCAAGGAAAATGGGGGGCTGCATCATACATGGGAGGAGACGGTGAAACTGAGGAGTGGGGGCCCTTACCGATCGGCAGGTCTTTGAAATTTGCCAACACCGGCTTGTAACACAACCCCCCCCCCCATTGGCACCAGTGCACACGACAAACTTTAGGCACTGACAAATGCTTGTTACAAGTGAAATGATTTTGACGGTTCCAGCTCAGTCTCCAGTGCCTCCTCACAGCCCAGTACAGGAGGTGGCATGTGTTTGCAGCATACCCAGGAGTGAAGCAGCATTGCCTGTTTAGTAATCAAGACTCTCCCAGTCAAGCCTAAAACACTATTGCTCTACCACAGTGGTTTTCAAGCCCTGGTAGCCATGAACAGGAGATCAGAGGAACCTGCAGGTAGCTGCACTGATACAGCAGAGCTCTAGTTTCCCTTTATTCAGTAAAACAGGGTCTGCAGCCTGCTCCATTAAAATGTTCCCCCCACATTTTTTTAAATATCATTGGAAACAGTAGCAGATATTTATTAATATTGTTCTAGTTTCAGTTTTTTTTGTATCCCCCCCCAAGCAACAAGGATTGCCATGACTGCATACTTCCTCCAGCTGGAGAACTGTGAGCTGCTTCCTTCACAGTTGATGTCATAGAATCTGAATCTGATCTGATGGCGAATAAGGACCGCTTGACCCACCTAGTCTGCCCATTTCCCTACCTACCTAACGGATAAGCTGCAGATCCTAGTTAACCAATAGCCTACTTACCCCCACCCCCCAGGAATTGCTTTATGTCTGTCCCATGCATTCTTGAATTCCCTACTGTTTATGACTCTAGACCTCCTCAGGAAGGCTGTTCCATGCATCTACAATCCTCTCTGTGAAGAAATACTTCCTCACATTACCTCTGAGCCATCCCCCCTCTATCTTCAAATTGTGCCCTCTTGTTCTTGCACATCTCCTTTTCTGAAAGATGCTACACTCTTGGGCTTTGTTGATTCCCTTGAGGTATTTGAAAGTTTCTATCATGTCCTCCCTCTCCCTCCTTTCCTCGAGGCTATACATCTTAAGCTCCTTTAGTCTTTCTTCATATGTCTTTTGGTGCAGACCCTGCATCATTTTGGTTGCCCTCCTCTGGACAGCCTCCACCCTGTCTATGTCTTTGCGGAGATGGGGTCTCCAGAACTGTACACAGTACTCCAGATGTGGTCTTACCAAGTGTCTGTACAGAGGGCCAACAACTTCCTGTTTTCTACTGGTGATGCCTCTCCCTATGTATCCCAGTATCCTCCAGCCCTCCTTACTGCCTTCTCACATTGCTGGCCCACCTTTAGGTTGTCTGATATGACTACCCCAGGTCCCTTTCCATTTTGTTGTCAGTATCTCACTCCCCCCCTACTGTGTACTCTTCCCCTGTGTTTTTGTTTCCCAGGTGCATTACTTTGCACTTCTTTGTGTTGAATCTAAGCTGCCATACATTTGACCATACCTCTAACCTTGCCAAGTCCCTTCACATCCTTTCCACCCCACCTTGTGCATCAACCCTGTTGCAGATCTTTGTGTCGTCTGCAAAGAGACATACTTTTCCTTCCTGTCCCTCTGCAGTGTCACACATACTAACATACTAAAATGCCAGCAGAATAGGCCTGTCTTTCGTGTCTGCTCGTTTGGTCAGCCCCCACCCTGGGAGCTGACCTTGCTGCCCCCCTCGCCCTCTCTGGCTTCTCCCTTCTCAGTCCCGAATATTCTCACTGTACTGGACTTTGCTTCCAGAACCCTTCTCTTGTACCTGTCCCACCCCCTCTTGAACCCCTCCACCGTTTCTGCCTCCACCAGCCCCCTGGGCAATGCATTCCATGGCTCCGACACCCTCTCAGTGAAGTAGCACCACCTCCTCTCTCCCCTGAACCTCCCCCCCCTCCAGCTTCCACACATGCCCTCTAGTTGCTCCCCCTCTTACTTCAGAGCACCCTGACTGCTCCTCCCCTGTTTACCCCCTTCATGTACCTGTAGACCTCTATCATGTCCCCCCGGTCCCTTCTTTTTTCCAATGTGTACATATTTAGCTCTTCGAGCCTCTCCCCATAGGTCCTGTCCCCCAAGCCCCAGATCATCTTGGTTGCCCTGCTGTGGACCCTCTCCAGGAGTTCAATGTCCCTCTTTAAGTGTGGCCTCCAAAACTGCACACAGTACTCTAGGTGCGGCCTCACCAAGCAGTTATACAGAGGGAGTATCACTTCCCTTCTTCGGGAGGTGATCCCCCTAGCGATGCATCTCAGCATCCTGTTGGCCTTGGACGCTGCCCTCCTACAGGTCTCCGAGCTGTTCATCTTGACAGCCACCACCACCACCCCCAGGTCCCTCTCAGTCATCTAGACTTATAGCATCCCCCCTCCCCCAGGTGTACACTTGGCCCGGGTTTCTGGCTCTCTGGTGCAGTACCTTGCATTTCCCTGCATTGAACCTCAGCTTCCACTTTCTAGACCACCTTTCTAGAGCCTCCAGGTCCCCCTGTAGGGCCACCATCCCCATCTCCCCCTCCACAAAGAGACTCATCTCACTCCTGATAACCTTCCTTATGTCAGAGACTTAGGCGTTGAACAGGAGGGGCCCAAGGACCGATCCCTGAGGGATCCCACTAATGACCCTCCTTGGGGATGAGACTAACCTGCCAGCCACGACCCTCTGGGTCCAGTCCTGGAGCCAATTGCCTATCCATCTGATCTTCTGGTTCCCCACCCCCATTTCACCCAGCTTATCCAACAGGCCTCTGTGAGGAACAGAGTCAAACGCCTTGCTGAAGTCAAGAAAGAGGACATTCACTGGTCTACCCAGGTCCAAGGCATTCGTAACCCAGTCATAGAACTCCACAAGGTTTGTCTGACACAATTTCCCCGGGATGAATCCATGCTGCCTATCATCCAGGCACCTCGAATTTTCCAGGTCCCCCCACCCCAAGCCTCTCCTTGACAATGCCCTCCATCTCCTTGCCCACCGATGTCAGGCTAACGAGCCTGTAGTTCCCTGCCACCTTCCTTGATCCCCCCCTTGTAGATAAGCACTATATGCGCCATCTTCCAGTCCTGGAGCACCCACCCTGTCCTCAGAGAGATGCTGAAAAGCTCTGCCAGGGGTTTTGCCAGGACATCCGTCAGTTCCTTCAGCACTCTGGGATGTAATTTATCCGGCCCCGGTGCTTTCTCCGTCTTAAGGGACCTGAGGGCTTCTCTCACTCTCTCTTCTCTCTGCCATGATTTCCACCTCAGTACCTCATCCCCCTGCTTTGCCCCTCCAGTGATGGACCCCTTCTCCCTAGACCCGCCGATCGGTAAGGGCCCCACTTCTGTTTCACCGCCTCCTCCCATGTATGATGCAGCCCCCATTTTCCTTGGTGAAACTGAGGCGGTACTCATTCAGTACCTCAGCCTACTCCCCAGGTTTTGTGCCCATCCCTCCCTGTTTTAATCCTGCTAATCTGCCCTTCACCCCACGTTTCCCCAGTGTGTCTAAAGAACCCCTTGTTCCGTCTCCTAATTTCCCTGCTCAGGTTATGCTCCTTCCTTGCCTTAGCCATTCTCACCACCCTAGTGGCCCTTCTGGCCATCAGCTCGTACTCCCCTCGATCCCTTTCACTCCTTGAGCACTTGAAATGCCTATAGGCCGCCTTCTTTCCCCTCACCACCTCCTGAACCTCCCTGCTCCACCAGCAGGGTTTCCGGGCTCTACCACATTTTCATCTTACTCTTGCACAGGTGCTGATAGCATCCTGCACCCTCCTCCTGATGATTTCCCACCTACTGTCAGCGTCCATGTCTGGCCTAGTCCCGCATAAATGCTCCTTAAGGATCCTTCCCATTTCTTTGAAATCCGCCCCCCCTGAAGTCAGTTACCTCCGTCTTTGTGCAGCCTTCTACCCCTCCTAGAGCCATGCAGAACCAGACCGTGGCATGGTCGCTCCCCGCCAACGGGTCCCTTGCCTCCAGGTCCCCAATCTGGTCACTGTCTGCCAGGACCACATCCAGTATCTGCGCCTCCCTGGTCGCTTCCCCCACCTGCTGAGTTAGGAACGGGTCCTGAACGACATCCAACAACCTCTGTTCCCTGGCCACCAAGGATGTCATAATCTCCCAGTCCATTCCTGGCATGTTTAAGTCCCCCAACACCGCCACCCTTCCCCTGCCCAAATTGCAGTGTCTCCCAACATCTGCCACCAGACTCTCCTCCAGCTCCTCCACCAGCGCAGGGAATCTATACACCACTCCTATTTTTACTGTCTTGTCCCCCCAATTATCAAGGTGACCCAAATCGCTTCCACACTTCCCTCCGCCTCCTCCTATGCCAGTGCAGTTTTTGACTATTACTGCCACCGCCCCTTCCCCTCCGTCCTTCCTGAACATGGTGCAACCTCCAGGTTTAGGTCCCAGTCGTGCCCTGCGGTGGCCCAGGTCTCAGTGACCACTGCCACATCCACCTCTCCCTCAGTTAGCATCGCCTGGAGCTCAGGCATTTTATTGCCCAAGCTCCTGGCATTTAGCAGGACAACCTTCCACCCTTTCCCTATATTTCCATTTCCCCTGCTCGCATTCCCATGGGGATTCCGTCTTCCCCTGGTCTGCATTTTACCAGTCGGCCTTTTTCCACATTCCTCCGGCTCCCCAGGGAGGTGGAGACAGAGTCCCTCCTTTATCAGACATTAAAAGAACTGGCCCCAGTACTGAACCCCTCGGTACCCCACTAGTAACCCCCTTTCTTCACTGTGGACTCAATTTACTATTACCCTCTGTGTCCTGTTGTCCAGCCAGTGTTTTACCCAGGCTACCACCCTGGGACCCACTCCCAGGCTGGCTAATTTGTTTATTAATCTTTTGTGTGGGACTGTGCCAAATGCCTTGCTAATGTCTAGGTAGGCCACGTCCACAGCCCCTCCCTGGTCTACTACTTTGGTCACCCAGTCAAAGAACTCGATTAGACTTGTTTGACATGACCTTCCTGCTGTGAGTCAATGCTGCGTTGGGTCCTGTGCCCCACTGGCCTCTTGGCAGTCAACTGTTCTTGCGAGTACACACCATTATGGCTGGACTTGTATTGGATTTTGGAAAAGTGACGGGCTAATTTCAAATCGTAACAAGTTCATCAGAAAGCTCTGAGTTTCGTACTAAGCTATACAGCTAAGAGGGTAAGTGCATTATACCTGAAGTGCACCAAATGGATATTTTACAATTGAATTTACTGAAAGTGTTTTGGTTTTCATAAGCCCTTCATCTAAATGTAGCTATTTTGGCAATTTCAGAATTACTAAAGGCATATACAACTTCAGAGCGACGCTTGTTCAGCTTCCTAAGGTATGCTGGTTATGTGGTGCTTAAAGTCTTATGACCTATGTTACATTCAGGCACGACTGCAGTTTTCAGTGTTTCATTGTAGTATTTTGACATTTTTGTCAGGAAGAAGATTAGATTTGAAGTGTTAAGCACTTAAATATATAGCGACTCGTTTCTCAGGTAGATATATGCACTAAAAGATTTTTTCATTAATTGAAAATATAGTAATTGTCAAGATTTATAATAGATTATTTGTTTGTTTCTAATTAGATACTACTGAAGCCCCGTGATCAAGCTCATAGGAGCGAAACGTAGGGGTGATTTTAAATAAAGAGAACGCATTACAAGCAACAGCAGACTCCGGATTTTCTTGTTTTTGTAGGGCTTTACACATCAAAGGACTGAGCCGCGCCACTATTGGTGTGACTCTGTCCTTTGAAAAGTTGGCCAATTCCGTCCCAAACACAGAAAATGAGTCATCACCGGCCTGCTGACTCACTGGCCTGCCACTTGGAACTGAGCTCTCCATTGGTTGCACCCCCTCACACCCCTGTATAGCACCTCTCATGTCAATGAGTTTGTCTGCGCCTGCGCGCACAACAAACTCAAAAATGAGGTGCTTTCAAACTCTGGCCTCTGTAGAGAGATAGGCAGGACAAGAGGCCACACGGCATAAGTTGTACCCCAAAGAAAAAAAAAATAAAAATTCAGCCAAACCCCACAAATTTATTTCTCTAAATCTTCATCAACTTTTATATATTTAAATAACTTCAGGCTTCAACCATGGTTTAATAAAACCCAACATTTGACCCTGTACATAGGGCTTCCACAGGGAGAACATGACTCGCCTGTTTTGTCAAACGACATACACGTTCAGTATACTGTACATGTCTTTCACCATAACACACTGGGATACAATGTGCTAATACGGTATTTAAAAAAATTCTGCTGCTCATAATATTAAAAATCAACTGTTAACCAGTTCCCCACATTGTGGACAGAACACTGATGCTTGCTTTTACACATCCTTATTCTTGTGAATACAACCTTTTTCCTTTACATAAGAACTCTGTTCCTCATAACACCTTAAAGATGTATATTGAGAATTATTTAAAGTCACACTAACAGCATTTGAACCATTTCCCAATCCCAATCAAAAGCTGACGGCACAAAGTGATTGTCTGCCACATATCAGTGAAGTCACACCTTTCCTTTTAAAAGCATACAAACTCATAGCAACTGCTTTCCTTCTTAATACATGCACAGACCATCTTAGTGAGTATCCCAGTGTGCCACCTCAAAAAATGTATGCCCGGTTCGGCCCGTTGGCACAGCGGACAGCACCCGGACAGCTCTAACCTCCTTAACCCAGTACAGTCTGGATTTCATCCATGCCTTAGCACTGTTTGTGCACTTGCCAAGATTTCCAATGACTGGCAAAATGCACTGGATCCAAAAAATCATGTGTGTGCTTTGTTCCTTGACTTGAGCAAAGCTTTCGACACGGTGGATCACGATCTGCTCCTGGTCACTCTCAGACACATAGGATTAGACAACACAGTTTTGAAATTGTTTTAAACTACCTTACAGGATGGCAACAGCAGATAAAGGCATATGGGGACCTTTCCCCTGTGAAAAATATTTTAAGAGGCATGCCTCAATGGTCTATTTTAGGCACTGTACTATTTGCCTTATATATTAACAACATCGATTCAAGTATTAAATCAGCAAACTTACATTTGTTTGTAGATGACACCATTCTTTATGTTAACAGACCCACCCCAGAATTTGCCTGCAGGGACCTCCAGCTTGAATTCAACCTCCTGCAGAAGAATCTCTTACACCTAAAGTTACTTCTAAATGCAAAAAAAAAAAAACAAGGCTATACTCCTCTCTCCCTCTTTCTATGCGCCTAAACCAAGCTCTGTTGGTTTTGTCCCTCGCATAACCACTCTGCTGGGTGAGTCCCTGGAATTCATGGAGAAATTTAAATATCTTGGTGTATGGATTGACTTTGCTTTAATTTTTTCAGTTCTTCTTCAGCGTGGTTGACGAAAGATAAGAAGAACTCCTGTAAAAATTAAAGCAGAGACTAGGCCTCTTCTTTAGGATTAAGCATCTACTAACCCAAGAATCAAAAATTGAGTTAGTCCAATCTACCTTTATGCCACTATTGGACTATGCTGACTTCCTTTATGGCCAAGACTCAAGAACAGCTTGGTTAAAACTAGATACAGTTTATCACAGAGCTCTTAGATTTATTACTGCTGTGCCGTACTCCACTCACACTGCACTCTCTATGAATTAGTAGGCTGAAACTCAGTTTTAGACGTCAAAGAAATGCTGCCTTCTGGACATACAGAGCAATTATTAACAAACTCCTTCATTACATTTCGGACTGCCTGCCTCTACGTGTTGTGGGTTGTTACCCCTTGAGTAATTACTCCTGTATTTTGCTTATCGTACCTAAGATCAGAGCTCACTATGGTAGACCTGCAATAAGCCACGCCCTCCCTGTTCTCTGGAACAATATACAAACAACTTTGAAACCTGCTATCCCTGTGAAGCTGTCCTCCTTCAAAATCCTATTTGGACGCACTTTCAAGGAGACGTAATTGCCACCGCTGATGACCTTCTGTCTAGGCATATCTTTTCTGCCTTCACCCTTACTTTGCTGCACCATTCATGGGTTATAAAGTCCCTGTCCTTATCCACCCCCCTCTGGCTACTATACCCTAATGCTACTCCTTCCTTCCCTAGTACATTACCCCCTCACCCTATTTTAGTCACATTCTACATATGTGTATGGTTACTGTTGTTCTAAATGCAAAAAAAAAAAAACAAGGCTATACTCCTTATTTTGCATTTTTTTGTTCTGTCTTGACGCAACTCTGTCACTATAAAACTGCGTTGTATTCTTGACCTACCCAGGTCCACCTTGTAAATTAGTTCTCTTGATGGTGTTTCGCCTGGTAAAATAAAGATTGATTGATTGACTTCTGGGACTCCCTACAGAACCTCATGGGGAAAGGTGACAAAACCTCTCTTGTGATGCTCAGCACAAATAGTATTGTCATGCTTGACCCTACTGAGATTGCCAATGCCTTTCACAATGCATTCACTAACATCAGTGCCATACTCCCTCACAGCAGCGAACTCACCCTCCGGATGCCTACTGCTCCTACCAACTCACCTGCTGTCGCTGAATGCAATCACCTCCCTAAGTACTACTTCCACACTATCACTATCAAGGACATCATTCAAGTACGTCAAGGGAGTACTGACTAAAACCAAATTGGGGGGCAGGAATACCACATATATGAAACTAGTTGCCCTAGCTCTGGATGAGCTAGCCCTCTCACTAACCAAGGTGTTTAACATCTCCCTCAGATTCTCCAAATTCTCTCAACTATGGAAATCTGCCCTCGTAACCCCTGTGCACAAAAGCAGGGACCGCACACTAGTCTCAAATTACATGCCAATATCAATCCTCTCACCTCTGATAAAAGCTCCAGAGAGACTGATTTCTGACCAACTAGTATCTTACCTTAGCCAACACAACCTCCTTTGTACCTAGCAGCATGGGTTTCGCAAGCTACACAGCACCGCCACGGCCCTTGCTGAATACACCAACTTTCTCCATGAGACCCTGGACAAAGGCCACCTGGTTGGGTCTGTCTTTATAGACTAACCAAAGCCTCTGACTTGGTAAATCACACACTTCTACTATCTAAACACCACACTCTAGGCCTCTCAGCGGACACTGTCAAATGGTTTAGCTGCTATCTGACTGGCAGATCACAGCAAGTCAGGATCAATGGAGTATACTCTGATTCCAGACCTGTCACTATAGGGGTATGTCAAGGATTTGTACTGGGACCCCTCCTCTTCAGTCTCTCCATCAACACCCTCCCCCTAGCCTTTCCTAACTCAAGGGTGCTACTCTAAGCAGATGACGCGGTCATCAGCACAAGTGGCCCCAGTCATGAGGCTCTCACCCTTGACCTGCAGCCCAGCTTTGCCTTCCGGGAAGAGTGGTTCCTGCAAAATAAGCTAGTTCTAAATTACAAAAAGACAAAGACTATGCTTTTCTCCAGCCTGCAGAGGAGAAACAAGACTGCCCCACTCATCATTCTCAACTCAAACGGTGTTGCTTTATATGTGGTCGAGACTTTAAAATACCTACTTATCACAACAGATCAGTCACTCCCCTTTGCTCCCCATGTTGATCAATTAGTTTGCAATATCAACCAAAAAAGTACAGTTACGTAAAAACTTACCTTAACAGTACATCTTCGAGAGAGGCTCTTGCAGTAGGTAATTACATATAGGATTGAAGCCATCAGGTACCAGGACACCATGGAAAAATTTCTAGCTAGCAGTCTCTGGCGGGGGACTGCCCCCACGTCAGGTGACCAACGTCAAGCGACGTCAGTAAAAAGGGGCGGTCCCCTACGCCCGCCTTCCAGTTCTTTCCCACAAAAGGCCAAAAAGGCAAGACGAGAGAGAAGTGGATATTTCCCTTCCTGGAAAAGGAGCTGAAAAAGCTAAGGGTGATGAAGGGCGGGAAGGCATTACCTACTGCAAGAGCCTCTCTCGAAGATCTACTGTTACGGTAAGTTCTTATGTAACTGTACTGTCTTACTTCGAGAGGGCTCTTGCAGCAGGTAATTACATATAGGACCGAGTCCCAAGCAGTCTGGAACAAAGGAAAACACTCGGGAGGAGGAGAACTACCAACTAATAAACCTCAGACTGTAAGGGTCTAATAAAGAAGACCTTGCAGAACAGCCAGCCTAAAGCCTGCTCTACGGTGAGAGGCAATGTTCAAACTGTAGTGGTTTGTAAACGTATGGACCGAAGTCCAAGTTGCGGCTGCGCAGATGTCTGCCGCCGACACATTCTTGAAACAAGCAGCAGAGGCAGCTACTCCTCTAGTGGAGTGGCCTCTGACTTGACCCGGCAGGGTCTTGTGGTACTTGTCATAACAGAAAGTGATACAGTGAGCCAACCACTTAGACAGACATCGCTTAGAAATGGCACAGCCCTCTCTTTTGTGAGCAGAAGAGACAAAGAGCTGATCCAACTTCCTGAGATCCCAAGTCCTAGTAGTATAGTATCTCAGGATCCTGTGAACATCCAAAGTATGCAAGAGGTATTCCCCTTGATTGGAGTGTTGAGTAAAGAAAGCAGGCAGCTCAATGGATTGTTTCAGAATAGATTCCACTACCACCATAAGGAGAAACTTAGGGTTGGTGTGCAGAGCCGCACGCTCCTTGTGGAAAATCAAATAAGGGATTTTGCACATCAAGGCCTGAAGCTCGGAAATTCATTGAGCTGAAGTAATGGCCACCAAGAAGACAGTCTTCCAAGACAGGAACTTGAGGTTTGCTGTAGCTGCCGGTTCAAAGGGAGGCAGAGTAAGCTTCTCAAGAACAAAGTTCAAATCCTTGTAATTGTAATTGTTATTGATATTCTTTTTTCTTTTATGTTTTTGTATTGATGTTTGTTGTTTGACTGTATTTATTATGTTGAGTGTTGACCTGTATTTTGTATTTTTGTAAAGGTTACCATTGCGAATGAGTTTCTACTCAACTGGTTTTTACCTTGAATAAACAAACAAACAAAATCCCAAGGTGGCGCAGGAACACGGATGGGGGTTCTTAAATGAAGAGCATCTCTGAGGAAGGTCTTAGAGACTTCCAACTGCACAAAAGTCCTGTCGCCAAACCGGATGTGGTAGGCCGAAATGGCCGACATATGGACCTTCACAGACGAATGACTGAGACCCAGGTCAAAGAGGTGACGCATGTAGTCCAAGACTCTCTCAACTGGACAAGAGAAGGGCTCCAAGTCCTTCGAAGCGGCCCATATCGAGAAACGCTTCCACTTCATAGCGTAGGTGGCTCTGTTGGAAGGCTTTCTGGCCTCCACCAAAATGTCTGCGACGAGTGAAGAAACTCTGAAATGGGCTTGGACTATGTCTGCAGGAGCCATGCATGCAACTGAAGTGATTTAAGACCTGGATGGACCAGGGTCCCCTGATCCTGGGTCAGCAAATGCTGTGACAGAGGAAGAGGAAGCGGAGGTTCCTCCGAAAACTGCTGCAGAAGAGAGAACCAAACTTGCCTGGGCAAGAATGGAGCAATGAGTATCTCTCGAGCTCCTTCTGACTGAAGTTTGTGTAAGACCCTCAAGATTAAGGGAATCGAAGGGAAGACATAGACAAATCTGTCCTTCCAATCGAGAGATAGAGCGTCCCACCAAAAAATGCCTCGCCCTGCAGCAAGCGAGCAAAAGGCGGGAAGTTTTGCGTTTAGAAGAGACGTGAACAGATCTAACTGAGAAGTTTTCCAACACAGAAAGACTTTGTCTAGAACCTCCTGATCCAGCTCCCATTCATGGGCATCAGCTGACGATCGACTGAAGTGGTCAGCCAGCATACTGTCTACTCCCGGAGCGTGCACTGCCACCAGGTGAAGATTGTGCTGAGCTGCCCAGCCCCAAACTCTCACTGCTTCTCTGCACAGAGGGTAGGAGCGAGTTCCTCCCTGTTTGTTGATGTACCAGACTACGCACATGTTGTCCGTCTGGATTGCTAGATGACTGGGAAGAATACAGGAGTAGAGAGCTTGAAGAGTGTATAGAATGGCTCTGAGCTCAAGCACACTGATGTGTAGAGTGCGCTCGAGACTGGACCAGGAGCCCTGAGTCCTGTGAGGTCCCAGGTGGGCTCCCCAGCCATCTCCTAAGGCATCTGTCGTCAACATTTGAGAGGGGGGTTCCAGGCAGAACAGAACTCCCCGGCAAAGGTTCTCCTGCACCATCCACCAATGTAAGTCTCGGATCATGGGGTCGGAGACCAGAACCTCCTGGTCAAAGTCATCCAAAGTCTGGTCCCATTGAGACCAAAGCGTCCATTGAGAGATTCTCATATGGAGGCAAGCGCGAGGGACTGTCGGAATTGCAGCCGCCATGAGCCCAAGGAGGCGAAGGACTGACCAGGCGCTGACCGTTCTGTGGTTGGACAACAGACTTGATTGCGCCTGAAGGCTGTCCGGCGGCAGAAAGGCTTTGCCGATGGTCGTGTCCAGGATCGCCCCCAATGAACTGAAGTCTTTGACCAGGGACCAGATGGGACTTGGCCTGGTTGATGGTGATACCCAGGCTGGTGAAAACCTGCTGGGTAAGGAAAAGGGAGTGCTGGAGTTCCTCCCTGGACGAGGCCGCCAGGAACCAATTGTTCAGGTACGGGAAAACCAGTACCCTTTGGATACGCAGGTGGGCCGCTACCACTGAAAGACATTTGGTGAACACTCGGGGGGCCGAGGAAAGACCAAATGGGAGGGCCCTGAATTGGTAGTGGCCCCCCTGAAAAGAAAACTGGAGGAATTTGTGGTGGGAAGGGCAGATGGGGATGTGCAGGTAGGCATCATGCATATCCAAAGCACATAGCCACAGTCCTGGCCGAAGGAGTGGCAGAAGGCTCTGCAGGGAGAGCATTCTTAAGCGCTTGTACTCCACGAACATGTTCAGGGAGATGAGGTCTAAAATAGGCCTCAAATCTCCCATTTTCTTTGGAACTAGGAAGAAATGGGAATAGTACCTAGTCCCCCAAAGGTGAGTGGGGACTGGTTCTATCGCGGCCTTCAAGAAAAGGGAGGATATTTCTTCCTGGACCAGAGGATGATGCTGCGGGGAGTAAGATGACTTGGGGGGTGGTTTTCTTGGTGGTTTCTGAAGAAACCAGATTGAGTGTCCTTCTGCTATCAGCTGGAGCACCCAAGCATCTGATGTAATCCTCTCCAGCCTGGCAGATGAAGGGAGAACCTCCCTCCTACCGGTTCCTCTGGAGAGTCCAGAGGCTGTGGGAGAGGAAAGGAGTCAGGAGGTGCGAGGCAGCGTGGCGGCCGCGGCTCCAGCAGCTTTTTTGAGCGGCGGAGACTTGACTGCCGTAGGGGCCCGACGCTTATTGGCCCGCTTGCCTGGAGGTTTCGCTTTGGTCGAGAACGCCCGCGGTAAAGGGCGACGCTGTCCCTGAGGGGGCTTGTACAAAGAGTCAACAGACTTAAGTGCAGTGCCCTTCTCTTGCAGGTCGGTGATGATGTCCTTGACATCTCCACCGAACAGCACCGAAACCCTGAAGGGCACATCCTGAATAGCGGATTGCACTTCAGGGACCAATCCTGACACCCGGAGCCAGGCGTGACGCCGAAGGCCCACAGCGAAAGCCGAACTCCTACCAGCAGTGTGCACTGCATCGTACTTGGCACGTAGCATGTGCCGACTGGCCGAACAAGCAGATCGGACAAGATCAGCCACTTCCTGCTTGGTTTGAGATTCAGGAAGGGAGTCCAATTTGGATTCCACCTGACGAAGGATAGCTTTCTGGTAATCCCCCATATGAGCGACGTAATTCAGGGCCCTGATTCCCAGTGTGGAAGAAGTGTCCAGAAGATGGAATTCCTTGTCTGGTGGAGATGAGCTAAGGTGTTTTGGGTTAGCTGACCGGCCGTGGAGCGGTGCTAATCACAACAGAATCGGCCTTCGGGTGCGTATTTAATGAATCCACACCCTCGGGAGTCTGGTATAGCCTATCCGCCTTCCTCGGAAGGGGGGCTACCACGGACAGTTGTTTCCAAATAATGGAAACAAGGTCTACGTGAGGCTTGATCCAGGGTGGAATCAAAGTTGGAGCTGTTTTGGGCAGATTCAAATAGGCAGCGAGTTTCTTCCGCTGTGGATCTGGCTCCAAAGATTGCCACTGGTGGACATCATGGATCTTTCTCAGCAGCTCCAGAAAGGAAGGATCTTCCGGAGGAGACTTCAGAGGAGTCCTTGTCCTGGGACGGTCTGGAGAGCGAGGCTCGCTGTCAGGATTGGAGCACCCCCCGGAATCTGAGTCAGAGGTCTCTGAAGAATGAGAAGAAGAAGACTCCATCCTGTGTGGGGGAGGAATGGACCCCTTGGGCAGCCCTCAGGGAAGCAAGTCACCCCGGCCCTGGCACCTGAGGGTTCACCTCTGGTGTCTGGCGGGGGGAGAGGGAATCTCTCATCTCCGGTGAAGGGGATCCGGTACTGGGACCCTCGTCGGTAGACAGCTCTCCACCTCCCTGGTGAGTTGAGCCTTGGCCTTAGCCCACCAGGCAGCCAGAGTCTCCTTCAAATCCACTGGTGGCTGAGGGGCTGGTGGAGGAGGAGGAGGAGGAGGGGGTACGGATACTGGGGGCATCCGTAGGGCTAATATCCGTAGCCCAACGGCGGGAAGCCCGGCATCGGGTACTGTAGCATCGGATAGGCCAGCATCGGGTACTGCGGCGCAGGATACTGTGGTCCCGAGTAGGACGGCATCGGATAAGACAGGGTTGGATATCTGGGAACCAGGGGCTCTGTCGGTGCAGAAGGCCCTGGAAGAGGCCCAGCAGGCGGGCCCAGAACAGGGGGCCCCACGGGTGTCAGGTCCGGCGTTTGGATGGCGTCCAGTAACAGGATGTCGCTCGTCGTCAGATAGGCTGGCGCCGGAGCCGGCGTCCGAGGGTCCGGCATCAGGGGATCCGGTCCTGGAAGGGGAACACCTGATGGCAGCGTACCGATGTCCACTGCGTTGCCCGGGGAAGGAGGTCTAAAATCCCCGGGGTCCAACAGCGGAGATGATGGGGCCTCGGAATGCAGTGGCAAGCCGGGAACAGCAGACTGATCAGAGGGGTCTGGCGTCTGCTCTTTTGCCGTGCGATCGGAGGGGCCGACGACCTTCTTACCGGCGGGATCCGGGCGGGCGTCAGAGGAGCCGGCGTTCCGACTTATCGGAACCTGCACCCGACGAAGGCCGCGATGGAGGGGCAGCCTTGGCAGGCGGCTTAGGGGCTGAGCGCGCCCCCGAAGGGGTCGATGGACTTATCAGCCTTGTCCATGTGGGCATTGGTGGCACAGACGTCCGACTTACCAGACCCGCTTAACCCGGAGGGCCGCAAGACATCGGCCTTCCCAGGAGCGGTCGCCTCCTTTTTCCCGGAGACTCCCGAGAAGCCCTAGCGCCAGCCCGACGGGAGGGGCGATGCCACCTTGGAAGCCTCCAAGATGACCATCAAGGATCGGTCCCCTGAGCAGGACGTTACCTGCAGAACGGCGACTCCAGCCGAAGTCACAGTAGCCGTGGAAGTGGAGTCCCGGTCCCTGTGCTTCTCCTTTTTTCTTACAGTGACCTTCAGGTGAAGCGGAGGCCTGCCTTAGCTTCTTCAGCTCCTTCTCCATAGAGGCCATCTTCTTCTTTAAAATATGGGCCTCCAGAGACTGCTGCCTCCGTTTATGGGTGGCGGCGTTGAATTTCAGGCAGTGCTGGCACTTCTCCACGGGGTGATCTGGGCCTAGGCAGAGAAGGCACAGGAAATGACCGTCCTTATGTGGGAGCTATGCGCTGCATGGGTCACACTTGTTCTTATGTGAATCAGATGGTGTAGGGGACGACATACACAATGTTTTATGAAGAATAAATCGAAAAAATGAAGAAAAAAATTTGGTTAGAAAGACCAACGATTGACTGACGAGCAGAGGAACTTAACCATGAGGTGCTATGGCAAGCAGACGGCAGGAAAGAACTGGAAGGTGGGCGTGGGGGACCGCCCCTTTATACTGACGCCGCTTGACGTCGGTCACCTGATGTGGGGGCGGTCCCCCGCCAGAGACTGCTAGCTAGAAATGTTTCTGTGGGGTCCTGGCACCCAACGGCTTCAGTCCTATATGTAATTACCTACTGCAAGAGCCAACTCGAAGTAAGATCTGGGGGCTCTCTACAGGCTGAGGTATAACCTCACCACCATGGCCAAAACAGCGACAGTCACCAGCTCATCCTCCCCATGATTGACCACGGCATCATGGTCTAAGGGGCTGCCACAGAAACAGTACTAAACAGGGTCAGGCTGGTACTGAATAAAGCCTGCCGTTTTGTCACTAGGGCAGACAGAACCACCCATTCTGGCACTCTTTACGCACTCACAAATTGGCTCCTCCATCGCAACATAGTTAAATATCAGACCTGCATGCTAGGAGCAAAAGAACTGTTGGGCCTCACCTTCCCTGGGGTTCAAACACTCCTAGTCTCTGCACGTAGTCCTCATGCTACGAGGAGCTCGACCCACAGCTACCTATCAGTTCCCTACTACAAAACAAGTCTGGTCAAGCACACACCTGCTGCCAGAGCCCTGTAATGGCTAAATGAATTGGCTGTGCCACTCCCGAGCCCCTCCAAGATTGAACACTTCAAATAGGAACTTCTGAAGGCTCTCTCACCTGGTACCTGCTGTAACTGCCCCACGCAATCTCAACCCCCATCTTACCTGACAGGCACACCACTCTCACCTCACACAAACCTACCTACTTAACCTAATTCACCAAAGCAGGTTTGATGGTGTCTAGTTCCAGCCATGCTGCTGTCCCATTGCTGATACTATGTTCTTACTGACTATGATTCCCTAATGTCTGACAGTGCCATAAAAGGCTGCTAAATTTGTACTAGTGCACTGCCCTGCTCCTGTGTTTTATCCTGGCTGCTCTGATGATGCTTACACTGGTTGCCATCTCAGAAATGATTGTTACCTATTATAATCTTCTGTATTATGTTCCAAAGGCTTTTGTAGAGATTCAGATTATGACAAGGAACCTTTGCAAATGAGCATGTCTGCTCAAAGGTATGCATCTGATTGCTTAAAGAAATAATAAATAAATAAATAAAATAAAAAAAATCTTTGAGGTATTATGAGGAACGGATTTCTTAAGTAAAGGAAAAAGAAGTTGTGTTCACAAGAATAAGGATGTATAAAAGCAAGCATCACCGTTCTGTCCACAATGTGGGGAACTGGTGACAGCTCATTTTTAATATAATGAGCAGCAGAATGTTTTAAATACCTTATTAACACACTGTATCCCAGTGTGTTATGATGAAAGACATAAATACTGAACTTGTTGTATATGTCTTTTGACAAAAGAGGTGGGTCATGTTCTTCCTGAGGAAGTCCTACGTACAGGGGAAATGGTGGGTTTTACTAGAGCATGGTTTAAGCGTGAAGTTATTTAAAAATAAAAGCTGATGAAGATTTGGAGAAATACATTTTTGGAGTTCAGCTGATTTTTTTCTTTGCTGAGGTGGAACTTAACTGAGCCACCGTCAGCCACAGAACTAATATAATGGGTGTGTACCTTTACTGAGGGGACACAGGGAAAACTCCTGTTGGGCATGCATCACAAGCCAGTCTTTTAACACTTAGCTCAAGTCTTATCTCCTCTAGGTACTAAATGTTTGTAACTCCTAGCCCCAGCCTTCACTGTGGAATTTGTTCACCCACATAGCAGTTTCCACGGACTGTGCTAGTCCTGGCCTGCTGAAACTCAGGTCTTGGAAAGGGAACATGAGAGAACGGGATTTGTTTTTAAACTGTATCTTTCATACAAACTGTATCCAAAAGTGATGTACAGTCTGGGGGATGTTGCTTCTATGAGGCAAAGAGGGGGATTCAAAGGCACAGAGATGGATGAAAGAGAGAGAAAGAAAGAGATAAAACGAATGAGAATGAAAACAGCAGGGTTAAACACAAGGAGGTTATGTGATTTGCTCAGGGTTATTCATTTACTAGGAGTAAAAAATAGTATGGCCCCATGTGGTCTATGGGCCTGGCTTGGCATTTTCTAGCAGTTACTGTTCGCTGTTTATGATAGCAACTGGATGGGCTCTGGTGTGGTGACACTCCCTATCCACAGGCCTGGTCTGAGTTTCCTGTGGGGTAGCAGAGGCCTGGTGAAGAGGTGACTCCTTGGAATACATCTTCAAGTCTGGGGTCTATGTAGCTGACTTTCTCCAGGTACTTGAGTAGTAGCTCCTCAGAGGTGGTTTCGCTTTGTAGGGGGGCCAGTTTGTTTATGGAGTATTCATTCCCAGATGCAGTCTTTCTGTGTGAGAGCAGGGGTGTCCCGTTCAGTCTAGAGTGGTTCAAATCAAAGCTTCTAACAGGAGGACCTGGTTATTGGGGCCATGGACAGAGGTCAGTGGCTTTGAAACCAAATGGTGATAATTCAAAACAGTATCTGTGAACTACTGCATATACCGAGACCTGTGAGACTTTGCTCCGGTCTTGTCTTGGACTGGAGGCTCAGAGTCCTTTCATAACTGTTGAGTATTCTTATATCCTTTGAGACTGAGAGTCCTTTACTTGGAAAAACCTCCTACTAGCAAACAAATGGAAAGACACACCAGGACTAAATATACAACTCAAAATGCTCTGCACAACATATGTTTTGCAAATTCTGACTGTAGTACTCCTTTAATGACCTCCCCTCTACCTATGTTAGCTTGCATATTAACATGTATGCAGATGACACTACTTTTTTGCTTCAAGTGATGTGGTCGCTACCCTGGAGACAGCTTGACTCTGATTATTTTCTGTGCTGGTTCTAAGCACGCGAAGTTCAAGTCAACAACAAGAAGATGGTGCCCATGACCTTTGGCACAACCCACATGCTTACTTGGCTGAGACTTCCATCCACTCAGTCTTTTCCACCCTGGCATCTACGTGTGTGGCTGGATGGTGCACTTGACATTTCCACTCACACTGATACCATCTTCAGAAAGCTCCACCCCAAACTTGGTACCCTTTATTGCAACAAGGACGATCACTCCCAGTCTGCCGAGAAATAATCACTAAGATGGTGCTTCTGGTGTTTGACTATGCAATGGTGCTGCACCTTCCTCTCCTCTTGCCAGATTGAATACTCTTTGCAATACCTTCTGCTGCTTTGCAACTGATGTTCCCTTTTTTTATTCATCATTGTTCCCTATATACTAAACTCTCAATATGACCTCTTGCCTCCCGTCACCTCATTCACAGTGCTTCATTCATTTCTAAATACTGTTTTTCATCTCTCACCTCCTTATTTCTCCTCGCTCCCAGCCCTTCATCTTCTTATGCACTTCGCTCTAGGGACTCCCACCCTTTCTTCATCCCATATTCCAAATCTGCTGCTGGGCAATCAGTCTTCTCCTCTCGTCCTCCTATCGGGAACTCCATGTCGCCCTCACTTCATTTGCTTACTTCCTGTTTTTCTCTCAAACATCATCCCAAACTTTCTGCTTCCTCTTATTGTTGCTCTGGTATGGCTAGACTGCCCCGTGCCCCCCCCCCCAATGGTTTTGGGAAGCGCAACTGCTGTGGTTGTAGTCCTCCGGGACACTATCACCCCCACCAGCCCTCCTACTGGCCTAAATGGATAAGCAGATACACAATCACATATACCATATGACATCAGTATTGAACCCACACTCAATGCACTTACCACCAGGGCAGGATTTGCTATATAGGCCCTGGAGACCCCCGTAAAACAAGACCTGCAATATAACAGCTTATTGACAACACAGTATCCCCTCCACAAAGTTACATACTAGCCGGGTTAAATGTAGAAAGAATAGAATCTGATTTATTCAGGGGACGTGAACAAGGGTGGGGCAGCAATCTAGCATTTGATTTCAGATCTGATTTAGTCAGGTTAAACATGCATGCACTAAGAGTTCCTCTAGCACAGTCACACACACTCTGGGTACCCAGTTGTTACTCAGGCTAGCCTGAAGCGTTGCCCGGGGTAGGCCGGCGTTGCAGCTGTTGTTGGGGCCCTTAAGAAGGAAAAAAACAACATGCACTTTAACCCACAATTTGTATACCAGAGCCGGATGGCTCAGTTCATAATGATGAACCAAAACAATTAAATCAGATGACACACATTGATTTGAGCTTTGTTGCAGTGAGCTACCCTGATGGTTACTCACGCTACCCAGGCCAGCAGGCAGGACTGACGAGATCAAGACCTTGGGATGTTATGCTGGTTTGCCAGGGGAAGCAGGGCTTCTTGCGCTCCCTCTCCCTTCTGTACTTACCTCCTCCTCCACCCTTCATTCATACCTTCTCGCTTTCCCCTTGCTCAAGCTCCATGGGCTCTTCTTTACCTCACTTGGACTGCCACTACTCTGAACCTTCTCCCCCCCCCCCACACACCCTATGCTTTATGGGCTGCTTAGTACTTCTTCCCTAGGCTTCCTGCTTTCCCTTCTGCTTGTAATAATTTAGTATTCATCTGACACTGGCATACTTTGTACATAGTACACTGCCTTCCGAATTTTTCTTTGTTTACCCTTTATCGGTGAACGTTCCTGTCTACAATTAGTGTCAATTATTTTCAATGTTATACCGTAATTACTTCTTTGTACCACTTATCTGTTTCTGTATCATTTTAATGGTTAACGCCTGGAGACACTTGCAATGTGACCTGTCACAAGTAATTGTTATCCTCACTATGTTATCTTCTGACATGGAACCTATGTAAAGAGCTTCGGCTCAAAGGTAATAATATAAGATTTCAATAAATAAATAAAATAAATAAATAGGTGGCTCTGTGGTGCCAAGCGATGAGGTGCCCACTCGGCAAACTGGTGACCCATCACATCTCGCATCTGGGTTAATATAAGGGGAGGCTGGCCAGAAGGGCATGGAGTGTCTGCACATTCTCCCCTGGAGGAAGGGACTGGCATGCACCACTCCTAATGGTGGCCACCCACCAACGTGTTCCTCCCCCCAGGATGTCGCGATGTACAGCAGTAATGATGGAGGTGGGCGGAGGATAGGAGAACATGGGAAAAAGGCCTGCCTCCTCTACACTGGATGATATCTCTCTTTGATTCCCCCACCATCAGCCCCCTCAGTACACCTTCCTTATTCCTAGACCATCACCACAAAAGTCACAAGACGCTTCCTGCCAGGCGGCAACACGGTGGTTCCCCATGTAGAGACAAGCTAGAGCTAAAGGGATTATGTAGGATCTAGTGGAGTCTGTAGGTGGGAACAGCAGCAGAGGTTAAATCTGATGGGCAGAAGGGGCATGTGTGTGGGGCACAAGAGGGGCACTAACAGGACATGAGAAGGAGCAAAAATAAAAATAATAAAATACAAGGATAAACACACATAGAGAGTAAGTGGCAGTGAATATATTCAAACTTGGCTCTGCCAGTTCACAGCTTTGAGCTCTAGCCACTAGGTCAAACTGCCTTAAGGGAAAATATATCTCAGCCTGGAGAAGTGGAAACTGGCAAAGGCCCTACACACCACTAAAAATGTCACCAAATAAGAAACAGAGAAAAGATCAAACCTTAAGGAAGCAGCCAGAGATTAAAGCTCTTTTCACACTGAGCAAGTTTTCCTCTGTCCCAAACGCTGGTCGGGAGATGGGCAGCTCTATCCTCTGCATGATTTCTAGCAGTTCAGAGTGAATCACATCGGCAAGCCTCAGCGCAGAGTAACTCAAGAAATTCTTTGCACACCAGTTTTCATCCTCATTATCTTTATAGGGGAAAAAAACAGACCAGTTATGTACCCACTGCCCATGTTATAAATAGGGCCTTGTACAATGCATTGGCATGGATATTATGATCTCTGAGAAAATTCAAATATCTGAAATCTATGAAGCCCTTGTAACCTCATGAATTTACTGAAAATGTGCTAAACAAGTATTTTAAAACACTATTTGCTAGCCAGCCTGGTGGTGCAGAGGGCTGTGGCATCTTACCTCTCACCACGCTGGTGACCTGAGTTTGAGAACAAGCTTGAGTCACGTGGGGTCAGAGGTGGGGAAGGGTTGGGAGCGGACCCAGTGACCGCTGGCAACTTTCCTCTCCCAGATCGGGGTGGTGTGTTGTCCTGGCTCTTGGCTGCCCCCAGGTGGAGGCCTGGTGGTAGTGTCAATGCTTGGGAGGCAGACTTAGGTTATGTTGGTGGAAAGGGCCCAGTTCCGAAGCACATGCGCACCTCCATGCACATGGGTCCTCCGTGTCACCATGCCACTGGGACAAGGTAAGAAAATAAAATAGTGGTGGTGGGGGGAGCTTAATGAAGCCCTGCTGCCTGCCACCGACCTGCTGCCTTTTCCGACCTGTGTACTTGCATTCTGGAGGGGGGCTGGCCCTCCCTCCCTCACTCCCTCTGGCCCCACCACAGGGGAAGCAAAGCCATGGGAGGAATCTCTGACCAGGTAGGTCACATGGGCAGCAGGCAACGGTTAGGAGGAGGTGGGATGGGACAGGGCTGAACAACCACTCCCTGCCATCAGTGAAGTAAAAAGGGGTTACTCACCTGTAAACATAGCTCTAGGAGCAGTACATGGTTCACATCCACACTCTGGCAGTTCTACTGAAACACTCTGATTTGCTGGATGTCTTTAAGCTAAGCTCCTCCCATCACCTAGGCAGTGTATCCCCGACTTCACCCCATTCTGCACGCTGGAAGCAGGGATCAGTGTGTCACTTGCCAGGGGTAACTGCATGGGTTCTGTAGATGTCAACCATATACCACTCCTAGAACTATGGTTATGGCTGAGTAACCTATTTTTCTGGGGGTGTGGATATGGTTTACTATCCACACTCTGGTAGACCCCTAGCAGTTCTCCAGGAGGAGCGAGCAAGGTGCACACCCCTATTTGGTAAAAACAGACTGCAAAACTGAGGCCCCAAAATCAGCATCCCAGAGGAATGCAAGGCTGATGCAGTAGTGGGTAATTAAGGAGTTTGCTGACTTTCAGGTAGCAGCCCTGCATATTTCCTCAACACGGACATCCCTGGAAGCAGCCAATGAGGCAGCAGTATGTCTGGTAGAATGAACTCTAAGCCCTACAAGAGGCTCTCTACCAGCCAACCTATAGCCTAGGTCAATGCAGGATGTGATCCACCTGCCAATCGTCTGCTTTGCTGCCAGTCTGCCAAGCGTAGCTTTAGTGTAAATGACAAACAGCTGACGAGCCTCTCCCAGAACTCCAGCCGTGTGCTTCACGTAATAAGAGATTGCCCTCCACAGGTCCAGGGTATGGAGCCTGCAATTAGCCTCCAAAGATAGACTGGTAAAGTACTACCTGTGCTTGTGTCTAGGAGCCTACCACCTACTAGGCAACTCTCTGGGAATGTTGGCACTTAGCAAATTTGTAATTCATCAGTATCTAACTATTGTCCACTCATCTTATACTGTATCTTGTATGGCTCAAAGCTTAATTTTGTTGTGCACTTGCTGTATGTAACTGTGCTACCAACTGCCACACTGAATCCTGTACGTAGTGGTTTCTGAACCAAATGTTAATGATCTTCCACAATGTATTCACTTGTCAATCCTGACTTCAAGTGTTTTTCTCATACCGTACGTACTGTGGTTACCAATTTGTCTCTCTCAAGCTACCACTGACATGTAACCAGATCCTAATATTAATATTTCTCCCACTATGTATTTTCTTGTCTACACTGTGTAAACTGTCTTCCTATGTTCTCCCCTCCCCCAGGACGCATCTGTAATCGAGCAGTACTCTGCTTAGTATGCCTTTCTGGTAAAACACTTAAATAAATAAATACATACCTGTAAGTTAATCACCTGGTTAATGTGAAACTCTGATACAACATTCAGGAGGAACTTTGAATTGGGGAGAGGAACAACTTTGTCCCTGTGGAAAACCAGATAGAGAGACTCCACCCGGAGTGCCTGGAGCTCCCCAGTCTTTCTGGCTGACATAATGGCCACCAGGAAGGCTGTCTTCCATGACAGATGTGATCATTTCACATCAGTGCATTGGCTCAAAAGGCTTGCCCATGAGCACAGCTAACACCAGCAGTAGGTCCCATGGTCAAGGTAGTTAATGCACTGGGGGGAAAGGTGGTCCAGGCCCTTGAAAAAAATCACCCAGCCATCTTCCTCTGGTCAACCACTGGCTTACCAGCCCACGCTTGGTAAGCACAGATGACTGCCAGGTGCACCTGAAAGGGACACTGTCAACCCCTTTAGGTCTCAATCTCTCCCTAGTTTAAAAAACACATTTTATAATTGCTAACATTCTGTAAAGATCGCTGATATAGCTGGTAGTTTGATTCTGACTCTTTTTCTTTAAAAAAGTGAAAAACAGACTGCCCAACATACTGGTGTTACCACACAAACACAGGTTTGTTTACATTCCTTGATCAGCTCCAACTGCATCTTTCTTGGACTTGGGAACACCTGCAACACAGTCCAGCCTCTCATGATGCAGTGGGAGTTTAGAAGGCTACTGCCTCATGAGTAATTGAACTGTTTGGGGGTGTTTCTAATGCTCAGGAAGTATGCAGTAAGAACAGATCCAGGACTGTAAACAAAGCAAGGTTGTTTATAAATATACATTAGCATGCATTTCAGTTCTACTAAGCAAGGAGACAGAAAAAATCAACAGCAACATCAATGCATTTTATAGAAGGTAAGCAGTCATAAAATGTAGGTTTTTAACTAGAAATAATATGATGAAAAACAGGTCGACAGTGTCCCTTTAAGGGTGTCACCTACAGTCCCAGCTGAGAGGGACCTGAGGTAATCCACGATGCTAGCCACAGGGCTAGCAAGGGGATCAAGCTCCTTGCCCTGAAACCAAAGGGAAAATCTCTTCCATTTAAAGGTACAGAATATGCGAGTCAACTCTTTTGTGAGGCCTCCAAAACATGGAGCACATCATCCAAGAGACCCAAGGCCTGGAACACCAGCCACTCAGGAACCAGATCAGGGCGGAGAGGCAGTCGTCATGGAGGTCTGCTGCTGAGGCTGAGGAGACCTGGGTACCAGAACTGCCTTGACCAGTCTGGAGCTATCAGGATCATCCATGTCTTGTCCTTTCAGGCCTTGAACACAATCTTGTGGATCAAGGGGAAGGGAGGGAAGGTGCACATGATGCCTGGGGTCCAGGGCCTCGTGAAGGCATTCCCCAGCAATATCCGAGACTGTGGGGGTGGACACAGAACTGCCTCAGTCTGACGATCTCCCAGGAGGAAAAAAGGTCCATTAGAGGAGTGCCTCACTGGCAGAACAGGTGGTTCACCACCTCCTGATTCAGGGACCACTCGTGCAACATCTCTATTGGGCTGATATCATTAAACAGTTGACTGTCCTTTCCTGCAACATGAACTGTCAGGAGATCTGCACCCAGGCTGTGCACAAGGGTCCAGGTATGAACAGCCTCCTGACATAAGGGAAGGGAGTGAGTTCCACCCTGCCAGTTCAGTTACAGTCTGGACCTGTACGATCTGACCCCTGACTAGAGGAGCAAATCCCATCAGTGCAAGTCATACTGCATGGAGCTCCAGCAGGTTTATGTGGTGACAAGAATTCAGGGGTGGCCAGAACCTGTAGGCTCTGTGGTTTCCCAGGTGCACTCCTCACTGCACCAGAGACCCGTCTGTTGTGAGCGTGACGGTTGGTTCTGGGTTCACAAATGGGATTCCTTCCTCCAGGTGATCAGGGATCAGACACAACTAATTGGCATCCCATATCGGCTGAGTCACTGTGACTGGCAGGTCCAAGTGGCCTAGGCGCTGGGTCTACTGATGGCCCAACTCCCACTGGAATTGGTGCATCTGCCAATGTTCCCAATGGACCATGCAGAACGCCGTGTACCCCAGCAGTCGCAGGAAATCCCAGGCAGGGAATGAGAGCCCAACCTGAAATGAGAAGGAAAAGGAGGAAAGATCCAGAGCCCAGTCCACAGGGAGGTGGGCCTTAGCCTGCAGGGAGTCTAGTTCTGTCCCAATGAACCTGATCGTCTGCACGGAAACCAGTCTGGACTTGTCTGGGTTGACCAAAAGGCCCAAGTCTCGGCATGTTTGGATAGCCAGCTCTCTGGACTCTCCGCAGCCTCTTTAAACAAACCAGCTAGCAGCCACTTGTCCAGGCAGGGGTACACCCTGACACCTAGGTGCCGCAGGTATGCTGTCAACAATGCCATGCAGTTTGTGAAGACCCTGGGTGCTGAGGAGAGGCCAAAGGGCATGACCTGGAACTGGTATAGGACCCATTCCGCTCAAAAATGGAGGTACCAGCAGTGGGGCAGATGGACTTGGATGGGGAAAAATGCATCCTGGAGGTCTAGGAAGCAAAAGCACATTTCTGCTCCAGCGACAGAATGATCTGATTCCAAGTAACCATTCGAAACTTGTGTTTCTTCATGAACTGGTTCAGAATGTGCAGATCCAGAATGGGGCACCATCTCCCATCCATTTTGGGACCAGGAAGAACCTGGACACATAAACTTAGCTGGTCATGGTATGCGGGACACTGACTATTGCCACTTCTGCAAGGAGCTGAGCAATGTTCTTCCAAAGGGGGACAGCATGTACTGATACACCCAGGACCCCCGAGGCACATGGAGGTGGTAAGGTGGGAGACCCCTGAAGTCCAGAGGCAACTGTCTGCCCACTACGTCCAACACCGACTTGTCCATTGTGACAGTGGACAACTATGGCAAGAAGTGATGCAGCTGTCCTCCTATGGGGAGTGCAGACAGGGACAGGATGGCACCCCCATCCCATCACTGGGCAGCTTCTGTGGGGCACTGGTGGCTGCATCTGAGGGTACCAAAACTCCTGCCCTTTTTTTTTTTTAACAGCCGTGGCCCTGGACCTGGGCTTGGGCACCAAGGTTGGTACTGCTCCTTCTGGGGCTGCTGCCAGGGAGGCTGTGGCTGCAAGGATCAATAGTGGAAAGCCTGTTTCTTAGGCTTCTTTTTTGTGTCCTTCTGGGACAATGCCACAGAATCCAGGGTGGCACTGGACTTCTCAATATGGGTGAGATGACCTTCCATACCAGGGTCAAATAGGTCAATAGCCAAGAAGAAAAAATTACTCACCTTAGTAATGTTGTTTCTTCTAATGGAGTCTTGCTATATTATGACAATTGCAGTATGACCGCAGGTTAGAACTGCTCTGGAGGTGAAATAGTTAACTTTTCCATGAAGCATGGAACCTAGAGCGCGAGCTCGGTTAGAAAGCTCTGTCTGCTGAGTTTCAAATGTAAACTGTCAGATCTTTACGAGCAAAACTCACTAAGGTTCTGTGTGGAAACTGTAGGGCCTACACTAACCAGCTACTACTAACTTTAAGCACACACACTCTCTGGTCTCAAAAGAAGACTCAAGTCAGGAGACCAGAAGAATGAAAAATATAACCAATTTACCCCAAAGGGGGTGGGGGTAAAAGAACAATAAGATGGGCAAAAGAAAGTGCCCACACTGTGAAGCCCACCCACAACCCAAAACAAGGTTCTGAGAGGGGCAGGCAGGGAGGGAGGTCATAATATAGCAAGACTCCATCAGAAGAAACAACATTACTAAGGTGAGTAATTTTTTTCTTCAAACAACATGAAGTCTTGCTATATTATGACAATTGCAGACTACACAGCAGTACCCCCATGGAGGAGGGACAGAACCTACTTAGGGAAAAGGCTCCGAAGGACAGCTGTGCCAAAGTGAGCATCACTCCTAGCCTGGATGTCTAAGGAGTAATGCTTAGTAAAAGTGTGAACTGTTTTCCAGGTACTTCCCAGCCAAATGCCCTTTGGGGTAACCCTTGCCTCAGTGTTTACGCATAGAGGTTCTTTGTCTTTTAAATAGTTTTTTATTTTAATGGGTTCACCACACTATATCCCAGGCACACTGCCTTAGGGGTAGCTGGTCCATTCCACTGGGGTGTCAAACAGACGAGGCATACTGATGAGTCCTGGTAGGACGAAACACGTGTCTATGTCTTCTGTTAGCACCCTTTGCAAACTGTGTGAGAGGCCTTTCGGCACCATGCAATTCTGCTTAAAGTTGGACCAGCATAACATTCTGTGGTGATTTGCATATGCAGCCCATGATGCTTTGCATTGTGGGGGCATGTGTGATTTTGTGTTTTCCAGGTAGCTGCTTGACATATCTCTAGAATAGGGATGTCTCTGGCAGCAGCCAGGGAAGCAGCTGTGCCCCTAGTAGAGTGAGCCCTCAGGCCTGAGGGGGAACTTTACCCAACTTCTCATAGCAAAACTGGATACAAGAGACAATCCACCTGGCAATGGATGTTTTAGTGGCTGGCTTCCCTCTACCAACCTCGCCAAAAGTGAGGAATAGTTGAAGGGAGTCAAACCTGTGACCCTTGGTACGCTCTATGTAGTAGCTAAGGGCTCTCTTCACATCTAAGCTGTGCAACCTCCTCTCACCAGAGGAGGAATGGTCAGTGAAGTATACCGGAAGAGAAATGGACTGATTTAGGTGGAAATCTGAAACCACCTTAGGCAGAAACTTCCTGTTGGTCCGAAGGACCACCTTATCCCTGTGGAAAGAGATAAAATCCAGCTCCACTGACAAAGCTTTTAACTCACTTATGCGTCTGGCAGAAGTGATGGCTACCAGAAACACAGTCTTCCAAGTTAAGTACTTAAGTTCAGCTGAGGACAATGGCTCAAAGGGAGGTTGCATAAGCTGAGCAATGCAAACATTAAGATCCCAAGCAGGGGTAGGATCCCTGAAAGGAGGGTTGGTATGTAGCAACCCCTTAAAAAACTTTGAAAAATATGGGATGAGCTGAAAGGGAAGAGGGTTTACCTGCTGAAATAAAGGCAGACACAGCTGCCAAATGCACCTTCAGGGTAGCTGGTCTCAGCCCCAAAGAATTCAGATGGACCATATAATCCAGGACTGTAGGGAGGTCAGCAGAGTCTGGAGAAATATGCTTTTCTGAACACCATATGGAAAACCTTTTCCATTTGGAATTGTAAGTAGCCCTGGTGGAAGGCTTCCTAGAAGCCTTCAAAATATCCATTACACCTTGGGAAAGTTGTAGATCAGCAAACTCTAACTCTTCAAGAGCCAAGCCTTGAGATTGAGAGATTTGAGATTCGGATACCATACCCGTCCCTGAGCACAGGATAATAGATTGTGATTCCTGGGAAGGTACAGGGGAGGATGGACTGCTAAGGACAGAAGGAGAGGATACCAGGGTTGTCTGGCCCAATCTGGAGCAATCAAAATGACTTTGCAAGGTTGGGATCTGATTTTTGACTAGCACTTTGAACAGGAGAGGGAAGGCATAGAGGAACTTCCCTTCCCAACTGAGGGCTAAGGCGTCCGGGGGAGAGAGCCCAACACTGGGGGCCTGCAGCAAAAAAGGGGGAGTTGGTGATTGGGGCTGCAAAAAGATCTATCTGCGGGGTGCCCCATCTGGCAAATACTACTCCCAAAACCAAGGGATCTAGTGACCATTCGTGATGGCCCAGAGAAATCCTGCTGAGAGCATCTGCCAGGACATTGTCCTTGCCTGGGAGGTGGACTGCCGTAAGGGAGGTGTTCAGGGAGTAAGCCAGAGACCACAACTTCATCGCCTCGGTGCACAAGACCGTAGACCGAGTGCCCCCTTGCTTGTTGATGTACCACATTGTAGTGGTGTTGTCTGTTCTGACCTGTACAATCTTGTTCTGAACAGATCCGGAAAAAGCTTGAAGTGCTAGAAAAACTGCTCTGAGCTCCAACAGGTTGATGTGGAGCAGAGATTCTTGGGGAGACCACAGACCCTGGGTGGTGAGGTCGCCCACGTGAGCTCCCCAACCCAAGAGGGATGCGTCTGTAGTAAGGACTAGGGAGTGAGACTGAGTGACAAAAGGGACCCCTTGTCTTAGGTTGCTCTGATCCTGCCACCACTGTAGTGCTTGGATCAGGGTTCGAGTTACTGGGATTAACTTGGTGAGAGGATCCTTTCTTTGAGACCAGTATGCTCTCAAATGGAACTGGATGTCCCTCATCTGGAATCTGGTTCCTTGCACAACTGCTGTGGAAGCAGCCATGTGCCCTAGGAGCTGAAGAAAATGCCTTGCTGGTCAAGAGACCTGCAGGGTGAATGAGGAGGCCAAGGAGACTAGGGTCTTGCCTGTCGAGAGGAAGGAAGGCCCTGGCTTCCTCGCGGTTCAGTTCTGCGCCTATGAAAGTAAGAAGCTGGACAGGCTCTAGAACTGACTTTGAGAGATTCAAAAGGAAACCTAGAGAGGCAAGCAGCTGCCTGCTATCTGCAGGTGTAAATTTACCTGTGCTGGGGACTGGCCTACTATGAGCCCCGCTGCTCAGGTAAGGAAAGATGGTAATCTTTTGCCTTCTTAGGTAGGCAACTGCTACTGCCAGGCATTTGGTGAATACCCTTGGAGCAGAGGTGAGGCCAAGGGCATTGCTCTGAATTGGTAGTGGCCTGAGGGCAGCTCGAACCTGAGGTATTTTCGATGGGAGCTTCTGATGGAAATATGGAAGTAGGCATCCTTGAGGTCCAGGGAAGCTAGCCAGTCCCCTGGCCTCAGAGAGGGTAGGATAACCCCCAGAGTCACCATTTTGAACTTTGGTTTTAAAAGGTGCTTGTTTAAGTATCTGAGATCCAGGATGGGCCACCATTCTCCTGATTTTTTTGGGGTAAGGAAGTACCTGGAGTACAGACCTTTGCCCTGGTGTAGGGGAGGAACCCTTTCCATGGCTCTGAGAGCTAGGAGGGTAGAGACCTCGGCCTCTAGGGTGAGTGCCTCTGAAGGAGTTGCAGGTGGAAAAGATCTGGTTCTCAGCTTTGGAAATTTCTTGAAGCTGAGAACCAGTCCCTGGCTTACTACTTCCAGGACCCATTTGTCTGATGTTACAGACTCCCAGTCCTGGACAAAGTAAGCCAGCCTGCCCCCTACGGGTAGAGGAGAATCGGCCCTGGCAACCCCATCAGGGTGCCTGTTTGGCAGGGGCTTTGGGCTGAGGGGTGGAAGCAGGCCTGCTTGTCTGCCTCTCCCTCTAAAGAACCCCCTTCTGGGCGTAAGCGGAGGAGGAGGCCTGGGCTTGGTAAAAAGGCCTATGAAAAGGCCTGCCCCTGCCCTTGGGAAGCTGCTTTTGAGGAGTGGCTTGCTTTTCCTTAGCCTGTGCACTCCTATAAGTAGTCCTATATTCATCCATTTTCTTCATGTAATTCTCTGTTTGCTCCCCAAACAGAGAATTTCCCATAACAGGAAAATCTATGGCCTTAGACTGGGTATCCTGTGACAGGGTAGTACATCTGAGCCAGGCCATTCTGCGAAGAGCCACAGATGTAGCCATGACTCTAGAAGAAACATCATTAGAGTCCACTGCAGCGTGAAACTGCACCTTGGATGCCTCAATACCATCCTTAGCTACCTGCTCCAGCTCCCTGGCGAGCTGGTCAGGGACTTGTTTTGCTAGAACCAGTACAGTTTCCCATCTGGACTTCTGGTACCTAGCAGCATAAGCCATGTAATTTGCTTGTCTGAGTCCTAAAGATGCTGCCATGTACTGTTTCTTTGCCATAGCATCAACTTTCCTGAAGTCCTTCTCAGGAGGGTGTGAAGCTAGGGGAATATTAGCCTTGTCACAGGCTGCAGCCTGCACTACCCCCACATGGCGGCATTGTTGGGTGAGGAAATCAGTGTTGGAGCCTGACAAAGTATACCTCCTGTCCATCCTTTTATCTACAGGAGGTATAGAGTGAGGAGTCTGTAAAACTTTTACTGTCCGTTTCCGAAAGGATTTACGTAAAGGAATAGACAGTCTCTTAGACTCTGGAATATCCATCACTTCTATATAGTCAGGCTCCTCTGGATCATCAACAGCTTCCTCAACAGGGAGCTGGAGAGTTTCAGCAACCTTTTTATAAAACATAAAATGAGAAGGGGACTCAGAAAGCCTGGGAGGAGAAACACCTGAGGGTCTATCTGGAGAGATGTCCGGTTCAACGGGCACATCCAGGTCCTCAAAGCCATATTCACCCTCTTCATAATCCCCCTCCCCCTCCCCCGGTTCATAAAATTCCTCAAAATCATAATCTTGAACCGGTGGACCCGGCCGAACCGGACGCCTACCTGATGGTGTCGGTTCGGTCGGAACCGGAGAGAGAGATTGAACAATTTGAATTGCTTTAGCTATTTCTTCAGCAGTTGGGGAGAGAACTTTTGGCTCTACACTAGCTGACTTTCTAGTCCTTTTTGCTGGAACCGGCTCCTCCGAACCGGCTCTCCGTTGGCCCGAGGAAGTATCGCCCTGGTCAGAGGGCACTCCCTCCGGTTCGGTAGGCACCGAACCGGGCTGGCCATCCGGGTCAGCGGACTTTTTGGCCTCCCTTTCCCTGAGTCTACCGACTCTCTTTTCTATGGTGGCAGCAGGGAAATTGCTACAAATCTGGCAGTCTGAATTGAGGTGGTGAAACCCCAAACAATAGACACATGTGGTGTGTGGGTCAGCCTTAGCAAAGGCTTCCCCACAGGGACCACAGTGTTGAAACCCAGTGGGCCCGGTTTTTCTTTTGGGTTTCTCAGACATTATGCCAGCCTAACAAAACTTGCCCGTTTGTGGCAATCTGCCAAGAAGACACCTTTATCGGTTCCCAACCGCAGAACATGGTCGGGAAAAAACGTAATGAAATCCGTTTTTTTTAGAACCGATAAGAACCGGGAACCGCACTCTAAAAAGACTAGAAAGTTTTAAAAAACCTGATCGGTTCAAACCGAACTGATAAATGCATAGAAGTTCCACACAGAATAAATCAATGAAAACCCTATCTATTACTTACATTACCACAGACAGAGCTTGAACCGACCGGTTGCGGTTTAATTTCGGTTGGATTTTAAAAAGGAAAACCGAAAATAACACTTTTAAACCGACAAAATGAACCGAGCTGAAGGAGAAATCTCCGGAGCGACTGTTCAGTGAGGCGGAGTAAAGAATCTGACAGTTTACATTTGAAGCTCAGCAGACAAAGCTTTCTAACAGAGCTCGCGCTCTAGGTTCCATGCTTCATGGAAAAGTTAACCATTTCCCCTCCGGAGCAGTTCTAACCTGCGGTCATACTGCAATTGTCATAATATAGCAAGACTTTATGTTGTTTGAAACAAGAGATTGGACAGGTTGTGTAGCCAGGCCTGTGATGCATGGAGATGGCCGCTGCCACTGCATGGGCACATGAATCATCCATGTCCAACGCCATCTGGAGCTGGGGTTTAGACAGCAACTGACCTTGGTCTCTGATGACTATCACTGCCAACTGCTGATTAGCCAGGAGGTGAGGGAGGATAGAATCAAAATCTTCCATCAGGGAGTGACAGAAACAGACCATCATCATGGCATAGCTAGTCTGCCTGAGAGCCAAGGCCGCTGCAGCATACACCTTTTTGTGGCATGGTCAGTCTTATGGGACTCCCTGTCTGGAGGCTTGTTCACGTCCCCCTGATGTCAGGACTTGCAAAACACCCAATCAGTGGCCAACCCCTCTGCAGAGGGTGGGCCGAGAACAAGAAAGGGACCCAAAAGGGACCTCATACTTGTGGACCATATGGGTAGAGGGTGCCGGGCAGGATGCTGCCAAAGCTCCAGGGCTGGTCCAAAAATGGCTTCTGCTATGGGGAAGGCAACCCTCAGGGATTCATCCCTATCCAAAATGTCAGTAAAAGGTACTTGGCCCTTTTTGAACTGGCTTTAGCAGTACTAACATGAACTCCGATATTACACAGAAACAAAGACAATGATGGCAAAAAAAGACCAAAGGCCCATTCAGTCTGCCTGAGCTCCCTATTTACCCTGGGACATAGCAGTTACGTAAGAACTTACCGTAACAGTAGCTCTTCGAGAGAGGTTCCTGCAGTAGGCCTTCACATATAGGACTGCACCCCCTGGCATCAGGCTCAAACGGCAAACTTGTAGCTAGAAATCATCAGCAGGGACTGCCCCCCAACATCAGGTGACATGACATCATCCTGACTATAAGGAGGGGCGGTCCCACACCTGCCCTACAGTTCTTTTCCACCTGAGACCTAGAGAAAGGGAGCAGAAAAATGGAGTAACAACCCTGGTACTTAGTATCCTGGCTGAACCAAAAGGCTAGACAGAAAAAAAGGAAATAACTCCAGGAACTGGGGGAAGGTGGGTGGGAAATTATACCTACAGTACTGCAGAAACTTGTCTCGAAGATCTACTTGTTACGGTAAGTTCTTACGTAACTGCTATATCTTACTTCGAGAGGGTTCCTACAGTAGGTCTTCACATATTGAACTGAATTCCAAACAGTCTAACAAAAAGGAGGAGTCGGAGACGAGTTTCCGGGAGGAAGAAGATGTCAGCCAACTAAGGATCTGCCTTACGACAGAAGACCTTGCAAAACTGCAAAGCTGAAACCAGCTTGACGCCTAGAGGCAATGTCCAGACTGTAGTGCTTAGTGAAGGTGTGGACAGAAGACCAAGTTTATTGTTTATTAAGATCTAGGATTACAGAATACCTTTGTGCCAAGGCTCTTTTACAAAGGTTCCACATCAGGAAAATACAGAGATAATGAAAAAGTAACATTACACGGAGACTAGACATTTCACAGAGTAATACATTTTGTATGGTTATTAGGACCATAATCTTTAACAAAAGGAGAGGGAGACAGTGAAGCAGCCAGTGGCATTTGTCAGACTAGTTGTGCCAGGTGGCCGCTGCACAGATGTCCGGAGTAGACACATTCCTGAAAAAAGAGGTAGAAGTGGCCACGCTTCTGGTGGAGTGGCCGTTAACTGCCCCCTGAAGGGTTTTCCCATATTTCTAGTAAGTGTAGTGAATAGCCAGCCACCTAGGAATAGTCTGTTTAGATAGCCTTGCCCTGGCACTGGAAGACAAAGGCCACAAAGAGTTGGTTCGACTTTCGAACCTCCTTAATCCAAGAGGTATAGTACCTCAAAATCCAATGCACATCCAAGGTGTGCAAAAGACATTCCCCCCTATTGGAATGCTGAGGAAAATAGACTGGCAGCTCAACACTCTGGTTGCGAGTCATCTCTGAAACAACTTTCGGAAGAAAAGAAGGATTAGTCTTCAGGACCACCCGGTTCTTATGGAAAATCAAATAAGGCTCTCTGCAAACAAAGGCCTGAAGCTCTGAGACCCTTCAAGCTGAAGTAAGTGCAACCAAAAACAGCGTCTCCCAGGACAGGAAGCGCATATCACAACTTGCTGCCAGTTCAAAAGGGGGCAAAGTAAGTTTCTCCAACATAAAATTAAGATCCTAGGGAGGACAGGGGTTCCAGACTCGAGGTTTGATGTGAAGGGTATCCTTCAAGAAAGTTTTGGAAACTTCTAGTTGTGCTAGGGTTTTGCCCTCCACCGGAAGATGGTAGGCCAACACCATAGAGAGATGGATTTTAATTGAGGAGTAACTAAGGCCCAACTCAGAAAGATGTAAGAGGTACTCTAACACCTAGGAGGCCGAGCAGGAAAAAGGGTCCAAGCTATTGGCTGTGGCCCAGATAGAAAATCTCTTCCACTTCATGGCATAGGTGGATCTGGTAGAGGGTTTTCTGGCTTCCACCAGGACCTGAGCAATCTGAGGGGAAACTCCATAACGAGAAACCGCTATGTTCACAGCTGCCACACATGAAGATGGAAAGACTGAAGACTCGGATGAACCAGGGTGCCCTGCTCCTGAGACAGAAGGTCGTGAGACAGTGGCAGAGGGACCAGCGGCTCTAGAACTAGTTGTTGCAACAGCGGGAACCAAATCTGCCAGGGCTACAGAGGGGCAATCAAAATCAAGCGGGCCTCCTCTGCCTGGAGTTTCAACAGAACCTTCTGAATGAGAGGAAATGCGTATGGAAACCTCCCTGCCCAGGAAAGAGACAGTGCGTCTCGCCATAAAGCACCATGCCTGGGAATGAGCGAGCAAAAGTTGGGTAATTCTGCATTGAATGGGGAGGTGAACAGATCTAGGTCTGGCCGGCCCTGCTGAAGAAACAGGTCTTCGACTACCTCCTGTTTAGGTTCCCACTCGTGAGCCCTGGCCACTGATCGGCTGAGACCATCGGCCAGGACATTGTGAATGCCTGGCACATGAACTGCTGTCAGAAACAGGCCATGCTGAATAGCCCAATACAATACTCTCATTGCTTCCCTGCAAAAAGGGTATGATCGGGTACCTCCCTATCTGTTGAGGTACCAGACAGTCGCCATATTGTCTGTCTGGACAAGAAGTGTTCCCGGGAGGAGTAACGCCTGGAAGGCCTGGAGAGCATAGAGGACTGCTCTGGTCTCCAGGATGTTGATGTGAACATTCTGCTCCTGAGGAGACCACGAACCTTGAGTTTTGTGATCCCCCAAGTGGGCTCCCCACCCCATATCGGAGGCATCCGAGGTGAGGGTCTGGGAGGGAGCCAGAGAATGGAAGGGGGCTCCCACCAACGAGTTGGTGAGGTCCTGCCACCAGAAGAGATCTGTCTGAAAGCTGTTGGAGATCATGACCAGTTGGTTTATGTTGTCCGATCGTTGATCCCACTGGACTTGAAGAGATCACTGGGTAACCCTCATGTGAAGACTGGCCAGGGGGACAGTAGGAATGGCCACTGCCATAAGACCCAAAAGAAGGAGCACCGAGTGCGTCGGGGTCCATCGAGCTTTGGTCACCTAAGTGGCCTGAGAAACCAAGGTCTCCACTCGATCTAATGGTAAGAAGGCCTTGCTCTGGACTGTGTCCAGTACCGCTCCAACAAATTGGAGCTGTCGAGAGGGTACTAGCTGAGACTTGGGAAGGTTGACCAAAATGCCCAACTGGGCAAACAGATCCAGAGTGAACGAGAGAGACTCCTCCAGGCTGTCTGGGGATGGGGCTGAAAAGAGCCAGTCATCCAGGTATGGGAACACATATGCCCCTGCGGCGGAGAAAAGCTGCTACCACAGCTAGGCACTTGGTGAAAACCCAGGGTGCTGAGAAAAGGCCAAAGGGGAGAGCCTTGAATTGGAAATGGTTCTCCTGGAAGGAGAATCGAAGAAAGCGGCGGTGGGCCAAGAAGATGGGGATATGAAGGTAAGCCATCCTGCATATCCAGGGAGCACAGCCATGTGTTTGATGGTAGCAGGTGCAGGAGTCCCTGAAGAGTCAGTATGCGGACCCTCTGGTACTATACAAAGAGGCTGAGCATGCTGAGATCCAGGATAGGTTGAAGATCCCCCTCCTTTTTTGGAACTAGGAAGAAATGGGAGTAGAATCCCCCTTCCTAGATGGTTTGGAGGGATGGGTTCTATGGCCGCTTTTTGTAGCAGGGCCGGGATTTCTTGATGGATGATGGGGATCTGACCTGACGGGTAAAATGATCTTCCCGGAGGCTTTGGAGGTGGAATCTCCAGGAACTCGACTGAGTGACCTCTTTGTATGAACTGAAGAACCCATACATCTGCGGTGACGGCCTTCCACCCCTCCAGGTAGAGGCAGAACCTCCCTCCTACCGGTTCCTCTGAGGGGGACTGAGGGAGCGGGAGGACGGGAAGTGAGCCAGGACACCGAGGAGAGTGGAGCTTTGGTTCTAGAGGCTGCTTTGGTGAATATAGCCTGAGAAGCTTGGGCTCCTGAGCCAGTGGCGTGTCTTTTGCCTTGATGCTTGTTCTGGTTCTTGTTCCATCTTCTTTGGTGATGAAAGGGCTGTTTCTTTTGGCCCATCTGACACATGGAGAGTATGTCTCTGAGGGACCTACCGCTCTCTTGCAGCCCTGTAATAATTTCTTTCGCTTCGCCACCAAAGAGGATGGGACCCCTGAAAGCCATGTCCAAGAGGGATGATTGAACCTCCTGTGCTAAACCTGAGAGGCGCAGCCATGCTAGGAGCTGAAGGCAGATTCCTGAGGCCGCCACCCGAGCCACCAAGTCCACAGAATCGTATGTGGCCCAGAGTGCATGACAGCAGGAAGATCTGATCTTGCGAACCTTGTCCAGCAATTTAGCCCTAAGGTTTTTGTCAGGGATGTCCTAAAGGTCCCTCTCCAGTTCTGAGAGAAAGGAGTTCTGAAAAGCCAATATGTGGGACACGTAGTTCAGTGACCGGATGGCGCAGGAGGTGGACGAGTAGATCTTCCTACCGAACTGGTCCAGTTGGCTTGAGTCCTTGTCTAGTGGGGAGGAACTCAAATGTTTAGGCTGAGCCAAGTGGTCATGCGTGGCTGTGATGACCACAGAGTTGGCTTTTGGGTGAGAAGTCAGGTGAGAGTTCCCTTTCGGGGGAAAGCAGGTTCCATCAGCCTTCCTGAAGACAGCTGGTATGGAAGAAGGCTGTTGCCATATTGTGGAAACTAGATCCTCATGTGGGCCCATCCAAAGGGGGGGGGATGGGTAGAGGGTCCACGGTGGACAAGTCCAAATGTTCAGCAAGCCTTTTTCACTGATGATCTACCTCCTTGGATGGCCAGCCCCCTGTTGTTTGACTGGTCCTCAATAGAGACCCCAAAAAAGGATCCTCCAGAGGGGATTTTGGGGATTCTTTTGATTGAGGTTCGACTGGTGAACGCAGTTCAGAGGTGTCGATATTGGACTCCTCATCCGAATCCGAGGAATCCGACCCACTAGGAAGGGAGGGATCCACCCCTGTGTCACCCACCATAGAAACATAGAAACATAGAATTTGATGGCAGATAAGGACCGCTTGGCCCACCCAGTCTGCCCATTTCCCTACCTAATGGATAAGCTGCAGATCCTAGTTAACCAGCAGCCTACTTTCTTACCCCACCCCCAGAATTGCCTTATGACTGTCCCATGCATGCTTGAATTCCACCACTGATTTTGACTCCACAACCTCCTCCGGAAGGCCGCTCCATGCATCCACAACCCTCTCTGTGAAAAAATATCTTTAAATTGCCTCTGAGCCGCACCCCTCTATCTTCAAATTGTGCCCTCTTGTTCTTGCACCCTCTTTTTTGAAAGATGCTACCTCTTGGACTTTGTTGATTCCTTGGGGTACTTGAAAGTTTCTATCATGTCCCCCTCTCCCTCCTTTCCTCGAGGCTATACATATTAAGCTCCTCAGTCTCTCTTCATATGTCTTCGTGCAGACCCTGCACCATTTTAGTTGCCCTCCTCTGGACAGCTTCTATCCTGTCTATGTCTTTGCGAGATTGGGTCTCCAGAACTGCACACAGTACTCCAGATGGGGTCTCACCAGCTGTCTGTACAGAGGATAATAACTTCCTGTTTTCTACTGGTGATGCCTCCCTATGCATCCCAGTAACCCCCAGCCCTCCTTGCTGCCCTCTCCATTGCTTGCCCACCTTTAGGTCATCTGATATGACTACCCCAGGTCCTTTCCATTTTGTTGTTGTTAGTATCTCACCCCCATTGTGTACTCTTCCCTGGGTTTTGTTTCCCAGGTGCATTACCTTGCACTCTTAGCATTGAACCAAGCTGCCATACATTTGACCATTCCTCTAACCTTGCCAAGTCCCTTCTCATCCTTTCCACCCCACCCTGTGCATCAACTCTGTTGCAGATCTTAGTGTCATCTGCAAAGAGACATACTTTTCCTTCCAGTCCTTCCGCAATGTCGCTTATAAAGACATTGAAAAGGACCTGTCCTAATACTGAACCCTGCAGTACCCCACTAGTAACCCTCCTTTCTTCTGAGTGGACTCCATTTACTATTACTCTCTGTGTCCTATTCTCCAGCCAATTCTTTACCCAGGCTGTCATCTTGGGACCCACTCCCAGGCTGACTAACTTGTATATTAATCTTTGTGTGGGACTGTGTCAAATGCCTTGCTAAAGTCTAGGTAGGCCATGTCCACAGCCCCTCCTGATCTACTACTTTGGTCACCCAGTCAAAGAAATGTATCAGATTTGTCTGGCATGACCTTCCCGCCAGAATCTATGCTTCCTAGGGTCCTGTGCCCTCTGGCCTCTAGATACTCGACAATTCTTTCCTTCAGAAGTGATTCCATCATTTTCCTTATCACTGAGTGTTAAACTAACAGGTCTGTAGTTTCCTGCTTCTGCCTTGCTCCCACTCTTTGTGAAGGGAATCACATCTGCCCTCCTCAGTCTTCGGGTACCACCCCATCCTCCCATGATTTGTTAAAAGGGTAGTCAGTGGTGTCACTAGTTCTACCCTTAGCTGTCTTAGAATTCTGGGATGAACCCATCAGGCCCCATTGCTTTGTCCACCTTCAGTTTTAAGAGTTCTTTCAGAACCCTTCTTCTGTAAATGGGCTGGTATCAACTTCTGTATCCAGAGTGTTACTACTGTTTGTTTTATGTACCTCCCTCTTCATTTGTAAATACTGAGCAAAAATATTTGTTTAGTATCTCTGCCTTTTCACAGTCTCCCTCTGCCCACCCTCCTCCTCTTTATTAAGCCTCACTATCCCTCCCTTGGTCTTCCTTTGCTCCCTGATGTACCTATAAAAGGTTTTATCCCCTTCTTAACTGAGTTGGCTATCTTTTCTCGGTTTGGGCCTTTGCTGTTCTGACTGCCTTCCAGCCTCCTTTGCTTTAACTGATACAGTTCACTGTCCTGCTCCTTCTGCATTCCTTGTACTTCCTGAATGCTTTCTTTTCTCTTGAACCTTCACTGCCACTTCCTTTGAGAACCATAGTGGTTTCTTACATCGTCTTGTTTTGTTTATTTGCTTCACACAAGGCTCGTTACCTCTGTGATGGCAGTTTTATCATTCCCATTGTTCTTCCACCTCCTTCCTGCCCATTTGCTAGTGCATTCCTTAGGCACTCACCCATTTTGGCAAAGTCAGCCCCCAAAGTCCAGTACTTTTCTTTGTATGACTTGACTCTATTGCTGTGTTTATTGTGAACCATACTGTTCGATGGTCGCTAGTTCCCAGATGGCTACCCACTTCTATATCTGTGATCCCTCTCCATCTCCATTTGAGAGAATCAAGTCTAATATTGCTCCCTCTCGAGTGGACTCAGTACTAGTTGTCTAGGCATGCCCCTGTAGGGCATCTAGAATAACTGCACTCTTCGGCGGAAGCTGCAACTGCACTCCAGTTAACATCTGGCATATTCAGATCACCCATCAGCAATATCTCCCTTTTTCTGCCATTCTAAGTATACTTTCTATCATTTCCTGTCCATTTCCTCCCCTGAGAAGGGGTTTGTATCAACCCTGTGCGTATTGTGGTGCCATTGCCTGTCTCCAAATTCTACCCACAGTGCGCCTTCTCCTCCCTGTTTACCCTTTTGTTCTGTTGCTTTATTCCTTCCTTATGTAAATAACTACCTCCTCCTCTTTACCCTCCTGTCCCTCCTGTAGACAGTGCATCCTGGTATGTTTATGTCCCAGTCATGGTTTTGTGTGTACCATGTTTCTGTGACTGCCACGATATCCAGATGTTCCTCCTCCATCAAGGCCACTAATTCAGGAAACTTGTTACCCAGACTACGGGCATTAGTACTCATTGCTCTCCATTTTTTGATGGCTTTACCTTCTGTTGCAGCATCCCCCACTGACTGTTCTACCTCAGTCTTTTTCTCATTTAGTACCCTGTTTTGTAGGGAGAGGCTGGGATTTTCCTGCTGCTTGTCAGTGTCTCCCCCTTTGACTAGTTTAAAAGCTTGCCAATGAAGCATTTAAACCGATTGCTCAAAAGACTTGTTCCTTCCTAGATAGATGCAGACCATCCTGCCAGTATAGGCTGGTGTCCTCCAGGTGGAACCCCAGTCCCCAATGAAGCCAAACCCTGTGCTCCACACCATTTTTCAACCATTCATTAAACTGCATGGTGCCACTCACTCGCCTCCCCCATGCTTTTGACAGGCAGCACCTGAGAAGGATACTGTGTGTGCTACTTGTCTTAGGCCCCTCCCAACTCTGCAATGTCCTCCTGCACTGCTCTAATCTCATGATGAGTCATTTGTCCCTAGGTGGACAATTACGCCCAGCTCGAACTCCTTGCAGCTGTTCTCGTGATCCTGAGGATGCTCCTGTCCCTCCAAGCCATGGCACCAGGCAGGCACCTTACTTCATTTTTCCCAGCTCCCCCCAGTCCTATACCCCTAATAATTGAGTCCCCCACCAGGAGCTGCTTCCTTTCCCTGTGGTGTCCTCTGCCTCCTTCCTGTGGGCCTCCCTTGTGACAGTTATCATCAGTCATCTCTACGGGTGCATCCATAGGGGAGCTATGCTCTCCCAGAATGGTGTATGGATTGTGGAGTGGAACAATTGACTGGGTGTGCCTCTGTTCCACCCTCCTCACCCTCCCTGAGCCCACTGTGGTCCAACTGCTGTGCTTTCTTCACAACCTCTGAGGTAGTGGTGGTGGCGCTACTGCTCCCTGGATGGCTGGATGACCTGGATGGCTGGATGACCGGAAGAGAACCAGCAGCACGTCCCAAAGGAACTGGAGTGGGAGGTGGTGCTCTGGGTAGAGGAATTCCTCCAAGTAGCTGGGAAGCCTAAGTTCTGTAAGGAGTTGCACTCTAGCATCCTGCCACCATGCTGGGATAGTTTCACAGTCAGGCGGCGGTGGTGGAGGAGGAGGAGGAGGAGGAGGCTGGTATCCAGGATACCCGGCCAAGGGCAGGTAAGTGGGATTATGCCAGTAAGGGTATTGGTACCCTACAAACCCCGAAGGATAACCTGACAGTGGGTATCTGGATGGCGGATAACCCGGCTTTGGGTATCCAGGCGTCGGGTGGCAGGCCCAGCGTCAGTTGAGAAGGGTCCAGCGGAGAGCTGCCCGGTGGTAGAACATGGGGGTCAGGCCCCGGGAGACCACCAGAGGGTCCAGGAGGGGCTGCAGGACCAGCCAGGGGAGGCACCAAAGGGCCGCTGGAGAGCAGCAGGGGATGAGGCGTAGGGCCAGAGGGTCCCGAAGGAGGAGGGTCCATACCTGAAATATCCCAGTCGGGCGACAGACCACTGGGAGGAGGGGGATCCGGTGACAGAAATGAACCAGGCGAAGGGGGGAACTCTAGAAGATACCCCAACGACAGGTCTAGTAGCGCTCCCGACGGAAGAGAAAGGTCGGGAACGGGTGCGCAAATCCCAGGGGTAGGAACCGCAGGGGTTGAAGTGTCCCCACGCAGAACACTTCCGGGTCCCGCATCGGGATCCTCATGAGCCATCAGAGAGTAGATGCGGCTGCGCGGTCGATGGAGGGTCCATCGTCCAGCTTACCAGTTGCGACCAGACAGGCTGTGGAGGAAGGGTCACAGTTAGGCTCATCGGTCTGGGCCAGGCGCCCGGCGGCTGAGCCGGAGGGTGACTTTCCGGTGGTGCTGTGAGTGGGAGAACAAACAGAGACCTCGAGAGAGGTGACACCCGGCTGCCTGCACACCTCAGCAGGAGGGGGAGAAGGCATCTGGCTCGTAGTAGCGGACAGAGTGCCCGTAAGAGTGGTACTCACGGTTCTGGAAGTGGAGGGTCTCCTTTGCAGCGACTGACTTCTCTCCCGGCGCTTCTCCTTTTCCTTCTTTTTCTTTCTTTTTTCTGGTGCCGGTGACGACGACCTCTTCCCTAAGCTCCTGGAGCTCCTTTTCCATAGAAGTCAGCCATTGGGTCAAAAGGTGGGCCTCGAGGGTCCGTCTGCATTGGGTCCGTGTGGCCTAGTTGAACCCTTAGCATATAGCACACTTGGCCGAGTTGTGCTTAGGCCCCAGGCAGAGGAGGCAGCGGGAGTAGTCGTCCACATGTGGAATTTGGGGGCCCCACTTGGAGCACTTCTTTTTAAGATGAGACAACATACACTTGTTTGAAAAATTCAGAGAAATAGTACAGAAAAAGACGAAAAATGCTGACTACTAAACGGGTGACTGATCACTGTTCTACCATGTCTATCGAATGAACTGATGCGACGGCGGGAAAGAACTGGTGGGTGGGCGCGGGACTGCCCTTTCTTATAGTCGGGATGACGTCGCATCACCTGATGTCGGGGGGGGGCGCGGTCCCCGCTGATGATTGCTAGCTACAAGTTTGCCGTTCGAGCATGATGCCAGGGGGCGCAGTCCGATATGTAAAGACCTACTTGAGGAACCCTCTCGAAGTAAGATAGGAAAATTACGTACCTACCGTAATTCTTGATCTTCTTGGACGAGTCTCCACCACTCATTCACACTAGTGGGATTGGCGCCGGAGGCACTAAGACCCATCGGGAGCAAACTTTTTGCTGGAGGGTCGGCGCAAGAGACCGCGCCGCGAGACACGGCATCATGAGCAGCTGCCTCGAGCGGGTAATGACCATCTCGGCGACGCACCCTCCAACCGCCCAGTACCTTTTTACCAAGGAGGTGCAGCTTAACTAATATAAAGGGTAAACCAATATTAAAAACGGACATAAGATAGTCCGTATGACCCGTGTAAGAAGGGTCAGCAAAGAAGTCCTCACGGCCTAAAGATTTGAGGGAGTGAAGACCAATACAGCGTGAGCTCGGGATGGAGGGATAGGAATGAGTGGTGGAGACTCGCCCAAGAAGATCAAGAATTACGGTAGGTACGTAATTTTCCTATCTTCCTGGACATAAGTCTCCACCACTCATTCACACTAGTGGGAGAGTACCAAGCTGATAATCCCCCAAAAGGGCGGCAGGAGAGCCAGAGCTCACGCGTCTAAGATAGAAGCCCATTAAGGATAGTTCTGCCGAATGCGGAATGTCGCCTGGCATGAACATCCAGTGCATAGTGCTTAACGAAAGTATGCACTGAGCTCCAGGTAGCGGCGTTGCATATATCTGCAATTGGAACATTGCGAATTTCCGCTAGGGATGCCGCGACCGCCCTAGTAGAGTGAGCGTACACTCTACCTTCTAATTTAACTTGAGCCATGGAATAGCAATGACGAAGGCATGCCACTAACCATGAAGAGATACATCTAATAGCGACAGGTTGACCCAGCCGGGTGTCGCTGAAAGAAACGAACAGTTGCTGAGTTCATGAACATCCTTGGTTCTATCTAAATAGAACCGCAAGGCTCTCTTAACATCCAAGGAATGAAGAGCCTCGCTCCTTCATTTTGAAAATTAGCGAAGTAAGCGGAGTACCAGAGGTTGGTTCAGATGGAATTCTGACACAACCTTGGGAAGAAATTTAGGATGAGTAATGGAGAACTACCTTGTCCTTATGGAATACAGTATACGGAGGGTCCGTAACCAGGCATGTATCTCAGAGACCCTGCGGGCTGAGGTAATGGCCACCAGGAAGGCAGTCTTCCAGGTAAGAAATTTTAGCTCACAGGTAGCTAAGGGTTCAAAGGCTTCCGAGTGAGCATGTCCAGCACCAGGTTAATGTCCCAGGCTGCAACTGGACGCTAACAGGGGTCTGGTATGGAGAATCCCTTAAGAAATCTCTTCACATAGGTAACTGAGCCAGAGTTAAGGAAGAAACCGCTCATGGAACACTGAGATGGCACTAAGGTGAACTTTAACTGTGGAGTACTGAAGACCTAAGTTTGATAGGTCCAAAAGATACTCCAGAACCTTGCCAGGAGGACAGGAAAGGGATTCCAAGAGGATTTTGCACACCAGAGAGAAAACGCTTCCATTTGGAAGCGACGTTGGGTGGCTGGCTTCCGAGCAGCCAGAAGGATGTCTGAGACTCTACAGAGACGTTGAACCGATTCACTTCTATCTCTTCAGGAGCCAAGCATGAAGGTGAAGTGATTTCAGGTTGGGATGGACCAACGAACCCTGAGTCAGAAGACTGATTTGCAAAGGAAGTGGTCTCGAGAGGCTGCCAACATACTGTTGAGTAGAGGAAACATAGTTGCCGAGGCCAGGAAGGAGCAATGAGAATCATCTTGGTCCCCTGAGACTGAACTTGAGGAGTACTCTCTGGATTAGAGGAAGTGGTGGAAAGGCGTAAAGAAAGCGTTTTGTCCACCGCAGCCTGAACGCATCCTGACAGAAAATGCCAGGCCCTGGATTTCTGGAGCAGAAGAGAGGCAGTTTTGCATTGAGTGGGGATGCAAAAAGGTCCAGGTCTGGAGTCCCCCACCTTGAACAGGGACCGAGCCACGGCTGGATCGAGAGACCACTGTGAGGGTCTGCCTGCTCTGCTGAGGTGATCTGCTAGGTCGCTTTGTATACCTGGCAGATAAACCGCTTGAATCAGAGACTTGTGCTCCAAGCACCACTCCCACACCCTCATTGCTTCCTGCAAAGGGGATAAGAATGAGCACCGCTTGCTTGTTGATGTAATACATCACTGCTTTGTTGTCCGCTTGAAGGAGAATGTTCTTGTGACAAAGGACATCCTTCAGAGCTCGGATTGCATAGAGGACCGCTCCTCATCTCCAGGACATTTATGTGGAGATGAGTTTCAACTGAGTCCATACACCTTGAGTGTGGAGGAGAGACAGTGAGCTCCCCATCCCATTAGCGATGCATCTGTGGTGATGGAGATCTGATGATCTGGGGAGCAAAGGGGAATCCTTCCAGGAGATTGCTCTCTTGAGACCACCAGGTGAGAGACCTCCGAAGGGGTTCTGTCACCTTGATGGGATAAGACTGGGGGTGAGAGGTCGGGGACCACTGAGTGGAGAGCATCCATTGGGTGGTTCTCATGTGCAGTTGGGCCAGAGGGACAGTGAAGACCGAGAACGCCATGAGACCCAACATGCGTTGCATCGAGAGAGCTGTAACCGATTGGTTCTCCCTGATGTAACGGGCCATACGTGGCGGATGTCGAGTCTTCTGTCCTCTGGAAGGAAAGCCTTCGCTGAAGAGGTGTCTAGAAGGCCCCTATGAAAGGAGCCTCTGGGAGGGTTGCAGTGAGATTTTTTCAAATTCAGCAGAACTCCCATGGACGTGAGAAGACGAGAAGTCGCTTGCACGGTTTCCAAAGTCCCTTGGCCGGAAGGGCTTGCTAGAAGCCAATCGTCCAGGTAGGGAAACACTGAGTCCGACTTTCCTGAGATGCGCCATGAGAACTGCACAACACTTTGTAAAACTCACAGCGCCGAGGATAGCCCAAAGGGCAGGACTCTGAACTGATAATGCTGACCCAAAGCTACAAACCTGAGGAATTTGGTGGGTCGGGTGGACGGGATATGCTGGTAAGCATCCTGCATATCCAGAGAGGCCAGCCAGTCGTGGTGATGCAGCAAGGGTAACAGGGTACCTAGGAAATCATCTTGAAATTCTCCTGGGAGGAATTTGTTTAACTTTCTGAGGTCTAGAATGGGGCGCATCCCCCCAGATTTCTTTGGAACCAGAAAGTAATGGGAGTAGAACCCTGTGTTTCGCAGATGCGGGGGCACCAGTTCTATTGCCCTGTTGTTCAGAAGGCCCTGGATCTCCGCGGTGAGGAGGTCTGACTGAGAGGCCGACAACCTGGGTTGTCGTATGGGAGGACAATTCGGGGGGGTTTCCAAGAAATTGAGAGAATAACCCTCGCGAATTATCCGAAGGACCCATTTGTCTGAGGTTATGGACTTCCACTGGTTGTAGAAGTACATCAGACGACCTCCCACCGGAGGAGAAAGTTCCACCTCGGGCAGAGTGGATGGAACTTGGGCCAACGACTCATAAGGTAGCGCTGGAGCTTTGGGTCCCTGCGCTTTCTGCTGTCTTCTTTTGAGGTTGGGCAGGTTGGCTTTTGTGGAAGCTTCCCTGCCTCTGCCTCGAAAGGACTGACGACTATGAAACTGACGCTTGTTCACATGCCCCAGAGGGGCAGGCGGAGGTCTGGCCAACTTAATGGCCGATCTAGTCTTCTGAGTGGCCTCTAGGCTTGCTCCACCTGAGGGCCAAAAGAAAGGAGCCATCAAAGGCAGCGCCATCACCTGCTGCTGAGCATCATTCGTGAAGCCAGAAGTACGCAGCCAGGAATGGCCGAGTACAAACTCTCGCGGCTGCTGAGCTTAGAAGCAGTGTCGAAAGCGCCCATGGCGGCTTTGACCTGTTGGTTATTGACCCAATACCTCTAATAACGGTCAGAAGAAGCTCTGACTTGAATCCGAATCTGGAAGAGCTTCAACCATTCTTTTCATAGAGTGCCACAGGATATACTCATACTGAGAAAAATAGCCTTGATAACTGGCAATACGATACTTAGAGTGGAGGCAGCAAAGACTCTCTTACCTAATGTATCAATCTTACGAGACTCTTTGTTAATAGGTCGAGCTGTAGTAGTTTGAGGAAGAACGACCTTGTCATTCTCTGCCAGGACTACAATAGGATCCGACAGGCTTGGGATGCCAAAATGGGACGATCCTTGGGAGCTGAATACTTTTATCAATGGATTTAGCCACTGAGGGAATAAGAGCAGGGTTATTCCATACCATTTGAGACAGCTCTCAAGGAAGGCTGAATCGGAGGAGTCAAATCTAGGGATCTCCTAGCATGAAGATACTGGAGTCTTAATATCTTCCCAGGATCGATGTCTGTAGTCTGGAGAAAGAGTGATCCCAGGTTCTTCAACAGAGACTTAAAGGACAGGTCCTGACCACAGGCTCTGTAGCAAAGAAAGATCCTGTTTCTCCACTTCATCACCCAACCGAAGGTCTGGGTCAGGCTCAACATCATCTCCTGATGGTCCAGAAAGGACTGTTTGGACAGGAAAGGAGGAAAATTAGAGAGGAGGAAATGGCAGAAAACAAGGAGAGTCCCTGGAGTCTGCCGGCGCCGAGGGCAAAACGGGCTGAATACGGCACCGAGGAGGCACACGGCGTCAAGAGGCACGCTGCCTCGCAACGCCTCGACGGCGCCGCTGCCGATGCTGCGAACGGGCGCCGGACGACGCCGCAACGGTGCCGCCCGATCCAACGGTACCACCGCGCGCCGAGACCACGCTGGAGCCGCCAACGGCGCCGAGACCACGCGGCGCCGCCAATGGCGCCGCAAGCTCCGGCTGCCCCGAAAACGGCGCCGACACGGCCACAGACCCTGAAGAAGGCGCCGGAAAAGCCCCGGGAACCTGGAAAGCAAGAGAAGGAAAAAAACCAGGAGATAAGGGCATCGGTGGGGCCCCCTGCGCCGCAGCCATGTGAGGGGGGGAAACACCTAAGCACGGAGTCGCTAGCACCGAAGAAGGCGCCGCGCGACTAGGAAGGTCCAACCGCTCTACCTGATCGCCGGAGGAGCCCGAGGGCTCCGAGGTAACCGAGCCAGGCAGAAGAACCAACCTCCGAGCCCATCGCTCCATAAGAGCGGCCCACTGATGAAACTGCTCATCTGGAGCCCTACCTATAGGCGGGGAGGGGCTCCGATGTCGAGGACGACGATTATCGGAAGTTGGCGACTCCGAAGAAGGAGACCGGCAACTAGCAACGATAACCGACCGTCGACGCGCAGACATACCAGAGGGCGACCTCGAGTGATGCCTTTCTTTGACCTGTGGGTCAAGAAGAGTTCGAGGTCGAACGCGCCAGAATGCGACCGCTTATTTTTATGCGCGGGGACCGCCCATCCCCGGCATCGGACTGACCGTAGTCAGAGCCCGCTGAGGAGAAGGAGGCTGACCGGACCCAGCCCGGCTGACTGAACAGCTTTCATCACGAGTCTCCCTGCGATCACTGACCTGCTCATGGTCCGACTCCGTCCAGTAGGCCGAGACTTCTTCAAGTAAGTTAAATTTAAATATTAGAAAAATTTTACGAAAAATAGAATAAAACTAAGCGATACTACTATCGTGATAATGTTACAAAAAAACAAACTGAAAACTATGCGCTAGTTTGAAGTTTGACTCCCGACAGGCGAGCGACGTCGTCACTGAAGCGCACTCGACGGCGGGAAAAAAGGAACTGAGGCGGTTGGAGGGTCGCCGCCGATGGTCATTACCGCCGAAAGCCGCTGCTCACGATGTGCCGTGTCTCGCGCCGACCCTCCAGCAAAAAGTTTGCTCCCGATGGGTCTTAGTGCCTCCGGCGCCAATCCCACTAGTGTGAATGAGTGGTGGAGACTTATGTCCAGGAAGATCTACTGTTCCTCAAGAGTTCTAGCGCCCCCAACCCCCATTCTGTTTCCCCTTTCTGATGCCCCGAGCAACCACTATACCCTTAATTTTGTCCCAGCCATGCTTAATACCACTAATGGTTTTCACACTTACCACCTCAACCAAAAGCCTCTTCCATGGTTCTACCACCCTTTCTGTAAAACAGCACTTCCTCACATTCCTCCTGAACCTCCCTCCTGTTAGCTTCCTCTCATGACCACATGAATGTGAGCTAGTATTCAAATTAAATAGTTCCACGCAGTTTGCCGTTAATTCCTTTTTAGGAATTTGAAGATCTCTAATATTAATCTCCCCTCTCCCTTCTCATCTTCAGTGGGTACTTGTTCAGTGCCTTAATGCGCTCCTCACAGACCCTGCCCTGCTGGCCCTGAATCATTTCAATACCCTACACTGCTCCATTTCCAGTCTATTCCTATCCTTCCTGAGTACGGATGCCAGAACTGGGTGCTGTACTCCAGGTGTGGCCTCACCAAGGGTCTATACAAGGGAAGTATTACCTCTTTTTCTGCTGTTTTGCTGCCCCTTCCCTGGAGGATCGCTATCTGTTCCACTGTGCCTCCTTCACTTCCAAACTCTGGCTATCCTTCTTAGCCCCTTATCTCGACTTCCTACTCTCTCCCTCCAACCCCCACCCCCCCGAAACTCTGGGTTTCGCTCACTGAAGCTCTCTTCTTGTAACACTCGTGCTGGTCAATCTGCCTTCTCTTTCCGCTTTCTTAAACTCTGGAATTCTCTCCCCTTAATCATCCGCTCTACCTCTTCGAAACCCACTTTATTCTCTCTTCTTCACTCCCACACCTCTCCCTCCTGCCACTGTCCATAATGTGCCTTGTCTTGTTTTTTCTTTCTCCCCCTCCTCCTTTTCTTCTATATACCTATACACCTGACAGCTCTTCTGTTTTCCTGCTCCTTCTTCTGATCACCTGTAAATTTTCCTTATTTATTCCTGCTCCCATTCCTTTTCCCAGTTTACCTTTTGAAGCACCCTGCACCGGTCTACAATCACTCCTCGATCCCTTATCCCAACTTATTATTTTAGGCATACTCTGCCCTCCCTTTTTTTCCCCGGTTCCTAACTGCTGCCTCTGTATTTTGCACATATTGTTTATATCTACCTGTACATATTGTATATACCTACCTGTATATTGTAAGTACCCAGGTACATAATTCTGTTGTCACTTAAGCAATAAGGCATGATCAGGGTTAGATTGCCTGTCTGTTAATCACCTCCTAGGGTGTAATACACTATGAGCTAAGTCGTGACGTCTCTTAGGGGTGACTGACTGTTAATCTAACTCCTGGGAGTGCCTTATTGCTATTATAAAAAATGATTCCAAAAGAAAAGTGTTAAAGTATACTTTTTGAATGTTTTCTTCATTTAGAATGAGATTTTTAATAAAACAGTTCTTCTACCAACAGTTTAAGAATGCTGGTTCAGAATTAGAACGCATCATTCCAGTCATTCAGCAATGCTAGAGGATGGAATGCTGACAGGAAGAATCCATGTGCCATGGTGATCAGGCTGTACATAACAGTGTAACAGGGATTAATGTAAGGCTGTTAGAATCCTAACAGCCAATCAGATTGCAGCATTTCTGAGACCCTTTTTATAATGTATATTACACATAGTATATACCTACCTTTTCTGTTCCAATCTGTATATTGTATCCACCTCTGTACTTAGATTATCTGTATTTTACATTTGTGCAAATGTATTTATTTTTTATGCCGTTCTTAAGCTTATCCCCCCCCGCCCCCCGGACACATGTGAAATGCTTTAATAAGTATATAAAAATACCCCTTCCGATACATCCAAGCATCCTACCTGCCTTTCTATAAGCCTTGCAGCACTGACTAGATTGCTTAAGGTAGTCGCTAATGAGAACTCCAAAGTCTTGTTCCTCAGCAGTGGTACTAAGTCTCAACCCTTCCATCCAGTACTCTGTCCTTGAGTTCTTGTTCTCCAGGTGCATAATCCTGCACTTTCTGGTGTTGAATTTTTGACCACCCCTCCAGCTTTTGCAAGTTTCTCTGCATTTCCTTTATTCCCTCGTCACTACCCACCTTCCCACAGAGCTTAGTGTAATCAGTGACAAGACACAACCTGCCCTGGATTTCCTCATCAATGTCACTGATGAATATGTTGAAGAGGACCGGATCCAGGACAGATCCCTGAGGGACCCTACTCATGACCTTAAGTTGAGAAGCGCACTGAAGGACACTGGGCCATGATCAGTGGACAGCTCCTCGACCGATCCCTGGTCAAGGAGAAGAGTCCCACAGGACACCATGGACTGACTCATGGTTAGAGTCATCCAAGAACTCTTCGAAAATGACCCTCGACTGTTTCTTGTCACGGACCACCCAAGTGTCTTCCTGGGGATGATCTGCACCAACAACCACCCTGGCAAGCCAGTGGCCGAATGGGCCTCCTTGGTCATAGCACCCACCTTTGGCAGCGGTAGCGGCAGCTCCACTTGAAGAGGTACAGAAGCAGATACAGGGTGCTCCTGCGTAGCCTGGACCAGCCTGGGTACCACTGGCAGCTGCCAGGTGACCGGAGGTCCAGTGAGTAGAGCGCTACCCTGTCCCACGATAGCCCACTGTTGCCAGCAGAGCTCCTCACAGTACTGGCGCAGCTTGCAACTGTGCCCTTCCTCTCCCGAGGACGAGGAGGTCAAGGAGCATTGATGGCAATGCCTCCCGGTTGAGCAAGATCGAGAGTGAGAACTCCCCGACCTAGACCTTGAACTTCCACCACAGAACTGATGGTGAGAGAAGCCTTTTGGATAGTTGTGGTATACCATGTTAAGCAGAATGTGCATGGAAAGCTCGACTGCCAGTGGAGGCTGCACCTGCTGAGGACTGGATGGGGACAACTACTGAACCACGCCCTCTTTGCAGATGACACAAAGATCTGCAACAGAGTTGATGCACAAGGTGGGGTGGAAAGGATGAGAAGGGACTTAGCAGGTTAGAGGAATGGTCAAATGTATGGCAGCTTAGATTCAATGCTAAGAAGTGCAAGGTAATGCACCTGGGAAACAAAAACCCAGGAGAAGAGTACACAATGGGGAGTGAGATATTAACAACAACAAAAATGGAAAGGGACCTGGGGGTAGTCATATCAGATGACTTAAAGGTGGGCAAGCAATGTGAGAGGGCAGTAAGAAGGGCTGGAGGGATACTGGGATGCATAGGGAGAGGTATCACCAGTAGAAAACAGGAAGTTGTTATCCCTCTTTACAGACAGCTGGTGAGACCCCATCTGGAGTACTGTGTGCAGTTCTGGAGACCCAGTCTCTGCAAGGACATAGACAAGATGAAAACTGTCCAGAGGAGGGCAACTAAAATGGTGCAGGGTCTGAACCAGAAGACATATAAAGAGAGACTAAAGGAGCTTAATATGTATAGCCTCGAGGAAAGGAGGGAGAGGGGGGACATGATAGAAACTTTCAAGTACCTCAAGGGAATCAGCAAAGTCCAAGAGGGTAGCATCTTTCAAAAAAAGAGGTGTGCAAGAACAAGGGGGCACAATTTGAAGATGGGGGTGGCTCAGAGGTAATGTAAGGAAGTATTTTTTCACAGAGAGGGTTGTGGATGGATGGAACGGCCTTCTGGAGGAGGTTGTGGAGTCGAAAACAGCGGTTGAATTCAAGCATGCATGGGACAGTCATAAGGCAATTCAGGGGGTGGGGGTAGAAAGAAGTAGGTTGCTGGTTAACTAGGATCTGCAGCTTATCCATTAGGTAGGGAAATGGGCAGACTGGGTGGGCCAAGCGGTCCTTATCTGCCATCAAATTCTATGTTTCTCTTGAGTGAGGACCTGGAGCACTGAAGTCTGCGGGATCAATTCCTCAGCCTCATCAGATAAGTGGTCAACAGGCTCAAGAAAATTTTTGTCGGTCTGCTAGACCAGAGTCCAAGTCAACTAGCTTGATGGTGGGACCGAAGAGCCCTTGATCAGCCCAACTTGCTCCTTGAGTGAAGGGTGTTCAACCACCACTGAGCGGTATGTCGAGTCGAGGGACCAGGAAGACCTCAATCTTTCCTGGTCCTATAAGAGGTGCCAGCAGCTGCTGTGCTTGGAACTGCAGTGGGCAAGGCTCTCCCCCAGGGTCTGTAGGGCCAAACACAAGTCCAGGAAGCATCTGGTGAATGACTCGCCGATGCTGCCCCAGCCAGCAACAGCATCGAGACTGAGGAGGTACCTGCTGCAGCAACCCCCGCTTCTGCTTCAAGGATCACAAGCTGTTGAGCTGACCCAGCCACAGCTGGGGCCTTCCTGCAGCCCTCAGAGCAGTCTTTCGGTTCCCGTTTCAAAGGCCGACCCAGAGAGGGACTAAGGAAACATGCTGAGACAAAGGCCGCACCCGGGCCATGTCGTGTTACCCTGCCCAGGCAATACACACATGGGTCATGCGGGTCGGTGACCAACATCTTCTGCCAATACCAAACTCAGAATTTGAACCCCTGCTTCTGTTGCTTCACTGAAGGTCTAACAGAGAAGTCAAAGGAACTGAAATAACTCAATTAAGTTTGCCTATGGCACACTAAATCCTAAGCAACAGCCGCAAAGGAATGGACCTGTTCTTTCAGTGAAAAGAAGGATCTGATGTAACAGGGTGGAGTCAGGGGATATACCACCCAGGCAGTGGGAAGAGATTAGCTTAAAGACATCTGGCAAATTAGAGTGTTCCAGTTGAACTTCCAGAGTGTGGATACTGAATCATATCCACGACCCTAGAAAAAGCTTTGTGGGAAAAACAAACAAAAAAACACTTTTTGCAGATTCTTTCAGTTACATAGAAACTGTTGGCAGATAAGGACCACCAGGCCTATCCAGTCTGCCCAAATGCCCTACACTAATTTGCGGACTCTGACTCTAACTGATCAATGGCTTTTTACCCCACCTTCCCACCTCTAAGGTACCCTTATGCCTATCCCATACCTGTTTAAAATCCTCCACTGTGCTCGCCCACACCACCTCCTGCGTCAATCTATTCCATATGTCCACCACCCTCTCTGTGAAGAAAAACTTCCTCATATTTCTCCTCAGCCTACCACTTCCAATTTCATATGCCCCCTCGTTCTTGTACATCTCTTATATTGGAAGATGTCTCCCCCCTGCACCTTGTTTACGCCCTTAAGGTACTTGAATGTTTCTATCTTGTGCCCCCGATCTCTCCTCCAGTGAGTTACGTACTTGAGGTCCTTTAGTCTCTCCTCATGGTTTTCTGGTGCAAGCCCTGTACCATCTAAGCCACCCTTCTCTGGACCGCCTCCACCCTTTCAATGTCCTAATGAAGGTGGAGCCTCCAGAATTGCACAGAGTACTCTAGGGGAGGCCTCATTAGTGTTATGTACAATGGCATGACAACCTCCCGCAATCTGTCAGTGATACCTCTGCCTATGCACCCCAGCATGCCACTGGCCCTCCCTGCAGCCTTTGTACTCTGCTTTGATACCTTTAGGTCATCAGAAATGATAACCCCCAGGTCCCTTTCTTCCTTGGTGATCATTAGCAACTCTCCCCCATCCTGTAGCTCTCACCAGGGTTACCCTTCCCAGTTGCATTACTTTGTACTTCTTGGAACTGAACCTTAGTGGCCACACCTCAGACCATTTTTCAAGCTTCCTCAGGTCCCTCCTCATTCTCTCCACCCTGTCCGGATTATCCACCCTGTTGCAGATCTTGGTGTCATCTGCAAACAGGCAGACCTTCAGCAATGTCACTAATGAAGACATTAAACAGAACTGGCCCAAGGACTGATCCCTGCGGTGGCCAGCTGGTCACCCCCCTCTCCCCTGACTGGATCCCATTTACCACCACCCTCTGCTTCTTGTCCGTTAGCCAGTTCATAACTCAGTTTACCATCTTGTGCCCCATGCCCAGACTACTCATTTTGTTGAGTAGCCTTTTATATGGAATGATGTCGAAGGCTTTGCCGAAATCGAGGTAGTCAATGTCTACCCCCATCCCCGATTTACCTCCCTTGTCACCCAGTCAAAAAAAATCTATCAGATTCGCCTGGCACGACCTTCCTGCTGTGAATTCATGTTGCCTTGGATCCCAGGCACTGCTGGATTCCAAGTGTACCACTATTCTTTCTTTAAGCAGTGCCCCATGATCTCACCCACTACTGAGGTAAGGCTGATCAGCCTATAGTTCCCTGCCTCCTCCCTACTACCACTTTTGTGTAGAGGGACTACATGTGCTCTCATCCAGTCCTCTGGAACCACTCCTGTGTGGAATGACTTTTTTTTTTTTATTTAGTTGTTTAACCAGGAGACTTGGTGAACAATGTTGCCAGAGGCGCCGCTAGCTCTCTTTGTAGCTCCCTTAAAATCCTCGAGTGTATGCCATCTGGCCCCATTGCTTTGTCCACCTTCAGTTTTGTGAGCTCCTCCAGGACTCTCTCCACTGTGAATGGACTTGTTTTTATCTTCCCCCACTTCGTGTCTGCTACCCAGCTGTGGTCCCTGACTCTCCACCTCTTTAGTGAATACTAAACGAAGTATTTATTCAGTATTTCTGCCTTTTCTGTCTCCCTCCTTATACTCCCCTGTATCCCTTTTGAGTATTACAATCCCCCCAGTCTTCCTTCCTTCGATAACGTACCTAGAGAATGCCTTATCCCCTCTCTTCACTGTCTTTGCTAATCTTTCTTCAGTCTGCGCCTTTACAGCCTTCCCTTAGATTCCTTAGGTACATCTCCCTGTCCTCCTCCCTTTGAGTCTCCTTATATTTCCTGAAACCTGCCCTTTTGGCCCTTACCTTGTCTGCTGCCTCTCTCGAGACCCACAGTGGTTTCCTCCTTCTCTTGCCCTTATCTACCAAGCTGATGCATTGGCTCATCACCTCCTCTATGGCTCCCTTCAGTTGTTCCCACTGCTCCTCAACTCCTCCCATCTCCCTTCTTGCCAATGCCACTTTGATACAACTCCTTATTTTAGCAAAATCTGTCCTTCTGAGATCTAAAACCTTTGCCTTCATGTGACTAGACTGTGTCTCTGTCCCTATACTAAACCACATTATGTGACAGTCGCTGGAACCCAGCTGACCTTCCACCTGGATGTCTTTGATTTCGTCCCCATTGGTACAAGGTCCAGAATTGTCCCGTCTGGTTGGATCAATCACTATTACTATTAGTTATTGAGTTATTAAGATTTAAAATTTGTAGTATGTTTAAACATCTGTCTCTCAGAAGTTGTTGGGTAACATGCCTCGGACATCACAGGGCCAACTAGTAACATACAGTGGCAGAAGTAGTAACATTGTAATTTTAAGTCAGAAGGTACACTAGATCCATCATGTCTGCCCTCCTCTGCTTCATAAGCTGGAATAAATAAATATGCAGTGCAGACAGTGTTAATTAGATTCCCTATCCACTCTACTATCCAAGGTACCATGTGATTCCCATGGTAAGCAGAAATTTGACCTGCCTTACCTCAAAGGCCTGTACTGTATTTATGTTCACAATCTCCACTGGTAGGCTGTTCCATAGGTTCTCCACCCCCTGGGGAAAGTGCCTCCTAACACTGCGCCTCTGAATTTACCACCTATGAACTTCAGAGCATGTCCATGTGTCCTGCAGGAGGATATCAAATCAAATAACTCTCTTTTTTCAACTGTGCTGATACTGCTGGAGTCTGAAAAGTCAGACATCTTGTCTAATCTTGTACATAAACTTGAGTATGCATAAGATAAGATCATGTTCCCTCTCAGTCACCTGTTCACTAAGGTGAACATGTTAAAGGCCACCAGCCTCTCCTAACAGCTCTTACCCCCTAAACCTCTGATCATTTTGGTGGCCCTGCACTGCAATCCCTTAAGCACCTTAATACCCTTTAGGTACTGAGGAGCCCAGAACTGTACACATGTAATGTTTCAGTATTACTCCCCTGGTCACCGCCACGTAGTAGGTGATCAGGTTGGTTTGTCATGATCTAACACCCATAAGGCTGTGCTAAGAGAAGGCAAGAACCTTGATATCAATCAAGTGTTCCATTATTCTGTACTTAATAGCTTCCAGAAATCTGCCCAGCATTAATGTCGGGCTTGCCAGCCTACAGTTGCCTGGGTCTAACTTTGCCCCCTTCCCCTTTTTTTAAATGTAATTTTTATTGAAGAGACGTACATACAGGTTTACAGTTCGAAATGTAGAAAATGTTGTAACACCATGCAACTCAACATGTATAACACAGGTCATGATGTCTAGATATTCCAGTGTCTTTATCCTAATTGTTTTCATCACATATGCATCAGCTATCCTCACAGAATCCACTGTTTATCTGAGAGCTTTAGCTATGTAGTGAACTAAACAAAAATACCCCCTTCCCCACCTCAGTGGAAGCGGCACCAACCCACTTTTCTGCAGGACCAACTTCTTATGGAACAAAACCACCATCAATTTTGGCCATACACCATATCCACTTCTGCCATTTCAAATTAAAGGCAGTGAGTTTGTCATCTAGACCAGTCGTTAATTTTTCTAATTGATAGATATCCGTTACAATTTGTCTCCAGTCCCCCACAGTAGGGATGACAGACTTCATCCATTTCCTTATAATTGCTTTTCTTGCCACCAAAAGAAACAACGGTAATAAAGTTTTATGCTAGGGAGGATGGTGTGCGGGCAGGATCGTCAACAAGACAATCTCCTCCGTCAGTTTCACCACCTCTCACAGGCAGTCCCTCAGTTCGTCCTGCAGCGTACACCAATAAGGAATCAAAAGGGGGCAGGACCACAACACACAGCCCAGGTCAGCCAGTAGACACTGGCAGCCCCTCCAGCAATTATCATATTGTGGTGGCAAGTATTTGTCCAGTAAAGCCGGAACTCTAAAGTATCTGTACCGGCACTTCCATGCGTATTCTCGCCATATCACCACTGACGTAATTTTTATTGCTGGAAGTGCAGATTTCATCCAAGCTTCTAATGACATGGACAAACCCAAATCTTTATTTTACCCTTCGAACACTGACTGGATAGAACCCCCCAGGACATCTCTCAATATCTTATACAGTTGCCCAATTAAATGCCCCAGTTCTCCCTGTCATGGTCCATAATTAAGTTCAATCAGGGGGTTTGAGGCATTGGTAGCATAGTTAAAATTATCTGTTGATGTTGTACATAATCCCTAAGTTACAAGTATCTATATATTTCCCTCGTGGCTAGTCCAAACCCCCCTTGCAGAGGTGCAAAGGGGAGCACCCCTTGAGAGTCCAGAACTTGGTAGATAAAATGCAGGTCCAGTTTACGCCACTGTTTGAACGCTAAATCCATTTGACCTGGCAAAACAATTTCATTAGCCAACATTAGTCTAAAATAATAAAATATTTCTTGAAATTTTGGGTGGGCTTGTAACTGATACCACACTTTCAAAGTTCCAGAAGTAAATGGTGTAAAATGGCACAAAGGCGGTGTGTATCTGTTGGTAGCAAACAATATGGCTTCTATATCATAAAGATCATTAAGTGAGAATTCAATATCCTTCCATGGCACCCTATATTTGGAGGCCATCCACAAAAATACTGTCATATAATAAGTTTCTTTAGCATACAACTCCAAATTTGGCAAATTCACCCCCCGCCCCGGGGTTAAAGACAATTGGAGAATTGAGAAGTGGACTCTAGAGCAACGGTCCCCCCATATAAATTAATAACCATTTTATTCCAGGAGGTGTAGTAAAAACGCCCGGACGGGAGTGGGAGAGTTTGGAATAAGTACAGTGATCTAGGCAATATGTTCATTCATATAATCTCAGCCTTTTTAAAAAAAAGGATAAATCAGTTTACTTCACTTATTTAAGTCTTCTTGAATCTTCACTGTTAGTGGTTCATAATTTAGTAAATCAATATTTTTCACATCTTTAGGAATGTACTGTAAATACCTAAATATTTTACTTTGGTCCGTAACCACCTCAACGAAGAAGGGTGCTTCAGGGGTACTGATGGAGCAAAGTTAAAGGAGAGGACTTCGGTCTTGGTCATATTCAATTTAAAATCTGCTATTTTCTCAAATGCATGCAATATCTCCCAGATAGCAGGAATGGACGTTTCACGGGAAAGTACTGAAAGAAGAACATCATCTGCAAACAATGCTATTTTATATTCAGTTTGTCCTGTCGGGATGCCCCTCGCCCTACGTAAAGCTGCTGCTAAGGGTTCCATATATAAAGTGAACAGGAGCAGCAAAAGAGGGCAACCCTGTCTCGTACCTTGATGTAATGCGATGGGGGATGTAAGAGAACCATTTATTCGTGACTTTGCCCCCCCCTTTTGAAGATGGGGACCACACTGTCCACTTTTAAGTCCTTTGGCACCATACCTGTCTAGACAGACTCAATTATTCATTCAAAGTTCCCCACTGGGAAAACCCCTTGAGATGAAACACCTTATTTGCGAGGATGTTCTACAGGGGAACAGTAGTCATGCAGTTACAGCATTTACACAATCATACATCCTAACTACAGCTGCAGCAACTGACATGGTCCGATTATTTCCTGACATTTCTGTAACAGCCCCAGAAAAAAAATTCCCTGCCTGCCTGCAGTACCACTGTAAGGCCATCAGAGAAAATCTCTTTAGAAATATCTGAACATATCTGACCATGGTAATTGCTTCAACTGTAGGTTTAAGGCCACCTCTCACCTTGTTCTCAACAGTTCTCATGAAAGTTTACTGCAGGCAGCCCCATCGTTTCCTAGTTCCACTTTGATCCTGAAGTGAATCCTGTTGCCCCTTGGGAATTAACTGGCTTGATCTTCACCAAGTAGTCTGCTAACAGTGTGGCATCCACAAGCTATATCATGGCTACCCATAATAACGCAAGGGCTCCCAGTGAGCACAATCTCCCCCCCCCCCCACGGCCTTTTGGTGAATATCAACGAAGTATTCATTAAGCATCTCAGCTATCACCCCTGATTCTGTCGGAGCATCTTTCCCCTTTTCAGAGGCACATTTCCCTTCTTCACCTTCCTCCTTTAATTTACAAATGGAAGAAGACACCAGAGTTTTTTACAGCTCTTTCCGTTATCCTACCTTTAAGTCTATCCTTGGCATTCTTAATTCTAGTCTTGAAGTCCCTCAGTGATGCTCTGTACTACACTCCTTTCAGTGGTAATAAGACTTATTTTTGTTTGGTATACATTGCCTTAGGTTCCTGTTAAGCCTAGCAAAGGGAACAGTCTGCTTACTGGGATGTGGACCTTTGCAACTGCTTCGGGCACCCTCTTCAATGAATCCCACACATGGTCTGCATCAGCCCCATGCAGCCACTCTACACTCTTCAACACCAGGTCCTTCATCTTGGCAAAGTTAGTCTTTCTGAGGTTCCAGTTCCTGGTAGCTGAGGCCCGAGTAGTCTTTCCTGTCACCAGAGAGAAGGTTACCCAGTTGTGGTCACTACCTCCCATTGGTTCCTTTACATCCACACTAGAGATGACTCCATCCCCACTGCTAAGAATAGGACTGAAGGTTGCCTCATACAAAGATTACTGATGGACATAACTGCTCTAAAAAGCAGTCCTTCAATAAGGACAGGAACTCTGTCTGAGACCTGCAGTTAGCTCTCTCATGAAAACAGTCTATATATATATATATATATACCAGGAAGACTGAAGTTCCCTAGGATCACCACTGTATTTGATTTGGCTGCTCTTGTAACTTCCCTGACAAGCTGAGCATCACCTGTTTGGTGGGTCTGCAGCACAACCCCAGGGTCACTTCCTCTTGTCCCTTAGTGTGACCCAGATGGACTCAGTGGCAATATTTTGCTTTGTTCTTCACAGTGACTCCCTCAGTCTCTTAGTGTTTTCCTGTATCTGCCTCCTGCAGTTAATGATCCTCTGCACCAGTTCCCTCTCCCCATTCTCTATTTAAATCCCAAGATTGCACTGTCCACTCTCAGGGTCAGTTCCCATATTCTGTCCTAGTGCTGGTGCAGCTTTGGTGGGCATACCGGGGTACTTTGCCTCAGAATGTGCTCTAGTTGGCCAGATTAAAAAAGAAACAAACAAAAAAAAAATCTCTCTTCCACCAGGCCCTTGGCCAAGCGACTGCCAGGCTAATGGTCCACTGCTGCTCCTCACTAGCCTCTAGGACCGGTAGGATCTCAGAAGATATCGTCCTGGATAACTTTCCCTTTAGAGATACCCCAATTCTATGAAGAACCTCTTTATGTTTATTTGCTTGCAATTTTTAACTAAGAAAGGCACATTCAGCTGTGACAACTAGTTTTCAAGTGCATTCTGGAGAGTGGGCTACATAGGCCTATTTTTAGCAGCTCTCAAGCCTCCCCAGACCTGGACAGAAATCTTCAGGGTTGAGAGGGCCATGGTACCCCGCTCCTGGGCACGGCCGCAGAAGCTCTCAAGCCTCCCCAGACACAGAAAGGAATCTACAGGGTCGAGAGGATCCCTGTATGCCCTCCCCGCTCCAGGACATAGCCATAGTAGCTCTCAAGCCTCCCCAGACTCAGACAGGAATCTCCAGGGTTGAGAGGATCCCGGTATGCCCTCCCCACTCCAGAACACGGCCGCAGTAGATAATCCTGCAGCAACAACTCCAGCTTGCTCCTTCCACGTGGGTTTTGGCATCCGGCACCATTATCCACCCTACTCCTCTATCTGGGACTCTACTGACTTCCACTGATTGTTTTATTGCTAGTCTGTGAAAGTGTTCCTTTTCGTACATCAGCACAGCAGTTACCTTAAATTCATATTGTTCTTGCTGTGTATTTATGGACGTTTTGTCCAGTTACCTTAATCTCAGTCAGACCACACTGTATACATATTTTGGACACGTGGAATAGTTTCTTTAGTTAATTTCATTCATTTAGCACCAGTTATGTATTTACTCCCTGTTGTATTGCACTAAGCACATGTTTTTCACTGCTCTTTCATCTTACCTTTTTTTGTATTTTCCCTCTTCACTCACTAACCTGCCTGGCGTCGTTTCTCTGTCTCGCATACTGATCATCCTGTATAAGCTCTTAAAAGCATATTATTCCTCAGTTCAAACCTGTAACTGCTTCCTCTAATCCCCCCCCCCATGCGCTCACCTACCCTAACAAGCTATACACTTACCTCCTGCACCTATTTTCCTTTCTCTCCCTCTCTTTTTATCAACCATTACCTTTTTTCCCTTCCTCTCTTCACTCTCCCATTTCCTCTCTCACGCTCTCTATTGACTGCAACCTCACACGAAACAGCAATGTTATCCGCCTTTGCGTCTGCAATCCAGTGTACATAACTTCATGATAAGCTCAAAATGCCCATCTCCTTTTCAAACTAATTGTGATCTCTATCAAATTCATGTATACTACAACACTTCTGTTTCTTTTATGTGTCCTCTATTGACATATTGTACTTCCTCTATTGCCTGTGCTGCTGCAACCAGGTCGTGCCTGAAAAAGGCACTCACTGCCAGTGCACTCACCTGGTCAAAAAAGTTAAATAAATAAAATAAAATAAATAAATAATGGCCATGACAACAGGGAAACTCCTATATTCTTCTTAAAAGCATGTTTGAACTGTTCTGTTCAATACAGTAATTATTGAGTTCCAGCATATCTTCATCAATGATTGCTACTTATGGCACTGGGGATAAAGGCAGGGAGGGAGTCAATGGGTACTGACGACGCCTGTGTACCTCACATGGTACCGTGCATACTAGCCAATAACAGTCACTGGATCCCTCAGCACCTCAGTTCTATTCGCCAGGGAGAAACAGTGGAGAGAAAAAAACAAGAAAGGACTAGATCCTGTCTAGCTCAAAGGGACAGGGATGGCATACAGGAGTAAAATAAACACCACAATAACACCTGACTACCAATCCTTAGACTAATAAAGACAGAGCACACTAGGCAGCACAAGGGTAGAAGGGTCATTAGAGTCAAAGTCTCACACCACTAGCCAGACAGAAAGGTGTTAGTGGCCTAAGATGATGACAGCAGCCCTGGGCATGCGGCTCCAGCAAAAAATTACCTCTAGGGTGATGCCCAGAATGGGACTCCCCCTTGTAATGAGATGGCACAAAGTGCCTAAGGAAAAAATACATAGACTCCTGACAAAAAAAAACAAACCAACAACTACATGCTATCAGATAGTTGGTTACATCCCTCTTCTTTACATCAAGGATGAAGAAAGGAAAAACTTATAACACATCAGGTGTTGCTAGGTTGGACAGCCTAAGGAGTGGAAGGAGTGGAGATGTGCTTATCTCCCTAGACATCCCTAGTGGTAGTGGGCCAGGGCCCACATCCCTCTCCTCTGCCAGTACCTGCGGGTACTAACCTGTCATGTCTGAAATGTTTTTTAATTACTCATTATGTCAAGCAACTATGTAAAGCTATGTTACTGTATGATTGTATCCTGTACATATGTCGATGCTGTATGTCCTCTCTGTGACGAGGTACCTTTGTAAACAAGCCTCTGGCTCAAAGGTAGTAAATCCGATTTACTCAATAAATAAAAAATAAATGAACATAAAAGGAAGTGGGATGCCAACCAAAAAAGTCTGACATAGTCAGAAAAACCACAACATAAAATAACAATTCTCACTCCTTCTGCAACCAAAGGGATGTACTCTGTGTAACAGCCAGAGCAGCTGATCCAATAGGGTGCATAGACTCGCCTTTTTTTGCATCCCAATCACACATGTCGGGGAAAAGCTCCGCTCTGCTAACTTGCTGAGTTTTAAATTGGGAGGTCGTCTGAGATAGCACTCATACAAATGAGTTTTTCAATTACTTCACATGTTTTTTAGTCGTTTTTAGCAGATTTAATTCTCCTCAATGTACCAGACGCGGTGAACACCCGATAGGGTGAAACTTAACCTAGGAGTTGCAAAATCAAGAATGGCAGTTATAAAGCTACTCAAGGTCATTCAGAGAGGGCTGGAGCAGCCTGGAGCCTACAGAAGCCTTTGCAGAGAGCTACACTGGAGACTTGAAGTAGAGACTGTAACTGACCTAAATTTAGCAATTCTCAAGCCTTTTCACTGGGTATCCAGAGCCCAGAATCCAGGAATACAGGAGCTGAGGATTTTTAGGAGCAGTCTGAGGAAATAGAACACTCAGCAAGAAAATCCGAAGCCTGACGTTCCTTTTGCTATTGGATTGAAAACACAGTGTGAATAGTGGACTTTTGCAGCATTCTGGTAACTTCTTTTATTCTAATCAACCCATTGTATCTCTCTGAAGAATTTTGGTGTTGTGTGCTCATTTTTACTATAGATGGTTTTCAATGCAGATGTTATATTTTTAATGAAGCTTGTGTGTTCCCTGGCATTTTTTACTTTGGCTTTATGCTCCCTGCTTAGGAGACTGTCTATTAGCTTTCAGCCAGGATTGAATTTATAGATTTATATTAGATTTATAATGAAAGACCGTTGGGGCAGTATTGGTTAACTGCAGGGTGTTAAAAAAACAATTTGTATACTAACGTATTCACCTGTATATCCCAGGGGCGGTACTGGTCAACCCCAGGTGTTAACCTCAGTTACCTTTATAACCTGTATAGCCTTATGGGATCCAGGAAAAAACACAGTCCAAAAGGACAAAAAAAAGAAGTGAAAAATACATTTGATTAAAAAAGAGACGCCCGTAATGTCTAAAAATAATTACCAACTATTTTCTAACACCGGGATCTCAGCTGGAACTTATTGGTCCAGATAGCATCATTAGAGTTACAGGCTCCTTACTGCCCAAGAAAACTTAATCACCAATTATAGGGGGCTGCTCTCTACCCGTCTCTGGAACACCCTCTTTTGATTGAGATATACAACTTAGAGGGGTCAGAAGGGGTTAAAACAACAAGTAAAGGAATAGGAAAAGAGTTGCACAAAGAAATTGGTATAGAGCTATCTCCCCCTTGGAAAGTTTTATCCCCACAACCAAAGAGGAGGGAGAATAATCAGAGAGACCAAAGCCTTGATTTAGATACACAAAACAACATTAATGGTATGACAGCTAGGAAAGCCTTCTTTCTGGATTTTGAGAATTTTATTTCACCCTATGTTGAAAGCATGGATTTTGACCCCCCTGCTACACTCCCTCCTGACATCCCACACCTCTGGGAAATTGATAATCCAGAGGGAAATGACAGTATGTTGTATGTTGATGCAAAGGTTAAGGGAAAGGGCCCTGAGGCCAATGTGTCTAGGCATAAAGATTGTGAACCCATAACAACTGGGGCAGATTATTTGAATATAGTTTGGGAAGAAATATCAGTAATAAAAACAGCTGTAGTTAAGCAAACTGACATCTTAGCTCAAATTCTTGAGACACTGAGAGATACCCAGTCTCACGAAATCAATACAGGTTCTTGCACATGCTCTAAGACAGAAGGACTGAAAATATATCACAATACCAGTGGGAAAAATAAAGCACCTCTACAACTGGTTTTAGGACTGATAGCTGAACAAGAGGAGGTAGGTAGTCATATTCAGGCAGAAATCAGAAGGGCAAATCCAGAGGTAAAGTGTAAGGGTTCAAATGGATATCATGACATATTAAAAAAGAAAAAGAACAAATCAGAGTTACAACTGCACTACTAGCTGAACAAGAGGAGACTGCAACACAACATTTGTTAAGTGATATTAGATCATTAGGAAAGGAAAGGAAAAGGAAGGAAAAGGACTGTAACAAGCACATCACATGTAAGAGGCCAATTAAGATTTTATCCAAAGAGAATGACCTGGACAGGGCAAAACTGGAAATAAAGACTAAACTAATTATAAAGACTAAGCAACATAATGGTAGCCACCTTGACAAATAAAAACACTCAAACTATCAGGTTATGGTTATCGGACAAGACATGGCAACAAGGTAAGACCAGGCTGGTAGCCCAAAGTACCCGGGCCAACAACTCTATAATAATTAGTGATAAAAAGACTGAAATTGATCAAGGGTTAAGGCTCCCAACAATTTTCCTGGATGGCATATCTAAAAAGAAAAGTGAAAACTCATTTACTCTCAAATTATTAATCTACAATCTATGTAAAGGGGTACTAGGTCAAAAGTTCACACGGAGTGACACTGGTTCAACTTATAGATATCAGACAGGTCCCGCCAAAGGTATGGTCTGTTTGGTGTTGAAATCAAACAAAACAAGAAGACTTATGTTAAGTGAAAAAGAGGGGTTCAGGGATATGGGAACCAAGTTAGATGATTCCACGGTCAATTTAGAAAGAGACAGAAACCAAAGAAGGAAAAGGCTTGAAAATAGTCAGAAATCAGGTCCCAATAGGGGAAACATACATGCAAGTAATTCCAGACCAGATAATTCAATACTTACCCTCACTAAACTACAAACTAGAATCACTGATTATATTAGACCAGTAGAATTTACACACACACTAAGGGGTGAAGGAGACTCCCCCACAGCAATTATTGCAGAGGAAGGAAGATCTTAGGTCAAAGAATAAATTCAGATTTGATATTGCAAGTATCCTCTTGCTCTGAGAAATTGGTCTATCCATGTGATATGTCCAACTTAGAAACTGATAGTATCATTGTAACAATTTCTATCAGTTCTAATTGACAGTAGAGGGTTCCTTCAATAATACATTGGAATACTGCTGTTCTTCCAGGCAAATGAACAGATTATGGCTGACTTAAGACACTAACAGATCATGATATAATTTTACTACAAGAAACTTGGATGATAAAAAGTGATTTCTGCATGCCAGGATATTCAAGCTGGGTCAAGAAAACCATAAAACCCCTCAAATTTGGAAGGTCTAAGGGTGGACTAATTACCATGGCGTCTACCAGCAAAATCCGTGACTGTACTCAGATAGAGTCTGACAACTCAATGATTTTGATAGTCAAACTTATGTTAGCAGATGACGATTTATTTATAATTATGAACACCTACTGTCCTCCAATGGCATTCTCTAAATTGAAAGTGCTGCTAGATACCTATCAAGAGACAGTTACTTACATACAAACTAACTACCTGGCTGCTACTATTCTAATCATGGGTGATTTTAATGTCAGGATAGGGTCCTTGTTGGAAACATACAAACCTGGATGGCATTTAGATGATATTTTTGGGACACCAATAAGGCAATCTAAGGACAGCCTGATTAATAATAAATTGAAAAGATTAATGAATATTGCTGCAGAAACAAATTTAACAGTATTGAATGGTAGAACAAGGGGTGATAAGTTAGGAGAATTCCCATTTCCTACACCAAGGGGTGGCAGTATATTAGACTTGGCTCTTATTGATATTTTTCTTTTACCCAAGTTGATAAACTGTCCATCACCCCTATGTGGGAGAGCGATCACTTTCATATAACTCTATATTTTAGGTATATAAGAGGTGGTCAACCAGAGCAATTAAAGGACCCATGGGATGCTGAGGAAAATCTTATTATTCATAACAGGAAATTATTAAAATGGACTCCCCAATTAGCACCCTTTATAAAGACCCTTATAGAAAAATGGGAATTGGAAAACCTCGGCCAGAAACAGGGGACAGAGGATAATAGTAACCCAATTCTGGACTACATTAGTTTGGTGTCCTATCTTAAAAAACAACTTCCTAGTAATAAAAGGCTAAAAGTGCAAGCACCCTGATTTTATAAGGAATGTGAGAATCACAGAAAATTATTAAACAAAACAGGAAGATATTCAAAAAAAAAAAAAAGAGGCTTGATAGGACTGCATACACCACTTTGAAATGTCTCAAAAAAGAGTACAAATACCTCATTAATAATAAAAATAGATTTTAGAAAAAGGGCCTTTGGTTAGTCTTACAGGAAAGTATAATAAACAAGAACAGCAAAATCTTCTGAGAGTTAGCAGCTCTGGGGATTAAGAATATGGATATTAATACATATTCAGTTATACCTGTTCATGCTTGGGTAGAATTCTTTAAGGAAAAATACGAAGATCCCAGGATAATCCCTATGTCAACAATGTCATTTGTAGAGGCTAATAAACAGGTTTCTAATGACCTTACAGTTACAGTAATTGAAGTTAAACATGCCATTATGGCACAGAAAAATAAAGCAGCTGGCATAGATATGCTAGGTGCAGAATGTTTTCAGGCCCTCCCCGATTGGTGGACTAACAAATTAGCCTCCCTTTTCAATTTCATTCTGGAGAAGGGGGTGGAAGAATGGCTTGTCAGCCTAATAATTCCTATCTATAAAAAAAGGTGACTTCAATGATCCAGGGAATTACAGGCCTATTAGCATGATATGCATAGCTGAAAAAAATATTTTCTAGAATCATTCTAGAAAGGCTAGAGAACTGGGTGATTTCCAACAATTTAATTTCAGAAGAACAAGCAGGCTTCAGGAAGAATATGGGTACTATTAATAATATTTTTGTACTGAACTAACTTATCGATAAATATTGTCCATCTCAAAAAGGCGTATTATATACAGCATTTCTAGATTTGAAAGCAGCCTTTGACAGTTTAAATAGGAATCTTTTATGGGACTCTTTAAAATATCTTGGTATACAGTACCAATTACTGAATGTGCTAAGATGCCTACATGACAATAATATTGCCTATGTTAGAACTTCAAGGGAGGGTCATGTTTCACAGCCAATATGTTTAGGAAAAGGGGTCAAACAGGGCTGCCTTTTGGCCCCATCACTATTCAACTCATATACTGAACATTTAATTAGGAATTTGAAGGCAACTGATTATTCAGCTCCAAGCATTTATGGGGAAAACGAGGGTATTTTAATGCATGCTGATAATATTGTATTATGCTCATTATCTAAAACTGGATTAAAATGAGCAATTAATAGCTGCACTCATATCCTTGGGAATCTGAAACTATCAATTAATACACAAAAATCAGCAATTCTGATTTTTGGTAGAAACTTATGAAAAAAAAAACAACAGCAGAATTGGGTTATCAACAATTTAACCTTTGAAATTAGGAATGAATATACTTATTTAGGAGTTGTCTTGGATACAAAAATGTCCTAGGGTCCACAGCTCAGTAGAGCTGAAAAACAAGGTGTAAGCGCTGCTCGGGCCCATTTTGATGAGATTTGGCCAAAATTTTGCAGATGACTCATATACAGCACTTAAAGAGCATTCGAATCCAAGATCATCAGCACCCTATTATATGGCGCAGAATTATGGGCTTTTTCAAAAATGGTATGGTGCTAGAGATGGTCCAGAATAAGTTTTATAAACTGGCCCTTATCGAACTCCAACAGCTCTTCTGCGGATTGAATTACATCTAATATCTACAGCTACTCAAGCTCATTTAAAGGCTGTGGCACTATGACAAAAAATTGTGCCAGCATCACAAGACAGTTTATTGGCTAAATGTTGGTCAGAAAGCCAAAGGGTCGATCCTGAACTCTGGTTGGCTCTTTAAGCTTAATAATTGCTTGGTTGAATCAGACCTGATTCAAATCTGGGATGCCCTAGCAATCACAGATGTTAAACAATATGTAAGCTCAGCCCTCTCTGATATTTGTTTTCAGACTGAATTAAGTAAATTAAGGGACATTCTTTTTTTTGTAGAAGCTATCCAGATTACAAACATAAAGTGACACATGAAAGGTATCTGTCATTCTGTGAAAATAGTGGTCAAAGAAACTCCTTTTGTAAATTCAGGTTAGGCCTTTTAAAAGTGGACTATAGAAAGGAGTCTATTTAGGAAATCTGTAATAAACTGTGGGATAATAATTCATCTACTACTATGTCAATTAAGCATCTGATTTTTGACTGTTCATACTTGGATAAAGCAAGGGAAAAATGGTTAAATCTGATCTGGGGAAGTTTATGATCTAATCTGGAAGGGATTTTGATTAAATGTATGCTATTTTGTGACAAATCAACTCATATTTTCGCCATGGCAAATTTTGCTAAATGTGCTCTTTATAGCATTTCCGGTTGGAAAATAATATAAAAACTGGGGTTATACATTTTTAAATTTTATATAAGATACGTCACAACATGTATGATGAAATTGTGTGATTTATGATTTTATTGTATGTGATGATATAATTGTATTCATGCTGAATAAAAAGAAACTGGAAACTTGAACTTGAAAATAACAATTCTCGCTCCTTCTGCAACCACAGGGATATACTCTGTGTAACAGCTAGAGCAGTTGATCCAATAGGGTGCACAGCACCTCCAACATGCAGAGAGAGCTACCAAGTAGAGCTAGATGGATAAAGCTGAGCAGCACAGGTTGCATTTAGCAGGGATATACCCAGAAGGGGATACACCCCAGGCAGGGAGAAGGAGTATAAGAAACAAAAAGAGGGAAGGAACTACCCTACACAACTCCCCCCTCTTATTTTTTGGTGGTATGAGGGCCAAAAGACCCTCAAGCCCAGTTTTCTGTTTTTGTGTTTGTGTTTATTTTGAGATGCTACTCAGAGGCGTGCCAGGCTCTTTTTAAATAATAGGAAAAACATACGGGTCAAGACCCCTTAGCAGGGGTGTGATGGGGGAGATATCTAGAATCTTACTGTGGTGCTGTCAGCACCAGCAGGGTGCGCTGCCCAGAGGCCCTGGCTCTGCCTGAGCAGGGAACAGTGGTGGGGTGTGGCAATCCATGATGAAGATATTCCAGAAGATCAGCAATTTCAGTAAGTACGTGATTTTCCTATTTTATAGGAGTCAATCTTCACCACTGCCGACTCCCAATTATGAATCCAAGTACAAAGCTTCCCTTTTTCATGATGGAGAAGCTGGCTCACCAGGAGGGAAACAAAGATCCCTCAGCCCTCTAGGTGGAGGACAGCACCTGAGGGAAGGGGCTTATTACAGGACTGGTGAGACTTAAGACTGGCCTGGGTCAGTCGGGTGGCCCTGTGGCACAGGAGAGGGAGGGCACCCTGGCAGTTCTAACCTGACCCTATGGAAGAAGAAGCGAGTCCCCTATAAGTGTGAATTTGGCACATTGCACAGGGCCAACAGTGCCAGTAGGGAAAGGCGAAGCCAAAGCCGCCTACCTGAAGCAGACTGCAGTTCCCATAAGCCTGGAGGCCATCTCATTGGCATTGTACAGTGTCACTTATTGATGCCTTGCCACCTCCAGGCATCAAGAAGGCGGCAAATGGCTTGACCTACTAATTCACCTTTAGGCACTGCAGTTAGGAGCTGACCTATCTGCAACCACAGGCGATGAATGAAGGTTGCTTGATGTGCCTTGTGTGCAGCAACACGTGCCAAGGTAAACACTATCCTGCCAAAGGCATCTGTCTCAGCAGTTAGCATTAGGAGATCGGTCACGTGTAGGACATTTCGGCACTGTCTGGGTCTGCAAGACCTCCAGCCCTGAAGAGGAGTGAGGTACTGCACCTGCAGATCCCGACAGTGTGCGGTAACAGAGCATGAGGTCCTTGGGGGCTGGAGAACAAGAGAAGGGCTGTCCCATGATATCCTTGAAGCACCCTTGAAGGCCCACGGCCAGGGAGGGATGACTGGAGAGCCACTGCCACAAGCTACGAGAAGTGCCAATAGCAAGGATACCGGATCACAACTTGAATAGGAGCCAACTTCCAGCACCTGGAGCACATCCGCAGGAATCTCTGGTACACTTTGTACTCAGAAGCTGAGGACAAGTGGAGTGATAGTTCACTGTTTTTAGAGATGGAGGTTGACAGAGAGGAGGTGCTGAAACTAGAGGATGATGGTAATGGGGGGACAGGCCAAAACTGGACCCTATCGGAGTTCCTGTGGTAATGCCCTAAAGCACCAACCACTTCTCTGTGTTGGTTCCAAGTATGTGGCCCCGAGGGCCAATGTATCCATATAACTCTAGCATGGGTGGCAGAGGCTGCAGAGGGAACAGAGATGCAGGGTCACTAGGGCATCTATCTGGGCTGTGGGCTGCACAGGGGACCTCGCCCAAGGGGAAGGCCATTCAAATACGGTCATCTTACATCTGAGGAAAGAGCTGGTCGGGGCCGGGGAGGGGGATTCCCCCAGGTGGAAAGAGTGGAGCCATGCAGTCCTTGTAGGGCAGCCCTGATCCCAAACAGTGATGCTGTAGGCCAATGGTTCTGGGGAGAACACCACCTCCTGACAACCATGAGACTCTGAGCCAGCGCTGCCTCTGGTTTCTGGCTCAGGGTCGACAAAAGGCTTGGAGATAGGTTCACCCCCATCATTGAGGCAGGTGCCATCCTCAGTGTTGGGCCAGACGTCAGGCCCAGTGTAGAGCCTGGAGCTATCAAAGTTGTCCAAGTTCCAGCACGGCTTTAGGGCAGGGTATTCGATGGGCACCACACTCGTGGACTGCATGGACATGGTGGCGAAAGCCCTGGATGTGGGGGAGTCTGCGGGCGTGGTGTTTGCTGACTTTTCCAAGGCCTTTGATTTGATGAATCACCATAAACTTTTTGAGAGTATGAAAAGAATAGGAATAGCCTCAAGAACCCTGAAATGTTTTAAATCATATTTGGGGTATCGCAAACAATTGGCAGCAGTTGCTATTAATTTATCAGATTTGGGTCACCTGAAAAGAGGTGTACCCCAAGGATCAATACTGGGACCGCTACTGTTCCTAATTTATGTAAATAATCTACCAGAACATATTGTAAATCCACAGATAAGACTTGATGCTGACGATACTGTTTTGTTAGCTACAGCAAATATTCAGGAAGAGTTACTGAGAAAACTTCAGTCAGATTTTAATATTTTACAGGACTGGTTTACCGAATCAAAGTTTGTAATAAGTGAAAAGAAAATCCAAGTAATGTTTTTTTATGCTGGAAGGAGGAACAGTAGGGGTCCCAGTCAACGACATTTAGAGATTGTTACAAGAACAAATCAGATATTAAAAGTAATGGATTGGTATACATATTTGGGGGTAATAACAGACAACTCTAACATTTAGTGCACATATAGATTGCATTAGTAAAAGAGTAAATTCAACGACTGCCGCCTTGCAGCACTCCTCATCTATGCATCTTGCCTGCTTGGGCTCTGCTCTGTATATAATGTATTTACTCTCTGTTTCAGGTGATGCTTTGACTGCGGCTCTCCTTTTGGGGCTCTGAACTGTATAGAATTGTATAATGCACTGTTCATAGCCTTGGCGACTCTATGTACAGTATATATTTTGTTACTATTCTGTGTTTACTGACTGCTTGTGTTATGTTCATCTGGTTCTACCTGATTCTATGTAATATCTAACTTTTATCATGTTGTCCTCTGTATGAACTTGTATTTCATTGTACTCTCCCGAGTCGCACCTGAAAATAGGCAAATGTCTTGTCTAGTGTACTTACCTGGTCAACAAAAGCTAAATAAATAAATACATGTAGTTTCTTATCAGACGAGAAAAAGATAGCTGAACACCTAATAATCCCGATACTAGAATATGGTAATCTGGTCTATGGTTTTGCAGACTTAAAACATCTAAACAAGGTCAATAAGTCCTACTATCATCTGACAAGGCTTGTTCTTTGTTGTCCATTTAGGACACACCATTGTCAAACGTTAAATACCCTTAAAGCAGCAGTATTTGTCAGTCAGTGAAAAAATCAATCATATAGTTTTTTAGCATAAATGTATTTCTAACAACCTAAGAGTCATGCTCAGTATATATTTTTTGTTTTCTCACGTGTGTTGCAACTTTTTTTATAGCTGATCTAGTAATAATGACACACATCATTAAAGATGGTTGACATTCGCCATTTTTTACAAATCTCTTCCCCTCGCATTACTTGTTCAATGCGCATGCTAGATTCATGCAGCAGTTGCATTACGATGATTCTTCAGCATGTTTCTGATAGTAAACAGCACAAAAAATAAAAATGTTTTCACGGTGGGTGTGGCAACTTTAAAAAACTTTAAGACCCCATATCTTGACTCAGGAATTAAAGAAAATGAAAAGAAAAACTTGCATCTTGATATTTTTGCCAGACAAAGTTATTACTGAAAATTGTGTATGTTTATTAACAAGCACTGCTGCTTTAAATGGGATGGTTTGGATGTACGACTTAAAAAACAATATTCAATATTTATTTTTAAAATCCAAAAGGGTCTGATAAGGGGGAACCTTAATGTACAGTCAAATTTTGGGACACAATGTTATGAAATGAGGGAGGCACTTCACAGGGATATAAAAATCCCTAAAATTAATAACAGATAAGGCAACATGGTTTTTCAGTACCATGCTAATGACATTTGGAATAAAATACCACCATCAAATAGGAACCTACAAAAAGTTTCCATTTTCAAGTTACACTTGGACATTGGTATGGAACGGGACTGTAAATGCTATTAACTGCTGAGTTACTTATTCTTTTTTGTCACCTGTATTGGAATTATGATTGTGCTATAAAAATGTGCAATACATGTGTATTTTGTGTAAGTGTTTGAACAAATGGTAATGTAACTGTGAGTTATTTATTTTTTGTTACCTGTATTAGAACACTGAGTATGTGTTACAAAAATGTGCAATGTAAGTGTAAGTGTTTGAACAAATTTCTTTTTCTTTTGTTTACTGGATAACTATGTTAGATGTGTTCACAGGACAACTTTGTAAATAGGACCCTATTGGACCTAAAGTTCTTTATCCTGTATAAAAATACATTTTTAACTAACTAACTAACTAACTAACTATCCCTGACCACTGCAACAGGATCAGCACCAGGACCCACGGCGCCGGGACCAGGCACATCCCCATCACTGGCGTCATACTCATTGCTGGGCCCAGGACCAAAACCATGGCTGTCGCTACGTCTGTCACCAATGGCGGCGCTGTTCTCTCCCTCAGCGTTGCTAGCAGCACCAGAGGAAAGAACTCCCTCCACCTCAGTAACAGGATGCAGCATAGTCCCGGTGTCAGTTCCTCTCCCGACAGTGCAAACAGTATTGGAAGGAGACCTGATGTCGTAACTGGCTCCGTCTCGCCTACCAACATCATAAATGGTGCCAGAAGTTGGGGTGGCACCAGGCTGTGACACACAGGTGTCCACAGAGGGAGACGAATTGTACAGCTTCGGCTTTACCACCATGGAAGTCTGCTGCCCAAGGCAGACAGACTCTCAGGGGTTCATGGCCGGCCGCCCAGATGGAGCAGGCTGTCCACCAGGCCCATCCACCAGGGCCTCTGATGCCTCGGCAGGGCGAGGTCTGGGAGGACCCAGTGCTTCCTCGGAACCAGAGTTCACAGAAGGGGCCCAAAAGAAGGGCACAGAGACCTTACCTTGACCTCACAAGTATGATGCCTGCCTCTATTTGATTTTATTTTAGTCACTGGTAACCGGGTAAGGCCCACTAGGCACAAGTGCCTGTTTTCAGGGGCGACCTGGGAGCACTGGGTGGTTAAGTGACTTGCTCAGAGTTACACAGTATGCAAATGGAGGTTGTGAGAATCAAACCAAGGTCTGGTCTGCTGGATGTACCAAGCTTGTTCACAGCTCATTACTTTAACCTCTAGGCTATACTGCCAGCCCTATGAAGATGGGGATCATAGATACACAGAATTTGATGGCAGATATGGACCACTTGGCCCATCCAGTTTGTCCATTCTCCCTACCTTCACTATTACCGCAGACCGTGCCCAATCTACAGCTCTTTTCCACCTCTTCCTTTCCACTAGGACTCCCTTGTACTTATCCCATGTATTCTTGAACACCATCACGTTTTCACCCCCACCACCTCTGCAGGAAGGCAATTCCAGGAATCCACCACTCTTTCGGTGAAGAAGTACTTCTTCAGATCTCTCCTGAATCTACCCCACTCCAGCTTCATAGCATGTCTCCTTTTTCTTCATCGCCTTTTTTTCCTGAAAAGTACCTCCCACTTGTGCCTTATTTACCCCCGAGAGATATTTAAAGGACTCTGTTCTCCATCCCTCCTCTGTTCCATGGTGTACATACTGAGGTTCTCTAGTTTCTCTTCATAGGGCTTTTGATGCAGACCCTGCTCCATTTTAGTTGTCCTCCTCTGGACCACCTTCACTCTGTCTATGTCTTTCCAGAGATGTCTCCAGAATTGAGCATAGTACTCTAGGTGGGGACTTACCAGCAGTCTATACAGAGGGCAACACCATATCTTTCAGCAACTTTGGTGCATAACTTTGCCATTTTTGCATACTTTGACACCCTATTTTCAACATGGCCTTTTTGAGACCTAACCTCATGAACAATGGCAGTTGAATTACACAAATCCAGCCTGAAAGGTGATTTGGCAGTTGCTTGGCGAAATCACCTTTCCGGTGGGATTTGAAAATTTTCACTGCCCTTGTTCATGAGGTGGGGTCATACAAGGCTATGTTGAAAATCTGGAGAAAAAAATATGTAAATATAGCTAAGTTATGCGCATACGTTGAAAGTTTGCTACACTTGCTCATAACTTTTGGCGATTTTAAATATGTCCCCAAATTTTCAACATAATCATCTTTTTATACGACCTCATGAACATGACAGCTGTCATTTTTCAAACCGTGCCCAAACTGTATTTTTATGCCTGTGATGCACAATGGCGTTGCAGTGGCGCAGAATCACATTTCAGCAGGGATATCAAAATTTTCATTACTGGGTTCACGAGGTAGGATAATAAGAAGGCTATGCTGAAAATTGTGTTCCTGTTTTACTACAAATGCTAGCCCAGGGCCCTCAGCAACATATATGTATGCATCTAAGGAGGGATGGCAGCGCAGGGCCCTTCCCACAGACAAATGAGGATACAACTATACCATCTCAAAAAAGTAAGACAATTATTTGCAAAAAAACTGTATTAATGCAGCATTCAGGGTTCCCCCAAAGTGACAAAAGTAGGGAAATGTGATTTTAGGGTTTCCAAACCTAAAATCCCACTACCACCCCTGAACCAACTCTGGGGTGCAGTCTTCCTTGGGGCTGTCAAACCTAAAGCTCACCCCCATTAGGTGTGTATGTTTCTGGAGTGTACAAAATGGGGTGAGCTTTAGGGTTGACAACCCCAAGGAAGACAGCACCCCTGATATGCTTCAGGGGTGGGGTTTAGGTTTGTAAACCCTAAAACCACGTCCCCCTACTTTTGTCGCTTTAGGCTGAACCCTAAAGGTTGCATTAATGCAGTTTTTTTGCAGAGAATACACACACACGTATAAATATATCTGTACTTATATATTACATGGATGGGAACTTTTCTCCATATAAAAGGCCATCATTTGTTTCCCTGTATACCTGTGAATAATCTATCAATTAAAAGAAAATACAGTACCTGCACTAATAAAAAGTACACACCCTGTACTACCATATATTATACCCTATGGGACACCACTAACAGAATTAACATATCATTAGGAAGCTAGCCAAACCAATTAACAAGCTGCAAAAGAACCTGGATAAAAAGACACAAACAAAACTCTCACATACACAGAAATCCCCCAAACTCCTACCTGTACTCCCTACACACAATTCCCTCCTTGCTGCAAGAGACCTTCAGGTCAAATGTGCGATGTCCACAACAATAACCATCCTAATGTGTTATATGCAACAAACAATGGATAAAGGTGAAATACTTGGAAGTATACCCATCTCGGGGGCTAATTAGGGCGATAAAGCCACTCGTCCTTTGGGCTGATGGCCTTATAGCCCTAATCCACCCTAGTCCACCCCAATCCCGGGCCTGGCAGCACTGGTCCTCCCCCTGAAATCTCCTGGGCTGCGCATTGCTTCTATGAACATCTGTAGCCTCCTGAAAAACTGGACGCTACACTGCTGGGTGACGCTTCATAAACCTGATGTTGTTGCCCTGGTTGAAACCTGGCTGTCTCCCTCCACTCCTAACTCTCATGTCTCTCTCCCCGGCTACACTCTCCACCGGTTGGACCGTGTCGGCAGGAGAGGTGGGGGCTGTGTCTTCTATTTGAAGGATTCTCTCATGGGGCTACCACTCCCCCCGCCTGACCTCGATCATAAAGCCCAGGCACTTACTCTAAAGCTGTCCCCTGACCCAGCTAGAGGCCCATTATTCCTAACCGTAGCCTACATACCCCCCAAGAACCAATCCCAGGCCCTGGGCCCACTAATTGACTACCTCACCTCCCTACCCAACTCGTCGGACCAAATCTGGGTGGGCAACTTGAATATAAACTGGCTCTGCACCTCTTCCTCCTCCCACCGTGAGGCTTTCGATTCAATTGACCTAACTCAAATGGTCACACAGCCTACTAGAAAAAACCCTAGGGGGGGGGACAAGCACCCTCCTGGATGTGGTCCTCACCAACAGGCCAATCCGCATCCACAACATCCAAATCCTCCCTGACTGCCTCAGTGACCACTCCCCTGTGCTTTTCAACTGGGAAACCCCTCGGCCCTCATCCCCGGTCAAAACCACCTCTCGAAGGCGGCTTAGGCCTGGGGACTCATAGGCTTAAAGCTTCCTGCCCACACTGATTGGTCCCTCTGGCGAGGGCAACCAACATTGACTTGGCCCTGGCCTTCTTTGTAAGCACTTTCAACTTTGCCTGTGATATCTTTGCTCCCATAACTGCTAGGAGGTCCAAGTGAAACATGCCCCTTAGATCACCCCTGCCCTACTGTGGCAACCCAGCAGCAATCTTTGGCACCTTGCTTTGCTACTGGCGTTCAGCTGACAGGCAGTCCCATGCTGCCGCCCCAACCAGTGCACCTGGGCCATCCGAAGCAAAGGCGAATACTACCAAGCCTCTCTACCTCCTCCTGGGGAACCCCAGGTGCTTCTGGGACAACGTCAAGCAACTGAATGGTCATTCCCAGTCCCCTCTCCTTCTCTTCTCAACATCAATGGTACCGTCTCCTCTGACCCTGCCCCTCATTGCCACCCACCTCAATAACTCCTTTACCGACCTTAGCTCAGTACTTCCTGGTAACTTTTCAGTCCACCTCCTCCATCTGTACCACCACCCATTGCCGCCCCTCTTTCCACCTGCGTCGTGTCACCATGCAAGCTAGGCCTTACTAGCTAAAAGCCCTAAAGGTAACACCATCGGTAATGACTCACTTGATCCTGCCTTTTCGTCAGGTCCTGGATCAGGTCCTCTCACCTATTCGTGCATTTTCAACAAATCCTCTGTCTCGGACAATTCCTCTGCCTGGAAGATTGCCACAGTTACCCCTGTCCATAAAGGTGGTGACAGGACTCTTCCAGGTAATTCTGACCATCTCAATCTCTCCCCCCTCTCTAAGGCGTTAGAAAATTGTGGCATCCCAAGTCTCTGACTACACTCTGAGGTACAATGTTCTTGCCTGAACAATGGGTTCAGAGCAGGTCATAGTACCAATACAGCACTCCTGGAATTTTCCAACTTCCTCCATGCCTCCTTGGACTCTGGTGCCCTGGCTGGTGCTATATTCATTGACCTGTCTAAAGCATTCGATACTGTTTTGCATCCTCTTTTGCTCTCCACCCTCGACCTAATAGGCTTTGCCTCAGAACCTGTTTCCTGGTGCACCAGCTATCTCTCCGCCCGCTCCCAATGTGTGAAAGTCAACGGTACTCTCTCTGAAACATGCCCCATTCGCTCTGGGGTGCCGCAGAGCTCAATTCTTGGACCCTACTATTCTCACTCTTTCTTAACTCCCTACCCAGCAGTTGTGCGGGTAAGATGCTTCTCTATGCTGATGATGCTGTTCTCGTTGCCTCCACAATGACTCCATGCTGCTGACAGAACTCCCTCCAACTAGTCTTTGACTCTGCAGCTACCTGGTTCACTGAGCACCGACTTGTTATCAACCTTAAGAAAACAAAAGCGATGCTCTTCCCCACCCTCAAAATAAGTACAGCAAGTTTCCTTAGCTGTCCACTCCACATCTAATCTCGTCATTGACCAGGTGCAGTCCTATAAATATCTTGGTATAACCTTTGACCCTGCACTTTCATTTCATGGACATATATCTGCCCTAAATTCTGTCGCCAACTCACGGCTAGGCATTCTTTACGGCACAAGAAATGCCTCCCTCCTGATGCACTCCATCCGGCTGTCACCTCCTCTGTCATGTCTCTCATTGACTACGGCCTTCCGGTCTATGGCTCAGCAGATCAGACTGCCCTCAACAAGGTTAGCCTCACAGTTAATAAGGCCTGCAGACTTATCACTGGTGCTCCCAGACTCACTCACACATGTGAGCTGTACACCTGGCTACCCTACTCAACCTGGAAGAGTGACTCATGTATCAGACATGCCAGCTCACCTTTAAAGCCCTGTGTGGCCTATCCCCATAGGCCTATCAACTCCATTCGCCGTACTGCACCGGCCCTGATCACGCGCAGCTCGTCCAAGAACTACCTAGTTATTCCGAGAGCCAGGACCTCTCAAGGTCAGAGGGCATTCCCCTACCGTCTCCACTGGTATAACTCCCTCCTGCCAGTGTCTCAAACTCACTAACCTTAGCTTGCTTTAAGCCCAGGCTCAGAAACTTCCTGCTTAGCTCTCGCAAATGCAACTGCCGCTAGCCTAGTGTAAAAAAAAAAATATATATATATATATATATATACACTCTGTTTGACAATGCTCACTGAGCGCTCCCCCCCCTTCCTTTCCCTACTAATTCCTCCTCCCCTATCTCCCTCCCTTCTACCCCCACCAGCTCTCCCCCGACCATAAGTTTTGCACCTTTTGTTATCTTTTGCTTCGTTGGAGATTGTATTCTATTATAACAAAATTGTAATTGAACTGTAACTTTTTTGTTTGTAAGTACTGTGTCCCTTGTACTACTGTTCTGATGTCCTCTTTGTGACGAGGTACCTTTGTAAATGAGCCTCTGGCTCAAAGGTTTCTAAACTGATGTTTAACTAACTAAATAAATAAATAATTAGTCCCCTCAATGGGTATGCATCCTTCTATACCACCCTTACCCATCATTTTATTCTACATGTATACATTTTTTTATGGTAAACTTGATGCTGTCTGGTATTTCAACAAATGATAACTACACCACAGGCTCTAACAGAAATAGAACATTTTCAGAAGGAAATTTACAGAAAAGAAAAAACACCTTGCAACAGACTAGGTTACAAACGTTATGGAAAAACACTACCTGGTTAGATTGAGGCCTACTCTCAGTTTAGGTATCTAAAGTTTGAACATTTAAGTGTGATTATGTTAAGGAACAGAGGTATAAATGTAAATGACATCTTTTGTGTTTTTTGTCTGCTATGTATATGAAAAAAAGGAATATCTCCATTAGCTTTTCTTATCCCTTTTTTCTATGTTTCTGGTCTGTCTGTTGAAAGCTCTGAACTTGGATTTTGATTTCATAGGATGTATTTTTTTGAGAGATTTGTTTATCAACAAACAATCCCATATTCTTCTTTGATAAGTGCCATGGGCTCTTCCACCTTGGCAGTGACCAGAGACAGGCAGATGGGATCTCGCTTTAACATCTCATCTGAAGGACGGCACCTAAACAGTGCAGCACCCTCCTTATACTACAGTGCAGTATCAATTATGGATATAAAACCAAGTATCTGGTGTGGGGCTAGAACCCACAACCTTCCAATGTTCTAGTCCCAGCAGTTACGAGTACTACCTACTGAGCCACTGACAGTCCTTGAGACTTGTGCTCCCTACTGTGCTTTTGCCAGCATGGAACACGACAGTCTGTTTTACCCCACAGGTGCATATCTTGGCATGGCATACCACACATTTGACCTGCACTCCAGACTGGCATACTACCTGGCCCAAGCTACTATCCTGGTCCAGCAATGCCCTTCTACTTCAACCACCACCCTAACTATGGAGTCCACAAAGACTACTACCTTCTTCTCCTCCTTCCCCCAGTCTTTTCCTTCCTCCTCCTCCTCTGCACGTTGGCTGTCTTGGTGCCTGGACTACTCCCTAAATCCCCACTTACCTTCCTTTCCCCTCAATCTGACCAGCCTGATGCTGATATAAGTGGCTGTTTTCCACTGGCAATTTTGGAAAATATAAGTAGTAGACACAGTTTAGCTTATAATTCATACGCTTGCCTTCTTCTAATACTTTGAAATCTCAGGATCAGATTCAGACTGAGACCCCAGATATGCGCAAATCCATCCACAAGCAGAGGACCATGCCACGCACTCCACCACATGTGGGGGTGGAGCAAACCAGATATCAAGCGTCCAGTCAGATGCCCAGGTTGGTTCCACAGTGGATCTCCTGCCCCTCGGGGAGCAAAGAATTGTGGGCTATGCCCGCTACATGGGTGAAAACTGACATGACCACCCGGGTAGACGAGCAGATGGAATGCGACTCTCTACAGCATGTGCAAAAAGGGCACTCCGCAAATATAGCCCTCAGAGCTGCTGCATCTCCCCAGGGCTACTCTGGGTCAACAAACTGTACAATATAAAATGTGACAAGAAGCAGATGTGGAGAAATAGGGAAGTGTGGTTTCGATACTGTTAGCCACAACTGTTGGAAAGGTGCTGATCACTAGTTTTATATTTCAGTTAAAAAAAACAATTAAGGATCTCAGCTGATGAATTAAGAAAACTGAAAGGAGGGGGCAATTACATGTAATTTGTTTTCGTAAGAACTGTGACGTATATCCTGTAAACTAAAAATAAAAAATAGTAAAGTAATGACAACTACACAAGGGGAATGGAACAGCTTTCTTGTACTTTGTACAGTGGTATTTTATTCTTGGTATGTTCCACGTATGGAACAATTGTGAGTAATACTTTGCTTCCAAAATAATCAACAAAAATGTACAAAAAAATAAGCAAATCTTAAAGTGCTAGTGTACTGCCTGAAAAAAAATGTCAATTTCCCAAAATAGTGAACTATTACTTCTTATGTCTGAAATATTTTTTTTCCTGTTCCAAATAAAAGATTTCCTACCTGAGAATACTTGGTGTGTTGTATGCAGCAGTACTCCACCTGGAGGCTGACATAGTTTGTTCTATTCCTCCTCATACATCATCAGCCCTGTAACCTCACAGTCTGTGACATCACAACTAACCAACAAGAACCAAGTCCTAGTAAGCAAAATCAGTGATTTGCAATGTCACGTTTAGTGAGGTCGCAATCCTGATAAGGTATAAAGCAGAAAGCGCAAAGCCCTATAGACATTAAGAATGCAGGATAACTTTCCCAGTATTCTGAGTGGAAGGGAAACAAAAAAACAGGAAGGTGGGTAGTCTGGTTCAATGTGAACTCAGAAACCACCTTAGGAAGCAACCTACTACAGATACATAATGAACCATGATATTGGTGAAAAACAAGGTATGGGGGGCCCCAATCAAAGCCTAAAGCTTGGAAATTCTCTGAGCAGAGGTAATCACCATCAGAAAAGTGTTCCCATGAAAGGAAACACAGGTTACAAGTGGCAGCAAGTTTGAAAGGAGCCTGTATAACAGATTCCCGAACCAAGTTAAAGTCCCACATCAGAACCAGCTTATGGACTGCAGGATGCAGATACAGGAGCCTTTTGAGGACCCTCAAACTGGGCCACAATGTTGTCCTCTAAGAGGGCATGATAGGTCAAAATGGCCAAAATGTGTACCTTCACTGAACAGCACTGGAGGCTCTAGTCCAATAGGGATATGAGGTAGTTCAAGACATGTTGCACTGGACATGAAATAGGGTCCAGTCAGTGAAAGGCACACCAAATACAGTACTGAAACATTTCCATTTCAGGGAGCATGTATGCTGGGTAGAAAGTTTATGCCATCATTAGAACTTTCAGTACTGCCCAAGAGACCCCAAAACAGGAAAGTTCTATGTCCCCACAAGCCAGGTATGAAGTTAAAGGGACCACAGTTCCAGGTACAACAGACATCCGTTGTCCTTGGACAGCAGTCCTTCTTCTAGAAGGAGCGGCATAGGAGGTTACATGATCGTAATCTGCTAGAGCAGAGAGAACAAAATTTGTCTGTGCCGGGGGAGGGGGGCACCAGTATCACTATGGCCACATTCACCTAAAACCTTACCAATAACTGACCCACTGAATCAGAGGGACTGAAGGAAAGGCATACAGAAACCTACTCTTCCAGAAGAGGAAAAATGTGTCTCACCAGAAAAAAACTCCAGGCCTTATGATGAGCAAGCAAAAATGTAGCAGTTTGTGATGTGTAGGGTCACAGAAGAAAAAATTACTCACCTTAGTAATTATGTTTCTTCTATTGGAGTCTTGCTGTATTCTGACAAGTGCAGTTAGCTCCAGCCTTTAAACTGCCCTGAAGAACAAAGGGTTAATCTTTCTATGCAGAGCATAGAATGCCGAGCTCAAGCTCAGTTGGTGTCTCCGTCTGTTTCCCTTTGAAAGCTAACTGTCAGATTCTTACGAGCAACACTCTAATAGCTATTCCATGTGGAAATTGTAAAAAACTTTTAATAGCCAACTGGCAACAAAAAGATTTGGATTACCAAAAGAAGACTTAAGTCAGGAAACCCAAAACTCAAAACCCAAACCAAACAGGAATATAATAAAATAAACACCCAAACAAAAGAAGAGGGTGTAAAAGGGGCACACCTGAGGTGCAACACTGCACCTGCCCACCCACTTCCCAAAACCAGGTTCTGAGAGGGGAGGCAGGAAGGGAGGTCAGAATACAGCAAGACTCCAATAAAAGACACATAATTACTAAGGTGAGTAATTTTTTCTTCAAACAACTTGAAGTCTTGCTATATTCTGACAAGTGCAGACTACCAAGCAGTACCTCCATGGAAGAGGGACAGAACCTACTCTGGAATAGGCTCTGAAGTACTGCTGTGCAAACCCGAGCATCACTCCTAGCCTGGACATCCAGAGAGTAATGCTTGGTAAAGGTATGGACTGTTTTCCAGGTGGCTGCTTGACAAATTTCTAAGAGAGGGATATCCCTGGCAGCAGCCAGGGAAGCAGCTGTACCTCTTGTAGAGTGAGCCCTCAGGCCTGAGGTGGAATCTTTCCCAGTTTTTCATAGCAGAATTGTATACAAGACACAATCCACCTGGCAACAGTTCTCTTGGTGGCAGGTTTGCCCTTTCCCACTTCTCCATAAGTTAGGAACAACTGGAGGGAGTCAAACCTGTGACCCTTGGTATGCTCTATGTAGTAACTAAGGGCTCTTTTAACATCTAAACTGTGTTGCCTCCTCTCTCCTGAGGAAGAATGATCAGTGAAGAAAACAGGAAGAGACACAGACTGGTTTAAATGGAAGTCTGAAACCACTTTGGGCAAGAACCTTCTATTGGTTCTAAGGACCACTTTATCCCTGTGAAAGGAGATAAAATTAGATTCCACTGACAGGGCTAGCAATTCACTGATACGCCTGGCAGAGGTAATGGCTACCAAGAACACAGTTTTCCAAGTCAAGTACTTAAGCTCTGCTGAGGACATAGGCTCAAAAGGAGGTTGCATAAGTTGAACAATGCAAACATTCAAATCTCAGGCAGGGGCAGGGTCCCTAAAAGGAGGATTGGTGTGAAGCAATCCTTTAAAAAATTTACAGAACACAGGATGAGACGATAGTGAGGAAGACTTACCCACAGACAGAAATGCAGAAACAGCTGACAAGTGTACCTTGAGAGTAGCTGGTCTGAGGCCTAGGCCATTAAGATGGACCATATTATCCAGAACCGTAGGCAATTCAGCAGTATCTGGGGAAATATGCTTTTTAGAGCACCAAATGCTCAATCTCTTCCATTTGGAGTTTTAAGTCTTTCTGCTGGAGGGCTTTCGAGAAGCTTTGAGAATATCCAGAACCCCTAGGGAAAGATGCAGATCTGCAAACTAACTCTTCAAGAGCCATGCCTTGAGATTGAGAGACTGAAGACTGCGGTACCAAATCCTCCCCTGAGAGGATGTTAACAGGTTGTAATTCCTGGGAAGAGACAGGGGAAGATGGACTGCTAGGGACAACAACAGGGTGTACCAAGGCTGTCTGGCCCAATCTGGAGCAATCAGAATCATTTTGCTAGGTTGAGACCTTATTTTGACTAAAACTTTGAACAGGAGTGGGAGGAGGAAGGCATACAGAAATTTCCTTCCCAATTCAAGTCGAGACATCCAGGGGGACTGAGCCCAAGACTGGGGGTCTGCAGCAAAAGAGAGGAAGTTGGTGATTGTCTGGGGCTGCAAACAGATCTATCTCTGGAGTGCCCCACCTTGAAAAAAATCATTTTCAACACCTGAGGGTCCAGGGACCATTCGTGATGGCCCTGAGAGATCCTGCTCAGTGCATCTGCTAGCACATTGCCCTTCCCTGGAAGGTGAACTGCTACCAGAGAAGTTTGCAGGGAATAAGCCAAGGACCACAATTTCATGGCTTCCATGCACAAGGCCATGGACCGAGTGCCTCCCTGCTTGTTGATGTACCACATGGTGGTGGTGGTGTCCGTTCTGACCTGAACCACCTTGTTCTGCACTGACTGAAAGAAAGCTTTCAGGGCCAGAAAAACTGTCCTGAGTTCTAGGAGATTGATATGGAGAAGGGATTCCTGGGGGGACCACAGTCCCTGAGCAGTGAGGGCCCCCAGATGGGCTCCCAGCCCAGAAGAGAAGCATCTGTGGTAAGGACCACTGAATAAGGCTGAGTGGCAAAGGACACCTTGTCTTAAATTGTCCTGATCCTGCAACCATTGAAGGCTTGGATCAAGGTCAGAGTCACTGGGATTAGTTTGGTAAGGAATCCTTCCTCTGAGACCAAAAGCTCTCAGATGGAACTGAATATCCCTCATCTGGAATCTTGCCCCTTGGACCACTGCTGCTGAAGCTGCCATGCGGCCCAAGAGCTGGAGGAAATGCCTTGCTGGTTGAGATACCTGAAGGCTGAAGGAAGAGGCTAGTTCTATAAGAACCCTTGCCCTTTCCAGGGGAAGAAAGGCCCTTGCTCTGTGTCCAGTTCTGCCCCTACAAAGATAAGAAGCTGGACTGGTTCGAGAACTGACTTGGGAAGGCTGAGAAGAAATCCTAGAGAAGTGAGCACTTGCTGGGTCACTTGCAGGAGAGACTTGACTTGGTCTGGAGACTGGCCCACTATTAGCCAATCGTCCAGATATGGAAAAATGGAAATCTTTTGCCTTCTTAGAAAGGCAACTACTACTGCCAGGCACTTTGTGAAAACCCTTGGGGCTGAGGTTAGGCCAAAGGGCATTGCTCTGAACTGATAGTGGCCTCAGGGCAACTCGAACCTGAGGTACTTTCTGTGGGAGCACCTGATGGGAATGTGAAAGTAGGCATCTTTGAGGTCCAGGGAGGCTAGCGAGTCCCTTGGCCTTAGAGAGGGAAGGATTATTCCCAGAGTTACCATTTTGAACTTTGCTTTTAAAAGATGTTTCTTTAGATATCTTAAGTCTAGGATGGGTCGCCACTCCCCTGTCTTTTATGGGGTCAGGAAGTACCTGGAGTACAGCCCTTTGCCCCAGTGTAGGGTAGGTACTCTCTCTATGGTTCTTAAGGCCAGAAGAGATGAAACCTCTGCCTCTAGGGCAAGGGTTTCCGAGAGATTTGCAGGTGGAAAAGATCTGGCTCTCATCTTTGGAAATTTTCTGAAGCTGAGAACCAGTCCCTGGCTTACTACTTCCAGGACCCACTTGTGTGATGTAATAGACATCCAGTCCTGGACAAAGTAAGCCAGCCTGTCCCCCGCTGGAATAGGAGAGTCGACCCAGGCAGGCCCATCGGGGTGTCTGCTTGGCAGGGGCCTTAGGCTGAGGAGTGGATGCAGCCCTGCTCATCCCCCTTTTGCCTCTCCCTCTGAAGAACCCCCTCTGTGAAAATGAAGAAGAGGCCTCTGCTTGGTAAAACGGCCTATGAAAAGGCCTGCCCCTGCCCTTAGACTGCTGCCTTTGAGGAGTTGCCTGCCTCTCCTTGGCCTGAGCACTCCTGTAGGTGGTCCTGTACTCATCCATTTTCTTCATGTAATTCTCTGTCTGCTCCCCAAACAGAGAATTACCCACTACAGGAAAATCCATGGCCTTAGCCTGAGTATCCTGCGAGAGGTTAGTACATCTGAGCCAAGCCATTCTCGAAGAGCCACAGATGTAGCCATGACTCTTGATGACACATCATTAGAGTCCACAGCAGCATGAAACTGAACTTTAGATGCCTCAATCCCATCTGTAGCACCACCTCCAGCTCTTTGGCTAGCTGGAGGGAGGACTGTTAAGCCAGTGCCAGTACAGTGTCCCACCTGGACTACTGGTACCTGGCTGTATAAGCCAATAATTTGCCTGTCTGAGTCCCAAGGAAGATGCCATGTACAGCTTTTTTGCCATGGCATCAATCTTCCTAGAGTCTTTTTCTGGGGGGTAGGAAGCCAAGGGAATGCTTGCCTTATTACAGGCAGCAGCCTGCACAACCTCAACATGGCTGCACTGCTGATATAAAAACTCCATTTGAGCCTGAGAGTGTATACCTCTTGTCCATTTTTCTGTCCACAGCAGGTATAGAATTGGGAGACTTCAGAATTTTTTGTGTCTGTTTCCCAAAAGATTTGTGGAGGGGAACAGACAGTCTCCTGGACTCTTGGATGTCCATCATTTCTATAAAATCAGGCTCCTCCTGATCCGCCACTGCCTCTTCCATAGGAAGCTGGAGGGTCTCAGCCACCTTTCTGAAGAACATAAAGTGGGAAGGGGATACACCTGAAGGTCTGTCTGGGGAGATGTCCGGTTCCACAGGCACATCTAGACTTTCACCATCACCATCATCATCTTCAAACTCCCCTTCCTCCTCAAACTTCGGTTCATAAAATTCTTCCAAAGTATAGTTGTGAATTGGGGGAACCGACCGAACCAAGCCCCTGCCAAAAGGTGCCAGATCGGTCGGAACCAGGCAAAGCGATTCCACAATCCGAATCGCTCTGGCTATTTCTTCGGCAGTGAGAACATGGACTTCTGGATCCGAACCGGATGATTTTTCTTTGCACTTTCTTTTAGTCGGAACTGACCCCCCGGGATCAGCTTTCATTTTGCCTGAAGAACTATCACCCTGGTCAGTGGGCACTCCTTCTGGTTCGGTCGGAACCAAACCAGGCTGGCCATCCGGGTCAGAGGACTTCTCGGCCTCCTGTTCTCTCAGTCTACCTAATCTCTTTTCAAGGGTAGATTTGGGAAAATGTTTGCAAATTTGGCAGTCTGAATCAAGGTGTTCAAATCCCAGACAATAAACACAGGTGGTTCGGGGATCGGCCTTAGCAAAGACCTCCCCACACTCACTGCAGTGTTGAAACCCAGTGGGCCCGGTTTTTTTCTTGGGTTTCTCAGACATGGCCAAACTAACCAAACTTACCCTTTTTTTGGCAACCGCCAGGCAATACTCCCTTAACGGTTCCTAACCGTGTCACGGGTCTTGGAAAAAAACATTTAAAAACAGGTTTTTTTTTTAGAACCGATAAGGACCGGTAACCACACACTAGAGTTAACACAAGAATTAAGCAAACATGATCGGTTCAGCCGAACCGATCCACACTTTTTACAAGTTCCACACAGAAAACATAGTACAAAACCTATCTAGTACTCATGGTACCAAAGACAGAGACTGAACCGACTATGCGGCAAACTTTTTCGGTTAGAAACCGATGAAAAAATGACACTTCAACCGACTTTTGAACTGAGCTGCAGAAGAAATCTCCGGAGCGACTGTTCAGTGAGGCGGAGTAAAGAATCTGATGGTTAGCTTTCAAAGGGAAACAGACAGAGACATCAACCGAGCTCAAGCTCAGCATTCTATGCTCTGCATAGAAAGATTAACCCTTTGTTCTCCGGGGCAGTTTAAAGGCTGGGGCTAACTGCACTTGTCAGAATACAGCAAGACTTCAAGTTGTTTGAAAGGTCTAACCCTGGATGATTCAAAGGGGCAAAGAGGTCCTTGACCATGTTTTCTAGGAGTTCACTCTCATGGGACTGAGCAACTGACCTGCTGAGGGAGTCCACCAGGACCTTCTGAGAGCATGGCAACAATATGTTGTGTGCCATGGCCCACTCTAATGGATTCCCTGCAAACAGGGTAGTTGTGAGTACCTGCTTGTTTGTTAAGGCAGTGTAACAAACAGATGTTTTTTGTCCCTTCCAGCAGATGATGGTCCTGAATGTGAGGGGCCCTCATTTCCAGAATGTTAACGTGGACAGCATAGTCCGAGGGGGACCATACAACTTCACATTTGAATGCATACAGATGGGCTCCCAAACCCATCCAAAGGCATCCATGGTGAGGACATCCAGCAGGACGGAGACGCAGATGGGGGCAATCCTGACACCAGTTGAGCCCATCTGAAGGGGTTTATGAGAACAATAAGGTGATTCAGGGAATGTGAAGCCTGGTCTTACTGGGCATGAAGCATCAATTGAGGAATGTGTGTGCAGAAGTAAGCCACTGGAACCGCCAAAAAGAACAGTTATGCACTTACCCTAATAGAAGATCTTCGAGAGAATCTCTTTAATCAGGTCACACCTATGAAACATATAGCCGCCAGGCACTAGGAGCACATGGACATTTTTGAAAGCAGTTAGCCAGGGGCCGCTCACGAAGATGCCAGACGTCAGCATCCACATACACTTGGGTGGCCCCTCCTCTCCTTAGTTCCCTGCCGAAGAACATGCTTGGAGAACCTCCCTGTAGGGAACCAGGACAGTACCCAGCACTCCGCAAGACAGGTGAGGCAGAGGGCTGGAGCATGAAACAATGGAGATTGGAACCCCAAAGACCCAGTGGTACAGGTTCAAAAATACGGGGAAGGAGGGTGGGACAGCATGGCCTGATGAAAGAGATTCTCTTGAAGTCTACTGTTACGGTAAGTACACAACTGTTCTATTTTCTTTGAGGATATTTCTTTCATCAGGCCATACTTATGGAATGAGTACCAAGCAGTGCTGAGAACCAACAGTCTAGGTGGCTGGAGCTTAGAGGCTTACGAAAGTAGGCCATGTAGTACAGCTAGGCCAAAGCCAGCCTGTCTACGAGAAACAACATTCAGACTGTAGTGTTTAGTGAAGGTGTGGACAGTACTCCAGGTAGCAGTGGCATAGATTTCTGCAGAAGACAGATTCTTAAAACAAGCAACAGTGGTGGCTATGCCTCAAGTGGAATGACCACAAACACTCCAGGAAGTTCCTTATCATACTTCCTGTAACAAACAGTACTACAGTTTGCTAGCCATTTGGACAAGCACTATTTAGAGACTGGAATGCCCTTTTCTCCTAGAGGCAAACAAAACAAAAAACTATGAGGAATTCTACAATACTTTGTACAATGTATATAGTACCTGAGGATTCTATGCACATCTAAAGTATGGAGCAATGCTTCCCCTGGACTGGCACGCTCTGGGTAATACATTGGCAGGTGGATGGTTTGATTTAAAGTAAACTCAGACTCCACCCTTGGTAGAAACTTAGGATTAGTACACAAAGGCATCCTGGTTTTGTGAAAAATCAAATAAGGAGGCTCACGAATTAGAGCCTGTAGCTCAGAAATCCTTCGAGCAAAAACACAGAAATGTAGGGGAGTCACGTGATGCATCTGGAGGCTTAGCGGCTGGATTTTGGGTCTCCCTCCCCGCTGCAACATTTTGCTATTAAAAGGCACTATCCAACGGCAAAACTGTTCAAAACCCAATCAAAACGAACTATAAGGACCCTCCCCAACAGCTTACACTTTGTTTTTCGAGTGCAAACGTTATGGAGAACTCGGACAAGGAGCTGGAAGCGAAGCGACCGCGGAGGAGCTCATCACCGACAACCCAGCAAGAAGAGATATCCCCGACTAAAATCCACAGTGATTTAACAACCATCAAAGAGGCGCTCTTTAAGCTGATTGAAGAAGTGGCTGATTTTAAGCCGGCTTTAACGCAGTTAGCCCGTCGGGTGACGGACGCTGAGGCAAGGATTTCTTCTATTGAGAGAAATATGGAGAAGAGCGGCCTAGGGTTAGCTGAGGCAAAGAAATCTATCGCGGAGTTGGAGGACCGCTTAGACGACCTAGAGGGAAGAAGTAGACGCAATAATTTAGTATCATTAGGGCTCCCAGAGGGGGAAGAGGGGCCTAACACTATTTTATTTCTGCAAAAGTTTCTTAAATCATCTGTTGGGTCTTCGCCTAATGGCCCAGAATTTATCATCGAGAGAGCCCACCGAGCCCTCAGGGCTAGGCCGCAACCATCAGAACCTCCGAGACCTGTAATATTTAAACTGCTGAATTACCTTGATCGCGAGTTCATTTTAAAGGAAGCGAGGAAGATATCTGCAATTCTATGGGAAGGGAAAAACTTCGTATTGTCCCTGATTTAACTTTAAAATCACGCCAAGTCAGAGCTAGCTTACGTCCTATCACATCGAAACTATGGGCTGCTGGAATAAAACATTGTTTGCTATACCCTGCAAAATTGGAGATTACCTTAAAAGAAGGAACAAAACGTTTTGAATCAGTGGACGAGGCCCTAAAAATGCTTAACGTAGCCTTACCAGAGTTATTCCCTAAAGGCTGACTGTTCTGAAGTTATTTATAAAGAACTCTGGAATATTTGGAGATAAAGCAGTATGGTAATCGACTGCATGGAACATTGAAATGGACTTACTATGGACTATTAAACATTGCTAATTCTATTTTTTGTTAGCATTTAGTTTAAGTTTTTAATATTCAGCTGACTGCTAGAGAATTAGACAGCTTTAAAACCAGCCAGTAACTTTTGGGGACATTTTGGCAATACAGAGTCCTGGTCTGTACTAATTAACCGCTAGAAAGAGTCTCCAGGCTATTACAAAGCTGGCATACTTGCATTTAATTTTTCCTTCATTTAAGCTTTTAATGATGAGACCAGCTTTAAAGAAACAATTATTTTTGCTTTTAAGCATATGAGATGCCGGGACAATCCCTCCAGATGGCTTAATTACTGAATTTTGAAGTTAATTTTTCCTTCATTAAATTTATTTCTTGTTTAGTAAGAAGGCAGGGGATAGTTACCCTCCTGCATACAGAATTCTAAAACAGATCTAAGTACATTAAGGAAACTTTTATACTTAAATAAGTGGTTGGTTCCCCTTGTTGGGGGAAAATGGAACTATGGCGCAAGTCAGGGTCGGAGGTAGAATAGGTGAATTACCTAATCTTAGTTTATAAGACCAGACCCTATCTCACAAACAAAATATCTTATTCCTTAATTGTGGTATGTTTAAGGTAACATGAAATGTTATATTAGTTTAGTAATGTGGTTATGACTTATAATACTATAAGAAGTTCTTCTGAAATGAGAATAGCCCTGCTAATATAGCATCGAGGGCCAGTGAGCTATGCCCTGAAAGAATATAAGGTTAGCACTGGCTAGAGAAATAGACATACTATTCGGTTGTGGGGGAGGGGGGGCGCTTTCAGAGCATATATGGACCTGAATTTTAGGAGTTGGCTTCGGGCCAGAGAGTTTGTTTCTAGGTACTGGTTGTTAGTGGGTTTTGTGACGGTTTATATGTTGGGGGTCTTAGGGCTTTTTTGGGGTGGGACCAGGCAGCATTTCAAACAACTATGGACTTCCTTTTTAGCTTTCAATGGTTAGCAACCTAAATATCATTTCCTGGAATATAAAAGGGGGAAAGGATAATACAAAAAAATATGTTGTACTGACCATTTAGCTCATTATAATCCATCAATAGTTTTTCTCCAAGAAACTCATGTACCTAAAAACCAGCTACATCATTTGAAGAAAAAGTGGGTAGGACAGGTATATGGGGCAGGGTTCTCTTCGAGTAAGAGGGGCGTGGCTATTTTGGTAGCAAAAGGTATTCCCTTTTTCCACGCACAAACATTATCGGATCCTAATGGTAGGTTTGTAATAGTTACGGGTAGGCTAGGGGGGATAGAGGTGGTTTTAGGATCCATCTATGGTCCTAACCAGGAATCAGCCTCCTTCTTTTCAGAGTTGGCTATACTCATGGGCCCCTTAGCAGATAGACCAGTAATTCTAGGAGGAGATTGGAATTTGGTGCAGTCAAATTATTTGGACCGTTCTTGGTCCAGAGCGGAACGCATGTCACCTGCACAAAGGGCTCTGATGGAGTTTTCATCCTCCTTGGGCCTTATAGATCCCTGGAGAATGATCAACCCCACTTCCAAGGAATACACCTTTTTCTATTACACAAGAAGCTATTCCCGTATAGATTTTTCCAGGTTAATCACCAAGTTTTTCTTTTGTTTCGAGTTACTATTCTGAGTAGAGTAATTTGGACCATTCACCTATACAACTATGTTGCAGTCTCTTGTCGACTCCACCAGATCTTACTCCTGGTCCTTGAATAATTGCCTGCTTAAAGATCCTAAATTAGTGAACATTTGCTCCTTTATGTCCCACACAATCGCTTCTAATTGGGGTTCGGTCCAGGTGGATAGTATGGTCAGCCTTAAAGGCTACTTGGAGAGGTGAGTTGATAAGACATGCTACAACTCGTAAAGGAAAACAAGGAACCTCCTATCTAAATGTTTAGAGAGAATTAAAGCCTTAGAGGTTATGAGTGATGATTTGAGATCACCAGATCAAGAGCATGAGTTAATTACGTTAAGGGCATGGTATTTGAAGACAGTAAGAAGGGTAGAAAACGAGCTTCCAAATTGAAGGCCACCTTTTCTAGGACAAGGTAACAAAGCGGTAAAATCTTGGCCTGGCAGCTAAAACAAAGAACGGCAACTAAAAGTGTGGCTGGACTGAGGCATCCATGTACTAATGATTTAGTAGTGGACCCAGAAGGATTTTAACTATTTTCTTGATTTTACAAAAATCTATACTCTAGCGTGTTGCCACCATCCAATGAAGGTGCAGGGATGGAAAGATTTCAGAACCTCCCATTCCCACACTTTCAGAGGAAAGTTGTCAAAAATTACAGGCCCCTCTCCAGAAGGAGATTAGTGAGGCTATTGATGATCTCAAGCTGGGTAAGGCCCGGGACCTGATGGATTCACAGCCCAGTTTTTAAGTTGTTTAAAGATCTCCTTGTACCACTGTTGCACCAACTTTATATCTTCTGGACGACTATGGATACAGGATCCTTCCTTTTGAAGCCAGAATTATTCTCTTGCCCAAGCCTGAGAGATCACCTGACTTGGCTGGCAATTATAGACCGATCTCATTACTTAATATAGATATTAAAATTTACGCTAAGATATTAGCTGCTCGAATGAAAATACATGACTTGATTTGGTGAGCCCGAGCAGGCGGGCTTTGTAGCTGGTCGCTCTTCAGGAGATCACTTCAGGAAAATATTTTAATCTCTGGGCGTCTCAGATTTGAAGCATCTCTGGTCTCTCTAGACGAGAAAGCTTTCGATAGGGTGGAATGGGGGTTTCTGTTCCAGACCCTATCTAAATTTGTTTTCCGCTAAATTCCTGAGATATATTAAAGTCCTTTATACTTGTCCATCCGCAAGAATCCAGTGCAACAACCTGAGTTCTACGGTTTTCCCTTTAACACGACGTACCCGCCAAGGCTGCCCTCTCTCCCCGTATCTCTTTAATTTATATTTAGAACCCCTAATTAGATCTATTAATAATGACAACCAAGTGTACGGGATATGTATTGGGGATTCAGAATACAAATTATCAGCATTAGCGGACGATCTATTATTACACGTTCGTCATAGTCGAGAATCGCTTCCTCGGGTATTCCAAATTATATCCGAGTTTAGTCAATTTTCAGGATATCATTTGAGCAAAGGCAAAACTATGGTTCTTCCACTATCCCTTATCTCCAACATAGTTGGTGTACTTCTCTAAATTAAAATGGCAACCAATCTCTGTTCTACCTAGGTATTTGGATCTCTAAGAATTTGGATGAGCTGGTAGATTTAAATTTTAAGCCACTGATGAAATCCATTAAGGAAAGCCTAGAGAATGGTCAAAACTTTAGCTATCCTTTTACGGAAGAGTTAATACAATTAAAATGATGATTCTCCTAAAATCTTTATCCCTCTACAATCTCAATGTATACCTTCCTAGGTCCTTCTTTAAATTGATTATTAAATACTGTTCCGATTTTCTATGGAAGGAAACCCCTGATCGAGCTTACAAGAAGCTCACATACTCAAGGAAGGTAGGAGGCCTTCAGCTTCAGATTTTACATATATTATTAGCGTGCATATGCTAGAGCAGTTTCATGGCTATCAGATGCAAAAGGGGCCTCACCCAGTCAGAATTAGACTTGATAATGGCTAAGAGTGTTAGCGTGGTTGGAATCTTGTTTATTTATTCCATGGGCAAAGGTTCCTGGTAAGCTGAGGGACACTCCTATGAGTGGGATAAAGGCCCTACACCAATTATATGCATTGCTGAGAATCCCTATACAAAGATATATTCAACCCTTTTAAGGAATCCTAACCTAATGGTAGGGAGTCAGGCGATAAAAAAGCATATTAGTAATGACCTTACTAATAATAGACTAATGGATTTATTTACATGGGGCTCAGTTATTTCACCCATTGCCCTTACAGAGAAACTCAATGTTCAATCCAGGGACCGGTTATGGTTGTATCAGATACAGGGGTGCATAGGTTCCTTCCTTAGAAAGCGACAAGGGACGGTGAAGCTGGAGAACTTTTGAAAAGATGAGAGATCTCATAATATCTGGTAATTCAGTCTCAAAATTGTATAAACTAATTCTAACAAAAGGATTCAAATATCTCTTCTGTTTCATTTTACTGGGAGGCGAACCTGTCCCTAGGATGGTCCGATGAGACATGGGGCAAGATATGGTTAGATTTATATTCTTATATTAAACAAGACAGATTAAAGGGTCTACAATTTAATCTTTTACATAATCTTATCTCTCCCAGCTAAAGCTTGCTGGATACATAATCCAATTCACCAGGTGTAAATCACTGTAGCTGCCCTGTAGCTATAACACGTCATATTATGGGAATGTCCAAAGGCAGTTAAGCTTTGGTATTTGGTGGGAAATACAACCTTCATTCACTAAGATTGCTTCATATTTTGATGTAAAACATGCTTCTTTGGGCTGTTTAAGCAAAGCATAGCGAAGTCTCTCAGATACCAAATAGCATTAGTAGTACAGGTGAGTAAGCTGCTTCTTCTTGATATTGGAACAATGACCAACTTTCCTCATACAAGGAATGGTGGAATGAATTTCTTAATGCTCTAAATGCAGAAAGGTTAGCAGCAACTTTTCACAATTCAGTAGAGAAGTTTAATTACCACTGGAATAGTCTTTTACAATGTTTGAAAGGTAGATATGGTTATTAATAGTTGAGACCCCCCTACATTTTCCTTGTTTCTTCTCTTGTTATGTAATTTATTTGTCCAGGTCACACCTGCAAATAGCTAGGGCTCCTCTATACCTCTTAGCTACAATTGTTACTAAGCTTAGTTAATAATTTGTTTACCAAGTAGACAACCAAGAGGGCTGATGTTCAGGAAATTCTTAACCTGGGATGATTAGAGTTCCCTAATGTGGAGGTTGTTAACTGAGGTAGGCTAGTATTAGACTCACAAAGTCCGTAGAGGTACTTTATGTATAGGTGTGCTGCTCTGGTTGGGGGAAGAGGCGGGAGGTAGGGATTACAGGGATGGTATCCTTTGTCATGATGGGCGATGTACTATTATGTTTTTTTGTAGTATGGTTAAAGGATTACCATCTGAAGTTTTCTTTTCCTTTTATTATGGTTTTATTCTTATGAGATGTGTAAGATGTTGTGTTGTTTATTAATATAAAATAAAATAAACTTATTTGCAAAAAAAAAAAAACACAGAAATGTAGACACTGACGGCAGATAAGGACAGCTTAGCCAACCTAGTCTGCCGATTTTCCCTACTTACTGCAATATCACTGACCCTACTTGATTTCCGGCTTTACCCTCTCTTTCCTATAGCTAGAGTTCCCTTATGCCTATGCCATGCATTCTTGAATTCCTCTACCATTTTTGCCCCCACCACTTCCACTAGGAGGCTATTCCATGCATCCACCACCCTTTCCGTGAAGAAATACTTCCTCACATTACCAGAGTGTACCCCCCTCCAGCCTCATATCATGACCCCTTGTTCTTGAACATCTTTTTTTCCTAAAAGATGCTACCCTCTTGCACCTTACTGATGCCCTTGAGGTACCTGAAAGTCTCTATCATATCTCCCCTCTCTCCTTTCTTCCATGGTACACATATTGAGGTCCTCTGGTCTCTCCCTATATGACTTATGGTGCAGATCCTGCACCGTTTTAGTTGCCCTTCTCTGACCTGCCTCCACTCTATGTCCTTCCGGAGATGCAGCCTCCAGAACTGGACACAGTACTACAGATGAGGTCTCACCAATGATTTGTACAGTGGTATCACCACCTTCTTTTTTCTGCTAATGATACCTCTCCTTATGCACCCCAGCATCCCACTGGCTTTCCCCGCAGCCTTTTTACATGGTTTGGTCACCTTTAGGTCATCAGATATTATTACCCCCAGGTCCCTGTTTGGTGGCTGTCTGTACCTCCTCCTCATCAATGACTCCTCCCCTGGGTTTCTGTGCCCCAAATGCATGAATCTGCACTTCTTTACACTGAATCTTAGCTGCCATACTTAATCACTTCTCAAGCTTGCTTAGATTGCTCAGTCCCCCCGTGTCAACCCTGTTGCAGCTCTTCGTGTCATCTGCAAAGAGGTACATATTCCCTTCCAGCCGCTCTACAATGTCGCTTATTGAGACATTAAAGAGCACTGGCCCCAGAACTGATCCTTGTGGTACCCCGCTGATCACCCTCCTCTCCTCTGATTGAACTCCATTTACTACCACCCTCTGTGATATGTCCCTCAACTAATTTCTGACCCAGTTTACCACCTTGTGACCCACTCCCAGGCTGCCTAGCTTGTTTACAAGTCTCCTATGTGGAGCAGTGTCAAAAGCCCTACTGAAATCCAGTCAGGCCACATCCAACACCCCTCCCTGATCTGGGTCCAGGACAATTCACTCCCAGCAATTTGCTCCCTGACATTTGGCTCCCACCAATTCACTCCCGAGACAACTCGCTCCTCCTCAAATTTGTGCCCGTCAATTCACTACTGGCACAAGCTGCAGTGAAAATTGTTTGGAATTTATTTCACAATCACAACAGTTCCTGACTTATTAAATATTACCTACAAGTTGCAGTTCAGCCAGAATTTTTACTTTATTCAAGACAGGACTGTAAGCCGTACCTCTTGTTTATCAAGAATTATATTATTTATGCGGGGGTTGGGGGGAGGCACAGAATATTATTTTAATACAATCCCACTGTTAGAAACTGTTAAAAAATCCAAGTATGAAAAAACAAAATGCAGAACTTTAGTAGACACCAATAAATACCTTTAAAACAGTCAAGACCCAATTGAATTAATTTTTGCCATCTTAACTTTTGTATTAGGGTATGAATGCATTTTCCTATACAATACCAGTTGAATAATACTGATCTAATAATGTAGAGGCTGAATTTGTTTTAAGTGCCAGATATTACTGTAGTCACAATGGCAGATAATATACACATATAGTCCCATTCTTAAAAAAATGAACTTTCAACAACTCAGTGAAAAATCTCGGACAATAGGAGAAGCTAAAGAGCTTTCAAAAAATGTGGGGGTCCCCCCAGAACTCTACTCACACCCTGACTAACTGGCAGACTGATTGACAGACTCCACTCCTTGGAAAATGGCGACTGGACCAAACAATTATTTGAAAAAACTAACACCTCACAGCAGCCAAAGGAGACAAGACCTGAGAGTTCTTCCTCACCAGGGGCCAGTACCCAATATCAGGTGCGCTCAAATGCATCAACTTTATCATGGAGGTTGGGCACACTGCCAAGCATGAGCCAGTCAGATGGAATTAAAGGTGCACGTCATCTAAATTAATTTTTAGTAAAAAATAAAAAAAAGTACAATCTTGAAATACATAATAGGACCGCGGAAGTCCAATACTGGGTAAGTGTTACATCAGAACATCAGGTTTCATTTTTGGGGGGGCATAAACAAAGAACAGTAAACAAGAGGGTTCATGACTGGGAATTATCAGGAGTACCAGGAGTGAACTGCTGGGCACAAATTTGAGGAGGAGCAAACTGTCTCCGGAGTAAATTTCCAGGAGCCAAATATCGGGCAGTGAATTGCCAGGAGCGAATTATTGTGCTCCCCCGATCTAATTCCGTGGTCACCCAGTCAAAGAAATCTATCAGATTTGTATCAATCAATCAAAACTTTATTTTTAAGAGCGTCTTTCCAAAACCAAGGCACTTTAACAGTAAATAAAACAAATTCATAAAGTTAAAACAACATCCTAAAATCAGTTTATAAAATGTGCTTTAAAAATCTGGATACGCCAGGCTAAATGAGCGCATTTTCAATGCTAATTTAAAAGCTTTGAGCGGTCAGAGCAATCTGCACCCGATGAGGTGAGAATTCCACAGGGTTGGGGCCACAAAACTAAAAGATCTGGCCCCAGATGTCTTTAAACAAACCCTGGGAATCTCTAGCAATCCCTCATTGGTGGATCGGAGCGGACGAGAGGGACAGTAGTGACGAAGAAGATCTTGCAGATAGCCAGGTCCCTGATCATGTAGGGCCTTATAGGTCAGCAAACCGACCTTGAAGGTAATCCGCCACTGTATTGGCAGCCAGTGCAGTCCACGGAGGACAGGCGTTATATGACTGGTCCTAGATGTACTAGTCAAAAGCCTGGCCGTCGCATTCTGCACTAACTGCACGCGACTGATATCCACCCCCGGTAGCCCTAGGTACAGGGCATTGCAGTAGTCCAGGCGAGAGGTATCGAAGGCATGGACCAGCGTTGGAAGGTCAGCAGGGAACCAGATGCTTCACCACGGGCTATATTCCTCAGATGGTAAAAGAGGTTTTGACAACAGCGCGACATCTGATGTTTAGAGTCAGGTGATCATCAAATATAACGCCCAGATTCTGCACCGGTCTAAGGTAGCTAACTGTGTCCCCCCAAGCCAAAGACCCGAGGGTGACCCCTTCAGCAAACCCGCCCATCGATGACCTGGGTCCACAACCAACACCTCAGATTTTTCAGGGTTTAACTGCAGCCAGCTCCCAGTCATCCAGTTCTGAATGTCAGTGAGACAGTTATTAAAGACCAAGACGGCATCAACCTGGTCAGGCACAAAGGACATATGCAGCTGAGTATCATCTGCGTAGCAGTGAAAACTCAAGCCATACCACCTAATAATCACTCCTAACGGCAGCATATATCCCACAAACAACATGGGTGCCAAAATGGAGCCCTGCGGTACCCCAGAGGATAGGGGGAGTGATGCCGAGGAAAAAATTCCAGACACCACGCTCTGAGTTCTACCCTCAAGGAATGATCGAAACCAACTGAGGACCGGGCCCGATAGTCCACAGATAAATCGCAGGCGCTCCACAAAAGCACTCCATGGTCCCACGGTGGGAGGGAGGAAACAGACTGGAGGTGGAGGTTTCAGGAGGAGCAGGGGAGGATGGAGTATAAGGAATCTGGGTGGGGTTCGACAAAAGGATCAGGGATAAGGGTGGGGTTAGTGTTAGTAAATGCCAGGAGCTTGGGAAACAAGTTGCCAGAGTTCCAGGCCATGCTGTTGAGGGGTGGGGTGGATGTGGTGGCAGTCAGGAAGCGTGGGCCAACAAAACCATGACTGGGACCTAAATATGCGGGGTACACTATGCTTAGGAAGGATAGAAAGGAGGGCAGAGGGGTGGAGTGGCTATGTTCATTAGAGATGACATAGAAATTGCTATGGTAGAAGAGGCAGAGGAAACGTGGAGGCCTTATGGGTCACCTTATGATCCCCAGCAGGAGATAAGGTCAAGCTGGGAGTAGCATATAGGCCCCCCGGGATGAGTGATGTTCTAGAGGATGGTTTGCTGGACAACATCATTGCCCAGTGTGGTCCAAAAGGGGAAGGAGTGGTGTTGATGGGGGACCTTAATATGCCAGGTACAAACTGGGGAACCATGTCCTCTAAGGTGGCCAAGGAGCAGAGGCTGCTGGATGGCTTCCAGGATGTGTTCTTAACACAGCATGTGATGGAGCCCACAAGGGAGGCATGTCCTGGATGTGGTTCTGGCAGATGGGGATCTGGTAAGGGACATGGTTGTACAGGACCCCCTGACTGGGAGTGACCACAATACTGTCTGGTTTCAAATAAGCATTGGGGGTGGGGTGAGATCTAGGACACTGGCAGTGGACTTCAGGGGGCAGACTTTATGGGCATGGGAAATATTCTCAAGGATCACTTGAAGGGATTACCTCAACAACAAGTGTGGAAAGGAGATGGGAGGTCATAAGCAGGGGACTTCATGAGGCAGTCAGGATCTGCGCTAAGTTGAAGCGTAAGGGAGCAAGGTCACATAAACCATGCTGGTGGTCCAGTGAGGTCCAGGTAGCAGTCAGAGAAAAGAAGGCGACTACAAAAATATAAAACAACAAGAGGGGATAGGGATAAGGAACCAGCTTGCATCTAGAAAAGTCACCCGTATGGTGGGGAACTAAGTCCAGTAAAACAGCAGCTGGCACAGGGGATACATGGAGGGGAAAAGGGGTTCTTCCGGTACATTGGAGAGCGGAGAAAAACTAAGGGCCATCTCAGCAGATTGAGATCAGAAGGAGGGTGGGTGGAAGAGGCGAGGGACCAGGCAGAGGTATTTAATGAGTACTTTGCCTCTGTGTTCACTAGGAAGGGGGATGGGATATCTACAAAGCAAGGCACAAAGGTGATAGAAGCGGCAGGAGTGGGATCAGGGGAGCAACAGAAATGGAGCAAAAGGGAGGGAAAGGTACCCCAGGGGTGTCACATCTGGATAAGGATAAAAAGACCAGTAAGGTGGAGGGGACGGATGATGCCATCCCCACCAAAAGGGTGTGGTTTGCCCTCAAGGCCCTAAAGAAAGACAAATCTCCTGGGCCGGATGGCATTCATCCGAGAGTACTATGGGAATTGGCGGACATACTGGCTGCACCCCTGGTGGAGCTTTTCAACAGGTCACTTGAGACAGGGAGGGTACCTAGGGATTGGCGAGAGGCACATGTGGTACCAATCCATAAAGGGGGGTCGAAGGAAGTACCAGGAAACTATAGACCCATCAGTTTAACCTCGGTGGTGGGAAAATTAATGGAAGTATACTAAAGGAACGATTGGGGGTTTACTTGGAGGAGGTGGGAGGTCTGGATAGTTGGCAGCATGGGTTTGTGCCAGGTAGATCATGTCAAACCAACCTTGTGGAGTTCTATGAATGGGTAACATCAGAACTGGACAGAGGTAAGCCTGTGGATGTATTATTCTTGGACTTCAGCAAGGCGTTTGACTCTGTCCCCCACAATGGTCTGTGGAGAAACTGATGGGGTTAGGAGTAGGCCCTTTGATGGTCAGATGGATTGAAAACTGGATAGCTGGGCACTCAGAGAGTAGTGGTCTGTGGGGAGCTCTGAACCCTACAGAGGTTGGTAGGGGGTACCACAGGGCTCGGTCCTGGGTCCAATCCTGTTTAATGCATACATATCAGACATCAGGGATGGTATAGGGTGTGAAATGAGTCTCTTCGCTGGATGACTCCAAGATGGGAGCAGTAGTTGAGGGAGAAGGGGAGGTTGGCCTGCAAGGGACCTGGACACCCTGGAAAGCTGGGCTCACACATGGAAATTAAATTTCAATATCACCAAGTGCAAGGTGTTGCATCTTGGTGGGAGAAACCCTAAACACAGGTACACCCTGGGAGGAGGTGCTGGAAGCCTCAACAGGAGAAAAGACCTAGGGTCATGGTGGATACATGTATGAACAACACTGAGCAGTGCAGGAGAGCAGCTAGCAAGGCAAACAGGATGTTGGGATGCATCGCAAGGGGGATCACCTCTAGGAGCAAGGAAGTGATTCTGCCGCTGTACAATGGACTGGTTAGACCACACCTTGAGTACTGTGTACAGTACTGGAGACCACTTGAAGAGGGACATACAGCTCCTGGAGAGGGTACAGAGGAGGGCAACAAAGATGATACGAGGGCTAGGGATTTGACTTACGAGGACAGACTTGAGGAGCTCTGCCTGTTTTCATTGGAGGAGAGGAGAGACAGGGGACATGATTGAGGTCTTCAAGTACCTCAAGGAATAAATAGGGTAAACATGGAGGATCTTTAGACTAAAGCAGGAGGCATCACCAGAGGCATGGTTTGAAGTTGGAAGGTGGAAGGGTGAGGGGAAAGAGGAGGAGGTTTTTCACTGAGAGGGTGGTGGACCCTTGGAATGCTCTGCCTGGTGAGCTGGTTCAGAGATCCACAGTGGAGAGCTTTAAGAGAGGGTGGGACAGACACAGAAAGTGGATGTATCAGATGATGGCCTGTCCCAGGGGGGTGGGGATGGATGATAGGGGTTTCTGGAGCACAAGGGATGGGAGGGTCTCGGCACCCAACTAAGGATCTAGGTTCGAGCAGACTTGATAGACCATAAGGCCTAATCTGCTGGCAAATAGTATGTTAGTGTTCATTGCGGACAGAGGGGCTTCACCATCTTTGAAGCAGTCCTGGGGTAGGACAGCGCTGAGGTCGGTAAAGGCTTTGTTAAAGGTATCCACAATGGTTTTTGGGTTGAGGGTTGTGGTTCCGTTGATGTTGAGTATTGATGGGGGTTTTGGGTGGATTCCTGGTGAGTTCCTTTATGTTCTTCAGAATTCCGACCATTGCCCCAGGAGTTTGTGAGGTATGCTTATAGTAGGCAGACTTCATTTGCTGGATGGTTTTGGTGCAGTCATTGCGGGCACGTTTGTAGTTTTGGATGTCGTTTTGCCTTCCAGAGTTTCTGGCCAGCTCCAATAGGTGTTCTCTGTTTTTAGCAACCTGAGGAGGTCACCTGTGAGCCAAGGGTTACTGAGTGATTTGACTTTGCGTTTCTTAACAGGAGCATATGTATCACAGGCCACAGTGAAGATGTTTATGAAGTGGTCAAGGGCAGTGTTTACGTTGGTTGCATTGAAGACAGAGGACCAGTAATGATGGAGGAGGTGGGATTTGAGTCGAGGAAGGTGACCACTGGGTAGAACCCTGCTGGTGATAGTTTTTGGTGGTTGTTTGATGAATTTATTTGACCAGGTGCAGCTAACAGGGAAGTGTTCGCTGAGAGAGCCAGGGAGGACATTAGTGTTAGATATCCACGATGGATGACTGGTAAGGATCCTGTCCAAGAGTGTGCTGGTGCCGGTCCTGTAATTTTTCCTGGTTGGTGAGTCAACCATTTGTGTGAGGTTCGCAGCAGCAACAGTATCCCGGTGTGCACCAGCATCGGCCGCAGGCCACTTGATGTTGAAGTCGCCTAGGAGGATGGATTCGGTGTCCGGTAGAAGTGACTTCACAAAGTCAAGAAGAAAAAATTACTCACCTTAGTAATGTTGTTTCTTCTAATGGAGTCTTGCTATATTATGACTATTGCAGTTTGCCCCTGCCTTAGAACTGCTCCGGAGGTGAAAGAGTTAACTTCCATGCAGAGCATGGAGCTTAAGCCTTGAGCTCGGTTCGAAACTCTGTTTGGCTGGTTTCAAGCCGAAACGTCAGATCTTCTGAGCAGAAACTCACTAAGGTTCTGTGTGGAAGCTGTAACCTACACCAGCCAACTGGCCACTAATATATTAACACATTTTGCTGGTCCCAACACAAAGACTCAAGTCAGTGGACCAGAAAATTAAGATAGAATAACTAAATAAACACAACACCCAAACATGAAGGGGCATCAATAAATGCCAACAGAGGACTACCCACCCATACCCAAAGTAGGAGTTCTGAGAGGGGCAGGCTGGGGGAGGTCATAATAGCAAGACTCCATTAGAAGAAACAACATTACTAAGGTGAGTAATTTTTCTTCAAACAACATGAAGTCTTGCTATATTATGACTATTACAGACTACACAGCAGTACCTCCATGGAGGAGGGACAGAACCTACTTAGGAATAGCTCTGAAACACGGCTGTGCCAAACCGAGCATCCCTCCTGGCCTGAATATCCAGGAGTAATGCTTGGTGAAAGTGTATACTGTCTTCCAAGTAGCTGCCTGACATATCTCCAAGATAGGGATGTCTCTAGCAGCAGCTAGAGATGCAGCTGTACCTCTGGTAGAGTGAGCCCTCAGGCCTGAGGGGGGAACCTTACCCAGCTTTTGATAGCAAAATTGAATACAAGAAACGATCCACCTGGCAATGGATCTCTTAGTGGCAGGTCTCCCTTTCCCAACCTCACCATAAGTAAGAAACAGTTGGAGGGAGTCAAACCTGTGACCCTTGGTACGCTCTATGTAGTAACTTAGGGCCCTCTTAACATCTAAGCTGTGCAGCCTCCTCTCACCAGAGGAGGAATGGTCAGTGAAGAACACTGGAAGTAAAATAGATTGGTTAAGGTGGAAATCTGAAACCACCTTAGGCAAAAACTTCCTGTTAGTCCTGAGGACCACTTTATCCCTGTGAAAGGAAATAAAGTCAGTCTCTACTGATAAAGCCTGTAACTCACTTATACGCCTGGCAGAAGTGATGGCTACCAGAAATACAGTTTTCCAAGTCAAATACTTAAGCTCTGCCGAAGACAGAGGCTCAAAGTGGGGTTGCATTAGCTAAGCAATGCATACATTAAGATCAAGCAGGGCAGGGTCCCTGAATGGAGGATTGGTGTGAAGCAATCCTTTAAAAACTTGGAAAATACAGGATGAGCAGAAAGAGGGCTTCCCTGCTGAAATGAAGGCAGAGACAGCAGCCAAGTGCACTTTCAGGGTGGCTGGTCTCAGTCCCAAAGAATTAAGATGGACCATGTAGTCCAATACAGTGGGTAGATCAGCAGATTCTGGGAAACTTGCTTCCCAGAACACCATATGGAAAACCTTTTCCACTTGGAATTATAGGTAGCCCTGGTGGAAGGCTTCCTAGCAGCCTTCAGGATTTCGAGAACACTTTGAGAAAGTTGCAAATCAGCAAACTCTAACTGCTCAAGAGCCAAGCCTTGAGGTTGAGGGATTTGAGATTCGGATACCAAACTCTCCCCTGAGCACAGGTTAACAGATTGTGGTTCCTGGGGAGACACAGGGAAAGATGGACTGCTAAGGACAGAAGGAGGTGGTACCAGGGCTGCCTGGCCCAGTCTGGAGCAATCAGGATCATTTTGCAGGGCTGAGACCTGATTTTGACTAGTACTTTGAACAGGAGAGGGAAGGGGAAGGCATAAAAACTTCCCTTCAATCGAGAGAAAGGCATCCAGGGGAACTGAGCCCAACACTGGGGGCCTGCAACAAAACAGTGGAAGTTGATGATTGTCTGGGGCTGCGAAAAGATCTATCTGAGGTGCCCATCTGGCAAACACTATCCCCAGTACTAGGGATCCAGTGACCATTCGTGATGGCCCTGGGAAATCCTGCTGAGGGCATCTGCCAGGACATTGTCCTTGCCTGGGAGGTGAACTGCTATGAGGGAAGTGTTCAGGGAGTAAGCCAGAGACCACAACTTCATCGCCTCGGTGCACAAGGCCGAAGACCAGTGCCCCTTGTTTGTTGATGTACCACATTGTAGTGGTGTTGTCTGTTCTGACCTGTACCACCTTGTTCTGAACAGATGCAGAGAAACCTGAAGTGCTAGAAAAACAGCTCTGAGTTCCAACAGATTGATGTAGCAGAGATTCCTGAGGGACCATAATCCCTGGGTGGAGAGGTCGCCATGTGAGCTCCCCATCCCAAGAGGGATGCATCTGTAGTAAGGGTCAAGGAATGGGACAGAGGGATGAAGAGCACCCCTGTCTCAGATTGCTCTGATCCTGCCACCACTGAAGGGCCTGGATCAGGGTTCGAGTCACTGGGATTAACTTGGATAGAGGATCTCTTCTTTGAGACCAGAAAGCTCTCAAATGGAACTGAATGTCCCTCATCTGAAATCTTGCTCCTTGCACCACAGCTGTGGAGGCAGCCATGTGCCCTAGGAGCTGCAGGAAATGCCTTGCTGGTCGAGACCTGCAGAGTGAAGGAGGTGGCCAGGGCCACTAAGGTCCTTACCCTTTCCAGGGAAGGAAGGCTCTGGCCTGCTTTGTATCCAGTTCTGCGCCTATAAAGGTGAGTACCTGGACAGGTTCCAAAACTGACTTTGGAAGATTGAGAAGAAATCCCAGAGAAGAGCAGCTGCTGGGTAACTAGCAGGTGTGATTTGACCTGGTCTGGAGACTGACCCACAATGAGCCAGTCGTCCAGGTAGGGAAAAATGGCAATCTTTGCCTTCTTAGGTGACGACTGCTACTGCCAGACACTTTGTGAACACCTTTGGGCAGAGTGAGGCCGAAGGGCATTGCTCTGAACTGATAATGGCCTGAGGGCAGTTCGAATCTGAGGTACTTTCGATGGGAGCTTCTGATAAGAACATGGAAGTAGGCATCTTTGAGGTCAGGAGAGTAAAATCATTCCCAGTGTCACCATTTTGAACTTTGGCTTTAAAGGTGCTTGTTTAGATATCTTAGATCCAGGATAGGCTGCCACTCTCCTGTCTTTTTGGGGTAAGGAAGTACCTGAGTACAGACCCTTGCCCTGGTGAAGGAAGAACCTTTTCTACAGCTCTGAGAGCCAGGAGGTTGAGACTTCTGTTTCCAAAGCAAGAGTCTCTAAAGGGTTTGTAGGTGGAAAAGATCTGGCTGTCATCTTTGGAAATTTCTTGAAGCTGAGAACAGACCCTAGCTCACTACTTCCAGGACCCACCTGTCTGAAGTTAAAGACTGCCAGTCCTGGACGAAGTGAGCCAACCTGCCTACAGGTAGTGGAAAGCCGACCCTGGGCATCCCATCAGGGTGCCTGTTTGTCAGGGGCTTTAGGCTGAGGGGTGGAGCAGGCCTGCTCGAACCCGTCTGCCTCTCCTCTGAAGAACCCCTCTGTACATAGGCTGAAGAGGAGGCCTGAGTCTGGTAAAAGGCCTGAAAGGCCTACCCCTACCCCTGAGGCTGCCTCTGAGGAGTGGCTTGCCATTCCTTGGCTTGTGCACTCCTGTAAGTGGTTCTATATTCATCCATTTTCTTCATATAATTCTCTGTCTGCTCCCCAAACAGAAATTTCCCTACAGGAAAATCCATAGCCTTAGACTGGGTATCCTGTGACAAAGTAGTACACCTGAGCCAGGCCAATCTCCGAAAAGCCACAGATGTAGCCATGACTCTAGAGAATACATCATTAGAATCCACTGCAGCATGGAACTGCACCTTAGATGCCTCAATACCATCAAGAGCCACCTGCTCCAGCTCCTTTGCGAGCTGGCCAGGGACCTGTTTGGCTAAGGCCATGACAGTATCCCATCTAGATTTCTGGTATCTTGCAACATAAGCCATATAGTTAGCTTGTCTGAGTCCCAAGGATGCTGCCATGTATTGTTTTTTGGCCATAGCATCAATCTTCCTGGAATCCTTGTCAGGAGGATGTGAAGCCAGTGGAATATTAGCTTTATCACAGGCTGCAGCCTGAACTACTAACATGACTGCATTGCTGTGAAAGAAAATCTGTATCAGGACCTGACAAAGTGTACCTCCTGTCCATCTTTTATCCACAGGAGGCACAGAATTAGGAGCTTTTAAAATTTTTATTGTTTGTTTTCTAAAAGATTTATGTAAAGGGATGGACAACCTCCTGGACTCTGGGATATCCATCATCTCACATAGTCAGGCTCCTCTTGCTCATCAAAGCCTCCTCTAAGGAAGCTGGAGGGTCTCAGCAACTTTTTATAAAACAAAAATGAGAAGGGACTCAGAAAGCCTAGGGAGACTCACCTGAAGGTCTGTCTGGGGAGATGTCCGGTTCAATGGGCACATCCAGACTTTCAAAGTCACATTCACACTGATCATAATCCTCATCCCCTCCTCTGGTTCATAGAACTCTTCTATATCATAATCCTGAACCACTGGAACCGACCGACCAACCTTTTGCCAGACAGTGGCGGTTGGAGGAACCGGGACAGGGACTGGACAATCTGTATTGCCCTGGCTATCTCAGCAGCAGTTGGAGAAGGAATTTTGGACTCCAAACCTGCTGATTTTTAGATTTCTTTGCTGGAACTGGCTCCTCAGAGCCAGCTTTTGTTGCCGAGGAAGTCTCGCCCTGGTCAGAGGGCACTCCCTCCGGTTCGGTTGGCACGAACCGGGCTGCCATCCGGTCAGCGGACTTTTGGCCTCTCGTTCCTGAGCCTGCCCACTCTCTTGTCCAGGGTGGCTGCAGGAAATTTTACAAATCTGGCAGTCTGAATTGAGGTGGTCAAACCCCAGACAATAGACACATATGTGTGTGGGTCAGCCTTGGCAAAGGCTTCCCCACAGACACTACAGTGTTGAAACCCAGTGGGCCGGTTTTTCTTTGGGTTTCTCAGACATGATGCCAGCCTAACCAACCAACTTGCCCTTTTGATGGCAGTGCCAGGCAAGACACCCTTATCGGTTCCAAACCGTGTCGCAGTCGTGGAAAAAGCGTAATGAAATCATTTTTTTAGAACCGATAAGAACAGAACGCACTCTAAAAAGCCTTAAAGGCTTTAAACTATATTAAATACACTTCGATCGGTTCAACCGAACCGATAATACTTCAAGTTCCACACAGAAAAAACCCTATCTATTACTTACGATTACCATAGACAGAGGCTGAACCGATCGGTTTTGCGGTTAAAATAATGAAATCGCGGTTAAATTAAACGAGAAATAAGCTTTAAACCGAAGAAATGAACCGAGCAACAGGAGGAATCTCCGGGCGACTGTTCAGTGGGAGAGTAAAGAATCTGACGGTTTCGGTTTGAAACCAGCCAAACAGAGCTTCTGAACCGAGCTCGCGCTCTAAGCTCCATGCTCTGCATGGAAGTTAACTCTTTCACCTCCGGAGCAGTTCTAAGGCTGGGGCAAACTGCAACAGTCATAATATAGCAAGACTTCATGTTGTTTGAAAGTACAGTTACGTAAGAACTTACCGTAACAGTAGATCTTGGAGAGAGGCTCTTGCAGTAGGTAATTACATATAGGACTGGCGCGGCGTGGGGACTACAGGAAAAATTTCTAGCTAGCAGTCCTGGCGAGACCGCCCCATGTCAGGTGACGGTGTCATGCGATGTCGGTATAAAGGCGGGCCGGACATCCTCTCCAGTTCTTTCCTGCCACAGGCCAGAGCCGGACGAGAGAAAGCAGATATTTCCCTCAATGGAAAGGAGCTGAAAAAGCCTAGGGGGATGGAGGCGGGAAGGTATTATCTACTGTAAGAGCCTCTCGAAGATCTACTGTATAAGGTAAGTTCTTACGTAACTGTACTATCTTACTGAGAGGGCTCTTGCAGTAATCATATAGGACTGAATCCCAAACAGTCTGGAACAAATAAAGGCACGGGAGGAAGAACTACTCCTGAAAGTAGCGATAGCCTTGCAGGCCTCAGACAGGAGGTCCTGCAAACCGCTAACCCGAAGCCTGCTCTCTGGCGAAGGCAATGTCAAACTGTAATGTTTCATAAAGGTATGGGCAGGAAGTCCAGGTGGCGGCAGCACAGATGTCTGCCGCAGACACGTTCTTGAAACAAGCCGCAGAGGCTGCTACTCCACGAGTGGAGTGACCTCTGACTTGACCCGGAAGGGTCTTGTTGTACTTGTCATAACAGAAAGTGATGCAATGAGCCAACCACTTCGACAGGCATTGCTTGGAAACAGCATTGCCTTCCCTTTTGTGAGCAAAAGAGACGAACAACTGGTCAGTTTTTCTGAGATCCTTTGTCCTATCGGTGTAGTATCTCAGAATCCGGTGAACATCCATGGTATGGAGTAAATATTCTCCTTGGTTGGAGTACTGCGTGAAAAAGGCAGGTAACTCTATAGACTGATTTAAGGTAGACTCTGCTACCACTTTTGGCAGAAACTTAGGGTTCGTGCGAAGAGCCACTCGTTCTTTGTGAAAAATCAAATAGGGGATTTTACACATAAGGGCCTGGAGCTCGGAAATTCTTCGAGCGGAAGTAATGGCCACCAAGAAGAGCGTCTTCCATGACAGAAACTTCAGATCTGTGGATGCTGCAGGTTCGAAGGGAGGAAGGGTAGGTTTTTCGAAAACAAAGCTCAAGTCCCAAGGGGGAGCCGGAGTCCGGACGGGGGGCCTCAGATGAAGGACCCCTCTAAGAAAAGTCTTACACACCTCTAATTGGGCAAAGGCTTTATCAGCGAAAGGAACATGGTAAGCTGAAATAGCGGCCATGTGCACTTTCAAGGAGGAATGACTGAGACCCAGGTCGAAGAGATGACGTAAATATTCAAGCAGAACGGCCAATGGACAGGAGAAAGGCTCCACGTTCCTAGAGGTGGCCCAAATAGAAAATCTCTTCCATTTCATGGCATAAGTGGACCTAGTGGAGGGTTTTCTAGCCTCCACCAGAATCTCGGCCACCTTTGGAGAGACACCAAAACGAGAGTGGGCTAGGTCTGCAGGAGCCATGCATGAAGTTGTAGGGACTTGAGGCCTGGACCAGGGTCCCCTGATTCTGGGTCAGCAATCCTCGAGATAAAGGAAGAGGAAGAGGAGGAACCTCTGAGTATTGTTGTAGAAGAGAGAACCAGATTTGCCTGGGCCAGAAAGGAGCGATCAGAATCATTCTCACTCCTTCAATTGTTAGTTTCTGCAGTACACGAGGGACCAGAGGAATTGGGGGAAAAGCACAGACGAATCTGCCCTTCCAGTTTAGAGACAGAGCGTCACTCCAGAAAGTGCCTCGCTCTGGAGCGAGCGAGCAAAAGGTGGGAAGTTTTGCGTTTTGGGAAAAGGTGAACAGGTCTATCTGTGGAGTCCCCCAAAGCTGGAAGATGTCGTCTAGAACCTTTTGGTCCAACTCCCACTCGTGTGGCAGAGCAGAGGAGCGGCTTAGCTTGTCTGCCAGGGTATTGTCGACTCCTGGAACATGGATCGCTGTGAGGTGAAGGTTGTGAAGCGTTGCCCAGTCCCAAACCCTCATTGCTTCCCTGCAAAAAGGGTAGGATCAAGTCCCTCCCTGCTTGTTGATGTACCACACCACGCACATGTTTTCCGTCTGGACAGCTAGGTGACCGGGAAGGATATATTGGTGAAGGGCTTGGAGAGCATATAGTACTGCTTGTAGCTCAAGCACATTGATGTGGAGAGCTAGCTCCAATCTGGACCATAAACCCTGGGTTCGGTGAGGACCCAGATGGGCTCCCCAACCTTCGCCTGAATCGTCCGTGGTCAGAGTCTGGGAGGGGGGAGGATGACATAAGGGAACCCCCCGAAACAGGTTCTCTCGAACCATCCACCATTGCAAGTCTCTTGCCATCGTCGAGGAGATCAGAACCAGATGATCTAGGTCGTCTACAAGTTGATCCCACTGGGAGCGGTGAGTCCACTGAGATATCCTCATGTGGAGCCGCGCGCGGGGAACTGTCGGGATGGCGGCTGCCATGAGTCCCAAGAGACGGAGAACCGACCTCGCCGGAACCTTCCTGCGTTCTGATAGCTGGGAAATCTGTGACTGAAGAGAGGCCGCCCTGTCTGGGGGAAGGAAGGCCTTGCTCACCGTCGTATCGAGGATAGCCCCGATAAACTGAAGTCTCTGGGAGGGATCCAGATGAGACTTGGAATGGTTGATGGTAATACCCAGGCAAGTGAAAACCTGCTGGGTGAGGAGAGAAAATGCAGGAGCTCCTCCTGGGCGAGGCCGCCAGGAGCCAGTCGTCAGGTGAGGCTACATGAACTCCCATGAAATACGCAGGTGGGCGCTACCACTGCCAGGCATTTGGTAAAAACTCGGGGTGCAGAGGAAAGACCAAACGGGAGTGCCCGGAATTGGTAATGGTCCCTCTGGAAAGCAAACTGGAGGTACTTGTGGTGTGAGGGACGAATGGGGATGTGCAGATATGCGTCCTGCATATTCAGCGCACAAAGCCATTGACCCGGCCGAAGAAGGGGCAGAAGGGTTTGTAGGGAGAGCATCCTGAACTTTTTGTATTCCATGTAAAATTTCAAGGAGCTGAGATCGAGAATGGGTCTGAGATCTCCCGTCTTCTTTGGGACCAGGAAGAAATGAGAATAGTAACCCGTCCCTTGAAGGTGAGGAGGAATGGGTTCTATGGCCTGCTTCGCGAGAAGGGCAGATATTTCTTCCCGGACCAAAGGAAGATGGTCCCTTGCATAGGACGACTTCAGAGGGGGGTGGCGGGGTGGTTTCTGTAGAAACTCTATGGAGTGCCCCTCCACTATAATCTGAAGCACCCATGAATCCGTTGTTATCCTCTCCCAACCCGGAAGGTGGAGGGAGAACCTCCCTCCTACCGGTTCCTCCGGTGTGTCCGGAGGCGGTGGGAGAGGGGAGGTGTCAGGTGGTGTGGGGCAGCGCCGCAGCTGGGGCACCCGCTGCTTTTTAGGGTGGTGGAGGCCTGGCAGCTGCGGGGGCCCGGCGTTTAGTGGCCCGCCTGCCTTGGGGTTTTGCTTGTGGCCGACTGCGTCTGCGAAAAGGACGGCGCTGTGGGAGATGGGGACGGTACATGGAATCCACGGATTTCAGAGCCGTCCCTTTCTCCTGCAAGTCGGTGATGATGTCCTTGACATCACCACCAAAAGCACTGAACCCCTGAAAGGTGCTTCCTGGATTGCTGACTGCACCTCCGGGACCAAACCTGACACGCGGAGCCAGGCCGATGCAGACTTCACAGTGATCACAGGAGCTCCAGCCCGGCAGTGTCCACTGTATTGTATGTGCGTCCGCAGGATGTGACAACTGGCCGAACAAGCAGAACGGACTACGTCAGCTAACTCCTGCTTGACTTGGGAGTCAGGTAAGGAGTCAATCTTGGATTCCGCCTGGGTAAGGATGACCTTCTGGTAATTCCCCATATGAGCTACATAATTCAGGGCCCGAATTCCCAGTGTGGAAGAGGCGTATATTTTTCTTCCATACTGGTCCAGGAGGCGAGATTCCTTATCCAGAGGAGACGAGCTTAGGTGTTTGGGATGTGCCGACCGGCCGTGAGCGGCGCTAATCACGACCGAGTCTGCACAACGGTGAGAATCCAAAAAGTCTACACCCTCCGGAGCCTGGTATAGCCTGTTGGACTTCCTAGGAAGCGGGGCTAAAGCCGACGGTTGTTTCCAAATAGTGGAAACAAGGTGGGCATGAGGCTCAATCCAGGGTGGTACTAAAGTAGGAGCCGTATGGGGCAAGTCCAGATATTCGGCGAGTTTGACCCACTGAGGATCTGGTTCCAGAGAACGCCACTGATGTACTTCCTGGATCTTCCTGAGCAACTCCATGAAGGAAGGATCCTCCGGAGGAGACTTCGGAGGAGTCCTCGGCCGGGGCTTGGACAGAGAGCGAGGCTCGTCATCTCTCTCTCGAAGCGTCCGTCGGAGGAATCCGAGAGCGAAGAAGAAGAAGAATCAGAAGCAGAATAAGACTCCCTGGCATGTCTAGGGGGAGGAACGGGTTCCTTAGGGGGATCCCTGGACTCGTGTCCTGCCCCTCTCGGGATCCAGAGGGAAGGGCTCTGGAATCCGGAGGTGGGGAGGGAGTGTGCCGTCTCGAGCGTATGGGGGCCGGGGGTGGCACCGTCGCCGTAAGGCGGCTCTCTACTTCCTTGGTGAGCTGAGCCTTGGCCTCAGCCCACCAGGAAGCCAGAGTCTCCTGCAGATCCACCAGTGGCCGGGAGGGCAGTGGAGGAGGAGGAGGGGGATAAGTATACGGATTGTATCCGTAAGGCGAGTATCCGAAACCCGGCTGCAGGAAAACCGGTGCCGGGAATTGCGGCGTCGGGTACTGCGGCGCTGGATACTGCGGACCCGGGTAAGACAGCGGGTACCCGGGTGCCGGAGGAGCTGCCAGAGCAGACGGCCCGGAAGGAGGCCCCACGGGCGGGTCAACATTGAGAGGCCCTGGGGGAGGGTTGGGCCTGATGGAAGGGGAATATCCCCCGCCGGCGTCGGTAGGGCCAGCGTCGGAACCGGCGTCGGCGGGACTGGCATCGGAGGGACCGGCGTCAGAGCTGGTTCCCCAGGAGGAGGGTGTGATGGGGGTGGAATATCCCCCGCATCACCCAGGGACGGTGGAGAAAAGTCCCCGGGGTCAGGGTGGGGTGACTCAGGCTCCCCAGATGGCAGCGAGGCTGCGAGGAACTATGCAGCCGGGGTTGGGGGCCCGTCATAAGTTCATCGCCCGGCGCACGTCGAGGAGCGATGTGCGGCACGGGCTGGTTCCCGGCGGGCGCCGGAGGAGCCGGCGTCCGACTTACGGGTTCCCTCGTCAGAGGCGGGCCGAGGGAAGGAAGTGGCCAGGTCCGAGGGGAATGAGGTTGTGAGCCGCCCCGAAGGGTCGGGCATCTTATCAACCTTCTCCCGGCGGACGTCAGAGGGGCCGACGTCCAGCTTATGGGAGGTGCCCGCACCAGTAGGCCGCAAGCCTGCGGCGGTACTGGGGGCAGAGGCCTCCTTTTGCCCGGAGGCACCCGCAGGGCCGAGCGAGAGCCCGACGGGCGGGCGGCGCCTCTCAAAACCTTGAGGTTGCCGTGGACAGTCCCTGGAGGATGTTACTGGAGGCCTTCTCCGGTGCCCTTCTTTGTCCCGCTTTTACGATGTCCTTCAGGAGAAGTCGCGCCTGCCTAAAGCTTCTAAATTCTTTTTCCATTGAAGACATCTTTTCTTTGAGATGGGCTTCAGGGACTGTTGGCGTCGTCTGCGGGTAGACACGTTGAAGTGCAGGCAATACGGGCACTTGTCGACCGGGTGGTCGGGGACTAAGCAAAAAAGGCAGAGAGAATGGCCGTCTTTGTGTGGCAGTTGGGCGCCGCACGAGTCGCACTTGTTTTTGGAAGGTGTAGGGGACGACATACATCGATGCTAACCTGACGATAAGAAGAAAAAATACTCAAAACTTCGGTAAAACCGAGGAAAGAACAGGGCTTTGTTAAGCATGAACTTTACCGCGAGGCGCTGCACAAGCTATCGGCGGGAAAGAACTGGAAGGCAGGTGTCCGGGACCGCCCCTTTATACCGACGTCGCATGACGCCGGTCACCTGACGTGGGGCGGTCCCTCGCCAAGGACTGCTAGCTAGAAATTTTTCCGTGGGGTCCTGCCGCCGGCCGGCGTCAGTCCTATATGGAATTATCTACTGCAAGAGCCCTCTCGAAGTAAGATCAGCTGTTAGACCAGTTCCCTGTTCTTTGGGAGGGATGTAGATGGTGGCAACAGCGAGGGTTTTGTTTTGGTCTCCGAGAAGGATTCTCTCTGGCAGTATCTGAGCAGTTGTGGGTTGGAGTGAGGTAATGATGTGGTGGCCCTGTATGGGGTCTTTTAGGTAGACAGCGCAGCCCCCAACTCTTTTGGAGAGGTGATCCAGCCTAAAGACGTTGTAGCCAGGAAGGCTGATTGCATGGTCCGGTACTGATGGCGTGAGCCAGGTTTCGACAACCGCCAGGATGTCAGGGCTGTGCTGGCTGGTGAAGGCTTGTAGGGCATCCATTTTAGGAAGGAGGCTGCAGATGCTGATTGACATGAATGAGAGGGCACCCGAAGGCTTGCTCAGATTAATGGCTTTAGAGCAAATGGGCCAGGGTTTAGGTGCCTGCATTGCCTGAAAGCATGGAGGAGGACTGACAGCCTCAAGGAGCTCGTGCGTGTTTCTTTAAGAAATTCTTTAAGCCTGCTAGCAACTCGGAAATTGCGAGCATCGGCGATAGTGGGTGAGGGTAAGCGTAGACAGGGGGACCAGAGTGGAGGCTGGGACCAGTGTGGGTGTGGACAGTTTCATGGCAGTAGGATAGACCCTGGGCAAGGGGCAGTGAGCAGTGTGCAGCGTGCCTAAGTGGAGGAAGGATGTAGGAATGTGGAAGCTGTGGGGGAGGGAAGGAAAGCAGGCTTTTGGGGCGTGCAGTAGGGGAGGAAGACAGGCAAGAAGAAATAGAATAGGGGGTAGAGAGCGGTGGAGGCGCATGATTAAGGTAGGATTCAGGGTAGGCGGAGGAAGGGGGTTAAGACAGGCTGGCGGGGCCAGGAGAAGGAGGCGGAAGAGCAGTAGCTGGATCAGTGGGAAGTGAGGATACAGCCAGGAAGACCAGGCAGCCAGGGACTGTCTTTCAGAGGGTATACTTTTTTTTTTCCTCAAGACATACTACGATCCTTTCCTTTACTAGTTACAGTATACCAGGAGTTATACTAGGATACTTTAGATGTACAGAAGGTGGGTTACCCATGTGAGTACATCTTCCAGTGTGCTGGAATAGGTCACTGTGGTTGTCTAAATGTTTTTTTTTTAAAGTCTCAATATTATGAGTTAACTAGGTAATTTGGCAGTGAATTCCATAGTGGAATTCTTTGTGTGAAGAAGAATCTTCTAATATTATTTTTGATTCCATGAATTTCCCCATGACTGAGGTTAGGCTGACTGGCCTGTAATGCCAGCCTCCTCCCTGCTCCCACTTCCCACAGAAGTGATTGCAACTAAAAATAAAGATTTCCAAGACAGAAAGCATAAGCCACAAGTCATGGCTGGTTCAAAAGGAGCCAAAGTCAGCTTTTCCAAAATAAAATTCAGGTTCCAAGCTGGGACTGGATTTCGAATAGGAGGCTTTATGTGTAAAATGCCTCTCAAGAACACAAAGGCTACCTTCAGCTGAGCAACCATATGGCTATCCACAAACAAATGGAACGGTGATACAGCAGCTATGTGCATTTTGTCAGATTCAGGCCTGCAGTATTCCTCCATCAAAGACAGCAGGTACTCTAGAATCTGACTGACTGGGCAGGTAAACGAATCCAGGTCACATGAAGCAGCCCATCAAGCAAACCCCTTCCATTTCATGGAATAGGTATGTTTGGTGGATGGTTTAACAGCGGCCACCAGAACATCTGCCACTTTCTGTGACACATCAAAGCAAGCTATGACTATGTCTTCAGGAGTCATGCGTGCAGATGCAGGGACTTCAAGTTCGTGTGGAATAGGGTTCACTGTTCCCGAGTTAGCAGACCCTTGCACAAGGGTAGAGGTATTTGAAGTTCCCTGCCAGCTGCTGCAGCAGGGGATACCATATCTGCTGCAGCCATAGGGGAGCAATGCATATAAGAGTTGACCCCTCCATCTTTAGCTTGAGAGGTACTCTCTGAATTAGCGGAAAGGGAGGGCAGGCATACAGAAATCTCCCGTTCTATCATAGGGACATTGCGTCTCACCAGAAAACTCCAGGCCCTGGAGCGAGCAAGCAAAAATGCAGCAGTTTTGCATTGTGTAGGGACACAAAAAGGTCCAACTCTGGATGACCCCATCTTTCGAATAGGTCACTGACCACCAAGGTCAGCAGTTCCCACTCATGCATCCTGGACTGTGACCTGCTTAGTTGTCTGCCAATATGTTTTGGGCATCTGGAACATGTAATGCTGATAGTTCTAGACTATGTTCTAGAGTCCAATACCAAACTCTCAATACTTCCCTGCACAATGGGTAAGAATGAGTGCCATCTTGTTTGTGGATGTACAGTAATGCATCACACTGACATTGTCCATCTCTATTAACAGAGGCCAGGGGGCAAGTGGTTCTGGAAGGCCTGAAGTTCATATAGGACCACTCTCATTTCCAGAACATTTATGTGCAAAGTGCTCTCCACCTGGTTCCACATGCCTTGTGTCTGCAGGGGTCCCACGTGGGCTCCCCATCCTGATCCTGACACATTTGTGGTGAGAATCTGATGTGGGGAAGGAATCAAGAATGGAACACCCTTGATCAGGTTGTTGCATTCCATCCACCACTGCAGCGCTCTGCACAAGGGACACATGACTAGAAACAGCAGTAAGTAAGTTTCTCCAAAGTAAAATTTAAGTCCCGGGGGGAACAGGACTACGGACCGGAGGTTTTAAATGGAGGATCCCTTTGAGAAAGGTTTTAGAGACCTCCAACTGTGCTAGGATTTTGCCATCTACCAGAAGGTGGTATGCAGAAACTGCTGAAAGATGGACCTTCAGGGAAGAGTAACAGGCCTGAATCAGACAGGTGCAAGAGGTACTCAAGGACCTGGGATGCTGAGCACGAGAATGGGTCCAGGCCCTTGGCCGTGGCCCAAATTGTGAATCTCTTCCACTTCATGGCATATGTAGATCTAGTGGACAGTTTTCTGGCTTCCACTAGGACCTGGGAGACTCCAAAACGTGAGACCACTATGTCCAATGGTGCCACGCATGCAAGTGGATAGACCTGAGGCTCGGATGCACCAGGCTACCCTGCTCCTGAGACAGAAGGTCATAGAGGAGAGGAGAGGAGAGGAAGAGATACTGGTGGTTCAGCTGCCAGCTGCAGTAGCAGGGGGAACCAAATCTGCCAAGGCCAGAGGGGAGCTATGAGAATCATGTGGGCACCCTCTGCTTGGAGCTTCAGCAGAACCTTCTGCAGAATTGGAAAAGGAAAGAAAGCATATAGAAACCTCCCTGTCCAACAAAGAGACAGTGCATCTCACCAAAAAACACCATGCCCGGGAACAAGCGAGCAAAAGTTGGGTAGTTCTGCGTTGGACGAGGAGGCAAACAGGTCTATTTCTGGCTGCCCCACTGATTGAAGAGATCTTCCACTACCTCCTGCATTAGTTCCCACTTGTGTGCCCGCACGACGGTGAGGCTCAGACTGTCCGCCAGGACATTGTGATCTCCCAGGACATGGACAGCTGTCAGAGACAGGCCATGCTGGACAGCCCAGTACCACACCTGCATTGCCTCCCTGCAGAGGGGGTACGATCGGGTGCCTCCCTATTTATGTACCAGACCATGGCAGTGTTATAGGTCTGGATAAGGCATGTTCCCGGTTGTAAGAGGGTCCGAAACACCTGGAGAGCGTACAGCACAGCCCTCAACTCTACAACGTTTATGTGCAAGTGTTCTTCTTGTGAAGACCATCTCCCTTGAGTTCAATGGTCTTCCAGGTGGGCTCCCCGGCCTTGAGCAAAGGCATCGGTTGTGAGGGTCATGGAAGGAGACAGGGGATGAAAAGGGGCCCACAGAGGAGAGGATGCACAGCTCCTGCCACCAGAAAAGATCCCTCTTCATACTGCTGGCAGCCAGGACAGCTGTGGTCCATGTCATCTAAGCGTTGGTCCCACTGGACTCTGAGGTCCACTGGGTCACCCTCATATGCTGACTGGCTAATGAAACTGTGGGGATGGCAGCCACCATTAGACACAACAGGCAAAGGATGGAGCATGCTGTGGTCCAACGAGAGTTGGACACAGATGAAGCTTGTTGAATCAGAATATCCGCCCTGCCCAGAGGTAAGAAGGCCCTGCGCTGGACCGTATCCAGCACTGCTCCAATGAACTGTAGGCACTGAGAGGGTGAGAGATGAAACTTGGGATAGTTCACAGTGATTCCAAGCTGGGTAAAGAGGTCCAGAGTGGTGGAGAGTGCCTCCATCAGACTGTCCTGAGACAAGGCCAACAACAGCCAGTTGTCCAGGTATGGGAACACATAAATCCCCTTGTGTGGCAGGGCCGCAGCCACCACCGCCAGGCACTTGGTAAAGACCAGGGGTGCCGAAGACAGCCCAAAAGGAAGGGCCTTGAACTGAGAATGGTTCTCCTGAAAGGTGAATAGAAGGAAACGGCGGTGGGCCTGGAGGATAGGGATGTGGCTCAGTGGCAGTGTCAGTGGCTCAGTAGGTAGCACACTCGCCTCTGAGGCTGGGAGATCAGAGGGCTGTGGGTTCAGTTCCCACATCTGACACTTAGGTTAATATCCCAATACTGACATTGTAGTGCAGCATGAGAGGTGCGCTGCACTTCAAGGTGCTGTCTTTCGGATGAGACGTTAAATCGAGGTCCCATCTGCCTAGATTAGTGGTAGTTAAAGGCGGATGCTAAAGATCCCATGGCACTTATCGAAAAAATAGTAGGGGAACTTCCCCGGTGTCCTGGCCAAATTTCTCCCATTCACTAAAAATACCACGAACAGCTTAATCTGGTTCAATTTCAGTTGATTATCATCTGTATTCCCCCTCCCACCAGTCGCCCCTGAAAAAGGGGCTTCTAGGCACAGTGGGCTTACCGGGTCAACAAAATTCAATCAATCAATCATGTGCAGGTAAGCATCCTGCATGTCCAGTGAGCACAGCCATTGGTTCTGTTGGAGCAGGGTAAGAGTCCCTGGAGGGTAAGCATGCAAAATCTCTTGTATTCCACAAAGAAGTTGAGCAGGCCGAGGTCCAGAATAGGCCTCAGATTGCCAGTCTTTTTGGGCACCAGGAAAAAATGGAAGTAATACCCCCTTTCTGTCTGCCTGAGAGGAACCGTCTCTATGGCTGAACTGTCTAACAGAGCCTTGATTTCCTGCTAAATGAGTAGCAGATAACCTGATGGTACTGAGACCTGCCCAGAGGACTGTCTGGGTGTCTGTCCAGGAACTCGATTGAGTGCCCTCTTGTGATGAGTTGAAGGACCCAAGCATCGATGGTTATTGCCTCCCACCCGTCCAGGTGGCGGGCGGACCTTCCCCCCACCGGCTCCTCTGAGAAGATGGGAGGAGGTCCCCTTGAGTCAGGAGGTGAAGGGGAAGGCCACTTTACTGCCTCCAGTGGCCTTTTTGGCTTTTGCCTGAGGGGTCTGGGTGCCGAAAGAAAAAATTACTCACCTTAGTAATGTTGTTTCTTCTAATGGAGTCTTGCTATATTATAGACATTAGCAGTTTGTTCCAGCTCTAGAACTGCCCTGGAGTGAAATGGTTAAAACCATTCCAAAATAGAATTTTGCACGAGAGCAGCTCTATCTGTGTCATTTCAAACTTGAACTGTCAGATCTTTACGAGCCAAACTCACTAAGGTCTGTGTGGAAGCTGTAACCTACACTAGCCAAATGGCTACCTAAATAACAACAACCATTGATGGTCCCAACACCCAAGACTCAAGTCAGGGGACCAGAAATACTAACACCATTCTAATAATATGAAAATGGAACATAAGTATAATAAAACACACACTGCAGCATACACACACACCCCAAAGTCCCAAGAGACAAAGAATGCTAAGGACATAAGTAGTGCCACACTAAGTTGCCCTGCACCCCACCAAGTAGAGGTTCTGAGAGGGGCAGGTTGGGGGGGAGGTCTATAATATAGCAAGACTCCATTAGAAGAAACAACATTACTAAGGTGAGTAATTTTTTCTTCAAACAACATGAAGTCTTGCTATATTATAGACATTAGTAGAATACACAGCAGTACCTCCATGGAGGAGGGGCAGAACCTACTTAGGGAATAGGCTCTGAAGAACAGCTGTGCCAAACCGAGCATCTCTCCTGGCCTGGACATCCAGGGAGTAATGCTTGGTAAAAGTGTGTACCGTTTTCCAAGTAGCAGCCTGGCAAATCTCTAATAAAGGGATATCTCTGGCAGCAGCTAGAGACGGAGCTGTACCCCTGATAGAATGAGCCCTCAAACCGGGGCTCTGCCCACTTTCTGATAACAAAATTGGATACAAGAGACAATCCACCTGGCTATTGATCTCTTAGTGGCAGGTTTGCCTTTCCCAACTTCACTATAGGTAAGGAAAAGTTGGAGGGATTCGAACCTGTGACCTTTGGTACGCTCTATATAATAACTAAGAGCTCTCTTAACATCCAGGCTGTGCAACCTCCTCTCACCCGAAGAGGAGTGATCAGTGAAAAATACTGGAAGGGAGATAGATTGATTAAGATGGAAATCTGAAACCACCTTAGGCAAAAACTTCCTATTAGTCCTAAGAACTACCTTATCCCTGTGGAAAGAATAAAGTCAGTCTCCACTGACAAGGCTTGCAATTCACTTATCGTCTGGCAGAAGTGATAGCCACTAGAAAAACAGTTTTCAAGTTAGGTACTAAAGCTCTGCAGAAGACAGAGGTTCAAAGGGGTTGCATTAACTGGGCAATGCAAACATCAAGGTCCCAAGCAGGGCGGTTCCTGAAAAGGAGGATTAGTATGGAGTAATCCCTAAAAACTTGGAAAACACAGGATGAGAGGAAAGAGGGTATGACTTTCCTGCTGACACAAAAGCAGACACAGCTGCCAAATGAACTCTCAGGGTAGCTGGTCTGAGACCCAAGAGAATTAAGATGTACCATGTAATCTAACAAAATGGGCAATTCAGCAGATTCTGGGGAAATATTTTTCCCAGCACACCAAATGGAAAACCTTTTCCATTTAGAACTATAAGTAGCCCTAGTGGAAGGCTTTCTGGAAGCCTTTAGGATCTCAAGAACACCTGAGAGGGTGTAAATCAGCAAACTCTAACTCCTCAAGAGCCAGGCCTTGAGGTTGAGGGATTGAGGTCCGGATACCAAACCTTTCCCTGGGCACAAGTCAACAGATTGTGATTCCTGGGAGGCACAGGGGAAGATGGACTGTCAGAGACAGAAGGAGTGGGTACCAGGGCTGCCTGGCCCAATCCGGGGCAATCAGAATCACCCTGCAAGGCTGAGATCTGATTTTGACTAGTACTTTGAATAGGAGAGGAAAGGGAAGCATAGAACCTCCCAATCCAGAAGAAGGGCATCCAGGGAACTGAGCCCAGCACTGGAGCCCTGCAACAGAACAGAGGAAGTTTGTGATTGTCTGGGGCTGCAAAAGATCTATCTGAGGGATGCCCACCTGGCAAAACTATCCTAGCACTTGAGGATCCAGGGACCATTCGTGATGGCCCTGGGATATCCTGCTGAGGGCATCCGCTAGGACATTGTCCTTCCCTGGAAGATGAACTGCTATGAGGGAAGTGTTCAGGGAATAGGCCAGAGACCACAACTTCATTGCCTCTGTGCACAAGGCCGAAGACCGAGTGCCCCACTGTTTGCTGATGTACCACATTGTTGTGGTGTTGTCTGTTCTGACTTGTATCACCTTGTCGTGGACAGATGCAGAAAAAGCTTGAAGAGCTAAAAAGACAGCTCTGAGTTCCAGCAAACTGATGTGGAGCAGAGATTCCTGGGGACCAAACTCCTGAGTGGAAAGGTCGCCCATGGGCTCCCAACCCAGAAGGAAGCATCTGTAGTGAGAGTCAAGTCGTGAGAAGGGGAAGTGAAGGGTACCCCGCTCTTAAGTTGCTCTGATCCTGCCACCACTGGAGAGCTAGGATCAAGGTTCGATCACTGGGACCAACTTGGAAAGGGGGTCTCTTCTCTGAGACCAAAAGGTTCTCAAGTGAAACTGAATGTCTCATCTGAAATCTGGCTCCCTGCACAACAGCTGTGGATGCAGCCATGTGCCCCAGGAGCTGCAGAAAGTGTCTTGCTGGTCGAGACCTGCAGAGTGAAGGAAGAGGCCAGAGCCACTAAATTCCTTACCCTTTCTGGGGGAAGAAAGGCTCTGGCTAGCTTTGTGTCCAATTCTGCCCCTATAAAGGTGAGTACCTGGACTGGTTCCAGAACCGACTTTGGTAGGTTTAGCAGAAAACCCAGGGAGGTGAGAAGCTGCTGGGTGACCTGCAGGTGAGATTTTACCTGTTCTGGGGACTGGCCTACAATGAGCCAGTCGTCTAGATAGGGAAAAACAGCAATCCTCTCCCTCCTTAAGTGGGCCACTGCCACTGCTAGACACTTTGTGAATACCCTTGGAGCAGAGGTAAGGCCGAAGGGCATTGCTCTGAACTGGTAATGACCTGAGGGCAGTTCGAATCTGAGGTACTTTCGATGGGATCTTCTGATTAGGACATGGAAATAGGCATCCTTGAGGTCCAGGGAGGCTAGCCAGTCCCCTGGCCTTAGGGAAGGTAAAATCATTGCCAGAGTTACCATTTTGAACTTTGGTTTCAAAAGATGCTTGTTCGGATATCTGAGATCTAAAATGGGCCGCCATTCTCCTGTCTTTTTTGGGGTAAGGAAGTATCTGAAATACAGACCCCTGCCCTGATGCAGGGGAGGAACCCTTTGTACTGCTCTGAGAGCTAACAGGGATGAGACCTCTGTTTCCAGAGCGAGGGTCTCTGAAGCACTTGCAGGTAGAAAAAGTCTGCTTCTCAACTTGGGAAACTTTTTGAAGCTGAGAACCAGACCCTGGCTTACTACTTCCAGAACCCACTTGTCTGAGGTTAAAGAAGCCCAATTCTGACTGAAGTAAGCCAGCCTGCCCCCCCCGTGCCTGTTTACTTGGGAGCTTTAGGCTGGGGGGTGGGAGCAGATCTGCCACCCCTCGTCTCCCCTGCCTCTGAAGAAGCCCCTCTGAGCATAGGCAGAGGAGGCCTGAGTCTGGTAGAAGGCCTGTGAAAGGCCTACCCCTACCCCTGGGGCATGCCTTTGAGGTGGCTTGCCGCTCCTTAGCCTGGGCACTCTTGAAGTAGTCCTATATTCATCCATCTTCTTCATGTAATTCTCTGTCTGCTCTCCAAACAGAGAATTTCCCACCACAGGAAAATCCATAGCCTTAGTCTGGGTATCCTGTGACAAACTAGTACACCTGAGCCAGGCCAACCTCTGAAAGCTACAGATGTGGCCATGACCCTAGAGAAACATCATTAACATCCACAGCAGCATGAAACTGAACCTTAGAGGCTTCAATGCCATCAGCAGCCACCTGTTCTAGTTCACTAGCCAGCTGGCCATGGGCCTGCTTGGCCAATTGCATAACAGTATCCCATCTAGATTTCTGATACCTAGCTACATAAGCCATATAATTTGCTTGCCTGAGTCCCAGAGAGGCTGCCATATACTGTTTTTTTGCCATGGCATCAATCTTCCTGGAATCCTTGTCAGGAGGATGTGAAGCCAAGGGAATATTAGCTTTATCACAGGCAGCAGCCTGAACTACCCAACATGACTGCATTGCTGAGAAAGGAATTCTGTATCAGGGCCTGACAATGTATACCTTCTGTCCATCTTTTATCTACGGAGGCACAGAATTAGGAGCTTTTAAAATTTTAATTGTTTGTTTCCTAAAAGACTTATGTAAAGGAATAGACAATCTCCTAGACTCTGGAATATCTATCATTTCTACAAAATCAGGCTCCTCTTGCTCATCCACAGCCTCTTCTAAAGGAAGCTGGAGGGTTTCAGCAACTTTTATATCAAACATAAAATGAGATGGGGACTCAGACAGCATAGGGGGAGATTCTAAAGGTCTGTCTGGGGAGATGCCCGGTTCAATGGGCACACCCAGACCTTCCCACCCACATTCATACTGTTCATAATCCTCCTCCCCCTCCTCTGGTTCATAAAATTCCTCAATATCATAATCCTGAAACACTGGGACCGGACGAACCGACCTTTTACCAGATAGTGGTGGTTCGGACGGACCCTGAGACAGTGACTGGACAATTTGTATGGCTTTTGCTATCTCTGCAGCAGTTGGAGAAGGAATTTTGGACTCCAGACCTGCTGATTTTCTTGTTTTCTTTATTGGAATTGGTTCCTCAGAACCAGCTTTTCTTTGCCGAGGAAGTCTGGCCCTGGTCAGAGGGCACTTCCTCTGGTTCAGCTGGCACCGAACCGGCTGGCCATCCGGGTCAGCGGACTTTTGGCCTCGCTCCTGAGCCTGCCCAATCTTTTCCAGGGTGGCTGCAGGGAAATTCTTACATACCTGGCAGTCTGACTGGAGGTGGTCAAACCCCAGACAATAAACACATGTGGTGTGTGGGTCAGCCTTGGCAAAGACTTCCCACAAACATCACAGTGTTGAAACCCAGTGGGCCGGTTTTTCTTTTGAGTTTCTCAGACATAATGCCAGCCTAACCAAAACTTGCCCTTTTAACGGCAGTGCCAGGCAAGACACCCATATCGGTTCCTAACCGTGTCACCAGGTATTGGAAAAAAGCGAATAAATCCGTTTTAGAACCGATAAGAACCGGGAACCGCACTCTAAAATAGTAACTTTAGTTTTAAATGAGTTTAAACCCACTGATCGGTTCAAAACCGAACCGATAACTTACAAGTTCACACAGACAAAACCTTCATTTACTTACGGTTACCACAGATACAGCTTGAACCGGACGGTTTTGCGGTTAAAATAAAACTATTCTAGGTTAAATCCAACCGAGAAAACACTTTTAAACCGAGAAATGAACCGAGCAGAAGAAGAAATCTCCGGAGCGACTGTTCACTGAGGCGGAGTAAAGAATCTGACAGTTCAAGTTTGAAATGACACAGATAGAGCTGCTCTCGTGCCAAAATTCTATTTTGGAATGGTTTTAACCATTTCACTCCGGGGCAGTTCTAGAGCTGGAACAAACTGCTAATGTCTATAATATAGCAAGACTTCATGTTGTTTGAACCAGTGGCACAGCACTTACCTTGGTGACTGTTCTGGTTTTGTCTGTTCAATCTCTTTTGTGGGTGACGAAAAGGCTGCTTGGGTTATTGGTCTGAGCAGTAAATGGAGTGGACGTCAGTCCTGCAAGACGGAGCCATGCCAGACCTCTTAGGCAAACTCGCGAAGCGGTGCATTGGGCCACTGAGTCCACGGAGTCATAGGTGGCGCACAATGCATGGCGGCAAGAAAACTTGTTAAGTCTCACCTTGTCCAACAGCTTATTCCTGAGTTTCTCATCTGGGATAGACTGAAGCTCTTTCTCTGAGTCGGTCAGAGCCGACTTCCAGAAAGAGATCACATGGGCCATGTAATTAAGAGACCGGATAGTGCAGGTGGAGGAAGCTCAAGACTTTGCGGCCGTACTGGTCCATCTGCTTGGACTCTTTGTCCAGAGGTGAGGCACTCAGATGCTTTGGTTGAGCCGACCTATCATGGGCCGCTGTGATGACTATCAAGTCGGTCTTAGGCTGACTCTTAAGGTGGCTTGCCCCTTCCAGGGGATGATAGGTCCTGTCAGCCTTTTTAGAGACTGCAGGAATTGAGGATGGCTGTTGCCATATTGTGTACATTAGGTCATTGTGCGGCCCCCATCCAAGATGGGATTAGTAGGGGGTCTGCACTGGTTAGATTCAGGTGTTCCTCAAGCCTCTCCCTTTTTGGATCTATCTCCTGGAATGCCCCAACTGCAAGCCTGCTGTATGGATCTAAGGAGTTCAGCAAATAACGGGTCCTCTGGCAGAGAATTGGGAGACTCCTTGGGTTGTGGTTCCATTGGGGAATGAGGCTTTGAGTGAGCTTCAGAGTCGGAGTTGTTGTCTTGAGTCTGAAGACTCCAGTTTGCTTTGTAGTGAAATGTCTGAAACCTCCTCCATGACCCCGATGCCCGAGAGAGCCCCAGCTGGGCATCTGTCTGATGACCAATGGTTGCCCACAGATGGGCTCCTTGGAATTACCCTATGGGTCAGGGCAGAAACCACGACCGGATCAGGGTGCCCCAGCTTCTGCAGAAGCTGCAATTTGGTGTCCTTCCACCAGGCTGGAATTGACCCCTGTGGTTCTGACTGAGAAGGAGGAGGCAGAGAGGGTGGAGGAGGCGGTGGAGACTGATAGCCTGGAAACCCCGATGCAGAATATGGGGGGGGGGGTAACCAGGAGTCTAGTACCAATTGGGGTAGGGCTGATGATGGTACCCTTAGAACATATGGCCCGGTGTCGGGTACCCAGGCGTTGACGCATGTGAAGGGTAGCCCGGCGATGGCCCACCTGGTGCTGGACAGCCCAGTGATGGCCCCCCTGGCAATGGGTAATAGGGGAACTGTGGCAGCAGGTAGCCGGGGTTCGAGCCTGTAGGGCCAGATGGCAGAGGGGCCGAAGGCCCAGAATGATAGCAGGGCTGAGTGACTGCTGGGAGCATGAGGGTCTGTCAGCAAGCCTGGGGTCCTGGTTGGAATCCCTGAAGGGCACTGGTGTCAGGGTGAGAAAACCAGAGGCCATTTCTAAGTCTGGTGGGATGCAGAAGCGAGGAAGGGAGGTTTGGCGTCAGGGGCCTAAGAGGACCCAACGTCTGATCTGAGGCTGGTGAGGGGGATAGGAGAATAGAGGCACCCATCGACGGGTACATTGGAGAAGCGGGAAGCTCGGATAATAGACCTGACATAGGGTAAGGAATCCTCTGGCCAGAAGTGCTCATGTCCCGGTTGACCAGGAAAAATGAGGGGTCGGGCTGGCTCAGTGAATGCCGGGAGGGAAAACTCTTGAGGGACAAGGAGGTGCCTAGAAGCTGGCTCTGCACAATGTCATGTACTAGAGACCGGCCCAACAGGACAGCTTCAGCCGAGTGGTCGTCAGACAGGCCGGTGACTGACTGATCGGCCTTGATCAAGCAGATGTCAGAGGAGCCGGTGTCTGACTTATCGGTCATGGTCGTGCGGGGAACAGCAGAGCTGGAGTCCGTCTTATCAATCGATGCTGTGCACATGGCGACAGAGCCAGAAGGTGACTGATCAGCTTGAGAGCAATCGACAGGCCCCAAAGTAGAATCCTCCTGGGAGGAACACCCCTGTCGTCCACTGACAAAGGTGGAAGGGGGAGTCAGTGACCTATCCGCTGGAACGAATGGAGATTGAGGAGAAGGAGTACTCACAGAGGTGGATGCCCCACCTGAAGTAGTGTCGGCTGTCTGGCGATGCTGGGTAGTAGGGGACTGGTCCTGGTCCCGTTCGCTTCTCCTTCTTTTTCTTGCACGCCGAGGTGGTTGAGGATGAACATTACCGCAGTTCCTGAAGCTACTTTTCCATCAATGCAAGGTGTTTTTTCAGAAGGTAGGCATCGAGGGCTTTCTGGCACGTGACTCACATGGCCTGATTGAAGGTCGCAGTCATCAACCTGGTGTTTTGGGCTTAAGCAGAGGATGCAGCGGGAGTGATTGTCCCCATGAAGAATCTGAGCACTGCACTGTGAGCACCACTTCTTAGTTTTACACAAAGACATGCATTAACTATAGAAAAGAACAGGAAAAAGAACACAAAATACTTATAAAATGGTGGTCGACTGTAGCCGAGTTCACCGCGAGGTTTGACGTATACAGGTCGACGGTGGGAAACAACTGGAGGGCGGGCATGGGGACTGTCCCCCTATATACTGTCAACACTGACGTGACATTGGGGGTGGTCCACCGCTATGTATTGCTAGCTAGAAGTTTGCTGTACAGTCCTAATGCTGGGGGGGAGCAGTCCAGTCTGTGAAGACCTACTGCAGGAACCCTCTCGAAGTAAGATTTATCTGTTCCAGATTGTCAGTCAGCTGGTCCCACTGGATTCTCAGGGTTAACTATAGGATACACATGTGCAACCTGGTCAATGGCACAGTTACAACGGCTCGAGTTTCAGAAGGCGTACAAACATCCTTGCGACATAACAGCTGCCATGCATCAACTGTGCTGGGGCAATCAGGTGGTCTCCCTGTTCAGAGGCAAGAACGCTGAACCCTGGACAGTATTCAGAGTTGTCCCTATGTACTGCAGTCACTGGCAGGATGTCAGTAGAGACTTTGGTATGCTGACAGTCACCCCCCGGGCACTGAACAGCTGTTTAGTTCGAGCTAAGGTCTGCAGCAGTTGGTCCCTTAAATGGGCTTTTAATAGCCAGTTGTCCAGGTATGGAAAAACATACAGGCCTTCCCTGAGAAGGGCTGCTGCCACCACTGCCAAGCATTTGATAAAGAGTTATGGTGCAGAAGATAAGCCAAAGGGCAACACTCTGAACTGGTAATGCTCCCCCCGAAACAAGCAGCTGATATTTTCCGTGAGGTTTCCAGGTCTTGATATGGAGGTACGCATCCATCATATCCAGGGAACAAATCCAGTCCCCTGTTTGCAATAGGGGAAGGAGACCCTGAAGAGTGACCATCCAGGACTTCCTTATTCTATGAAGAAGTTTAGCTCCATTAGATCGAGAACAGGCCACAGATCCCCTGTCCACTTTATGACGAGAAAGTATCTGGAGTAAAAACCTGTGTTCCTCTGTTCTAGAGGTACAGGTTCTATGGTTCATTTTTGAATCAGAGTCTGTACTTCCTCTAACAACAGGAACATGTGCCCTAGTGGGTATGTTGTCACCACTGATGGATTATTTGGAGGGTTGTCCAGAAGCACCAGAGCATTACCCTGCTCTATGATCTCTCAAATCCATTTGTCTGTAGTCGCCACCCCCCACTGCTCCAAGTGGAGGTACAGGAAAAAAACCCTACAACCACCGCTGGAAATAGAAAGTGGTTAGGGGTGTATAAGGAGTCATGCTGAGCTGGGGGGAGCACCAAACCTACTACATCTAGGTGCTTTTGAACAGGCATCTGGGATTGTTATGGGGACTGGCAAGGCCCCCACAATTCTGCCTCTTCCCTGCTGTCTAAAGACTGGACGCTGCTCCTTGACAGCAGCTAGGTGAAAGTTACTCCTGCTTCTACCCGTTCTGGGTATGGTACAGGGATTTTACTGACTTCAGTGTCTTGCCAGATGATTGAAGATTCTTCAAAGCTTCTTCTACATCAAGGCCAAACAATTTCTGACCTCTGATTGGGGCACTGTGAACTGTCTATGGCACATCAGTGACAAAACCTGCTACTCTGAGCCAAGAGTAGCACCTGAAACAGATGCCAGAGGCTGCAGCCCTAGCAGAGCATCATAAATATCATATGCTGTGTGGACTAAATGTTTTCCCACATCAGTACCAGCAGTAAGAGTTTTCATTAATTCTTGTTTAGTAGAACCCTCACCCAAGGCCTGTGGAGCAGCCTCAGCCTTCCTCCAGAGGGTGTTCTGATATTTTATCATAAAGGCCTGGTAATTACCAATACACTGGTCAGACTAGGCAGAGGCATACCTAGGACATCCAACCTCCTGGATTCTCTATTAAGAGGAAGGGAGCTTAGGTGCCCAGCTGCTCTAGATTAGTCATGGGCAGCTATGATCACCACTGAGTCAGTCTCAGGCTGGTTAGCATAAAAAGGTTTTCCAGAAGGTGCAGAATACATTTTGTCTGCCTTTCTGGGTACAACTGATATATTGTTTGGCCTATACCAGGCTGCATAAGTGGCATTCTCCAAGGCTGGAAACGGGAGAAACCACAGCAGAGGCAGATTCTGGCATCTCCAGAAACTCCAGCAGGTTCTTTTTGGTAGAAACTAAAATAAAAGAAATGTGCTGCAATCGGCGAAATAAAGTTAGTGGGGTGGTGCTAATAGGTTTAGGATCACCAGCCCACGTCAAAACACACTCCAGGAAAACCAGCACTCACAGCCTGATAATAGGATAAATCCAGGTCCAGACGAAGTATTGTACATAAATTGTATAGTTTTTTTTATTATGTGCCCTTGCACAACGAACCAATGGGAATACAGAAACAGTAATGCTTACTAGCCCCTGGAGTGGTCGATGCTGAAGCAGAAGCAGAAGTCATACCTGTAGTCAACCTGGATCTCACCAGGGAGGCCTTGTTCCTGTCACAGTGCTTATGTTTGTGACTACTTGAAGATTTATCCTGGGACTACGGCGACCACGATTCAGTTGACAAGGATGGCTATGGGGCTTTACCATGAAGCTGCTTCTCCAATTGCTTCAATGGTCTTTTGGAGACGTAATTTCTCCAAAGCCCCCTCCTGCATTGCCTGGTCGCAGAGTTGAGCCCCTGGCTGATCTCACAGGCTTTCACATTATGAGAGAGGTCTAGGCAGCAGATACACACATCGTGGCAGTTATCTTTGTAGATCTCTCTGCACTCACAGTACTGGAAAAGTTTAGATGGTTCATTCAGCAGTATACAGGTTGCCAATAATCACTATAACAGTGATTCATATATGTAAAAAAAAACAAAAAAAAACGGTAGCTTTGAGCAGTGACATTTCCAATGCCGGGTCCAACAAGTCTGACTTGACAGCAGGAAAAGAGCTGAGGAAAGGAGAGGAAACCCATATTTATGCTGACGTCTGATGTCATTGTGGGTGGCTTCTGGCTGACTGCTTGCAAAAGTTTCCATGTGGTCCTAGCACTAACATGGTTATAGTTCCAAAGGTGTGGTCTGATGAAAGAGATATCCTTGAAGAAGCTATATTGTTGTCAGGCAGATTTGGCCTGTTGGTACTGCTTTTGAAACTGGGGATGCCGGCTCAGGAACGAGCCTGGGCAGCAGGAGACAGGAGGTTTGAGCATCCTAGGGAATGTTCGTCTCCTCCAGGATGGAATGTTGTCTGATGAGTGCTTCCTACTGACCCTAGTGGATCAGGTAAGAAGTGGCATGACAAAAGGAGGGGGGGCCAAGCAGCATGTCTCTGTAAATATCCACTGCATGTGCACTGGAGACACACTGTCCCACCATCCTAGGGGAGAGAGAAAAGGACAGTTTCTTACCAGTAACAGTAGATCTTCAAAGGAATATCCTCCACTGAACCACTCCTATGGAACATAGACACCACCAGCAATGGACCAGAAACATTTGCCTAGCGGGCCTGCTAATGAGGATATGCATTGTCGACACCTATATAACATGGGTAGCCCCAAACCTCCAAACTCCTGCCTGTCCGCTGGAGACAAAGAAATAACACTGCGCCAGATCAATGAACGGTAAAGACAAGCACGTCGAAGTTCCAAAAGGAAACAATGACAACCAGCAAAGAAAAACCAGTTCAGGGTAAACAAGGTGAAACCATGATGCCCAAAACCACACCAGACCCCACCAAACCAAGGGAGAAAATCGGAGGGTATGCTATGGCTCACTGGAGGAAATTCCCTTGAAGAGCTACTGTTACTGGTAAGTAATTGTCCTATCTTCTTTGTGAATATTTCCTCCAGTGAGCCACATCTATGGAACAATTTCCAAGCAGTACCCTAGACAACAAGGTGAAGGCCAGTAGGAAGGCACACAAGCTAACCAACATGCAGGACAATGTCCCACAGGCCATGAAGAAGGCAGCCATGATAGGGTGACCCTAACAGAGCATAGGGGATCTAGCAGTAAGATACCTGGAAGCCCCAGCCGATGACACAAAAAAAAAGTTGATGGCAGACACACACCATGGCCAGTGTATAGACACAGAGATCGCGTATAAACATGGGAAGTCAACAGGGCTAGGCCCCACAAACAAACCAAAACATCGACAGGAAACCTGATGACAAAAATATATGCTGAAGCAAAGCAGGGTGGTGATCAGACATGAAACAGTCAGGGAGGCAAATCCACGTGACCAAGCCCAAAAGTCACAGGCCCCATGATCACACAAGGTTTGGCCAGAGACCGAGGGAAATGGCTTAAAGGATGTGTGGAATGGCCAAACCACAGCCAACAGAAAAGCTGACAACAGTGTCCTTGGAAGCAGCATGTAAGAAGCAGAGGAGACAGGAATGATGAAAGGCCAGGTGACGACCAGGAAGTAGAGGGACAGCAACAAACAGTGACTCCATCCTAAACGGCAAAGAAAAATGTCAATGAGGCAAAGCCACATGAAGCAGCCACAGGGAGCCACAAGCCCCACAGGGCAAGGCAAGTAAGCCAGGAACTGACCAAAGTCTACCAAAGGAATGGCTGGACCAGTGGTAAAAAGCCAAGCCAAAGGCAAAGCCGAGTATGACAACAAGCAAACATCCCTGCACAAAGCAGGGAACCAGGCACACAGTGCGCATGTCAACAAGGTAAAGCCCTGCAACTGCCTGACAAAAACGGAGATGTCATAAGAGCAACAACAACCTAGGTAGCGAACACGTTGATGGAACAAGTCCAGGAGACAAAGCTTGAGGGAACCACGGGTGCCCTGGAACAAGGCTTGGAATGGACTGAGGCATCCCAGAGGATGGCTGGAGTGGCCACAAAGCTAGGTTGAAGGCAAAGCCAATAACAGAAAAAAATGTGAAAACAGCCATGCACAAAGAAGGGGACTGCCCACATAGTGAGTAAGTGTGTACAACAACAAGGCAAAGCCAGGCAATAACCAACAGAAGGGAAAAGTACTGATAAAGGTGAACCCCATCCCAACAGAGAGACCATCAACAGGGCAAGGACAAGTGTTAATGAGGCAAAAAGAAGCCACGGACCACATAGAACCAGGGGGCAGGGCAGAAGGCCAGGAACTGACCGAGGCAGCCAAGAGGACAGCCAGACCAAGCATAACGCAAAGTCAAAGGCAAGAACCAATGATGGAGATGTGAACACTGCCATGCAGATGGCAGGGGACTGGACACAGAGTGGGTAAGTCAGTGAGGCAGAGTTAGGACTTGCACAAAAGGGGAACACTGAAAAGAATGGCAATCCCAGCCCGAACAGCAAAGCCGGTGCAGAGGGAAAGTCAGATGGCAGAGCCGAAAGGAGCCGTGAACCCCACAGTAACTGGGGCAGGGCTATCAAGCAAGAAAACAACCTTGGTGTCCGAAGATGGTCAGAACAGTTGTAAAGTCCACCTATATGACCAGCACTCACCACCTCAAAGGAGCAATGCAGCCACCAGCGGAGACCCATATCCGAAAGGGTGGGACAACAATCTTGCAGCAGAAACCCAGACAGCAGCCGAATACTAAGAAAAGGGAGAAAAGCAAAAGCTGACATCTAGTGATGATAAGGCAGCAAGCAGCATTGGCAGCACAGGAAACTGATACGGAAAACAGAGGAAAAGGCCCACATCGCTGAAAACAGGAGATGAAGACAGTCGAAGCTAACAGCAATGAAGTCCAAGGAGGCAGTTCTTTGGTTTGAAGTGAAACTGACAGTGGAAAAGGAAAGAACGAAGGAGGTCTGGGGCTGCCCATGTTATACAGGCACTTACGATGTGCATCATCATGGGTGACCCGCTAAGCAAAAGTTTCTGGACGGATCTGACTTGATGGCGTCTATGTTCCATAGGTGTGGCTCACTGGAAGGTGATATCCTCAAGGAAGATACGCCAGCACATTGCAGGATCATACCTGATCACCTTAGGTCCCACTCAACTGACTTGGCTCTCCACTGGATTTGGTCTCTGGAAGGAGCCTGTCCCACCCCTGATGGCCTTACCATAGAAAGCAGGAGGTAAGTCCCAAAGAAGGTGATGATGGGGCTGGGGGAGTTGGGCTGAAGGGTGTCAGGCACTAGGAGAAATAACTAGCAAATTAATAAATAAATATTTTTGTCAGACCAGAGAACCATTACAAAACACAATATACTGCAGGGGCTGAAATAAGCTTTTGCCAACGACAGCCACGATGAACAGTCCTAGTCATCAGCATTTTTGGTTAACCAGGAGCTAATGCCTAAAAGTAAATCACTACTGTGATTTTGCTCTGACCAGCTGCTGATGACCTGTGAGGTTTTGCTCTTAACCTACGCTTTGATTTTAAGAACCAGTCTTTTACAGCTGGTGTGCTGCAAAAATCTTGTGGTTATGGACCCTCAACGGATATTTAAAGCAAGTCATCAATGGTGCTGGTTTTCAAGTTAGCTCTCCAGTCTGAAAAAATTATTTTCATAGCTGAAAAGGCTCTTTCTAGTGTAACATTTGATAATCAACTCCCAAGTACAATAACTATGACATGAATACTATTTGTGAATTATCCTGATTTTCTGTGGAAGACTACATGCCATACAAGGAATGTGAACTGCTTGTGATACTTGCAATATTTTGTTTCAAGTTTCCATTCTGTCATTGCACTAAGCAGATCACACCCATTTGGCAGCAAGACAGGAGAAAAAATGATTTATAAGAAACTGGATCTCCTCATTTCCAGCTTCCAAAAGCTCATGATCATTGTCAGGACAATTTGCTGGGTCAGTGACGGTGCCATGTACTAAAAATTGGGTCTTCTGCGAAGCCCAAGACGTGCTAGTTGAGACAGTCCATTACAGTTTACAATCTCTTCCCGTTCCTTTGCATGGTCAGAAATAGCACTCCTTACCCTGGGAGCTCATTTCCTTTAAACACTGCCATCCCTTCCTCATTAATAACCACCTCTCTCCTGAACTGAGCTAGTCTGGTTCGGTTTATTGCTGCCAGATTTTCTATTTCCTAGAGTACTCAACTGACAGTGTCCATTACCATGGGAAGGGGGAGATGGGCATCCTGAAATGCACGAGAAACTGTTGAGACCTGTTAGTATGTCGAGATGAAAGTGCGAGAATATCAAACATTTGACACTGAAGATTAGCTTTCTCCATCCCCTACTTTTTGCATTGTCTGCTTGAGGGATTTCCCGTCTAGTATTGCACACCAGCTCGTCCCAGTGACCTAAGATGGTGCAGTAGTTATGAAGAAGAGCAAGCAGGAAGTCTTTTTTTATGAGTGAGCCATCTGGTTCCTTGTGATGTTTTAAACTTGAGGATTATGGTTTGATGAACTTCAGCCACTCTTTTTAAATCTCTGCAACATTTCTGGAAGTTCTCATAAAAGTAAAATGTGGAAATTAAGATGCTGTTGATGGTCTGCGAAAAATAGGTATTCTTGAAAGCATCTTTTGCTGCTAGTTCAAGACTGTGAGGAAAACAATGAATGGCAACAAGCCATGGGCAGTCTTCTTTTAATAATGCCATCATCCCTTTATTACACCCAAAGCTGACAGATGCACCATCTGCTCCTGCACCTGCACCAATGCAGGATAACTGTTTAAGGTCAACCGTGTCCAGGACCAGAACCTGTGACTACATGAAAATCATTGCAGATTTGAGACCACTGGCATCAGCAGACTCAACGTCAATTAATGCTAGGAATTTCATAGCTGGTTGCCCATCATAAAGAATTTTCACATAAACACTCTCCTTCTCAGTAGTGGTCTTGTCAGTTGTCCCATCCATAAAGAGAGAATGATATTTGTAACGTATTGCTTCTTCTGTGAAATGGCTCACAGCTGGTTTTAAGTGGCCCGCAATAAATGAGATAAGCGCAGCACAAGCTTTCTCATTGGCATAAGCTTTGCCAAGTTCAACGCCATGTCTCTTCTCCAGTGCTATTAGTCTCTCAAATTTCAGGAAGGGGTGCTCTTCTTTGGCAAGGTCGTAGGCAATATCAAAATGTTTCTCTAATTTATAAAGACTTTTTTTAATTAATTTTTTGTTGTTAAAGATTTTTATTAGTTTGAGAAGATGCACACAAACGTAAACAGTGATACATACAGGATCTGGAACCATACCACAACATTTGGTAAGGCCCCAATTCAGGGTATAGCAGAAACAGTAAGTCGTGATACAGTTAGACATGACGGGTATAAGCTTCCTGATATAGAGTAACTAGTTTTAGTTATTCAGCTCAAACAAAAAACAAAAAGGATCGAGATAGAATCCCAATGGGTACGTATAGCTATTCTAGGTGAGATAACATAGTACACTCTACTGAGACCTAACCTGACAATGCAGGAAGGGCAAAAAATAATTAAACCCAGATTTGAGGTAGATGTAGTGCATCTACATATTTATCCATGTGCTAGTATCAACTATATACAAGAAAGAAAAGAACAAGGCAATCTGATCAAAAGGAAGGGGAGTCAGCCACATAAAAAAAGAGAGCCATATCGGGGGGGAGCTGGAGCTCCTTGAGGAAGACGAAGAGGAACTCGAGGGGGGGTCATATGCAGTTGCCCTCGGGCAGGTATCATAACAGTATTTCAATTCAAGGCAGGGCTGTCAACATTTCTCAAATTGGGAGATTGAGCCCCCAGCAAAGCTGGACAGTCTCTCAAACATGGCCCCTTGGGCTACCTCAAAAAGAAATTCCCGAAAGGTCGGGATCTTGGTGGATCTCCACCTCATCAGGATAAGTTTTTAGCGATAGCCCCTATTGCAGTGATCCATTTGGCCCCAGGGCATTGTTTCGATGTGGACGGGCGCCCACACCCCAAAAGAAGGAGAGAAGGATCAGGGGAAACCATGGGGAATATCTGCCGACACATATCCTGGACTGACATCCAGAATTGCTGAAGAAGGGAACAGGTCCATAGAGTATGAAACAGATTCACCCCGAGACCCATATTTCCAGTAATTGTCGGTTGACATGAGACCTATGTGTTTAAGTTTAGTCGGGTCACGATACCACCTATGAAGGGTCTAGTTCATTATGAGGCGTGTTTTTAATTCATTTTTAAAATGCATTTCTCTATTTCACCACCAGAGGGTCTAACATCAGCTGAAGTAGCAACCATTGATTGTTTATGCCCTTCTGATACTGCATGTTTCTCTCACAGTTACTTTTCTTGACATTGTTAGTGAAACTAATGTAAGAATTCACATTGCTCATTTTCCCGGCTCTAGCAGCCCACTTTTTGAAGATATCAAGTTTCTCGTTGCAAAAGTTACACCAAATGTGGGTCATATCACAATCCCATCTTGTAATTCAGACTGTAACCAGAACAAATCTAGATTTGCCTTCTGGTACTGCCACAATCACACGGTGGATATGTGACAGGAATAGGTCTACTTTTTTCTTTCCCTTTGGTGTACATATGAATAGACATCCCACATCTGGTGGGGTGGTGCGGTGGTGAAGGATGGTTGTTCTGATGTTGGATCAGATTCTGGCTGCTTCCATTTTTTAATTTTTTTAAAGTGCTGAATCCAAAACTTAGAAGAGACATGACAGGGCCAACCACTATGAGAAGGAGATAGTATCAGGACGGGCCTTGACAAGCTATTTTACTTTATGAAATGTTATTGCAGACGAGAACAAAAGGAGGCAATACGTTTGATTGATGGAAGCGTAGTGTTTGGTATAATAAAAGAAAATAAAATTATTTTAATGTCTCAATCTATTTTTTTTTTGTCTTGAACTTAGTACACTCAAAAAAGTTCTGTGTGAAGAACAGGAGGGTCTCTTTAAAAATCCATCCATAAAATTTTGTAAGCACTCAGGTCAGCGTGAAGAAGACAAGGGTTGTCTCCGACAAAATGTATTAAACTTTTTAAACACGGACTCAAAATATGGTTGCAGGAAAAAAAAAAGGACAACTGAATTCCATATTTATTATGTGCTTAACAAACTTTGCTCACAGGGTCCAGGGACATGGAGCAGAACTTTTTTTTTTTTTTTTTTTTTTAACAAAATATGGGGTTGCAGGGAGAAAAAAAGACAGGAATTTACCCAGCAATTACTCCCAAGAGTAAGGCACCTCTTCTGTGCTCACAGGATTCAAGAACGTACAGCAAAACTTGTTATATTTTTAGGTATTACTTTTTTAAACAGTGATGAAAATATAGGGTTTTGGGGAGAAAAAGACAGGGATTTACCCAGCAACTGCTCCCAAGACTAAGGCACTTCTTCTGTGCTCAGAGGTTCCAGGGACGTACAACAGATTTTTTTTTTTTTTTAATACAGTTTTTTTTTTTTAACACAGTCAAGATATAGAGTTGCAGGGAGAAATAAAACAGGGATTTTCCCATTTACTAACTCCCAAGATTAAGGCAGCTTTCTGTGCTCACAGGATCCAAGGAGGTAAGTAGAAATATTTTTCCTAAGTTTTTTAAACAGGCAAAATACACTGGGTTGCAGAAAGAAAAAAAGAGATCTACCTCCAGCTACTAACTCCCAAGACTAAGGCACCTCACTCTTGTGCTTACAGGGTCCAACAGCAGACTGTTATTTTTTTATGTAATTTTTTTAAGCTGACTCAAAATACAGGTTGCAGGAAGGAAAAAAAAAAGGACAGATTTACCTAGTTACAAAGACAAAGACAATTTACCTAGACAAAGGCACCTTTGTGTGCTCACAGGGTCCAGGGACTTACAGCAGAACTTGTTATGCTAAAGTTTAAAAATAAAAGGAAAACTATGATCTATCACACACAGAGGATGGAGGAGAAATTGTTTGGTAATCGGCCACAGCTTGGCAAGGATTTCTTCTTAAAAAGTACCGCCAAGAGTCGTTTTACTGAAGTACTAAAATAAAATTAAAAAATAATTCACAAGCATTACTGGTAAAACTAAAAACAGCCCACTCAAAAACTTTAAATTTACCAGCCAAAAAATACTGAAAGACACAGATGGAAGGAATCTGCGAGAGAACAGATTAACACCCTCTGGGGGGCTATCCAACAGAGGATGGATTCCTTGTTGGGCCTTTCTGACCTTTTCATTCCGGAGGTATGTTTGTAAGGGGATTACACCCTCATTCCTGTGATATTGAGAAGGTATTATATGGCACTAATTTCCTTATCGGTTAAGAAGGTTATCCTACGTCACTGGAAAGATAACGTAGATATTCCTTTCTCAGAATGTCTTAAGGAAATCTTGGCTAATCTCAGGATGGGGAAAATGGTGGCTAGTCTAAGTAATAGGATGAATAGATATAGGCAAATTTGGGATCCTTTTTACACGCTGCTCTGCACTTAGATTATTTTAAAAGCAATTTCATAGTTTTGGAGGATTCACCGTCTGAGTAGTTTGAGCTGTGTTGGGGGGGGTATGGTAAGTATGGGGAGAGCAGCTCCTTTGTATGTAGTGGTAGCTTTTTAATGTATAATCTTGTTGGCCATGTTTGGAGCTGTTCTTATATGTATTTATAAAAATTAATAAACTTTGAATTAAAAAAAAAAAAAAAAAGAAAACAGATTATTCCACTGACCAGTAGATTAAACAAGTTTCCTACATTTTTCTTGCCCCCACTCAAAAAAAGAAAAAAAGAGTTCAGGACAGTTTTGTTTAGGATGAAGCACAAGGTGGATATATGGCTTTTGGTCTAACTTTGATTTAGTCCTAGTCTCTCTGAAAAGTGCGGTTCAGTATATGATTTTTTCAAAGCTCCTACTCTCTCAATGTTCTATTTAGAACTGCACCACAAGTAAGGTTTGCTGCATGCACATCCCCACATCTCCAACCCTCCAAATGCCCCAATTTGCTGATACTGTGTGGCGGAAGGATACACTGAACATGTGCAGACACTATCAGTAAAAAAAATCGCCACTCCAATTGGTCTACATATAGGCTGATCACATGATGCTGCTGCCAAGCACCCCCCCCCCCAACACATGAATGCATGCTGTCACAGGCTAAAAGATCAATGGCAGCTATACATATTAAAAAGAAAATGTCTGCATTGTTTTATGTGTGTGTTAAATTAAAAATAACTTTTAAAGAACAGTTTAAACTGTGTACTGTGATTTTTTTTCCAAACTACATCTGCACCAGCAAACTCCTGATCAAGACGTATCAGTCTCTGAAATGCAGTCCATTTTTTCATGATCTCGACTTTGAGCTGACTGCCATTTATGTCATTCAAGGACTGACATCAATGGCAGCAGCACAAGAGTGTCATGCTGTCAGAATACATAAGCAGATGTCTCAAGCTTCTCATATATTTTTCCCAGCAAAATTTTTAGTGGCATGCCAGTCTGTCTGGTTATATCACTAAGCACAATACAGTATATGTGAATTACAGGAAATAAAAAGAAACACCCGCTGTTTTTTTTACTTTGGAAGGTACTGTAGTTCCACCGCTCCTCACAGTTCACCAACAGGTCCTTGTCTTGAGGAACTCTTTTAAAACTAACCAGGGCTCTCGAGGACGCGTGTACTCCAGTCCTTTATGCACAATTTCAGCATTGGGATGCTCCGAAATTTTGGCAGCAAGTCCCAGAGATGCTCAAACAAAATGCCGAGTAGTCCCGTGCCTGTTGCTGTAAGAAATGGCATGCTTCAAAATCGGCCGTTGCAGGCAGCTCTCTGTATGCAGTGTTGACAGAAGTGGCAGGGAGCTCAATGATTTATCCAGCTGAAATCGGAGCCGAGAGCAGAAGAGAGGAAGTGCGAAGTATGCAAATTACATACTTCAAGACCACTCTCTTCTGCCCTCGGCTCCGATTTTAGCTGGCTGAATTACTGAGCTCTGACGTGCACTTCTCTCACTACTGCATAGAGGGCTGCCTGCAAAGACCGATTTTTAAGCATAATGCTTCTTAAAGCAGCAGGCACGGGAAATCAATCTGTCAGAACAAACAAAGGTAATGGGATTGGGGGAGTGTTCAACTGTCCCTGATTTTCAGGGATGGCCCTGATTTTGCCTCTAAATTTTCCTCTGTCCCTCCAAAAATGTATGTTTTGTGACCGTACAGTGGGTCTGTAAGCACAAAATAATGTCAGACATTAAAATTACAAACGTATTCTTCTTCAGAAAATGCAGTTTACACTAATCCCCTTATTCTCTCAGCTTTCTGAGTCAATACCAGTTTTTAAGATGTGTCCCTGATTTGGGGTCTTTGTCCCTGATTTTATTTAAGCCTTGTCCCTGATTTTTGAAGCAAGAGGTTGAAAGATATTTGGGGGGGGGGGGGGGGGTATATATTGGCTCCCTCAGTCCTATCCCTACATGTGCATACCTCTCGACCTCCTGCATCATAAATCAGTAACAGGGCTGAGAAAAATCAGGGACAAAGGACCAAAATAAGGGACAGATCTTAAAACATAGTGAAACCAACTCAGGAAACTGGTAGAATAAGGGGCATAGTGTAAAATGCATTTTCTGAAGAACAAGTCTATAAATCTAATACTTGACAATATTTTGTGCTTATAGTCTCCACCATTCAGTAATAGAAGCAAAAGTTTAGAAGGGACAGAGAAAAATTTTGCAGCAAAATCAGTGACATCCTGAAAATTAGGGTCAGTTGAGAGGTATGGCCGTGGGACACTGCAGTTAGGAGGTCCATCCTCCTCCAGTCACCCCTGATTACCGCCCCAGGTGCTCCCGAGCCCTATTTAGCAGGCAATTACAGGCAGTCCTGAGGTAGCGGCGCAGGCCCACTGGAGAGGACATCATGGAACGTGCAGCCAGGTTTTCTCTTTTTTCTGGTCCCTCCCCCACGCACCTGTGATTGCGTGTGCATGCCATGAAGCTACGCTTCGAGTCTTCCAGAATCTGGTGCTGCCCCTCATCCTCCACCAGGAGGCAGCCAAGAAGCAACCCTCAGCGTCACCAGGCCAGCTAGACATATTGTATCAATTTTAATGGGGACCCCCAAAAATTTCAGGGGGACTCTCGGATTTTAGCAGAGGAACCCCATACTTTTTCCAGAAAGTCCAAGACCTCCAAACAAAAAATCCTACCAAGAGCCCTGGTAACTGCTCTGCTCTGCATAAGGAAATAATCATCCATGGTAATTGTAATACAAGTGATCTTAAAAATCATTATCGTTTATAAATACGTGTCATCCCACAGTCAGCTCTGCTGAATAAAAAACTGCATGGAAGCAACTATGCAGAGTGAGTGCCAGATCGGCATTTTAATTCAGCTCGCTGGCGCTGAAACTTGGGAGGTCCTGTCATTATTAAAAAGGTTACCACTGTTGAAGGCAAACAACAGACTGAACAACTTTTCTTGTTAACTCAGGTGTCCAAAATGACAATCCATTCAGATAAAAAAATGTATATTTATACTACGCAAACATATCCTGCTTGTATTTGTGGCTGATACCTACTGTGCCGAATGTTAGATTGTGCTACTGCCAATCTGACACACTGCACACTTGCTTGCATGCTGTTTTTTATTCAGTAGAGCTGACTGCGGGATGGGAAGTATTTATAAATGATAATGATAAGGTTTTCTAAGATCACAGGTATTAAAAGTACTGAGGCTGATTATTCCCTTATGCAGAGCAGGAAAAAAAAAAAGTTCCTCGATACAAGGAACTGTCTGCGAACGGTGAGGAGTGGTGGCGCTACCTCCCAAAGTAAAAACCAGCAGCTGTTTCTTTTTCTCCATAATTCACATGTATTGTGCTGTGCTTAGTGATATAAACACACAGACTGGCATGCCATCAAAAATGTTGTCGGGAAAAATACATGAGGAGCTCGAGACATCTCCTCATGTGTTCTGACAGCATGACACTCGTGCTACTGTCACGGACGTCAGTCTTTGAATGATGTTAATGGCAGTCAGCTCAAAGCCAAGATCCCCCCCTCAAAAAAATGGACTGCATTTCAGAGACCAACACATTTTGATCAGGAGCTTGCTGGTGTATATGTAGTTAAAAAAAAAAAAATTCACACCACAATTTAAACTGTTTTTTTTTTTTTTAATATTTTTTAACACACACAACAAACCAAAAATGTTATTTTTTTAATACTTTTTATTTATGAAATGTTATGTAATATAGCTACACACCATAAAACATAAATGAAGGAGGGGTACACAGATCCGACTAGAAATTTACAAACAGGAAATTTAAGAAATATCACAATAAAACAAAAAGTCCATTTAACAGTCCAAAACCGCCAGTACACCAGAAGGAGTTGAAGTCCAGTAGAGTAATATTATAGAACAGCCCACTCTCACCTACTCAACAATTCGAAGGGCACTTTACTAATATGCTCCACCCCACGCAGGATAAACAAATCTAGGGGGGACTCAGAAACACCAGGAGGTGGCATGCAGGGTAACAAAAAACAGATGTTCTGGGCTCAATTAAGTTGCAATGCACCCCTATAATCGAAGGCACATAACGGTGACATGCAGGGAAACAGGAAATAAGAAAGGCATAGTTCTGCAGTTCACAAATTGAACAGAGTGTACCTACACTCCCAAAAATATCAGGCCACACTCCAGGTGAAATATCTATTGATAGTTATACACAGAATACAATAAGGGGCTAAGCAAAACAGGAACTTGAAAAAGTGACAGTAGCATGCAGAGAACCAATTTCCCCAAACTCTGTGACAGCAGGGCATCAGTTAAAAGACCCCAATAATAAAATAACACTGAAATCGTATAAACTCAGTTGGGTCATCAATCATTATCCCCTTCTGCTCCCAAAATGTCTACTTCGGAACCAAGTTCAGTCATTAACTTAACAGCAAATGCTGTAGCTGAGTCCGGATCCATGCAGAGATCTGTTTTGTTTGTTTACGCCATAACTGAAGATGTGCAGGGAAAAAAACAGTTGGACTTACACACTATGCTCCAATAAGTCTTTCTTAATAACCTGCAGAACTTATTTCTTTAGCTGAGTCTATGAAGATGAGTCTGGTAAAAAAGTGAGTTTACTCCCCTCCCAGACAATATCACCCTGTGTTCGAGTTGCCTGCACCAGGGAAATATGGGCCTCTGAGCTGGAGACAGTAGCTATGGCAATGAAGGGCCAAGCTGGAGAGAGTTGCTATGGCAGTGAGGGGCCACTGATCATCTGCTCCACATGGTCAGGCTCATATTGGAATGGCGAAAGCTTTAAGGATGGTAATTCCAGAATCTGCTTAATAAACACACGTCAGTAAAAATCATTCTACTGATTGCTAGTAACAAATCTGCTTTCCCAGCCAAACATGGTGGGAAGCCCATAATCCAAATATTGGCCTGGCACTCAGAATTTTCAAGGGCCTCTAACCTTGGCCCTAAGAAAACTGATATTCCACATGAACTGCGCATTCAGTTCCTGCGGATGACTGACCTCCTGGTTCAGTTCAGTTATCGATGTGGCATTTGTCTGAATGCAGGTTTTCATCTCGCCAAGTTTTACCTCAACTGTTGCAAGATGGCGATTTGTTTCGTCCCGTGTCTTGGATTTTCAGCAACATTGCCAAGATTTGTGTAGTCGGCAGTTCCTAGGCTCTGGAATCAGCAGATATGGCTGGCCCCAGCCCAGGTCCTCATGGTCCATCTGCTTGTGAAAGATAGGCATGCAAATTTTGGGGTGACTGTTTATGTTCCCGTTTCAGACTCATCATGTTTCTTGAAATAATAAAGCTGACAGCAATGCAACCAAGTAGCAAGTTAAAGCCCTCTAAACAGATAAAACTGACTTTTAATAGGAGCAACCATCAGAGCTTTGGGAAATTGTCAGCCATGTTTGCTGCTCCACATCGCCCACCCCCAAAAAAATGTTATTTTTTAACTTCTATAGCTGCCACTGATCTTTAACTTGTTTCTTTGTTACATGCCCTGTGATGCATCCTTGTTGGATTCCCCACCCACTGATCTCTCTCCCCACCCACTAATCACATGCTCTCCTCAGCACCTTTTCCCACCCTCTGCGCTGACTCCCCACCCAGCTTGCACTCACAGGTCCTGCTCCCGTCTTCATTATGTCACCGCCCTCTGTTCCTTTTAACAATCTCATGGGCTTCACAATGCTCCCACTGCCTTTCCAGCCCTTTCCCTGCCCTCCACTCAAGATCACAGCCCCCCACTAAGAGCTTGACAGCTGTCCCACCATCTTCCCTGCCCTTTCCCCACCCTCCATTCATTGTCACCACTCCCTGCTCCACAGTACAACAAGGTGCTCAGTGTTAGCACTGCAAATAGCGCCTTTGCTTATCAATCTCAGAGAGAAGGATGCGCTCAATGAAGATATAGGGGTGCATTTAAGCACCCAGCACCCTTTCATTTCGGTCCCTTCATTGTCAGCGTTAGTGCTGGGCTGTTTTGTGGCTGAATTATTGCAGATCCTGCAAGCCTGAAAAAGCGACAGAAACCCTATGTACCTGCAGTACGTTGCTAGTAAATGCAAACCCTTTGAAGTAGTATTGAGCTGATTTCCAAGCAGAAGAAGAAAAAAAGTCATAAAAGCTTGGCACATGTCCATGCAACATTTTCTGATGATACTCAGATCTCAGAGTAAGGTAGACATTTTGGTCTGAGGCACGTGAGAGATCACACACACCTACATTCCAGGGGAAAGGTCATAATTTGGGGGCAGGAAACAAGTGAAGACCTCCTGGATCAAAAAAGCTGAGGCTAAGAAGTTTTAAATTACAGAATCCTTTGAATGAAGTCCTATGTTTTACATGAGAGAGAGAGACAGACAGTGGGGGGGGGGGGGGTTAAAGCACTGTCTGAATCTCAGAAAAAGTGACATTCACTACATCTGTAACCATAAATGTGTAACCACATGTAGAAAAACAAACAGTTCTGTATCTTCTTTGTGTCTGAATAAAGTAGTTACGTAAGAACTTACTGTAACCCCTAGATGGCGCTATCCCAGGGGCTACTACCCCTGCCTGATTTGCCACTAACAGGTTGAGGGGCCTGGATCCAATGGCGGGTGCCTCCACCCAGAGGTCAGGGTTTGCAATAGTTAAACTAACTTGGTCACAGCCCTCTGGGACACTGCAACCCCCCTTTCTTCCCACTAGTGGCCCACACAATATATCAGAATTACCTTCACAGTATAACACTTACCCCCAGGTCTGGTTCCGGCACTGGGACCTCCTGTGAAATGAGATACAGTGCAACAATCACAGTACAGTACTTTAACATAGACAAATACCTCAGGCAGTATAACTTTGCTGAAACAAGCAGCTCTGATTTATTTAGGGGATATAACAAGGACAGGGGAAATCAGGTTAATTAGCTTATCACTCTAATAATCTACCTATGGCTCTGTGCACAGGCCTATCCCTATCAGTTACTGTCCCTGGGTACCCAAGCCCTAGTGGTTAGTCAAACCGTGGCAGCTGGTAGGGGCCCTTTCACACAGAGAAAAGGAGAATTAAACAGTCAGCAGTACAGTAATTCCATTTGGATTTAATGTGGCAATTCAACAGGAGCGACCCTGAATTAGTACTCACGACCTCCAAATAAGATAGGGTCCTTCAATGTCAGTAGGGCTCACTTGAGGTACACAAACCTCTTCACACATCCATATAAAAGAAAGCACTATACCAGGCAGGCTGCATCTGTATCCCGATCGCAATTACTGCACAATACCGGAGAACACACAGCAGATTCAGTTCCTGACAGACCGAGTCAATTTTCAGCAATTCCTCCAGTCTTCTACAGGGTGAGCCTGGTTTCTACTCTTCAGAGATCCTTTGATTCTTTTCACAGGACGGATTCAGTCCTAACAAGCTGTTACAGAAGCTGCAGACTCCCGGAACTCTGGGCCTTACACACGTTTTTTGACTAAAACTGCACACTGAAAAAGCACAGGGCTCCTTCCTTCTTCACTGCCAAAGCTCAACTGAAACTCCAACCGACAAAACCGGCACTTCCTTTGAGTTCCTCCCAGTTCTTGACTGGATTGGCTGTCACTCACAATAGACTGCTGCTGTTGGTCCAAAAGGCACTGAAGTCTAAACTACATCTCCCAGAGTCACTGCCCATACAATCCTCTTGTGGCTGGCTCAGATTATGAGTCAAGTTCTGATTCGTCAAGGCACCATTTTAGAGCTAGCTTACCCCACACTGATTGGTCCAGTTCAGCAGTTCAAAACCAGAATGGGGAACTAGGCAGACACTGTTCTGACTGCAAAAGAAAGCAGGTTAGACAAACTGTAATTTCATTATTACTGTAAATGATTTCTGGCAAACAGTTACATCTTTCAGATAGGTTCCCTTTGCACTCCTAGTGACTGCAAAAATGAGTGAATTGGCAGCAGCTGAGTGGTACTCAATCAAAGAACACACAGTCCCCATACAAACTAATTATGTCTGCAAGCAGACAGCTCTTAAAGAGACAGTACCAGAGGTTCTAAAACACTCACTGATAAATGGCTTAAGCATGCAAACACCATTCAGGCTTGGAGCATTCAAGCAAGCTCCTGGAAGTCTTTTGGGAACCCCATTTGCAGGGGTTACACCCTTCCTGGCCTGGGAAAGCTTGACGTCCAGCCAAGCAATTTCATAAGTTTTAACTGCAACCATATACATTTGCATTAGGCTCACACATGTAATCATCAGTCAATATATCATTTTACCAAGAACACATTTCTGAAACACTGCAGTACGTCACTCTTTACACAGTATTACATACACATTGTACCATAACTCAAGTTATTACCTCTTGTACATGAAACCTGAAGAGAGGGGGCCCTTCCCTATCAGTTACCTTGGGGCTGGACGGGGCAAGGGCACCATACTTAGAGGGCAACACAAGTAACTGGGAGTTAGCACTGACGCTCAGTTTGGGCAATGAGCTCGGGGACACATACACTCCTTTATGGACAACATTGAGAGGCAAATCCACAGGCCTCCCAAGGGAATCATAACTGAGGTGCACCACAGGCTTTACAGCTCGACCAGTCTTTCTAGGGGAACTGTTACAGTCTCTGCACTCTGAGCCTCATTTTCAGCATTGTCCTCCTTGTCAGGGAGTCTCCTGGGGTAGAGAGGCTAGAACTTGGGGCACTTTCAGCTCAGGAGTTACAGTTTCTGGGTCCACAACATTTGGCTGCTTGGGGAGAGCTTTCGGACACTGGCAGTGGACTGTCAGGGCACTCAAAATACTCTTCTTGTTCTGGTGTATCACCAGTCTGACCCAATCCATCATTTTCCTCCCTGAAAGCTCAAACAGTTCAACCATGCACAATGATTCCATTTCATCTGATCTGATGCTTTGCACTTCACTTTCTGGGAGCATCGGCTCAGGGATGAAGCTGGGGGCTTAGACAGTCAGAAGGCCCAGCTTTGTCTCCAGTATTGACTAGGGATTGCCCGAAACAATTGACTCAGTTAGTAAGAAGGATAGTATTCAAAGTCACTCTCACTTTCTTCCGATATGGACTGACAGTCATGCTCAACTGGGACTTGTGGAGGGGAACACTTTAACTTTGCTTCTGTAGGTGCAGACTTTCTTGATCTTTTCTTAGCAGCAGGTCTAGTCACTGGTCCAGAGGGGGCATCTTCTAGGGGCTCAGACTCAATTAAGATTTGTCTAATGGGCAGTAAATGATTTCTATGCATTGTTTTTACATCTTTTGAATTATTCTCAGGCCTTACTTTGTACACTGGCAGATCATCTAGTTTGCCCACTACAATGTGAGGAGATGGTGCCATCTGTCAGCAATCTTGTGCTTGCCATGCAGTCCCAGATTTCTTAGCAATACCGATCTCCCTCCTGGAGTTCCTGTGCTTTCACCTTTTATCATACCTTTCTTTGTTGGCCAGATTTCTTTTGGCAGCCATGGTTTGAGCCAGTTGAGTACGCATGAGTTAGCTGGGCCTTTAACTTTTGCACATACTGTAAATAGTTGTCAGCTTGAACCCCATCAGGAGAGACCCCAAAACACACATCTACTGGTAGTCGAGCTTCTCTTCCAAACATCAGGCGGTAGGGGGAGAATCCAGTGGCATCACTTTTGGTGCAGTTATAAGCATGTACCAGGGTGCTAATTTGTTGGCTCCATCTAGGCTTGTCCTTTGGGTGCAGGGTGCCTAGCATATCTAGCAAAGTCCGGTTGAAACGTTCAGGCTGTGGGTCCCCCTGGGGGTGGTAAGGAGTGGTTCTGGACTTTCGCACTCCCCACAGAGAAAGCATCTCTTTGATCAGGCGACTCTCAAAGTCTCTCCCTGATCAGAATGGATTCTTTGTGGAGCCCATAGTGAACAAAAAGTTTTCTACAAGTACTTTGGCCACAGTGGATGCTTTCTGGTCTTTGGTGGGGAAAGCTTGGGCATATCTCGTGAAATGGTCAGTGACCACCAGCACATTACTGATATTTCTTTGATCTGACTCCAAACTCAGAAAATCAATACAGACCAGCTCCATGGGTGCACTGGTGGTGATGTTAACAAGGGGGGCAGCCCTCTGGGCAAAGCTTTCCTCTGTAAGCAGCGACTACAAGTTCGAATGTGTTGCTCCACATCAGCCCCCATCTTAGGCCAATAGAATCTGGATCTCACCAAGTCAAGTGTTCTGTCTATACCAAGGTGCCCCATGTGGTTGTGCAAGGACCTCAGTACTGAGTCTCAAAGGCAGTGGGCAGCACTAGTTGTTGTTTGTCTACTTGTCCCCTCTGTCTACTGTTTCTCTGTATAACAGTTTATTGATCAGTTTCAACTTAGGACCTTCTTTGTATAACAGTGCAGTTCTCAAATCAGTGGGCGTAATTTGGACACATCTTTTCCTGCATAGAGGGCTTCTAAAGCTGCTTTGATCGTGGGATCGGGATTGAGCCCGCGAATACTGTCATTGTCCAGCTGAGGCAGTGCACCAATGTCTATTGCAGAAAAGTGGCAATAAGCAGCAGGTATGCAATTCTCAGAGGTCCCAAGCAATCCACCATGCAGTCCATTGCGTCCGTGGACATTTGTTCCTCCTGTCAAACTTCCGGCAGAGTGCCGAATGTCAGGTTCTGCCAATCGGACCCAATCATTCTGGGGAACAGGCCTCCGGAGAGAACATCAGCATCTATGTGGTTCAGACCTGCTCGTGATTCGAGAGCATAGTCATATGTAGATAATGCAGAAAGCCACCTATGGCCAGTGGCATCCAACTTAGCTGAGGTCTGCACATAGGTCAAAGGATTATTGTCAGTTTTACTAGTATTTTAGCCCAATACAAGTACTCATGGAATTGGTCAACAATAGCCCACTTCAAAGCTAGGAACTCTAACTATGTACAGGATAGTTCTTTTCGGATGGGGTCAGGCTTCTACTGGCAAGGCCACTGGTCTCAGGCCATTCTCGTGCTCTTGGTACAACACAGCCCCCAACCCTTGCAAGCTAGCATCAGTGTGCAGGACGTAAGTTTTCTTGGATCGGCATAGGCCAGCACTGGAGCATGGGTAAGTTGATATATGATCTCATGAAAAGCAGTCTCACAATCAGAGTCCAGGGGCCCCAAATACTTCACTGGATGAAAATACACTCTTTCAGTCTTGAGGCGCTGACTTTTGGTATTTTTGTGGGTTGGGGATACCCTTGAGTAAGGTTAAGTAAAGGCGGATCACTCTTGAATAGTCCTTGATGAGCCGATAATAACCACAGAATCCAGGAATCTTTGCAGTTCTTTTTAGATTTTTGGGCTGTGGCCAGGTGGTCAAGGCCTCAACTTTACTTGGGTGGGTCTCTATTCCTCGGTGGATACTATGTGTCCCACATACTTTACTGATGTTTGAAAGAATTGACACTTATCAATGGACAGTTTAAGGCAAAAGTCCTCCAGTCGGTCCAATACCTTAAATAATCTGCTCTCATGTTCCTCCAGTGAGCTGCCAAACACAATAACATCATCTAGGTATACCAGGCACTCTAGTAAGTTCATGTCCCCATTGCACGCTCCATCAATCGTTGAAAAGTGGCTGGGGCACCTGAAATCCTTGAGGCATCCTCATGAATTCATAGAAGCCAAGCGGACAGATAAAGGCCGTCTTCTCCACGGTCCTCTGGGGCCATCGGGATCTGGTAGTACCCACTGCGGAGATCCAGCACAGAGAACCACTTGCTCCCGTTTAGGCAGTCCAAAGCATCCTGAATGTGGGGCATTGTGTACTGATCAGGGATAGTCCGCCTATCCCTGTGGAAAGAAATAAAGTCAGTCTCCACTGACAAGGCTTGCAATTCACTTACGCGTCTGGCAGAAGTGATAGCCACTAGAAAAACAGTTTTCCAAGTTAGGAACTTAAGCTCTGCAGAAGACAGAGGTTCAAAAGGGGGTTGCATTAACTGGGCAATGCAAACATTAAGGTCCCAAGCAGGGGCCGGTTCCTGAAAGGAGGATTAGTATGGGTAATCCTTAAAAACTTGGAAAACACAGGATGAGAGGAAAGAGGGATGACTTTCCTGCTGACACAAAAGCAGACACAGCTGCCAAATGAACTCTCAAGGTAGCTGGTCTGAGACCCAAGGAATTAAGATGTACCATGTAATCTAACAAAATGGGCAATTCAGCAGATTCTGGGGAAATATTTTCCTAGCACACCAAATGGAAAACCTTTTCCATTTAGAACTATAAGTAGCCCTAGTGGAAGGCTTTCTGGAAGTCTTTGGGATCTCAAGAACACCCTGAGAGAGGTGTAAATCAGCAAACTCTAACTCCTCAAGAGCCAGGCCTTGAGGTTGAGGGATTTGAGGTCCGGATACCAAACCCTTCCTGGGCACAAGTCAACAGATTGTGATTCCTGGGGAGGCACAGGAAGATGGACTGTCAGAGACAGAAGGAGTGGGTACCAGGGCTGCCTGGCCCAATCCGGGCAATCAGAATCACCCTGCAAGGCTGAGATCTGATTTTGACTAGTACTTTGAACAGGAGAGAGAAGGAAAGCATGGAAGACTTCCTCCCAATCCAGAAGAAGGGCATCCAGGGAACTGAGCCCAGCACTGGAGGCCTGCAACAGAACAGAGGAAGTTTGTGATTGTCTGGGGCTGCAAAAGATCTATCTGAGGATGCCCCACCTGGCAAAAACTATCCTCAGCACTTGAGTCCAGGGACCATTCGTGATGGCCCTGGGAAATCCTGCTGAGGGCATCCGCTAGGACATTGTCCTTCCCTGGAAGAAGAACTGCTATGAGGGAAGTGTTCAGGGAATAGGCCAGAGACCACAACTTCATTGCCTCGGTGCACAAGGCCGAAGACCAAGTGCCCCCTGTTTGTTGATGTACCACATTGTTGTGGTGTTGTCTGTTCTGACTTGTATCACCTTGTCGTGGACAGATGCAGAAAAAGCTTGAAGAGCTAAAAAGACAGCTCTGAGTTCCAGCAAATTGATGTGGAGCAGAGATTCCTGGGGACCAGACTCCCTGAATGGAAAGGTGCCATGTGGGCTCCCAACCCAGAAGGAAGCATCTGTAGTGAGAGTCAAGTCGTGAGAAGGGAAATGAAGGGACTCCCACTCTTAATTGCTCTGATCCTGCCACCACTGGAGAGCTAGGATCAAGGTTCGAGTCACTGGGACCAACTTGAAAGGGGGTCTCTTCTCTGAGACCAAAAGGTTCTCAAGTGAAACTGAATGTCTCTCTCATCTGAAATCTGGCTCCCTGCACAACAGCTGTGGATGCAGCCATGTGCCCCAGGAGCTGCAGAAAGTGTCTTGCTGGTGAGAGACCTGCAGAGTGAAGGAGAAGCCAGAGCCACTAAATTCCTTACCCTTTCTGGGGAAGAAAGGCTCTGGCTAGCTTTGTGTCCAATTCTGCCCCTATAAAGGTGAGTACCTGGACTGGTTCCAGAACCGACTTTGGTAGGTTTAGCAGAAAACCCAGGGAGGTGAGAAGCTGCTGGGTGACCTGCAGGTGAGATTTTACCTGCTCTGGGGACTGGCCTACAATGAGCCAGTCGTCTAGATAGGGAAAAACAGCAATCCTCTGCCTCCTTAAGTGGGCCACTGCCACTGCTAGACACTTTGTGAATACCCTTGGAGCAGAGGTAAGGCCGAAGGGCATTGCTCTGAACTGGTAATGACCTGAGGGCAGTTCGAATCTGAGGTACTTTCGATGGGATCTTCTGATTAGGACATGGAAATAGGCATCCTTGAGGTCCAGGGAGGCTAGCCAGTCCCCTGGCCTTAGGGAAGGTAAAATCATTGCCAGAGTTACCATTTTGAACTTTGGTTTCAAAAGATGCTTGTTCAGATATCTGAGATCTAAAATGGGCCGCCATTCTCCTGTCTTTTGGGGTAAGGAAGTATCTGAATACAGACCCCTGCCCTGATGCAGGGAGGAACCTTTCTACTGCTCTGAGAGCTAACAGGGATGAGACCTCTGTTTCCAGAGCGAGGTCTCTGAAGCACTTGCAGGTAGAAAAAGTCTGCTTCTCAACTTGGGAAACTTTTGAAGCTGAGAACCAGACCCTGACACTACTTCCAGAACCCACTTGTCTGAGGGTTAAAGAGCCCAATTCTGACTGAAGTAAGCCAGCCTGCCCCCACTGGTACAGGGAGATCGGCCCTGGGCACCCCATCAGGGTGCCTGTTTCCAGGAGCTTTAGGCTGGGGGTGGGAGCAGGTCTGCCCACCCCTCGTCTGCCCTGCCTCTGAAGAAGCCCCTCTGAGCATAGGCAGAGGAGGCCTGAGTCTGGTAGAAAGGCCTGTGAAAGGCCTACCCCTACCCCTGGGGCATGCCTTTGAGGAGTGGCTTGCGCTCCTTAGCCTGGGCACTCTTGAAGTAGTCCTATATTCATCCATCTTCTTCATGTAATTCTCTGTCTGCTCTCCAAACAGAGAATTTCCCACCACAGGAAAATCCATAGCCTTAGTCTGGGTATCCTGTGACAAACTAGTACACCTGAGCCAGGCCAACCTACAAAAGCTACAGATGTGGCCATGACCCTAGAGAAACATCATTAACATCCACAGCAGCATGAAACTGAACCTTAGAAGCTTCAATGCCATCAGCAGCCACCTGTTCTAGTTCACTAGCCAGCTGGCCATGGGCCTGCTTGGCCAATTGCATAACAGTATCCCATCTAGATTTCTGATACCTAGCTACATAAGCCATATAATTTGCTTGCCTGAGTCCCAGAGAGGCTGCCATATACTGTTTTTTTGCCATGGCATCAATCTTCCTGGAATCCTTGTCAGGAGGATGTGAAGCCAAGGGAATATTAGCTTTATCACAGGCAGCAGCCTGAACTACTAACATGACTGCATTGCTGAGAAAGGAATTCTGTATCAGGGCCTGACAATGTATACCTTCTGTCCATCTTTTTATCTACAGGAGGCACAGAATTAGGAGCTTTTAAAATTTTAATTGTTTGTTTCCTAAAAGACTTATGTAAAGGAATAGACAATCTCCTAGACTCTGGAATATCCATCATTTCTACAAAATCAGGCTCCTCTTGCTCATCCACAGCCTCTTCTAAAGGAAGCTGGAGGGTTTCAGCAACTTTTTTATAAAACATAAAATGAGATGGGGACTCAGACAGCATAGGGGGAGATTCTAAAGGTCTGTCTGGGGAGATGTCCGGTTCAATGGTCACACCCAGACCTTCCCAGCCACATTCACACTGTTCATAATCCTCCTCCTCCTCCTCTGGTTCATAAAATTCCTCAATATCATAATCCTGAACCACTGGGACCAGACGAACCGACCTTTTACCAGATAGTGGTGGTTCGGACGGACCCTGAGACAGTGACTGGACAATTTGTATGGCTTTTGCTATCTCTGCAGCAGTTGGAGAAGGAATTTTGGACTCCAGACCTGCTGATTTTCTTGTTTTCTTTACTGGAATTGGTTCCTCAGAATCAGCTTTTCTTTTGCCCGAGGAAGTCTGGCCCTGGTCAGAGGGCACTCCCTCTGGTTCGGTTGGCACCGAACCGGGCTGGCCATCCGGGTCAGCGGACTTTTTAGCCTCTCATTCCCTGAGCCTGCCCAATCTTTTTTCCACGGTGGCTGCAGGGAAATTCTTACATACCTGGCAGTCTGACTGGAGGTGGTCAAACCCCAGACAATAAACACATGTGGTGTGTGGGTCAGCCTTGGCAAAGACGTCCCCACAAACATCACAGTGTTGAAACCCAGTGGGCCCGGTTTTTCTTTTGGGTTTCTCAGACATAATGCCAGCCTAACCAAAAACTTGCCCTTTTAACGGCAGTGCCAGGCAAGACACCCTTATTGGTTCCTAACCGTGTCACGGGTATTGGAAAAAAACGTAATAAATCCGTTTTTTTTAGAACCGATAAGAACCGGGAACCGCACTCTAAAATAGTAACTTTTAGTTTTAAATGAGTTTTAAACCCACTGATCGGTTCAAACCGAACCGATAACCTACAAGTTCCACACAGACAAAACCTTCATTTACTTACAGGTTACCACAGATAGAGGCTTGAACCCGACGGTTTTGCGGGTTAAATAAACTATTCTCGGTTAAATCCAACCGAGAAAACACTTTTAAACCGAGAAATGAACCGAGCAGAAGGAGAAATCTTCGAGCGACTGTTCACTGAGGCGGAGTAAAGAATCTGACAGTTCAAGTTTGAAATGACACAGATAGAGCTGCTCTCGTGCCAAAATTCTATTTTGGAATGGTTTTAACCATTTCACTCCGGGGCAGTTCTAGAGCTGGATCAAACTGCTAATGTCTACAATATAGCAAGACTTCATGTTGTTTGAATACCTACTGCAGGAGCCTCTCTCGAAGATCTACTGTTACGGTAAGTTCTTACTTAACTGTACTATCTTACTTTGATAGGGCTCTTGCAGTAGGTATTCACATACAAGACTGAGTCCCAAGCAGTCTGGAACAAGAAAACATACTCAGGAGGAGGATTTTCATTCATAGCATGGAACCTCAGGCTGAACGGGTCTCATGAAAGGAGACCTTGTAAAACAGCCAACCTGAAGCCTGCTCTATGGCGAGAGGCAATGTCTAAACTGTAGTGTTTCGTGAAGGTATGGACAGAAGTCCAAGCTGCGGCTGCACAGATGTCTGCCACTGGCACATTCTTGAAACAAGTCACAGAGGCAGCTACTCCTCTGGTGGAGTGACCTCTGACCTAACCCGGCAGGGTCTTGTTGTACTTGTTGTAACAGAAGGTGATACAATGAGCCACCATTTTGATAGGCATTGTTTAAAGACTGCATTGCCTTCCCTCTTTTTAAAGCAAAAGAGACAAAAAGTTGATCAGTCTTCCTGAGGTCCTTAGTCTGAGTGGTGTAGTGTCTCAGAACTCTGTGAACATCCAAAGTATGTAAGAGGTATTCCCCTTGATTGGAATGTTGCATAAAGAAAGTGGGTAGCTCAATGGATTGATTCAGCATAGATTCAGCCACCACCTTAGAGAGAAACTATGGGTTGGTGCGTAGAGCCACATGTTCCTTGTGAAAAATCAAGTATGGGATTTTGCACATCAAGGCCTGAAGCTCGGAAATGCGCCGAGCAGAAGTAATGGCCACTAGAAACAGTGTCTTCCAAGAAAGGAGCTTTAAATCGGCTGTAGCTGCTGGCTCAAAGGGAGGCAGGGTAAGCTTCTCCAGAATGATATTCAAGTCCCAAGGAGGGTCAGGAATGCGGATTGGGGGTCTCAAGTGGAGAATCCCTCTGAGAAAGGTCTTGAAGACCTCCAACTGAGCAAAGGTCCTGTCTTCAAAGGGGATATGGTAGGCTGAAATAGAGGCCATGTGGACATTTAGTGAGGAATGGCTGAGACACAGATCGAAGAGGTGACGCATGTAGTCCAGAACTTTATTGGCTGAGCATGAGAAAGGTTTAAAGTCTTTCGAATTAGCCCAAATAGAGAATCGTTTCCACTTCATGACGTAGGTGGACCTAGTGGAAGGCTTTCTGGCCTCTACCAAGACAGCTGCTACAAGAGGAGAGACTCGGAAGCGGGCTTTTGCTTTGTCTGCAGGAGCCACGCATGTAAATGAAGGGATCTGAGACCTGGATGAACAAGGGTCCCCTGATCCTGGGTCAACAACTGTTGCGACAGAGGAAGAGGAACAGGAGGTTCCTCTGAAAACTGTTGCAGAAGAGAGAACCAAACTTGCCTGGGCCAGAAGGGAGCAATGAGAATCATTCGAGCTCCCTCCGATCTAAGTTTGTTCAGGACCCACGGGATTAAAGGAATGGGAGGGAAGGCATAGACGAATCTGTCCCTCCAAGCAAGAAAAAGAGCGTCCCACCAAAAAATGTCTCGCCCTGGAGCGAGTGCGCAGAAGGCGGGAAGTTTTGCATTTTGGGGAGAGGCAAAGAAGTCTATCTGAGGTGTCCCCCATTGCTGAAAGATGTCGTTTATGACTTGTTGATCTAACTCCCATTCATGGGACCTGGCTGAGGACTGACATTGTTGGTCTGCCAGTGTGTTTTCCACTCCCGGAACATGAACCACAGTCAAGTGAAGGTGATGCTGGGTTGCCTAATACCAGACTCTCATCACTTCCCTGCACAGAGGGTAGAAACGTGTTCCTCACTGCTTGTTGAGATACCAGACTATGCACATGTTGTCTGATTGTATGAGGAGATGACTGGGAAGGATGAAGGAGTGTAGAGCCTGAAGGGCATAAAGGACTGCCCTCAGTTCGAGCACACTGATGTGCAGATTTTGTTCGAACTTGGACAAACTGCCCTGAGTCCTGTGAGACCCGAGGTGGGCACCCCAGCCTTCTCCTGATGCATCTGTCATTAACATCTGGGAGGGGGGGTTCGATGCAGAAGTGAACTCCCATGCATAGGTTCTCATGAACCATCCACCATTGCAAGTCCCTGATCATGGGATCGGAAACTAGTACCTCTTGGTCTAGGTTATTCATGGTCTGGTCCCATTGCGACTGAAGCATCCACTGAGAGATCCTCATATGGAGCTGAGCGAGGGGGACTGTCAGAATGGCAGCCGCCATTAGCCCGAGGAGGCAGAGGACTGACCTGGCTCTGACTCTCCTTCGACCGGGCAGAAGACAGGCCTGAGTCTGAAGGGTGTCTACGCTGTCCGGAGGCAAGAAGGCTTTGCCTGTGGTTGTGTCCAGAATCACCCCTAAAAACTGGAGGCACTGGCTAGGGACCAAATGGGACTTGGCTTGGTTGATGGTGATACCCAGGCTGATGAAAACCTGCAGGGTAGGGGAAAGGGAATGCAGGAGTTCCTCCCTGGACAGGGCCGCCAGGAGCCAGTCATCCAGATACAGGAATACCTGAACTCCCTGGGTACGCAGGTGGGCCTCTACCACAGACAGGCATTTGGTAAACATTCAGGGGTGCCGAGGAAAGACCAAATGGGAGGGCTTTGAATTGGTTGTGGTCCCCCTGAAAGCAAAAACGAAGGAATCTGCGGTGGGAAGGGCATATGGGATATGCAGGTAGGCATCCTGAATGTTCAGAGCGCATAGCCACTGTCCCTGCTGAAGAAGAGGTAGAAGATTCTACAAGGAGAGCATTCTGAAGCGTTTGTACTCCACGAACATGTTCAGGGAGCTGAGGTCTAGGATAGGCCTCAGATCTCCCATTTTCTTTGGAACTAGGAAGAAACGGGAATAGAAAGCCTGTGGATATATTATTCTTGGACTTCAGCAAGGCATTCGACTCTGTCCCCCACAATGGTCTGGTGGAGAAACTGACAGGGTTGGGAGTAGGCCCTTTGATGGTCAGATGGATTGAAAACTGGCTAGCTGGATGCACTCAGAGAGTAGTGGTCGGTGGGGAGCTCTCGAACCCTAGCGAGGTCAGTAGTGGGGTACTGCAGGGCTCGGTCCTGGGTCCAATCCTGTTTAATACATACATTTCGGACAACAGGGAGGGTATAGGGTGTGAAATGAGTCTCTTTGCTGACGACACCAAGATGGGAGCAGTAGTTGAAGGAGAAGAGGGGAGGTTAGCCCTGTAATGGGACCTGGACACCATGGAAAGGTGGGCTCACACATGGAAATTAAATTTCAATATCACCAAGTGCAAGGTGTTACATCTTGGGCGAGGAAACCCTAAACACAGGTACACCCTGGGAGGGGAGGCGCTGGAGGCCTCAACAGGGGAAAAAGACCTAGGGGTCATGGTGGATGCATGTATGAATAACTCCGAGCAGTGCAGGAGAGCGGTTAGCAAAGCAAACAGGATGTTGGGATGCATCGTAAGAGGGATCACCACTAGGAGCAGGGAAGTGATTCTGCCGCTGTACAATGGATTGGTTAGACCACACCTTGAGTACTGTGTACAGTACTGGAGACCACACTTGAAGAGGGACATACAGCTCCTGGAGAGGGTACAGAGGAGGGCAACTAAGATGAACGAGGACTAGGGGATTTGCTGTATGAGGACAGACTTGAGGAGCTCTGCCTGTTTTCACTGGAGGAGAGGAGAGACAGAGGGGACATGACTGAGGTCTTCAAGTACCTCAAGGGAATAAATAGGGTAAACACAGAGGGGATCTTTAGACCAAAGTAGGGAGATATCACCAGAGGGCATGGTTTGAAGTTGGAAAGTGGAAGGGTGAGGGGTGTAAAGAGGAGGAATTTTTTCACTGAGAGGGTGGTGGATCCTTGGAACGTGCTGCCTGGCGATCTGGTTCAGATCCACAGTGGAGGGCTTCAAGAAAGGGTGGGACAGACACAGAAAGCGGATGTATCAGATGATGGCCTGGCCTAGGGGTGGGGATGGATGACAGCGGTTTCTGGAACACAAGGGGGACCTCGGTACCCAACTAGGGATCTGAGGTTCAGCAGACTCGGAGTAGACCGTAAGGCCTAATCTGCTGGCAATTAGTATGTTCCCCAAAGATGAGTGAGAACGGGCTCTATCGCCGCCTTCGAGAGAAGGGAGATGATTTCCTCTAGGACCAGAGGAAGATGTTGCGGGGAGTACAATGAATGGGGGGGGGTGGTTTCTGCAGAAACTGTATTGAGTGTCCAGCTGATATCAACTGGAGCACCCAAGCATCTGACATTATCCTCTCCCAACCCGGCAGATGGGAGGAGAATCTCCCCCCTACCAGTTCCTCTGGAACCTCCAGAGGCAGTGGGAGAGGCAGGGAGTCAGGAGGTGTGGGGCAGCGCACAGCTGAGGCTCCCGTGGCTTTTTCCGGGGGTCTTGGTTGCTGGAGGGGTCCCAAAGTTTGTTGGCCATTTACTCTGTGGTTTTTGTCATTGTCGGTTTGGACTACGAAAAGGACGCCCCTGCCCTTGAGGGGGCCTGTACATAAGTTGACGGACTTTAGTGCAGTGCCCTTCTCCTGCAGTTCAGTAATGATATCCTTGACATCACATCGGAACAGCACAGAACCCCTGAAGGGAGCATCCCGGATAGCGGATTGCACTTCAGGGACCAAACCTGACATGCGGAGCCAGGCATGATGCCGTAGGCCTACGGCGAAGGCCGAGTTCCTTCCAGCTGTGTCCACTGCGTCGTAAGTGGCACCAAGCATGTACCAACTGGCCGAACAAGCAGAACGGACAAGATCTGCCATTTCCTGCTTAGTCTGTGACTCAGGAAGGGAGTCCAATTTAGATTCCACCTGACTAAGGATGGTCTTCTGGAAATCTCCCATATGTGCCACATAGTTCAGGGCCCTAATACCAAGGGTAGAAGAGGAATAGATCTTCTTCTTGTATTGATCTAGAAGCCGGGATTCCTTATCAGGTGGAGACGAGTTGAGGTGCTTGAGATTTGCGGAGCTGCCGTGAGCGGCGCTGATGATGACTGAATCTGCCTTAGGGTGGAGGCTAAGGAAGTCCACACCCTCAGGAGCCTGATATAACCTGCCCGCCTTCCTCGGAAGGAGGGCTAGCACAGACGGTTGTTTCCAAATAGTGGAAACAAGATCTGTGTGAGGCTCTATCCAGGGTGGAAGCAGCATAGGAGCGGTCTCGGGCAGGTCCAGATGAGCAGCGAGTTCCTTACGCTGTGGGTCTGGCTCCACTGATTGCCTCTGACGGACCTCCTGGATTTTCCTTAATAACTCCAGAAAGGAGGGGTCCTCCGGAGGAGACTTCGGAGGAGTCCTCAGCCTAGGGCACTCTGGAGTATGTGGCTCATCTTTGGGATCAGACCGTCCTGTCTCTGAGTCCAAGTCAGATGTATCTGATGAAGAGGAGGAAGACTCCTCCCTATGAGGGGAAGGGACAGCACCTCTGGGGAGTTCCCTGGGGAGCGTACCCTCCCCTCCTCGGGCGCCAGAGGGCTCTCCTCTGGTGTCAGGAAGGGGGAGGGTATCTCCCGTCTCCAACATAGGGGATCCTGTATAGGGTCCGGTGTCGGTAGATGACTCTCGACCTCATGAGTGAGCGGAGCCTTGGCCTCAGCCCATCAGGAGGCCAAGGTCTCTTTCAGATCCACCAGCAGCTGGGGAGTGGGTGGCAGAGGTGGAGGAGGGGGATACGGATATTGAGGATATCCGTAGAAGGAGTACCCATAACCTGACAGCGGGCAGCCTGGCATCGGGTACTGGGGTGCCAGATACTGCACAGCCGGGTATTGCGGCACCGGATATTGTGGTGTCGGGTAACCGGGTGCTAGGGGCTCTGATGGAGCAGAGGGGCCTGGCAGAGGTCCTGCTGGTGGGCCAGGCAGTGTTAACGCTGTCCCCGCGTGTGTTGGGCCCGGCGTGGGTATACCTTCGATAGGGTCCGAAGGATCTAACGAAAGGATAGGCAAATCGCCAGGTAAGGGGACGCCAGATGGCATCGGGTAGGCCAGCGTCAGGGGATCTGGTCCAGAAGGAGGGCTCCCTGATGGCAACGTCCCAATATCCTCAGTGATGACTGGGGAAGGAGGATTATAATCCCCGGGGGTCAACTGAGGAGACATGGGAACCTCAGAGGGCAACCTGGAGTGTTGTGGAGAGCCTGGGGTGTCAGACTATTCCGTAGGGACCGGCACAGGCTTCCTGGCCAGGTGGGCATCAGTGTAACCGGTGGACTTATCGGCCAAATCCGGGCGGATGTCAGAGGAGCTGGCGTCCAACTTATCGAGCTCCCTGCCTGAGGAAGATCGCGCTGGAGATGTGGCCTTGTCGGGCAGAGTTTTGGCTGGGCGCTCCCCTGAACGGGTGAGCAGCTTAGCAGCCTTGTCCGGGCGGGCGTCGGTGGGTCCAATGTCTGACTTACCGGACCCGTTGTGACCTGAAGGCCATGTGGTAGAAACGGCCTTCACAGGAACGAAGGCTCCTTTGCCCTGGAGGCTCCCGAAGGGCCCGAGCACGAGCCAGACAGGAGGGGCAACGCCTTCTTGGTAACCACCAAGATGGCTTTCATCGAGTGATCCCCTGGAGGGGACGTTACCTAAAGTGCTGCGACTCCGTCCAGAGTCACGGCTGCTGCGGAAGCTGGTTTCCGCTCCTGGTGCTTCTCCTTGTTGTGTTTTTTCTTGTGACCTTCAGGGGAAGTGGACACCTGCCTGAGTTTCTTTAGCTCTTTTTCCATGGAGGCCATTTTCTTCTTTAGGATATGGGCTTCCAGGGACTGCTGCCTTCTTTTGCAGGTAGATGAGTTAAATTTCTGGCAGTGCTGGCACTTCTCCACAGTGTGGTCTGGGCCCAGACACAAGAGGCACAAGGAGTGGCCATCCTTGTGTGGAAGTTGGGAACCACATGTGTCACACTTATTCTTATATGATTCGGAGGGCATCGGGGATGACAAACACAGTGAATCATGAATAAAGATGAAAAACAGAGAAAACAGGTTGAAAAGTTCAAAAACTTAGGGACCAACGAAAGACTGACGAGCGTTGTTCTACTGCGAGGAACTTTCACAAGCCGATGGCAGGAAAGAACTGGAAGGCGGGCGTGGGGGGCCGCCCCGCCCCTTTATACTGACATCGTATGACGCTGGTCACCTGACGTGGGTGCGGTCCCCCACCAGAGAATGCTAGTCAGAAATTTTTCTTTGGGGTCCTGACACCTGGCGGGTCAGTCCTACATGTGAATATCTACTGCAAAAGCCCTCTCAAAGTAAGATCTCTTATTTTTGTAAGAAACATCTGTGTGTAACTTGTTTTCATCTTCAAGAAGCAGAGAATTCATCTACCTATGAAGATGCTCACAGAGCAAAGCCAGTGATGGTGCCCAACTATAAGGCGAAAGGTGAAACACAGAAACATAGACTTTGACGGCAGATAAGGACTGCTTGGCCCACCTAGTCTGCTCATTTCCTCACCTAACGGATAAGCTGTAGATCCTAGTTAACCAACAGCCTACTTTTCCAACCCCCACCAGAAAGATGCAACCCTGTTGGACTTTGTCGATTCCCTTGGGGTACTTGAAAGTTACTATCATGTCCCTCCTCTCCCTCCTTTCCTCAAGGGTATACATTTTAAGCTCTTTTAGTCTTTCTTTGTATGGCTTCTGGTGCAGACCCTGCACCATTTTAGTTGCCCTCTTCTGGACTGCCTCCATCTTGTCTATGTCCTTGTGGAGATGGGGTCTCCGGAACTGCATGCAGTATTCCAGATGGGGGTCTCACCAACTGTCTGTACAGAGGTATAACAACTTCCTGTTTTCCACTGGTGATGCCTCTCCCTATACAACCCAGTATCCCTCCCCCAGCCCTCCTTACTACCTTCTCACATTACTTGCTTACCTTTAGATCATCTGATATGACTACCCCCAGGTCCCTTTCCATTTTAGTTGTTGTTAGTACCCCTCCCCCGCCATAGTGTACTTTTCCCTTGGGTTGTTTTCCAGGTGCAATACTGCGTACTTATTTGCATTGAATTTAAGCTGCAATACTTTTGACCATTCCTCCAACCTTGCCAAGTCCCTTCTCATCATTTCTACCCCATCTTGTGTATCGACCCTGTTGCAGATCGTTGTGTCATCTGCAAAGAGGCATACTTTTCCTTCCAGTCCTTCCGCAATGTCACTTATAAAGACATTAAAAAGGACCGGAGTACTGAACCCTGAGATACTCCACTAGTGACGCCCTTTCTTCGGAGTGGACTCAATTTACTATTACCCTCTGTGTCCTGTTGTCCAGCCAATTTTTTATCCAGGTTACCACCCTGGGACCCACTTCCAGGTTGGCTAACTTGTTTATTAATCTGGTGCATAAATGTCAAATGCCTTGCTAAAGTCTAGGTAGGCCATGTCCACAGCTCCTCCCTGGTCTACTACTTTGTTTTGTGTGGGACTGTGTCAAATGCCTTGCTAAAGTCCAGGTAGGCCATGTCCACAGCCCTTCCCTGGTCTACTACTTCTGACCACGTTTAAGTTCTTAGCCCAAAGTACATACAGGGTGCTGGTGGCAGCTACTACCAAAGTACTGACATGCTCAGTACACTGCTGAGTGCAGGGGTTGTATGCAGTGAGGAGACAGACACGAAAAAAAAAACAGGGTTATGCCCAGCTAAGCCTGAGTGAACTAAAGAGACAAACTTATCATTATTTGTAACTGTTTGTTCTTCTTACTGCAGGATCCACTCTTATGTTCAATGCAGTGCTCAACCCCCTCCCCTCCCAACCAACAGCACTAGCATAGAGGATCTGAACTTGGCTCTTAACACTCTTGCAGTGCTCATCTTCTGCTTCTTAACCTTCCTCCTCACAAAGCTTACCCCCATTGGCAGCGTCTGGAGACTTTACAGTACATTGCATTTGTTAAGATAGGACAAGTAAATAGCTATCTAATCCATCCCCTCAATGTGTCAATGGTTATACCCTCTCATACAATTAAAACCAGGTAGGCATCCACTTGCCTCTTCAACTGTAAAACTGATTCTTCCTTCATTACCTCACCTGTTGGCCTGATACACAGGATATACCATATCTTACCAGTGCATGTCATAAGGGTGCCTGCTTTCATCTCAGTCACATTTCTACATGGAATGCTCTTTCTTTCTTTCTTTTTATTTATTGCTGCTTAGGATTAATACCTTTGAGTCCTGGGACTCGTTTCCAAATGTTCCAGGTCATACACAAAACAATTAGTTAAACATACAGGTTACAGAGATTACAAAAATAGACAAAGCATATCGGCTGCATACATTTGAACGATAAGAGTTGGAATACATTGAAGGCACAGTTTGTTTCACACAGGTTACAAAAAATATAGGAGGAACACGGTTTCAAGGGTATAAAGCATTTCAGTGAGGGAATATTCAGGATACAGCTCAAACAAAGGAAACAGTTTCAAAGAAAGTGCTTTAGTTTGTCAACGTAGAGTCATCGGGCCCCTGGGAGTACTGGCCATACAGATTGGGACTAGCTATACAGAGGGGGAGTGGGTGGGGGAGCAGCCACTCCCCCTCTGTGTGCTGTGAGAAAGCATGGCTTGGAGGAAGTTTTCTATTCTAGCTGGTATACTATTGTCTAACCTGTTTTGAAACAAATACAAAACCCACTATCAGAACTATTAGAGGGATTAAGTACCTTTAAGTCTGGTGAAGTGGCATAACCCAGCCACAAAACGTTGCATAGATGTTGCAAAAAACTGTGTTAATACTCCAGATAGGGTCAAAGTGATAAAGGTTGGAAAATAAGGTGATAGGGTTTCCTAACACCCAACCCTCCCAAACCACGCAGGAGAGCAGGTGTGGGGTGCGCCTTGGGCTTCTCAAGCCGAATGGCCACCCTATTCCATCTGTAAATACGGTCAGATGTGTAGACTTTATGAGAATTGGGTGAGCGTTTAGCTAGAGAAGCCCAAGGCACACCCCACATCTGCTCTCCTGCCTGGTTTGGGAGGGTGGGGTGTTAGGGAAACCCTAACGCCTCATTTCCCAACTATTGTCGCTCTGACCCTAACTGGAACATTAACGATGTTTTTTGCAACTTATTTCCTTACTTCCAGCTCTGTATGCACCTGCTTCTCCAACAGCTGACAGGCTCTGGATGACAAGGCCTGGCTCTGCTAACAGCAACTATTCTCAGCACAAGACAAAAGTCACCTTCCCACATGCTCCTTGACAATGCCTCTGAAGCACTCTAAGCGGCTCCTTCTGTACACTCCCCTCTCACCCCCTTCCCCCGTCTCCACACTAGGATGGGTCTATGCCTCCCTGGCCTCAGCCCTGCCTCCTTGAGCACTTTTACTAGAGGCCCCCTCCTCCCCAACCAACATCCTGTCCTTACTGACCCTCTGTCGAACCTAACCTAACCTAACCTCTAGTGCCTCTGCACCTTACCTGCACTTGTAATCAACTAAAGTTGATGTCCATATGCTGTTTAGTGTTTTAAATGACTAAGAAACTCTTTAACCTTTTCCCAATTGTTGTGCTGTTCAGTGTCTCAAATGTCCTAAAACACTGTAACCTTCTTGGTTGAATGTCTATACTCTGTTCACATGACGTGGAACCTTTGTAAAAGAGCCTTGGCTCAAAGGTCGTTTTACGAATACCAAATAAATAAATACGTTTTGAGATAGTATAATAGTATCCTTATTGTACTGTGGGAGCGCAGGGTCATTTGGACCCTGCACTCCCATCCCTCCATAGATGAGTATATGTATGTAGCTGTGGAAACACAGGATCCTCCGGGCCCTGTGCTTCCATTTACAGTACAACAGTGACCAAATTGTCAGCATAGTCATCTTATTACCCCACCTCATGTACCCAGTACAGAAAATGTTCAAATACCTGCCGAAACATAATTCTGCGCAACTGCAATGTCATTCCACGCTAAGGTGAGAAAACATCTTTGGCCAGGATTCAAAAAATGACAGCTATGACATACAAGGTGAGGTAATAAGAAGGCTATGTTGAAAATCTGAGATATGAATATTTAACATTTCCGAAGTTACAAGTGGGCATAGCAAAACTGCAATGAATGGTCATAACTTTGGCATTTTTTCATATTTTGACCCCAGATTTTCAACATAGTCTTCTTATGACACCATCTGATAAACCCCATAGGTGAAAATGTTCAAATCCGTGCCAAAATACCACAGGTGCGAAAACACATTTTGGACTGGATGTGAAAAATGACAGCTGTATTGTTCATGAGGTGGTCGGAAAAAATAGCTAAGTTGAAAACTTGGGAGTCATAATATTGAAAATTACCAAAGTTATGCACGTGGGTAGTAAAATTTCAATGAACACACACAACTCTGCCATTTTTTCACCAGATTTTCAACGTAGCCTTTTTGGGACCCCACCTCATAAACCCTGGTGGTGAAATTTCATTATTCAGTCCCGAAATGCGATTTCACACAGCGACTGCAAAATCACCTTCTGGGCCTGATTAACGAAATGACAGTTGCAGTGGTCGTGAAGTGGGGTCCCAAAAAGGCCATGCTGAAAATCTGGTGCAAAAAAATACAAAAAATGGCAAATATATCAACATTGGTTCAAAGTGCCACTGAAATACATTACAGGCCACTTTTCTTTATTCCTCAGTTCATGGTTCAGCTTTGAAGAGTGCAGACATGTCTCGGTCCACAGAAGATGGCAGCATACAACCTCCAGAGGTAAGTACAGGGTAAGAAGGGGGTGTGGAGAGGTGGGTGCTCAGTAGGAGGGTTGGGATGTGGGGAGGGGAATGGCGGTGATGACGAGGGACAGTTTTATTTCAGATTTAAAAAAAAAAGATGTCGGGGACTTTTTTTTTTTTTTGCAGGATCATATAAAATAAATCTATAACAGGACAGTGGGGGTGGGCTCCCCAGTGTCCACTCTGCTTAGGGGGATTCTGAAGGCTGACATGGGAATTGGCTCCCTCCGATGTCAGCAAACATTATTAAAACAACGGGCTGTGTGGGGTATCTGACACCAGGGGTGGACATCCCGTGTTGGATAATATAAATATAATAAAAAAAAAAAACAAGAAGGAAAGGGGGCTGCCACTAGCCACATTACAGCATGGGGGACAGCACAGAATTCACGATAAAGGGTCCTTTTCATGACTCGTGATACGAAAAAGGATTCTATTTTCATATCACGTGGTCACGAAAAGGGATTCCTAACAGTAAATAAAACACATTTTTGGGGCATACCTGTAAACACTGAAGCATGGGTGTAGGCAGGCATACTCCAAGCACTCCATGGTGTGCAATTTTATTTGGGGTTGGGGGGGTAGAAAATAGGCCCTGAACTGTTTCCTTTTTCCATGAAAACTAACAAAGAAAATACTGAACCTTTCTGTAATTTTATTCATAGGAGTCAAAACGAGAAGGACTGGTCGCTATTACTCTCTTTGCATCCCAAGGACAATACAACTTTACAGGCTCTGGGCTGGTATGTGGGTGTCTTAGGGAACAATACACGACATTTGTATTTACCCATGCATGGCAACAACCACTGTCATGAGATACAAAAGTTGTACTTATTGTGCCAAATGAGGCAACACACATGGTCCTGGTGTACATTTGTATATTGTCTGGCTACACCCCGGGGGGGGGATAGCTCACCCTAACAGGGGGTGGGGTGGGGTAGCAGTGAGTCCACTTGGTGTGCAGATCTGAAATCCCTGGCTACACCCCTGCACTGAAGTGCAGATTGCACCTAAGTGGGCCCGGTCAGCCAGCTAGGTGTGGTGATCTCTCTCCATGACATCATTTTTGTGGCTTTTGAATTTTTTTTTTTTGAAAGACAAAAAACAAGATGGGGGCTCTCAAAAAAGGATTTTTCTCTCACGAAACAGGATTTTTACCTCACGAAAAAGGAACAGATATTGCGAGAGCAAATCCTTTTTCGCAAGGTCAATCCTTGGTCGAACTTTATCCCTCTAATTTGGAGAGGGGAAGTCCCATTGAAAACAATGGGAACTTAAAAATTTTATAACTTTGCAACAGATTAATATTTTTTCAACAAATTAAGCATGCCAGTTCTGTTAGCCTAGCTGGTTGTACCATAAAAAATTCACACCAAAATTCCACACCATGTGAAAGCAAGGCTATAAGGGAAACAACTTCAAAAAAAGGCGACTTTTAAGATTTTAGCACTATCTGAATCTCAGAATCCTTATATCCGACCATAAAGAAACTTGCCACATCAAGAGATCTACCCCATAGGACAGCTCATACCAAATTTTGTGCAAATCCACTGATAGGTTGCAAAGCTATTAAAGTGCAAAATTTGAGGTTTAACATTAAACAGGCTACTGAACCCTAACTGCAGGGGCACAACCGTGACCCTATAATATATAAATTGCAAAAAGCTGGATTGTTTATGGTGCTTATTACCCGTGGCATTGAGTTTTTCATGACAACATAGCCATGTGACATCACAACGTTTAGGGGAAATTCGTTTCTCAACCAAAAGGGTCTGTAATGCAGAAAGGTGTAGGGCAGGACATTTTGGAAAAGTAACTAGTTCAGTAAAATCCTCAAAAAAACTGTACACTGTTTCTCTGTACCAAGTTGTTATCACTGTATTGTCCTCTCTGTGTCGAGGTACCTTTGTAAACGAGCCTCTGGCTCAAAGGTTGTAAACTGATGCTTAATAAATAAATAAATAAATAAAAATAAATAAATAAAATGGGAATAATATCACAGCTTGATAAACCAATTTCTTGGGTTTGGAAATAATCCAATCACTAGTGACATGCCACTGTCTTAATTTAACAAAAACCTCACAAAGATAAGGAGCCACCAAGGGGTTAGACTTAAGACTCTTATTCAGACCAGTAGTCCACTCCTGAAAGCATAACCCAGTAGACTACCGGAAAAGACCCGTCCATAATTTAGGGACAAGCTTTAATAAGGGTGAAAAATTGGTAAAAAAAAATTGACAATAATAAAATAAGAGGGGATTCACCATATTAATGCCACCTCTAGAGACTGGTAGGCACAAAATATTATGCTTAAACGGATTAAGGCGGCTACCCCACACAGCTTGAAAAAAATTACTAAAAAGAAGAGCTTCTCATTGCATAGGAGGAGGGAAAACATTACTTAAAAACAAAAAAAGGCGCAAAAGATATGTCCGAATCATGTAAATACGCTTGGGTTTACTAAGCTGCCGTTTATTCCAATTTTCAACCATAATTCTACCCTTATCAAGCTGAATATTCCAATTATATAATGCAGGGGCAAGAGCCCCAAAGAAAACTCCCAAGATTCGAATAAGTTCCACAGACAACCTTATACCAGAAATAGAGGCATATGTATGAAGGGCAACCCCCGATTCATGTCCAACACATTTTAGTTTATTTAAAGAAGTGCCAGAAAGTGCCCCAGAAGATTCACATAAGGAAATAGCTGCCTGAACAAAAGAGACTGCAGAAGTACATGTGCAAATATCATCCACATAAGCTAAGGTAGAAAAAGGAAGTAGAACACCAGGGACAGTGATGGGAGGGATCATTAGATTCAGTGAGCATAACAGAGTCTATACTGAATACGTACAACAAGCGGCTGATTGGACAACCTTGTTTCACTTCCTGTTGAACAGGGAGGAGTGGCCCAATATGTCCATTAACCAGTGGAGAAACTGTAGCACATTTATAAATGTTTTGTAACCATGATGTAAAGGGGGTATCCCATAATGCTGAAGGGTGAACCACAAAAAGTCATGGCTCACTGAATCAAAGGCTCCCCTCTGATCCAAGGACAAAATAAACTCAGAATGACCCATAACATGTGACCTGTCAAAAATTTCTCTTAAAAATAATAATTGGTCAGTAATAGCACATCCTGGAATAGCACAAGATTGTGCCGGGGAAATAAGGAACTGGGCCACTGTTAGAAGACTAGCATTGAGAATCATTAGTATTGTTAAATCTACATTCAGGAGACTAATTGGCCTCCAATTGGAAAGCTCCGTCTTTTCTCCCTTTTGTGCAAAAAAAATGAGAATGCCTACTACCATATCTAAAGGGACGTCAGAAAACGATAACAAATCATTAAAAACGTCAGGAAGTTCCTGGGAAGAATCATCACTCATCAGCTTATAAAACTCCGAGGTCAGACCATCCTTCCCAGGAGCCTTACGTGACTGTAGAGAGGTGATTGCACTAGTCACTTCCTGTGGGTCAATTGGATTAATCAAATGCAGAAGGGTGGAAGGAGGACAACTGGGAACAGAGACATGCTGTAAAAAGGCTTGAGCAGCTATAGGATCAACAGTGTGTGCCTGAAAAAGAGACTGTGTATAATGAGTCACTTCAGACATCATGTCAGACTGGGAAGTCTTTAACTGACCATCCCACCCCATAATACCCTCAAAAACTTTCTTCCGCACCCTGTTCCTACAACTAAGGATGGGACACAACATGGCAAAATTGCCCTGTGTACCATATGCTGTTGGGATTTCAGCGTATTAGACTGAGTCATATGGAAGGGCATCATTTTATCTTTCAAGGATCTAATCTGAGCAGTAAAGTCATGCTTAGTGGTTTGGGCCAAGGACATCACCCGTTGCAGTTTTTGCCTATACTGTAGATAGATAAAATAAACTTGCTCCCAACAGGTTCTCCCCAGAAATTTCAAAAGACTGACAAGATCTTGCTTTGTGTCAATACAGCAATGCAAAGGATCATCATACATAACATAAAGAGATTTTCTGGCTGAAAAAAAATAGCGCAAATGCTGCAGAATCTCCTGGTGAGCCAGGAGAGCAGAGTTCAGTCTCCAAATGCCCCTTCCAATGGTCAAAGCAGGATCTGGGCCAACAATAATACTCAAGGCACAATGGTCAGAAAATTCTACAGGGGTTACTGAAGCCAAACTAACAGGCAATGATTTATTAACAAAGAAAAAATCAATCCGGATGGCCACGGTACCTTTATGAAAAGTAGGGAACGTTTTCTCATGGAGCCAAGCGTATGCATCAATTAAACCAGAAGTCTCGACAACTATGGTTAAACAGGACACATCACAAAACTGTTTCTTAGTTGTAGTGCCCCGACCCCAATCTTTATAAGTTAATCCACAATTAAAATCACCACCCCAGTCAATATGGTGTGAGGTATGTAAGTAAGGGTGCACAACATGAAATAAATCTACTCTGGCGGCTTTTGTCTGAGGAGCATAAACATTTAGCTGTCGAAAAGAAACACCCTGAAGTAATACATCCATAATCAAAACACGATCAGGAACTAAATCAATCAACTTTGGAACTTTAATAGCAGTATCATGGAATAAAATAGCTACCCCAGTACAAGGTTCTAAACCTAAAGACCAATAAGATGCTCCAGTATGCCACCATTTCGCAGCATAAGAAAGCTCAGTCATGGTGTGCAGCCATGTATCCTGTAAGAAAAAAACATTGCATACAGTGGATTTCAAAAATGAAAAAATAGTAGCCTGCCTTATCTTATTCTTGATACTGTTCACATTAACTGAACAAAAGTTTAACAGTGAAGACATACAGAAATTACAGAAAAGGACCTTCAAGGAGGTTTACGCTTATATTTTTTCCCTTTCTTTTGTCCAGGGGCAACAGGTTTAAGAGGAGGGAGTTGCCCTTCTTCAGAATCCATATCTGATAGTCCACCAGGGACGTCTACCCCTGATTGGGAAGATTCAGACTCTGCATCAGAAACATCTTGGGCGAGCAGGAGAGCATGAAATCTATTAGTAGTAGGGGTACTGGACAACTTTGGGACCTTGGAAGCAGGTTGGGGATTACACTACTTTCGTCTAGTCGCTCGAGACTGAAAGGGTAACTCCTGGGGAGGCTGAGGAGGGGGCATGGATACAGTATCGGACAAGTTCAGGGGAGGTAGGGTCAGGGAATCACCAGAGACCACCACTACCTGATCTAAAACAGTCTCAAGCCCAGAAGGGGAAAGGGAGGAATGGGTAAAGGCAGAGAGGGAACTGGGTCAATGGGGGCAAGAAGGGGAAGGAGAGGGAACAGAGGGTGAGCCAGATCGAGTAGAAAGGGACCTCTGAGCAATAGCCACCATCAATCGTTGCTCCTCAGAATCAAGAGGGTCAGGTTGCCTATGGGTTGGTTTGGGACAGGTGGCATAGGAATGGCAAAGAACCCCACATAAAGCACAAACTGCCACATTCCTGCATTGCGCACTAGTATGGACAAAAGAATTACAGAGTATGCAGTGCAGGTGGTCACAAATGCTGCTAATGAGACCGGGCTTGCCACACCTATAGCATGTCTTAGGCTGCCCGGCATAAAAGAGTACCCCCCCTATCCCTACCCAGAATTACACAATTAGGGAGATGTTGTAACCCATCTTCAGAGGAGCACAGAAGTACCATGATTCTCCAGGCCCCTGTCCAAATATCCTTGGTATCAAAAATCGCTTCCGGATGCCCCAAAATAGTACACTGTTGTTTTAGCCAGAAAATGAGGTCAGTGGCACTCACTCCCTCATTTCTAAAGAGGACTGTGGCTGTTTTGTGAGCTGGCTTAGTTAACGGTAATATTTCAAAGGGTGACCATAAAGGTGTATGCATGACCTTATGATAAGCACTCCAGAACTTATCTAACCCACTACTCGATTTAAAACTGACTTCAAATGTCTTTTCCCCAGAAACATAAATTAGGGCATACATTTCAGCAGATGAAAAATGAAAACTTTCTTTCAATAAATGCTTGGCAACAAACTTACGATCCAGGAAGGGCTCCACACCCCCTTTATATATAAATCGTACAGCATTATGCAGTTTAGCTGAGAAGGTAGGAGTCCGAAAAAAAGAAGCATAAGAACGGGGAGTTGTTACAGGGACGATCGGTGGAAGGGCCTGGTGGTGGGCCTTCAAGTCCATCTGTAGGAAGGTGAACTTCCAAATATTCCATGGAGGAAGATGGCGACATCCTAGAACAGGAGTCATCATTGGCTGGATGAGGAGAGTGAGAAATGTCAGTGTCCAACCTAAGGATAGGGTTCTGAGTTAACAGTAAATCAGAAGGGAGATCAAGTGGAAAATCCTGTAGTACAACATTCGTTTGTAAAGTTGAATCATTACACACCCAACTAGATGGTGCAGGAGGTAAAGTTCCAGAAGAAGCAGTAGAAGTAGGGTGGGGAGAGGAAACAGGCACATCCCCACCGGTCATACAGACCCACGGTATAGTTATGGAGGAAAACCCAGAAACCCAGCATCCAGAATCGGGAAGCTGCGCCCATCCAGCTGATTTCAGAGTGGAATCAACGGACCAGGAGGCATCTGCCTCATCAACTTGATTGGCCCAAGAAAGAGTCCGTTTCAAAGAGGATTTAGAAGCGCTCTTCATAACGCGCTTCTCTTTACTTGCAGCAAAGGAAAATACCGTAGCCTGGTCATGATCAGTAAAATTAGTAGCAAAAACAGTACTCACACCAGTGGTTGAGATGTTCAAGGCAGAACGCTGTAAGGTAGAACCTGGAACCGTAGTGACCGGAGAGAGTGAGTGAACAGATATAGACATGGCAGCCTCGGTTTCGCGTGACAGCATAGCCGCCGCTAAAGCCGCCGAGATGTTCTCTATCTTTTTTGAAAATGTTGCTTTTTCAGAAGCCAGTAAAAGTTGTAAAGCCTCTGGATTTGTACAGGAAACGTCCATAGGAAGGTCCCAGTCATTTGGTGCCAAAGTCGCACTCTGTAAATTCCGTATACATTTCAGTAAAGAAACAGGCAAAGCAACATCTTTTCTGGACCGTTTTTCCAGCAAGAGCTCATCAAATTCAATTAAAGCATCCATTTCGGCAGGAGCTTCAAAGAATATTTCTGGTTCCATAGCATCTGATATAAGAGGAGAAGGCAACTCCCCAGCCTGCTGCATCACTGCCTGCTCACCAGCCGAGCTAGCCTTCCTGATGATCAGAGGTTCCCCCTACTAACGAGTAGGGGAATTTCCTTGGTGTCCTGGCCAAATTTCCCTCATTCACTAAAAATACCACAAACAGCTTAATCTGATTCAAGGTCAGTTGGCATTCATCTGTATCCCCCTCCGCCGGGTCATACCTGAAAATAGGCAGGATTTATCTAGTGCACTTACCCAGCCAACAAAAAATAAATAAAATAATGCACCATCATACCATACTGGCAGTATACAGTCGATCATACTACTGTATATGTGTTTTTCATTACATAGTGGTATGTGAAAGGAGTACAGTGTCGTGATTATTGTGCTTACAGATGTGACTGACTGGTATAGTGTCTTACAATTGTGCAGGAGTCATGAATGTGTGTGTGGGGGAATGTGTAGTTAGGGGTTTGAGGATGGGGTCGTGAGGGTGGGGTGCTGGGGTGTTAACCCTAACACCGAATTTCCAAATGCTGTCACTGTGGAAACAACCCTAACTGATGCAATAATGGAGTTTTTTTGCAATGAATTTCCCTTCTTTTTGATAAAGTGTAATATGAATAGTAAATGGTATGCATTGGTGGAAGCAAGGGCCCTGCTTTGCCACCAAGCTGCCAATTGTGCATAATGATATGTGTTTGTGGGTGACGGGCCTCACTTACACATAAGCACGGAGCCATGCAGCAGCCATATGGGGCAAGGAACCCATATAATACTAATCTGCCAATATCTCGTGAACCGTAGCACGTAGAAAACAAAATTCAAGTGTCGTAATCACGAGTGTGAGTATTTCTTGCAACATAAAGTCGGTCAAATCCGTATCTCACATCATTTCTGAGTTACGGGCACTGAAAGGCACTGTGTGTGCTAACTCTGAGGGCATAATACTGACCTACAGACAGGAAAATGAGAAGTTGGTACACTAATTAGCAAATATCTCAGGAACCGTACAAGCTACAAAACACAATTCATATTTCATGGGTTTCCTAGCTTTCCAACCTACTTCTGAACTAAGAAATTTTGCAATGAAAAGTCCATATTTTGAACCGTTTTCGAGATACGGGCCCCAAAAGGCATTGCGGAAGCCGTGATGTTATCCTAGAGAAAAATTTCTGAACTTCGGAATGCTGTAACTTTGGACCCCTGTACTATTTTGGCACCAAACCACCAAAAGGCACATGTGTGGGACCAGGGCTTGCCACGCTGCAGATTTCAGCTCAAAAGACTCAAGCGTTTTGTTGCAGGAGGGTGTCAAAGATTTGCACTTATTTTGGGAGTACTTTTGCAAATCACGAAAGTTTCATGAGAAAACCTCACGAAACTTTCGCATTTGCTAAAGTATTTTGCAAAAGTATTTTCCAAAAAATTTTAAAATGCATTTGGGTTGGGGTTAACCTCCCCAAAAAAAGATATGGCTAGCATCCTCAGGACCCGACTAGGTAAACACAACAATCACTGTTTACCTAGAGGGTCCCAATTTTAAACAACAGGCATTTTTCTGTGTCACTAACTGAAAACAAGATGGCCGCCTCACGAAAGTAAAAGGGCCATTTGCGACAGTAAAACTGCCTCTCATGAAAGTTTTGTGATTTTTGCTAACTTTTCCCATTGACTATAATGGGAAATTTGCGTTTTGAATAACTTTTGAACGGTTTAATTTTTCACCAGATCTTCAAAAGACACATCAGTGACCAAGACTGCATTTTCCCTGAAGATTTCGGATTGAACGGACAAAGTGTGTGGGCTGTGGGTGCAAGCAAAGAAATGCTCAAAATATCCTTTTTTGGGGGCATTTTTTAGAGTTCTGTAGCTCTGCAACTGTACATCTGACCATAACAAAACTTGCCAGATCTAGAGCGCTATGGTACCAGACCATGCATGCACAATTTCAGGCAAATCCATTGTACGGTGGCAAAGTTATTAAGGTGCAAAATTTGAGGTTTTGCATTAAAGTGGCTACTCAACCCTGACTATAGTGGTACTACGGTGCCACCATTTTATATGTATATATATATTTTAGACCAACCAGCAATTACAAGTTTTGTTTTTTAAAGCAGAATTATAAAGTTGGCAGATTAGCTATAGGGACGACAACCTACTTTTACGTGATCTGGCAAATGTCTGTATTGTTTTCATTGGTCTTCTGTTTGTATGGTGCAATGTTACTGTGTCGGCTGCTCGCTTCCTCACAACCCCCATAGAAACAAGAGGTTGCTTATCATGGGGCTATCCCAGGGTCAGCAATGTTGCATCAAATATATTTAAAAGCACAAAAAAAAGCACTGAATGCTTGTGTAGGGAGAGGGCAAAAGAAGAAAAAAGGTCCAATCCCCACTTCCTGCTCTTGTTAATTACTGTTAAATCCCAGACAGAAAGGACTGCCCAGGTTTCCTATTATTTTGCTAATGGACTCCACTCTCCAAACAGAAGTGACTGCTAACAAGAAAAAAAGGACAAATTCAAGGGCTCCCATTCTGTTACCTCTAACAATGTGCAATAGTAACATAATAACACGTAATATTTGGTATGAATATGGAGAAATGATAAGCAATGATACCTATCACTTGATCTATAGATCTCGCTAATACTAAGGATTTTAATTACTTCTTTTTACAATTCAAACAGTTTTCAACCAATGATGCAGTGTAATTCACAGTTCAAAAGTGTATGATACAGAACAAATGACTATAAGAAACAAAAAATTAGTCTCTATAAAATAATGTAACTTTTATTCACCAAATGAAAGCCAAAAAAGGATCGCTTCTTTTATCAGTTTACTTATGCAATATTTCTCCTATGAGAATCAGTGCCATAACAGCTCTATCTGTCAGTGTCTGCAATGTGCACAACTGATGGAGCGAGTTAATTGTGAATCACAGTCTCAGTATTTTTCCTTTAATTTTACCATCTGCACTGCATAATTCAGGCTACCACATATTACAATGCTGATGTTAACTACAGTTTATTAACTTAGAGCTGGCATAGACATAGTGGGAAAGCAAGAATAATGGGTAGGGAGGATGGTGAGGAGTGGGGAGGGAGGGCAGGGATATTAGCTCAAGCTGTGGACCCTGCAATACGAGCAGACTTTATTTATTTATTTATTGAATTTTGATGACCGGGTAGGCCCACTGGGCCCTGGAGGTCCCTTTTTCAGGGGCGACCCAGGAGTAACAATTACATACAGGTAACAGATCAGTACACTCAGATAATTATAATGTTATTTGACAATAAAAGACTTCATAGGATTACAAGCGGTAAGTAGTGGAGGACATACAGGCAGTAAGGACATAGGAGTTACACAAAATGAAAACATTTACATATCAAGTTCATGTTGAGATTGAGTGTGCTCAAGGTAAAGGCAAGCAGTTGCTAAGGGCATATGGTACCTTCCTTATGGGCAAAGAGGAAGAGGGATATGTTGGAACATAAGTGCTCCCCATCCTTTGAGGGAGGTGCGTTGACCTACCGGGATGGCTTTGTATGGTCAGGTCCTGTAACATAGGCATATGCTCCTATCGAGCAAGTGTGCCTTAAGCTTTGTCCGGAAGCTGGTGACGGACTCTGCCTCCCGTACCTCCAGGGGGAGGTTGTTCTAGATGGAAGGGGCGGTGTACGCGAAAGACATGGACCCGGCTTTAGTCCTAGTCTTGGGAACCACAAGGAGGGTTTGGCCTGAGGTACGTAGATTCCGTGGGTTAATTTTAACGCTAACAAGACCATTGAGTCTAGGGGGAGGTGTGGGACCCAATACCTTAAATGTAAGGCAGAGGGTTGGGTAGATGAGGAGCTTCCAGAGACGGCCACCTGAGCCATGTTTGGGCCTCACAGTGGTGAATCTTCAGGTGTGAGAGTGGCAAAGCGGACTATCTTGTTGTACAAGGTCTGCAGCCTGCCTAGCTCTGTCGTGGCCACGCCCTGGAGAACCGGGGTCACGTAGGTGAGCTTTGGGAGAAGTACGCTAGCCGCAATAGCTACCCTAGCTTCAGGGATAATCTGGTCCTTTAGTCTGTAGAGGATTCCGAGTTTCCCATGGATGGCTTTGGTGATTTGGTCTACGTAATTTTTTTAGTGTGAAGCCTTGGTCCAGGGTGAGTCCAAGGTATGTGGTGGAGGTAACCACCTCAAGTTTTTCACCCCCCCTGGACTGAAGGTGTAGGAGCAGTGACCTCTCAGAACCCAGGGATCTAGGCCCAAACAGCATCACCTTTGTTTTGTTGATGTTTAAAACCATTTTGTTCAGAGTGAGCCAGTCCTCCATCTGAAGGATGTCCTCTTTGAGGGCTGTCTCCAGCTCTGTTAAGTTATGGGAGACTCTGTAAATGACCGCATCATCCACATACTGGATAACGCTGCTGCTCCCACAGTGTGTGTGCAGCTCATTTATGAACAGCGTGAAAAGAGGGGGGCCGAGTATTGACTCTTGTGGTACCCCTTCTTTGAGTGGTGCTGGCTTGGAGACATTATCCTTCCACTTGACCCTCTGGGTACGCCCAGAGAGATAACTCGAACCATCCCAGTGCATGGGTGTCAAGGCCAAGTGAGCACATTTTTGTAGTAGGAGTTTGTGGTTTACCAAGTCAATAAAGAGGTCAAAACGCCTGTACTGACCCCTGAGTCGCTATTGCTCAGTACTTCTGCCGAGAATTTGGTTAGCGTAGTATCTGTCCCATGCTTGGCTCTGAAGCCGTGCTGTGACGGAGAGATTACCCAGTGGGTTTCCAGGTATTCTCGGAGTTGGGAGTAGACTAGCTTCTCCTGTACTTTTGCAATAGCACACAGTAAGGAGATAGGCCTGTAGTTCCCTATGGGCTCTGTTGACCCTCCCTTGTGTATGGGAATCACTACAGCCTGCTTCCAGAGCTCGGGTACAGACCCCTCCATAATAGACCGGTTTATCAGCCAGGTTAGGGGCTTAGCTAGTGCTGGGGTTCCATCCTTGAGGATTCTAGTCTGGATCCCGTCAGGGCCCCCGATCCTCTCGAGTGCAGGGATTTAAGGATGATCAAAACCTCCTTTACCCTAACCAGCCTCAAGTGAAACAAAGGGCGGTCTAGGTCTGGGGGCCGCTGTACATTAGGCTCACTCCTGTTGTCAGGGGGTCCAGTCTTGAATGCATCCAGGTTCGTGAAGTAGCTATTAAGGGCCTCTGCGATGAGTGATCCCTCATCAATTAATTGCCCATTAGCCATGATTGGGCCGGGTGTAGTTTTGTTCCCTTTGAGGAGTTCGTTAATATGCGACCAGAAGAACCTGGAATTGCCTAGGTTAGTTTTTTGAAGGTTGGTGATATAGCCTTTTTTAGCTATCTTTATGGCATGCTTGCATTGGTTTCTAAGGGCCCTATAACTGGCTAAGTCCGCAGGTAGCATTGATTTCCTGAACTTTTTCCAGGCCTTGTCTCGGGTGGTCATCAGAGCTTTTAAAGAGGGCAAGATCCACTTATAGCAGCTTCCCTTTACTCTGTGGGTTTTCATTGGAGCTAAAAGGTCAGTGATTCTGGTGAGGGTTGTCTGGAAAAATTTAACGGCCTCCTCCAGGTTAGGTAGGTGTCTTATAGGGCTCCAGTCGATGCCATATAAGTAGCCATTGAATTGGTCAGGATGGAAGTTATAGTAGTCCCTAGTAGTAATCATTCTGGGCAGGACTTTATTCGCACTATTCTTCCAGATGGCAAATATTGGCGTGTGGTCACTCAAGGCATCGGCCAGGGTGCCAGCCATTTTTACATTACTGGGGATTGAAGCCAGGACCCAGTCAATTATAGAGTGCCCTCCCGATTTATGGTTCATTTTGGTCGGTAGAGAGATGACTTGGGCAAGGTGGGAGTCATGTAATATTCCGTTTATGGCAGACTTCACCTCTTGGACCCGATTTAGATTGATGTCGCCCAATAAGACAAGCTCAGATGCAGTATCTACTGCTGGGTCCTTCAGGAGCGTGTCCAGAGAGCCAAGCGCATTGGTAGGGGGGCTATATGCGCAGCCTACTATGAGGTGCTTAGCGCCACCTAGTGTGAGTCGTAAGAAGATTGTTTCTATGTCCTGGGTCATGCCGTGGGACAAGCTAACAAGGGAGGATGTAATTGTGTCCTTTACGTATATAAGAACCCCACCCTTCCCCTTTCGAGGGTCTGTCCTTTCTGTAGAAGGCGTATCCAGAGGCAGCTACCTCGTGATCCAGAATGTGGGGCTTTAACCAAGTCTAAGAGACTGCCAGTATGTCTGGTTTGTATACTGCCAGCCATGCTTGGACTTCATGGATCTTAGGCCTCAGGCTGCAAATGTTCATATGCACCAACCTCAGACGCTTGGCTCCATCCCAGGCCTTATCTAAGGGGGAGGAAAATTGATACATTAGGCGTCCCTGGGCCTGGGTTTGGTTGGATGTCCCCCGCCAGTAGCAACAGCACTGCTAGCAAGCGCCGAAGAGTGAGGGTTAGGGGTGGTAAAGCCGGTAAAGTCGGACAGGGGGTTAAGCTCCTAATGAGGAGGAGGGATCTGTAGAGGATTCCTTTCCTACAGAATTCATGCGCCACTAGGAGTAAGATGTTGCACCTAAGAGAAGGACAGCTGTAGTGCCTTACCGTGTGCTTTCCCGACCCCTCACGGGCATACGGGGGGCGGTAGACACTACTAACGAGCCAGTCCGTCCATAGTAGAGCCAGAATATATATTGATGCCAGGAAGATGCCCTTGTTCAAGTTCCCAGGATTCATCTTGCAACTTTTCTGGGTTCCTTGCTTGGATCTCAGGTGCCTGGCCTAGTAGGTTGTGGAAACTGGTTCTGGCGGCTGATCCCTGCGGTTGCACTCGTATGCAGCACGTCTCAAGCGGATACCAGAGCAGGTTCAGGCCACCAGCCTGGTTATGTTAGACAAACGCGGCTCACTACCTTTACGTTCAAGGTTCCCTGTCTGATCTGCTATTAGTTAACACGATTAACACTAGTGGGGAAACATCAAAATCAGGCCAACAAGCAGGGGTACAATTAGCATTTCCCAGTGAGGCAATAAAGATACAAGGTTCCCTGTCTAACTCTGGAATTGAAGGCTAGTTATCAACTGTTGTGCAAGGAACCTTCTAACTAGAACTTAACTATCAGCAGGAGTTGGTAAGATTTAAAACTATGCAATCACAGTTCCTTTTTTTTTTAAGCAGCAAATCAGTAGGCTAACAGTTAAAACTATGCAATCACAGTTCCTTTTTAAGCAGCAGATCAGCAGGCTAACAGTGATTAGGCCCTGTAGCTATGTAGCTGTAGGAGACAGAAGATTCAGAGACTAGCTAGGTAGCAGCAGGAGTCATTAGAATCTGAGTCAGGGCAGTAATGTCCAGAGTGGTATGCTACTTCGCAGTGAGGCTATCCGTTCTGTGGTTGAAAGTTCTGCCCCAAGGGAGAAAGGGGCACCCTGCGGTATGTCAGGCAGCTGCAGGAGGAGAGAGAGACAGGCAGCTCTACGGCAAGTTCATGCTTCTGCAGGTCGTATCTTAGGGAGTAGCGGGCTGCGGATATCGCAGGGGAGCTCCTCCTAGGATAGTAAGCCTCAGGACCACGATTGGAGGATAGCACACAATGGGCAAGGCTTCAGCCTACTTAAGACCGCACTGCCTCAGGGCGAGTGGGCGGGAAATTTAAAACAATAAAAGAAGCGAGTGCGGACCCTTGTAGCTCTCTGCTTGCTGGAGCAGTATTTCTGGTAAAACAGCAGGCAGATGGTCCGAGGGAGGTCCGCCTGGCTAGTGGAGCTGCCGGCGCCTCGAGCCCGGGATTAGTTAAGTGGGTTTTGGGCTCGGGGGACCGGTTGAGCAAGTAGCCCTCCCGTCCCAATCCGTTCCATAGTAGCATGCTGAAGTAGTGTAGCAGCCTTTTAAATTCACAGCTGCATCACCAATGACCCTTTCAGCCAATCGCTCCGGTCCTTCGCCGAATGCTGGTACCAAACTTTAAATAAAAGAAGCGAGTGCGGACCTTTGTAGCTCTCCGCTTGCTGGAGCAGTATTTCTGGTAAAACAGCAGGCAGATGGTCGAGGAGGTCTGCCTGGCTAGTGGAGCTGCCGGCGCCTCAACCCAGGATTCAGTCGTGGGTTTGGGCTTTGAGGGGACCGGTTGAGCAAGTCGCCCTCCGCCCCAATCCGTTCCGTGGTATGCGGCTGTGCGAGTATAGCAACCTCTAAATTCTACAGCTGCATCACCGACGACCTTTCAGCTAATCGCCCGTCCTTCGCTGAATGCTGGCGGCAAACTTTAAACAAAAGAAGCGAGTGCAGACCCTTGTAGCTTTCCGCTTGCTGGAGCAGTATTTCTGGTAAAACAGCAGGCAGATGGTCCAAGGAGAGTCCGCCCTGGAGGAGCTGCCGTCGCCCTCGACCAGGATTGATTCATGGGTTTTGGGCTCGAGGGGACCGGTTGAGCAAGTCACCCTCCGCCCCAGTCCGTTCCGTAGTAGACTTGATAGACAAATGGCCTTCTTCTGCTGGCTTCTTCATATGTTCAGATGTAGAGCTGATTGTATTGAGAATTATGAGCTGTTCAGTCTAAAATGGTGTTCTGCATGGCTGAGAAGAAAAAATTACTCACCATAGTAATCTTGTTTCTTCAAAAGGATCACTCATGATGATTATCACCAATGACCTGAAATCATCCAAGCAGAACACTAAAGCAGTAGGTAAGGCTAGGGGAATGTTGGGGTGTATTAGTAGGGGAATCACAAGTTGGAAAAGGGAGGTAATAATCCCTCTTTACAAGACACTGGTTAGGCCCCATCTGGAGTACTGCATGCAGTACTGGAGGCCACACTTTCACAAGGACATTAACCAAATTGAGGCAGTCCAGAGGGCAACCAAAATGGTGCAGGGACTGCATCAGAAAACATACGAGGACAGATTAAGGGAGCTCAATATGTATACCCTACAGCAAAGGAGGGAGAGAGGTGATATGATCGAAACATTCAAACACCTTAAGGGCATTAACAATATGAAAGAGTCGAACATGTTTCAATATGAAACTGGAATGGGCCAACTAACATATGAGGAAAGACTGAAACAACTAAATTTGTATAGTATGGAATACAGATCAATACGTGGTGATCTCTGTCTGCTTTATAAAGCAACTAGGGATGAATATTTGTTTGATACCTTGCATTTGAAATGGAACACTACTACAGTCCAAACTCGCTGGCATAATTTAAAATTACTTTTATTTACTAACCGAACTAATAAAAGAAATCAATTCTATACCCAGCGAATTGTTCCAATATGGAATTCACTTCCTTTGGAGGTTGTAAACTGAGTAAATCTGACACAATTTAAATCTAAATTAGATATATATATATATATATATATATATATATGAATGAACGATTTTAAATTTGTAACCCACCTAGCTTAGGTGGCATGATCCTAATAGGCTTGTCCCTTGATCGTGTAAAACACCTATGAACCTATAAGAAAAATAGTAGGACAAGAGGACACAGCATGAGATTAGAGGGGGGCCGATTAAGGGGTAATGTGAGGAAGTTATTTTTCACAGAAAGGGTGGTGCATGTATGGAACAGCCTACCTCAGGAAGTGGTGGATATGAATACAGTGCAGGGCTTCAAACAGGCATGGGATATGCATAAAGGAGCAATATGGATGAGTATGAATGCATAGGCCATTGACAGAGCAAAGGCCAATAGCACATTTATAAGATAGAAAAAGAAATGGGCAGACTGGATGGGCCTTGCGGTCCTTATCTGCTGTCAACTTCTATGTTTCTATTAAACTGATGCAGTCAGCCTCCTGTGTTGGACTGCCCAGAGAGATGGAATTATATGCAAATGATGGAACTCTCAATTGTCTCATGCCAATTTCAAACTGCTGCCTTAGCAACTGCTGCACTCTGAGTGCTTCAGATTCTTACGTAGCCTAAAGCGGGTACAAGACCCACTAGCTAGAATAATATTTATATAAAATAATTTTTTGCCCTCCCATGTCAAAAACATATCCCAAGAAGTAAACCTAAAAAACTTGAGACCACAAGGGAACCAACTGGTTAATAAAAGGTGAGTCTCTAACCTGACCTATATGGAAAGAAAAAAAAAATAAATAAACATCCTAAAACAGGGATGCAGAACAACTTTCATAGGTTTTAGTAGGCGAGGCAGGGTGGTGCTTTAATCATAATGAGTGATCCCTTTGAAGAAACAAGATTACTATGGTGAGTAATTTTTTTCGTCTAACCCCAGGAATCACTCATTATGATTAAACTGATGCAGACTACCAAGCAGTACCTTTGGAGGTTGGGCAGAAAACCTATTCAGGAAACAGGTTCTGCAGCACTGCTGTACCAAACCTGGCATCACTTCTTGATTGTAGATCCAGGCTGTAATGCTTTGTGAAGGTGTGTACTGTTTTCCATGTAGCTGCTTTGCAGAATTTCAATAGTGGAATGTCTCTTGAAGCTGCCACTGAAGCAGCTGTGCCCCTGGCGGAATGTGATCTCAGACCCAGGGGAGCCTGCTTACCCACTTTACTATAACAAAATTGTATACATGCCACTATCCAGTGAGCAATTGTACGTTTTGTGGCAGGTCTGCCCTTACCTACGTCTCCATAGGTAAGAAAGAGCTGTGTCTGACCTGGTCTGTAAGATTTAGTTCTGTCAATATAGTGGCTAAGTGCACTTTTGACATCAAGGGAGTGAAGCCTCTTTTCTGGAGAACTGGAGTTCTCTATTAAAAAAGGCAGGTAAAGTAATGGACTGATTTAAATGGAAATCAGACATCACTTTAGGAAGGAATTTTCTATTGGTCCTGAGAACCACTTGATCCCTGTGAAATAAGATGTAGTCTGCATCCATGCACAGGGCCTGTAACTCACTGATTCGTCTGGCTGAAGAAACAGCAAACAGAAACACAGTTTTCCAAGTGATATATTTCAAATATGCTGTTGCCATTGGCTCAGATGGGGCATCCATGAGCTTGCCAATGCAGATATTAAAATTCCAGGCCAAAACTGGTTCCCTCAAAGGAGGGTACAAGAAGTTAAGGCCTTTAAAATACTTCATGAAGACTGGATGAGAGGCCATGGATCTCTCTTTACCAGCTGACAAATAAGCTGAAACTGAAGCCAAATGGACCTTTAGTGTCAAAGGCTTCAGACCTAAAGAATGTAAATGTGTTAGGTAATCCAGGAGAATAGCTAGGTCAGCCCTGGATGGGTTAACACCGTTACCTGTATACCATATGGAAAACCCTCTTCCACTTAGCAGAGTATATCTTTTTAGTGACAGGTTTCCTGGAACCCCTAAGTACTAACAGCATCTGTTCTGACAGTTTAAGATTAGCATGCTCTTAAGTCCTCAAGAGCCAAGCCTTGAGCCTTACTGATTCGAGTTTGGGGTACTGTATCCTACCCTGAGAGGATGTCAAAAGGTTATGCCTCCTGGGCAGATGAATTGGATACTACTGATAGAACCAATAGAAGTGAATACCAGTGTTGCCTCACCCAATCTGGTGCCACCAGTATCATTTTTGCCACTACGCACCTCTATTTCAGCAGAGACCTGAATACCAGTGGAAAAGGAGGGAAAGCATACAGGAACTTCCCCGTCCAATCCGTTGCCAACACATCTGGGGTAGTGTGCCCCTGACAGAAGGCCTACAACAGTATCCTGGTAACTGGTGATTTTCTACAGAGGTGAAGAGATCTATCTCTGGAGTGCCCCATCGTCTGAAAATCGAACTAAGTATTTGAGGATTCAGGCACCACTCGTGGTGGTCCTGACTTATCCTGCTGAGGGAGTCTGCCAGCACACTGTCCTTTCCTGGAAGATGTATGGCTGATAGGGATACCTTCATGGAGTATGCCAGGAACCACAGTCTCATTGCTTCTGTGCACAGTGGGGCTGACTTGCTTCCTCCCTGTTTGTTGATGTAATACATAGTATTGATGTTGTCTGTTCTGCCCTGCACCATTTTGTTTTGAAGATGTGGACTAAATGCCTGCAGGGCTAGGTACACTGCTCTGAGCTCCTGCAGATTTATGTGCAACAGGGATTCTTGAGGAGACCATGTGCCACTTGCTGTATAATTCAACATGTGTGCTCCCCAACCTAGAAGGGATGCATCTGTTGTAAGAACTAAGGAAGGTTCTTCCTTTGTGAAAGGCAGACCTACCCAAAGGTTGTACTTGTCCAGCCACCACCGCAGTGCCTGTAGCAGGCTGTGGGTGACTGGGATCAGTTTCGACAGAGGATCTGTCCTTTGCGACCAATATTGTCTCAGGTGGAACTGGATGTCTCTCATTTGGAATCTGGAACCTAGTACCACTGTGGTGGCAGCTGCCACATGGCCCAGGAGCCTGAGGAACTCTCTGGCTGGTTTGGGTTTCCTTGGCACAAATGAGCTTGCAACCTGCAGAATGCTGTTTACCCTGTCCTATGGCAGAAAAGCTCTGCCCAGACTGGTGTTTAGTTCTGCACCGATGAATCTGAATACCTGAACCTGTGTTTGCTGAGACTTCTGCTCGTTTATGAGGAAACTCAGGGATTCCAGAGTAGACTTTGTTAGTGTTAAGGCCTGCTCTGCAAGTTGTAGAGATAGACCCACTACTAACCAGTTGTCCAGGTAGGGAAAGACTAACACACCTTGTTTTCTCAGAAACTCCACTACCACGGCCAAACACTTTGTGAAAGCCCTTGGGGCAGAAGTCAGACCAAAAGGAAGGGCTGCAAACTGATAATGGCCTGAGGGCAATCTGAATCTCAGGTACTTTCTGTGAGAAGGTCTTATGGGGATATAAAAATAAGTATTCTTTAAATCTAGGGAAGCTAGCCAGTCTTCCTTTTGTAAAGTGGGAATGATTAGCGCAAGAGTGACCATTCTGAATTTTGGTTTCAGAATGTGTCTGTTTAGAAGTCTTAAATCCAGGATAGGTCACCAATCCCAATTTTTTCTTTCTTGTAAGAAAGTATCTGGAGTAGAAGCCTTTGCTCCTCTGGCTTAGAGGCACTGGCTCCACTGCCTTGATTGCTGGCAGATGTTTTACTTCTGCTTCCAGTAAGATTCTGTCTGCAGATGTGACTGGTGCAAATCTTCTTGCTCTCAGCTTGGGCAGAGATTTGAAGCTGAGTGCCAGACCCTGGCTCACTACTTCCAGGACCCACTTGTCTGTGGTGATGGTATACCAGTCCTGGAGGTAATGAGCCAGTCTGCCACCCACTGGTGGATTTAAGACAGGGGATGCGACCTGTACTAGCCCATCAGGGGTTCTGAGGAGGCTGTGCTTGAATAACAGAGGAGGGAAAAGCTCTCCTCATTGCTCTCCTGCCCCTTCCTCGAAAATACCCTCTAGGCTGCTGTTGCAGTCGAGAGGCCTGAGCCTGGAAAAATGTCTGGGATAGCATCCCCTACCCCTGCCTCCCCTAGGTTGGGCCCAATAGGATATGGAAGGCCTATCCTTAGAATTACTTCTATAGGTGACCTTGTATTTTTCTACCTTCTTCATATAGGCCTCTGTTTTGTCACCAAACAGCAAATTTTTCTCAAATGGAAAGTCCATAGCCTTGGCCTGGGTGTCCAAGGTCAGGTTTGTGGCCCTGAGCCAGGCAAATCTCCTAAGGGAGACAGACAGTGCCATTAACCTGGCTGCAGAATCGTTAGTGTCCACAGCCATGTGGAACTGGTATTTTGTGGCATCTAAAGCAGCTCTTGCTGTATCCTGTAGGTCTACTGCCACCTCACCTCACACCCTGTTAGTCAGGGCTAACATTGCGTTCCAGAGTGCCTTCTGGTATTGCACTGCATAAGCCATATAATTGGCCTAAGTACGAGCGAGGCAGCCATATACCCTTTTTTCCCCCATTGCATCCATCTTCCAGGAATCCTTGTCAGAAGGATGGACAGCCAAGGGAATTCTGGCTTTGTCGCAGGCAGCAGCCTGCACAACTCCTTCAGGGTCAGGGTGGCCAAATAGAAAATCAGCTGTTGTCCTATCAAGCTGATATTTCTTATCAGCTTTTTTGTCAACTCCTGGGATAGAATTAGGAGTTTGGAATATTTGTAACGCTGCCTTTTTCAAGGACTTATGCATAGGCAGTAGTAAGCATTTTGTGGGGGTTAGCCCCATCATATCCAAAAATTCTGCTTCCCCTATATCCTCCTCTGTCTCCTGCAGTGGGAGGTTGAGCGTTTCCACCATGCTTTTAACAAAAGCATAATGTGAGGTATAATCCTCGGGACCCCGGGGTGGGGGCGAACTCCTGTTCTGGAGAAACCTCTGGGTCTCTCGGTTCCTCCTCAAAATCATCATCCTCCTCCTCAGGAAAGGATGCCTGGGGTTCCTAAGAAGCTGGAACTGGCACAGGAACCAGGGTAGTCGGTACTGGAACTGGTACTGCAGCTTGCAGTGCTTGCAAGACCTGTAGGGTATTGGCAATGTCCCCAGTCGAGAACATACCAGTTTTGTCAGCTAGGAGCTTCTTAGCCTTCTCGGCCGGAGGTGCAGCAATATGCGTTTCCTTATATTTTTTCTTAAGTGGAACAGGTTCAGTTCCTGAGCCCACTGTCCTTTTTGACTTACCCTGCTCAACTTTATCTGATCCTTTATCGGGATCCGTAGTTTTACCTCCATCCTTTCTTGTGCCAGAGGTGGAGGAGCCACCTTCACCAGTATTAGTAGAAGCAGAGGCCATTTCTTCCAAAATGTTTGACCTTTTCTTGAGAGTTTTAGGACAAAATGTTTTACAAATATCACAATTTGCAAAAATATGGCTAGCTCCCAGACAAAAAAAACAAACACACAACAAATGTCTGTCTGCTTTAGCTATGATGTGACCATAAGACTCAGACAATTTGAAACCATTGGGTCCTGTGCATTTTGTATTCTTAACAACAGGAGCCTCTGACACTGAGCAGGAATCGCTAAAGAAAATATATATAATTATTGGTTCCTTAGAACCGAATATTTCAAATATAAATAACCACTAACGGTTCCGGGAACTGTGCGCAACTCGGTTCCTGACAAAAAAGGGAACCGAGAAACCAACAAATTTAAATAAAATTTAAACAAGTATATGTAGTTAAGGAACCGACTGCAATAACTAACAAGTATAGCAAAATTGAGTTAAAAACCTCACTAGAAATATCGGACCCCTTAGTTCCAAGGAACCGTGAAGGAATCGCTAATCACACAAAATATTCAAACAAATTACAAAATAAACTAAAAACTAAGGCAGCAATCTGAAATAAATACTAAAACACTACTTATCAACCAGATAAACAGATTTTGAAGAGGTTGAAGGAGAGCTCTCCGGGTCGTCTTTACTAGGCAGGTGGGGTAAAGAATCTGAAGCACACAGAGTGCAGCAGTTGCTAGGGCAGCAGTTTGAAATTGGCATGAGCCAATTGAGAGTTCCATCACTTGCATATAATTGCATCTCTCCGGGCAGCCCAACACAGGAGGCTGACTGCAACAGTTGAATCATAATGAGTGATTCCTGGGGTTAGAACAGTTGTTCTGACTGGAGGAGTCTGGCCCTCCCCCACTCGAGCATATACCCGCACCCTTTTTTTATTTTACTGTTTATGTCTCCTTCTCACTCCCTCGGCTCAGGTCTTCCTCGAGAGCACATGAAGTCATCCCCCTATGGCACACACCCTAGCTGGCAAGCCTCCTTCGACCATGTAGCCTCGGTTATACCCCCCCCCCGGGTGGGGACGGGGCGGGCCCCAACGCCCCGACACAGCAGTAACATCGGTTGGGAGGATGCCAGGTGGGCGGATGCACATCAGGGGCAAGCTCCGGTGCTCCGTCTCCGTCGGAGCCGAGAGGCATTTTCTCCATTTCCTCTGGGGAGTGGCTGGTGCCCTGACGTCAAGGCGTATCACACGTCTGCCACTCCCCCACTCCTCTCTCTACTCCTCAGTGCCTGCTGTATCACCAGCCTCTGCCAGAGATCAGCAGAGCACTGAACCGGGACCCCTGTCCCTCCCCGGGAGAGGAGAGCTGTCCTCTGGATGCTCAATCCTCTCCTTCTCCCTCCCCCTCCTCTGCCGACCCCCAGCCACCTGGGCTCGTTCCTGAACCTGGGTCTCCGGCGTGGCACGAGATGTGGCATCCAGCGTCTCAACCCTCAGTGCCACCGGGACGGCCTAGACCCGCACCCTTAATGAATAAAAATCAACTGTCCGCATTCCTCTGAATCCTTACACCCTTCTCACTATGCAGTAAGGATCCCAGAAAGGAAAAAAACACTACTTCATCAACGCTACCTCTCAAACATCCAATCCCTAAAACCCAGAACTGTGTGCAGAACAAAAAAATACCTCTGCATCCTTCTCCCCTCCCTCACTCCCCATCCATTCATGAATCCTGAAAAACAAAAACAACCCATACTATACCTCTGCATCTCCCACTCCACGAATAGTTTTAAATCACTTGGAGGAAAGGCAATCATTCCCCACCCCTCTGCATCTTTCACACCTACTCATCCCCTCTCTTTCTCGGCCCACTTTGTGACCCTACCATAGATACTCTGTGAAGATGACAACCTTTTAGGTTAACTTATTGGTAGCAGCAATCAAATGCAATGCAAGTTCTGCAAGTCCTTGACCCCTGAATATGTTAGAATGTATCCCGATTTTGGACGCATACCTGCTGTATTTGGTTGTGTTTGCTGGCAACTGAATGTTGAATAAGTTGGATTTGTGGGTTTTTTGTTTTTTTTTTACACACACACACATATACATATCGGAGACATATGCATTCATTTTCAAACAGATATTCTAGCACATGCACAAAACTGTAATCTTCAGAGTGTATGATTGCTTGGATTTATAGTGTTTTATGCAGGGAATATAAAGGGGGCGGCGATTGGTGGGTGGGAGGGGGTGCCTCTAGACACCAGGGAATAAAATGAAAGTTAATGGGGGGCAGCGATCGGCGGGTGGGGGGGTGTCACTAGACACCAGGCATGGCAATGAAGTGTAGGAAGAGGGGCAACCAAACACAAGGGAAACAGCAGCTTACAAGTCACACTGCAGCCAGCAGCAAGAGTCCCAGCTCTGGCTGCAGAAGTCAAGAAATCCCCACTGTTCTCATACAGACAACGAAGGGGGAAGCGCGCCTCTCGCTAAACTGGGCACCCAGGATTTTGTGTGACCAGAAAAGGTATTTGTGGACATCAAGTTAAAAAACAAACATCAGAATCTAGCTAAATGGGTCCCATTTAGCTAGGTTCTGATGTTAGTTTTTTTAAATTCAAGTATTTTTATGTATTTTCTACCTATCCTAGTTCGTGGAAAAAAATTAACAAGATGGCGGCTAGCATGGCACAAAAAGTGTTTGGTGCTGTTCCAAACAAGTGGCGCTAAAGCAAAAATGTGCATTTGTGACATCAAATTTTTACTTTTGCCACAGAACGTTATCTCAAAAACCCTACTGCGCACATGCAAGTCAGAAACCACTAACATTTAAAGCCTTATAACTCTGGAATCCTTTAATATTTTATCACCAGACCTCTCAAAGGCACTACCTAAATGATGACCTAAAGGTGGGCAAGCAATGTGAGAGGGCAGCAAGGAGGGCTGGGGGAATACTGGGATGCATAGGGAGAGGCATCACCAGTAGAAAACAGGAAGTTATTATCCCTCTGTACAGACAGCTGGTGAGACCCCATCTGGAGTACTGTGTGCAGTTCTGGAGACCCAATCTCCGCAAAGACACAGACAGGATGGAAGCTGTCCAGAGGAGGGCAACTAAAATGGTGCAGGGTCTGCACTGGAAGACATATGAAGAGAGACAAAAGGAGCTTAATATGTATAGCCTCGAGGAAAGGAGGGAGAGGGGGACATGACAGAAACGCTCAAGTACCTCAAGGGAATCAACAAAGTCCAAGAGGTAGCATCCTTCAAAAAGAGGTGTGCAAGAACAAGAGGCACAATTTGAAGATAGAGGCGGCTCAGAGGTAATTTAGAGTATTTTTTCACAGAGAGGGTTGTGGATGCATGGGACGGCCTTCCGGAGGAGGTTGTGGAGTCAAAATCAGTGGTGGAATTCCAGCATGCATGGGACAGTCATAAGGCCATTCTAGGGGTTGGGGGTAGGAAGAAGTAGGCTGCTGGTTAACTAGGATCTGCAGCTTATCCAGTAGGTAGGGAAACGGGCAGACTGGGTGGGCCAAGCGGTCCTTATCTGCCGTCAAATTCTATGTTTCTATGCTACCTTGGAACATGACAAATGTGCCCTGCAAGTTTGGGATACAAATTCCACTCCATGTAGGCTGCAGGTGAGAGGAAAAAAAATCCCATGTCCCTCAAAAATTGACACATGCAGATCTCAGAAATCGCATAAGCTGCTGTCACAAAAACTTCCACACAAGACCTTGCCTCCTAGACAACGCATACAAAATGTTAGCTCATTTTGTCAAAGGGAGCTAAAGATATTAATGTGCATATGTGAGGTTTAACATTAAACAGGCTACTCAACCCTAACTATAGGGACACTACTGCACCCCTATAATATAAGGCATGCCTTTGCTTAAGTTTTATCTTTCAGGTGAGCTGAATCTTATTTTTAAGACTTTCACACCAGATAGCATCAAGCTGTTTTTGTACAGACGCTTCTCCCAGTTTTACTTTATTTTCCACAGGGATGGTAGGCCAAACTGGGATATCAACACACTGAAATGCAGAGACATAAGCCTCCAGGGGCCCCAACACCATTTTCATATTCACCCCTGCCCAGCACCCCCATCAAGCAGAGGAATGCTCCTCACCCACCCAGACCCTACAAAGCAGCTCAACTCTGCAGCCACTAGCAGCCTCTACGTTGCCTTGGGCAGGGCTGCAGCTCAGGTGCAACACTCCTCATACCAAGGAGGAGAGCATCCAGTGGGATGGTTGATCTTTCTCTTGTTGGCTTGCAGTGGTATTCCAGGCTTAAGCACAATCGCAGATCATCGGCAGAGCACGTGGCTCTCCAATGATTGTGCTACATCAGTCATGCTCATGCTTGCTGTTCTTATTACACTTACGTTGTTTAAAGGTATTGAAGACATTGATAAGTGTGAAGTGGTCTCCGTCAGAATGGAGGAGGACTCTTCTATGTGTGGCTGCTGCTTCTTCTGAACGTGGGGGAGGAGCTACAAAACAGGGTGGAGCTAGAAACAGAAAAGAAAGGCTTGACAGCTAATTGGCAAACATTAAGTGAAGTTATTCTAAAAATGCATAACAGAGCTATAAGTACAGTGTAGTATACTCAGTTCTAACTATGGAGGAAGTGGTCAAGTAATAAAGTATGATACCTGACAGCATGGCTACAAGAGTAAGCATCTCATCGACACAGTCAAACTAGCAAGATGCAATGAGAGCCTTGGCAAGCTGTGGATCCACAGGGAACTCTGACATTATGATTCCAACTTCTGAGAGATTCCCATCATCATCCAGAGCAGCAAGATAATCCAGGTCTTCCAGGGCCTGCATAAGGGCTTCCGGAGCTGCCAAGTACAAACACAACAGCTTCAATTGTCAGACAAGGTCACTGCGGGAATGTTCCATAACCATACTGTGCATGCACCCAAGTCAACAAACATTAATGTTAATGAAATGACACACACAAATTCATAAAATGCTCCATATTTTTACTTTCAGCTGTATAGCAATGTTAATTAATTCAAGACTATGCCTGTTATTTAAAGTACTTTAAATTTGACTGTATAATGTGTATGTAAGTTGTGAAACTGGAAAATTTTGTAACGGATAAGTGGAACACCATTGGAAATGAATGCCTGCTCAGTTGTCCTTGCCTTTCATTTATACAATAAATTGTACAACAAAAACAGAATACTTGGTGTTGATGTAGGAATGGCCCCATGATCTGCGAAAGCGAGCACACTTTAGATTAGTCACACACTTTCTTACCATGTCCAAGGCCATTCTTTGGCACCTGTAATCTCCCAAGCCCCCCTCCACCATAAGAATTCCAGTCAAATCAATTTGACACTTTGAAATATAACTTTTTTTCATTTACTGTATTTCTATTATTGTGTCTTGTTGAAACGGCACACATGTGGCACCACTGGTCTAGCTATATACCCAAATTGTCTTTGTAATGCCACCAGGTTACCCCCTCAAGGTAAGCCTCAGCTAATCAGACACAGAAGAGCTGAACCGGTAAAGGGCCACACCAAGTATTAATCTTGCAAAGGGGCACCCTTTCTAACGCATAAGAAAAAATACCATAATAATCTTGTTTCTTCCAAGGTATTCTTCAATATTCATAACTCTTTGCAGTCAGCCTTTAAAGTAGAACTGCCCGGTGATAGAACATTATGCTAATGATAGAACCCATCACTGGCTCATGCCACTTATTTAAATGTTGCCCTTATCCACTGCTGCATTCTAGTAATGCCTCAGATTTCATGGAGAGCCTGCAAGGAAAGGCCCATCCAAAAATATATCTATTAACAATTAAAACTAACCTACATTAACAGAAAACAACCCTTCTGAATGTCAGAGTACCTGAGGAAGGTAACAATGCCCAATGGGGCACAAAAACAAAGTATGCCAGTGTGTGGCACCCTTTCAGATTGTTATTCAGCTTGGGACGCAGAGGCCACTGGTTCTAGAAGGGGAGACAGGGTGGGACAGTAATTTTTTCTTCTAACCCCAGGAATTCTTCAATATTCCTAACTCTTTGCAGAATAAGAAGCAGTGTCTTTGGAGGTAAGCCGGAACCTACTTTGGGAACAGGCTCTTCAGCACTGCTGTGCCAAATGTGGCATCATTCCCAGATAGGGTGTCCAGGCTATAATGCTTTGTAAAGGTGTGTACTGTCCCCCAGGTAGCGGTTTTGCAGATCTCCAACAATGAGACATCTCTGGCAGCTACCAAAGTAGCAGCAGTGCCTCTTGTGGAATGGGCCCTTAGTCCTACTGGGGGCTCCTTTCTAGCTTTCGAATAATAGAACTGGATGCATTGGACTATCCAACGAGAAATGGTTCTTTTAGATGCTGGATTTCCTTTACCCACATCCCCAAAGGTCAGGAACATCTGCTGTCCATCCTGCCTATGATCCTTGGTGAGAGTCATATCGTAGCTCAAACCTCTCTTACCATCGAGATTATGGAGTCTTCGTTCATCTGAGCTAGAGTGTTCAGTGAAAAAGACTGGTAGAGTAATGGACTGATTCAAGTGGAAATCAGAAACCACTTTAGGAAGGAATTTCCTATTGGTTCTAAGCTCTACCTTGTCTCTATGGAATGATATGTAGTTCTATTCAATGCACAAGGACTGAAGCTCACTTAATCCTTCTAGCTGAAGCGACTGCCACCAGGAACACTGTGTTCCAGGTGACATATTTCAAGTGAGCTGATGCTATTGGCAATGCACACATGTCCCACGCTGGCACTGGTCCCCTGTGAGGGGGTGCAGGTGGGCTAGACCTTTGAAGAACTTTTTGAAAATAGGGTTGGATGCCACAGAGATACCCTTCCCAGCTGAGATGTAAGCAGTTACTGAAGCCAGATGTACCTTCAAAATAGTGGGCTGCAAGCCCAAGGAATGCAAATGGGTAAGATAGTCCAGGAAGGCTGGAATTCCTGCCTGTGTAGGTATCACATCACTGGTAGAACACCAAATAGAAAATCTCTTCCACTTAGAAGCATAGGTTTTCTTAGTAGAGGGCTTCCTGTAACCCCTTAAGACATTCAGGACACTTTCTGAGAGATGCAAGCCTGCATACTCTTAAGTCCTCAACAGCCATGCCTTGAGTCTGAGGTTCAGGTAAAGGATCCTCCCCGGTTGGAGGGTAACAGGTTGTGCCTTTGAGGGAGGTGCATTGGTTTTGTCAAAGACATGGAGAGCAGCAGGGTATACCATGGCTGCCTGGCCCAATCTGGTGCTATCATTGATGCTGGCTGGAATCTGAGTTTTATCAGAACTCTGAAGATCAGTGGAAAAAGAGGGAAGGCATACAATTGCCTCCATGACCAATCCAGGGTCAGAGCATCCAAGGGTATTGTACCCCTGACTGGTGGTCTGCAACAGTACTGTGGCAGGTGGTGGTGGTTCTCGTGGGACACAAAGAGGTCTATATCTGAGATGTCCCACCTTCTGAACACTACCTCCAACACCTGCCTGTTGAGGGCCCACTCGTGATGGCCCTAGCTGATCCAACTCAGGGTGTTGTCCTTCCCTGGAAGATGAATAGCCCGCGATGAGGCTTGAATTGAGTAAGCCAGGCTCCACACTTTCATTGCCTCTGTGCACAGGTGGTTTGACCTTGTCCCTCCTTGTTTATTTATGTAGTACACTGTTGTGGTATTGTCTGTTCTGATCTGTACCACCTTGCCCTGCACCACGGGTGCAAAGGTTTGCAAGGCCAGCAATACTGCTCTGAGCTCCAGTAGGTTTATGTGCTGGAGTGACTCTGCACTTGACCAAGCACCTTGGATGGTGTGATCCCCCAGATGAGCACCCCACCCTAGTAGTGACGCATGTGTTGTGAGAATCACTGATGGGGGCTCTTGCGGGAAAGGGACTCCTTCCCTCAAACTGTCCCTTACCATCCACCACTCTAGAGCTTGCAGTAATGTTCTTGTTACTGAAACCAACTTGGAGAGTGATTCTCTTCTTTGGCAGCAATGTGCCCTGAGGTGAAACTGTATGTCTTTCATTTGGAATCTGGAGACCAGGACTGTGCCTGCGGCAGCCGCCGTAAGGCCCAGGAACTGCCTTGCAGTTTTTGGCTCGTTTAGCCTGAATGAGCCAGCGATTTGTAGGATGTTTCTTACTGTGTCCTGAGTAAGGTAAGCCTTCCCTTTCAGTGTATTCAACTCTGCTCCTATAAAGGTTAACACTTGGACTGGTACCAGGACAGATTTCTTGATGTTTATTAGAAACCCTAGGGACTGCAAGAGTTCCCAGGTTACCTGCAGGTGATCCTTTACCTGTTGTGGAGAATCTCCCACTATCGACCAATCGTCCAGGCAGGGAAGCACTGTGACTACTGACCTTTTGAGGTGAGCCACCACCACTATCAGGCACTTTGTGAACACTCCTGGAGCTGAAGTAAGGCCAAAAGGTAGTGTTGAAAACTGGTTGAGAACCCCTCGCCTGATGGAAGTCTGAACCTGAGGTATTTTCTGTGGGACTCTCTTATGGGGATGTGGAAGTAAGCATCCTTTAGATCTAAGGATGTCAGCCAGTCTCCTTTCTGGAAAGTTGGCAAAATTACAGCCATAGTTGTCATTTTGAACTTTGGTTTTGTCAGGTGCCGGTTTAGTAGACTTAGATCCAAAATAGGCTGCAACTCTCCATTTTTCTTTGTGGTGAGGAAGTATCTTGAATAAAAACCCTTTTGCTTTTCTGTGGAGGAATAGTTTCACTGCCCTTGACAGCAGCAGGTTTTGTACCTCCTTTTCTAGCAGCTTCCTTTCTGCATTGGAAGCTGGTTTGAATACTCTTGTTCTTAGAGACAGAAGGGATTTGAAACTGAGGGACAAACCCTGACTCTACCTCCAGGACCAAGTTGTCTGTGGTGATGTTTTTCCAAGCCTGGAAGTAGTGAGCCAGTCTGCCCCCTATTGGAACTTGAGGGGTGACCTTGGCAACTAAGTCAGGGATTCTACTTGGGTTGGGGCTGGGCCTGTCTAGCCTGAGATCCACGCCTACACCCTCTTCTGCCCCTAACCCTGAAGTACCCAGTCTGCTGATGGTACTGCTGGTACCGAGGAACAGCCTGAGCCTGATAAAAAGGCCTGCTATAAGTATCCCTAACCTTGCATCCCCTTCCGTAGGGTCTGGTGGAAGGTGAGGATTTCTCTTTGGCCGAATTACTCTTATAGGTGGCCTTGTACTCATCCACCTTTTTCATGTAGGTCTCTGTTTTATAGCCAAACTGGGAACTGTTTTTGACAGGAAAATCCACAGCCTTTGCCTGGGTATCCTGTGTGAGGTTGGTAACCCTGAGCCATGCAAACCTCCTGAATGCTACCGAGAGGGCCATACACCTGGCGGCAGTGTCGTTGGCATCTGCTGCCATTTGGAACTGATATTTAGCAGCCTCTAGCCCAAACCTGGCAGTCTCAGCCTGGTCAGCTTAAAGACCAGAGGGAGCCTTATCAGCCATTGCTAATACTGATTGCCACAGTGACTTCTGGTACTGTGCAGCATAGGCTTGATAACTGGCCTGTCTAATAGCCAGGGAACCTGACAGGTAGCCCTTTTTGGCCATGCTGTCAATCTTCTGGAATCTTTTTCAGGAGGATGAGATGCCAAAGGCACCCTTGCCCTATCACAGGCTGTTGTCTGCATGACACCTTGGTGGTCAGGGTGAGAAAATACAAACTTAGCCCCTTCTCTGTCCATTTGATACTTCCTGTCACCCTTCTTGTCCAGGGGTGGCACAGTATTGGGTGCCTGCAGTATTTTCAAAATGTATTTTTTGAAAAATGCATTTATGGGGAGGAAAAGCATTTTGGTTGGGGTAAGTCTCAAAAGTTCGAGGTATTCAATCTCCTCTTCATCCTCTACCACTTCATTAGTGGCAATATTGAGGGCATCCACCATTTTCCTCACAAATGAAAAGTGTGAGGAAAAATTCTCAGTATTTCTAGGTGGTGACCCAAATTCCTGATCCAGGGTTACATCAGGTTCTATGGGTTCCCCCATCATCTTCCCCATAATCTTCTTCCTCCTCCTACTCCATCGCCTATTGGAGAGAGGGGTAAACCGATGGTATGGGCTGGTGAACTGGAGTCTGAACCAGTACAACTCCTTGGAGAGCCTGTATTACTTTTATTGCCTGGGCAATAGCCTCAGGTGTTGGCATTTACAGAAGTAGCTTTTAGCGTTACAGACGGGGGTTCTGCGTGCTTTGTTTTCTTCAGCTTTGTTGCTGGAACCGATGTTCCAACCAGTTTACCGGTTCTTTTTCCAGTAGAAGGTTTACCCTTGCCAGGGGTATTTGCTTTGGTTCAGTGGTTTCACCCGTGGTTTTTGAAAGAATAGGCTGGTCTGAGCCTTGATCGCCCTGTCCTGACGAAGCCATCTTCTTTCTAAGTCTTTCCATATGTTTTTCAATCATCTTCTGTGGAAAAGACTTGCAAATTTCACAGTCAGCTGTGAAATGGGGTTCACTAAGCAGACCACAAACTGATTGTGGTTGTCTGCCTTGGCAAACACCTCTCCACAATGAGTGCAGTTTTTGAACCCAGGAGGCCCAGTTTTCTTCTTTGTTTTTTCTGACAATCTTAAAAAATAACCAAAAGATGAAACCACTAACTTAAAAAGTCTGTTAAACTTTTACATTTTAAATAGCAGTTACGCTTGCTTCCTGAACCAAGGAATTTTCGAAGAAAACTAGGATCCGAGGAAAACAAACTGAAAATATTGGTTCCAACAATATAAAATATATGGAAAGTTTTACTTACCCAAGTAAAATTTAATATAAAATATTTAGAAACCCTCGGTTTCCCAGCAGTTATACCGAACTGTGAGGAAATGTAAAAATAAACTTTATTCTAACTAAAATTAGCACTATTACTAAAAAGTAGAAAGTAAAGGTGACAAATAAAAAAAGTAAAAAATACTTAAGCTTTTCAAAGTAAACACTTAGGAAAGGCAGTGAGGAGAAGTATTTGAGGCATCTTGACTTGGCAGGTGGAGAATGAAATCTGAGGCGTTAACAGAACGCAGCAATTGGTGAGGGCAACATTTGAATATGGGGCACGAGTCAATGATAGCTTCTATCATTAGCTACTGTTCGATCTACAGGAAGTTCTATTTTAAAGGCTGACTGCAAAGAGTTAGGAATATTAAAGAATTCCAGGGGTTAGAAGACCACCACTGAGCACAGCATGTAAGGCTTCATACCATGGGAAACCATGGCAATGTTAATTTGGACAACAAGATGAACAGTGGATAAAACTATTACAAAAACAAAACACAGAGAATATTGTATGGTCAGCAGTGTGTATATATATTTTTTTGTTTACCTGTGGTGTGTGATACCACATACTGTAGAAATATACATTGTCGGCAGAAAAAGACCATCGATCCCTCCAGCCTGTACTCTTTTGTTACCGTACAACACCCTGTGATCTATGGCCTAGACAGGGTTTTCACCCTTGTCTCACCCTTCCCTAGTTCCCTGCTGTACTGCTACCCCCTGCATAACTGTCAAACCCATTATACTGTCCCAGCCATGCATGAACTCATTTATGGTTTCAGCTCCTACTACTTTAGCTAGTAGGCTGTTCCGTGGCTCAACCGCTCTTTCTGTGAAGTAGAATTGTCTTACATCCCTCCTGAATTTCCCTTCATGCTCCCTTGTTATTTACCTGCTATTCCTATTGAATAGCTCCTCACAGTTTACCTTGCTTATTTGTTTCAGGAACTTGAAGTTCTCTATCATGCCAACCTCTCTCATCTGGCCTCCACTCAGTACATATTTAGTGCCCTTAGCCATTCCTTATATGATCTGCAGTTGGCCTTGAATCATTTTGGTTATCATTCTCTGCCTCATCTCCAGTCTGTCTCTGTCTTTCCTCAGGTAGGCACTCCAGAACTGGGCACAGTTTTCCAGATGGGGCATCACTAGTGTTCTATACACAGGTAGTATTACCTCTTTCCTCCTTCTTTCAAAATCCCTCCTATTACTCCCCAGTATTCTGGTTGCCTTGCTGTGGGTCAAGCGGTTTTTAATGGTGTGGCACACCAAGAGTATGTTAAAAAAAAAAAAGTTTTCACTGTTACCCATTCTTTTTTTTTTTTTTTTAATTTTTCATAACAGAACTGCAGCTGGCAGGCAGAAGCGGAGCCGACTGAAAACAAAAGTACATTTTGTCTGTAGCAACTGTATTTTGCACCAGGTACTGTAAGAGTGAGGCAATTCTTGGTTATACAAAATCATGTTTAACACAGTGTGAGTAAAGGAGAAATGAGGGTTAGTCACCACTAACTGTAGTTCTAGAGTGGTACTGTATATGGTTCAAAGACATGTTTCTCGCAGTTTTCCATTAAGAGGCTGATATACCAGACCATCTTTAAGAGAAGCTTCTAGGTGTATTTATTTATTTATTTAGTTTTTGTTGACCAGGTAAGTCCCTCGGCTCTGCCCTGTGACGTCAGATCTTGGACACTGGAAGCAGAGATCTTTGTGCCACTTAACAGGGGAGGTCGGGTGGGTTGTGTAGTTGTGAACCATATAACATTCCTAGAACTATGGTTACAGGTCAGTAACCCTTATTTCTAAGGATGTAGATATGGGTCATTTACCCACACTAATGGCAGACTCCTAGCAGTTCTCCAGGAGGAAGGAGCAAGGCGTGCACTCCTATTTGGCAAACAGATTGGAGAACTGAGGCGCCAGACGCAGCACCCCGGCATGACTCAAGGTTGATGTTGTAATGGGAGATGAAAGTGAGTGTTGACTTCCAGGTCTCCTGTATGAGGACTTACCTTGAAGCAGCCACAAAGGCAGTATGCCTGGAGGAATAAGCCTTAAGCCCTATGAGAGGTGCCCTACAAGCCAACTAATAACAGAGATCAATGCAGGAGACAACCTACCTACCAGCTGTCCTCTCAGCTGCCGGTCTGCAAGGTGCGACTTCAGGGTAGGTGATAAAGAGCTGGAGAGCCTCACCCCAAACTCCAGCTGCGCACTCCCAGAAAGAGGAGGCGATCACACTACGCCAGGTCGTGGGTGATAACCGGGAAAGGCAAAGCCATGCCGTCCACCTAATGCAGATTGCTGTTCCTGCTAGCCTAGATGTCACCTCATTGGCATCATATGATGCCCTTGCTTGGTGCTCGCAAGCTCCAGGCCATGTGCGCAGAGGGCAATGGCTTGCCTGGTTGCCTCCGAATCAGACATAGATGGCAGGACTTGTCCTAGCATGGACCACAGGTGCCCATTATAGGCAGCATGATGGGCCTGATGTGCTGCAATAGAAACAGAGAAGCACGGTGAGGAAAAGATTCTCCTCCCCCAGCAGTCAAACTCTGCAGAGTCCGCATCTGGGGACTGGTCATGCCTCAGGCTTCTATGTTTGGAGCATTATGCCTGAAGAGGGGTGAGGCAGGGTTCCTGGAGATCCCTGGGGTGCACAATACCTGCGCTGGCAGTCCATTAGGGCTGGGAAGGGAAGTGATGCATGCTGCCAGGTGCGGTACGACACCTGCTTAAGGGGGGGGGGGGGCAGGCACCACCAGGTGGTCTGCACTGTGTTCGCTGAGAAAAGCATGTGTCACCCGCTCAGGACTGCATCTTGCCAACCATGAAATGTGGAGCTCGTCGACCAGCCTTGAAAGGAAATGCTGATAGGAGTTGTGGTCAGCATCCGAGGACAGGTAGATGGAGGAATCCTCTTCCTCGGGTGAGGAAGATGAGGAGCCCGACGAGTCCAAGGAGTCAGAGTCCAGCTGCTGCTGGAGTAATTGGTGAAAACCTTTTCCGTTCATGGATCTGACATATACTGGAAAATCAGCAGCTGTGGCTCTGAACTGCTCCCATCATCCCAGGATCCCAGGACCAGAGTGGCCCAGGAGAAGGAGTGGGAAAGGCAGAGGTAACGGGTCCGAATGCCTCTGGGAAAGAAGACACCCTCTGCCAGGGTTAATGGACATACAGACGATCCAGCACCCCGGAGAGATCCACCAGTCGAGACAGTCACCAGACATTCAATCATCCTGAAACGGTCAGAACTGAGCCCTGAAGGGGATTCCCCCCCCGTGAGGCAACCAGGGCCATGTGGGTCCAGAAGGGCAGCCTCTAGCCTCGGGCAACAAGATCCCCCTTGGGAGACCTCAAGGGAGAAGACAGGCCCAGCACTGTGGCTCCCTCCCGAACCCTTGCAGGCTGCTAGGGAAGGGCGCTGCTCCTGGCCTCGTCCCCTCACCTCTCAGACACTGAGAGGGACCCCTTCCCCAAAACCAAACCGAGAAGGCTCCACCTTACCTACTAGCCCCCAAAGGGCAGCCAGTGAGGGAGCCTTTGCCCCAACTCCAGATGTTTAAGCATCCACATACGTGGGTACAGCCTGGACATCCGGAACGAAGGACTCACCTCCACCAAGTTCGGTGGTCCTACCAGATTCGGCAAGCCCCCTGGAGCTGCCCCCGGCTCCAGAAGGCTTCCTGGCACCGCAATCAGCCCCGAGGTTGGCGCTGGATGGAACCATCAGCTCCAAAGGAGGGAAGGGCTGGTCGGGTGTAGAGGTGCTGGGCGGAGGAGAACCCTGATACTCCGAAGAGTCGGGAAGCCAGTCCGAATCCACCTCGGAATCATCCTCCTCTGAAGAGGAGTGGATCCAGAGGACCTCCAGAAGAGCCACCCCGAGGGCACTCCTATTCCCAGCGCCGCAAGCGGCACCGTGAGCTGGCCCAACACCGCCTACGGCATTGCCCCGATCACTGGAGCCGTGAATGACTCCAGGATCCAGGGTGGTGCCGACAGGTTGTGCTGAGGAAACCACTGGGCCAGGCCTCTGAGACTCAAGCTGCGACACTGGGGGAGTCTTCACCTCCGAGGAAGTGACTTCCAGTGCAGTGCCTCCAGCCCGACCTACCCGGAAGAGTTGGACCGGGCCTCCAGCACCGTAAAAGGGGCCTCTGCTGTGGCAAGGCTAGAAGAAGTGGAAGTCCCCCTCTTCCACGGCCCATATAGAACCGGGAGGGAACCCAGAGGAAGAATCAAGAGACCTGCATCTGGCGTCCCTAGTGCATGGCTGTCCTCCAAAAATTGGCAGCATACGACCAACTTCAAATGCGCAGCTTTCCAAAACTCTGCAGTCCATGGAGAAACAGGCGTTACAACTGTCCATATCATTGTTGGGGCCCAGGCAGGTCAAGCAACGATCATGCCGGTCTGAGACGGAACATTGCCGGCCGCAGGGACACAGCTGCATAGGGGGCCGGCCCACCTTTGAAGGTTTCTTCTTGTTTCCCAGACAAGACATAATTGGACAGAAAATCAAACAAAACACAGTAAAAGGTCTCAGCAAAACAAAAAAAAAAAAAAAAAAAAAAAAGGAAAGGTCTTACCGATTCTGAAGATAAATGGTGTCGAGAACGCTAATGGCTCCTACAGAACTAGGCCAGAATGGACTAGGCCATGATATCGTTAAAATTGCTCTCTCACGAAGTTGTGCTCACTCGATGATGGTGGGCCAAGCAGAACTGAGGTGAGGAAGGAGTCAACGCCACTTACTGGCCATCCCTCGAGCGCCACGTAGTATGTCGGCCTTGAGGGCGGTGGCAACCTTACACAAGCTTCTGCCGGGGGGGGAATGCTCCCCTGGGGTCTTGTTCCTCCAGCCAGAACCCACCAGTGATGAATAGTGAAGACTGACACAGATAAGATGTGAATTTCCTTCAACTGGAAATCCATTGCCTTGGTCAGAGTGTCCAGGGAAAGGATGGTTGTCCTTAGCCAGGAGAATCTCCTCAATGACACGTATGTGACTTTTTTTAGAGAGGTGCAAGTTTCATTTTACAGTATTTTCTTATTTTGTTTATTGGTATAATGTAATAGGTTTGTGATTGTCACATACAGTATATTAATTTTTGTAATGTTTCATGAAATTGTTTGTTCATTTACACAGTTTTACTATTTATGTTGTTAGACTTGAATGTTTATCACAATTTTATTGACAAAAAAAGACTCCTAAAGAATAGTCATTAGTGTCCACAGCCATGTGGAACTGGTATTTGGTGGCATCCAGGGCTGAATTTAATGTGGCAGTTACAGTAGATCCTGTTCCAACTCACTATCAGCCATATTAACTAGTGCCAGCACTGTATTCCACAGTGCTTTCTGGTACTGGGCTGTATAAGCTGAGTAAGCTGACTGGCTGATAAGCAGGGTAGCTGTTGCTTGAACCTTCTTGGCCATAGTATCCAATTTTCTGGAGTCCTTTTGTTTTGTTTATTAATTCTTTGGTAACTGGGTAAGGCCCAGTAGGTGCAAGTGCCTGTTTTCAGTGATGACCTGGGAGCACTGGAAAGGTTAACTGACTTACTCAGAGTCACACAGTATGTATGTGGAGGTTGTGGGACTCAAACCCAGGTCTGCTTGATATACCAAGCTCATTCACAGCTCATTACTCTAATCTCTAGGCTATATTGCCAGCTTCTCATGAGGTTAGCAGCTCGGAACCTTAGCCCTCTCACAGGCAGCTGCTTGGACTACACACCTTGAAAATCAGGGTGGGCATCACCACCACCACCCCCCCAAACTGTCCACCAATCTTCTTATCAATGGCTGCAGATGAGGTAGGTGCAGACATGATTTTTGAAGGGGTTTTCTGTAATAATTTGTGTAAGGGGACCAGCAGCCTTCTTGTAGAAGCTAGCCCCCTCAAATCCAAAAAATTCTGCTTCCTCCTCATTCATTTTTTTTTTTTTTTGTTGACTTTCTTTTTGCTCCCTATGGCCCGGGCATCCTTCTGAGGTACTCGCTTGTTAAGACCTCTACTCCCTGCCTGAACCCATCGCTTCCAGCTTCCTCCCATGAAGCACTTAGGCAGGCCTAGCTCCTCCAGATCATTCCCTGGGGTGCCACCCTCCCGTGGCAGCCTTTCTGAAGTTAGAGAGGCCTACCTGAGTGTCGGGTAGGGCATGGAGTCCCCTGGAGTGATGGACCGGCCCCGGGATGTGGGCCTGCCCCTGTAGTCCTCATCATCTCTGCGGTACTGTAGAGGGTTTTTCTGGTATTTCCCTCCAGGAGTGCAGCAGTGCAATGACGTTGGCGCAGCTTTATGCCACAGACATCCGCAGCACACCTCCCACTCATCAGCCCAAGTGCACTGTAGTGCCTCTGGTTTCCACCGGGGGCTCCTACTTCACCAGGCATACCCTGGATCCCTCCCCAGGGAGAGGAGAGTAGTCCATCGGATTCTCAATCCTCTTCATCCCCTGCCGACCCTGAGCTGTTACCAAGCCGAATTGGCGGCGTGGCACAAGATGTGGCGTCCAGCACCTCAACCCTCAGCACCACCGGGCCAGCTTGCTGAGGGTGTTAACCATTTGCTGTGCATAAGAGGAATATGATGAATAATCCTCTGTAGGCCGTGGAAGGGACACAAATTCCTGCTCAGGTGAACCATTTGGTTCAATGGGTTCACCATCCTCTTCTGCCTCATAGTATAGTTCCTCCTCCTCCACATACAGGTAAGGCTGAAGCCTGAGCCCAGTGAGGGGGGCAGGCATGTTCATATTTCCCATGACCCGGAAGGCCTGGAAAAAATGCTGTATTTTTGCCATGTCCTCTGTTGAGGGCATTTGTCTTGGGTTCAAAGCCTGCTCCTTTCCTTTTTAGGAGTGGCAAGGACATTGTTTTCTTTTGGTTTTTTTCTTGGCAGACACCATTTCCAGTGCCTGCTCTGAGGCTCCTTTAATTGTATTTCTACCATCACTGGACTCAGGGCTCCCCCTTTTGGAGACCCTGGTATCTTCACCATCTTTTCCCTGCTTATCTGATAGCTGAGCACCTTTATCTTTTTCTTCTGTCCCTTTTGACAAGAGCTGCTGCAGTATATGAGAAGATAAACCCTCTGTTGTGTTTTCCACCATAATTAGGAACTCCATCACAGCCTTTACCGTGTTTTAGAAAAAGGGTAGGGATATTTCTTCGTCTCTTATTGGCTGGGACTCATGGCAAGGGGTACATTTATGTGCCAACAGAGACTGGGAAATAAGACCTATTACCAGCTCCCTCTTTACCTAACCAAATCCAGCAAAAGGTGGCATTTTAGAAAACTACAAGCTGCCATGTTTTTTTCTCACTTACTGAGTGAAAGCCCCCCCCCAACCCCCCAGCCACACAAAAAAACACAGCGGCAGAAACCATTTTTAGCTGGAACACACACTTGTCAGTCTTCTCACAGTTTTCCCACAATATAAAACAATCTCTAGCCAGAGCCGATAGGGCTGCAGCCGAGGTCGCAGAAGAGGGGCCGGAGGGGCAGAGACGCGGAATCACTTGCAGTCACACCAAGAATGTGTAAGCTGAGTTGCAATATCTCATTTTCAATGGAGTCCTTTTATCCATTTTACAATGTATTTACTTAGGATAGGGCACCTAACAGACAAAATGGCACGAACCAGTAATACAGTGCATCTCCTAATGAACTCCGTGGCTGGTGTTTAGTCCTCCATGTCTTTTCCTGCAGGTAGCAGTGTGCTACCTGTTTTGTGGAATGCAGAGGAAGGACATGGAGCTGGCAATGGAGTAGACTGGCAGAAGGGAAAGAAAGAAACCAGGAGCAAAAAGAAAGCCAGAAAGTCTTATAAACTCACAGCCATCAAAATAAATCTCTGACAAACTAAGGATTAAATGAAAATTGCCTACAATAATTAGTCCTGTCGAATAGTAATTTATATTTGATAAAAGATGGCATTGCTAATTTAATGTTAACTACAGAGCAAGTTTTTTAGGGGGCTGGTGTACTATATGTATGCAATAAGACACAATGGGATGTGCGTGAGACAGTGCTAACACAACAGCTAGAGGGCGTAGTAAGGCACGAGGCCACAGGCCAAGTGTGTCTAGCCCCCTAGCAGTGCATTAGAACTGTCTAACGCATATACTGGAGTGTCTTATTGGGCTTATAAAATGGGGCTTCTTAATTTACATAGGGGGAAGAAAGAAAAAATTACCATAGTTATGTTGTTTCTTCTAATGGAGTCTTGCTATATTCAGACTTATTGTAGTTAGCCCCACAACTTGAACTGCCCCGGAGAGAAAAGCGTTAACTCTATGAAGGAGCACAGAACGTTGAGCTTGAGCTCGGTTTTCAAACCTCTGTCACTGGTACACTCTGGTGTAACCATCAGATTCTTACGAGCACTATACTAACTAACTAATTAGTACAGAAATTGTTTTCTTAAAAATTGTTAAGACCAAGGCAACAACCATAACCGGGTCCTGAAAGACTCAAGTCAAGAACCCAAAAATACATCTATGTAGATAGTGATGATAACCATAGTAAAATAAACAATCAAAAAGCCCAACCTAGCCAGGATGGCTCATAAGGTACACCTGTGGGGTGCAACACTGTACCTGCCCACCCACATCCTAAAACCAGGTTCTGAGAGGGGAGGCAGGGAGGGAGGTCAGAATACAGCAAGATTCTATTAGAAGAAACAGCATTACTATGGTGAGCAATTTCTTTTTCAAACAACATGGAGTCTTGCTGTATTCTGACTTACTGCAGACTACCAAGCAGTACCCCCTTGAAGGAGAGAACCACAGAACCTACTTTGGGAATAGGCTCTGCAGCACTGCTGTGCCAAAACTAGCATCACTTCTTGCTTGAATATCCAAAGAGTAATGCTTGGTGAATGTATGAACAGTTTTCCAAGTGGCCGCTATACAGATTTCCAGAAGGGGAATATCCCTAGCTGCTGCTACAGAGGCAGCTGTACCCCTGGTAGACTGTGCCCTCAGGCCTGATGGAGGCTCTTTACCCAGTTTCATGTAACAAAACTGAATACATGAGATAATCCACCTGGCAATAGTTCTTTTAGTGGCAGGCTTACCTTTCCCCACTTCGCCATAAGTGAGAAACAACTGAGAACAGCCATCTCTATAGACTTTTGTATGGTCTATACAGTAGCTTAATGCCTCTTTACATCCAGACTGTGCAATCTTCGCTCACCTGAAGATGAATGATCAGGGAAAAACACAGGCAGGGATATGGACTGGTTAAGATGAAAATCGGAAACCACCTTGGGAAGAAATGTTCTATTTGTCCTGAGGACCACCTTATCCTTGTGAAAGGCAATAAAGTCAGGTTCTACTGACAGGGCCTGTAATTCACTGATTCTCCCGGCAGAAGTCATGGTTACCAGGAATACAGTCTTCCAAGTCAAGTACTTAAGCTCAGCTGAGGATAAAGGTTCAAGAGGGGGCTGCATAAGCTGTGCAATACAGACATTCAAGTCCCACACAGGAGCAGGCTCCCTGAAGGGAGGCTTGAGATGAGCCAGACCTCTGAAAAACTTACTGAACACAGGATGAGAGGCCAGGGAAGATCCCTTCCCTGCAGAAAGGAATTAGCAGAGACAGCTGCAAGGTGAACTTTAAGAGTAGTAGGCTGAAGGACTGAGCCATTCAAACGGACTAAATAGTCCAACACTGAAGAAATGTCAGCAGTATCAGGTTGTATATCTTTCTGTGAACACCAGATGCTAAATCTTTTCCATTTGGAATTGTACGTTTTTCTAGTAGAAGGTTTTTCTAGAGACTTTCAAGATATCCAGCACTCCTTGAGAGAGATGCAGTCCTGCATACTCTAATTCTTCAAGAGCCAGACTTTGAGTCTGAGAGACTGAAGATTGGAGTACCAAATCCTCCCGAGAGGAAGACAGGAGGTTGAGCCTCCTGGGCAGGCAAAGAGGAATTGTCACTGCTAGGGAGAGCAACAGGGGATACCAAGGTTGCCTGGCCAATCCGGAGGCACCAGAATCACTGCGCAGGGCTGAGACTCGATTTTTATCAGAACTCTGAAAATCAGAGGAAAGGCGTACAGGAACCTGTTTGTCCAATCCAACATGAGAGCATCCTGGGGAAGAGACCCCAGCGAGGGAGGTCTGCAACAGAACAGAGGAAGCTGATGGATTGTCTGGGGCTGCAAAGAGATCTATCTCTGGAGTGCCCCATCTCTTGAAAATGATCTGAAGAACTTGGTAGTTCAGAGACCACTCGTGGTGACCCTGAGAAATTCTGCTGAGTGCAGCTGCCAGCACATTGTCTTTCCCTGGAAGATGCACTCCTATCAGAGAGGTCAGAAGAGAGTAAGTCAACGACCATACCTTAATGGCTTCTGTGCACAAGGCCAAGGACTGAGTGCCCCCCCGTTTATTTATGTACCACATGGTGGTGGTGGTGGTGTTGTCTGTCCTGACTTACACCACTTTCCCCTTAATTGATTCTGAGAATGCCCGAAGGGCTAGAAACACAGCCCTGAGATTGATATGAAGGAGAAACTCCTGCTGTGACCATGTGCCCTGTGCAGTGAGGTTCCCCAGATGGGCACCCCAACCCAGAAGAGATGCATCTGTCATGAGAATAACTGAAGGGGCCTGGCAAAGAAAGGGGACTCCCTGTCTGAGACTGTCCTCCTCCAACCACCACTGGAGAGCCTGGAAAAGGGTCTGAAGCACTGGAATCAGCTTGGTTAGTCGGTCCTTTTTCTGAGATCAGAAGGCCCTGAGGTGAAACTGAATGTCCTTCATTTGACACTTGGCCCCTGGACCACTGCAGTGGAAGCTGCCATGTTCCTGCAAGTTGAAGAAAATGTCTGGCTGGCCGAGACACCAGAGGTTTGAAGGAAGCTGCCAGGGAAATGACAGCCTGCACCCTTCACAGAGGGAGAAAAGCATTTGCCTGCATGGTATCCAGCTCTGCCCCTATGACGATAAGTAGCTGAACTGGTTCCAGAACTGACTTTGAGAGATTGAGAAGAAACCCAGGGACTCCAGAAGCCTCTGGGTAACAGCCAGAGCTGACTTGACTTGGTCTGAAACACAAATGCCTTGTCTTCTGAGGAAGGCAACCACTACTGCTAGGCATTTTGTAAACACCCTTGGAGCAGATGTTAGGCTGAAGGGCATTGCTCTGAACTGGTAATGACCTGAGGAAAATTCGAACCCGAGGTACTTTCTGTGGGAGCATCTGATGGGGATGTGAAAATAGGCATCCTTGAGATCCAGGGAGGCTAGCCAGTTTCCTGGTCTCAGAGAGGGAAGAATAATTCCCAGAGTCACCATTTTGAACTTTGGCTTTGTAAGATGTTTGTTCAGATATCTCAGGTCTAGGATGGGTCTCCACTCCCCTATCTGTTTTGGGGTAAGCAAGTATCTTGAATACAACCCTTTCCCCTGTGTAACAGACGTACCTGCTCCACAGCTTTTAGGAACAACAAAGAAGACACCTCTGCTTCTAGAGTTGCTGTTTCCAGAAGTGTGGCAGGCTTGAAGGACCTTGCTCACAGTTTGGAGAAATCTTCTGAAGCGGAGAGCCAGTCCCTGGCTTACCACTTTCAGGACACATTTGTCTGAAGTAACAGACTTCCATGCCTGGAAAAAGTAAGCTTGCCTGCCCCCTACTGGAACAGGGGAGGCGACCTGGTCTGACATATCAGGGTGTCTGTTTGGCAGGAGCCTTAGGCTGAGAAGTGGATGCAGCCCTGCTCATCCCTCTTCTGCCTCTCCCTCTGAACCCCCCCTGAAAAGCAGAGGCGGCCTGGGGTTGCTAAAAGGGTCTGCCCCTGCCAGCCCTAGACTGCTGTTTTTGAGGAGTAACTTGCCTTTCCTTGGTCACTGCACTCCTGTAGGTGGTCCTGCATTCATCCATCTTCTTCATGTATGCCTCTGTTTGCTCCCCAAACAGAGAGTTCTGGGTAACAGTTGAGTCCATATCCTGTGACAGGCTAGTACACCTGAGCCAAGCAAACTTCTGTAAGGAGACAGATATAGCCATGATGACTCTTGATGCAACATCATTGGAGTCCACAGCAGCATGAAACTGAACCTTGGATGCCTCAATGCCATCTGCAGCCACATGTTCCAGCTCCTTGGCAAGCTGGGAAGGGGCATTCTTAGCTAGTTCCAGAACTGTATCCCAACTCGACTTCTGGTACGTAGCAGCACAGGCCATATAAGAGGCCTGCCTGAGTCCCAAGGAGGCTGCTAAGTACTGTTTCTTAGCCACAGCATCCACATTCCTGGAATCCTTCTCTGGAGGGTGTGAAGCTAAGGGAGAATTAGCCTTGTCAAAAGCTGCAGCCTGTACCATATGGCTACAATGACTGTACAAGAATTCTGTACCAGAACCTGACAGCATATACCTCCTGTCCATTTTCTTATAAGAGGTATAGAAGTGGGAAGCCATAAGATTTTTTTAGTCTGTTTCCCCAAAGATTTATGCAAGGGAATAGACAGCCTTTTTGACTCTGGGATATTCATCATCTCCACAAGTCAGGTTTTTCTTCTTCCTCAGCAGCTTTACAATTGGGAGCTGGAGAGTGTCTGCCACCTTTTTGTAAAACAAAAAGTATGAGGGGGCCTCAGAAAGTCTGGGAGGTGAAACATCAGAAGGCCTGTCTGGGGAGATGTCAAGATCTACTGGCTCATCTAGGCCTCCAAAATCATAATCTTTGTCATCATCTGGTTCTTCTTCTTCTACTCCTCCTCCTTCCCATTCAACTTCATAAAAGGCCTCCGGATCATATTCTGGGAGGACCTGAACCGACTCAACCGATCAACTTCCTGAGGTCGTCGGTTCGGTCAGATTGGGACGAAGTGATTGTACAACGGTGATCGCTTTCGCAATTTCTTCAGCAGTTGGGATCTGTGGGTTCGGATCCGAACCAACCGACTTCCTTTTTCTTTTTGTCAGAACCGATCCCTCGGAATTGGATTTCCTTTTGCCCAAGGAGGTATCGCCCGTGTCAGCAGGCACCTCCTCAGGTTCATTTGGAACCGAACTGGGCTAGCTATCCGGATCAGCAGATTTCTTGGCCGCTTTTTCCTTCAGCCTATTTAACCGCTTGTCCAGCGTGGCTTTGGGAAAATTAGCACATATTTGGCAGTCTGATTTAAGGTGGTCAAACCCCACACAATAAACACAGACGAGGTGGGGATCAGCTTTGGCAAAAGCCTCCCCACGCTCAGTGCAGTATTGAAACCCAGTGGGACCGGTTTTCTTTTTGGGTTTCTCAGACATTGCCTTTCTTTTCCTGAAAGTTACCCTTAACAGCATTTAAGCCAGGTAACATTAAACCTTTCAGTCATCAACCGGTTCAAGGGTTGTAGAAAAAAATGGAATAAAATGTTGGTTTTTGAGACCGAAATGTACCGGACACCACACAGTAGAGAAGATTTTTAGAAACACCAGAAAATTACAAGAATACCAGAACTGATTCGGTTGCACACCAGACCGACCAATAATGAACCGAAGAAAAAACAATTTCTATCACTATCTACCTAATTACACTACCAGTACCATAGACATAGATTTGATACTGAAAAAATAATTAAATGGTTGAATAAACTGAACAAAGTTACTAAACTGAACTGAAGTAGCAAGGAGAACTCTCCAGAGCATCTTCACAGTTAGGCGAAGTAAAGAATCTGACAGTTACACCAGAGTGTACCAGTGACAGAAGTTTGAAAATTGAGCGCGAGTTCAACATTCTATGTTCCTGCATAGAGTTAACTCTTTCCTCTCTGGGGCAGTTCAAGTGCTGGGGCTAACTGCAATAAGTCAGAATACAGCAAGACGTCATGTTATTTGAATTAACATTTTTATGTTTCAATAACAAAACAGCCACTTTTTACTGTATTGTGATGTCAAACAGTTCCTCCACCAGCCAGCCTGGTGGCGCTGAGGGCTGAGGTGCTGGTGCCTTACCTCGTGCTACACCAGCGACCCGTGTTCAGGAATGAGCATGGGCGGCCGGGGGATGACAGGGATGGAGATGGATCAAGCATCTGACGGACTGCTCTCCATCTCCAGGGAGTGGGGAGATCAGCAGCTGGTGCACGCCTGACCTGGCAGAGGCTGGGGCTCGGCACCTGCGGAGCTGTTACAGACGTGGGTGCAGGCGTGGCAGATGTTGATGTCTGTGTGCACGGAGCATGCGCGACTCCGTCAGTGCATCCTGCATCGCAAAAAGAGGCAGCACAAGAAAACACCAGAAAAAGCTCCAAGCGGATGATGGGGAGCTCGCAAGCCCCACACCTAGCCAGCCTCGATGCAAACACTGGATCTGGTCTCAGTAGGGGAGGGCCCCCTCCGCCAACCCCTCAAGGGGGGAGGTAAGGCCTGGGAGCAATAGTGCTGGTTGGTACACGCTAGTATGATGAGGCTGCGGCTCCCCAAGAGTGAGAGGGCTGTTGGAGCAAGAGGAGCATAAATAATCACAAAAACAAAATTTAATAGTTCCTCTGCCTGCAATATCTTTCACTTTCTGATCTACTACGGCCACCATAGCTGAGAGCTTGTCTGTGGTTGCTATGCCCCCCCAACCACCACACACACACACATACACAACGTCATAAAACACAGTACATGTTTTAGAAAAAAATAAATAAAAAAGCAAACATTAAAAGCTGTACTGGCAGTTCAGGGCTTAATATAGAACACTTGTCCTGCATCTGCACAAGCATGTGTCAAAGTTGCAACTTGCAAACCATGAGCAAGTGTCTGGCAGGCTCGAGGAAAGCCCATAAAACTAATGGATTTATATAATATTGCAATTTCTTTGATTGAGAAAAAATCTCTCCCGTTCTCTCCTTTACTAACTAGTGGCTAGTGAGAGAAAAGATGCAGCTAATGTTTGCAGCATGAAGTAGAGCGGGTGAGTGGCTACAGCAGCCTATAGGATTGCACCGTGTTTTGTTTTCTTTTTGCTATTCTGAAACTACCTCTACCAATCTCTTGTTTATTAGTGGACAGTGAGGGAAGAGATGCAGCTGATGTTGTGGTGTACTGCAAAGGGGGTAAATGGCTACAGCAGCCTATGTGATTGCTCCATGTTTTTTTTTAAATTCTAAATATCACTGAGGAGTGCGAGAGACAGAGTGAGGGAAGAGATGCAGGTGATGTTTGCGACGTGCGCGGGGCCGAAAGTGAGTGGCTACAGAAGCTTATGTAACTGCTCCATGTTTTTTTTTTGTTCCCTTCTGTTCATTTAAAATTTTAGCCAGGAGCATGGCAGACAGAAGGCAGGTAAGGGTCGGCCAGAATGGTAGATGAGCGGTGATGGCATGCTGGTAAGGAAATGGGTGCGCCAATGAGCTGAAGCAAGCAACAAACAGCCAGCCACCAGTAGTGAACTGAACTGTGAACAGACGGCAACAGGTAACATCACACGTTAAAAGTGTGAAATATTGTTTTCCAATGATTAATTTAAATTTTTTTTGTGTACTATCTTGGGCACACCTGTGTGGCAGGCAGTTGGGCTGAGTGCTAAGCGGTGAAAAACAAATGGCGGCTTTTACTTTCTGGACATTCTAGGCTCAATGATTTCTCACATTTCCTGCGGTACAGGTTGGCGGCACTTGATTTCAGCCTGGCGTTAGACACTTCTATCGCACGGCTAATGACCAATGAGGACACAGGATTGTCTCTTCCCATTTTATAAACTGGAGCAACAAAACCACCAGTGGAAGCAGCTCCACTGTGGGACACAAATTAATACCCAAACCAAATGTCATAACTATTCATCATCAGATTTATTCCACAATTAAATCTAATGACTGCCTGAAATGGAAAAACTTTCTCTGTGTCTCAATATTGCTTAGTATTTATGAGTCCAATAAAGAACTTTGAGCATAGTTCGGTGCTCGATCACTGTCCCTCGATTTTCCTGGAGTTCCTTCGACCGGCCAGAGTTCATAGTAGTCATGCGAATTGTCCAGGGTATGCACCCTACATGCTGAAGGTTGGATCCAGGACCAACTACCCTAATTATGGGTTGTAGTGATATCATTGGCCCAGTCCTAGCATGGATAGTCTGGTGCTCCATGGAGACAGGCGAGTTTCCTAGCTCCCTGAAGTAGGCAGTGGTGACACCTCTCCTGAAGAAAGCTTCTTTGAATCCAGACTGCTCTGAAAACTACAGACCCATCTCTAACCTTCCCATTATAGGGAAGGTGACTGAGAAAGTAGTGGCCCTACAACTGGAGAACCATTTGACCATCCATGACATCTATGAACCTCCCCAATCCAGTTTTCGAAAGAGGCATAGTACTGAGACAGCGCTGGTTCGGGTGCTCAATGATCTCCTGATGGCAAGGGATCGGAAAAACTGTTCCATCTTGGTTCTCTTAGATCTCTCTTCAGCATTTGACACTGTGGACCATGGGCTCCTTCTTGATCGTCTGAGGTTCATCTGTGGCCTGTCAGGTACAGTCCTCAGGTGGTTTACATCTTTCCTTACTGGCAGAACTCAGAGGGTGGTGTCAGAGATTCATTCTTCTGGCCCAATCTCTCTGTCATGTGTGGTCCCCTCAGGGTTCAGTGTTGTCCCCCATGTTGTTCGCAACGTATATGCTTCCCCTCGCAGACACTGTAAGAAGGTATGGGCTGAGGTTTCAATGCTATGCTGATGATACCCAGCTCTACCACTCTTTCACACCTGACCAGGATAGAGCTCTCTCGATATTCAACAACTGCCTTGATGAAATCCAGGGTTGGATGAATTTGAGCTGGCTGAGGTTGAACTCAGAAAAGACTGAGGTGCTGGTTGTGGACCTGGGGTACTGGATAGAGGGTTGGGGACGGAATTTGCCTTCAGGACTTTTCCTTGGGGGCTCCCAGCTCCAGACCTCTGAATGGGTGTGAAACCTGGGAGTGATTTTTGATGAGGGGCTGACACTGCGATGGCAGGTGTACGCAGTCATCAAATCCTCCTTCTACCATTTGAAGGACATCTACAGGGTTAAGCACCTAGTTCCGTCAGGCGACCTTCCCACATTGGTCCCTGCCTTGTGTGCCTTGATTACTGCAACTCCCTTTATCTAGGGCTACCTGGGATGGATATCCACAGCTTGCAGCTGGTGCAGAACGCTACAGGACAGTTATTGACGGGGACACCCCGGTCTTGTCACATCTCTCCGGTGCTGTGCAAACTGCACTGGCTGCCGGTACAGTGGTGGACCACTTTTAAAGTCGGACTTCTGATTTATAAAACCCTACAGGGATTGGGCATGGACTACCTGAAAGAGCTGCTGGTTCCTTACTGCCCTGGGCGATCACTCCACTCGACTGACATGGGGTTGCTAGAGATTCCACGGGTTTCTTTAAAATCTTTGGGGTGCTGGGCATTTATGTACGCGGCCCCAGCCCTTTGCAATTCTCTACCCCCGTCAGCTACTGGAGTGCACAACCATGGAGGGATTCAAACAGGCCCTTAAAACACACTTATGGCATCAAGCCTTTTCTGTTTAATTTTATTTTGTCTCCTATTTGAATTTTATAAGAGTGGATACTTACTGTTTTATGTGCTGTTTTAGTTTATTGTTAGGTGCCTTGGTTTGTTGAAAGGCACCTTATAAATAAAGTATTACTATAGTTCCCTTTATGCATTTCAGGTGGGGTACAGCTTTTACAATTACAGTAAGAGGTTCAGGACCCAAACCTCTGATTGCAATTGTAAATACTGTACCTAAAATGCATAAAAAGGACTATGCCCAAAAAATTCAGAGTGGTTCCACTTTCATCTCATACTGATTATTTGAAATAATTATAAACATATGGACCGCTTAACCCATGCAGATCCTCTTAATGCTTTATGCTTTATTATTTTTTTTTGTTTATTATCTTCAATATTTACATTTTTTTGTTTAATGGGGACACTTTAACCTATATGATTAAAACATTCAGTCAGAATCTCAGAACAAATGAAATCAGAAGACATTAACTGCAAAGGATAAATCTGAAGAGAGTATCGGAGGCCACACCTGGGAAAGCTGCAGCGCCACACTTAAAGTGTAGTAGTCACACTTCAAATGGGAGGTAGCTGGCACCAACAAAACTGCAACAGCAATAAACTGACATTTAATAAGAGCTGCTTAAACTTGGGGGCAGCATACCTTACATGATGATCCAAAGTGATTGCTTTTATTAATCTATGTGCTTAAAGACGTATGTTCAAGGTATGCTCGCTCCTTGTTTTTTTGCAAGTATCAGCAGCTCATGTTGAATTTCCTTTTATGTTTATCGTAGTTTCAAAGGTGCCAGCTACCTGCTTAAACTATAAACCTGCTATCTTGCAGATCTGTGATATTTGAAAAACAGTCTGGACAGGACTAGATATAATCCTAGCTGCATTGTACCTGAATTGGGGGCTGCTCGAGCAGCATGATCTGCATGAGCCTTTCACTGTCAATCATTCGTCAGCGTCAATGGCATGGTTTTTCTCCCCCTCCTAAAAAAAAGTGACTGGCAAGCACACCAGCACCGAGGCTAAAATAAATACATAAATAATTAACTGCACTACCTCTAATCTCTCATACTTGGGGCCCTGGACAACTGACACTTATGCCCAATGTTTAATCCAGCCCAGGAGAGACCAAGTGTTGCTCCCCGAAAGACAAAATTGCTGACTGTACAGTCCCTTAGGAATGGAGTGCTCAAACGGCATCAAACGCCTTTTGGGGGATGATAAATGACTGCAGTTCTCCCTCACTCTTAATGTGTAATTTTGACTGGCATAAGAAAAATGAAGGGAATCTGCTTCTGATAAGGTAAAAGTCTAACCTCATCAAATTTTCACGTTTTTGCTAGAGGTTGACAACCATGTAAGAACATACTGTGATCTGTGTTCCCTTTCATTAAATATTGCACACCTGTCTGAATATTTTTAGGATGTCCACATTGCAATGAATCCACACCAGACCCAGCTTAGGCCGAGCATCCAAAAAGGGACATGGGATAAGTGCATGATAAGCACTGTCCAATTTGATTATCCATGCATCAACAGGTAATACCGCAACTTCATTGAACAGACCTGTCAAAAACTATGTCAGTTTTTTGTCCTCCGCAATCTCCAGTACACACGGACCCATCAGTCCCCTTGCTCTGGTTGTTGATCAATAACGTAGATTTCTTTAATCAAGACAAGATACTCCTGGCTAATGGATTCATATTTATCATCAAGGTCATTATTGCTTAGAGAAAAAAGACCGCAGTTGGATCTTGTGGTTTACCAGAGTAAATTGGTGCATCAACGGCGGGTGAAGGGGACAACATCCTTTAACTTATTTTATTTACATGATTTGATTTGCAAGATATTTTATGTTTCTGTTCTGCCTCCCTTGTTCAATTTACTCCTTACCAATAATTCTGATTTCTACATACTGCGGTATTTCTTGATGTGTCAGGGTTGAAAAAGGACCTGTCCCATTTGTTATTCAGAAAGAGTTAAATGCAAGGATCTGTTCTCTCCTCTACTTTTCTGTCTCTTGCCTGCCTGGTTGTGCAACCAAATGTTCTTGTGAGACCTAGGAACTGATCACTGATGGTCTTGTGATTCTCTGCCTCTCGCTATCTTTCTTTACCTTCACTTGCTGTTTCCATCTTTTCTTCCCCTTTGCATATCTGAACTTATAAAATATATGTGAATCTTTGTGTGACACTGTAAGTGATACTGGGATCGCTTTGGTTTGAAAATGTATATAGTTATACTGTTGAAATTATTGCAAAAAGCTATTTGGAATTTAGGGGGTTAACCTCAGGTACAGTTTGCAAACTCTCTGCAGAGCTGTCAACAAGAGGTCAGTTCTGGGTCGCCATGTTCTATTTGCTGCACTTGCAAGGAAACTGACAAGAACATCTTGAGAAAAACAGGATGTTCTCTTAAAGACGTATAAAAAGAGCAGCAATAGTTTTGCTAGACAGAGAGAGAGACGCAAACTTGGAATTAGAGAGCTCCTCAGATGAAGGACTTGTTTTCTCGGTTTGTACTGCCTTTGTAAATAGTTATACTGAACAGTTTTATTTATTTTACTGTTATTGATAATAAAATGCTACTTGAGAATTTTACAACTGCTTCTGGTCTTCCTATGCTTCCTGACCTGTGCCTCAATGACAGATGGGAGTGGGATTTACACCGTGCATATGCTAAGCCAGGAGTTTGTGCGAGGGTACTAGACCCGGTACCAGGGAAGCATGGCTGAAAGGTATGGATTCTGCAGCTGCAAGCCCAGGAGTCATTACCTGAATAATGGCAGCCAAACTAGCAGAGACAACAGTTTAGACTGCGACTGTACAGCCAGCATCAGTCATGGAAAAAGAGGAACAGGTGCTGATAGAACCTGAAAGCCTGACTGCCATTTTCAAATGGTGGGGTATACAACAAAAAGAGAAAGAGAAACAGAGAAGAGAGGAGATGTGGCAGAGAAAAAAAGAAATGCAGCAACTCGAGAAGCAGAGGCAAGAAGACATGCAGCGACACAAGCAGCGATGGCTGGATGCCTTGCAAGCTATCAAAGCTGGAGGATCTGGCACAGGTCTAGCAAAGCAACAAGACACAAACAAATTAAAAGACATTAAACTTACAAAGTTGTGCCCCTCGGATGGTATTGAAGCATACCTGACAATTTCTGAAAGGGTTGCCACAGCCTGCCAAAGGCCAAAGCTGCCATGGGCAATCACATTGTTGCCTTACCTGACAGGTAAAGCCCAACTTGCCAACAGCAGTATGGACACTGCACAGACAGAAAACTATGACCTTGTGAAAAGAGAAATCTTGAAAAGATGCATCTCAGAAGAGACCTACAGGCAAAGATTCCGGTCCCTGAAGTAGAACTCATTCGACAATCCTCGAGAAACCTTTGCCCGATTCAGAGAACTCCTTATAAAATGGCTCCAACCAAAGGGCAAAACAGTCCCACAGATCATTGACACATTTGCAATGGAGCAATTCATCAACATCCTGCCTAGAGTTGTGCAGCTCTGGGTGAAAGAATACTGACTGGAAAGTGGAGAAAAGGCTGTTTCCTTGTCCGAGGACTATCAGATGGCCAGACAGATGCCACAGCAGCGAGGTAACAGCCAAGCACCAGTAAGACCCTCTTTTTCCCCACAATTTAACTACAGATCAGATAAAATATTATAGTGACCAAAAAAAGCGTTTTCCAGGACAAATAACGCATGTCACAACTTGCTGATGGCTCAAAAGGGGGCAAAGTAAGTTTCCTAAAATAAAATTTAAATCCCAAGGGGGAACCAAATTCTGGACCAGAGGTTTAAGATGGAGGATCCCCTTAAGAAAGGTTCTGAAGACCTCCATCTGAGCAAGGGTTTTGCTCCCCACCAGGAGGTGGTAGGCAGAAACAGCAGATAAGTGAACCTTCAGGGAGGAGTTCAGGTCGAAGTCAGAAAAGAACTGGAGGGTGGGCGTGGGGACAGCCCCTATATACTGTCATACTGACACTCGATCAGGTGACGCCAGGAGGCAGTCCCCTGCTAATGACTGCTAGCTAGAAATTTGACATGTGGTCCCGACGCCAGGGGGCGCAGTCCTATATGTGAAGACCTACTGCAGGACCCCTCTCAAAGTAAGGTCAATTGGTTATATCACAAAAGCATAGATCTGAGTTGTTACAGATACCGTAGCGCATGATAGTCATATGGCTGGTCACTCAGGGAGGGACCACAGCCTTGCCAGATTGCTGTACAGATTTTACTGGCCTGGAATTCATGGAGATGTTACTACAGACTGCAGTTTGTGCTGAATGTCAGAAAGTAGCCCAGTGACTAAAAAAGACATGGTGCCCCTGGTGCCCCTACCCTTGATAGATGTGCCTTTTGAGAGCATTGCAATGGATGTGGTTGACCCTTTAGACAAAAGTAGAAAAGAAAATCAATTCATTCTGGTAGTATGTGACTATGCTACTCAATACCCAGAAGCAGTTCCAATGTGTACTGTCACTGTTGCAAAAGTGGCAGCAGAGCTTGCCAAAATTTTCAGCAGGGTGGGCATACCTAAAGAAATTATTACTGATCAGGGTAGTAATTTTGGTGATACATTACTGAAGGAGCTCTACTGACTACTAGGTATCACTGCCATAAGAACCTCCCCTTATCACCCTCAGACAGACGGTCTTGTTAAGCATTTTAATGAAACCCTAAAATGCATGCTATGAAGGTACGTAAAAGGGGAAGGAAAGGATTGGGACCAATACTTACCTTACATGCTGTTTACTTACAGTGAAGTGCCACAAGCCAACAGATTTTTCACCATTTGAAATGCTGTATGGTAGACAACCTAGAGGGCCACTAGATGTAATGAAAGAAACATGGGAAGATAACCCCATTCAAAAAAAATCTATTACATCTTATATGTGTGCCCTGAGAGAGAAGCTGGCAAAATATGCTGAAATTGCCCATAGTAATCATGAAGAGGCCCAAAACCAGCAGAAAGTATATTATGATCATGGAGTAACAGAAAAGTTTCTGAGCTAGGTGAAAAGGTCTTGCAATTCTCCAAAGAAAGTAGCGCTCATCAGCAACAAAGGAACTTTGAAAAGGTCTTGTCACTGTTACCCACTACAGAAAATAAACTGTTAATGGAATGGCAAGGGCCTTATAAAGTGCTTAGACGTACTGGCACAGTTAACTACGAGACTGAGACCCCCCCGACAGAAAAAATTCTACCAAGATATACGATGCTAATCTCCTGAAGAAATGGCTTGAAGAATCACCAATGGCTATTTTGCTGGTTTTACCAGAAACTGATGAAAAAGATACAGGACTCAAAAGGTAATAGTAAACGGAGTCCACAGTGAAGAAAGGAGGGTAACTAGCGGGGTACCGCAGGGTTCGGTACTGGGACCGGTCCTCTTTAATATCTTTATAAGTGACACTGGAGAGCACCTGGAAGGAAAGGTAAGCCTCTTTGCAGATGGCACAAAGATCTGAAACAGGGTTGATACACAAGGTGGGGTGGAAAGAATGAAAAGGGACTTGGCAAGGTTGAAGGAATGGTCAAATACGTGGCAGCTCAGATTCAATGCAAAGAAGTGCAAGGTAATGCATCTGGGAACAAAAACCCAGGGAAGAGTACACAATGGGGGGTGAATTAATACAACAACAAAATTGAGAGACCTAGGAGTAATTATATCAGATGACCTGAAGGTGGGCAAGCAATGTGAGAAAGCAGTAAGGAGGGCTGGCGGGATACTGGGATGCATAGGGAGAGGCATCAACAGTAGAAAACAGGAAGTTGTTATCCCTCTCTGCAGACGAGTTAAGCGAGACCCCATCTGGAGTACTGCGTGCAATTCTGGAGACCCCATCTCCATAAAGACATAGACAGAGTGGAGGCTGTGCAGAGGAGGCAACCAAAATGGTGCAAAGTCTGCACCAGAAGACATATGAGGAGAGACTAATCAGCTTAGTATGTATACCCTTGAGGAAAGGAGGGAGGGGGACATGATAGAAACTTTCAAGTATCTCAAGGGAATTAACAAGGTACAAGAGGTGTATCTTTCAGAAGAAGAGATGTGCAAGAACAAGGGGGCACAATTTGAAGATAGAGGGGGGACGGCTCAGAGGTAATGTTAGAAAGTATTTTTTCACAGAGAGAGAGTTGTGGATGCATGGAACAGCCTTCCTGAGGAGGTTGTGGAGTCAGGAACAGTGGGAGAATTCAAGAATGCATGGGATAGGCATAAGGTAATTCTAGTGGGGGGCAGGAGGAAGTAAACTGTTGATTAACTAGAATCTGCAGCTTATCCATCAGGTAGGGAAATGGGCAGACTGGGTGGGCCAAGCAGTCCTTATCTGTCGTCAAATTCTATGTTTCTATGATATATCTTATGACAGCCTGGAACAAACTGTAACTGCTGATGCTGTAAAGGTGAACGTTTCCTTAACCTCCGAACAAACCACAGAAATTTGTAACTTGCTAAAGACATGTAACAGTACTTTTAACACAATGCCAGGCTGAGCTAAAGGGGTGAAGCACGTAATAGTTACAGGGAATGCTTGCCCTATTAGACAAATGACATACAGAGTAACTGAGCAGTTAAGAGCAGGTGTGATTAAGGAAACAGAAGAATTGGGTATCACAGAAGAGTTGAGGCAGTAGATAATTGTGCCAGTATGTCTAAGCACTTTATATGGCCCTTGCCACTTCATTTGGTCATTACCAATGGTGACTGTAAATAAAAAAGAAGGGGATGTACGAATGTGCCTTGATTTTAGGAAACAATCGTGTGTCAGAATTTTACAGTTATCCCAGGCCCAGAATAGACGATTTGGTGGACAGATTGGGGAGTGCCAAGTACATCAGTACCCTCAATCTCACCCAGGGTTACTGGCAAATCTCCCCAGCTAAAGAATCCAGAGACAAAACTGTATTTGCTACCCCTACTGTATTGTATCTGTTCACCACCATGCCATTTGGTTTACGTGGTGCACCCACTGCATTCCAGCAGTACATGGATGTAATTTTATCCCCTCACACTGGTTACTGTGCTCCATACTTGAATGATGTGGTGTGCAGTCCAGACTGGAAGAGCCACCTGGAACACCTACGAGCAGTTATCTAAGCTATCAAAAATGCAGGTCTGATCATTAATCCTACTAAATGTAAACTGGGCATGCAGAAAACCAGATATTTGGGATATATTTTGGGAAATGGAGAAGTAAAACCAGAGATTTCTAAGACAGAAGCTGTAGCTAAATGTCCTGTCCCTAAAACAAAAAAAACATGTCAGGTCATTTTAGGGCTGGCTGGTTATCAGAGATTTGTTCCCAACTTTCCCAGCAAGCTACTCCCCTCATTGAACTCACAAAGAAACGGTGCCCAAATACTGTAAAATGGCCCCCAGAGAGTGATGAGGTTTTTCGAGCCATTAAGGCTGCATTATGTTCAGCCCCCGTTTTAAGAAGCCCACACTTTGAGAAGCAGTTTTTGTTACAGATGGATGCATCATAGGTAGGCCTAGGTGCTGTCTTGAGTCAGAATATAGATGGGGAGGAACATTCCATTCTATATATCAGTAGGAAGTTGCATGACAGAGAGAAGAAGTACTCCACCATCAAAAAAGAATGCTTTGCAGCAAAGTGGGCCATGGATTCCCTTAAGTTCTATTTGCTAGGAGCTGACTTTGTACTTATAACCGATCATAATCCTCTCTGTTGGCTTAACCAAATGAAGGATAAAAATTCCAGAATCACAAGGTGGTATCTGGCACTACAGCCATTTAAATTCAAGATGATGCACAAATCCAGAAAAGAGAATATCAATGCAGATTTTCTGTCAAAATCTGGATCAGGAATTGAGAATTCAGAAGGTTGAAAAAAAAGGGTAAACTTCACTATTTGCTATACTGCACATGCATTGAACTGTAAAGGTTATAAGCTAATGTTCAAGAGTATTAATAGAAAGTTTTGGAAACCTGTTTTTTAAAACAGGTTCCCTCTTAAAGAGGCGGGTATGTGTCGGGGTTGAATAGGGCTGTGTCCCATTTGTTATTCAGAAAGTGTTATATGCAAGAATCTGTTCTCTTCTTTCCTTTTCTGTCTCTTGCCTGTCAGGTTGCGCAACCAAATGTTCTTGTGAGGCACTTTTATCTAATATGTCAATTTAATTTATATGCAGTAGAGTCCTTTGTATGTCTTCTGCACTAAGCACCTCTGACCTGGAGACTCTCCCAGCTGAAGGTAACATGGTACAGTTTAGCTCTCTGACATCTTCTGTTTTTTTTTTTTTTAAATGAGTATTTTAAACCAATGGGGATTTTTTATGCATGATCTGGGTGTTAAAAGTATTGTTTTTTTCTAAAAACTCATTACGCTTCTGACCAAGGACTTGTTGGTCTGAAAGCTAGAGCACTTTGTTCTTGTTGTTACATCTATGTTGGTCCATTAAAAGGTATCAAATCATTTGCTTCTGGATCTGTTCTTACAAGGACCAATACCGCAAATACTAAATCTTGTGATACATAGGAACTGATCACACTGACCATCTCACAATTCTCTGCCTCTCGCTATCTCTCTACCTTCACTTGCTGTTTCTGTCTTTTCTTGCCCTTTGCATATCTGAAGTTATAAAATATATGTGAATCTTATCTTTGTAAGTGATACTGGGATCCCTTGGTTTGAAAATGTATACAGTTATGCTGTTGAAATGATTGCAAAAAGCTATTTGGAATTTAGGGGGTTAATCTGAACACAGTTTGCAAACTCTTTGCAAAGCTGTCAACAAGAGGTCAGTTCTGGGTCACGATGTTCTGTTTGTTGCACCTGCAAGGAAACTGACAAGAATACCTTCAGAAAAACAGAATGTTCTCTTAACAAGTTCCCAGACAAAGATGTATAAAAAGAGCAGTGGAGGCACTGTGGAGCACCTTACTGAGCAGACGTGGTCCAGATCAGCACTGCATTTGGTTGTGCTTTATTTTAAATAAATACAGTTTTAAAATATACAATAGTCAGAATTATCTGCAGAATCTGAAAATACACATCGAGAGAAGCAGATTGGTGCCAGAAATAGCAATGGGGAGAACAATCAAAGGAGGTCCTGGGGGCTCAAAGTTACAGCCATCGACGGAGCCACAGGCCTCAGCCTCTGCACCTGACCGTACATTGCAGGAACCACCATGGAAGGCCCTAGGAGACAATTCTACAAAGAATCGGGGAGCAGGATTTATAAATCGAAGTGGCAATGAAGACCGCTGCAATAGCAGAATCACAAGCCACCAAAGCGCTAACATCCACAAAATTAGTGCAAGAAAATGGGCACTTGCTTGCGTTACAGGCTGGAGGCTCTCGAAAATGCTAATACAGCCTCCAATATGCGGTTGGTGGGTCTACCGGAGGGCCTTGAAGAAGTGGATCCCCTTCAGTTCTTGAAACAGGGGGTGCCTGGTGCTTTATATCTGACTTTGGATTTGGCTAATCACCTTTGTAAAACCTATCAGATTTCCCCAAGGGTGGCGATGACACCACAGGACCTTCCCAGGACTGTTCTACTGGTGACAGATGGAGTTAACACCTGGGACACAATTCTGAATGTGGCAGGTTGGCAGACAGACTGAACTTACAGGGGAATACAATTCATATGTTCCCCGATCTGTCCTTTTCCACGATGTCTTGGTGGAAAAAATTTGATGGGGTTAGAGCCAAGCTCCAAAGTTTGGGAGTATCACACTCCTGGCTAATGTCGACTCATCTCCGAATGTACTACGGGGGCCGCACCTACCAGTTCACAGATCCATAGGAGGCTGGGCACTGGGCCCAAGAGATCGAACAAGAATTTGCTGCTGCTCACGGGGAAGAGGCATTGGAGCCTGATTCTGCAGAGGAGGAGACCTGAAGTGATGAGAGGCCTGTATCATTCTGGCTACTTTAGCTTGGACTGTTAAGGTGTCTGCTGAGTAATCTAAATGCCATTAAGTGACTGAGGTGGGCCTTGATGGGTTCCTTCTTTGGAGGGATTTATCCAGTGTTAAACTGAATATCAGTTTCTGGGCCTGTTGTTGTTTGGACCCCTTCAGTTCAATTTAGCCACTGTTTGCCCTTCTCATTTGTGTACTCGATTATCTATATAGTTGCATGTAGAAAATGTAATTACCATATCAGTACATCATCAATTGATGTTTATAAGGTTCTAATACTAACTGCATATGTTCTGGACTGCTGAATATGGTTGGGGATTGTTAACATACCTGGAGAGAAGTCATATCAGCTAGACTGGCCGAGTTTTGCTTTTTGATGGGACTTATTATAATTGGACTGACCTTGATACTCTTGTAAGGTGCAGCTTTGTCTGGGTTTAATCTTTAATTTACTAGATTTATATAAGTGCACCCCCCACATCCGTAATCTATATGTTAGACAACCTAAGACTGTACCATTGGATGGATCTGTTGTGAGATGTGATGCCTGACATATGTGATTGTAATATTTCTTGTTTTTCTAAGAAATATAATAAACAAATAACACACACACAAAAAAAAGGGCAGCAATACTTTTGCTAGAGACAGACAAAGACTGAAACTTGGAAATGCAGATATCCTTAGACGAAAGACTTTGTTTTCTCTGTTTGTAATGCCTTTGTAAACAGTTATATTGAACAATTTTTATTTTTTATTCTACTGTTATTAATAATAAAACGCTACTTGCAAATTTTACAACTGCTCCTGGTCTTCCTATGCTTCCTGACCTGTGCCTCGATGACACTGACAACATTCGTCTACTACCATGCCCGTATCCGGCTTGAATTTAGATGCCTACATAAATCCCAACTTTCTCGAAAGACACTTCTATGCAACTGCACCAGTCCAGGACAGCCCAAAAGAGGCGCAAATTTTTTTTTTTTGAGTGACTTGAATGCTCTGTTTATAATACTGTAAATAAAACTGCCCATAATTACGGGGGCCAACAGACATAACCTGAGTAGAACACTTATGTTTAATTACAGCAGCTGTGACATGTTGACAGGTACCTGTAGATGCCTCCTACGCATCAGAAAAGCCAAGCAATGCTGTTACTGCTATAGTTAGGTGTGAAGCATACACTGTAGAACTACAAAGCTGAAGCAGAGTGGAAACACTGTATAGAAGGCAGTTTTCCTCTGTTGGCATTAAAAGAACAGTGACTTTGCTACATTAATTTTTTTTTTTTTTTGGCATTCAGCCATTTACAAGTTTAATAACTGTGGCAGTAGCCAAAAACTGCAGCCACCACACATATACCTACAGTTGGTTAAGCTAGCATCATATACTGACTACATATGCTCAACCAGGACCATCATCACCTAACCAGTTTGAACGGTCCGACTGTCCAACAAAATGAGATGCCAGTCAATAAATATGTTAAACCTTAGAACCTCTGGATATGGTGTAGGACCATCAGTTATTTTTTGCTGCACACCTGAATGAACTTCAATCCCATATGTACATTATAGATCAACTGCAAAGCTGTAAATTATTTAAACGTCCTTCTTTTCACAGGTACTGCCAGTGTAATAAAAAATCTATGTAAACTACAGTGTCATTGTGTACTTTATTTATATTCCACCATTTTTGAGTGCAACATATTGTTTGCCAATGGCTGATACAGCCATTCATGCCATCTTTTTTTTTTTTTTGCCGTACTCTGCTGTTCCAGATCACTCTTGATGTCATTCATGTAGTGATGTCCTTACTACAAGCTGTGGTGGTTGTGTCTGGCAGGCTCGTGCTAGAGTAAGCTGTCAAATGACAGCCCGAAGTTGATTTCATTATCCAGTGTTGGTATACTCTCATGAATTATTATCTAACCAGTTTCTAGCACCCCCCCCCAAAAAAAACAAAAAAAAACTCTTTGCCTGTCAAAGAGGGATCAGAGTAACACAATCCCCATTAGCTTAATGCAGGCACACAGACAGTTCAAACAGTACATCTTCACACTGCGCAGGACGGACTGCTGACAGTCACTTGTAACAGATAGTGTAAATGGACTGCACTCCTTCTATAGGTAATTTCAGGTACTCAACAACATCGGATGCATTGAGTGCTGGCTATTGATCTAACAAGATGTCAAATGACACCTGCAAGAAAGTCACACATTCTCAAGTCAGTGCAGCCTTTAAGAAGAAAAAAAAATGAAATGCCACTGCACTTAAGGTCAAGTCATGGGATGTCATCATAACACATTATTTTATCAAATGTAGAAATGTAGAAATGAGAGGAGAACAGTTCATCATTTATTTTGGGGGACTTAATATGTGGTCTCCCTGATGCAGATTAGTTACAATATGTCTGTATACAAATCTGCATATGTATACAGGGAGATAACGTATTAAGTTCACCCCGCTCCCCCCAAATAAAAAATTAAAAAAAATGTGCAATTGTGATAAACTGCTTTCTAATTTCTACATTTGATAAAACAAAGTATTATGATGACATTCCATGACACGATGTTAAATGCAGTGACTATTCATTTTTTTAGAGGTTGCCCTGACACGATAATTAGTGACTTAATGACAGGTGTCATATAAAGAGATGATGACACGTTCAGGAGAACTTTAACAAAACATATTATTTAGGCACTGTCCAGCTTGTACTTCCCATTAGTTCTGTATTCCTCCTCCCCATTATTTAGTAGTGAGGTCATTTGCATGAAAACAGGATCTTTGCTCTTGAAGAGTACATCTATTCCTGCTGTTTTCTCCCTACCTGAAGTCATAGAGCACTGCTTGTGACCTCATGGTTACTCCCATGTCAACATATTGTGATGTCACAGCAGAGGATTATGACTTGAAGTAGGGATCAAGCTATAGAGGCAGACAAACTCAAAATGAACTATAAGGGACATCAATCATATATTTATACACATTTCTTTAGTAATACATTATGGGGAGAGAAATATATAAAACTTAAATGGAATGCAAGCAGAATTGTGCCTAATTATTATGTTTTTTAAAGTTTTCTCATTAGATTGATAGCCAGCACTCAATGCATCAGACTTTGTTAAGTACCCGAAATTACTTACAGAAGGAGTGAAATACTTAAAAGGTGGAGAATGACAGTTCATTTACACTGTCTGTAACAAGTGACTGTCAGCAGTCCAGTGTTTCAACTCTGCTTCAGCTGTGCATTTCTATATGCTCTACACCTAACTATAGCAGGAACAGCACTGCTCAACTTTTCTGATATGCAGGGGGCATCTACCTGTCAACATGATACAACCGCTATAATTAAACGTAAGCATTCTCTTCAGGTTATGTTGTGCCCTCCCCCAATTATAAGTGTTTTTATTTATGGTATTATTAGCAAAGCATACAAGTCACTCAGAAAAAATATATATTTGCGTCTCTTTTGGGTTGTCCTGGACTGGTGCAGTTTCACAGAAGTGTCTTTCACGATCACTGGGATTTATGTAGGCATCTAAATTAAAGCCAGATATGGGCACGGTAGTAGACAACTGTTGTTAGTGTCAAGAAACACTGCACTATGTAGAAATCTGAATTACTGGTAAAGAGTAAACTGAATGAAGGCGGTAGAACAAAAACAAAAAAAAAAACAGGATTTCATGAAAGCTAAGAATGGCTTAGCCCGTCCAGTCTGCCCCTTCCTCCCTAGCTACAATGCAGCATTGTCTGCTCTAGTTTTTTTTTCATCTGAGCTGCTCCCATAATGCTGCCATTTCAAATGATTTGCTGTATTTATAATGGCACAGCACCCTCTCTCTCTCACACCAGCTCTCCTGCTACTGCTGTTCTAACACCATAGGCACCAAAAGCTTGGGTCAGCAGCCAGCTATGCAGACTGGGATCATGCTAATAATACAAATATGAAAAAAAGTAGCCTTCTACTGGCGCATATACAGTAGAGGGATTCTTTCCTAAAAAATAACTTTTTTTAATTTTTTTTATTTCTTAAATATTACATACAAATTTTACATATAACCCATTTTCTAAGTGCAATAATACCCTCCAGGGTGGGTGGTATGGGCTATACTGGACTGCCCAATAGCTACAATGCCCTCTGTCTGCAGCACCAGGCCTCATTATGACCCTGAATTGGTCTGGTGTATCCCAATAGCACCCACCCTATTGGGTATTATTGCTAACTTGGTGACGCAGAGGTAGACTAAGAAGCTATGAACTGATTTTCTTTTGTTTTTTCGGGCAAGTATTTATACAGAGCTCACAATTAGTTAAATCATGATCTGGACCCAGGCACCTTAAATACAGCTTATGGCAGTCTGTCTTTGCCAAGAGCTGGGAGCAATTTTTATAATTTTAAAGCCTGTTAATCCTGTTTTCTTTTTCTTGGGTCTATCAGTCATGCCAAACACTGAAGACCCTCAATAAAAATCTTGCCCCCCCCAAAAAAAAAAAATCTCTATCAGAACCTGTGAAATCACGGTTCAGAAAAAAAATAAGTGGCAATTTCAGTTCCCTTTATCATGAACATATAGTAATCGGATGAAAACCGCAAATGTAAATAATTTTAGAGTGGTTTTTCACATGTGCTTTCTCTGAAAAAGTTAGATAAGTGGTCTGGTTTTGTCTCAGCTAGACCCGTGGCTGGAAAGTAAAAACTGCTGAATAAATCTAAATGGTAGTTTTTAACATATGTTTAAGCGGAAAAAGAAAAAAAAGAAGTTATAAAACAAATGGTGAGTTCTCTTCAGGCAGGAACCATGTTGAGCTGCAGACTTCTCTGTTTCCCAGGATCCGAAGAAACCACAAAAGTGCACCAAAAATTAACAAATTTACAATTAATATTCCTAACTAATGCAGAGTTATCGAATACTAAAGTAACTTTTATTAAAGGAGACAGGAAATTATTTTTATGTTTTTAGCAGGCCTGCCTTCTTCCTTTCCATGTCAGTTATGTATTCTGAATGTGCTGACCAATTTTTCATAAATAAATAATTTAACTTTGATGTGCCCTTAGATATACATAGAGTTCCGCTCTGCTCATCAGCTACTGCTTCTCCTTTTCATATTTCTAAGACATTCTATGACATCAATAACACCATTCCATGCTGTTTATCTGAATGGCCTGGAATGGTGTTACTGATGTGATAGAATGTTCAGGCAATATGAAAAGAGACAGCAGCAACTGCTGAGGTGAGAAGGATTAAGGGTAGTTACAAAGGCAAGAAATAGAGAATAATGTATGGGCAACCAAACACAACAAGGCTGTTTCCATCTAGGGGTTGAGATGACAGCATATGAACCTCAAGAACGAAGCAAAGTGTATAGACACCAAGAGGTTCTGTATCAGCATGCATATGTGTTTACGGGTTGGAAGTGTTATGTCAGCGTCCCATGCAGGAGAGGGGAATGTAAAAACAGGATCATGCCAGCCAGCAAAAGAAGCCCTGGGAGTGTCAGGCTCCGTAATCTGCCTGGCTATACCAGATGACTCTGAAGGCAGGATGCTTCCAAAATGCCCCTCCTGGTGTGGCTGGGATAGGGCAGCAAGCCATGGAGGCTCCTAGTACATGTAAGGGTCTGCAAGGGTGCTTGTGGACTGGAGGGAGGTAGACAGTTTCTTACTCCTGATATTCCTAATTAATGCAGATATTTTCTGGTGAAAGTAATCTTTCTTGTTCAACGTACGACTCTTTTGTTTACAGATGATGTCATCATTCTCAGAGTGTGACATCTTGCTCTGCTGCTGTGGAAATGATTATGTTGTCACAACCCAAGGATTAGGGTTTCATGTGCAGACTCGCAGCAGGATCGCACAAAGTCCAAGAACAAAGATAATGTTTTCAGGCCATCCTCCTTACTACTAAACATTTCACATTTTTTTTCTCATGAAGGACAGACCAACAAGATCGACATCTCATTTTTGAAATGCGATTCTGCTTCCGCAGAAACACAGGTAGGACAGAAGCACATGAAGGCCAAGTGACTTGTACAAGGTCACAAAGAGCCAGCCTAGTCATGTATGAGATGATGTGTGTCTATACACAAGCCTTCTTTCAGGCATCTGAGGCTCTTTGATTACAACTGTTGTGAGACCCAATTCTTTTAGTAGACAGTGGTTCAATAATATAGTCTTGATTGTGATATGTCAGGTTCTGTTTGAAACAGAAGAGACAATTTGTGATAAAATGTTCACCACAACAGGTTATTACCAGAATTACAGAATTAAAAAAAATGCAATTACCAGACATACCCACCCATACCCAAAAAAAAAAAAAAAGAGTTTCAAGTTGTTCTATTCTTCAATACTGTAACAAGAATATTTGCACTGAAGCAGGATTTTTGTTCTTTAAATAACTGTAATAAACATGAACACTTACAGGTTCAGCGCAGTTCTCGTGTAAGAGTCAGATCTCTTACTGCTGCTTATTCTTTAATTAAGGTCATGGTCCACATTTTGAGAAATCACAATCATTTCCACAGCAACAAACTGTGATGTCACAGGCAGGGGATTATGACCTCAGCTAGCAAATACTGTAAGCATCATTAGCAGCTGATGAACTATAAAGGGCAAAGCCCATATTTTCCTTCATGGACTTAGTAATAACGAGTCAAATGACAGGAATTTCAAGGGAGGGAGATGTGTTGTTTAAATCAGTTCTGATAATTCCATTTTTTTTCTGGAGGATGGGGTTATCAGAAGAGTTTTGAAATGTTGTGCCTGTAGCAAAAATATTTTTAAGAATTAGGCTCCATGAATGCAGAACATAACTCCTGTATTCTAGCTTGTACACCACTTTCTCTGGGAAAGAAGAAAGTCCCCTGACTTACAGGGTATGCCACTGTTATATGGTATATAAATGGGAACCCACTGGTGTCTGCTTATTCTACAAGTGTGGTCAAGTGCCTTTTAAAGGTGAGAAAACTTTAATGGGAAGCTTTGTGGTTCTGTTACCATACGAACATATGAATTTATGAAAGAAAGACGGCTACCTCTCCATCAAGTTTTTCCCCCCACCATCTCAGTAGAATACCGGATCACCCCCTTTTTCTTCAAGGTGCTTATCTAAAAACCAAATGCATGCCACAACTTCATTTCCTTTGCTAGCTGCCACCCCACACTGTGGACATAGCTGCAGTAAGTGAGACTTGGGCAACATCACACCATGACTGGGGCCTTGCGATCCCTGGATATAAACTATACAGGATGGAAAGGGTAGTTGGGAAGGGGGAAGGGGTGGCAGTTTATATCAGGGAGGGAATAACTTGCATGAGGGAGGAGTTGGAGGAAGGAGAGGTGAAGGCATTATGGGTTCAGTTAAGGTCCAATAGAGGGAGAAAGGTGAGGTTGGGAGTGGTTTACAGACCACCCAATCAGGATGAGGAGAGGGGCAGGGAACTGAGTTCACAGATATTGGAAGCTGCTGGGAAAGGAGAGGTGGTAATTGTGAGGGACTTCAACCTGTCCAAGGTGGACTGGAGTGTACCATCCACAACATGCACTAGGGAGTCAGGTGATCCTGGAAGGAGTGCAGAGTGGGTTCCTGACTCGGTGTCACTGAACCAACAAAAGCTGAGGCAGTTCTTGATCTGGTGCTCACAAATGGGAAGCATGTACAGGAAATAATGTCAGGGAGCTACTCGGTGGAAGTGACCATTGTACAGTGTGGTTCCAGCTGGATACGGGCAGGGAAAGCATCCAGACTAAGACCAAAGTTTTGGATTTCAGGACGGCGGACTTCACGAAAATGGCCGAAGTGCTAAGGAGCCATCTGGTGGGCATCAGAGCAGATATGGGGGTGGACCAAAGGTGGTCCATCATTAAGGAAGGAATACTGGTTGCCACAGATGACTGCATTAGGCTCAGGGGGAAGAACACAAGGGCCAAAGCATCCAGCTGGTTCAGTTCTGGGGTTGCCCAGGCAGTAAGGGAAAAGAGGTTGGCCTAGAGAAAATTCAGGAAGACCAAGAGAGAGGTGGATAGGGAAAATTAACTAAGGTTGGCTAGTAAGGCAAGTAAGGAAGTCTGACGAGCAAAGGCACAGAAGGAGCTGAATGAATTAAGAAGGGGGAGAAGACTTTCTTTTGCTATATAAGTGAGAAAATGGACAAGAAAGAAAGGATTGTTAGGCTTAAGAAAGGGGTGGAGTGGGTGGGGGATAATGGGGGAAAAGCAGAGATACTAAATGAATACTTCTGTTCCGTCTTCACCAGGGAGGATGATCGGTGCCTTCCAGGAGGGTAAAGAGGAGTGTGTGTGTGTGTGTGGGGGGGGAACTACAGATGTAATGATAGAGGAGTATAGCATGAGGGAGAGATTGCTGGAGATTCCCAGGGTGCTCTTAATTAATTTATTTTTTCTTTATTTAGCTTTAATGACATCTGGGGCTTGGTCTTTTGCTTTTGCAGTCCCTAACCTGTGGAATTCTCTACCTCATCGAGTTTGAGAGTGTCTCACCATCCAGAGTTTTAAAATAGCCTTAAAAACACACATTTATTTAGCCCAGCGTTCCTGGATTCTGGTACATGATTTTATTCCTGGTGTATGATTTTAGTTTATCACCGATTTATATTTGGTCTGGTTGGGAACTGATTTTTTAAGATATTTGTTTACATGGTTTTATGTACAAGCACTTTGGTTTCGAAAAGGCGCTTTTTAAAAATAAAGATTGATTTGATTTGATTGAAGGTGGACAAATCACCAGGCCTGGAGAGAGTATATCCAAGGGTACTAAAGGAGCTGGCAAGGCCACTGGCAGACCTATTTAATAGTTCACTAGAGTCAGGCATGGTACCACAGGACTGGAGAACAGCACATGTAGTGCCCCTCCACAAAAGTGGTCCCACGGATGACCCAGGGAATTACAGACCCATCAGTCTGACCTCCATTGCGGGCAAACTCATGGAGACCATACTAAATGAAAGGCTGGTGGAATATCTAGAGGAGCATGGTCTCCAGGATGTGAGGCAACATGGGTTCATGGGGGGGGGTGGGATTGTGTCAAATGAATCAGATTGACTTTTTTGACTGTGTCACTAAGACAGTAGACAGGGGTCAAGCGGTAGACATCCTTTATCTTGATTTCAACAAGGCCTTTAACTCTGTGCCCCACAAAAGGTTGATCAAGAAGTTGGTGGATCTTGGGGTTGGGGAAATAATGGCCAGATGGGTGGAAAACTGGCTGAGGGACAGAACCCAGAGGGTGGTTGTTGGGGGGAGAGTTATCTGGCACCACAGAGGTAACCAGTGGGGTCCCACAGGGCTCAGTGCTGCGGCTGGTGTTATTCAATGTCTTCATCAATGATACTGGGGATGGCACCGAGGGCAAAATGTGCCTATTCGCAGATGACACCAAGTTCTGTGGGAGAATGGACATAGCTGAAGGGATACAGGACCTACAGGAATATCTGGAAAAGCCAGGGAGGTGGTGCAGGATCTGGCAGCTTGGCTTCAATGCCAAGAAATGCAAAGTTATGCATATTGGAGCCAAGAATCATAGGACAGAGTACTACCTGGGTGGAGTCCGAGTATCTGTATCAGAGGAAGAGAAGGGCCTGGGAGTGATGATCACTAGTGACCTGAAGTACTCCATGCAGTGCAAGAAAGCAACAACAAAGGCAAACAAGATGCTGGGATGCATATCTAGGGGAATCAGTAGCAGGAGAGAGGAGGTTATACTGCCCTTGTACAGGTCACTGGTAAGGCCGCATTCTAGAGTATGGAGTTCAGTACTGGTGCTCACAGCTCAAAAAGGACATTAACCTGCTGGAGAAGGTCCAGAGGCGGGCTACAAAAATGAAAGCGGGTCAGCAGGATAAGGCATATGAGGAGAGGTTGAGGGCACCGGACATGTACTCCCTGGAAGAGAGGGGGAGGAGAGAGAGAGAGAAGGGACATGATTGGGACCTTTAAGTACTTGAAAGGGATAAATAAGGTTGATTAGGAGAGTCTCTTTAAGCTGAGTGGCAACCATGACAAGAGAGGGCACAGTCTTAAGCTGGAGGGTGGGAGGTTTAGGATGTAGGTCAGGAAGCATTTCTTCACAGAGAGGGTGATGGACACTTGGAATGCGCTGCCAGAAGAGTTCACCTCGTTGAAGACAGTGGGCAGCTTTAAGAAAGGCTGAGATAGGCATAAGGGGAAGATAAGGATCATGGGTAGGGAGGATGGGAGGAGTGGGGAGGGAGGGAGGGCAGGGACAGCAGCTCAAGCTGTGGACCCTGCATTACGAGCAGACTTGATAGACTAAATGGCCTTCCTTCTGCTGGCTTCTTTGTATGTTGCTCCCATTCAAAGTTATTGCTGATCATTACCCCCAGGGCTTCTTCCTGCTACATTTTAGTAATCTCTGTGTTACTCAGGTATATAGTACTTTGCATTCATATTTTTTGACCTTGCTGCATTATTATATTTTTCAACTTTGAATTTCATCTGCCTTTTTTTTTTGTTACTTACTTATTTCCAAAGTATGTCTACCTCTTTCTGCATTTCATTAACCTCCTTCTTGGATTAACTACTCTTCCTGTTTCTGTGCCATCAGTGAATTTAGCAACTCAGCTGCGGGTGCCCACCTCAAGACCACTTATGAATATATTCATCAATGCTGTCTACAGAGCAGAACCTTGTGTTTCCATGTGGCTACATGACAATCTATTTTGACCTTTTGTTTTCTGCCCTGCAATCAGTTTCAAATCCACTGCATTACACAACCGATGATGCCTAGGTTCTCCATTTTATGAACTAGTCTCTAATGTGACACGGTGTTGAAGGCTTTGTTAAAGTCCAAGTACACAGTATCTTCAGGTTTCCCCAAATAAAGCTCCTTGGTGGAATTGTCAAACAATGCATAAAGTACAGTTACATAAGAACTTACTGTAACAGTAGATCATCGAGAGGAGCTCTTGCAGCAGGTAATACACTTAGGACTAATGCTGCCAGGCGTTAGGATCCCACGGAAAAACTTTCTTGCTAGCAGTCTGTAGCAGGGGTCTGGCCACGTCCAACATCCGAAGTGGTATAAAAGGGGCCGGTGCCATCTCAGTTCCCTGCCGGAGACCCGGTTGGTAAAAACAGAGAACCGAGAAGGAGCTCCCCTGCTGGAGAGAAATATAGATAAGGCAATGACCTGGGAGATGGAGGGTGGGAAAGCCACCTGCTGCAAGAGCTCCTCTCGAAGATCTACTGTTACAGTAAGTTCTTATGAAACTGTACTATCTGACTTCGAGTTGGAACTCTTGCAGCAAGTAATACACTTGGGACTGAGTCCCAAGCAGTAACCCAGAGAGGCCCAGATCAGAAGGGTGGAGGAATGACTGACAAAGGGAAGAAAATCTACCCATCTAAGAGAGTAGTCCCTGGAGAACAGCCAAACCAAAACCTACTGTCCTTCTAGAGGCTATGTCCAAACTGTAATGTCTGATGGAAGTATTGTCAGTGCTCCAAGTAGCTGCAGTGCAAATGTCTGCTGCTGAAACATTCCTCAGTGAGGCAAAGGAAGTAGCAATAGCCCTGGTAGAATGACTCTTAACCAAGCCGGTAAGGGTCTGCCATGGTGCTGGTAACAGAACATGATACAGTGGACTAACCACCTGGTCAGGATTTGCTAAGTGACAGCAGCCCCCTGCCTTGTGTTGAGTGAATGCAACGAACAACTGGTCCATTCTCTGAATGGAATGAGTTCGGTCCAAATAGAAACAAAGAACTCTGTGAACATCCAGAGTGTGTAAAAGGGCATCTCCCTATTGAAAAACTCTGGATAGTACACCGGAAGTGAAATGTCCTGGTTCAGTGTTAAGGTGGACACCGCTTTCGGTAAGAATTTAGGATTTGTGTGCAGCTGCACCCTGTTCCTGTGAAAAACAAGGTAAGGCTCCTTGCAAATCAGGGCCTGAAGCTCGGAAATCCTCTGAGCAGAGGTAATGGCAACTAAAAATAATGCCTTCCAAGAAAGAAGGCGAAGCTTGCATATCACGGCTGGTTCAAAAGGGGGCAGGGTGAGCTTTTCTAAAATAAAAGGAAGATCCTGGGGGACAGGGTTCCTTTGCAGGGGTTTGATATGCAGAACTCCTCTCAGGAAGGTCTTGCATACATCCAGCTGTGCCAGAGTCCTTTTTCCTACAGGGGCATGGTATGCCGATACAGCACAAAGGTGCACCTTAATCCATGAGTAGCTAAGACCCAGATCAAGGAGCTGGAGAAGGTACTCCAGCACATGCTTAATGGAGCACATTAAAGGGTCTAGGGATCTGGCTGCGGCCCAGAGACAGAAATGTTTCCACTTCATAGCATAAGTCGCCCTAGTGGAGAATTTCCTAGCTGCCACTAGGATCTCTGTTACTGTCTTAGAAGCTCCCAATCTCTCGTCTCTTAGGACTGCAGGAGCCATGCATGCAGGTGAAGAGTTTGAAGGGAAGGATGGACTAGTGTCCCCTATTCCTGGGAGAGCAAGCGAGTGGAGAGAAGTAGCGGCACAGGAGGCCCCATGGCCAGCTGCTGAAGGAGACGAAACCAAATCAGTCGAGGCCACAGAGGGGCCACCAAAATCATTCTGGCCCCTTCTGACTGCAGTTTGAGCAGTACTCTCTGAACCAGAGGGAAGGGAGGAAAGGCATAAAGAAACCTCCCCACCCAGGAGAGGAATAATGCGTCTCGCCAGAAAACACCAGGCCCTGGATCTAGCGAGCAGAAATTTGGCAGTTTGGCATTGCACAGGGACACAAAGAGGCAACTCTGGACGGCTCCATCTTACGAAGAGGTCATCCACAACATCTTGAAGCAACTTCCACTCGTGGTTCAGGGAACAAGAACTACTCAGTCTGTCGGCGAGAGCATTCTGACTTCCTGGCACGTGGACGGCTAAGAGAAACAGACCTTGTTCTACTACCCAGTCCCAGATTCTCATGGCCTCTCTGCATAGGGAATACGATCCTGTCCCCCCCCCCCCCTTGCTTGTTCAGGTAAAAAAACTACTGGGGTATTGTCCGACTGAATTAATAGAAGAGCCTGGGAGAGCTGATCCTGAAAAGCCTGGAGGCCCTCATCTCCAGAATGTTGATATGAAGAGACGTTTGATGGCAGGCCATGATCCTCGTGTCTGATGCTCATTTAGGTGAGCACTTCTCCCTAGACCCGAGGCATCCGTCGTGACAGTCTGTAGTGGACTTGGCCTCTGGAGAGGAACTCCCTGTTCTAGATGAGCCAGATCGAGCCACCACTGAAGGAAGCGACGAACCACTGCCGATATTAGGATGGGATGGTCCAAGTCGTCCGAGCCCTGATCCCATTGTACTCTGAGGTGCCACTGGAGGGTTCTCATGTTCAGACGAGACAGAGAAACTGTGGCTATGGCGGCTGCCATATGCCCCAACAGCTGCAGGACTACCCTTGCGGGGACCTGGTCTGTGGTCTGAACTCTTCGCACCAGGGTCCGAAGCCATAGTGCTCTGTCCCGAGGAAGAAAGGCTCTGCTTTGCTCAGTCTCGAGAACTGCACCAATATATTGAAGCCATTGGGAGGGCCAGGGCTGAGATCTTGGCCAGTTTAGAGTGATGCCCAGAGAGAGGAACAGCTGTCCCGTTTCCCGAAGAGCGCCTGTGAGCTGGTCTTCTGATGGTGTGGAAAGAAGCCAGTCATTGAGGTAGGGGTACTCCTCTTCAATGCAGCAGGCACTTGGTGAAAACCCTAGGGGCCGATGACAGGCCAAAGGGAAGCACCCGGAACTGGTAGTGTCTGTCTCAGAACAGGAAGCGAAGATACTTAATGTGCAAGTGTAGGATATTTATGTGCATGTAGGTGTCCTGCATGTCCAGGGAGCAAAGCCAATCCCCTTGATGTAGAAGGGGAAGAGGCTTGCAAGGGTCACCATCCGAAACCTCTTGTAAAGGACGAACTCGTTGAGGTGGCTGAGATCTAGAATGGGGCGAAGATCTCCCGTTTTCTTGGCACCAAGAAACAGTGGGAGTAAAAGCCTTTTTCCTGCTGGGAGGGAGGTACTGGCTGGATGGCCTTCTTCTGGAGAAGGGACTGGAATTCCTGCTCTAGAAGGGCGTGGCTGGCTGAACAGTGGGATGGAACTGGAGGCTACAGGACTCTTCTCATTTACTGTCCACCAGGTGATGGGAGGGAGTTCCTGAAGGAGGTTGCAGAATTCATCGCTGAGGTGGTACTGAAATCCCCCAGATGGTTGGTTCTGGGGGATTTCAATGCCTGGGTCGAAGATGAACTCTCGCTGTTTGGACAAAATCTCCTCCAACTGATGGATTCATTGGGCCTAACACAGGTTATTACCACTGCTACCCATGAGAAAGGGCACTCATTGGACTTGGTGTTCCACCTGGGGATGGAGATCTCTGATATGGAGGTGGAGCCAGTCAGTTGGTCTGACCATCACGTCCTGAGATTCAGTTTCTATAGCCCCGCGAAATAGGCCTGCCCAAAAGGAGTTTGTACAGTACCATCCTTTGAGAGGAGTTACCTCAGAAGGCCTAATGACGGTGCTGGACCTCTCGGGTTTTCCAGGAGATTGCACTGATCTGGGGCCTCTTGTGGCAGCCTATAACAGGGCTGTTACTGAGGCCTTGGATATTATTGCTCCTGCTCATGTTCACCCTCTTACTTCTCATCCGGGTGCTCCTTGGTTTAACGGGGAACTCCATGAGTTGAAGAGGCAGAGGCAAAGGCTGGAAAGACACTGGTGGAAAACTCACCTGGAGGTGGACAGACTTAGACTGATGGAGCATTATCAGACCTATCAATGAGAAATTTCCCGTAAGAAGGCAGAGTTCCTGTCCAGGGAAATTGCTATGGCTAAGAAAAGGCCAGCCCAGCTCTTCCAGACTGTGGACAGACTGTGCAATCCATCCTGTCTTCACGCTGGTCGAGCACTGTCACAAGGGCAGTGTGAGGAGTTTGCACAGTTCTTTGCTGATAAGGTGTTCACCATCAGGGATGACCAGCCAGTGCCTTCCCATTGAGCCTTGCATTGATCAATCGGGTGTTACTAATGCTCAGCAGACCTGGTTCACCTTTAGTCAGCTGGTAGTCGTGGATATAGTGAGGATCATCCAGACTCTGTGACCAATCTACTGTAGTTTGGATCCGGGCCCTACATGCCTACTAGTGGGGTGTGTAGAAGTCATCGGCCTGGTCCTTATTGAGACAGTGGGGGTTTCATTGGAGAGAAGGATGTTTCCAGATCCCTTAAAGGAGGCAGCAGTACACCACCTTTTAAAAAAAAAAACCTCCCTTGACCCAGATTGCCCAGCTAACTACAGACCGATCTCGAACTTACCCTTTGTAGGGAAAGTTATTGAGAAGGTGGTCGCTCTGCAGCTGGAGGACCATTTAACTAACCACAATATCCACAACCCTCTCCAGTCTGGCTTCAGAAAAAGGCATAGCACCGAAACAGCCCTGGTACGGGTGCTTAATGACCTTCTGATGGCGAGAGATCGGAGAACTCGTTCCATCTTGGTTCTCCTTGATCTCTTAGCAGCATTTTGACGCCGTAGATCATGGGGTGCTGCTCGAGTGCCTGTGGTTCTTCTGTGGACTGAGAGGGGTGGTCCTCAGTTTGTTTCAGTCTTTCCTCAAGGGTAGATCCCAGAGAGTGGAATGGGGATTTATTCCTCGGCCCCTCATGGGCTACCCTGTGGGGTTCCACAGGGCTTGGTACTGACCCCCATGTTATTCGCGGTGTACATGCTCCCATTAGGGGACATTATAAGACGGTGCAGGTTGAGTTTTCATTGCTACGCCGACAATTCTCAACTGTACATATCTTTTGTGCCCGAACAGGAATTAGATTCTGCTGCGGTGTATAACAACTGCCTACTGGAGATTCAGAACTGGAGGAGTGCCAGCTGGCTTCGGCTGAACCCAGGAATAACAGATGTATTGGTGGTGGACCCTGGTTATAGGACAAAAGGGGCATGGGTGTGAAAACCCTCAGGATTAAATCTTGGGGAGACCCCGCTTATTGCCTCGGGCCAGGTGCGAAACCTGGGCATGGTATTTGATGAAGGCCCAACCCTGAGGGCGCAGGTTTCGGCTGTAGTCACATTTTCCTATCACCATCTAAGGAACATAGCCCGGGTGAAGCACCTGGTCCCGCCCAAAATCTTCCTACCCTGGTCCATGCCTTTGTCACCAGTCATTTTGATTATTGCAATGCTCTCTACCTAGGGCTCCCAGGGGTAGAGATCCGCTCCTTGCAGCTAGTGCAGAAAGCGACGGCCAGGTTGCTGACTGGAACTTCTAGATCCAGTCACATAACACCTGTGCTGCGTGAACTGCACTGGCTGCCAATACAGTGGCGGATTACCTTCAAGGTCGCGCTGCTGACCTATAAAGCCCTACATGAGCAGGGACCCCACTACCTGAAAGAACTCTTATGTCCTTACTGCCCCACCTGTTCACTCCGATCCTCTGGTGAGGGATTGCTAGTGATTCCCAGGGTATCCCTAAAAACATCAGGAGGAAGACAGTTTGCCTTTATGGCACCTACCCTGTGTTTTCTCTACCTCGCCAGATACGTGACAGCCAGATCGTAAAGGGTTTTAAAAAGCTGTTGAAAACCCACTTATTTAACAAGGCTTTCTCAATAATTTATTAATGTGTGCACTGTTATGTTTTTATCTGTTTTAAATTGTAATACTGTGTGTTTTTATTTTGTATTGTAAAGGTGCCCTGAGCATGGGAAGGGTGCCTTATACAAATAAAATATTGATTGATTGATTGTCCGGGGGCACGCTGAGAAATTCTATGGTGTAGCCCCACTGAATCACCTGCAACACCCACTGATCTGACGTGATGGTGCTCCATTCGGAAAGTAGAGGGAGAACTTCCCTCCTACCTGCTCCCCTCCTCAAAGACTTGATGACTAGGGCAAGGCCGCTGGGAGTCATGCAGTACTCTGGGGGTAGGGGCAAGATGTCTGGGAGCTTTTGGCGGTTTAGGGCCTTAGGCTCTGGGTTGCATGGGCTGACCACGGTGTTTGAAGCCCTTTCCATGGAACTGCCTGCAACCCTGTTGGACTTGCTTGTGAAAAGTGCGCTTGCGGGCCAGTTGCGGTTCAGACTTGTACATCTGCCACAGCCTTTCCTGAATCTTGAAGGCCTTTTATGATGTCCTGAAATTCCTGTCCAAAAAGGACTGGTCCCTGAAAAGGGGCATCCAAGATGGTATCTTGGAGCTCCTGTCTGAAACCTGCCACCCTGAGCCAGGCATGTCTGCATAAACATACTCCTGATGCCGCTGCTCTGGCTGATATGTCTGTGGAGTCATAGGAACAATGTGGAACATGCTTATCCAGATCCATGCCCGACTGAATGTACGCCACAAGCTTATTCTTTGTGTCGGAATCGGGTAGTGTTTTCATAAGTTCCATGGACTTCCTCCACAGAGATTTCTGGTAGGTGAGAATGTGGGCCAAAAAACAGAGAGCGAATAGCTCCTGTGGCCGAGGAATAAACTTTCCGTCCCCAGTGATCCAGCTTCTTAGACTCTGGGTCCAGGGGCTGGGAACTGAGGTGCTTGGGCTGATTCAGTCTACCGTGGGCTGAGGCTAAGACCATAGAATCGGCCTTAGGGTGCTCCCCAAGAAAAGGTTCGTCTTTTGGAGGTTTATAAAGCCGGTCAGCTTTCCGAGGCACAGCCAAGGTAGAGGATAGCTTTTTCCATGTCAACCTAGTGACATCCTGAAAAGGCTCCACTAGTGGGGGAACTACCAGGGGCTTTGGATCCTTAATACCCAGGAACTTAGCCAGCCTTTTTTGTTCTGGGTCTAGTTCTTCTGTGTCCCACTGGTAAATTGTCTGAATGTGCCTCATGATATCCAGGAACAAAAGGTCATCTGGTGGTGATCTCAGCGAGTCCTTCACTCCTGAAGAAGGGGGACGGTAATCCTCATCTTCAGACAATTCCTAGGAGAAGTCCTTTGCTTCTTCCTCTGAGGAAAACACAGGGTGTCCACTGGAGGGAGGGACCGTGGATGGTCTGCGCCTTCTTTTCCCTTTGGGGCTAGGAGGTGGGTGAGAGCCTTCACCTGCTGCCTTGTCTGGGGTAGGAGTAGGAGGTGGTGGTATTTTGCAGGGAGGGGGATCAGGTGGCCTGTACAATAGGTTCCCCTTGACCATGTTCCACCATGACATAAAGGGTGCCCAACATCCATCAAGGGGACTGGAGGAGGAGGAGGCCTCGGAGCCGAAGGACCGGGCATCGGTGGGGCGTCTGGTACTGGGAGATGCTCTGGAGAGGCCGCCCTAGCTGTATCTGGCTGAGGATCGGGCTCTGTGTGGATAGGAGAACGTTCGTACGACCCAACATCTGGAGTCACATGCGGCTGGTCAGGTGACTGGTCGTCATGGTTGTGGTCGGACGTCTGGTCGCTGTTCGGCGACTGCCTCTTGTCGGGCGAATGGACCCTGCCATCTGGCGAGGTTGCCCGGGCTGGGGGACGTTTGTTGGCAGACAGAGGGGTCCCATTAGCTGGAGGCAGAGGAGGAGGCGTCCGCTGGCAAATGACCTCCTGTCGCCTAGAGGAGTTGTCAGACTTGCGGTGTCTGTCTGATGACCCACTGGATTTATGGCCCTCCTTTGACCGACCAGCAGGTGACTGCCCCTCCTGGGCTGACCCATGAGAAGACTTGTGGGACCGGTGAGCCAGGGGGACTTGGGCATGTTGGCACTCCAAGGAGGAAGACTGCTCTCTGGGTCTCTCACTGGACAAAGAATGTGTCTTTTTGCAGCTAGTCCTAGTGGAGGCTGGTGGGACAGACCCTGACCTCCCGTCGAAGGTCGAGGCAGATGCCTTAGCAGGAGATTTCTGGCGGGATTCCAATCTGGCCCGATCTCTGTCCCCGGAAGGGTGTTTCCCAGAAGATTTCTCTCAGTGGGGGGACTGCTTCACGGAAGAGGATGAGCCATGTCCCGATGAGGATTTTTGCACGACGGCTACTTCTTGTTCTAAGAGGTTGGCCTTTAGTGCTTTAGCCCTCCGGATTCTTGTCTTCTGGTTGAATCTCTTGCAATGTCGGCAGTAGTCGCGCTGATGGTTGGGGCCTAAGCTGATCAGGCAGGCCTAGTGGCAGTCTTTGGCCAGGATCTGCTTGCCACACTGGCACTTCGACTTTCGCCGCAGTGGGGAGGGTGAAAACATGCAAGAAAACTATAGAATATGGAAGGACTCATCAAAAAAACGATCAAAAGACTGCTTTTATGGGGTTAAACTAGGCGGTTGACTGCTGAAGCGAGGTGTCCGTGGAGCCGAACTAAGCAGGTCAATGGCGGGAAAATAACAGAAATGGTGCCGGGTGTCTGCCCCTTTTATACCACGTCGGACGTGGCCAACGTCAGGGGCAGACCCTCCACTACAGACTGCTAGTTAGAAAGTTTTTCCGTGGGGTCCTAACACCTGGCGGCATTAGTCCCAAGTGTATTACCTGCTGCAAAAGCTCCAATTTAAAGTCAGATAATTTGTTTGGAATGATTTCCCCTAGCAGAATCCATATCGGGACACAAAGCCTATGGTGTTTTCCTGTAAGTGTTCAACAATTCCAATTCTTTTAATTGTCTCAAGCATCTTCCCTGGCAAGGACATTAACCTGACTGTCTTATACTTGACAGGCTCAGCCCTGGATCTTTTTTCGACTACTGGTACTACATGGGCCATCCCTCAGTCATTTGGCATGCATGCTGTTCTCGTGGACTCATTAAATAAGATTACCAATGGGACAGATAGTTCCTTCAGGATTTTTGAGTGCATTCTGTGATACTTCATTGCCTTGTTCATGTTTACCATCTTCAGCATTCTTTTAAATGCTTCTGGCCATGACACATGACCTGCAATGTATCCTGTTGCTCACCTGTGAACAACATTTTACTATCCAATATCATCCCAAATATTTTTTTTTCAATTTCAATTCAATTTATTTGTTCAACAAAGAAGCCATTACAAAAGACATATAACAAACATATGACAAACAAACATTATACAAAACCTATCTCAATATAAATAGCATAAATCTCACATCAATACATACACAGGATAAAATTAAGCTATGTTCATGCATCGTATAACTATCTATTGCAATCCCCCAGATAACAGTAACAATTTCCGAAGCTATTATCTTATTCAATTATTTTGTTGGCTATTTCTTGATAACAATATTTTCCAACCTTAGCCCTTTTTGTTACTTAAACCCAGAAGACCCTATCCAGAAATGTCTGCATTTAAACACTCTTGGTAATGCATCATATTTATTTTCCTTATTTTAATAATTTCAGTTAGATATATAGCCAGTCTGGTTATCATAGCAACATTATCAGAGTTAAATAATAGATCCAGCAGGCATCTAGGAGGAATATTAAATGTACCAATTAAACTGTTTAAATATTTAATTCAAACACTATGATACCATGGGCATCTGAAAATAACATGTTCCATGTTCTCTGGCTCGGCCATAGAACAAAAATAATGATTTGACCGATTTGTTTTTTGACCATATCTTGCAGTCAGTACATTACTAGAGAATACTTCAAATCTATATTGTGTTAATATGTGTCTATATTTTATTTCTCTTACTGCAGTCAAATAATACTTAAGGGAATGCTCAATCGTATTCTTAACTAACCAGCAGGACACCCTAACCAATTTCATATCTGTAAGATCATCATTTTTTGCATAATTTTGTATTATTTTTCTAATATTCTTAACACAGTAGATAGAAATCTCTATATGTTGCTCTGTAACCATAAAATAATTTTTAGTGTGTGGCCGCAACACAACCATTGTAACAAACTTTTATATTCTTTGTTCTTTATTACAAACCATAATATAATCATGTGTGCTGCTATATTTGCTATTTACTAAGTACCAAAGCAAAGTTGTTGACAATATATGTTTTAGATTATATGTTAGGAACACCCAAATGGCACTGCCCCGTTGGCTGCTTTCATATATGTAATACTGGTAAAATAGCATATAATATTGTTAAAATGTATACTGCAATAGTCGCCACCTCTGCCTTTTTTCTCCATTTTGTGGCTAAAAAGCAAGAGTAATTCTATATGTGTGCTTATGTTGTAACTACCTGTTTGCAACTGTCAGCCTAGATATTAATAGAAAGTTAGCTATTATAATATAATTCTGCTTTGCCCTCTCTCAATATATCAAATTTTATCTAAAGGGATACTTAGTACTCTGTGCTGTATTTCAGTAGCTGTACTTTAAGCTTTATAATATATAAATGTTGGTAGTTATATACACTAGTACAGTAAACATGATAATGCAGTACTAAAGTCAACTGAACTAAAAGGAAAGGCCAGTCAATATATGTATGTCACAGGGAGCTGGGACAACGTACAGATTATATGACCTTAAATCACCAGTTAGTTCATGAAGAGACACGGCACTGTATGGGTTATGAGACTCCCCAAGCTAAAATACTGGGAGAAGCCCACACAAGTGTATATTTGTAACTGCCCATTCAAATGCTATTAAGTAAATATGCTTCTGTTTTATTAAGTAAAGGCTACCAACAACCTTTTCTGTGTTTCTATAACAGCAGCAACTATAACCGTAACAGATGCAAAAACACAACGCATAATAGAAGTATGTTATTCTGTGTAACCAAAAACACAAACTAGACTATCAATCTATTGCATACCATTATTTGCCACTAAAAATTAGGCCATTGTATTTAAATCATTAGTTATACAATGCCACCATCTACTGGCCATTGAGAATATTGCATTACATAAATAATGAATGAGAAAGTGGCTATCTATGTATCAAATGAGAAGTATAACCTCACTAATTCTGTTTTAAGATAGCAATTATTGATATGTTTTGTATTAACGGTACTAATTGATTTTTCAAGATAAAAAATTGTAAGATTTAGCTTATAAAAGTATTGTATGTAAGCTGAGTAGCTCAGCTCCAAACTAATGACCGCATGCTTGGGCAAAGTATAAGACAACAACATGTTTAGGCATTAAAGGCAAGCGTTGAGTTGTTGTATGTTGCTATGGTGTGAGTGAAACTTATTGTTTCACCTAGATCAAACTGATCCACTGGTATATGTATAAAAAATATTGTGTAAAAAGTAAAGTAAGCTGTGGAAAAGTACACCACACCTTGGTATCAACTTGTTATTCTGTTTTATGATTGGCTGACTCCGAGATTTGTATATCTAGTAGTGACTAAATGTATATAAGTGGGTGCTCTCAAGACACTGAGAGAGAGCGATCCAACATCAATTTGTAACACAAGGCAAGGCGCTGATTAAATCTGCTAACTCTCCTGGCTGTGTCCGTGTTGCATCTAAGTACTATATAGAGAACGTCGTAGCTGGGGGTCACCCACAACCCTAAGTTACATGCTCCATCCATCTTTGTAACTGATACAGATCAAATTTAGTTAATATAGAGTGTACTGAGGCATTCCAACCAGTTTGCTTATATGAAAGTAAATAATCGTTTTCCCTTAAAGCATAACAAAGTAGAGAATCTTTAGACTGAGACTGTAGTTTGATCCAGTACAAAACTATTTGTTCCTGCACCAAAAAGGCAAAACTAATCTGGCCTAGCTGTGACCTGACCACAACATCTGAAGTACTGGCCGGAATGCATAGCAATTGTTTGTATATTTTATTTAATACAGCATCTATTTTATTTGAATTTTGCAAACCCCAAACCTCCACAGCATATACTGCTTGTGAAAGTTTTGCATTAATGACCTTAATCATAGGAGCCACAGTTTTACCACCATAAAATATATTAACGCTTTTTAAGAGTTTGGCCAAGTTCTCTATCTTTTTAACTGTTATAGCAATGTGCTTGTTCCACTTGGTATTACTTGCAAACACCACCACTAAATATGTAAATTCAGTAACAAAATCCAATTTATTTCCCCCCAACCTAAGTGACCTATACTTTATTTCCAAAAAAAAAAAAATTATTCACCTTAGTAATGTTGTTTCTTCTAATGGAGTCTTGCTGTATTCTGACTATTGCAGTGATCTCCAACCCTTGAGCTGCCCCGGAGAACAAAGAGTTAACTTTCATGCAAGGCATGGAACGCTGAGCTCCAGCTCGGTTGAAGCCTCTGTCTGCTGTTGTTTGAACCCCAACCGTCAGATCTTTACGAGCTATACTCACTGGGAGTTCTGTGTGGAAACTGTAAACTCACACTAGCCAACTGGCAACTAAATTTGATAAAAAGGGTTTTTTTGGTTTCAAAGCACAGACTCAAGTCAGGAAACTCAAAAAACAAAACACAACACACACCCAAAATAAAGGAGGGTGAGAAAAAGGGGCACCTCTTGGTGCCAACACTGCTCCTGTCCACCCACATCCCAAAAACCAGGTTCTGAGAGGGGAGGCAGGGGGGGAGGTCAGAATACAGCAAGACTCCATTAGAAGAAACAACATTACTAAGGTGAGTAATTTTTTCTTCAAACAACATGAAGTCTTGCTGTATTCCGACTATTGCAGATTACCAAGCAGTACCTCCATGGAGGAGGGACAGAACCTACTTTGGGAATAGGCTCTGAAGTACTGCTGTGCCAAGCCGAGCATCACTCCTAGCCTGGATATCCAGAGAGTAATGCTTGGTGAAAGTATGGACTGTTTTCCAGGTGGCTGCTTGACACATCTCTAAGATAGGAATATCCCTGGCAGCAGCCAGGGAAGCAGCTGTACCTCTAGTAGAGTGAGCCCTCAGGCCTGAGGGTTGGGATTCTACCCTATTTTTCGTAGCAGAACTGTATACAAGAGACAATCCACCTGGCAATAGATCTTTTAGTGGCAGGTTTTCCCTTACCAACCTCCCCATAAGTGAGGAACAGCTGGAGGGAGTCAAACCTGTGACCCTTGGTACGCTCTATGTAGTAGCTAAGGGCCCTTTTTATGTCCAGGCTGTGCAGCCACCTCTCTCCAGAGGAGGAATGGTCAGTGAAGAAAACAGGAAGAGACATAGACTGATTAAGGTGGAAATCTGAAACCACCTTAGGCAGAAACTTCCTGTTAGTTCTTAGGACCACTTTATCTCTATGAAAAAGAGATGAAATCAGGTTCCACTGACAGGGCTTGCATTTCACTGATGCGCCTGGCAGAGGTAATGGCTACCAAAAACACAATTTTCCAAGTCAAGTACTTAAGCTCTGCAGAGGACAAAGGCTCAAAAGGGGGTTGCATAAGCTGAGCAATGCAAACATTAAGGTCCCAAGCAGGAGCAGGGTCCCTGAAGGGAGGACTGGTGTGCAACAGTCCCTTGAAGAATTTGCAAAATACAGGATGGGCTGAAAGAGAAGAGGGCTTGCCTACTGACAAAAAAGCAGAAACAGCTGCCAAATGCACTTTGAGTGTAGCTGGTCTGAGTCCCAAGCCATTGAGAAGAACCATATAGTCCAGGACTGTAGCCAACCCAGCAGATTCTGGAGAAATATGCTTATCAGAACACCCAACAGTGAACCTTTTCCATTTGGAGTTGTAAGTCTTTCTGGTGGAAGGCTTTCGAGAAGCCTTTAGAATATCCAGGACACCTTGAGAGAGGTGCAGATCAGCAAACTCTTAACTCTTCAAGAGCCAGGCCCTGAGATTGAGAGATTTGAGATTCGGATACCAAACCCTCCCCTGAGAGGATGTCAACAGGTTGTAATTCCTGGGAAGAGACAGGGGAAGGTGGACTGCTAAGGACAGCAACAGTGGGTACCAGGGCTGTCTGGCCCAGTCTGGAGCGATCAGAATTACTTTGCAGGGTTGAGACCTGATCTTGACTAGTACCTTGAACAGTAGAGGGAAAGGAGGGAAAGCATAGAGGAACTTCCCTTCCCAATTGAGTACCAGAACATCCAGGGGGACTGAGCCCAACACTGGGGGTCTGCAGCAAAAGAGAGGAAGTTGGTGATTGTCTGAGGCTGCAAAAAGATCTATCTGTGGAGTGCCCCATCTTGAGAAAATCACCTTCAAAACTAGGGGATCCAGGGACCATTCGTGGTGTCCCTGAGATATCCTGCTGAGAGCATCTGCCAGGATATTGTCCTTCCCATGTAGGTGAACTGCTGTGAGAGAAGTTTGGAGGGAATAGGCCAGAGACCACAACTTCATTGCTTCTGTGCACAAGGCCGTATACCGAGTGCCCCCTTGCTTGTTGATGTACCACATTGTGGTGGTATTGTCTGTTCTGATCTGGACTACTTTGTTCTGAACAGACTTGGAAAAAACTTGTAGTGCCAGAAACACTGCTCTGAGTTCCAAGAGACTGATGTGAAGCAGAGATTCTTGAGGTGACCACAGCCCTTGGGTGGTAAGATCCGCCAAGTGGGCTCCCCAGCCCCAGAGGGAGGCGTCTGTGGTGAGGATTAGAGAAGGAGACTGAGTGACAAAAGGAACTCCTTGCCTCAAATTGTCCTGCCACCATTGCAAAGCCTGGATCAGGGTTCGAGTCACTGGGACTAGTTTGGCCAGGGAATCCTTTCTCTGGGACCAGAAGGTTCTCAAGTGGAACTGAATGTCCCTCATCTGAAATCTTGCACCCTAGACCACTGCTGCAGAGGCTGCCATGTGGCCCAGGAGCTGCAAGAAGTGCCTTGTTGGTCGAGACACCTGAAGGGTGAAAGAAGAGGCCAGCTCTATTAGTGTCCTTGCCCTGTCCAGGGGAAGGAAGGCCTTTGCTCTTAATGTATCCAGCTCCGCCTCTATAAAGGTGAGGAGCTGCACTGGCTCTAGAACTGACTTTGGAAGGTTTAGGAGGAACCCTAAGGAAGTGAGCAGTTGCTGAGTTATTTGAAGATGTGACTAGACTTGGTCTGGAGACTGACCTACTATGAGCCAGTCGTCCAGGTATGGAAAGATGGAGATCTTTTTTCTCCTTAGGAAAGCAACCACTACTGCCAGGCACTTTGTGAACACCCTTGGGGCTGATGTTAGACCAAAGGGCATTGCTCTGAATTGATAGTGGCCTGAGGGCAACTCGAACCTGAGGTACTTTCTGTGGGAGCACCTGATGGGAATGTGAAAATAGGCATCCTTGAGGTCCAGGGAGGCTAGCCAGTCCCTGGCCTTAGAGAGGGCAGAATTATTCCCAGAGTCACCATTTTGAATTTTGGCTTTCAAAGGTGCTTGTTTAGGTATCTCAGATCCAGGATGGGCCGCCATTCTCCTGTCTTTTTGGGGGTTAGGAAGTACCTGGAGTACAATCCTTTGCCCATGTGTAGGGTATGAACCCTTTCTATGGCTCTGAGAGCCAAGAGGGAAGAAACCTCTGCCTCTAGGGCAAGGGTCTCTGAAGGATTTGCAGGTGGAAAGGATCTGGTTCTCATCTTGGGAAATTTTTTGAAGCTGAGAACCAGTCCCTGGCTTACTACTTCCAGGACACACTTGTCTGATGTTAAAGACTTCCAGTCCTGGACAAAGTAAGTCAGCCTGCCCCCTACAGGTAGTGGAGAATCGGCCCAGGCAGACCCATCAGGGTGTCTGCTTGGCAGGGGCTTTAGGCTGAGGGGTGGAAGCAGGCCTGCTCATACCCCATCTGCCTCTCCCTCTAAAGAACCCCCTCTGAGCAAAAGCAGAACAGGAGGCCTGGGCTTGGTAAAAAGGCATGTGAAAGGGCCTGCCCCTGCCCCTGGAATGCTGCCTCTGAGTAGTAGCTTGCCTTTCTTTGGCCTGAGCACTCCTGTAGGTGGTCCTGTACTCATCCATCTTCTTCATGTAATTCTCTGTCTGCTCCCCAAACAGAGAATTACCAATGACAGGAAAATCCATGGCCTTAGCCTGGGTATCCTGTGACAGGCTAGTACACCTGAGCCAAGCCATCCTGCAAAGGGCCACAGATATAGCCATGACTCTAGATGAAACATTACTGGAGTCCACAGCAGCATGAAATTGCACCTTGGATGCCTCAATCCCATCCGCAGCCACCCGCTCCAGCTCCTTGGCCAGCTGGTCAGGGGCCTGTTTAGCTAGAGCCATCATAGTGTCCCACCTGGACTGCTCGTATCTAGCTGTGTAGGCCATATAATTAGCCTGCCTGAGTCCCAAAGATGCTGCCATGTACTGTTTCTTTGCCATGGCATCAGTCTTCCTGGAGTCCTTGTCTGGGGGGGGTGTGAAGCCAATGGAATATTTGCCTTATCACAGGCAGCAGCCTGCACTACCCCAACATGGCTGCATTGCTGGGAAAGGAACTCCGTGTCTGAGCCGGAAAGAGTATACCTCTTGTCCACTCTTCTGTCCACAGGAGGTATGGAATTAGGAGTTTTTAAAATTTTAAATGTCTGTTTCCCAAAAGATTTATGGAGGGGAATAGACAGTCTCCTGGACTCTGGGATGTCTATCATCTCAACAAAATCAGGCTCCTCCTGATCCTCTATTGCTTCTTCCACAGGAAGCTGGAGGGTTTCAGCCACCTTTCTGTAAAACATAAAGTGGGAAGGGGACTCAGAAAGCCTAGCAGGAGAAACACCTGAAGGTCTGTCTGGGGAGATGTCCGGGTCAATAGGCACATCCAGACTTTCATAATCACCATCATCATCATCTTCATACTCTCCCTCCTCCTCCTCCGGTTCATAAAATTCTTCTAAAGTGTAATCCAGAACCAGGGGAACCGACCGAACCGAGCCCCTAACCAATGGTGCCAGTTCGTCCAGAACTGAAGTTAGCGACTGAACTGTCCTTATCGCTTTGGCTATCTCATCAGCGGTCGGAGAAAGAACTTGTGGATCCAAACTGGATGATTTATCCCTTCTTTTTCTTTTAACCGGAACCGACTCCTCAGAATCGGTTCTCCTTTTGCCCGAAGAAGTTTCGCCCTGGTCAGAGGGCACTCCTTCTGGTTCGGTTGAAACCGAACCGGGCTGGCCATCCTGGTCAGCGGACTTCTCGGCCTCCCTTTCCCTCAGTCTACCTACTCTCTTATCCAGGGTAGCTTTGGGAAAACTTTTACAAATTTGACAGTCTGCATTGAGGTGGTCAAACCCCAGACAATAAACACAGGTGGTGTGGGGGTCAGCCTTAGCAAAGGCTTCCCCACACACACTACAGTGTTGAAACCCAGTGGGCCCGTTTTTTTTCTTGGGTTTCTCAGACATGGCCAATCCTAACCAAAACGTACCCTTTTTTCGGCAATCCGCCAGGCAAGACACCTCTATCGGTTCCTGACCGTGTTACGGGTCTTGGAAAAAACTGTAATGAAATCCAGTTTTTTTAGAACCGATACGGACCGGTTACCACACTCTAATAAGATCAAAGTTTTTTTGACACAAACCTGATCGGTTCAAACTGAACCGATCCAATGTTTACAAGTTCCACACAGAAAACTAATATAAAAAAACTATCTAGTACTCACGGTACCACAGACAGAGACTTAAACCGACAGGTTAGATGTAGAAATTCGGTTGAAACCGAGCGAAAAAACGACACTTTAACCGACTTTTTTGAACCGAGCGAAGGAGAAATCTCTGGAGCGACTGTTCAGTGAGGCGGAGTAAAGAATCTGACGGTTGGGGTTCAAACAACAGCAGACAGAGGCTTCAATCGAGCTCGAGCTCAGCGTTCCATGCCTTGCATGGAAAGTTAACTCTTTGTTCTGTGGGGAAGTTCAAGGGTTGGAGATCACTGCAATAGTCAGAATACAGCAAGACTTCATGTTGTTTGAACCATAATTTTTGTTTTACTTGGATTTGGTCTAAGGTTATGTGATTTATATAATCCCTCTAGCTTATTCAAGGATCTCTACAAACCAATCCTACTAGTAGATATTATGGCCAGGTCGTCTGCATATGCCAACACAGGAATGTGTCTTTTTTCTATGCTCACGAAATGAAAAGATGGATTATCTAAAGCAACAATTATGTCATGTATATAAATATTAAATAGAGTCGGAGCAAGGACACAACCTTGTATAACACCTTGGTTTGTCCTGATTTTTTCAGTCAGTGCTCCTTACAGTATATTTAATCTGTGCCCATGTATTTATATGTAATCTTTTAATAAGTAAAATGAGATCCTGATCGATTCCTAAGTTATACATTTTTTCCCATAGCAATGAGCATAAAACAGTGTCAAAAGCAGACGAAAAGTCCACTTATGCTACAAAAACAGGCTGCTTCTTGATTCTAGTATACTTTTTAATGATATGATTAAGTAAAAAAATTTGTGTCAAGGTACCTGTACCCTTTTTAAACCCCGCCTGCAAATCAGATAACACTTCCATAGTCTCCAACCAAGCTAAAAGTCTACTGAGTAAGAGTTTCGCAAAGATTTTGGAGATAGTAGAAAGTAGTCTGATAGGTCTATAATTTTCAGGATTTTTTAAAGATCCCTTTTTATGTATTGGAATAACATGGCTTCCTAGCCAAGAATCAGGAGTATCAGCATAGATAACTAGTTTATTAAAACAACCCTCTAAACAGTTGACCCCCCAATCTATATTACCTAATTTGACCGCCTTCCTGGGGAGGTTGTTGAGTCTAAAACAGTGGGGGAATTCAAACATGCATGGGACAGACATAAGGCAATTGTAGTGGGGGGTGGCAGGAAGTAGGCTGTTGGTTAACTAGAATCTGCAGCTTATCCAGTAAGTAGGGAAATGGACAGACTGGGTGGGTCAAGTGGTCCTTATCTGCCGTCAAAGTCTATGTTTCTATGTTAATATTAGATCTATTGGAATCTCATCAGGGCCAGGAGCTTTTTTTTTTTTAAACCTTCTATTGCTGTTCTTATCTCCTGCTGTGTAAACCATGTAAATGACTCACTAATTTCCACAGTATCCAGACTTGCAGGTAAAGTGTTATCAAAGAATACCGATGAATAGTATTCGATCCAGATTTCAGGGGCTATGTATATATCATAACTTCTTTTATAGTAGTTTGTGCCCATTGCAACAAGGACCCAATACTTTTTATAATTTTCTTCCTCAATCACTTGTAACACAGAATTCCATAATTTATCTTGGTGACATATCCATTGTGTGTTAATGTGTTCTTTATACAATTTCCTATGGTTATTTAAACTTCTTAAATTTTGTTTTGTTTGATTTTTTAACCTGCCTAATAGTGGCAGTTATCATTCTTTTTGTTCCCTACAATGTTTAAAAAAACAATTATCATATATTTTCTGGGATGAATTCTTTTTTTTTCTTGTTTTGTTAATCTTCGTACAATTTGTATTGTGAGGTTAAAACCTCATATATGAGCCCTGGGTTTGTTTCAGTTTTTACTTTCTCAGTAACAGCCCCACAAAACATTTCACTAAGCAGAATAGCTTGATTATTTGTCAATTGTGCCCAATGTATTTTATTTATTATCTATACCTGTTCAATTGGTACTGTATTATCTGATATTGCAGTGTTCCTGTAAACAACCAGAGGGCAATGATCATTCTCAGACCTTATCATGACCTTAAGATCCAGATATTTATAAAAAGCATATACTGACACAAGTGCATAATCAATATTATACAATGGTGTGTATAAATCCTGTCACCTCATTGGTCAAAACATGTCACATGACCATGGGTCAATCCTGCATAACCCACGGCTGAGGAATGGCATTTACAAAAACCATAATTAAACTCATTTTAAATTTATTTTACAAATGGTCCATTGCATAATTGCAATAAGGCACTCCAGGGTGTGAGTTATTGGGTGATTTACCCACTTCTTGTGTGGTTAAGTCACTCGGCTGGGCCTCTTGACTCACCACACAAGGCGTGGGTAAATCCCCAATAACCCATACCCTGTTGTGCCTTATTGCTTAAGTTGTTGAGCCTCTAGAGCCCACATAGGTTGTTTTACCAATCAAATCTGAATGAGACCTCCCATTTAGTATAACAAGCTGTGTTGTTTCTAATAATGATGCAAAATGTTTGTACTTATCCGTGCATTTTTTATCAACTAATAATCTTTGTGGTATATTTAAGGCCTGGTATACAGAGTCGTTTAAATTCATTTTGTTACTGCCAAATCTGTTGTTAAAATCTCCCATAATAAGTGTATCATTTTTTGTGCCATCTGCTTCTGGCCATGACAAATGTCCTGCAATGTATCCTGTTGCTCCCCTGTGAACAACATTTCACTATCCAATATCATCCCATATCTTTCTTCTGTGAATATGGATGCAAAATAATCAAGCATTTCGCCATTTGTTACTTCTTGGGTTATTACTATATATCACTACTTTCCTCATTTTTCAATAGTCTAACCCTTGGTGTTTCCCCTTTTGTCATTAACATACCTGAAGAACTTTTTGTTGTTAGATTTGACTTCAGGCACTATCTACTCTTCTGCTATTTTTCTGCATCTCTGATTTTACACTTGCACTCTTCAAGTTTTGTCTCTGTAGACTGGTCTTCTTTATGTACGAACATGAGATTAACCGCAGAAGTCGGCACATGTGCATTTCAGGATCATCCCCTACTTTCAGCAGTCCCTATTTAGATCTACCTCCCTCATGTGCCTTTTTCACATGTATCTTGCCATTTACTCGTCTTGTATTATTTCTTTTTTTTTTGTTTGCCTAAAAGGATATCAGAGTTATACTTCTAATAAAGAGAAAAATGCTCATAGCTGTATTCATCCTAACAAAGTCAGACTCTCTGCATAGTGTGATGTTTTACTGGGCCAACACAGTTACTGTACATGGATGTTGTAGTTCCCATGTCTTTGAGGCAGATGAGGTCCCACTGTCAGATAACTTTAAAGTTATAAAAATACTCCCTCCCCCAGTAAAGTAGAAAGCTTTAGTTATTCAAACTCTGAACATGATGACCTCTTATGGGCTGACTACGTGATTGATATTCACATAGGGAAACCAAGAATGTCCAGAAGTCATTACCTTCAACAAGATCTGCCCAGCAACCTGCCCCATCATTCGTTTTCCTCTGCTACACTTACCTGGCCTATCGAGGAAGTCACACTGCCCCATGTCTGCTATGTCCAGTCTTTTGAGCAGCAGGACCAGGTGACTAAGGTTTGCTTCAGATACTAGCGGAGGAGGGAAATCTGGCATCTCTTGATAAAAGGCCTCTGAATACAAACGGAAGCACATCCCTGTAGAGTTAAGGACAGACATGTCTTACATTTGACATTTAAATGCTACCTGTATTTTAATTCATAAAGTCAAAAGCAGGTAGATTAAGCAGCACAAAATATCATATGAAAAATATGCTGTTAGAATACAAAGTTATTGAAGCCTCAAGGGAAACTTAATATAGCTTATATGAAAAAATTACTCACCATAGTAATGCTTCTTTAAATGGGCGAGCCAATACAAAAACTGCACCACCTCCACTCAGAGATGTTGCCTCAGAGTTTAGAATGGTGCTGTGGAATCAAAACTACATTCAAACGTTTCTGTGTGGTGATCCTCCCTCTAATGTTCTAATATCAGATCTGTGCTGAAGAGCAGAAGGAAGCAGTACTAACTAGCTAAAATGTGATGCCTATGGTAAGATATATAGCAACAAATAAGCAGACTTAAAATTTTTAACATTTTAAAATAACTATACCATAAATATTTTAAAAGATATATTTAAAATACAGTATAAAGCATGTAAACCCATTCAAATGCTCAGGCAGAAAAGAGTATGCAAACCCATATTATATTTAGAAACCTTTTTCTGATTAGGTTCGGGGAAGGGGGAGTAGGGATGGGATTGTACTGCCTCACTCTGAATCGATAAGAAGAAAATGTAAATTACGTACCTACCGTAACTCTTGATCTTCTTGGACGAAGGCTTCACCACTCATTCACACTGATGGGATCTACGCTGGCGGCACTAGGGCCCAGCGGGAGCCAACATTTTCAGGAAGGGCCAGTGCCAAGGTAGGAGCCGCGAGGAAGCGGCACTGCGAGCTAGGCTTGCGCTGCATAAACTACCTTGGCGTCGACCCTCCAACTGCCTCAATAACTTTTTTACGAGGAGGTGCAGCGTAAACTAACCTAATAAAAACTAACCTATGTCAGACATCAGTCCGAATGACCCATGTAAGAAGGGTTAACACAACAGTCTTCACAGCCCAGGCATCGCGGGAGTGAAGACCAAGACACAGATAAGTGAGCTCGGGGGATGGTGGGTGGGCGTGTGAATGAGTGGTGGAAACGTTGTCCAAGAAGATCAAAAATTACGGTAGGTACGTAATTTAAATATCTTCCTGATCATAAAGTATCCACCACTCATTCACACTGATGGGAGAGTACTGAGCTAAATAATCACCCAAGACGAGCAGCCGGAGAGAAAGAGGAGCTCACTTTAGGACAGAAGTCCATTAAGGATTGTCCTGCTGAAGGACTGATGCTGTCTGGCATGGACATCCGAGGTGCAGTGCTTGACGAAAGTGTGCACAGAGCTCCAGGTGGTCGCACTGCAAATGTCTGCAATGGGGATGTTACGGAGTTCTGCCAGAGAGGCCGCGGCTGCTCTGGTAGAATGAGTATATACTCTGCCTTCTAGCTTGACCTGTGCCATGGAGTAGCAGTGGAGAAGGCAAGCCACTATCCATGCAGAAATACACCGGATGGCTAAAGGCTGGCCCAGCCGGGCCGTGCTAAAAGAGACCTGGATTTCCTTTGTCCTGTCTAAGTAGAACCACAAGGCTCTCTTCACATCCAGTGAATGCAGAGTATGATCTCCCTCATTCTGGAATTTCACGAAATAAGTAGGAAGTACCAATGGCTGATTCAGATGAAATTCTGAGACAACCTTGCAGAGAAATTTAGGGTGGGTTCTGAGAACCACCTTGACTTTGTGAAATGCCGTATATGGAGGGTCCATGACAAAAGCGTGCATTTCCGACACTCCGTGGGCGGAAGTGATGGCCACAAGAAAGCCATCTTCCAAGTCAGAAATTTAAGATCACAGGTAGCCAAGGGCTCGAAAGGTTTACAGGTGAGCATGTCTAACACAAGGTTAATGTCCCAGGCTGCTATCAGTCGACTGACTGGTGGCCTGGTATGTAGGATGCCCTTAAGAAATCTCTTGACTACAGGAAGTTGAGCCAGGGGCATGGAGTGTACAGGCTCATGGTAAGCTGAAATCGCACAAAGGTGAACCTTAATGGTGGAGTATTGGAGACCTGTGTTTGACGGGTCTAGAAGATAACTCCAGCACCTTGCTAGGTGGGCAGGAAAAGGGGTTCCAAGAGGATTTTGCACACCAGATGGAAAAACACTTCCATTTAGCCATGTAGGTCTACCAAGTAGCCGGCTTGCATGCCGCCAAGAGGATATCAGAAACCCTGTGGGATACGTTAAACCTGTTCACCTCTATCTCCTCAGGAGCCAGGCATGGAGGTGAAGAGACTTCACGTTGGGATGGATTACTGGATGCTAGGTCAGCAGGTTCGTCTGAAGTGGAAGCAGTTTCGGTGACGTTTCTGACAATGTGTTGATCAGTAGAAACCAGATCTAATGAGGCCAGAAAGGGGTGATGAGAATCATTCTGCCCCCCTGTGCCTCTAGTTTGAGCAACACCCTCTGAACTAAGGGAAGAGGCAGAAATGCATATAGAAAGCTTTTGTCCACCGCAGTGTGAATATATCCTGACAAAAAACACCAGGTCCTGGATTTCTGGAGCAGAAGAGAGGCAGTTTTGCATTGAGTGGGGACACAAAAAGGTCCAGGTCTGGAGTTCCCCACTTGTTGAAGAGTGATTGTACGACGATTGTGTGGAATCAAAAACAGTGGCTGAATTCAAGCATGCATGGGACAGTCATAAGGCAATTCTAAGGGGTGGGGCTAGAAAGAAGTAGGCTGCTGGTTAACTAGGATCTGCAGCTTATCCATTAGGTAGGGAAATGAGCAGACTGGGTGGGCCAAGCGGTCCTTATCTGCCGTCAAATTCTATGTTTCTATGTAAGGATCTGCCTCCGTTCTGCTGAGGCGGTCTGCCAAGTCATTCTGAACTCCCAGCAGGTAAATCGCTTGGATCAGGGCTTCGTGCTCCTGGCACCATTCCCACACTCTCATCATTTCCCTGCACAAGGGGTAAGTGTGTTCCACCCTGCATGTTGATGTAGTACCTCACAGCTTTGATGTCCATTTGAAGGAGAATGATCTTGTGACAAAGTATGTCTTTCAGAGTCCGAACAGCATAAAGGATGGCTCTCATTTCCAGAACATTTATGTGAAGCTGAGATTCGCCCTGACTCCAATTACCTTGCGTGTGGAGACCCTCGCAATGAGCTCCCCATCCCAACAAGGATACATCCATGGTGATGGAGATCTGGGGATCTGGAGGGGAGAAAGGATAGCCTACCTGAAGGCTGTCCTCCTGAGACACCAGATGAGTGAGAGTTTCAATGGTTCTGTAACCCGTATGTGAAAGGGCTGAAGGTGTATGGTTGGTGACCACTGAGCATCCACTGGGTAGTTCTCATGTGAAGCTGAGCCAGAGGAACAGTAAACACTGAGGTTGCCATGAGACCCAGCATCCGCTGCATAGAGAGAGCCTGAACTAATCTGTGTTCTTTGATTGAGCATGCCATCAGAAGGATGTCGCTCCTTCTGTCCTCTGGAAGGAAGGCTTTCGCACTGGAGGTATCCAGAAGGGCTCCTATGAAAAGGAGCTTCTGGGAGGGCTGTAGCTGTGACTTCCCCAAGTTTAGCAGGACTCCCATGGACGTGAGGAAACTTGAAGTCGTGGATACGGCTTCCAGAGTCTGTTGTCTGGAGGGGCTGTCAAGAAGCCAGTCCAGATACGGAAATACTTGAATCCCGAGTTTTCTTAGGTGCGCCGCAAGAACTGCAAAGCACTTTGTAAAAACTTGAGGCGTCGAGGACAGCCCAGAGGGCAAGACTCGGAATTGGTAGTGTTGACCCAATGCCACAAATCTGAGGTATCTGTGGTGATTTGGGTGCATAAGAATGTGTTGATAGGCGTCCTGCATGTCCTGGGAGGCTAGCCAATCATGTTGATGAATCAGAGGCAGCAGAGTGCCGAGTGAAATCATCTTCAACTTTTCCTTGTAAAGGAATTTGTTCAACTTTCTGAGGATGAGAATAGGGCGCGTACCATCCGTTTTCTATGCAATCAGAAAGTAATGGAAGTAGAAACCTGTGTTTTGATGTTCCAGCGGGACTACCTCCACTGCCCTGTTGTTCAGAAGGCCTTGGATTTTGGAAGCAAGAAGGTCTGACTAACAGACAGACAGCTTGGGCTGTCATTTGGGTAGATGATCCAGAGGGGTTTCCGACAGGTTTAAGGAGTACCCCTTGCGGATAATCCTGAGCACCCATTTGTCTGAAGTGATCAATTTCCACTGGTCAAACAACAGTGTCAGATGTCCTCCTGCTGCCAAGGAAGGGTCCCCCTCGGACAGCTGAGGTGGGACCTGGGCCGGAATCTCAGAGGGTGGCACTGGGGACTTTAGGGCCCTGTGCCTTCTGCTGGATTTTATTTTCTGGCTGAGGAGTTTGGTTTCTGTTAAAGCCTCCTCTGCCCTTACCATGAAAGGACTGACAGTTCTGAAACTAACGCCTGCTCCTGCCTCTTTGAGGAGCTGCGGGAAGGGGTCTAGCCATTTTAATGGATGACCTAGTTTTCTGAGTGGCCTCTAGTGCTTGCTCAACCTGGGGGCCACAGAGATACACACCGTCAAAAGGCAAGGCCATATCTCTTTGTTGGGTATCACTGGTGAAACCAGAGGTGCATAACCAAAAGTGGCGACAGGTACAGATACCAGCCGCTGCTGCTCTGGAGGCAATGTCAAAGGCATCCATAGCATCCTTAATCTGTTGATTATTAGATTCAATGCCTCTAGGTTGGTTTGGAGGAGCTCTGAATTAACCTCTGAGACAGGAAGAGTTTCTACCATAGTCCTGAGTGAATGCCAGAGTGTATACTCATACTGAGAAAATAGCCCTGGTAACTAGCAATGCACATGCATAAGGTGGAAGCAGCCAAGACTTGCTTACCCAAGGTGTCGATCTTGCGAGATTCTTTGTTAATGGGACGTGCTGTCGATTCTTGAGGAATAACAGCCTTGTCATTCTCTGCCAGGAACATGATGGCATCAGCAAAGGCTTGAGAGGCCAGAATAGGTCGATCCTTAGGAGTGGCATAGTTCCCATCTATGGACTTGGCCACAGAAGGAATAAGCGCCAGATTATTCCACAGGAATATCTGGAATGTGCAGATACTGCAGACGAAGCAATTTCCCAGGATCGATCTCCGAAGTCTGGGGAGAGAGAGAGAGAGAGAGAGAGTGGAATTTAAATTTCTGAGCAGAGACTTACAGGAAAGGTCCTTGACCAAAGGCTCTGTAGAAAGGGGTTTATTCCCTGCCAGAAAGGTGGAGTCATCATCTCCGTCATCCCCCAATCGAAGATCAGGATCAGGTTCAACATCATCTCCTGCCAGTCCATGAGGGACTAAATAGATAGGAAAGTGACGAAAAGAGGAAGAAGGAGGAGCAGAGAGAATCGGCATCAAAAACCTCTGACCCCCATGCGGCACACAAAGCTCCGGCACCTCCCGAGAGAGCATGTACAAGAACACAGGCAGTGCCAGCATGGGAAGCAGCACCAAACATGGCATGACATAGAGATGCAGCACCAGCGTGGCATCAGCAGGGATGCAGCGCAAGGGAAGCCGGCACTGAGCACAGCGCCGACACCAGGGCAGCCGGCACAGAGTGCAACGCCAGGGTGTCTGGCACTGCAGACAGCGGCACCACAGTAGAAGTTTCCAACCTAGAAGAAAGGAGAAGAAATTCAGCAGGAGATAACGGCATCGGTGTGGATTCCTGTGCCACAGCCGTGTGAGGGGGATAGACACCAGGACGCAGTGTCGACAGCACCAATGAAGGTGCCGCACGACTAGGGAGTCCCAACCGCCTGGTCTGCTGCTCCAAGGCCGAGAGGCTCGAAGGCCCCGGTGACAGACTAGCTGGCTCAGGTAGCCAGGACAACTTCCACACCCGCTGCTCCCTTAGAGCGGCCCAATGGTGAAACTGCTCTCCAGAAGATCCCCCATCAGCCGGGAGGGGCTCCGGAGTTGAGGATGTCGGGCATCAGGAACAGAAGCTGGAGAGTGGCCCCTATCTCTGATAGCCGACGATCGACATGTAGACGTACCAGAAGGTGACCTCGAGCGGTGCCATTTCTTTTTTGACCAAGAGGCCGAAGAACAGCTTGAGGTCGAGCAGTGCCGAGCATGCAACCTCTTCTTTTCGTGCTTTTGAGGAGACCGCTCATCCCCACGAGCACTGGACTGCCTGTAGTCAGACCCCCCCCCACCTTCTATGTAGAGGGTGGTGGACCAGACCCAGCCCGGCTGACTGAACAGCTTTCATGTGAAGTCTCCCTACTGTCACCTGCCCGACTCATAGTCGACTCCGTCGATGGAGGGCTGAAGACTTCTTCTGGTGAATGTATTTAAATAAAATTAATTGTTTACTTTATTTCTCTCTGGTACACAATAAACTATTATAAACTAAAACAAAACTATAGCTGCTGTCGAATAGACGAGAAGTTTTGACTCCCGGCAGGCAAGCGACATCTTCACTGAAGCACACTCTATGGTGGGAAAAAAGAAACTGACGCGGTTGGAGGGTTGACGCCAAGGTAGTCTATACAGCACGAACCTAGCTTGCGATACTGCTTCCTCGCGGCCCCTACCTCGGCGCCGGCCCTTCTGAAAAATTTTGGCTCCCACTGGATCCTAGCACCTCCAGCATAGATCCCATCAGTGTGAATGAGTGGCAGAGACTATGTCCAGGAAGATCAGCATTAATACGGTGAGTAATTTCTTCTTCTGACAACATGAGTCCAATAGCAATGCCATACAGAAACTTCAGACTACACAGCAGTATCTTGGGAGACTGGGATGTCTGGAACCTGTTTAGGAAAGAGGTTCTGTAAGACTGCTGTCCAAAACCAAGCACCTCTTCTGAACAGAATGTCTAGACAGTGGTGCTTAGTGAAAATGTGTACAATCTTCCAGGTAGCTGCTTTGGAGATACCTGCCAGAGGGATGCCTCTTGAGGCTGCCACAGAGGCCACAGAGGCCACAGTGCCCCTTGTGGAATGTTCTCTAAGCCCTAAGGGGGCTGCTTACCTGGTTTTTCATATCATAAATTGTATGCAGGATACCAACCACCAAGAAATGGTCCTTCTTGCAGCAGGTTTGCTCTTGCCAGCCTCTCCATACATGACAAACAGCTGGCTATTGTCAGATCTGACATCTGTCTTTTTTCTGTCAAGACAGTAGCTAAGTGGGCCAGCCCGGTGACACTGAGGGTTGTGGCGTTGGATGCCACACCTCATACCATGCCGGCGACCTGGGTTCAGGAATAGATTCGGGCCACCGGGGGTCATGGGGGGTAGGAAGGGATTGAGCATCTAGAGGACTGCTCTCCCTTCTCAGGGAGGGATCTGGGATTAGCGTCGCTCCTTGGCAGCACCTGATGGAGATCAGGGGCAGAGCAAGAAACATGTGGTGCCTTGACTTAGGGGTGGAGTGCGGCGAATGTCAGTGCGTTTGTGCCAGGATGTCACTGCATGCCCACACTCCAGAGGGGAAAACAACAAAAAAAGACTAAATTCCCTGAGGGGACAGGGAGGCAACGAGGGCTCCAGGGACTAAGCCCATGCTCCCAGCACTGGACCATCCCTCCTCCAGTCCTCCAGGGCCCCTACCAGGATGGCCCCCCCAATCTCACTCAGGCCGCCAGGTAGGTGGGCGGGCCCGCCCCAAGGGGGTGATCCAGGGGGCTGGAAAGTCCTTGTGGGGGTTCCAGAGGAGGGAGGTCTCAACGGGGAGTAGAGGTGTAGGTCGAGTGGCAACCTCTGAGAGATGTCCTGCCCCACATAAATAAAGTATGCAAAAAAAAAAAAAACACAGTAGCTAAGTGTTCTTTTGGCATCCAAACAGTGCACTTTTTCAATGGACTTGAATGGGATGGAAAATGTTCAGGTAGAGTAACTATTATGTTAAGGAGAATGTTTGACACCACTTTGGGGAGAAATTTTCTGTTTGTCCTAAACACAACTTTATCACTGTGCATGCTGATGTGGTTAAGCTCTGTGCACAAGGCTTGGAGCTCAATGACTTGCCTAACAGAGGTCATAACTATGAGGAAGAGTGCCTTCCACGTCACAAACTTGAGGTTCACAGAGGCTATGGGTTTGAAGGGGGCATGCACTAGTTGTGCCAAGTATATGTTTAGGTCCCAGGGAAACAGGTTCCCTAACTGGGGGCTGCAGGAAATGTTGGCTTCCCTGCAGATAGGAAGGCTGATACTGATGCCAAAAGAACATTTAGTGATGAACTCCTCAATCCACTTGTGTGCAGATATTGTAAATAATAAAGGGCAACTGTTAAATCCGCCTCCAGGGAAGGAACTCTCTTAGTTGAGCACCAAATTGAACATCTTTTCCATTTCGAGGAATATGATTTTCTTGTACACTGCTTACTTGAGGCTTTCAGAATATTTAGTACTCTGCTTGACAGTTTCATTCTAGAATACTCTAGGTAATTAAGAACCAAGACTTCAGCCTCAGTGTTCCGATGTCTGGAATTTTATCCTGTCCTAAGTACAGAGTCAGAAGGTCAGGTCTCACAGAGCGAGAGAGAGAGATGGAATTACTATCCGACAGGGACAGTAGGATAGAGTACCATGGCTGTCTTGTTACATATGGTGCCACTAGAAAGAAATGGAAATTACGTACTTACCCTAATTGTTGATCTTCTTGGACACAGTCTCCATCACTCATTCACGCTAGTGGGATAGTGCCAGAGGTGCTAGGACCAAACGGGAGCCAAACATTTTCTGAAGGGTCAGCGCTGAGGCAGGACCACGCATGCTCGGCACCGCGAGACTAGCTCGCGCCTGTGTAGGCTATCTCGGCGTCGACCCTCCAACCATCTCAGTACCTTTTCGACCGAGGAGGTGCAGCGTAACTAATGAAAATAACTTAACCTGACTTTCTGGGCCTGAGAGGGCCCAGATGGCCCTTGCTAGAAGGGTCAAAGAGCAATGTCTTCACAGCCTGAACCACAGGACCGTGAAGACCAAGAAAGAAAATGAGTGAGCCAAGGGGATGGTGGGTGGGCGTGTGAATGAGTGATGGAGACTGTGTCCAAGAAGATCAACAATTACGGTAAGTACATAATTTCAATATCTTCCTGGAGTCAAGTCTCCATCACTCATTCACACTAGTGGGACAGTACAAGCCAAAACCAAGAACCCTGAGTTGGGTGGTAGGAGATACGGCTCACTCCGAAAGAACATCTAAGGACTATCCTGCTAATAAAAAGAGCTGTCTTGGAAACAGCATCTAGAACATAGTGCTTACAAGATAACGCTGGAGTTCTAACTCACCACTTTGCAGAAGACTGCAATGGACACAAAATGAAACTCCACCAGGAGGCTGCAACCACTCTAGGAGAGTGGCGAGAACCCGGCCTCACAATTTGGTCTAGGACAAAAATTAATAGTGTCAAAGACATGCTACTAATCTAACATAAAAGGACCTCAGGAACTGAAAGAGTCAGAGGTAAAGTCTACTGGTTCAGGGTAGACCGAAAAGCACAGATGGATATCCCCACTACCAAGTATGGCTGACCTGTGAACAACAGGTCCAGGAGCACTTGAACCCCTTACTTGGTGAGCAAATGAGGTCCAGGTGGGGTTAGCCCATCAAGGAGAATGGTTTCACTGAAACCTTCCTGATGGAAGGCCAAAGCATGACTTAGAAGCCTCTTGTGGTGGTCTGGTAGAACCAGATCCTACCCACTTCCTATTCCAAAAGGGATCATTCTGCCCCGTGTGTCTGCAACTGTAATAGCAGTCTCTGAACTAAGGGAAGAGAGGAAAAGTGTACAGGAGGACGTGTCCACTGTGGAAAACATTCCAAAAGAAAAAAACAGGGTCTGGATTTCTAAGGCAAATAGAGGCAGATCTGCATCGAGAGGGGACGCAGCAGGACCAAGTTTGGGCTAACCCATTCGTTGAAAGTGACCGAATAATGATAGAAGTGACTCAACGTGGTGAGGCACGACTCACTCTGGCCTTCCTGAAAGGGAGTAAGAAAGGACTCTAGTTTGCTTGCTGATGAAAAACAAACATCACTGTTTCATCACCCACTCTAAGTGGGTAGCTTCATGAGCGACTGGCACGGAACCAGTATGCAGGAACCGAAGGTGTGAATATCGAGAACCCACCTCCGAACAAGGACCTACTTGACCTATGGTCAAGAAGGGAGCATGCCGTCTGTTAACTTGAAGCAAGCCAAGAATTAGAAACCTGAGTTCCAACTCGCTATGGAGTCACTCCTGTTGATATGAGGCTCTGATCAAAAGAAGAAAAGCCTGACAAAAAAGGGAGAAAAACAGACTGGGCTGCCGCTAAGGTCTAGGGAATATCTCTGAATAAGAGAAATCTCCCTTGAAGAAATGAGATGACCCACACCTCCACTGGATCGGACTTCCCCTAGGGGTACTCTTTACCGTAGTTTAAAGACAACCACCTCAAGGGCTGAGGTGGAACCTGGCCGGATTCAGAAGGATGGTATCTGGTAATTTCAGGCTAGGCCCTGTGCTGTGATGATTTTTTTTTTTTTTTTTTTACAATTAGTCTGAGCCTGACAAGGCTTTCAGGCTACTATCTCGAAAGGATTGCCTGACACAACAATGACAAAGATGTCGTCCATCTGAGGAGCAGGAGGAACCTGAGTGTCCATAACTGAAATTGTGACCGGACCAATAATCACAGCTGAAGCGATGTTAACCACCTGTTGCCGATGAAGCCACTGAAGAGGCAGTATCACAAGGGGCCTATATACCCCTTTCAAAGGAGTGGAAGAGCCGTACATCTCCTGACCACTGAATTAGAATGTTCCACAGAGTGTGTAACTGTCCTGACGAAAGAAAAGGGTCTAGACGCAGAAGCGTTTGGTCCACGGATGAAGTCCGAAATACTATAGTGGACCCCATCACTGAGGAACAACTGAAAAGAAGATCTTCCATCATGGACTCTGGTGATAGAGAAGGCTTGCCCTCTAGTCTATAACATGAGTCATCCGCTGTATCACCAACAAGTAGAGTTGTCACTAGAGACTCCACTACCAGGAAGGGTGTTGAGAAGCTCAACACCATGTAAGGAGCCGACAAAGTGCTAAGCTGAATGAGGAATTCCGCTGGCAGAACAGCACAGAAGAGTTCCATCAATGGAAAAACCGCTGCATGTCACAAGATCCCACGCAGATCTCCACTCACTAAGATTTAATCTGAAGAACAAGATTTCATTCTGCAGAAAACATCTTGCAACAACTTCTGCGGAAGAAGAGGTCTGCCGAAGGAAAAGTCCGCCACCCGCTAGCGGCACCACCTGTTGCACCCATGGGTGCCCATGCTGCCACCCACAATACCGTGCGACATCCGCATCACCACCAGCGCGCCCGCACCAACAGCACCAACAACAGCACCTGCAGACGCCAGCGCACCAACCGCACCCGCAGCAATCGCGACAGCAGCAACAGCGCCACCCATGGCGCCGACCCACGGTGCCGACACCGACACCAGCGGTGCCGCCCACGGCGCTGATGCAAATTCCAGTGTTGCTGCCCCATGGCGCCGTCCCACGGTGCCAACACCCATGGTGCCGTCCACAGCGCCAGGACCAACAGCAGCATGGGGAAATGCCAACGGTGAAAATCCTGAGGAGAATGGGAGAAGGAAAAGTGGTGCCTGTGCTGGCCTATGCAAGGAAAGAGGGAGGGGGTAGGCATGAGGGGTCGACGCGATGGTGAAGGCACCAAGAGGGCACTGCGCAAATCCTGATCCAATCGACCCAGCCCCAGTGCAGCAGCTCCGAGACCTAGAGGCCCGGAAAATGGGAACACTGGCCAGGAAAACTGGACAGAAGTTGAACCCCCTGCTCCACAGGAGCAGACCAGAGGTGAAACTGCCCACCGGAACTCCATCGAGGGCAGAGATGGAGTCCGGAGTTGAAGAACGCAGCCGTTAAGAGTGGAGCCAAGAGGAACCCACAAAGTCGGTTCAGGCCTATCGCTCCTCCATCCCGACAATCCCAGTGCAGACGTCCCAGAGGGCAACCTCGAGTGGCACCAATTCTACTTCCCCCAACAAGGAGGAAGAGCTCGAGGTTAAGCGGAGCTGGATCCCCAGAACTGCCAGATTCGTGCTTTGGTGGAGTGTCCTCCACCGAGCACAGGACTGCCCGTAGTCAACTCCCTAGCAGAGGGCGATGGACTGGACACAGCCCCTATGCCATAACAACTTTCAAATGAAGTCTTCCTACCATCACCGCTACTGTCTAAGGACGACTCCATTGATGGCAGGTGAGAATTTCTTTTTCTTCTTTGTAAAATAAGAAAATACTACTAAAAATGTTACATTAAAGGAATACTAAATGGCTAAAAGCTGCTGTTGTACAGACGCAAACTTTGAGTCCGGCAGATGAGCGACGTCAACATCCAAGCGCACTTGATGGCGGGAGAAAAGGAACTAAGGCAGTTGGAGGGTCGACACCAAGATAGCCTACACAGGCGCAAGCTAGTCTCGCGGTGCCGCGCATGTGTGGTCCTGTCTCGGCGCCGACCCTTCAGAAAATGTTTGATTCCCGCTTGGTCCTAGCGCCTCTGGTGCTATCCTAGTGTGAATGAGTGATGGAGACTTGAGTCCAGGAAGATCAGTTATTCACCATAACAGTAGATCTTCGAGAGAATCTTTTCCATTTGGCCACACCTCTGGACCTGTAAGCCATCAGTGTCAGGATCACTGGAAAACAGTTGCTAGCCGGGGGCTGCCCATTATGACGTGTAACGTCAGTGCCTATATAACCATTGCTGCTCAGTTTCCCACCACAGATAAGCTCCGGGGGCCTCTTACTGTGAGGATACAGGAGACCAGACCAGTATCTGGCACACAAGCAGAAGCATGGGACTGGAAATATAGTACACATAAGGCACTTACTGACACCTCCAAACAAGGCAGCGGACAATCCTGCCAGTGGATACCTCAGAAAGGGGAAGGAGGGTGGGTAAGCTGCGGCCCAATGAAGGAGATTCTCTCAAAGATCTACTGTTATGGTGAGTAACTGTTCTATCTTCATCAAGGACATTTCCTCCACTGGGTTTCACCTTTGGAACAATTCCCGAGCAGTACACAAGTTACCCAAGGAGGATAGCAAAGTCAGGATAGAAGGCCTTACAACACTGCAAGACAAAACACAGCATGTCTATAAGACATGATATCTGGAATATAGTGCTTAGTGAAAAGTATGCACAGTGCACCATGTGGCAGCAGCAAATATGTCACCTACAGATACACTGTAAAAGCAAGCAACGGAAGTGGTCATACCACGTGTAGAGTGGCCACACAAAGCACCATAAAGTTCCTTACTGTACTTCCTATAACAAAATTCCATGCAGTTAGCCAGCCATTTGGATAGGCACTGTTTAGACGCAGAGCTTCCCTCTTTCCCAGGGATGAACGAAACCAAAAACTGAGAGGACTTTCTGCAGTCCTTTATGTGATGAAGATAGAAACACAGTGTCCTAAGTACAACATAGAGAATAATGTATGGGCAACCATACACAACAAGGCTGTGTTTCCTTCGAGGGGTTGAGATCACAGCATATGAACCTCGAGAGTGAAGTTCGAGAGGTCCATGCTGTCATCTTAACCCTGAGATGGAAACACATGCCGAGTAGTGTGTGGTTGACCATATTTTATTTTTTATAGTATATGGTTTTTTACACTAGAGTGACAGACCCCCACTAAAGTGAAAACAAAAAAAATTGTGCAATGTCTTTGTTCTACTCACAGATCAAGATCACATTTCCAGACTTTTGAAAGGTAAAAGGTATGACTTTGGGCACTGGGTGGTTAGTAAGTAGCTAGGTGTAGAATAAATGAGAAATTTAAAATTGTATGACCTTTGAACTGTGCATAACAACTGTTCGGATTGCACATAACACTTTAGAATGCGCATAATGGTTTAGAATGTGCTTAACAAGGATTTTGAGCAGGCTGATTTTTATACATAACAAAGGGAACCATATACTACAAATGTGTCGAGCAATGTCTCACCCTTGTTAGCATGCTCTGGATAATACACAGGAAGGTGTATGATCTGATTCACTGTATAATCAGACACCACCTTAGGAAGACAATGAGGAATGGTCCACACCCTGTCCTCGTAGAAAATCAAATAAGGAAGCTCATGCTTCCCAGCCTGAAGTCTGAAAAATTATACAAGTTGAAGTCATGACGACCAAACACACCATTTTCCATGAAAGGAATTTTATCTTACAGGTCGCAGCAGGCACAAATGGAGCCACAGTCAATTTTTCAAGTATGAAACTCAGGTCCCAAAATGGAATCAGTTTACAAATCGGGGGACACGTGTACAGAATACCCATCAAAAACATATGGGACACTTCTGGTTGTACCAGAGTGCACCTATCAGTGAGAGCATGGAATGCCAAAACAGCAGCCGAGTGGACCTTAGTGGATGAGTACTGGCGACTGGAGTCAGTCAGGGACCAGTAGTGGTGCAGTACAGTACTGACAGGACATGTAAATGGGTTCACTGAACAGGAAGTACATCATAGGGAGAAGCACTTCCATATAAAAAAATATGTGTGTCTTGTAAAAGGTTTTCTAGCTGCAAGCAAGAGACCAGCCACCTGGGGGGAATCCCCAAAACAGGTAATGGCCATGTCTAGATCGTTGCAGTGGTAGATCACATGGAGGGGTGGAGGGGGCTGCAGGAAGACCTGGCCAAACTACAGGAATGGCTGGATACATGGCAGTTGGAATTCAGTGCCAAGAAGTGCAAGGTACTGCACTTCGGAGCAAGGAACCAGGGGAGGAAATATCAGTTGGGAGGGGTACAGTTGGTAAGCACAGTGGAGGAAAAGGATCTAGAGGTTCTAATAACCGGAAGTATGAACCACTCAGCTCAGTGTAGGAAGGCAGCTGCAAAGCCAAACAAGATGCTGGGGTGTATAGCGAGGGGAATCTCCTCTAGGCACAGAGAAGTGATCCTACCCCTGTACCGGTCACTAGTCAGGCCGCAGCTGGAATACTGCACGCAGTACTGGCGCCCTTTCCTGAAGAGGGACAACAGATTGCTGGAGGAGATGCAGCATAGGGCAATGAAGATGATACAAGGACTTGAGGGAAAATCCTATGAAGAGAGGCTAGGAGAGCTGCAAATGTATTCCTTGGAAGAGAGGAGGGATGGGGGGACATGATCAAAACCTTTAAGTACCTAAAGGGTATTAACAGGATTAATACTGAAGGGACTCTTCAGATCAGAAGGGGAAGGGGGAGGCACATGAGAGGACATCACCTGAGATTGGGGGGGGGGGGATATAGGAGGGAAGTCAGGAGTCACTTTTTCAAGGAAAGGGCAGTAGATAAATGTAACATTCTGCCCCAGGAGGTGGTATTGTGTAGAACAGTACGAGGATTTAGGACAGGGTGGGACAGAGTGAGGAGGGAGGTGGTTATTAGGGAGGGAAGGGTGGAGCAGCTGCAAGTTGAGCAGACTTGATAGACGGTGAGGCCAGTTTCTGCTGGCATTTCATATGTCTGTATGTCTTCAGGAGCCAGGCATGCAGATGTAGGGACCACGGGTCTGGATGAACCACAGACCCCAGAGCCAGCAACAACAGGTCCAGACAAAGGGGGATGCTCCACTTCCAGATGCTGCAGAAGTGGAAATCAAATCCGGTGAGGCCAGAAGGGGGCACTAACATTAGGGTGGCATGCTTCGCCTGCAGTTTAAGCAGAAACCTCTGAATGAGATGACTGGGATTAAGGTATAAAGGAAACCCTTTCCAGTAGAGGTGGGAGCTCATAAAGCTGGGGATAGTGGAGTCAACTAAAACCTGCTGCAAGGCCCAGAGCAAGAAGACTAGGGCTAAGAAACTGAGCTGGTTGAGCAAAGAGGTCATGGAACAGGTAAGGAGGAAAAGAGCTGCCTTTAGGAAGTACAAGAAAACACGGAAAAGGGAGGACAGGGAGGAGTACTTGACGGAATCAAAGGAGGTGACAAGGGCAGTAAGGGGAGCCAAAGCATCTACAGAACTCAGGCTGGCACAAGGCATTAAGAAGGGGGAGAAGGACTTCTTTAGGTACATCAGGGAGAAAAGGAGCTGTAAGGACCACATAGTAAGGATTAGGTAGGAGGGGGGTTGGGTGGAAGCTGGGTGCGATAAGGCAGAAGCACTAAATGAGTACTTCTGCTCAGTGTTTACTAAACAGAAGAGGAGGGTGACACCCAAGGGGAGAAATGGCAGAAACAGGGGGGGGGGTGACAGCCGGGGAAATCATGGAGGACAGAATTAGAGAGGGTTTGAAGGCACTGAGGGTGGATAAGGTGCCAGGCCCAGACAGCATCCACCCCAAGGTACTGAAGGAGCTGGTAGAGGTCCTTGTAGGACATTTGGCAGACCTATTTAATGCCTCACTACATTCGGGGTGTGTACCTCAGGACTGGAGGATGGCTCATGTGGTGCCCCTCCACAAGAGTGGCCCCAAGGATGAACCGGAAAACTACAGACCAGTGAGCCTCACATCCATCGTGGGTAAGCTAATGGAGACTATCCTGAAGGAGAGGCTGGTGGCCCTCCTACAGGCCAAAGGCAGAAAGCATGGCTTCATATGGGGCAGATCCTGCCAAACCAACCTGGTGGAGTTCTATGACTGGGTAACTAGGCAACTGGACAGGGGCCATGCAGTGGATGTCCTGTATCTAGACTTCAGTAAGGCATTCGACTCTGTACCGCATGGAAGGCTGGAAAGTAAGTTAGTAGGCACAGGGGCAGGTGCAAAGCTGGTGAGATGGGTAGGGAACTGGCTTCAGGGAAGGCAACAGAGGGTGGTGGTGGGTGGGGAGCTCTCACACCCAAGGGTAGTGACGAGCGGTGTTCCACAGGGCTCGGTGTTGGGACCAGTGATGTTTGGGATATTCATTGCAGACATATCATTGGACAGCAAGGGCAAGATCAGTATGTTTGCTGATGATACCAAGGTAGGAGCAGTGGTGGATGACCTAGGGGGGTGGCAGGGGTTGCAGGAGGATCTGGCAAAGCTTGAAACCTGGTCAGACACCTGGCAACTGGGGTTTAATGCCAAAAAGTGCAAGGTGCTGCATTTTGGGATGAAGAACCCAAGGAGGAGGTACCAGCTGGGGGGAGTGCAGCTAGCCCAGACACAGAAGGTGAAGGATCTGGGGGTGCTCATTACAGGGTCAATGAACAACTCGGCACAATGTAGGAAGGCAGCTGCAAAGGCCAACAAAATGCTGGGCTGTACTGCAAGGGATATATCCTCGAGGAGGGAGGAGGTGATTCTGCCACTGTATAGGTCATTAGTTAGACCGCACCTGGAATACTGCGTACAGTACTGGCGCCCGTATCTGAAGAGGGACATTAGTTACTGAGGGGTACAGCGCTGGGCGACAAAGATGATCAAGAGGCTGGGGGACTTATCATACGAGAGGAGGCTGAGGGAGTTGAGCATGTACTCACTGGAGGAGAGGAGGGACGGGGACATGACTGAATCCTTTAGTACATGAAAGGAATAAACAAGACAGGTACAGAGGGCTGTTCAAAGTAAGGGAGGGAGGGACACCAGGGGCCATGATATGAGACTGGAGGAGGAAGGCTCAGGAGGAATAAGGAGACACTTTTTTACAGAGAGGGTGGTGGCTGGGTGGAATGCGTTACTTGCAGAAGTGGTATCCAGTAGAACAGTGGACTGCTTCAAAAGGGGATGGGAAAGGACAAGGGGGAGGGTCAATGAAGGGGAAGGGTGGAAGGGAGGGGCAGCTGCAGAATAAGGGGTGCTAGCTACACATTTGAGCAGACTTGATAGACCTCTAGGCCTTTATCTGCTGGCAAATTTCATATGTTCATAGAGGGACGTGTGTCGTCAAAAAAACTCCATGTCCTGGAGTGAGTGATCAGAAACACAACAGTTATGCATCTCTGGACAAACCCATCTTGCAAAGAGGCCATGTGCCATGGAGGTCAGCAGTTACCATTGTTTACCAGAGACTGAGACCTGCTAAGTCTGTCTGCCATGACATTTCGGACACCTGGGAGAAACACAGCTGATTACAGAAGGTTGTGAGATATCATACAGTACCACACTCTCATCGCTTCCTTGCACAGTGAATAAGAGTGAGTTCTTCCTTGCTTGGTTTTATAGTGCATGACATTAACATTGTCTTTCTGAATCAGCAAGGGACTGGGGCTGAGGTGCTTCTGGAAGGCCTCGACACCAAGTAGAACAGCTCACATCTCCAGGATATTGATACTGAGATCTGAATCTAAATAGATTCAGGACCCATGAAACGTAGAAACATAGATGTTGTTAGCAGATAAGGACCTCTTGGCCCTCCTAGTCTTCAGTCTTCTTCCCCCCTTTCCTTACTTCTAAGGTCCCCTTGTGCCTATACCATGCATACCTGGATCCTGTTACTGTTAGCATCCACCACCTCTGCTGGGAGGCTATTCCAGGTATCCAGCACCCTCTCCATAAAGGAGTATTTCCTCACATCTCCTCTGAACCCCCCCCCCCAGCTTCATAGCATGACCCCTTGTCCTTGAGCTTCCTTTTCTATGGAAAATGGTACCTTCCTGTACCTTATTAATACCTGTGAGGTATTTGAACATTTCTATCATATCCCTCCTTTCCTCTAGAGAGTACATATTTAGTTCCTTGAGTATTTCCTCATAGGGCTTTTGATGCAGGCTCTGCACCATTTTGGTAGCCCTGCTATGTGCCTATGTCCTTCCGGAGGTGGGGCCTCCAGAACTGGACATAGTACTCAAGGTGGGGTCTTACCAATGATCTACACAGGAGTAATACCACCTCCCTCTTTCTGCAGGTGATGTCACTCCCTATGCACCCGATCATCCTGCTAGCTTTCCCCACTGCCTTATCACACTGCTTGGCTACCTTCAGGTCATCAATAATGATTACCACAGGTCCCTTTCCTGTTTTGTAGTTGCTAATATCTCCCTGCTCAATTGGTAAATTATCCCTGGGTTTCTGTGCCCCAAGTGCATGATTTTGCACTTTTTTGCACTGAAACCCAGCTGCCATTCCCTTGACCATTCTTCCAGCTTTCTCAGATCATCCTTCATTCTTTCCACCCTCCGGTGTGTTCACTCTGTTGCAGATTTTTGTATCATCTGCGAACAGACGTACTTTCCCTTCTAGCCCTTCTACAATGTCACTAATAAAGACACTGAAGAGGACTGTGCCTAGTATTTACCCCTGTGGCACCCCGCTGGTCACCTTGCCTTCTCAAGAGTGGACCTCCTTTACCATTACCCTCTGACTCCTACTGCCTAGCCAACTTCTTACCCATTTTACTACTTTTGGACCCACTTCTAGATTGCCCAGCTTGCTCACCAGTTTTCTATGTGGAACAGTGTCGAAGGCCTTACTGAAATCCAGGTAGGCCAAATGACAATACTACCTATCCTGGGACTGATGGCTGCTGCCATCATTATGGGTGCGAAAGGATGTGAGATGGGCACCCAAGCTGGAACCCAAGGCATCTGCTGTAAGGATCTGCATGGGAGTTGGGGAAAAAAAATGGAATAACTTGCAAAAGGTGCAGACGGTCCATCCACTATACTAGAGCATGGTGTAGAGGGGATGTGGCAAGGACCATTTGTTCCAAATCATCTGTCAGCTGAACCCACTGCACCCAAAGAGTCCAATGTGGCATGCGCATGTGGAAATGGACAAGGGGAGTTATAATGATGGCAGCAGCCGTCAGTCCCAGGATAGGGAACATGATCAAAGAGGACATGCAATGAGTCATGTGTAGCATCTGGGGCTGGGCAACATTAGCTTCCACCCTGTCTGCATGCAGGAAGGTACTGCCCACCACTGTGTTCAGCATCGTACCACTATATTAGAGGCACTGACAACAAATAAGCACCAATTTCATTACATTTACTGAAACACCTAATTCCTCGAACAATTGTCTTATTCTGGACAATGTGTATAGTACTGCTTCCCCGGATGGGACCTTCGGGAGTCAATCATCCAGATACAGGAAGATACAAAGCTCTTCCCTCAAGAGGGCCATTGTCATGACTGCTAAGCATCTGGTAAATACCCGCGGTCTCAAGGAAAGCCAAAGGGAAAGACTCAGAACTGATAATGACTGCCCTCTGGCATCAGCGTAGGTACTGCCTGTTGCACTTGCAAATCTTGATAGAAAGGTATGCATCCTTCTTGCCTAGGGCACAGAGCCAATCCCCCTGTTGTAGCAGTGGGATGAGAGCCTGAAGAGATGCCATTCAAAACTTTCTGCATTTGAGGAACAGGTTTAGGTATCTTAGGTCCTGTACAGGATGCAGCTCTCCTGTCCACCTGGGAACCAGAAGTTATCTGAAATAGAATAATTTGTTTCTTGGGGAGGAATGGGTTTGACAGCTTGCTTGTCTATGAGCAATTAAACATCCTCTAACAGAAGGTATAAGTGACCTGTAGGATAATGAGAAGGCAGAAGATGAACTAGAGGGGTAGACAACAACTCCTCCAGAGCATGCCCCTTTTCCACTCTTTCTAGGATCCAGGCATCCATTTTGATCTCCCTCCACTTTGCCAGAAAAAGTGAGATCCCACCCACCCAGCATCACCCCTGGAGGCAACAGCAGAGGAGAGGAAAAGGGGAGTCAGAAGGTACTTTAGGCAGCTGGGTGCCACCTTGACTGATACCTTTGGGTGCCTTGGCATGGGTACCAGGAGAGAGGGGACCCAGGAGATGACCATAACCTTTGTGTATGGGGCTGCTGACGAGAGTAACAGCCACCATGGGTCACAAGCCAACGAAATGAGCTCTTACCACACCCCCTGGCGGGTTGAGGGGGTCAAAGATCTGAGCAACCTTGAAGTCAACCTGGAGGACTGAAGCTCACACAGAGCATCTTCAACATCACTCACAAACAGCCTGGAGCCTCTAAAAGGGACATGCAGGACCATCAGGCAGAGCCTGAATGGTGTACAAAGCAGATTTCCACAGGCTATTCTGATATTTAATCATGTACATCTGGTAGTTAGCAAGTTTTAGGCCTAAGGATGCAGAGGCATAAGTTCTGCTGTCCATAACATCCACCCTCCTGGATTCTTTGTCAGGAGGCAAAAAGCTCATGTGTCATGGGGCTCTTCAGTGATCATGACCAGCCATGATAACCATAGTATCAGTTTCAGGCTGAGAAACATAAAAACAGATGGAGGGTACTGTTTCTCAGTCTTCTTAGGCACTACAGGCACAGTATTAGACCTATGCCAGGCAGCAAAGTTAGCATCCTCTAAGGCAAGATATACAAGAGGAATTACAATGAAGGGTGCAATGGGAACCTCCAAAAATGGCATTACATTTTTCTTACTGGAGAGTCCTCCTCTTCAGCATCAAACCCCATAACATTTTGGATTTGTCTGAGTAAAGCCTGAATAGAGGGATCTTCAGGAGGGGACCTGAGAGTACACTATATAGCACAGAGTCCTCACTGCATGAGAAGAGGGTAGAGTCAGAAGGCAAATCCCCCTCATAGGATCATAATGCCTTTCTTCGTCCTCCAAATACTTCTCCATATTAAGGAGATGAGGATTATATTCCAGCTTGTCATTGTCTGGAATGACGATGGAAGCAATTGATGGAACTGGCGATGGAGGTTGCAATGGAGGAATAAAAGGTATGCTTCTGGACCTCATCGATGATGATGGCACCGAGAGAGGGCAGCCCAGTCAATGGAAAGTCAGGTACATAAGAACTTACCATAACAGTAGATCTTCAAGAGGAGCTTTCACAGTAGGCAACACTGTTAGGACTAAGCCGCCAGGACCACACAGAAACTTCCTAGCTAGCAGCCTACAATGGGGGGACCACCCTCCGACATCAGCACACCGGCGTCCCCCTATGGTATAAAAGGGTCAGAACCCTGCGCCCACCTCAGTTCTCCCACCAGAGACCCTGTGAGAAAGCCCAACAGGAGAGAGAGAGAGACAGAGAGAGATAAAAGGCTCCTGAAGCTCAAAAAAGGCAGAGAGGGGAAAGAGAGCAGGGGGACAGAGGGAGGGAAAATCTTGCCTACTGTAAGAGCTCCTCTCAAAGATCTACTGTTATGGTAAGTTCTTACGTAACTGTGCTATCTTACATCGAGGGGGCTCTTGCAGTAGGCAACACCATTAGGACTGAGTCCCAAGCAGTGCCACAAGGAAAGGAAAACTTCCCCAGAAGGAGGAGAAATCAATGCAGTAGGTGGAGAAGGATGGGAAGCCCAAAGGGGTTCTGAATCCAACCTTAGACTCAAGGACAGGAAGGCAGCCCTCGAGTGCTCTGTCGAAAGCCAGAGAGGACAAGCCCCTAAGAAGGTCGAAGAGCAGATAGCCCATGATCAACCAGAGCCTAAAAGCTGCACAGGCTTCGGCTAAGCCCCAAAAGGAACAGCCCAGTCCCAAGAATGAGATGAACTGGGAAGAGATATCTGAGCCAGAGGAAAAATATTGGCCCCTGAGATCGGCCAGTTCTGAGGGAACAGAGAGGCACATTCGCCTAATAAAAACGCTTACAAAAGGTTGCTGAAAGGGCATCTTCCATGCCAGGAAAAAAGGACAGGCCCCGGCTGATGCATGGGTGAGGAAAAAGACATAAAGACCAGAAGACTTTGTGAATAAAAAACTAGGACACTCTCTGAACCCTGGAGTCCAAGAATTGTAGGAGTCTTCTGGGCTGTGGAAACCACAGCCCAATGCAGGAGGACCCTGTAAAAGGATTCCTCCTAGAAAAGGCTCAGAAGATACTGGCAGGATCCAAGTCTCTCACTCAGAGAGAAGAGTCATGGGCAGAGAACGCAAAGAAGGGGATTTCCTAAGCCTAACCAGGGCAAGAGGCACCCTCCCCAAACCGGGGAGCAGGAGAAGGGAAAGAGGGGTATCGACCCTCTAGAGTATCCCAAAAACAACAGAGGATCCCCCTCTGAAAGGGGGGGGGGGGCGCCTGGAAAATGGTGGCTGTTGTCTGACAGAACCGCATCCCTATATGGGAAAAAGTAGGATCCCAAGCCAAAAAGGGGACAGAAAGGCTCCTATCAAGGAGTACCAAGGAATGGCTCAGGGTCTGAGGACTAAGGCACCCGCTGGCCATTGAGACCAGGACAGAATAGAGGAACGCCTGCCAGTGTGAGAACGAAGGCCGCCTAAGGCTTCGTTTACCAACATCAGACTGCAAGAAGGGGAAGATCCGATAAAGCGGACACATGAATGCCACTCCATGCCTCATGGCTCTGGCACAAAGGAACAGAGCTGGAGAGAAGCTATCGGGTCTGACGTATGGTAAACCTGTTGAAAACACCAAGCCAGCGAGCAGCTAGAGGTAATCGCCAGGCTGCTGTGATCTCCAGGAGCCTGAATGGCTGATTAACAAAGGTCACAGCATAAGGTCTCACTCCTGGACTGTCCGGTTTCCAGGAAGGGAGACACAAGAGGGGAATCCCCTGACAAAGAGATGCTCCAAAGCACCTGCATACCTGCCAACTGCCAGCAGAAATGCCCTGGAAAGGCTGGGGCATGAGAGCCCAGCGGACATATGAACAAACTCTGCCAGCATGAAGGAGGCTTATGCTGCCAGAGGAAGCCCTGACCGATACTGGAGGTTCTTAGGATAAGAATTATTTTCACCCAGAGAAGAGCTGGTAGTGAAGGCTGGCTCCCATGAAAATGCTGGCCTGCTGGGCCCTGAGGGTCTACTCGCAGAGAGGATCCACAAGGGCCCGGACAAGGCAACCTCACGATGAGCCCCTGATAAGGGACTCGATGGCCAAGAGTAGAAATAGGACACAACACCCCACAATGGGGGAAAATAAAAAATTACTCACCTTAGTAATTATGTTTCTTCTAGTGGAGTCTTGCTGTATTCTGACAATTGCAGTTAGCTCCAGCCTTTCAACTGCCCCGGAAAACATAGGGTTAACTTTTCTATGCATGGCATAGAATGTTCATCTCAAGCTCGGTTGAAGCCTCTGCCTGTTGTTATTCGAACTGCAACCGTCAGATATTTACGAGCAAAAACTCACTAGGTGTTCTGTGTGGAAACTGTAAAATTTTTAACTAGCCAACTGGCAGAAATATAATGTTTTTGGTTCTCAAAGGAAGACTCAAGTCAGGAAACCCAAAAACAAAAACCAATCAAATGAACAACATTCCACCCAAAGAAAAAAAAAGGGTGTAAAGGGGGGGCACCTCTAGTGTGCCAACACTGCGCCTGCCCACCCACATCCCAAAAATCTAGGTTATGAGAGGGGAGGCAGGGGGGGGAGGTCAGAATACAGCAAGACTCCACTAGAAGAAACATAATTACTAAGGTGAGTAATTTTTTCTTCAAACAACATGAAGTCTTGCTGTATTCTGACTATTGCAGACTACCAACAGTACCTCCATGGAGGAGGGATCAGAACCTACTTTGAAACAGGCTCTGAAGTACTGCTGTGTAGGCAGGCATCACTCTTAGCCTGGATATCCAGAAAGTAATGCTTGGTAAAAGTATGGACTGTTTTCCAAGTGGCTGCTTGACAAATTTCTAAGAGAGGAATATCCCTGGCAGCAGCCAGGGAAGCAGCTGTACCTCTTGTGGAGTGAGCCCTCAGGCCTGAGGGTGGAGTTCTACCCAGGTATTCATAGCAGAATTGTATACAAGAAATAATCCACCTGGCAATAGTTCTCTTGGTGGCAGGTTTGCCCTTCCCAACTTCTCCTTAAGTGAGGAACAACTGGAGGGATTCAAACCTGTGACCCTCGGTATGCTCTATGTAGTAGCTAAGGGCTCTTTTAACATCCAAACTGTGTAGCCTTCTCTCTCCCGAGGAAGAATGATCAGTGAAGAAAACAGGGAGAGATATAGACTGATTGAGGTGGAAATCTGAAACCACTTTAGGCAAGAACTTTCTGTTAGTTCTAAGGACCACTTTATCTCTGTGAAAAGAGATGAAATCAGATTCCACTGACAAGGCTTGCAATTCTCTGATACGTCTGGCAGAAGTAATGGCTACCAACAACACAGTTTTCCAAGTCAAGTACTTAAGCTCTGCTGAGGACAAAGGCTCAAAAGGGGGTTGCATAAGCTGAGCAATGCAAACATTAAGATCCCAAGCAGGAGCAGGATCCCTAAAGGGGGGATTAGTGTGAAGCAATCCCTTGAAAAACTTACAGAATACAGGCTGGGATGACAGAGAGGAAGACCTGCCTACAGACAGGAAAGCAGAAACAGCTGCCAAGTGTACCTTGAGAGTAGCTGGTCTCAGACCTAGGCCATTAAGATGGACCATATAATCCAGAACCGTAGGCAATTTAGCAGAGTCTGGAGAAATATTCTTCTTAGAACACCAAATGCTGAATCTTTTCCATTTGGAGTTGTAAGTCTTTCTGGTGGAAGGCTTTTGAGAAGCCTTAAGGATATCCAGAACTCCTTGGGAAAGATGCAGATCTGCAAACTCTAACTCTTCAAGAGCCAAGCCTTCAGATTAAGAGACTGAAGATTGGGGTAGCAAATCCTCCCCGAGAAGATGTTAACAGGTTTTAATTCCTGAGAAGAGACAGGGGAAGATGGACTGCTAGGGACAGCAACAAGGGATACCATGGTTGCCTGGCCCAGTCTGGAGCAATCAGAATCACTTTGCTTGGTTGTGACCTTATCTTGACTAGCACTTTGAACAGGAGAGGGAAGGGGGGAAAGCATACAGAAACTTCCCTTCCCAGTTCAGGATCAGAGCATCCAGGGGGACTGAGCCCAAGACTGGGGGTCTGCAACAAAAAAGAGGAAGTTTGTGATTGTCTGGGGCTGCAAAAAGATCTATTTCTGGAGTGCCCCATCTCGAGAAAATCACTTTCAACACCAGAGGATCTAGGGCCCATTTGTGATGGCACTGGGATATTCTGCTCAGTGCATCTGCTAGGACATTGTCTTTCCCTGGAAGGTGAACTGCTATCAGAGAGGTCTGCAGGGAATAGGCCAGGAACCACAACTTCATTGCTTCTGTGCACAAGGCCGTAGACCGAGTGCCTCCCTGCTTGTTGATGTACCACATGGTGGTGGTGTTGTCTGTTCTAACCTGAACCACCTTGTTCTGTACAGATTTGGAAAAAGCTTGTAGTACCAGAAACACTGCTCTGACTTCCAAGAGACTGATTTGAAGCAGAGATTCCTGAGATGACCACAGTCCCTGGGTGGTAAGTTCCCCCAAATGGGCTCCCCAGCCCAGCAGGGAAGCATCTGTGGTGAGGACCACTGAATGAGACTGAGTGACAAATGGAACCCCTTGCCTCAAACTGTCCTGATCCTGCCACCATTGCAGGGCTTGGATCAGAGTTTGAGTCACTGGAATTAGTTTGGTAAGGGAATCCTTTCTTTGGGACCAAAAAGCTCTTAAGTGGAACTGAATGTCCCTCATTTGGAATCTTCGCCTTGGACCACTGCTGTAGAAGCTGCCATGTGGCCCAGTAGCTGAAGGAAATGCCTTGCTGGTCGAGACACCCGAAGGCTGAATGAAGAGGCCAGTTCCAGGAGGGCCCTTGCCCTTTCCAGGGGAAGGAAGGCTCTTGCTTTTACTATATTCAGCTCTGCCCCTACGAAGGTGAGGAGCTGCACTGGTTCAAGAACGGACTTTGGAAGGTTGAGAAGAAATCCTAAAGAAGTGAGCACTTGCTGGGTCACTTGCAGGTGTGACTTGACTTGGTCTGGAGACTGGCCCACTATGAGCCAGTCGTCCAAGTATGGAAAAAAATGGAAATCTTTTGTCTTCTTAGGAAGGCAACAACTACTGCCAGGCACTTTGTGAAGACCCTTGGGGCTGATGTTAGGCCAAAGGGCACTGCTCTGAACTGACAGTGGCCTGAGGGCAACTTGAACCTGAGGTACTTTCTGTGGGAGCACCTGATGGGAATGAAAGTAGGCATCTTTGAGGTCCAGGGAGGCTAGCCAGTCCCCTGGCCTTAGAGAGGGAAGGATAATTCCCAGAGTTATCATCTTGAACTTTGGCTTTAAAAGATGTCTGTTCAGGTATCTTAGGTCCAGGATGGGTCGCCACTCTCCTGTCTTTTTGGGGGTTAGGAAGTACCTGGAGTACAATCCTTTGCTCTAGTGTAGGGTAGGTACTCTCTCTATAGCTCTGAGAGCTAGGAGAGAAGAATCGACCCGGGCAGACCCATCAGGGTGTCTGCTTGGCAGGCGCTTTAGGCTGAGGGGTGGATGCTGGCCTGCACATCCCCCTTCTGCCTCTCCCTCTGAAGAACCCCCTCTGTGAAAAAGAAGAGGCCTGTGCTTGGTAAAAAGGCCTTTGGAAAGGCCTGCCACCTTTGAGGAGCTGCTTGCCTTTCCTTGGCCTGAGCACTCCTGTAAGTGGTCCTGTATTCATCCATTTTCTTCATGTAATTCTCTGTCTGCTCCCCAAACAGAAAATTACCCACTACAGGAAAATCCATGGCCTTAGCCTGGGTATCCTCTGAGAGGCTAGTACATCTGAGCCAAGCCATTCTCCGAAGAGCCACAGATGTAGCCATGACTCTTGATGATGCATCATTGGAGTCTACAGCAGCATGAAACTGAACTTTCGATGCCTCAATCCCATCCGCAGCCACCTCATCCAGCTCCTTGGCAAGTTGCGGGGAAGCCTGTTTAGCCAGTGCCAGTACAGTGTCCCACCTGGATTTCTGGTACCTGGCTGCATAGGCCATATAATTAGCCTGCCTGAGTCCTAAGGATGATGCCATGTACTGCTTCTTTGCCATGGCATCAATCTTCCTGGAGTCCTTGTCTGGGGGGATGTGATGCCAAGGGAATGCTTGCCTTATCACAGGCAGCAGCCTGTACAACCCCAACATGGCTGCATTGCTGATAAAGGAACTCCCGTATCTGAGCCTGAAAGAGTATACCTCTTGTCCATTCTTCTGTCCATAGGAGGTATGGAATTGAAGACTTGAGAATTTTTGTCTGTTTCCAAAAGATTTGTGGAGGGGAACAGACAGTCTCCTGGACGCTGGGATGTCCATCATCTCTACATAGTCAAGCTCTTCCTGATCCTCCACTGCCTCCTCCACAGGAAGCTGGAGGGTATCAACCACCTTTCTGTAAAACATGTAGTGTGAAGGGGACTCAGAAAGCCTAGGAGGAGAAACACCTGAAGGTCTGTCTGGGGGAGATGTCCAGGTCAATAGGCACATCGAGACTTTCACCATCACCACAATCATCTTCCAACTCTCCTTCCTCCTCAAACTCCGGTTCATAAAATTCTTCCAGGGTATAATCTGGAACCGGAGGAACCGACCAAACCGAGCCCCTGCCAAAAGGTGCCGGATCAGTCAGAACCGATTCCTCAATACGAATCGCTTTGGCTATTTCATCGGCGGTCGGAGTATGAGATTCTGGATCCGAACCGGTCGACTTGTCTTTTCTTTTTGTCAGAACAGATTCCTCGGAATCGGCTCTCCTTTTGCCCAAAGAAGTATCGCCCTGGTCAGAGGGCACTCCTCCTGGTTCGGTTGGAACTGAACCGGGCTGGCCATCCGGGTCAGCAGACTTCTCGGCCTCCCTTTCCCTCAGTCTACCTAATCTCTTTTCCAGGGTAGATTTGGGAAAATTTTTTGCAAATTTAGCAGTCTGAATCGAGGTGATCAAACCCCAGACAATAAACACAGGTGGAGTGGGGATCAGCCTTAGCAAAGACCTCCCCACACACACTGCAGTGTTGAAACCCAGTGGGCCCGGTTTTTTTCTTTGGTTTCTCAGACATGGTCAACCTAACCAAACTTACCTTTTTTTCAGCAATCCACCAGGCAAGACTCCCCTATCAGTTCCTGACCGTGTCATGAGTCTTGGAAAAAAACGTACTAAAACCCGTTTTTTTAGAACCGATACGGACCGCTAACCACACACTAAAGTGAAGTACAAATTTTACCTCAAAATGATCGGTCCAGCCAAACCGATCTACAGCTTTACAAGTTCCACACAGAAAACAGAACAAAACCTATCTAGTACTCACGGTACCACAGACAGAGACTTGAACCGACTATGCGGGAAAAAACAGGTTACTCACCTGTAACAGTAGTTCTAGGAGTGGAATATGTTGTTCATCCACACTGTCTGGCATTGTCCCTTTCCCCTTTAAATCTTGCTGGAAGTCTTCAAGCTGGCTCCTCCCACCCACCCAGGTGGTAAATACCTCGGCCCGCCCCATGACGCCAGATCTAGCCCGCTGGAAGCCAGGTTGTGCGCTTTAAGCCGGGGAGGTCGGGTGGGTGCGTGTGGATGAACAACATATACCACTCCTAGAACTACTGTTACAGGCGAGTAACCTGTTTTTCTAGGAGCGTGGATCTGTTGTTCATCCACACTGTCTGGCAGACTCCTAGCAGTTCTCCGGGAGGAGGGAGGCAAGGCGCACACCCCCTTCTTAGGAAAAAGAGATTGGAGAACCGAGGCCCCAAAAACAGCATCACGCCGTGACTCAAGGTTGATGTGGTAATGGGTAATAAAGGTGTTCGCTGACTTCCAGGTAGCAGCCCGACAGATTTCCTGGATAGGGATGTCCCTGTAAGCAGCCACCGAAGCAGCAATATGGCGGGTAGAATGAGCTCTTTTCCCTCTGGGAGTCTCCTTGCCCGCCAATTCATAACACAGACTTATGCATGATGTGATCCATCTTGCAATAGTCCGCTTGGCTGCAGGTCTGCCAGAAGCGGCTTCAGCGTAGGTGACAAACAGCTGGCGAACCTCTCCCCAAATTTCCACTGTCCTCTCCTTATAGTAGGAAAGAGCACATCTGAGGTCCAGAGTACGGAGCCTGTACTCGGCATCCGAGGTGCAGTTAGGGTAATATACCGGCAGAGTCAACACCTGGTTGAGGTGAAACTCTGACACCACCTTCGGAAAGAATTTCAGGTGGGGGCGCAAGACAACTTTGTCCCTGTGAAAGACCAGATAAGGGGAGTCCACCGAAAGCACCTGGAGCTCCCCTGTCCTTCTGGCTGACGTGATAGCCACCAGGAAGGCAGTCTTCCACGACAGATCCGAAAGCTCGCACTTGTGCATGGGTTCGAATGGCTTGCCCATGAGCTTTGCCAAACCAGCAAGAGATCCCGCAGAGGTGGAGGTTCACGTACCGGAGGGGATATGTGATCCAGGCCTTTGAAAAAGCGCCCGACCACTGTCTCCTGTGCCAATGTCGGCTGACCGGCCCGCGCCCAGTAAGCAGAGATGACTGCCAGGTGCACCCTATGGGTCGGTGACCAAAGACCCCCTTTGGAGAGAGACCAAAGGTAGTCTAGAATGTTATCCACAGAGCAGGATAAGGGGTCCAGGCTCTTTCCCTGACACCAAATGGAAAACCTTTTTCATTTGAAGGCATAACATTTCCTGGTCGATTCCTTTCGAGATGCTTCCACCACAGTGTAGACATCCTCGGAAAGACCCAGAGCCTGGAACTCTAGCCGCTCAGGAACCAGGCTGTGAGGTGCAGGGATTGAAGGTCCGAGTGGAAGACCTTCCCCTGGTTCAATGATATCCGGTCCGGGCGTGTACAAAGCCGCTCCAGGGCCCTGCACCTGAGGCTGAGGAGATCTGGATACCAGAACTGGCGTGGCCAATCTGGGGCTACCAGAATCACCTTCGCCTTGTCCCTCCTCACCTTGAGTAACACCTTGTGGATCAAGGGAAATGGAGGGAAGGCGTAGAGGAGGCCTGGGGTCCACGGCCTCGAGAAGGCATCCCCCTGCAGCGAGCCCTGCTGAGGGGGGCAAGCATGGAACAGCCTCAGCTTGGTGTTCTCCCTGGAGGCGAACAGGTCCACCAATGGTTTGCCCCAAAGGGAGAACAGATCGTAAGCTACCTCTGGATGGAGAGACCACTCGTGGGATGTCTGGCCTATGCAGCTGAGAGCATCCGCCAGTTGGTTCGAGACTCCTGCCACATGAATGGCTAGGAGATCCGCCTCCAGCCGGCTGACGAAGGTCCAGATCAGGAGCGCCTCCTTGCATAGCAGACAGGAGTGCGTGCCACCCTGTTTGTTGAGATAGTACATGGTCGTGGTATTGTCCGTCTGGACTTGAACCACTTGACCCCGGAACTGAGGAGTGAAAGTTGACAGTGCCAGTCTGACTGCTCTGAACTCCAACAGGTTGATGTGGCATCGGGACTCCTCGGGGTTCCAGAACCCGTGGGCTCTGTTGTCCCCCATGTGGGCTCCCCAGCCGAGAGAGGCATCGTCGTAGAGACGACGGATAAACCGTATATGAGACCAAGAAGATTCCTTCCCACAAATGACTCAGGACGGTCCACCATTGGTGAGCGTCCCACATCCTCTGGGTGACCGTGACCAGCTGGTCGAAGAGACCCTGACGCTGAGACCACTGGGCGGCCAGCTCCCATTGAAGGGGGGCGCATGTGCAATCTGGCCCAATGGACCACTGAGGTGCACGCCGCCATGTAACCCAGGAGGTGCAGGAAGTCCGGGGCAGGGCGCAAGTGCCCAACCAGAAATGATTGGGCAAAGGAGGAAAGAACCTCCGCCCTGTCCGCCAGGAGCCGAGCTCCGGCTTGACGAGAGTCGAGCTCTGCCCCAATAAAGCCCATCGCCTGAGAGGGCACGAGTTCTGACTTGGCCTCGTTGATAAGGAGGCCCAGGTGGAAGCAGGTTCGGAGGGTCAGGTCCCTGGACCTCTCCACCTCCTGTAGGGAGAAACCCACCAGGAGCCAATCGTCTAGATAGGGGTAAATGCGAACCCCTTGACGCCGTAGATGGACTGCCACCACTGCGATGCATTTGGTGAAGACCCTTGGAGCCGATGACAGGCCGAACGGCATGGCTCTGAACTCGTACAGGGTCCCTTCGACCCTGAAGCGGAGGAACCGCTGATGGGACGGACAGATTGGGATGTGGTAGAATGCGTCCTGAAGATCCAGTGTACAGAATCACATGTTTCTCTCCAGAGATGGTATGATCTGGTTCAGAGTTACCATCCGGAAGGTGCGAGACCTGAGATACCGATTCAGGTCATGGAGATCTAGGATGGGGCGCCAAACCCCCATCTGCTTGGGCACCAGGAAATACCTGGAGACGAAGCCTGGGTCTGAAGGAGGATCCGGCACTGGAGCTACCGCCTCCTTGAGGAGGAGCCAAGCAATGTCGTCCCGAAGGGCCGACTGAGCGCCAACTGAGATCCTTTCCTCCCGTCAGGCACGGGCCTGGCTGGGGGGCTACTGCTCGAACTCTAGAGGCAGTCCCTGCCAGACCACTTCCAGAACCCACCTGTCCGAAGTGATACCAGACCAGGCAGAAAGAAAGTGGTGGAGCCAGCCCCCCAAGGGAGGACCCAGAACTGGCATGACGGGTGCAGGGGAGGCCACCCCCGACCCATCAGTGTGCAGGCTTGGAGGAGGAGGAGGCACCTGGACCAGCACCTCGGCCTCCTTTGCAGGGCTGTTGGGGACCTTGTTCGTGCCTAGGGCGCCAAGCTTGAGCCTGCTGCTGTTGCTGACCTCTCTGGAAGGAGTGCTGTCTAACCACGGGGGAAGAATGCCGAAAGGACGACTTCTTGCGCTTCTGCTGGTTCTTGCCCGAAGAACCTTTAGCAGAGGTGGCATCTAAGGTGGCAGTAGACTGCTCAATGCGCTGTAGATGACCTGCCACTCCCGGACCAAAGAGGTCGGTGCCAAGGAAGGGCACGTCAGCTAGCTTGTGCTGAGTATCCACGGGAAAGGAGGATAACCTCAGCCAAGCCCTGCGGCGAGTGGCTACCGCGGCAGCTAGTGAACGGGCACAGAAATCACCAATGTTCAGAGCTGTTGTTTAGCAACAGCACGGCCCTGGTCCCGGACCTGCTTGACCATGGTCTGCATGTCTGCAGGGAGATGAGAGAGGACTTCATCAAGCGACCCCAAAAGGGCGTGAGAGAAGTGTGCCATGATCACTGCTGAGCTAGCCTGACGAAGGCCTAGGGATGATGCCGCGTAAACCTTCCGGGCCGAGTGGTCCATATTTTTGGACTCCTTGTCCGGAGGGCGGTCACTATCCACAGAGCTGCCCGTTCGCCTAAACACTGAGGCAGTTACAAGGCTTTCTGCCGAGGGATGCTCAGTGAAGCCTGCCAAGGACCCCATGGGCACCGCGTACTTGCGGGCCATGCGGGCAGATGGAGCCGGGCAAGAGGCTGGACGCTGCCAAAGTTCCAGTGCTGGGCCAACTATGGCTTCGGCCACTGGGAAGGCCTCCGTCGGGGTATCCCCCCTCTTGAGAATATCCGTGAGAGGATATTCCGCCTTCTTTTGAATGGGCTGCAAAGGCATACCTGTGGACTCAAATGAGTCAAGGATGCCCTGGAAGGAAGAAGGACCTTCCTCCAGGCCTGTCACCGACAGCTCATCATGTGAGTGAAGGCGGTAATATCCGAATCCGAGGAATCCGGATACAAGGGTCTCCCACCTAAGTCCCCCTCAATGCGCCTAGGGCGATCAGGAGTGACCGTAATGGACAACCTATGGGGCAGGCCCATAGTTGGTCGGTCCTCCTTAGAGGGAGCCCCTCCCTGAGGCTGTTTTGGTGGTGGTTCCACCAAAATTGGTGGGGAGCCCGTAACAGGCCGAGCCGAAATGCACACCGGTCCCACCGGAGGGAGAACTGGAGTCCTCGGAAACGAGGTAGTCGGTGTCAGCCGAAGAGGCTGGGGCCAAGTAATGGCCGGAGCGGAGCCGATACGGCTTTTTGACTGGCAAAAAGTGTTGCTGCCACATGAGGTCCTCATAACGCCGACGGAGCTTTGTATAAGTCTCTCCTCGTCCGAGGAGGATGAGGAACAGTGGTGGCGCCTCTTCCAGGAGTGTTTGTGACCCTTCCTCGGTTTACCGACCGACAGGGTCCTACTCCTTGATCGAGACCGACGGCGTCGGCTCTGTCAGTCGGGAGAAGCTGGATTCGGTGAGAACCGAGGTTCCGGCTCTTGTCCCTTGATCGGGATGCCCGGCGACGGGTCTCCCATCGGGAAGGAGAGAATGGAGTCCTCTCAAGGAGTCACGACACGCGCGGGCGACAACAGCTCGATCGGTCGAGAGAAATCTCGGCCGGTTCTGCCGTATCCTCAGCTCCGGTGCCCTGGCCTGACGGAAGGTCCGAAAAGCTGGCAGCCGAGGAAGCGATCTCGACCGTGGTGGAGACCCCCTACTCCTGAGAGTCGGACCGCTCTCAGTCCCAGAAGCATCTTCTTCGGGTAGAAGATGATGATTTTGGATCCTTATCCTTCTTCTTGGATCGGGAGGAGTGCGAGCCCGAAGGCGCCTCACCCTTAGTAGGGAGAGAGACTGGCACAACTCCCAGAAGGATCCTGTGAAGGTGGAGCCCAAGTTGAGTGGCACGAAGAAGCTTCGGTTGGCGGAAGCTTGGGCAGCTTCCTCTTCGAAGGCTGCCATCTGCTCGAGCTGCTCGGCAGATCCCGCAGCTGCAAAAACCGCCCACCTGGCCCCCTTCGATTTCACCAGTGGATTGCGAAGCTCCGGTCTCCCCAACTTAAGGCACGCCTTGTGGTCCTCCAGAACGGTGGGATGGAAGGCTGAACAGATGGTGCAAGCCAAAGTATCATGCACGGCGCCTAGGCAGTAGACGCACAAGAGGTGGGGATCGGTGCAAGACATTTTTTGTCCACAAGGACACCGGCAAAACCCGGGGGATGACTTGTCCTCCATATCTGAAGCGTTCGGATCCGAATCGTAAACTTTGATGAGTTTTAAGGCGAGTAAGTGCGGTGAAAACCATCGATTTGACTCCAGGGCCTATGGTACTGCAAAGTAGCACGAGGGAACCTGTATCTTCCAGCGGAAAGGAAGATCTGGCATCATGGGGCGGAGCCGAGGTATTTACCACCCGGGTGGGTGGGAGGAGCCAGCTTGAAGACTTCCGGCAAGATTTAAAGGGGAAAGGGACAATGCCAGACAGTGTGGATGAACAACATATCCACACTCCTAGAACAACAATTTCAGAAGAAAAACCGACCGAAAACCGACACTTCAACCGACTTTGAACCGAGCAGCAGGAGAAATCTCCGGAGCGACTGTTCAGTGAGGCGGAGTAAAGAATCTGACGGTTGCAGTTCGAATAACAACAGGCAGAGGCTTCAACTAAGCTCGAGATGAACATTCTATGCCATGCATAGAAAAGTTAATCCTATGTTTTCCGGGGCAGTTGAAAGGCTGGAGCTAACTGCAATTGTCAGAATGCAGCAAGACTTCATGTTGTTTGAATCCTGCACAGCTTGCTTCCTGAGCAACTATGCCCTACCCGTAAGGACAGTGAGGCCTAATTCTTCATAGGGGCCCTGTCATGCCCCAAACACAGCAGCCTGGCATCCAGACAGGCGGGCGTCAGTGATAAAGGTCCAAAGGACCAATGTCAGGCCTCGAAAGGGAGCCAGAGGAGAGGACAGGCCAAGGGAGACTAGAGACTGGAAACTGGCCAGCTCATCAAGAAGAGAGGCCTGAGGGGACCCCAGGGGAGAAGGGAGAGAAAACCCTGGACTCTGTCAAGGTATCGCCCGTGCCCACAAGGAAGAGGGAGTATGGGCAAGGACCCATACCCTGCCAAGGGAGGGAACCTGTCTGGGTTCTGAAAAGAACATGGAGCTGAAGCCCACAGAGATTGGTGCTGGCGGAACTGTAGACCCCGAGTGTCAGAGCCGAAGGTAAAGAATGCTGGCCATCCGAAATATATGACAGAAGGCAAAGAAGGAGAGGGTTAGACCTGCCCTACCCAAAGGGAAATAAAAATCTCTGCTCTCGGGACAGAAACGTGGCCCAAGGCCCCTTAAAGAGATATCACTAACATTTCAGATACTACCAAAACAAGGAACTGAAATTAACAGTGAAAGGGAGAGGAGCTTCAAGCCCTCTCAGTCATTCCCTTCCACCACTGGTCACCTACCTGGAGGAGGGGAGCTGTGCCCAGGGTTAGGAGGAGGTGGTAGTTGTCGACAGCCCAGTCACCCCAGCCCTACGAACTTTGTGGGTTGGGTTGGGGCTGCCAAAACTGAAGAAACCCAGTGCTTGGTCCGAGGCCTGGTGGACTGAGGATGCTGGGGTTTCTGCAAAAAGCAAGATAAAGATGGATGTTGTGTCCTGTCCTGCTGGCTATGAGGCCTGGTATGGAGGACTGTACAGACTCCTGAAGGGAGGAGAGCAAGTCCTGGATGTCTTCCCCAAACAGTTAATGTCCCTGGAAAGGGGCGTACCTGATGGAGGCCTGAACTTCCTGGGTGAAATCAGACAAATGCAGCCACGTGTGGCGCCTGAAGCATATAGCTGCTGCCGTGCAATGAGCAGTAGTGTCCACCATGTCATATTCAATTCAATTCAACTTTATTTTTAAAAGGCGCTTTTCTTAAAACCAAAGCGCCTGTACAAATTCACAAAACAATAAATACAATAAAATTAAAACTAATATAAATCCTTAAAAGCTATGCTAAAAAGGTGGGTCTTCAAAACTCCTTTAAAACTAAGGACGGTCGGGCAATTTCGCACCTGATATGAAGAACGGAGGGTGTGAAAACCCAAGCAGCAGGCAGAACCCAATAGCTGTTCCTGCTGAGTCCTAGCAAGAGAATCTGGCAACAACTGGATTATGTATCCTGCTTGCCCCAAGAGAGACTGCTGGTGCACCAACATGTGGGCGAGATAGTGCTGGGCACATAAGGCCAGAGTAGAGGAGGCATAGGCCCAGCGCAGGGGTTTGATAGACCTGAGCCTGTGACAATTCTGGCATCGAGCCAGGGATCCGCTGATGAAGGGGGAGCCTCCATATCCGGTGAAGGGGAGTCTCATGCTTGGGACTGGGCCGACGATGGCATCGTCCAGGCTGGCATCAGGCACCAACCAGATGCCCACCACGTGCTAAGAAAAGCTCTGTAGTCAGCTGGCGATTGATAATGAAATGTTGGGTGAAAAGAACAGCCCAGCAATGGGTAATGAATCAGGAGACCACAGATGAAATCCAACAACAAACCCGATGGACCTGCCGCATGTCCACAGGGTGTTGACTGGAGGCCTAGACTTGAGCCAGAAGGGGTGCCCGAAGGGCAGTCTTGAGTCAAAGTCGACAGCGGTTGCTGGTCAGGTGATGGTTCCAGAAGTTTCGGGTTCTGAGGCAACACCTGGGGGACCTTAGAGGTATCCGGAGGTGAAACAGCCGGGTGTGCCTGATCCGAAAAAGAAGGACCAGCAGGGATCAGACGGAGGGTGGCTCAGCGCCGATTACATGGGAGGAAGACCAGCTGACATGACCCTGCCGGCACCTGATGGGAAAAGCCTGGAGAAGGGACCACTAGAGGTGGCTGAGGAGCTGAGGGCACCCAGGAAGGGGACTCCCTGGGCACGAGCGGAGACCCTGCAAGAGCAGGAGACAGTTGGCGTTGGTCCATAGGACCATCGTCGGGCCTCAAGCAGGGGTCCAGCAAAGATGCCAGGGCCAGGCGGGTGTCAGTAGAGAAACTGACACCTGAAGAACCAGCCTGGCCACCTGGCTGAGAACATTGATGGTGACGGGGCCTGAGCGCCGGGATGGAGGAAGAGTCCCCCAAACCCGCAGAGGCACCACCCACCATCAAAACCAAGGTGGGAGGTACAGCCAGAGGCAGACCACAGGGAAAGAGGGTTAGTGTGGCCACAGAGGTCGACCCCCCCCACAGGGGAAAGACTCAGCATCAGCCGTGGCCCCCAAAGGCGACCATGGCACTGGAACAGACCGCTCACGGTCCCAATGCTTCTTGTGTTTCTTCTTAGTAGAGGTTCCCACTGCAGTTCAGGCCTACAGCACTTTTTCCATGGCAGACAACCTTTGCTGGAGGAGATGGACTTCCAGAACCTTCTGACGTCATTTTCGTGTGACCTGGCTGAACTTCTGGCATGCCTGGCAGGCTTCAATATTGTGGTCTGGGCCTAGGGGGATGATGCAGGTGGTGTGGCTGTCTTTTTCAGGAATTTATTTGCCACAGGCACACTTCAATTTGTAGGGGTCCACAGAGGAGGTTGGCGATGATATACAGCCAAAAATAAAGGTGAACTACAATCAACGAAAAAATAAAGTTTGAAGAAATAGTGGTTGACTGGAGCAGTGTTCCACAAGGTCCAACAGGCAACGTTGGGAAAAGAACTGAGGTGGAGGGGGGTCGCCCCTCTTATACCATAGGCAGACACCGTGTGCCAATGTCAGGGGGCAGTCCCCTGTTGTAGACTGATAGCTAGAAATTTTACGTGTGGTCCTGGTGCCTGGCGGCTTAGTCCTAACAATGCTGCCTACTGCAAGAGCCCTCTCGAAATAAAATAAGCTATTATGGTCGGCAGAACAAATAGCAACAGGTGTCTAAACAGTTCAGAGAATGACACCAGCGTAATCTGGGAGATGATGGCACCCTATAAAGGGCCCAGAACAATCAATGTCGAGGGGGTGGAACACAATGACAGGGACTGCATACCGTCCATAGTAAGTATGGCAGCACCAGAGCCAGACCCAAACCTTGGTGTCTCATTAATCCAGGGGAACAGTAGTCATCTCCACTGGCGTGAACATACCTCGATCTCTCTGGTGAAGCAGGAGCTTTACCATTATGCTTGTGGTGATGGCCGGAAGAGGCAGACTTTGACTTGCAGGCCCCAACACTGTGAGACAGACTCAAAGTAGTCACATGTACAAAGCCAAAATAAAAGTTCTTTTGCTGGTAGCATAAAAGACAACGTTAAGTTTATGTAAAGCAGTAAAAAATGGCAAAACTAATGAACCAACAGCACTATTTTTCTGCAGGTCTGACAAGCAGTCAATGGCAGGAGAAAGCAACTGAGGAGCAACAGGGCTGCCCACTTTTATACGCACCAACACTGCACATCGTTGTTGGTGACTCTTGGCTAGCAAAAGCTTCTGAGTGGTCCTGATGCTGACTGCTTAAAGTTCCAAATGTGTGGCTCAATGGAGGAGAGATCCTCGATGAAGATTCACTGTTGCTGACTCTTTCCTCAATTTTCAGAGCACTCTGTGAATTAGAGGGAATGGAAGAAATGCACAGAGGAACTTTTCCATCCAAATTAGAGTCAGAGCATCCTGGGATACAGCCCCCTGTGGGATGGCCTCCAGCAGAACAGTGATAACGTGACTGTCCCATGAGGCATACAAGTCACCCTTCTTGTATGCCCCATCTCCTGAATAAAGTGCGAACCAACTGGTGGTCTCATGACCATTTGTGGTTTCCCCTGAATCTGCCAGAACACTGTCCTTTCCTGGTAGATGTACAGCAGTGGTTTCTGTGTTTAGGGAATATGCAAGATTCCAGATCCTCATTAACTCTGTGCACAGTTTTGTGGACCTGGTGCCACCCTATTTGTTCATGTAGTACACTGTGGTGGTATTGTCCATTCTGACCAGAAATGTCTGGTCTTGGACCAGGTCTGAAAAGTGTTGCAGAGATAGGAATACAGCCCCGAGCTTCAGCAGGTTAATAAACTCCTGTTGCTCTTGCGAAGACCGGATTCCATTTACTGTGTATTCATCCAGATGTCCTCCCCACTCTAGTAGGGAAGCATCTGTTATCAGAATGAGTACTGGGGACACTTTCTGGAATAAGATTCCTTCCCTGAGATTATCCACTTCCTTCCACCACTCTTCAGCCCTGACCAAGCTTACTCTGACTGGTAGGAGCTGGTTCGGTGGGTCTAACCTTTGATGCCAGTGCCTTCTTAAGTGGTACTGAACGTCTATCATCTGTAAGTGGGCCCAGGGCACCACAGCAGTTGCTGCTGACATGTGCCCTAGTAGCTACAAGCAGTCCTTGCTGGCCTTGGCTCGCCTAGCTTGTAAGATCTTGCACAAAACAACAGGCTCTCTACTCTTGCCTTTGACAACAGTGCCCCCAGTAGTGTTGACTCTGCTCCCATGAAAACCAGCTGTTGGCGGGTTCTAGCTGGGACTTCACTATGATTATTTATTTATATATTTATTCCCACCCCGGCTGGATGACCTTGGCCCTCGCTGCTCCCCCAACCCCAATCACCCGCCATCCCTGGGACTTATTGGGGGGGGGGGGCATCAAGTGCTCCACAGATTGCCCCTGTGGCATAGCCATCAGGGGTTCCCCCAAGCCCCATTCCAGTGCTATACTGAGATTGGTGGTCCCTGTGCCCAGCAGGTGGTGTGGAGTTTTCGAAGGCTCTGTGGGGTGGCATCCTGTCGCAAGCGGTGACTTTTCTGTGTTCTTTAGTCCCCAACCCATGGATGCTCCACAAAGGCAATGGCTGGACATGTGCATGTCGGAGGACGATTTTACATCTTCTGTTAGGGAGTGTCCCCCAACCAGAACTGCCACTCCACAAAGCAACGTCACCCATGGTCACCTAGGTGGCAATGTTGTGGCAGAGCAGTCTGGCCCCCCCACCTTCCCTGAAGGAGGAGAGCATGCACTGGAACACTTGGTGCTTCTCTCTCTGACCGACCCCCGAGGGGCACAGGGTCATTCATGAACCCGGGTCACCAGCGTGATGGCAGGTGAGGCATGAGCGCCTCTCTGTGCCATCAGGTCGAGTTCTATGATTAGTAAAAAGCCCAGACTTTCCAGGTTGTTTCTCACCACTAAAATGAGCATAATGTATCTTGTTTAGTCCTTCCTGTGACTAGTCAGTCGTCCAAGTAAGGATATACTGCTTTTCCTTTTTCTTTTCAGAAATGCAGCCACTGCAGCTTGGCATTTTGCTCTAACATTGACACAGGTTATATAAATACAGCTACACTTGCACAAAGCTGAGCAATTATAAATCTCACAACAATGCATTTTACCAAAAACTGTCCCTTGTGTAACAGCACACACTTCATGTTAAATAACATACAAACTTGGATTTTTCATACTTCTTTTTCCCCTTCTTGGGTTCTAAGGGTGCATTAAGAGTTCATCTTCTTTTTTTAAAGAGGAATGCAGTCCACAACTTGCCATACTTGGTAGACAAATTTCAGACAGAAATTCCCTAGACAATCGTTCTCATCTTAAGTCTAATCGCTCCCCCTCCCCCCTCAACTTCTCAAGGAGTCCGCATAAAGTACAGTTACGTAAGAACTTACCATAACAGTAGATCTTTGAGAGGAGATCTTGCAGCAGGCTATAACATTCAGGACTATGCTGCAGGCACTAGGACCATCCGGAAAACTTCTCAGCCAGCAGTATACAGCAGGGACCGCCCCCGACGCCGGCCCTGGTACAAAAGGGGGCGGACCCAGCTCCACCTCAGTTCCCCACCAAGGCCCACAACAAGCCCTGACAAGAGAAGGAGACGAAGCGAATACAGGAGATGTAAATGAAGATGGAGCTGCACACCTCGAGGGGGAAGGCGGGTGGGAAAGTAACGCCTGCTGCAAGAGCTCCTCTCAAAGATCTACTGTTACGGTAAGTTCTTACGTAACCATACTATCTTACTTCGAGTGGGAGCTCTTGCAGCAGGCTATAACATTCAGGACTGAATACCAAGCAGTCCACGCCAAAGAAGTAGACGACCCCAGGAGGTGGAATATGCCGACTCCAGAGGCCTCGGGACAGAAGTCCTTACCAAAACAATGACGAGCTGGCTACGTCCTGAGATGATACCCAAGCTGTAATGCTTGACAAAGGTATGCACCGAGTTCCAGGTAGCGGCCGCACATATGTCCTTGATAGAGACATTTCTCAGGGCGGCGAATGAGGCAGACACACCTCTGGTGGAATGACCCCTAACCGGGCCTGGTAGGGGCTTATTGTGTTTCTCATAGCAGAAGGAAACACAGTGGACTATCCACTTCGATATCGTCTGCTTGGTCACCAGTTTACCCAAGCATTGTGGCACAAAGGCCACAAAAAGTTGCTCCGATTGACGGTGCAGCCGTCCGCTTGAGGTAATACCCCAAAGTCCTTTGGACATCCAGTGTGTGAAGGAGAGCCTCCCCTCTATTGGATGGGGAAGGAAAATAAACTGGAAGACCAACCGACTGGTTGAGGGTCAACTCCGAGACCACTTTCGGAAGAAACTTACGATTTGTTCTAAGGAAAACCCTTTCCCTGTGGAAAATCAAATACGGCTCTTTACACATCAGAACCTGAAGCTCAGAAACTCTTCGAGCTGAGGTAATAGCAACCAAAAAACAAACTTTCCAAGAAAGGTAACGCAGCTCACAATCCGCTGCAGGTTCAAAGGGAGGGAAGGTGAGCTTCTCCAACACATAAAGGAGATGCCAGGGTGGGATAGGGTCCCGAATGGGAGGTCTCATATGCAAAATTCCTCTTAAAAAGGTGCGGGTGACATCCAATTGTGCCAACGCCCTATCTCCAGTGATGGCATGATAGGCGGAGACAGCCCACATGCACCTTGATAGAGGAGTAACTCAGGCCATTTTGATACAAGGAGAGGAGATACTGCAACGCTGAGTTCACTGGACAAGTGACGGGGTCCAAATGCTGTGACGAGGCCTATAGACAAAAACGCTTCCACTTCATAGCGTAAGTGAAGCGGGTGGAGAGCTTTCTCACTGAAACTAGGACTACCGCCACTTCCGGGGAAGCCTCGTATCTGTGTTGGGCTACATCTGAAGGAGCCAAGCATGTAGGTGTAAGGACCGAAGGTCTGGATGGACCAGCAACCCCTGTTCCTAGGACAGCAACTGCGAGCATATGGGCAGCAGAACTGAAGGCTCCGTGGATAACCGCAGCAGGAGTGGGAACCAAATCTGCCGAGGCCATCTGGGGCTACAAGAATCATTCGGCCCCTTCTGCCTGTAACTTTAGTAGAACTCTCTGAATGAGAGGAAAGGGCGGGAAGGCATAGAGAAACCTCCCTGCCAAACAAAGGGATAACGCGTCTGGCCAGAAAACTCCAGGTGTGTGCTCTCGCGAGCAAAACATTGGCAGTTTAGCGTTGACTGGTGACGCAAAGAGGTCCAGCTCTGAATGACCCCACTTGTCGAAGAGCTGATCTGCCACAGACTGTAGCAGCTCCCACCCGTGTGCTCTGGATCAAGACCTGCTTAGGCTGTCGGCCAGATCGTTGAGGACACCTGGAATGTGCACTGCAGACAGCAGAATGTGCCGCTCCAGCGCCAGACTCTCATCGCCTCCCTGCAAAGGGGGTACGAATGAGTGCCCCTTTGCTTGTTGCTGTAGAAGACGACCGCCATATTGTCTGTTTGATCCAGAAGAGAGCCTGGCACCAGGTCCTCTTGAAAGGCCTGTAAGGCATAGAGAACCTCTGGCATCTCCAGTACACTGATATAAAGGGACCGCTCCTCGGGTTACCAAACCCCTTGCATTTGATGAGCACCCAGGTGCGCCCCCCCACCCCAGGTCTGATGCATTTGTCATAATAGTCTGACCTGTTGGCTCCGGATGAAAGCTGACTCCTTTCTCCAAGTTTTGGGGGTCCATCCACCAAAGTAAAGTTCTCCTGACTGGCTCGGTGATCCTGACCATGAAGTCTAGATCGTCGTAGCCTTGGTCCCACTGTGCCCTGAGCATCCATTGTGGGATCCGCATGTGGAGGTGGGCCAAGGGAGTGACAGGAATGGCCACCGCCAAGTGCCCCAGTAGTCTGAAGAAGTTCTGTGCTGGAACTTGAGGAGTTATTGAGATCCCTTTGGCAATCTCTCGCAGGCGATCGCCCCTGTCCTGGGGGAGGAAGGCCATGCCCTGGATAGAATCCAGTACTGCTCCAATGAAAACGAGCTTTTGACTGGGCTCTGGGGATGATTTTTGAAGATTCAGGGTGATCCCCAGCTCTCGCAATAGAATATAGGTGTCTCCGAGGGTGTGAAGTAGGCCTGCCCTTGACGGGGCTGCAAGCAGCCAATCATCTAGGTATGGGAAAACGTAGTGTCCCATGTGCCTTAGAGCCGCAGCCACTACTGCCAAGCATTTTGTAAAGACTCGCGGAGCAGAAGAGAGGCCAAACGGAAGAACTCGAAACTGGTAGTGCTCCCCTTGGAAGTGGAACCTCAGAAACTTCCCGTGGGGAGGGAAGACCCTGATATGCATATATGCATCTTGCATGCCTAGGGAGCAGAGCCAGCCCCCTTAGTGCAGCAGAGGAAGCAGACCCGGGAGGGTCACCATCCTGAACCTTTTGTACTCTATAAAGAGATTGAGAGAGCTGAGGTCCAGAATGGGACGAAGATCCTGAGTCTTTTTTGGAACCAGGAAGAAATGGGAGTAAAACCCCTTTCCCCGCTGATGCCAGAGGACTACCTCTACTGCCCTTTTCTGCAAGAGGGTCTGAATCTCTCCTTCTATTAGTGGGATGTGAGGAGGAGGAGGATAACAGGAGTACTTTGGCAGAGTATTTGGGGGAAACTCCGTGAACTCCAGCGTGTGTCCTCTCCTGATGATATTTAGGACCCATTGGTCCGTAGTAATCGACTTCCACCCTTCGAGATGAAGGGAGAAGCGGCCCCCGACCGTCTCCCCTGGGTCTTCCAGTGGTAGGGGAGGGGTGGAAGGGAGTCACTGAGCTGAGCCGGGTGTAGGCAGAGGCGCCTGGGAGGACTTGGGCCCACGGGTAGGAGTGACTCCAGGTTGCTGGTTCCTGGATCTCCTACGGAAGCCACCTCTCTGCCCCTGCTGGTTACCACGGGCATGACCTTGGCCACCTGAGGGCTTACGAAATGGCCGCTAGCATTGTCTTCACTGGACGCCGTGGTACATCTGGCGGAACGACCAGATAGACTTGCCCGACTCCTGGAGACGAGAAATCAAAGCTGCCATCTCCTGCCCAACTAGCACGGTACCCTGACAGGGTAAGTCCTAGATACCGGCCTGCAGATCCTGGTGAAAGCTCGAGACTCTCAACCAGGCGTGGCGCCGTAGGCACACCCCGGAAGCGGCTGCCCTGGCTGCCATATCTGCGGTGTCATACGAGACTCTCAGAACATGGGAGCCTACATCTGAGCCTGATTTCAAGATGCCCAGAAGCTCTGTCTTCTGATCAGAATCTGGTATGGCCTTCAACAGCTATTGTCCTCACTCCCATAGCACATTTTGGTACTGGACCATATGCGTCAAGAAATTGAGGGACCGTATGGAGCAGGTAGAGGCAGAGTAAACCTTCTTGCCCACCAGGTCCAAATAGTGAGACTCCGGGTCGGGAGGCTGTGAGCTGAGGTGCTTCGGCTGTCTGGATTTATCATGGGCAGCCGTGATCACCGAAGAGTCCACCCGAGGGAGCTAGGAGAGATTCTTCCCTCGGGGCTTTGTACAGCCTATCCGACTTCTTAGGAACAGCCGGGACTGAAGCTGGATGTTTCCAGGTAGTCCGCGTAAGGTCCTGGAAAATATCCACCAAAGGAGGGATCACCAGTGGTTTCGGCTCCTTCTGCCTCAGGTACTTTGCCAGTCTCCGGTGTTCCGGATCCAGGTCCTCCATCTCCCACTCGTTGGAGGCCTGGATATGCCTCATGACGTCCATGAAGGCTGGATCGTCTGGAGGTGAGCGAGGCTGGTCCTTCTCTCCCGGGGACCGGTGCAAGCTGAGAGAGGAAGATGATGCAGAACAGGATGAGGGAGATTGACTATAAGATCTCGAATAGTCTGACCCCTCCTTATGACCAGACTGCCGCTCTCGTCGGTAACTAGAGGACCGACATTGGTCCGAAGACAGACTCTGGTCCTGAGACCGGCGACGGAGCAGAGACTGGCGTCGGCCAGAGGACTAACGTCGGGAGCGTTCTCGTCTAGAAGACCGAGAAAGACGCTGAGAACATGACCTAGGTCAACGACGGTCTTCAGAGTCCCTGGAGCGATGTCGGTGGTCTCCAGACTGGGTGCAGGAACGAGCCCTAGAAGGAGGTGTAGGCAGTCGCTCCGGGGACTCACCTCCCAGCTGTGGTTTGCCTGCTGGGTCCGGTACCGGTGTCTGGGCCGGCGACCGGGGCTTCTGGACCTGCCCCCACCAAAAGGAAAACAGCCCCTGCAGCTCATCCTTCAAAAAAAGTGTGGCCACCCGGCCTGGAAAGGGAGTATGCGGGACGTCGGTCCATGAAGGAGAGCCCTCCTGGAGGCCCAGGGGGGAGGAGGACTTGGGCAATGGGGACGTTGGCTCTTCCACGGCCAATCCCTTACCCTTTGCCCCCTCGACCAGCGTCGGTGGTGGTACAGATGACGGGGTGCCGCCGGGGGGCGACGGAGAATCCTTGAGCTCCGGAGGCGCGCCTTCAGCAGGCGGCGCTGGTGCCTTGGGAGGTGGGGCCGCAGCTTTCACCTCCAAGGGCTTGGTGGTAACCCTTATCGGGGTTACCTTCGGCTTGGCAGGCTTCTCCCCAAAAGGGCTGGCCTTGGCCTGAGATGACTTTGGACGCTCTCCTGATCCTGAAGGGCGGGCCTTCTTGGGAGAGGGCTGCGAGTGAGACCGGGACCGGTGCCGGGACCAACTACGGTCTTTACCGTGACGCTTCTTCTCTTTGTGTTTCTCCTCGGAGGAGTGCAGATCCATATTCTGCTCCAGAAGAAAAGCCTTCAGGGCCTTGAGACGACGGATGTGAGTCCAGCTAGTAAAAGCCTGGCAGGCAGAGCAGGCCACAGTGTCATGGTCCAGCCCAAGGCAGAACACACAGCGTCAATGGCTGTCCTTGGCTGGGATCTGCTTCCCACACTCGCACTTATTTTGATGGTGTTCAGGCGAGGCCGACGACGGTGAAGTCATCTGTCGGGAAACTTCAAAAACCGTCGGAAATGGTCTGACATCGGTTAAACACTGAAAAACTATAAGAAAAGCGGGTTTTGTAGAAAATCTTGCTATTTTCTGGCAAGCTGATTGTAGATCTCTTCATGTGCGGGATGCGGCGGGAAAAGAACTGAGGTGGAGCTGGGTCTGCCCCCTTTTGTACAAGGGCAGACGCTGGGGCGGGGCCACCGTCAGGGGCGGTCCCTGCTGTATATCACTGGCTGAGAAGTTTTCCAGATGGTTCTAGTGCCTGCGGCATAGTCCTGAATGTTATGGCCTACTGCAAGAGCTCCCACTCCAAGTAAGATCTTACGTCAGACTCAACAATAATCCTCAACTCTCTTTTGCAATCTTTCAGTCTCGTCAGACTACGCCACTGTTAATCCATCACGCCATACCATAGCACGCTATTCCAACACTGGTTTGATCATGGTGAAGAAAAAAACAGATGAGTATTGGCTTTTTTTTTAACAATACTTTCCACATGGTGGTTCCACAAAAAAGTACCCTCCAGGTGAAAACCCTAAACAACTTTTATCTACTACATTCACCTCTTGATTGCCACATGACAAAGATGGTGCCTTCCAGTTAGTCCATTTCCCCAAAAGCATTTCCATGATTTTACCAGGGTTTATTTCCATGTTGTTCTTGCAGTCTTCTTGCCATTGTACTGTTGGTGTCTGTGTCAACAATGTCAACAAACTGTAGTATCATCTACATATTTGACACAAAGACCAAAAGTACTCGAGTAATTTTTCATTAGTAAAAACAGGAGTGGACCCAATTTTGCATTTTGGGGACCCCCCATATGAATGGTGCTTCTGACTGATGCTGTACCATCTACCTTAACCCACTGAAATTTTCCCTGTAAAAAAAATCATGCACCATCTGATCTGGACCTTCCCTGTAAAAAATCATGCATCCATTTGATCAGGCAACAAGGAAGCCATATCCTTCCATCTTCCCTGGTAAAATTTCATGATCATTAAGCTCAAATGCTTTTCTGTAGTCGACAAGCATGGCCTTTATGTGATCTCCCCTATCCCATGTTCGCATACAGACTTCCAGCAACTTTGTCATTGCAATAATAGTAGAACTTTCTTCTTGGGGACCCAAACTGGTTAGGTCTATTCTTGTCTGTACACAGGCCATAAACCATTTATAGATGTAACCTTTTCACAATTTTATGATAATGCGAATAAGAGACACTGGTTCAAAATCTTTGTCTGGCTCTACTGGTAAATCAGTCTTTGGAATGGGTATCACCTTAGCCTTCTTCCACTGTAGTGGAACCTGGCCATAAATTGTCATTTTATTGAAAATGTTGCATACTCATGAGACTAAAACATCTGCACCCACCCACCAAACCCAATCTGGAATTCCTTCAGGTCCCCTAGCTTTCTGCACTTTAATTGTCTTTAATTTCTTTGCAACACCTTCTATATCCATCAGTAAATTGTCAGGTATTTCCCATTCCATAGCTTGATTTCTCTCCAAGGGAGTTAATTTCTCACTCACATTGCAAAATGCCAGACTTATGGACAAATTCCTCATTTAGCCCACCACATTTACAAGTTTAGCATCAATCTTCCTTTTTTTTTTATATTTTTTTATTAAAGAAACTGTATAAAGAACAAAGAGTACAGCAGAAAATACAGCAGTCATTATAATACACTGATACCATCAGTATAAAGAAAAGTTCAAATATGATAGGAATGTGGGATCCCATAAAGTCCAGACGTTATCAGGAACAGAAAACCAACAGAAAGACCATGGTTAGCATTATCAAAATATAACACATCACAATTAAATATATTAAAACACTTAGTGCATCTACTTTACTGTCATATCCAACTGTTCCAGAATAAAATCAGCATTAATACCCAATTGAAACAACACTCATCACTGCCAAAATTCCTCCCCTCTCTGCGGTCATGGACATTAAAAGCAAACACTTCCATTTTATAAACTCATTCACCACAAAAAAAACCCTCTCCTGTTACCACCTATGCATAAATGCATAAACACTTTCTTAGCAGTCAAGAATAAAATCAACAGGAGTTTACTTTTAAGGTAATTCCCTAATCCCTTCCATCAGTACAGACAATACATAGAAACATAGACTATAACGGCAGATAAGGACCACTTGGCCCACCCAGTTTGCCCATTTCCCTACCAAGAAGCTCCGCGGGATGCCTGGTTGAGAGAGCAACGAGGAAGGCTCCCCCCACCCCCACTCCTGAAGCAGATGGCAGAAGCTCTGCAGGACGCCTGGTCGAGAGCAACGAGGAAGGCTTTCTCTCCCCCCCCAACTCCTGAAGCGGATGGCAGAAGCTCTGAGGATGCCTGGTTGAGACAGCAGCGAGGAAGGCTCCCCTCACTCCAGAAGCGGACGGCAGAAGCACCCAAAGGACGCCTGGTCGAGAAAAACACGAGGAAGGCCCTCCCCTCCCGAGTGGCAGGCAGAAGCTCCACAGGGACGCCTGGTCGAGAGAGCAACGAGGAAGGCCCCCACTCCTGAAGCGACAGCAGAAGCCCGAGGACGCCTGGTCAAGAGAGCAATGAGAAGGCCCCCACTCACAAAGCGGACGGAGAAGCTCGCTGACGCCTGGTCGAGAGCAACAAGGAAGGCTCCCCCACTGCCGGATATGGCAGAAGCTCCGCGTGAGATGCCTGGTCGAGAGCAACGAGGAAGGTCCCCCACTCCCAAAGCGGACAGCAGAAGCTCTCGGGATGCCTGGTCGAGAGAGCAGAGGAAGGCTCTCCCCACTCCCAGGCGGATGGCAGAAGCTCCAGGGACGCCTGGTCGAGACAGCAATGAGGAAGGCTCTCCCCCTCACTCCAGTGGACGGAAGCTCGCAGGACGCCTGGTCGAGAGAGCAACGAGGAAGGGCTCCCCATCCCAAAGCGGATGGCAGAAGCTCCGCGGGACACCTGGTCGAGAGAGCAATGAGGAAGTCCCCCCCCACTCCCAAAGCGGATGGCAGAAGCTCCGCGGGACGCCTGGTCGAGAGAGCAATGAGGAAGGCTCTCTCCCCCACTCCCGAAGTAGACGGCAGAAGCTCCGTGGGATGCCTGGTCAAGAGAGCAACGAGGAAGGCTCTCCCCCCCCACTCCCGAAGTGAACGGCAGAAGCTTCGCGGGATGCCTGGTCGAGACAGCAATGAGGAAGGCTCCCCCCCGCCTCCGAAGCAGAAGGCAGAAGCTCCATGGGACGCCTGGTCGAGAGAGCAACAAGGAAGGCCACCCCCCACTCGAAGCGGACGACAGAGCTCATGGGATGCCTGGTCGAGAGAGCAATGAGGCTCTCCCCACCCCCACTCCCGAAGCGGCAGGCAGATCTGAACTGTGGCGCGCCACCTGACAAAGCTGCTGCCTGCAGTAGCGAGCCCCGCAGTTGCTGTGCGACTGTCTCCCCACCCCCAATACCCTCCCACCCTTGGCTGGTGTTATTTTATAGAGTGAACTCTCACAATGGTTCCTCCTCATTTTGTTTTGTTTTTCCTTCTGCAGGTTATAGTCGGTGACCACTAGAGGTCGCCTGCACTTCAATCTTTCAATCTACCTGCTCTCTGTCCTGGTGTACATCCACCCATCTTTCCACCTTCTGCCCTTGCTCTCCCCCCTTTTTTCTTTGTGTCATCTCTCTCCCTCTTTACCCTGGTTCTCCTTTTGTCACTATGACTTCCACGTCTTTACTTACCCTTCTCGCTGGGACGCTTATGTTATTTGCACTATCAGCTCTCACCTGTCCCGCCATAATCACTACACACTCCATTGTATGCTCTCCTGGCAATTTCTGCTTCTCCAATCTACTAGCTAACCTCTTTCCTATGCCTTTTCCTCCATCAGGGCTTATCGTCAAGCATATGTGGTTATTAATCCATCACATCCATTTAAGGTTCTCTATATCTCCCTGTTACGCAGCAAGGGCTTACATTATTGCCTCACTCTGGATATTTACCCTATCCTTTACACTTGCAGGGGATGTAGCGACTAATCCTGGTCCTGCAAGGTACCCCCTATCACACACAGGCTCTCCCTGCTCGCTGTCTGCCACAAACAGATGGTCTCACCTTTGCGCACAACACCAGGAGCCTTCTTGCCAATCACCCTGATCTCGAGGCTTGGATCAGGGTAAACAGCCCTGATATCTTAGCCATCTCCGAAACTTGGCTTAAACCCTTAATTACTGACTCACAATGATCCCTTCATTGATACAAAATGCTTCGGGTGGATCGCACTGCTTCAAAAAGAGGCAGTGGCCTGGTGCTCTACCACATATTCCACCTGAACATCTCCTTAATGTATGACCCTCCCACTGTCCAACTGTGAGGTCCTTCATTCTCTACTTCTACTTGGAGTTAAAAAACATCCATATTTTCAGCATTTATATTCCTCCCAGGAACTCCAGGCAAGGGCTTAGTGAATTCACTGATTATTTGATATCAGTCTCAAGAAAAAGTGATATCATCTGTCTTGGTGATTTTAACCTAGACCGGGCAGGACCTAGCTCCTCTCACCTTTCCTCCATGGTAAGCAAGGTTAACCTCTCTCAGGTTATTCAGGAACCCACTAGGATCTCCTGTGGGGGCGCATGTGCCACCCTACTTGATTGGATTCTTACGAATAGGAAGGAATTCATAACCTCGGCAGGAGTACTCCCTGACACCATTAGTGATCATTATCCAGTTTATGGTATATGGGATAACTCCTCCCCCTCCTTCCCTTCAAAAGTGATAACCTTCTCTAACCTCTTCCACCTTAATGTCGATGCCTTTGCACATGATCTCTGCCTAATTGACAGGTCTCCTCTCTACTATTCCGAGGACATTAACTTTGCCACGGGTACTACAATTCGGTGCCTCCTACTGCAAAACAAACACATCCCAGTCACCACGCAGAGGGTAAAAGGGAAGGTGACCAAATGGCTCATGTGTCCCCTACTTCAACTACTGAAATGTAGGGATAAGCTGTGGTCTGCTTGGAAGATCTCACATCTACGGACAGACTTTGAAGTCTATAGAGCTGCACGGAACAATTGTAAAAAGGAACTACGCCATGCAAAAAGTTCTATTACAGGAATCTCCTTATATCTTCTGCCTCCAACCCTAAAAGGTACAGGGCCCAAATCAAGGAAATTCTTGGAAACCACAAGCCTCAGACGCCTACTGATATGTACATAAAGGTGGCACACTGTAACCATTCTCTCACAATTGCTAACGCTTTCAACTCCCTCTTTACCTCCCTATCTTCTCCCTCGTCCGCTGGATTTCAAAAATCCCGGCGAGCTGCCTCTTCCAACACCCCTACTCCCTCTACACTGGTACTTGATCAGGTCTCATACTATGAAGTACTTAAACTTCTCAAAACCATTCCGGCTCATGCGGGCCCAGGCCCCGATGGTATTCATCCTGGGATACTTAGGCAGTTTGCTACCTGGCTTGGTAGGCGCATTACTTGGCTCTTCAGCCTATCCGTCTGCACTTCCTCAGTCCCCCTGGTCTGGAAAACGGCTAACACAATACCCATATTTAAGAAGGGAGATTATAAACAACTGTCTAACTACCGCCCCATCTCTCTTCTCCTCACTCTCAGCAAGCTCCTCGAGAAATCAGTCCATCGTCAGCTCTCTGAGCACCTTACCAAGTTCAAACTCCAAACCCCTTACCAACACGGCTTTAGGGCGGGGCACAGTACCACCACTGCTCTGAGCCAACTAACCAGCGATGTCAAAGGTAACATGGACAAGGGCTTACTCACTGGTGCGGTTTTCATCGACCTTTCAAAAGCATTTGATATGGTCTACCACCCACTTCTGCTGACGAAGCTACATACCATAGGAGCAACTGACTCTACTCTATCCTGGTTCCGCAGTTACTTGGATAATCGAACCAAGGCTGTTACCTTTCATAAAGCTCTCTACTCCCCCATACCTATCACCCGTGGTGTTCCACAGGGGTCCATACTTGGTCCTCTCCTCTTCTCTATATTCATTAATGATATTCCCAGTCTTTCTCATAACAGTAGCCTGCTCATGTACGCCGATGACCTGGCTCTTTATTCCTCATCTAAATCATCTAAATCAATGGACCAAATCAACCACAACCTTTCACATAACTTCCAGTCCCTGCAGTTATGGCTCTCAGACAACACCAAATTCTAAACATAGACAAAACGCAGGCTATGCTTTTTGGATCCTCAAAGAAATTTCCCTCTGAGGCTCCTAAGCTCCAGGTTCGCTGCAGTGATGGTACCTTGGTCTCCAACACCTCTTCTGTCAAATATTTCAGGGTTACACTGAGCCTCATTCTTTTGACTTCACCACCATCAATTGGTGCCTGTCGAGCCTGTTAATGCAAAATTGAGCTGCTCTACCATGTTCGCCACTCCTTCAGCTAGACTATCAGTAGCTAGAGGAGTACTTCTACCACAGCTCATATGTGCACTCCCAGTTCTTTTCCCTGCCTCTGCCAATGTGCTCGGTAAATGGGACACTTCCTACAACAATATCTGTAGGTTTGCCTTATCTGCCCCTTGCCTAACTCATCATTGCTTCCTTTACTCCGGCCTAAACTGGCTCTCACCTCAGGGACTCAGGGCTTACTCCCTCGGGTGTCTTATTGACTCACTCACTAGACCACCACGTCCGGACTCTCTGGCTGACCTTCTTTTCCCGGTCTCCCACTCCCGCACCCTTAGGTCCTCCTCCGTCCTAATGCTCTCTCTTAGACCCTGTGCTACAAAAATGGGTGAACAGGCGTTCTATTTTGCTCCTAAGTTCTGGAACTCGCTACCCCTGCAGGTTAAAAATTCTGCCTCCCACAGTGTCTTTAAGAGCTCACTGTTCTCTCACCTTTACACCCCTGGTAACTGCAAATGCACCTAGACTTAATCTCCACTAGGTCCCCTGGCTGGGAATTGTCCTAGTGGTAAAATGTACTCTTACCTGTATTATATTGTTTGCCCCATGTTGTTGTTTTATGTATGAACTTGTACAATTGTGCTTATTTTATATTCCGTCTTGTACTCTCCCGGGTCATGCCTGAAAATAGGCAAGATTGTTGCCTAGTGCACTTACCCGGTTACCAAAAGCTAATAAATAAATAAACTGGATAAGCAGCAGATCCTACGTAACCACAGCCTATTTCTTCCTACCCCCACAAGAATTGCCTTATGTCTCTCCCATGCATTCTTGAATTCCCCCATTATTTTTGACCCCACAACTGCCTCAGGAAGGCCCTTCCATGAATTCACCACCCTCTCAATGAAAAAATACTTCTTCACATTGCCCCTGAGCCATCCCCCCTCTATCTTCAAACTGTGTCCCCTTGTTCTTGCACATCTCTTATATACACAAACATAACATCCATGTTATCTACAATAACATAAAAGATGCGGTGAGGAGGTCTTGCTCTATAAAAATTTGGTTTAATGCATTCCCAGTCCATGTCCAAAATTCCTTTAGACAAGAGCACAACCAACAGACATGGGTGTGGTTTGCCTTAAGGCTCCCACAGCCCCCTCCAACAACCACCCATTTGAGAGCCCATATAAGAGGCTAGCATTGCAGGGGTTCAAAAATACAGAGTCCTACATAGAAACACAGAAGCAGAAAGTCTGACGGCAGATAAGGACCACTTGGCCCACCCAGTCTGACAATTTTCTCTACCTACTGTAACACCGCAGACCTTACTTGATCTCCGGCTTTGCCTCCCCCTTTCCCTACCACTAAGGTTTGCTTTTGCCTGTCTCATGCCTTCCTGAATCCCATTACAGTTTTTGCACCCACCACCTCTGCTGGGAGGCTGTTCCAGGCAACCGCCACTCTTTCTGTGATGAAGTACTTCTTTACATCTCCCTGAGTCTACCCCCCCTCCAACTTCATAGCATGACCCCTTGTTCTTGAGCATCATTTCAAGGAGAAGTCTCTCCACTGTACTGAGGATGTTAAGCGATAAGAAGGGACAGCATACTTTAACCATGTGTCCAAGGTATAAGCGGTTTGTAATTCTACATTCCACCTATGCATAATGTCTATGGTAGAGTCCTATAGGAGCCACACTAGTCCCTTATAAAAAGTGCCAAACAGGTGATCCCAGTGCAGTCCATTTTGAAATTCCCTAATGATAGAACAAAAAAAAAAAAAAACAACCGGCCACTGTGGGAGCTGTTAAAAGGTCGGACTCAAACCCTGAATATATTTGTTGGAGATATCTAAAATGAGCATTTCTCGGAAGAGAAAATTCTTGTTGCAAATCTAAAAATGGACAAACACCTTGGGAAGTAAATAACTGATATGTAAATATTTTAAGCCTAATGACCGCCACCGACACAACATCATATCCATAGAACTCGGAGGGAAACTGGAATCATAAGCTAAGGCTCTCAATCAATTGACTGCTTCCCTAGGAAGAAATTTAGCACAAACGAGTCTCCAATGTTTACGTGTGACTGCTGTATAAGTCGTAAAGGTGGACAGGGCTATCACACTGAAAGCAGATGGGAAAACAGATATCTAGCAAAATCCCACAAATCATTTAAAATGAATTATAAAAAAGTCTTGTAAATGGAATATTGTGATTGTCTGATGGCATTCCATAAGTTCTACATTAATCTTTAATTAATACACTGGTGGTGTCACTTCTCATGAGTAGTGGTTTCAGATATCAAGTACCAACTACCCACTCTATTACCTAAGTACCCTGCAATTCTGTTGGGAAGCAGAAACTGGTCCAAGCTAACCCTGAAGGCCTGTATTGTCTTCATATTTACTGTCACCGTCTCCATACGGTCTCCATTCTATAGAGCCTCCATCCTCTGGTGGATGAAGTGACCTGAATTTACCACCTCTGAACTCCAGGGCATGTTCTGAAGTCCTGCCGGACAATCCCAGCTCAAACATCTCTGTTCAATCTTGTCAATACTCTCTGCTGTATGCAGGAGAATGAGCTCATGTTTCCCCTCAGACTTCTTTTCTCTAGCTATACTCCAGAAGGAGTGCGACAATGGCCTTGTACAGCAGCTAGATTATTTCCCTGCTCTGCTGGTCAACACCAACACCCCACCCCTGATGCACCCCTGTATTCTGCCAGACCACTTCAAGCAGCTAGACCAACTTATCCATTGTGACCTCCAGGCCCTTTCTCACCACCTCCGTAACAAGAAGATCGTCACACAGAATGCAGGTTCAAACTCTTTTTTTCCTCCCCAACCGCAGGATGTTGCATATTGCTATAGTTCTCTGAATCTGAAACTCCAGGAGCCTGGCAAATCCCTCAGCTTGTTCAGGTCACCCTTCAGTTTGTCTTCATCCTCAAGGGCATTCATCACACTGGACAGCTTAGTGTTATTAGTAAAATTAAGCAGCCTACTGGAGACCCCAGTGCCCACCCTGCTGATGAAAATGAGGGAACTATTGAACAGATATGGCTCCAGCATCGATCCCCAAGGGACACCACTTAGTAACTCTTTATACTGAGAACACCTCTGTGCTTCTTGACCACATGCCAGGTCCGCCTTGTCAAAAGGAAAAATAAGGTGCACTGTGCCTACTGAAGGAGGTGCCTAAACAAAAGCAAGTCCACATGAAAAAAACTAGAAAATTGGGCGCATGCACGATATGGGTGCAGCAATGTTTCTACTGATTTAAAACATGCATTCCAACAACAGGGAAACAAGCCAACTTCCCTGTTGTTTGAATACACATTTTAAATAAATAAAAACATTGCTGCATCCATACATTGTGTGTGCCTGATTTTCTAGTTTTTTCAGGTTCACCTTGTGTATTCAGCGACTGTACAGATTATCGGACCACCGCTAGTAACGTAGCGCAAAGCCATAGTGAATACAGCGTGGTTTTGTTGCATGCTTGCTGTGATGTACTATAGCTGCACTAGGCTACTTTGCCTGTGTGTTTACTGTTGTTTTAAGTTTTGTCAGTTTGAGTTGGGAGGTTACCCCCAACACCCCTTGACTTTTCAACATGGGGGTGGTGAGGCAAAGCCTCAACTCAAATAAACTAATAATAAAAAATACCATTTCCATCAGTAGTCCAGGATAAGTAGCTTCTATCAGTCAGTGAGGCACTCGCTAAAAATCCTCATACGGCACATTTTATACTGGTTTATTTAGTGGGGGCTCTACCTTTACAACCACCATTACTTTTAACACGAGGTTTGGGGAACCCCCAACTCAAATAATCTAATAAATACGTACGTCGGTATGCCGCTAACAGCGTAGGTACAGCGGTGGTTCGATAATCTACACAATTGCCGTGTTTACCATATTGGTGTGTCCTGCCAAGAAGTTTGTCATGTACCACAGTACAACAGGCCTTGCTAAAGTCCAAAGAGACTATGACTACTGCCCTTCTTTCTACTTTTCTGGATATTCCCTCAAAGAGGGTGACCTGGTTGGTTTGGCCCATACTCAATTAACCACTCTTACAGTCATGCTGAGAGAGGAAAGACCCTTGGTCTCAACCAAGTGCCCCATTATACTGTCCTTGATAATGATTTCCAGATGACCTTACTCAGCACTGATATCAGAGCTGACCTGCCGTGTAGGTGCCTGGGTCGGACCTTGCCTCCTTAGAAGAGGGGGACCACGCTGGACACTTACTTTCTCTGCCACCGCACCTGGCCAAACAGATTCATGAAAGATTACTGCAATCAGTCTAACTGTTCCTTTAGCTCCATCATGAATCTGTGGTGCATCCTGACTACCCATTGGGGCTTACCTGGCTATTATCCTGGTAAAATAAACTAAACTATATAGTCACCTAATGTGTCTTATAAAAAACACATAACATAATCTGAATTTCTGTCCTTTTCTGCGGCCTAGTTCTTCCATGTGGGCATGCTCTCCCAATAATGCCTTTGTATTCATCTGATGAATGCTCATCCGATTTAAAACTGCCTTCAGCTCATCCCTCGATCATTCATTTTACATTCTTCAACGCAGCTTCCAAAAGCAGCTCGACCCTTTCTTCACTAGTTCCACTTCCAGCTTTAACTGCAGCAGGGAAAGCGGGCAGTGTTGCGCGGGGGAAGCACACCTGCAAGGGATAACTGAACTACACTAAACACACTACCGATTAGCCCAATGTGCCTCTGCCCTCCCTTCAACAACAGGTTGTGCTAAGGTCATGAGGACTCATGTGGGGCCATCTTGCATGACAGTCAGGAGGATTTGGGAAGCTGAAGGTCCAGGTATTTTAGGTGGGGGAGGGAGTGGTTAATGGTCTGCTGTGTTAAGACAGAGTTGGTCAAACATTTTAAATCCAAAAAAGGCCCAGGTCTTTAGATTACATCTTAGTAACTCCTGCTTCTTACGTGTCCTAAACTTGCCATCCCTTGAACATCAGTTTATGCTCCCTTGGTCTACTGCGCTGGGCTGACTTTGGTTTCATCCATGCTTCTTCCTAGACAGAGGAGCTTCTCTGATCTTCTGTCCAGTACTGTAGTCAAAGTGCCCAACTCCTCGTATTTAACAGGTCTGACCCAGAGTCTGCATGCTCCAGTGCTGACGTGATGGATTTACATTTATTCAAAAAGGGCTACAGTGGGATAATGTAGGCTAAGGCTATGATTTTCATTTTTGTCTCATTATTTATGTGTTTGAAATTTTTGCAGCAAGTTTGATCCTGCTCAGAACTAGGGAAGAGGAGACTTTATATTTCATACAGTTGGAAACAACAGTAAGAAAACTGTAGCTGCTTACAGTATCCCACTCGAGGGATTCAAGCAAATTTAGCTGGTCAAGACATGCAAAGCACATCGACTCCAGGTCAGGCCCTATTGTGGTTACGTGTACATTTATTTAGTTTTTGCTAATCAAGTACACTAGACAAGAAATTGTCTCTTTTCAGGCATGACCTGGGAGGTTACAATTTGGCAAACGGCAGCTGAACAAGTGACAGCAATATGAACAAGTGAGTTAAAAGCAGATATACTGTGGCAACACTACAAATCGGAGCATGAGCTACGTGATGGCACTTTTCTCCACTGCCTTGCCTAAATGTTTCCTTTCTTGTAACAATTATTAAAAGACAATACATTTGTTATTCATACCTACCTGATCTAGCAAATGCCACCCGATTTTTCCGTAACTCTGCCTGGCTCTTACTGATTGCTCGAAACACCTGAGAGTCTGCTCTTATTCTAGGATTGTAAACCTGTAGACAGAAGAATGGGGGAAGAAATTAAGTACATGCACATGGTACAAAATAAGCACGTATACCTTGTAATTTTCTACCCTAGAACACTATTTCCTAATCAAATTTAGCCTTGATTAGCAGAATTTGCTAATTAACTGATTTGCCATACTGCAGTAAAAATTTCTGAAGTGCGGTAATTTGTTTCCCTCAACGATGGCAAAAAGTACATACTTGCGGTACTGTTTCCCACATTTTGACACCTCCCCCCACACCCACACACACACACATATATATATACACACAACTACACCCTTCTTGACTGCATCTTACAGATATGAGTAACTATTTAGTGAAATTGCTCCTCAAACTGGCCTGGTCGCCAATTAAAATTTTTATGACTGCTAATTAAAATTTTTATGACTGCTCATCAAGTTTCCAAAACTATGCCTAATGTGCAGGTCTTTGCTGTGGTTAACTAAAAGTTTTAATGTCATTTTATGTCCTCTGGCACCAACCCTCCCAGTTCCCCAGCTTTTATTTCCCCATGCCTCCCATCCAATAAGTTTGCCTCTATAACAGGGTTCCTACAGCGCTGGGCCCAGGAGTGCCAGCTACCATCATCGAGCTGATAACAGTGTTTCTGTCGTGTTTCTACTCCCTCCATACTGCCTTGGCACAACACTCAGCCACTGGGCCCTCTCTGTGGCTGGAGGGTGAACCCTCTAGGACCCTACCACAGGGGTCACTGATACTATAGAACCACGATGCCTCCCTCCCAAGGACATGCTGCCACCATCAGCAATCTTCTACCCCTGGCCATCCATTCATTTGTCATTTTTAACCAAGGAACGCACACTAAGCTGTGACAGCTTGTTTCCAGGTGCAGCCTGTGGGGTGGGTTGCATGGACCTGTTTTTGTTGCCAGTGGAATGTTGATTATGACTTCAGCAAAACTCCCCTACCATTCTTTGATAAGTGCCATGGGATCTTTATTTACCCAGCATCCTAGGCATCCTATCACAGGGCCATCACATAGAAGTGTAACCTTATTTTCTTTAAAGAAAAAATAGTAAGGCAGCAGTTCATGTTAAATTTGATTAATATACTTCATTATGCACCACTTCCACTGCACTGTATTATAATATGTTTCTACTCATCGTACTTAAATTTCTCTTGTTGTTAAATTGCCTCATATTGTACTTCCCTACGCACCACTCCCCCATGACGCCTCTGGAAACCAGCTGTGTACAACTTAGTAGGCCTTCATGATAAAAATTTGTCAATCGGTAAATCAATCAATAAATAAATAATGCACTACTTATTAAACTCCAGAGTTTCTATATTTCTTTAGGTTTCGGTAACCAGTAAGGTACTGTGGATAGCTGAATGTCTATTTTCAGGTATGTGACCTGGGATTTCAAACGTTTCACCAGGAAAGACATACTGAGCTGGTAATAGATCATTTACAGGTGCATCCTGGGGCACAGGGGCAAATGAAGCAGAGTAAAACTTGACAACAATGTGTAATAAATAAAATACCATAATATAAAATAATATTAAAGACAGCAAGTTCAACTGATTAAACAAGTCAAACATAAACAAAATTAACAAAGACCAAAGGACAGGTGCAGCAAATAACTCCCCGAAATGATAATGATTCCTGTTGTTCATTTTTGTTTCCAAATCCATTTATATGGCGGCATATTTCTTTTTATTCACTAGGTTAGAAGTAACATTTTGTGGCCTGGAGTCAGCCCTGATGTCCCCAGTGTCCCATAAGGTCAGCGAGCAGTGTCTGTTGCATGCTAGTTCATCAAAGTCAAAAAAAGAGTTAGGTTGAAGCCGAGAATACTATTGAAAACCTGGGTCCAGCCATATTTAACGGAGTGTTCCTTTAAAAAATGAGTAAACGTAAATAACTAAAATTTATTTGTCAAGCGCCCCATCCCACAGGCTCTGGGTGCTGTACAGGTAGGCAGAAATTAGCATCATAACAAACATCCAATACAATGAAAATCAATTATAACAATAACAACACAAATTCAAACCGACATAAAACACAGTTTAAAATGAACAGTTCAGCTTTCAACTATTTCTGGGCTCATAGACTATCTGAATATGTCTTTCTGAACAGATGCACCTACAGACTCCATTTAAAAACCTTCACCGATGGCGCCTCCCTCGAAGATCTTGGAAAAAGACCTACAAAAAGTCATCTTACAAATCTTTTATCTGTAAAGTGCTGACTGCTTATTTTATCTTACGTATAGTTGTATGTGTTGCACCTGTTTTTGATTGTGACTGTTTATTATTGTTTTTACAGATGGAGAGAAGTCACAACAATGCACAGCACTGAGGCTCTTCAGATCCACAACAAATAGAACATTTTTTATTAATAAGTAAGTAAATAACCATTCACTGCTCCATTTTCTCTTCTGTCTCACTGGCACTGGGTTATGTGAGACACATTAAGAAAAGCTGCAGTAATAGCAGAGAGCAGTGGGGGACAGAGCAGACATTCGGATATCTGAGAGTTTCGGATAGGAGGGGTTTGGATAAGCAGAGTTTTTCTATATTGTAAAGGTGCTCTGAGCCTTGGAAGTGTACCTCACACAAATTAAAAATACCATACCAAAAGAAGATCTAAAATGGAATAAAAAGGCTGAGGTTCAAAATTGCCAGTATATAACATATACTGCCACTATAAAATGCAGGAATAGAGAAAATTTTGAATGCTAAAAAAGGATCTCTATAATTAAGCAATAATGCACAACAGGGTGTGGGTTGTGCTGGGATAACCTCACGCCTGGGTGGTTGGGCACGAGGCCGCAGGTCAAGTGCATCCAATGTCCCAGACATGAGGTTATCCCAGCACAACCCACATACTGGAGTGCACTATTGCTGTTATTCAATGGCTCGCTGTTATACAAAATAAAATAAAAAAATGTTTTTAGTAGATTGTTTAGTCTGGCAATATATCTTTGTGTATGAAGAGAAGCTGATAACAAATATCCTATAAACCAATACAGTGAGGTTGTGCTCAGATAACCTCACCGCTGCCAAGAGAAGACAGCCAATCAGGTTCCAGGATTTGTTATTGCCATTGTATAATGTAACTTCATAATTAGGGTCTGCAGTTATCTCAACTGTATTAGAGAAGGTCAATGTTGAAGAGCAAGCATACTGCCTAAAACTAATATCGGTTTTCAAAAGCAGTCACCTTTGAAATCTGAGGTACTTTTTATTTTCCCTTTAGTTAACCAGAAGATGGCTTACCTGATGTTAGTAGGTGTAATGTGTGGAACAGCACTCTGCCTGGCAAGTGACATATCTACTTCTATTCTATTCTCCCCACTACATCATCAGCATTGAGTGACCTCACTGATTGTGACATCACTTCTGCTTAGGAACAGCAACTCAGTAGCTGCCGGCGGGTCAGTCACATGTGATGTCACAGCCAGTGAGAACACAATATTGATGTAGTGGGGGACAGAGATAGATACACAGTATCAGCTGCCAGGCTTAGAGCTATTCCACACATCCAACACAATATTATCACATAAAAACGCTTTCTAATGAGCAAAAGGAAAAATAAAATATTTCAAAATAATAATTAAAAAAATGACAACGGACTACTTTGTAAAATGTGTATCATTTTCCTGTCTGTTTTGTTTCCACTAGCTCTTTAAAGAAACACAGAAACATAGAAATTGTCAGCAGATAGGACCTCTAGGCCCATCCAGTCTGCCCGTAGGCCCTATACAGTGAATGTGACCACTGACTCTATGTGATCAATGGCTTTTCATCACACCTTCCCCTCTCAAGCTTCCCTTGTGCCTGTCCCAGACATGCTTAAACCCCTCCACTGTGCTTGCCCCCACTACCACCTGCGGCAGACTATTCCAAGTGTCTACTACCCTTTTTGTGTAGAAAAACTTCCTCACATTAGCTCTTAATCTACTCCCTTCCAATTTCATATTGTGCCCCCTTGTTGTACTACTTTTTCTACATTGGAAAAGGTTCCCCATTTGCACCTTGTTTATGCCTTTGAGGTACTTGAAAGTTTCAGTCATGTCCCCGCTGTCTCCTCTCCTCCAGTGAGTACATATTGAGGTCCCTCAGTCTCTCCTCATATGTTTTGTGGTGCAAGCCCTGCACCATCTTTGTTGCCCTTCTCTGGATAGTCTCCACCTCATCTATATCCTTGCGCAAGTGTGGCCTCTAGAACTGCATGCAGCACTCCAGGTGAGGCCTTACCAATGTTTTATGCAATGGCATCACCACCTCCTGCCTCCTGCTAGTGATACCCCTGCCTATGCACCCCAGCATGACACTGGCCCTCCCTGCTGTCTTTGTACACTGCTTTGTCAGCTTAAGGTCATCAGAGATGATAATCCCTAGGTCCCTTTCCTCTTTGGTGACAGTCAGCTATCCCCACTAAAACCTGTAGCTCTCCCCAGGGTTCCCTCTACCCAGGTGCATTATTTTGCACTTCTTTGCATTGAACCTCAGTTACTTCTGAGTAAATGAACACCGCATTACTCAGAAGAAAGGCAGTCAATAACTTCACCACCAAAGTTCAGCTGACATGGGTGTAAAGCATCTCAATCTTATTTCCATTTTTTAATGTAGTATTTATTTTATTGATAACCAGGGTAAATCGCCTCTCATGTTTGCAACTGTAATGAATGTTCTTGCACCTGCTTTCTCAACTCTTCCACTTCTATCCATCCTTCCCCCTTCATTCATTCCCCAATTCCCACTTCTTACTGCTCCCATACCTTTGGTATTCCCCCCCCCCACCACCACCACTACCACCAAAAGCGGTCCTCCACTGCAGAGTTACAATGATGAGCATGTACCCCCTTTCTGGTTCCCACCTGCACTGCCAATGTATTCTGGTTCACTTGTGTATATCATTGACTCAGTATTCTACTTATAAAGTGCCCTGTTATCTAAGTTTGTATCCCTTAGGATGCATCTTCTGTTCTGGTGTTTACAGATATTATTGTCTTGCATTCTATTTATAGCATACCAGTCACTATTTTTACTCTTTTGTACCCAACTTCCCTTCCCAGGACACAACTGGAAATGACCAGATGTTGCTGCTCAGTGTAGTGTGCCTTCAAGGCCAAACATTTCAAATAATCAAAAAAATAAATAAATAAATGGACTGAGACTTAACAGTCCCACTAAATAAAATCATAAAATATTTACATTCAGTTTTTAAAATACTTACTGATAACCCTTTCAATAAAGACAACTCAAGTAGAATGATATATTACTGTTAGAGGATCTTTTTCATTTTGTTATTTATTGACACATGACAATTCTATTCAGCCAAAGTTCTTTATAGTTGGGTCCAAGGAGACAAGGTACAGTATGAGGCTACTGCTGCGCTGCACATACAGTACTGAGCTAACCTTTCTTCTGCAGGACAAAGATAGTGGGTGCCATCTAGTGGTAACTCCTGGTACTGCATCTTAACGTAAACACCCAGTACTGTATATGGAAAAGTTAACAGAAGTAACAGCTTTTCTTCTAAAGGTATTAGAATAGCCAGTACAACTTTATTTATTTATTTATTTATTTGAAGCTTCGGAATTACAACCTTTGAGTCAGAGACTCCTTTACAAAGGCTCCACGTCTGGGCAGACATACAAGTTATGCAAGATAACATGTATTATTACATAGTGATATACAGAGGTGATTACAAAATGACAAAATACAAATACATAAATTGAATAGTATCTTTGGGGTTGCTTTTGCAGCCCTGGTCAATAGTACATGCAGCATAATGTGAATCCGTGAGTATTTTCCATATTTGTAACAACATTTGCAGAAATTGGGTAGCATCTCAGGTCGGGTAATCAACCCTGCGTCAAGGTGGTGTAGTGTGCTTAGGTGCAGCTACATGTCTCTGAGTCTAAGAGGTGCCTCTTAACGCTGGCTTTGAACAGGCTTAGTCATGGGGCCAGTGAGATGTGTAGGGGGAGTCCATTGAGCCAGGTGAGTGCCTGATAACCAAAAGACCTTTGGCCTAGCGTGGTCCTTCTGAGAGGGACAAGGGTATGCGTTTTTGTTGGGTATCTTGGGGTGTTCCTGTGGGTGTTAGGTTTTATTAGGGGGTGAAGGCCAATGGGTGTCATCTTCAGCAGGATTTTCTTGGCAGAGCCGAATTGTAATTTGTACAACCTACCTGTGATCAACCAGTTGACTTTTGTAGAGGTCACAGATGTGAGTGCGTCTGTCACTTTTTTTTTTTTTTTTTTTTTTTTTTTTTTTTTCTGTGTGACCAGGCGGCCTGGCTTTGTTAAGGCAAAGATTGATTGATTTTAGAGCCGTGGGGTCAGCTGCTCCATATATTATGATTCTGTAGTCTACCAATGATAGAACCGAGCTGTTTACTGCCAGGCTTAGGGCCTGGGGTGGGAGGCATTGTCTATGCCTATAGTGGGTCCCTAGTCTGGCGTTTACTGAGGCACAGAGTAGGATGATGTGTGTGTGGTAGGTGAGTGATGTGTCATGCGTGATGCCAAGATATCTGAAGTGTGTTACTTGGTCAATTTTGGTGCCCTGGTGGTTGGATACGTTTAGTTGGGAGCTACTGTAGGGGCTTTGTCGGTGCGCAAAGATCATGGATTTAGTTTTGCTATAGTTTAGTACTAACCTGTGTTTCGTGAACCAGTGTTCTAGTTCCTAGAAGTGAGTTTGGAGATTGTACCGAAGGGCATTTGGAGTGGTATCTTTCCAGTAGACTACTGCGTCATCTGTGTAGAGCAGTAGTTTACCACTGCATGAGTCTGGGATGGAGTTAAGGAAGAGGGTGAATAGTAGCGGGCCTAGGATTGATCCTTGGGGTACACCCGACTGAACTGTGAGTTTGGAGGATAGGGTGGTGTTTATTTTTACTTCTTGAGTTCGGTCTGTGGGGTAATTCTTAAACCAGTGTATTGTGTCTGGGGCTAGGTTGAGGGAGGGAAGTAGCTGTAACAGTAGGTCATGACTTAAAGCGTCGAACGCTTTGGTTAGATCTACGAAGATTGCGCCTGCTAATTCCCCCGCGTCAAGGGCTTCATGGATGTAGGATGTCAGCGCGAGGAGTGCCGTGGTGGTGCTATGTCCTGGCTGAAACCGTGTTGTTCTTGGCAGAGCAGGGAGTGCTTTGTCAGGTACTCAGTGAGTAGGTCTGACACTATTCTTTCGAGAGCTTTTGAGAGAGGGGGAAGTATCGTGATCGGCCTGTAGTTGCTGGGGTCAGTTGGGTCACCCTTTTTATGTTGGCTTGCCGCAGGCGCAAGCCAGCATATTGGGAGAGTGCAGATTTGGGGGTGCGGCTGCTGTTGGGCGAATGTAGGGCATGCATCAGTAGGTGCGTCCCTCATTCCCCAATCAGCCTGCATGCCGGCGCCACACCATGCATACATAATGGGGCAAGCACATCTAAGCAAAGGTCCGCTGCAATCCATGCAAAGCTCGTCATACGCAGCGGACCCTTTGCTTGCGTGCTTCCGCCGCCAGTATCAACGTAGTCAGCAGCTTCTGACTGTCGACAACAGGGTGCCAATCCCCTGTCGGTAACCCCGGCTGTCTTACTGTGCCAGCAGAGAACCCCGCTTTCCCCGTCAACGCCCCCAATGTGGAATGCGAGGGTGCCCAATCCCCTCGGCTGGCGCCCCCGCTGTCTTTATGCGCCCGGCAGAGAGCCCCTCCACGCCCGGCATCACCTCCCCCAATTGTTGAATGCCGAGGGGGTGCCCAATCCCCCCTCATTCGCTTCACCGCTGTCTTTGTTTGCCGGCGAAGTGCCCCAATCATCGGCGTATTCCCCGTTGGCAGAGCCAAGGGTGCCCAATCCCCCGTCACATTGACACCCCAAAAAAATAGGTGGCATGCTTGGAGCCACCCCAGCGTGCCAAATGCCCTGTAACTAAGAAAACTGTCCCACGATGGTTTTCTTGTTTCCCCTGTGAAGCTAAAACCGTCCCTCGTAGTCTCGATACCTCCCTCCCCAACCGCACCCACCCACTGCACCCTGCCTCTCACCCCCCATCCCCTTACTTACCTCTGGAGTCCGGTAGCGATCTTCAGTGGACCGAGAACACGTCTGCACTCTTCAAAGCCGACCGCGAACTGAGGAAATGCCGGTGAAAGTCTGTATAATGGAGTAGATAGGGTTTTTCAACTTTGCTGCATATCTCAGGCATTTCTGGAATTTTGGCACCAAATTTTCAACATGGGTTTTTGGGGCCCTCCTCAAGAATTATATCACTGTCATGGCGTTAATCGGCCTCGAAGGTGATTTCGCGGTCACTGCGCGAAATCACCCTTTCATTCGATAACAAAAACTGATGGCAGTGTTCATGAGGTGGCCTCTTAAAAAGCCTAAGTTCCAAATTTGGTGGAAAAATCCAACAAATGCCTGTTTCTGGCGTGCGTTGCGCAGTTGCTACGCGGGCTCATAACAGCCTTATTCACAATAATTTAATGCCAGATTTTCAGCATTGTCATTTTTGTACACCTCCTTGTGAACAGTACAGCTGTCATTTTCCACATCCTGCCCGAAATGTGTTTCCGCACTTCCGGCGCACAATAACGCAGTCGCTCTGGGAAATCAGTGTTTGGGCCAGATTATGAAATGACAGTGACACAGTTCATGAGCAGAGGACCTAAAATGCCTATGTTGAAAATTTGGTGATGATACTCCATAAAATGACTGTGTTACTGACGTGCGTTGGCAGATTACGCGCTCATACCGTCGTGCATTTGTGATATTTTCAGTCTGGATTTTCACCATTGCCATTTTTCCACCTCTTGATGAACAGTACAGCCGTCATTTCACATATCCTGCCCAAAATGTGTTTTCACACTTCCGGAGAGAATAGCATAGTCGCTGTCGCGAAATCACTTCTTGGGACACTTTGAGGAAATAACACTGACACTGTACATGAGCAGAGGTGCTAAATGCCTATGTTGAAATTTGCTGCGAACGTCCATAAAATGACAGTGTTGCAAGCGTGCATTGCATATTTCCCACGCACCCTAGTAGCTTCGCAAATTTGGTATATTTACATGCCACATTTTCAACACTGGCATTTTTTTACACCTCTTTATGAACTGTACAGCTGTCATTTTTCACATCCTGCCCGACATGTTTTCCCGCAGTGCACTACCAAACACCCAAAGGGACACCCTAATGCCTGTCACTCTCTGCAGGGTGGGGGTGGGTTGGCATCAGTTCAGTACTTCACTGCCATTCCTATGATGCATCTGTCTAACTCCTGCACTACCAATGTCAATGCCAGCAAGCCAACATTCGGCATTGACAAATGCTTGTTTAGTATAGGCATGATAATTCCCCTTTTCCAGATAGTTGGGATTTGCCCTAGACGCAATGATTGGTTAAATATTATAGTGAGGTGAGGTATGGTCACGTCTAGCATTAGCCGGAGGATCTTGAGGTTTAAAGTGTCACTGCTGTATCTTTTGTTTTTTAAGGCTTTTGTGAGGTAGTGTTTGGTCTTATTGCAGGAGATTGTTTTGAACCAGAAAGGTGGAATGCTGTGCCTAGGGAAGGGGGTGGGTGGAGCCGTAGTGGGTGGGTCAAAGAAGTTTGGTGGGAGTATGTGACTGAGGTCTGTGAAGGAGTTATTCAGAACACTGGCTATTAAGGTGGGGTCTTGTGTGGGGGTGCCATTATAGTTTATCTGGGTTGGCGGTTGGTTTCCGGTTTTCCCACATAGTTCTTTGATGTTGCTCCAAAACTTGTTCCCTGAGCCCCAGGACGAGGTTAGGGCCTGTTTGTAGTAGCTGGTCTTTGCTAGCCGAATAGCCCTGGTGCACTTATTTCTAGCCTCCCTGTAGAGCTGTCTGTCGTGGGGAACTTTGGAGTTGAGTGCCTTATACCAGAGATTATCGCTATGGTGCATCTGGTCTAGCAGGGGTTGTGTGATCCATGGTGTGTCCCTAGATTTTAGAAACTTTTTGGTGAGTGGGGCATGTTTATCACAGGCTGTATTGAAGATATTTATAAAGGAGGTGAGGGCTTCATTAATAGATAGGGCGGCATGGACTGGAGACCAGTCACTGGTGGAGAGAGAGTAGATTATCTTGGATATGGCTCCCTGTTTGAGGTGTCTTTGGTGGGATATTTTGGGACATTTAGGTGGGCTCTTGTTGGACCAGGAGCAGGAGAGGGGAGAGTGGTCACTGAGGACATCCAGGAGGACTTTGACGTTAGATAGGTGTTGGGGGAGTTTGTCAGGATGAGGTCAAGGAGCGTGTGCGTTCCTGTCCTGGGGTCCTGTCTTGTGGGGGTCTGGACTACTTGAGTCAGATCGTCAGCAGTTGCTGCGTCTTTAAAGGGGTCTACTGCCTTTGATAACCAGTTTACATTGAAATCACCCATTAATATAAGATCGCTTCTGAGGGGGAGCATCGCTATATTTGCCAGTATGGAGTCAAAGGCTACTTTTTGGTTGTTGGGTATGTAAACTGACATTATATATAGTGGTTTCCTGTGGGAGCAGATTGTTGCCTTGATTGTGACTGCTTGGACACCGTGATTTGGGGTTGGCAAGGGGACGAGTAGAGGTTGAAATTCTGATCTTGCGTAGATGGCGCATCCACCTCCCCTCTTACCCTCTCTATCTTCTCTGAAGATAATGTAGTCGTTCAGTGCAACTGCGGAGTCCGGAACGTGCGTATTTAACCATGTTTCAGACAGAGCAAGGATGTCTGGTGAGTGTTGTGCAACCCACCCTTGTAATAGGGTTAGCTTTTTTGGAAGGCTGCATGAAGAATGGTGACCCGTAACTTGGAATGTTTTTCAAAGATGCTCTCTCCCTGGTCTAGAACCTCCCAGAATTCTAACACCAAATTGTGGTATTAGAATAGCCAGTACAACTTTAGCATGATCTCTACATGAAAAATGGTGACCCGTAACTTGGAATGTTTTTCAAAGATGCTCTCTCCCTGGTCTAGAACCTTCCAGCATTCTAGCACCAGATTGTGTTATTAGAATAGCCAGTACAACTGTAACATGATCTCTACATGGAGAATGTTGACCTGTAACTTGGAAAGTTTTTCAAAGATGCTCTCTCCCTGGTCTACAGCCTCCCAGCATTCCAACACCAGATCTTTGTGTTCAAAAAGAAATCCCTAAACCTAATTTTTAAAGCACAGTTCAATTGCAGTAAATAAAAAAGTACAAGTTAAAAAGAAACACATTTGAAAAATGCTGTATAAAATAAGCTTCAGTAATCATAAAAGGAAAAGGCTCAAGCTGTTAAACACAATAATTCTGAAAAACCTACCCCCATACCCACCACCACTCCCTTAACTTATCCCATTCCCTACCTTCACTTGATGCCAGGTGCCTCGACCACCATGCCTTCTTCGTCTCCAAATTCTGGTTCGGCTCTCTCCCTCCCTCCCTACCTTTCCGCCCCCCCCCCACCCTAATCTCTGCAGAACACTGGATCCCATTCTCTCTCCCTCCCCTCCAGGAAAACTCTGCAGGCCAAGCTGCTTTTGCATATAATTTCACTAAGCTCTGGGCCTCTCCTCCCCTGTTGATCTGCTCTGCATCTTCCATTTTCCTCCCTCAGGTTCTTCATTTGTGACTTCACTACCCCTTCCTTCAACTACACCTGACCCCTACCTTAGCATCCCTTACTCACCTTCCTGTTTGTTGGGTGTCCCCACGGGCTTGGAGCAATGTATCTTTGACCACCCTACGCCCCTAGTCTCTGTGACATTAACCCGCTCCTGGGTTCACATCTTGAATAGCTTTGCATCGTTACCCTACTATTTTGTCCTTGCATTGTTCTCTCTCTCTTGTACCTTCACTCAGGCTGTGTGGTTTTAACTGTGCTTTACTCCAGTGTTTGTACCCAGGTACTATGTGCACTTGTTTCTTTTACTGACCTTACGCCTTTATATTGATTATGTTGGTTTAGGTGCCTGAAACTCATGACTGCCCAACTGCATTGTATTTTTGTTACTCCTGCAGCTTACTACATTGTGTATGACGACTGCTCAGCTGTATTGTATTTTTATTGCTCTTGCACCTTACTGTACTGTGCATTCTCTACTTTGTATTTTGCTTATTCACTGTATACTTATTTATCTACCCTGGGACACATCTGGAAAAGTACAGTTACGCAAGAACTTACCATAACAGTAGATCTTCGAGAAGCTCTTGTAGCAGGCCAACACTGGTAGGACTGAAGCAACCAAGTGCCAGGACCACATGGAAAACTTTCTAGCAGTCTACCACAGGGGACCGTCCACCACCAACATCAGCCTGGTCTATCAAGGCGGGCGATCCCCAACACCCACCTCAGCTCTCCCACTGCAGACCGGGGTGGGCTGTGAAAAGGAGAACTGGGGGACCCCAAAAGCTGAGAAAAAACGCAGAAGTAGTAAGAGAGGAAGTAAATAGCAGGGGGCGGGAGGAGGAAATCAGGGCCTGCTGCAAGAGCTTCTCTTGAAGATCTACTGTTATGGTAAGTCCTTACTCAACTGTACTATCTTACTTCAAGGCAGGCTCTTGCAGCAGGCCAACACGTGTGGCTAGAGCTCCAGGTGGCAGCTGCACAGATGTCTGCCACAGACACATTTTTGAAAAGAGCTGTGGAGGCAACCATACCTGTGGTGGAATGGCCCTTAACCACTCCCGGAAGGTCCTTGTTGTACTTACCATAACAATAAACAATGCACTTAGCTAACCACTTAGACAGACACTGTTTGGAAACAGGAGTGCCCTCTCTCTTGGGGGCAAATGAAACAAACAACTGGTCAGACTTCCTGGAACTCTTAGTCTGGTGCATAGAGTACCGCAAAATTCTAAGTATATCCAAAGTATGGAGCAAAGCCACCCCTGATTATTTAGGAAAATAAACCTGAAGGTGGATGGATTGGTTCAGTGTAAACTCCGACACCACCTTGGGAAGGAACTGGGGGGGGCAGGGAAATAGTTTAACCAGGAAAGGCACACTAAGCCGAAGCTCATTTCCAGGTGCGACCTGGTAGCATAAGAAAGTTAAATAACTTGCTCAGGGTCACACAGTATGCAAGTGGGAGCTAATGGGATTCAAACGCAGGTCTCCACGTTTGCAGCTCAGCACCCTTAACCACTGCACTATACTGCCTCCTTAGGATTAGTATGTAATGGCCCTGCCTTCCCTGTAGTTTCCTTCACCTTTACCAAAAAAAAAAAGAACGGTTCCTTCCTTAATGTCTGTGTCAGGTTCTCCTCTGTCTGACGGATGTAACATCCTGCCCCAGTCACTTGACTGTTTACCCCTTCTCTGGCCTTCTTAACTTCTTCCTTTTCTACATCATTTTTCTGCGTTACAGTAGTTATTGCATATATGTGTATACTCTGTGTAAATTCCTTACATAGTACTCTGTTTTTGCAACGCGTCCCTTCTGTATAGTGTATAGTATACTAGTTATATGCTAATGGATACCCTTGCCCTGAGCATACTGTTTATATCGGTACGCTGTTGCCATTGCAGTTCTTTGTATGTATCATGTTGCCTTGCCCTGTACTTATTGTATACATCTGTTCACTGTCTGCCATTGAAATTACTTGTATGTATCATGTTGATGTGTTGTGAACTTTCCAGTTCCATCTCAAAAATGAGTTTACCTCAATGGTATTCTGACTGGTAAAATAAAGATCTGATTGAGTACACAAAGACTAAGTCTTTGTGAAAAACTAAATAAGGCTCTTTACACATTAAGAGCCTGAAGCTCACAAATTCTTTAAGCAGAAGTGACAGCAACTGAAAAGAAAATAGCCTTGAAGCAGCAGCATTTGTTAGTCAGCAAAAAATGTCATTCTATAGTTTTAGCAAAAATGTAGTTCCGGCAAAAAAAATCATCTAACAGGTTTTTTTTTTTTTTTTTTTAATCACAAATGTTTTCTGACATCCTAAGAGACATGCTTCGTGTCTTTTTAGTTTTTTCAGATATTGTTAAAGCAACATTTACAGTTAATTTTGTAATTAAAGACTTGTGTCATTAAAGATGGCCACCACTTGCAATGTTAAGAAATCTCTTCTGCTGAGGTTTCCTGCTGAATGTACATGTTAGATTCATGCTATAGATGTATTAAGATGACGATTCTACATATTTCTGATGGCAAACAGCAAAAAACTGTACCAAGATATTTAATTTTTTCTTGGCCAGCTTAGTACAAGGAGTGCAAACTTTTAAAAACTTCAAAATCCCATGTAACCCCCTTGTTCCCAGGGGGTTACTAGAATCCCAGTTAGAATCTAAGGCAGGCAGGGAAGGCAGCTTGTGAAATGCCAGGTAAATGGGTTTCACACTGTCACACTGCTTTCAGTCTCAGCTGAGCTGAAGTGATGATGTAATCATAGAACTCTCGCAGCAGCATAAGCCATAAGGTTCAGCTGGGCTTTAGAGTGAATTGGAATGTTGAGGGAGTACTGAAGGAGTTCAAGAGGAGGAGGCTGCAGCTGCTGGGCAGCTCTTCGGTTCAGCTCTGACAAAGAGCTACCCCTTTTGTTTTTGTGGTAGTTTGTACTCACCCTAGAAGAAGAACAAAGAAGACAGTTTTTCTGAAGTGGTGGAGACCTGTGCCAGTAAGGTTTCTTTGCCCCATCCCAGGAGGGATGGGGGTAAACTCCAGGATTCAGGGGCAATCCCTTTATCCACTTGTTTGGGGAAGGTACCTTGGACATCTTCATTTGTTGCGAGTACAGCTTCTCTGTGTAAGACCAGATGCATCTGCAATACCTAAAGTGTCTGCTTACGTTGGAGTCCAGCATGTGACAAATATATCAAGATACACATCAACAAGTGTCAGCAAGTACAGAACTTTTAATTTTGAAACACCTTAGAGGTGTGTGTGTGTGTGTGTGTGTGTGTGTGTGTGTGTAGGATGTTAAGTGTGATATACATTTCAAGACAACATCTACAGTGTTTCTACAGTTGTGTGGTGTTATTAACCAGATGAATGGCCAAGTATAAGCTTGGAAACAAAAGGTGGGAGACCCCAAGCTGGAGTAACCAGTTTACCTCTATGGGTTCTGAAGGGCACCTTTTACTTTACTTCAGTGCAACTGGCCAATGTCTGAGAAAAGTGTTTACCCCTGTATATGGGTTGTTTTCTCTCAGTTTACCCCAGTACAGAGGGTTCTGAAATTCCTGAGCCTGGATGTGCTCCCTTGTGGTCGTGTGTACCACAGTCATTCCTCATGAAATATGGGAAAGTGTCCTAGTCCTAGCCGTGTGTGCCCAGCTGATGGGAAATGTACTATGTCTAGCCGTGTGTGCCAATCTCCATTTCAGAACCAGAATGTTCGCTGTTTTGTGTTTCTTCAGTCTATGCTAAATAAGAATTCAGGAATTTCTGTACCCTAGAGAATCTGCAATACCAGTATATGTAGCCCCATGGGGGACCATCTTCGCTTTGTGATCATTCCTACTTTGTTATGTGAATAAAAGCCACTCTCTAGAATCCCAACCTAGTTTGGACAGTATTGTTATTGCTTCCCTGTGTCTGGAGTTACTTGGGTGCCCCTGTCCAGAAGTGCAAACCTAGCATAATTGTGAGCAGATGTTTTCTCCCTGGGACCTGGGTTGCTGGCCATGGTAAATGTTTGCCAGGTAGTTGCCACACTTGGTTGACTGTTTCCACCAAGTCTAATGGTGGCCATTTCTCTCTCTCTCTTTTTTTTTTTTAATGTCTTGTACTAATTTATGTAACCCCTACACCTATCTGTTGCCTCTAGATGTTTGTGGTGAGAGGAGAAGCCCTGCTGGTTAAATAAGGAGGGCCGGTGGGGAGGTTACATCCATATCTTGGTTCAGGAATGAAACAAAACAAAAAGAAAAATGTGTATCTTGATATTTTTGTCAGTTGAACATTACTGCTGAAAAAAAAAAACACTGCATGTAAAAGAGGAGGTAGTCAGTGCATTACTTAGTTATTTTATTTCTAAGCTCAGCTGTACTTTTAATAAAAGTATCTCACTCAGACTGTGTCGGTTTTTAAGTCCTCATTCAACTGGTTTAGAAACTGCGTGCAAACCTTATCTCAGGAAGTCACACACTCCTTTTTTTTTTAAACCAGCTCCCAATGTACTGCGAAGCCCAGGATAACATGACGCCAGTTGGGTGGAATGCGTTACCTGCAGAAGTGGTATCCAGTAGAACAGTGGACTGCTTCAAAAGGGGATGGGACAGGACAAGGGAGAGGGTTAATGAAGGGGAAGGGTGGAAGGGAGGAGGAGGGCAGCTACAGAATAAGGGGTGCTAGCTGCACATTCGAGCAGACTGGATAGACCTCTAGGCCTTTATCTGCTGGCAGATTTCGTATGTTCGTACAGTAACTTCTTGCGCTTCACGTGCAATAATACACAGGACATTACGCTCTTCTGTGATGCAAATCAGAGCAGCACCAAGAATCTTCAAAGATGCATTGTGTCATGTGCGTTAAAGCAATGTGCCACATTACTTAAAGGAGAGCAGACCACAGAAACATAGACTTTGACGGCAGATAAGGACCGCTTGGCCCATCTAGTCTGCCCATTTCCCTACCTACAGGATAGGCCGTAGATCCTAGTTAACCAACAGCCTATTTCTTCCTACCCCCCACAAGAATTGCCTTATGTCTGTCCCATGCATTCTTGAATTCTCCCACAGTTTTAGACCCCACAACCTCCTAGGAAGGCTGTTCCATGCATCCACTACCCTCTCTGTGAAATAATACTTCCTCACATTGCCTCTGAACCGCCTCCCTCTATCTTTAAATTGTGTCCCCTTGTTCTTGCAAGTCTCTTTTCTGAAAGATGCTACCTTCTTGGACTTTGTTGATTCCACTGAGGTACTTAAAGTTTCTATCATGTCCCCCCTCTCCCTTCTTTCCTCAAGGGTATACATATTAAGCTCCCTTAGTCTCTCCTCATACGGCTTCTCCTGCAGACCCTGCACCATCGGGAGATTCGAGCCATCGTGTGTGTGTACGTGCGCATGTGTGTCCGACTGTCAGGTTAGCAAGAAACCGAGGATTTGCATTACGCTCTGCTTGCCAACAGCCAAACTGATTTAGATAGACTGCTAATGCAAGCATCAGTGAATGAGTTTTGCTCAGCAAACAGTGCCAGTTCGTACAGCTACCACTGACTGTACCACTAAAGGGCTAACAGTCTGCCCTGGTGTACAAGACATAGAAACATAGAAGTTGATGGCAGATAAGGGCCACAAGGCCCATCCAGTCTGCCCATTCTTTTTCTACCTTATAAATGTGCATTCGGCCTTTGCTCTTTCAATGGCCTATCTATTCATACTCATCTGTATTGCTCCCTTATGCTTATCCCATGCCTGTTTGAAGCCCTGCACTGTATTCATATCCACCACTTCCTGAGGTAGGCCATTCCATGCATCCACCACCATTTCTGTGAAAAAGAACTTCCTCACATTACCCCTTAATCTGCCTGCCTCTAATCTCATGCTGTGTCCTCTTATCCTGCTGTTTTTCTTATACTGAAACATGTTCGACTCTTTCACCTTGTTAATGCCATTAAGGTGTCTGAATGTTTCGATCATATCACCCCTCTCCCTCCTTTGCTCTAGGGTATACATGTTGAGCTCCGTTAATCTGTCCTCATATGTTTTCTGATGCACTCCCTGCACCATTTTGGTTGCCCTTCTCTGGACTGCCTCAATTTGGTTAATGTCCTTGTGAAGGTGTGGCCTCCAGTACTGCACTCAGTACTCCAGATGGGTGCCCCTGTCAGATATGTGCTGAGAGTTTGTCAATAAATGGGGTTGATAACTACCATCTAAATTCACAACTGAAGATAGTGTCAGACAATCAGTGCTAGATAATGTAGTAGTGATTGTCACACCTGGACAGCTGGTTCTGATCCCTGTATAATTTTTTGTTGTAAATATAAGAAATTAATGTATGATGGACTGTAGCGGAGGGGGGTGCTGGCTGCTGAAGCTGACACTTCAAACCCCCCAGGGATAAGTTCAAAGGACAGGACATCATTAAACTGCAGATATCGGGGGTGCAATTATCTTGTCAATTTGCTTTGATCCCAGGAAATAAAATTAGCTATTCATGACGTCCTTAGGGAAATCCTTTGATCTGCACTAGATGTCCTGAGAAAAGGGATGCTGGCCAGTATTATGAATAACCTCCCAGGAAACCAGCTCATTTCATAAAAGAGACCTTTGATGTGTGGATACCGTGGCCCAGATGAATTAAAGAGTCAAATACACTTTTGCTTTGAATATACAGTGACTGTTATCAAAGAGACTTTTGATGTCTAGGGGAAAGCAGATCACAGACTGGTTTTGACTAGTTACATAGAGAGGAGATTTATCATGTCATCTCTTATTTTTTTTTAAATACCTTAGTAGGCCATCTTGGTGTTATAAAATATAGATTTTGTTACACCAAGGCGGAATTTGGTGACCTCAGAGAAGGCCGGCTCAGGACGTTTTTTAACTGCTGAGAAAACCTTGACAGAACACACTTTCATATTCCTGACTGAGAGAAGAGGAACATCAGAGCACTGAAGTAAGGATCTTAGACAAAGATTAGCCGGAATGTTATTATTTGTAGGAATCTGCACTTTTACCTGTTTGTTTTAAGGCTGTATATGTTGGGATATTTTTGTTCTGTAATATTTTCTGTTTTCCTATTTTAAAGTAAAGATATATATTTTAAAACGGAAACTGCCTGGAGTGCCTTGACATTTCTTTTTATTTAAGCAAAGCTTTTGAAGGTTATAGTTAACACTGTGTATGATCTTACTGTTATACCAAACTGACAAACGGATAGAGTTCTCTAAAGTCTTGCATAGAATTCTAAGGGTTCATTTTGTAGACCTGGTTAGGTGCCCGCAGGCAAAGATATCTGGCCCCCCGAAGACAGAATTATCTGAGCCTGATAATTGAGTACGCTAACAAGAGGTTATCAGTTTGAATCCCTCCGGAACTTGAGACTAAGGTGACTCGAACCCACAAAACAGATAAGAGGGTTACCTTGTACTGTTCACTGTCCACTAATCATACGCTCAGAAGTTGGCACTTTGGGAGTAGAGGGCTGACCAGTTGAGCAAATTTGTGACAGTGATCAGCTAAAAGACTGACATGCTTTGCATCATGCTCTGCTTGCAAACAGCCAGAATGGCGATTTATTCCATTTCCTGCTGGACAGTTTGTTTTTAGTTTAGAACAGGTAGTAGGCTTGTTGTTAGCGTCAGAGATAGAACTTGGATAATTTACCTTCTTTGTTTCAAAATGGCTTAAGATAGCTGCCAGGCTGGGCATGCTGTCCATCTGAGCATGCTGCTCTGACGAACATTTTGCTTATTTTTTCTTTTGGAGAACCCAGTGATTTAACTTAGTATCAGTGATTTAATTTACTAGTTCAATATATCTGATATTTTATTTTTTGTCCCAGTTGCCAAATTGAGTGATCAAACTAAATAAATCAGGTTTTAGAGTAGCGGGGTTAGCGTTAGTTACAGATTTAAAGTGAGCTACAGGTAGAAGCAGTAAGCTTTTTATTTTTGCCTCAGTCCTAGTGTTGTTTAGTTCTTTGGTGCCATTTGTTCCCTTTCCTCAATGCTGCCGGTGTCTTAGTAGAGTGTATCTGGGAGCCCACTATCATCAGCCTGACCTCCTCTTCTGGTGTGGAGAAGTCGGGGGCAAGCAGGAGCGGACGTGTGGAGGAGTGGAGCACAGCCAAGCCTTGCCTGAACCGGGAACTAGAACTTCAGCAAGTGTGTTTGCTATGGACTGGTAGATGCTTTCGCCTCCCTGCTGCCAAATTGGACCATCATCGAGCAAGGACTCACCTGCCAGAGCCCAATTCTTTGAACTCTTTGCACTTTAACTATGGTCGGTGTACATGAAGTAAAAAGTAAAACAGCTGGGGAATGATTCATTCGAAAGCGGGACCTATCTCTGACGCTGGTGCACCTGGTAGGGGACTGTTGGATTGCTGTTCTGACCAACTCGACAGATTTTTACTGTGGGTGGTGAGAGAGCCCATGGGTTCATTGTTTTCCCTGCTATCACTGCTTTATATTAACTGTATTTATGGACTTTCATAATTCATCCCTGGTGAGAGCAGGGAGAATTCTCAACCTTATACAGTTTTAAGTTTTCTGGCATAGTCATACCAGATATTTGTATATTCTCTGTGGATGAAAGAGAGAGGGTGGTAGTGAGAGTACTGCACTCCTCTTACACAAATCCTCCGACACAATTCTTGCTGGTCTTTCTTGTTAGAGCAGCGAATAAACTATATATTACTAGCAAACTATTCACTAAAACGGTTTTCAAAAACCACCTGCTTTTAGAGTTTTGGACTGCTCTGCTGCTTTGCATCTGTTTGTATCTGGGACTACTGGCACTGCCATTATTGGTTTTAAAAGGGGTTCTCCTAAGTATCTGTTGTCATAATTTGTGGCATATTACATGAATGTGCATGACACAACACATCTCTGAAGATTCTCGGCGCTGTTCTGATTTGCATTGCAGAAGAGCATGACATCATGTTCGTGGCTGCACGTGAAACCCATAAAGGATAGTGTATGATCAAAAGTGAACAACAACAGTGTTGTTCACTTCGAGAGGTTGTCATGACAACCGCTGAAACCTCGTGAGCATAGCTCGAGAGGTTTAAGGTTGTTATGACAACCTCGAGAAGTGAACAGCACTGTTGTTCACTTTATCATACACTGTCTTTTATAGTGCATGTTAGAGTAGAAAATCAACATCGGAAACAAAATACAGTAATTCTGACACCGCTTCCCTCATTGATATCGGAAGTAAATATTTTCTTACCTTACGGCTGATGGTGAAGATAAAACAAGGCAAACAAAGAATTTTTAGGTTTTGAACATTTATTTTGTATAGGATGGAATAAGCAGAATTAAACTCTATTTGCCTTTTAATTATTTCAACGAATACAACGTGCTACTGGTACGTGCAAGAAAGGTAACGGAAGTCGAGACAGCATGTGATTCCGTAGTCCAATAAGATGTCTTGTAAACTGTTTGTAGTGCGGTGGTGCGAGTAGGGCATAGTACACTCACTGCAATGATGAAACTTTGGAAACAAAACAAGAGAAGAAACAGAAAAGAGATTATTGTATACTTGCTTTTAAGGTTGGTGCTTGAGATGGGATGGGATGGGATGGGATGGGTCGGAAGATGGCTGAGATGGGGGGGAAGAATAGATAGAAAAAAAACCCACCATTTTAGGCATCGCTTTCTGACGATGAGTCAGAAATTACTGCTACTCTTCTCTTTTTCTGTGGCTCATAGTTGTTGTGGAAGTTCATCGTTATGCCCAGCTGGAAAACGCAGTGGTCATCGAATAAGTTGAAATTTGTCATGTCTGACAATGGGAAAAGCGGGAACTTGCTAACATTTTTTTTCTTTGCGAACTGCTTGAGAGATTGACACTACGGCAGTTGATATTGAGGTGGATGCCTGCTGGTCATCGCTTGGGGTACGGCCACATAGGATAGCGCAGTTTCTTTTCTGCTTGGCTTCTGACAGGAAGCTATAGTTATTTATTGATTGCAGGCTCTTATGGCCAGAAACCTGCTGGACCTCAGTTGGGGCGGGGACTGCACCATCTACAAGTCTCTGGATTGCAGTTTTGCGTGTGGCATGGTTAGTGATGCATTTCTCGACAGGTAGCCCAGCAGTTGTTTTTATTATTTGCATCATTGTGCGGACTTTGTTTACACCTAGAGTCACTGACCTAAACCTGAGGGTGACACCTGATTTGAAGTATAAATTGGGTGCCAGGTAGAAAGGTGAACTGCTGGACAGCATGTTTTTGGGTCTTTGAGAGGCGTACAGTCGTGGCCAAAAATATTGGCGCCCTTGCACTTTTTCAAATAACTCACAATTCCTCTAAACATAAGTTGAAATTAACAACAGTACTGTATTTGGTCTCCACAATTCTTTATTTCTCTGTTAATATTACAGAACCTTTGTTTTTGATTCAGAATGTAATATACCCTTCTAAATCAGAAAATGAAAAGAAATGGCATTGTCAAAATTATTGACACCCTAGACTTAATATTTGGTCAAAATAACTGCAATCAACCGCTTCCTATAGCCATGGATGAGCTTCCTGCACCTCTCTACTGGCAGTTTGGCCCACTCTTCTTCTGTAAACTGCTCCAGTTCTCCCAGATTTGAAGGGTGCCTTCTCCCAACTGCTGTTTTCAGATCTCTCCACAGGTTTTCAATGGGACTTAGATCTGGACTCATTGCTGGCCACTTCAAAACAGTCCAGCGTCTTGTCTTGAACCATTCCTGGGTGCTTTTTGAAGTGTGTTTGGGGTCACTGTCCTGCTGGAAGACCCATGACCTTCGAAGAAGACCCAGCTTTCTGACACTGGATTCAACATTGCGCTCCAAAATGGCCTGGTAATCTCAAGATTTCATGATGCCATGCACACGTTCAAGGCACCCAGTGCCGGAGGCAGCACAGCAACCCCAAAACATGGTTCTGCTCCTGCTACTTTGAGCTAATAAGCGGCAGTTTAGAGCACAGTGGCTTGTGTCTGCGCAATGAAGTTCTGAGTTGTTTTACCATTGATGTGACGTGCCATCGATAGTATAACAGCAGCTGGGCGTCACATTGATGGTACAACAACGCTGGTAAAAAATAGATTTTAAGTTACTACAGCATTCTACCATGCACTATGAAAAGTTACTGTAACTGACATCACGTTATCTTGGACTTGACAGTCAACTGTGAGACGGATTTAAAAAAACAAAACGAGTGTGACTTCCTGGAATGAGGCACGCAGACCGTTTCCAAACCGGCTATACAAGGACATAAAAAAACAACAACAAAAAAAACCACACGGACACTATCAGGGTGGGATACTTTTATTGCAACCAAGTAAACCACTGACTACCTGCTCTTTAACAAACAAATACTGCTGACTTAAACACTTCTAAAGTAAAGAAAGCACTTTAAAATGTTTTTATTTATATAAAGCAGAATCATTAAAAACAGAACTGTGAGGCTACAACACTATACTGCAAACAACACTGGTCATTGTGAAAGGAGTATTAATGTGACTCCCCCTGAGGAAAGCTCGTTTCGAGTCACAGCTCCAGGGATTTGTTGCCATGCTCATCACGGGAGCGTAAAGCTACTCCATCATACAGTTTGTGAGTTACTTTCAATCTATGGCTTGTGATTTTTGCCATTATCTACCCTGAGTGTAGTTTTCTTGTTTTTGCTAGCTGGTTGCCTAACTTCGTGTTTGTCACTAATGTGACCTAGGCCACAGTTTACAGCACTGCTGAATATGTGTAAAATGTAAAAAAAAAACAAAAAAAAAAAACAGTTTATCTGCAGCAAAACACAAATCACAGGGAGACCAAATATTTATTAAAAAAAACTTTTAAAACATAATTATACAATAAACATTTAAGAGTAAATAGCTAGTTAACTGTGAGAAACGGCCAGGGTGACCATTCTCTTTAGTGAAACTAAAGATAAGGTGTTAGATTGCTGGGAAGCTCTAGACTAGCACAGTGGGAGAGACTATCTTTGAAATACATTGTAAGATCTAAGCCCCGCAGCACCATTCCACATGAGATGATGCAAAAGTTGGACTGGCTGTTCTAATCCATGATATCAGAAACGTTAAACACGAGGCATCTCCATAGGTACAATAACGTTTGCAGCACTAATTTTTTTTTTATAGGACCTTTTTCTGTGCCTTCGCGGTCCCTCCCTCGGAGATGTACGTCCTCTAGCCCAACTGACCGCTCGTGCCGGTCCCCCAAAATTCCTCCATGGCAGGGCCAGGGCAAGGAGTGCTGGCAGCTCCCCGGCAAAACACAGCAATCCAGAATCGGGCGGCAGCCACAAAGCGATCAGGGCCATCACAGGTCCTGCCAGGTCCTGGTTTGTCCTCCTTTTTCTCCTGCACCCTACACCTGTGCAATGGGCGGGTGGCTGCCTCCACCTCCATGAAGGTAGCCCATCACCGTGGGCGTGGGTCAACTCCCTTGTTCTTGCATCTGCACTGACACCCAGCCATCGCTGGGTGTCAGTCGACAGTGCAGTGCCAACCCCTCTCCCCGAGGAAGGCGAGCAGGCCTCTGAACGCTCAATCCTTTCTTCCACCAGCCAATCCCCGAATGACCCGAGTCTGTTCCCGAACCTGGGTTGCTGACATGGTGCGAGGTGTGGCGTCCAGTGCCTCAACCCTCAGTGCCACCGGGCTGGCTCCTAATTTTATTTATTAATGTAAAATTTTTACCAAGAAGAGCATTCTGAGCGGATAGCAGCCTGCTAGAAAAGGACAAGGAACAAATTCAGTACAATAAAGTACAACCTACCATAACAGCAGAGCTTTGAGAGGAGCTCCTGCAGAAGGCAACACCGGTAGGACTGAAGCCGCCAGGTGCCAAGACCACATGAAAAACTTCTAGCTAGTAGTCTATCACGGGGGACAGCCCCCACCAACGTCAACATGGTGACGTCCGCCTATCCTATAAAGTCTACCTCAGTTCAGTTCTGCTGCCGGAGACACCGGCACAGAAGGTAAAAATGGAGAACCGAGGCAGTTCCTCAGAGCCGAGGAAAGGTAGAATAAATGCAAAGGAGAAGCAGCTATCGGAGGAAAGAGGGAGGGAGAGCAGTGCCTGCTGCAAGAGCTCCTCTTGAAGATTTACTGTTAGTGTAAGTTCTTACGTAACTGTACTATCTTACTTCGAGGGGGCTCTTGCAGAAGGCAACACGAGTAGGACTGAGTCCCAAGAAGTACCAGAACTTACCGAAAGTTAGCCAGGAGGAGGCAGAAGGCAACAGCAGACTGCTCATAAAAGAAGGCCATGAAGGACAGCTAGTCTGAAATTGGCCCTGTGTCTGGAAGCAATGTCTAGACTGTAGTGACGGACAAAGGAGTGAACAAAGCTCCAAGTGGCAGCTCCACAGATGACCACAGCAGACACATTCCTGAAGCAGGCAGCCATACCTCTGGTGGAGTGACCCTTAACCACCCCTGGTAAGGGCTTGTTGTACTTACGGTAACAGTACACAGTGCAATCTGCCAACCACTTCAGCAAATATTGTTTTGAAACCGGTGCCCCTTCTCTCTTAGGGGCAAATGAAACAAACAAATGATCAGTCTTTCTAACCGGTTAGGTGCGATATGTGTAATAATGGGAGCACCCTATGAACATCCAAAGTATGCAGCAAGGCCTCCCTCTGATTAGAATACTCAGGGAAATAAACAGGTAGGTTGATGGATTGGTTTATTGTGAACTCAGACAACACCTAAGGCAGAAACTTAGGATTAGTTCACAAAAACACCCCGTCATTGTGAAAAATCAAGTAAGGCTCTTTACACATCACAGCCTGAAGCTCTGAAATCCTCCAAGTGGAAGTAACAGCAACCAAAAACAAAATTTTCCACAAAAGAAAGAGCAGCTCACAACACTCTCTGCCAGCATAAAGGGAGGCAAAGTGAGCTTTTCCAACATAAAGAGAAGGTCCCGTGGAGGGACAGGATCCCGAATGGGAGGTTTCAAATGCAGGATACCCAGCAAGAATGTGCGGGACACCTCCAGCTGGGCAGCAGCTTTGCTCTCAATAGGTGCATGGTACGCAGAGATGGCAGAAAGGTGCAACTTAAGTGAGGAGTACCCAGGCCTGAGACTGAAAGGGAAAGGAGGTACTCCAAAATCAGATTCTCCGGACAGGTAAAGGGATCCATGTGGCAAGCAGCGGCCCATAGGGAAAAGCGCTTACACTTCAGAGTTCTGAGGGAGGTGTTCTCCATGGATGTGTTTAAGCGGGGCCTGGAAGCCCATCTGCTTTATCTGGCATTTGATGTTTTTAAATTATAAAAATTAGTGGACACGTTTTAATATTTATGGGTGGAATGTACTATTTATTGCTTGATAATTTGAATCTTAAACTGTGTTTTTAAAACAGATGTTCCTGTTATTACCTCTATGTCAAATGCTTAGAGCCTCAGGGATAAGGTGTTATACAAATAAAGTTCAACTTGACTTGACTACAGAGGATAGGAGTTTCCCTCATGAGTCCTCGACCTGGACTGGCTTAGATGGTCAGCTAGGGTGTTTCGGTTGCCTAGAAGATGGACAGCTGAGAGTTCCAGGTTGTGCTCGATGGCCCAGTGCCAGACTCTTATTGCTTCCCAACAAAGGGGGCAGGCATGAGTGCCCCACTGTTTGTTGATGTAGTATACATGTTGTCTGTCTGAACCAACAGTGGGACAGGCAGAATGTGGGTCTGGAAGGCTTGCAGAGCATAAAAAACTGCCTGCATCTCCAGGACATTGATATGGAGATGTTGCTCTGACTCGGACCAAATCCCCTGGGTCTGATGGTCTGCTAGGTGAGCACCACAACCCAGACCCGAGCTGTCCGTAGTGAGAATCTGCTGGGGGGAATGCCACTCAGGGGAGGACGCCACTCAGAGGGGAACCCCTCACAGAAGATTCACGGGGTTTTGCCACCACTCTAAGGTCCTCCTCACCAGGTCGGAAATCAGCAATGGCCGATCAGGCTGTTAAAGAGTTGGTCCCACTGGGTAACCTTCATATGCAGACAGGCTAGATGAACTGTTGCTATAGTCACTATGTGCCTCAACAAGCGAAGAAAAAACACTCTGACTGGTATCCGACAACTTAGGGGATACTAGCTGGGCTTGTGCCAAGAAGTGCGCTCTGCTCTGTCCTCTGGCAGGAAGGATCTGCGCTGCTATGAGTCCAGGACCACCCCAATATACTGACGGTGTTGGTTCGGAGAGAAACAAGACTTGGGAGGTGGATTATGATCCCTAGGGCCTGGAAAAGCCAAAGCTGCCTTCCAGGGTCTGCAGCAAGATGCCTCTGGAGAGGGCTGTCAGCAGTCAATCATCCGGGTAAGGGAACACATAAAAACCCTGCCATCTCAGAGCCGCAGCCACCACAGCTTGGTACTTGATAAAGACCCAAGGTGCTGAGGAAACGCCAAAGGGGAGGGCCCTGAATTGAAAGTGGACCCCCGGAAGCAGAAGCAGAGGAAGTGGTGGTGGGCTGGGAAGACCTGGATATGGATATAGCATCCTGAATATCCAGGGAACAAAGCCAGTCCCCCTGATGAAGGAGGAGCAACAGTCCCTCCAGAGTAACCATCCTGAATCGCTTGTACTCTACATAAAGGTTCAGATGGCTGAGGTCCATGACTGGCATCAGGTCCCCTGTTTTCTTCAGGATGAGGAAGAAGTGGGAGTAGATCCCCTTTCCTCTTTGAGCTGGGGAGATGGGCTCTATGGCCTTTTTGCGTACAAGAGCCTGAATCTCTTCCCGGATGAGGGAGATGTGGTCCTGAGGGTAATGGGAGAGCATGGAAGGGAGCTCCAGAAACTCAATGGTGTGACCCCATTTGATAATCTGTACCACCCACTGTTCCGAGGTTACTGTGTACCACTCATCTAGGTATGGGGAGAACTGACCCCCAATCGCCTCCCCCAAGGCCTCCACTGGAGGGGGGGGGTTGGGCAAGGAATCAGGTAGTGGATCTGGGGGTGGGCAGAGTGGCTGTTGGCACTCTGGGGGCTCTAGGGGCAACCGCTCCAGCTGGTGGGGTGTTTGCCTTACGCTTAAAGGGTCCTTTCAACTGCTGGCCCTTTGAAGGCTGATGAGAGGATTGGCAAAAGGAGTGACATTGGGAAGACCATGGTTGGGACCAGTAGAGGGAATGTACTGACTTCAGGCCTTGCCCCATTCCTGAAGGCAGGAGATGATGTCCTGGGCAGGAGATGATGTCCTGGGCATCTCCTCCAAACAGGACAGAACCCCAAAAAGAGGCATCCATGATTTTAGCCTGTACATCAGGCGCAAAAGCTAGAAACCATGAGCCAATAATGGTCATGAAGGCAGATGCCTACCGCTGCCCATCGCCCAGAGGCATCAAGTGTCATATGCCACCCTCAATACACAGTTGCCCACATCCAACCCTGATTTTAGGAGTTGGGCCAACTGCATTGTACTAGAATCCTCAGGAAGGGTTTGGACCAGATCCTTTGCCTGATCCCACAGTGCATTCTGGTACTGTACTATATGGGCCCCGCATCAGGGGCAGAGGCATTGCCTGTGTGGAAGAAGAGGCAAGCGCTTGCTCCAGGTGATGGCTGGAAGGGCTAGTGCTGGTCCTGTACTCAGGGACCAATGAAGGCAACCTCTTGACAGGGGGGAGCAACATTGCAAAGACCTGCCACCAGAGACTCATACCATGGTCAAGTCACCTGGCCGTGGACCTGTGGGAGCTAAGGACCTGAGTGTCAGGGGCTGGGAGGCAGCAGACTTCCAAAGAGCAGCCGCCTGTAATGGAAATGAGGGCGGGCAGCTGCACCACCGGTGCACAGAGGGAGTGAGGGCTGCCAAGGAAGGAGGGGCCAACCCCCCCACAGGAGGAAGACTCAGATGCGGAAATCGGTCTATGCAGTGACTGTGAGCTGACTGAGGACGGTCCCGGAGCTTGTTCTGGAGCTTATTCTTCCTGCTCAACTTCTTCTCCTTCTGGGAAGAAGAAGAAGATGCCACAGAAGACTGAGCCGGGGAAGTCGAAGAGCTTTCGGCCTGAAGTTCCTTCTCCATTGCAGCCAATTTCTGCTTTAGCAGGTAGCTTACAAGGGTGTTCAAGCAGCGTCTCCGTGTGGCCTGGTTGATGTCCTGGCAGTGCTGACGGGCCTTGGTGTCGTGTTGGGGGGCCAAGCAGAGCAGGCAAGAAGGGTGGGGGTATCTGCTTGCCACAAGCACACTTCGTCAGCCGGTTGAAAGACAAGACTGGAGAAGAAGACATAAACCTGATGGAGGAAACACTGAAAATCGATGTTAATCACTGTTAGAAAAAGAAAAAGAAATTGCAGGTAAACACAAGCAAAATGGTGGCTGACTGAAGCAGGCGTCCTCGGAGGTCTGATGTGCATGGGTTGATGGCGGAAAAAGAACTTAGGTAGGTCTGGAGGACTGCCCCCTTTATAGAATAAGCAGACATCAGCGTGATGTTGGTGGGGGTGGTCGCACGTGATGGGACTGCTAGCTAGAAGTTTTCTGTGTGGTCCTGGCATCTAGTGGCTTCAGTCCCACCGGTGTTGCCTGCTGCAAGAGTCCCCTCAAAGTAAGATACATAATTACTTGTAGTTAAAGTAAACAAAAACAAGTGCCATGGTAATGAGTAGTTAAGTAGGGTCACCCTCTTTCTGTGACAATGGAAAAAACAGGATTAAAACAGGAAATACAGAATTTTATACACCACTTGGAGTCAATTTTTCATATAAACCTGTTTGCACCATATTTTTTCTGCAAAATATGTAGAGTTGCACTCTATTATGGGAAAACACAGCAAAAAAAAAAAATTAAGATTTTACAAAACAGAATTGCCCATTTTTTAAAACGGATAATTAGTGATCCCGGCTAAAGGTTAACACCTGTCCTCCTACCACCCCAACCCCCTGATTATTTATTTATTTAAGAGATTAACAAGACAGGCATACTGAGCGGAGAACCTCTCGTTTCCAGATGCGGCCTGGGGGAAATAGGGTGGAGGGACACATAGGATGAAATACATACTTGCAGGGTCACAGTGTTGCAGAGTATACAATAGATGGCTAAGTCATACATACATACATTACAGACTTCCATTTATACATACATTGCAGATTTACATTTGTACAGAGTTTACAATAGCGGAGGTACTGGGTACTAACATAACATCCCTGGTATACAGCCTCCAGCCGGGACAACCTAGATTGAGAGCCCAACGAAGACAGCTGATTCGTGTGACTATCAGGTGGTGATAACCAGAGGTCTAGAGGGCTTGTATTTTATGTCTGCTGGGAGCACGTGCTCGCGGTGGAAAAGTGTGCATGGAGGCGCGGGTTGAGGTGGCTAAGGTGGGTGGAGTGTCTGATATCTGCAGGCAGGTCATTCCAAAGTTTTGGTAAGCGACATTTGAAAGCTGATTGGCCCTTGGAGGTGTGCATGAGTGGGACTTGAAGAAGCCTGGAGTCCGAGTGTCTGAGTGGGTAGACAGGGGAAGGTTGAGCCGATAGTGCGGAGTTTAGGTATGGGGGAAGGGTCTGTGACCAGAATTTAGCAGCGACTCTGGCGCAGTGGATTTGTCTGTGGGCCGTGAGTGAGGGTAAGGCTAGGGAGCTGTATAGGTCGCAGTGATGTGTCAGTTGTGGACACTCCAGGATGAAGCAACAAAAGGAGTGGAAAAGTGTGTCCAGGCTGGATGAAGAGGCGGCTCCATAGACCATGTCCCCGTAGTCAAGTACTGGGAGTATCATCTTTTGGACTATTTCCTTCCGGACTGGAGTGGAAATACAGCCTTTGTTGCGTATAGTGCACCAAGTTTGGGTGTAATTTTTTGTGCAGAGATTCGACGTGTGTGGAGAAGTTGAGGTATTGATCGAGCCATACACCCAAATATCTGAAGGAGGTGCAGGACTCCAGGGGTGATCCGTTCAGGGTTAGGAGTAAGGGGCGAGTTGCTAGGCGAGAAAGCCGTGACTGCAAACCGAGGGTTAGTGAGACTTTTTTTTGCGTTTAGGAATAGCTGGTTGGTTTGGAGCCAATGTTGTACGGCACTGAAATCCTGCCGTAGCACGTTGTGCACTGCTTCAGCGGAAGGGCCTGTGGCGTATATAACGGTATCGTCCACGTAATTTGAATCAATGAGTGTGAGCAGGCCAACGGGAGGTCATTTAGAAATACTGAAAATAATACTGGGCCCAGGACTGATCCTTGGGGAACCCCCATAGTGATAGGGGGTGAAATGTAGGGGCCTATTTTCACCTATTGGTGTTTACCATCCAGGTATGCCTGAAACCAGCTTGTGGCATGGCTGGAGAGACCGGCAGCACTTAATTTTTCTAGTAACATTGTGTGGGAGACGGTGTCGAAGGCCTTGGCCAGGTCTATAAAAATGGCCTAGGTGATATGGCCTTTGTCCATGCCTGAGAGAATATCATTGGTGATTCTTAATAGGGAGGTGATGGTAGAATGTGATTTACAGAAGACAGACTGATAAGGGGTGAAGAAGGAGGAGGAGGTGTTTAGGAATTGGGAGAGTTGAGCAAGGGCAAAGTGTTCTTGAATTTTGGCCAGAATTGGGAGTAGGAAGATGGGACGGTAATTTCCCAGTATGGTGGGGTCACCTCCCTTGGGTAGGGGGATGACAGTCGCCTGCTTCCATGCGCATGGTATTCCGGCCAACGAGAAGGAGAGGTTGAGCAAGTCGGTTAATGGAGTGGCTATGGTGGGGGTGGATAAATGTAGTAATTTGGCGTCCAAGCCAGAGGGGCATTTACCTTTGTCAGGGTTAAGGGCTCTTACAGCTTGAAACACTTTGGTCAGGGATACTGGTCGGAACGAGAAGCTGGTGGTAGAGGTGGAGTTCTGGGATTTCGGTGAGGTATTTGGTTTGTGTGAGTCGTGTGGGAGACTGGGCAGGAGAGAGGTTGCACTGCTGGTGAAGAAGGCATTGAAAGCAGAGGCTACCTTGCCAAGGTCAGTGACGAGCGAGCCAAGGATTGATAGTGTCAGGGTTGGTGGTTGGGCAGGAGTGGAGAGGAGGGATTTGATGGTTTTCCAAATGTTGGTAGGGTGGTTAAGATTTGAGTTCAGCACCGATGTGAAGTATTTCTGTTTAGCCTGGCGTATCAATTTTGTGCAGGAGTTGCGGAGGGAACGATAGTTTTGTAGGGATTCTTGGGAGTTAGTTAATTTTGTTTTTCCATGCCAGATCCCTGGTATGGCATCGGCTGATGATATCGGCGGAGACCCAGGGAAGGTGGGAGCCCCTTACTCTTGTGGGTCTTATCGGAGTATGGTAGTCCCAAACCTCTAGGAAGCAAGTTTTGAAATTATCGAGAGCGACGTCAATGGATGGAGCCTTCCGTATGAAGGACCAGTCAACCTGAGTCAGGTCATACAGGAGAGATGGTAGAGATAGGGCTTTGTAGGATCTGGCTAGAAGCATCCTGGAGGGAGGTTTACAGGGTTGGTGCACTTTTCTTACCATATATATCATGTGGTGATCGCTTAGGGAGTCGGGAAGCAGGCCTGCACCAACAGTCCTGTGTGGGTGGGAAGTGAGTGCCTAATCCAGGAGGGAGTGGTTAAGCGTTTTGTGGTTCAGTCTGGTAGGTTGGGAGATTTGTTGGGAGAGGTTCAGGGCGTTTACTTTGGTACGTAATTTGGCGCAGTTGTTGGCTTGCCAGTTGAAATTGAAGTCCCCGAGGACATAGAGCTCACCAGCTGCAACAGTAGACTTTAGTTTGGCCAGATGGTCTAGGACACTGGGCATGGGCTGCTAGGGGCACAGTAAGAGCCCACAACAAACACAGGGGTGGAGTAGGGGAGTGCAAGTTTGATAGTTAAGGACTCGATTAGTGGTGAGGGTGCAGGGATGTGGACCTGGGTGAACTGAAGCTTGGCGGCGATAAACATGGCGATGCCACCCCCCCCCCTTCTTACCCTCGTGGTCTTGCCTGATTAGCGAGTAGCCCGGTATGGCTACGACAGAGTCTGTGTGGTGTGGTTTTAGCCAGGTCTCAGATAGTATAAGGATGTCTGGACGAAGTGATAGGGCAGTGAGTTGAAGTTCTGGTACTTTATTCAGGATACTACATATGTTGAGGTGCAGTATTCTGAGACCCTTAGGGAGAACCAGGGGGGTGGGGAGATTGGGAGGGGTAGGGCCAGGGTTAGATTCAATATCCCCTGCCAGAATAAGAATCAAAGTTATAAGGCGCATGGTTTTGTACCAAACAGGTCTAGTTTTGTGATAGGAGTCGAGTGCAAGAGGTGTTAGCGCATTGACATCAGCTGTGAGGTTTCTCAGGACAGATACACCAGGGACAAAGGAGGGAAGAAGAATGGATGCTCCAAGTTCCCATCGATGAGAGGGTCCTTGAGGAGGTTGTTGTGGAAGAGTGGTTGGGAGGAAGGGCGAGGGAGCCAAGATGGTGTAGTGGAGAGGGTGAAGTGGGGGCCATAGTGGGCGAGATGCTGGGGGGAGGGAGGCTATGGAAATATATAGGAAAACTAGTGGGAGGACAAGCAGCATCATAATTGCCTTCTTATTTGCAGCCAGCAGGGCTGGGTGTAACGGCCGCAAGTGGTGGCAAAAGATAAGCTGCTAATGGAAGAGTGGCCTGATTGGTTCCAGAGTGGCCTGATTGGTTCCAGCGCCTTTGCGGTCACGTGCTCCCGCATATATAGCTAGGGAGCCGACCAAGGGTGGTGGTGGTGGGGCGGTGGAGCCCGCACGGGCGGGTAAGCATGTCGCTTGCAAGAGCAGGCGCTGTTCAGTGAGCGCGGTTTTGTACCTTTCTTCAGCTCGGTGGGGGGGAGGGTCTCCGATGTGGTTTCCTTATATTAGTTTGTTCAACCCTGTGAGCATACTTCTCAGTTATTCATGATTTTCACAGATGTCACTGAGTTTGCCTCATACCTTTTTCTGGCCCTCCTAAACTTGTCATTTTTTTCTGTGAAGCATTGGGTATGAAGCACAGAATAATTCCAGACACTAGTGTTATTATCTGGTTCACCTTTAGACAATTCTTTTCTCTCATGTATCTACACATTCTGCTGGCTTCATGAGCTAATATTACCTTTTTTAACGATGTGTCCCTGTCTGTCATTTTTCTGATGTGTGTAAGGCAGGGAAAGTAGTTATGTAAGAAGTTACCATAACAGTAGATCTTAGACAGGAGCTCTTGCAGTAGGCAACACTGTTAGGACTAAGCTGCTAGGTGCTAGGACCACACAGAAAACTTCTAGCTAGCAGTCTAATGTGGCCCCGATGTCGGCATGCTGACATCCCCTATGATATAAAGGGGCAGTCTCCCAGCCCCACCTTAGTTCTCCTGCTGGTAACCTCTGAAAAGGAGCGACAGAAGAATGAGGGGGGCTCCTGGAGCCACAGAAAAGGCAAATATGAGTGAAAAAGAGTAGGGGGATGGAGGGAAAGAAAAATATGCCTACTGCAAGAGCTCCTCTCGAAGATCTACTGTTATGGCAAGTTCTTACGTAACTACTATCTTACTTCGAGAGGGTTCTTGCAGTAGGCAACACCATTAGGAATGAGTCCCAAGCAATGAAAACAAGCAGAGGCAACACTCGGGAGGAGGAGAAAGGTCTGCCATATCAAGGAAGGATAGGAGGCCCAGAAGTACTGCTAGTCCAAGGCCAGCCCAGTACCAAAAAGTCATGCCTAGCTGGCGCGATCTGATAAAGAGCAAACAGAGCTGGCATTGGGCGATGTGCAGCCACCTGTAGCAGGCATGACCCGGAGACAGGCTGCAGACGGGGTCATCTGCCCAGCAGAGTGACCACAAACAACCCCGAGAATGGGGCTAGTTGTGGTGCCAATAGTCAGACGACTTGCAGTATGCAACCCCTGTGACCGGCGTCAGAAAGGCACCGAAACACCTGCCATCAAGGAAGCGAGGGAAAAGAAGAAAACAGGATGGCCGAGAGAGCCTAGGTCTCAGTGAATAGACTCTCTGGAAACAGCACACAATCAGAAAATGGAAGACAGGGTCCCCCTCTGATGAGAAAGTATGGGATAACATACCTGAGGATGTGTAATTCAGTACAGAGGAAACCCAGACACTACTGATGGTAGGAACTGGGTAGAGGCTTGGAAAGACCCTTTTCCTATCGAAAGAGTGCATAAAGCCCCTTAGCCCAATAGGGCTTGGAAATACTTTGAGAAGTACTGGTAATCCCAAACAGGAAGGAAGACATGGAGAACTGGGCTAGCAGTATAGCCTAGAGGTTAGAGGAATGAGGTGTGAACGAGCTCGATACATCCAGCAGACCAGACCTGAGTTTGATTCTCACAACCTCTGCTTGCATACTGTGCGTCTCTGAGCAGGTCACTTAACCACCCAGTGCTCCTAGGTCACCCCTAAGAACAGGCACTTGTGCCTAGTGGGCCTTACCCGGTTACCAAAGACTAAAATAAAAAAAAATTTAAAATAAAAATGCGCCCCAGAAAGGGCGGGAGATTCCCCAAGGAGTCAAGGCTCCACTTCCCACCAGGAACTGACAGGAGGAGAGGCAAAAGGGATGGACTGGTAACTGGAAAGAAACCAGGCACAAGCCCAACAGGGATGGGGAATCCTCCCGACACTAGTGGACTGGACATAAGAAAGGGTCCTATCCTGTGGAAGCTGGCTAGAGTGACTAAGACTTCCGTCTCGAAGTGTATATGGGTCTGAGGGGCAGCATGCTGACCCCTATGGGAACCCAAGAGATACTGAGGAAGACCTCTAAGCAGGAGAAGGCTGAGCCACAAAAAGCCATTCGAGAAGGAGGAGGGACTTGAGAACTCTAAGGAGCAAGTCACTCTAGATCCGGAAGAATGAGAGGAAACAAAGGGGAAGAGGAATGAGAGGGTTCACTATCCAATAAGGAAGCAGATGGGACCATGCTTGGCATGGCCAGCATGGCACTAAAGTGGACATTCCTACCCCCTCTAACTGCAGTTGGAGGGGGAATCCTCTGGAGAGGTGGGAAAAAAGATGGTGGGAGACAGGAAGGGCCCCCCCCCCCTTTCCCAAGAAAAGGGAAACAAATGCATCCTGCTAGAAACATCAAGTCCGGGGATGAGCTAGCAGTAACTGGACGGGTCAGCATCGAATGGGGATCAAACAGAGAAAATGTTGGTCACCACTCCCATTGAAGCATGGACGTGCGCAGATGCCACCTGTGAGACCAAGCCCACCTATTGCTAAAAATAGCCTCCAGGAAGAACTGAACACCTGGCACCTGCTCTGCTTAGAATCTAAGGATGGGCTGCATGATATACCCCCATATCCACCTGACCTCCCGGTAAGTGAAGGGAGAGCAACACTGCCCTCGTGCTATGCACTGAGATGTGCAGGAAGAACCCCGTCCAAGACCAGGTGCCTCTGAGGAGACCCATGTGACTGGATCATAATCACATACTGAAGGAACAGAATGTCTCAACCTCCGATATCCTTCGGACTTGAAGGGTGCACCACGGAAAATCCTGGAGAGCAGGGCCTGGAAAATCATAGGGGCTGCCACCACCAAGAGGCTCGGTGGCCACAGGAAGGAGCCGGCTGACAGCCAGCGATGAGAGGCAACTTTTCAAGCTTGTCCCTTGGGGATCTCTGTCCTACCAGGAAAAGGAAGGGCTGGTTCCTTCTGAAACCCCTCAATGCTGTATTGTAGCAGAGCCAATGGCATGAGAGCAGTAGGGTAGACCGTAACTATACCTGGAGGAAGGAGCAACCGCAGGGTATAGTCTAGGATTAGTGGCAGCCATGTCCTAGGTGAGGCTGTAAGGCACTAATCATCAAGGCCAGGGGCCACAAAGGACCCCTGTCATCCCCGGGCCGCAGTCACCCCACGCAGAAGCTGGCTGAGACTTTGGGAACCAAAAATAGGCGAAAGGTGAGGAGATACAAATGGTAGCCTACCTCCCAAAAATAAAGGCGGAGGAAATGGCTGGAGATATGATCAGTGAGAGAAGTGGGGATGTGTCCCGTAGAGGAAGAGCACAAAGCCCGACTCCTGGGAGGGTCCGTAATGGGAGACTCCAGGAAACCCTCCATGCAGAGGTGTGTACACAATGGGGACTGGTTTGACAGACTTAGGCCACAAAATGTCTGGGGATCCCCTATGCACCACAGCCTCCGAAGGGGACGGGGAAGGAAACTGTGCCAAGTCTGTCCTGCAGAAAGGGCTCTGTGGTACTTATTCTGTGTGAACAGTTGGGATCCTGCCTAAGAAAAGGGGGCTCCCCCATGGGCAAGTGGGTAGCAACTCGAAAGAAAGGGCTAGAGTGGCCCTAGGGAACAACTGAAGAATCCACACAAAAGAAGAAATTATCCTCCATCCATCAGGGTGGAGGGCAAGAGAATCCCCTAACAACCCCAGTAGCATCAGGAATGGGTGGAGGCTGGAGAGGGTTGTCATGCCATGAGTCAAGGGATGGTGGAAGGCACGGGACGCACGGCCACCTCGACTCTACGAGCCTTAGGGGCAGGGATGTCGGAGGCTGAGGAAGCCCAACGCTTGCCCTTAGACTAAGAAAGTGGGTGTGTTGTTCCACTGGGCGTTGAAGGAAGGATGGGTGTGCCCCACCCTGGTGGGTGTGGAGGAGGGGATGCCCTGACCACAGAGCCCTGCCCGAGTCCTGAAGAGAGGAGAGCATGTATTGGACTTCGCCACCACATAGAGCAGAGCCCCGGAATGGGGCATCCATAATGGAACATCTTTCAGGTAAGTGTTCTGCACCAAAATAGTCCATGCAATGATTAGTGCATCAGACAGGCACCACCCTTTTTCAGGCCTTTAGGGGGTGACATAAAGCTGAAAGTGATTTGAGAATTAAGTAGAATGTTACCGAAAACTGCCAAAAATATTAAAAGAGATAAGGATAGTGCCAAAACCAAACATCTGAACTGGATGCTGATCATAATAAGAGATAGTTCATACAGCAAGAACTGAAGTAACTGATCCCTTTGGTAGGAAAAAAAAATATCTATCAGATGTAGGGAGCTGGTGCAACACAGAGATTGGGGGGGGCGGGGGGAGAGACACATAAGGGACACATGAAATGTGGTTCAAATCTACTGAATGGTCCTGGGCACCAATTTCTCAAGCCAGGAATCTAAGCTCTCCTGTTCCAACCACTTTATAATTTAAAAACACAAACAAACTGAGTGTTGCTTTAGTGTGTGGGCTGCACATCAAACAAAGAGGTTTGATTACATGCATTCCGAAAACAGAAAAAAAATTAAAATGACCCTCTTAATTCACTAACTTGTCTTACTTTCTTTCTAAAGCAGCAATACTTGTTAGTCGGCAAAAATTCTCATCATTCAATAAAAATATCACCAACTGCTTAACGTGATTCAGTGCCAGTCTGTATCTCCCCCCTCCCCCAGGAAAAGACTGAATAAGCAGAATTGCATAGCCCTCCTTTCCCAGTCAACAAAAATGAAATCAACAAGTACAGTGTCTTAGCAAAAATGTAGTTCTAGATACAGTAGTGTTTTAGCAAAAATGTATTTCTAACATCCTTAGAGTGATAATCAGTACATTTTCAATTTGCTCAGATGTTTAAAAAACAGCTTTTATGACATTACTATTATTTGTAATCAATGACTCAAGTCATTAAAGATGTCCACCTCTTATAATCTTTAACAATCTCTTCTGTTGATGTTGCCTGATAATTCTGCATTTGTATTGCGGATGTACTATTTTGGTGCTGCCACATGTTTCTGATAGTAAATAGCACCACACTACACACCAAGATGCATTTTTATGGTGGGCTTTGCAATGCAGCATGGATTTTTTCAAAACCTGGCAATCGTACCTCAGTTCAGGAATTAAAGAAAATGAAAATTGATGTGATGTTCTGGTAAAAAATACACTATTTCTAACAAAACTGACATGATGACTAACAAAAACTGTTGTTTTAAGAGATAATTGCTAGGAAAAAAAAACAGTAGAAACGGTGATACTATTTTCTATTCTCAGCGTGCAGTTAAGCTAACCCATCTGCTTTGTCTTTATGAATGACTTGGATATACGAGTTTATGCAATATGCATGGACACAAATACAATGTCATAAACAGTTATCTCCATATATGCATTAAAAATGTTGAACCCCTGAATTTATTATGCATATGTTGGATAAAAACTACCAGTAAATCACCCCCTCTCAAAAAGCACCAGCTACTGTACAAACAGGACATGCAATGGGAACCTGTGTGATCCATTATTTATCTACATTCTAGCAGTCTGACCTCAGACACATCACTCGTGGCTTATGCCATCCATGAGGCTACCCTAAGTCAAACTGCTCTTGTGCTGATAAATTACAGATCTCATAGATCCCAACTGCATACCCCCCATTTCCCAAGTAGCATGAGTAAATCTGAAGAAAATACCTACATGGCACAAGTGGTGAACAAAGTGACCCCCCCATCCTGCAAGCAAATCTGTGATACAATGCCTTAAACAAGGAAAGGGAGACAGGTGGCGCACTTTCTTCTGAAGAGACTGGCAGGGACAGTACTGTTGGGGCAATGTGTTGCTGTCCCACTGATTACAACTGTCCATGACTAAAATGGAAATCTTTTTTTTTGGGTGGGACCACAACACCATACAGATTCTGCCACCTCAGTACCTTACACTTTAGTCCTTGACCTTAGAAATACAAACTGAGCTCGTCAGGAAGCTGGCGGTGACTCGCATTAGCCTGAGGTGGTCCCGACTATGCCCTGGGAAACACACAGAACATTGGAGAAAACGGGGTCAAACGTAGCAAATAAAAAAAGATTTATTACTCACATTTTTCTGCTCAATTCCTGTATCAATGACGTATCGGAGATTGCTGAGAGAGAAAGAAGAGTCAGCTAGCGAATCAGAAATGATGACTTTTCTTCGGTAGTCTTTCCCAGCACTGTCGTGTGATTCGTAGATCTTCTGAACAGCCCCTCCCATCCCAGAGTGTAGAGGGACTGGGACTAACTCCCCTAGCAGGGGGTTCAATGCAACTCCTTCTGTCCTTATAGCCTCACAGCAGTCAGTTATCTCCTGTGGGGTGACAATAGTCACATTTAGAAATGCATAATCCTTGGTTTTACATTACTGAAAATCAAAACACAGCAACATTAAAGTACAGATATGAGTGCAAGAGTCAACAGATTTGTTCGCTCCCAACTATTTGAAATTAAGATTATTCGGCCTTTTATCAAGCGTCTTAAACAGTACCGATCTGAAAAATGCAGGTAGGAGAAACTCCTTCATATTTACTGTAATTTCCTCTTCTGTTATCTTCAACGTTATCGTTGCTATGACGTAACAGTGCATGTATTTTTTCTCATTATTAGCAGAACTCTACTAGGTGACACCACATATTTTGTTTTCTAAAATTGTTTTATTGATTTAAGACAAATATCATACATGAAATGGAATTCAGTGTGAGGCATAAATAAGAGGGCCAAGTTACACTGCATACAGTCACAGTGATGCACATGATGGCACAATTTATCTGCACTTGCCTCAGATGGTTGCTTCTAGAGCATCTAAATCCCATTCCCACTTTTAAAGAATTACATCAGTAGGGGATGTGCAGCCACCCAGGAGCTCTTTATAAAGCCGTAATGGGTCTGAATCCTGGCTAGAGGGGGGTATACAAAATAGCCTCAGTGGGGAAGGCAGGCAAAAAAGTAGCCTGGCAGTATAGCCTCCCTCAGCCAGAGGAAAGTGTTAGATTATTTTTCATGTGAGTGGGCTTGTTTCTCCCCAAGAATCTATGGCCAATGGAGTCCAAAGATTTAAAGAAAGAAAGCAGTAGGGACCACTACAGGGAGGGTCCAGAAGAAGTACAATCATTTATCACAGTCACCCTTCCCAGCAAAGACAGTGGAAGGACACTCCATTTTTCACATTCTGTTTTTGGTGCCTGTAATAGGGGTTTGTAGTTGCTCTTACACAGGGCAGACATGGAGCATGCTACGTGAACTTGCAAGTATTTGATAATCTCCACCACTACCAGCCTTATGAGATTTCTTACCAAGTAGTCTCTATTCCCTCCTGCCCAATCAGAGTATTTCACTTTTACCCCAGTTCACTTTGTGTCCAGAGAGTATCGTATTCCTTTAACAAGGAGTGGATTTCTGGTAGACCGAACTTGTGGTTTTCAAGATACAAGAGCACATCATCGGCAAAAAGGAGCAGCTTATACTCTGTACCCTTTCCATCTACTAACCTCTCAATGCATGCATTTGCCTGCACTGCAGTCATTAGGGGTTCTAGGGCCAAAATGTACATAAGTGGGGAAAGCGGGCAGCCTGTCGGGTACTTGTGGTCAAGGGAAAAGTAGCAGTTAGTCCCTCATTAATCAAGATCTGAGCAACAGAAGTCTGCTTCATGTGCACCATCCCAGCATAATCAGCTATTCGCCCAGACTGAATCTGCACAGGCTCTCAAACATATACCCTTCGCCCCCATATGGTCAAAAGCTTATTCTGCGACTAGAGTTGGAACTGCCACCCCATGTTTTGTCGCTGTTCTGACCAACTGCTGTATAATATTAATGATCGATCAGAATGGATTACCTCTTACAGTACTAGTTCAAGCCTGGATGCAATAAGTTTAGCAACAATTTTGAAGTTGGCAGTAAGCAGAAATATCAGTTGGCACGAGGTGCATATGGCGGGGTTTTTACCTGGCTTGGGGAGGATTGTGACAGTTGCTAACCATGTGAAGGGGGGCATGTGACTAGTAGTCAAGCTTTCCCAAACAATTAAAACCCCAATAATTCAGCAAATTTTCAATAAGATATTAGATTTCCATCAGGGACAACTTTTAATGGCGGGAGACTTCAATATGACAATTACTCCAAGCCTTGATTCATCAAACCCCAAAGTCTATCGCCTTTCAACTCCAGTGAAGTTTTTCAAAACACAACTTGAAAATTTGGGTTTGGTGGATGTTTGGAGAAAATGTTTCCCTACTGCCCCAGGTTTCACTTATTTCTCAGGGAGATTTCACTCATACTCTAGACTAGATTATTTTTTCACCACATGCGAACATTTCTCCTCAGTAAGAGACATAACCATTTGTCCCAAGATAATATCGGATCATCATCCTTTGCTATTAAAAGTAGATATGGGAAAAAAATGAAAAACTCTCTGGAGACTAAACCCCTATCTTTTAAAGGGCAAATAATTTATCAATCAAATAAAAAAAAGAATCCCCCAATTCTTTGAAGAGAATGAACCATCAGCTGCTTCTGAAGCCATATTATGGGATGCCATGAAAGCCACCATTAGAGGTGAGATTATTGCCTATGCCTCAAGGGAAAAAAAAGGAACGGGAGAGGAAATATAATGATCTTACTAACACCTTACAAAACCTTCAACTTCTTTACAGAGAAGGGGATAAAGAAACACAATCAAAGCTTAGAACAACTAAATCAGCCCTCCAAAAAATAACAGATGAAAAGATCCAATTGTCCCTTATATACTTAAAACAAATAAATTACGAGGGTGGATCAAGAGGAACACGTCTGTTGGCACAGAAACTGAGAGCAAGGAAAAATGCAGTAACAATATTAAAAATAAAACATCCCCAAACGGGTAAAATAACTCATAGAGAGGAGCCTTTGCTTACTATTACCAACAGCTCTATACCACACACAATTCCTCTTCTCATGAAGATAGTCAAACCTTTCTTGACCAATTACAACTTCCACAAATTTTAACAACACAAGTTCAGAAACTACAAGCTCCCATAACAATTGAAGAAATAGACGCCGCAGTTACTAAACAATTGTCTGGCCATTGCTCTGCCCCTGATGGATATACCAATGAATGGTATAAAACCTTCAGTAAAGAAATAATCCCAAGACTTTTAAAACTATTCAGAGAAATGGCGGCTGGAAACACCCGGAATATGCCACAATAGCCGCTATCCCAAAACCTAATGGAAATAAATTAGACCCCTCTACTTATCGCCCGATATCAATACCTGTACTGAATTCAGACTATAAAATCATCATGGCAATATGGGCCAAAAGAATAGAAACAATCCTCCCAACAATAATACATCCGGATCAAGCGGGTTTCATAAAAAATAGATCCACTACAGACAATGTTAAATAAATCCTTAATACTTATAGAATATATCCAAACTCGGAAGATCCCAGCTACCTTTATAAGCCTTGATGCGGAAAAGGCATTTGATAGAGTAAATTGGCTTTTCTTTGGGATACACTAAAAACATTCGGTTTTCCGGACTCATTGCTGTGTTGGCTGACTCAAATATCCTTTCACCAAAAGCATATATTCGGATAAATGGGGGCCTTTCCTCCCCAGTCTCAATAGGTCAGGGCACAAGGCAGGGTTGTCCTCTTTCCCCTCTACTTTTTGTATTATACCTTGAACCATTACCAAGGGCAATAAGAATATTGGAAAAGGTGGAGGGTGTCCCATTGCAACAGCCAGAAAACAAGATTAGCCTTTCTGCGGATGACATACTTCTGTCCTTAATATCTCCTTCTGATTCGATCAAAGAAACATGGGAAATTTTAACTCGATTTGAAGAACTGGCTGGTTTTAAAAAACATTTCAAAAACTAAGGCCCTACTGTTTAACTATTCCCCTCCAAATACATTAAAACGAAGCCTAGCAATTAAATGGCACTCTACCAAAATAAAATATCTAAGAATTCACATCCCCAGAGATCTTCAAGTACTCGAACTAATAAATTATGAACCTATCTCAATAGAAATCAATAAAGACAGGCAAATGGTCCACTCTACCTATATCTTTACTCCAACGCATTGAAACCATTAGAATGAATATACTACCCCACCTACTGTACCTGTTCCAAAATATTCCCTATTTCCCATCACAATATTATTTTAAGTCATGGGATAACATGATATCTACATTCATCTGGAACAAACAAAAACCACGAATCTGTCTTTCTATATTAAAACTATCATTGGCCCAAGGAGGTACTAATCTTCCGGACTTGAGAAAATATGCTGAAGCGGCGTTTCTGAAAACTCTTCTATTATGGCTTTCTGACCAGCTTGACTCCCAATGGAAGAAATTGGAATTTCGCTTAAACGATATGTACAATATAAAAAAATAATTTTTTCTTCTCCTGGGAAAACCTCTCCATTGAGAGATTTCACAGGTATTACCTCACAGGTTCTAGCTAATTGGTTTAAAATATGAGAGAAAGAGCCCCTCCAATCAGTCTATGAATATTGCAAAATGATTTCAGAGGATGATCTCTTCATTTCATCCAACAATGATTTAACTTTTTCTCGATGTGGCAGATTGGGTTTGGAGCAGGCTTTTCAATTTTTAGGACCAAATGGTATCTTACCGTTTGAAGAATTAAAACTTAAATTTAATCTCCCAAATGTGGATCACTTTAGATACCTCCAAATAAGAAACCACCTACTTCATAATAGAATAATTCAGGTTAAACTGACCCCCCCCTTTTAAAATTATTCCTGGACCACTCGCGGGGACAATACTGGAATCATTTAATTGGTCATCTATATAAAATGATGCGAGACAAATCTATAAATTCAATATTAGCAAGTTGGAACAAAGACTTAGATCTCGTAGTATCTGATGCAGAATGGTCCTCCTTGTCCTTGCGAGCGGTCAAGATCACCCAGTCTTATATTTGGGGAGAATATTCCTGGAAATGTACATCAAGATTTTTAGGTCTCTGGCTAGTTTGACTAAATATCTCCCAATCGAATTCGGAGTATGCTGGACGGGGTGTGGTGTTGATATGGCTGATTTAGCACATATACTGTGGCAGTGCCCATATCTAATGCCTTTCTGGTTATGCATACAAAAAGAAATTGGTGAGGGTCTCGGGGAGTGTGTTGAGCTTACAGCAGAAATGGTGCTTATGGCTGTTTACCCGGATCGCTCCCTTCCCCCCCCCCGGACAAAAACTCTACTTCCTGTCTTGCTGTTGGCTGCAAAGAAATCTCTAACAAACAAATGGATGACCAAAGCAATACCGAACATCCATGAATGGACACGAATTGTGTATTCTATATACCAGATGGAAAATATCACAGCAAAGTTGTTCTATCCACACTGTCTGGCAGACTCCTAACAGTTCTCCGGGAGGAGGAAGGCAAGGCGCACACCCCCTACTTAGGGAACAGGGACTGGAGAACTGAAGTTCCAAAACCAGCATCTCGGCGTGACTCAAGGTCGATGTGGTAATGGGAAATGAAGGTGTGTGCTGACTTCCAGGTAGCAGCCCTGCAGATTTCCTGGAAAGGGACGTCCCTAGAAACAGCCACCGATGCAGCGGTATGACGGGTGGAATGAGCCCTAAGCCCTACAGAAGGCTTCCTACCCACCAGACTATAGCAAAGATCAATTCAGGAAGTGATCCACCTGCCAATCATCTGCTTGGCGGCAGGTCTGCCAGGTGCGGCTTCAGTGTAGGTGACAAACAGCTGGCAAACCTCTCCCTGAACTTCTGCCATACGCTCTTTGTAGTAAGCGAGCACTCTTCTCAGGTCCAAAGTATGGAACCTGTACTCGGTCTCCAAGATGCGACTGGGGTAGAACATCGGTAGAGTTTACACATGGTTCAGGTGCCACTCCGACACCACCTTCGGGAGAAATTTCGGTTGGGGGGGCAGGACAACCTTGTCCCTGTGGAAGACCAGGTAGGGAGCTTCAATGGAAAGCGCCTGGAGCTCCCCAATCCTTCTGGCTGACGTGGTAGCCACCAAGAAGGTGGTCTTCCATGACAGGTGAGAGATGCCACACCTGTGCATTGGTTCGAATGGCTTGCCCATGAGCTTGGCCAATACCAGCAGTAAATCCCACGGAGGTGGTGGTTCTCACACTGGAGGGGATATGTGATCTAGGCCCCTGAAAAAAGTGCCAGACCACCTTCTCCTGTGCTACCGACTGCTTACCGGCCCTCGCCCAGTAAGCAGAGATGGCGGCCAGGTGCACCTTGAGGGTCGTCGACCAAAGCCCCTGCTGGGAAAGGGACCACAGGTAGTCCAGAATGCTAGCCAGCGGACAGGACGAGGGGTCCAACCCCTTGCCCTGACACCAAATGGAGAATCTCTTCCATTTGAAGGCATAGCATTTTCTGGTCGACTCCTTGTGGGATGCCTCAATGATGTTGAGGACCTCGTCAGAAAGACCCAAGGCCTGGAACTCTAGCCGCTCAGGAACTAGGCCGTGAGGTGCAGGGAATGAAGGTCCGGATGGAGTACCTTCTCCTCGTTGACGGAGTGTAGGTCCAGGCAGGCTGGAAGCAGCCTTGGGAGCCTGAAGCTGAGGTTGAGGAGATCTGGATACTAGAACTGGCGAGGCCAGGATCACCTGCACCCTGTCCCTCCTGATCTTGAGGAGCACCTTGTGGATCAAGGGCAGAGGAGGGAAGGCGTAGAAGAGACCCAGGGTCCACGGCCTGGAGAAGGCATCCCCCTGCAGTGAGCCCTGCTGAGGGGGGTGGGCATGGTACAGCCTCAGCTTGTTGTTCTCCTTGGAGGTGAACAGGTCCACCTGAGGTGTGCCCCAGTGGGAGAACAGGTCTTGTAATATCTCCTGCAGCAGAGGCCACTCGTGAGATGCATCGCCTATCAGGCTGAGGGCATCGGCCAGACTGTTTGAGGCTACTGCAACATGAATGGCTAGGACATCCGCCTCCAGGCTGAGCATGAGAGACCAAATGCAAAGAGCTTCCTTTAACAGAGGAAAGGAGTGTGTTCCACCATGTCTGTTGAGATTGTACATGGTTGTGGTATTGTCCGTCTGAACCTGGACCACTTGACCCCAAACAAACAGAGTGAAGGCGGTCAGGGCTAGCTACACAATTCGGAGCTCCAGCAGGTTGATGTGGCATCAGGACTCCTGAGGGGACTAGAGTCCGTGGGCTCTGTGCTCCCTCAGATAGGCACCCCAACCCATCAGAGAGACATCGGTCATCAGGATGATAGCCGGCTCGGGGTGGACGAACAGGATTCCCTCTCACAGATGAGCTGAGACGAGACACCACTACAGGCCGTCCCACATCTCCTGGGTCACAGAGACTGGCTGGTCTAGATGACCTAAGCGCTGAGACCACCGGCGGGCCAGCCCCCACTGCAGGGGGCGCATATGCCAGTGGGCCCAATAGACCACACTGGTGCAAGCCTCCATGAGACCCAGAAGGTGCAGGTAGTCCAGGGCAGGGCGCAGTTGCACAACCAGAAATGATTGGGCAAAGAAGGAATGGACCTCGGCCCTGTCCGCCGGGAGCTGGGCTCTGGCTCAGAGAGTTGAGCTCCACCCGATCAACTGAATCACCCACAAGGGCATAAGTTGAGAGTAAGCCTGGAGGGCTAGATCTCTGGACCGCTCCACCTCCAACCTGGAGGAACCTGCTATCAGTCAGTCGTCCAGGTAAGGGTAGACCTGGACCCCTCGGTGCCGCAGGAATGCTGCCACCACTGCGATGCATTTGGTGAAGACCCTGAGAGCTGATGAGAGGCCGAAGGGCATGGCCCGGAACTCATAGAGGGTTCCCTCTGCCCGAAAACAGAGGAACCGCTGATGAGACAGACGGATTGAGATGTGAAAGAATGCATCCTGGAGGTCCAGGGAGCAGAACCACATGCCCTGCACCAGGAATGGTATTATCTGAGCCAAGGTTACCATCCAAAAGGTGCACAGCCTTAGGAACTTGTTCAGGTCGTACAGATCGAGAATGGGGCACCAGCCCCCTGTCTGTTTTGGAACCAGGAAGTACCTGGAAAAAAACCCTGAGCACGGAGGAGGATCTGCAACCTTGCTGACTATCCCCTTGTGAAGGAGCTGGTTGATGTCGTCTCTGAGAGCAGACTGGGAGGCTGTGGACCAGGTAGCCCCTCACGGGGCACAGGCTCAAAAGGAAGGGACCTGCTTGAAATCCAGAGGCAGGCCCCTGCCGACCACTTTCAGCACCCAGCGGGCTGTGGTGATAGCGGACCAGGCAGAAAGGAAGTGGCTGAGCCAGCCCTCCGCAGGGGGACCGAGGTGAGATGAGGTTGGGGGCAGCATCCCGTAACCCATCACTGTGCAGGCTTGGAGGAGGAGGGACCGGCCCTTCTCACTGGGCTTCCTAACCGAGGAAGCGATGGACTTGGCTCTAGGGCGCCAAGTTTGAGCCTGCTGGTCATGCTGCTGGGCAGGTCTTGCTGCAGGAGCTGAGGGACGAAAGGGCTTACACTACTGATGGTGGTCTTTGTCCTTCTGTGCAGATGTGACCGAATCTAGGGTGGCACTGGATTTTTCAATGTGCTGGAGGTGGCCCTCCACACCAGGCCCGAACAGGTCAGTGCCCAGAAAGGTAACATCTGCAAGCTTGTGCTAGGTGTCTGCCATGAAGGTCAAGATCTGCAACCAAGCCCTGCGGTGTATAGCCACTACCGAACAGGCACAAGAGTCTCCAATGTCCAGAGCCGTCTGGAGCTGCTGCTTTGCTACTGCCCTTCCTTGATCCCAGACCTGCTTGACCGTGGTCTGGAGGTCGGCCAGGAGATGAGGGAACACCCCATCCAGGGAGCCCAACAGGGTATGAGAAGTGTGCCATCATAACAGCTGAGCTGGCTTGGCGAAGGCCCAAAAAGGCGGTAGTGTACACCTTTCTCCATGAGTAGTCCAATTTCTTGGACTCCACGTCCCTCGTGTTGCCCAAGTACCTGAAGACAGAATCTACCACCAACCCTTCGGACGAGAGGTGCTCCAAGAAGCCGGAGAGAAAGCCAGTAGAGACCGCGTACTTGCAGGCCATCCTGGCAGATAGCACTGAGAAGGAGGCTGGGCGCTGCCAGAGTTCTACTGCCGGGCCCACAATGGCCTCAGCTACGGGGAAGGCCTCCGTAGGGGAGTCCCCCTTGTCCAAAATCTCCGTAAGGGGATATCTGGCTGATTTTTACACAGGTTTGAGCGGCATCCCGGTGGACTCAGAGATAAGCCAAAGAATACAGAGGAACGAGGTGGAGCTCTCGTCAACAGAAAGACCCCCCCCCCCCGAGGATTCCAGGTTGACTGGATGGGAATGCAATGAGGAGTCATTGGACTCTGAAGAGTCTGTGTACAGCTGGTGACCGCCTGTGCCACTCTCCACTCGTTGAGGGTGATCAGGGATAAGAGTGACTGACAACCGATGGGGCAAACCTTAAGCCGACTGAGAATCCTTGGTCAGTGCCCAGTTCTTCAGCTGGGGAAGCAGTGGTTCTACCACAATGGGTGGACAGACGGTTTTGGCAGAGTCTTCGGTGCCAGGACCGGGTCCTCGACCGGGGAACCAGCGGCAAGAGTCGGCTTTGGCCAATCAGGCGATAGCCACTTAAGTGCCGGTGTGGAAGCCGGCGTCAGCTTGCTGCCAACCAAAAGGAGTTGTTGCCACATTAGATCCTCATAGCACCAACACAACTTGCAGCAGAGCCTCTCCTCAGCAAAGGAGGATGAGGAAGAAGAACGGCTGTACCCTTTCCACGATGTCGGGACTGAGACCACCGACATTGGCGGGATTTCTCCGAAACAGAGGAGGACCGAGACCATCGGCGGTGCCGCCGGTGGGCCGAGGAAGGAGCGGGGGAAACTCGCTGCCCCTCCGGTTCAGGGTCCTGGGCTGGGGACTTCGGCTCAATGGTCTGAGGCAAGTCCTCGGATGGCACCGAAGTATCGCTGTTTGAGAAAGAGAGTTGTTGACCACCTCTGTCGACAACCTGTCAGTGGGCTCGAGAAAAATCTCGGCCATGTCAACAGGCATCTCTGCCGGTTGGTCTGACGGGGACACCATGAAACCAGCGGCCCGGGCTGCAACACTGACCGAAATCGAAAGCCAACGGTCCAGAGAATGAGGTCTCTCCCGCTCCCAAGAGCGTCGACAGTGGGTCTTACCTTTTTTTGGATCCTTCTTCTGGGACTGAGGGGTATGAGACCCAGAAGGACCCTCCCCTTTAGTTGACAGGGACTGGCACAGCTCCTGAAAGGAAGCTGTGTAGGAAGAGCCCAGCGGAATAAAGGCCAAAGCCAAAGAGGAGCTCGCCGCAGTCAAGGCTGCCTCCTCCTCCTCGAGGGACGTGAGCTGTTCAGGCTATTCTAGTAGTTCTGCAGAGCCCACCGCCGCGGACACCACCAAACGGGCCTTCTTCGATTTGACCGGCGGGTACCATTTCTCTGGTCGACCCTGCTAGAGTTGGGCAGCGTGGTCTTCGAGCACCAATGGAGAAAAGGAGAGACACATCTTGCAAGCCTGCGGATCGTACTCATGCCAGAGACAATAAATGCACGAGGTGCGGGGGTCAGTGTGCGACATCTTCTGCCCACAGGGGCACCAGAGAATCCCGGGGACAAGGGTGAAGACTGAACTCGAACGAGTTTCAAAGTAGGTTTAGGAAAGAAATCCAAAGTTTTTTGAGCCAGGGCCTGCAAAACACGAGAGCGCTAAGGAGGCAACCTGATGCTTCCAAGCAGTAAGAGAGATCTGGCGTCATGGAGCGGAGCCGAAAGTTTCACCACCCAGGTGGGTGGGAGGAACCAGCTTGAAGACTTTCCGGACCATCTTAAAGTGGCAAGGTACCTGCCAGACAGTGTGGAGAGAACAACATATCCACGCCCCTAGAATAGGTGGTTTTCTAACAATTTGAAGATTTTCATTAGGCAGAAAAATGACGCCTGGAAAGCTTACAAGCAGTCTCCCACCTTAGCTTTATTGCAGGCACATAGATCTTCTCAGAATTTGGCTAGTAATAAAATAAAACAGGCTAAAACTGATTTTTTTCTACATAGATTAGAGGCAGTATCTTCTGACTCTTAGGAGTTTTTTGGGATACTGTAAATTCCCTTGTGTCTCCTAAAGAAAGGGTGATTGATTATTTTCTTAATTCTTCAGGTGGTATGGTAACTGATGCATTTAAGATGGCTAATTTGTTAAATGAAAAGTCTGCAGATGTCTCTGGATTTGTTTCTGATGTTCTGATGATAGTTTAGGAAGAAGTGATACAATGGCTGAGAATGCGAATGCCTCTGATTTAGCTGACATTTTACCCAAGTTTTGTTTCAGTAGCGTAACTGCAACTGAGGTGTTGAAACTCTTATGTCAACTGCCTGATAAGTTTGGTAATTGTGGTGGTGGACTGGATGCAAGGTTTGTAAAGATGGTTGCACCTTTTATCGCTGATCCTCTCTGTTTATTATTTAACCTACGTTCCCCTACAGCATGGAAGGCCGCAAGTGTGGTGCCTATCCCTAAAAAGGCCAATGCTGTCTCTGCAGAAGACTACAGTCCTATATCTATATTAAATCCATTAAGTAAGATCTTAGAAAAGTCGGTGGTAAAACAGCTTACAAACTTTTTGGAGTCTGGTGTTGTCCTGTGCACTGAACAGCTTGGTTTCAGAGATGGAAGGGTGGACGAGCACGACTTTGGTCAGGTTCACGAACACCGTCCTCCAAGGAGGTGATAGAGATCTCTCTAAGGGGCAGAGTTCGTGGACCTGACCTGGGCTTTTGATTTAATAAATCATAATTTGCTTTGTCAAAAGTTGATAGGTCTGGGTATTTCAGATGCGGTTGTGAGTTTTCTTAAGAGTTTCCTGGAAGGAAGGTCTCAACAAGTTTCTATAGGTTCTGTTTTATTTATTTATTTATTTATTTAAACGGCAGTTTGGAAAACCTTTGAGCCATAGGCTCATTTACAAAGGTACCTTGTCACAGTAAGACAAACCAAAATACACAGTATAGCAGTACAACACGTAAGTATAACAGTAAAATTAAGACATAGATACAAACAAGCTGGTACAGGTAGGATGGATGCAAACAATACCAGAGTTATGTCGTCTTAGCAGCTTAGTAATAAGCTTTGTCATAAGTATTGAGTACGGCTTTGACTAGTGGCAGTTACAGCATCGGATGTTAATAAGGTGGTTACGTAAGGAAGTTTTGAAAGCACGATATAGTTGAGCCTGGAGATGGAGGGGGCAGTGTGTTGAACCAGGAGGGGCCTAAAGCTGAAGGCTCTTTGGCCGTGAGGTCCTAGCTCTAGGGATAACAAGAGAGTTTTCCCAGAGGTCAGAGTATGAACTAGTGGGACAGAGCGCGATGGTGGTGGTCAATCCTGGTGGGGAAAGCCCAAGGAGGGTCTTTTTGTAAGGGTACAGGTAAGATATTTGAGGCGCCCTCGAGATCAAGAACCAGCGCTTTAGCATACAGTAGACAGGTGTGTGTCATCCCAGGTGCTCCAGTAATTAACCTGCAGGCCTTATTCAGAGTAGTGCGAATTTTATGGAGTGCGGTCTGATCAGCAGCACCATACACGGCAGTCCATAGTCCACTAGGGACAGGATAGGAGGTGACTCAGGTCGAAGAGCCTCGGGGAGGCAGTGTTTATACCGATGTAAGATGCCCAATCGGATATTAGTGGCAGTGGCTAGGGCAGCGATGTGACCATGGAAGGAGAGGGAGGGGTCAAAATGGATCCCTAGGTATTTATAGAAGCAAACTTGTTCGAGTGGGAATGAGGACCCAGAGTGAATGAGGAGTTTGAAGTTGCAGGACTTGTTTTGGGGATGAGTGAAGAACATGGTTTTGGTTTTTTTAAGATTTATCACCAATCTATGTTCCTTGAACCAGCCCTCGGCTTCAGTGAAGGACTTCTGCAGCGAGTCCTGGAGGGCAGTAGGTTACGACTTGAGGCAAAGATGACTGCATCATCAGCGTACAATAGAATGTTCCCCGAGCAAGAGCGTGGAAGGGTGTTAAGGTAAAGGGAGAATAGTAAGGGGCCCAGAATGGAGCCCTGGGGAACCCCAGAAAAGATGGGACAGATGTCTGAGTAGGTCCATTAATTTTACGCTGTGAGCGGTCAGACAGATAACTGGTGCACCAGGAGATAGGCCCAGCAGCAAAACCAGAGAGACTAAGGCATCAAGAAGGAGGGTGGGAGACAGTGTCGAAAGCTTTCGAGAGGTCAATGAAGAAGACAGCACCAGCCAGAGAACCAGTGTCTAAGGAGGAGGGAGAAAGTTGGAGAACTCTAGGAGGGCTGTGTTGGTACTGTGGCCCGCCTCGAAGCCATGCTGCTCAGGGACAAAGGACATTGTAGGTGAAGAGGTAGTCAGAGATTTGAGAGGCCACCACTTTTCCAAGGCCTTGGAGAGAGGAGAGAGAATGGAGATCGGTCGATAGTTTCCAGCCACAGTCCTATCACCACCTTTAAAGATAGGGTGACAGTGGCGACTTTCCAGGCAGTTGGAACCTTCCCAGGCAAAGAGAGTGGTTGATGAGGCATGTGATCGGGTAAGGACTGTGTCTAAGACCAGCCGTGGGATACACGGATCCAGGGTGTCACTGCCTGTACTATTACTCTGAGGGCAGTGACAAGGTGCGCCTAAGTTCTTAGGCAGAAACACAGCGGAGGAGAAAATAAGGCGAGAAAGATTTACGGCAGGTGCTGGGGAGGAGGTCAAAAATTTGTAGGGAGGATAGGGCTAAGGTCAGTGAATGAGGTGTTGAGGTGGTTGGCTATGAGGGCTGGGTCTAAGGAGATCACACCATTAATGTTGATCTGGGTGGGTGGGGGGTGTGCACTCCCATTTAACTGTTTAATGTTATCCCAGAAGGTTCTGGGATTCCCCATGAGGCAGTGAGTGAGGACCGATAGTGCTCAGACTTGGCCTTTCTGATGGCCTGAGTGCACTTGTTTTGAGGCGGCAGCATAAAACCGCCTGTCATTGGGCTGGCCAGTCTCAATAATGGCACGGTGCCATAGGTTGTCCCTATGTTTGAGCTGGTGGATCAAAGCTGGGTAACCTAGGGGCATTCTTCCTTTTAGAACGGCGGGTCAACACTGGGGCAAAGATATCACAGGCATTATTAAAAGTTTGGGTAAAGAAGGAGAGAGCTGTGTCGATGTCAGGAGTTGCCTGTATAGGAGACCATTCAATTTGGGACAGAAGTTCCTTAAGTTTTATCAGTCCACCAGGTATTAGACGCCGCCAGCATGTGGACTGTGCTATGGGTTTGGGGACTGAGGTTGACCAGTGGAACAGAATGGGGGAGTGATCGCTGAGAGAGTCTGGGAGGACTTGTACATTGAGGATCCGATTAGGGCGTTGGTGAGTACCACATCAAGCAGGGTACTGGAGCCTCTTGGGGTTAGTCCTGGTAGGGTGGGTAACTAGTTGCGTTAGGTCTATTGCAGAAAAGGAGTCTCGGGTAGAGGAGGAGGAGGAGGGGCTGAGCCAGTTGACATTTAAGTCACCCGCCAGAATTTGATCAGCGGAAGGAGGTAGAGAGGTAAGGTATTCTGTAAGAGAGGCAATGGCCTGCAGTAGTCAGATAAAGGGGTCCCTTTAAAGGGTCAGGGGTTAGTTTCAGCGTGAGCGCCTGGGCCCTGGAGTCAAGGATGGGAGGGGCAGGGCTAGTATGGGGAGAGATTCTTGACATAATAGCGGAGTCACGCCTGCCTCCCCAACACGGTCGGACCGGAAAAGGTGAAACCAGGAAGGAGACTAGGGAGTCAGGGAGGATTTTGACAGCCAAGTCTCAACCAGGGTGATGACATCAGGGTTAATTGATGTGACCAGGCATTGTAGTGAGTCAAACTTTTAGGAGGCTACAGATATTCATGGAGACCATGCATAGGCCTGTGGTGCGAGTTGGGGAGCTCTTGGGAACCGGCCAGGGTTTGATGAATGTTCCTGACAGGAGTAGTAGCATGACTCACCCTGGCTGGGAGATGGTGAGAGGTCTTCCTCGATTGACATGAGAGGGAGGGAGGGAGGCTAAGGGGCAGGGGTGGGCAGGGAGGTACAGGAGGGAAAGCAAGAATAAGAAGACACCCAGATGTGCCTGAGGTGAAGAGAAAGCTAGGGGAGGGCAGGGGGGACAGGGACACACAGAGGTCCCAAGGGGCAGGAGAGGAGGTTCAGGAGCAAGGGGAGGGAGGGGTGCCAGGGCACAGTGTGGACTAGCAGATGGGTAAGTGGGTAAGTGCACTGCTAGTGGGGATAGGCACAGGCAGAGCGTGAGGCAGGGCCGTGATATCACCGGATGTGATGTCACGGGGTGGATCCTTAAATTGACAGCTGCCCCTGGATGGGAGGGTGGTTGGGGCCGTCGGGCTAGCACCCCTCTGCAGGCGTCCAGACGAAGAGAAGAGGCTCTCTTTACCTCGAAAGTTATCAGGCTGGAGATTTGGCTTCCTCAGCTACTCAGGTGAGCTGCTTGTGCTTCAGTTGCTTGATTGTCCCGAGTGCCTAGCTTGGGGGAGCTGCCTATGTTGTGGAGAAAACAAAGCCTCTCATTACTATGCAGCGGGAGAATATGTTGTGACTTACACAAAGGAGCTCCACTCTAAGCAAACAGGGCTATTCCAAAATGAGGTCACACTAGGACCCAGCTAACCTAATGCCTTCAGTAACAAGCACAATTAGCTCAATACCACCATATTAAACAAGTCTGATTTATATTAGCTTCTTGGTATATCTGGCTTTAAGATGAAATCAGCAATTAGCTCCAAATACCACCATATTAAACATTTTGTCTGATTCATGATCAGTTTTTTTGTGGAGTACCACAGGGGTCCATACTTGGACCTCTGTTGTTCTCCTTATTTATAAATCAAGATCTTTCTTTGAGAGGGTTCCTGCAGTAGGTCAGTACTTGTAGGACTAGCGCCACCTGGTGTCCAGATCACACTCAAACTTCTTCAGCAATGCCTGGCAGGGGACGGCCCACCAGTCATGTGACAACATCAGCGTGACCCTATATAGTGAGCGGTCTCCAAGCCCGCCCTCCAGTTCTTTTCTGACGTCGTCTCGTGCAAGTTACGTCGTGGTAAACTTTCACAGTGATCACCATCAGTTTTGTGCCTTTCTTTCAGTCTTTTTCTGAGTTTCTTCCCGTTTTCTATGTCTTCTCCACCACAGAAGAAGAAGTGTGAGGTTTGCGGAACCTAGATACCTCACAAAGACGGTCACCATAAGTGTGTCATCTGCTTAGGTCCAGACCACCCCACCACGACCTGCCCAGACTGCCAGCCCTTCAACCAGGCCACCCGCAAATGGAGGCAGAAGGCTCTGGAGGCCCACTTATTGAAGTCGTGGTTGGTCTTGCTCAAAAACAAATGGAGTGACTCCAGGATTCCGCTTCTTCTTCTCCTGACAAGAAACAACACAAAAAAGAGAAGCATCGGGAGCGGGAGCACCCAGAAGACGGTTCCCAGGCTGAAGCCAGCAGGCCTTCAACAAGCAAGGCCTCTCCCCCGCCGCCTCCAGTGAAGAATGTCCAGGCTGTGTCCGTGGATGCTGTCAGACAGTCCAAGACACTGCTCCCTATTTCTGCGGGTAAGTCGGTCACCCTGCTTCCACCGCTAAGTCGGTCCCCGGCTCCTCTGGAGACCGCTCGGCTGCTGATAAGACAACTCCTCATTCCTCAGAGTCTTGCCCAGCCATAGCCGATAAGTCGGCAGGGGGTTCTGCCCCCTCCCACCCGGCTCCCACGTCTGATAAGTCGGCCGCCTCTGGCACCTGCCCAGACACGACTCTCCTGTTGGGGACTTCAGTCGTCTCACCCGATGCCCAGTTTCACCCAGGAAAGACGGCCACTCTACCCCCTTCTCCCCCCTCCTGTGGCCCAGGCTTTGCTTCCAGCTACAGTGGGGGGAGAAGCGAGTGCAGGTCATCTGGACGTTGAGCACATGTCAGGTTCCAACCCCCTCTCACTCATTCAGGTCTCAGGGAAGGAGATCATTCCGCCACCATTAGGTCTGACAATGGAGGCCCCACAGTCCCTTCCAGGAGGACCATTTCAGCTCTAGCTAAAGCTCTGACGCCAGATTCAACTCATCCACAAGGGCATGTTCCTACGCCAGACCCTCTGACAACTATCTCTTTGCCTTCTACGGAACCTTCACATCTGCACCCGCCACTAGCTTCCATGGCAGATCAGGTTCCCACATTGGATCCTCTCGTCTGGTTACGGCTGGATCTGTTCCGACACGAACTGCTTCGAACCGATTCAAGTATCTGTGGTCCGACATCAGCTATCTAGTCTGTCCTGCCTTTGATTTATACTCACGGCAGGTGTTTCTTGGGCTCCCCAACGCTGGCCCTCTGACATTGGGACTTTTCTCGAGACCCCTCTCTGCCCCGCAGTACCCCTCGGGGTACTCTGTGGACCATCTCCCAGCAGGTCCACCCCCAGACTGGCACTCTGCGGGACATTTCTACCCAGGATACCCCCCGTATTCAGGTTATTCCTTTCCAGGATACCATGGGTACCATTACCCACCTGCCCATGCTGTCCTCCTCATCCACCCCCTCCAACATCTCAGCCGGATTTCAGGACTCTCATTCAGTCCTGGTGGAGGGAGGTGTGGACGGATTTGGTCATGGACCTGGAGAGTTGATTCACAGCACCTCATTCTCCTTCCAGGTCCCTGTTCCCTGTAAGCTCAGTTCTGTTACAGTTCACATTTTGGGGACCACCCCCGGGATATTACCCTTCCAGACTTGGGTACACCAGAAGGCAATCTGGATTCAGGGGAGGACTCTTCAGAGCAGTCGTTGAACCAAGAATCCTGGGAAGACCTCTCAGAAATCCCCTCCAGAGGATCCTTCCTTTTCGGATCTCTTGAGGTCCATATGAGAATTCTATAAATGGGAGTCCGAGGAATAGGATTCTTTGTGGCTAAGACTCGCTGAGCACCTCGATTTCGAGTCTCTTTCCCAGATTCCTGTTCCTCCATTGATCAGACCTCAAGAAGACCTCACCACTACAATCTGGCAACTGTCTCATTCTATCCCGGCCATGCCAAAAGAGCGGAAAGGACTTACCGGGTGCCTGTGGGTGTTCCTTTCCTGAGTACGCACCCAAAGGCAGACTCCATTGTTATCTCTGTGGCTCATGATCGCTCTATGGCCCCTAAGCACAAGAGCACTTCTCCTCCAGATAAGGAGTCCAGGCAGATTGACCAGTACAGGAAAAAGGTCTACTCTTTGGCTACATGCCTGTTACGTTCCCTCAACTATGTAGCCCACATGGTGTCTCACCAGAAAGCCACTATAGCCAAGCTCGAGGCCCATATCCAGTCCATGGAGCCTTTGGACCTCAAGGAGGAGCTCGTCAAGGACATTCGCCTGTCCAAAATTTCCTGCATGCATGCTCTTCGAGCCACTTACGACTCAGCTGATGCAGTGGTCCGTACCTTGGCAACTGCAGTCTCCTTTTGGTGGCACGCTTGGCTTTGCATCTCTGGCCTCGCCAACGAGGTCCAAACAGCGATCCATGATGCCCCCTTCAGGGGCTCAGTGCTTTTCAGTGGCGACACCAAGGATATTATTATGGACCTTCAGGACCAGTGTCAGGCTCTTAGATCCATAAGGTCCATGTACCATTCGGGCGAGCAGGGTCAGCAGCCTTTTTGATAAAGGACCTGAAGGCAGCGCAAACAAGCCCAGAACCACTGTCAGGGCAAACGTAAGGCCACGGGAACCTTCTCTTCCCCTCCTGCCCCCAAAAATCAGAGACGCTCAGAAGACCCTCTCCCTGCCCGTCCAGCCACCTCCTGACTCCCTCGCCCCACCCCCTGCTCAGCCCCAGTGCAAGGAGCCCATGGGGAGAAGGTTTGCCCACCATGCACAGGAGTGGCAGAGCATCACCTCCAAAGCTTGGGTCCTGCAGCTAGTACGGCAAAAACACACCCTGGAGTTTCTGGAATCCCCTCTGGAGTCTCCACCGTGAAGGTCAGCTTGCTCTCCAAACCAAACCATTCTTGTAAGGGAGGATATACAGGCTCTTTTGTTAAAAGAAGCAATAGAACCGGTCCCTCTTCGTCACAGAGAGTGGAGGTTTTACTCCCACTTTTTTCTGGTTCAAAAAAAGATGGGCAACCAGTGACCCATACTTAACCTCAGCAGACAATCTGTTCACGGAGTACAAGAAATTCAACATGTTGACCCTCCAGATCCTCCTGCCTCTTCTTCAGGAGACTCATTGGTTGTGTGCTCTGGAGTTGCAGGATGCCTATCTGCATATCCCGATTTTTCTCAGACACCGCCGCTTCCTGCATTTTGTTTTCCAATGGGACCACTTCCAATTTCAGGCCCTCCCCTTGGGTCTCTTCTCGGCACCCCGGGTTTTTACCAAGTGCCTAGCGGTGGTGGCTGCGGCCCTGCGATGCCAAGGCATTGCAGTTTTCCCCTACCTGAACGACTGGCTGATTTCAGTTCTGTCCAGGGACTCTCTTTCGGAGGCCCTTTCAGTTACTCTGGATTTGTTTTCCAAGTTGGGGATTACAGTCAATGTCCCCGACCCTCTCTGATTCCTTTTCAGAGACTGCAGTTCATTGGAGCAGTATTGGATATAGTCCAGGGCAGAACTTTCCTGCCCTCCGACAGGATGGAAACTCCAGTCAAACAGGCCACGTCGGGAGCCTCTTCCAAATTTCTCCCAGCCAGGGAGGTTCTCTGTCTCCTGCGTTTGATGGCGGCCTCCATCTCCATGTTTTCCCTAGCAAGGCTCCACATGAGGGTCACTCAGTGGTCCTTACGGGTTCAGTGGGATCAGCTTCTACATGATCTGGACCATCCAGTCCTGATTTCCTCCTCTCTTCAGAAGGATTTACAATGGTGGAGGGATCCCTCGAACCTGACTTTGGGTCTCCCATTTCGGGGCCCAGCTCCCCTTGGCACGCTAACTACAGATGCCTCCAATCTGGGTTGGGGGGCTCATATGGGGGACCACCAAGCTCAGGGACTCTGGTCCCACTTCGAGACGTCCTTGCACATCAATGTTCTGGAGATGAGAACGGTCCTGTATGCACTTCAAGTGGTCCAGTCTGTTCTCCCAAGGAGATTACTGCTAGTCCAGATGGACAACATGTCGGTAGTCTGGTACGTCAACAAGCAGGGAGACACTCGATCATACCCCCCCTCTGCAGGAAGGCAATGAGAGTGTGGAACTGGGCAGTCCAGCACAATCTGTCTCTCACAGCAGTGCACATTCCAGGAGTACAAAATGTCCTAGTGGACAGCCTCAGAAGATCCTTCACCCTCGAGCATGAATGGGAACTAAATCAGGAAGTGGCAGAGTCACTATTTCAGAGATAGGGTGACCGGAACGTGATCTTTTCACCTCCCCATCCAACGCAGAACTTCACAGTTTTTGCTCGCTCGTTCCAGGGCACAGTGCTTTCTGGTATGACATGTTGTCTCTCTCTTGGACAGGGAGATTCTTGTACACCCCCCCCCCCCGTTTCCCATTCTGCAGGGGGTACTCATCGAACTTCAGGCTGAAAGAGCCCAAATGATCATAAAAGCTCCTCTCTGGCCGAGGCAATTTTGGTTCCCACTCCTACAGCAACTAGTGAGAGAATCCTTGGTTCCGCTTCCATTGATGCACAACCTCCTCACTCAGAACCGGGGCCGGCTTGTGCATCTGGAGCTCAGGACCCTACATCTGCATGCGTGGCTCCTGCAGACATAGTGAAGTCTCATTTTGGGATTTCCACTACAGTAGCATAGGTGCTGGTGGAGGCTAGGAAACCCTCCACCGGATCCACTTATTCCATGAAGTGGAAGCGTTTCTCTATCTGGGCGACTTCCAAGAGTTGGGACCTCTTTTCTTTTTCAGCCCCACATATCATGGAATTCTGCTTCATCTTTCTGATTCCGAGTTATCCTATTCCTCTCTCAAAGTACATTTGTCTGCTATTTCAGCGTATCACGTGCTTGTGGATGGTAAGCCCATGGCCCAGTTGGAGATTTCCAAAACTTTCCTGAAAGGGATTCTCCATCGGACACCCCCAGCCACAGCCCTACTCCACCATGGGATTTGAATTTTGTGTTGGAGAAACTCACTCTCCCTCCTTTTGAACCAGCGATGAGCTGTGACTTGCGCTATCTGTCTTGGAAAGCGCTATTTTTAGTTGCTGTTACTTCTGCTCAAAGAATTTCTGAGCTTCAGGCCCTGGTGTTTAAGGAGCCCTATTTGATTTTCACAAGGACTAGTCGGTCCTCAGAACAAATCCCAAGTTCTTACCCAATGTGGTATCGGAGTTCGTGCTGAATCAGACAGTGGAACTACCAGTATATTATCCAGCTCCTGAGAATAGAGGAGGCTCTTTTGCATACCCTGGATGTGCACCGAATCCTAAGGTGCTATACTCATCGGACTAAGGATTTCCATAAGGATGACCAGCTCTTCTTGTCTTTTGCCCACAGATCTCTGGGGAAGGCCATCTCCAAACAGTGCCTGTCAAAGTGGTTAGCTAACTGCATCTGCTTCTGTTATCAGAAGCACAACAAACCTCTGCCAGGGCTTGTTAAAGGTCATTCGACTAGAGGCATGGCTGCATCTGCGGCTTTTCTCCGGAATGTTTCTGCAGCGGAGATCTGTGCAGCAGCAACTTGGAGTTCGGTCCATACTTTTACCAAGCACTACAGTCTGGACACTGCTTCTAGGCGGAGGGCCGGGTTTGGCCTCGCCGTTCTGCAGGGCCTTCTGTCCTAGGCCGGTCCCATGCTGTTTTTTCTGTTTCTCCTCCTCCCATGTTTCTCTCTGTCTCTCTTCTGATGGACTGCTTGGGATTCAGTCCTCAAATAATGACCTATTGCATGAACTCTCTCGAAGTAAGATAGTACAGTTACATAAGAACTTACTGTAACAGTATATCTTCGAGAGAGGTTCCTGCATTAGGTCATATTTTTCCCTCCCTCCTTTCCCCAAATTTCTGTTGGGACTCCAGAATCTGTTTCCTTCTCCTGTCCTTCTTTCGGGGACTCCAGCAGGGAAAAACTGGAGGCGGCGTGGGGACACCAATATGCACATGCTGACATCGTCACATGACATCGGGTGGGCGGTCCCCGCCAGGCATTGCTGGAAACATTCGCCGTGCGGTCCAGATGCCAGGTGGCTCTAGTCCTACAAGTAATGACCTACTGCAGGAACCTCTCTCGAAGATCTATTGTTACGGTAAGTTCTTATGTAACTGTACTTTCCTTCTATTTTTACCAGTAGTAGTTGCCTTCCTTACGCTGATGATTTAATTTTGTACAATCAGGGTCAGACAATTAAACAGATTAATGAAGGGTTACAGTGTGATTTTGAGATGCTTTGTTCTTGGTTGCCTTCTAATCAAATGGTTTTGAACGTAAAGAAGACTAAGTCCATGGTCTTCGGAAGTCCTCCTCAGTTAAAGGAGAACCCAAGCTTGCAGATTTATGATAGTTCTGGTGGTTTACTTGAACAGGTAAAAGAGTTTAAATACTTGGGAGTCCTTCTTGATCCCTGCTTAGTTTTTTCTTCGCAGGTCAAGGTGGTAAGTAAGACAATAAATTGTAAGTTGGGGTTGTTATATAAATTCAAGGCCTTTTTGTCTTACAAGTCTCAAAAGTCCATTGCAATTGGTACTTTATTGCCACACCTTGACTATGTTTCTCCCTTGTATAATTTGGGAGTAAGGGAGGTTTGGGTTTTGAGTGTGGCATATCATAATATTTGTTGCTTTGTTCTTGGTGTCCCAGTACTAATACATCATTGTGTTTTGTACTCTTCCTTGGGAGGCCTAAGCAGGGCGACCCCAAAATCCTGGACAACTACCGTCCCATAGCTATCCTCTCTGCTGTCAGCAAGCTCCTGGAAAAGGTGGTCGCCAAACAAATCTCGGAGTATATCCACTCCCATGGTCTGCTGACCCCGGCCCAACACGGCTTTCGTAAAGGGCACAGCACTTCCACGCTCTCATCTCAGTCTCTTCCAGCATCAGAGCTGCTATGGATCAGGAAAACTCTCAGGTGTGGTATCTATTGACTTATCCAAGGCGTTCGACCTCGTTGACCACGACCTGCTTGCCCTGCAGATGAGGTCCTTTGGTTTGTCCCCCACTGCCCTAAACTGGGTCTCTGACTACCTATATGGCAGAAAACAACTAACTAAATTCAATAAAGTCCTCTCTGCCCCCCGGCCTGTCACCTCTGGTGTCCCTCAGGGCTCCGTGCTAGGTCCCCTACTCTTTTCCCTGTTCATCAACAATCTCCCTGATGTGGCCTCCAGCTGCCGTGTCATCATGTATGCGGATGACCTAGTTCTCCTGGCCCACTCCTGTGATACAGCCACACTAAACCGTCACTTATCTGAAGACCTCTGGAACATCCAGGCATGGCTCTCCAACCATAAATTGGTCCTAAATCAAAACAAAACAAAACCCAGGCTATGCTCTTCGGTTCCTCTGCCAAAATACGAGCCTCTTCAACTCCCCTACATATCAACTACGAAGATGGCTCCCCTCTCCCTACCGTGACCTCCCTCAAATATCTTGGAGTGACGCTTGATCCCCAATTGGACCATGGTAGTCATATGCACAATGCATGCAGTGGGTAAACCATAAACTGGGGATGGCCTACAGGGCTGGTACAACTCACTCCAGCGGCTCGCTTAGCTCTTGCCAGGGAGTACTACCTCCCTCAGCTCGGCTCCCTCGTGTTTTGCTCATGCTTCTAAGACCCTCCTAAGCAAGTGGAGCACCGCATAACAACATCTGTCGTTTTGCCCTGGCCGCCCCGCCTCACCCCATCACTCAAGTAGCCTCACGAGAAGCTTGGCTGGCTATCCTGCTCAATCACCTTAACTTTAGTGCTGGGTGCCTCGTGGAGTAAATACTTAGCTCCGGCACCCCTCCGGAACTGGCCTGGTTTCTTGCTCCTGCTGACCTCTCCCCTACCTGCTTAGATCCCAAGGCCCCGGCCTACTAAGTGTACCTACTTCCCGCACCAACATGGGGGACCGGAGTTTTGCTGTCCATGGCCCCAGGCTCTGGAACTCCTTTCCTGAAAGAGTCCGTACTGCCTCCTCTCACAAGAGTTTCCGGACCTCCCTGTGGGATCATCTTAAGGTGGCTTCTCGCTGTGAATGTCCTAAGCCTCCTTAGCCTCCCGGTGTCCACTGGTGCCGGCTTCTTCTCTCCTGCTCTGGCGTCACCACTCTTGCACTATGTCCTCGTCCAAATCCCCCCTCCTTTGCTTGACTGACGCTATGATGTTACTATACTCATAATCCTCACCAGCCCTGTTGGTCATTGAATTTATCTCTAACTTATACCTTGCCCCAGCACTGTATCTGGGTGTACCTTCCACGTAAATGTAAAAACTGTAAAAATTGTCTTTTCTCCTGTTTTTGTACCTGAATGTATTCGTCTGAACCAATTACTGTATCAATGTACCTGTTGTACCCTTTTGTACTCTCCCGGGTCGTTCCTGAAAATAGGCATAAAACTTGTCTAGTGTACTTACCCGGTAAACAAAAACTAAATAAATAAATAAATGGCCATATCCCAAGCGAAAATTTACATATGCTTTGGGTAATTTGATTCATCAGGCCATATATGCAAATAACCTTTCTCCATTATCAGACCTACTTGAATATAGGGACTTCCAAGTAAATTTGAGCTCTAATTCAGGAACTGTTTTAAAAGCAAGTGTTGTTAATAACAACTATGGCTCTCATTCTTTTGTAGCCTCAGCTGCTCGTTTGTGGAATGAGATTTACCTTTGTCTTTAAGATCTATTAGTTCCTTGACTGGGTTCAAGGAAAAGTTTAAATGTTATTTGTTATCTGTCGAAGCATGTAATTGCTTTATATGATTGCTGTTAATTGTTTGTTCTCTTTGTTAAATGTCCCGGTCAGACCTGAAGAAAGCTTTGCCCAGTGTCCTTACCCAGCTGACAAATTTGAAACAAAATAAATAAATAAAAATATCCATGATGGTGGACCTGGCAATGGACCAATAACTTTTAAGAACTTCAAAATCTTCTATCTTGCCTCAGGAATGAAATAATACAAAACGAAAATCAGACATATTGATGTTTTCGTTTGTCCTGACTACTAGCCAAGCTATTTAGATTTCTGTTAACTAGTACTGCTGCTTTAATTATAAACTGTGTAATTTACAACTTAATTTTCATTCATCTTATGCCCCTTAATCGTGTTCCGAATATTTCACTCTCCCCTCTAGCAATCCCTCTTCTTTCTTGCTTTCACAGATTTTGCTTGCAAAAGCGTCAAAAGAGAATAAACTACAAACATATGAACATCCTCCTAACCCACACGTCTGTCCCAGTCCTCTACAGCTCTCCCTCTGGCTGTGCTCTGTCCTTTCCCCTCTGCCAGCAGGATGTTCCCAGTCTTGGACTGGCTTGAGGAGAACGTCTGTGTGCTATAACCAATGACAGAACACTCTGTTGGTGCCAAGAAGACAGTTATGTGGGCCGAAAGGGAAGCATGTGCAATTGCGAGTCATAGCCAAAATCACAAGTTTCACAGTGAACTTGCAGTCGAAATCCCACACCAAACAAGCAACTACAAATGTAAGTGTAAAATTCAAGACAGCAATGTCAGTTTTTTTGAGGATCGAGTAGGTCTTGTGGCAAGAGTGACAAAAACACACCCATGGCAGCTTCTTTCACCTGCAAAGCTTCGATTTTAATCGCTGGTGGCAGTGTGGCAAGCAGGTGTCAGGAACATAGTAACTCTCACTCCCCCTTTTCTCTACACCCTAATCCACGCACCTACCTTGCACCCCTATATCCTCCCTGCCTCCCTATAAGGTCTGCTTTCTTTTCACAGCCATTATCCCTATTTTCATTCCTGCTTAAATCAATTTTTCTTTTTTCTGCAACTTGTTATTAATGGACTTTGTTTTTTGAACTTCAAATTAATATTTGTTTATGGCACAACAGTTTTTCATTATTACACATCAGCATGCCTGTTGTTTTTGCATACCTTCTCATGTATACACTTGAGCACTGCAGGCCTGCTATTTTGACCATGTCTACTGCATTATTATGTTGTATAGAACATTTCCCATGTACCCTCTCCCCAGGACACATCTGTAAATGTGCTGTTTTCAGCACAGCATGTCTTCCTGTAAAAACGTTAGATGAATAACAAACATATGCTGAGCCCAGGTGACCACAATGGAGAGTGTCATTTCCTTTTTAGACACATAAAATTATGCATCCCCAATGCTGTGCATCATAGATAATCAGGCGTAGAATTTAAGAAAAAAAATGGCATTCTTGGTGGAATGCCAGATTCAGAATTTTGGTATCCCGCCTGAAAATCTGGTATTCCACCTAAATTCAATGGGTTTTTATGTTACACGTGTGCATAGAAAATTTTGAATGTCTGCATGTAACTCGGCCATTTTCAGGAGTTTTTTTCACCTAATTTTTAAAATGGACTTTTTAGGACCCAACCTCATGAAGAGTGCCACTGTCATTTCTTTCACTGGTTCCGAAAGGTGATTTTGCAGAGCGATAGTGGCATTCTGCGCCACAGGTGCAAAAACACATTTTGGGCAGGATGTGAAGAATGACAGCTGTACTGTTCATGAGGATGTGTGGAAAATGGCAATGTTGTGAATTTGGAGTGAAAATATTACAAATTGCCGAAGTTACGAGTGTACATAAAAACATTTCAATAACCGCATATTACTCAGGCGTTTTGTTTGGTGTTTTTGCACCAAATTTTCAACATGGGCTTTTTAGGAGCCTATCTCATGAACACCAGCACTGCCGTTTTGTTACTCGGTCCTGAAAGGTGATTCTGCACAGCATCTGCAAAATCACCTTTCGGGACCAAGTAATGAAACAACAGTGCCAGTGGTCATGAGGTGGGGTGCCAAAAAAGCCACGCTGAAAATGTGGAGCAAAAATATTGAAAAATGGCCGAGCTATCAACATAAGTTGAAAACACCATTGACAGCTATTATACAGCATGTACCTTGATTCTTCAGTTTGCGGTTCGGCTTTGAAGAGTGCTGATGTGCCCCGGTTCACAGAAGATGACAGCCGCTGACCTCGGATGGTAAGTATAGGGCAAGGGGGGGGGGTGAGGTGGTGGGTTGCTCAGTGGGAGGGTCGGGATGCGGGAGACGAAGAGGGACAGTTTTCTTTTCTGCAGGAAAAAAAAAGACTGGGCCCATTTTCTTTTTTTATACAGAAAGGGGACTACTGGAACATTTTGGGACACTGGGCGTGGGCTCCCCAGTGTCCCACAGTACTGGGAAGGGGGAGCTAACTCCGACACAGGGATTGGGCCCCCGTCGGAAAAATGTAGAATTTTCGGTGGAGCACCAGGGCTTGAATTTTGGTACTCCAGTATGAAATTTGGTACCCAAAATGTACCAGAATACCGCTAAATTCGAGCCCTGGTAATATATGTAACATCTATGAAAGAATTATTGCTGACTTTAGCTTTAAACACAACCATAATGTGATCTAGCGCTCATACACTACATGCAAAGGCTAAACATGACAAATCACAAACTAAGTGTCCTCCTATTTGGGAGTCATCATCATCCAGTGTCATATAGCTGTTGTCTAAACCCAGCATAGGAGGTCAGCCAGCCAACAGGACAGTTTTCAACTCATTTCTAGCTTGGCTCCCCAAACTACTCAACCTTACACTCCACATTGCACATAAAGTTGACTTTCTTATGCCACAGGCAGAGATCCTGGGCAAACGAAGAAACTTTCATTGGACTAGATTGTGATATAAAAAAACTGTAGCCTGCTGCAGTATTCCTGCTGCCAGTGACCTGGAGAACACCTGGTCAGTCTTTGGCTAGGAGAAGTGGGCAAAAATGAATCCAGATCTCCAATTTCGAAAGCCAGTGCATTTATTGATGATTTAAAATGGGAAAAGAAATCCTGTACTGTGATTTGCAGAATCCAGGCAAGTACTGCTATGTAGCAGAGCAGTGCAAATCTCCCAAAGCAGCACCTTATGAGCTCTAAAACAGGCAGTTCCCCATGCTTCAAATAGGTTTGCAAGGCCAAAATAATAGCCCCGTAAGAAATAAAAAACATTCTTCCTAGTCCACTCAGCACCCATTCCACCCTCCTCCACACTCACCCACACAGCAAGCAAATGATAAAAACACCTGCAGCCCACCCAGCACACATCGCATTCTTCTCCCTATCACCCACAGACTCAAAAATATTTTAAAAACACACTCTTCTCCTTAGCGTACTTTATACCCATACTACCCTCCTACCCCGAAGTCACCCATACAGCCACAAAACAGTAAAAGAAATACAAGAAGACAGCAACCGCCTCAAACTCTAAGCACACCACCTTGTGGGGCTGCCATCTAAAATGCACACATGTCCTATACTGATATTCCAGATGAGGGCACATCGATATGGTACTTGTGTGATATTACCTCACACAACTTGCAAATATTTACTAAGTTATTCAAGTGAAAATTAACAAATGGGCCTATGCCAGATCTGAACACTAGTGCTAATGTACAACTGCCCATTAGTAAAAGCTCCAGCTGAAGTAATGTGTGTACACATAATGCATCTAAAACAGTGCCCATATCAGCTGTTCCAGAACAAAAAAAAATACTCAACATAATAATGAGCTTTCTTCTAAAGGGTGTTATTTGTCAGCCATATAAATATCAGCATCTCAGCACTGAGGTGTTACCTCAGAGACAGAACTTTAATATGTTAAAGTTTAAACACTGCAGTGTGGTCACACTCGCCCTGATATTACAAAACCAGATTTGTAACTAACTAGCAGAAGAAAGCAGTGACCATTCAACTGACCTAGATGTATTAAGAAATGTAAATGCAATAAAAAATGACAAGTTGCAATATAAAAAATTGTTATAACTGTAAAGTTTGAGACTGTTAAAAGTTCAAGCAAGGAAGCTTGAAAACATTTGATCACTGATCTGAAGAACCCTTTTTATGTATGTTAATATGTCCCCCAGAGCCACTCATTGCTATATAAGAGTGGTTTCACGCGCATCAAGGGTGTAGACAGGCATTCTCACTGTACACATTTGTGTACAGTTTTGTTGAGTGCCTGTCACAAACCATAAGCCACTCTGTTAATATTATCATTCTAATCTGTAGTATTTGGGATAGTGTAGGCCACTGAGGAGTGTCCAATACATGTATAACCTCTTTAGAGAGTAGAGGAGTCATCTGACAACAATCTGACTTGTTTTGAAGGGGGTGCCATTTGGAAAGGATGTGTAAATTTTTTAATTGGGGGGTGTAACTGTTGGAGATTGTGTACAAAATGGAAATTTCTGGCTACACTCCTGACGCGCATTCATCTTGAACGAGAACAGCGAAGCTGAAGGCAAGTGAAACCACTCTGATACAGGAACAAGTGTCCATGGGGGACATATTAATATATTATTGATCGAGCGTGATCCAGCACAATCAATAATATAATTTTTCAACTGTTCCCTCAGCGTGCACGTTTCCAGGGCACCTGCACATGAGACGTTCTTCACAGAATAAGAGTGTCTCATTCGTGGAGGAATGCTGCACACCAATTGGGTGGGAGCGCTCCCTCGGTCTATTATGCAGGTTCTAGAAGGAGGTAGGGAGGCTTGGATGACACCATAAATATACTTTCCTTGCTAGAATCCAATTACCTGCTAAACTGATAAGGAAACAATTTGTTTCAAACATACAATACATCTAACCAGAAGCTTAAAAACAGCAGCCAGGATAGATTAGTGGTTAGAGCACAAGACTGTGGGCAAGGAGATCTGGGTTTAAATCCTGTCACAGGCATAACAATTTTAAAAGTTTCCTTTTCCCTCAAATTTCACCAGAGTACTGATCCATAGAGGCAAGGGGCTATAAAAGTAAATTTACATTAAAGGGAGTTATGTTCAGAGAAACACAATTTGTCGGCAGAAAAGGACCACTTCACCCACCCAGTCTGCCCAGATGTTCCCTGCCTAATCTGTCTCTGCAGACTTTGAGTGGTCTCCAGCAAGCCTCCCTATTTCCTGCCTGTTTCCTAATATGTCCCTATATTTATCTCACGGATGCTAGTCCCTCACTCTTTTTGTCTCCACCACTTCTACCGGCAGTCTGTTTCAGGCATCCACCACCCTTTCAATGAAGAAATATTTCCTCCCCCTTCAGCTTAATCGCATGCGCCCTGGCCCTGTGCTCCTTTTCATTAGAAAGACACTTCCCTCCTGCACCCTGCTTGCCCCAGTGAGGTACTTGTAGGACTTTATCACCAAGAAAGAATAGCTTGTGAAGTAAAATATGACCTTACTGCACTGTATTTCTCTACACCTGGTATTTTGCCTTTGCACTCTCATTCATTTATTTTACTTTCTGCACCTTGTCTGTTGTGTTGTTGTTACCCTCTCCCACCAGGGCGTATCTGGAAACAAGCTGTTACCATCTCAGTACGTCTTTCCTGGTAAAAGTTCTCAAAATAAATAAATTCTTACAGCAGCCTTATTCCAGATCAGTTTGTCTGGTAAACTGATCCTGAAGCAGTGGCTATGGGAACCATCTAACTGCAGCTGTACCCATAGCCTTCCCCAAAACTGGCTCTGCAGTGAACGAGGGGCTGCATTTTAATCATAAAGACTGTGTCCTAGATTTGGATTAAATAGAAAACAAAACTGAAAATATACACGGCATACAAGTAAAACATTAGTATTACTGTACTTGTCGCTAAAGAATTTCCAAGTTTCTGCTGTGTTTATAATACTGTTATAAAATTAAGTAAGAATGCACAACATGGTGTGTGTCATGCTGGGATAACGTTACGCCTCAGGTGGTTGGGCACAAGTGCGTCCAACACTCGAGAAGCAACTTTATCCCAGCACGACACACAACCAGGAGAGCATTATTGCGATTATACAACGCTCGTTATTTAATGAAAGAAGAAAATAGAAAAAAAATGTTTTGTTGGGGGTTTTTTTGCCTTTTTTTTGTTTTTTCATTTTTGTTGTGTGGAAGTATGTTTTCAAAAAAAAGCCCATAGTTCCTGTTTTGGCCACTAGATGGTGGTGAGAGTATGTGATGCATTGTGTTTTCCTCGCTGCAGCTTTTCTGCCCTGGGCACACACGTGTGCCTCTGTGTCACACTGGCATAATAGATGCTGGCCTTGGGGTTTTTTGGGGTGTTCTTGCTTTTTATTGCTGTTTAAAATGCAGCAGTTTGTTTTGTAAAGGAAGGGGTGCCCTTGCCGATTGGAGACTAAAGCTACCGCGGCTACTGTGTGAGCCAGGGAGCATGGCCACTGACACGATCTGACAGTGATGCTGCAGCGGCACTGTTGTGAGGGACAAAACTGATTAGAGGTACAGCTTTGTTGTCATTTGAATTTATTTGGTTTTATTCAAAAGCTGTTTTTTTTTTAACTCGTGCAGCTCAATTATTTGTGGGTGAATGAGCGTGGCACTCTTGTGGGCACGTGCTACAACGGCCACAGTTCCGGAACTCCGGGGTACTGAAAAGACACTGTTATAGCTTTGTGTTAGTTTCCTAAGAAGAGTAATGTCTCCTCAGTTTTTTGAATAGGTGGAAGTGAGGCGAGGAGAAGAGAAGGAGAATGACATGCTAACATCATTTGGGGGGGGCTGAAGTGCTTTACAGTGGCAGCTCAGAGCGGCGTCTTGCAGCTGGATCATAAACTTGATGACAGCTTCGGTCTGTGTGTGTGGGGGGAGTGATTTCATGTTCATGTGCTGTGGTCATATGTGTGCCTGAAGTTGATACAGTGATGTTATGTTGGGGTTACGTCACTGACCCAAGCACACACTGACCAGGCAGAGCTCAGGAAGGTATCTTGCCATCGTATAACAGAAAATGCCTTTTTTATCTGTCTGTTTTTGTATTAACTTCAGCCATTTGGATTGTACTATAGCAAGCAACACCTTAATGTCAGTCTCTGAAATATTTAGTGTTTGTTTTTTTTTTTTTAAAAACAATTTACTTACAAAGAATAGTCCAGCTGAGAGCAACACCTCATTTACTCAAGATAGCAGCAACAATAATGAAACTAATTAATTTGAAATTTTAGTTTTTAATGGTTGAAATGTGCTTACCCCCCTCCTTTCAACTGTATAGAGAATGCTACACCTTTCTTACAAGTTTGAATTATATTAGAGACATCAACAGAAGAGCTGGAGCTCTGCATAACCCTATAAAAGTGACTTCTACCATTGTTTCTGGGAAATCATCCTAGATTAGAGGAAGGTCTTAATTGGGGAGTAAAGGAATCTAACTTCAGCTACTCTAGCAGCCTAGCAGTTCAGGTGCTTGATTTCACTTTGGGGATTTCGAGTTCCCATCAAGGTCAGGAACCACCATCCCAGCCAGACGCAGCAGGAGATGTAGAGGGAGTTCCAAGGACACACACTCCTCTCCAGGGTAGGTCTCCTGTGTTCCTTGAAGAATGGCTGCCCTCTGGTAGCTCAGGATGCCAGAAGGAGCCTCCTTAGTGCTGCCTGCATCATGCATGATGGCAGGTGTGACAGCCCACTAGTGGGAGGGTAAGGAGGCACAAACATTAGACCTAACACCCTGCTCAAAGGAGAAGGTGGCGCATGGAACACTCACTCCCCAGCTGCAGTAGAATCAGACTCCTCTCTGGAGAGTGGATGGCAGATAAGCAGGGCAGAAGGTGCGTGAGCATTAGTGTGAAAATAGAAATATCAATAACTATGATGTTTAAACAAAGGTATAGAACTTTTTCCTCAAAGGGGAGGCAGTGTAGCATAGTGGTCAGACAGCAGAGTTGTGAACCTGAAGAACAAGGTTTACATTGCACCAGAACCACTTACTCACTGTGTAAAAATGCAGCCTCCATCTCTAGAATGACCATCTGCTAATCACTGGCTAATGCAAATATTCATGGCTTCTAAAGTGCCATTCAGCTGGCACTCACTTAGCTTTCTAATAGGAAACTGCCCACGATGACTGGACTCTGGAGTCCAAAGGTCAGCACCATATTTATCTTGCATAAATTAAGGTTTCTGAAATTTAAACTTTATCTTTTAGCATGCTGTGAAAAGAATAAAAATAGTGCAATTCAGCAGCAGGGTGTTAAGGGGTCGGATCGAAATGCAATCCTGGAAGGCTGTAAATTTGTTTCACTGCTGCTCTAAAGGACAAAGGACCTTTAGCGCTGTTGGATTTCAAGTATTAAACCCACAAATTCTTTCCAGTCCCTACCTTTTCATTGGCCAGGAACACTATCACATCACCCTGCTCTCCTTTCCGATGTATATCCAATACCATTTGACAGGCAGCTGAGACGCGATCCCGAGACTGGGCATCCCTGTAAATTACTTCCACTGGAAGCAAGCCCTCTTCTGGCTCCACCACTCGAACCAAAGGCACATCACCATAAAACTGGTGCAGTCTTTCTGCCAGGGATGGCGCTGTGATAACCACAATTTTTAGCTCCTGTCTCTGCTTAGGCACATCCTTCAGTAAACCAAGTAAAACATCTGTTGCTACAGTCCGTTCATGAGCCTCGTCTATTACTATAACTCCATATTGATGCAAGAGCGGATCAGACATCATTTCGTTTAGCAGCATTTCATCAGTGCAATACCTACAACAGAGATAAGATACAGTATCACAAGTCTTTCAATAAACTTCCTTACAGGTCCATGTCAGTATTTTAAATTGCCAGATATATGACACAGCTGTTTCAGGGCTGTCTCTATCATGAACTAATATGCTATATAGTTCAAAGTTTATATTGACCACACCGTTTCTTTTTTGTGTACCTCTCAACATTTGTTCACTGAATGTGGGGCACTGACACCCGAACTGTGGGACACCTTATCAAATCATTGCAATCGAAGCTCAGAACACTGTAGGAAAGAACAGTTATGTAAGAATCAAATCAAATCAAAATTTATTTATAAAAGGCACCTTTCCATAGTTCAAGGTGCCTGCACATATTAAAATCACAACAATAAATACATAAACTTACACATGTATATATATACTATATACACACGTATAACTTATAGTATGTATAATATATAAGAACTTACCGTAACACTAGATATTCATTGGGGGTATATCAGTCAGCAGGTCACACATATGGAACTTCACCATCGGTGAAGCAGGATCCACATGGAAGATTTTCCACAGTACTACTGGGACCACCCACATCGACATCATCTGCCAACATCACCAACCATATGAAGATGCAAGTGGCCCTGCGCCCTCCTCAGTTATTTCCCCCAGAGACTACAAAGGTGCAAACCCATGCCATGGGTGACTTGACTGACAAGAGAAAGCGGTGCCCAGGCCCAAATAAAAGGCTGGATACACCACTTAGCAATTTCTGAGAAAGAATCCCATAAAAGAGGGATGGGGAAGGGAAGGTAGACCTGGTGATTGAGATCCCCTCGAAGATCTACTGTTACGATAAGTTCTTACATAGCTGTTCTATCTTCACTGAGATATCTCAGCCATCAGGTCACACATATGGAACAAATCTCAAGCAGTTATAAATGCAACAGAACAGTCTGAGAGGAAGGTCAGCCAAAACTTAGGAGAGGAGGCCATGCAGGACTGCCATGCCAAAACCTGCCCGAGCTCTAGAAGCAAGGTCCAGACTGTAGTGCTTGGTGAAAGTATGGACAGTACTCCAGGTGGCAGCAGCACAAATGTCAGCGGCTGAGACTCCTCTGAAACAGGCCACAGAGGTAGCCATGCCTCTTGTGAAATGGGCTTTCACTACCCCAGCAACTCTTTGCCATACTTGTTGTAGTAGAACACAATATAAAGCACCAACCATTTTGGACAAACATTGTTTAGAAACCTGAATGCCCTCTCTACCGGGGACAATGAAACCAAAAGCTGCTTCGACCTTCTGCGTTCCTTAGTTCAGAGCAGATAATACTTCAAAATTGCACATCTAACATATGGAACAGTGCTTCCTCTGGATTAGCACACTCTGGAAATTAAACTGGTAGGTGGACACACTGGTTCAGGATAAACTCAGACACCACCCTTCCCATAAAACCAGTTCATGCAATTGTTCACAATTGTCCAGGCTGTGTGTGGGTGCTGATGTGCGATATGGTCGTCACTACACATTCAGTCACTTCATTACCAGTCTAGCATTGCATGTAAAGTGCTTTGGGATACACTGTGTATGAAAAGCGCTATATAAATGCTGATTATTCTTCTCCTTCGGAAGAAACTTAGGATTTGTGTGCAAAGACACCATCTTTAAAAAAAAAAAAAACAAGGCTCCTCACACTAGAGAGCCTGAAGCTCGGAAATCCTTTGAGCAGAGGTAATAGCAATCAAAAATAATGCTTTCCAAGACGGACAGCGTAGCTCGCGAGTAACAGCTGGCTCAAACAGAGACAGGGTCAACTTCTGCAAAACAACATTTAAATCCCAAACCGGGACAGGGGAATGGAAAGGAGGTTTCAGATGCAGGATGCCCCTGAGAAAAGTACGGGATACATCCAACTGAACCACTGTGCAGCCGTCCATGGGCTCATGAAAGACAGAGACAGCCAAAAGGTGCACCTTTAGGGAGAAGTACTGGAGACCTGAGTCCAACAGAGATATCAGGTAGCCCAGAATCTGGCTCACCAGACAAGAAAAAGGGTCCAGATTTTTATTTATATATTTTGAAATGTTTCACAAGGAAAGGCACACTGAGATACATAGCTTGTTTTCAGGTGTGTCCTGGGAGAAATGGGAAAAGGGAATACAAATAAGACTATAGAATACAGATGCAAAATAAAAATAGACAAGAGTTAAGTCTGTACATAAACCAAAAACATTTAGGCTGAATCAGGTATTTTGTGGGTTAGACAAGTGGCAATTGACATCAGATACAGTCTATATACAAATATCCATATACATTAATTTATGTTAACTGTTTATATATGTATACTCACTTATCTAAATACTCATAAAAACATGTACATACACTTATTAAATAATTGAGATTTTACAATTGGGGAGGGTAGTGGAGAAATTTATAGGAATAGAGGGAAGGGGAGTAGAAGTGATTACAGAATAGGAGTGGGCCTTCCCCCCTCCGGATTGCACACCCCACAAGGGGATTAGCCAGGGAGAGGAGGGGAGCAAAGAGGGGATAGAGTAGTGAAAAGAATAGGCACATGGAAGGGGAGAAGGTTAAACTGAGGAAACGGGAGAGGGTATGGGAAGATAAGAGGAAGAGAAGGTGAGGAATGAAATTGTGAAAAGGCATATGGGAGGTGAGAAGGTTAAACTGAAGAAAGGAGAGGGGGTATGGGAAGATAAGGGGAAGGGAGGGGGTGGAATGAAATTGTGAAAAGGAAGAATTAAAGAGGAGTTGGGGGGGGGAGAGAAGCCTTACCCGCAGCAGCGGAATCCCAAGATGCTACCTGGCAGCCCATATGGCAAACCTCTTCCACTTCATGGCATCAGTGGCGCTAGTGGAGGGCTTCCAAGCTGCCATAAGGATGCCCGCCACCCTCTGGGACACCCCAAACTGGGCGATGGCTATGTCCTCAGGAGCCAGGCATGCAGACAAAGAGACTTGAGATTCGGATGGACCAGGGTCCCCTGAGCCTGCATCAGCAGATCCCTGCAGAGGAATAGAGCGGCCAGACGTTCCTCCGCTAACTGCTGCAGTAGTGGAAAACATATCTGCCATGGCGAGAATGGTGCTACCAAGATCATGCTAGCCCCCTCCATCTCCAACTTGATTAGCACCCTCTGAATCAGAGTAAATGGAGGGAAGGTGTAAAGGAACCTCCCGCTCCAGGAGAGGGACAATGAGTCTCACCAGAAAACTCTAAGCCCTGAATCTAGCAAGCAAAAACTGGGCAGTTTTGTGTTAACTGAGGACGCAAAAAGGTCCAACTCTGGATGACCCCATCTGGAGAACAGCTCTTCTGTGATGGATGAGAGAAGTTCCCACTTGTGCATGCTGGACTGTGCCCTGCTGAGGCTGTCGGCCAGGGTGTTTAAGACACCGGGGACATGGACCGCTGAGCAGAACAGACTCTGGTCTACTGCCTAGTGCCATACTCTCATGGCCTCCCTGCACAGGGAGTACAAATGCATCCTCCCTTGTTTGTTGATATAATAGACAACATTGAGATTGTTCAACTGGATCAACAGCTGATCCAGGAGGTGATGGTTCTAAAAGCACTGCATGGCATGCAGGAACGCCTGCATCTCTAGGATGCTGATATGCAGGGAGGTTTCTATCTGGGACCAAGACCACCCCCCCAGTCTGAAAAGGACCCAGCTGTGCTCCCCAGCCTGAACTGGAGGCATCCATGGTGCTGATCTACTTGGGGGGAAGAAATCTGGTATGGGACTCATTTTCAGAGGTTCTTTGGGTCCATCCACCAGTGGAGCACCTTGCGGACTGGAGAGGAAACTAGCACCAACTAATCCAATTTGTCCATGCATTAGTCCCACTGGATTCTGAGCGTCCACTGGAGAACTCACATGTGCAGCCTGGCCATGGGAACTGTGGGAATGGCCATGGCCATCAGATGCAATAGCCTCTGGTATATCCTCGTAGGGGTATAATGGCTCTGGGCGACCTTCTGAGCCTGGGCAATGAGACACTCCACCCGGTTTTGAGGTAGGAAGGCCTTGCCCTGCGCCGAGTTCTGAACCACCCCTATATACTGTAGCCTCTGGGATGGGATCAGGACAAACTTGGGCAGGCAGTGATGCCCAGGGAGAGAGCTGAAGGGTTCTTTCCAGAGTCCAAAAGGAGCTGTTTTCTGGACGGAGCCTTTAGGAGCCAGTCATCCAGGTAGGGGGAAAACATACAGTCCCTCCCTTCTGAGAGCTGCAGCAACTATAATAATAATAATAATGATCATCTTTATTTAATTAAGCGCCTTTCAAAGTGTCAAGGTGCTGTACATAAAAGTCAATAAAATCGATGACAAAACAGCAATATAAAATGATATAAAACAATCTGTACAGATCCCTTTTCAATAAAATTAATCAGAATAGGCCTGGTACCATAAAAGGAGTTAAGCACTTGGTAAAGACCCGCAGTGCAAAGGATAAGCCAAAGGGCAATACTTTGAATTGATAGTGCTCACTCTAAAAAAGAAACCAGAGGAATCTCCTGTGCAGTGGGAACACCGAGACAAGCAGGTAAGCATCCTGCACATCCAGGTAGCACAGCCATTCACCCGGCATGAGAGGGGCATCAGGTCTGGCAGGGTGATCATTTGGAATTTTTTGTACTGGACTAACAAACTGAGGTCCTTGACATCTAGAATGGGCCTCAGATCTCCGGCTCTTTTGGGGACCAGGAAGAACCTGGAATAAAATCCCCAGTTCCTTTGGTGCCTGGGCACTGGCTCGATGGCCTTTTTGCACAAGAGGAAGTACCTTCTCCTGCAGGACAGACAGGTGAGCCGGGGTACAGGTGGAGGGTACTGGAGGAGTCTCTGAGGGTATCTCAGTGAGTTCCAGAGTGTGAGCCTGCTCTATAATCTGAAGAATCCGGGCTTCTGAAGTGATGGTTCTTCACTTACTGAGATGGAGGGAGAACCAACCTCTGATCACCACCTCTTGGTCAGGGCCGAAAAAGGGGTGTCTAGCAAAGAGTCAAGTGGAGATAGAGCCAGCCGTTGGGGCCAGTCCATCACCCCATAGGGCGCTTTGCTGTAGCGCCGGAATAGGAGGGGTAGGCAAAGCAGAGAAGGCCTTTCTCTTGCCTTGAGGATGGGAGACTGCTCCAGACTTATGGAACACCTTGTGAAAGGAGGGTACTGTCTGCTCCTAGGCTGCATAAGATAGAGTGAATGGACAGAGTTAGTAGCCCCACCAGATGCCAGTAGGTCATTACTGATGTCCTGAACATCTGGCCCAAATAGCCTGGAGCCACTGAAAGAGGCATTGACCACCTTTTGCCGAACATCTGCTGCAAAGCCAAGACCCTCAGCCTTGAGTGCCTACAAAGGCAAATGCCTGTGGCAGCAGCCCTGACACCAGTATCCAAGATATCATACAAGGCCCTGAGGAGATACCTGCTGATATCCTCTGCACTCTGCAAGCATTTAAGAACCTTGTGTTTCTGGGAACAGTCAGGGAGGGCCTGGACAGCTACTTTACCCTTCTTCCAGATGGTATTCTGGTATTAGACCATGTGTGAGAGGTAACTGGCAACCCTCAGCCCCAAAGTGAGAGAGGCATATATCCTCTTACCACAGAGGTCAATCCACTTGGATTCCCTGTCATGGAGGATGGAACTGAGGTACTTAGGCACCTTACACCTGTCATAAGCTGCCTTGATGACCACTGAATCGGTCTCGGGTTGAGCAGCATAGTAAGGTAGGCCATGAGGGGCATGTTATAACCTGTCTGCTCTGCAGGGCACGGCTGGGACCATGTCAGGTCTGTGCCAGGCAGCAGTAGTGGCATTCCTCAGAGCCGGGAGGATAGGAGGAATAACCTTCGGAAGAGATTCTGGGATTTCCAGAAGTCCATCAAGTCCCGTCTGGTGGCATCCTCTTCTTTAGTATGGAAGCCCATGGCTGAGTACAGCTGCTTCATAACGTTACAAAACATACGAGTTCTCTGGAGGAGACCTAAAACTATGCTTGCCAGAATCCTCATGCATTGAAGAGGCTGTGAACCTGTCAGAAGAAAGAGCTTCCTCCTCTTCCTCAGGCAGGATGAGGTCAGGGTGGTACTCCTTATCGACGTTGGCCTGCTCCAGCTCTATGTCCAATGAACGAGGGACCAATGATGGCCCATGAGAAATCGCTGTCAAAGGCCAAAGCGACAGGACCGTTGACAGCACAGGGGACCCAGGCCTATAAACACCCAATTGGTGGACCAAAACTGTAGTAAACTTGGCCAAGATATCGTTGAGGTCAACAACAGTAGACTGCTGGATCGACAGAGGAGGGCTCATCGGCGCAGGGCACAATGACCTGTCCTTTGGGGCTTGGGAGCCCGAACAGCCCAACAGCTATGGGCCTGGAGAAGCATCAGGCTTCAACGGAAGGCTATCATTGACGAACCAGTCATCAGTAAACTAGGGGTCTGATGACCGGCCACCCTGAGAGGCGGGTGGTGGTGCTGTCGTTAAAGGGTCTTGTAGGAACAGAGACCTGGACAGCAACAGGTGTTAGTACGGCAGCAGATGACAGAGTACCCCAGGAGGAAGAAGAAGCCATCAGGGAGTGGGAACGCTGCCAGAGGAAGCGATCCCGATCTTTCTTGTGACCCCCCCCCCGAGGACATATCTTGGGCCTTTGCAGCCTGGGAGCTTTGACGAATCTGCTGGCGACTGGGAAGGAGGGATCCCCAAGGACCTCTGCCCAGAACTGGCTACCTGTTGCTTCAGCAGGAATTTTCTGAGATCCTTTTTTCGTTGCTTGAGGGTGGTTTGATTAAATCTGTGGCAGAGCTCACAGTCCAAGACGTTGTGGTCAGCCCAAGACAGCAGACACAGAGTATGGTCATCTGAAGATGCAATCTTCTTTCCACAGTGATAGAAGAGAGAAGTGGAAGGATTAACTCTTGAAATAAACAAGATAAAGGAATCTCTTATGAAAAAGAGATTCTAAAAAACTAGGTAAACTAGAAGTCATAGGCAAAAAATGGCGTGAAACTGCATTGGAGCTTCCACGGAGACCCATGTGAGTAAATGGTGGGAAAGAACTGAGAACGGAACGGGGCCACTCACGTCTTTATAGGGTTGGTGACATCACCAGATGACACCAGCATACTGCTGAACATCTTCCATGTGAATCCTGCTTCACCGACGGTGAAGTTCCATATGTGTGGCCTGATGCCTGGGATACCCCTGAAGATCTAGTGTTTTTATTTTGCGCAGTTCAATATTCAACAATGATTGCTCCTTTGGTCACTGTACAGTAGCTTGGACTCTCAGCTACTGAGGCATGGGTAAGTAGCAAGGTTCAGGAATGACTGTGGGGCTCTCATTGTCTAGGCCAGTGAAGCAAGGGTGTGTAAGCACGTTCGGTTGTAACTGTTGGGCTCCCACTGCCCGGGTCAATGAAGTATGGGTGTATTATACCAACTTTGAGAATGACTGTGGGTGTCTTGCTCTCCGAATCACTGAAGCATGGGTGATGGAGAATTTTCCTGGTGTCCTGATCAAATTTCCTCAATTCACCAGCCCACCAACAGATTATATATAGGAAAGAAAATGAACTGAGCTGGTGCCCAGAGGTGCACTGAACATTGGCCACAGCCAAGTACACATCTAAAAAACAAAACAAAAAAAAAAAAAGAGAAGAATTTGGCATACACTACCTGGAAAATCAAGGTTATTTCATTTGAAAAATATTTATGCAGACATCCAGGACCAAAGTCCAGCCAGCTGACAAATTATCCTTATGTTTCAAAGCAGCAACTGCTTGCTCAGTAAACTAAAATAAATATATGCTGCAGCCACGGTGATCCCCGCAAGGAATCAAGTAGGGTTTACTCTCTGGAGGAATCAGTGGCTCGGAGGCCAGCAGTGGGAATGGCACAGTGCTATAAAGAGCTGTAAGAGGGACCACAGAGAAAAAGGGGAGAAAACATGCTGCCATCTAGATAATGAGTACTGGCCCTCTGGGCCCCACACCACAATGACACCATCCCATACATACTTGGGTAGTGCCGTCAGGGATAGGAGATCACCGACACAACAACTCAAGGACTAGAACGACCACCTAAAGAGGGAGAAACCCCCCCCCCATCTACACCCTCCTGGGGGGACTGGCAGGTGCTCCGGCCCTCTCCTTCAGAGGGCTCTCGCCCTCCAGTCAGGGGCCCCAAACCCGAACGTCCACAGGTTACCCCTTCCATCCGTGGACAGGGCCAGGAAGAGGAGCGTCAACTTTCTCCCCTCCCTGGAAGCCAACATCCAGATCCCGGAGGTCGGCACGGGTACAGGTGGCCATCATGGAGTCTGCCAGCTCCATTTTCTAATTTTTTCTCCCCAGCCCACGAACCATGCAATGGGCAGGGCAGTTGGCCACCGCCTTGACAGAAGCAGCCATATTCCCCAGACGCAGGACCACCCCCTTCTGGGTGGCACGCCTGTGCTGGCACCCAGCCACCACTGGGTGTCAGGCTACAGCAGGCAGCACTGTCCCCCCTCCCTGAGGAAGGAGAGCAGTCTATGGATGCTCAATCCTTCCTCACCCTGGCCGACCCCCGAGCAACCCCAGTCCACTTCCGAATCTGGGTCACCAACGTGGCGCGAGGTGTGGCATCCAGTGCCTTAACCCTCAGCACCACCGGGCCGGCCAGGAGAAAAACATCATTAAATAAATATAATCCTCTAGTATTAAGGAACCAAGTAAGTCTAAAGTCAATACCAAAATGAAGGTATTGTAACTCAATGCGTGGCGCCTTCTTAATCAATTTAATGAATTTACGGCTTTTGTACAATCAAGTAATCTGGATATTATAGTCATAATATAGACTTGATGGGACCCTAATGTTGACTGGGATAACAATCTTGTGGGATAGTCTCTAATGAGAAAAAAAGAAGATGTCGTAGGAGTGGAGGGGGTAGCCCTCTACTTTCATGATTGCTTTCCCAATAGTTGAGTCTCATTTTAAAAAAGTCCTCAGAAAAAAAAACAAAAAACATCTGGGTACCTATTAATGATATTAAGCCTAAAACCCTACTGGTGGGAAACTATTATGTAACATGAGGTACAAGTGAAGTAGTCTTTTTTTTTTTTTTTGGACAGTCCCCCTTCCTCCTGTTCAGAGGATCAGCCCCTGCATGCCTCCCCCTCGGCCCAGGCTTACCCCCCAACGGACAACAGTCTCTAGCCCTGGCTTATCCCCTCGGGCAGGGCCATGGGAGTGCCCCCCACCCCCAGCAGACACAGATTGCAGTCGGAGCGGTGGCAGGCAAGGCGTCATGGACAGGGAATGGAACTTTGTGGCTGCTGTGGAAATCCCTGGGGTGGGGACGTGCAATGGTGGCCAGCATCTGCCCCATCTCCCTAACATGCAGCACTGGCCCCCAGCCTCTGCCAGAGCTCAACAGAGCACCGGACACTCTTCCCCTTCCCCCTGGAGAAAGAGAGCAGTCCCTGGGACACTCAATCATTCTGCCCCCCCGGCTGGCCCTACGACTTCCTGAGTCCATCACTGAACCTGGGATGTCGGCGCCGCAAGCAGACACCTTGCCGCTGTGCTAGTGGGCCAGCAAGTCAAGAAGTTTTAAAGACCTACGGCCAGATTCATAAAGCCCTAAGTGTGAAGCAAGGTACCTAAGCCAAACATAAATGGCACAACTGGCACCTTGTGTCAAAAACTGACCCATGAGCTGGTCACAAAGGCTGCTTGCATCAACCGCAGGCTGGCTGCCGCAAACAGGGCTTGCACTGCGCCTGCACTCAAAACTGGGCTGCCACTTGGCGCAAGGGTGCATGTGGCAGATGCAAGCTGCCAGATCCCTGAATTTGGTATTCATAAAAGTTCCCCAGAAGGAGAATTTCTAAGTATCCTTAGACCAGCCAGGGCTGGTCTAAGGGTACTTAGAATATGTCTCTCTGAGACAGTTGTGCAATATGCATCAATGTGCCATGGGTCTCCCCTCCCCAATCCCTAGAGTTGCCAGTGTTAATCAATAATAAATACAACCCCTTCTCTTGTACTACTGCGCTCCCCCCTCCATGATGTTGCCCATGATAATATCTGAAATATGTATCCCTGTCCCATGAAATATTGCTCCCCCTCCCCAATCCCACCCTTAAGTAATAATATGCCCCTCCTGATCCCCAATGTCGCCGTTGCAATAATAAAACATAAGAGCCCATTTCCTGGTGATCTAGTGGCTCCTGCCCCCAGCAGGCAGTGCTCACCACCAGCCCCACCATCCTTTAACAGAGCTGGCACCAGCACAGCCGTCCTTTCACCTCTGTGGCCGGTGCTGACTGAACTTGATGCATGTGCATACACTGTACGGTACAGCACTCAAATGACAGTTCAGTCGGCATTTGGAGGTGAGAGGAGAGCTGTGCCGGCTCTGTTGTAGGATGGGGAGAGCTGGGTGGTGTGCACTATCTGCTGGGCTGAGGGGTGGGGGGGCCACTAGATCACCAGGGAAAGGGGGTCTTATGCTATATTATTGCAACAGCGACATCAGGGTTCGGGAAGGGGCATATTATTACTTAAACAAGGGTGGCATCGGGGATCGGGGGAGTTATATTATTACTTAAAGGTGACATTGGGGATCGGGGAGGGTGCATATTATTACTTAAACAACGGCAGCATCGGGGATCAAGGAGCAATATTACATGGGACGGGGATATATGTTTAAGATATTATCATGGGCAACATCAGCAATTGGGGAAGGAGGAGCACAATATTACAAGCGAAGGGTTAGTATTTATTATTGATTAACATTGGTGACTTCGGGGATGGGGGAGCACTTGCATTTGTTGCAAGAAACCTGCAGCAGACCCTTCCTGTGTGCCAGGTGTTTGCCGCACGAGAGTGGCTGCTGCAAGTGTGGGGTCATAGATGTCAGGACCCCTCCTGCAACTGAATCTGGTGCAGGGTCCCTGGCACAAGGGACTTTAGCACAAGCTGCTGTCTGACGCAGCCTGCATCACTCTAAGCCCTCTTTGTGAACTGGGCCCCTAAAGTACTGCCTAAAATTACTACTACTTTTTAAAAGCAGTGAACTATTACCTTGTATTTGAGGAACTTTTTCTTTTCCTTTTGGCTAATGAGAAGATTTCTTACCTGATGTTAGTAAGTGTAATTTGTGGAACAGGAATCTGGCTGACAGCTGACATATGGTATCTAGCTCAGTTCCTCTCCTTACACAATTAGCATGTGACCTCTCTGTCTGATATATTCCACACCCAGCATAACTTTATCACATAGAAAACATTCTAATGAGCCGAAGGGAAAAGAAAAATGCTTCAGAAATAAAAAGTTAAAACTGACTACTACTTAAAATTTGTAATATGTTCCTGTCTGCTATTTTAGTTCTGCAATGCCTTTAAAATGACTAAGTGGAAGAATTCATCATTATTGTGGTCAAGGAGATTTAGTAATCTTAGGAAACTTTAATATCCCTGATACAGACTAGGAAAGGCAGGATGCAAACACTTCGTCTGGAAAAATATTTTTAGATTTTGTTACAGAGTACAGTTTCTATTGACATATTAGAACCAACAAGATGTAATAACATTCTGAATTTTGCCCTTACCAATTTCAATGACCAGTGTCCATATGAAATTAGTGACCCATTAACTTCAAGTGATCAAACGGTAGCCTGTGATAATGGTGACTGCGACTGAGCGCTTTCAAAACGGGTGACTCAATCACGACGACCGAGCGACCGGGTAAGGGGTTTAGCGACTATAACGTGGGATATTAGCTATGTATGCACGTGTGGGGATGGGTTGGGAGGGACCACACTGTACGACAGGCAGAAGAGGAGGAGGGTTTGTGGGGTGTAGTGCAGCAGAGGCTGCCGAGCTGGCTGCGCGGGCGCAGGGTTGGTGGCAGGCCCGGTTGGGAGGGTGTCGGTTCAGTTCTGGACGACTCGTGGTTTTGCACCGTGCCAGTTTTTTGTTTTTTGCACTTCTCGACATGCATCCCCCTGGAGTTGAGAATCCTTTAGTGGGGGGGGGGGCACAGCCCCCCATATAAAAAAAACGAAACCTAAGTTTTGGGTGCCCTCCTGATATTCGCCACAAGTGCACATCGCCAATATTTATTTTCAGCGATGCACACTCGCTCAAACGGCGATCGCCATTCTGTGATCACCGTTATCACATGGAACCGATCAAAGCACTATTAACGTTTGAGACTTTTTTTTTTTTTTTAACAGTAAGGGGAATCTATTATCTAAAGTTATAATGAAGGGGACTGTGAAAATATTAGAATGCAACTTACTCAGTGGGCATGGAAACATGAAATAACAAGCCTGAGTACTGAGCAATGTTGGCAAATATTTAAAAATAAATTATTATAACTACAATCCCAAAGAAAATCCTTTATAACAGGATAGGTGACGCTGTGGTTTTCAAGGAGGATTACTAGACTAATTTCACACATAAACGGTTTCTTCTCCTGGAATTAGATAGAGGACAGAGATTCCCAATAATTTGAAACAAAGAGAATACAGTGTGTGTGGGATCTTTATATTAAGTTACATTGGCTTAAAACCTTTTAGTAGGATGTTTGTCTCTGACTTTTTTGTAACTCACAATGCAGCTTGTGTCAGGTGAAAAGTGGAATGACGATAAAGTACCTTATGCTTTGTGTTGGCACGGAGCTGCGGTCGTATGTGTTGGCAGAAGTTTGGTGTGTGTCCGCAGTTTAGCAAATCTTGACACACTGTACAGTAAAATGAGGTGAGGTTTGGTCAAGTTATTTTTGAGTGAAGTCTGGCTGTTAAGATATAACATTTAGTCAGGAGCAGAGTTCTCAGTAATGTGGGTACCCACGTCCTTCACACATATTTTGGCCACCTGGACGCTCTGAAATGTCAGCAGCAAATCACAGAGATGCTCCCACTAAAGGCCCCAGGAGTCCCATGCTTGCTGCTTTAAGAAATGGCATGCTATGAAATCAGCTGTTGCAGCAGCTGTCAGTGTGCAATGTTGGAAGGAGGGGTGTGTTGGAGTCCCACAGCAGTCATTCACAGAGCTGAAATCTGAGTGAGGGCAAAACAGAGGGGGCGTGAAGCATATCATTTGCATACTTAACCCCCTCTTTTGCTCTTGCTCCAATTTAAACTCTGTAACTCACTGCTGCGAAGCTCCGACATGCCCCTCATCCCAACACTGCACACAGAGAGTTGCTGCAAAAGTCGATTTCACTGAATGCCATTTCTTAAAGCAACAGGTGCGGAACATCACAGTGAGAATGGAGGTAAAGTGTGTTGGGGGGGAGGAGAACATAAACTGGCAGTTTGGAAAGGACATTATGGGAGGAGGAGGAGGTTCAAAAATGCCAGTTCAAGGAACACAGGAAAGAAGGGGGCTTGGGCTAGTTTTGTATTCAGACTTGTATTCATTTTAATGGAGACTCCCAAAAATTTTAAGGGGACCCCTAAACTTTACCTGAGAACCCCCATTTCTTTCCCAGAAAGTCCAGAACCCCAAATTAAAAATCCTACTGAGAGCCCTGCAGGAGCAGACATCAGGAAAGTGAGCAGGGCAAGAACTAGGTGTGATGGCAGAAGGGTGCTGAATTGGGGATGTGCTGAATCAGGGCTATCCTGAAATAAACAAAAAAAGCACATAAAAGAAAACTGGATTGTTTGGGGGAAATTGTGAAGGAAGTATCATGCTGTGTATGTGTGTGTGTGTGTGTGTGTGTGTGTGTGGTGGGGGGTCTAAGTAAAGTGAAAACAATGGTACTCAGAATTAGAACTCTAATCATGCTCATGGATATGCTGGCTTATGTGGGCAGGCTGGCACCAGTACTATTTTTTTTATTTATTGTGAGTTAGGCTGAGGTAAAAGTATAGGTGCCAGCCTGTCTTGGCCACTCAGCATCTAGGATTTTTCTCTTCCCATGTTATAGTTAGTATACTAATATGTCCTCTGTGGGGTGTTTCTGTTTGTATAGAAAGTCCCTGCAAGAGATTTGGGCAGCCTGAACCGTTTAGCTTCACTCTGCCATCCTCTTGCCCACACTTCGTATGCGGGCTCTTTATACTCATAAGAAACATCCAGCAGGGGACCTATGTAAGCAATAAGACACAGTGGGGTGGTGGCTGTCATGGGTTAATGCACACCCAGGAGCAGAGTGAGGCATGAGGCACTTGTGCTGAGTGCCCTCGGCACCTTGAAGTGCATTAGCCCATGACAATTACCACCCCAGAGTGTTTTATTGTACTCAAAATACAGGTCTCCTGTAAAACTGAATGAATTCAAATTGGAAGATAATACATATAAAGAGGAAAAAAAATACCATTTAAAAGTGTTCTTAAAATAATAAATAGTCCCATTTGCAGCTTGTCCCCACTATCGGCACTTCTGTAAGCAGCGTAGCCTATGTTTTGTTTTGAAGCCTATTTATTATGTTTTAGGCTTATTTTGATTATGTTTTGGGTTAGACGGAAACAGTGAGTGATGTGGCTGAGAGAGAGAGAGAGAGAGAAAAAGACAGCACGATGTGTATCAAGTGAAAGGGAGAAAAAGAGAGAGCCTGCCAGTATTAATAGTCAGTCTTCAATCTGGTGATGGTGAGCCTCCGATTCTATTATAATGCTTATCTTCCTCCCACTGTAGGAAATTCCAACCTCCCCCCAGTAGTGTTTGCTGTCACATCAGCACGGATATTTTTGTGGAAGTGTGAGACGGTTGAGAGGAGCACTGGCTTGTTGCGCAGTCCAGCTGAAATGCCAGCCGCGAGAGTGAAACAGATGTCAGTTGCAGGACATTTATATCCAAGGCATTGAAGTGCACATTACCCAAGATCCTAAACTTCCATGCAGCCTCTATGACAAGGCTAGGCAACTATTTTTTTTCAAAGGATGAACTTGTTTCAAACTCAAGAGGTATAGGTGTGCTCTTGTCTCTGTTCCTTGTCTTGCATACACAAGTCTCACAATGCCACCAGTACCATCCCCAGGGTTCACCACTTGCATCACAAAACTGAATATATAACAGAAAAAAACTTACAGAAAATTCCACATTACAGGTAAGAAGCTCACATTCACTGTGTTGTCTAAACTGGGATACACAAGGCAGTGTTAAAGGGATACTAACGTCTCCAAGAAAAACAGGCACTATATAGATCAAATTCTGTGTACATTTCACATACTATATATTCTGTTGTTCTCTTCGCTTTTGTCTTTATTACTAGAGAAATTTGCTTGAACACAAGCTCTTTGTCCAGGGACATCATAATCCTTTGTTTATGACATCACAATATGTTGCTGTGGAAATCATTATGACATCACACCAAAGGAAGGATAGACCATGTGGGAAGAGTGCAGTGGAAAGCGACTAGCTGCATATGGGGCTTTAAAGAGTTGCTGACACATCCTGGAAAACTTTGTAAAACATAATATTTAGACAGAATTCAGCTTTTATTTCACTCAGTGGCGGCTCTACACCAGGGCCCGCCAGGGCACGTGCCCCCGTAAAAAAATGCTGTGCCCCAGTTGGTGCCCCATACACTGCAGGGCTTCCCCCATTGTAACAATATATCAGTGCCCTGGCTGCAATTTGCTGTGCCCCAGCTGTGCCCTGGTAACCATTTGTGGCTAGAGCCGCTGCTGATTTCACTGATGATCTGTAGATTTCTCCTTCCCATTATTTATTACTGGGGAAATTTGCATGAAAGCAATATCGTCATCTCTCAGAGATCATCTGTCCGAGCAACACATTTCCTACCTGAAGTCATAATCCTCTGTTTTTTTTTATTTATTTTTATTTTATTATTGTTGTTTTGGGGGTCCTTTTTAGGTTGGGCACTTGAATGTTGTGTACTTTGGTATTGGTACAATTGTGAAATACGTAATTCTCCCTCCTCGGTCGTGCGCTATTCGTCCTTCACTCTCCGTGCCCTCTGCCCCCTCCCCCCCCTTTGTTGCTGTCAGCTTACCAGCAATGTCGTGCGCTGGGCATTGCTCGTAGGAGGGGGTGTGGGGGTGGACATTGGAGGATGAATAAATGCACCTCTCACATTGGGGTGGTTAGGCCTAGAAGACGCCATGGGGCGAAATGGAGTCTGCAACGGGGTGTTCCATGTCTAGTCCCCATACCCAAGGGCACCGCCCTTTGTGGCAGGCAAGCAGCCAGGGCGGCCCTTGAAGCCCATCCGACTCGAGTGGTGTTATGTAATGCCAGATCTATTAAAAATAAGACTGCAATTATTGCAGATCTTGTTAGAACAACTGATCTGGCTTGCATCACCGAGACCTGGCTGGATGAAAATGCTGGCCCTATTTTGGATGCTGCATCCGCTGGTACTCAGTGATATACCACCGAGACTGGATCTGGGGCAATCTGTTTCAAGACCGAGTTGGGCCTCACGAATGTACCAGTTGAGGGAGCTGAATCATTTGAGTGTACCATGGTGACTGGTGTAGGTTGCAGGTTAGCCCTCGTCTACCGTGCACCCGAGAACAAGATGCGATTCCTGCAGGAAGTAGCAGATTTCATCACCGACATGGCATTGGAGTCACCCAGATTGATGGTGCTGGGTGACTTCAATGCCTGGGTCGATGACGAACTCTCGCAGTTTGGACAACACTCCCTCCAGCTTATGACATCTCTGGGCCTCACACAGGTTGTTACCTCTGCCACCCATAAACACGGTCACTCTCTTGCCTTGGTTTTCCTCCTGGGGATCAAGGCCTCCGACTTGGAGGTGGAACCTGTCGGTTGGTCTGATCACTACATTGTGAGGTTCAACTTTTGCACCCCTCTTCAAAGGCCTGCCCCTGTGGAGATGGTGAGTTACCACCCTTTACAGGAGGTGAGCTCTGGAGGCCTAGTGGCGGTGATTGACCTCTCGGAGTTTCCTGTGGCCAGCTCAAGTCCAGAGACTTTAGTTGTGGCCTATAATAAGGCCATTTCTGTAACCCTGGACTTGATTGCTCCCATCCATGTTTGTCCTCTCCCCCTTCGCCCTTGGGCCCCTTGGTTTGATGGGTCTTTGAGGGAGTTGCGGCGAGTAGGACGTAGGTTAGAGCGGCACTGGCGGAAATCCACCCTGGAGGCTGACCACCTTAGATTGGTTGAGCATTATCAGACTTACCAATCAGCGATCTCCCATAAGAAGGCAGAATTCCTGTCCAGGGAGATCGCTGCCGCTCAAAACCGATCAGCTCAGCACTTCCGAACTGTTGACAGGTTGTGCAACCCAACCTGTCTGCAGCTCCAAAGACCTTTTTCGCAAGTGGAGTGCGATGAACTTGCTTGGTTCTTTGCGGATAAGGTGGCCGACATCAGGTCGGAAATTCTTTTCTCGACTCGCTTCTATGGGGGCTGCTGATGATCGGTGTTGGTCACCTCACCTCGAGCTTCCTGGAGTACCTTTGCCTTACCCAAACTCACGGATGTCATGCAGATTGTCCAGGGTATGTGCCCTACATGCTGTAGTTTGGACCCAGGCACAAGTTCCTTGATTATGGGTTGTAGGATTTGATCAGCCTGGTCCTGGCCCAGACAGTCTGGTGCTCCCTGGAATCTGGTGAGTTTCCAAGCTCCCTGAAGGAGGCAGTGGTAACCCCTCTCCTAAAGAAAGCTTCTTTGGACCCAGATTCTCTGGCCAACTACAGACCAATCGCAAACCTTCCCTTATAGGGAAGGTGATTGAGAAAGTAGTAGCAGTACAGCTAGATGACCACCTGACCATGCATAACATCTACGAACCTCTCCAGTCTGGTTTTTGAAAGAGGCACAGTACGGAGATGGCGCTGGTTCGAGTGCTCAATGATCTCCTGATGGCTAGAGATCAGAGAAGCCGTTCTATCTTGGTGCTCCTTGATCTCTCCTCAGCTTTTGACACTGTAGACCAAGGGGTGCTACTTGGACGTCTGAGGTCCATCTGTGGATTGACAGGTACAGTCCTCAGGTGGTTTACATCTTTCCTCACTGGCAGGAGTCAGAGAGTGGTGTCTGGGATTTTCTCCTATCCTCTGAATGGGTGCAAAACCTGGGGGTAGTGCTTAACGATGGGCTGACTTTACAAGCTCAGGTGTCAGCCTTCATCAAGACTTCCTTTTATCATCTTAGGAATATCTCCAGGATTAAGCACCTGGTTCTGTCCGACTACTTGCCTACATTGGTCCATGCTTTTATGACCTCATGCCTTGATTACTGCAACTCCCTGTACGTAGGGCTTCCTGGGGTTGATATCCGCCACCTGCAGCTCATGCAGAACGCAGCAGCACAACTGTTGACGGGAGCCTCTCGGGCTTCCCATATTACTCCTGTGGTGCGTGATCTGTGCTGGCTGCCAATTAGGTGGTGGAACACCTTTAAAGTTGGTTTACTGACTTATAAAGCCCTAAATGCACTGGGCCCTGACTACTTGAAAGAGCTTCTTGTGCCTTACCGCCTGGTGCGACAGTTGCGTTCGGCTAACGAGGGGTTGCTGGAGATTCCAAGGGTGTCTCTGAAATCTTCAGGGGCCCATGCATTCATGCATGTGGCCCCAACCCTTTGGAATTCTCTACCCCGTCAGCTTCGGGAGTGCACGACTGTGGGAGGGTTTAAACAGGCGCTGAAAACCTTTTTATGGTGCCATGCTTTTGGTGGCACCGAATAATTTGGATCCTCTGTTATTTTGTTATTTATTTTATTCTAATATTTACTGTTTTTATCATGATTGCTTTTATTTTTTCTTTTTGTAAACGCCTTCATGGCCTGAAAGTTGCTTATGCAAAATAACATTTATTATTATTATTATTTCCAAGACAGAAAGCGTAGTTCACAAGTTGCGACTGGTTCAAAAGGAGACAGGGTCAACTTCTCTGAAACCAAATGCAAATCCAAAGCTGGGACAGGAGAACAGATTTGGGGTTTCCAACGCAGGATGCCCCTTAGAAAGGTATGGAAGACATCCAGCTGAGCAATCGTGCGGTCACCGATGGGCTCATGAAAGGCAGAAATAGTCAAAAGGCGCACCTTGAGTGAGGAGTACTGGAGACTTGAGTCATACAGAGAGATCAGGTAGTCTAGGATGTGGTTCACTGGGCAGCTAAAAGGGTCCAAACTATGTTTGGCAGCCCAGATGGCAAACCACTTCCACTTCATGGCATATGTGGCTCGAGTGGAAGGTTTCCAGGTGGCCACTAGGATGTCTGCCACTCTGTTAGAGACCCCAAACCTGGCAATGGCTATGTCCTCAGGAGACAAGCATGTAGATGGAGGGACCTGAGGTTGGTATGGACCAGGGTCCCCTGATCCTTGGTCAGCAGGTTCCTGCAGATGGGGAGAGGGACCGGAGGTTTCTCTGCCAGCTGCTGAAGCAGTGGAAACCATATCTGATGAGGCCAGAATAGAGCAAGCAGAATCATGCTGGCCTCCTCCATCTGAAGCTTGATTAGCACCCTCTGCATTAGAGAAAATGAAGGGAAGACATAAAGGAATCTCCTGCTCCAGAAGAGGAACAGCCAAAAGGTACCTTGCCAAAAAACTCCATGCCCTGGAACTAGCAAGCAGAAATTGGGCAGTTTTGCATTGAGTGGGGACGCAAAAAGGTCCAACTCTGGACGACCCCATCTGTCGAACAAGTCTTCTGCGATGGATGAGAGGGGCTTCCATTCATGCATGCAGGACTGAGTCCGGCTAAGACTGTCTGTCAGAGTGTTTAACATGTCTGGCACGTGGACCGCCGAGAGTGTCAGACCGTGACCCAGTGCCCAGTACCAAACTCTCATGGCTTCCCTGCATAAGGGTATGAATGAGTCCCCCGGCTTGTTGCTGTAGTATACTACACTTAGATTGTCTGACTGCACCAACAGCTGACCTAGAGCAAGGTGTTCCTGAAAGGCCAGCCATGACGTAGAGCACTGCTCTCATCTCCAGAAAACTGATATGCAAGGAGGTTTCCAACTGGGACCAAGAGCCCTGGGTCTAGAGGGGACCCAGGTGCGCTCCCCAGCCCAAACCTGAGGCATCCATGGTGAGAATCTGCTGTGGGGAGGAGATCTGGAATGGGATGCCCTGAAGTAGATTCAAGGGGTCCATCCACCATTGCAGTATCTTGCAGACTGTGGAAGAGATCAGGACTGAGCAATCAAACTCGTCTGCGTGTTGGTCCCACTGTACCTGGAGGGTCCACTGGAGAATGTGTATATGAAGTCTAGCTAGTGAAACAGTGTGTATGGCAGCTGTCATCAGGCCCAGCAATCTCAGGTACACCCTGGCAGGAACACTGTGGCTTTGGGCGACTTCCTGAGCTTGGCCCATAAGACACTCTGCCCTGTTTTGGAGCAGGAAGGTCTTCCCCTGTGCAGAATCCTGAACCGCCTCTATATACTGCAGTATTTGGGACGGTACAAGAACTGACTTGGGCAGACTGACGGTGATGCCCAGGGAGCAGAAAAGCTGGAGAGTTCATTCCAGAGTCAGCAGAAGCTGTTCCTTGGAGGAGGCATTTAGGAGCCAATCATCCAGATAAGGGAAAACATACAGTCCTTCCCTTCTGAGAGCTGCTGCTACTGCTGCTGAGCACTTGGTAAAGACTCACGGCACAGAGGACAAGCCAAAGGGCAGCAAGTTGAACTGATAATGTTCGCCCAGAAGGCGAAACACAGAAACTTCCTGTGAGGAGGAAAGACCAATATGTGCAGGTAAGCATCCTGCATGTCCAGTGAGCAAAGCCAATCTTGTTTTGAGGAGAGGCATCAGGCCCGGCAAAGTTACCATCTGTAACTTTTTGTACTGGATGTACAGATTGGGGTGGCTGTGGAGCCCAAGCTAACTGGCAGCAAAATCTACTAGCTCTGAATTTGTACTTAAAAATTGAGATTTTCAACCTGTTGGAGTGGTAAAACTGGGGAGATTTGGTGAAATCCTTGAAGAGCAACATTGAAAATACAATATAGGTAATCCTCGCAAAGAGAAAGGAGGTGGTTCGGGAGGAAAAGCCACTGGATCCTCTCAGTCTGGTAAGACTGATCTGACTGCACAGGCCTCATCTGCCACGGAGCCCGAGGAGACCCATCGTCAATTGGGACGAAGTTGCAGAGACTGATATCTGTGGTCTCTGACTTGAACTCTAAAGTAGATGCATTCAGTTCTCGATTGACCATAGTTGAAATGACTGTGGAACAAGTTAAAATTGAAGTGGAGGAGGTTAAAAAACAATCGGAGATGGCCTCGGCAACTACAGTAAACCTGATCAAAGAAAACACGCACTTTCGGGCTAGGCTAGAGACACTCGAGAACCAGGCTTGATCCTCTCATATATGGATCTTAGGACTGCCCAAGGGAATAGAAGGAGACCATCCTGTAATGTTTATTCAGGAATGGCTTCAACTGTCCGTGGAAGAACCCTTGGCTCCTTTTGCTTTGCAAAAAGTTTACTGGATTACTTCTTGGGGATACAGGTTGGATTCAGACACTCCACGTACTTTACTTTTGGTGACGGATGGTGTTGGGACTAGAGACCACATACTTAGACTGGCTCACCGTGCAGGTTCCTTAATGCAGGATGACAGAGCACTCTACCTATTCCCTGACTTAAGCTATGCAACCCGCATGTAAAGGAAAAAGTTTGATGGTATCAGAAGGCAACTGAAAGAGATTCACATCCCCCATGCAGTGCTCTTTCCTGCCAGACTGCGTGTTGTGCACAACGGGAAGGTCTGGATCTTTTCAGATCCCAACGAGGCTGGAAAGTGGATGGTCCGTATTTAGGCCAAACAACGTGTACAGAATCAAGCAGAAGATCTATCGGAAGACGATGAGCGAGACTGAGGAATCGTGTGAGCGTCTTCATGTTTACTTCTGCCTTTCATGTTGAACTTTTTGCTTTGGACTTTTGGGATTTTCAAGGTCTTAACAAACAATTATCTTTTAGTGCTTGAATGCTCTTTAGGAGATATTAGGAGAGTTTTAGGAGAGTGCAAGATATTACCCTAGTTTCCTAACATTTTGCTAACTCCTGAAGGAGGTTTTATTAAAAACTCTGTGTTTAGAGTAATTAAAATGTATTCATTGATTGTGCTGCCAAGTTATACTGAACTTCAAGTATTATCTTTAAGGCTTAAGTATGATGCCAATAGCCTGAGTTCAGGCATGCAAAAGCTGGACTTTTCGTGGACTTTAGTTATTAGGAGAAAGTCATACTGCTCTTGGGCTTACATTAAGCAGCAAAAGCTTTAGCTATAATTCTATAAATTGTTATTTAGTTTTCCCCCCACATGTGGTATCAATATATCTTTGATGCACCATTCCTATGATTAAAGGGGCTGCGACCCCTAAAGCTAATAATTGTATGGACTGTCATGGATACAGTGACTTTTTGACTTTGTCATAAAGTAATTGAAAATTAAAAATAAAGTACAAAAAAAAAAAGGATGTACAGATTGAGGTCCTTTAGATCCAAAATGGGCCTCAAATCGCTGGTCTTTTTGGCAACCAGGAAAAACCTGGAATAAAACCCCTTGTTTTTCTGATGCCTGGGTACTGGCTAGATGGCCTGCTTGTGCAGAAGGGACTGTACTTCCTCCCAGAGAACAGACAGGTGAGCCGGGGGGGATAACTGTAGGGCGGGGGAGGGGTTTCTGGAGGCTGCTTCTTGAGCCCCAGGGTGTGCCCCCTCTATGATCTGCAGAATCTACACATCCGGAGTTATGGCTCTCCATTGTTTCAGAAGGAGGGAGAACTGACCTCCAACCACCACCTCCTGGTCCGGAACCAGAAGAGAAGGGTCTGGCAAGGAGTCAAGCAGAGGCGGATCCAACCACGAGGGCTGGTCCCTCACTTCTGGAGCATTTGGCCGCAGCTCCAGCACTGGAGGAGGCGGGCAAGGCAGCTGGGGCTCTGTGCTTCCCTTCAGGTTGAGAGGCTGTACCGGGCCTACTGGTCATTTTGCGAAAGGGAGGGTGCCCTCTATCTCTTGGTTGAGTATGGTAGAGGGAGTGGACAGACTTAAGAGCCCTGTCCAAGGCTTGCAGGTCACTGTTAATGTCCTGGACATCAGGGCCATTAAAGGAGGCATTCAGAACCTTTTGCTGAACATCAGCAGCAAAACCAGATACTCTCAGCCAGAAGTGCCTACGTAAGCATATGACCATGTCAGCAGCCCTGGCAATGGTGTCAGTCATGTCATAGAGGGCTCTGAGAAGGTGCCTGCTAACATCCTCAGCTGCCTGAAGGCACTGGAGCAGCTCCTGCCTTTGTGTGCTATCTGGGAGGGCCTGGGTAACAGCCTTGCCCTTATTCCAATTAGCATTTTGGTACATAACCATGTGCGACAGGTAGATTGCAATCCTCAAACCCAGTGTAGAGGAGACATACACACTCTTACCCCAGAGGTCAATTCTGCGAGACTCTTTATCCAGGGGAAGGGAATTAAGATGCATAGGCACCTTAGACCTGTCATGGGCTGCCTTAATAACCACTGAGTCTGTCTCGGGCTGGACAGCACAGCTGGGGAACTCCTGGCGGGGGCATGATAAAAAATTATCAACTCTGCGAGGCATAGCTGGCACCATGTCTGGTCTGTGCCAGGCTGCTGTAGCAGCATTCCTCAAGGCAGGTAAGATTGGAGGAATGATTTTGGGGGGAGATTCTGGGATCTCCAGGAAGTCCACCAGCTCTTTTCTGGTGGCATCCTCTTCCTCAGTGTGGAAGCCCATGGCTGAGGACAGCTGCTTCATTACATTGAAAAATGTGGGGTCCTCAGGAGGAGACCTAGGAGTATGCTGGACTGACTCCTCAATGATAGAGGAAGCAGTGGATCTGTCAGAGACCAGGATTTCTTCTTCTTCTTCTTCCTTCCCATCATCAGGAAGAATGAGGTCTGAATGGTACTCCTCCTTGATGTCTACCTCTTCCAAATGCATGTCCGGTACTGGGTGCACCGCCGATGGCTTGCAGGGAGCATTCCGCTGCCAATGAGAAGGCATCAACTATGAAGCTGCCATCAACGGTGTTGGCAAGGTGGGCCTATATGTGCCCAGCTGTTGCACAATCACCGAAGTGAATTTTGTCAGGATTTCGTTCAGGTCGATGATATAAGTTCACGAGGGAGGTCGACAGCACAGGTGTCGATGACCCACCTGCTGGGTCCTGAGAACCCTAAGAGTCTATAGCCCTGGAGGGAAAATGGGCAGGCCCCGACGGGAGGGTTGTTGACGATGAGCCTGTCATCGATGAAGGAGGGGCCAACCACCTGAAGGTCGACAACTGGCACCCTGTCAATCGGGCAGGGGTGCTGTCAGTATGGGTATGGTGGGCACAGAGACCTGGACAGCTGTTCTGCACATTAGTGCAGCCGCAGCCAAGAAGGATCCCCCAGCGGAAGGAGAAGAGTCCGTTGGTGAACAAGATCGATGCAGGGGGGAGCGGTCACGATCTCGGTCTTTCTTATGACTCCCCCCCCCCCCGAGGTTTTGTCTCAGTCCTTGGAGCCCTGGGAGCTTGATGACCAAGTCAGCGACTGAGAGGCTGGGACCTCAGATGACCCTTGCCCGGAACTGGCTACCTGTTGATCCAACAGGAAATTTTTAAGAGCTTTTCTGTGCTACCTGAGGGTTATTTGGTTAAACTTCTGGCAGAGCTCACAGTCACAAACTTCGTGGTCTGGCCCAAGACAGCAGACACAGACAGAATGTTCATCTGAGGAGGCAATCATCTTTCTGCAGTGGCAGTGATGGAAGACAGAAGTTGAAGGATTAACTCTCAACATAAACAAGTTGGAGGAATCTCTTTAATAAAAGAGATTCTGAAAAAAAAACAGAAGAAAAGGTGTAGGCGAAAAAAAAATCATGAATACTGCATCTGAGCTGCCGTGGAGACCCATGCGAGCGAGTCGATGATGGGAAAGAACTGAGGAGGGAGCGGGGCCACTCATGCCTTTATAAGGTTGGTGAAGTCGATGGACATCGACGGCATGGGCAGCCCCAGTTATACTGCTGAAAATCTACCATGTGGATCCTGCTTCACAGACAGTGAACCTCTACAGTGTGACCTGATGACTAAGATACCCCGGAAGAAGATCTTTGGCTCCTTCATATTGGGGTTTAACAGGCGACAAATAGGGGCAAATAGCACCTCTTAACCCACCCTTGCCCATCCCAGAAAATCTCAACATCCTCTGGTTCTCCAGTTAGATTGTTTTTTAAAACATGTTACATTACCAGGAGCTGGATATATATACATATTTTTTTTTCATAAAAAAATGCCTTGGGATGGAGGAGGAGGGTTGGATATGACCAGGGTGGGTGAAGGGTTGGGCTTGGGACTAGGCTCACGTATCCCCCGGAGGATGTTACTTGAACCGCGACCGCCGAGTCATGGACGAGGAGGCCTCTTCCCTGTGCCTTTGTCCCACTTGTGGTGTCCTTCTGAGAGGCTGGACGCCTGCCTAAGCTTCTTCAACTCCTTCTCCATTGAAGACATCATCTTTTAGGAGATGGGCTTCCAAAGACTGCTGGCGCATCTGTGGGTAGCGCGCTGAAATGCAGGCAATGCGAACACTTGCTCTATCATGGTCGGGCCTAGCAAAAGGCAGAGAGTAACGTCTCAGAAAAAGAAATGTACGAGTTTAATTTATTTTTGAAGGGGACGACAAACTGACGTCACTTGACAATATAGTACTAAAATACTAATAATTTTCTGTAAACCGACGAAAGAACAGGGCTGAGCATCAACTTTACGCGAGGCGCTGCATGAGCTGACGGGCGGAAGAATTGAAGGCAGCAGGCGCCGGAGACCGCCTTTTATACCGACGTTGCCTGGACGCCGTCACCTGACGTGGGCGGTCCTCGCCAGAGACTGCTAGCTAGAAATTTTTTCCGTGTCCTGCTGCCGCCGACGCCAGTCCTATATGTAATTACCTACTGCAAGAGCCCTCTCGAAGTAAGATCTAGTGTTTTTTTTCCTTTTTGTTTTTGTAAGTAAAGCAGCCAAACTCGACTACGCTCCTGGAGAGAACACATGTCCAAACAAAGTTATGTGTCAAAAACTTTATTTGCCCACTGAAATACATGTAAAACAAGCATTTGTCAATGCCGAATGTTTGCTTGCTGGCATTGGCATTGGTAGTGTAGAAGTTACAGAGCTGCATAATAGGAATGGCAGTGAAGTACTGAACTGAAGCCAACCCCACTACCACCCTGCAGAGAGTGACAGGCACTGGGGTGTGCCTTTGGGTCGTCAGGCATAATGGCCACGCCATTTCACCACACCCTACCCTGCAGACACTGACAAGTGTCACGGTGTGCCTTGGGGTCTTTGGCCCTTATGCGCACTCCATTCCATCAGGAAATATGGTGAGATGGTGTGGCATAGGAGAATGGGGTGAACTTTGAGGCCGAAGAGTCCAAGGCATACCTTGATGCCTCTCACTGGCTGCAGGGTGTGGAATGGTATGAGCATTACAGGCAAGAATCCCAAGTCACACCCCTGATGCCTGTTGTTCTCTACAGGTTGGGGCGTTATGGTTGGAAACCCTAACACCTCAGGGTATTGGTTGGTATTTTCTACCCAAATTTTCAACATGGTTTTTTGTGACCCCACCTCATGAACAGTGGCAATATCAGTTTGTTAGCCGAAAGCTGCTTATGCACAGTGACTACGGCATTTAGCACCACAGGTGCAATAACACATTCCGAACAGGATGTGAAAAATGACAGCTGTACTGTTCATGGGGAGGTGTAAAAAATGGCAACGTTGCAAATCTGCAGTAAAAATATAAAAAAAAACTGGTGAAGTCACGAGCGTGCATAGAAACTGTGCAACGCACACCCGTAATGTAATTAGTTTGGGGATTTTTTTTACAGCAGATTGTCAACACAGGCATTTTGGGACCTCCAATCATGAACAGTGTCACTGTGATTTTCTTTATCTGTCCCGAACAATGATTTCCCACAGCGACCACACAACTCTGCACTGAAAGTGTAAAAACACATTTCGGCCATGTTGTGAAAAATGACAGCTGTACTGCTCATAAGGAAGTGTAATAAAATGGCAATGTTGAAAATATGGAGTGAAAATATTGAAAATTCGCAAACTTACGAGCGTGCGTAGGAACTGTGCAACGCACGCTCATAAAACAGTCATTTTTAGGAATTTTTCCACCAAATTTTCAACATAGGCTTTTTGAGAGCCCACCTTATGAACAGTGGCAGTGTAGTTTCATTACTCGGTCCGGAAAGGTGATTTTGCGCAGTGACTGTGAAATCACCCTTCGGGCCCGATTAACGCCATGGCAGTGAGATCACTCATGAGAAGGGGTCCCAAAAACCCTATGTTGAAAATTTGGTGAAAAAATTCCAAAAAATGCCTGCGATATGCCGCAAAGTTGAAAAAACCCTATCTATCCCATTATACAGCTTATCGGCATTTCCTTAGTTCGCAGTCGGCTTTGAAGAGTGTAGACGTGTTCCCAGTCCACCGAAGATCATCGCGCCAGAGTCCGGAGGTAAGTATGGGGTGGGGTGTGGGGAGGCAGGGTGGGTGCGGTGGGGGCAGAGACAGCGAGGGACCGCTTTTGTGTTTCAGGTTTTTTGTTTTTTTTTTTTTAAAAGGAGGAAGACGTTGACGCTTGCCACGCTGGGGGGCTCCCAGTGTGGCACAAGGACGGTTGTTTGGGGGCGTGGAGCCGACGGGGATTGGGCACCTCCATCGCATAGCATCTGTTGCCATGCTGGGTGGGCTCCCAGCATGGCACCCTGTACTCTGGGAGGGGGACAGTGGAGCCGATGGGATTGGGCACTTCCCGGCTATATCGCCAGTAGCCACTGCTGGGGTGGGCACCCAGCGTGGCATGTGGAACTCTTTTGGGGGGCAGCACAGCCGATGGGGATTGGGCACCCGTCGCTACACAGTGTGTGTGCATGGCGCATGCAGTATGCATGCTGTGTGTGTGTGTGTGTGTGTAGGGGAGCACGCATGAGCAAGCTTATATTTTATCGCTGCTCACTGAAGCGTAGCTCCCCCTTTCAGGTGTACTCGACTGCATTTACGACTGCTATCATAGACAGCTCCAGCAGCCATTGGAGAATTGTTCTGGGTTTCCAGTGTACCTGTACACCTCAATGGTACTGACTGATGACTGCCTCTAATAATGTAAATATAAAGTACGTGATTTATTTCAAATTCTTGCTATGTGCTGTACTGGGCTTCAGGGATTGTTTTTCTTCAATGTTGTTGGGACATGACAATACTAGAGGCCCATTACTGCCAAAGTTGGCATTAAGACATACTGCTTGACTGTATCTTTATCAATTGTCATTTGGCATGCTGCATCACAGGCATCTGGTTATTACCAAATTTTGTTTTTTATTAAGGCTTTCAAGTTTTACATCATACTTCCATATTCATTTCTCTCATACATATAGAAAAAATCCTCAAGAACCATAGACTTACAATACACAGCATGTTACAAGAGGCTAAGCACCTATAGTCAGAATATATGCATTAACATATATATATATATATATATATATACACACATACACACACACACAGTATATAGCCTACCCTTCCTAACTGTAGCTCCTCATTTGTCAATAGGGTAGATGGGGTATGTAAGCAGGTCCGTCTAAGAACCAGAAGGGAGGGGTTGCACAAAGGGTGAGGGGTTTTACACAGTGGTGAGTTGAAATAAGAATCCCACTTTTTATAGAAATAACCCAGCTGGCCTTGATGAGCATAGGTCAACCTTTCTAACAGTGCCAACTTAGCTAGAGCTGAACGCCATAGTCCTATACTTGGACTGTTGACTTGCCTCTATTGCATTAAGAGGAGCTGCTTGGCCTCCAACAGGGCCAGCATGACCCACTCTCGAAGGGGCTTTGGTAACACAGTAAGGCTTGACATATCCCCCAACAATAGTTTAGAGTCTAGCTGGAGATTCCCTGTACCCAAGACCAGACAGCAGTCTCGTCTAATTGCAGCCTAAAAAGTAGAAAGTTGTGGACATTCCCACAGTATATGAAATAGGTGGGCACCAGGTTGTTTACATCTCCAGTAGTCGGAGTGTGGCAATAATCCTGCAGAACACAGAACGGGTCGGAGTTCTGTACCATGCAACAACATTTTAGCTGTATTAATTGACTTTAGAATCTTTGTACAACTTATGTGCATTTTGAAGACAGCCGCCCAGATAGTTCCAGACATAGCTATGCCCATCTCGGCCTCCCATCGATTCTACAATGTTCTGTGGGGTCAGACTGAGAGTCTCTACCTATAGCGTAGATTTTACCTATACGACCAAGTGAGGAGGTTTCTTCATGTAAGGTAGTAAGCCACTTCCATTTGTTATCTGACCGCATTCGAAAAGAAAGGGCATATATAAGGCTACGTATCTGGAGATACCGCCAAAAATCAGTGTTTGATAGATTAAATTTATTCTATAACTGGACAAAAGATAATAGTGTGTTTGAGCCAGGCATCATAAGATCCATCACGCAGCAGATGCCCTTACGCTCCCAGGAAGGCCAATTAAGAGGTTGTCCCTCTAGTGTGATAAAGGTGTTATGCCATAACCCTGCATATGCTAGAGGTGGAGCCCAAGCATCTTTGGGGGTATGGGAAAGAGTCATAATGCACCGCAAAGCATACCGGGAGTGACACACAACCGGAGAATGGCCTTTAGCTGTGGGGCCACTGGGGTTCAGCAACAATCTAAGTGGGGTTGGGGCCACCATATCCGTTTCAAGGCCAACCCACACTGGACAGGAGGTGTTGGGAAGTACGAACCACTTTGTAATTTGGGCAGCTGTACATGCTATATGATAGTTCTGAAACCAAGGGGCCCCAAGGCCTCCTTTAGACCAGTGTGCGCTAAGTTTGTTTTACCCCCATCTACGTGTTTTTATTTTCCCATATTAAGGTAGATACCATCTTCTCGAGGGAGGCAAACAGTTTAGGAGAGATTCGTATTGGAAGATTATTGAATAAGTATAGGACCTTCGGGAACATAAGCATTCGTACCGAAGCCACTCTGCCCAACAGGGATAAGTGCAATTTTTGCCAGCGTTCCATTTCTACGTTTAATTGTTTTAATAGAGGGAAAAGTTAGTTGATTCCAAATTTGCCCAGTTAAAAGATATGTAGATCCCCAAGTAGGAAAAGCCTTGCGGAGCCCAGCTAAGTTCCGTGCCATGAAGGTATTCCCGTAAGCAGAGTGAATTCAATGGGGCCAAAATAGTCTTCCATTGATTAACCTGTAAACCTGATAATGCCGCAAAGCTTTTAAGGACAGAGAGAGCTATTGGTAGCGAATCCTGGGGATGGGATAAGGTAAGTAACAGGTCATCTGCATAAGCTGCCACAGTATACGATTTATCAGATGCTAATATGGAAGCCTGTAAGCCCTCCTCTGAGTGTCAAGATCGCAGAGTAGAGGGTCCAGGGCAATCAAAAAAAGAAGGGGGGAATAAGGCGCAGCCTTGATGAGTGCCCCTATACAGTGGTAAGGAAGAAGAAATGGTGGAGATAGTAAGAATCCTAGCCTTTGGGGAATTATAGAGGGTCGAGACCCATAAGCAAAATTGGGGTCCAAATTCGTATAGTTGAAGGATCTTATGGAGATAGTTCCACTCTATGGAATCAAAAGCCTTTGCAAATCAACAGCTAGAGCGGCCATAGGGGTTTTAGCTCTACTCCCCAGCCATTTCAAGTTCAACAACAACCTGGTATTATCTGAGCCTACCTTTCCAGGCATAGAACAAACTTGGGATGGGTGGATAATGGAGGCCAGGATATTCTGCAATCTGGTAGCCAATATTTTAGCCAGGATCTTCATGTCCACTGGCAGTAATGATATAGGACGGAAATTTGAACAATTAAGGGGGTCATCAGATTTTTTTGGTATTACGGTAATCAAAGCCTCATTCATTGTAGTGGGTAGGGAGCCTGAAGAGTGGGTACATTGTAGAGCGAGTAATAAGGGGGGTCACAATTTCCTGATCCAAGGCTTGGTATAGCTCGATGGTCATTCAGTCTGGCCCTGGGGCTTTCCCTTTAGCCATGCGAAATAAGGCCTGTCGCAACTCAGTCTCTGAGATAGGGCGGTCTAATAGATCGACTTGCTCCCGAGATAATGAGGGTATTGTGAAACCTTGACAAAACTGATGCAATTTATGTGAGAGCTATTCCCGCGTATCTGTGGATTTAGATTAATCTATGGTCTGATAGTAGTGTTTCATAGTCTCATTAATGCCCTTCGGATCGCTAACCACGGAGCCTGTGGAAGTGCGGAGATCATGTATCTTTGAAGATGCTTGCTGCTTCCGCAACTGGTAAGCAAGGAGTTTCCCCCCTTTATCACCCCCTTCCCAATATTGATCTTTAGCCCTAAGCAAGGTCCATTCTGCCTTATGATGTAAAAGTGAATTTATATGATATTTAAGTCCTACAATACACCTCGTCAATGAGGGATCTCTAGTAGCAGTGGTCTGGGAAACTTTAAAACGACCCTCTAGAGCAGTGAGTTCTGACTGTCACAACTCTAACTCTTTTTTCCAGGTTTTACTCCAGTTCGCAGCAAAAGCAATAATATGACCCCTTAGTGTGGCTTTAAATGCCTCCCAGATCGCGCTTTCTGAGACTTCTCTAGCCGAGTTAAAAGTAAAATATTCCCAAGTTGCTTTCTGCATCTCTTGTTGAAATTCAGGATCTTTAACTAAGAGGGGGTTACATCTCCATCTTGTGCCAGTGTTTCAACCTTTGGGGATAGAATAGGTAAGTGATACCGGTGCACGGTCCGATATAATTATGTTACCTATGTCACTATTCGAGATAGCACTCGAAGCTGGCTGGTTAGCTAACCAATAATCGATACAACTATAAACTCTCATGTGGGGGAAATATGTGTAGTCTCGACTGAGGTGATCACGCCCAGACATCCACTTCAAGCCCCACTCCGCTATCATTTCTTGCAAGGCAGCATGCGCCTTCATGTGGGTTTGAGGCGAAGGACGAGATTTATCCAAAAATATGTCTGGCACTAGGTTAAAATCCCCACCTATTATCAAGGGAATATTGGGCTCGGACTGTACTAGTCCAGCCATAGCTTGACTCAAATTTGGAAAAAACTCTGTTTGGTCCACATTCGGGGCATAAAGATTGCATACTATCAATTTGTCCATGCTAGATTTTAGTTTAACTATTACCCACCTCCCCTGTTTATCAGAGTGAGACCCCTCCACTGCCCATGTACTTGATCTTCGGATCAAAACAGCTACTCCCCTTGACTTAGAGGGTGCTGAGCAAGCATGTATTGTGCCAACCCACGATTTCTTGAGCCAAGGAATAGACTTATTAAGGAGATGCGTCTCCTGTAGAAGAGCTACATCTGTGTGCATGGAACGTAAATGCAGAAGCACCTTAGTTCTTTTTATAGGGTGATTAAGGCCCTTTACATTCCATGACACTAGACGCAAACCCTGTACAATAGTTGGGGGCATGGTTATAAATACGTCAGAAAACTATGGGCTTCCTCCAATGTGTTCAAAAAGGATAGACCCCTATTGAGAGCTACTACCTAAGAGAGCTACTGTGACCTGTTAACAGATATCCAGAGGATACCACGCATAGAAATACGAGAGAAAACATGAATTGTCAATAACAGCTACATGAAGTGTATCCACTAACAGTTATATTTAACACAAACTAAAACTGGATACTAACAAACACAAAAACCTGCGCTAAGCAGGGCCCAGGTCCAAAAAGCGATTAAACGCTAACTGCTACAGACGGTTCAGGGAAAGAGGATAAACAAGAAATGAAAATTACTTACCTACCGTAATTATGATCTTTCTGTGTATCTTCACCATTCATCACAGATGGGTATCTGCCGGAGGTCAGGACCCCACGGGAGCCTTTTTTTTTTTTTTCCGTTAAGGGTAGGCGGAGCCATCACACCATCAGCGCCGCCCTCGGGGCCGACGCACTGCGTGGCGCTCTCGGGTTGGCCATTAGGCTGTGTCGATTCCGCCTGCCTGCCAGTTCTGAGTCGCCGGAGAGGTAAGAGAAAGGGAATGGAGGGTGGGACAAGAGAGGCCAAGGGACAGAAAAAGGAAAAGATGTATGAACTAAAAGGAGAAATAATGACTGAGAGGACAGAAAAGAAAGAGGTTAGAATCTAAAGGGGATTGGGAGGGTCCCAATCTCTGGAAGCAGAAGAAGGGGGGTAGGGTGGGTAAAGAATTTAGAAGAGAAGGGAGAAGTATAGATATCCAGGACCCTGGTTAGTCTCCAGATTGTACAGGAACTGCAAGGAGTAGCAAAGCTTTCTGCCAGAATTCAAGGCATGGACTAACTGGCAAACACTCCAGATAAGCAGAGTCGGCTATTCTGGAAGATGGACAGGATACAGGGATTAAGCACCCTCTCAAGGAAAGATTTTTGGTGAAAAAAAGGTTGTTTTTGGGGGTTTTTTTTTGGAGAAATAGGTTGGATGGAAACAGGGAGGAGGAGAGAAGGAGGGCAACTACCAACTCCCACCCCACAGGGGGTGGAGACAAGGTGCTGGAGTAGGAGTGCCGCTTCAGCTATCCACTCTTCCTGGAAAAATACTCCCCTGTGTGTCCCTATTTTACACCACTCCTAAGGGGGGGGTCACAAAGAGGGAGGGGGACCCAGAGACTGAGGCCCCAGGGGGATGGAGGGTGGGGTTGTGATGAATGGTGAAGATACACAGAAAGATCATAATTATGGTAGGTACGTAATTTTCATATCTTATCTGTGTTAATCTTCACCATTCATCACAGATGGGTGAGTACTGAGCCCCCGCGAAGGGGGTTTTCTTCTACACCCTAAGGGACAAGGTTCCTTAGCCCTCAGTGGGTGACACACTAAGGGGGGTGGGGGAACCTTCAGGGCCTGGAGAGGCCCAAGAGTGGGGAGAGAGAGAGAGACAGAGTCCTCCCGGAGGGGGAAGGTAGTTGCTCCGACAAGCACCGACTCACTCTTCGGGAGAAGAGGTAGGTTCCCTGGTGGGCGGAGTTAATCACCCTACGCCGGGCCAAGGGTGACAACCGGGAAAGACGCAGCCATGCCGTCCGCCTAGTGCAGATTGCTGTCCCTATGACCCTGGTAGCTACCTCGTTGGCATCATAGGATGCCCTCGCTTGGTGCCTTGCTAGCTCCAGGCCACACGCAGAGAGTGCAATGGCTTGTCTGGTTTGCTCCGTGTCAGGCAATGAGGCTAGGAGCTGACCTAGCCTGGACCACAAGAACCTGTCGTAGGCTGCATAGTGGGCCTGATGTGCAGAGATAGAGAGAAGTAACCGTGCCGAGTAGAAAGTCCTCCTACCCCAGAAATCAAAATCCAAGGAGTCTTGATCTGGGGGCCGGTCATGGTGAAGGGCGCGAAGCCCATCAGGAGTATCCAACTGTGTCAATCCAGACTGTGGATGAGGCATGGAACCTGGAGACTCCAGGGGTGTGCAATACCTCTGGCTGAGATCCCTTGGGGCAGGAACTCCGGAGAAGGGCCTCTGCCAGGAACGCAACGACGCCTCCCTAAAGGGAGCCGGCCAGGGAGGCACCACAAGGGTGGCCTCGCCAAAATTGCCTAGAAAGGCATGCGCCGAGTGTTCGGGATTGCTACTAGTGAAAGGAGTAAGGTGCAAATCCTCCAACATCCTCACGAGGAATCGCTGATACTCCGAGAGATCAGCAGCCGGAGAGATGTGGACAGAGCGTTCCTCTCCCCCTGAAGAGGGGGATGAGGAGCTGGAGGTCACCGTCTGTTCAGTGGGTGGCTGCACAGGGGGAGGTTGAAAAACCTGGCTGTCCATTGCCCTAACGTAAGCAGGGAACCGAGCAGCCACCGTTCTGAACTGCTCCCAGGTGACAGGCCCGCTAGGACTGAGGATGCCTGGGAGCGCAGGAGAGTGTGGCAGAGGGATGGGGACAGAGCCAAGAAGAGATGACGGCCGACCTACGCCTGGGCTAAGGAGCGGACCGTGGGCACCCACGGAAGAAGGTGCCCTGGAAAACCCCACAGCCGACAGCTGAACAACCACATTGGTCCTGCCTTGGCTGCGCATGAAAGAATCCCCCCGTGAGGCGACCGGGGCCATATAGGTCCAGAAGGACGGTCCCCTACCTCAAAAGAATGGGACTCTCTCAAAGAGACCGAGGAGGAAGAGTGGAGATCCACGCTACGGCTTCTTCCAGGGCCCAGGTGGACACCAGAAAAAGGCTGACGCGCCAATCCACATCCCTCGACCCCTCGAAGTCTGAAAGAGCCCTCCTCCTCGAGAGGGCCAGCCTAAGTAGCTGGCATCTCTGGGCAGCCCCCGAAGGGGTTATCCAGGGTGCAGTACCCCCCCCCCGCAGGTGCTCCGATCAGCCCCAAAGTTGGGTGATCAAGGCATGCCACTGAAGGGGGTACCACAACTGAGGGGTCAGTGAAACCGCCAAGACCAGGCTGCAGAGCTATGGTGGCCTGCACCACTGTCTGCTGGTCAGCACCCCTGACCCTAGTCTCGGTAGCCACCGACCTCACCTCAGAAGGGGGCTGACTCCAACTGGTTGAAGAGACTACCGTGCTGCCCACCTCAACAGCCAACCCCGGGGGGTCAGACTGCACGTCCGACTCAGAGCTCGACTCTGTCTCCAAAGAGGCAGAGTTGGAGGCCCTGTGCCAAACCGTGGGAGGGCGGGCAGTGCCATCCTTACCACCAGGCCCAGAGACCACAGCTGTGCCCGAGTCGGTGCCAGCGCCTCCTGCAGTCCCGCGAGTGGAACCCGAGGGAAGCGCGGCCCCAGCCCGAGCCAGAGATCCAGAGCCGGGACCAGTCACGGCACCATACGGTCCCACAGCACCACAAGCAGTGCCGAGGACGGAGATGGCGCAGACGACAGCCCCAGCGGCACCACTGGTGCCGCCGACGGCCACCGGCTCCCCGGCGCCGCAAACGGCACCGAGGGCAGGGGCGGCCCCGAGGACGGCACCGGAGGTGGACATGCCCGGCTCCCCAGCGCCACGAGCGGCACCGAGGGCAGGGGCGACATCGAAGACAGTGCCGACTGAGGAAAACGAAGGCCCCACAGCACCGAGCCTCGAGGACATGGTGCCGTGCTCAACCTCGACACGAGGACTTAGCCAAGGCGAGACATGGAGAAAGACAGCATCATAGTAGATCTCACAGCAACGCTAGCAGTGTTGGCGTCGCGAATGGCGCTGCGTGACAAGTCGGTGCAGACGATGGTCTGGGCCAGGGCTCACGGCACCGAGGTCTCCATTGGCGCCAGCCGACAGCATCAAGGACGGCGCCACCCGGCCTTGTGAGCCGCTGAGCAACACCGAGAGTCTTCACCTCGGAGGCGACCGCTATGGCGGGCACGCCCTACCGATCCTGTGAAGGAGCGTGGATGGGCCCCCGCGCTCAAGCGGAAGAAGCCTCGGCAATGGCTAGGCTACAGTAGCTGAGGCTCCTCCTCCTCGGTCTGCAGGAACCGTGAGGGGACCCGGAGGAAATGCCAAGAGCGTGGCTTTGCCCGACGAAAAGCGCACCTCACCCCGAAAGTCAGCGGAGCTTGCCCCACTTTCCACGCCGATTGTTCGGCAGGACCCGCGTTCATGGAGAAGCAGACGCTGCACGAATACATGTCATGAAGCGGGTCAAGACACGAGAGACACCAGTCATGCTGGTCGGTGACGGAGAATTTTCGGCCGCATGGACACTGTCGCATGGGGGGCTGACTCGTCTTGGAAGATTTTTTGCCCTCCAACCGGGACATGACCTATGGGGAAAAAAACTCCAAAAACAGACTCGACGTCGCAAAAAAGAATACTAATGGAAAGATCTTACCGGGCGAAGTAGAGTAAAGCAACACAGAACCAGCAGGAATCACTGACGGACTTCGGCACGATATACTGCGTAACGATACAACATTGTGAAGCAGGCCTCAAATCTCTTCAGTTTCCACACGAGGTGACCTCTACAGCAGGAGACAAAGAACTGGCAGGCAGGCAGAGTCGACACAGCCTAACGGCCAACCCGCAAGCGCCACACAGTGCGTTGGCCCCGAGGGCAGCGCCGATGGTGTGTCGGCTCTGCCTACCCATAAAAAAAAAAAAAAAGGCTCCCGCGGGCTCCTGACCTCCGGCAGATACCCATCTGTGATGAATGGTGAAGACTGACACAGATAAGATCAGTATCCTCAGCTCCACTTGCGTCTGTGCTCAGGGGTTGTCGAGGAAAGTCTCAACCCAAACTGGAAGTATCCATCCTCATCCGATGAATAATTCCCAGGGGAAGGTATAATCCCGGGGGGGGGGTGTAAACCAGGTAGGAAAGGGAAGGGGGATTAAAGGGAAGGAAGAAAGAAAGAGGGCAAGGGGGTAGTAGGGAAACTACCCTAATCGAAAACATAAGGGCCAATCCCTCTATAACATTTGCCAGTACAGTGCAGGCTCAATATTAATCTAAACATCAAGCTATAAAGATTCAGCGGCTCTAACACTGCTTGCACTTTCCAGTTGCCAGGCTTAGAAGGTGCTAGTGTGAGGGGAGAGGGGATCATTCGTCCCTTAAGTCATGGGGGCCCTTCTCCATCATAGCAACCTACCTCAGGGAGTTTCAGCAGTAACAGAAAAAAAAGGCTCTGCCGTACCTCTATATCTTCAGTAAACAGAGCAAATGAAAACATCACACAAGGAAGGTATTACTAACTACAGTCAGTACAGTCGAAAAGTCAGCCAGGGGATTCCCCATCATGAGTCATTGCCTGTTGGGAGCTACCACTGAAATCAGGAACTTCCTCAGAAGCTGTAGCTGCTGCATATGATTTAATCCCTGGTTTAAGCTAACTGGAAATGTTTAACGCTTCCAAAAGAGAAGATTCTGTGATATCAGCCCAATCCATATGATTCTCTTGACTAGGCGAGGAGGGCTCTGTTATATTCACAGGACAGTCCGAATGGGTCTCGGAAGGTTAGTCTCTAGGCATCTTCGCTGGTGGAGCTGTTTTCTGCTGCTCGGGGGACAGTTGTTGACCACTCCTAGATCGTTGTCGCTGTCTTGGGGTTGAACTGGTGTTCCTGGGAGGAAGGAAAGGCTGACCCAAGCTAGCATCCGTTGTGAATGCAGGCATAAGACTCGTAGAGGGGATCTTTTCTCTGGGGAATTCATCAAACTATGGACCTGGCCCCTGGTCCCATAGAACCACGACCCTCTGGATTCCGCAGTTGGTAATTTCAGTTCCTAGTTCTGGTATCAGAGGGGTCCCATAGCTTTCTAGGGGATGAAGTTTGAAGGGGTAGGTTAGGCCAGAACTTAGATGCCCATCTCTCGATCTCCTCAGGAGTGTCTGCCAGTCTCTCCCTTCTTTAGAGACCAACAACCTGGTAAGACCCTAATCTATACTGGAAATGTGGGCAGCTAATATGTTCTTAATAGGCCATAAGCTCTGTGCTTGTTCGCCGTTTCCTGTGCAAAATCTCTATATATAGAAATCAGCGCTCCTTGCCACCGAATTTCACCCAGATCTTGAGCTGCACTTAAAATGTGTTCCTTTGTAGAATATCTCAAGAAATATGCCACGATTGGTCTTGGAGCTAGTTGCTGTTTATCCTTCCTTCCAACAATTCGGTGAGCCCTTTCAATTTCAACTGGGCCTCTCCAGCGCTAGCATCTTAGGGAGCATCTCATTAAGAAACCTTTCCATAGACGTTCCCTCAGAGCCTTAAGAACCCCAACAATTCGGAGGTTATTACATCTTCCCCTATTCTCCTGGTCTTCCACTCTGGTAAGCAATGTTTCCAACTGTAGATCTTGCATCCGCACTCTCTGTACTAATTTAATTTGCTGCATTTCCAAAGTTTCCACCTTTTACTCTGCTACATTTAAACAATCCTGTATCAGATATACCTCTGCAGTGGTGTTTGTTAGTGTAGTATTAATAGTATCAACTCGCAGCAGAACAGTCTTGTGGTAGCGGCGTGGTGGCCCCTGGAGGAGGCCAAAAAGACATTAAATTAGCTAAATTAACCGACTCTGATGACACTGAAGCCTACCTATTGACTTTTGAAACAGTAGCAACAGCATGTAACTGGCCAAAAGACCAGTGGGTCATCCGGCTGGCACCTTATTTGACTGGAAAAGCCCAGCTTGCATACAGCCGAGTAGAGATGGTGGACATAAATAATTCTGACCGAGTCAAACAGGCCATCTTGAAGCGGTATGACATTAACATGGAGACCTATCGACAGAGATTTAGATCATATAGATATAGTAATGCTGATAACCCCCAAGACGCATTTACTCAGCTCACGGACTTGTGTGTTGAATGGCTGCAGCCTAACACTCGGACTATAAACCAAATCATAGAGACAATAGTATTGGAGCAGTTTCTTCGGGTCTTACCACCAGATGTCCAACTATGGGTAAAGGAACACCGCCCAGAGGTATCGGACACTGCAATCCGATTGGCTGAAGACTACATCGCAGCAAGACCTCACAGGCAGAGAGGCACCAATCAGACAGCCAACCAGCAAGGGTACCCGGTAAGACCTCCTTCTGCTACTATGGGAACAGCTGGTAACACTATTACAAGCACTGGTATGAAGAACACTAGTAGAGTAGGACGGGGGTGCAATCCAGACATTGTATGTCACGAGTGTAAAACCAAAGGACACATTGCACGGTTTTTTCCCAAGAAGAAACCCGAACAGATACACCTTGCCTTAGCTAATTGGGGACAGTTTATGGTACCTGTACAAGTCGGACAACACATAGTTACAGGCCTTCTTGATCCAGGAAGTAAACAAACCTTGGTGCAACCAGAATTGCTATGTATACCACCATCCTCAGAAGGTCCAACTACTGGGGTAACATGTATACATGGTGATACACATTATTATACACTAGAAGAGACAGAAATAACAATACAAGGACAAGTGCAGACTATGAAGGTAGGAGTTGTACCTAACCTTCCAATTCCCGTAGTAATCAGACAGGACTGCCCCTCTTTTCAGAACCTTATGTCTGCAAATATTTGTGCTATGGTAACCAGATCGCAGACCCCACCAAGTCAACGTTCGGACACTTTAAAACACTTCTTTCCTTTTGATAAAGACATCTATGGAGCCATAGGGAAGGACAGGAATACCAGAAGGCAGAAGAGAAAGGAGAAGACTAATTGGACTATGAACACAAAAGACACTATGAATAACAACCATGGGGATGGCATTGTGTATGATGTAAAAGAATGTGATAAAAATACGTTTGCAGAATTACAGAGGGGGAATGAGTCTTTAAAAATGTTTTTTTCTTCACAGGATAAGAGTCAAGCGACTGGAGACAGATATCAAATAATAGATGGGTTAAATTATAGGATATGTACTAACCCCAGAACTAACGAAACTGTTGAGCAACTGTTGGTACCTATGAAGTACAGACCAATATTATTGAGCCTTGCCCATGATATTCCAATGGCCGGACATTTAGGGAGGGACCGTACCTTGAGTAGACTACTTTATAGATTTTTCTGGCCTGGAATACATGAGGAAGTGGCTGAATACTGTAGGAGTTGCCCAGAATGTCAAAAAGTGGCAAAAATTGTAAAGAAAGACAAAGTACCTATGCAAACAATGCCTTTGTTTACTAAGCCCTTTCAAAGAATCACCATGGACATTGTGGGTCCTATACAAAAGAGCACAAAAGGAAATCAGTACATACTAGTGGTATGTGACTATGCAACTAAATACCCAGAGGCTATACCACTTCGAACCATCACTGCCCCTAGAACTGCTGAAGAACTGGGTAAAATCTTTAGTAGAGTAGGTATCCCACAAGAAATACTTACAGACAGGGGCACAAATTTCTGTTCTCTGGTCTTGAAGCGGCTCTACCGGACCCTAGGAATAGAAGCTATACGGACCACACCATATCATCCTCAAACAGACGGTCTGGTAGAGCGCCTCAACCAGACGATGAAAAAAATTATTCAGAAAATCGTCCAGGATGAAGGGAGAAAGTGGGACATTTACCTTCCGTATCTAATGTTTGCCTACAGGGAGGTGCCACAAGCCTCAACCGGATTTTCGCCGTTCGAACTATTGTATGGGAAAAACCCTAGGGGGCCTTTAGATGTTATAAAACAGTGGTGGGAAGAGAAGAAAAAATTACTCACCTCAGTAATGTTGTTTCTCCTAATGGAGTCTTGCTATATTACGACATATGCAGTATAACCCCAGGTTAGAACTGCTCCGGAGGTGAAGGAGTTAACTTTCCATTCAGGGCATGGAATCTTGAGCGCGAGCTCGGCTGAACACTCTGTCTGTTGAAGCTCAAACTTAAACTGTCAGATCTTTACGAGCAAAACTCACTAAGGTTCTGTGTGGAGTCAGAAACTCACACTAGCCACTGGCTACTAACTACAAAACACCTTTTGTTCTTCATCCCAAAGCAAAGACTCAAGTCGGGGGATTCAATTAAGAAAATTAAGTATAACACCTAAGCACCCAGAAGGGTGAAAATAAAGTGGGCATCAGTGAAGTGCCAACATTGCACTGCCCACCCACATCCCAAAAAATAGAGGTTCTGAGAGGGGCAGGCTGGAGGGGAGGTCATACTATAGCAAGACTCCATTAGAAGAAACAACATTACTAAGGTGAGTAATTTTTTCTTCAAACAACATGAAGTCTTGCTATATTATGACATATGCAGACTACACAGCAGTACTCCATGGAGGAGGGACAGAACCCACTTGGGAAATAGGCTCTGAAGCACAGCTGTAGAATGAGCATCACCCTAGTCTGGATATCCAAGGAGTAATGCTTAGTAAAAGTGTGAACTGTTTTCCAGGTAGCTGCTTGACATATCTCTAGGATAGAATGTCCTGGCAGCAGCCAGAGACGCAGCTGTACCTCTGGTAGAGTGAGCCCTCAGGCCTGAGGGAGGAACCCTACCCGGTTTTTCATAACAGAATTGGATACAAGAGACAATCCACCTGGCAATGGATCTTTTAGTGGCAGGTCTCCCTTTACCAACCTCACCATAAGTGAGGAACAATTGAAGGGATTCGAACCTGTGACCCTTGCTACGTTCTATATAGTAACTAAGGGCTCTTTTGAAATCTAAACTGTGTAATCTCCTCTCACCAGAGGAGGAATGGTCAGTGAAGTACACAGGAAGAGACATGGATTGATTAAGGTGAAAGTCTGAAACCACCTTAGGCAAAAACTTCCTGTTAGTCCTGAGGACCACTTTATCTCTATGAAAGGAGATACAATCAGGCTCCACTGACAAGGCTTGTAGCTCACTTATGTGCCTGGCAGAGGATATGGCTACCAGAAACACAGTTTTCCAAGTCAAGTACTTAAGCTCTGCTGAAGACAATGGCTCAAAAGGGGGTTGCATAAGCTGAGCGATGCAAATATTAAGATCCCAAGCAGGGGCAGGGTCCCTGAACGGAGGGTTGGTGTGAAGCAACCCTTTAAAAAACTTGGAGAACACAGGGTGAGCTGATAAAGAAGAGGCTTACCTGCTGATAAGAAGACAGACACAGCTGCCAGTGCACTTTTAGGGTAGCTGGTCTCAGCCCAAGGAATTCAAATGCACCAAATAATCCAGGATCGTGGGCACGCCAGCAGATTCTGGGGAAATATGCTTTCCAGCACATCATATGGAAAATCTCTTCCATTTTAAATTATAGGTAGCCCTGGTGGAAGGCTTCCTAGAGGCCTTCAAAATATCCAATACACCTTGAGACAGGTGTAAGTCAGCAAACTCTAACTCTTCAAGAGCCAAGCTTTGAGATTGAGAGATTTGAGGTTTGGATACCAAACTCTCCTCTGGGCACAGGTTAACAGGTTGTGATTCCTGGGAAGACAGGGGAGAGTGGACTGCTAAGGACATGAGGAGTGGGTACCAGGGCTGCCTGGCCCAATCTGGAGCAATCAGGATCATCTTGCAGGATTGAGATCTGATTCTGACTAGCACTTTGAAAAGAAGGGGGAAGGGGAAAGCATAGAGAAACTTCCCTTCCCAACTGAGGAGGAAGGCATCCAGAGGGACTGAGCCCAACACTGGGGGCCTGCAGCAAAAAAGGGGAAGTTGGTGATTGTCTGGGGCTGCAAAGAGATCTATTTGCTGGGTGCCCCATCTGGCAAATACTACCTCCAGTACTAGGGGATCCAGTGCCCATTCGTGATGGCCCTGGGAAATCCTGCTGAGAGCATCCACCAGGATATTGTCCTTGCCTGGGAGGTGAACTGCCGTAAGGGAGGCGTTCAGAGAATAAGTCAGAGACCATAACTTATTGCTCGTGCACAAGGCCGTAGACCGAGTGCCCCCTTGCTTGTTGATGTACCACACTGTAGTGGTATTGTCTGTTCTGACCTGAACCACCTTGTTCTGGACAGATATGGAAAAAACCTGGAGTGCTAGAAAACCTGCTCTGAGTTCCAGCAAATTGATGTGGAGCAAGGATTCCTGAGGGAACCACAGCCCTTGGGTGGAAAAGTCGCCCATGTGAGCTCCCCACCCCAAGAGGGATGCATCTGTAGTAAGGGTCAAGGAATGAGACTGGGGAGTGAAGGGAACCCCCGTCTCAAATTGTTCTGATCCTGCCACCACTGAAGGGCCTGGATCAGGGTTCGAATCACTGGAATCAATTGCGTTAGGGGATCTGTCCTTTGAAACCAAAAGGCTCTCAAATGGAACTGAATGTCCCTCATCTGAAATCTCGCTCCCTGCACAACTGCTGTAGAAGCAGCCATGTGCCCCAGCAGCTGTAGAAAATGCCTTGCTGGTCGAGAGACCTGCAGGGTGAAAGAGGAGGCCAGAGACACCAGTGTCCTTGCTCTTTCCAGAGGAAGGAAGGCTCTGGCTCCTTTTGTGCTCAGTTCTGCGCCTATGAAGGTGAGAAGCTGGACAGGCTCCAGAACTGACTTTGGAAGATTGAGAAGGAAACCTAGAGATGTAAGCAGTTGCTGGGTTACTTGTAAATGTAATTTGACTCTGCTCTGGAGACTGGCCTACAATGAGCCAGTCATCCAGATAAGGAAAGATGGCAATCTTTGCCTTCTTAATGAGCAACTGCTACTGCCAGGCATTCTGTGAACACCCTTGGGGCCGAGGTGAGGCCGAAGGGCATTGCTCTAAACTGGTAATGGCCTGGGGGCAGTTCGAATCTGAGGTACTTTCGATGGGAGCTTCTGATGAGAATATGGAAGTAGGCATCCTTGAGGTCCAGGGAGGCTAGCCAGTCCCCTGGCCTTAGAGAGGGTAAAATAATCCCCAGGGTCACCATTTTGAACTTTGGTTTTAAAAGGTGCTTGTTTAGATACCTGAGAGCCAGGAGGGAAGAAACTTCTGCTTCCAGGGCAAGTGCCTCTGAAGGGTTTGCAGGTGGAAAAGACCTGGCTCTCATCTTTGGAAATTTTTTGAAGCTGAGAACCAGTCCCTGGCTTACTACTTCCAGGACCCACTTGTCTGATGTTAAAGACTTCCAGTCCTGGACAAAGTAAGCCAGCCTGCCCCTACCTGTAGTAGAGAATCGGCCCTGACTACCCCATCAGGGAGCCTGTTTTGCAGGGGCTTTGGGTTGAGGGGTAGAAGCAGGCTTATTAGAACCCCTTCTGCCCCTTCCTCTAAAGAACCCTCTCTGGGCATAAGCAGAAGAGGAGGCCTGGGCTTGGTAAAACGGCCTGAAAAGGCCTGCCCCTGCCCCTGATATGCTGCCTTTGAGGAGTGACTTGCCTTTCTTTGGCCTGTGCACTCCTATAGGTGGTCCTATACTCATCCATTTTCTTCATATAATTCTCTGTCTGTTCCCCAAACAGAGAATTTCCCACAACAGGAAAATCCATAGGCTTAGACTGGGTATCCTGTGACAGGGCAGTACATTTGAGCCAGGCCATTCTGCGAGAGACACAGATGTAGCCATAACTCTAGATAAACATCATTAGAGTCTACAGCAGCATGAAACTGCACCTGGATGCCTCAATACCGTCGCAGCCACCTGCTCCAGCTCCCTGGCAAGCTGTTCAGTGGCCTGTTTTGCTAGGGCCAGGACAGTATCCCACCTGGATTTCTGGTACCTAGCTACGTGATCATATAATTTGCCTGTCTGAGTCCCAATGATGCTGCAAGTACTGCTTTTTGCCATGGCATCCATCCTCCTGGAATCCTTTTCAGGAGGGTGAGAGGCTAGAGGAATATTAGCCTTGTCACAGGCTGCAGCCTGCACTACCCCCACATGGCTGCACTGCTGGGATAGGAACTCCGTATCAGAGCCTGATAAATCTTGTCCATCCTTTTATCCACAGGGAGGATGGAAGAAAAAATTACTCACCTTAGTAATGTTGTTTCTTCTAATGGAGTCTTGCTATATTATGACATATGCAGTATAACCCCAGGTTAGAACTGCTCCGGAAGTGAAAGAGTTAACTTCCATGCAGAGCATGGAATCTTGAGCATGAGCTCAGTTGGACACTCTGTCTGTTGAAGCTCAAACTTAAACTGTCAGATCTTTACGAGCAAAAACTCACTAAGGTTCTGTGTGGAAGCCAGAACCTACACTAGCCGTTGGCTACTAACTACAAAACACCTTTTGATCTTGATACCAAAACAAAGACTCAAGTCGGGATCTCAAGAAGAAATTTAAGACACACCTAAGCACCCAAGAAGGGTGAAATAAAGTGGGTATCAAAGAAGTGCCAACATTGCACTGCCCACCCACATCCCAAAACAGAGGTTCTGAGAGGGCAGGCTGAGGGAGGTCATAATATAGCAAGACTCCATTAGAAGAAACAACATTACTAAGGTGAGTAATTTTTTCTTCAAACAACATGAAGTCTTGCTATATTATGACATATACAGATTACACAGCAGTACCTCCATGGAGGAGGAGAGAACCTACTTGGGAAATAGGCTCTGAAGCTAACTGTGCAAGAATCGAGCATCACCCTGGCCTGGATATCCAAGGAGTAATGCTTAGTAAAGTGAACTGTTTTCCAGGTAGCTGCTTGACATATCTCTAGGATAGGAATGTCCCTGGCAGCAGCCAGAGACACAGCTGTACCTCTGGTAGAGTGAGCCCTCAGGCCTGATGGAGGAACCTTACCCAGTTTTTCGTAACAGAATTGGATACAAGAGACAATCCACCTGGCAATGGATCTTTTAGTGGCAGGTTTCCCTTTACCAACCTCACCATAAGTGAGGAAAAATTGGAGGGATTCGAACCTGTGACCTTTGGTACGTTCTATATAGTAACTAAGGGTTCTTTTGACATCTAAACTGTGCAATCTCCTCTCACCAGAGGAGGAATGGTCAGTGAAGTACACAGGAAGAGACATGGATTGATTAAGGTGAAAGTCTGAAACCACCTTAGGCAAAACTTCCTGTTAGTCCAGAGGACTACCTTATCTCTATGAAAGGAGATAAAATCAGGCTCCACTGACAAGGCTTGAGCTCACTTATGTGCCTGGCAGAGGTGATGGCTACCAGAAACACAGTTTTCATGTCAAGTACTTCAGCTCTGCTGAAGACAATGGCTCAAAAGGGGGTTGCATAAGCAGAGCGATGCAAATATTAAGATCCCAAGCAGGGGCAGGATCCCTGAACGGGGGATCGGTGTGAAGCAACCCTTTAAAAAACTTGGAGAACACAGGGTGAGCTGATAAAGAAGAGGGCTTACCTGCTGACAAGAAGACAGACACACCTGCCAAGTGCACCTTTAGGGTAGCTGGTCTCAGCCACAAGGAATTCAAATGCACCAAATAATCCAGGATCGTGGGCACACCACCAGATTCTGGGGAAATATGTTTACCAGCACACCATATGGAAAATCTCTTCCATTATGAATTATAGGTAGCCCTGGTGGAAGGCTTCCTAGAGGCCTTCAAGATATCCAATACACCTTGAGAAAGGTGTAGGTCAGCGAACTCTAACTCTTCAAGAGCCAAGCCTTGAGATTGAGAGATTTGAGATTCGGATACCAAACTCTCCCCTGGGCACAGGTTAACAGGTTGTGATTCCTGGGAAGGCATAGGGGAGGGTGGACTGCTAAGGACATGAGGAGTGGGTACCAGGGCTGCCTGGCCCAATCTGGAGCGATCAGGATCATCTTGCAGGACTGAGATCTGATTCTGACTAGTACTTTGAAAAGAAGGGGAAGGGGAAAAGCATAGAAACTTCCTTCCCAACTGAGAAGGAAGGCATCCAGAGGACTGAGCCCAACACTGGGGCCTGCAACAAAAAGGGAAGTTGGTGACTGTCTGGGGCTGCAAAGAGATCTATTTAGGAGTGCCCCATCTGGCAAATATTACCTCCAGTACTAGGGGATCCAGTGCCCATTCGTGATGGCCCTGGGAAATCCTGCTGAGAGCATCCGCTAGGACATTGTCCTTGCCTGGGAGGTGAACTGCCGTAAGGGAGGCGTTCAGAGAATATGCCAGAGACCACAATTTCATTGCTTCGGTGCACAAGGCCGTAGACCGAGTGCCCCCTTGCTTGTTGATGTACCACATAGTAGTGGTATTGTCTGTTCTGACCTGAACAACCTTGTTCTGGACAGCTGTGGAGAAAACCTGAAGTGCTAGAAAAACTGCTCTGAGCTCCAGCAAATTGATGTGGAGCAGAGATTCCTGAGGGACCACAGCCCTTGGGTGGAAAGGTGCCTGTAGAGTTCCCCCACCCCAAGAGGGATGCATCTGTAGTAAGGGTCAAGGAATGAGACTGGGGAGTGAAGGGAACCCCTGTCTCAGATTGTTCTGATCCTGTCACCACTGGAGGCCTGGATCAGGGTTCAAGTCACTGGAATCAATTTGGTTAGGGATCCGTCCTTTGAGACCAAAGGCTCTCAAATGGAACTGAAAGTCCCTCATCTCAAATCTCGGCTCCCTACACTACTGCTGTAGAAGCAGCCATGTGCCCCAGGAGCTGTAGGAAATGCCTTGCTGGTCGAGAGACCTGCAGGTGAAAGAGGAGGCTAGGAGACACCAGGGTCCTGCTCTTCCAGAGGAAGGAAGGCTCGTTTCTTTGTGTTCAGTTCTGTGCCTATAAAGGTGAGAAGCTGGACAGGCTCCAGAACTGACTTTGGAAGATTGAGAAGGAAACCTAGAGATGTAAGCAGGAGCTGGGTTACTTGTAAATAAAGTTTGACCTGTTCTGGAGACTGGCCTACAATGAGCCAGTTGTCCAGATAAGGAAAGATGGCAATCTTTGCCTTCTAAATGAGCAACTGCTACTGCCAGGCATTTTGTGAACACCCTTGAGCCGAGGAGAGGCCGAGGGGCATTGCTCTGAACTGGTAATGGCCTGAGGGCAGTTCGAATCTGAGGTACTTCGATGGGAGCTCTGATGAGAACATGGAAGTAGGCATCCTTGAGGTCCAGGGAGGCTAGCCAGTCCCCTGGCCTTAGAGAGGGTAAAATAATCCCCAGGGTCACCATTTTGAACTTTGGTTTTAAAAGGTGCTTGTTTAGATACCTGAGATCCAGAATGGGCCGCCATTCTCCTGTCTTTTTTGGGGTAAGGAAGTACCTGGAGTACAACCCTTTGCCCTGGTGTATGGGTAGAACCCTTTCCACGGCTCTGAGAGCCAGGAGGGCAGAAACTTCTGCTTCCAGGGCAAGTGCCTCTGATGGGTTTGCAGGTGGAAAAGATGTGGCTCTCATCTTTGGAAATTTTTTGAAGCTGAGAACCAGTCCCTGGCTTACTACTTCCAGGACCCACTTGTCTGATGTTAAAGACTTCCAGTCCTGGACAAAGTAAGCCAGCCTGCCCCCTACCGGTAGTGGAGAATCGGCCCTGGCTACCCCATCAGGGAGCCTGTTTTGCAGGGGCTTTGGGTTGAGGTGTAGAAGCAGGCTTACTAGAGCCCCTTCTGCCCCTTCCTCTAAAGAACCCCCTCTGGGCATAAGCAGAAGAGGAGGCCTGGGCTTGGTAAAACGGCCTATTAAAAGGCCTGCCCCTGCCCCTGACATGCTGCCTCTGAGGAGTGACTTGCCTTTCTTTGGCCTGTGCACTCCTATAGGTGGTCCTATACTCATCCATTTTCTTCATATAATTCTCTGTCTGTTCCCCAAACAGAGAATTTCCCACAACAGGAAAATCCATAGGCTTAGACTGGGTATCCTGTGACAGGGCAGTACATTTGAGCCAGGCCATTCTACGAAGAGACACAGATGTAGCCATAACTCTAGATAAAACATCATTAGAGTCTACAGCAGCATGAAACTGCACCTTGGATGCCTCAATACCGTCCGCAGCCACCTGGTCCAGCTCCCTGGCAAGCTGTTCAGGGGCCTGTTTTGCTAGGGCCAGGACAGTATCCCACCCGGATTTCTGGTACCTAGCTGGGTAAGCCATATAATTTGCCTGTCTGAGTCCCAAAGATGCTGCCATGTATTGCTTTTCTGCCATGGCATCCATCCTCCTGGAATCTTTTTCAGGAAGGTGAGAGGCTAGAGGAATATTAGCCTTGTCACAGGCTGCAGCCTGCACTACCCCCACATGGCTGCACTGCTGAGACAGGAACTCTGTATCAGAGCCTGATAAAGCATACCTCTTGTCCATCCTTTTATCCACAGGGAGGATAGAATGAGGAGTTTTCAGAATTTTTACTGTCTGTTCCTAAAAGATTTATGCAAGGGAATAGACAGTCTCCTAGACTCTGGAATATCCATCATTTCCACAAAATCAGGCTCTTCTTGATCATCAACAGCTTCCTCAACAGGGAGTTGCAGAGTCTCAGCAACTTTCTTGTAAAACAAAAATGAGAAGGGACTCGGATAGCCTGGGAGGGACACTCTGAGGGTCTGTCTGGAGAGATGTCCGGTTCAATGGGCACATCCAGACTTTCAAAATCACACTCACTCTCCTCGTACCCCTCCTCCCCTTCCCCCGGTTCATAAAAATCCTCAAAATCATAATCTTGAACCGGGGGAATCCACCGAACCAGGCGCTTCCCTAATGGTGCCGGTTCGGACGGAACTGGGGAAAGAGACTGGACAATTTGAATAGCTTTGGCTATTTCCTCAGCGGTTGGAGAAAGAACTTTTGGCCCCAAACTAACTGACCTCCTAGTCCTTTTAGTTGGAACCGCCTCAGAGCTGGCTCTTCGTTGGCCCGAGGAAGTATCGCTCTGGTCAGAGGGCACTCCCTCAGGTTCGGTTTGAACCGAACCGGCTGGCCATCCGGTCAGCGGATTTTTGGCTCCTTTCCTGAGCCTAACAACTCTTTTTCCACGGTGGCAGCAGGAAAATTTACAAATCTGGCAGTCTGCATTGAGGTGGTCAAACCCAGACAAACACACAATGGTGTGTGGGTCAGCCTTGCAAAGGCTTCCCCACAGAGGCCACAGTGCTGAAACCCAGTGGGTCCGGTTTTTCTTTTGGGTTTTTCAGACATAGTGCCAGCCTAACCAAAACTTGCCCGTTAATGGCAATCCACCAAGCAAGACTCTCTTATCGGTTCCCAACTGTGTCACGAGTCGGGGAAAAAAAACGTAATAAAATCCATTTTTTTAGAACCGATAAGAACCGGGAACCGCACTCTAAAGGACTAGAAGGTAATTTTAAAACCCATCTGATTGGTTCAAACCGAACTGAAAAAGACGTTTACAAGTTCCACACAGACAAAAAAATAATAAATAAGCCTATCTATTACTTACAATACCACAGACATAGCTTGAACCGACAATTGCGATTAAATTTCGGTAAAATAAACCGAGAATTACACTTTAAAACCGACAAACGAACCGAGCAGCAGGAGGAATCTCCGGAGCGACTGTTCAGTGAGGCGGAGTAAAGAATCTGACAGTTTAAGTTTGAGCTTCAACACACAGAGTGTTCAACCGAGCTCGCACTCAAGATTCCATGCCCTGCTTGGAAAGTTAACTCTTTCACCTCCAGAGCAGTTCTAACCTGGGGTTATACTGCATATGTCATAATATAGCAAGACTTCATGTTGTTTGAATAGGATTTGCCAGAACAAATGTCCCCCTGAGTATTTACAACACTTAAGGGAATGAATAAAGAAATACAGTCAACAAGTACATGCTATTAACCAGAGACAACAGTCAGTTCAAAAGGTATAATATGATAAAGGAACATGTACTAAGGATTTTTCGGAACGGGATCAGGTGTTGTTATTGCTACCTTCATCAGACAATAAGTTATTAATGAAGTGGCAGGGCCCCTATAAAGTACTGAGGAAAATAGGTCCCGTTACGTACGAAATAAATTTACATGACAAAGTTAACAAAAAGTGTATCTACCATGCTAATCTTCTCAAACCATTGATAGAGAGGGTACCAACCCTATGCAGGTATGTCTACCCGGAGGGTGGTAGTAGTGAACTGGACACAGCCTATCAAAGATTGGAAATGGAAGGAGATATTAAAGAAATAAACATAAACCCTGATCTAAACCCCCAACAGACCGCTGTACTATTAACTATATTGAAGTTTCATGAGAAACCCTTTAAGGGAACTCCAGGAAAATCTAAAGATGTAGCACACAGTATTGCGATTACCCAAAATAGTCCCATCCGCCAAAAACCCTACCGCCTACCTGAAAGGGTTAGAGAAGATGTTATTAAAGAACTAAGGAAAATGCAAGCAATGGGGATTATCGAACCGTCCCATAGTGAATGGAGTTTTACTTTGGTGGTTGTAAACAAGAAAGAGGTTGGGGTGCACATGTATGTCTGGATTTCCAACGTCTTAATGCTATTTCCAAATTTGATAGTTACCCCATGCCCTGTATAGACAACATATTGGATAATTTGGGAAAATCACAGTATTTCTCTACCACAGACTTAACAAAAGGATATTGGCAAATTCCCCTAGACCAAGACGCTACAGACAACACAGCATTTAGTACACCCCTTGGTTTATTCCATTTTACAGTAATGCCCTTTGGGCTACATGGTGCTCCTGCTACATTTCAAAGGGTTATGGACAGAGTCCTTGCTCTGCATGCTGCGTATAGCGCAGCGTATCTAGATGATGTGGTGATATTCAGTCCTACATGGGAAGAACATTTGCATCACCTATCGGAAGTCCTGTCTGCTATTTCTAATTCTGGACTTACCATAAACTCTGGAAAATGTACCATGGGAATGCAGGAAACAAAATATTTAGGATTTCTGATTGGAAAAGGGTGCATTAGACCGGAAATAACTAAGGTTGATGCTGGTACCAACTGCCCCAGACCTAAAATGAAGAAAGATGTCCGGGCCATCCTGGGTCTGGCGGGGTACTATCGGCGTTTCATCCCCACCTTTTCAACAATAACTGGGCCTTTATCTAGTTTAACAAGAAAACACAAGCCTGATAAAGTAGTGTGGAACCCTGAAAGTGAAGAAGCCTTTTGTACCATAAAAGCTCAACTATGTTCTTCACCAGTTCTACATACACCTGATTTTACACGTCCTTTTATACTGCAAACTGATGCCTCTAACCAAGGCATTGGGGCTGTGTTAACACAGTGTATTAATGGTGAAGAAGAAAAAATTACTCACCTTAGTAATGTTGTTTCTTCTAATGGAGTCTTGCTATATTATAGACATTAGCAGTATGATCCAGCTCTAGAACTGCCCCGGAGTGAAATGGTTAAAACCATTCCAAAATAGAATTTTGGCACAAGAGCAGCTCTATCTGTGTCATTTCAAACTTGAACTGTCAGATCTTTACGAGCCAAACTCACTAAGGTCTGTGTGGAAGCTGTAACCTACACTAGCCAAATGGCTACCTAAATAATAACAACCATTGACGGTCCCAACACCCAAGACTCAAGTCAGGGGACCAGAAATACTAACACCATTCTAATAATATGAAAATGGAACATAAATATAATAAAACACACACACGCATACACATACACACCCCCAAAGTCCCAAAGGGGACAAAATGCTAACAGGACATAAGTAGTGCCCACACTAAGCTGCCCGCACCCCACCAAGTAGAGGTTCTGAGAGGGGCAGGTTGGGGGGGAGGTCTATAATATAGCAAGACTCCATTAGAAGAAACAACATTACTAAGGTGAGTAATTTTTTCTTCAAACAACATGAAGTCTTGCTATATTATAGACATTAGCAGAATACACAGCAGTACCTCCATGGAGGAGGGCAGAACCTACTTAGGGAATAGGCTCTGAAGAACAGCTGTGCCAAACCGAGCATCTCTCCTGGCCTGGACATCCAGGGAGTAATGCTTGGTAAAGTGTGTACCGTTTTCCAAGTAAGCCTGGCAAATCTCTAATAAAGGGATATCTCTGGCAGCAGCTAGAGACGCAGCTGTACCCCTGGTAGAATGAGCCCTCAAACCGGGGCTCTGCCCACTTTCTGATAACAAAATTGGATACAAGAGACAATCCACCTGGCTATTGATCTCTTAGTGGCAGGTTTGCCTTTCCCAACTTCACCATAGGTAAGGAAAAGTTGAAGGATTCGAACCTGTGACCTTTGGTACGCCTATGTAATAACTAAGAACTCTCTAACATCCAGGCTGTGCAACCTCCTCTCACCCGAAGAGGAGTGATCAGTGAAAAATACTGGAAGGGAGAGGATTGATTAAGATGGAAATCTGAAACCACCTTAGGCAAAACTTCCTATTAGTCCTAAGGACTACCTTATCCCTGTGGAAAGAAATAAAGTCAGTCTCCACTGACAAGGCTTGCAATTCACTTATCGTCTGGCAGAAGTGATAGCCACTAAGAAAAACAGTTTTCCAAGTTAGGTACTTAAGCTCTGCAGAAGACAGAGGTTCAAAAAGGGGTTGCATTAACTGGGCAATGCAAACATTAAGGTCCCAAGCAGGGCCGGTTCCCAAGGGAGGATTAGTATGGAGTAATCCCTAAAAAACTTGGAAAACACAGGATGAGAGGAAAGAGGGATGACTTTCCTGCTGACACAAAAGCAGACACAGCTGCCAAATGAACTCTCAGGGTAGCTGGTCTGAGACCCAAGGAATTAAGATGTACCATGTAATCTAACAAAATGGGCAATTCAGCAGATTCTGGGGAAATATTTTTCCTAGCACACCAAATGGAAAACCTTTTCCATTTAGAACTATAAGTAGCTCTAGTGGAAGGCTTCTGAAGCCTTTAGGATCTCAAGAACACCCTGAGAGAGGTGTAAATCAGCAACTCTAACTCCTCAAGAGCCAGGCCTTGAGGTTGAGGGATTGAGGTCCGATACCAAACCTTCCCTGGGCACAAGTCAACAGATTGTGATTCCTGGGGAGGCACAGGGAAGATGGACTGTCAGAGACATAAGGAGTGGGTACCAGGGCTGCCTGGCCCAATCCGGGGGCAATCAGAATCACCCTGCAAGGCTGAGATCTGATTTTGACTAGTACTTTGAATAGGAGAGGAAAGGGGAAGTACAGAGGAACTTCCCTCCCAATCCAGAAGAAGGGCATCCAGGGGAACTGAGCCCAGCACTGGAGGCCTGCAACAGAACAGAGGAAGTTTGTGATTGTCTGGGGCTGCAAAAGATCTATCTGAGGGATGCCCACCTGGCAAAAACTATCCCCAGCACTTGAGGATCCAGGGACCATCGTAATGGCCCTGGGAAATCCTGCTGAGGGCATCCGCTAGGACATTGTCCTTCCCTGGAAGAAGAACTGCTATGAGGGAAGTGTTCAGGGAATAGGCCAGAGACCACAACTTCATTGCCTCGGTGCACAAGACCGAAGACCGAGTGCCCCCCTGTTTGCTGATGTACCACATTGTTGTGGTGTTGTCTGTTCTGACTTGTATCACCTTGTCGTGGACAGATGCAGAAAAAGCTTGAAGAGCTAAAAAGACAGCTCTGAGTTCCAGCAAACTGATGTGGAGCAGAGATTCCTGGGGGGACCAAACTCCCTGAGTGGAAAGGTCGCCCATGTGGGCTCCCCAACCCAGAAGGGAAGCATCTGTAGTGAGAGTCAAGTCGTGAGAAGGGGAAATGAAGGGACCCCCCGCTCTTAAATTGCTCTGATCCTGCCCACTGGAGAGTAGGATCAAGGTTCTGAGTCACTGGGACCAACTTGAAAGGGGGTCTTCTCTGAGACCAAAAGGTTCTCAAGTGAAACTGAATGTCTCTCATCTGAAATCTGGCTCCTGCACAACAGCTGTGGATGCAGCCATGTGCCCCAGGAGCTGCAGAAAGTGTCTTGCTGGTCGAGAGACCTGAAGAGTGAAGGAAGAGGCCAGAGCCACTAAATTCCTTACCCTTTCTGGGGGAAGAAAGTCTCTGGCTAGCTTTGTGTCCAATTCTGCCCCTATAAAGGTGAGTACCTGGACTGGTTCCAGAACCGACTTTGGTAGGTTTAGCAGAAAACCCAGGGAGGTGAGAAGCTGCTGGGTGACCTGCAGGTGAGATTTTACCTGTTCTGGGGACTGGCCTACAATGAGCCAGTCGTCTAGATAGGGAAAACAGCAATCCTCTGCCTCCTTGCAAGTGGGCCACTGCCACTGCTAGACACTCTGTGAATACCCTTGGAGCAGAGGTAAGGCCAAAGGGCATTGCTCTGAACTGGTAATGACCTGAGGGCAGTTCAATCTGAGGTACTTTCTATGGGATCTTCTGATTAGGACATGGAAATAGGCATCCTTGAGGTCCAGGGAGGCTAGCCAGTCCCTGGCCTTAGGGAAAGGTAAATCATTGCCTGAGTTACCATTTTGAACTTTGGTTTCAAAAGATGCTTGTTCAGATATCTGAGATCTAAAATGGCCGCCACTCTCCTGTCTTTTGGGGTAAGGAAGTATCTGAATACAGACCCCTGCCCTGATGCAGGGGAGGAAACCTTTCACTGCTCTGAGAGCTAACAGGGATGAGACCTCTGTTTGCAGACGAGGGTCTCTGAAGCACTTGCAGTAGAAAGTCTGCTTCTCAACTTGGGAAACTTTTTGAAGCTGAGAACCAGACCCTGGCTTACTACTTCCAGAACCCACTTGTTCTGAGGTTAAAGAAGCCCAATCTCTGACTGAAGTAAGCCAGCCTGCCCCCACTGGTACAGGAGACTGGCCCTGGGCACCCCATCAGGGTGCCTGTTTCAGAGGAGTTTTAGGCTGGGGGTGGGGCAGGTCTGCCCACCTCGCCTGCCCCTGCCTCTGAAGAAGCCCTCTGAGCATAGGCAGAGGAGGCCTGAGTCTGGTAGAAAGGCCTGTGAAAAGGCCTACCCCTACCCCTGGGGCATGCCTTTGAGGAGTGGCTTGCCGCCCTTAGCCTGGGCACTCTTGTAAGTAGTCCTATATTCATCCATCTTCTTCATGTAGTTCTCTGTCTGCTCTCCAAACAGAGAATTTCCCACCACAGGAAAATCCATAGCCTTAGTCTGGGTATCCCGACAAACTAGTACACCTGAGCCAGGCCAACCTACTGAAAAGCTACAGATGTGGCCATGACCCTAGAGGAAACATCATTAACATCCACAGCAGCATGAAACTGAACCTTAGAGGCTTCAATGCCATCAGCAGCCACTTGTTCTAGTTCACTAGCCAGCTGGCCATGGGCCTGCTTGGCCAATTGCATAACAGTATCCCATCTAGATTTCTGATACCCTAGCTACATAAGCCATATAATTTGCTTGCCTGAGTCCCAGAGAGGCTGCCATATACTGTTTTTTTGCCATGGCATCAATCTTCCTGGAATCCTTGTCAGGAGGATGTAGCCAAGGGAATATTAGCTTTATCACAGGCAGCAGCCTGAACTACCCCAACATGACTGCATTGCTGAGAAAGGAATTCTGTATCAGGGCCTGACAATGTATACCTTCTGTCCATCTTTTATCTACAGGAGGCACAGAATTAGGAGCTTTTAAATTTTAATTGTTTGTTTCCTAAAAGACTTATGTAAAGGAATAGACAATCTCCTAGACTCTGGAATATCCATCATTTCTACAAAATCAGGCTCCTCTTGCTCATCCACAGCCTCTTCTAAAGGAAGCTGAGGGTTTCAGCAACTTTTATAAAATATAAAATGAGATGGGGACTCAGACAGCATAGGGAGATTCTAAAGGTCTGTCTGGGGAGATGTCCGTCTATGGGCACACCCAGACCTTCCCAGCCACATTCATACTGTTCATAATCCTCCTCCCTCCTCTGGTCTACAAAATTCTCAATATCATAATCCTGAACCACTGGGACCGGACGAACCGACCTTTACCAGATAGTGGTGGTTCGGACGGACCCTGAGACAGTGACTGGACAATTTGTATGGCTTTGTATCTCTGCAGCAGTTGGAGAAGGAATTTGGACTCCAGACCTGCTGATTTTCTTGTTTTCTTTACTGGAATTGGTTCCTCAGAACCAGCTTTTCTTTTGCCCGAGGAAGTCTGGCCCTGGTCAGAGGGCACTCCCTCTGGTTCGGATGGCACCGAACCGGGCTGGCCATCCGGGTCAGCGGACTTTTTGGCCTCTCGTTCCCTGAGCCTGCCCAATCTTTTTCCAGGGTGGCTGCAGGGAAATTCTTACATACCTGGCAGTCTGACTGGAGGTGGTCAAACCCCAGACAATAAACACATGGTGTGTGGGTCAGCCTTGGCAAAGACTTCCCACAAACATCACAGTGTTGAAACCCAGTGGGCCTGGTTTTTTTGGGTTTCTCAGACATAATGCCAGCTCAACCAAAAATCTTGCTCTTTTAACGGCAGTGCTAGGCAAGACACCTTATCGGTTCCTAACGTGTCACGAGTATTGAAAACCGTAATAAATCAGTTTTTTAGAACCGATAAGAACCAGGAACCGCACTCTAAAATAGTAACTTTTAGTTTTAAATGAGTTTTAAACCCACTGATCGGTTCAAAACCGAACCAATAACTTACAAGTTCCACACAGACAAAACCTTCATTTACTTACGGTTACCACAGATAGAGCTTGAATCGAACGGTTTTGTGGTTAAAATAAAACTATTCTCGGTTAAATCCAACCGAGAAAACACTTTTTAAACCGAGAAATGACCGAGCAGAAGGAGAAATCTCCGGAGCGACTGTTCACTGAGGCGGAGTAAAGAATCTGACAGTTCAAGTTTGAAATGACACAGATAGAGCTGCTCTCGTGCCAAAATTCTATTTTGGAATGGTTTTAACCATTTCACTCCGGGGCAGTTCTAGAGCTGGATCAAACTGCTAATGTCTATAATATAGCAAGACTTCATGTTGTTTGAACACCCCATCATTTACGTTAGCAGCAAATTACATGAACGGGAAACTAAGTATTCCATTATTGAAAAGGAATGTTTGGCAATCAAGTGGGCTATTGAGGCCCTACAATTTTATTTGTGGGGTACTGAGTTTGAGATTTGGACAGATCAAAATCTGTTATGTTGGTTGCACAACATGAAAGATAGAAACCCCCGAATTATGCAGTGGTATCTCTCACTGCAACCTTACCGATTTGTAATAAAACATCGGAAGGGGTTACTAATGGAAATGCTGATTTTCTACCAAGATACGGAATAGGAGAGCATCTATCTTTAGACCCCGGGGTAATGAAGAATAAAAACCTGGAAGACATCTGTCTTCCTCTTACTTGTTAAAGATGGATGATTGTTTAGGGACCCCGGGGTGGAGCCAAGGAGAGGGTGGGCTATGGCTCCATCTCTCAATTTCGGGAGATCTGGTAGATAGATTATGTAAAGAAAGAAATCCAGAAGTAAGATAAGAGGGGAGGGTTCAGTCAAAAGGGGGGAGGAGTATGTGGTAGCCCCCCCTTTCCTTTTCTGTCTATGTCTGTGTCTTGTCGAATTAATGCTTGTCTTTGTGTATGTCTTTGTGTATCTGTCTTTTGTTTAAATAGTGAGTAATAGACTGGCCATCTATTACACACTATTTAGTACCCCCCCCCCCCATATTAAACATGTTTTTTTCTCAGGGTGCTCTGAAGCTATGCAAGCCTGCAATTATTCTATTAAAACTGGTATAATACCTCTGTAACTATAATAATATTGGTACAATATTTTAAACACTTTATTATTTCAGCCACAAACGCTGTAACCTGCCTGCTTGTGTTTCCCAATTAGTACTGTAAAAGGCGCTCCAGAATTGCCATATAGCACTTGGGTGTTCCGTTTTTAAGCCCCTAAAACCAACGTGGCAATACAAAACATGGAATATTTATTTTCATCCAGCAATCTGTAAGCTTCTGTGAGGCTGCAGAATTACCTACCTAGCGTCTGTGCATGTTTTCCTGACGTGCCGCTAGTGCAGTCCTGGTTACCCGGCTCCCTTCTCGATTGTGTGCACATTCGCGCTATTGCCCAGTGCCGTTTCGGGAAACGGAACAAATCCACACATAAATCAATGGGCAGGCAATACTTTGGGTCCCTGATATCTGGGAGACATAAATTTTGTTGAATTACTGGGGCATTCAGGGTTTTAGCCCTGTTTAGGTTATTTTAAAAGTTCAACTTCAAATGCCACAGACCCAACCCGCTTTCCTACTTCTTTAGAGCCGGCCGGCCCCTTTCATCCTCCTTATATGCAGGAAAGCTGGGGAGCAGTGCTTGTCAGCGTTCTGAAACTTGAACGAGTATATTAAATTAACGTTAGGGAAGATAGTGGACATTAGAATTGTTCATACTAATGATTATGCATTTCATTTTATTAAAAACTGTGCATAATAACTTTATGGTTTAAATACATGAATATGTCATTTGATTGATGGAAGGGTGGACCAATCCATTTGTTTTGCACCCTTTATATATTAGGCATTGTATGGAGCTGATCAGGTTCGAGTTGGGTGTAGTACTGGTAACACCTCGGAGTTTAATGAAGTGCTACTCCTGTGTATGTGGGAATTACTATCGTTTTGACTAGTGGAATGAAGCCTGCTGTTTATCCTGCATCATTATTTTGTATTTGATTATTTTGGACGTACAGTTCGTTTTTATTTTTCTTTTGGTTCCTGTAAATAAAAACCTTGCAAGATTCCTGCAACATTACAGATCTTGTGGCAAGCGTCCATCTGTTAACCCATAGTCTTCCACACATCTCCAACATACAAGTAATACATGTTAATGATTCAGCCACCAAAGGTGACTGCATATTTGTGCCTTGTATTGGAGAGGTTATAGGCAAGGAACCATCAGTCGCCACCATATTCGAGGTCAGTTGAGCTGGAAGGGATGCTGATGTAGACTCCATCTGCAGGCTGAGTGGGGCAAATGCACCAGGACTCCAGAGGATTAGGCCTGCGGTTTCTATGGCCTAGCTGATCAGCGCAACTCACAGGTAACCAGTGAAAAATAGCTACTTTACAATATCGTACTGCCAGAGGAAGTCACACCGGGCGATTCAGAGCAATTTCCCGAGCAAGTATTTAGCAATGAAAAAAATTCACATCCCTGGATTAGACAGACCTGCCGCGGGTTATTCTCAGAGAGGAATGAGCCCAAGAATTATGCTGCCATTTCTTCGGCGGTCAAGCCACGCCCCCCATTACCAGATTTTGATTTACAAACTCATTTATTAATTCTCCTCAATGCTGTAACGGCTTGAAGGGGCACTGTAATATTCTTCTGTGACTGACGTTACTTCAGAGTTACAGCATCCTCTTCACAGAGGTGTTTTGTTATACTTGCACTCAAAACTAATAAAACAAAAGTTTAAAATATAAAGTTTTATGACAGATGGCCAACACGTCAATATCTGTCTACTTGGAAAAAAATCCTTTTGCCACACCATGGGTTAAGGTGCCACAGTTAGTGTTCTGCAAGTCCAATTAGTGCTGCTTTCAGAACCCCATTTTATGACAAGCTCACTTAATGTTCCCTTTTCAACTCTATTTTGTGATCGTTGGCTTTCCTGTACTTTGTTTAAAACTCCAACATTATGTGGGTATGATGAAGTTATCATACAGTATTCCATATTCTAAGGGTATGACAAATTTTACTCACATAACTTCATAACTGAAGCATGCTCTCCAGAGCTTATTATTGAGCACTTCCCGCAACTCTGAAGAAGTATGTTCACTGGCACAATCTAGTAAGAGAAATTCCCTTAAATAGCTCCAATATAGCTTCTCTGCTTTGTGGTTTATGATTTCATATTTGTTCGTACTGTCTGTTGCGCTCTAACAAAACTGAATACCACATTTTTAAAGCCTGAGGAATGCTACTTGGATCAGCAACTGTTTTACCCCTTACAGGACTGCAGACTGATATATCAGTCCAAATTTGCTATACGTTCTAATTCTGTTGGCAACCTAAGGATTAACATACTGACCATGCTATATGACAGCTGGACACCAGAAGGGTTAAACAATGTCAGGAACTTAAGGGTTGTTTTTTTCCAAAAACCATGCCCCCAGGATACAGCTACATATCTGGCACTTCAACTGCAGTCATCAACATGGCAAAAAGACTCATCAAAATGAAGACCTTTGGATGCTCTTTTAGCCTACTGAAACTTACTTTACCACCTCAAACTAACTAGTCAAAAAACAAAATTTACTAAATTTATGTATTTTTTATTTATTTCAAAAAGTTTCATCAGGAAAGGCATACTGAGCTGAACAGCAGCTTGTTTTCAGATGTGTCCTGGATGAGAGGGAATGGGAGGACAAAGCAAAAAAGTATGATCGGATCACAATTACAGGAGTCAATTTATCATAAGCAAATACAATATATTTCTCAGTTACTTCATGCAACAGCACTAGGATACAATACAGAAAATGGTGTAAAATAAAACAAAGAGCATCACGGATTACAACTGAATGGGGGATTGTTGTGGCAGAAGTTTGCAGGACGTAGAGAAGGGAAGCGAGATGAAGGAAAGGAAGTAGAGGGTAATCTACTGAAGACACAGCAGAGTGTGAAAATGAAAAGGGAGGAGGACACTATGAGGCTGTGAGGGATGTTACACGAAAAGGAGGGAAGGAGAAATTGGGGGGGGGGGGCTGTATTGTTATAGCAGCAGAAGGGGAAAGCCGAGGGGTTATAGTGTGGAATCGAGTGGAGTGGAGAAATGAGTGTAAAAGAAAGGGGAGGAGGGCACTAAGAGGTTGCAAGGGGTACTAGAGGAAAGGGAGGTAGGAAGGGGAAAAAAAAGGCAGGGGGGTGTCTTGTTTTACCAGAGGAATGAGAAAGCGAGGGGCTGTAGTGAGGAATCTAGTGGAAAAAGGAGAAGAAGAGAACATGGGTTGAGCAGAGAAGCTGGGGGATGGGGGGCTCATGTGCTATTTTGGGGGTCAGGTACAACTGCAGGAAGGGACGATGAAGTTGTGAGGAAGAGAGGATAGAGACTGAAGGGAGGGAGCAGGGTGTATGGGAAGGGAAGTCCAGAGTTTAGGGAACTTTAATGCCACAGTTTGTCTTTTACAGAGAATTGCTAAAGATATTTTATTTATTTATTTATTGACTGGATTTTGTTAACCAGGTAGGCTGACTAAGAACTTGAGTCCCTTTTTCAGGAGTGACCTAGAATACAGTAAGTTACACACAGCAGACAGAATTCAGCCAATACAATAATACGTACAATAAAACAACACTGGAGACTTAGTGACAATGGTAGTAACAATAGGTTCAACAGTAATAACCCAACAAACTGGTATAATAAATTCTGCATACAGATCGATAGGACAAAGTGCATTAGTACAGTACTACAGTACACAAAACATTAAGTTCCAGGAATAATTTATTGCAAGTGAGGGGATGAAATACCTTACCAGCTTTCACACAACAGAAACAAAGGCAGGCTCGCTGGAAGCAGAAGCAGAAGCAGTTATGCTTAGGGATTGGGTGTCCTCTGAAGGCCTAATATGTACAGCTTTCCTGGACAGGGACAGGAAGACCATTCCAGAGTAAGGAAGCTTTGTGTGAAAAGCTTTGCTGACCGAATGTGGTCCGTGTCCTAGGAACCTCTGGAAGGAATAGGGAGAAGGAGCGGAGATGTCTTCTAGAGACCTTCCAGACCAGTAAATCTCAGACTGTGAAGACAGTATGTTATCATCTTATAAGCCGGATAGAGGGTTGGGCAGTAGAGACGCTTGTCGGGGGCAGTGTAGAGAGGCAAGGACACTGCAGTGATCTTCTCTATTTCCTGCACCAGACATAAACCTGTTAATTCTGTGACACATAGCTTTAGCTTTGTTAATTCTCCACCTCTCAGGGAGGAGAGGACTGGGGCGCCATACAGCAGTCTAGGGGGAGGACACTGTTGGCTACAGACAGACAGGCTTCATTAGTAAAGTAGGATTTGAGCCTATAGAGCAGCTCCAGCTTTTGGGAAAGATGCTTGGTGACATGCAAATTAAGGATCCTGAAAGTGAGCTCATTGTCAATCTAGATACCAAGATACTTTATAGTGTCTACCACTTCCAACTGGCACATGAGGAGTTGTAGACCTGCAAAAGTTTACTTCTGTCTGGGCTCAATTTTCTGGATACAAACAGCATGGGCCGTTTTTTTTTTTTCTTCCATTGAGAACTAGGCAGTTGGGAACAAACCAGGCTTCAAGTTCACTGAAGTCTTTACGAAGTCTGACTGTGACAGCATTCAGGTCTGAGCTGGTTCCATATAGGACTGCATCTTCTGTGTACACTTGCACTTTGGCACTGCCACAGTTGGAGGGAGCTCACTGACAAAACAGAGAACCATATGGGTCCTAGGTTAGAGCCTTGGGGGACCCCATCATGGATCTCTCGCTGGGAGGAGAGGCAAGACCCCCACTTGACTAATTGCTTACGCCCTATGAAATAGCTTCTAAACCATTGACGGGAGAGCTGGTCTTGGCCCAGGTTCCTCAGCTTAAACGGCAAAAAAGGTCATGGTTGACGAAGTTGAAGGCCTCTGTGAGGTCAAAAAATATACCCTCCTGTGTGGTTACCATTGTCACAGGCAAGTAGAACAGCAGTAGTGAAAAGAACTAGGGTTGAATCTATGCCATGGTGCTTGTGGAGACTGCTGAAAGTCAATGAGCAGGGAGTGAGCTTCTATGTAGGCCAGCAACTGATTGTACAGTAGCCTCTCTTCGACTTTAGCCAAGGTGCTGAGTATAGAGATGGGATGATAGTTTCCCATCGGTTCCCTCGCTCCGCCCTTATGCACAGGGTCCACACATGCTGCCTTTCACTTTAGTGGGACTATGCCATGAAGTAGGGTCAAGTTACAGAGAGCAAAGGAGGATTAAGAATGGGGCAGGCAGTTTTAGAAGCACAGGCTCAAGATTATCATGGCCCGTGGATTTTTCTGCTTTACTTTTTAAGAGCTGGTGAAGGACCTCTTTATTGAACACCAGCCAAAAATGACTACTGAGGTGGTTTGCTAAGGTAGGAAAGCTGGGGAGGCATGACAGAATGGGTCCGTATAAGCAATGATATCTGTAAAGAAATGCATTAAATGCCTAAGCAATCAGTTTAGGGCATCAAGGCATGTTTGTATTGAGGGCAATTTCATGGTTTGGTGCACTAGTCTGTCCTTTAAGGAGGCTATTTACTTGTGTTAAGAATTGCTTAAGGATATGCAAATTATTGGTTTGGAGGCCCTTTAGGTAGTAGTCATGGCCTTTTTTAGGGTGGATTTGCATGAGTTTCCAAGCTGTCGATCTGCAAGCCAGTTGTGATGGCAGCCTGACGTCTTAAATACATGCCCAGCTCGATACCTCCATTTCATAAGATTGCAAAGGAGGGGGTTAGCCATTTGGAACAGGCACCTCTAACACTTCTTTGTACAAAGGGGGCGTGTTTGTTTATAATACTGGTGAAGCTGTTGAAGTCTAGGGCATAGTTAATATCCTCAAAGTAACCAGTGCTCTCCTAGTTAACCACGGCAAGGCCATCGAGAAAGATCTTACTGATCAGAGCAGAATGATCTCTGACAGTAATGATTCTACAAGGAGTCTTAGGAAGACTATTACTCCAGGTACAGTATATAAGGAAGTGGCCACTCAGGGAATCAGAGAGGTTCCAGGTATTTTGGATACAATCTATCCTGCTGATCGGAATCCAGTCTATTAAGGAGTGGCTCCCTGATCTGGTGTTTAGCTGGGTGGGTTAGCTAATGATCTGGTGAAGGTTTGTGTCACTGACAGCATTTTTAAAGGTGCAGGGGCTCTTGTCAATCTAGTTGAGGTTAAAATGCCCTAACAGGATTATTTCATCAAGGTGCAGTTCCCCAAAGCAGTCCAGGTGGTCATCCAGAGCAGGTCTGGCTACAGAGGTGGGGCTATAGTTGCATCCCACATACAGGGACTTAGTACTGCCAAGCTGTAATTTAATAAATACAAATTCACACAGAGGGAAGTCAGGAGTGAGCAGGGGCAACTCAGAGGCTTGGAGAGAGGTCTTGGTGTATAAGATTACTCCCCATCCTTTCTTTTTATCTGACCTGTCCTTCCTAAACATGTTATAGCCAGGGATGTCAACCTCATTTGAAAGGATATGTGGCATCAGCAAGGTTTCAGCAACAGCAAATATGTCTGGAGAATACAAATTCACCCAGGCTTCAAGTTCATGAGCCTTGGGCTTTAAACTGTTAATATTCATGTAGGCTAACTTAAGCCCCTTACAATTGGCTCATGTAGGGTCCGAAGGGGGAGTAATTCTGACAATGAAGGGATAGGGGGCCAAGGCTAATCTCTATGTCCCCAGTACAGCAGGAGGATTCAAAGGGAGAGCTTAGTTAGTAGGTTGAGAAATGGTACTGCATGCTTGTTAAGCATCAATACCAGATGCCAAGACATTGGGTAAGCAACACGCTTCAGCTTCCCATTGTGTAGGCTCATCAAATTGGGGGAGCAGGCTGAGTCCTAGCAAAAGTCAGGGTCAAAGGGTGACTGTCACACAGCCCCATGTAGTTAGCAGGTTGTTTGTATATAATATATTATACAGAATATATATCATATAGTACAGTATATAACGTGTAATAAAAAGTGACAGTCTGTCATACCTGTTTTTCACGTGTTGTTTTAAGATCATGGAAAGCATGGCACCTTTCTTTGTGCTAAACTGGAATCTAAGGATGCTGCAGTAGGAAATTTTCACAGTAGGTTAACTAGGAAAGGTAACCTGTGCATGACAGGGTCAAATAAAACCCTGTCCCATTTGTTATGCAGAAAGAGTTAAAAGCAAGGATCTGTTCTATCTTTTCCTTTTCTGTCTCGTGTCTGTCTGATTGTGCAATCAAATTTTCTTGTGAGACCTAGGAACTGATCATTGACAGTCTCACGATTCTCCCCCAACCGCCATCTCCCTGTCTTCACTTGCTATTTCCTGCTGTTTCTATCTTTTCATCCCCCCTTGCTTATCTGCGGTTATGAAAACAAATGTGAATTTTTATGTGAAACTGGGTTCTCTGGCTTAAAAATGTACAGGCATATAGTTATATTGCTGAAATGACTGCAAAAACCTGTTTGGAACTCAAGGGGGTTAATCTTGAGGTGCAGTCTGACCTCCACAAGCTCATTTGCAGAGTTGTCAACAGGAGATTAGTTCTGGGACAAAATGTTCTATTTTGCTGCACCTGCAAGGAAAGAAACTGACAATGTTTTGGGACATTGTGTGAAACCAGAACATGTATTTTAACGAGCTCAGGATGCAGAAGTTAATTGCCAGGAAAATACATTATATATCTGAAGGGAGTAATCTTTTGTTGGAGAGAGAGACAAAGAGACTGAAATTTAGAGATACCTTCAGATGAATGACTTTGTTTAGTTTGAACTGCCTATTTAAGAGCTATCCTGCACAATTTTATTTTTTATTTTATTGTTACTGATAATATTAAATTGCTACTTGTGAATTTTACAACTTTTCCTGGTTTGTCTATGCTTCCTGACTTGCACCTCAGTGACACTATGATTGTCATCAATATTGCTGTATTACAACAATCACTGTTCAGGGTGCAGAAATGAGGGTAACTCACCTGTAACTAGTTCTGGGAGTGGTATATGGTGCACATCCACACTCTGGTAGTCTTCCTTTCCCTTTAATTCCAGTTGGAATCTCTTCAAGCTAACCTCCTCCCACCTACCCAGGTGGTATATTCCTCGGCACCACCCCAAGACATCAGATCTTGCACGCTGGAAGCAGGGATCCATGTGCCACTTACCAGGGGAGGTTGTGTGGATGTGCACCATATACCACTTTGAAAAAGAACAGTTACGTAAGAACTTACTGTAACAGCAGCTCTTCGATGAGATCTCAGTCATCAGGTCATACTGTAAGAACTTCATCGTTGGTGAAGCAGGGTCCACACAGAAGATTTTCCAGCAGTACCACTGGGGCTGCCCACCCCATCACCTGATGACATCATCACATCATTAACTCTATAAATGCGTGAGTGGCCCGCTCCCTCCTCAGTTCTTTCCCCCGGAGACGAGGGAGCAAACCTGTGCCATGGGGGCCAAGGGGAGAGAGAGAGGTGCCCAGACCAAAATAAAAGGCTGGATACACCAGCAAGCCAGTTCTGAGTAGAGAACCCCATAGCAGAGGGATGGTGGGAGGAAAGGCAGACCTGATGATTGAGATCCCCTAGAAGATCTACTGTTATGGTAAGTTCTTATGTAGCTGTTCTGTCTTCTTTTGGGGTATCTCAGTCATCAGGTCACACCACAGGAACAAGTCCCAAGCAGTTACAGATGCAGCAAGACAATCTGGGAGGATGGGCAACCAAAGCTTAGGACAGGAGACCCTGCATGACAGCCCGGCCGAAGCCTGCTCAGGCTCTAAAGGCAATGTCTAGATTGTAGTGCTTAGTGAAGGTATGGACGGTACTCCAGGTGGTAGCAGCACAGATGTCATCTGCTGAAACTCCCTTGAAACAAGCCACAGAGGTAGCCACACCTCTTGTGGAGTGGGCTTTCCCTGCCCCTGGCAACTCTTTGCCATGCTTGTTGTAGCAGAACACAATACAATGTGCCAACTATTTGGACAAACATTGTTTAGAAACCTGAATGCCCTGTCTTTGACTATCTGCATTTCTTAGTTCGGAGCAGATAATACTTAAAAATTCTGTGCCCGTGTAATGTATGGAGCAGTGCTTCCCCTGGATTAGCATGCTCAGGAAAATAAACAGGCTGGTGGATAGAAAGGTTCTGAGTAAACTCAGACACCACCTTAAAGAGAACCTTAGGATTCATGTGCAAAGGTTCCTCACACTAGAGAGCCTGAAGCTTGGAAATCCTTCAAGCAGAAGTAATAGCAACCAATAACAACACTTTCCAAGAGAGAAAGCATAGCTCGCAAGTCATGGCAGGCTCAAACAGAGACAGGGTCAAGTTCTCCAAAACAAAATTTAAGTCCCAAGCCGGGACAGGGGAACATACTGCAGGTTTCAGATGCAAGATGCTCCTGAGAAAGATATGGGACACATCTAACTGAGCCATGGTGTGACTGCCCACAGGCTCATGAAAGGCAGAGATTGCCGAAAGGTGCACTTTGAGGGAGGAGTACTTGAGACCCGAGTCTGACAGTGAAATCAGGTATCACCAGACATGTGAAAGGGTCCAGATGATGCTTGGCAGCCCAGATGGCAAACCTCTTCCACTTCATGGCATAGGTGGCTCTAGTGGAGGGCTTCCTAGTTGTCACAATGACACCTCCACTCTCTGAGATACCCCAAACTGGGCGAAGGCTATGTCCTCAGGAGCCAGGCATGCAGAAGTGACTTGAGACAGGGATGGACCAGGGTCTCCTGAGCCTGCGTCAGCAGATCCCTGCAGAGAGGCAGAGGGCTTGAAGTTTCCTCCGCTAACTGTTGCAGTAATGGAAATCATATCTGCCATGGCCAGAAGGGTGCGCCCAGGATCATGCTAGCCCCGTCCATCTGCAGTTTGATTAGTACCCTCTGAATCGGAGGAAATGGAAGGAAGGCATAAAGGAAACTCCCGCATCAGGAGAGGGACACACGTCTCACTAGAAAATTCCAGGCCCTAGATCTAGCGAGCAGAAACTGGGCAGTTTTGCATTGAGTGGAGATGCAAAAAGGTCCAACTCTGGATGACTCCATCTAGCGAACAGATCTGCGATGGATGAGAGCAGTTCCCACTCATGCATGCTGGACTGTGTCCTGCTGAGGCTGTCCACCAAGATGTTTATTATGCCTGGGACGTGGACTGCCAAGAGGACTAGGCTGTGGTCTAGTGCCCAGTACCATGTCCAGTACTATACTCTCATGGCCTCCCTTCAAAGTGGATCCGAATGTGTCCCCCCCCCCCGCTTGTGGATATAGAAGACCACACTGAGACTGTCGGACTGGATCAACAGCTTACCCAGGAGGAGATGGTTCTGAAAGGCCTGTATGGTATACAGGATCGCCCGTATCTCCAGGATGTTGATATGCAGGGAGGTTTTGATCTGGGACCACGCTCCTTGAGTCTGAAAAGGACCCAGGTGCGCTCCCCAGCCCAAATTTAGAGGCATCCATCATGGTGATCTGCTGTGGGGAGATGTGGAATGGGACCCCTCATAACAGGTTCTGTGGGTCCATCCACTACTAGTGCACCCTGCAGACTGGGGAGGAGACCAGCATTAACTGATCTAAGTTGCCCATGCGTTGGTCCCACTGCACTCTGCACATGCCCTGGAGGACCCGCATGTGCAGTCTGGCCAACTGGACCATGGCAATGGCCATGGCCATGAGACCCAAAAGTCTCAGGTACACGCTCACAGGAACATAACAGCTCTGAGCGACCTCATGAGCCCAAGCAAAAAGGCACTCTGCCCTGTTGAGAGGAATTACGGTTTGTCCTGCGCCAAATCCAGGACCGCCCCTATATACTGCAAGCTCTGGGACGGAATCAGGATGGACTTGGACAGATAGACAGTGATGCCCAGGGACAGGAACAGCTGAAGGATTCTCTCCAGTGTCCAGAAGAGCTGTACTCTGGACTGAGCCTTTAGGAGCCAGTCGCCCAGGTAGGTAAAAACATACAGTCCCTCCCTCAGGAGAGCTGCAGCTACTGCTGCTAAGCACTGTGTAAAGACCCATGGTGCAGAGGATAAGTCAGAGGGCAATATTCTGAATTGGTACTGCTCGCCCAGGAAAAGAAACCAGAGAAATCCCCTGTGCGGAGGGCACACTGAGATGTGCAGGTAAGCGTCCTGCATATCCAGGGAGCACATCCAGTTGCTCTGCTTGAGTAAACACAGCAGGCCTGGCACAGTGACCATGAGGAATTTCTTGTACTGGATATAAAAGGTTGAAGTCCTTGAGATCTAGAATAGGTCTCAAATCTCTGGTTCTTTTGGGGACCAGGAAGAACTGGAATAGAAACCCTTGTTCCTTTGGTGTCTGGGCACTGGCTTGAAGACCTTTTTCCGCAGAAGGGACTGTACCTCCTCCCAGAGAACTGTTAAGATGGGCCGGGGGGCAGGTGGAGGGTACTGAAGATGTCCCAGGAGGTACCTCTACCAGGTCCTGAGTGTGTCCTCTCTCTATTATCTGAAGAATCCAGGCATCTGAAGTGATGGTTCTCCATTGGTTGAGATGGAGGTTGTCCACAACAGAGTCCAACACCTCCCATTCATGGCGGAGTACCTGGAGCCAGCCGAGATGATCCACAAGGGTATTAAGGGTACCAGGAAGGAAGACGGACTACGAGAACATGCTGTGTTCCATGGCCCAGTGCCAGACCCTCACTGCCTCTCTGCAGAGAAGATACAAGTGGACACCATCTTGGCAGTTTATGCAGTACATCACTTGAAATGTTGTTCCTATGAATCAACAGCTGATGACCCAGAAAAAGGGTGGCAAAGGCCTGTAGGTAAAGTGGAACAGCTCCCATCTCCAGAGTGCTGCTGTGCAGAACAGTATCCAAGAGGGACCACTGAATCAGGGTCCAAAAGGGCACCCCATACCAAAGTGGAGGCATCCGTCATTGTCACCAGAAGAGGCGACAGACATTGAAAGGTGGATCCTATCTCAAAGTTTGGGCAATCCAACCACCAGATCAGGAAGCGACACATCAAAGGGGTATTTGACAAACAGGCTGAGGCCTGGAGGTCTAGAACAGACCATATATCCCTGGTCCATTCTGGTATCAAGAAGCACTAGGAATAGTAGCCCAGGTTCATTTCAGCAACAGGGGAGAGTTCTATGTCCTTTTTGGGAGGAGGGTTCAGCAGGAGGGTAAGATGTTCCAGAGGGTGCACCGGAGGGACAGAGAGGAGCTATAGGGTGTGCCTTCGCTGAATTATCTCCAGCACCCATGCATCCACTGTGATCTCCCTCCACCTTGGCAGAAAGAGGGAAACAGGCACCCCAGGACGCCCCAATCTACAGGAGTCAGAGGAAGATGGGGAAGTCAGAAGGTACCGGAAATGGTGGGAGCACTGCCTATGCGCACACCTTTGGTGAGCCTGGCATGAGCACCGAGAAACAAATTGGTCAGGGGAGGCCTAGGTCTGATGAAAGGCAGGGGTGGGTACCCTAAAGTAAACCCCAACCCCTACCCCTACTTTAGTGTTTAGGATTCAGAGTATGCAGGGACTGCAGGATTATTTTTGATGTATGGAGGTCACTAGTGCAGATTCAACATCAATGCCAAAAAGCTGCTTACTTTTAAAGAGCAGATGGCACCTTCAGGGGAACTTTAATGAAGCATAACATTTAGACACAATGCAGCTTGTATTTCACATTAGTCCTGAATTTCCCCTCTCCATTATTTATTACTGAGGTAATTTGCATGAAAACAGGATCCAGGCTCCTTAAGACTTCATCTATTCCTAGAGCGTTTTCCCACCTGAGATCATAATGCACTGCTTGTGACATCACAGTTACTCCCATGACAACATATTGTGATGCCACAACAGAGAAGTATGACTTGGAGTACAGAGTAAAGTATAGAGGCAGAGCAACTCAAATGTAAAAAGATCATATGTATTCATGCAAATATCATCACTAATAAATACTGTGGAGAAAAAATCTACAGAATATATGTGGAATACAAGCTGACTTGTACCTAAATATTATGTTTTTTTTTTTTTTAAGTTTTCTTTGAGACGTCAGCTGCTTTTTAAAGGGAGCATTAAAGACTGCTGGACATCAGAGGCAAAGCCAGCAACATGTAACCAGAAGTGTCAGGCAAGCAAATGCCAAAAGCAGCCACACCAAGGGTTTCTGCATCCCTGCAACTAGCTGTCGGGCCTACGCTGACCCGTAACTCCACCAAAGCCACCTTCCTAGTACCCAGGGCAAGGACCTCTCTCTGCCAAAGATCCTTCCATCATAAAGCTCCGGCATGGTTTAACTCCCTTCCTGAGGCAATCACAAAGATCCCCGGGATTGGCCGGTTTAAAATAGCCCTCTGTCAACACATTATTGCTAGCCGATGCTGTAAATGTCTGTAGCGGACCCTAACTCTGCCTCTTATAGCCCTATGCCCTCTGGCTCCCATAGACGACTGGGTAATGGTACAATGAACAACTGTAACAACGGTGTTAACATAATGATGCATGTAACTCAACAAAATGTATTTATATAATGATGCCTGTAACTCATGTGTGTATTTATGTATCTCACCTGTATGTAACCACTGTCCTAAACCTCCTTAATTGTTGTCTCCCCATGACGAGGTACCTTTGTAAACAGTCCCTGACTCAAAGATTGTAAAACTGATTATTTCAATAAATAAATAAATACCGCATCAACAGTGGAGGCACCATAAACAAATAGTAACAGATGCTTACCAGCCTCTAAGTCACTGGCAAGTCTGCTGGACATCAGTTTTGTCAGGGCTATCAGGCGGCTTATCAGCCATGGCTTGCTACCACAGGCAATTCTGATATTTAATCATACAAGCCTGGCATCTGGCAACACAGAACCAAAGGGACGCCAGAGCATAAGTGTGTCTATCCATGACATCAAGCCTCCTGGAATTCTCATCAAGAGAAAGACAGCTCAAAAGTTTTGGAGCCTTAGATCTGTCATAAGCAGCCACGAAAACCACCAAATCTGTCTCTGGCAGAGAGAAATAATGGGTTTTCCCAGAAGACGCAGGATACTGATTATCTGCCTTACGGGGCACAGCTGCTAAATTATAAGGCCTGTGCCAAGCAGCCATTATGGCATACTTCAAAGCTGAATGAACAGGAGATATCAATGCTCCAGATAATGTTGGTAGGTAAGTGTAATTTACTCACCAGTTTTAAAATACAGTGAGTAAAATAAAATTGGGATGCATACGATGCTGCAAATCTGAAAAAAAAAACTTGCTTCTTTTGAATCATCAGTTATGTTATGAAGCAGTACTCTTTGGAGTGTGGAGTATTTACAAATATTGGGTGAGTACTGGTACTAATTAAAAAAAATTCTGAAAAGTATTTCCAAAAATGAGGTGAGTAAAACAGGTCGGTACTCACCTTATCTGGAGCCATGGGAGATATAATTATCTAAAAAAAAGGGGGCAGACACTTCTACCAACTCAAATATTTCTCTTAGAGGAATCTTTCTTCTCTGCAGCAAATCAAAATTTTAGACTGGACCTGCTTAAGAGGCATCCTCAGGAGGGGGCTAAAGTGTGTTCTTCACAGTTTCCTCACTGCAGCAGTATAAAGTGGAACTGAAGCCCCACACATCAAGGGGAGTCAGACCTTCATCCACCCCCTCATACTTCTCCATACATTCAGGATTTTATTCCAACTCTTCCTCTTTGTCAACGGTCATAGGCAGTGGGTCAATAGCCACAGCAGGCATGAAGGAAGAATCATCAACAGACTAAGCATTGATAAAGGATGGTCCTTGTTCAATACTGTGAATGGCAGGGGGAACTCATGCATGATCGCAATGTCTGCGGCAGCAGCCCTGACAGCGGAGACGGGGCTGGCACTGATGTCAGGGGCAGAAGCTTTTGAAAAACTCTGTCTGATAAAGCATCTGCATGTGCATGAACCACCAATGGATTCGTCGACAGCATAACTGTCGATGGGGTGGTGCCCAATGACAGAACTGGCTGTGAATCCCCATGCAGGGGATCACAGCTTGTAACAGACCCCAACCTTAGTGTCTGAGAGATGATTGCGGGGCAACATAACCCAAGGCCTTGGCCTGGGATCTGTCTTTGTCAGAGAGATTACCACTCTTAAGAGGAGAGTGGGAATGTTAAGGAAAGGCATCATTTTCTCCATGCCTCCACTTGTCCTTCTCTGCATGGAGCTACTTATCGGCCAACTTAGCATATCTGTCCATTTTCTTGGTAGAATCAGTGGCCAATGCTATTGACTGCAGAGAATGGTGGATCACCTGTGAGCAGAGTAGAGATGGAGCAGGAAACAACGGTGAAGCCGCCTACGACATGCGCTGTTTTTCCTCCATTATGCTGAGTTTAAAATAAACTTCCAAGGCCTTCTTGGGACATCCCCAAATGGCCTGGTTAAAATCTTGGCAAATGCTGCAGGCTTTCATGTCGTGAGAAAGGCCTAAGCAGCAACTACACATGAAGGAGTAGTTGTCTTTGTACATCTTAACTCTACTGTAATGACAGCAATGGAACAGCAGTTCCTTTTCTTTTGTCAGTGGCATAAATGATTAAGTAATTAAAATAAGAGAGATGCAGAAGCGTTGTTAGCAAAACTTGAAAAGTTCAATGGTGTTCTTCACAGTGGTTAACAAACAGGAAGTGGATGGTGGGAAAAGAACTGAGGCATGATGGGGCCACCCACGTTATACAGGTGACAACAATACACATTAGTGTGGGCAGCGTCAGCTAGCAAACGTTTCTGAGTGGTCCTGACACCGATGGCATACAGTTCCATGATGTCGCTCAGTGGAGGGCAATGTCCTCGAAGAAGATCCTCTATTCACTTAGACACTCCTGGTCCTATTTCTGTAGTTGAAGCAACCTCACTTTTATTTGGAAATGTGCTCTCCAAGGTGAAATACAGACTGGAGAGTACAAATGAATTACCTGTGAAAGCTAAGTCTCAGGTGTATTAAATATAAAATATTTAACTGTATCTACAAAATGTATAAGATATTCCAATAATATATAGGGATAGTGTTTATACACAAAATTAAAGAGGAATAAAATGGCAGAAATGTATAACAGGATAAAGACTAAACTAAACCAGATTCTAAAATTTCTTACCATACAGGTTCCCCCCAACTTTCTTTATGTCCTTCATTGCTTGCAGGGATATATCCTATCTCAGCGCAAGCTGCATCCCCACCATCCATCCCCTATCGGCATCTTCCAGGTCTTACCTGCTCGAGTGATGGCCTGAGGCTTACCTCACATGGCGGGACTCCCCCAAGCAGGTTTAGGGGGAGAGACCAAAAACACTTTTGCCTCCAGTGGCAGAATGGAGTCATTCAGGTGGTTATGGGGAGGGGATCCCAATGTCACAGTGCATGGCACTGGAGGTTTTTTTCCCTCTTGTTGGTTACCCCTGGTAGAGCAGACATGCAATGATGCCAGTGCAGGTCAGGCATACTCTTGCTCCCAATGTGCAGACATCCATCGCTTCACCAACCCCTACATCCATGCTGATCTCAAACTCATCCACTTTTAACCATCATTAGGAGTAGGAGTACTGCCAAGTGCCAAATCCTCCCTCCTCGGAGGAGGACAGCAGTCCATCTGATGCTCATCCTGCTCCCCTCGGCTGCACTCCAATGACCCAGTGTTCGCTCCTGAATCCAGGTCATCAGTGTTGCAAGCGACAGTGCTACCGCTGCGCCGAAGGGCTATATACCACACAAGTTTCTTACAAGAACTTCTCACACAGACAGGCTTTACTAATGGGTCACTGAGCAGTTGAAAAGGCTTTTTTTTTTGTTTCTTTTTTGGTGGGTTGCAGTTGATACAGATTTCACACAGCTCTGTTGCTTTTTCTCTAAGCTAACTAAATGAGTCAGACACAGAGCACCCCAGTTTACACTGTAGCTGACTTTTCCCAGCATTCCATATATGGATTATATCATTTTCTGTGACACACCACAGTATCCCAGAGGGTAACTGTTTTGTCTCAGGAACCTTCAAAACAAAGAAAGAATCATCCAATATGATCTGTTCGGATCCCATTCAATTTTAAACAAGTGACGAATTTCTCTGGCTGAGGCCCATGGAATCATACTGCTCTAGTAGTCGCACGATTCCACTTGTTACTAAAAAAAAACCCCAAAAAACAGCAAGTTGACAACATATAGAATAATGGATAGGGACAACAAGGCTGTGTTTCCATTGAGGGGATTGATGACACCATAGCTCTCCAGAGTGAAGCTCGAGAGGTCCCTATGATATCATCAGCCCGAGACAAAAACATAGCCTTGTCTGTGGACAGTTCCCTATCTGTTATTTTACACAGTATATGTTTTAGCTATTACAAATAGAAGAGAATAAATGTGTGTTACTGGGCTTTTTTTCGCTACTGCTTCTGCTCCACCTGCTGTGCCCACACATCCCTACGCTTAGGATCTCACCTTTGTTTGCAGAATTACAGCAAATCTTTTTTTTGGTGGAGGGGTGCAAGTAGCTCCTTATTAGAAAAATATGCCTGTCGGTGACCGACTTCAATATTTTTTTAAAGTCGTTGAACTGAAACTGGTGCTGTACTGCGCTGTCCTGTACTGGGCGCTGAGAGGTTGGCTGAAATGTAAGGGACATAGCACTCAGACGAAGAACGTAAACGTTTTTGTAGTATAGTAGTGACATAGCTACTATATTGTGACAACTTTTCTGACCTCTGAAGTGTCTTACAGCAGCTTTTTGTAGTAGATCGAAATCCATTTACATTAAGGGCTAACCATATACTATATCTCATTGTTAAACACTCTCAGGGTCGTTACCTGGTGGTTTACACACAGACAGTTCCAGAGTCCTGAGGAAACTTCTAAACTGTTTAACATATATTAGCATCAGTGCCATAAATTTGGTATGTAGGGTTATAAAATGGGCATGTCAGAAGAAGCAACATGATTGGCCAGAAAGGAAGTGTCAAATAGGTATTACACATAGGGAAAAAAAGAGCAGGCATATAAATCAATGCACCCAAATGGAATGTTCAGATGTGTCAGTGGAACGGTAATTTTTTTAACAGCCACCATTGTTTTTAGTCTCGGGAAGCGAGGGAGTGAATGTCATGCTGACAGTCCCGCTCCAAACCTCGTCTCCGCTAGAAGTTAAAATCAGAAAGCAGCAGCGTGCCAGCGTTTTATTATGCATAAAGCATTCTTCTAGTTCGGCGAGACTGAAGCTTGCTGCCGCATGAAACTGGAAATAGACCAGAACGGGGTGCCCTCTCATAGTAAACTGCGCTTCCCTCCCAGTACATTTAACGAAAACAACAAAAACAAATCTGCATCCCTTATTCCTTTTTTTTTTTATTGCGAAAGTGGTGCAACCTGTCATGGAGAACCTGTTACTTCCTCTCTTAACCACACCTGTTCTCTTGATCGGGACGTGAGGTTTGGGGGGGGGGGGGCAACAACAGTAGAAATGTCAATGTGTCAGAAGACAATGAAGTCATCACCTAGTAGGCGGAAGGACTATTTTATCTCAAAGTAACACAATGATTTCAGTTTTTCTTCAGTTCAGTAATATTTTTTAAGGTTGCAAATATTTAAAAAAAGAACCATTTTATAAGCGCAATAAAACACTCCAGGGTATGGGTGTTGAACAGATATTACCGCACTTCCAGCAGCTGAAGGCACTCGACAGGGCCTCGTGCCTTACTACGCCCCTGGGCGTGCGGTAATATCTGTTCAACACACACCCTGTCGTGTCTTACTGCTTACTTAACACACATAAAAAAATAACTAATAATCAATAACAGAAAAATAATTTATTTACATTGGTAGTTGTGTGGGTGTCATAGTTAGTACCCTGTGGCTGCCCCACACCAGAACCCTCTTGAAAACTAGGTATTTGCCTATATATCAATACAGTGGTACACAGATTTTAATTAAATAAACCAACCAAAGGCTAAAATAAAAATTGTATCATAAAGTCTTTTCTTTATGTTTTTAAATGATTTGTCTTCTCCAAAACAAAAAGGAGAATGCAGTCATAAGCTAACAGTTACCTGAGAATGGTTTCTGGGGTGCAGCAATCTTCATAAGGGACACAGTAGCCAACCTCATGGCCGAGGTTCAGGTCCATTTCATCTGCAACACACAGTGCCAGGCTCACTGCAGCAAGGCTATGTGGCTGGCTGCAGGCTACCAGCCCATTTATGTACTGAACAGACAGAGCATACTCGGCACACCACTGAGGGATCTAAAAAACAGGGAAAGAGAAACATCTGTCTTTACAGTTCATTAAAATTTTCACCAAGAAAGGCATACTCAACAAGAGCCAGCTTGTTTCTGGAAGCATCCTGAGGAAGGGGGTATACAGGGATGTATACAAATTAAATATGCGTTAAAAAGAGATGCTGCAGATTAAAATGTCACTGGAGAAGTTACTACAACATGGCAACTCTGCACATCGCAGTTTTGCCAATGGTAAAAAAAATATATATAAAAACCTATTTTCTTTATGAAAATGAACCTCCATTGCCCCAGCCCACATGGCACCCATCTCCCCTCCTCCGCCTGTCAGACCACCAACATATGTTTGAATATACCCCCATCCCCACCCCTCCAGCCCTTGCAGCACTGCATCCCACTTTGCTCCCCAAGCAAGACCACAGCATAAGTTTAAGTAAAGCCCTTTCCCAGCCCTTGCAGCACCCCCACTCTCCTCTCCCAGCCAGACAAAAATATAAGTAAAAACAGTACCCCGTTCTTCCAGCCCTTGAAGCACTCTATCCTACCTTCCTTTCCCCAGCCAGCACACAAATATATGTTGTTGTTGTTTTTTTAACTCTTTAACCCCCAACTCCAGTAGGTGTCCTGTCAGCCAGCACCCCCAGCCCTGACACCCACCATCCCCAGGACTTCTCTACCCCATGGCATGCCCACGTGCCCCCCAAGTTACGTCCATCGGAGTGGGCCATTCCCTGACACTGACCAATTCCATGATCAGGAAGAGACAGGTCAGCAGGTCCAAGCCTGCAGGGTGCTGGACTCATCCTGCAGCCCTGACGGCTTTTTTCACCACATTACACCCTCCCCTGGAGTCAGTGTAATCAACATGTATGTACAAGTTTCAGGCATGTGCATGTGCAAGCCCACCAAATCACTCTCCCAGTTCCTGACTGCAACGGCCCCCACCTGTGCTACTGCAGAAGACACTCATGCTCATGCAGCAGCACAGACAGCCGCCCTCTCCTGGAGAAGGCGAGCATCCACTGGGAGACTCAAGTCCTCTCCCCCTTGCCAGCCCTACAAGCACCCTATGCTCATTCACAAAGCACAAACATAAGTTTAACCATACTGCCTTCCCACCAGCCCTCGTAGCACCCTATCTTACCCTCTTCCCCCAGTCAGTCCACAAACATTAGAATACCCCATTCCCCAACCCTCATTACTCCCCGTCCCACTCTCCTCCCGCCCTGCCACATGCTGTATCTTGTCCATTTATGTGGTGTGGAAAGGTGTGAAGTTAGTAATTAGTTGGGGGAAAAAAGATTATACCATGTACTCTAAGCAAACACCCAAATCCTCTATTCTTATTGGTTGGCTGGCACCTTTCTGCCGTGGTAAATCCTACGATATACCCACGGCAGAGGTGCCAGTCAGCCGCATCAAAACTCCACACTGAAATCACTGCGACATTCACAAAAACAGATCGCAAACACACCAACGGTACAGTGGACACATGGTCAGTAGCCATCAATGTCAAAACCACAGCGACTGTGCCACTGAGAGAGAAAACCACCCTCCTTTACCAGCTGTGACCCAAAAAAAAAAAAACATTTAAATTTGCTACCTGCCTCTTGTGGCTGCTATTAGCATGATCCTGGAGATCGCGTACTCCTGCTTCTTCAACGGCGCTACCGCTCTATATTTTTTGTCGCAATTAATTAAACTTCCTGTGTCACAGCAGAAGTCCCCCAGCAGCAGCATTTGCGTGGGCTATAATAAAATACCACCAGAAATAAACAAGACGCCACACATGCAGCCTCTCTCACAATAGTTGTCCTTCTTATACTCCCAAACTGTGAATTCTGTGTCACAACTGTCCTCTATAACTCAAGTTACCACCGCGTGGGGGAAGGGGGGGTACCAACTACACAGCCCTAGCAACACGGGACAATTTAACATTACGCAAAGACACCTCAGGTAAAAATCAATACAAAAATGTTTTTTTTTTACTTTTTAATAGATTTATTTTAATCCTTTACTTCCTTCGCCTGGTATAATCGCAATAAGCCACTCGAGTGTGTAGGTTATGGGGGGATTTACCACGGCTGGCGAGAATTTACCCACTCGGCTGCGCCTCGTGGCTTATTGCTTAAATATCTGATCTGAAGGCAACCACCACAAACCTACTCTCACCACCATGTTGGTCGGATGCTGTCTGAATGCATGAGAGAGTGAATCAGCGCTAATTCACACACTTTCATTCACTCAGATGGCAGTCAGCAAAGGTGTTGGAAGGTTATGTGGCAGTCACTATCCAACTGGAATATTGCTTTTTTTACCTACGTTACAAACCCCACACCTTACTACACTATATAACAGGACAAGGTATGTGGATGAGGGGTTGTAGGGTGGAATGAGGTGGTACAAGGACTGGGGAAAGAGGGTACTACTTTCACTTATTTTTGTGGGATAGCAGGTATGGAGCAGGGTGGGACTGGGTGCTATAAGGGCTTAGGCAAGGGGCTACTATTTTTCCTTAGGTTTGTGGGATGGCAGGTAGGGAGTACAGTGAGATCAGGTGCTACAAGGGGTGGGAGGAACGGGGGACTACTTTTACTTATGTTTGTGGGAAGGCGGGTGGGATTGGGTTCTATAAAGGCTTTGAGAAAGAGCTACTACTTTTACTTAGGTCTGTGGGATGGCAGTAGGGAGCAGGATGGGATCAGGTGCTACAAGGTCTGGGAGGAAGGGCTACTACCTTTCTGTTTGTGGGAAGGTGGGTGGGATCCAGTGCTACAAGGGCTTGGGGAAGAAGAGACCACGTTTTCTTAAGTTTGTGGGATGGCTGGTAGGGAGTAGGGTGGAACTGGGTACTACAAGGCTGAGAGGAAGGGGGACTACTATTACTTATGTTTGTGGGATGGCAGGTGAGAAGTAGGGTGGGACTTAGTTCTACGAGGGCTTGAGAAAGGGGCTACTACTTATGTTTGTGGGATGGCAGGTAGGAAGTAGGGTGTAACTGGGTTCTACAAGGGTTTGGGGAAGGGGCTACTATTTTTAGTTATGTTTGTGGGGTGGTAGGTGGGGAGTAGTGTGGGATTGGGTGCTACAAGGGCTGGGAGTAAGGGTGTACTACTTCTACTTATGTTTGTGGGTTGGCAGGTGGGGAGTAGGGAGGGATATGGTGCTACAAGTGCTTAGGGAAGGTGCTACTACTTTTACATACAAACTTATGAATGTGCCAGCAGAGAAAGGCCTTACAGTTTATGTAGTCTGCTCAAGTGTGCAGTTCCCTCTGCATTTACAGAGGGAACTGTCCCCGTCCCATATCCCCTTGACCCCTGTCAAATACCCTCTCACTCACCTTCTACCCGCACCCCCCCCAACCCAGTCTCATCCTCTCTTGAAGCTGTTCACCATTTTTAGGGGTACCATTCCTCCAGCAACTTATTCCACTTAGCCACCACCACCTCGGTGAAAAAGTGCCTCCTCCTCTCCCTCCTGATCCTTCCCCACACCAGCTTTAGGCTGCTACCCCTAGTGGTCTTATTTCCACTAAGGCTGAAGAGGCCCACAGTTCTCACCCTGTTTATACCTCTAAGGTTCTTGAAGGTCTCAGTCATATCCTCCATCTCCCTTCTGCCCTCAAGAGTGTACATGCTGAACTCCCTGATCCTGTCCTCATAGGTATTGCCTTGCTGACCCTAAATCATCTTGGTTGCCCTTCATTAGACCGTTTCCAGCAAGTTGATATCCTTCATAAGATAAGGGTACCAATACTGCAAACTGTATTCTAGGTGTGGTCTCACTAGAGACCTGTACAGCAGCAGAATGATGTCCCCCCCGCATCCAATTTGCTTTGGCTGCAATTTTTCTGCAGTGTGCAAAGTCTTTCAGGTCACTCGTGCTAATTACACTTGGGTCCTATTCTTCCTCTGACTTGGTTACCTTCACACCACCCAACCAGTATTTGGTTCCTGGGTTTTTGCCCCCAAGTGCATAACTTAACATTTTCTTGCATTGAACTCCTGTTTCCAAATGCTAGATCACTTCTCTAGCCTAGCTAGGTCTCCCGAGTTCCCAATGACTCTCCACTGTATCCATCCTCCCACAGAGCTTTGCGTCATTCATGAACAGGTATAGCTTACCCTTGATCTCATCCACAATGTCATTTATGAATATGTTAAACAACAGCAGATCAAGCACAGAGCCCTGTGAGACACCACTGGTCCCAGGCCTAGCCTCTGAGAACCCCCACTCCAACTACCACCTTTTGGTTTCTGTCCTAGAGCCAACTTCTGACCCACCCAACAAGCGTAGCCTCTGCCCTCAGATCTTCTAGCTTCCTGACCAGTCTCCTGTGAGGTACAGAGTCAAAGGCCTTCCTGAAGTCCAGATACAGGACATCAAACGCTTGGCCCTTGTCCACTGTCTTGATGACACAGTCAAAGAAGTCAATTAGGTTAGCCTGGAAGGACCTCCCTGTCACAAGTCCATGCTGCTTCATGTGCTAGAGCCCATTATCCTCCAGAAAGCTCATCAATCTCTCATTCAGGATGGTTTCCTTCAGTTTGCCAACTAGTGAGGTCAGGCAGACATGACTGTAGTTCCCTGGTTCATCCTTCAGCCCACTTTTATGGAGAGGCAAGACATGAAGTTCTCCAATCCCAGGTTAGGATCCCTGACACCAGAGAGGTGTTAAACAGGTCTGCTAGGGGATCCACTAGAGTCTCTGCCAGTTCCACTGAGACCCTTGGGTGCATGCCATCTGGCCCCGGGATTTATTCATCTTCAAGGCCCTTAGATCCTTAAGTGCCCCATCAACCTGAATGATGCTATCCATGATTCTCTCCTCTCTGTCCCCACCCCCATTCACCTGTTACACTAGTCCATCCCTCCCTCTAGTGAAGACTGAACAGAACTACTTGTTAGGTACCTCTGCTTTCTCTTCACTACTGTCAGCCAAACCACCCTCCTTTTTTAATCTGTTTCATCCCTGATGTTCCTTTTGTCCCTTATACATTTATAAAGGCCTTCTCCCTTGTTTTTTACCACTGTGCTAGACACAATTCCCTTTCTGGCCTTTGCCACCTTAACCACTCTGCTAGGTTCTCTTGACTTAGCAGAGTAATCTACTCTATCCTCCTCCTTCTGAGTATGTTTGTACTTCCGGTAGGCTGCTCCCTTGCCACCTACAGCTTTTGCCACCTCCTTTCCCAACCAGTTGGACTTTTTGGCTTTAGAGTTTTCTTACTTTTGATTTTGGCACACTAACTGGTGGCCTCCATCACTCCCTCCTTTACTACTGCCCACTGCTGTTCTATATCTATCTCCCTTCTGATTTCAGCAATGTGTCCTACTAGAATTTCTTCCACTCTATCAAACTCAGCCTTCAAAGCCCCAAACTCCTGTGTTTACTTATATTTGTGGAATGGCAGGTGGGGAGTAGCATGGGATCAGGTGCTACAAGGGCTGGGAGGAAGTGGGGATTACTTTTCCTTATGTTTGTAGGATGGCAGGTGGGGAACAGCAGGGTGGGACTGGGTGCAACAAGGGATTAGGGTAGGGGTGCTACTTTTACCTCGGTTTGTGGGATGGGGTAATGCAAGGGCTGAGGAAAGGGGGCATGCTTAAACTTATATTTGTGGACTAGTTTGCGGAAGTAGGATAGGATAGGATCAGGTGCTACAAAGGCTGGGGGAAGTGGCTACTACTTTTACTTGTGGTGGACTGGATGGGATGCTGCGAGGGCTGGGGGAAGGGGCTATACTTAAACTTATGTTTGTGGACTGGTTAGGGAGGAGAGTGATGATGATGATAGCGGTTTTATTTTTATACAGGAACTAAAATTAGGGGAAAAATCCCTGTTTACAAATAATGCCCCGTACAGTAACATTTATACACCAACTCACAATAACAACATATAATTACATCCATTTCAATATACATAAAGTATTTGATTCAAATACAATAGTTAAAAACATAAAAAAAAAAAAAAACGGGGTACATTACAATATTACATAACAGAGTAATATACACACTTTACCTATATATCTCACCAACATTAGGAATCAAACATTTACCTTGGGATGCTGTGAGGGCTGGCGTAAGGAGATGCACTTAAATTTATTTTAGTGTACTGGCTGGAGAAAGAGGGTGGACTGGGGTGTTACGAGGTCTGGTGGGCGGAGGGTATAATTAAACTTGCGTTTGTGGACTGGCTGGTAGAGGAGGACAGAATGGGATCCAACAAGGGTGGGGGGGACAGGTGTTTGCTATTTAGACTATTTTTATCTTTTTAAAAAGTTTGGATTTTTTCCAGTTGCCATGCGAGTCAGTGAGTGAGTGAGTGTGTATGTGATCCTTTCCTGTGATGGGTCCCACTTACATAACTTGCCCCAACAGCCAGGGCCCGGACCTAGAAACTACATGGTTGGACTGTTCGGCAGCAGTTCCTCTAAAGACAGTATGGGGAGACAATAGCAGGTCTGCGGGTTGGTGGTGATGTGGTGGGGTTCTCATGTGTGTACACACAAATCTGAGTTAGAGTAGTTCTGTAGCCATTAAACTAGAGTCTCATGGTTCACAGTTTGGCACTTTAACCACTATGCCAAATAAGCACTTACAAGACACACCCACAAACAGCAGTCTACACACACTCTCAAACACATACCAGTGTAGTCTTCCGGCTAGAGCACAGGCTCGGGAACCAGGAGTCCCCAGTTCACATCCCACCAAAGCCACACTCTCCTTAAGAAACCTTCTTTACCAGGAAATTCTGATGAATTACAGAAATGTTTCAAATCTTCCTTTTTTTCAGGGAATGTAACTGACAAGGCAGCTGTGTCGCAGCTGGAGGAGCTGTGGTGAGCCTGGTTCATTAAGATATTTACAAACCGCTCCCGTCTGGGTTTAGATCTCAACACAGCACTAAGACTGCCCAGGTTCCTGGCGAGAGGGACCAGCGGAATCCTTAATGGTCATTCTTCTAGGTCTCTTGTCAGCATGTGACATTGTGGATCATCAGGTTTTGACTGCTCTCCTGAGGACATATGGGCAACACACTGGTAGTGTTGCAATGGTTTAATTCCTTACTGGTCGGTAGGAAGCAGTGTCTTACACTTGGGAAAAAGTACAGTTACGTAAGAACTTACCATAACAGTAGATCTTCGAGAGAGGTTGTTGCAGTAGGTAATTACATATGGGACTGGCAAAGTAACAGGACCTGAAAATTTCTAGCTAGCAGTCCCTGGCGAGGGACCGCCTCATGTCAGGTGACCCGCATCAGGAGACGCCGGTATAAAGGCGAAGTCCCAGACGCCTGCTTCCAGTTCTTTCCCCACAGGTCAGAAAGGCCAGACGAGAGAGGAGCAGATATTTCCCTCACTGGAAAAGGAGCTGAAAAAGCCTAGAGGGATGGAGGGCGGGAAGGTATTACCTACTGCAAGAGCCTCTCTTGAAGATCTACTGTTACGGTAAGTTCTTATGTAACTGTACTATCTTACTTCGAGAGGGCACTTGCCATAGGTAATTACATACAGGACTGAATTCCAAGCCGTCTGGAACAAAGAGAGGCACCGGGAGGAGGAAAACTACGCCAAAAAGCAGTTCTAGCTGTGCGAGCCTCAAGACAAGAGGCCTTGCAGAACAGCCAGCCCGAAGTCTGCTCTATGGCGAGAGGCAACATCCAAACTGTAGTGTTCAGTAAAGGTATGGATGGAAGTCCAGGTGGCGGCAGCACAGATGTCTGCCACAGACACATTTTTGAAACAAGCCGCTGAGGCAGCTACTGCTCTGGTGGAGTGGCCTCTTACTTGACCCGGTAGGGTCTTGTTATATTTGTCATAACAGAAAGTGATGCAATGAACCAACCACTTAGACAGGCAATGCTTGGAAACAGCATTGCCTTCCCTTTTATGAGCAAAAGAAACGAACAATTGGTCAGTCTTTCTGAGATCCTTTGACCTGTTGGTGTAGTATCTCAGAATCCGGTGGACATCCATAGTATGGAGTAAATACTCCCCTTGATTAGAGTACTGCTTAAAAAAGGCAGGCAACTCTATGGACTGATTCACAGTAGACTGAGCTACTACTTTAGGGAGAAACTTGGGATTCATGCGAAGAGCAACTCGTTCCTTGCGAAAAATCAAGTATGGGATTTTGCACATCAGGGCCTGGAGCTCGGAAGTTCTCCGAGCTGAAGTAATGGCCACTAGGAAGAGAGTCTTCCATGAAAGGAACTTCAAATCCGTAGAAGCTGCAGGTTCTAAGGAGGGAGAGTAAGTTTCTCGAGAACAAAGTTCAAGTCCCAAGGGGGAGCAGGAGTACATATGGGGGGCCTCAGATGGAGGACCCCTCGGAGAAAGGTCTTAGAGACCTCCAATTGAGCAAAAGCTTTGTCTGCGAAGGGAACATGATAGGCCGAGATGGCCGCCATGTGTACCTTCAGAGAAGAATGACTGAGACCCAGGTCAAACAGATAACGAAGATACTTCAGCAGAAGCCCCGCTGAACAGGAGAAGGTTCCACGTTCTTGGAAGCAGCCCAGATAGTGAATCTTTTCCACTTCGTGGCATAGGTGGATCTGGTGGAGGGTTTTCTGGCCTCCACCAAAATCTCTGCCACTTTGGGAGACACTCCAAAACGGGATTGGAAAAAATCTGCAGGAGCCAAGCATGCAGTTGAAGGGATTTGAGGCCTGGATGGACCAGGGTCCCCTGATCCTGGGTCAGTAAACCTCGAGTGAGAGGAAGAGGAGGATCCTCTGAGCATTGTTGTAGAAGAGAGAACCAAACTTGCCTGGGCCAGAAAGGAGCAATCAGAATCATTCACGCTCCTTCTGAAGCTAGTTTGTGCAAGACTCATGGGATAAGTGGAATTGGAGGAAAGGCATAGACGAATCTGTTCTTCCAGTCTAGAGACAGAGCACCGCTCCAAAAAGCGCCACGCTCTGGAACGCGCGAGCAGAAGATGGGAAGTTTGTGTTTAGAGGGGAAGCGAACAGGTGGAGCCTGTGGGTGTCCCCAAAGTCGGAAGATATTGTCTAGGACCCTTGGTCCAGTTCCCACTGTGAGTCAGAGCAGAAGAGCGACTTAGCTTGTCTGCCAGGGTGTTGTCGACTCCCGGGCGTGGTGCCGTGAGGTGAAGGTCGTGTTGTGTTGCCCAATCCCAAACCCTCATTGCCTCCCTGCAAAGAGGGTAGGACCGAGTCCCTCCCTGTTTGTTGATGTACCACACCACGCACGTTGTCCGTCTGGATGGCTAGGTGGCCGGGAAGGATGTATTGGTGAAGGGCTTGAAGAGCATACAACACTGCTCGAAGCTCGAGCACACTGATGTGGAGAGCTTGTTCTAGCTTGGACCAGGAGCCCTGGGTCCGATGAGGGACTAGATGGGCTCCCCAACCTTCGCTCGAGGCATCTGTGGTTAGAGTCTGGGAGTGGGGAGGACAAAAGAAAGGAACTCCCCGAAACAGGTTCTCTCGATCCATCCACTATTGCAAGTCTCAAAGCATCGGCGAGGAGACCAGAACTGGGTGATCTAGGTCGTCCACTAGTTGATCCCACTGGGAGCGTAGAGTCCGCTAAGAAATTCTCATATGGAGTCGAACGCGAGGAACCTTCGGGATAGCAGCCGCCATGAGCCTCCGAGAAGGCGGGCGGGACCGACCGCAGAGACCGTCCTCCCGGCGGTCAGACAGCAGACTTATTTGGGTCTGGAGGGTGGACACCTGTCCGGAGGCAGGAAGGCCTTGCCCGTGGTCGTCTGAGAATCGCCCAATAAACTGTAGTCTCTGGGATGGGACCAGATGAGACTTGGAATGGTTGATGGTAATACCCAGGCAGGCAAAAGCCTGCTGGGTAAGGGAGAGGCAACGCAGGAGTTCCTCCCTGGAAGAGGCCACCAGGAACCAATCGTCCAGGTACGGGAAAACCTGCACTCCCCTGATATGCAGGTGGACCGCCACCACTGCCAGGCATTTGGTAAACACTCGGGGGGCCAAGGATAGACCAAACGGGAGTGCCTTGAACTGGTAGTGGTCCCCCTGGAACACAAAACGAAGGTATCTGTGATGAGATGGGCGAAGGGGAATGTGCAGATAAGCATCCTGCATATCTAGAGTACAAAGCCATTGACCAGGCCAGATGAGGGGCAGAAGGATCTACAGAGAGAGCATCCTGAACCTTTTGTATTCTACGAAAAGATTCAGAGAACTGAGATCCAAAATTGGTCTGACATCTCCAGTCTTCTTTAGGACCAGGAAGAAATGGGAATAGTAACCCGTCCCTCGCAGATGAAGGGGCACGGGCTCTATCGCTTGCTTCAGCAGGAATGCCGAAATTTCCTCCTGGACCAAAAGAAGATGTTCCTGTGAATACAACGACTTCAGAGGGGGGTGGCGGTGGTTTCTGAAGAAACTCTATCGAGTGCCCCTCGGCTATTAGCTGAAGCAGCCAAGAATTTGTGGTTATCCTCTCCCATCCCAGAAGGTGGAGGGGAAAACCTCCCTCCTACCGGTTCCTCCGGGGGAGTCCGGAGGCAGTGGGAGAGGAAAGGAGTCAGGTGGTGTGGGGCAGTGCTGCAGCTGAAGCACCCGCTGCTTTTTTGGGTGGGGGGGGCTTAGCAGCTGTGGGGGCCCGACGTTTTGTGGCCCGCCTTCCCTGTGGTTTTGCCTTTGGCCGATTCCATCTGCGAAAGGGACGGCGCTGCTGCTGATGGGGACGGTACATGGAATCAACTGACTTCAGTGCTGTTCCCTTCTCTTGCAAATCGGTGATGATGTCCTTGACATCACCCTTGAAAAGCACCAACCCCCGGAAGGGTGCTTCCTGGATAGCAGATTGCACCTCCGGGACCAACCCTGACATGCGGAGCCAAGCATGACGCCGTAGGCCTACAGCGAAAGCTGAGCTCCGCCCAGTAGTGTCCACTGCATCATATGTCGCACGACGCATGTGGCGACTGGCCGAACGAGCAGAGCAGACAAGATCAGCCAACTCCTGCTTGACTTGGGAGTCAGGCAAGGAGTCCAGTTTGGCTTCCACCTGAGTCAGAATGGCCTTCTGGTAGTCCCCCATATGGCCAACATAGTTCAGGGCCCTGATCCCCAGCGTGGAGGAAGCATAAATCTTTCTCCCATACTGGTCCAGAAAGCGCGATTCCTTATCAGGTGGTGACAAGCTAAGATGTTTGAGGTTTGCCGACCAGCCGTGAGCGGCGCTAATCACGACCGAGTCAGCACGAGGGTGAGAATCCAGAAAATCAACACCCTCTGGAGCCTGTTATAGCCTGTTCAACTTCCTAGGAAGTAGGGCTAGAGCTGAAGGCTGTTTCCATATTGTGGTAATGAGGTCGGCGTGAGGCTCTATCCAGGGTGGCACCAAGGTAGGAGCTGTCACGGGCAGATCCAGATGTTCAGCGAGTTTCAGGCGCTGAGGATCTGGTTCCAGGGAGTGCCACTGATGAACCTCCTGGATTTTCCTAAGCAACTCCGTAAAAGAAGGATCCTCCGGAGGAGACTTCGGAGGAGTCCTTGGCCTGGGCTTTGACGAAGAGCATGGCTGGTGGTCTCTCTCGGAGCAACCGTTGGAAGAATCAGAGGAGTCCGAGGGTGAAGAGGAGGATGAAGAGGAAAAAGACTCCCTTTCCCGACCTGGGGGAGAGACGGACCCCTTGGGAAGTCCCCGGGAAAACGTGTCCTGCCCTTCTCTGGATCCAGATGGAAGAACCCTGGAATCCGGAGGTGGTGAGGGAGTGTGCCGCCTGGGACGTTCGGGAACCCAAGGTGACTCTTGACCTCTTTGGTGAACTGAGCCTTGGCCTCAGCCCACTAGGAGGCCAGAGTCTCCTGCAGATCCACCGGCGGCCGCGAGGGCGGTGGAGGAGGAGGCGGGGGATAAGGATACGGGTTGTAACCATATGGAGTGTATCCAAAACCCAGCTGTGGGTGTGGGTAGCCCGGTGTTGGGTATTGTGGCATCGGGTACTGCGGGGTCGGGAAGCCCAGCGTCGGGTACTGTGGCGCCGGATACTGCGGTCCCGGATACGCTGGCATCGGATAGGATGGAGGGTACCCGGGAGCCGGGGGGGGGCTGCCGAAGCAGACGGCCCGGCTGGTGACCTCACAGGTGGGCCCATAGTAGAGGGCCCGGAGGGCCCGATGAGAGCGGATGTCTCCACGAGGTCAGTAAGGCTGGCATCAGGGCCCGGCGTTGGAGGCCCTGGCGTCGGAAGGTCTGCGTCAGAGGTCCTGGCGTCAGAGCCAGCGTCCGAGGCCGATGTCAGGTCAGCGCACCAGGTAGCGGAAGGACTGACGGAGAAGAAGATCCCCAACCGCCCGGGATGGAGGAAAAATCCCGGGGTCGAGTTGAGAGACTCTGAATCCCCAGGCGGCAGTGAGGCTGCGAGGAACCGGGTATAACGACGGCGTGGGGGAGGTCCATCGTCGGTTCCTTCACAGCCGGACGTCCGGACAAGCCGGCGTGGTGGCTTAAGGTGAGCTCCGGCGGCCCGGAGAAGCCGGCATCCGACTTGGAGAGCCATCACCGGAGGCAGGTCGAGTACAGGGATCGGCCTGGTCCAGTGGAGTGGAGGCCCGAAGGGTCAGAAGTCTTACCGGCCCTCTCCGGGCGGACGTCGGAGGAGCCGATGCCTGGCTTACCCGAGTCGCCCACAGTAGTAGGCCGCAAGCCTGTGTCCAAACCAGGGGCGGAGGCCTCCAACTGCCCGGAGGCACCCGCAAGGCCCGAGCGCAAGCCAGACGGGCGGGCCGACGCTCCCTCGGAAACCTCCGAGGCGGCCGTCGAGGAGCCGATCCTCGGAGGGGATGTTACCTGTGTCCCAGCGACTCCCGAGGGAGACACGGTGGAGAAGCCTCTCCTTCTCCTTCTTCTTCCGATGGCCTTCGGGGGAAGTGGACGCCTGCCTCAGTTTTTTGAGCTCCTTCTCCATTGAACTCATTTTCTTCTTTAGAATATGGGCTTCCAGGGATTGCTGCCACCTTTTCCGGTTAGCCGTGTTGAAAATGAGGCAGTGCTGGCACTTCTCGACTGGGTGATCAGGGCCTAGGTAGAACAGGCACAGGGAGTGGCCGTCCTTGTGCGGTAGCTGGGTGCCACCCGAATTGCACTTATTCTTGTGCTCGGAGGGTGTAGGGGACGACATACACCGACGACTGTACTGACGTTAGTCGAAAAAGCAATTATTTTGCGGTAAAAAAAACGACGAAGGTAGGGCTGACGAAGCACGAACTTTTCCGCGAGGCACTGCATGAGCTAATGGTGGGAAAGAACTGGAAGGTGGGCGTCAGGGACCGCCCTTTTATACCAACGTCTTCTGACGCCGGTCACCTGACATGGGGGCGGTCCCTCACCAGGGACTGCTAGCTAGAAATTTTTCCATGGGGTCCTGCCACCTGCCGGTGTCAGTCCTATATGTAATTACCTACTGCAAGAGCCCTCTCGAAGTAAGATCTTTCCTTCAGGGTGCCTGCAGTTCCCTTAAGTATTCCACAAGGCTGGATTTTATCCCTGGTGTTGTCTGTGGTGTAGATATTACCTTTGCAGCCAGCCCAGTGGTGCTGAGGCGCTGGATGCCAAACCTCGTGCCACGCCAGCGACCCAGGTTCAGAAGCGAGCTCGGGTTGCTGGGGTCTGTCAGGAAGGAGAGGATTGAGCGTCTGACGACAGCTCTACTCTCTTGGGGGTAGGGTGGGGTGTGACTTCCTGGTGCTAGTGATACCCAGTGGAGGCTGGGTGTGCTGCAGCCTGGGACCACATAACTGACGGGGCAAGGTGTCGGCGGACATCCTGTGGGTGGATGCAGGAGTGCACCCGGCAGCGTTTGGACGTCATTTCATGTCCACATCTCTGGGAGGGTTACAACCACAAACAAGGAAAAACCCTGTACCATTGGGTAGATGATGGCACCAGGCCTCCACACCCACTGCTGGATCACGCCCACCTGGTCTCCCGATCCTCTCTGCCCTCAAGCCTGCCTACAGCTGGAGTCTCGACTTCAAGGAGCACCAAAATGGAGAGGTGGCCCTGCCTTGGGGAGTACAATTCAAGGAGTTCTCCTGCTGCGAGGTAGGTGAGTGGTCAGAGTACCGTGAGGGAGACTCAGGACTGGGGGGGTCTCAGGCAGGCAAAAAGAGCCTGTATGTCTGAGGAAGTCTCGGCGGAGCAGTGACCGGAGGGCTGGCAGTATAGCCCAGAGGTTAGAGGAACGAGGTGTGAATGAGCTTGATGCATCCAGCAGACCAGACCGGAGTCTGATTCTCACAACCTACACTTGCATACTGTGTGACTCTGAGCAAGTCACTTAACAGCCCAGTGCTCCCAGGTCGCCCCTGAAAACAGGCACTTGTGCCTAGTGGGCCTTACTCGGTTAGCAAAGACTGAAAAAAAAAAAAAAAATGAAGTTTGGAAAAAATATATATATATTACCGTTGGGGAAGATAGTGAGAAAGAACATTTTGGGCTTTCAGTGCTACACAGTTGATACATGGGGACAAGTAGACATGACTGAGATCTTCAAGTACCTTAAAGGTATAAACAGGGTGAGCACCAAGGACATCTTTAGCCTTAGTGGATACAAGAGCACTAGGTGTAACAGCCTAAAGCTGATGAAGGGAAGTTCAGAAGGGAGATGAGGAGGCACTTTTTCACCAAGAGGGTGGCAGCTAAGTGGAGTGGATTGCCAGAGGAGGTGGTATCCTTAAAAACAGTGCACGGCTTCAGAAGAGGCTGAGACAGGGCGAGGGGGGAAGTTTTAGATGGAGGGAGGGGGCGGTGAGGACATTTCATAGGGGTCAAGGGAGATATGGGCAGGAAGATCCCCTCTGTAAATGCAGAGAAAACTACACATTGAAGAAGACTACATAGACATCAAGGCCTTTATCTGCTGGCACATTCATGCGTTCATATGTTTACGTTCGTATGATACTCGGTTGTACTTCTCTTTCGCACCAGACTGGCGACACTCCGAGACTGTGATAAATTGATGTTTGTCTGAGCTAAGTGACTGGATGACTGCCAGCTACTTGATCCTTAATCCAGGTAAGACGGAACTGCTGCTCATAAAACCAGGATCCCAGAAAATTGCAAAGAAGAGAAATTATATCATCATACCTTCTTAAAGAGGCAACTTCCTCAGAACTATAGACAGGGCTAAAATCCTATGACTGTGGTGCATGCCTTTATGACATCCTGACTAGACTACTGCAACCCTCTTTCTCTGGGGCTTTGTGGAAGTTTATTTCATTGTCTCCAGATGATGCAGAATGCTACAGCAAAGCTGATATTGGGTACAAGCATCTTTCATCTTTTCATGCCAGTACTGCGTGATTTGCATTGGCTTTTGTTAAATGGCCTGCCACCTTTAAGATCTGCCTGTCTGATCGGCCTGCCAGTGCAGCGGTAGCGCTACTGCTTGCGATGCTGACAACTCGGGTTTGGGAACACACCTGGGTCATCACAGGGCCAGCCAGGGGGAGGATGGCTGAGCGTCCCATGGATGCTCACCTCCTACGGGGAGGTACAGAGTTTGGAGTCCATTGCAACACCACCTGTGTGACTGCAAGTGGTGGTGCAATTGGAGCAATGGACTGACTGGACATCAGCAGCAAGACACAATGTATCAGCAAGGCCTTCCTGATGTCAGGTTGTGGGGCAGAAAAATGGAAAACACTAGACCGAAGCAGGATGTCAACCGCCACCCACTGCAGGCCCCACTCCGTCGACTGGGTTCTTCCTTCACCGGCTGACATAAACTCTGCCTGAGGGGAGTAGGGACCAGTTTCCAGGCAGCCCATCCCATGAGGGGGATTCATGGGGGAAGGAGAAAGTAAGTCCCAGAAACGGCAGGTGGCGGGGCTAGGCAGCATGGCCAGAATGACAGGGGCTGGTCAGGCAGCAAGGAGTACAAAGTACAGTAAATTAAAAAAAGAAGGTGCTTGTTGGTCTTCAAGGCCCTGAATGATTTTGGGTCCAACTACATTAAAGACCTCCTGCACCTATATATTCCATGATATCCTCTCTGCTCCACTGGGAAGAATTTTTTGGAGGTCCCCAGGACCCATCTAGAGTCTTCCAGTTACAGGCCTTTGTGATGGCCGCTCCTCCACTGTTCAACTCACTATCACTTACTTAAAAGCCTTAAATATGTATTTATTCTCCCAGGTTTTTAATAAATATGATTAATAGTCTTGTATTATTTATCATGGATTCCTCTGCTGAACTTGTATGCATCACGAAGACCTGGCTGGCTGACAATGCCTGCCCTGTGCTGGAGAAATCTATTCTGATGGGGTACTCCGTGGTGCGCAAAAGAACGGGGGGCATCACTGGGCCTTGCACACCAGTTGCCTCTGGTACTCACTAACATGGACATGTCCTCATCAAGTTTTGGTATATACGATGTCAAGGTTACTCTGGTCACTTGGTTGGATCATTATGCCATTTTATTGCTCTGTGGGATCCACTGCTTTTATACCCACCTGTGGAGATTGTTAAACAGCACCCTAAACATAATTTGGCACCTAGTAAGCTCTGGACGGTACTGAACAGGTCAAGCTTGACAACAGTATGTGCTGAGACAGCAGAGAAGGCTTTGGAAAGTTATAACAGGGGTCTTGCATCTGTCTTGGACTCCCTGGCACCTTACCATTTTCCTCCTCCATTGACATCCACCACAGCTCACCATAGCACTGGGATGGATGAGCTAAGGTGACTGAAAACTGAGGGACAGATGTTGGAGCATTCTTAGCAGAGGTCCCAGTCAGTGGAGAACAAGCCTGTGTCAAGGACCCACTACAATGAGTATCAACAGGTAATAACCCTGAAAAAAAAAAAAAAAAAAAAGAGTGCTGCAGGGGAAAAGAAGTCCAATTCAAATCTCTCACAATGGACAAGGCTGCTTAATCCCCCTTTGTCTTCAGTCTGAAAGAGACTTTTCTACAGAAAAGTGTGTGGTTCAGTCGATTTTTCCTTGCATGGTATTCTCTATCAGGCTGGAATCTCAAGTGACCTATCATGGATTGGTAGTCACTAGTTTTGGATGGGCTCAGACCACTGGCCATCTTGGGGGGAGTTTCATCCAGTCTGGATGAGGAGGTGTTCCAGATGATCTCAGGGTTGCATCCCACCTACTATTTGCTGAACTCATGACCTATTTGGCTGCTTATTGGCTGCATGGAGACCATGGGTCCAATTACTGCAGAGATTGTTAGGTGTCCTTTGAAGGAGGTTTTCCGTGCCTTCTTGAAAAGGGAGATATGAGACCCCTCTCTGAAGAAGCTATCTCTGTACCCGGACAGTCTATTGAACTACAGACTTGTTTCAAACCTTCTTTTTCAGGGGAAGGTGATCGAAGAGGTGGTGTGCTGGTGCTGCTGTAGATTCACTTGGAAAAATGTGACATTTATGAGCCTTTCCAGTTGGGATTTAGACCACACCACAGCATGGAGACTCTCTAATCAAGGTATTTCATGATCCCCACATTGCGAGGGACAAAGGGTCCCACCTTGGTCCTTCTTGATCTCTCATTGTTGTTCGGAGTGGTATCAGATTGCCTGAGGCACTATGTGGGACTCACTGGCACTCCATTGCATTGGTTTAAGCTTTACCTTATAGGGAGGGTACAGCAGGTGATTCTAGGCAATTCTATCATTAGAAAGAACACTTACAGTTTCCGGTGACATCACTGGGCTATGCGGTGGCGGTAACCCAGAGCTCCATCTACCCTACGAATTACAAGTAAAAATTATACATATCCCAGTGAGTTATTCAATTTTATGTTTACCGGAGCACCTCCCGAAGCAATGGCGAATAGATCTAAATCGCGATCGGGAGCCAGCGGCAGTCTGAAACAGCAGAAATTAGATTTGACCCTGAAGACACAAGCCAGAAGCATGCCATCAACCAGGCTTCCTGAAACAGCAGAACGGGGAGCGACTTAGACGATAGCGAGGAGGACTTTACCATTACCTCGCAGCAGCTCTGCCGAGAACTCCACGCCTCACTCATAGCCTGTATGCAATAAAGGCAGAGACAGCAGATAACAAATCTAAGTTTAAAGAACACACAAACAGCTGCAAACCACAGAGGAACACCTCACTACATACTCTGAGGCCTCGTTCCTTCACAATGGAACAATCCTGCAGTTACATGATCGCTCCTAAATACTTCTGAACAAGATTAAGGACCTAGAAAACCACTCTCGCAGAATTAACATTAGGTTGCACGGCCTGCCCAAAAATACAGAAAGTGGTAACGTACCAGAGTTCATTGAAAGCCTGCTGAAGGAGATTCTCAACCTAGAGAAGAATACCCAGCTAAACATCATTAGAGCCCACCGATCCCTTCTGGTTCCACCGAAAGATCCTAAAGCCAGACCACTCTCCTTAATTACAGCCTTTATGGACTTTCGGACCAAGGAGATGGTTCTGAGAAAGGCATGGTCCATGAGAGAGATAATATTCAGGGACACTCAACTCTTTTTTGAGCCAGACTACGTGCCCTCCACAATGGCTAAGCGCAAGTTCTGGTTCCCAGTGGTGAAGGCGCTTCGGAGCAAGGGCCTAAAAGCACGGGTCGACTTCCCAGCCAAGCTCAGAATAACTTCAGACAGAGGGGTGAAGAGTTTTGACTCAGTCCCTTGGGCTAAGAAATATCTAGCCTCTCTAGACATTGCAGTCGATGACCTGATCAACCTCTCCCTCACAAGAGACCTTGAGAGGCAACAATGGCAAACAGCAGGGAACTCCTTCGGTAACAGTTGCTTTTCCAGCGAGCCTAAACCCACACAGATCTCCAACCCTCGGTCTAAACTGCAAGAGCTGACCGCAAAGCAGAAAGAAGGCCAAAAGACTCCTGTCAGACCCAGATTAGCCCATGAAGAGACCAGCTTGAACATGGTTGCAGAAAACCACGAGGAATCCTCATCCTCTCATAACACCTGAACTGACTGACTAGCAAGTAACTATGTTGGATCATTCCGAGCGCAAACCCAAGACCTCTCTCCTCTGGAGATGCATGCATTTGACTGAGAGACTGGGGCTTTTGCCAGATCACTTAAAATTTATCTTACACTGCTGTAGTATTTAATTGATTTGATAAAAAGGGAATGGGGGTTTTAGAGACACAAAATACATTTATGTGTCTTTAGAGTGGGAAGTTCACTCACGAAGCTTCCCCTCAGCCCTCCTCTATCTTACAACGACTCAAAATTATCATAATGGGGGCCAGCTGGTTTTTGAATTTGCTCCAATTCTATTATTAACTACCAAATCAAGAGATAAAGGGATATTTCAGCATGGGCGTGGGAGAAGTCATGGTCTGGCGTTCTGCCAGGCCTCAGCAAGCCCCAAACCTCGTGTAGCATAACTGGGGAAACATTTGTTTTGGGGGAGAGAGGGACAATCAGTATGACACAAGTGACACCACAAGAGCTGCTTAGTGACCAATACAAGTTGGTCTTGCAGCACAGTGCTGGATTTAATCCCGCACACCTCACCACCACGAAGCATCTAAAGAGTGGTGGTCCCAATTTAGCACCTTTAAAGCAAAGATGTTGGTTTTGTACAAACTCGTTTAAAGTTAAAATGGTTATGTGTTATAGTAGTGTTTACCTTAAACTGATATTTTCTCAGATTGGCTGCACGCTTCCTCCCTTCCTACAAGTCCCGGGGATCCTCAGTCAGCACAGTTGGCGGGGGGGGGGTTCTCGGACAGGACAACTTATGATGCAGAGGTATCCAGGTTGAAAAAATGGGAGACCTTACAGTATTAACATATAATATTAGAGGGCTTAATACACCAGTTAAAAGAGCCAGGCTTTTACAAGAAATGGGCAGAGCCGGAGCACAGATTGTTTTATTATAGGAGACCCATTTCACAGAAACAGAACATCAGAACCTGTGTAGAAGATGGGTCGGCTCAGTGTATGCCTCATCTCATTTAGCCCAGCCCCACCGTAGAGGCACTGCAATTTTAATACACAAGGCCTGTCCACTGCAAGTTGAATCAGTGGTATCAGACTCGGAGGGGCATTATGTGGTAGTTCGGAGAACCATTATGGACACCCCTTGCACCCTGGCAAGCTTATATGCCCCCAATGAAGATAGAGAAGCCGGCCCTTTTCTTAAAGAACATTTTCACACAAGTAATAACAGCAACGGAACACCTCTGCATCATAGAGGGGATTTTAATACCATACTCTGTCTGGTTAAGGACAAAAGGGGGGGCATCAAGAACAACACTAGGGACTTCCGGTTGGGGCACGGGCCTAATGGCTGCCTAAGCAAAGCACTGAATGACTGACCAGAAACAATCCAGGCTAATCCATAAAAAAAAAAAAACCATCAATCATGTCGACCAAAAGATCAATAAAGGACTATCTAATGGGACCCAAACACCGTTTGAAGGAAATTCAGACGAATGGACCTGCAAAACAAAAGATCACTGAGCAAGTATAGAACGTCCGAGCAGAGGCCTATGCAGAGCGCGAGTCCACGGTACAAAGTGTGGAAAAGGCCACGAGCATGGCGCAAGAAACAGAATGCACAATTACCTCTCGGTAGCTTTGCCAAACCCTACAACAAATAAATGACACTTTGCAGAGACTGGAGGCTAAAGCACTAGATCAAGGCCAAGATATTGCAAAATTACATCAGAAAACACAAGAAGTTGAAACGGTAATGACAGAATATACTCAGACCACAGATGTGCACAATTCGGCCCTTCTGGAGCTGCATCATCGCACTATGTTGTTGGAACAGAAGCTTGAAGAACTAGAGAATCGGAATCGGCGAAATAATATTCAGAGCCACGGACTGCCAGAAGGAACGGAATCGGGGAGCATGATTGACTTTATCGACTCATTTTTGAGAGAGAGATCCTCAACCTACCTACTGAAAAATGACTTGACATTATCAGGGCTCATAGATCTCTGGTACCACGACCTCGGGACCAGAAGGAGAGACCTAGATCGATAGTGCTTGCGTTTCTGGATTACAGGATCAAAGAGGAGGTGTTAGCTCTAGCCTGTTCGAGGAAAACTATATACTTTGGAGATGTCAGACTATTTTCTGACCATGACTTTACCCCACAGTTGCTTGCCAGGAGGAGGAAGGTGCTACAGGTAGTTAAACTGCTTCAACAAAAAGGAGTAAAGGCCTTTGTGGAATACCCAGCTAGGCTGAAAGTTCAAACAGAAAAGGGTCTCCTGAAATTTCAAGAGCTGGCAGAAGCAAAGGAGTTTGTGGAGAGGCTGGGGTTGCATTTACCTGAGGAACAGGGTTGGCGGATTCAAAAGCAGCTGGGGGAGCGGAACTGGTTTAAAAGAGGTCCAAAAAGAGTGAATGGCGGTTCAAGTAGGGACATGTTTGGGGTGTGGAACAAGGTCCTTGCTCAAAGAAACCCCCCAGGCACAGAACTAGAGCGAGGAGAGCAGGAACAAGGCGACCCTCTGACAGAACAGGACGTCGTGCTGAATAATAATTTAATGGCTGAAGGATGAAGGAGTGAAATGGGAATACACTGCAAGTACTTACTTAAGAGAGACTCTAATGTGGACTGGAGGGAGTAAAGCGTGCTCATAGTGGTTGAGGGGAAATGAAAATGACTCTAGTAATTTGGGACTATGCCTGCTTAATCAGATTACATGGCATTTGAATAATAACTAAATGATCTTAATGGGGAAGGGTGGGGTTAATCTTCTCCGACTTCCCACAGCTGTTATAATGCTATGCAGGTACAGGATGTTTCAGGGAGCGGATTCCACGTGGATTGGTCTGTGAACAGATGTAAACGTGGATGTAGTGGAAAGGAGGGCGAGGGAAACGAAACAGAAGTGCAAGAATCATATCTCCATCAGGGACTGTGTTACTTTCTACTTGAACAAGGGGGGGGGGTGGGGGAATATAAAGGGCCTAACTATTGGTTTGACACTGGATAAGGGGCCACTGAATTGGATTTGTGGTAAGAGTAAACAAGGGCTCCAATACTGGAGCTGGAATAGGGGAAGGGGCAGGGCCTGAAAGGGACATATATAAAGTGTGGGCTACTATTTTAGAAACGGTACAAGGATAAAGTTTTAAGATATTAGGATCACAAGAATGGGCATCAATAATACAAAAGATGGGGATGATAAGATAAGAAGTTCTCGGGGTGTGGAAAGAGGGGGATACTACGGAGGGACTATTGAATAAAATAAACAAAATCAGCTGGGTTAGTGAACTATTGGGGAAGGAGAGGGGGATTGGGGAATGAGGGAATGATTCTTGGTTGCTGAGGGGTCTGCTTCCCTCCCATGGGAGGAGGGATTGACATCTCCTCGGGGGGGGGGGTACCCCGTGTGGGGAAGTGGTGGAGGAAGATTTCTCTGGCCCTACAGAAGACATGAAATTGTGAATAGGTCAGGAGTTAAATGTTTATATGAAAGACGGTTAGATCAGCGCGAGAACATCATTTTCTTTCAGATGGGGCTTGGGCACGTGGTGCTCGGTTATAAAGCTTTTCTGATCAATAGGTAATTGGTCACATAGAGCGGCGAGCTCCAAGTTACGAACAAGAGTCTTAGAGGGTGTCTCCTTGCTAGAGACACTGGTAACCTCTGAACTTGCCCCCGCCTGTATAAGGTGGAGGTAGGACTAGAGCCCCAAAAAGTGGGACTTCTTCCTTGGGGTCAAGGATAATGCATTGGTTACTAGCCCAGTTGGCTGCAAAGTTAAACTACTGTTATCAAGTAATGGTTGTTATGTTATTTCATATCTGGGATGTGTTCTGACGCAAGAGAGAGTTAAATGAAATAAAGAAGGGAGATGTGTGGGAGGGCTCTCAAGGAGGAGTCCGGGGAGGACCTGAGAATATATTTCTAAGTATAGACCCTTTCGATGGCAGGTAAGGGTATGATTATCTGTTCCTATAATGTTAATGGCCTCACAAACCCTGTTAAAAGATCTAAAATATTGAGTCAGGTAAGGAAGGCTGCGGCAGATTTTTTATTTCTCCAGGAGACCCATCTGTCGATGAAGGAGCACAATAAGTTCCTAAAATTAGGTTTTGGGGAGATGGCGTCTTCCTATAAGAATGGCAGAAGGAGGGGTACGGTGGTGTTGGTACCGTCTAACTCCCCATTTGAAAAAATGGAGGCCAAGACAGATAAGGAGTGACGATATGCGATGTTGAAAGGCAAATTTAGGGGCAATGTTGTGACACTTGCATCCGTGTACTTTCCCCCTGGCTCAACATTATCTGAGTACTTGCTCTTTTGGCTACTCTATTAGAGTGGGGAGGAGTCATAATTTGTGGGGGGGGGTCTTAATCTACCTTTTTACCCGAATATGGACTCCTCCTCGAGGATAAGAGGGAAACCACACAAAACAGCTAGGAAAATCCAGAAACTGATAGGAGAAATGGGACTATTAGACACTTGGAGACACCAACATAATAGACAGAGAGACTACACCTTTTTCTCTGCGGCACACAACACATATTCGAGGCTAGATTACATATTAGTCATGAAGACTAAGGTACAGAGAATCGAGGATACTTGGATAGGGGACTTACTTCTGTCTGATCATGCGCCCATATATATAAAAAATAGATCTGGGGGAGATACGCCGGAATACCATATGGCGGCTGAACACCTCTCTCCTGAAAGATAAAGAAATTATGGACCAAATAGTAGAAACTTATAGGGCATACCTTCTAGATAATACAAAGCAGGATACCACACAGGACATCCGTTGGGACGCCGCAAAAGCGGTCTTGCGGGGTAAATTTATTCAACTAGCCTCGAGGAAAAAGAGGAAGCGGGAGGCCAGAAGACAATCTAAATGGGCTGATAGCAGATTTGGAGGGACAGTAAAAACAAAAGTATGACAAGGAGCTGAGGAGACAGTTGCTGGACTATAAGAGAGTTGACAGGAATTTTGGATTATCAGGTGGAGCAGAGGTTGCTCTTTTTGAGACAACAACATTATGAGGGGGGACCTCGATCGTTGCTTTACTTGGCTAGTAGGCTGAGGGCAAAACGGGCAAGAGCAACAATAACGAAGGTGTGGCACCCAGGGATAGGCAAAATGGCCCAAGGGGTCCAAGAAATAGCAGACGCCTTCAGGATATACTATACTAAGTTATATGCAGAAGATACAAAAGCGGGGAAAGATGACATAAGGAGATTCCTGAGTTCACTTAAACTACCGGGCCTAACTAGGGAGCAAGGGGAAAGGTTAATGGGACCTGTGACACCGGAGGAAATAAAGGAGGGGATCAAAAGGCTTAAGGTGGGTAAATGTCCGGGTTCGGACGGGCTCCCTGCAGAGTTCTATAAATGCTTTGAGAACCAGATACAGACACTTCTGGAGAAGGTTTTTGAAGAGGTCATGAGGGACGAGGCTGTGACCCCTCCTTCTTGGGCCTAGGTGGTGATTTCGGTGATACCCAAGCTGGGAAAAGACCCAACAAAATGCCCTTCGTATAGACCGATTTCCCTATTGAACACTGATTATAAAACACTCACATCTCTTCTGGCAAGATGTATTCAGGAGTACCTCCCCTCTTTAATACAGATTGACCAATCCAGTTTTATACCGGGCAGACAAGCTCAGGATAATTTACGTAGAACAACACATATAATTGATCAAATTTCTATGCAAAAATTACTGTCGCTGATAGTAAGTCTTGATGCTGAAAAAGCGTTTGCTAGAGTATCTTGGTTGTTTCTGAAGGAGGGTCTTTCCCGGTTTGGGTTCCCGAAGCAGCTGATAACGGCCATACTCAAGTTATACGAGTCTCCAAGAGTGCGGGTTAGAGCGAATGGCCATATTTCTGAGACTTTTAATTTGGAAAAAGGAACACGACAAGGGTGCCCTCTCTCCCCATTATTGTTTGCCCTGTTCATTGAGCCCCTTGCTCAGAGTATCTGCCAGTGCCCAGAGATAAAAGGAATTAATACGGTGGGACAAACCCACAAATTGGCTTTATACGCTGACAATGTTCTTTCGTAAGTGGCGGACCCCGTGGTGTCTTTGCCAGCAGTATTCAGATGGCTGGATAAGTTTTCTGGGCTATCCAGCTACAAATTGAATAATAATAAAATGGAAATTCTCTGTTTTAATTTTACCCCAACTGAGGAGCTTAAAAGTAAATACCCCCATGTTATGGGATCAGACAGAGATAAAATACTTAGGGGTAAAGTTGGGTAGGAACAATGCACAATTGAAGGAGCTGAACTATCCTCCTATAATAGCGCAGCTTAAAAATGACTTTCAACAATGGTCTCTTCTGCCCATCTCACTTAGTGCTAGAGCCCAAGCCCTCAAGATGAATGCATTGCCATGCCTTCTCTACTTATTCCAATGTGTCCCATGTCTGTTAACTCCAGCGGATCTGGAGACTTGGCAGAGTATGTTTTTTTCCTATTTATGGAAGGGTAAAAAACCCAGACTAAGAAGATCTCTTCTTTATCTTCCCAAAGAAGAGGAGGGTCTTGCGTTCCCATGCCTACAGGGCTACTGGGTGGCAGCCCAGATGAGGGTTGCATTACTATGGGGCAACCTGGGATACGATACCCACTGGAAGCGAACAGATCTCTGGAAACAAAGGGATCCCCCATTGCGGGCGGTGATGTTTGGGTCTCTGGATACGGAGGAAACGTATGGTTTCTCTGGCACAATGGCAGTGTTGGAAGGATGGAGGAGGGGAATAAGCAAGGGTGCCACACTTGGGAATCTCTGGAGGTATAGATGGTGGGCATATGATCGTCAGTTTATACCAGCAACGCTTGATAAATGGTACCAGAAACAAGCTAGAAGGGGTCTGTGCGCCTTATCAAATAATGACGGGGAATACCCTGCTCTCCTTTGAAGCAATTCAGGAAAAATATGGCCTGAAGCAGACAGATAAAATCAGGTATTACCAACTGAGAGACTACTTGAATATACAAATTAACAAAAACAATGCTGGAGGAGCCGGTGTTGCAAGAGAGAAGGTTATTCCAAAGAATGTGGGGTGCAAGGGGGCAGACCATGCCACTTCGCTGCTGTATAATAACTATGTGGCAGATATGGCAAACACGTCCCAGCATATAAAGAAAAAATGGGAGCAGGACTTAGCAATTCTTATAGCAGATAAACATTGGTCTCTGATGTGGAGAAGTACGTGGTGAACTTCTAGCTCCTTAGTGTGGAGGGACTTCTGCTGGAAGTTGAGAACCAGATATTTTTTAGTACCAACACAGATGGTGCATTTGAAGGGGGAGACCATGGCTGGGTGCTGGAGGGTTTGTGGAGAACAACATGCCTCACAGGCACATGTATTTTGGTCATGTCCAGGTATCACCTTATACTGGAGGGAGGTTAGGAAACATCTAGAACAGATATTCTCAATTCAGACGCAGTTAGGACCTGAACACTTAGTTTTAGGATTAATCCCAGGGGAGGTTAGCGATAAGGATGCCAGATACCTATGGAAGATCCTGGTTGCGGCTGCCTTAAAAATTATCACAAATAACTGGTTGCAGCCGAGATCTGCAAGGGTAGGGGAATTGAAGGATATGGTCGAATCTATACATCTGATGGAGAGGTTAACAATCAATCTCAAACAAAAGCCACAGATATAGCAACAGAAATGGACCAGATGGTTACTCCATGACAGTGGTTAAGAGAAAGATACCTGAACTGAACTAAAAGAGATATTTACTCCTTCCACCGGAGTTAGAGAATATCCCCTGATTAACTCCTGTTATAGGTATTTTCTGGATATGAGATAACTGGTTGTAGATAGTGGAGCGACGGAACGCATCCCAGACAGTTGCATTTACTGTTACTGTTGTAGCTAGACTGTAGTAAGGTTGACTACTGCGAACTAAAAGTACTGTAATATTTCTGTGATGTTGTCAGTGCTAGGGGCTTTTACCCCAAAGAATAAGCGAATGATGTAACAAATTATGAATGATAATAAACTAAGTATAAAAAAAAAGAACAACACTAGGTTTGGCAGGAACCACTCTAGCCAGGCTCTGCGCCAACCTGGGACATTCGGAGTTATGGAGGGAGGTTAATGGGGATCAACAAGATTACACCCACTATTCAGAATATACTTCTTTTTTCTTTCTAATGAATGGTTGTATTCTGTTTATTACTGCCATGCAACACACACTATCAGACCATGCACCACTTAAAATTAGGCTGGAGCTAGCCCCCTCAACCCGTAACTCCCACTGGAGGTTCAACATGGGGCTTTTCAATGATCAGGAATTCAAAGACCTGATAGAGTCCACTATCAAAACATATACCCTAGATAACCCCCCAGGGATGACTATCTACACAGTTCGCTGGGATGCCCTAAAGACAGTCCTTCACAGAGTAATTATTGCCCTTGTCTCCAGAGCAAAGAAAAAACACGAGCAGAAGAGAAGGGAACTGGAGAATGAAATAAATGACTTAGGAGTTTCAACACAAAATTTCACTAAATGAAGCAGTGCAAACTCAATTACAGGAGAGGAGAGATGTCTTGGAGAAGCTTCTTTCCACCCAGTTGAAGGCAAGCTACAGAAGAATTAAGCAGTACTACTATGAGAATGGCAATAGAGAGAGTAGACTGCTTGCTGCTACAATGCGGCAACAGCAGGTTAGTGCTTCAGTTGTGGGACCCACAAGAAAATGGAACCAAAGTTAGTCACCCTGAAAAAAAATAACTGAGCTCTTCTTACATTATTATATATCTCAATACTTTCAGGAATCAGTTGCCAAAACAAATAACAAAACTCTTTCCTTCTTTCATGGTCTGGATATGCGGGGGTTGTCACAAGGGGAAAACGAAGAGTTAGACAAGGAAGTCACCTTACAAGAACTCGCGTCCCAAGTAGCTGCATTAAAAAAATGGCAAATCCCCTGGACCAGACGGGTTTCCTTCAGAGTTCTTTAAAACCTTTGCAGAACACTTACTGACTTGCTGTTGCTAGCCTTGCTTGTAGAGCAGAAAGCAGCTAACTAAAAAAGCTACATTTTATTATTAATTTAAAACATATCTCAGCAGGAGTCAGTGTCTGTTGAGATTAAGTAGACAGATACTTAATTAGAAGTAGAAGGGGTCTTATTTAGGGTTAAAAAAAGGAAGAAAAGAAAGAAAGTCAGTGTGTGTTCTGTGTTGGGAAGGGTATTGTATCAGCTGACTTTGCTAAACCAGTAGGAGGAGGAGAGAGAGCTTAATTGGGGGTGTGGCTTAGACACTATAAAAGCAGGTGACTCAAATTACAACTTCCGTTGCTAGCCTTGCTTGTAGAGCAGAAAGCAGCTAACTAAAAAGTTACATTTATTATTAATTTAAACTTATATCTCAGCAGAAGTCAGTGTCTGTTGAGATTAAGTAGACAGATACTTTATTAGAAGTAGAAGGGTCTTATTTAGGGTAAAGAAAAGAAAGAAAATCAGCGTGTGTTCTGTGCTGGGAAGGGTATTGCATCAGCTGACTTTGCTAAACCAGTAGGAGGAGAGAGAGCTTAATTGGGTGGTGTGGCTTAGACACTATAAAAGCAGGTGACTCAAATTACAACTTCCTGTTGTTAGCCTTGCTTGTAGAGCAGAAAGCAGCTAACTAAAAAAGCTACATTTTATTATCCATTTAAAACATATCTCAGTAGGAGACAGTGTCTGTTGAGATTAAGTAGACAGATACTTTATTAGAAGTAGAAGGGGTCTTATTTAGGGTTTAAAAGAAAGAAAAGAAAGTCAGTGTGTGTTCTGTGTTGGGAAGGGTATTGTATCAGCTGACTTTGCTAAACCAGTAGGAAGAGGAGAGAGAGAGAGCTTAATTGGAGGTGTGGCTTAGACACTATAAAAGCAGGTGACTCAAATTACAACTTCCGTTGCTAGCCCTGCTTGTAGAGCAGAAAGCAGCTAACTAAAAAAGCTACATTTTATTATTAATTTAAAACTTATATCTCAGCAGAAGTCAGTGTCTGTTGAGATTAAGTAGACAGATACTTTATTAGAAGTAGAAGGGGTCTTATTTAGGGTAAAGAAAAGAAAGAAAATCAGCGTGTGTTCTGTGCTGGGAAGGGTATTGCATCAGCTGACTTTGCTAAACCAGTAGGAGGAGAGAGCTTAATTGGTGTGGCTTAGACACTATAAAAGCAGGTGACTCAAATTACAACTTCCTGTAGTTAGCCTTGCTTGTACAGCAGAAAGCAGCTAACTAAAAAAGCTACATTTTCTTATCCATTTAAAACTTATATCTCAGTAGGAGACAGTGTCTGTTGAGATTAAGTAGACAGATACTTTATTAGAAGTAGAAGGGGTCTTATTTAGGGTTTAAAAGAAAGAAAAGAAAGAAAGTCAGTGTGTGTTCTGTGTTGGGAAGGGTATTGTATCAGCTGACTTTGCTAAACCAGTAGGAAGAGGAGAGAGAGCTTAATTGGGGGTGTGGCTTAGACACTATAAAAGCAGGTGACTCAAATTACAACTTCCGTTGCTAGCCCTGCTTGTAGAGCAGAAAGCAGCTAACTAAAAAAGCTACATTTTATTATTAATTTAAAACTTATATCTCAGCAGAAGTCAGTGTCTGTTGAGATTAAGTAGACATATACTTTATTAGAAGTAGAAGGGGTCTTATTTAGGGTAAAGAAAAGAAAGAAAGTCAGTGTGTGTTCTGTGCTGGGAAGGGTATTGCATCAGCTGACTTTGCTAAACCAGTAGGAGGAGAGAGAGCTTAATTGGGTGGTGTGGCTTAGACACTATAAAAGCAGGTGACTCAAATTACAACTTCCTGTTGTTAGCCTTGCTTGTAGAGCAGAAAGCAGCTAACTAAAAAAGCTACATTTTCTTATCCATTTAAAACTTATATCTCAGTAGGAGACAGTGTCTGTTGAAATGAAGTAGACAGATACTTTATTAGAAGTAGAAGGGGTCTTATTTAGGGTTTAAAAGAAAGAAAAGAAAGAAAGTCAGTGTGTGTTCTGTGTTGGGAAGGGTATTGTATCAGCTGACTTTGCTAAACCAGTAGGAAGAGGAGAGAGAGCTTAATTGGGGGTGTGGCTTAGACACTATAAAAGCAGGTGACTCAAATTACAACTCCTGTTGCTAGCCCTGCTTGTAGAGCAGAAAGCAGCTAACTAAAAAAGCTACATTTTATTATTAATTTAAAACTTATATCTCAGCAGAAGTCAGTGTCTGTTGAGATTAAGTAGACAGATACTTTATTAGAAGTAGAAGGGGTCTTATTTAGGGTAAAGAAAAGAAAGAAAGTCAGTGTGTGTTCTGTGCTGGGAAGGGTATTGCATCAGCTGACTTTGCTAAACCAGTAGGAGGAGAGAAAGCTTAATTGGGTGGTGTGGCTTAGACACTATAAAAGCAGGTGACTCAAATTACAACTTCCTGTTGTTAGCCTTGCTTGTAGAGCAGAAAGCAGCTAACTAAAAAAGCTACATTTTCTTATCCATTTAAAACTTATATCTCAGCAGGAGACAGTGTCTGTTGAGATTAAGTAGACAGATACTTTATTAGAAGTATAAGGGGTCTTATTTAGGGTTTAAAAGAAAGAAAGTCAGTGTGTGTTCTGTGTTGGGAAGGGTACTGAATCAGCTGACTCTGCTAAACCAGTAGGAGGAGAGAGAGCTTAATTGGGGGGGTGGCTTAGACACTATAAAAGCAGATGACTCAAATAAGAACTTCCTGTTGCTAGCCTTGCTTGTAGAGCAGAAAGCAGCTAACCAAAAAAGTTACATTTTCTTATTAATTTAAAACTTATATCTCAGCAGGAGTCAGTGTCTGTTGAGATTAAGTAGACAGGGAGGGTAAAAGAGGAGGAGGAGTAGTTCTTTACATAAGGGAAGGAATAAAAGCAACAGAACAAAAGGGTAAACAGGGAGGAGAAGAAGCACTGTGGGTAAATTTGGAGACAGGCAATGGCACCACAATACGCTCAGGGGTTGTATACAGACCCCCTTCTCAGGGGGAGGAAATGGACAGTGAAATGATAGAAAGTATACTTAGAATGGCAGAAAAAGGGGAGATATTGCTGATGGGTGATCAGAATATGCCAGATGTTAACTGGAGCGCAGTTGCAGATGCCACTCCGAAGAGTGCAGTTATTCTAGATGCCCTACAGGGGGCATGCCTTAGACAACTAGTACTGGAGCCCACTCGAGAGGGAGCAATATTTGACTTGATTCTCTCAAATGGAGATGGAGAGAGGATCACAGATGCAGAAGTGGGTAGCCATCTGGGAACTAGCGACCATCGAACAGTATGGTTCACAATAAACACAGCAATAGAGTCAAGCCATACAAAGACAAAAGTACTGGACTTTAAGAGGCTGACTTTAAAAATGGGTGAGTGCCTAAGGAATGCACTAGCAAATGGGCAGGGAGGAGGGTGGAAGAACAATGGGAATAATAAAAACTGCATCACAGAGGTAACGAGCCTTGTGATGCAAATAACAACAAACAAGACGATGTAAGAAACCACTATGGTTCTCAAAGGAAGTGGCAGTGAAGGTTCAAGAGAAAAAGAAAGCATTCAGGAAGTACAAGGAATCGCAGAAGGAGCAGGACGAGAGAACTGTATCAGTTAAAGCAAAAGGAGGCTGGGAAGGCAGTCAGAACAGCAAAGGCCCAAACCGAGGAAAAGATAGCCAACTCAGGTAAGAAGGGGATAAAACCTTTATAGGTACATCAGGGAGCAAAGGAAGACCAAGGGAGGGATAGTGAGGCTTAATAAAGGGAGGAGGGTGGGCAGAGGGAGACTGTGAAAAGGCAGAGATACTAAACAAATATTTTTGCTCAGTATTTACAAATGAAGAGGGGAGTGCATAAAACAAACAGTAGAAACACTCTGGATACAGAAGTTGATACCAGCCCATTTACAGAAGAAAGGGTTCTGAAGAACTCTTAAAACTGAAGGTGGACAAAGCAATGGGGCCTGATGGATTCATCCCAGAATTTAAAAGAGCTAAGGGTAGAACTAGTGACACCACTGACTACCCTTTTAACAAATCATGGAGGATGGGGTGGTACCCGAGGACTGGAGGAGGGCAGATGTGATTCCCTTCAAAAGTGGGAGCAAGGCAGAAGCAGGAAACTACAGACCTGTTAGTTTAACCTCAGTGATAGGAAAATGATGGAATCACTTCTGAAGGAAAGAACTGTCGAGTATCTAGAGGCCAGAGGCACAGGACCCTAGGCAGCATGGATTCACAGCGGAAGGTCATGCCAGACAAATCTGATAGATTTCTTTGACTGGGTGACCAAAGTAGTTGATCAGGTAGGGCTGTGACATGGCCTACCTAGACTTTAGCAAGGCATTTGACACAGTCCCACACAAAAGATTAATATACAAGTTAGCCAGCCTGGGAATGGGTCCCAAGATGACAGCCTGGGTAAAGAACTGGCTGGAGAATAGGACACAGAGAGTAATAGTAAATGGAGTCCACTCAGAAGAAAGGAGGGTTACTAGTGGGCTACCGCAGGGTTCAGTATTAGGACCGGTCCTCTTCAATGTCTTTATAAGTGACATCGAGGAAGGACTGGAAGGAAAAGTATGTCTCTCTGCAGATGACACTAAGATCTGCAACAGAGTTGATGCACAGGGTGGGGTGGAAAGGATGAGAAGGGACTTGGCAAGGTTAGAGGAATGGTCAAATGTATGGCAGCTTAGATTCAATGCTAAGAAGTGCAAGGTAATGCACCTGGGAAACAAAACCCAGGGAAGAGTACACAATGGGGGTGAGATACTAACAACAACAAAATGGAAAGGGACCTGGGGTAGTCATATCAGATGACCTAAGGTGGAAGCAATGTGGAGAGGGCAGCAAGGAGGGCTGGGGTTACTGGGATGCATAGGGAGAGGCATCACCAGTAGAAAACAGGAAGTTATTATCCTCTGTACAGACAGCTGGTGAGACCCCATCTGAGTACTGTGTGCAGTTCTGGAGACCCAATTCCGAAAGACATAGACAGGATGGAAGCTGTCCAGAGGAGGCACTAAAATGGTGCAGGTCTGCACCGGAAGACATATGAAGAGAGACTTAAGGAGCTTAATATGTATAGCCTCGAGGAAAGGAGGAGAGGGGGACATGATAGAAACTTTCAAGTACCTCAAGGGAATCAACAAAGTCCAAGAGGGTAGCACCTTTCAAAAAGAGGTGTAAAAGAACAAGAGGTACAATTTGAAGATGGGGGAGTGCTCAGAGGTAATTAAGGAAGTATTTTTCACAGAGAGGGTTGTGGATGCATGGAACGGCCTTCCAGAGGAGGTTGTGGAGTCAAAATCAGTGGTGGAATTGCACGCATGGAACAGTCATAAGGCAATTCTAGGGTGTAGGGTAAGAAGAAGTAGGCTTGGTTAACTAGGATCTGCAGCTTATCCAGTAGGTAGGGAAATGGCAGACTGGTGGGCCAAGCTGTCCTTATCTGCCGCTAAATTCATGTTCTATGTTTCTATATACTTTATTAGAAGTAGAAGGGGTCTTATTTAGGGTTAAAGAAAAGAAAGAAAGTCAGTGTGTGTTCTGTGCTGGGAAGGGTATTGTATCAGCTGACTTTGCTAAATCAGTAGGAGGAGAGAGAGCTTAATTGGGGGTGTGGCTTAGACACTATAAAAGCAGGTGACTCAAATTACAACTTCCTGTTGCTAGCTTTTTTTCTTACTAATTGCCCTCCATCCCACCCACCTTAAGCCAGTTCTACTTTTATAGCCACTGAATCTGACTGTCAACAGGAACTTCCTGTTTGGCAGTAGGAAGGGAAGGATCATAGAGAAACATTGGTTTTGTCAACCCTAAAGGAAAAAAGTAGCTCACTCTCCCCCCCAGCTGCTGGTGGTCTGACACTGAGCAAGGAAGAAGGAGGCTACTAAAGAAGATAGGAAGTTGCTGTCCCAGAACAGGAAGGGTGAGAGTTGTAAGGAGAGGAGAGAGTAAGCATACAGAGAAACAGGAGATGGGACACAAAATAAGACATGATAGGAGTGGTGCAGTGCAATGGCTGTGGGGCCGCAGTGATCAGAGAGACATTCTGGAGGCTGCGATGCTGCCCTATTTGCAGGCACCTCTCTGGTCTGAGAGAGGAGGTTGACCGTCTCCAGGCTGACCTGGCTAGGATTCGTGAAACCTCCTCCCACCCAGGGACCACCAGGGCCAATGCCACTACCTTAGAGGTTGCCAAGAAAGAGGAGAGGCTGGACCAGGGTGGCTCAGGAGGAGAGGGTGGTGGAACAGAGTTGCATCCCTCCAGCTGTACCTCTCCACAACTATTCACCTTCTGGTGGATAGTGGTTCCTCATGGAGGCACCTGTAGTGGAGACCAAGGAGGATGCTGGGAACCTTCACAAAGGAGACCCACAGGAGGGTGGATGGGACCTCACAGGGGAAGGAAACAACCCTGGTGGGGACTCAATCATTAGGGGGTAGAAAGTCGGGGAGGGGAGAAGGAGGGCAGCCTCCCTGGCACCACGGCTTGAGGACAGGAACTCAACTCAGGATCGTGGGAGGAGCTGCACAAGGGAGGGAGCTGGATGTCATTGTCCACCTAGGGACAAATGACCTGGCTAGGAATGGGATCAGAGCAGTGTAAGAGGAGTTTGTAGAGTTGGGAGGGCCTTAGACAAGTAGCGCATACGTAACCTCAGAGGTGCTGCCTGTCTATGGCAAGGGTGATGTTAGGGCACTCCTCACCAGGGAATTCAATGAGTGGTTGAAAAACTGGTGTGGAGCTCAGGGTTTTGGCCTCATTGGGGACTGGGGAGCCACCTGGAGGGATGCAGACCTATACTGGTGCGATGGTCTGCATCTGTCCGGGGGGAACCAGGATCCTAGGTGAGAGGTTTAAATGCTTCATTGGCAAGCATTTAAACTAGCCAAGGGGGGAGGCACTGAAAAGGAGCAGGGAAATCCCAGTCTCCCCCCACAAAACATGGTAATTAGTGAGGCAAACACAAGGTAGAGAAGTTATTAGGGAGCAGGACAGAGGTAACTGTAAAAAAAGGCAAAGGCAGTAAGGACAGGAATAGGGCTAAAATGGGTAAGGCTATCAAAAAGTGGAGGGTGATGAGTACCAACGCTGTAGTCTGTGTAACAAGCTCCCTGAACTAGTGGCCTTGATGGAAGAGGGTTGCCTGGATATTGTGGCAGTCACAGAAACATGGTACACAGAGAACCATGACTGGGATGTCAACATACCAGGATACACAATCTACAGGAGGGACAGGGAGAGTAAAAGAGGAGGAGGAGTAGCTCTCAATGTAAAGGAAAGGATCAAAGCAACAGAACTAAAGAGTAAACAGGGAGCAGATGAGGCACTCTGGGTCACCCTATTGACAGGAAATGGCACCAGAATCCGCACGGGGGTTGTATACAGACCCCCATCTCAGGGGAAGGGAATGGACAAGGAAATGAGAGAAGGCTTCCTTAGAATGGCAGAAAAAGGGGAGATATTGATGGGGGACCTGAATATGCCAGATGTTAACTGGAGCACCTTTGCTGCAGGCACATCCAAGAGCAGGGTCATTCTTGATGCCATACAGGGGGCATGCCTCAGACAGCTAGTATTGGAAGCCACTCGGGAGGGAGCAATCTCATACCTGGTACTCTCAAATGGGGATGGAGAAAGAATCTCAGATTTAGAGGTGGAGTAGCCAGTTGGGATGGCGACCGCCAAACAGTGTGGTTCACGATAAACACAGCCATACAATCAAGCCATACAAAAGCAAGAGTATTGGACTTTAGGAGAGCTGACTTTGGGAAAATGAGAGAGTGCCTTAGAAAAGCACTAGCAAACAGGCAAGAAGGGGGATGGAGGAACAATGGGGAGTAATCAAAACAACCATCACAGAGGCAACAAACCTTTGTGTAAAGCAAATCAATAAAATACAACGAAGGAAAAGATCGCTATGGTTCTCAAAAGAGGTGGCAGGGAAGGTTAAGGAGAAAAGGATAGCATTCAGGAAATATAAGGAAACACAGAAGGAGCAGGACAGAGAATTTTATCAGTTAAAGCAGAAAGAGGCTGGGAAGGCAGTCAGAATAGCAAAGGCCCAAACCGAGGAAAGGATAGCCAACTCAGGTAAGAAGGGGGATAAAACCTTTCATAGGAAACATCAGGAGCAAAGAAGACCAAGGAGGATAGTGAGGCTTAATAAAGGGAGGGAATGTGGGTAGAGGGGGACAGTGAAAGCAGGGATACTGAAACTAATATTTCTGCTCAGTATTCACAAAGGAAGAGGAAGGGAGTTACCTAAACCAAACAAGAGAAACACTCTGAAGACGGGGTCGATACCAGTCCATTTTACAGAAGAAAGGGTTCTGGAAAGAACTAATAAAATTGAAGGTGGACCTACAATGGGCCTGATGGGATTCACCCAAGAATTCTAAAAGAACTAAGAGTAGAACTAGTGACACCGCTGACTACCCTCTTTAACAAATCATGGGAGGATAGGGTGGTACCTGAGGACTGGAGGAGGGCAGATGCGATTCCTCTTCACACAAGTGGGAGCAGGACAGAGGCAGGAAACTATAGACCAGTTATTTTGACCTCAGTGGTAGGGAAAATGATGGAATCACTTCTAAAGGAAAGAACTGTTGAGTACCTAGAGGCCAGTGGGGCACAGGACCCAAGGCAGCATGGATTCATATGGAAGGTCGGGTCAGACAAATCTAATAGATTTCTTTGACTGTGACCAAAGTAGTAGATCAGGAGGGGTGTGACATGGCCTACCTAGATTTTAGCAAGGCATTTGATACAGTCCCACTCAAAAGATTAATACACAAGTTAGCCAGCCCTGGAGTGGACCCCAAGGTGGTAGCCTGGATAAAAAATTGGCTAGACAACAGGACGCAAAGAGTAATAGTAAATGGAGTACACAGTGAAGAAAGGAGGGTTACTAGCGGGGTACCGCAGGGTTCAGTACTGAGACCAGTCCTTTTTAATTTCTTTATAAGTGACATTGCAGAGGAACTAGAAGGAAAGTATGTCTCTTTGCAGATGACACAAAGATCTGCAACAGGGTTGATAACAAGATGGAGTGGAAAGGATGAGAAGGGACTTGGCAAGGTTGGAGGAATGGTCAAAATGTACGGCAGCTCAGATTCAATGCAAAGAAGTGCAGTAATGCACCTGGGAAACAAAACCCAGGGAAGAGTACACAATGGGGGGTGAGATACTGACAACAGTAAAATGGAAAGGGACCTGGGGTAATTATATCAGATGACCTAAAGGTGGGCAAGCAATGTGAGAAGGCAGTAAGGAAGGCTGGGGGATACTGGATGCATAGAAGAGGCATCAATAGTAGAAAACAGGAAGTTGTTATCCCTCTGTACAGACAGTTGGTGAGACCCCATCTGAGTACTGTGTGCAGTTCTGGAGACACCATCTCCATAGGACACAGACAGAGTGGAGGTTGTCCAGAGGAGGGCAACCAAAATGGTGCAGGGTCTGCACCAGAAGACATACAAAGAAAGATTAAAGGAGCTTAATATGTATACCCTTGAGGAAAGAAGGGAGAGAAGGGACATGATAGAAACTTTCAAGTACCTCAAGGGAATCAACAAAGTCCAAGAGGGTAACATCTTTCAGAAAAAGAGATGTGCAAGAACAAGGGGGCACAATTTGAAGATAGAGGGGGGACAGCTCAGAGGTAATGTGAGGAAGTATTTTTTCACGGAGAGGGTTGTGGATGCATGGAACAGCCTCTCTGAGGAGGTCGTGGAGTCAAGAACAGTGAGGGAATTCAAGAATGCATGGGACAGACATAAGGCAGTCCTATTGGGGGTTAGGAGGAAGTAAGCTGTTGGTTAACTAGGATCTGCAGCTTATCTGTTAGGTAGGAAAATGGGCAGACTAGGTGGGCCAAGCAGTCCTTATCTGCCATCAAATTCTATGTTTCTATGACCTTTTTACAACTAGTCTGTGGGGAGGTAATGGATGGAGGGGCCACCCCAGAGCCATGGCAGCTGTCATTCATAAGGTTGGTAAAGACACCTTGGAGTGTGGGTCATACAGATCTCTCTCTCTCTCTTTTAAATGTAGATTTGAAGCTGTTTACAGGGCTGTTAGCCAGGAGACTACAGATCTACATTGCCTGATTAACACATAATGACCAAATGGGTTTCATCACAGGCAGATTTCTGCCCGACAACATTTGGTGACTACTAAACATTATTTCCTCCCAGGGCTCACATGAACACCTCCAGCTAGCCATTTCCATGGATGCGGAAAAAGCATTTGATAGGGTAAATTGGCAATTTCTCAAAATATCCATGGAAAGAATGAAATTTGGCCCCAAATTCTTACAAACTGTTTCTCAACTTTATAAAAACCCTAAGGCCCAAGTCAGAGTTAACGGTATAAGTTCCCCTTGACCAGAGGAACCAGACAGGGCTGCCCCCTTTCCCCCTTGCTTTTTGCCCTATGCCTTGAACCTCTAGCAGCAAAGGTCAGACAGAGCCAGGAGGTGAGGGGTATTATGGTGGGTAGTTCTGAACAGAAAATTTCATTATATGCTGATGATGCCATTTTCTTTTTGTCTTCCCCAGAGAGCTCAGTGCCCTCCCTAGTAAGGATGTTAAAATCTTTTGGTGAGATCTCAGGTTATAAGATCAATTTTTCTAAATCTGAGGCCCTTATACTTAGTGGAAAATTGGAACAGAGATTTAAAGATTCCTTTCCCTTTAGATGGACACCCAGAAACCAGATTAGATACTTGGGCATACAAATCAGTACAGACTTATCAAAACGGTTTTCAATAAATTATAATAAACTATGGGAATCTATAGAACAGGACTTTGCAAGATGGATGTTCCTCCCCCTTAATTTAGGGGGAAGGGTAGCAGAAATAAAGATGAATATTCTCCCTCACCTTTAATTTTTGATTCAGTGTCTCCCATTGAGACACCCATGAGTCTTCTAGAACAGACTAAATAAATGAATACAGCAACTTACATGGCTGCATAAAGAACCCAAAATTGCCAGACGCTTGCTGTTTCTCCCTAAAGACGAAGGAGGGTTAGCCCTGCCGAATTTTCATTCATATTACCTGGCAGCGCAGATGGGTCAAATTCTCGCCTGGGCTAAACAAAGAGTAATGTCTGGCTGGTACAACCTAGAAAATGAGTCAGCAGGGGTTGACCCCTTTTCATACTAGCTCTTGCCCCAGCAACCCCAGAGTATATAAAACAAATTCCAAACAAGTGGGTACGACACGGTCTGTACATTCTTTCTAGAGTGAAGAAGCTGGCCGCCACTCCAACTGGAGTCGGTCCACTGTCACTAATCAGATATGAACCATGTTTTTTTTCCTCCTAGGCTGGATCAGGGCTTTGCAAGATGGGAAGCGCAGCGGGTTACAAGATGTGCCCAGTTTAATGAAAAATGATAGATGCATTTATTTTCAGAGGGACAAGGAGAAATTTAAATGGAATAACTCGGAATTCCTTAGACACATGCAAACCAGACACTTTATTAACTCCGCAGACCACCTCATGGGCCTTACCAGACCACGATCGGACTGGGAACATTTTTTATATGGAGCAGTAAGGGTAGCAGCAGGAAATAAGCACACATCTAGCTTATATAAGATATTACTGAGGGCCGGAGGACAACCCCTGCACCCACACAAGGTGGCCTGGGAGCAAGAATTGAATCAGCATATCAGTGATGCAGATTGGAATCACAGGTTGAAATTGGGCTGGAAGGTTACTGTAGACAGCCTGGAGAGAATTTTTCTGGAAAATCTTAATTAGGTATTTTTCATGTTCCCACCGTAACACAACATTACTCCACATCTTGTTCAGCAGTGTGTTGGAGACAATGTGGGGGGGAACTGGAAATCACTGGCATATATTCTGGGGTTGCCCCCTGGCTACATGGCTTCTAGAAGACACTCCAAATAACAGTCCACAAGATTACAGGGATTCTTCTTTCCCTGGACTTTACAGAATGGGTGCTGGGAATTCCTACAGCAACGCACTTAAAAGGAGACTCCAGCATAGTGGTACTTGTCACAAACCCACTCAGCAGGTCAGGCCCTGTACCCCCAAAGTGCCAACCTCCGAGCGCAGTCTTGTGAACAGTTCAACAGAACAAGGTAACCCTCTTGTCTGTTTTGTGAGTTTGGATCAACCTTTGGTCTCAAGTCTTGGAAGAAGTCAAACTGTTAACCTCTTGCTAGTGTACCCAATGTACAGGGTCAGATATTTCTGTCTTCTGGGGGCCAGATATCTTTGCCTACAGGCACCTAACCAGGTATACAGAGATGAACCCTTAAAAACTTTAATAAAGACCTCAGATTTAAAACGCTTCTCTTTTCCAGTTTGGTATCACCATTCAAGCTTATGTCTATTGTCTGCTTTAACCATATATACTTTTCTTACAACTAAAAGAAATTGAAAGACAGACCAAGTATGCTCTAAGAAGAATTTTACTACAATAGATAAAAATATGTAAAACATACAATACAGAACTGTTGTATCACAAGACATACAAATCTTTTAAAAGAACAAGGTTTTAAACAGTGCACATTCCTACTTACAGTACTTAGATTTGACTCTTTTTCTAAATATCTACTTAAAAGTGCTCAAGATCTTTCCTTGTCAGAGTCTAGGTAAAAGTGTCCAAGTAAAACAGAATTATTCCTTAAAGTAAACTGTATTTGCCAACCCCTTTTGTGTGAGGTCATCTAGTTCCTCCTCTGTCAGATTAAATATAAAAATATATCTAATAAAAAAAAAAACAGGATGTATTTTCAAAGTATTACATTTTGCAACCACAGCATAACTCATATGTTTCAAATGACATCTCTTTGATCCATGCTGCATCCTCCCTCACACAGGCTTCACAGGAGCATTTACAACCTTGCACCAGTTTGCTAAACCTGGTTTCCCCCTTTGGAACGTCATAAAAATGGATAAGCTCAACTCAAGCTTCTACCACCCTGTAATTAGGTTCAGGCCTTCCACGCAACACCTGGTATCTAAAAACTGAGTGTGTGTGAGATCTCACATGCTGTGTCAGCATTCTCTCATAGCTTTCATCTTTCAGCTGAAACCTGGGGTTAGGCGAGGTCACTCCTAGAGATCAGATTTTCAGCAGAGACATTCAGTAATACATTTTATCTTAAAAAAAATGATACAGCACTCAGAACTGGCTGTCCACGCACAGTACTAACATTAATAGTGGTTGGACTAAAATGTATCACAGCCAAATGGCTCCAACCTGAGCCTCCCAAGATACAGGATTGGATGGGTAGAATGAAGGAAGTACTCTCCATGGAGGCCTTGACAGCTAAGCTTAGACTCCAGCATGACCAACACACTCAACGTTGGCAGGGATGGGAGGCCTGGTTGCTCGGGGAACTTGGAGGAATGGCACCTCTATGTCCAGACCCTCCTGCTGATCCCCAAAATGGAGAGGGATGTGCAGGGGAGAGCCACCTTGAGAGTCAGATATGCTTGACCTTGCATACTAGCTGATCCCAAAACACTCTGTTAGTCAATGACACAGATTACTAAAGGTGATAGCAATTGGTGTTCCTTAGATTGTGGCCAACTTGGCTCCACCAGATATATTTCTCTATATATTTTTTATTGTTTCATTATATTATTGTAGTGGGGAGGAGGGGGAAGAGGATAGTTATGCACACAGCCAATTATTTGTTTGGGGTCAAGGCTTGTTCTTTACTTGCCCCATTAATGAAGTTTTTTAACTACATTCTGATACTACTTGGACACTGGTCCTTTTACTGACAGTTGTCCACCCACAGCTCACAAGTGAAACAAGTAATTACTTGACTAAATTGTTATCTTTTCCTAATACAGGTTATTTTTATGAAGGTCAACGGCATCAATCTGTATGTATTGCTGTGGTGACATTGTTTTGAATAAAGCTGAGTTAAAAAAAAAAGAACAGAAAGAACAGTTACGTAAAAACTTACTATAACAGTAGATCTTCAAAGGCATCTCAGTCATCAGGTCACACCGCAGGAACTTCACTGATGGTGAAGCAGGATCCACATTGAAGATTTTCCAGCAGTACCACTGGGGCCGCCCAAGCCAACATCACCTGCCGATGTCACCAACCCTATAAAGCTGTGAGCGGCCCCGCTCCCTCCTCAATTCTTTCCCCCAGAGACTAAGGGAGAATACCCATGCCATGGGGGTCAAGGAGAAAGAGAGAGAGATGCCCAGGACAAAACAGAAAGGCTGGGTACACCAGTTACTAAGTCCTGAGAAGAGAGCCTCATAAAAGGGGATGGAAGGACGGAAGGCAGACCTGATGACCGGGATCCCCTCAAAGATCTACTGTTACAGTAACTTCTTATGTAACTGTTCAATCTTCTTCGGAGGTAGCTCAGTCATCAGGTCGCACCATAGGAATCAGTCTCAAGCAGTTATAGGTACAGCAAGACAGTCTGGGAAGAAGGCCAACCAAAGCCTAGGAAAGGAGACCTTGCAAGACAGCCTGGCCTAAGCCTGCTCAGGGCTCTAAAGGCAAGGTCCAGACTTTAGTGCTTGGTGACAGTATGGACAGTACTCTAGGTGGCAGCAGCAGCATAAATGTCAGTGGCTGAGACCCCCTTGAAACTGGCCACAGAGGTAGCCATGCTCCTTACGGCATGGGTTTTCACTGCACCTGGCAACTCTTTGCCAAGTAGAACACAATACAATGTGCAAACCATCTGGACAACATTGCTTAGAAACCTGAATGCTCTCTCTTCCTGGGGGGAGAGAAATACAAAACTGCTTTAACTTTCTGCAGTCCTTAGTTCGCAGCAGATATTTCAAAATTCTGCACATATCTAATGTGTGGAGTAGAGCTTCCCCTGGATTGGCAAGGTCAGGAAAATGAACTGGTAGGTGGATGGACTGGTACAGGGTAAACTCAGACACCACCTTGGGGAGAAAACACAGGTTACTCACCTGTAACAGTAGTTCTAGGAGTGGTATATGTTGTTAATCCACACTTACTGACAGTGTCCTTTCCCCTTTAAGAGTTGCCGGAAAGTCTTCATAGAAACATAAAAGTTGACGGCAGATAAGGACCGCAAGGCCCATCCAGTCTGCCCATTTGTTTTTCTACCTTATAAATGTGCCATCAGCCTTTGCTCTGTCAGTGGCCTATCTATTCATAGTCATTTGTATTACTCCCTTATGCCTATCCCATGCCTGTTTGAAGCCCTGTACTGTATTCATAGCCACCACTTCTTGTGGTAAGCCATTCCATGCATTCACCACTCTTTCTGTGAAAAATAATTTCCTCTTTGCTCTGTCAGTGGCCTATCTATTCATAGTCATTTGTATTGCTCCCTTATGCCTATCCCATGCCTGTTTGAAGCCCTGCACTGTATTCATAGCCACCACTTCTTGTGGTAAGCCATTCCATGCATCCACCACCCTTTCTGTGGAAAAGAATTTCCTCACATTCCCCCTTAATCTTCAAGCTGGCTCCTCCCACCCATCCGGGTGGTATATCCTCCGGCTACGCCCCATGATGCCAGCTCTTGCCTGCTGGAAGCAGAGATTGTGCGCCTGAGCCTTGAGAGGTCGGGTGGGTCCGTGTAGATGAACAGCATATACCACTCCTAGAACTACTGTTACAGTTGAGTAACTTGTGTTTCTAGGGACGTGGATATGTTGTTCTATCCACACTTACTGGCAGACTCCTACTAGTTCTCCAGGAGGAGGGAGGCAAAGTGCACATGCCCTACTTAGGGAACAGAGACAGGAGAACTGAGGCCCTAATACCAGCATCCTGGCATGACTCGAGGTCAATGTGGTAATGGGAAATTAAGGTGTGTGCTGACTTCCAGGTAGCAGCCCTGCAGATTTCCTGGACAGGGACGTCCCTAGAAGCAGCCATCGATGTAGCGGAATGGCAGGTAGAATGAGCTCTTAGCCCTCTAGGAGGCTCCCTACCCGCCAACCAATGCAGGATGTGATCCACCTTCCAATCGTCTGCTTGGCTGCAGGTATGCCAGGTGCGGCTTTAGCGTAGGTGACAAACAGCTGGCTAACCTCTCCCCAAACTCCAGCCATGCACTCTTTGTAATAAGCGAGCGCTCGCCTCAGGTCCAGAGTATGGAGCCTGTGTTTGGCCTCAGAGGTGTGATTCAAGAATAACACTGGAAGAGTCATCACCTGATTCAGGTGAAACTCTGACACAACTTTTGGGTTGGGACGCAGGACAACCCTGTCTCTGTGGAAGACTAGGTAAGGAGACTACATTGAAAGTGCCTGGAGTTCACTGATCCTTCTGGCTGACGTGATAGCTATCAAGAAGGTGGTTTTCCATGACAGGTGAGGCATGTCACACCTGTGCATTGGTTCGAATGGCCTGCCCATGAACTTTGCCAAAACCAGCAACAAGTCCCACGGTGGTGGTGGTCCACACACTAGAGGGGAAATGTGATGTACGCCTTTGAAAAAGCGCCAGACCACTTTCTCCTGCACCACCGACTGCTGACCAGCCCACACCCAGTAAGCAGAGATGGCTGCCAGGTGCATTTTAAGGGTCATCAACCGAAGTTCCCCTTTGGAGAGGGACCACATGTAGTCCAAAATGCTGGCCACTGGACAGGACAAAGGGTCCAGCCCCTTGCCCTGACACCAAATGAAGAATCTCTTCCATTTGAAGGTATAGCATTTCTAGTTGATTCTTTTCTAGATGCCTCCACAACAGTGAGGACATCTTTGGAGAGACCCAAAGCCTGGAACCCTAGCTGCTCAGGAACCTGGCTGTCAGGTGCAGGGATTGAAGGTCGGGTGGAGTACCTTCCCCTGGCTGATGGAGTGCAGGTCCAGGCATATTGGAAGACATCTCGGGGGTCTGTTACTGAGGCTGAGGAGATCACGGTACCAAAATTGGCATGGCCAGTCCGGAGCCACCAGAATAACCTGTGCTTTGTCCCTCCTGACCTTGAGTAGCACCATGTGGATGAAGAGAAGTGGAGGGAAAGCAAAGAAGAGGCCTGGGGTCCAAGGTCTTGAGACGGCATCCCCTGCAGTGACCCCTACTAAGAGGTGTGGGCAAAGAACAGCCTCAGCTTTGCTTTCTCCCTGGAGGCAAACAGGTTCACCTGAGGGGTGCCCCACTGGAAGAACAGACTGTAAACTACCTCCGGATGGAGAGACCACTCGTGAGACACCTCGCCCACCTGGCTGAGGGCATCCCCCAGCTGAATGGAGGCTCCTGCCACATGGATGACTAGGAGATCCGCCTACAGGCTGTGCACGAGGGTCCATACACAGAGAGCTTCCTTGCACAAAGGTAGGGAATGCGTCCTGCCCTGCTTGGTGATGTAGTACATGGTCGTGGTGTTGTCCGTCTGGACTTGTGCCACTTGACCCTGAACAAATGGAGCAAATGCAGTCAGCGCCAGCTGAACTGCTCAGAGCTCCAGCAGGATGATGTGGCATCTGGACTCCTCGGGGGTCCAGAGCCCGTGGATTCTGTACTCCCCCAGATGGGCACCCCAGCCCATGAGAGAGGCATCGGATGTCAGGATGACCGTTGCCTCGGGCAGACAAACAGGATACCTTCCTGCAGATGCTCCGGAACTAGCCACCACTGGAGCGCGTCCCACATATTCTGGGTCACAGTGACCAGCTGGTCGAAGTGACCTTTGCACTAAGACCACTGGCTGGCCAGCTCCCACTGCAGGGAGTGCATATGCCAATGGGCCCATCAGACCATGCTGATGCAGGCCACCATGTAACCCAGAAAGTGCAGGAAGTCCCGGGCACGGCACAAGTGCCCAACAAGAAATAAATCGGGCAAAGGCGGAGAGAACCTCCACCCTGTCCACCAGGAGCTGGGCTCTGGCTCGGCAAGAGTCGAGCTCTGTCCTGATGAAGCTGGTCATCTGTGAGGGTACAAGTTCCGACTTGGCCTGGTTGACCAGAAGCCCAAGTTCGATGCAGGTCTGGAGGGCCAGCTCCCTGGACCAGTCCACCCCCTGTCTGGAGGGACCTGCAATCAGCCAGTTGTTCAGGTACGGGTACACCCAGACCACTCGGCGCCTCAGGTAAGCTGCCACCAGTGCTGTGCATTTGGTGAAGGCTCTGGGGGACAAGGAGAGGCCGAATGGCATGACCTGGAGCTCATAGAGGGTTGCCTCGGCTCAGAAGCAGAGGAACCTTTGGTGGATGGATGGATCAGGACGTGAAAGAATATGTTCTGGAGATCAAGAGAGCAAAACCACATGTCTTGCTCGACAGAGGATATGATCTGGGAGAGAGTTACAATTCTGAAGGTGTGGAACATGAGGAATTTGTTCAGATCATGCAGATCTAGAATGAGGTGCCAGCCCACCGCCAGCTTTTGCACCAGGAAGAACCTAGAGACAAACCCTGGGTGTTCTGGAGGATCTGCTACCCTGACCATGACCTCCTTGCAGAGGAACTTGGCTATGTCGTCTCGAACAGCCGACCAAGTGTCTGCAGATACTAAGTCCTCCCATGGGCCGCAGGCTTGGCTTGGAAGGTACTGCTCAAATTCCAGAGGTAGACCCTGACTGACCACTTCCAGAACCCACCTGTCCGTGGTGACAGCAGACCAAAGTGACGGAGCCGACCCCCCACAGGAGAAGGCATGACGGCATGAGTGTGGCACCCCCCCCATCCCATCACTGAATAGGCTTGGAGGAGGAGGAGGAGGACCAAGCTGAGGTGCCACCGGGTCCCTTCCCTCCAGGCTTATGGACCACCGAGGCCACGGACTTGAGCCTAGGTCGTCATGACTGAGCCTGCTGGCAAGACTGAGGCTGGACTGGTTTTGCCGCTGGAGTGGAGAACCAAAAGGGCTTTCACTTCTGCTGCTTGGAGCCCTTGGGATCCCTCTGAATCCAAAATGGACATGGACTTCTTGATATGCTGGAGGTGACCCTCCACACCAGGCCCAAACAAGTCAGTGCCTAAGAATGGAACATCCGCCAGCTTGTGTTGAGTGTCTGCCGTGAAGGCTGAGATCCGCAGCCAAGCCCTGCGACGCATGGCAACTGCGGCTGCCAGCGAGCAAGCACAGGAATCCTCAATACCCAGAGCTGTTTGAAGTTTCTGCTTAGCCACAGCCTAACTCTGGTCTCAGACCTGTTTGACCATGGTCTGGAGGTCCCATGGGAGATGAGGAATCACCTCATCCAAGGAGCCCAAAAGGGCATGAGAGAAGTGTGCCACCACGACAGCCAAGCTTGCCTGGCGGAGACTGAGCGAGGAGGCAGCATAGACCTTTTTAGCTGCATGGTCCAATTTCTTAGATTCCTTGTCCAGCAGTTTGTTGACATCCCCAGTATTGCCCGACCACTGAAACATGGAGTCAGCCACCAAACCCTCGGCCATGGGGTGCTCCCTGAACCCCGAGAGGGTACCGGTGGGCACCGCATACTTGCGGGCCATCCAGGCCGAGGGCGCAGGGCAGGATGTGGAGTGCTGCCAAAGCTCCAGGGCTGGGCCAACAATGGCCTCGGGTGCTGGGAAAGCCTCCATCGGAGAGCCAACTTTGTCCAGGATTTCTGTGAAGGGATAGTGAGCCCACTTCTGGATGGGCTCCAGTTTCATCCCCGTGAACTCGGAGATGAGGTGGAGGATGCCCATGTAGGAAGTGGGCCCATCTTCCATTCGAAAGATTTCCCCATGGATTCCACGTCGAGCGGACTGCAGCGCAGAGAGGAATCTTCAGACTCAGAATCCGCATAAAGCGGCCGACCACCTGAGTATCTTTCGACCTTCCAGTGGGCAGTCAGGAGTGACAAACAGCCAATGGGGAAGCCCACTGGCCGGCCGAGACTCCTTAGTTGGAGCGCCGGTCGGCAGCTGCTTGGGCGGTGGCTCCACCACGATCAGTGGAAAGGCCAGCTTTGGTTGAACCGAGACGGTCTGGACCTACTCCACTGGGGGAGGAATGGTGTCGACTGGCCCACCAGGGGCAACAGTGTTGGCCTGTCGGGCGACAGTCAAGTGATGGTTGGCGTGGGAGCCAGAATCAGCTTTGAACCGGCCAACATCAATGGTTGCCACATGAGGTCTTTGTAACATAGATGCAACTTGCGCTGAAGCCTCTCCTCACCTGAGGAAGACAAAGACGAATAGCGGCGGCACCGCTTCCCGTGGCATCGACAGTGGGATCGTCAATGACAGCAGGATCTGCTTGACCTACTGGAAGATGAAGACCGAGACCCTGACCTCAACCACCGGGGGTGCCAACGGGGGATCTCGGAGGGAGCCAGGGAGAGTCGCGGCTCCTCCTGATCTGGATCGGTGACCAGAGGGTTCAGCTAAGTGGGCTGAGCCACCCCTTCAGTGGGCAATGGCAGGACTGGAGTCCTGAACAGAGAGTTGTCAACCTCTTCTGATGACAACTGGTCGACAGGGTCAAAAAAATCTCGCCTGCATCGTCGGCCTGCATCTCGACCAACTAGCCAGACGAGGTTTCCATGAAGCCAGTGGCTACGGCTACGGTTTTGACCGAGGTCAAAACCTGAGAGTCCTAAGACTAAGAATGCTCCAAGTCCCAGGAACGTCAACGGTGAGTCTTTTCTTTTTCTTTCTTTGACTCCTTTTTGTGATAGTGGGAGCTGTGTGACCCAGAAGGGCCCTGTCCTTTAGTCGGGAGAGACTGGCACAGCTCCCTGAAGGAGTCCGAATAAGTGGAGCCCAATTTAAGTGGAACAAAGGCAGAAGCCGAGGAGGCCTGCATTGCAGCCCGAGCCACCTCCTTCTCAAAGGCCATAAGTTGTTCCAACTGCTCGGCGGACTGCGCAGCTGCAGAGATCACCCAACGGCGTCCTTGGACTTGACCGTCAGATGTCATTTTTCCAGGTGGCCCATCTTCAGGTGGGTGAGGCAGTCCACGAGGACCGCCACGTGAAACAATCGGCAAATGCTGCAGGCCTCGGCATCATGATCGTGGCCCAGGCAGTAGATGCACGTAGCATGGGGGTCGGTATGCAACATCTTCTGCCCGCATGGGCACTGGCGAAACCCGGCGAGGACTTTTCGTCCCTAGTAGTCGTGATCGATGATCAAACGGAGATGAAACTCAAGAGTTTAAAGTTTTTGGAAGTAAATCTGAAGATTTTACTGTTAGGGACTACTCCACGCAGGAGCAGTAAGGAGGGAACCTGCTTCTTCCAGCGGAAAGGAATATCTGGCATCATGGGGTGGAGCTGAGGGATATACCACCTGGGTGGGTGGGAGAAGTCAGCTTGAAGACTTTCCAGTAACTCTTAAAGCGGAAAGGACACTGCCAGTAAGTGTGGACAGGGCAACATATCCACGTCCCTAGAACTTAGCATTCGTGCTCAAAGACATCCTGTCTTTGTGAAAAATCAAATAAGGCTCCTCACACCAGAGAGCCTGAAGATTAGAAATCCATCGAGCAGAAATAATAGCAACCATAAATAATGCTTTCCAAGAAAGAAAGTGTAGCTTGCAAGTCGCGGTTGGCTCTAACAGGCTCAATTTCTCCAAAACAAAATTTAAATCCCAAGCATGGACAGGGGAACGGATTGAAGGTTTCAGATGCAGGATGCCCCTGAGAAAAGTACAAGATACATCTAACTGAGCCATGGTACAAGCACCCACAGGCTCGTGAAAGGCACAAACAGCCAAAAGATGCACCTTGAGGGAGGAGGAGGAGTACTGGAGGCCTGAGTCCAAAGGGGAGATCAGGTAGTCCAGAGTCTGGTTCACCAGATAGGCAAAAGGGTCCAGATGATGTCTGGCAGCCTAGATGGCAATCCTCTTCCATTTTATGGCATATGGGGATCTAGTGGAGGTCTTTCAAGCTGCCAAGAGGACACCTGCCACCCACTAAGATACTCCAAACAGAGCGATGGCTGTGCCCTCAGAAGTCAGGCATGCAGATGAAGGGACTTGAGATTCAGATGGACCAGGATCCCCTGGGCCTCCATCAGCAGATCCCTGCAAAGAGGCAGGGGAACCAGAGGCTCCTCTGCGAACTGCTGGAGTAATGGGAACCATATCTGCCATGGCCAGAAGGGTGCAACTAGGATCATGCTGGCCCCCTCCATCTGTAGCTTGATAGGCACCTTCTGAATCAGAAGAAATGGAGGGAAGGCATAAAGGAACCTCTCACTCCAGGAGAGGGACAATGTGTCTTGCCAGAAAACTCCAGGCCCTAGATCTAGTGAGCAGAAACTGGGCAGTTTTGCATTGAGTGGGGACACAAAAATGTCCAACTCCAGACGACCCCATCTGGTGAATAGACCTTTTGCGAAAGATGAGAGAAGTTTCCATTAGTGCATGCGGGACTGCGTCTAGCTGAGGATGTCTGCCAGGATGTTTAGCATGCCTGGGACATGGATTGCCAAGAGAACCAGACTGTGGTCCAGTGCCCAGTACCAGACTCTCATGGCCTTCCTGCACAGGGGTTAGGAATGCATCCCCCCATGCTTACTGATGTAGTAGACCACACTGAGATTGTCTGACTGGATCAACAGTTGGCCCAGAAGGAGTTGGTTCTGAAAGACCTGCATGGCATATAGGACTGCCCGCATCTCCAGCACGTTGATATGCAGGGACATTTCGATCTGGGACCATGTCCCCTGAGCCTGAAAGGGGTCCAGGTGTGCTCCCCAGCCCTAACTGGAGGCATTCGTGGTGAGGATTTGCTGGGGAGAAGAAATCTGGAATGGAACCCCTTGTAACAGTTTCTGACAGTCCAGCCACCACTGGATCACCTTGTGGACTGGGGAGGAGACCAGTACTAACTGTTCTAAGTCATCCGTGTGTTGGTCCCATTGCACCCTGAGTGTTCACTGGAGCACTCGCACATTCAGTCTGGCCAAGGGTACTGTGGCAATGGCCATAGCCATAAGTCCTAGGAGCCTGAGGTATACCCTCGCAGGAACATAGTGGCTCTGGGTGACCTCCTGAGCCTAAGCAATAAGGCAGTCCACCTTGTTGAGAGGCAGAAATGCTCACCCTGCACAGAGTCCAGGACCGCCCCTATATAGTGCAGCCTCTGGGACAGAATCGAGATGGACTTGGGCAGACTGACAGTGATGCCCAGGGAGAGAAACAGCTGGAGGGTTTTCTCCAGGGTCCAGAGGAGCTGTTCTCTGGATGAAGTCTTGAGAAGCCAGTCATCCAAGTAGGGGAAAAATGTTTAGTTCTTCCCTCTGAAGGGTAGCCACTACTGATGCTAAGCACTCTGTAAAGACCCGCAGTGCAGAGGATGAGCAAAAGGGCAATACTTTGAACTCATAATGTGCGCCCTGAAAAAGAAACTGGAGAAATTTCCTATGTGGTGGACACACCAAGATATGCAGGTAAGCATCTTGCATATCCAGGGAACACAGCTAATTGCCCTACTTGAGTAGGAGCAGCAGGCCTGTCAGAGTGACCATGCAGAGTTTTTTGTACTGGATATGAAGACTGAGGTCCTTGAGATCTAGAATAGGCCTCAAATAACTTGGAACCATTGAAGGGGGCATTCAGCACCTTCTGCTGGACATCTGCTGCAAAACCTGAGACCCTCAAACAGGAGTGCAGACAAGGGCAGATGCCTGTGGCAGCAGCCCTAGCACCAGTGTCAGAAATATCATACAAGGCCCTAAGGAGATGCTTACTAATATCTTCAGTGAGTTCTGTAATCACTTGAGAACCTTCTGCTTCTGGGAACATTCTGGGAGGCCCTGGGCAGTCGCCTTACACTTCTTCCAGATGGTATTTTGGTATTTAACCATATGCAAAAGGTAGTTAGCAATCTGAAGTCCCAGGGTGGGGGAGGCGAAGACCATCTTACCCCAATGGTCAGTCCACCTTGTTTTCCTGTTCGGGGAGGGAGCTAAGGTGCTTGGGCATCTTGGACCCATCATGTGCTGCTTTAATGACCACAGAATTGGTCTCGGGCTGGGCAGCATAATAAGACAAGCTCTGAGGGGCATGACACAGTTTATCTGCCAGGCGGGGATGCAGGAACCATGCCTGGGCTATGCCAAGCCACAGTAGCGGCATTCCTCAGGGTTGGGAGGCTGAGGCTAGGAGGAACGACCACGGTGGAAGATTCAGGAATCTCCAAGAAGTCCTCCAGTGTATGGAAGCCCACAGCTGTGGACAGCTGCCTCATAACATTAAAGAAGGTAGGATCATCAGAAGGGGAACTGGTAGTATCCTTAACAGAGTCCTCACTCACTGAAGAAGCAGTAGACCTATTGGAGAAAATGGGTTCCTCCTCCTCCTCCTCTTTCTCTTTCTCAGGGAGGATGAGGTCAGGGTGATATTCCTCCACAACATCGATCTGTTCTAACTGAAGTTCCAACGAACAAGGGGCCAATGACGGCCCACGGGGTGCAGCCAGAGGAGGCCTAAGCAGTGTAGATGACGGGGCTGTCAACGGCGCCAAGGACCCAGGTCTGTAAGAGCTCAATTGGTGCGCTAGGGCTGTCGTGATCTGGGCTGAAATATCACTGAGGTCAACAGCAGGGATTTATTTGCCAATGGTGGAGGAGTCGTCAGCACAGGGCCCAATGAACCATCTAGCAGGGCTAGAGAACCCAAGAAGCCCTACAGCCGTGGGCCTGGGGAAGCATCAGGCCGTGACAGAGGGGCTGTCGTAAATGACCTGAGGGTTGATGAACAGGGGGCTGACGGCCCAAGGGTCGACAGCCAGACACCCTAAGAAGCAGGAGGCGGCGCTGTTGATATGTGTCTGAGAGGAGCAGTGGCCTGGACAGCAGATGTCTGTGCAGTCACAGCTAACGGAGAACCCCCGGAGGAAGAAGAAGAGACTGTCGGAGAGCAGGAACAACGCCATGGGGAGCAGTCCTGTTTGCAGTCTTTATTATGACTTTTCTCTGAGGACTTGTCTCAGGCCTTCGAGACTGTCGGAGAGCAGTCACAACGCCAGGGGGAGCAGTCCTGTTCGCGGTCTTTATTATGACTTTTCTCTGAGGACTTGTATCAGGCCTTCGAGGCCTGGGAGCTCAACCCACCCACTGGCGACTGGGAAAAAGGGACACCGGAGGTCCACTGCCCAGAACTGGATAGGAATTTCTTCAGAGCCTTTTTCCGTCACCTAAGGGCTGTTTGATTACATTTATGGCAGAGCTCACAATCAGAGGCATCATGGTCAGGCCCAAGACAGCAGACACAGAGGTTATGGTCATCTGAAGAAGCAATTTTCTTTCCGCAGCGGCAGCAAAGGATGAGAGAAGTGGAAGGAGTAACGCTCAACATAAACAAGGTAAAGGAATCTCTTTTCTAAAAGAGATTCTAAAACGTAGAGTAAAAGCAAAATCGTAGGTGAAAATGGCACAAAACTGCATCGGAGCTTCCGCAGAGATCCATGTGAATAGAGCTGATGGCAGGAAAGAATTGAGGAGGGAGCAGGCCTGTTCACGCCTTTATAGGGTTGGTGACGTCAGCAGGTGACACTGGCGTAGGTGGCCCCCAGTGGTACTGCTGGAAAATCTTCCATGTGGATCATGCTTCACCGACAGTGAAGTTCCTACAGTGTGACCTGATGACTGAAATACCCCAGAAGAAGATCCACTATGCTTGACTGCAGTGTGCCTCAAGGGTTGATTCTTGCACTTATGTTTGCTGCTGGATGAGATTATAAATTGGTATGGCTTGGAGTTCTATTGCTATGAGGATAATACCCAGCTACAGTATACCCATCTTGTTCACATCATGGGGAAAATACAGCTCAGTGTCATGTCACTGTCTATACGAAATCAATGACTGGGTGGCATCCAACTGGTTGAGCTTTAACCCAGGTAAGATGGAGGTGATGACAGTCGAACTAGACTCCCCTAGGATGGCTATGACAGGTAAAGATGCCCTGTCACCATATTTAAGTGATGTCACACTTGGAGCTGTGCCTACAGTTAGAAATCCTAAGGTAATTATGGACTGAAAGCAGACACTATGGTACAAGGTGTCGCTGTCATCCGTAGTGACTTTTTCCAGCTCCATAACATTGCAAAAATTAAACTGTATCTTGCGCCTGGGGAGCTGGTGATGATAAAGCATGCCTTTGTCACATCCAGACTAGCTTACTGCAAATCTCTCAGTTTAGGATTTTCTGGGAACTTGATGTGCCACCTGCGGTTAGTGTAGAGGTCTATGTTTCAGTCCCTTCCCATTATGCCAGTGGGTGAGTTAATGTTTTAAGTTTATTAACCGGCTATTAAAGAGACACTGTCAGCCCTTTACTTACATTTCATCCAGGCACTCAGGAACATGCCTTCACTGACTGCAGTTGTCCCTCTTGTGCCATAGTATGTATAACTGCAACCAAGTCCTTATAAAGATAGCTACTTTTTACTCATTTTAATAAAAAGCAGAACCATGCTAGTCCACGCCTCTTGTCCACACCCGATGCCAAAGCGCAGTCACATCTGTACATGGTGCCAAGTCTAATGTGCGGATTACTGAACCCAAGTTCAGCTAAATGCACTTTCTTGCAGTACAAGAAAAGCTTAACTCGGGAAAGTTTATATATATCCATCTCTCTCTCTCTCTCTCTACATATATATATCAATCAATCAATCAAATCTTTATTAATTCAGGCGATCATCATTGAGCAAAGCTCATTTACAAGATGGACCTGATAAGGTTAAGGTTCGAGTTGATGCACAGCAATTACATCACATACTTATGAGACAGTTATACATACAGAAAAAAGAACATGTTATTTATAACACAATAATATACAGAGAAATTCACATGTTAAAGCTTGGCAAGAGAAGTTAAACTAGCATCTACAATATGTACAGTACATATATATCACAATGAGGCCATGACAGTCACTCACATAATGAGTACAAGGATGGTGAAAGGAATATTGGGTGCCATATACTGGCGGTGTCTGGCTGGAAGGAATATGCCATATGTGATTGGAATATGGTTTTGTGGGATGACTATTCTATCTCAGCGGTAGCAACTGCATTTCTCTGTGAAGAAGGCTGTACAGTGCTGCTTGAAGGATGTAAATGGAATGATAATGGACAGTTTTAGGGATTTTTGTAGGGTGTTCCATGCTATGGCTAGAGAATAGCTGATTGCTGCCCTCCCTATTTTGGTGTTGACTTTGGGCAAATTGAGCAGGATGATATTGTTGCTTCTTAGGGCATAGGAACTGGGAGTGGTCAGGTTGAAGCAGTCCAGGATATAGCTTGGGAGTTTTTTTGATAAAGCTCTGTAGATCCATAGAGCTGCATTTCTGCCCCTCCTGACATGAAGGGAAACCCATCCAACTGCATCATAGAGAGAACAGTGGTGAGTATTATATGGCAGGTCTGTAACTAACCTTATTGCTCTATGGTATAAGGTATCCAACTTTTGAAGGTAGGGAGTGGGGCAGTGACTATAGAGGAAGTCTGCATAGTCAATGACTGATAGAAAGATGACCTGGGCTAATCTCATCTTTGAATCTCTATTAAGGAAGGGTTTTAATCTGTAGAGGAGGCCAAGCCTTGGCGAAACTTTCAGCAGTTGTTCTAGATGCTGAGTAAAGTCAAGTCTGTTGTCAATCCACACACTTAGGTATTTGAAATTTTCAACATACTCAGATTTTCTCAAGTATAGTGCATAGCTGGGGAGACTGATTGAAGAGGATGTGTTGGTGGAGTTTTGGGTTGTGAACATCATTGCTTTGGTTTTCTTTGCATTTAGCAGAAGCTTTTCTCGAGTAGTGATGTTGTAACAGGGAGAATTCTGCTTGTAGGATTTCATGAGCAACTTTAGGTGAAGGGTTGCTGACATACAGTACAGTGTCATCAGCAAAGAGATGTCGGAGGACTTGGTAAGGGTTGAATCAATTTTATTTATATAAATGGCAAAGGATAGGACCCAGAATAGAGCCTTGGGGGACTCCTCATGAAAGTGGTCTTAATGGGGAGAGGTCACCTTCAGCTTTTACCTGCTGTGATCTACCGGAGAGATAGCATCTGAACCACTTAAGGGAGGATGGATCTAGGCCAATGGAGTGTAGGGATGAGAGCAGCAGTTCATGGTCCACAGTGTCGAATGCTTTGCTCAGGTCCAGGAATACTGCACAGACATTGTTCTTTTTATCCAGTTCGGTTTGCCAATCATTGGTGACCTTGGCTAATGCAGTGATAGTGCTATGTTTGGCCCTGGATCCAGATTGAGCTGGATTTAATAGATTAGCATTGTCCAGATATTCCCTTAACTGAATACTCACTAATTTCTCCAGCATCTTGGATAACACAGGTAGGATTGAAATGGGCCTGTAGTTATTAAGATCCATAAGGTCCCCTGATTTTAGAAGGGGACCACTTGAGCTGTCTTCCACAGCGTGGGAATAGAAACCAGAGTTTAGGGAAAGGTTAAAGAGGTGAGTTAGGGGACAGCAAGCACATGACATGCAATCTTTAGAAAAAATGGGTCCAGAAGATCTGCTCTGTACTTTTTGGTATCTAGATGCATAATAGATCCTCAACTTATTTCAACAGTATAGGTTTGAAGCTAAAGGAGCCAACTCTTTGTTCACCAGTATAGTGGGAGCTTAAATGATCCCTTAATAGGTTAGCTGGGGAGGAGTCAAAGGCAAGGCCAGCTGTAGTGAAGTGGTTGTTGAATGCATCCAGGATTTCCAATGTGCCAGTAATGGGGCCATAGTTACTGTGTAATTGGTTGGAAGGGGTTGTTAACATCCTGGCCATCATACCCTTGATGGTGCCCCAAAATCTAGCAGTATTATGGTAGGAGGAGTCGAGCTGGGCCAGGTAGTAGGCAGCCTTTGCATCCCTAACTTTCCTAGTGCATTTATTCCTGACTTTCCTAAAGATCATCCAGTCCATGATATTCTTAGTTTTTCTTGCTATTTTCCAAAGTTTATCTATATACACATACATACACACACACACACACACACACACACACACACACACATACAGGGGCTAAAAATTAGTAAACTCATGGTCTGAGAGTTGAGCAGTGATACTGGATATATGCATGCGCACATGCCCAGACCATGATTTTACTAATTTCTGCCCCCGTTTCCAAGAAATAAACACTTTGCCAAGTTCGGCTTTCTCTGTATTACAAGAAAGTGTATTTAGTTGAACTCAGGTTCAATAGTCCGCATACGTACCTCAGCGCCATTTATAAATATGACCGTGCTTTGGCATCAGGCGCGGACAATAAGAGCTGACTGGCAGGGTTCCACTTTTTATTAAAATTTGTAGAAAGTACTTATTTTTATGAGGACTTGGTTGCTGCTGTAAATATCATGTCACAAGAGAGACTGCTGCAGTCAGTGAAGGCATATTCCTGAGTGCTGGGATGAAATGTCAGCAAAGGCTAGACAGTGTCCCTTTAAGCCAATACATATATCTTATAACCGAGAGGTTATACAATTGAATTATGCTGTATCCATAGTGATTTGGAAAGTACGGGCAGCAAATAATATCACATGTAAACTAGTACAACTTACAGCACATACAATTGGTTCTGGTCTAGTTACCAATATTCTAGGGGTAGTAAGCTACTAGCAGTTACTTTTCTGTTTGAATGCTGCTTAATAAGCTTCTTATTCAAAACCATTTAGTATTTTAATCGACTGGGACCCCATATACATTAATAATAAGCAGCTGTAGTTTGAAACAAACAAAAAAAAGACATAAAATTGTTTACAAGACCATCAAGATTAGATTATTCCAGTTCCCTGCATCATTTTCTTGTTAATTAACATTAGATATTTGATCAATATTCTGAGAGTTGGCTCTGATTTAGCATTCATTAGTCTCAACAGTTGTTTCGGATGGTCCTGTGAACTTTTTAAAAACCCTGCTTTGCACAGGTTTCTTTCACAACTATAAGGTGGACAGATAAGAATAACATGGTAAAGATCATCTACAGTATTGTATCTACAGTTACAGTAGATATATGTTTTTTTTCTCCTTAAGCTTTAGATATCCAATATTAAGAAAATTACTTTGATACAGTATAATGCAAGTCTAAACAAGAATATACAGTATAATAGTTTTTCTGTCGGTTTTAGAGCAGAAGTTAAATAAGGTTACTTGTAACACGGCTCTCAGTCGGGGTCTGGAAATGAGCGCGGCGATAGGCGGAATCGCCACAGCTGACTGAAACTGAGCGGGTATTAAGCCAGGCATAACGCCTGCTCGGTCAGTACCAGCTGTGGCCATGGAGGCTGCCGAGAGTAGCAGCCCGCTGGGGTAGTACCCAGATTGGCCAGGAGGCAGAGGGTGCAGCACTGAGCCTAGAATGAACAGGCTGAGACAGCGAAAGCAGGAATCAGAAGCGCGCCTGGCAGCAGTGGTAGACACAGCCAGTGGCAGTAGGTATCACTTTCGGTAACTCCGGTGTCTTTTCGAGTGATCAACAGCTCGCACACTGTCCCCGTCGCGCTTGCCGTGTTACAAGCGCATCATTTCGGTCACTCCGGTGTCTTTTCGAGTGATCAACAGCTCGCTCACTGTCCCCGTCGCGCTTGCCGTGTTACAAGCGCATTAATCACCTGCAGCCTCGGGCTCTACCGGTGATTAATGCCGCTGAAGGCCCTCGTGCACGAACCCCAGCGGGCATTAATCCACGGTGAAACCTCAACTGGCGGTGATTAATGCTTACAAAGAAACTGTCAGCAGATGTAGTGGGGGACAGAGATAGATACACAGTATCAGCTGCCAGGCTTAGAGCTATTCCACACATCCAACACAATATTATCACATAAAAACACTTTCTAATGAGCAAAAAGAAAAAGAAAATACTTCAAAATAATAATTAAAAAAATTACAACGGACTACTTTGTAAAATGTGTATCATTTTCCTGTCTGTTTTGTTTCCACTAGCTCTTTAAAGAAACACAGAAACATAGAAATTGTCAGCAGATAGGACCTCTAGGCCCATCCAGTCTGCCCATAGGCCCTACACATTGTATGTGGCCACTGACCCTATGTGATCAATGTCTTTTCATCACTCCCTCCCCTCTCAGGCTTCCCTTTTGCCTGATCCAAGCATACTTAAACCCCTCCACTGTGCTTGCCCCCACTACCTCCTGTGGCAGACTATCCAAGTGTTGACTACCCTTTCTGTGTAGAAAAACATCCTCACATTACCTCTTAATCTACCCCCTTCCAATTTCATATCGTGCCCCCTTGTTCTAGTACTTTTTCTACATTGGAAAAAGGTCCCCCGCCTGCACCTTGTTTATGCCCTTGAGGTACTTGAAAGTTTCAATCATGTCCCCCACTGTCTCCTCTTCTGCAGTGAGTACAAATTGAGGTCCCTTAGTCTCTTCTCATATGTTTGTGGTGTAAGCCATGCACCATCTTTGTTGCCCCTCTCTGGATAGTCTCACCCTTATCTACGTCCTTGTGCAGGTGTGGTCTCTAGAACTGCATGCAGTACTCCAGGTGAGACCTTACCAATGTTTTATACAATGGCATCACCACCTCCCGCCTCCTGCTAGTGATACCCCTGCCTATGCATGACACTGGCCCTCCCTGCCACCTTTGTACACTGCTTTGATACCTTAAGGTCATCAGAGATGATAACCCCTAGGTCCCTTTCCTCTTTGGTGACAATCAGCTACTCCACCCCCAACCTGTAGTGCTCCCCAGGGTTCCCTCTACCCAGGTGCATTATTTTGCACTTCTTTGCATTGAACCTCAATTGCCATATCTCTGACCATCTTTCAAGCTTCTCCAGGTCCCTCTTCATTTTCTGCACCCCTTCTGGAGTATCCACCCTGTTGCAGATCTTGGTGTTATCTATAAACAGGCAGACTTTTCCTTTCAGCCCCTCTGCAATGCCATTAATGAAGAAATTGAACAGGACTGGTCCTAGTACTGATCCCTGTGGTACCCCACTGGTCACCCCCTCTCCCCAGATTGCATCCCATTTACCACCACCCTCCGTCTCCGGTCTGTTAACCAGTTCCTAACCCAGTTCACCACCTTGTCTCCCATGCCCAGACTACCCATCTTGTTACTCAGTCTTCTATGTGGCACGCTGTCGAAGGTTTTACTGAAATCTAGGTAGGCGACATCTACCGCCTCTCCCTGATTTACTTCCCTACTCACCCAATCAAAACAAACTATTAGATTTGTTTGAAATGACCCTCCTGCTGTGAATCCATGTTGCCTCAGATCCTGAGCACCACTGGATTCCATATGTGCCACTATCCTTTCTTTCAGCAGTGTCTCCATGATCTTTCCTACCACTGAGGTGAGGCTGACTGGCCTGTAGTTCCCCACTTCCTCCTCCCTACTGCCGCTTTTGTGCAGTGGGACTACATGTGCCCCCCTTCAGTCCTCTGGAATGACACCAGTGTTGAGTGTGGCTTAATTGAGTCCATGTCTCCATGCTGAACCACACCATGTGGTGGTCACTGGACCCCAGCTGCACTTCCACCTGTATTTCTTCGACTCTGTTCCCACTGGTCCATACTAGGTCCAGAACTGACTTGTCCCTGGTTGGCTCATGCACCAGCTGCCTGAGTCCAACCCCCTGCAGGGATTCAAGGATGGCTGTGCTTCTGGCTGAAACAGCCATCTGAGTGGCCCAATCCACGTCCGGCATATTGAAATCCCCCAGCAGCAGGATTTCGCCTTTAGCTGTCATGTTGTGTATGTTCTCCACTAGTTTCTTGTCTACTTCCTTCCTCTGTGCCAGAGGTCTGTAGCTCACTCTTGTGCATACTGCTGTTTCATTCTCTGGCTCCAGGGTGACCCACATTACCTCGGCCTCCCCCTGTCTTCACTGAACTTCTGTAGCCTTTATACCATCTCTGATGTACAGGGCCACTCCCCCACCATTTTTACCCTCTCTGTCCCTCCTGAACAATGTATAGCCTGGTACACTGACTTCACAGCCATGATTAGCAGAGTACCATGTGTCTGTTACTACTGCTATGTCAAGGTCTGCATCTGCCAACAAGGCCTCCAGATCTGGAACCTTATTTCCTAGGCTACGGGCATTCATTAGCATGACCTTCCATGTTTTAAAGTCTGCCCTCCCTCTACTCTTGTTCTCCCTCTCCAGCATCTTCCACCCACCCCGGTTTCCTTTCCTATGTGCTCCCGTATCACTCGTTATACATTCGTCACCTGCCTGCCCCTCCCTGTCTGCTTTAGCTGTTACCATAGTCAACTTATGTTCCTGCATGTTCCCAAGGTTCAATTCCACAAAAAAAAAAAAAACTAAGTTTCAATTGTTTTTACTGTGAACAGCTTCACCCATCACACACACACACACACTTTTCTGAGCAGGACATAAAATAATAAAAGATAACAATCCAGCTTACTTGAGTGCTTTTCCCACAGCCTGGCTCACCCGACACCAGCACGATACTACCGCCCTGTAGGCTTTCCATAAAGCTGTACTTTACTCCCCACACAGGCAGTTCCTTCCTCGATTTTAACAGGTCATAGTAGCGGGAGGAGAACGGTAAGCCATCATAGGGATTCACTTCCAAGTCTCCTTCACAGTCCAAAGCTGCATTCTCCTCCTCCTCATCATCTAGTTCCAATGTATTGCCTAACCCCTTGAGTTTCAAAGATGAAACGGAGATGGAGTCCCCAGTCATTCTGTTCCCATCATCCTCAGCACCGACATCCATCTTATGTCGATGTCTGTGGGACTGAAAGGTGTGCGCAGAAATTAATGTTACCTGCAAAATAAGAAGAAATACATCATGTGAATATGCAGTAGATCAAGAGGTCGTTGTCAAAACATCAGCGTCATACCCTTGATGTTTCTTAAACTGTGAGGCCAGCCTCACAGGGGAGGCCATGGCCTGTTTAGGGAAGGCTCCCAACAAGCCTGACTGTGTCACTAGGGGTAACAATAGTTTACAACTGTAAACCAAAATAAAAAAATTGTGATTACTCTGACGAATGAAACCACAACATATAGGGAAAGCATTTTAAATTTCTCTCCTCTGCTGCTCGCAATCTCTCTATCTCTCTCTCCAAGTACACCTAAGATTCCTGATCTGATAACCCCTCTACCCCAAATTATATTTTCATTATTTTCTTGTTAGGTTAGAAATGCTACAACTTTTCACAATCCACTGTGGAAAATTTTCATAAATATTGCAATTCTCGAAAAATTACCATGGCATGCTCCACGTCCTGAAAGTGTGAGCTGCTGCTGCTGTATTGTGCGAAGGGTAAGCAAGCTATAATCCATGACAGGGCATAGGTGTATCAAGCGTGGTTGTAAGGCACAAGGTTAAAAGCTGTTTGTCTTCCCAACCACATGGGAAGAGCATAAACGTCAGATACCCCTGCCCTGGAGTGGGTTACTGCACCTATAACATTTAATATCTTAATGGATATAAAATTTATTTTGATTTAGTTAGGCTGTTGCTAGGCAGATTAGAGTAGGTTAGTTAAGAAATGTGCGTATACCGTACTAGAGACTAGTCAATGGTCAGGTGACAGACAACTGAAGTTGCTAACATCCTGAAACCCACTTTATAAAACTAAATATTTGATCTAAGTGATAATATTATGTTGTCATCACTATACAAGAAACTAATCTGACTTCAGAGCATATAAAGTACCAGGCTGAAGGCCATGTAATTCATACTGAAGACAATCAGATTACTGCTGAGGATAGTGATGGCACTATTATGTTATGAAGAAATGTAAAATGACACATATCCCCATAATGAAAAGCCTCATGGAAAGTATATGCCAATCACCACAAAAGAGTTTAGACCTAAACCTTTTTTTTTTTTTTTTTTGCAGGTCGCTATGTTAAAATTCTGAAATTGTACCGAGTTAGATAATGAGGAGATATTTTAGAATATAGTGGTTTTTATCTTCATTGGTGGCATTTTCAGTGGTTTCATCAAGTTTAAACATTGTAAACTCACGTCCTGGTTTTCAGAAATGCCATGCCGAGATCCAGCCAAAAGATGGCAAATCATGGCACCGATGTGGGAAGTGATGACATCACAAAAGCGAGACAAATAATGCTGAGCCACTGAAGCCCTATGTGCTGGCCCGTTTATGATAATAATGTTAAACCTGTAAAGCACACGAATGTATTAAGTGTCGATTAGCATGTCAGTGTGCTTTACAAGTTTATTTATTTTATTTATTTCAGTTCTCGGATAAGACCATTTGAGCTCACAGCTCTTTACATAGGGTCCTCGTCAAAAACATTTCAGACAACTGGTATACAAGGAAACATGGTACAACAGGATAAGAAGAAACATTTCAGTACAACTAGATTCATACAAGGATTCAAATATACAATGTACAAAACAGGATGAGGTTACAATCACAGTCCGGTACACAACAGAAACAGGCAATTTATTGAGCCCAAAAGTGAACCTGTTAGTTATCAAAGCAAGAGGATGCTAGAGCATTACTAAGTGCTAATGAAAAGGGGTGAGGGGGGTGTGCACCCAACTGCAGAGTGCAAACGAGTTAGTAATACAAGTTCAGTAGTAGGGATAAAGGAAGAAGGTGACTTGGTTTAGTGCTAGCGATGGCAGACACATTGGGATTCACGTATAATAAGGCTCTTTAGGTGCCTCTTGAAGGAACACAGAGTGGGCAGGCAAGCAATGTTCTCCTTAAGGGAGCTGAACCACAAAGGAGCCCAGTAGGCAAAGGATCTTTGTCCTTGAGATGTACGACATTTTGGAGTTAGGAAGAACTGCTGTTCGGAATTTCGGGTACACCACGGATTTGTGCAGGGAACCAACAGTTGTTGGACCCCCGGCGGTAGCTGACTAAGGCAGATCATTTTGGCCAGGAGGCAGGATTGATATTTTATCCGGTCATTGAGCATTAGTCAGTTCGCCATGGCATATAGATCGCAGGTGTGAGTTAGTCAGTGCGCACCTAAGGTGAGTCTGCAGGCTTTGTTGAGTGCAGTTTTTATGTGTCAGAGGGCCGTATCTGTGGTGGAGCCATATATCGGCAGACCACAGTCCACGAGGGAACCCACTGAACTGTGAACAGTTATGCTGAGGGCTTCGGGGGTCAGGTTTGCCTGTGACGATAGAGTACCCCTATGCGTTTGTTGATAGCACTAGCTAAGTTGTCAATGTGGAGGGCATAGGACAGCGAGCTGTCAATAGTGATTCCGAGATATCTGAAGTGTTGAATACGTTCAAGGGAGGCACCACTCCTATCGCAAATTGAAAACTGGTAGTTTCTGTGCTTGTTTTGTGAGCTGGTGAACAGCATTGTTTTTTTTTGTAGTTTATTATCAATTTATGATTTTTGAACCACGTCTCTACTCTGGAGAAGACACCCTGTAGTTGCTGCTCCAAGGCAATAGAGTCTAAGCCATTGGAGAATACAACCGCATCATCAGAATAGAGAAGGCTGTGACCCTGACAGGCTTGGGAGAGGCGGTTTAGAAAAAGGCTAGAAAAGGAAGGGATCCAGTATAGACCCCTGAGGAACTCTTGAGTGAACCAGTTTGGTGTCAGAGGACAGCACCTATTCTGACTTGCTGTGAACGGCAACATTTAACATTAGTATAACACACGGGCCAGCATACAGGGCTTCAATGACTCAGTAAGAAAAAATTACTCACCTTAGTAATGTTGTTTCTTCTAATGGAGTCTTGCTATATTATGGCATATGCAGTTTGCCCCAACCTTAGAACTGCTCCGGAGGTGAAAGAGTTAAAGTCCATGCCAGGCATGGAACTTAGAGCTCGAGCTCGGTTGAACATTCTAACTGTTGTTCTTCAAACTTAAACTGTCAGATCTTTACGAGCAAAAAATCACTAAGACTCTGTGCGGAAGCTGTAAACCTACACTAGCCAACTGACTACTTAATTAAATAAACATATTTTTTGGTGCCACAATGAAGACTCAAGTCAGGAGACCCAAAAATTACAAACACAACAAAGATCACCCCAAAAAGAGGTGAAAACAAAGATGGGCATCTAAAAGTACAACATGCCCTGCCCACCCACATCCCAAAGAGTAAGATTCTGAGAGGGCAGGCAGGAGGTCATAATACAGCAAGACTCCATTACAAGAAACAACATTACTAAGGTGAGTAATTTTTTCTTCAAACAACATGAAGCCTTGCTATATTATGACGTATGCAGACTACACAGCAGTACCTCCATGGAGGAGGGACAGAACCTACTTAGGAAATAGACTCTGAAGCACAGCTGTGCCAAAACGAGCATCACTCCTAGCCTGGAGGTAGCTGCTTGACATATCTCTAGGATAGGGATGTCCCTGGCAGCAGCCAGAGACGCAGCTGTACCTCTGGTGGAGTGAGCCCTCAGGCCTGAGGGAGGAACTTTACCCAGTTTTTCATAGCAGAATTGGATACAAGAGACGATCCACCTGGCAATGGATCTTTTAGTGGCAGGTTTCCCTTTGCCAACCTCACCATAAGTGAGGAACAGTTGGAGGGAGTTAAACCTGTGACCTTTGGTACGATCTATGTAGTAGCTAAGTGATCTTTTGACCATCTAAACTGTGCAACCTCCTCTCACCAGAAGAGGAATGATTAGTGAAGTACACAGGGAGAGATATAGATTGATTAAGGTGGAAATCTGAAACCACCTTAGGCAAGAATTTTCGGTTAGTACTGAGGACTACCTTATCTCTGTGAAAGCAGATAAAATCAGGCTCCACTGACAATGCTTGTAACTCACTTATGCGCCTGGCAGAAGTGATGGCTATCAAAAACACAGTTTTCCAAGTCAAGTACTTCAGCTCTGCAGAAGACAAGGGCTCAAAAAGGGGTTGCATAAGCTGGGCAATGCAAATATTAAGATCCCAGGAAGGGAAAGGATCCCTGAATGGGGGTTGGTGAAGCAACCCTTTGAAAAACTTGGAGAATACAGGATGAGCTGAAAGAGAAGAGGCTTACCTGCTGACAAGAAAGCGAAACACGGCTGCCAAGTGCACACTTTAGGGTAGCTGGTCTCAGCCCTAAAGTATTTAAATGAACCATATAATCCAGGACTGTGGGTAAATCAGCAGATTCTGGGAAAAATGCTTCCCAGAGCACCATATGGAAAATCTCTTCCATTTGGAATTATAAGTAGCCCTGGTGGAAGGCTTCCTGGAAGCCTTCAGAATATTCAATACACCTTGGGAAAGGTGTAGGTCAGCAAACTCTAACTCTTCAAGAGCCAGGCCTTGAGATTGAGAGATTTGAGGTTCGGGTACCAAACCCTCCCCTGAGCACAGGATAACAGACTGTGATTCCTGGGAAGACACAGGGGAAGGTGGACTGCTAAGGACATAAGGAGTGGGTACCAGGGCTGTCTGGCCCAGTCTGGAGCAATCAGAATCATCTTGCAGGATTGAGACCTGATTTTCACTAGCACTTTGAACAGGAGAGGGAAGGGTGGAAAGGCATAGAGAAACTTCCCTTCCCAACTGAGAAGGAAGGCATCCAGGGGGACTGAGCCCAACACTGGGGCCTGCAACAAAAAGGGGAAGTTGGTGATTGTCTGGGGCTGCAAAAGATCTATCTGGGTGTGCCCCATCTGGCAAATACCACCTCCAGAATTAGGGATCCAGAGCCCATTCGTGATGGCCTTGGGAAATCCTGCTGAGAGCATCTGCTAGGACATTGTCCTTGCCTGGGAGGTGAACTGCTACAAGGGAGGTGTTCAGGAGTAAGCCAGAGACCACAACTTCATTGCTTGGTGCACATGGTCAGAGACCGAGTGCCCCTTGCTTGCTGATGTACCACATTGTGGTGGTACTGTCTGTTCTGACTTGAATAACCTTGTTCTGAACAGATTTGGAAAAAGCTTGAAGTGCTAGAAAACTGCTCTGAGTTCCAACAGGTTGATGTGGAGCAGAGATTCCTGAGAGGACCACAATCCCTGGGTGGTGAGATCGCCCATGTGAGCGCCCCACCCCAATAGGGATGCATCTGTAGTAAGGATTAAGGAGTGAGACTGAGGGGTAAAGGGGACCCCCTGTCTCAAATTGCCCTGGTCCTGCCACCACTGAAGGGCCTGGATCAGGGTTCGAGTCACTGGAATTAATTTGGTTAGAGGGTCCTTTCTTTGAGGCCAAAAGGCTCTCAAATGGAAATGGATGTCCCTCATCTGAAATCTGGCTCCCTGCACTACTGCTGTCAAAGCAGCCATGTGTCCCAGGAGCTGTAGAAAGTGCCTTGCTGGTCGAGAGACCTGCAGGGTGAAGGAGGAAGCCAGAGAAATCAGGGTATTTGCCCTTTCCAGAGGGAGGAAGGAAGGCTCTGGCTTCTTTTGTGTTCAGTTCTGCACCTATGAAGGTGAGAAGCTGGACAGGCTCTAGGACAGAATTTGGAAGATTGAGAAGGAAACCTAGAGAAGTTAGCAGTTGCTGAGTTACTTGAAGGTGTAACCTGACTTGGTCTGGGGACTGGCCTACTATGAGCCAATCGTCAAGTAAGGAAAGATGGTAATTTTGCCTTCTTAAGTGAACGCTACTACTGCCAGGCATTTTGTGAATACCCTTGGGGCAGATGTAAGGCCGAAGGGCATTGCTCTGAACTGCTAATGATCTGAGGGCAGTTCGAATCTGAGGTACTTTCGATGGGAGCTTCTTATGAAAACATGAAAATAGGCATCCTTGAGGTCCAGGGACACTAGCCAGTCCCCTGGCCTTAAAGAGGGTAAAATAATTCCCAGAGTCACCATTTTGAATTTTGGTTTTAAAAGGTGCTTGTTTAGATACCTGAGATCCAGGATGGGCCGCCATTCTCCTGTCTTTTTTGGGGTAAGGAAGTACCTGGGGTACAACCCTTTGCCTTGGTGTAGGGGTGGAACCCTTTCCACAGCTCTGAGAGCCAGAAGAGTAGAGACTTCTGCCTCCAGGGCAAGAGCCTCTGAAGGATTTGCAGGTGGAAAGGATCTGATTCTCATCTTTGGAAATTTTTTGAAGCTGAGAACCAGTCCCTGGCTTACTACTTTCAGGACCCACTTGTCTGACGTTAGAGACTCCCAGTCCTGGACAAAGTAAGCCAGCCTGCCCCCTACAGGTAGTGGAGAATCGGCCCTGGGCGCCCCATCAGGGTGCCTGTTTGGCAGGGGCTTTAGGCCGAGGGGTGGAAGCAGGCCTGCCTGCACCCCGTCTGCCTCTCCCTCTAAAGAACCCCTTCTGTGCAAAAGCTGAAGAGGAAGCCTGGGCTTAGTAAAAAGGCCTATGAAAAGGCCTACCCCTGCCCCTGGGAGGCTGCCTTTGGGGAGTGACTTGCCTTTCCTTGGCCTGTGCACTCCTATTGGTGGTCCTATATTCATCCATTTTCTTCATGGAATTCTCTGTTTGCTTCCCAAACAGAGAGTTGCCCACAACAGGGAAATCCATGGCCTTAGTCTGGGTATCCTGTGACAGGCTAGTACATCTGAGCCAAGCCATTCTACGGAGAGCCACAGATGTAGCCATGACTCTGGATGATACATCATTACAGTCCAATGCAGCATGGAATTGCACCTTGTATGCCTCAATACCATGAGCGGCCACCTGCTCCAGCTCTTTTGCCAGCTGGCCAGGAACTTGCTTTGCTAGAGCTAAACCGTATCCCATCTGGATTTTGATATCTAGCAACATAAGCCATATAATTAGCCTGTCTGAGTCCTAAGGAAGCTGCCATGTACTGTTTCTTTGCCATGGCATCTATCTTTCTGAGTCCTTGTCAGGGGGTGTGAGGCTAAGGAACATTTGCCTTGTCACAGGCTGCAGCCTGCACCACCCCCACGTGGCTGCATTGTTGTGTAAGGAACTCCGTATCAGAGCCTGATAATGCATACCTTTTGTCCATTCTTTTATCAACAGGAGGTATGGTGTGAAGAGCTTTTAAAATATTTACTGTCTGTTTCCAAAAAGATTTATGCAGAGGAATAGACAGTCTCCTAGACACTGGGATATCCATCATTTCTACAGAATCAGGCTCTTCCTGATCATCCACAGCTTCCTCCATAGGGAGCTGGAGGGCTTCAGCCACTTTTTTATAAAACATGAAATGAGAAGGGGACTCAGAAAGCCTAGGGGGAGACACTCCTGAAGGTCTGTCTGGAGAGATGTCCGGTTCAATGGGCACATCCAAACTTTCAAAACCACATTCACTCTCCTCAAACTCCTCTTCCCCCTCCTCTGGTTCATAAAAATTCCTCTAAATACTCTTGAACCGGAGGAACCAACCGAACCGAGCGCTTACCTGATGATGCCGGTTCGGTCGGAACCGGGGAGAGTGACTGAACAATTTTTACTGCTTTAGCTATTTCTTCAGCGGTTGGAGAGGGAAGTTTTGACTCCACACCAGCTGATTTTCTAGATTTCTTTGATGGAACTGACTCCTCAGAGTCGGCTCTCCTTTTGCCCGAGGAAGTATCGCCCTGGTCAGAGGGCACTCCCTCCGGTTCGGTTTCAACCGAACCGGGCAGGCCATCCGGGTCAGCGGACTTTTTGGCCTCCCGTTCCCTGAGTCTACCAACTCTCTTATCCAGGGTAGCTGCAGGAAAACCCTTGCAAATCTGGCAGTCTGAATTGAGGTGGTCAAACCCCAGACAATAAACACATGTGGTGTGGGGGTCAGCCTTGGCAAAGGCTTCCCCATATACAACACAGTGTTGAAACCCAGTGGGCCCAGTTTTTCTTTTGGGTTTCTCAGACATAGTGCCAGCCTAACCAAAAACTTGCCCGTTTACGGCAACCTGCAAACAAGACTCCCTTATCGGTTCCCAACGTGTCATGGAGTCGATGGAAAAACCATAATTAAATCCGTTTTTAGAACCGATAAGAACCGGAACCGCACTTCTAAAAGACTGTAATGTAATAGAGTAACCTGATGGTTCAAACCGAACCGATGAAAATGTTTACAAGTTCCACACAGAAATAAAATGTAAAACCTATCTAGTACTTACAATACCACAGATAGAGCTTGAACTGACCGGTTGCGGTTTAATTTCGGTTAAAAAACCGAAAACTTTTATACTTTAACCAACAAAATGAACTGAGCAGAAGGAGGAATCTCCAGAGCGACTGTTCAGTGAGGCGGAGTAAAGAATCTGACAGTTTAAGTTTGAAGAACAACAGATAGAATTTTCAACCGAGCTCGAGCTCTAAGTTCCATGCCTGGCATGGACTTTAACTCTTTCACCTCCAGAGCAGTTCTAAGGTTGGGACAAACTGCATATGTCATAATATAGCAAGACTTCATGTTGTTTGAACATCTGCCTTGATGCTAGGAGGTCATCATGTCCTACATTGGCGCCATCTTATGGCTAGATCTCGGTGCAGCATTTCTAAAAACTGGGAAGTGAGTTTACAATGTTTAAACATGACAAAATCACTAACAATGCCACTAATGAAGGTAAAACCCGCTATGCACTAAAATGTCTTATGATTATCTAACTCGCTACGATCTAGTTTTCTATGACAGCAATATGCAAAAAAGGGGTTAGGTATCATTGAACCAAGAGTGCAAGGTTCCAAATGGCCTCTCACACACGCACACTGCAAAGGCTGAAAACAGAAGACACAGACATGTGTTTCTTCATAAACAGTGCTTTTGTGCTGAAGCTCTTTAGAAACATAGACTTTGATGGCAGATAAGGACTGCTTGGCCCATATAGTCTGCCCATTTCCCTACCTAGAGGATAGGCCGCAGATCCTAGTTAACCAACAGCCTATTTCTTCCTAACCCCCACACGAATTGCCTTATGCCTGTCCCATGCATTCTTGAATTCTCCCAGTTTTAGACCCCACAACCTCCTCAGGAAGGCTGTTCCATGCATCCACTACCCTCCCTGTGAAATAATACTTCCTCACATTGCCCCTGAAACACCCTCCTTCTATCTTTAAATTGTGTCCCCTTGTTCTGGCAAGTCTCTTTTCTGAAAGATGCTACCCTCTTGGACTTTGTTGATTCCACTGAGGTACTTAAAAGTTTCTATCATGTCCCCCTCTCCTTCTTTCCTCAAGGGTATACATATTAAGCTCCTTTAGTCTCTCCTCATACGGCTTCTCTTGCAGACCCTGCACCATTTTAGTTGCCCTCCTCTGGACTACCTCTATCCCGTCTATGTCCTTGCGGAGATGGGGTCTCCAGAACTGGACATAGTACTCCAGATAGGGTCTCACCAACTGTCTGTACAGAAGGATAACAACTTCTTGTTTTCTGCTGCTGAGGCCTCTCCCTATACATCCCAGTATACCCCCAGCCCTTCCTACTGCCTTTTCACATTGCTTGCTAACCTTAAGGTCATCTGATATGATTACCCCCAGGTCCCTTTCCTTTTTTGTTGCTGTTACTACCTCCCCACCCATTGTGTATTCTTCCCCTGGGTTCTTGCTTCCCAGGTGCATTATTGCCCTTCTTTGCATTGAATCCTAGCTGCCATCACCTAACGATTCCTCCAACCTTGAAGTCCTTTTCATCCTTTCCACGCTCCTTGTGTATCAACCCTGTTACAGATCTTTGTGTCATCTGCAAAAGGCATACTTTTCCTTCCAGTCCCTCTGCAATGTCACTGATGAAGACATTAAAAAGGACTGGACCCAATACTGAACCCTGCGGTACCCCACTAGTAACCCCTCTTTCTTCAGAGTGGACTCCATTTACAATTACCTTCTGTGTCCTGTTGTACAGCCAGTGTTTTACCCAAGCTACCACCCTGGGACCCACTCCCAGGCTGGTTAATTTGACTATTAATCTTTTGTGTGGGACTGTGTCAAATGCCTTGCTAAAGTCTAAGTAGGCCACGTCCACAGCCCCTCCTGGTCTACTACTTTGGTCACCCAGTCAAAGAAATCTATTAGATTCGTCTGACATGGCCTTCCCGCTGTGAACCCATGCTGCCTTGGGTCCTGTGCTCCACTGGCCTCTAGGTACTCAACTGTTCTTTCCTTCAGAAGTGACTCCATCACTTTCCCTACCACAGAGGTCAGACTGACAGGTCTGTAGTTTCCTGCCTCTGTCTTGGTCCCACTTTTGTGAAGGGGCATCACATCCATCTTCCTCCACTCCTCGGCTACCACACCATCCTCCCATGATTTATTAAAAAGAGTAGCCAGTGGTTTCACTAGTTCCTTCCTTAATTCTTTTAGAATTCTGGGGTGAATTCCATCAGGACCCATTGCTTTGTCCACCCTCAGTTTTAGGAGTTCTTGCAGAACCCTTTCTTCTGTGAAAGGACTGGGATCGACCCCCCTATCAAGAGTGCTTCTGTTAATTGGATTAGGCACTTCTCTTTTGTGAGTACTGAGCAGAAATATTCGTTCAGTATCCCTGCTTTTTCACTGTCCCCCTCTGCCCACCCACCGTTCATTCTATTCAGCCTCACTATCCCTCCCTTTGTCTTTCTACGCTCGCTGATGTACCTATAAAAGATTTTATCCCCCTTCTTAACTGAGTTGGCTATCTTTTCCTCAGTTTGGGCCTTTGCTATTCTGACTTCCCTCCCTGCTTCCTTCTGCCTTAATTGGTACAGCTCTCTGTCCTGCTCCTTCTGTGTTTCCTTATACTTCTGGAATGCTATCTTTTCTTCCTGACTTTCACAGCCACCTCTTTTGAGAACCATAGTGATTTTTCTTTCGTTTTGATTTGTTTATTTGCTTCACACAAAGGCTTGTTGCCTCTGTGATGGCAGTTTTGATGATTCCCCATTGTTGCTCCACACTTCCTTCTAGCCTGTTTGCTAGTGCTTTTCTGAGGCATTCTCCCATCTTGCCAAAGTCAGCCCTCTTAAAGTCCAGTACCCTCACTTTTGTATGGCTTGACTCTGTAGCTGAGTTTAACGTGAACCACACTGTTTGATGGTCACTTGTCCCCAGATGGCAACCCACTTCTAGATCTGAGATCCTCTCACTGCCCCCGTTTGAGAGTATGAGGTCCAAGATTGCTCCCTCACGAGTGGGTTCCGAAACTAGCTGTCTAATGCCTGCCACCTGTAGGGCATCAAGAATGGCCCTGCTCTTGGATGTGGCTGCAGCAAATGTGCTCCAGTTAACATCTGGCATATTCAGGTCTCCCATCAACAGTATCTCCCCTTTCTCTGCCATTCTAAGAATGCCTTCTATCATATCCTTGTCCATTCCCTTCCCTGACATGGGGGTCTGTACACAACCCTGTCTAGGGATTGTGGTGCCCTTTTCAGTCTCACAGGTGACCCACAGTTCCTCCTCTCCTCCCGTTTACTCTTTTGTTCAGTTGCTTTTATCCCTTCCTTTACATAGGCGCAACTCCTCCCCTCTTCTCCCTGCCTCTCTCTCCTGTAGGTTATATGTACCCTGGTATGTTAACATCTCAGTCATGGTTCTCTGTGTACCATGTTTCTGTGACTGCTACGATATCCAGGCATCCCTCTTCCATCAAGGCCACCAGCTCAGGAGCTTGTTGCCCAGACTACGAGCATTGGTACTCATTCCCTCCATTTCCTGATGGCCTTACTCCCTTTGCCCCATCTCTGTCCTTCTTGCCTTTGTCACTTTCTTCATTTACCCTGCCCTTCTCCCTATCGACACCTATATGTTGGTGTTTGCCTTCACTACCATGATTATTTTGGGGGAGTTGGATTTCCTGCTCCTTTCCAGTGCCTCCCCTTGGCTAGTTTAAAGCTTGCCAATGAAGCATTTAAACCTATCACCTAGGATCCTGGTTCCCTCCCGGACAGATGCAGCCCATCATGCCAGTATAGGCTTGCATCACTCCAGGTGGACCCCAGTCCCCAATGAAGCCAAATCCCTGAGCTCCACACAGTTTTCAACCACTAATTGAATCCCATAGTGCGGAACACCCTAGCCTCTCCTATGCCACAGATGGGCAGCACCTCCGAGAAGGTTACCGTGCGTGCTACTTGACTAAGGCCCCTCCCCAATTCCACAAACTCTTCCTGCACTTCTCTAATCCCTTTCTTAGCCAGGTCATTTGTCCCTAGGTGGACAATGACATCCAGCTCCCTCCCCTGTGCAGCTGCTCTAGCAATCCTGAGGATTCGCTCCCTGTCCCTCCAAGCCATGGTGCCAGTCAGGCACCTTACCTCCCTCTCCCCTTCCTCCCTCAGTTCTACCTTCCTAACAATGGAGTCCCCCACCAGGAGTTGTTTCCTTCCCCTGCAGGGTCCCCTGCCACCCTCCTGTGGGTCTCCTTTGTGGAGGTTCCCAGCATCCTCCTTGGTCTCCACTGCAGGTGCCTCCATAGAGGAACCACACTTTGCCAGAATGGCATAGGGTGTGGAGGTACAGCTCAGAGGATGGCCTCTATTCCCACCCTCACCCTCCCTGAGCCCACTGTGGTCCAACCATTCCTCTTTCTTGGCAACCTCTGAGGAAACAGCAGTGGCACTGGTGGTCCCTGGATGGAAGAGGAGGTCCCACAAATCCTGGCCAACTCAGCCTGGAGATGAGCAACCTCCTCCCTCAGCCCAGAGAGGTGCCTGCAGATGGGACAACACCGCGTCCTCCAGAACGACTCCCGGAAGACTGCTGCTCCACATCCACTGCACTGCACCACTCCAATCATGTCTTATTTCTGGCCCTTAACTGTTTGCAATCCTTACTCTTTGACTTTTAGATGATCATATTACCACTATTTGTGCTGCTTGTGTAAAACAGCTTCTCCATACACACAGAAAAAATTGTTATCAGATCACCCCATACAAACGCACACACTAAAGTGACAGGTTTCTTTCTGTATTTGAAACTGGGAAGGGGGCTATGACTAGGTTGCTGCTGAGTCAGATACCCCGCCCTCCCTTACAGGCTGCTCTTTAAAAAAAATTGTAAACCTTACTGATTCCACCTATCTACCAAGTACCCTCCAGCCACATCCCCTACCATAACGCAACTGAAAGTTCCGTTTAACTTTCAAATGCGATGCCTGCACTGCTACCACCAGCCTGCATCAGAAGGAAAAAAAAATTGTAAGCAGCATGCCAAGGTTTTTTTTTTTTCCTGACATGAGCAGGTGCTGTCAGTGTAAATATCATGCGTAAATGTTAAACTGAATTTTCAATTTTGTCACAGTTCGAGATGTGGAAGGAGGATTCTTAGCAGCTGGATAGAGTGGGTATGGTTTAAATTAAACAGAAGTTTGTAAAAAGACTCAGAGGGAAGTATATGGGGAGGGTGTTGTAATATTCACATGGCAGAATGAAGCGGTAGCCTGAACAGCACACTTTAAAAAACATACACATGGTTAGTGGAGTAAGGGTACAGTACTTTGACAGCTGGCTGGAGTAGTGAAAATAGCATCCCATCAGCAATTTCTTAAGTTATTGCTTTGTGTAAGGCTGGAAGTGTCAGTAATTTTCTCCACCTTCAGATGTTTGGATTGAAGGGAGACAGGACCACAAGGGACATAGACTGAAACTAATGGGCGGGGGTTGGTCAGGAGGAGCTGAAGAAGCATTACCTCACAGAAATGGTGTTGTCGGCTTGGAATGTGCTGCCTGAGGAGGTGATCTCACTGGATTCTGTGGGAAGTTTTAAGAAGGGATGGGATAGTTCATTGGCAAGGTACAAGTAGGGAGAGAATTTACCAGGGTGGTGAACTCAGGGAGGGAACATCTGGCGGGAAGGATGGAAAGGGGAAGGGGCGCAGCAGCAGTGGTCTGAACTGTGAGCTGTGTTTTCGAGCAGACGAGACAGACCTTGAGGCCTAATTCTGTTGGCATTATCATATATTCGTACCCTGTTTGTATTCGCTGCTTAGAATGCTGGCCAATCAGAAAACAAGGTGAGATGATGATGTCATAACAGTAATTTTATAGACAGTAAAATCACAGTTGTGAGTTTGTTAATAAACAACATGTATGTAGCTCTGGCTTTGCTTTAAAAAATTTTTACTTAAATTTTATTGACTTTTATATTACACATGGACCCTGTCCTAATCAGTTATACTACACGTGGCACCTATCATAATTAGAAGGCAGAGCAACAGTTTACCCTTGAGGATTTGTTTTTTTGTAACTGAAGTAAAATTTTATTCTTGTAGAGTTTTTTTTTTTTTCAAAAGAAACATAGAAACACAGAAGTTGACAGCAGAAGGAGATCAGTAGGTCCATCTAGTCTGTCCATTTATTTTAGACCTATTTTGACACTCTAGTTGCCATTTGTAGTCAGGGCTCCCTTATGACTATGATCCCATGCATTCTTAAATCCCCCCCAAGAGTTGACCCCCACTACCTCTTGGGGCAGGCTGTTCCAGGCGTCAACCACGCTTTCTATGAAGAAAAACTTCCTGGTGTTGGTAAAGAACCTCCCTCCTTGCAGCCTGAGGTCATGTCCCCTGGTCCTGGAGCCCTTCTTGAAGTGAAAACATTCCTGTGCCTGTACCTTGTTAATGCTTTATGTACCTGAATGTTTCAATCATGTCCCCGCTCTCTCTTCTCTGCTCCAGGGAGTACATATTAAGTTTCCTAAGTCTTTCCTCATAGGACATGTACTGCAGACCCTGAATCATTTTTGCCACCTTTCTCTGTACTGTTTCCACCCGATCAACGTCCTCTTCCTGAGGTGAGGCTCCAGAACTGGACTCCATATTCCAGGTGAGGCCTGACCAGCGATCTATACAGTGGTAGTACCACCTCTCTCCTCCTGCTCATGATTCCCCTCCCAATGCAGTCCAGCATTCTGTTGTCCTTCAATGTTGCCTTCTCACACTGCTTACTAACCTTCAAGTCATCCGAGATTATGATTCCCAGATCTCATTCCTAGTTTGAGGCCGCCAGTCTTTCACTTCCTAGGTAATACTCCTTTCTTGGATTTTTCTTTCCAATGTGCATGACTTTGCACTTTTTGGTGTTACATCTCAGCTGCCACACTCCAGACCATTCTTCTAGTTTCTTGAGGTCAGCTTCCATCTTGCTCACTCCTTCTGAGGTGTCCACCCTGTTACACATCTTGTTGTCATCTGCGAACAGACACACACCTTCCCTACCTGTCCGTCAATGATGTCTGCTATAAAAACATTGAAAAGCAGAGGCCCCAACACTGAGCCCTGGGGCACCATGCTGGTCACCCCACCTTCCGTCGACTGCATTCTATTAACCTGTACCCTCTGTGTTCTGCCTTGTAATCAGTTTTGTACCCAACTGACGGCTTCTGGACCAGCCCATATGTGGTCAAGCTTCTTTACCAGCCTTCTGTGTGGAACCGAGTCGAAGGCCTTACTAAAGTCTAGGTAGACCACATCTACTGCCCCACCGTCGTCCACTATTTTTGTAGCGTAGTCAAAAAATTCAAGCAGATTTGTCTGGCATGACCCACCTGCTGTGAAACTGTGCTGCTTAGGGTCTTGTTGGCTGCTAGTTTCGAGAAATGCTATGATCCTTTGTTTGAGTAGTGTCTCTGTTGGTTTCCCTACTACAGAAGTGAGGCTCACTGATCTGTAATTACTAACCTCTTCACAACTGCCTGATTTGCGAAGTGGAATCACTATTGCCTTTTTCCAGTCTTCGGGTACCACACCGCTCTTCAAGGATTTCGTGAATAGACGTGCCAGAGGGGCTGCTAATTCTGCCCCCAGTTCCTAAGGATTCTTGGGTGCATCTCATCTGGCCGCATGGTTTTGTCTGCTTTTAGTTTATTTAGTGCCTCCCATACTTCAGCTTCTGTAAAGGGACTCGTGTCTACCCCTGGTTCTGGGGTGTTGTGTTTTTTCAGGGCTGGGCCATCCCCTGCGTCCTCTTCGGTAAGCACCAAGCAGAAATATTTGTTGAGGATTTCAGCTTTCTCTGGGTCATGTTTGCTGCATTTCCCTTCTTCAGTAGCAATCTTTACTATCCCCCCCTTTTGCCTTCCTACATTCCCTAATGTATCTAAAAAATGATTTGTCTCCTCTCTTTCCCTTCTGCTATCCTTTCCTCCGTCTGGGCTTTTGCCTTTCTAATTTATTTGTTAGACTCTCTCATTTTTTTCTTGTATGACTCCACTCTTTCTCAGTTCTGGTTTCCTAGTATATGCTGTACGCCTTCTTTTTTTCTTTGACTGTGGCAGCCACTTCCTTGGAACACCAGATAGGATGAAAAAATTACTCACCTTAGTAATGTTGTTTCTTCTAATGGAGTCTTGCTATATTATAGACATTAGCAGTTTGTTCCAGCTCTAGAACTGCCCCGGAGTGAAATGGTTAAAACCATTCCAAAATAGAATTTTGGCACGAGAGCAGCTCTATCTGTGTCATTTCAAACTTGAACTGTCAGATCTTTACGAGCCAAACTCACTAAGGTCTGTGTGGAAGCTGTAACCTACACCAGCCAAATGGCTACCTAAATAATAACAACCATTGATGGTCCCAACACCCAAGACTCAAGTCAGGGGACCAGAAATACTAACACCATTCTAATAATATGAAAATGGAACATAAGTATAATAAAACACACACACACACACCCCCAAAGTCCCAAAGGGGACAAAAAGCTAACAGGACATAAGTAGTGCCCACACTAAGTTGCCCGCACCCCACCAAGTAGAGGTTCTGAGAGGGGCAGGTTGGGGGGGGAGGTCTATAATATAGCAAGACTCCATTAGAAGAAACAACATTACTAAGGTGAATCATTTTTTCTTCAAACAACATGAAGTCTTGCTATATTATAGACATTAGCAGAATACACAGCAGTACCTCCATGGAGGAGGGGCAGAACCTACTTAGGGAACAGGCTCTGAAGAGCAGCTGTGCCAAAGCGAGCATCTCTCCTGGCCTGGACATCCAGGGAGTAATGCTTGGTTAAAGTGTGTACCGTTTTCCAAGTAGCAGCCTGGCAAATCTCTAATAAAGGGATATCTCTGGCAGCAGCTAGAGGCGCAGCTGTACCCCTGGTAGAATGAGCCCTCAAACCAGGGGGGGGGGCTCTGACCACTTTCTGATAACAAAATTGGATACAAGAGACAATCCACCTGGCTATTGATCTCTTAGTGGCAGATTTGCCTTTCCCAACTTCACCATAGGTAAGGAAAAGTTGGAGGGATTCGAACCTGTGACCTTTGGTATGCTCTATATAATAATTAAGAGCTCTCTTAACATCCAGGCTGTGCAACCTCCTCTCACCCGAAGAGGAGTGATCAGTGAAAAATACTGGAAGGGAGATAGATTGATTAAGATGGAAATCTGAAACCACCTTAGGCAAAAACTTCCTATTAGACCTAAGGACTACCTTATCCCTGTGGAAAGAAATAAAGTCAGTCTCCACTGACAAGGCTTGCAATTCACTTATCGTCTGGCAGAAGTGATAGCCACTAGAAAACAGTTTTCCAAGTTAGGTACTTAAGCTCTGCAGAAGACAGAGGTTCAAAAGGGGTTGCATTAACTGGGCAATGCAAACATTAAGGTCCCAAGCAGGGCCAGTTCCGAAAAGGAGGATTAGTATGGAGTAATCCCTAAAAAACTTGAAAACACAGGATGAGAGGAAAGAGGATGACTTTCCTGCTGACACAAAAGCAGACACAGCTGCCAAATGAACTCTCAGGGTAGCTGGACTGAGACCCAAGGAATTAAGATGTACCATGTAATCTAACAAAATGGGCAATTCAGCAGATTCTGGGGAAATATTTTTCCCAGCACACCAAATGAAAACCTTTTCCATTTAGAACTATAAGTAGCCCTAGTGGAAGGCTTTCTGGAAGCCTTTAGGATCTCAAGAACACCCTGAGAGGTGTAAATCAGCAACTCTAACTCCTCAAGAGCCAGGCCTTGAGGTTGAGGATTTGAGGTCCGGATACCAAACCCTTCCCTGGGCACAAGTCAGCGGATTGTGATTCCTGGGAGGCACAGGGAAGATGGACTGTTAGAGACAGAAGGAGTGGGTACCAGGGCTGCCTGGCCAATCCAGGGCAATCAGAATCACCCTGCAAGGCTGAGATCTGATTTTGACTAGTACTTTGAATAGGAGAGGAAAGGGGGGGGAGCATAGAGGAACTTCCCCTCCCAATCCAGAAGAAGAGCATCCAGGGGAACTGAGCCCAGCACTGGAGGCCCGCAACAGAACAGAGGAAGTTTGTGATTGTCTGGGGCTGCAAAAAGATCTATCTGAGGGATGCCCCACCTGGCAAAAACTATCCCCAGCACTTGAGGATCCAGGGACCATTCGTGATGGCCCTGGGAAATCCTGCTGAGGGCATCCGCTAGGACATTGTCCTTCCCTGGAAGATGAACTGCTATGAGGGAAGTGTTCAGGGAATAGGCCAGAGACCACAACTTCATTGCCTCGGTGCACAAGGCCGAAGACCGAGTGCCCACTGTTTGTTGATGTACCACATTGTTGTGGTGTTGTCTGTTCTGACTTGTATCACCTTGTCGTGGACAGATGCAGAAAAAGCTTGAAGAGCTAAAAAGACAGCTCTGAGTTCCAGCAAATTGATGTGGAGCAGAGATTCCTGGGGGGACCAAACTCCCTGAGTGGAAAGGTCGCCCATATGGGCTCCCAACCCAGAAGGGAAGCATCTGTACTGAGAGTCAAGTCGTGAGAAGGGAAATGAAGGGGACCCCGCTCTTAAATGCTCTGATCCTGCCACCACTGGAGAGCAAGGATCAAGGTTAGTCACTGGGACCAACTTGGAAAGGGGTCTCTTCTCTGAGACCAAAAGGTTCTCAAGTGAAACTGAATGTCTCTCATCTGAAATCTGGCTCCCTGCACAACAGCTGTGGATGCAGCCATGTGCCCCAGGAGCTGCAGAAAGTGTCTTGCTTGTCGAGACCTGCAGAGTGAAGGAAGAGGCCAGAGCCACTAAATTCCTTACCCTTTCTGGGAAGAAAGGCTCTGGCTAGCTTTGTGTCAATTCTGCCCCTATAAAGGTGAGTACCTGGACTGGTTCCAGAACCGACTTTGGTAGGTTTAGCAGAAACCCAGGGAGGTGAGAAGCTGCTGGGTGACCTGCAGGTGAGATTTTACCTGTTCTAGGGACTGGCCTACAATGAGCCAGTCGTCTAGAGTAGGAAAACAGCAATCCTCTGCCTCTAAGTGGGCCACTGCCACTGCTAGACACTGTGAATACCCTTGGAGCACAGGTAAGGCCGAAGGGCATTGCTCTGAACTGGTAATGACCTGAGGGCAGTTCAATCTGAGGTACTTTCGATGGGATCTTCTGATTAGGACATGGAAATAGGCATCCTTGAGGTCCAGGAGGCTAGCCAGTCCCTGGCCTTAGGGAAAAGGTAAAATCATTGCCAGAGTTACCATTTTGAACTTTGGTTTCAAAAGATGCTTGTTCAGATATCTGAGATCTAAAATGGGCCGCCATTCTCCTGTCTTTTTTGGGGTAAGGAAGTATCTGGAATACAGACCCCTGCCCTGATGCAGGGGAGGAACCCTTTCTACTGCTCTGAGAGCTAACAGGGATGAGACCTCTGTTTCCAGAGCGAGGGTCTCTGAAGCACTTGCAGGTAGAAAAAGTCTGCTTCTCAACTTGGGAAACTTTTGAAGCTGAGAACCAGACCCTGGCTTACTACTTCCAGAACCCACTTGTCTGAGGTTAAAGAAGCCCAATTCTGACTGAAGTAAGCCAGCCTGCCCCCCACTGGTACAGGAGAATCGGCCCTGGGCACCCATCAGGGTGCCTGTTTATAGGAGCTTTAGGCTGGGGGTGGAGCAGGTCTGCCCACCCTCGTCTGCCTGCCTCTGAAGAAGCCCCTCTGAGCATAGGCAGAGGAGGCCGAGTCTGGTAGAAAGGCCTGTGAAAGGCCTACCCCTACCGGGGCATGCCTTTGAGGAGTGGCTTGCCGCTCTAGCCTGGGCACTCTTGTAAGTAGTCCTATATTCATCCATCTTCTTCATGTAATTCTCTGTCTGCTCTCCAAACAGAGAATTTCCCACCACAGGAAAATCCATAGCCTTAGTCTGGGTATCCTGTGACAAACTAGTACACCTGAGCCAGGCCAACCTATGAAAAGCTACAGATGTGGCCATGACCTAGAGGAACATCATTAACATCCACAGCACCATGAAACTGAACCTTAGAGGCTTCAATGCCATCAGCAGCCACCTGTTCTAGTTCACTAGCCAGCTGGCCATGGGCCTGCTTGGCCAACTGCATAACAGTATCCCATCTAGATTTCTGATACCTAGCTACATAAGCCATATAATTTGCTTGCCTGAGTCCCAGAGAGGCTGCCATATACTGTTTTTGCCATGGCATCAATCTTCCTGGAATCCTTGTCAGGAGGATGTGAAGCCAAGGAAATATTAGCTTTCACAGGCAGCAGCCTGAACTACTAACAGGACTGCATTGCTGAGAAGGAATTCTGTATCAGGGCCTGACAATGTATACCTTCTGTCCATCTTTTTATCTACAGGAGGCACAGAATTAGGAGCTTTAAAAATTTTAATTGTTTGTTTCCTAAAAGACTTATGTAAAGGAACAGACAATCTCCTAGACTCTGGAATATCCATCATTTCTACAAAATCGGCTCCTCTTGCTCATCCACAGCCTCTTCTAAAAGGAAGCTGGAGGGTTTCAGCAACTTTTTTATAAAACATAAAATGAGATGGGGACTCAGACAGCTAGGGGGAGATTCTAAAGGTCTGTCTGGGGAGATGTCCGGTTCAATGGGCACACCCAGACCTTCCCAACCACATTCATACTGTTCATAATCCTCCTCCCCTTCCCCCTCCTCTGGTTCATAAAATTCCTCAATATCATAATCCTGAACCACTGGGACCGGACGAACCGACCTTTTACCAGATAGTGGTGGTTCGGACGGACCCTGAGACAGTGACTGGACAATTTGTATGGCTTTTGCTATCTCTGCAGCAGTTGGAGAAGGAATTTTGGACTCCAGACCTGCTGATTCTCTTGTTTTCTTTACTGGAATTGGTTCCTCAGAACCAGCTTTTCTTTGGCCCGAGGAAGTCTGGCCCTTGTCAGAGGGCACTCTCTCTAGTTCGGTTGGCACCGAACCGGGCTGGCCATCCGGGTCAGCGGACTTTTTGGCCTCTCGTTCCCTGAGCCTGCCCAATCTTTTTTCCAGGGTGGCTGCAGGGAAATTCTTACATACCTGGCAGTCTGACTGGAGGTGGTCAAACCCCAGACAATAAACACGTGGTGTGTGGGTCAGCCTTGGCAAAGACTTCCCCACAAACATCACAGTGTTGAAACCCAGTGGGCCGATTGTTCTTTTGGGTTTCTCAGACATAATGCCAGCCTAACCAAAAACTTGCCCTTTTAACGGCAGTGCCAGGCAAGACACCCTTATCGGTTCCTAACCGTGTCACGGGTATTGGAAAAAACCGTAATAAATCCATTTTTTTTAGAACCGATAAGAACCGGGAACTGCACTCTAAAATAGTAACTTTTAGTTTTAAATGAGTTTTAAACCCACTGATCGGTTCAAAACCGAACTGATAACTTACAAGTTCCACACAGACAAAACCTTCATTTACTTACGGTTACCACAGATAGAGCTTGAACCGAACGGTTTTGCGGTTAAAATAAAACTATTCTCGGTTAAATCCAACGAGAAAACACTTTAAAACCGAGAAATGAACCGAGCAGAAGGAGAAATCTCCGGGCGACTGTTCACTGAGACGGAGTAAAGAATCTGACAGTTCAAGTTTGAAATGACACAGATAGAGCTGCTCTCGTGCCAAAATTCTATTTTGGAATGGTTTTAACCATTTCACTCCGGGGCAGTTCTAGAGCTGGAACAAACTGCTAATGTCTATAATATAGCAAGACTTCATGTTGTTTGAATTTTTTTTCTTTTTGCTTTGCCAAATCATCTGGCACATTGATCTGCGGCAGTCTTTATTACTCTCTTGAGTCTCCCTCAGATAACCTCCACCTCCTCAACCTCTATTTCCATTAACTGGCTACTTATGTTGTTCCTCATTTTTTGGAAGTCAGCCTTTCTGAAATCTAGCACCTTTACCTTTGAGTGGTGGGTGTCTTATGTTTACCTTAAAGCTTACCATGCGATGGTTGCTGTTGCCCATATGGCATCACACTTCGATGTCCTTGATCCTTTCCGAGTTTGTGAGGACAAGATCGAGAATGGCATCACCCCTTGTTGGGGTTTTAACAAGCTGGCACAGTCCCTCGCCTTGTACAGACAATAAGAAGTCCCTACTTCTTCTTGTTGCTGCCGTTAGTGTGCTCCAGTTAATATCTGGTAGGCTGAAGTCCCCCACCAGTATTACTTCACCTTTATCAGACATTTTGTGGATTTCCTCTATTAGGTCTTTGTTTCCTTTATCTCCTTGATTTGGGGGCCTGTACACAATGCCGATTCTGAAGGGTTTTCCCTTGCCCGTGTCTACTGTTAGGCACAGTGACTCGAAGTCCCCAGGTTACCCTTTTACTTCTGTGGCTTTTATTTCCTCCTGAATGTGAATGGCTACACCCCCATCTCTTTTTTTTTTTTTTGCCCTACCTATCTTTCCTGAACAGACTGTATCCAGGAATGGCCGTATCCCACCTGTGGTTTTTCGTGAACCACATTTCTGTTACAGCCACCCAGTCCGATCTTTGTGTTTCCAAGATGGCTGTGAATTTGGGAAGTTTACTAGTTAGGCTCCTAGTATTTGCAACCATTGCCTTCCAGGAATCTACATCCTCTTTAGTGTGAGGTAGTACCCTCTTCCTGGACTGCTCCACTTTGCTGTTTCCGGCCAAGAGATTATGGAGATTGCTGGTTCAGGTGGATGTTGGCTCTGATCTATTTTCTGAGGATGTATGCATGCATTTGGCATTTTGGGGAGTGATGACCAGCCCACCGATGGTAGGGGTGTGAGCTGCGTCATACTCCCCTTTATTTAAATTACCTGTATAGACATCACATTTTTGTCCAAGTGCTTGCACACCTTCTCTGTTTAGGTGAAATCCGTTGTATTTAAAAAAGCTCTTTCCCAAAAGTTGTGCCAGTTCCCTATGTAGTGGTCCTTAAAAGCATCATCTTACTCTGTCACCAGGTATCTGATCTCATATACTGTATGTCTAGATCACTTAAATATTTTAGGATAGGGGGCGTGGCTTGGCTCCTGGCATGATGGCCACCTGATGTGAGCGCTCCGTATCTCGGGGTCAATTTTAGAGAGATAGCTCCGTGCTCCAACTCGCATTATAATAATCAGCAGCTCAGAAGGTATTCGGAAGGGTTTGGCTATCAGGATATTTGGCTATATTGAGAAACTTTGGCCCGCACGTCTGATAGTGGCGACAGGACTAGGACATCTGATCATGTCGAAATGAAGCAGCCCGGGGAAGGCCGCAGACCCCAGTACGCAACAGACCCAGGAGATGTTCGCCACACTATTGAAACAAATGGCCGAGGTGACACTGGCAGCGAACAATACGATAGCAGCAATTAATAGGCTTGAATCCACTCGACACAACAGAGCAAAAACCAAAAGAAAACACCGATGCACTGGAAGATCTCTCTGCTATAATGAGGGCTCAAGAGGTCAATCCAGGCACTGCAGGTAAAAGTTGACGATTTAGAAAATCGAAGTCAGCGTAACAACCTGCAACTGTTAGGGTTTCGGAAAGGTGTACAGCAAGGTAATCCAGTTGAATTCTTATATGATACCCTCCCTGATCTACTAAAGCACAATCTCCCTCCCGGTATCACGATCGAGCAAGCGCATAGAACTCTCGCTTCTAAACCGAAACCCGGTGACAGGCCGAATATTAAATTTTGCTGATAAGGAGTGGGCTACATCTCGAGCTCGGGAGCTTTACTGGTGAGAGCATAAAATTATGATTTTCAGGACTATTCCCGGGACCTGGCAGCTCGCCGGAAAGAATACTCTGAGGCCAGGCGCATAATGCATGAAAAAGGCATCAAATTCACACTTCGTTACCCTGCGATCATGCGGATAGAAGAGAATGGTGCATTTCTCTCGTTTACCACCCCGAGCAGTTTGTCTGAATATCTAAAAAACATAATGGACTGGGAATGTTAGTAAGGATAATGCGATAACGGATCCTACTTTACCAGTGAAGTGCCACAGTAATACTGTATCGCTAGATGGCGCTTTTATATCTACACTTCGTCCAAATAGGTTCCAGTTTCAGGGCCAGAGTACTCCACTCCCTGCAAGAACACGGAAACGGCAACAAGACGAGAATTACCCCAAGAGAATCCACCCTATCAATCGTGCAGGGAACGTTTCTGAAACATCGCTTAACCCGATGGCAACTCCGGAGGATTTCGACTCCCAATTCCTTTCCCCCAACAGATATGCACCACTTGCCTCCGTCTCTCAGGATGAATTTCCAGACTACCCTGAAGAGGAAATGCTGCAGGAGGTTTCAAAGGCTGAACCCCCCCATTTGTGGTCTTATTTCAGCTGTGCCCATACTTAAGGATTCTACTCAGGAACTGCTTATACACAGTCTTGTGGGGAACAGCTCAGATCAATATGCTCGCCAGCCTGTATCCAGTACCGAAAGTTTGCCTCCCCTGGATGCACAGGACCATTATTAGATAAGTGCTTATGTTGTACTGTATGTTAGGGGGTGATTATGTGAATTGGGCGGGAGAAACCATAGGTATGTGTAATCCCTTTTGCAAGGTTATCCTTCTGGTCTAACCGGTCCTCCCATGTTTTTACGGCACCAGCAGGTATTATACAGAGCTGGTCTAAACTCTGATGGATCTGGTAAGGCCCTTAATAGTAATATGGATCAAGTCTCCATAGTAATAAATATTTGGACTCTCTGGCCCTACGAAGGGCTTGTGGAAGGGGAAAATTCCGATATCTAGCGAATCTCTAGGGTTGCGCCTAAGTAATGTCAAGAGTTGGAATGGAGAATCCCCCCCCCCACGGGCACCGTTGCTAGTTAAGGGATCAGCATGCTATTTGGTATGCTTATCCGACAGCTGTTAGAGAAACCGGACGCGGGGCTATGTTAATTTACTAGGTCCCCGAGAAATGAGATGCTCTTAGGGGTGATAAAGTCCTCATTAGCACCCAAGACTACTACCCCACTTCAGGTGGAATGATGTGGCCTGAGAGGATCTCGACTCCTCGGCCTGAGACATCGTTTTACTCCAAAGCGCAATTGTGCACATTGCATGTAAATAGTTTCAGTTTGTTAATATTTGTTGTGTTTCAGACTATATCTACAACTTTGCAGAACAGTTGTGAGGTGTTAAGCATTAGTAAACTCTGTCTTATGCGTGTATGGTTACAGATTGGATCTGGGGAGAGGTTGCGATGGTTGGCCGTTTCTACCCCTCCATATCCCCCTAAAAGATTTTGTTATATTCGTCCTAATGGGTGATATCTTTATAACTTGGAGCGTAAGAGGTTAAATTCCCTTCTAAAAGAAGCAGGTATTCACACATCTTAAAGGCTTAAAACCCAGGTGGCCTTGGTGCAAGAAAGTAAACTTGCTGAGAATAATTGTAAATATTTAATTAGGGACTAGGTAGGTTTGGAGTTGCACTCCTGCGCTTCCACAAAGAAAAGAGGCATAGCAATCCTGCTCCACAAATCACTCCCCTGGGCGGTGGTTAACAGGAAGACAAGACTCCCAGGGACGCTGGGTAATAGCCTTGCTCGACACCCCCGAGGGCCATCTTCTGGTGGTAAACATTTATGCTCCAAATGTGGATGACCCTTCTTTCTTCTTAGATCGAACTCTAAATTAGACAGCATGGTAGAAAAGACACACCCATTATCTTCGGGGGGATTTTAACCTTACACTAGTCCCTGTGTTAGATAGGAGTGATCTAGGCAAAGAAACTCATACCGGGGGGCTCAGGCCGTTCAACATCTAAGCTCTGAGTATCAGCTGGTAGACATATGGCGCTTAGTGCACCCCTCAGTCCGGGACTACCCCTACTATTCTGGGGTCCATGGTACTTACAGTAGATTAGACTACTGGCTTATTTCCCACACTCTCACAGGCTCAGTTATGAACTCAGCTATTCTTCCCATGGTAATCTCGGACCACGCGCCAGTACAGGTGATTATCTCTCGGGGTCCTTCCACTCGAAGGTTCCCCTCCTGGAGACTTGATCCGTTACTCCCATGAGATCCCAATTTTAGAAAATGTGCTGAATCAGAGACCACACATTTTCTTAGGGAGAACCCTGTCGAAGACACGTCTGCCCCAAATACCTGGGAGGCTTACAAAGCTACCATGCGTGGGAAAATTATAGGGTATGCCTCTTACAGGAGGAAAAATAGGGAAAGGGAATTGGCACAATTGGAAGATGACCTGCTCAACGCTGAAAAAACTCTTGAGGCACAATCTCACCCATCCTTTCAGTCTTTGTGGGGTCGACGGGTCCTGGCTATAAGGACTAGGTTAAACGAACTTATCTCCAGGAAGGCTGACTTGGCACTTATCAGATTAAAACATATATACTGGGAGAGTGTGGAAAAAAGTGGGAAAATTTTGGCATATCAATTGCGGAAACAACAAGAGAATAGGCACATAGGGGGGGGTTGAAAGACCCAGTCACAGGAGTAGTGAAAACAAATCCACAGGAAGTGAATGATATAATGACGGCATTTTACTCTCAATTATATAAGTCAACCAGAACCAATCCTCGTATGGATATATCATCATTTCTGGACATGGTGAGACTCCGGAAGTTGTCTCCAGAATAATGTGCAGCTCTGGAGGAACCCCTAACCCATGCAGAGGTTGCGTCATCTCTGTTGGCTTTAAAAAAAGGGAAGGCCCCTGGCAGTGTCGGGTTCCCTGTGGAATTTCTGCAACTATTATCCCCTCTGATTTCTCTCCTGCTCTGTAAGGTCTTTAAAGAGACCAAGGATAAAGGTATACTACCCCCTACACTAAGGGAGGCTATCATTTCAGTTATTCCCAAAAAAGATAAACTTCCTGAAGAGGTGGCTAGTTATCGCCCCATATCCCTAATAAATTCAGACAGCAAGGTCTATGCTAAAGTGCTAGCTGACAGACTGGCACTGGTTCTACCATCTCTGATCCATCCATCACAGGTCGGCTTTGTAAAAGGTAGATATAGCACTGACCATACCAGAACACTTATTAATCTTATTTACATAGCGAATCAGGATACATCAAGGTCGTCAGCTGCTGTAGCCATTGATTTTTGAAAAAGCATTCGATTCCGTGGAGTGGGATTACTTGCAGAAAGCTTTACAACACATGGGGTTTGGACCGAACTTTAGAGCGTCTGTCTCCTCCATTTATACATCTCCCAATGCAAAAGTCCTCACCAATTCGGTTCTATCTGAACCATTTTCTTTACACAGAGGTACACGACAAGGTTGCCTTCTCTCTCCTCTTTTGTTTGCCATTGCTATTGAGCCATTAGCAGCTGCAATCAGACAGAACACGCATATCACTGGTATCGGTAGGGGGCAGGTCCATGTCTCCACCCTACTGTATGCTGATGATCTGCTGGTAACGCTAGGAGACGTTAATGATCCCTTACCCCAAATTCTAGTCATCCTGGACTCCTTTTCATCAATCTCAGGATTAAAGGTAAATCAATCTAAAACCGAAATACTCCCTCTTAATTCGCATTGCAAATCCCACTCGGTGGCACAGTTAGGATTTAAATGGTCACAACATACGATCAAATACTTGGGAATAAAGATTGGGAGTAACCTAGCGAAGTGGTGGGATAATAACCTGTGCCCTCTGCTGTCCAATTGCAAACTCGAAATGGAGCGAATAAATAAGCTTCATTTAACCATGGCAGGTAAGATAGCCGCTTTTAAGATGTCCCTCGCCCCTAGATTTTTTTATGTACTAGCTCACATTCCCTATTTCTCCTGGTCACTGGTTCAGGAAAATTAAAGCGATGATTGGATCCTTCCTATGGGGCTCAGTTAGACCTTGTTTCAGCAGAAATCAACTTCGGGCTCATCCTCTGCAAGGGGGATGGGGTCTCCCATGGATTGAAGGCTACAAGATAGCTTTTCAAGGAGCACAAACATTGAAATGGTTCCACCCCTATAATACTGAATCCCCTCAGTGGCTAAGGCTCGAGCAGACTTATTGTAATAGCCCTACTGCAGTCTCTTTTCTCTGCCCCTCCCCTCGTCAGGAGTATGCATTGCATCCCACTATAGGCTCCTCAATAAGTTACTGGAAGCTTCTACATAAAAAAATAAGACTCCAGATTCTTCCCCTTATATATATGCCCCTATGGAATAACCCCAGCATAACCATCAGTGGCTCCATGGTGGTTTGGCCCTCCTGGCAAGAAAAAGGGATTACATTTCTTAAGGACATAGTGGGACCTAACTCCCCTGCAGTGGATACTTATCAGAATCTGCAATCTAGATGGAACCTGGATAAATCAGATTTCTGGAAATATCTGCAATTGCGTGACAGTCTTAGACCTCTCCTAAGTCAGGGTAAAGCTTTTCCGGCTTGTAACTCACACTTAAAAAGGTGGCTTCACTTGCCCAATAAAGTTGCAGTCACGCTGTATGCTGCAGTGAGGGACTCGCTACCTTCCTACAACATAAAATCTAAGTTAAAATGGGAAAAAGCCTTAAATATACAAATATCAGATGTACAGTGGAAACGGTGCTGGCAGGTTGGGTTAAAAACTCAAAGATACCCGGAGTAGACTTATACATAATAGAATTTTGCACTCTTGGTACAGGACACCTGTTATATTAAAGAAAATGAAAGTCCTTACACATGATACATGCTGGAGGTGTCTCCAGCCTGGTGGTCATCTATTTCATATTCTCTGGCAATGCCCTCAGATACATGATCTATGGGAGAAAGTGCTACACGAGGCCAGTTTGATACTTCAGTGTCAGGTTCCTGTTAACCCTGCTCTTATGCTCTTGGGTCTGTGGTCTGGTGCCCCAACCATCAGTAATTTAGATGGTTAATGCTACTTAGTATGCAGGTCAAGCGGACAATCCTACAAAACTGGCAAAGTACTGTTCTGCCTAGTCTCAAGGAGATTATAACATAACGCTCTCCTCTGTATATGAGATGGATAGGCGGACACACATGTCTATCGGGAAGATGAAACTCTTCTCTCCTTGCTGGGCCCCCTTTATGGCATACTTGTCAGCCAGAGCTGGTATCGGTTAATCTGTCTCCTCATATCCAACTGGCACCACTTATTGTCTGAACTGAATGTTATCTATGGCTAGTACATTATGAATCTATGGATATAAAGGTACAGAGTGTTAGTAACTTGCATTGTTGTATGTATTTGAATGATATAAGTTGTACATAGTTTACCCTCAATGTGGTAATTTCCGCTTTGTGGGTTTAGTATAAGTTACTAACTGGTATGTGTATATTTACCAAGTGTTATATTATGAAGTCCGAGTAATGTTACCTAGCATACCTACTTTACCCATATAGAATGTACATTACTGTTTACTACCAGTAGCTGCGCTCCATAGTAGGAGCAGATATTGTATTATATTACTTTGTTTACTCTGTGGTCTCTCTCCCCCAGAAGCAGGGTAAGAAGCGGCCATAAGGAGGTGTAACTATTATACTCCATGAAGCCTTGTCTTATATGTGGTGATACCTCCCTATGGTTGCGTACAATGGGAAAAGAGAGGTAGGTGCATTTATCTATTTTGTTTATTCGGTATGCTATAGGTCCAGGAAATCCATAGGTATACACAGTATACACCCTAGGGGGTCTCCCCTCTGTATTTTCTTTTTTTTATATATTTTGTCATGTATGTTTGTTGTTTATGGTGGTTGATACCAGTCAACACACTATTACATGGATACCATAAAAGATGCATCTATCCTTCATACGTTATCAGAATATACAACTGTATTTGTAGTCTGAACGGATACTTTGACAAGCCGGTATAACATCAAGGACAAGGTCAGGCAGTTAACACGAAGGTATCCTGTATATACATCTACTGTATTTGTAAACTGTGTTTTTCTTTTTGTTTGAAAACAATAAAACATTCAACTGAGAAATATTTTAGAATGACTGCAAGTAAACAAAAAAATGATTGAAGATATTGACAATCACTGTACTACCAATGAAGTCGGAACTTCAAACAAGAGAAATGACACTGCTGTAGGACGAGAGTCAGACCAAAGCTCTCTGTAAGTTTTCCAAAACTTTCTAGGATTGTGTAGTGAATCAACTTGTTTCTGTTTGAAACAACAGCATGTAGTCTTGGCTGAAATTCTAGTTCAGCCCCATCTCTGAAAATGATACCCTAAAATAAACCAAAAAGGTTCTAAGCAAAACTAGTGTGTGCATGTGACGCACTGGATACAAAGCTACTAGCCTTGGCCCTAGAACTCTCCAATCCCCATAACAAAAATATTCAGTTTCTTCCTGCAATACTTTCAGTTCCTGTGACATAGAAATTTGCACTGGTCACATCTGTCTAATGCCCTGGACAGAACTGTGTCAGACAAACTCAGTTTCTGCTTAGAAAAATATGACACCCAGGGTGCCCAACAGCATGGCTTCAGAAAACACCATAGCACCAACACTGCACTGACAGAATATACCAGCTATAGTCACGAAGCCATTGACAATGTGACATGGTTGGGGCTGTCTATATAAACTTGACAAAGGCCACTGACCTTGTCAACCACAAGCTACTGCTTAGCAAGCTCCATTGCCTCGGTTTATCACAGGACACAGTAGCCTTGTTCCGAAACTCTCTCTCAAACTGCTCACAGTGGGTGAAGATTGAGGGTTCCTTCTCCGAAGGATAGAGGTGTATCTACTGGAGTGCCTCAGGACTCCATATGTGGCCCCTTCATGTCTGGCCTTTTCATCAACCACCTGCAGGATGCCTGAGAATCTACCAATTTACTACTGTATGCTAATGATGCCATAATCTACACCAAGAAATGAAAATTACCGTAATTCTTTATCTTTCTGTGTATCTTCACCATTCATCACTGGTGGGATCTGGCCAGAGGATCAGGACCCCGCAGGAGCATTCATTTTTGTTTTTGTAAAGGGAAGGAGCCGATGTTGAGACAGCGGCACCCTCAAGTCCGACGCACTGCATGGCGCTCACGGGTTGGCCTGTAATTGATGCTGGCTCCTCCTCAGTCCCAGTTTTGCATGCTGGAAAGTAGTTAGGAAGAAGAGAGAGGGCGGGGCAAGGGAGCCCAAGGGATAGGAAAAGGAAAGGATATAAAAACCAAGGAAGGAATAATGCCGGGCAAGGGGACAGAATAGAAGAAGCCTAGGGGTCTGGGACAGGGGGCCCCAACCTCTGGGCAGGCACAGGAGAAATACAGTAAGGGAGACATTGCCCCTCACTCACATGGGTCCAGAGGACTGCCCGATGACCGAAGAATGATACCACTGCTTTTAAGCCATATTTCTTGTCTCCAAGAAGAAAGTGGAGAAGAAACCCTCCAACTTAAGATTATCCAGAGGGATATGGCTGGCTTGAAAAGCCCAGGAATAGAGGTAAGACAGGGCAACAATTTCAAGGAGTCCTCCCCGGAGTCCAAAACGAGTAGCAGGCTAGTGTCTCCCCCTCTTGTCTTGTGAATATCCTGGAGTGGAGACAGGAGCCACCTCCAAAGCAGAGTCCTTCTGTCAAAAATAAACCTCCCAAGAGGTTTTAGAGACGCGTCACCTCCACAGGAGGAGCGGCAATGCTAGGGGAGGATTATTTTTTAGAGGGCATGATTGTGATTCCCCAGAGTGGGACCCTGCAAAGGGAGACCGCTTAAGCAGCAGGTAGAAAAGGTGGGAACAGATCACCAGGGACCTACCAATACTGCCCTAAGAGAACCCCCAGGATTTTAGATTAAACCAGAGGGTGGACCCAAGAATGGTTCTGACCAAATGGAGAAGGATCCCGTCAGGATAGCAAAGAAACACCAGTGAACTCTAACAAAGAGGGTTGCCTCCCTGCTTGTCTTCCTCTAGACACCCCCGACACCCCAGAAGAGAAGCGGAGCTGAGAGGTGTCAGAAGAATGACCACAAGGGTCACAGTTTGGAGAAAAACAAACAGGGAGGAGGCATCGCCCAGAGGCCAAGAGGGGAAGGAGGGCAGGAAGCAGTGATGAATGGAGAAGATACACAGAAAGATTAAGAATTACGGTAAGTACGTAATTTTCATATCTTATCTGTGTCAATCTTCACCATTCATCACTGGTGGATCATTACCAAGCCCCCCCGAAGGGGACCTGGAACCTTCCTGAGGGATGGAAGTCCCTCAGTCTCCTACGGAGGAAGACACTGGAGGGAGGAAACCCTCCCAGGCCTAATAAGGCCTGAGATTGGTCTGGATGAGGTGGGGTTCTCCCCTGACCAGGGAAAGGAAGTTGCCCCTGATGTTCCAGTCTCACCCTGCAGGGGAAAAAAGGTGGGTTCCCTGGAAAAAGGAGGCAGCCACCCTTTGCCAGGCCATGGGAGATAACCGGGATAGACGGAGCCATGCCGTCCACCTTATGCAGATCGCTGTCCTTGCCAGCCTGGATGCCACCTCATTGGCATCATATGATGCCTTTGCTTGGAGCCTAGCAAGCTCCAGGCCCCATGTGGAGAGGGCAATGGCTTGTCTGGTCACCTCCGAATCAGGCAAAGATACTAGGATTTGTCCTAGTAAGGACCATAAGTGCCTGTTATAGGCAGCATGATGGGCCTGATGTGCTGAAAGAGACAGAGAGAGAGACGTGCCGAAGAAAACACTTTTCTCCCCCAAAAGTCAAACTCAGCAGAGTCTCTCTCTCTGGGGGTCAGTCATTTCTTGGGCGTCTATGTCCAGAAGGAGTATCTAGGAGCATCACGCCCGAAGGAGGGTGAGCTAAGGCTCCTGGAGACCCAAGGGCTGCGCAATACCTGCGCTGAAAGTCCCTCTGAGCTGGAGAGGGGGCTGAATGACTTCTCCAGGTGCGATACAATGCCTCCCGGAAGGGGGTGGACCAGGCGGGAACCACAAGGTTGACTGCACTGAACTTGCCTAAAAAGGCGTGTGTCGCCCATTCAGGATTGTGACTTCCTAGTCTAGAAACGTGGAGCTCATCGACCAACCCCAAAAGCAAGCACTGATAACTGGACAGGTCAGCAGCTGAGGATAGGTGGACAGAGGGATCCTCTCCCTCAAGTGAGGAAGCCGACGAGTCCAGAGAGTCAGGCACTGGATGTACAGGAAAATGGTGGAACACCTCAGTCTTCGTCCATGGACCTATAATAGGCAGGGAACAGGACAGCCATGGATTGAACTGTTCCAAGGTCAGGGATCCCATAGACAGGAGTGGCCTGGGGGAGAGTGAAAGGTTGGCAGAGGTAGAGAGGCCAAACACCTCCGAGAAGGAGGAGGACGACCTGTGCCACTGCTGGGAGACCGAAAGGTGACCTAAAAGTTTGAGAAGATCTGTCAGTCAGTCGAAGCAGTCGTAGACTGTTCAACTGGACTGGAACAGTCAGGACTGAGGCCTAAAAGAGAACCCCCCCCAATGAGGCGACCGAGGCCACATGAGCCCAGAAGGGCAGCCCCTAGCCTCTAAAGATGAGATTCCTCCTGGAGAGACATTAAGGTAAAAGACAGGACCAGCACTGCGACTCCTACCCGAACCCCTGCGGGCTACAAAGCAGGGACGCTGCCCCTGATTCTGTCCCCTCAACCCCTCAGACTCAGAAAGGGACCTCTTTCTAAGAGTCAACCTAGGCAGCTCAATCACAGCAGCCAACTCCTGAGAGAAAGCTGATGCAAGAGCACCCTCCCCTGCTCCAGGTGCCCTAGCTGACCCAGAAATGGGCCCAGCCTGAGCACCAATAGCAGGGGGTACACCCCTTACAAAACTAGGAGAACCACTGGCTCTGGAAGATCCTCCGGTGCCACCCCCAGCACTGGAAGACTGGTCTGGACCACCAACACCGGTGCTGGTAGCAACTGCCAAATCCGAAAGGGGGGGGGTTGAACCAGAGTCATTGTGCTGGGCAAAGAGAAGTCAGAGGACTCTGAAGAATCCGGGAGCCTGTCCCGGTCTGCCTCCCTGGAGGGGGCATGGGCCCAGACCACTCCATGAACTCCTTCACTTCTGTCACCGCAAGTGGTGCCATGAGGCGGCCCACACTGCCCCCGGTGCCACCATGATCCCTGGCACTACACACGGCACCAGAATCAGATCTGACACTGAAAACTGGCTCCGTACCACCTACAGTATGCCTCGATCTCCAGTGCCTCAAACGGCACTGGGATCCAGCTGACACCCTGAATGGCGCTGAGAGCTGCCAGGCCTGGAGGGCCTAGGCTGCAGTGCTGGGGAAGCCTTCGCCTTCAAGGAGGCGATTGCTAGGATGGTGCCTTCCGCTAGACTCCTGGAGGAATCAGACCGGGCTTCCTGCACCATAACAGGGTCTCCCGCCAAGGCGAGGCTTAAAGAGGTGGAAGCCCCCTCCTCCACAGTCCGTATAGAACTTGGAAGGGGACCCAGAGGAAGGGTCAAGGGACCTGCACTTGATGTCCCTGGTGTGCGCCTGTCCACCAAAAGTCGGCAGTGTATGTCCGACTTTAAACGCGCGAACTTCCAAAACTCAGTGGTCCATGGAAAAACAGACATTGCAATGATCCATATCATGGTTTGGGCCCAAGCAGGTCAAGCACCGGTCATGCTGGTCCAAGATGGAGAAAAGCCGGCAGCAGGGACACAGCCGTATAGGAGGCCAGCTCGCCTTGGAAAATTTCTTCTTGTCCCCTGAACAAGAAATAATAAAACAGTACTCAAGAGTCGTCGAAAATAAAAAGGAATGGTCTTACCAGTCAACGGCACAGAGAAACACAGCTGTACAGAACTAGGACAATCCGCAGGACTAGACCACCGACGCAGGAAATTCACTCCACATGAGGTTGTGTTCACTTGACAGAGGGAGAAGCAGAACTGGGACTGAGGAGGAGCCGGTATCAGCTACTGGCCAACCTGCAAGCGCCACACAGTGTGTCGGCCTCAAGGGTGGTGCCAGCTCGACGTCAGCTCCTCCCCTTTACAAAAAAAAAAAAGCTCCCTCAGGGTCCTGCTCCTCAAGCCAGAACCCACCAGTGATGAATGGTGAAGACTGACACAGATAAGATCTCCAACCTTGGTAACTTCACCTCTGACCTGCAGCACAATTCTGAGTCTGTAGAAAATTGGTTCTCTGACAAACTGGTCTCCAACTATAATAAACAAAAGCCGTGCTCTTCACAGTACCACAAATTAAATAAAAAAGCTTTCTGACTCAACGCAAAGGGCCTAAAACTTGAACAGGTGGAAATCATGAAATACCTCGGGGTAATTCTAGATGATACACTTTCATTTGCCCCGGACACAGACAACCTGGTACTCGCCTCAGTTAACAGGAAACTGGGAGCCATGTATAGAAACTACATCAACCTTACTGTTGATACCAGAAGCCTTATCTATTTAACTGCAAGTGACTCTGTGTTAAACAGAATTTGATCTGCAAAAAGGCCTGTTAAGGCATGTTAGGGGCTGACAATCATACACACAGCTGCTCTTTGTACACACTAACTGGCTACCCCTACTAAGCAGAATAAAGTTAGAAACGGTCTGCTAGCAAAAAAAAAAAAAGGCACCACTTGGTTTAACCCCCCCACTCCCCACCTCTAAAAACTGCTTCCACCTCGTTGTCAATCGGCACAACACTAGGAGCATGTCAAAGAATGCCCTAGAACTGCCCTTCTGAAGACTAAACTGAGCCAGTACTCCTTTGCAGTATGGGATGCTGGTTGGCTGAACAAACTGCATGACTCTGCTTAATCTCTCAGATTTTGCCTAATTTAAAATACCTCTGCAATCATCACTATCTGCTCACTGCTACTGCACTTTGTATTCCACTGGAATTGCTTGAAGTTGATATTTTTGCCTCAACTGTATTCTTCTGGAATAGTTTGAAGGTGCTATTATTTTATCTTAATGTATTTTGGAACCATGATGTGGAACCTTTGCAAACAAGACCTGTGCTCAAAGGCACTTTCCGAATAAATGAATAAACAAAACTGTTTTAAAGTTCTTATCCATATTCCATAAATGCCAATACTGCTGCCAATCTGTAACAGAAAAAGATGATTTAGAATGAGACCAGGCCTTGACTCTTTAAGTTAAACAAATCCACAGTTATCCAAGAAGAACAACCTTTGCTCTTTTGTTTGTAAGAGGAGCAGGCATAGTTATTGGTAATTCCAATAACAGATGAAGCTCTAGCAAGCAAAGCAATGGGGCCTTCTGGATTGCGAGGAGCCAACCTGTTCTCCTTGCGTGTATTTGATTTCAGGTTTTGAGTCTTATAATTGCTACTGAGCAATAAACATTTGAACAATAACCCAACGACTCCTGTGCCTTCATACTGGGTCCTATACCATGTATCATTCGTAAGATGTGATATTTCCGACACTGCTATTTATACTGTGATGTCTGTTCACTGTATGCTCTGTACTGTTTTCTATGACATGGAGCCTTTGTAAAGGAGTCTCTGACTCCGAGGTATTAATTCCGATTGTATTCACTAAATAAATAAAAGAAAATACAGGTCTCAGAGTGGATTGCCTTCATGCACGGTTTTCTCATTTAGCCAGGGGCTAGGCCACCCCAGCACTGAACTGAACACCTTACCAACATGCAGACTCCTTTCCTGCCCTTTCTGTAATCCCAATAATATACTGTAGCACCTCAATTATCCAAATTGTCTGGGGGATATCTGATTGGGTCACATAATTAAGAGGGCAGATAACAGTGTGCTTGTACTGTATAGTACAAAGCTGCATTGTGCTAATATCACTGCTGCAGGACTGCAACAGCTACTAATTCCACTGTTTAAATATCGGGTATGTATACTGAAAAGGCTCTACTCTACCATTCAGATTAGAAGCACTTCGAAAAGCACACTGAATCGGTATAAGTTTTAATGTTGCTTGGAGGTTTTATGGTCCATCTTCTTTTGTACTTGCTTAACTGCAACTCTCAATGTCCCCATCAGAGCCACTCAAGAACGAAAGCACCAAACTCCTTTATTTCTGACCAAAACGTATCATTATTGTCATTGTATATTTTCCTAAATCAAATCTCCTGTACTTGCTTACCCCCATATTTGCTGCAATTCTCAATGTTCCCAATCACAACCACTCTGGAACACAAAGCACAAAACTCCCAGCTAAATGAGAACTGGTTCGTTGGCTAAGGAGATTCGGTTTGATGAGCGGGTCGGATAAACGGGGTTGACATGCACTCATTTACAGTCAACTGTTGTGTTAACATATGTGTTTAAATAAGAGAAATCGTAGTCCAAATTTTTTAAAACGTTAGGAGAATTTAGCCTTATTCAAGGTATAAAAACTGGGAGCCCTAATTATATGGGGGGTATTATGGAAACATTATTTCCTCGTGACATAAGACAATGTTCACAAATGTACAAGATAGTTTCAAGCTCTTGAATTCAGTTGGGCCAAGTACAGTACAGTTCACAATAAACATATTGTGCAGCCAGTCTGCAACCTGTTCCTTTTATGTGACTCCAGTGAGTTGCCAGCTATTTGCTTTGTTTTATTCCTTTCACCAGCAGAATGTGAATTTCAACTAGACGTATTCAGGAAACTCATACAGTGCTCAGCAGAAACCAGTTAACAACTAGATATCAGTGACTGAGGGATTTCCCAAGCAGAGCCTTAACAGTGCAAATGTTAACTGGCTGTTAACGGGGTGTCCAATAAGTTTAATATGTGAATTGTACTGTAGTTAATAACCAACCAATTAAAAGATTTGTTATAAATTGTAGAATTAATACTGGTGGGATTAAGTCACTGGGTTAAGTTTAATGAGTTCAACCAAGGTTGAACTCTCCTTCTTCTTCTTGTTACTATATTCAAGCCAACTGATATTCGTGTCCTCCAGGATTCTATGGTCTTTACCCTGGCTACCGAAAATGATCAGAGATTCAAAGACCTATGGGCAGGGGGGCGTGGCTAGCAGCCGAGCTGGAAGCAGCACTCCACGACAACTCCACACCTATCAGCCATAATTTCACTAAATTTCAGCAGTAAAAGAGAGTTAATCAACTTAGAAGTATTAAATCTAGCTTCAGCTTTCAAAGCGGTACTTGAGCATACCAGAATTGTGCTTCTTTAAACTATGGGTTGCACTAAAACGACTATGGGAGAAGAAGGAGGCAAACAGAAAGAAAATCGTCAAGGCCCTGACAAGGGGAAAGAAGCGTCTGAGCCTACCACGAGTCAACCATCAAACGTGGTTCTCCTAAAAGCTATACAGGGAATAGACAGAAAAAATGGACGAATTTACTTCCGAGTTAACTGTGGCAGAAACTAAATTGTATATGGTGGAGGAGAAAGCACTGGGGGCCAGTAAAGCAGCGGAGAAAGCAGCTGTCGCCACAATGGGTATTGTGAAAGAGAATATCCTACTCCGTCAACGTCTTGAAAATCTTTAGAATGGGGCACGGTCATCCCATATTAGGATAATCGGCCTACCAGAGATGGGGGAAGATGAAGAGCTGTGTAGCTTTCTGGAGCAGTGGATCCCCGAGCAAATGCAGTTGGGGTCACAGATCTCGATTCACCGGGCCTACAGAGTGAATATAAGTGGAGCTCGACTATATGTGGACTCAGTCCATCCTCCGACATGCGCGGTCTTGGCTGTGTTGGGCTCCATGAGGGAGCGGGACAATATTTTGCAAATGGCAAGGAAGCAAGGCCCGATTAGATGGCAGGGGGGCATCTGTTCATTTCTTCCCAGATTTGAGCTACGCTACAAGACAGCGGTGCAAAGCATCCAACGGGGTCAGAGTAAAACTTCGTCAGCTGGGCATTCATCACACGCGTCTCATGCCAGCAAGTTTAAAGGTGGTGTATGGGAACAAGACTTTTCATTTTTCTGATCCCATGGATGCGAGTAAACTACTGGGTAGAATGGAGTCAGATTGTGCAGCACAACACCAAGAATCGGAATCTGAGGGAGAGGAGGAAACCTGAAGTCTTTAAGGAAAATTAGTTGTAAGTTTATCCTAACTGATGCCGCTTGTTGGAATTTGAACTGTGGACTCTTTTACTCCTACCAAGTCTTGGGAACTAATCCAGGTTAAGGAGCACAGTGCTACAGTTCCAATTAAACTTAGGGAGTACTTTACTAGTGATTTTTAGCATTAGTTATGACGCAAGTTTATTTCTAAAAGTTGGCATGTTACTTCTGCTTAATGGTACAGAGGTAGAGTTCCCTCTCTTTGGGATCTCGGATGAATGAAGCCAATTTGGTTAAATTGCTAAAGTTTTAAAAATTTGTATTTTTTAACACAGCATTACAGATTTTATTACTGTACTCTGTACTGTTACTGGGAATGTTAAGGTGTACTACATGGAGATGTAGGTTGTGTCCTGCTTAATTTCTTATGTTCCACAATAGCAGGATAATGGGGATATAATTCACCAATCTCAGAGGTGTTTTTTTTTCTTGCAGAAAAAACACTTATTTGATTTAAGGATGTCCCCACTCATGGCAGCAGATAGCCTATGCATTGTATGAATAACGTTCAAAATATTATCTAGAAAACCCCTCAACTGTAGTACCAAGACAGGAGTGCTATAAATACTGAAAGATCACATCTTATAAAATGTCAGTTTATAGATTGTACTGTCCTACGGGAGATACATGTAAACTAATACATAAAATCAATAAATATAAATTGCAAAAAAAAAAAAAAGACCTTTGGGCAATAGAAATATTATCTGGTGGACTATAGCCACAGGAGATAAAGTGACTTCCCTGTGATGCCAAATGGTAAGTAAATCGTTACTTGATTTGCCGGGTCAGGGCAGCAGACATCTTTAAACATAGGAGACCGTTATTCCATCATAGATAAAATGGGCAATCCCACACCACTTTTTTTTTGCCTAGTCTGTCACTTCTAAACAAGATAAAACCGTCAAGGACTGCTGACTCTGACATACTAGATGGTTTTTAACTATATCTCACTTAAAGCTATTTATTAAACCTATGTAAGTCTGTCCATGCAGACACTTCATTAAGATGTGCTAACAAATCTCTAATGTTCTTATGAACCATTGTTACGTCTTGTCTACTTCCAAACATACCACTGAAAGTGGAGAAACATCATCTTGTCCATGGTTACTCTCCATGTCCTCACTCAATAAGAGATTTCAGGCTTAAATATTTGATAAAAAATCTCCAGCTGTTAAGATGCTTGTCACGTACTCTTGTAGTTTAAGATAACCGAAAATGTCAACATAGCTTCCATAGTTCAAGGTCTGACACATGAGAGTTAGACACAGTAAGCAATGCATTGTAAAAGTCAGAGGAGACGAGCTGTAAACCACTCCTAGTTATGAAACAGAAACTCTCAGAGTGAACCTTGGAACATAGTTTTGATCGCAATTCCATATACAGGGGAGGCGTATAAAAACAGAGAATTAGCCAGCAGAAAAGGACTGCTTAGCCCACCCAGTCTGCCCACTTGTTCCCTAACTAATCTATCTCCACAGACCCCAACTTGTCTGTGGTGACCCCCCCCCACCTATTCATTAATATTTCCCATGTCTATCCCACACATGCTTGAAACCCCAACTGTTTTCACCTCCACCACTTCTGCTTACAGTCTATTCCAGGCATTTACCATCCTTTTAGTGAACTAGTACTTTCTAACATCCCTCTTAAAACTTCTCCCCTCCAGCTTCATGGCATGCCCCCTGGTCCTGGTGCTCTTTCGCATTTGAAAGAGACCCATCTTATATACAGGGATGGGGAAGGGTATACGTGGATCTGTGAATTAAAAGGGTGTGGCATACATTCAAGGGGAGGGTAAAAGTGCCAGAAGAAGGGGAGGAAACAAACTGCATGGGCTCCGCAACAAGCAGACTCAACGCACTGTATGGCCTTCTTCTGCTGGCAATTCTATATGTTTGTGTTGGACCATCTGTTCAAATGATGAGTGGCATTAATCTAGAATACATAATTTTATTTATATATTTGTAATTTCTTGACCAGGAATGGCACATTAAGCTATGGCAGCTTGTTTCCAGATGCGTCCTGGGGAGCAAGTTGCATGCAACCTTTTTTAAAACTTTTTATTTATAAATTTCAAAGTAGACATGCTTGAAATAATTTGATTCAGGACATAACACACTCCATACAGTAGTATCAAAAATAGAAAACCTGATCACTCCTCATTTAGCATTACAGCATTTGTGAGGAATTTAAAATGTCCACAAGGCTCATATCTCAGTGTCCATTACTGAATGTCCAAAAAGAGCCAGCTGTAGCAAGACCATGGCATTATGCTATATGGCAATACAGATGGTAGTCTATAGCAGAACTGCTGAAGAAGTCAACAACTGTGACCCTGTAAGCCACATGTCCGAAAGTGTTAACAGCCAAGAACACAGACATGTTCCCACCTCTCCCCATATCAATACACCACCAAAGGGTGTTGTCAAAGAAAGGCTGAATAGTCTAAAATGAACACAGGTATAAATCATTAAACCTTCAGCAGAATGACTAAACTGTCCAACCAGACACATGAAATTACTCAGAATATAATCCAACTTGGCAGTAACTAAGAAGATGGCTTAACATCGGCCCCATCTAAACTGAGGTACTGTACTTACATAAGTAAACTCAAACTATGAAAGAACTCAATTAATAAAATAGGAGCCTCAGTAATTTAACCCGTTGGGGCAGGCAATTGTAGGAGTGTAAACCTGCAAAGGATACCAAATGCTTCATGCTGTAATTGGCAGCTGCTAGTGTGTATGTAGCGCAATCAGGAGCATGAAGTGCCATGAGGTAGAGGCTATTTTGGACACTAGACTTCCCTACCATCCAAAACCGAGACACTGCCCCCTCTCGACAAATTCAACTTTATTAAAAATGTTTATATGCAAGACATCAATCCAGCATTGAGCCCCCTACCAGTGGATATATTAATTACATAACCTGCCTCACTCACTCCCAAGCTAGGTATTTAGCTCCAAACATTGTCATGCAGAGGAAACAGAATGACTCACCATTTTCCCATTTTCCATGTTTTTTTATTTCCAGTACCTGTTGATTTGTTGTCTTGTACTCACCTTGACTTGAAGCCTTTGTAAAAGAACCTCTGTGCTCAAAGGTATTAATCCGAAATGTGAAATAAATAAATAAATAAAAACAATTACCCCTCTATCCTCACCTTCATTTTACCCTGTACACCCCTACCCCCCCCAATTTCTAGCTCTCTTCCCTTTCCCCCAAATTGCTCCCCCTTACTGGCCTCCCTTGACCTCTCACAGAATGTAAGGGATCCCAAATGCTCTCCATGGGTCCCTCTCCTACCCCTCCAGGGACTTGCATTCCTCATCTACTCCCTTTCTCCCACCATCCCTTCATCCTTTTCTTTCTCGTCAGCACTTGTTTACTTATTAACCCAGCACTTATTATTGTCCACTCTTTCTACATATTATGCACAACACTGTTTTAACACTGCTTCTAACACCTGCTTTACTACTGTATGTTAAAGTTGATCTCGTAACTTGAATATAACTTGAACACGACTCTTCCCTCACCCCTCCCTCTCCTTCCCCCTTTTCTTTCACATAAGCACTTGTTTACTTATTAACCCAGAACTTATTATTGTCCACTCTTTCTACCTATTATGCGCAACACTGTTGTAACACTGCATGTAACATCTGCTTTACTACTGTATGTTAATGTTGATCTTGTAACTTGAATATTTAATGTTTTACTCCTATTGTACCCCTTCCTCCAGGTCGCACAGGGAGACAAGCGACTTGTCGCTCAGTGTGCCTTCCTAGTGAAACATTTCAATAAATAAATAAATAAAATTATACACAGTATGGAATCAGAGTTCAATAAAGTGATTCACATTTTACAAAGTTAACAGTCACTCAGCCTTCATCCTCCAAGTCTGAGCCAGTTTCAGCAGATCCCCTCGAGAACTCTGATTTTAGTTTATCACAGGGTTTTTGGGCCTCAAACGGGTCTGTCAAAAGAAAAGTTTTACCTGAATAAGACACTTTCAGCCTTGCAGTTAGCTAAAGGGAGTGAGGCACCACCAGCTCCTGAAGTCCCACTCTCACCTAGTCAAAGCCTTTGCACCATTGTCTAATGGTGAAGCAATTGTTGGGGAATAAGAAGATTCTTGTGCCATCTGGTAAAATAAGTGATCCCTGTCATTGAGTCTTGGCCAAAATCTCATCTCTGATGTGTACCCCAGAGGTTACAATGAGGATCGTTCTGGGCAGTTCCATGTTGATGGGATGCCAATGAGCAGTAATCTGATAAGCTTTAATAATTTTATCCACAAGATTCTGTTGCAGCACTGCAGTAAGACTTTCATTCACTAACTGGCATATGTCTGATCGCTCTGTTTTTCTGCGACACCAAACCTGAGCACCATTTTCACAGTGCTCTAACTGCAAACGAAGCAGCTTGTTTTCTTTCACTAGTCCCATTATTTCTACTGTAGAGTTACTAGCAGAGTCATTCAAATTTGGACAGTGTCCATTTTACTCTCAAATGTAGTGACTCTTGTGGAGAAGGGATCCGGCTTGTGGTTCAAATCCCCCACAGCCTGCTTCAACTCTGATTTTAAGACCTACATGGCAGCCAGGAGGGCCATGCTTGTGGGTTCCAGATCCCCGCCATGTAGTGCTGTCAAAGCAGCTTTCAACTCCCACTTGCGGCTTTCCTGACTTGCTCAGTCCTGGCTCTTGTGGAGGTGCAGTACAAGGCTTCTAATGGCAATAAATGATGAAAAAAATACTATCTTCGAATCTGGACAACTTGCTCTATCTGAAAACATCAAAATAATTTAAATTAAATACATTCTGAAGGTTTTAGAGGTAAAATTGTGGTGCAGGAGATGGAATGTAGGGAAACATGCCAGCTCTTGCCAGCTGTTCTACAGGGACCTGTTTTACTGATGGAGGGAATGTTGACCATGACACTCACTCTTCTTTGATAAGTGCAACGGGATCTTTCACTTCCACCTGGATTGCGACCAGAGATGGCCAGAAGGGACCTCAGTTTAGCATCTCATCCAAAGGATGGCACCTCAACAGTGCAGTACCCCACTCAGACTGAACTATTTAACCACTTGCATCACCAGCTCACCCAGCCAGCTCTTGGAAGCAGAAATTACAGACACTATCTATATACAATATACACAATATTTATTTGGTTGTTTTTTGTTTACTGGATACAGCATAGCAGGCAAAGAAGAAAAAATTACTCACCGTTGAAAACTTGTTTCTTCAAAGGTATCCTTCAATATGATTAACTGTAGCAGTCAGCCTCCCATGTTGAACTGCCCCAGAGAAATGGAACTTATGCAAATGATGGAACATCCATTGGTTCGTGCCACCATTCAAACTGCTGCCATTGTCAACTGCTGCATTTTATAACGCTCAGATTCTTGATAGCCTGCGAGGTAAGACCCCCTAACTAAGCTATTCTAATAAGAACAATAATAACAATTCAATAACAATCCCCCATAATATATCTCATATTAAAGTCTGACAGGACTAAAAAGAGGGAACAGCAACCCATCTGGTTTTAAAAGTGTTAACATAACCAAGGTATAACAATCCTCATAAACAGAGAAACCAGCTGTGATGCAGAGGCTAGTTGGTTCTGGAAGGGGGGGTAGGGTGGGAGAGTTAATCATACTGAAGAATACCTTGGAAGAAACAAGTTTACTATGGTGAGTAATTTTTTTCTTCTAACACCAGGAATTCTTCAACACAATTAACTGTAGCAGACTACGAAGCAGTACCTTTGAGGAGGGCAGTGCACAGAAGTTTGTTTATTGAACAGACTCTGCAGCACTGCTGTGCGAAACCTGTTTCAGATATGGCTAGCAAGACTTCTCACAAACTGCAGAGGCAATGCATCCTATACACTGATCCAGGAGTTAGCACAGACCATGAAGACCCGCTACCTTTTGATGATGCTCATTGGGAGAACGTAGTTGATGCAAAGGAAAGGCGTTCTAGTCAAACACTGTCAAAGTACAACATGGTGCATCTTGAATTGCCTGAACGTTACTCCAGCCGCCATGGGTATCGTTATATCTGCTACAAGAACTTCACTGCATATATGAGTTCCAGAAAAGTTGCAGCTGATGAAACTTGAAAAAAAAGACACTGTAAAGAGGTATCCAGCAAAATTGCTTCGCTCCGAATTTCACAGTGCTCTATCTGAATCTGCAGCATCTATACCAGGCATATTCCCAAATCAATGTATATTTTGCAAATCATACAAGAAAAGGAATCCTAAGGGGTCAAAGGAGACTTTTGAATATCCTACAACATGTGTAACTTATGGGGCAGCAGACAGCATAAAAAAACACAGCAAAAGAAATGAACGATCAACAAATGGATATGATGGTAGGCAGTATTGATCTCATAGCCAAAGAAGTGAAATACCACAACAGCTGTACGAACAAGAATGTAAAAAAGGCAGAATGAGTAAAGGGGCACAGGTACAAAATGTGAATACAGTTAGCTGAGGGACAGTCACCAGGTTGTCTTTTCCAGACTTGTTAAGTATGTGCAGTGCATCACTGTTAATGGAATGCAAGAAGAATCATTCTTATCTCTACACAAAAGGTACATGTACATTCTTATGGAGTGTAGTGGGAGTGAAACAAATTACAACCCATAGAGCTTGCAGCCAAAACTGGCGGATCACTTCAAAGATGGTATCATATTTGATACCAAAAGTAGAAAAGCGGATACAATCATCAGGTCTGCTAAGAAACAGGCTGACTGGAGGGAAGCACAAGCAGCTCAACACATAAGAGCACAGTTGTTGGAATGCCTAAAGGTACAGCCTCATAATAAAACCAAAGTTAAAGTTGAAGACTTAATAGGAGAAGATGTAAAACTGCCACCCGTTCTTCAGAAATTCATGTGTACTATACTCATGGGTTCATCAGAAGTGGGCAGTGAATGACAGCAGAGGGTAGTTCAATCTATTGCAGATGACATAGTGGTTGCAGTGTCAAGGGGAATAATCAAACCACAAAAACACCTCTTGTTGGGCATGGGTATTAAATCCATGACAGGCAGTAAGAACGTTTTAACTATTTTGAACAGGTTTGGTCACTGTGTCAGCTACCATGTTGTGGAGGAACTCAAAACTGCAATCATAACCACTATAATGGAGAAGAATATGGCTACACCAGATGGATTGGGCATACAGCCAGGTTTAGCCACTGCTTTGGCTTTCAACAATTATGATGAGATGACAGGAGACCCTTAACAGTCATGACACTTTGCATGACACTGTGGGTATAGCATACCAGAACATACCATCCAGTATTGAGGACATAGCTGTACCCAAAGAAATGTCTGAAGAAACTATGCCAAGAACACACACGGATGACCAAGTGCCTGCAAGGAATGAAACACACACAACAGAAACAAACACAGATAAGCAAAGATCAGAAGTTGATGCCCATGACCAGGCAGGGCCATCTTTAAAATCAAAGAGCAAATGACACAGAACCCCAAAGACAAAGGCTGAAGATTTTGATGAAGACTATTTGCCAAGTGCAAAGAAGCAGATATTACAGCCAATGGCACAACAGGAACAAGACACTGTACCCAGGCGCATTCAAACGTCTCAGAGGAAAGGAGCTGTAGATATTGGCGAGAAAGACATTCAACCATACACATCTGGAAAACCAAAAATAAGACAGTATCAATATAAGGTGACAGAAAGCTTTGAACCAAAAAACCTCATGCAAGCTAAGAGAAGTGACGTTGCCTGGATGATATCTTGTGCAGGTGTAGATGCTATCAATGTGGCATGGATGGAATGCCCTTGTTTCTGTAGACAACCTGCCACAGCAGATCAGTTCATACATGGACCCTATAGGAAAGCCTCCTACGAGACTTGATGTAGTACAGGACACCATGAATACTGCTACCAAGGTTATGGATGAATGCCAGGAGGACTATATGCCTATTACTTATGACTTGGCCACAGCAAAACCTGCGCTACAAATTCAGTCCACAAAGTCCCCAGATAATGACAGACTTTTCATATGTTTTGGACCATTCCATATAAAATTAGCATATTTCAAAGGTCTTGGATACCTCCTGAATGGTTCTGGTGGAGATCACATTCTTGTTGAAAGTGGTGTATTGGCACTAGGATCCCTGAATGGACTTCTTCAAGGAATATTTTTCAGTTGGGCAAAGAAGCTTCACCCGATGCTCTCAGCAGCGTTCAGAATTAAACATCTGCAGTGCTTTATGTAATATAAAGGTTTGTCAGACTTTCCAATCTCAAAGCATCTGCAACAGCTACTTAATGACTCATTACCTTTCTCAATGGTGGACCTAGAGGATACAGCTGAGTTCAAGACATTCACGGAAGCATGCAAAATATTCTCAGATTCCACACACCGTGATGAGCATGGCGCAACCGCCCAATTTTGGCTGTAGTATTGCAGTTTGATAGAGTCGTACCAACTCTTCTGCCGTTCCATCAGGACAAATGACTTGTCTCTCTTTGTATATAGCTTGGAGAAGATGATACCTCTTTACTTCACAACTAGGCACCACAACTATGCCAAGTGGATGACCCTGTACCTCATGAATATGCTAAACATGGATGAGACCCACCCTGGACTAAGGAAATAATTTGAGAATGGAGCATTAACCACTGCAAGATCAAAGACAGGGTTTAGCAGAAATGACGTAGACTTGACCTTGGAACAGGCAATTAATGCCGATGCTGCAACAAGACTAACCGGGATTTCCTCTTTGACACAGATCACCAATACAAGGAGGAGGTGGAACATTCTGCAGTCAGCTCAAAGTAAAACTGTTGGAAGTCTTATGGAAAAAGTTGGTCTTGTCAGCCATGAAGAAACCAGCCAACAGCTGAAGAGTTTTAGAGTTAAACAAGATTCGAAGGATCTAAACAAGTTGTTGAGCACAATAGACTCCTTCATGAATCCATTCTGGGATGCGTTTGAGGACAGCAATCTTTATTCAATAGGTGGTGGAAAAGCAGTATCACAAGAGGTAGCAAACAAGGTGTTACAGGTTACTGAGATAGGTACTCAGATGTATCGTGTGTTTAGAGACAAATGCAATACCAAAGGCAGTAGGTTCGAGTAACACATCAAAAGATACAAGTTGAAGAACTTTGCACATGATGCAGTGAAGATTAAGAACAAGGACAAGAAAATCGTCGAGTTAAAAGGAACTTGAGACCTCTTTGGATACTTGTAATATCTATCTGTGACTTCAACAGTTGAACTTATGATGGTGTTTGCCTACCCACTAACCTCGATAACCCTCTACTTAGGAAACATTGATGGATCAATGAACACAACAATGAAGTCAACACTGTTGAAGAAACTTGAGACCAAAGTCCAAAGTAGCCACCCCGATGCTATAAATGCCACTGTGGTTGATGCCATGTTCTTGATCAGAAGTCTTACAAACCTGCCACCAACATTCCACAGTGTGGCAAAAAACATCCCGTCTCCTGTTTGCTGTACTTCTGCAAATGAAGTCCACCTTGTCAATGACTGTTACAAGTCACCATCAATCAAAGGTCTTGAACAAGAGACAAGAGGAAAGCATAGCAACACTCCACTCTCCTATCTCATAACTGGTCCTGACCAAAGCCGACCAAGAGACTTTGCTGGATCCCTGTCTTCATCTTCATTCAAGATGGCACTCCTAGGTTTTCTAGCTACAGCACGGAATTCTGATGTGTACTGTGACGTTCTACCAGATACAAAGCTCACATATGCAGTAGGAGAAACTTGTTACTCATACAAAGTGGAAGCTGGACAGAAGCTCAGACTAGAGTGCAAGGCCCTAAAAAGCAAACACACGGAAACAGACACAAGAATCATGCAACACATACACTACATTTGCAGTCAAAATGAGGGTGACGATGTGCTTGTAGTGGTCAGGGCAGGGCAGAAGATTCTGATATTCTGGCCATTCTGCTGTATCATGCAAGTCTAAATGATAATCTCAAACTGCACATGGACGTTGGCCATTCAAGGAATAACATAAGAAGCTTCACAGATATAGCCCGCTTGTCAGCAGAGTTAGACAGACCTATGTGTGCAGCTCTACCAGGTCTCCATGCACTGACAGGGTGTGACTATTCACCAGCATTCAAAGTCAAGGGGAAGATGCGACCTCTAACAATTATGGAAAAGAATACAGAGTACAAACAGGCATTTGGAAAACTGGGATGTCCACACTTGTCTAAAGAAACTGAAGACACAACTGAGAGCTTTGTGTGTACCTTGTATGGACAGAAAGTAAACAGTTTCAACACAGCCCACTACAGTACGTTCAACGTCAAGTATCGACTGAGTGACAAAGACGCACCCTTAGAAAAGATCAAAGGAGCAGACACAAGCTCGCTGCCACCATGCAAATCAACTATGACACAATACAGCTGCCATGCAAACTACATTTCACTGTTATGGGAAAACACAGACAACCAGAAATGACGCTACTGAAGCCAGAGGACAATGACTGGACCTATGAGGATGGCAAATACAAGCCAACGTGGTTCACGTGTGAAGCTGTACCACTAGCATTAAGTGAATAATTGAACGAACATGACAACAATCCAAATGAAGATGATAACGACAGTGACTGTGATGTCGATATTGATGAGACAGATTTGCTTAACGTCAATGAAGACAGTGAACAAGAATACGGATTGTTGTACTTAGCTTCATAAAACTTAATAAAAAGTTGATTGTTTCAAGTTAAATATAGAATAAAATAAATAACGTTAATATTAAGCCTTTGATACATATGTTGCTGTTTGTTACAATGTCTGTAGTATTTCAATAAAAGCTTATAGAATTGAAATTAAAGAAGGAACCATTAATTAAAATATACGCAATTTTCACAGACAGTTAATTTTTTCATTGAAGAAGCGCCATTTTCCAAGAAAACTTTCAACTTTGAGGGAACAAGTTATACACCTGGATTCTACACACTTTTTTACATAAGAAACAGTCATCAAACCTTTCGGACCTAGACGCATAGATAAATGCACCTGGCTCCTGGACTACTTGGCTATACAGACATTGAGATCCCAAGCTGGCATCAGTTCCCTATAGGGAAGGTGCAGGTAGGCTAACCCCTTGAAGAATTTCTTGAAAATGGGGTTGGAAGCCCAGAAGTCTCCCTTTCCCAATGAAATATAGGCTGAGTCTGAGGTTAGGTGGACCCTTTAAGGTACTGGGCTGTAGGCCCAGTGAATGCTGATGGGTGAGACAATCCAGCAGGACTGGCAACCCTGCCTGTTGACATACTATACCGTTAGTATCACACCATATGGAAAACCTCTTCCATTTGGAAGCATAGGTTTTCTTAGTGTAACTGTAGGAAGTGCCTTTCTGGCCTTCGTTTGTTGAGACTGAATGACCCTGTGATCTGGAGGATACCATCCACCCTGTCTTGAGGGAGGTAGGCTCTGCTCCTTAGGGTATCCAATTCTGCACTTATGAAATTCAGTACTTGAACCGGCTGAAGCACTGATTTTTGGGTACTGATCAGGAACCCTAGGGACTCTGAGGTGTCCTGGGTGAACTTGAGAGCATCTTTCACTTGCTGTGGTGACTGCACTACGACTAGCCAGTCGTCCAGGCAGGGGAACATAGTGATACCCCGCTGTCTCAGGTATACCACCACCACTGACAAGCACTTTATGAATGCCCTGGGAGTGGAGGTTAGGCCGAATGGCAGGGCTGCAAACTAGTAATGACCTGAAGGTAGTCTAAACCTGAGGTACTTTCTGTGGGATTCCCTGATGGGAATGTGAATGTAGGCATCTTTCAGATCCAGTGATGCCAGCTAATCTCCTTGCTGCAGGGTGGGAAGGATCACTGCCAAGATTACCATTTTGAATCTTGGCTTTGCTAAATGCTTGTTCAGAGCTCTTGGATCTAAAATGGGTCACCACTCCCCATTTTTCTTTAAGGTGAGGAAGTACCTTGAGTAGAACCCTTTCCCTTTTTGGAGAAGAAAAACAGGTTCCACTGCCTTTGATTGCAAGAAGTTGGCAACTTCTGCCTCCAGAAGTACCTTTTCTGTAGGTGATGATGGTCTGAAAAGTTTTTGACCTTAGCCTGGGGAAGGATTTGAAGCGGAGGGCTTGGCCCTGAGTCACTACTTCCAGGACCTTGTCTATGGTAATGTTTTTCCATGCCTGGCAGTAATAAGCCAGCCTGCCCCCTACTGGTAGTGAGGAGGCAACCCTGGAGGACACATCGGAGATTCTGTTTTGGTTGGGCTTTAGCCTGGGAGGCTTGGTCCCCACGCCTACAGCCCCTTCTGCCCCTGCCCCTGAAGGATCCCCTCTGCTGCTGATAATCAGGGGTAGCCTGGGCCTGAAAGAATGGTCTGCAATATGCTGACCTACCTCCACCTCCCCTTCTCTGTGCCCTATAGAAGGTGGAAGGTTTCTCCTTTGCAGCATTACTCTTGTAGGTGGTTTTGTACTCATCCACCTTCTTCATATATGCTTCTGTTTCATCATGCCAGGGAATTGTTTTCACATGGAAAATCCATAGCTATGGCTAGTGTGTCCTGGGAAATGTTTGCGGTTCTAAGCCAAGCAAACGTCCTCAGTGCCACTGTCAATGCCATCCATCTGGCAGCAGTGTCGTTGGCATCCACTGCCATGTGAAACTGGTACTTAGTGGCCTCTAGTCCACATCTGGCTGTTTCAGCCAGGTCAGCAGCCAGTCCAGGCGGTACCTTATCCACCATTGCCATTAATGAGTTTCACAGCGACTTCTGGTACTGAGCAGCATAGACCATGTAATTTGCCTGTCTAATGGCTAGAGATCAAGAAAAAAAGATGATTTGATACCGTTTACTGGACCAACATAGATGTTACAAAAGAAAACTGGTGCTTAAGCTTTCGGATTACACACAATCCTTCATCAGAAGCTAATGACAGTTTATTTCGGAAGAATACATCCTATTAAAGACCAGATCATACATAAAAAACAGACAAAATGGTTGTAAAGGATCCTACTGGCCAAAAAGAACGGGTTACTCACCTGTAACAGTAGTTCTAGGAGTGGTATATGTTGTTCATCCACACTTCTTGGCATGTCCCCTTCCACTTTAAATCTTGCCAGAAGTCTTCAAGCTGGATCCTCCCACCCACCCGGGTGGTATATACCTCGGTTCCGCCCCATGACACCAGATCTTAGCCCACTGGAAGCAAGGCTGTGCGCCCGAAGCCAGGGAGGTCGGATGGGTGTGTGTGGATGAACAACATATACCACTCCTAGAACTACTGTTACAGGTGAGTAATCTGTTCTTCTGGGAGCGTGGATATGCTGTTCATCCACACTTCTTGGCAGACTCCAAGCAGTTCTCTGGGAGGAGGGAGGCAAGGCGCACACACCCTACTTAGGAAATAAAGACTGGAGAACCGAGGCCTCAAAACCAGCATCCCGGCGTGACTCAAGGTCGATGTGGTAGAGGGTAATGAAGGTGTTTGCTGACTTCCAGGTAGCAGCCCGACAGATTTCTTGGATAGGGATGTCCCTGGAAGCATAGTAATCTTGTTTCTTCCCAGTGATACTCAGGTATTCATAACTTTATGCAGTAAGCCTTCTAGATAGAACTGCCCAGAGAGATGGAACAAATGCAAATGATAGAATCTTTTGCATGAGCCACTTTTCAAATGCTGCATTCTACTAACTGCCTTAGCTCTAACCCCTCAGATTCCCAGAAGCCTGGAAAGACAGGCCCACGAGGACTAAGTGTAACAATAATAAACATTACTGAACATCATAATAATAATTCTAGGAGGAACTCCCTTAACACACAGAAAAGGCCTCCAACAGGAGGGCATAACATATAAAAGAATACCCCTGAATGTCAGAATCACCTGACAAGGGGGAACAACAATAGTGAACACAATCACAACATATAGGCCAGAAGAAAAAATTACTCACCTTAGTAATGTTGTTTCTTCTAATGGAGTCTTGCTATATTATAGACATTAGCAGTTTGTTCCAGCTCTAGAACTGCCCCGGAGTACAATGGTTAAAACCATTCCAAAATAGAATTTTGGCACGAGAGCAGCTCTATCTGTGTCATTTCAAACTTGAACTGTCAGATCTTTACGAGCCAAACTCACTAAGGTCTGTGTGAAGTTGAACCACACTAGCCAAATGGCTACCTAAATAATAACAACCATTGATGGTCCTAACACCCAAGACTCAAGTCAGGGGACCAGAAATACTAACACCATTCTAATAATATGAAAATGGAACATAAGTATAATAAAACAAACACACGCGTACACATACACACCCCCAAAGTCGACAAAATGCTAACAGGACATAGGTAGTACCCACACTAAGTTGCCCGCACCCCACCAAGTAGAGGTTCTGAGAGGGGCAGGTTGGGGGGGAGGTCTATAATATAGCAAGACTCCATTAGAAGAAACAACATTACTAAGGTGAGTAATTTTTTCTTTAAACAACATGAAGTCTTGCTATATTATAGACATTAGCAGAATACACAGCAGTACCTCCATGGAGGAGGGCAGAACCTACTTAGGGAATTGGCTCTGAAGAACAGCTGTGCCAGCGAGCATCTCTCCTGGCCTGGACATCCAGGGGTAATGCTGGTAAAAAAGTGTGCCGTTTTCCAAGTAGCAGCCCTGCAATCTCTAATAAAGGATATCTCTGGCAGCAGCAGAGGCAGCTGTACCCCTGGTAGAATGAGCCCTCAAACCAGGGGGCTCTGCCCACTTTCTGATAACAAAATTGGATACAAGAGACAATCCACCTGGCTATTGATCTCTTAGTGGCAGGTTTGCCTTTCCCAACTTCACCACAGGTAAGGAAAAGTTGGAGGGATTCGAACCTGTGACCTTTGGTACGCTCTATATAATAACTAAGAGCTCTCTTAACATCCAGGCTGTGCAACCTCCTCTCACCCGAAGAGGAGTGATCAGTGAAAAATATTGGAAGGGAGATAGATTGATTAAGATGGAAATCTGAAACCACCTTAGGCAAAAACTTCCTATTAGTCCTAAGGACTACCTTATCCCTGTGGAAAGAAATAAAGTCAGTCTCCACTGACAAGGCTTGCAATTCACTTATGCCTGGCAGAAGTGATAGCCACTAGAAAACAGTTTCAAAGTTAGGTACTTAAGCTCTGCAGAAGACAGAGGTTCAGTGAGGGTTGCATTAACTGGGCAATGCAAACATTAAGGTCCCAAGAAGGGCCAGTTCCTAAAGGGAGGATTAGTATGGAGTAATCCCTAAAAAACTTGGAAAACACAGGATGAGAGGAAAGAGGGATGACTTTCCTGCTGACACAAAAGCGACATGCTGCCAAATGAACTCTCAGGGTAGCTGGTCTGAGACCCAAGGAATTAAGATGTACCATGTAATCTAACAAAATGGGCAATTCAGCAGATTCTGGGAAATATTTTTCCCAGCACACCAAATGGAAAACCTTTTCCATTTAGAACTATAAGTAGCCCTAGTGGAAGGCTTTCTGGAAGCCTTTAGGATCTCAAGAACACCCTGAGAGAGGTGTAAATCAGCAAACTCTAACTCCTCAAGAGCCAGGCCTTGAGGTTGAGGGATTTGAGGTCCGGATACCAAACCCTTCCCTGGGCACAAGCCAACAGATTGTGATTCCTGGGGAGGCACAGGGGAAGATGGACTGTCAGAGACAGAAGGAGTGGGTACCAGGGCTGCCTGGCCCAATCCGGGGCAATCAGAATCACCCTGCAAGGCTGAGATCTGATTTTGACTAGTACTTTGTATAGAAGAGGAAAGGGGGGGAAAGCATAGAGGAACTTCCCCTCCCAATCCAGAAGAAGGGCATCCAGGGGAACTGAGCCCAGCACTGGAGGCCTGCAACAGAACAGAGGAAGTTTGTGATTGTCTGGGGCTGAAAAGATCTATCTGAGGGATGCCCCACCTGGCAAAAACTATCCCAGCACTTGAGGATCCAGGGACCATCTGTGATGGCCCTGGGAAATCCTGCTGAGGGCATCCGCTAGGACATTGTCCTTCCCTGGAAGATGAACTGCTATGAGGGAAGTGTTCAGGGAATAGACCAGAGACCACAACTTCATTGCCTCGGTGCACAAGGCCGAAGACCGAGTGCCCCCCGCTTGTTGATGTACCACATTGTTGTGGTGTTGTCTGTTCTGACTTGTATCACCTTGTCGTGGACAGATGCAGAAAAAGCTTGAAGAGCTAAAAAGACAGCTCTGAGTTCCAGCAAATTGATGTGGAGCAGAGATTCCTGGGGGGACCAAACTCCCTGAGTGGAAAGGTCGCCCATGTGGGCTCCCCAACCCAGAAGGGAAGCATTTGTAGTGAGAGTCAAGTCGTGAGAAGGGGAAATGAAGGGGACCCCCGCTCTTAAATTGCTCTGATCCTTCCACCACTGGAGAGCTAGGATCAAGGTTGAGTCACTGGGACCAACTTGGAAAGAGGGTCTCTTCTCTGAGACCAAAGGTTCTCAAGTGAAACTGAATGTCTCTCACCTGAAATCTGGCTCCTGCACAACAGCTGTGGATGCAGCCATGTGCCCCAGGAGCTAGAAAGTGTCTTGCTGGTCGAGACCTGCAGAGTGAAGGAAGAGGCCAGAGCCACTAAATTCCTTACCCTTTCTGGGGAAGAAAGGCTCTGGCTATCTTGTGTCCAATTCTGCCCCTATAAAGGTGAGTACCTGGACTGGTTCCAGAACCGACTTTGGTAGGTTTAGCAGAAAACTCCGCGAGGTGAGAAGCTGCTGGGTGACCTGCAGGTGAGATTTTACCTGTTCTGGGGACTGGCCTACAATGAGCCAGTCGTCTAGATAGGAAAAACAGCAATCCTCTGCCTCCTTAAGTGGGCCACTGCCACTGCTAGACACTCTGTGAATACCCTTGGAGCAGAGGTAAGGCCGAAGGGCATTGCTCTGAACTGGTAATGACCTGAGGGCAGTTCGAATCTGAGGTACTTTTGATGGGATCTTCTGATTAGGACATGGAAATAGGCATCCTTGAGGTCCAGGGAGGCTAACCAGTCCCCTGGCCTTAGGGAAGGTAAAATCATTGCCAGAGTTACCATTTTGAACTTTATCTGAAATACAGACCCCTGCCCTGATTGCAGGGGAGGAACCCTTTCTACTGCTCTGAGAGCTAACAGGGATGAGACCTCTGTTTCTAGAGCGAGGGTCTCTGAAGCACTTGCAGGTAGAAAAAGTCTGCTTCTCAACTGGGAAACTTGAAGCTGAGAACCAGACCCTGGCTTACTACTTCCAGAACCCACTTGTCTGAGGTTAAAGAAGCCCAATTGTGACTGAAGTAAGCCAGCCTGCCCCCACTGGTACAGGAGAATAACCCTGGGCACCCCATCAGGGTGCCTGTTTCGCAGGAGCTTTTAGGCTGGGGTGGGAGCAGGTCTGCCCACCCTCGCCTGCCCCTGCCTCTGAAGAAGCCCTCTGAGCATAGGCAGAGGAGGCCTGAGTCTGGCAGAAAGGCCTGTGAAAAGGCTACCCCTACCCTGGGGGCATGCCTTGAGGAGTGGCTTGCCTCCTTAGCCTGGGCACCTTGTAAGTAGTCCTATATTCATCCATCTTCTCACATGTAATTCTCTGTCTGCCTCCAAACAGAGAATTTCCCACCACAGGAAAATCCATAGCCTTAGTCTGGGTATCCTGTGACAAACTAGTACACCTGAGCCAGGCCAGCCTACGAAAAGCTACAGATGTGGCCATGACCCTAGAGGAAACATCATTAACATCCACAGCACCATGAAACTGAACCTTAGAGGCTTCATTGCCATCAGCAGCCACCTGTTCTAGTTCACTAGCCAGCTGGCCATGGGCCTGCTTGGCCAATTGCATAACAGTATCCCATCTAGATTTCTGATACCTAGCTACATAAGCCATATAATTTGCTTGCCTGAGTCCCAGAGAGGCTGCCATATACTGTTTTTTTTTTTTTTTCATGGCATCAATCTTCCTGGAATCCTTGTCAGGAGGATGTGAAGCCAAGGGAATATTAGCTTTATCACAGGCAGCAGCCTGAACTACCCCAACATGACTGCATTGCTGAGAAAGGAATTCTGTATCAGGGCCTGACAATGTATACCTTCTGTCCATCTTTTTATCTACAGGAGGCACAGAATTAGGAGCTTTTAAAATTTTAATTGTTTGTTTCTTAAAGACTTATGTAAAGGAATAGACAATCTCCTAGACTCTGGAATATCCATCATTTCTACAAAATCAGGCTCCTCTTGCTCATCCACAGCCTCTTCTAAAGGAAGCTGGAGGTTTCAGCAACTTTTATAAAACATAAAATGAGATGGGACTCAGAGAGCATAGGGAGATTCTAAAGGTCTGTCTGGGGAGATGTCGGTTCAATGGGCACACCAGTCCTTCCCAGCCACATTCATACTGTTCATAATCCTCCCCGATTCATAAAATTCCTCAATATCATAATCCTGAACCACTGGGACTGGACGAACCGACCTTCTACCAGATGATGGTGGTTCGGACGGACCCTGAGACAGTGACTGGACAATTTGTATGGCTTTTATATCTCTGCAGCAGTTGGAGAAGGAATTTTGACTCCAGACCTGCTGATTTTCTTGTTTTCTTTACTGAATTGGTTCCTCAGAACCAGCTTTTCTTTGCCCGAGAAGTCTGGCCCTGGTCAGAGGGCACTCTCTCTGGTTCGGTTGGCACCGAACCGGGCTGGCCATCCGGGTCAGCGGACTTTTTGGCCTCTCGTTCCCTGAGCCTGCCCAATCTTTTTTCCAGGGTGGCTGCAGGGAAATTCTTACATACCTGGCAGTCTGACTGAGGTGGTCAAACCCAGACAATAAACACATGTGGTGTGTGGGTCAACCTTGGCAAAGACTTCCCACAAACATCACAGTGTTGAAACCCAGTGGCCCGAGGTTTTCTTTTAGGTTTCTCAGACATAATGCCAGCCTACCAAAACTTGCCCTTTAGGCAGTGCCAGGCAAAGACACCTTTATCGGTTCCTAACCGTATCACGGTATTGGAAAAACTGTAATAACTCCGGGTTTTTAGAACCAGTAAGAACCGGAACCGCACTCTAAAATAGTAACTTTTAGTTTTAAATGAGTTTAAACCCACTGATCGGTTCAAAACCGAACCGATAACTTACAAGTTCCACACAGGCAAAACCTTCATTTACTTACGTTACTACAGATAGAGCTTGAACCGAACGGGTTTTGCGGTTAAATAAAACTATTCTCGTTAAATCCAACCTAGAAAACACTTTTAAACCAAGAAATGAACCGAGCAGAAGGAGAAATCTCCGGAGCGACTGTTCACTGAGGCGGATTAAAGAATCTGACAGTTCAAGTTTGAAATGACACAGATAGAGCTGCTCTCGTGCCAAAATTCTATTTTGGAATGGTTTTAACCATTGCACTCCGGGGCAGTTCTAGAGCTGGAACAAACTGCTAATGTCTATAATATAGCAAGACTTCATGTTGTTTGAAATTGCATTTATACCTGAGAGTATAATATGCAAGACTGCAGAGGCTAAAAGTTCTGGAAGGGGAGGCAGGGTGGGAAGTTATGAATACCTGAGTATCACTGGGAAGAAACAAGATCACTATGCTAAGTAATTTTTTCTTCTAACCCCAGTAATACTCAGGTAATTCATAACTTTATGCAGACTACAAAGCAGTACCACTGGAGGTGAGCACAGAACTTTATTTTGGAAACAGTCTCTGCAGGACTCCTGTGCCAAACCTAGCATCACCCCTGCAGTGAAAATTCAGGTTACAGTGCTTCGTAAAAGTGAATACTGTTCTTCAGGTAGTTGCTTTACAGGTGTACACCATGGGAACATCTCCCACAGCAGCTATGGTAGCAGTTGGGCCCTTGTAGAATGGGCCCTCAACCCTGTTGAGGGCTCCTTTCCAGCCTTAGAGCAACAAAAACTGGATACTATCCAACAAGAAATGGGCCTTTTGATGCTGGGTTACCCTTTCCCACAATTCATAGGTCAGGAACAGCTATTTTCTGTCCTGCCTATGGACTGTAGTGGCTGTCAAGTAGTAGCTAAGAGCCCTTTGACGATCAAATGGTCGTCAAAGAGGAAGTGGTTTTGTATACATCCACCTTTTTCATGTAAGCCTTTATCTTTCCTCCAAGAGGGAATTACACTCGACTGGGAAATACACAGCCCTGGTTTGGGTATCCTGAGTGAGGTCTGTGGATCTCAGCCAGGCAAACCTCCTTTGAACCACTGTATTTGCCATCCAACTGGCAGCAGTATCATAAAGTCAGCAGTCATTTGACTGGTATTTGGCTGCTCACAAACCAGACTTAACTGTTTCAGGTAGATTATCTGACATGGAAGTCTGAGCCTTGACTACCATAGCAAGGACAGACTGCCACAGTGACTTTTGGTATTGAGCATCAGAGGCTTGACAGCCGTGTTGCCAGTTTTTCTGGAAACCTTGTTAGGAGGATGGGATGCCAGGGGTACTTTTGCCTTGTCACAAGCTGTCACTTGTACTACTCCTTGGTGGGCAGGGTGAGAGAATAAAAATTCAGCTCCCTCCCTGTCCAGCTGATATTTCTTATCCAGCCTCTTTTCAAGAGGGGAAACAGAGCTTGGAATTTGTAGAATCTTTAAAGTATCTTTCCTAAACAGTGTATTCATGAGAAGGAGAAGCTTTTAGTGGGTGTCTGCCCAATCATTTTTCACAATTACGAAAAGTGAGGAATAATCCTCAGTTGCTCTGTGGGAATAGCCCAACTCCTGTTCAGGGAAAACCTCAGATTCAATAGGTTCCTCTTCCTCTGTTTTATCATAATCACATATTCTTCCTCTTAAATAATAAGAAGACTGAGCAGAGGAGACAGACTGCTTTGCAGGGGTCTGCTGCTGAGAGGCAGACAGCCCCTGTAAGCCTGAAAGTTTTTTCTTTAGCCATTCCAGGCATTTTTCTACACTTTCTCCTTGAAAAGTTTTACAATCTTCACTGTGCAATTACTGCAGGAGTTGTCAGGCTTTACAGCAAGACACAGAAGTCCCCAAATGCTGTCCAGCAGGAGGTTCTGTGTCCGATTTCTTTGAGGGAACTGGGGAGTCAGCCGGTTCAGTAAGCCTCTTAGGAACTGCTTGTATACCCATCTCAGGGGTAGCAGTTACAGTAATTGTTGAGGTTTCACCCACAGTAAATTAGGGTGTCAGCTGGTCAGAGCTAGGGGGACCCTTAGGTGGTGACAGTTTTCTCTTTAGCCTTATTCAGGCATTTTTAAATAAATAGTTTTCTCAGGACTTGTATTACAGATTTCACTCTGCTTTTAATGTTCACGTCCAGGTAGGCAAAACAAAGAATGTTTGCTTTGCAACATTTCACCACACTCAATACATGGTTTGAAACCAGGATCACCAGTTTTCTTCTCGGTTTTTCTGACATTTACAAAGTAAAACTGAAAAAATTGCAAATGCTAAAAAACATTTTAATTTAAAGTTTATTTAACAGTTGCGGTCGGTTCCAGAACCGAGGTAAACTGAACCGATGCTATCGGTTCAGGAACCAGACTTAGCGGTTCTTAAAACAAGCTAAATTTAATAAAATTAAACATAACTAATGGAGTTTTTTAGTCAGAAAACTCAATAAATAAAAAATAAACCTAGGTTTACCCCGGTTATACCGAACTGGGAGAAACAGAGAAAACTTACAATTTAAACTCAAACTACGGGCATACTTACAATTATAAAAAGTAAAAGGCAGCAAATGAAATGTTAAGAATACTTACATATATTTTATAAGTTTTCTCATGTCAAAACAAGATGATGAGGAGGGGACATCCGAGCATCTAGTCTTGACAGACAGGGAGAGAAATCTGAGGGGTTTAGAGCTAAGGCGGTTAGTAGAATGCAGCATTTGAAAAGTGGCTCATGCAAAAGATTCCATCATTTGCATATGTTCCATCTCTCCGGGCAGTTCTACCTAGAAGGCTTACTGCATAAAGTTATGAATTTCCTGAGTATTACTGGGGTTAGAAATTACATTCAAAAGTTAACTTAAAAACACAGGCTGTGAGTATCGGAGAAAAACATTCTAAGGTAAAATGTCACACAGCAGAGAACTCCATTATAACTAAGAAAAGCTCATAAAACATACTGGGGCTTCATTAAGGACAGGTAGAGTCACATTCAAAGGAAGACATTAGAAGGTCAAAGTTGCAGAATAAATAATTTATCTGAGAGAAAACACAGGACCCACCAAATTCTATTAAGATCTTGCCTGTGTGTCAAGTGTATGCATTTGAAAATAGCTGTGGTTTTAAAACCAAGTTAGAACAGGATAAGAAACCATAATATATAATGGTAAAAAAGTCTTTAAAATAAGACACTACCTTTATGTGTAGCAATTAGTGGGTTTAAAGACAGGCTGCCCTAGTGTGAACAATAAATATCCACTAGCTGTTCACACTTTCAAACAGTGTTAGTCCCATTAGGAGATGCATGTCCTAGCCCTCTGCTCAACTGTCAATATTTCTCATGAACATAAAAACCTATACTGCCCAGTCATGATCTCTTTGCAACTTTGTGCCCAATGACAAGTGTTTGTGTACAATTAAAAATCAAACCTAACAAGGACTCCTTAGTAAGTGAGATACTGTATCCTAATATGTCCATGTATCAAAATGTGTCAGTGTGTATTACATTTTCTGTTTATACAATAACAGCTCTAGAAATCTGAGACAAAAACTGAGGGAATCTGCCAGCCACCACCATGTCTTACAACCTTCTTACCCCCCTTTTTAGTTCAAAATCAATGTACTGATATCTACTCAGAAGGAATCATATATCTGATATGTATGAGAACATATAACAATACCACAGTGTACCTCTATTATATGTCCATCTAATAAATGTCAAGAGCTTGTGCATATATAAGAAGTAGGTACAACACAGACTCCCTAGTAATTGAGATACTCTTATCCTAAAATGTCAGTGTATCAACATGTGTCCATATAAATGCCTTACCCCATAAACCCCACATTCCCCCCTCCCCCCCCACACACACCCTCCACTTTACTGTATGTTCATGTGTTGTTCCTGAAGCAGGTAAGTGTTTAGGCAGTGTAATCGCTACATCAATTTTATTATGTTTAATCTTTGTATATTACTGCGTCTTTTTGAAAGTTGTAAACTAACTGTCCTATGGACCCTCCCCCAGGTCGCCCCTGAAAAAGGGACTGCATGGTCTCAGCGGGCTTACCCAGTTACCAAAATTGAAAATAAATACAAAATAAATAAAATAAATAAATAATGTGACATAAAACCCAAATCAACGTTCACCCCATCTTCCACCATACTGAGAAGTAAAATGAGTTTGACCTCGAAAGCCCGCCTCTGTTGTGTATTTTTGAAATGTCCTTTCAAAACCAGTACAGACATATCTGAGATTGAGTGATCGAACTGACTGAAGTGTTGTTCCACTGGTTTTTCCATCATCTTTATTTTAACAGCATGTCTGTGTGAGTTCATTCGGGTGCAGAAAGGTTGTCCCATCTCTTCAATATACCCTGTGTGTGGACATCTTTTGCACTGAATAAAACAAACAAATAAAACAAACAACATTTATAGATGCACATGTGTAGTTCCCCTGTATCCTGAACAGTCTGTTTTGGGGAGCATTGATACAATCGGAAGTAGATATATGTTCACAAGTCTTACATCTAGTGGAAATGCAGGGTCTTGTGCCATCTAGTGTTGTTATTTTGTTCTGGTGCAAGTTTACGCCTAACAATCAGGCTGGTTAAATTAGGTGGCTGCTTAAAAGAAAGTAGTAGTAGCTCTTGAAAAATACACCCCAGGGTCTCGTCCTCACTGAATATTGGTTGGAGGTCCTTAACAATTTTACATAGAAGCTCAAGGTCAGGACGATATGTGACTAAGGGTATTCTGTTGGTGGCAGTCCTCTCTCTATACTGAACGCAGCTGCTTCCTTGGTATCTGTGTCACACGTTCTGCCACTCTGTCAAATTCTCTGGAAGAATGCCCCCATCCAATAAAGACATTTTTCAATGTGGCCAAATGTCTATCTCTGTCCTCCTCACTTCAACAGACACAGTGGTATCGCAGTGTTTGACTATACATTACAGATTTTTTTGTGTGCCTTGGGTGATTACTTTTCCTATGAAGTATATTTGTCTGTCAATGGGTTTCCGATAAATGCACAGAAACACAGAAACATAGAATTTGACAGCAGATAAGGACCACTTGGCCCACCTAGTCTGCCCATTTTCCTACCTAACAGATAAGCTGCAGATCCTAGTTAACCAACAGCTTACTTCCTCTTACTCGCCCCTAGGACTGCCTTATGCCTGTCCCATGCATTCTTGAAGTCCCCCACTGTTCTTGACTCCACGACCTCCCAAGGGAGGCTGTTCCATGCATCCACAACCCTCTCTGTGAAAAAATACTTCCTCACACTACCCCTGAGCTGGCCCCCCTCTATCTTCAAATTGTGCCCCCTTGTTCTTGCACATCTCTTTTTCTGGAAGATGCTACCCTCTTGGACTTTGTTAATTCCCTTGAGGTACTTGAAAGTTTCTATCATGTCCCCTCTCTCCCTTCTTTCCTCAAGAGTATACATATTAAGCTCCTTTAGTCTTTCTTCGTATGTCTTTTGGTGCAGACCCTGCACCATTTTGGTTACCCTCCTCTGGACAGCCTCCACTCTGTCTATGTCTTTGCGGAGATGAGGTCTCCAGAACTGCACACAGTACTCCCGATGGGGTCTCACCAACTGTCTGTACAGAGGGATAACAACTTCCTGTTTTCTACTATTGATGCCTCTTCCTATGCATCCCAGTATCCCCCCAGCCTTCCTTACTGCCTTCTCACATTGCTTGCCCACCTTTAGGTCATCTGATATAATTACCCCCAGGTCTCTTTCTATTTTTACTGTTGTCAGTATCTCACCCCCATTGTGTACGCTTCCCCTGGGTTTTTGTTTCCCATGTGCATTACCTTGCACTTCTTTGCATTGAATCTGAGCTGCCATACATTTGACCATTCCTCCAACCTTGCCAAGTCCCTTCTCATCCTTTCCACTCCATCTTGTGTATCAACCCTGTTGCAGATCTTTGTGTCATCTGCAAAGAGACATACTTTCCTTCAGTTCCTTTGCAATGTCACTTATAAAGACATTAAAAAGGACCGGTCCCAGTACTGAACCCTGCGGTACCCCGCTAGTAACCCTCCTTTCTTCACTGTGTACTCCATTTACTACTACCCTTTGCGTCCTGTTGTCTAGCCAATTTTTTATCCAGGCTACCACCTTGGGACCCATTCCAAGACTGGCTATCTTGTGTATTAATCTTTTGTGTGGGACTGTATCAAATGCCTTGCTACAATCTAGGTAGGCCATGTCCACAGCCCCTCCCTGGTCTACTACTTTGGTCACCCAGTCAAAGAAATCTATTAGATCTGCCTGACACAACCTTCCCATCATGAATCCATGCTGCCTTGGGTCCCATGCCCCACTGGCCTCTAGGTACTCAACAATTCTTTCCTTCAGAAGTGATTCCATCATTTCCCTACCACTGAGGTCAAACTAACTGGTCTGTAGTTTCCTGCCTCTGTCCTGCTCCCACTTTTCTGAAGAGGAATCACATCTCCCTCCTCCAGTCCTCGGGTACCACCCCATCCTCCCATGATTTGTTAAAGAGAGAGTCAGCGATGTCTTAGTTCTACTCTTAGTTCTTTCAGAATTCTTGGTGAATCTCATCAGGCCCCATTGCTTTGTCCACCTTCAATTTTATTAGTTCTTTCAGAACCCTTTCTTCTGTAAATGGACTCAGTATCGACCCCGTCTTCAAAGTGTTTCTCTTGTTTGGTTTAGGTAACTCCCCTCATCTTCCTTTGTGAATACTGAGCAGAAATATTCGTTCAGTATCCTGCTTTTCACTGTCACCCTCTACCCACATTCCTCCCTTTATTAGGCTTCAGTATCCCTCCTTTGGTCTTTTCTGCTCCCTAATGTACCTATAAAGGTCTTATCACCCTTCTTAACAGAATTGGCTTATCCTTTCCTCGGTTTGGGCCTTTGCTATTCTGACTGCCTTCCCAGCCTCTTTCTGCTTTAACTGATAAAGTTATCTGTCCTGCTCCTTCTGTGTTTCCTTATATTTCCTGAATGCTGTCCTTTTCTCCTTAACCTTCCCTGCCACCTCTTTTGTGAACCATAGCGTTTTTTTCCTTCGTTGTGTTTTATTGATTTGCTTTACACAAAGGCTTGTTGCCTCTGTGATGCCTGTTTTGATCACTCCCCATTGTTCCTCCACCCTCTCTTCTTGCCTGTTTGCTAGTGCTTTTCTGGGCACTCTCTCATTTTCCCAAAGTCAGCCCTCCTAAAGTCTAGTACTCTTGCTTTTGTATGGCTTGATTGTATGGCTGTGTTTATCAGAACCACACTGTTTGGTGGTCACTTGTTCCCAGATGGCTACCCACTTCTAAATCTGAGATTCTTTCTCCATCCCCATTTGAAAGTACCAGGTCTAAGATTGCTCCCTCGAGTGGGTTCGATACTAACTGTCTGAGGCATGCCCTTGTAGGGCATCAAGAATTACCCTGCTCTTGGATTGCCTGCAGCAAGGTGCTCCAGTTAACATCTGGCATATTCAGGTCCCCATCAACAATATCTCCTTTTTCTGCCATTCTAAGAAAGCCTTCTATCATTTCCTTGTCCTTTCCTCCCTGAGATGGGGGTCTGTATACAAATCCCCATGCGATTGTGGTGCCATTTCCTGTCTCCAGGTGACCCAAATGCCTCATCTGTTCCCTGTTTACTCTTTACTCTGTTGCTTTGATCCTTCCTTTACATAGAGAGCTACTCTCCTCCTCTTTACCCTCCCTGTCCCTCCTGTAGATTGTGTATCCTGGTATGTTGACATCCCAGTCATGGTTCTCTGTGTACCATGTTTCTGTGACTGCCACAATATTCAGGCAACCTCTTCCATCAAGGCCACTAGTTCAGGGAGCTTGTTACACAGACTACAGGCATTGTACATCACCCTCCACATTTTGATTGCTCACACTTTAGCTCCATTTGTCTTTACTGCCTTTGTTTACATTTAAACTGTTCTACCTAATAATCTCTGTATCTTGGTGTTTACCTCACTAATCACCATGTTTTGTGGGGGAGGCTCAGATTTCCTGCTCTTTTCAGTGCTCCCCTTGGCTAGTTTAAATGTTTGCCAATGAAGCATTGAAACCACTCACCTAGGATCCTGGTTCCCCCGACAGATGCAGACCATCTATTCAGTATAGGTCTGCATCCTCCAGGTGGCTCCCCAGTCCGCAATGAAGCCAAAACCCTGAGCTCCACACCAGTTTTTCAACCACTCATTGAATTCCCTGGTGAGAAGTGCCCTAGCATTTCCCTTGCCACAGACAGGCAGCACCTCCGAGAAGGTTACCGTATGCACTACTTGTCTAAGGCCCCTTCCCAACTCTACAAACTCCTCTTGCACTGATCCCATTCCTAGCCAGGTCATTTGTCCCTAGGTGGACAATGACATCCAGCTCCTCCCTCGCAGCTCCTCCCATGATCCTGAGGATTCGGCTCGTCCTTCAAGCCGTGGGCGCCAGGAAGGCACCTTACCTCTCTCCCTTCCTCCCCATTTCTAGCCCCCCACGATTGAGTCCCCACCAGGAGTTGTTTCCTTCCCCTGTGGGGTCCCATGCCACCCTCCTGTGGGTCTCCTTTGTGAAGGTTCCCAGCATCCTCCTTGGTCTCCACTGCAGGTGCCTCCATAGAGGAACCAGTATCCACCAGAAGAGCGAATGAATTGTGGAGAGGTACAGCTGGAGGGATGCAACTCTGTTCCACCACCCTCTCCCTCCCTGAGCCCACCCTGGTCCAGCCTCTCCTCTTTCTTGGCAACCTCTGAGGTAGTGGCATTGGCCCTGGTGGTCCCTGGGTGGGGAGGAGGTTTCACGAATCCTAGCCAGGTCAGCCTGGAGATGGGCAACCTCCTCTCTCAGACCAGAGAGGTGCCTGCAAATAGGGCAGCATCGCAGCTCCAGAATGTCTCCGGAACACTGCCGCCCACAGCCATTGCACTGCACCACTCCTATCATGTCTTATTTTGTGTCCCCTCTACTGTTTCTCTGGATGCTTACTCTCTCCTCTCCTTACAACTCTCACCCTTCCTGTTCTGGGACAGCAACTTCCTATCTTCTTCAGTAGCCTCCTTCTTCCTTGCTCAATATCAGACCACCAGCAGCTGGGGGGAGGAGAGTGAGCTACTTTTCTACTTTAGGGTTGACAAAACCAATGCTTCTCTATGATCCTTTCCTTCCTACTGCCAAACAGGAAGTTCCTGTTGACAGTCAAATCCAGTGGCTATAAAAGTAGAACTGGCTTTGGGTGGGTGGGATGGAGGGCAATTAGTAAGAAAAAAGGCTAGCAACAGGAAGTTGTAATTTGACTCACCTGCTTTTATAGTGTCTAAACCACACCCCCAGGTAAGCTCTCTTTCCTCCTACTGATTTAGCAAAGTCAGCTGATACAGTACCCTTCACTGCACAGAATACACACTGACCTTCTTTCTTTTTTTTAACCCTAAATAAGTCCCCTTCTACTTCTAATGAAGTTATTTGTCTACTTAATCTTAACAGACACGGACTCCTGTTGAGATATACGTTTTAAATTAAGAAGAAAATGTAGCTTCTTTTAGTTAGCTGCTTTCTGCTCTACAAGCAAGGCTAGCAAAAGGAAGTTGTAATTTGACTCACCTGCTTTTATAGTGTCTAAACCACACCCCCAGGTAAGCTCTCTTTCTTCCTACTGGTTTAGCAAAGTCAGCTGATACAGTACCCTTCACTGCACAGAATACACACTGACCTTCTTTCTTTTCTTTCTATTTTTTTTAACCCTAAATAAGTCCCCTTCTACTTCTAATAAAGTTATCTGTCTACTTAATCTTAACAGACATGGACTCCTGCTGAGATACACGTTTTAAATTAAGAAGAAAATGTAGCTTCTTTTAGTTAGCTGCTTTCTGCTCTACGAGCAAGGCTAGCAACAGGAACCTCTGCAAGGTTCCATCCTTAATGGTGACTGTGGTGCCCAGAAAATTAATACTGGTGTCAGAATATTCCAGGGAAAGTTTTATAGATGGGTGGAGGTTGTTAAGTTCCTGATGGAACTCTTGTGTCAGTGCCCTCTGTCCAAATTATAAATAAATTGTCAATAAAATGGAAATAACCACGTGGTTTGTGTGTGCAGTGCCTTAAAAAATCTTCCTTCAAATTAGCCATGAAAAGAATGGTGTATCCTGGTACCCATTGCTGTTCCCATAGTTTGAACGTAATGTTTACCACTGATCCTGAAGTTATTGTGTGTCAGATTAAATTCAATAAGTTTCCCCACCACTTCTGGGTCAATGTATTGGTGCTGTCCTTACTCATGTAGGTATTTGAGATAGGCTTGAAATGTCATCCGTGTGTGGAATATTAGTACAGAGGGAGGTTACATCCATCGTGACTAATATGGTATCAGGTGGTAAGTCCTTATAACCCGAAAGTTTATGCAGGAAGTGAGTAGTGTCCTGAGTGCAGCCGTCCCTTTCTATAAGACCTGAGATACCCTCTGTCAGGGTACCATTGCCAGATACTATGGGGCTCCCCGGATTGCCCAGTTTATGGATTTTAGGCAGCATGTAGAATATCCCTGGCTTAGGTTCAACAGGGATGAGGTCAGTAATTCTGCCTTGGACAAGCTCAGGAAAAGATCCAATCATGTCCCATAGTTCCCTGGTGAATAGTGTAGTGGGATCACTAGGCAATTCCCTGTAGTAGGCATGATCTGTTAGCTTCATTAACATAGTTCACGCGGTTTAAGATCACCACTGCAGAACCTTTATCAGCTTTCTTTATGACAATGCTGTGGTTTGATTTCAGTGATTGTATTGCTCTTCTTTCCAATGGAGAGAGGTTATATCGGGTCTGTTTTTGCGCATTAAGAATCTGACTGTTAACTGTCTGGCGAAAACAATGAATATAGTTGTCCAGTTTCATATTACATCCACCTGGGGAGTAAAACTGGATGATTTCTTTCTCGTACAAACTGAATTGTTGCTGCCTATGATTTCTTCTCTGTTGTGAAAGAATTCTTTGAGTCTTAGTCTATAGAAGTCTTCTTCCAGTTCCCCACAAAGCTGAATTCTGTCAAGTGGTCTCGGGCAGAATGTGAGACCCTTGGAAAGTACAGTTAATTCACAGTAGTCAATGTGTGATTTCACAAATTAACAACTGAAAGGTGTCCATCCACATTGCTTTGTTGTTCTAGGACCTTATTATCTTCATCATGGTGGTTAGGAATTAAGGCTTGTTGAAGGGTATGCAACTGTCTTGTTCTTTTTGAGCATTGCTTTCTTTAAAGTCATCTGGTAGTTCATGTCTACCTCTTTTAGGTGGCCTGAATTAGGCTTACCAGACTTCCTCTCCAGTGTAGCAATCATTCTGTCAGTTTTTTCAAACAGGCTTTATTGGCATATGTCCAGGGAATAATGAGATTTCTCAATTTCTCAGAAGTCTTCCAGCAAAGTCGTTCAGCATATTTAGAATTGTAAGTGTTCTTTAGTAGATTCTTAATGGTTATGCCATTAGGGACAATATTCTTTTTCTTGCACTGGGTTAGAAAATAGAGGTTACTGTCCAGCTTGGCTTCCTTCTTCCAGATGTTATGTAACTGCCTTGTAAGACGGCACATTTCGGTATCTTACATGATGACAGAGAAAAATATTTTTGCTGTATTGGTCCTTGTAACACAAGATCAAGGGGAAAAAAAGATGATCTGATACCTTTTACTGGACCAACATAAATGTTACAAAAGAAAACTGGTGCGTAAGCTTTCGGATTACACACAATCCTCCATCAGAAGCTAATGACAGTTGTTTTGAAAGAATACACCCTATTAAAGACTAGATCTTACATAAAAAAAAAGACAAAATGGTTGTTAAAGATACCACTGGCTAAAAAAATACATTTAAAAGTCAAACACAAGCTGTGAGCATCAGAGAAAAACATTCCAAGGTCAAATGTCACCAAGCAGAGAACACCCTTCTAACTAAAAAGAGCTCATAAAACATACTGCAGGTTCATTAAGGACAGGTAGAGTCACATTAAAAGGAACACATTATAAGGTCAAAGTTGCAGAAAAAATAATTTATCTGAGGTGTAACACCCCTACAAATGGGGGTTCCCAGAGCTTGTCTAATTGTTCACAGTCTGGATGGTGTTTAGCGTTGAAGCAGTTTAAATGGTGTTGCTTGTGAGTGCTTTTAAAGCCTCCATGTACGGTCTCTTTAAGGGCTGCCTGTTTGCAATCATAATTAGTTTGAACTGACTGTGTGTTTCTATGCCCAAGTCCCGCCCGGGCTGCTGAATAATCGCTCCGTTTCTGCCATCGCTAAATGTGCAGAGTGAGCCATTTTGAAAGATGTAATTGATTGCTGGTAGATCATTAAATAGTAGTAAAAATGTAGTTTGTTCTAACCTGCCTTCTTGCAGCAAGGACTGTTTCTGTTTAGCTCCACCATTTTGGTCCCGGACTGCCGAATGGGACCAATCAGTACTTGGGACTCTCAAATGGAGCCTGCTGAAATGGGGCTGTGTGGAGTGAGACTCTGGGAGTTGTAGTTTCTGGACTGCTGGTGCCTTTTTGCACCTAGAGAGGGAGTCCTGCTGTGACTGACATCTGAACTGACCAACCGAACCTTTTGGATCTGAGTGAAAGCCCCTGAGCTGTCTGTTGGCAAGCCAGATTCAAGTTGGAAGCTCAGAGAGAAGGAGCTCTGAATGTTCGAGTGGCCATTGCTGTGTAGTTCACACAGGGGAACCGTGAAAGGCCTGATTTCTGACCTACTAGCCTGCTTTCTGCCCTGAGCAGGAGAAGAGGACTTTTCCGGACTGAATCCGAATTTGTAGTGAACGAAGCAAGCTGCTGATTTATAACCAGGCTCACCCTGTAGAAGACCAAAGATTTTGCTGAACGCGATCGGCCTGTCAGGAACTTTAGCTAGGTAGTGCTCCCGGGTTTAGCAGTGATTTTGTGATCGGGACCGAGGAGTCGTCTGCCTGGTACAGTAAGCTTTCCTTACATATGAATGTGCTATGTGCTGGAAGGAGATCGCGGTCGGATCCCCCTTGCTGTAAACTGTGTGCTAATTGCTGAAAGCTGTTCCCAGCTGCATCGGACTGAATCCACTTGCTTTCACCTGCCATTGGGCCCTGCCACGAGGGTCTTGTCTTGCTACCCTGTTCCTTCTGGCAATCCAGAACACACATCATTCCTCCTGGGTACCGTGAGTAATCATCAGGGTAGCTCCCTGCAACATTTCTTAATCAAAAGTGTGTCATCTGATTGTCTTGTGTTTTCTTTTCACGAACTGAGCCATCTGGCTCCGGTTTACAAATTATTTGGGTGCATGTTGTTTTTTCCATCACAGGGCCCCAACCCAGCTGTGACGCCGGCCTACTCCAGGCAACTATCCTGGCTAGCCCAGCTGCCCTTTTTTTTTTTTTTTTAACCTGGGTACCCAGTGTGTGTATGACAGTGTGGGGGGAATTCTGTACTGCATGCATAACAGTGTGATTATTGTAGAGAGTAAGCTAATCAAACCTGACTGCCCTTATCCTTGTTAAAACCCCCTTGAATAAATCAGATCTTACTGTTTCTGCATTTAAACTGACTGTGGTTTCCATTTGTATTGTGGGTACTGTACTGTTATCATTTATGCTGCCTAACCTTGCTTTACAGGGGGTCCTCAGGGTCGAACTGGAGAAATTGACCCTGGTGGTAAGTGTCAATTGTGAAGGTACTCATTGTGCATTGTGTGGGCCACTAGTGGGAACTGAGGGGGTCACAGTGTCCCAGAGGGATTTGCCCAAGCTAGTTTGGCCACTATCAACCCTGACCTCTGGGTGAAGGGACCCGTCACCAAACCTAGGCCCTTTAACCTGCTACTAGCCAAGCAGGCAGGGGTAGTAGCCCTTGGGATAGCGCCACCTAGGGGTTACAGAGAGAAAACACAGGACCCACTAAATTCTATTAAGACCTTGTCTGTGTGTTAGTGTATACCAGGGGTTCTCAAATGGTGAGGCCAGCCTCCTTGGGGAGGCCCCAACCTGTTCCAGGGGAGGCTCAAGCAAGTCCTGAAAAAGTAGTATATTTCAATTTTGAACTTTATAGGGTTTGTGTGAAGGGATAAGGCAAACTGAAAGAGGATAATAGTAGGTGAATTTATGTATTTATTCATAAGTCTGTGATCAGGAAAGGTACTGTACACTGAGCCATGGCTTATTTCAGAGTGTACCAAGGAAGGGTAGCGAGAGAATACAAATCTTAATGTAACTGCAGAACACTCAGTCAATACAAAATGAATAAAAGTGCAGACAAATTAAGAACAATGAACTAACAATAGGAACAATTGATTAATTAGACTGAGAAGAACTGTCCAAATACAAGAGTTAACCACATAGATACTAGGAATAAGAGCAGGAGGGAGCAAAATGTTTCTGAAAGTTGCTTAAGAGCAGGGTGAGAGAGGAAGAGGCAGAGTCAGCAGAAAGTTATTCCAGACAGAGGGAAAACAGAAGAAGCAGTCTGACCCATGAAGGTATGGCAGTAAGGGTAACAATGGTTCGAGAGTCAAAATATTGGAGCAAGTAGGTTGTCCTGTTGTGGGGGGGGGGGGGTTATAAGAAGCTTAATAACATGAGCGACAGCTATGCAAAGAGGTTTCAATTTATTCTTGATGTACTGTGAAAAGTAGGATATTTTTTCTATGGGGAGGCCAAAAATATTTCAGTATTTTGTGGGAGGCTCAAGACCTTTTCCATGGCTTAGGGGAGGCTCACTATGACAAAGTTTGAGAACTGTTGGTGTATACAATTGAAAATAGCTGTGGTTTTAAAACAAAGTTAGGGTAGGTTAAGAAATCATAGTATATAATGCCAAAAAGTCTATAAAATAAGAAACTACTTTTATGTATGGCAGTAAGTGGGTTTAAAGACAGGCTACTCTAGTGTGAACAAAAAATATCCACTAGCTGTTCACACTTTCAGTGTTAGCCCCATTAGGAGATGCATGTCCTAGCTCTCTGCTCAACTAGTCAATATTTCTCATGAATATAAAAACATATACTGCCCAGCCATGATCTCTCTGCAACTTTGTACCCAATGGCAAGTGTCTGAGTATATATAAAAATCATACCTAACAAGGACTTCCTAGTAAGTGAGATACTGTATCCTAATAAGTCCATGCATCAAAATGTGTCAGTGTATATTAAAGGACAACTAAATCCCCTATTTTTGCAATTAAGCTGCTCAAGAATCTGTCTTCACAGAAAGGTAAAGGAAAGGCTGCTGTTTACACTGGTGCGAAAACTGCATTTATGTAATTAACATAAATGCAGCTTCGTAGCACTTGAAAAAAGGTAAACATCAGCCTTCTCATTTCAAAACTCCCAGTGTGTCTGGTCCCTAAAATGACAGAGAAAGGCACTGTGTGACATCATAGGAGCCCAAGGCAGACAGCTAAATTGTTCTCTGTAGTGCAAAGCAGCTCATTTTATTTTGCTTGTTTTAATGTTGCCTTACAAAAATTATCAAAACCATGATTAACGTGTATTATTTTGATCAACACACGTTAGGCTATGGTTTTGTTGATTTTATTCTTTTAAATATGTCGAAATTGATCTTTAATCTGAGGACTTTCCTCACCAAACAGCAGTACAGTAAAACCCTGCAGTAAAACAGATACCTGGTGGTCCAGTGGTTATGCTGAAGTGCCAGTCCAGCCACTGCCCAAGTTGTTGCTTTCTTAGGTATAGCCACTGTTATGTTGACAATTCAAGTTTCCTAGATTTGACCCCCTGCCTGGCAATCAGTCTGCTTGCCTGCCTGCCCGCCAACACACACACCACCCGCGACTCAACACTCGGTCACTACTGTGCCCGAACACCCGCTGCCACATATCTCGCCAGTTGCATGAATTTCAGAAGCAGCACAGTTCTTAATCTTGCACCCAATCCTCTTTTGTAGCTTTCTTAGTTATATCCACTGTTATACTACCGATGAAAGTGTCCCTGATGTGAACCCCCCAGCCATCAGCATGCTCATCTGTCCGCCGTCCAGCCCACTGTCACACACTCCACCAGCGACTCAGCACTCAGTTAATACTGTGCCAGAACACCCGCTGCCACATATCTCGCCAGTTGCATGAATTTCAGAAGCAGCACAGTTCTTAATCCTGCATCCGATCCATTCTCTGACACAGCACACACTGCTCCGTCCTTCTCGGCTGACACTACTGAATGTGTGGGTGGAGAGCATCGGTAACAGCGTGTGCTCTGTCAGAGAGAGGATTGGACGCAGGATTAAGAACTGTGCCACTTCTGAAATTCATGCAACTGGCGAGATAAGTGGCACTGGGTGTTCTGGCACAGTATTAACCAAGTGTCAAGTCACTGATGAAGTGTGTGACAGCAAGTTGGAGGGTGGACGAGCAGGCTGATGGCTGGGAGGTTCAAATCAGGGACACTTACATCGGCAGTATTTTATTTATTTATTTAGCTTTTGTTTACCAGTAAGTGCCCTAACCATAGCAATGACTATTTTCAGGCACGACTCGGGAGGGTACGGTACAAACAGAGCAGGTACACAAAGCAAATACAAATTTTGACATAATTAAAACACTTGAATACAAGTTTTGACATAATTGAAACACATGAAATACAGAGTAACTATAAACAAAATAGACAATTTGATAACACAGTAAAAGTAGCTAAAGATACCTAAAGATAAGTATAACAGTGGATATAACTAAGAAAGCAACAAAAGAGGATCAGGTGCAGGATTAAGAACTGTGCCGCTTCTTAAATTCATGTAACTGGTGAGATATGTGGCACCGAGTCTTCTGGCACAGTAGTGACCGAGTGTTGAGTCATGGGCGGAGTGTGTGATGACAGGCAGGCGGCCGGGCGAGCAGGCTGACCACCGGGCGGGGGGTCAAATCCAGGAAATCTGAACTGGCAGCATAACAGTGGCAATAACTATGAAAGCAACAACTTGAGCAGTGGATGGACCGGCACATCAACATAATCACTGGACCACCAGGTATCTGTTTAACTGCGGGGTTTTTCTGTACTGCTGTTTGCTGCGAAAAGCCCTCAGATTAAAAATCAGTTTTGGGATATTTAAATAAATAGAATCAACAAAACCATAGCCTAACGTGTATTGACCGAAATAATACATGTTAAATCATGGTTTTAATCATTTTTGTAAGGCAACACCAAAATGAGCAAAATAAAATGAGCTGCTTGGCACTACAGAGAATAATGTAGCTGTCAGCCTTGAGCTCCTATGACATCACACAGTGCCTTCTGCCGTCATTTTAGGGAGCAGACAGCGCAGGAGTTTTGAAACGGAATGGCTGATGTTTACAGTTTTTCAAATGCTATGAAGCTGCATTTATGTTAATTACATAAATGCAGTTTTAGCATCAACGTAAACCGCAGCCTTTCCTTTACCTTTCTGTGAAGATGAATTTTTGAATAGCTTAACCGCAAAAATAGGGGGTTTAGTTGTCCTTTAAATCTTCTGTTTATACAATGACAGCTCTAGAAGTCTGCAAAAAAAAAACTGAGGGCATCTACCACACACCACCATGTCTTACAACCCCCCCATCCCCTTTTCTTTTTTGCATAATGGCAAAAGAAGCAGCCAAGCACCCTTTCTTAGGCATGCTGTCAATTTACTTGGAGTCCTCAGGTGGATGGGTTGCCAGTGGGACCTTAGCCCTGTCATAAGCTGCAACTTGGACTATCCCTTCATGATCAGGGTGAGAACAAAAAAAACTATGCTCCTGATCTGTCCAGCTGATATTTCTTATCAGCCTTCTTATTTATGGGTAAAACAAAATTTGGGGTTTCTAAGATCTTCATGACTTGTCTCCCTATAAATCTGTTAATATGGAGCAATAGTCTTTTTGTGGGTGCCAGACCCATCATGTCTAAAAATTCAGCCTCCTATTCATCTTCCACGGTTTCTTTTGTGGAAAGATCACGGGCTTCTACTATCTGTTTTACAAAGGTATAATGGGAGGAAGAATCCTCTGGTAACCCATGAGCAGAATCAAACTCTTGATCTAGAGAAACCTCCAGTTCTATTGATTCCTAATCCTCCTCCTCCTCCTCTTCTTCGTAGGAGGGGTCCTGGGTTGTGGAACCATACATGGAACCGCCGAGGGAATCATGGACTGAACCATCATTGGAACCGTTGGATCTACCGGTACCAGTTACACTGGAGGCAGGACCACACACTGAGAAGCTGCAGTTTGCAAGGCTTGTAGCACCTGCAGAGCCTGAGTGTGGCAGAGTTGCCACTCACTATAAATAGGAAGCATTTGCCAGGACTGCTCCTCTTATCTTAAACCCATCTTTAAGTCTACTGCAGTAGCTTCTCTTACTTTGCTATGGGTCTCCCGTGCCCTTTTTAACTTTTTCCCATTACAAGGGGGTGGCCTCCCAGCGTAATTTCTTAAAGCAATTCTTTCCCCGCTATGTATATCTTTTTCACTGTCCTTGGCAATACGTTTTTGTGGTTGGTGCATTAAAAGTTCCGTTGTGGAACTTAGATTCCATCTTTGTAAAATACTCTAAACACCTCTGTGAGGTAGTGAGATTATAAAAAGATCCTGGTATACAGGGATGCCTGTATAGATAGGGCTGCCTTAAAATATTTTAAGGAGCAGGAAGGCTCAGCTCCTAAAAAGGACTGGGACATGGGGTAAAACAAATCCTAGGTCAAGAGCCCCCGTTCCTGTATGCATCTCACAGCTGTTGGTTAGTATGTATGCCAGCAAGTGTGCAGGATTTAATGTAGAAGCTGCACAGGCAGCGTATGGTTTAGAAGAGGACTAAATATGTTAGAAAATGCCCAGATAATAAAAGGTCAATAAAGAAGTGCGCACTCCTTCATGCTCTGCACAGCCGTTTACTGTGCAAGTTCCTGCAAGTGTGCAAGCAGAAACAGCTCTCTTGGGGGAACAAGGAGTTAGGTTCCACAAAAAATGCTCTTAAAATTAGCTCCTAAGGCATTCATAGCATGGCGGAATTTAGGAGGAAACAAATGAGTGTGTTCTGGTGAGGCCCAAATGAAATAAACTTGCTGTTAGCAAGTACATGAATACAAGGTCCTCTCACACTGTGTTCCAGAGACAAAGCTTACAAGCATGAAAAGAGCTGCAGGTGTTTTAAAACAGTGTCCTTTGAATTAAAACAATTAAAAACATTCTGGTACTGTTTGTTGCTGCTTACCTGTAGATGATTTGAAATGGGACTGCACCTTAGGGGAACTCAGGACCAGATGGAGGCTAATTTCAGTCCTAGAAAGAGGTCATGGATGGTCCTTAATACTGTCCAGGGGACGTAGTCATGGATCCCGGATGAGCCCCCAGCCCAGGTAGGGAGAAAAGAAGTAGTACCCCAGGTGCCCATTCCTTTAGTGACAACACCTTTAGAGAGAATAGGCATGGATACTGTGGGACCCCTGAACAAGAGTAGTAAAGGCAACCGCTTTCTCTTAGTGGTGTGTCATTACTCCACTAAGTATCCAGAAGCCATCCTGATGTGCACTGTTACCACCCCTAAGATTGCAGAGGAGTTGGTAAAGTTATTTAGTAGGGTTGGCATCCCAAAAGAGATAGTCACGGATAGAGGAAGCAATTTCAATGCAGCACTACTAAAGAACTATATCGTCTTTTAGGGATAGTGGCTGTGCGCACCTCTCCATACCATCCTTAAACAGACGGACTTGTAGAGCGATTCAATCAACGCTCAAAAGGATGCTAAAGAAGTTTATTAATGATGAAGGGAAAGATTGGGACAAATATCTACTTTTCCTGTTGCTTGCATATCATGAGGTTCCCTAGGCTTCAACAGGTTACTCCCCTTTCACCTTACTCTATGGTAGGAACCCTCGGGGTCCACTAGATGTAGTGAAAGAGTGTTGGGAAGAAGGGAAGGACATGAAACATCCAGGGACAACTTCCTACATGAAGGAACTTGGGAAACGCCTCATGGTATATACACAAAGAGCCCATGAAGCCGGTGTACGGGCTCAACAAACACAGAAAAAAGGGTATGACCAGGCAGTCTCTAAAACCAAAACATTTGTGGAAGGTGATCAGGTTTTGTTGTTATTGGCTACATCTATGAATAAATTACTAATGAAAGTGGCAAGGACCCTATAAAGTGATACAATAGACAGGTCCTGTGACATACCTGATTGAAACACCAGATAGGAGACTTACCAAAAAGATTCATCATGCAAATCTTTGGAAAAAATGGCATGCTAAACCTGAGCTAACTACAAGTTTGTTAGTTATTCCAGAGGGAAAAGATACTGAATTAGACCTGGCCTAGGATAGGTTAGAGAAAGAACAAGGGTTTCAGGATGTTAGTGTGAGCCCAGAACTAACACCAGAGCAAAAACAAGAACTGATACACTTACTGGAAGAATTTCAGATCACATTTACCAGTGTACCTGGACATGCTATAGGGGTGGAACATTAGATACATACAGATGCCCCTCCTATTAGAAAGAAACCCTATAGATTACCAGAATGGATTAGAGAAAAGGTTCAAGAAGAGATCAAGAAGTTGCAAATGCTTGGCATCATTCAACCCTCCAAAAGTGCCTGGGGTTCACCTATTGTAGTGGTGCCCAAGAAAGAGTGGGAGATCAGGTTAGGCCTGGACTTCAGGGGGTTGAACCAGGTATCCAAGTTTGATGCGTACCCTATGCCCCGAGTGGATGATATAATAGATAAAATTGGAAATGCCAAATATATCTCCACTCTGGACTTGACCAAAGGTTACTGGCAGATTCCGTTAGAAGCTACTGCCAAAGAGAAGACAGAATTTGCTACCCCTATGAGTTTGTTTCAGTTCTGTACGATGCCATTTGGTCTCCATGGTGCACCGGCAACATTTCAGAGATTCATGGATAGGTTGCTGGCACCCCACCATAATTTTTGTGCAGCATACCTTGATGACGTTGTCGTGTTTAGTGCATCATAGCAGACCCATCTAGCTCATTTAAGAGAGGTTTTCACAGCTGAAAGACAGGCAGGTTTGACAATAAACCCCTCAAAATGTGCTTTGGCCCAGAAGGAAACCAGATACTTAGGATTCTTACTGGGAAACAGACTTATTAAGCTGAAATCAGTAAAGTGGAAGCAGTGACTAACTGCCCAGTACCTGCAACCAAGAAACATGTCTGTTCATTTTTGGGACTAGCGGGATATCACCACAGATTTATTCCTAACTTTGCCACCATTGCTTCCCCTCTAACAGATCTAACTAAAAAGAAATCAGGGAATAAGGTGATTTGGTCTCTAGCATGTGAGCAGGTATTCCAGCAAATCAAAGCTGCTCTGTGTTCTTCCCTAGTGTTAAAAAGTCCCAACTTCGAGTACCCCTTTGAGGTACATACTGATGCCTTCGGAGCAGGGACTGGTGCAGTACTGAGCCAGACTACTGAAGGAGAAGAGCACCCCGTAGTGTACATATCACAAAAGTTGCACGATCGTGAACAAAAGTATTCTACGGTGGAGCAGGAATGCTTAGCAGCCAAATGGGCGATAGAAGCATTACGGTTCTATCTATGGGGAGCCCCCTTCACATTAGTCACAGTTCATAACCTCTTATGTTTTATATCACAAATGAAGGATAAAAACAATCGCATAATACGATAGTATCTGGCCCTGCAGCCATACCAGTTCACAGTGAAACATAGGGCAGGTCCGGCCCATGTAAACGTAGACGTTTTGTCCAGACATGGTGCCCCATAGAATGTATGATTGTATAGTTTGGGATGTACAGTATAGTCTAAAAGAAAAAAATTACTCACCTTAGTAATGTTGTTTCTTCTAATGGAGTCTTGCTGTATTCTGACATATGCAGTTAGGTCCTGCCTTTCAACTGCTCTGGAGAACAAAAAGTTAAACTTTCCATGGCCAGCGTGGAATGTGCACCACAAGCTCGGCTGAAGCCCCTGTCTGCTGTTGTTTAAACTGCAACTGTCAGATCTTTACGAGCAATACTCACTAGAAGTTATGTGCGGAAACTGTAAAACTAATACTAGCCCACTGGCAACTATATCTATATAAAAGGGTTTTTGGTTTCAAAAGGAAGACTCAAGTCACGAAACCCAAAAACAAAACACAACCACTCACCCAAACCAAAAGAGAGTGAAAAAAGGACACCCCTAGGGTGCCAACACTGCTCCTGCCCATCCACATCCCAAAAACTAGGTTTTGAGAGAGGAGGCGGGGGGGTCAGAATACAGCAAGACTCCATTAGAAGAAACAACATTACTAAGGGAGTAATTTTTTCTTCAAACAACATGAAGTCTTGCTGTATTCTGACTATTGCAGACTACCAAGCAGTACCTCAATGGAGGAGGGACAGAACCTACTTTGGAAACAGGCTCTGAAGTACTGCTGTGGCAAACCGAGCATCACTCCTAGCCTGGATATCCAGAGAGTAATGCTTGGTGAATGTATGGACTGTTTTCCAGGTGGCTGCTTGACAAAGTTCTAAGAGAGGAATATCCCTGGCAGCAGCCAGGGAAGCAGCTGTACCTCTAGTGGAATGAGCCCTCAGGCCTGAGGGTGGAGTTCTACCCAGTTTTTCATAGCAGAATTGTATACAAGAAACAATCCACCTGGCAATAGATCTCTTAGTGGCAGGTTTGCCCTTACCAACTTCTCCATACGTGAGGAAGAACTGGAGGGATTCAAACCTGTGACCCTTGGTATGCTCTATGTAATAGCTAAGGGCTCTTTTAACATCCAAGCTGTGTAGCTTCCTCTCTCCAGAGGAGGAAAGGTCAGTGAAGAAAACAGGGAGAGATATAGACTGGTTGAGGTGGAAATCTGAAACCACTTTAGGCAAAAACTTTCTGTTAGTTCTTAGGACCACTTTATCTCTATGGAAAGAGCTGAAATCAGAATCCATTGACAGGGCTTGCAATTCACTGATACGCCTGGCAAAAGTAATGGCTACCAAAAAACACAGTTTTCCAATTCAAGTACTTGAGCTGTGCAGAGGACAAAGGCTCAAGGGGGGGTTGCATAAGCTGAGCAATGCAAACATTAAGGTCCCAAGCAGAAGCAGGATCACTAAAGGGGGATTGGTGTGAAGCAATCCTTTGAAAAACTTACAAAACACAGGATGGGATGATAGAGAGAAAGGCTTGCCTACTGACAAGAAAGCAGAAACAGCTGCCAAGTGTACTTTAAGGGTAGCTGGTCTGAGGCCTAGGCCATTAAGATGGACCATATAGCCCAGAACCATAGGCAACTCAGCAGGGTCTGGAGAAATATTCTTCTTAGAACACCAAATGCTGAATCTTTTCCATTTGGAGTTGTAAGTCTTTCTGGTGGAAGGCTTTGGAGAAGCCTTAAGGAAATCCAGAACCCCTTGGGAAAGATGCAGATCCGCAAACTCTAACTCTTCAAGAGCCATGCCTTGAGATTGAGAGACCGAAGATTCGGGTACAAAATCCTCCCCTGAGAGGATGTCAACAGGTTGTAATTCTTGGGAAGAGACAGGGGAAGGTGGACTGCTAGGGAGAGCAACAGGGGATACCAAGGTTGCCTGGCCCAGTCTGGAGCAATCAGAATCACTTTGCATGGTTGTGACCTTATCTTGACAAACACTTTGAACAGGAGAGGGAAGGGAGGGAAGCATACAGAAATTTCCCTTCCCAGTTCAGAATCAGAGCATCCAGGGGGACTGAGCCCAAAACTGGGGGTCTGCAACAAAAGAGAGGAAGTTGGTGATTGTCTGGGGCTGCAAAAAGATCTATCTCTGGAGTGCCCCATCTCGAGAAAATCACTTTCAAAACTAAAGGATCTAGGGTCCATTCGTGATGGCCCTGGGATATTCTGCTCAGAGCATCTGCTAGGACATTGTCCTTCCCTGGGAGGTGAACTGCTATCAGAGGTTTGCAGGAATAGGCCGGGACCACAACTTCATTGCTTCTGTGCACAAGGCCGTAGACCGAAGTGCCTCCTGCTTGTTGATGTACCACATGGTGGTGGTGGTGTTGTCTCGTTCTGACCTGGACCACCTTGTTCTGTACAGAGTTGGAAAAAGCTTGCAGTGCCAGAAACACTGCTCTGAGTTCCAAGAGATTGATGTGAAGCAGAGATTCCTGAGATGACCACAGTCCTTGGGTAGTAAGATCCCCAAAATGAGCTCCCCAGCCCAGCAGGGAAGCATCTGTGGTGAGTATCACTGAATGAGACTGAATGACAAAAGGAACCCCTTGTCTCAAATTGTCCTGATCCTGCCACCATTGTAAGGCCTGGATCAGGGTTCGAGTCACTGGGACTAGCTTGGTAAGGGAATCCTTTCTTTGGGACCAGAAGGCTCTTAAGTGGAACTGAATGTCCCTCATCTGAAATATTGCTCCTTGGACCACTGCTGTGGAAGCTGCCATGTGGCCCAGAAGCTGAAGGAAATGTCTTGCTGGTCGAGACACCTGAAGGGTGAATGAAGAGGCCAGTTCCATGAGTGTTCTCGCCCCTTTCCAGGGGAAGGAAGGATCTTGCCTTTACTGTATCCAGCTCTGCCCCTATGAAGGTGAGGAGCTGTACTGGTTTGAGAACTGACTTTGGAAGGCAGAGAAGGAATCCTAAGGAAGTGAGCACTTGCTGGGTCACTTGCAAATGTGACTTGACTTGGTCTGGAGACTGACCTACTATGAGCCAGTCGTCCAAGTATTGGAAGATGGAGATCTTTTGTCTCCTTAGGAAAGCAATCACTACTGCTAGGCACTTTGTGAAAACCCTTGGGGCTGATGTTAGGGCCAAAGGGCATTGCTCTGAATTGATAGTGGCCTGAGGGCAACTCAAACCTGAGGTACTTTCTGTGAAAGCACCTGATGGGAATGTGAAAATAGGCATCTTTGAGGTCCAGGGAGGCTAGCCAGTCCCCTGGCCTTAGAGAGGGAAGGATAATTCCCAGAGTCACCATTTTGAACTTTGACTTTAAAAGGTGTTTGTTCAGATATTTTAGGTCCAGGATGGGCCGCCATTCTCCTGTCTTTTTGGGGGTTAGAAGTATCTGGAGTACAATCCTTTGCCTCTGTGTAGGGTGGGAACCCTCTCTATAGCTCTGAGAGCTAGGAGAGAAGAAACCTCTGCCTCTAAGGCAAGGGTCTCTGATAGATTCACAGGTGGAAAGGGTCTGGTTCTCATCTTGGGAAATTTTTTGAACCTGAGAACCAGCCCCTGGCTTACTACTTCCAGGAACCACTTGTCTGATGTTAGAGACTTCCAGTCCCTACTGGTATGGGAGAATCGGCCCGGGCAGACCCATCAGGGTGTCTGCTTGGCAGGAGTTTTAGGCTGGGGGGTGGATGCAGGCCTGCTCATCCCCATCTGCCTCTCCCTCTAAAGAACCCCCTCTGAGAGAAAGAAGAGGAGGAGGCCTGAGCATGGTAAAAAGGCCTTTGGAAAGGCCTGCCCCACCCCTGAACTGCTGCCTTTGAGGAGTTGCTTGCCTTTCTTTGGCCTGAGCACTCCTATAAGTGGTCCTGCACTCATCCATCTTTTTAATGTAGTTCTCTGTCTGCTCCCCAAACAGAGAATTACCAATTACAGGAAAATCCATGGCCTTAACCTGGGTATTCTGTGAGAGGCTAGTACATCTGAGCCAAGCCATCCTCCGAAAAGCCACAGATGTAGCCATGACTCTTGATGAAACATCACTGGAGTCCACAGCAGCATGAAATTATACTTTAGATGCCTCAATCCCATCTGCAGCCACCTGCTCCAGCTCCTTGGCAAGCTGGTCAGGGACCTGTTTAGCCAGAGCCAGCACAGTGTCCCACCTGGACTTCTGGTATCTAGCTGTATAAGGCCATATAGTTAGCCTGTCTGAGTCCCAAAGATGCTGCCATGTATTGTTTCTTTGCCATGGCATCAATCTTCCTGGAGTCCTTGTCTGGGGGGGTGTGATGCCAAGGGATGTTGCCTTATCCACGGGCAGCAGCCCGCACTACTCCAACATGGCTGCATTGCTGGAAAAGGAACTCCGTGTCTGATCCTGAAGAGTGTCCTCTTGTCCATTCGTCTGACCACAGGAGGTATAAATTAGAGACTTAAGAATTTTATGTGTCTGTTTCCCAAAGGATTTGTGGAGGGAACAGACAGTCTCCTGGACTCTGGGATGTCCATCATCTCAACAAAATCAGGCTCCTCCTGATCCTCTACTGCTTCCTCCACAGGAAGCTGGAGGGTCTCAGCCACTTTTTCATAAAACATATAGTGAGAAGGGGACTCAGAAAGCCTAGGAGGAGAAACACCTTAAGGTCTGTCTGGGGAGATGTCCGGGTCAATAGGCACATCCAGACTTTCATAATCACCATAATAATCCTATTACTCTCCTTCCTCCTCCTCCGGTTCATAAAATTCTTCCAAAGTGTAATCCGGAACTGGGGGAACCGACCGAACCGAACCCCTGCCAGATGGTGCCGGTTCGGTCGGAACCGAAGTAAGCGACTGCACTATCCTTATCGCTTTGGCCATCTCATCGGCGGTCAGAGTATGAATTTCTGGGTCTGAACCGGATGATTTATCTTTTCTTTTCCTTTTCACCGGAACTGAATCCTCAGAATCGGCTCTCCTTTTGCCCGAAGAAGTTTCGCCCTGGTCAGAGGGCACTCCTTCTGATTCGGTCGGAACCGAACCGGGCTGGCAATCCGGGTCAGTGGACTTCTCTGCCTCCCTTTCTCTCAGTCTACCTAATCTCTTTTCCAGGATAGATTTGGGAAAATTCTTACAAATTTGGCAGTCTAAATCGAGGTGGTCAAACCCCAGACAATAAACACAGGTGGTGTGGGGATCAGCCTTCTCAAAGACTTCCCCACACACACTGCAGTGTTGAAACCAGTGGCCCGTTTTTTTTGGGTTTCTCAGACATAGCCAATCCATCCAAAGCGTACCCTTTTTTGCGGCAATCTGCAGGCAAGACTCCCTATCGGTTCCCTGACCGTGCCACGGGTCTTGGAAAAAAACGTAATAAAATCCGTTGTTTTTAGAACCGATATGGACCAGTTACCACACTCTAAATGAATTACAAACTTTTTTTTTTACCTCAAACTGATCAGTTCAGCCAAACCGATCCACAATTTACAAGTTCCACACAGAAACTACACAGAAAACCTATCTAGTAGTCACGGTACCACAGACAGAGACTTGAACTGACTAAGCGGTAACAGCAATTCGGTAGAAACCGACTGAAAAATCGACACTTCAATCGACTTTTTTGAACCGTGCAAAGGAGAAATCTCCGGAGCGACTGCTCAGTGAGGCGGAGTAAAGAATCTGACAGTTGCAGTTTAAACAACAGCAGACAGGGGGCTTCAACCGAGCTCATGGTGAACATTCCATGCTGGCCATGGAAAGTTTAACTCTTTGTTCTCCGGGGCATTTGAAAGGCAGGACCTAACTGCATATGTCAGAATACAGCAAGACTTCATGTTGTTTGAAATGGTAAACTGTTGATAGACACCCCAGGGTAAAAATGTTGAGTAAGAGAACAAGTGTACATATGTAATGATGTTTACTGTATGCTGTTCTTGTGACAGTATTAGGGACCCTGGGGTGGAGCTTCGAAGCATGGGTGGGCGGAAGCTCCATCCCTACCCAACTAATTTCTGGGTAGGTTGTCTTGAAAATCAGTTCAGACTAGTTTTTGCTTATCCATGGGGGGGTCTGTGGCAGAGTTGCCCCTCACTATAAACAGGAAGCTTTTGCCAGGACTACTCCTCTTATCTTAAACCCATCTTTAAGTCTACTGCAGTAGCTTCTCTTACTTTGCTATGGGTCTCCATTGCCCCTTTTCACTTTTTCCCATTACAAGGGGGTGGCCTCCCAGTGTAATTTCTTTTTTTTTTAAATTCAAGTTTATTAACAATATTTAGGTACATTCTTACAATCACGTTTGTTAATATTCCAATCATAGTGTTTGTTTCAATACATTTCGTACTTGTTTCTTATACAGTAAGTCTCAATCCATTCAGTTCAATTGTGTTCATTAAATTAATGTAGTCCTTCAGAGGAAGGGCTTCAACCCTCTTCAAACTCTTCCTAATTTCCTATGAGTCTCCTTCAGACATCAAATGGGTCCCCACTCACCCTCCCCTAAACCAGCCAGGCCCTCCAACCGGCTCCAAGGTCTCCCTCAGACTGTTCTGTTTCTCCATGATCTATATATAGATCAGTTATCCCTTTCTTGCCTTGCGGCTCGTCACAACTCCCACCTAGCCCATCTTCTTAGGTGTACCGAGGTTCTATTGTTAATTCTGTAAGTGAGTTCCTCCAGATCTGCTATAGTGTTCACTATTGTTATCCACTCCCTAATAGTGGGGGAACTGGAAGAGAGCCACTTCTTCGTAATGGCCTTGTGTGCAGCCGTTGTTAGGATAGACCACAGATACAATGAGTCAGAACCTCGTATCTCCTTGGGTGGTAGCCCCAGGACCATTGCAGGCCACTCCAGCCGGCCTTGCACTGAGAATATTTCTGAGATTGCATCCGTGATGTCCCCCCAGTAATTCTGTAAGGCATCACAGGCCCAAAAAATATGTAAATGATCCGCTTCCAGTGAGGCACATCCTCTCCAGCACTGGGCAGGTGCAGCTGGGTTTCTTTTGTTGTTTATTTGGGGAGTTAGGAAATAGCGAACCTTCACTCTCCAAGAAAATTCTTGCCAATATGGTGATTGAGTTGTCCGATTAGTAAGGGAGAATATTCGTTCCCATTCAGTCTCACCCAGCCTCTGGGTGGTTTCTTGGCCCCACTTAATCTTAATTTTGGTTAACGGGTCTTCCTTTAATGTCGTCAGGGCCTTGTAAAGTAAGGAAATCATTCCTTTTTGGCTAGTTGCTGTTATTCCCTTCTGTATGGTCTCCAATAGTTGCTGAGCCCTGTCTGGGTCTGCGTCCTTTTTCTTTAGCGCAGGGATATAATTTCTAGATTGTAGATATCTAAAATGGTCTGAGTTCTGTAAGTTGTGTTTGCTTTTAAAGGAGGCAAAGTCCAGCAAAATTTCTCCCTGCCAGAACTGGGAGAGGAACCTAAGACCCTTCGCATCCCAGGTTAGGAACCTTTTATCCAGTTGTCCTGGTCTAAAATCTGGGTCCTCGGCTAGTCTCCTCAGTGGCCACAGGGAGATTTTAAGCTTGTATTTTCGCCATATTCCATGAACCGCTCTAGTTGTGTCCCTAACTGAGGTCAGTTGTGGGGGGGGGTCTTTGTTTACACTGTGAATTAGGAGGACATGGTCTAGAGATTGCGAACCCCTTCCTCCCTCCCCTCCCCTCTCCATGAGCTTCCAACCCGTGGAAGCAGTAGGATTGGACCAGAGCATGGCATTTTTTAATTGGGCCGCCAAGAAGTAGTCCTCGAGGTCCGGAAGGGACTGCCCTCCCTTCCCCCGATGTGCCTGAAGTATTCTTAAATTAATCCTAGGTTTCTTGGAGTTCCATGCAAATTTAGTTATCATTTTATTCCATATTTGAAAGGTCGCTTTACGTATAAAGAGGGGGATACACTGAAATAGATATAAGATTTTTGGGAGTACATTCATCCTCAGAGTATGTATCTTAGAGTACACTGGGAAGTTTAGTAATGACCAGCGTTCAAAGTCTTTTTGCAGGTTCATTATTAAGGGAAGGTAATTTGCAGCAAACAGTTGGGAGTACTGTTTCGTGATGTGGGTCCCTAAATATTTCAGTTTGTTGGCCTTCCAATTTAGCGGGAAGAGGGTGGACAGCTCTGGACTAGGTTTATAATAGAAGGTGAGGACCTCTGTTTTGTTTTTGTTAAGAGAACAGCCTGCGTGGTTACCAAATTCCAGCAGTATTGTCCAAACTTTTTTTATGGATTGGTAAGGTTGTGTGAGGCTAAGAAGGACATCATCTGCATACAGAGAGATTTTCTTCTGAAGGTCACCCACTTGTATCCCCGATATCTCCTCCGCCCTCCTCACTGCCTCTGCCAGTGGCTCTATATAGAGGGCAAACAACAGCGGCGACAGTGGGCATCCTTGACGAGTACCTCTACCTAGATCGAACCTATCTAAAATGCCTCCGTTCACTCTGACATAAGCCTGTGGTTTATAATAAATCGCATGGACGACATTTATGAATGGGAGAGGGAAGCCTCTATGTTCCAATACGGCAAATAGAAAGCTCCAAGAGACTTTGTCAAAAGCTTTTTCGGCATCTAAGCTCATTAAGCACGCTGGTATTTTTGATCTTTGGATAGTGTCTATTAAGTTTATCGCTGCTCTGACACTGTCTGGAGCTTGATGGCCCAAGACAAAGCCTGTTTGGTCCATGTGTATTAGTTTAGGTAATATAAGATTTAGCCTCGATGCAATTATTGCTGTAAATATCTTATAGTCAGTGTTTAGTAGGGATATGGGACGGTAAGATTCACAGTATGCCGGATCCTTACCATCCTTGTGAATCACGAAATAGTGGCATATTGCCATGGGGGGACGGTTCCTCTACTGTCCATACCGCCGCAAATACCTCCGACAGGATAGGGGAAATCTCACTCTCAAAGGTTTTGTAGAATTCCGCACCGAATCCATCAGGGCCTGGGCATTTGGCTGTTTTTAAATTTTCTATTGTGTGTTTAAGTTCTAGCGCAGTAATCGGGTTGATGAGGGCGTCCGCGTCAGAAGAGGGGAGAGGGAGAAGAGGGACAGCCTCTAAATATCTCTTTTTCTCTTGGGGGGAGGTCGTCTCTTGAGGCGAGTATAGTTTAACATAGTAAGCCCTAAAGGCCCTCATTATTTGTGTGGCTTGAGTGGTTTCTTTGTTGTTGTCAAGGGATTTTATTTTAGTGATGGTCGCCTTCGCTGTATTTTGCCTAAGTCTATAGGCTAAAATCTTAGTCCCCCGAGGGCCTCCCTCGTAGTATTTTTGTTTAAGATAGAACAGGGCTTTCTCTACTTCCAAGTTTTGTATTTTTTGCAGGTGCTGCCTATTTTTCTTAATATTTTCCTCCCTTTCTGGGTCCCACTTAATTTTCTGATGCCTTTCCCATTCCTGAATTTGGGAAATCAATTCTTGCTACTTCTGAGCTGTAATCCTATTTTTATGTGCGGCAATCTGAATTAGTTTGCCTCGGACCATCGCCTTCAAGGAGTCCCACAATATCTGTGGAGATATTCCTGGTGTGTTATTTTCTTCTAATGATTTTTTGAGAAATTGTTTGAGTTCCTCAACTGTTTCTTTGTTTTGTAGGAGAGAAGTATTTAGCCTCCACAAGGTTTTTTTCTTGGGGAGACCCAAGTTAATCTCCACAAAGAGCAGGGAGTGGTCTGACAAAACTGAAGTTCCCACCCACAGCGAGGAGAAGAGGGGGAGGTCCCTTGTAAAAGCAAAAAACATGCCTAGCCTTGAGTATATGTGGAACCTCGGGGAGTAACATGTGAACTCCCTAGAAGCCGGATATCTCTCCCTCCATACATCCACCAGTCCTAGCTGTCGAGTGAACATTGTGAATGCTTTGGCTTTACTTATTTCTGGTCTGGGTATTTTAGATATGGTGTCCATCCCCCTGTTGAGAATTATATTCCAATCCCCACCCATCACTGCTATGCCCTCTGCCCTCTCTGCAACAAGTTGCAGAAGGGCAGAATAAGAGGAGATCGGAGAGCCAGGCGGGACATACACGTTGATCAGAGTAATCACCTGATCTTGTATTGTTCCTATTACTAAGATGTACCTTGCTGCCGGGTCCCGAACCACCTCCTGCACCTGCATGGGAAATTTAGTCGAAAGAAGAACGGCCACCCCCCTCTTTCTCCCATTCGAGAGAGAAGAGTGGAATACATGGGGGAAAGCCGGGCACCTTAGTTTCTGAGTTTCCAAAGGGGGTAAGGTGTGTCTCTTGCAGGAAGACAACCTCACACCCCCGGGGCTCCCAGGTATCTCTGCAATCTCTTCCTCTTAATAGGGCTTGAGCAACCGTTTATGTTGAAGGAGACTATCTTCGAGTAGTGATTACTCATAACTACAGTTTTCCTGAAACTTAATTACTAGCCACTGAGACACTGTAGTTATACTAGAATAATTTAGATCATTGTACGTACCTTGCCTTAATCTAAACCAAAAAACCTCATAACATAACAACTTTTCCATTAACTTTAACATGAATTGCATAAACCAGTTAAATCTTTGCTTTGGCCTTATCCAGTTTCTAGCCTTAAGCAACGTGGATGAAATAACGCCCGTGGCTACCAAACTCTTGAGCCACGAGTCTCTACTTTCTTGTAGTGGACTTCCTAGGTGTGGTTGAGTAAAAAGACTCAACAGAGGAAGTAATGCCCTTTCTGGACCTGAAGGGGAGCTCGGTAGTGCAATGAGGTTCCCCTTTGGCCATATCATGTGATCTCTAACGTGGCCATCCTCTTGTGGGTCACCTCTCTGGCATATCCTCATATCAAGCATTTGATCCCACCCTCTCCTATTGTTCCTTTCCTTTTCCCGCTCCCCAGTCGAAAAGAGCTGGGGAGGGAGAAGCGGACCCTAAACTGTTAAATCGCTCTCGGTTAGTGAAATAAGAGGTTTTTAATCTTTGTCAGGGTGTATCCCGACATCTCCACTTTCCCCAGTGGCACGATAAGTTAGCCACTCCACCCTCTGTCTTTCAGTCCTCCCACCAATCCCCGTGATCCCCACCTTTAAGGGATCCAAATGGACTCCGATTCAGGGAATACCTTCTGTCGCTCCACATGTTCCACTTATTTTCATGGTGAGCGACTATGTCGTTTATAGTCAACCCTGTTCTCATCGGAGTTCCAGAACCCATCCCACTTGCAGGTAGGACGAGTATGCAGCGCTCCGTCAACAGCTCCAAACAGTTTTCTTTAAACTTTTTATGCAGCCCCAAAGAAATATCAGGGCCCTCCCTCTCCCCACCCCTAACGCCTAGACTCCTGTGTGCAGAGAGGAGCCCCCCTCCCCGTCCACGTGTCCTCTACCAGGCATTGCACTCTGGGGTCTTATAATTCAAGATCTATGTTTTTGCCTGGTAAGTCTCTGAGGGCTGTAATCTGGGTCTCAACGAGATAAAGCCCCAGGCTCATCAAGAGGCCAGCAATCCTTTTAATCAAGTATCTGGCATCTCCCGCCCTGAATACTGAGCTAAGTACCTTACCCTAAGTATAAGGTCACTATTCTACTATATAGCCACTAAACGAGTTCCAATTCTCAGCCCATTGGTACATGATTGGGGTCGCTGTCATTGGTTGCGGTTTTGGGGCCGGGGAGCAGTCCAATTGGAAGTGAGACCCTCAGCAGCTTATCACCAAGCATTACATTGAATCACATCAAACTCCGAGAGACCAGTAACTCACAGATGGCCGGACAGACAATAGTAAATCGTCCATAGTTCCCTGATGTGGTGCAAGCTGAGCCTCCGGGGTCAGAGAAGCCCCCCTGTGTTGTCGCGATGTGGACTCATTTATGAGAGCAGAGGAAAAAAGTGCTGTGATCACGGGAATCCGGGAGGGGGGTAGTAAGTCTCCTTCCACTTGGTCTAGGTGTCCGGGAAGTCACCCAATTAAGGGAGGGAATCTGACATTCGGTCTTCGGCTATTGGGAGGGAGCTTAAGTTAGATATAAAGATGGGATACCATGCAGCTGCCATGGGAGACCCAACAGGTATTGTAACAATTCGTTTCGTCTCAGGCCACAAGGCAGCATGTCTCAGTCACGTGACAAAGGGAAGGGAGCGTGTCAAAACTATTAGGATCACATTCATGCAGCGCGGGGCAGCACGAAATCAAAACCGGGTAGACTTTGCTGCTAAGGCCATGTTGTCGGGGGGGTGCATCCAGACGGTGGGCTGACTTCGTGAGTATCTGTGATGTGGGCCATGATTAGCTTGCTATAGTTAGTTATTCTAAGAGCCATCACCGTGCCAGTCCCCACCTGCAGACCAACTAAGTCCGTATCATTGGCATTTGCACTTGTCTCCCGCACCCCAAGCAAACAGACAGCGCTGTGTTGCTTTGTGCCCCTCCTTAGATCCCCCCCTCCTCAAGGAACCTGGAACCACGAACCACCCACACTTACTAAATATAATTGAGGTCAGGTAAACTGCAATAAGTGTCTCTGGGGCAGGATTTTTGCCCTAATATATCTTGCAACGTTCACCAGTGTCTACTCACAGTTGGAAACAGTGCAGTCAGATACAATCTGGTCCCAAGGGACGGGGAGTCCCAGTGTGGGTCACCAGGGGGGCAGGGGCAGAAAAAAAAAAAAAGGTTTCTGGGTGTCCTTCAGTGGTTAAAGTTCATCTGGGGCTATGTAGTTGTTCTGGTTGTGCCTCTTCATGTTCAGACGATTCTTCTTCCTCTGTCTGGTGTTCCGGGGTCTGCAGGTGCGTCACAACTTTATTCACTGAGGCCGGTTTGCCGTATCGGCGGATCATCTGTGCGATGTCCGCCCGTAGTGTTGTTTGGGGGTTGCGTTGTGTGGAGCCCGTCTCCGTCGTTCCTTTTTGGGCTATGGCCCAGGCCGAGGCAATCAGGTCTTTCTCGAGCTTTTCCTTTGTCAGCGGCAGAGTATGAATGCCAAGACTCTCAAGATATGGGGAAGCTGCTAGTAGGTCCTTGAAGACTTTATTTCCTTGCTGAGTGATCACTTTAATTTTGGCTGGATGCAGAATCTGTGGTTTGATGCCTTTGAGTCTCAGTTGTTTAATTATGGGCCAGAGGGTCTTCCATGCCTCCTGAACATCTGTTGTGTGATCGTTATCAAAGATTATTTTGTGTCCTTGATACGTGATGGTTTTTTGCTGCCAGGCCCTTCTTAGAATGTCTTCTTTTCATCAGTAGGATATCATTCTTACGATAGACGAGCGGGGCCTCGCATCTGGATTTCTCGGCCGCGGGACTAACGATCGGTGGGCCTGATCTATTTCTATATCCAGCTCTTTTGGAAGCTTAAGTGAGCTTCGTAGGAGGGTCTGAATAAAGGCGATATTATCCGACTCTTTCTCCTCTAAGCCATCCGGAACCCTGTATATGCGGATATTTTGTCTCCTGCTCCTCCCCTCGAGGTAGTCTAGTCGACGATTGATCTCTCGTTCTCTGGCTAGGAGGTACAACATCAAGCGATCCTGTCTGTCTGTTTGCTCCATGGTCTGTGTTAAACCGAGTTCTAGCTGCTCTGCCTTGTGGTCGATCTGGTTTAAATCCGACCGGAGTTCAGTAAGTGTGTGATCTATCTTTGCGACCTTACGGGCTGTCTGTTTTATCATTTCAACTATATCTTCTTGTGGAAGGTCGTGCTGAGGTGAGGCCTGGTGCAGGTCTGAGGGCGGGCCTTGAGTCTCCAGGAGAGCCTCTATATCTGCCTGTATCATCTCCCGTAATTTTTGCATGGGAGTACCTGGAGGCTTTCCCGGCTTGTTCCTCTTTTGTTTGGCTGGAGATGCCATTCTGTGAGAGCTGATTTGATCAGATTGCTGTGAGAGGGATCGGAGAGCTCCTCGACTAAGGCGCCATTCCAGTCGGTGACGTCACCGGAAGTCCCCAGTGTAATTTCTTAAAGCTATTCTTTCCCACTATGTATATCCTTTTCACTGTCCTTGGCAATGCGTTTTTGTGGTTGGTGCATTAAAAGCTCCGTTGTGGAACTTAGATTCCATCTTTGTAAATTACCCTAAACACCTCTATGTAGAGGTGGTGAGATTATAAAAAGACCCTGGTATACAGTGACGCCTGCCTTAAAATAACAATGTCTGTTGTTGTATTTTAAGGAGCAGGAAGGTTCAGCTCCTAAAAGAACTGGGACATGGGGTAAAGCAAATCCTAGGTCAAGAGCCCCCGTTCTTGTATGCACCTCGCAGCTGTTGGTTAGTATGTATGCCAGCAAGTGTGTAGGATTTAATGTAGAAGCTGCACAGGCAGCATATGGGTTTTAGAAGAGGACTAAATATGTTAGAAAATGCCCAGATAATAAAAGGTCAATAAAGAAGTGCTCACTTCTTCATGCTCTGCACAGCCGTTCACTTTGCAAGTTCCTGCAAGTGTGCAAGCAGACACAGCTCTCTTGGGGAAACAAGGAGTTAGGCTCCAAAAAAACACTCTTAAAATGAACGCCTAAGGCATTTATGGCATGGCTGAATTTGGGGGAAACAAATGAGTGTGTTCTGGTTAGGCCCAAATGAAATAAACTTGCTGTTAGCAAGTACATGAATACAAGGTGTTCACTGTGTTCAACAGATAAAAAAGTTTACAAGCATGAAAAGAGCTGTAGGTTTTTTAAAACAGTGTCCTTTGAATTAAAACAATTAAAAACATTCTGGCACTGTTTTTTGCTGCTTACCTGCAGATGATTTGAAATGGGACTGCACCTTGGGGGAAATCGGGACCAGATGGAGGCTAATTTCAGTCCTAGAAAGAGGTCATGGATGGTCCATAATACTGTCCAGGGGATGCAGTCATGGTTCCCAGAGACCCAATTAAGGATATTTTGGCTATAAATCCCAATCTATAGCACTGTTGGGAATATAAAAGAACTGATGATAGTCATATAATGTTTTTATATGCTTTGGTCTGTCTGATCCCCCAAATTAATGTATTAGAATGTAAATGTTAATGTTATTAGAACAGGGGGCGGATCAGCTGACTGTGTGACATCACAAGTAACTTGTATATAATTCCTCTGAATGTTTTGTTCAGCAGGTGAGTCTTAGGTAGCCGTAGGGAAAGTACTGCATACCTGTAGCACAGAAGATAGTGGAGACACTGATGTTGGAAAGTGTTTTTTTACCACTCTGTGGCAACACAACCAAGGTTGGGGGTTGTGTTGAAGCTGAACAGCCTTCTTTAAATTAATTCTGAGTGCATTATTTTGTTTATTTTATTTTATTATTTTGCTGGAAAATTGCTTGATGCAAAGCTTTAGAGAACATTTAAAAAAAAAAATAAAATTCACACGACTCTGTGTCTGCGTTATTGCTTCCCACACAAATCTTCCACACAGAGCAACTGCTTCAACCATAGGCATGGCCAGTTTGTTCACTGAGAGCTCCTTTACTTTTTCAGCAGGAGGTGTGGTGTGTTTTTGCTTATGCTTTTTCTTTGTTGGAACCGAGTTACCAGCCGGTTGCCCAGAGTGCCTGGGCTTAGAAGACTCACCTTTGTCAGAAGCGAGTGGGTCTGGATCCTTGGGCTTCTCCTTTTTAGAAGAAGAAGAGCTTGGTTGATCTGCAATCTGATCCCCAGGAACCAGAGGAGTGGTCACTTTCTTTTTAAACCATTCCAATCTTTTTTCAACAGTTTTAGTGGGGAAGGTTTTGCAGATTCCACAGTCTGCCTGAAAGTGAGAAGCACCTAAACAAAAAAAAGCACAAATCGTGCTTGCCTGCTTTAGCAAACACCTCTCCACACTTCAGACAATTTTTAAACCCAGCAGACCCGGTTTTCTTTTTCAGCCTATTGGACATAACCACTGCATTTAAAATACAGAAAAGGTTGAACTTAAGCTCAGTTTCTGAACCAAAATTAGTTTAATGTAAAGAAATCAAGTTCGGTACCTGTCAGGCCACAGACTGAAATGGTCAGTTCCCAACAGGGAAGAAACCGTGATCAGACAGAAATTAAACCAAAACGAACATAAGATATGGAATGGGTCCGGCTTAAAGTCCAAATACACAAAAATGTAAATAAATTTAAAACAAATCACTGGTTCCTCAACGGTTGCGCGGAACCACTGAGGCACTACAAGCTGAAGTAAAATTACACTAAAACTAGCACTAAACTATATAAAACCTACAATAAGGGCAGCAGATAGAGTATAAAACGGCTTACTTGTTCCATGATAAATAAATGTAAATTCAGTCATGCTGAGGAGAGGTCTCCAAGGCGTCTTCCTAGGCAGGTGGATAATTGAATCTGAGCATTATAGTACGCAGCAGTTGGTAAGGGCAGTAGTTTGAATGGTGGCACAAGCCAATGGATGTTCCATCATTTGCATAAGTTCCATTTCTCCGGGGCAGTTCAACACATGAGGCTGACTGCTACAGTTAATCATACTGAAGAACTCCTGGGGTTAGAAATGCCTATTTGCAGGTGAGACCTGGGAGAATACAGAGGGTATAGTCAAATACATAGAACAAAAATAGCCGGCAGACCTGGTGAGTAATGCAACAAGAATAAACACTTTACAATCAACAGTTCAAAACACAAGAAAAGGGCACAGTGCTGTTTCCTCTAAGGATAAGGCCCTCATTGGAGCAAAACAAACTTACATAGATAAGACAAACATCCCAGAGGGAAGGGTTTAGTCAGCTGAATGCACAACTGATGTAAGCCCACATTTTAAATATGCAATTTCCACAGAAGGCATGACAATAAAGTACAAGGGACAACAGAGAGCCAGTGGACCTGGCAAACAATGCAACAAGAACAAACTCATTACTATCAAAAGATTGAAGCACAAGACAAGGTGTAATACTGTTAACTGTGACAGAGGGATAGGGCTCTTACCAGAGCACGAACAAATTTACATAAATAAGGCAAATGTCCCAGAGGAACGAGATTAATCTAATGAATACAGTTCAGAAGTATGCACATATTTCATATATATGACCTCCACTTGCAGCAATCAAGGGAGGCAGAGCAAGGTGCACAGTGTCAGAGATGTGTCAAGAAACTATCAGGAGTAAGAACAAGTGGACAGACCCTGTAAGTATTTCCACAGCTCTCCTTTGAAAGGCCTGTAAGACGGAATGCTGCGAATGCAAAAAAAGGGAGCGAGTTCTAAAACTTCAGAGCGAGACAGAAGAAAGCCTTTTTCCCCCCCGTCTTAGTGGTGCATTCAGGAACTTGTAGGAGGGATAAGTCAGAAGACCTAAGCAATTAGGACTGGCGAGGAGCACAGGGGAGGATTATGGGTTGAGGATGGGAAGAGGAAAGAACAGTTATGTAAGAACTTACCATAACAGTAGATCTTTGAATGAATCTCTCATCAGGTCACACCTGTAGAACTTAATAGCTGTCAGGCACTAGGACCACAAGGAAACTTTTCTAGCAGTCTAGCAGGGGCCACCCATGCTGACATCAGATGCCAATGTCCCTACATATAAAAGCGTGGGTGGCCCCTCTCCCTCCTCAGTTCCCTGCCAGACACCATACTTGCTTTGTTTCCCACTAGTGATCCAAACAGAGAGATGAGGTGCCCAGCTATATGAACAGCTGGAGTAACAGGAAAGCCAGGCTGCGGACAGAGAATAGGGGGAAGGAGGGTGGGATGGCAGGACCTGATGAAATAGATTCCCTTGAAGATCTGCTGTTACGGTAAGTTCTTATGTAACTGTTCTGTCTTCTTTGGGGATCTCTCTTCCATCAGCAAGGGGCACAGCATGTCCATTGCCTTATCGGAGTACACTGGTTTCCTGAACAGGGCCCTTGGCAATAATCAGTTAGTGGGGCGATATACATCGACCTCACGAAGGCCTTCAACACTGTTAATCATAAAACACTACTTAATGAGCACCTCTCCACTGGTCCCTCTACAGAAGTTGTTGGTTGGTTTAGGAGCTATCTTAGTAACAGGTCCCAGCGGGTAAAAACAGATGGCACCCTCTCCAACAGTCGACAGACCTTCTCTGGAGTCCCTCAGGGATCTATTCTTGGCCCTCTTTTATTCATCCTCTTTATTAATTTCCCTCAGTCTGTAATGAGTGAATTATTCTACACGCAGATGATGCAATCATTTTTTCAAAAAGTCATAATCCTTACCACCTAGAGTCCATCCTCCAAAGAGACTGCTGCAGAAGTATGGTTTTCCCAATATAAGCTCCTACTGAATTATAAAAAAAAAAAAAAAAACAAGAAAATGGTATTTGTTAACCCCAACAGTAAGTGCAAGGACTCTCGGATGTAAACCTGAATAGCCTGAATACCCCCACTGAACGTGTGTCTACAGTCAAATATCTAGGTATTACCCTGAACAGCTATCTGTCCCTTACACAGCATACTGATCAAATTGTCAAGGTTGTCAGTTCTTGTATTGGCCTTCTGTTCAGAAACTGCCATAGCTGGATGCCACACCTCGTGCTACGTGGTAACCCAGGTTTGGGAATGACCTCGGGTCATCGGGGTGCTGGCATGGGAGGGGTGGGAAGAGCAGGACTGAGCATGCCATCAGGCTGCTCTCCTCTGCTGGGGGTGCTGGGGGTGGGTTGTCGACCCTCCCGAAGTTCCGTTCCCCACCGGGTGGAGGTCCAGTGGGGTAACATAGGCAGGTAAGGCGGTAGTACAGGTGGGTGGAGAGGGGCTGAGCTGACTTCCGGTGTGCGGCGTGCCTCACCACATTGCTCGACCATGTGCCAGGGCTCTGGGGCAACTGGAGAAACCCAAGAAAAAAACAGAAAAAGCTGTATTTAAAAAAAGAAACCGCCATAGCCTGACCCAAGAGGCACTGTCACTGGCAATACAAAACTCCATATTGTCCATCATTGACTACAATCTGGTGGTGCATGGGGCAGCCCTCGACTCCACCCTTAAAACGGTTAGTGTTGCCCTTAATAAATCCTGCAGACTGCTGCTTGGAGGCCATAGACTAACCCACACCTGTGACCTCTACGCGCAAACCAATTGAGTTAACTTGGAGGGTCGAGTACGGTACCAAGCATGTCTCCTTGGGGGGGGAAAAACTTGCCTAGACCTATCCCCACCTCCCATCCAGAACATCCTCACTGCCGCACCAAACCCCCACAGCACAAGAAGTGCATCCACATTATCTCTTCATGTCCCAGCCCATACTGCACAAGCGCAAAGGTCTTTTGCATACCATGCCCTGTGATGGCTCAATGAACTCCCCTCCAAAATAACTCATGAGCTTAAGTTGGGGCCATTTAAGGGAAAATCCACCAAGACCTCACCAATCTGGGGAACTTCTAGCCTAATTTTCTATCACTTGCCAACCATACCCTTTTCCCTCTTTTCCCCTCCGCACCCCGCACCACACATCCCTCCACCCACCTCTTTCCAGCTCTAACCCCCCTCCACTCACCTCTTTCCAGACCTAACTAACCCCACGCCATTTCAACATTTCCCATCTTCCTCGCTGCACTTATTTTACCCCCACCTCTCTCTTCCTAACGCCATCCCCCTCTCTATGAAACCTGACAAAGGTAACATATTTATCCTGCAAATGACTTTATTTTTGTAATTCTGCACCTAAATGTTTGTACCTAAGAATTTTCTGTAACTCTGTACTCAAATGTATGTAACCATATATGCTACATTTTACTCTGTAACAGTGCACTGTCACTGTTTACATTGTCTTAATCTGTATTGTATGTGCTTCATAGTGTTTGACGTGGAAACTTTGTAAATGAGCTTCCAGCTCAAAGGTGTTTTTCCAAGATTTCAAATAAATAAATCAGGTCACACCTCTGGAACGATTCCCAAGCAGTTCTGACAGCAAAACAACCTGAGTGGCAGGAGGCCAAAAGCCCAAGAAAAAGGCACTGAAGCACAGCTAAGCCAAATCCTGCCCTCTTTCTAGAGGCAATGTCCAGACTGTAGTGTCTGGTAAACATATGGACAGTACTCCAAGTTGCAGCAGCACAGATTTCAGCAGCTGAGACATTCCTGAAACAGCCAACAGAAGTGGCCATACCTCTGGATGAATGGCCATGAACTACACCAGGAAGTTCCTTACCGTACTTACAAGTAGTAATACAGGAGGCCAACCATTTGGACAAACACTGTTTGGAAACTAGAACACCCTCTTTGGAAACAACTGTGAGGACTTTCTCCTGTCCTTTGTATGGTGTGTATAGTACCTGAGAATTCTATGCACATCTAAAGTTTGGAGCAGTGCTTCCCCTGAATTGGCATGCTCTGGGTAATAAACATGCAGGTGGATAGATTGATTTAAGGTAAACTCAGACACCACCTTAGGAAGAAATTTAAGGTTAGTACACAAAGACACCCCGTCTTTGTGGAAAATCAAATAAGGCTGCTCACACATGAGGGCCTGTAGCTCTAAAATCCTTTGAGCAGAAGTAACAGCAACTAAAAACAACGTTTTCCATGACAGAAAGCAGAGCTCTCAAGAAACAGCTGACTCAAAAGGAGGCTGTCAGCTTTTCTAGAACAAAATTCAGATCCCAAGCTGGGACCAGATTATGGACAGAAGGCTTTAAATGCAGAGTGCCTCTCAGAAAATTTTGGGCCACATTAACTTGGTCACAGTACAGCCATCAGCGGGTACATGGAAGGCTGATATAGCAGACAAGTGCATCTTAACAAACGAGTATTGGAGTCCTGCATCAGACAAGGACAGGAAATACTCCAGAACCTGGTTCATCAGACAAATGAAGGGGTCCAGGTGATGGGAAGCAACCCATATAGCAAAACACTTCCACTTCATCGAATAAGTGGCCCTGGTGGAGGGTTTACTGGCAGCCACCAGGAAATCTGCCACTTTCTGAGACACCCCAAAATGAGCAATGGCTGTCTCTTCAGGAGACAAGCATACAGATGGAGGGACAGCTCCAGATGGACAAGAGTTCCCTGTGCCTATGTCAACAGGTCCCTGCAAAAGGGGCAGGGGAACTGGAGGTTCCATAGCCAACTGTAGTAATGAAAACCAGATCTGGTAAGGCCAGAATGGCACCACCAGAATTAGGGTGGCCCCCTCCATTTGGAGCTTCATGGGCACTCTCTGGATTGGAGGAAAGGCATAGAGGGACCTCCCTTTCCAGGAGAGAGACAACATGTCTCACCAGAAAACTCCAGGCCCTGGATCTTGCAAGCAGAAACGCGGCTGTTTTGTGTTGAGTGGGGACACAAAAAGGTCCAACTCTGGACATTACCACCTGTCAAACATGACTTCTGTGACTGATGTCAACAGCTCCCAATCGTGTATTTTGGACTGCAATTGGCTCAAGCTGTCTGCCAAAGCATTTTGGTTCCCTGGAACATGGATGGCTAATAGATATAGACAATGTTCTAGAGCCCAGTACCAGATTCTCATCATTTCTTTGCTCGGGTGTTAGAATGTGCTCCCCCTTGCTTGTTGATCTAGTAAACTACACTGAGGTTGTGTGGCTGCACTGGCAGAGGACTGGAGCGAGATGATTCTGAAAGGCCTGTAAGGCATACAGAACTGCCCGCATTTCTAAAATATTTATGTGGAGGCAAGCCTCGATCAGAGACCAGGTTCCCTGGGTCCAGAAGGCGCCAAGGTGTGCTCCCCAACCCAGACCCAAGGCATCTGTGGTGAGGATCTGTCAGAGAGAAGGTATGAGAAAGGGCACCCCCACCCAAGAGACTGTGAGGGTCCATCCAACAATGAAGTACTCTACGTACAAGGGAGGAGACAAGAACCTTATGATCCAGACTGTCAGAACAGTGACCCCACTGGACCAGCTGGGTCCACTGGGGGATCCGCATATACAGTCTGGCCAAAGGTACAGTGACAACGGCTGAAGCCATGAGGCCCAACAACCACAGGAATGTTCTGGCTGTGATATACCATCTTTGAGCCACCAACTATGCTTAAGCGTTAGGCTTTCACTCTGTCTTGGGGAAGGAATGCCTTGCCCTGGACCATTTCCAGAATTGCCCCATGTACTCCAGCAGTTGTCACAGGGACAGAACAGACTTGGGCAGGTTGATTTTAATTCCTTGGTCCTGGAATAACTGCCTTATGCATTCCAGAGTGAGCAGCAGTAGATCCCTGGAAAGGCTCTTAGTAACAAGTCGTCCAGATAGGGGAAGACATATAGGCCCTCGCATCTCAGAGCCAGCATCTCAGAGCCACCGTCACTGCTGCTAAGCATTTGGTAAAGACCTTTGACATGGAGGATAAGACAAAGGGTAATACCCAGAACTGGTATTGTTTCCTCTGGAACAGGAACCTGAGGTATCGCTTGTTGGGAGAGCAAACTCTGATATGCAGATAAGCGTCCTGCATGTCCAGGGAGCATAACCAGTCTCCTTGCCTGAGCAGAGGCAGCATACCCTGCAGAGTGACTATCTTGAACATTTCTAATTGGATATAGAAATTCAGGCCTTTGAGGTCTAGAATGGGCCTCAAGTCCCCTGTTCTCTTGGGGATGAGGAAGAACAGGGAGTAAAACCCTTTGTTCCTTTGCCACCTGGGTACTGGTTCTATAGCCCTTTTGTGCAGCAAGGCAAGCATCTCCTCCCGAAGCACCGGAATGTGGTCGGGGATATGTGGAGGGAACAGGCAGAAAATCTGGAGGCTGTTCTAGAGTATGGCTGTGCTCAATTAGTTGCAGGATCCAAGCATCAGACGTAAAGGCCCTCCACTGATCGAGATGGACGAAGAAACTACCCCTACCACTACCTCCTGGCTTGGGGTGGGGGTGGTTGGGCAAAGAGTCAGTCTGAGGCAGATCCAGCAGCCGGGGCTGCACCACCATCTCTGTTTTTTTTTTTTTGCAGAGGCACCTGTGGGGGAGGAGGGAGCAGGCAGGGTGGGCCCTGCACTTGCTCCGAGGTCTGGTTACTGACCAGCCTTAAGGGAGACCTTACAAAAGGAGGGTTGCCTACTCCTGGGCTGGGTACAATAGAGGGAATAAACAGGCCTAATGGCGCTGCCATAGGCTGCAGGTCATTGATAATATCCTGCATGTCAAGGCCAAAAAGCTTAAGCTCTCAAAGGGGGCAGTGAAAATTTTCTCTTGGACATCAACAGCAAATCCAGAGACTCTTAGCCAGGAGTGCCTTCAAAGGCAGATGCCAGTGGCAGCAGCTCTGACTGTGGCATCAGACATGTCATAAATGGCCCTAACAAGATGCTTACTGACATCCGCCATGGCTTGGAGAGTCTTAAGAAGTTCCTGCCTCTGGTGACCCTCAGAAAGGGCATGAGCTGCAGCTCTGCCATTCTTCCAGAGGGTGTTCTGGGATTTCACCATGTGGGACAAGCAGCTGGCAATCCTGAGGCCTAAGGTGGCCGAAGCAAAGGTCCTCTTGCCCCAAAGGTCAATCCCACTAGATTCCCTGTCAGGGGGGAGGGCGCTAAGGTGCGCACCTTGGACATATCATGAGCTGCCTTGATGACCACTGAGTCAGTTTCTGGTTGGGTAGCATACAAAGGCTTCCCCACAGGGACCTGATAAAGCTTGTCAGCCTTCCTAGGCAAGACAGGAACTATGTTAGGCCTGTGCCAGGCTACAGCAGCAGCATCATCCAGGCCAGTAGGGACCAATGGCAAAGACGCCAACGACGACCGAGAGAGCGTAGTGCGCTGGGGCCAAACCAGCGTTGACAGAGAGGCAGCCACCCCTGGCAATGGCAACAAAGGCACAGGCCAGGGAATGAACTGCTGGATTAACACTGCTGTAATGGAAGAAAGTAACACGTTTAGGTAGACAGCAGGAAGAGCCAACACAATTGCCAATGTCAGCTACAGAGGGGGTAGAGGCCCCAACATCGCTGAAGCACTGCCTGACAAAGCAGAGCCACAGGAGCCCAGTGCCACTTTGCAGTTGCATAGGTCGCAGTGGCAGAGCTGGCACTGATGACCCAGACGTGCCCTAGGTCGACGGCCTTCAACCTGCTGTAAAAAGGCTGGTAGAACTCGCTGCCAGGGATGGCCTAGTGGAGCAGAGGCCTGGGCGGCAGGAGGGGTCAACGACAAGTAGTAGATGGCACTATCCCTGAGGAACATACGAACCTACCAGCAGATAAAGGCCATAAGGTCTACCTAGTCTGCTCGAATGTGCAGCTAGCAGCCCTTATACTGCAGCTGCCCCACCCCCCCCTCCAGTGACCCTCCCCCTTATCCTGTCCCATCCCCTTCTGAAGCAGCCCACCATACTACAGGATACCACTTCCTCCAGTAATACATTCCAACCTGGCACCCCCCTCTTCGTGAAAAAGTGTCTCCTCATTTCCCTCCTGAACCTAAGCACCCCTCCAAACTCAGATTGTGCCCACGGGTGTCCCTTCCCCTCCTTAACTGGAAAAGCCCTCCCATGTCCATCCTATTTATCCCCTTCATGTATCTGAAGGTCTCAATCATGTTCCCCCGTCCCTCCTCTCCTCCAAGGAGTACATGTTCAGTTTCTTCAGCCTGATCTCACAGGGCAAGTCTTCTAACCCATGGATCATTTTTGTTGCCCTGCACTACACTGCCTCCAGTAGCCTAATGTGCTTCCTCAAGTACGGCCACCAGAACTGCACACAGTACTCCAGGTGTGGTCTAACCAGTGACCTGTACAGTGGCAGAATCACCTCCCCCCTCCTGGAGGATATGCCTCTGGTGATACAACCCAGCATCTTGTTAGCCTTGGCAGCTGCCTTTCTATACTGCGTGGAGCTGTTAATTGCTCCCGTTATGATTACCCCTAGATCCTTCTCCTCCTCCGACTTGGCCAGCTGAATACCCCCCATCTCGTAGCTCCTCCTTGGGTTCTTTGTTCCAAAATGTATCACCTTGCAGTTCTTAGCACTGAACCCCAGTTGCCAAGTGTCTGACCAGGCCTCCAGTTTTGCTAAATCGTCCTGTAACCCCTGCCACCCCTCTAGGTCATCCACTACTTCTCCCATCTTGGTGTCATCTGTAAACAGACCGATATTGCTCTTGATGCCTAGTGAAATGTCTGCAATGAAGATCCCAAATAACACCGGCCCCAACACAAATCCCAGCGGTACCCTGCTTGTCACTGCCCTGGGTGACAAGAGCCCCCCTCCCACCACCACAACCCTCTGCTGTCTCCCTTGCAGCCAGCTCACTACCCATCTCACCAGCTTTGCCCCGGCCCCTGTACCCTCCTGCTTACTACCTAGCCTCCCATGCGGCACTGAATCGAATGTCTTGCTGAAGTCCAGATACAGGACATCCACTGCATGGCCCCTGTCCAACTGCCTGATTACCCAATCATAGTACTCCACCAGGTTAGTCTGACAGGATCTACCAGAGACAAACCCATGCTGCCCACTATCTTGCAGCCCATTAGCCTCCAGGTGGGAAACCAGCCTCTCCTTCAAGATCGTCTCCATCAGCTTTCTCAATATGGATGTGAGGCTTACTGGTCTGTAGTTCCCCCAACTCACCCTTGGGGCCACTCTTGTGGAGGGGCACCACGTGTGCCATCCTCCAGTCCTGTGGTACATACTCCGAATCCAGAGAGGCATTAAAAAGGTCTGTAAGTGATTCAGCCAGGACATCCGCCAGTTCCCTTAGCATCCTGGGGTGCATGCCATCCGGACCCGGTGCCTTGTCCAAGCTCAGTGCCCTCAAGCCCTCCAGTACCCTGCCCGCTGTGATTTCCCTGTCTCCTCACCCCCCATGCCAGCCCCTCGCAACCCCCTTGGGTACCGCCCCCCTTTCTCTTTGGTAAATGCAGAGCAGAAGTACTCATTTAATGCTTCTGCCTGTTCTGCCATAGTGTCCGCCCACCTCTCCCATTTTAATCCTCACAATTTGGTCTCTGCAGTTCATTTTCTCGCTGATATAGCTAAAGAAGTCCTTCTCCCCAGACTTAATGCCCTATGCTAGCCTGAGTTCCCGGGATGCCTTGGCTGCCCTGACTTCCCTTGTCACCTCCCTTGACTCCTTTAGGTATATCTCTCTGTCCACCCTCTCCCTGTTCTCTTGTACCTTCTAAAGGTGGCTCTTTTCCTTCCTACCTTCTCCATAAACCCCCCCTGCTCACCCAACTAGGCTTCTTTGCCCTCGCTCTCTTACTCTGGACCCTTGTACATGTTGCTATTGCCTCCTCTATCCCCCTTTTAATGGTCATCCACCTCTGATTACTGTCCATATCTGGACTGATCCCTGCTAGAGTTCCTGCACTATTTCCCTCATTTCCCCCAAAGTCGGCCCTTCTGAACTCTAACACCCATGTGACTGAGCCTACTCCCTCTTTCCCCATGTTTATCCTAAACCACGCTGATTGATGGTCGCTCCCTACCAGTGGTTCCTCCACTCTCAGGTCCCTTACAAACTCACCATTTGCCAGGACGACGTCAAGGGTGTTCCCTAACCTGGTCAGCTCACTTACTATCTACCAAAGGAAACTGTCCTGGAAGGCATCCATAAGTACTTGCTCCCTCCTATTTGTTATAGCTGGGGTACCCCAATCCAGCCCTAGCAGGCTGAAGTCACCTACAATCACTGTACTGCCCCTTCCGCAGATCCTTCTAACCTGCCCTGCTAGTCCCCTAGCTAACTCCTCAGTCTGAGAGGAAGTAAACCACTCCCATCCTGAGGGTCCTATGTTTGGAGACCTGGATCTGCACCCATATTGCCTTTGAGTTGCCTTCCTCCCCCACCTCCCTGATGCATTTCAGACCTTCCCTCACATATAGCGCCACCCCCCCTTTCCCTTTTACCCTGTCCCTCCGAAATAGCTTATATCCCAGTACTGCCAGGTCCCAATCATGGTAGTGGGTGGCCCATGTCTCGGTTGTGGGTGCCTTATTCACCTCCCATCTGCCATGAGAGCCTGTAATTCAGCTACTTTGTTCCCCAGACTCCTAGCGTTCAATGTTACCACCCTCCACCCTGCTTTCTTTAACCCCTCCCTACTTGCTCACCCTTCTTGGCCCCCCCCCTTCTGACTCCTCCCCAAGTCCCCTGCCACCAGCATGGGGGTGTAAGCTTGTCAGACCTCCCTGCATGAGCATCCTGCCAGGCTTTTGCCCTCTTGCCACCCCCAATTACTAGTTTAAATTCTTGTTGTTTGCTAAGTACTCCTACATTCCCCACTCAAGTCAAGCCTGTCCCTGACATAGAGATTCATGCCCTCCCATGTGCTTCCACACCCCCCTACCAGCCCATACCCTTTGGATGGGCACTAATCCCTTAGCCACACATTAAATTCGTCAATCCTCAGCTTCCTTGCCATGCTTGCCCTGGGCACAGAAAGCACCTCTGAGAAGGTTACTGATCCCCCCACACCTTCACAAATCCACCTCAGCTCCACAAACTTTTCCGGGACTACATCAACTGTATTACCTGCCAGGTCATTAGTTCCCAAATGCAGAACTATGTGAGGTTTCCCCCTACCTTTCCTAGTATATGTCAGGATGGATTGCCCCACCCTGTCCGCTGTCATGCCTGGCATGGCCTCCACCCATATTCTACTATGCCTCTCCCCCTTGCTCCCCATTTGATCCCCTTCAGAATTGAATCCCCCAGCACTAGAATCCCACCCTTGCTTTCCTGTGCTGCTTGCCCTGTCTATCCCTTGTCCCTTCCTGCCACGTCTTTTGTTCCCAAGTGCAGCTCAGCTGTTTCCCCTTCCACCCCCATCTCTCTGCCTTGCTTTCCCCCACCCCATCCTCCTCTGATATCACCACCATTCTCCACTGGTCATCACTTGCCCCTCCTTCCTGATGCATCCCTCCCCTCATCTCCTCATATTCCCCAACCCCACTCCCCTTAGCTACCAACCCTCTGTCCAGTTTCCTAGCCCCCACTCCCTTATCCTTACCCATCAAAGCCACCCTTTCAATGCCCACTGGACTACTAGTATTCCCATCCTCTCCAGCCTTGCCTACTTGTTCCTCCTGCCTCATCTCCTCCAGTGAAGCCAGCACTGAGAACCTGTTTTGTGACCCCCCCCCACACTCAGGAGTCCCCTCTATCATACTACTGAGAGGCCCGTATTTGAAACCTACTCTGGGGCCCTTCCTGCCCCTGCAGCCTAGTGTCCTCCATCCCCCTTTGACTGTACGCGGCGGTTCTTGAGGTATCCAGTCCCCTCTTGAGAGGGTCAATCAGTCGCGATTTGCTCTCACTGCACTCCCCAGCCCTTCCAGTGCTCCCTCTGTTCCCCACACCAACAAGTATCTCAGCAAGGGTCACACTGCTACAAGCCCCTTTCTGTTTTGTGTCCCACTGGCTGAGGAACATGAAGAGCAACACCCCCTGGACAGTCAGGTAATTTAAAAGTTAAAATTTATAAGTTGCTCCTGCTGCACTCCCCAGTCAGGTAATTTAACAGTTTACAGCAAAAAGCCCACAGCAAACTGAAGAACACAAAAGAAATATCACACTTCACGAGGAAGAAGCAGTAGCGAGCGGGGACCGGGAGTGCCTTGGGGGGGGAGGGGGTGGTCTTTGTTACGTTGCCTGTCCCACTGAGTGTTTCCCCAAAGACTTGTCTGGGGCCTTGGTGGCCAGAAAGCCCAAACAGTGAGCTGGTGACTGGGAGGGAGTAGTTTCCAAAGGTCCCTGCTCCATCCTGGTGAGCTGTTGTTCCAGAAGAAAGGATTGCAGGGCTTTCTGGTGGCACCGTCGGAGAGTGAGGTTGAACTTCAGGAACAGCTCACAGGCCCAAGGCAGCACACGCAGCAGTCATGCTCATCTTTGAAGTAAATCTTCTTTCCACAGCGAAAGCAATGGAAAAGGTTAGTAGAATATTTCGTTCTTGACATACTGTACAAAATAAAGCAAGCACTTTAAAATAAAGTGATCCAACACTAAAAAGAAAGAACAAGTAAGTTGAAAAAAGTGATCGACTGAACGACGAAGCTTCTGTGAAGTCCGTGCGACTATGGTCAATGATGGGAAAGAACTAAGAAAGGAGCAGGCTGCCTACGTTTATATATGCAAGGACATTGACATCTGATATTGGCATGAGGGGTCCCTACTAGACTGCTAGAAAAGTTTCAGAGTGGTCCTAGTACCTGATGACTATAAGTTCCATAGGTGTGACCTGATGAAAGAGATGGCAAGCCGACAATTTTTTGCCCACCGCCCATCCCCCTTTCCGAGCGTTATCTTTAATAGCCCACTAGCTCCAGCCCACAGTTTTCCATTGGCCCGGCCCATTCCGAACAGGCATTGTTACCAGCCTTTAGTGAAAGCAATACTTCTCTTGCTTTCTAGATGCGCTCCTTCGTTCTCCTTATTCCCCTCCTCTCAGTAAGATCCAGCATTAATTAAACGTGGCCTTGAGATGTGTCTCTGCTAGTACTATAATCAACTGCTTTCACTGAATATTGTCTACCAAGATCCTGCTGTAGTAGCTTCTGTTGCAACAAACTTTGGGATTCAAAAGACCCTGGTCAACAGTTCCCGTGGTGTTACACCTGACTTTGTGTAAAAACAAACATGGGAGGTCTCGACCGGCTTTGCCTATTAGCCAACTTTTTTCTGCTATGCAATATGGCTGGCCCCCCTGACAGCTATGATTTCATTATAGAGACATGTCCTGCGCCACCAGTCTCCCCACATAATAAAAATATCTATTTAATATGCTGCCCTTGTCTGCCCCTAATTCACTCGAAGCATGTTGAATCTACCAATAGTGGCACAGCAATCAACACTACTAAGCATGTCCCCAAACCTCAGGCACCTAAACAATGCACAGGCTGCTACTACCCTGCTTGGATCCTAAGCTATGCATCTATAGGGCAAAACAAGAGGACGACTTGATCCTTGGATCCATGCGCTCTAGTTTGTAACAAATGCAGAAAGACTCGTGCTTTTAAAAATCTTCTCCCCAATCTGAGAAGAATTCTCCTCCTTTTGCTACTGTGCTCAGGAGACATCGAACTTAATCCTGGTCCCCCAAGGTTGCTCTCATCACCATCCGAAATTACTCATCCGAAAGGAATCAGTTTCCTACATGCCAATGTCTGTAGCCTGTTAAAAAGCTGGAGTCTGTCCAGGCCTGGATTATCCACACTGCCCCAGATATTCTTGTGATTTGGAATCCTGGCTTGACATCCACACACGGACAGTGAGGTCAATACCCCCAATTACCTACTTTTCAGAGCAGATAGAAGGACTGGGGGGGGGGAGTAGCCATTTATGTTAAAAACATATTCACAGTATCTGTACTAGATGCTACTTCCGTTGCTGGAGGATTCGAATGCCTATCCCTCAAAGTTGAACCATCCCACTCTGTGGCTTTTCGCGTAATAGGCTGCTATAGACCACCTGCAGCAGGACCACAGCTCCTGACTCATCTGTCAGCACTAATGGACGCAACACCTATGGAGACAATCTTACTAGGTGACCTAAACTATGACTGGCTAACTAGCGGAACACTACCCCTAAAACAATTCTGTGATTCACATGGATTCACCCAACTTATATCTGAACCAACTCGCATCAACAATAAGAATCCAATGAGAAGCACCCTCCTGGATGTGCTTCTTGCCAACAAACCCCACCACTTTTCACATGCCGGTATCCTCCCAGCTGATGTTAGTGACCACTGCCTCATAGCTGGCATCAGAACCATCCCCAAACCTTTATCCACATCAAAGTTCTCTACTAAAAGATCCAGATGGAACTTTGACCCTCTGGCCTATTTCAAAGATCTAAAAAACTCTATGCATTGGCAGAGTTTCTACCTAGCTAAATCAGTAAGTGATGCCTATGATGTTTTGTACGAAATCATAGCCAGTGCCTAAATACCCATGCTCCTATGATAAAAGCTAGAATAAAACCAGGACCTGCCGCTGGTTTCACCAGACCTGAAGAAGCTTTACTTAAAAGAGACCAGCTGTGGAAAAGGCCCGAGTGCATGCCGATTCTAACTGGTGTCTATTTAGGTCAGCTAGAAATGCCTGTACAAAAATGACCAGGGAGGCTAAGGCTACTTTTTATCAAAATGAATTGTTCTCTGCATCCAATAATCCTACCGAGTTCTGGTCCACTATAAAGGAAGTGTCTGGCTACTCACGGGTAGTGTGCTCCCATCCAAAATTACCATCAACAATGTCTCTGTCTCTGATAAATCTGAGATTCTCTAAGCCTTCAATAACCACTTTGCCACATAGGTCAGCATTGATAAAGCACCAGTAAGTAGTCTTGACCACTGCTCAAAGCCCAGCCACCCGAAACAAATAACAAAAGTATGACCTTCTCCTTTTCCTCAATCACCATAAAAGAAGTTGAAGACCTTCTGCTACAGCTAGACATTAGAAAAGCGCGAGGAGCCGATTCATTCGACCCATACTTTCTGAAAATAGCATATCACATACTAGCAGCACCTATAAACACTTATTCAACCTGTCTCTAACCTAGGCTCTCCTCTGGAGCGGAAAACTGCTCATGTTATTCTGCTATTTAAAGCAGGGGACCCAAGTGACCTGAACAATTATAGGCCAATCTCTCTACTACCTATACTTTGAAAATGTTGGAAAAAATTGTGGATACACAGTTGAGATCTTTCCTAGACAGCTCTGAATTGCTTAACCCCATGCAGTCTGGATTTAGAACTAAGCACAGCACTATTACGGCACTGGCCAAAGTCACTGATGACTGCAGCGGGACCTGGACAATAAAAAATTTGTTTATGCGGTGTTTTTAGATCTTAAGAGGCTTTCAATACACGTCGACCATTGTCTACTTCTCTCCACTCTAAATACCATAGGCATGGACTCAGTCTCACTGGATTGGTTCAGAACTACCTCACTGATAGGCAGCAACAAATCAAGGCGAAGGAGGCTTTCTCCACTCAAACCAATAAAAGAGGAGTCCCACAGGGATCCATATTGGGACCACTACTGTTCACCATCTATATTAACAACTTGGACTTAGGAATCAAGGAAGCCAGTATCCACTTGTTTGCCGATGATACAGTGCTCTACCTAAGTCGTGACTCCCCTGGAGCCGCATGCTCTACACTGCAAGCCGAATTCAATAAGCTGCAAAACCAGCTCATCAACAAAAAGTTATTGCTAAATGCCAAAAAAACCAAGGCTATGCTGTTTGCACCATCTAGCTCTGGGGCCAACACTGCAGCCGTTGGTACAGCTCCTCCTATAACCACCCTACTTGGTGAAAAACTTGAGTTCGTGCGAAATTCAAATACCTGGGTATATGGCTGGATAACAAACTCTCCTTTAAGGAGCACACTGAAGAACTGTTGAAAAGCTTAGGCAGAGGCTTGGCCTCTTTTACAGAATTAAACATCTCCTGACTGAGACCGTAAAAGACAGCTTGTTCATTCTACATTCCTCTCATTAATTGATTACCTGACATTATCTATGGCCAATGCTCTGTCTCACAACTTGCAAAACTGGATGTACTGTACCACAGAGCCTTAAGATTCATAACTGGCCTTCCATCCTCCACACCACTGCTCGTTATACGCTGCAGTAGGGTGCCTTCTCTACATACAGGCGGCATAGAAATGCAGCTATTTGGACATTTCGAGCACTCACCAACAAACTCCCAGATTACATTGCTGATTGCCTCCCCTAAGTCCACCAAGTAGCTATGCCATAAGCCACTACGCTAATTTCCTAAAATTCCCAGGATCAGTAACCACTTTGGTAGGGCAGCCATAAGCCATGCTCTGCCCTCACTTTGGAAAAGTTCAAGCTCACTGAAACTTAGCTCTCCTGTCAGTATTGCGATGTTTAGGACTCTTCATGACAAAACATTTGCCGAAATCTGTAAATGTTTCCATAGTTCCTAGTGGTCCTATTAATGGCTCCCTTTCTAGCCCTACCATGCAGCCATGAACATAACCCCTCTTCCCTACCTAACTTGTTCAATAGTTAGCTGCTATGTTGCCTTCGTAACCCCTGACACTTTTTTCTTTACCTACTCCCTCATGCCACTCTAATAGTTGTTACAGTTGTTAACATGGGCCCTATTGAAGCCTTGGCCACCCTCCAAGCTAAAATTAGTTTCTGGGGGATGAAATGATCATAATTTGTACCCTGCTATAGAGGCCTGGATAAATGTGTTACTTTAACTTCCATGTATATGAAGGTTGAACATGCCACAATAATGTCATGTGTTGCTTGTATGTTCCCACATGTGTACTTGGAATGTATATATAGTACCTTTTATTTGTGAGTCTGTTTTCTTACTTAAAACATTTTGTGTATTGCACCGCTAATCTATGTATGTACAACTATCCTTGACAACAGCAGGTCCACCTTGTAAATGAGCTTGCTCAACGGTGATAGCCTGGATAAATAAAGATTTGATTGATTGATTGATTGATTGATTGATTGATTGATATCCCGAAGATGATCCTGGGAGTTTATCAATAAAGCAGATAAGGGAGTAGGTCTGGGATGCAGAGGGTGAGAGTCAACCCAAAGCAGCATACAGGGAGCAGTGGTGAGTTAGGTGAGGGGACAACAATGAGAAGCGACAGATGTTGTTATTGGTCACCTCCTATTTGTGAAGAACAGATTTGGGGGCGTGGGAATAGACAAAATGGTCATATGGGACTGAAGGGAAGAGGACTCCCTAGGCAACTGCGAGCCTTGCCTTGGTAATGAGGGAGCGACATACTCAGTACACAAGCCCAGGTATGGAGTTTATGACTACAAAGGCCAGGGAGATATGGAGAGAGAAATCCAGGACTGGGTCTAGGATGACACCTAGATGTTTGAAATACTCCACAGTGAGTGGTGGGAACCATACAGGCACTTAATGGATAGGGGATCAGCCCAATATTTAAGTCTGACCTGGGTCCCAAATAATGAACAGTTTTGTACTTACCATAACAGTAGATCTTATTTATGTATGTCTTTGATGACCAGGTAAGTGCACTGATCCAGGGGATCATTTTCATTCATGACCTGGGCCACACACATGGCACAGCAGCAGAGAAAGACTTGATACATATTAACAATGTACAGTACAGAGCACCTTGGGCTTATGGATCTTCAACAGAATCTCTTCCATTAGGCCACACCTTTGGGACCACTGTCATCAGGCACATGGAACACAAGGAAACTTTTGCTAGCCAGGGCCACCAACGATGACATCATGCGTAAGCATCTACATAAATGTGGGTGGCCCCATAACTCCTCAATTCCCCACCAGAGATTAGGCTTGAAGGGCAGCCATCCATGGTGAAACAGGCAATCAGACCAGCACTAAGCATACAAGGCAATATATGGTGCTGGATATAGCAGCCATGGATTAGTAACAGGAACAATATCTTATGCTAATCAGTGGTGCAACAGGGGGACGGAAGGAGGGAGATTCTCTCGAAAATCTACTGTTACGTGGGGCCAGCATTAGATTACCACTTGTGGTGCCGGTGACCAGGGTTCGGGAGAGGATCCAGATTGCTGAAAGGTCGGCGGGAGAGGGTGGAGGACTGAGCACCCAAGGGGCGCTCTCCTCCTCTGGGGAGAGAGGGCTGTTGCTCCCGCTGCAATACCACCACCTGGGTGCACACGAGTGGCAGTGCACTGAGGAAGTGCCTAGTGGGAGGGTTGAGCGTCGGTTGGGGCCAGAGAGATGTACATTGCTGCATGCACCACCTCCTTGGCCTTCCATGACCACCGACACTCGCAGGGAAGACCAAAAGAAACTAAGAAAAATGCCCTGCCACCGAACCTGGCTCCTGGATCCTGCAGCAGCAAGCGTGGTGTCCCGAGACCGGATGAAAGGTCCGACACAACTGGTGACTGGGGGAGTTGCCTCCCCCTTCCCCGCCTGGGGAGACATACTGAGGCAGGATGGGGGTCGATGTCAGCGGGCACACTCAGGATCGGCTGCTCCATGGGGATCCTGTGGGGGCCGGGTAAGGCAACAGTGAAAAGGGGGCACAAAACAGCATTAATAAAATAAAAATAAAATCTACTGTTTAGGTAACTACAAAGTTGTTCTAGCTCATTTGCTCCCGGTGGCCATTTTGGATCAGATCCAGCAATGGATGGTTCCGAAGCCATATGACGTCTATGGGAACAAAGGGGTTAAGATACCTCTTCCACACCTTTGGAATGAGTCCCAAGCAGTCAATACAGTCAATTCAGGAGGCCCGTACAGTTAGCCCAAAGCCAGCATATCTGCAAGAGACTATGTCCAGACTGCTGCAATGTTAAGTGAAGGCATGGACAGTGCTCTATGTGGCTGCAACACAAATGTCAGCAGCAGGCACATTTCTGAATCAAGTAGTGGCCATCCCCCTTGTGGAATGACCCTGAACTGCACCATGAAATTCCTTACTACATTTCCTATAACAGAATGTAATACAACGTGCCAGTCATTTTAACCGGCAACCGAACCAGAAGGCTCCTTACTGTACTTTCTATAAAAGAATGTAATACAATGTGCCAGTCATTTGAACAGGCACTGTTTAGACACTGGAGCGCCCTATTTGTTAGGGGCGAATTAAATAAAAAGCTAAGAAGACTTTCTGCAGTCCTTGATGCGATTCACATGATATCTCAGTATTCTATGTACTTCTAAAGTATGGAGCAATGCTTCAACCTGATTGGCATGCTCGGGAAGGTAAACAGAAAGGTACATCACTTGATTCAATGTAAATTCAGTTACCTCTTTCAGTAGAAACTCTGTCTTTACTAAAAATCAAATAAGGAGGCTCACACATTAGCCTACAGCTCTGAGATCTTTCGAGCAGAAATGATTGCAACCAAAAGAAAAAATTACTCACCATGATAATCTTGTTTCTTCCAAGGTATTCTTCAATATGATTAACTGTAGCAGTCAGCCTCCTGTGTTGAACTGCCCCGGAGAAATGGAACATATGCAAATGATGGAACATCCATTGGCTCATGCCACCATTCAAACTAATGCCCATACCAACTGCTGAGTTCTATAAAGCTCAGATTCATGACAACCTGAGGGGTAAGACCCCTTAAATAAGCTAGTCTAATAAGAACAATAACAATTCAATAACAATCCCCCATGATATGTCCCATATTAAAGCCTGATTGTACTAAAAAGGGGGAACAGCAACTCTTCTGGTTTTAAAAACTTTAACATAACCAATGTATAACAATCCTCATAAACAGAGAAACCAGCTATGATGCAAAGGCAAATTGATTCTGGAAGGGGCGGTAGGGTGGGAGAGTTAATCATATATAAGAATGTATTGGAAGAAACAAAATGACTATGGTGAGTAATTTTTTTTTTCTAACTCCAGGAATTCTTCAATATGATTAACTATAGCAGACTGCGAAGCAGTATCTTTGCAGGAGGGCACAGAACTTCATTTAGGGAACAGACTCTGCAGCACTGCTGTGTCAAACCTGGCATCTCTTCTGGACTGGGTGTCCAAACTGTAGTGCTTTGTAATGGTGTGTACTGTTCTCCATGTAGCTGCTGTACAGATTTCCAAAAGGGGAATATCGCTGGGTGCTGCTTGTGTAGCAGCTGTACCCCTTGTGGAGTGCGCTCTCAGGCCAATTGGGGGCTCCTTACCAGCTTTACTGTAGCAGAACTGGATAGATGTCACTATCCAGCGGGAAATCGTCCCTTTTTAAGCTGGTTTTCCCTTTATCACATCTCCATAGGTTAGGAGCAGCTGCTGCCTGTCCTGCCTGTGGGCCGTGGTGTGGTCAAGATAGTAACTCGGAGCTCTCTTGACACCCAGGCTATGCAACCTGCATTCACCTACAGTGGTCAGTGAAGAAGACTGGCAAGTTGACTGGTTCAAGTGGAAGTTGGAGACTACTTTTAGAAGGAACTTCCTGTTAGTCCTGAGGACCATCTTATCTCTGTGGAAAGAGATGTAGTTTTGCTCTATACACAGGGCTTGTAGTTCACTTATCCGCCTGGCTAAGGTAATATCCACCAGGAAGATAGCTTTCCAAGTTACAAATTTCAGATGTGCTGTGGCCATGGGCTCAAATTGAGGCTTCTTGAGCTTGGCTATACAGGCACTGAGATCACAAGATGGCACCGGTTCCCTATGGGGAAGGTGCAGGTAGGCTAACCCCTTGAAGACATTCTTAAAAAATGGGGTTGGAAGCTAGGGAGACACCCTTTCCTAACAAAATACAGGCTGAGACTGATACTAGGTAGACCTTTAAGGTAGTGGGCTGTAGGCCCAGTGAATGCAGATCGGTGAGATAGTCCAGCAGGACTGGCAACCCTGCCTGTTGAGGCACTATACCGTTAGTATCACACCATATGCAAAACCTCTTCCATTTGGAAGCATATGTTTCTTTTTTTTTTCAATATGATGTTTATTGAAACTTTTTACTTTTATAATTGACAGGATCATGCTTATCAATGTCAAACATGTACATTCAAAATCAAGATACATGATCCCATCCCCCTCCCTCCCCTACCCCCCCCAGATTACTATTCCCTCCCCCTCCACAGTCCCGATAATTAACAATCCAAAGTAAATAATTACATCGCAAAATACAACCTTAGGTACAATATAATGTATGTAAAGGGGCCCAGATCTTCTTGTATTTTGTATTATTATTATTAAGACTAGATATGATTTTTTCCGTTCTAAGACTGGCCAGAAACTCATTAAGCCATTCAGAGTAGAAGACTGTCTCTGTATTTTTCCAATATTTAAGGACCAGCTTTTTAACAGACATAGAGATCAAGGTGATGAGGTATTTTTGATTGATCACTGATATTTGAGAATAATCCCCTAGAAGGCATACCTCAGGAGTGAATAAGTCTGATAAATCTTGTAATGGATCTGCTCTATCCTTTATAATATTCCAGAGAGAAGCTATCTTGGGGCAATCCCCAAAAAAATGAAACAAAGTACCTTCTTTCTGCAAGCACCTTGTGCACTGATTGGATACTATTACACCCCAAGTGACCAGTTTTTGTGGAGAATAGCAGAGGCTATGCAATATATTAAACTGCATGAGACGTAACCTGTCTTGTGTTACAAAGCGGTGACAGTTACTCCATAGAGCAGACCAGTCTTTATTCCAATATGGAAAAAGGTCTGACCAATAATTTGTGAGTCCAAAAGAATCAGGAAAGCACCAATCGTAAAGTATATTATACAATTTAGAAATTACTTTAGAGGAATTAACTAAAGGGCTCAAATCGGAGTAGAAAGAAACTTTAGGTGATGTGGGAACTATCTTATCAAATTTTTTGACAAGGAGATGTCTTAGTTGAAGAGCTTTAAAATAATCTGTTGATTATAATCTGAATTTCAATATGAGATCTTCTAAAGATAGCCAAGATCCATCATCCTTCAAGAACAAGGACAATCTTCCATCTCCGAGTCTTGGTAACCACGTAGGTGATAAATTCTTGTTATCTATTTTGAAAGCTGGGGAATTCCAGATCAATTGAGGAATGTCTGCATAAGGTTTGTATTTTAAAAACCCACATAACTGTGAATGAATTCTAATGGGAGTTTCTATTGTGGTACCGTTTAACTTTTTCGGTAAGGAGGATATATTTAGGAATAATAAAGTGGAGGGAGTTAAGTTACATGAATGAATCATTTCCAATTCTATCTTAAGCCATGGAGAAAGAACAGTGGAGGGATTTGGATCTAACCACTTGAGATATTTGGAAGCATGGCTGGCCCAGTAATATATATTAAGATATGGTAGACATAAACCACCCTTAAATTTAGAAGCAGCTAATTTATAATATGATAATCTTGGTTGTTTCTTAGACCAAATAAATTTGACTATTAAACTCTGAACTTTTTTAAACCAACGTCCGGGTAGATAAATACTGAGTAGTTGAAGAGGATAGAGTAATCGGGGAAAAACGTTCATTTTGATCAAATTTATTCCTCCCCACAAAGAAATGGGGAGAATCAACCAGCGGTCTAGATCTTGAGTCACCATTAATAATGAGTCGAAATTCTTTTTGATAGTAAGCTGTGTGCTTCTAGTTAGCTCTATACCCAGGTATCGAAAGGAATCCTTACACCACTAAAGACCTAAAGCTATAATATTTTTTTAAAAAACTTTATGGTTTAGAGGGAATACAATAGACTTTCCAACATTTAACTTATAATTTGATAATCTACTATATTTCTCTATAATATCTAACATAGCTGGGATAGAAGCCTCCGGGTATGAAAGCTGCAAAAGTAGATCATCGGCATAAGCAGAGACTTTAATTTCAGTGTCTAGAATTGTAAGTCCTTGAACCTTTGGACATAGGGACAATTTATGGATTAAAGGTTCCAAATAAAGATTAAAAAGTAGGGGTGAAGAGGACAACCCTGCCTAGTGCCAGAATATAAGGAAAAAGGTTTGCAGATTGCTCCATTTCCTGAAATTCTGGCTGACGAATTCTGATAAAGAGCTTTCACCAAATCCTGGAATTGTTGAGGAAATCCAAAAGAATTTAAAGTTTGAAGTAAAAAATTCCAATTAACTCTGTCAAAAGCTTTCTCGGCGTCCAGGGACACCAAAGCCACTGGAAAAGAGGTATCCCTAGACACCGAAAAGACATGGGAAAGAGTACGAAGGTGATCTACAGAAGATCTTCCTTTCATAAAGCCCACCTGTTGTAAACTTATTAAATCTGGTAGTATTAAACTTAGCCTATCTGCTAAAATTTTGGTTAGAATCTTTATATCCTGATTCAATAATGAAATGGGTCTGTAACTTTCCACAGATTCTGAATTTTTGCCTGGCTCCGGCAGAAGCACAATAAGTGCCTCAAATAAAGTAGAGTCTACTTGTATACCCAATAAAAAATATTGATATAAAGAGAGAAAATGTGGGGTGATTTGTTCCTTAAAACATTTATAGAAATTTGACGAAAAACCATCAGGTCCCAGTGTTTTATCTGAAGGAAGACAATGTATCACCTCCATAATTTCCAAAGTTGAAATTGGGGCTACTAACTTCCTTTGCTGGGCTTCAGAAAGGAGGGGTAAATGGGCCTCAGTTAAGTAAGAAGAAAGAGTCGAGTTAGAAGGTGGATTAGACATGTCTCCATATAATTGTTTATAGTACCTGGTAAATTCTGAAACAATTTCCTGAGGAGAGGATTTCAGGGACCCATCTACATTATAGTGGATTGGAGGGATAAATCAGGCTGATTCCTGTTGTTTAATTCTCTGAGCCAATAGTTTCCCTGCTTTCTCTCCTAGGTCTGTGTATGAAGCCCTTGTACGCAAGATCACAAATTCTGCTTTTTCATTAAGTAAACCTATATAAGAATTTTTCAATTTTGCAAGTCTTTGTTTAACCTCGTCAGATGAGTGTGAGTGTAAATTTGCTTCCAACACTCTGATCTGGGATAACACAGCCCTCTGTTTTGACTCTTGACTTTTTTTTCTACCAGAAGCCAACCCAATTAAAATACCCCGAAGATATGCTTTAAAAGCACACCATATAATGTCAGGCTTGGAATCCTGAGTGAGATTTAAATCAAAAAATTGTATAATGTGTTCTTTAATACGATCCGTAGTTTTTGAGTCTTTAAGCAGTTAGTCATTCAACTTCCACCGAGTTTGACGTTTGGGCAAGGATAAGAGGGATGATAACCTGATCAGCACTAGAGAGTGATCTGAGGGAGGGTCAGGTTGAATACTTGAGGCTATTACCCACGTAAAAGTACCTGGGATATCAATGGGTAATCAATACGAGATGAGGATCTATGGACGGGGGATATGAAAATATATTCCTTAGTCTCCGGATGTAAAACCCTCCATATGTCACATAGACCCAAACGATCCTTTAGATCATGTAATGCCCACTGAGCTGGGGAAAGTCCTCCTGAGACATTACCAGTGCGGTCCTTACAAGGATCAAGTACTAAATTCAAATCCCCTCCTAAAATTATTGAAGCAGGTAATAATGGGAGCATATTATTAAGTAACTGCATAAAAAATTGTAGATCATCCTTATTAGGGCCATAAATGCTCCTTAATAACAGTTCCGTGGAATAAAGAGTGCCTCAGACTAGTATAAACCTACCATGTGGATCCTTAACTACCTGTATAACCTTAAATGGAATATTCCTATTGATTAGGATTAAAACCCCACAACTGTTAGAAGTAACTTGGGCTGCAAAAACCTGCCCTATTTGCAATCTTCTCATCTGAATGGCTTCCAAGTCTAATAAATGGGATTCTTGGATGAAGGAAATATGGTAATGTAATATATCTAGATGTTTCAGAATCTTATATTGTTTTAATTTCTTACGGACCCCTTTAACATTCCAGGTTGAAAAACAAATGCCGTTAGCCATCATTCCTATTCATTAAACATATATAATTCAAAAGGAAATTAGATATTTTAGAACCTTCATAATATTAAGTTATACTGGACTGTGTCCCCACCCAATCCCTCCCACCCCACCCTGTCCCTATAATTCCCACCGTTCCCAAAACACCAAAAAGAAGAAAAAAAAGAACCCTAATCTACATACCCTTTGTATATCCAAAACCCTCCCAGCCCTCCTTACCCCCTTCTTTCCTGTGATTCGTTTTGCAGTTCTCCAAAAAATCATCTCCCCCCTCCAGCCCACCCACCTCATGTAGTTTCCCCCAATAACTCCATATAAAATAATTACAATCTTATTGTAAAGATATGCATCAACGGGAGTAAACACAGGAATCTAAATACCAGTACCTTATTGAACTTTTTACAGTACTTCCCTTTAAGATATTCAAAACTTAACTCTATCTTCGTGGAACAAAGCAGTTGGGGACTCTTTTCCACTAGAAGTCTCCCGTTGCACTATATTTAACTATTTGCCTATTCCTACAGTTAAATAACATTCACTACCTATACTGCAATCCTTCAAAATTGTCACCTACAGTATTCCTGGAAAGGGAAAGAAAAAAAGAAAAAAATATAGAGGAAAAAAAAGAAAAGGCAAAAAGCAGAATCAAGTATTCTGCATTCTACATCAATCCTACGAATCTCTGAATGCCTCAGTGTCCCTAGAAATTCCGTGTCTTTAATTAGGCCAAAGATTCAATTTCAAAGCAGATATGTTCGGGTAAATTGCTTTCTCAGAATCTGTTTGTATCCCTTCCGTTGCTACCTTGTTAAAAACAAAGGATACAGTTGCCTTACCGCACTCTTCGGCTTAATATTGACATTGCGGTAAAACTGATGCAACAATCCCCTCGTGTGGATTCCGAGCGTATCTGCATCCTCGCAGGCCCCCATTAGAATTACTATAACAAATGAAAATAGGGAAAAATGTGGAGCTTTTCAGGAGAGTGACACTTTATGCTTCTCTCTATAAACAATATTTCTATATACAAGCAAACTATACCTTCTAAATTGTGCCCCTTACAACGAACTCTCACTGTGTACAATCCATTTTATCTAGGTCTGGTGAAGGCAAATGCCTAATCTTTCAGTACAGCACCACATTAGGAGGAGAAAATCTTTACTTCTAGAAATTCTACCCTACTGATAGGGCCAAATATTGTAGCACCCTCTGATTTTGAGTTTATACTCCTAACCAATCATCGGGACATCCTAATTAAATCCCACACAGTACAACAATTTTTAAAAAAAAAGAAAAAAAACGAGTGCCCTGTAAGCTTTTACCGAGATATACTTCTTACCCAGCTTCAAACATAATAAAATTAACATAATCTTATCTCACAGTTATGCTCCATCTTTAGTCCAGTCATTAGAACTTGAACAACGAAAAAAAGGCAATATCTGCATTCGACAAAATATGAACTACATTTAACTTTTGTTACTACCAAAAGGAAGTCCTAGAAAAGGCAGTGCTGATGATCTTTGTGCCTCAGGAGCCGTTCCAGTACACCTGTACTAACTTTCTCTAGTAGGATTTTGCACTTCCCATCAATATATTCATTTTCCCAGAATAATTCTTTGAAATTAAGCCATACACTCCTTCAGGTGTTTTTGAATCAGAGGAGTTGGTCTGAGTGCCCTGTGAGCCCGTTCTATGACATAACGGGAACCATAGGGAGAGGGCCCTATAATTTTTTCCACAAACTTTTGTACAGTTAAGACAGAATCACGCCCTTCTTCCGACTCAGGAAGACCAATAATTACCGCGTTGTTTCTGCGGCTACGGCCTTCTAAATCCTCCAATTTCTGTTCCAACTTTGACATTTTTTTTTTTTTTTTATTGTCACCACTTCAGGATCTAACTTGTCTGCTCTTCCCTCAAGTGAAGTAATTCGCGCTTCACTGTCAGACGTCCTCAGGGCAATATCTTCAATGGCTTACGAGATTAATTTAATTTCTGTTGTTAGGTTCCTCAGTTCCTCCTTGAATGGACGAAATTCAGCAAGGAAGCCAGAAAGTGTCAACAGTTCTTGTACTGGATTCTGCTGCGGTGTTGATTGTACGGTAGACGAAATATTGGCTCTTTGTTTTTTTGGGGCCTTTTCAGGCGTGGCTGGAGGGGTATGCTTAGGCTGGGATTTCTTCATTTCCACCTCCATCCCTCCAAAACCAATCCAATATGATGCACCAGGACTTCCAATACCACTAAATTGTGTTTGCTGAACTCTCAAAGCAGTTTTAATAGTGATAAAATTCAGAATATTACAGTGGTAGGCAGGAGAGGTTGAGAAAGGCGTCCTTTCAGGCTCGTTGCATCAACTGACCCACCGGAAGCATATGTTTTCTTAGTGGAAGGCTTCTTGGAACACCTGAGAACCTTAAGGATGCCTTCAGAAAGGTGTAATTCAGCATATTCTAGGTCCTCAAGACCCATGTTCCGAGTCTGAGGGACCCAAGGTTCAGGTACAGGATCATCCCTTGTGAGGAGGTGAAGAGATTGTACCTCTAAGGGAGGTGTATGGGCTGGGCTACTGACAGGAAGAGCAGTAGTGAGTACCACGGTTGCCTGGCCCAGTCTGGAGCTATCCGAATCATTGTTGTTGACTGTGACCTGAGCTTGATCAGGACCATGTGCCGTAGAGGAAGAGGAGGGAATGCATACAGGCTCGTCCCTGACTAGTCGAGCACCAAGGCGTTCACGTGCACTGTGCCCTGTGCTGGTGGCCTGTAGCAGAATTGAGGTAACTAGAGATTCTCCTTCAAAGCAAACAGATGCATCTCTAGGGTGCCCCACCTTTGAAAAAACACTTCCAGCACCTATCTGTTTAGAGACCACTCGTGGTGGTTTTGGCTGATTCTGCTGAGTGCATCTGAGTGTTGTCCTTCCCTGGAAGGTGAATGCCTGACAGGGACACCTATAATGAGTATGCCAGACTCCAGATTTTCATTGCCTCGGTACACTGCAAGTTGGACCTTGTCCCTCCTTGCTTGTTGATGCAGTACATTGTGGTGGTATTGTCTGTCCTGACCTGTACTACTTTGTCTTGGACCACAGCTGTAAAGGACTGCAGGGCCAGAAACACTGCCCTGAGTTCCAACAGTTTTATGTGTAATAGTGACTCTGTAGGGGGCCAGGTACCATGCAGGTGCGCCCCTCACCCTAGGAGGGAGGCATCTGTTGTGAGTATGGAACTTGTCTGAGGTTGTGCCTGTCCTGCAACCAGTGCAGGGCCTGAAACAGGGTCTTTATTACTGGCATTAGTTTTGTGAGAGGGTCCCTCCTTTGGTACCAGTGTGCCTTGAGGTGGAACTGAATGTCCCTTATCTGAAACCTGGAACCCAGGACCGTGCCTGTGGCTGCAGCCATGTGGCCCGAGTAACTGTAGGAAGTGCCTTGCTGGCCTTGGTTTGTTAAGACTGAATGACCCTGCAATCTGCAGGATATGGTCCACCCTGTCTTGAGGGAGGTAGGTTCTCCTCCTTAGGGTATCCCATTCTGCCCCTATGAAATTCAGTACTTGAACCGGCTGAAGCACTGAATTTCAGGCACTGATCAGGAACCCCATCTTTCAATTGCTGTGGTGACTGCCCTATGACTAGTCAGTCATCCAGGTAGGGGAACACGATAATGCCCTGCCATCTCAGGTATGCCACCACCACTGCCGAGCACTTTTTGTGAATGTCCTGGGAGCGGAGGTTAGGCCGAATGGCAGTGCTGCGAACTAGTAATGACCTGAAGGTGGTCAGAACCTAAGGTACTGTCTGTGGGGATTCCCTGATGGGAATGTGAAAGATCTAGTGATGACAGCCAATGTCCTTGCTGCAGAGTGGGAAGGACCATTGCCAAGGCTACCATTTTGAATCTTGGATTTGCTAAATGCTGGTTCAGAACTCTTAGGTCTAAAATTGGTCACCACTCCCCATTTTTCTTTAAGGTAAGGCAGTACTTTGAGCAGAATCCTTTCCATTTTTGAAGGAGAGGAATAGGTTCCACTGCCTTTGATTGCAAGAGGTTGTCAACCTCAGCCTCCAGAAGTGCTTTTCTGTAGATGATGCTGGTCTGAAAAGTTTTGCCCTTAGCCTGGGGAAGAATTTGAAGCCGAGGGCTAGGCCCTGACTCACTACTTCCAGGACCCACTTGTTTGTGGTAATGGTTTCCTATGCCTGGAAGTAATGAGCCAGCTTGTCCCTACTGGTAGTGGGGAGGCGACCCTAGAGGACACATCAGGGATTCTGTTTTGGTTGGACTTTAGCCTGGGAGGCTTGGTCCCCAAGACTACAGCCCCTTCTGCTAATAATCGGGGGTAGCCTGGGCCTGAAAGAACAGTCCGTTATATGCTGATCTACCTCTTCCTCTCCTTCCCTGTGGCCTACAGGAAGTAGAAGGTTTCTCCTTTGTGGCATTACTCTTGTAGGTGGTTTTGTACTCATCCACCTTCTTCATGTATGCTTCTGTTTTATCACCAGACAGGGAATTGTTTTTATATGGAAAATTCATGGCTTTGGCTTGGGTGTCCTGGGAAAGGTTTGTGGTTCTAAGCCAAGCAAACCTCTTCAGTGCCACTGTCAATGCCATCCATCCGGCAGCAGTGTCGTTGGCATCCACTGCCATGTGAAACTGGTACTTAGTGGCCTCCAGTCCACATCTGGCTGTTTCAGCCAGGTCTGGCAGCCAGTCCTGGAGGTGCCTTATCCACCATTGCCATTAATGAGTTTCACAGCGACTTCTGGTACTGGGCAGCATAGGCCATATAATTTGCTTGTCTAATGGCTGGAGAGGCAGCCAAGTACCCTTTCTTAGCCATTCTGTCCATTTTCCTGGAGTCCTTCTCAGGTGGATGAGATACCAGTGGGTCCCTAGCCCTGTCACAAGCTGCAGTTTGGACTACCCCTTCATGATCAGGGTGAGAGAAAAGAAACTCTGCACCTGATCTGTCCAGTTGATATTTCTTATCGGCCTTCTTATCTATTGGTAAAACAGAATTTGGGGTTTCTAAGACCTTCATGACTTGCTTCTTCAAAGATCTGTTAATAGGGAGCAATAGTCTCTTTGTGGGTGCCAGACCCATTATGTGTAAAAATTCTGCCCTCTCTTCATCCACGGTTTCATTTGTGAAAAGATCGAGGGCTTCTTTCATCTGTTTTACAAAGGTATTATGGGAGGAATAATCCTCCAGTAACCAAGGAGGAGAATCAAACTCTTGATTCAGAGAAATCTCTGGTTCTATCGGTTCCTCCTCCTCTTCCTCTTCCTCCTCCTCCCCCTCCCCATATTCTTCACAGGAGGGGTCCTGGGCATGTGGAAGTGAACACAGATTCACCGAGGGAACTGTGGACTGAACTGACATTGGAACCACTGGATCTACTGGTACTGGTTGCACTGGAAAAGGGATCAAATGCTGGGAAGCAACAGTTTGCAAGGCTTGGAGCACCTACAGAGCCTGAGAAGCTGATTTGGCCATACGCATGGCCAGTTTGTTCACTGAGAGCTCCTCTACTTTTTCAGCAGAAGGTGTGGTGTATTTTTGCTTATGCTTTTTAGCCAGTTCCCCACAGCGCTCAGGCTTAGAAGACTCACCTTCATCAGAAGCGAGCGGTTCCAGTCCTTAGGCCTCTCCTTTTTAGAAGAAGGGCTCCGCTGATCCTCAATCTGATCCCCAGGAACCGGAAGAGTGGTCATTTTCTTTTTAAACCATTCCAATCTTTTTTTCAATGGTTTTAGCTGAGTTAGGTTTTGCAGATTTCACAGTCTGCCTGAAAGTGAGAAGCACCTAAACAAAATAAGCACAAATCATGCTTGTCTGCTTTAGCAAACACCTCTCCAAACTTCAGACAGTTTTTTAACCCAGTAGGCCCTGTTTTCTTTTTCGGCCTATCGAACATGACCACTGCACTTAAAATATAGAAAAAGGTGAACTTAAGCTCAGTTACAGAACCAAAATGTGTTTAATGTAAAGAAAACAAGTTCGGTACTTGTCAGGCCACAGAGTGAAATGGTCAACTCCCAGCAGGGAAGAAACCAAGATCTGACAGAAATTAAACCAAAACTAACATAAGATAAGGAACGGGTCCAGCTTAAGTACAAATACACAATAATGTAAATTAATTTAAAAGAAGTTAAGAGAAATCACTGGTTCCTCAATGGTTACATGGAACCGGTAAGGAACAATGAACTAAAGTAAAATTACACTCAAACTAGCGCTAAACTACATTAAACCTAAAATAAGGGCAGCAGATACAGTATAAATAAAACGGTTTACTTTTTCCCCGAAAAATAAATGTAAGTTCAGTCACACTGAGGAGCGGTCTCAGAGGCGTCTTACTAGGCAGGTGGAGAACTGAATCCGAGCATTATAAAATGCAGCAGCTGGTAAGGGTAGCAGTTTGAATGATGGCACGAGCCAATGTATGTTCCATCAGTTGCATAAGTTCCATTTCTCCGGGGCAGTTCAACACAGGAGGCTGACTCCTACAGTTAATTATATTGAAGAATTCCTGGGGTTAAAAAAAAACATTTTCCACGACAGAAGACATAAGCCACAACTCGCAACCAGTTCGAATGGAACCAACATAAATTTCTGAAGCACAAAGTTCAAGTCCCAGGGAGATATTGGATTATGAATAGGAGGTTTTATTTGTAGAATACCTCTCAAAAAAGTATAGGACACCTCCAGTTGTGCAACCATAAGTTCTTCAATAAGGGCACATAAAGCTGATATAGCAGCCAAATGTACCTCAAAGGAGGAACACTGCAGGCCAGAATCTGACAGGAACTGCAAGTACTCCAGCACTGCATTTACAGGACATGTGAATGTGTCCAAATTCATGGAAGCAGCCCACAAAGTAAACTGCTTCCACTTCAAATTAAGTGTGTCTGCTAGAAAGCTTTCGAGCCGCAACCAGAACATCACCAACTTCAGGGGATACCCCAAAAACATGTCATGGCTATGTTTCAGGAGCCAGGCATGCAGATGTAGGTATTTCAAGTCTGTACGGACTAGGGGACCTCTTGTCCTGTGAAAAAAGACCTCAAAACAACAATAGAGGTACTTGAAGGCTCCACTACCAGTTGCTGTAGGACTGCAAATCATATTTGACAAGGCCATTATGGGGCTATAAGGATCAGGGTGGCACCTTCCATACTCAATTTGAGTAGGGCTCTCTGTATTAGAAGAATTGGGGGAAAATGTATATGAATTTCCCTTTGCAAGAGAGGGACAACACATCTTGCCAGGAAACCCCAGGCCAGGGAGCGAGTGAGCAGAAATGTGGTGGTTATGCATTATTTGAGGATGCAAAAAGGTCCTACTCTGGATGACTCCGTCATGCAAAAAGGTCATCTACCATGGGGGTCAGCAGTTCCTATTTGTCCATCTGGGGATATGATCTGCTTAGCCTGTCTGCTAAACCATTTTGGGTACCTGGGAGATGCAAGGCTGACAGCTGTAGGCTGTGGAAAAGAGTCCAGTAGCATACTCTCATTGCTTCCCTGCAGAAGGGATAGGAATGGGTGCCTCCTTGTTTGTTGATGTAATGCATCACACTGGTGGTGTTTGTCTGGATTAAAATAGGACCCAGAGTTAAATGCTCCTGAAATGCCTGAAGGCTGAACAGGACAGCTCTCATTTTCAGGGCACTGATCAGTAAGAAAAAATTACTCACCTTAGTAATTGCTTTTCTTCTCATGGAGTCTTGCTATATTATGACATATAGCAGTTAGCCACAGCACCTGAACTGCCCCGGAGAGGAAGGAGTTAACTCCAGGCTGACTGGAGTTCCAAGCGCGAGCGCCTTGCTGAAAGCTCTATCTGGCTAGTTTCAAATTGAAACTGTCAGATCTTTTACGGAGCCAACACTAAGCAAAGTCTGTGTGGAAAAACTCACACCTAGCCAAATGGCTACCTACTAGTAGAAATAACAATAACAGAAACAACAACAACAACAATATCACCCTGACAAGCACTATTAGGCCCCTCCCAAAAGACTCAAGTCCAGGAGGGGGCCAAACCCTACAAGTAAAACAGAAATACCTAGTTTTCCTAATCCTAAAGAAAAGGGGAAAAAGGGAAAAAAGAGCTATAATGGCAGGACACAGTGCTTGCACCAATTTTCCAACCCCTTACCCAAGTAGAAGTTCTGAGAGGGGCAGGTTGGGGTGGTGGTCATAATATAGCAAGACTCCATGAGAAGAAAAGCAATTACTAAGGTGAGTAATTTTTCTTCAAACACCATGAAGTCTTGCTATATTATGACATATAAGCAGGTTACACAGCAGTACCTCCATGGAGGAGGGCCAGAACCTACTTAGGAAATAGGCTCTGAAGCACGGTTGTGCTAAACCGAAGCATCTCTCCTGGACTGGACATCCAGGAGTAATGCTTGCAAAGGTGTGAACTGTTTTCCAGGTAGCAGCTTGACAGATTTCCAGAATGGGAATATCTCCAGCAGCCGCTAGAGATGCAGCTGTACCCTGGTGGAATGGGCCCTCAGTCCTGAGGGGGTTCTCTACCTAGTTTTGGTAGCAAATGGATACAAGAGACAATCCACCTGGCAATTGTCCTCTTAGTGGCAGGTTTCCTTGCCAACCTCGCCATAGGTAAGGAAGAGTTGGAGGGATTCAACCTGCTGACCCTTGGTGCGCTCCAAATAGTAGCTTAAAGCTCTTTTAACGTCCAAACTGTGCAATCTCCTCTCACCCGAGGAAGAATGCTCAGTGAAAAATACTGAAGGAGATGGATTGGTTAAGATGGAAATCTGAAACCACTTTAGGTAAAACTTTCTGTTAGTCCTGAGGACTACCTTATCTCTGTAGAAAAATAAAATCCTTTTCCACTGACAGGGCTTGTAACTCACTTATGCGTCTGGCAGAAGTGATGGCCACTAGGAAAACAGTTTTCCAAGTTAGGAACTTAAGGTCTGCTGAAGACAGAGGTTCAAAGGGGAGTTGCATTAACTGAGCAATGCAAACATTAAGGTCCCAGGCAGGGGCTGGGTCCCGAAAAGGAGGGTTAGTGTGAAGTAACCCCTTAAAAAACTTGGAAAACACAGGGTGAGAAGAAAGGGAGGCAGGCTTTCCTGCTGATATAAAAGCAGAGATAGCTGCCAGATGAACCTTTAAGGTAGCTGGCCTGAGGCCTAAGGAATTAAGATGGACCAAGTAGTCCAGCAAAATGGGCAAATCAGCAGATTCTGGGACAATTTGTTTCCCAGAACACCAGATGGAGAACCTCTTCCATTTGGAATTATAAGTGGCCCTAGTGGAAGGCTTCCTAGAGGCCTTTAAAATATCAAGGACACCTTGAGAAAGGTGTAATTCAGCAAATTCTAACTCCTCAAGAGCCAAGCCTTGAGGTGGAGGGATTTGAGGTCCGGATACCAAACTCTCCCCTGGGTACAAGTCAGCAGGTTGTGGACCCTGGGAAGGCCCAGGGGAGGGTGGACTGACAGGGACAGAAGCAGTGGGTACCAGGGTTGCCTGGCCCAGTCTGGTGCAATCAGAATCACTTTGCAGGGCTGGGATCTGATTTTTACTAACACCCTGAAGAGAAGGGGGAAGGGGGGAAAGGCATACAGGAACTTCCCTTCCCAATCCAACAAAAAGGCGCCCAGGGAGACTGAGCCCATTACTGGAGGCCTGCAACAGAACAGAGGAAGTTGGTGGTTGTCTGGGGCTGCGAAAGATCTATCTGAGGAGTGCCCCATCTGGCAAAACTGACCCCAGCACTAGGGGATTCAAAGACCATTCGTGATGACCCTGAGAAATCCTGCTGAGGGCATCCGCTGGATCATTGTCCTTCCCTGGAAGGTGAACTGCTACTAAGGGAGGTGTTCAGGAAGTAAGCCAGAGACCACAACTTCATTGCTTCGTGCACAAGGCTGATGACCGAGTGCCCCCTGCTTGTTGATGTACCACATTGTTGTGGTATTGTCTGTCCTGACCTGAACTACTTTGTTCTGGACAGATGCTGAGAAAACCTGAAGAGCTAAAAGACAGCTCTGAGTTCCAACAGGTTGATGTGGAGCAAGAGATTCCTGGGGGACCACCTCCTTGAGTGGAAGGTCGCCAATTACGCTCCCCACCCCAGCAAGGAGGCATCCGTGGTGAGGGTGAGGAATGAGAAATGGGAATGAAGGGACCCTAGTCTTAGATTGCTCTGATCCTGCCACCACTGAAGAGCCAGAATCAGAGTTTGGGTCACTGGGACCAATTTGGTAAGGGGGTCCCTCCTTTGGGACCAATAGGCCCTCAAATGAAACTGAATGTCTCTCATCTGGAATCTTGCTCCTTGCACTACAGCTGTGGAGGCAGCCATGTGCCCTAGAAGTTTCAGACAGTGCCTTGCTGGTCGAGAGACCCGCAGGGTGAAAGAGGATGCCAGGGCAATCAGCTTCTCTACCCTTTCCGAGGGGAGAAATGCCCTGGCCAACTTTGTGTCCAATTCCGCACCTATGAAAGTTAGTACCTGAACTGGTTCTAGAACTGACTTTGGTAAATTCAGCAGGAATCCCAGGAAGTGAGAAGCTGCTGGGTGACTTGCAAGTGGGATTTACCTGATCTGGGGACTGACCCACAATGAGCCAGTCGTCCAGGTAGGGAAACACAGCAACCCTTGCCTTCTTAAGTGAGCCACTACCACAGCTAGACATTTTGTGAATACCCTTGGAGCAGAGGTAAGACCGAAGGGCATTGCTCTGAACTGGTAGTGACCTGAGGGCAGTTCAACCTGAGGTATTTTCGGTGAGAAGGCCTGATCAGGACATGAAAATAGGCATCCTTGAGGTCCAGGGAGGCTAGCCAGTCCCCTGGCCTGAGGAGAGGCAAAATCATTGCCAGAGTTAACATTTTGAACTTTGGTTTCAAAAGATGCTTGTTCAGGTACTTTAAGTCTAGAATGGAGCCATTCTCCTGCCTTTTGGGGTAAGGAAGTATCTGGAGTACAGCCCCTTGCCCTGGTGACAGGGAGGAACCCTTTCCACTGCTTTGCAGTCTAGGAGGGAAGAGACCTCTGCTTCCAAAGCAAGGGCCTCTAAAGGGCTTGCAGGTGGAAAATGTCTGGTTCTCATCTTTGGAAACTGTTTGAAGCTGAGAACCAGACCCTGGCTTACTACCTCCAGAACCCATTTGTCCGAAGTTAGGGACACCCAGTTCTGGCTGAAATAAGCCAACCTGCCTCCAACTGGTACAGGAGAATCGGCCCTGGGCATCCCATCAGGGTGCCTGCTTGGCAGTAGCCTTAGGCTGAGGGGTGGGGGACGGTTTACCTGTGCCCCGTCTACCTCTGCCTCTGAAAAAAACCCTCTGTGCAAAAGCAGAGGAGGCTTGGGATTGATAAAAAGGCCTGTGGAAAGGCCTGCCCCTACCTCTGGGAGTGTGCCTCTGTGGAGTGGCATGCCGCTCCTTGGCCTGGGCACTTTTGTAGGTAGTTCTGTATTCATCCATCTTTTTCATATAATTTTCAGTTTGCTCTCCAAACAGAGAATTTCCCACCACAGGAAAATCCATAGCCTTTGACTGAGTATCCTATGACAGATTAGTGCACCTGAGCCATGCCAACCTACGGAAAGCTACAGAAGTGGCCATGACCCTAGAGGAAACATCATTAACATCTACAGCAGTATGAAATTGAACTTTAGAGGCTTCAATGCCATCAGCAGCCACCTGTTCCAATTCACTAGCCAGCTGGCCATGGGCCTGCTTGGCTAACTGCAACACTGTATCCCATCTAGATTTCTGATATCTAGCACACATAAGCCATATAATTTGCCTGCCTGAGTCCCAAAGAAGCTGCCATATACTGTTTTTCGCCATGGCATCAATCTTCGTGGAATCCTTATCAGGAGGATGTGAGGCCAGGGGATATTAGCCTTGTCACAGGCTGCAGCTTGTACCACACCTACATGACTACACTGCTCAGTGAGGAAGTCTGTATCAGGCCTGATAAAGTATACCTTCTGTCCATTTTTTATCTACAGGAGGGACAGAATGAGGATTTTTAAAATTGTTGTTGTTGCTTCCTAAATGACTTATGCAAAGGAATAGACAACCTCCAGACTCTGGGATATCCATCATCTCAACATAATCAGGCTCCTCTTGCTCATCCACAGCCTCTTCCAAGGGAAGCTGGAGGTTTCTGCAACCTTTTTAAAACATAAAATGAGAAGGGACTCAGACAGCATGGGGAGATTCTAATGGTCTGTCTGGAGAAATGTCGGTTCAATGGGCACGTCCAGACCCTCCCAGCCACATACATAATGATCAAAATCTCCTCCCCTCCTGTGGTTCATAAAATTCCTCAACATCATACTCTTGAACCACTGGAACCGAACGAACCAACTTTTGCCAGCTGTTGGTGGTTCAGCCGGTCCCTGAGACAGTGACTGGACAATCTGTATGGCTTTAGTTATCTCTGCAGCAGTTGGAGGCAATCTTGCACTCCAGACCTGCTGATTTCTTAGATTTTTTACTGGGACGGTTCCTCAGAACCAGCCTTCCTTTGCCCAGGAAGTCTCGCCCTGGTCAGAGGGCACTCCCTCTGGTCCAGTGGGTGCTGGACCGGGCTGGCCATCCGGTCAGCGGACTTTTGGCTCTCCTGCCCTGAGCCGCCCAATCTTTTCTCCAGGGTGGCTGCAGGAAATTCTTACACCTGGCAGTCTGACAGGAGGTGGTCAGCCCCAGACAATAAACACATGTGGTGTGTGGGTCAGCCTTGGCAAAGGCTTCCCCACAAACATCACAGTGTTGAAACCCAGTGGGCCCGTTTTTTCTTTTGGGTTTCTCAGACATAATGCCAGCCTATCTAAAAACTTGCCCTTTTTATGGCAGTGCCAGGCAAGACACCCTTATCGGTTCCTAACCGTGTCACGGTATTTGAAAAACCCAATTTAAAAGTTAGGTTTTTAGAACCGATAAGAACCGGAACCGCACTCTAAAAGCCCAAATTATTGTTTAAAATTAGTATTTTGCAAACCGATCGGTTCAAACCGAACCGATAATGAATTTCACACAGACTTTAAAATCCTGTACTTACGGTTTACCAGATAGAGCTTTGAACCGAAATGCGGTAAAATAATTACTTTGCGGTTAAAATGAACCAGAAACACTCGCTTGAACCGAGAAATGAACCGAGCTGAAGGAGAGATCTCCGGGCGACTGTTCAGTGAAGCGGAGTAAAGAATCTGACAGTTTCAATTTGAAACTAGCCAGATAGCGCTTTCAGCAAGGCGCTCGCGCTTGGAACTCCAGTCAGCCTGGAGTTAACTCCTTCCTCTCCGGGGCAGTTCAGGTGCTGTGGCTAACTGCTATATGTCATAATATAGCAAGACTTCATGGTGTTTGAATTTGGCCTCCACCTGGGACCATACCCATGTGTCTGGCAGAGACCCAGATACTCACCCCATATAAAACCTGAGGCATCCGTGGTGAGGATCTGGGCAGGAGCTGGGACAAGGAATAGAATACCCTGTAAGAGACTGTTGTGATCCATCCACTACAATAGCATCCTGCTTAACAGGCACGTGCCAAGGACTCTTTGTTCCAACTCGTCTGTTACCTCACCCCACTGGACCCTCAATGTCCATTGTGGTATCCTCATGTGTAAGTGTGCCAGGGGCACCATCACAATGGCCACAGCCACAAGGCCCAGAAGACATAACATGGCCCGTGCAGGAAACAGAAACACAGACTGTGACTTCTGTGTTTCAGCTGTGCTTGAGCATCAGGCTGTCCGCCCTGTCGTGTGACAGGAAAGCATATCCCTTCTCAGTGTCCAAGACTGCACCTATGTACTGCAGTCTTTGGCAGGGAGTCAGGACTGACTTGAGGACATTCACTGTAACCCCTAAGTCATCGAACAGCTACCATGTTCTTGACAGGGTATGTAATAACGCGTCTCTGGAGCTGGCCTTCAGAAGCCAGTCATCCAGATAGGGGAACACAAAGAAAAAATTACTCACCTTAATAATGTTGTTTCTTCTAATGGAGTCTTGCTATATTATGACATAAGCAGTATAACCCCAGGTTAAAACTGCTCCGGAGGTGAAAGAGTTAACTTTCCATGCCAGGCATGGAACCTTGAGCGCGAGCTCGGTTGAAAACTCTGTCTGTTGTTGCTCAAACTTAAACTGTCAGATCTTTACGAGCAAAACTCACTAAGGTTCTGTGTGGAGGCCATAAACCTACACTAGCCCATTGGCTACTAACTACAAAAAACACATTTGTGTTCTTGATCCCAAAACAAAGACTCAAGTCAGGGGAATCAAGAAAGAAAATTAAAACATAACACCCAGGCACCCTAAGAAAGGGTGAAACAAAGTGGGCATCCATGAAGTGCCAACATTGCGCTGCCCACCCACATCCCAAAAATAGAGGTTCTGAGAGGGGCAGGCTGGGGAGGTCATAATAGCAAGACTCCATTAGAAGAAACAACATTACTAAGGTGAGTAATTTTTCTTCAAACAACATGAAGTCTTGCTATATTATATTATGTCTGAACTACACAGCAGTACCTCCATGGAGGAGGGACAGAACCTACGCCAAATGAAACAAACATGGCTGTGCCAAATCGAGCATCACTCCTAGCCTGGATGTCCAGGGAGTAATGCTTAGTGAAAGTGTGAACTGTTTTCCAGGTAGCTGCTTGACATATCTCTAGGATAGGGATGTCCCTGGCAGCAGCCAGAGACACTAACTGTACCCTGATAGAGTGAGCCCTCAGGCCTGAGGGAGGAACCTTACCCAGTTTTTCATAGCAAAATTGGATACAAGAGACAATCCACCTGGCAATGGATCTTTTAGTGGCAGGTTTTCCTTTTCCAACCTCACCATAAGTGAGGAACAATTAGAGGGAGTCAAACCTGTGACCCTTGGTACGTTCTATGTAGTAACTAAGGGCTCTTTTGACATCTAAACTGTGAAATCTCCTCTCGCCCGAGGAGGAATGGTCAGTGAAATACACAGGAAGGGACATGGATTGATTAAGGTGGAAGTCTGAAACCACCTTAGGCAAAAACTTTCTGTTAGTCCTGAGGACCACCTTATCCCTGTGAAAGGAGATAAAGTCAGGTTCCACTGACAATGCTTGCAACTCACTTATGCGTCTGGCAGAAGTGATGGCTACCAAAAACACAGTTTTCCAAGTCAAGTACTTGAGCTCTGCTGAAGACAATGGCTCAAAAGGGGGTTGCATAAGCTGGGCAATGCAAATATTAAGATCCCAAGCAGGGGCAGGGCCCCTGAATGGAGGGTTGGTGTGAAGCAACCCCTTGAAAAATTTGGAGAATACAGGATGAGCTGAAAAAGAAGAAGGTTTACCTGCTGATAAGAAAGCAGACACGGCAGCCAGGTGCACTTTTAGGGTAGCTGATCTCAGCCCCAAAGAATTCAAATGCACCAAACAATCCAGGATTGTGGGCAAGTCAGCAGATTCTGGTGGAATATGCTTGCCAGAGCACCATATGGAAAATCTCTTCCATTTGGAATTATAAGTAGCTCTGGTAGAAGGCTTCCTAGAGGCCTTCAAGATATCCAATACACCTTGGGAGAGGTGTAGGTCAGCAAACTCTAACTCTTCAAGAGCCATGCCTTGAGATAGAGAGATTTGAGGTTCAGATACCAAACCCTCCCCTGGGCACAGGTTAACAGATTGTGATTCCTGGGGAGGTGCGGGGGTGGACTGCTAAGGACATGAGGAGTGGGTACTAGGGCTGTTTGGCCCAATCTGGAGCAATCAGGATCATCTTGCAGGGTTGAGATCTGATTTTGACTAGCACCTTGAACAGAAGAGGGAAGTGGGGGAAGGCATAGAGAAACTTCCCTTCCCAACTGAGAAGGAAGGCATCCAGAGGGACTGAGCCCAACACTGGGGGCCTGCAGCAAAAAAGGGGAAGTTGGTGATTGTCTGGGGCTGCAAAAAGATCTATCTGCGGGGTGCCCCATCTGGCAAATACTACCTCCAGTACTAGGGGATCCAGTGCCCATTTGTGATGGCCTTGGGAAATCCTGCTGAGAGCATCCGCTAGGACACTGTCCTTGCCTGGAAGGCGAACTGCCGTAAGGAAGGCGTTCAGGGAATAAGCCAGAGACCACAACTTCATTGCTTCGGTGCACAAGGCCGTAGACCGAGTGCCTCCTTGCTTGTTGATGTACCACATTGTAGTAGTATTGTCCGTTCTGACCTGTACAACCTTGTTCTGAACAGATGTGGAAAAAACCTGGAGTGCTAAAAAAACTGCTCCGAGTTCCAACAAATTGATGTGGAGCAGAGATTCCTGTGGGGACCACAACCCCTGGGTAGTGAGGTCGCCCATGTGAGCTCCCCACCCCAAGAGGGATGCATCTGTAGTAAGGGTCAAGGAGTGAGACTGGGGGTTGAAGGGAACCCCCTTCTCAGATTGCTCTGGTCCTGCCACCACTGAAGGGCCTGGATCAGGGTTCGAGTCACTGGGATCAATTTGGTTAGAGGGTCTGTCCTTTGAGACCAAAAGGCTCTCAAATGGAACTGGACGTCCCTCATCTGAAATCTTGCTCCCTGCACTACTGCTGTAGAAGCAGCCATGTGCCCCAGGAGCTGTAGAAAATGCCTTGCCAGTCGAGAGACCTGCAGGGTGAAAGAGGAGGCCAGAGAGAGACCAAGGTCCTTGCTCTTTCCAGAGGGAGGAAGGCTCTGACCTCTTTTGTGTTCAGTTCTGCACCTATGAAGGTGAGAAGCTGGACAGGCTCTAGAACAGACTTTGGAAGATTGAGAAGGAAACCTAGAGATGTGAGCAGTTGCTGTGTTACCTGAAGGTGTAGTTTGACCTGGTCTGGGGACTGGCCTACTATGAGCCAGTCGTCCAGATAAGGAAAGATGGCAATCTTTTGCCTTCTTAAGTGGGCAACTGCTACTGCCAGGCATTTTGTGAATACCCTCGGGGCCGAGGTGAGGCCGAAGGGCATTGCTCTGAACTGGTAATGGCCTGAGGGCAGTTTGAATCTGAGGTACACTTCGATGGGAGCTTCTGATAAGAACATGAAGTAGGCATCCTTGAGGTCCAGGAGGCTAGCCAGTCCCTTGGCCTTAGAGAGGGTAAAATAATTCCCAGAGTCACCATTTTGAACTTTGGTTTTAAAAGGTGCTTGTTTAGATACCTGAGATCCAGGATGGGCCGCCATTCTCCTGTCTTTTTTGGGGTAAGGAAGTACCTGGAGTACAACCCTTTGCCCTGGTGTAGGGGTGGAACCCTTTCCACAGCTCTGAGAGCCAGGAGGGCAGAAACTTCTGTTTCTAGGGCAAGTGCCTCTGACGGATTTGCAGGTGGAAAGGACCTGGCTCTCATCTTCGGAAATTTTTTGAAGCTGAGAACCAGTCCCTGGCTTACTACTTCCAGGACCCACTTGTCTGATGTTAAAGACTTCCAGTCCTAGACAAAGTAAGCCAGCCTGCCCCCTACCGGTAGAGGAGAATCGGCCCTGGCCACCCCATCAGGGAGCCTGTTTTGCAGGGGCTTTGGGTTGAGAGGTAGAAGCAGGCTTACTTGAACCCCTTCTGCCTCTTCCTCTAAAGAACCCCCTCTGGGCATAAGCAGAAGAGGAGGCCTGGGCTTGGTAAAAAGGCCTATGAAAAGGCCTGCCCCTGCCCCTGACATGCTGCCTTTGAGGAGTGGCTTGCCTTTCTTTGGCCTGTGCACTCCTATAGGTGGTCCTATACTCATCCATTTTCTTCATATAATTCTCGGTCTGCTCCCCAAACAAAGAATTGCCCACAACAGGAAAATCCATAGCCTTAGACTGAGTATCCTGTGACAGGGCAGTACATCTGAGCCAGGCCATTCTGCGAAGAGACACAGATGTAGCCATGACTCTTGATGAAACATCATTAGAGTCTACTGCAGCATGAAATTGCACCTTGGATGCCTCAATACCATCTGCAGCCACCTGCTCCAGCTCCCTGGCAAGCTGGTCAGGAGCCTGTTTTGCTAGGGCCAGCACAGTATCCCATCTGGATTTCTGGTACCTAGCAGCATAAGCCATATAATTTGCCTGTCTGAGTCCTAAAGATGCTGCCATGTACTGTTTCTTTGCCATGGCATCCATCCTCCTGGAATCCTTTTCAGGAGGGTGAGAGGCTAGAGGAACATTAACCTTGTCACAGGCTGCAGCCTGCACTACCCCCACATGGCTGCATTGCTGAGAGAGGAACTCCATATCAGAGCCTGATAATGTATACCTCTTGTCCATCCTTTTATCAACAGGAAGGATAGAGTGAGGAGTTTTAGAATTTTACTGTCTGTTTCCTAAAGGTTTGTGCAAGGAATAGACAGTCTCCTAGACTCTGGAATATCCATCATTTCTACATAATCAGGCTCTTCTTGGTCATCAACAGCTTCCTCAACAGGGAGTTGGAGAGTTTCAGCAACTTTCTTATAGAACATAAAATGAGAAGGGGACTCAGATAGCCTGGGGGAACCCCTGATGGTCTGTCTGGAGAGATGTCCGGTTCAATGGGCACATCCAGACCTTCAAAATCACATTCACTCTCCTCATACCCCTCTTCCCCTTCCTCCGGTTCATAAAAATCCTCAAAATCATAATCTTGAACCGGTGGAACCGTCCGAACAGAGCGCTTCCCTGATGGTGTCGGTTCGGACGGAACCGGGGAAAGAGACTGGACAATTTGAATAGCTTTAGCTATTTCCTCAGCGGTTGGAGAAAGAACTTTTGGCTCCACACTAGCTGACTTTCTAGCCCTTTTAGTTGGAACCGGCTCCTCAGAGCTGGCTCTTCGTTTGCCCGAGGAAGTATCGCCCTGGTCAGAGGGCACTCCCTCAGGTTCGGTTGGAACCGAACCGGGCTGGCCATCCGGGTCAGCGGACTTTTTGGCCTCCCTTTCCCTGAGCCTACCAACTCTCTTTTCCACGGTGGCAGCAGGAAAATTCTTACAAATCTGGCAGTCTGCATTGAGGTGGTCAAACCCCAGACAATATACACAGGTGGTGTGTGGGTCAGCCTTAGCAAAGGCTTCCCCACAGAGGCCACAGTGCTGAAACCCAGTGGGTCCGGTTTTTCTTTTGGGTTTCTCAGACATAGTGCCAGCCTAACCAAAACTTGCCCGCTAGTGGCAATCCGCCAATAAGACTCTCTTATCGGTTCCCAACCGTCACGGTTGTGGAAAAACGAATGAAACTGCTTTATTTTTAGAACCGATAAGAACCGGAACCGCTCTAAAGGACTAGAAAGTTATTTTAAACCAATCCTGATCGGTTCAAACCGAACCGAAAAAACGTTTACAAGTTCCACACAGAAGAAAAAAACGTAAGCCTATCTATTACTTACAATACCACAGACAGAGCTTGAACCGAATGATTGCGGCTTAATTTCGGTCAACAAACGAACCGAGCAGCAGGAGAAATCTCCGGAGCGACTGTTCAGTGAGGCGGAGTAAAGAATCTGACAGTTTAAGTTTGAGCAACAACAGACAGAGTTTTCAACCGAGCTCGCGCTCAAGGTTCCATGCCTGGCATGGAAAGTTAACTCTTTCACCTCCGGAGCAGTTCTAACCTGGGGTTATACTGCATATGTCATAATATAGCAAGACTTCATGTTGTTTGAACAGATCTTCCCTGAGAAGGGCTCCTGACACTACTGCCAAGCATTTGGTAAAGACCCATGGTGCAGAGGACAAGCCAAAGGGCAATACTCTGATCTGATAGTGCTCCCCCTTCCAACATGAAACACAGACGTTGCCTGTGAGTTTTTCTGATCTTGATGATATTAGGTATGCATCCTTCATGTCCAGGGAGCACAGCCAGTCCTCTTTTGGTAGAAGAGGAATCAAAGCTTGCAGGGATACCAAACAAAACTTCTCGTACTCACACAGAAGTTAAGAACCCTGAGACCTAGTACAGGATGCAGATCCCCATCCACTTTGGAACCAGAATATATCTGGAATAGAACCCTTTGTTTCTCTGGGTCAGAGGAACCAGTTTTATAGCACATTTTTGGAATAATGACTGCACTTCCTCCTTCACAATGGGTAAATGGCCTGGAGGATAACTGGAAGGAGATGGAGGCTGATCTGGAGGGGTTGCTAACGGCTCCAGCGCATGCTCCCTTGCAATTATCTCCAGTATCCATTCATCTCCTGTAATCTTCTGCCACTGTTTTAGGTGTAGAGAGGTCCTGTCCCCCAGAACTACCCCTGGAGGTAACAGTGGAGGTGGGGTTATAGTCTGAAAAGAGTCAGGTGGAACCGGTGCGGGCAAAGTCACTAGCACTAACTGCTTTTCATGCTTTTGAATGGGCACCTAGGCGAACAGGCCCTGACAAAGAGCCACCACTTCTAACTCTGCCTTGTGGACAGTGGGCATGACCCAAATACCTCTTGTAACAGGGTAATGAAAAGAGCCCCACCCATATCCCCTAGAAAGAATGTGGTAAAGGGACTTAATAGATCTGAGGGTCATTCTGGATGTCTGAAGACTCTTGAGTGTCTTTTCAAAATCATGACCAGTTTTGTCCCCCTAAATGGGGCATTCAAAACTGACTGCTGCACATCATTAGCAAAACCATATTATACAATGGCAAGAAAAAATGCTGGTCCCTGATTGGTCACACTGGAACTGGACCCATGATGTTACCCCAGCATAACATCACGCCTCTAGTCCCAGTACACTCACGAATGAATGGAATATTTAAAAAAGACCGCTCCGCAGCTGTCCCCACAAGCAGCATCAATGAATGGTCCCCGCTTCAATCGAAAGTGTTTACACTTAGCGTGACTTACAACACTGTCGTAGTTTCATAGTTGTTTACAGGTTCCTAAGGCCAAGGCCCATAATGAACCCACCACCACCACTGATCAGTGGAGGTAGTTGTACTTTTGTTTTTCCATATAGTGGTCCAAGTTTTTGTTTTAAACTGATCTACTGTTTTACATATAACCACCTGTTTTGGTAATACATTCCATATAGCAGGAGCTCTTTGTGTGAAAAATGTTTTCCTTCTAGTGGTTTTACTTACTGTAGTTTTTAAATGATAACTATGGGACCTAGTATTGTTTTGCATTAGTTGTTTTTCCAGACAAATGGTATCGAGCAATGAAGTATTTAAAAATGCTTTAAACAGATATACGAAGTCTCTCTTAATGATCTGTATTCTAAGGAATACAGATTCAGGATTCTTAATCTACAGCTATAATCCTTATTTTTTACACTGTTTATTCTTTTCATAACCCTCCTCTGGACTCTCTCATATAGTTTTTTTGCTTCCCACAGTCGTGGGGGTACAGAACGGAGGACAGTACTCCAGGTGAGGGCGAATAAGACTAGTGTATAATGGGAGTAAGACTTCTGCTGATCTACTTCTTATGTGCTTCAGAATACACCAGAGGATACCATAACATTTCTTAATTGTTACCTTTATATGTATCAAATTTAAGGTCAGCTGAAATTATGACACCGTGGCTTCATGACAACCACCCGCTCAGCCCCTTACTTTTCTATCTGCCACAAGAACTTTTCAATACTGAAGCCTTCACAGCTTCATACATTCCTGCTCTCTCCTTGGTCTTTATCCCCACAAGAAAAAAAAGGTGGCCATCACAACCACTGTGATCGCGTGTGCAGTTAAAACCAGCGCGCTGCACTTACCGATGTCTGGTTCCATTTCCCTTTCTCTACACACACCATCAGCAGAATAGCTCAAGAGACCTGATTTGAAGTGCCATATGATTAAAAAAAAAAAAAACACCTAAACAAAAAAACAAAGCAGTGACGTGAAACGGACCATCAGCGCCTATGCTCTCTGTACCGCCACAGCACACGCCACTTACCGATCCTCAGCTTCATTTCCTTCCCCCCCCAAAGTCAGCATAACAGTTCCGCAGATCCGATTTGAGGCACAATTTATTTAAAAAAAAACTAAGTAAACAAAGCACAAAGCTGCTGTAACACAAGGCTTTTCCTTCTTCCACTCATCAGAATCACACCAGCATTTACTATACAGTACCCAAGTGACTCCACAAGACGGAGCAGGCATCATCAGTCAGGCAGCAACTCCACCTAGTGGTAGAAAAGAAATATTCTGGGACTTTTTTTTTTTTTCCGAAACATATACCTACTCACACAAACAAAAACAAAAAACATAATATTCATTAAAATACATTTTTTTTCTTTTTCTTTTTTTATTATAATTAACAAACGAGCCATTGTATAATAGGAATAATGCACTCCAGGGTGCGTGTCATGCTGGGATAACGTCACATCGTGGGTGCTGACAGCACTCGGCCTGCGGCCTCATGCCCAACCACCTGAGGCATGATGTTTTCCCAGCACGACACACCCTGTCGTGCATTATTCCTTTAGCGTCTCATACATATGCCTGAAGCAGCAGCTGAGGCAGAAGCATCAAACATTGTAGGCAGACCTTAGCAAATGTTTGCCAACCTCAGCTCCAGAGGTTAAAGAGTTTTAATTAACTCATTCTTGGTAAAGTCCTCAGGCAAAGTCTGAGCTGCAACCTCAGCAGCTTTCCACAGGCTAGTCTGCTGTTTAATCATATGGGCCTAGTAGTTCAAAATCCTAAGGCCCAATGATGCAGAAGCATAAGTATGCTTGCCCATCAAATCTAGCCTCCTAGATTCTTTGTCAGGAGGCAAAGTACTCGGTATTTAGGTGCCTTGGACCTATTATGAACAGCCATAACTACCGAGTCAGTTTCTGGCTGGTTAACATAATAAGGCTTAGTAGACAGAGCAGGATATTGCATATCAGCCTTTCTAGGAACCACAGGCAATGAGCTTGGTCTGTGCCATACAGCAAAAGAAGCACCCTCTAATGCAGGATAAAGACGAACAATTATAATGAAGGGTGAGCAAGGAACTTTCAAAAATGACATAAAATTATTTTTAGTGGAATCTTCTTCCACAGCAAAGCCCATGGCAGTTTGCATTTGCTGAATCATGGCTTGAAAAGTGAGGATCCTCAGGAGAAGATCTTGGGGTATACACCATCGAATCCTTACTGCAGGATGAGAGGGTAGAACTAGAACGATGTGCCACTGTAGGATGAGAGGGTAGAATGAGAATGGTGTGCAACATACTGTTCTCCCTCATAGTCCTCCTCTGGCTCGTTGGTCCAGGGGTATGATTCTAACTTAGGGTGCAAGAGGTCCCAGGTTCAAATCATGGATGAGCCCTTAATGCAAATAGTTTAGGCTGGCTATTATAGGTCAGTCAGCCTGACTTTGGTGGTGGGAAAGTTAATGGAATCACTGCCAAAAGAAAGGACTGTGGAGTATCTTGAGTCCAGTGTGTTACAAGACCCAAGGCAGCATGGATTCAAGGAGGTGGGGAAGGGGGACATGTCAAACAAATCCTGATAGAATTCTTTGACTGGGTGACAAAAGAACTAGATCAGGGTGGAGCGGTGGATGTAGCCTACCTAGATTTCAGTAAGGCGTTCGACACCGTTCCACATAAGAGACTAGTAAGCAGGTTAGGTAGCATAAGAGTGGGTCCAAAGGGGATAATCTGGGTAAGAAACTGGTTAAGGGATAGGCAGCAAAGGGTGATGGTAAATGGCACCGGGTTAATATTGCGCAGGCAAAAACAGCGCTGCGCAGTTCCTACAAAACAGCGTGGTCCGAAACCATGCTAGATTAAATAAACAAACTCAGAAACTGCGCACGCCATTATGTCCATGCGGTTTTTGGCCACGCGTATGTGCTGTAGCTCTTTTGACCTGATACCATAGTAAACTGAGTTCACTCAGAGTAAGGGAGGGTGACCAGTGGGGTGCCTCAGGGACAACTGCTGGGACCGGTCCTCTTTCATGTCTTTATAACTGACATTGCAGAGGAGCTGGAAGGGACAGTCTGACTCTTTGCGGATGACACCAAATTCTGCAATAGGGCGAACACTCTGGTGGGGGGGGAGGGGGTGGTGGAAAGGATAAGCAGCAACCTGAGAAAACTCAAGGAGTGGTCAAGAGTACGGCAGCTTGGTCTCGATGTGAAAAAAAGCAAAATGATGCACTTGGGGCACAGAATCCTGGGGGTAGGATACAAAATATGGGGTGGTAATGATGACCACCAAGCAGGAAAAAGACCTGGAGCAGGGTGCAAAATTCCTATACCTTAGGTGCCCCAGGGCAGGTACTTTTATCTCTGGACACTTACAGCAATTTAGCGCCTGCCCACTGGAGCATCTAAGGTAATTCTGCACCAATTCCTTTTATTTTTTGTTGCATTTTCCAAAGTTGGGACTTGTCAATGTGTTTGGGGGGGGGGGGCAGGAGAAGCACTGATACGGCAGTGCTGCCAACCACAAGACGCGACTAAGATCAGCTGATAGGGGTTTGGAGAGGCAGAAGACAAGTGTGCTGTGAATGACAGGCAGGCTGTAAGGTTTTGAGACAGTCCCCTCCTCCAACATGATAGAAAGCCTGAACAGCCTGCTGGTGTGATACAAGGGGGTCATGAGAGTCTAGTTGCAGACAGACACCAATAGTAAGTGTCTTTTTTTTTTAGTTCTCACGCTCCCTTCCTATCGTGCTACATGTAACCTCTGAAGCGTGCCACTGCTGCCTGTTGATATAGTGAGACAAGTTGTGGTGGCACGCTCACCGAGTGACTGGCAATGTTTTATTTAGTATCAACGAACTTTTCAGAAAGCAGTAAAATTAATTAACAACAAAAGCAAGAGGTAGTGAGACGAACGACAGGGCGGGAAACAGGTGCCAAATCACCGGCCCTTGACAGGAGTGGAGGGAGTCAGTTATTAAAAGCTGAATCTGTGCAGACTGTTTATTTCATTTGGATCATAAAAAATTCACTGTGCTGCCTCAGATAGTGCATTTGCAGTAAGCTGCAGCACAAAGAGATGGAGGGAGGGTCTCGGCATCGAAGAGTGATCTAGATAAAAAGAAAGCTCTTTTAAGAGCTACTGGTAGCTGAGCTAGCTCAGCTAACTGAAATATAAAAAAGTAATCTAAAGAAAAAGCTAGTTTTAGGAGCTACTGGGATGATCTAGCTAAGCTAGTTGAAATCTAAACATCTAAAGAGAAAAGCACTTTTCTTTAAAAAAAATAATGTTTGACAGACTTGTCTCAACATTTATTTACTGCAGTGAGTACTTAACTGAGAACTGATAGTGGGTACTGGTAAATAATCTAGAAAAACTAACCACAAGCAGGACCAGGAAATACTTTTTTAAAAGCCCATTTGAGGCGGGGGGGTGACTAGCTAGAAGTTTAGTCGTTTTGTTTCAAATTCCTTTTAAGAGCTGAGGGCTAAAGCAGTTGTCCATTTCAGGCCCTGGGGCTAATAGCAGGCTTAAGAACTCAAGAACTCATATGCCACACTAGCAAACGAGGACAACCAAATACAGGTACCCAGAGAAGTGGAAGGAAAGGATGCGGAGGTTAGCCAAGGAGGTGACCTCAGCGGGGAAAGCAGTGGACCCCAGAGGAGGAGCAAGCGAATCCCGTTGGGGGACTCCATCATAAGAGGGATCCAGCTAGGAACACAGGAGGGGGAGGACAGGGAGGTGAGGTGCCTACCAGGTGCCATGGCATGGAGGGATGGAAGGAAGATCCTGGGGATCACTGGGAAGGCAAGACGGGAGGGTAAGCTGGATGTCATTATCCACCTAGGTACTAATGACCTGGCAAATGGGGAGCCAAAGGAAGTTCAGGAAGAGTTTGGGAAACTGGGGAGGGGTCTCAACAAGTAGCTACTTCTGTCACTTTCTCAGAAGTACTACCAGTGAGAGCAAGGGAGAGCATAGGAGTGCATGCACCAGGAACTTTAACTCATGGTTGAAGAACTGGTGCTGTGAGGAAAGGTTTGGATTCATTGGTGACTGGGGACCCACCTGGAGGGATGGAGGTTTGTTCAAGCCTGACGGCCTGCATCCATCCTGGAGGGGAATCCAAGCACTCAATGATAAGTTTAAATGGTACATTGACAAGCATTTAAACTAGCAAAGGGGGGTGGCAGGCCAGCAAGGAGGGTACCTACTTGCTCACCCCCCACAGCTAGCAGTGGAACCAGTGAACCAGGAGTGGCTATCTCTGCAAAGCAGTGTGCAAAGATGGAGATTAGTGCCCAAGAGGTGGATAAGCAGAAAGGGGCAAAATTCAGCAGATGGGCAGACAGCAAGGAGAACCAGGGATAAATGACAACCAAGGAAGGGGCTGGAGTAGAACAGTGAGACAGTCTAGGAGGTCAAATCATGGAAAGCCATGTGTGCAAATGCCAGGAGCCTTAGCAACAAGATGGAAGATCTGGAGGCTGTCATGGTGCAGTCAGACCTGGACATTGTGGCCATCACTGAAACCTGGTGTAATGATAACTATGACTGGGAGATGGCCATACCTGGCTACAACATATTCAGAAGAGACAGAGCAGGCAGGAAGGAGGAGGAGTGGCACTGTATGTGAAAATGACATAAGGGCCACAGAGATCCAGGAGGAACAAAATGGGGAGAGATACTGTGGGTTAAGCTGGAAAGGAAAATGGGGACAGCCATCCGCACAGGTGTGGTCTATAGACCACCAGCCCAGGAGGAAGAAACAGATAGGGAGCTGATGCTAGCCATCCAAGGATGGCAGACAAGGGTGAGGTAGTACTGGTTGGAGACTTTAATATTCCAGGCGTGGACTGGAGCATCCCAGCAGCAGCATCAACTAGGAGCAGATTTATCCTGGACTCCTTCAGGTGCCTTCCTCAAGCAACTGGTCATGGAACCAACCGGCCGAAGGCAATACTGGACTCTGTGCTCACAAACACGGACAGTGTGATGGGGGTAACAGTGGGGAGCACCTGGGGAGCAGTGACCACCAGTCATTGTGGTTTGAAATCCAGAAAGAGCAGAACCAAACACACAAAAACACGTATCCTGGATTTTAGGGGCAGACTTTGGGAAAATGGGGAGATACTTGAAAGAGGCATTAAGGGGAATGGGACAGGAATCAGGGTTGAGGAACAGTGGGGTATTTAAAATGGGGATTACAAGAACAACAGAATTATGTATTAAGCAGGTTAACAGAGGAAAAGGAAGAGAGACCATTATGGTTTCCAAAGCGGTAGCAAAGAAAGTGAAAGCCAAAAGATTGCATTCAGCAATACAAAAAGAGAGGCAGAAGGGATAGGAGAAGTACCAGGAGAAGCAAAGGGAGGCAGGGAGGTCAGTATGGAAGCCAAAGCTCAGACAGAAGAACACATTGCAAAATCAGTGGGTAGAGGGACAAAACCTTTACAGGTACATAAGTGAAAAAAGAAAGACAAAGGGAGGGATAGTGAGACTGAAGGGGAGGATGGGGCCGTGGAGGATGACAACAGTAAAGCTGACATACTGAACAGGTATTTCTGCTCAGTCTTTACTGAGAAGAGGAGGTAATGGGTCTGAAGGAGTACAAGGGGTGAGAATGGTGCAGAAATGGACACAGTCCCTTTACACGAGAAAGGGTCCTGAAGGAACTGGAAGTAATAAGAGTTGATAAAGCAATGGGGCCAGATGGGGTGCACCCTAGGGTCCTTAAAGAACTAAGAGAGGTGGTGGCTGAACCTCTGGCTAGCCGATCACTGGAAACAGGGGAGGTACCCAAAGACTGGAGGACAGCAGATGTAGTCCCCTTATACAAAAGTGGGAACAAAGAGGAAGCAGGGAACTACAGACCAATCAGCCTCACCTCGGTAGTGGCGAAGATCATGGAAGCACTACTGAAGGAGAGATTGGTGGAACATCTGGTTGTCAATGGACTACAGGACCCAAGGCAGCATGGTTTCACCAGGGAGGTCATGTCAGACCAACCTATTGAATTTGTGACTGGGTGACTAGGGAGGTGGATCAGGGAGGGCAGTGGACATGGCCTATCTGGACTTCAGCAAGGCCTTTGACACTGTGCCACATAGAAGACTATTACACAAACTGGGGAATATGGTGTGGGCAGGACAGTAGTGTGGTGGGTAGGTAACTGGCTGGGTGGCAGGACACAGAGGGTGGTGGTAAATGGCTGTCACTCCACAGAGGGAACAGTGACCAGTGGGGTACCACAGGGATCAGTGCTGGGACCGGTCCTATTCAACATCTTCATCAGTGACATGGCGCAGGACCAAGAAGGCAGAATTTCACTGTTCGCTGATGACACAAAGCTCTGTAACAGAGTAGACACACCAGAGGGTGTAGACAGAATGAGAAACGACCTGCAGAAACTTGAAGAATGGTCAGGGTTTCGAGTTGAAATTCAATGCAAAGAAGTGCAAGATAATGCATATGGGGCACAAAACCCCTGGCACAATATATCAGTTACGGGTGAAGAAACAGCATGCACCAAGCAGAAAGGGATCTTGGGGTTATCATCTCTGATGACCCCAAGGTAGGGAAACAGTGTGACAAGGCAGCAGGTAAAGCAAATAGGATGCTGGGATGTATAGGCAGGGCATTACCAGCAGGAAAAGGAGGTCATAATTCCACTATACAAGACACTAGTGAGGCCCCACCTGGAGTACAGTGTACAGTTCTGGGAGACCATACCCACGTAAGGACATAGACAGGGTAGAGAAGGTTCAGAGGAGGGCAACAAAGATGGTGCATGGATTGCATCACAAGTCCTATGAAGACAGGTTGAAGGAACTGAACATGTACTCCCTGTAGGAGAGGAGGGAGGAGAGGGATATGATAGAGACATACAAGTATCTTACAGGAGGAACAGGTGCAGGAAAACACTATTTTTAAGCGAAAAGATGTTCCAGGACTAGAGGCATGGGATGAAGTTGGAGGGAGGACGATTCAGAGGAAACATGAGAAGAATTTCTTACAGAGGGGTGGTGGACAAGTGGAACACCCTGCCAGAGGAAGTGGTGGGGGCTGAAACAATCACGGGATTTAAGAATGCATGGGATAGACATAAAGGAATTCTGGAGGTCAGGGGTAAGGTGCAACAGACTTCTAGGAAAACAAACTGAACTTACAAGCTCAAATGGGCAGACTGGGTGGGCCATAGGCCCTTATCTGCGGACACTGTCTATGTATCTATGTATCTATGTATCTAAGAACAGGAACCAAATAATCAACCATAGACACAACTCCATTTTAATAAATTGTGTTTGTTGACAAATTTAACATACAGATACCCTGCTGACATAATAGGAATGTTATAGTGAAAAACATATGGTGGCATGTAAATAACTATATGGGCATGTATTTATAAAATGTGCATGCCTGAGGAGGCAGGTCATTTTATTTTTTTATTTTTATTTACTAATTTAATGCCTGCCTGCCTGCCTGGGGGTGATCATACCACATGATCTAAAGGTGGCCAGACAGTGCGACAAGACAGTCGGGAGGGCAAGTCAGATTCTGAGGTGCATAGGGAGGGGTAACACCAGCAGAAAGAGGAAGGTGGTGTTGCATCTGTATAGATCACTGGTAAGACCGCACCTAGGGTACAGCGTCTAGTTTTGGAAACCACAGGCAAGATTTTCAAAGATTGGTGCCAAATCTTGAGTGCAAGCTCCTTTATCAGGGATCCTGAACAATGCCACATGTTAGACCAGAAAGAGATGGTCTTGCGGCTGGCAGAGGGACACAAGGGCTGTAAAATCCTGATAGTGTGCCACAAGCCCAGTGCATCATATCTTCAGTGCACCTAGAGATTGCGACAATTCAGGCCAGCTGAAAATCCATCCCTACATCTCAGAAAGGAAACAGAGTAGAAGTGATCCAGAGGAGAGCAACTAAAATGGTGCACAATCTGCATCAGTAGCCCCACGATGAGAGATTAAAGAACCAAAATATGTACACCCTGGAAGAGAGGAGAAAAAAGGAGGATATGATAGAGACCTTTAAATATCTCACAGGGTAGGTAAGGGAGGAGGGGGAAGTATTTTTAAGAAAAAAAGGTGCTCAAGGATAAGGGGACAGGATGAGAAGCTGGACGGGGGGTAGATTCAGGAAAGCTGTGAGGAAGTACAGAAAAAGTGGGGGATTCCTGTAACAGTCTTCTAGTGGAGGTGGTGGGAGCAGAAACAGTGGTGGGGTTCTTGAATGCATGGGATGGGCATCAGGGAATCTTAGCGAAAGGGAAGGGTAATGAGGGGTCCAGAGATCAAGCAGGATCTGCAATGATACTATATACAGGGAAAAATAGGCAGACTAGGTGGGTCAAGCAGTCCTCATTTTCCGTCAAATCCTATGTTTCTATGAGGTCACTGACCTCCCCGTTGACAATAGGAGCCGCTGAAGTTGGCAGAGATAACGGCAGCATCTGAGAAGGAAGAATTCGCTGTGTGCTGCAGGGTAGTCGATGGGAGCCGAGTGCCTGTTGGCCCCATCAATGGACTAACAGCCTACGTGGTATCATTTCTGAAAATGACACCCACACAACTTGAGAGTCGAAGACACCCTGGCCAGGGGCCATGACTACTTGCATTGATAATGGGCCTTGGCCTGAAGACGATGGTATTGTACTGTCCATTGTAGGTATGGCAGCACCTAAGCCAGACCCTGAACATGTTGTCTCAACGATGGTTGGGGGCAGGACTGTCATCAATGCTGCTGGAATGGGCAATGACACTGAAGGAATACCTTACAGCCTACCCACTGGCGCAGAGGGTGGACTTCCATCTGCGACTCTAATGCCACGGATTCAGACAGATAGCTGGGGAAGAGAAGGATTGAGTGTCCTAGGGACCGCTCTCCCCCTCTTGGGGGGTTGGGGGTGTGTGACCAGTGCATGACTGACCCCTGATAAGGCCGGGGGGAGGGGAATATAGCTGCCAGTGCAGAGTTGTCAGGGAGGCATGCCGGATGTCGCATGCAGCACTTTACATCATAGTGTGCCATGTCTCCTGGGGAGCTCCAGTTAATAAAAACTGGCTGACAGTTCCCTTCATGATGCTCTGTTTCAACTGCCCTGTGCCACCCTTTGAGATGCCTGGCCAGTGACTGAGCAAGAGTCTCCATCGGCTCAGTCCAGTCCCAGAGCCACACCGAGTGGTAAGCCAAGAAGGCTTTCTGGTTGTGCTCCTACCGGGACCCTTGTAACAGTCATTTTTGGGGGCCGTGCCTGACTGATGGCAGGAAAGGGCAAGCCTGGAAGGATCGTCTCTTTGGGTGAGTTCAGTGGGTGGGCAGAAGTCACAGGAGTCGGCAGGCCGAGCCCTAAGAGAGTCTGGCACCCCCCCAAAAAAAGAAGGAGTGCCTTGTCTCAATGACTTCTCCTGGTCTCTGTGCTTATGCTTGTGTCCTGATGATGAGGAAGGCCATGACGATTATCGTTCCCTCTCAATCCTTCGACTTTGGCAGCGGCAACTTGGCAGATGTGGATGGTGACAGCAATTCTGGGCCTTGGTCCTTCTCCATGGCTGCTAGAACTTTCTTACAGTGTCGCCTTATTGCTTGGTTGAAACTCTGGCAGATCTCACAAGTCCTCACACCGTGAGAAGGGTCCCAACAGCACACACAAACAGTGTGAGAGTCTTCTTTATAAATTTTTTTTCCACACTTACAATACCGAAATAATGTGGCTGCAAATTTTGGCAGCAGGCAGAGATGACAAAAAAAAAAAAACACTGTGGCAAAACAAAAAATAAACGGTTGTCTCCACACTTACAATACAGTATCGAAATAATGTGGCTGCAGACTTCGGCAGCATGCAGAAATGACAAAAAAATACAACATTGTGGCTAAACAAAAAAGAATAAATGACTAGTCAACGGCATTTCCTCAGCAGATGTGACAAGAGCAATCAACTGCAGGAAAGGAACTGCGGAGTGTCGGGGCCACCCACATTTATGTAGACTCTGACGCATGACGTTGTCATGTTTGGCCCCGGCTAGCAAACCTTTCTGTGTGGTCCTAGTGCCTGACTGTGTAGTTCCAAAAGTGTGGCCTAATGGAAGAGATATCCTCAAAGAAGATCATAACTTGCATCTTTGATGAGTTAAGGATAGGACTATTTTTTAATGAATGAAGCCTGGAGCCGAGAAAAATCCTGATACCATCAAAGAGGCAAAGAAATCTCCTGCCTTTCGAGAGAGCTATACAGATGCATCTCAAGGCACCATCTGCATGTTTCTGATCAATCCAGCACGCCCTTTCCACCCCTAATGCTGTGCAATGCCTCTGAAAGCCACCTTTTGCTTCCCCCATGGACAGTAATTTGTATGCCTGCGTTTTGTATAAAACCTCTCTACTTCTTATTGTCAACATCTGTAATTGTTATGTCCTGCTGCTGTGATATCCCCCAGTACACTCTTAGAACGTAGGTGCAAACCACAATTAGGCAGTCCTGGTGTCTGAAACCGAAAAAAACATGCGTCTCATTAAGTAAATCCACTATTATATTATTGTTTAATTAAATCCAGTGCACTACAAGTTATGCCTTAAAGATGTACAAAATAAACCCATCTTGGGAGCTAGTCAGATCATAAAACCACGAGCCCAAAGGGCAAGCTGCTTCATGATCTGGTTAATTTCCCTCAATGGCTTTATTTCTTATTATAATGGACTTACTTATCTTTATTTTATATAACACATTTGTATAGCTACTGTTAGTTTTGATCGCAAATGCATTTAAATGCGTGAAGGGTACGCAGCTAAATAACTGCTAACAATTTCTACGGGGAAAAAGTCCCATGCATGTAATTTATACACATACTGTGCGTACTGGCAAGATATTACACAGTTCTCTGCTTCATTTACTACATACGACGAGGTAACGAAAAATAAAAGTACAAAAGAAGAACTCATTGCTACCATTACCTGGAACAAACCCTGAGTAAATACGTTGCTATAAAGTGAGATGTATTTGCAGGGCCTAATCATTCTATCTGATAAAGCTAGTCAGGATATTCCACAGCATATCAGGTCCACAGCCTGCTTCATTTGTTTGCCTGAGTGAGAGTGAAGACCCTGGATGGACAGTAGGTCCCAGAGTTACATAGGGTACCACGGGCACACTGGATGGACCACTGGTCTTTTTATGTCATCACTGTGTATGTTTCTTTTTAAAGTGATACAGCAGTATTAATTTCAATGCACCCCTAGTGTCATATATTATTTTTACAAGTAAAATGCTGTCCCTTTGTGAGTTGTGACTTGTTAGTTCATTACCTACCAAAACGCAATAAATAAAATTTTTAAAAAGTGACTTGTTCGGGGTCATGCAACAAGTGGCTATGTTGGAATTCAAACATAAGACTTTTTATCCAGTTTAATGCTTTAAGCACTATAATTTCCTTGGTAGCTATGACTCTGTACAGTTTATCCCCACTGTCCGGCAGCCGAAAGAATATAATTAAAAAAAAAACAAAAAAAAAAACACCTCACTTCAGTATTCTACTGAAACTTTCGGACCTTCAATCTGTCATTGATTCAAATTTGTTGTCCATAGTCACAGGAAGTCAACAAACCAGGATACCTGGTTACAAACCCTTGAAGTTCTTGTGTCTTTAAGAGATTTTAGAGAATACATAAGTTTCACATCAACTTTACAAAATTATTTCATCAGAGTTTATGGAGTTGTTGAACCAATAGCTCCTCTGGAGCAAAAGAGGTACTTCTTTATTATAACTAACAAATACTCGGTTCTGACGCTTCTGTTATATACTGAAGACATTCCTGCCGCTGATCAAATGCTGTTAAATATCTTTCTGGTAGCTGCACAAAAAGAAATAATGAGCCTTTGGTTGACAACAGGAATCCCTACAATCCGGCAGTGGTGAGCTGCTGTCGCAGATATACTAAAACAGAAAAATTGTCAGCTAAGGTAAACCATGCCTTGCCCACATTTTCAGATAGTCTAGGTGAGTCCATCATACAATGGAACGAGATGCTTCATTTGTTCATTGAAATGAGGATGCTTGGGGTTATTATCTGCATGCTTCTGCCTTGTGTGTCCCCTCCCGCGTCTGGCCAGTGATAGGATTCTTGCAAACTGGTTGTAACATCGGCTGGCGCCAGACAGTCACAGCTAAGTTAGTATGGTTTTCCGCTGTAATGGTTTCTGTTTGTTATGAGTTAACACGTGGATAAAAGTATGGAATTTTGCTCTTGTGTTTTATGTTACAAACAGTGTGACTGTTTGAGACTGTTGTACCATTTTTGTAAATGTACTTTTGCAAAAGTATTGCATAATTCTATATTATCTGAAATCTTTTAATAAAATACAATTTACAAAAACAATTAAACCTACTTAAGAAAAGTATATTTGCTCATTGCTTCAGAAAAATGCCCAGAGAAATGAAAGGATCAATTTATTCATACTTTTTCTGACCTAAATTTCATTTACGTTGTTTATCAGGTTATTCCCTTCAGCTAAACAAGCTTTGGAACTTGGGCAGTTTTTACAACATATATCTTGTCCAGTTACCTGTGCTTGTCCTGTTTTGCAGCAAACAGCAACCAAACAGCAATCTCGGTGTAGAGTGATAGAAAAGCAGCTATGGTAAAAGATGCAGTTCTCATGACACAGTTACGTCAACTTAGGAATACAACAAAATAATGGTGTTTCATGAGAACAAACTACAACTCTCCTTCATAAACAACAAAAGCCAATCAAATAGAGAGTAATTAAGTTTCCTTAATTCAAGCAAAATGTGGTATGTTATTTAATGAAGGTTTTATTTTAACACTAATTTATATTATATATACCTGAAGCCTTAGTTCTGTTATAAAAGCTAATGGGTTGGGCTGAAAAGTTGGGGGAAGGGGACACTGGAGGTAAGAGGCTCATTAACTCTGGTGTCTGAGGTCAGGTCGGACAGTGTTAGGCAGGAAATGGGCAAACTGGATAGACTAATGAGTCTTATTTGCTGACAGAATTTATCTTGTCAACATAAAATATTATTTTCCTTAAATTTTTTTGTCAAATTAAGAATCTTTCTTGCTTAGCAAAAGATACTCCCTCCTCACAATCATGTTCTATGTTTGGAATGTTGCTCCAAGCTACAGATCACTATTCCTTGGGGAAAAAAAAGTAACACTGACATTCATGCAATTGCTGGCAAGCCTATACAGGACCAGAAGTACTGTTAAAATTAGGCTTTCTTTATTCTCCAGTTTGTGTTGTGTTATGTATTCTGGAAGGCAACTGGGAGTGGGTCACAAGGTGGTAAACTGGGTTAAGAACTGGTTGAGTGATAGAAGACAGAGGGTCATGGTAAATGCTGCTCAATCTGAGGAAAGGAGGGTGACCAGTGGAGTGCCACAAGGATCAGTCCTGGGCCCAGTCCTGTTTAATGTCTTCAAAAGTGACATTGCAGAGGGGCTGGAGGGAAAGATGTGCCTCTTTGTGGATGACACTAAGATCTACAACAGGGTGGACACTCCAGGATGGGTGGAAAAAATGAGGAGGGACCTAGATAAACTGGAGAAATGGTCCAGAGTGTGGCAGCTGAGATTTAATGCGAAAAAGTGCAAACTCATGCATTTGGAGCACAGGATTACATGATTTGGGGGGTGATGATGGTCACCAAACAGGAAAGGGATTTGGGGGTAATCATATCTGATGACCTAAACGCAGACAAACAATGTGCCACGGCTGTGGAGAGAACCAGTGGGATGCTAGGGCGCATAGGGAGAGGTATCACCAGCAGAGGAAAGGAAGTGGTGATGCCACTCTACAGATCATTAGTGTGGCCTCATTTGGAATATGGTGTCCAGTTCTGGAGACCACATCTCCGTAAGGACATAGACAGGATGGAGGTGGTTCAAAGAAGGGCAACAAAGATGGTGCAGGGCCTGCACCAAAAGTCATATGAGGAGAGACTGAGACACCTCAGTATGTATGCCCTGGAGGAGAGAAAAGACGAGGGAGATGTGATAGAAACCTACAAATATCTAAAAGGCATAAATAGGGTACTGGAGGGTAGCATGTTTCAGAAAAGGAGATGTCCTGGAACAAGGGGGCATGACATGAGGTTGGAAGGGGGTAGACTAAGGGGTAGCATGAGGAAGTATTTCTTCACAGAAAGGGTGGTGGATGCATGGAATAGACTCCCAGCAGAGGTGGTGGGGGCAAACACAGTGGGGGAATTAAAGCATGTATGGGGCAGGCATAGAGGAACCCTAGCAACAGGAACGAGGCGGTAAAGCCGGAGATCAAGTAGGGTCTGTGGCTTTTACAGTAGGCAGAGAAAAATGGGCAGACTAGATGGGCCTAGCAGTCCTTATCTGTCACCAATTTCTATGTTTCTATGTAACTTTCTATAGGACCTGTGTGTCTCCAAAAGTTCCTGTGTACTATAAAATCTATTAACACATTTAAGCTTGACACAATAAAAGTTATTACAATGCCCAATGAGACTAGTAGTGCAAGTAAGGAACCCTTGAAATAAGCACATTTTTTGCACAGAATACTTATTCATAATATGATTGATTGGGAGTCTCTTCGGACCTTATAGTAATATGTTTCTATATTACCTTCTTGATGCAGCTTTTTCCTGCCTTATATTGTTTTCTGTAATTACTAATCAGTTCTGAAACTCTGTGACTTCAGTCAAGCAGAATCTCACAGCATTGATTTTACTGCTGGGCCTCCAGTCATCCGATATCACCATGTTCTGAAACAGATCAAGAATGATAAAAATGAATACCAGGTGAGATAAAAGACAACATCAAGGGACCCCCCAGACGAGAAAAAAAACGGATTATTTCAAAGTGAACAAAATAAACAGTACACTAGGGGGATTACAGCAACTGTTCACCCATGCCCACTTTTCCAGTAATATTAAAAAAAAGATAAAGCAGGGTTTATGTTCCCTTTATCCATTCATCACTCTACAGTCCACTGAATGCATGATTACTATTTGCTAAATTCTTGCTTGTTGAAAAGACTTTGGTAATTAACAGCACCTGGTCCTAGCTACTTTGCCAGCACAATCTGCTTTCCAATGTAAAATCCTCTGGCTTAAACCTTTCAAAACAAACTTTAAGTGCTTTTAAGCATTCCAACCAACCGATATCTGCTATCCTCCTAACAGTAGGTCACTACTTTTGATCTGTAGTTCTATTGTTCTGAATGTGTGCAGCTGTAATTTTTGAAGGCACATAGTGTAATTGGGGGGGCCGGAAGATAATAAAAGGTGTGGGGGCTGAGGATCAGAAGGGCACTTACTAGGGTACAAAGGGCAGTTTTTCTAAATCAGTTTTTGCCATACAGAAATACAATAAATGCACATTTATGATGAAGACTGTAATGTTAAGAATGCCGTTATACCATATAGGAATATTTTACATAGACTATTGAGAGCTCAGCTGTCAACCCATTACCTCCGACAACTCTGTATGAAGTCTGAACCATCCATTGCTTAACCTGATGCAGTGGTCACCCAGGTGAAAATGAAATGAAAGATGGCATAGTAATATAATGTGTATTATCAGTCTCAAACATACAGTCTTCATATAAATGTGTTGCTTTTGGTTCCACTGACTTCGGGATAGAACTTAGCAGTTAAGCCCGACAACCAGCTACAATCCCTGGTGGGGTGGCCACACATGTTTTGACTGATAATCTGCTTTTCACATATTCTAGCACCGTGACTGTACTATATAAATTTTGCTTCCCTGTTTGATTACAGACTGTTTTTGTTCTGTATATTCTAGCACCATGACTGTACTGTATACATTTTGCTTTCCCTGTTTGATTACATACTGTTTTTGTTCTGCATATTTTTACAACAGATTTTTACACTTGTTTACTCCTCCACATGTCCCTATCCACCAGGTCTCTTCTGAAAATGGGCACTGTCTCAGCATGCTTATCCCAGTTTTAAATCAATACTCACCGCACAGGGTAAAGGTATAGTAGGGAGGTGACAGGTCTAGGAGATCATGGGGGGAGTTAGCCAGAGGATAAAATTTTATGGGGAGAAAACAAACACCAAAGAACAAAAGAAATCCTGACAAGGCCATGTTGAAGGTTCCAGGTTCAAGACAGCCTCACGTCCCCATGTAAACAAAGTTGGGTGACATCATACATGCATTGGCACACGGGCTGCAACCTCCCATTCATGCACACACCCTCACACTTGGTAGTCTGTTCAACAGAGGCCCAGGACTGAGCTGCCACTGGGATCAAATCAAAGTGCTTTAAACTGTTCCTCATCAGGCAAACTATCCCCTTTTGTTCCCCTTTTAACCACAGGAAAGTAACTCTTTCATGTCCATGCAAGCAGGAGATGAGATTCCTTAGCACTGGCAGTGCATGTTCCTCATTTCTGCAGGTGTCTGAGTGGCTGCCTTGTGCCCTGAAGGTAATGACCTTGTGCTCCAGTTTTTATGTAAACTTGTGGCAGGCAGCTAAGGAGCATTCCCACTTGAGACAAAGCAAAGCTTGACAACCCCCCACCCCACTATGGTGCTCCCCTCCCCACCCACAGGCTCACCAGAGGAGCAGTAAAGGAGCATTTCTACTGTCCACACTGTACCTGCCCAGCTACCCTGTAATGTAACCTGCCCTTCTACACTGTACTTGCCTCACACTGTACCTGCCCCCAGCCTGTGTCTGCCACACACTGTATCTGCCCCTACACTACACCTGCTCATGCTGCAGCTGCCTTGCTCTTTACCTCCCTCATGCTGTACCTGCCTCAGCACTGTTCCTCCCCCACACTGTACCTGCCCCCAGCCTGTGTCTGCCACCCACTGTATCTGCCCCTACACTACACCTGCTCATGCTGTACCTGCCCTGCTCTTTACCTCCCTCATGCTGTACCTGCCTCAGCACTGTTCCTCCCCCACACTGTACCTGCCCCCAGCCTGTGTCTGCCACACACTGTATCTGCCCCTACACTACACCTGCTCATGCTGTACCTGCCCTGCTCTTTACCTCCCTCATGCTGTACCTGCCTCAGCACTGTTCCTCCCCTACACTGTACCTGTCCATGCAATGTTCCTGTCCCTTGCACTGTGCCTAGCCCCATCCTGTTCTTGTCTACACTGTACCTGCCTCCATACTGTACCTGCACCCACACTGTAAGTAACAGAGGATTTTCAGTCTCCAGTGCCATCAGCCCCTCTAGTCACCTTGCACCAAGGGCACTAAACACACCACAGTGTGGTGAAGCCTGCACTGTGCCTGCCCTGTTCATGGCCCTACAAACAACCAGGGAGCTTCAGCATCAAGTGCTGTCAGTCCCTTGCTTTTCATCAACATTAAATGCATTACACAGTGGGCACATCTGCATGGCACCTGTCTGTCTGGGTAAATGGGATTCAGTCTCCAGTGTTAGTCCCACGCCCTTCACCAGAATAAAATACTTCACAGAGTGTAATCTGCACTTCTTCTACTCTATTTATAGCCCTACAAACAAACAGGGAACTTCATTCTCCAGTCCTGCCAGTGACTAGTCCCTCACTTTTCACAAGCATTAAATACATCACACGGGGGCACACTTATTTATTTAGTTATGTATGTGTGTATGTATTTATTTATTGATTTTATTTAAATTCTGATGACCGGGCAGGCCTGCTGAGATGTGCAAGTTCCTTTTTTAGAAGTGACCCAGAATTATTCAACATGCAGAATTGAAGAAAGCTTTCTTCAGTGATTGCTGTGCAAGACTACCCTACTAGTATAATACAATACATGGGAGAAAATACCAGGTAAATAAAAGATATTCTACATACAGTGATCATCAGTTTATCACAAATTTGAGTAGACCTGCATGATATCTGTTCTTCTGGGTAAACAGTGGGCTTCAGTCTCCAAAGCTGTTAGTCCCTCACCTTGCACCAGCATTAAATACATCACACTGTGGGCAGGGACACTCAGCCTACCCTGTACTCACCTGCACTCTCCCTGTAGATAAATAAAAGGCTTCAGTCTTCAGTGCTGATACCCCCACCTTTCACCAGCAACACATACACCACAGAGTGATTAAGTCTTATGTTGGAGTCAGTATAGAGTAGTGATTAAGGGCACTGACCTACAAACCTGAAGACCTGGGTTTTAATCCACAGCCCCAACTTGCATACCGTGTGATCCTGAGCTAATTACATAACTTCCTTGCGCTCCCAGGTCACATCAGAAAACAACTTTGTCTTCGTGTGTCTTTTCTGGTTAAATAAGTTTCCTTTTCTCTAAGTCTACACTGTGCCTGCCCTCTCTACACCTCTGCCTACAGACAAACATACAGCTTCAGTCTCCAAAGCTGTCAGTCCCTCACCTTTCACCAGCATGAAATACATCACACTGTGGGGAAGCCTGCACTTCCTCTGTCCCTGTAGCTAAACAGAGGGCTTTCTTTTCCAGTTCTGACAGTCCCTTGCCTTTCACCAGAAACAAATACGTCACAGAGCAAGTCTGCGCTGTCTGTCCTCACTACACCTCTGCCTACAGACAAACATAGGCTGCAATTAAAAAAATAAATTAAAAAAAGCATTGTCTATACAGAACAGGTCTAGCAGTCAATAGTAAACTGGTCAGAGGAGCGGGTGGGAGGGGGATTTTAAATAGAACAACAACCAGATGCAGATGCATAAAATAAAAAATATAACTCATTTGCATTAATGCCTAGCACCCCTGCCCAGAAAATGCAGCATTATCCTTATTTTCAGTTGTGAATAAATAAGCCTTTGCCTCCCAAAATTGGGAGCTGTACCTTAGGATGCATGCACCACTGGTCCACCACAGAGTCTGGACTGACAGCTAAAGGCAAGCCAAGTACGAGTGACCCTAGCTTACATAAACGCACAGCAAGCAATGGCTGGCAGAGCGCGGCAGATTCAAAGAAACACATTCTCAAACCTAGCAGGACACTTGTAAGGGCCGTGCCAGTCCATATCTGAATGATTGGATGATATTTATGTTATTTATGTTAAAAGCACTTCTTGAGACAGCAAAGCACCTCTTTTGTTTCTCGTGTGCATTGGAAGTTAAAGAGAACCAATCTTAGTAATTTTCTAAATATTATTTATTATTTGATCAATCGTTTTCTTATAGATTTACTACTTTGATTTTCTTGTGTGCTTCCGTTTCTGCTGCAGTGGATTTTGCAAACCGCTCAGAGACGGGGCTGTTTGAGTGATGTCATGATAGGGAAAGAGGCTGTAAAGTCTAGTGCTGCGATTTGTATGCAGTGACATTCGTTATTGGAAGCTTTCCGTTTTCTACCACTGTGAACTTTTTGGGCAGTATGACACAGAACTGTGTGGTATATGGCTACTGAAAAGAAATGTCACGCTGTCCAAAATGTGGAAAGTTTAAAAATTGTAATAAGTGGAGTGCCGTGCTTGAAAGCAACAAAGCCTGTCTCTTCCCTTGGATCATGCAACATAGCTCATTTCAGTGCCTGTAGCCATTCCCGATGTGCTTGACCCACATGAAAGCATGATGCAGTTATAAATCCTGAATCACTGCAGCTCAGAAATGGGGATGTGCACATAAGGAATGATTACTGTGCTTTTTTTATTTCGGTATACACTGACCATTATAGACATACTTGTAAGCACGTTACAATGTGCTTTCCCTGCGCGGCTGCGATGTGTCATTACAAATGTCAGAATACTGTCTGCATACATGGCAACTGCAGAAAGCAGAACGCTATATAGTGATTTATGTTGTCCATAAATAAAGAATAAATGTATTAATCTGTGTGAGCTGTATGTGATTCACTTGGTTTAACACCATTTTATTGCCATTTCCCCTGAAGACATGAATTTTATGGAACACATTTTCTTTCTTTGTGCAAAAACGGCAGTGCTGACCATGCCAGTAATAGCAGCCCAAGATGTCAGGCCAGGTGCCCCCCTCAAAAAAAAAAAAAAAAAAAAAAACAGACAGGGACTATGACAGACTGAAGTCAGGAATTTCACACTATATTTTTAATTAGTTGGAGGGGGGAGACTTTGGAGAGTAACTGTGCAGTCATGGACAACTGCTGTGCCGGTTCAGTCACGATCCGCTCAGTGCCATCATTCTCGAGATCATACTGGTATGGGAGAATACCAAGAATACGATGGTTATTCACAATTTTACTCAGGAAACTGCCCGAACTGTCCTCCTCTTCTCTGTGAGATGCGGACACCATAGAATTACTGCTGCCGGCGTTACTTTCAGGGGGATTTGATCCACTAGCCTTTTGGAACAACTGCGATCAGTATAGGGAGCCTAGCTATCAGTACCAGTCTGTGTTTCAGTTTCCCTATAATGACGTCACAGTGCAGCGCTGCAGAAAGGCAGAAGTGGGATCAAGATGGCTGTGCATCGTGCTAGCAGCACGAAAATAAATAATCATGGTTCAACGCTATAATGGACTACAAACACAAAGTAAGACCTGAAATCTTATTTATGCACAAAACTGAACTAAAGGCATTAAAGAAGTACTAGCCAGGATTGGTTCCCTTTAATTACCTTAGTAAATTAAGTGCTGGAATCTGGAGTCTTATCGTAGATGCTATATTGTTATTTATACTAAAAGCATTTGACAGGTCTTAAGTTACAGAGACCCAGAGAGAGCAAAGCACCCCTTCATTGTTTCATGCGTGCCTTGTGTCAGACTAACTTACACTTGCAGATGTATTTATTTTTATTGCTTAAAGGCAAAGGGCAATCTCCTGTGGGCCATAAAAAGTAACAGTGCTTTCGCGCCCCCTTGCCCTATTGTTCCGACGTCTATGAGTGTAACTTTGTAAGCTTCTCTTATTTGCTTTACCACCTTGGATGCTAATGAAAACTATAAAACATTTTTATCTTATGGCGTCTGTCCTGGTAAAATGTGATTACAGGGAAGGTCCTGTTAACCTTTTTTTTTTTGCCTCTGTAGTTTGTAGATATGAACAATAAGTCCCTCTCTTGCATCCCAATAATTTCATCCTAATTTAGATTTATTATTTTTTTTATTTACTCTAATTTTTCCCCCACAAGGATCATACACACCCCCTCCCATCAGCCCTACCCCTACACCCAGGCCCATCATCCAACTCCCGGGGACTTACCCAATCCGGAGGTATGCCCTGGACTGCCCCCCCCAGGACGGGACCAATGGTTCCTCCCACCGGACAGCAAGATACGGCTCCAGTGTCACCCCGATTTAACGGTGCGGGACTTGCGGCTCAAGGCGAGCGGCATTCTACTCGGCCCAGGTTTTCCGGATTTCTCCCCAATATGCAGAACATGCAATGACATCAAGGTGCGAATGCCACTGTCTGCCCTGCCTCCAACAATTTTATTTATTTATTTATTGAAAAGTTTCACCAGAAAGGCACACTGAACAACAAATTGCTCGTCTCGCACAACTACAGGCACAGGCTGTCAGACTCAAAAAAGCAATACCAGCACAACTTAGACTGCATGAAAAAGCATCTTTATTCAAACATTACCTACTGCCACGTAACAGCAAACAACAGGTTGTCACAGAAACCCCTACCGATCTCACATGGAATGCATCATCAAGGGATGACCAGCAAGTCACAAGAGGTTACTCATACTGCATCTAAAGACACAGAGCAAATACAAGTGAAATGGTATGCAGTGGTACTGTGAGCGAGCTGGACGAGTTTGTAATGTATCTGGAAAATAGCAACGAAAATGTTAAATTCTCCTTGCATTACAATAGGGAATCTGTCTCCTTTCTGGATTTGAGAATTATTAAGAATTTGGACGGTACAATTCGGATGACTGTTTTTCACAAGGAATCAGACCAACTTTTTCCTGCATGCCTCTAATTGCCACCCACACCATCTTATAGATAACATTTCCAAAGCCCAGCTTCTACGAGTCAGGCAAAATTGTGGTGAGGAGAGTGACCATATGATTTATGGAACAGAAATGAGCCAGCAGTTTCTAGACAGGGGGTACTGGGGTGGGGGATAGCAGAACAGGCCTTCCAGGACTCCTTTGCAGTGGACAGAAATGACTTGCTGTCTGTTAAATGGAGGAAACAGTGTCCACCATGGACGTAATTTGTTACTACCTTTAAACGACATTCACGAGAAATAGAGAAGATCATCAAAGAAAACAGGAGCACATTACAGTCTGATCACATCCTCAAAGCAGCTACTGCCCCCAAAATGGTGTACAAGAGGGGTATGAATTTAAAAGATAAAGTGGTACAGTTACCAGCCAGAACAGAGGAATATCCCTAGATCTACAGAATGGTGGCACTATCGACCATGCGGTTTCTTTCTGTGTGGTAACTGTAAATTTTGCCCTTCTATCATTAAAACCAGGACTTTCACAATGCTCAGTGCAGAAAAAAAGTACGAGTCAAGGGCATTTTACAGCTGCAGTGGATGCTGCCCTGCACACGTCTTGCGAGTACAACAGAGAAAAGGAAGCTTTCAAGATACCAAACTGACTTGTTTTAATGGAGGTGAACGGCAGTCACTGTGTGTTCACCGCATTATTTTGTCCATCGGTACCAGTAGAACATGGCACTGTCTACCGTGTCCAAGATGGCAGCCAGAGTTGAGTGCGCATGTGGGACGACTCATGCATGCGCACTGAACTCTGGCGGCACAGTCCACCCTTTACAATATGACCACCGGAGTTCTCTGCGCATGCGTGCCAACTCATGCATGTGCACTGGACTCCAGCAGCCATTTTGGACACTGCGGACTGTGCCACCGGAGTTGAGTACACATGCACAAGTCGTCGTGCTTGCACACTCAACTCCAGACACCATGTTAGACATGGCGGATAGTGCCATGTTCCACCCACAACTTCATCTGCTGCCGTACTGACTCTGGCCAGAGTTTGTTTAGGTGTGTGACCAATATCCTCGAATACCTGGCAATATATGAATGCAGAGCATTTTATGTGGGTAAGACTAACTAGGCCATTTTAAACTCCACACAGGGGAACATCTGCACAGCATAACAGGGAAGGCAGCATGGATTCACAGCAGGAAGGTCATGTCAGACAAATCTAATTGATTTCTTTGACTGGGTGACCAAAGTACAGTAGTAGACCAGGGAGGGGCTATGGACATGGCCTACCTAGACTTTAGCAAGGCATCTGACACAGTCCAGCACAAAAGATTAATAAACAAATTAGCCAGTCTGGGAGTGGGTCCCAGGGTGGTAGCCTGCGTAAAACACTGGCTGGACAACAGGACACAGTGTGTAATAGTAAATGGAGTCCACAGTGAAGAAAGAGGGGTTACTAGTGGAGTACCGCAGGGTTCAGTACTGGGGTCGGTCCTTTTTAATGCTTTTATAAGTGACATTGCAGAGGGACTGGAAGGGAAAGTACATAGATACATAGATACATAGACAGTGTCAGCAGATAAGGGCCTATGGCCCACCTAGTCTGCCCATTTGAGCTTGTAAGTTCAGTTTGTTTTCCTAGAAGTCTATTTCCCCTTACCCCTGACCTCTAGAATTCCTTTATGTCTATCCCATGCATTCTTAAATCCCGTGATTGTTTCAGCCCCCACCACTTCCTCTGTATGTCTCTTTGCAGATGAAACAAAGATCTGCAACAAGGTTCATACACAAGGTGGGGTAAAAAGGATGAAAAGGGACTTGGCAAGGTTGGAGGAATGGTCAAATGTATGGCAGCTTAGATTCAACACAAAGAAGTGCAAAGTAATGCACCTGGGAAACAAAAACCCAAGGGAAGAGTACACAATGGGGGATGAGATACTGACAACAACAAAAATGGAAAGGGACCTGGGGGTAGTCATATCAGACGACCTAAAGGTGGGCCAGCAATGTGAGAAGGCAGCAAGGAGGGCTGGAGGGATACTGGTGTGCATAGGGAGAGGCATCACCAGTAGAAAACAGGAAGTCGTTGGCCCTCTATACAGACAATTAGTAAGACCACATCTGGAGTACTGTGTACAGTTCTGGAGACCCCATCTCCGCAAAGACATAGACACCCATCTCCACAAAGACATAGACAGGATGGAGGCTGTCCAGAGGAGGGCAACCAAAATTGTGCCGGGTCTGCACCAGAAGACATATGAAGAAAGACTAAAGGAGCTTAATATGTATAGCCTCGAGGAAATGAGGGAGAGGGGGGACTTGATAGAAACTTTCAAATACCTCAAGGGAATCAACAAAGTCCAAGAGGGTAGCATATTCCAGAAAAAGAGATGTGCAAGAACAAGGGGGCACAATTTGAAGATAGAGGGGGATGGCTCAGAGGTAATGTGAGGAAGTATTTCTTCACAGAGAGGGTTGTAGATGCATAGAATGGCCTTCCTGAGGAGGTTGTAGAGTCAAAAACAGTGGGGAAATTCAAGAATGCATGGGACAGTCATAAGGCAATTCTAGTGGGGGCAGGAGGAAAGTAGGCTGTTGGTTAACTAGGATCTGCAGCTTATCCGTTAGGTAGGGAAATGGGCAGACTAGGTGGGCCAAGCGGTCCTTATCTGCCATCAAATTCTATGTTTCTAGTAAAAATGCATTGGCAAACCACTACAAATTACACAAGAACACTGGGATTAACCATGCCTTTAAGTTCTGCAGAACTGAGAGGGTTAATCTAAGGCCCAGTGGGAGGGGGATCTGGACCTTAAACTTATCCAGCGGGAGTCTTTTTGGATTTATACTTTGTAGGCCTTTTACCCACCTGGTCTAAATGATGGAATACAAATTTTGAGATGTATTAGAAAATAATGCTTTAATGTGCTGTGTTGCCCTCTACTTTTGCTTGCTCCTAACTATATTGTGTGTTTTCTTCCAGGGTACAGAGGACTGAAAAACAATTGTACTTCCAGCATTAAACTAATTAGGATGAGGACTGAGATATTATGTTATAGTGATTAAATGCATTTTCCTAGCAGTTTTTAATTTATCTTAGATCTTTGTTGTTCTTATATAGGATTTATAGTAGTGTATTTCTGTAAATTATTTTCATATTTATTCTTGTTACTTCGAGGTAGAGGCACTGAGCACATTGGCACTCATTTCACTTGCGTTTGTACTGTGTCTTTAAATGTACTATATTTAAATAACCCCTTGTGACTTACTGATCATACCATGATGACATATTCCATGCGGAATCAGTAGGAGTTTCTGTGATGACCTATTGTTTGTTGTTATATGGCGGGATGCAATTGCTGAAAAAAGATGCTTTTTAATAAAGTCTTAAATTGTGTTGGTATTGCTTCTTTGATTTTATCTACTGCTATCTTGCATACGTTTTAGCAGTGGAGCTATATTGCTCACTTTGGATTGGCTGTCAGAAACCTGGCCTCCACCAGGTCCAACAGATAAGAATGGCACCAACCACCAACAAATTGCAATAATGTAGACAGTCTTTCAATAAGAAAAAGCAGTGCACAGACAAAAAGTAAAGGGGTTACTTACACCAGGTTGAACCAGGGTCAGCGAATGCCGGAGCTCCCCGGAGGAGGCAGTCCATCCTGCCCTGGCTGGCCTCTGATGCCCAGGCTCGCCCAAACCCAGGTTGTTACGGCAAGCAGCAGTGCTACTGTCGTGCCGGCAGGCTGGCCGCTAATATAAATTTAAACAAAGTTGCTTCACTCTGTGCTGCCCTGGTGTGAAAACCTGTTTCACTTCATTCCAAAAGGTCATGACCCCAATCAAAAAAGGAAACATGGGAGCTGATAATGCATACCTGCACATCAAAGGGACTGGGAGTAAGCAAGGCGCTCCTAGCAAGTAAGAATTAACTGAATAAGAAAAATGTCACAAGCGTCAAAATTGGAGCTGGAATTCAGGAACATCAGAGGACTGCCACAGAGACGGAGCTGTTACGGCTTTCTTTAAGTTTTGTTTTAGGAGGGAGAACATAAAGTTATGTAGTGTTTGCTTTTTTCCACCAAATCAACTGGTGTCGATGAAGCATGCGACCAGCAGTTACAGTCTGCCTGGCACAGCTAAGCCACTCATCTCGGGGGGGGCAGCTGGGGATGAAATGGCCATGCTGTGATTTCTGCCTCTTATGTGGTCACCTGTGTGTGTGGACTTTATACAGTGATGTTATTGTGTAATAACATCACTGTTCCAAGCACCCACTGACCAATCAGAGCACAGGAAATTTCCCTGCCATTGTATAATTAAGCAATAAGGCACGACAGGGTGTGGTAAATCGTGGGATATCGTCACGCCTCGGGTGGTTGGGCACAAGGCCGCAGGCCGAGTGCGTCCAACTGTCTGAGAAGTGACGATATCCCACGATATACCACACCCTGGAGTGACTTATTGCTATTATGAACTGGCTTAAAGTTTCAGCTCATTTATTTTAAAAAAAAATGTGTTTAAATACTTTTTTTTTATTGTATTTGTGATGTGGAAGTATACCTTTTAATTAAAAAGTGCACAGTTTCTACTTTCTCCAGCAGATGGTGCTGCTGCTACATGGTGATTGAGCTCTGTTAGTGTGTGAAGCTGCTAATCTGCCACGGTATTTTCAGTCTCTGTGTGTCGTCCGTGGTCCCCGGTCTGCCCGATAAATCGCGGTAGTGAGCGATGGACTCAGGCATGGTGAGCTTTAGTAAATGAAATAAAAATTAAGCTGGTGATCGATAACTGAGGATTCGGAAGTAGCAGGCGAGGATGAGTTTAGTAAGTGTAGAAGCGCTGCCGCTGCCTTTTTGAAACGAGCGCGTTATTCAGGAGGTGAGAAACATGTTCGCTGGGCACTGTTAGTTTTAAAATAGCTGGATATTTTTTTGAGGCTTTCGTGAATTACTTAACGTGCTCCTGCGTAAACGGATGTTCAGCATTTCTACCCGGTTTGAAAAATGTGGCGAGCGTTTAGGGTCGGAGGAGTTTGTTAATGTGGCTTAGTAAGGAGGCTGGTGGCACCGGAGCTTTTTTGAAGCCGTGATGATGTAGCTCGATATCATCACGGCTTCAAAGAGCTTTCAGCCAATCAGATTGGTGTATTTACGATCGCCGGTTCATAATATAATGTAGCACATGAGTCTCAAAAGCATAGAAAGTTTACAAAATTCCATAACATAGAGAATACTGGATGGGCAACCATGCTGAACCAGTGTGTTCTGCCACAGAGGGGTTCTGATTCCCTGTCACCTCGAGAGAGAAGCTCAAGGAGGTACTTGGGAATCAGAGACCCGAGGTAGAAAACACACTGGTTGGGCATAGGGTTGCCCATCCAGTATTTTTTATAGTGTATAGTGCCCCTTTGAATAACTTTATTTGCTTTTAGCAATTTTTATACTTTTTATATATAGACAATAATTGTTCAGTGCCCTGTCTTATTTCAGGACTTAGGGCTAGTTGCTACGGTGAGTTGTGTGGTTGCTAGGGACTAGACATTCCTATGTTAGTAACACACATTCCCACTGGTTATCCATCATATTTGGGTGAGTTTTTCCCCCAAAAACACAGCGTCTGTAAGTCTCTGTTAGCGATCGAAGGATCGGCATCTATTTTTGTAAGTTTTTATAAATATCTGGTTGATAATGCATTTAGTTTTTACATTAGAGGGTTATATCTGGTTGATCCTGCATATTTGTTAAGGTATCTGGTTGAGCCTGCATTTGCAGGTCTGGTAGAGTTTCTGTCCATGCTGTAGCAGGGTCAGGTCATTTCATCTGTTAGATCCTGCTGTTTGTAAGTGTGGCTCACACGATTTTCAACTGAGCTGTAACTTTTTTCTACCACAGAAGGGTTGAACAGCATTCCATCACTTTTGCACTATGGTAGAACGTTTCAGCTCAGCTGAAAATCGGGTTAGAACAACATTCCCCCATACACTAAGTAAGAGTTTAGTATGAAGAAAAACATTCTGCTGAATATTCTAATAAGTATCAGAGGGACTGCAGTGTTAATAGCCTTGCTGACCATGGGGAACAGATTAATCTGGTTTGCAAGTAGGGTCATTTTTATTTATTAAAAAAAAAAAATTAAAACTTATATTTTGAGTATAGCAAATGTGCCATGCAAGTTTTTGCTGTATTTTTTCCCTGATTTTAATCAAAAAAATTCTAAGCTTTCATTTAATATAAATATTGCTGTCGTTATTTCAAACAGTTTATTAGGAAATTACAATTTTATGTAAAAAATTGGCTTTAACGCAGTTATTTCATACTTTTTTTTGTACTTTTCCCTTGCCTCGGCCTCGGGGTTACCTCCACCATCCCCAGTATTCAGCTGGGTCCCGGCAGACCAGGATCCCGGCGTCATAGTGCACAATGCAAGGGAGTTGTTTGCGGTTTGTCTCTCTTTTTTCTCCCGGTGTGTGAGTTACATCATTGTCCCTAAGCCCCCTCGAGGATGCCAGCATGAAGGACAATTTCTAGATGGGAAGCCGTGCTAGCTGCCAAGCATCCAACAGTGCCTTCCCCCTCATGACACTGTCCGCTATCCAGCATGGTGCCAAGCCCTCCCACGGAGAGGACAGCTGTCTGATGACAGCTAAATGAAGCCCCCCCCACCCCGACGTCCCGGGCTTGTTCCCAAACCCAGGTCACCAGTGCATCATAAGGTGTGATGCGAGGTGCCTCAACCCTCAGCGCCATCGGGATGGCCTATTTCATACATTTTTACTGAACAAATATATGAAGTGTATGGTAAGAATCTGCAGCCTAGTACTGCAAAATGCTTTGAAGACAATTTTACTCCTGTGTGTGGTATGGCACGAAAGCAACAGGATGCCAAACTGACAGTGACTATTTCGGCTACACACCTGATTCCATTTTACAAAGGTTCACTGCACTACAAACTTAGTGTATCGCATTTTTTTCAAATGATAATACACTTGTTTTTAATTTTTTTTGGCAATCTAAATAAAAAGCTCACACATACACACTTTTATCTTTAATAAGAAATACTTTATTGAAAAAATAATTCACTTTCATAAAAAAAAAAAAAAAAAGAAAACATCACAGAGCAAATCAGCACTAACTGCCAGTTCTACATAACAAAATGCTGGTACCTACATTTACAGTTTAACAAATACTTGTGAGCTAACCGAGTGGGGTTTTCTGTAAGAAAACAGCTGGAGTCTTTGCTAATTATAGCACTGATTATCTGAGATGATTTCTGTGCTTTTTATGGTTCTGTGTAGTTTGATGAAATTAGAAGTTTTAAAATCAAAACACTTACTCCTACTAGCTAGACCCGACACACACAGAAAACAAAAATGTTGAACAGAGCTATTTAGTAGCTGTTTTCTTATAGAAAACCCACTCAGTCAGCTCTCAAGTATCCGGTAAACTGTAAATGTAGCCATTTGTGCTCACTGAACAAGAAAAGTTACACAGCTCTGCTGTTACGAACTAATTATAAAGTAGTTCTGGCTGCTGAACCTATGGCCTCGGCTACATCACTGATACATGAGACAGGATGCATTGTAGGTACAAGAAATACAATAAATCTTGTTGAGACTGAGATCCCAGGGATCGTAAAACTACCATAAAGCTAGCAGGCTAATTTAGGGAAAAACTCCTACTAGCAGATGGGGAAGGACACTCTAGGACTTCACACACAAATCAAAACACTCTGCACAACATATGTTTTTGCAAATTCTAGGTGTACTGCTCCTTTAACTAAAAATACCATGGCTTTCATGGGATCGACCCACAGAGAATAAATATACTGTAAGCCCTCCTATCATTCTATAGTACTAGTGGGTGGCCATTTTGGGAATAACTAGAAAGTGTGGGCAGAACAGTGCGTCTGCATTCTTTTTGTACAGCACTCACTGCTTACTGGTGAAAAATATTGTACAGAGATATTCTGCTATGTAATTATTTCTGTAAAGTCCAGAAATGCATATGTATGTAAAAACAGTGTTAGATACATTCATGATTTAAAGAAAAACTATGACATGGGGGAAAGGAGAAGCCTGCAGCCACTACAGTAAGACATACTTCACTGAAGCCCTTGATGACTGTGACTTCAATAAAATAACAGTTTTACATCAACTGTCTGCTCTCCATATGGCAGTGACTGACTGCTGGCTATTTCATTATCATTGTGAGGAACCTCTGAATAATTTGGTCAATCTTTGCTGGGTTCTCAGTCGTTCAAAGATTATGGTCTAGAGAGAAGAAAAAGTAAAGGCCAGGGAAGCCCAACCATGAGCGATAGTACCAAACACTAACTTTTAACATCTGCAGCAGGAAATGAAAATGATGTACTTACCATGACTATTGATCTGTCAGAATGTCTTCATCACTGATTACCACTTATGGGTCGGGGCCGGAAATACTAGGGCCCCTCAGAAGTACAGCTTTGGCTAGGGGACCAGCAAAAGCTTCTGGTATAGTACCTGCGCACCCCCCATGTGGTAACACGCACTAGCCAATAAGCATTACTAGCTCCCTCACCTATATCAGTTCTGTTCACCGGGAGAGAGAAACAAAAGTGGGGACATACAACAGAGGGCTTAAGAGATGCCCTAGCACAAAGGGATAGGAAATAAAATAAAATCTGACTACCAACCGCTACACAGAGAAAAAGTCGCACACAAAAGGGTAGCTGAGTATGGGGCCACAGCATCAGCATCACGAACCAGACATCACAGGGGTAGTGAGACTAAGCTAGCAGCCCTGTAAAGGTCTGGTTCTAGCAGACAAAACGAGAGGAGTATGCAACAAAAGTTTGGACACCTTGAAATGGAGATAACACAAATGTGTCCAATAAGAGAACTAAACTTCGAGAGGAACAACAAAGGAGTGGAACAGGTGACTCACATCTTAGGCCTTGGCAGGTGTCAGCACAAGGAAGCAGGGAACTCTGCTGGTCGACTTGAGTAAGTCACCTGTTCACTATTGTGTAACATTCACAACTGGGAAGGGTGAAAGGTCAAAGGTAAGCCAAAACTGGGAATAGGAGTAACACCCTACTCTAGGGTAGAAATATAAAAGGATTTATTCAAGGCACAGAGGAACACAAATGGAAACAAACAAAAGGGGAAAACTAGAAACACCCTATCAGAGGTCAAGGTACAAAAATATTTCCAGGTAACACAGGGACAACAGAAGCTGGGAATTCTGGGAGTGGTGCAGTGCTGTGGCTGTGGGGCAGCAGTTTTCAAAGAGACCTTCTGGATACTGCATTGCTGTCCCATCTGCACGCACCTTACTGGATTGAGGGAGGACATCACTAGACTCCAGGCCAGTTGGATGGAATTCGGGTGACCTCTTCCCCCACCTAGGGGTCACCAAGTCTGCCATCACTGCCTCAGAGGATGCCAGAAAGGAGGAATGTCTTGACTATGGTGGGCTTGGAAAGGGTGGTGGTGGTAGGACAAAGGCACGTTCCTTAACCAGTACTTCTATGCAATTCCTATGCTGCTCTGGTGAGGCAGAACTATCAGGAAGAGGTACCCATGATAGAGGCCAGACAGGATGTGGGGGGTCCTCTGCAGCGAATACCCCAAGGAGGGTGCAAGTGGACACCATAGGAGGAGGAAGCAAATTCTGGTGGGGGACTCGATTGTGAGTGGACTAGATTTGGAAATAGGAACAGGAGGGGTGAAGGAGGTTAGGTGCCTATGTGGCGCTACAGCCTGGAGGGAAGGAACACAGGATCCTAAGGTTCACTACTGCAGCAGGACGGGAGGCAGAGCTGGTTGTCATTGACCACCTGGGGACTAATAACCTGGCTAGGGGCAGAGATAGTGCTGGGGGAGGCATTTAGGGAGCTGGGTTGGGATCTTACACAGGTAGCGCACTCTGTGGCTTTCTCTGAGGTATTGCCTGTCTACGACAGTGGGAAGGAGAAGGATCTCGGCACCAAGAGCTTAAGCTTATGGCTGAAGGAATGGTGAAGAAAGGAGGGGAGTTTGTTTTCGCTGAGGACTGTGAACCTATTTGGGAGGATAAGGGCCTATAAAGGGGTGATGGCCTGCATCCATCCAGGAGGGGAATCACAGTCCTCGGTGGACGGTTTAAATGTTATTTTGATGAACATTTAAACTTGCCGAGGAAGGGTTGGCTGGCCCAGTGGCGCTGAGGGCTGAGAGGCTGAACATCTTACCTCGTGCTATGCCAGCGACCCATGTTCAGGAATGAGCACGGGCCACCAGGGCTCAACAGGGGAGGAGAAAAATCAAGCGTCTGAGGAACTGCTCTCCTTTTCCGGGAAGGGGGGCCACCAGCAGTCGGTGTCGACTGGCCCCTAATGGTGGCTGGGAGACAGCACTGGCAGCTCTTAAAGGGGAGGAGAAGAGGCAGGCGCTTGCAGGAGCACGTGCATGATGTGTGCGCACTTCCTTACGTGTCAGTTGCACATCTCCCTCTCCCAGAGGGAGGAAAAGTGGAAAAAGTCATGGACATGGCACAATGACAGCCGATCCCCGCAGGCCCCGGTCCCGCGAATAGCAGTAACTTCCACAGCGGATCCATTCCGGTGGGTTGAGGGATCCCCGCTGCCCTGCCATGGGAAGCAAGATGGAGGGACAGTGGAAGGTAGGCCATGAGTGGGGGACGGGCCGGGGATCAGGCTTGAAGGTGTGCCACCCAGGAAAGAGAAATAAATTAACTGTTAAAAAAAAAAAAAAAAAAACTTCTCGAGGGGGGCTGGTGGAAAAGATCAGGAGGCAGAAACTGCCCCCCACGACAGGCTGAAGTTGAGAGCAGGGAGAACTCAAGAGGGGTGGAATCCCCCAGAGATGTAAATGCATACAGGAAGCGGGGGTGGAAGAAATGAAGGGGGATGGGCATGGGTACATTAAAAAGAGAGAGAGGAGAAAGGGAAAGCAAAAAGGAAAAACAGGGGTAACAGAGTGGTAAAACCAGGCAAGCCATGTATGCAAATGCTAGAAGTCTAGGAAATAAGATTCCAGACCTAGAGGCCACAATAGCAGAGGCCATCCTGGATATTGTGGCCATTACCAAGTCATGGTGCATCGAAAACCATGACTGGGACATGGCTATACCAGGCTGTGCTATGCTCAAGAAGTACAGGGTAGGAAGGAAGCGGGGGTGCTGCTTCATGTGAGAAAGGGCATTACAATGATGGAGATACAGGGAATACAGTGGGGCAGAGGTACTCCTGGCTCTTCCTAGAGATGGGGGATGGAGCCTCTATTCACACTGGTGTGATCTACAGATCTTCAGCACAGGAGGAGAAGTTAGGTAAGGTACTGATGGAAGCCACTGGCATGATGGCACAAAAGTAGAAGGTGCTGCTGGTGGGGGACTTCAATTTGCTGGATGTAGACTTGAACCTCCCAGCTGTGCCTTCGGCTAGAAGCAGGTAAATCTTGGACCCCTTGCAGGGGGTATTCCTCAGGCAGCTAGTCAGTGAATCCACTTGTGATGGGGCAACACTGGACATGGCACTCTCCAACAGGGACAGTGTTGCAGACGTCAAGGTGGGGGGGTGGCTCACCTCAGGACCAGTGAAGGACAGCTGCAGAATCAAGCCACACAAAGGCTTCATTAGTGACATTGCACAGGACCTAGAAGGCAGAATTTCACTGTTCGCTGATGACACAAAGCTCTGTAACAGAGTAGACACACCAGAGGGTGTAGACAGAATGAGAAGGGACCTGCAGAAACTTGAAGAATGGTCAGGGGTTTGGCAGTTGAAATTCAATGCAAGGAAGTGCAAGATAATGCATGTAGGGCACAAAAACCTGTCTTTAATATATCAGTTGGGGGTGAGGATATAGCATGCACCAAGCAGGAAAGGGATCTTGGAGTTATCATCTCTGATGACCTCAAGGCAGGGAAACAGTGTGACAAGGCAGCAGGTAAAGCAAATAGGATGCTGGGATGCATAGGCAGGGGCATCACCAGCAGGAAAAGGAGGTCATAATTCCACTATACAAGACACTAGTGAGGCGCACCTGGAGTACACTGTGCAGTTCTGGAGACCTTACCTAATTAAGGACATAGACAGGGTAGAGAAGGTTCAGAGGAGGGCAACAAAGATGGTGCATGGATTGCATCACAAGTCCTATGAGGACAGGTTGAAGGCACTGAACATGTACTCCCTGGAGGAGAGGAGAGAGGGGATATGATAGAGACATACAAGTATCTTACAGGAGGAACAGGGTGCAGGAATGCACTATTTTTAAGCAAAAGATGTTCCAGGACTAGAGGGCATGGGATGAAGTTGGAGGGAGGACGATTCAGAGGAAGCGTGAGGAAGAATTTCTTCACAGAACGGGTGGTGGACAAGTGGAACACCCTGCCAAAGGAAGTGGTGGGGGCTGAAACAATCACGGGATTTAAGAATGCATGGGATAGACATAAAGGAATTCTGGAGGTCAGGGGTAAGGGGCAACAGACTTCCTGGAAAACATAAACTGAACTTACAAACTTAAATGGGCAGACTGGGTGGGCCATAGGCCCTTATCTGTCGACACTGTCTATGTATCTATGTAAAGGCATGAGGATCCTGGACTTCAGGAGGACAGATTTTAAAAAGACAGGTGAGTGCCTATGGGATAACCCAGCGGGGAAGTGGGGGGGGGGGCAAACTGGATGGGGTCTAGGAACAGTGAGGGAAACTAAAAAGAGCCACAATGAAGACAACAAACCTTTGTGTCAAGCAAAGAAGCAAAAGAAAGAGAAAAAAGAGAATGCTATGTTTCTTGAAAGAGGTACAGAAAAGATCAAAGATAAGAAGGTAGCATTCAGAAGGTACAAGAAGACAGAGAGGGAGGAGGATAGGGAGGTGTATGAGGGAAGAGGAAAGCAGTAAGGAGCGCAAAGGCGCAAACTGAAGAGAGAACAGCCAAGACAGTAGCTACAGAGGGCAAGACATTTTTTAGGTATTCAAGTGAAAAAAGGAAAACCAAGGTTGGGATTGTAAGGTCAAGAAGGGAAAGAGGGAAGTGTGCAGAAGGGGAACAGGGAAAGGCAGACATCCTGAACAAATAATTTTGTTCAATGTTTATTTATTTATTGAAATGTTTCACCAGGAAGGCACACTGAACGACAAGTCGCTCGTCTCCCGGTGTGACCGGGGGGGAAGGGGTACAATAGGAATGAAACATTAAACATTCAAGTTACAAGATCAACATTAACATACAGTTCTAAAGCAGGTGTTACAAGCAGTGGTACAACAGTGTTGCGCATAATAGGTAGAAAGAGTGGACAATAATAAGTGCCAGGCTAATAAGTAAACAAGTGGTTATGTAAAAGTTAAGAAAAAAGGGGAAGGGGCCGGGAAGAGTCATGTTCCAGTGATACTCAAGTTACAAGATCAACATTAACATTCAGTTGCAAGGCAGGTGTTACAAACAGTGTTAAAACAGAGTTGTGCATAATATGAAGAAAAAGTGAATCAATAATGTGCCGGGTTAGTAAGTAACAAGTGCTTAAATGAAAGAAAAGGGTGAAAGGAGAGGGAGGGGTGAGGTGGAGGGATGTAGGGGGAAGGGAGTAGATGAGGGATACAAGCCCCTGGGGGGTAGGAGAGGGACCCATAGACAGCAGTTGGCATCCCTTACATTCTATGAGAGGTCAATGGAAGCCAGTAAGGGGGAGCAGTTTGGAGGAAGGGGAGGAGAGCTAGAAATTAGTTAGGTGACGGTAGAGGGGTAGGGTTTATCCAGGGCTTATAGGAGGGAATTAGGGAGTGACATGGCAGGAACAGCTAGGCGCAAGGTAATTTTTGAGGACAGAGCTGATGGAGTTGGCAGAGATGAGTGCTGGATCTTTGGGGGGTGGTGAATTACAAATTTCTGGGCAGCGGTGAAAGCAAGCGGATTGGCCGATTAAGGTGGATTTACAGGGGACTACCAGGGTTCAGGAGTCGGCTGATCTAAAGGAATGGGAGGATGGGGGGTTGTTATAAAGGAGGAGGTTAGGTAGAAAGGGAGCTTACCTAACCAATGCCTGGAGGTGAATTTAGCACAGTGGGAGAGTTGCCTATTTTTAAGAGAAGGGAAGGATAGGGCACGATAAATATCACAGTGGTGGGTGCGAGGGAGGGCACCCTAGGCAAAGTGGCAGAAGGAACTGAAGAGGGTGTCCAGTCTGGACAGGGAGAACTTAGGGGCAGCACCATAGACCACATCACAATAGTCAAAAATTGGAAGTATCATCTTCTGAACAAGTTCACACCTAGTCGTAGGGGGGATCCAACTACGGTTCCTGAAAAGGGCACCAAGCTTAGGGTGCAGTTTTTTCTGGATGGCATCAACATGTCCCGAGGAGTTTAGGTGTTGGTCCAACCAAACACCTAAGTACCTGAAGGAGGATGTGTCCTCGAGTAAAGTCCCATCAAGGGTGTGGAAAGTTGGTAGGGAGGGATGCCTAGAGAGTCTCTGCCTTGCGCCAAAAGTCATGGAGATTCCAGAGCTGAACCTTGTCAAAGGCTCGCTGTAAGCTGGTTGTAACCTCAGTAGGACAGAAGCCAGATGCATATAGTACTGTATCATCAGCATACATATGTATAGTGATGGGGGGGGAGCAAACAGAGGGAAGGTCGTTTAAGAAGATGGAGAATAGGAGGAACCCTAATACAGAGCCCTGGGGGACGCCAGTGCTAATTGGGAGGGGAGGGGAGGTGAAGTGGCATCCAAGATCTTAACTGACTGGGTTCTGCCAATAAGGTAGGCTTGAACCAGTTTGTTGCAGAGGAAGACAGGCCAGCTGCTGGGAGTGAGTCGAGGAGAAGGGAGTGAGAGACAATGCTGAAGGCCTTGGCAAGGCCAACAAAAATGGCAGCGGTAATTTGGCCATTGTCCATCTCGGTTAGAATGGAGTCTGTGAGCCGCAGGAGAGAGGTGGTGGTTGAGTGGTCTTTCCTGAAACCAGATGGAAAGGGGTGAAAAAGGAGGTGTCAGATAGAAAAGAGATGAGTTGGGAGAGGACAATGTGTTGCTGAAGCTTGGCAAGGGTAGGGAGGTGAGAAATGGAATGATAGTTGCCAGGGGATGAGGGGTCTCCCCCTTTGGGTAGAGGGAGGACCACTGCATGTTTCCATGAAGACAGGACTGAGGCAGTAGAGAATGAGAAAATTAGGATTAATGAGAGGGGGTAGGCAATGCCCGGAACAAAGAGGGAGAGGAGTTTTGTGTCAAGGCCATCGTGGAGGCACCTTAGAGGGGTTGATGGTGAGTAGGGCACTTACAGCATCGTTTGAGGTAACAGAAGTGAAAGAGAAGGGGAGGTGGGAGGGTGGTGGAAGGGGCACACCAGTAGAGGGTAGGAAGGGATGGATTTCAGTAGCTCAGTGGCACAGGAGGTATAGTAGGAGTTAAATACTGCTGCTATGGCTGTTGGGTCAGACACTAGTGAGCTATTTACTTGGCACCGGGGTGGCAGGGATGACGGGGTAAATAGGCATTGACCACCTTCCAGAACTTAGAAGGGGAATTTATGTTGATGATGAAGGCAGATTTGAAATATTCAGACTTGGCTAACTTTGTAGCCCTGGTGCAAGCATTTCGGAGCATGCTGTAGTTTGCAAGGTCACTAGGACGTTGGGTGGCTTTATGATGCTTCCAAGCCCAGTCTCTAGCCCTGATGATCAAAGTGGTGGGGAGGGGTCACAAAAATGTAACTGGAGCATTTGAAACAGGGAAGTGGACTCTAGCCCTCTTTCAAAGGAGAGAGTCCTAAAGGGACTCACAAATCTGAAAGTGGACAAAGCAATGGGCTGGGGCCAGATGGGATCCACCCAAGAGTACTGAGGGAGCTCACAGAGGCAGTGGCTGCCACTCTGATGGCCCTGTTTAACAGCTCATCAGAAACAGCAGTGGTCCCGGAGGACTAGAGGAGGGCAGATGTAGTCCCACTTCTCTAAAGTGGTAACAGAGAGGAGGCTGGCAATTATATGCCAGTCTGCCTCACTTCAGTGGTGGGAATGTAAATGGAATCACTGCAGAAAGAAAGGATGGTGGAATATCTTGAATCCAATGGGTTACAAGACCTGAGGCAGCATGGATTCATGGGAGAGAGGTCATGTCTGACAAGAGTTCTCTGACTGGGTGACCAAGGAACTACACAAGGGTGGAGTGGTGGAGACAGCCTACCTAGATTTTAATAAAGCATTCAACACTGTTCCACATAGGAGACTAGTAAATAAGCTGGATTGCTTATGAGTGAGTCCACAGGTAGTAAACTGGGTAAGAAATTGGTTAAGGATAGGCGGCAAAGGGAGGTGGAAAACAGAGTTCACTCAGAGGAAGGGACAGTGACCAGCAGGGTGCGTCAGGGATCAGTGCTGAGACCAGTCATCTTTTATCTCTTTAAAAGTGATACTGATACAGGTTAGGAAACACCCTAGACCTCATGATGGCAAATGGGGAGTTTGTGAGGGAGCTGCGGGTGGAAGAACCACTGGCAGGGAGCGACCACCACTCAGTGTGGTTCACACTGAAAATGTGTAAGGAGGGAGTAGAAACAGGTACAAGAGTGTTGGACTTCAGGAAGGCCAACTTTAGAAAGATGGAGGAGGTAGATAAAGGGTATCCAGCCAGAATACAAACTAATATGGACACTAACCAGAGGTGGGAGGTCATAAAACTGGGGATTGAGGAGCAAACCAAAACCTGCATCAGGTTCCAGAGTAAGAGAGCAAAGGCCAAGAAACCCAGCTGGTTGAGCAAGGGAGTCATGGAAAAAGTAAGAAATAAAACAGCACCTTTAGGAGGTTCAAAAAACAGGGAGCGGGGAGGACAGAGAGGATTACATGAAGAAATCAAAGGAGGTGACGAAGGCAGTAAGGGCAGCCAAGGCGTCTAAGGCACTGAGACTGGCGTAAGACATAAAGAAGGGGGAGAAGGAATTCTTCAGGTACATCAGAGAGAAAAGGAGTTGTAGGGACAAAATAGTAAGGTTTAAGAGGGATTGGGGGGGGGAGGGTGTGCACAGGGGCAGAGCAGGCAGAAGCGCTTAATGAATACTTCTGCTTGGTGTTTACTAAGGAGAAAGGAGGGGCACTACCAAGGTGGGTGGGAGGTCAGGCTCAGTGGGGGAGGAGGTGACAGATGGGAGAATCACAGAGGGCAGAATACTGGAGGGCCTGAGGGCACTGAGAGTGGACAAGGCACCAGGACCAGATGGCATTCACCCCGGGGTACTGAGTGAGCTGGCATAAATCCTGGAGGACCCTTGGCAGACTTGTTCAATGCCTCCCTGGTCTCAGGAAGTGTATCTCAGGACTGGAGGATGGCTCACAGAGTACCCCTCCATAAGAGCTGTCCCAAAGACGAACCAGGAAACTACAGGCTGGTGAGCCTCACTTCCATCATGGGAAAACTGATGGAGACAATCCTGAAGGAGAGGCTGGTGTCCCTTCTGGAGACCAATGGGCTGCAGGACGTTAGGCAGCATGGGTTTGTCACGGGCAGATCCTGCCAGACCAACCTGGTGGATTACTATGACTGGGTAACTAGACAGTTGGACAAGGGCCATGCAGTGCCTGTCCTGTTTCTAGACTTCAGTAAGGCATTCGACTCGGTGCCGCATGGAAGGCTGGGTAGTAAGCTGGCAGGTACAGGTGCAGGGGCAAAAATGGTGAGATGGGTAGTAAAGTGGTTACAGGGAAGGCAGCAGAAGAAGGTGGTGGTGGTGGTGGTGGTGGGAAAAGAGCTCTCATCTCCAAGGGCACTGACAAGTGAAGTACCGCAGGGCTCAGTGCTAGGACCGGTGTTGTTTGGGTTGTTCATATCAGACATCTTAGTGGGCATCAAGAGCAAGATCAGTTTGTTTGCAGATGACACCAAGATGGGAGCAGCAGTGGATGACCTAGTAGGGTGGCATGGGTTGCAGGATGATCTATCAAAACTGGAGACCTGGTCGGACACCTGGCAGTTGGGGTTCAATGCTAAAAAGTACAAGGTGCTACATTTCAGGGCAAAAAACAAGAAGGAGCTACTAGCTGGGGGGTGGTCAGCTAACCATGACAGAGGAGGAGAAGGATCTGGGGGTGATTATAACAGGCTTAATGAACAACTCAGCACAATGCAGGAAGGCAGCTACAAAGACCAACAAAATGCTGTGTTGTACTGCCAGGGGTATATCTTCAAGGAGAGGGGAGGTGATCCTGCTGTTGTATAGGTCACTGGTTAGGCCACATCTGGAGTACTGTGTGCAGTACTGGTGCCCATACCCGAAGAGGGACATTAAGTTACTGGAGGGGGTGCAGGGCAACAAAGATGATCCAGGGACTAGGGAACATACCCTACGTGAGCAGGCTGAGGGAGTTGAACACGTACTCACTGGACATGAGGTGGGATATGATTGAAACCTTTAAGTGCATGAAGGGAATAAACAAGACAGACAGGGAGGAACTATTCAAGTTAAGGGGGGGTTGGGACACTCGTGGTCATGATCTCAGATTGGAGGGGGGAAGGCTCAGGAGGGAAATCAGAAGACACTTTTTTATGGAGAGAGTAGTGTCTGGGTGGAACGCGTTGCCTGTGAAAGTGGTATCCTGTAGAAGAAAAAATTACTCACCTTAGTAATGTTGTTTCTTCTAATGGAGTCTTGCTGTATTCTGACAACAGCAGTGAGTCCCAACCTTCGAACTGCCCCGGAGATGAAAGAGTTAACTTTCCAAGCCAGGCATGGAACGCTGAGCTCGAGCTCGGTTGAGACTCTGTCTGTTGCTGTTTAAACTCAAACCGTCAGATCTTTATGAGCTAAACTCACTAAGGGCCTGTGTGGAAGCTGTAAACCTACACTAGCCAACTGGCTACTAAACATAAAAACAGATTTTTTGGTCCCAAAACAAAGACTCAAGTCAGGAGACCCAAAAAATGAAAAACACAACACCCACTCACCCAAGAAAAAAGGGTGAAAACAACAACGTGCAGCGCCTACTGAGTGCAAACACTGCCACTGCCCACCCACATCCCAAAAGCAGAGGTTCTGAGAGGGGAAGGCGGGGGGGGGGAGGTCAGAATACAGCAAGACTCCATTAGAAGAAACAACATTACTAAGGTAATTTTTTCTTCAAACAACATGAAGTCTTGCTCTATTCTGACAATAGCGAACTCAAACAGTACCTCCATGAGGAGGGACAGAACCTACTTAGAAATAGGCTCTGAAGCATAGCTGTGCCAAACCGAGCATCACTCCTAGCCTGGATATCCAGGAGTAATGCTTGGTAAAGTGTGAACTGATTTCAGGTAGCTGCTTGACATATCTCTAGAATAGGATATCCCTGGCAGCAGCCAGGAAGCAGCTGTACCTCTGGTAGAGTGAGCCTCAGGCTTGAGGGAGGAACCTTACCCAGTTTTCATAACAAAATTGGATACAAGAGACAATCCACCCGGCAATGGATCTTTTAGTGGCAGGTTTCCCTTTACCAACCTCACCATAAGTGAGGAACAGTTGGAGGGAGTCAAACCTGTGACCCTTGGTACGTTCTATGTAGTAGCTAAGGGCTCTTTTCACATCTAAACCGTGCAGCCTCCTCTCACCAGAGGAGGAATGGTCAGTGAAGTACACAGGAAGAGACATAGATTGGTTAAGGTGGAAATCAGAAACCACCTTAGGCAAAAACTTCTTGTTAGTCCTGAGGACCGCCTTATCTCTATGGAAGGAGATAAAATCAGGCTCCACTGACAAGGCTTGTAACTCACTTATGCGTCTGGCAGAAGTGATGGCTACCAGAAACACAGTTTTCCAAGTCAAGTACTTAAGCTCTGCTGAAGACAAAGGCTCAAAATGGGGTTGCATAAGCTGAGCAATGCAAACATTAAGGTCCCAAGCAGAGGCAGAGTCCCTGAATGGAGGGTTGGTATGAAGCAATCCCTTAAAAAACTTGGAGAATACAGGGTGAGCTGAAAGAGAAGAGGGCTTACCTGCTGAAATGAAAGCAGAAACAGCTGCCAGATGCACCTTTAGTGTAGCTGGTCTAAGCCCCAAGCTATTCAAATGGACCATATAATCAAGGACTGTGGGCAGATCAGCAGACTTTGGGGAAATATGCCTTCCAGAGCACCATATGGAAAATCTTTTCCACTTGGAATTATAAGTAGTCCTGGTGGAAGGTTTCCTAGAAGCCTTCAGAATATCCATTACACCTTGGGAAAGGTGTAAATCAGCAAACTCTAACTCTTCAAGAGCCAGGCCTTGAGATTGAGAGATTTGAGATTAGGGTACCAAACCCTCCCCTGAGCACAGGTTAACAGGTTGTAATTCCTTGGAAGAGACAGGGGAAGATGGACTGCTAAGGACAACAGGAGTGGATACCAGGACTGTCTGGCCCAGTCTGGAGTAATCAGGATCACCCTGCAGGGTTGAGATCTGATTTTGACTAGCACTTTGAACAGGAGATGAAGGGGGGAAAAGCATACAGGAACTTCCCTTCCCAACTGAGAACTAAGGCATCCAGGGGGACTGAGCCCAACACTGGGGGCCTGCAGCAAAAAAGGGGAAGTTGGTGATTGTCTGGGGCTGCAAAAAGATCTATCTGTGGGGTGCCCCATCTGAAGAATATCACCTCCAAGACCAGGGGATCCAGTGACCACTTGTGATGGCCCTGAGATATCCTGCTGAGAGCATCTGCCAGGACACTGTCCTTGCCTGGGAGGTGTACTGCTGTGAGGGAGGTGTTCAGGGAATAAGCCAGAGACCACAACTTCATTGCTTCTGTGCACAAGGCCGTAGACCGAGTGCCTCCTTGCTTGTTGGTGTACCACATTGTGGTGGTATTGTCTGTTCTGAACTGGATAACTTTGTTCTGAACAGATTTGGAAAAAGCTTGAAGTGCTAGAAATACTGCTCTGAGTTCCAATAGATTGATGTGAAGCAGAGATTCCTGAGGGGACCACAACCCCTGGGTAGTCAGGTCGCCCAAGTGAGCCCCCCACCCCAAGAGGGAGGCATCTGTAGTAAGGATTAAAGAGTGGGACTGAGTGACAAAGTGAACTCCCTGCCTTAGATTGTTCTGATCCTGCCACCACTGTAAGGCCTGGATCAGGTTGATCACTGGGATCAATTTGGTCAGAGGGTCCTTCTTTTGAGACCAAAAGGCTCTCAAATGGAATTGAATGTCTCTCATCTGAAATCGTGCTCCCTGCACCACTGCTGTGGAAGCAGCCATGTGCCCCAGGAGCTGTAGAAAATGCCTTGCTGGTCGAGACACCTGCAGGGTGAATGAGGAGGCCAGTGAGATAAGGGTCCTTGCCCTGTCCAGGGGAAGGAAAGCTCTGGCCTTTTCTGTATCTAGCTCTGCGCCTATGAAGGTTTGGAGCTGAACAGGCTCTAGAACTGACTTTGAAAGATTCAGAAGGAAACCCAAGGAGGTGAGCAGTTGCTGAGTTACCTGTAGGTGTAACTTGACTTGGTCTGGAGACTGGCCTACTATGAGCCAGTCATCCAGGTATGGGAAAATGGCAATCCTTTGCCTTCTTAGAGAAGCAACTACTACTGCCAGGCATTCTGTGAACACCCTTGGAGCAGAGGTTAGGCCGAAGGGCATTGCTGTGAACTGGTAATGGCCTGAGGGCAGCTCGAACCTGAGGTACTTTCGATGGGAGCTTCTGATGAGAATATGGAAGTAGGCATCCTTGAAGTCCAGGGACACTAGCCAGTCCCCTGGCCCTAGAGAGGGTAGAATAATTCCCAGAGTCACCATTTTGAATTTTGGTTTTAAAAGGTGCTTGTTTAAGTATCTGAGATCCAGGATGGGCCGCCATTCTCCTGCCTTTTTGGGGTAAGGAAGTACCTGGAGTACAGTCCTTTGCCCTGGTGTAGGGGTGGAACCCTTTCCACAGCACTGAGAGCCAGGAGGGAAGAGACTTCTGCCTTTAGGGCAAGTGCCTCTGAGGGATTTGCTGGTGGAAAGGATCTGGTTCTCAGCTTTGGAAATTTTTTGAAGCTGAGAACCAGTCCCTGGCTTATTACTTCCAGGACCCACTTGTCTGATGTTAGAGACTCCCAGTCCTGGACAAAGTAAGCCAGCCTGCCCCCTACAGGTAGTGGACAATCGGCCCTGGCCAACTCATCAGGGTGCCTGTTTGGCAGGGGGTTTTGGCTGAGGGGCAGAAGCAGGTCTGCTTGTACCCCTTCTGCCTCTCCCTCTGAAGAACCCCCTCTGAGCATAGGCAGAAGAGAAGGCCTGGGCTTGGTAGAAAGGCCTATGAAAAGGCCTGCCCCTGCCCGGGTGCTGCCTCTGAGGAGTGGCCTGCCTTTCCTTGGCCTGTGCACTCCTATAGGTGGTCCTATATTCGTCCATTTTCTTCATGTAATTCTCTGTCTGCTCCCCAAACAGAGAATTACCCACAACAGGAAAATCCATGGCCTTAGTCTGCGTATCCTGTGACAGGCTAGTACATCTGAGCCAAGCCATTCTACGAACTGCCACAGATGTAGCCATGACTCTAGATGAAACATCATTGGAGTCCACTGCAGCATAAAATTGCACCTTGGATGCCTCAATACCATCAGCAGCCACCTGCTCCAGCTCCTTGGCAAGCTGGCCAGGGACCTGTTTTGCTAAGGCCATGACAGTGTCCCATCTGGATTTCTGATACCTAGCAGTATAGGCCATATAGTTGGCCTGTCTGAGTCCCAAGGATGCTGCCATTTACTGTTTCTTTGCCATGGCATCAATCCTCCTGGAGTCCTTGTCTGGGGGGTGTGAAGCCAAGGGAATATTTGCCTTATCACAGGCTGCAGCCTGCACTAACCCAACATGGCTGCATTGTTGTGTAAGGAACTCAGTATCTGAGCCTGACAATGTATACCTCTTGTCCATTTTTTTATCCACAGGAGGTATAGTGTTAGGAGTCTTTAAAATCTTAAATGTCTGTTTCCCAAAAGATTTGTGTAAGGGAATAGACAGCCTCCTAGACTCTGGGATATCCATCATTTCCACATAGTCAGGCTCCTCCTGGTCATCCACAGCTTCTTCCATAGGAAGCTGGAGGGTTTCAGCCACTTTTTTATAAAACATGAAATGGGAGGGGGACTCAGAAAGCCTAAGAGGAGACACTCCTGAAGGTCTGTCTGGGGAGATGTCCGGGTCAATGGGCACATCCAGACTTTCAAAACCACATTCACTTTCCTCATACTCCTCTTCCTCCTCCTCTGGTTCATAATATTCCTCTAAATCATAATCTTGAACGGTGGAACCCGGACAGGAGCTCCGAGTGCCTCCCTGATGGTGCGGTTTGGTTGGGACTGAGAAAGCAACTGCACAATTTTTATCGCTTGGCTATTTCTTCAGCGGTTGGAGAAGAAAGTTTTGATCCACACCAGCTGATTTTCCTTTCTTGTTCTCTTAGCGGAACCGACTCCTCAGAATCGGCTCTCCTTTTGCCCGAAGAAGTCTCGCCCTGTTCAGAGGGCACTCCTTCTGGTTCAGTTTGAACCAAACCGGGCTGGCCATCCGTTCGGCGGACTTTTTGGCCTCCCTTTCCCTGAGCCTACCAACTCTCTTTTCTAGGGTAGCTGCAGGAAAATTTTTACAAATCTGGCAGTCTGCATTGAGGTGGTCAAACCCCAGACAATAAACACAGGTGGTGTGGGGGTCAGCCTTAGCAAAGACTTCCCCACACACACACTACAGTATTGAAACCCAGTGGGCCCGGTTTTTCTTTTGGGTTTCTCAGACATTGTGCCAGTCCTAACCAAACTTACCCTTTTAATGGCAATCCGCCAGGCAAGACCCTCTTATCAGTTCCTGACCGTGTCACGGGTCGTGGAAAAAAACGTAATAAAATCCATTTTTTTTAGAACCGATAAGAACCGGTAACCACACACTAAAAGTACAAATAAAGATTTTTAAACAGCTTGATCGGTTCAAACCGAACCGATGAACCATTTACAAGTTCCACACAGAATAGAAAGTAATAATAGTAGTAATAGTGGTTTGGCAGTTGAAATTCAATGCAAGGAAGTGCAAGATAATGCATATGGGGCACAAAAACCCTGGCACAATATATCAGTTGGGGGGTGAGGATATAGCATGCACCAAGCAGGAAAGGGATCTTGGAGTTATCATCTCTGATGACCTCAAGGCAGGGAAACAGTGTGACAAGGCAGCAGGTAAAGCAAATAGGATGCTGGGATGCATAGGCAGGGGCATCACCAGCAGGAAAAAGGAGGTCACAATTCCACTATACAAGACACTAGTGAGGCCGCACCTGGAGTACACTGTGCAATTCTGGAGACCTTACCTACGTAGGACATAGACAGGGTAGAGAAGGTTCAGAGGAGGGCAACAAAGATGGTGCATGGATTGCATCACAGGTCCTATGAGGACAGGTTGAAGGCACTGAACATGTACTCCCTGGAGGAGAGGAGGAGAGAGGGATATGATAGAGACATACAAGTATCTTACAGGGAGGAACAGGGTGCAGGAATGCACTATTTTAAGCGAAAAGATGTTCCAGGACTAGAGGCATGGGATGAAGTTGGAGGAGGGCGACTCAGAGGAAGCGTGAGGAAGAATTTCTTCACAGAGCGGGTGGTGGACAAGTGGAACACCCTGCCAGAGGAAGTGGTGGGGGCTGAAACAATCACGGGATTTAAGAATGCATGGGATAGACATAAAGGAATTCTGGAGGTCAGGGGTAAGGGGCAACAGACTTCCTGGAAAACATAAACTGAACTTACAAACTTAAATGGGCAGACTGGGTGGGCCATAGGCCCTTATCTGCCGACACTGTCTATGTATGTATCTATGTATCTATGTAATATAAACCTATCTAGTACTCACAAATACCACAGACAGAGACTGAACCGACAGGTTACAGTTTAAATTTGGTCGAAAACTGAGAAAAGTGGTACTTTAACCAACAAATTGAACCGAGCAGAAGGAGAAATCTCCGGAGTGACTGTTCAGTGAGGCGGAGTAAAGAATCTGACGGTTTGAGTTTAAACAGCAACAGACAGAGTCTCAACCGAGCTCGAGCTCAGCGTTCCATGCCTGGCATGGAAAGTTAACTCTTTCATCTCCGGGGCAGTTCGAAGGTTGGGACTCACTGCTATTGTCAGAATATAGCAAGACTTCATGTTGTTTGAATGGTGGACTGCTTCAAAAGGGGATGGGATAGGGTAAAAGGGAGGGTCAGGGAAGTGGAGGGAGGGGCAGCTGCAGTATAAGGGTTGCTAGCTGCACACTCGAAAAGACTTGATAAACCATGAGGACTACATGACAGCAGACAGCATGGCTTCATATGGGGCAGACCCTGCCAAACCAACCTGGTGGAGTTCTATGACTGGGTAACTAGGCAACTGGACAGGGGCCATGCAATGGATGTCCTGTATCTGGACTTCAGTAAGGCATTCGACTCTGTGCCGCATGGAAGGCTGGAAAGTAAGTTAGTAGGCACAGGGGCAGGTGCAAAGCTGGTGAGATGGGTAGGGAACTGGCTTCAGGAAAGGCAACAGAGGTGGTGGTGGTGGGTGGGGAGCTTCACATCAAGGGTAGTGAAGAGCGTTTCACAGGGCTCGGTGTTGGGACCAGTGTTGTTTGGGATATTCACTGCAGACATATCATTGGACATCAAGAGCAAGATCTGTCTGTTTGCTGATAATACCAAGGTAGGAGCGGTCAAGGATGACCTAGGGGGATGGCAGGGGTTGCAGGATGATCTGGCAAAGCTTGAAACCTGGTCAGACACCTGGCAACTGGGGTTTAATGCCAAAAAGTGCAAGGTGTTGCATTCTGGGATGAAGAACCCAAGGAGGAGTTGCCAGCTGGGGGGAGTGCAGCTAGCCCAGACAGAGGAGGAGAAGGATCTGGGGGTGCTCATTACAGGGTCAATGAACAACTCAGCACAATGTAGGAAGGCAGCTACAAAGGCCAACAAAATGCTGGGTTATATTGCAAGGGGTATATCCTCGAGGAGAGAGGAGGTGATTCAACCACTGTACAAGTCATTAGTTAGACCGCACCTGGAGTACTGCATGCAGTACTGGTGCCTGTATCTGAAGAGGGACATTAAGTTACTGCAGGGGGTGCAGCGCAGGGCGACAAAGATGATCAAGGGGCTGGGGGACTTATCATACGAGAGGAGGCTGAGGGAGTTGAACATGTACTCACTGGAGGAGAGGAGGGATGGGGGGACATGATTGAAACCTTTACATGAAAGGAATAAACAAGACAGGTACAGAAGGGCTGTTCAAAGTAAGGGAGGGGAGGGACACCAGGGACCATGATATGAGACTGGAGGGAGGAAGGTTCAGTAGGGAGATGAGGAGACACTTTTTTACAGAGAGAGTGGTGGCTAGGTGGAATGCGTTACCTGCAGAAGTGGTATCCAGTAGAACAGTGGACTGCTTCAAAAGGGGATGGGACAGGACAAGGGGGAGGGTCAATGAAGGGGAAGGGTGGAAGGAAGGGGCAGCTGCAGAATAAGGGGTGCTAGCTGCACATTCAAGCAGACTTGATAGACCTCTAGGTCTTTATCTGCTGGCAAATTTCATACGTTCGTATAAGGCCTTTATCTGCTGACAAATTCGTACGTTTGCATGTTCATATGCAGAGCAGCTGGAAGGGAAGGTCTGACTCTTTGTGGATGACACCAAACTCTGCAACAAGGTGGACACGGTGGGTGGGGGAAGATGAGCAACAACTTGATAAAACTCAAGGAGCGGTCCATTATATGGCAGATGGGTTTCAATGTGAATAAGTGCAAAATAATTCACTTGGGGCATAGAAACCAGGGGCGGAGTACAAAATGGTTTCTGTGCCCTAAGTGAAGAAAGGAAGAACCTGGCATAGCCAGAAGAAAACCATCAGAAACTTAGTGACCTGCCTCTCCTGCAACTGGGATGTACCGTGTAAAGACTAGTAAGCTTGATCCAATCTAGTGCACAGCTCCTCTCCACAGACAGGGCTGCTGTCAAGTGGAGTTAGATGTAGATAGTGTCCGGAGTGCACAGGTTGCATTTAGCAACTCACAGGGATATACAGAACAGAATGGGATATACCCTGAGCAGGGAAAAGGAATAAAAGAAAAGAAAAGGAGGGAGCTACCTCAATTTTTTTTTTTTTTTGGTGGGGGTTATTCGGCTTTGAAGAGAACCTTTACCCCACATTTTTGTAAGTTTTTTTTTCTTTCTTTTTTTTTGGTAGGAACACAACAATGGGTCTCAACCCATTTTTCTTTAAGCAAGCTACCCAACACAGAAGAAAGCAACTGGGGAGAGACCTGTGGCACTAGAAAGTGCTAGCCAGCAAAACAGGTTGAGCAGTCCATAGGCCCTGCTAGAGCAGGGGATGGTATGCAGGTGTGGTAAATCAACAGTGAAAGATGTTCTGGAAGATCAAGTACGTAACTTTCATATCTTCCACTGATTCCCACTTACGGATTATAGTACCAAGCTTTCCCTTTTTTCCTGTGGGAGGAGCTAGCTCACCATGAGGGCATAGAGATACCCCCAAGCCCTCTGTGTGGGGGAGAACACCTGAAGGCAGAGGCACCTTACAGCTCTGGGGAGACCCGACAGTGGTCAATGACAGGCTGGGGCTCCTATGGCACAGGTGCAGAAGGGTTCCCAAACAGTTCAAGACTGACCCTTGGAGTAAAGTAGTGAGTCCCCTAGAAGTGCAAGTTAAGCATCTTATGCCAAGCCACATGTGCCAGTCAGGACAAAGGAAGCCATGCCATCTGTTTGATGCAGACTGCTGTTCCTACCAGTCTGGAAGCCACTTTGTTGGCACTGTAAGATGCCTTGACTGGTGTAGTGCTACCTCTAGACTCTGAGTACAAAGGTCAATGGCCTGCCTGACTGTCTAGCACTGTGGCAGTGCAGCGAGGAGAGGGTTCAGTTGCAACCACAGACAACAGTTATTATGTTGCCATATATGCCTGGTGAGCAGAGATGTACATGGGGGTGCATGCTGATGTAAATGCCCTCCTCCCAAGAGCATACATGTGAGGTGAATCTGAATCTGGAGGTCCATCACAAGTGAGGCGCCATAGTCCTGACAGTGTCTGCAGTACCTAAAGCCCCAAACAGGGGTGAAGAACCTCATCTGCAGACCATGTGGGTGCATGACACCACATGAGGAGGTCCCTTGCGATGGCTGAGTTGAAGACAGGACACCTCCACACTACCCCAGATGCCTGTTGCAGGGCTCCAGGCCATGAAAGAATGACCACAGTGTTGACACTGGGAACCCCCCAGAAGTCCCAACAGCAGGGCTGCTGAATCATGGCTTGTAAAAGTCTGTAGCTTAAGCACCTGAAGTATCTCCACCAAAAATCACTGGTACAAGGTATACACAGCAGCAGAAGAAAGGTGACAAGGTTATACATTTTCCTTGGACTCAGAGATTGATGGAGATGAGACACCGCCTCCAGCTATGGTCAGTGCCAGGCAGAAGGGCCAGTACTGGGCCCTGTCAGACCCCTTATGCCAGTTCTTTAAGGCACTGACAAATGCCTGGTGCTGCTACCATGTTAATGGCCCCTCGAGGCCTATGAATAAAGGGATCTTTTCCAGGAAGCAGTGAGGACCTTGTAAGGAGGGTAGAAACTCCTAGTCCCAAGGACCATGTCTTGGGCAGTAGAACTGCTTAGTGGGCCTTACCCAAGGGGAGGTCCTAGCAGAATTGCCTGAATGGTGTCCTACTACATCCAAGGAATGACCTGATTGGTGCCCATGGGAGGAAACAACAGATGAGGAGGCTGGTGACATACAGGTCCCTCAGGGCAACCCCAGTGATGTCCGATGGCTCAGAAGAGAATTCTGTCTCCAGTTCATCATCTAACCTCATGTCGGCACCTCCTCCGGCACTATGTTCAGGATCAGCAACGCCTTCAGAGAAAGGCCTCTCCCCATCGCTGCAGTGTACATGTTCCTAGATCCCTCACTCACTTCATTGTCATTCACAGTGCCATCACACTTCTTGGTGCCACGGGGGACACCAGACTCTTGGACATCCTCAGAGACAACATCGTCATCAACATCTCACTATGAGCCAGGTCCAGATCAGCATCACTGCCACTGTGCCTCCGTCACCATGTCTGGAGCCATCACCCTCCTAGGTGTCACTAGCTTCTGAACCAGCAACATAAATGGCAACAGCCTTGGTGCCAGTCCCTCCTCTGAAACCATGAACAATGTCAGGGGGGGCCCAGGGTCGTCCTCAGTGCTACACACCAATTTATCACTGCGAAATGGAGACAACAGCATGAGCAGCACCAGAGGGCAATGTCCGGGTGTCCACTGGTATAGATTGAGCGTACAGTTGTGGTCTCACCACTGGGGACATCTGCTGCTCCAGACAAGCAGACTGTGGACTGTTCACAGTCAACTGCCTGGAAGGAGTCGACTCTCCACCCGACCCCAAATATCTTAACACTACTGCGAGGCCATGTGCATATGGTTGCTGGGTCTCCCAGAGCATTTTGAAGGTAAGGACCCAATCAGACACACTATTCTTCTTTTCTCTGAGATTTTGCTACTTGATGACCCAGCCCAGACTGTACAAGGATACCATATTCCCCCCGGCAACACTGGGAAGCAGACTCAGGTCTGAAGTCTTAATTGCTGGAGATGTTCAGATCTGTGGAGGGAGAGTGGCTGCTTTTGGCAGTAAAAAGAACCAGCAAGCTGTTACTGTCCACCAGGGAGACTTTGCACATATTCCCGGATCTGAGTTTCGCCAAGCAGCAAAGGTGGAAATCATTTGATAGAGAGGACTGGTCTTTGGGAACTGAGAGGAATACACTCCTTACAGCTCTCCACTGAGCTAAGGGTATCTTATTCAAAGAAATCATACTTGTTTGGAGCCATGAGGGGGACAGTTTAACATGAACACTGACATGTTAACACTACAATTAGACAAACAAAATTATCTGGCATACTAACAGTAAACAACCATGGAAGCACATGCACAGGGCCACTTCTGCAGTCACTCTAATATGTTGTCTGCTTGCCTCCCTCAAAATTACATGATGCCCAATCTTGTTTCTTATATCAGATCTCCATCGATCAGCCATGACTTGTGGATGCTACTCCTGATTCCTGAATCAATGACTCTCCAAAATGAAATTCTCCATCCTCTGATGGAAAAGGAAAACTGGAGCTAAGTCTGTGTTGAAAATTTGCTCTAAGTGTGGAAAGCTCTGAGTGGGCTAAAGAGAATGCTTTGCTTTGTTCACTACCTTTCCATTTCTTCTTATTATTTTGTACATTATTTTACATTTATTAATAAAATAATGTTTCATTAATCAGACTAACTTTAAAATAATCACCAAGGTATCCTACACTCGTCAAGAGCATGACCTCTGTCATCCTTACGGTGTCAGAACCTTTCAGCTTCAGCTTGTGGTCCTCTCACTGAGAAAATGCAAGGGGCCACACTCAAGAAAAGTATAGAGCTACTGCAGCATCACTATTTACTTCTGTTACATACGAACATACAAAGAAGCCAGCAGAAGAAGGCCATTTGGTCTATTAATTGCATTTGGTTTTTATTACTTATTATGAATTAGAATTTGGTTGTACAATAGCATTGCATACCGGCACATGAAAAAACACCTAGCTGACACTCTTGTCCCACTGCCACCATGGGGGTGCATAGTGTGGGTCAGAACCCTGTATGTACAATAGGACCTGGTTTGTTAGGGTTTTATGGGCAGACTGGATGGGCCAATGGTCTTTTTCCACCATCACCCTCTGTATTTCAATATGCTGATATCAATACTGCTAATCTGACACCCTGCCCCAGTAGTCACCAAGAACTTTGGTGCAGGGGTTGGTTGCAGACAACAATGAACACTGCACAAAGGGAAAACTAGAACCACGTTTTTGACTATAAATCAAAACCAACACATACAGTACAAATATATGCATATAGAATACACCGTAAGTGGAACTGCATTGAAAACTACCTTTATATCGGAGTTAAGACTTAAACTAGGAGTACATCCTTTCCCTTATACTTGTGATACATCATGGGGGGTATCCTGACAACATAGCCAATACAGTGTAGAAGACCCCAATAGCTATGACCTTGCTGCACCAAACTGTATGGGTCTGACTCACCAGAGATGGCCATTACAATTCTTGCATCAGCTTTTCAAAGCTGTTATAGTCCCAGTCAAATTAGCAGTTACAGGGCTATTTGTAATGCTGTATGGTCATAAAGGCAAGGGCATTATCTATTACACTGCACTTTTAAAAACTTATTTTTTCTCCACAACAAACCCACCCTGAATAGACAGTCTGCTAATATTTTACATCTTAAACCCAGTGCTAAGTTATATGCTGTAGAAACAGAATCTGTAGGCAGAAATGGACCTCATGGCACACCCAGTCTGTCCAGATGGTTTCTTCGTAGTTTGTCTCTGCAGATCCTACCTGGCCTATATAAGTCTAATATACTGAAAGAAATTACCTATGTGTAACTTTTTTTAAACCACACAAACAGATGTCACGAAATATGTAGGAATATCAGCGATGCAGCATCAATGAACTACTGGGATGAAAAGACAGTCCGATCGATTTTAAAGTCCCATAAAGTCTTTCGTAACGTGGCAATTATTTCTAGTCAGAATACAGTAACTGATTGGATCAAATGGAACAGTTGACCTCAAAACTGACGTGCATTAATTCCTAAGACCTACCCTGCTGCGTAATACCCATAACGGCCACATAAAAATATAGCATTTTGTATTTCCCACCCACCCGATTGGCACCATTGCTGCCGTCAATTTTATTACTTGCAAAAGGGATCATTTCTCCACAAGCACCTGATGTCTGCCCTAACAGTACCAGCCCATTTAATATCTGTGGTTTTACAATAAACGCATCTGTTAATTTTAAGTATTACAGCTCGCCGCAGAAGTGTGTCGCTAAACAGTAGCATGTGTCACATTACCGGGTCATCTACCAAACGATCCTGAATTGCACGGGTTTTCAAAAGTGTGTATTAAAAGTAAGAAAACAAGAGAAAAAGCTGTTGTTTTTTAAATGTTATTCAAATAATTCTATTGCCGGTAACCAAAACCATAACGGAGACAAACCACAGTTACTAAAGTGAAACGAGTCTGACTGACTTATGCAAATGTTTTATTTGGAACCCACAAATCTTTGCATTCCTGTCTCAATTGTTAACGAGTGACATTTTGAGTTGCAGTGTTTTTGTTGAACTATAAGACAGTACCATAGCAATATTAAAGCATAAGTAATATAAGTACATCGTTTACTTACCAGTGATTATTGCAGTAGTTACAATATTAATGCACATCCTGCATATTTGTTCCCTACTGTTATTGTTACATATCAAGATTGACTTAAAATGTTTAAACATTTAATCCAGTGGTTTCCTTTCCTTGCAAAACTTGAAGATAGCGCTTGCCATGTTACAAGTGCATTAAGCCACTCGAAAGGATTAATTTAATTTGGAATTAATGCATGGCTGGGTGGTGGGATCAGCACCCCCCCAAAAAAACATGCATCGATTCCTAGTAAATGCCTCCTTTCTCACTGCCGAATGCTTACGTAGTGTACCTCTGCTAAAAAATAGCACTCAACATCTCCAGCAGGGAAATAATGAAACTGTTCCACAAAGGGGCTGGCTGAAGTACACTATTATGGTCTTCTGTAACCAAAGAGGCAACAAACTGTCCACAAGTTTTTTGTCAATTAATGCAACTGACATATATAGCTGTTGGATTTTGTGGCTAACACTGACTATACTGGGCTCAGGAGCAGACCCGAGGCCTCCCTTCAGACTCGCCAGGTGGGAGCTTTCCCTCTGGTGCCCTTGCCTCCTACTCCAGCACCTCTTGGTTTCCCCATCTCCTGATTCTTTAGCATCCCAGCTGTCATACAGGGTAATGATATAAACAAAAATCCCACTACGTTATGAAAAAAAGAGCTCTTTCTTGTTAGGTCAGCCAGCATTCCAGAAGCATATGACACTTCTCATGGGGATGCAAGCTATACCCTTCATTAGAACCACTTTCGACAAGACAAGGAACGTTAACCAGGACACTGGGGATATTCTCTGTAGTGCCAAGGGATCTTTAAATGTCCATTTATCAAGAAATGGAGACAAATGACCCACTCACTGGTATTGAGTGCAAATCTTTATACAGCCAATCACAATCCACCATTAGTTAATCCACATTATACTACGGACAAAAAAAGAAAGCCCAAATCCTGTACTGTGATTGGCTGACTGGCACATTTCTCCCGTGGTAAATCCTACGATATACCCACAGCAAAGGTGCCAGGCAGCCGCATCTGGCATTCCCACCAAAATCACTCCAACCCCCCTAGGATATGAATGCGGAGAAACCGCAATATGAACTCACCTAAACAGCTACGGTAACGAGCGAGTTTCAAAAGGCCGTATCTGTAGCCAGCTCACTCTTACCAGCTGCATGTTCCATTTCCCACTACACAAGCAAGAGAGAGAAAGAGACAGAGACAGAGAGAGAGAGAGAGAGAGAGAGAGAGAGAGAGAGACAGCACTAAAGCATTGTTTTTTGTTCTTCTTCTCTCTTTCTCTCACATACAGGGCACTCACTCCTCGCTGTCTCTGTCACCCGGCCAACTGTCCCAGACCCTTTCGGTTGGCTTCTTCCTGTGTTCCCATTTTCAATTTCTCACGACACAAGTGAGAAAAAGACAGAAGACTGCTGTAAAAAAAAAAAAAAAAAAAAAAAGACACTGCTTTAGCAGTCGTTCACTCTCGCGCTCTCTCTCTCTCTCTCTCATTGGGGCAGTCTTTCTTTGCTGTCTCTGTCTCCCAGGCAACTGCCTCATACCCTGGCTTTCTGCTGACTCCTTCCTGTGTTCCCTGTGACATCCTTAGCAGCCAGGTCCTCTAACGCTTGCTCACTCCAGCTGCCGTTGCCTTCACTGCTACCTGCTCTTAACATTCACTCCCTCCCACCTCCGTTCTGTTATCGCAAGCTCCACGGTACCAGCATAGGACTGCCATGCACTCCCAGCCCATAAAACAAAAACACTTCTGTTCTCTTCACAATGGGGGTGGTGGTGGGGGGTGACATGGTACTGTAACAAGCAGATGTGGGGGTACAGGTGGGTGTTTGATTGTGGTGAGAGGGAGCACCAGCCAGGACTGACGAAATGAGGAAGCCAGGAAGGTCTCCCTAGCAACAAAGAAAGTACAGTTACGTAAGAACTTACTGTAACAGTAGATCTTCGAGAGAGGCTCTTGCAGTAGGTAATTACATATAGGACTGATGCCGGCCGGCAGCAGGACCCCACGGAAAAATTTCTAGTTAGCAGTTCCTGGCGAGGGACCGCCCCCACGTCAGGTGACTGGCGTCATATGACGCCGGTATAAAGGGGCGGTCCCGGATGCCCGCCTTCCAGTTCTTTCCCGCCACCTGCCCGGAAGGCCCGGACGAGAGAGAAGCAGATATTTCCCTCGATGGAAAAGGAGCTGAAAAAGCCTAGGGGGATGGAGGGCTGGAAGGTATTACCTACTGCAAGAGCCTCTCTCGAAGATTTACTGCTACGGTAAGTTCTTACGTAATTGTACTATCTTACTTCGAGAAGGCTCTAGCAGTAGGTAATTACATATAGGACAGAATCCCAAGCAGTCTGGAACAAAAGAAAAGGCACCGGGAGGAGGTACTAGTCCAAGAAGTAGCAAGGAAAACCTTGCAAGCCTCAAGAAAGGAGGCCTTGCAAGACAGCTAACCCGAAGCCTGCTCTACGGCGAGAGGCAATGTCTAAACTGTAATGTTTAGTAAAGGTGTGGACGGAAGTCCAAGTGGTGGCAGCACAGATGTCCGCCGCAGACACGTTCTTGAAACAAGCCGCAGAGGCTGCTACTCCACGAGTGGAGTGACCTCTGACTTGACCCGGTAGGGTCTTGTTGTACTTGTCATAACAGAAGGTGATGCAATGGGCCAACCATTTTGATAGGCATTGCTTAGAGACAACATTGCCTTCTCTTTTGTGAGCAAAAGAGACGAACAACTGATCAGTCTTTCTGAGATCTTTCGTCCTATCGGTGTAGTATCTCAGAATCCTGTGAACATCCATGGTATGGAGCAGGTATTCTCCTTGACTGGAGTACTGCGTGAAGAAGGCAGGTAATTCAATAGACTGATTTAAGGTAGATTCCACTACCACCTTCAGGAGAAACTTAGGATTCGTGCGAAGAGCTACTCGTTCTTTGTGACAAATCAGATAAGGGATTTTGCACATCAGGGCCTGGAGCTCAGAAATTCTGTGAGCAGAAGTAATGGCCACCAAGAAGAGTGCCTTCCACAATAAAAACTTCAAGTCTGCGGAAGCTTCAGGCTCAAAGGGAGGAAGGGTAAGTTTCTCGAGGACAAAGTTTAAATCCCAAGGGGGAGCTGGAGTCCAGACAGGGGGCCTGAGATGAAGGACCCCTCTGAGGAAAGTTTTGGATACCTCCAGCTGGGCAAATGCCTTATCAGTGAAAGGGACATGGTAGGCTGAAATAGCCGCCATATGGACTTTCAAAGAGGAGTGACTGAGACCCAGGTCGAAAAGATGATGCATGTACTCAAGTAGAAAGGTCACAGGACAGGAAAAGGGCTCCACATTCCTGGACGCAGCCCAGATGGAAAATCTTTTCCATTTCATGGCGTAGGTGGACCTAGTGGAGGGTTTTCTAGCCTCCACCAGAATCTCTGCCACCTTCGAAGAAACACCAAAATGAGATTGAGCTAGGTCTGCAGGAGCCATGCATGAAGTTGGAGGGACTTGAGTCCCAGATGGACCAGGGTCCCCTAATCCTGGAGACAAAGGAAGAGGAAGAGGAGGAACCTCTGAGTACTGTTGTAGAAGAGAGAACCAAATTTGCCTGGGCCAGAAAGGAGCGATCAGAATCATTCTCGCTCCTTCCAAAGCAAGCTTCTGCAGCACACGAGGGACCAGAGGAATTGGGGGAAAAGCATAGATGAATCTGTCCTTCCAGCTTAGAGATAGAGCGTTGCTCCAGAAAGCGCCTCACTCTGGAGCGAGCGAGCAAAAGATTGGAAGCTTTGCGTTTTGGGAGGAGGCGAACAGGTCTATCTGAGGAGTCCCCCAAATCTAGAAGATGCTTTTTAGAACTTTTTCGTCTAATTCCCACTCATGTGGTAGAGCCGACGAGCGACTTAGCCTGTCTGCCAGGACATTGTCGATTTCGGGAACATGGATCGCCGTGAGGTGAAGGTTGTGAAGCGTTGCCCATTCCCAAACCCTCATCGCTTCCCTGCACAGCGGGTAGGACCGAGTCCCTCCCTGCTTGTTGATGTACCACACCACGCACATGTTGTCCGTTTGGACAGCTAGGTGACCGGGAAGGATGTATTGGTAAAGGGCCTGGAGAGCATACAGCACTGCTCGCAGTTCGAGCACGTTGATGTGGAGAACTAACTCCAACTTTGACCATAGGCCCTGGGTTCGGTGAGGACCCAAATGGGCTCCCCAACCTTTGCCTGAAGCATCCGTGGTCAGAGTCTGATCGGGGGGAGGATGAAAAAAGGGGACCCCCGGAATAGGTTCTCTCGAGCCATCCACCATTGCAAGTCTCTTACCATCGGTGAGGAGATCAGAACTAGATGATCTAGGTCGTCTACTCTTTGATCCCACTGAGATCGGAGAGTCCACTGAGAGATTCTCATGTGGAGGCGCGCTGGCGGAACCGTCGGGATGGCCGCCGCCATAAGCCCCAGTAGACGGAGCACCAACCTCACCGGAACCCTCCTGTGTTCCGATAGGAGGGAAATCTGGGACTGGAGGGAGGCCCCCTGTCCGGAGGCAGGAAGGCCTTGCACATTGTCATGTCGAGGACTGCCCCAATGAACTGGAGCCTCTGTGAAGGATCCAGATGAGACTTGGAATGGGTGATGGTGATACCCAGGCCAGTGAAAACCTGCTGGGTGAGGGAGAGAAAATGCAGGAGTTCATCCCTGGACGGGGCCACCAGGAGCCAGTCATCGAGGTAGGGAAAAACCTGAACTCCCAAAGTATGCAGGTGGGCCGCTACTACCAACAGGCATTTGGTAAAGACTCAGGGAGCCGAGGAAAGACCAAAAGGGAACGCCCAGAATTGGTAGTGGTCCCCCTGGAACGCAAACCTGAGGTACTTTCGGTGCGAAGGGTGAATGGGGATGTGCAGATATGCATCCTGCATATCCAGTGCACAAAGCCATTGGCCCGGCCGAAGCAGGGGCAAGAGGGTTTGAAGGAGAGCATCCTGAACCTCTTGTATTCCACATAGGTTCAGGAGCTGAGATCGAGAATGGGTCTGAGATTTCCGCCTTCTTTGGTACGAGAGAAGAAATGGGAATAGTAACCTGTCCCATGGAGGTGAGGGGGACGGGTTTCATAGCCTGCTTCGCAAGGAGAGCAGAGATTTCTTCCCTGACCAAAGGAAGATGGTCCCTGAGTAAGACGAAGTTCAGAGGGGGTGACGAGGAGGTTTCTGCAGAAACTCTATGGAGTGCCCTCTGCTATGATCTGAAGCACCCATGAATACGATGTTATCCTCTCCAACCCGGAAGGTGGAGGAGAACCTCCTCCCACGTCCTCCGGGCGTCCGGAGGCGGTGAGAGAGGAAGAAGTCAGGTGGTGTGAGGCAGCGCCAGAGCTGGGGCACCGTGGCTTTTTGGGCAGCGGGACCTGGCAGCTGTGGGGCCCGACATTTAGTGGCCCGCCTTGCCTGAGGTTTCCGCTGAGGCCGGCCGCGCTCATAAGGGACGGCGCTGTGGGGACGGGGACGGTACATTGAATCAACAGATGGGGCTCGTCCCGTTTCTCCTGCAAGTCAGTGATGATGTCCTTGACATCACCACCAAAAGCACAGAACCCTTTGAAAGGTGCTTCGAATTGCTGATTGCACCTCCGGGACCAGACCTGACACACGGAGCCATGCATGATGCCGAAGACTTACGGCGAACGCAGAGCTCCGTCCTGCGATGTCCACTGCGTCGTAGGTCGTCCTCAGAATATGATGACTGGCCGAACGAGCAGAACGGACCAGGTCGGCTAACTCCTGCTTGACTTGAGAGTCAGGCAAGGAATCAATCTTGGATTCCGCCTGCGTAAGGACAGCCTTCTGGTAATCCCCCATATGTGCTACATAATTTAGGGCCCTAATTCCCAGTGTGGAAGAAGCATAGATCTTCCTTCCATACTGATCCAGAAGGCGAGATTCCTTATCCGGGGGAGACCAGCTCAAATGCCAGGTGTTGACCGCCGTGAGCGGCGCTAATCACAACCGAGTCTGCACGGGGGTGAGAGTCTAAAAAGTCTACACCCTTCGGAGCCTGGTACAGCCTGTTGGACTTTGAGGAAGTGGGGCTAAAGCCGACGGTTGTTTCCAAATAGTGGAAACAAGGTGGGCGTGAGGCTCGATCCAGGGTGGCACTAGAGTAGGAGTCGTAAGGGGCAAGTCCAGATGTTTGGCGAGTTTAACCCGTTGAGGATCTGGCTCTAAGGAACGCCACTGATGGACTTCCTGGATCTTCCTGAGCAACGCCATGAAGGAAGGATCCTCCGGAGGAGACTTCGGAGGAGTCCTCGGCCGGGGCTTGGATGGAGAGCGCGGCTCGTCATCTTTCTCGGAACACCCATCGGAGGCCTCCAAGGAGTCCAAGAGAGAAGGAGAAGAGGAATTTGAAGCAGAGTAAGACTATCTAGCTAGTCTAGGGGGAGGAACAGGTTCCTTAGGGGGAATCCCAGGACGCGTGTCCTGACCCTCTCTGGATCCCGAGGGCAAAGCCCGGGAATCCGGAGGTGGAGAGGGAGTGTGTTGTCTGGGGCATATGGGAGCCGGTGGTGGCACCGTCGCCGTAAGACGGCTCTCGACTTCCTTGGTGAGCTGAGCCTTGGCCTCAGCCCACCAAGAGGCAAGAGTCTCCTGGAGATCCACCGCCGGCATAGGGGGTGGTGGAGGAAGAGGAGGGGGGTAGTTGTACGGATGAAATCCGTAGGGAGAGTATCCGTAACCCGGCTGCAGGAATACCGGAGCCGGGTACTGCGGCGTCAGGTACTGCGGCGTCAGAGGAGTCGGCGCCGGGTACTGCGGCATGGGATACCGTGGACCTGGGAAAACTGGCATCGGATAGGACAGCGGATACCCAGGTACTGGAGGAGCTGCCGGAGCAGACGGCCCAGCCGTGTACTCCACGGGTGGATCAACCATGATAGGCCCGTGGGGTGGAGGGCCCAATGGAAGAGGAATATCCCCCGCCGGCGTCAGCGGGGCCGGTGTTGAGCCGGCGCCGGGAAGCGGCGCCAGGGCCAGCGGCCAGACCCAACATCAGATCCGCTCTGTAGGAAGAAGATTGACGTGAGCCCAGGATCCCGAGCCTCGTCCGGAATGGAGGAAAAACCTCGGGTCGGGCAGGGGGACTCGGGTTTCTGATGGCAGCGAAGGCTGCAGGGAACCTGAATGGCCAGACGAAGCAGGGTCTGCCGTGAGGCTCCGGCCGCACGCCGGAGGAGCCAATGCGGTGACTTAGGGGTCGGACTCCGGCGGACGCCAGAGGAGCCGATGTCCGACTTTGGGGGTTCCTCGTCGGAGACGGGCCAAGGATGAAAAGAGGCCCAGTCCGATGGGGAGACTGCTGTGTGCTGCCCCGAAGGGTCGGGCATCTTAGCGGTCTTCTCCCAGCGGACGTCGGCGGAGCCGATGTCCAGCTTATGGGAGGCGCCCACACCAGTAGGCCGCAAGCCTGGGGCGGTACTGGGGGCTGGAGCCTCCTTTTGCCCAGAGGCACCTGGCGGCGGGCTCGAACGCGAACCCGACGGGTGGCCGATGCCGCCTCCGTAGCCTTGGAGGCTGCCGGGCTTATCCCGGAGGGGTGTTAGCTTGCCCCGACTCCGCCGGAGTCGCAGAGGAGGAAGCCTCTCTCTCGGTGCCTTTCCTTATCCCGCTTTGTGCCTTTCAGGAGGTCGACGCCCGTCAAGTCTCTTCAACTCCTTCTCCATTGGACATCTTCTTCTTGAGGAGATGGGCTTGAGACTGCTGGCATCGCTGCAGTGGCCGCTGAAATGTAGGCAGTGCGGATACTTGTCGACCGCATGGTCGTGCCCCAAATAGAAAAAGGCAGAGGAGTGACCGCTCTTTGCGAGGCAGCTGGGCGTCGCACGAGTCGCACTTATTTTTTGAAGGGGACGACATATACTGACGTTCACCTGACGATAGAAAATATAAAATACAAAATACTGAAACTTTTCGGAAAACCGACGAAGTAACAGGACTGAGCGAAGGAACTTCACCGCGGGAGCTGCACGAGCTGACGGCAGGAAAGAACTGGAGGCAGGCATCCGGGACCACCCTTTATACCGACGTCAGATGACGCCAGTCACCTGATGTGGGGCGGTCCCTCGCCCGGGACTGCTAGCTAGAAATTTTTCCGTGGGGTCCTGCCGCCGGCCGGTGTCAGTCCTATATGTAATTACCTACTGCAAGAGCCCTCTCGAAGTAAGATCTATTTTTTCTGGTGGAGCAATATAATCAATGAGCATAATTTAAAATACAGTAAACCTTTTTTTTTTTTTTTTTTTTTTACAAATACGATACATTTTTTTCCCTCTCTAAATAAACCACTCCAGGGTGTGGGTTATGCGGCCTCATAGCCAAATCATGCCAGCCGTGGTAAATCCCAGCATATCCCACACCCTGTCGTGGTTTATTGCTTAAATCCACAATTAGTTGACCAGCGTTTCATAGTGAACCCACTACTTCATCAGGATCTTATGGTATAAGATGCTCTAATATCTGTGTTAGGATTCTTCCTTGAAAATAGTTTCATCTCATTTCTTTTTTGTCAAATAAAAAACTAACTGCCTCTTCTTTATTGTATTTTGGGAGGGCTGAAGTCCAAGGTTCAATGTGGAGAAATAGCTCCTCCCACACTCGAAATAAAGTTCAGCCTCTCCCAACAGCTTTCGCTTAGAGCACTGTGAAACACCCACCATCCTCCCCGCCTCCTCCTCTTCCAGCACTCTGCTCTCCCTTGGTGTTGGGCCCTCTATTTCCTACTCACTACCCAGCTTACCTATGAAGAGTGGGAATAGAGAAAGACCAAAGTTCAAAATCCATAAGTATACACAGGCACTACGCTATGCATCAAACATGGAATAATCAATATCTAACAAGCCCCCGGCTTCTTCCTGGCCCACTTAAACTTTCATACTTTTGAAACTCTAAACTCTGGTGTCTTATGCATTACAGTATGTCCACCTGGGCAGCTACCAGACAAGAGAAGAATAGGAAATCAGTTTTACGTCTCACCTGAGAGACGACACCTCCAAAAAAGGTTCTGGTGAGCTCCACCAATATTACAGAAAGTTGGGAGGAACTAGTTTACTGTCCCATTGCTAAATATAACCAAAACACAACAGGATTCAGGCCATCGAGCCAATGGCATTGTTTTGATATTATGAGAAAAGACAATAAAACTGAGAAACTTGTCAGTAAGGAAAAATTGGTAACAAAGAAATAAATGCTCATCTTCCACCTACTATGGGAAAAGGCTAAAGAAATGATGGGTCCGGTTCCGTGATTGACAGTTCTTCCTCGGTAGACAGCTACATTTTACCTGCCCCACTTTATTTTGCAATGTAATACTTCCTAAGAAACAAATGTGAACAAAAGCCTTGCAATGCGTACTCTCCACCCTCTCCCTAAGTGTAGATGGTGGTGTCATTACTATTCCTTTGTCTGGAATAGGGAGAGGTTTCCATTGTGTGCTCCGCTCTACTAGTAGAGTGGAACCCACTTGGAATGAATAACTGAAACCAGAACAAATTAATTCTGTATTCCTACAGGAACAAAAGCCTGACTTGAGCATTACCTGGTACAATCCACTGAGATTTTCAAGACTGATATGTTAATACTTTTTCCCTCAGCAAAACATACATGCAAGAAACACACATGCACAACACAGATAAAACATACTGTAGAGACACACAAACACACACACAGAGCCAGAATTCTGCTACTCGTTGGGGCCATGTTAATCTGTGGAGCATATGATTTCACTATTACTTGTACATGCATGTTCAGGGGGTCAAAATAAGCAGTAGCCCAAGAGCCTGGAGCTACCAGAATTCTTCTCAGTCTCTTATAAGACTGAACACAAGAAGCCGCAGCATGTGGGAACTGCAAGTCCCAGTACAATAAACTGCAGGCTTCTATATGTGGGCAAGGGTTCCTGAAAATACAAGAGTCAGAAACTCACTGATTTGCTACAAAATAGTCTTCATTTTTAGCCCTCCATGTGCAATGCTGTTTTTCTCTGCAGTACTGTATATGCCAGGTAATGACATGCTGATATCATACAGTATGGTAAAATGAGTACAGTATGTGCATCCCAACATTACTGCTTTTTACTGCACGTTCTTTGTTGGTTCTAGTACTATGCCCAGACTGAAAATTTTTAATATTTTCCGCTCGGACTGTCTCCCGTTCAGTCCTACCGGGAAACAGCTCAGCGTGCCTATCTGGGACACCAAATTTTAAATAAGTACATAACTAAAAATTACGACTCTACCACTATATCCTGGGGATACGGGGCTCTGCATCCTTTACATGCTGGAAGTGTTATCAGGATGCAAACTTTAGCTGTGTGTTGCGTCATAGAGGCGTGCTGCTGCCAGTCTACGGTATGGCATAGCACACATGGTTAAGTGCAACAAAAACAAGGTAGGCTGTTTATGCTTTTTGGCCCAGGACCCAAGATTTTTAATTTTTGGGGTCCTGGAAACCCCAAGGTCCTTTTTCAGCAAGAGCCCTGAAAGCACATATTGTGCCCCAAATCACTATATCACTTCCACTGTGAGCAAAATGACTGAAAAAATTAAACAGGGCTCTCAGGGGTGCGGGCACCCGCGTCTTTTATGCACATTTTGTGCTTCGAGATGCTCGGTCGCCATCCCTGAGAGGCCCTGAGACTCTCCGCAGTACAGGCCCGGAAGTCCTGAGCGGGCCATGTACTGACTTGCATAATTTTGGAAATTAGGAGGAAAGGCTGCCAGCAGCAGTATTCGTTGGTGGGGAAGGGGCAATCAGTTCCTCCCTTGGAGCCACTGCCTTGGCTCATCCTGGGGACGAGAGCTGGAGGACCAACAGGCTCTCAGCAGCCATTTTGCCGTCAATGAAGAAACGTGGCAGGGAGAGAAAGAGCAAACAAAAGAAAAAGTGTTTACATTTTAAAAAACAAACACACACGTGGTTGGACAGTCCGCCCCAGTCACCCGAGGGGAAGGAGAAGGCGCATGGGTGTTTTTGTGCGGCCAGCAGGCTGCACACATTTGCTGGAGGCACCAGTGTGTTTTCTTAACACGGAAAGGGTAATTTTTCAGTTTACAATTATTTTAGGCAGTTAGGGCATCAAAACTATTTCTGGCCGACGGTTTAGGGAGCTTAGGGTTTACTGCGTCTTTCTGCTTTTTTGTGCAGGGCCAAGTCAGGAGTGCATTGCAGCCAGGAGAGGAGGAGGAGGAGAGTGAAGAATCTGGGCAGGAGAAGCCTCGTCAGTGGCACACAGCATGTCTCAACAAAGCCTTACTGATTATTTTAGTGGAGGAGAATCCTCCACACCAAAGGACAAGGAACAAACAACATCATCATCCTCCTCCTCTGAGTGTGATTTAAGCACATCTCGGGAGACAGTTGACATTGTGAATGTTGAAACTGAAAACGATAAGCAGTCTAAACAGACTGCATCTGCTAAAAGCAGCAAGAAATTAAGCAGGGCTCAAAATTCCCATTCAAATGGTGTTCCGTGCACACCAAAAAGTAGCATGGAACACCAGATTCTGCCCCCTGGTAAATCATGGTGTATACTGCTTTAAGGAGCGAGGCTGAAGCAGCCACCATGTGTTTTTTGGGTTTTTTTTGGGGGGGGGGGGTCGTTGCTCCCATTTCGGCTCCAGAGACTGTTTGGTGCATTCTAAGATGTTCCAGCCAACCGGAATGCCTCATTTTGTCTGCCTAGCCCAAGACCGATCGAAATCTCACATTCATTGGCGAGATTTCAGTCTTGGGCTGAGTCATTGCGCACTTGCTTTCCCTCACTCCCGGGGCAGCAACCACGCTGACAGGACTCTCTCACTCCAGGCTCCTCTCTCCGGACATTACTGCAGCTCGCCTCCGGTCTGGTAAACTGGGGGGTGGGGGGCTGACTGAAACAGGAGGGTACAGGGAACGAACAGTACAGTCACTATTGGGAGGGAGGGTGGATATGGGAGACTCAAATTTTCTGCGACTGAATGAGCGTCGGCGAGCTTAGGAAACAGTCAGGGGGGGTCTGGAATAAGTGAGGGCAAATGTGCCAGATTTTGCTGCGTTTTGCAGACTAGCCACTCCAGTTTTAAAAAATTAGGCAGACTGCCTAAAAAGGGAGAAATAAACGAAAAAGGCCAACAAAGGAAAACTTTTACAGGGAGGGCACTTCCAGAAAAAAAACAAAGGCAACAAAAAGCCTGAAAAAACTAAATTTAGCCTTTTGGGGCACAGATTCCCTGGCACAGAAGGTAAAACCAAAATTGCCTTACAGTACTCGAGGCATACGTTCCAGCCACAGATTAATTGCCCAGTTTCACTCAGGGAGGGGTACTGTGCCACAAAATAACTGGCAATCATGCCCTAATCTCCCTGATTTGGTGAGGCAAAAAAAGGCTGATGTTTTCCCTTGGTACTACCCCCCCCCAAAAAAAGACACCAGACATCTTTCAAATTTTTTACTGAAAAAAAAACACATTAGGCTATAATATTTCATTGAAGCAGCTTTATTTGTGCAGCACATTTTCTTTTCTGGGCAGACTTCACCCTGTGGGGGAGGGGGGGATTAAATTCTGGGCAGTTAACAAATTTTCAATTGGCCAAGAAGAACTGAGGACGAATTTAACAAAACCTCGACAATGACTCACTCTCCTCTGCGACTGAATCTCCAACACAGCAAAAACATTTAGCTAAGCCCCGGCTAAAAATAAAACGTGATCATAAGTCTGCTTGACACTCACCTTGCGAAAAATTATCTTGATTGTTGTGGGACCCATTTCTCTGGGGTGTCAGGGTGGATTTATCCCAGTTACTTCTGCATCCACTGCCCCGCCTGTTGGGTCAGGGCTGGCTTTGCTGGCAAATTAGAAATTGCCAGAACTGCCAAGATGTGGCGTTTTTGGAATGGAGTAAAGAACCCTAAGGCCAAAGCAGCAGAGAAGGAGGTTCTTAGAAAAAAGGAGAGAGATGATGTTTATGACAAAAGTAAAGGAATGCGAACTTTTCAAGAACACTGGGTAACAAAGTACGCTTGGGTTGAGCCTGACCCTGAGAAAAATGCAATGTTTTGTAAAACATGTCGGAAATTCTCAGATATTGCAGACACAACATCAGCATATTATGAAGGGGCTGCAACAATTTCACTGAGCAGTCTTTACAAAAAAATGCCAAGTCTAAGAAGCACTCCCTTGCGGATGCCAGATTTGTAGCCAAATCCCAGCAGGCATCTGCTGCTGACAGAGCAATCGAAATGCTCAATTCCAATGTGGCACGTCGTGTGCAGATCTTAATTTGAAATGCACATGCCTTGGCCAAACACGCTAGGCCATATACAGACTTCCAGTGGATGTGTGACCATGACAAATGTAAAGGGGTTGATATTGGGGAAATCTATCACAATGACATATCATGCCGCATGTTCATTAGTAATATCGCTGAGGTGAAACGTAAGAAGCCGGTGGATGTGGTGAAGAATGCAGACTTCATGTCTGTAATGACAGATGGTGCAACAGATTCCAGTATAAAAGAACAGGAAATAATTTACATAAGAACAGTAAACAAGGGGGTGCCAGGTGTTTTTTTGTGTCCCTGGAAAATCCACACAAAGCTGATGCAGCATCAATCACGGCATGCATCGCTCAGGCCATGCTGTCTCAGACAGTCAGCAGACTGGAAAAACAAATTGGTAGGGCGTACCACTGATGGGGCAGCAGTGATGACCGGTAAGGGGTGGCCACAATACTGAAAAAGGATCGTCCTCATCTAGTTACAATTCACTACAACGCACATAGGCTGGAGTTAGCCCTGAAGGATGTCTTAAAAAAATCACGTATCATAAAAAAATAGACCAATTACTGCTGGGGATCTGTTTTATCATTTTTCACCTCTAAACTGCAAACATCTGAGAGAGTCCTGTCAGGCAGCGGGAGTAAGATGCCTTATTCCAACCAGAGTGGGAGGAACCAGATGGGTACAACACACATTAACAGCACTGAAAGTGCTCAGCACAGACTACCCCGGGATCCTGCTGCACTTCCAACAGGTATGTACTGTCCCAGACTCCATTTTAAGCACAGTCTAGATTTGTTTTAAAATTTGAACTACTAAAGCAACTTGTGCCATTTTTGGTCTTCTCAGATGCAACTTGTCGGATTCCGAGGAGACCAAGCAGTGAAGGCCAAGGGCTACCTGAAGACAATGCAGACCTGGAGATGTCAACGCTACAGTCACCTGATGGCAGACATCCTGGAAGAGTTCACAAAAGTCAGCCTGCTTCTTCAAGCAAATGACACTTGAGTGGGAGAGGTGTCTGAATCACTTCAGGACCTGAAGGACTGCCTTGTAAAGCTGAAAACAAGGTAATTTTTGTTTTCCAGATTGGTTCTAGCTAGACTATAGTATTTTCCCTCCACTCTAGCCAGAAAAAAAAAACAACTTTTTCTCTGTCAGAACAAGTTAGGTCAGGCCAGGGGGATAAGTCTGTGTTTTTCCTTTTGTTCTGGTTTTTTAGACCTGGAAAGCACTTGCGAAATCTGGATGCCTTGGAGGGACCTGAATTCCATGGACAAACCCTATCTGTTGATGAAGCGGACCAGTTTTCCGTTGACAGAGAGACACTACTGACACAGCCATGATCCTAAATGTCACACACAGGTCTGAAAACATGCACCAGCCGGACTCCATTATGGTGGCCATGAACCACATTGTGAACTTTAAACATACTATAGGCCTAACAGTCTTTCGTGTCTGCTCGTTTGGTCAGCCCCCACCGTGAGAGCTGACCTTGCTTCCCCCACCCTCTCTGGCTTCTCCCTTCCCAGTCCCAGACATTTTTGCTGCACTGGACTTTGCTTCCAGAACCTTCCCTGTACCTGTCCCACCCCTTGAGCCCCTTCACAGTCTCTGCCTCAATCAGCCCCTGGGCACATTCCATGGCTCCACCACCCTCTCAGTGAAGTAGCACCTCCTCCTTTCTCCCCCTCCAGCTTCCACCCATGCCCTAGTTGCCCCCTTCCTTTGGAGCACTCTGACTGCTCCTCCCCATCTACCCCTTCATGTGCCTGAAGACCTCTATCATGTCCACCCAGTCCCTGCTCTTCCAATATGTACATATTTAGCTCTTCGAGCCTCTCCCCATAGGTCCTGTCCCCCAAGCCCCAAATCATTTTGGTTGCCCTCCTCTGGACCCTCTCCAGGAGTTCAATGTCCCTCTAAGTGTGACCTCCAAAACTGCACGCAGTACTCGAGGTACGGCCTCACCAATCAGTTATACAGAGGGAGTATCACGTCCCTCCTTCTGGAGGTGATCCCCCTAGCGATGCATCCCAGCAGCCTGTTGGCCTTGGCCACTGCCCTCCTGCAAGTTTCCAAGTTGTTCATCTTGACATCTACCACCAACCCCAGGTCCCTTTCAGCCATCGAGATTTGTAGCATCCCCCCCCCCGGTGTACACTTGGCCCGAGTTTCTGGCTCCCAGGTGCAGTACCTTGCATTTCCCTGCATTGAACCTCAGCTTCCACTTTCTAGACCACCTTTTCAGAGCCTCCAGGTCTCCATGCAGGGTCACCCTCCCCAACAAGCCAACAAGCTATGTGGACTTGACAGGTGTGTTAGGGTGGGAAAATAACTCTGACTGACTGGCACTGGGAGAATCATCTTTAGCTTAGCGAGGTGGAAGGTGAGACAGTTTTTTCCCAATTTGTTTCAGATTATGGGGAGGATGCAGTAGCTGGTGTCATAGAGAAGTTCAGACCTGTCCTCACAGAACAGAACATAGATCCAGATGTGTGTAGCAGAGTGGACCAAACTAAAAAAAAATCACATAAAGAGAAGGTGAATTTCTTCTTCTACTACTTACAATCAGCAAATTCTCAAACTGTCAGGCTGCAGATCAGGTCAGGGTATTATATGTTTGTCCCCCCCCCCACCCCAAGGCACGACAATGCTGTAGAAGCAAAGTGGCCAGATATTCATCAGGCTTGCCAAGACAAATGCCACAACATTTTGGGACGAGTAACCTTAATTCGTACTGTACCAACAAGTACAGCTGTTTGTGAACATGGGTTTAGCCTAATGAAAAGAATAAAATCCGATTGGTGAAGTTCACTAGGAAAGGACAGCCTCATAGACTTAATAAGGATCTCGTTACATACACCATGTGAACAGGAAACTGATCCAGTTCCAGTCATTGAGTACTGGTTAAAAAGTGGTAGACAGAAAAAAAAAAGCCTTCACTGCAGCCATATGCTCCACGGAACAAAAAATAAAGCAATGAGCAGGAGGAAGAAGAGGAAGACAGCACAGACTCGGAAACAAATTTAGATGAATCTTTCATATCTGAAACTTATTCTGAAAAACTTTTGTCTGATCGTGATTCTCATGTCATATCTGATGAAGAACTTGAATGTACTCCCATGTCAGTGCTGTGCCCTAGTACTACTAGTTCGCAGGAAACTGTTAACTGTGGGGAGAGGGGGGATTCTTGCACCTCTGAGTACTCTTGCGATGATGACGTAAATCTGTTGTGATCATGTCCTCCACATTTAAGGTTTGGCCTTTCTTTGCCACCCAACTGTTGAGTCTTGCTTGGACTGTCTTAATTTTTCCTACTAACAGTTAATACTACTAAATTTGCATTCCACTGAAGTGTCACTCCAGGTTTTTGGTGGCAAAAATAATTTTGCCTGATCACAGTGTCAGATTTATAAGCCACAGGTAGGTTGATCAGTACAGTCTAATTTGTCAAATCTCATTCTGTGAGCTCTCTCAGTCCTTGCTCTACTAATTTCAGTTTTGTTATAACAGACATGGCTGCGTAGTAGACTAATGCTAACTTGTTGAGCAGCAGCAGATAGCCAGTCCTAGCACAGTCCATCAGTCAAGTACAAGTCAGTGAGGCAGGAGCTGAAAATAATGCACCAGTCAGGTACTGTTTTACCTTACAATTAAATGTGCCTGGAAATTATCTTAGGGAGACAGCTGAGCACCAAGTAGTCCAGATTTGGGTAGGTGAACAGAGTATCTTTCAGTCTTCGTCATTTTTCTTCCTTTCTTAGTAGCCCAGACTCCTACAATAAAATAATTGGAGTCCGTCGCACCAACATGAGATGAGGCTTATGGACCACTCTAGCATAACAAAATATCCAACGGGAACGATACAGTAACATTCTGGCTAAATTGGATTTCACGTAAAAATTACAAAAATCTATCATGAATCTAAGAGCGGGGTGTTTTAAATTTGTCAAATCTGGCCAACTGGTCATGTCACGGTAATAAAACTATCACGTATCAGGAACGGTACATCTGGCCAAATTGGATTTCACGTAAAAATTACAAAAATCTATCACAAATCTAGGAGTGGGGTGTTTTAAAGGGACACTGTCAACCCCCTTAGATTTCTAAGTGTCCCTAGTTTAAAAAAAACATATTTTACGGTTGCCAACATTCTGTAAAGATTATTGATATAGCTTATAGTTTGATTCTGACTCGTATTTTCTTTAAAAAAGTAAAAAAAAAAAAAACGGCCTAACATACTGGTGTTATCACACCAAAATAGGTTTGTTTACAATCCTTGATCAGCTCCAAATGCATCTTTCCTGGACTTGGAAACACCCATAAAACAGTCTAGCCCCTCATGATGCAGTGGGAGTTTAGGGGGCTACTGCCTTATGAGTGACTGCACTGTTTGGGTGTGTTTCTAATGCTCAGGAAGCATGCAGTAAGAACAGAACCACAATTGTAAACAAAAATAAGGTTGTTTATAAATATACAATACCATGCATTTCAGTTCTACTAAACATGGAGACAGACAAAACAAACAGCAACATCAGTGAATTTTAGAGAGGTTAAGCAATCATGAAATGTGGGGTTTCAACTAGAAATATTATGATGAAAAACAGGTTGACAGTGTCCCTTTAAATTTGTAAAATCTGGCTAACTGGTCATGTCAAGGTAATGAAACTATCACATACTGTCACAGTGCTGTAACAAATCATGTCTGATTAACTGAATCAAAAGTTTCTGTTTACACTGGCCAAATTAATTTTTTCTTAGTGACTCGTCTTGATTGGGTAGACAAAAAAGAAGACAAAAAGATACTCATCATCAATGAATGTCAAGTGAGAAGCCAGAAGGGGAAGGAAATATATTCAATTCAGTGTTTTACAGTAACTGGCAATTGCTATTTTTCTTTTAAACTTAGATTGTGGGCTTTTAGTGACACTGTACTTTCTTTGTTGTCTTCACTTTGAATTGTTTTTGGGCTGTTGAAAATGTAAAACATAGTGGTGGTGTATTTCTTTGCTGTCTTTAATTGCTGCAAATTTAGTCTTGGCTTGTCTGACTTGCCCTGTAGTTTGGGTGAGGGGTGATAACTCACTGGAGGTGGGGCTTAGTCAGAGTTGAGGTAGCAAGTGAGTTTTATTTTCTCTGCTGTCTTTAATTGCTGCAAATTTTCGCCTCCCCTTCCCCCAACTCTTAATTATATGCCCTGTGAAATCTGATTGACAGGAGCTAAACACAGGGTATAGTAAGGGGTGTGGAGTAGGAGGGGCATAAGGGTGAAGAAGCCCACCCTCAGCACGACAAGTATTTTGATTCATTTATTTATGTCTTGGTTTATTTTCTTTTTTTAAAAACAAAAATATCTGAGGATCAGTGGCAGGGTAACTGCACACACCACCCAATTTTGGAGACTGTTCCCTATAATCACATCCAGGGCCAGATTTTCTGCCTCTGCAACTTTCTCCACAGTCTCTCCTGTCTCACCCCAGTCCAGGAGAACACCAGGAAGTTAACCCGGTAAGCACTAGCATCGTTTTGTAACAGGTCATCGCATAATGTTTATGATGACCAGAATTCCATGCCCTTGCTCTTTGTCTGCATCTAATTATTTTGTACTGCTCTGTATTTTTTTTTCCTTTGCACTGTGTTGTCCCAAGTCGACCCTGAAAAACGGACTGCAACTGTTTCAGTGGTCTTACCCAGTTACCAAAATTCAAATAAATAAATAAATAAGTGGCAGAGTTTTCTCCTCCCCAGTGAATCCCCGTACTGTACCAAACTGATTGGATATAAGCTGTTCAGGCTCAATCAAATCCCCTTTTACCAAAGTAAGGGACGCCCCGTGTCCCTTAACCCATGGGTTGCACCCCATTCACAGTAACTGGGTGTACTTGCTCCCTCGTGTTTGCTGGCATACTTTCAGGAATACACAAAAACTCCACTTCTTTCCCAGCACCACTTTGTGCACTCTGTGCCTTTTTAGGACACTGTCTTGCAATATGCTCAGGTTGTTTGCAAAACCAACAATCATTTCTTTTATCAGGCAAATCCTTTCTTTGTAACCTGGGGCTGCCACTTTCTGGGGAGGCAGTGAGGGTTTGAGCTGCCCTGAAGGCGCACTTTTCCCTTTTTGTGCTGCTATACCCACTCCACTCCCTCTCAGAGCAGGCCTGCTCCTGGCATAGTGGTCCTAGAGCTCAGCAGCCTCCTACACTGTTTTTGGATCTCGGTCCTCTAGCCAGGTTTTCAGCTCTGCTGGGCAAGCCCAAAAGAACTGCTCCAAAGGTACAACATCCTCAATCTTCTCTACAGAGTCTGTTTTAACCCCTTCCCACCAACGTTTCAAAAACTGACGTTTTGTAGCTAGTTCCTCATAGCTCATATCAGGGCTTCTCCTGAGCTTACAGAACTTAACTCTGTACACTGCAGCTATCAAGTCATACTTTTTTAACAATGCAGCTTTAAGTTTGCCATAACCCAACAAAGACTCTTACACCAACCCATCTGCCCCCCCTTTCATAACCCTGGACGGGACCCCCCTGGACAACTGTACTTCCTTCAGATATCTAGGCGTCTGGTTAGGCCAGCACCTAGATTTTACCGTTCATACTGACTCACTACAAAAGAGACTCCTACCCAAACTAGGTGCTCTATTCCGCAACAAAAAATGCCTCCCTATGCAAGCCAGGCACGCCATTGTCCAACAAATGATTCGCCCTGTTTTTGACTACGGCGACACAGTCTACTCCACAGCCCCCATGTCCGCCCTAGCCAGCCGAGACACCATGTTCCACTCTTTCTGCCAGTTCATTCTAGACTGTCCGCAATCCACACACCATTGCTACCTATACAGTTCCACTACCCTGCCGTCCCTCCATGATCGTAGACAAATAAACTGTGCCAGGTTCGCTGCCAAATTCTGGTCCCACTCCCTCCCCCCATATCTGGCCTCTACACTCTCCAAACAATCCCCTCTGGCTTACTCCCTCAGGAATATGGACCCCAGACTGCTGCATGTCCCGTTTATGAGAACTACCAAAGGCCAGGCCACCTTTAGCTACCGAATCCCACAGTTTTGGAATGCACTGCCAGCCACCATAAGGCATGCACAGAACACTTACCAACGCAACCCTCTTCTTAGTACCCACTTCGCTTCCAGCTGCTCCTGTTATGACTAATTTTTCAAATTATTATGCTTGTTGTAATACATAAGTATAAGTAATGTATATTGACCTTGACGCTCTGTGCAATGTTATTGAATCCCTGTCTGTCCTCTAAATCAAATGTTTATATGTAAGTCTTGGCTTCCCTAACTGTTCTGCTATTCCATGTATTGTTATTGGGTCTCGGCCCCCAGGTCGCATCTGGAATCGAGCTTTTAGCTCAGTATGCTTTCCTGGTAAATCTCATAAATAATCATTACTGTCCTGACTGTCCATTTGACCCAACGTGTCACGAGCTTTCCAGGTAAGCAGCGGGAAAAGCTGGAAGCTCCAAGACTCTCTGGGAATTTTTGCCTGAATGCATACCTTTTCTAATGAATTTAAAAATGCATCCATATCTTCCCCTTTTTAAATTCAGCTATCAATTTAGAATTTAATTTGTAACCCAGTCCTGGAGGTCCAGGTTCACCCATGTCATTTACCTGTTCTGGTGCTGGTCTTTGGAGTTGTAACTTCTCCAGTTCAAATTTACTCTGACACTCTCTTTCCTCTCGCTCAGCCTCTCTCTGAAACTGTTGCTCTCTTTCCTCCACCTCTCTCCAGCGCCGGTTTTCATTTTTCCTCGGCCTCTTGCTGCTCTTGCTTCTTCTCTCTCTCTCTCTCTCCATCTCCAGCTTCCTCTGTTCAGACTCCCTCTGTTGCTGGGCTTCAACCCTTTTCTGCTCAAATTCCAGCTCCATTCTCAACTCTATCTGCAACCTGATTCCTTCTGGCTCCAGCATGGTGGTGACCTTCCCCTGCTGCTACGGCTCTCAGTTCATACTGGTCCTGCTGTCCTCCTCTCTGGGACCGAACACTGCAATGGACCCTGGCCCCTCCACGCCCAAGGTCTGGTCCCTTTCAGTCACCAACTGTGACTCGAGGTCTTGGGCAGTTGCTTGTGCATCGGCTGCCACAAGGCCTCCATGAGGTGCTGTTTGGTTCGCCCCTCACGATGGATTCCTCTTTCCTGGCACAACTGCCTAGGTATTCCGCAGTGTACTTGCTGCAAGTGGAAGTCATCTTCTTTCCTAATCTATGGCTACACTAGCTTGCGCTCAAGAAAAAAAAAAAAAAAAAAAACAGGCAGGGAACTTTGACTGTAACCAAAATTATTATTATTTTTTTTTTTTTTTAAATCACTGCCTTGTTTGTGTTTGAACTGTTACAGTTTATCAATCCGACACACTGGACTGTTAATGCTCATGTCACCAAACAATTGTACAGTATGCAAACAAATCTTTTTGATTGCAGCACTGCAAACCAAATCTTTTAGATCGCACCACTGCCAACCAGATCTGTCACAAACGCACTCTGGTGGTCAGGCCCTCTGCTCCCACAGTGTCCAACCTCGAAGTGCAATATGTGAACTGGAGACAAACAGGGAAACCCTCCTGTCTGTTCTGGGTCCAAACAACTACCAGTCTCAAATCCTGGGGTCAAATATGAACCCTTTTCCGCTAGCATGCCCAAATAACAGGTCCAAATATCACTCCCTCTTCGGGGAAAGCAGTGAAATACTTAACCAAGTGGGAACATAACCTGGTTCACAATCCCCCTTCTGACTCAATTGAGACCTAGGTATTTCCTTACCTTGCTGCATATGGTGACACACTATAAGCACTTTAACAGTTATGTCAGAATTATCAACACTGTCCCAGCATTCACACTCAAAATGAGAAAATGTCTCAGGCAGGATTTTAAGGAAAACAAAGTTTACTAAAATCAAAAATAGTAAATATATACAAAAAATAGAACATATAACATTAACGGTACAGTCAGACAAATAAATGGACGATTATAAACACACCGCCTTATACTGAGTACGTAATCCTACCCCAGTTTCAGCTGGTAAATAGTGGTGCTGACATTACCTAATTCTGGTATAAGTGCTTCTTAAGTCCAGAAAACAAGTGTGTTAAATCTTGCAAAGATGGAACAAGAGTGTGTTCTTTCAGGAGTCCAAAGTAGAAGAGTACAATGTTCCCTCAGCAACTTGACAATATCAGGGGGGCCACTCAGCTTGTGAGGTCACAGCTCTGTGGTGATGCTGGCTGTGAGGTCACTCTCATTCCTGCATACTGAATTAGTCACATGCCGCTGCACATTGCTGAACAGTCCAATTAAAATATATATATATACTTTTTAATTAGTGAGTCACAGAGCGTGAATTATGACAGGACAGAATATCCCTTTGATCTCTCAGAACAACATTCTGCAAAACACTTCTCTTAGCTGTGAGTATTTTCACAGGTAACTGTCAGAGCTGGCTTACCTTCTGATGTCATAAAAATGCAGTCTTTTATTGCTAGTTTTCTAAGTTCAAAGCAGTAGCTGTTTTAACCTGGATTTTTATAGCAGCTACATAAAGTTTTGCAACTATGTGTCAACACAGAAAAGGAAACTAGTTATTTAGCGCTGGCCAGCAACTGCTTTGGGGTCAAAAGGTGAGGTCCCTTTAAAAGCTAGTCTTCCAGATGGGCCTGCTGACCCTGCCATGTCTCATAAGCAGAAATTCAAAAACATATATTTAAAACAAAATTATATGCAAATAACAGTTATCACATTACAGTCACTAATGGCATCTGCTAGGGTGCCAGCCGCCTTAACTCTGTCGGAGCGATTTGTCAATATCCAGTCGATGAGGGTACCTGTAAGTTATATCCTTGCACAAGGGAGAGAAGAGTGTTATGCCCATTACCATTCCAATTTAATTTCTGGTCACCCAAAATTAGTGCTTCATTTTGTCCAACATCAAGGGAAATCTTTTCCAGCAGTTGTTCACGGCCAGGAATACTGCTTTTTGGAGGGCTACAGGGGCAGATTATGTGCTGTTTTTTAGTGCCAAGGAGGAGGTGGGTGTAATGAAGGGATTTACAAGAGGAGAGGGCAAGGGTTGAAGTGATACAAAAATTAAGATGGGTTTTGTAGTAGATTGCAACCCCCCCACCACTCTTAGGAGGCCGTTTATCGCATCTTATTAAATTACAGTCTGGTAGGGAACAAGATGCGTCCGGTATTGATGGCTTTAGCCACGTTTCAGCTAGGCAGAGAACATCGGGGTAGTAGAGGGATACCTAGGCCTCTAATTCCGCAAAATTACATAGCAGACTTCTGATGTTTATGTGCGCGATACTAAGTCCCTTTGCATTAGTCCATGTTTCATCGAAGTAAGAGTATGGAGCCGGGGGCCTGGATTTGTTTCAACATCACCCAATAGGAAGAGATCAATAAGTAGGAGGTACCAGAGCTCACGGTGGATGAAGAGAGGCTGGGGAATTAAACAGTAGCAGGTGCCTTTTATAAAGGTGCAACCGCCAAGATAGATAAAGTATCTAGGGAGTAAGAGTGTCGTACAATGGAGGCATTTTGGCCTTGTGTGAAGCAGGTTGGAGAAGGTGAAGTCAGATAAGCTAAGTAGTATGGGCGTAGAGACATGCGGAGAGCCAGGATAAGAGGAATAATGTCACGCTGATGGTTAGTTGGGGCAGGATTAAGTTAGCTACGATAATCCAGCATGGGTACAACCTGAAATAGGAGCTCAAGAAAATGTGGGGTACAGGAGTAGAAGTTGTGGTGTACTGGGAAGCAACTAGAAATTCTCAGTAGGCAAAATGTGAGTTAGCAAACAATAAGAGTAGCAAGGAAAACACCCGTAATGATCAGTTTTATAAGGAGCTAATGGCAAAGTGGACTGTTTATCACATGACCACCAGCAGCTATAAAAGTAACTGCCCAGAGACGGCGGGTGGGGCAGCAAATGGAACCGTTGAAACCAGCTCTCCAGGCATACCTGAAGTGGCGGCCCCAGAGCAGGCAAGCAAATTTGTCCGAGCAGCAGAGGGGTAAAGTTCCCTAAAGCTCCTTGCAGTGTCTCTCTTCGGTGGTGGCTTTCAGGTGTGGTAGCAGCTGCTGCAAGAGATGCAGCCGCCTGCACGGTTCTCCACGGGACTCCTGCCCGTTGGGGCTCGGGAAGCCTACAGAGAAGGTAGGGCAGGGTTAAGTAATCAGCCTGCTGGGGAGGAGTTAGCAGAGAAAAAACAGAAGCAGGCAGGGAAGGAGGAGACTGAAAATAGCAGACAGAGCTGAGGATACAGAGGAGAGGGGGTGTTTATAGAGACATAAATTAGAAAGAGCAAAGTTAGCAGAGGGAGTTGGCAGAGAGGGAAATTTGTGGAGTCAGAGAATCGGGCAGAAAGGAAATTAAACAGTAGAAGACTAACTAGCTATCTAACCTTGCAATTTTAAGCACAGTAACAGTGGAGACTCGTTCCTAGAAGACAGCTATTTTGTCTTTAGGAATTAACAGCAGTTTTACAGAAAAGATAGGCTCTGAACAGAAGGTAAAATAATAAAATAAATAATACTGTGTAACCTTACACTATCTACCTAGACAGTAATCTTTTAGGTACAGTTAACAGTGGAGATTCGCGCCTACAAATTAGCTAAAAAGGCTTAAGATTTCCTAAAAGTAGCTTTTACAACAGGGGAGGCTCTGAATAAAGAAAATTAAACTGTGCGACCTAAGCTCTAGCAAATTCTAAGCTCAGATAAGCAGTGTCTGTCTTCGGTGGCGGCTTTTGGGTGGGGTAGCAACAGCTGTGGCAAGAGATGCAGACGCCTGCATGGTTCTCCATGGGGCTCCTGCCCACTGGGGCTTGGGAAACCTGAAGCAGTGGCCCTAGAGCGGGCAAGCAAATTTGTCCATGCAACGGAGTGGTAAGGCTCCCTAAAGCTCCCTGCAGTCTCTCTCTTCGGCGGCAGCTTTTGGGTGGGGTAGCAGCAGCTGCGGCAAGGGATGCAGCTGCCTGCATGGTTCTCCACGGGGCTCCTGCCCGTTGGGGCTCAGGAACCAATCAAAACAGCTTGGCGCAGTGGTCAGGCCAATGAGGGCAGGAAAAAAAGGCACCAGCAAATTTCAAATGGACCCACTGAAACCAGCTCTCCAGGCGTACCTGAAGTGGCGGCTCCAGAGCGGGCTAGCAAATTCATCCGAGCAGTGGAGCGATAAGGCTCCCTAAAGCTCCATGCAGCGTCTCTCTTCGGTGGCGGCTTTCAGGTAGGATAACAGCAGTTGTGGCAAGAAATGCAGCCGCCCACACAGTTCTCCACGGGGCTCCTGCCTTTAGGGCTCAGAAAACCTTAAAGTATGTATGTTTTCACCATCTCTGATGAAGCCCGAGTGGTCAATTGAACGGTAAGCCTTCCTGCTAAACACTATACATGATGCCACAGAGTGTAAATCAGGGAAAACACTTCTTGTGTGAGACTGCTTTTTTGAAGTTACATGGGCAGGGGTGAGTGTTCTTCACCAGCAACAAAGCTGTATACCATTTTGGAGTAGCACCACCACCCCAGTGATCACCACCATTTAGACTGTATGTATGTATGTATGTATGTATGTATGTATGTAAGTATGCAGTGTATGGTGGAACGTTTTTTATCCATGCTGAAAAGCTGCAGGCACAGAAGAAAGTGCATAGAATGCTGTTCAGCCCTTACGTGCAGAACAGTGTTCTACTTATTCTTAAAGAGCAGCTGGCACCTTCAGGAAAACTTTAACAAAACAAAATATTTAAAAAAAGTTTAGCTTGTTTTTCACATTAGATCTGCATTTCTCCTCCCCATTATTTATGACTGAGATCACATGCAGGAAAAAAGGATCTCTGCTCCTGAAGAGTTTATCTATTCCTATTGCTTTCTCTCTAACTGAGGTCATAATGCACTGCTTGTGACATCACAGCTACTGTCATGGAGACCAACTGTGATGTCACAACAGCGGATTATGACTTGAAGTAGGGAGTCAGCTATAGAGGCAGACGGACTCTAAATGAACTCTAAAGGATAAAGATCACATTCATGCAAATTTCCAGAGTAATAAATCATCTGGAGCAGAAATCTGAGGAATAAAAATGGAATGCAAGTAGAATTGTTTCTATTATGTTTTATAAAGTTTTCATTGTGGCGTCAGTAACTCTAAGAAAAAGCTTAAGCTGTATTTGAATCGGATTAAATAACCTGACACTGCAACGAAATGGACACTCGCGCAGTTCTGCAAATACAGGATCAACCAGATACAGTAACAAATATGCAGGATGAACTAGATATATCCTTCTATGTTAAAAACTAAATACAGGATCAACCAGACATTTATAATAACTTACGAAAATACAGTCCGATCCTCCACTGGCTAACCAAGAAATACTGCCATGTTTTGTTTTTTTTTGTTTGTTTTAATGAAAAGCCCTCCCAAACCCGACTGACAACCAATGAGAGTGTACACCACAGATGTAGTGACGTCTGTTCCATAGCAACCACAAACTCACCCTAGCTACCAGCACTAATTTCCTGAATACAACGGGCAGCAACCAGTTAGTTTTTGTAATTAAAAAATATATATTATGTTCTTGATTTATTTAAATTACATAGGGTGACACCATACACTATATAAAATACTGGAAGGGCAACCCTATGCTAAACCAGTGTTTTCTACCTCCTCGAGGCTCTGATTCGCTCTCGAGGTCATAGGGAATCAGAATCCCTCTGTGGCAGAACACACCAGTTCAGCATGATTGCCCATCCCGTATTCTCTATATGTGTGTATGTGTGTGTGTACATACAGTATGTGTATGGCCGTGCCTTCCTCTATTTATTAGTCTTGCAATAATAGCTTGCTGTTTTAGCAGCCCCAAAGAAAGTGTGACTCCTAAATGAGGATTTCCTGGAGTGGCAAATCCTAGCAATAAACAAACAAGGAACAACGCATATGAGTAGCAGGGTAAGGTAAACGGCAGTTTAGGCTGGGAGGTAAGCCAAGGCAGCCTTATACAAGACCCAGTTAATAACAGGATGAAAAAACACAGGATTAAACTGTAACAGAATGCTGCCTCAAGTTTTAATTAACAATGGCGCCATGTTGTTGGGAGGGCTGTATTTTTATATTTTTTATTTTTTTAAACACTGCCAACTTACAAGGCACTCCTACAAAACAAATGTTTACAGAAGACTCGAGTCCAAACATTGCTAATTTAGAGAGCCATTTGTTTGGTAAAATCAACTCACAGTTACAATGGGTCATGTGCTGGAACGGAGGGACTTGAATCGAGTAGAAACCCTAATACAGGAAGAAAACTGATACAGCAAGTTTCCTGGATCTCTCAGACTAGTAGCTGTAGTGGAAATTAAAGGGACTATTTTTTTTTTTTGTATTTTTTTATTAAATGCATAAAAGAAAGATCAGAATAGCCCATGCCACAAGGCTCACATCCCACATTGAACACTAGATTTGTGATTTGCCCTCCATGAATGCATGAACATTTATGTGAACAATATCCAGTTCGGGGACCCAGAGATTAGGTATCATATTTATGCCGACAATACCCTGATTTATGTCGAGGGTAGCACACTGGAACATATATCTACCAAAGTGCAAACTGCTTTTTTCCACTTTCAAACTTTTTTGGAATCACGTAAGTTAATATTAATTGTAAAAAAAAAACAAAAAAAAACAGGTGCTGCTCTTTCAGAGTAGTAATGGGGCAGACCAATTGTTGGAGATAAAAACCTCGAGTGGGGAGCAAGTTCAGCAGGTCACATATTATAAGTATCTGGGGGTCTGCTTAGACCACAGACTCAGGTGGGATATCCACTTGGATAAACCTGTGACTAACTCAAGTAGAAAACTGGATATTTTTTATAGACTAAAATGCTATACAACAGCTGAGGTACATCACAGGATTGGGGATGTTATGATCCTGCCAGTCCTAGACTATGGTGACCTATTGTATGTAGGGGCCTCGGGGACTGAGCTGGTAAGACTGGATGGTATGTACAACAGGCTTGCCTGTTTCATCCTCAGTGTCCCCAGGAGAACACATCATTGTGACGTATATAGCCCTGAACTGGTGGAGCCTGGAAGAAAGAAGAACTGGCATTTAGTAGCCTTTACGGTAAAAACTAGGAGGCAAAAACGATCCAGTTATTTACTAGATATGTTTGGGGCTAGGGAACTGAGGGAAGGACTGAAATCCTCACTTGGTTTTGAATTTATTGTCCCTAAGTGCAACCTGGGGATAGGTAGGTCTTCAGTTTTCAACAAGGGTCCCATCTTATGGAATACACTACCCTTAGACTTGAGAAGGTTAAATGTACCACCTCACTTAGTACCTATAAAACAATGGTTTTCTAATTCAACTAAAATATAGAAACCATGTTGTTTAAAATAGAGAACATAAGGTTGCAAATTATTAATTAATCTTCCTTGAGCTACTGTCTGTATATACCTAAATGATGTGCCTTTGTTGTGTTACTTATCTGTATATGTGTAACTGAGGAACCATTTTGCATCAACTTTAATTATTATGTTCTATTGCCTGCATGCCTGGAATAAAATACTATTGTTCTGTCTTGCTATTTATGTGTGGTATATGAAAAACTTAAACAAGGGACCTCCTTAAAAATGAGTTATGCTCAATGGAGTTTTTTCCATCCCTGTTCATATATTTTTACAAATAATTTTTTTTTTCTACTACTACATGAACTCTGCTGCAGGTGGTAACTTCAGAGGACAGCACTGGGTGTAACTAAAGGGTTCGGATCTGGAGCAGAAGGGGTGCCTTGGAGTTTGGATTAGGGTCAACACTGAGGTACAGGAGTGAGCTGGGTAGGACTACTATACCATACCTACTTATCTACCTGCCAGACTACCTGCTAACTGTGTGACAAAATCTCATATTAAAATTTATTGGCTGAAAATGGAGACTTCAGATTGACTGACCCACAGACTGAACTTTTAAAGGGACACTGTCAACATGTTTTGCAAATTATTTTTAAGCAAAAATCCACATTTTATTATTGTTTACCGTCTCTAAAATTCATCGATGTTGCTGGTTGTTTTAAAACAGAACTGAAAAGCATGGTAATGTATAGCTATACCCAGCCTTATTTTGCTTCAAATCATTGAACTGCTCTTACTGCATACTTCCAGGACACAAGAAACACCCTCAAACAGCGCAGCCACGAATGATACAATAGTCTCCTCTAGTTCCACTGCATAATGAGTGGATCGATTGTGTTAGAGGTGTGTTCCTGAGTCCGGGGAAGATGCAGTGGGAGTTGATCAAAAAATGTAAACAAACATGTTTTGGTGTGGTGACACCAGTATGGTGGGCACTCAGTTTTTCACATTTTAAAAGAAAAAAGGAATATGAATCAGACTACCAGCTGCATCAACAGTCCCTAATGAATATGAACAATCATAAAATGTGTTTTTTAAACAAGGGACACTTTGAGGCCTAAGGGGGTTGACAGTATCCCTTTAATGTCTGGAAATCCTTATGTACAATGAAACAATCAGAACTGAAACCATTATTAAAAATAAAACATTTAGTGGGTTGAGTTACCTTTATTATTCATACCTCATAGCAGTTCTCCAGATGGCCATCAAAATGGTACCAAAACGCACTTACATTTCCCTTTGTCCAGCTTAAATTTCAGATAGCAAACAATCTATTTAAAAAAATCATGCAGTGATTTTTTTTTTTAAAGAAAGTACAACATAAAGCTTCTTTTTTTTTTTTTAATAAAATATTGTTTTTCACTACCTGGAATATTAGTTGGCTAGTTTTATTTTTAGTAGTGGTCAGCGTGGCTACCTCAAAACAAAACTTAGACAACAGCATGGCTCTAGGAGAACAGTGCTCTCAGCTACAGCTCATGCCTTGTGATTCCCTGTAGGGTTACAATACATCACATTAAGCCAGCTTACCCAAGAGATACATCTCATTTTTAGTGGGGTTCTGCTTCTAGCCAGCTTTACTGCTACGAACAACAGAGGCATAGCGGAGGCCAAGTAACTTGCTTTTTTCTTTTTTAACTCTCTTTTCGCTCCCCCACCTCTCTCCGGTGTGGACACTCGGCTCGACCATATCCCACCCACTTGAAGTCTCAACCTTTACCTTTTCTGGTGCGGGGGGGGGTCTCCACTCCACTTCTCTGATCCCTTGACCCCCCGGATCTAAGCCCCCCGGGGCAGGGCCACCGGCTCCTTTGGCGATCTTTTTGGAATCTAGACGGGTGACCAGGGAATGAAGGGGGAACCAGAAGCAGGCTGAAGGACCCGGCACTGGACATGGAGGTTAGTCATTGGACCCATCATCACCTACTGAGGGCCAGGACCATTTTTCCTTGTTCTGTTGCCCACCCCCCATCAGCACAGACGTGCAGTGCATAAGTGTGCACTCCCGCCCACACACACACAGGATCGCCATTGCCAATCCCCATGACAAGGACCCCAGGCTGCCGTACCCCCAGGAGTCCCTAGAGCCCAGGATCGGACCCCCCCCCTCCCAGGAGAGGAGAGCAGTCCTCCGGATGCTCAATCCTCTCCTCACCCAATGACCCGATCTCGTTCCCGAACCTGGGTCGCCGGTGTGGTATCCAGCACCTCAATCCTCAGCACCATCAGGCCGGCTCAAGTAACTTGCTTAAGGTAAGTTGTGATGAGATTCGAATGCATGATCTATGATCCCAGAGATCAGTGCTCTAATTACTGACCAACACTTGCCTTCTGAAAATTATATGCTAGCCACCCACTGGCACAGCGCCAGCACTGCTGCTCATGACACCAGAGATCTGATTCATCAGAGCCAGCTGGGCATGGCGGATCGAGCATTACCCACCGGACACTCTCCTCCTCCTCCTCCGGGAGGAATGGGATCTTTTTCCCCGCTGCATCACTTCAACCTGGGTGTCCTCAAGTGGCAGTGTAGTACTGTGACACTACATGGTCGAGAGGATACTGGTCAGCTCTGCATCTGCATGCCTGCATGTGCCAAGACCCCTTACTGCTGGCATCCTAAAGGATGGATTACATCAGGAGGAAAACCCAGCCTTGCCATTTCGCCGATCACCTACTCCTGCAGGGGATCCTCCATGGAGGTCAAGCCACGGGGGTCCTGGCATATCAGGAGACCAGGCTTATGGACTCCATTTTCAGGGGAACACACATGCCAGAAGGGCAGCTGGGAGGATTAGGACAGGTTGAAGGAAGCAGACGGTGAGGATGCAGTAAATAAATAAATGTCTGGGGAGCCTTTCCATAAACACGCCAAAGTGTCCTTATTTATGTGGAGTACCAGGGGGCAATTTCCTGTAAGAAGGCAGAATTCCTGTTCAGGGAAATTGCTGTGGGGAAAAACAGACCGCTATTTCGGACTGTAGACAGGCTTCTTCACTCTGCCTGCCTGCAGCCAAGAAAAGCTTTGTCATCCACCTTGTTTGAGGAGTTTGCTCTGTTTTCCTCCAACAGAGTGTCAGCCATCCAGTCAGGGATCCCACCAGGGAGGCATTTGCCTTGCAGTGGTTGGGCTGGAGGCCTTGGGAGGCACTCCGCCTGTCTGGGAGGAGTTCAGGCCAGTGGAGGTGTCTGAAATGACCACGAAGATCTTAGAGCTGAAGCACACTTCTTGTGAACTGGACCCGACCCTGATGCATTTCTTAATGGGATGTGTCGAGGCTGTTGGCCTGTTGTTCACCAGGATTGCCAGGTACTCGATGGCTGAGGGGATCCTCCCTGCGACTTTGAAAGAAGTGCTGGTGAGGCCCCTCCTTAATAAACCTTCCCTCAACCCTGACATTCTGGAGAATTACCGTCCTATGTCCAACCTGCCCGTTTTGGGCAAGGTTGTTGAGAAGTTAGTGGCACCTCCGCTCAAGGATCACCTGGTGTCCTCAGACATCTATGGGCCATTTCAGTCAGGTTTTCGGGCTAGACATGGCACAGAAACAGCTCCAGTGAGGCTGCATAATGATCTGCTCAGGATTAAAGATAAGAAGAGACAGGTCAGTTCTTGTCCTCCTCGATCTCTCTTCAGCATTTACCACTGTGGACCACGTTGTGTTTCTTGATCAGCTCCGTGAGTTTTGTGGACTCGCCGGTACTTTCTTCAGGTGGTTCGAGTCCTATCTCTCAAACAGGGTGCAGCGGGTATTGATGGGGAATTTCTCCCCCTCCCCAATGCCCCTGTCCTGTGGAGTGCCTCAGGGCTCAATCTTGTCACCGATGCTGTTCGCAGTGTACATGCTGCCCCTGGGTGCTGAGATCATTTGACAGTACAGCATGGAGTTTCACTGTTATGCAGATGATACCCATCTGTTCTTGTCCTTTACCTTGGGAATATCAGGAGCAGTCGATCTGCTTAACAACTGTCTGGCTAAAATCAACGTCTGGATGGCTTCCAGCTGGCTGAGACTTAACCTGGCCAAGACGGAGGTACTGGTGATCGAGGTTAGTTGTGGACGTAATGGGCTGCCATCTGGGGCTGACTCCAGGCTTTTCCTGGGTTCTGCTCCACTGGTGGGTTCCCCGAGGGTGCGAAATCTGGGTGTGATCTTTGATAACAGATTGACTTTGGAAGATCACGTGTCATCTGTTGTCAGTAGCGGTTTCTACCATCTGCGGAACATTGCCCGGATTAAGCCCCTCATTCCGTCCGAGGAACTGCCGATGCTAGTGCATGCCTTTATGACCTCTAGACTTGACTACTGCAACGCTCTATACTTCGGGGTCACAGGAGGGACCCTCCGCAGATGTCAGCTAGTGCAGACTGCGGTGGCATGGTTACTAATGGGCCTCTCAAGGCCCAGTCATGTGACCCCAGTCCTGCAGGCTCTGCACTGGCTGCCGGTCAGGTGGAGGGTCCTTTTCAAGGTGGGTCTTCTCACCTTTCAGGTCCTATATGGACTGGGTCCTGGCTACCTGTCTGAACTCCTGACACTGATGACCTCTGCTCGCTCCCTCCAGTACTTCGAGGGGCCTCCTAGACGTTCCCAGGGTTCGGCTCAAGACCTCAGGAGATTGTGCAGTCAGTGACTCTGGGTCGACCCTGTGGAATTTGTTACCATCTTCTGTCCAGGAGGCTCCCTCGGCTGAGATGTTCAAGCGGAGGCTGAAGGCCCACCTCTTTGTCCTGGCTTTTCCAGATTTATGAGTCCATCTTGCTCTAGTCCCTTTCTGTGACAGTCTGAAAGTCTTTTAATCTATCTTAATTTGTCATATTTGTATTTATGCATTGTTTTCCTTTTTATTTATTTTTGTTGTTTCTCACTATGCTATGTTATCATTTCTGTTAGGCACCCAGAGCCTCCAGGATTGGGCGCCCTACATATAAAATTGCCTTGCTTACAAGGAAGGCAGGCCAAATGACCCCTCACACTACAGACCCATAGCTCTACTATCACCTCAAATGTATTTGAAAAGCTAGTGTGTAAACTTATCACACATCCAGAAGCACACAACCTTCTAACGCTGCAATAGTCAGGCTTTAGGCCCAGGTGATCCACATCCACTACCCTCACAGAATTCACTGGAGAGGTCACTGGAGTTCTGGATGAAGGTGAAGGGTTGGTATATGTGGACCTATCAAAGACATTCGATACGGGGGACCACAAAATCCTTCTAGGAAAACTGAAGAAAATAGGAGCAGCATCAGAACTACCTACGTGGTTCACCGCTTGCCTAATAAACTGCAAGCAGTCGGTGGCTATGAATAACATTATATCAGATATTTATTTATTTATTTATTTGTTTGTTTTTGTTAACCGGGTAAGCACACTAGACAACGAGTGCCTATTTTCAGGAGCGACCCGGGAGGTTACAGTACAGAGAAAACAAGATACAAATACAGGGCAGCATACAGGCCCACCACAAGTGGACGAGAGTGGAAAATAGTACCTAGGATATTGAATGGACAATAGAACAATTTTTCACGCCTACTTATAGGTGGGGCTAGGTAAACAGCAAGTGAAGACAAAAGTACAAAGGTCAGAGCAACAAGCGAGAATACAACTACAGGCCCATTAATACATATGTACACAAATTGAGGCAGGGTGTGGAGAGCAGCAAGAACAGGGGGAGGGAGTAAGAGGAAGGGTGAGAGGGAGGGAGGGGGAGGAAATCAGCATGACTCCCCCCCCCCCCAGGAAACGGCAGGGAAGAGCGAGCAAGGGGGTAATATTTTGCAGAGAGCATCGTAGCAAGGAGGAGGAACCCACCCTGGAAGACCACCAGGGCAAGCACGAGCAGCAGGGGAGTGCACCCCATCCCCAGAAGCTGGCCCAGAGAGAGGTCAGGGGATAGCGAGGGACCACAGGAGCCCCAAGAAGGAAGCAAGATGGGGGCCTGCCAGGCGGGGGAAGGGGGATGGTGCAGACCAGAGGGACAGGTAAGGATCCAGAACTGCTAGAGGAGAGTAGGGAACCACGAGAGCAAATTAGTGCAGGGTGGAGAGTGGTTGGGGCCGAGGAACCCAAGGGGTGGGAGGGACCGCTGCCGGGGAGGCAGCTACAAGATTCTCAAGGACAGTTGAGGCCCCTTGAGGAAGTTCCAAAGGGACGCTTTGAAGCAGGAGGAAGAGGCGGCTCGAACTAGAGCAGGGAGGGAGTTCCAAAACTGGGGGCATAGGCGGAGAAGGCCCGATCCCCGTGCGAGCGGGTCCTGGGGACTTTGCAGGCGAGAGTCGAACTGGGCCTAAGCAGATAAGCTGGAGTGCAGTGTTGAGGAAGGCGGCGTCCGGGGGCAGGCCGAACGGACTATGTTGTCAACAAAGCTCCCGAAGACAAAGGCTCTGTGTTTATCAGGGGGGGAGCCACTCCAGTCTGGCACAGAGGGCACACCGATGCGTAAGGCGATGAGCAGAGAGGGCAAATCGACACACATTGTTATAAGCCGTGTCCCATTTTGCAAGGGAGGTATTCGGGACAGGCACGAAGCCAACGAGCCCACAGCAGAGCGTAGGTAGGAGGATCCCCCTGGATAAAGCAAGCCGAGCCACCGGGGTGAGGCAGTCCTTGGCCCTGTAGGCAAGGCCAAGCTTACTGTTAGTTGCTTTGCAGATGTTCCGGAGATGCTCAGCGAAGTCAAGCTGGGGGTCAAGGGTCACTCCTAGGTACCTTGCGGAGCTCAGGACCGGAGCAGAGAGCATCCCCATTTATAGCGAGGTGGGAGGGGCAAGAAGCGATTTTGGCTGCCGACCCGAATAACATGGCATGAGTTTTGGCAAGATTAACGGTAAGCTTGCGTCCCCCGAGCCAGTTTAGGATACGCCCAAAGTCAAGGTTGAGCTGGGAGTTGATGGTAACAGGGTTAGAAGCACTAGACAGGAGTACCAGATCATCCGCATATAGCGTGGCAGCCCCAAGGGTAGTGACTGAAGGGAGTTCATTGACATAGAGGGAGAACAGAATGGGACCAAGGACGGACCCCTGGGGTACACCACAGCTTACTGGGGAGAGGCCCGACAGAGCGCGGTTAAAGCAGGTGTATTGGTGTCTACCCCCGAGATAGCTGGTGAGCCAATCAAGAGCATGTGGGAGAAACTTGCCCAAGGAGGGTGGAGATTAGGAGATTATGATCAACTCGGTGAAGGCCTTGAGAGAGGTCGACAAAGATGGCCCCAGTCAGCATTCCAGCGCCAGTGGCAGCTCTGACCTGGGAGGGTGACCACAGCGAGAGCAGTGGGTGTACTATGCCCTTCCGGAACCCTGTATGGGCAGGAGAGCACAGCATACCTTGCAGGTAATGGGAGATTTGCCTGGCCACAGCTTTTTCGAGTAACTTGCTGGTAGCAGGGAGAATGGCAATGGGACGGTAGTTATTTAACTCCTTGGGGTCGCCGTGCTTGAACACCGGGACAACCTTGGCCACCTTCCAAATATCAGGTACGATTCCAGAGGTGAGGGAAGAGTTAAATATGAGGGAAATTGGCTCGAGCAGGTAGGCGCCCCTAAGGCGCAGGAGTTTAGGCTCAAGGTGATCATAGCCGGCCCTGAGTGAAGAGGAAGCCCGGCAAGAAGAGTTTTTGTTTCCAAGGTAGAGACTTGCCTCAGGTAAAAGGGGGTCAGATGCGGGGTGGCCCGGGTACCAAGAGGGGAAGGGAGGAGGGGAGACCGCGATTCGAAACAGGCGGTTGAACGAGAGGCAACAGTTTTCGGGTTGTTGCAGTTTGCCCCTCTAAGTTCATGTCAGCAGCAGAGTGCGAGATGGACACACCCACCATACTTTTGATGTTTTTCCAGAAACACCGGGGTTGTGTTTGTGCTGAGCAAACGCTGACTTACAGACCACTTTGGCAGCACGAGAAGGTTCCTTGCAAGAGTTCCGAGTCGGCCGATATTCAAGGAGAACAAGTGGGTCACCAGACATTTTGTAGGTGGTCCAGCACTTGTCTCTGCTTCATGAGAGCAAAGAAGTCCACCGTGCAGCCACTTGGCGACTGTGCCCCGCACTCTTCTTTTAGTAAGGGCAAAGCTTATCCTGCAGGGGATGAGAATCGATAGGAATAGGTCTAATGCAATGGCCGGTTACTGGAGCTAAGTACCCTGGCCCAGTCAGTACAACGTAGGTCATTCAGGTAGTCATTTAGAGAGATGTGGAGTAATCCTGACCTGAATCACTCGACAAGGAATTTTTGGGGCAGAGGATCCCATACGCAGTAGATGGAGAGTGATCAGTTATTGCGTCCGGGAGTACCGAATGCAGGATTTTGTCCGACGATTACTAAGCAACCAGTCAATAAGCGTGCTTTTGACTTCGGGAGGAGATAATGAAGTGGTCCGGAGATGGTCTGACAAGGGCTAGACCAGACAGAAGCGGCTCAAATAGTTTGATATTTGGCCCAGACCAGTTGAGGTTAAGATCCCCCAGGATAAGAACCTCATTTGACCCCACAGTGCCCTTTAGGTGGTCAAGCAGAAAGGATAGTCCGGGTATGCCACCCCTGGGGGGATTGTAGGCACAGACCAGGTGCACTTTTTTGGAGCTACCGAGTAGCAAGAGGGAGTGAATGAACTCACAACCTGTGGGGTTGGGTGGAGATAGGGATACCAGGGAAGCATTTAGGTGCTCCTGAAGTATAGAATGCTCCCGCGTTTGGTGCCAGTCCTGTCCCGCCTGATGAGGCTGTAACCGGAATGGTGCATGCGTGAGTCAGGAATACCAGGCTTTAACCAGGTTTCCGTAGCCCCAGAATGTCAGGCTCATACATGGTCGCCCAAGCAGTCAGTTCAGCCAGATTATGGAGGATACTGCGGATATTTAGATGAGCAATTTTTATCCCTTTTTAACTGCCAGGCAGGGGCAGCAGGGGTGGGTGTGGGGGGATGCCCGGGGTAGGAGGGAGGGGAGGCGGGAAGCGCGGAGGGAGCCATGTTCAAGCCCTGGCACAGGAGCAGTCCAGGGGAAAACCAGTGAAATTTAGGAGTCTAACAGAGCCCCTTTAGGAAGGTTTGGGGTTCCTAATCAGGGGAGTCACATACGGACTGATACTGGGACCCCTACTAATCCTGGTCTAGGTTAATGACCTTCCAGGATACATATAACACTCCGCAGTAAAACTACACACTGATGAGACAGTCCTCAAAGCATGAGCCAAAGACTTCTCCCAAATGGAGAACAAACTTGAACTGGATTTTGATATTCTTTAAAAATGCGTTGTCTCACCGGCCCACCGGCACAGTGGTAGCACTGCTGTTTGAGGTGCAGATGACCCAGGTTCGGGATCGGATCCAGGAGTCAAAGGGTTGGCCGGGGGGGGCGGGGGGAGGTTGGCAGAGCATCAAACAGACTACTGTCCACTGCGGTCCATTGCTTGCGTGCCAGGCTAGGACCACCAGAAGAAAAATAGTTCTCGGGCTGTCAGCGGATGTCTGTAGTGTGCATTAGGGCGCAAGTGTGCGCTGCGTTGACGTCACTGCACATCCGCAGCCTGCGGGTGATTTGGGGTTGGAAAAATGGAGGGAGTCAGCCAGATGATGCAAACTCGTCCACCCTGCACCCGACCATGTTTGGGCCCCCGCGCGCGTAGCTGGATCCAGTATGTGCAGTGGTGCAGCTGCAGCCCCACCGCCCCCTGTTGGGGGGAGAGCCCTGGCAGCATGGACAGTGAGGAGGGGTGTCCCACAGAGGTGGTTTGGTGCCGGGGGTCAGAGGGGACACTGAGGTCTGCCGGTTCCCCCAGCTGAAAAACAGAGCATCTATAAAAAAAAAAAAAAAAAAAAAAAAAAGGTTTGTCTCCAGAAAGATGTGCTCAGTGGTAAAAAAGAGTTTATAAAAAGGTACAAAAATTGAAGAAACATGCGAGCTAAAAATACAACTCCTAGATAGGTCCACCATTAAAAAAACAAAAGACTACAAATACACAGGAGTAGACATAGACAACACCTTAAGTTTTGAGAAACATTAAAGTAACTATTGAACAAGCATTTGTCAATGCTGAATGTTGTCTTGCTGTCACTAGCACTGGTAGTGCAGGAGTTCGAGAGATGCATCATAGGAATGGCAGTGAATTATTGAATTGACGCTACCCCCACCCCACCCTGCAGAGACTGACAGGCATTGGGGTGTGCCTTTGGGTCATCAGCCATAACACTCATGCTATTTCACTTCACCCTACCCTGCAGACACCGACAAGTGTCATGTTGTGCCTTGGGGTCTTCGGGCCTTACACTCACCCCATTCCATAAGGAAATACGTTGAGATGGGTGCAGTATAGGAGACTGGGGTGAATTCTGGGGCCAAAGAGTCCAAGGCACACCTCGATGCCCGTCACTGGCTGCAGGGTGGGGGTGGAATAGCATGAGCATTACAGCCGACAATCCCAAGTCAAACTCCTGACACCTGTCAGTCTCTACAGGGTGGGGCATCATGGTTGGAAATCCTAATGCCCCGGGCGTTTTTTGGTATTTTCACTCCAAATTTTCAACATGGGCTTTTTGTGACCCCACCTGATGAACAGCGGCACTATCAGTTCTTAGCCGAAAGGTGATTTTGCACAGTGACTGTGCCATTTGGCGCAACAGGTGCGAAAACACATTTTGGGCCGCATGTGAAAAACGACAGCTGTACTGCTCATGAGGAGATGTAAATAAAATGATAATGTTGAAAATCTGGAGTGAAAATATGAAAAATTGGTGAAGTCATGAGCGTGCGTAGAAACAGTGCAACGCACACCCGTAACGCAATCATTTTGGGGATTTTTTTTAATCAAATTTTCAGCATAGTCATTTTGGGACCTCCGCTCATGAACAGTGTCACTGTGATTTTGTTACTCTGTCCCGAACGTTGATTTCCCACAGCAACCATGCCATTGTGTGCCACATGTGTGAAAACACATTTCGGGCAGGATGTGAAAGATGACAGCCGTACTGTTCATAAGGAGGTGGGAAAAAATGGCAATATTGAAAATCTGGAGTAAAAATATTAAACATTGTCGAAGTTACGAGCATGCATGGAAACAGCGCAATGCACGCCATCATCAAAGTCATTTTTTGAGCCACTCAAATTTGTAACGAAGTTTTTAGAGTGACTCCAACTATGAACAGTGGCACAGTCATTTCATTAATTGGTCCTGAAAGGTGATTCTGTGCAGTGTTCGTGAAATGACCTTTCAGGACTGAATAATGAAATGATAGTGCATGTGTTCATGAGGTGGGGTCCCAAGAACCCCATGTTGAAAATTTGGAGCCAAAATTCAAAAAAATGGCTAAGACATCCACCTAAGTTGCCCCCATTTATACCATTATACAGCTTACCGGCATTTCTTTATTCTGCAGTTTGGCTATGAAGAGTGCAGATGTGTTCCCGCTCCACTGACGATCACAGCGCCAGACTTCCGGAGGTAAGTATGGGGTGGGGGGTGGGATGCGCAGAGGGTAGGTGAGTGTTGGGGAGGGAGGTGCTGTGGACAACGGACCGCTTTTCTTTTTCAGGTACACAAAAACAACCAGACCTCGCTGGACCATTTTCTTTCTTTACAGGTGAATTAAAACAAATGTTGGGCATACTGGGTGGGCTGCCAGTGTGCCCCATGACTTCGGGGGGGCTGATGTGGCAACACTGGGGTGGGCTCCCAGTGTGCCACATAATAGGTGTGGGTGTGGGCCGGGGAGGAACATGCTGACATGGTCAGCTTTCTCTTAGCGGCAGCACACTGGGGTGGGCTCCCAGTGTGCCACACAAAGGGGGGGGTGGCGGACATGCCGACACGGGTATTGTCCCCCCAATGTCTGCCTTCTTTTGGGATTGTGTGGCAGCGGCAGGATCCGCCACCAGGTTTACTGACATGTGTCACCAGCAAAGGCACGTAGGGAGGCATGTCATCTGTGCCGCTGCATGACGAGCTTGTCTCTGATTGCAGCAGCATGTTTGTTTCAAGTTGGTGGCACTTTGCATAAACTTGTGTCAGTGCTAGCATGCTGGTTAACTGATGAATGAGGGACGCACCTAATAAAGCATTCACCAACACTGACACACCCCTGCATTTCTCCTACTACCACAACATGTTGCTTGCGCACGCGAAAGACAACATAAAAATAAATTCCAGACTGGGAACCCTCCACCAAAATGTCTGTGCCATACCCCCAAAAAAAAAAATAAAAAAAGGAAAGACTGACAGATTGACCCTAGCCACTCAGCTGTTGTTGTCCATCCTGCAATACGGAAGCACAGCCTACCAGCTCACAAGTAACCAGCTGTTGGAGAAATGGGACACAACATACCATTAAATGGCAAGACTTGTCATTAGATGCCATACAACACCCACCACTGCACAATGCTCAAAACACTAAACTGGGATTCCCTCAAACTAAGAAGAGAGAGGTCCAGAGCACTCACGGACTACAAAATTATCAAGGGTATGATTACCAGATATCAGTGACTAGCAAACAATTTCCCAAATAACACATACAACGTGCAAGACATCAAAAACAAAAACCTCTGTTACCCACATAACTAGGGTCCAAACCAACTATGGGAAAATGAGCCAAAATTACCCAATTCCCAAGAGCTGCAATTCCATCGCCAAATCTAGAGGGAGTAAATCCCTGGCTGAATTTAAAACTACTAAATGTTGAGAGCGTCCCTACCTTGGACCCTCTGCTTATCGCTAACTCTCTGTACCTCGCCTTCTGAGATCTCAGTAGTGTGCTCCCGACGAACTTCTTCAATACCCCTGCTCCAGGGGTCAGTGAGAACACCCCAGCATGACCAAACCGGCCACTCTTCTGTTTCAAACTGGTCTCCAAAGCGGCTGCTAGAAAATACTGTGAAAAAGCCCTTGGCAAATCAAGGCACAGTGGGGACTCTGGGCCTAAAATTTGTTTGACTAACACTAGACGAAGTACTTGGTCCACTGACAAAGATAATTAAACTATCCTTCTGCCACTCCAAGTTCCCCCAAATCTGGAAAGCTGCCATGGTCACCCCGGTACACAAAGGTGGTGACCGGTCTCTTCAAAACAACTACAAGCCGATCTCTTGATTCCCCCTGCTCTCCAAGGCCCTTGAAAGGATTTTGGCTGACCAGCTGGTAGAGTACTTCAATCAATATCAGCTTCTATGCCCAGAACAGCATGGTTACTGAGCCGGCCATAGCACCTTTACGGCTCTCCTGGAATTTACTGGATTCATACATAGTGCTCTTGACAAAGGACACATTGTAGGGGCAGCCTTTGTTGACCTATTAAAGGCCTCTGACACAGTCCATCATTCCCTCCTCCTTGAACAGCTCTCAGACATAGGGCTAGCTCTAGAAACCGTGGCATGGTTTTGTGGCTACCTTAGCCTGCGATCACAGCAAGTGAAGATCAGGGACATCCTATCAGAAATTCAACTGGTCAGATCAGGGGTACTACAAGGATCCATACTCAGTCCGTTACTCTTCAGTGTCTTCCTAAACAACCTCTACGCAGATGATGCGGTGATCTTTACTAGCAACCTCGACCCTGCACTTCTGTATTACGACCTCCAGAGTGGCTTCGCAGTGGCTGAAAAAATGGTTCAAAGAGCAAAAACTGGTCATGAACTATTAAAAGACCAATACAATGCTCTTCGCCACTGCCCAAAACAAGCTAAAAGGCTATCCTCTGGCAGTTCAGAATTCATCTGGTAACACCCTGGAACTAGTCCCCCATTTCAAGTACCTGGGAATCACACTGGACACTGCCCTGTCTTAAACACAGCACACTGACATAATGGCCAAAGCCTTTAACACCAGGATTGGTATCCTCTACAGGCACAGAGACATTGCTTGACGTATGAAGCTCTGAACTTGGCAATTAACAGTTCACTCATCACCTTGACTGACTATGGCCTAGCTGTCTATAGCTCCGCTACTGACACAGTGCTCCTACGCCTCTCAAAAGCCCTAAACAAAGCCTGTCGCCTGCTCACTAATGCCCCAAAACTCACCCACACCTGTGAGCTTTATGCACGATCAGGCTGGCTTCAATTGAAGGACAAAATACTTTATCAAACCTGACTACTCGCAAAAAGGTCTCACTAAACTTACTTCCTTAAAGGGACACTGTCAACCTGTTTTTCATCATATTATTTCTAGCTGAAACCCCACATTTTATGATTGCTTACCCTCTCTAAAATTCACCGATGTTGCTGTTTGTTTTGTCTGTCTCCTTGTTTAGTAGAACTGAAATGCATGGCAATGTATATTTATAAACAACCTTGTTTTTGTTTACAATCTTGGTTCTGTTCTTACTGCATACTTCCTGAGCATTAGAAACATACCCAAACACTGCAGTCACTCATAAGGCAGTACCTTCCTAAACTACCACTGCATTATGATGGGCTCGACTGTTTTGTGGATGTTCCCAAGTCCAGGAAAGATGCATTTGGAGTTGATCAGGGAATGTAAACAAACCTGTTTTGGTGTGATAACACCAATATGTTGGGCAGTCTGTTTTTTTACTTTTTTAAAGAAAATAAGAGTCAGAATCAAACTATCAGCTACATCAACAATCTTTACAGAATGTTGGCAATCATAAAATGTATTTTTTATACTAGGGACACTTTGAGGCCTAAGGGGGTTGACAGTGTCCATTTAAGGAGCTCTGAGCCTTCTATCATCACCTATACATGCCAGGCACACCAGGAGCTCAACTACACAAGTATTCCATGTGTCCAGGTGCCACACAACTATGGCCAAGCGATCCTCTGCTCACCGGGCCCCTCTGTGGACAAATGGTCTACCACCTGACACAGCCAGAGCCACAACCCTTGGTTCCTTTAAGTGCAAACTCCGTCAGCACCTCACTGACAATAGTACTTGTAGGTGCCCCTGCTAGTCTGCGCCCGCAGCTTTAGTCTGCCTCAGTACTTCCAATTCCTAACCCGCCTAGTTAAGTCTTTGCCCAAGCACTTGTCTCCAACCCCTTTGCCCTAGCAATTGCCTCCAACCCCCTACCCCTTGGCTCTTTTCTTTCCCTCTGTCCTTCCTATCCCAGCTCCCACTGCCCCTCCCTACCTCACCCTAACAGTCTGTCTCTGCCTCTCTCTCTTCCGCAGGACACTGGCATAAAATGTACTACGCCTTAGCACAATTTGTGTAACTGTTTGTCATTGCAACCCACGTACTGCTGAATTTTTTTTGTATTCTGTACGTATAATTTACTGTAACTATATTGTGTCTTCTTGTGTTAATGCATCTAATGTGGAACCTCTCAACGAGTATCCGCTCACAGGTGTCATCCAAGATTTCAATAAATAAAATAAAAGTAAAACACTACACAGTCAGAACTCACAGAATTCTGTGACTGTAACTAAACTGATGGTGCAGTCTCCCATCAGGGGCAAAACCCTTCCAAACTAACAGCATCAGTACCTGTCTGAAAGACTAAATGTGAATAAGGTTTATACTGCCATTGTAAACTTCTTTAACTAATGTATATTGTATGCTTATACTGTTAACTTACCTGCTATAACCAGTGTAATGCATCTTGACTGTTAATATCGAAACTGTTACTACTGTAACTAATGCACTACACCTCAACACGAGACATCATTACAAAAAAAATAGAACCATGGTGGCCCTAACAGTGTTATCCTGTCAAAAAAATAATTTTACTACTACATAGAAATTATGGCTAGGTAAGTGTGTGTTTTTTTGTTTTTTTTTTTTTTTTTTTTTTTTTTTTTTTTTACACACCTGAGGTGAGTGGCGAGCCATAAACATTGAGAGCGAAGCTCGAGCGGTTTAGGAGCTGATCACTCACCGAGGGTGTGTAAAAAAGAAAAAAATTACTCCACTTAGTAATTGTGTTTCTTCTAATGGAGTCTTGCTGTATTCTGACATTATGCAGTTAGCCCCAACACTTGAACTGCTCCAGAGAGGAAAGAGTCAACTCTATGCCAGAGCATAGAACATTGGGCTCAAGCTCTGTTCAAACCTTTGTCTGCTGCACTTCAAAGTGCAACTGTCAGATTCCTACACGTTAATACTAACTACACCTCCTAGGTGAAAACTGTAAATTAACTAGCCAAAAGGCAACCAATTGTTTTGGGTCTCAAAAGACTCAAGTCGAGAACCCCAAAACAATAACCAGGTAGTGAACAACATAACTACAAAAAATAACAAACAGAACCCACTCCTCTTTCTACAAGGGGGGAGTGCCAAGAACACCCCTGAGCTACAGCACTAGGGTTGTCAGAACCCTCTGAAGTTCTGGGTTCTAGTTCTAGTCTAGAACTTTTGAAAAAGTTCTAGGGTTCTAATCTTTTTTAGAACTTTTTAGAACTCGAACCCTATTTTTTTATTGTGCTGCCAGTAACGAAGATAGTAATAAAATACATGTAAAGGAAAAACTGTTCAATATAAGGGAGAAATTATCTTGTGTGACATTGATAGGAATACAACTAGGTTTATCTATGGTTTCTTCTGTTTGCTAAAGCCAGCAACTTAATACGTAACAGGCCCACCGCCCACCCATATGTTAAAAGTTTTCCTGCTGCAGCTGCATCATAGTTCCTTAGTGAAAGAAAGAGGCACATTAGCCATTTATGTACTCAGCTATATATACTCGTCATGAATTATGAGAAAAAATAACTGATATTACCTAATTTCAGCTATTTGCTGCTTTCTGTTTTAAATGAGTAAATCAAAAGTTGCTATGTTTAAAAGATAGCTTTTATAACAAAGTTAAGCCAAGTACTACAGCAGCAGCATGTGGAACTGTTGCAAAACATATTATATCATAACGTAGTCAGTCAAGACATTTGAATAAAAAAAATATGCCAGTCATTGTTGCTGGCAAAAATGCATGCAATTTTCTAAGGTCATGCATACATACACCAACATTTTTGTTGGCAAATTGAAGTAATACTTACAACTTTCTAAGATGATGCATTTTTGCAGCTGATACTTCAATAAAATCTGTATTTCAGTCACATAAATAAAAAAAGTGGTTTCCTCACCACATACTAAGGAACATTTAATGCAGCAGTTGGCATGTGATGTTTAAGGGACAGCGTCTGTCAATCCCATTATGTATCAAATTATCACTACTTGTAAAGCAAAAACACTTTATGATACGTCACATTCTGTGAAAACTGCTGATGCAGATTTTCTTTTATTTCTGATTCCTTTATTCTTTTTTTAAAGGAGACAGGACAATTGTGCTAGGTGGCAGCAGTTTGCAATGTATTTAATAAGAATATATATTATGTGTACAGTAGGTTCGGTCTGTCATCATTTTTTTCCTCACCATTCCCAGCTGATCACGAATCAGTAAATGAAAGAACTAAAACAACACCCACCTTTCACCCCATCACCCATTCCACTTTTCTTCCACCACCCTCACCTGTGCAGTAGCACCCATGCCACCCTTACACCCATGTTAAAACCAACCCACAACCCTCACCCATGTACTAGCATCCATTTTTCATTTATGGCTAACATTTCTGTAATTGAAAAAATAATAAACAGCTACCAATTAGAACTCATTGTTTTGTCCTCTTTAAAATTGAAAAATAGACCGTCTCCTGTCCCAGCCCATACTGATGCACCACAAAGTCACAGAAGGTAAATCCAAAATATATGTTTTCACTTTAACTATAAATAATATGATACAGAAAGGATTGATGTGACAGTGTCCCTTTATGCCAAATTTGGGCCTGTTCCACTGATGTTAAAATTGCCCTGTATATAAAACTTGTTGACTTTAGTTTAGACCCTAGCTACAAAGCAGTTTGCCATGAAATGGTGAAAGTTTTAGGGGGTATATAGTCCAAGGTAGTAGATCGAGAAAGGAGAGAGACGACAACCAAAGTCATCACAGTCTGTAAAAGTTTCCTTTTTGGTGCAGAAAGACTCCGTCCCACACAGTATTACCAGCCACCACCATCTGAGTTGTCATCACCATCAACATCCACAACATCAATCACTTCAGGATCAGTTTGTATACTCTTGTAGGGATACGAAAATCTTGACTTATTAACTTTAATAAAGTTAACGTGTGTACATTTTCTGGCAGCAACCTATTTCTGGTGTCTGTCACAATATTGCCAGCTGTACTAAACATGCGTTCTGAAGAGACACTTGTTGCAGGACAACCAAGATATTTACAGGCTTCATCATACAGCTCTGTCCAAATTGACTTTTTTGACCTCCAGTATTCAAAAGGGCATGCATCAATAGGAATAGGCAGTTCTTGCAGGTAACTGTCTACCATGATGGACAGAGACCACTCAGAAGAGGAATCAGCAGAAGCAGCTGGTATGGCAGCAATTTGGGAAAGGTTTTGCCACAGATTTAGCTTGCTACTAAGGGTTGAAGAAGTTGCAGTTGTGGAACAACTACTGTTAATGTTTGGTGACTTTTCCAGTTCTGTATCCCTTTGTGAAGATGAATCTGCATGTTGTGGTGATGACAACCTGAGGGTACTGTGCGTGTCTGTGTTTGACTCCTGTGAGTGCTGCAGCTCATCTAGCAACATACATTTGTACTGCTCTATATCATCTGTTTTTGGAAGATGTATAGCCTTGAACCTGGGATCTAAGAGAGTTGCAAGGATGTAGTGTCTTGATTTAGATCATTGCAACTAATTTGTCATTAGTTTTGGCTTCGCTCATTCTCTTCTGAGATTCCCATGATACAGGCGACATGTTGTCTACGCTTCAGATCTGTCTTTTCTATTTGTAGATTTAGAACACTAAGATGATGTGAAATGAGCATTATAGGTGGGATAACCTGACTCACAGATGCACCTTCAGAAGACATGTCCCTTGTAGCTGTCTCAAAAGGAGCTAGGATACAGCACACTGTCTCCATTAATTTCCATTGCAGCACAGACAGCATAATGCCATCTCCAATAATGTAACTGGAGCAGTACTCATGTACAGCTGCTTTTGCTCAAGAGCTGCAGCATATAAGCGTTGAGTTCCACGGTGGAAACATTTTGAATCAGCTTTTGCTGGGGCAGCTTGTGTTTTTGCAGTTCAGGCAATGTCCGTATAGCCTTGGTTGAATGTGAAAAGTGAGTCACAATTTTTTTGCAAACAGCAATCATACCATCCACTTGTGTTTCGTTGCTGAGAAATCCTGTGACAATTAAGTGTAAGCAATGTGCAAAGCAAGAAGCATGCAGAAATCCTCCATCCTGTACTGCTTTTAAGATGTTGGCTCCATTGTCACTTACTATGAAGCCACATTTTTTGGTTGGTCACGTGATGCAGTGGTGCTGAGTGGCTGCCTGCTTTGGAGCTCCCGTTTCTCCCCTCTTAAAATTTTATTTTTTGACAAGCCGAAACCACCAAACCACCACCAAACATTGTCTAAAACATCACAGCTACTTCTGGAATCGACATTGGAACAAAGTGGAGGTGTATACTGCCTGCTGGAACACCGCTATGCTAGATGCAGAAATGAAGGCCTCAGGAGTCAGGTACACCCCATCTACATCGCCAGAAAAAGCCTCAAAAAAAGCGAAAAACTCTGGCTGCAACCCTTCTTTAACTAACCAAACTTCATCTACCGGAGGTCTTAATGTTGCAGGAGGCACTACCTTAACGGAGGCGTTTTTGGAGGAGTTATCACCGTTTAAAGATACCCTGCAAGAGATCTCCAATGAAATCAAATCTATGAGGCAAGATTACAACGACCTTTCAAGAAGGATGGAGACTCAGAATCCAGAATAGGGTCAGTAGAAAGATGGCAACAGAAAACAGATCCTGAGATAGTCAAGCTTAGCAGCAAATACAAAATTACAACTAAAACCGAAGACCTGGAGGCGCAGCAGAAGAAACAACGTCCTGATTTTGGGTCTTCCAGAACTGGAAGAAGGGGAGATACCATTAAGTTTGTCCAGCATTTCTTAAATAAGGTCGTGGGTCCTTCCCCAGTCCATCAACAATACCATGTGGGCGTGCTCACAGATCTCTTGACCCAGACCTCCCCAAGCGCTCCCCAGACCCCTGATTATCAAACTCCTAAGCTACCTGGACAGACAACACATTCTAGATAAAGCCAAACAGTTGGAAGCAGTTCTATGGAATGGAGCCAAGCTAAGGATTACCCAGGATCTGCCCAGAGGGTCCGTCTGAAGCGTGCTGCCTTCCATCCAGTAGTAACCAAACTGATAGCTGCTGGGAAGCCTTTTCGCATGATCTACCCTGCAAAGTTATCTGTACAAATTGAAAATACCTGGCATTCCTATGACACACAGAAGAAGCCCTAACTGACCTATCAAGCTATTACCTGATCTGTTCAAAGGACTCACAACCAAATGACTGACCCAATCAGACATGGGAATACAACAAAATAATCCACCAACTGAAATTGTGACTTTTACAGTTATCTTTCTGTCCCTTTTACAAGCTCTGGTCTAGATTTGCCCATTTTAAGTTCTTACTGTGGAGTCGCTATGCTCTGCTGGGTCGCAGGTAGTCCTGGGGTTGATCGCCTCTGTTTTCAGTGGGGACTTCTCCGGGGACCCGCGTGGTGCTGGAGTTGGTGGTAGTAGGCTGCGAGGCCTAATCGGCCTGCCTCTTGCTCTCCTCGTGTCCTGGCCTCTCGGTGTATTAGAAGGAACCGAGTAGGGAGGTGCAGTTTCCGGAGGACCTATTTGAGGTCGGACCGTTTTGGTCCATCAGCAATTCGGTCCCCGCGCGATTTCCCCCTTCGTTTCCTGGTGCTTATATGGATTAGACTGAGGGGACCACAACTCTGAAACTGCTCCCAGGTAAGGCTGTTTACTGCCTTATTTTTCCCCTGGTGGTAGGGGGCGATCTCATGTACTTGGCCATAGAGGCAGTGCCTTTATAACGGAGGGAGAGGGGGGGGGACTTAAAGGCGGGCTGTAGCTGTGCCATGCCTTGCGACCAAATAGGGAGTTATTGGGTACCAGTAAGTTGCCTCACTGTTGTGACCTATACCTTTTCACTGTTCGGATTACTGATGTGGAAGACTACTGTCTCTGGCCTTGTGACTGTGGGGGCTCTGTTTATTGTAAAGGTTAAAATGGGGTACCCTGGGGAGGGAAGGGGCATGGAAGCAACCAGTACTGTGCCTGTCGTTGAAACAACAGATCTGTGGGATTATGTAAATAATATATGTTTTGTAAGGGGCGGGGGAGGGGAAGGGATAATGTTCATGATACTGCTGATGTTTGGAGAGTTCATATTTGGAATTGCGTTTATACTGTTAATTGGGCAAGGTTAGGAGGCAGGGGGGAGGGAATAATGATTGTAGGATTGATAATAATTGTTTGGAAGTGCTGCCACCTAGCTTTGTGGATTGTCCTGACTTGAAGTTTAATATTAGAGCTGGGCAGCCTATCAAAGTTACTAGTTTCGAGTTCTTATTTTTTATCAGCAAAGAAATGTTGGGGTATATTGGGGGGGGCTTGAGGGTGTCACCACTATAGGGCGCGAAAAGAGGTTGCTAGGATCAATGAGTGGCGTATTGCATTTTGTCTTAAAATATGGCTGGTAGCATTGTCAAAATGATCAGCTGGAATGTGAGAGGATGAGAGATATCAAGAAAAGGCTAGTATCTTAACTAATTGCTCGATTCTGGGGCCGACATATTATGTCTACAGGAAACCCATATTACAGTAGCTGAAAGTAATATGTTATGAACCAGAGGCTTCTCCCAAATTTTCGTAGCTGGTGACTCGTCGGAAGCCAGAGGAGTGGCTGTTATGATACAGAAAAATATACCCTTCAATCTGACGAAGGTTGTCAGAGATTTAGAAGGTAGATATATATTGGTGTCTGGATCCCTCTATAATTCCCCTGTTGTCTTAGGCTCGGTCTATGGCCCAGTTGGAGGGAATGTGGCTTTTATTATGCAGCTAGTTGACAAAATTAGCTCCCTTCTACCCACCCCTTTGATCCTAGGAGGGGATTGGGACGTAGCTCCAACTCAGGAGCTGGATAAAACTTTTAGACCACTGAGACCATTGCTTCCACCGCAATTGGCGATGAAAGAAATGGGTAACATGCTAGGTCTGGTAGACCCCTGGAGAACCCTCTACCCTCTCCAAAAAAGCTATACCTTTTTCTCTCCCCTCCACAATTCCTGGTCGCGCCTAGATTACTTTCTAATGTCCACCTCCCTCATGAATAAGGTCCTCATGGCAGGTATTGAGCCCATAGTAATTTCAGACCATGCACTTGTCTGGTTTAAATTCTCTCCTCAATCTATGACTTCCCGTGATACGGTCTGGAAACTCAATACCCAGCTACTAAAGAAGAACACTCTCTCATTCAGATTAAACCCTTATTAAAAACTATCTAGAAATCAACTCGTGGCTCAGTGACCAGAATGGATATCCTCTGGTGTTCCTTAAATGCTTTTTGAGAGGAACTGATCAAGATTTCCTCCAGGAGAAAGAGAACCAGATCTCAGAATCTCGTCCGCCTCTCAAATCAAATTAAGGCAGCAGAGAATTTATTGGCTACTTCTAGTTAGGCTGAATAGCTTAGAACACCTCCACAAACTTAAAATGAATATGAAGGCTTGATCCGAGAGAAAACGGAGTTTGCTTTATTGAAAACTAAGGCTAGATATCTGGATCAGGAGAAAAGCCGAGCAGACTTCTAGCACTGAAACTGAAAGAAGTGGAGAACCTAGGCTGATCCCGCCTAGAAGACCAAGAGGAACCATTAAAACAGAGCCCAGAGATATAGCAACAATCTTTAAAGACTACTACCAAAACCTATACAACCCGAATGCACCCCTTCCCTTCACTCAGGACTAGAGGATTTTTTCAGTCACTGACACTCCCTCGTCTCTTGGAGGATCAGGTGGCCTCCTTTCCTCACCTCTTTCCCAAGAGGAGGTAGAACAGGCTATTCAAAGTTTACCGTCAGATAAAGCTCCTGGCCGGATGGGTTTCCAGCCAATTTTACAAGGCCTTCCGTCAGGATTTGGTTCCCCTCCTTCTAGACCTATACAACTACCTGCTGACAGCAGATACTCTGGATCCTTCCCTGCTGGAGGCTATTATTGTATTGATTCCTAAGATGGCTGAACCCTCCCGAAACCCAGCTAATTACAGGCCAATTTCACTTCTTAATTGCGATGTTAAAATCCTGTCCAAGATTCTTGCCTCTGCATCAAACAAGTATGGATCTCATTACTGAGCACTGAGCAGGTAGGATTTGTGCAAGGAGATCAGTGATGGATCACGATGGGTCGCTCTCCTCACGTGCTCAGGGCTGCTCAAACTTCCAGGTTCCTATGCATTGGTGGCACTGGGCCTTGGAAAGCGTTTGACCGTGTTAATTGGGAATTTCTATGGTATACCATGTCTAGGTTCGGCTTTCCAGTGAGTTCATAAGGTGGACCAGAGCTTTATATAGGGCTCCCATGGCAAAAATTTATTGTAATGGGATCCTCTCATCCCCATACTGCTCCACTCTGGAACCAGACAAGGCTGCCCCTATCCCGTTTTATTTAACCTCTATCTGGAACCACTATTGGTCAGTCTTAAAGCGGCCCCAGGGATTCAGGGATGCCCTGTCCTCAAGCAAACCATCAAGATTTCAGTATATCGATGATATTCTGCTACAATTAGCTAACCGGTTGAATCCCCACGAGTTGTAATGAGGATAATTTCACAATTTGGAGAACTATCCAATTATAAACTTAATCTAGCAAAGACTGAGATTTTCCACTTAATGTACACCTCACCCGATTTCCGTTTCCCATCTGGGCATGAAGTGGACCCCATCTCACTTGAAATACCTCGGTATTTACTTGGCACGAGATCCTTCCCTAATCAGGAAGCTAAACCTAGAAGACTTATTAGTAAGAATTAAGTCGGACCTGCAAAGATAGGGGAAACTGCCATTACCAGTGGGGGCCCGGATCAGCATTATCAAAATGAACATTCTTCCCAGACTCTTTTATCCCCTGAACCTCCTAGACATCTGGTTACCAAGGTCCTCTTTCAAGAAAATTCATTCGACCTTAACCGAATTTATTTGGAATCATAAATCTCAAAGCGGCCGCTAAACTATGTCTCCCAAAGAAATGGGGGCCTCAGATTGCGAATTTAGCTTTACTACTGGTCTAGTCACCTTACCAAAGCAGGGAAATGGTTGGGAGATATGAAAGATGTTTACCTCCCTACATGGCTAGACCTGGATCTGGATCTCATCACCCGCCATAATATAAACCCCTCCAGCCTTTTCTATAGTGGCTTCGTCTCTCCCCGTGCGATCCAAGACTCCCAGTAGGTGTCACAGTCAAGGTGCTTAACCAATTTTCTCCTCCACCAGAATCCAGCTATACTAAGGACCCTGGCCAACCACTGATGGGTAACCTTAATATTAAGATGGGGACAAAAGCGCTAGTCCCTAAATGGCTACACCAATTCAGGAGCTCTCAGTGGAGGACCTTTATGTTCAAGGTAAACAGGGCCTATTAACGGACCTACTACTTGCTCTAAATATTCCCACTAAGCCGAGTTTAAAATATATCAACTAAAACACCTAGTAGACAAAGAGTTCGGAGTAACAATATCCCTTCAGTTATCAAACCACTACTAGAGGAGGTTAAGGACAGCGTGGTTAAACCCCACGGGGTGTCTAGGATGTATACCTATCTCCTGAAACTTGCTCACCCTACCCCTCTAACTGGTTCCAAGGCCTGGACAGTATCCTCCTCAGGCTCCCTGTATCCATGGGGTCAGATCTGGAAAGACCTGTATATCTACAATACTCTAGATAGGAATAGGATGACTCAGTACTTCATAATCAATAACATGTATTTCACACCAGTTCGGAAATCAAAATTTGGCCCTTCTGCTCCTTTGAAATGTTTCAGATGCGGGGAAGAACAGGGAGACCTTCCTCACATCTTCTGGCACTGTCCTAAAGTGGCTCCTCTCTGGAAGACTATTGCGGACAAATTGGATCCCATGTTAGGTCTAGGAAACCTTCTCACATTAGAGACCTGTATCATAGGTGACTACACGGGTATCAGGATCAAAGAAAGGAAGTACCATATAGCACTTATCGCCATGGCAGTCAAGAGACTGGTTCTCCGGCACTGGACAGACAGTCTCGAGATCTCATATCTAGACTGGGTGGAAGAAATGTCCCAGTGTTTCAAAGTTGAGAAACTGATTGATAACTTCAGATCCTCCCCAATGGCCTTTCAGAAGAAATGGGGCAAACTATATGCTCTGTATTTTCACTGACCGAGACTCCTAGATATTTAAGGAACCTAAATGCGGGATCGCAGTCCCCAAGATCTGGACCTTTCCAGTACTCCTAGTTCTTCCTCTGTAGAAATCTCACAACCCCTCACCCTGGGATTCTGATGCTACTAGACTCCCGAGTGCTGTTTTAGATTAAGTATCCTAAGGACACCTAGCCACTAGAGATAGCTCAATATATTTCTTCCCTTAGTGGTGGCCCCTCACTGGGGGCTGGGGGACAGTTGTTCTGTTATCCAGTTACAGTTTTTTCTGATTCCTTTTGGTATCTTTACTCTATATTCTTCCTTTGTCCAGTAACATAATATATCCAACTATGGAATTTATTAAGTGTATGTACGATGTTTAGATGTCACTGTTTAAATCGATGTATGTACAGTTGAAAATTAATAAAAAGAGAATTTCAAAAAAAAAAAAAAAGCCACATTTTAGACCGTGAGAATAAACCCATTCGTCAAGGAGGTCATTTAGTTCCTGCAAGATGTTTGCAGCAGTATGACTTTGCCCAAACTTCTTTATATGCAGCAGCGCCATCTTTTGGGGTGTCTTTGTTTTTGAAGAAGCACAAGAAAACGTGACCCAATGAGCGGTAAGGGACATGTAATCTATATTTTGAGTGCTGGTCCACATATCTGTTGTGACATGAATAACCCCACCCTCTGCAGTTTTAAGTGCAAGCATCACTGTCGCTTTTAAAGCCTGATAAATGTTTGGTATTTCAACATAGGAAAAGTACCTTCGATGAGGAACACTGTAACGAGGCTCTGCTAATGTCATGAGCTCCCTAAAATCCTCATGATCTACCAAAGAGTATGGGAGAAGGGCTCCGGCTAACAGTTCACCAATTCGGTGATTAAGATTAAGGGTCTTTGGATGATTTCTAGTAAAGGTATTCTTCCTTTCAAATGCCTGAGACAGTGTTAGCTGTTTGCAACATGTCCCTGCTGGTTTATTATACACCGTGCTTCGATAGGCAGATGGACGTAGAGATGGTGGACTAGGACTTATACATTCAGTGCCATCTCTGGATGTGCAACTGGTACTAATGGTGCTGGCACTGGTGGTAACAGTGATCCTAGGGCTGGCAGTGGTTCTGCCTGCATCAAGTTCAGACAATTCAGTATCCATTTCAGATTCCTGACCCTTCTCACGTGCGGTCTGGAAGATGGAGGACATGGGTTTTGGATGATCAAGCAAAACATGAAAATTACGTACCTACCGTAATTCCTGATCTTCTCTTGTCTCTTCACCATTCATTACTTACTGGGTGTTAGCCGGAGGCGCGCACCCGCCACGGGAGCTTTTTTTTTTTTTTAAAAGTTTGCCTAACGGCACGCCCTCGAGGAGTGACGCTCATACGGATGCGAGGGGCCAAGTAGCGACTCGACTCCTCCTCCAACTCAGTTCTGTGAGCCGGAGAGGCAAAGTGAGAGCAAGAATATAGATAGCAGGCAAGATAGCGCGAGGATAGCAAAGCAAGGAAGAATGAACTGAAAAGGAATAAGCCGATGGAGGAAGGACAGAGAGATAAAGTATCCCTAGCCTAGGACTGCAGGGCCTCCTTACCTGGGCGACTCTAGGAGGAGAGATAAAGTAAGGAGATGAGAAAATAGAAGAAGAAGAAGAAAGAGAGAGATGGGATGTTGAAGGGACCAGAATGCCCAACGAGCATAGTTAGCTTAGAGCTGAAGGCTCGACTAAGAGGGAAGCAAGAATCCCGGAGATAGAGCTGAAGAGGTTCACCAAACCCGCTAGACAGACTCTGGAGGGCATAGTCCTTATCCTCAACATGCCATTGTTATTGATACTCCCTCGGGTTCCTGGCGCGACAGGCCTAGAGTCGAGGACACCCGAGAGAGGAAAAGGAACCCCAGGCAGCAGGAGGTGCTGCTCTGGGACTTAGAAAGGAAAATGTAAGCCTTTCAGGCGTTTTAAGCATAGAAATGGGACTCAGACAGAGACTGGCCAAGGCTTAGGCTGGCGGGATTGAATATAGTCAGCACAGCTCTTCTGTAAAATTGTCCAGGAGGACACTTAAAGGAGAAACCAATATGCAAACTAGCGAAGGAGATTACCTTCTCATTTCCCTCGTTTGTTTTTTTTTTTACAGAAGAAATTTGAGGTTGGTTGCATGACCCCAAAACCAAGGTGCCTATAGCAGTCGAAAAGAGTTCCTCAGCATTCCCCTTTTTTTTAAAAAGAAAAAAGGAACAGACATGCCGCTCCTCTGCTCTGCAGGGCAAGAATAGAGGGGGTTTGATTCCAGGGCAATATCTGGAACACGGGATTGCAGGATCAACTGAATAGCCTGAACCAGGCCAAAACCCCAGAGATATCTTGTCAGGATAGCGGCAAGAGATAGTTGTGCAGTCTGATCGCCAATGCAATCCACGAGATGGCCCACGAATCTTAGAGTAATTAATTTTCTGGAAAAATTAGCCCCCCCCCCAAGAAGGATTTTTTTTTTTTTTTTGAAAATTAAGCAATTTTTCCTAGTTTTTAAGAAAAAATTTTTTTTTTTTTTGCAGAGAGAGGAAGGAGACGGGAGGTGGAGAAGCCACAGGAAGAGGCCACTGAGGGGATGGTGGGCGGGAGTAAGTAATGAATGGTGAAGATACAAGAAGATCAGGAATTACGGTGAGTGCGGCAATTTTCACATCTTCCTTGTCAATCTTCACCATTCATTACTTCCTGGTGAGCAAGCTCCTCTTCCCCTGGAGGGAAGAGGTAATACCCTGAGGGAACAAGACCCCAGCCTTCTGCTGGTGAGAAAACAGAAGGAGAAGACCCTGGCTTATTCAGAAAGCCTAAGTGGGAGAAGAGCTAGGAGGTGTCTCCAAGACGAGGGCGGAGGAGCCCTGTAAAAGTCTCCTAGCTCTGGAAGAGAAAAGACGGGTCCCGGAGGCGGAGGCGAATCACCTCGCCCGGACCAGGGGTGACAACCTGGAAAAACGAAGCCATGCAATCCGCCTGATGCAGATCGCTGTCCCATAAGCCTGGAAGCCACCTCATTGGCGTCATAAGATGCCTGCTTGGTGTCTTGCCAGCTCCAGGCCTACCGCGAGAGGGCAACGGCTTGTCTGGTTTGCTCCGTGTCAGGCATAGATGCCAGCAGCTGGGACATCATCGACCACAAATGCGGTTATAGGCAGGCGTGGTGAGCCTGATGTGATGCAATACATGCACTATACGAGAAGAAGAAGACACTCTTAAGCTAACGGTCGAACTGGAAAGTCCGAATCCGGTGACGATCGTCGCCAGGCTGCTGGCGCCCAGAGGTATCCAGGTATACCAAACCTGAGGGCGGGTTGGGAAGGAACCTAGAGACTCAGAGGGCACAATACTCGCTGGCAGTCCGCGGGGCGGCTGGGAAAAGCGGCGAGGAACTGCCAGGACCGGATAGGCGCCTCCTGGAAGGGATAGGCCAGGAAGGTACCACCAGATGCTGGGCACTGAATTCACCAAGGAATTCACGCGTCTCCCGTTCGGTATTGTCTCTCCGAACATAGGAAATCCGGAGATCCCTCACCATCCTCGAGAGGAAACGCTGATATTCTGTGAAATCAGCATCGGAGGACAGATGAGCAGGGGGTTCCTCTCCCTCAGAGGAGGGAGACGAGGATGATGGGGAGCTGGAATGCTCAGAGGATTCCTGCGGCGGTGGGGAGAGTCGAAAGACCCGCTCATGCATGTATCTAACATATGAGGGGAAGGCCGCTGCAGAACCTCTGAACTGCTCCCAGGATAACGGACCCGTAGGACCGACATGGCCCGGGAGCGGGGGTGGTGAAGGCAGAGAGATGGGAGAGGGGCACCTCCGAGGAGGCAACTGCTCTCTGCGAGGGCTCTGGAATCCGGGGAAAGGAGCCCTAGTAGGAGGGATCCCGGATATCAAACCAGGCCGCAGAACGGAACTCTGGGGAAGCGGAGCCTGGAAGAGCCCTGGGGGAGAAACTCCCCTGCGACGACGCCGGGACTGCATGGATCCAGAAGGGCAGTCCGCACAAACGCCGCCGGAGGACACCCTAGAACCCTGGGGGGAGGGACGGGGCTCTGCACTACGGCTCCTGGCCACCCCCCCTGAGGTGGCCAAAGAAGACCGGGCAGCAGGCCGCCTGCCCCTCAACCCCTCGGATTCCGAGAGGGCCCTCCTCCCGACTGCAATGTCCCCTGTCCCTAGAGGAGGCAACAGCACCCGGGGTAGCTGCCACCGAGCCTCCAGAGAGGGAGCCCTCCGTCACCCCCATCGCCTGCCCCGGGACCTCGGCCACCCCAGCCGAGGAACCCTCAGGAGGCGACGGTAAGGGACAGGAGGCGCAGCCTGCGCCGCCTGGTACCCCTAGCCACCGAGGACCCAGATCCCGAAGAATGGGGGTGCCAGGATGGGTCCACATCTGAGTCATCGCCTCCGAGGAGGATGAGACCAGCAGGACCTCGATGCTGGCCACCCAGGGTCCCTGAGGTCGGCCGCGAACGGCCCCGTACCGAGGGCGACGCCCGCCGCCCCACGCCGGTGCAGCAGGAAGGCCTAACCCCACACCCCAGCGGCCCGCAGGCCCGCACTGCCCGGGAAGGGAAGGCCAACGGCGCCGCCGCAGTGTCGGGAGGCGGAGCGGACCGTCGGTGGTGCCGCCATGTCCACCGGCACCGCAAACGCGCGCCGAGACCAAAAGCGCACCGCCAACGGCGCCGCCTAATCACCGGTGCCGCGAACGGCACCGATCCAAAGTGGCTCTCGCCAACGTGCCGCGCCCGATCACTGGCGCTGTTTCATCCGGGCGGCGTTGCTCACCGCACCGCGAACGGTGCCGATCGAAAACAGCGCCGCCAGGTGGCGCCGAGGTCCACCCAAGCCGGCCCAAAAGCCAAGGGGCTCGACGACGGGAGCCTGCACCTCCGAGAGGTGACTGCCGAGGCGGTGTCAGCGCTGCTGCGGCCCGGGAGGGCTCGGCGCTCCCCAACACATGCGAAGGGCCTCCTCCTCGGCAAGATAGGATGAGAAACCCTCCTCCTCGGACCGTATAGGCCGGGAGGGACCCAGGGAAGGCCTAAAAGATCTCGCCCAGATTCCCGTGAGCGCGCCATCCCCGAAGTCGGCGGGCCTTGCCGAGCTTGAACGCACGGACTTTGAGACGCGACGGTCCATCGAGAAACGGCGCCGCACTTAATCCATATCATGGTTGGGTCCCAGGCAAGGCAAGCGCTGATGCCGGTCCGAGACGGAGAAATGCCGGCCACAGGGCACCCGACGCATGGGGGCGGCCCGTCTTGAACGCTTAGCTCCAGAACCGGACATAACGCGAAACCAACGAGACTAAAACACAGTAGGAAATACACCCGAGCGCGCGAAAGAAAGAAAAGAACAGTCTTACCGTATAAAGCGTCGAGTGTCAGGAAAAAGCAGTCAAAACTACTACAACTACCAGGCGCTAGCGTGGACAGGTGCTGCCTCAGCGGTAGGGAGGAAACAGAACTGAGTTGGAGGGAGAATTGATTACGCTACTAACGGACCGCCCCTCAGCGCCAGACGATCACTCTCGAGGCGGTGCCGTTAGGCAAACTTAAAAAAAGCTCCGTGGCGGTGCGCCTCCGCTAACACCCAGGAAGTAATGAATGGTGAAGACTGACAAGGGAAGATCAAATGCTTTTTCAGATGGCGTTTAAGAGCTGTAGTGCCAAGGCATGACACAACTTTACCACGGCTTACACTCTGTTTACACAGGGAACAAATTGCTCTGCATGGATCAGTTTTACTGACAGAGAAATAATTCCACACCTCAGATGTGACAGATTTTGTTCAAGTGCTAGGAAGATAGCTAAAGACTGTTTGTGTCTTTTCACCTGTCCTAACAGAACCTGGGACATGATCATTGGTGCTAGAAGAGTGGGCAGAAGACTCTGATGGATTTTCATTGCTGGCCAACACAGAAGTGGTGGATTCAATGGATATGTCCTTTTCATTGCCAACAGTGCTGGATGTATTTGCAAGTGCACTACCTGATTCATTGTCAGCAGACTTGCTCATTTCACTTTGTTGAGGAAGTAATGATTTGTCTCGAGACACAACAGTGTCGGGACTGAGACAAAACTACTGTCTGAGTCAGAGAGGGACTCACTGTCACTTGCATTATTGCTGCTAGTCACAGGGATCTTAACAGCATGAATGGCATACCTTATGGTGCCTCTCCGTGTGACCCCAGCAGCTGTACAGGTTTTCTTAAAAGGTCCCCCTTTATCACACTTCACTGTTGCTCTTTTGCTGTTTGTTGAATTTTTATCACGTGAAACATTTTGGTTATTTCTGTTAGCACCAGGATTACCACTACCACCAACACCTGCTCCAACACCAGCACTAGATGCTTCATCTATGTTGCTGTCAGCCATAACAGACAGTAAGTACCGGTACTACCAGTATACTGCGGTGAACACACCCACACCCAAACAATTCCTGTGTAACAAAGCAATGTGATCTGTGATCGCTGGCTACAACTCAAAATTTTATTTTGGTTGTGTGACACTAATGATACCGTGGACTGAAAGTAATTGAAGAATATGACAGTTTGCAACTAAAGGATCCCAGGTTCAAGGCTTGCAGAATGATTGGGCTGCTGGGCATAGGCATCACATAGCAATCAGGGGTGCACAGCAGCAGCAGGGTGATGGGCTGACCACAGGAGGCGGAGTCACATATCGCAACCCAGGGAATGAGAATTATATTTCTACGTTTCTGTCATATAAGTTAATGCCACCACACAACTGGCCACTGGGCTTCTCTCTTAACACACACTGGGTAGGGTACAGTGCAGTCAAGGGCACACAGTAGCAGGGTGATGGGCTGACCACAGGAGACGGAGTCACATACGCAACCCAGGGAATGAGAATTATATTTCTACGTTTCTGTCATGTAAGGTTAATGCCACCACACAACTGGCCACTGGGCTTCTCTCTGTAACACACACTGGGTAGGGTACAGTGCAGTCAAAGGGCACACAGCAGCAGGGTGATGGGCTGACCACAGGAGGCGGAGTCACATACGCAACCCAGGGAATGAGAATTATATTTCTACGTTTCTGTCATGTAAGGTTAATGCCACCACACAACTGGCCACTAGGCTTCTATCTGTAACACACACTGGGTAGGGTACAGTGCAGTCAAAGGGCACACAGCAGCAGGGTGATGGGCTGACCACAGGAGAAGTCACATACATAACCAACAACTCAGGGAATGAGAATTATATTTCTACGTTTCTGTCATGTAAGGTTAATGCCACCACACAACTAGCCACTGGGCTTCTCTCTGTAACACACACACTGGGTAGGGTACAGTGCAGTCAAGGGGCACACAGCAGCAGGGTGATGGGCTGACCACAGGAGACGGAGTCACATACACAACCCAGGGAATGAGAATTATATTTCTACATTTCTGTCATGTAAGGTTAATGCCACCACACAACTGGCCACTGGGCTTCTCTCTGTAACACACACTGGGTAGGGTACAGTGCAGTCAAGGGGCACACACTGGGCTTCTCTCTGTGACACACACACTACACTGGGAAGGGTTCAGATTTATTTGCCTTTTTGTGCCCCCCTTGTATGCTTGTTGCTGGCAGCTGCTGAGTGTGCAGTGTGCACCACTGACTGAGCAGTGCTGCAGTTTCAAATAATCACATTTCACAAAGGTTCTTCACTTCTTTTTTTTTTTATTCTCTCTCCGAGTCCTCCTGAGTCCTCCTCCAGTCCTGATATTGATTGATCTCGGTCTCGATCCTCTCTATTCCCAGTCCCTTCCCAATTCTTGCTTAATCCCTCCACCTGTCCTGAACCTCCCCTAGTCCCACTCCCACCCGATTTTGAGCTTTTTCAGCCTTTCTCTTGTTCTCGGTCTCACAGGAAAATGGATGATGGAAGTGGCCCACTGGACAAGAGTGACGGTACGCTAACCCTTCTTGTACAGTTTAGCTAGGCTGCTGCTACCTCCGCTCCGATCCTCTGCAATGGCGCTCCTCCTCCGGCACATCTCCTAAATACCCCCACAGATCCCACGGCTCACGCGCTTACTGACGACCCCACCTGGCCCGTGCGTGTAGTGCGCAAGTGCAAACAGACAAGCGTCTCGCGGTGATCGAACCTTTTCTGAGACCATTTAGTGTTGAGGTTCTAAGTTAGAACTCGAACACCAGGGTTCGAGGAGGGTTCGAATCTTTACCGAACTAGTTCTGACAACCCTATGCAGCACTGTACCTGCCAGACCACTTCCCAAAAACCAGGTTCCAAGAGGGAAGGCAGGTAGGGAGGTCAGAATACAGCAAGACTCCATTAGAAGAAACACAATTACTAAGGGGAGTAATTTTTTCTTCAAACAACATGAAGTCTTGCTGTACTCTGATATTATGCAGACTACCAAGCAGTACCTCCATGGAGCAGGGTACCGAACCTACTTTGGGAACAGGCTCTGCAGTACTGCTGTACCAAACCTAGCATCACTCCTAGCCTGGATATCCAGAAAGTAATGCTTGGTGAATGTATGAACTGTTTTCCAGGTGGCTGCTTTGCATATTTCCAGTAAGGGTATATCTCTGGCAGCAGCCAGAGAAGCACCTGTACCTCTAGTCGAATGAGCCCTCAGGCATGAGGGGGGTATTTTGCCTAGCTTTTCATAGCAGAACTGTATACAACAGATAATCCATCTGGCAATAGTTCTCTTAGTATCAGGTTTACCCTTTCCCACTTCACCATAAGTGAGAAACAACTGAGGACAATCAAACCTAAGTGCCTTAGTGCGCTCAATCTAGTAGCTAGATGCCCTCTTAACATCCAAACTGTGTAATCTTATCTCTCCTGAAGAAGAATGATCAGTGAAGAACACAGGAAGAGACATGGACTGGTTCAGATGAAAATCTGGAACCACTTTGGGTAAGAACCTCCTGTTGGTTCTAAGGACCACCTTATCTCTATGGAATGAGATAAAATCAGGCTCCACTGACAGAGCTTGTAATTCACTGATACTCCTGGCAGAGGTGACAGCTACCAGGAACACAGTTTTCTAGTCAAGTACTTAAGTTCTGCTGAGGCCAAAGGCTCAAAAGGGGGTTGCATAAGCTGAGCAATGCAAACATTAAGATCCCAAGCAGGAGTAGGGTCCTTAAAGAGAGGGTTGGTATGGAGCAAACATTTAAAGAATTTACAGAAAACAGGATGAGATGCCAGGGAGGAAGCCTTCCCTACTGACAGAAATGCAGAAACAGCTGCCAAGTGTACTTTCAGAGTAGCTGGTCTGAGGCCTAAGCCATTAAGATGAACCATATAATCCAGAACTGTAGCCAAATCAGCACTATCTGGAGATATATCTCTATTGGAACACCAAATGCTGAATCTTTTCCACTTGGAATTATAAGTTTTTATGGTGGCAGGTTTCTGAGAGGCTTTGAGAATATCTAGAACCCCCTGAGACAGATGCAGACTTGCATATTCTAACTCTTCAAAAGCCACACCTTGAGGTTGAGAGACCAAAGGTTGGGATACCATATCCTTCCCTGAGAAAAGGTTAACAGATTGTGTTTCTTGGGAAGAGACAGGGGAAGATGGGCTGCTAGGACAGCAATAGAGGATACCAAGGCTGCCTGGCCCAATCTGGTGCAATCAGGATCACTTTGCATGATTGTGACCTTATCTTGACCAGAACCTTGAACAACAGAGGAAAGTGGGGAAAGGCATACAGAAATTTCCCCTCCCAATTCAGAAGTAGAGCATCCGGAGGACTGAGCCCAAGTCTGGGGGTCTACAACAAAAGACAGGAAGTTGGTGATTGTCTGGGGCTGCAAAGAGATCCATCTCTGCAGTGCCCATCTTGAGAAAATTACTTTTAACACTAGGGGATCCAGAGACCATTCGTGATGGCCCTGAGATATCCTGCTCAAAGCATCTGCTAGCACATTGTCCTTCCCTGGAAGGTGGACTGCTACCAGAGATGTCTGCAGGGAATAAGCCAGAGACCATAATTACATGGCTTCTGTGCACAAGGCCATAGACCGAGTGCCTCCCTGCCTGTTGATGTACAACATGGTGGTGGTGTCTGTCCTTACCTGAACCACCTTGTTCTGTACTGAGTCCAAGAAAGCTTGAAGAGCCAGGTACACTGCCCTGAGCTCCGGAAGGTTGATATTAAGTAAAGACTCCTGAGGGGACCACACTCCCTGTGCTGTGAGGGCTCCCATATGAGCTCCCCATCCCAGGAGAAAAGCATATGTGGTTAATACCACAGAATGAATCTGGGTGATGAATGGGACTCCTTGTCTGAGGTTGTCCTGATCCAACCACCACTGGAGAGCCTGGATCAGAGTCTGAGTCACTGGAATCAGTTTGGTTAGAGGATCTTTTTTCTGAGACCAAAAGGACCTCAGATGGAACTGAAACGTCCCTCATCTGAAATCTGGCTCCCTGTACCACTGCAGTGGAAGCTGCCATGTGGCCCAGAAGCTGAAGAAAATGCCTTGCTGGTCAAGACACCAGACAGTGGAAAGAAGAAGAAGCCAGGTCTGCAAGGGCCTTTACCCTTGCCAGAGGAAGAAAAGCTTTTGCTTGGACAGTGTCCAACTCTATCCCTATGAAAGTCAGGAGTTGCACTGGTTCGAGAACTGACTTTGTAAGATTGAGGCGGAATCCCAGAGAAGTGAGCAATTGTTGGGTCACTTGCAGGTTTGACTTGACTTGGTCTGGAGACTGCCCCACAATGAGCCAGTCGTCCAGGTATGGAAAAATGGAAATATTTTGTCTCCTTAGAAAGACCACTACTACTGCTAAGCATTTTGTGAACACCCTTGGTGCTGATGTTAGTCCAAAGGGCATTGCTCTGATCTGATAATGGCCTGAAGGCAGCTCGAACCTGAGGTACTTTCTGTGGGAGCACCTTATGGGAATGTGAAAGTAGGCATCCTTGACGTCCAGGAAGGCTAACCAATCCCCTGGCCTCAGAGGGGGAAGAATTACTCCCAGAGTCACTATTCTGAATTTTGGCTTGCCTAGGTGCTTGTTTCAGTATCTTAGGTCTAGGATGGGCCACCACTCCCCTGTCTTTTTTGGGGTAAGGAAGTATCTGGAGTAGGAACTCTCTCCATGGCTCTGAGAGCCAGCAGAGAGGAAACCTCTGCCTCAAGGGCAATGGTTTCGATGATGTTTGCAGGTGGAAAAGACCTGACCTTCAGCATTGGAAATTTTTTGAAGCTGAGAGCCACTCCCTGGCTTACTACCTCCAGGACCCACTTGTCTGAGGTAACAGACTTCCAGGCCTGGAAGTAGTAAGCCAGCCTGCCTCCTACTGGAAAAGGGGGATCGACCCAGGCTGACACATCAGGGTGTCTGCCTGGCAGGAGCCTTAGACTGAGAGGAGGATGCAGCCATGCTCACCCCCCTTCTGCCCCTCCCTCTGCAGAAACTCCTCTGAGGAAAGGAGAGGAGGCCTGTGCCTGGTAGAAAGGCATGTGAAAAGGCCTGCCCCTGCCTCTAGACTGCTGCTTCTGAGGAGTTGCTTGCCTTTCCTTGGCCTGTGCACTCCTACAGGTGGTCCTGTATTCATCCATCTTTTTCATGTAATTTTCTGTCTGCTCCCCAAACAAAGAATTACCCACCACAGTGAAATCCATGGCCTTAGCCGGGGTGTCCTGTGAGAGGCTAGTACATCTGAGCTAAGCAAATCTCCGAAGAGACACAGATGTAGCGTGATGACACATCATCAGAGTCCACAGCAGCATGAAATTGGATTTTGGATGCCTCAATCCCATGAGCGGCCACCTCCTCCAGCTCCTTGGCTAGCTGGGGGGAAGCATGTTTAGCCAGTTCCAGAACAGTATCCCACCTGGACTTCTGGTATCTGGCTGTGTAGGCCATATAGTTTGCCTGCCTGAGTCCCAAGGAGGATGCCAATTACTGTTTCTTGGCCATAGCATCCACCTTCCTAGAGTCTTTTTCTGGGGGGGGGGGTGAAGCCAAGGGTATATTAGCCTTGCCACAGCCTGTAGCCTGCACTACCCCAACATGGCTGCACTACTGGAACAAGTACTCCGTACCCGAGTCTGACAGCATATACCTCCTGTCCATTCTCTTGTCCACAGGAGGTAATGAATTTGGTGTCTGGAGAATTTTTTGTATCAGTTTCCCAAAAGATTTATGGAGGGGACTAGACAGCCTCTTGGACTCTGGGATGTCCATCATTTCTACAGTCAGGCTCCTCTTGTTCCTCAACAGCTTCAACTAGAGGGAGCTGGAGGGTCTCTGCCACTTTTTTGTAAAACAAATAGTGGGAAGGGGACGCAAAGCCTAGGAGGGGAAAACATTGGAAGGTCTGTCTGGGGAGATGTCCGGTTCAATGGGCTCATCCAGACCTTCCACATCATCATCATCATCATCATCATCATCATCATCATCGTCGTATCCTTCTTCCCCTTCCAAATCCAGTTCATAATACTCATCCGGACAATATTCCAGAACCGGAGGAACCGACCAAACTGAGCGCCTACCAGGAGGCACCGGATCGACCGGAACCGAAGAGAGCAATTCCACAATGCTAATCACCCTGGCTATCTCTTCGGCGGTTGGACATAACAGTTCTGGATCCGAACCGACCGATTTCTTCTTTCTTTTTGCTGGAACTGATCCATCAGGATCGGCTCTCCTCTTGCCCGAGGAAGTATCACCCAGGTCAGTGGGCACTCCCTCAGGTTCAGTCGGAACCGAACCAGGCTGGCCATCCGGATCAACAGACTTCTCGGCCTCCTTTTCCCTAAGCCTACCCAATCTCTTGTCCAGGGTGGCCTTCGGAAAATTTTTACATATTTGGCAGTCTGAATCAAGGTGGTCAAACCCCCGACAATACACACAGGTGGTGTGAGGGTCTGCCTTAGCAAAGGCATCCCCACACTCACTACAGTGCTGAAACCCAGTGGGCCTGGTTTTTCTTTAGAGTTTCTCAGATGTAGCCATCCTAACCACTTACCCTTTAGCAGCTTTAAGCCAGGCAAGACCTCCCTATCGGTTACCAAAAATGTTACGGGCTGTGGAAAAAAAAGTAAAAATAATTTTTTTTGGAAACCTCACACTAAACAAATAAAGAATAAGGACTAAAGAATAAATTGAATCAAAACAATTGGTTCTGAACCGGACCGACTGAAAAAACTTTACAATTTCCACACAGTACAGAAAATAAACTAATGACCACTACCTACAACACTTACTGTACTGCAGACAGGGATCTGAACAAAAAAAAAAAATTTAATTTTCGATTTAAAACTGACGTTTTACTGAGACCGAATCAACAGGCGAAGGAGATATCTCTAGAGCGACTGTTCAGTTAGGTGGAGTAAAGAATCTGATGGTTACACCTTGAAGTGCAGCAGGCAGAGGTTTGAACCAAGCTGGAGTCCAACGTTTTATGCTCTGGCACAGAGTTAACTCTTTCCTCTCCAGAGCAGTTCAAGTGCATAATGTCAGAATACAGCAAAATTTCATGTTGTTTGAAACATAATGAACACACACCTACCTAGACTTCATTTTTTATAATTACTGGTGCAAAGACTTACTGACCAACATAATTGGTTTCCTTTTTGCAGCCCATTAGCTACTGACTTGGGTCCATTAGCGTAGCGTGACCAAGCGGTGTTCGTTCTGGAAAACAATTTGCAGAAAATGTAGACAAACTGCAGCACTTTGTTTAAAAATCCTGTCCCTTGTAGCAGTTAACCTAATTTTTCGTATTTTTTTTGCGTTAAAGCTGCCGAGTGTAGCAGTCTATGCTTGGTGGCTTTAATGCAAAAAATGAAAAATTAAGATACTATTACAAGGACAGGATCTTAAACTCACTACAGTTTGTCTACATTTCGTTCAATTTTTTTTTCCCCAAACGAACACCGCTCGGTCACGCTACGCTGCCAGGAAAGTGAAAGTGGCACTCTAGGACAGTGCAAGTGAGTTGTTTTCAGAACGCCATAATAACCCGTTTTCGGATTATTATGCCGTTTCAGAGGTCTCTGAATTCGGATTGATAAAGGGGGGCACCAGTAATTATATAACATTACACATCTCCCTAATAAATGTTGAACTGGACAGCAGATTATGTGGTTGTTCAGAGAACCATAATGATGTTAGAGAAGCATTTCCAAGGTGGTGATGGGCTACCATCGCATCACATGCTTACCAAACAACCGCTAAACGTGTTACTAATTGGCAATTTATCAACATGAATAAAAGTAACCACATAGTCCCACAGGGGCCTGTCCTGGGACATACAATGTTCATTACAATGTACTTCAAGCTCAGACTCAAAAGATCTAGACAAGTATCTTGGAAAAGGAAAATTAACTATCTGAAACGCGTCAAGGCATGATTTTTGTGGCACCTCCTAATAAACGTTTGGGCACTTTCAATACTGACTCACAGCATCTACTTATAATGGTGGTGACTGCTGGATTTTGTTTACATACATACATTTATAAAAGTGTTGGCAGATAAGGACCTATATGACCCACTTAGTCTGTATCCCCCTTTACTAAGCCCGCCCCCCCAGACCATACCCTTTTCCCCTTCCCTCCCAGGATACCCATGTGCTTATCCCATGCCTCCTTGAAACCCGAAACCATCTCTGCCTCAACTACCTCTTCCAGCAGGTCGTTACAAGCATCTACCACCCTCTTTGTGAAATAGTACTTCCTCGCACTATCCTTAAATTGTCCACACTCCAACTTCATACTGTTCCCCTGGTTGCTAAACATCCTTTCGATTGAAATAGGTCCTCCCTTGGCATCCTGTTCTACCTTTTAGATACTTTAACATCTCAAACATCCCCCCCGTCTCTCCTATTCTTTACAGTGTAAATAGCCATCTCCCTCAGCCATTCTCATATGCCTTTCCCTGCATGCCCTGTATCATCTGAGTAGCTCTCCTCTGGACTCCCTACACCCTCTCTGTATCCCTTCTTCAGGTGTGGTCTCCAGAACTGTACACATAACTCCAGATGAGGTCTTACTAGAGCCATACAGAGTGGCATGATGACTTCCCTCCTTCTACTAGCTATACCTTGACTTACACATCCCAACATTCTGCTTGCCCTCCCCACCACGGCCTGGCACTGATTTGCCACCTTCAGGTCAGATGAGATAATGACTCCCACGTCCCTCTCTTGTTCCACAACTGTTATTCCCAACCCATTAATTTCACACTTTGCTCGCGGATTGCCATGCCCCATATGCACAACCTTGCACTTACCCACACTGAAGTCAAGCTTCCAAGCCTTGGACTACCTCTCTAGTCCATCAAGGTCCTTCCTCATTCTTTCAACTCCCCCAACCCCCAGCATATCCACTCTATTACATAACTTGGTATCATCAGCGAACAAACACACCCTCCCCTCGAGACAGTCAGCAATGTCTCCAATGAAAATGCTGAAAAGTACTGATCCTAGAACCGACCCCTCCTCAGAGAGCACCCCATTTACCGTAACTGCCTTAAAGCCAGTTTCCAACCCATTTCGTTATGGCTGGCCCCACATCTAGTTCAGCCTTCCTGTTTAATAATCTTTTGAAGGAACAATTTCAAAAACCTTCCTGAAGTCCAGACAGGTCACATACACTGCTCCTCCCCTGTCCACCACGCCTGTCACCCAGATGAAGAAACCCACCAAGTCTGTCTGACATGATCTATCTCTGACAAGAAACCCATGTTGCCTGTGATCAACCAACCCCTTCCCTTCCAAGTAGTGCACCAATTTTTCCTTTAGGAGTGCCTCCATGATCTTCCCAACCACTGACATCAGGCTCACTGGCCTGTAATTTCCTGCCTCTGTCCTGTCCCCTCCCTTATGAAACGGTACTATATTTGCTCTCCTCCAGACATCTGAAACCTCTCCTATTTCTTGCGACACAGTGAACAGTTCTGCTAGCAGTTCTGACAGTTCCCCCCGACCTTCTTTAGGATCCTGGTGTGCACCTCATATAGACCCATGGCCTTATTTACCCGAATACTGCCTAGCTCTTTTTGTTTTCATTAGCAGTTTGTGCAGTTTTTTCCCCTTTCTTTGCTCCACGTATATTGTGTGTGTGGGCGCTTTACGCCGCACGAATACCGGCTCGGCACTCACGCCCACCTCTGGCAATCATGCGCCCCCTCCTGCCTACACTTCCCATCAGACCTCCACCCGATGGGAGCAGAACTATCGGGGAGACAACCACCCTGGAAGGGGAGAGCCACCTTCCAACCAATCAATCTCATCTCTCCAGCCCCCCACACCCGCCGGCTCCCTGACAACCAGAGGTCTTCCCGAACCCAGGTCGCTGGCACAGCGCGAGGTAAGGTGTCCAGCACCTCAGCCCTCAGTGCCATTGGGCTGGCTCTGCCTAGTTCTTTTAAGACCCTTTCCGCCATGAAGGGTGAGGCATCAATGCTCTCTCCCTCCCCGCCCCCACGCTTCATCCTAGGCCTCCCATCCTCTTCCTCTCTGGCAAACACGGAACAAAAATACCTGTTCAGTATATCTGCCTTTGGGCCGTCCTCCTCTACACATACTCCCCCTTCCTCTTCTCTCAGTCTTGTTATCCCCACTTTGTTTTTCCTTCTCTCCCCTACGTATAAAAAAAAAGCCTCATCTCCTTCCTTGATCTTACTAGCTATATTCAACTCCGCTTGCACTTTGGCCCTCCTGACAGTCTTGCTCACTTCCCTCTGTAAGTCCAGATATTGTTCCATATCCCTCCCATTCTGCGCATTCTTGTAGACTACAAACGCTCTATTTTTGGCTTTCACCCTTCCTGCCACCTCCATCGTGAACCATATAGGTTTCCTTCTTTTCCTACGTTTACTAACCCTCCTGACCCCTATTTCCGTTGCCTTTCCAATAGCTTCCCTGATCCCATTCCACTTTTCTTCCACCCCTTTGCATTTCCCGAGACCGATTAGGGCTTCCCTCAGGCATGCCTTCACTCTCTTACAGTCTGCCCTTCCAAAATCCAGGACCTTAGTTTTTGTGTGGCCCTGTTCCAATCTGGTTCTAACATCAAAAACCACCACTATGTGGTCACTGGTCCCCAGGAGTTCAGTCACTTCCACCCTGTCAAGACTGTCCCCGCTAGTAAGAACGAGATCCAGTATTGCCCCTCCTCTGGTTGGCTGCTCCACCAGTTGCTGAAGACAGGCCCCCTGGATTACATCTAAGAAGTCCCTGCCCCAGGGGTTGCTGCTGCTGACAGGACTCAGCGTACACCCGGGAGGTTGAAATCCCCCACCAGCAGCGACTCTCCCTTGTTTGCTCTCCTGATGATATCCTGAAGCATATTCTGAAGAAAAAGGTGTGACAGTATTCCCACTAAGTCAGTGGGAAGGAAAACAATTTCTTCCTAAAGATATATGCATATATAATTAAATAATGGAAATATTGGGGCCTCACGGAGGCCCTTCCATAGTTGAGAGGGGTTATCATCATACACTCACCTAACAACCGCTGAACTGAACAGAGCATTAAATGGCTGATCACGGAGGCTGGCTCGTCAGTGCAGCAGCAGGGTTATCACTCGCAGTACTGGCGACCCAGGTTTGGGAAACAAGCCAGAGGTGCTGGGATCTGGTCGGGGGGTTGGGGGATTGAGCGTACCACAGGACACTCTCCTTCCTCTGGGGAGGGCAGACAGCATTTTCTGCTGTGATACCAAATACATCTAGATGAGCACGGTTGGCAGTGCACAGAGAGAGAAGCTAGACTGAGGAAGGACCCAGCCTGGCCCTGGAAAGCAGCCATGCAGCTGACGTGCATACACACACCAGAGCCCTCACTGGCTGCATTACTGGAGCTAAGGAAAACGAAGCTGAAAAAAGCCCACAGCGCAGCAGCATGACGTTAGCACACTTGGGCCCCACCACTCTAACTGGCCTCTGGCCTCACATTTGTGGATCAGATGGGAGCACATTTTCTGCCAGGCTCCCTGATGGAATCCACCATGGGGCAGAAGGCCCTGCAGACACCATGAGGACAGGTAAGTGGCAGAGATGGAGCAGGATGATACTGAGTAGTTGCCAAGAATAGGTGGGCAGCTCCTGTGATCAGGGAATAAAAGCAAAAACTGCTGATCGCAGAACCACCAGGACCCTCAGTGATTTCTTTCGGCAGTAATGAGAGGCTTAGCACACACCTACTTAACAACTGCTGAGCAAAACAGAGAAATATGAAAATGTGTCAACATAAACGTTTAACTATTTTGTTGTACTCTACTATGTACCCCACATCTGTGTATACCACCATGTTCTCTAATCTTTATGTATGTAACCGTGTATTCTAATTGTCTGTTATGTATTTGTACTTTCTTATGATATAGAACCTTTGTAAACGAGCTTCTAGCTCAAAGGTATTTCTCCAAGACAATAAATAAATAAATTAAAGGTGATAAGAAATTGGTTTGAATTTGCAGCTGTCTGTAATGTTCCTATTTTTGAAATGTCAGGGTTTTAAATAAGCTCGAAAAATTGATTAGCAGTTTTGAACGCGAAAGTGCTAATCAATTGAGAAAATGAATAGCACATGCCTCAATTTGATTAACAGAATTAAAAATGAGCGAGTGTGTATGCATACCTCTCAACTGTCCCTGATTTTGCCTCAAAATTTTACTCTGTCCCTCATAAAAATTGTGTTTCCATGACCAACCAGCAGGGGTTGTAAGTACAAAATAATGTCAAACATTAAAGTTACAGACTTGTTCTTCCTTAGAAAATGCATTTTACACTAAGCCCTATATTCTGCCAGATTCCAGAGTGGATAACACCAATGTTTTTTTTTTTATTTAGTTGTTTAACCAGGTATAGCACACTAAGCTGAAAGTTTTTTTACAGGAGTGACCTGGGAGCACAAGGAGGTTAAGTGACTTGCTCAGGGTCACACAGTATGCACGTGGAAGCTGTGGGATTCAAACCCAGGTCTGGTCTGCTGGATGTCACCAGATTTGCAGCTCAGAGCCTTAGACCACTGCGCTATACTGTGTCCCTGATTTTGGTCCTTTGTCCCTGAATTTTTATAAGCCTTAACCTCCTGCCTCATAAATTAGGGACAAGAGGTATGTGTGTATGTATATATATACCGGTATATGTATAGACACACACACACACACGTATACAAAGTTTAAATATTGCATGTAACCTAAATAAAATCTCTCAATAAAATGAATTCTGTCTTTGCTACATTTGTTTTTGTACCCTAGCACACACGCACACAAACAAACCCCACCCTTATCCCCTTTGCCACACCCATCTCAGCCTCCCCAGCCATGTCTCCTTTGCCAGAATAGGTACCTGCCGAAACCCCCACCCATCTAAGCCTCCACAGCCATGTCCCCTTTGCCAGAATAATAGGGTACCTGCCAAAACCCCCACTCATCCAATCCTCCACAGCCATGTCCCCTTTGCCAAACACTAAAGGTTTAAGCCACCTACCACAACCTTCCCACAACCTTTATGCACTGAAATAAGTGACATTGACACTCAAAATGAGGGACAGTGACAGGAACACACACCAACATGCAGATACTATGGAAACCACCGTGTTTTTACTTAGTTTAATGCACGCGATTATTTTTCATTTGGAATGCTGCTTGAAATTCTGAATTTGCAGCACGTGTGGGCTGCATCTTTTTCATGAGGGAGATACTGAGACAGCTGGAATGCCCAACACAAAACTGTAAGGGCCGCACAGAGCAATGGTGTTGCCAACCCCACCATCTCTGCGCTACCACCCTTGCCACGCTTGTCCCCTTAGGCACACTCACCAACTCACTGCAGGGTGCCGCTAACACTCTCATCACTGCGGGTCTGAACACTGGCACTCGCTCACGGGTAACACTGCGCAGGAACCCACAGGAACTTAGTTCCACCACTTCTCCCACATGAGAGATATCACTGCAGGTTGCCGCCAATATCATGTGAGCACTTTCACCACAGCGGGCCCGAATGCCAGCAACTGCTCCCATATGCGATATCACAAAGCATTACTGGGGCGATTTTCCATCATTCGGGCCTGCAGCTGACCGACAGTGTTAACGATATATCATGACGCGCTGCTATATTTTTTTTAAATGGCCCTGTCTCTCCCACCCCAACAATACCAGGCAAAGGCTTGACTCCCTGTCCTGCGCCACCCCCATGCCTGGGATTATCCCTGGGCAGGACTGTCGAAGTAGGTGCCCCTCCCCGTGCTTGATCTCTTGCCCTGACTTACCCCAGGGGCGATGCCATGAGTGGCCCGCCCGGTGGACATAGATGTCGCAACAGGAGAGGCAGCGGAAGCATCATGAACAGGGCCGGAATTTTTATGCGAGATCCCGGGGTGGGAAAATGCAATGGCGTAGCGTCGCCCGCCCCACCCCGGCGTGAAGTGCTGGCAGTGGCGGTGGCCCAGCCTCTGCTAGGCGCTCCAGAGGCGTTGGACACTCTCCCCCAAGAGAAAGACAGCAGTCCCTGGGACAGGGATGTGCTACCAACTGAACCACAATGACACCAGCTAATACCTCTATTAAGCAAGCAATACCACATGATGAGGTGTGGGTTGTCGCCTGATAAGAGCACACCCAGGGGTGTACTAGGCACAAGACGCTTGCGCCATGTGCCTTATGTCCCATGGCGTGCTCTTAACAGGCGATAACTCACACCTCCGAGCATGTTATTTCGTTATAAAATGGGCCCCTCCAAGTAATTATTGTAAAAAAAAAAAAATGTTTAATATATACATATATATATATATATATATATATATATATATATATATGTTTTAGTAGGTGAAATAGTGAAAAATAGTCCCCTTTCATAAGAGTTTCAGCCCCTTCCCCCAAGCTCCATCACCAATGGAAGAAACTGTCTATTTTATTTATTGTTTTTTTTTTTTGAAGTTATAGCAAGTGGTTTTAGAAAGCATGATAGCATATTTTGTGTTGTGTGCATGCTGTTGCCATTTTAGAGAGCAATCAAGTCCCTGAGGAGCCACCGTACTGAGCAGTTGCCATGTTCCTGTATTGTGTGAAACCTCGCTTATTTTTTTATCACTCGGCGATCTGAAGTAGTGACACAGGACAGTATCTGGCTCTTTTTTTATTAATCGTGTTGCTTGGAATCGTTAGACCGCGGTCCGCTTACCTTGTATGGAGTACAAGGTTTTTTTTTTGTTGTTGTGATTTTGCCAGAAAGAGTATGGGGGTTGGGTGAAGATGGACTCCCTCCATAAATGGCAGAAATGGTCGGCAGTGGGAGTGACAGCTGAGAAGAAAACAAGGTGAGATTTTTTTATGGAATTTGTTGGTGCTGTCTCCTTGGGTGGATCGGAGGTGAAGGTTACTGCTGGATCTGCAGCGGGATTGTAAACCCGCAACTCACTGCGGTTAAGCTGAGGTTCGATTTTGCTTTACACAAATTAAATTGCTGTGTAATTGTCTATGTGGTATATATTCAATAGTGTGGGTGGGTGGGTGTGTCTCTGTGGGTTGGGGGAGGGTGCAGAACATCTAGGCTGCTCACTCTGTCACCGCTCTCCCGGTTCCCTCTGATGCTGGCTAAGCAGCTGTAGCGGGAGAATGGTGGCACGGATCGATTTCTCCCTGTGCTTGGTTCAGGATGCCACAAGTAGTGCACGCTGAAACATTATCTGCTGACAAGGACACGGCTGGAAACGGCATCCAGCCAATCAGCATTGTAGATTTTTTTTTCCCCATTTTATAATAATCCATATTTAACTGTATCTAAAAGAAAGTAAAACTGTACATTTTTCACAGTTTTCTTTTTATGGATAATGTTCTGTATAGTTCTCTTCAAGGAATCAGGAACATGGTGTTTTGACTGTGTCACTGCATGGATTCAGAACTCTGACCATGAGCCACTGGCCTCTCAGAGCAGTGCTCAGTGTTCTGACGCCATTCAGTAACATTACTGAAGCAGAACTCTAAATTCTTGGTTCCCTGAAGAGAATTGTATAGAATCTCCATGTAACGAAACCAATCCAAGCCATTCTCAATAGTTATTGTTCTGTTACAGTTAAATATAGATAATTTGGAAAGCATGAATATAATTTCTAAAAATAGGGACATTACAAACAGTTACACATTAAAAATAGTTTCCAGACCCCTTTAAAAAACTGCTTAGGAAACTATCAAAGCCACTGAGAGACCTTTCCACAGCAACGAAAGGCTATAATGTCAGAGCCAGTGGGGTATATCCTACAAGGAGCAGTTTATGGCACTGAACATGTGCTCACTAGATGCCAGAAGAGAGAGGGGAGACATGATAGAGACCTTTACAGTTCTGAAAGGAAGGAATAAGGTACACTGTGGGATGCTGGGGGGCACAGGGAGGGGTCTCACCTGCAGAATGGGGGAGGTGGTGTTGCCACTATATCGGTCATTGGTGAAACCACACCCGGAGTATTGTGTCCAGCTCTGGAGACCACGCCTTAGATAGGACACAGACAGGGTAGAGGCCATGCAGGGACTGTACCAAATGTCCTATGAGGAAAGACTGAGGGATCTAAACATTTAACCCTGGAAGGGATGGGGGCATACTAGAGACTTGTAAATACCTCACAAGGGTGAATAATGTATTGGCAGGAGCATTTTTCAGAAAAGAAGACATACAAGAACTAGGGGTCATGCAATGAAGCTGGGGGGTGGGATTTAGGAGAGATATGAGGAAGCACTTCTTCACTGAGAGGATAGTGGATGCCTGGAACAATCTTCGAGCGGGGGTGGTAGGGGAGAAAACAGTGGTGGTATTCAAGCATGCATAGGATAGCTATAAAGAACACTGATATCATAGTAGGGGGTATGAGGTGGCTGGAGACCATGTTGGGTCTGCAGTGGCAGAACAGGCAGGGTTAAAGAGGGGCAGACTAAGTGGGCCAGGTAGTCCTTATCTGCTGACATATGCTATGTTTCTGTGTTCTGTGAGGAGCTATTCAGCAGGAGAGGCAAGTTTAAAATGGGGGGATATGACTGGAAGCTGACAGAGGGGAGATTCAGGAGAGGCATGAGAAAGTTTTACTTTTTTACAAAGAGGGTGACAGAGCCATGGAACAGCCTACTGGCTGATGTGGTGGGCACTAACACTATCAATGGTTTCAAGAATGGCTGTGGCAGTGTTAAGGGATTAACTGTTACTTAAAAGAAAAAAATTACTCACCATAGTAATGTTGTTTCTTCTAATGGAGTCTTGCTGTAGTCAGACATAATGCAGTTAGCCCAGCACTTGAACTGCCCCAGAGAGGAAAGAGTTAACTCCATGCAGAAGCATGGAACATTGAGCTCGAGCTCGGTTTTCAAACCTCTGTCTGTGGTACTTTCCAGTGCAACCGTCAGATTTTTACGAGCAACCAACTAACTTAACACTAAAATGTGGAAACTGACTGAACACATAGCCAAAAGGCAAAATACTTTTTGGGGTCCAAAAAAAGACTCAAGTCAAGAATCCAAGAAGAAATAAGGTAGTGACAATTCAAACTATGCAACACAAGAAGGAAAACATAACAGTTACCCCACCAAGAGGGAGGGTACAAGGTACACCCCTGAGGTGCAACACTGTGCCTGCCAACCTACTTCCCAAAAACAGGTTCTGAGAGGGGAGGCAGGGGGGAGGGCTGAATACAGCAAGACTCCATTAGAAGAAACAACATTACTATGGTGAGTATTTTTTTCTTCAAACAACATGAAGTCTTACTGTATTCAGACATAATGCAGACTACCAAGCAGTTCCCTATGGAGGAGGGAATGCAGAACCTACTTTGGGAACAGGCACTGCAATACTGCTGTGCCAAACCTAGCATCACTCCTAGCCTGGATGTCCAGAGAGTAATGCTTGGTGAATGTATGTACTGTTTTCCAGGTGACTGCTTTACAGATCTCTAACAAGGGCATATCTCTGGCCGCAGCTAGAGTAGCAGCTGTACCCCTAGTAAGTGAGCCCTCAAGCCTAAAGGGGGTGTTCTACCCAATTTGTCTTAGCAAAACTGTATACAGGAAACAATCCACCTGGCAATAGTTCTCTTAGTGGCAGGCTTACCTTTCCCCACTTCACCATAAGTGAGGAACAATTGAAGACAGTCATTTCTGTGTGCCTTAGTATGCTCTATGTAGTAGCTAAGTGCCCTTTTAACATCCAAACTGTGTAATCTTCTTTCCCCTGGGGAAGGATGGTCAGTGAAAAATACAGGAAGAGACAGACTGGTTTAGGTGAAAATCCGATACCACTTTAGGCAAGAACCTCCTGTTAGTTCTTAAGGCCACTTTATCCCTATGGAAGGATATGAAGTCAGGTTCAACTGACAGGGCCTGTAATTTGCTAATCCGCCTGGCAGAAGTAATAGCTACCAGGAACACAGTTTTCCAGGTCAAGTACTTCAATTCAGCCAAAGCCATATGCTCAAAGGGTGGCTGCATAAGCTGAGCAATGCAGACATTAAGATCCCAAGGCGGAGTAGGCTCCCTAAAGTGAGGGTTAATGTGAACCAGGCCTTTGAAAAACTTCCTGAAAACAGGATAAGATGCCAGGGAAGAGTCCTTCCCTGCTGAAAGGAATGCAGAGACAGCTGGTAGATGAACCTTCAGAGTGGCAGGCCTAAGACCTAGACTATTCAGATGAGCTAGATAATCTAAGGTTGTGGAAATGCCTGCAGAATCAGGCACAATACCTTTCTGAGAGCACCAAATACTGAACCTCTTCCATTTGGAATTGTAAGTTTTTCTAGTGGAAGGTTTCCTGGAGACCTTCAGAATATCCAGAACTCCCTGAGAGAGATGTAGAGCTGCATATTCTAACTCTTCAAGAGCCAGGCCTTGAGGTTGAGAGACTGGAGCTTGGGGTACCAGATCCGCCCCTGGGAGGAGGAGAGAAGATTGTATCTCCTGGGAAGAGACAGGGGACGTAAGAAAGCCAAGGACAGCAGTAGAGGATACCAGGGTTGTCTGGCCCAATCTGGAGCCACCAGTATCACTGTGCAGGGTTGAGTTCTTATCTTGATCTGAACTCTGAACAGGAGAGGGGAAAGGAGGGAAGGCATAGAGAAACCTGCCCTTCCAGTTCAGAATGAGGGTATCCTGGGGAACTGTCCCCAGAACTGAAGGCCTGCAGCAAAACAGAGGAAGTTGATGATTGTCTGGTGCTGCAAACAGATCTATTTCTGGAATGCCCCACTTGGAGAAAATGATCCTCAGAATGTGAGGATTCAAGGACCATTCATGATGCCCCTGTGAAATCCTGCTCAGGGCATCTGCCAGCACATTGCCCTTCCCTGAAAGATGAACTGCTACCAGGGAAGTCTGAAGGGAATAGGCCAGAGACCAAATCTTCATAGCCTCTGTGCACAAGGCCATGGACCGAGTGCCTCCCTGCTTGCTGATGTACCACATTGTGGTAGTGTTGTCCGTCCTGACTTGGACCACCTTACCTTTGACTGAATCCGAAAAGGTCTGAAGGGCTAGAAAAACTGCCCTGAGTTCCAGGAGGTTGATATGAAGAAGAGACTCCTGCAGGGACCACATCCCCTGAGCTGTTAGGGCTCCCAGGTGGGCTCCCCAGCCTAGGAGAGAAGCATCCGTAGTCAGTACTACTGATGGAAGCTGAAGGAGAAATGGAACCCCTCGTCTGAGGTTGTCCTGGTCCAGCCACCACTGGAGAGCCTGGACCAGAGTTTGGGTCACTGGAATCAGTTTGGTGAGAGAACCTGTTCTCTGTGACCAAAAGGACCTTAGATGGGACTGAATGTCCCGCACCTGAAATCTGGCTCCTTGAACCACTGCAGTGGAGGCTGCCATGTGGCCCAGGAGTTGGAGGAACTGTCTCGCTGGAAGAGAAACCTGAGGCCAAAAGGAGGAAGCGAGGTCTACTAAGGCCTTCACCCTTGCCAGAGGAAGGAAAGCTTTTGCTTGGGTAGTATCCAATTCCACCCCATGAAGGTGAGAAGCTGTACTGGTTCGAGGACAGATTTTGGCAAATTGAGAAGAAACCCCAGTGAACTGAGCAAGTCCTGAGTGGTTTGCAGAGCTGACCTGACCTGGTCTGAAGACTGCCCTACTAGGAGCCAGTCGTTCAGATATGAAAAAATGGTGATACCTTGTCTTCTGAGGTAAGCCACCACTACTGCAAGGCACTTTGTGAACACCCTTGGAACTGATGTTAGGCCAAAAGGCATGGCCTTGAACTGATAATGGCCTGAAGGCAAATTGAACCTGAGGTATTTTCTGTGGAAGCACCTTATATGGATATGGAAGTAGGCATCCTTGAGGTCCAGTAATGCTAGCCAATCTCCCGGCCTTAAAGAGGGAAGGATTATTCCCAGAGTTACCATTTTGAATTTGGGTTTTGAAAATGTGTTTGTTCAGATACCTTGGATGCAGGACAGGTCACCACTCCCCTGTTTTCTTTGGGGTGAGGAAGTACCTGGAGTACAGGCCTTTTCCCCTGTGTTGAGTAGAAACCTTCTCTACGGCTCTGAGAGCCAGGAGAGAGGAAACCTCTGCCTCTAGGGCAAGGGTTTCTGAAACTGATGCAGGTGGAAAAGACTTGGCCCTACTTTTTGGGTACCTTTTGAAGCTGAGGGCTAGTCCCTGGCTTACTACTTCCAGGACCCACTTGTCTGAGGTAACAGACTTCCAGGCCTGAAAGTAGTAAGCCAGTCTGCCTCCTACTGGGATTGGAGAGTCAACCCGGGCTGACACCTCAGGGTGTCTGCTTGGCAGGAGCCTTAGATTGGGAGGAAGAAGCAGCCTTGCTCATCCCCTTTTTACCCCTCCCTCGGAAAAAAACCCTTTGTGGGTAAGACGAGGAGGCCTGGGCTTGGTAAAAAGGCCTGTCCCCAAACAGAGAGTTACCAACTACAGGAAAATCCATGGCCTTAGACTGGGTGTCCTGTGATAGGCTAGTACATCTGAGCCAAGCATGCCCTCTGAGAGACACAGATGTAGCCGTGACTCTGGATGCCACATCGTTGGGAGTCGACAGCAGCATGAAATTGTACTTTGGATGCCTCAATTCCATCCACAGCCACCTCCTCCAGCTCTTTGGCTAGCTGGAGGGAGGCCTTTTTAGCCAGTTCCAGAACCGTATCCCACCTGGACTTCTGGTACCTGGCTGTGTAGGCCATATAATTTACTTGCCTGAGTCCCAAAGAGGATACCAAGTATAGTTTCTTGGCCATGGCGTCGACTTTCCTGGAGTCCTTGTCTGGGGGGGTGAAGCCAAAGCAATGTTTGCTCTGTCACAGGCTGCAGCCTGCACTACCCCAACACGGCTGCTATGTGAATAAAGGAACTGCGCAGCTGAGCCTGATAACATGTATCACCTGTCCATTCTTTTATCTACAGGAGGTAAAGAGTTAGGAGTCTATAGAATACTTTGTGTCTGTTTCCCCAAGGACTTGTGAAGGGGAATATACAACCTTTCGGACTCTGGGATGTCCATCATCTCCACAAAATCAGGCTCTTCTTCCTCCTCAGCAGCTTCAACCAAAGGGAGCTAGAGGGTTTCAGCCACCTTCTTGTAAAACAAGAAGTGAGAAGGGGACTCAGAAAACCTGGGAGGGGAGACATAAGAGGGTCTGTCTGGGAAGATGTCCGGTTCAATGGGCACAGCCAGACCCCCACCATTGTAGTCAGCGTTGTCATCGTTGGGATAGCCTTTGTCTCCTTCCCACTCCTCATAGAAAGCATCCTGATTGTAATTTGAAGGAGCTGGTTCTGACTGAACCCACCGCCTAACCGGCGGCACCAGTTTGGACGAAACCGGACAAAGCAACTGGACAATACTAATGGCTTTGGCTATCTCGTCCGCAGTTGGAGTAAGCGGTACTGTATCCGAACCGGCGGACTTTTGTTTCTTTTTTGACGGAACCAACCCCTCACAGTCTGCTCTCCTTTTGCCCGAGGAGGTATCGTCTAGGTCAGTAGGCACCTCCTCAGGTTCGTCCGTAACCAAACCGGGCTGGCCATCTGGGTCTACGGACTTCTCTGCCTCCCTTTCCTTCAACCTACTCAAGTCTTTTTTCTAGAGTGGTTTTAGGAAAGTTTTTGCAAATTTGGCAGTCTGACTGGAGGTGGTCAAACCCAGACAATAAACACAAATGAGGTGGAATTAGGCCTTGGCAAGACCTCCCCAAACTCAGTACAGTGTTGAAACCCAGTGGGACAGTTTTCTTTTAGGGTTTCTCAGACACGGCCAGCCTACCAAAAATTACCCTATAGAAAGCATTCAAGCCAGGTAATACCAACCGATCGGTAACAATCGTGTCTGAGTTTGGAAAGAACCGAGAAAAAGCCAGTTCTTTAGAAACCGATTGGTACCGGAACACCACTCTAAAATAATAAATTTAAAATTAGAAGGAAACACAAGGTCTGTTCCTAACTGGACCGACCGGGAAGAAACCAACAATTTCCACAAGTTATTTAAAATAAAACACAGTCACTACCTATCTGCCACACTACCTGTACCGTAGACAGAGGCTGGAAATCTGAAAAAACAATAAAGAACAAGTTTTAAACTGAATGCTTTACTTTTACCGAACCGAGCAGAGGAATCTCCAGAGCGACTTCACTGTTAGGCGGAGTAAAGAATCTGACAGTTGCACTGGTAAGTACCACAGACAGAGGTCTGAAAACCAAGCTCGAGCTCAACGTTCCATGCTTCTGCATGGAGTTAACTCTTTCCTCTCTGGGGCAGTTCAAGTGCTGGGGCTAACTGCATTATGTCTGAATACACCAAGACTTCATGTTGTTTGAAGGGTAGCAGGGCCGGCCCACCGGCACAGCGGTTGGATTTCTGCCTGCGAAGATAACGACCCAGGTTTGGAAACAGACTTGGGTGCTGGTGGGCCGGCTGGGGGGAGGTGGCTCGAGCGTCCGACAACTGCTCACCTTCTCCTGGGTGGGAGGTGGGGTTCGCAGCTCGGCAACTGCTGGCCCCTGGTGAAGGCCAGAAGCATGGCAACATGTTGGGTCACACCATGGGTGGGAGAGTGGCGGACGTCGGACGACACGTTGATGTCATGTGGCACGCCAACCTCCCCCAGAAAAAACAGGAAAAATGCCCTGGTCTCACTGGATGACGGCCGCCAGTCCCTGGCATGCCAAGGTAGCTAGGGTAGCCCTGTGCTGGCCCCCCCCGCCGCCGATCCCATGAGCTAATTGTTTGCGCCATGGGCACTTCCTCCCAGAGACCCACCGAAGGTTATGTCAGATCACCGGGGGTCCATTGGCGGACATGGGGGCGGACGGATGGTGACCAGAGGAGGTGGTGGCCATGGGTCCAAGGTGGCCTGAAGGAGTAGTCGGGCCAGGGAGTGAGGAGGAGCAAAAAAAAACAAAGGTGTAGCAGTAAAGCAGAGGATAAGGGGGAAGTAAAGGCATAAACCCTGTCTAAAGATTAGTTCCCAGGGTAGCATAGGGTATTACAGGGCACACTGGATGACACAATGTTTTTTTTTCTGCCGACACTGTCTACATTTCCATAATTGCATACGTTCCTAACAAATGCTGATCCAGATAGAGAACTAAGAAAAAATTACTCACCTTAGTAATTGCATTTCTTCTAATGGAGTCTTGCTGTATTCTGACTATATGCAGTTAGCCCCAGCACTTGAACTGCTCCAGAGAGGAAAGAGTTAACTCTATGACAAGGCATAGAACGTTGAGCTCGAGTTCGATTTTCAAACCTCTGTCCCAAGTACTCTTCAGTGTAACCGTCAGATTCTTACCAGCCCTATACTAACCGACTAGCAGCCCAGAAATAGTTTTTAAAACTTTCGTGCCAAAGGGCAAAAGACATAAATTTAGGGTCCAAGACTCAAGTTGGGACCCCAAAAAGAATTCTAGTAGGTAATAAGCAAACTAAAATAAAACATAGGAACTAGAAACAACCCATACCCCTCAATTAAGAAGAGGCACCCAGGTACACCCCTGGCATGCAACACTGCGCCTGCCCACCCACATCCCAAAACAACTAGGTTCCAGGAGGAGAAGCAGGGAGGAAGGTCAGAATACAGCAAAACTCCATTAGAAGAAATACAATTACTAAGGTGAGTAATTTTTTCTTCAAACAACATGAAGTCTTGCTGTATTCTGACTATATGCAGACTACCAAGCAGTACCCCCAAGGAGGAGGGAACTACAGAACCTATTTTGGGAACAGGCTCTGCAGTACTGCAGTACCAAACCTAGCATCACTTCTTGCCTGAATGTCCAGGGAGTAATGCTTGGTAAATGTGTGAACAGTCTTCCAGGTGGCTGCTTTACAGATCTCCACTAAGGGTATGCCTCTGGCTGCTATGACCAAAGCAGCTGTACCTCTGGTAGAATGAACCCTCAGGCCTGGGGGTGGCTCTTTCCCCAACTTTGAGTAGCAGAACTGAATGCAAGAGACAATCCACCTAGCAATAGGTCTCTTGGTGGCAGGCTTGCCTTTACCCACCTCCCCATAAGTGAGAAACAGCTGGGAGCAGACGTTTCTATGGGGTTTAGTGGATTCTAAGTAGTAACTCAAAACCCTCTTTACATCAAGACTGTGTAGCCTCCTCTCTCCAGAAGAGGAGTGATCAGTGAAAAAGACAGGCAGTGTCACAGACTGGTTCAGATGGAAGTCTGATACCACCTTAGAGAGGAGTTTCCTATTTGCACGAAGGACCACCTTATCCCCTATGGAATGAGATGAAATCAGGTTCCACTGATAGAGCCTGTAACTCACTGATTCTCCTGGCAGAAGTAATAGCAACCAGGAATACAGTTTTACAAGCCAGGTATTTGAGCTCAGCTGAGCAAAGGGGTTCAAAAGGAGGCTGCATCAGCTGTGCAATACAGATATTCAGGTCCCATAGAGGAGTAGAATCCCTGAAGGGAGAATTGATGTGGACCAAACCCTTAAAGAATTTCTTGAACCCTTCCCAGCCAAAAGAAAAGCAGAAATAGCTGCCAAATGCACCTTGAGAGTGGTAGGCCGAGGGCCTAAACTGTTAAAGTATACCAAATAATCTAAGGCAGTGGCAATATCAGCTGGATGTGCCTCTGGGAACACCAAAACCCAAACCTCTTCCATGTAGAATCATAGGTTTTCTTAGTGGAAGGTTTCCTACTGGCCTTAAGTATAACCAGAGCTGATTGTGAGAGATGCAGGTCTGCATATTCTAGCTCCTCAAGAACCAGGCCTTGAGCCTGAGTGTGTGAAGACTGGGGTACAATATCCTCCCCTGAGATGATGTGAGGAGGTTGAACTGTCTGGGAAGGCACAGGAGAAATGTCACTGATAGTGACAACAGTAGAGGATACCAAGGCTGTCTGTCCCAATCCATGGCTATCAGAATGACAGTGCAGGGTTGGGACCTGATCTTGACTACAACCCTGAATATCAGAGGAAAGGGAGGAAAGGCACAGAGAAAACTGTTGGTCCAATCCAACAGGAGGGCATCTAGAGGAAGAGACCCCCGCAGAGGGGGCCTACAGCAGAACAGAGGGAGCTGATGGTTGTCCAGGGCTGCAAAGAGATCTATCTCTGGAGTGCCCCATCTCTTGAAAATGATCTGAAGAATAAGGGGATTCAGGGTCCATTCGTGGTGACCTTGAAAAATCCTGCTGAGAGCATCTGCAAGTACACTGTCCTTCCCTGGGAGATGCACAGCAATCAGGGAAGCCTGCAGGGAATAAGTTAGTGACCATATTTTCATGGCCTCGGTGCACAAGGCCAAGGACCGAGTGCCCCCCTGCTTGTTGATGTACCACATGGTTGTGGTGTTGTCTGTCCTGATCTGCACTACTTTCCCCTGAATTAAACTCGAAAATGTCTGAAGAGCCAGAAAGACAGCCCTGAGTTCGAGAAGATTTATGTGTAGAAGGGACCAGGTCCCCTGAGCAGTATGCTGATCCAGGTGGGCTCCCCATCCCAGCAGAGAAGCGTTTGTGGTGAGAGTTACTGTGGGAGCCTGGCTGAGGCAAGGAACCCCTTGCCTCAAGTTGTCCTCTTCCAGCCACCACTGGAGGGCCTGAACCAAAGTTAGAGACACTGGAACCAACTTGGAGAGAGGATCTTTTATCTGAGACCAAAAGGCCCTTAGGTGAAATCGGATATCGCTCATCTGAAACCTTGCCCCTTGCACTACTGCAGTGTAGGCTGCCACGTGGCCTAGCAACTGCAAGAAGTGTCTGGCTGGCCGAGACACAAGTGGACGAAAAGAGGAAGCCAGAGAGATGAGGGATTGGACCCTTGATAGAGGAAGGAAGGCCCTGGCCTTAACAGTGTCCAGCTCCACTCCTATAAATGTGAGAAGCTGAACTGGTTCCAGAACTGACTTTTCCAGATTTAGGATGAATCCTAGGGAGTGCAGAAGATTTTGAGTGACCCCTAGAGCTGACCTGACTTGGTCTGGGGACTGACCTACTATGAGCCAGTCGTCCAGGTAAGGGAACAGTAAGATGCCTTGTCTTCTAAGGAAGGCCACCACTACTGCTAGGCATTTGGTGAATAATCTTGGGGCAGATGTTAGGCTGAAAGGCATTGCTCTGAACTGGTAATGGCCTGAGGGCAGTTCGAACCAGAGGTACTTTCAGTGGGACTGCTTGATAGGTATGTGGAAGTAGGCATCCTTGAGATCCAGGGAGGCCAGCCAGTCTCCTGGTCTCAGAGAGGGAAGAATAATTCCCAGAGTCAACATCTTGAACATTGGCTTTAGTATGTGTTTGTTTAGGTACCGTAGATCCACGATGGGTTGCCACTCTCCTATCTTTTTTAGGGTAAGGAAGTACCTAGAGTACAATCCTCTTCCCCTGTGAACGAGAGGTACCCTCTTCACTGCCTGCAGAAGCAATAGAGAAGAAACCTCTATTTCTAAGTTCTGTGTTTCCTCTTCCGAGGAGGGACAGAAAGTCTTTGCTCTCAACTTTGGGAACCTGCTGAAGCTGAGAGCAGGACCCTGGCTCAATACATCCAGGACACACTTGTCTGAAGTGACAGACTTCCAGGCCTGGAAAAAGTGAGCCAGGCTGCCCCCTACAGGAATTGGGGAGGCGACCCTGGCTGACACATCAGGGTGTCTGCTTGGCAGAGGGCTTAGACTGAGAGGAGGAGGATGCAGCCCTTGTCATCCCCCTTCTGCCACTTCCCGTAAAGAACCCCCTCTGCTGAAAAGAGGAGGAGGAGGCCTGGGCCTGATAGAAAGGCCTGTGAAAAGGCCTGCCCCTGCCAGCCCTGGATTGCTGCCTCTGAGGAGTGGTCAGCTTTTCTTTGGTTGCAGCACTCCTGTATGTGGTCCTGTACTCGTCCATCTTTTTCATGAACATCTCTGTTTGTTTCCCAAACAGAGAGTTACCAGTGACAGGAAAATCCATGGCCTTGGTCTGGGTAACCTGAGATAAACTGGTACACCTGAGCCAGGCAAATCTCCTCATGGAAACAGATGTAGCCATGACCCTAGAATGAACATCATTCGAGTCCACAGCAGCATGAAATTGGACCTTTGAAGCTTCAATGCCATCCAAAGCCACCTGCTCCAGCTCCTTGGCCAGCTGGGGAGGGGCATTCTTAGCCAGCTCAGAACCATATCCCACCTAGACTTCTGGTATCTGGCTGTATATGCCATATAATTGGATTGCTTGCGTCCCAAAGAGGATGCCAAGTACTGCTTCTTTGCCATGGCATCCACTTTCCTGGAATCCTTATCTGGGGGGTGAGATGCCAGGGGAATATTAGCCTTGTCACAGGCTGCAGCTTGAACTACCCCAACGTGGCTGCAATGGTTAATAAGGAAATCTGTACCAGGGCCTGACGGAGCATACCTCCTGTCCATTTTCTGATCCACAGGAGGTATGGACGTTGGAAACAGTAATATTTTTTGGTTCTGTTTCCCCAGGGACTTGTGCAGAGGAATTTTTGACTCTGGGACATCCATCATCTCAACACAGCCAGGCTCCTCCTGATCCTGTTCAGCTTCTTCCACTGGAAGCTGGACAGTCTCAGCCACCTTCCTGTAAAATAAGAAGTGGGAGGGGGACTCAGAAAGACTGGGAGGAGACACATTAGAAGGTCTGTCTGGGGAGATATCAGGCTCAATAGGCTCATCTCGGCCTTCATAATCCTCATCTTCATCATCTTCGTCTCCTTCCCACTCACCCTCATAAAATGCTTCGGAGTCATATTCAGAAGCAGACAAGTCCGACCGAACCGACCGTTTCTGCGTTGGTGTTGGTTCGGTGAGGCGACTGCACAACAGCGATCGCTTTGGCTATCTCGTTCCCGGTCGGACATGGGAACCAGGATCCAAACCAGCTGACATGCACTTTCTTTTCATAGGAACTGATTCCACAGAATCGGCTCTCCTCTTGCCTGAAGGGGTATCGCCCAGGTCAGTGGGCACCCCCTCTGGTTCGGTCGGAACTGAACCGGGCTAGCCATCCGGGTCAGAGAATTTTTCGGCCTCCCTTTCCTTCAGCCTATTTAAACATTTATCCACAGTGGCCTTAGGAAAGTTCCTGCACATTTGGCAGTCTTCTTTGAGGTGGTCAAACCCCAGACAATAAACACAGATGAGGTGGGGATCAGCCTTGGCAAAAGCCTCCCCACACTCAGTGCAGTGTTGAAATCCAGTGGGCCCGGTTTTCTTTCTGGGTTTCTCAGACATGCCTTTAAATACAAAGTCACCCTTACCAGCGTTCAAGCCAGGCGACTACCAAATCTATCAGTTCCACCCATGTCACGGGTCGGATGAAAGAACCGGATAAATCAATGTTTTTTTCAGGAACCGATAGATACCGGAAAACCACACTAAAATACCTGTAAAAAAACAGAAACAACAAATCGCTTTGGTTCCCAACCAGACCGACCAGAAAGAAACCAAAAAATAAAACAATTTCTTACTAAACCACTCTACTACCTACTAATACACTTACTGTACCGGGACAGAGATGTAAAGACCAAAAAAATAAAGAAGCGGTTTACTAAACTGACCGATTTTACCACAACTGAACTGAAGTGAAGGAGAGGATCTCCAAAGCGACTTCACAGTAAGGCAGAGTAAAGAATCTGATGGTTACACTGAAGAGTACTTGGGACAGAGGTTTGAAAACCGAGCTTGAGCTCAACGTTCTATGCCTTGGCATAGAGTTAACTCTTTCCTCTCCGGAGCAGTTCAAATGCTGGGGCTAACTGCATATAGTCAGAATACAGCAAGACTTCATGTTGTTTGAAATGGCTGTTCAGCAAACCATGAGGGGTCAAACATGAGGGAATCCAGCAATGTCCATACCTAAACCAAATGGAACAGACCCAAAGAGGTATCTCTGTCAGCTAACACCGACTTGTATCCTCGCTAAACATCTCACAGTAATATAGGCCCAAGATGATCTAGCACAGTTTGAAAGTACTTGGGGCAGGAAAAACTAAATACACTAGATTTTTATAGCCTTTTTTTCCTTGAGAGTTTCTTTCTCCCTGGGGTACTGGCAGGGCACTTCAGACCAGTGTTCCCATTTACCCCCATCTGTACTTGATCAAGTGCAAATTATGAAATTCAAGCACATTTTTGTGTGAAGGGGGTACACTATAGTAATTCTGTTTAGTATATGTACCCCACAAAAATGTTGTAACAATGGTAGAATGAACCCGTATAATTTATTTTGTACCCCTGACAATATTTGGAGAGGTTGCAGTGCACCCCCAGATCTGCAGCCTTAATGGGAACTCTGCTTCAGACCCTGTTCACTCCATTACAGACTGCCACCTCCCTCTGGAGAACCACCTACCACTTTGTTGTCCCCCAAGGCTTGCCCATCCCCACCGTGACAGGACCGGCTGGATCAGCAAGCAGGTCCTCATGCTCCAGTCCTAGATTTTCCCATTTCCTGCTCTTTGGGCACTGGTGAAGCGGAGTAGTCATCAGGGATAGCATTAAGAGTGTGCTCTGTGCTCTGAGCACAGTCGGTGATTACAGGAACACATTTTCTTTGCAGAAAATTCAGTTACTTGTGCTCCTCTTATCCTTCAGGAGTACAGTTAGAAGCTGGAGTTTCAGGCAGTGGGAGGGTGGTGGGGAGACTAAAAGGGACATTGGGAGGGTGCAAGTCGGGCTTTTGCTATTATTTTGGCAAAGTTAAAGCTAGATCAGCAAGCTAGTGGGTAAGCGAGAATCCATTAAGTTAGTAGGTGGGCCAGCAAGTTATCGTACTCTGCGGCATGCTGGCAAGTATTAAGCATGCTGGCAGCCAGCACATGCTAGTATGTACATGGGCAGGCAGAGTATACGTATGCGAGCAGCTGGCAGACAAATGTCCATGTAGGCGGGCAGGCAGGGGATGATTGGGTGTGGTTTTGAGGGCTTCTGTTGGCAGGTTGGAAACAAGTGTGTGGACAAGTGGTGCAACAGCAAGCAGCTGGGAAACAAGTGTTTTTGTGTGGAAGAATGGCAAGGAGGGTATGACGGTATCGACTATGGCCAACAGTTAAATGAAAATGAAGTGACTGAGCAAAAAAGGAAAGATTATGTCTTACTGTCAGTAGACAGAAGAAACCTGCATGCATCGATGAATTCCTATTGAGTAATATATAACAAGTAGGTAGCACAGCCAAGATCTAAAGTAGCACAGATTTTAGTGTATAATTTTGATTTACCGTGCCCTCTGACTTGAAGGAGCACGCTGACACTACCCCTGGCAGTCATGTGTGTGCATGGAGGTACGTGTGTGCACACACTCACACACACAAAACACAGCAAATGCCAGCCAATCCCCCAGTGTGCAGTGCTCCTGCAGGCCTACCACCAAGCCCTCATGTCGCTGCAGTGTCTGAGAGCTGCGGCACATCCCCCCTCCCTGGGAAAGGACAGCAGTCTGTGACATTCAATCCTCTCCCACCCTAGCTGACCCCCAGCATCCCGAGTCTGTCACTGAACCCAGTCTGCTGCTGTGGCGGCAGGTGAGGCACCAGCGCCTCAGCCAGCCGTGTCACGGGGCCAGTCGTTTTCCTTGCCATTAAACTTGAGTGGCAAGTATTTTTTAATTTTTCCTTCGGTTCTCAGGCTTACATATGTCATTGTTAACAACAAATACAATGTATAGACAATGTTCAGTGGTCATAAATAACCACAGGTCTTACGAGACATAAATTCCACAAAATGTCCATGCACAACTTGTTCAAATTTATAAAACGTGTCAAGATTAGCCCAACGGTCTATTGGCGAGCATGACTGCTTGCCAAGTGAGGTATCCAAATTTGGGCCAGAGTTGGGACTGTATGAAGGCAGTCAAATAGTCTGATGTGGGCATGTTCTGCATTCGACTGGGTTGCCCCAAGGGAAACCCCCTTGAAGAGGGTGCCTCCACTGCCAGGAAGGAGTGCCCGTGTACATGCCCCTGACAGTGCTGGCACCTAGCGCACCACCTGCTGGTGCTGTCCCCCCTTGTTGTCTGGTCAGATAATACATGCATCTCACCAGGAGTCATCGCTTGCAGAACCTGTTGCTGAGGATGATCAGCCATGGAGACCTAGTGGAGAACAGTAAAGGATGGCCTAGGTGGGCGTAACAGGCTTGGGTGGGGGCAGAAAAAATGAGGAAGAAAACATAAAATTTAAAAAAATTAGGGAGAAAACAAAAAAGAACATTTGAATATCATAAAATAAAGAAGTGTAAAATTCAGAGGACCAACTTCTTTTTTCTTCCATGGCCTCACTTGATTTTTTGAAAACAATACATTAACTAAGGAGTCAGATGATTAACCAAAGTAAACAATGAGCCTGGTAATAAAAGGATATTAGGTTCCTGTCCTGGAGTGTATGTTTGCAGTCACTCCTTCGCTGCTGGCTGCCAGGTAACTTAACTATTAAATGTAGGTCAATACTGCAGATCACTTCATGCAACTATTGGTGTTCAGTCACATCCGGGGTATGAAATTCTGAACAAAATAAAACCAACTAAATAAATAAAAATAAATCAAATGGAAGGGCATATGCCTTAACACCAAGAGCCTAGGTAACAAACTCAGCGAGCTCCAGGCGCTGATGACAGACACTGAAGTGGACCTGGTTGACAACACTGGCTACAGATAAAAAATGACTGGGAGATGATGGTCCCTGGGTATTCACTGTTCAGAAGGGATAGAAGAACTGGTGGGGGAAGAGCTGCCATTTTTGTCAAGGAGGGCATTGAAGTGGCAGAAGATGGAACTATTAGGGGTAGCAATGGGGAGGTTGTGTGCAACTCACGGCAGACTCAGGCAGGAAAGTGCGCTTAGGGGCTGACCCATAGGCCTCCAGGGCAAGGGGAGTAAAGGGACAGAGAACGCAAGGAGGAACAAAGAGGGGCAGTAAAGGGGCAAGTGGTGGTGGTGGCTGACCTGAACCTGCCTGACATCGACTGGGAGGTTCCGGGAGGCCAAGAGTGCCAGTAGTCAGACATTACTGGACACCTTCCATGACTGCCTAATGGTGCAGCTTGTTAAGGAACCTACCAGGCAGAATGCAGTCCTTGATGTAGTGCTCACCAACTCAGAGATGGTAGGTGCTGTGGGTGTAGGGGAGCCACTAGGAAACAGCGACCACAACTCAGTGAGGTTTGAATTGGGCCTCAGGGCTGGCAATCCACAAACAAGAACCGAAGTCCTTCACTTTAGAAGGGTGAACTTCGATAAGCTGAGGGACCTGATCAGGGATAAGTTAGCAGGGGTGGAGAGCAAAAGGGTGGGGTAGAAGAGAGATGGGGGCAATAAAGTGAGACATCCTCAAGGCATCAAAGGCAAAAATAACAACAGCATAAAGAAAAAAAAAAAAAAAAAAAAAGGTTTAAGAGACCACTATGGTCAGGGCCAAAAAAGAAGGCCTTCCATAAATACAATGAAAAGCAAGTGGAGGCAGAATGGGAGGATTATCTACAGAAAAAACAGAGTAGCAAAGAGGGTTAATCAGGGAGGTGAAAGCGGACTTGGCGCTGCATATCGCGGGGGGGGTCAAGAACAGAGAACAACAGTTTTTTAGAACATCAGGAAAAAGGAAAAAGGGGGGCATCACATGGCTAGTAGAGGGGGATAGAGTACTAGAGAAGGACAAGCAAAAAGCCGCTGTCCTGAATGACTACTTTTGCTCAGTATTCACTACAGAGGACTGTGGGTCCATGCCAAAAAGCATCATCAAAGTAGCTACTATGGAAGTCACGAAAATGAGGCAGCCAATACTTACTAGCAAGAGGGTCCTAAAACGGCCTGCAGCCCTTAAGATAGATAAGGCTCCAGGACCAGATGGGTTGCATCCGAGGACACTTGGGGAATTAACAGCAGAACTGGCTAAACCACTGCCTGGGCTGTTCAACAGTTCATTTAGGGCCGGAGAAGTTCCAAGGGATCGGAGAATGGGAAACGTTGTACCGCATCATAAGGTGGGGGGGAGGGACAGGGAACTACAGGCAAGGCCCCTGGAATTCTGCGATTCTGCAGTTGCGGAATTTTCCGCAGAATTAGCATCATGACGCACAATATATATAGTGCCACAGAATTCATGGTTTTTGGTGAATTTTCATTCAAATATACGTTTTTTCTATAGTATCGGGCTTTCTTTCCCATCTTGTTTATCCTGAAGCCCCTCCTCTATGTTTATCATATGATGTAATCGATGACATCACATAACATTTAGCCAATGGCAGGACTGCATTCTGCCAGAGAAATGAATAAATCATGCCACAGAAATCAGAAAATGCTGCCGCAGAAGCCAAGGAGCCCTGCCGCAAAAATCAGAAAATTCTGCCGCAGAGCACTAGGGGCCCTGACTACAGGCTTGTCAGTCTAGCCCCCTCTGTGGGGAGGCTGATGGAATCACTAATCAAAGAGGACCTCATGGACTACCTAGAGAGCAAAGTGCTCCAGGATAGTAAACAACTCTGTTTCATGGAGAGAAGGTCTTGTCAGACTAACCTAGTTTTTCTTCTTTGTCTGGGAAACCACGGAAGTAGACAAGGGCCATGCTGTGGATCTGCTGTGCTTTGACTTCAGCAAGGCTTTTGATTCGGTACCACATAAAAGGTTGCTCAAAAAGATGGAAGACTTGCGTACGGCTAAAACTGTATTGAACTGGGTGGGAAGTTGGCTAGAGGGTGTTGGTCAGCGGGGTTAAATCAGAGGAAAGGGAGGTTATAAGCGGGGTTCCACAGGGATCTGTTCTGAGTCTGGTACTCAACATGTTCATTAATGACACTGGTCAGGGAATCCAGGGCAGGCTGTGTCACTTTGCAGATGACAAAACTATGTGGGAGGGTGGATAGTGATGCGGGAATAAAGGATATGCAGAAGGAGCTACAAAAACTAGAGAGGTGGTCAAAGGTTGGGCAGTTAAAATTAAACGCCAAAAAGTGCAAGGTAATGCACCTAGAGAAAAGGAACCCAAGACTGAATACTGGATGGGTGGGGTGAAACTTAGCATTACAGTAGAAGAATGGGATCTAGGAGTTATCATCAGTAACTCCCTTAAACAAACGAACCAGTGCAACAAGGCCTACAGCAAGACTAACAGGATGCTGGGATGTATTGGGACGGGTACTGATAGCAGAAGAAAAGGTGTAACACTTCCCCTATACAGATCCCTGGTGAGGCCTGGCCTGGAGTACTGTGTCCAGTTCTGGAGTCCTCACCTCAGAAAGGACAGGGCTAGGTTGAAAACAGTGCAGTGCAGAGTAACGAAAATGATTCAGGGCCAGCAGGGCCGATCTAGACTGTATTCATACTGCAATATAATACATGACTGGGCGTTTCTTCCTGCACAAAAACTGCAGGTTTACTATCCCATATACCACAGTACTTCTGACTATATACCACAGCTATAAAACAATGATCACATCATTAGTACCCTAATTAACCAATTACGACATCACTAATTGACAGCTTTTATAACACACACACACACACACCACCAAAGCTTAAAAGCAACAAGACATTCATAAAAATGACTTTCTCAGCAGTTTGGGTTCCCTCCCCAAAAACAGACAGGTGTGCACACGTACATACACACACACACACACACACACACACACACACACACACACACACACACACACACTCCTTAGAGCAACAGACTTCCATAAAACAGATTTCTAAACAGTTTGGGATCACCCCCACACCCAAGTACACCTGAAAAACATTTGACTTTCATAAAAAAAGGAAATTTACTTACTGCAACTTCAGATCTTCAAGAATATCTTCTCCATAGAATCACACTCTTTGGTACTAGGACCGCGCAGGAGTTAGAACGTTTGAGTCCACATGCTCCATGCACACAGCACCTAATATGGTGCTATATGCACCAAAAGCATAAATATTGGTGCTGGTCCCAAATGCCTCAGTTTCTTTATCCCCCAAAGAGACAGGAAAAAAAAAACTACTGAAAGAGAGGAACTACTGTATTTGAAATTAGAAAAGTAACCTCATGAAAAGTATGATGAATGGAATCTCACAACAACAGTATCCGAGGACATAAAACAAGCAGAACCAAAATCCAGATGAGTATAACCTACAAATGATTTCTGAAAGGGAAAAAATCAAACCCTGAAAAGAGGTGGAAGCTGTGAAGAGGTCTCCAAAATGTCTCAAGATAACAGTAGAACTCTGAAACCAGAGTTCTAGCAAAGGGAACTGTAGAGAGGATTCCAATAAGCTTAACAAGTGCTCCAGATATCTGCTCTGAACGGGAAACCCTCAGCCTGGGGCTGGACTGACCCAAACCAGGATGGGACTAAACACTAGCCCAGCAGAAGACAAAGGACAGATGCTGAAACCATCTGCCAAAAAGGTAAAGAATGTAAGACAAGTGTACCTGAAGACTTTTTTTGTTTGTTTTTTTATTACATCTTGCAGGGCTAAAACTGAAAACAGATCATAAGGACAAGCACTGAGCTTAGTCAGACTTTTATGGAATTCGGTACTCTGGTCTATCTAGCTGCAGAACAAAAAGGTAGCCGGCGCACTCTGTACCCAAAAGTCCTGCTCTCCAGCTGTGGTAGGTGAGGAGCAGAGTTGCAACAGATATTCCAAACTTAGCCAGGGCACTAAGGGATGTCTGTCCACACTAACTGGGGTTTGCGCCCAATTTGTGGGTGGGGTCTATGTTCAGACACCCCCACAGCATAAGCAAACCCCATTAGTGCCTCAGCACTAAGTTACAGCTGTACCCATGTAAATGAGGGGATCCTCCCCTGCATACGGGTGCTAAGGAATAGTGATAGGTTTGCACAGGTGGTAAATACCACCTGAACAAATGCAAATGACTGCTTTTGCAAACCCTGACTTAACGGTGCACAAGGCCCTGATGGTAAGCAAAGGGACTGCAGCCGCCCACTCAGTACATTGAAGCAATGACTTCCCTGGTGTCCAGTGGCACCACCCACCACTGGAATAAAAAAATTATTCCTTGATGTCTAGTGGTACCGCCCCAATCCCCCTCTCTGTCACTATATCCTGATTCCCTAGTGTCTAGTGCACTCCCACCCACCAAGCCCCCACCACTGTAATACTGAGAAGGTCCCTGGTGTACAGTGGACCCCCCCAACCCTCTGATCAACGGCTGTCACCTCTGCAAGGTAATCCCTGGTGTCCAGTGGAACTTCCCCTTCCCCCAAGCACCTGTCCCAGAAGAAAGCCTGTAGTCCCTGGCATCTAGTGCCCCCTCCACCACCAGCCACAACAGACACACCACCCTGCCACCCCTCCCTTACCGCAGTCGCCGGTGCCACATGGCTCCAATACGGTGACTGGCAAAGCCCTCCTCTCACCACCTCGGCTGGCCGCTGTATGCAATGACAGGGACAGCGCATACTGTCTACAGCAGGGGTTGATCTCGAGTGATTATCTTGCAAATGCAGTGGCGACCTATTGTAGTTTGGGGGGGTCCACAGGACACTAGGGACCTCCTCAGTATTACAGCAGTGGGTGATCGGTGGGTGGGGGTGCCACTGGACACCAGGAAATCAGGATACATTGACAAGGACAGAAATTGGAGTGTGGGGGGGGGGGTTCCACTAGACACCACAGGCTACCCGAACTCTCACATGGACAGGGATCAGAAGGCGGGGGTGCCACTAAACACCAGGGACTAAGGATATAGTGACAGAAGCGGGGAATCGGTGGGTGGGAGTGCCCATAGACACAAGAGAATAACTAATCCAGTACAGAGGCTGGGCAGGGGGTGCCACTAGACCCCAGGGAGGTCATATAACTTGCAGGGATAGGCATTTGGGAGCTGCTCACCAATCTGCCTCATGTGGCAGGTGGCCTCTATAGGGGCACAACCTTAGGCTGCTTCACATGCAAATGAGCCCATAATGAGCATGGATATGGCCCCTTAGTGCCGTGCATGCCCAATGGGCTCATCTGCATGCTGTCAGCTGAATATGGCACCAGGGACTCCTGGCACTATCACTTCTGAGGCGCTGTTCTCTGCCCATCCCTATGGACTGCATACAGCCCAGATCCCTGTTGGGGCAGCGCTACTTGATGTTGCGCTGTTACTGACATGCCCCCCCTATATTCAGTCGGATAGCGCCGGCGCGCTATCTGACTACAGCATCCTCAGAATCATCAACATGGGCAAGAGCAGTGTTTTTATTTATTTATTTAGTTAGTTAGTTATTTAACCAGGTATAGCACACTAAGCTGGAAGCTTTTTTTACAGGAGCGACCTGGGAGCACAAGGAGGTTAAGTGACTTGCTCAGGGCCACACAGTATGCAAGTGGAAGCTGTGGGATTCAAACCCAGGTCTGGTCTGCTGGATGTCACCAGATGCAAACCTTTGTGTTCTGTTTTTGCCCATATTCCAATATCAGGCCTCCATTGACTAATCTACATACTCTGTTCCCAAAACAAAACAAGGTTCTGGCACATGACAGTTCCAATTCTGCAAAACCCTTATTTAAAGAAGAGGCAAGCAGCAAGCTGTCCCTTAAGGAGGAAAGAGTGCAATCTCAACAGAGAAGGTCCTAGTCCTTCATGCCATGATCGGGGGGGGGGGGGAGATGAGAAGATGGGGTACTAGCAGTTTTCTCCCCATAGGCTGTGCCGATGAGTGAGAACAATCCTGGGGGACCAGAGAGGTAGCTGACTCTGACAGCTCCCACAGCACCATGGTGGAGAAATACAGGTTACTCACCTGTAACAGGAGTTCTAGGAGTGGTATATGCTGTTCATCCACACTGTCTGGCAGGTTCCTGGCTGCTTTAAGATGGTCTGGAAAGTCTTCAAGCTGGCTCTTCCCACCTACCTGGCTGGTAAAACCCTCGGCTCCACCCCATGACACCAGATCTAGCCCGCTGGAAGCCAGGTTGCACGTTGAAGCCAGGGAGGTCGGGTGGGTCCTGTGAATGAACAACATATACCACTCCTAGAACTCCTGTTACAGGTGAGTAACCTGTATTTCTAGGGACGTGGATATGTTGTTTAATCCACACTGTCTGGCAGATTCCTAGCAGTTCTCCGGGAGGAGAGAGGCAAGGCACGGCACGCACCCCGAGACTTACTTGGGGAATAAGGATTGGAGAACCGAGGTCCCAAAACCAGCATCCTGGTATGACTCAAGGTCAATGTGGAAATGGAAAATAAAGGTGTGTGCCGACTTTCTTGGATAGGGACGTCCCTAGAAGCAGCCACCGAAGCAGCGGTATAGTGGGTAGAATAAGCTCTTATCCCTTTGGGTGGCTCCATGCCCGCCAACCTATAGCAGAGATCTATGCAGGAGGCGACCCACCTGCTAATCGTCCGCTTGGCTGCACGTCTGCCAGGTGCGGCTTCAGCGTAGGTGACAAACAGCTGGCAAACCTCTCCCAGAACTTCAGCTGTCTGCTCCTTGTAATAAGCGAGCGCTCTTCTAGGGTCCAAAGTATGGAGCCTATATTCGGCCTCTGAGGTGTGACTGGGGTAGAACACCGGCAGAGTCAACAACTGATTCAGGTGAAACTCCGACACCACCTTCGGAAGGAATTTCTGGTGGGGGAGAAGGACAACCTTGTCCCTGTAGAAGACCAGATAAGAAGACTTGATGGAAAGTGCCTGGAGCTCTCCCATCCTTCTGGCCGACGTTATAGCCACCAAGAAGGCGGTCTTCCACGACAGGTGGGAGATCTTGCACCTGTGCATCTATTCAAATGGCTTACCCAATACCAGCAGTAGATCCCATGGAGGTGGAGGTTCTTGCACTGGAGGGGATATGTGATCAAGGCCTTTGAAAAAGCGCCAGACCACTTTCTGCTGCGCCACCGACTGCTTGCCGGCCCGCGCCCGGTAGGCAGAGATGACTGCCAGGTGCACCTTAAGGGTCGTCGACTGAAGCCCTAGCTGAAAAAGGGACCACAGGTAGTCCAAAATGCTAGCCAATGGACAGGAAGAGGGGTCCAACCCCTTGTCCTGACACCAAATGGAGAATCTCTTCCATTTAAAGGCATAGCATTTTCTGATCGACTCCTTATGGGACGCCTCAACGACGCTGAGGACCTCGTCGGAAAGACCCATGGCCTGGAACTCTAGCCACTCAGGAACCAGGCCGTGGTGCAGGGATTGAAGGTCTGGACAGAGCACCTTCCCCTTGTTGACTGAGATCAGTTCCAGACGGGCTGGAAGCCACCTCGGGAGCCTAGAGCTGAGGCTGAGGAGATCTGGGTAGCAGAACTGGCGAGGCCAGTCTGGGGCTACCAGAATCACCTGCGCCTTGTCCCTCTTTGCCTTGTGAAACACCTTGTGGATCAAGGGAAATGGGGGGGAAGGCGTAGAAGAGGCCCAGGGTCCACGGCCTCGAGAAGGCATCCCCCTGCAGTGAACCCTGCTGAGGAGGGCAGGCATGAAACAGCCTCAGCTTCGCGTTCTCTTTGGAAGCGAACAGGTCCACCTGAGGGGTGCCCCAATGGGAGAACAGGTCTTGAACTACCTCCGGCAGGAGAGACCAATCGTGAGATGCAGCACCTATCTGGTTGACGGCATTGGCCAGACAGTTTTGAGGCTCCTGCCAGATGGATGGCTAGTAGATCTGCCTCCAGGCTGATTGCGCGAGAGACCAAATGCGGAGAGCCTCCTTGCACAGAGGCACGGAGTGCGTCCTGCCCTGATGGTTGAGATAGTACATGGTCGTGGTGTTGTCCGTCTGGACCTGAACCACTTGACCCCGTACAAATGGAGTGAAGGCGGTGAGGGCTAGCCGTACCACTCGAAGCTCCAGCAGGTTGATGTGGCATCGAGACTCCTAAGGGGACCAGAGGCCGTGGACCTTCCAGAGCTCCCCCAGGTGGGCACCCCAACCCATCAAAGAGGCATCGGTCATAAGTACGACCATCAGCTCTGGGTGGACAAACGGGATAACCTCCTGCAGATGAGCTGGGACGAGCCACCACTGCAGACCATCCCACATCTTCTGGGTCATGGTTACTGGCTGGTCCAAAGGACCGGAGTGCTGAGACCACTGGCGGGCCAGCCCCCATTGCAGGGGACACATATGCCAGCAGGCCCAATGGACAATGCTGGTGCAAGCCGCCATGAGACCCAGAAGGCGCAGGAAGTCCCGGGCAAGGCGCAATTGCCCAACCTGAAATGACTGGGCAAAGGAAGAAAGGACTTTGGCCCTGTCCACTGGGAGCTGGGCTCTGGCTCGAAGAAAGTCGAGCTCTGCCCCAATGAACTGAATCACCTGCGATGGCACGAGTTCCGATTTGGCCTCGTTGATCAGGAGACCAATTTGAGAGCAGACCTGGAGGGCCAGATCTCTGGACCACTCCACCTCCAACTTGGAGGGGGCTGCTATCAGCCGGTCGTCCAGATAAGGGTACACCCGGACCCCTTGGCGCTGCAGGAATGCTGTCACCACTGCCATGCATTCAGTGAAGACCCTAGGAGCTGGAGAAAGACCGAAGGGCATGGCCCGGAACTCACAGAGGGATCTCTCTGCTCTGAAGTGGAGGAATCGCTGATGTGATGGACGGATTGGGATGTGAAAGAACACATCCTGGAGATCCAGAGAACAAAACCATAGACCTAGTTCCAAAGACGATATGATCTGAGCCAGAGTGACCATCCTGAAGGTGCACGGTCTTAGGAACTTGTGCAGGTCATGCAGATTGAGAAAGGGGCACCAGCCCCCCGTCCATTTTGGGACCAGGAAGTACCTGGACACAAACCCTGGACTTGGAGGAGGATCCGCCACCTTGCTGATCACCTCCTTGGAGGAGCAGAGCTACATCGGCTCGATGAGCCAACAGAGGCTGCGGAACAGGTGGCCCCCCCCCCCCAAGGGGGTGACATCTCAATAGGGAGGGGTCCGCTCGAACTCCAGAGGTAGACCCCTGCCAAACATTTCCAGCACCCAATGGTCCATGGTGATAGCAGACCAGGCAGAAAGGAAGTGACTGAGCCGTCCCCCCACAGGGGGACCCAGGGGAGGAGTGACGAGGTTGGGGGCAACACCCCTCAACCCGTCACTGGGCATGCTTGGAGGAAGGACCGGCCGAGGAGCTGCCTGGATCTTTCCCTCCAGGCTTCCTGTTGGAGGAAGCAGCAGGCTTGGCCTTGGGGCAACAAGCGTGAGCCTGCTGACCCTGTTGCTGGTGCTGTAGGGCTGGACGTGCCTCAGGGGCGGAAGGGCGAAAGGGCTTACGCTGTTGCTGGCGGCCTTTGTCCTTCTGGGCAGATGTGACTGAGTCCAAAGTGGCGTTGGACTTCGATCCTCTGGAGATGGCCCTCCACCCCAGGCCCGAACAAGTCGGTGCCCAAGAAGGGGACGTCTGCCATCTTGTCCTGGGTATCCACCATGAAGGTGGAGATCCGCAGCCAAGCTCTGCAGCGCATGGCTACTGTGGCCGCTACTGACCAGGCACAAGAGTCTCCGATGTCCAAAGCAGTCTAGAGCTGTTGCTTGGCTACTGCCCTTCCCTGATCCCGCACCCGCTTGTCCATCATTTGAAGGTCAGCCGGGAGATGAGGAAGCACCTCATTCACGGAGCCCATAAGGGCGTGTGAAAAGTGTGCCATCAATAAGCCAAGCAAGCCTGTCAAAGGCCTAGGTAGGAGACAGCATAAACTTTGCGCCTGGAGTAGTACAGCTTTTTGGACTCCTTGTCCGGGGGTTTCTCTATGTCCCTGGCATTTCCAGAGCGCCAGAAGACGCCATTGGTTTCCAGCCCTTCAGCTGAGGGGTGCTCCGAAAAACTGGAGAGGGGAACCGGTCAGGACTGCATATTTGCGGGTCATCCTGGCCGAAGGTGCAGGACAGGATGCAGGCCGCTGCCACAACTCCAAGGCCGGACCAACAATGGCCTCGGCCACAGAGAAGGCCTCTGTCTGGGAATCCCCTCGGTACAAAATCTCCGTGAGGGGATATCTGGCCCGTTTCTGAACATGTTCGAGCTGCATCCCAGTAGACTCTGAGATGAGCTAAAGAATACCCAGGTACAAGGATGGGCTCTCGTCCACCGACAGACCCCCGGAGGATTCCAGGTCAAGGGGCCTGGAATACAGGGAGGAGTCGTCGGACTCTGAGAAGTCCGCGAACAGCTGCCGAGCGCCTAAGCCACCCTCCACTTGCAGAGGCTTATCAGGGGTGAGGGTAACCGACAAGCTGTGGGGCAAGCCCTGACCCGAGAATCCTTGGTCGGGGCTCCACTGGCAAGGGTGCCAGAAGATAATAAAAGCTGAGGGGGCTGAGAATCAGAAGGGCACTTATGAGGGTAAAACCGGCACTTTTTCTATACTAGTTTTTGCCATACAAAAAAAAAGTGGAGGAGCTACCGCCTTTTCGCCCCGGTTCTGGTGCCTATGGGCCCCAGTCTTCGTTGCGGAAGGTGGCTCCACCACAAAGGGTGATGCAGCCTGCTCGCCGAGCAATTGTGCCAGAGTCGGCCTCGACCAAGGAGCCGATGTCGAGAGGTTGCTTCGGCCATTCGGGCGACAGCCACTTAACTGCCAGGGAAGGCGACGGACTCGGCTTGTTGCCAGCCAATAAGAGCTGCTGCCACATCATATCCTCATAGTGCCAACACAACTTGTGCAGGAGCCTATCCTCCGAAGAGGATGATAAGGACAAGCAGCAGCACTGCTTTCCGTGATGCCGGGACCGAGACCGCAGATGTTGGCGGAACTTACCCTACACAGAGGAGGACCAAGACTATCGGGGTTGCCAATGGTGGGTAGAAGAGGGGTTGGGGGAAACCTGCTCATCCCCCGGTTCAGGGTCCTTGACCATGGACTTTGGCTTGGGAGGCCACGGCAACTCCTCGGTAACCACCAGGGGCACCGGCGAAAGAGGGTTATCAGCTTCTCCAGTCGACAACCCGTCCAACAGGTCGAGAAAAATCTCGACCACGTCGATGAGTGTCTCACCCACCTGACCTGACGGGGACACTGAAAAACCAGCAGTCTTATCCGCAACCTCGACCGAAGTCGATAAAAGACGCTCCGGGGAGCGATATCTCTCCCGCTCCCACAAACGTCGACAGTGGGAGTTACCTTCCGGTTCCTTTTTCTTCGACCTACTGAAGTGAGTCCCTGAGGGACCCTCACCCTAGGTGGAGAGGGACTGACAAAGGTCCTTAAAGGAAGCAGTATAGGAGGAGCCCAAGGACGGCAGTATAAACGCCGATGCAAATGAAGACGCGGCCTGGGCCATCTCCTCCTCAAGGGCGATTAACTGCTCCAGCTGCTCCGCGGAGTCCACAGCCGTGGACACCGCCCAAAGGGCCTCCTTCGACTTCACCGGCGGAAACCGTTGTTCGTGACGCTCCAGTTATAGTTGGGCAGCGCGGTCTTCCAGAACCGGAGCAGAAAAGGACTTGCAGAAATCGCAGGCCTGCGGATCATGAGCAAGCCCCAGGCAGTAGACGCACGTGGCGTGCGGGTTGGTCTGAGACATCTTCTGCCTGCAAGGGCACTGACGGAAGCCGGGAGTAGATTTTGAATAAATCACAGCCGCGAAAGAAGGAGAAGACTTAAGTCTCAAATTTTAAGACGGTTTTCACTAAAACTGAAGGTTTAGGATCCAGGCCTAAAGTCGCAAGAGCGCTAAGGAGGGAACCTGAGCTTCCAAGCAGTAAGGAAGATCTGGCATCATGGGGCAGAGCCGAGGGTTTTACCACCCGGGTGGGTGGGAGGAGCCAGCTTGAAGACTTTCCAGACCATCTTAAAGCGGCAAGGAACCTGCCAGACAGTGTGGATTGAACAACATATCCACGTCCCTAGAAAAGGGATTTTCCACTAGAAAAGCTCATTCAGGGCTATGCAACAGGTGACCAAAACTAGACAAGATAGGTGCAGCCAAAACATCCAAATAAGGTAAACAGCAGTTACCTATAAAGTCTCTGCGCTTTAGTAGTAGAGACACTGGGTGCAGAACAAGGGTGGCTAGCCTTCCAAAAAGATAACTCTTCCAAATGAAATGCACCCACAGCTTAGAGAAAAAATGACTAGACTGTTTTAATTTTGACAGTTGATAAAACTTAATTCATCACATGGTGTTCTGTATATGTTTATATGGAACATGCACTTAATTAAGTTTGATCAACTGTCAAAATAGACAAGAGAATCTATGTAGTCACTGGTGATGTCATCATGTGGGGACAATAAAAGCACCTATTTGTACTGAAAGAACCCACCCCCAGACAAAGCCTTATTTAGAAGGTGAAGCACTGGGGTATTGTCTTTGTACTGTTGGCACAGGCACTGATGTTAAAACTACAATACAAAAGTTAAACTTTTTGTTAGTATTGTTTCTTCCCTGGACTCTGGTTGGCTAAGTCTTCTAGGCATCCTTGTCTCTGGCTGCCATTCGTCCCCACACCTCCACATTATGGACCATCGCTGCTTACCCCCCGTGGCGGGGAGAACCTAATCATCCCTACCAGGACCGGATCCAGTGCAGCAATGTCCTCGGAGGTGCACGGTCGATGAACAGCCATCAAGCCGCACAACCAGGGCCTTTTTCCCTGATTTTTCTCCCCTTGCGGAGAGGAGGAGTGCAGGACGCCAGCAGAGGGAGTGTGCACATGTTCACCCGCGCTCCTCCAGGCGTCTGCCCCTCTCCACCCCCTTATCTACAACATTAGCACACTGCCCCCCCAGCCACCGCCAAGCACTAGTCCTATGCCGAATGCTGGCAACCCCGCCCCTTCCTCGGAGAAGGAGGGCAGTCCCTCGGACACTCAATCCTTCTCTTTCCCTACCGACCCCCGGCAACCCATGCTCGTTCCCGATCACAGGTTGCCGGCATGGCACGAGGTAAGGCATCCAGCACCTCAGCGCCACCAGGCCGGCTAACAAAATTTAACTTTTAACTTAAAAACAGTCTAGCCATTTTTTTCTCTAAGTCGTGAGTGAATTTCATTTGGAAGAGTGAGGAAACACAAATGCCACCAAGCAGGAGGTTACCTCAAAGGCGTCATAAGGTGCCCTTATCTGATGCACCACTGTGTCCACACCCTTAGCAGTTATGGCAAGGCTGACCTGCACTTGCTCGCATGCAGGCAGTTTGGACAGCAACATGCGCACCTGAGACCACAGGTAGCACTTGGGTGACAGAGAAGTGTATGCATCATACAAACTGTACCAGAACTAGCTATTGCACCAGCCAAAGCTGAGGTCAGGATACCCTGCAGAGAATCAACAGAAGAGCCCTCCTCACAGGGGAAGGACTCAAAAAGAGCCAAGCAACCCTGCTTGAAATGGTTGGCTGAAGGTCAAGCTGCAAAACTAAATGAAACAGGCTTAGCAGAACCTATGGAAAAGGAATATCTGGGTGAGGCTCCTCCTAACGCTCATGAAATCGGTTCCCAATGGTAAGAACTCCAATGTTGCAGCACAACAGAGGTGGAAAGCAAGTGACCAGCTGGTGATTGGGGACTTCAGCCAGGGAGCGTGAGATCCCCCTCAGGAGGCTGGCTCCCAGAAAAAGGGAACCCAAAGTGTGCAGGATACAAACAATGCACTTAAAACTCTGAGAACTCACCAAACAAGACTAATGGATGGAGACAAGGACACCCTGCAGGGTAGCCATACTAGACCAACACTGCACCTCAGGTCATGGTACCACAGTCAGAAATAACCCACCAAGAACCAGCTGGGCAATCTCCAGGAATCCCACACACACAGGTAAAGAAACTCTACAGCCAGCAGCGCAGCAGAGGTAAAGGGCAAGATACAACAAACAGGAAGCCAAAAGAGAACAAGAACATGAGTCTGTGCAAAACAATTAGTACAAACTGCATCAAACAGCACCAAACAGCACAAGATTGCTTGGGAAATTAAGTTTGCAAGAAAAGAATCACAAACTGTGTGAAAAATAGTTAAAGATGTACGAAAAACACGTCATTGTGGGACATTGCTTGCATGGAAAAACAATGACGACCTACATACAAAATAATGCAAGACACATGCGAAGGACACAAGCTGCATAGAAAAGGCATCCGTTGTGTGATGCAAAAGAAAAAAATACTCACCTTAGTAATGTTGTTTCTTCTAATGGAGTCTTGCTGTATTCTAACAATAGCAGTGAGTCCCAACCTTCGAACTGCCCCGGAGATGAAAGAGTTAACTTTCCATGCCAGGCATGGAACGCTGAGCTTGAGCTCAATTGAGACTCTGTCTGTTGCTGTTTGAACTCAAACCGTCAGATCTTTACGAGCTAAACTCACTGAGGTCCTGTGTGGAAGCTGTAAACCTACACTAGCCAAGTGGCTACTAACATAAAAACAGATTTTTTGGTCCCAAAACAAAGAAACAAGTCAGGAAACCCAAAAAATGAAAAACACAACACCCACTCACCCAAAGAAGGAGGGTGATAACAAAAAAGGTGGGGCACCTCCTGAGTGCCAACACTGCTACTGCCCACCCACATCCCAAAAACAAAGGTTCTGAGAGGGGAAGGCAGTGGGGGAGGTCAGAATACAGCAAGACTCCATTAGAAGAAACAACATTACTAAGGTGAGTAATTTTTTCTTCAAACAACATGAAGTCTTGCTGTATTCTGACAATAGCAGACTAACAAGCAGTACCTCCATGGAGGAGGGTCAGAACCTACTTAGGAAAAAGGCTCTGAAGCACAGCTGTGCCAAACCGAGCATCACTCCTAGCCTGGATATCCAGGGAGTAATGCTTGGTAAAAGTGTGAACTGTTTTCCAGGTAGCTGCTTGACATATCTCTAAGATAGGAATATCCCTGGCAGCCAGGGAAGCAGCTGTACCTCTGGTAGAGTGAGCCCTCAGGCCTGAGGGTGGAACCTTACCTAGTTTTTCATAGCAAAATTGAATGCAAGAGACAATCCACCTGGCAATGGATCTTTTAGTGGCAGGTTTTCCTTTACCAACCTTACCATAAGTGAGAAACAGTTGGAGGGAGTCAAACCTGCGACCCTTGGTACGTTCTATGTAGTAGCTAAGGGCTCTTTTCACATCTAAACTATGCAGCCCCCTCTCACCAGAGGAGGAATGGTCAGTGAAGTACACAGGAAGCAAAATAGATTGGTTAAGATGGAAGTCTGAAACCACCTTAGGCAAAAACTTCCTGTTAGTCCTGAGGACCACCTTATCTCTATGGAAGGAGATAAAATCAGGCTCCACTGACAAGGCTTGTAACTCACTTATGCGCCTGGTAGAAGTGATGGCTACCAGGAACACAGTTTTCCAAGTCAAGTACTTAAGCTCTGCTGAGGACAAAGGCTCAAAAGGGGGTTGCATAAGCTGAGCAATGCAAACGTTAAGGTCCCAAGCAGGGGCAGGGTCCCTGAAAGGCGGGTTGGTATGAAGCAATCCCTTGAAAAACTTGGAGAATACAGGGTGAGCTTAAAGAGAAGAGGGCTTACCTGCTGAAATGAATGCAAAGACAGCTGCCAGATGCACCCTTAGTGTAGCTGGTCTGAGTCCCAAGCTATTCAGATGGACCATATAGTCAAGGACTGTGGGCAGATCAGCAGACTCTGGGGAAATATGCTTCCCAGAGCACCATATGGAAAATCTTTTCCATTTGGAATTATAAGTAGTTCTGGTGGAAGGCTTCCTAGAAGCCTTTAGAATGTCCATAACACCTTGGGAGAGGTGTAAATCAGCAAACTCTAACTCTTCAAGAGCCAGGCCTTGAGATTGAGAGATTTGAGATTCGGGTACCAAACCCTCCCCTGAGCACAGGTTAACAGGTTGTAATTCCTGGGAAGAGACAGGGGAAGGTGGACTGATATGGACAATAGGAGAGGATACCAGGGCTGTGTGGCCCAGTCTGGAGCAATCAGGATCACCTTGCAGGGTTGAGACCTGATTTTGACTAGCACTTTGAACAGGAGAGGGAAGGGGGAAAAGCATGCAGGAACTTCCCTTCCCAACTGAGAACTAAGGCATCCAGGGGGACTGAGCCCAACACTGGGGGCCTGCAGCAAAAAAGGGTAAGTTGGTGATTGTCTGGGGCTGCAAAAAGATCTATCTGTGGGGTGCCCCATCTGGAGAATATCACCTCCAAAACCAGGGGATCCAGTGACCATTCGTGATGGCCCTGAGATATCCTGTTGAGAGCATCTGCCAGGACATTGTCCTTGCCTGGGAGGTGTACTGCTGTGAGGGAGGTGTTCAGGGAATAAGCCAGAGACCACAACTTCATTGCTTCTGTGCACAAGGCCGTAGACCGAGTGCCTCCTTGCTTGTTGATATACCACATTGTGGTGGTATTGTCTGTTCTGATCTGAATAACCTTGTTCTGAACAGACTTGGAAAAGGCTTGAAGTGCTAGAAATACTGCTCTGAGTTCCAACAGATTGATGTGAAGCAGAGATTCCTGAGGGGACCACAACCCTTGGGTGGTCAGGTCTCCCAAGTGGGCCCCCCACTCCAAGAGGGAGGCATCTGTAGTAAGGATTAAAGAGTGAGACTGAGTGACAAAGGGACCTCCCTGTCTTGGATTGTTCTGATCCTGCCACCATTGCAAGGCCTGGATCAGTGTTCGAGTCACTGGAATCAGTTTGGTCAGAGGGTCCTTTTTCTGAGACCAAAAGGCTCTCAAGTGGAACTGAATATCCCTCATCTGAAATCTTGCTCCCTGCACCACTGCTGTAGATGCGGCCATGTGACCCAGGAGCTGGAGAAAATGCCTTGCTGGACGAGACACCTGTAGGGCGAATGAAGAGGCCAGTGTGATAAGGGTCCTTGCCCTGTCAAGGAGAAGGAAGGCTCTGGCCTCTTCTGTACCTAGCTCTGTGCCTATGAAGGTGAGGAGCTGAACAGGCTCTAGAACTGACTTTGAAAGATTCAGAAGGAAACCTAGAGAGGTGAGCAGTTGCTGAGTTATCTGTAGGTGTAACTTGACCTGGTCTGGGGACTGGCCTACTATGAGCCAGTCGTCTAGGTATGGGAAGATGGCAATCCTTTGCTTCCTTAGAGAAGCAACTACTACTGCCAGGCATTTTGTGAACACCCTTGGAGCAGAGGTTAGGCCGAAGGGCACTGCTCTGAATTGGTAATGGCCTGAGGGCAGCTCGAACCTTCTGATGAGAATATGGAAGTAGGCATCCTTGAGGTCCAGGGAGACTAGCCAGTCCCCTGGCCTTAGAGAGGGTAGAATTATTCCCAGAGTCACCATTTTAAATTTTGGCTTTAAAAGGTGCTTGTTTAAGTATCTGAGATCCAGGATGGGCTGCCATTCTCTTGTCTTTTTGGGGGTAAGGAAGTACCTGGAGTACAATCCTTTGCCTTGGTGCAGGGGTGGAACCCTTTCCACAGCTCTGAGAGCCGGGAGGGAAGAGACCTGTGCCTCTAGGGCAAGTGCCTCCGAGGGATTTGCAGGTGGAAAGGATCTGGTTCTCAGCTTTGGAAATTTTTTGAAGCTGAGAACTAGTCCCTGGCTTACTACTTCCAGGACCCATTTGTCTGATGTTAAAGACTTCCAGTCATGAACAAAGTAAGCCAGCCTGCCCCCTACAGGTAGTGGAGAATCTGCCCTTGCAATCCCATCAGGGTGCCTGCTTGGCAGAGGTTTTAGGCTGAGGGGTGGGAGCAAGTCTGCTTGTACCCCTTCTGCCTCTCCCTCTAAAGAACCCCCTATGAGCATAGGCAGAAGAGGAGGCCTGGGCTTGGTAGAAAGGCCTATGAAAAGGCCTGCCCCTGGGGTGCTGCCTCTGAGGAGTGGCTTGCCTTTCCTTGGCCTGGGCACTCCTATAGGTGGTCCTATATTCATCCATTTTCTTCATGTAATTCTCTGTTTGCTCCCCAAACAGAGAATTACCACAACAGGAAAATCCATGGCCTTAGTCTGGGTATCCCAGACAGGCTAGTACATCTGAGCCAAGCTATTCTACTTAAGAGCCACAGATGTAGCCATGACTCTAGATGAAACATCATTGGAGTCCACTGCAGCATGGAATTGCACCTTGATGCCTCAATACCATCAGCAGCCACCTGCTCCAGCTCCTTGGCAAGCTGGCCAGGGACCTGTTTTGCTAAAGCCATGACAGTGTCCCATCTGGATTTCTGATACCTAGCAGTATAGGCCAAATAGTTGGCCTGTCTGAGTCCCAAGGATGCTGCCATGTACTGTTTCTCTGCCATGGCATCAATCCTCCTGGAGTCCTTGTCTGGGGGGTGTGAAGCCAAGGGAATATTTGTCTTATCACAGGCTGCAGCCTGCACTACCCCAACATGGCTGCATTGTTGTGTAAGGAACTCCATATCTGAGCCTGACAGGGTATACCTCTTGTCCATTCTTTTATTCACAGGAGGTATAGTATTAGGAGTCTTTAAAATCTTAAATGTCTGTTTCCCAAAAGATTTGTGTAAGGGAATAGACAGCCTCCTAGACTCTGGGATATCCATCATTTCCACATAGTCAGGCTCTTCCTGGTCATCCACAGCGTCTTCCATAGGAAGCTGAAGGGTTTCTGCCACTTTCTTATAAAACATGAAATGGGAGGGAGACTCAGAAAGCCTAGGAGGAGACACTCCTGAAGGTCTGTCTGGGGAGATGTCCGGGTCTATGGGCACATCCAGACTTTCAAAACCACATTCACTTTCCTCATACTCGTCTTCCTCCTCCTCCGGTTCATAATATTCCTCTAAATCATAATCTTGAACAGGTGGAACCGGCCGAACCGAGCGCCTTCTTGATGGTGCCGGTTCGGTCGGAACCAGGGAAAGCGACTGCACAATTTTTATCGTTTTGGCTATTTCTTCAGCGGTTGGAGAAGGAAGTTTTGGATCCACACCAGCTGATTTTTCCTTTCTTGTTCTCTTAGCCGGAATCGACTCTCCTTTTGCCCAAAGAAGTCTCGCCCTGGTCAGAGGGCACTCCTTCTGGTTCGGTTTGAACCGAACCAGGCTGGCCATCCGGATCAGCGGACTTTTTGGCCTCCCTTTCCCTGAGCCTACCAACGCTCTTCTCTAAGGTAGCTGCAGGAACATTTTTACAAATCTGGTAGTCTGCATTGAGGTGGTCAAAACCCAGACAATAAACACAGGTGGTGTGGGGGTCAGCCTTAGCAAAGACTTCCCCACACACACTGCAGTGTTGAAACCCAGTGGGCCCGGTTATTCTTTTGGGTTTCTCAGACATTGTGCCAGTCCTAACAAAACTTACCCTTTTAATGGCAATCCGCCAGGCAAGACCCTCTTATCGGTTCCTGCCCGTGTTACGGGTCGTGGAAAAAACATAATAAAAAATCCATTTTTTTTAGAACCAATAAGAACCGGTAACCACACTCTAAAAGTACAGATAAAGATTTTACAACAACTTGACCGGTTCAAACCGAACCGATGAACCGTTCACAAGTTCCACACAGAATAGAAAAACAAAATAACCTATCTAGGACTCACGAATACCACAGACAGAGACTGAACCGACAGGTTACGGTTTAAATTCGGTCGAAAACCGAGAAAAGCGGTACTTTAACTGACAAATTGAACCGAGCAAAGAGAGAAATCTCCGGAGCGACTGTTCAGTGAGGCGGAGTAAAGAATCTGACGGTTAGAGTTCAAACAGCAACAGACAGAGTCCCAACCGAGCTCGAGCTCAGCGTTCCATGCCTGGCATGGAAAGTTAACTCTCTCATCTCCAGGGCAGTTCGAAGGTTGGGACTCACTGCTATTGCCAGATTACAGCAAGACTTCATGCTGTTTGAAGGTAAACAAATAAGCTTAGCACCAGATTGCATGAGAAATAGCGTAAGATGTGTTAAAATAATGCAGTGTGTGAAAAATACAAATTGAGTGAATAAACAGGCTTACATAAAAATAACACTTTGAAGAGTGAAAATGACACAGGACGAGTGAAAAAACACCAACAGTGTGAAACAGTATAAACAGAGTGAAAATATGCTGACTTGACTGAAAATCACACAAAGTGAAAAAAAGATGCAAGATACGTGAAAACATGCCAACTGAGTGGGAAATCAATTCCATGAAGTATATACTTGCATGAATATCACTCAAGATGACTGAAAAAAAACACACACAATGAGTTAAAACATGTCAGTTAAGTGAAACAAATTGTGTAAAAATAAGCACTACAGTATATAGACTTGCGTGATCAGCAGATTTGGAGAACATCATTGTAAAGTCCATGATAAATTAGAGTGCATAGGCCCAGAGTTAAGAAGGAACATACAACGGTCTACTTGGTGTTATAATCTTGTGAAACACAAAATCAATCATCCTTTGAAATATTTGCTAAATCAGAGTACCCGAGAAAATAAATATCACATGAGAGAAACCCTGTTAGAAATGGATTGGCCAAAAATAAACAACAGATTTGGCGAGATAGCATTACAAGCTGCTGTAGCGCATACATGGAATGCTGTACCTAATTATATTAAATGATGTGTTATTACGTTCCCTGGAGCCACCCGTTGCTGAAAACAGAGTGGTTTCACGCGCCTTCAGCTGAGCGAGAACATCGAAGCGAAGCTGAGCTGTTCTGGCTCCAACTGAAGGCAAATGAAACCACTTGTTTCCAGCAACGAATGGCTCCAGAGGACGTATTAATATATTATTGATCGAGAGCAATCAATAATAAAAAATTACTCACCTTAGTAATTGAGTTTCTTCTAATGCAGTTTTGCTGTATTCTGACAATCTGCAGTTAGCTCCAGCCTTTAAACTGCCCCGGAGAGTATAGGGTTAATTTTCCATGCAGTGCATAGAATGTTGAGCTTGAGCTCGGCTGAGGTCTCTGTCTGCAGTACTTTGAAACCCAACCGTCAGATTCTTACGAGCACTCACTCACTAACTATACTATGTGGAAATTGTAAAATTTTTAACTAGCCAACTGGCAACAACAGTTTTGGATTCCCAAAGAAGGACTCAAGTCAGGAAACCCAAAACCAAAAACCTATTCAAATAAGATTATAATATAAGCACCCAAGTAAAAAGGAGGGTGTGCTGAAGACACCCTTGGGGTGCAACACTGCACCTGCCCACCCACTTCCCAAAAACAGGTCCTGAGAGGGGAGGCAGGTCAGAATACAGCAAGACTCCATTAGAAGAAACACAATTACTAAAGTGAGTATTTTTTTCTTCAAACAACATGAAGTCTTGCTGTATTCTGACAATCTGCAGACTACCAAGCAGTACCTCCATGGAGGAGGGACAGAACCTACTTTGGGAATAGGCTCTGAAGTACTGCTGTGTCAAACCAAGCATCACTCCTAGCCTGGATATCCAGAGAGTAATGCTTGGTAAAGGTATGGACTGTTTTCCAGGTGGCTGCTTGACAAATTTATAACAGAGGGATATCCCTGGCAGCAGCCAGGGAAGCAGCTGTACATCTTGTGGAATAAGCCCTTAGGCTTGAGGATGGAATTTTTCCCAGTTTCTCATAGCAGAATTGTATACAAGAAACAATCCACCTGGCAATAGTTCTCTTGGTGGCAGGTTTGCCCTTTCCCACTTCCCCATACGTGAGGAATAACTGGAGGGAATCAAACCTGTGACCCTTGGTATGCTCTATGTAGTAGCAAAGGGCTCTTTTAACATCTAAACTGTGTAGCCTCCTCTCCCCTGAGGAAGAATGATCAGTGAAGAAAAGAGGGAGAGACATGGACGGATTCAAATGGAAGTCTGAAACCACTTTGGGCAAGAACCTCCTATAGGTTCTAAGGACCACTTTATCTCTATGGAATGAGATAAAATCAGGTTCCACTGACAGGGCTTGCAATTCACTGATACATCTGGCAGAGGTAATGGCTACCAAAAACACAGTTTTCCAAGTCATGTACTTAAGTTCTGCTTAGAACATAGGCTCAAAAGGAGGTTGCAAAAGTTGGGCAAGGCAAACATTTAAGTCCCAGGCAGGGGCAGGATCCCTAAAGGAAGGACTGGTATGAAGCAATCCCTTGAAAAATTTACAGAACACAGGATGAGATGACAGTGAGGAAGGCTTCCCCACTGACAGAAAAGCAGAAACAGCTGACAAGTGTACCTTGAGAATAGCTGGTCTGAGGCCTAGGCCATTAAGATGGACCATATAATCCAGAACTGTAGGCAATTAAGCAGTGTCTGGAAAGATATGCTTCTTGGAACACCAAATGCTGAATCTTTTCCATTTGGAGTCATAAGCCTTTCTGGTGGCAGGCTTTCAAGAGGTTTTGAGAATATCCAGAACCCCCTGGGACAGGTGCAAATCTGCATACTCTAACTCTTCAAGAGCCATGCCTTGAGATTGAGAGACCAAAGATTGGGGTACCAAATCCTCCCGAGAGGAGGTTAACAGGTTGCAATTCCTGGGAAGAGACATGGGAAGATGTACTGCTAAAGACAGCAACAGGGGGTACCAAGGCTGTCTGGCCCAGTCTGGAGCAATCAGAATCACTTTGCAAAGCTGTGACCTTACCTTGACTAGAACCTTGAACAGAAGAGGAAAGGAAGGGAAGGCATACAGAAATTTCCCTTCCCAGTTCAAAATCAGAGTATCCAGAGGGACTGAACCCAAGACTGGGGGTCTGCAACAAAACAGAGGAAGTTGGTGACTGTCTGGGGCTACAAAGAGATCCATCTCTGGAGTGCCCCACCTTGGAAAAATCACTTTCAACACCAGGGGATCCAGGGACCATTCGTGATGGCCCTAGGAGATCCTGCTCAGTGCATCTGCTAGCACATTGCCCTTCCTTGGAAGGTGAACTGCTATCAGAGAGGTCCGCAGGGAATAAGCCATGGACCACAGTTTCATGGCTTCCGTGCTCAAGGCCGGAGACCAAGTGCCTCCCTGCTTGTTGATGTACCACATGGTGGTGGTGTTGTCTGTTCTGACCTGAACCACCTTGTTCTGCACAGACTGAGAGAAAGCTTGCAGGGCCAGAAAAACTGCCCTGAGTTCCAGGAGATTGATATGAAGAAGGGACTCCTGAGGGGACCACAGCCCCAGGGCTGTGAGAGCCCTAAGATGAGCTCCCCACCCTAAAATGGAAGCATCCATGGTAAGGACCACTGGATGAGTCTGAGTGATGAATGGTACCCCTTGCCCTAAATTGTCCTGATCCTGCCACCACTGAACAGCTTGGATCAGTGTCCGAGTCACTGGAATCAGTTTGGTGAGAGGATCCTTCCTTTGGGACCAGAAGGCCCTCAGATTGAACTGGATGTCTCTCATCTGGAATACTGCCCCTTGGACCACTGCTGTAGAAGCTGGCATGTGGCCCAAGAGCTGAAGGAAGTGCCTTGCTGGTTGGGACACCTAAAGGCTGAAGGAAGAAGCCAGTTCTATAAGAACTCTTGCCCTTTCCAGGGGGAAGAAAGGCTCTTGCTTTGACAGCATCTAGCTCTGCCCCTATAAAGGTAAGAAGCTGCACTGGTTCGAGAACTGACTTGGGGAGGTTGAGAAGAAATCCCAGGGAAGTGAGCACTTGCTGGGTCACTTGCAGGTCTGACTTGACTTGGCCTAGAGACTGACCCACTATGAACCAGTCGTCTAGATACGGAAAAATGGAAATCTTTTGCCTCCTTAAAAAAGCCACTATTACTGCTAGGCACTTTGTGAAAACCCTTGGAGCTGATGTTAGGCCAAAGGGAATTGCTTTGAACTGGTAATGGTCTGAGGGCAACTTGAACCTGAGGTACGTTCTGTGGGAGCACCTGATGGGGATGTGAAAGTAGGCATCTCTGAGGTCCAGGGAGGCTAGCCAGTCCCCTGGCCTTAGAGAGGGAAGAATTATTCCCAGAGTCACCATCTTGAACCTTGGTTTTAAAAGATGTTTGTTCAGGTATCTTAGATCTAGGATGGGTCGCCACTCCCCTGTCTTTTTTGGGGTAAGGAAGTACCTGGAGTACAGACCTTTTCCCTAGTGTAGGGTAGGAACTCTCTCTATGGCTTCTAATAGCAGAAGAGATGAAACCTCTGCCTCTAGGGCAAGGGTTTCGGAGAGACTTGCAGGTGGAAAAGATCTGGGTCTCATTTTTGGAAATTTTTTGAAGCTGAGAACCAGTCCCTGGCTTACTACTTCCAGGACCCACTTGTTATTTATTTTTATTTATTGAAAATGTTTCACCAGGAGAGGTACACTGAGCAAAACAATGCTCGTCTCATGGTGCGACCTGGGGGGGCATGGGAGAAGTATACATAATACAAACAATGTGATGCAGTTAGAGTCAAGCAAGTTCAACACAGTGGTTACATGGGTTGCATAGGAGGAGTATACATAAAACACACAATGGGTTGAAATTTAGAGTCAAACAAATCAAAACAATGGTTACATGGATGAGTGTAGCTAGGCGGCAGGCTTAAGCAAGTGGAAGTACTACATATTTGTGCCACGTGGGTGGTGGCACACATGTTTGATTACATAAGTGCCGAAATCTAGAGAATAAGAGAAAGAGAAAAAAATGCATCGGGCTGGCAGTGCGAACTGGGAGCACGAGCCTGGGGAGAGAAGAGCAAGGAATGTTAGGACAACTTTATTATACGCCAGTCAATTGGGCGAGGCCCAGCCTCTGGTCAGACACGTAAGGAGAAGGGGCACGGGTGGGGTATGAGTCATTGGGGGGGGGCAAGGGCATGTACAATTGGGTGCGAAGAAGTTAGAGAGGGCAGAGGACAGAGAGTATTTGGAAGAAGAATGGCGGATTTGGGCCGACAGGTCATTCCAGAGCTTAGGGAGGCAGTAAGAGAAGGCAGATTGGCCGTCGGAGGTTCTTCGATGAGGGATAGCTAATTGCCTGAAGTCAGTAGACCTGAGGGCGTGCACTGGAGTTGGTGGGGAAGACAGGAAGGAAACGAGGTAGGGTTTGAGGGAACCAAGCCAGAAGTTAGAAACAAATTTAGCACAGTGAAGTAGGTGCCGGTAGCTCAGGGATGGAAGGGCCAGTGAATGGTAAAGCTTACAGTGATGGGGGGGGGGGCATCGAGGGCAGAAGGCATTGAAGAGAGGGTCTAGTCTGGATAAGATGGACTTGGGGGCAGTGCTGTAGATGACATCGCAGTAGCCGAAGGAAGAATCATTTTCTGGACTATTTCGCGTCTCACAGGAAGCGGTAGACTGGCGCGGTTTCTATAGAGGGCACCGAGCTTGGTGCACAGTTTTGACAGGATGGTGTCCACATGGGTGGAGAAGGAGAGGTGGCGATCAAGCCAGACCCCTAGGTATCTAAAGGAGGGCACGTCTTCCAGGGTGGTGTTATTTAGGGTACGGAAAGTCAGGGGGGTTGTAAGTCAGGAGAGTCTCTGTCTAGTGCCGAAGGACATAGAGACGGTCTTCTTGGCGTTCAGGGAGAGCTAGTTGGAGTTGAACCAGTGTTGTACTTTGTTGAAATCGGTCTGGAGACTGTAGGTGACTTCTTCATGAGAACGGCCAGAAGTAAAGCGGTCTGAAGTCTGTACCTCTGAAGTAACAGACACCCAGTCCTGGACGAAGGAAGCCAGCCTGCCCCCTACAGGGATAGGAGAGTCGACCCGGGCAGGCCCATCAGGGTGTCTGCTTGGCAGGGGCCTTAGGCTGAGGAGTGGATGCAGCCCTGCTCATCCCCCTTCTGCCTCTCCCTCTGAAGAACCCCCTCTGTGAAAAGGGAGAAAAGGCCAGTGCTTGGTACAAAGGCCTATGAAAAGGCCTGCCTCTGCCCCTAGATTACTGACTTTGAGGAGTTGCCTGCCTCTCATTGGCCTGTGCACTCCTATAAGTGGTCCTATATTCTTCCATCTTCTTCATGTAATTCTCTGTCTGCTCCCCAAACAGAGAATTACCTTCCACAGGGAAATCCATGGCCTTAGCCTGGGTGTCCTGTGAGAGGCTAGCACATCTAAGCTAAGCCATTCTCCGAAGAGCCACAGATGTAGCCATGACTCTTGATGACACATCATTGGAGTCCACAGCAGCATGAAACTGTACCTTAGGTGCCTCAATCCCACCCATAGCCACCTCCTCCAGCTCCTTGGCCAGCTGGGGGAGGCCTGTTTAGCTAGTGCCAGTACAGTGTCCCACCTGAACTTCTGGTACCTGGCTGCATAGGCCATATAATTAGCCTGCCTGAGTCCCAAAGAGGATGCCATGTATTGCTTCTTTGCCATCCTCCTGGAGTCTTTATCTGGGGGTGTGAAGCCAAGGGAACATTAGCCCTGTCACAGGCTGCAGCCTGCACTACCCCAACATGGCTGCACTGCTGGTAGAAAAACTCTGTGTCTGAGCCTGATAAAGTATACCTCTTGTCCATTCTTCTATCAACAGGAGATACAGAATTAGAAGACTAACATTTTTTGTGTCTGTTTCCCAAATGATTTGTGCAGGGGAATAGACAGCCTCCTGGACTCTGGGATGTCCATCATTTCAACAAAATCAGGTTCCTCTTGATCCTCTGTAGCTTCCTCCATAGGGAGCTGGAGAGTTTCAGCCACTTTCCTGTAGAACAGATAGTGGGCAGGGGAAACACCAGAAGGTCTGTTTGGGGAGATGTCCGGTTCAATGGGCACATTCTGACTTTCTGCTCCATCACAGTCATCATCCTGTTCATAATACCCCTCTTCCTCAAATTCTGGTTCATAAAAATCTTCAGGGGCATAATCCTGAACCAGTGGAACGGACCGAACCGAGCCCCTAGCTAACGGAGCCGGATCAGACGGAACCGGGCGAAGCGATTCAACAATCCGAATCGCTAGGGCAATCTCATCAGCGGTCGGAACATAAACCTCCGGATCCAAACCAGCTGACTTGTCTTTACGTTTCCTTTTTGTAAGAACTGATCCCTCAGGATCGGCTCTCCTGTTGCCCGAAGAAGTATTGCCCTGGTCAGAGGGCACTCCTTCTGGTTCGGTCGGAACTGAACAGGGATGGCCATCCGGATCATCAGACTTCTTTTCCCTAAGTCTACCTAATCTTTACTCCAGGGTAGACTTGGGAAAATGTTTACAAATTTGGCAGTCTTTATCGAGGTGTTCAAACCCCAGACAATAAACACAGGTGGTGTGCGGATCGGCCTTAACAAAGAGCTCCCCACACTCACTGCAGTGTTGAAACCCAGTAGGCCCGTTTTTTTTCATAGGTTTCTCAGACATGGCCAACCTAACAAAACTTACCCTTTTTCCGGCAACCACCAGGCAAGACTCCCTTATCGGTTCTTAACCATGTCACGGGTACTGGAAAAAAACGCTTAAAACACGTTTTTTTTTAAACCGATAAGGACCAGTGACCACACACGCTAAAGAAAAGCACAAGAAATCAAACTAATGGATCGATTCAGCCAAATCGATCGACAAGTCTTACAATTTCCACAAAGTAAACAGAAAACTATCTAAGTACTCACAGTACTGCAGACAGAGCCTAAACAGACAATGCGGAATAAATTTCGGATTTGAATTTAGAATAAACCGACAACTTTAACCGACTTTGAACCGAGCAGGAGAAATCTCCGGGGAGACTGTTCAGTGAGGCGGAGTAAAGAATCTGACAGTTGGATTTCAAAGTACTGCAGACAGAGACCTCAACCGAGCTCAAGCTCAACGTTCTGTGCACTGCACAGAAAATTAACCCTATACTCTCTGGGGCAGTTTAAAGGCTGGCGCTAACTGCAGATTGTCAGAATACAGCAAGACTTCATGTTGTTTGATTATATATATATTTTTTTAAAAACTTCCCAGAATGTGCCCGTTTCCAGAGCATCTGTGCATGAGACGCTCTTCACAGAATCAGAGTGCCTCACGCGCAGCGGAAAGGAGTGCTCCGATTGGTCGGGAGCCCTCCCTCGATCTAAGATGGAAAATACAGTCCAAAAATTCCAGATTGCGATGAGAAATAAATTTCATGCAGGGTGCAACTGCTATTACTCATCTTAGCTGTAATCACATTCATGTTGGATATAAATGTTGTACTAATCTGAAATGGATTTTCACTTATAGTTTTTGAAAATTTATATATGATTTTAGTACTTGTGAGGTGTTGCCAATGTATTTATGTGTCACTGTTATATATGTTTTATTTAATATGCACAGGGCATTCTTTGTAAACAGGGACGTTGTCCCTAAAGCTTGTTTCCTGTATAAAAATAAAGTCGTCATCATCATCATCTTCATCATCATCGTTGCATGCGCACCACTCAAGTAAGAAAGATGCACGCTGCATGAAAAAACTTCAGCTGCATGAAAGTAGCATTGGGGAACTGCAGTGCTGAGTTGGCACCATAATAAGTACCAAGGCTGACAGTGACATCTCAAAGGCTGGCACCACAGCAATGTCAACACTGAGATATCAGCATCGAGGCCAGCTGCAACCTCTGCACCAAGGTCGGCTACAACGTCAGCACCTAGGCTGACTGCAAAGTCAACACTAAGGCCAACTGCAATGCTGGTACCGACAGTGGCAAAGTTGTCACCAAGGGTGGCAGTGACATGGCACCACAGCTGGCAGTGACATCAGCACCAAGGCTGGCAGTGATGTTGGCACCAAGGCCAGCAGCGACACTGGCACCAAGACAGACAATGACATTGGCACCAAGGTTGACAGCAGAGTTGGTACGAGATCGGAACAGAGGCTAGAATGGATGCCAACACAGAGTAGCCCCACCATAAAGTCCTCACCAGAGAAACGCTCTGCAGAAGACACGTTTGTTGGATGAGGATTGGCACCACACACAGCACCAGATGGTGCCAAAGATAAAGCTGATGGAGTCTGTGAAAAACAGACTATGTTGTCTGCCAGAAAACACCTGCCACAGGCAAGGGGACAGAATCTAGGTGGTGGATGCCTCGAGGGACCCAATGGGATAGTTCATAATCCCAACTGCTCATCGAAGACTTCCCATAGCCAGTGGGGATGCCAGAGACTGAGGTGCCAACATCGCCGCATAATGAAGACAGGTGTTCCTTCCCCCTATGACAGTTGAATGAGGAGGCACTTGCAACAGCCCCACACAAAAAACAGCCGACACCCACAAGGAACAGTTTATTTATTTATTTAGCTTTTGTTTACCGGGTAAGTACTCTAGACAAGTATTATGCCTGTTTTCAGGAACGACCCGGGAGAGTACCACATGAGGAACAACAGTCAAGGAGACATGGCAAAGAGAGTACAGTTTTTTGTCACAGTAAACAAACGCGGGAAATACATCATTTGACGCTAGGGGAAACATACAGTAGTAAGCACATTTCAGATTATACACTCTAGACTAGCTAGTTCAACTGACAAATATATACAGGTCATCATACATAGGAGTGGAGCATAGCTCAAGGACTGGTCCCAGGAATCCAATGCCGAGTGTAAGCAGGTCCAAGATCATTACTAACAGGACTCTGGGAGGTAGTATTTTTAATGAGTCTCGTGTAGTAAGTCAACTACAATATGCAATTATTGGGCTTTAAATTGAACAAAATCACCTTGTGAATACAGACACTGCTCTCGTAAATTTATTTAAAAGTTTCGCCAGGAAAGCATACTGAGCAGACTCCTGCTCGTTCCCAGATGTGACCGGGGGCATGGGATAAGTACATTTGTTTACAATAATATGTACAAGAGGAAATGTTTATATAGTAATAAAAAAAAGAAATGTTTACATAAGTACAAGAGAAGAAATGCACAGGTAGTTATACAATACAGAGAATAGGTAAACAGAAGTAGCAAATGCACAGTAATTTTAATACAGTAGAATAAGTACAGAAGATGCACAGGTAACAGCTGAGGCAACAGCCGGGGTTGGGCAGCCCTGCCGACCCACGCATCAAATGCCATGACATAACTCAGTTAATAGACTGATTAGGAGCAGGAACAGGCAGAGTGGAAGTGGGCTTTGAGGAAGGTGTTAAGGCAGAGAGGAGAAGGTGTGTGGCGGATGGTAGGGCGGAGAGAATTCCACAGTTTAGGCAAGCAGTAAGAGAAGGCAGCATGGCCAGCACAGGTGGACATGCGTGGAACTGACAATGCGTGGGGATCGTAGTGTCTGAGGCAGTGGGGGGGAGGGGGAGAGTGTGGAAGAGAGATAAGAGGGCAGGGACTGTGACTAGAATCTTGCCGTAAGACTAGCACAATGGGCCAACCTCCTAACTTGAAGGGATAGGAGGGATAGGCCTTGGTAGAGGACACAATGATGGGTACTGTGAGGACAGTCAAGGACGAAATGACAGAAGGAGTGGAAGAGGGTATCCAGTGTGGTTAGGTAAGTTTTGGGAGCGTTATTTATGAAACATGGGTCCTTTGTCCTTACAAGAGTTACTGACTGCCCCCCCACCGCAACTCCAAATCTGAACCATCCTGAATGCTACTGCATAGGGAAAACAAAGTGTTTTTCTTCTGTCATCTCTATGCTATGTTCCAGTCATGCAAAGAAAAAGAAATTCTGTTTGCATTCAACAATTTTAATTGTGATCTTCCAATCAAGCAATACCTCATGGTTAGTAAATTTTGGACTCTGACTAAATTCACCACATTAGATCCCTGATACAACTGGAAGTTCCAGTTTTGTAGTAAATGTTGTTACTTGTATTTCCTTTACGCTCTACATGGAAAACAAAGATGAGACAGACAACATAAAATGCTGGCAAAATGCAACACTTATCAATGGCTCCTCATCACATGATGTGGATCAACAGCACGTAAAGCTCTCTGTCATCAAGTCTCTGACCCGTATCACCGGGAATCAGTGTTACAGGATTACAAAAGCTAGATTTACAACATGCTGTGTGATTCCAAGAAACCAGCATTTTAAGCATGGCATGACAAACTGCAGAACTGAACCAATGGATAAAAGCGGATGCCAGCTCTTCCAAAACACTAGCACATGCAACTGGGTTCCTCCAGCACATTTAAAAATACTTTTTGGGCAGAAAACTGACTGCTAGAATTTTGCGGAATATCACCAGAATTTGTAACTATTACAAATGCTGGCCCTGTCCCTTGAAAATCTCGCTAGGTGGTTTGCCGCCAAAAAAGGGGTTCAAAATTTGCTGTTGCAACCTAACTGAATGTGCAACTATGCTCAAAATCTGAGCCCAGGTAATTTGCATCCTCAAGGCAGTTTATGTCTAATGCAATTTATTTACCTTTGCAGCCCAGCTGAGATGTAACATCTGGCTTTCAGATGGATCGTGCTCCTGCCGATCTGTCACTCTTACTCCCTCACCCCACTCCCATTCTCATCCCATCCCAAATGGATCTGACATCCTGGCCAATATCAGTGCCACTGATTAAACTGCTAAGCAGATGGAAATATTAATATTATTAGAAACAGAAAACAAAAAGAATATTCCTTTTTTTTTTACACAGAAACATAGACTTTGACAACAGATAAGGACCATTTGGCCCACCTAGTCTGCCCATTTCCCTACATATTGGACAAGCTGCAGATCCTAGTTAACCAACAGCCTACTTCTTCCTACACCCCCCCTCCCCCAAGAACTGCCTTCTGTCCCATGCATTCTTGAATTCCCCCACTGTTTTTGACCCCACTACCTCCTCAGGAAGGCCGTTTCATCATCTACCACCCTCTCTGTGAAAAAATACTTCCTCACATTGCCCCTGAGCCATCCCCCCTCTATCTTCAAATTGTGCCCTCTTGTTCTTGCACGTCTCTTTTTATGAAAGATGCTACCCTCTTGGACTTTTTTGATTCCCCTGAGGTACTTGAAAGTTTCTATCGTGTCCTCCCTCCTTTCCTCAAGGGTATATATGTTAAGCTCCTTTCGTCTCTCTTCGTATGGCTTCTGGTGCAGACCCTACACCATTTCAGTTGCCCTCCTCTGGACTATCTACATCCTATCTATGTTCTTGTGGAGATGGGGTCTCCAGAACTGCATGCAGTACTCCAGATGGGGTCTCACCAACTGTCTGTACAGAGGGATAACTACTTCCTGTTTTCTACTAGCAATGCCTCTCCCTATACATCCCAGTATCCCCCCAGCCCTCCTTACTGCCTTCTCACATTGCCTACTTAACTTTAGGTCATCTGATATGACTACCCCAGGTCCCTTTCCATTTTTGTTGTTAGTACCCCCCCCCCCATTATGTACTCTTCCCCTGGGTTTTTGTTTCCTAGGTGCATTACGTTGTACTTTGCATTGAATCTAAGCTGCCATACTTTTGACCATTCCACCAACCTTGCCAAGTCCCCTCTCATCCTTTCCACCCCCCCCTTGTGTATCAGCCCTGTTGCAGATCACTGTGTCATCTGTAAAGAGGCATACGTTTCCTTCCAGTCCCTCCGCAATGTCACTTATAAAGACATTAAAAAGGACCGGACCCAGTACTGAACCCTGCGGTACCCTGCTAGTAACCCCCCTTTCTTTGGAGTGAACTCTGCTTACTATTACCCTCTGTATCCTGTTGTCCAGCCAATTTTTTACCCAGGCTACCACCCTGGGACCCGCTCCCAGGCTGGCTAATTTGTTTATTATTCTTTTGTGTGGGACTCTGTCAAATGCCATGCTAAAGTCTAGGTAGGTCATGTCCACAGCCCCTCCCTGGTCTACTACTTTGGTCACCCAAAGAAATTTATTAGATTCGTCTGACGTGACCTTCCCACTGTGAATCCACGCTGCCTTGGGTCCTGTGCCCCGATGGCCTCTAGGTACTCAACAATTCTTTCTTTCAGAAGTGACTCCATCACTTTCCCTACCACTGAGGTCAAGCTAACAGGTCTGTAGTTTCCTGCCTCTGCTTTGCTTCCACTTTTGTGAAGGGGAATCTCATCCACCCTCCTCCAGTCCTTAGGTGCCACACCATCCTCCCATGATTTGTTAAAAAGGGTAGTCAGTGGTGTCACTAGTTCTCCCCTTAGTTCTTTTAGAATTCTGGGGTGATACCCATTGGGCTCCACTGTTTTGTCCACCTTCAGTTTTAGGAGTTCTTTCAGAACCCCTTCTTCTGTGAAAGGACTGGTATCGACCCCCTCTATCCAGAGTGCTTCTATTGATTGGATTAGGTACATCTCCCTCCTCTTCTTTTGTGAATACAGAGTAATATTCTTTCAGTATCCCTGCTTTTTCACTGTCACTCTCTGCCCACCCAGCCTCCCCTTTATTAAGCCTCACTATCCCTCCCTTGGTCTTTCTTCGCTCCCTAATGTACCTATAAAAGGTTTTATCCCCCTTCTTAACCGAATTGGCTGTCTTTTCCTTGGTTTGGACCTTTGCTATTCTGACTGCCTTCCCCGCTTCCTTATGCTTTAACTGGTACAGTTCTCTGTCCTGCTCCTTCTGTATTTCCTTATACTTCCTTAATCCTATTTTTTTCTCCCTAACCTTCCCTGCCACTTCTTTTGAGAACCATACAGTTTTTTTCTTTCATTTTGATTTATTCATTTGCTTCACACAAAGGTCTCTGTGATGGCAGTTTTGATGTTTCCCCATTGTTCCTCCATCCCTACTTCTTGCCTGTTTGCTAGTGCTTTTCTGAGGCACTCTCCCATTTTGACAAAGTCAGCCCTCCTAAAGTCCAGTACCCTCACTTTTGTATGGCTTGACTCTGCAGCTGTGTTTATCGTACACCACACTGTTTGGTGGTCACTTGTTCCCAGATGGCTACCCACTTCTAGATCAGAGATCTTCTCTCCGTCCTCGTTTGAGAGTACCTGGTCTAAGATTGCTCTCTCCCAAGTGGGTTCCAACACTAGCATTCCCCCAGTAAGGCATCAAGAATGATCCTGCTCTTGGATGTGGTGGCAGCAAAGGTACTCCATTTAACATTTGGCATATTCAGGTCCCCCATCAACAACATATCCCCTTTTTCTGCCATTCTAAGGATGCCTTCTATCATTTCCTTGTCCATTTCCTGCTCCTGCGACAAGGGTCTGTATACAGCACCCCTGTGCGGATTGTGGTGCCATTTCCTGTCTCCAGGGTGACCCACAGTGCCTCCTCTCCAACCTGTTCACCCTTAAGTTCCATTACTTTGATCCCTTCCCTTATGTAGAGAGCTACTCCTTCTCCTCTTCTACTCTCCCGTCTCTCCTGTAGACTGTATACCCTGGTATGTTGACATCCCAGTCACAGTTCTCTGTGTACCGTGTTTCTGTGACTGCCACAATACCCAGGTGTCACTCTTCCATTAAGACCACCAGTTCAGGGATCTTGTTACCCAGACTATGGGCATTGGTACTCATTGCCCTCCACTTTTTGATGGCCTTACCCCTTTTAACCCCATCCCCGTCCTTACTTCCTTTACCTTTTTCCCCATTTACCCCTGCTCTTCTCTATGTTGGTGTTTACCTCACAAACCACCTTGATTTTGTTTGTTGGGGGCTAGGATATCCCTGCCCCTTTTCAGTGCCTCCCCATTTGGCTAGTCTAAATGATTGCCAATGAAGCATTTAAACTCATCACCTAGGATCCTGGTTCCCCTCCTGGACAGATGCAGACCATCGCGCCAGTATAGGCCTATATCCCTCCAGGTGGACCCCAGTCCCCAATGAAGCCAAAACCCTGAGCTCTGCACCAGTCTTTCAACCACTGATTAAATCCCATGGTGCAGAGCACCCTAGCCTCACCCATGCTATACACAGGCAGCACCTCCGAGAAGGTTACTGTACATGCTACTTGTCTAAGGCACCTCCCCAACTCCACAAACTCCTCCTGCACTGCTCTGATCCCTTTCACAGCCAGGTCATTCGTCCGTAGCTGGACAATGGCGACCGGCTCCCTCTCCATGCAGCTGTTCAGGTGATCCTGAAGATTCACTTCCTTTCCCTCCAAACCATGGTGTCAGGCAAGCAACCCTACCTCCCTCTTCCCTCCCTTTCCCAGTTCTACCCTCCTAAAAATTGAGTCCCCCACCATGAGCTGTTTCCTTCCCCTCTGTGGGGTCCCATGCCACCCTCTTGTGGGTCTCCTTTGTGGAGCTTCCCAGCATCCTCCTTGGTCTCCACTGCAGGTGCCTCCATAGAGGAACCACGCTCTGACAGAATGGCATACGAATTGTGGAGAGGTACCACTGGAGGGATGCACCTCTATTCCACCACCCTCACCCTACCTGAGCTCATTGTGGTCCAACCACTCCTCTTTCTTGGTAACCTCTGAGGCAGTGGTGGCAGCCCTGGTGGTCCCTGGGTGGGAGAGGAGGTCCCCTGAATCCCGGCCAACTCAGCCTGGAGACAAGCAACCTCCTCCCTCATCCCAGAGAGTTGCCTGCAGATAGGACAACACTGCATCCTCCAGAACATCTTCCGGAAGACTGCCACTCCACAGCCACTGCACTGCAACACTCCCATCATGTCTTATTTGTGACACTTCAACTGTTGTTTTGTATGCTTACTCTTCTCTCTCGGTTTACTTTTTTTCCCCTCCCTACTTTCCTACTGCCTCCATGCTATTACAGATCCTGCCCTTCCTGTTCTGGGACAGGAAGTTCTTGTATTCTCAGTAGTCTCCTTCTTACTTGCTCAGACGCAGACCTTCAGCAGCTGGGGCCGGGGGGGGGAGCTACTCTTTTCTTTCTAGGATGGTGAGTCTTTTGTGCCTCTGTGATCACTCCCTTCCTGCTCCCAAACAGGAAGTTCTTGTTTAGCAGCACCTCCTTCCTCTTGCTGTTTTCTTTCAAAGAGTGTCGAATATGTACAGCATTCCAGTCATGAAACTCTAGCCATGGTTATAAAACTAGGAAAATATGAATGTGCAGTGTATTCCTAACAGTAATGCAAACTTTGGTAAATTGTCAGTGATACATAGAGGTGCTACCCTATATAACTATCTCTCCATCCATTCATCCCTCCATCCATCTGCCATAATGGCTTTGTTACCACAGCAGACTGGACAAAAAAAATCTAAATATATAAATAGACTATGTGCGGTTAAACTGATAACTTGTCATACAAGACAGTACTTTTTGTTTGTTTAATAAAGGTTTTTATCCTCCTGGGCTGACCGGGTGGCTGTTCTGCCCTGTCCCACGGTGCCACTTGGCCGGTCTGCTGCTTCTGATCTACTCGTGGGGGGCAGGGCAGGCTGCGGCACCTCAGGCAGGACTTCATGTGGACCGGACCCCTTCCATTTTCCTCCGCGTTTTGCTCCCACTATCCCAGAGCCACAGCGTGGCATGGAGGTGCACATGCACTCTGAAATTTTGGTCTCCTTAGGCTTCCATCCACCCAGATTGTCCATCTGGCTCCCATCCCCGCAGCATCTGCGCTATCACAAGGCCTCCACCTAGAAGCAACCAAGAGCTGGGAAGGCGAAATGCCCTTGCCTGGAACAGGAGAGCTGCATGTTGACTGCTCACTCCATCTCCTAGCCTTCCCCTTCCCCCTCGCAGCCCCCAGCAACCCGTGCTCATTCACAAACTCAGGTCACCGGTGTGATGCGAGGAGACAAGGCGATGTACAACACCACAGCATTATGCGCCATCGGGCCAGCGTACAAGAAAGATAGTACTTTATATGGTCTTCTCTCTCTCTCTCTCTCTCTCTCTCTCAGTAATGTGTTCCCTCCACTGGTAAGAACCCCACTGTAAGCATTCATCCAGCTTAACTAGAATAGCCTGATGACATGCCTTATAAATAAATAAATACATAGGGAACGCACAAACCATAAAAGAGCTTGGGTCGACATGAAATACTGTCGAGCACTGCAGGATTTCTACTTCTTCAATAGTTGTGTGTGAAGCATCTCTTTCTGACAAACCATTAAAAAGACACACCCAAATGAATACTTCCTAAAGGTGAAATACATAAGGTGATATCATGTTTCTGACTGCTCGCTGTACAGAATACTGGGTGGTGCAGCATCACCTTTAAAGAAAAGAAAAGTGAGCGCCACTGTTAGAACAACAATACAAGCAACGGGATTCCTGCCAGTTTTACTTAAATCAGATACCAGTCCTTTCTTGATCAAAACTTGCACTTTTTAATTATTATTTTTTGCTCTCGCTGCCATACAGTCCTCTGAACTGCTGTCTGATGCAACTTCATATCTGAAAACATGAAACTGAATGTACCTGGCCAGTTCATTGAAAAAGCAGGTGTCAGCATGGCTCAGTTGGCAGCACATCTGCCTCTGGACCAGAAAGTCGTGGGTTCTAGTCCCATGCCGGGATTCAGAGCATATCTAAATGCTGGCAACTGAGTGCTGTATTGGTGGGTGCTGTACTGTCCGGGTGAGTCGTCCTTCAGATGAGACATTAAACTGAGGTCCCTTCTACCTATCCTGGTTCTGGTGCTGTCCTGGTGGGTGTCCAGGTGGAAGTAAAAGAACTTAAGGCAGGCAGGTTTTGTAAAGAGTAAGGGACTGTCCCCGTTGTCCTGGCCTATATTCCTCTTCCCATAAAACTGGCTCATACAATTGTCCAAGGCTGAGTGTAGGTGCTGATGTGCAAAATGTCTGCCACTACACGTTCAGTCACTTCACTACCAGTCTAGCATTATGTGTAAAGCACTTTTGGATACAATGCGTATGAAAAGCACTATATAAATGCTGATTCTTCATCTTCTACTACTGTTTGTGACACCGGTCACCCGGGTTCAGGAACAAGACAGCTGTGGTGAGGGGAAGCGAGCATATCAGGGGATGCTCTCCTCTGGGAGGGAGGGTCACCCTCTCCACTACCACACCAGGGGTCGATCTTAACATTGTTTTACTAGCCTAAAGACTAGTGCAAATTGACCAGGGCTAGTGCAGCTAACTCTCTACTTGCCCGTCTTGACTAGTGCCGATTATCACGGCTGTTAATGAAGTTAAAAAATTCTCTACTTTAGCATTCTCTAGTCCTCATGCTAATCTCTCTCAATGTTTCAGATGGCCAGATGTGATTAACAGCTCATTAAGAGATGCAATTATCTGACAGTTCAAGAGAGGGATCCCATAAAAGACTCAATGTGAGTCATTATCATTCCACTGTTAAGACTTTCAGCTAGTGTCCAGGGTGTGATCAAGGACAGAGTGCTGTTAAGTCACTAGGTTCCAGTTTTCTGAATGTGTCTATGTCCAACAATTTGTCCAATATTATTAAGATCAGTGCCGCTCATTTCTCTACATTTTGAGTGTTTGTATCCAACACTTCAGTGACAAAATGCAAAGAGGTATACAGGATCGGCCCTGCAGGTGGTGGGTTTTATCCCAGCGTCACCATAACTTCCCTCTCCCCTCCAAATCTCTTAACTCTGTTCTTTCCCTGGGCACCACTGCAGACCAGACTCTGAAGTGACCATCCATAGATCCATAGCTGATATTACTGGCAAGTGTAGGTGGTCCCCAGCTCTTCTAAATGGACCATGACAGACATCACCATCCATACAGTTCCACCCGGCTGACCACAGGTAGTGCCACAGGTTTACAGTGATGTGGTAATGAGAATGGCACCAGCCCTCAAGCCCCACTGCTCCCGTAGCCAACAGGCTCAATGGAGACAATGGCTGACAGTACTCTGGAGGGAGCCGACCAAGTATGGATATGTCCCCCAGTGGATCTTTGGACCGGGTAACTGACAGACATAGGAGTATATGGGACAGAGAAGTAGCCAAGCTGAGAAAGGCAGAATCCATTACTGGAGGAAAAAGAATGTATAAAAAAACTTTATGCAACTGTATAATATTGTGTATGTTGATTTTACTCTCACTCTGTACTTTACTTATTCCAATACTGTGTCATATTGTAACCACTCCCCTACCCTGAATCTTGACGGAACATACAAGAACACTGGAGATCATACTTTGAAAGCCCATGGAAAGCACCTTTCTCTGGTCTAACCTCGCTGGCATACTGTATGCAGTTCTGGAGCCCACACTGTGATGAAGGACAGGGACAGGGTGGCAAGGTGTGGAGGAGGTAACTGAAATGATTCAGGGACAGCAACAGAAGTCTTACATGGCGAGGCTAGAGGACCTCAACTTGTGGACACCGAAGGCAAGAAGAGAGAGGGAGGAAATGACAGAGACAATTAACTTCATGGGATAAACAAGGTAAATAGCAGTGAACTGTTCACACTCAGTGCAGGGACCAAAAACTGGCACTGGCCCACTAGCTAAATACTGGTAGATTTTGTATCAGGCTAGTAATTTTTTCCCCTTAAGCAGCCCTGCAGGGAGTCATGTGATGTGTTCTGCCTGAAAGGTAGCTCTCCTCTCAGCTCTTTGACCAGCTCCATAAATGTGGCTAGCGTGAGAGATAGCTCTCCTTTCAGCTCCGTGATCAGCTCCATAAATGTGGCTAAATCCCATGGAAAAAAACACACTTTTTCATTATTAAACTGCAAGTAGTAATTAGTTAAGTTACTCGTGCACCCATCAATCAATATTCAGGATGCTGGTTGAGGAGAAAGAAAGTATGACGATGGATGGCAGCATGACCCGGGGCATCACCAATACCACCCCATGCTACAGACCTTAAAGCATTTAAAATGGCATTGAAAACTTTAACTAGACAGGCATTGGATATGGAAGCCAGGGTAAGCTCCACAGAAGATAAACAAGGGAGAAACAATGCTCCGATTGCTGAGCTTAAGAAAAAGGTGAGCAAGCTGGAAGATTGGGATAGAGGACCAGGAAGGATGCAGTCAGAGAATCAACCTGGTCATCGTGGGGATCCCAGAGAAGGCTGAGGGTCAAAATATCATGAGGTTCATGCAAGAACTACTCCAAAGGATGGCAGTCCCCTCGGAGTTTGGGACAGAGCACATGACCGACAGTCCACTGTTCCCTCAGACTTCAACCCCAGGGCTATAATACTACATTGCCTAAACTATCAAGACAAAATCCACATAAACAGTCAAGCCAGAAAATAAACTATCCTACCATGGGAAAGGCACAGATTTCCCATTTTTAGTGATGTCATACCAGCTGTTCAAGACAAGTAGCCTGTGTGCAAACACATCAAAAGGACCCTTTACTCGACTCAAATTAAATTTAAAATGCTGCATCCCTCCTGTCTTGTAATAACTACAGCTCAAAGGACCCACAAGTTTGGCAGTGCCAAAATAGTTTACAGAGAATTACAGAAATTGTTCCCAGCTGTATTCTCTCAGAATCAGCCCAGCACCTCGCAAATTGCCAAGTGGAATATATCAGCCTGACTGGCGACTATGAAGTATGTGAACTACTGACAGCATTTCATAATATAAACTGAGTGACTGCTTTCTAATCTTCTCCCCCCAAAGGTATGAGGACAACCAAACTGTTGCATTGTATAGTCAACTGTAAAGCCACCCAGAAGTGTAAGGGACAGGGAGCCAAGGGATTGTGTGGAACAGTTACTGCAAGATTTTCTGTCACCACAGAGCAGTGTCAAGATGGTGCCATGGAGCTTGGGATGCCAGGGGTCAGCAGTGGGGGGGCTGGGAGTGGATCGAACAGCCGTCAGGCAGCTCTCCTCTCCCAGGTAGGGGTGGCAGGCCGTCTTAGCTCTTGGCTGCCACCAGGTGAGGACCTGGTGGTAGCACCGACACATAAGCAGCAGACGTAAGTCAGGGGACAGGGAGCCGTGGTTCCGAGTTGCATGCACGCCCCCACGTGCATGTGCAGATCGAGTCACCATGGCTACGAGAGGGACTAAAAGAGATGGAAAATTACAGTGAGGCAGACATCAATGATGCTCTGCACACCGAGCTCCCAACCGCCCCACCACCAGGGAACCTGCTAGCCACAATGGATTAGGACTTCGGGGGGATGCCCTCCCTTTCCTGAGCCCACAATGGGGGAGGCAATCCATGTGAGTACTGGACCATTCAAGATAAGCCTGGGGAGGTGGCGGATAGTGGAGTTTGGTGAGGCAGAGTAGACAGGAGCCAAGCCTGTCTCAGCCAGGGTGCGCAAACAAATGATGGGGAAAAAATATGGATGCCACCATACAGTGGCAGCTTTTGACAGACTGTCACAGAGACTGACAGCTCACAGATGTGAGACATCAGCCTGAGTAACACACATTGACTCCTGATTGACTCAGGCATATCCAAGCACCCACAAACCCCTTCTGACTTGCCCTCTTTCATGAATGTGCACACATTTGCATTATGGGGTCACAGAAGCGACCCATCTTCCTGGCAAGTTGCACACTACGATGCAGGCTAGAAAATGGACTGTAGGATGCTTGTAAAACAGTGCCTGCCAGACAGTTAAAGACTTAAAACACTTTGCTCACAAGTCACTAACCACACTCTTCACTGATGGAAATCAACTGCTATGAGTAACAGGCTGTCACATTGCTAAGGGGCAAGGGCACTAACCAATTTAGCCAATGACAACAATCCCATTTTGGGGGGTAGCTTTTATCAGACTCCCTGGTTTCTGGACTAAATGTAAACAGAAAACAAATAGTTACGTTACCGGAAAACAATATGCATGAAGTGGAGCGCAATCTCCTTGCCACTCAACCACATAGCAACTGAGTCAACTGAAAAATGATTCAGGGCCAACAGCGCAGGTCCTGTGAGGAGCACCTCAGGACACTGAACTTGTATTCCCTAGAGACAAGACGTGAAATGAGAGATATACCAGAGACCTTCAAATCCAAAAAAGGAAATAACAAGGCAAACACCTGGTAACTTTTTAGCTTGAATAATAGCTTGCAGTCACACAGACATGAGTAGAAACTGCCAGAAGGGAGGTTCAGGAGGAATATGAGGAAGTATTATTTTACAGAAAGGGTGGCAGAGCCACAGAACATTCTACCGGCCGAGGTGTTGGGTGCAAATACCATTGCTGCTTTCAAACAAGGTTGGGACAGAATGAAAGGTATAGTAGTTGCTAGGAGACAGTGGAAACTGAGAGGTGAATGGGAGGAGCACTGCACTGGTCTTTTCTGCCATCACTGTCTATGTTCCTATGTAACGGAGAATGAATAGATGACTCAAACGACTGAACATGGGGGAGGGAGGGATCACTCAGGCTGTCTTAACACTGCACTACAGTATTCCGAGTTAACCTAGTGGTCGCATAGAGATGAAGGGAATCACACTTGTGCAGATTCTTCATGGACCACAGATTCTGGTTCGACCTTTGCTCCTCACCAACACACCTGTAGTGTTAGGGCCTTGCGGCATCCATCGACCTGTTTTACATCCTTTAAGAGCAGTTACACACGTTCTGTTTTAATATGTATATCTGGCTAATTCTTAGTGTTGTTTGTTCATTGTTGTTTTTTCTGCACACAGTTTGTACCAGTCACAGATACAGTCCTCAAAGAGTGAATATGCTATACCAAAATGCCCAGATCACAGAAGATCCTTCTGGTGAGATTCAGGTACCACCAGAACACTCCCCGGCTGCACCTAAATTTAACTCAGAGCTATCAGAGAGATAGAGCACTAGGTAAACATGTTAGAATTGGATTATCATACACCAGTGTCTTTAACAATGGCTAATGACACCTACAACATGAGCACATGGAACATTAAGGGGGGCACAAACAGGAGAAAAAAGGCATCAGATAATAAGACACCTTAAAACATTGGGCACCCACATAGCCTTTCTCCAAGGGACACACACATAAAGACTGACCAGAAGAATCTATGGAGTAGACAGTAGGTGGGCAGGTTTTTGCAGCTAGAAATAGAAACAAGCAAGCTGGAACTGCAATTGTCATACAAAGGTATATACCATTCCAAGCACTGGAACAGCTCATGGGCCCCAAAGAATAATAGATTATTGTGAAAGGCACACCGGGGACAATGATACGAGGACTATATCCTACCTGTTGTACCAACAAAACACCTTATTCTACACAGCCCTCCTCACAGAACTGGCCAAATTCACCCACACACCAGCAATCCAAGCAGGGATTGGGAACCCTGATAGGTCAGACCCCTCCAGGCCAGCCTTCTCATCCAGCCTATGGGCCATTCATGAACTCTAAGACACACTAGATCTTATAAAGCCTTGGAGAATCCTGCACCCTGATGTCAGGAAATACACACACTCATCGCCAGTACAAAATCCTCCTCCAGGATCGACTGCCATCTCAGAAGTTCAGAATTACAGTGGAGCCCACTTATAAGACCATCCCATTTATAAGAAAATGTTCTGGATGTCCCGATTTTTGCCCATTATTTTCAATGGCAGTAAAGCCCATTTATAAGAACAACCAGCCCGTTTATAAGAACTTTTTTTTTCCAGAGGTAGTGATAGATTGTCATTATCACCTCAGAGTATGCTAAGCCTGGGCTGAATCATCATCTAGTTTTCTCCTTAACAGTCACTTAAGTAGTAAATGGAAGTGTGAAAGATGCCCAATGAAGAAGACAGGACATACTCCTCAATAGTTAGGTGAGACACAGAAGGAAGTTTGCAACATTACACTTACTGTTTGAGCAAGAGCTCTTTTAAAAACCTATGTTATACTACTTTCAATAATGGTATCTAAAAACTAGTATGAGCCCAGTTTTATCATGTTAATCACAGATTTTAAATGGATTTTTACTGTTTTCAATTAAGCCCTCTTATAAGAGCATCCCGGTTATAAGAACATTTTTACTTGGCATTTAGGGTGTGCTTATAACAGAGCTCCACTGTGCTCGGAGGGGTCATCAGTTGTGAAATTATCTCCAGGGTAGTCTCAGATCACTCCCCAGTGCAGCAACACATACAACCAATAGATAACACTGACAGGGATAAGCCTGGAGACTAAACAATGAACATCTGAAGGATTGTACCACCTTAGGGAAAATTAAATACTCCACCACACACTTTTTTCAGGACAACCAGCAATCATTAACCAAAGAAACACATCTATGGGGAGCATTCAAATGCACACTCAGGAATGAATTAATCCGACTGGCAACAAGAAGAAGATGGAAAAGAGAAGCAGAGTGTGCTGCCTTTCTGCAGGACTTAAGGGATCAAGACAGACATATCTCAGCTTCCTCCACAGAGGTGTAGCTTAGCCTTAATAAAAGTAGGGCTAAATATGAGGAGCTTCTCAGAGAGCAGGTTGAAAATGCCATCTTTAGAGTCAAAATGAGATATGGTATGTACAGTAGAACAAGGGACTAAGCGGGGAGATTACTAGCAATGAGATTCCGGCAGCAAGAGATGGCCAAAATAATTAAGGGGGTACACAAAACTGCACAGAAACCCATAATCACAAAACTCAGAGATGCATCACAGGCATTTGTGGACTATTACAGTGAACTTTATGCTGCTAAACAGACCCCTCCTCCCCCCCCCCCCCCAAGAAGTCATCCATATATTCCAGTCCCAAGCAAAGCTACCCAAGCTCACAAATGAACAAATGCAACATCTAGAGGAGCATTACAGAAACCAAAGTGCTCAGTGCCATACAGACCTTGACCCCAGATAAGGCCCCCGGCTCAGGCAGTTTTTTCCCCCAACTTTTATAAGGCACTAAAGGATGAAATAGCCCCACACCTCACTGTACTCTTTAATGAAGCTCAACATATGTACATCCTTAACTTAACCAGGATGCTGCCCTCAACTTTATAACCTTTATTACTCTGATACTCGCAGCACTCGCTCTCCCCCCCCACTCCAAAATCCCTCATTCCCTCCGCAAAAACTTAACGCAATCCCTCCTCCTGCGTACTCTCAGGCTAACTCCCCCTCTCCTATCGTTACTTCCTGGACTCACTCAACCCATTCGCCCCAACCCTCCCTTGCCCTGCTGCCCATATAGATCACTTTTATACGGCTGCTTAGCTCCTGGCCCTCTGCAACCAGTCTATGCCCCAGCTCCTGTCACTCACGTAACCCCTCCTGGTTCAAGAGTGAAAAACTACATTATATTATTATTGCCCTCCTACTCTTATCGGCTGGTGAAATAAACCCTAACCCTGGCCCAGCCCAACCATCTCCTGCGGATGGACCTGAACCACACCTCAAAGCTCTTCCAAGTGGCCTTAAACTACTACATATCAATATACGTAGCCTCCTCCCTAAAGCCGACTTGCTACAGCCACTGGTGGCTATGCTCAACCTAGATATAATTATAATTTCTGAATCCTGGCTAAATAACAACATCTGCAACTCATCTCTGACTCTCCCTGGCTTCACCATATCATGTCAAGACAGGCTTCGGCAAGGCAGCAGTGTAGCCATCTAGGTCTCCTCTTCTATCCAGTTCACTTCCGTCTTTTCTAGTGCGGTACCTAAAGCCTATGAGGCTCTTTTGTTGCAAATCTCTCTTCCCTTCTCCAAACCTATCTTTGTAGCAGGTGCCTACTGTCGACCTTTCTCAAAAGACAAAATTTCTACTGACCTCACAGCCACTTTAGCTAGCCACTCCTCCACTGGTGAATTATATAAAATGGGAGACTTCAACATAAACTGGTCTACCATTCCTAGCAAAGTGCTAAATGCTATACATGCACTCAACCTAACCCAAATTATCCAAGATCCGACTAGGCTAAACCATAATACGGGTAACCACTCCATCGTCGACTGGGCCCTTACCACTCACACCCATAGGGTTATCAAATCGGGCACCTTAGCTGATGCTTCCAGTGACCATTGCATGACTTTCCTGGTGCGCAGAGTTCACAAAGTCAAAGTCCCCTACAAAACTTTACAAATCCGTTCTTACAAATCCCTGCACATCGCCCCACTTCTTTATGACTTGGCTACCACTAACTGTGCACCCATATCTGCTGCCAGTAACCTAAACGACTCAGCCAAATATTTCCATGACCAATTCCTTGAAGTCTGGAATCAACATGTTCCATTACGCCGGATTCGTGTATGTGGAAACCACCTCCCCTGGATCTCCTCAGAACTCATTGCTTGCCAAAGGGCATGTGATGCTGCCTGGAAGCTCTATAAAAGTACTATGCTTCTTAAAGACTATGAGGCCTACCATGTCCTCAGAAACAAATGCACAAAAGCCACTCGGTTGGCCAAAGCTGAGTACTTCAGCTATACCTTTAACTCCAACATAAGCAACCCATCCAAATTCTGGAAGGTAATTCACTCTCTTTTCTCCCCTCAGGCTCTCCCTCCCTCCCTCCTCCTCCAGCTAAATAATACTGTCATCTCAGACCACCCTAGTGTCACCGCAGCTTTCAATTCACACTTCACCTCTTGCGCCACTGCCCTGCTTGGCTCCCTCCCAACCATAAACAATTCATCCTCCGCATCTACTAGGAGTTCACCAGCCCCACCGCTCGGTTTTTCTTTCTCCAAAATCCTGACTACTGATATGCTGACAGCTTTGGAGGCCCTCAACCCATGCAAAGTTAACTCCCCTGATGGGTTGGACCCGGAGCTACTAAACCTGTCTGCCTCGGCCATTGCTCCCCCGTTGACATCCCTTCTCAATCTCTCGTTTCAATTGGCGGAAATACCCCTTGATTGGAAACATGCAACTGTCCTTCCCCTCCCAAAGGGTGGTGATTCCTCCTCCCCCGAAAACTACCACCCTATATCTCACCTCCCAACACTAGCCAAACTACAAGAACAACTAGTCCTACATCAACTATCCTCGTACCTCTCTGACACAAACTTCCTCATCCAGTACCAATCTGGGTTCTGTAAACATCACTCCACTACCATTCATTCAAGCTCTACACAACTTCCTCTCTGTAAATTGCACTTGCCCCTAGTCCCCCCCACCTTTTCCTATCTCACACCCTGCCTGTTGCTCTGGTTGCCTAACCCAACCAAATCAATGCACTTACAGTCTCAGAGTCAATCCTGGCTCCTATTTTGCATGCTTGCTTCTTATCATCTCTCTCTCTCTCTCTTTCTCTCTATAGTCCTGCTCTCCAAGCCCTAGGCGTAGACTCGCTTCTCTACCACCTTGTTATCTCACCATCACTTGTCTGCTTTGTGCTACTATAAGTCTGAAGTGGGCCAGTCCATTGGTCCCTCTTGCTGTTAGGTTACTGGTGTGACTGCCACTCCATGAGGGTATAGTTACTAGATTTTTACCTAGGTCACCCTGCAATGACTTGTTCTGCTTGCTATGTGTTGTTCACTCACACCCTATGTTCTCTATGCTATTGTGTAATTTATGTGTGCTCATTGTTACTATGCAACTCCCATCACCCTTTCCCCCAGGTCGTACTGGGAGACGAGCAACTTGTTGTTCAGTGTACCTTACCTGGTGAAACTTTTCAATCAATAAAATAAAGAAATAAAATCCTAGAACACTTACTGCAGGAAGCCTACAGCACAGGGATACCCACCAGACAGAGACCCCTGGTATCTCCCAAACTACAGACCTATTTCTCTGCTCAACTTAGAATAAAAATTTTCAAAAGTAGTTTTATGTTTATTTTATTTAAAATTTTGGTAACCGGGTAGGCCCACTGAGACCATTACAGTCCCTTTTTCAGGGGCGACTCGGGATTAATTACATACATCTGGAGAAAAAACAGTAAGAACAACTCAGAGCAAACGTAACAGTACAGACATTACAATAAAGGGCATCAATGATGATGCAACAGGCAGGTTAGTTACAAATGACAATCAGCATGAGAAACAAAACAGTTACACATTACTTCCAAAAATCATAAGGATCCTAATATGGGAGCAGTGGTCAGCCAAGAGACCAAAAGTAGCCACCTGAGCAGCCCTCTGACAAGAGTGATGCGAAACTCAGCGGTAACATGAGCAGAGGCTCAGCTCCAATAGGTGGGTCTTGAGGCCTTTTTTAAAAACCCGAAGGGGGTCACATTCCTGGAGATTATTAGGGAGGTTGTTCCAAAGGTGCAGTATGTAAGTACTAAATGACCGGAGCCCTTGAGATGTCCAGACCCTGGGGACATGGAGAAGCTGGTGATTGGAGGACCTTAAAGTTCTTCCAGTCAATCCAGCCTGGTGGCGCTGAGGGTTGAGGCGCTGGATGCCACACCTTGCGCCACACCAGCGACCCGTGTTCGGGGAGGGAGAGGATCGAGCATCTGAAGGACAGCTCTCCTCTCCCAGGGAGGGAGGACTGGTGCTCCCACCGAACGACTGCCCCCAGGTGGAGGCCAGAGGGCAGTGCGGGCTGAGGACGCCAGCAGAAGAGAAGGTGCTGCAGGACTTCCATACACGAGCATGCGCCTTGATGTACGCCGTCGGGCTGTGTGCACCCCAGCAGGGGAATGGGAGAAAAAAACAGTGGACAAACCCCTCCGGCTGCAGGATGACGTCCCGACCCTTCGCAGACTCCACACCCAGACGGGGCAAGAAGGTAAGTCCTGGTGATTCCAGGGTGATGGGGATGGGAGGGTCGGTCAGAAGGGGGTAGCCGGAGACACAAGGAGAATAAAATGTATATATATAAAAAAAAGTTCTTACAGTCCGCTAGGCTGTTAACATGCCCATCAGACTAGGGGGAGCATTAGTTTGCTGAAACTTGAAGGCAAGACACAGAGCCCGGTACGTTAATCTGCCCTCTAGAGAAGGCTAATTTAGTGAACGTAGCACTTTGTAGTGGTGCTCTGGTGGTGGTGCCCCAAGGGCAAAACGTCCAACCCTATGACACAATGTTCTCAGCCTTTGCTTCTCCAAGTTTCTCACTGAGTGCAGTACTGGGGCCCTATAAAGCAATGTGGACAAGAGCGTGCCAGTGGCTACCTTTAACTTGGATGCCCAAATAAGGAATGGGCTCACGCGATACAGGAGACCAAGCTTCTGGTTTAGCTTCCTGGTCAATTGATCAATATGAGTCTTAAAGGAACAGCCTTGGTCTATACACACACCCAGGTACTTTGTGCAGTCCACCACTTCCATTTTTGAACTGTTGGACAGAGATGGAGACAACATGTGTGACCTGTCCGAGCCTAAGCTTTTAGGTCCAAATAAAATAGCCCCCCACCCCAATGAGGACTAACCTATTGGTCAGGTACCAGTTCTCCAGTACAGAAAGGTCAAAACCAGGTAATTGATTTAATTGGGCAGCATCCTGCAAGGATCTGTACAGCACGGCGTCATCCACATAGACAGTCACCTTGCTCCCCCCCACAGTGCTTGGGTATGTTACGGATAAATAGGGAAAACAAAAGGGTTCCAATACTGAACCTTGGGGGACCCCATCTAAAATGGGGCGTTTGTCAGAGTTTACCCCAGCCATCTGACTATCTGCGACCTACCATGTAGGCGGTCCATAAACCACTGTACTGAGAGGTTGTCCAGCCCACGTGATCTAAGCTTCAAGATAAGGAGCTGGTGGTCCACCAGATTGAAGGCCTTGGTGAGGTCTATAAAGATCGCACCCGTTTGTTGGCCATTTTCTTGGGCTGATAGGATATCTGATATGAGACTAACCAAACCTGTATCGGTGCCACAGTGTTTTCTAAACCTGTGTTGCCTAGCAGTGAGTAGGTTATGTCGTTCTATATATTCTTGGACTTGCTGGTACACAATTCTATGTAGCACTTTGCTTAGAATGCAGAGGAAAGATATAGGCCTAAAACGTCTATACAGATACATAATTTTCAACCAACTCTCTTGACCCGCTAGCTACAAGGGTTAGGAAATCTCATCCACCCTAATAGGCCCTGAACAGGTGGGCTTCATGCAAGGGAGACTGTCCACAGATCATCTGTGAAAGGTAGCCCACATCCTACAAACAAGGGAGAAAGAAGTAAGTGCCTCAGCTGGGACTTGAACCCAGGCCACCCGGAATACAGTACCAGTTGGGCTACCAGCTGCACCACCAAGGCAACTGGATCCTGGACTGTGCCAGAGCACATTGCTCTTTCTCCAATGCACAACCTGGTGCTGTACAGACATTTACTGTACATTTTCAATCACAAGAGTGCGGTGTGCATATTTATGGAACACATACAAACAGAAGGGAGAAAGAAATAAGTGCCTCAGTTGGGGCTTGAACCCAGGCCGCTCAGAATACCATTCTGTTTACGCTACTAGCTGCACCATCAAGGCAACTGGAACCTGGACCATCCCACAGCACATTACTCTTTCTCCAATGCACAGCCTGGTGCTGCACAATTACATTTCCTTTTTTTTCTTTATGTCTTTATGCTCCCCCATTCCCTCAGCAGGCTACTCCTTCAGGCCACCTAGGACTTCCCCATCCCACCAACCGCCCCAGTCACCATCCCTCATGCTGTGGCCCTGGCTGACCTGATGTATCCCTTCACCGGGGTACCGAGGGAGATACACCAGGTGTACACACAAAACAAATGATCAGCTTGGACACTTCCAGGTTGCGTGGTGGGACTGGCCACTGTCATCCGGTCGGCCAAGCGGGCATTTTTGTTTTTCTTCCCCAACCCACCCAGCTCCCATGTAGTGGTCCAGCTGCGGCAGTGTCCTGGGGGTGGGGGCGGGGGCGTTCAGGGGCGTGTTGAGGCTGTGCACCACCAAGAACACCGACCGCAAACCACAATCAGGAGCCACCTGAAAGCAATCCGAGACAGACCCCCCCCCCAAAAGAGGGAAGCGTCAACAGGACAACCTAAACTCCCTCCCTGCTGGTCTCCACTCCTGATGACTGGGCTTGGGTCGCGAACCTGGGTCGCCAGTATGCTGAGCGAACACCCATCGCTTGGCACCAAGGAGCCTATGACAATTACATTTTCAACCACAAGAGTGAAGTGTGCATATTTATGGAATGCATATAAACAGAAGGAACAACAGGGAGACGCATGATCCCCAGAAGAACTTAAATACCTACGCATCATAGTCAAAAGGAGCTCAATGGGGACGTTCACCAAAAACCTTGATAAATTACTTACACAGCTCAAGCAGGATTTGCGGAGGTGGACAGCTCTTCCTTTGGGTTAGTATGAATGTAATTAAAATTAACATGCTGTACCTCTTTTGTATGGTTAGTTAAGTCATCCCACTACTGTGGTTCACCCACTACGGTCCTTACTCACAACAATCCTCTGGAACAGGAAATCCTCCTGAAAGGTACACTATATAGTAAAATAACAGTGAGCAAAATCAGGGGGTACTTCAGCTTCCAGATCTGAACATTTACTACATGGCTACTAGCTGGGAGGCTCAGGGGTGACTGCTAGCCTGCAGGTGGATTGCTTGAACTTTTCCGCGGTTGCCACTTTGTCAGACATTTTCCTGGAACACAATTACAAGGGATTTGGCAGCTTCATTTTCCTCATCCTGAAACTGCTGGTCATCTCAGTGGAACACAGACACTATGAGAGGATATTGATGACCAAGAATTTCACTGCAAAGTCATGGGTGGTGAACGAACCCACGGGCTCAGTTTTATTCATTTTAGTGTTGCTCAAACTGTTTTGTTCTTGGGAATAGTGAGACAGCTGCCTGGAATTCTAAAACTGGTTATTTACTTTTCATATTTCTCTGGTGAAAGCAGAGACTAGACCTTTCACGTAATCAATAACTGGTGTTATCTGGACATTAAACGCTGTTATTATCTGTTATCAGGGGTTTGGCAGTTGAAATTCAATGCAAAGAAGTGCAAGATAATGCATATGGGGCACAAAAACCCTGGCACAATATATCAGTTGGGGGGGGTGAGGATATAGCATGCACCAAGCAGGAAAGGGATCATGGGGTTATCATCTCTGATGACCTCAAGGTAGGGAAACAGTGTGACAAGGCAGCAGGTAAAGCAAATAGGATGCTGGGATGCATAGGCAGGGGCATCACCAGCAGGAAAAGGGAGGTCATAATTCCACTATACAAGACACTAGTGAGGCCCCACCTGGAGTACAGTGTACAGTTCTGGATACCTTACCTACGTAAGGACATAGACAGGGTAGAGAAGGTTCAGAGGAGGGCAACAAAGATGGTGCATGGATTGCATCACAAGTCCTATGAGGGCAGGATGAAGGAACTGAACATGTACTCCCTGGAGGAGAGGAGGGAGAGAGGGGATATGATAGAGACATACAAGTATCTTACAGGGAGGTACATGGTGCAGGAATACACTATTTTTAAGCTAAAAAAGATGTTCCAGGACTAGAGGGCATGGGATGAAGTTGAAGGGAGGACAATTCAGAGGAAACGTGGAAAGGATTTCTTCACAGAACGGGTGGTGGACAAGTGGAACACCCTGCCACAGGAAGTGGTGGGGGCTGAAACAATCACAGGATTTAAGAATGCATAGGATAGACAAAGGAATTCTGGAGGTCAGGGGTAAGGGGCAACAGACTTCTAGGAAAACAAACTGAACTTACAAGCTCATATGGGCAGACTGGGTGGGCCATAGGCCATTATCTGCCGACACTGTCTATGTATCTATGTATCTGGTGGTCGCTGTCTTGCACCATGAACTGCATACTGTACAGATTCTCCCATTAAAACTGCTAAAATCTTTTAGTATTTTCATTGGATTGAATTGGGAGGGAATGGGTTAGTGTGTATGGTGAGTACAGTGATGTGAATGGCTGTGTGGGTGGGTAGTTAACTCTGTATAGTGAGTGTAAGTTAATGGGTGTTTGATTAGTTTGGTGGGGTGTTAGAGTTTGCTTGTGGAAGTTGTGGGATGGGGAGTGTTGTGGTTACAGAGTGTGAGGAGTGTCTAGTGTGCAGCATTTTGCGCCAAGTGAAGCCCCCCCAGCTTAGCTACTCCCCATCCCTACTGGCATGTAGACTGGGGTCAGTTTGCAAACCTCTCATAAGCAGAGAGCAGGTTGGTTTTGTTCAGGGCAGACTATCAGCGGACCATCTTAGGAAATTGTCTTCCCTTTTTTCATCATCCAGGGACTCCTTAGTTCCGGCAGTTCTGGTGTCCCTGGATGCCAAAAAAGCCTTTGACGGGGTTTTATGGAACTATCTTTTTTGTTCTACTTCCGAAATTTCGAATTCCCCCAGTGTTCATACAATGGGTTAAGGTGCTCTATTCTTCCCAGTCAGCTCGGATTCTTTGTAATGGAGTCCTGTCCTCATCTTTCCCCCTTTATCAGGGCACCAGACAGTGCTGCCCACTTTCCCCATATTTGTTCAATCTTTTCTTAGAACCCCTTATCCTCAAACTCAACCATTCCCCCGTGGTCTTGGGTATTTTAGTTGGAGGTACCCAGTATAAACTATCTGTATATGCAGATGACATACTACCACATATTACCTCACCTGCCACGTCTTTACCCGCTGCCTTGCAGATTATCTCTCAATTTGGTGTCATCTCTAATTATAAATTGAATTTAACCAAAACCAAAGTTATGCCGCTTAATAGTGTCACGTGTTAGACAGATATTGAACATCTTGGCCTGGTTTGGATAAAAGACAGATTGAAATATTTGGGAATTTACCTTAGTACCTCACCTCTTAAACTGAAACAATATAACCCTGATTCAATAATATCCTGCCTCAAAATTGATCTAGATCGATGGTCCATGCTACTGCTAATACTTTGGGGCCGACTAAACATTATTAAAATGAATATTGTCTCCAGACTTTTATACCCCTTTCAGATGTATAACTATGCTTTACCTCAAACATGGTTCAATCAGTTTCATAGGACTATCTCTTCTTTTTTGTGGCAAGGGAAAACAGCACGTAGAGCCCTATCCAAGTTAATGTGAACCAAACAGGATGGTGGACTGCCAGGGATGGCATTAAGGTTTTGGCAAGGTATGCTCCTTCAAAAATTAGAAGCACACGTTGACAAAATGTAGACCCAACATGTGTGCTCCTGCCTACTGAATATGTGCTCCTATGCACATAATGATATTTTTAAAGGGTATGTGAATTAAAAGAATTTTAGCATGTGTAGGAGTGTCAATATATCACTAAAATGTTATATGCAAGCTGGCCCAGTGGCGTAGAGGGCTGAGGCGCTGGCGCCTTACCTCAACCCATGCCAGCGACCTGGGTCTAGGAACGAGCCCGGGGCGGAGGTCGGCACGGGGGCCAGAGCTGGATAGAGTTGCCAGCAGGCAAGCTCTCCTCTCCAGAGGAGGAGGAGGTGGCTTCCCTCAGCCCCCAGTGGAAGCTGGGGAGGGCCTGAGGGTGCTTAAGGCAATAGGCCAGGGGGTGGGAGGAGGAAGGAGGCAGTTACCGGGCTGTTCGGCACATGCACGCTGACTTCTGGGGCCTCCGGGAGAAAACAGGAGGAGGAAAAAGATGCCGGTCAGCAGGATGATGACCAACTCCCTGCAGGCACCATGGCCGGGCAAGGACAGTAAGAGCCAGTTATTCTGGGAGACGGGCTGGGGGGTCAGTCAGATGGGGGCTGACCAGCAGGGGACAAAAAGCAGCTGTGATTTAAAAAAAAAAAAAAAAATGTTATATGCAACTGTGTATCATGATATGTACATCAGCAGCCAGCAATCATATTCAGCTAGACTACACTAAAAACTGTAAATGGGTCTTAATTCATGCCATCAGGTGAAACAAATCATAATGAAAGTCAGTCACTTGTCTTACACTCTCACTGTTTGGACCAATCCAATGGCCATGGCCACTATCCAAGTTCTAACCAACCCACCACACGAAACACCTTGGCAGACTCCCCCAGTCTACCCCCCATCTACTCTGCCCCAAAACAGCTACAACAAAGGCAACAAACATCACAAAACACCATGCAGATGCAGCCCCACCCCAATCTCTCTACCAACCTAGTCAGAGGACACCATCAGGGTATAAGGCAGTAGCAAGAGGCAGCCAATGGCAAAAGGAAAGGACACATCCAAATTTAACAGTACTGTCCTATGGACAACACATGACAGCCCTACCTGCCTGGCCCCACCCCACTCAAGTCATATACACCACTGCCATTACCATGCCACATGACAATCAAAACTACCCCTTCACACAAAAAAATGATGTGAAGAAATACACTCGAGGGAAGGGATGGATTCATCTTGATCGTCATGGTCAGGTCACAGCAGATTACTGGGATGCACTACTTCATGAGCTGACACCGCAGCACAGGCAGTCAAGCTGTCAAAAAGGTCAAATACAAAGAAGCAGCATACCAGAACAGGTGATCCCCCATTTCACACTTATAAATTCAAACCAAATTAAGCATTACAATGACCCCCCATTTCACCCTTAAACCAAACCAAGCAAATTCAGCACTAGAATGCAGCAGTCGTCGAGATGGTGGGGTGGAATCAGACATGAGCACCTGTACACGAGGTGACCAAACATAAGCAGGTAAATTAAAACTGAAAGAGTACTCCGTTCCCCCCCAACTGTCAACCTCGATACATCAGACACAGATCAGCAGCACTGCGTAGTCCATTCGTAAAGATTACAACTAGTCTACCACCATTAACGCTTACTTCCACCAAACCAAGCAATTCAGCGTTAGAATACAGCAGTCAGCAGCAGTATACTCGAGATGGTGAGGTGGAGTCGAACAATGGCCCTGTACATGAGGTGACCGAACACACAATACAAGCAAACAAAATAGAAGTACCAGTATGTGGACAGCAACCACCTTACAACCCCCTCCCCTCATCAGCAGTCCATTCGCTAAGACTACAGCAAACATCTATCACCATTAAAGTGTACTTTTGGTCCAGTCCATCCAGAACATGTTAAATTACATTAAAAAAGTAACAAACTGTATCAGAGTCTACAGTAAACATCTACCCCATTGAAGCTTTTGATCCAATCCATCCTGAGCCTGTGACACCCTTATTAAAGGAGAAAGTACTGGTGTTTATAGCTGTTGAATAAAACAAACAGCAAACAGTGGCCTCTGTGTGTGCTTGTCATTACTGGATGCCGTTTAAAAGGCATATTAACAAACATGCTGTTCTGTAATGTTCAAACCTCTGTCTGTTTGAACAGACTCTTTCTCTTAAAAATGGGAGTCAGCGCGTGCCAAGCTGGGAAAAGATTTTCGTCACTGACTCCTATTTTAAATGGCTGAAACTTGTAGCATGAATGCAGAATGCTGTCGGCAGCAGAGAAGCTTCACAACAGGATGATGCCACACTCCTGGATTGTGCAACTAATTCCAGGCTGAAAGTTATCATTTTTGTCGACAGCTCACTCTTTGGTGCTGCTACCCCCAAAAAACGACATATACACACTTGGCCAGTCAGTGTACTAATAATCAGAAAAGTCACCCATTTATGGTGACAGCCTCAGTCTCTTCCCCTCCCCCCCGAACACTTGGCTAGTGAGATTATTTATACTGAGAGTCAAAACAGCTACCGGTTCCCTCGCCCTTCCCAGAATGGGAGCTTAGCCTACCCTTTCATACCTGTCAGATCCACCTTTGGCTGCTTCTTCCACTGAAATACTGTAGCTCTTTCTACGGCTGACGACTGCCTGTGTCTTCACTCCAAGGCCCTCTAATAATCCACATCTAAGCTGCAGTACAAGACTAGAGCTAATGCACCTACTTCACCCGAATCGGGCCATCAAGCTGCTCAAGGAGGCTGTCTCTTCTTTCGGCAAGAAAAAAAATGCACGTTTTCTCACTCCCTTCGAGTCAGTCAATGACAAACTCTCCTGGTAGCATCAGGGCTTTTCTTGTGTTCTTGTGTTCCCCAGCTTAGATGCAGCTCTTCAGAGGGCCGAGGGAGTGAAGACAAAGGCAGAAAAGGCTCAAGGTAGGCCAAGCTTCCATTCCGGTAAGGGAAAGTGCACCGGTGGTGGCTCTGAAAAGAATTACAGCTATTTGCTTTGACTATGGCGGTACAAATAATCTGACTTTTCTGATATTTCATTTCCTATCTCCTTTAAACCTAAATGCAGCGAATTGCACTGTGCACATCAACGTTCAGTTTTGTGGCAATTGGCATGTATTTGCTGTTATCGACATACCTTTTTCCTTAAGCTTACTGCTGGATGAAATAATGCAGGCTGGATCCACTCCTCAAATTCTTGGTTCTACTCCTCACTTCTCTCCCTCTCCTCGTTCTTGCCGCTCTCATTATTTTAATACATGGAGCTGCCAGCCAATCAGTGAGCGATCAGAGGTAGCCCGCCCCTACACTACACTGAGTGAAAGAAAGAAACACCAACTGTTTCACTGAAAACTCCCGATGGAAGTAAACACAAAAAAAAACCCCACACGGCCCCCTACTCTTTGCACTCTGCTCTAACCATAGTAATACACACGGCCCCTTTTTTGCACTCGTTCAAAAAGAAAAACAAAACAAAAAAAAACATTTATGCACTCGGTTCAAGAACAAGAAACTGCGCCATGGACAAGTTTTAATACCCTTCCCCCTCCGTGCTCCTAGTATACAGCAGGAGCACAGATAGCAGTGGAAAGGACTTTAAAAACATGCTCCTGTGGAAGCAAACTGTGCTCAGAGCATAGAGCACACCTTTAACGCGACCCCTGTGGACTGCAAGTCCCCAACTTTTTTCTGTTTTATTTGGCTACACATCTTAATAGATCCTCTTACTGGTTAAATCCAGTCAGACGTAACACTCCAGGGTCTTATACCCACCCCCCCATGGGTAGATATGGAACGCTCCATGTGCTCTGATCATGGTCTTGATATCCGGACGCTTCCTTATCTTTCCAGGGAGAGATTACCCTGATCCCTAGGGGACACCTTACTGGAAGCTTCCCTTCAAGTTCATTCACAACTTTGCTCTCTCCTCAGAATTAATCCTCACACAGATATAGCCCGACCTCTATTCAACAACCAAAATTTGTGTGCCCTGCCAATCTCAAGAAGTTTCTGTCCGAACATGGGGGTTGATATATAATCAGTGATCTTATTATTAACCATAGACTGATACATTTTCAGGATGCCCGTAAGAAGTATAACTGGCCCGTCTCGGTATGTTTCCGATATCTCCAGCTATCCTACATGCTCACTCAATTTTTTGGTAGCAGTCCCTGGCTTAGCCCTTTGGGCAGCTTGATCATCCCTCTCATTCAAAAAGCTCCCAACTGCCATCGAGTTTCATATTATTATTGCACACTGCGAGACCTTTTGGTTGTTCGTGAGGGCCCAAGGTGTTACCATTGGGACCAGTCTCTCCCGACCTCCAATCCTTCCAGGGATTGATCAGTTATCTGGAAACATCTTTATACTTTTATTAAATGGGACAGATACTGGTTTACGCAAATTTAAAATTATACATAATCTTTCTTACACTCCGGTTAAATGGCATACAATGGGTAAACTACCAACAAATCTCTGTTCCAGATGTGGTAAAGAACCAGGCACCCTTCTCCATATTTTGTGGTCCTGTGAGAGAGGGGCCCCCCTCGGAAGGCGATTTGTTCATATTCAGATCCCTTGTTGGGGCTTTCAGATGCTTTTTCCCCTGAAGTTTGCATTCTAGGGGATTTCTCCAATGCCCTAATGGGAAACCAGAGATTCCATAAGGCCTTGATTTCAGCATGTGCGAAACAAGTCATTCTCTGGCACTGGTTAGATCAAAATACACCACAATTTCGGGAATGGTACAGGGAAGTCCTGATTGCTTTGCAGGCTGAGCGTCTTATTGCCAGTATGGCTGGCAGACTCACAACTTTTAACCGTGTTTGGGAACCTTTACAAGTCCTTGTGACGCTTTGAGTACTTGACCAGTATTTAAGTAGTTCTTTCTCTTACATATTCACATATCACGTCAGGCTTTCTACCTCAGTTTTTTCCTTTTCTTTTCCATGGCACCATACTGGTCCTCCGATGGTGGTGAGGGAGGAGGGTGGGGTTGTATATTACCCTGCATAAATGTACACAACTGTTTTTCCTATTGGGGGGAGGGTTGGGAAGGGGGGGGAGGACAATATACGGTAACTGTAATGCACACTGTTTGGGATCATTTCTGTCAAATCCAATGGGTATTATTTTGTAAGATCTTTTCTGCTTATGGTGATTACTGTACCTTGTATTGGTGTACTTCAATAAAGTTTATTAAATTTGAAAAAAGCTACTACCCATCCTAGCTGCTAGACTTCCACCTTACTGATGACTCCCCCCATCAGCAGTGGCACACAGGCACTGCATGGAGGTTGATATCATCAGGAGACAGAATGGTAGGTGGCGGGGTGTGGTGGGTGCTAATTTGGCCACTATAAGGCTGGTAAGGACCAGGAGGCACGCAGGGATGAAATGAGTCCGAGAGAGAGGCTAGACATGGTTGGCGCCCATACCAAGGGCTCCCACCAGACATACAGTAGGCAGGTAGCCTCTAGAGCATCAGTGTCTCTTCGTCCCCTGCAGGCTGTGCTCTGCAATGCCAGAACTGTGAGGAACAGAACAACCAGTGAGGCAGATTTAATGACTTGTTCTTCACTCAGTCTAGCTTGCATAATGGAGACCTGGCTGAGCGACAATGCCAATCCTGTTTTGGAGCCGACGGTCCCATTCGGATTCTCTGTGGTGCACTGTCTACAGAGAAAATGTGGGGGGGGGGCATCTGTTTTAGATCCAAATTGAACTTCACTGTGCAGTCAGTTGGGGATACGCTGTAGTTTCAATGCATAGACGTGCATGGTGGTCCAAGGTATAGGTTGCAGGATCCTTCTTGTGGATCGGCCTCTGGTGCACAAGATAGTTCCTATAGGAAATCATGGATTTCAATGCCGAGAAGGTATTGCAGTCGCACAGATGGTTAACTTTTGGTGACTTCAATGAATAGATCTACAATGAACTCTCGCAATTTGGTCAGGATTTCCTCTAGCTGGTGGATTCACTGGGCCTAGCACAGGTAGTTACCTCTGCGACCCATTAACACGGTCATGTCTTGGATTTAGTCTTCTCACTGGGGCTTGAGTTAATAACCTTAGGATTGATCCAGTCAACTGGTCGGATCATTGCATGGGGAAGTTCTTGTTCAGGGCTCCCCTACCCCCATAGTGCACCCGCTATTGAAATGGTTCACTATTGCCCTTTGAAGGGGTTGTCCCCAGAAGGACTCCAGGCAGTAATGGATCTCTCGAGCATGATGGCTGCTTGTGTGACTGGATCAGAGGAGGCAGTGGTGGACTACAACACGACCATTACCTCAGCTTTTGATGCAGTTGCACTGGTCCGTATATTACCCCAGACTTCGCAGCCGAGATCCCAGTGATTCGATGGGGAGCTCAAGGTTGGAGTGTTGTTGGAGGAGTTCAAGGTCCAAGTAGGATAAACTGGCTTTGAAGACCAACTACAGTGAGTATTACAGATCTGTTTCCCATAACAAGGCAGCATTCCTTCCCAAGGAAATCGTTGCAGGAAGAAACTGACCAGCTCAGCTCTTCTGGACTGTGGAAAGACAATTCCATCCAGTCTGTCTGCAACCTATAAGAGCAAATTCATCTGCTCATTGCAAAGACATTTCTCTGTGTTTCTTTATCAGGGTGTTCTCAACAGGATGTCACAATATCAAATTTTCAGTATCACAGTATTTAAGTATCACGATATACTGATTATTACGATAATCTATAGCATATCTAATTTTTTGAAAAACAGTAAGAATCTGATTGGAAGAAGGTGGAGAATTTGGAAATCATGGTTGCAACTGGAGATGGACACACTGCTGAAGCAGCAAGTTAAGATGCTTATTTATTTAATTTTTTCAATAAAGGTTTTTATCCCCAGTCTCATGACTGGCCTATATCAGGCTTCAGTCTGCCTAGTTCTGCCACTCTGCGATCCTCAGGTCCTACCTCTTCTCCCACGAACTACTCCTTGGGGCAGGGCTCGGGGAAGCTGGCCTCCTCTTCCCCCACAGTACTATTCAGATACTGAAGGAGATGCCTGTCTGGCAGGTGCAGGGCCTGCAGCAGACTGCGCCCTCACTCCACTCGGACAGCTTTTCTGCCCTGTTTCTTCCAGCCACATGCCATGCAAGGACAGAGGCTTCTGTATGGAGGCACACATGTACCACATGTAGGCAGTGAGTGGCCCCCCTTCCCTGTCACTGCACTGCACATCCAAGCATCTACTTGGTGGTGATCTATGAATGAAGTGACCAGACCCTCCTCCTCAGGAGAAAAGAACGATTTGTGGGATGCTCAATCCTCTCCCCCAGTCAACCTCTGTATGACTTGAGTCCGCTCCCGAACCTGGGTTGCTTGCATGGCCCACCAGTCGACCAGAAGTTAAGATGCATTATCACAGTATATTGTGCTGCATGATAATTGTGATACTGTGTTTTTTTGGAGGCTTTTTTTTTTTTTTACCAATGATAACTTTATCATCAGTGGTAATTATCGTGATATATCTTCATACCACATTATCGTGACATTACTAGTCCTCGAGTCAGTCTGTGATTTCTCCAGCTGGGTTGCCCCAACCCAGCAGGGTTGAGCTGGACAGAGGCAGATGTCCCCCCACCAGTATGGAGTGAATTGTAGATCAGTTTTGATGGAAAGGTTTGTGAAGTAGTCTCAGAGTTGAGGTCCACCTTTTGTGAGTTGGACTCAGGCCTGACTCTTTCGTTGATCAGATGTGTTGGATTTCACCATCCCACCAGTACAGCGGTAGCACCACTGCTTGTGGAACTGACAACCCAAGTTCAGAAGCAAGCTCAGGAGTCAGAGAGTTGGTTTGGGAAATCGAGCATCCCAGGACTGTTCTCCTCCTCCAGGGAGGGGTGGGATCAGTACCCAGCATTAAACTGACCTCTACAGGCGGCTGGAGGTCAGCATGCCAAGATCGCACACAAGGGAGGAGCAGAAGCTGGGCAGATACCTGTCATGCTATGTACGGTAATATGCAAAGTACGGCCATTGGCATTATTGCATGCCACTTCCTCCATGCCGAGGAGGAAACAGGATAATCCTGACCAGCAGGATACATACATATACAGTGTCGGCAGATAAGGGCCTATGGCCCACCTAGTCTGCCCATTTGAGCTTGTAAGTTCAGTTTGTTTTCCTAGAAGTCTATTTCCCCTTACCCCTGACCTCTAGAATTCCTTTATGTCTATCCCATGCATTCTTAAATCCCGTGATTGTTTCAGCTCCCACCACTTCCTCTGGCAGGGTGTTCCACTTGTCCACCACCCGCTCTGTGAAGAAATTCTTTCTCATGTTTCCTCTGAATCGCCCTCCTCCAACTTCATCCCATGCCCTCTAGTTCTGAAACATCTTTTTCGCTTAAAAATAGTGTTTTCCTGCACCCTGTTCCTCCCTGTAAGATACTTGTATGTCTCTATCATATCCCCTCTCTCCCTCCTCTCCTCCAGGGAGTACATGTTCAGTTCCTTCAACCTGTCTTCATAGGACTTGTGATGCAACCCATGCACAATCTTTGTTGCCCAATCTCCCACAGGCTATGCACCCAGCTAACTGGGCATGTCTGTGCAAACTGGATCCTGTTCCCGGTGGGGCTTGAGGGGGCCTCGCTAACCCCGCTCGGGGGAGGGGCAAGCCCTGGAGGAAAAGCCAGACAGGTAAGTCTCAGAGCACACTGGGGTGATGGGGCTGGAAAGACCAGTGGATGGGGGCTGGTCAGCAGGGTTGGAAAGAGATAAACAAAAAAATAGAGGTGTGTTGGGTTTCTGGGGCCAGCATTCACTGCTTTGGTCCGGTGTTCCCTCTCATAAGGGGTCTTTCAAGGGGCATTAAAAGATGCTCTGGTGAGACCTTTCCTGAACAAACCATCTTTGGACACAGACTGCCTGGCAAATTATAAACTAGTCTCTAGCCTCCCTTTTCTGGGGAAAGTTAGAGAGAAGATGGTGGTGCTGCAGCTTGAGGAACACCTCATGGCCTTTGACATCTACAGACCTCTCCAGTCCAGATTTAGGTCCAGGCAAAGTACCAAGATGGCACTGGTCGGGGTGTATAATGACTTTCTCAGGGTGACAGGTAGAGGAGAGCAGTCAGTTCTTGTCCTCCTAGATCTCTCATAGCCTCTGACACCATGGGCTGCTGTTGAACTGCCTCAGGGAGTACTGTGGACTCGCTGGCACAGTCACTAGCTAGTTTGAGTCCTTCCTCAGAAATAGGATGTAGAGGGTGTTGATGGGAGAGTTTCTCCTCACTCCCGAGGCCCCTGCTCTTTGGTGTGCCCCAAGGGTCGATCCTCTCTCCCATGTTGTTCGCTATGTATATGCTGCCCTTGGGAGGGATCATTAGATGATATGGTCTGGGTTTTCAGTGCTGAGCCGATGATACCTAATTGTATCTCTCTTTCTCTCTCTTGCACCCAGGATGCTGGATGTGGTCATAGAATCATAGAAGCCTGACGGCAGAAAAGGACCACACCAGTCCATCTAGTCTGCCCTTCCCCCCCTACACTTTCCCCTCCCTGCCAGCCCCCGCACTCCCCCCAATATTCAGCCCCATATGCTTGTCCCATGCCTTCTTTAATTCTTTCACCGATTTAGCCCCCCACCACTCCGTCTGGTAGTCTGTTCCAGGGCTCCACCACCGTCTCCATGAAGAAATGCCCTCTCACATTTCCCCTCTATCTTTTTCCTTGCAGCCTAATGCTATGCCATCTAGTTTTGACCCCCTCCTTCCTCTTAAGTAAACTCTCTTCTCCCACTTAATTGAGCCCCTGTACATATTTAAAAGTTTCAATCATGTCTCCCCTAACCCTCCTTGTCTCCAACATGTACAGATCCAGTTCCTTCAACTCTGCTCGTGTGACTTTCCCTGCATACCCTGCACCATCTTGGTTGCCCTTCTCTGAACCCTCTCCAATGCATCTATATCCATCTATATAGACATATATTCTATATATATAGATTTATATGGTCGAGGTTCTAAATTTGTGCCTGGCCGAGATTCAGGACTGGATGCCATCAAACTGGTTCAGACTCAATCCAGACAAGATGTAGCTACTAGTGACTGTGCTGGTCGAAGGTGAGATACAGGAGCCACCAATGAAGGGACTGGCTTACAGCTAGGTTCCTCTAGGTTGGTGGCCTCTGCTAAGGTTAAGAATATGCAGTCATTCTGGATGAGAGGCTGTCACCTGAGGCTCAGGTGTCAGTTGTGGTCAGGAATGGCTTTTACCATCTCAGTAACACTGTCCAGATTAAAGCCATGGTCCCCCCTATAGACCTGCCCTCACTGGTACTGTACATGCATTAGTTACTTCAAAGCTTGATTATTGTAATGCTTTGCACTTTGGTGTGAGTAAAGTTGTCCTATGATGCTTGCAGCTCGTACAGAACCCAGTGGCCCAGTTATTGACGGGCCTTCCAATGTCTTACTGCATATCCCCCATCCTGCGTGAACTGCACTGGCTGCTGGCGGAGTGGCATATCACCTTCACGGTCAGTTTGCTGACCTAAAATGACCTAAATGGACTAGGCCCTGGTCACCTGAGAGACCTACTGACTCTCTGCCAGACTTCTCGCCACCTCCACTCTTCCAAGGTGGGCCTCCTAGCTGTTCACAGGGCAAGGCTGAAATCTTCAAGAGATCGAGCCTTTGCACTAGCAGGCACAGTCCTGTGGAACAGGCTTCCCAGGTCACCGAGGGAGGCCCCTTCGGTGAAGGTCTATAAGAGGGGCCTGAAGACTTTCCTCTTTTGAGAGGCCTTTGGTCCTCTGTGATCACATCATGTTTCAACTGACACACGTTTGCCTTCTCCTAATTTTTAGCACATGACTATTATAACCATTTTAGATGTTCATTTTGTTATGTATGTTGTACAGTGCTCAGAGCCCCTGGTAATGGGCACTTAGGAAATAAAAACGACTACTACTATCACTACTAGTACTACTACTGGTACTACTATTAGAGCTAGCCAGTTTCTCTGATGGTGGGAAATGGTGTCTCCTCACCAACCTCTCAATTCATACATGCTACAATGGCACACCATGGAACAGAACTGTTGATAGAAGTTTACATAAACATTAGAGCATTTACCAATGTGGTTTATAGCAGCCTCCTGGCCAAACTCAAACACACATACATACATACATACATATACACACACACACACACACACACACACACACACATAAGCTGTTCAGTACAAATATGACAACAACTCCAGAGCCTTCTCAAAATAAAAACCCTTTTCAACCAACCACCTTGAAGAGGCGACCCCAACTTCAAAATCTTACACTGCCCTATCCATCATCATTTTTCCAACAAACTACACTCGACTCCGAGTCACATGCTGGAATGTAATTCTCTCAAAAAATCTGATACATTCAAACTTGAGCAGTGCAACTGTATTTCAATTATTCTAACTGCAACATGCATTGTCCTCAGCCTTGGCCCTTGACCTTGGTCCTTTCCCAGGTTAACGATATGGAAAGACCTACATCTGTTGTCTGGACAACAACATGCCACTTCTACATAAAGAGACTGAGACATGAACTTACACCCCAGAAAGCTGACCAGTGCCCATAATGGCAAGATGAGTTCCCTAAAATAGCTGACCAGGGCACAAGGCTGAGGATGAGAAGGATCTCCACCAATATCTCAAGTCTGAGGGTTAAAACTACTGTAATACAAAGTTGCTCACAACCTGTACTCAGGGCTCCACATAAGGTGTGTACCAGCCTATTTTACTCACCTCATTTTAGGAAATACTCTTCAGAATTTTGTTTAATGAGTACCAGTACTCGCACAACATTTGCAAATACTCCACATGCCAAAGAATACTGCTTCACAACATAATTGGTGATTCAAAAAGAACAGTTTTTTGCCAGATTTACAACACTTGTATGCATCCCACTTTTGTTTTACTCACTATGCTTTAAAACTGGTGAGTAAATTCCTACCTGACAACATTATTTTGAGCATTGTTGGCACCTGAAATTCTTATCTAGAAAAAAAAAAATACATTTTTTTTAATAAATATAATCCTCTGTCCACTCTAGCAAGACATTTGTACACATCTGAACTTCGTTTTACTCACCTCACTTTCAAAATGAGGAGTACAGGTACATATCCCAAAAAATCTTATCTAGAGACCAGCCTGTACTACACCACCACCAAACTGTTCCGGATGCACTACCTACTATCCGATACATGCATCGGGTGCCACCTCTAGCAAGTCACACGCAAGCATATCCTTTGGGACTGTCCTAAAGACAAAGGACTTGGAGCCATTCAGTCCAAATGTGATACCCTACTGGGACTAGAGTCAGCCTTTATTCCCCCCCCCCCCAAAACCTGCCTACTTGGGGCAGAGCTTGTACCAGTCATAAAAGTCAGATGGTATCAGATAATGCCGATTGCCACATCAGCAAAAATGTTATCTTGAGGCACTGGCTAGATAAAACCACACACTCATATAGGGAGTGGCATTTAGCCATTTTAGAGGCTTTAAGAATGGAAAAAACAGTAGCAAGCATGCGTAACAGGCTCAATACCTACAAAAATAGATTGGAAATATTGGATACACTACTTTTGTTGGTTGACTGAATGATCTTCACCTGACTTGACACTAAGGTTGTGTTGCTCCAATGTGCAAAATATACATAATCTTTATGGGACTTTCAGAACAAACCAACTGAATTACTTGTATCTGTGTATGCACCCCGGTACTCCCCTGAATGTTGCTGGTACTCCAGATGCATTCACATTACGTTTTGTGACTGCTGTTGCTTGTTTGTGTTCTTATGCGTTACAAAATTTCAATAAAGGCTACTTGCTTAACAAAAAAAAAGTAACCTTGCAGGCTTGCACTGGAGAAGGTAATACTTCAATAAATAGTTACACCAGCAGGGTCAGTAGAAAAGGTCTACAGGGCTAGTGGATTTTCCCAGTCACTAGTCTTTTTTTTTTTTACTTTTTTTATTTGTACTTTTTTCCGCCTACGGCCGCCGGTGCATCTGCCCAATCACGGACCCTTGCGCTCCCACTTCCATATTGGCCTCCGCTCCCCGACACCCCTGGCTTACCCCCAAGGGTGGGGTTGTGGCACCAGGGCATAGTGCTGTAATCCTGGGACTGGATCAGGAGCCAGCCTGGAAGCTAATCAAATCCAAGGGCAGGCTTCATTCGTGGCGGACGTGTTCTTTTTCTAGTTTTACCCCCGGGGCAGGGACATGCAATGACATCCTGCATCCGCCCCGACCCTCCTAGCTCCAGGTGCCGATCACCTGAGGTTCTCCTGACCTCCGCCAGGAGTCCCTCGAGCACTGGGCACTCATCCCACCCTGCCCCCTGGAGAAGGACAGCGGTCCATGGGATGCTCAATCCTTCTCCCCCAGCCAGCCCTCCGGTTCCCCGAGTCCGTTTCCAAACCTGGGTCACCGGCGTCACAAGCAGAAATCCAACCACGCCGGCTTTGCCCAGTCACTAGTTTTACTGGCTAGTGGCTGCATAAATTAATTTCAACCCCTGTAGTGGAAAAAACAGGCACCAGAGGGAGCTTAGTGAAGCTTGCGGGGGTGGGGGCTGGCATTTGCAAAAGATATCAGAAAATATTCACGGAAAGAGTGGTACACAGGTGGAACAAACTGCAAAAGGACGTTGTCTGTGTAAAACCAGTAGATAGATTCAAACATGGATGGGACAGATGCATGGACCTGGTAAGGGATCAGAAAAAGCGACAGATAGGGAAGAGAAGTGAATGACCACTACAGCCCTCACATCCAGCTATAGGTAGGGCTGGGCAGACTAGATGGGCTGCAAGCCTTTTTCTACTGTCAACATCCATGTTTCATTTAAATGAAGTATTGAGTTTACCAGTGGCTGGCAGAAGTCCAGAGATACTGACGACTAAGCCTGCCCTAAAGTGATACTACACTGTTACCATTTTTAGAACCTTGTGGTGTTACTGAAGGTGAAGCTGTACCTAACCACACTGTAGTTAAAGTAGAGCTTTACCCTCGATGCTGTCACAAAATTCTAATGATGACAGCAATGTAGTGTCAATATGGGGAGACTGCATCATCAACATCTCTGGATTGCTGCCAGCTACCAGTATGCTGTAAACCGCAACTGAAATAGCTTTTTACTGGCTTTCAAACTATGATGGAGACTTTTCATCAATATTCCCCTTTAAGTGGGGGAAATCTTCAGTTTTGCTGCTCTGATGACCTGGAATTGTCTCCTAGTATCTCTCTGCCTGACCACATCATCTTCACTTTTTAAATCTCTTCCCGGAAAATAATCTTTTCTTCCTTGGTTACAAATCTGATTTTTTCTCTTCCTCTCCCACTCAGTTCCTCTGTCAGAACTAGAGTGGTTACTGATTTAAAACACTATTTTTATAGTACTCCTGTGAAACACTATTTTTATTATGCAACATTGTTCCAGTTCTGCTTTTTGCACAATTATCAGGGCTAACGATGAATGAATGGTGCAGAGTGACAGACAGTGCCAGGTAAGTTTACAAAAAGTTTAAACCTAGCACATAGGGTAAAAATTGCAAAATGGAATGGTTAAAAATAAATTATACAAGCCTCTTGTTGCCAGGGTCACTGGAACTACAGTTTTCACCAATAAAAATAAGACAGCCGTCTATAATTTGACTGTCATCACAATGGTAATAACCACAGAATTTAGTGCTGCCTCAGCCAAACAGTTCTCCACACTGCACCTGACAATGCTTCTGTATCGTGCTCTACCAGAATCTCTGGTTTGCCCTCTCCCCCTTGCAGATCTTGCCTGTAGATTTGCTGTGGCAGTGTACATATATTTATATATGTCACTTTGCTGCTGTTTGTCCCCTCCCCGCTCCATCTGTAAATGAGATTATTCTATCTCTGTATGTTTACAAGGTGAAAAAACTGAAATGATAAGTGTTATACCAGAACAGTGCATCCCCACTGCAAATATTATACTGTAAATTACTTCCTGTCCATTTTTCATTTTGCTTAATTTAAAAGGAAACATACATCAAAGAACGCCCCACACGTTAGAGTGGGTCAGTCTCCAGTTTTGCTTTTCACCTAAAACATAACATTTTACCTCATTCAGTGCTTTGGTCATTTTCTTTAAGATCACTGGACTGATGGTAAATTGGATCAAGTTTAGGGAGCTCAGGAACACTTGCAAAAAAGAGATATAAAAATGCCAAGAAAACCTCTCTCTTGCCTGAGTTCTAGTGACAGCAGTCGGAGGCCACCACTGATTGTTTTCTTTTCATTTACTTTTTGATTTTTACTCACGTTTGCTCATTTCATTTAGTTTCCCAGCACAGGGGAGAAGGACTAGCAGAGAAAGAGAGCACACCGCAAGAGTTGGAGACCGCATACCGCAAGCAGGTCACTGGAGGAGATTTTTTTGCCCTCCCTCCCATCACCTGCCCAAATCACTATATAAGCAAGCGAGCAACAGTCAGCAAAGGGGAAACTGCAGTGGGAGCACAGGTAACAGTGAAAGTGGAAACATGGCACCAGCAGTGAAAGAGAGGGAGTAATAAACCAGAGAGGTGGTGATCAAAAAAAAAGCAGCAAAAAGGGAGCAGAGCACTGCCAAGAAACCCAAGACAGATAGGAAGGTAACAGACATGATGGGAGTGGTACAGTGCAGGGGCTGTGAGGCAGCAGTATTCAGGAAGACCTTCTGGAAGCTACGGTGCTGCCCCATCTGCGTACACCTCTCAGGGTTAAGGGCAGAGGTTGCTCATCTCCAGGCCGAGTTGACTAGGTTTTGGGAGCCTTCCTCACCCACACAGGGACCAAAACGTTCACCCCCTCTGCCTCAGAGGATGCCAAGAAGAAGGGGCGGTTGGACAATGGTGGGCTCAGGGAGGGTGAGGGCGGTTGGACAGAGGCACACACCCCACCTACAGTTCTACTCCACAACTCCTACGCTATTCTGGCAGGACAGGACAGGACTGTCCCATGGAGGCACCCACAGTGGTGGACAAGGAGGATGCAGGAGACCTCCACGGTGGAGACCGGGGGGGAGGGGGGACAAGGATCCCCAGAGAAGGAGGAAGCAACTTCTCATGGGGGACTCTATTATTAGAGGGATAGACTTGGTGGCAGGAGGGGTGGGAGTGAAGAGGGAGGTCAAGTGCCTACCCGGTGCCACAACTTGAAGGGATGGAAAGCGCATCCTAAGATTCGCTGGGGCAGCAGGACGGGAGGCTGAGCTAGACATCATTGTCCACCTGGGGACAAAAGACCTGGCTAGTAATGAGGTTAGGGTAGCGGAGGAGGAGGAATTCAGGAAGTTGGTGAGGGGTCTTAGGTGGCATGCACTGTAACTTGTCTGAGATGCTACCAATCTATGACAAGGGGTAGGACAGGGTGCTCCGCACCATGCGATTCAATGCATGTCTGAAGGACTGGTGCAGAGCAGAGAAATTCGGCTTCATTGAGGACTGGGGTTCCACCTGGAGGGATGCAGATCTATACAAGTGGGATGGCCTGAATCTATCAGGGGGGGACAAGATTCTTAGTGAAAGGTTTAAATACTTAATTGGCAAGCATTTAAACTAGTAAAGCCTGCAACGGCGCCCAGTACCCGGCTCTGCGGCAGATTCATGGCCACTACTTGAAGCGAGCTCCTCAGCCATTCACACAAGTTACGCCAGGCGCCTAGCCTGTAATGGCACCTAGCACCGTGGCAGATTTGTGGCCACCGCTTGAAGCGAGCTCCTAGGCCATCCACATAAGTTACGCCAAGCTCCTAGCCTGCAACGGGACCCAGCACCCAACTCTGTGGTGGATTCGTGGCCACCGCTTCAAATGAGCTCCTCGGCCTTCCACACAAGTTACGCCTGGTGCCTAGCCTGCAATGATGCCCAGCACCCAGCTCTGCGGCGAATTCGTAGCTGCCACTTGAAGCGAGCGCCTCAGCCATCCACACAAGGTAACCACCGGGAATACGGCATCAGCCCTAATTGACTCATCGATCAGCAACTGCGCTGTTCTACTGGCCCAAGCAGAACTGCAGTTCTGCTGACTGGCTGCCTTTCGGAGCTTCTCTCGTCGCTGCACTAGTGGCGGGTTTGAGCATGCAATTTAAACTGTAACGTCTCAAAATTGTCTGGCGAGCCTTACTGCATCGTATAATTAATGTCTTTGTGCTGAAATGACAGAATGATACAGTTTAATTCCCTGGTTTAAAATATTACAATATAACAGCTTAAGGTATTTTGGGTTTAAAATACTCCCATCAACTCTAAGGAAGCGCAGCCAAAGCTGCCTAATTCAGAGTTCTAATCTCTTTCCCGGGGAGTAGCCACAGTTCTGAAAAGCTTTCCTAGCCAGTTAAACTGTATTTCCACTGTGTGGAGTAACTACAGTTCAGAAAAGCTTCCCTAGTCAGTTAAACTGTATTTTCACTGCGATATTGCATAGTTATTGTAACTTGAACCGACCGCCTAGTTTTGCTTTTCTCAGAGATCCACAAATCTCCTACCTCGGAGGGTAGCTCCTGTTTTTCAAAGGAATTGCTATGTCTGAATTTAATGTAAACACTGTGCTGTTGTACTATATTGTAATTCCTGAATTGTCTGCTGCACATTTATTTCTTCTAAATTTCACCTGCCTTCTTCCTCTATTTCCATAACACCCCCCACCCACCGTTGAGGCGGTCCTCGCTCACTATATTCCTTTGTCTTTTTTCTCGTTACTCCATACCAACCCCCAGCCTGTCTCTCTGAAACCCTCCCACCATTTAGCACCTCTTTTTCTACCTCTCTACCCTCTGCTGATACGGAGTCCCAGTCTGCACATCGCCTATGCCTCGACCTCTCTATATTAAACCCTTTTCCCCCCCTCTCCTCTCTCCACAGTTACACCAGGCACCTAGCCTGCAACAGCGTCCAGCACCCAGCTCTGCGGCAGATTCGTGGCCGCCGCCTGAAGCGAGCTCCTCGGCCATCCACACATGGTAACCACCGGGAATACGGCATCGGCCTCGACTGGCTCATCGACCGGCAACGGCGCCGTGCTACTGGCCCAAGCAGAACTGCAGTTCTGCCGATTGGCTGCCTTTTGGAGCTTCTCTCGTCACTGCCTAGTGGTGGGTTTGAGCATGCAATTTAAACTGTAATGTCTCAAAGTTGCCTGGCAAGCCTTATTTCATTGTATAATTAATTTGTCCCACACCACCCACCCCGACCCCAGTCTCTATTAAACAGACATATACCCCACCCCCTCTCAGCGTGTTTCTCCCCCATTGGCCCTCCTTCACAGTGAGACCAAATCCTTCCTGTTCTCCAACCCTCTGCCTCAATTGACAATCCGCCGTTCCCTTAGCTTCACATCCTCCCTCTTACACACACATACATATATATATATATATATACACACACATACACACACACACACACACACACATACATAAATATATATTTCAATGCCTCTGCATGGGACATACTGGACCTGCAAGATAATCTGCACTGATTTTCCCTAACCAAGTTCAGTTCCCTTCAATCAGGCACATCAGCCACCACAAGGAGGTGATAGAACATCTATCCTGTGCAAAGACTGCCTTGCTCTCCTGAGATTACCCAGTGCACTCCTTCTTTATCCAAGCCCACTAGCCATACCCTGCCAACCCAGCGATCCGTACCCCCTTACCAAGCCCATCAGCTGTACCTTGTTTGTTGCCACCAGCCATCCACCATAATGTTTTCCCTGAAAATAATTAGTTTCCTGGCAGTTTGCCAGATCCTTGCTCCCACCTCTGCATATAACACTGACAAGGACTCAGGAAATCCCTGATCATAATAACCAACTCTCCTCTATACCAACATCACTCCAAATCCACCTGAACCCAGGTGCATGAAACCATCGGAACCGCACCACCTCATCCTAGCTTGGCAGTGGAGCCTGGGCTCCGGAGGCACCCAACAAACTCTAAAAAAGCATGGGCCATGGCTAACCTTAAGTGGCAAGCCATACGCTTAGCCTGGCGACTTCTGCTTCTTTCTGGGGATGTAAACCCAAACTATAACCAAAACTATTGGGGGCCTCACCCTGGCCTCCATCAATATTTGCAGCCTCCAGGGGAAATTGGACCAACTGCAAGTTTGGGTTACACAATACCAGCCTGATATTTTATAAGTGGTTGAAACATAGCTCAACCCAAGGCTTATGGATACGGCCATTCAACTCCCAGACTATGCTTTATTTAGACTCTAGTTGGTAAGCGAGGAGGTGGTTGTGTAATCTACCTAAAGGAGCACCTTTGAGGTCAAATACTGCCTCCCACCTCCAAAGGTAGCACGACCCAACTCCTAGCAGTGAAAGTTTTTCTAGAATCTAACGGCAAAGCCCTAACTGTGGTATCTGTTTATACAGTATACTGCCCAAGGACCAAACAAATGGCTTTAAAACAATCCATGGATTTCCTATCAGACCAATGACAAAACTCTGAATTACTTATGATGGGAGACTTTAACATCAACTGGGCTGCCCTGGACATTGGCCCCCTTAAACTAATCCAACCACTCAAATTACAGACCAATATCCATACTTTCTCCCCTCTCAAAAGCACTTGAACACATAGTCACTGATCAACTGGCAGACTACCTGGATAAGTACCAGTTGCTGTGTCCACAACAACATAGTTTTCGGAAACAACATAGTACCACTACCGCCCTAGTTGAATTTACTGGCTATATCCACAATGCCCTAGATCATGGACAGCTGATGGGGGCAACATACACTGACCTCTCCAAACCTTCAATACTGTAAATCATGAACTCCTGCTGAGCCAACTTACAACCACGGGGTCTCTCCAGAGTCCGTTGCCTGGTTTAGAAGCTACCTCTCCATGAGGGAACAAAAAGTTAAAATCCAAAATGTTCTCTCTGATAGCCAACCAGTTACAAAAGGAGTGCCACAAGGATCCATTCTCGGCCCTCTCCTCTTTGGCCTGTTCCTCAACACCCTCCCTCTGGCTGTAAAAGACATTTTATTATATGCAGATGATGCAGTGCTGTACTCAAACCATGCAAACCCCGTTGATGTGGAAAGGCAAATACAGGCAAACTTCTCGGAAGCTGAGAAATGGTTTGTCAGTTCAAAGCTGCTATTGAACTATAAAAAGATGAAACCATGCTCTTTGCCTCTACCCAAAACACACACAAGTCCTACCAACTATGTATACGCAACAATCTTAACTCTCCCATCGAAAAGATACAACATTTCAAATATCTCTGTATTACTCTAGACAGCACTCTGTCTTATAACCTGCACATTGATCTAGTCGCCAAAACAGACAATGCCGTACTGGGCCTGCTCTACAAAAACAAATTCTGCCTAACCAAAGACGCCATAAAAACTGCCATCAATAGCTCTGTTCTGTCGACCATAGATTATGGCCTGGTGATATGCGACACTGCAACCCCCACAGCACTCAAACCAATCAAAACCACCCTTAACAAGGCCTGTAGGCTTTTTCTAAATACAGACCTGAGGACTGACACAAGTGACCTTTACTCATACTCTGGCTGGCTTAACCTCAGTAATAAAATACAATATCAGGTCTGCCTGCTAGCTAAAAAATCCATCCTCGGACTAACCCCCCGCCCCAGCATACAATACAGAACCTACTAAGACTGCATGACTCCACCAGATTCACCAGGGGCGTTAACCCCAGCTCCCTAAAAATCTCCTACTGTCGCACCTCTCGAGAGCAATGGTCCTATGAATACCGGGCGCCTTCCTGGTTAAACACCCCAGGAGAAAATATCCTGAAAGAAGCCATGCTTGGCCTGTTTAAATCCAAACTTCGTGCACATCTTGCAACGGCTAGCCACTATGTACATGGGACTTAAACAACCTAGCCCCCCTTCAACCTGTGGGCCCCCAGTCCAATTCAAAGCACAGGTGGCACTTAGTTTCACTCAGCTACTTTACTAAAAAAAAAAAAAAAAAAAGCCTTGCCTGGCACTTGACAAAAGAGCTTCTCTAAAGCAGTTCTGGCTCTTCCTCACACCTTCTCTCTCCCTCTCCTCTCTTCTCTACTTCCCACTCTAACTATCTCTACCCCTTCCTTCCCCAAATACCCTACAGTTTTGTTGTAATGAATTGACAAGATGTGTACCTGTACTTTTTAAACTCTACGATCCTTATTTGATGTTATTCCTTTGTATAATTGTCTTTGACGTGGAACCTCTGTAAACGAGCCCCTGGCTCAAAGGTATTTCCGAATTAATAATAAAATAAATAAATAAATACATAAAGGGGGTGGTAAAAGTAGGCAGGAAGAATCTAACTGGCACCCCCAACAGGATGAAACATTCAAAGCAAGGACCCTAAGGCTCAAAGATCGCCAAAAATGGAATAGGTAGAACTGTAGAGGTAAGGAAGAATGGGAGTAAAAACATGGGGGGGAATAGAGGGAAGATATGAAGATAGGAGGGGCGGTAACAAAACTTAAAAGGCCACATGCATGAATGCCTGCAGCCTGGGAAACAAAATCCTGGACCCTGTGACCTTAATGGCAGAGGCAGACCAGCACACTGTAGCTGTAACCGAGCCAAGATACACGGGGAACCATGACTGGGATATAGCAATACCAGGTTACATTCTATTCAGGAAAGATAGGGAGGAAGGAAAAGGGAGGAGGAGGAGTGACTATCTACATAAGGGAAGGAATCAAAGCAACTGAAGTACACGGAATGCAGGAAGGGGTAGAGGCACTGGGGTCACCCTGGAGACTGGAAATAGCACCACCATTCACACTGGTGTGATCTAAAGACCTCCAGCGCAAGGGGAAGAGAGGGACAGTATACTAGTGGAAGCCATCCACAAGATGACAGTTAAAAAGGGGAAGTGCTGCTGATGGGAGACTACAACTTGCCGGATGTTGATTAGAGCACCCATGCTGCAGCCACAGCCAGGAGCAGAGACATCCTAGATGCCCTGCAGGGGCCGTGCCTCAGACAACTAGTGGCTGAGCCCACCCATGAGTGAGCAGTATTGGACCTGATACTTACCAATGGAGACAGAGTCACAGATGTAATGGTGGGCAGCCACATGGGGTCCAGTGATCACCGTACTATGTGGCTCAATGTAAGAACAGTAGAGGAGACAAACCACACAAAAGCAACGGTCCTGGATTTCAAACGGGCAGACTTTCCAAAAATGTGGTAATGCCTCAGGAAAGCCCCAGCAGGGGAGAGTAGAGGAACAGTAGGCAAATTTTAAGAGAGCCATAGCAGAGGCAACAAGCCTTTGTGTTACTTAGGAAACTTAGCAAAGCAAAAAGAAAGAAAAAAACGCTATGGTTCTCGAACGAAGTGTCTGGGAAGGTAAGAGATAAAAGGTTGGTTTTCAGGAGGTGTGAGGAAACACAGAGGGAGGAAGACAGGGAACTGTATCGTGAAAAATAGAGGGAGGTGGGGAAAACAGTCAGGAGCACAAAGGTGCAAATGGAGGAAAAAACAGCCCAGGGAAAAAAGTAAGGAGACGAGACCTTTTTCAAGTACATTAGTGAAAAAAAAAAAGACCATGGGTGGGATTGTGAGGTTAAAAAAGGAGAGAGGGGAGTGTGTGTGTGTGGGGGGGGGCTAGAAAAAAGCAACAATCCTGAACAAATATTTTTATTCAGTATTCACAGAAGAAGGGGAAGGAGAGGAACCACAATCAATCGACGGAAGCACAATCAGAAGGGCGGTGGACACCAGTCCATTTACGGAGGTGACAGTCTTAAAGGAACTTGAAAATCTGAAAGTGGACAAGGCTATGGGGCCGGACGGGATACATCCAAGAATATTAGAAGACCTTAGAAAGGTGCTGGCAGCACCACCAATAGCCCTATTGAACAAATCCTTAGTGACAGGTGTGGTTCCAGAGGACTGGAGGAGGGTGGAGGTAGTCCCTCTCCACAAAAGTGGGAGCAGGAAAGAGGCTGGCAATTACAGGCCAGTCAGTCTGACCTTGGTGGTGGGGAAATTAATGGAGTCACTGCTAAAGGGAAAGTGTTGTAGGTGGGTTACAAGGGTAAAGCATCAACACAAGGAGTAGGTGCAAAAGTCACACAAAAGGGTGAATTTATTTAGAACAGCAAAATAAAAAAAATAAAAAATAACTTTCAGGAAAAGGAAAAAAAAAAAATCAAACAAACATTACACAGTATGGACGTGGCATTAGTCCATCCTCCGTGTTACCCCAACCTATTCCCAGGTTGAACTGATCTTAATAGACTGAGAAAGGGATCCCTTTTATACAATAAAATCACATGATTTAAGAGGCTCCGCCTCCTAATCTAATAAATGCTTCTAAACTAAACAAAAATGTGTATAAAGCATAACATAGGAAAAGGCATCATCAAGTTTATATATTAGGAGCATTATATCTATAAAAGGAAGGCATCCTGGGTCATAACTGAAAATAGGCAGTACTGTCTAGAGTGCTTACCCAGTTACCAAAAGCAAATAAACAAAAAATCTATTTTTAAACACTTCCTCCTCAAGAAACACCCATCTACTGTGAGTGACAGTAGTTCCCAAATAAAGACAGGACAGCAAAGGGGCGTTGGTCCCTAAGAGAAGGCCTGCACTGCACAATTAGGTGAGTTACCAAACAGAAGTGTTATCTTGGCTTAGTTCCTGGAGCAAAAGACAGTCACAGAAAGAAAAACACAGCAAGTTTATTTAACTTGGCTTTTGTTGCGAGGTAGGGCTTTTTGTCATTTGTAAAAGAGAACGAAAAAGAAAAAACCCTCAGAAATAAAGCAAGCTGATTGGTCACGGGGGGGGGTGGGGCTTTCTCAAGAAAACAGCATAGTTTTACAAGAGAAACCCTCTGTGACATTATTCACCAGTTCAGGCTCTTTGCAAGACAGCTCTGCAAACCTGTGAGTGTGTTTTTGGCACCAACTAAACACTCATAGGCCAAACACTTCTTGAAAACAACCTGAAAGGCTACAATAACATCCAAATCACAGAGAAAAATATTTAGCAGCTAGCGACTACATTTTAGGGCATTTTACTAGCTTTGGGAATTTTTAAAAGGCTGACTTTGCGGGAGACAGCGTCTGTATGTGCTAGAGTACACAAAACAGAGCTGACAAACGCAGTTCAGCGCTTAAAAGGAGCAATGCAAGAGCACTAAATTACTCGCTTCTATTTTATTTAGTCCTGGTTTACCCTGAACAGAAAGGACACCCAGGAAAGGGCACTTATCTGGGAAACACTATTTTAACTCTACCATAAGACTGAGAGATAGGAGGGTGGACACCAACTCCTTCTCTCACTGTTAATACAGGAGCATGTTCTTTCTTTATTTTCAAACATCCCGAGGCAAGCATCTATGTTTTGAGACATCCCGACAACCTACATCAGTAGGCAACACAGGTCCTGGAATGGTCATAAAGGGGGAAATACCTGGGTGCTATTTCTAGCCACAAAAGCTGCACTTTTCAGTATAGCAGCCATAGGCGCCGAGTTGTATGGGCCCATGGGACATTGGCCCCAGCAATATTTTTTGAGCTGGGCTGAGCCCCAGCAATATTTTGCCACACACATGCTGCCTTTTTTATGGGATTTTTTCCCTGGTTTCTGTGCGCGTGTCCTCCTGTATGACCGCACGCAACCCCGCTGTTTAACTGGGCTGATGATTGGCTGCCCAGCTAGCATTATATTTAAAACTGGCACCTTTGCCTTTTTGCCTTTCCTTTGGTTTGTTGCCGTCCCCTGAAAATCACTGCAGTAAAGTGGCCCTTGCTGCACGTTGATTGGCTGGTGGGAGGGCTTGTTTGGGCACGATATGCATGCTTGCGTGTAGCGTGTGTGTGAGGACTTTGCGAAGTGGCGCGGTTGTGGTCGGTTTCTTGTGTGGCGCACTGGTGGGAGAGAGTGAGCGGCACGGCGGCAGCCTGAGCTGGAGGACAAGCATTGGTGCCGGTGGTGGATCATGCGTGCCTAGTCCAGCCAGAAGAGAGGAGCCTAAAAAAAGAACAACGAAGGTAAGACCAGGGGTGCACCGGGAACTGGCAGCCATCCAGGACACCACACCAGAAAGCACAGCAGCAGGCCAGTCGAATCGGAGTCGGGCCAGCGAGGAGGGACAAGAAAGGGAAGTCCTGGGGTCGGGTGGCCGGGGAGTGGAACCAGGTGCTAGCTGTGGACGTGGTCACCGGCATGGGCAGCAGACTTGCGCTGCAGAGGGGAGCAGAGTGTGTGGATGACCCGAGCATTTCCGGGTGGGGTTAGGGAGGTTGCGGCAGGCCTACAAGTGGCCGGGTGGGTTCCTTCAGTCTGGGCAGCTGGCAGCAGCACAGTCTAGAGCAGCAGGTCAACTCGAGGAGGAAGAGCAACAGAGGAGGAGACAGTGTCAGCCAGCAAAGGTAGTCATAGGCAATGTGGTGTATTTTTTCTCGAGCCTTTTAGAAGAGTCAGGAAAAATCTGGGTGCTCAAACCCTATGTGAAACATCAAGTTCCTTGTGTTGTAAAATGCATCTTACAAAGGTGTTGCATTTCAGACGTAGTTAAGTAAGGGGAAACGCTGCATTTACTCTATCTGCATTGTACATTCAGCCCATTGGATTAAATATGCAGCAGCAGACTGAAAAAAAATGATTTAGTATGTGTCACACGAAGGTGCTGCTATCAACGTTTTGACAGTGCCTCCAGATAGATCTGTTTTTCTCTAACTCCAGGGTGAGTTCCTTGTAATAAAGTCCAGTTATAAGTAATGCGTTTTATATGTTTTACAGCAATACATGTATTAATCTTAATTTGCTGTCTAATATATTTTGCTTTATTAAATTGAAATTTATTGATTGTGAATGGCACCCTGAGCTGAAGCTTGTTTCTAGGTGCAGCCTGAGGGGAGGGGGTTACAAGGGGGAAGTGATATAGCAGCGAACAACACAAGCTGCCAAAAGTGCAAGTTACATAAATGAATGCTGTACAGAAAGTATGTAACCGAAAAAGGATGAGGCCAGTATACCAGCGCACTACAGCCACAAAAGCAAGGTTGAAAGAAGTGAGACAGCATCAGTGGTCTAAGAGAGCAGAGGGAGTGTGTGTGTTGGTTGGAGAAAGGAAAGTTATTCTAGAGGGTTGGCAGGCAGACAAAATGCAGACTGGCCAGCAGAGGTTTCTGCAGTGAGTGATGTGACAGACGTTAGTATCTGAGGTTACTAAGGGAGTGAGATGAATGGTTGGAAGGAGAAAGGAGAGAGGAAAGGTAAGGGGAGAATAAGGTGGGCCAGAATGTACCCAGGATTGAGGAACAGTGAGTGAGTGAGAGGACAGGTTTGTAGGGCAGGAAGAGAAAGGCCAGAATGGAAGGAGCAGTGATGACTAGTGGAGGGGTGTTTATGGCAAATGGAAAGGGAACCCTTTGGAACATGGTAAAGACGCTCTTTTATCAGGGGATACATACTTCACATGTAAAATATAAGCCTGCAACCTTTAATTAGAATGTTGCAGTTGTTTTCTGCCCCTTGAGCAGCTTTCTGCACCTTTTCCAAGGTATCAGGCTCAAGGGGCAGAAAACAAACCGCAAAATTCTAATTAAAGGTTGCAGACTTATACTTTACATGTGAAGTATGTACCCCTGATGAAATAGACTTTACCATGTTTCAGATTGATATTGACAAAAAGTTTGGAAATCCACTTAAAGCTATAATCGAGCATTACAGACTTGTTCCCAGTGGGACACGTGCTGGTGAGATGAATCCCAGTTCAGTGATATTTCTGTTGGGCTGAAAACTGTATGTTACATTTTTTTTTGCTAAAGCATTTGTCAACATTATTCAGAGATTCTGAAGGGGGGGGGTTAAACTACGTGGGAAAAGAGTGGTGTGGTGATGAGATGGGGGCGCAAATGTGACATGAGAGGGGTCAAAAAGATCAGTTGGGGAGAGTGACCGTTATAGCATATTGAGAAAGTAAAAAAACAAAACAAAAAAGGCAGCTGCATTCCTCAGTAAACTGCACAGGGAAGTATGAAAAAGCAACAGCTGTCAGCCGAGTTATTTCTAGAGTTCTTACTTTTTCACTCTTGTTATGTGGGCTCGTGGCTACTAAAAAGCAGGTTTATTGTATATAATGGCTCTTGGATTTCTAGGCCACAAGTGTGCTACTGGAAATGTCTATTGGGCTGGTATGTTTTCCCAGTCAGTAGCCCTTTTTGGCTACTGGACGAAAAACGTAATTTTGACGCCTGGTCTTCTATGTGTTTATGGCCATGTCCAAAAAAATAATATATTAAGTATCTGTCCTTGAAACTTGTAGTACTTCATGTATACTTTCTTTGGATGTGGCTGGCCATGGGCACAGAGTCTCAGACTCTTTGTCTGTAACCTTCCCACCTGGTGATAATGGCATATATGGGTATGCAGTGAAACGCAGTACTGACACTCTCCCTCTCCCTCCCTCCCAACATCTGCTAAACGGATACGGCATCCCAGAAAGGGATGCACTGTGCTCAGAAATTGTATGTGACCTTGATGTGGGGGGGGTTGGGGATTCTCTCATGACAATTGCTTCCTCTATTAGCCTACAGATAACAAAACCTGGCATATCCTGCTGTTTTGGACTTTGTTCCTTGCAGGGGGCAGGATCTTAACCTCTGGGCCAGGCCTTGACCCCTGGGCCAGGGGGTGGGGCCTTGATGCCTGGGCCAGGGGGTAGAGCTTGATCCCTGACCCCAGGGCCAGGGGCGCAGCTTGACCCCCCAACCCCAGCGCCCCACCAAAAATTCTACAAACCTGGCTCCAATGATAGCAGCTACACAGCGCTGTCATCCTGCGCACATTCATGCAGGAATGCGAGATAGGACTAGCACATTACAAGAATGGCTTAACAGAGCGGCTCTGCTTCTAGTGCTCTAAAACAGTGCATTTAACAATTTTATTTTACTGGCATAACAGCCAGACAAGCAGGCAAACTGACAGATAGAAGGCAGGACTCCCCTGTGGTAAAGGGAGAGAGACAGAAAGGGAAACAAAAAGGGGGATTTGTAGGTGGCCAGACTAGGAAAGAAAAAGGAAAGAAAGGTGCTGTTGCACAACAGTCTTAAAGGAGGATATAAAGGAGACAGTAAAGAGTCTCTTCCCTCAAACTGGGGGGTGGAGGGTGGGGCACAGCACTACCACAGAAAGGATAGTAATACTTCTAGAATCTAGCACAACACAGGATCTGAGGCAGCATGGATTTATAACGGGACAATCTTTTAAACAAATCTGACACATTTCTTTGACTGGGTGACCAGGGAGGTAGATCAGGGAGGGGCAGTAGATGTGGCCTACCTAGATTTCTGCAAGGCTATCGACAATGTCCCGCATAGGAGGCTTGTAAACAAGTTGGGCAGCCTGGGAATGGGTCCCAGGGTTGTAAACTGGGTCAGAAATTGGCTGAGCAATAGGACACAGAGGGTGGTGGTAAACGGAGTTCATTCTGAAGAGAGAGGGGTGACCAGCAGGATACCACAGGGATTGGTGCTGGGGTCAGTCCTCTTTAATGTCTTCATAAACGACATTGCAGAAGGGCTGGAAGGGAAGTATGCCTCTTTGTAGATAACACTAAGATCTGCTGCAAGGTCAACACTCCGGGAGGAAGACGATGTAAAGAATGAGAAGGGACCTAAGCAAGCTTGAGGAGTAATCCAGAGTGTGGCAGCTAAGATTAAATGCAAAGAAGTACAAAATCATACATTTGGGGCACAGAAATCCAGGCGAGGAGTACATGATTTGGGGGGGGGGGGTACTGACGGCCACCAAACAAGAAAGGGACCCAGGGGTAATCATATATGATGAACTGAAGATGACCAAACAATATGAGAAGGCAGTGGGGAGAGCCAGTGGGATAATAGAGTACATAGATTTTTTTTTCTGGTTTGTACAAGTGTCCAGGACCACTTTGAAAATGAGCTTGCTCAATGGTGTATTCGCCTGGTTAAATAAAGTGACTGATTGATTGATTGATTGATAGGGAGAGAGATCACCAATAGAAAAAAGGAAGTGGTGATGCCACTGTGCAAATCACTGGTGAGACCTCATCTGGAGCACTTTGTCCTGTTCTGGAGGCCACACCTCTGGAAGGACATAGACAGAGTAGAGGCAGTTCAGAGAAGGGCAACTAAAAGGGTCCATGGAATGTAGCAGAGGTCATATGAGGAGAGACGAGCATACCTCAATATGTATTCCCTGAAACTAAGGAGAGAGAGGGGGGATATGATAGAGACTTTCAAGTACCTCAGGTGTATCAACAAGGTACAGGAGGGTAGCATCTTTCAGAAAAAAAGATGTGCAAGAACAAGGGTGCATGATATGAGGTTAGAGGGGGTAGACTCAGGGGCAATGTGAGGAAGTATTTTTTCACAGAATGAGTAGTGGATACATGGAACAGCTTCCGTGTGGAGGTGGTGGGGGCTAAAATGGTGGGGGAATTCAAGAATGCAGGGGACAGACACAGGGATACCCAAGCAATCAGGAAGAGAGGGTAAGCCACAGGTCAGTTGGGGTCTGTGTTATTGCAGTAGGTAGGGAAAAAGGGCAGACTAGGTGGGCCAAGCAGTCCTTATCTGCCATCAAATTCTAAGTTTGTAAAACCTGTCCAACCCTCAAAGGTTCTGGGCACAAGTCAACTCCCTACTGAAAAGTCGCTCCAAATCCACCATATATGACACAGTAGTGGATGGGCAGTTGGTCAGTGACTCCTTGGCTACAGCAAATGCTTTCAATTACTTTTTCACGGACATGGAGACATTCAAACCTCCCTCTGTGGGTCATATCTGTCCCCACCCCCATCCTTCCTGATCCAGCAATACCTTCCTCGGAGTTCCACCTTTGGTTGGTTACTTGGAAGGAGTTACTAGCTCTGTTAAAATGGTTGAAAGCGGAAGGATCTGCAGGTTTTGATAAACCTGAACGTAAACTGTTGAAAACTGCTGCCCCTGCTATTGCGTCCCCAGTTGCCAGGTTCATCAATAAATCCCTGCGTGAAGGACATATCCCAGAATGCTGGAAGACTACCATAGCTGTGCCAGTGCATAAAGGTGGTTCAGTAGAACCTGTTGAGCACTACCAGCCTACCTCTCTCCTCAGCTCCTTTGCTGAAATACAGGAACGTCTAGTCTATAACAAGGTCCTCAACTTCCTAGAGCAGGGGCACCGGCTGACTGACAGGCAACATGGCTTCATGTGGCATCATGGAACTGACACTGCCCTTGTCAAACTGACAGAAATCCTGGGTGCCATGGATAAATGGTTGCTTACCGGTGCAGTCTTCACTGACCTTACTAAAGCTTTTGATCTGGTTAATCATAGCCTTCTTCTATCAAAACTAAAGAATCTTGGTCTTGACACACTCTCCTATAGTTGGTTCTCCCACTACCTCACTGATAGATCCCAGCTGGTCAGGTGGTAAGACTATCCCTTCAAAAATGAAACAATCCTGGATGGTGTCCCACGGGGTTCTATTTTAGGCCCCTGCCATTTTCGTTATTTACGAATGATATGGTGAGGAACCGTGGGGGAGGAGAGCATTCTGCAGTATGCAGCGAATCTCTGCTTTATAGGAGGTTTAGGGACCCCAGTTGCCTTAATGCCCAGATTGAGGCTGACCTCCATCAACTAGAAAATTGGTTTAAGGCCAATAAGCTGGTCCTTAAAGCTAAAAGAAACAAGGCAATATTGTTTGGCCATAGGAACTTGGGCCTGTCTAGCCAGCACCTGCTTGCTCTCACTTCCTCTGCTGGAGTACCCATAGAAGTAGTTGAGTCCACCAAATACCTTGGGTTCCACTTTGACCAGGAACTTTCCTACAGAACCCACATTGATCATGTAACACTTACCTCCACAAAAAAATTAGTCTGCTGTACCAACTTGGCAATCTCATTACAAAAGAATCCAGGCTTGTAATTGGTACTGGCACTCTACTCCCCCTCCTGCAATACAGCACCCCTGTTTTACAGTCCCTTAGGTGCTCTGAGCTTAAAGTGATTTTCTGAGGTTTGCCATAAAAATGGGAGTAGTAACTTGTAGGAGTTGTGAGTCAATCTCCTACCATTCATACTGCTAAAAAGTGCTGTTTTCCAATAAAAAAAATGCTTTTATTTCTGTGCTCTGCTTTATTTACATAACCCGCCCCTTTTTTTCCTCAGTGCTACAACCCCTGTGACATCATGCAAGGGAAACAAAGCTTTTAAAGAGCAAATGCTTAGTAAGGGTGTATATCATAAAGAATGAAGGTTTGGGGCTTTTAGATGCCTCTGCAGTCATTCAGTTTGCTTTTGTTTCTTTGCTTACATTTTCATAATTTTATTAGTATTTTGCCAACTACTAATGATAAAATACTTCAATGGAATTCTTGTATTATGATGTCAGGAACTCTTTACTGGCAAAGCTGCCAGTGTATTTCAATGGGAAACTGCAAATCTGTTTCCAGATTTCTATGGAGAAATAACACTTCCTGCCACAAAAATATTATATATTTAATAAAAAATATGTGATTTTTTGATAACGTGATCTTTTGTTATAATTTAGCAGGTGATATTTTCTTCATGAACAGATTTTACTTGGAAAGAAGAAAAGAGAAACTAGTGGTTTTAGAAACAAAATACAGACAGAGCACAATACTGCAAACACATAAAAGGCAAAGTTTGTTGATGAAATAAGAAAAAAATACTCACCGTAATAATATTACTTCTTCCAGGGGATTCTTCAACATTACTGACAGGTGCAGTATGATAGCTGGGTTCAGCTGCCCCGGAGAGGAGGAGACAATGCAAATGAGGGAGGCACTGGCCAATCAGAACACAGTTAGAGTAGAGTGCTGCCTGCGGTCAGCCTGAGGACCTCAGAACTAATTTTGGAGCTGAAAAAGGGCAAGACTGTGCCCAACAGGGCAAAACACTATCATTAATAAATATCCCATCCAATCACAATTGTGAAAAAGACTTTGAATCTATCGAAAAAATATCTGACAGCAAATTTGGTTAAACCCCAAGGCAGAGCCTTCTGAAAAGGTTTCTAGGGGAGGATGGGCGGGAGTGTCAATAATATTGAAGATCCCCTGGAAGAAGTAATATTATTACAGTGTATAATTTTTCTTCTCATGCCAGGAATTCTTCAACATGTATTGACAGTTGCAGACTTTGAAGCAGTGTAGTTGGGAGGAGGGCATAGAAACCTATTTGAGAAGAGGCTCTGAAGTACCGTCCTGCCAAATTTAGCATCCTATTGGACTACACATCTAAGCAAAAATGCTTAGCGAATGTAAGAACCAAATTTAAATTAAATGCTCTGCACACATCTAGTAAATATATATCCGTGGACGCCGCCAAAGAGGCAGCTGTTCTCAAGGACATAGGCACTAAGCCCGAGAGAGGCTGATCGTCAGCCTTGCTGTAACAGAACTGAAATACAGGGAAAACAGTCCTGTGGAAAGAATACTCTTGATCACCGGTTTCTCTTTCTCTGCGAAAACGCAGGAGAGGAAGAAAAGATGATGACAGTATCTGAACTGTTAGGACTGCTCTAAAGAGACTGGTGGAACTATTTTATGTCCAGTCCGAGCAGCTTGAGCTCACTCAGACAGGACTTGATAGAGAACCATATAGGCAGAGAAAATAACTGTTTAAGGAGGAAATAACAGACCATTTTGGGAAGGAATTTCCTATCCGTCCAGAAGATTAAATTGTCCTTATGGGGACTGAGAGGATAAGGCCTGTATGAAGGAATTGAAACTCTGACAACCGTCTGACATAGAGATGACCAGAGAAGGGATGAAACATAGACTTTGACGGCAGATAAGGACCACTTGGCCAACCCAGTCTGCCCATTTCCCTACCTATTGTATAAGCTGCAGATTCTAGTTAACCAACAGCCTACTTCCTGCAACCCCTCCCATTATAATTGCCTTATGTCTGTCCCATGCATGTTTGAATTCCCCCACTGTTTTAGACCCCACAACCTCTCTAGGAAGGCGGTTCCATGTGTCCACCACTCTCTCCATGAAAAAGAATTTCCTCACATTACCCCTGAGCTGTCCCCCCTCTAACTTTAAATTGTGCCCCCTTGTTCATACACATCTCTTTTTCTGAAAGATGCTACACTCCTGGACTTTGTTGATTCCCTTGAGGTACTTAAAAGTTTCTATCATGTCCCCCCATCCCTCCTTTCATCAAGGATATACATATTAAACTCTCTCAGTCTCTCTTCATATGGTTTCTGATGTAGACCCTGCACCATTTTAGTTGCCCTCCTCTGGACTGCTTCCATCCTGTCTATATCCTTGCACAGATGAGGTCTCCAAAACTGCACGCAGTACTCCAGATGGGGTCTCGCCAACTGTCTGTATAGAGGGATAACCACTTCCCTTTTTCTACTTGTGATGCCCCTCCCTATGCATCCCAGCATCCCCCTGGCTCTCCTTACTGACTTCTCACATTGCTTACCCACCTTTAAGTCATCTGATATGACTACACCCAGATCCCTTTCCATTATTGTTGTTGTTAGTACCTCCCCTGCTATTGTGTACTCTTCTCCTGGATTTTTATTTCTCAGGTGCATTACTTTGCACTTCTTTGCACTGAATCCAAGTTGCCATATGTCTGACCATTCCTCCAATCTTGCCAAGTCCCTTCTCATCCTTTCAACCCCTTGTGTATCAACTCTGTTACAGATCTTTGTGTCATCTGCAAAGAGGCATACCTTTCCTTCCAGACCCTCTGCAATGTCACCTATAAAGACGTTAAAGAGGACTGGACCCAGTACTGAGCCCTGAGGTACTCCACTAGTAACCCCCCTTTCTTCAGAATGTGCTCCATTCACTATTACCTTCTGTGTCCTGTTGTGCAGCCAGTTTGCTACCCAGGCTACCACCCTGGGACCCACTCCCAGGCTGGCTAACTTGATTATTAATCTTTTGTGCAGGACTGGGTCAAATGCCTTGCTAAAGTCTAGGTAGGCCATATCCACAGCCCCTCCCTGGTCTATTACTTTGGTCACCCAGTCAAAGAAATTGATTAGATTCTTCAGACATGACCTTCCTGCTGTGAATCCATGTCTTAGATGTTACTTACTGTAGAACTAATATATACCGCTGTCAATTAATAATCACTATAACCGCGCTGTACCTTTAATGCACGACATTAAGTTGACAGCGGTACTTCTCTGATGTACTTTTGTTTCGGCTGTCGTATGGTTTACTGTATTTTTGTTGATTTTATGCGATTAAAGACACCAAACAATTTAGTACTGCATGTGAAAATTAGATTTATTTGTGAATTAGTGGCTTATATATGATGAGGTCTTGCTAAACCCCATATGATTTAAAAACAGTGATGACCATTGGCGAGAGAATGTTAGGTTGCCTCCATTTTCTGCTAGCATTTCGCGGTGAGAGTTTTTTACAATCCCAGTGGCAACTGCAGTTAGCACTCTGCCATTCACCACTGGCCCTTCTGCCGTCAAGAGATTTGACAACTGCTTTAAGCTCATTCTCTACATCTGCCATTAGCAGTGGTGGTCTGCCTCGTTTTTTTATTGGCAGCGACTTCTGCATGGACTGGGGGTCAGAAGTACCCTTCAGTTTAGCGAGATAGTCACGTTTAAATGTTCTAACAGTACTCTCATTAATCTTGTTTTTATATTTAGACTTGTAAAAGCGTACTGCGTGCATCACCCCATGCTCACATGAGTACTGTCCGATCTCAAAATCAGACTTCTGGCTCATATACTTTGTACTGCACCTTTTCCTTTTTTGCAGGAGGGGAGGCAGCAACAGATGACAGCTCATCAGTGACAGCTTCAGCCATTTATCGAGAAATACCGGCTGTCACACTAAGGACATCTGCATCAATGTCCGCTGTCTGCAGAGCCGTAAAATCCCTCTTAACTGCCTTTCATGGTGGAGTGTTGAGCCAACGTACAAGCGACATCGTTGCAAGAGAAACTGGTTGAGGTATGGCCATTCTTATTTAACCAAAAGTGTGGCCAGTGATAGAGCGTGATGTAAGTTTTACGCGATGACACTGAATCACCGATCCGCGATATAAACTTTACGTGGATATTTATAGTTCTACAGTACTTTAGGTTAACATCGCCAAGGTTCAAAGGGACTCCCCAAACTTGGCTATGCATAGGTTTGAGTTTCACTGGAAAAAACCCCGGTACCTTACAGGGGCTGGAAATCAGGCGGCCCCTTGCAGAAACTACTGACAATGGACAAAGAAGTGACAAATTTCTCTTCACCGATGGAAAAAAGGGAAGAGAAAATGCCAGGAGTACTCCCAAGAATGAGGCCTAAAGACCTACTATAATTACAAAAGAAAACCATATGTTTATACAGGAAACAAGACACTAGGGCCAATACTAGTTCTGTTTACCAGACAGAACTGTCTAGATATGAACTAAATAATCCAGCAAGGAGAGGAAAAAGGATTGAAAAATAATCCAAGCTGTTGACGCTATACCTGGGAAAAGAACAGCTTCCACTAAGAAGCGAAGGTTTTCCTAGTGCTAAATTTCTTGATTGTTCATAGAGTTTGCAGGCCCTGTTAGGATACAGGGACTCTGGGATTCTAGCCTCTAACGAACCAGAATCTGAGGAGGAGAGACTGGAAGTTGAAAAAAAACACTGGTCCTGTCTAAGAGAGGCAGGAGCTAGAAGAAACGATAGTAACCTGAAAGGTTGTGTGACTGAAGAATAAGAAGATAAAACACCAGGACTGTTTCGCCCCATACAGGGTCACCAAGAACATGGTGACTGGATGATATCTTAGCTAGAAAAGTACTCGCAATCAGGGAGAAAAAAAGAAAGAAAAAATATATGGAGAATAGAGAAAACTTCCCTGACCAGTTTAAAAATGAAAAATTCTATTGGAAGGACCCTAGAGCTGGGGCCTGCAATAGGAAGTGGAAAAGTAGAGGTTCAGACTGGAGGTGAAAATTCAGATACGGACCTGCCCTAACCTCCTGAACAAAGTGGCTAGGATTCGTGTTTTGAGGGTCCACTTATGGTGGCCCTGACTAATACATCTTAGAGAGACTGTCAAAAGTGTTGTCCTTGCCCAAGAGATGGATGACAGACTAAGGCACATCCAAGGAAGCAGGCTAGAGATAAAACTCTTAGCTACTGAGGAGAGTCAGGAGGCCTTGCCTTACAATTCACTGGTGTAATACCAGGCAGGTGTATCATCTGTTCTCATCTGAACTAACCAACCTCTTAGGCCAAAAAAGTAAAGGCCTGAAGGAGGAAATCTGAGATTCCAGATACTGATAAGGAGAAAGGAATCTCACAGCATCCAGGCTCCCCTGAGGGAACCCCCAAAGGGAGATTCCCCAACCTTGAAAGAAAACCTCTGTAACCAAAGTTTTGAAGGGGAAGAGGTCTGAGATTCAACGATTCCTACCACTGGTCCAGAGCTTGTAGAAAGGTTCAAGCTTTACAAAGGAATCACTTATTCAGCATATGTCCTAGAGGTCTGACCCCCTGGGACTCCAGTGACCAACTTATGAACTATATACAGGTGAAGGAGCCTTTTCCTGCCAAGAGGTGAGCACTGACCCCTAAGACTTGCCAAATTTTGGCCCGGCTAGGGGACTTTTCCTAGCAGATGAAAAACCCAAGACTGAAGGAAAAAAACATGTCAGACTTAGGCTTGAGATACAGACTACAGTAGAGTTGGCAAAGAGTAGCCAAGCCTCTGCAGAGGGCAACCAGAGATTCCCTGTCTTCTGGAGTAAACCACCTACCTAACCAGACAGCTGGTGATACAACCTGTTTTTTTACCCAGTATCTGTGAACACTTTGGAGGCAATCTAAATGGCATGGACATCAGCAGGAAGAAACCTGAGAACAGTCCATGGCTAAGGAACTGAGAACATAGATTGTACCAAGGGAGACTAGAAAGCCCCCCTGCAAATGTAAATGAAAAACCTGAGTCAAGGAAATCATCCTGAACCTAGGATTTAGTAGCTCAGAATGATTTGTGGTTCCTAATTTTCTTTTAAGATTCAGATAATAGCAGAGAAAAAAAGGGTCAGACTCCCCAAGGAGAAAGGAGATCCTCTTCCGACTTTGACTGTCACAAGGTTCTAGTGCTCTAACTCCCACTGCTGTTCTTCTGCTGGAGAGGGAGAGAAACTGCAGCGTTTGAAGGAATTTTTTTTTTATTATAAACTTATATAAATAAATATATGTACTTCTATACATTCCCTTTTTTTTTTTTACACCAATCATAGGAAGGGGTAAAAATGATCCAAGAAGAAAGGTAACTGGAGAGAAGAGATTACCAGGAGTGGATCTGAACATTCCTACCGCAGTCCCTGGAAAAACCTGACATTTGGGAGAATTCCAAATGTGTTGGTATAGGGGAAAACAAGGTTAAAGGAAAAATTAACCTTACTCGAAGCTCCCTTACTCAAACTTCTGGGAAAAGGAAAGCTTTTCTTTTAACTGGGTTACTCAGAGGGTTAAACTCGTACCTTTGTGCATGTCAGCTTCAGTTTGAACTCCAAACCGGGAGATGTTTCCATGAGGACAAACCAAAGTTTGCACCGAGGAATAAACAAAATGGCTGGAACTTCTCAGACAGGCAGTAGCCTGCCGGAAGAAACCTGCGCCAAGACACTAGAAGCTGTATCGTTATGACTTAAGCTTATAAGAGCATTATCCTTCTATCTGCCACTTGGCTATTTCAAAAAACCTACCTGTGTATAGTGCCCCAAAGATGTAGCACTAAAGCACGGAGAGAATACATCAAAACTGTTATTAAATATAAAGATAAACAAACACAACAGTTTTTTTTTTTTTTTTACTCATGATGCCTAATTGTCTAGAGTCTGTCTCTGGAGTGAGAGCAAACAGTGGCACAAGGGCTGAGTAGCAGGCCGCTGCTTGCTTCAACTCTCTTTTATCTGGAAGTGTACAGAGAAAACAGCAAAACACTTACCAAGCTGGTATTTCCTCTGAATGCTTCTGTCCACCCCAAAATAATAGGAGGGGTTTCCAGAACCTACCTGTAGGTCCCTTCAGAGGGTTGTCACTTTCTTTGGAGGAGTGCAACCCATCAGATCTACGAAGTCATTGTCCTCCATTTCTTGATAGGTGTCATCCTGGAGGAGAATCCAGGGAGTCCACCCGTTGAGTATAGATATGTGAGACAGAAAGAGACTTCAGCGTTACCAGTATCTGAATCAGCCCCAGGGTGACCAACTGTAGTTAGTGGGTACCGAGAGGAGTTCGATATAGAAATCCTCTCTGAATTTTATTAATAATAATAATAACCATAACAATAATATCCTTGGGCGTAAGGATTAACATGGAGAGAATTACTCGGACCCAAGGGGACCAAGAACATGCTCAGAAATGTAAAGTCTGGAATAAATGCCAAGCTCTCAAAAATACTGTTGCAGAGAGTATAACGTTGTCAACCACTGATGTCTCTCCAAGTCCTTCAGGAGGGAGGGTCAGAGGAAATAATCTCCTTCTAGAGCTTTTATGCAGGGGTAGAAGACACCCTGCTAATTTCATATTACAGGCTTGGACATAATAAATACTACTGCAGAACCAGACTTATTGTAATGAAAAGTCCCAAAGGGACTTATTACTTTTGTGTTAACTTGAGGTACCCTCCTCAGCGCTTTTAGAGGAGGGGGAGATAGACTGAGAGACCATGATAAGGAAATTAGGCCAAACTAACCAAATCAAAATTGCCTTACAAGATTTTTTTTTTTTTTTCACGAAAGTGGAAAAGAACAGAAACCACCTCCATACCTCTTGTCAACAAAGCCCACGGCACAGTAAAATCAAGGGTCTCTCCCCAGAAATTGAGGGGATTACCCTTTAATATCAAAGTTTAAACAGAAGCAGAGAAAAAAGGGTTCCAGAAATTTGCGTGGATGCACAATGGAAATTAGCGCACGAGTACGAAAAATAAATCAATGTTTTTTAGCGCAAAGGTGATAAAACACACTGAATAAAACACAAACTGTAATTTCAAATAAAAACGACGCAATAAATCACACATGTGGTAGCTTTTTACCTCAGAAAAAACACTGATGCGAACAAATGCGAAAAACGACTGCAACTGCGTGGAACCCAGCGCAGTTGTAAAAATATATAAAATTAAGAAAATTTACAAAATACCTTGAATGCAGCACTCAAAATGAAACAAAATGGCACAGCAAGATCTCTGAAGAGGAGAACTCCAGGGCAGTGTTGCCAGTTCAGCGGAGAAAAAGTTTGGAGGTCCCTCAGGCTGACTGCAGGCAGCACTCTAACTGTGTTCTGATTGGCCAATGCCTCCCTCATTTGCATTGTCTCCACCTCTCCGGGGCAGTTGAACCCAGCTAGCATACCGCACCTGCCAATACATGTTGAAGAATTCCTGGGGTGAGAAGTATCAATTTCTTTTGAAAAGGACAGAAGAATATATTTAGTTTCTCATTGAAATACATTGGCCTTTTTTTTTTCCGAACTCTGTTTTTCCCTTCCCTTACCTGGCCCCACAAAACTCTCTCTGGCGACCGCCCATCACCAGAGCCCACTTCCTTCACGAGGTATCAACTGGTCTCCTCTCCCCTCGACACTGGGCATCCCCTGGCTCTACCCTCCGGAGAAGGGCCGCCCCTGCCCAGGGCGCTCTTTCTTATAGGATTGAGACTGGGTCTTGAGGAGTTGGCCCTAGGATACAGCTATGCCCAACTTCTAGGATAGGAGTGCGATCTGGGGTGGGAGGTGCCTTTGCCTATCAGTGGGAGGAGGGAGGTATTTTCCTTTTGAATGTAGGTCCCCCTGTGGAGCCCGGCTGTCACGGCAACGTGCTGCTGTGGCTCCACCCTCAGGCATATGCCACAACACTGCTCTGGGCTCCCTCCGGCTACCGCCAGAGAGCGTACTTCACATGGTCGTATCCCCAACCCTCCCCAGGGAAGAGAGAGCAGTCCTGCAGATGCTCAATCTCTTCCCTCCCTGCCGACCCCCGGCTCCCCAGGCTCGTTCCTGAACCTGGGTCACCAGCGTGGCGCAAGGTGTGGCATCCAGCTCCTCAACCCTCAACGCCACTGGGCCGGCCATACATTGGGCTTTTAAGTAGCCGGCAGTTTCTGACATCACAATATCAGAATTCTACTGAATTCTTTTTTTACTAGCAGTGTGAGAAGCAAAAGTAAAAATCCACTTGTTTCACTGCACTAACAAATATTTTATTATACAAGTAAAAAGTAATTACTAACACATCAAAATACAATAAATAAAATAGTTCTGTTTATTAGAAGTAAACACCTTCTCTTTAAGCATGGTTTTGAAATACAGACCTCTGTTGATCTGTCTTGGTACTGCAGACATCTACACTACCGAAACAGGAGAATGCTATATTCTGTACCCACAATGCCTTGTTATGTAAATGAGTATACATAATGCACTGTTTTGAAAAACATATGAGAGCTTTTATTGTTGAATCCACTACAGAAATATGAGACTGCACCTCACAATAAGAAAACTGGAAAACATCTTCTTATTGTGCCCACAATGCCCTGCTATGCCATCTGCATGTTAGCTGCAGTCACCGCCACCAAAATAAGGGACTGCACCTCTGAGTAATGAACATTTAAGTCAACTTTATAATTTACCCAGAATTCCTTGCGCTGTATGTAAAACATTGACAGATCCCTCGCAGTATCTCATGGGGGGGGTCCGCACATAGAAAACTGGAGGGCGGGCAGAAACAACGTGCTGATAAAACATTAAAAAAAATGACTGACAGATTTTTTTACAAAAACAAATTGCAGCTACAACATCTGAAGCATGGGTGGTAATGGCATACTATGAGAAAAAGGCACCTGCAAAATCACAGAAAATCACTTTAATAAGCTCATAGTCTTACACAATAAAACTGGGTGCTACTCCACAGGTGCTCCACCCACAGAGCACTACTGCAATGTACTGCGCTCACTGAACTGGCCATCACCTGAGGGTCGGCTTGAGTATCCTCGTCTCCGTCTGGCCTTTAAACTTAAGAATCCCTCCCCTACCCCTAGACTGAGTGACACACTAAAACTCAAGACCTTAAGAAGGGTCCTGCAGTCTACCAGCAACCTTCTACTAGAAATACCTAAAATTAAAACCTGTGTGGGAAAAAGGTCCTTTGTCTCCTCAGTTCCATCCATCTTGAACTCCCTGCCTTCTGCCCTCCAAGACTGCCCAATCCTTGGAGTTTTTAAAAAAGGGCTTAAAGTCGTACTTCTTGAACGGAGTCTCCATACCTGCAATAAGTGACTTCCCGTGCGGTAAAACTGATGATGTTTCATCATTCAGGGATCTTTTTGGACCTTGTCGTTGCACTACGGTTAAACGTTTTCACGCCCTACATTTTTGTAGTCCAAGATTGTTATTAACTCTGTCATATGTTGAACAGCATGTTTGGTCAATTGTATAGTCTCACACCTAATGTATTGTATCACTGTCATATATGACTTGTCCTGATATTGTATCTGACTATTTAATGTTCTGCCTGTTTGCAAATTTTAATTAATTCAAGGTTACCCCTGAAAAAAGTACTGCTATCTCTCAGTGAATCTACCCAGTTAACAAAATTAATAAATAAATACCATTTATCTGATTGATTCTGCCATCCTTACCATCTAACATTTTGTACAGTGCACCACCAGTGGTGCATTCCCAGAAACTCCCATGGCTGACATCAGAGCCGGGGATCAGCCACGTGACAGATTATGTAAAATATTAATAACAGGAATTGTTAATAACTCCGGTTTATCCTTTCCCAATCGCACTGCCATTTTATTTATTTAAACTTTGGTAACCAGGAAAGGCACACTGAGCCACGGCTCGTTTACAAGTGCGACCAAGGGGAGGGGAAAACAGTAGGCAACAAGATACATAGTGAAATTTACATAATAATCAAACATATAATACTTATAGTTACAGTCAGAGTACAAAAATGTGGAGTGCAGTTCATAAATACAAAAGTACAAAATACAAAGAGATTATACATAATAGTGAAAATCTAAACTACAGCCAGAGTACAAAATTCACGATGTACTGTATATTGACACTAAGCATAGACTGTGCAGTTCACAAAGTCTTGGTTAAATATTATAATTTGGGCATTAGTTGGGTTATTACTGTTTCACTGCATTGCAAGATGTCCGAAGGGATCAGTTAGAGGCTGCAGAATTCTCATGCCAGCAACATTCCATGACATTCCATGCTGATTTCCCAGCATTTGAGCTGTGGTAGTGTCCCTAGAAGGGGTGTATGTTACCCATAAGTGAAAATTTCCCAGCGTGTAATGTTGGAGCTAATGAAAAAAAGAGATTATGATATGTCTGATATATAGAGAATAATGGATGGGGAAGGGTTTGATATGAGAATTTAATGCACACCCGAGTTGTGGGATGCTATATAAACTCAGAGGGCGAAGCCCGAGGGGTTTATCAAACATCCCACAACGAGGGTGTGCATTAAATTCTCATATGAAACACCCTCCCCATCTTTTATTTTTTTATAATAACTGGTCAGCAATTTCTCTCAATGTACTGACCAGGTTGATATTTTCCATAACAACCAGCTGGTTGTTATGACATTTATAACCATGCCAGTCAAACTATGCTGCTGCCTCATTGGCCAACATTCTGTATGTGGTAGGGGCCAAACAGTCTCACAAACTGCTGGAGAAAATTGCTGGTCTGTTATTATAAAAATAAAAAGATGGGAGGGTTTTCATGCAAAAATTTAATACACCCTCATTGTGGGATGTGATAAACCCTCGGGCTTAGCCTCGGGTTTATGTAGCATCCCACAACTCGGTGTGCATTAAATATCATATCAAACCCTTCCCCATCCATTATTCTCTATATAATAACAGGCCAGCAATTTTTCTCCAGCAGTTTGTGAGACTGTTTGGCCCCGCCCACATACAGAATGTTGGCCAATGAGGCAGCAGCATAGTTTGACTGGCATGGCTCATAAATGTCATAACAACCAGCTGGTTGTTATGGAAAATATCAGCCTGGTCAGTACATTGAGAGAAATTGCTGACCAGTTATTATAACTGTTTTCTTGTGGCATCATTCTCTGCATGGCCCCAAAGCTGTCTTTGTAAAGTAACTATGGTAATCATTTCGGAATTAAGAGTGCCATTTGCTGATTTTCAAATCCCTCCTGATGTGTTGCTTGGCACCACTCGCATGCTGCACACAGCAAAAAGGAGGTCCAGTTACTGTTATGTATAATTATTTATTAATATAATACTGACTGATCGGGTGCAAGAGGAGATTTCAGTAAACCGGTGTGTGCGTGCTTGAATTTGAGGCCGAGTAAAAGTAATGTACTGCTAATTTGTAAACTCTTCTTACTGCTTCGACATGCTGCTGCTGCTCACAGTTGTTCTACTTAGTCATGCCTGACAGATCTGTCAGTCTGTATGACCCCACTTTCTGTACGGTACATGGCTCACTTGCAAAAAAATAAAGCAGCTCAGCACTAGGATTCTGAAAAGCTAAGCTGACTCTTCATCAGCAACATTTTTTACCCATGTAAAAGGAAAGCAAGTGTGATCATGACCGTCCCTCACGCCATATATATATATTTTTTTTCTGAAAGACTACCACGTCAAACCACAAAATGGTATAAGGGAAGGTCACACCTGCCTTTCTTTTTCTCGGGCATAGGGAACGAACAACTATGGTAGTTTTGGGGTTTTCGAATGACGTGAATTCAATGCACAATTTGTCAGCCGTCCTGTACCTTGCTCACAGTCACCACACTGTGGGGGTCATAATTTGATCTGCTGCTGATAAAATTGTGTGGTTTAATCAGGGGTATTTTGTTGTACAAATTAAAAAAAAAAAGTTACTTTCCAAAATGGAATTTGTCATCTTTGAAAAACAGAAAATCATTAGCCCTACCACTGTATACTGGCTGGCACTTCAACTGTCTGTAGATTTAAATAAAATATTTTTGTCCCTTTTTGAAATTGTTATTGGAGTGACATTACTTTAGCCAAGTAGCTAGAGTGCTGATTTTCTTGGATTGGGAGTAATTACTTTTCAACCCAGGCACCAGCCTGACTACTGTAGAGGTGTTTTGTTTTTACTTGATCAACTGCTATGTAACATTATTTATAGCAGTCACTTCCTACACATACATCTTCACTAGAAAGTGGTAGTACAGCTGCATTACCCAACGTTACCTGAAAAATGCTACACATATTTTTCCTGCTTACTGCTCAAAATAACTTCCGTAGCACTGCAATTGTTATACACTTTTTTGTTGTTGTTAATAAACCTCCCAACCCCCGGTTACAGCACACATATCATGGTATGAACTGGCCAGGAAACAACTGAGATAGGCTGTGCGGTCTATCAGTTGAGTCAAATACATGAAAAAAGGGAGGTGACATAGCTGACCTAAACAACAACCAATATGCTCACAATGTGACCTTGTTCGCATCTGATGACTTCCCAGTGCCACAGTTCAGACACCTGCAGGAAAGGCTAGCAACAGGGGCAAACATGAAGTACGAAGCTGCATTATCAACTGGCCTGTGCTGGCACTACATATGTTGCCCACATCAGATGTAGGTTTAGAAGTGCATCTGTGATTGGTGGCTATCACTATGGCAGGTCACACACACACACACACACACACACACACACACACATTCCTGTCTGTGCTTTGCCATGCAGTGACAGTGCACTCTGTTCAAACATGTATAAAGACTTAAAAGAAAATGTGCACATGTAATCGGAGCCCATGTCACTGTGAGGAGGGGTCAGATTACCATTTTCACACAGGGATTTTTTTTTTCCTTACAGTCTAGTAATTAATTTAGTTTTTATCTGGTTGATCCTGCCATCCCTCCTGCCGGCATTCTGATTCCAAGCACACCAACAACTTCCCACGGCTGTCCCAAGAATGGCATATGAGCCGGAGAGCACCCGCAGGAGTGTGCACAGAATTCTTGTACAGACTGACCATTGATAGCTCTTGTTAGCAATTTACACATCCCAGTGTCATTGTTCCAGGCTCATACATCATTCTCAAGTAGGGGCACCAGATTTTGGAACGCCAAAAAGAGGACACTTAGTCCCTCCCCGATAAGCCCTTGTGCCAGACCCTGAGTAAATAGGTTTAAAGTCTCCACCGCCTTTGCAGCAAATTTGCAAGGAGGTTCTGCGTAGGAGAGAGTAAATAAATTATAAAAATAATAATAATGCAACAGGATAGGGAAGGTACATGAAGAATATTAGGCAGCTGGAAAAGAGGACATGTCCTCATAAAGAGAACATCTGGTACCCTATTCTCGGGACAGCCACGGAAGGCTGTGAGTGCGCCACTGGGGCACTTGGAATCACAATGCTGGTGGGAGGGATGGCAGGATCAACCAGATAAAAAGTAAATCAATTAACAGACAGCAAGTAAAAAAAAAAAATTCTCTGTACGAAAATGCTAATTGGGCCCTGCATCACACTGAGGTGGGGTCCAATTACAGGTGGATGTTTCCCTTTAAGCTGCACTGTGCAAACAACCAGTGTGCACCTTCCAACAGCTATGAAAATGACATTGTGCCATTTATTCCCTACTCTTCCTTTCTTTAGCATGTTCACAAGCTGATTTTGCTGTGTGGAACAAACTACTTTTGCAGCTTGCAAACAAAGTTTTCCAATATATTTGCACCCTGCAAACACAGTCGTCCAATATATCAAATGGAATGCTAACAGACAAAAAAGAGCAAAATCAGTTTGCCTGGTGTAAACTGTCCCAATATGCTGCCTATGCTCCTGACGCATACGTTTACTTTTGAAGAAAAAAAGGGTCTGCTAAGGAAAAATTAGAAAATGACTCACAATCTAGTGTGGATGTAGTTGGATATGTCAGCAAAAGCACAGCAACTGTAACCTGCAGATAAAGGAGAAATGGGCAAAAACTCATTTTGTATCGGCTGACAACACCACAAATGCAGCTGTCGATGAAAAATGACAAAAACAGCACAGGTGCGTGTGCAACTTTATATCAGCATCAGAAAATAACACATGCAACAGCTGCAGTAGGGCTAGGCAGCAAAGAGTGTGAAAACTGTGCTCACACTTGCAAACTCCAACAGCATCTGAAGTGTAGAACAGCCAAAAAAGGACAAAAATTCCCCAAACCAGTCACACCACAGAAGAAAACACACAAATAACAGAAACCCTACATAAAACTAAACACTGTAGGTTGAAGCAAATGGTAGGAAACAGTCAAAAAAGGAAAATATTCCCCGACTTACCTTAACTTAGGCCCCAGGCTAAGAAAAGGCAGACCAACTATAGTAGTCAATGCTTGTATTCTTACAGTACCATACACTCTTAATTTTAGTCAAGGCAGACAGAGTAACAACTCAAACAGCCATTCAGCAAAAAAGCCATCTCTGTGAAAGGCAAGCTTGTCAAATTAAATTAAAAAAACAGACACGATTGAATTTAGAGAGTACTACTTGTAGAAACAAACATCATCTTCCTACTAGAGTTACTTTCAGGGAGAATAAATACTAAAAATTGTGAAGACACTTCAAGTTGAGAAGCTACTTGGAAAGTGCTGCTGTCCCTTAAATTGGCACAGAACTACTGATCTTTTAGATGCAGCAGAATTATCATGTCAGACATTCCATGCTGATGCCACAGCTCTGAGCTGTGCCAGTGTCCCTAGCAAAACTGCATTTTATCCATAAGTCTTCCCAGTGACAACGTGGAGTGCGACAGAAATCATTCCAATTCCCACTGCTGTATAAACATAGTTAAAACTCTGAACTGCTTACAAAAATACTGCTCAATGGCCACAAGCCACAGAAGCTACATCATTCATTATAACTGCAATGTCACACTGCAGATGAAAAATACTGTACTTTGAAAAATAGCTGACCGATTACAGCTTGGAGCTTTTTTTTAGCACGGTGTAGAATGGCATCTTCAACAACAAGAAACATGAAAATTTACAAAATACTTGGAAGGGACCGAGCACTATTAACAGAACTATGCAACAGAATAATGTGTAACAGAGGCATACATATTTCTCAGGTGCCACACCTTCATCCTGACCTGCAGAAATAACCTCTCCCAAGTGAGAGGATGAGTCATCCTCTGTGCTGAATCAGCTAGAAGACTTTCCTAAACTGTACTACACTGGCAGGTTTGTTGTGTGAACACTGGGTGATGGTCGTATTTCATGTGTGTCATCCTGAGGCAGGTTTAATGTGGGTATCACAGGCCACACCACTGACCTATCACACTGCAATGTCCCAAACAAGACTGATTTTTTTTCTGTTGTTACTTTATTTACCCAGGAGAACCTAGGAGAGATGTAGCATCTCACTGTCATTGGGGTCCTGCTTCCATCAAATATTACTGTTGGGAGGGACTGAAGAGCAAGGAGGAGGATAAAAGACCTAGTGTTCATTATACTGAATGACTTCAATCTGTGAGAAAAGCGACTAGGATACTGGGATAGCGTAGGGCAACCAAGATGATTCAAGGCTGGGGGGGGGGTGCATGACGTATAAAGAGAGACTGCATAACTAGGACATATAAACTTGAGAAATAATGGAGAGCGGTGGCATGATGGAAATGTAGAAGTACCAGCACAGGGCAAACAAAGTAGACTACAAGATCATGTTTTTACTGCGCGCAAACATGGGCAGTAGAGAGAACTCAGTGACCCATTGGGACTCATGTCTTCAAAGGAGATACTACAAAGAAATGGAGATGAAGTACACCTTTTTACAGATGACACCAAAATCTGCAATAGGGTAGACACTCCGGAGGAGATGGAGAAAAATATATACAGATCTAGGGAAACTTGGAAGAGTGGTGACAGACATGGCAGTTGGGGGTCAGTACCAAAAAGTGCAAAATCATGCAGCTAGGGCATAGGAACCCCAGTGCTGAGTATAGTGTGAGGGGTAGTACTGACAATCACTAGACAGGAAAGGGACCTTTGGGGTATTACACAGATACACAGAAGTTGTTGGCAGATAAGGACTTATTGGCCCATCCAGTATGCCCTATCATTCACTACTTACTATGAGGCCCGGTGCCCAAACTGAGCTCTGGAGCACCCCCCTCTTGCCTCCAGGATACCGCTGTGTCTGTCCCACTCATTCTTAAATCCTGTGACTGTTTCAGCCCCAACTACCTCTTCTGAGAGGCCATGTCCTGTGTCCACCACCCTCTCCGTGAAAAATTTCTCACATTACCCCCAAGACATCCTTCCTCCAACTTCATACTGTGCCCCTTTGTCTTGGAGCATCTCTTACATTGGAAGATGCTCCCCTCCTGTACTCTGTCTACACCAGGGAAGTATTTGTATGTCTCTATCATGTCCTCCTCTCTCTCTCTCACCTCCAGGGAATACATATTTAACTCCTGTAATCTTTCCTTATAGGTCTTCCCATGCAGGCCCTGCACCATTTTAGTTGCCCTCCTCTGCACCGCCTCCACCCTGTCTAAGCATTTTCTCAGGTGGGGCCTCCAAAACTGAATGCAGTACTCGAGATGAGATCTCACCAGTGTCCTGTACAGGGGCAAAATGACCTCCCTCCTTCCTTCTAGTGGCGATACCCCTCCCTATGCACCTCCCACCACCTTGTCACACTGCCTAGCCTCTTTTAGCTCATCTGAGATTATAACTCCCAGGTCGCTTTCTTGCTTTGTGAGCGTGACTGTCGGTTCCTCCCCTCCTAGTTTGTATGTTGCCCTGGGTTGTTTTTTTTTCCCCATGTGCACAATATGAAAATTACGTACCTACCGTAATTCTTGATCTTCTCTTGTATCTTCACCATTCATTACTGCTTGGGTTAGTGCCGGAGGCGTGCACCCTTCTGGGGAGTTTTTTTTTTTTTGGGTCAGCTCAGCGGCTGCCCTCAAGCACAACGTGCTGCGTCGTAATGCGTGGGGCGTAGGTGCGGTAGACTCCTCCTCTATCTCAGTTCTGGTAGCCGGAGAGGCGAACATAAAGGGTAAGAAAAAAAGAAAGCGAGGCAAGAGAGCCAAGGGACATAAAAAGGAAAGGATATAAACTGAAAAAGGAATAAGCCAGTAGAGAATAGACAGAGGAGAGAGAATTCCTACCCTAAGGGACTGCAGGGCCTCCTTTCCGGGGCGGCTCTAGGGGAGGAACAGAGAGAGAAGGAAGAGACAGTAGAAGAAGAAGAAGAAGAAAAAGAGGCATGTTGAGAGGGAGAACAGTGCCCATCAAGCATTGGTTGAGAGGCTTATAGGCTCGAAACTAACAAGGGAGCAAGAATCCCAGTTGCTAGGACTGAGGGGAGGTTCAACTGAACCACCTGAACAGATCCGAATGAGGGCAGACTCTCTGAACTCCCAACATGCCAAGTCCCTTCATCCTAGCTGAGGGCTCCTAGACTGCCCGGGCAGAACCTGTTCCGGGTAGAGCGCCCACCCAAGAAGGGGACTAAGTCCCTTAGCACCTTGTTAAGTGCTAATACAGTAGTGTATGGGGAAGACTATGCCTTCTCGAAGGCAGTTTTGTATGAAAGATAGAGTGGAACTCAGTCACACTCCCTAAGGCAAAGCAATCAGACGCTCAGAGCTGACAAGTTCAATCAGCAGCTAGAAGAGCTCAAAATAATACCTGCCAGGAGGATTTTAGACTTTGCCGAGGCCAAGTCAGAGCATGGCCTCTTGGGCTGTGAAACTGCATAACCTGAAGAAGGTATTTAGGAATCGCACCCTAAGGGCGGTCAGAAAGAGGTCCCTCAGAATTTAGAGAAAAGTACAACCGTGTTCGTTCCTCTTTACCTTGAGGAAAAAAGGAACCATTCATTAAGAATGGAAAACAAAGTTTTTTTTTTTGGCATAAAGGCTAAGGGAAGGAAGAGGAACGAGACAGGAGGAGGAGACGCCACAGAAGGAGGCCACTGAGGGAAGGTGGGTGGGTATCAGTAATGAATGGTGAAGATACAAGAGAAGATCAAGAATTACGGTAGGTACGTAATTTTCATATCTTCCCTTGTCAATCTTCACCATTCATTACTGCTTGGGTGAGTAACAAGCCCCCCCTTAGAAAAAGGGGGGGAGTAGAACCCTGAGGGAACAAGACCCCCAGCCTCCTGCTGGTGAGAAACAGAAGGGGAAGACCCTGGGCTAATCAAAAGAGAAGCCTATGGGGGAGAAGAGCTAGGAGGTGCCCCGAGGATGGGGAGACTGAGGAAGCCCCTGCAGTAATCTCCTAGCTCTAGAGGAAAAGAGACGGGTCCCCGGAAAGCGGGCCGAATCACCCTTGAATAGGGTGACAACCTTGATAAGCGAAGCCATGCCGTCCTTCTAATGCAGATCGCTGTCCCGCAAGCCTGGGAAACCACCTCACTGGCGTCATAAGATGCCCTTGCTTGGTGTCTTGCCAGCTCCAGGCCTATAGCAGAAAGGGCAATAGCTTGTCTGATTTGCTCCGTATCAGGCATTGATGCGAAGAGCTGAGAGAGCATCAACCACAAATGCCTACTGTAGGCAGCGTGATGAGCCTGATGTGACGCAATGCAAGCCATCGCACGAGAGGAAGAGAACACTCTTCGCCCCCACCGGTCGAATTGTAAGGAATCTGAATCCGGTGGACGGTCGTGCGCCAGGCGGTGGCGCCCGGAGGGAGTCTCCAGGTATACTGAACCCGAGGGCGGGTTGGGGAGAGTACCAAGGGATTCCAAAGGGGCACAATACCTTCGTCGACAGTCTGCTGGGGCTGGAAAAGGGGCGGCTGGCGACTGCCAGGAACGGATAGACGCCTCCTGGAAGGGGATAGGCCAGGAAGGTACCACCAAGTGCTGGGCACTGAATTCTCCAAGGAATTCACACATCTCCCGTTTGGTATTGTCTCGCCTAAAGTAGGAGATTCGAAGATCCCTCACCATCCTCGAAAGGAATCGCTGATATTCAGTGAAATCAGCATCGGAGGAGATATGAGCAGAGGGTTCCTCTCCCTCAGAGGAGGGAGACGAGGATGATGGGGAGCTCGAGTGTCCAGAAGATTCTTGCGGTGGTGGGGATAGGTGAAAGACCCGCTCATTCACACACCTGACATATGAGGGGAAGGCGCCAGGAGAACCTCTGAACTGCTCCCAGGATAACGGGCCCGTAGGACCGACATGGCCTGGAAGAGCGGGGAGTGGCTGCAGAGGAACGGGAGATGGGCACCTACGAAGAGGCAACTGTCCTTTGCTAGGGCTCTGAAATCCGGAGAACGGAGCCCGAGCTGCCGGGATTCCGGACAACAGACCAGGTCACAAAGCGGAACCCTGGGAAACCGAAACCTGGAAGAGCCCAGAAGGGGATCCTCCCCTGTGACGAACCTGGGACTGCATGGATCCAGAAGGGCAGTCCACAGCAACGCCACCGGAAGGGACCCCGGGGTCCAAGAGGGAAAGGTGGGGCCAAGCGCAACGGCTTCTAGCCACCCCCTGAGGGGTGGCCGGCAGAGACCGGGACGACTGCACCCTGCCCCTCGACCCCTCGGACTCTGAGAGCGCCCTCCTCCTCGACTCCAGTGTTCTCCCACCCAGAGTGGCTGCAACAGCACCAGGGAGGGTAGCTGTCACAAGCCCCCCAGGAGGGAGAGCCCTTCCCTCCGTCTCCACTCCATCGCCCCCCAGGGACCCAGGACCACCCCTAGCCCGAGGGCCCTCAGGGGAGGACAGCAGCGGGGACAGCGGGAGAGGCCCGCTGTGCCACCTAGCACCACGTGCCACCGGGGACCCTGACTCTGAAGAGTCAGGTTGCCAGGACGGGTCCACGTCTGAGTCATCGACCTCCGAAGAGGAAGAGACCAGCTGGACCACAATACTAGCAACCACGGGGGTTCCCGGAGAAACGGCGCCGCGAATGGCACTGGTGCCAGAGGCGGCACCGGATGACCTTGGCCCACCCGCACCAGCCAGGCCGGCCCCAGCTCCCCAGCGCGCGCCGGCTAGGCCACGCACCGCCCCTGGCGCGGAACCCAACCCGCACCGCCGAGAGCGGACTTGGGCCTGCCAGCGCCAAGGCCAGAGCAAAGCGCCAACGGCGCCGCCGAGGGTCCACCGTGCCGGGCCCAGCAGGCGGGCCTCGACACTGGGGAGCCTGCACCCAAGGAGGTGACTGCCGAGGCGGTATCCCCAGCGCGGCCCCAGAAGGGACCACGACGTTCCTCCAACACTGCAAATGAAGCTTCTTCGGTGAAGAGAAGAGGAGGAAGCCTCCTCCACAGACCGTGATAGACCTCGAGAGGGACCCGGAGCAAGGGCCTAGAGACCTTACCTGGGAATCCTTGGAGCGACGCCGTCCCCCGAAGGTCGGCGGGGCCTTGCCGATCTTGAACGTATGGACTTAGAGGACACGACGGTCCATGGAGAAACAGGCATCGCACACATCCATATCGTGGTTGGGTCCCAGGCAACGGAGACAGACATCATGCCGGTCCGAGACGGAGAAATGCCGGCCACAGGAGCACCGATGCATAGGGGCACGGCCCGTCTTCGACTTACGTTTTGCCCCCGAACCTGATATGATGCGAACTAAATAAGGCAAAAAACAGCAATAAAGCACTCAGCGCCATCGACAGAAAATAAAGGAACGGTCTTACCAGGAGACGGCGTCGAGCGAGAGTCACTGGAGAAAAACGAGGAGTCGACGCAGAAACACAAACTACCACGCAGCAGGTGCAGCCTCGTCGGCGGGAGAAACATAACTGAGATAGAGGAGGTCTCGGCCTAACGGCCGCCCCTCATGCATGACGCAGTACGCCGCACTCGAGGGCAGCGCCGTTGGAGCCGACTCCAAAAAAAAAACTCCCGTAGCGGGTGCGCGCCTCCAGCACTAACCCAAGCAGTAATGAATGGTGAAGATTGACAAAGGAAGATCCTGCATTTCTTTGCAGTGAATCCCAGTTTCCATTGTCCTGACCATTCCTCCAGATTTCTTAAGGTCCTCACTCATCTTAATTTACCCCCAGCACGTTCACCCTATTGCATACCTTCAAGTCATCCATGAATAGGCAGACCTTCCCCTCCAACCCCTCTGCAATGTCCCCAATAAAGACATTGAAGAGGACCAGCCCCAACAATGATCCCTGTGGCACCCCGCTTGTTACCTCTCCCTCATCAGAGTGTTCCCTGTTTACCACCACTCTTTAGCTCCTGCCACTAAGCCAGTTCTCCACCTATTTTACTACTTTAGGACCTACCCCTAGGCTGCATGATTTGCTTGTCATTCTTTTATGAGGGACAGTGTTGAAGGCCCTTCTGAAGTCCAGATAGGCCACATCCTCAGCCCCGCCCTTGTCCACCACCGTAGCAACCCAGTCTAAAAACTCTGTTAGGTTTGTCTGGCATGACCTCCATCCGGTGAATCCATGCTGCCCCGGGTCCGGCAGGCTACTCATGTCAAGGTATTCAACTATTCTTTCCTTTCCTCCTATTACATCAGAGGACCTCAAGGTGGCAGCACAGTGTCAAATGGCTGTCAGCAGGGCTAGTGGGATGCTGGAGTACATAGGGAAGGGTGTCTCCAGCAGGAGAAGGGAAGTGGTGCTGCCGCTGTATCGCTCCCTGGTACACCCACACTTGGAGTACTGTGTCCAGTTTTGGAGACAGCATCTCAGAAAGGACATAGACAGGGTGGAGGCAGTCCAGAGGAAACACAGAAAACATAGAAGCATAGACTTTGATGGCAGATAAGGACCGCTTGGCCCACCTAGTCTGCCCATTTCCCTACCTACAGGATAAGCCGCAGATCCTAGTCAACCAACAGCCTATTTCTTCCTACCCCCCACTAGAATTGCCTTATGTCTATCCCATGTATTCTTGAATTCTCCCACAGTTTTCAACCCCACAACCTCCTCAGGAAGGCTGTTCCATGCATCCACTACCCTCTCTGTGAAACATTACTTCCTCATATTGCCCCTGAACCACCCCCCATCTTTAAATTGTGTCCCCTTGTTCTTGCATGTCTCTTTTTCTGAAAGTTGCTACCCTCTTGGACTTTGTTGATTCCACTGAGGTACTTAGACGTTTCTATCATGTCCCCCCTCTCCCTCCTTTCCTCAAGGGTATACATATTAAGCTCTTTTAGTCTCTCCTCGTATGGCTTCTCTTGCAGACCTTGCAGGAAGGCAACTAAAATGGTTCAGGATTTGCAAGGGAAGCCCTATAAAGAGAGACTGAGGGATCTTAAAATGTACACCCCAGAAGAGGGGGGGGGGAGATACAATCAAGACCTACAAGTACCTCACAGTGGTGAATAGAGTGCAGGACGGGAGCCTCTTCCAAATGATGTCAAGCACCAGGACTAGTGGGTATTCAGTGAAGCTGGCTGCAGTTAGGGGCCAGAAGGAGAGACCAGGAGAGATATGAGGAAATACTTCTTCACTGAAAGGGTGACAGATTCCTGAACTGACTGCCAGCCAAAGTGGTGGAGGCTAGAACAGTGTGGGTCTTCAACCATACATGGGATACACACAGGGGAATATCAGAATGGAAGCAGGGGAAGGAAGGTGCCGGGAGACCAGATAGGGTCTGTGGATGTAGAAGAGGCAGGGAAGACTTGGGCAGATTGGGTGGGCCAAGCAGTCCTTTTCTGCCAACCAACTCTATGTGTCTATGTTTCTAAGCTGGCAGGTGGAAAGATTTAAAAAGGATGCACATTAACACTTTTTAAGTGAAAGGGTAGTAGATAGACAGAACAAACTGTCAGAAGACATAATAAGTACCAAATTAGCTGGTTGTTTCAAAACAGGGTGGGATATGCATATGGCTATGGGGAAAACAGATGCAACAGAGGGGAAGGCCATTAGGTCAGAGTTAAGTAGTACGACAGAAACGGGCAGACAAGATGGCCAGACTATCCTTTATCTGCTGTCAATTTCCATGCATCTATGATCAGCAGAGGTTCTGTTAACCCCATAGGGAAGATAAGGAGCACAGTGAAACTGTTTATCAGCACCAGTAGAGAAATTCCAGTAGCCTCACTCAGCAGGGGCTCATTCGAGGGGAAAATATAATGGTCAGGGGTTCTGCGAAGGACTTAAGACCACAAACAGAACTGGTTCAGAGGGGTTGCTAACACAAGTGAGTAAGTAATTGTGCAGTTTGGACTTGTGTTTGTGAGTGAACAGGATCTGGGATATTTGGTAATCGAAGTAATACTGGGGATTGAAAGTGTACAATGATTTTATCATCAGGCAATTCTGTGTAAGCCCTGCTATCTGAGGGACTCTACAGGAAATGCTAAATGGAGCTTGGAGCTTTTACTGAAGTAAAGATCTGCTCACTGAATAGAAAAGGGACATCTTTTTCTGGAAGAACGGGATTAAAAGCAGAATTAGCCTTTTTTATTATTGTTTTTAATTCATTCGATCATAACATTACAAACAAAGTAAATGCTGGTATCAAAGGCACAGGATACAGATAAAAGATCTAATACTAGGAGCATGTTCCTCGACTCCTAGGTTACCCATATTGAGGGGTTCCACTTAATAGTAACCATTTAGACAGTTAAATAGTTGGCAGAAGTAATCCCGATACGGCAGTCATTAGCAACAAGACCATGGACATGATACCTAAAGAAAAATAAGTCAATACGAAGAGCACCAGTCCCACACAAGCCAGTCAGAGGCTTTTGTAGTCCATGTCTACAAAGCAGTTGAAAATCTCATCAGTAAGGGACGACAAGGCAAACTCCAGGTGTAGGGCAATAATTTAAGGGAGTAAACTTGCCAATATGAAAAAATGCCAGCCCACTCCACATCCAAGGTCTTGGAACAATATTAAAATGAGTACTAAAGTAAGCGGTGATATGGATGATATATCATGACATAAACTTTACTATTTGCATTAGTTATCAATTAAACTTTAAAACTAGGAGACACACACAGGTCATATTACTGGTTACCGAGTGTCCACTTTAACCATTTATTCAGATTTCATCAGCTTTAGAGTCCAGGTTCTGTGCTTGTTGGGCAAAATCTTCTTTTATGTTTTTTCTCATCTTCACCCAGCTTCCCCAGAATCATTAAAAATAGAAATTCTGCTGGCATAAGTGATACGTAGTTTGGCTGGGAGCTGTAAGGTATGGGAAATACCCAGCTCTTTGAGGCTGGTTCTGATCAGTCAAATGCCTTCTGCCTTTGCCTTGTGGCACAGCTAAGATCCGAGAACAGGAACACACAGGTACCATCTTCCAAGATCAAAGTCCCTTTAGCTTTTGACTGATAAAGTATTTAGTCCCTAATGGGGTTCCCCCCTTATCAAGAGAAGTGCAAAGGGCATATCTGAATTCTCGGAGTATCTCCTCGACATGATTCGGTATGCTTTGTGAATCGAATTGTAAAGATCCAAGTCCCAAAGAGTTTTCAGTTAGGTGATTACATGTGCCAGTGAGTCCTGACCTTCAGGACCCCTCAGGAACACAAAGAGATGCACATTCATTTGTTTGGTGGAGTTCTCCAAGTGTTCAATGTGAAGGCATAACATTTTATCTTCCTGCAATACCCCTGCCACTGCCATGGAAGTTTTATTGATGGGCGTGGTTGCCTAGGTCACTTTGGGTTTCGAAGTGTCCACTGTGATCTTTACCAGTGTAACTCGGTTAAATGACTCCAGTTTTTTGGGGTGTTTTTTTGTCTAAGGAGCATACTTTCTTATCCAAATTTCGGACCATAGTAAGTAGTTCATGGACAGCCTTGAAAACTTTTCCCAACGATGGCACTGAGTCTCCTTGCAGGCCTCTTGCTGTGCTACTCAGCGCTGCTTCTTTCTGTTGTTTTCCCAACCTGGCCTTCACTGTGTCTTGACTTGGAGACTGCCGTGGCTTCCCCATCTCTAAATACTGCAGACTTCATACCAGAGCTGCCCTTCAAGTTGTTCTTATTAACTCACTGATTTTAATTTGTTAACAACAGTGTAAAACAAAAAAAGAAGAAGAAGTTTAAACATGTTTAAAACTTGGTGGGTCGGGAACTTAATGACAGCATGTCTTTGTCTTTCTCCGTCAAAGGTTGTCTCACCCTTATATGCTTGATAATTCAGACTCTCTTTATTAACATAACATGAACTTGCTAACATCCTTAGCATTTGAGCACACTGGGTTAGTCTGCCTCTACCAGGCACCTCTAAATGCACATTATTTGTAAAAATCATATGAGCAAGTAGGAACTGCAAATTTGATTTTCTATGTTACCATTATCAAAAAAATATAGTAAAGTTTAAGAATTTTTCAGAGCTTTTTGGGCTTCAGCCCTGGGAGGGGAAGAAACCGCTGTAGAGTGCAAGTTGATTCTTGAGAGCAAGAGGTGCTCCACAGAGTCTCCTGCAGTGGCCTGTAGATTGCAGGTTTCTGTGGTGCCTATGGTAGGCACAGCCATAGAATGACGTCAATTGTGATGTCCACTCCCCACATTGCGGTATTTCAATCCCACATGTGCACAATGCCAGATGCTCCTAGACACTGTAGGAGTCAGCTGGATGGCACTTCTAGTTCCCCACTACTGCAGACTGAGTGTACCAGGATAGTCACCCATTCTGCAACATTATTTTTGGAAAGACTATACCAATTCTTGATTTTTACTTTATGCTCTAGGACTCTATGCGAGTTGAAATAGCTCCAACAATGCAGTAAATACCAGAGGAATAGAGCCAACCAAGAGGGTAAAGCCCATTACCTTGCAAGGTATGCCAATATCCTAATTTGCCTAATTTCAATAATAAATTCTAAATATTAAATGAAGTATGCAGCGTTCATTCTAGAAACCAAATTTGGTGGGTCAAATGACCCACTGGCCACTGAAAAGGTGGGTCATTTCATGAAAAATGTGGGTCATACACATGACATTTCTTTAAAAATAAAAAAAACTGATTTTAACTACATGGAATGAGACTGATGTTGAAAAATGACTGTTAGCATGTCACATCATGACAAAGCAATTTTGAACTGTACAGCAAGGGCATCAACAGAGAGGTGTATGTATTAAAAATGAGTTTCACATGAGGAAGCCAGGATGAATGGATAAGAATTACTAGCCTCACTGTGACATACTGGTCATTAAGTTGAATTAAGAGCACAAGAAATGCAGAAACACTGCAGAGTCCTCCGAAACTTCATTCAACTGCGCCCCCTTGGCATTTATCTGCCTAGCAGGGTAGACAGGGCACACAATTTGAGAAGAGAATAAAATAATTATTTAGCACTGGCACCAGAAGAAGAGCAGTGGGCTTATTAAATATAATTCTGTACGAGTGGGAAACTGTGTATAGCCTGGCTGCTGTGCTGAAATACTGCAGGCTGTATAAGAAGTTAAACTCTATATCATTCATGAGGCATGTGAAGTCCTTGAGAATAAAATATACTGTACAAATAGAGTCAGAGTGGTTCAAACTATCACTGTATTTGACAGAATGAAGTCTATTGGAAACTTTGGCAGATTTCTCTGGGTAGCAGTGCATCATGCACAAACCATGTCTGTGACTCTGTCACATGAAGGTTTATGAGAAGTGAAGAAACATTGGGGCATTTTTTACATGATGTGAGATGGAGAGCACAGTTTAAAAGAAAAGAACAAGAAGCCATCTCTGGCTGTCTGGGATCAAGATCAGGCTGAGGCAGCAGGAGAGGTCGTTTTAAATGTTCATGTCTGTCCACAATGTGGTGGAAAAGAAAAAAATACTCACCTTAGTAATTATGTTTCTTCTAATGGAGTCTTGCTGTATTCTGACTATTGCAGTTAGCTCCAGCCTTTAAACTGCCCCGGAGAACAAAGGGTTAACTTTTCTATGCAAGGCGTAGAATGCGGAGCTCGAGCTCGGTTGAGGTCTCTGTCTGTTTCCCTTTGAAACTCAGCCATCAGATTCTTACAAGCAAAAACTCACTAACCATCCTAGTGGAAATTGTAAAAATAAATTTACTATTCCCAAAAAGACTCAAGTCAGGAAACCCAAAACCCCAAACCAACCCCATTAAGGGATAACAACAATAACAAAGAAAACACCCAAACAAATCAAGGGAGGGTGTGTAATAGGCACCTCTAGGGTGCAACACTGCACCTGCCCACCCATTTCCCAAAAACAGGTTCTGAGAGGGGAGGCAGGTCAGAATACAGCAAGACTCCATTAGAAGAAACACAATTACTAAGGTGAGTAATTTTTTCTTCAAACAACATGAAGTCTTGCTGTATTATGACTATTGCAGACTACCAAGCAGTACCTCCATGGAGGAGGGACAGAACCTACTTTGGGAATAGGCTCTGAAGTACTGCTGTGCCAAACCAAGCATCACTCCTAGCCTGGATATCCAGAGAGTAATGCTTGGTAAAGGTATGGACTGTTTTCCAGGTGGCTGCTTGACAAATTTCTAAGAGAGGGATATCCCTGGCAGCAGCAAGGGAAGCAGCTGTACCTCTTGTAGAGTGAGCCCTCAGGCCTGAGAGTGGAATCTTTCCTAGTTTCTCATAGCAGAATTGTATACAAGACACAATCCACTTGGCAATAGTTCTCTTGGTGGCAGGTTTGCCCTTTCCCGCTTCCCCACAAGTGAGGAATAACTGGAGGGGTTCAAACCTGTGACCCTTGGTATGCTCTATGTAGTAGCTAAGGGCTCTTTTAACATCCAAACTGTGTAGCCTTCTCTCCCTTGAGGAAGAATGATCAGTGAAGAAGACAGGGAGAGACATGGACTGATTCAAGTGAAAGTCTGAAACCACTTTAGGCAAGAACCTCCTATTGGTTCTAAGGACCACTTTCTCTCGATGGAAAGATATAAAATCAGGTTCCACTGACAGGGCTTGCAGTTCACTGATACGTCTGGCAGAGGTAATGGCTTCCAAAAACACAGTTTTCCAAGTCAAGTACTTAAGCTCTGCTGAGGACATAGGCCCAAAAGGAGGTTGCATGAGTTGAGCAATGCAAATATTTAAGTCCCAGACAGGGGCAGGATCCCTAAAGGGGGAATTGGTATGAAGCAATCCCTTGAAGAATTTACAGAACACCGGATGAGATGATAGTGAGGAAGACTTTCCCACTGACAAAAAAGCAGACACAGTTGACAAATGTACCTTGACAGTAGCTGGTCTGAGGCCTAGGCCATTAAGATGGACCATATAATCAAGAACTGTAGATAATTCAGCAGTGTCTGGAAGGATATGCTTCTTGGAACACCAAATGCAGAATCTTTTCCATTCTGAGTTATAAGTCTTTTTGGTGGAAGGCTTTCGAGAAGCTTTGAGAATGTCCAGAACCCCCGAGACAGGTGCAAATCTGCATACTCTAACTCTTCAAGTGCCATGCCTTGAGATTGAGAGGCCAAAGATTGGGATACCAAATCCTCCCCCGAGAGGAGGTTAACAGGCTGTAATTCCTGGGAAGAGACAGGGGAAGATGGACTGTTAGAGACAGCAGCAGGGGGTACCAAGGCTGTCTGGCCCAGTCTGGAGCAATCAGAATCAATTTGCAAGGTTGTGACCTCATCTTGACTAGGACTTTGAACAGAAGAGGAAAGGGAGGGAAGGCATACAGAAATGTCCCTTCCCAGTTCAAAACCAGAGCATCCAGAGGGACTGAACCCAAGACTGGGGGTCTACAACAAAACAGAGGAAGTTGGTGATTGTCTGGGGCTGCAAAGAGATCTATCTCTGGAGTGCCCCACCTTGAAAAAAAATCACTTTCAAAACCAGGGGTCCAGGGACCATTAGTGATGGCCCTGGGAGATCCTGCCCAGTTCATCTGCTAGCACATTGTCCTTTCCTGGAAGGTGGACTGCTATCAGAGAGGTCTGCAGGGAATAAGCCTGGGACCACAATTTCATGGCTTCCGTGTACAAGGCCGTAGACAGAGTCCCTCCCTGCTTGTTGATGTACCACATGGTGGTGGTGTTGCCTGTCCTGACCTGAACCACCTTGTTCTGCACCAACCAAGAGAAGGCTTGCAGGGCATGAAAAACTGCCCTGAGTTCCAGGAGACTGATATGAAGGAGGGACTCCTGGGGGGACCACAGTCCTTGGGCTGTGAAATCCCCCAGATGAGCTCCCCGACCCCAAAAGAGAAACATCTGTGGTAAGGACCATCGAATGAGACTGAATGACAAAAGGGACCCCTTGCCTTAAACTGTCCTGATCCTGCTGCCACTGAAGAGCTTGGATCAGTGTCCAAGTAACTGGAATCAGTCTGGTAAGAGGGCCCTACCTTTGGGACCAAAAGGCCCTCAGATGGAACTGAATGTCCCTCATCTGAAATCTTGCCCTTTGGACCACTGCTGTGGAGGCTGCCATGTGGCCCAAGAGCTGAAGGAAGTGCCTTGCTGATCAGGACACCTGAAGGCTGAAGGACGAAGCCAGTTCTATAACAACACTTGCCCTTTCCAGGGGAAGAAAGGCTCTTGCTTTGACGGTATCCACCTCTGCCCCTATAAAGGTAAGGAGCTAAACTGGTTTGAGAACTGATTTGGGGAGGTTGAGAAGGAAACCCAGAGAAGTGAGCACTTGCTGAGTCACTTGCAGGTCTGACTTGACTTGGTCTGGAGACTGACCTACTATGAGCCAATCGTCCAGATATGGAAAAATGGAAATCTTTTGCCTTCTTAGAAATGCAACAACTACTACCAGGCACTTTGTGAAGACCCTTGGAGCAGATGTTAGGCCAAAGGGAATTGCTCTGAACTGATAATGGCCTGAGGGCAACTTGAACCTGAGGTACTTTCTGTGGGAGCACCTGATGGGAATATGAAAGTAGGCATCTTTGAGGTCCAGGGAGACTAGCCAGTCCCCTGGCCTTAGAGACGGAAGAATCATTCCCAGAGTCACCATCTTGAACTTTGGTTTTAGAAGATGTTTGTTCAGGTACCTTAGATCTAGGATGGGTCACCACTCCCCTGTCTTTTATGGGGTAAGGAAGTATCTGGAGTACAGATCTTTTCCCCAGTGTAGGGTAGGAACTCTCTCTATGGCTCTTAGAGCCAGAAGAGATGAAACCTCTGCCTCCAGAGCAAGGGTCTCGGAGAGACCTGCAGGTGGAAAAGATCTGAGTCTCATCTTTGCAAATATTTTGAAGCTGAGAACCAGTCCCTGGCTTACTACTTCCAGGACCCACTTGTCTGATGTAATAGACATCCAGTCCTGGACACAGTAAGCCAGCCTGCCCCCTACAGGAATAGGAGAGTCAACCCAGGCAGACCCATCAGAGTGTCTGCTTGGCAGGGGCCTTAGACTGAGGGGCGGATGCAGCCCTTGCTCATCCCCCTTCTGCCTCTCCCTCTAAAGAACCCCCTCTGTGAAAAGGGAGAAGAGGCCTGTGCTTGGTAAAAAGGCCTATGAAAAGGCCTGACTCTACCCCTAGATTGCTGCCTCTGAGGAGTTGCTTGCCTTTCTTTGGCCTGAGCACTCCTATAAGTGGTCCTGTACTCATCCATTTTCTTCATGTAATTCTCTGTCTGCTCCCTAAACAGAGAATTACCCACCACAGGAAAATCCATGGCCTTAGCCTGGGTGTCCTGTGAGAGATTAGTACATCCGAGCCAAGCCATCCTCCAAAGAGCCACAGATGTAGCCATGACTCTTGATGACACATCACTGGAGTCCGCAGCAGCATGAAATTGTACCTTTGATGCCTCAATCCCATCAGCAGCCACCTCCTCCAGCTCCTTAGCCAGTTGTGGGGAAGCCTGTTTAGCCAGTGCCAGTACAGTGTCCCACCTGGACTTCTGGTACCTGGCTGTATAGGCCATATAGTTCGCCTGCCTGAGTCCCAAGGAAGATGCCATGTACTGTTTCTTTGCCATGGCATCCATCTTCCTGGAGTCTTTATCTGGGGGATGTAAAGCCAAGGGAATATTTCCTTGTCACAGGCAGTAGCCTGCACTACTCCAACATGGCTGCATTGCTGGTATAAAAACTCTGTGTCGGAGCCTGATAGTGTATACCTCTTGTCCATCTTTCTGTCAACAGGAGGTATAGAATTGGGAGACTTTAGGATTTTTTGTGCCTGCTTCCCAAAAGATTTGTGAAGGAGAATAAACAGTCTCCTGGGCTCTGGGATGTACATCATTTCCACATAATCAGGCTCCTCTTGATCCTCCATTGCCTCCTCCATAGGAAGCTGGAGGGTTTCAGCCACCTTTCTGTAAAACTAAGTGGGAAGGGAACTCAGAAAGCCTAGGAGGGGATACACCAGAAGGTCTGTCTTGGGAGATGTCCGGTTCCACAGGCACATCCAGACCTTCACCATCACCATCATCATCTTCAAACTCCCCCTCTCCACAAATTCTGGTTCATAAAAGTCTTCAGAGGTATAATCTTCAACCGGGAGAATCGACCGAACTGAACCCCAGCCAAAAGGTGCCGGATCAATCGGAACCGGGCGAAGCGATTCCACAATCCGAATCGCTCTGGCTATTTCCTCGGTGGTCGGAACATGAACCTCTGGATCCGAACTCAGTTGATTTTTCTTTATGCTTTTTGTAGGAACCGATCCCTCAGGATCGGCTCTCCTCTTGCCCGAAGAAGTGTCGCCCTGGTCAGAGGGCACTCCTTCTGGTTTGGTGGGAACCGAACCGGGCTGGCATCCGGGTCAGCGGACTTCTCGGCCTCCTTTTCCCTCAGTCTACCTAATCTCTTTTCAAGGGTAGATTTAGGAAAATTTTTACATATTTGGTAGTCTGTATCGAGGTGTTCAAACCATAGACAATAAACACAGGAGGTGTGGGGAACGGCCTTAACAAAGACCTCCCCATACTCACTGCAGTGTTGAAACCCAGTGGGCCCGTTTTTTTCCTTGGGTTTCTCAGACATAGCCAACCTAACCAAACTTACCCTTTTTATGGCAACCACCAGGCAAGAGTCCCTTATGGGTTCCTAACCGTGTCACGGGTATTGGAAAAAAACGTTCAAAACACGTTTTTTTTTTGAACCGATAAGGACCGGTAACCACACACTAAAGTAAAACACAAGGATTCACTACAAATGATCGGTTCAGCCGAACCAATCTAACACTTTTACAATTTCCACACAGAAAAACAGAACAAAACCCATCTAGTACTCACGGTTCCGCAAACAGAGACTGAACCGACTATGCGGAATAATTTTCGGTTTAAAACCGACACTTAACCAACACTTTAACTGACTTTCGAACTGAGCTGCAGGAGAAATCTCTGGAGCGACTGTTCAGTAAGGTGGAGTAAAGAATCTTATGGTTGAGTTTCAAAGGGAAACAAACAAAGACCTCAACCGAGCTCGAGCTCAGCATTCTATGCCTTGCATAGAAAAGTTAACCCTTTGTTCTCCGGGGCAGTTTAAAGGCTGGAGCTAACTGCAATAGTCAGAATACAGCAAGACTTCATGTTGTTTGAAATAAATATTTCTCACTGTGTAGAGGGAACTAAAATGTAACAATCAAATATAAAACCCTCAGTAAGACCAACTAAATTAATTCTGATATCCAAACACTCCTCAGTAGTCTTCAATAATTCAGGCCGCCATAGGCATAAAATCCTTTTCTAAAAGCTCTTCAGTACGATACAAAATTCAAATTGACCAAATTGCAGTGAACTGGGGTTTTGGCCAAAAACTCCATGGGGGAGCCCCCTCCTGACCTGCCAAGGTCACACAGGTTTAACGTAACCCACTCCCCACAGCCTACAACTACAATCTTCCAGGGAACAGACCAAGCAATGTCCCGTGAAGGATTTTGGGGAAGCCCCACTGAGTCTCCAGCTCCCCAGGGCTCACTAGGTGATTCCCGTTCAGCTGTAGACAGTAAAGTCACCACCAGTCCAAGGTCCACTGAGGCACCTCCCCCCCCCCATACAACACCCAGACACACCGTCCTTTAATTCTGTTTGAATCCTTATTCTTTCGTTTTTTTTTTTTTTTTTAATTTTTTTTATTTTTACACACAGCCCGAAAGTACAGGTCAAAGAGAATCTCACAGCTCTCCCTTCCACAGAGATTCGTCCAGAACTTAACTAATCCAAATTATAAATCCCGTGAATCTTCTATGCCTCCCAAGAAACAATGCTCTCAGCTCCCAAATGTACTTCCAAGGACTTATAAAATCCTGAGTCCACCTGTTTAGTAAAACGATAGCCAGCCAGCCTGAGGGAAAGACGACTCCCAATTCAGCAAAGATGCCAGATTCTTCATACGTCAATGGTCGCCCTAGTTCCTACGGCGATCTCCCTTCCTTGAAACTCCCAGCTTCAGAACTCCATATCAGGACTTATGCGACCAACTCATCGCAAAACGCACTACAAGCAGGGTTAAGGTAAGAACAATACAGAACACCGAACTCTACGATGCGGCTAAAATAAACAAAACGTCTAAAATGCCTAAAACAAAGAGATTTAAACACAACAATGCAGAATTCGAAACTCAGTGCTCATTTTGGCAGCGCAGCCTCACCGCCATGCTGTCAGCACACAGCTCTTTCCACTCAAAAATACAAACCACATATGTTTATTTAATACCAACGACATTAACTATCGAAACAAAATATAGGGGGGTCAGATGGAGAGTTCATTGCTTCCTAATTTCTATAGTTTAGCAACTATAAAAATAAACTGTGGGGTATTGTACATTTCTCTTCTCTCTACCCTCTGGGTTCTGCCTTGTAATCAGTTTTGTACCCATCTAACTACTTCTGGACCAACCCCAGTGTGGTCAAGCTTCTTTACCAGCCTTCTGTGTGGGAACCGAGTCGAAGGCCTTACTAAAAGTCTAGGTAGACCACATCTACTGCCCCACTGTCATCCACTATTTTTGTAGCGTACTCAAAAAACTCAAGCAGATTTGTCTGCCATGACCTACCTGCTGTGAAACCATACTGTTTAGGGTCTTGTTGGACGCTAGTGTTGAGGAATGCTATGATCCTCCGTTTGAGTAGTGCCTCCATTAGTTTCTCTACTATAGATGTGAGGCTCACAGATAGTGCAGTTATGTAAGAACTTACCATAACAGCAGATCTTCGAGGGAAGCTCTTGCAGCAAGTAACGCATATAAGACTGACGCCACCTGGTGGCTTTTCTCAGCAATTCTTTTTCTAGCAGCACCAACGTGGGAACACCCCCACCGACGCCGGCTCCACCCCCGACATCATCCTACATAAAGGGGGGAGTTCCCCACATACTCCAGTTCTTGCACGCCCACCAAAGGCAAGTGGAATCACATGAGGCAACAAAAATAGGAGTGCATAAGTTCTCCCCTTAACAGAAAGGAAATGGCCATCATAGTTGAGGTCTGATCCAGTGGGGGAAGGAGGGAGGAGAAAGAACAGGTTACTCACCTGTAACAGTAGTTCTAGGAGTGGTATATGTTGTTCATCCACACTCTCTGGCATGTCCATTTCCCCTTTAAATGTGGCTGGAAAGTCTTCAAGCTGGCTCCTCCCACCCACCCGGGTGGTAAATACCTTGACTCCGCCCCTTGACACCAGATCTTAGCCCGCTGGAAGCAAGGTGGTGCGCCTAAAGCCGGGGAAGTCGGGTGGGTACATGTGGATGAACAACATATACCACTCCTAGAACTACTGTTACAAGTGAGTAACCTGTTCTTCTAGGAGCGTAGATATATTATTCATCCACATTCTCTGGCAGACTAAAAGCAGTTCTCTGGGAGGAGAGAGGCAAGGCGCACACCCCCTATTTAGGAAAGAGAGACTGGAGAACCGAGGCCCCAAAACCAGCATCCCAGCATGACTCAAGGTCGATGTGGTAGTGGGAAATAAAGGTGTTTGCTGATTTCCAGGTAGCAGCCCGACAGATTTCCTGGATAGGGATGTCCCTGGAAGCAGCCACCGATGCAGCAGTATGGCAGGTAGAATTAGCTCTTTAACCCTCTGGGAGGCTCCTTGCCTGCCAACTCATAGCACAGACCTATGCATGATGTGTTCCATCTTGCAATGGTCCATTTAGCTGCAGGTCTGCCAGAAGCAGCTTCAGCATAGATGACAAACAGCTGGCGAACCTCTCCATGAATTTCCGCCGTTCTTTCCTTATAGTAGGAGAGAGCACGTCTCAGGTCCAGAGTATGGAGTCCGTACTCGGCATCCGAGGTGTAGTTAGGGTAGTATACTGGCAGAGTCAGCACCTGATTAAGGTGAAACTCTGATACCACCTTCGGAAGGAATTTCGGGTGGGGGCACAGGACAGCTTTGTCCCTGTAAAAGATCAGATAAGGAGAGTCCACCGAAAGCACCTGGAGCTCCCCTGTCCTTCTGGCTGACGTGATAGCCACCAGGAAGGCAGTCTTCCACGACAAGTGTGAGAGCTCACACTTGCGCATGGGTTTGAATGGCTTGCCCATGAGCTTCGCCAAAACCAGCAAGAGATCCCACGGAGGTGGAGGTTCATGCACCGGAGGGGATATGTGATCCAGGCCTTTGAAGAAGCGTCCAACCACTGTCACCTGTGCCAATGTCAGCTGACCAGCCAGTGCTCGGTAAACAGAAATGGCTGCCAGGTGCACCCTAAGGGTCGAGGACCGCAGACCCCCTTTGGAGAGAAACCAAAGGTAGTCTAGAATGTTAGCCACAGAGCAGGATAAGGGGTCCAGACTGACCCTGACACCAAATGGAAAAATCTCTTCCATTTGAAGGCATAACATTTCCTGGTCGATTCCTTACGAGATGCCTCCACCACAGTGTAGACATCCTCGGAAAGACCCAGAGCCTGAAACTCTAGCCGCTCAGTTATCAGGCTGTGAGGTGCAGGGATTGAAGGTCCGGATGGAAGACCTTCCCCTGGTTTAATGATATCAGGTCTGGGCGTGTGCAAAGCCACTCTGGGAGCCTGCAGCTGAGGAGATCTGGGTACCAGAATTGGCGCAGCCAATCCGGGCCTATCAGAATCACCTTCACCTTGTCCCTCCTCACCTTGAGTAACACCTTGTGGACCAAAGGAAATGAAGGGAAGGCGTAGAGGAGGCCTGGGGTCCACGGCCTCAAAAAGGCATCCCCCAGCAGCGAGCCCTGCTGAGGGGGGGAGGGCATGGTACAGACTTAGCTTGGCATTCTTTCTGGAGGCAAACAGGTCCACCAACGATTTGCCCCAATGGGAGAATAGACTGTAAGCTACCTCTGAATGGAGGGACCACTCGTGGGATGTCTGGCCTAGGTGGCTGAGAGCATCCGCCAGTTGGTTCGAGACTCCTGCCACATGGATGGCTAGGAGATCTGCCACCAACCATCTGACGAGGGTCCAGATGCGGAGCACCTCCTTGCACAGCAGAAGGGAGTGCAAGCCACCCTGTTTGTTGAGGTAGTACATGGTCGTGGTATTGCCCGTCTGGACTTGAACCACTAGACCCCGGAGCTGAGGAGCGAATGCTGACAGTGCCAGTTTAACTGCTCTGAGCTCCACCAGGTTGATGTGGCATTGGGACTCCTCGGGGGTCCAGAACCCATGGGACCTGCTGTCCTCCATGTGGGCTCCCCAGCCCATGAGAGAGGCATCGGTCGTGAGGACGACCGTCGGCTCGGGGAAGACAAACGGGATCCCTTCCTGCAACCACTCTGGGACTGTCCACCATTGGAGATTGTCCCACATCTCCTGGGTTACCGTGATCAGCTGGTCGAACTGACCATGGTGCTGAGTCCACTGGGCGGCCAGCTCCCATTGGAGGGGGCGCACGTGCCACCTGGTTCAACAGACCACTGAGGTGCACGCCGCCATGTTACCTAGAAGGCGCAGAAAGTCCCGGGCAGGGCGCAACAGCCCAACCAGAAATGATCGGGCAAAGGAGGAAAGAACCTCCGCACTGTCCACCGGGAGCTGGGCTCTGGCTTGACAAGAGTCGAGCTCTGCCCCGAAGAAGCCCATCACCTGAGACGGCATGATTTCCGACTCGGCCTTGTTGATCAGGAGGCCAAGCAGAGCGCAGGTTCTGAAAGCCAGATCCCTGGATCTCTCCACCTCCTGAAGGGAGGAACCTGCCAGAAGCCAGTCATCGAGATAACGGTAGATTCGAACTCCTCGACGCCGAAGGTGGGCTGCCACCACTGCAATGCACTTGGTGAAGATCCGCGGGGCCAATGACAGGCCGAACAGCATGGCTTGGAACTCATACTGGGTCCCCTCGACCCCGAAGTGGAGGAACCACTGGTGGGATGGACGGAATGTGATGTGAAAGAACGCGTCCTGCAGATCCAGAGAACAAAACCACATGTTTCTCTCCAGGGATGGTAAGATCTGGCTCAGAGTTACCATCTGGAAGGTGCGAGACCTGACATACTGATTCAGGTCATGGAACTCTAGGATGGGGCGCTAACCCCCTGTCTGCTTGGGCACCAGGAAGTACCTGGATATGAAGCCTGGGTCTACAGGCGGATCCGGCACTGGAACTACCGCCTCCTTGTGGAGAAGCTGAGCTACGTCATCCTGAAGGGCTGACTGTGTGCGAGCTGAGAACCTTTCCTCCCAAGGGGTGCGGGCTCGGCTGGGCGGGCACTGCTCGAATTCCAGAGGCAGTCCCTGACAGACCACTTCCAGAACCCACCTGTCCGAACTGATATCGGACCAGGCGGACAGAAGGCCCAAGGAAGAGGCCGCGTAGACCTTACGGGCAGAGTGGTCCATAGAAACATAGACTTTGACGGCAGATAAGGACCGCTAGGCCCATCTAGTCTGCCCATTTCCCTACCTACAGGATAGGCCGCAGATCCTATTTAACCAACAGCCTATATCTTCCTGCCCCCCACAAGAATTGCCTTATGTCTGTCTCATGCATTCTTGAATTCTCCCACAGTTTTAGACTCCACAACTTCCTCAGGAAGGCTGTTCCATGCATCCACTACCCTCTCTGTGAAATAATACTTCCTCACATTGCCCCTGAACCGCCCTCCTTCTACCTTTAAATTGTGTCCCCTTGTTCTTGCAAGTCTCTTTTTCTGAAAGATGCTACCCTCTTGGACTTTGTTGATTCCCTTGAGGTACTTGAAAGTTTCTATCATGTCCCCCCTCTCCTTCTTTCCTCAAGGGTATACATATTAAGCTCCTTTAGTCTCTTCTCATACGGCTTCTCTTGCAGACCCTGCACCATTTTAGTTACCCTCCTCTGGACTGCCTCTATCCTGTCTATGTCCTTGGAGATGGAGTCTCCAGAACTGGACACAGTATTCCAGATGGGGTCTCACCAACTGTCTGTACAGAGGGATAACAACTTCCTGTTTTCTGCTGCTGATGCTCTCCTATACATCCCAGTATACCCCAGCCCTCCCTACTGCCTTCTCACATTGCTTGCTAACCTTAAGGTCATCTGATATGATTACCTCCAGGTCCCTTTCCTGTTTGTTGTTGTTACTACCTCCCCACCCATTGTGTATTCTTCCCTGGGTTCTTGTTTCCCAGGTGCATTATTTGCACTTTTTGCATTGAATCCTAGCTGCCATACGTCAGACCATTCCTCCAACCTTGCCAAGTCCTTTTCATCCTTTCCACGCCTCCTTGTGTATCAACCCTGTTGCAGATCTTTTGTGTCATCTGCAAAAGGCATACTTTCCTTCAGTCCCTCTGCAATGCCACTGATGAAGACATTAAAAGGACTAGACCCAATACTGAACCCTGCGTGCCCACTAGTAACCGCCCTTTCTTCAAGTGGACTCCATTTACAATTACCTTCTGTGTCCTGTTGTCCAGCCAATGTTTTACCCAGGCTACCACCCTGGGACCCACTCCCAGGCTGGTTAATTTAACTAATAATCTTTGTGTGGGACTGTGTCAAATGCCTTGCTAAAGTCTAGGTAGGCCATGTCCACAGCCCCTCCCCTGGTCTACTACTTGGTCACCCAGTCAAAGAAATCTATTAGATTCGTCTGACATGACCTTCCCGCTGTGAACCCATGCTGCCTTGGATCCTGTGCTCCACTGACCTCTAGGTACTCAACTATTCTTTCCTTCAGAAGTGACCCCATCACTTTCCCTACCACAGAGGTCAGACTGACATGTTCTTGCACTCCTTGTCTGGAGGGCGGACAATGTCGGCCGAGCTACCAATACATCTAAAGATGGAAGCAGTCACAAGGCTCTCAGCCGAGGGATGTTCTGTGAATCCCTGTAGGGATCCCATAGGCACCGCATACTTACGGGCCATACAGGCAGACGGTGCTGGGCAGGAGGCTGGACGCTGCCAAAGCTCAAGGGCTGGACCAGTAATGGCTTCAGCCATTGGGAAGGCCTCCGTCGGGGTATCCCCCCCTCTTAAGGATATCCATAAGGGTACACTCTGCCTTTTCCTGGCTAGACTCCAGGGGCATTCCGGTACAATCGGAAATGAGGCAGAGGATGCCCTGAAGGGAGGAAGGACCTTTCTCCAAGCCCACCGAGAGTAACTACTCATCACCAGGATGGGAGTGCAAACCGTTGGCATCCGAATCCGAAGAGTCGGGGTACAGTGGTCTCCCGCCTGTGTCCCCCTCGATACGCCGTGGGTGGTCAGGGGTAACCGTAATGGACAGGCGTCGGGGATGCCCGGTGTCTGGACGGTCCCCTTTTGAGGGAGCCCCCGAGATAGGTTGTTTAGGTGGTGGTTCCACCCTAATCGGTGGTGAGACCGGTATGGGCTTAGGAATAACAGCCAGCCCCACAGATGGAGGAACCGAAGAGTTCGGGTCCAAAGGGGTCGGCATCAGCCCTTGAGGCGCAGGCCAAGTAATGGCTGGGGTGGACGGCGTAGCCGGCTTCTGTCCAGCTAAAATCAGATGTTGCCACATAAGTTCCTCATAGCATCGACGGGAGTTTCCATCGCTTCTCTCGTCCGAGGAGGATGAGGACATGTGGCGGCATCTCTTTTTTGAATGTCAGTGGCCTTTCTTCAGTTTTCCCACTGAAGAAGGAGACCGAGTCCTCGATCAAGACCAACAGGGTCGACCAGGATCGGGCAAAACTGGGCTCGGTGAAAATTGAGGCTCCGGATCAATTCCCTTGATGGGGACACCCGAAGGAAGTGTCTCATCATCGAGGAAAGAAAGGACCGGGGTCCTCTCTAGAGAATCGTCGACCGGAGTTGGCGAAATTGGCTCAAGAACAATCTCGGCTGGAGCAGCCGATCCCTTGGTCTCCTCCTGGCCAGATGGAACATCCATGAAGCCGGCGGCTGAGGAAGCGATCTTGACCAAAGTCAAGGTCGCAGTGTCCTGGGACTCGGACCTCTCTCGGTCCCAGGAATGTCTCCTCTTTGAAGACATTGGATCTTTGTCCCTCCTCTGAGGGTGGGAGGAGTGCGAGCCAGAGGGCGCCTCACCCTGGTGGGGAGAGACTGGCACATCTCCCTGAAGGAACCTGTGAAGGAAGAAACGAGGTTGAGAGGCACAAAGAAACTTCGGCTGGTCGAAGCTTCGGCAGCTTCTTCTTCGAAGGCCTTCATCTGCTCGAGCTGCTCGGCGGATCCCGCAGCCATGGAAACCGCCAACCTCGCTTCTTTCAATTTCATCAACAGGTTCCTTTTCTCCAGTCTCCCCAGCTTAAGGCATGCCATGCGGTCGTTGAGGATGTTGGGACGGAAAGCCAAGCAAAAGGTACAAGTGGTGCTGTCATGACCGACACCTAGGCAGTACACGCAGGTAAGGTGGGGATCGGTGCATGACATTTTCTGGCCATACGTACACTGGTGAAAACCGGGGGATGACTTGTCCTCCATATCCGATGTGCTATTATCAGAATCGAAAACTCTGATGAGTCTTAGAGTTAAATTCGGTAAAAACCAACGATACGAATCCAGGGCCTATGATGGCTAGAGTTAGCATGAGGGAACCTGAATCTTCCAGTGGAAAGGAAGATCTGGCGTCATGGGGTGGAGCCAAGGTATTTACCACCCGGATGGGTGGGAGGAGCCAGCTTGAAGACTTTCTGGCAAGATTTAAAGGGAAAGGGACATGCCAGAGAGTGTGGATGAACAACATATCCATGCTCCCAGAAATATTATTTCTGCAGGTAATCAGCCAGGAGACTAGGAAGGGCTCGCTACTACCCAGGATGGGACCAAGCCAATGGGAAATATGTTGGGTAGGGGGCGAGTGGGGGAGGAGCAAGAAGATGTTCTGTAGCCAATATACATCATCACTGGTTACCAGTTTTTTGCACCTCGACTCTTCCTCTGGTGCTGGGAAATGAGTTTCACTTTTTGCTCTATAACTGTTCCATTGTCTTTGGATTCTTATTGTCATATGACCATTCCTCTTCTTTTTGTTGCTGTGTGCTCTACTGATAGTTACCTACTTACAACAAATTGTTCTCTTGCTGCATGTGTGTGCAATGTACTGTATATGCAGTGCGAATGTTTGTATTTTAAACTTCAATAAAAAGATATACTACTAAAAAAAAAATCCAACAGTGACGCTAGCTGATCTGCATTCTACACTAAGTATTAGTGACCCCACTTTCACCACATGACCACTGCAGTGGACGTGGGGGAGGGGGCATCAAAACCAGAGCGGGGTGCCACTGCGGCACACTGACTTCCCTGGTAGACTACTGGAGCGTGAGCCAAGCTGACGATGGGATGACTGTTGGTGGCAGGTGCTTCTCCATCCTAAGATACATACCAAGTAATGCAATCACAAGCTGAGATGTAAGCACTAGAGTTTTGCCTGTTTTTTTTCTCCTGACCCAACGTGACGACATGATCGGTAAGCATTCAATCTCCTCGTGATATTTTGCCTTTTCCCCTGTGCCCTAGTGGCTCTGCCTGCCCCCTCAACCCTGGATGTTCCCTGGGATGTAATCTGCTCTTTTGCTGACCCTACTTGTCAGAGGACTGGCAGCCCTCCTCCCCTGGATCAGAGGCTTGAAGTTCTGGTGTTGCTTTGCACCTCTAAACTACAGACACGAGCAATTTGATAAACCGATAAACCTTGTTGGATTATAACATAGAGAATAATGTATAGGCAGGTGGTTATTATGAGAATTTACACACACCGAGGTGTGGGATGCCCTATAAACCCGAGGGCAGCCCAGGGTTTATATAGGCATCCCACACCGAGGGTGTGTGTAAAATTCTTAAATAACCATGCTTATTACTTTATTTTTATAATTGTGAGATCATATTTTAGAATAATCTATTGAATTTGCAAATAAATGAATAAGGCAGTTGTGGTATAATGAAGAATTTATTTGTGGTGGTTGTACAACATTGCAGTTTTAATTATTTTAAAAACGTGTTTCTTCAACTGCCTTATTCATTTATTTGCAAATTCAATAGATTATTGCTAAAAAATTGAGACGGAGGTCACTGTCTGTTTTCTTTGGTATTTAGATTATGCTGCTCTACTGTAAATTGTTCTGTTATGGGAGTCTAGATTTAAAATCTTGTCTCCATTTCTTAAGAATCTTGTGCTGTTGCTGTCGCTATTTTACATCCGTTTTTTTAAAAGTGGTCCGTATTTGTTTTGTTTCAGAGCGGTAGATCTGACAGAGACGCAGCGAGCTGCGAGACTGCAAGTCGTTTACTTCCTTATGTCTCGCGCTGTGCTCTAGAGCAGAGTAGCGCGTGTTTGCCGTTATAACTAGCCGAGGTAGTTATAACGGCAAATTATAACTCGCTGTGCCCGTGTTAAAAAAATTGTGGCCAGTAATTATAACACTTTAATCGTGTTACCATCTTAAGGCCAGACAGAGACTGGTACTGACTATAGAACGGATATTTACTCTTTACAGGATATCATAAATTATGTTTACTATGGCATGCTCCTGAAATATGACTATAAGACTGATGTTAACCGCATGTCCTCATATGCTCAATGTATCCGTTTTAATATCTTGACCTTTGTTTTGTTTTTTTTCTGGGTAAGGGGCAAAGTAAAATTGGGAGGATTTTTATTAAACATCCATCACCATGTTCTCAATTTAAAGGGAATTCAGAGATGAGCTCGGATGCAACTGTGAGCACATTCCAAAATGAGATGTGACGAGAGGGTGTAGCCCTAGATGACGTCTCTCTCTCACTATGAAGTAGCTTTTTTCTCCACCATTCCCGACAGTTGGGGTGGGGGGTCTTCTTATTTTTTTGGAAACTTTTTATTTCTGTTTTCCAGAGACAACAGGAGTTCATACATCAGTAACTGGTATATCAGAAATTCTGAAAACATTTAAACTTACAATATCTGAGAAATCATGTTTCAAATCAGTTTATACATTTTATACATTGTTCCACTTATTATAGACATATATAGGGTGGATGTAAGTTAAAAAAATCCTATTACTGTATAAAATCCCACCATTATTATGATGAGAGTAATTTGCTTCCTGTAATCAGATAAGCACCCAACCGTAAAGGGGGGGTGGGAGATAAACAGTGTTGGGCTGGCCAGTTCCCATGTGTGACAGAGACACGGTTAATAAGGGTCCCAAGGTAAGCGGGAGCAGGGGGAAGGCAAACCCTAACTCCACTATATTCTCAGGGTACCAAATCTGGTTGCTTCTTAGACACCAGGAGAAACCGGGGTCCACCTGTTCATCAGGTCAGAGACCTTATTCTGTAATCTAGCTGTGAGGTACTCCATTTTATAGCTGGGAGGGGATCTTCAACATCCCTTGCAACTCAGTTTAGTCTACTGTTCATTCTTCGGTTGGGAGGGAGCATTATAGACCTCTGCTTTTGATGTTCAGGTCGGTCGGCATCTATGCTCCTCTCCATACTCACAAGAAACAAATGGCAATGCACATGGTCACTCCGCTGCTGATGACCCTTCATTGAAAATAAAAACTTTAAACTTCTAAGTAAAAAGTTGTATGAAATGGTGGGAGAAGCTGTTCTCCTTGTCTGTATTAGCACTTCTCCAGACTGTCTTTATCTGATTAAATGTGACTTAATTTTTAACTCAGAAGTTTAAAGTCCTTAATTTCAATGAAGGGTCATCAGCAGCATAGTGGCTTTGTGCACTACTTTTTGTTTCCTGTGAATATGATTTTGGACTGCTGCACGCCATGTTTCCCCAGAGCCAGCCTTTCCTGTACCTACCCCTCAAACTCCTACTTAGTCAGCAAGTCCTTAAAAAGCTTTTTTTTTTTTTTATTATTTTCCTCCTGCCTTTCTGTGTGCCTAGGTCCTTAAAAGAACCATCTCTCAAAGCCCCAAAGCCCTGAAAAGGGCTTTTAAAATTGTACCTGTCTGCCTGTGTGACCCAATAAGCCCTAAAATGGACAAAGCCCTTAAAATATATATTTTTTTTAATCATTTTTCTCTTGCCTTCCTGCATACCTTGGCCTTTTAAGGGCTCTCAAACTTAGCCTCCATATACTGAAAAGGGTTTGATTTAATTAATTTGATATTTGTTTGCCCTAAGTCCTTAAAATGACTTGTCCCCCAAACCTTTAAAAGGGCTCATAATGCTGCTTCCATTCTTTAAATCAGTAGTCCTTCAAAGAACTTCAAGTTTTTATCGTGTTTTTAGCCCCTAATATGACTTTTACTTTTGCTGTTCATTTCTTTGACTACTGCTGCTGCTGTGACCAATTTCACTCCCTTGAAGCATTCTGGAGACTAAACAGCACTCAACCAGCAATGCTACCCGGGGGAGGGATCAGTCACACGCTTGTAGCCAGCTGAAGAATGACGATTCTGCTCTCAGTGATTCAGAGCCCTGTCATGCCCACAGCTGTGCGACTGAGTCAGCAGGATTCTTAGACTTGCATTCACCTGAAGAGCTGAGACTACAGTTTCCCCATGATGCTTCACTCAACATGTGTTCATGCACTTAGTCGTGCAGCTCCAATGCTGCGCATCTGCACAAAGGAAGTGGTGGAGAGGGAAAAAAATCGAGAGGGGGGAAAAAAACTGAAAGTGGGCAGGCAGGAAAACAGCATTACCAGCCCAAATGCCTTAGGTGCCCCCAAAGGGCAGGCAGGTACAGGAATTTCACACCCCATATAGCAGCCTTAAAGAAATATAAAACAACTTATTCTTCTACTAGAGACGCATCTTACATCCCAGAAGAAAAGAAAGCTGTTTAAATATGGTTTTGAGATGATGCTAGAATTGGCATACGAATGGAAGGTGTTGTGGGGTAACTACATTATTGGCTAAATTATTGGTTAAAAATACTAAGTTTGAAATCGAATCACTCTATTAAAATAGAGACAGCTAGGCTAGCCCTACAGACTGTTAAATTGAGGGTGGAGGCAGTTACAGTTGGCAGTTATATTCCTCCTGGAAAGGATGCATCTGCTGAGCAGAAGTCGTTTGACAAGATCCTAGAATTACAAAGTTGAATGTGTTACTGGGGAGAGAGTTCAATTATTACACTGGATGTTGGTAAGGTTCAACCAGCCCCCAAGCACCTAGAATGTCCATGGATCCGAAGAAAAAATTGCTCACCATAGTAATGATGTTTCTTTTAATGGGTCCAACAGTAAGCCAATACAAAAACGCCATAATCTCCACTCTGAGATGCTGCCTCGGAAATTATAATGGTGCTGTGGAATCAGAACTCCATGGAAATGTTGCCGTGTGGTGATGCTTCTTCTAGTGCATTAGTTTCTCACACTCTGTCATAGTGAGCCTCCCTCAAATATTAAAATAATTTTGGGCCTCCCTACAGAAAAGCAGCATACTTTGCACAAGCGTACTGTAGCCCCTATGAGGATATGCATGTTGATGGAGTTCATGAATATTAATGATGCACGTGTGGCGTGACGTCACCACTTTTGAATCTCTGTATAAATAAGAATTGTTGGGCTATAACCCACCAGATTAACGTTAAACCTGACACTAAATGCATCTGTGTGTTCTAAGATGGCAATCATTGATAAAGTGCTTCAAACTAAGCTTCCTTCCTTCCTCGTATCATTATATGGTGTCAGAAGATGAAGCAGCTATTGCAACCACCTGTGCTTGATCTCACTGACAATCTGGCTGAAAACTGGCGTTGCTTCAAGCAGAAAGTCAAATTTTTCTTTGCAGCCATGGGCATTGCTGAGAAGTCTCAGAAGATACAAGCTATGATGTCTTACATGTTGCTGGTCCTGCAGCCCTGGAGGTGTAGAATACTTTCAACTAGGCAAAGGAGGAAAACAAGGAAAACTTGTCCAAAGTCATGGAGCAATTTGAGAGGTACTGCAATCCACGCAAGAACTTGACATATGACAGGCATTTGTTTAACACTCTGAATCAAAATCCATGTGAATCTACTGATGCCAGTGACACAGAATTGTGCCTTAGAGCCAAGTCTTGGGAGTCTGACAGCCTGAGTGATTTGCTGATTAGAGATAGAATTATTTGTGGCATTCTAAATGATCATGTGCGTTGCTAGCTTCTCTGAGAAGCAGGTTTGACGCTTGCTAAAACTCTTTATATGCAGAGCGGCTGAATTCAGTGAGAAGCAAATTAAAAGTATGTGTGAGTCCCCTGGGGAGGAAACTGCAGTTAATATGACAGTTCTCAAAAGATGGGGGGAATGACAGACTGTGCATAAAGTGAGAGGGAGCTTGCCACCAAGACAGCCAAGAATGCAGAGATGTGGGAAATGTGGGCGAGAGCATAGGCCAAATAGGTGTCCAGTGTATGGACAAAGGTATCGACTATACAATAGACAAAATCATTTTGCCAGAATCTGCAATGTTCAGCAAGGCAGGAAAATGCATGTTGTTAATGAACAGACTAGTAGTGAAAGTGAGAATACCTTTACAGTAGAGACGTTAACACATTGTGGACACTGACTGGAAAGGGAATTTGAATATAAATGGGAAATTTGTGTTTTCAAGCTGGACGCTGGAGCTCAATGTAAAGTCATGCCTTTGAACATGTAACGAAGATGCGTCTAGCGAGACTATCCAGAAATCAAAAGCAAAACTGGTTTCATATTCAGGCCATCAGCTGAATGTGAGTGGTTACACTGGCTGTGGGTTTCAAAAATCAGTACCATGTCGTAATATTTCAAGTGGTGTCTGCCAATGTAACGCTAGTGCTGGGCCTGCCTACTTGTTTAGAAATTAGCCTTGTTAAGAAGTTGTTTTCAGTCAATGCTGAAAGGGACATGACTGAAGAGACAGTGTCCAGTTTTACTGATGTATTTCAAGAGCTGGGATGTTTAGAAGGAGAACATCACATCAAAATAGATACTTCAGTGAGTCCGGAGATTCATCCACCCAGGAAAATCCGATTTGCCTTAAAGAGCAGCTGATACCTTCAGGAGAACTTTAACAAAACACAGTATTCAGACACAGTTTGGCTTGTACTGTATTTCACATTAGTTCTGCATTCCTCCTCCCCATTATTTATTACTGAGGTAATCTGCATGAAAACAGGATCTTTGCTCCTAAAGAGTTCATCTATTTTTGTTGCTTTCTCCCTACCTGAACTCATAACCAGGGCCACTGGAAAACTGTAGAAAAAAAAAGGTTACCCAAAATTGCAGAGCATTTTGCAAACATTGCGGGGGGTTCTACTATAGACCCTGAGTGCTTCACAATAAATCTTTTATGTTTTCTGCAGCATATATTAGTCAGAATAAATTGCTAAATGAATAAACTGACACCTGAATATGTTTAAAACATAAAGAAAAGTTTATGGCCCCGATTCTAGAAAGGTTACGCCTGGCATAACAGCACTTGTGCCAAGTAGAATGGCGCAAGCAGCAACTTACGCCAGCAGCTGTGACTTGCGCGATTCTACAAAGTGGCCTGTGACATGTCACAGGCCGCTTGCGCCAAACAGCAATTACGCCTGCAGTTGCGCCATAAACCCTCTGTGCCATAGTGCTAGGGGCTGTACGGCAGCTGTTGCGCCCCATTCCAGGAGGGCAGCAACAAAGACCCAATGTCGGGATTCTACAAGAACCCCTGGAGGAGAACCGGCATCGTAAGTAACACCTGCATTTAGCTGGTGTAACTTACGTACGTCCTCTGAGGGTTCTGTAGAACCCTGTCCATGTGCCCCCCATGCCCAGACCGCCCCCGTTGTTGCTCCAATGGGCACCGCACAAACAGTCCTAGACTCGAGGCCACGATCCCGCCCTATCCCCCCTATTGTACACATGCCCTCGAACAGTAAGTGCCCCACAGGACTGCCCACACCAACTGCCCCCCGAATCACTGTGCATGTAATGCCCCACAGGGCTTCCCACACCTCCAGCCTCCCAAAGTTTTTACAAAGAGCCCAGCAAGGCAACCCACACACTCTGGTACTTTAATTCGTTAGTCTTCGGTGATGTTGTCATCCTCCACCCAGCCCCGACCTGATGCTGCCATTAGTGCAAATCCTGCCATGGCAGTGGCCCCTCAGGTGCCAGCTCACCTAGCACCTCACTGTCCTCGCCAGCGACTACAGTTACCACACCATACTGACAGCCGATTGAGTTCTGCATGAGCAGGTACTGAAAGAGGTAGCATCATTAATTTCTGAGGCCGCCTTTTCAGTACGCCATCACTGAACTCAGTCGGCCTATGCGTGCCATGGTGGTGATAGATGGGCTGTAGCCACCGCTGAGGATGGGTGGGAGGTGCTGGGTGGCTGGCACGGGTGGGGTGGGGCCACTAGACTACCAGGGCAGGGTATTTGCTGCATTTGTGGCCAGCGACTCGAGGGTTGGGGCACACGTGGGGATGATAAGCACCACTTTGCGGGCATGTTCCAATGGGGATCTGGGGCTGGGTATGGGGTCTCTTCGGGCTCTGTTTGAACACTCGGGGGCTGGGTATGGTAAGCCCTGTGGGGCTCTGTTTGAACACTTCTCGGGAGCAGGGGTTGGGCAGCCCTGTGGGGCTCTACTTGTACATCTGGGGAGCAGTTGACTTGGGCAGCCCTACAGGGTGCCTATTGTGGCTAGGTTGGGTATGGGGGGGGGACACTTGAGATCTGTGTTGCGGCTTGCGACATGCTCGCCAGGTGCACCCTCTGTTCGGCATACCTGGCCGCATGTTGCAAGTCACAGGACTTAGCTGTGGTGACCCTGCCCTTTCTAGAATAGGGCACAAGGTTAATGTCGCAGTTGAGGGTGGCGCAAGTTGCGTTTGGCGGTGACTTGCACCACCCTTCTAGAATCGGGCCCTATGTTCATAAAAAGAATACTAAACTGATAAGCTATTGTAAGCATTGCCTATCTTCCAAAATGTAAAAGCATCTGCCTCATACAGTGCTAAAGAGAGTCTATAAAAGTGAGCCACAGCAAATCAATATTAAATAAAGCCAGAAAAAATATATTGTTTTGTTTCTGGCTGTAGAATAATGCAGCCTAATCAACAGCTGTTTACAGTGCTGCCAGCTATTCACCCACTTTGGTACGAGAAAAAATAAGCAGAGTGGTTAATAACTGAGTTTTAGTAAAATGTTGTTAAAAAGTGTTTAATGGTCATAATTTGTACTGTAGGTACTGTACAGTATTTTTGAAATCACATATTTAAACATTAAATCTGGGGGTTATTGGGGCTGGCAGGATAATCTAGAGGATAGCATAACAAACTGTGAATGAACTGACAACATCTAGCAGACCTGGGTTTGATTCCCACAGCCTCCACTTGTATACTGTGCGAGTCTGAGCAAGTTATTTAATCCCCTCAGTGCTCTTGGGCTGTACCTGAAAACAGGCACTTGTGCCTAGTGGGCCTTGCACGGTTACCAAAAAATGTAAAAAAATATCAATATATTTTTACTGCATCATACAGTAGTCAGGGTACCCTGTAATTTACCTTTGTTTTACTCTTGCTGCAATGATTTTGTTTAGTTAATGATAAATGTTCAGATACATTTTGTGTTTTATCAGCTTGTTTTCAGATGGTAGTCAGGTTTTTATTGTAGTCTTTGCATATGAGCATCTAGGGAGAAGTTGCTAAGAGTGAGATCACTGTTAGCAACTACAGTAACTTATTCACGTTTAAGATCAGCAGGGCCATCCAAAAATCCTCAGCTGTTTAAATCAAAACTAGTCTGAATGAAAGTATGCTCACAAGTAAATACTTGCCCTGTCACTTGCAAAAAGGCTTCATAGTTAGCACCCCATTTAAGTGAATGGGATAATTTGCACCTTTTCTCCCATCTTTTGTTTCGGTCTGTGTGGCAACAAAAAGTTTCTGATAGACTACTTCAACACAAAAGAAATCACTTGGCTAGTGGATTCTGAAACCAAACAAGACAAGGATTCAAAAGAAATCAGTGTCACATAAAACCCTTGCCCTACCTTGCACTGCATTGTTTCGGCTAAACCCAAGTCTGCATGCAAAATTGTCAATATATTTGAAAGAATTTTATTAAAAATGTTAATACTTTTTACACAGTTCAATATAAAAACTCAAAAATTGCAAGAAATTGCAGAACTTGTCAGTTTTTGCGGAGAATGGTGAAAATTGCGGATTCCGCAAAAAAATTGCGGGCGCAATTTTCCAGTGGCCCTGCTCATAACACACTTCTTGTGACATCACAGTTACTCCCATTGCAACAAATTGTGATGACACAACAGAGGATTATAACTTAAAGTAAAGAGTAAGTTATAAAGGCAGATGAACTCTGAGGTATAAAGATCACGTATTCATGCAAATTGCCTCAGTAATAAATACTGTGGTGGAAAAATCTATAGAATATATATGGAATGCAAGCTGAATTGTACTTAAATATTATGTTTTTCAAAGTTTTCTTTGAGGCGTCTGCAGCTCTTTAAAGGAAAAAGTGAAAGCTGAACTTGATAAAATGGAAAGGCTAGGCATCACTGAGAAAGAGACCACTACAAGTTGGCTTAACTCAATGGTGGTAATAAAGAAGCCTAATAAAATGAGAATATGCATTGACCATCGAGATTTGAACAAAGCAGTTAAGAGAGAGCAATACCGCATGAAGACTGTTGAAGTAGCTGCCAGGCTTGCCGGTGCCAAAATCTTCTCAGTGCTAGACACTGGTCACGCTTTTAGGCAAATCAAGCTTGATGAGTCCAGCCCAGAATTACTGACATTTAGTACACCATTTGGGTGCTATAAATTTAAGCGTATGCCATTTGGAATTTGCACAACCACTGAGGCTTTTCAAAGATCAAAGAAAGATACCACAAATCTTTGAAGGTTTCGATGGTGTTGAGATGTACATGGATGATACTGATATTGGGCTCAGACTTGCAAGGGTACCACAGTTGTGACATTTCCTGTGGCAGAGCAGGAAGGGGCGGATCAGTGGGGCATCCACAAGGTGAGCTCATTTACAGGGGCACTAGTAATTTAACTTGTTATAACAAGTTAAACAAAAACAAAACACAATCAAACCATTACTTGCATTTTTTTCCTTCTAATTACTCTGACTAGGTTATAAACCCAGCAACTTATCTGGAATGGATATCATTAACTGCAGGTACTGTGGAACAATTTTCAGAAGGACAGTCTTACAGGATTTAGGACACTGTCCTACATGCTGGGCCATTGAGATCTTAGGGCTCAGCTCGGGCAGCATGGACAGAGATTGCACGTCTCAAATCTCATATTCAAGAGGAAATACATTATAAGAACAACCCGCCATTTCCTCAGCATCCAACAGAAAAACCTCGACCGCAGAGGGTAGTTGGACCAGGAGGTTGGCAGGTGGTTAGGAGGGGCAAATCGGGTGCCCCATCACTCTCTGCTCTCCAACATATTACCTCCAAAAACCATATAAACACTACAAACAGGTATCTGCCTCTATCTCTGAAATCAAACAAAGAGGCAGAAGACACTGCAGAGCAGGACACTGCAGCACAGGAGCTAGCACAACAAAACTCACCCAAATCAGGAACCAAAACAAAAAAAGCAAAAGGAAATCCAAAAAACTTCTGATCATAGGAGACTCCATGATTCGGGGAGTTGATACCCATCTCCAGCCAGGGGTAATGGTCAGATGTCTCCCAGGTACATCAGCATGGAGAGACACTGACCGCATTGCTAAAACTGTTCATAAAGCAGGAGAAAACACTGATGTCCTAGTACACATAGGGACTAATGATCTCGCCAGCCGGTCAGTTGTGGAGACCAAGGAACACCTGACCAGGCTGGGTGACAAACTATTATCCATTTCATCTGGCATCTCCTTCTCTGAGATCCTGCCAGTCTGGGAGAGGGGGGCAGATGGACGGAAGGTCAGAGATGGGGAGATAGGGGAGCTAAACACGTGGCTCAAGGGCTGGTGCCAGGAAAAGGACACAGATTTGTAGGAACTGGCAACAGTTCTAGGAGCGAAAGTTCTTAAATTTGATGGACTGCATCTGACTAAGGAGGAGTCAGTGCATTGGGGCAGAAGTTTGACGCCTTTGCAGAATATTTAAACTAGCAATGGGGAGAGGTGCAGCACCCATACATCGAATGGGAAGAACACCCTCCCCTTAGCTAGTGGTGTCAAACAGGAATCAGCATGTTTGCAGTTCATTTGCATCACGTAAGAAAACGCTTGTCCCCCATATGACGACAGGCAATGCCAAACCCCACCCAACAACTAACACAATCAAATCTGGCCAACGGAAAATCATGTACAGCAATGCTCACAGCCTGGGAAATAAGATCCCAGACCTGCAGGCAATAATGTCAGAGGCTAAACTGGACAGTAGTAGCAATAGTGAGACGTGGTTTACTAGTAACCACACTTGGGAGACTTCAGTACCTGGCTATGTATTGTTCAGAAGAGACCGAGGTGCAAAAAGGGGGGGGCCCTGTATGTCAATGTAAATATCAAAGCTACAGAAATTCAGAATACACATAAGGAGCCAGAAGAACTGTGGGTCACCCTGGAAACAGGAAATGGGACAGCCATAATAACTGGGGTTGTCTACAGGCCCCAGACCAGGGGGAAGACACAGACACATTACTGTTAGAAGATATACAAAACATGACAGCTAAAGGGGAGGTTCTGATAATGGGAGACTTCAACATGCCGGATACAGATTGGTCAATACCAGCAGGAACATCTGCCAGAACTAGACACATAGTGGATTCCTGCAGGGAGGGCCTCAAACAACTGGTACAACAACCCACAAGAGACAGGACTATCCTAGATCTAGTACTGACTAACAGAGAAGGATCACAGATCTCCAGGTAGGTCACCTAGGCTAGTGACCATCAAATGGTATGGTTCAATTTGGCTACTACATCTAAATCATCCCATTCAAGGCAAAAATATGGGACTTCAGAGGAGCTGACTTTGATAAGATGGCCAACAGAGTTAAGCTAGCCCTGGCAAAAGAAACACAGTGAGGGGCAGACAAAGTGGCAAGCATTATGATGTAATATTTGAAACAACATCCCATTGTGTTTGACAGAAAGGGAAGTGCAAAAGAAGAAGGAAACCACTTTGGTTCTCAAATACAGTAGCAGAAAAGGTCAGAGCCAAAAGGCTGGCCTTCAGGAAATTTAAGGGAACACAGCGGGATGAAGATAGGAAGGCATACCAAACTGCCCTAAAGGAAGCAGTGAAGCCAGTAAGGCAGGCAAAGTCCCAAACTGAGGAAACACTAGCACGAACAGTAAAAGAAGGTGACAAGACTTTCTATAGATACATTAGTGAAAGGAGAAAGTCCAGAGGGGGTATTGCTAAGCTTAATGGAGAAAAGGGAGCACGTGAGGAGGAGGACCATGTAAAAGCATCTATCCTAAACAGATACTTTTACTCAGTATTTACTGAATAGAAGGTAGGGCAGGGCCCACAGCTTAGCACCATGGACACGGGAGAGGGAGCTGAGCACTACTCCCTTCACAAAAGAAAGGGTCCTACAAGAGCTTGCTAAGTTCAAGGTGGATAAGGCAATGGAATCTGATGGCATACATCCCAGAGTACTTAAGGAGCTAAAGGTGGAACTAGCAGAGCCATTAGCAGAAATGTTTAGTGAGTCTCTGAGCACAGGAGAGGTCCCAGAAGACTGCAGAAGGGCTCATGTGATCCCGCTCCACAAGAGTGGTAGCAGGGAGGTGGCAGGGAACTACAGACCAGTCAGTCTTTACCCTGTGAGGGCAAGATTATGGAGGCACTCCTTAAGGAAAGGATAGTGCAACACCTGGAATCCATAGGGGCACAGGATCCAAGACAGCATGGGTTTACAAAGGAAGGTCCTGTCAAACTAATCTCATAGATTTCTTTGACTGGGTAACCAGAGTGGTGGACCAAGGGGAGCAGTTGATGTCGCCACCTTGACTTCAGCAAAGCTTTTGACATTGTTCCACATAGAAGATTGATAAATAAGCTGGGTAGGCTTGGGGTGGTCAGAAGTTGGTCAACTGGGTGGCAAACTGGTTGACAGGCAGAAAACAGAGAGTGGTGGTAAATGGTATACAGTCAGAAGAGATGCAAGTCACAAGTGGGGTACCTCAGAAATCAGTCCATGGGCCAGTCCTCTTCAACATCTTCATTAGTGACCTTGCAGATGGACTAGAGGGTAAGGCTTGTCTGTTTGCAGATGACACCAAGATCTGCAACAGAGTAGATGATCCAGATGGGGTGGGCAGAATGAGAAGAGATCTGGATAAACTAGAAAAATGGTCAGAAGAGTGGCAACTGGGATTTAATGCAAAGAAGTGCAAGATCATGCACATAGGAAGAGAAACCCTGAAGCCACCTATAGGCTGGGAGGGGAGTTGCTAGCAGTCACAAAGGAAGAAAGAGACTTGGGCATCATCATCACTGATGACCTGAAATCATCCAACAGACCTCCAAAGCAGTAGGTAAGGCTAGGGGTGTTAGGGTGTATTAGTAGGGGTATCACAAGTCGTAAGAGGAGGTAATAATCCTCTTTACAAGACACTGGTTAGGCCCATCTGGAGTACTGCTGCAGTATTGGAGGCCACACCTTCACAAGGACATTAACCAAATTGAGGCAGTCCAGAGAAGGCAACCAAATGGTGCAGGGACTGCATCAGAAGACATATGAGGACAGATTAACAGAGCTCAATATGTATACCCTTGAGCAAAGGAGGGAGAGAGGTGATATGATCGAGGCATTCAAACACCTTAAGGGCATTAACAAGGTGAAAGAGTCTAACATGTTTAAATATAAGAAAAATAGCAGGACAAGAGGACACGCATGAGATTAGAGGGGGGCCGATTAAGGGGAATGTGAGGAATTCTTTCACAGAAAGGGTGGTGGATGTAACGGAATGGCCTACCCAAGAAGTGGTGGCTATGAATACAGTGCAGGGCTTCAAACAGGCATGGGATAGGCATGGGAGCAATACAAATGAGTATGAATAGATAGGCCACTTACAGAGCAAAGGCCGATGGCACATTTATAAGGTAGAAAAAGAAATGGGCAGACTGGATGGGCCTTGCGGTCCTTATCTGCCGTCAACTTCTATGTTTCTATGTTTCTTAAAAGAGTATTACAGAGAGCACGAGCATGCCACCTCACTTTGAATTTGAAAAACTCCAAAATTGGACTGAAAGAAGTCCCCTATATCAGGCACAAACTAAGCCAGGAAGGCCTGGTAGCTGACCCTGAGAATATCAAGACTGTTGTGGATATGCCCACACACAAGTGTGTAGCAGAACTACAGAGGTTCATGGGGATGGTCAACTACCTAGTCAAGTTCATAACTGACCTTTTTAATAAAATAAGCCACTGAGAGAATTGCTGGAAACAGAAACTGCATGACATTGAGAAACCAGTTATGAGCAAGTGTTTAAAGAACTTACGAGAATCATCACACACACACACACACACACACACACACACACAGTGCTAGCCTGCTATGACCTGCGCAAGCCAGAGGTCCTGTCAATGCCTCCTCTGAAGGATTAGGAGCATGTGTGTTGCAAGCAAATAAGCCAGTCGCATTTGCCTCAAGATCCCCGAGCAAAACAGAGAAAAACTATGCCCAAACTGAAAAAGAGAAGTTAGCCATTGTCTATAGATGCACTAAGTTCCACCAATACATATATGGGAGACAAAAGGTGTTAGTGGAAACTGATCACAAGCCATTAGAGAGAGTTTGGTCAAGAAGCCACTACATACTGCCCCATCTCAAATTCAGAGAATGATGCTCAAATTACAAAAATATGATTTGCAAGTAATGTATAAAGTGAGACGAGAACTTTATATTACTGACATCCTCAGCAGGGCAGTTCAGAAAGCTGCATTGCCAGAAAATGACATTGATAAATTCAAAGTTCATACAATTGCCAAGATACCAATCACTGATGAGAAATTAAAACAGTTTCAAGATGAAACACAAAAAGATTCAGAGCTGCAGAAATTAAAAAAGCATTTGTCAATGCCGAATGTTTGCTTGCTGGTATTAGCATTGGAAGTGCAGGTGTTAGACAGATGCCCACCTCCACCTTGGGGATACGGACAGGCACTGGGGTATGCCTTTGGGTCGCTGCCCATAACTCTCACGCCATTTCACCTCACCCAATTCTGCAAACACCGACAAGTGCTGAGGTGTGCCTTTGTGTGTTCAACTTTATAGTCACCCCATTCCATAAGGACATACTCTGAAATGGGTGCAGTATAGGAGAATGGGGTGAACTCTGAGGCGGAAGAGTCCAAGCCACACCTCGATGTCTGTCACTGGCTGTAGGGTGGGGGTGGAATGGCATGAGCATTACAGCTGGTAATCCAAAGGCACACCCCTGACACCTGTTAGTCTGTAAAGGGTGGGACATTATGGTTAAAAACCCCCAACGCCCTGGACGTTCGTTGGTATTTGCATTACAAATTTTCAACATGGCCTTTTTGCGACTCCTGTCTCATGAAAGCATTGGGACCTCTGCTCATGAATAGTGGCACTGTGATTTTGTTAATCTGTCCTGAACATTGATTTCCCACAACAACCGCACCACTCTGTGCCAAATGTGCAAAACCACAGTTCGGGCAGGATGTAAAATATGACAGCTGCACCATTCATAAGGAGGTGTGAAGAGGTGGCAGTGCTGGAAATCTGGAGTGAAAATATTAAAAATTCTCAAAGTTGCAAGCTGCGGCGTGAAAAACTGCTGCACGCACGACCAACACAGTCATTTTTGAATTTTTCACCAAATTTTCAACACAGGCATTTTGGAACCTCTGCTCATGAATAGTGGCACTATGATTTTCTTAATCTGTCCCGAACATTGATTTCCCACAGCGACTGCAGCATTGTGCGCCGGATGTGTGAAACCACATTTTGGGCAGAATGTGAAAAATGACAGCTATACTGTTCATAAGAAAGTGTGCAAAAATTGCAATGTTGAAAATCTGGAGTGAAAACATTAAAAATTCTCGAAATTCAAGTGTGCATGGAAACTGCGCAACGCACGCTCATAACAGTTATTCTGTGGAATCTTGCCAACAAATTTTCAACATAAGCATTTTGGGACATCTACTCATTAACAGTGTCACTGTGATTTTCTTAATCTGTCCCGAACATTGATTTCCCACAGCGACCGCGCCATTGTGCGCCGGATGTGTGAAAACACATTTCGGACAGGATGTGGAAAATAATAGCTGTACTGTTCATAAGGAATAGCAATGTGGAAAATCTGGAGTAAAAATCTCTAAAATTCACAAAGTTACAAGTATGTGTGTAAACTACACAACGCACGCTCATAAAACAGCCATTTTTGGGATTTGTTTCACCAAATTCGCAACATAGGCTTTTTGAGAGCCCACTTCATGAACAGTGGCACTGCCATTTTGTTAATCGATCCCAAAAGGTGATTCCACATAGTGACCATGAAATCACCTTTCGGGACCGAAGGATGCCATGACAGTGACTGAATTCATGAGGAAGGGTCCCAATAACCCCATGTTGAAAATTTGGTGCCAAAATTCCCAAAAATACCCAAGATATGCACCAGAGTTGAAAACAACCCTATTTATGCCATTATACAGCTTACCTGCATTTCTTCAGTTCGCGGTCGGCTTTGAAGAGTGTAGATGTGTTCCCGAGTCCACGAAAATTATCGTGCCTGCTCCGGAGGTAAGTATGGAGTGGGGGAGGGAGGTGCGCGAGAGGGTGGGCGCGGGTTGGGGAGGGACCCGACAGCTAGGACCGCTTTTCTTTCTTTCAGGGAAAAGAAAAAAAGAAAAAAAAAAAAAAAAAAAAGACATCGAGGAAGGTTTTCTTTTGCAGGTTTGATTTTTGCACACTGGGGTTTCGGAGGGGAACTTAAGCCAACATGGACTGGGCCCCTGTCGGCAAAGAAAGCCTGTTTTGGGGGGGGCATGATGCCGAGGGGGACTGGGCACCCCCCTTGGCACACAACAAATTGGGGGGGGGGAATTATGCTGACAGGGATTGAGCTCCCCCATCAACAAATGAACTGGGGTGGGGGCATGCCGACAGGGGGATTGGACACCCCCATCGGCTTGTATAGGGACTGTGAGCAGATGGTGACAGCAGCCATGTTGTGTTGAAATGTTACACCAGGCAAGGCCGCCCTGCAATGAGGGGCCGCTCCCTCATTGCAGCGGCCAATTTCTTCCAAGTTGGTGGCACACTTGCTGAACTAGTGTCAGCAGCACCGTGCCACCACATTGGATAGAGGAGGCCAAGGTCACAAATGCAGTGGCTGCACTGGCCACCACAGTGCAGCACCTCCACAACCCGCTTCTCTCCTAAGCTGCCACAATAAGTTTCTTGCGCATGCGCAAGCAAACATAAATAAGAGACTGTGTTCCAAGGCTGGCCCTCAGAGATCTTAAGTGGACCCAAACAGACATCAGACAATACTGGTTATTCTGAGAAGAAATTACTGCTGAAAGTGGATTACTTCTAAAGGGTGCCTGCTACGCTCAGAAAGGAAATGCTCACAAAAATACATGGCAGTCACTTGGGAATAGAGAAGTGCAGAAGAAGAGCAAGAGATGTTCTGTTTTGCCCTGGTATTATTAGCCAGATCAGCGATTTGGTAGCCAACAGTGGCATATGCACAAGCTCTAGGAAAGCTCAGTCAGCCAAAGAAACCCATGAAACCCCATGGAATTCCTGAGAAGCCCTGCAAAATAGTGGCAGCTGATCCATTTCAATTTAACAGCAAGACCTACCTTATTATGGCAGACTATTATTCAAAATTTATTGAGATTTCTAGACTGCAAAATGTTACAAGTGAGATGGCGATCAACCATGTTAAATCACAATATGCAAGACACAGAAGAAAAAATTACTCACCTTAGTAATGTTGTTTCTTCTAATGGAGTATTGCTATATTATGACAATTGCAGTTTGTCCCAGCCTTAGAACTGCTCCGGAGGTGAAAGAGTTAACTTCCATGCCAGGCATGGAATCCTGAGCGCGAGCTCGGTTGTAAAAGCTCTGTCTGGAGATATTCAAACCAAACTGTCAGATCTTTACGAGCAAAAACTCACTAAGGTTCTGTGTGAAGCTGTAAACCTACACTAGCTAACTGGCTACTAAAATATTAACACATTTTTTCTGGTCCAAAACCAAGACTCAAGTCAGGGACCCAGAAAATAAAATGAATACAACACCCAAATACCCCAAAAAAGGAGGGTTGAAAAACACAAAGGTGGGCATCATTAGGTGCCAACACTGCACTGCCCACCCACATCCCAAAAGCAGAGGTTCTGAGAGGGCAGTATGGGGAGGATACATATAGCAAGACTCCATTAGAAGAAACAACATTACTAAGGTGAGTAATTTTTCTTCAAACAACATGAAGTCTTGCTATATTATGACAATTGCAGACTACACAGCAGTACCTCCATGGAGGAGGGACAGAACCTACTTAGGAAATGCTCTAAGCAATAGCTGTGTTAAACCGAGCATCCTCCCAGCCTGGATGTCCAGGGAGTAATGCTTGGTGAAAGTGTGTACTGTTTTCCAGGTAGCTGCTTGACATATCTCTAAGATAGGGATGTCCCTGGCTGCAGCTAGGGACGAGTCACTCTCTAGTAGAGTGAGCCCTCAGGCCTGAAGGGGAACCTTACCCAGTTTTGATAGCAAATTGGATACAAGAGACAATCCACCTGGCAATGGATCTTTAGTGGCAGGTTTCCTTTCCAACCTCACCATAAGTGAGGAACAGTTGGAGGAGTCAAACCGTGACCCTTGGTATGCTCTATGTAGTAACTAAGGGCTCTCTTACATCTAAACTGTGCAACCTCCTCTTGCCAGAGGAGGAATGGTCAGTGAAGTACACTGGAAGAGATATAGATTGATTAAGGTGGAAATCTGAAACCACCTTAGGCAATAACTTCCTGTTAGTCCTGAGGACTACCTTATCTCTGTGAAAGGAGATAAAAATCAGGCTCCACTATTAAAAGCTTGTAATTCACTTATGCACTGGCAGAAGTGATGGCTACTAGAAACACTGTTTTCCACGTCAAGTACTTAAGCTCTGCTGAAGACGAAGGTTCAAAGGGGGGTTGCATCAGCTGAGCAATGCAAACATTAAGATCCCAGGCAGGAGCACAGTCCCTGAATGGAGGGTTGGTGTGAAGCAATCCCTTGAAAAACTTGGAGAATACAGGGTGAGCAGAAAGAGAAGAGGTCTTTCCTGCTGAAATAAAAGCAGAGACAGCTGCCAAATGTACTTTCAGGCTGGCCTCAGCCCCAAAGTATTTAGATGGACCATATAGTCCAAGACTGTGGGCAAATCAGCAGATTCTGGGAAATATGCTTCCTAGAGCACCATATGGAAAACCTTTTCCATTTAGAATTATAAGTAGCCCTGGTGGAAGGCTTCCTAGAAGCTTTCAAGATTTCAGTACACCTTGAGAAAGGTGTAGGTCAGCAAACTCTAACTCCTCAAGAGCCAGGCCTTGAGGTTGAGGATTGAGATTCGGATATCAAACTCTCCCTGGGCACAGGTTAACAGATTGTGATTCCTGGGGAGACACAGGGGAAGATGGACTGCTAAGGACAGAAGGAGAGGATACCAGGGCTGTCTGGCCCAATCTGGAGCAATCAGAATCATCTTGCAAGGTTGAGATCTGATTTTGACTAGCACCTTGAACAAGAGAGAGAAGGGGGGAAAGGCATAGAGGAACTTCCCTTCCCAATCGAGAAGGAAGGCATCCAGAGGGACTGAGCCCAACACTGGGGGCCTGCAACAAAAAAGCAGAAGTTGGTGGTTGTATGGGGCTGCAAAAAGATCTATCTAAGGGGTGCCCCACCTGGTAAATACTAACTCTAGTACTAGGGGATCCAGTGACCATTCATGATGGCCCTGGGAAATCCTGCTGAGAGAATCTGCCAGGACATTGTCCTTGCCTGGGAGGTGAAATGCTATGAGGGAGGTGTTCAGGGAATAAGCCAGAGACCACAACTTCATTGCCTCGGTGCACAAGGCCGAGGACCGAGTGCCCCCTTGCTGGTTGATGTACCACATTGTAGTGGTGTTGTCTGTTCTGACCTGTACCACTTTGTTCTGAACGGATGCAGAAAAAACCTGAAGTGCTAGAAAAACAGCTCTGAGTTCCAACAGATTGATGTGGAGCAGAGATTCCTGAGGGACCACAATCCCTGGGTGGTGAGGTCGCCCATGTGAGCTCCCCATCCCAAGAGGGACGATCTGTAGTAAGGGTCAAGGAGTGAGATTGAGGGATGAAAGGAACCCCTGTCTCAGATTGCTCTGATCCTGCCACCACTGCAGGGCCTGGACCAGGGTCTGAGTTACTGGGATCAATTTGGTTGAGGGATCTCTCCTTTGAGACAGAAGGCTCTCAAATGGAACTGAATGTCCCTCATCTGAAATCTGGCTCCATGCACTACAGCTGTGGAAGCAGCCATGTGCCCTAGGAGCTGTAGAAAGTGCCTTGCTGGCCGAGACCTGCAGAGTGAAGGAGGAGGCCAGAGCCACCAGGGTCTTACCCTTTCTAGAGGAAGGAAAGCTCTGGCCTGCTTCGTGTCCAGTTGTGCGCCAATGAAGGTGAGTAGCTGAACAGGTTCTAGAACTGACTTTGGGAGATTGAGAAGAAAACCTAGAGATGTAAGCAGTTGCTGGGTAACCTGAAGGTGTGATTTGACTTGGTCTGGGGACTGACCCACTATGAGCCAGTCGTCCAGGTAAGGAAAGATGGCAATCTTTTGCCTTCTTAAGTGAGCAACTGCTACTGCCAGACATTTTGTGAATACCCTTGGGGCAGAGGTAAGGCCGAAGGCCCGAAGGGCATTGCTCTGAACTGGTAATGGCCTGAGGGCAGTTCGAATCTGAGGTACTTTCGGTGGGAGCTTCTGATGAGAACATGGAAGTAGGCATCCTTGAGGTCCAGGGACGCTAGCCAGTCCCCTGGCCTTAGGGAGGGTAAAATAATTCCCAGAGTCACCATTTTGAATTTTGGTTTTAAAAGGTGCTTGTTTAGGTATCTTAGATCCAGGATGGGCCGCCATTCTCCTGTCTTTTTTGGCGTAAGGAAGTATCTGGATTATAGTCCTTTGCCCTGGTGTAGGGGAGGAACCCTTTCCATAGCTCTGAGAGCCAGGAGGGTTGAGACTTCTGTTTCCAAAGCAAGAGCCTCTAATGGATTTGCAGGTGGAAAAGATCTGGTTCTCATCTTTGGAAATTTTTTGAAGCTGAGAACCAGTCCCTGGCTTACTACTTCCAGGACACACTTGTCTGATGTTAAAGACTCCCAGTCCTGGACGAAGTAAGCCAGCCTGCCCCCTACAGGTAATGGAGAATCGGCCCTGGGCATCCCATCAGGGTGCCTGTTTGGCAGGGGCTTTAGGGTGAGGGGTGGGAGCAGGCCTGCTCGTACCCCGTCTGCCTCTCCCTCTGAAAAACCCCCTCTGGGTTTAAGATGAAGAGGAGGCCTGGCTTGGTAAAAGGCCTGTGAAAAGGCCTGCCCCTGCCCCTGGAAGGCTGCCTCTGAGGGGTGGCTTGCCTCCTTGGCCTGTGCACCCTATAAGTGGTCCCATACTCATCCATTTTCTTCATGTAATTCTTGTCTGCTCCCAAACAGAGAATTTCCCACAACAGGAAAATCCATGGCCTTAGCCTGGGTATCCTGTGACAGGCTAGTACACCTGAGCCAAGCCATTCTACTGAAAAGCCACAGATGTAGCCATGACTTTGAAGATACATCATTAGAGTCCACTGCAGCATGGAATTGCACCTTGGATGCCTCAATACCATCAGCAGCCACCTGTTCCAGCTCCTTGCAAGCTGGCCAGGGACCTGTTTCGCTAAAGCCATAACAGTATCCCATCTGGATTTCTGGTATCTTGCAACATAGGCCATATAATTTGCCTGTCTGAGTCCCAAGGATGCTGCCATGTATTGTTTCTTTGCCATGGCATCAATCCTCCTGGAGTCCTTATCAGGGGGGGTGTGAAGCCACGGGAATATTTGCCTTATCACAGGCTGCAGCCTGCACTACCCCAACATGGCTGCATTGCTGTGAAAGGAACTCCGTATCAGGGCCTGACAATGTGTACCTCCTGTCCATCTTGTTATCCACAGGAGGTAAAGAATTAGGAGCTTTTAAAATTTTTATTGTCTGTTTCCTAAAGGATTTATGTAAAGGAATAGACAATTCCTGGACTCTGGGATATCCATCATTTCCACATAGTCAGGCTCCTCCTGTTCATCCACAGCTTCTTCCAAAGGGAGCTGGAGGGTTTCAGCAACTTTTTTATAAAACAGAAAATGAGAAGGGGACTCAGAAAGCCTAGGGGGGAGACACTCCTGAAGGTCTGTCTGGGGAGATGTCTGGTTCAATGGGCACATCCAGACTTTCAAAATCACATTCACACTCTTCATAATCCTCCTCCCCCTCCTCCGGTTCATAAAATTCCTCTATATCATATTCTTGAACCGGTGGAACCGACCGAACCAACCGTTTACCTGATAGTGGCGGTTCGGACGGAACCGGGGACAGTGACTGGACAATTTGGATCGCTTTAGCTATCTCTGCAGCGGTTGGAGAAGGAAATTTTGGCTCCACACCTGCTGATTTTCTAGTCCTCTTTGTTGGAACTGGCTCATCCGAGTCAGCTCTTCGTTTGCCCGAGGAAGTCTCGCTCTGGTCAGAGGGCACTCCCTCGCGTTCGGTGGCACCGAACCGGCTGGCCATCCGGTCAGCGGACTTTTGGTTTCCTCGCCCTGAGCCTACCAACTCTTATCCAGGGTAGCTGCAGGAAATTCTTGCAAATCTGGCAGTCTGCATTGAGGTGGTCAAACCCTCAGACAATAAACACATGTGGTGTGTGGGTCAGCCTTGGCAAAGGCTTCCCCACAGACACTACAGTGCTGAAACCCAGTGGGCCCGGTTTTTCTTTTGGGTTTCTCAGACATAATGTCAGCCTAACCAAAAACTTGCCCTTTTCCGGTAAATCACCAAGCAAGACACCCTTATCGGTTCCCAACCGTGTCACGGGTCGTGGAAAAAACCGTAATGAAATCCGTTTTTTTTAGAACCGATAAGAACCAGCAACCGCACTCTAAATGTAATTTAACAAGTTTTAACAACAACCTGATCGGTTCAAACCGAACCGATAATGTTTGCAAGTTCCACACGAGAAAGAAAACCTATCTATTACTTACGTATACCACAGACAGAGCTTGAACCGAACGTTTAGTGTTAAAATAATATAATTGCGGTTTAAAAATAAACCGAGAATAACACTTTTTTAACCAGCAAAGAACCGAGCAGAAGGAGGAATCTCCAGAGCGACTGTTCAGTGAGGCGAGTAAAGAATCTGACAGTTTCGGGTTTGAATATCTCCAGACAGAGCTTTTACAACCGAAGCCATATCAGGATTCCATGCCTGGCATGGAAGTTAACTCTTTCACCTCCGGAGCAGTTCTAAGGCTGGGACAAACTGCAATTGTCATAATATAGCAAGACTTCATGTTGTTTGAATACCAGAAGTGCTCAACACTGACAATGGCCATCAATTTGCTAGTGCTGAGTTTGAAAATTTTGCAAAAAAGTATGAGTTCAAACATATCACCTCATCACCCAGATATCCTCAAAGTAATGGGATGCTTGAATGAGCTGTTCAAACAATCAAGAACTTGATGAAAAAAGCTAAATGGGACCACAAAGATCCCTACCTTGCACTGCTTGATTTGAGAAATACACCTATTGAAGGCCTGGGTTCACCAGCCCAACAGTTAATGGGACGCCGAACAAGAACCCAGTTCCCATCAAGACATGAGCTGTTAAGGCCAAGATTAATACAGACTGATGTACGAACTGCCTTAGCGAAAACCCAAAGGGCACAACATTATTATTATAATCAACATGTGCACCCCTTGCCTGCTCTGACTTCGGAACAACAGGTGATTTTGCGCACCGCTGAGAATGAATGGACCCCAGCAGTAGTCCTCTCGCCTGCACAAACCCTTCGCTCCTATGTAGCTGAAGCTAATGGGAAGCAGTATTGGCAAAACTGTAGTGACATCTTAGGAACTCCAGAGCCACAGACCAGTTTGTCACGGACAGTGCAGGACATTTCGCCCTGCACAGAGAGGGACAGAGAGGCCAAGCCAGCAGCAGGAGAGAGAGGCACCGAGTTGGCGGCAGAAGAGAGAAAGAGACATATGATCGGACAGGTTCAGCTATGGTGGCATAGCAGCTTCAGAACCCAAGCAAGGACGCACCACAAACTACATCAGCAGTGACCCCATGCAGCATGCACAGCCAGACGGAAAGCTGGGTCAAGGTGAGCAGAGTGAGCGACCGCACAATAATAAAGCCTGCAAAGTATAGGATGTAGAAGTGGCTATGGACACTATGGACTGAAGAATAAAAAAAAAAAATTTATTATATTTCATTTTTTTTTTTTTTTTTAAAGATCGTACTATGGGGGATATGTGAGGATATGCATGTTAATGGGTTTCATGAATATTAATGACACGCTCGGCGTGACGTCACCACTTTTGAATCTGTATAAATAAGGCTTGGTGGGCTATAATGTGCCAGATTAATGTTAAACCTGACATTAGATGCATCTGTGTGTGTGCTAAGCTGACAATCAGTAAAGTGCTTCAAACTAAGCTTATTTGCCTCCAGATATTATACTCCCACCTCACCCCCGGCCAGGACTACTTGTTCTGTTATTTTGCTCTCAAACCATTGTTACCTGAGCTACAAGCTATATTGACTGAGGGAACAGCGGATGTGGAGGCAATTACAGAGACATGGGCCACCCAGAGAAATGACTGGGACCTAAACTTAGAGGGCTACAAGATATTCAGGAAAGATAGGGGAGTTGGGGGAGGGGTTGTGCTGATAGTCAGTAATGACATAGTGGTTTGTGGAGTGGAGGAGGCTGGAGGGGACGTGGAGGTGATGTGGGTAACCCTGCAAACAAGGGGAGGGAAGAAATTGAAGATGGGGGTGGTATATAGGCCCCTGCAATACAGGAGACTCTGGAGGATAAACTGGTTGAGAAAATCAAGGGTCACTGTGACCTTGGAAAGGGTAGGGTGGTGGTCATGGGTGATCTTAATATGCTGGGGGCGGACTGGGACACCATGACATCCTCTGTAACCAGGGAACAGAGACTGATGGATGTCTTTCAGGATGCCTTCCTGGTCCAACAGGTGGGGGAACCTACTAGAGAGCGGCGGATATTGGATGTTGTCCTAGCAGATAGTGAACAAATAAGGGGCCTGAAGGTGTGCAGTCCACTGGCAGGTGGTGACCACGCCACGGTCTGGTTCCTGCTGTATCTAGGGGGGAGGAAAACTGCACTCATACAGTAGTGGTTGACTTCAGGGGAGCGGACTTCGTGGGCACGAGTAGGATTCTAAGGGAGAGGCTGGACAAGATTAGGCCGGACATGGATGCTGGAAATTTGTGGGAGACCATTAAAGAAGGGGTGCAAGAGGTTACTAGGTCCTGTACTAAAGTAAGGCGTAAACATGGTGGAACCAGCAAGCCATGGTGGTGGACCAGGGAGGCGCAGGAGGTGGTGAGGGATAAAAAGGCTGCCTACGCACGTTTCAAACATTCTAGGGGGACACGGAATGAGGGAGTATGAACTATTAGCCAGGAAGGTCACTACAGTGGTGGCGGGCGCCAAGGCAGGATGAGAAAAGCCTGGCTAGGGACATCTGGGGGGACTTATGAAAACATAAGGCAGAAGAGAAAAGGGAGGACACAGAGCAATAGGATTAAGATTGTGGGGGGGATGGGCTCAGGAAGCAGGAGAACAGGTAGAGGTGCTAAATGAGTACTTTGCCTCAATCTTTGCAGAAGTGACAAGGGATCCCTACAGCCTGTTGGGAGGGAAGAGGAGCCAGCAAAAGTAAGAGGTCAGTCTCAGTCCGAGACCAAAGGATGGAAAGAGGCTAGGGTACAGGCTGGGCCAGACCCAGAAGGAGTAGGAAGGTTGCATGAGGGAGTGGATTGGGAGGGTGAAATCACAGTGGATAGGGAGAGGGAGGCCCTTCGGAAGCTAAAAACTGATAAGGCACCGGGGCCGGACGGACTACATCCGAGGGTTATGAAGGAACTGGCGGAGGATCTGGCAGATCCACTGGCTGTACTCTTTAACACCTCTCTGCAGACGGGATGGGTGCCACAGGATTGGAGGGTGGCTTATGTAATGCTGATACATAAAGGGAGGGTCTAGGGAGGAGATGGAGAATTATAGGCCTGTCAGTCTGACATCTGTGGTAGACAAAGTAATGGAGGGCTTTATCAAGGAGAGGCTTGGGAGGCAGTTGGAAAGGTTAGAACACCAGGATGATAAACAGCATGGATTCATCCCGGGGAGATCGTGTCAGTCCAACCTCGTAGAGTTTTATGACTGGGTGACAGGGGCCTTGGATAGACACAGGCCGATGGATGTCCTATACCTAGATTTCAGCAAGGCGTTTGATTTAGTGCCCCATAATGGACTGATAGCAAAAATGGGGGAGATGGGGGTGGGAGGACAGGAGATCAATTGGGTTGAAAATTGGCTTTCGGGGCGTTTACAGAGGGTAATGGTGGGTGGGATACTCTCCTCCTCCAGCATGGTAATCAGTGGGGTCCCTCAAGATTCAGTATTGGGACCACTCTTATTCAAGGCCTACGTCTCGGATATAGAGAGGGGGGTTAGAAATAGGTTGAGTCTCTTTTCGGACGATTCAAAAATGGGAGCACTGGTGGATTGTGAAGAAGCAAAGGAGACAGTCCAGGGGGATCTGGATTCCCTGAAGGGGTGGTCAAGGAGGTGGGGACTGAAATTTAATGCCAGGAAATGTAAGGTACTTCATTTGGGGGTCAAAACCCGGGACATGTATACACCTGGGGGTCACACTGCAAGCCACATTGGGAGAAAGAGATTTAGGGGTGGTGGTAGACATCAGAATGAATAACTCTGAAAATTGTAGAAGAACTACAGCCAAAGCAAACAGGATACTAGGCTGCACAGCCAGGGGAATTACGTCCAGAAGGAGGGAGGTAATCCTCCCTCTATATAATGCCTTGGTCAGGCCGCAGCTCGAGTACTGTGTACAGTTCTGGAGACCTCATCTGAAGAAGGACATAGCGCTGCTGGAGAGAGTCCAGAGGAGAGCGACCAGGATGATTCAGGGCATGGAAGGGAGGCCTTATGAGGAGAGACTGGAAGAGCTTGGGCTTTACACACTGGAGGAGAGGAGGTACAGGGGAGACATGATTGAGGTTTTCAAGTACGTAAAATGAATAATCAGGAGTGGAACCATGGAGCTGTTTAGACTTAAGAAGGGGGGAACAACCAGGGGATATGAGTGGAAGCTGGAGGGGGGAAATTACAGGGGGAATGTAGGAAGCATTTTTTCACTGACAGGGTGGTGGAGCCATGTAACGTGATGCCTGGGAGGCTGGTGGAGGAGGGCACAGTGGAGGACTTCAAGAAGGGGCGGGACAGGTACAAGGAGAAACTGAAACCAAAGAAGAACCTCTCGGGGGCTGGAGGGGTGGTAAGGTGAGCAGCCACTAAGTTGTTGGCTTTCAAGCAGACAAGACAGACCATTTGGTCTATTCTGCTGGCTTTTAGTATGTTAATATGTTAGTATGTACCCTTGTTGCAGTACCTTCATGGGCGACTGCTTTCTCTGTTTCCACTCTATCTGGAATAAAATTCCTGTTCACCTCTGCCTCACCCCTCCTATCCTACTCTTAAGCAACATCTCATGATCCTTTTGCTCCCTCCTGCTCTTGCTCTTAGTACCCGTCTTCTATTTGGACTGTTCTGCCACCAGTCTTAATTGGGCTACTGTTACTGCTCATTATTAGTTTATTGTTCCTATTTGCACTATTGTTCATTTTGTATTGCTTAACTGTTCTGCAGTTAACTACTGAATTGTATTCACTCCCTATCCTTCCATGGGTACACCTGAAATAAGCCTTGGCTCAGTGTCTTTCCTGGTCATCAATTTGTAAATAAATAAGTAAAATTCACCTACTGTTATCCTCTTTCAGTTTGTCTTATCCCTTCACACAAACTATCTAAAACTCAACATTTAAATACAGTACTTCTTTAGACTTGTTTGGGCCTCCCCATGGAGGCTGGCCTCACCGTCTGAAAAACCCTGCGCTAGTGCTGCAATGTCAGATTTGTGCTGAAGAGCTGAAGTGAGCAGTGCTAACTAGCTAAACTGCAGTGCTTACAGTAAGCAGTTGTAAACTGGGTAGAGGGGTGGAACTTTATGATAGTGAAACACAGGGATATTACTATAAGAATAAGATGCTATTAGTTCTGCCTTCCTTAACAGCAGTTGACAATATTTTATATATTATGCTAGATGAAGTCTTGCTACAAACATACAAAATTGGCAGCAGATAAAGGCCTTATAGTATAGTCTATCAAGCCTGCTCGATCGTGCAGCTACCAGCACTTATACTACAACTGCCCTCCCTCCCATCCAGTGACCTTCCCCCCTTACCCTGTCCCATCCCCTTTTGAAGCAGCCCACTGTTCTACAAGATACCACTTCCCCTGGCAATGCATTCCACCCAGACACCACCCTCACTGCCAAAAAGTGTCTCCTTATTTCCCTCCTGAACCTTCCCATCTCAGATCATGCCCTCGAGTGTCCCACCCTCTCCTTAATTTGAAAAGCTCCTCCGTGCCCGTCTTATTTATTCCTTTCATGTACGTGAAGGTTTCAATCATGTCCCCCCGTCCCTCCTCTCCTCCAGGAAGTACATGTTCTACTCCCTCAGCCTGCTCTCATAAGGTAAGTTCCCTAGTCACAGGATCATTTTTTGTTGCCCTGTGCTGCAACCCTTTCAGTAACCTAATGTCCTTCTTCAGGTACGGTCGCCAGAACTTCATGCAGTACTCCAGGTATGGTCTAACCAGTGACCTGTACAGAGGCAGGATCACCTCCTCCTTCCTGGAGGATATGCCTCTGGCAATATAACCCAACATCCTGTTGGCCTTTGCAGCTGCCTTTCTACACTGTGCCGAGTTGCTCATTGCTCACATTATGATCACCCCCAGGTCCTTTTCCTCTTCCGTCTTGGCTAGTTGAATCCCCCCTAACTGGTAGCTCCTCCTTGCCTTTTTTGCACGAAATGTAGCACCTTGCATTTCTTGACATTGAACCCCAGCTGCCAAGTGTCAGACCAGGCCTCCAATTTTGCTAGATCATCTTGCAACCCCTGCCACCCTTCTAAGTCATCCACTACTGCACCCATCTTGGTATCATCTACAAACAGACTGATCTTTCTTTTGATGCCTATTGAGATGTCTGCTATGAAGATCTCAAACAACACCGGCCCCAGTACAGAGCCCTGTGGCACACCGCTTGTCACTGCCCTGCGAGACGAGAGCTCCCCTCCCACCACCACCCTCTGCTGTCTCCCTTGCAGCCAGTTCACTACCCATCCCACTATCTTCACCCCGGCCCCCACCCCCGTGCCTTCCAGCGCACTTCCTAGCCTCCCATGCGGCACCGAATTGAATGCCTTACTGTTGAAGACTCCTAGTGCATATTACATAAAGATTTTCTTGATATCTGTTGGATTCATTATACCATATCAATCTGTATTGCTTCCTCATACCTGAACTTTTTGAAAATTACTAAAATACCAATTATAAAAATATACTATATTATCAAAAATAAAAAAAATAAAAATATAGTTTTCTACACTTGTGTACCTTTCCGTCAACCTCTGCTCATGACAGCAAAAACTGATGTCACAAGCAGAAGATTATGGCATGTGCAGACAGTATCAGACACTCACAGTACAAAGGACACAGATCCAGTTTGTATGCAAATGAAATGAGCAATGAAGGACAAAGAGGCACTCAGTATACATAAAATGTAAAAACACAAGCGGATGTGTCTCATCTTCAGAGTTTTCTGAGGTATGAAGTTGTTTGTTAGAATTTTTGTAGTCTGCTGCATTACGGTGGCTCTCCAAGAGAAAGGTAGAGATCCCATGAGCTGTCACAGCTCTGGGCATTTCCTGGTCATGCAGTGCAAATACAAATAAATGCCCTCCATGCTGGTTGGGGACAGAGAAACTGTAATAAAATCCGATGTTTTTCCTCAGCTCAGAACCCCCCAAAAAACTGTCCTGTGGATGGAGGGACTGGAGGCTAATGCAACAAAGTCACTCTGTAGTAACCATATTACTGCACAAGGCAGCTCACAGAACAGATGGAACAGTCAAGTTACCAGGCAGTAAAGTAATTAACTAACACTGCAGATCATATGAAAAGGGACTTGTTCAGTGCCTCAAACAGTATTTCCGGGGTAAAAGTAAACCTCCAGTATCTGAATGACGCAGTTACAAAAAGAAAGTACCTGTACTGCAGACACACATATGCAAGGGCCAAAGTGCAATTTCAGCTACAAAAACAGCAATTATTGAGTTTTTTGATTTTTTTTTTTTTGGGGTGGGACGACAGAGAAATGCAATAGGTACCAGTAAATAATGGTTTTTCAAAGGTACACATCAACAGTAACACACTATACCATTCATTGCCTCAACTTTCTCCCAGATGGACCCTGATCCTGTAGGATTACTACCTTTAACATTCATACCGAAACATGATTTTTTGCAGGACTACAGTAGATGCAACCTCAACCAATGCAATCAACTTCCTTTCTCTAAATAATCAGAACGAAGTGTTGTGGTTTTTTAGTTTTTCGTATTTCTTGGTATCATTTTAAGGTATTTTAGTTAAGATATCATAGTTTTCTGCAACTTCTAGAAGAAAGTAAGAAAGTGTTTTTTTTTTTTTTTTTTTTTACTGTACCATCAGGACATTTAACATTTTTCATGATTTTTCGCAGGACACAGCTGCCCAACTTTAACTGTCTCGACAAAATCAGGACAAGTGGTAACCCTGTGACGCTGTGAATGTGCTGGTGCTAAGCATAGTGTGTGGCGGAGGACAAATACCATTAGAAGAAACACACACTACACTTAAGAAATACATGACAGGGTATAAAATTTTGTGGGATAATGGTATGTCTCAGGTGTGTTGTAAGGCACAAGGCACTGCCAAATGCCTTCAGCCACCTGAGAAACATTGTTATCCCACAACAACACTAGAGTGCTAGCTGGCCCAACGGCACCAAGCAGGAAAGGGATCTTGGGGTTATCATCTCTGATGACCTCAAGGTAGGGAAACAGTATGACAAGGCAGCAGGTAAAGCAAATAGGATGCTGGGATGCATAGGCAGGGGCATCACCAGCAGGAAAAGGGGAGGTCATAATTCCACTATACAAGACACTAGTGAGGCCCCACCTGGAGTACAGTGTACAGTTCTGGAGACCTTACCTACATAAGGACATAGACAGGGTAGAGAAGGTTCAGAGGAGGGCAACAAAGATGGTACATGGATTGCATCACAAGTCCTATGAGGACAGGTTAAAAGAACTGAATATGTACTCCCTGGAGGAGAGGAGGGAGAGATGGGATATGATAGAGACATACAAGTATCTTACAGGGAGGAACAGGGTGCAGGAATACACTATTTTTAAGCGAAAAAGATGTTCCAGGACTAGAGGGCATGGGATGAAGTTGGAGGGAGGACGATTCAGAGGAAACGTGAGGAAGAATTTCTTCACAGAACGGGTGGTGGACAAGTGGAACACCCTGCCAGAGGAAGTGGTGGGGGCTGAAAAAATCACGGGATTTAAGAATGCATGGGATAGACATAAAGGAATTCTGGAGGTCAGGGGTAAGGGGCAACAGACTTCTAGGAAAACATAAACTGAACTTACAAGCTCAAATGGGCAGACTGGGTGGGCCACAGGCCCTTATCTGCCGACACTGTCTATGTATCTATGAAGTGGTTGCGCTTTCACCCACCCCCTGACAACAATGGCCTGCATTTCCACAACACACAGTGTCAATCAGTGAGCCGGTAGGGTAAGGAAGGATTTTGTACCCAATGGCAGCTCTCCATTCTCAAAGAGGAAGGACACCAGTTCTCGTTACAGAGACTGCCACCTAATGGAGGCTGGGCAGCAGCGCAGTGGAAGCGCATGCAATGACGGGGCAGAGCTAGAGCGTGACGTGTTGGCTCACACAGCTCAGGAGAGAAAATAGAAGAAAAATGTCACACTGCTACATGTTGGCACCCCCCCCCCCGCCACAAGCTCACCACCGACACAGCTGGCCACCCACCAAATCGGGTCCTGTGTAAGTGGTGGAAGGTCAGTGACAGGGATGGAGGGCTGCCGTGGGGCAGACCCAGGCAGGAGGATAAAATACTGACAAAAAAAAAAAAAAACACTGGACTGCCTTGTTGCAATTACAAAAGAGGTCCATATTAAATGGTAAGTAAAAGTTTGAGGTTTAAAATATTGCCTTTTTTATTGTCATTTTAAAATGTATCCTTACACCACACAAAGTACACAGCTGCACAACTTGTGATATAATTTCATGTTAGACTACATTTTCTATCACAAAGAGTGCAGCTAGCTGCTGACCTGTGAGACAAGCTCCAACAGCATCCTAGAATATTGGTTTTAAAAAACATTATATAGTCATTCCATACAGGGGCGCGGGTATCTCCACAAAAATAGAAGACCCGTAAGTAGGAAGTAGGAGAAAACTGTAGTTCAGAGAAAATAGCTCGAACTACACAGTTAGTAAGCCGATTTGTTTTTTAGATAACAGGCTCTCCCAAATATCCTGCTTTGGGGTTTATACCTTCAATTTATACCACAGTGTATTTAAATTAGATTGCGAGTGTCCGTACTGACATTCAGGACTTGGTGGGCGGTCTGACCCTGCAAACAACTTCTAGGGTGGTTGGTGGATAAAAGCTCGCTCCACTGTCACTGTGAGCAGGGCGGCCTTGTCACACCCAGCACATGACACATCGTCTGGGAGTAGTCCCTGCGTGTCACGCATCCCGAACAAGAAAACAACGCCAGTGGAATTAATGTATGCTGGATAGACCTAGTAAATGGCTAAAAACAAAGCAAACCAGCAGTAAGTACGTGTTAGCTGTGTTACAGGCACTTCTCGTACATGCTGTAATTAGTACTTAGAGTAGTTGTATAAGGGTCCCAAGCTACAACTGTATCTGAAACGTGGTACAAATTAAGGCTGTCAGTCTACATAGAAATAGTTATAAGGACTCCACTGCTGGGGCAAGGAAATTCATAGAAGAAAAGTACTGGAAACCTCTTCTGATTGCACAGTCTTTATCTAAAAGTTCTGGGTAACCATAAAAGTGTGGCAGAAGCACTTACTCCAAACATGTTTAAAACAACAATAAATACCCTTCTAATACAGAAAAAAAGTTGCGTTTTGTTCAGTTTGTCATATGATGTGTACAAAGGGGAACTTTACTGATGACATTGCTGATTATATATGTATGAAATGTGACATGTTATGTTCCATTCAGTCTGAAAATTGTGCCCTCCGAGCGGAGGTTAAAGAAAATTCAAATTCAGGATCTCATCACTAGGGTGGATGATGAACGTGAAAAACTACTAAATAACAGGAAACGTGCTTGAGACATGCCAATAAGTCCTGATCCTTCATCAGAACACGCACAAAAAACAAAACAAACAACAAAAAAAAAAAACAGGAGCCTGAAACAGGCAATACACCCCCAGTTGACACTAAGATCACACTTAGAAAAAAAAAATAACGCCTAAAACAACCTTCTCAATAGAAACCCACAATAGATTTGAGAGTTTAGTTGTAAATGATCCTGAGGAAAACACTAATGCCAATGCTATTCCACTTTCCACTCCTGTCAGGGATAATTAAATTGTCACTCAAGCAGTATTAGAGAATTGTTGCTCCCAAAGTACTCATGACTCTCGTGCACGGAAAGATACTTGTAAAATTGTCTTTAGAGATTCCATTAAATACAGTGATACCTATATCTGTGAAAACAATAAAGATGAGACTATGGTCTCATGTTATCCAGGGGCTAGGATTTCTGATATGGCAAGATGTGTGGCAACAGTTAACATCCCAGAAAATGCTATAGTGACATGACATGTAGGCACCAACGACGTGGGCAAATTACATGAAAAAGACATATGTCATGAGTTAGTTACTTTGCTTCTTCATCAAAAAATGATGGCAGCCGCTGGCCCATCGGCGCAGTGGCTGGATTTCCGCCTGTGACGTCTCTCCTTGGAGGAAAATACTGAAAATGATGCCCTGGCCAATCAGATGACGGCCTCCCCTGGATCCTCACCCCATGGCTCCCGGACCTCCATCAGCCCCCTCAGCAGCAGCCAGGGTCATTGGATATACGGCCAGAAGGCTCATCCCCTACGAAGATAAGGGACCCTGCCAATCAAGGGATACGTCGGGGATACCTGGGCTGGATGCAATGTGGGACAGTGGGGTCGGGAGTGCCGGATGGGGTAATCCATGTGGGGGTCTGAAGGGAAGACTGGTCAGGTGCACAGGGGCCATAAATACGAACATACAAAAAAAAAATGATGGCAATAAAGTGATCATTTCAGATATTCTCCCAGTACCAAGGGCACATAAAGAAAAAAAAAATCTGACTATACAAAGAATAAATGCAAGACTACCAAATCTGTGTAGAGAAAAAGATATCCAAATAATAGATAATTGGCAAACATTTGCAAACAGCATTGCATTATATGCAAAAGACGAACTTCATCTTAACAGGAGAGGCACTAGACAACTGGCAATCAATATTAATCATGCATTGAGAAGGGCAGTTTTAACGGGGGGGGGGAGGGTGCAACTACAGACAGGACACAAAAAAGTGTACATACCAATAAACATAGCAAGACTGATTTAACAGTTCTTTCCTTTAATGCAAGAAGTATACAGAATAAAATGAAGTGAATTGACAGTATTATTGCACTCAGGATAATAATTATAATAATAATAAAACTATTTATTAAGTGCCTTTCAAGCACCAATGCGCTGTACAGGTGAACAATAAAATCACAGAAATAAATACATAAATAAAAATCATAATAATACATATATCAACCCATAAAAGCTTGTCTCCACAGATGGGTCTCAAGTTCCCGCTTAAAGCTCCCCACGGTCGTACATTCCTGAAGCTGGCAGGGCAGAGAATTCCAGAGGGTTGGGGCTATAAACATAAAAGCCTGGGCTCCAGAAGATTTTAAAATAACCCTAGAAACCTCCAGCATCCCCTCGTCAGCCGAACGGAGCTGTCGTACAGGGCTGTAGGGAATCAGAAGCTCTTTCAAGTATTCGATGCCAAATCCATGCAGGGCTATGTAGGGCAAAAGACCTCCTTTAAAAGGTGATTCGCCACTGTATCGGCAGCCAGTGCAGATCGTGCAATACAGGGGTAATATGCGTCCTTCTTGACACCCCTGTCAACAACCTAGCAGCAGCGTTCTGCACTAGCTGCAAGCGGTGGATATCAGCCCCAGGTACAGGGAGTTGGCAGTAGTCAAGGCAAGAGGTCACGAAGCCGTGGACCAACACAGGTAAATCACTAGACGAAACAAGGTGTTTCACCCTGGCAATGTTCCTGAGATGGTAAAATGCAGACTTTACAACTGCTGACACCTGATAGCAAAGGGTCAGCCTGTCGTCAAGTACCACTCCAAGGTTACGCACCCGTTGAGAGGTAGGGATCTGATCACCCCCCAGAAATAAACCAGAGGGCTGATCAGTCCTTAACCCCTCTATCCTGCGACCCAGATCCACCACCATAACCTCGGTCTTACCTGCGTTCCACTTTAACCAGCTCGAATTCATCCAACCATGGATTTCAGCGAGGCAGCTATTAAATACCAAGAAAGCACTAGCCTGGTCGGGAGCGAAAGACAGGTAGAGCTGGGTATCATCAGCATAGCAGTGAAACCTCAGCCCATATCATCTTACAATGTCTCCAAGGGGCAGCATATACACTGCAAACAACATGGGGGAAAGCACCGAGCCCTGAAGAACCCCACAAGGCAGAGAGAAAGGGTCAGAGGAAAAAATCCCTGACACAACTCTCTGCGTTCTTTCAAATAGGAAAGATGTAAACCATCTGAGTACTGTACCCGACAGTCCACAGATGGACCTCAGGCGCTCGAGCAAAACCCCATGGTCTACAGTGTCAAAGGCTGAAGAGAGATTAAGGAGAACCAGAACAGAATGGTTTCTCCGATCTCTCACCATCAAGAGATCACCGAGCACCCGAACCAGAGCAGTCTCAGTACTATGCCTCTTACGAAAACCAGACTGGAGAGGTTTGTAGATATTATAGATGGTCAAATGGTCCTCCAGCTGGTTTGCCACTACCCATAGCCAGTTTTAGGCTCCAGCAAACCCTGCAGTTGCTGGGGGTCCCCAACCAGAGAAGTTTACCTTATTCATTTTTAAACATCTTTTTATCTTAATATATTTTTAAAATGTCAGTAAAAGACTAGGCAGATCCTTCTGGTTCTGTCATGAAATACCTCAACAAGCAATGATCCAGTCAATAGGAGGTGGATAGGCAGCAATGGATGGGATGGGAAGAACAGCCCCAAGAACTGACACTGCTGTGTCCTCCTATAAATTTTTTTAAATACTACTGGTTATACTAAAGCTATACATAGAAACAAAGAAATATAAAATTTGTTGGCAGATAACTACTGCTGGCCCACCTGGTCTGCCCATTTTCTCTGCCTATAGTATCACCACAAATAAAATCTTGCACTTATGGGCTACAGTAAAACACTTGGGCTAAAGGTGGGCCAAGTAGAGGGGCCCCATGACTTCACTAATTCTGCTGGGGGCCCCCAAAACCCTAAAGCCAGCCCTGCCACTACCTTCTCAGTAACCTTCCCAATAAAGGGAAGGTTAGAGATAGATCTGTAGTTAGCAAAAATATCTGGGTCCAGAGCAGCTTTCTTCAAAAGGGGAGTCACCACCGCCTCTTTCAGGGAGCTTGGGAACTCACCCAATTCTAAGGAGCACCAGGTTATCCGATCCAGAAAAGGGCCCACGATCTCAACACAACCCAAAATCAGGGAGGTTGGACCCGGATCTAAACTACAGCACGTATGGCGCATTCACTGGACAATCCCCTTAACATCCTCGAACATCGGCAGGTCAAAGGAACTGAAGGAGACTCAAGGTACAGCGACCGAAAGCCGACTAATGGCATCCCCCATAGAGTGAGTCAGGCGGATCTCCGATCTGATGTCGGCTACCTTATTTGCAAAGAATTGAGTGATCTCAACACACTCTTTTTGTGAAAAAGATCAACAGAGCTGTAGACAGGCTGGGTTGTACAACCTGTCCACAGTTCTGAAAAGCTGAGCCGGTCGATTCTGAACGACAGTGATCTCCCTGGACAGGAACTCTGCCTTCTTACGGGAGATCTCTGATTGGTACAACTGATAATGCCCCTCCAAACTAAGGTGGTCGACTTCTAGAGAAGATTTCTGCCAACAATGCTCTAACCATCGTCCCACATGCCGTAACTCCCTCAATGACCCATTGAACCAAGGGGCCCGAGGGAGGGAACGAACATGAACAGGAGCAATTGAGTCTAGAGCCAAGGAAATAGCCTGATTATAAGCCAGAAACATCGACTCCGGACTCATGCTGGCAACAGGAAACTCTGAGAGGTTCATCACTGCCATCAGGTCTTCAGGGCACACATCCCGTAAAGGGTGGTAACGAACCATCTCCACAGGGGCAGATCTATGAAGGGGAGTACAAAAGTTGAAGCCCACGGTGTAATGATAAGACCAGCTGACAGGTTCCACCACCAAATCAGAGGCCTCAATCCCCAGGAGGAAAACCAAATCCAAAGAGTGACCATGATTATGAGTAGCTGAAGAAACAATCTGTGTAAAGCCCAGCGATATCATCATCTGGAGGAAGTGTTGACCAAAAGACGAGAGTTCGTCGTCGACCCAAGCATTGAAGTCGCCCAAAACCATCAATCTAGGCGACTCCAATGCCACATTGGCAATGAAATCTGCCACTTCCTGCAGGAATCGCTTCTCCTGGATCCCCTGATATTATAGCTAGATCTGAAACATGGACTCAGGATATTGGGCAAACGGGGTGAAACAACATTAATGGTTATAACATATTTGAAAATATAAGGAAGGATAGAAAAGGAGGAGGTGTTGCAATTTATATTAAAAACACCTTAATTAGTACAAACATTACATTCAAAATCAAGACTGATACTAGATATGAATCCATTTGGGTAAAGGTCCAGGGTACTGATAATAAGCCAGTCATTTTCAGATGTATATCTCGACCGCCAGACAGTGTTATAGATGTGACACAACAAATTATGTTAGAAATTATTAGAGCAGGGGGACAGAGGTCAAATTGTACTACTGGGGGACTTTAATATCCCTGGTATTAACTGGGTTGAAGGTACCTCTAAAACAAATCCGGGTACCTCATTGTTAGCCACCTGTATGGAATTAAACCTTGAGAAATATGTCAAAGAATCAACAATAGGGGCAGAGATATTGGACTTGGTACTGGCGTAAATCTATCTCAAACTGTATGACTGATTCACCAATGGATAACAGTGACCGCAAAAAAATATGGTTTACAATAAATTGTGCTTACACCCCCAGGAGAAGCTGCAGCAAAACATATCTCCTAAACAAAGCAGATACTGTAGGCATACAAAATGAACTGGAAAATATACCCTGGACAACCTTATTAGAGGATAAAACAGTTGATGAGGCCTGGCAAATTATTAAAAAGATATTATTCTTAGGGCTGTTAAAAATAACATTCCACTGGTAGAAAAGGCTAACTCTCACAAAAGGCCCAAATGGCTCAATCGAAACATCAAAAAATAATTTAAAAAAAAGGCTAGATTATACAAAAAGCATCTTGAGTATGGAACAAACACTGCTTACGATTCCTTCAAAAAGCATCAGAAATTATGCAAAAATAAGATTAGACAGGCGAAAAAAGAACATGGAAGAAAGACTTACTACAAATGTGAGTAAGTCGAATGCCAAACAATTTTATTTGTATATTAATTCCCTTAAAACCCCTCAAAATGAAGTAGGACCCATTAGAACAGGTATTGACATGGTAACTGAAAACAATTCAATGGCTGAGGCATTCGATACCTATTTTTGCAGTGTCTATAAAAAAGGAATGAAACCACTAATAAAGGAGAAAAAAAAAAAAAAACACAGACACTGTTATACAGATCTCCGAAATGGAAATAGAAGAAAAAAATGAAAAACTTAAGGAAGGAATAACACTCCGTCCAGACAAAATATCTGCCGGTATTCTCCAACTAATGACCAAACATTTGTTGTTGCCACTCAAGATACTTTTTGAACTATCACTTTTAAAATCTGAAGTCCCTGAAGAATGAAAACTAGCTCATGTAGTTCCTGTTTTTAAAAATGGTGAAAAGGAGTTCATACAGAACTATCGCTCGATCAGCCATACATGTTTGTTTATTTCAGTTGGTAACCGGGTAAGCCCACTGAGACCAAAGGTCCCTTTTTCAGGGTGACCCGGAGTTAATTACATACATTAATAAATACAGTGGTACAGACAGACAATTAATACATACAGAGATACAGCAGCTTGCATACAGTAGGCTTGTTAATTATACACAATACACACTGAGAATAGAAGGTAATTAGACAGTATGGTAGCTCATGGTATGCAAGGTCAGTTGTAACTGATGCGACATAAGTTGAGTAGAAAATCTTACATAGTGAAATATACAAGGCAAGGCCATCGGTACTGCTTTTGTTAGGAACTTGACCCATCAGGGATGACAAAGGCAGGTGGGAAGACGTCGTATGGAGGTAGAGTAGGCCAGGAGACCGTGAGCCCTAATTAGCATAAAAGGGGGGGGGATTGCAGGCCCAGTGGACAGGGACTAACGGTAACATCCACAGAGACTCAACCCCATCAGGTACACCTTTGAGGCAGACTGAAGAGTGGGACAGCACGTCACGTTCCCTGGAAGAGAGTTCCATTGATTAGGAGCAACATACCTAAAGGACCTCTTGCCCAGGTTGGTCCACACTCTGGGGATATCAAGGGGGCGGCCAGTCGATGACCTCAGGTTGCAGCACTGGATCTTGGGGTTAAGCAAGTCACGCAGATGGGGAGGAGGGCCCGCAGCAGTGAAGTTGTAAGTCAAACATAGCAAAGGGTAGGCCAGTTTGTGCCCTACAGCGGGCCAGTTAAGGTCTGCAAGGAACTCGCAGTGGTGCCTCCAAGGGGGCGAGTGGGCAGCGTAGCGTGCAACCCTGTTATAGAGTACCGAGAGCTTTCTTGGTTCACTCTCCCTGAGAAACTGAAGAAGGGGAGCACCGTAAAGAAGGGTAGGAAGCAGGGTGCAATTTGCAATTGCTCGCCTTGCCTGAGAGGGAGATGCCCAGCCTGTAGAGTAGGCCAATCTTTTGATGAGCGGTCTTGGCAAAGAAGTCAATGAGGGGCGAGTAGGACATATCCTGGTCAAGGAAGATTCCTAGGTATTTGATCTTGTCAATGACTTCAGCTCGCTTCCCCTGGGCTGTGTGGAGCTGAAGCAGGTCGTGCCTGTCAGCTCCCAGATGCCTGGTCCCAAAGAGGACAGCCTTTGTTTTCTCCTCAGTCAGTACAAGCGAGTTAGCAGTGAAACAGGCCTCAAGTGCAGTGAGACTGGCCTGAAGTTTTGCAGAGACAGCGCTAGGTTGTGGATCACTGCAGTATGCCACTGTATCATCGGCATACAGGAGTAGGTTGTCCAGACCACATTCCCGCTCAATGTCATTGACAAAGAGGGTAACTAACAGAGGACCCAGGATCGAGCCCTGGGGTACTCCGGAGATAACAGGTTTGGCGCCTGATTGAACTCCTCTCCACTGAACTTTTTGGGTCCTGTTGAGCAAATAGCTCTCAAACCAGGTAACCGAGAGGCCGTACAGTACCAGCAGTTGGAGCTTGGAGAGGAGCAATTCATGACTAACCAGATTGAATGCCTTAGACAGGTCGATGAATAAAGCCCCAGTTGGGGAGCCTCTGTCCATGGAATCAAGGATGTCAGACGTAAGCCAGATTAGGGCTGTGTCAGTTCCATGGCCTTTCCTAAAACCATGCTGAATGTCGACTAGGACTAGGTGTTGCTCAAGGTAGACCTGCAACTGGTTGTACACCAATCTGTCCTGCACCTTCGCATGAGGGCAGAGAATGGAGATGGGCCTGTAGTTTTCCACATTTACCCAAGACCCCTTTTTGTGTACAGGGACAATGGTCTCAACTTTCCATTTGCTAGAGACTATTCCTTCAAGTAGGAATCGGTTAATGAACATGGAGACAGGAAGAGTGATAGCTGGGGCAGCGGCCTGCAGCAACCCAGGTTCTAGTTGGTCATGTCCAGGGGAGGAGTCAGGGCTAATTCAATTCAAAAGGGGTAGCATCTCAGACGGTTTGATCAGTTTCAGATGAAATTGAGGCCTAGGGTGTTCCCATCCAGTTCCATTGCTGTGGGGGGCACCTGGGGGTGGCAGGAGGCTTAGTACCGCTAGGGTTGGAAAAGAAGGTGTTAAAGGCCTCAGCGACCATTGAGGGGTCATTGGTAAGGTTATCCCAACTCAGAATTGCTCCATCCTGGGCACTAGTGGCGCCCTTCAGAAGTAGGTTGATTTGGCCCCAGAATTTCTTTGGATCCCTAAGGTGTCGAGACTGGAGATCACGCAAGATATTTAGATTTCACATTTTTGGAAGCTTTCTTGCACTTGTTTCTCAATGCCCTGTATTTCTCCCAGTCTGACCTGAGGCTTGCGGACTTGAAGTGCCCCCAGACTCTATCCCTGAGTAACATGCTCCGTCTGACATCTGGGTTAATCCACTTGTGGCACTTGCCCTGTACCCTTAGCTTCTTGCGAGGGGCATGTACATTGGCCACGGACATGAATGTGTACACATGTACATGTGTAATTGGGAAATTATTGGAGAGTATCATAAAAGATAAAATTCTGTCCTCTATACTCAATCTTGATTCATTACAACATGACTTTGTAAAGGGGAGAAGTTCTATAACTAATTTGCTGACCTTTTATAACCATATTAGTAAATCTCTAGATCAAAATGTGACCTGTGATATTATGTTTTTAGATTCTGCCAAGGCCTTTGACCCAACGCCACATTGAGGTATACAAGAAAAAAAATGGTTAAACTCAAAATTGATTATTTTGGTGAACTGGGTAGTAGACTGGCTCTCTAATAGAAGACAATGCATAATAGTAAATGGGTATATCTCTGGTGAGGGACCAATCTACAATGGGGTGCCACAGGGCTCAGTTTTGGGCCCTGTATTATTTAATATTGTCATCTCTGATTTAACATCTCAACTTGAGTGCTTGCTCCTGAAATATGCAGATGATACTAAACTATGTGCCCCCTGTACAAATTTAGAAGAACATATTAAATTCAAAAAAAAGATGGATAAAGTTGTATTGTGGACTAAAGAATGGGACATGTTACTTAATAAAGATAAGTGCAAAGTGATGCACACAGGTAGATTGAATAATAACCATGATTATTATATCGAAGGCAAAAAGTTAGAGGTGACCAATTATGAGATTTACTAAAGGGTCTCTGTAACAAATAACTTAAGCTCCAATCAGCAGGTCACCAAGCCTACTGGCACTGCAAAGAGAGTAGCATGGTCCATTAGGAAAAAACAGTATCGAGAACAAGCAAGGTTATGATGCCCTTGTACAGATCATATGTACGTCCACACTTGGAATATGTATCCCAGATCTGGAATCCCCACAGAGTTTGTGATAAGAATAGAATGGAGAGGGTTCAACACAAATAAACCAAAACTGTAGTGGGTTTACAAGTACCATATGGAAACAGGCTCACTTAACTTAATGTCTTTAGAAACACGCAGAATACGTGGAGACTTATTATTGATGTATGACATAATTCAGGATCCTGAGCTTATGTGTGAGCTTGATATTGATTTTAAAAATACTAGTCAAGTGATCAGGGGGCATCCATTTCAGATCTGTGGGGAAAGATTTCGAACTCAGGCTCAGAAATATTTTTATACTACTAGAATAGTAAACGTATAGAATAATCTTCCCTTAAATATCATCACTGCCAAAAGTAGAACCGAGTTCAAGTCTAGACTTGATAAATATATATTGGATGGAGCTTCACTGAAGTATTACTGAAATGCACTGAACTTTTACTGGCTTTTAGCCTTTTTGTTCCTATCATTTCCATAGTATGCTTCATAGTTGTGGCACAATTCTTTTGAAAACCCATCCCTCTGTGTTTAGCTACTGTACAAATAACACTCTTCACTTAGCCCAACTGCTACCCAATTGTTATGCCTACAAATCAAAATTCAGTGAGTATTTTTAAATGTTTGACTAAACGTTTTAAATATCTGGCTAACAGTTCAGGTGGCAATTAGCCAAAATAATACAAGGTTATAAACTTCAAGCATAAACACTGCTAAATCATCTTTTAAGATAGTTTAACAACCAGATGCAAATTACATTTTTGTCTACTTTTTTTTTTTTTTTTTAATAGCGTTTTAAAGGCTTTTTCTGTAGGTTTCACACACACACACACACACACACATATGGCACACGGCCATACGTGTGCATGGAGGCGTGCATGCACACCAGAAGCCAGCTCAGCCCCTTCCACCCACTCGTACTGCCGCCCCCACCCGCCTACGTAATCCCACTGGACCTCCACCATCTAGGGACGGGACTACAGGAAGGGTTACAATAAAAAAATTACCCACCTTAGTGATTGTGTTTCTTCTAATGGAGTCTTGCTGTATTCTGACTATATGCAGTTAGCCCCAGCACTTGAACTGCCCCAGAGAAGAAAGAGTTAACTCTATGCATGAGCATAGAATGTCGAGCTCAAGCTCAGTTCAAACCTCTGTCTGCAGCACTTCAAAGTGTAACCATCAGATTCTTACGAGTAATACTAACTATTTTACTTAAGTTGTAATTGTAAAAAAGATAGCCAACAGGCAATACATGTTTGAGTCCCCTAAAAGACTTAAATCGAGAACTCAAAATAATAACCAGGTAGTGAGCCAACAAATAGCGATCAAAATAACATAACAATAAACCCACTCCCCTTTTTAAAAAGGGGAGTGCCAAGTACACCCCTGAGATGCAACACTGTACCTGCCAGCCCACTTCCCAAAAACAGGTTCTGAGAGGGGAGGTCAGAATACAGCACAACTCCATTAGAAGAAACACAATTACTAAGGTGAGTAATTTTTCTTCAAGTAACATATGATCTTGCTGTATTCTGACATATGTGAACTACAGGTACTTTTCACATGGAGGGTATCAAACCTACATTAGAATAAGCTCTGTAGTACTGCTGTTCCAAACCTAGCATCACTCCTAGCCTGGATATCCAGAGAGTAGTGCTTGGTAAAAGTATGGGCAGTTTTCCAGGTGGCTGCTTTACATATCTCTAGTAAAGGTATATCGCTGGCCCGCTGGCCACAGCCAGAGAAGCAGCTGTCGAATGAGCCCTCAGGCCTGAGGGAGGTGTTTTGCCTAGCTTTTCATAGCAGAATTGTATACAAGAGACAATCCACCTGGCAACAGTTCTCTTAGTAGCAGGTTTACCCTTACCTACTTCACCTTATGTGAGAAACAACTGAGGACAGTCAAACCTCAGTGCCTCAGTATGTTCTATGTAGTAGCTAAGTGCCCTCTTAACATCCAAACTGTGTAATCTTCTTTCTCCTGAAGAAGAATGATCAGTGAAAAACACAGGAAGAGACATGGACTGGTTCAGATGAAAATCTGAGACCACTTTGGGTAAGAACATCCTACTGGTTCTAAGGACCACCTTATCTCTGTGAAATTAGATAAAATCCGGCTCCACTGACAGAGCTTGTAATTCACTAATACGCCTGGCAGAAGTGATAGCTACCAGGAACAAAGTTTTCCAAGTCAAGTACTTGAGTTCTGCTGAAGCCAAAGGCTCAAAAGGAGGTTGCATAAGCCGAGCAATGCAAATATTAAGATCCTAGGCAGGGGTAGAGTCCCTAAAGGGGGGATTGGTATGGACCACACCTTTAAAACAATTACAGAAGACAGGGTGAGATGCCAGGGAAGGAACCTTCCCCACTGACAGGAATGCAGAGACAGCTGCTAATGCACTTTCAGAGTGGCTGGCCTAAGACCTAGGCAATTAAGATGAACCATATAATCCAGAACTGTAGCTAGATCAGCAGTATCTGGTAGGACATCCTTACTGGAACACCAAATGCTGAAACTCTTCCATTTGGAATTATAAGTTTTTCTGGTGGCAGGTTTTCGAGAGGCTTTAAGAATATCCAGAACCCCCTGAGACAAATGCAGACTTGCATGCTCTAACTCCTCAAGAGTCAAGCCTTGAGGTTGAGAGACCGAAGGTTGGGGTACCATACCCTTTCCTGAGAGAAGGTTAACAGATTGTACTTCTTGGGAAGAGATAAGGGGAGATGGACTGTTGAGGTACTACATGGTGGTGGTATTGTCTGTCCCTGACCTGAACCACCTTACAGTGTATAGTGGAGTGTTGTTCTGTATAGAATTCCATCCCTTTCAAAATGCTGTTCTACCACAGTTCCAAAGTCATGGAATGCTGTTCTACTCTACTGTGGTAGAACAGCATTCTAGAACCTCTAGAGACTGCATGAATCAGTTTCATTTCGACAGCAAAAGAACTCACAAAACAAATTTTTCACACAGTACTATACACAATAAAAAATGCAGGATGAGCAACTATATGCACAACCAGTGTGTTTTGCCACCTCGGGGTTCTGATTCCCATGGACCTCTCGAGCTTTGCTCTCAAGGTCAGAGGGAATCAGAATCCCTCTGTGCCAGAACACACTGGTTCTGCATAGTTGCCCATCCACCATTCTCTGTGTTCTTAACTGAGCCCGAGAAGGCTTTGAGAGCCAGGAATACTGCCCTGAGTTCCAGAAGATTGATATGAAGAAGGGACTCCTGCGGGGACCACACGCCTTGTGTTGTGAGTGCTCCTAAGTGAGCTCCCCAGCCCAGGAGAAAAGCATCTGTGGTTAACACCACTGAGCCTGACTGATGAACAGGACTCCTTGTCTGAGATTGTCCTGATCCAATCACCATTGGAGAGCTTGAACCAGAGTCTGAGTCACTGGAATCAATTTGGTTAACAGATCTTTTTTCTGGGACCAAAGGGACCTCAGATGGAATTGAATGTCCCTCATTTGAAATCTGGCTCCCTGTACCACCGCAGTGGAAGCTGCCATGTGGCCCAGGAGCTGAAGAAAATGTCTTGCTGGTCGAGACACCAGAAGGTGGAAAAAAAGAAGCAAGGTCTGTAAGGGCCTTCACCCTTACCAAGGGCAGAAAAACCTTTGCTTGGACAGTATCCAGCTCTACCCCTATGAAGGTAAGGAGTTGCACTGGTTTGAGAACTGACTTTGGTAGGCTGAGAAGGAACACTAGGGAAGTGAGTAACTGTTGTATTACTTGTAGGTCTCACCTGACTTGGTCTGAAGTCTGTCCCACAATGAGCGAGTCGTCCAGGTATGGAAAAATTGAGATATTCTGTCTCCTGAGAAAGGCCACTACTACTGCTAGGCATTTTGTGAACACCCTAGGAGCTGATGTTAGGCAGAAGAGCATGGCTCTGAACTGATAATGGCCTGAAGACAACTTGAATCTGAGGTACTTTCTGTGGGAGCACCTGATTGGGATGTGAAAATAGGCATCCTTGAGGTCCAGGGAAGCTAACCAATCCCCTGGCCTCAGAGAGGGAAGAATTACTCCCAGAGTCACCATTTTGAATCTTGGCTTGACAAGGTGCTTGTTTAAGTATCTTAGGTCTAGGATGGGCCACCACTCCCATCCTTTTTGAGGTAAGGAAGTATCTGGAGTACAGACCCTTGCCCCTGTGTAAAGTAGGAACTCTCTCTATGGCTCTGAGAGCCAGCAGAGAGGAAACATCTGCCTCTGGAGCAATGGTTTCGGAGATGTTTGCAGGTGGAAAAGACCTGACCCTCAGTTTTGGAAATTGGTTTAAGTTGAGGGCCAGTCCCTGGCTTACTACCTCCAGGACCCACTTGTCTGAGGTAACAGACTTCCAGGCCTGGAAACAGTAAGCCAGCCTGCCTCCTACTGGAATTGGGGAGTCGACCCAGGCTGACACATCAGGGTGTCTGCTTGGCAGGAGCGTTAAGACTGAGAGGAGGATGCAGCCCTGCTCGTCCCCCTTCTGCCTCTCCCTCTGAAGAACCTCCTCTGAGGAAAAGGAGAGGAGGCCTGTGCCTGGTAGAAAGGCCTGTGAAAAGGCATGCCCCTGCCCCTAGACTGCTGCCTCTGAGGAGTTGCCTGCCTTTCCTTGGCCTGTGCACTTCTGTAGGTGGTCCGGTATTCATCCATCTTCTTCATGTAATTCTCTGTCTGCTCCCCAAATAGACAATTACCCACCACAGAGAAATCCATGGCCTTAGCCTGAGTGTCCCGTGAGAGGCTAGTACATCTGAGCCAGGCAAATCTCCAAAGAGACACAAATGTAGCCATGACTCGTGATGCCATATCATTTGAGTCCACAGCAGCATGAAATTGAATCTTAGATGCCTCAATCCCATCAGCAGCCACCTCCTCCAGCTCCTTGGCTAGCTGAGGGGAAGCCCGTTTAGCCAGTTCCAGGACAGTATCCCATCTGGACTTCAGGTATCTGGCCATGTAGGCCATATAATTTGCCTGCCCGAGTCCCAAGGAGGATGCCAAGTACTGTTTTTTGGCCATAGCATCAACCTTCCTAGAGTCTTTATCTGGGGTGTGAAGCCAAAGGTATATTAGCCTTGTCATAGGCTGCAGCCTGCACTACCCCAACATGGCTGCACTGGTGGAACAAGAACTCTGTACTTGAACCTGAAAGCATATACCCCCTGTCCATTCTTTTATCCACAGGAGGTAATGAATTTGGTGTTTGGAGAATTTTTTGTGTCCGTTTCCCAAGAGAGTTATGGAGGAGAACAGACAACCTTTTGGACTCTGGGAGGTCCATCATTTCTACTAAATCAGGCTCCCCTTGTTCCTCAACAACTTCAACCAGAGGGAGCAGGAGGGTCTCTGCCACTTTTTTGTAAAACAAATAGTGGGATGGGAAACATTAGAAGGCCTGTGTGGGGAGTCCCCCTCCCCCTCCTCTTCCTCCTCCTCATTCCATTTCATAAAACTCATCAGGACAATATTCCAGAACTGGAGAAACTGACCGAACCGAGCGCCTACAGAGAGGCGCCGGATCGGACGGAACCGGATGGAGCGATTCTACAATGCTTACCGCCCCGGCTATTTCTTCAGCGGTTTGATGTTGCGGTTTTGGATCCGAACCGACTGCTTTCCTCTTTTTCTTCGATGGAACCAACCCCTCCGGACTGGCTCTCCTTTTGCCCAAGGGAGTATTGCCCAGGTCAGTGGGCACTCCCTCAGGTTCAGTCAGAACCGAACCGGGCTGGCCATCCGGATTAGCGAACTTCTCTGCCTCCTCCCTGAGCCTACCCAATCTCTTATCCAGGGTGGCCTTCAGAAAATTTTTACAGATTTGGCAGTCTGAATCGAGGTGGTCAAACCTCAGACAATAAACACAGGTGGTGTGAGGGTCTGCTTTAGCAAAGGCATCCCCACACTCATTACAGTGTTGAAACCCAGTGGGCCTGTTTTTTCTCTCTTGGGTTTCTCAGACATGGTCAGGCTACCAAACTTACCCTTTATAGCTTACAAGTCAGGTAAGACCCCCCTATCGGTTACCAACCGTGTTACGGGTTGTGGAAAAAAAATGTTAAAATCCCATTTTTTTGAAACCGATAGGAACTGGTACCTCACACTAGAAAACAGGAAAATAAAATATATCTAAGACAATCGGTTCCAACCGGACCGATCGACAAGGTTTTACAATTTCCACAGAAAATTAAACAATAAAACTAAAGTCCACTATGTACAACACTTACTGTACCGCAGAAAGGGATTTGAAGTCAAAAAAATAAACGCAAACGGTATTTAAACTGACTGATTTTTACCGAACCGAGCAAGTGAAGGAGCAATCTCCGGAGTGACTGTTCAGTTAGGCGGAGTAAAGAATCTGATGGTTACACTTTGAAGTGCTGCACACAGAGGTTTGAACCGAGCTCGAGCTCATCGTTCTATGCTCATGCACAGAGTTAACTCTTTCCTCTCTGGGGCAGTTCAAGTGCTGGGGCTAACTGTTTATGTCAGAATACAACGAGACTTCATGTTGTTTGAACCCACCACCCCCGGGAGAGGAAAGCAGCCTGAAGGCTCACTCAATCCGGCTCCTCCCTCCCTTCCCCAGGCCGGCACCCCGATGACCCGAGGTTGTTCCCAAACCCAGGTCACCAGCGTAGTATGAGGCAAAGTGGCCAGCGTCTCAACCCTCGGCACCACCGGGCCGGCCCGCTGTCTACATTTCTTCATGCAAATTGTGACTAGCTGTAAAAGAAAGCATCTACTGAAATTTAGACATAATTTCAGATGGAAGTGCAGCATGCTGTTGTGTCTGTCCCTCCTGAAAATCCAGCCCAAAGTCCCAAAATTCTGCAGCAGTTTGGAAACTGAGGATGTTTCACTGAACAGACACCACATATTTTGACTATGCAAGATTTCACTTTGCCTAGTAAGATTCCCGACCAGTGGCTGCCTAAGAAAAACCTTAACACAGAACCATATGGCTAGCCCTGCAGCTGCATACCACCATCCCCAAAAAGCAACAAATCGTAAGCTGTGTCGGGCAAGGGAGCAGGCTAAGAGAAGCTAAGGACATGTCGTTTACAGAACAGGGAAATGCATCTGAGCTGAGAGTCAACTTGCATTTCATACAGAATGTGTTACTTTACCCCTAGGTAAGTTTCCCAAAGGGAAGTAGGTTGCTTTAAACTCTAAAAATTAAAGTTTTGGCTAATACAGACTTTATAGTAACAACTTTCAGTGTGCTGTACGATCGGTTTGTTGCAGCCTTCCTTTCAAATAATCTTGTTCATGATATGGCGGGAGGGGAGGAGAGGCTGACGCCAGCAAGGCCTCAAGGCAAGCATACCTCTCCACTTGAGAACAATAAATACCCTTACCATGTAACATCTGTTTTACAATTGGATTTGGGGGGTCATTCTAAGTTCATGGGGCTTGCTCCAACCTCCTACTGAAGACCCCAAATAAGAATTTCATGGATTCTGAAGCACAAAATAAAAGGTACTGTAATACAAGCCACTGCAGACTTGAGACACCTAGAGTTTTGGGACTGACATCCAACTTATGAAGCAAAGGATCAAACTGACCCCCACTTTGCTAGTACTAGCCCAAGCCCCAACAAAATGCAAACACAGAGCCAGTGTACCATAGAAACATAGACAATGTTGTCAGAAATAGACCTTCGTTCCATCTAATCTGCCGTTATACCTTATCCTACCTAGACACCCACTGCCTAGACATTTATTTAACCCCTCCCCCTTGCCCCATGCCTTACTGCTACCCCCGTGAGTAACTACTAAGCCCTTAACTTTGTCCCAGCCGTGCTTGAAATCATTAGTAGTTTTGGCTACCACCACCTCTGCCGGTAGGCTGTTCCACGGCTCAACCACTCTCCTTGTACCCATAATACTTTCTCGCATCCCTCTTGAACCTCCCCCACAACCAGCTTCCATTCATGTCCTCATGTTTTTGACTCGCTATCCTGCAGAATATGTCCTCATAGTTTACCCTTTTCATTCTTATTAGAACCTTGAAAGTCCCTATCATATCATCATCCTTTCTGACCTCAAGTGAGTACATGTTCAGTTCCCTAATCTGATCACCACAGGATCCGCCCTTTTGGTCTGGAATCATTCTGGTAACCCTAAGCTGCACCATCTTCAGCCTTTGTCTTTAGCTGGTGCTTCCAGAACTGGGTACAATACTCCAGATGAGACCTCACCAGTGATCTACAGATAGGTAGTATCACCTCCTTCCTCCTGCTATTGAAATCCCTCTCAACACACCACACCATCCTAGTTGCTTTGTTGACGAAACTCTGATGAGACAGGGCATTCTGGGTGTGAAGGTGCTCAACTTGTTCCACTGAAAGCAGTATGTGAGCAACGTTTGCACAACAAATTTGGATTTTGCACAGATTATAGCGGAGTCATAGTGCTTCTTTTAACTTTTCTACAATTGAGTGCTACTGCAAAACTTGCCTTGCCATAGGCCTTGTTACACTGGATAGACTGTTTTAGGGAGATGTTTATGATGACTGCCAGGTCCTGTTCCTCAGAAGTAGTGCCCCGCATAACTCCACCCATCCAATATTCCTTCCTGGGGTTCTTGTTCCTTATGTGCATCACCCTGTACTTTTTGGCACTGAATTTCAAATCGTATCAACTTCAAACAGTATAATACCAAAATGGCATGCTGACAGGAGTATAGCCAACCCTGAGGTCTCAGTTCAAATGTTCCAAGTAGGCCCTCCCATACTACAGTCTCTTCCTGAATGGAAACAAGGAAAACTACAAATGTGGTATCAGTTTATAAAATTTGTAGGACCTGATATCAACAAGAAATCAGACTCCAAAGCCTCCATATCAACATGGTGTGATGTCACACCAGGTTTTTACATACTAACATACTAAAATGCCAGCAGAATAGGCCCAACGGTCTTTCGCATCTGCTCGCTTGGTCAGCCCTCACCCTGGGAGCTGACCTTGCTGCTCCCCTCGCCTTCTCTGGCTTCTCCCTTCCCAGTTCCAGATATTCTCGCTGCATTGGATTTTGCTTCCAGAATCCTTCCCCTGTACCTGTCCCACCCCCTCTTGAACCCCTCCACTGTCTCTGCCTCCACCAGCCCCCTAGGTAGCACATTCCATGGCTCCACCACCCTCTCAATGAAGTAGCACCTCCTCCTTTCTCCCCTGAATCTTCCCCCCTCCAGCTTCCACCCATGCCCTCTAGTGGCCCCTCCTCCTTCCTTCGAAGCACCCTGACTGTTCCTCCCCTATTTACCCCTTCATGTACCTGAAGACCTCTATCATGTCCCCCCGTCCCTTCTCTCCTCCAATGTGTACATATTTAGCTCTTCAGCTCTCCTCATAGGTCCTGTCCCCAAGCCCCAAATCATTTTGGTTGCCTCCTCTGGACCCTCTCCAGGAGTTTAATGTCCCTCTTTAAGTGTGGCCTCCAAACTGCACGCAGTACTCGAGGTGCGGCCTCACCAAGCAGTTATACAGAGGGAGTATCACTTCCCTCCTTCTGGAGGTGATCCCCCTAGCGATGCATCCCAGCATCCTGTTGGCCTTGGCTGCTGCCCTCCTACAAGTCTCCGAGTTGTTCATCTTGACATCCACCACCACCCCCAGATCCCTCTCAGCCATCGAGACTTGTAGCATTTGCCCCCAGGGTGTACACTTGGCCCGGGTTTCTGGCCCCCAGGTGCAGTACCTTGCATTTCCCTGCATTGAACCTCAGCTTCCACTTTCTAGACCATCTTTCCAGAGCCTCCAGGTCCCCCTGTAGGGCCACCCTCCCCTCCTCCCCATCCACCACCACCCCCAGTTTTGAGTCATCCGCAAAGAGACTCATCTCACTCCTGATACCTGTCCTTATGTCAGAGACGTAGGCGTTGAACAGGAGGGGCCCAAGGACTGATCCCTGTGGGACCCCACTAATGACCCTCCTTGGGGATGAGACTATCCCGCCAACTACGACCCTCTGGGTCCGGTCCTGGAGCCAACTGCCTATCCATCTGATCATCTGGTTCCCCACCCCCGTTTCTCCCAGCTTATCCAACAGGCCCACGTGAGGAATAGAGTCAAATGCCTTGTTGAAGTCTAGAAAGAGGACTTTTTTTTTTTTAAACGGAGAAACGTACAGCTGCTCAATGACCAGTGTGGGAAACTGTTTCCTGGCTGATAGCAGATCCTAACTGATATTATGAAAGAGAAAATACGATTGACTTTTTTTTTTCTTTTTGAATATGCACATCCTCTGTGTATTTTGTCTTTATAAATAACTCAAGTTTTGCTCTCATGGTTGAACTCATCTTGGGTGTATTAAAAAAAAAAAAAAAAAAAGACTCAGATCACACAGTGACTCATACATTATTCTACATATAATAACTGCCCTTTCTTTATTCCCATAGGGAAACCGGGTTGTAACTTTATCGTTATAACCAGCTGGTTATAACGACAAACATGCACCCAGTTTCCCTAGCTCAGCGCATGCGCTATCTGCGATCTTCCTCTGCTCTGCGTGTCCCCTGCTGTCCCATTCCTCAATGCTCCACAGTTCACCGATAATAGCAGACGGTCGGTGGTAAGTTCTTCTTCTTTTTTTTTAAACATGAATGTAACTGGGCACAAAAAAATGTTTTCCCTAGAACCCAGAAATAAAAAAAAGAAGTAAACAGTCCTTTATGTCAGGAGCCAAGCCAATGTGGACCGCTCTGAAATCTCAATGGTCTGCGGCTCAGCGCCACAGAGATATACATTTATTTTGTATAACTGCTGTGGTGAAAAAAATGATCCCCAGCAATTATACAAAATAAAAGATGGGCAGGTGTGTAAAACTCAGATTTTACACACACCCTCGGGGTGGGATGTCTTAATAAACCCCTTGAGCTTCACTCCTCGGGGGTTATAGGGCACTCCCACCCTAAACTCATTATAAACCAAATACCCATCCATGATTCTCTATGTTACGTGCATTCCAAACTGTTGTGCACATTCTAAAGTGTTATTGTGTACATTCCTCTTATGTACTTCACTCTAGGGACTCCCACACTTTATCCTTTTTTCCAAATCTGCTGCTGGGCAATCTGCTTTCTCCTCTTGTGTTCCTTCCACTTGCAACTTCCGTTTCCTACACTTCACTTGTCTCCTGCCTTTTGCTCTTAAAACATCCAACTCAAACTTCTTTTGGCTCCCACTTGCTCCTGCTCTGGCCATTGGCTAGTTTGCCCCTCCTAACTTACTCTTTCTGCTTAATTTCCTCCTATTGTCTTCTCCCTGTCTCTATGTTTTCCTATCTCCCCTTGCCTTCTCCTGTTTTGTCTCTTTCCATTAAATCAATTTATTTATTTATTTGAAAAGTTTCACCAGGAAAGGCTTACTGAGCTACAATACCCCGTTTCCAGATGCGTCCTGAGGGAGAGGGGAAAGGGGATCCATTTGAACAAGAGACAAAAGTCAAATATACATATTTAAGTAACTACAGACAAACTAATACATTTAAAACTATGCCAAACATATTTGAGGTATACATAGGCAGCACCTGGCATCCAGGTATAGACTACATACATATATGCAATAAACATGTACACACACATACATATAATTTTATTATAGGACAGTAGTGCTCTATATTTAGGGTTGCGTGGCTACTTCTATGTTAAACCCAAACTTTCGCACTTTAATAACTTTGTAACCGTTTGTTTGATTTACCTGAAAGTTTGCATGTGTCATCTGGTATAATAGATCTCTGGATCTGGCAAGTTTAGTTCTGGTCAGATGTGCGGTTGCGGAGCTGTGGAGTGCCAAAAAAATGTAAAAAAAATCCTCACTTTTTGGCAAATTCCTAGCTCGTGGCTGTGGCCCAAAAGGTTTGGGTGTCTAGCCTGACATTTTCAAGATATATGGGGTCTGGGTCACCGATGTGCCTTTTGAAGGTTTGATAAAAAAATATTAATCCGTTCAAAAGTTATTAAAGTTTAAAGTTTCTCATTATAGCCACTGGGAAAAAAATATATGTCCACCTCGAAAGCATTTTTTGCTTTCATGAAAGCACTCTTGATTGCCGCAAATGGATTGTGCACTTTCGTGCTGCCGCCATCTTCTTTTCAGTTAGCGATGGCAAAAACACGCTGCAATTCAAAAAATGCTGCCACTTTGAAAACACAGTTGTGTTTACCTAACCAAGGCCAGAGGAACACGATCCGAACATTAGCTTTCACAAATAATGGTTGGAAATATATTTTTAAAATTTTTTCCTCAGAAGTTTCACAAATTTGCGGCACTATGTTTGTGAAAGTGCCGCAAATTGCTTTAATTTTCATGCAAGTAACAGCACAGTAGCACGAAAACTGCCACAAAATGTGGCACTATTTCACGAAAATTGCAACAATTTGTGACACTACCTCAATAGGACAAAATTATTGGCCATAGCAAAAAAATTCAAAACCTCTTCTGGCCACTTTTTTGGGCCAAATAACGTCAGAATCGTATTCTTCGGCCCCCGTTTAGGTACACACCTGTTGTTGTTTACCTAATAAAAATGAGTTTATCTCCTTTTACTGCCTCAAAGTGGGTAGAGGTATGCTTTATTTTAGAAAAATGTTTCTGCCGATATCGGGGTGCCCAATCCTTGTGTTGGTGGTGGAAATACACCCCCCCAACTTGCCACTGTTGGATACTGGTCAGTCCACTCCCAGTGTCCTAAAATGTTTATTTTAAAAATATGCTTCTGCCGACATCAGGGTGCCAAATGCCCAGGTCGGCAGTAAAATCCACCCTTCCTCCCACTCCCAGTGTACTGAAATATTTCTTTTAATTTTTCTGCCTACATCAAGGTGCCCAAACCCATGTTGGCACCTCCCCCCCGACAGTGTGGGACACTGGGTAGCCCTCCCAGTGCCCCCCACACTTAAAATCCCTCCACTACCCAGTACTCTAGGACACTGGGTAGCCCACCCCAGTGTCCTGAAATATTGTTTATTTGTTCCTGTAAAAAAAGAAAACTTTTTTTTTTTATAAACAACCTGAAAAGAAGGAAACGGTCCTTTAACATCTCCCCTGTCCCCCCCCCATCCCGACCATCCCACTGACCACCCCACACCCCCCTGCCCTGGAGACCGTCAGCTACAATCTTCTATGGAAAGGGACATGTCTGCGCTCTTCAAAGCCAAATCGCGAACTGCAGAATCAAGGTAAGTGATGTTTAATGGCTGTCTACAGCGTTTTCAACTTATGTTGATATTACGGCCATTTTTTTGAATTTTTACACCAAATTAACATGGGCTTTTTAGGACCCCACCTCATGATCACTGTCACTGTTGTCTCATTAAATCAGACCCATAAGGTGATCCAAGGTGATTTCGCAGTCGCTGTGTGAAATCACCTTGCGGGACAGATTAATACAATGAAAATGCCAGTGTTCACAAGGTGGGGTACAAAAAGCCCATGTTGAAAATTTGGTGCAAAAATTCTAAAAAACGCCAGAGTTATGCGAGTTTGTTAAAATTGTTCTATGCACGCTCAGAACTTCATTAATTTTTTACATTTTCACTCCAAATTTTCAATATTGACATTTTTTCACACCACCTCATAAACAGTACAGCTGTCATTTTTCACATCCTGTCTGAAACATGTTTTTGCACCTGTGGCGCAGAATGGCGCAGTCGCTATGCGAAATCACCTTTCAGGACCAATGAATGAAATTACAGTGTCACTATTCATGAGGTGGGGTACCAAAAAGACCATGTTAAAAATTTGGTGGAAAAACTTCTTAAAAAGGCCTGAGTAACGTGCGGCCATTGAATTTATTCTATGCAAGCACATAACATTGGTACTTTTAAATATTTTGCCACCAATTCTCAACATAGCTATTTTTTCACACCACCTCATGAACAGTACAGCTGTCATTTTCCACATCATGCCCACAATGCGTTTTAGCGCCTGTGGCACAGAATGGCGTTGCAGTTACGCATAATTATGTTTTGTCTTGCATTTCACAATTTCTCTGTGCCAGGTTACATGAGGTGGGGTAATAATATGGCTATGCTGACAGTTTAGTCACTGTTGCTTGACACATGGAAGTGCCGGTCACAGAGGGCCCTGCGCTTCCACACCTACATACATATGAGCATCTACGGAGGATTTGGAGCAAGGGTCCAAAGAACCCTGTGCTCTCACAGTAAAATAAGGATACTATTATACTATCTCATAAAGAAGGGAAATTCATAACAAAAATACTCCGTTAATGCATCAGTTAGGCTTTCTATTACAGTGACAAAAGTCTGAAAATTCTGTGTTAGGGTTACCAACCCTACCACCCACCCCCACCCTCCATACACCAATAGGCATCAGGGTGTGCCTTGGGGTCATCAGGCCTAACTCTCACCCCCATTCTCCTATACTGTACCATCTCAGCTTGTTTACACGTGGAATGGGGTGAGAGTTAGGGCAGACGACCCCAAGGCACACCCAATGCCTGTTAGTGTGTGGAGGTTGGGGGTTGGTAACCTTAACACCAAATTTCCAGGCTTTTGTCGCTGTAATAGAAACCCTAATTGATGCAGTAACAAGAGTTTTTTTTGCAGTGATATAAGGGATATGCAGTGGGGATGAGTTAACTACAAGATTTATGTGAACAAGAGCAGTTTGACCTCAGATAACCTCAAGAGTGGCGTAAGCCACGAGTGAGGTGTCAGAGGTCAAACTGCTCGAGTGGACATAAATCATGTATTTAACTCATTCCCATTGCATATTCCAATTATGCAATAGGGCAGGAGTTTTTCAGCATGCTCTGTATTTCTTTTTTAATTACTTTTACTTTTGTTTTGTTTTTTTATAAAGTAGGGAAGTTTTGTTGTGCCCTTTTGTGTGTAACTATGCCTGTACTGCAGATTGTTAAGGATGGTAGCCTGGTTGCTAAGGTCGTAACGTTCGTATAGTGTCAGCATGCCACTCAATTGGCTGACATTTGTGTGTGGGCGGGCTGAATAGTTTGTGAAACATGGTGGCTCCATTTCTCGCTTAGCGAGGAGCTACGGTACTGGCATGGCATATTTTTTTTTTATTTTAAGTATTTATTTGGTTACCAGGCTTTTAAATGAGTTTATCTGGTTGATTCTGTCTTTAGTGATGTGGTTCCTGTGAAGAAGAGCGGTGAAGTACGAGCAGTGAACTGCGAGCATCTTGGAGAATGGTGTCGTAGGATTCCGCATCGATATGAGGTACAGCAAGACTTGTCCTTGTGTTGTAGGGGTTTAGCTACTGGCTGGGAGGTTTTCAGGCAGCTTGGATTGGTGAGTAACAAAGTGTTAAGTCATCGTAAAAGAGAGCTCATAAGTGCTGCTGCATTTGACGTATGCCATGAGTGATTCGGATAAAGTAAAACAAAGTTTGCTGGAGATTTTTAGCGCTCTGGGTGATCGGCGTTACTGTGGTGTGTGGACTGCAACAGGGTCAGAAAGTCTGAAGCGGGCAGCGAAGTGTGAAATACTGTATTAACAAGGAGAGCTGGATTAAAGTATTACCATTTTGGAAAAGGTTACAGGACTAGAGGTTAATTTAGGGAGGTTTGTTTTGGAGCAGGTGGTAGTTTGAAGTTCAGTAGTGTTGGAGACAGGGTGTAGAAGTTATAGCATGTGAGGCAATATAAAAGTGAAAGTAAAGAAAAGAAGATCCGGCCAACAGGGGGATGATTGGCGTTAGAGTGTTAAATACACAGTGGTTGATTGATGTTAGGGTGTTAAATAAATGTTAGAACCACCATTTATTTAACACCAGTGGGAATAAATGAATTTATTTAAACGGTTTGTCTACCCACACCTATTGCGTGTATATATGTACACACACACACACGTATATATATATATATATATATATATATACATATATACTCACACGCACACATTATATATATATACATACATAAATAGACACATATGTATTTTCCCTTATTTACATATTCAGACATAATTTATATACATGCACAGAAAACATATTAACGCAGATAAAGTTCATGGGTTAGATCCTGAGCAGTAAGTGAGAGCTATGCCAGCATGGGGAGATGGTGGGAGTAAGGCAAACTTTCACATAGAAACATAGAAATTGTTGGCAGATAAGGAGCGCTAGGCCCATCCAGTCTGCCCGTAGGCCCTGTACACTGACTGTGGCCACTGACCCTATGTGATCAATGGCTTTTCATCACTCCCTCCTCCCCCCCAAGGTTCCCTTGTGCCTGTCCCAGGCATGCTTAAACCCCTCCACTTGCTTGCCCCCACTACCTCGTGTGGCAGACTATTCCAAGCATCGACTACCCTTTCTGTATAGAAAAACTTCCTCACATTACCTCTTAATGTACCCCCTCGTTCTAGTACTTTTTCTGCATTGGAAAAGATCCCCCACCTGCACCTTGTTTATGCCCTTGAGGTACTTGAAAGTTTCAATCATGTCCCCCCCCCCCCCAGCTGTCTCCTCTTCTCCAGTGAGTACATTTCGAGGTCCCTTAGTCTCTCCTCATATGTTTTGTGGTGCAAGCCCTGCACCATCTTTGTTGCCCTTCTCTGGATAGTCTCCACCTTATCTATGTCCTACGCAGTATAACACAGAAAGTCCTTTTTTGTGAGTTTCAAATATCTAGGTCCTTGCGCAGGTGTGGCCTCCAGAACTGCACACAGTACTCCAGGTGAGGCCTTACCAATTTTTTATACAATGGCATCACCACCTCCCACCTCCTGCTAGTGATACCCCTGCCTATGCTTCCCAGCATGCCACTGGCCCTCCCTGCCGCCTTTGTACACTGCTTTGATACCCTAAGGTCATCAGAGATAACTCCTAGGTCCCCTTCTTTGGTGACAGTCAGCCCCCTCACCCAACTGGTAGCTCTCCCCAGGGTTCCCTATACCCAGGTGCATTATTTTGCACTTCTTTGCAATGAACCTCAGTTACCACATCTCCAACCATCTTTCAAGCTTCTCCAGGTCCCTCTTCACTTTCTGCACCCCCTTCTGTAGTATCCACCCTGTTGCAGATCTTGGTGTTATCTGCAAACAGGCAGACCATTCCTTCCAGCCCCTCTGCAATGTCACTAATGAAGACATTGAACAAGACTGGTCCTAGTACTGATCCCTGTGGTACCTCACTGGTTACCCCCCTCTCCCCAGACTGCACCCCATTTACCACCACCCTGTCTCCTGCCTCTTAACCTGTTCCTAACCCAGTTCACCACCTTGTCTCCCATGCCCAGCCTACCCATCTTGTTTATCAGCCTTCTGTGTGGGTCGGTGTTGAAGGCTTTGCTGAAAGCTAGGTAGATGACGTATACCGCCACTCCCTGCTTTATTTCCCTAGTCATCCAATCACAAAAATCTATTAGATTCGTTTGACATGGCCTTCTAGTTGCGAATCTGTGTTGCCTCAGATCCTGAGCACCTCTGGATTCCATATGTGCCAATATCCTTTCTTTCAGCAGTGTCTCCATAATCTTTCCCACCACTGAGGTGAGGCTGACTGGTCTGTAGTTCCTCGCCTCCTCCCTACTGTCGATTTTGTGCAGTGGGACTATATGTGCCCTCCTCCAGTCCTCTGGAACGACACCCATGTTGAGTGACTCTCTGCCAGAGGCACTTCTAGTTCCATTCGCAACTCCTTTAATATCCTCGGGTGGATGCCGTCTGGACCCATGGTCTTAACCACCTCCAGCTTTGCAAGTTCTTCCAGAACTGTCTCCACTGTGAATGGACTGGAGTCCCCCCCCCCACTGCCTCTGCAACCCAACTGTGGTTCTTGACCGGCCCCCTCCTTAGTGAATACTGAGCAGAAGTATTTGTTCAGTATTTCTGCCTTGTCCAGATCCCCCTCCTTACACTCTCCCTTCTCCCCTTTGAGCCTCACAATCCCCCAATTTTTTCTTCTTTCACTGATGTACCTATAAAATGCCTTATCCCCTTTGTTTACAGACCGTGATAAACCCTCTTCTGTCTGTGCATTCACCCTCCTAACAGCCTTCCCTGCTTCCCTTAGATATTCAAGGTACACCTCACTGTCCTTCTCCCTTTGGCTCCCCTTATAGTTCCTGAAACTCAGCCTTCTAGCCTCGACTTTGTCCCCCACCTCTTTGCAGAACCATAGTGGTTTCCTTCTTTTCCCTTTGGCCACTATCCTAATGCCCTGGCTTGTTATCTCTGCTATCGCTCCTTTCAGTTTCTCCCATTGTTCTTCCACCCCCTCTATAACCCCTCCCTTCCCCAGGACTGCTTATATACATCTACCCATTTCAGTGAAATCCACCCTCCTGAAATCTATACTTTTGCCCTCATGTAACTTAACTTGAGTCTATGTCTCCATGCCAAACCACACCATGTGGTGGTCACTGGACCCCAGCTGCCCTTCCACTTGTAGGCTTGTCACGGTATGAAATTCTGACAGTATGATAACCGTCACATGTAATGCCGCAGTTGTCATACTGTGGCATTGCAGAACAAGTAATTTTTGCACAAAAAAGAAGCCTCCTCGAACTCAGTTGTCCCTGAAAATGAAAAAACAAAATTCTGACAGTATGATAACAGTCACATGTAAAACTGCGGTATCGTGATACTGCGGTATTGCAGAACAAGTAAATTTTTTTTTTTCACCTTCCCCCTCCCACCTTCCTTTTTGCCCTTAAGGTACTATTTCCCCTGTTCACCTGCTGTGCTCCTCTAGTCCTACTAATTATTTTTGATTGCTGGATATATGTTGTGGACATCTGCTGTAATATGCCTGTAAATATGCTTATATTTTCTGTGATGGTTCTTGTGTATATACTGCCTTCATTTACCAATATGTGTTGTGCTCGCTAATATTACCGCTTTCTAGTTGACACTCTTTCTGAAAACTGTAACTATTGTGAACTTTGATGTCTTAATTGTATTGTACACTGGTCTCGAAGCTATGCAGGTCCATCTTGAAAATGTATTTTGCTCAATGATGATCGCCTGGCTAAATAAAGATTTGATTAATTGATTTTGCACAAAAAATAAGCCTCCTTGAACTCAGTTGTCCCTGAAAATGCAAAAAACCTAGTTAAAAAGGTCTCAATACTGTGGTATACCATAAATCACGGCTATCGCGTTATCAGAAACTGCCCACGGTATCTATATCATGACTTCTGCTACTGCGGCGTACTGTGACAACCAAAATTTCTTCGACTCTGTTCCCACTGGTCCATACTACTTCACCCCACTGTACTCCCAAGTATTACCCCATCCCTATGAATAGCTACTTTAGCCATTGTTATTTTGCTTAATTATGTAAATTCCTGTTTGATTCTTTAATTCCCTTTGTTATAGCTCGTTTACTACTGTTCAAAAACTTTAGTAATTCACAGACGCCTGTATTATACCTTTCGTATGTACTTTCTTCCCAATCCCCTTCCCCAGGGCACTCCTGGAAATGACCCTCAGCTCAGTGTGCCTTTCCCAGATACCACATTTCAACAAATAAATAAATACATACATAACTAAATAATCAAAATACTTGTGATGCGCAGTTTAAAGGTCATAAAATTATGCAAATTCTTGTTCACCCCACACTTACTGTAGCAGTTTACTATCCACTTGGTGCGCAAAGTTGTATCTACTGTAATTTGTAAAAGTCTGTAAATTTAACTTTGATCATACAGAAGTTTACACTGGGTGCTGATCCTGCCATAGTAATCAGCATTGTTGAAATGAAAACGTTTTAATATCACAGGACGGTCACCCAGCACTGAACTTTCTGACTGAAATTAAATTTATACAACTTGCTGGATAGTTTGATACTTTTTACTGAACCAACAATATGTCTTGTACAAAGATGGTATAGCAAACAAACTTTTTGGACTCAACAGGTCCCTTCATCAGGTGCAACAGTAAACTAAGCAAAAGAAGCTGCAATTATATACACTGTAATGCACAGTTTCAAAATAATTTATGACAGGATAGTCAGAAGACTTAAAAAGAAGAGTGGGTGGAAAATGAATAAGAACAGGTCTACAGCTATGAGGGAATGCTTGGCAGGAAGTGCTAACATATCTGTAAGAGAGGCTGAATGAGTGCCTTGAAGTGTTAATTTGAAAGGTACCCCGACAGGAACATGTCATGGTAATGGTCTGAGATACACAAAGTGCAAGGGGGGTCACAAAAAGAAAAAAAACAGAAACATATATTTGTATAAAGTAATATACAGTACATTGGAGCCCACTTTAAAGAACACCCCATTTGCCACAAAAAAATGTTCTTATAAGCGGGCTGCCTGTTTAAATAATAAGGCACCTGCAATTCACGATTCTGGCCTCAAGGTGGGGCTCAATAAGCTACTCTGAGCAGCAGCAAATGATTACAAACACATTAAAAATGTGTAAAACATTGTTCCGAGATTTACCTGTATGGCGGGGGAGACTGTCTTCTGCTGGAAGTGGTGTCGGTCTATCTAGGGCTGCCGTGACTGGTGAACATAGTGCGGGACACAGAAGAACGAGCAAGCGGGTGTGGAGGTAGTCCTGTAAAGCGCGGCTGTCTTCAGCTGGAAGAGGGTGTCAGTCTGTCTCGGGCTGCCGTGACGGGTGAACAGAGTACCGGATAGCAATGAAAGAGCAAACGGGTGTGGAGGTAGTCCTGTACAGCAGCAGCTGTTTTACACTGGGAGGGTTTGTCAGGCTGCACGGCACTGCATCAGACCGCAGAATAGATGACAGGACAGTGTACAGACGGGAACGAGTGGGAGGGAAGTTTATGTGTACGATTAGGGCTCTTTAGTGCTGATGGATTGCTAAGCCAGACAGCACAATAGCCAGATAGCATCTTTTTAGCAATCAATTCATAATGGAATGCATTAAATGCACTGATTGTAAAAGTTAATTAGCAGTCATTTACACGTAGCTGCATACCGGCAAAGATGTTAGTGGCCAGAGACAAGGTGTGGCAGTAAAGTTTAATGAATTTGACTGACAGTTGGCAGTGAACTAGCACAGAAAATGTTCCTTTCACCGCGCTGATAGTGATTATAAAACGGGCTTCGCTCACATAGGAATGCATTACTAAAAATCGGGACATGGGACTCATGTTCTTATAACCGGGATGTTCCTTTAAGCGATGTTCTTATAAGTGGGCTCCACTATATTAGTTTTCCATAATGTATGTGTTAACTTGCCCTCCCGGAGCCACTCATTGCTGAAAACAAGTGGTTTCATGCACCTTCAGCTAAGCAAGAACAGCGAAGCTAAGCTGTTCTGGTTCAAGCTGAAGGCAAATGAAACCACTTTCGTTTTCAGCAGTGCTTCGATAGCTTGACTGATATTAATATATTACTGATCGAGAGCAATCAAGAGAATATATCCTAAAAAAAAAAAAAATTCTGAATGCGCCTGCTTCCAGGACATTCTGGCGCGTGAGATGCTCTTCACAGAATAAGAATGCCTCATGTGCAGGGGCAAAGAGTGCTCCTATTGGTCGGGAGTACTCCCTCGATCTATAATATCATAAATCCTATGTCCTGACTGAGCCCGTTACAGTTTGAGTTACATTGTTCGATGCATTTTAACTCCCACGTCCCTCTCTCCTGCATGTTTCTGAAGTTGCCTCTCAGTATTAGGACACAAAAGTATGAAAAGGCATGGTCTGATTGAAAGAAATTTTGTCCTGGTGTGCCGATTACCTGGTTTAATACTGTGTATTGGTGGTGGTTCATCCTGGTTTGCAGTGGTTGCCTTTTTCCTCTTGTACAGCATCTATCTGCGCACCTTTTGCACTGAATTAGGCAAACCACACTGCTTGACTAACATGTGCAGGATCCTTTTATTTTTATTGTGCTATTCTGTCCTGTTTTGATGCTGGTCTGATGCATATATGGATGAAGATTTTACAACTTGTATTGTTGCACAACATTGTTCCTCTCATTTCACAGTTATTAGGATCTGCTGGGAGTTTACTACAAATTGTTATGTTAGAAAGGTTAGGGGTCTGCTTGTAGGCAGTGGCAGGTGGTTCAGAGAAAATGTCTCTGAAATCTTCTATCTACACTCAGCATGGGCTGTAGTTCTTTTAATCATTTGCTGAAGGGGTGTCAGCATGGGGCTGTATGTGACAATGAGGGGTGCGCGATCAGTTTTTTTTTTTTTGCCTATATTCCAGTGGATCTTTTCATGGTATTTGTATAGCTCGTTCCATTCCTCTGTCAACTCATCTTGGGGAGTGGTCCTGCAGCGTAAAGGAATTACAAAGTGAGGTGAGCTGTCCATTTCTTATCTCATCCGAGCAGATCCGATGGTATCCAAGTCCCTGACTGTAGATCGCAGATTCTTTGTACAGATTTGTAACTAGCACATTTGAGCAAATACATGGCTCCAATTAACAGTCTAACACCCCCCCCCCAATCGAAGAGAGTGTGGCCTGGCTCACCTCATATTCGCTGGAGCCTGATTGAAGAGGGAAGACACTGGCTGGGCCCCACTGCATGGAACAAGCCCTGGAAGTAATAGGGGTGGAGGTCATAAGAGGTTTCAGCAGACGGGCTCCACAAGTGGCCAGAGGCGAATTGTTGTAACCCCACCATAGAAGGAAAAGTAGGCAGAAAAACTTTTTTTTTCTATTAACAAAATGAGGTGCCAGCCCCCCGGCGCAGTGGTTGGATTTCCGCTTGTGATGCCGGCGCCCCGGGTTCGGGAACGGATCCAGGGAACTAGAGAGCTCGACAGGTGAGAAGGCTAGAGCATCCCATGAACTGCTCTCCTTCTCTGGGGGAGGGCGGGGCATGTGACCAAGCCGCAGGGAACCCCTGGCGAAGGCTGGAAGTACCTTGGTTGGCTCGGCACCTGGAACCAGTACGAGGGGCGGGGCGGACGCAGAACGTCATTGCTCAACCCTGCTCCTAGAAAAATATAAGGGGGAAAAAAATCCACGCTTATGGCCACCTCTATGAAGCCTGCCTCCGGCTTCGATAAGCCTCCTCGCCAGCTCACCCGGACAGTCACTTGAATTGCAGCACTACTGCTCAGGTGCCGCGACAACACCCTCTGGGAAGCAAGCCAGGGGTGCCGGGGTGAGGGCAGGATACAGGAGGTGGAAGTGCGGGAGTCCATGACAGGACTGAAGCCTGGTGGCCTGAAGTGGTAAAAAGCAGAATTCAATTTTTTATTTATTTATTTTTTTTAAATGTGGTGACTGAGACAGACATGCTGAGCTAAAGCTCATTTCCAGGTGAGATCGGTGGTGGTGGTGGTGGGGGGGTTGGGATGCAGCGTACAAACACGGAGAGAGGAAAAGTCAAGAAAAACAATGTGGCAGATATTCAGTGTACATCATATAAATTTAACAGCAAAAGATGTGGCAGATATACAGAATATAGACGGCATGACATACCAACAGCAAAAAAAAAAGTGGCAAATATACAGACTATATACTGTGTACATTACAAAGTCAGAAGCAAAAAAACGTGGCAAATATATATAATGTGAAGTGTACGTTAGACAAAGTCAACAGCAAAAAAAGTGGCAGAATACAGACTATACAGTGTACATCATAAAAAGTCAACAGGTCACAATGTTCTGGAAGCCAATAATTGTTCCAAAACACCTGAGCCAAGGTAATCCAACAGACTACTGTTAACTTATTTTCTTCATGCCCCTTTCATCTTCTTACTCTCTTCGCAGTACTTGCTCTCACTCTTCTGCTCTCCGTTAAATTAAATCTAATGCTGGCCACGCTGCCTTCTTGTTTCATTTCCCTAAACTATGAGGTTCTCTTCCCCCTTCTGTTTGCTCTGCTCCTTCCTTTCCTGCTCTTAAGTCTCTCCTGTGTGAGTTTTCTATTCACTCTGGCAGCTGCTTCTGATATTGGGGTTACTCCTTTCACCTGTAGCTCACCTAGTTCACGGACTTCAGCACTTCCCCACTTTCCTTATTTTCAGTAATTCCCCCGTTCCTTAATTTTGATATGTTGATTCTATTTAATTGTTCTTTTGACAGTTCCACAATTTACTGTATAGTAACTTAGTAATTGACAATTTGTTCTTAAGCATTATTGTTTTGCTTACTTTGACATACTTAATTTCCATTTTATATACACTTTATACTTTACACTCTGTTTTGTATCGGTTATCATCGCTCTTCCTTTTTCCTTGTAAATCCTTTAAAACAAATAAATTAAACAAGCAAACAAATAAGAAGAATGGGGCAGCTATACCCAATTTCAATGGGAGCCAATGTACTTTTGGACCAGACTGAAATGACTCAGGTCATAATGAGGTTCTCTTCCTCACTATGACCTCAGTGAATAGAAAACTCACACAGGAGAGACTTAATGAGGTGCCTGTGCCAAAAAAAGCCAAATGCAGATCTATTGGAAGATTTTAGGCCAATATCCATATTAAATCCTTTAAGTAAAATTTTGGGGGGGACTTCCGGTGACGTCACGGAGCCTAGTGGGAGCAAGTGAAGCGAGGTCCTCACCCCATCTACTCAGAAAGACAAACACCCGCTAAAGTAAATAAAAAAAACGGGAGTAATGGCGAATACAAATCGTGCTAAGGACAAGCCAAACAAAGATAGGGTGAAATTGAAGCCAAACTTACAGGATGAGAAAGGATTGCACTCGTCCTCCAGAAGATCGAGCCACAGCCCTTCCATATCTAGCATGGCCGACACTGAAGAGGAGACGAAGCAATTATCTCACTCTAATTTTGAGAAACTTTTCAGGGAATTAAGAGAGATGAGGGCGGAAACGAAGCTGGAATTTAGAAACTTAAATCAAAAACTCTCAGGGCTTGAGCAGCGTGTGGAGGGAGCGGAGAAACGGATTGCACAGACTGAAGACGGCATATTTCAGAATGGAAAGATTTTGCAGGCTCTAATCATCCAAACAGAAAAATTACAAGAGAAATGTATAGACCTTGAGAGTCGCTCGCGTAGAGAGAACATTAGACTGTACGGCCTGCCCGAAGGCTCGGAAACAGGGCTCATGCATGAATTTATTTCTGACCTCCTGATAGATGTTTTACAACTGCCTGTTGGGTATCAGTTAAATATCGAGAGCGCGCATAGAGCTCTTCAGCCAAAACCCACTGAGGAAAATGCTAGACCACGCTCGGTAATAATTAAGTTCAACAGCTATAAAATAAAGGAAGACATCTTAACACGGGCCTGGAGACTGAAGGAGGTCACATACTTAAACCAGAGACTTTATTTTGATCATGACTACCCGTAAGAAATTCAGAGACAACGCCTCAATACGTCAGAAATAATTAAACTTTTAAAACCAAGGATATCGCTTTCATACTCCTTTTCCTGCAAGGCTGAGGGTATTTTTAATGGATGGTGTTAAAATTTATAACTCACCAAGAAGCCAGAGCTGCACTTACAGAGAAGGGCCTAATGGAACTGCAATGCGCTGGGAATAAAACTCATCTTCCAGGAGGCCCCAGAAGGGTCCCTTGAATGGACAACCTCATTGGGTAAGAGAAAGAGGCAGCAAGGAGATGACATCACTTGCTTGCCTCGTGGATGAAGAAATTACTCAGAAGCTTCCAGGAAAGTCGTGATGGCTCACAAAAGGACTCGCAGGACTGAGTGAAGTTGCAAAAATCGAAGATGGAATGCAAGTATTCCAGAAAATAAAAGTACTATGCTTATGTTAAGCCAGCGTTATATATGTTAGCCTATAACAAGGGGAAAAAAAGCCTGCCGGAGGTGAATTTGGACTGGCTGAGCGATGTAGTTAAGCATGGTGCTCACTGACTAATTGACTTCATCCTGGCTTCACCTACCCAGCTTTAGAATGACTGGAGTAATTATTTGAAAAACGATTCAAGTCGAATCAGACTGTGTTGTGCTATGGGTCCGGTTTAACAAATTAACAAATTAATATAGAAACGGTGACTATATAGCGGGTTTGAATGCCAGGTAAAAGAAGCAATCATTTAGTCTTCTGAGGGGGGGTTAATTGGTCATATAACGCTTTTAAAGGGGCGATGAACGCTGAGTGACGCCACGTCTTGAAATATATTGGAGCCCGTACATTCAATCTACCAGGCTCGTGAGGAACACCTCACACCTCACGGTGGTAAGACGCAGACCTCGGCACCAGTGGTGGAGGTTACTGGCATTAGAGCCCTGGTGGTGTTAAGGGGTTTCCACTTAGGAAGTACAAATTTAAAACAAATTTAAATTTATTATAGTTGTTTCCACATCTAACGATGTGGTTTTGTTGGTTGACATTAGAAGTTTAAGTGTTTATGGGGGATTTCATGTAGTTGGGCTGGAAGGGGGTGGGGGGGCGGAATAAGGGGGAAAGAGCATTATGTGGGGATACATGTAAACTATAAGCTAATAGCTTGGAAGAATGGATAATTCTGAATCAATAATATTGTCTGTTAATGTAAATGGACTAACGCACCCGATTAAGAGAAGCAGAGTGATGGCCTTTTTACGCAAGTCACAAGCTTCATTTATAATGTTACAAGAGACACATTTAAACCAGGTAGAGCAAGAGAAGCTTAAGAAATTTGGCTTTCAGTTAGTCCAATATACATCGTACACAAAAGGCAGGCGTAGGGGTACTGCTATTTTGGTACCTAACAAATGCCCCTTTGAAGTGCAGGATACTTTCAAAGATAAAGAGGGTTGTTTTGTGGGGTTAAAGGGCAAATATAATGGAAATGTAATTTCCCTGGTTTCAGTGTATGACCCTCCGGGATAAAAATTCTCTTTTTATAGAGAGTTCTTTTTGAAAGTATCAGAGTGGGCGGAAGGTCATTTAGTTATAGGAGGGACCCAATCTTGCCTAATGTACATAAAGATACATCTGTGGGGTGGTCAGACAGGAGAAGGGGACAGCAAATAAGGTAGTGAAGTTAATGAGTGAGTTAGGATTAATTGATGTCTGAGGCAGACGATAAAAATAATAGACAATATACCTTCTTTTCTGCAGCACACCAAACGCATCTCGAGGCTGGATTATTTCTTAATGTTTAAAGACTCAATACTTTGTGTACTGAATCATGGATTGGAGACATAATACAACAGATCACTGCCCAATATATATGAGACTTAGACTTGGCCCCTTTAAACATAATACATTCTGAGACTGAATCTCTCTGCTACATAACCAGGAGGTCAAGGAGACAATAGAAAAGGTAATAGAACAAACGGTTAAAGAAAATAAAGGCCCGGACATATCACCAGGTATGTAGGGACACGGTAAAGGCTCTAGTTAGGGGCAAACTTATAGAGATCTCCTCCAGAAACAAAAAGAGAGAGGCAAAGAAGGTCAATCTGCAACATCAAATAGCTTCACTGGAACTCCAACAACAGCAACAATTAAGCACAGGAGAGGGGAAGCTGGGGAAGCTGAAGAGGGAGCTTATAGAAATGCTTGACTATCAGGTGGAACAAAAAATGATATATTTAAGGCAAAGGTTTTACGAGGGAGGCCAGAGGGCACTAAAATTTTTGTCGAGCAGGCTTCAAAAGTGGAAAGCCAAAGCATGCATACCAAAAATATGGGATTCAAGGGATAAGACTTGGAAACATAATGTGGAAGGCATAGCTGACGCCTTCAAGTCTTTTTATCAAACATTATATGCTAAAAAAGCGAACCCGTCCCCTGAGGTCATAGAGAAATATTTGTCCCCTCTTCAGCTACCTTCAAATAACGGTTCAACAACAAAAAAAACTGATTTCTTCTTTTTCAGTGGGTGAAATACAAGCAGAAATATCTCGATTGAAGGCAGGCAAATGTCCTGGAACAGACGGTTTTCCAAACGAGTTTTATAGAACATTCCGAGAGGCAATTGTGCCTTTACTAAAAGAGGCTTATAATTCACTATGGAAGGAGGAGGAGGGAGTGCTCCTGGGCTCAGGGCTATAATTTCGGGTGCTGGCCGGGCCGCCAGGACCCTGCACACTGTGCTCTTCATACAGGCCAATCTCCATATTAAACACGAACTATAAGATAATAGCAGGATAATGGCCAAAGATTGGAAAATCTTCTGCCAGAATTAATTAACTTAGATCAAACAGGTTTTATGAAGGGGAGGCAAACCTCAGATAACATAAGAGATCTGTAGATATAATTGAGCACTTGTAAATCAAAGATCCCGCCAGTGTGATGAGCTTAGATGGAGAAGGCTTTTGATCAAGTCTCTTGGTCCTTTTGTGGGTGCCCTGGCCGGTTTGGATCCTGCACCTTTTGAATTTTTATCTAAATTATATGCTCATCCATCAGCATACATTAGGGCTTAATGGCCATACTCTGGAGCTTTTCAGTTGGAAAGGGGGACTCGGTAGGGTGCCCCCTCACCATTACTTTCTCCTTATATATAGAGCCCTTAGCTCAGAGTATCAGGATGGACAATCTAGATAGAGGGGTAGAAATAGGAAATGTTACTCACAAGATAGCTTTATATGCAGACGATGTTCTGCTATACCTGACTAATTCTCTGTATCTCTACCACAGGTCTTTAAACAAATTGAACTGTTCACCGATATATCTGGCTACACCCTTAACTGGTCTAAGACCGAGGTATTACTGTTGTCTGCAGCTGTAGCAGAGAAGATCAAATCTAAATACCCTATGAAATGGGACTGTGAGACCATAAAATATCTGGGAGTTATGTTAGGCAAATCTCCAGCTACACTTTTTAGGGACAATTTTCCCACACTATGCAGGCAGGTGAGAGAAGATCTCCAGAAATGGAGGTGTATACCCTTCCCATTTTACTCGATTGCAAATAATTAAAACAAATATATTACCGAGATTTTTACACTTATTTCAAACGGTACCATGTATAATACCATTGAAAGAAATAAAAAACTGGCAGAGGTGGATTATGACATACTTATGGGGTAATACTTTCCCAAGAATAGCCCAGAAAACTTTGTTCTTGCCAAAACAGGAAGGGGGTAGAGCTTGTCCATCATTGGTGGATTACTGGATTGCAGTTCAAATGAAAACAGCATTACTATGGACGCATAAGAATTACAAGGCCTGCTGGCAACAATTAGAACTGAACCAGGTAGGGAGATCACAATTATGTTCCAAGATTTTTGATCCAAATTTCAGAATACATGAGATTAAGGAGTCTATGACTGCGGTTGGGGTGACTCTTTCCGGATGGTTACAAGGAATAAAGTGAGGTTATACAGTTAGAGATATATGGAATCGTTTGGTGGACTGCAGACAAAAACTTTACCCCAGCGAAGTTTTCAAACTGGTATAAGAGACAGGAGGAGGGGGGCATGTGTGCTGTGTGGCAGTTACTGCAAGGAACAACAATTTTATCTTTTGAAAGAGCTCGGGCCCTATATAATTGGACAAGTAAAGACCTTCTTTATTACTATCAATTGAGAAAATATATAAATGGTAAATTGCAAAAGAGTCTCCATTATGAGGACCAGAGACCTTATCCCAGAGCCTTTGAAACGATTTGGAGTTCAGAACATGGTAAGGGAGCTATAACAATGCTCTATTGGAATTCCATTGCAGACAGAGCGCACGGTACATATTCTCTCCAGAAGAAGTGGGAACAAGAGTTGGGGCTAAGATTTAACCAAACACAATGGGGTCAGGTATTCAGGAGTAGTTGACGTACCACATCTTCACCTATATGGCAAGAATTTGCATGGAAAATTAAAGTAAGATATTTTCTGACTCCAGGTAGACAGGTGCGGATGGGCATAAGAGCCAAGGCAGATTGTTGGAGAGGGTGTGGCAATTTAGAGGCGGATATGGTACATGTTTTTTGGACATGCCCATTGTTTCAGGCTTATTGGCAAGCGGTCATTTCCCTTATCAGTAAGCTTTTCGGTTTAGCAGTGGGCATAAGCCCAGAGAATATTCTGCTAGGATTATGTCCCATGGGAATTAAAGGAAAAGAAGGGAGATATCTCTGGGCCGTGTTAAACATTGCTGCACTGAAAGCAATCACAAAAAAGTGGATGCAGCGATCTCTTCCAGAGTTCAGGGACTGGTTGCAAATAATCTCTCAAATCCAAGCAATGGAAAGAATTACCTTTGCTGTCAATCATAATATAGAGTCATACACCAATAGATGGACACGTTGGATTGGACACATTGGGATGTATATAGAGATGAAGTGGAATAATCCCCCCACACACACTTTTTTCTTTCTCCCAACTACATGTTAGCTGAAATAAACGGTTAATTTATCCCCCATGAATAGGTTTAGTGAAATGTTATAAGGTTGTAAAAAGGAAAAAAAAGAAAAGAGAAGGCTATATCTGTTTTTGTTAGAAGCCTATGAAACAAATTACATTGAATAAGATTGAAATGTATTAATATGATGGAAAAAGTAAGACATTTCATATGTAACCAATGTAATGTAATAGATCTGTGTGACATGAAAATTAAATGTTAAACAAATAAACAAAGTATCAAAAAAAAATAAGTAAAATTTTGGAAAAACTGGTGGCTAACCAGATAAATGGGTATTTGGATAGTCATAATTAAGTTCACAGCAGCATGGCTTTAGGTCATATCATGGCACGGGAATGGCCTTGGTCAGGTTCACAGACACCATCCTCCGTGGTTTTTGAGTCGGGTTTAATGATGGGGGCGGTGTTTGTGGACCTGACCAAGGCGTTAGTGCATGATTTGGCTTCTCAAAAGTTATTGAATTTAGGTTTTTCGGATGGATCTGTAGAGTGGGTTAAGGATTATTTGACTAATAGGACTCAAGTGGTTTATATTAGTAATGTTGAATCATGTGAGGCTCCTGTGGTCTGTGGAGTTCCACAGGGGTCTATATTAGGCCCCTTATTATTTACTTTATTTGTGAATAATCTACCAGCACAGTGTACTGTATGTGATACAATTCTCTACGCAGACAATTTGATTTTGTTTAATCAAGAAAAAAAATCAGTAGTTGGTGTTGCTTCCAATCTTCAGCATGATTTTGATGTGTTAAGTAGTTGGTTAGTGGATAATTCAATGGTTTTGAATATAAAGAAAACCAAGACAATGTTATTTGTACTACACATACGTTAAAGGATTCTCCGCAATTGTCGATATGTGATTCATAAGGGTCCCAAATTGAGCAGGTTCAGAGTTTTCAATATTTGGGGTTTTTACTCGATCCAGCATTAAGTTTTTCTCCTCAGATTACTGTTTTGTGTAGGCAGGTAAATCAAAAGATAGGTTTACTCTATCGATATAAACATTATTTTTCAGAAAATACTAGGAAAGCTATTGCTGTAGGGACTTTGCTCCCTCACTTGGAGTATGGAGCATGTTTATATTATAATTTGGGGAAAAAGGATTTGCATACATTAACAGTATCTTATAACAACGTTTGTCATTTCGTTTTATCAGCTACTTATAGAACTCATCATTGTGAACTATATTTAGGGTTGGGTTGGATGCCTTTAACTTCTAGGATTGAATATTCAGTGAGTTGTTTAGTTGCAAAAGCAATTTATTATGAATCCATGTTTTCTTTATCCGATTTAATTTCTATTAGGGATATTCCTTCAAAGCTAAGAGCATCAAATGGTCTTATATTAGAGGTCCCATAGTGTAAACTAAAACTAGGGTCCCGGGCTTTTTCAATTTCAGCTCCCCTATTGTGGAACTCGTTTCCTTTTCAAATTTGTAATGCAAGGTCTCTATCGTCTCTTAAGGCACCGTTGAAACAATATCTATTAACACATGCTGTGTGTAATTGTATTAAGCAGTATGATAAGTTGTGTAGTATGACTCTGATTGTTGTATTGTGATATGTTATTTATGTGTTACTCTCCAGGTCAGTCCCGAAAAAGGACCTTTGGTCTAGTGTCCTTACCCAGTTAACAAATTTTAAAATAAAATAAAAATAAAAATAATAAGCAGCACATCTAACTTGGTGTCAATTTCAACCCCTAAAGGATGTTCCATAATAACAGGGTACCATTAACACTCTTTGGGATTTAAAGCAATGGCCTTTTTCTGGAACTCAATATTTATTTTAGTTTAAACAAAGATCACGGGATACAAAGGTTTATATTTCCCCTACTTTATCCTATGTACTAATTCCCAAAGATCTCTCAATAGGAATCAGAAACTTATTATCCGACATAACTGCCAGTGTTGCTGAGTGCAGGCCCTTAATCTGGTTACATAGCTGGATCTGTAATCAGCAACAATTAGTACACCTCAGGAGCACAGACATGCTATAAGTCATGTGTTTAAAAACAGCAAATGGGGGAGCCATCCAACACTTTACGTGCAAGCTAGCGACCTGTGTACACAATGGGACTGGGCGCTGGGACTGCATATGGGCAGGACTGGTGAATACTGCTAAATGCAAAGCCAGCCAGCCGAGGCAGGGGCATCACAGCTATCTATCATGGCTACCAATGAAGTCTGCTTCGTGGTGAGGCATCACACTTTTGCACAATGCACTGTTACATTTGAGGCCGACATTCATTGAAGGAAAGAGAGAGAGAGAGAGAGAGAGATTAATAGATTGGTGGGGTATAAACCATGCCACTGTCATGTTGACAGCCTGCAGCCATCTCTAAACCTGCATCATGCATCCCCCAACGTCAAGGGTTCACAAGGGAACTCTGTGAGTTAGGATACTGTGTTACCATGAGCAAGTCACTTAACATCCCTATGCTCCCAGGACACAAGCCTCAGATTAATGTGTTTTTCCTGACCAAGGAGGTTGGGCCTGGGGTAATCACCACAGGGGTACACACCCAGGCCTGAGGACTGGGCGGACAATGAGAGAATAAAAAGCCTGATTTGAAGAAAGAAAAAAAATGGAGTGTCCATTGTCAGCGTCTGCACTGTCTGAACCTCATCTCGTGATTATCTGTACCAGCCAAAAGGCTGTGGGATGGCAAATGGAACTTGGGATGAAAGGGTAGATAGACCAATGCTCTCTCTTTCAATACTTAGGGCTTTGCATCATTGGTGCCCATCAACACCCATTGCCTACAGCAGGAACACCACCACTGTGACTTTTTTTGTGGCTTACTGTGCCCCACTACTTTATGCAATACAGGTGTCCCTTTCAGCCTGATGGATGTTACCTCTTGCTATTCTCTCACCCCTAGGCTCCCCATGGTGTCCAATCCTCCTCCCAGATATGGCTTATCCCTGCCTGGGGTACAGGTCACCCTACTGCCAAAAGAGAAAAAGTGCCTCTGACATGGGTTGGGGGCCGGTCAAAGGGAGATGGAGGCAGTGAGCTGAGCAGTCAGGCTGCGTGGGGAGGAAAAAGAGTGTCATTATCCAGCACACTACACACGGGCATTTTTCCAATGTTTACTCTCCCTCTGCCCACCTCCCACATGGGTGTGCAAGTCGTGCTATCCTTGGAGCAGAAGCAAGGCAGCGTGTGGTCATGCACACCACCAGGCTCATCTCCAGGAGGCTACCACAAGAAGACGCTCTAGGAATAGTGCATACTAAACCCTCCCTCCCATGGCGGAAATGGGTGTTCCCTGCCCTTCCTGCCAGACACTGTTCTGTGTGTCCCTGATGTGGGTCAGCACCACGGGACACCAATATGCCAAGACTGCATCTCACCGCTCTGCGCCACAAAGCTGATAAACTATAACTTTCATCAAGCAGTAGTCCATGACACTTCAAAATTTTGCCCCACCACAACAGCAGTAACTGGGAATGCACAAATCCTGTGTCTCAGGCCCAAACCAGCAGGAAAAGGATTAAGCTAGAATAACCCACACTCTGTTGTGTGTTATTCCTTAAAGTACCTAATATGATATGTTGCTGCCTCACAAAGGCCATCAAGATTTTGCTAGAATTTCAAATCACATTACATTTTGTTGCTGCTCACCACCAAAACGTTATAGTTATCTAAATAAATTCTAAGCAAAACAACATATATATTTTTGTTTTAATTTGTTATACTAGAAAGCAAGATGAGCTACACAGCCCTTTTCCACAAGTGACCCATTGTACACCAAGGTACTGGGTAAAGAGCAGACAACATTACAATAAATACAGTGTACAGTAATAAAATTAACAGGTGGATAAGGTACAGTTTAGGAGGTACAGCTGCAGTGCAAACTGTCAGACATAAGCTGGCAGAGCCTGTGGCTGAAGAAAGGAATTCATTTTTGTTTTTGTAGAGGACACCAAAATCTGTAACAGGGTGGATACTCAGGAGTGGGTGGAAAGAATTGGTAGGGACTTTAGAAAACGTTAAAAGTGGTCAATGGTATGGCAACTGGGGTTCAATGGCAAAAAGTGCAAAACCATGCATCTAGGGCACAGAAACTCAGGAGCACAGTATAAAATAGAAGGGGGGTACCGACGGTCACTAAGCAGGAAAGAGACCTCGGAATTATAATATCTCGAAGTGGCAGGGCAATGTGCCAAGGCAGTAGGCAGGGCCAGTGCGATGCTGGGATGCAGAGAGAGAGGTATCTCCAGCAGGAGGAGGAAGTCAGTGTTGCCACTGTATAAGTCGCTGGAGAGACCACACCTGGAGTATTGTATCCAGTTCTGGGGGCTGCATCTCAGTAAGGACATAGGCAGGGTGGAGGCAGTCCAGAGAAGAGCAACTGCAATGTCACAGGGCTTGCACAAAAAGCCCTAAAGAAGAGAGGCTGAGAGATCTCAACACGTACACACTAGAGAGCAGGAACAGGGGAGGACAGTATAGAGACCTGTAGGTACCTCATGAAGATGAACAGGTTAGAGGAGGGAAGTCTATTTTAAATGAGGAAGTGCACCAGGATAAGAGGGCATGCAATGAATCTCAATGGAGGAAGCTGAAATACTACTTCACTGAAAGAGCAATGGATGCCTGGAACAGTCTGCCAGCAGAGGTAGTGGAGGGAAGAAACAGCGGGAGGCTACAAGTATGCATAGGATAAGCATAGGGGGATACTGGCAAAAAGACAGGGAGGGGGGCAGGATCACCAGAGACCAGGTAGGGTCTGTGGAGAAAGAACAGGCAGAAAACACCTAGGCAGACTGGATGGGCCAAGCGGTTCTTTTCTGCTGACAAATTCTATATTTCCGTGTTACCATTTGCAGTGAGGCAGGTGGTTAAGTGGTTGGAACGACCAGTGACTCCGTAGGTCAGTGCCCTCTGTTCAGAGGTAGTTTTCCTGAAAGGAAGCATGAAGGTAAGTCTAGACTGGGAATGGGTTCCCTGTAAGTTGGACGAGCACTGGAAATGCATGATGGAGCTTTCCCAAACACCACCTTATGGAGGAGTACAGCTGAAATGCAGTCCAAAAGATCCTTCAGGGAAAGGCAGGAGGGAAAGGAATACAGATGGCAGTGATGAGTGTCAAACGGCAGACTAGTATGAGAGTGGCATCCATTGTTGCAGACAATGCACACCTTGGAGAGCATCCTGGCTGGGGAAGACACATAGACCAGGGAATCATAACCAATTTAATGAAATGGGGCTATGGACAAGAGTCTCTTAGTTTCTGGGACTAGGAACGTTTTTATTCTGTACAGAGAACCTAGTCTCGTGTGAACAGATTTTACTAACTGGTTGACATGGGAGTCAAAGTTTAGGCAGCAGTCCAGGTACAAACCCAGATATTTAAACTGAGTGATGTGCTCCATCTCAGTGACATCCAAGTCAAAAAGCTGGAATGGGGGCACCAGTCTGTTTTTTGTGCACACAAAGAAAATCATAGATTTATTTATTTTGGTGTTGAGACCCAACCTATGCTTTACAAACCAGTCCTGGAGTCCCACTGAACAGCACTGTTCAGGGATGCCAGGTCCTTGCCCATCCTGAAGTTGACAGCATCATCGGCATATAGGAAGATTTCTAATGATGGGCAGCCATTAGTCAGCATGTTCAAATACATGGAAAAAAGTAGAAGACCAAGAATAGAGCCCTGGAGAACTCCACAGCAGATTTGGCCGATGTCCAAGAGACAATGGTCAATCGTGGTCCTGTGGACACAGTCAGTCACATAATTTCTGTACCAGTAGGTGACTTCTGGGGAAAAATTGAGGGAGGAAAGGGCCTGGATCCGTAGTTCATGGTCGAACAGGTCAAATGTTTTACTTAGGTCCATGAACACAGAGGCTACAAAATTAACTTAGTCAACTGCTCTGTGTACGAAGTCTGCAAATCTTACCAAGGCGGTCTCTGTGTTGTGTTGAGGGTAGAAATCACGTTGGGCATGGTTCAACAGACCATAGTGCTGGATGTACTCAGCAGTCTGGTCTAAGATTATCCTTTCAAAGACTTTTGATAGGGGAACCAGAAGGGAGATAGGGTGGTAGTTGGCAGTGAAGTGTTTGTGGCCAGACCTGTGGATGGGAATGACTGTGGCCACCTTCCACGCTTTTGGGAAGACACCTGCGTGTAGGGAATAGTTGAAGATTTTGGGAGATGGGATAAGCCACAGCCTTGCTTGCTAGTTGGACTATGTAGTAGTCGAGCCCATCGAAACCAAGCACAGGTTTGGGGTTGGACCGGCTCAGGTGGCCACCCAATCTACAGAGAGGTATCTGAAACAGAATTTGGGAGAGGGTCCGCAGGTTGAGGTACCAGGTGGCTGCTGAGGAGTGATGGAGCCTGGAAAACTTCTTGTATTTGTAAAGGTCCCCAAAACAGTCACTGAACAGAGTGGCTATGGCCAGTAGGTCATAAGTAACCCTATCTTTACCATCTATAGCCCAGGATTGGTGGGGCTTGGACCTACCCATAAGGTTACTGATGTTGGATCAGTTGTTTTGGATTTCCATGGTTAGAGGTCAGGCCGAGTTTTATGTGGTCGATTTTGACTTTCCGTACTGCTGACTTACAGCTGTTACCGAGGATCTGATATTCCTGAAGGTGGTGTGGTCCTTTGTTTCTGAAACTGAGACAATTTTTTTGTTTGGGCTTTTCAGAGTCAGAGACAAAGAGCTCATCTGGGACCCAGTCCTGTTTATTACCCCATATCTATTTATTTTGTTTTTGTTAATCAGGTAGCTACACTACGGCAGAAACTGCCTGTTTTCAGGTATGGCCCAGGAGAGTTTCAACAAAGGTGGTGCAACACCAGACAGTTTACAATATACAACATGTTCACAGGTAAAGGTAACAACAGACGGGATACAAGCAATAATAATCAGGGTAAGCAAAAGTGGTGCACAGTGTCAACCCCACTCAGCAGGTCAGCCCTCTACTTCCAAAGTGCCAACCTCTGAGTGTAGTATTGTGAACAGTTAACACAACAGGGTAATCCTCCTGTCTGTTCTGTGGGTTCGAGTCACATTTTGTCCCAAGTTCTGGAGTGATTTAAACTGTTAACCTCTTGTTAGTGTACCCAATTGTCAGGCTCAGATAATCTGCACTTTGGGGAAATGCCAGATATCTTTTGCCACAGGCACCCAACCAGGTATTACCAAATAAACCCTTAAAACTCTATGCAAGACCTAGAGTAACTCTTGCCTGTTTCCCAATTTGGCATCACAATAAGCTTTAGCACAGTTTCAACTTTAACCATCGAAGCTTCACTTACAAAAAAAAAAAAAAAAGAAGTTTCAAGGCACACCAGGCAGTTTCTGTTTTAAAATATATATATTTACTTTAAGATAGATAAAAATAGGTAAACAGTAAATACATAACAAAATATCCCAACACATACAATATTAAAAACAAAACCAGTTTAAAAGTGCAAAATTCCTACCAACCATTAGACTTATTTATCTAGGGTATTTCTTATAATCTTTCAGTGCTCTTAGATGTTCCTTCTCTCAGTCCAAGTTTATGAATCTCTGTCTCTAAAGGTTAGCCACAGCATACTTAAAAACAGTCTTGAGCCGGCCTTCTCTCTGAGGTCACCTAGGTCCTCCTCGGTGTATTAAAATTTATATTTACAGCACAGGATGTCCTAATAAGGTATTTTAAAAATAGGTGACATCAGCGAACCTCCTCTCTTCATATGTCTTCCCAATATAGTCTGTGATCTGCTAGCATCTCCTTTCATCCAGGAGCAGTCTCCTGCTTCACAAAGACATGAAAGACTCTTTTGATGAAATTAACTGGCTTCCTCTGAAGACGCCCAAACAAATGCATATGCCCCTTCCTCTTGACACCAAGTGCAATCAAAGGATTTTCATGACGGCATTATAAAATGCATAGTTTAGCTACTGATTTCAGAGCAACTGACAAGTTAACTGCATCACAGATATCTGTAGTGTAACCTACGTTCTGTCCTTTGAAATTCTGATGCATCATTTCAGCAAGACAGTATTTTCTCCTGACAGACAATCCCACTGCATATTTAATATTGCAAAAATCATAGTGTAATCAGAACCAGCTGTCCAAGCGTCACATACAGTACAGTATGTATCACAACAACGAGCGAAGTGCTAAATACAACAGAGCGAGAGTCGCCAGGCAACAAAACATCATTCTCTAGACACAGCATAAAAACAGTATTATCATCCGTGGGCAAAAAAAAAAAAAAATACCAATACCACAGTGCCAAGCAGAATCGAGATTGGGTTAGGAGCCTAATAACCAGTTTACCTCTTGGTGGAGCATTTGCATATGGATGTACCTAGGAGATGCTTACGAGAGGATTTTTTTTTTAAACTCCCTGCAGTAACGCAAGTACGAATCTCAGCTGGTATGTTGTTCCACAATTTGGGAGCAAAGTACTAGAATGCTGCTGAACCTAGGTTAGTTCTCAACTTAGGGATTGCAAGTAGGCCACAGTCTGCGGATCTTAGTGGATACAGACTGTGATGTGGCTGAAGCCACTCAGCAAGCTGTTGCGGTTGCTGTTTTCTTGACACACTGTAGACACCAATGTCAACACCTACAATGTTTAAGAGCAGTCACTGGAGTACACAGCGGACTTCACAGCTTCCAGGTTTAAGTCGCCAAGCCATCTGGAACAGATGTGTGGTTGGGTCCGTGGTAGTTTACTGGACAACTCACAGAAAACTGGGCTATGGTCACTTATGGAGTCAGGGAGTACTCCAGATTTGTGGATATTTAAGGGGTTCAACAATGCAATCCAGTCAAGGATGGATTCGTATCATGTTTCATAGCTCGCCCTAGTGGGATCGCTAATAATTTGGGTTAGGGATAGATTTGGGAATAGGTCCTTTGTGATATCAGCATGGTTGGTGGGCCAGTACATATTAAAGTCGCCTAGTAAAGCTGTCCCCAAAGACATGGCCAGATATTTCCTGAAATGTCTGTGATATCTCATCCAGATATATTCCCTGCATGTGGTACCACTGTGGGACACAAGAGAGAAGCTCTTTAGCTATATTGTGAAATATCTGGAAATACCTGAACATATCTATGCCTGCAAGTGGAGCTATTCTCTACTTTTCAGCTGGTTAATGCCAAACTCAGAGACGGCATTCAGGCCATCAGCTGCAAGGCCTGGAGGGATGTAGATGGTGCCAACTGTGAGGACTTTGCCTTGGCCAAACTGAAATAGAATATCTATAGAAAGAAAATCGTAAGGGCCAGTGGGTGGCAGGAAGGGGGCCCCGGTGACCCTCAAGTGTTTAAAGGTATAGAAAAGGCGACATCCACCCCTTTTTTTTAACCTGTCCCTCCTAAACAGAGTAATGCGCCATTTTTACTTCCTCATCTGAGATTTTGTTATCGAATCATGTCTCGGACAGGGCAATTACATCACATGTGGACTCTGTGTACTATGCTTATAATAGGTCTTTTTTTGTGGTGAGGCTCTGAATGTTCAGATGAACTATTCTTATGGTAGATTTGGAGGAGGGGCTTTTCTCAGGGAGAGGGTGGACAGATTCAGACATGAAAAGTAGGAGCAGGACTAGAGACTTGTGTCTGGGGTGGCTCCGTAACCTTTTGAAAGGAGACAATGACCCTGATACAAGTTGTGTGGGTGTTGACTCACTAAGGGACCTCTGGTCTCAGTGGGCTTACCTGGTTACTAAAATCTAAAATAAATAAATAAATAAAACACCCTTCCCAGTACATCAGGCACTCAGTACATAACAACTGGTGGTAGGGGTCAAGTAAGGGTGTGGGGAAGCCAGGATCCCCAAATATAGGGGGTGTGGCTGGTAAACTGGAAAGCCTCTGCTCAGGGGTGATAGGTTCATGGCCTAGCTGGGGTCACATTGAGGGGTTGGAGGTGGAAGACCATGATCACTGCCAATCATGGCGAGGTGGGTTAGGAGGGAATACAAGTAAAATAAATTGCCTGCCAAACTGTACTAGCTATTTGTCAATTTGAACCAAGTGCTCCGTCATCTGAATATAAAACGTGATCTGGCAAGTGGCAGTTCAAACCATTTGCAAACCATCCCTTAATCACCCCTCTTTGCTAACCATGGAAGAGGGACAGGACTTAGACAAGGAATGTGGTGAACACTGAGCAGCTTTCCCTGTAGGTGCCAACTGCAGAATGGCAGAAAGTCAATGGGCAGCAGAGGAATCTAAAGGGGACCACAGTATCAGACCAAGTGAAGCTATTCAGAATATACAAGGATGGAAGGACAAGCAGACATTCAGTGCCACAAAGGGGAGGAAGTTTCAATGGAAACACCGAAGAACTAGCTCACAGAACAACTAACAAGTGGTGGAATAAGACTGCCAAGGCATACGGTATCAGCGGAGACTGTAATATCCTTCAAGCTCAGACTCCACAAATACTCTGAAGAAAAAACAAAGTCACAAGGTACTCCCATGGAGCTGCTGGAGGGAAGGAACTCAATGGACTGATTGTCTTCTTTCCTCCCTAAATACTGTTTGTATACAGAGGAAAGCAACCAAGCCACGGAGTATAGGGAAAGCTAAACTATTCTGCAATCCAGACAGTTGCAGCGAGTTACGCCCCCCCCCCGCACCAGATCCATGACCAAGCGCTTAGCTCCGCACGTGGGCGGGCTGGGGTCTCCCCGGGGGGGGGGGCCCTTCCAGCACTCCACCCCATGCATGAATGAGCAGAGTGCCTTATCATGCCCCCTCCAGTCGCCACCGCCGGACCCACTGGTGCTGGCGGGGGGGGGTCATCGGACCCCCAAAGGAAGGTGCTCCTGTGGTCAGGGGTTGGAGATTGGGCTGGGGCGGTCCAGCACATGCCCCCCCCCGGCCGCACTGACAGCGCTCTATGCCCCCCCGGCAAGAGGGCGCCATACCGGCACAAGCGATCTACTGCAGACCTAACTGGCTGTCACCTATTCTTGCATCCCCACCCCCGTGCACCTCCGTGCCTGGGGGGCGGGGACGCAGAAGGCAGCCAGGCGGAGACCGCTGCTTCGTGAATGCAGACCCCACATGGTTCTCCTGCCAGTACGGAGCTGCGTGCCTGCTCTGCGCCCCTTTGTGAATAGGCCCCCATATGAATTGGATACTCAATTGAACAAAAGCACATTTTCAATGAGGTCCCATGCATACCCACCTTATTGCGTACAATAATTCAAGTACATAATCCTAGATTTTATACATATAGATATATGTAATAAACAAACCACTCTGAGGTGTGCGGTCGCGCTCTGATATATGCACGCCTTGGTGTGCGTTGTTACGCAAGAGGCCGCAGGCCGAGTGCATCAACCACCCAAGGCGTGCATATATCAGAACGCTACCGCACACCTCAGAGTAGTTTATCTATCTTATAACATGTCGAAATTGTTTTGGAGGGTGGTAAAACTGCAGGTGTGCAGTCGCACTCTGATATACGCATGGTCATATGGTGTGTTTTATACAATCAGAAGATTGGATTTGGAACTACTAAATTTATTCATTTTATATTTCCAGATACACACACACACACATTATATATACACACACACACACACACACACACACACACACACACACACACACACACAAGCAGGGTCTGCCACTGCAATTTAGTGTTTATAAATATCTTGGGGGGGGGGAAGACATTCTCAATATATAACATATTCACAGTAAACACATTTCATTCTAATCCATTATTGACATAATACTGGTACAAAGTATACCCAATTCTCAGTTATTTGCACTGAAGTAACCTGTTGTCTTCCTGTATCGGTTACTAAACAACAGGGTAATTTTTTGTCTGTTCAAGATACCATTTTTTGATGTTGCACAGGCTAATATGACCTTCTGCTGGTCTCAGGTGAGTTGGAATAAAGTCCCAAAGTTTTGAACCCATGTAATAAAAGATATATCCCTCCACTCCATTTTTTTTGGGGGGGGGAGTAAAAATTCAATCCTACCTGCTGATCTTAGGGAACTATTTATACTTCTCTGTTGCAGGTTCATACATATATACCCTGGAACTTTATTTCCTGTTGACACTTATACGTACAAATGAGACAATGGAGTCTCCTACACTCCTATAGTCTCAATTACCCCAGCTTTTTGTACAGTTCACACCTATGTGCCCTACGTGGAGCATCTAGAATGAAATGGGCAAATATGCCATGCATAGCATCTAGCTTTGTTAGTTCCATTCCTGACACCCCAGAGAACAAAAATATCACCATAGTCAAAAACCGATAAAGCCATAGTGTTTACAACATGTTTCCTGACTTCATTATTCATGAAGCATTTAATTTTGTAAAGTGCCCCAAGACGTTTCCCCAAATTAATTCCTAATCTGGGTATCTATGTGGATGTTCCATTTAATTTTATCATCCAACCAGACACCCAGATAATAGTAACACTGTACCTGTTGTAATATTATTATTTGATCCATCATTTTGATTTGTACGTTAACTGCAGATATATCCAGACTTTTTGTCCTACTAAAATGCATTATTTGGGTCTTTTTCGCATTACGTACTCATCTTGATTGCAAAAAGAAAACTTGTAGAAAAGAACATTTCTATGTCCCACTAAAATATCTACCACCACCAGAATGGTTGGTTAGTGCCATTTTTTTTTTTTGCTATAGAGCTTTTTGGCCCTCAGCTTCCGCCAAGCACCAGCTTCAAGTTCTGCCTGCTCCCCAATCACACCCGCCCACCCCAACCCCACTGTCACGCCCGCCAGGAATCAACATGGGGTGGGATCGAAAGGTACGGTGCCATAGTTAATGGTGACCAGTGCATATTTTAATAGTTTTTTTCTCCCTGTCCCTGCTCACTGGCTGCCAAGGTGCCAGCAATGTCCCTAAAGAATTGGCATGAACACAGCATGCTCCTGCAAAGAAGCAAGATTCCCTGGCCCACCGCAAAAGTCGCTATGATAACGTAACCTGGCTGGGGGCGCTGCCACAGGCTGTCTGGCCAGCTCCCAATTCCACTCCAAAATTTAGGTCATCAGCATGGGAGCATGCTGCACTACCAACTGGGCCACTGGGCAGCCCCTAATTAGCGCCAGTGTTGACCCCTGCATTGTGACTCTCCCTATACCGTAATATTTAACTTTCAATGAGAAACGTATCCAACTTGAGTTTAACGGTTCAACATCCCCACCTCCACCACAGCACCACCATATTTACTGGCATATGGCTACAGTGATTTAAAAGAAAAAAAAAACAACACAACAACAACATGTTAACAGTGAACAGTGCGAACAGTGTTTCTAACCCCCATATTAGTCAGAAAACAGATTACATTTATTTATTTGAAGTTTTGCCTAATGGCAAATCCCCATGACATGCAAAATTTTGTTTTCAAGAGAGCCCCAGGAAATCAGTAGCAGACAAACAAGATAACTCCACGGAAATAGCAATCGCTGAAAACAATACAATTCGATTACAAGCATGCATGACAGAGGTTCACTACTGCACTGTCTAAAAACAGAGACAAACTAAATACACAGTCTGAACAAAGATGGGCTGCATACTGAGTCACACTCACTCGTTTGTCCCTGGTGTGCTTCCAAACCAGCAGCATAAAGCATACCTTTGCCTGTCTGTTGCATCAAGATGTGTAATGCTCAGAGTTCAAATTCCACTCTAAAGGTGCAATACAAGATTGTATGCCTCATAAACAGAAGAGGTTCACCACATCTGGCTGGAGAGGGGGTGTCTACAAAATACATTTTCTGGAAAGCACTGCATACAGCCAGATATAATATTTTCTGCATTTTTGTACAATTCTGCCACAACCACTGGCTTCATTTATTCAGCTGTAAAACACAGGGACAGCACACCACTAGCAGGACTCCTGAATCAAAACAACAGAAACGTGCCTCAGCAGTCCACCTTTCTAGGCAACAAATATTTGGGGAATGTAGCATCTGTAACAGTATTTCTTTAAAATAAAAAAATGTATGCTCACCTAAATGTTTGTTTTCTACAGATTTGCAGGATACCACTCCAGTGTGGCTCCAGCTGTTGGAATCCTTCAACGTGAACCATTTCAAGTAAATAACATGACCCAAAACAATGAAGGAAAAAAAAAAAAAAAAACACACAAGGCTAAATGAGCCTTTTTATGTACACAGAGCTCCACCAGCTCCCAATGTGCCTCAAAGACCAACGAGTCATGGACAGGGAAATACTCGACTGGGCTCTGGTGTCCAACCCTGCCAACATACAGCTTGCTGGTACTATGGCAGACTCCTTGAGTGACCATTCCCTGATCTATTGTATCTGGAAGAATAAGTCACCAAGGACCCAGCCCAGATTCATCACTGCCCGAGACTACACCAATTTCTTGGAAGGGCAGTTCAATGATTACCTAAGCAGTCGGGACTGGAACCCTATAACACTCCTCCCAACTCCAACCGAGGCTCTCAAATATTTCCAGGACCAACTAATTACAGCTGCCAACCTCTTTGCTCCTCTAAAAAGACTAAGAGTAAAGGGCCACTGCTATAAATGGATTACACCATCCCTCAAAACCCTAATGACCAGCAGGGACAAGGCCTGGAGAAAGTACAAGCTCTCGTCCCTTACGGTTGACCTTGTGGCATACAAAGCACTACGAAACAAAGCCAAAAGTGCTACTAACTGTGCCAAAAAAGACTACCTCACAAAACTCCAGAAAACCAACTTAGGTAACCCTAAGCATTTCTGGAACCATGTTAACAACCTAATCAAGGGCAACAAAAAGACTGAACCTTGCCCCATTGAGGTCAACGGTCAGCTCGAAAGTGACCCATCCCTAATAGCAGCTGCCCTCAACAACCACTTCACTGAACTTGAGGCCTGCAAGGCAGGGCAGCCCTCTGCACCAAAGGTAAATGAATAGACCAACTATGAAAGACCCTCCCCCACCTGAGACTAGTAAAGCAAAAAGAGGTACTAGTCCTCCTAAAGGCGCTAAAACTCAAAGGCTAAGGGGGACCCGATGGACTGAACCCTCGGTTACTAAAGGCAGGGGCCACCTCACTATCCAGACCCCTTACCCGGCTCTTAAATAGATCACTAAGAGAAGAAATTGTTCCCAGCCAGTGGAAACAGGCCAATGTGGTCCCTATCCACAAAGCTGGCCCCAGGGAAAACCTAACTAACTACCGCCCTATCTCCTTGCTCTGCACACTTGCAAAGCTACAAGAAAGTCTTGTCTACAACCAGCTCTGAGATTACCTAGAGACTCACCTCCTGATAGCTCCCTCTCAGCACAGTTTCAGAGCTAACCATGGGACGGATACAGCCCTCATTCAGTTCTCGGACGATGCACTCAGAGCAATGGACAAAGGCATACCAACAGGAGCAGTCTTCCTAGACCTGTCCAAGGCATTCGACCTTGTTGACCACAATATCCTGCTCCAGAAGCTAAACAAGGTGGGCCTTGACCCCCACTCACTATAATGGTTTGAGAGCTACCTAACAGGCAGGACTCACAGAGTCTCCTGGAATGGAGCAATGTCAACACCGCTGCCCCCGAGACTGGGAGTTCCGCAGGGCTCAGTCCTTGGCCCCCTCCTATTCTCCCTGTTCACCAACGATCTAAGTACCTACTGTGGGGATAGCTCGTCATTCAGGTATGCTTGACGACACAGTCATCTACCTGCCCTGGGGATGTAGCTGCACTGGGTCCTCTCCTCTGTTGAGGCATGGCTGAGAGAGAACAGAATAGTGCTAAACTCTGATAAAACCAAGGCAATGCTTATTGGGCCCAGGTCACTGGGTCATGACAGGTCAGCATCCTTGCACCTCACCACCCTCGCTGGAAAAAGCATCAGCATAGTGCCCTCCTTTAAGTACCTAGGCCTAACACTAGACCAAGCTATTACTTTCAAGGACCACGTGGCCCACATCACCAAGACCCTTCACCATAAACTTGGAAACTTATATCGCCTCAGGGACCAGCTAATCCTTGAGGCAAGGATATCCATTGCCACAAGTGTCCTGCTCCCAACCCTGACCTATGCTGCACCTATAATACAAGGCATGACAAAACAAGAGGTCTCGAGGATGCAAATCCTCTACAACAAAGTGGCTCGCTTCGCCACTCAGGACCATCCGCGACATCACCACTGCGACACACTGGCCCAACTACACTGGCCCTCCTGCAATACCCCCTGCTCGTCCAAACATATAAACTGCTAAACCTGCCCGCTCCTCCCAGTATAGCAGGTACTATAGCACTAAAGCACAACCCCAGGAGGCTAAGGACGTCTGCACGAAGGCTACTCGCAGTCCCCAGCGTAAGAACAAATGCAGGGGGCAGATCTTTCTCCTCCCTAGCCCCCAACCTATGGAACAACCTCCTACCTCTGGTGCAGTAGGCCTCCTCACTCATAAACTTCTGCACCAGACTAAAAGCACATACGATTGCTACGAGCATGTGCCTCTGCCATGGCACATAACCGCCTCCGATACCACTACCCTCTGCTCAAAAAAGCACTACCCTCTGACAAAAAAGTGAGTAAACGGAGAAACTTCTCCTAGCAACAAGAGGCCCAAGTTCCCTGAATCCCCATCCTCCATCCCTGGCATGGTATCTCTCTCCTGCCAATAACTGTCAACAACTTGCTATGCTTAATACTAGATCTAGCTGCATTGAAAACAAGACTGTATCATGATGATAACCATGCAATCAAACTGCAAAACAATGCCTGTATAACACTGCAACATGATTTCCCTGTATAAGAAATGTATTGTTATCCTGGGTCACCCCTGAAAAAGGGACCTTCGGGGCCCAGTGGGCCTATCCGGTCACCAAAATTAAATCAATAAAATAAATAAAAATAATTGGGTTGGACAGTGACAGTAAAATGTGACATAAAAGAGCACGGATTTAAACAAACGAAAAGCCAGCAAGCCTCATCAGCTGACAGGCAGCAAGAGCACACACACACACTAACTCCGTTTATGTGATGCACTCTTCCAATACCTGTAATGTTACTTATTTGCAACCCCAGTCCTGTTTAAACAGGGAGAGATACACTGAAGATGACAGCTTGTAGTTTTCCTAAGGGAGTCAAGGGACATATCATATACTGCTGCTGCATCAACCATACAACAGAACTCCCTTAGGACCATAGATGTAAGAAGACGGCCAAGAAAAAAAAAAAAAAAAACAAGCTAAGTGCACGAAGGTAGGTCGCACCATGTGAAAAGCTGCTGGAAAACTAGTCTGTAACTGCAATGTTTGGCATCTAAAGCCCCCTGGGTTCCAGTGGCAAAGGTTTTTTTTTTTTTGTTTGTTTGTTTTTTTACGTACAACAAAATACAATGTTATTGTACAATTTTGGAATCCATGGCTCCCAGATCAGTTTGCAAACATGCCAATACTACGTTGTGGACAGAAAACTCCCAATTTCGGTCACTGTCTCCCACCTCCTTTTGATTTTATAAGTATAACTTCTCCCATTTGTGACAGTAAACTGCTAACGGCCCCTCCCTCACTCTCCCCCCACCCTGGTGCAACACTCATTGCAGTCTAGCGGCACCCGTACCCCACCACCTGGTGGAGATGACACTAGACAGCAGTACTGCGCGCTCCTAAAGAGGACAACAGGTTTCGATCTGAGCATTTATTTGCTGGCCAGCGGCACAGTTCAGACTGCCACGGGTCAGCGTTACTCACCCTCCAGTTGCTCCCGATATAGTTTTTGTTGCTGTGTCGGGATCGGAAAAAGCTGTCCGGATCGGAAGCGTAGAAAATGACCGTTCCGGCACCTTAGTGTGTGCCCCCAAATCAGTCCGCCTTGTTAAAAAAACTCAAAGCATAGACAGACGAAGCAAATGTGACGTGTGGTGCTAGGGGAGGTGTTACCATGGGGCATGTGAGAAGAAAACACTATACAGCTGCGCGTCACCGGGAAGGCGGAGGGAAGTACGTTAAGCGCACCCTGTTGCGACTGACACATAGCACAGGTGTTAGTCGAGTGGCAGCAGAACGTGACGTACGGTTTGTACTGAACAGGCTGCACGCGGTTTTCTACCTCCGTGCCATGATGGGGCAAGGACGTGTATATGTTCATTTTTAAGATAATAGGCCGTCACAATATGGTTTCCTAAGCTATGGTACTGGTGCGGGTCCGGTTGGAGGTGCCCGAGTCCGTTGTTTCGTTTGCCATGTACTATTTTATTTCGAAATTTTTACCAGGAGCATACTTGCTCAGTTGGTAGGTAACAGCTGCTTTCTATGGGCGATGGTGGGGGAGCAATAACAGAGAATAATTAACACAAGCTGGCAAACACCCAGTGTTGTGAAATTATTTAGCAGGGCTCCGGACAGCAAGTAGGGCTGTGGGAGGGACTGATTGTATAAGTAAGCAACATAACAGGGTGTGGTTTAATCTGGATAAACCCACGCCTAGTGGTGATGTCAGGCAGCGGGTCAAGTGCCTTACTGCCACTACAAGTGTGTTTATCCAGACTAAACCACACACCAGAGGGTATTATTGCACTTATAAAATGGGTACATGTTGAGAAAAATTGTCACTTAGAAAAGTGTCAAAAGTGTTTCTTTTTTGAAGTAAACTAGTTCCTCCGCTGTAGGGGTGCTGGAGAGTGAGAGGACTTTTCCGAGTTTTGTCCGTCACCCCTTCTCTATTTATTCTGTGCAGAGTTTTCTCTCCCACCCACCACTCCTTTTCATTGATTCATTCAGCTGACTCCCAACCACTTCTGTGACTACTATAAAGTGCAACTGCAGAAGACCGCTGGCAAGACCAACATTTCTTTGTGGTCTTGCTGGCAGCACACTTTCACCTGCAGTAGTGTGGTTTGTAAAAATGTTAGCAGTCTCACTCTTTTCTGGTCAGAACCGATAGCAAGAGACTGCCAGCAATTTGGACGAGAACAGATCCGTTTGAATTTGGGATAAGACATTACTTTCTGTGTGCTAACATCCTTTTTTTGTTTGTTATTATGTTGCTTGCACGCATGTGCAAGAAACATAGTGCCATCATCCGAGTTTTCGGGGGTGTGGCAGCCCTCTTCCAATTCAGTGTGTTTGCAGGCACGGCCCCAGTTCTCCAATGCCTGCTGGAGCTGTCTATGACAGCTCCAAAATGCAGTGGAGTACAGTTGAAAGGGGGAGCTACGCTTCAGTGAGCAGCGATAAGATATCGTCTGCCCATGCGTGCTCTCCCTACACACACACACACACACACACTTCTGTGCTGGCCCCCACATCAATGGGGTGCCCAATCCTCGCGGCTGTGCTGCGCCCCCAGAGTTGCACTTGCCACGGTGGGTGCCCACCAGCGTGGCAACTCATCGTATAGCCTGACGGGGTGCCCAATCCCGTCTGCTCCACTGTCACCCCCGAGACGGTGCCACGCTGGGGAGCCCCACCCAGCGTGGCAAAGCTTGTTATGACCGGCGGGGTGCCCAATCCCCATCGCTCCAGCCCCCAAACAGTTTTTCCAGCTGCCACGCTGGGAGTCACCCTCAGCGTGGCAAACGTCCCGCGTCCTCTTTTAAAACAAAAAACCCTGTAAATAAAAACGGTCCCGCCGCAGTCCCCTGCCCCCTCACAACCCGCACCCACCCACTGCGCACTGCCTCCCACACGCCCCCACCCCATACTTACCTCCGACTCCGCGCGACATCTTCGTGGACCGGAACACGCCTGCACTCTTCAAAGCCGACCGTGAACTGAGAAATGCCGTAAGCTGTATAATGGGATAGATAGGTTTTCAACTTTGTTGCATATCTCAGGGATTTTGGAATTTTGCACCAAATTTTCAACATGGGGGTTTTGGGACCCCTCCTCATGAATTCTTGCACTGTCATGGCGTTACTCGGGCCCGAAGGGTGCTTTCGCAGTCACTGCGCGAAATCACCGTTCCGCACCGATTAACAAAACGACACTGCCAGTATTCATAAGGTGGGCTCTCAAAAAGCCTATGTTGAAAATTCTGGTGGAAAAATTCTTAAAATGACTGTTTTACGAGCCGCAAGGCTATGAAGTTCCTATGACGCCTGTAAGTTCGCGAATTTTCAATATTTTCACCCAGATTTTCAACATTGTCATTTTACCACACCTCCTTATGAGCAGTACAGCTGTCATTTTCACATCTCGTTCAAAACGTGCTTCCGTCATGAAGCGCCAGAATGGCGCAGTCGTCGTCAAATCACTGTATGGGACACATTAAGAAAATCACAGTGACACTGTTCATGAGCAGAGGTCTTAAAATTGCTATTTTGAAAATTTGGTGACAAAATTCCTAAAGATGACTGTTTTACGAGCCTGCGTTGCGTACTTCCTACGCAAGCTCGTAAGTTTGCAAATTTTCAATATTTGCACTCCACTGACTTCCAAATACCTACACAGCACATACAAGCAAGCAACATTCGGCATTGACAAATGCTTATTTTTTAATATGCTTCTTTGTGGTTTGACTGAGTTTCAGTTAATGAAGAAAGCAGGGCGCCCACCACTTGCTAGGGAAAACAGTTGCGGCTACATTACTGCATCAGATCCGTGGCTCACGGATTCCAGTAAGTAAACAGGTCACTTCTATTGGGTCTTGTTATTTTGTGTGGTATAGTAAAATTAAAAAGCATGATTGGAACATTGTCTCAGCCAATCAGATTCTGTTACGGTCTGTATCCATTTTATAAGCACTAATATCCGACAGGGTTTGGCTTGTGGGATTGATCCATGCCTGGTGTGGTGTGTCACGAGTGATGAAAACCACTCCAGAGGTGGATAAATCTCACTACAGCCCACACACTGGAGTGGATAATTTCGATTTTGCAATGATCTAAGAGAGAAAAAAAGAATGAGTAGAAAGGCAAAATAGATTGACCTTTTTTATGCTAATAGCCAGTTGTTATGCCGAGAAAAGTAGTCCTTGTACTGCCTGATTACAACAGGGGGAAGGAGAGAGGTCTCTACACCAGGACTTTCAACTCATGGCTGAAGGAATGGTGCAGAGAGGAGGGGTTCGGCTGCACTGGGGAAACACCCGGCAGGATGGGAGCCTATACAGGGGGGATGGCCTGCATCCATCTGAGAGGTGAACCGCAGTCCTCAGTGAACGGTATAAATGTTACTTCATTGGGCATTTAAACTAGCCAGTGGAAGTGGCAGAAGGAATTGGGAAGGCAGAAACTGCCCCACCTACTGGCTGAAGTGGAGAGTAAGGAGATCCCAAAGCATGAGAACCCCCACCGTTGCAAATTAACAAAGGAAGCAGAGTGATAGTAACGGGAGGAGAGGAGTGATGGAAAAAAGGATAAAGGGAGAGTAACAAGCAGAGTGCTAGCAAAATATGGAAGGCCATGTACACCGATGCTAGAAATCTAGGAAATAAGTTTCCAGGCCTAGAGGCCATAATGACAGAGACTGACCTGATATAGTGGCCAGTACCCGAGTCATGGTGCACTGAAAACCATGATTGGAAGATGGCCATACCAGGCTTCATTCTGTTCAGGAAGGACAGGGTGGGAAGGAAGGGGGTGTGGTGCTTTATGTGAAGGAAAGAATAAAAGTGACAGAGATATGGGGGACTGAGGTACTGTGGGTCACCCTGGTAAAGGGGAATGGAATCATTATTCACACTGGTGTGATCTACAGATCTCTAACACAGGGGAAGGAGTTAGATAAGGTAATAGTGAAAGCCATTGACAAGATGGCAGAAAAGAGGGAGGTGCTGCTGGTTGGGGATTTCAGTCTCTCAGATGTAGATTTTGGCCTCCCAGCTGCAGCTTCAGACAGAAGCAGGGATATCCTGGACTCACTGCAGGGGGTGTACTTTGGGCAGCTAGTCAGTGAACACATATGTGATGGGGCAGTACTGGACCTAGTACTTACTAACAGGGACAGTGTTGCAGATGTCAAGGTGAGAGGTCACCTGGGGATTAGCAGTCACCCTACCTTGTGGTTCAGTATAAGGATGGCTGCAGAATTGAACCACACAATGGCAAGGGTCCTAAATTTCAGGAAGGTAGATTTTATAAACAGCACTTAAAGTCTAGCTCACACTGCACCTGTTTCTCAGGCCATACTTGAAAGACTAACCAACACCCCCGGTTAAACCCAGCACAGATACCTAGAAAAACCTGCCCTCATCTCAGCCTAGCCAGGAGCACTAGTAAGCTATTAATCCTCCTTACCGCTCTGCGTACTGCCCCCCCAAACTCCCCCCTCCAACTTTCCCAACCATAGTCTATCAATGGACTTTTTGTGGTCTCCAGGGCTGAGCCACCCAGAGAATCATCCAAGACATAACCTAAATCCTCTTACAATCACTTTGTTTTCCACCGTTTGTCTAAAATTCTCATGTACTACTCTTTTAATTGCTTAATGTGTTGAATCCTATAATAACTGTATTTGTTCTGAACCTGTAACCACTGTATTTGTGTCTTGTATTATTTGTCCACTCTGACGTGTAACCTTTGTAAAAGAGCTCACGCTCAAAGGTCTTCCAATATTACAAATAAATAAAAATAAAGATGGGTGACTGCCTCATGGATGACCTAGTGTAATGACAGGAGACCCCCTACTGCATTAACCTCTGGCCACAGGTGGGACCATTCCACACAGTAGTGGGTGTTGTCATGAATGCACTCATGGAGGCCGGGTCCTCTGAGCTCACAGTGTCCTCGAAAAAGTGCAGTCCGTGTCAGGGGAGTCAGGAAATACCCTCCTCGTGTCCTTTTAGAGTGCTTGCTGATTTCACAACTGAACACTCGCCAGGAGGGCCCAGGGCTTCCTTTCAATTCTGGGTAAAGGTAAAATACAGTCTCGAGTCCGTAGCCAGGTGAGAACCCCTCTTGGTTGCTGCGCTGGGGAAAGACCCAGGCATTACATTCTCTTTGGGGCTGTCCTCATAACCATGCTTGTGTCTTCTTCCACAGGTGGTGCAGGAACCTGGTTCAAAACCCACAGACCCCTCCAGAGACCTTGCGTACTTTCTCTTCTTAGGCCCCCAGATTCCCTTCCAGGATCCTAGTCTTTGGTAGTGTGTGTGGCACCTTAGCTAAACAGGCATGTCACAGATTAAATAAACCTTCCCACAACTCTCACACACAACAAATCACACCCAGGAAGAAGTACTTTAAAAAATACAAGCAAGTGTTTTTACTAATTACGTAAATAATGACCATATAAAACATACAGACAAATGTTTTGGAATCTTGGTTACAGGATAAATACAAAAAAGTTGGAAAAATACATATAAAACAAAACTAGAAAGTTAACTTTATAGAGAATCAGAGTCCAGAAAATAAATGAGTTTTGCAAATTCCCTCTGTGTCTCTCTCTCTCTTCTCTCTCTGCTGTCTCTGAGAGTCCAGTTTCTTTTGCAGTGGTCTTAAGTGTCGTGGGCATTTTTCTCTTTGTCAGGAACTTTGGCTAAAATGCCCAGAATCTTTGTTGAAGAGGGGTTTTATAGCAATTCCTGCAGTTTGAAAAACTAGCCTTCTGATTGGCTACTCCATAATATTTTTAGGTCCAGCGGTTCATCTCTAGGTCAGCAGGGGCCTCTCCTGCTCCTCCATAAAATTTTAAGTGACCCCCCCCACAAAAAAAAAATATTTTGTTTTCCCACATCCTCAACTTCCTGGCTGGCTTTGATCTACATTGCCTTCCTGACCTATTATAGTGGAAATAGATTGTGGCAATTTTAACAATAGCTTTCCTAGACTGGATGTCTCCAGGGTCATGTTCTCAAAGTGTTTTGCTTTGAAGTGTAAGGTGTTATGACAGGGGAGATTGCTCTCCCATCTCCTGCCATTTAGGAATCTCCCCCTTTGATCTTTAACTCCTGTTTACCCCTTCGGCAAGACTTTGTCCCAGGAAAAGGGGATGTCAGACATAGGAATACACACCAGCTCTTCCCTTGTACCTTTGTGGAAAAGTGGGCAGCTTTTCTGACAAACCTATGTTCTGGCCTTTTGGGAATTAAAAAAAAATCACAGATAAATATGACGGTAATATGACAGCAATGGCCAAGTCGCCACAGGCGTTATCAAGGATTCTCTGTTCCTTCCCCTTTGACAACACTTCCCCAGTTGGGCACTACATGAGTACAGTACCTCTGACCGAGAGACCTGCAGGAATGTGAGACACTGGCTCTGTAAACAAGGACACTGACACTTGGATTGTTGAAAGAAGGTAAAAGTTTACTGAAAAGGTGAAATAAACATCTGGAACAGCCACGAATGGCACAACACACCTTTAGCGATCATTGCATCGTGGCCTTCGTTAGAGGACAACCTCCACCCAAGTCAGCCAATAAGTTCTCTTGGAAAAGGAGTTTCCATAAGTTCAGTCTCCCTAATTATCTGTCTGACCTCAGAAACATAAATTGGACTGATTTCTCCCTGGCATCCGACATCAATAATGCATGCTCTTTTTTTCAACAACGTCCTAACTGACATCATCAACAGACATGCCCCTATGATTAAATGCGGAGCACGGAAGACCTCCTGCCCTTGGTTCGTGGCTGAACTAAGGGCCGTGCTAAACGTGAGGGATCGCCTCTGGGCCGCGGCCAGATGATCTAACCTCCCTTCAGACTGGGCAGCTTTTAGAGCCTGTCATAACAATTGTACCAAAAGGATCGGATAACTAAGGCAAATTTTTACCTATCAGCCTTTGCTACTGCTAAGTGTAATTCTAGCATGTTCTGATGAATCATTAAGTCCGTGGAAGGCAATAAACTGTCTTCCTCATTACCCGATACGATCTCATAGAAGGACACTACTCTCTCTGATAAATCCGATATGCTGCTCTGTTTTAATGAGTACTTTTCTACAGTGGGTCTCGCATGTGAATCCTCCAAAGCTGCCTCCCTTGTCCCCAGTGCTCCCCTATGCCTCCCAGCACCATCTTTGCCTTTACCCGATTCCAGTACAAAGAGGTAGAAGATCTCCAACTAAATATTAGTAAAGGTGCTGGTTCTGATGGACTAGAGCCGTATTTCCTAAAAGTTGGTTTCCTGCATCTTACAGCACCAATCTTACACCTATTTAACCTTCCCGTTAGCTCCGGCATAGTTCCTGGGGCATGGAAAATAGCTCAAGTACTTCCGCCATTTAAGTCAGGTGACCCTACAGACCTGAATAACTTCCAACCTATTTCTATTCTGCCTTTACTCTCCAGGCTCCTCGAGAAGTTAGTAAATGCTTAAATTAGAGACTATCTCGACAAAGCAAACCTCCTAGGCCCAGCCCAGTCTGATTTTTGTCCTTCCTATAGCACCACTTCAGCTCTAGCCTCAGTTACAAATGATTAGCTCCTTGCCATGGACAGGAAACAAGTCACAGGGGCTGTCTTTCTGGACCTCGACAAAGCATTAGACACAGTCAATCATACTTTACTTCTCGACACACATCTCTGGCATGGTTCAACAGTTACTTGTCAGCTAGATCTCAACAGGTGAAGGCAGATGGCTTCCTCTCTCCTCCTCTTCTGCTCAGGCGAGGGGTACCTCAAGGCTCGATCCTTGGACCTCTTCTGTTTATGTTGTATATCAATACCATTGGAAATATCATCAGCAAAGCAAAGTTACACCTATTCACGGATGATACAGTGATATACATATCTAGACCCTTGGTAGACGAAGCCCACATGGAGCTCCAGGCAGAATTTGATCTCCTCCAGTACAGCCTCGCACGTTCAAAACTGCTCCTAAATGCCCAAAAAAACAAAGTGATGTTCTTCTATTCCAACTACTTGCCCTCCATCCCAATCACACTCACTTCCCTGCCTCCCATCAAGACCCTCCTTGGTGATGACCTCGAGACAGTCAACAACTTCAAATACCTAGACTGTGTGCTACATCATCACCCAACGTTTGCAGCTCACATTGACTCCCTTGCAAAAAAACAACGTCAAATAATTGGCTTCTTTTATAGCAATAAATCCATGTTTAACTCTGAAGCCAGATTGCGCCTGGTCCAAACAACTTTTTTACCACTTATTGACTATGCCAATATTCTATATGGCTGATGCTCTGAGCCCCCGCTATGTCAACTGGACACTCTCTGTCACCGGCCATTACACTTTGTCTCAAATGCTCACCTCCGTACACATCATTGCGACCTTTATGCCTCCATTGGATGAACCTCCCTAGCCACCAGACGTCTCTTACACTCTATCACCTGGCTCTATAAAACCCTGCTGACTAACCCCCCAATATCTCAAACCTCTTCCATCGGACTGTCTGCCACTATCCCCTGCACAGTAACTCCTTCATTATGCTAGACGTTCCATTTCCCGCTCCCGGTTTGAAGCCTTGGCTATAAGCCGTTCCCTCCTGGCTGCCCAGAATAAAATCCAATCTAGACTAAAACTACAAAGCCTGATCCACCTAAATGGCTTCAAAAGACTTGCCTATGACAAGTTATGGGACCCCTGTGGCTGCAGCTAATTGAGGGCCTCCTTCCAACCCAATATCTGCAATGACCACTCTTCCAGTCCCTTCCCTCACCCCTACCTGCCTACCCTTTATATTCTCACTCCCTCATTTTCACCTCTGCACATTTGCATATGTCTCTCTCTCTCTCCCTCACTCTATGTTACCCTGCCATCATCACCCTATCTACCCCAAGTCAGTATCTTTCACTATCCTCACTCCCAGTCCCCTTCCCTTACTTACAGCTATCTATTCCTTATATCTGCTGTCTCCCTCTCCTCCCTGCCCCCTTATAGTGCCCTTGACTAGACATCATAGCCATACTACTATACTCTGATCTACCTCCTTCTCCCCCCTGTTGTCAGCCCCCTACCCTCAGCCCCACTTGTCTTCTGCCCCTCCTTCCCTCTGACCTTATCCAAAACACTGTCTATTGTCTGTGCTCACTATCTGTACTGTCAAATGGGGTTGTTGCCCTTAGAGTCTGTACTGCTTTCACAAGGTGCGACCTTGTTACACAATGTGTACTATGTATTTTAAATCTCTAAGCCTCTGTATACTGTATATGGTGTACATGCTTTTGTCCACATTTTTCCTAGATACTCAGCTGTGTACTGCTTTTTTGTATTTTTTTTTGTATATGTCTGTGTATATTGTCTTTGTTGTTATTCAAGACCTCCTTGTAAATGAGCATGCTCAATTGAGTTTTTCCTGCCAATAAACTTGAACTTAAAATGGTAAACAAATGAACATGAAATTAGCAGTTTCACTTAGATTACCTCACTAACCTTGTTTCTCTTTCCCAGCAGCTCAACACCATCCTACTGACCTTCTTGTTTCTCTTTCCCTAGCGACTGCAGGCACTCACCACCCACCAGCCCTCCAGCACATACACTTTACCCCTGGAGACCAGGCACTCACCACCCAACAGCCCTCCAGAACACTCAAGCTAGTCCCAGGGTAAGCGCCCTCTGGTCTTAATCTATGAGTTTGTTCACACTGAAACTATAAGGGAAAGCAGTGACTGCTAGGCCTTATCCTAACTCAGTCAGCCCACTGACCCCTTACACCAGATACACAGTGACTTTACTATTCACTCTATTCGCGACACAGTTAAAAAAATCACTTAACATTTATACACACACTGTAAATTCACTTTAAACATTCAGGAATGACAGTGGCATAAAACATATTGCATACCAGTACATTAAAAGCTAGGACATTTCCCCTTCAGTCTTTGAACTGTTCGGTCTTTCAGATGACAAAAGTCTCTTAAAATGCAGGACTGAGGTAAATTCTCTATTACTTCAATGTCACTTGCCTTTTAAAATAGTCCCCAAATTGTACAGTGACACCCCCTTTGCATTTTCTGAATAAATTCTTTGGTGGAAAAGCTGAAGAATTGTTGTGAGGGCTCTCAGGAGTCAGCAGTGTTCTTGTTGGAATCAGGAGAAGCTATGAATTCTTAAGGTTGCAGCTTTTTTCTGTGAGGAAAACTTGGCACAACAGGATCATCAAGTACTTGAAACAGCAGGATTTCTATTCTCACCCTGCTCTCACTCACTACCCTCTCTGACCCTACATGGGATTCAGGTGATCCCCTAATCCTATACTTTAATTAATTGTTAGCTGTGCACTATGGTGTACAGCTAACAACTGCATATGATGAAAATAGCCGAAACAAGCACCTGTATGTAGACATGCAAGAGAATGTCCCATCAATGTTGTGAAAGAATGTATATGGCAATTATTTATAATTTTTAAGAGCTGCAATGTCTTATATGTATTTCCAGCAAATTCATCAATAAACTGAGTTACGTTTTGTAATGAAACAACCCTTACGTATCTCATTACAAGGCCACTGTTTACAACGTAACATCCATCTGCCAGTATCTCTCACATCATTTGTTGCTTCACTGCCGCTAATCTGTGGCACAATTACTCTTGGCACTGAATGTTAAATACCTTCTTCATCCATCACTAACTATTTCTGCACCTGTGCTGAGTAAGTGTTTTCCTCAAAAAATACCCCCGCATGCTGCGTATGTAGCCATTTTCCACAGCTGTAAATTTTCTCCTGTCTAGTGTTACATTTTTTTCCATCTGTGTCTTAAGAATCTTAATGCGATCAGCAGGTAACTCAGTAGAATGCCACAACTTTTTCTGTATGCATTTCCTAACAGTTAAAAGCATTACTACAAGTCTACGTACCTGTGCTCTGAGCTTAACTAGCACTACCCTATTCTTAAGCTTTTTCCCTCTTCCTCAACACAGCAGTAATGCCTTTATTAATCTTAGCTTTTTCTGCAACGTTCCTGAAGTACAATTTTTTTCTATCATGGACATGTTCATGTAATATGCTTCTTTCTATCACTACTTTCTCAGTCCAGGAATTTGTATGTCATACTGCATCACATTGTTTGTCACTCACAGCAATAACAACAGAAGTACTATGTAATAGCTGTGACTTTCTGAGTTGAAACAACAGTTTCTCGTTGTGTTTTTTTATTCTTACTGTGCTGCTGTCCTAGTTGCTTTTTTTAATTTTTTAGCATATTAAATTTTTAAGATGACCATGCAACCATCCAAATAAAATACTGACATAGTACTGTTAAAGACAGGAAAATGTCAGGCTAAAGAAAACTTGCACATAACACTAACACGTCATGTACTGTAGAGATATTGACATGAAAAAACAAAGCTCACCCTCTCCCCACCCATACCTCCCCAAACCACCCTCACCCTGTGTGCGATCCACACACCTGAAAAATACATTAATGGGAAAGGTGCAAGTCACTGTTGTTAGGAGCTATAAATGACAGGCCCTTATGGAAGCAGAGTTTCATCTAGAGTTAAGTACCCCATAGAGATACTAGTGTGTAAAGTGATTCATATGTAGTACAATAAAGTTGCGATCTTTTACGCATAGAGGCTATATGTTTTTCCAGCTGGAGGGCAAGAAGTATCTCTCAGTGCCATTTTATGAAATAGGGAGTGGTAGCATCCTTCCAATGTCAGAGAATTATTAATTTAGCAACCACTGCGAGTCTGCGACTATGGAGATATGGGCCTTTCTGATTCGTGGGTTACGGGGGATGCCTAAGAGGCAAATCTCAGGAGTAAAAAGATCACCCAACCCCAACAAGGGGTCTAATGCGTGCTTAATGAGAGTCCAAAAGGGCTGAAGTTTAGGACAATTCCTAGATAAGATGGATAAGGGAGCCCAGGGTTTCCTTACATCGATGACAATCAAGGGAGGAGAGTCTGCTGACTCTCTAAAGTTTTGCAGGAGTATAATACAAATTGCGCATTATATTAAATTGCATTAGTCGCAAATGGTCCTGCTTAATATAGTTATAAAAGCTAATCCAGACCAATTCCCAAAAGGCTTTATTGTCCGGTAGGTGCAAGGCTTGTACCCAATAATATTCCAGTGGGTAGGTGGGGATCTATACTTTGAAAGTATTTGTAAAGCACAGATACCGCATGGGACTGCTATGCTAGGCTCAAGAGTGGCTCCAGCCTATCAGTCTGTGACAAGCGCCAGGGCTGTGGGCCTAGGAAATCAGAGACTACACTTTTGAGTTGAAGAAATTTTAAAAAGTCAGAGTCCTTAACCTGGTATTGAGACTGTAAGAAGGAGAAGGGTACAGATTTTTCCTCCTGAAAGAAACCAAAGTGCAGTTGTTCAGATGGGGGCAAAAAGAAGATGGGATGGTGGTTTATCTGAAAGTGGATGTTTATGAAACAGGTTGAGCAGATGCCATGGACCAGGAAATGTTTAAATACGCTTGCAATTGACCCCAAGCTTTAAGAGACCACTCAGTAGGGGTGGAGTGTAATGCTCGCGGGAGTTGAGAGTCGCAAATAGAGCAGTATGGCCAAAAAACAGCCCGACCTATTCGCCATATCCCTCTCGATTTGCAACCACATAGGAGTGTAATCATTGAGGGCGGCAGAGTCCAATGTGGTTCCCCAGCAGAGTAGCTTACTGGCATGTTGAGCTCCATAATAAAGGAAGACGGATGGCAGGGCTAGGCCACCCCTTTGCTTGGGGGCAGTCAGTTTTATGTAGGCTCGGCGAATGGTCGATGCTTTCCAAAGGAAAACATCGAATATGTGCTGCAGTCAAGAAAACCAGATTTTGGGGAAGTAAAACCCTAGCATCCCCAGTGGATACAGTATGTAAGGCAGCACATTCATTTTAATAATGTTGACCCATCCCCATAAGAATATCTGCAAGGCAGCCCATCTATTCAGATCTAGGTTGAGCACTTCTATAAGTTTACTCAGGTTCTCCTTAACCATGGAAGAATAAGAACGGGTGATTTTTATTCCTAAATAGGTTAATGCTTTAGAGACCCAAACTCTGGATATCCTTTCTACAGACCAAGTTATTAAGCGGAAAGACTTTGGTTTTTGAGAGATTTAGTTTGTAGAGTGATACCTGAGAAAATTTCGAGATTTACTGAAGCAGTACCAGTATGGAGGTACAGGGATTCTCCAAATGGAGTAGTAAATTGTTGGCATATGCAGACAGGGTATAGCACTTACCTTCAACCGGTATTCCCTGTAGAGTATTAAGATGACACAATCTTTGTATTAGGGGCTCCAGGTAAAAATTAGACAGAAGGGGAGACAAAGGGAAACCCTGCCAAGAGCCCCGTTGCAAGGGGAAGGTGACAGACATCCATTGCAAAGGACACAAGCAGATGGGACAGAGTATAAGGTCTGAACGCATATTATAAATTCTGGAGGGATACCAAATTTTTGAAGTGCTGCAAACAAGTTCCAAGCTACTCTGTCAAAGGCTTTTTCCGCATCCAGGGAGACCAGGGCCTGGGGACTCTTTCTTCCTGGAAGTAGAGACCTATGTCGCAGCAGCTTCCTAGATGATCCCCAGAAAAATGACCAGACATAAAGCTCACCTGCTTGCATCCGATAAGTGAACCCATGATGGGGGCTAAACGGAGGGCTAGAATCTTGGAGAGAATTTTTACATCTGAATTTAAAAGGAAAATAGGGTGGTAATTCTCCGCAAATAAGGGATCTTGACCAGGTTTTGGTATTAAAGTGATTAAGGTTTTGAGAAAAGCTGGGTCAGATAGGTTGTGCTCAAACCAATAATTATACAGCTCTGCCAGTAGTGGGGCTATTACGGGGGGCACAGGCTGAGTAAAAATTATTAGTGAACCCATCTGGGCCTGGTGCCTTGTCGTGTGGCAGGGATTTAATAGCCTTTTCAACTTCGGCAACTTTGATGGGAGTGCCTAGAGACTCTGCCAGTGATGGGGCCAGTCTGGGTATTTCCATTGAGGTTAGATAATTTGAGATAGCCTCTGGGGAAGGGTCACAGCCTGGGTCGACAGTGTATAAAGTTTGGAAATAAGAACTGAATTCTTCGGCCATCTACCTAGCATCTGTAATCACTGGGGAGGTTGGATGAGAGCGAAGACCTGGGATAAATTTGACCATCTCTGTTTGGTGTAGTCAGAGAGCGAGGAGTTTCCTCACTCTTTCTCCAGCTTTCAGATATTTCATTTTGGTGTGGTGAAGACTCAGCTCTGCTTTTTGTGTCAAGAGATCAGTATACTGGGCATGCAAGGCATGCAGTTTAGCCCATTCTTCTTCTGGTGAGGAGCATGATAAGGAGTGCTGTAGTCCACAAATGGCATTCAGGAGGATCTCTGACCGAAGTTTACTGTTATGGACTCTTTCTGCGGCAAGACAAATTAATTCTTCCCGAAGGGCACACTTCAAGACACTCCACAGGGTATCCACCCTTTCCACCGAGCCTCTGTTGAGGTCAAGGAAATTGGTGATAAACTGGCGAATATGGGACAGTGACCCTGGGGATTGAAGTAATTGTGCATTGAGTCGCCACAATGAGTCACGTCGTGGCCCTTGACCCAGTAAATAGGAAACTCCTACCGGGGAGTGGTCAGATAAAACCATCGGATGGATGTCTGAGGAAAGAATTCCTGGCAAGCAACAGGAACTAACCAGGAAATAGTCCATTCTAGAGGAAGTTTTGTGGAGTGGGGAATAAAAAGAATATTGTCTGGCCGAGGGATTAAACACTCACCATACGTCTATTAGTCCTAGTCCATCCATTAGATCCCAGAGTGCTCTCTGGGCTGGTGATAGACTGGACAGTTTAGCATCTGACCTGTCCAGGTTAGACTGGGGGACAAGATTCCAGTCTCCCCCTGAAAAAAAATAGGGGAAGGAGGGATAAAGGTTAACAGAGGGAGGAATTGAGTGAAGAACTTCAGGGAATCCATATTAGGCCCATATATTAAACCAATCACAACGGCTGTAGGCCATAGGTTCCTTTTACTATGAAGTATCGGCCTACTGGGTCCCACAGTTCTTGGGTGAGTGTGAAGAGGATCCCTTTGGCTATTAATATAATGACCCCCCCACGTTTAGAGGAGACACCAGATCCATATGCTTGTCCCATCCATTCCCTACAGAATAGGGAAACATCAGCTCGACAGAGGTGGGTCTCCTTTAAACAAGCAACACCTACATGGAGAAGCTTCAGGTGACAATGTAATCAATTGCTTGCATCTATCCCGAGCTCCCTTAACATTCCAGCTTTTTTCCCCCAATTGTTTAACCAGGAGAGACACACTAAACTGAAAGCTTGTTTACAGGTGTGACCTGGGAGCGCAGGGAAGTTGTGACTTGCTCAGGGTCACACAGTATGCAAGTGGGGGCAGTGGGATTCAAACCCAGGTCTCCAGATTTGCAGCTCAGAGCCTTAAACCACTGCGCTATCCTGCCTCCCAGCTTATAAAATTATATGGACCGTACATTAGCTGTTGATGACTGAGGACTCGAGGGATGAAGCAGGGATAATGTTAGAAAGCTAAAATGGAAAAACTGAGAGGGGAACTCTCTATACCTATAACAGAAGTCAAATGTGGACCACAGACAGTAACAGTCTACCCACCCCCTGTCCTGTCCTAGTTGTCTATGATTTCTTTTTTTTCTTGTTGTATCCTTAACATATTGAACTGTAGTTCCAGTGTGACACTCATGGCGTTTGTTTCTTGCAATTTGACCTTTTGTTGGCATAATTGTTTCAATTCAAAAGCTTCCCAGGAGTATCCTGTATACAAACAAATACACAAAAACAGTATTAATCAATTTATGTAGAACACACATCAGTCTATCGCAGATATGTCTAAACATATTTCACACAAAAACTTATTTTTACACTGACAATACTTTGTGACTGTATTAGCAATCATCTATCAACTACACTGTAATGCTTCATGCACAATACTACAAAACTACATTTAAATAATATAGGCTCTTGTATGTTGACAACTTAGTATTACCACCATACAGTACAAGTTTTACTTATTAAATATTACTTTGTCGTATTATACTTAGTATGTGTGATATAACAAAATACCTTGACACCAAAATTAAATTGTACTTATTACTATAACTATGCGACACACATAGACAAGTGTGTCATATGTTACATACTGGTTTAACTATACAACGCCTCTGTCATTTATGAAAGATAGTACTGTATAGTAGAAACAGTAAATAGTATGTGAGAAAGCAAACTGTGTCATAAACTGTAATAAATATACAGTATACGACACAATATTTAATAAATGATGTGTGGCATTTACACATAGATTGCTATATCATTTTGTCTTTATTGTACTAATTAAATACATATTAGCTTTAATGTACTTACTACATGTGCTATGCAACACAGTTATACACCAGAGTCATATAGCAGTTAGTACTCTAAACATATGGCACACATAAACAGTGTTGAATGCCACTTCTTAATTGTGAGCTACGATACAGATGTTTATTTAACACAACCGAGTCGTATTATACTTGGCACATCTCAGATGCGACAGAGCACGAAAAATGAGTCATATAACACAGTGGTCCTAGTATACGACTCAACTATCATTTGTTAAAAACAACTTTACTGTATACTATTGTGCCATTACATATAGTTGTCATTTAACAAACACACATTTGCTGTGTGGTGAAATTCCTAAGTATTGGAATGTATGACATAGTATGACTCACGTCTCCTTGATAAACGACAGCTGTGTCACATTAAAGAAGTACAAATAAAGATACGACACAGATGACTATCTCTGTTGTATGATGCAAGATATAAGTAATATACTAAACAGCTGATGTGTTGTGAATAGAGCTGTGTCATACAGTACTTTGCAGTTGTTCCATATGACACAGATGTCTATAAAAGATAACTGTATTGTACTATATGTATAATACTTATTGCTTATACTGTGCGACATAGCTGTCAAATAAATGACAACTGTGTTGTATGGTAGCTAGTATTTACACTATATGACACAGCTGTATTTAATAAATAACTGCTGTGTCGTACAGTTCATTGTATTTTCACAATATGACACAGCTGTTTATTAAATGACAACTGTGTCATTCAGTAGTTACTACTTTCATGATATGACACCATTGTCTAATAAATGACAACTGTGTCATACTGTAGTTAATACTTTTACGATATGCCACAATTGTCTGTAATAAACGATAACTGTGTTATATGTTAATGAGATACTACTGTGTCATATAGTGCGTAGTACTTACACTATGCAACACAGTTGTTGTTTATTTAAGAAAATTGTGTTGTATACTACTTACTACTTATGCAATATAACACATCTGTCTTAAATAAACCACAGGGGTGTCATATGGTACTTACTGTTTGCACTGCACCACACAACTGTACTTAAATAAATTTACACAGAAATAGTACAAAACCCATGCTGTACTTAGTGGTTACACTATCGAACTCATAACAGCGCTGTAGGTAAATGAACACATCCCTCCCACTGAGCGATTCCTCCCTCTCTCCCTTGTGTCTCTCTTACTCCATAAAATCAGGTAGAAATCAGACCGTCAGAAAACAAACAGGAGGGATTGTCAGGGAGAGGAAAGGGGTATTGTAGAGGGGGAGTGGACAAGTGGGGGGGGGGTAAATGAACAGACCTGATGGGCCAGTAGGCTCCTTTTCTGCCGACACTTTTCTATGAATCTATGAATCAAGTCATATGTTAACAAAACACGAGTGGTAACAATGAAAACAATACATAATCTACACTTTTTACATTTATCTTCTTATAACCATACCTTAATAAAAACGCGAGTGACAACAATGTAGACATACACTGCAGAAAAACACTAAACACTATACGTATCCTCTGTCTGCACTTACTACACAGTCATATGTTGTACAACTGCTGCTCTGTAGCACATCATCTTATAAATATATACAAGCATGTTCTTATATATAACATCATATGACACTGTCAAATACCTACCGAAATATTCACAGTATTAACATATTTGCGCTATGCTCAGTAATAAACCTGTATTATTTTGTAACATTATGTATTACTATATTAGCAAATCTCTAAAAACAACATGAAACATAGCCCTTACCTGATAAGATGCGATTGACAGCTGTGATCTGCATAGAAACACAGCACAGTTATGTAATCTGCATCAGCCAATGAAATAATACCTGATATGCAATCTCTCTACCATCAGCTAATCACCACACTATGTAATGCCATTACATCATAAATGTGCAAGAATGATGTAATACTATAACCATCACTGATAGCAACAACCAGTGAACAAGCAGCACCCATTAACTAATCACTTGATAATAAAATGAAATATACCTAGCAACAACTGACAGTTGACAATGACAGTTTGAAATGACATCATAGCATAACATCTGATGTAATTCAAACTGTAAGCACTATAAGCACAACCAATCACAGCAGTAATTAACCTAACCAACTAGAAGACAACTAATTATACAAGGGCAGTGCTGTATGTAATTCACCACAGATAACTTGACTACTAACATGGGCACTACTTGTAAATCCATGTGGATTGTGGGGAGCTCAATGGTGAGGCGTAGAGGTGAATTTGCCAGGCAGAGCCACTTTTCCAGCACCCAAGGTGTAACCAATTGCAGGACAAATTGGTTTGGTAAAGGAGGTACAAGGTGGCATCAACTACTACCTGCACTGCGATACCTAAAATTGGTACATGCCACACCTCATATATACAGTAATGGATGGGGCAGACCCAGAATTTAATGAAAGTTGTTGGAGGTGTGATGCTAAGATAGCCCGAGGGGTTTATTAAAGCATCCCACACCAAGGACAATCATTAAATTCAAGTTAAAAGCACACTTCCCCATCTTTTATTTGTTATAATTGCTTGTTAGCAATTTTTTGCCACACTGATTTTTGTGCTGCTGTTTCAGTCATGCAGACTCACACACGCGCACGCGCACACACACAAACTCTTTCTCTTTTAGGTGGTTTTAGTTTTTAGTTTGTTGATGATTTGTAAATTGTTATTTGGGATTACCTTCACGAGGCATGTCAGGTTGGAGCCCTTCCTACTGGCAGTTGTAGTCCAGTGTGATTTCCGAATGGCACGACCAACCTGAGAGCTGTTTTGTTTATATTTTAAGTGCACACAAAAGAAAAAACGAGGAGTGTCAGCACAAATATAGCCTTTTTTTCCCTTCAGTACAGACGAGCACTCCTGGTCTGACAGCTCCTCGCTACGGAGGATACAGACTCGACATGTTTCTTGAATTGATTAGCCCACCCAGCAGGACCTCAACAGCCAATCAGGGAGTGGCTGTTCTCGATTGACGTGGGGCAAATTATAACTGGCTCAGCCTATGGAAAAAATTGCTGGCCAGTTAGTATATTATTATAATACATGTTGGAGGAAATGATTTAGGATACAGAAAGGGTCTGGATCTAATATTACATGCAAAATCCGATTTAGCTATGATAACGACCATGTTTCCAAACAGCATTATTATGGATTCTGACATACTTGCATGGAGAACTTGGAGAGGACAAAGTAGTAAGACTGGGATAGAAAAAATTTGCAAATAAGTGAATGTTCAAATAGGAGGTTTTCTTAACCATGGAATGAAAGTGATAAGACATAAGGCGTTCACATGAATGGATGTTCTTACCAGATGGTATTCACTAGTTAATGCTCCAGTTAGGGTCAAAGCAACAAATGTTGGGAAATGAGGCGTTGGGGTTTCCCTAACACCCCACCCTCCCAAACCAGGCAGGAGAGCAGGTGTAGGTGTGCCTTGGGCTTCTCAAGCCTAACACTCACCCCATTCTATCTATAAATAAGGTCATATGTGTAAACTTTATCAGGGTGAGCCGCCATATTTCCTGTGGAGCACACAACATTATAAATGTATTAAAAAGCAAGTGAATCATTTATCAGAAAACAGCAGTAACAGCAAAAGTTAAATCTGAAATTTTAAACTGCCAGGCAGTGCAAAAATCTGGGAATTGATGAATGATTCCTGGTTAACTAGTACTGCTACTTTAAACAACTTTTAAAATTAATACCCCTCCACCTCTCCTCTCCTCTCTTTATCCCTGTCCTGTCTTAGAAGGCTATATCCCTGGATTGAGATCAGAGTATCTGATATTAAACTCTTTAATCACATCTCATTCAGAGCTATGATATCAAAAGGATTTGATTTAATCCACAAATTACATTCATCAAAGTTAGCCAGAAGACTTCTTGTACCATACACAAGCACCTGTGTGAGCTGTTTGGAAGGCTCTGAGGCTGTCCCTTGGCCCTAGGTTCGATTCAATATCTCCCGATAATATTATCAGACTATATTATCAGTCTGTCCCTCACAACATTTTTGGGGCTCTGTCTTAATCTTACTTTTTGGACCATCCAAAATGTAGTATGTAACCTCTGTGAAGTCTAGCTTTGATGACTCACTATTCAATTAAGTCAACTGTTTTTAAGAATTCTACCTCATGTCTTTTCCAATCAGCACTGGTCACTTTGTGTGCAAATGTATTCCTATCATTTTTAAAAGGGTCTTGAGACGTTCTGAAAGAAAGTTCTCTAGCTAACAGCAAAAAAACAGTCCCCAATAGTTTAAATAACTATTAAATACACACTGCCTTTATGATTTTGCATATGCAGCAATATCCACATTTTCACTTCTTCACTAGATAAAACTATTATTACCAAAATTCACTATGTAGCCTCCCTACAGTCTCCTGCCATTGATTGGTGCCACTGCTATGGGTGCCATGCGGGAGGCATAAGGCCCGATTCACAAAACCTTTAGAATGACACAAGGTGCCTGTGTCAAACATAAATGACATAAGTGGCACCTTGCGCCAGAAGATGCACTGGGAGCTATTCAGAAAAGCAGCCTGTGTCAAACATAGGCTGCATGTGCCAGAGGGGAGCTTATACCAGCCTTGCACCACAAAATGGGCTGCAGCATGGTGCTAGGGGGCTTGAAGCAGATGCAGGCTGCCATATCCCCTAAATCGACATTCACAAAATCCTCCAAGAGGGCAAAGGTCTAAGTACCATTAGACCAGCCAAGGACTGGTCTAACGGTACTTAGAAATTTTCTGGGAGGGTTTTGAACCTCATGCCAATGTGCCGTGCCTCCCTGCCCAGATCCCCATGTATTAAAATAAAATTCTGTCCCTAGTAGTCTAGTGGCCCACCCCTCCAGCGCTGATCTCTGTGTATGAAAATAAAATTCTATCCCTGGTAGTCTAGCAGCCCCTCCTCCTCCTCCATCTCTGACTCCATGTATAAAAAGAAATTTCTGTCCCTGCTAGTCTAGTGCCCTCCCCAACCCCGATCCTCGTGTATTAAAATACAATTCTGTCCCTGGTAGTTTAGCAGTCACCCCCGGCCCAATCCCCACATGTCCCCAAAATCCCTTAAATGACAGTCCGTGGATTCATAGCAGGAAGGTTAAGCCAGACAAATCTGATAGATTTCTTTGACTGGGTGACCAAAGTAGTAGAGCAGGGAGGGGCTGTGGACATGGCCTACCTAGACTTTAGCAAGGCATTTGACACAGTCCCACACAAAAGATTAATATACAAGTTAGCCAGCCTGGGAGTGGGTCCCAAGATGACAGCCTGGTTAAAGAATTGGCTGGAGAATAGGACACAGAGAGTAGTAGTAAATGGAGTCCACTCTGAAGAAAGGGGTTACTAGTGAGGTACCACAGGGTTCAGTATTAGGACCAGTCCTCTTCAATGTCTTTATAAGTGATATTGCAGAGGGACTGGAAGGAAAAGTATGTCTCTTTGCAGATGACACAAAGATCTGCAACAGAGTTGATGCACAAGGTGGGTGGAAAGGACGAAGGGACTTGGCAAGGTTAGAGGAATGGTCAAATGTATGGCAGCTTAGTTTCAGTGCTAAGAAGTGCAAGGTAATGCACCTGGGAAACAAAACCCAGGGAAGAGTACACAATGGGAGGTGAGATACTAACAACAACAAAAATGGAAAGGGACCTGGGGTAGTCATATCAGATGACCTAAAGGTGGGCAAGCAATGTGAGAGGGTAGCAAGGAGGGCTGGGGGATACTGGGATGCATAGGGAGAGGCATCACCAGCAGAAAACAGGAAGTTATTATCCTCTGTACAGAGAGTTGGTGAGACCCCATCTGGAGTACTGCGTGCAGTTCTGGAGACCCAATCTCCGCAAGGATATAGACAGGATGGAGGCTGTCCAGAGGAGGGCACTAAAATGGTGCAGGGCCTGCACCGAAGACATATGAAGAGAGACTTAAGGAGCTGAATATGTATAGCCTCGAGGAAAGGAGAGAGGGGGGCATGACAGAAACGCTCAAGTATCTCAAGGAATCAACAACAGTCCAAGAGGGTAGCATCTTTCAAAAAAGAGGTGTGCAAGAACAAGGGGCACAATTTGAAGATAGAAGGGGCGGCTCAAAGGTAATTTAAGGAAGTATTTTTCACAGAGAGGGTTGTAGATGCATGGAATGGCCTTCCGGAGTCAAAAACTGGTGGAATTCAAGCATGCATGGGACAGTCATAAGGCAATTCTAGGGGTTGGGGGTAGGAAGAAGTAGGCTGCTGGTTAACTAGGATCTGCAGCTTATCCAATAGGTAGGGAAATGGGCAGACTGGGTGGGCCAAGTGGTCCTTATCTGCCGTCAAAATCTGTGTTTCTATGTGGTGGTCTACCTCCACCCCAGCAGACAGTGCCCCACTACCCCTGCCCCATTCCCACAACAGTGACCAGCACAGCCCTCTGCACACCACCACAGCTGGCTACTGACTGAGCTATCAATGAGCATGTACTGTACTGTACGTGCTCATTGATCGCTCAGTCAGCGGCCAGCCATGGTGGTGGTATGCAGGGGGCTGTTCTGGTCACCAGCGCGAGAATAGGACGAGGGGGAGCATGGGGGTGGTGCACTGCCTGCTGGGGTAGGATAACCGCTAGACCACCATGGACTATCGTTTGGGGGTTTTGGGGACATCGGGGATTGGGGCTGGGGGGTGACTGGTACACTACCAGGGACAGAATTGCATTTTAATATATGGGGATCGGGGTTGGGGGGCTGCTAGACTACCAGGGACAGAAGTTTCTTTTTATACATAAGAATCAGGGCTGGGGGGGGGTGCTAGACTGCCAGGGACAGAATTTGATTTTAATACACGGGGATCGGGGCTGAAGGGGGGGCGCTAGCCACCAGGGACTGCTGTCCATGGTGCTATTGCTGCATGGCTAACCCGTGGCTTGCGGCACAATTTCCTGATGCACTCTCTATTTGGTGTAGGGCCAGGGTTGCTACAAGCCACGGGACTTTGCCGCCAGGACCCTACCCAATAGTGAATCTGATGCAGGGTCCCTGACGCACCGCGGTCGGTGCAAGCTGCCTTCAGCACAGCTTGTGCCATCCTTTGTGACTCAAGCCCATAATCTTTTGCTGCTGTAAGCCCAGACCCCTCCCAGCATCATCGAGCCATCAGTATGCCCCATACCCCTTACCAGCTCAGCTCAAGATGTTGACAAGCAGGTAAATTACCTGCACAGAATGATTCCTGATGAAATAAAAACAGCAGTCTCTGTGAACTGTTGTAAGCCTGGAGCCATATTCTCTGCTGGATGCTAGCTTGTGGAAGTGTGGGCAGCATGGGCTTGTGTTGCTGTAATCCCTGTCCACTTGCAGTGTCACTGGGCTGCCGGTATGCCCCTGTGCCCCCTGTTGACTCAGCTCAAGGTGTTGACAAGCAGGTAAATTACCTGCACAAGAATGAATCCTGATGAAATAAAAACAGCAGTCTCTGTGAGTTGTTATAAGTCTGGAGCTGGATTCTCTGCTGGATGCTGGCTTGTGAAGACATGAGTCTCACCAGCTTTTTTTGCTGGAAGAACCTCCCACTTGCAGTTTTGCTGAAGTGCTGGTACATCCCATACCCCCTGGTGACTCAGCTCAAGATGTTGGCGCGTAGGTAAATCACCTGCAGTGAACAAGTCCCTATAAAATGGAAACAGCAGTCTCTGTGAGCTGTGTGGAGCCAGATTCCTCGCTGGATGCTGCAGCTTTCACTTTTCTTGTTAGTGCTACGGCCTTGTTGCTGCAGCTTTCACTTTTCTAGTTACTGCGACTGCCTTGTTCCTGAGGCAGCTGTATGCCTCCCAGCATCGATCTTATAATATGCAGCAAGCAAGGATAATTGGGCAGCAGCCAAAAATATATGTGTACTACACATTAATAGGTTTAAAACGGTAACAACACTATCACATTTTCAGAAACAGTCCAGCAGCTGAAATTACATTGTGTGCCTCTCAGTCGTTTATTGATGGCACCACTTACAAAATGTTTTGGTGTCAAAAGGTTTTGCAGAATGCCACAGTACAGTACTGTACTGCAGTTCTAGTTAGATTGTGCCCATAACCACTGCTGTCCAAGATCTGTTTCCAGCCAAACTGATCTTTAATCTTCTACTGAAACTACTTGAAGAGCTAGTTTTTCTTGAACTTGGCTCTCTTCAGTGTATATACAGCAGATACATAGACACTGTCAGCAGATAAGGGCCTATGGCCCACCGAGTCTGCCCACTTGAGCTTGTACATTTAGTAATAGATAATGGTGAGCAGAATGAAAAGTTGCGGAAACCCAATTTCTGAAGGCAAATACTATATGCAGGAGGCAACCTGATTTATTATATTATGCGTAGAATAGCTCAAAAGCAAATCTTAATACTAATTTACAGAATCTTGCATAAATACTACAATGTTATCAGTTTCGCTGAAGAAAAATAGAACACAAGAACCTGTACTGTATCCTTCAGTGGAAAAGAAAGTCGTTGTATAGACAATTAGCAAGTAATTAAGCAATAGTCTCATTAAAATACATTGTTAGCAGTACTCTTCTTATTAGATGGCAGTTGCATTGGTGACCGTCTTTTTCCTCCCAGGGGCAATAAAGTTGCATTATTTGAACTGTTCTCATTTTTAGCTGATATCCTCTTAATGATAGTCTTGATTTATCTTAGCATATACCCAGTCCAGATGACAGTTAAAGCAGTTCATAGCGCAATTATATGCACACACTAGACCTCAGTCCCAGTCCTTCTGTTTACTTGTCAAAAATAAGACATTGATTAATCAGCCAGGACTGGCAACTCCTTCTCCCCATAAACACTGTTATCCCTCAAGGTTCGGTACTCGGACTGATACTATTCTCGATATTTCTAAACGACCTTCCTACTGCCTGCTGAACTGCTGACATCCACATGTATGCTGGTGATATGGTTCTATGTGCCTCCGGTACCTCCCACTCACTTGTAGCAAACAGCCTCCAACTGGTTTCAATAATGTCCAGTGCTGATTTCACATAAATCAACTGTCCCTAAATGCCAAAAAGATGGTTTCCATGACCTTTGGCGCCAGGCAAAGGCTCCCCAGGCTTACTGTTACCCCTGCCTTCCATATCCTCGAGGGTTCCATTCTAGAGAATGTCTACTCCTTTAAATACCTCAAGCTTTGGCTCAATAGGAGCCTTGACTTTGCTGGTCATGTGGATGCTATCCAGAAAATTCTCCTTCCCAAACTAGGTGCTCTGTATAGACAATGAAGCTGTCCTCCTCCTCCTCCTCCTGCCTGCCGTGAGATCGTCTACAAGATGATCCTTCCAATCTTTGACTTTGGAGATATAGTCTATAGCATTGCCCCGAAAACTACCCTTGCCAGACTGGACACTTTTTAACTCCTTCTGTCACTTTGCTCTTGCCTGTCCATCAAGAATACAATGCTGTGACCTCTACTCCGCTCTCTCCTTCCCCCCTCTTGGGGCTAGGCATTTTGTTCATAGTGCCTCACTAATTGGGAAGTCTTGGCTTGGCTCCCTGCCACCTTACTTCAACAACCTCCTCTTCATCTCCCCCCCCCCCAATTTTTTCGCTCCGCGGTTCCTCTATAGGACTCTTGCCCTCCATTCCCGTACTTCCACCTTTGGGTGAACAGCTTTCTCCTTTCACATCCCCAGACATTTGGAACTCCCTCCTCTTAAATGTCTGTTCTGCTCTGTCTTCTTGTTCATTGTCCTGTCTTCTTCGTATCTTCCATTTCCCCTTCCTGGTCTTGCTCCTGAACCACCACCCCTTCACCTTCTTTCTCTGCCCTCTCTTCTGTTTCCGTTTTCTTGGCTTTACCCTCTTCTTCCTCTCCCTTGGCATGCCATTAGCCTATAGCACTAGCTGGGGTCATACCCGTGGAGTTCTGCTCCTATGGGTAAGGCTTGCCTTTCCCATGTCCCTCGTTTATCCCTCATCTCTTCTTCCTTTTTCCCAGCCAATTTCCTTGCAGGGTGTGCATCCCCGAAGGGTGAAGGCTCATTCTTTTTATCTTCTTTCTCTGTCCTCTCTTCTGTTTCTATTTTCTTGGCTTAACCCCCTTCTTCACCTCCCTTGGAATGCTGTTAGCCTATAGCACTAGGTGGATTTACATTGAGTAGTGTTTATACCCCGGGGGTCTGCTCCTGTGGTTATAGCTTGCCTTCCCCTCCCCCATCCCTCTTTTATCCCTCATCTCTCCTCCCTTTTACTCTGCCAGTCCTCTCGTGGGGTGTGCATTCCAGAGGGGTGAAGGCTCATTCTGTTTCTCAAACCATCTCCCACTCCCTCCTCCCCCTATTCTTACAAAGCTTTCACTTAATACCCCAACTGTTAAAAAGCTAAATACAGTATATCTGTTTTGAAAGTGTCTTGTGCGTGTGTGTATATGTTTATGATTATGTTTATGTGTATTTATTGTAAGTGCATGGGTATACGAATAAAAACATATAAGTGTGTCTATGTAAATTGATACATGTACATAGACAATCTCTGAAGGCAGGTGCTGCCTGTATATCACACAAAAATGTGTGATATACCCTAAATGTATTTTGGTATTATGTATAGACTTAGCTCATTGTATATCTTTATTTTGCATCTGTATTTCTATATTGTATTCCCTTTTCCCCAGGATGAGCTATTGTAGCTTAGTATTCCTTTCCTGGTGAAACTAAGCAGCAGATAAGTCAGATGTGGTTCAGTCAAAGAGTGGTATATACCGGGAACAGGTTGCCCCTAAAGGTAGTGACTAGTACAAGTACAAACATGTTTAAAGAGAGACTGGATAAATGCTTTAGGGAATCAAAAAATATTTTTAAGGTTTATTGAGTACAGTTGGAATTACAAACTTTTGAGTCACAGACTCTTTTGCAAAGGCTCCACGTCGGTTACAGGGGGTGGAGGGTAAACAAATACACAACATACACGAAACATGAACAGGCAGTATTTACAGTCACATGTACTGACCAAGCAGTCCAGGCTTAAACTTTAGAAAACAGTGAGGTAGTAGCATTCTTGTAAACCTTAGACAGAGACAAGTCGGTGGCAGATTCATGGGGTCAATAGAGACCCTGTGTCAGGAGAAGTGGGGGGTTTGGTAGCACAGTTGGGTAGGCTTCGTTAGCTACAGACACATTTTGCACTCTGAAGTAGATGGGCTTTGAGTCCCGTCTTGAACAGTGAGATGCTGTGGGTCTGGGTGAGTGGAGGAGGTAGTTCATTGAGCCAGCAAGGGGCCCGGTAGCAGAAGGATCTTTGCCCTAGGGATGTTCTACAGAGGGGGACTTGGAATGTTGGCTTGCTGTGAGTCTTGTGTTGTGCCTGCGGGGGGCTGCACAGATAATGGGGAGTAGGCCATAGGGGGCTATCTGGAGATGTATCTTTTTAGCCAGGATGCAGGTGTGGTGCTTCAGTCTTTGTTGGAGATTTAGCCAACCAGACAAAGTATAAAGGTCACAGGTGTGGGTAAGTCTGTCACTACCTGTAACTAAGCGGCAAGCTTTATTCAAGGCAACGTTTAAACCGCAAAGTGCGGAGGGTTCGGCAGAGCCATATATAACTATCCCATAGTCAACGAGGGAGAGGATGGAGGATGTGACAGCAAGTTGCATAGCCTGTGTGGGCAGGCAGTGCTTGAGTCGGTAGAGGATGCCCACTCTGGAGTTGACAGCGGAGGAGAGAAGTTGGATGTGCCTATGGTAGGAGAGGGAGGTGTCTAATGTGATGCCCAGGTATTTAAAGTTTGTAACATGTTCCAGAGGGATACCAAATGAGTTTTTAATTAGGAGTGCTGACTGACTATGTGGGCTTTGGCGATGGGCAAAGATCATAGACTTCGTTTTTTTATAGTTGATGATCAGGTGGTGGTCTGCGAACCAGTTCTCTAGCTCCCAGAAAAAACCCTGCAAGGACAGTTGGAGGGCGCTCGGTTGAGGGTGCTTCCAATACAGTACTGCATCATCAGCGTAGAGTAGAAGATGACCACTACATGCCTTAGGAAGCGAGTTTAAAAAGAGGGTGAATAGTAGGGGGCCAAGTATTGATCCCTGAGGGACCCCAGAGCAAAGTGTTTTGGAGGTGGAGATGGTGGTGTTAACTCGGACTTGTTGTGACCGTCCTGAGAGGTAGTCCTGAACCAGGCGGATGCCTCAGGGACCACATTTAGTTGTGGAAGGACACAGAGCAGTAGCTCATGACTGACCGTGTCGAACGCCTTGGTCAGATCCACATAGATCGCTCCAGTGATTGAGCCTTGGTCAAGGGCCTCGTGGATGAACGAGGTGAACTCACACAGAGCGGTGACGGTACTGTGGCCAGTCCGGAAACCATGCTGTTCCTGGCTGAGAAGGTTGTGTTTTGTAAGGTGTTCAGTTATCTGGTCTGAGACAATTTTTTCCAGGGCTTTGGAGAGTGGTGGGAGTATTGATATAGGTCTATAGTTGTTGGAGTTAGTGGGGTCACCGCTCTTCAGGATGGGGGTGATTATGGCTTGCTTCCAAGTCGAGGGGAACTGGCCAAGGCATAGCGAAAGGTTGAGGATTTTTGTAAGATGGGGTAGTGTTACATCCAGGGTAAGCTGAATGAGCTTCAGATCAAGGGAGTCATTGCTGTAACGGATATTGGCTATTGCTTTGGAAATGTAGAGTTTAGCCTCGTTGCAGGGGATGACACGAAGCCGAAAGGGAGGCGGGTTGGCATTACATGGGTTTTGGGGGGGAGTGAGGGGTGAGGGCGGGTGGAAGAAGTTAGGCTGGAGAATATGGGAGAGGTCAGAGAAGGCAGAGTTAAGAGCTTCAGAGATAGTGGTAGGATCCTGTGTGACATCCCCGTTTAGATTGAGTTGGGTAGGGAAGGGGGAGCTGGTTCTACCACTGAGTTCTCTTATGTTGCTCCAGAATTTTTTGCCATCTCCCCAGGAGGAGGTAAGGGTCTGTTGATAGAAGTTAGCTTTAGCCTTCCATAAGGCCCAGGTACATTTATTGGTGACCTCGGTATAGTTGTCTATCCTGGGTGTGTTGAGAGTCAAGAGCCTTGTGCCAAAGGTTGTCCCTTTGTTGAAGCAGTTTAAGAAGTGAGGGTGTGATCCAGGGGTGGATCTGGTTTTCACCACTATCTTTGAGAGGGAGGTAATATATCACAGGCTTTGTTGAAGGTGGTTATAAAGTGGCGGGAGTGCATGGTCAACTGACTCGTGTTATATATAGGAGCCATTGCTGTTAGATAGATGGGCTTTGAGGTGCTCAAGGCCTCCTCTTTTAAGCCTTCGCTGCCAGGAGATTATGGGGGGGGGGAGGACTTTACCCGACCACCGGCAAGTAACCGGAGAGTGGTCACTAATAGCATCGGGGAGAACAGTGGCTTGGGAGAGGTTACGTGGCCTGTTGGTAAAAATGAGGTCTAAGAGGGTGGAAGTCCTGGTTCGATTGTCCCTTCTGGTTGGGGAGGTGACAAGCTGGGTAAAATCAAATGCCAGAGCAGCGCCTTTGAAGCTGGAAGAGGCTGGGGATAGCCAGTTGACATTGAAGTCACCCATTAGGATGATTTCACTAGTATTAGGTAGGTGGGAGATAACCTGGAGGATGGAATCAACGCATTTTTGGTTCCTAGGGGGATGTAGGCTGCAATGATATGGAGAGTTTTGGTACCCAGCACGAGTTTGACTGTTAGAGTCTGGGCTCCAAATTTAGGTGCAGGGTATGTACTAGAATGGCATTGAGCGAGGATTTAACAAAGATTGCACAGCCACCGCTTCGCTTGCCGGTCCCATCTGCCCGGAAGATGGCATAATTACAGAGGGAGACAGCATCATTGGGAATTTTTTCTGAGCCAGGTCTCAGTGAGGGCAAGAATGTCAGGTGCATGCTGGGTGATCCAGCCTTGGATAGAGGTGTGTTTTTAGGTAGGCTGCAGATATTTAGGGTGGCTAACAGCAAACTCCCATGCATTTTTTTTGCAGAGGCCTTAGTGCAGGGTGGGTCTGGGTTGGGGTGGATGTTGCCAGATAATAAAAGAAGTAGGAAAGTGATCCACAGGAGGGTCAACCTGCAGAGTTTGGATGAGCGACGCTGAGATTGGTAGGGTGTAGGGCTTTTTGCATTGGAGGTGGGAACTGGGAGGCTAGGGAGGGTGCTGAAAAGAAGGGAAAGGGACATGTGGGGAACGGTAGTGGGGCTTGTGTAAGTGGTGGGGGGTTGCTGTAGAGGCAAGCCAAACGGATGAAAGTCTTTTCAGGGCTCTGTAAATACCTATGATATTTCAAAATAAAAATAAATAAATAATTAGGAAGTATTGCTCGGGGAGGGCTTGAATTAATTTATAAACAGCTGTTTTTATGTGGTTTGTGCAGAGGAAGGGGAGATGCTAGCTGGCATTCTCGCTCTTTTTTTTTTTTTTCTTTTCTTTTCAGGCATAGAAACATAGAATTTGATGGCAGACGAGGACCACTTGGCTTATCCAGACTGCACATTTCTCCCTACCTGCACTGTTACCACAGAATATGCCCAATCTGCAGCTCTGTCTCCTTCCCCCTTCCTTTCCACTGTGATTCCCTTGTGTTTATCCCATGCATTCTTGAACCCCATCACTGTTTTCACCCCTACCACCACTGCTGGAAGGCTGTTCTAGGAATTCACCACTCTTTCTGTGAAATACTTCCTCACATCTCTCCCGAATTTACCCACCTCCAGCTGTATAACCTGCCCCTTGTTCTAGAGCACTTTTTCCTTCTGAAAAATACTTCTCTCCTGTACATTATATACACTTGTAAGGTATTTAAAGGTCTTTATCATATTTCCCCTCTCCGGCCTCCATTCCAGGGTGTACAAATTGAGATCATTTAGACTTTCATCATAGGGATTTTGAAGCAGACCCTTCACTATTTTAGTTGCTGTCGTCTGGACTGCCTGCACTCTGTCTATGTCCTTCTGAAGATGTGGTCTCCAGAGCTGGACATAGTACTCCAGGTGGGTCTTACCAGTGATCTGTACAGAGACAAAACTACCTCCATCTTTCTGCTAGTGATACCCCTCCCTGTGCCCCCCAGCATCCCACTAGCTCTCCCTCCCTACTGCCTTGTTACACTGCCTGGCCTCCTTTAGGTCATCCAATATGATTACCCCAAGGTCTCTTTGCTGCTTGGTGGTTGTCGATACCACTTCACCAATTTTGTACTCCGCCCTTGGGTTTCTGTGCCCTAAGTGCATTATTTTGCACTCTCTTACATTGAAACCCAGCTGCCATATGCTTGACCACTTCTCTAGTTTTCTTAGGTCTCTACTCATCCTTTCAAACCCCCAAGTATCCACCCTATTGAAGATTTTGGTGTCATTCGCAAAGAGGCAGACCTTCCCTTCCAACTCCTCTGCAGCATCACTTATAAAGACATTAAAGAGGACCAGTCCCAGCACTGATCCCTGAGGCACCCCGCTGATCACTCTGCCTGCTGTGAAGTGAACTCTATGTACCACCACCCTCTGTCGCCTGTCCCGTAACCAATTTCTTATCCAGTTTACTACCTTTGGACCTGCTCCTAAGCTACCTAGCTTGCTTATTAGTTCCTGTGTGGAACAGTGTTGAAAGCCTTACTGAAATATTGGTAGGCCACCTCCACTGCTCCACTGTCATCTAAACTCTTTGTCACCCAGTCAAAGAAAACTATCAGACTCGTTTGACATGACCTCCTCTGTGAAACCATGCTGCCTCAGGTCTTGTAACCCACTGGATTCAAGATATTCCACAATCCTTTCCTTTAGCAGTAATTCCATTAACTTTATCAGTATCACTGTCCGGCTGACACAATAGGGCACAGTCTCAGACTGGAGGGGAGGGAAGGGGAGATTCAGGAGGGAGGTAAGGAGACAGTTCTTCACAGAAAGGGTGGTGGGCAAGTAGATCGCTCTACCACAGGAGGTGGTGGCCTGTAAGATGGTGGGTAATTTCAAGAGGGGATGGGACTGGGTGAGGGTAAATCCAAGGAGGGGAGGAGAGGGAGGGGTAGCTGCGAGATGAGGGGCTAGCTGCACAATCGAGCAGACTCGACAGACCATGAGGCCTGTTTCTGCTGGCATTTTCATATGTTCGTATGACTGGCCTATAATTGCCAGCCTCCTCCCTGCTGCCACTTTTGTGTAGTGGGACTACACCCTCCTCCAGAACCATTCCTGTTTCCAGTGAGCTGTTAAATAGAACCATCAGAGGTGCAGACAGTATTTCCCCGAGCTCCCTCAGTACCGTTGGCTGCACCCCATCTGGCCCCATTGCTTTGTCTGCCTTCAGATTAGCAAGTCCCATCAGTAGTCTCTCCTCCAGAAAAGGACTACTGTCCACCTTCCTCCCTACAAAGCTTTTGTTACTTTTGTGTGGCCCCCTCCCCTTCTCCTTCATCTGCGAACACTGAGCAAACATCTTTGGTCAGGATGTCTGCCTTTTCCTGGTCTTCCTGTGCATAGTACCCCTTTCCCTTTTTAACCTTACAGTCCCACCCCTGGTATTCCTCTTTTCACATACATACCTAAAAAAATGTCTTGTCCCCATTCGTTACCTCTTGGACTGTTCTGTCTTCATTTTCTGATGTTGCATTCCTTACTGCTTTCCCTGCTTCGCTCTGTTTCCCCCATACACCTCCTTATCCTCTTCCCCGTGCATCTCCTTATACCTTCTGAACACTACCCTTTTAACTTTTACCTTTTCAGCCACCTCTTTCGAGAACCATAGTGGTCTCCTTTCCCTCTTGCCTTTGCTCACTTGTTTGATGCAGAGGTTTGTTGCCTTTACTATGCAGTCTTTTATCTTTGCCCACTCTCCCTCCACTCCACCCAGGCCATCTCCCCCCACCAGGTCATCTCTGAGGCATTCACCTATCTTTATAAAATCTGCCGTCTTGAAGTCCAGGACCCTCACCCATGTATGATTTGATTTTGCAGCCGCCTTATATTGAACTACACCATAGTGCAACACTGTCCCTGTTAGTGAGTACCAGGTCCAGTATTGCCCCATCATGAGTAGGTGCACCGACTAGTTCCCTGAAGACTGCTCCCTGCAGAGAGTCCAGGATGTCTCTGCTTCTACCCGAAGCCACTGCTTGGAGGCTCCAGTCTACATCTGGCAGGCTGAAGTCCCCCACCAGCAGCACCTCCCCCTTTTTTGCCATCTTGCCAGTGGCTTCCACAAGTACCTTCTCTGATCCCTCCCCTGTGCTGGAGGTCTGTAGATCACTCCAGTGCGAATAGCAGCTCCATTCCCTGTCTCCAGGATGACCCACATTACCTCTGCCCCGCTGTGTATTCCCTGTATCTTCATCACTTTAATGCTTTCCCTCACATAAAGCACCAAACATCCTCCTTTCCTTCCCACCAGATAATTCCTGAACAGAGTATAGCCTGGCGTGTCCATGTTCCAGTCATGTTTTTCAGTGCACCTGGAATTGGTAATGGTACAACATCCAGGTCAGCCTCTGCTATGATGTCCTGTAGGTCCAGAATCTTATTTCCTAGACTTCTAGCATTTGCACACATTGCCTTTCAGATTTTTTTTTTTTCCACTCTGTTTGTTACCCCCTTTTTTCATTTTGCCCTCTCTTTTTAATGTATTCCTTTCCCCTTGTATCTCTACTACTCTGCTTCCTTTATTAATTTGCACCCTGGGGGTTTCCTCTCTCCTTAGGCTCCCCTTACTTTCTACTTCAGCTGGTAGGGGCAGTTTCTGACTCCCTGATTCCTTCTATTACCACCCTTGCCTAGTTTAAATGTTTGTCGAAGTAACATTTAAACCATCAACTGAGGACTGTGGTTCCCCTCCTGGATGGATGCAGGCCATCACCCCTGTATAGGTCCTTATTCTCCAGGGGAGGTCCCCAGCATAGCTGAACCCTTCCTCTCTGTACCATTCCTTAAGCTATGAGTTGAAGTTCCTGGTGTGGCAATCCCTCTCATGTCTCCTGTTGTAGACAGACAAATAGGCATGTGCAGATGGGGCCGCACATAGGTCTCCAGAATGTCTCTCTCTGAAAACTACCACCTCATAGCCACTACACTGCACCACTCTCGGCATTCTCAGCTTCTGTTCTCCCTGTGTTACCTGGAAATACATTTGTACCCTTAACCCTAGATGGCTAAATTAACTTGTAGTGTTCACCCAGATAGGGTGTAGATGTACAGTAAGGCTCAGCTAGATAGCACGGAAAACAGTAATGAAAACCACTTTGTAGGGCTCACTAAGATAGGGTGTAGCTTTGAGCTTTAACTGTAACCCCAAAACTGTCTTACATCTAGCACCTATGTTAGTAATAAGCACAACTGTGTGCTAAATGTGGAGAATCCAAATGCTAAAGTAAATTACAAGCAATGTCTACTTTTTAAGACTTACAAAACACTGGTATTCTAAAATTGTGTTTCTGCTATTCTACAACTTAGTGAACTAAGTGAAATCTGTGAATTAAGTATTCTTGTACTACAGAGTCTACCACAGAACTAGAACACTATGCCAGAACATCTGCTGCGTAGCAACAGCAAACAGCTGACAAAAAAAGTAAGCTGATGTTGCTTTATAAAAATAGAACAAAAAAATTATAATGTATGGTGAGTGGCTATTAACCACCATTTACAATCACTTTATAACGTGATAATCTTATCGGTATGATGTCAGGAGTCTGTAAACCCTCCTTAAGAACGTCATACCGATGGGATTAAAGGTTGGAATGCCACCCACCTTCACGTCAGTCCTGTCTAATTCAATACTGCATACATTCCAGTCATTCCATTACAGACATGCCACTGTATGCGTCGCGATGGCTAACTACAATCCACTATCTAACGTCATAGCAGCTCAAGAGAATAAAAGTACATTAAAAAATGTCATTTATTTCCCCCCTAATTCCAGATTACCTGTGAAAGAGAAGTAATACTGCTCCACTCCGTGCTGCACATTCAGCTCCTTGCATGTCCAACCCACCACACTGATGTAGACGCTGATGCCAAGCCATGTGACTCGTACTGACCACCCAGAAAGTGCTGGACTTTTGCTAAGAGTATTTTTTGAAATTTGGATATAAAAACTTTGAAATTTAGATATGAAAACTGTGTTTTTATCTTCTTATTTCACCAAATGTATTTATTCTTTGAATCTCTATTCAGTGTTAATAGTCGGTGTGTTGAAAACGGATTTGAATGTTCACCAGTAAATGTCCTATTTGGGCTTTCTTCAAACCTGCCGCTGGGTACTTTTTTTTTTTTTTTTTTTATGTAAAAACAATTGAAAAGAGTTATTCTACTGCTGCACAGTGTACCATACACTATAAAACAATACCTGAGTAAAGGTGGTCAACCATGGACCTAATCACCTCTTTCGGTTGCCATGTCAACTGTAAACCTCTCGAGCTACGCTCTCGAGGTTTACTTGGTTATAATGTATGGTAAGTTCCTATTAACCACCATAATCAGCAGTCATACAGCTTTGTTATGCACTGTTTAGAATTTTAAAAGTTGTTAACCACACTTCAGAACTTCCAAACAGTGGCATAAGAAAAAAGAATGCACCAGAGTTCCATAATTCTCACACATAGAATGAAAACAGTGTTTTTTTGACCATACACTATAAAAGATGATGGCTGGGGATCGGGTGACAACCACGCTGAAATCACCTCTCGTGGTTGCTAGGGCTACAGTAAACCTCTCGAGCTGCGCTCTCGAGGTTTACCATGTTGCCCTAGCAACTACTCGAGGTGATTACAGTGTGGTTATCACCCGATCCCCAGCCATTATCCTCTATGTCATGACAGCCGCTTGAGGTGATTACATTGTGGTTAACCACCTTTACTCAGGCATTATCCTCTCTTATTTTTGTTAAACCAGTAGAAATTAGCATCCCAGAAAGCTCCTCAAACTGTTTTTTATTTACTTATACAAGAATCGGAATTATAAACCTTTGAGTCAGAGACTCCTTTGGAAAGGCTCCACATCAATATAACAGTAAAACAATGAATAGAAAATCATGTACAACATGGTGAACACTATCGGATACAACAAAGTCTAATGGTAGTGGAAGCACCCCGGGACTACCATGGAAAACACAGATATACAGAGTTATAATATACCATTTAGTACTGAGAATAAAACAATAATGGCAATAATATACAATGTAGTCCTGAGAATAAAACAATATTGGTAAAACCAGGAATTATTATTAGCTTGCCCAGTCAGAGTTGACCTTGTACAGTGGAATGGAGGGCAATGCCAGAGGGTTAGGCACAGGAGGGGAGGATAAACTCTCTTAGGTTAGAATTGAAGGGGCCTAATTCCAGTTCTGAAGAGATAGGAGCAGGCAGGTCATTCCACCGGGGGGGGGGCCCTGTAGAAGAAGGCTTGTTGCCCAAAGGACGTCCTACAGTGGGGAACTAGTAGGGAGGCTTTTGAGGGGCTTCTGGTAGCCCTGGGTTGGGAAGCGGGCAGAGTTAGGTTATGAAGCCCTGATGGGGAGAGTTTGTTGGAAATTTTCTTGGCAAGCAGGCATGAGTGGTATTTAAGACTGCCCTCGAAATTAAGCCAGTTTGTAAGCCTGTATCGGTCACAAGTATGGGTCCACCTGTCACAGCCAGCTACCAGATGGCAGACTTTGTTCAGGGCAGTCTTGACACAGTGAAGAGCAGTGCTGTTGGCCGCACCATAAAAGACTATCCCACAGTCAATAAGGGAGAGGATAGAAGAGGACATCGCTAGGTAGAGTGCTTCAGCTGGCATACAACGTTTGTGCCTGTGTAAGAGTCCAATTCTGGAATTAATAGCCTTGCTTAATAGATGGATATGTTCATGGTAGGTAAGGGAGAAGTCAACGGTAACCCCCAAGTATGTAAAGGATTTAACTTGTTCCAGTGGGGTGGCCTGATAGGTATGTACTTGTAGTGGAAAGTCCCTGTGACTGCTTTGGCAATTGGAGAAGACCATAGCTTTAGATTTTATAATTCAACACAAGTTTGTGTGCAGTGAACCATGCTTCAGCTTCTAGGAAAAATGTTGAAGGGCAAGGTGGGGGTGGGACTGAGTGACTGCAGAAAATGACAGCGTCATCCGCATACAATAGCAGCCGACCGGAGCAGGCCATGGTGAGTGAGTTCAGGAGGAGACTAAATAGGAGGGGCCCTAGGATGGAACCCTGGAGAACCCCTGAGTAAACAGGGAGGCTGGTGGATAGGGTTGAGCTAATTTTGACCTGTTGAGATCTGTCACTTGAGTAGTGCTCAAACCAGGAGGTGGCTTCCAGTGAGAGCCCCATGGAGGGCAGGGTCTTGAGGAGGAGGGCTTGATTGACAATATCAAACGCCGTAGTTAGGTCTTTGTAAACAGACCCAACTAAGTGTCCACTGTCTAGGGCTTTATGAATAGCGGTGGTGGTACTATGACCCTTTCTGAAGCCATGTTGTTCTTGGCAGAGCAGGTTGTATTTTGACAGATAATCAGTGAGTTGGTTGGATACAATTTTTTCTAGAGCCTTGGCAATCATGGGAAGAATGGAGATGGGGCAGTAGTTATTTGAGGAGGTGTGGTCACTTCTTTTTAGTATTGGAGTGTCAGCTGCCCATTTCCAAAGGGTTGGGAACTGGCCAAGACAGAGGGAGAGGTTTAGAATTTTGGTAAGAGGGGTGAGAACAGTATCAAGGGTGAGGTGGAGGAGTTTTAGGTCGAGGGTGTCACCACTATGACGAGACTTGCCCACAAATTTAGTTAAGTAGGATCTGGCCTCATGGGCGGAGACTATCCTGAGACAGAAGAGCGGAGTATTAGCAGGGAGGAGGTGGTGGGTACTTTTGACCATGTTTATTGCGGCCAAGGGGCCCCAATCCCGTCGGCTTCAGTGTCCATAAGATTTATGTTGCCAATGGGGAGCCCACTCCCGTCGGCATTATTATTTAACCCCCGCTTTGTTAGAGTTTCCGTCGGCGGGTGCCCAATCCCCGTCGGCATAATGTCACCTTCTTTGTGCCAACGAGGGTGCCCAATCCCTGTCGGCATAATGTAATACCCCATCCCCCTTTGTTGTATGCCGACGGGGTGCCCAGTCCCACGCCGGCTACAGCCCCCACAAAAGAAAGTCTCCTTTGGCACGCTGGAAGCCCACCCCAGCGTGCTACATGCCCCTGTAAAATAAAAACGGTCCACGATGTCTTTTTTTTTTTAACCTGTAAAAGGGAAACAGTTCTCTGGCGGTCTCCTGCCCCTCCCCAACCCATGCCCACCCACTGCGCACCCTGCCTCCCCACACCCCCTTCACCCCACACTTACCTCCGAGTCTGGTGCGACGATCTTTGGTGGACCAGGAACACGTCTGCACTCTTCAAAGCCGACCACAAACTGAGCAAATGCCAGTAAGCTGTATAATGGAATAAATAGGGTTTTTTCAACTTTGATGCATATCTCAGGCATTTTTATGAAATTTTGGTACCAAAGCTTCAACATTGGGTTTTTGGGACCTTTCCTCATGAATTTTGACACTGTCATGTCGTTATTCGGTCCGAAAGGTAATTTCACGGTCACTGCGTGGAATCCCCTTTCTGGACTGATTAACGAAATGACAGTGCCAGTGTTCATGAGGTGGGCTCTCAAAAAGCCTATACTGCAAATTTGGTGGGAAAAATCCAAAAAATGACTGTTTTACGAGCGTGCATTGCCTAGTTGCTACACACACTCGTAACTTTGTAAATTTGCAATATTTTCATGCCAGATTTTCAACATTGCCATTTTTTCAGACCTCCTTGTAAATAGTACAGCTGTCGTTTTCCACATCCTGGCTGAACTGTGTTTTCACGCAGAGTAGTGCGGTCGCTGTGGGAAATCAGTGTTCAGGACAGATTAAGAAAATGACAGGGGCACTGTTCATGAGCAGAGATCCTAAAATGCCTATGTTGAAAATTTGGTAACAATACTCCATAAAATGACTGTGTTACAAGCATGCTCATACCTTCACAAATTAATAATATTTTACATAGATACATAGACAGTGTCGGCAAATAAGGGCCTATGGTCCACCCATTCTGCCCATTTGAGCTTGTAAGTTTACTTTGTTTTCCTAGAAGTCTGTTGCCTCTTAACCCTGACCTCCAGAATTCCTTTATCTCTATCCCATGCATTCTTAAATCCCATGATTGTTCAGCCCCTTCCACTTCATCGGGCAGGGTGTTCCACTTGTCCACCACCTGTTCCGTGAAGAAATTCTTCCTCACGTTTCCTCTGAATCGTCCTCCCTCCCAACTGTCTGGACTCCCAACTAGCATTTAACACAAAAATGTTATGCCTTCCTTCCTGTATCACAATCACCCAAATTGACATGAAAGAAAAATATTTAAAATTTTATTGTAAACAGCACTTAGGTCTGGGAGCTGTTCACAAACATAGCCACTCTGCACGAGTGATGCACCACCAGCAGCTCACTGTCACAAGAGCCACCAGTGCAAGGCCAGCCCAGTGGCATGGAGGACTGAGATGCTGGCACCATACCTCTTGCCATGCCAGTGACCTGGATTCAATATCAGGCTCCGGTCGCTGGGGGATTTTCTGTGGCAGGAGAGGATAGGGTGTCCGAGGGACTGCTCTCCTTCCCTGGGGAGGGTGGATGCCAACTCCACCTCAAGACTGCCACCAGGTGGATGCATGGTAGTAGGATGGGACAGTGAGTGACACAGAAGGGAGGGAGCTACAGGACTTCTGTGGAGTGTGCGTGCTTTCACACACATGCTCTGACATTCGCGCCCCAGTATCGGGATAGGAAGAAAATGGAAGGACAAGCTGAATGAAGCCTGGCCCAGCTCCCTGTAGCGTGCTCCACCAGCCAAGGACTAGGGAATTCTGGATATGTTTGTCTGGGGGGGGTGTCCTCCTTTTCCCGGCCGTGCAGGGGAACATGCACCTGAGACATTGGAGGAGGTGGAAGATGACTGCAGGACACGGGGACAAGGCTGAAGAGCTGTCCATTCTCCCAAAGGTAGAAAAAGCTTTATGGCAAAAAAAGAGCCACCAGTGCCAGAGATCTTCCCTGGCGTGGGGAATTTTTTGAAGTTGATCCAAGTGATAACAACATTGTCACTTGCAAGCTCTGTAAGTTCAGGGTTGATTGGGGCAAGAAAGGTATCCACTTGGGTACTATTGGGCAGCAAACCAACCTGAAAATATGGCACCAGTAGCAGTGGAAGTCATGACGGAAGGAAGCTGTGAGTGGTGGTGGTGTACTTCTTCTGTGCCGGCGGAGACGCCGTGCACCGAGTGTCACTAACATTCCCTGCATGTGGAAGGGCGGCATGCAAACCATAGTGACGCATCGTTACCCACAGCACTGCCAGCCAGAAGAACAGCAGAGGACCTTGCTGGTGCAACGAAATATATCGGGGACCTCCAGCAAAGGGTCACCTCAGTGGAAGAATGGATGCAACTGATCCTTGCTAATCAGAAAAGGTTGCTTGACGGCATGGCTGAGCTCTGCCACAGTGGTGCGAGTTTGAGAAATACTCTGGCAATTATTTTTTTTTTATACAAATTTAACTACTTCCTATCCTGTTTCTAGTCGTTCCTTCAGACTTTCTTCCTCAGTTGTTTCTTAAGAAAAAATGTGGTTAAAAATACAAAAACTTGGGAATCTATCTTTACTTTTTCACTCCATATTGTTTCTTATCTGTATTTCTGTGCTCTTTCACTACTATCTTTAAAAATTAACGAAAAAATTAAAAAAAAATTTATATCTCCTATATATTTTCTTTAATGATGCTCTTGTATGTCATGCCTTTCCTTCTTTTCTTTCTATTTCTGTTTCTTTCCTGAATTTTCTCAGTTGCCAGAATAAATATGTCATGCCGCTAAAGGTCACTAGTAGTGCCCTGTGGTACTGTGCTGTGTGTCACTGCCCCAACAACTGTTTTACAGAATAAATATGTCAGGCCGCTTAAGGTCGCTAGTAGTGCCACATGGTACTGCGCAGTGTATCACTGCCCCCAACAACTGTTTTACTGAATAAATATGTCAGGTTGCTAAAGGTCGCTAGTAGTGCCACATGGTACTGTGCTGTGTGTCACTGCCCCTAACACTGTTTTACCAGAATAAATATGTCAGGCCGCTCGCTAAAGGTCACTAGTAGTGCCGCATGATACTGCGCTGTGTGTCACTGTCCCCAACACTGTTGCAATACTCCTTGTGTTAATTGTGTTATAATCATACTTGACTGTCATTCACACTTAACATTAGTTCTGTTCTCCCAAAATTTTTCTCAAGTACTCAGATAAATTCGACATGCCTACATGCCTGCCACACAGTGCTACATTCTGCATTACTACCACCAACACTGTTCTTGTAGCGCTATTTAGTAGAAATTGTGCAGAAGGTACAATATACATGAATGCTGTACTCCCAACATTTTTTGGCAACTGACAGAATAAATAAGTCAGGCTGTTACATTCTGCTGTGAATTTTTCTTATGATGCCCTGAAATAAGATGTACTACCCATTATGTATATACTCCTGCTGCTAGCTGATGCTGGGTTTTGCGAGTCTACAACCACAGCAAATGTTGTGATGCACTTTAGTGCCCAGAAAATCACAGTCAGTTGTCATGGCTGGAATTTTTCTTATGACACCCTGAAATGCGATGAGAACCCATAACTCATATGCTGCTGCTGCACTTTGTGAATCTAGTCTGCAGCAACTGAATGAACAAAATGATATGGTTGCTTTGTGCCCCGTATCCGGATGATGATCTTCGACCCGAGTATCCCTGTATTGTGGCCTACCAGCAAAAGTTAGTATTTTATTTTATTTTTTTTTTTTTGGGCTACGCAAGTGAAGAGGGGAATGTAAACCATTGTATTTTGTTTTGTTTCTTTTTCTCTCTTTTCAGGTACTATCACTAGGGTGATCAAGTCCTGTTGCTGCATAGGTCCGGACCAAATCTAGTTTTTGAATTTGACAAAGTTGCTGACCAGGGAAGGTAAGTATTCTTTTTCTGTTTTCAATCATTTTTAAATACTTAAATGTTATTTGTTTCATATCTGCCACTTTCTAACTGTCTTCTGCTCCTGTTTATTTTTTTTTCTGGTTTTACCCCTTACCCCCTACATGTTACTTTGGCAAGGCAACAAACCACAAGTTGGCAGGAAATAGGTTATCACCCCTGGCATTAGGGCAAACACCTGGCTTGGGCATTTCAGATGTCAGGGTAGTAGAGCACAAAAGGTAACATTTCTATTTAACCCAGGTCCGGGAGAGAGAGGTAGGTGGCAGGGGATGGTGTGTCTATCTGTGTTCGCAACACAGTGACATTTGGGATTGTACTGTAAGGCTTTATTTCTGGCAAGAGGGTAACAAGAAGGGTGGTCCCCCAAGGTTTTACTGTTCTTGACAGATGACAACATTTGTAGGCAGAAACACTTTACACTCTGGCAGTACTGTAAGTCCAACATGAATACTTTTCCCAAATGACTTATCCATCCCTGTGCTGAGGGATCTCTGGATCTGTAACCAGTGCATATATTGTGGAGGTTGCCATGCGCATAAACTTGAGCACACCTGACGAGATGACATGTGTTAACACCTGCAGGAAAACTGTTCCTATCCTGTAACCAGTTAGATCCACTATGAACCCACGAAAGAGGGGGCTGCTCACTCTGGCCAAGGCTGGACTCTCTGCCATTGCCTTAGGAAACAACTGGATTCCCCAGCCTCACTGAGCTGCTAGAGACATTCACACGTTCAGCACATTATCAGCACATATTTGTGGTGGAAAGAGGTTCTGAGTACCCTCTAATTTAGCCAGCTGAGGGCACATACAATGGCAATAGACAACCCACAGTCTATTCTCAAATGAATCTTGTACTAACGGTTTGGTATTCTAACCCCAGGAATCACTCGTTATGATTAAACTAATGTAGTCAGCCTCCTTTGTTCAACTGCCCAGAGAGAATAGAATTATATGCAGATGATAGAACTCTCATTGGCTTTTGCCAGGTTCAAACTGATGCCCTAACAACTGCTGCACTCAGAATGTTTCAGATTCTTTACTCCGCCTGCCTAGTGAAGACGTCCCGGAGAGCTCTCCTTCAACTTACTTCCTATATCCCTTATTTGCTTTGATAAGTATTTTCATAATTACTAATTTTAGATTGCTGCCCTTATAGGTTAATTTAGTACAGCTTCTTTAGTATTTTGTTGTTTTTTGCGGTTCCCTCACCGTTCCATGGAACCGAAGGATCCGCTATTCCTGTGAGGTTTTTACCTCAGAACTAACGTTATTTGTTGTTGTTAGACAATTCTGCTCGGGATCCATCTATAGCTTAAATTTTATTTGAAAAAGTTAAATTTTATCACTTCATTTTTCTTCAGGGAACCAATTAACGCTCGGTTCCAGAAACTGTTAGCGGTTACTTATAGTTGATTGGGTCAGTTCTGGGGATCTGATTATTTTTTCGCTAGCATTTGAATCATAGATCTTACTTTGAGAAACAGCTCTTGCAGCAGGTTACACCATTAGGACTGAAGCCGGCAGGTGCCAGGACCCGACGGAAATTTTCTAGTTAGCAGTATTCAGCAGGGACCGCCCTCGACGTCAGGCATAGTACATAAGGGGCAGTCCCCCAGAATCCCCAGTTCTTTTCCCGCCGTCTGCTCGCCAGCATCGGCCTCTCAGTCTATACTTAGCGCACGATGACTTAGAACTTCAAGAGTTTCTCCAAACTGATGTTCTCTCCAACTCCTTCAATCGAGGGACACCTTTCCAAGTGTGGCTGCGGAAAACAGATCCTTTTTAAGGATCCTTATTCTTCCTGTGTGCGGTGCTTAGGCCCAGACCATGACACCAAGGCCTGCACTTTTTTTCAACAGCCGCACCAGGATCCGCCGTCAGAAGGCACTTCAGGCTTACCTGCTGGAAGAAAGACTTAGTAGGATGGACCAAGAACCTTCCTCCAGGGGCAATTCGTCTTCCAAGGCCCATAAACACTGGGATCAACGCCAGGAGAAAGTAAGGTCCAGATCCCCTAACTGGGCCTCGGACTCCCGTAGCTCAGGCTCCACCAGATCTGACCGCTGTCCCTCCAGGGCTTGTTCTCAGCCCCTTCCGGTCAAAGTCTGGGCTTCAGGTGGCTCTTCGACTCTCCAGCCCATCAAGACTTCAAGGCCCTCGGCTTCCTCTGCTCCCTCTCAGGCCTCCTCCAAGTCTTCAGAATGCGACAAGTGTTTCTCATCGACCTGACGTCGGGACCCCGACTCCAGGTCAGTTTCTCAGCCTCCCAGAGGTCCGGATCCACCACCCAGGAAGACTAAGGACCTGACGTCCCTTAAGCGGACATCGGACCCGAAGTTGGCCAAGCATCCAACGTCAGCCAAGCATACAAAGCCGACCAGGCGTTCGCCGGAGCCGCGGACACCAGCCAGGCACCAGACGCCAGCAAGGCGTTCACCGGACCCAAAGACGTCGGCCAAGCGACTGATATTGGCCTTGCATTCACCGGAGCCAAAGACTGCCCCCCCGTCACTGGTGGACACCGGTCACAGGGACTCAACGGAGGAGGACACGATGTTGCCCAAAGACCAGGTGGGCGACATTGAGGAAGCCGGGCTCCCAAGGGAACTCTTCGCCAACCCAGAGACACACTAAGGACCCAACGCCCGACCCCGGCGACAGACAGACAGACTTTTTTGGCTTTTCACTTGCTGACAGAGACCTTGCTCTAAAATCAGCTGTACCATTCTAAATATACTATTGAATTGCTTGCTATATACACATTTACAAGGAGCCCTGTTACTTGACAGGCAGAGGGACGAATAGTCCGTGTATCTCATTTTAATACTTGTTTGCACTTTTACGGTGCTCTGCACCTTTTATTTAAACAATTGTCTGTGAGTGTGTGTTGTTTGCAGAGTTTAGGACAGGTTGCCAAGGGGATTAATTCAGGACCCGAGAACTCCTACTTCCGGGTTACACCCACTATTTAATTCAGCCCTGCAGTGAGCACTTTTGCTTTTCACTTGCTGACAGAGACCTTCCTCTAAAATCAGCTGTACCATTCTAAATATACTATTGAATTGCTTGCTATATACACATTTACAAGGAGCCCTGTTACTTGACAGGCAGAGGGACGAATAGTCCATGTATCTCATGTTAATACTTGTTTGCACTTTTACGGTGCTCTGCACCTTTTATTTAAACAGTTGTCTGTGAGTGTGTGTTGTTTGCAGAGTTTTGGACAGGTTGCCAAGGGGATTAATTCAGGACCCGAGAGCTCCTACTTCCAGGTTACACCCGCTATTTAATTCAGCCCTGCAGTGAGGCAGGGTAGGCGCACCTTGTGACGCAAAGGCAGCCGCTGCGTGCGTGCTTAGCATGGAAGTGCAGAAGAGCGCAGCAATTGTGAGTCCTTGATCTCACAGCTCTCGCCTTTGGTTATCTTTAATAGCTTGTTGTTTTGTTAGCAGAGCAGACGATTAAGCACATTACCTCCCGTGTCTTTCAGTAATTCAGGTATACTTGACTGATTCATAGTTTATGTTTTAGAGGGTCCTTAATGACAGAAGGGGACTAAAACTTTAGTAAATTAAACCATAGCTTTTTCAAGGGATTTGGCATAACATTAGTTGTTTGTTTTAGTCTGTTGGACTATAAGATTGTTTAATATCTAAAGGCAGTTGTTCCTTTTAAACCGAGTTTTGGTTTTGACGTTTGTCCATACGGGCTTAATATCTTTGTTTAAATTTCTTACTGTGGACTTTCAATTTACCGTGTAACCATGGCTGATGGCAGTGATTTTACAATTATAACCACAACTGGATCCACTGGCATAAAATGCTCAGCATGTAATATGTATACATTACTGATTGGTGAGCTTTTTATTCAACCCTATACTTGTAGCAAATGCCTAGAAATTGAGGAATTACACCAAATGATTGAGCAATTTAATTTATGACTAATTACACTTGAAAATAGCCAATCAGATATGCAAAACCATTTTAAGACTACTACTTTATTATTAAATCCAGAAATTAGCAACGGCTATGAAGGCTGTACTGATGTTACACCAAGCACCTCCCATGCCCCTGTGATTCCTGTCTTGACAGTTATTAATAGTTCCCAGCACAATAAGTAAGGTATTAGAAAAAGAGCCAGGGAAGATGACGGTTTAATTGATAACAATCAGGATACTGAAGACAGCTGGTTTTTTACACAAACTTCCAGAGTTGCAAAAAAGGGTAGAAAGGCCCAACACTTCAGTATTGAGCAATTCAATAGATTTGACCCATTATCTTCTCCTGTCTCGATGGTTAAAGATGTGACTCCTGACAATCTTAATGGGTTCATTGATTGTAGTACTTCAAATTTACAATTAGTTAACAATCTGCAAACCAATGACATCCCACTCATTGATTTATCCACCGAACTTATATTTTCACCTATTATTGATATACACTGCTATTCTAACATTCCCTTCCAACAATAAATTTATGTATTGGGTGATTCATTGACAAAACACCTGGATAGGACTATCTGCAACCCCAACAAAGCTAACAGAACCAGTTCTAGTTTCAGTGGCTGCAAAATATCTGACCTCACACTCATGTTACCTGAGATTATGAAGGACTGTGCCGGCAACAATCCCATAGCACTGATACATGTAAGGGCTAATAACATTTATAGAAACTCTGTCCAATCAATTAAAGAAGATTTTGTAGCTTTAACAAATAAACTGGTGGATATGGGTTGCAAGATTTGTATATCTGAAATTTTACCTATCCCACATTTCTCATCATTTCGTAATTATAAAATAAAAGTTGTGAATGAATGGTTAAGAAAATGGTGTTTACACCAAAACTTGACTTGCCTAACGCAATGGGAGGAATTTGATCACCATCCAGAATTGTTCACCTATGATGGTTTACATTTAAGCAGATGGGGTAATGCTGTTCTGGGTAAACAATTTTGGACATCCATTCACCATCTTTTAAACTAAAATTTGGGGTCGAGACGGTGGACAGGCCACCATCTCTAAAATCTCCAGTCAGCAACTCTGTGAAATGCCACAAATTACATTTCTTAAGCTTTAATGCAAGATGTTAAACTCAAAAACTGGATGAATTAAAATGTAGAATTAATAAAGGGGATGTTGACATTATTTCAATTAGTGAAACTTGGGGGGATGATAAAACATCATGGGAAACCACCATAGCTGGCTTCACTTCCTACACTCTTAATAGATCAAACAGGAAAGGTGGTGGAGTGGCGTTATTTATAAGGAATCAACTTAATTCTATTGATATAACAAAAAATATAAAAAAATCATGATATACAAACAGAGACAATCTGGGTTAAGATAAATCTCTTTACATCTGAGGCCCTCATATTGGGTTCCTGTTATCGTCCTCCGAATTCATCAATTGATATATTAGATGCAATTTTATCAGAATTTGAACAGGCAAAATCAATAGGTAAAATTGTAGTCACTGGAGACTTTAACATTGGTTCGATTGATTGGCAGAATTTATGTGCTAATACCGGTCAAGGGAACAAGTTATTATATACATGTACCCAGTTGGGACTTAGGCAAAATATACTTCTCCCAACCAGAGGAAATAAGATATTAGATTTGGTCCTTTGTGATGATGACCTTGTAGTAGAAAACATTTTAGTCAGCGAGCCAATTGGGAACAGTGATCACAACACTATTACATTTAACTTCGTACAAATTTATATATATAATCCCAACTGTACTAAAATTTATTTGTACGATAAAGCTGATTTAGGTACTATGAAACATATCATGGGAAATATTAATTGGGACATCTTATTGTCAGGCTTTACCCCAGAACTTTACTGGGAAAATTTTAAGAACATCATTTATCAACTTAAGGAACTATATATATTCCTTCCAAAATTAAAAATGAGACTAATATTAAAGCTCCCAAATGGATGAACCAATCCATTAAAAAATGTATTAGACAAAAACACAAGAAATATATTAAATATCAAAAAACTAAAACTCCAATTGAATTTCTTATAAACTGATACAAAGAAAATGTAAGAGTATGATTAGGAGGGCTAAATCAAATTGGGAGAAAAATTTAGCATCTAGCGCCAATAAATCTAATAGCAAACAATTTTATTCTTATATCAATTCTTTAAGGAAACCGACATACCAAGTAGGTCCACTATTGGATTGTGACACTTTAATATATGAGCCAAAAAAAATGGCTGATCTGTTTAATGAAAAATTTTGTAAAAGTTTCTCTGGTACTTCCATTCCAACTGATGATTATGTTTTACTAGACACCACCAATGTCTCACCAATTAATTTTTCATTGAACACTATTAGAGATAAAATACTAAAACTAAAAGGTAAATATAGTCCTGGTCCAGACAATATAGCTGGACATTTATTATTTTTATTAGTTGATGTAATTACAGTTCCTTTAAAATTGATGTTTGAATATTTTTTGGCCACTAATTTTGTTCCCCAGGATTGGAAAGAGGCATATATCATCCCTATTCACTAAAAGGGCCAAAAAAACACCTGGGAAAACTACAGGCCAATAAGTTTAACTTCCTCTATTTGTAAATTATTAGAGGGTTTAATTAAAGATTTAATATCCCCAGTCCTGGACTGTCACGATGTTGAACAACATGGCTTTAAAAAAGGCAGAAGTTGTCTGACAAATTTAATATGTTTTTATGAACAAATCAGTTTATTACTTGATAAAAATGTACCATGCGATATTATTTATATTGATTTTAGTAAGGCTTTTGACATCATGCCACATTGGGCTTTAATTACTAAACTTCATAAATTAAACAGATTTCTTGTTAATTGGATAATTAATTGGCTTTATAATCGCTCTCAGCAAGTGACCATCAATGGGAGCATTTCAGCAAGGGGTATAGTGACAAGTGGGGTGCCACAGGGTTCAGTATTGGGCCCATGCCTGTTTCAGGCGTTTATTGCTGACCTTACTTCAGGTTGCTCATCATTCACTATTAAATATGCAGACGATGCAAAAATAGGTGACCCATGTGCCTCTGACTACCAGGCCGATGTTATTCAAAAGGACCTAGACCACATTACAACATGGGTTAAGAACTGGGGCATGACCTTGAACATCTCCAAATGCAAAGTAATGCATTTGGGTCTTAGTAATTTACAAAGCCCTTATTATTTGGATGGTATACTACTTCGTACAACATCTGATGAAAGGGATTTGGGTGTCAATATCTCAGACAATTTATCTTACAATAATCATGTACATAACATCATTAACAAATCCAATAAAGTGGTATGGTCTATATTGTGTAATATCAGATCTAGAAAGCAGGAAGTACTGTTGCCTTTATATCGAGCATACGTTAGACCACACTTGGAATATGCTTCCCAGCTTTGGAATCCATATAAAAAATCTGAAGGCCTGTTATTGGAAAGAGTTCAGAGAAAATTCACAAAAAAATTTTCTGGGCTATTTGAAGTTCCTTATGAGAGAAGACTAGATATTCTAAATCTCATGCTTTTATCTACACGTCGACTTCGTGGTGATCTTATGTTATTATATGATATTATTCAAGATCCTTATTTATTGTGTGAACTGGGTCTAGAATTTAAAAACTGTGGTCACAATGTCAGGGGACATCCTTTACAATTAGTTAGAAAACCTTTTACGAAGTCAAGACATAAATATTTTTTCACTATTAGAGTTGTTGGTCCATGGAACAGGCTACCACTTAATGTCGTTATTAGTGAAACTAAAAGTATTTTCAAAAAAAGATCAGCTGGCCTTATATGTGAAGGGTATGACCTCTCCTATTATACTTTGGATTAGTATAAGAGCTTCATGGGCTTCTGCCTTCTTGCTCTTGCAACTTACCTTAGTATGAACCACCGGCGCCAGGCCTGTCGTCGGGCATGAACCTGCAAGAAGTAAAGGACCTCTTTACTTTCTGGTGAGACACCATCTGAAAGGATGTGGTCCCTGAAAACCTCCTCCTCCTACACCTTCACCTTCTACGCCCCCTCCTCCACCACAGGGGCCAGCAGGACAACCACCAACCCCTAAGGAGCAGACTCCACCACCCAGGGGTAGATCCTAGGATCGGAGAAGGCCTCCCTCAAGATCCCCATCAGGGTCTCCTAGCCCCAAGCGACCCAGATGTCAGCGGTATACTCCATCAGGGGAGGACTCCAGATCAAATACTTTGGATTACTCCAGATCTCCTTCTCCACTCGGCATTCCATCACCTGACCCACATTACCTACCCAGGTCCTCTCCAGATGATCCCTCTTTCTCCGAGATCATGAGGCACATCCAGGACAACATGGGATGGGACGCTGAAGACCTCAACCCCAAAAGACAGCGCCATACCCATTTATCTTCGGCAGAAAGACCCAAAGCCCATGGTAGTGCCACCCTTGGTGGACACCTTCGTGGACGTCACCAAGGCTACGTGGAAGCGTCCGCACTCTACTCCTGCGATGCCGAAGAAAGCTGACTGCCTGTACAAGGCCCTGAGAGAGGACCAGTACTTGGCTCAACAACCTCTGGCAGACTCCCTGGTCATTACAGCCTCACATGACCAGTCTCAAAGACCGCAACACATGAGTACACAGCCACCGGACCAGGAATCCAAACAATAGGATGCGCTGGGGAGACACATGTATGCGGCTGCTACATGCTCCATCAGGTCCCTAAACTACCTAACCCACATGGTACAGTTTCAGAACGCCCTATAGGAACAGGGCCAGGACCTGGTCGATAAACTTCCGGATGGCGATCAGAAGGCGGAGCTCCTAAACCTTCTCTGCACAGGGTCTGATGTGAGTACTCAAGTACTATGAGCCACATACGATTCTGCGGACTCATCCGCCAGAGTTGCAGCTTCAGGCATCTGTCTCCTGCGACACTCTTGGCTCCGTGTCTCCGGCTTCAACCCAGACGTACAGAAGAACATTCTTGATGTCCCCTGCAACGGTGAAGTACTCTTTGGTGAACCCTCGGAGAAGGTTATCACCAGACTCCAGGATGCTGGGAAGGCAGTCAGGTCTGTACAGGCCATGTACAGATCCAGGCCTGGTTCCTTTCATAGGAACCAGAGCCATTTTCGCAGCCGGCAACAAAGGCAGCAGCCACGTTCTGGCCAGCAACAAAGGGGCACCTTTCAGCAGAAAGCCCAGGCTAAGTCGTCCCCAGGCAGAGCCCAATGCTACACTAAACCGGCTCAGCCTGCAGGGACCAGTGCTGCCACAGCATGACTCCTTCCCAGCCCCCGCCCGTCCTCTGGATCAACGGGCACAAAAGGTTGGGGGTCGCATCGCTCGTCACATTTTAGGGTGGCAGTCGATTACCACCAACCGGTGGGTTCTCCAATTGGTCAAGAAAGGCCACTTTATAGAATTTCTCGACCACCCACCGGAAAGACCTCCCCTGCTGTCCCGTTACTCGGGTCAGCATGCCCTGCTCATACAGCAGGAGGTGCTCGCGCTCTTGGGAAAAGAAGCGATAGAGCATGTACCATGGAACCAGAGGGGTGCAGGGTATTATTCTCACTTCTTTCTGGTTCCCAAGAAAACAAGGGACCTCCGTCCGGTACTGGACCTCAGCGACCTCAACGAGTTGGTCCTGTACAAACAATTCCGCATGGTGACCCCTCCCAGGTCTGATTCCCATGCCCAAGCAGGGCGCCTTTCTAACGTCCTTGGACATGCAGGACGCTTACCTGCATATACCCATTGCTCAAGTGCACTGGAAGTTTCTGCGCTTTGAGTTCGAGGGCCACCATTATCAGTTCTGAGCCCTCCCCTTTGGACTGTCATCGGCACCTCGGGTATTCACGAAGTGTATGGCGGTCATAGCAGCCACTCTGAGGAGACAAGGCAACTACATGTTCCCCTACCTGGATGACTGGCTTCTCATGGCCCCTCTCAGGAGGCCTTGATGTCCGCCATTCATTATACTCAGTCTCTGTTCAAGACGCTGGGCATCATGATCAATCAAGAGAAGTCACGCCTGGTTCTGTCACAGACTCTGCAGTTCATAGGCGCAGTTCTGGACACCGTCCAAGGGAAAGCTTTTCTTCCCCAGGACAGAGCGAAACACATCAGATCCCTCATCAGGGACATTTCGGCGTAGAAGACCGCTCCTACCAGATTGGTCCTTTGCCTGGTCGGACACATGGCTACGGCCATTGCAACAGTCCCGCTTGCTCGTCTCCACATGCGGGTCACTCAGTGGATGTTACGGGTCCAATGGGATCAAAAGCAAGACCATCTGCAGCTGCCAATCCGGATCATGAAGACCGTAATCCAGGATTGGCAATGGTGGCTTGATCCGAAGAATCTATCGGCAGGGGCCCCCTTCACTGCGCTGTCTCCAATTGTGACACTCTCCACAGATGCCTCAGGGCTCGGATGGGGAGCACACCTCGACGGTGTCCAGTCTCAGGGCCTGTGGACAGCCCAAGAGACTCATCTCCACATAAACATCCTGGAAATGAGAGCAGTTCTTTACGCCCTGCAGGCCTTCCAGTTGGAGATTCCACCGGGTACCCTTCTGTTACAAACATACAATTCCGCAGTGATGTATTATCTCAACAAACAAGGAGGCACCCATTCCTACCCACTTTGCAGGGAGGCCATGAGGGTGTGGGATTGGGCTTTGCAACATGGCGCAAACCTTATTGCTGTTCATGTCCCAGGAGTGGACAACGTCATTGCAGATGGCCTGAGCCGCTCTCAGGCCGGAGTCCATGAGTGGGAACTACTCCAGGAGGTAGTAGAGGATCTGTTTCACAGATGGGGTACACCAGAGTTAGACCTTTTTGCGTCCCCATCCAACGCAAAACTGCCCAATGTTTGCTCGTTAGATCCAGGACCTGGTGTTTTCTGGTGAGACGCATTGTCCCTCTCCTGGGCAGGCAGATTCCTCTATGACTTCCCCCCTTTCCATTGATCCAGAGGGTTCTTCTGAAACTTTGCAGAGAGCAAGTGACGCTGATACTCATCGCGCCATTCTGGCCCAGGCAGATCTGGTTCCCTCTACTACATCAGCTATCCCAGTAATCTCCGGTGCCTCTGCCAATCAGCTCTCACTTGTTGTCTCAGGAGGGAGGGCTCCTTGGTCCATCTGGACCTTCGTTCGTTGAGCCTGCACAATTGGCTCCTAGAGACATAGCCATTTTGCAACACGGGGTCTCGCAAGAGGTAGCTGATGTCCTGGTGGCTGCAAGAAAACCAGCCACTCATGTTACATATGCCATGATATGGCGCTGTTTTTGCCTGTGGGCTCAAGTGCGGGGGTTTTCGCCTCTAGACTGTCCAGAAAAGTAAGTCTTGGACTACCTCCTGTCTCTTTTTCAGACAGGCTTGGCCTACTTCTCGATCAAAGTACACCTCTGTGCCATATCAGCCTATCATTGTCCTATAGGCCAACGCACCATATCCCAGTTGGACACAGCACGAGCCTTCCTGAGAGGTATTCTCCACCTTAGACCTCCGATTAAGGATCCAGTTCCGCCATGGGATCTATCCTTTATTCTGGAGCAACTCACGCTGCCACCCTTTGAACCAGCCGCGTATTGCGAGCTACATCTTCTCACTTGGAAGACATTGTTTTTAGTTCCCGTTACCTCAGCCAGAAGAATTTCTGAACTACATGCACTCATGTGCAAAGAGCCTTATTTGTTTTTTCTCCAAGACAGGGTATCCCTATGGACTAATCCTAAATTTCTGCCTAAGGTGGTCTCGGCTCTCACCCTTAATCAGGACATCAATCTACCAGTGTACTTTCCTAACTATTCGAATTGAGGAGAGGTCCTGTTGCACACCCTAGATGTGCATAGGTGTCCCCGATACTACCTGACCAGACCCAAACATCACCGAAAGTCGGACCAGCTTTTTGTCTCCTTTGCCCACAGGATGATGGGAGCTCCTGTTTCCAAACAGTCGCTGTCCAGGTGGCTCATTCAGTGTGTCACATTCTGTTACCAGAAGTGCAACAAACCCTTACTGGGCACGGTTAAGGGTCATTCCACAGGGGGGGTGGCTACCTCCTTTGCGGCCCTTAAGAATGTGTCCACCTCGGCCATCTGTGCTGCAGCTACTTGGAGCTCCGTGCACACTTTCATCAGGAATTATAGCCTGGATATTGCATCGAGGTGAAGAGCAGGTTTTGGTCTAGCAGTCCTTCAAGGACTTCTGTCCTAGTCTTTGGTTTCATTAAGGATTTCTACCTTCCCTCCTCCCAATGGTGTGGGATTTCCATTATTGCTTGAGAATCAGTCCTAATGGTGTAACCTGCTGCAAGAGCTGTTTCAAACAACATGAAGTCTTGCTATATTATAGACATTAGCAGTTTGTTCCAGCTCTAGAACTGCCCCGGAGTGAAATGGTTAAAACCATTCCAAAATAGAATTTTGGCACGAGAGCAGCTCTATCTGTGTCATTTCAAACTTGAACTGTCAGATTCTTTACTCCGCCTCAGTGAACAGTCGCTCGGAGATTTCTCCTTCTGCTCGGTTCATTTCTCGGTTTAAAAGTGTTTTCTCGGTTGGATTAACGAGAATAGTTTCATTTAACACGCCAAAACGTTCGGTTCAAGCTCTATCTGTGGTAACCGTAAGTAAATGAAGGTTTTGTCTGTGTGGAACTTGTAAGTTATCAGTTCGGTTCTGAACCGATCAGTGGGTTTAAAACTCATTTAAAACTAAAAGTTACTATTTTAGATGCGGTTCCCAGTTCTTGTCGGTTCTAAAAAACGGATTTATTATGGTTTTCCAATACCGTGACACGGTTAGGAACCGATAAGGGTGTCTTGCCTGCTTGCTACGTTAAAGGAGCAAGTTTTTGGTTAGGCTGGCATTATGCCTGAGAAACCCAAAAGAAAAACCGGGCCACTGGGTTTCAACACTGTGATGTTTGTGGGGAAGTCTTTGCCAAGGCTGACCCACACACCACATGTGTTTATTGTCTGAGGTTTGACCACCTCCAGTCAGACTGCCAGGTATGTAAGAATTTCCTGCAGCCACCCTGGAAAAAAGATTGGGCAGGCTCAGGGAACGAGAGGCTAAAAAGTCCGCTGACCTGGATGGCCAGCCCGGTTCGGTGCCAGCCGAACCAGAGGGAGTGCCCTCTGACCAGGGCCAGACTTCCTCGGGCAAAAGAAAAGCTGGTTCTGAGGAACCAATTCCAGTAAAGAAAACAAGAAAATCAGCTGGTCTGGAGTCCAAAATTCCTTCTCCAACTGCTGCAGAGATAGCAAAAGCCATACAAATTGTCCAGTCACCGTCTCAGGGTCCGTCCGAACCACCACTATCTGGTAAAGGTCGGTTCATCCGGTCCCAGTGGTTCAGGATTATGATATTGAGGAATTTTATGAACCAGAAGAGGGGGAGGAGGAGGATTATGAACAGTATGAATGTGGCTGGGAAGGTCTGGGTGTGCCCATTGAACCGGACATCTCCCCAGACAGACCTTTAGAATCTCCCCCATGCTGTCTGAGTCCCCATCTCATTTTATGTTTTATAAAAAAGTTGCTGAAACCCTCCAGCTTCCTTTAGAAGAGGCTGTGTATGAGCAAGAGGAGCCTGATTTTGTAGAAATGATGGATATTCCAGAGTCTAGGAGATTGTCTATTCCTTTACATAAGTCTTTTAGGAAACAAACAATTAAAATTTTAAAAGCTCCTAATTCTGTGTCTCCTGTAGATAAAAAGATGGACAGAAGGTATACATTGTCAGGCCCTGATACAGAATTCCTTTCTCAGCAATGCAGTCATGTTGGGGTAGTTCAGGCTGCTGCCTGTGATAAAGCTAATATTCCCTTGGCTTCACATCCTCCTGACAAGGATTCCAGGAAGATTGATGCCATGGCAAAACAGTATATGGCAGCCTCTCTGGGACTCAGGCAAGCAAATTATATGGCTTATGTAGCTAGGTATCAGAAATCTAGATGGGATACTGTTATGCAATTGGCCAAACAGGCCCATGGCCAGCTGGCTAGTGAACTAGAATAGGTGGCTGCTGATGGCATTGAAGCCTCTAAGGTTCAGTTTCATGCTGCTGTGGATGTTAATGATGTTTCCTCTAGGGTCATGGCCACATCTGTAGCTTTTAGTAGGTTGGCCTGGCTCAGGTGTGCACTAGTTTGTCACAGGATACCCAGACTAAGGCTATGGATTTTCCTGTGGTGGAAATTCTCTGTTTGGAGAGCAGACAGAGAATTACATGAAGAAGATGGATGAATATAGGACTACTTACAAGGTGCCCAGGCTAAGGAGGCGGCAAGCCACTCCTCAAAGGCATGCCCCCAGGGGTAGGGGTAGGCCTTTTCACGAGGCCTTTCTACCAGACTCAGGCCTCCTCTGCCTATGCTCAGGGGGCTTCTTCAGAGGCAGGGGCAGGCGGGGTGGGCAGACCTGCTCCCACCCCCAGCCTAAAGCTCCTGTGAAACAGGCACCCTGATGGGGTGCCCAGGGCCGATTCTCCTGTACCAGTGGGGGGCAGGCTGGCTTACTTCAGTCAGAATTGGGCTTCTTTTACCTCAGACAAGTGGGTTCTGGAAGTAGTAAGCCAGGGTCTGGTTCTCAGCTTCAAAAGGTTTCCCAAGTTGAGAAGCAGACTTTTCTACCTAGAAGGCTTCAGAGACCTCGCTCTGGAAACAGAGGTCTCATCCTGTTAGCTCTCAGAGCAGTAGAAAGGGTTCCTCCTGCATCAGGGCAGGGTCTGTATTCAGATACTGCCTTACCCCAAAAAAGACAGGAGAATGGCGGCCCATTTTAGATCTCAGATATCTGAACAAGCATCTTTTGAAACCAAAGTTCAAAATGGTAACTCTGGCAATGATTTTACCTTCCCTAAAGCCTGGGGACTGGCTAGCCTCCCTGGACCTCAAGGATGCCTATTTCCATGTCCTAATCAGAAGATCCCATCGAAAGTACCTCAGATTCGAACTGCCCTCAGGTCATTACCAGTTCAGAGTAGTGCCCTTCGACTTACCTCTGCTCCAAGGGTATTCACAAAGTGTCTAGCAGTGGCAGTGGCCCACTTAAGGAGGCAGAGGATTGCTGTTTTCCCTATCTAGGCGACTGGCTCATTGTAGGCCAGTCCCCAGAACAGGTAAATCTCACCTGCAGGTCACCCAGCAGCTTCTCACCTCCTGGGTTTTCTGCTAAACCTACCAAAGTCGGTTCTGGAACCAGTCCAGGTACTCACCTTTATAGGGGCAGGGTGGACACAAAGCTAGCCAGAGCCTTTCTTCTCCCAGAAAGAGTAAGGAATTTAGTAGCTCTGGCCTCTTCCTTCACTCTGCAGGTCTCTCGACCAGCAAGACACTTTCTGCAGCTCCTGGGGCACATGGCTGCATCCACAGCTGTTGTGCGAGGAGCCAGATTTCAGATGAGAGACATTCAGTTTCACTTGAGAACCTTTTGGTCTCAGAAGAGACCCCTTTCAAGTTGGTCCCAGTGACTCGAACCTTGATCCTAGCTCTCCAGTGGTGGCAGGATCAGAGCAATTTAAGAGCGGGGGTCCCCTTTATTTCCCCTTCTCACAACTTGACTCTCACTACAGATGCTTCCCTTCTGGGTTGGGGAGCCCACATGGGCGACCTTTCCACTCAGGGAGTTTGGTCCCCCCAGGAATCTCTGCTCCACATCAATTTGCTGGAACTCAGAGCTGTCTTTTTAGCTCTTCAAGCTTTTCTGCATCTGTCACGACAAGGTGATACAAGTCAGAACAGACAACACCACAACAATGTGGTACATCAACAAGCAGGGCACACTCGGTTTTGACCTTGTGCACCGAGGCAATGAAAGTTGTGGTCTCTGGCCTATTCCCTGAACACTTCCCTCATAGCAGTTCATCTTCCAGGGAAGGACAATGTCCTAGCGGATGCCCTCAGCAGGATTTCCCAGGGCCATCACGAATGGTCCCTGGATCCTCAAGTGCTGGGGATAGTTTTTGCCAGGTGGGGCATCCCTCAGATAGATCTTTTTGCAGCCCCAGACAATCACAAACTTCCTCTGTTCTGTTGCAGGCCTCCAGTGCTGGGCTTAGTTCCCCTGGATGCCCTTCTTCTGGATTGGGAGGGGAAGTTCCTCTATGCTTTCCCCCCCTTTCCTCTCCTATTCAAAGTACTAGTCAAAATCAGATCTCAGCCTTGCAGGGTGATTCTGATTGCCCGGATGGGCCAGGCAGCCCTGGTACCCACTCCTTCTGTCTCTAACAGTCCATCTTCCCTGTGCCTCCCAGGAATCACAATCTGTTGACTTGTGCCTAGGGAAGGGTTTGGTATCCGGACCTCAAATCCCTCAACCTCAAGGCCTGGCTCTTGAGGAGTTAGAGTTGCTGATTTACACCTCTCTCAGGGTGTTCTTGAGATCTAAAGGCTTCCAGAAAGCCTTCCACTAGGGCTACTTATAGTTCTAAATGGAAAAGGTTTTCCATTTGGTGTGTTGGGAAAAATATTTCCCAGAATCTGCTGAATTGCCCATTTGTTAGATTACATGGTACATCTTAATTCCTTGGGTCTCAGACCAGCTACCCTGAGAGTTCATTTGGCAGCTGTGTCTGCTTTTGTGTCAACAGGAAAGTCATCCCTCTTTCCTCTCATCCTGTGTTTTCCAAGTTTTTAAGGGATTACTCCATACTAATCCTCCCTTTTGGGAACGGCCCCTGCTTGGGACCTTAATGTTTGCATTGCCCAGTTAATGCAACCCCTTTTGAACCTCTGTCTTCTGCAGAGCTTAAGTACCTAACTTGGAAAACTGTTTTCTAGTGGCTATCACTTCTGCCAGGCATAAGTGAATTGCAAGCCTTGTCAGTGGAGACTGACTTTATTTCTTTCCACAGGGATAAGGTAGTCCTTAGGACTAATAGGAAGTTTTGCCTAAGGTGGTTTCAGATTTCCATCTTAATCAATCTATCTCCCTTCCAGTATTTTCACTGATCACTCCTCTTGGGTGAGAGGAGGTTGCACAGCCCTGGATGTTAAGAGCTCTTAGTTATTATATAGAAGTACCAAAGGTCCTGAGTTGAATCCCTCCAACTTTTCCTTACCTATGGTGAAGTTGGGAAGGCAGACCTGCCACTAAGAGATCAATAGCCAGGTGGATTGTCTCTTGTGTCCAATTTATCAGAAAGTGGGCAGAGCCCCCCAGGTTTGAGGGCTTATTCTACCAGGGGTACAGCTCGTCTCTAGCTGCTGCCAGAGATATCCCTTTATTAGAGATTTGCCAGGCTGCTACTTGGAAAGCGGTACACACTTTTACCAAGCATTACTCCCTGGATGTCCGGGCCAGGAGAGATGCTCGGTTTGGCACAGCTGTTCTTCAGAGCCTATTCCCTAAGTAGGTTCTGCCCCTCCTCCACGGAGGTACTGCTGTGTATTCTGCTAATGTCTATAATACAGCAAGACTTCATGTTGTTTGAAGAAAAAATTACTCACCTTAGTAATGTTGTTTCTTCTAATGGAGTCTTGCTATATTATAGACCTCCCCCCCAACCTGCCCCTCTCAGAACCTCTACTTGGTGGGGTGCGGGCAAGTTAGTGTGGGCACTACTTATGTCCTGTTAGCATTTTGTCCCCTTTGGGACTTTGGGAGTGTGTATATGTGCGCGTGTGTGTGTTTTATTATACTTATGTTCCATTTTCATATTATTAGAATGGTGTTAGTATTTCTGGTCCCCTGACTTGAGTCTTGGGTGTTGGGACCATCAATGGTTGTTATTATTTAGGTAGCCATTTGGCTAGTGTAGGTTACAGCTTCCACACAGACCTTAGTGAGGTTTGGCTCGTAAAAGATCTGACAGTTCAAGTTTGAAATGACACAGATAGAGCTGCTCTCGTATGCAAAATTCTATTTTGGAATGGTTTTAACTATTTCACTCGGGGCAGTTCTAGAGCTGGAACAAACTGCTAATGTCTATAATATAGCAAGACTCCATTAGAAGAAACAACATTCCTAAGGTGAGTAATTTTTTCTTCTCGAAGTAAGATAGTACAGTTACGTAAGAACTTACCGTAACAGTAGATCTTCGAGAACAGCTCTTGCCACAGGTACTTTCCCTCCCACCATCCCCGCTGGAGGTAGATTCTAGTTCCAGCATCCTTCTCCTAGGATCAGGTGTCTCAGCACCTCTCTGACTGCCATTTGATGGCAGATCCTCAGTCTCCTCTTCTGATGTCATCCAGCGGCCGGGAGTCTCCGGCGGGAGAACTGGGGATTCTGGGGACTCCCCTTATGTACTATGCCTGATGTCCGGTTGGGACCGGCGTCGGAGGCGGTCCTCGCTGAAAACTGGTAGCTAGAAAATTTCTGTGGGGTCCTGGCGCCTGCCAGCTTCAGTCCTAATGGTGTAACCGCTGCAAGAGCTGTTCTCGAAGATCTACTGTTACGGTAAGTTCTTACGTAACTGTACTTTTCTGCTCAATGTCAGAGGTCCCTGTTGACAAACCTAAAAAACACACAGGGCCCACAGGTTTTAAATATTGTGAGTCTTGTGGCCAAGTTATAGCTAAAGCAGACAAGTATTCGCTGTGTATTGTTTTGTCTGGGAACTAGCCATATGTTTTTCTAACTGTGAGATTCGTAAAATATTTTGTCCAAAAACTTTTAAAAAAAGATCAAAGATATTAGAAGAAATGGCCTCTGCTTCTGCCAGTACTGCAGAAGAGAACCCCTCTTCCTCTGTTTCCAGTAAGGAAAAAAATAAGCCCAAGATACTGAAAAAGTATCAGAAAAGAGTGAGCAAGGTAAATCCAAAAGGGCTGTGGGGACAGTGGCTGAAACTGTCCCACTTAAGAAAAAATATAAAGGAAAACATGTCACTGCGCCTCCGGCTGAGAAGGCTAAGGAGCTTCCAGCAGACAAACAGAATATGCCCTCAGCTGAGGACATTGCTAAGACTCTTCAGATTTTACAAGCCTTACAGGCTGTGGTACCAGTTCCTACTCCGGCTATACTAGTTCCTGTACAAGCTGAAACACCGCAGGAGCCTCAGTCTCTGTTTGATAACCCAGAGGAGGAGGAAGAGGAGGATGCAGGGCAGGGGTCGAAATTAGCATACCCAGCCTGTTCCCAGTGCAAGTAGGAACAGGCTGGTGCATGTAGTTTTATCTCTGGCTTGCACTGTAGTGTATTGTAGGCTGTATAGTCTTTTGGATGCAATACTGCGAGCTGCCACTAGGGGCGCAGCACTGCATGTACAGGCAGGCTGAAACATTTTTTTGGTTGGCGTTGTGTTGCCGCAGCGCGGCATGCACCTGGCGGCTCCACTGAGGACCGAGACTGAGCATCGGGAGCATCTGCATGAGGTGTCCAGAGAAAGGAGGCGGGATGCGGCGGCACCAGACAGAGAACAGGTTCAGGAGGAACTACAGTACAAAGAAGGTGGGTGCTCATATTCATGACCTGAGCTGTGGTGGTGACTGGTAGGAAGGGGCTGGGGTGGGTGCTGGACTGCACAGGGGTGGAGTGATCACAGAGCTAAAGGCGGGACCTAGTGACTAAACTCTGGCATATCCCATGCAATGTTAACCTTACTGTACCACGTGTGCCTCTTTCTATCACTCTCGTGGTACAGTAAGGTTAACATAGGCATGCGCATCAAATCTAGCAGCTACGCAGTTTTGTGGAGCGTTTGTGTGTGATCAATCATTAGCCGGGAAGCTCTGCGATCGTGATAAGTTCCCCAAATGAATCTTTTCATTTATGTGCAAAAACAATATTATTAGCTGTATCTTAGACAGGTAGAGTGTGTTTAACAGCTAAAGGCTGTAATTAAGAAAAAAAAATGTTTGTACAGCTGGAAATAACTGTCTGGCATGCAAAGTAAATCGAGACTTCACCTCCCCTAAGCAAGGGGGGGATTTTCTTCACTCGTGTTTGCTTGCAGCAGAGGGGACTAAATATAAAAAAAGAGCAGTTGCAGTTCATTTTTATACACTCTAAGTGAGGAAAGGAGGCTCTTAACTGTGTTGGGCAATTTATGGTGTTATCACAACCTTGCCATCTTAATTCCTCACTCATTTATTTTTTGGGGAAGGAATCCTTGTGCTAGTTTCAGATAACTGTTTTTCTTTTTGTGGGGACAGTCTGTAAAAAAACTGATTTAAATTAATACACATTATAAGCTAGTATTAAAACCGTTAAGAACCTGGCAGTCCAGTGACTGTGTGTTATAACAAACCATACATTTAAACCAAGGCAGTGTGAGATTTGCTGCAGCCCAGATAAAAGGGCAGTTGCTGTTTATTTTTAATTTTTTAATCTAAAATAAAGTTCAGTCTTACAAGAGCTGTCTGCCTGTTGAGCAACTACTGTGGTTTTACCAGGTCCACAACATTGCCACATTTTGATTCCCTACTGTTTCATTTTGTGTGACAAAAAAAATACTTGGTGGTCTTTCGGAGTTGACAACTGCTTTTCATTTTTTTTTGAGGGCAGGGAGCTTGTAAAAAAAAAATCATTTAATACATATTAAGCTGCAGCAGTGTTAATCCCTTAGAGTCTCTTAGGCCCTGTACACATTAGAGCTGAAGATTTGCACCGGTTTAAAAAACATTTTTAAACTCACCACAGCAGCCCGTCCAGATCAGTCTTCAACCGAGTTTTAACTCGGTTATAGCACAGCCGACTCCGTCTGTATCTGCCTCCAATAACGTTTTTTAAAACGGATTCTCTACGGCCCTTAACACGCTTCCTGGAGGAGCAATATGCAGATGCCTGTCCATACTACAGGGTAACACGTTTCTCTCATAAAACCGTTTTTAAAAACTGACTTGAGACTAGCTCGCAGCAGGGTTTAAGCACGGTTTCCTAACACGCTTTGAAACTATGCTTAAATGTGAACGGGCGCCGTGTTTGCACTAGTTAAAATGTTTTAAGCACCTTCAAATGTTTTAACTAGCCTGATGTGTACAGGGCCTTAGTCCCAGGTCTGCAACAGTTGACAACGCACTGTTGTCTCCAGTCCAGTCCATCCAGCACTCTTAAATAAGTGAGGGGGGAAGCAGCTAGCCTTAAACCATTAAGTACCAGTGTGTTATAATAAACCTTAAGCAAAGGCAGTGTGAAATTTGCTGCAGCCCGGATAAAAGGGCAGTTGCTGTTTGTTTATTTTTTTAATCTAAAAGTAAGGGTCAAACTTATAGGAGATTAACTGTCTGCCTGTTGAGCAACTACTGTGGTTTTACCAGGTCCACAACATTGCCACATTTTGGTTCCCTATTACATTTTGATTCCCTACTTCACTTTGTGTGACAAAAAAATACTTGTTGGTCTTTCAGAGTAGACAACTGCTTTTCATTTTTTGTGAGGGCAGTCTGCAGTCTTAATCCTTCACAGTCTAGACTCAGTCCTAGGTCTGCAACAGTTGACAAACCACTGTTGTCTCCAATCTAGTCCGTCCAGCACCAGTTGTGTCTAAATGCGTGAGGGGAAGCTAGCCTTAAAACCATTAAGTACCAGTCCAGTCTGTGTGTGTTATAGCAGTGTGAGCTTTTTCGCATTTATCTTATACATAATTTACTTTTGTCAGACTGAGAGTAAGAACAGTAATTCAAGGTGAATTACAGTTTCACTGTCTGTCAGCCTCTTCTTCAGTAATACTTTTGTCTGTTGTGAAATCTGAGAAAATTTAAGAAAAAAAACACTTTTTTTGTTTTGAACTAAGGAAACACTGAGTCCACTGCCCGCAGCCTAACTACAGTGTGTAGCCTATGTAATCATTCAAGTTGCACAATCCATCAATCTGTATCTGTGCTGTGTTAGTAGTGTTACCTAGTGCTACGCCTACTACGACTGTCACTGGCCCATCACCCCACTACCATACTCTCCTAGTGTGAGTGAAATTATTCACTCCGACTTACTGTACTGAAATACCTTACAGTTTCTCCCTCTCTCTCTCGTTTTGGTTGTGTACAGTACAGTCAGGGTTCCAGATAATATATTTTAGGATGAGTACTGTACTCCTCATTTTGAAAGTGAGGTGAGTAAAACCAAATTCAGATGTGTATAAGTGTCTGGACGGAGTGGAGTGAGGAGCACATTTTTTAAAAAATGTAGTTTTTTTCTAGATAAAAATTGGTCAAGTGCCAACTATGCTCCAAATAATGTTGGTAGGTAGGAGCTATTTACTCACCAGTTTTAAAATATAGGGAGTAAAAGAAAATTGAGATGTGTACGAGTGCTGTAAATCTGGAAAAGCTGTGTTTTCTGAATCACCAGTTATGTTATGAAGCACTGTTCTACAGAGTGTGGAGTATTTATAAAAGTTGGGTGAGTACTGGTGCTCATTAAAAAATTTTTTATGAAGAGTATTTCCTAAAATGAGGTAAAATAGGTCGGTACACACCTTATCTGGAGCCCTGAGTACAGCTAACAGTTTTGGTGGGAGAAATAAATCCCTAACTGGTTCAACAGCTTTGACTTGGACTAAGTTGTGGACTAACTTGGTCTTGACTTGTTCTAAGGAATTTACTCTAATTCTCTGAGTTAATCTCAAATTACTGAACTGAATTCATTTGAATGCCCTCACTCACTTGCCTGCCGGCTCTGAGGATCTGTCTATTTAGCAATTTAGGTGCTATATTAAAAAAAAATACACAGACACTTTTCTGACTCACAGCATAGCAATTTTTATTGACATTTATGTTACATAAGAAGGCAAAGGCAATAAGCTGACAGCACACTGTTAAATGACCATGCCACTCAAGAAAACTTTACCCAAACCAATTAATACTCTTTTTCACTACAAGTTCAGCAAAACAAGTGGTGAAATGACCGCAGTGGATGCTGCAGTTCCTGTAGCTGATGTCCAGATGCAGTCATGTGTGTCTCAGTTTGGTGGTGGCAGCGGCCAGTCTGAAGTCTCTCAGATTGATGCCAGTCATGCAGCAGCAATTCCCAGCACTGGTACTTCCAATGTGAATGTGTCAGTAACAAAATCTAACTCCTTTGTTTCTGAAGTTGAACCTGCATGTTGTGTAGTCCTGCCTTCTTCTCTGATTCCTCCTAGCCCTACTTCTGAATGTGCCCATGACCAACAGTGTACCTCAAGCTCAGTGCCTCCTCCTCAACCTCCTACTGCACTACATGATGGAGAGCCACCCTTAAAAAAGAAAAAAACTTATCTCAAATATAGAGGATGAGGGAACGGGTTGCTGTGCCAGCAATGTAGGAGGAAGGGGGGGTATATGGGGTAGGGGTTGGGTGGGGGTTAGGTAGGGTGAGAATAGATCCTTGTAATGTCTGTTTCATGTATTTAAGTTAAGATTATTATGTATTATATGGCTTGGATGTATTCTCTGTATTGGAAAACTAATAAAATTTGAATGGAAAAAAAAAGAAAAAATGTATAAATTTGTGGACTCTTGGAAACAGAATCGTAAATGGCTTAAATACGACAGTGAACTGAACATCATGAAATGTGACTGGTGTGAACTATTTGATAAATCAGGGAAAAATAATTCTTTCGGGGATGGGTGTTCATCTTTTAAAAAAGCAAACGTCGAATTTCATGAGTCATCAGATTTACATGAAGCGTCCAGAAAAGCATTTTTTGCCCACAGTATAACCCCTGCAGAGCAGCCATTAATAAAGATTATCCAAAAAATGGAAGAAAAAGAATTTGAGCAAATAAGGGTTCTTTTTAGAACAACTTTTTTCTTGGTAAAAAAGCATGACCGTTTACTGATCTAAAAGATGAGATAAACTTATTACGAGTGAATGGGGTGTCAGTCAGTGAAACCTATTGTAATGACAAACAGGCAAGAGTATTCATGGAATACATTTACAGAGATGGAAGATCTAATATCATTGTTGAAGTCTCAAGATTTCTTTTCCATTCTGTCAGATGGCTCAACAGACAAAAGTATTACTGAAGAGGAGGTAGTGTATGTCCACATCTTGGAAAAGGGCATCCCTGTCACTAAATTTGTGGCACTTAAACCTCTAGACAAGGCAGATGCAGAAAGTATAACATTAACTTTAAAACATACAGTGGAAAATTGTCTCCGGATACAAGACTGGAAAAATAAATTAGTGGCTTGCCACTTTGATGGGGCATCAGTCATGATGGGCAGTAAAACTGGAGTAGCCACAAGACTGAAGGAGGAGGCAAAACTTTTAAAAGTTGTGCACTGCTGTGCACACAGACTTGAGTTGGTCACTAAATATGTGATAGAGGGGACACCACTGTACTCCACAGTGGAGGATTTGCTATCCTTACTGCATGGCTTCTATAAGCACTCTGGTTTAAACTGGACTGGCTTACAGGCTGCGGGAGAGGCACTGGGCATCCGGGTACTGCATCCAGTAAACACTGGAAGAACAAGGTGGCTGCCACACCACCAGCGTGCTGTGAAAGTGTTGCAGACAAATTATCCAGCAATTGTTACACACCTGAAGGATGTGTCAGTAAATGGCACAGGGGATAAAAGAGAAAAGGCCACTGCAGTCCTGAGGCAGATAAAATCTCCGAGGATATTATTCTTCATCAACTTCCTAGAATTCTGCATAGCAGTCATGTCCAGGCTAACGCTGACATTCCAGCAAAATAACTTAACAGTAGACTCAGTGCAAGCTAAAGTTGTTTCTCTCATGACAAAACTGAAATCTCTCAGAGATTCAGAGACTATTGATTGCCTTGACACAGGAATCAGTCTCATGGATGGTAAGCTGCATTACAAAGGTGTGGATCTTAGTTCTTCCAGTTCAGCAAGATGCAGTAGATCAGATCCTGACGAGGATGCAAACAGCAGCATTGTGGCTGTTGTGAAGGAAGTGCTGGCCACCACCCTAAATCAAATGGAGAATCGTTTCTCTGAATTTATTAATGACCATGTCATTACGGAAATGGGAATTTTCAACCTAACTGACCTAACTCTGATTCCCTGACAGAGTATGGAGACACAGAAGTCAAGTCATTATTTTCTCACTACAGTGTTTCAGCAGTCTTGCAGTGGTCAGAACTAAAAGTATATGTCCAGACCCTAAATGCAGCTTACCATCCACCTTTAGATTCCAGTACTATGTGGGCTTGAGTTCTTTCTGAAGAAAGGGATGACATTAAAGACATTCACTGCTGAAAATTTATCTTCTCATTCCATCTTCTGCTGCAGAATGTGAAAGGGGGGTTCTCGTTAATGTCACGGATGAAACATGATTGGAGGGCAAACTTGAGACCAGAAACTGTGTCAGCCTTAATGGCAGTTAGTTTGAGCAGTGACGCAGTGTCCACATACTCGCCAGATAATGCCATAGCTAGGTGGTGGTCAGCAGGAAAGAGAACAAGAAGGCCTAAAACAGCACCTTATGGTGCCAGAAAAGATGAAAAGGCCTGGGAAAGTGATGAAGACACTGATATGTTGTAGAATATTATTGCATTCGTTTTCATATGTAACAATTCCTGAATCAGTTTTCTTTTTTCAATTTTTATCACTTTGTCCACCGGTGCAAGTAACCTGACTATGGTGCATGTAACTTTTTCCGCCACATGCACCTTGGTGCAGGTACTGAAAATAGTTCATTTCTATCCCTGATGCAGGGGAATTGATAGAGCCAGAGGTTTCCCCAGAGCAGGACTTTGCCCCCCCAGGGGACCAGAGGACTACTCTTCGCATTATGCCTCTGTTGAAAATATGGTAGACACCCTCAATCTCCTCCTCCAGGAAACGGAGGAGGCGGATGTGGAGGAAGCAGATTCCTTGGATATGATGGAACTAGCTTCCACAAAATGCCTTCTGTTACCGATGCACAAATCTTTGAAAAAGGCTGTGCTACAAATCATAAAGACCCCTATTTCAATACCTGGAATAGATAGGAAGATGGACAAAAAGTATCAGCTAGACAGAACCACTGCTGATTTTCTGTTCACTCATCCTGATCCTGAGGGGGTGATCCAGGCAGCTGCCTATGACAAAGCCAGAATTCCTCTAGCAACCCATCCCTCTGACAAGGACTCAAGGAAGATGGATACTCTGGGTAAAAAAGGGTATATGGCAGCTTCACTAATTATGAGGCAGGCAAGTTATATGGCTTATGCTGTACAGTATTAGAAGGCACTATGGAATGCTGTACTGGCTCTATCAGATAAGGTACCAAGTGAAGTGGCAGTTGATTTACAAGAAACTGCAGGGGCTTCACTTGAAGCAGCTAAGTATCAGTTTCACATGGCAGTGGATGCCAACAATACCACCGCCAGAATGATGGCCTTATCTGTCTCCCTTAGGGGGTTTGCCTGGCTAAGGGCTACCAGTTTAACCCTGGACACTCAAGCCAAGGCAATGGATTTTTGCTATGAGAAAAATTCACTGGTGACAAAACGGAGGCATACATGAAGAAGGTGGAAGAATATAAGGCCACCTGTAGAACTAATTCAACAGAGAGGCCTTCCACCTCATATAGGTCCCAGAATAGGGCAGACAGGGGTAGAGGGTCCTACCCCAGACCATTTTTTCAGGCACAGGCTATGCAAATCTGCCAGCAGCCGAGAGGTTATTTCAGAGGTAGAGGTAGAAGGTCTATGAGACGGGCTTCACCCTCACCACAGTCCCAGGCCCAGCCCACACAGAATCCCTAACGGGCTAGCACAGGTCACTTCCCCACCATCATCTCCACCACCATCCCCAGTGGATGTCAGATTGGCTCACTACCTCCAGGTTTGGCATACCATTACCACAGATAAGTGGGTCCTGGAGGTAGTGAGTCAGGGGTTGTCACTCTGTTTCAAATAACTTCCCAAGCTGAGGACAAGAAACTTTGCTTCAGTCACCTCTGCAGACAGAATCCTGCTAGAAGCAGAGGTAAAACATCTGCTTTCAATCATAGCAGTGGAACCAGTGCCCCTGAAGCAAAGAGGCAAAGGCTTCTATTCCTGATGCTTCCTTACCAAAAAGAAAAATGGGGATAGGCAACCTATCCTGGATCTAAGGCTTCTAAAGGCAGTATAGCACAGTGGTTTAAGGCTCTGAACTGCAAATCTGGAGACCTGAGTTTGAATCTCACAGCTCTCACTTGCATAATGTGTGACCCTGAGCAAGGCACTTAACTTCCCTGTGCTCCCAGGTTGTACCTGTAAACAAGCTTTCAGCTTAGTGTGTCTCACCTAGTTAAACAACTGGAAAAAAATAAATAAACAAACACGTCTTAAAGCCAAAGTTCAAAATGGTGACTCTGTCAGTAATAATCCCCACACTACAAAAAGGGGATTGGTTAACATCCCTGGATTTAAGGGATGCCAATTTCCACATTCCTGACAAGTTAACCTACAGAAAGTACCTGAGGTTTAGACTAGCCTTTGGTCACCATCAGTTTACAGCAAACCCATTCAGCCTAACTTGTGCTCCAAGGGCATTCATGAAATGCCTAGCAGTAGTAATCGAATACCTGAGAAAACAAGGCATGACAGTCTTCCCTTACCTGGACAACTGGCTGGTTGTAGGCCAGTCCCTGCAGCATGCCAAGCAGTCACTGGCATTCACAAAATCTACTCTGGAATCCCTAGGATTCCTCATAAACAAGCAGAAGTCGCATCAAGAGCCAGTTCAGGTGCTGGACTTTATAGGAGCAGAATTAGATACCACCTTGGGCAGAGCCTTCCTGCCCAAGAACAGAGTGGACAGCATCATACAGGTCGCACGTTCCTTCATATCGGGAAAACTCAAGCCAGCCAGAGACTTTGTCAGGTTGCTGGAACACATGGCAGCTTCCACAGTAGTGGTACCAGGCTCCAGGTTCCAGATGAGGGACATACACTTTCATTTAAGACAGTACTGGTCACAAAGGACAGACCCACTGTCCAAACTGGTACCAGTCACACACAGTCTATTGCAGGCTCTTCAGTGGTGGCTGGATGAACACAACCTCAGGGTAGGCATACCTTTTCTAAAGGAACAGCTATCCATAACCCTCACAACAGATGCTTCTCTTCTTGGCTGGGGGATGCACATGCTAGATTACACAGCAAGTGGCACATGGTCCCTCAAGAGTCCTTGTTGCACATAAATCTGCTGGAGCTCAGAGCGGTGTACCTGGCTCAACTGGCTTTTGCCCCACATCTGCAAAACAAAGCGGTGCAGTCAGGACAGACAACACCACAACCATGTACTATATCAACAAACAGAGAGGAATCAGGTCCACACCACTCTGCATGGAGGCAATGACGTGTGGTCCATGGCATACTCCATGCAAGTATTTCTGTTGGCCATACACCTTCCAGGGAAGGACAACGTACTGGTAGATTCTCTCAGCAGGATAAGTCAGGACCACCATGAGTGGTCACTGAATCCTCTGATCCTCAATGCAGTTATCAGAAGGTGGGGCACTCCAGAGGTGGATCTATTTGCCTCTGCTGAAAATCACCCTTTGTCCCTATACTGTTGCATGCCCCCCTCACAAGGGTGCAGTCCCCTTGGATGCAATGGCCCTGGATTGGTCAGGGAAGTTTATGTATGCTTTCCCAATGATTCTCAGGACCCTGGTGAAATTAAGGTCCCAACCAGCAAAGATGATGCTGGTGGCACCAGACTGGGCGAGACAACACTGGTATTCACTCCTGATGTCCCTATCAGTGTCCTCACCAATTCGCTTGTCCAGGAGAAATAACCTGCTGACTTTCTCCCAGGGCAGAATCCTGTATCCCAACCTCAAGTCACTGAGACTCAAGGCCTGGCTCTTGAGGACTTAGAGTTTGCTAATCTTAAGCTGTCTGAACAAGTTCTGACAGTGCTTAGGGTTCCAGGAAACCTTCCACTAGAAGAACATATTCCTCTAAGTGGAAGAGGTTTTCCATTTGGTGTTCAGGTAAGAGCATTGATCCCTGCAGGGACCTTGCTGTCCTATTAGATTACCTGACACATGTTCATTCATTAGGACTGAGGCCTTTGATCCATAAGGTTCACCTGGCTTCAGTTTCAGCTTACTTGTCAGCTGGTAAGGAGAGGTCCATTGCCTCTCATCCAGTTTTCAGAAAGCATTTCAAAGGTCTTAACCTCCTTCGCCCTCCTTTGAGGGAACCTGTTCCGGCCTGGAACTTAAACAGCTGTATTGCCGAGCTGATGGAACCACCATTCGAATCAATGGCAACTGCAGACCAGAAGTATGTCACATGGAAGATGGTATTTCTAGTGACTATTACCTCAGCCAGAAGGATCAGTGAATTGCAAGCATTATGTACAAATGTGGACTACATTTCATTCCACAGGGACAAGGTGGTACTCAGGACCAACAGGAAATTCCTTCCCAAAGTGGTATCTGATTTCCATTTGAATCAGTCCATGGCTCTGCCTGTTTTCTTTACAAAGAATTCCAATTCTTCTGAAAGGAAACTTCACTACCTTGATGTTGAGGGCACTTAGCCACTACATTGACAAAACCAAGGCATACGGACCAGGACAGACGCAGCCCTTCCTCACTTACGGGGAAGTTGGCAAGGGTAGAGCTGCCACAAAACATACAATTTCTCACTGGATAGTTGCATGTATAAGGTTTTGTTATGAAAAAGTGTATAAACAGGTGCCCTAAGGGCACATTCCACAAGGGGTACGGCTGTGTCAGTGGCAGCCTCAAGAGATATCCCACTACTGGAAATCTGCAAAGCAGCTACTTGGAAAACCGTGCACACCTTCACAAAGCATTACAGCCTGGATCTACAGTCCAGAAGTGATGCCAGGTTTGGCACAGCAGTTCTGCAGAACCTGTTTCCCAAATAGGTTCTCTGCTCAACCTCCAAAGGTACTGCTTGGTAGTCTGCATTAGTTTAATCATAATGAGTGATTCCTGGGGTTAGAAGAAAAAATTATTCACCTTAGTAATCTTGTTTCTTCAAAGAGATCACTCATTATGATTAAAGCACCCACCCTACCTTTCCTACTAGAACCTAGGGGGGAAAAAATATGAGGGGTTTTTGGTTCTGCATCCCTGATTGGGTTTTTATATAGCACAGGTTAGAGACTCACTCTATTAAATCCAGTTGGTTTCCTTGTTGTTAGGCCCGTCTCTGGGGAACTTTTAACATTGGGGAGGGTTAGTTATTTATTATAATAATATTAGCTAAGGGGTCTGATATCTAGTTAGGCTCCAAAAGAATCTGAAACACTCTGCAGCAGTTGTTAGGGCAGCAGTTTGAATTTGGCACGAACCAATGAGAGTTCTGTCAGTTGCATATAATGCTATTCTCTCCAGGCAGTCTAACACTGGAGGCTGACTGCCCTAGTTTAATCATAATCAGTGATCCCTTTGAAGAAACAAGATTACAGATTTTTTCTTCCCTTTCAAGGCATTTGAAAGAACTCTTTAGTCCACAGTTCTGTCACAGATTCATAGCTTTTAAAGTAAAAACACACACACACATTCTCTTCACTCTGGGCAGCTCTTACAGTCTTTCAGGGGACTGCCCCAAAGAATCACTGACCTCTCAGTATCATTCCACTTTTTGTGTGAAAATCTCACCCCCTTGGGACTTCACAGGATGTGGTAGCCACCACTTCCCAGGAAACCAGCCTTTGGGTTACTGTACTATGGCAGGAACACAAAGCAGAGGGTCCTTCCCTCTTGACAAAAGTGTCAGCAGGTCAGCTGTTGTCCTCAGAACTCTCAGTGAGCTCCTCTCCCTTCAAACTCCAACTTCAGAATACTGACTTCCAGTTCACATCAGCTGCTGGCTTATGTGGTGCGAGAGTTCCAAACAGCATTACCTCATCCTCTGCTCAGCAGAGCCAGGCGAATGATGATGTAATGTTTTACACGGAGCATTTCACCCCTCTGAACACTGCCCAAGCTATCTACCTGCTCTGAATACTGATGGGATTCTAGTAACCCCAGGGACTGGATGGTGACATGGTATTTTTCGAGCAAGAGGCAGCAGCGTTGATCGCATCAGCAAACTAATGGAGAAGATGGTGGTGACTTGCTTGCTGGAAGAGGAGCCATTTTAATGGAAAGCATCTGTGAACACAAGACAAAAATAATTTAGACTGTACTTAATTAGCCACTGTGGGTGACTGCATGAGTGGTGTATTTCCACTGTCCTGTACCAGACTTACTATGCCTGTTACCTGTGAAGAAAAAAAGAGACACTACTTAGGATCGCTAGGCAACCGTGGTGACTGCACAGTATAGCCATAGTCCACAACAATACTTACTATGCCTGACACTTGTGGAGAAAAAAGAGAAATTATTTAGGATCATTAGGCCACTGTGGTGGCTGCATGGTATATCCATAGTCTACTCCAATACTTACTATGCCTGTCTACCTGTGGAGAAAAAAAAAGAGAAATCATTTAGCATCGCTAGGCGTCTGTGTCACTGTCTGAGTACCTGTGAAATGAAAACTTGCAATAAAAGAATTAAAAGGAAAAAAATCCTGTCATACTTATTTATTTATTTGTACATCGGTTTACAACCTTTGAGCCAGAGGCTCGTTTCCAAAGGTACCTCATCACATTGAGGACATACAGAGACAAATTTAGGTTACAGTATGCAAGTCAACTGACTTAAAGTTACACAGAAAGTGGTTTTATACATTTATACAATTTAGTAGCAGTTACAATGATACAGTTGATCACATGCCGTGCATAACAGAGGCAGTATGCAACGAGGGAGAAGGGGGGGTGCAATGGAGTGCCACCCAGTGGGCGTTGTCAGCTGTGGAGAGATCACGGCCATATTTAGTGACAGGAGCAGCTGCGAGTATTAAACAGTTGGCTCCAAAGTGCGATTTTGAAGTTGGAGATTTTGGGGGCATTGGAGATGGGAGCAGGGAGAGAGTTAATCCAGGATGGAGATCTGACTATGGGTGGTCCTGGATTTGGGGACCAGTAGAGTGGTCTTGTTGGCGGTTCGGGTTGCGATGGTGGATTGGGCGTGGTGGATGGAGGCTGTCACCCTGGGAGGGGATAGCCCGAGTAGGTTTTTTTTTTTTTGTGAGGAGGCAGGTTTGATAGCATAGCCATTCATCTAGGTTAAGTAGTTTTGCCCCGTCATAGAGTAGACAAGTATTTGTGAGCCTAGAGGCACCAGTAATCAGCCTACAGGCCTTATTTAGGGTGAGGCAAATTTTGTTGAGGGCGGTAGTGTCAGTGGCACCATAGACTGGCAGTCCATAGTCAATGAGGGACAGTACTGAAGACATTACCGCAAGTCGGAGAGCATCAGGGGGAGGCAGCGTTTGTAGCAGTAGAGGATGCCAAGCCGTGATTAGTGGTGGATGCAAGGGCATCAATGTGGGTGTGGTAGGTGAGGGCTGAATCGAAAGTAACCCCAAGGTATTTGTATGAGCAGGCTTGTTCAAGCGGTTGTTTGGTACTAGGGAGGATATGGAGTGTGGAGTTGCAGGCTTTGTTTTGGGGGTGGGCAAAAAGCATTGTTTTGGGTTTTTTTGAGATTAATGACGAGTCTGTGCTCTTTAACCCAGACTTCAGCATCATTGTAGGATTGTTGCAGGGTGTCCTGGAGGAAGATGGGATTGCGGTGGGTGGCAAAAATGACAGCATCGTCTGCATACATAAGAATTTTGCCAGAGCATGCACTGGGCAGGGTGTTTAGATAATGTGAGAAGAGTAGGGGGCCCAGGATGGAGCCCTGGGGTACCCCTGAGCGGATAGCATGAGTTTCAGAGAGTGTCCCATTGACTTTTACACATTGGGAGCGGGCGGATAGATTGCTTGTGCACCAGGCGAGAGGGCCAGCAGGGAAACCAGTATGGCAGAGGGCATCCAGCAGAAGAGGGTGGGAGACCATGTCAAAGGCCTTAGAGAGGTCAATGAACACTGCACCAGCTAGGGAGTTGGCATCTGGGGAGGAGTGTAGGAAATTGGAGAACTCAACTAGTACAGTGCCGGTACTGTGACCAGCATGGAAACCATGCTGCTCTGGGCATAAGATGTTATGCTTAGTCAGATATTCAGTGATTTGAACAGCTACCATTTTTTCTAGGGCTTTGGAGGGGGGGAAGGAGATTGGTCGGTAGATTACAGTCAGTTTAGTGCACTGGTCATATACTTACAAGCACGATGGTTCCATATAGTGGAGTACACAGAAGCAAATCAGATGTGTGCCTTGCATGCTGTCTTGCTTTGTCCCTGGCTTGCCAGTCTTCATGTGAATAGTAAAACCTGCAGTGGAGGAAGAAAAAAAGAAAAAAAAACAACACATTTTAATGTACTACAGTGTGAAAGCACCTCCTGTCTTGCATGCAGACGGAGTTACCACCACTGTCATTGAATGATTATATGGAGTATAATCAACAGTAAAAATAACTTACTATCAGAGCAGTCAGAGATGGACCTTTCTTGAATTCAGGCCTTGCTGTCTAGCTTGCTGTGTTGGTTGGCTAGAGGCTTGAATTCAGGCATGGCTGGCTGATTGGATGCCTGCCTGGCAGCAAAATTTATGCTGGCTATAAGTTAACAGTGCTGGTTTCTCAGTCAAGGAGCATGCAGTGGAGGCAACAGAGACACACATTGTTGGTGTTTGTGGAGAATATATGCAGAACCGAGAAATAGGAGGAGGAGACTGGGTCTTGATTGGTTGTGGATGCATGTTCTTCATGTCTGGCAGTGGTATTTATGCTTGCTTAAGAATTGGGTTTCACAGTCTGGATGTGTGCAGTAGTTGGGGCAGTGGTGGCCAATATTACTGTTGACTAATCTTGCATTTAACGATAAAGATGTGGTGTACACTCATTTTCTACTTTGACTGGGGGCATCACATAGCAGGGTGAAGGTGTGTAATAGGATCTCTGTCAGGAACAGTGCCACAGCTTGGGGAGGTGAGGAATGAAAGGAAACAAAATTGAATTATTACAGAAAATTCAACTGAACAGGAGAAAATGATGGATAGAACACATTTTTTATGCTTCAGTCATCCTTATCAAGGAAGCAGCACTCACAGTCTTCCAGAATGGAGTTGTCCCCACATATAAATTCTTTCTTGATCCGTGCCTCATCGATATCAGTAGTCTGCGGTTTGCCAGTGCCGACAATCTCAGGCTCTTCTGATTCATCCTCACCACCATTACTACCTTCATGTGGTAGAAACACAGACATGATCATGTTGCATGGAATATGTCTTGCATTCATCTTAATAAATGGCAGCATGCCAATATTTCTAGGTGACACCTTTGTATGCCTGTCATGCAAAATTGCACCTGCAGAACTGAATACACGTTCCCCACTAACACTCAAGGTAGACATCTCAGGTATTTGATTGCTACTGAGGTCAGTATAAGCCAGTCAGTAACCTTGCTACTCCAGTACTGCAAGGGCTCTTCCATGATGGCAGTGTGTCTCATGTATGCATCCACCATGCCTTGTGCTACACGCAGTCCTGCTGCCCCATTGTCAGCCTCACCCTCTGCCATTTCCTTAATGTCTTAATTACCTCCACGGTACAAAACATCCCAGAGTGGATGTGTTGGGATTTTATCGTGTACCGTGCATGTTTTATCAGCCCGTTTACCATGCAAGGTGGTAGAAACCCCCTAGTCTCTACTGAGTTTCATGTTGTGCCTTAGATAACTGTGACTTTAGCATCTGTGCCTCATGTATACATCATATTAGGAGAGTGGTTAAATTTTGGACCTGATCACACCCACCTTCAAGTATTAATGACATGCCACATTTATACCGTGGGTCACAAATGGTGGCCGTCCCAAAATCTGCAGAATGCCAGAAATGTGGGTATTGCAGTCCAAGACATGCATCATGTGTTCCATTAAGGCACAGTTCCAGTATTACCACTTGCCTCCAGAACCTGCTGTACATTCAACAGTGTCTGTCTCAGCATTCATAGAAGTGCAACGGCCTGACTGATACAGGTAGTGTCTCCACTCTCTGCCTGTGGTGCAAATTTGAATGACCTAAGAATCATGACCAGACCTTCCCTTAGTCACCACTGGTCTGTTGTCGGAGACGGGGATACCCTAACACTGTCACTTCTGTTACAGTTCTCTTCCTGGAACCTTTGATCTGGAGTTTTAAGTAAGTCATGGTTTGTGCACAGACCTCTGAGCAAAATTCTCAAAGGTCAACAGCTAATAATTAGCATTCTGTATACAAATCATGACATAGTAAAAACTCCAAACTACCAGTTCGGTAAAAAGAACTGTGCAGCATGTCGTCCATAAAAAGAAATCGATTAAAAACATGGTCTTTCACATAGTGTTCATTCAGGTGCAGTCAAATATGGACAGTTTGAACATATGAATTGTATTGCAGTAAATGGGAACATTATTAACTGCTGCCAGTTGGCACACATTTCCTGTCCCCTTTAATCACAGAGTAGAGAGGGTGCAGAAAAGGGCCACAGAGATGGTAAACGAAATCAGGCACCATACATATGAAAATAGATTAAAATAACTCAGTCTAATTTCCCCTAGAGACTAGAAGAATGAGAGGGGATTTGCTCTTAAAGGATATAATGAAAGACAATTATCTGATGTGTGAATTATATATAGAATACAAAGAAGGAAATACAGTAACCAGGGGTCACCCTTTACAGATAAAACCAGAAAGATTCTATACCAACAATAGGAAATATTTCTGTACACAAATGGTAGTAAATTCAGGAATAAACTTCTGGAAATATTATAACTGGTATGTGTGACACTGAATTTAAACATGAACTGAACAATTACATAGTGGAACAAATATAAGACACTACATGTAAACACAGGAGGCAAATATGGGCATACAGATTTTCAGCACATTACTTCTTTAATATGACCTGTTTACTGAGCTAACAAAGTAGCTACATTAAAATCACCACAGAAAGAAGTTTTATTTTTTTAACACAATGGGGATTAGCAAGACACACAATAAGACGAGGTAATTCTTCAACAAAAAGTATTAAAATAACACAGCCACTTCAACAACCAAACGAAAGAACTACAATCAATATAGTAACAGACTGACAAAAATAATTCAGTCAACTACACAAAACTGTACTACAGAAATAAAATAAATTGCAGACAGCTCCATGGTGCCAAGCAAAGGGGTTCACTTGGCATGCTGGTGACGCAGGTTCACGCCCTGAGCCCGGGTGTCAGGAGCAGATACCAGCAGGGAGGGAATCTAGAGCATCCATTGGATGCTTTCCTCTGGGGGGGGTAGGGCCTTGGCATCTGGAGGTGGATTAGGCAATGTGGTAAGGTGGCGTGAAGCCTCAACACGTCCCCGCATGTCCCTGCTTCAGGTTGCCATCCTTCTCAGGCCCAATCGAGGTGGAGGCTCTGGGGAGGGAAGAAAACAGAAAAGTGCCCCAAGTGACCGGATGACAGCCTCCGGTCCCTCGACTCTACGAAGCCCTGGAAAGTATCTGGACTGACCCTGTAGCACCTGGTATAGATAGTTGCACCTAATGGGCATGCTCCTCCTCCCCCAGAAGGGAGGGACCTTACCCACAAAGGGATACATCAGGTTACCTGGAGGTGGCTGCTAATAGGGGTGGTGGATGGTGGAAGGGGACAAGTGGTGCTGGGGTGCACCTTGGAGGCCTGAAGGAGTGGCCGGTTGGGGGTGCCCTAGGAAGGAGCAAAAAAAAAAAATTACAAACAAAAATAATTAAGAAGAAAGACTGAGAAAAATAAGTAAGTCTGTTGCTTACAGCCACAAGGCACCGTTGCTTGCTAGCTAAAATAGTTCCCAGATTGCCATTGTGACTCTACCCGCACACCTCTGAGTACAGTACTTGTAACATTTGTCATTTCCTTCTTTCATTTTTAAGAGCAAGTATCATGAAGCAAGTTTTAGAAAAGTTGGTTACAGTATTTTCTTATTAGTTTTGAAGGGTAATTGAGTTGCTGGTTAACATTCTCACTCTTACTGAACCACCCATCCTGCAGGCATCCTATTCAGCTGGCCTAGAAGGAAGCATATAAATAGTGTGAATCAAGACTCAAACAGATACCATTATCACTTTCTTCTGTCCACCACTCTTCCTGTGAAGAAGTATTTCCACACATCCTTCCTGATTCGACAACCCCCCCCCCAAAGCAGCTTACAATTGTGCCCCCTGGTTTTGGATCCCTTGCAGTGCTGGAACAGGTCATGATTAATGCTGGGAGAAATTTTTATTGTGCTTGTAAAATTGCTTTTTTATTGAAATAGTGCAGTTTTCACTCTGAAAATGTGAGTTCTAAAAAATTGGAAGTTTCATCAAATGGCATATTTTTAAATTGGATAATTAAAAAAAAAAAGTGACTTAAAAGGGCACAGTTTTAACCAAAATTGTCCATTTAAAACACAATGCTGTAGTCAGGGCGCCTGGTGTTCTACGGCAGAATTTTCTGCTTTCTGCAGCAGGGCTCTTTGACTTCTGCGGCAGCATTTTCTGATTTCTGCGGCATGATTTATTCATTTCTCTGGCAGAATGCAGTCCTGTCATTGGCTAAATATGATGTGATGTCATCGATGACATCATATGCTGAGCATAGAGGAGGGGCTTCAGGATAAACGAGGTGGGAAAGAAAGCTTGACACTATGGAAAAACAGTATATTTATATGAAAATTCACCGAAAACAATGAATTCTGTGGCACTATATATGTATTCTGCGGCATGATGCAAATTCCGCAACCGCAGAACTGCAGAATTCCAAGGGCCTTGGCTGTAGTTAATGAAATTGTGCACAGCGGTGTGAAACTGATGCAATTTCATGAAAAGTGCGCAAAACTGATTTTTGATATTTCATCTGGCACCAGTCATGACATTCTACTCCATTGATTCTCCTTGGATAGTTACTGTAAGTTTCTATCATTTCTCTTCTCTGCTTCCTGACCTCCAACGAGTCCCTGGCTACCCCTGTATCATCTTTGTAGCTTGCATTTGGACAGACTCTTTTATGGTTCTCACCCTTTTCCAAGTGCAGGCCCCAGAACTGGACACAGTACTCCAGGTGTGGCCTCACCAATGACTCATAGAGGGGCAATAGTTCTTCCTTTGACCCACTGGAGAGACCCTTCCCTGTATATCCCAATGTCCTGCTTATTATAGTGGTGAGGTAGTACCACTGTTGTTAGGGCTGAGTAGGCTTTTTAATGTTAAACCCCTGACTTTACACTTTAATAGGTTTGCTCCCATTCAGCGGATTTGCATGACATTTTGCAAGCTCGGCCTGGATGCCAAAGTCTCTTGATATGCCAAGTTTTGTTCTGATCAGATATGCAGATTCCGAGATCTGTAAAGTGAGTTTTTAGGATAAAATGATGGGTTTATTTGCTGGGGTTTTTTTTTGGCATCGCCTAGTGCCCAGACAATTTGGAATTTTGGTCCGAAATTTTCAGGGTAGAAAGAGTTTGTCCCAGAATGGTGCATTTCATTGGTTTGGTGAAAAAATATTAACCTGCTCCCAGTTGATAAAGATTTGAAATTTTGGTTCTAAGAATGCTCAGTAGGGTCTTTGGATAGATGTTTGATACCCTACTGAGCATGCTCAGAATCAACATTTCAAATCCTTATAACATGGTAATGGATGAAAATTTCAGACCAAAGTTCAAACCTTCTGGGCTGTATAGTTCGTGAGGTGAAAGCTATGCTGAAAATTTGGTGTACTAATGCCATAAAATGTCCAGGTTATGGCTGAACATTTCAGTGAAACATCGATAGTCACAGCAGGTAAGGACTGTTTGGCCCACCTAGTCTGCCCATTTTCGCTACCTACTAGAACACCGCAGACCTTACTTGATCTCGGGCTTTACCCCCCCTTCCTACCTCTAAGGTTCCCTTCTGTCTATCCCATGCATTCTTGAAGCCCATTACCATTTTGGCCCCCATCACCTCTGCTGGGAGTCTGTTCCAGGCATCCACTGCTCTTTATTTGAAGAAGTACTCTCTCACATCTCCCCTGAGTCTCCCCCCCTTCAGCTTCATAACATGTCCCCTTGTTCTTGAGCATTTCTTTTCCTGAAAAATGCTTCCCTCTTGAACTTTAATTATACCCGTGTGGTATTTGAATATTTCTGTCATATCCGTCCTCTCCCTCCTTTCCTCCAGGGTGTACATATTGAGGTCCTTCAGTTTCTTCTCATGGGGCTTGTGATACAGACCCTGTAGCATTTTGGTTGCCTTCCTCTGGACCACCTCCACGCTGTCTAAGTCCTTCCAGAGATGTGGTCTCAACAGTGATTTATACAGCGGTAACATCACCTCTCTCTTTCTGCTGGTGATACTCCTCCCTATGCATCCTAGCATCCCACTAGCTCTCCCCACTGCCTTGTCACACTGTCTGGCCACCTTTAAGTTATCAGATATGATTACTTTGTAAGAGGTCTAAACCTCACCTTCAGGTTCTTCGCAATATTGGAGATGCAAATAATCACAGACAAGTTGCATTCGAGTAATAAACAAGTTTATTACTACAACAAGGGATAAATCACAGTTGCCCTAAGCAGTTCTTACCGATACGAACCGGGAGCCAGTGCTAAGCGTTCCCTACACCTCGAGGTTTCTCTGTAGTCTCTTGGGATCTCTTGGGTCTCCGAGGTGTAAAGCCTGTGCATAACATTATATACCTGTGATAATTACTATGGTTACTAAAAGATAGAAACATTTCTAGTTATAGAGATGAGCCCTATTGGCTAAATTAGAGGTGGCTTCACGGTGCAAGATAACATTATATCATTTTGTAAAGTCATTAGTTTTAGAACAAAGACGTTCTTATACAAAGTCTTACATAACAAGGTGAAGTGGTGTCCATCACCGAAAGATGGCAGTGTTGCCTTACACATTATAATTACTTCAAGGACAGGTGTCTTGGCATTTGACAAGTAAGAAATAGACAGAAAATACATGGTATAATGTGTGTGCATTAGCAAGCAAAGTGAGTTACAATAATATGTATTCATCTCCTGACATCTGCTCTTATACGGTAGATGCCCTTAGCCCCGTGTATTAGTATAGCCTATGCCTAAACATTAGCTGTCTACAGTGTACCCCTGAGGGTATCAATTAGGGTGCAGGGACCTCGTGTAACAATTCCCCCCCTTGTTGCCTCAAAGGGCAACACAGGCAAATATAAGGTGTGGACAGGAGCAGTGGTCCTCTACAATGAAAGTAGTACATTAGTACAGTTATTACTGTATTCTTATATTTGGAATCAGTGAAGGCTTTTGCAATTTTGTGCATGTTGTATACAGTGTATGTGACAGTACCTGTGGCACCTGTAACATAAGAACTGTCAACTTCACGTCTAGTACGTTTTTGAGTAAATCTCAAATGTCTGGGGACTACCCACAATTTGGTGGTGGTATCCTCTGGCTGGAACCAAATAAGTTTATTATTAGGGGATAAGTGTAATTTACCTTTATGTCTGCGATATGGGTTGTGTGTAGGGAGTCTTTCTTCAGTACCCTTGTTTAGGAATTTGAACACTTCTTTGAGTTTAGTGTCCAAATGCTGAACTGCTGAGAGATCCAATGGGGAAAAAGATTCAGATTTTTTTTTTGAGAGCTGCAACCTGTACAGCTGCATTGGCCTCTGGATGATCCATCACCCAGACATCCCCCCCTCGGGCCCCTTCCTTAGCAAGGGTGTCTGCCGTGTCATTAAATGCATGATAGGGATCATGTAGGGAGTGAGCTTTAACCTTGTGCACATAGAGTTTGTGTGGGTATTTCTTGGCTAATGCATGTATGTAAATCACCAGTTCTTTGTATTTCACAGGGCTTTCATTAGAAGAGAGGAAGGAGTTTTTTTGCCAGAAAGGAAGAAATTCTGTAAGGGAACAACAAACCCAATTGGAGTCTGTGAAATGATGGTATTTTGAGTTCCATGTTGGATAAACTCTAATGCACAGGCCACCGCTGCCATCTTTGCATACTGTGATGAAGCTACACTACAGCGTTTAGATATCCTGACAGTGTTCCCGTAAGGATACACCACCATAATACCCATCCCTGCAATTTGTTTTTCCTGATAGTATGATGCTGAACCGTCAATAAAAACGCGGCACAAAGAGGTATCTTTCAGTATTTTAGGGGTGGCAGGGAAGCATGGACCCGGATCTGGGAGATCAGGTGACTGCAAAGCACAGTCATGGGGTTCCCCCTGGAAGAGGAGGCCATGAGCTAATAGAGATGGAACTTTGGTTTGATGGACCTGAATATCCCTATTCTGGAGGAGGAGTGACCAGTGTGTCAGCCTGGTGTTAGAGACTGACCCATTCTTCACTCTATTTGAGAGCAGAAAGGTAGTAGGTGTATGATTGGTGTTAAGAATTAGTGGAGAGTACCCAATGATATACAGGAAGTGCTTGACCGCCCAATAAGTGGCCAGAAGATTCCTTTCACAAAGGCCATACTTCTGTTCCACCGGGGTCAAGAGCTGCGATGCATATGCAATAGGTCTCAAGGTGCCATGCACCTTTTGGGCTAACACTGCTGACATAGCAATGTCAGAGGTGGCACACTCTAGATGGAATGGTAACGCTGGGTTGGGGTTTACCAGTGCTGGGGCGGAGGCCAAGGCCTGCTTTAGTGACGTCACAGCCTGGGTATGGACAGGACCCCAACTCCATGGAACGTCCTTTTTGAGTAGATTGTACAGGGGAGCGCCTTTTTGAGCAAAATTACAAATAAAATCCCTGGAGTAGTTTACCATACCTAGAAACCTCCGAAGAGTTGCCACACTGGTAGGTAATGGCAAGTCTTGTAATCCTTGAATCTTTTTCCAAGTAGGGCTTCGGCCTTGGTCAGTTATTTTTAAACCCAGAAAGAGTACTTCTTTCTGACATAGTTGTGCTTTTGCAGGGTTACACTTTAAGCCTGCTCTCTGAATAAGAGTCAATAGTTTATCCAAGAGATCCAGATGTTGTTCCTGTGTGGCAGTAGCCAACAACAGGTCATCTACATACTGTAAGAGACATTGGGGGGCTGAGAAACCTTTTAGGGCATCCATCATATGGAGATGGAAGAGGGATGGGCTGTTATGGAATCCCTGTGGCAAGCAAGTCCACGTGTATTGTCGCCCTTCAAAAGTGAAGGCAAACTTATATTGACTCTTCAGGGCCAATGGTAATGACTAAAAACCATTGGAGATATTCAGGGCACTGAACCATTTTGATTTGGTGTTAAAGTCGAAGCACATTTGGTGCAGACGTCACAGTTGGGGAACAACTGGGAGTAACCTGATTTAGTTTCCTGTAGTCAATAGTAAGTCTCCAGGTACCTGTGGGTTTTTTCACAGGCCAAACAGGAGAGTTGGCAGTGGAGACACAGGTTCTGATTACTCCTTGTTTAAGGAGTGACTTGATTGTTTTTCGAAGAGAGGGTAAGGCTTTAGTGGGAAACTGATATTGCCTGTGTCTCTCATGTGCCGGGCCTGGCACCTCAATAACAGTATGCATTCTGCCACAATTATGTTTGTTAACTGCAAACGCTTCCAGATGTTGTTGCAGAATAGGTAGAAGTTTTGGGAAAAGTTCATGATTTTTGAATAAATTTATGACGTCATATTCTTTGTTGTTAATGGATATTGTTGCTACAGCGTGTGAGTCAGGAATTAAGACAGTATGGTATTGACCTTGGTTCTGTATTAGCAACATGTTTGCTAGATCCACCACACAGCCGTGTGGTGCAAGGAAGTCAATCCCGATGATACTGGGGTGATTGTGCAATACCATTAGTTGAAAAGCATGTGAGGCCTTTAAATGGCCTAATTTTACCGGTAAAGGCAGAGAATGGTATGCAGGTAATCTAGCACCATTAACTCCTGACATATTGGTCTTCCGTCCGGTAGACCATGGAGACGTTTTAGGGTGGTCGTCGTGTAACACAGATACAGCTGCACCTGTATTTAACAAGACAATTAGTTGGCGGCCCCCGACCTCGGCCTCGGTGCAGGGCCTTCCATTTGTATCCAAGACCAGCTTGTTTACAATGCGGACTGGGGCCTGTAATTGTCAATCCGTATTGTTGGAGGCATGCAGAGGTTGGGCCTGGCTTGCATGAATGACTTCACCGTGTTGCACTGATGCAATGTAAGGAGGGGCTTCCGGGTTCAGGCTAGTATGGATCTGTGAGCCCACACTTCCGGTGTCTCCATGTCCAGTAGTGTCATGGGTTGCCAATTGTACTGCTGCAAGTGTTTCTGTGGGAACAGCATTTGCTACAGAACGCACTTGCCCTAGGAGCTCCCGAAATTTTTGATTTTTTTCAGCTATTTATTTATAGGAGGGACCTGATCTTTGTAATGGCTTTCCTTTGCCTTTGTGCCTTCTGTTTTTAGGCCAGTTCCGGTTCCCACCCCACTGTTGCTGTTGTTGGCCCTGTTGGGCTTTTGCTGGGTGCTAACTGGAGGGGCCGGTGGATGTTTGGGCTGTTGTTGCTGGGCCTGCCCTTCCACAGTGTAATGCGTCGTGGTCCCAGCAGCGGGTTCCACGGCAGCAACCTTTTTGGAACCGGAACCCAAATTACGGATGTACAGTTGATATACTCTCTCGGTTTTACGAAGAATATTGGCAAACCTATTTGTATTTGGGTATGTGGTTGGCTCTACTTTCTCTCTTACGGCTGGGATCATGTTTTTAAGGAACAGGGTCTTATACTCGATAAGATATACATCTGCGGCTTCTTGTGCCAGATGTTTCCCTGCTCGATAGGCCATCCAGAGTCTTTGGTGGTAGGTCGCTGGGCTTTCCTTAGCATTTTGCTTCACGGGGTATGCTAGCATTACTCCAACCACACCAGGGCTGTGAGCAGAAATGAGCTCAGCTGCGACTTTGTTGAAGGTGGCGTTCCCATCCTGGCGAACTACCTCAGGTAGTTTGGCCCATAAACCTGGATCGATGGTTTGGCGTAGTATTTGGACCTGATATTCTGCAGTGAGGCTGAGCATTTCGCACTTGGAGCGCACCTTCTCCAAATGGCAGCTGAGATTGTCGGATGGGTTTATTTGACCAATGCTGTTAGCAATTTGTTGGACAGAGTAGGCCATTTGTAGGGGATTAGTTGGTGGTTGATTAGGCAGAGGTAATGCATCTCGCGCACCATCAGCCGCAGTACGAACAACACCTTCCTGAGTGCCAGCTTTTTGAAAAATTTGTCGAATTTGACTTTTAATGGCTTTTATACTTCTTTTAGGAAGAGGAGCATTTCCCAATGCTCTATTAATCATGGTTTAAATTTTTTGCCTGTCTTCCACACTAATAACGGCTACCGGAGGCGCCGTCGGGACCAGGCTTGGGCCTGCTCCCCCCCTATCATGGGCGCCACCATGATGGCGTTTCCCATGATGAGCGTCACGACGTCGTCTACTTGTGACCTGAGGAGTAGTGGGCGGGAACCCGCCATATTGTGGATGGCTGGGTGGGGAATTTGGGCCATAGTAGGGGCGTGACTGGGCGTTGTACTGTGAGATTGGTCATCGGATGGTTTCCCCTCTGACGAGTGAAAGGCAGAGGCTACGCCTCCCATTGCCTTAACATGGCCAGTCAAAACCTCTTGCTGATGGCGCAGTTTATCCATCTTAACTTTACATTCATCATGATTCACACTTGCAACATCCATATCAACCTGATCCTGTTTCTGCTTCTGCAAAACACGGTACGCGGCGCTCAATTTGCGATTGTCCCTATAAGCTGTTTCTAAGTCATTACGTACCTGGTTGATTTCGTCCTGAAGTTCACCCATTTCATCACTCAACTGTGCATTTGTAACACACAACAAATCATTTATTTGCACCATCTGATTCTTATTTTGTCTTAAACTTTCACACTCCTGTTTTAAAGTACACATTTTTTGTTCACCAGCCTGCGCAGAATGATGCAATAGTGAATCATTTTCATTACGCAGAGATTGGAGTTCTGACTCCAAGTTCTGCTGTATTCGAATACATTTTGTTTCCTGCAAACCCATCTCCTGCTTAAGAGATGTGATTTGCAAGTCAAGGGTACGAAACCTCACTTTGGAGGCTTCCAAAGCAGCGTACAGAGCAGCAACCATCAACCCTTTAGCACAGCGCTTGTTGGTTGACTATGCGGCGTCTCTGTGTACTGGGTTGAAATTCCCAGTACAGGGTTTTCGGATTGACTCGCGTCCCGCGCAAAGTCAGCCCATTCTCCATGGGAGGTAAGAAAGTTAGAGACATTGAGTCTCAGTTCTGCGCAGATATTTGATACGGTGGCCATTGTGTAGGAAGGAACGAAAATTCAAACTGTGAAAAAGACCGCGTGTTGCATATTGATTCACAACACGAGTACTTTAAACACAGCCGGGCTACTGTTTAAGTTGTAGGCTTACAATTTAAAGCTGCTATGGAGTGGGTCGAGACGGCATCGACCACACCCAAAAAGTCAGCTAGACTTTGCAAGTATTTACAAACTAGTAGAAAAGACGGGAGAGGTGATACGGGAATGTACACCTACAGTCCCCGTGGGAAAAGGGAAATGGATAGCAACAAGTGAAAACTTACAACACCCAATATGTCCTGCCTCGGCCGCCAATTGTAAGAGGTCTAAACCTCACCTTCAGGTTCTTGGCAATATTGGAGATGCAAATAATCACAGACAAGTTGCATTCGAGTAATAAACAAGTTTATTACTACAACAAGGGATAAATCACAGTTGCCCTAAGCAGTTCTTACCAATACGAACCGGGAGCCAGTGCTAAGCGTTCCCTACACCTCAAGGTTTCTCTGTAGTCTCTTGGGATCTCTTGGGTCTCCGAGGTGTAAAGTCTGTGCATAACATTATATACCTGTGATAATTACTATGGTTACTAAAAGATAGAAACATTTCTAGTTATAGAGATGAGCCCTATTGGCTAAATTAGAGGTGGCTCCACGGTCCAAGATAACATTATATAATTCTGTAAAGTCATCAGTTTTAGAACAAAGACATTCTTATACAAAGTCTTACATAACAAGGTGAAGTGGTGTCCATCACTGAAAGATGGCAATGTTGCCTTACACATTATAATTACTTCAAGGACAGGTGTCTTGGCATCTGACAAGTAAGAAATAGACAGAAAATACATGGTATAATGTGTGTGCATTAGCAAGCAAAATGAGTTACAATAGTATGTATTCATCTCCTGACATCTGCTCTTATACGGTAGATGCCCTTAGCCCTATGTATTAGTATAGCCTATGCCTAAACATTAGCTGTCTACGGTGTACCCCTTAGGGTATCAATTAGGGTGCAGGGACCTCGTGTAACAACTCCCAGGTCCCTTTCCTGTTTGGTGGTGGTTACTACTACCCTACCCATTTCGAACTCCGCCCTGTTTTTTTGTGCCTCAAGTACGTGGTTTTGCACTTCTTTGCATTGAAACCTAGCTGCCACACCCTTGACCACTCCTCTAACTTTCCTAGATCTCTATTTTTTCAACTCCCCCTCCCGGAGTGTCTGCCCCATTACAGATTTTAGTGTCATCTGCAAAGAGACATACCTTCCTTCCTAGCCCCTCTGCAATGTCTCTAATAAAGACATTAAAGAGGACCGGTCCTGATACTGAATCCTGTGGCCCCCCACTTGTCACCCTTCCTTCCCTGGAATGAACTCTGTTTACAACCACCCTCTGTCTCCTGTCCCCCAACCAATTTCTCACCCAGTTTACCACTTTATGACCCACTCCTAGGCTTCCCAGCTTGTTTACGAGTCTCCTGTGTGGAACGGTGTCGAATGTCTTACTGAAATCTAGGAAGGCCACATCCACCGCTCCACCCAGATCCAATTCCCTGGTCACCCAGTCAAAGAAATCTATCGGATTTGTTTGACATGATCTCCTTCCAGTGAATCCATGCTGTTTCGGCTCTTGAAGTCCACTGGATTCCAGATATTCCACAGTCCTCTCTTTCAGTAGTGATTCTGTTACTTTCCCCACCACCGAAGTCAGGCTGACTGGCCTGAAGTTGCCAGCCTCCTCTTTGCTTCCACTTTGGTGAAGTGGGACCACATGCGCCCTCCTCCAGTCCTCCAAAACCACTCCTGTCTCTAGTGAGTGATTAAACAGGGCTGTCTGAGGTGCAGCTAGCACCTCCCTGAGCTCCCTCAGTATCCTAGGATGCACTCCGTCTGACCCCATTGTCTTGTCCACTTCAGATTTGCAAGTTCCCTCAGAACCCTCTCCTCTGTAAATAGACTAGTGTCTACCTTCCCTCCTTCGATGCTCCTGGCCCTTATCTGTGGTCCCTATTCTTCCCCTTTCTCTGTGAACACTGAGCAAAAATATTTGTTCAAGATGTCTACTTTTTCCTGGTACCCCTCCGTACAATCCTCTCCTTCCTTCCTAAGCCTTACTATCCCTCCCTTGGTCTTTCTCTTTTCGCTTACATACCTGAAAAATACCTTGTCCCTTTTTTGCACTGCCTGGGCTGTTTTCTCCTCTGTCTGTGCCTTTGCACTCCTAATTGCTTTCCCAGCCTCCCTCTGTTTCTCCTGATACACCTCTCTATCTTCCTCTCTCACTTGTTTCCTTATTCCTCCTGAATGCTAACATTTATGCCTTTACCTTCCCACCACATTTTTCCTCCTGCTTTTGCTTGCATGTCTGATACAGAGGTTTGTTGCCTTCTCTGTCCCTCCTTTTAAATTTGCCCACTGTTCCTTTACTCCTCCCAAGTCCCCCCCCCCCAATCAGGGCATCCCTGAGGCATTCCCCAATTTTTTTTTAGAATTGGTTCTCCTGAAGTCCAGAACCCTCACCTTTGTGTGATTCGATCCTGCCACAGTACTTACATTGAACCACACTGTACAGTGATCACTGGTTCCCAGGTGGCCACCCACTGTGACATCTGCAACACTGTCCCTGCTGGTGAGTACAAGGTCCAGTACTGCCCCCCCATGAGTGGGCTCTTTTACTCTTTGCCTGAAGAATGCCCCCTGCAGGGAGTCCAGGATGCCCCTGCTCCTAGCTGAAGCTGCAGCTGGGATGTTCCAGTCTATATCCAGCAGATTGAAGTCCCCATCAGCAGCACCTCTCACTTGTTTGCCATCTTTTGCATGGCTTCCACTAAAGCCTTATCCCAGCATGCCCCCCCCCCGCCGGTGCTGGAGGTCTGTAGATCATGCCAGTGTGAATAGCTGCTCTGTTCCCTGTTTCTAGGATGACCCACAGTACTGCCACCCTTTCCTGATTTCCTCGTATGTCAGTAGCCATTATGCTATCCCTCACATTAAGAGTCACCTTCCCCCCTTTCTTTCCCTCCCTGTGTTGTCTGAACAGAGTGTAGCCTGGTATGACTATATCACAGTCATGGTTCACACTGTACCTTGAGTCAGTAATGGTGAGAATGGCCAGGTCAGCCTTCACCATGATGTCCTCTAGGTCCGGGATTTTGTTTCACAGACTTTGAGCATTTGCACACTTGACCTTCCAGAATGTGCTACCACCCTTTTTGTCGTCATCCCCTGACACCTTTTGCTGTCTTCTTACCCCCTCTGCTCTCAGTCCCATCTTCCTTCATGTCTGCCTCTTTGTTTCCTTTTCTGTTGGGTACCCTTAGGGATTTATTTCCCTTAGGTCTCTCCCCACTGTCTACTTTAATTTGAGGGGGGGGGGACAGTTCAATCAATCAATTCTTTATTTGTAAAAAGGTGCCTTTCTAAAGCCAAGGTGCCTGTACAATAACAATCAAAACACATCAATAAATAACAATATTAAAATTAACAGTAATAAATACAGCAGCTTTAAAAATCAGAAAATGCCAGGCTAAAAAGATACGTTTTCAGGGCAACTTTAAAACTTTGGACGGTCAGGCAATCTTGCACTCGACGAGACAGAGAATTCCACAGGGTCGGGGCCATAAAACTAAATGACCTTGCTCCTGATGTTTGTAAATGAATCCTAGGAATCTCTAGCAATCCCTCGTCGGTGGATTGGAGAGGGTGGAGGGAACAGTAGGAGTGAAGGAGATCTTGCAGCTAGCTAGGTCCCTGATCATGTAGGGCCTTATAGGTCAGCAAACTGACCTTGAAGGTGATCCGCGACTGTATTGGCAGCTAGTGCAGTCCGTGTAGCACAGGTGTTATATGACTGGTCCTAGAGGTACCAGTCAAAAGCCTGGCTGCCGCATTCTGCACCAGCTGCAGGCGGTGGATATCAACCCCCAGTAGCCCAAGGTAAAGGGCATTGCAGTAGTCAGGGCGGGAGGTAACGAAGGCATGGACCAAAGTTGGAAGATCACTGGGAAAAACCAGGTGCTTTACCTGGGCAATATTCCTCAGATGGTAAAAAGAGGTTTTGACAGCCACCAACACCTGCAATTTTAGGGTCAGGTGGTCATCAAACATAACGCCCAGGTTCTGCATCCAGTCTGAGGTAGTTAGCTAGACATCTCCAAGCCATAGACCTGAAGGAGATCCTGCCAGCACACCCGCCTCTCCACGATCTGGGTCCATGACCAACACCTCATTTTTTTCTGGGTTTAACCACAGCCAGCTTACATTCATTTAGTCCTGGATCTTGGCTAAACAGCTGTTAAAGACTGAGACAGCATCATCCTGTCCAGGCACAAAGAACATGTACAATTGAGTATCATCTGCATAGCAGTGAAAACTCAAGCCGTACCACCTAATAATCACTTCTAACGGCAGCATATACACCGCAAACAACATGGGTGCCAAGATGGAGCCCTGCGACACCCAACAGGATAGGGAGAATGGAGCTGAGGAAAAAAAACCAAACACCACACTCTGAGTCCTACCCTCGAGGAATGATTGAAACCATCTGAAGACCGTCCCTGAAAGTTCACAGATGAACCGCAGGTGCTCCAACAGCACACCATGGTCCGTGGTGTCAAATGCGGCAGAGAGATCTAGAAGGACCAAGATGGAACGGGTCTTTTGATCTCTCGCTATCAGGAAGTCATTTAGTACCCGAACAAGGGCTGTCTCAGTACTGTGTCTCTTCCTAAATCTGGACTGGAGAGAATCATAAACATTGTGGCTGCTCAAATGGTCATCCAGCTGCAACGCCACCACCTTCTCAATAACCTTACCCACAAAGGGTAGGTTAGAGACAGACCTATAGTTAGCCAGACAGTCCAGGTCCAAGGAGGACTTCTTAAGAAGGGGCCGAATCACAGCCTCCTTCAGGGGATCTGGAAAGATCCCCCTCTCCATGGACATCCAGACTATCTCAGCAAGGACTGGACTGATTTTATCCACACAGCCTACTAAGAGGCGCGTGGGGCCCAGGTCCAAACTACAGTTGGTCGGACGCAATGACCAGACAACCATCACAATAGCATTGAGTGTGAGCCAGCCGAAGTCACACCACACAAACTGGGCGTCCGACATCTGCTGACCACCGCAACTCCCTTGAGAGAGGGTCCGGTGGATGCCGGACCTGATTGTGGCAACCTTATCCATGAAGAATCAAGCAATCTCCTCACAACGTTCTTGTGAAAAAGCATTTCCAGGATGGAGACAGAGTGGAATGCACAATCTGTCCACAGTCCAGAAAAGCTGGGCTGGTCGATTCTGTGCAGCAGCAGAGCAGCTTCCCTGTACCTGAATTCTGCCTTCATGTGGGTAATTGCTGATTGTTAGACCACACAGTGGTCCATCAAACTAAGTCTGTCACACTCCAGGCCCGACCTCCGCCAGCGCCTCTCTAACCTTTGTCCCACTCTCCTCAACTCCCTCAAAGCCTCATCAGTCCAAGGAGACCTGGGGTGAAGAGTGAGGGGAAGAATACGAACAGGAGCAATGGAATCCAGGGCCTCTGTCACCGCCTTTTTATAGGCTAGTACAAGATCCCCTGGATCCATGCATTCATTCGGTATACCCAATACATCCAGGACCACCATCAGGCCATCGGGACACACCCCTCAAAGGGAGGTACCAGACCATCTCCATAAGGGCAGGCCTGTTGGGGGGGCCAGGAAACTGAACCCGATGGTGTGATGGTCAGACCACCAGACTGGTTCCACCAGTTCATGTCTCCACGTTTTCTTCGGCCTCCTCCCTTGATTAGTTTAAATGCCCATCAATGTACCATTTAAACCATTCATTGAGGACTGTGGTTCCCCTCCTGGATGGATGCAGGCCATCTCCCCCATATAGGCCTCCTTTCCTCCAGGGGTGGGACCCCAATCCCCAATGTAGCCGAACCCCTCCTCTGTGCACCATTCCTTCAACCATGTGTTGAAGCTCCTGGTATGGAGTACCTCATCCTTCTCCCTGTCATAGACAGGTAGCACCTCAGAAAAGGCCACTGAGCGTGCTAACTGCCTAAGACCCCTCTCCAACTACCTGAACTCTTCCTGTACTATCCTAGCCTCGTCCCTAGCTAGGTCATTGGTCCTGAGGTAGATCATAACATGCAGCTTTCCCTCCCATCATGCTTCTCTAGCGATCCTCAGGAGCCCCTCCCCATCCCTCCAAGCAGTTGCACTGGGTAGGCACCTAACCTCCCTCTCCCCTTCCCTTCTGTCCCCAGATATATCCCCTAACAATTGAGTCCCCCACCAGGAGTTGCTTCCTACTCCTTTGGGGTCCTCTGCCACCCACCTTGGGGTCTCCACTACGGAGGACCCTCACATCATCCTTGATCACTACAGCGTGTGCCTCCATGGGACTGTCCTACCTGGCTAGAATGACTTTGACATTTTTGTAGTGGAACCATGTGGGAGATATGTCTCTGACCCACCACCCTCATCCTTCCCGAGCCCACCATAGTCCAGCCGCTCCTCACCCTTAGCATTCTTTGAGGCCAGGGTGCCAGAATTACTGGTCCCTGGGTGGGGACAGAGGCACCCCGAATCCTAGCCAGCTCAGTCTGCAGTCTAACAACCTCCCTCCTCAGCCCAGAAAAGTGCATGCAGATGGGGCGGCACTGCAGTTTGCAGAATATCTCCCTGAAGGCTGCCACTCCACGGCACTAAATTCAGTAAAAGAACGGGATGCTATTTTAAGAGTTGCCAGGCAGAGAGGGCCCTGGCAATGGCAGGGAGCACCAATACACATTTTTCCTGACCTCAGCTTTGCCACCAGACAACACGGAAAAGTCTTTGATGGAATTAGATCAAAGTTGCACCAATTGGTGGTCCATATTGTCTTGTTAATGCTGGAGAGCTTAAAAATATCCTACGGAGCAAAAACATACCACTTCATGGACCCAATTGACGCAGCCAAACTGCTCACTAAAATTGAGTTGGATTACTCGGTGAGGGGTCCAGATTCCAATTTGGAAGAGGAAAGCAACACTTGAAAGCAGAAAAGATCAGACTCAGTAAGTTTTTACTTGACTAGGGCTCCTACCAAAGATCTGGGCTTCTCTCAACTGTAGAATGACTGTTTCACAGTCTGTGCTCCAGCAGCAATCGAGAACGTTTTATGACTTTTATTTCTATTTTTATTGGACTCACTCTTTTATTGAAAGGGTATTTGGTTTGGGGAGTGCTGTAGCTTCAGTTGTTATGATGCAGTTATGATTTAAATATGTTAATAACATCCTGATCATTTAGTGCATCCTAAGTCTTTCTAGTTAGAGTTAGAGAGTTTCAGAAATGAGCAGCACTGTAAGTTTCAAGTTGAGCTACACAGTTTTGGTTACTTTAATAATAAATATCTGGCCTAGTTAGGCCACGACTAGAAAAGTGGGTGAAGGGGAATAATGAGAGGATTCGCTATTTTCTGTTTTTCTTGAGGAAAGAAGTTGGGGAAGTCTCACCTATTAAAAGGGTGTATCTGTTTTTATGCTGGAATACCTTTATACAGTATTTCCCCCACTCATGGCAGCAGTAGCCTTGGTAAATCTATTATTAAGAAATGTAAGTGGAATATACCCCCCCCCCCATGTAGTAACAAGTTAGGAATGCCATTGATACTGTCTGTCTCTATCAGATTTTGAATGTATTTCACTGTGCACTGTCCTGGCTATGCTTGTATTTGTTGCAATCAAAAACCAATAAATATAAGTTAAAAAAAAAAAAGACTGCCACTCCACAGCCACTGCACTCTGCTACTCCCAGCATAATTATGTCCTACCTTGCCTGTTTTTCTGTTTTACATCCTTTAGACCCTTTTTACCCCTTGCCCAAACTATTGCTTGAACCTAACTTGCCTCCACGCTGCCTGTTTTTGTTTTTCTCTCTTTAAACACTTATTTACTCCTACCCTAGTTAGGGTGATTCACCTATACCCAAATTATTGCTAGGCCCTAACTTGACACTACCTTTATTTTTTAACCTTACCTCCACCTGTGCCCTTCTTTTTGCATGTCTCTGACCCTCCTCGCTCTCTTGCAATGTGTGTGTGTGCTCAGTTACAGGAGTTTAAGCAGGAGGCTTACCTCTGGTGTAGGATAACCATCCTAATGTACTGCTTCATCCTGTCTTTCTCCTTTGTTGCTGTACTGCTGGCTTGATGATTTACAGAGTGTCTGGCCAACAGCTGCCTCGTTGGGCTGACTCCGATGGGAAGACTACACTATGCCTTCCTTGTCGTGGGGGTCCTTAGCATGGGGGCCATTTGGAAGTCTTGTTCTTAAATAGCAGCTAAAGTGGAAGGAATACCCAACCCTGTTGCTTCCTGGTTACCACCAGTTGGCTGGCAGGAAGGTGGGGGGCGTGTAACAGGTGCCGATTGGCTGCCTCCTAATCCTCTATCTCCTCAATGAACTCCAGTGCTGCCGACCAGAGAAGCAGAAACAGCTTCTTTTGTGTGAGTTAGGAGGGCTCCCTGTCCCTGTTAGAGCATCTCCTTTAGACGACCCTGGCAGAAGTTTCCCAGTGTACTGTACAAACAACATAAAGTCTGGCTGTATTCTGACATTATGCAGTTAGCCCCAGCACTTGAACTACTCTGGAGAGGAAAGAGTCAACTCTATGCCAGAGCATAGAACGTTGAGCTCGAGCTCAGTTCAAACCTCTGTCTGCTGCACTTTGAAGTGTAACCATCAGATTCTTTACTCCACCTAACTGAACAGTCACTCCGGAGATCTGTCCTTCGCTGTAGGTTCGGTATAGTAAAAACGTCGGTTTTAAACTACTATTTCTTATTTTATTCGGTTCAGATCCCTGTTTGTGGTACAGTAAGTACTTAGGTAGTGGACTAGTGCTATTTTGTGTGGAAATTGTAAAGGAATATTTTTCAGTCAGTTCGGCTGAACCGATTGTCTGTTATTTTCTCTTAAGTTTAGTTTTGTTTCTGAATATAGTGTGAGGTACCGGTCCTTATCGGTTCTAAAAAAAAAAAAACGTATTTAGGCTTTTTTTTAAATACCCGTAACATGGTTAGGAACCGATAAGGGCGTCTTGTCTGGCTTTAACCGAGTAAAGGGTAAGTTTTTAGGATGGCTTTGTCTGAGAAACCCAAAAGAAAAAACAGGCCCACTGGGTTTCAACACTGCAGTGAATGTGGGGAGGCCTTTGCTAAGGCTGATCCCCACACCACCTGTGTTTACTGTCTGGGTTTTGACCACCTTGATTCAGACTGCCAGATTTGCAAAAATATTCCTAAGGCCACCCTAGATAAAAGATTGGGCAGGCTTAGGGAAAAGGAGGCCGAAAAGTCTGCTGACCCAGATGGCCAGCCCAGTTTGGTTCCGACCGACCTGAGGGAGTGCCCACTGACCTGGGTGAGACTCCCTCGGGCAAAAGGAGAGCCGATCCTGAGGGGTTGGCTCCAGCAAAAAGAAAGAAAAAAGAGAAATTCGGACGGTTCGGATCCAGAACCGCATCGTCCAACTGCCAACGAAATTGCCAGGGCGATTAGTATAGTTGAATCGCTCTGTCCGGTTCCAGCCGATCCGACGCCTCCTGATAGGTGTTTGGTTCAGTCAGTTCCTCCGGTTCTGAACTATTCCCCAGATGATTATTATGAACCGGATCTGGAGGAGGATGAAGATTACGATGATGATGATGATGGTTTAGAAGGTCTGGATGAGCCCATAGAACTGGACATGTCCCCAGACAGACCTTCTGGTGTTTCCTCTCCTAGGCTTTCTGAGTCCCCTTCCCACTTTATGTTTTACAAAAAAGTGGCAGAAACCCTCCAGCTCCCTCTGGCTGAAGCTGTTGAGGAGCAAGAGGAGCCTGACTATGTGGAGATGATGGACATCCCAGAGTCCAAGAGATTGTCTATTCCCCTCCATAAATCTTTTGCGAAACAGACACAAAAATTACTTAAAACTCCAAATTCTTTTCCTCCTATGGACAGACGAAGGGACAAGAGGTATATGTTGTCAGGCCCAGGTACGGAGTACTTGTACCAGCAATGCAGCCATGTTGGGGTCGTGCAGGCTGCAGCCTGTGATAAGGCTAACATACCCTTGGCTTCACATCCCCCAGATGAAGACTCCAGGAAGCTGGATGCCGTGGCTAAAAACAGTACATGGCATCTTCCTTGGGACTCAGGCAGGCTAACTACATGGCCTACACAGCCAGATACCAGAAGTCCAGATGGGATACTGTTCTGGAACTGGCTAAACAGGCTCCCCCCCCAGCTTGCCAAGAAGCTGGAGGAGGTGGCTGCTGATGGGATTGAGTCATCTAAAATCCAGTTTCATGCTGCTGTGGACTCCAGTGATGTGTCATCATGAGTCATGGCTACTTCTGTGGCTCTTCTGAGACTGGTTTGGTTCAGATGTACTAGCCTATCACAGGACACCCAGGCTAAGGCCATGAATTTCCCTGTCATGGAGAATTCTCTGTTTGGGGAGCAGACAGAGAATTATATGAAGAAAATGGACAAATACAGGACCACCTACAGGAGTGCACAGACCAAGGAAAGGCAGGCAACTCCTCAGAAGCAGCAATCTAGGGGCAGGGGCAGGCCTTTTCATAGGCCTTTCTACCAGGCAAATGCCTCCTTTCCTTTTCCTCAGAGGGGTTCTTCAGAGAGTGAGGCAGAAGGTGGATGAGCATGGCTGCATCCTCCTCTCAGTCTAAGGCTCCTGCCAAGCAGACACCCTGATGTGTCAGCCTGGGTCAACTCCCCAATTCCTGTAGGAGGGAGGGAGGCTGGCTTACTACTTTCAGGCCTGGATGTCTGTTACCTCGGACAGGTGGGTCTTGGCGGTAGTAAGCCAGGGACTGGCCCTTAGCTTCAAAAAATCTCCAAAGCTGAGGGTCAGGTCTTTTCCACCTGCAAACATCTTCAAAACCATTGCCCTAGAGGCAGATGTTTAATCTCTGCTGGCTCTCAGATCCATAGAGAGAGTTCCTACATCTCACAGGGCCAAAGGTCTGTACTCCAGATACTTTCTTACCCCAAAAAAGATAGGGGAGTGGCGACCCATCCTAGATTTAAGATACTTAAGCACCTAGTAAAGCCAAAATTCAAAATGGTGACTCTGGGAAATAATTCTTCCCTCTCTAAAGCCAGGGGATTGGCTAGCCTCCCTGGACTTCAAGGATGCCTATTTTCATATTCCCATCTGGTGCTCCCATAAAAAGTACCTCAGGTTCGAACTGCCTTCAGGCCACTGTCAGTTCAGAGCAGTGCCCTTCGGCCTGACATCAGCACCAAGGGTGTTCACAAAATGCCTAGCAGTAATAGTGGCCTTTCTAAGGAGACAAATCATTACCATATTCCCATACCTGGACAACTGGCTAATTGTGGGCCAGTCTGCAGACCAAGTCAAGTCAAACCTGCAAGTGACCCAGCAAGTGCTCACTTCCCTAGGATTCCTCTTCAGTCTTCCAAAATCAGTTCTCGAACCAGTGCAGCTCTTGACCTTCATAGGGGTAGAGTTGGATACTGTCAAAGCAAGAGCCCTTCTCCCTCTGGCAAGGGCAAAGGCCCTTATAGATCTGGTTTCTTCTTTTCACCTTTGGTGTCTCAACCAGCACGGAATGTTCTTCAACTCCTGGGCCACATGGCAGCTTCCACTGCAGTGGTTCAAGGGGCCAGATTTCAGATGAGGGACATCCAGTTCCATTTGAGGGCTTTTTGGTCTCAGAAAAAAGATCCTCTAACCAAACTAATTCCAGTGACTCGGATTCTGATCCAGGCTTTCCAATGGTGGGTGGATCAGGTCAACCTCAGGCAAGGGGTCCCATTCATCACTCAGTCTCATTCTGTGGTTCTAACTACATATGCCTTTCTCCTGGGGCGGGGAGCTCACTTGGGAGTCCTCACAGCACAGGGAGTGTGGTCCCCTCAGGGGTCTCTTCTCCACATCAGTCTTCTGGAGTGCAGGGCAGTGTACCTGGCTTTACAAGCCTTCTCAGACTGAGTACAGAACAAGGTGGTTCAGGTCAGGACAGACAACATCACCACCATGTGGTACATCAACAAGCAGGGAGGCACTTGGTCTACGGCCTTGTGCACAGAAAGCCATGAAATTATAGCCCCTGACTTATTCTCTACAGACATCTCTGGTAGCAGTCCACCGTCCAGGAAAGGACAGTGTGCTAACAGATGCATTGAGCAGGATTTCTCAGGGCCATTACGGATGGTCCCTGAATCCACAAGTGTTAAAAGTGATCTTTTCAAGGTGGGGCATTCCAGAGATAGATCTCTTTGGAGCCCCAGACAATCACCAACTTCCTCTCTTCTGTTGCAGACCCCCACTCTTGGGCTCAGTTCCCCTGGATGCTCTATTTCTGGATTGGGTGGGGAAATTTCTGTATGCCTTTCCCCCCTTTTCCTCGACTATTCATAGTTCTGGTCAAGATAAGGTCCCAGTCTTACAAAGTGATCTTGATTGCTCCAGACTGAGCCAGGCAGCCTTGGTATCCCCTGTTGCTGTCCCTAGCAGTCCATCTTCCCCTATCTCTTCCCAGAAATCACAACCTGTTAACCTCCTCTCGGGGAGAATTTGGTTCCCCAACCTTCAATCTCTCAATCTCAAGGCATGGCTCTTGAAGAGCTAGAATATGTAAATTTGTATTTGTCTCAAGGGGTTCTGGACATTCTCAAAGCCTCTCGAAAACCTGCCACCAGAAAAACTTATAACTCCAAATGGAAATGATTCAGCATTTGGTGTTCCAATAAGCACATATCTCCAGATACTGCTAACTTGTCTACAGTTCTGGATTACATGGTTCATCTTAATGGCTTAGGCCTCAGACCAGCTACCCTCAAAGTACACTTGTTGGCTGTTTCTGCATTTCTGTCAGTGGGAAAGCCCTCCTCATTGGCATCTCACCCTGTTTTCTGTAAATTCTTCAAAGGATTGCCCCATAGCAATCCTCCCTTTAGGGATCCTACTTCTGCTTGGGATCTTAATGTTTGCATTGCTCAGCTTATGCAACCCCCTTTTGAGCCTTTGGTCTCAGCAGAACTTAAGTACTTGACTTGGAAAACTGTGTTCCTGGTAGCTATTACCTCTGCCAGGAGTATCAGTGAATTACAAGCTCTGTCAGTGGAGCCTGATTTTATCTCATTCCATAGCGATAAGGTGGTCCTTAGAACCAACAGGTGGTTCTTACCCAAAGTGGTTTCACATTTTCATCTGAACCAATCCATCTCTCTTCCTGTGTTCTTCACTGATCATTCTTCTTCAGGAGAGAGAAGATTACACAGTTTGGATGTTAAGAGGGCTCTTAGCTACTACATTGAGCACACTAAGGCACTTAGGTTTGACTCCCTCCGGATTGTCACTTGTATACAATTCTGCTATGAAAGACTAGGCAAAGTACCCCCCTCAGGTCCGAGGGCTCATTCTACTAGAGGTTCAGCTGCTTCTCTGGCTGATGCCAGAGATATACCCTTATTAGAGATATGCAAAGCAGCCACCTGGAAAACAGTCCATACATTCACCAAGCATTACTTTCTGGATATCCAGGCTAGGAGTTGTGCTAGGTTTGGTACAGCAGTACTGCAGAGCCTATTCCCAAAATGGGTTCGGTATTCTCCTTCAGGGAGGTACTGCTTGGTAGGCTACATAATGTCAGAATACAGCAAGACTTCAAGTTATTTGAAGAAAAAATTACTCACCTTAGTAATTGTGTTTCTTCTAATGGAGTCTTGCTGTGTTCTGACCTCACTTCCTGCCTCCCCTCTCAGAACCTGGTTTTTGGGAAGTGGGCTGGAAGGCGCAGTGTTGCACCTCAGGGGTGTACTTAGCACTCTCCCTTTTTTAGAGAGGGGAGTGGGTTATGTTATATGTTTTTGATAGTTATATTTGTTCACTACCTAGTTTTTTGTTTTGGATTTCTCGACTTGAGTCTTTTGGGGATCCAAAATATTTGGTTGTCTTTTGGCTAGTAATTTTACAATTTCCACATAGTGGGTGTAGTTAATGTTAGCGTGTAAGAATCTGACAGTTACACTTCAAAGTTCAACAGACAGAGGTTTGAACTGAGCTCGAGCTCAACATTCTATGCTCTGGCATAGAGTTAACTCTTTCCTCTCTGGAGCAGTTCAAGTGCTGGAGCTAACTGCATAATGTCAGAATACAGCAAGACTCCATTAGAAGAAACACAATTACTAAGGTAAGTAATTTTTTCATCCTGTCTGTCCTCCTGGTTACCACTGATTGGCTAGTGGGAAGGTGGGGGACATGTAGCAGGTGCTGAATGGCTGCCTCCTAATTCCCTATCTCCTCAACGAACTCGGTACTGCCGACCAGAGAAGAAAAACAGCTCCTTTTGTGTGGGTTAGGAGGGCTCCCTGTCTCTGGCAGAGTCCTCTCCTTTAGATGATCCTGGTGGTGGTTTCCTGCTGCGCTGTACAGATGGTCTTTTTAAAACCCTTGTTCTCTTCTTCTTCCTGGTTACCACCAATTGGCTGGCAGGAAAGCAGGAGGCATGTAGCAGGTGCCGATTGGCTGCCTCCTAATCCCCTGTCTCCTCAATAAGCTCCAATGCCACTGACCAGAGAAGCAAAAATGGCTCCTTTTCTGTGGGTTCGGAGGGCTCCCTGACCCTGGTGGAGCCCCCTCCTTTAGACGATCTTGGTGGTGGTTTCTCGGTGTGCTGTACAGATGTCTTTTTTAAAGCCCTTGTTCATCCTCTCATTCTTCCTGGTTACCACTGAGTGGCTGGCAGGAAGGCAGGGGGACATGTAGCAGGCATCGATAGGGGATTAGGAGGCAGCCAATCTCCTCAATGAGCTCTGGTGCCACCGACCTGAGAAACAAAAACAGCTCCTTTTGTGTGGGTTAGGAGGGCTCCCTGTCCCTAATGGACACCCATCCTTTAGATGATCCTGGTGATGGTTTCCTGGTGCACTTTATAAATGGGCTTTTTAAAGCCCTTGTTTGTCCTCTCTTTCTTCCTGGTTACCACTGATTGGCTAGTGGGAAGGGGGGGTGTAGCAGGCGCCGATTGGCTGCCTCCTAATCCTGTCCTTGTCGCGGGAGTCCTTAGCACGGTGATATCCAGAAACCAGCTCTGAGGTAAATAATACAGATTCTTGTATGTCTACAGTGTCAGCCAAAGAAACACTACACAAGCAGAAGTAATAATGATAATTTATTACAGTACTTATGCCAAGCATGTGACAGAGAAAATCACAAGAGAGATGGATTTCTCACCAGTCTCCTGAAGAATGTTTAAAATCTCCAGAATTTCCAGCATCTCCATGAAGAGCTGGGTTGCACAAGGTTATATACTACAGACAATATCAGATAGTATATATAAAGAACATGCTATATTGGTTCTATACTATAAACAATGTGGTACAAGACATTCCCCATTTTGTAAAACTTGCCTGTTATCAAGAGAAGCTCTATCACAGTTTATATTCAAAGCATTCACTTCAAATCTGCCGTTATCACATAATGACTTACGCTGCTCAGTCAAGGTCTGGTGTTGAAATAACAGCTCATTAACTCTTTCAGTATTTACTACAGACATCTCATCCCCAAGTTCCTCATTTTCAACGTGGAAGGTATCATTGGTATTAGCCATAACACTGTTCGTTTGAAAAACTTTTTTTCGAATAAGTTCTGCCTTTTCACAGTTATCTCCTAAGGCATGCAGTTCCTGGCTGCTTAAGTTATTAAACAAGTACTCATTTTGTTGATGGAGGGACTGTAGTTGACACTGCAGTCATTCTGTCCTCTTTGTATAGTCAGCCTTTTTCAGACTCATTTCCTGCTTGCAAGTAGCATTCTAAGATTTCAAAACAGATCGTTCATTTAAAACTGCTTCAAAGCATGTAAACAACATTGCAAATAGTAATCCTTCAGGATTAACTCTTTTGGTACCATGTTTCAGTTTACTATAGTATTCAGTGATATCCCTGAAAGGAGTATCAGTGGATTTTGCTACATCATCAAAATCTTGCCAACCACCATAGGCAGTTGGGTATTATAAGGCATGCAGCCTCAACTCAGTACTGATTTTTTTAGACATGTCATATAAAATGAGAAACGTTTAGCTGTCTGTGGATCAAGGACTTAGTTTGCAACTGAAATGCCTAAGAGCACACAGACAACCTTTGGCATATGTGGACTCCTAAATGAGTATAGACCCACTAGAATTTGAAACCACAATTGAAAGCAGTCTGTCTGTCTGTTCGGATCCCTTTACAGCTGTGTTCTTCCACAGAGGAAGAGGAGGAAAAAGAAAAACAAAAAATAAAACAAGATCACTACTCAGAGCCGAATATCTGGCAAGAGGTTTGTTTTGTCTGCACCGGGGAATACACAACAGACCAAAGGGATTTAAACAGAAGATGCTCTCAGCTGCTTGTCACTGGGGATTTCTCGCCCAATGTTTTAATTTACAGAGGAAATTAAAATGTAACTTTGACTAACACCCAGACACCTGCCAAACAGTCACCATTGTGTTATCTAGATACCAGCTCTAGAGTAAATAATAAGATTCTGGGGGGCGTGGCTTACCCAAGCAGAAGATGGCAGCTTAATTGTGTTCCTCTAAGGGAATTACAGAATCAAACCTCATCCACCCTCTTATAAACTGTATTTTTTGTGCCAACCTTGAAGATCTAACAATCAACACTGTTCTGCCAACTCATCGTAAGTTATTTCGATCTTCTTTGCAATTTAAGCCTAATATTTTGTGTCTTCTTTATGCTGGGCCTACACAACCTCCAACGTGGCAGATTCCCATTTACAATCAGGATCACTTGCCAGGGTTGAAGCAATGTTCTCAAAGATAATTGAAGACATCAACGAGCTAAAAATAACTACTCAACAAAATGCGGCAACATTAGAATAATTTGACTCAAGAATTACCTTTACTGAGACAAAAACTACTCAAAACATGGAAGCCATTCGAGACCTATAAGCTACTATTAGATATCAAGACCGTACTATTAAATCTGTGCAGTACAAACTTGATGGCATTGAAAACCATAATCGCAGTAATAATCTGCATTTTTTTGCCTTCCCCGAGGGGTCGGAGCTTAGGGACACAACTGCATTATTACTTCACGTCCTCCCTACAATGTTAAAATTGCCCCAAGAACTGCAATTACCAATCAAACACTCTCACCATTCTCTAGGTCCCAGGCCTGGACAAGATCAACAACCCAGACCTATAATAGTCTGATTTCTAAACTTTGCCCATACAAAGTTCATTTTAAAACGTGTCAGAGAAATAGGGTCCTTAATGTGGCAAGACTTTCAAATTTCCATTTATCAGGATTTCTCCAAAGAACTGTCTATGAAAAGAAGGGCATATAACTGTCTAAAAACCACACTCCACCAGAAAGGAATAAAATTTGCCCTTTGCTACCCATCGACCATGCATCTCTTTTTAGGTCAACTTTCAAAGACTTCAGCACTCCAGAGGTGCTTGCCAGCTTCTTAAATATTGTTACAAATCCCCCTACCTCTGATGTTTCTACTACAATCGGCTGCATGCCTGCTGGGGAGGTCATGTCCAGATCGATGCTGTTACAGCACAGGATAGCGAAAACAGCATGGCCCAGATAACGGATCCTGACACCGCGGCAACTACTGTCCCTCTACCAAAGCAATCGAACAGAATACAAGACTGTATCTCTTCAGGATCTTGCTTTATGAGCCACTCATGCTGCCCAGCTGAGAGTCCTCCTGTAACATCCTCCAACCCGATCACTCAGCTACAAATCAATCCCTCCATCCCTCTTAGTAACAAATATGCCCTCCTGTCTGATGAGCTACAACCTTCACAGGAGAATGATAACTTGCAAAATATGGATGATCAAGCTACCGATATAAGAGCAACTCCATAGGGCAGCATCTCAGCCGATTCCTCATGGCCAGAAGCGGTCACGAGCTCCCCTCTAAAGCTATTTGAGCTGCTGAAAAAGAAAGGAAAAGCCAAAGCTAAAAACAAAATTTCTACTGCAATTAGAAACTTGCATAGATCAGTGGTGACATGATGCTAAAAATGATCACTTGTCATTGCATTGCTCTCTGCCGACAAGGTATATCCCAGAATCTGGTGTTGAAGGAGTCCTCTTTTTGATTTCGCCACACCACCCATTGTACAGCCTTCACTGTCACGATTCTATCACTTCCAGCAGGTTTAGACTCTTAAAGGCTGTACATCGCGATTGATGCTTTTCACTAAAGAAATCATATAAATAGTTTTGCTTTACTTTTTTTTTTTTTTGGAACCTTATTTTTTTCTTTTATTATAGGAGGGTAAGTTGTCCCTATACTGTGATATCTCTCTCAAAACCAACCACTCAAACACCTAACTAGTGATCCTAATCTAAAATGTCTTGCACTTTCATTATGACACCTAAACTACATATTATAATGGAACCTTGCAGCTTATTATTACCAACACTGGCTTATCCTTTAAATCCAATATTTTATTTTATTATTTTATTTCGATGCCACAACCCCCACTCATATCTATCTGGCAAATTTAGTACGTCCATCTAAATTTAAACACTGCCCATATTAATCTACATATACATCTATATATACTGCCAGCAATTTTCGGTGAACAGACGCGCTACACTCTTTGATACAAGCTATTCTACAGAATTTATTTACTCGAAGCCTAAAATACAGGGAAACCTCTATTCTTGGTTTCTCTTCTGACTTTTGGACTTACTGGGTTTATCTTTTAGATCCAGTTACTCCATTTACTACTTCATAAAGGCAGTGTCGAGTTTGTATAATTCCTATTATACCGAAGCTGGCTTTCATTTTTTTCTTTACAACCTGCTTATCCAGTATTGACCTTTGGCACAATTATATGAATAATGTACTAATTATATATTTTTTCAAATTAATAATAATAATACAAAATCACTCATCCCATAACATCCTCTCTTATGTTGATTATAATATATTTTAGTAGAAAGTTTTGAGGATTGTAATCACTGCATATTGGTTTTTGAAATATGTCTGTTTAGACATCTGGTTCCTCTAAATTTATTTTTGTAGCAACCCTGGCCTCCAGTACACCTGATGCAGTTAACCTTCTGAATTAGGTTGACACATTTCTTTTAATAGCATCCATGAGATATTAGAATACTGTTTGATATTTGTATTTCTGATACTCATAGATATGTTTCATTAAGATGAGGTTAATATCTGGTTCCCTATCTCTCTTTATTGAAATTTTATCCCCCTGCTTGAGTACCTACTGAACAATTGACTTTATTAGCATTTATAAGGTTTGGATCCTAGGAGCAAATATTTTGGTTTTTTGGTTTGCTCCGCTAGATCTATTTCCACTATTTACGCCCAGGTGTGTGGTGAGAGAGTCCTTGGTATAGATTACTGACTCACATCTCCTCACACACACAAGTAATCTTTTTTTCCCCTATTGTTATAGTACTGTTATGCTGTTGATATCTTTGTTCCTATTAATATTTCTCTATTTCTTCTTTAAAAACTGCTATTTCAGAGAGATATATATGACCTTACTAAGTTGCATGCATTATTATGCATATCTTAATGATCCTGCCAATTTCTACATATACATACACTCAATCATTTATTTCTGGGACACCCTCTTTTTGATTCCCCAGAGTCCTTTACTACTCCAGACACTGTTATTCCTCCTTAAACATCATCATGAATGACCTAATAATGTATACATGGAATGTGAAGGGACTCCACTCTCCCTGTAAATGAAAGCAGATTCTCTCATACCTTAAAAAACATAAAGCACATATTGCTTTCTTATAGGAAACTAAATTATTATCAGAGGACATCACCAGACTTAAAAAAGATTGGGTTGGTCAAAACTTTGAATCTTCTTTTTCTTCAAAAAGGGAGTAGCTATAATGATTCATAAAAACCTCAAGTGGACCCTCATAAAATCCAAGATGAACACAGAAGGCAGATTGCTAATAGTTATTTTAAATACCCCATCTGGCCGCCTCATGCTTGTCAACGTATATGCCCCTAATTCAGACTCTCCTGAGTTCTTTCATAATTAGCACAACAAATATTTTCTAATAATATGAATAATATCCCCATAATACTTGGAGGTGATTTCAATTTAGCCGTGGAAGTGCATTTGGATAGGAGTAACATACCTACAGACTCTCACCCAAGAAGTATTAAAGCCATTTCATTATTGATTAAAGACTTTGGCCTATTGGACATGTGGCGCCTTTTTCATCCTTGTGAATGAGATTTTACTTTCTACTCAACCCTACATAAAACATATAGCCGTATTGATTATTGGTTTGTATCTCCCTCTATCATTGAAAAATCCATTGAATCCTCTATCCTCCCAGTAATCATCTCAGACCATTCTCCTGTTAAATTACAACTTCTGTGGGGCCCATCTTCCTACTAATCTCCTTTCTGGCGTCTCGACCCTATCCTCCTTAGGGACCCTGATATCCTACCTTGGGTTAAATCTAAGATTAAAGATTTCCTCTCCTTTAATGAGCCGGTAGACACCTCAATGACTAATGTTTGGGAAGCTCTAAAAGCCACTATTTGTGGGGATATTATTAGTTATGCAGCCCATAGAAAAAAATCAAGAAAGCAACAATTAGCTGACTTAGAAAATAAACCTAAAACCAAAAAGAATCTATATTTTAAAAATAAAAATCCTAATCCTAACTCCCCCCTTCATTTTGAGATTTTACAACTAAGAACCAAAATAAACTTATTTCCTGTAAAACTGAATTAGCTATGCTCAGACTTAAATATAAGTACTGGGAATGTGGTGAAAAATGTGGAAAGCTTCTCTCTTATCAGTTAAAAGCCCAACAAATGGATCAACACATTTCAAGTATTAGGGACCCACAAGGCAAAATATATGCTGATAAATCATCTGTTAATCTTGTCATGAGATCTTTCTACCAGAAACTATATTCAAACTCAAAACCATTATCAGACCCACATATTCAGCAATATTTAAGCAACCTACATTTACCTCACCTATGCATGTCAGAAAAAAATATTCTGGATGAACCATTTACTCTCCAAGAGATTCAGAAAACCCTATCTTCTTTAAAATCTGGTAAATCCCCAGGAGGGGATGGATTTCCCATAGACTTCTACAAACTGCTTTCAGACACCATTTGTCCCCTGCTCTTCAAAGTATTTCAGGAAGCTACGGATAAGGGCAAACTTCCACCTACCTGCACTGAGGCAATTATTACTTTAATTCCAAAAAAAGATAAAGACCCCTCCTTCCCTGCAAGTTGTAGACCAATTTCATTACTCAACACTGATGGAAAGATTTTTGCAAAACTCATAGCATCTCGTTTAGAACTCCTCCTTCCCAAACTAAGTTATCATTCCCAAGCTGGTTTTGTTAAAAATAGGAATGGCTCCGACCACTTACGCTCACTGTTTAATCTAATACAGAAGGCCAAATACCTCAAGTCACCTGCTGCCTCAATTGCTCATGATTTTGAAAGGTGTTTGATTCTTTAAATTGGAATTACCTGTATCTAGTTTTATCCCATTTTGGTTTCTCTCCAATTTGTTGCTCTTGGATCAAACTATTCTATATTTCGCCCTCAGAAAAATTCTTACTGATTCTGTTCTCTCCCCATCCTTTCAACTTGAGAGAGACACTAGACAAGGATGTACCTTATCACCCTCACTATTCATCTTAGCCATGGAACCCTTAGCTGCCAGTCTTCATCAAGCTTCTGATATCAAAGGTATTGGAAATACCAGATATACATCCCTATCATATGCAGATGATCTTTTAATTCTTCTTGTAGATATAAATGAAGCTGGTTTACCCTTGATTAAAATGCTTAACCAATTTACCGAAATTTCTGGCCTCACCCTAAACCATGGCAAATCTGAAACGCTTCCCTTAATGACCATTGTAAATCTATTATGAATATACCACTTGGATTTCATTGGGCACCTCAAGGCATCACATACCTAAGAATAAAAATAACCCCTAATTTGGATAAAATTTGGGAGGCAAGCTTCTAACAGGGGATTAGCCAATATTAAGACAACCCTAGAAAGATAGAAACTTCTAAATCTTTCTGTAGTAGGGCGCAGGTGAACGAGTGGACAATACTGGTAGTCCGACACGAACAGTCTTTAAGTTTTCAAATTTATTTTTTCTTCTTCAAAAGTTAACTCAAATCAGGACATATATGTTACAGTGAACTGATACAACAGTAGAAATCAAAGATTACTGATAGTTTAATCCAACATCTTGGAGCAATTTGCAGAGCTCCCTGGAGTCTGCCTCCAGACCCAAAACCTATCTAAATTCACAACCCAAAGAACAGTGCTTTTATACAGAAGAAACCAATTATGTGATGAGCTAACTCTGCCCATTAACATTTAACTTATTAAATTCATTTAGAATTGTTTTAAATTTACCAGGATCACTGTATTCGTTATCTAGCACATAATAATAACTATACAGTCTAACAGATTTATTTTAAACAGCTTTTAAACATTGTTTATTTTAAACATCCCCTGAAGCACCACCCATCAATCACTGTAGCAGTATATAAGGGGTTAAGTTATGGTCGGACAGCACTATAGAGCACTGAGGCATGAGGGAGACATGAAGCAGCAGCACATTCCAAACCTACTTCAACACAAAAACAGGTAATTTCAAACATGCCTCTCTGTGTTTTGTTATTGCTTGAGCAGTTTTAATCTACTGTATGTTTTAACTGACTTCAAGCAGGAAGTAGTTCAAAATAATCTGCCTTTTAAAATCAGCTTTACAGCATGCTGCACAAAGCCTAAAATCATTACCCCAAACAAGTGAGTGTACTTAAGGAAATGAAACCACAGAGAAACTGATACAGAGCAACCACATTAAAGTGTTGCTTCTTTTTAGTTTTTTTTTTTTTATGTGGCTATATTAATCTTCTGTTTTCTACTCCTTTACTATCACTTCCTAATACTAGGACTGTGACTTTTAAATTAAAGAAATAAACCTGGAGACAAAGCATGGTTTTAAAGCACATTCATGAATGCACATTTAAAAGCACAAAAATGGCTGAACTATACAGTGCCCTTTCTGTGTAACAATGCGCACACTCTCAGCTTCATAGAATAGCCAGCAGGGGACCTATAACTAACTGCAGTGAATGAAGATAGGGAAACCCACCACAGCTTCAGCCCCCCCTCCCTTCAGGCTTTGCCACTTGCTGTACTGCACTAATTAAATCAGAATCCCAACACTGTTTTCTATTATTTTTTTTTATTTTTTTACATATTGGGGTTTTCCTACCACAGAAAGCTTTACATGCTGTGACAATTACAAGAAGTTTTAGGGCACTTAACACTTCACAGAGTGACTCTGTGACATTCCTCCCCACCTAAGAGGGCAACCACCTCTTGGTTGTCCTAACCTCATACTTCATATAATCGGTTGGGGGTGTGTGTGGAATTCTGGCCCACCCACACCATGGAGCTCCACCCCAGGGTCCCATAGCAGATCAAGCCTATGACAAATACTGGGATTTTAACAAAACAATACCCTGGGGCTTACATTATATACTATAGGGAAGTAGTCACAGTGACCATTTATACTAACAGTCTCCCTTTTAAACATTACTTTTTATCATTTCAGAAACAGAAAGCTACATTAGAATAGAGAAAGTAGAAACGGCTGCAGGCAGCCAACCCCCCCCAGTCATAGAGAGGAAAAGAAATATAACCGAGTTCTAGAATATAAAAAAAAAATGTATTTCTTTATTGAAATTAGATTTACCCTTATTTAACTTGTCTTAATCAATTACCTTGCACACAGAGTAATGGTAACCCCATTGTACTCGTATCATATTTTAATTTGACGAATTGTTTCCATTCAATGCCCCTTTTCCTATCTGTCTTCTTCTCTATTCAGACAGTATTCCCTAGCATGGGCATTTCCAGTTTTCCAACAATTCACCTCAACTGTCCCATTTACTTTTCTCCCAGTAAAGGATCAGAATTATAACACCTAAGGTAGGATACCCCCAAACTACCTTATCTTATTAGAAATATTTTGGGCACCTACCATCTAGCACCCCTGTTTCTATATGAAAGTTTCCCCTTTCTCCAGGATAACCATCTATTGCATTTGTCATCCCTCTGGGTTATACCTTTCCCATCTCTTCCAACATGTCTTTTGGGTTCCCGTAAATACACTGCCACCTGTTGATATATTCCAGGCCAGTGGTAATGGGGAACTAAACATTCCAAAACTTCCCTGTGATCTAAACACTCACTTCCCTTACAAATTTCTTTTAGTACCCTTTCTCTATACTTGTAAGGTACTACCACCCTTGCTTTTACCTGTTTAGTGTGAAGGTTTGGTTTCACATGGTAGATGGTATGCCCCCTTAACCTCATACCACCATAAGGGTTTATTGTTCTCATCCATTCTTATCTTTCCATTGTTTTGAATAGCATATTTACTGAGCTGTATAATCTCAGGATCCCCTGCCTGTAATATACCCCAGTTAACAGTAGACAAATCACTTTTAATTTCATGACAGAGTTTACTACAGGTCCCTTCAGTAAGTATTGCTTCATCTGTTTTGACCGTTGGCTTCACCTCAAAGTCCAAAACAATCTCACCTGGGGACTTATTTGTTGTCTACCATCCTTCATCAAAGGGCAAGATGGGGAATTCCAAATATGTTACATAATGCTTCTCTGCCTTCACCCCAAAGTCCAGAACAGTCTCCCTGGGGACTTATTTGTTGTCTGGTTTCCATCTTCTGTCCAATACATTCCATTTAAGCATAGGCAAAACAGGGAGTTCATCACCTACTGTATAAGGTCTCTCTTCCTCATTTCTTATAGGATCTACAGGATTAGTCACTTCTCCAGACGCTACCCGTCGACTCAGTATTTCTTGGTACCATTGCTCAGCATTCCTGCATCGACTCTTTGCCTCCATCCAACGCTCAAACAGCCATTGTAAAGCATCCAATTGGTCACTCCTCTGGCTAGTCAGGATTTCATTGTGGCTCCTCACCCTCAGTTTAACGTGTTCAAACAAGGCCTCACCATCTTTCCATAACCATCACTCAGCTGGCTCAATCACTGAAAAAGTTCCTCTCACCAGCAGCAAATTAGGAATATCAGGTCTGCTATGCTTGCTGCCCACCAGACCTTACTCAGGCTGCAGGAATCCCACCACTGCCACCATATGTAGTAGGGTGCAGGTGAACACGTGGGCAATACTGGTAGTCCGACACAAACAGTCTTTAAGTTTTCAAATTTATTTTTCTTCTTCAAAAGTGAACTCAAATCAGGACACTTATGTTACAGTGAACTGATACAACAGTAGAAATCAAAGATTACTGATAGTTTATTCCAACATCTTGGAGCAATTTTCAGAGCTCCTTGGAGTCTGCCTCCATACCCAAAACCTGTCTGACTTCACAACCCAAAGAACAGTGCTTTTATACAGAAGAAACCAATTATGTGATGTGCTAACTCCACCCATTAACATTTAACTTATTAAATTCATTTAGAATTGTTTTAAATTTACTAGGATCACTGTATTCATTATCTAGCACATAATAATAACTATACAGTCTAACAGATTGATTTTAAACAGCTTTTAAACATTTATTTTAAACATCCCCTGAAGCACCACCCATCAGTCACTGTAGCAGGGGTTAAGTTATGGCCGGACAGCACTATAGAGCACTGAGGCATGGGGGAAACATGAAGCAGCAGCACATTCCAAACCTACTTCAACACAAAAACAAGTAATTTCAAACATGCCTCTCTGTGTTTTGTTATTACTTGAGCAGTTTTAATCTACTGTATGTTTTAACTGACTTCAAGCAGGAAGTAGTTCAAAATAATCTGCCTTTTAAAATCAGTTGTACAGCCTGCTACACAAAGCCTAAAACCATTACCCCACACAAGTGAGTGTACTTAAGGAAATGAAACCACAAGGGCACAGCAAAAGTAGAGAAACTGATACAGAGCAACCACAGTAAAGTGTTGCTCCTTTTTATTTTTTTTATGTGGCTACATTAATCTTCTGTTTCCTACTCCTTTACTATCACTTCCTAATACTAGGACTGTGACTTTTAAATTAAAGAAATAAACCTGGAGACAAAGCATGGTTTTAAAGCACATTCATAAATGCACATTTAAAAGCACACAAATGGCTGAACTATACAACGCATTTTCTGTGTAACAATGCACACACTCACAACTTCATTACTTGGTATGAAAGAACAGAAGAAGGCCAAGGCCCATCAAGACTGTTCCCCACACTGTGTGGGACATTATTTATTTGTTATCCCTAATCCAGACATCTAGTTTGTTTTTAAAGATAGTGACACTAGGAGCCTCTACTAATTCATGTGGCAGGGTGTTCCATACAATAGAAGCCCTTATTGGAAAAAAGTTTCCCCTTTTGCTGGTTCTGTAATTTTTTACCTCAAGCTGTCTGTTGTGCAGTCTTGGAACATGTCTCCTTTTGGAGAATGTTAGACCACATTTTTCCATTAGATCTGGTGAATTTATTAAATTAAAAACCATAAGCATATCACCTCTTAGTCGTTTAGTTTGAAGAGAGAAGAGACCAGTAGCTTTTAATCTATTCTGATAATCCAAATTTGTTAATCTGGGAATCATTCTGGTTACTCTCCTTTGAACCTGCTCAAGAATGGCTATATCTTTTTTTTTTTTATTTGGATTCCAAAAAGGGAAGCTATAGTCCAGATACGGTCTAATGTATGCCCTATACAAGGGAATAAGGCATTGTTCAGTGTGGTTAATAAAAGTACGTTTTATTTGCCTCAAAAGTCTATTGGTCATGCAAGCAGTTCTAACACAGTGATCATTTGATGTAAGTTTAGTAACATATATTCCTAAGTCTTTTTCACAATTTGATGAGTGAAGTGGTAATCCGTTTATATGGTATATCGTTTTGGGATTGTTTGCACCAAAATGTACTACTAAACATTTGTCTTGATTAAACTGTATATGATTATCATTTGCCCAGAGTGTTCATTTTCCCAGATCCTCCTTTAATAAGGAAATATTTTCTTGATTATTAACCTTTCCTCCCAATTTAGTGTCATCTGCAAATTTAACCATGAAGTTGTTAGGCCCTGTTTGTAAATCACTAATAAAGAGATTAAACAGTGTTGGTCCCAAAACCGACCCCTGTGGCACACCACTTGTCACGCTACCCAGATCAGACAAGGTGTCATTGATTCTAACTCTCTGAGAACGGTTTGTCAACCAGTTTAAAGTCCAGTTGACAATATCAGATAACAAACCTAAATTGTGCATTTTAGTAATGAGTTTTTCATGTGAGACTTTATCGAAAGCTCTACTAAAGTCCAAAAGAATTACATCAGAAGGGATACCCACATCTAGTAGAGCACTTATATTATTGTAAAATGATATCAGGTTGGTGGTACAGGAATACTTGGGAGTAAACCCATGCTGAATTGAATCGTAAATTCCTAATTTTTTACAATCTTGATCTATCAGAGACTTCATTACCTGTTCCATTAGTTTACCTGCCACTGAAGTCAGGCTAGTTGGATGATAATTTTGCACAGAACCTCTATTGCCTTTTTTAAATATAGGGGTAACTATTGCTGAATGCCAGTCATTTGGTACATTACTTTCTTGAAAAGATTTATTAAACATAATTGACAATGGTATAGAGATATTTATAGAAGTTTTGATCAGAAACCATTGATGGATACTGTCTGGACCTGGACTAGTATTTTTTTTTTAATTTTTTAATAGCCTGTAAAATGTCAGTTGGATAAAACCTATCATAATCTGTGTGGTGAACTTTAGGTGTACTAATGAAGATTTTTGGGAAAAGACAGAACAAAAGTATTTATTAAAGAGATTCGAGGTTTCTATATCAGATAAAGGAGAACCACTGGTTATAATGGGACCAATGGTCCTTGATGCACCTTTTTTGCTATTTATATAAGAAAAAAGTGATTTATGACAATCTTTTGTGTGAGCTAGTTTAAATTCCAGCTTATTTTTTGCCAATTTAATAGAACTTTTTAGATTTTTAACAGATAATCTATATTTATGCAATATAGTAGTTTTATATGGAACAGAACTATTCTTGAGTTTCCTAAAACGTTAAATTTTTGTTTTAATCTGATTTTTAATTGTCATGTTAAACCAAGGAGGAATTTTTCCTTTGTTATTAAATTTCCTTTTAGATGGAATAAAATTATTCTCCAAATAATGTATGATATTTTTAAGAAAGTCCCAAGCTTGTTGTGTTGTACAATTAAGGAGATTAGATTCCCAATTTATGCTTTGTAAATATTTATTAATTTTGGAAAAATTTGCTTTATTATAATTTTTTGTGTAGTGTAACTTCCTTTGTATGGTTTTAAGCTGTTGAATTTTAAAAAGAATAAATGAATGATCACTGGTTCCAAGTGGATCCCAAATTTGTAAATTGCTAATTTGTTGCTCTATATTAGTCAATAATAAATCCAGAATATTAGAACCTCGAGTGGGTTTGGTAACAAGTTGTTGTAATCCAGTACTAACTATCACATCTATTAATCCTTTCTCGGCATACGACTGTCCTGAGAATGAGTCCCGGTTGATATGAGGGAAATTAAATTCACCAAATATTATTATATCTTGGGATTCTGAGAAATGTGTAATCTCTTTAAATATATCAGTTGTGTAATCAGAATCAGCAGATGGAGGTCGATAGATGTTACCGATAGTTATATAGGACTGCTCCTTCAATAAGATTTTCGTATGTACATACAAACCCCACCATCTTGCTTATTTAATCTATTTTTATAGTATAACTTATAGCCTGGAATTTCTCTGGACCAAATTGAGGATGCGTGCCACCAAGTTTTAGTTACTCCCACCACACCTATGTTTAAAGTTTTACATTTGGCTTTGAGTTCTGCTAATTTGACTTGGTTTAAAGATCTTGCATTCAAAGCTAGAAATTTACATTTAGATGTAATAATATTTTGATGAGTATTCAGAGACTTGGGAATAGACCCATTCTCCCCCATTGTCTTTAGTTTAAACAGTGATTTATGATTGTAGTAATACTTTTCCCCAGAAGTGTACTACCCCTATGACTAAGATGCAAACCGTCCCAGCAAAACAAGGAAGAACTATCTGAAAATGATTCCCAGTGGGTAATACAGGGCATATCCTGCTTAAAACACCACTTTCTCAGCCATTCATTTGGGGCTTTGATTTTCTGTGTCATGGTAGATGTTACTCTTCGGACGGGTAAAATTTTGGATATACAAACACAACATCCCCTATCCAGTAGCAGGTTACATAACGCCGCATAGTCCTGTTGTAGCTTTAAATGGGGTGTTGTTTATATCATTAACACCTGCATGTATGATAACCAGTGGATTTTCCCCTGCATTTTGTAGAATTTTAGGCATCATGGAAGTAATGTCAGATACCCTGGCCCCACGGAAGCTAGAACAAGTACGGTTGCTCTTATCGCTATTGCATACCGCCCTGTCTATGTGTTTAATGATTGAATCTCCCAAGACTAACACTTGTTTTGAAATAGTAGGGGTACAAGGGGCAGAAACAGTTGATTGTTTAATACACTCTGGAGTGAGTGACTTAATAGGTAGTGATTTGGTAAGTTGTGACTTACTAGGACAAGTATTCATGGGTACTGGCTGCTGATTGCAAAATGTTTTTAAGCCAGTATTATCAACAGGAGATGATGCACAGGTTAAATCATGTAGCACCTCATTATTTGATACAGCCAATTACTCAAACCTATTACGAGTTTCAATAGGGGCACTATTGTAGATTTGACCGCCCCTCCTTTTTTTAAAGGGCTTTGTAACAATAGCCCAATCATCGTTATTATGAGGGGAGGGCAGATAGTCATCCACCTTATAAGAGGGGGCAGAGGCAATGGGTATACTAGTACTGGATAGTACAATTGCCTCCTCATCAGGAGACATAGAAGTACTACCTAGAAGTGAAGGGGAATGTTCATTAAAATGAAGTTGTTCATCCATAAGGTCAATGTAACTTTCCAGTTCTCGAGTATCAGTAGAAACTGGTTTGATGTAAAGCAGGAACGCTATCTCTGCTTCAAGAGTAGTAATCAAATGACAATTAGTACATACATACTCGCTCCCAAAGTTTCCCTCACTATACATCAAACATTGCGTACACTTACTAAGTTCTCTTTCCATTTTTATAGGTGTATATTTACTAAGTAGAGGATATACTGAAGTTTTATTTTCCAAATTTGTCTGATGTCAGCAGTTTCAGCATGCCCAGCGGACACAGGCGCGTGCAGATCTTGGCGTGTCTCTGCGATCTCCGATGCCGCAACTTGCCCGCTCGCTAGAGGGCAGGTTTAAGCCAAAAAAATGGAAGTAAGCGTCCGTTCACTTCTGGTTTCGGCACGATGTAAAATATCTAAGTTTTGCTAATTTCAGCAAGTTTTCACCAGCTGAAGTCTTAACAAGCCCTTAGAAGGGCAAAATGACCAGCAAACAACAGTGCCCTTAGCAGAGAGATGTATCTTTAGGGAAGGAGGTATACTAGCCTATTGCTAGTCCTCCTAATTCCCACAATGCTCTGCTGTTCACTAAGGAGACAGTATCAGGCAAATGGTACCACACAGTATAATAAACAATTAAAAACAATTGTATTGAAGGTATATCAGGTATATCAAGTTGTATTTGTGCACTGCACAACACCACCTCTCACCAGAGGTTCGCTACTCCAGCAGCAATGCTGCTATTAAATGCCTCGCTCGCTAGAGGGGCAGGTTTTAAGCCAAAAAACTGGAACAGACAGCAAGGAACCTATAACTACCTGCAGGGAATGAAGATAGGGAAACCCACCACAGCTTCAACTCCCCCCCCTTCCCCTCAGGCTTTGCCACTTGCTGTACTGCACTAATTAAATCAGGATCCCAACACTGTTTTCGATTTTTTTTTTTTTTACATATTGGGGTTTTCCTACCACAGAAAGCTTTACATGCAGTGACAATTACAAGAAGTTTTAGGGCACTTAACACTTCACAGAGTGACTCTGTGGCACTTTCCTTTATGGGGAGGATAGCTGCAATTAAGATGTCCATATCACCTAAAGTGCTATATTTATTTGCTAATATTCCCTTAATTTTACCTGTTACCTTTCTAGCCAGACTTGATAAACTAATTAGTAATTTTATTTGGGGAAACGACAAACCAAGATTTAGTCGCATTAAACTCTGTACTCATCGAAATAAGGAAGGGTTCAATCTGCCATGGTTTAAAGCTTACTTATGGGCTTTCCGAGCTACACAAACCATTAAATGGTTTTGAAAACCCTCTTTATATACCCCATTATGGGTTATAATGGAATCCTCATTATGCTTGAGCGGAGTTCCCAGTTCCTTTATCTTTAATGCCCTTCCCCCAAACTAAAATCTCATCCCACCATATCAACATCAGTCTTCTACTGGAAACTAACTCACAAATTTTTTAAATCCAATCTCACCCCTTTTTTCTATACCCCTCTATGGGGAAATCCCATCCTATCTTTAGAAAACAAGCCCATCTTTTACCGCACTTGACAGAACAAGGGTATACACTTTATAGGTGATATTCTGGAACCAAACTCTTTAAAATTAAAACCATTCTCGGACTTGCAACAAAAGTGGGGGATTCTTAAACAAGATTTTTGGAAATATCTACAAATAAGAACAGCTTATAACCCCATTCAAACAACATGAAGTCTTGCTATATTATGACATATGCAGTGAGTCCCAACCTTCGAACTGTTCCGGAGGTGAAAAAGTTAACTTTCCATGCCAGGCATGGAACGCTGAGCTCGAGCTCGGCTAAAACTCTGTCTGTTGTTCTTCAAACTCAAACCATCAGATTCTTTACTCCGCCTCACTGAACAGTCGCTCCAGAGATTTCTCCTTCTGCTCGGTTCATTTTGTTGATTAAAGTTTTGTTTTCTCGGTTCTTTGACCGAATTTAAACCGCAACCGGTCGGTTCAGGCTCTGTCTGTGGTATTTGTGAGTACTACATAGGTTTACATTACTTCTCTTCTGTGTGGAACTTGTAAACTGTTTATTGGTTTGCTTTGAACCGATCAGGTTGTTTAAAATATTTTATTCAGTCATTTAGAGTGTGGTTACCGGTTCTTATCGGTTCTAAAAAAAACGGAATTTCTTACATTTTTTTCCACGACCTGTGACACGGTTGGGAACTGATAAGAGGGTCTTGCCTGCGGATTGCCATAAACGGTTAAGTTTGGTTAGGACTGGCACTATGTCAGAAACCCAAAAGAAACCGGCCCACTGGGTTTCAACACTGCAGTGTGTATGGGAAGCCTTTGCCAAGGCTGACCCCACACCACCTGTGTTTATTGTCTGGGTTTGACCACCTCAATGCAGACTGCCAGATTTGTAAAATGTTCCTGCAGCTACCCTGGAAAAGAGAGTTGGTAGGCTCAGGGAAAGGGAGGCCAAAAAGTCCGCTGACCGGATGGCCAGCCCGGTTCGGTTCCAACCGAACCAGAGGGAGTGCCCTCTGACCAGGGCGAGACTTCCTCGGGCAAAAGGAGAGCCAACTCTGAGGGGTCGGTTCCAGCAAAAAGGACTAGGAAGTCAGCTGGTGTGGAGCCAAAACTTTCCTCTCCAACCACTGAAGAAATAGCCAAAGCGATTCAAATTGTCCAGTCGCTTTCCCCGGTTCTGACCGAACCGGTGCCATCATGGAGTGCCTGGTTCAGCGAGTTCCACCGGTTCAAGACTATGATTTAGAGGAATATTATGAACTGGAGGAGGGGGAAGAGGAATATGAGGAGAGTGAATGTGAATTTGAAAGTCTGGATGTGCCCATTGACCCAGACATCTCCCCAGACAGACCTTCAGGAGTGTCTCCTCCTAGGCTTTCTGAGTCCCCTTCTTATTTTCAAGTTCAAGTTTATTGCAGGAAAACTCCATTGAGCAAGCTCATTCACAAGGAGGTCCTGTGACATAAACACTTAAAGTACAAACACAGATAGGTAATAACAGTATATACATGAAATGCACCTTACATAATACAGGCTGGATATACATACAAGGGTACCACATAGGGTGACCGCAGGTGGTAAACATTGATATGAGACAGGGAAGCGACTTACAGGTTGCATACTGATAAATGAAACATGATGACTGGTGTGTGCAATACATATACAGTATTTTGGCAGCTAGAACAAACAACAGTCTACAGCTGATATGGGGGAGAGGAGTGATTTGATAGAGTAGCAGTGGAGCGTAAGCAAAGATAAAGCCAGGAGTAGAAGGGGAAGGGAAAGCAGTTAATATGACAAATCAATTATACCTTACCAGTGGATAAATATGGCACACATGGGGAAGGAAGAGACTTAATGACAGTTACAGGTGTCTTTTATTTTGGCTGAACTTAGCGATTTGTAGAAGTTTATTGAAACTGTGCTAGTTAGTTTCAGTACGGTTTGTAATTGGTTCCAAATGGAGGGAAGGGCATATGCAATAGCACGTTTACCAAAGGAAGTCCGCGCCCTTGGTATGTCAAGCATAATAAAGTCAGATTTTCTTAACGAGTATGCACTATGTGAGATACTAATAAGGGAAGAGAGATAGCTTGGCAATTTCTGCAGGAGCAGTTTAAGTCCATAGCCCAGCATGGAGCAGGCGTCTAGTAGTAAGGGATGTCCAACCAACAGCTGCATATAAGTAACAGTGGTGCGAACGGTAAGGGGAGTTGGTAATGAACCGTAACGCACGGTGATAAAGGATGTCCAGTTTACTTAGATTTGCAAGAGTGGTGGAGGAATAGATTACATCGCCATAGTCGAGTAGGGGGAGAAAAGTGGCCTGTACAAGCTTGTTTCGAGTTTCAAGGGGAAAGGGCCTATTTCTGCAGAAGAAACCTAACTTGCTTTTAACCTTCTAGAGACATCTTTGACGTGGTCACTGAAAGATAATTTATTGTCGATCCAGATACCTAGATATTTAAATTTGGTTACAACTTCCAGAGGCTCGTTTAGCGTGGTGACAATGAAGTCTTGGGCAACGGTATTGGGGGGGGCCTGTGACAGCACTGCTGGAGAATATCATCGCTTTAGTTTTCTTAGCATTGAGCAGAAGCTTTGCCTTTATTAGATTATGCTCAAGTTGTATGAAGTCCGCTTGAAGCACTCCCTTGACTTCAGATAACGATGAGCCAGAAGTATACAACACAGTATCATCTGCAAAAAAGTGTAGATTGGACGTAGATATGTTAGCATCTAAGTCATTAATGTACAGAGAAAACAAGATAGGGCCTAAGATGGATCCTTGGGGACTCCTCTTGCAACTGGCAAGGCAGCAGAAAAAAGCCTTCGGCCTTTACTTTTGGAATCTTCCAGTTAGGTAGCTAGAGAACCACTGGGTGGTATGGTATGTGGCACCCAACTTTGCAAGGCAATTGACTAATAGTTTGTGATCAACAGTATCAAAAGCTTTGCTGAGGTCCAAAAAAACTGCACCAGTTACCTTCTTAGCATCTATAGCAGGGATCCAATCATTGGTTACTTTTGCTAGTGCAGTGATTGTGCCATGATTAGCCCAGAAGCCAGATTGAGCTGGGTTAATGAGAGAGAAGGTTTCAAGTGAGATTTTAACTGAATATGGATCAGTTTTTGAGAACTTTAAAAGGATAGGCAATATGGAGACAGGCCTATAGTTGTTTACATCTGCATGGGTCACCAGATTTAAATAGAGGAGGATATGTGCTGATTTCCAGCAGGACGGCACAGTAGCAGATGTAATGGAAAGATTGAAGATGTGGAGAATTGGGGCAGTGAGATGGAGCGTAGCCTGACCTTAGGAAAAAGGGTTCCAAGCCATCGTCCCCTGCGCTTTTTTTGGTGTCTAAGTTAAGAAGAGAATCTTCTACTTCTTTGTAAGTTATCTCGTGCAGTTGGAAGGGGCTGGGTGCAGGACTAGATGTGGCGGGAGGGGTATGCTGGCTCACCGCAGCACCAGCATAAGGTGACGAGTCAAAAGCTAATCCAGCTGTGGCAAAGTGGGAGTTAAGTTCCTCCAGGATTAGGGACTTGTTTTCCACAATCTTGCCACTTGCAACTATCTTTGTTGGGACAGAGGGGGCCATGGGCCGTCCTTCTATAACTTTGATAGTCTTCCATATTTTATGAGGGTTACCTTTAGCTTGTTTGAGAGTAGAAATATAATAGTTAGCTTTAGCAGAGCAAAGTTTTTTCACAGTTATTCCTTTCTGTTCTAAAGGCCTGCCAATCCGAAGATTCTTTGGAATGTCTAGCTTTAGCCCAGAGCTTATCTCGAGCTATAAGGGCTGCCTTGAGATCTGAGGTGAACCAGGGGTTGGAATTGTTCCGTACTCTTACTTTGATGAAAGGGCATGCTTATTTATTATTGTAGTGAGTTTGTCATTAAGGATGCAAGCTGCCTTGTTGACATCTTTGGCTAGGTAAAGATCTTGCCATCTGATCATGCTCAGGTCAGATAGGAAGTTTACTGCACTGAATTTGCGAAAGGATCTTTTTGTTATAAAGATGGGTTGCGGCCGGGCCTGAATTTGAGATCTTATGCAAGCAACATTTCCATGATCGCTCATGTCGTTGTGAAACACTGCCAAATGAGATATTTTGTGTGGATGGGTGGTTAGTACCACATCTAGGATGGAACTGTTGGCAGTATTTAGAGTGTTGTTCCTAGTAGGTTCACTAACTAATTGCCCAAGACCTAGCTCGTCACAAAGGGATTTGAGGCCGTGTGATTTAGGTGACAGCCAGTCCATATTTAGATCTCCTAGAAATATTGTTTTGGTTTTTGCATCTACGAACATGGATTTCAAAAGATTAAGGACTTCATCACCACCAGACGGGGGTCTATAGCCACCTAGGATAGTGATACATTCCGAGGAGGGGAGATGAAGGCTCAGCGAAACTAACTCAAATTCCTTGGCTAGAGATTTGCAACTAATATTGGTGACCAAGTACTTAGATTTGGCGTAGATAACCACCCCCCTGCCTCTAGACACACTATCTGCTCTAAATAAATTGTAGCCCTGCAGTGATATTTGTTGATCAGTGTTCGTCTTTTTTAACCACGACTCAGTAATTATGATAAAGTCTGGGTTAACATGTGCAACCCAGGCTTGCAGCTGTACAAGTTTTTTAGGCAGGCTTAAAATGTTGACCATCATCATTTTGAAACCTGTGGCCTCAGCAAAATCGATAGGCGAGATAAGTTGTGGTGGGGGGGCCAGGGTTGAGCTCCACATTTCCTGAGCAGAGAAGAAGCAGAGGTATAACTTTCTTTAAGGAGCTTATAAGAATGGAGACTGCTTTTTTATTTCTTCGCGGCAACCTATATCATGCTGCGCAAGAGGCGGCACTGTAATGACAGTTGATCGTGATCAATGTAAGTGCTTGGGTAGACATAGGTGAGGACAGTAGCAAGGGGTGTAGGCTAACCGGGGAATAGGCTAAAAGGGAGAGAGAATGACATAGTGTCTACGGTAGACTGTTATAACATTAGGAATTGATAAGGTACATTGAGAACCGAATTGCATTGAGGTACTTCGAATTGCACTGTATTGCTGAAAACTCTGCACCTTAGGAGCAATAAAAACACAATAAGGAGAGCCATGGTCCCAGATTGAGTGGTCTCGTGATTTGTATTAGTGCAATATTTTCTAGGCAAGTAATTCACCCACCTAGGTACTCACTTAAAACCTAGATGAGAAAATACAGCAGAAAGGGGAACAAGGAGAGCAGGAGCAGCTTAGTTAGTGGCCATCCACCCTTCAGACTCAAGTCCCCTTGTAGCAGCACCGGGAAAGAAGTAGAATGATAATGCAGGCCATATTGCCATCGAATGAATACAGTGATTTATGTAGAAGACCAAGAATCCCACTAGTGGCAGGTCTGTATAACCTGCTAATGGAAAACTAGCCACTTAAAAAAAAGTAGTTAGAAGGTAGTTAGACTTATCGGCACCAAGGCAGAGCTGAAGCAGCCCTGTTCAGGGGCAAGCAGCTTCCAAGGAGCTGCAGACGGGTGTCCTGGTCTTGGTCGGTGGCTGGCTGGGTGCCGGCCGACCGTGGGTGAGCTGAAGCAGCCCTGTTCAGGGACAAGCAGCTTCCAAGGAGCTGCAGGCGGGTGTCCTGGTCTTGGTCGGTTGCTGGCTGGGTGCCGGCAGACCGTGGGTGAGCTGAAGCAGCCCTGTTCAGGGACAAGCAGCTTCCAAGGAGCTGCAGGCGGGTGTCCTGGTCTTGGTCGGTGGCTGGCTGGGTGCCAGCTGACCGTGGGTGAGCTGAAGCAGCCCTGTTCAGGGGCAAGCAGCTAGAGAGAAGAAGACAGAGCAGGTCTTAAATAGCATAGAGGTAACGGGGGTTAGATTTGAGCAGTTTAGTAAGACAAAAGGTAGTTAGACTTATCGGCACCAAGGCAGAGTGCTTGGATGGGGGCGCTGCAGGAAGAGCAGTCAGACAGAAGAGGTGTAAGCACTTTAAAACAGTAGTAGAAATTACAATCCAGCTAATACAGTTGAAAAACTCCTAATAACACAGTTGAAATGTGCTTAGTTCTATCGAAAATCTAACAAAGTGCCAGGTGTCTATAGCAGGGGAAAACTCCTGACCAATCAGAGTGGGTTTGCTGGAAGCACCGTGTTCCGATTGGCTGCGCTGTCCCATACCTTCCAAGGAGCTGCAGGCGGGTGTCCTGGTCTTGGTCGGTGGCTGGCTTGGTGCCGGCCAACCGTGGGTGAGCTGAAGCAGCCCTGTTCAGGCGCAAGCAGCTTCCAAGAAGCTGCAGGCGGGTGTCCTGGTCTTGGTCGGTGGCTGGCTGGGTGCCGGCCGACCGTGGGTGAGCTGAAGCAGCCCTGTTCAGGGGCAAGCAGCTTCCAAGGAGCTGCAGGCGGGTGTCCTGGTTCTGGTCGGTGGCTGGCTGCGCCGCCGACTGGGTGAGCTGAAGCAGCCCTGTTCAGGGCAAGCAGCTTCCAAGGAGCTGCAGGCGGGTGTCCTGGTCTTGGTCGGTGGCTGGCTGGGTGCCGGCTGACCGTGGGTGAGCTGAAGCAGCCCTGTTCAGGGGCAAACAGCTTCCAAGGAGCTGCAGGCGGGTGTCCTGGTCTTGGTCGGTGGCTGGCTGGGTGCCGGCCGACCGTGGGTGAGCTGAAGCAGCCCTGTTCAGCTCACCCACCCAGTGGCTGAAACCCTCCAGCTCCCTATGGAGGAAGCTGTGGATGATCAAGAGGAGCCTGACTATGTGGAAATGATGGATATCCCAGAGTCTAGGAGACTGTCTATTCCCTTGCATAAATCTTTTGGGAAACAGACTTTTAAAATTCTAAAACTCCTCACACTATACCTCCTGTGGATAAGAGAATGGACAAGGGTACACATTGTCAGGCTCTGATACAGAGTTCCTTTCACAACAATGCAGCCATGTTGGGGTAGTGCAGGCTGCAGCCTATGACAAGGCAAATATTCCCTTGGCCTCACACCCCCCGGACAAGGACTCCAGGAAGATTGATGCCATGGCTAAGAAACAATACATGGCAGCATCCTTGGGACTCAGACAGGCAAATTATATGGCTTATGTTGCTAGATATCAGAAATCGAGATGGGATACTGTTATGGCTCTAGCAAAACAGGTCTCTGACCAGCTTGCCAAGGAGCTGGAGCAAGTGGCTGCTGATGGTATTGAGGCTTCCAAGGTGCAATTTCATGCTGCAGTGGACTCTAATGATGTGTCATCAGGAGTCATGGCTACATCTGTGGCACTTCACAGAATGGCTTGGCTCAGGTGTACTAGCCTGTCACAGGGTACCCAGACTAAGGCCATGGATTTTCCTGTTGTGGGTAATTCCCTGTTTGGGGAGCAGACAGAGAATTACATGAAGAAAATGGATGAGTATAGGACCACCTATAGGAGTGCACAGGCCAAGGAAAGGCAGGCCACTCCTCAATGGCAGCATCCCAGGGGCAGGGGCAGGACTTTTCATAGGCCTTTTTACCAAGCCCAGGCCTCCTCTTCTGCTTATGCCCAGAGGGGATTCTTTAGAGGGAGAGGCAGAAGGGGTGCCAGCAGGCCTGTTTGCACCCCTCAGCCCAAAGCCCCTGCCAAACAGGCACCCTGATGGGGTTGCCAGGGCCGATTCTCAACTTCCTGTAGGGGGCAGGCTGGCTTACTTTATCCAGGACTGGGAGTCTCCGACATCAGACAAGTGGGTCCTGGAAGTAATAACCCAGGGACTGGTTCTCAGCTTCAAAACGTTTCCAAAGATGAGAACCAGATCCCTTCCACCTGCAAATCCACCAGAGGCACTTGCCCTAGAGGCAGAGGTCTCTTCCCTCCTGGCTCTCAGAGCTGTGGAAAGGGTTCCACCCCTACACCAGGGCAAAGGGTTGTACTCCAGGTACTTCCTTACCCCAAAAAAGACAGGAGAATGGTGGCCCATCCTGGATCTCAGATACTTAAACAAGCACCTTTTAAAACCAAAATTCAAAATGGTGACTCTGGGAATTATTCTACTGTCTCTAAGGCCAGGGGACCGGCTAGCGTCCCTGGACCTCAAGGATGCTTACTTCCATATTCTCATCAGAAGCTCCCATCGAAAGTACCTCAGGTTCGAGCTGCCCTCAGGCCATTACCAGTTCAGAGCAATGCCCTTTGGCCTCACCTCTGCTCCAAGGGTATTCACAAAATGTCTGGCAGTAGCAGTTGCTTCTCTAAGAAGGCAAATAATTGCCATCTTCCCTTACCTGGACGACTGGCTCATAGTAGGCCAGTCCCCAGAACAAGTCAGGTTACATCTACAGATAACTCAGCAACTGCTCACCTCTCTAGGTTTCCTTCTGAATCTCTCAAAGTCAGTTCTAGAGCCTGTCCAGCTCCTCACCATCATAGGTGCAGAACTGAACACAAAGAAAGCCAGAGCCTTCCTTCCTTTGGACAGGGCAAGGACCCTGGTATCTCTGGCCTCCTCATTCACCCTGCAGGTGTCTCGACCAGCAAGGCATTTTCTGCAGCTCCTGGGGCACATGGCTGCTTCTACAGCAGTAGTGCAGGGAGCCAGATTTCAGATGAGGGACATTCAGTTCCACTTGAGAGCCTTTTGGTCTCAAAGGAAAGATCCTCTAACCAAATTGATCTCAGTGACTCGAACCCTGATCCAGGCCCTACAGTGGTGGCAGGATCAGAGCAATCTCAGACAAGGGGTTCCTTTTGTCACTCAGTCTCACTCCTTAATCTTTACTACAGATGCATCCCTATTAGGGTGGGGAGCTCACATGGGCGACCTCACCACCCAGGGGTTGTGGTCCCCTCAGGAGTCTCTGCTCCGCATCAATCTGTTGGAACTCAGAGCAGTTTTTCTAGCACTTCAGGCTTTTCCAAATCTGTTCAGAACAAAGTTGTACAGGTCAGAACAGACAACACCACCACAATGTGGTACATCAACAAGCAAGGGGGCACTTGGTCTACGGCCTTGTGCACCGAAGCAATGAAGTTGTGGTCTCTGGCTTATTCCCTGAACACCTCCCTTATGGCAGTTCACCTCCCAGGCAAGGACAATGTCCTAGCAGATGCTCTCAGCAAGATTTCCCAGGGCCATCACGAATGGTCACTGGATCCCCTGGTCCTGGAGGTGATATTTGCCAGATGGGGCACCCCACAGATAGATCTTTTTGCAGCCCCAGACAATCACCAACTTCCCCTTTTTTGCTGCAGGCCCCCAGTGTTGGGCTCAGTCCCTCTGGATGCCTTAGTTCTCAATTGGGAAAGGAAGTTTCTCCATGCTTTCCCCCTTTCCTTCTTCTGTTCAAAGTGCTAGTCAAAATCAGATCTCAACCCTGCAAGATGATCCTGATTGCTTCAGACTGGCCTAGACAACCCTGGTATCTACTCCTACTGTCCTTAGCAGTCCATCTTCCCCTGTGTCTTCCCAGGAATCACAACCTGTTAACCTGTGCTCAGGGGAGGGTTTGGTACCCGAACCTCAAATCTCTCAATCTCAAGGCCTGGCTCTTGAAGAGTTAGAGTTTGCTGGTTTACACCTCTCCCAAGGTGTAATGGATATCCTGAAGGCTTCTAGAAAACCTTCTATCAGGGCCACTTATAACTCCAAATGGAAGAGATTTTCCATATGGTGCTCTGGAAAGCATATTCCCCCAGAATCTGCTGATTTACCCACAGTCCTGGATTACATGGTCCACTTAAATACCTTGGGGCTGAGACCAGCTACCTTAAAAGTGCATCTGGCAGCTGTGTCTTCTTTTATTTCAGCAGGTAAGCCCTCTTCTCTTTCAGCTCACCCTGTATTCTCCAGGTTTTTTGAAGGGAATGCTTCACACCAACCCTCCATTCAGGGACCCTGCCCCTGCTTGGGACCTTAATGTTTGCATTGCTCAGCTTATGCAACCCCCTTTTGAGCCTTTGTCTTCAGCAGAGCTTAAGTACTTGATTTGGAAAACTGTGTTTCTGGTGGCCATCACTTCTGCCAGACGCATAAGTGAATTACAAGCTTTGTCAGTGGAGCCTGATTTTGTCTCCTTTCATAGAGATAAGGTGGTCCTCAGGACTAACAGGAAGTTCTTGCCTAAGGTGGTTTCAGATTTCCACCTTAATCAATCTATGTTTCTTCTTGTGTACTTCACTGACCATTCCTCCTCTGGCGAGAGGAGGCTGCACAGTTTAGATGTCAAAAGAGCCCTTAGCTACTACATAGAGCGTACCAAGGGTCACAGGGTTGACTCCTTCCAACTGTTCCTCACTTATGGTGAGGTTGGTAAAGGGAAACCTGCCATTAAAAGGTCCATTGCCAGGGGGATTGTCTCTTGTATCCAATTTTGTTATGAAAAACTGGGTAAGGTTCCACCATCAGGCCTGAGGGCTCACTCTACCAGAGGTACAGCTGCTTCCCTGGCTGCTGCCAGGGACATCCCTATTCTAGAGATATGTCAAGCAGCTACCTGGAAAACAGTTCATACTTTTACCAAGCATTACTCCTGGATATCCAGGCTAGGAGTGATGCTCGGTTTAACACAGCTGTGCTTCCCCAGGCCCTATTCCCAAGTAGGTTCTGTCCCTCCTCCATGGAGGTACTGCTTTGTAGTCTGCATATATCATAATATAGCAAGACTTCATGTTGTTTGAAGGAAAAATTACTTACCTTAGTAATGTTGTTTCTTCTATTGGAGTCTTGCTATTATGACTCTCCCCCGCCTGCCCCTCTTAGAACCTCTGTTTTTGGGATGTGGGTAGGCAGTGCAGTGTTGGCACCTAGTAGGTGCCCACCTTGTTGTTTTTTCACTCCTCCTTTTTTTGGGGTGACTTGGTGTTGTGTTTTTCATTTTTTGGGTCTCCTGACTTGAGTCTTTGTTTTGGGACCAAAAAATGTGTTCTTATGTTTAGTAGCCAGTTGGCTAGTGTAGGTTTACAGCTTCCACACAGGACCTCAGTGAGTTTAGCTTGTAAAGATCTGACGGTTTGAGTTTGAAGAACAACAGAGTTTCAACCAAGCTTGAGCTCAGCGTTCCATGCCTGGCATGGAAAGTTAACTCTTTCACCTCTGGAGCAGTTCGAAGGTTGGGACTCACTGCATATGTCATAATATAGCAAGACTCCAGTAGAAGAAACATTACTAAGGTGTGTAATTTTTTTCTTTCCTGCTACATAAACGAACATACCCTACATGACCAACACATCTCGTATTGGATTAAAATGTCAGCTAAATGGAACAGCACAATATATAAAAACATCAGAGACAGTTTACCAGATCAATCTTTATCTGCAAAATGCAAATGGAGTACACTTCTTAATTACAATATCTCAGAGACACAATGGCACTCCTGTTGGCGCCTATCTCACAGTATTTTTAAAGACTTTTGGAGCTCCTTAATCCAAATCAAAATCCTACATTTATGGTATATAACCCCCTCCATATTACAACATATGGGACTAATAAACAATAACAATTGCTGGTGTTGCAATCTATCTAGTGGAGATCTTCTTCACATCCTTTGGCCCTGTAGTCCCATTAATAAATTATGGCAAAAAATACACGTGTTTGCTACTAAAGTAATTGGACAACAATTCAACTTCGACCCTAAGTTCTTCCTACTAGGTATCACTACCTCAAACAATACTACTCTTTCCCATGCTCACTTTAGGTGGCTGAATATATTATTTTTACTTGTTAAACGCCTTATTCTTATGAACTGGAAATCAAATATTGTGCCAACTCTCTCAGATATTCTTCAGAATCTCTCTCAATATGCCTCTTTAGACTGAATGTCCCGTATTTCTTCTGACCGACTCACTGTATATGGCAGATGTTGGCAGGATTACTTTAACTATATCAACATCTCTGCTAACCCCAAATCTTCATATAGAAGATATTCTTCTCCTGTTGTTAATATGTATGCATTATTTCAGTCCATATCTGTACAATTATATCTCTTTTTCCTATTTACTTTAAATCTTCTATTTTTTCTTACAGTTTTAATATCCAATTATACAATGCAATTATTTACTTCTTCCTGTATAACAAATAGTTACAGTAACCATATGTGCTGATTGTCTATATATATTACCTTCATATTTACCCTAACAAGTATATTCTGCTTTTCCTTAACCTTTCCTGCTATTCCCCATACTAATAGTTCCATCATAAGACATTTCTTACAGCAATAATTCTTACAAACCCATGTTGTGGACTGCACTTAGACTCTTTTTGAATTCTAGATTCACCAACTGTATCTATACTGTTCATATGTTGTGATCCTTATCTCACAGGGAAGTTGTTGCGTAATGTATTGACTGTATCTTCTGTTCTGTACATTAAATCCTAATAAAAATATAAAGTACAGTAATAAGATTCAAACAACATGAAGTCTTGCTATATTATGACAATTGCAGTTTGTCCCACCATTAGAACTGCTCCGGAGGTGAAAGAGTTAACTACCATGCCAGGCATGGAGTTTAGAGCGCGAGCTCGGTTAGAGAAGCTCTATCTGGCTAATTTCAAAACGAAACTGTCATATTCTTTACTCCGTCTCACTGAACAGTCGCTCCGGAGATTTCTCCTACTGCTCGGTTCATTTTCTCGGTTTAAACAGTATTTTCTCGGTTAAATTCAACCGCGAGTATTATTATTTTAACCGCAAACCGATCGGTTCAAGCTCTGTCTGTGGTATTGTAAGTAATAGATAGGTTTGTTTCTTGTGGAACTTGTACATTTTATCGGTTCGGTTCGAACCGATCAGGTTGTTTAAAACTTTTAAAAGCAAGCATTTTAAAGCTTTTAGAGTGCGGTTCCGTTCTTATCGGTTCTAAAAAAACGATTTCATTATGCTTCCACGACCCATGACACGGTTGGAACTGATAAGGTGTTCTGCCTGGCACTGCCGCTAAAAGGGCAAGTTTGTTGGGTAGGCTGGCATCATGTCTGAGAAATCCAAAAGAAAAACCGGGCTCACTGGGTTTCAACACTGTAGTGTCTGTGGGGAAGCCTTTGCCAAGGCTGATCCACACACATGTGTCTATTGTCTGGGGTTTGACCACCTCAATTCAGACTGCCAGATTTGTAAAAATTTCCCTGCAGCCACCCTGGACAAGAGAGTGGGCAGGCTCAGGGAACGAGAGGCCAAAAAGTCCGCTGACCCAGATGGCCAGCCCGGTTCGGTGCCAACCGAACCGGAGGGAGTGCCCTCTGACCAGGGCGAGACTTCCTCGGGCAAACGAAAAGCTGGCTCTGAGGAGCCAGTTCCAGCAAAGAAAACTAAAAAATCAGCAGGTTTGGAGTCCAAAATTCCTTCTCCAACTGCTGCAGAAATAGCAAAAGCTATACAGATTGTACAGTCACTTTCTCCGGTTCTGTCCGAACCGCCACTGTCTGGTAAAGGTTGGTTCAGCGTGTTCCACGCGTTCAAGAATATGATATTGAAGAGTTTTATGAACCAGTGGAGGGGGAGGAGGATTATGATCAGTGTGAATGTGACTTTGAGAGTCTGGATGTGCCAATTGAACCAGACATCTCCCCAGACAGACCTTTGGAATCTCCCCCTATGCTTTCTGAGTCCCCTTCTCACTTTTTGTTTTATAAAAAAGTTGCTGAAACCCTCCAGCTCCCATTAGAGGAAGCTGTGGATGAGCAAGAGGAACCTGATTTTGTGGAACTTATGGATATCCCAGAGTCTAGGAGATTATCTATCCACTTACATAAATCATTTAGGAAACAAACAATAAAAATACTAAAAGCTCCTAATTCTGTGCCTCCTGTTGACAAGAAGATGGACAGGAGGTACACTTTATCAGGTCCTGATACAGACTTTCTTTCACAGCAATGCAGTCACGTGGGGGTAGTTCAGGCTGCAGCCTGTGATAAGGCTAACATTCCCCTGGCTTCACATCCTGCTGACAAGGACTCCAGGAAGATTGATGCCATGGCTAAAAAACAATACATGGCAGCGTCCTTGGGACTCAGACAAGCAAATTACATGGCTTATGTGGCAAGATACCAAAAATCTAGATGGGACACTGTCATGGCTTTGGCCAAACAGGCCCCTGGCCAGCTTGCCAAGGAGCTGGAGCAGGTGGCTGCTGATGGTATTGAGGCATCCAAGGTGCAATTCCATGCTGCTGTGGATTCTAATGATGTATCCTATAGAGTCATGGCTACATCTGTGGCCTTTCGTAGGTTGGCTTGGCTCAGGTGTACTAGTTTGTCACAGGATACCCAGACTAAGGCCATGGATTTTCCTGTGGTAGGGAATTCTGTTTGGGGAGCAGACAGAGAATTACATGAAGAAAATGGATGAATATAGAACAACTTATAGGAGTGCACAAGCCAGGAGCAGCAAGCCACTCCTCAGAACCAGACCGCCGAGGGTAGAGGTAGCCTTTCACAGGCCTTTTCCAAACCCAGGCTTCTTCTGCTTATGCTCAGAGGGGTTCTTCAGAGGCAGAGGCAGATGGGGCAAGCAGGCCTGCTTCCACCCCTCAGCCTAAAGCCCCTGCCAAACAGGCACCCTGATGGGGTGCCCAGGGCTGGTTCTCCATTACCTGTAGGGGGCAGGCTGGCTTACTTCGTTCAGGACTGGGAGTCTCTAACATCAGACAAGTGGGTCCTGGAAGTAGTAAGCCAGGGTCTGGTTTTCAGCTTCAAATAATTTCCAAAGATGAGAGCCAGATCTTTTCCACCTGCAAACCCTCTAGAGACCTTTGCCTTAGAAACAGAAGTCTCAACCCTCCTGGCTCTCAGAGCTGTAGAAAGGGTTTCCCCCCTACTCCAGGGCAAGGGTCTGTACTCCAGGTACTTCCTTACCCCAAAAAGACAGGGAGAATGGCGCCCATTTTGGACCTCAGATATCTGAACAAGCACCTTTTGAAACCAAAATTCAAAATGGTGACTCTGGCAATAATTTTACCTTCTCTAAGGCCAGGGGACTGGCTAGCTTCCCTGGACCTCAAGGATGCCTATTTCCATGTTCTAATCGGAAGCTCCCACTGAAAGTACCTCAGATTCGAACTGCCCTCAGGCCATTACCAGTTCAGAGCAATGCCCTTCAGCCTCACCTCTGCCCCAAGGGTATTCACAAAATGTCTAGCAGTAGCATTTGCTCATTTAAGAAGGCAAAAGATTGCTGTCTTTCCCTACCTAGACGACTGGCTTATTGTAGGCCAGTCTCCAGAACAGGTCAAATCACACCTGCGAGTTACCCAGCAGCTGCTACCCTCTCTGGGTTTCCTGCTCAATCTCCCGAAGTCAGTGCTGCAACCTGTTCAGGTACTCACCTTCATAGGTGCAGAACTGGATAGAAAGCAGGCCGGAGCCTTCCTGCCCTTAGAGAGGGTAAGGAACCTGGTGACCCTGGCCTCCTCCTTCACTCTGCAGGTCTCTCGACGAGCAAGGCACTTCTTACAGCTCCTAGGACACATGGCTGCTTCCACAGCTGTAGTGCAAGGAGCAAGATTTCAGATGAGGGACATTCAGTTTCACTTGAGAGCCTTTTGGTCTCAAAGAAAAGATCCCCCTTCCAAGTTGATCCCAGTGACTCGAACTCTGATCCAGGCCCTTCAGTGGTGGCAGGATCAGAGCAATTTAAGACTAGGGGTCCCCTTCATCCCTCTATCTCACTTCTTGACCCTTACTACAGATGCATCCCTTCTGGGATGGGGAGCTCACATGGGCGACCTCTCCACCCAGGGAGTGTGGTCCCCTCAAGAATCTCTGCTCCACATCAATTTGCTGGAACTCAGAGCTGTCTTTCTAGCACTTCAAGTGTTTTCTGCATCTGTTCAGAACAAAGTGGTACAAGTCAGAACAGACAACACCACCACAATGTGGTACATCAACAAACAAGGGGGCACTTGGTCTTTGGCCTTTTGCACCGAAGCAATGAAGTTGTGGTCTCTGGCTTATTCCCTGAACACTTCCCTCATAGCAGTTCACCTCCCAGGAAAGGACAATGTCCTGGCAGATGCTCTCAGCAGGACTTCCAAGGGCCATCACGAATGGTCACTGGATCCCCAAGTACTGGGGATAGTTTTTGCCAGATGGGGCACCCCTCAGATAGATCTTTTCGCAGCCCCAGACAATCACCAACTTCTACTGTTTTGTTGCAGGCCCCCAGTGATGGGCTCTGTCCCCCTGGATGCCTTTCTCCTAGATTGGGAAGGGAAGTTTCTATATGCCTTTCCCCCCTTCCCTCTCCTTTTCAAGGTGCTAGTCAAGATCAGATCCCAGCCTTGCAGGATGATTCTGATTGCTCCAGATTGGCCAGGCAGCCCTGGTACCCACTCCTTCTGTCCTTAGCTGTCCATCTTCCTGTGCCTCCCAGGAAACACAACCTGTTATCTTGTGCCCAGGGAGAGTTTGGTATCCGAATCTCAAATCCTCAACCTCAAGGCCTGGCTCTTGAGGAGTTAGAGTTCTGACCTACACCTTTCTCAAGGTGTTCTTGACATCCTGAAGGCTTCTAGGAAGCCTTCCACTAGAAGCTACTTATAATTCTAAATGGAAAAGGTTTTCCATCTGGTGCTCTGGGAAGCATATTCCCGAATTTGCTGATTGCCCATTGTTTTGGACTATATGGTCTATCTTAACTCTTTGGGCCTGAGACCAGCTACCCTGAAAGTGCATTTGGCAGCTGTCTCTGCTTTTATTTAAGCAGGAAAGCCCTCTTCTTTCCACTCACCCTGTATTTTCCAAGTTTTCAAGGGATTACTTCATACTAATCCACCTTTCAGGGCCCGGCCCCTGCCTGGGATCTTAATGTTTGCATTGCTCAGTTGATGCAACCCCCTTTGAACCTCTGTCTTCTGCAGAGCTTAAGTATTTGACTTGGAAAACTGTTTTCTAGTAGCCATCACTTCTGCCAGGCATAAGTGAGTTACAAGCCTTGTCAGTGGAGACTGACTTTATTTCCTTTCACAGGGATAAAGTAGTCCTTAGGACTAACAGGAAGTTTTGCCTAAGGTGGTTTCAGATTTCCATCTTAACCAATCTATCTCCTTCCAGTGTTCTTCACTGACCATTCCTCCTCTGGTGAGAGGAGGCTGCACAGCTTAGATGTTAAGAGGGCCCTTAGTTACTATATAGAGCGTACCAAGGGTCATAGGTTCGAATCCCTCCAACTTTTTCTCACTTAAGGTGAGGTTGGGAAAGGTAAATATGCCACTAAGAGATCCATTGCCAGGTGGATTGTCTCGTGTATCCAATTTTGTTATCAAAACTGGGAAAGGTTCCCCTTCAGGCCTGAGGGCTCACTCTACCAGAGGTACAGCTGCGTCTCTAGCTGCTGCCAGAGACATCCCTATCTTGGAGATATGTCAAGCAGCTACCTGGAAAGCAGTACACACTTTCACCAAGCATTACTCATGGATATTCAGGCCAGGAGGGATGCTAGATTTTTCAGCCGTGCTTCAGAGCCTATTCCCTAAGTAGGTTCTGTCCTCCTCCATGGAGGTACTGCTGTATATTCTTGCAATTGTCATATATAGCAAGACTTCATGTTGTTTGAAGAAAAAATTACTCACCTTAGTAATGTTGTTTCTTCTAATGGAGTCTTGCTATATTATGACCTGTCTCCCAGCCTGCCCCTCTCAGAACTTCTACTTGGGTATGGGGTGGGCAGTCCAGTGTTGGCACTTTTTATGCCCATTATATGTTTTTTTCCACCCCTTTTTGGGGTTTTGGGGTGTTGTGTTTTATTTTATCTTATATTATTATTTTTCTGGTCCCCTGACTTGAGTCTTGGTGTTGGGACCAGGAATAGGTGTGTAATATTAGGTAGCCAGTTGGCTAGTGTAGAGTTACAGCTTCCACACAGAACCTTAGTGAGTTCTTGTTCAGAAAAGATCTGACAGTTCGTTTTGAAATTAGCCAGACAGAGCTTCTCTAACCAAGCTCGCACTCTAAACTCCATGCCTGGCATGGTAGTTAACTCTTTCACCTCCGGAGCAGTTCTAATGGTGGGACAAACTGCAATTGTCATAATATAGCAAGACTCCATTAGAAGAAACAACATTACTAAGGTGAGTAATTTTTTCTTCTTGTATGTCTACAGTGTCAGCCAAAGCATGTAACAGAGAAAATCACAAGGGAGATGGGTTTCTCACCAGTCTCCTGAAGAAGGTACATAATCTCCAGAATTTCCAGGATCTCCGTGAGGAGCTGGGTTACAAAAGGTTATATACGACAGATAACATCATAGCAACAGAGATTACATCGTAGTTACGGATATGAGAAAAAAAAGTGTTGGTTCTATACTATAAACAATGTTGTATAAGACATTCTCAATTGGTTAATGACTTAGGAGACATAATTATTAATGGGTATAATGTGAGACATAGGATTTGTCTCTCTCAACATAAAGCAAAAGTGCTGACTGGCCACTATTACACGTGGCATATTTGCCTACGTGTAAAACACACACTACATATAATTATATGAGAATATAGATATACAGTAATCACTGACAATCCATTGGAATCATTTTATCAGTGATTAGGTAGATTATATATGGAATATATGTAAAAGACAAACCTAATGCATTATAGTGAGGTATAATAATCATGCGTGATAAAATCCTATAAAGGATGTAAATCTTAGCATATATTATCAGCAAAGCACATTCCTGGCACTCATGCTTATATGATGGGTGCCTAAATGTACATGTTAGTGCAAAATAGCAGAATCACAGTATAATAGACCAGGAATACAGTGTAAGGTGTATGTGAAACAATTGGGGGCATAACCTAGACACAAAAATGGGGGTATGCAGGGCAGGGGCCACTTGGAGGTCTTGTCCTTAAATAACAGCTAAAGAGAAAGGAATATCCAACTCTGTTGCTTCCTGGTTACCACCGATTGGCTGGCATGAAGGTGGGGAGCATGTAGCAGATGCCCATTGGCTGCCTCCTAATCCCCTATCTCCTCAATGAGCTCCAATGCCACCAACCGGAGAAGCAAAAACTGCTCCTTTTGTGTGGGTTCAGAGGGCTCCCTGTCCCTGGCAGAGCACACTCCTTTAGATAATCTTGGTGGCGGTTTCCCAGTGCACTGTACAGATGAGCTTTTTAAAACCCTTGTTTGTTCTCTCCATCTTCCTGGTTACCACCAATTGGCTAGTGGGAAGGTGGAAGGGTGTGTAGCAGGTGCCAAATGGCTGCCTCCTAATCTCCTTTCTCCTCAGTGAACTTCAGTGCTGCCGAACAGAGAAGCAAAAACAGCTCCTTTTGTGTGGGTTCAGAGGGCTCACTGTCCGTGGCAGAGCCCCCTCCTTTAGATGATCTGTGTGTCAGTTTCCTGGTGCGCTGTATAGATGGGCTTTTTAAAGCCCTTTTTTGTCCTCTTCTCCTGGTTACCGATTGGCTGGTGGAAGAAGGGGTGGTGTAGCAGGCAATCATTGGCTACCTTCTAATCCCCATTTGCTCAATGAGTTCTGATGCTACCGACCGGAGAAACAAAAACAGCTCCTTTTGTGTGAGTTCAGAGGGCTCCCTGTCCCTGGCAGAGCCCCTTCCATTAGATGATCCTGGTGACGGTTTCCCAGTGTGCTGTACAGAAGGGCTTTTTAAAGCCCTTGTTTGTCCTCTTCTCCCTGGTTACCGCTGATTGGCTGGTGGGAAGGCGGGGGCATGTAGCAGGTGCCAATTGGCTGCCTCCTAATTCCCCATCTCTTCAATAATCTCTGCTGCCAACCAGAGAAGCAAAAACAACTGCTTTTGTGTGGGTTAGGAGGGCTTCCTGTCCCTGGTGGAGTCCCCTCCTTTAGATGATCCTGGCAGCAGTTTCCTGGTGCACTGTATAGATGGGCTTTTTAAAGCAATGTTCACTCATAAAACTGCACTAAGTTTCAATATATATTGACTCCAGACTTTCATCATAGCCATTTTTCCACACCACCATTTTTTAAATCCTGGATGAGACAACTTTTTGCACTTCTGGTGCAAAATGATATTTCTACCAATATACTGTAAATGCTACATGTCTTGTTTATAAAGACAGTCATAAATTAACTATCTTGAAAACGTGGCAACAGAATAAATAAAAAAAAAAAGAAGAGTGAATGTGCCAAGTTCTGCACCTCTATAGGCGGACAGAGTTTTCCCATGGCACACAGCCCAAAAGGCCCTGCACATTTGCACCTGTCCCTAAAGGGACCTGTGTAAATGAGGCTATGATTCCACTATCTTGACCTGCGTGTGTGCGGTATGATTCCAATATCTCAAAAAGAAAGGAAAATTGTTGCAAAAAGCTTTGTTAATGCACCAGTTAGGTTAACTTAATGCCACAAAAGTAGGAAAATGTGATGTTAAGGTTTTCAACCCTAACTCCCCACCCCCAAGCAGCAAAAAGAAATAAAGCATTGTGGAGTTTTAGGTCTCCAGAGTGTTGGTGAATCAGTGGTGAGGTCTTCCTTGGGGTTGTCAACCCTAATGCCCACCCTCTTCCCTAAGCAACAATGTCTCACATGGTCTCCTTTCTTCACACAGGGCCCTGCATGAAGAAAGCTGCAACAAATTGTGTTGGCAACATGTGGTGAGACATACTTCAAACAACATGAAGTCTTGCTATATTATAGACATTAGCAGCTTGATCCAGCTCTAGAACTGCCCCAGAGTGAAATGGTTAAAACCATTCCAAAATAGAATTTTGGCACGAGAGCAGCTCTATCTGTGTCATTTCAAACTTGAACTGTCAGATTCTTTACTCCGCCTCAGTGAACAGTCGCTCCGGAGATTTCTCCTTCTGCTCGGTTCATTTCTCGGTTTAAAAAGTGTTTTCTCGGTTGGATTTAACCGAGAATAGTTTTATTTTAACATCAAAACCGTTCGTTCAAGCTCTATCTTTGGTAACCATAAGTAAATGAAGGTTTTGTCTGTGTGGAACTTGAGTTATCGGTTCGGTTTTGAACCGATCAGTGGGTTTAAACTCATTTAAAACTAAAAGTTACTATTTTAGAGTGCGGTTCCGGTTCTTATTGGTTCTAAAAACGGATTTATTACGTTTTCCAATACCGTGACACGGTTAGGAACCGATAAGGTGTTCTTGTCTGGCACTGCCGCTAAAGGGCAAGTTTTTGGTTAGGCTGGCATTATGTCTGAGAAACCAAAAGAAAACCGGGCCACTGGGTTTCAACACTGTGATGTTTGTGGGAAGTCTTTGCCAAGGCTGACCCACACACCCATGTTTGTGTCTGGGTTTGACCACCTCCAGTCAGACTGCCAGGTATGTAAGAATTTCCCTGCAGCCACCCTGGAAAAAGATTGGGCAGGCTCAGGGCGAGAGGCCAAAAGTCCGCTGACCCGGATGGCCAGCCGGTTCGGTGCCAACCGACAGAGAGGAGTGCCCTCTGACCAGGGCCAGACTTCCTCGGGCAAAAAAAGCTGGTTCTGAGGAACCAATTCCAGTAAAGAAATCAAGAAAATCAGCAGGTCTGGAGTCAAAATTCCTTCTCCAACTGCTGCAGAGATAAAAAAGTCATACAAATTGTCCAGTCACTGTCTCAGGGTCCGTCCGAACCACCACTATCTGGTAAAAGGTCGGTTCGTCTGGTCCCAGTGGTTCAGGATTATGATATTGAGGAATTTTATGAACCAGAGGAGGGGAGGAGGATTATGAACAGTATGAATGTGGCTGGAAGGTCTGGATGTGCCCATTGAACGGACATCTCCCAGACAGACCTTTAGAATCTCCCCCTATGCTGTCTGAGTCCCCATCTCATTTTATGTTTTATAAAAAAGTTGCTGAAACCCTCCAGCTTCCTTTAGAAGAGGCTGTGGATGAGCAAGAGGAGCCTGATTTTGTAGAAATGATGGATATTCCAGAGTCTAGGAGATTGTCTATTCCTTTACATAAGTCTTTTAGGAAACAAACAATTAAAATTTTAAAAGCTCCTAATTCTCGCCTCCTGTAGATAAAAGATGGACAGAAGGTATACATTGTCAGGCCCTGATACAGAATTCCTTTCTCAGCAATGCAGTCATGTTAGGGTAGTTCAGGCTGTTGCCTGTGATAAAGCTAATATTCCCTTGGCTTCACATCCTCCTGACAAGGATTCCAGGAAGATTGATGCCATGGCAAAAAAACAGTATATGGCAGCCTCTCTGGGACTCAGGCAAGCAAATTATATGGCTTATGTAGCTAGGTATCAGAAATCTAGATGGGATACTGTTATGCAGTTGGCCAAGCAGGCCCATGGCCCGCTGGCTAGTGAACTAGAACAGGTTAGGCTGCTGATGGCATTGAAGCCTCTAAGGTTCAGTTTCATGCTGCTGTGGATGTTAATGATGTTTCCTCTAGGGTCATGGCCACATCTGTAGCTTTTCGTAGGTTGGCCTGGCTCAGGTGTACTAGTTTGTCACAGGATACCCAGACTAAGGCTATGGATTTTCCTGTGGTGGGAAATTCTCTGTTTGGAGAGCAGACAGAGAATTACATGAAGAAGATGGATGAATATGGGACTACTACAAGAGTGCCCAGGCTGGGGCGGCAAGCCACTCCTCAAGGCATCCCCCAGGGGTAGGGGTAGGCCTTTTCACAGGCCTTTCTACCAGACTCAGGCCTCCTCTGCCTATGCTCAGAGGGGCTTCTTCAGAGGCAGGGCAGGCGAGGGGTGGGCAGATCTGCTCCCACCCCCCAGCCTAAAGCTCCTGCGAAACAGGCACCCTGATGGGGTGCCCAGGGCCGATCTCCTGTACCAGTGGGGGGCAGGCTGGCTTACTTCAGTCAGAATTGGGCTTCTTTAACCTCAGACAAGTGGGTTCTGGAAGTAGTAAGCCAGGGTCTGGTTCTCAGCTTCAAAAAGTTTCCCAAGTTGAGAAGCAGATTTTCTACCTGCAAGTGCTTCAGAGACCCTCGCTCTGGAAACAGAGGTCTCATCCCTGTTAGCTCTCAGAGCAGTAGAAAGGGTTCCTCCCCTGCATCAGGGCAGGGGTCTGTATTCCAGATACTTCCTTACCCCAAAAAAGACAGGAGAATGGCGGCCCATCTTAAATCTCAGATATCTGAACAAGCATCTTTTGAAACCAAAGTTCAAAATGGTAACTCTGGCAATGATTTTACCTTCCCTAAGGCCAGGGGACTGGCTAGCCTCCCTGGACCTCAGGATGCCTATTTCCATGTCTAATCAGAAGATCCCGTAAAGTACCTCAGATTAAAGTGCCCTCAGGTCATTACCAGTTCAGAGCAATGCCCTCAGCCTTACCTCTGCTCAAGGGTATTCACAAAGTGTCTAGCAGTGGCAGTGGCCCACTTAAGGAGGCAGAGGATTGCTGTTTTTCCTATCTAGGAGACTGGCTCATTGTAGGCCAGTCCCAAGAACAGTAAAATCTCACCTGCAGGTCACCCAGCAGCTTCTCACCTCCCTGGGTTTTCTGCTAAACCTACCAAAGTCAGTTCTGGAACCAGTCCAGGTGCTCACCTTTATAGGGGCAGAATTGGACACAAAGCTAGCCAGAGCCTTTCTTCCCCAGAAAGGGTAAGGAATTTAGTGGCTCTGGCCTCTTCCTTCACTCTGCAGGTCTCTCGAACAGCAAGACACTTTCTGCAGCTCCTGGGGCACATGGCTGCATCCACAGCTGTTGTGCAGGAGCCAGATTTCAGATGAGAGACTTCAGTTTCACTTGAGAACCTTTTGGTCTCAGAGAAGAGACCCCTTTCCAAGTTGGTCCCAGTGACTCGAACCTTGATCCTAGCTCTCCAGTGGTGGCAGGATCAGAGCAATTAGAGCGGGGGTCCCTTCATTTCCCCTTCTCACGACTTGACTCTCACTACAGATGCTTCCCTTCTGGATTGGGAGCCCACATGGGCGACCTTTCCCTCAGGAGTTTGGTCCCCAAGGAATCTCTGCTCCACATCAATTTGCTGGAACTCAGAGCTGTCTTTTAGCTCTTCAAGCTTTTTCTGCATCTGTCCCGACAAGGTGATACAAGTCAGAACAGACAACACCACAACAATGTGGTACATCAACAAACAGGGGGGCACTCGGTCTTCACCCTTGTGCACCGAGGCAATGAAGTTGTGGTCTCTGGCCTATTCCCTGAACACTTCCCTCATAGCAGTTCATCTTCCAGGGAAGGACAATATCCTAGCGGATGCCCTCAGCAGGATTTCCCAGGGCCATCACGAATAGTCCCTGGATCCTCAAGTGCTGGGGATAGTTTTTGCCAGGTGGGGCATCCCTCAGATAGATCTTTTTGCTGCCCCAGACAATCACAAACTTCCTCTGTTCTGTTGCAGGCCTCCAGTGCTGGGCTCAGTTTCCCTGGATGCCCTTCTTCTGGATTGGGAGGGAAGTTCCTCTATGCTTCCCCTTCCTCTCTATTCAAAGTACTAGTCAAAATCAGATCTCAGCCTTGCAGGGTGATTCTGATTGCCCCGGATTGGGCCAGGCAGCCCTGGTACCCACTCCTTCTGTCTCTGACAGTCCATCTTCCCTGTGCCTCCCAGGAATCACAATCTGTTGACTTGTGCCCAGGGAAGGGTTTGGTATCGGACCTCAAATCCCTCAACCTCAAGGCCTGGCTCTTGAGGAGTTAAGTTGCTGATTTACACCTCTCTCAGGGTGTTCTTGAGATCCTAAAGGCTTCCAGAAAGCCTTCCACTAGGGCTACTTATAGTTCTAAATGGAAAAGGTTTTCCATTTGGTGTGCTGGGAAAAATATTTCCCCAGAATCTGCTGAATTGCCCATTTTGTTAGATTACATGGTACATCTTAATTCCTTGGGTCTCAGACCAGCTACCCTGAGAGTTCATTTGGCAGCTGTGTCTGCTTTTGTGTCAGCAGAAAGGTCATCCCCTCTTTCCTCTCATCCTGTGTTTTCCAAGTTTTTAAAGGGATTACTCCTTACTAATCCTCCCTTTCGGGAACCGGCCCCTGCTTGGGACCTTAATGTTTGCATTGCCCAGTTAATGCAACCCCTTTTGAACCTCTGTCTTCTGCAGAGCTTAAGTACCTAACTTGGAAAACTGTTTTTCTAGTGGCTATCACTTCTGCCAGATGCATAAGTGAATTGCAAGCCTTGTCAGTGGAGACTGACTTTATTTCTTTCCACAGGGATAAGGTAGTCCTTAGGACTAATAGGAAGTTTTGCCTAAGGTGGTTTCAGATTTCCATCTTAATCAATCTGTCTCCCTTCTAGTATTTTCACTGATCACTCCTCTTGGGTGAGAGGAGGTTAACAGCCTGGATGTTAAGAGAGCTCTTAGTTATTATATAGAGCGCACTAAAGGTCACAGGTTCAATCCTCCCAACTTTTCCTCATTCTTATGGTGAAGTTGGGAAAGGCAAACCTGCCACTAAGAGATCAATAGCCAGGTGGATTGTCTCTTGTATCCAATTTTGTTATCAGAAAGTGGGCAGAGCCCCCCAGTTTGAGGGGCTCATTCTACCAGGGGTACAGCTGCGTCTTTGCTGCTGCCAGAGATATCCCTTTATTAGAGATTTGCCAGGCTGCTGCTTGGAAAGCGGTACACACTTTTACAAGCATTACTCCCTGGATGTCCAGGCCAGGAGAGATGCTCGGTTTGGCACAGCTGTTCTTCAGAGCCTATTCTCTAAGTAGGTTCTGCCCTCCTCCATGGAGGTACTGCTGTGTATTCTGCTAATGTCTATAATATAGCAAGACTTCATGTTGTTTGAAGAAAAATTACTCACCTTCGTAATGTTGTTTCTTCTAATGGAGTCTTGCTATATTACTGAGACCTCCCAACCTGCCCCTCTCAGAACCTCTACTTGGTGGGTGCGGGCAACTTAGTGTGGGCACTACTTATGTTCTTTTGCATTTTGTCCCTTTGGGACTTTGGGGTGTGTGTGTGTACGTGTGTGTGTTTTATTATACTTATGTTCCATTTTCATATTATTAGAATGGTGTTAGTATTTCTGGTCCCCTGACTTGAGTCTTGGGTGTTGGGACCATCAATGGTTGTTATTATTTAGGTAGCCATTTGGCTAGTGTAGGTTACAGCTTCCACACAGACCTTAGTGAGTTTGGCTCATAAAGATCTGACAGTTCAAGTTTGAAATGACACAGATAGAGCTGCTCTCATGCCAAAATTCTATTTTGGAATGGTCCAATCCTGGTGTGGGATGAGAACCCACAACCTTCTGGTCCAGAAGCGGATGTGCTACCAACTGAGCCACGCTGACACCTGTTGTCAACATGTTGTGCAGAAACCTAAGCTAAACAGAGGGTTTCTACTCTTCGGGCTGTGAACTGCGCAACATCCGACTTATAGCGGTGTGGCTGTCATGGCTGCCACCCTTACCAGCACACATTCCAGTCAGATTCACTGTCATACCTATTCCTGGATTCAGGGAATCCATAACATGGATCCATTTAATTTCACCTCTTTACACTACACGGTTGTAGTCACCTCCTCTGTTTTGTTCCATTATTTTTTTTCCAGACCCCAGAATCTTAGGGAAATCACTGTGCCCACTTATATTACAATACTCCACCACTGAAGAATCCTGATTTTTTTTTATAGTCTTCTAGTACTCTTTATGCTCCTGGATTCCCACTTTTAATGGGCTCCCGAGTTTTTCCTGCATATATCATGTCACAAGGACACTTCATGGTATAAATTACACCCTCTGTTTTGCATGTGATGTTCTGTTTGATTCTCTGTTTATGACTGGTGTATGTGTGTGTGTGCTGGTATTCCTTCTTTTTACTCATATGGCCACAGACACGGCATCTGACACATGGCACCATCCCTGGCTGCGGCAGGTCTAAGAGTAATTGCCTTTGTCCCCCTCACCAGGCAAAGGATGCACTGTGTGGACTAACCTGTCCTTCAACGTTTGTGTCTTCTTAGCAGCTCCTGTTGGCCTGCCTGTAAAGATTCTGTTACCTTTCTAGTAATCATCTATTACCTTCCAGTTTCTGTTTACTGTTGTTCTAAATCTAATCTCCCTCATTTTTTCATTATTTGTTACTGCCAATACTACTCTATCTTCCTTATCTGAGTTCTGTCTCCAATATTTACCCCATCAGTGCTTGCCCATGAGTTATGTTGTTTATTCTCTGCTTAGCCTTACAGTGCACTTTTCTAGGATACACCCTGTTTTTGAATCTTGCTCCCATATTTTCCAATTGTTTTCAATACTCTTGTTCTTCACTACAATTTCTCCTTACTCTCAAGAATTGAGAGTAAGGGATACTGTGGTTTAGTTATTCTTCATTAAAACTTCTATCATGTAATAAGGTGTTTCTCTCAGTATATATTTGTTTTTATCTAGTGCTTATAGGGTTGCTGTTGTTGACTGGGAGAGGGTGGGTTAATGAGTGAGGGAGCTGTAAGGTAAACAACTGGGAGAGGATAATAGATTTGGTTTTGAGTTTGTATTACAGATTATGCTTTCAGTGATCATTATCAGCAGCTGGTTCTCTTTTATCTTGATCCCATGTCTTGTTTCCAATGTGTGGTCTGGTCTGACACACCACTGACATTCCACAAGGAAAGGCAAGACAAAACACTGCCTCTGCAGTTATCCTGTTTGTTTTCCCTGAAGAGCAAGGGTGTGTTGGGACACTGGAAAAAAAGAAATTCCTTCATACTTACCATCATTTCCTTTTCTGTTAGCTCCAACATTGTTCAGTGGGCAATTGATACATGTGGGTAATGTGACCCCTACTTGGGAAAATGGCACAGCCCAAAGCTGTAAATCAGCATAGAATCCAGGGTATATGAACAGTTCGACTAGCAAGGACTCACCAGTTACATTTATCCTCGCAGTGCCTGTACAAACATATATAAGCAGAAAAACTGAATGTGTCCAGACTATATTGCTCCCTTTTTCAATAAATAACGATGTATTTCCAGCAGAACCACACTTGTTTCTTAAGAAAAAGATACAATATATGATTCTTTACCTCCTCTGGAGGTTGGAATTATGTAAGAATGTGCACCTCCTTTGTTTTTCACTTGTGGTAAAAACCTTCCTAATTCTTCTTAAACATCTAGTAAGGACTAACCAACCTGTTAACATAACAGTGTATAACAATAGCATAACTAGAAACAGTGTTAAGCACTAACTTGTACCAGAGAGACACCACTCTTGTTCAAAAATAACCTGATAACATTCACGCCTCTAATCCAATATTTGTAGCCCAGTTTTTTACATCACCAGACAAATCAGTGGAGGATGTCAGCACTTTTTACAGATTATAATTTCTGCAAAAAAAAAAACCAGACATCCCAGGTGCATACCACACAGTATTCTCCAGAAGGAGCCAGGCTTGTGGGAGAGGTCCCACTGATAATGTTGGAGCTACCAGAAAAGGAAATTACAGTAACTATGAAGGAATTTCTCCATTCTGTAGCACTCCACATTCTCAATAGGTGATGAATATGTATGGGTTCTAATAAGCAGTACCCATTTCTAACTGTGTGGGGGAGAATATAGTCTCATATATAACCCAGATGGGGAAAAAAGATTTATCTGCTAACCACCACCTGCAAAACTCTGTGATCAAAGGCCGCATCGGTGGAACTTTGAACATCCAATCTGTAGTGTTTGATGAATGTGTGGACAGAGGACCATGTTATCACCTTACACAATTCTAATACAGATGGCTCCCCTCTGTCTGCCCAGATGGTAGCCAGAGCCCTCTTGCTAAGGTGTTCTTGGAGACTTCTTGACATTTTTTCACTGCTCTGAAAAGCACAAACAGACTTTATTTTTATCTCCTCTCTCTTTTTCCTCCTGCAGCCACAGTCCCTGCCTACCTCCAGCCACCGCTCCTCCTCACCGCCGACCCCAGAGTTTGTGTGTGCCCAGCTGGCATACGGTGCTGTACCATCGAGAGGGGCCCCCTCCAATGCCCCCACGCCCGGCCAGGATCCATTACTGGTACATACCTCTTTCCAGACATTCAATGGCCGGTGAAGCTGCGGCTATCAAGCTGCCGCTGGCTTTGTGCTGCCATTTCCCTCCTTATGTGGTCCCCTGGAGTGCAAGCGTGCGATGACATCGCAAAGTGCCGACGTCTGTCGCACTCCACCCTTTTTCTGCACCACTCTAGTAGTGCTCCTGGTTGTCACCAGGGGCTGCTACAGAGCGGTGATTCCTTGGATCCCTCCCCGGGATGAGAGAGCAGTCCTCCGGACACTCAATCCCATCCCTCCCCTGCTGACCCCTGATGCCCAGGGCTCACGTCCAAACCCGGGTTGCCAGCGTGGCATGAGGTGTGGTGTCCAGCACCTCAACCCTCAGCACCACCGGCCCGGCCAAACAGACTTTCTGATTTCCTGAACTCAGCAGTTTACTTAAGGTACTGTATATTCTGACTGCCCTGCACAAATCTAACTTGTGCAGCCCTCGTTCTTTTGGATCAGTCGGCTTCAGACAGAAGGACGGGGGAGATATACCTCTTGATTTACTGAAAAGATGTAGATATTTTTTAAACAAAAGATGGAACCATCCTCAGGACTACCTTCTCCTTATGAAAATTAAGGTAAAGTTCTTTGAAACTCACCAGTCCTTCTGGCTAAGGACATAGCAGTTAAGAAACACACCTTGTATGACAGAATATCCAGCAGGAGAGATGAAGGAGGCTGGAAAGGTTCTTTACAAAGAGCATTGAAAATCAAATTCAGATCCCATGGTGGTATTGGGGATTGAAACAGTGGTCTACTTCTACTAACTGCTCTTAGAAATTGAATGACCTCCTGGTTTGTCCCCAGGGATGAGCCCATTGAGGTCCTAACGCTGCTCCAAGCACTAACACCTGGCCTTTCTGGGTGCTAAGTGCAAGTCCTCTGTCCACTCCCACCTTAAAAAAAAATTCAAAATCTGTGGAGACGTGGCCTGTGGAGGCCTGATACTTTTTTCTCTGGCCCAAGTCAAAAAGGTATTGCATACTTGATCATAAACTGCAGACATACAGACTTTTCTGGCGGCCATCAGGATATCCACTGCTTTTTTTGAAAATCCCTGTTTTAGCAGTCTCTGCTTCTCAGGAGCCAGACCGCCAGCTGCATCACCTCCGAATTTGGATGTAGAATGGGTCCATGGGACAGAAGGCCCCCCCAATTGTGAGTTGGAATAGTGTGTGCCGAGCTAGATTCACTAGATCTGAAAACCATGGCCATCTTGGCCAGTCTGGCGCTATCAGAAGAAAACTTCATTTTGAGTGCCTTAATTTGTGAATGACCTTGGAAAGGAGTGGTAGAGGAGGAAATGCATGTGTTTTGTGGAAATCCCAGGTCTGTGACAGAGTGTCCACTGCTTTCACCTGTGGACACCAGTACCAACTGAAGAACCTCAGTACCTGAGCATTTTGGCTCAAAGTAAATAGGTCAGGGTTTCTCAAATGGTAAGGCCAGCCTCCATGGGAAGGCCCCAACCTGTTCCAGGGGAGGCTTAAGCAAATCTGAAAAATACTGTATTTAAATTTTGAGTTTTATGTGCTTTGTGCAAAGGGATGCGACACAAAAAGAGAGTAATAGTAAGTGATTGTATTTAGTTACAAATTGGTGACCATGAAAGGCACACTGAGCCACAGCTCATTTATTTATTTATTTATTGAAATAGTCAGAATTACAATCCTTTGAGTCATAGACTCTTTTGCAAAGGCTCCACGTCAGGTAAAATAACAAAACAAGACACAATACAGTTTCATGTACAGAAGTGAATAAAAATGCAGGTTAGACAATCAAGGCTTCCGTTAACATAGCAGGAAATGTCAACTGGGAGCATGGGGGAGTCCCCAGGAACAAAGTTAAGACAGTATACAAATTCGTAGGGTCATGAGGGACCCAGGGTCAAATACCTGTATAACGGGACAGGTAAGATTGGGAGCCTTGGGTGGTAGGCACGTACCAGTCAACTAAAAAAGAAGGGGGTTACTGCGACCGAGTAGTTCCAAGACAAACTGACTCAGGAGATGGAGAGGGGGAGGGATAGGGATGGGGGGGTTAATTACAGACACAAGCTGAGGAGTCGAAGAGTAGGGTTTTGAGACCCAACTTAAATTGATTGAGACTGTGGGTCAAAGAGATGGAGGGTGGGAGGCTGTTCAGCCAGAGAGGGGCCCGGTAGTGGAAGGATCTTTGACCGAGAGATGTTCTACAGTGGGGGATAATCAGGTTGGGGTTAGCTGCATGCCATTGTGTCCGCCTATGGTGGTCTGTGCGTAAAATCGGGTGGAGGCTGATAGGGGATAGTTTTAGTTGTATCTTTTTTGCCATAAGGCAGGTGAAATATTTAAGTCTGCCTTGGAAGTTTTTAGCCATACAGTGGTGTACACGGGAAAAATTAGGAGGTGAATACATTTCAAAAGGTAACTGTGCAAAACAGTCAAACAATACAAAATGAATAGTAGTAGTGCAAACAAATAGGAACAATGTACAATTAATAATAGATAACAATTGACCCATTAGATTGGTGGCAGAACAGCTCAAAAATGCTGGCTAAGCAGAGAAGTACTAGGAGCAAGAGCAGGAGGGAGCAAAAGGATCCCTGAGATATTGCTTAAGGGCAGCATTGGGGGAGAGAGGCAGAGGAGGGTAGGAAGGCTGTTCCAGACAGTGGGGAAAACAGAGAAAGCAGTCTGACCAGTGAAGGTATTGCAACAAGGGGTAACAAAGGTTCGAGAGTCAAAATAACACAGCAAGTAGGCTGTCCTGAGGAGGGAGTTACAGAGAGTGGGTAGAACAACAAACTGACTTAAATGAAAATAATTTCAGCCAAGTACTTAAAGGAGTCTCAAATAATTTCTGGAGTACTGTGTAAAGTGTGATATTTTTCTGTGGGGAAGCCCAAGATTACCTCCATATTTGGGGGAGGGCTCAAGATGTTTTCCATGGCTTTGGGGAGACTCACAATCACGAAGTCTGAGGACAAATGAAATAGGTCAATCTGGGGGCAACCAAACATTCTACACAGGTGGTCAAATACTTCTGGAGTCAACATCCATTCCCTTGGATGGACAGTCTCGGGACTCAGCCAGTCAGCCTGGATGCTCAGTTATCCTACCAGGAGAAACTGCTGAGAGAGAGAAAAGATGCTTTTCCACCTGCAGTAGCAATTTGGTTGCTTCTGCTAGCACCTCCCTGCTTCTTGTGCCTCCTTGATTATTTATGTATGCACTGTGGTAGCATTGTGTTACCCTACGTTTATGGCTTTTGACCATACCAGCTTGTGAAAGCAAAAGGGAGCAAGTCATACTACCTTCATTTCCAGCACATTGATCTGTAGTTGCTGTTCCTGTGCAGTCCAGGTGCCCCGCACCAGAACTTGGTCCAGGACTGTGCCCCAGCCTAACAGACTGGCATCAGTCATCAGGATCAGCTCTGGAGGGACTTCTAAGGGGGACCCTTGCTTAGGTTCTCAGAGATCTCCCACCAATTCAATGATTGTCAGAGAGGTTGAGAAAGTGGGATCAGGGCTTGGTAGTCCTCCGAGGTTGGGTCCCATGCTGCTAGCTTTCCGTTGTGCAGGGGCTGCATGTGTAAGTGTGCCAATGGTATTAGTTCTATTGCTGCTGGCATCAGCACCAAAATCTGTAGTAGTTTGTGAGCAGAAGCCAACTATCGACTTTTCAATCACTGAACCTCTCATCTCAGGGCCTCCCCTCGGCTATTGAGAGGAAGACTTTCCCCTCTTCCATCCAAAACACCACATCCAAATGTTCCAGGCTCTGTAACAGGTTGAGGGAGCTCTTCTCCTGATTGACTGCCCAGCCATGTGTCTCCGGGATCCTGGCCATTGATCTTCTTACTATCTGGGCCGAAACCATTTGTATGAGCAAGTCATCCAGGCAGGGATATACATGATGTCCCTCCTGTCTCAGTTGAGTGACAAGTATTATGAGGACCTTCCAGAACACCCTGGGGGCTATCGCCAGCCCAAAGGGAAGCATCCTGTACTGAAAGTGCTGACCCTGAATCGGAAACCTGAGGAACTTCTGATAAGACTGTCAAATGGGAAAGTGAAGATAGGAAACCCTCAGGTCTGTGGGTGCTAGATAATCCCCTTGCTGGACAGCCCGTATGATGGACCGCAGGGACTCCATCCTGAAGGTCATGGAACGAACAAACTTGTTTAGGTGCTTCCAATCCAGGATTGTCCTGAACACCCATTACTTCTTGGGGACCTCAAAGAAAATTGAGTACAATCCCTGACCTTCTTCCCTGGGGTGGGGGGGGCATGGAGACAATTGCCCCAATTTGTTTCAGGTGACCCAATGCTTGAGACACTGCTTGTCTTCTCACTGGGTGTTTTGGTAAAGGGGATTGTAGGAAGTGCCCCTTTGAGGATTCTGTCACAAACTCTGTTGCATCACCTATTGTCAATATCTCTAGTGCCCATGTATCTGACGTTATTTGGGCCCATCTCATATAAAAGTTCTGCAGTTTTCCAGCAAGAGGAGGGAGGCAGAGGTGGGCCGGCGTACCTTCATTGTGCATTACCACCTCTTCGTCCTATACCTGCATTATGCTTACGGGCAAAGGCTCCTCTGTTGCTATTGACCTTGAACCCATAATAGGATCCCTTATTCCTTTGGTTTTCAAAGTTTCAAAAGGGATGAAAACCACCTCGAGACTGCCTCTGCTGGCCACCTCCTTGACCTTTTGGGGTCGAGTTTGCTTTCTGCTGCCGTTTTGACAGTGGAAGATGTCCCTTCTTATCCTGGATATCTTTCAAAATGTCATCCAGGCCTGATTCAGATAACAGTCCTCCCTCAAAAGCCAGGTTAAATAGCTTTGATCTTGATGCCTGGTCTGTGACCCAGTGCCTAAGCCATACACCCCGCATGGTTGACACAATGTGATAAGCAGAGTGTGCCGACATTCATAAGTAGTCCACCGTGGTGTCCTCTGAAACAAGCAGAAGCCATGGATACCAGCTGTAAAATGTTTATTTCTTCAGAATCTGGGGCAACAAAAGTACCCAAAACCATAATCCATGAATTTAGGGCTTTGGAGATAATAATGAATGCATTGGATGTGCGTACATTTGCTCCATTTGAGAGAAAACTCTTCTGCATGAAGCATCTACCCACTTATTGATTAAGGCCAGAGATCCTTCAATTGGAATAGTTGTGTGTTTTACAGATTTTTGTACAGCCTTATCTGCTAGGGGTGGAGTTTTAAACTTCTGGGAATTCTCCTCCATAAAGGAGTAACATCTCACCTTTGGCTTTGGTAGATGTTTTCTCTGGTCTGTGACTGCACATTCTTGTTCGGTAATCTGCTTATAGTGTACAATGTTTGGGAAACACTTCAGTGCAGAAGAGGACCTAGACAGTATTGGATTCACATCCAGTGCCTCTGTGGTTTGCTTCTCCTTCAACTGTTCTACAAGTCTCTTTTATGAGGTAGGACAGAGATTTTACATCGAACAGGGGAGGGATCAAAATCTTTCCCTTAGGCTCCATCTATCCCCCCTCCTCTTCATCTGTGAGGGCCTCCTCCTCATCAGTAAGCACTCTTGGGTCAGGATTTTCCTCAAAATCCTCTGTATCATCATCTTGTTCCTCTGTAGGGTCAGGGTCTGCCTGCTAATCTCGGTTAGCAGTCTTGTCCTGCTCTGGCACACCTGGACATGCCTGTGTGGGCCTGCCCCTGACCTGAGGAACCAGCCTTGCATTTGGGTGTGTTGGTGTGGATGTCCTGTGGAACATCAGGGCTCAGTAGTTCATTTAAGAACAACAGTAAAGATCTGCACAATTCTGCCTTGCCACTGCCAGTCAGTACACAGGGTGCATCCTTCCAGTTCGGGGTTCCGGCTGGGGGGGGATCAAGATAGACATATTTCCTTGAGTTACACAATGAGGGCAATAGGAGCCTAATGGTGAGGGTCTCATTACTCTCCTGCTGGTCTTACACCTTTTAAATATCCCAGGTCTCCGATAAGCCATGGTGCCAATGGCTTTCTTTTTTTTAATGTCACCAGAACAAAATAAGTCAAATATAAAAAATGAGTAAGGCTGCTTATATTTGAACCAACCCTCCTGCCCCCCCCCCATGCCTTACTATAGAAAAGAGGGCCTAGTAACTATGACTGAAGAAAAAAAGGCTGAAGAACTAGATGTATAAAAGCACCGACAAAGACAAGAATCTGTGGTGGAACTAGCGTTCCTGTTGTACATTCTTTTAAAAGATGTTTTTCCTGTAGAGAAGTCTGAGCTGCTCTGAAACCACATGAATGGTGTCTTCCAGGAGCAGATAGAAAAAACACCCAGATAGCTCTAGTACACATGAGAGGAGTGTGTGAACTAGTGACATCACACTGATCTGGGTGACATCACACCAATGGCAAGCGTGCACCCAGCACAAGGGCACGAAAATCGCTGAGGATTAGGAGTGGGAAAGCTCCCAGTAGTTAAAGCAGCATGAGCCCCAACTGGCAAACAGCCAAATATGGCTGACATCTGCATAGCTCAGTGGAATTGATGAGGACATGTTGAAAATGAGATTTTCAGTGGGACTCCAGTAACAAAGAAGTTATGAGCCTAAATAGGCTCAGAAAAAAAAACTCAGTCCCCCCAAAAATTAGAAATTCAATAGCTAAATAAGTATGGGACACAGGTCCCCACGGAACACAGAGCTCCAGATAGCACTCAGCAGCAGTATACAGAAAAAAATAAACCAAATACCCAGCACTAGGTGTTAGAACTCTATTTTTTTTAATAGATGAAATATAAAGGGGAGGGGTCCTACTGAAACAGAGATGCTGGGGAGGAAATAAAAAAGGTAAACAGTTACTGATTGCAGCTAGCTGAGTTCTCCCTGTTGATCAACTGTATGAAAAAATCACTTACCTAGGGTACCACGCATAGAGACCTGAACACCCAAAAGTAAAATAGCAGAGTGTGGTCCCCACTTCGTGCACTATAAAGGCAGTGGAAATGGGAAAAATATATGCAGGTTAGCCAATTCGATGATTGGCCAGAATGTTTACAAGCTAAGCTTCTCCCACCACCCAGGGGTGGACATATCCCTTGACTCTGCCCTGTGACATCAGATCTCACATTCTGGAAGCAGGATCATGTGTCACTCGCCGGGGGAGGCCAGGTGGGTTGTGTGGCTGTGTACCATATACCACACCTGGAACTACAATTACAGGTGCATAACCTTTTCTTCTAGAGGTATGGATATGATACATTATCCACACTCTGGCAGACTTCATGCAGGTCTCTGGGAGAAGGGGTCAAGGTGTACACCGCTGCTTGGCAGACAATGACTGAAGAACTGAGGTTCCAAAACATGCATCCCGGTGTGACCCAAGATCAATGTGGTATTGGGAAATGAAGGTGTGTGCTGACTTCCAGGTAGCAGCCCTATAGATTTCCTGTATGGGGATATCCCTGGAAGTAGCCAACGAGGCAGCAGTATGTCTGGTGGAATGAGCTCTAATCTAAACGGAAGGCTCCTGACCAGCCAGCCTGTAGTAGAGGTCAATGCAAGATGTGATCCACTTTGCAGTCATCCAGTTTGCTGCCAGTCTGTCAGGTGTGACTTCAGTGTAGGTGACAACTAGTGAGCCTCACCCTGAATCCAGCTATGCACTCCATATAACAGGAGAGTTCTCTCTGCAGGTCCAAGGTATGGAGCCTGTGGCTGGCCTCTGAAGAGGGGCTGGTAAGATATACTGGTAAGTTAATCACCTGGTGAAGTTGAAAGTCCAATACCACCTTTGGGAGGAACTTCTGGTTGGGGTGAAGGATGACTTTGTCCCTGTGGAAGACCAGATAGGAAGAGTCCACCGAGAGTGCCCCAATCCTTCTAGCAGACGTGATGGCCATCAGTAAGGCTGTTTTCCATGACAGGTGTGACAACTCACACCTATGCATTGGCTTAAACAACTTGCCCATGAGCATACCCAGGACCAGCAGCAAGTCTCATGGTGAAGATGGATCACACACTGGAGGGGACAGGTGAGCAAGGCCCTTGAAAAAGCATCTGACCACCTTCTGGGCCACAGTCAGCATACCAGCCCATGCCTGGTTAGCAGAGATGGCCACCAGGTGCACCTTAAGGATCAGTGCTCACAGTACCACCCGTGAAAGGGACTGGAGGTAGTCCAGGGTGCTAGCCACTGGGCAGGAAAGGGGATCAAGCTCCTTGCCCTGGCACCAAATGGAAAATCTCTTCCATTTGAAGGCATAGTAGCTACGAGCCGACTCCTTTCTGGATGTCTACTCAATATACTAACATACTAAATTGCCAGCAGAATAGACCTAACAGTCTTTCATGCCTGTTCGTTTGGTCAGCCCCAAACCTGGGAGCTGACCTTGCTGCCCCCCTCGCCATCTCTGGCTTCTTCCTTCCCAGTCCCAGATATTCTTGCTGCACTGGATTTTGCTTCCAGAACCCTCCCCTGTACCTGTCCCATCCCCTCTTGAACCCCTCCACCGTCTCTGCCTCCACCAGCTCCCTGGGCAGCATATTCCATGGCTCCACTACCCTCTCAGTGAAGTAGCACCTCCTCCTTTCTCCCCTGAATCTCCCCCTTCCAGCTTCCACTCATGCCCTCTAGTTGCCTCCCTCCTTCTTTCGAAGCACCCTGACTGCTCCTCCCCTGTTTACCCCCTTCATGTACCTGAAGACCTCTATCATGTCCCCCTGGTCCTTTCTCTTTTCCAATGTGTACATATTTAGCTCTTTGAGCCTCTCCCCATAGGTCCTGTCCCCCAAGCTCCAAATCACCAGGAGTTCAATGTCCCTCTTTAAGTGGCCTCCAAAACTGCACACAGTACTCAAGGTGCGACCTCACCAAGCAGTTATACAGAGGGAGCATCACTTCCCTCCTTCTGGAGGTGATCCCCCTAATGATGCATCCCAGCATCCTGTTGGCCTTGGCCGCTGCCCTCCAACAAGTCTCCGAGTTGTTCATCTTGACATCCACCACCACCCCCAGATCCCTCTCAGCCATCGAGACGTGAAGCATTCTCCTTCCCAAGGGTGTACACTTGGCCTGGGTTTCTGGCTCCCAGGTGCAGTACCTTGCATTTCCCTGCATTGAACCTCAGCTTCCACTTTCTAGACCACCTTTTTAGAGCCTCCAGGTCCCCTTGTAGGGCCACCCTCCCCTCCTTCCCGTCCACCACCACCCCCAGTTTTGAGTCATCCACAAAGAGACTCATCTCACTCCTGATACCCGTCCTTATGTCAGAGATGTAGGCGATGCAGACTGGATGGGCCTTGCGGTCCTTATCTGCCGTCAACATCAACGTCAACAACTTCTATGTTGAACAGGAGGGGCCCAAGGACTGATCCCTGCGGGACCCCACTAATGACCCTCTTGGGGATGAGAGTATCCCACCAACTACAACCCCTCTGGGTCCGGTCCTGGAGCCAATTGCCTATCCATCTGTTCATCTGGTTCCCCACCCCCATTTCTCCCAGCTTATCCAACAGGCCCCCATGAGGAACAGAGTCAAACACCTTGCTGAAGTCAAGAAAGAGGATGTCCACTGGTCTGCCCAGGTCCCAGGCACTCGTCACGCAGTCATAGAACTCCACAAGGTTTGTCTGACATGATTTCCCCGGGACGAATCCATGCTGTCTATCATCTAGGCACCTCAACTTTTCCAGGTCCCCCCCCAGCCTCTCCTTGACAACGCCCTCAAAGGACATCCTCAAATAGATCCAAGGCCTGGAATTCTAGTCACTTAGGATCAGGCTGTGAGGTGCAGAGACTGAAGGTCCGGGTGCAGGACTGTTCCCCGAAATCTGGTCAGCAGGTCTAGGCAGAGAGGCAACCGCCACGGAAGCCTGCTCCTGAGGCTGAGGAGATCCAGGTACCAGAACTGCCTTGGGCAGCCTGAAGCTATCAGAATCATCATGGAGGCAGTATAGTGCAGTGAGTTAAGGCTTTGAGCTGCAGATCTGGAGACCTGGGTTTGAATCCCACAGCTGCCTAGGTGCATACTGTGTGATCCTGAGCAAGTCACTTAACTTCCTTGTACTCCCAGGTCACATCTGGAAACAAGTTTTGGCTTAGTGTGCTACTCCTGGTTAAACAATGCTCCCTATCTGTGCCTTGTCCTTCCTGGCCTTGACCAGAACCCTGTGGATCAAGGGGAATAGAGGAAAGGCATGCACAAGGCCTTGGGTTCAGGGCCTCAGGAAGGCATCCCCATTAGTGTCCTGGACTGTGGGGGTGGACACAAAACAGCCTCAGTTTGATGTTCTCCCAGGAGGCAAACAGATCCACTGAGGGTGAGCCCCACCGGGAAAAGAGGTAGTTCCCCACCTCCTGATTCAGAGAGCACTCATGCAATGTCTTTCCTACCTGGCTGAGAGTGTCCACAAGCTGATTGCTCTCCCCTTTGACACGAATCACTAGGAGATCAATGCCCAGGCTGTGCATGAGGGTCCAGGTGCCTCTTGACACATGGGAAGGGAGTGTGTGCCACCCTGTCTATTCAGGTAAAACATGGTTGTGGTTTTGTCCATCTGTATTTGAAGGACCTGACCTCTGACTAGTGGAGCAAATTCCATGAGGGCCAGTCACACTACATGGAGCTCCAGCAGGTTTATGTGGTGACAGGACTCCATGGGAGATCAGAACCTGTGGGTCGTGTGGTCCTCCAGGTGTGCTTCCCACCCTACCAGAGATGCATCCGTTGTCAGCATGATGGTCAGCTGTGGTATACAAATGGGATTCTTTCCTCCAGATGTTCTGGGAATAGCTACCACTGGATGGTGTCTCACATTGGCTGGGTCACTGTGATTAGCTGATACAGGTGACCCAGGCGCTGGGACCATTGACGACCCAGTTCCCACTGGAAGGGTACATCCACCATCGGGCCTAATGGACCACATTGGTGCAGGATGCCATGTACCCCAACAGCCGCAGGAAGTCCTGGGCAGGGTACAAGAGCCCAGCCTGAAATGATCAGGCAAAAGAGGTAAGATCCCGTGCCTAGTCTGCTGGGAGGTGGGCTTTGGCCCACAGGGAATCTAGTTCTGCCCTGATTAACTTGATTACCTGTTCTAGTACAAGTTCAGACTTGCCTGAGTTGACAAGGAGGCTCAAGTCTCTGTAGGTCTGGAGGGACAGGGCTGTGGATCTCGCCACTGCCTCACTAAATGGACTGGAAATCAGCCAGACATCCAGGTAGGGGTAAACTCTGACCCCGATGCACTGTAGGTGGGCCGCCACCACTGCCATGCACTTGGAGAAGGACTTTGGAGTTGAGGAGAGGCTGAATGGAATGAACTGGAACTGGTACAGGGCCCACTTCACTTGGAACCATAGGTACCGGCAGTGGGACCAGCAGACGGGAATATAGAAAAACATGTCCTGAAGGTCCAGGGAGCAGAACCACATGCCCTGCTCCAGGGATGGTATAATCTGGCTCAGAGTGACCATCTGGACCTTACACTTCCATATGTACTGATTGAGAGTGAGATCATAAAGATCCAGTAGAGGGTGCCAGGCTCCCATCCATTTGGGGACCAGGAAGTACCTGGACACATAACCCTGACTGACCAGGGTGTCTGGAACATGGGTTATGGCTCTTTTCACAAGGAGCTGAGCAACATCCTCCTTGAGGACAGACAGTGTATCTTGAGACACTCCGGACTCTCAAGATGTGGAGGCATTAGGTCAGTTCAAGGCACATGGAGGCGGTAGGGTGGTAGAGCCTTGAAATCAAGAGACAGTCCTCTGCCCACTACATCTAGCATCCACCTGTCCATTGTGATAGTGGATCAATGTGGCAAGAAGAGATGTAGCCTACCTCTAATGGGAAGAGCAGTCAGGGACAAGACAGGTGGAGGGATGATATCCCCAACCAATCACTGAGAAGGCTTTGTGGGGGCACTGGTGGCTGCTGCCAGAGGGGCATCACTACCCCCTGCACCCCCTTTTTTTGGACTGTGTCCCCCAGACATCTGGGAGCACTAAGTCTGGAACTGCCACATCTGGGGCTTCTACCGGGGAAGCGGTGACTAAAAGGACCGGTACTGAAAAGACAGTTTCCTTGGCTTCTTCTTCAGGTCCATCTGGGATGAAATCACCAAGTTCAGAGTGGCATTGGACTTCTTGATCCAAGTGAGATGTCCTTCCACCCCAGGGCCAAAGAGGTCAGTGCCCAGAAAGAGGACATCTGCTGGGTGTCCACCATGAAGGGGACAAGTGCAGCCAGGCCCTGTGACACATGGAGTCACCCATGCCCAAGGCTGTCTGAAGCTGCTGAGCTCCACTGCTACCCTCTGTTCTGGGTGGAGGTGGGGGAGTACCATGTCAAACATGCTTATCATGGCTTGGCCATAACTGGCCATCATAACAGCATAGCTAGCCTGCCAGAGGTTCAAGGTAGCTGCAGTGTACACCTTTTTAGTGGCATCATCAACCTTACTAGACTTCTTGTCTTGGGGCTTGTCCACATAACCCTGGTGTCCAGACTTACAGAACACTGAGTTGGTAACCAGCCCCTCTGCAGAGAGGTGGTCTGAGAACCCTGACAGGGAGCTGGTAGGGTTCGCATACTTGAGGACCATATGGGCTGAGGGTGCTGGGCAGGATGCTTCCAAAGTTCCAGGACCGGTTCCAAGATGGTCTCAGCCACTGGGAAGGGAACATGTGTCCAGGTCCAAGATGTCCATAAGAGGGTACATGGCCCTGTTCTGGACTGGTTCTAACTGGATGCCTGTGGACTCAGATTTGAGGCAAAGTAGTACCCTGAATGACACTGGCTCTTGGTTGGTGGAAGGCTTGTCGATCATGTCCCGGTCAAAAAGCAGAGCTGCAGAGGAGGCCATGGACTCTTGGTCTGAGTCAACCGAGGACTCCTCAAAGATGGCCTTTGACCATAAATCACCACAGACATCCTGGGACTCCTTGTCCTCACTGACAACTGGCCTGGCAAACCAAGGGCTGAATGCATGCCTCCTTGGATACTCTGCGCTGGTCGGCAGCTGTTGTGGTGGTGTCCCCACAGTGATCAGAGAAGAAATGGGTGTTGGCAGCACTTGCAAGACCTGGGCCAATGGGGTAACCACTGGCAGGTGCCAAGGGAGCATGGGACCTTGGGATAGAGCCCTACCCTGCCCCACGATATCCCATTGCTGTCAGAGAAACTCCTCATAGCACCAATGCATTTTGCGGTGCTGCTTCTCACTGGTGAATGAGGAGGATGAGGAGCACTGACAGCAGCACCTCCAACGTGAGCAGGCTCGAGAGTGTGAATGTCTTGACTTTGAACTCGATCGTCCACTGCCCAATCAACAGCTGGCCGAGTCATCCTGTGACTGGCTGTAAATCACATGCTGGCCCACATTCAGTAGCACAAGCATGGACGATCCAACCTCAGACGGAGGCTTGTCCCGAACAGGGTGGACCGGGGACACTGATCAAGTCATGTCCTCCTGGGTGTACCGAGATCTGTGAGACCGATTCTTCAGCCTCATCCAGCAGTGGATTGACTGGGTCAAGAAAAATCTTAGCCAGCTGGTCGACTGACACATTGGCAGGCCCAAATAGCCCTTGACTTGCCTGACCTGACCCTCAACTGAAGGGTGCTTGACCTCTGCCAAGTGGTCAGGTGAGTCAAGAGACTGGGAGGACCAAAATCTCTCCCCATCCCACAACTGACCAACCTAGGAAAGCCACCGCTAAATTCACTAGCACTGCCCTGACGTATGACCAGGAGAATGGCTCTGCAAGGAATACCTATCCAAGCTTCAAAATAATCCCATTCAGCCAGGAGGCTCTGTATATTAACATGAACACTTTTTAAGGCAATGAGATGGATCATTCATGACATAATTGTAAGTACTATGAGCAGAAGTGTTAATATATATATAATATATTCATTGCAAAAAAAAAACATTAATGTCTCATTGGGCATAACTCTCACCCCATTCCATGTGTAAGGAAGCTGAGGTGGTACAGTATAGGAGAATGGGGTGAAAGGCCAAACGACCCCAAGGCACACCCCAATGCCTGTTGGTGTGTGGAGGGGTTGGTAGGGTTGGGAACCCTAACACCAAATTTCCATACTTTTGTCACTCTAATAGGAACCCTAACTGATGCACTAGCGGAGTTTTTTCAATGAATTTCTTTACTTTTTGAGATAGTATAATAGTATCCTTATTTTACTGTGGGAGCACCCAATCCCTCCATAGATGCACATATGTACAATATGTAGGTGTGGAAGCGCAGAGCCCTTTGGGCCCTGTGCTTCCATGCATTGAACAAAAGTAACCAGATTGTCAGCGTAGCCATCTTATTACGCCACCTCATGTACCCAGGTGCAGAGAAAGTGTGAAATGCAAGGCAAAACATAATTATTCGCAACTGCAATGCCATTCTGCACCACAGGTGCGAAAACACATTTTGGGCAGGATGTGAAAAATGACAGCTGCACTGTTCATGAGGTGGTGTGAAAAAATGGCTATGTTGAAAATATGGTGGCAAACTATTGAAAAGTACCAAAGTTATGTGTGTGTGTATAGAATAAATTTGATGGACGCACGTAACTCAGTCATTTTTAGGAATTTTTTCACCAAATTTTCTACATGGCCTCCTGTGTTGGACTGCCCGGAGAGATGGAATTATATGCAAATGGTGGAACTCTCAGTTGGCTCATGCCAATTTCAAACTGCTGCCCTAGCAACTGCTGCTGCTCTCAGTTATGGTATACCATACAGGAGGTATTTCTGGCTTCAACTAACTGAAAAAAATCCTACCAATATTTTCAACTTAAACTGTTTTCAGTTTCTCAGATTCTACTAGTAAACAAACATATACTGATGGTTAGCTCTGTTTGCAAAAGAGTACCTTCTAGCTTCTGTGGGGTGTTTGAGGCCCTACATATACTGTATTTTAGACTCACAGTTCTTTTTCTAAGTAACTAGTATTACTGCCGCTTATTTTTCTATACTGTATACTGTTTTACTGCCCTGCTTCGACTTGTTACTTTTAGGGACTTAGTATATTTTGTTGTTGTTGTGACTGGTTAATGTGCTTTAGTGGGTCCCTACTGTGTATAGATTTGTTTCACTGCACTTTGTATTTGCATTTTAAAGAGCAGCCAGCTTCTTAGCTGCTGCTGACTAGTTGCTGCTCCCTGCAACATATGCAATACCTCATCTGCCCCAGAGTTGAGGAGGAATAAATAATTCATTTTGTTTCTACCCATTTATGAAGTTATAATGCTGCTGAATCCCAAATGCTAAAAACAAAGCTGATTCTTGACCTCAACCCATCAACATGCCCCCACGTACGCACATGCAGCCCCATTTTGTAATGTCAGAAAGCGAAGGCTGTGTGTGCGCGTGTCCCATTGATTTCAAGGGGGGTACTTTTCCATACATTTTATTAACTTTTATAGTCAACATTTTAATTCAGAAAAGATACGAAGTTAAAAAAGTATGATGAACTACTTTGTAATAAAATTCAACTATGGTGAAAGTTGAAAAAATTGGTAGGATTTTCTTCAGTTAGTTGAAGTCAGAAATTTAAAACTAGTTGAAAAAAGAAGTCATAATCTGTAGTAAGTCAGTCATAATTGGTTTTCATCTGACTCCGGGGTCTAAAATGGCAAGGCAGAGAAATGTGGGTGGGAGGGACGGGGGGTAGGAAAGGGGGAGGTAAGGGGAGTAAGTCAGGTGTGGGAGAGGTGGTAAAGATGGAGTGGGGGTTGGCCAAAGGTAGCTGGTGGCATGTTAATAGTGAGTCTTTAGGCTAGCTACAGTTTTGTATTGCAGGAAGAAGCATTTCAAGTGCAGGGTGTGAGTGAAGCCCATATTTGAATTGACTGAGTTTTTCACAGTCACAGAGTGCAAAGGGCAGGTCATTGAACCATTGGGTCCTTGATACGAGATAGATCTCTAAGCCAGTGTGGTGTGCTTGAAAGGCACTAGGAACCCACCTTTAGCTGTGTTTCTATGTTATTTAGCTAATATATCATTTGAGTAAATTGCACCTTTGCAATTGTGTCTCCGCCTATAGATCATTCTTTTAATACACCTTTCATGCATTATTATATTTTATTCATCGTACTCCATGTATACCTTTGTATCTTTCTTTGTATGCTTTTCCCAACCTTCAAATCATAAGCGTTTTTTTACAAGTTCCCATCTGCAATCAATGCACATTAATCTTTATAAATTTACTTATATATAATTAATTACAATATTGCACACTTAACTTTATGCTATTGCTTTCCAGTTAAAGGAGTGAGATAGTACCCTTCCTTACGTTGAAAAGAACTTGTTTATAGTTGTATTTTTGTTGCTGCTCCCTTTAAATTGCCATCTAAAAGTAATATAAAATTATTTTAACTTCTGTGTCACATCTAGTTTTAACTAATGTAGACATCCATATTCTTATTGTGACTTAGTTCCAAAAAAATGGTGATTTCAACAGCTCACCTTTCATTACTTGCCTAACAGCAATATGAAATAATTCTATCATCTGTAGTTCTAAACAACACAAGCATTCATTTTTGTTGTTGTTGTTGTTGTTGTTGGAGGTTCCCCTTTACTGCACTAACTGAAACTACAAGGCGTACCGGTTCACCTTGTCCCCAACAGCTAGACAGCCACACATTCTGGTGTGGAGGTCCTACTGGGCCAATGCTGCAAATTGAACGAGGAGCATAGGTTCAAACACCTGTATGATTCCAGTCTTGTTCACCTGTGTACATTTTATTTTATTTATTTATTTATTTCGATTTTGTTTACCGGGTAAGCCCACTGAGACCGATGGTCCCTTTTTCAGGGGCGACCCGGAGTTAGTTACAGAAAGGACACTAAAAACAATAATTACATTAGTTACATTTGTAACACCATAGTACAATGACAACATTTATACAAGGGTAGCTGAAGGGTTCACATATAGACTCAATTTATAAACAGTATGTTTAGAGCTCACATATTATATACAGTATGTACATAAGTTCTGCCAGTAATCAGAGTCCACATTAGCATTTCATGTCAAGTCAAAGGGAGAGTTCAGAGCAGTGCAACGGCCAGGGAGACTGGTCAGGGGAGCTAGCGGTTACAGCCACATAGACTGAGATTGAGAAGATGTGGTTTGAGTCTATTTTGAACTGGGTGAGAGGTGAGTTAGTCAAGCCAGGTGGTAGGAGTTCCATAGGTAAGGGCAGCAAATTTGAATGGCGTTGCCATGGTTTGAGCGCATTCTAGGGATGATGAGAGGTGACTTGCAGTTGATCATGGAGGTTCTGGTATGTGTTCTGGGGAAAGAAGTCCTCTGAGATGGGGAGAGGGACTTAGGTAAGTAAACTTGAAAGCTAGGCAGGCAACAGGATAGGCTAGCTTATGACGGAGAGTGGGCCAGTTTAGCTCCTTTAGGGTCTCGCAATGATGTCTCCTAGGAGAGGAATTAGTGGCAAAATGGGCCACTCGGTTATAGAGTATGGAGAGTTTGTTATATTCCGTCTCACGGAGGAACTGCAGAAGTGGAGCCCCATATAGGATGGATGGAAGGAGATTGCAGCAGGCGATTGCACGACGTGCAATAGAGGATAAGGAGTTCCCCAGGCAGAAAAGGAGGCCAAGCTTTTGATGGGTGGACCTGGTTATTGAGTCGATATGGAATTGGTAGGTCATTTCTTGGTCTAGATGGACCCCAAGATATTTGAAACTAGACATGACCGCAACTCTTTTTCCTTGACTGGTACAGATCTGGAGGAACTGGCTTCTGTCAGAGCCCTGGCGTCTCGAGCCAAACAGTACGGCTTTAGTTTTTTCATCATTGAGCTTAAGGGAGTGCGGAGAACCAGGCCTCAAGGGTGGAGAGACTGTCCTGCAGTTTAGTTGAGATGACACTAGGTTGGGGGTCACTGTAATATATGACAGTGTCATCAGCATACAGAATGAGATTGCTGCAGGGGCTGTTTCCCTCAATATTATTGAGGAAGAGTGAGAAGAGCAGAGGGCCCAGGATTGAGCCCTGAGGTACCCCAGCAGAGACTGATCTAGGTCCAGACTGTGCAGCCTTCCAGCAGACCTTTTGTGAACGGTCCCTCAGGTAGCTTTCGAACTAGGAGTGTGAGTGGCGATCCAGTCCTAAGGTCTGGAGTTTGGAGAGGAGATTATGGTTAACCAAGTCAAAGGTAGGTCAATGAAGAGGGCGCCCATTGGGGAACCTTGGTCCATATAGGAGAGGATGTCCGTAGTGAGTCGGATAAGCACAGTGTCAGTGCCATGGCCCTTTCTAAAACCATGCTGAACATCAGCCATGAGAGAGTGCTGCTCAAGGTAGTCTTGTAGTTGGTTTGAGACTAGCCTTTCCTGAATTCTCCCCAGAGGACTGAGAAGGGAAATTGGTCTATAATTTCCCAATTTGTCTCGGGGTCTACTTTTGTGGACAGGAACAATGGTCACTACCTTCCACAGTTTTGGAACCTTTCCTTCCTGAAGTGACCTATTTATAAGTAAGGTGATAGGATGGGCGATAGCCGGGTCAGCAGCCCTCAGAAGGCGAGGTTCAAGCTGGTCATGCCCTAGCAAGGAAGAAGGGTTAATTTTACCTCTGCCTGTTTGACCAGCTTTAGGTGAAATTGGGGCCGAGGGTGAGCCCAAGCATCTCCAGAGTATAGGTTAGGCCCATGGGGAACCCGAGGGGGAGACCCACTCAGGATAGAGTAGGAGGCACAGAAGGCCTCAGCCACTATGGCTGGGTCATTTGTCAGGGAGTCCCCCACCATGATGGAGTCCGTTTGACTGGTTGAGGAGCCCTTGATAAGTAGATTTAGGTGGCCCCAGAATTTTTTTGGGTCCCGTAGGTGCCCAGTTTGTAGGTCATTTAAGTATTGAGATTTAGCTTTTTTCGAAGATTTTTTGCACTGATCTCTCAGCTCTCTGTACTTTTCCCAGTCTGTTGGGCTGCCAGAGGATTTGAAGGTACCCCAAGCTCTGTCCCGGAGGAGCATGGAGTGCTTGAGGCAAGGGCTCAGCCATTTATGACATTTTCCCTGTACCCTGAGCTTTTTGATTGGGGCGTGAGTGTTAGATGCAGACAAAAAGATCTGGGTGAAATACTCAAGAGCCTCGTCGACTGTGGGGAGAGAGGTGATAGGGGCCCAGTTGGAGTTCCACAGCTGGGAGCAGTAGTCTGCAGGTACAAATCTACTGTAGTTTCTCACTTCAATGATCTTTGCAGCAATTTTTGGGGGCTTGTTGGACCATATGCAGAAGGTGGGCGAGTGATCGCTCAAGGAGTCAGCCATAATCCCTGCTGACAGGATACAGCCCGGGCAGGAGACGAGGATCCAATCAATGAGAGAGTGGTTTCCAGTCTTAGGGTTGTGTCTTGTGGGGAGATCGATGACCTGGGTAAGAGGTGAGCCAAGTAATGGGTTTTTAATAGAGGAGGAGAATAGGGACGGCCAATGGAGATTGAAATCCCCAAGTAGTATGGTTTCCCCAAGGGGGTAGTCCTCAAGGTGGCTAGCTATGGATTCCAAAGAGGAGGCAGCAGATTGTGGGGGGATGTAGACACCTCCTATGGTAAGGGGTTTGGTGTTACCAAGAAGTACTTTGACGAGCAACATTTCAGCCAGAGGGTCACTAAGAGAGGGGCAGTCCAGCTCTGTAACTTGAAGGTCAGTGCTGACATAAATAATTACCCCACCTCCCCTTTTCCCAATCCTGTCTTTCCGAAAAGTAAGGTATCCCACTATGTCCACTTCATGGGGGAGGATCTGAGGTTTGAGCCAAGTTTCTGTCAAGGCTAGTATGTCAGGCTTATATAGAGCCACCCAAACCTCGATTTCATGGAATTTGTTCCTTAGGCTGCAGATGTTCATATGAGCGAGTTTGAGCCCTTTGGTATCAGCCCACTTGGGCATGAGGGGTTGTTTAGAGTAAGATTTGGGGAGATAGGACCAGGATTAGATTCTGTGTCACCCCCAAGGGCTAGGAGGGTCCTGCCCAGATTGTCAGGAGGTAGGTGAGGAGGGGGAAGAGTCAGTCGTCCATCACACCCCATGGGGAGAGATACCTCGGCACCACCATGTCCAGACAGGGGTTGGCTTAAGAAGGCCATATTAGATGGGGTCACTTTGAGTACAAAGCGGGAAGAGAAGAGTCCTTAGTAAGAAGGCACTAGTATAATCTAATGTCTGGCAAGGAAGCTCGGTACAGGGTTGGGAACTCGATGGCTATGCCAGAGGTTTTGCAGGGTTAGTAGGTTAAGTAATTATCAGCTACTGGGAAAAATAAAAAGGGGGGCCAAGTTATTCTTTAAAAGTTACAGTAAATGTCATAGCGCAGCAGGGGAAATATTGCCAGGGATTAGGGAAACAAATTGGCGGTTACTGTGAGAGTTTTGAGTGGAGAGGATTCTTTAGTTATTGAGGGAAACACAGGTAGCAGGAGGGCGTCTAGTGGGGAGACCGAGAAGTGAAGTAAGATGACTAAGATGAGAGTACAGTGCTGAGAGTTTACAATGGGAGTGGCTAGTTATCCCAGTGACGACAAAGGGGCCCCTAGTGGAGGAATTATATAAGCTGCAAATGGTAAAGTGAGCTGATAGGTATTTTTAGCTCACATGACCATCCCAGCAGCTATATAAGGGAACACCGACCAAGGGTCGGACCCAGTACCGGTGTCTGCACTGGTATATAGCCATGCCTAGACCCAATTTTAAGTACTGACCCCCCAGCTTGCTCCTCACCAGCCTAATTGTTCTCTCTCTTATCCCCCTGTCTTATCAACACTAGGCACATCCATCCCTTTATTCTTCCTTTCCCAACCTCGGATAGGAGCTCACTACCCCGGGTTGTGACATCCTACCATGCCCCGTACATTATAGCATTCAATCCCAGGGCTCACACATACTCCTTTTCTCCACCCACCTTCTCTACATCCCGTTTTACCATCTCCTGGCTGTGCACCGTGCCCTCCTAGCCTTTCTTCCCCTACCTCTCTCCCTTGCCCCCTACCTTCACCTCTACCTGGTGTATATTTTTATTTTTATTCTTCTGTTACTTCCTCCTGCAACCTTAGATAACCTGCTTTATCTTCCTGTAGACACTTCTATGTATGTAAATACCATGTAATCTGTACAATATCTGTATTATTCTATGTACATATGAACTTCTTTTTCTTCCTCTCTCTAAAGAGTATTATCTGTATTGCCTTGTAAATACCTGTGTTGACCTGTATATACAATTGTTCATGCTCCAGCCAGGTCCGTCTTGCAAATGAGCTTCTGCTCAATGATGAATGCCTGGTTAAATAAAGACTTGATTGATTGATTGCTTGATTGAAGGGTGGTGGTGGGGGTGGCGGGGCAGAGCCGTCTCCAGATACAGCCTCTCAGCAGCCAGGAGGGCTCATATGGCGAGGAGCAGAAAAAAGCGACAGATTGGTGCAGTAAGCTCCTGAAAGTGCCTCGCAGTAGCAGTTGCTTGCTTAGTTTGCACTCCTGGGCTGTTACCTGGTTCGAAGGTACCGTGTTTCCGGGGGAGGGCAGGAGCAGGGGCCCTCTCGACCTCGCAGGCGGTCCACCTGAAATGGAGAGAAAATGTCGTGAGCACTGGATTTTAAACAGTAAGAAAAGATGGGGGAGGGTGAGCTACAGCCTACTGAAAAAGGACATTTTATACAGTCATTGGCAAGGGACGCAAAGAGTACAAGGTCCCAACAACCAATTTAAAAAGCATATAAAAAGACATAGATCCTGACTTTTTTTACAGTTTAGCTGTGTAGGACGGGAGAGGCTCACACGCTTAGCGCTACTTACGAGTGCAGTCCCTGAGCTAAATTTTCATGAGATTACTTTTTTTTTAAGATTACTTTTTAAAGAGCACACTTAGCCTTTAAGGCAAGGATATATTTAAGGCACCCTATGTATCTCAAGTTCAAAGCAATTCAATGTTGGGGAAAACCGGGATTACAGAATACATTTAGAGAGCACACATAGCCTTTAAGTCAGGGAATACTGTTAAGGCACCCTAAAATAGTTCATGTTCAAGGACAGGATTCCAAGTTTCTAGAAATAAAAAACAGTCTCTACGTCTGCGCCGATTTAAAATGGCGCCTGGCCACCAGATACAGCCTCTCAGCAGCCAGGAGGGCTCATATGGCGAGGAGCAGAAAAAAGCAACAGATTGGTGCAGTAAGCTCCTGAAAGTGCCTCACAGTAGCAGTTGCTTGCTTAGTTTGCACTCCTGGGCTGTTACCTGTTCCGAAGGTACGGTGTTTCGGGGGCGGGGAGGGCAGGAACAGGGGCCCTCTCGACCTCGCTGGTGGTCCACCTGTTCCAAGGCACGTGCCTGGGGCGGGGAGGGCAGGAGCAGGGGCCCTCTCTAACCTTATGCGGGCGGTCCACCTGTTCAAGGTACGGTGTTTCGGGGCGGGAGGGCAAGAGCTGGGGCCCTTCGACCCGGCTGGCGGTCCACCTGTTCCAAGGGGTACGGTGTTTCGGGGTGGGGAGGCAGGAGCAGGGGGCCCTCTCGACCTTGTGGGCCGGTCCACCTGTTCGAGTACGGTGTTTGAAGGGGGAGGCAGGCAGGGGGCCCTCTCGACCTTGCGGGCGGTCCACCTGAAACTGGTTTGGTTCTGTCCAAACAGGCCTTGCCCACAGTCACCAATTTGTTAGCTGGCAGGATAGACCTGTTGGCAAAACACAACACAGAACCCCAGATATCACAGAGAAAAATTCATTCCAAAACATGCAGAAAAACTGCATATTCAAAGGCAAATTTAAGCGACACTGCTCAGTCGGGTTTGGTGCCATGCTACAATTAGGCAGCCAGCCATACATGTGTCAGTCAAACAAGAACGAAGCAGCACCAAATATGTTCGTGTAAAAAATATTACTTTTTACTATTCGCATACCATTTGACGTATCACAGAACATACAGCGGTGGATCAAACATTGACTAGACGCCAAGCGCTTCAACTCTTAACAAGTCTTCATCAGGGGGTGGTGCTAGTCTAGAAGCACATTACGTAAATAAAACATTTAATCAACACTCATATCAATTGAAATTTAAAGCACATGGAGACTAAATATTTCTTAAGGAAACCCATACCCATCCATAATAACACCTAACTAAATAACTATAATTACAAATAATCCAAATTTATCTAGTTATATCCTATAAACTAACAATCTTTAATCATAACATCAAATTTATAATTATAAATAAAGCAGCGGCATCAAAAATAATCATATTCATATTTACGATAAATTCATAAGGCTTTAAATTTCTGAGGCTGCTATATTTAACAGCGCCAAAGACACAAAGATGCTGCTGCTTTAAATATTAAGACAAAACAAAATAACAAGTTACCAAAACAAATCTACCCTAAAACATTTTTGCACAAAAATAAAGTTATGTCATCTGTATAGCTTGGAAAAATAACTGTGCCATCAGGCCTGCATAAGCAATACTAATACTATTAGGGACAGAGTTTGCTGGCACATAGCCCTGTCAGGATACTGCAATCATATGCACATGTACTGTATATTACATAAGCACATAGTACTACTACACTATAGCTTACCTTGCCAAACATATTATGAATAAATATATGTGTACCATATGCTGCACAAAGTATATAGTTGTGGGGTGGTCCAGTTCTACAAGGTGCTTATCTGTAACCTCGTTGGCATCCAGAAATGCAGTGCTCTTGTTACCCAAGCTCAGCATGCAGCAGTTTGTTTGAATTGGTATTTTTTTGCCACTCTGCAGAGTTTTGCAAGTTTTCTTCTACACTGGATCTCTTTTTTGGCAGGAATCAGTGTGTACTCTCTCTGTGTCTCTTTTGTCCATCTCTGTTACATAGATACATAGACAGTGTCGGCAGATATGGGCCTATGGCCCACCTAGTCTGCCCATTTGAGTTTGTAACTTCAGTTTATGTTTTTCTAGAACTCTGTTGCCCCTTACCCCTTACCCCTGACCTCCAGAATTCCTTTATGTCTATCCCATGCATTCTTAAATCCCATGATTGTTTCAGCCCCCACCACTTCCTCAGGCAGGGTGTTCCACTTGTCCACCACCCGTTCTGTGAAGACATTCTTCCTCACATTTCCTCTGAATCGTCCTCCCTCCAACTTCATCCCATGCCCTCTAGTCCTGGAACATATTTTTAGCTTAAAAATAGTGTATTCTTGCACCCTGTTCCTCCCTGTCAGATACTTGTATGTCTCTATCATGTCCCCTCTCTCCCTTCTCTCCTCCAGGGAGTACATATTCAATTCCTTCAACCTGTCCTCATAGGACTTGTGATGCAATCCATGTACCATCTTTGTTGCCCTCCTCTGAACCTTCTCTACCCTGTCTATGTCCTTACGTAGGTAAGGTCTCCAGAACTGTACACTGTACTCCAGGTGGGGCCTCACTAGTGTCTTGCATAGTGGAATCATGACCTCCCTTTTCCTGCTGGTGATGCCCCTGCCTATGCATCCCAGCATCCTATTTGCGTTACCTGCTGCCTTGTCACACTGTTTTCCTACCTTGAGGTCATTAGAGATGATAACCCCAAGATCCCTTTCCTGCTTGGTGCATGCTATATCCTCACACCCCCAACTGATATATTGTGCCAGGGTTTTGTGCCCCATATAGATTATCTTGCACTTCTTTGCATTGAATTTCAACTGCCAAACCCTGACCATTCTTCTCAGTTTCTGCAGGTCCCTTCTCATTTTGTCTACACCTCTGATGTGTCTACTCTGTTACAGAGCTTTGTGTCATCAGCGAACAGTGAAATTCTGCCTTCTAGGTCCTCGCAATGTCACTGATGAAGATGTTGAATAGGACTGGTCCCAGCACTGATCCCTGTGGTACCCCACTGGTCACTCTTTCCTCTGTGGAGTGACAGCCATTTACCACCACCCTCTGTGTCCTGCCGCCCAGCCAGTTACCCACCACACTACTGTCCTGCCCACACCCATATTCCCTAGTTTGTGTAATAATCTTCTATGTGGCACAGTGTCAAAGGCCTTGCTGGAGTCCAGATAGGCCATGTCCACTGCCCTCCCCTGATCCACCTCCCTAGTCACCCAGTCAAAAAATTCAACGAGGTTGGTCTGACATGACCTCCCCCTGGTGAAACCATGCTGCCTTGAGTCCTGTAGTCCATTGACAACCAGATGTTCCACCAATCTCTCCTTCAGTAGTGCTTCCATGATCTTCCCCACTACCGTTGTTCTCTCTCTCCCCCCCCCCACCACTCACTTGTTGATTTGATCAGCAAATCAATAAAAAATAGAGAGGTCAAAACAATTAAGCATCCACAAACATTACAGACACCAATAATAATTACTTATGAAAGTGTGAGTGCCATTCCAAAGCCCTGAGTAATTGGTGCTTTATTGTTGCATTTCATTCTGAAAATGAGATGTTTGAGAATCTAAGGAAAGATGCACAGAATAAAGAGAAGGGGAGCTCCCCTGGAGAGTGATTTCACACATCAGGCATGAAGGCAGAAAGGCAAATGACTGAATGGCTGCCTGACCTTCCATCTCCCATGGCACTGTTATTACAGCAGTAGCAGTGCCTACTCAGGTACCAGCACTGAATATTGTTGGCACCTAGGTTTGGGGATACTGCAGCTCTTGCAGTTTCGTACAAGTGCGAATCAACCCATATCACTAAGTGCTGACAGTAGGGCAATACTTTATATAATAGTTGTAGTGAAATGGGGGATTATTAAAACTGGGTTAGAAGAGGCCAAAAACTTGTGTTCTAAGATCCAAAGCAAGAAGGCCAGATCAAGAAGGCCGAGCTGGTTAAGCAGGGTGGTTTTAGTGAATGTTAAGAAAAAGAGGGCAACCTTCAGGAAATACATGAAATCGAAAAAAGCAGAAGACAGGGAGGAGTACATGAAAAACTCAAGAGAGGTGAGCAGAATGGTCAGGGCAGCCAAGGGAGCTTAGACTGGCACAAGGGATAGGTGAGGGCGAGAAAGATTTCTTCAGATACGTAAGTGAGAAAAGCTGTAAGGATCAAATAGTTAGGATTAAGGTGGCCAATGGATGGGCTGAGAATGGGGTGAAGCAAGCAGAAGCACTCAGTGACTACTTCTGCTCTGTATTTACCAGGGGAAAGCAGTGGCCAATGCCACAGGGGAAGGGAACAGTGGGTATGGGGGAGCTAAATCTACAGAGATGGAAATACCAGAGAGCAGAGTGCTAGAGGGTCTTAGAGCACTGAGGGTGGATAAAGCACCAGGTCTGGACGGTATACACCCCAGGGCGCTGAGGGAGATGGTAGAGGTCCTAGCAGGACCACTGGCAGACTTGTTCACAACCTCCCTGAGGACTGGATGCATGCCCCAGGACTGGAGGATGGCACATATGGTGTCCATCCATAAAGGTGGGCCCAAGGATGAGCCTGGGAATTATAGGCTGGTCAGCCTCACCTCCATTGTGGGAAAGCACATGGAGACTATCCTCAAAGGGAGAGGCTTGTAACCTTTCTGGAAGAGAATGGTCTCCAGGACAGCAGGCAGCATGGATCTGTTGCCAGTAGATCCTGCCAGACAAACTTGGTAGATTTCTATGACTGAGTAACAAGGGCTATTGACATGGGCCTTGCAGTGGATGTCCTGTACATAGACTTCAGCAAGGCCTTTGATTCAGTGCCACATGGGAATCTGGTTAGCAAATTGGGTCATCTGGGGGTGGGGAAAGAATGGTGGAGTGGGTCAAAAACTGGCTGTGGGATAGGCAGCAGAGTGTTGTTGTATGGGGGGAACTCTCATCCCCAAGGGCTGTAACAAGTGGGGTTCCACAGGGATCAGTGCTGGGTCCAGTGCTGTTCGGCATCTTCATTGCTGACATTGCAGATGGAGTAGTAACAAGATCAGCCTGTTTGCAGATGACACAAAGATCAGAGCAGTGGTGGATAGCACAGAGGTGTGGCTAGGACTGCAGGATTACTTGTATAAACTAGAACGCTGGTTGGATACATGGCAGCTGGGTTTCAATGCAAAGAAGTGCAAGGTTTTGCACATGGGAACCAGAAACCACAAGTTCTGCTACAGACTGGCGGGGGATACAGTAATCCAATGCAGAGGAGGAGAAGGATCTAGGGGTGATAATCACAGGGCAAATAAACCACTCAGCATAGTGCAGGATGGCAGCAGCTAAGGCCAACAGGGTACTAGGGTGTATTGCCAAGTGCATCACCTCACGGATGAGGAAGGTCATCCTGCCACTGTACAGGTCACTGGTCAGATCAAACCTAGAGTACTGCATGCAGTTCTGGCAGCTCTACTTAAAGAAAGATGTCAGGTTACTGGAGGAGGTCCAGTGCAGAGCCACCAGGATGATCACTTGAATGGAGGACAAACCCTCCGAGGACAGACTGAGCGAGCTCAACATGTACTCCCTGGAGGAGAGGAGATGAGGGATATAGGGGATATGATCAAAACCTTCAAATATATGAGGGGCATAAACAAAGTTAGCACAGAGGGGATTTTTAGATTAAAGGGAGGGAGAAACACTAGGGGGGCATAGTCTGAAATTGGGGGCACAGTTTTTTGAGGGAAATGAGAAGACAGTACTTCACAGAAAGGGTGGTGGATGGGTAGAAGGCACTCCCAGAGGAGTTGGTGACGTTAAAGTTGGTGGCCAGTTTTAAGAAGAGGTAGGACCGGGTCAAGGGGAAGGTCAGAGGAAGGGTCATTACTGGATAGGGGTGGGCAACTGCAGAGTAACACACTGCTAGCTGCACAATTGAGCAGACTCGATAGACCTTGAGGCCTGTATCTGCTGGCATTTTTCGTATGTTCATATGGTTAAAGAATGTTTTCTTTGAGGTCCAGTGACCTTTTTTTCAGATCTCTTGTAATTAAAAAAGAAACTGGATTAACAGTATTGTAGATAAATTGCTTTTTCCATTTGGGGTAAAACGTTACAGGAATATATTTTTCTTCTTGATGGATACTATAAAACTCAGTGCGCTCTCTGTGTCTGTCTCTCTCTCTGTCTCTGTTTCTTCCCCTTGCACTTTTTCCTTTTGTTGGTTCGATCAGTCAATCAATAGAGAAAAGAGAGGTCAAAGCACCAACAGATATTACACATATAACTATGCAGACTTGTTCGGGTTTTACAAACTAGCACAGTTATCAACCTACAGGCTGAAATGCAGATAAATTAAAAACTAAAACACAAAAAAACAGTGCACCAACCCATCATAAAGCTCCATATGAACTCTGTATCATATCTGAAATTTCACCAGCATACTAAGCCACAAAATATGCACTACTTGCATTTCAGTTGTTGTTCATGGTGGCATGTATTCCACAAACAGATGTAATACAGTACAAAAGCTGGCTTTAGACGCACAACAGGAATGCCACAATATTGGGTGACCTAAGGGGCTTGATCAGAGGTTTTTAAAAGTGCAAAAGGTAATATTTATTTTTATTTAACCAGGAGTAGCACACTAAGCTGAAAGCTTTTTTACAGGAGCGACCTGGGAGCACAGGGAAGTTAAGTGACTTGCTCAGGGTCACACAGTATACAAGTGGAAGCTGTGGGATTCACACCCAGGTCTGGTCTGCTGGATGTCACCAGATTTGCAGCTCACGGCGTTAAACCACTGTGCTATACTGCCTCCCTAATATAACAGCTCCTAAGGGAAGTGAGTCATTTCATTTATTTATTTAAAAGTTTTACCAGGAAAGACATACTGAGCAGACTACCGCTCGATTCCAGATGCGTCCTGGGGGTAGAGGGAACTGGATAGTACATACAAGTAAACATACAGAAATTATAGAACAGCAAAATTTACATAGGTTACATACAATGGCCCAGATATTCAAACTGCGCCCAAAAAGTGCGCAACAGCAGGAGCAAGCGCAAGTCCATTGTGCCCATGCGCAAGAGGTGCAATATTCAAAAACTGCATAGGCCGAGATGTGCCTACAGCCGACGACTGAATATCGCACCACCTGCACCTTAGTGCAACTAGGGAGATGAAGCTGAGCATATCTGATGCGCCATAGCGCAACAAGGGATGTTCAGCTGAGCAGTCCAGATGTGCCATAGCACAACCACGGATGCCCCCTAGCAGCAAGGCAGCAATGCAACAGCACAACCAGGGATGCAGGGGCCCAATACCCATGCCACAGGTGGGCAGAGGAACACAAAGCAGAACAGACATCGTCCCCCACACCCATGCACTGCACAACTGGGGAGGCTGGAATAACCACTGGCCCATGGAGACCAGCAACCAACCCACAGCTGGGCGCAGGTGCCCCATCACACCCCTCAAGCTGTGACCGGCACACAAGGGCCGACCACCCCATGCCACCACCCTACCAATGCAGAGCACACCCTGCACCGTGATCCCCAGACACCCTGCCCAGGAGCAGCATCCACCAGTGCAGGATACCCCATGCATGCCACCACCCCACTGTGACAATGCAACCCTGTGCACCACAGAACCATGCAAGGCAGCCCACCACGAGCACCCATCAGTGGGTAGCAGCACAGCGATGTAACGACTGCATACACAGTGCCACCACGCACATCCCCAGGTACAGCTGAGGGCCGACCATGCATCGGCACCACGGTACCCCACACGTGACAGGGTATGCCCGGACCCACCACCAGTGGTACAGCACCTGCACACCTCCCAAGGACACACTCACCCTAGCACTGGCCACAACAGCCAGCGCAGACCTACAGTGGTGCATGGAAGCATGCACCACACAGGATGCAACACAGTGCATGGACAAACACCCACCCATACCCAAAGGCACACAACACAGGGACACAGTAGCAGGCAGCCAAGCCCCAGCGTGGTGGCCATGGAAACTGTGTACACACGGCCAGCAGTCCTCCATGGCACAGGAGTGCCAGCCACCCTGCGCAGGCACTGTGGAGCTGTACGCCACCAGCATTTGCCCGGAGCACAAGTGACAGACAGTGGTGCACATCCCCTGCAGCACACACAAGCCAAAGCATGGAGGTGGGACAACAACAGCGGAGGCCACAGTGTTACCCAAGGCAGACATGCACCACACCAGTGACAGGAGGCAACCTGACATTGTGACGGGTACAGTGGCTGTCCTGCATGGACAGCCACCACTGACATGCCAGTGGACCGTGCAGATCACAGACATGCAAGGGTGTCGGCTGCACAGGCCATGGACGGGCTGACAGGTACGCCATGGACACAGAGCATGCACCATGGACCACTGCACACAGCCATCCAATGCACAGGGCACAACACACACACCACAGACAGTGACTGATAGCTACTCCCACACCATAGTCACTTCCCCACAGACACACACACACACATGACTGCACCACCCTTGACGCCATGCACACCACTGCAGCTGAGCACCTATAGCCCGCTGCAAAACAGAGACTCACTACATTAGGTTATCAAAGCAAATGTATTGTAAAAACACACAAAACTATTTACAGATATACTGTATACAAAAGGTTGGGGGGGCCACAAACAAGGTGGGGGAGTGGGTAAGGCAGAGGGTGAACAAATGGTAGAGAGGAAGGAGGTGTGAGGGTGTGTCCAGGGGGGTAGGGAAAATCAGGGGCATTAGGATGCTTACCGGGAGCCCCGCTCCCCACTCTGGCTGCTCCTTCCGCCATCGGACTCCCACACAGTCAATCCTCTCCAATATTTCCTGGGAGGCCCTGCCCACATGCAGTATCTCCTGCAGCGTCCGTCTGATGGCTTGCAACTGCCGTTCACCTAGGACAAGGGAGCAGAGTCAATAGGTGTGAATGCACAGCCCCATGCAGCCCACCCACTGTGCATGGCATACGGCCATGGGACATGCCCCTGTGATGGTGTGTGACCACCCACGGTGATGCGTCCCAAGACCTGCCACCCAGGCGCATTACCAGCCATGCGGACCGCTGCACACACCCACCGCCAAGTCCAGCACAGCACCACTGTGGCTGTTCAGTGACATGGCTATGTGGTGCGAAGGCAGTGGAACAGCCAGGTACCCGGTGCATGCATGGACCACCACTGACGCACTCCCAGACATGCAGTGCCACTGGACAGTGCTGACTGTAACAAGTTGCGTGCATAGCAGTGGTGTCAATACGTGGTGGCCATGCCCCGCTGCCCGCCCTGTTACACAGCATGCAATAGTAATCATGGATGTAAGGCACTCGCCATCATCAGGCTGGTCCCTCTGCCTCTGTGGACCTTCACCCCTCCTGGACTGACAGTCCTCCTGCTGGCGCCTCCTCTCCCTCACCAGCCGTCACTCGTCTGGGCCTAAGGTGCAAACATGGAGAGAGGAACATCAGTACAATCCTGTAGCAAAGTCCCCCTACCCCTATGTGTGTGCTATCCCACACAGCCAGACCCACCAACCCCACACCCTGATAACACCACCACGGCCAACACTGGACAGTCGCCCCCCATGTTCCGGACACATGCAACTGTGATACCCATATGGAAGATAAAAGTGTATCAATGTTGCACCTACCTGGCCGTGGCACCGTGCCCCTCCTGGCACATGCCCGCAGGCGGGCAAGCAGGTCCGGGTCCCTCCACCTCAGGTCTCCATATCTGTGGCGGCACTGCTCCACCATCCGCCCCATACCAGTGGCCTTCTCCAGGGCATTGGCCACCTCCTGCCACACCTGACTCCTGGACCTGTCAAGGGGTGCCTCACCAAATAGTGGGCCAACAAGTGACTCCACAATGGCAACCAAGTTTGCCATCTCTACCTGGCTCCACTGTGCTGCTGTCCTCCACGCCATCTCTATTGCTCGGTAAAGTCAAAATGGCACTCTGCAGCGCGGTTCCGCCACGTGCAGATGCTGCGCGGTACAGCGCTGCCATTCCCTATCGCGCTGTCACCGAACAGCATGATAGTGGTGCACCCATGCCTGACGCATGGTGCCTAGGGGGCAAAGGTTGGGCACAGGGTCAAGGGTCTCTGGCGCATGGACAGCCACAGCATGATTGGGTGCCTGTGTGCCACCTCCTGTAGCGGCCTACCACGCTGTTGCCCCAGTGCACCTACGATGCCCCAGTGCCACAGCGCCATATAGATGAACAGCACTGTAGCGCCACTGGCACAATGGTGGTCATGCCCTGCATTGCCTCCCATGCACAGCACATCGGCAGCGCGGCAGGCGCCTGCGTTATCAACCCGGGCATGCACAGTTAGGTGTGTACTGCGCATGTCACAAAACTACGCCCTTGGCTCAGCACGTTCAACAAAATTACGCCAAGTGCAAAAGCGCGATATTCAGCTGTCATATGCGAATCAGCTAATCAGCCATTCAGTGGCGCAGTCACTGCATTTGCATCCACTTAAAGATACGCCTCGCCTCATTTGCATGGGTGCGACATTGGGCTGCACTGGCCATAGTTGGTTACTGCAGTCTATTGGTGAGTTGCATGCTGTTTGGGAGTGTGGACTGTGGATTTTGGGACATGCATGGGACTGCACAGTCACAGGTAACACCCGTCATTCTCACAGGCTGAATCATGACCGAGCGAGTTGTGGAGGAAGAGGAACAGAGTTGTGGGAGGAGGAGGAGGCCAAATTTCACGAAGGCCGAGACGGATGCCCTGTTCGAGGCCTACCTAGATCAGGAGCCGCTTCTCAGTGGACGCCAGGGAACACTGCAGGCCCGTGCTGCTGCATGGGAGGAGGTGGCGCGTGCTGTAAACCTCATGGCAGCCACCAGCGCTCTGTGCAGGAGTGCAAGAAGAAGATGGGCACAGACAGGAGGAGGATTAAGGAGAAGGTGGCTGCCATCAAGGCAGTACAATCTGCGACAGGTGGGGGACAGCCGTAGTTGCTACGCCTGACCCCACAGGAGGAGAGGGTTGCTGGCAGCATGCAGCGTTGCACCATTGAGGGTGTTCCGGGTGGTGGATTCCAGACAGGTGGTAGCCCGTCACTGCATGGTAGGTCATGGTCTGTCTGTTGGGGGGGGACAGGGTAGGTCACATGCAGTAACGCGACTTTGTTTTCCCTTACAGCTCCTGAGTGTCTGCATGGGTCAGCAGTGGTGGGCCCCTCCACTGAGGCCAGTCAGATGGAGATGGAGGAGGGCAAATTCACCTCCACAGGAATACGTGGCTCAGTGCGACAGTGGGCCCACCTGGATGTCCAGACTGATGTTGTTGGAGCAGGTGTGGAGGAGGCCCTGCCCGTGTCCCAGCGTCCAGCGTCCACGGATGCCAGCATGCTGGGTCTCAGGCTGGTGCCAGGTCCGTCACTGATGATGATATCGCCCTAACGTCGTGGGCGGTGACGCGTGTGTGCTGGGATGGCCACACAACGCAGGTAACTATCGCTGACCATGGCTGTGGGTGGTGCCGCCCGTGGAGGCCTGCGTGTCATCACAGTCCCAGCCTGTGTCTGTCAGCACTGGTGGGGCAGCACTGGTGCGTGTACAGGACAGTGGACTGCTGCGGCCACTGTGGTGGCACCAGTGGAGCCCTGGGGAGTGGCAGCAGCCGGAGGGGCAGCATCAGCAGTCGGCCAATGGGCTTGGGGTACAGTGTCAGGGGTGGCGTCAGTGCACCACCTGTGGACATGCCCAGGCCTAGCCCTGGTGTGCAGTGCCCACCCTCAAGGGGTGCTGAGCATCAGGGCAGCGCGCACACCCTGAGGGACAGCATGCCAATCAGGCAGATGACCTCTTGGATGAGCACACATGCATACTGCAAGCATCAGTCAATCAGCAGATGCGGCTTGTGATGGCGGTGGATGCACTGAGTGCGGCTGTGGAGTGGGCAGAGGAGTGTCGCAGCAGAGAAACCTCTCTGCTCCTGGCAGGGATAGACCAGATGCAGGAGGATGTGACTGCTGCCATTGACAGGCTAACACATACAATCACAGCTGCCATGGCCACAGGGGACGCACAGTTATTTGCCCATGCGGCGCAGACACCGTGCAGTGCAATGTCCACCCCCCCATTCCCGGTATGGTGACACCATCCCCATCTACACGAGTTCAGCTGTGGGCATCCGAGCGCCTGGCGCGGGCATGTTCGGTGTGCTGCAGACCCCTGCGAGCACAGTACGGCGTTCACGCGGTGGAACCCCTGGGGACCATCGGTGCCACCCCATGAGGCCAGTGGTCAGCCTGTCAGTGCTGGTGGGTCTTGGCGGGCTGCCCAGCCATCCGTGGTGGCGGGCACTGTGTCATGTGACTGACCTGTCTCCCAACATGGCTACTGTCTGATGCTGCCCTGTGTGCATTGTGTCATTCAGCGGGCAATACGGGTGGGTACCCGGCCCTGCCGCAGCACACTGTCCATCTGCCACCTCCCGGCTGCTGTCCGCAGTCTGCGTGTGCATGATGATGCCAGGATTGCACTGCACGCCAGTGTGCAATGGTGCCCAGCATCTGACACATGCACAATGACAGGCAGTGGGCGTGGTGGTCTGTGGACATGTGTGTGTGGCTAGGGTGGTGTTCTGGGTCGGTGTGCCTCCTATCCTTTGTGCATGTCTGGTGAGCTTGTGTGTGTGTGTGTGTGTGTGTGTGTCTGTCTGTCTGTCCGTGTGCCATGTTAGACCTCACCCATCCCTGGTGGTGTGTGTGGTTCCATGCCCAGCCATTTCCCTTGATGGCATGCACCCCAGGTGTGTATCTATGCATGTTTGTGGGTTGTGCCTTTGCCACTGGTGGTTGCACATGGCTCCATGACTTACCTGGGTTGGCTGAAGTGCTCCTCCGTGATGGTGTCCCGGTGCAGCTGTGCCAGCCGGAGCAGTCGGGGGTCCCGTCGCCCAAGGGGGGCGCTGCCCATCACCATTGTCACCGGCATCCTTATCGTCCCCATCGCTGTCCCCCTCTTCAACCTGTACGGCTATCCCACATTCATTGGCCATGTTGTGCAGGATGCAACAGGCCAGGAATAGCCCACAGGCCTTTGAGGGGCTGTACTGTAGGGCACCGCCGGAGGTGTCCAGGCAACGGAAACGTGCCTTCAGCATCCCGAACACCCGCTGGATGACATCACATGTGGTGGCATGTGCCTCATTGTAGTGTTGCTGCGATGGGGTCACGGGCCGCTGGTATGGTGTGAGCAGCCAGGGACGGAGTGAGTATCCACTGTCACCTGTGTGTAGAGGGTGGAGGTTAGTTTGGTGATCAGCATCGCCCTGCCCCAGGCCATGTAGGCCACTACCCAAGTCACCACTGACCAAGCCCTTCCCAAGCCCTATGTTTGTCTGTGTGGTTTGCATACTCACCCACTAGGTGGCCAGTGGGGATGTCCCCACTCTCGAATCTGTGGCACAGTGCCGACTGGTGCCAGATGAAGGCATTGTGTGCTCCCCCAAAGTGCGTGGCACAGACATTGATTATCGCCCCCTGGCATCACACACCACCTGGCAGTTGATGCTAGCATAGCCCTTGCTGATTCATGTATGCGGCCTGGGGCCAGGTGGTGTCGCGGATGGCCACATGGGCGCAGTCTATTGCCCCTAGCATGCCAGGCATACGTGCTACCTTGTGGAACTCCTGTATGTTTGCTGTGTGCTCTGCTGGTGTGCTGGGGAAATGGATGTACTCCGCAGCATGTGGCAGCAGTGCGCTGAGGAATTGGGTGAAGTGGCGTGACGCGGCTGACTGGGTTATGCCTGTGGTGTCCCCTGTTGGTCTCTGGAAGGTACCCATGGTGAGCAATCACATGCAAGCTGTCACTTTAGTCTCCACTGACAGAGCATGGCTCCGTCGTGTGGGTGCCTGCATCACATCACTGCACAGCTCACAGAGCCACCTCAGAATTGCCCGATTCAGGTGGTACCGGCCCATGATCTCAATATCACATACAGCTCGAAGCTGGTGCAGGCTCGGTACTGCCTGCTGGGGGCATGCCGCCGATGAGCCCTTCCATGGCTGTGCCCCCCTGCTGCCCACCTTCTCACCCCCCTCATTACTGCCTCCATCTGGATGGTGGCACTGGCCATGTCCCTGGCTTGTGTTCACCCCCCCTGGCAGCTGTTTCTGTGCTCCCCCCACTGTCCTGGCTGCTACTTCCCCTGCACCGGAACACCTGACTGTGCTGGCCTCAGTGCTGTGTGGCACTTCCCCTTCTGCACTGTGGCTCCACCTTCCCTGAGCCTGTGGGTTCCAGGTACCCTTTCACTGTCCTGCCCTGTGTGTGTATGTGTGTTGCCTGTGTGGCTGGCTATAGTTCAGCAACTTGTGGCTTCCCTGTAGCATTCTTGCACCTCTCCCTTGTTCCTTTTTATTTTGGCTCATTTCCGCTGTGGCGCAACTCCGCTTGCTCCCCTATTGCGCATGGCACATGTTGTTGATATCGCACTGCACCATTTATGCATGGTTCCTCCTACTTCAGTTACGCATACATTCATTATCATTGCGCTGTTGCTCAGCGTGATTTGGGGGTCGCAACTGCTTCCCACTGAATATCGCAGAATGGTGCATTTTCGGACTTGCGCTTGAGCAACCCTATTGCGCATGGCACAACCCTTTTGAATATCTGGGCCAATATGTACAAGGTTTTATAATTACAGTGATAAATAATCTAGAAATAGTAATCATTAAAATAGTTGTGACCCTAATGCTTTGGTGTTGAATTTGAAAAGATCCCTTGATAGATTAATGTAAAAATGCTATTATATGATACATGTTGAATGATGGATGCTACTTGTTAGATGAACTTTTTCCTTGCACAGAATTAAATGTACTTTCTAGAACTCTCCCCTCCAGTATTTGCATTATGCACTTTGTATCAATATTGCTTTCTGAAATTTAATAGATGGAGTTTAGGATTAAATGCACTTCTTAGATTGCTGTGTGCTCTAACTGTGATACATTTTATTATAGCAAGGCAATTTGGTTAATGTGCATTGTATGCTTTTTTGTAGTTTATGCATTGCCGTAAGAAGTCTGATTATGATTAGGGCTTGATACATCAGTGCTATGATATTGCATGGGATCCCCAGAAGAACTAACGTGAACAGCAGAAAATAAATTGACGATTTGCTTCAAGACAAACAAGAAATTGAAATTATATGAAGGACATAATTCTGGGTTAAAACAAATATATACATCTGCTATGCCAAAATAGCATTTTGATACTATTTTACTTTACAAAGTGGATTACTTTTGGTTGCTATAGTATGGTTTTTAAATTGAATTAATGGAATTTACTCTGCCTGTGCTCTTGTGGGGTTTTCATATTGACACTACTATAAATAAGAGTTTGTACACCTATACACACACTTCTGAAGAAGCCACTTTAGTTGCCAAGTATTTTGTCATAACTGCTGCTGTTAATAGAATTACTTTTTATTCTACTGTTGTGTGTTTTAAGCCAGCTTTGTATACTGTATTATATTTGTTTGTAGAATGGGTTCCACTATGAGCAACAATAAAAATGTAAGTAGTGCATTTTATGTGGCTTAGTGTGCTGGTGAAATTTCAGATATGACACAGAGTGAACAAGGAGCTTTATGATAGGTGATGATGGCAAGGATCACAGCACCAGTTTTCCTTGTATTGACAGTCCGTTCAGGGTTATGGCTCATATGCGTCCTAGGTTTGGAAGCACCCTTACCACTTACCTTGCTATCAGGTATACATAGTAAATATTGAACAATAAGATTGTTAGTGCCCCCACATCACCCCATCCAACCACTACCATCAATTATCTCATGATGGAATATATAAGGCAGGTATATTGCCATGCAGGATTGTGAAACCCTCCACACAACATCTTGACTATACCCTGTGCACACCGTTGAAATAAAAAAATGTGCACATTGCGCTTCACAACTGGGATCACTATCCCTTTCCTAAGGGATCTTATGTAATGTGTCTGGATAGCTCACCTGAGATCCCCTTCCATTCCACCCAAGGCTCCTGTGGGGATATCATGTGGCTGGCAGTCTGGTATTCCACCAGCGATATGGTAACTACTGCACTACGAGATTAGATCCCTCTCTCACCATCAATTGCTGTATCTGATTCACCCTGTTGTGACACATATGACTGACATTGCTCTGCAGAAATTGATGCACCCCCTTCCCCTGCCCCATGACTACATCACTCTGTATTTGTGCACAGTGCGCCATGTTGGGATACACATTGCACGCATTGCACTGTAGGATTGAGAACTTCATCCACTCCAACTCCAATCCCTTCATGTACCTGGTGTGCCACTGCAGGTTACATTTTACACATTGCAGTATAGGATGCAGAGTGCTGGGAGCGCCTCCTTCCAACCTCCTATTTATGCCTGGTGCACGCTGATGGGATGTGACACATATTTTTTTTTTATTTGCAGAAGGATTGAGAGTTGCTGGCACAGTGGGATCCAAGTCACAGAAAGATATATGAAGGTAGAACCAGAGGCAAGAAAAAAAACTTTCTGAATACCACTCTAAAACTGTCTGAAGTACTAAAACAATGTTTTATTTTGAAAAGATTTGGCTCAATCATCGTTGATCAGAATGGTTATTAACATGCAACCTGTAGCCAAAAAATGTTACTCAACAGAGGTCAGATTTTACTGCAAAAATTAATACCATGGAACCATTTTTAATATACAGTATACAGATGGCTGTTTTGAAACACAGAAAGCACATATAAACATGGACTTCCATAGAAGAATCTCCAAAAAGGTAATTTTTGTTGAAACTATATTTTAAATATGATTGAGTGCATTTCATGGAGTATCTATGTATCACATAAGTACAGTTAGACTTCTTATACGGAAAAGATAAATTAATGCTGACACACACAAAAAGTAATTAAAAGCGGTAGTAGTGTTGTTATAGGGTGTATACGTTTACACCAAAGAGACTGATTAGAAAAACAAATTGCGCTTTCATTGGAGGCCAAAATATTTGTTAAAGGTCACCTCACAAATGGGATAATATTAAACAGTGGGAGTGTGCAGAATATAACAGAATTTGCAGATTAGTGCCCTCCACCATGACTGAGATACAGATAGATATATTCAGTGGAGACACACTATCAGAGACATAATTAAGAATGCATCCATTACTTTTATATATTTTAGATCCAGGAAGTATATACATGCATAGTATATTGTTTTCCATAAACAACATGCATTTGTTTCTGTTTCTTTGATAACCACGGATGGGCTAATACTTGGTTTGTCATTCTGTTTTATTATGGAAATGTTGTTCACCAAACTCCTTATTGGATAGGATCCTATTTGTGAGATGAACTTTAAAGTTGGTCTTCTGACTTTCAGAGCCCTACACAGACTTGGCCTGGACTACCTGAAAGAGCTCCTGGTTCCCTATTGCCCTGGGCGATCGCTCTGCTCAGCTGACGAGGGGTTGCTAGAGATCCCGAGGGTGTGTTTGAAATCTTCTGGGGCCCGTACATTTATGCATGCGGCCCCTACCCTCTGAAATTCTCTACCCCATCAGTTACGGGAGTGCGTGCCTGTGGAGGGATTTAAAAATGCCCTGAAAACATATTTATGGATTAAAGCATTCGGTGATTGATTTTATTTGTCCAGAATGTGTCAGCTGTGTTATTTATTTTATGAGTTGAACTGTTTGATGTGTTTTTAAAAATATTTTTGTAAGGCGCCTTGGTTGTTGAAAGGCACCATAGAAATTAAGCATTATTATTATTAATAAATACTGTGCCCTTCGGTGAATGTGCGACTTATTTTTCAAATCAGTCTCCCAGGTATAAATTTATGCACCCTATAACAGCACTGCTAATCCCCTTTTTTCTCATCAGCTTTTTTCTAGCAGATTTGCATTTTCTTTTACACAAAATAAGTCTAAGTCCACCTAAGCAATCCACTCCAAGACATGCACACAAACGAATGCAAATTATGGTTGCAACAAAAATTGCCTTTTTTGGAGACTTTTGTATGAAGGTTCCTGTTTATATGTGTTTTGCGTGTTTAATAAAGGGCCATCTGTATATATCATGATGGTTCCACAGTATGATCTTTGTGGCAATTTTTAATCTCCATTCAGTGCAAATTTCTGGCTAGAGGCTACGTTTCAGTAACCCTTCCAATCTCCAAAGACTGAACAAAACCTGTTTGGAAATCAACCATTGCTTTGCTATTCATAATTCAAGTGGTATTCATGACATTTTTTGCATGGGATACAAACAAGCAAAGGAGTAACATGCGTACTAAGTACCTCCTCCTGTGTCTTTAAAAGAAGTCAGCTAACTCACATGAAAGTAGCCCACGGACATAGGTTTTTGCAGTTTGCCTACAGGAATAATGCTGTCAGCCAGCAGAGTCCAGCAGACCAAGGAAGTCCTTGACCCAACTCTGGGAAGATGGTTGTGATCTTTCTCAGCAATTGTAAGTCAAGTCAAGTCAAACTCTATTTATACAGCACCTAATCCCTGGAGCTCTAGGCACTTTACAAAGAGGTAATAACGGGAATGTAAAATTAAACAGTTAAAATGAGAATTGCAGGTGAGAAAGAGGCTGCAGCCTGAGACCCTTGGCCCCTCTCATTCCCGGAATCAGACCGATTTATTTATTTGTTTTTGGTTACCGGGTAGGTGTATTAGACATAAAAAATTCCTATTTTCAGACACGACCCAGGAGAGTACAACTAAAATACAGTCCATACAGAGTAAGCAGAGTACAATAAATACACAACAATATTCATAGTCAGTAGGAATAACAGTAAATAGAAAAATCAGAGGGTAGGGTCATACAATAGTAAGGAACAATATCAATAGTAACATTAAAAATCCAGGTAAGAAGAAACTAATAGGCAATGCTTGCTAGAAACCAAGGGACAGGCAGTTATGTAGTTAGTTTAGTTTAGTTAGTTTTTGTTGACTGGGTAAGTGCACTAGACAAATTCTGACTATTTTCAGGCATGACCCGGGGGAGGGGGATACAGATGAATGCCAACTGACTTTGAACCAGATTAAGCTGTTAGTGGTATTTTTCTAGTGCCAGGGCACAAGGGAAATTCCCCTACTCACCACTGGGGGAATTGCTGGCCTTCTCCCAAGATGGCCACTTTGGTGAGAGCTGGAGAGGATGGTGGAACTGCTGAGACAGGGGGCATAGCCTCACCCTCTGTCTCACCGCTGCAAGAGGCTGTTCTGGTGAATACCATGGTTAATACTGAAGATGCTATGGAAGTTGGTACTCTAGATCAACAGATGGCTAAAAATACTGGAATTGCTTTTTCTGATACTTATCAGGCTGTGTTTCCTAAAGGTTCTGACTGTGACATTTCGGAGAAGGATTCAGACTCCTGGTCTGACATGGAGGAGATTCTGCATGGTTCTAGTACTGAGCATGGAGAAACTGTTTCTGTTCGGAAATTGCTTGAGCAGGAAGAATGCCAGTTTCGGGTTTGCAAAATGAAGTTGGAAAAACAGATTCGGCAGTTGACCTCTGCATGCAAACCTGGGGTTGTCATTTCTCCGTAGCCTTGTGCAGACATCTGAGCCTCACAGCTGCCTGTCAAGGCTTCTGGAGTCCAGAATGCGAATGGTTCCACTTCAGCAAATACGATTGATCCTACTGATGGCTTACCTGTGAGTACTGTTCTTTCTTCTATGCCTTCTGCCCCTGTCCTGCTTTCAGAAGCTGATAAATGCTTTGATACTGCAGTCTCTGACTGGTCGGTAGAACAGGCCCTGGAAGGAGCAGGGTGGGAACGCACTACCATGACTGGGGAATGGAAGTCTGGAACCTCCCCAATTTGCATGCCTGTTGCTACTGACTTTCCCGCTTTACCAAGCCGCTATGTGAAACTTACTGATAAGAGTGTTCGGGGGTTGTGACCCTTTAGATTTACCTAAAGAATTAGAATTGACACAAAACCGTATCTTGGGGTTTCCATCTCCCCTGAATCCTGATATGGGTATGGCTGGTCCACCTGAGGCTCCTCTGAATGCTAGGACTGAGGTTCCAAGAAAACCTGCTTTTCTCTTTAAACAGCCTATTTTGCCGGTGAAAAGACACAATGCCGTGCGTCTTTTTTATATTGGTGGCTTGCCTGACCCCCCTGATCATTTTTATGTGGCTAGAACTTTGTTGAAAGATTCTTTGAAGTTCTTTTCGCATGAGATTTATGCTCTAATTCATGTTTCAGGTGAAACGGTATTTGATATGAGCTTCAAAACTTCTAAAAGTCTAAACAGATTCTGGTCACAGTATAATACATTGAACTGTACTGCCCTTTGGGCTCCCTTCTTAGCGATTTCTCTATCGAAACCAGCCTACAACTCGGTGACTATCCTCTTTCGGAGTGAGGGGTTACAAAAAGCAGACATGAAATATTGGCTGAAAAAGCATTGTAATGTTTTGAATGGCCCTGATGCTATTTTTGATTCGGAGAACATTTGGACTGGGGAGTGGAGGGTGAAGGTTTTATTGCATTCATCTGATACTGGTTTCATGCACCTTCCTAATTATTTTTTTCTAGGTCGTGATCGTGGGGTTTTGTTTTATTTTGGACAGCCAAAAGCTTGTTACCGTTGTGGTGACACTTCCCATATTAGCAATGCATGTGACAAGCTGAAATGTACTACCTGTGGGGAATTGGGGCATGTGGGATCTTCTTGTCTGAATGAAACTAAGTGTAACTTGTGTGATGAAGTTGGTCACACTTTCCAAAATTGTACTTGGGCTACACACAACAGGGTGGAAAATACTGGCGAAGAACAGCTTAAACCGATTACTTAAACGCAAAAGCTGAAAATGAAAAATAGGCTGTTGCCTGACCCCCCCATGCCCAGAAGAAAACCCTCCCCCCTCCTCCCACTATGGTTCTAGAGACTCCTGCTGTACTAGATGAGGCTTCTGCTGCACCTCCTATTTTAATTTAGGCAGTACCAGCAATATCTTGCCCTTTTGACATGCCTCCTCCTGTGAGGCCTGCTAGGGAGAACCTACCGCGGTCTACACGTACCTGACAGACTTCTCTCCCCCCCTAAAATCCATTAGAACAGATGATCTTCCGATTCACAACAGGTATGAGATCCTTACTGAGGAGCTTGCGAGCTCTGAAGGAGATACTGAGATACTGATTCCTCCTCAGTGGCTTCCTCACACACTGCAGGTGCCACAGATTCTGAAAAGCCCCAAGGGGGGGGACAGGACAACAAAAACAAAAGGCTAAGGTTAAAATAAAAGGGAGAGTGGCATTGGACAAAAGGAAAACTTGAAGTCTGGGTAGTTGCCTTGATTTTTGTCCATTCTATTGCCCTTCTCATAGGTGACCGCCTGCTTTGTTACACTCTCAATACCAATAGTATCAAGAGGGTGGAAAGGAGACAATGGATGTTTTCTCTTTTACATGACTGTGGGAAAGGTTTATTTTTCCTACAGGATGTTCACCTACATATGACTCATGAGATCCGCCAGGCACAAAGGGATTGGTTGTTCGGACCTTCATTCTGGTCTGTTGGCCAGGAGATGTGTCTTGGGGTGGGAATCGTGGTTTGTTTACCTGATTTTCAGGTGGTTAAACTCTATGATATTGTTCCTGGCAGACTGTTAGTATTGGATGTTATCATCTCTCACTCTCACTTTTGACTGGTTAACTATTATGCTCCCCATACTAAGGCTTTTCGGACTGAACTTTTGAGGCTTATCCAACCCTACTTGCACACCTCTAAATCGGTGATATTTGCAGGTGATTTTAACTGTGGAATAAGTCTAAAAGATAAAAGTAGTTGTAAAACAACAGAATTGTTTTGTGACTCGCTTTTATTATCTCAATTGCTTCAACTTGCATGACTGAAGGATGGTTTCTATGTCAAGACTAATCTTAACTCTCCTACTTTTCAGAAAGGACACTTAGCTACACAAATTGATTTTATTTTTCTTTCACAATTTCTGCCTATTTGAGATGCACAGGTGTGGCTGGTAGAATTCTTGGACTATAATATGGTAGTTGTTAGTATTGGGCATCCTGCCACCCTTTCCCAAAGACCAGGGTCATGGAAACTTAATGCTTCCTTGTTGTCCAAGGAGACTTTTAATGCTGAGTTACAGGCTTATTTTTTGGCACTCAAATCTGTGGTAATTTGTTATTTTGATATCAGGCACTGGTGGGATGATACTAATGTGGGGTTTGAGACAGTTATGTCAACGTGGCTCCTGTCATAGATATTTATTTTATTTGCAACAAGGAAAGCAGCCGCAAAATTTATTGACTAGCCCACACAACGACACAGGATTTAAGTTCTCAGATTTTGCAGTTACGGACGAGTATGAAATCCTTCCATGAGCAAAAATCAAGGCAACTATATTTCCAACATAAATTTGGGACTTGGGGGAATGCTGATGTGGTTTGCCCCTTTCAACAAAATGATTATAGGATTGGGAAAAAAGAAACTGTTAAATTATCTGGGACGGCGGGTGAATTATTTCACGCTACAAGGGATATTCTACATGCAGTGGGTGAATATTCCACACGACTGTTTTCTATACTTCCTGCTGGTGCCTCTCAGTTTTCATCCTATTTGTCTGATGTCACTCTTCCTACTGTTCCGGACCATATTACTCAATCTATGAACCTAGATGTTACACCACAGGAGGTCCGATAGGCCATTCAGTCTTTAAAAACCAATACTATACCAGGCCCTGATGGCCTTTCCGTTGAAATATATAAACTTATTTGGCCTTTCTAGTGAAGTATATAAACTTATCGGAGACTTTTTCTCTGATGAATTGGCACTACTATTCACTAATTTTCTCCATGCTGGAAATATTCCTTTAGTTTTTACTAAGGGAAATTTGATTTTTCTTTATAAAGCTGGTGATAAACTGAACCTCCAGAACTGAAGACCAATCTGTATGTTGAACACAGATTTTAAAATATATACAAAAATGTTGACCAACAGACTCTTGCCATTGGCTGAACTTGTTGTGTCACCAGCACAGTCTTGCTCTGTTCCTAATAGAAAGATTGCAGATCATTTGATCTTACTTGATGAAGTGATGGAACACAATTTTCATCACCCCCTGTCAGGACTGGTTGTGTCCCTTGATCAGTGCAAAGCGTTTGACTCGATCAACCATGAGTTCTTCTGGGCAGTTTTACATTATTATGGAGTATCAGACACTGTTTTGTTTGGTATCCCATCCTTATACCGAATGGCCATGGTGGTTCCCATTATTAATGGGTGAACGGGGGCACTGGTTCCGATATGTAGGGGTGTGCATCAAGGATGCTCCCCTCAGCCCTTTACTGTATGTTTTTTTTCTTGATCCGCTGTTACAGAAAATTAATGCCTTTCAACAGATTCATCCTATTTCGGATGGATGTTTGACGGTCTCTTTTCCGCTATCGCATATGCTGATGATATGACTTTACTGCTGGCTGATGAGACTTCTCTCATTCAGACGTTGGGTCTCGTCACTGATTATGGGACTCTCTCTGGAGCGACTCTCAATTTAGGCAAATGTGCTGGTTATGCTTTGGGTACTGATATGCCTCATTTTAGACACATTAATGGCATTGCCATCTCACAGCAGCAACTCAAAATTTTGGGTATTACTTATGGTACTCCTGACATGGATGTGTTTAATTGGGAAGAAAAACTAGTCCTAGGGAGGGGACGAGTGGCTCTCTGGAGTAATTGGAAATTTGGAAAAATAAAGAGAGTTTTCTTAAAACATTTTTACTTCCAATTTTTTTTTATCTCAGTTCAGTGTTTCTGATCCCGAGATGCTGGAAACCTCATTGTTTGGGGGTTTCTTCCAAGCCTTGTGGGGCAGCCATTTGAACCCCATAAAAAGAAACATCACCTATTTACCTATAAAATCAGGTGGCTTAAAGATGGTTACCCCTTTGTTGTTTTTTAGTAGTATTTTTTGATGGATAATGTTAGTCCATTATTGGTCAATAGGCAGAGGGGGTGAGACCCTTGGCTACTGGCAGCATGTAGTCTCTGGTTCCACCCATGGGAACACCAGAGTCTTTGTTTGATTAAGAAAACTCCAGGGACCTCAGTGTGTATTAAAGATGTTTTTTCTCGATTGAATCAATGGCGTGTTACACCATGCATGATTATTATTTTGACTCATAAAACTTTGTATAACACTCTTTTGTTGGATTTATGTGCTGTACAAACCCCATTTGAAAAATGTCCTGCCCGGTATCTCAATTCGCTTCAGAGTTTGATTCAGAATGCCCGAATCCCGGTCCATATGTGGGATGTTCATTGGCTATCTTGCCATGAACGTCTGAATGTTAAAGCAAATCAGAAGCATAAGTCCATGCAGGAACATATCTTTAGTCGATCTGCTTGTATTAATTTGGAAGAATCTGTGGTTCATCTGTTTTTTGATTGTTCTTTTAGTAAGCATTTTCGGGTATTCCTATCTCAATTTTGGGGGATGTGTCCATTGCAGTTGGTTACCTACCAGAATTTAATGTATGGTTACCTTTCTGGGCCTTGGACTCACTGGGATTTGAACACTTTATGTGTTTTATTTCCTGTTATCAAATGGAACATCTGGATGGCATGCTGCGTTTTTATGCTACAGCAAAAAGAAACTAGCCATACAAACATACGAACATATGAAATTTGCCAGCAGATAAAGGCCTAGAGGTCTATCAAATCTGCTCGAATGTGCAGCTAGCACCCTTTATTCTGCAGCTGCCCCTCCCTTCCACCCTTCCCCTTCATTAACCCTCCCCCTTGTCCTGTCCCATTCCCTTTTGAAGCAGTCCACTGTTTTACTGGGTACCACTTCTGCAGGTAACACATTCCACCCAGCCACCACCCTCTCTGTAAAAAAGTGTCTCCTCATCTCCCTCCTAAACCTTCCTCTCTCCAGTCTCATATCATGGCCCCTGGTGTCCCTCCCCTCCCTACTTTGCACAGCCCCTCTGTACCTGTTTTGTTTATTCCTTTCATGTATTTAAAGGTTTCAGTCATGTCCCCTGTCCCTCCTGTCCTCCAGTGAGTACATGTTCAACTCCTCAACCTCTTCTCGTATGATAAGTCCCCAGCCCCTTGATCATCTTTGTCACCCTCGCTGCACCCCTCCAGTAACCTGTCCCTCTTCAGATACAGGCGCCAGTACCGCATGCAGTACTCCAGGTCTTGATCCTAACTAATGACCTATACAGTGGCGGAATCACCTCCTCCCTCCTCGAGGATATACCCCTTGCAATACAACCCAGCATTTTGTTGGCCTTTGCAGCTGCCTTCCTACATTGTGCTGAGTTGTTCATTGACCTGTAATGAGCACCCCCAGATCCTTCTCCTCCTCTATTTGGGCTAGCTGCAGTCCCCCCAGCTGGTAACTCCTCCTTGGGTTCTTCATCCCAAAATGCAGCACCTTGCACTTTTTGGCATTTAACCCAGTTGCCAGGTGTCTGACCAGGTTTCAAGCTTTGCCAGATCATCCTGCAACCCCTGCCATCCTCGTAGGTCATCCACCACCACTCCTACCTTGGTATCATCAGCAAACAGACTGATCTTGCTCTTGATGTCCCATGATATGTCTGCAATGAATATCCCAAACAACACTGGTCCCAACACCAAGCCCTGTGGAACACCGCTCGTCACTACCCTTGGGTGTGAGAGCTCCCCATCCACCACCACCACCCTCTGTTGCCTTCCCTGAAGCCAGTTTCCTACCCATCTCACCAGCTTTGCACCCACCCCTGTGCCTATTAACTTACTTCTCAGCCTTCCATGCGGCACCAAGTCTAATGCCTTACTGAAGTCCAGATACAGGACATCCACTGCATGGCCCCTGTCCAGTTGCCTAGTTACCCAGTCATAGAACTCGACCAGGTTGGTTTGGCAGGATCTGCACCATATGAAGCCATACTGTCTGCTGTCCTGTAGTCCTTTGGCCTCTAGGAGGGCCACCAGCCTCTCCTTCAGGATAGTCTCCATTAGCTTACCCATGATGGATGTGAGGCTCACTAGTCTGTAGTTTCCCGGTTCATCCTTGGGCCACTCTTGTCGAGGGGCACCACATGAGCCATCCTCCAGTCCTGAGATACGCACCCCGAATGTAGTGAGGCATTAAATAGGTCTGCCAAAGGTCCTGCAAGAACCTCTGCCAGCTCCTTCAGTACCCTGGGGTGGATGCCATCTGGGCCTGGCGCCTTGTCCACCCTCAGTGACTTCAAACCCTCCCGAACTCTGCCCTCCATGATTTCCCCATCTGTCACCCTTCCCCCCCTGTTTCTGCCATTTCTCCCACCTTGGATGTCTTCCCCCTCTTCTCTTTAGTAAATACTGAGCAGAAGTACTCATTTAGTGCGTCTGTCTTATCGTACCCTGCTTCCACCAACCCTCCTCCTTCCTAATCCTTACTATGTGGTCCTTACAGCTCCTTTTCTCCCTGAGGTACCTAAAGAAGTCCCCCCCCCTAATGCCTTGTGCCAGCCTGATTTCCGTAGATGCTTTGGCTCCCCTTACTGCCTTTGTCACCTCCTTTGATTCTGTCAAGTACTCCTCCCTGTCCTCCCACCTCCCTGTTTTCTTGTACTTCCTAAAGGTAGCTCTTTTTCTCCTTACCTTTTCCATGACCTCCTTGCTCAACCAGCTCGGTTTCTTAGCCCTAGCCTTCTTGCTCTGGGCCTTGCAGCAGGTTTTGGTTGCTTCCACTATCCTGAGCTTTATGAGCTCCCACCTCTGATTAGTGTTCATACTAGATTGAATTCTGGCCAGGTACCCTTTTACCACTTCCTCCATCCTCCCAAAGTCGGCCCTTCTGAAGTCCAGAACTCTTGTGCCTGATTCCACTCCTTCCTTGCCCATATCCAATGTGAGCCATACTGAGTGGTGGTCACTCCCTGACAGAGGTTCCTCCACTGTAAGTTCTCTCACAAAGTCCCCATTTGCCAGCACAAGGTCAAGGGTATTTCTAACCTGGTTGGTTCACTGACCATTTGCAGCAGGAAGCTGTCCTGGAAGGCATCCAGCAGTACCTGCTCCCTTCTGTTCCTGGTTGTTGGGGTACTCCAGTCCACTCCTGGCATGTTGAAGTCCCCCACAATCACCACACTACCCTTCTTGCAGGTCCTCCTGATCTGTTCTGCTAGTTCCCTGTCTAACTCCTCCGTCTGAGATGGTGGCCTGTACACCACTCCCATTCTAAGAATCCTATTCTTGGAATCCTGGATTTGCATCCAAAGTGACTCTGTACTACCCTCCTCTCCCTCCCTTACACACTTCAGTCCTTCCTTCACATATAGTGCCACACCCCCTCTTTCCCAATCACCCTGTCCCTACGAAATAACCTGTACCCTGGTACAGACAGGTCCCAGTCATTGTATTGGGTGGCCCATGTTTCTGTGATGGCTGCAGTGTCCACCTCTCCCTCTGCCATGAGCACCTGTAACTGCAGTTTTCCTCCCAAGGCTCCTAGCATTAAGGGTAACCACCTTCCACCCTTTCCCTCCCTCCCATCCTGCCCTCCTTTCCTAGCATCACCAATAGTACTTGCCATTTGTCCTTTGTCACTGTTATGGGGGGTAAGCTCATATGGTTTCCCAACCTGTGGTCTCTGCATATCTCTTGCCCAATTGCCACCCCCTCCTAGTTTAAATTCCCAACTTCCTCTATGTCTCCTCCATCCTCTGTTTCAACACTTTCTTTCCCTCCTCACTCAAGTGTAGTCTGTCCTTGGCATAGAGACTACTGTCCTTCCAGGTCCTCTCCCACCCCCCAAAAGCCCATACCCTTTAGCACAACACCAGGTTCTTAGCCATCCATTAAATTCCTCTATTCTCAGCTTTCTTCTTGTGCTTGCCTTGAGCACTGGAAGTATCTCTGAAAAAGTTACTGATCTTCCTGCCCCCTCACATAAATGTGCTAGTTCCTCAAACCTCCTCTGGACTATATCTACTGCCTTGTCAGCCAGATCGTTTGTCCCAAGATGTATAATTAAATGAGGCTTGTCCCTACCCCTTCTAGCATATTTCAGAACAGATTGTCTCACCCTTTCTGCTGTCATTCCTGGCATGGCCTCTACCCAAATGTGACTATGCCTCTCCCCCTTGCTACCCCACCTGACTCCTCTTAGTATTGAGTCCCCCAGCACTAAGATTCCACCACTCTTACTCCCTGCTTGCTTCCATTCCTCTCCCTCTCTCATATCCAGCTCCTCTTCTTCCTCCTGCACATTATTTCCCCCTTTTGCCCCAGTTGCAATTCTCCCAGCAGAACTTTCCCCCGCTCCAGTTTGGTCCAGGCATTTATCAATTACTCCTTTAATTTCATCATTTCCCTCCTCCACCTTCTTCCTCTCTAGCAGTGCAAAACTATTTTCTGAAGACCCTTCACAAATGCTCATTTCCTCTCTCTGCATAGTAACCTGTTCTCTCCTTTCTACTCCTTGACTTTTGCCACTTCTTCACCTCCCCTCACAAGTCCCTATCTCCTCCTTCCATTTGTCTTTTGTCTCCTGACCTGGTTTCCCTGGCAATCGTTCTTCCTGGCCTGGGCCCCTTTGTCTCTGCTTCCCTTCTTCTGACTCTCTCCTCACCACTGTTGGCTTAAATCGCCTTCCTCATCCTCCTTCTTCCCCTCCCTCCAGTATTAGAGGCTAAACTCACTCCCAATCTGCCTTGCGTATCTTAGTTCCTCCTGCAGACCCTCGATCTCTGTCTAAGTTTCTCTATGTGGTTGCACACTAAACATCCTCCCACACTCCAGGCAATTTTTAGAAAGATTGGTGCACCACAGTTGTTGCAGCCTACCACCCAACCCGTTACTGTCGTTGCCCACCAGTGACCCCCCCCACCCTTCCAGATGCAGGATACCAAACACTCCCCCAAGTCTCCCCTCTATCAGTGCAAAACATTCTTTTCTTTATTTCCCTTACCCCCTTTGTTGTACACATTTAGATAGATTGAGCAACTGCTTTTTATATTCCTATCCTTCCTATCCACACTCAAAAAGAGACTTTAAGTAGCTATTTCACAACCTTCTTCAAACTCCTACTCCTCATTTCCCCAATGTAATAGCAATGTGAAGAAGTAACAATGAAAGCTCCTAGATTTGCATTTACTTCCCTTCCACTGAGATAGCAGTCGCCTCTTCACTTGCTGCTGTTCCTTTCCTGGATGTCTGCTTCTGCTGTGACAGATGCATATCCTTTGCCCATTTGAGGAAATGATGTCAGAACCCCTGGTATAAAGGAAATAATGGACATGGGGTGGGTGAGTGAAGGGGATCACATCTGCCTCCTCCAGTCCTCAGGTACCACCCCATCTTCCCATGATTTGTTAAAGTGTGGTTAGTGGTGTCACTAGGTCCTCCCTTAGCTCTTTTAGGATTCTAGGGTGTCCACCTTTAGTTTTAGAAGTTCTTTCAGTACTCTTTCTTCTTTAAATGGACTGGTATCAACCCCACTATCCAGAATGCTTCTACTGTTTGGTTTAGGTAACTCCTCCTCTTCTTCTTTTGTGAATACTGAGCAAAAGTATTCATTCATTATCTCTGCCTTTTCACTGTCTCCCTCTGCCCACCTCCCCTCTCCTTTATTAATCTTCCCTATCCCTCCCTTAACCGTTTTATGTTCCCTAATGTACCTATCAAAGGTTTTATCCCCCTTCTTAACTGAGTTGGCTATCCTTTCCTCGGTTTGGGCCTTTGCTTTTCTGACTGCCTTCCCCACTTCTTTCTGCTTTAATTGATATAGTTCCCTGTCATGTTCCGTCTGTGATTCCTTATACTTTTTGAATGCAGCCTTTTTCTCCTTAACCTTCCCTGACGCTTCTTTTGAGAGCCATAGTGGTTTTTTATTCCGCTTCATTTTCTTTATTTGTTTCACACAAAGGCTTGTTGCCTCCATGATGGCAGTTTTGATTTTTCTCCATTGTTCTTCCACCCCTCCTTTCTGGCCATTTGCTAATGCATTCCTCAGGTATTCACCCATTATGCCAAAGTCAGCCCTTCTAAAGTCCAGTATCCTTGTATTTGTATAGCTTGTCTCCATGGTTGTGTTTATTGTGAAGCACACTGCACAGTGGTCGCTTGTTCTCAGGTGTCTACTGACTTTTAAGTTTGTGATCCTCTCTCCTCTTATTATTTGGCAAAGCAATTTAGTTAAGTTCGGAGTCTTCCCCCATCTACTTATTATATCCTCTAAATAGAGAACATTGTGTGGGCCAGGGGTGCTGCCACAAGCTATTATGTACTATGCTTCTGTGGGGATGGGAGAAAGATATGTTGTTGCTCTGCAGCTTTGCCCTCTTCCCGATGTGGGCCTGGGGTGCTGCCACAAGCTATTACGTACTATGGTTCTGTGAGAATGGGAGAAAGATCTGTTGTTGCTCTGCAGCTATGCCCACTTCCCGGTGTGGGCCTGGGGTGCTGCCACAAGCTATTATGTACTACGCTTCTGTGGGGATGAGAGAAATATATGTTGTTGCTCTGCAGCTACGCCCTCTTCCTGGTGTGGGCCTGAGTGGTTAGTATGTTTTATGCTATGGGGGGCGGATGACTTGGGGTGGTGTAGCAGTACTACCATCATTGTCATCTGTCATCATGCATGTGGTGTTAAATGCACATTGAACTTGTTTTTAAACTGTGCTAGCTGTGATTTTGAGCTAGTAGTAGTGGAGGGAGGTTAGTGTAAAACCAAAAGTGGGATCTGTAGATGGCTCAGCAGAATAAGGTTTGGTGGCACCTGCATTTCTTGGTTGTGTTATTAACCCCTTACTGAGGTCACCAAATGTGTTTTTTTTGAGGATTGTGAAGCACTAAAATAAAAGTAGTGACACTGTATATTGAAAGATTTGTACTAATATCGTTAGCCAAAAAGTATCTGATAATGTACAAAGCCACTTCAAAACTTTCTGACTCCAAGATGTTGTAGTCTGGCCCCCAACATTTGAAGTACAGAGTCTAACTGACCACCACTTCAATAGTGCTGGTGCAAGCCCTATGGTAAAGGCAGATTTGATGGATCATCAATTTCTTTTCTACCAAGAGGTTCTGTTCATATTTCATTTTTTTGGGGGGGAGGGGTATGTTCATTGCTGCTGTATTGATAGTCTATTTATTTACTTTGAAAAGTTTGTTCTGCAACTTCAGCTGTCAATGTTCCATCTAGTTGTGGTAAGACTAGATGGATTATAAGGTTACCTTCTGCGGTGCTGCTGCTGCTGGCAAATTCGTATGTTCTTATGTTAAGTGTGATTTCTTTCTGGCTCTTCAGTGAGAGGATTAGTAGTGGTCGGCACTGCAGTGGTCAGAGACTAATGGGATTGCACTAGTGCTGCTGGACAGCTCTGACAGTTTTCCTCTTTTTTTGCTGACAGTCGCTTGCACAATGGGACTGAGCTATGACTGACTGATTTCAGGACACTGCTGTGAGTCCACTCTTGCAGGCTGTATCCTGATTTCCATTTGGCCTGCTGCTACATCACCTTCATCTGAGGGAAGTCCCCAGACAGACCACCAAGATCATTTCTTTACCATCTCAACTTTCTTCCTGCTCAGAAGTAACCATGGTCACATCATTCTACAAGAGAAAACCCACAAAGCAGCCAAGCTCATCTGGGCTAGATAAATAGGTCAAGCCCTTCATTTGTAATTGTACTGGGGTCACGGTGGGTAAGGGCCAGGGTTATGTGGCTGAGGCTATAGTTGTTCCCAGAGCGATGATGGCAGTTGGTCACTTGCATGGCACCAACCCAATCCCAGGCTTAGAGGATGAGGGTTGCTACTGGACCATGTCTTTCCTTGTCTATGGGACGTGGAGAGAGGGTAGTACTGGAAGAAGTGTCTGGCTAGACCTATCCAGGCATGGGGAGGTACAGGTGGTGGACTCTGGTTGTTTTGATAAGTGGAAGTTAGCAGAATGAACGCAGTCTGGCAGGCCAGTGGATTAGGTTTCTGCATTTCCTCCTACCGAGCAGATGGCAGGTCAATTTTGGTGCCTGGCTTGTTATAATTATGTGATACTGAGGGTTAGTTGCAATATTTATAATTCTTGGTTGATGGTTCTTGTTTAATGGTTTGGCTTCACAAATAACAGTTTGAAGTTGAAAATGATTTCTGTCTGCCTGAAGGAATTAAAAATCTCAGAGTTACTGTTGAGGTGCCCTACTGTTCAGATTGTTAATGTTTTGTATTTGCATACATTGTGGCAATGCGGGGGTGGGGATTCAGAACTGGATAATTCTGTGCACAGTCCTGAGAAGAAGAGAAGATGGTACATGACATTCCAGGCCACGTGGAAGTCCTCATTTGATTGGGTCACCGACAGCAAGGAAGGAAATACATATGCATTCTGCAAGATATGCTGCTGTGACTTCACTACAAGCCATGGAGGATGGCATGATCTACAGCGCCATGCATCTTCAGAGAAGCACTGCCAGAATGCCACATTGGGACAGAAGCTGTCACATGTTTTTGCAGCACAAGCCAGCTCAAAGGTTACAGAGGCTGAAGTTGCTTTTGTTGCTATGCTTGCAGAGCATAACTTGTCTTTTTCATGTGGGGACCACGTTATTAAATATATATGAAGAAGTACTGCTCTGATCATGCAGTGCTTAAGAAAATGACCTGTGGTGCCACAAAAGCAATCTGCATAGTAAGGGATGTCATGGGGCCTATGTACCAGGAAAACGTTGCAGCAAAGTGCTGAAAAATGCCATACTGTGTCTACATGGATCAGAGCCCAGACATGGGAGATGAAAAACTGTTAGTTGTTCTTGTGGGTTATTTTGATGAAGAGCAAGAGAAGCATTCCATAAAGTTCTTGGATATGCCTGAGCGTGTTTCAGGGACTGGACAAGGTATGTCTGACTGTCTGAAGGAAAACCTGAACAAATTTCAGATCCCAACAGACAATCTATTTGCACTGTCAACAGACAATGCTGCTTTCATGATTGGCAAAAGGAACACTGTGTTATCCAGACTGCAAACACTAAATCCGCATATTGTGAATATGGGGTGTCTGTGCCACCTGGCAGATATCTGCAGTAAAGCAGGAATAAAGACTCTGACAAAAATTGAAGAACTTGTGTCTGATGTGTACTGCCATTTTGCTTCAAATGCACAACAACAACAAAAATTAAAAGAATTTGCCCTGTTTGTGGATGTGGAACCACTCAAGGTAATAAAACATGCACCAACACAGTGGCTCAGCTTGAATAAAGTTGTTAAGAGGATGCTGGATCTGTGGCCTGCACTCCTGTCATATTTCTGTTCAACAGATCAAAGATCGGCAAAAGTGGAGAGCATCACCAACAGCCTGGAGTGCCATGAAATCAGAATGCAGTTTATGTTTCTAAAATATGCACTTGAACCACTTATCCAGTTCAAACTACAGATGCAAAAAGGTGACAGCCAATTGATGACTTTGCATTCAGACACTTCCCAACTCATCCACAGATATGCTGGCAGAGTACTGCAGCCTGAGGTGGCAGGGAAATTGCTAAAGGACAATGATGTTGTTATTCTGGACAATTCTGACAGTTTTCTGTGCCACATTGACCTTTGTCTGGGGACAGAAATATGTCAGTACATGAAGGACAATGAAGACAGCATTGCTGGAACAGTCATCGAAAACATTTACCAGAAAGCAGCTTTGTTTTATTCTACTGTCTTATCCAAAATATTTAAAACATTTCCTGTGAACAACAAGTTTCTGCAAAATGCTGGACTTGTTCTCGATATATCATCCAAGCTCAAAGTAACACCCTGTATAATATCAGAGTTAGTAGATCATCTGGGAATCTACACGATCACAGAAGAAAAAGACACATTAATGGATTAATTTTCTGTGTACCAGTTTACAGAAGCAGGCCCCTTAACTGGACCAATAAATGGACCCCATTCAGCCCTCCCAAAACACTGGGCCACTGTCCTCAAAACTGTTGGTGGAGTTAGTTCACTGCAATGCTTCAAAAGAATGGTGACGGTACTGCTTTGATTGCCACTTTCAAATGTAGAAGTGGAGTGAGCTTTTAGCATAGTGCGTAAAGTGAAAACAGAACTATGACAGTACCTGCATCTCAAAACACTGAATCTTTGCTGGCCATCAAGATGAACAAGGAGCGAGATTGTTATGACATTCAGTATCATACCTCTCAACCTCCTTCCTCATAAATCAGGGACAAGGCTTAAAATAACTAGGGACAAAGGACCAAAATCAGGGACACATGTTCAAAATTGGAGATATCAACTCAGGAAGCTGGCAGAATAAGGGGCTTAGTGTAAAATGCATTTTCTAAGTAAGAACAAGTCTGTAACTTTAATGTTTAACATTATTTTGTGCTTACAACCCCCCACTGTTTGGTCACGGAAACACAATTTTTAGGAGGGACTGAGTAAAATTTTGAGGCAAAATCAGGGACATCCCTGAAAATCAGGGACAGTTGAGAGGTATGTTCAGTATTCAAAGAAAAGTCTTGCTGCTTCCAGAAAAGCAACAGCCTCCTATAACAAAGAACACCAGACCACAACATAGAGAATGTGGCCCACAGTGTTTTGCAGGAAGAAACTGGACATTTTGGGATCCTACTGATGTGGCTTTTGCAGTTGCATATACTGTCATTTTTTAAATATATTGGATCCAGCTAAAATCAGGTGTTTGCGGTTATGTGTGACTAAGGGTTTTTATTCATCATTGCTTACTTGGGTTATAGGGTCTCTCTCTTTTCAAGCACTTCGTAATTGTTTCATTCACTGGTGCATTTATTTACAGTAGTATGATTAGTAATCAGTTTAGTATAGTATACTATTAGTAATATTCTAAAACACACATTTTGCAAATCAGGTGCATGCGTTTATGGGAATAATGCTTATTTTAAAAAATTCATCATTGCTTACTAGGGTTATGGGTTCTCTCACTTTCAAGCACTTTGTAATTGTTTCATTTACTGGGTGGTGGTATCGTTTATTTAGTATGGTTAATAGATACTGTGTAGTATAATATTAGTATAGTTCGTTTTCTCAAACACATTTTGTATTGTTACTTTTATTTTACTTTTATAGGTACTTCAATCACTTTTTTAATGATGGTTTTCATTCAATAGTGGTACATTACTACAGTGTTTTCTATAAAATATTAACAGACATTTTGAATTACTCTCTTTATTTCAATGGAGGATACACAACTCATTTTCCTTGTCTCTTTAATTAGTAACACAAACCATGTGCCAAGCATACAAATATTACTTTTATTGTGGTAAATACAGTGTTTTATTCAGTTTACATAAAATCTCCCAGTGTGCCACTCCGCACACTGTGAAAAATCAGGTGTACCACATTTTTGTCTTTTGTCACACATTTTGTGGCCCTTTGTCACACACTGGCAAATTGGGAGGTTAAGAGGTATGAGGGGGCAGTCACCTCCAGTGCTATACAGCTACTTGGTGATTACAGATGGGCCATGTATCTGGAGTGGCTTACTGTGTGGAGGGATGCCAGTGGTGATGTGCTCTGCATGCTTGTGTGTGTATGAGAGTGCACATGCTAGAACTCCAGAATCCCAGCGGGACTGGTAAAAAGCACAGCAAATCTGCAGCCATCTCACAGGCCCAGCACTAACATGCCCCTCCTCCAGATTTGGATCCTGATCTACAGTGAGGAGGAGGAGAGTGACCACTGCCTCTGCGCCTTGTGGGGGAGGAGGGGGGGCATGCAGAAGTTGGAGTGATTTTTTTATTTATATTTTTATTATTGTAGAAATTACAGAGGAATAAATTTCAAGAGCTATGATAGCATAAATAAATAAAATCAAACATATCAATAAAGTATACAATAAGTCTTTCAGCTAACTGCTGTGCCTGGGCTTCGAAATCTAGGGAAGACTCTTAGTGTTTTAATAATACTGATTAAGCAAGTAATGTCTTTTCCACTTTGAATATACTTAGAGTTCTAATGTCCTGTTTAAGCTTCATCAATAAGAGTCTTCATCCCTACTTCCAAGGGATTAAAATCCTATAAAAGTTTTGTGGAAGGCCCAGAGAACAAAACCCAGCCTCCCTGGTTAAGCCCAGTGCATCATTAATATACCAATACTTAAGTATGTTTTATACAAAAAATGTAAAATTAGTTAACTGAATGTCAAGTTAGAGAAACTACAGAGATCAGCACAAGAAATAATAATGTAAGAGAGGAGTCACTGTTTCCTATTGCTTCATTTTCAACAAATATGGGAGAATAGGGAACAGGAGGGCTTTCCTAACGTAAGAAAGGACTCTCACCTCCGGCCCTGCCATAGAGCCCCTAACCATTGGCATCTAATTCAGCTTGAAACCCTTCATTCACCCTTAGTTACCTAAGGCAAAAAGTCCATGGAATGTTCCAATTGATAAAGCACCCACATTAGCCATCTAAGGTCAAAGGTCTCCACTTGGTATATCAGCCTGGCAGAAAGCCTCTCTAAAGCATAGATTTCCCTAGCCAAGGCATGCCAGGCTTCCCGAGTTGGGATGGTTCTTGAATGCCATAGCCGAGTGATAGCTTTCTGGGCTGCAAGAATGAGCAAGGAGACCTGCTTATAAGTTACCGGTCAACTCTGATCCCCTCTGGCGATGTAAATGTCAGGATATAGGTAGGGGTAAGTAACTCAGCACAGTCATAAATGGCTATTAACTCCGGAAGCACTTCTTGCCAGTAGGAGACCAGAGTTCCACAAGCCCTCAAAATATGTTCCTGGTCTGCTTGCTGACACCCACAGTCCCGCCGACACCTCCCAAGGTCATCATTCAAATAATTTGCCACTGTAGCTGGGGTACAAAAAAAACAAGTCCTGAGCTTCCATGAGTACTCTTTCCAGTATGTGGAGCTAGATACTCTATATGCTGGAAGAGCTGATTGGAGCCATTGGTGGACTGGGATGTCGCTCTGTAATTAGAAGTTGGAGTGTTGTTAAGTCTGTGTGAAGTCGGGTAGTGGGGTCGGAGTAGAGGGCATCAGGGCTGGTGCTTAGGAGCATAAGACTGCAAATCTGGAGACCTATGTTTCAATCTCACAGCTACCACTTCCACAGTGCCTGACCTGATCAAGTCACTTCAATTCCCTGTGCTCCTGCATACATCTGGAAATAAGTTTTAGCTCAGTGTGACTGTCCTGACCAGAAATAGTACAATAAAACTGTAAGTGATCAGATTGTTGCATATTTCTTGCACACTTGGAAAAATATGGTGCTCAGTGTGCTAAGCAGCCTGGTTTTAGAAAACCACATAGTACCGTGACTGCATTGGTTGAGCTCACTGAGCTCATATATAAAGCCTTGGACAACGAGGACATGGCTGGAGTAATCTTTATAGCTTTAACGTAGGTCTTGGACCTCGTGAATCATGGTAATCTGTTGGGGAAGCTACGTGAAATGGGTTTGTTGCAGGATACAGTACCCTGGTTTAAAGACTACCTAACAGATTGGCAACAAAAGGTGAAAATCGATGGTTCCATTCTGAACATAACACTGTCTCTGCTGAAGTGCCTCAAGGTTCACTTTTGGGCCCTCTGTTATTTAGCTTAATCACCAATAGTGTACCAAATGTGAGTCATCATGTGAGAGTACACCTCTACGCAGATGATGCAATCATTTTTACCAGTCACTTCAAAGAAGTCTTACCACCCCACTGCAACATGACTTTAGGAGTTTGAAGGGATGTGCTTGTCCAAAATAATTTGATACTCAATTGTGAAACAAACAAACAAACAAAAAACCTAACATGCTTCCCCAATTGATAACGATCTTTTCAACTCTAGATGCAACCTGCTTGAACGGGTACTCCATTTCAGGTACTTAGGTGTGTGACCGGATCAGTTTTTTCACCCATATTGATGCCATGCACAAAAAACCTTCATCCTAAGCTTGGTGTGCTGTAATGAACAAATCATGCCTTCCTTTCCCAATCTACTGAGAGATCACCCTTCAGATAATCTTTCCTGTGTTCGACTACACAGATCCTGACAGCCTGCTAGAGATTTCTGAGATGTACATCACATCACAAAACATCTCAGTGGATGAGTCCCTTCTGCTGTTCTAAGGGAAATTTAGTTGAACAGTACCTTCCACTGACATGTGCCAACTATGATATTAAATTGTACAAAATTTGAAACCTAAAATGAAAAGGAATAAGACTGTAGCCAGACTGACTTGAAGGCATTTCTGCAGAACGATCCCATGTACTGAAAGGAAGGCTAGCTAGACCTAGAACAAAAAGGCATCAGGTGAGACTCAATATGTTACTGTCTACAACGTACCATGGAGCGAGACCCGTGCCTGGAAGACTGTTTTAAGAAATGCCAAAACAAGCTCATTTACTGGAATGTCTAATGGCTGGTATAAAGGCTCATTCTGTATGGGAGGAGAAGGCCAAGGCAGTCACTTGCTAGGTGTAAAACATTTTGGGACATGTTGTTATTTTACCCATCTCAGCATCCACAAAACTTTGTTCAGGTGACCTCTGGCTATGGTTTATAATTGACAGAGTGAGGTATGCTCAATCATCCTGTATGGGAAGCCTGTGCCAATGCCGTCACATGACATTTAAAATCCTTTTTGGGGGCAGGTTATTATTTTACCCATCACAGAAAAGACAGTGGGAGTCATATAAAATTGTTATATAAGTTTAAAGGTGCTAAATGGGTCTAGAATGTTAAGTACTCAGTATTACTTCTCAGGACTGCAGAAAAAAAGGTTAATATGTAATTATAGGAAACATGTTTATCTTCTGACACTACAGACATGGGTAATACCCCATCCAGTGGTTTGCTACCCATCAACGTCCAGTGAATTATGCACCATGATGAATATGACAGAAAAAGTGCAATTTTCACTTTTATTTTAACAAACATGTCTGGTTATTTTATACTGCAAGGGCAAAATCATGTTATTTCTGATTTTTGAAGGGTATTTTGATAGCACAGGTGCCACATACAGAACATGTAACCTTACCATCAAATTCTGTTTACACCTTCCTATTACTATATGACTTTGTAGTAAACTTTGCCATGTGGTGCTTCACTGCCTGCATTTCCCATCCCCAGAAACCCTCATAGCATTATGTAACAAAGGGGTAGATACAGTTTTGTTTCTTTTTTTTTTAACCAGGAGGTGAACTGTGCACAGCCCTTTTTCACTCACACCTGACACGTAACAGTACAAGGCAGACCTTATAAATACATAGTCAGTTGTAAACAATGTGAACTAAAGAATGTTGCAAATAGTCTATGGAACACCATAACACAAACATTTGCAATGATTAGAATTTACTGTCCTCATGAGATTTCTAAAATGGCATGCATTATGAGCAGACTGGACCATAGCTGTCAGACCATTCAGAATGGAAAAGGCATACCAGGTAAATGAGGGATTTGTGCAGAAAACAGAGATGAAGTAGTTTTATGTGTTGAGCAGGCTATTGAAATATATAACATTTAGAAAAAAGGATAATGGGAATGGAAGTACTATATATGTTGTTTTAAATGTTGTAAAAAGCGGACTTCAGGGCTGCAAAAGAATGTCATCTCACCTAAGGTTTTCAATTGATAATTGTCAATTGAATTAGCCTCTACAGCTGAAAATACAGGAAACAATGCAATACTTTGGCAGTGGTTTAAGGCTCTGAGCTGCAAACCTGGAGACCTGGGTTTGAACCCCACAGCCCCCACTTACATTCTATGTGACCCTGAGCAAGTCACTTAACTTCCTTGTATTACCAGGTTGCACCTGGAAACAAGCTTCAACTCAGTGTGTCTCTCCTAGTTAAACAATTTCCCCATTCCTTTCCTTTCTATTTTCACCTTAATTATCTGGTTGTTTCATTTAACAAGTACAACACTATTTAATGCTGATTCTTTTTATATTTGCTTGCATACATGCGCAAGAAACATGTTGTGGCAACTTGCTGGAGAAGCAGGTTATGGAGGTGCGGCAGTGTTGTGGCCAATGCCACCACTGTTTTTTGGAGCTCATCTGTGTGTCACCAATGAAGGAGCATGCTGGCTATGACAGTAGTCTGCAAGTGTGCCACCAACTTGAAACAGTTTCCCCACTGCAATGAAGAAGCACCCTTTCATTGCAGGGCATGCCTTGCCTGGTGTTACATTTCAATAAACATGGTGGCGGCTGTTGCCGTCTGCCTCGCACAGTCCCCAGCAAGCCAGCTTCAGGGGTGCCCAATCCCCCTGTCTGCATGCCCCCTCCCCAGTTCATTTGCTGATTGGGGAGCCCAATCTCCATCGGCATATGTGCCTCTTTGCTGTGCTTTGTCTGCCTTGGGGGGTGCCCAATCCCCCTCGGCATCAACCCCCCATGAATTCAGACATGCTTGCTGACAGGGGGCCCAATCCCCATTGGCTTCAGTGCCCTGTCCCCAATCTGCCAAGGGAGTGCCCAATTCCCCTTGGCATCATCCCCCCCAAACACAGACATGCTTGCCAACAGGGGGCCCAATTCCTGTTGGCTTCAGTGCCCTGTCCCAACTGCTGAGGGGTAACCAATTCCTTGGCATCAACCCCCAAACACAGACACACTTGCCGATGGGGTGCCCAGTCCCCCTGTCATCATGTTTAACCCCCATTGCATGTTCATGCCCCTGCCTCACCCCCATTGTGTGCCACACTGGGAGCCCACCCCAGTGTGGCTAACATGACCCCCAAACTCTTACACCTGTAAAAAAAGAAAACGGTCCACAGAGTTTTTTTATTTATTCTTTTTTTATAACCTGATACACAGAAAACAGTCCCTCATCATGGAGTCCCTCCCCCAACCTGCACCCACCCTCTGTGCACCCCTCTCACCCCATACTTACCACCGGAGTCCAGTGCGACGATCTTCAGTGGAGCGGGAACACGTCTGCACTTCTTCAAAGCCAACCGCAAACTGAAGAAATGCTGGTAAACTGTATAATAACATAAATGGGGGTTCAACTTAGGTGGATATCTGAGCCATTTTTGTGACTTTTGGCTCCAAATTTTCAACATGGGATTCTTGGGACACCACCTCATGAACTCAGTCACTGTCATGTCATTATTCGATCCGAAAGGTGATTTCGCGGTCAGTGCACAGATCACCTTCTGGGACCGATTAACGAAACGACAGTGTCACTGTTCGTGAGGTGGGCTACCAAAAAGCCTATGTTGCAAACTTGTGAAAACATTCCAACAAATGACTGTGTTATGAGCGTGTGTTGTGCAGTTCCCATGCACGCTCATAACTTTGAGAATTTTTAATAGTTTCACTCCAGATTTTCAACATTGTCATTTTTGCACAGCACCTTATGAACAGTACAGCTGTCATTTTTCACATCCTGCCCGAAACCTGTTTTCACACCTGTGGCATACAATGGGAGCGGTTGCTGTGCGAAATCAGTGTTTGCGACAGATTAAGAATATCACAGTGCCACTGTTCCTGAGCAGAGGTCTCAAAATGCCTATGCTGAAAATGTGTTAAAAATCCCCAAAAATAATTGCAGGTGTGCGTTTCTACGTATGCTCATGACTTCATCAATTTTTTTATATTTTCACTTCGGAGTTTCAACATTACCATTTTTTTTTACACCTCCTCATGAGCAGTACAGCTGTCATTTTTCACATCCTGCCTGAAATGTGTTTTCACACCTGTGGCACCAAATGGCGCATTCGCTGTGCAAAATCACCTTTCGGCTAACTAACTGATAGTGTCACTGTTCATGCGGTGGGGTCACAAAAAGCCTATGTTGAAAACTTGGAGTGAAAATACTAAGAAATGCCCAGGGTGTTAGGGTTTCTGAACATAATGCCCTACCCTGTAGGGACTGACAGGCATCTGGGGTGTGACTTGGGATTGTTGACAGTAATGCTCATGCCATTCCACACCCACCCTGCAGCCAGTGACAGGCATCAAGGTGTGCCTTGGACTCTTTAGCTCCAAAGTTCACCCCATTCTCCTATACTGCACTCATTTCAGCGTATTTCCTTATGGAGTGGGGTGAGTGGAAAGCCTGAACACCCCAAGGCACACCTTGACACATGTCAATGTCTGCAGTGTGGGGTGAGGTGAAATGATGTGACGTTATGGGTGATGACCCAAAGACACACCCCAATGCTTGTCCATCTCTGCAGGGTGGGGGGTGGGCCTGGCATCAGTTCAGTACTTCACTGCCATTCCTATTCAGCATCTGTCTAACTCCTACACTTCCAATGCTAATGCCAGCAAGCAAACATTCGGCATTGGCAAATGCTTGTTTATGATACTAACTGTGCAGGTACTAAAAATTTGCATGTCTACGAAAGGATCCTTAGCACAGCAGGCTCCAAACTCGCTATCACTGCATTTACTAGGAATTTGAAATACCAGGAGTTGAAACTAACTTTTCAAACAACATGAAGTCTTGCTATATTATGACATATGCAGTTTGTCCCAGCCTTAGAACTGCTATGGAGGTGAAAGAGTTAAAGTCCATGTCAGGCATGGAACTTAGAGCTCGAGCTCGGTTGAAAACTCTGTCTGTTGTTCTTCAAACTTAAACTGTCAGATTCTTTACTCCACCTCACTGAACAGTCGCTCCGGAGATTCCTCCTTCTGTTCGGTTCATTTTGTCGGTTAAAGTATAAAAGTTTTCGGTTTTTTAACCGAAATTAAACCGCAACCGGTCGGTTCAAGCTCTATCTGTGGTATTGTAAGTACTAGATAGGTTTTACATTTAATTTCTGTGTGGAATTTGTAAACATTTTCATCGGTTCGGTTTGAACCGATCAATTTACTTCTATTACATTACAGTCTTTTAGAAGTGTGGTTCCCGGTTCTTATCGGTTCTAAAAAACGGATTTAATTACGTTTTTTTCCACGACCCGTGACATGGTTGGGAACCGATAAGGGAGCCTTGCTTGGCAGATTGCCGTAAACGGGCAAATTTTTGGTTAGGCTGGCACTATGTCTGAGAAACCCAAAAGAAAAACTGGGCCCACTGGGTTTCAGCACTGTGTTGTATGTGGGGAAGCCTTTGCCAAGGCTGACCCTCACACCACATGTGTTTATTGTCTGGGGTTTGACCACCTCAATTCAGACTGCCAGATTTGCAAGGGTTTTCCTGCAGCTACCCTGGATAAGAGAGTTGGTAGACTCAGGGAACGGGAGGCCAAAAAGTCCGCTGACCCGATGGTTAGCCTGGTTCGGTTTCAACCGAACCGAGGGAGTGCCTCTGACCAGGGTGATACTTCCTCGGCAAGGAGAGCCGACTCTGAGGCCGGTTCCAACAAAGAAATCTAGAAAATCAGCTGGTGTGGAGTCAAAACTTCCCTCTCCAACTACTGAAGAAATAGCTAAAGCAATAAAAATTGTTCAGTCACTCTCCCCGGTTCCGACCAAACCGGCAACATCAGGTAAGCGCTCGGTTCGGTCAGTTCCTCCGGTTCAAGAGTATTATTTAGAGGAATTTTATGAACCAGAGGAGAGGGAAGAGGAGTATGAGGAGAGTGAATGTGGTTTTGAAAATCTGGGTGTGCCCATTGAACCGGACATCTCTCCAGACAGACCTTCAGGAGTGTCTCCCCCTAGGCTTTCTGAGTCCCCTTCTCATTTCATGTTTTATAAAAAAGTGGCTGAAACCCTCCAGCTCCCTATGGAGTAAGCTGTGGATGATCAGGAGGAGCCTGATTTTGTAGAAATGATGGATATCCCAGCATTTAGGAGACTGTCTATTCCTCTGCATAAATCTTTTTGGAAACAGACAGTAAAGATTTTAAAAGCTCCTCACACCATACCTCCTGTTGATAAAAGAATGGACAAAAGGTATGCATTATCAGGCCCTGATATGGAGTTCCTTACACAACAATGCAGCCACGTGGGGGTGGTGCAGGCTGCAGCCTGTGACAAGGCAAATGTTCCCTTAGCCTCTCACCCCCCCGACAAGGACTCCAGAAAGATAGATGCCATGGCAAAGAAACAGTACATGGCAGCTTCCTTAGGACTCAGACAGGCTAATTATATGGCTTATGTTGCTAGATATCAAAAATCCAGATGGGATACTGTTTTAGCTCTAGCAAAGCAGGTTCCTGGCCAGCTGGCAAAAGAGCTGGAGCAGGTGGCCGCTGATGGTATTGAGGCATCCAAGGTGCAATTCCATGCTGCAGGACTCTAATGATGTATCATCCAGAGTCATGGCTACATCTGTGGCTCTCAGAATGGCTTGGCTCTGATGTACTAGCCTGTCACAGGATACCCAGACTAAGGCCATGGATTTCCTTGTTGGGCAACTCTCTGTTTGGGGCGCAAACAGAGAATTACATGAAGAAAATGGATGAATATAGGACCACCTATAGGAGTGCACAGGCCAAGGCAAGGCAAGTCACTCCCCAAAGGCAGCCTCCCAGGGGCAGGGGTAGGCCTTTTCATAGGCCTTTTTACCAAGCCCAGGCTTCCTCTTCAGCTTTTGCACAGAAGGGGTTCTTTAGAGGGAGAGGCAGACAGGGTGCAGGCAGGCCTGCTTCCACCCCTCAGCCTAAAGCCCCACAAACAGGCACCCTGATGGTGTGCCCAGGGCCGATTCTCCACTGCCTGTAGGGCAGGCTGGCTTACTTTGTCCAGGACTGGGAGTCTCTAACGCCAGACAAGTGGGTCCTGGAAGTAGTAAGCCAGGACTGGTCTCAGCTTCAAAAAATTTCCAAAGATGAGAATCAGATCCTTTCCACCTGCAAATCCTTCAGAGGCTCTTGCCCTGGAGGCAGAAGTCTCTACCCTCCTGGCTCTCAGAGCTGTGGAAAGGGTTCCACCCCTACACCAAGGCAAAGGGTTGTACTCCAGGTACTTCCTTACCCCAAAAAAGACAGGAGAATGGCGGCCCATCCTGGATCTCAGGTATCTAAACAAGCACCTTTTAAAACCAAAATTCAAAATGGTGACTCTGGGAATTATTTTACCCTCTTTAAGGCCAGGGGCTGGCTAGTGTCCCTGGACCTCAAGGATGCCTATTTTCATGTTCTCATCAGAAGCTCCCATCGAAGTACCTCAGATTCGAACTGCCCTCAGGTCATTACCAGTTCAGAGCAATGGCCTTCGACCTTACATCTGCCCCAAGGGTATTCACAAAATGCCTGGCAGTAGTAGTTGCCCACTTAAGAAGGCAAAAATTGCCATCTTTCCTTACTTGGACAACTGGCTCATAGTAGGCCAGTCCTCAGACCAAGTCAGGTTACACCTTCAAGTAACTCAGCAGCTGCTAACGCCTCTAGGTTTCCTCTCAATCTTCCAAAGTCAGTCCTAGAGCCTGTCCAGCTTCTCACCTTCATAGGTGCAGAACTGAACACAAAAGAAGCCAGAGCCTTCCTTCCTCTGGAAAGGCAGGGCACCCTGATTTCTCTGGCTTCCTCCTTCACCCTGCAGGTCTCTCGACCAGCAAGGCACTTTCTACAGCTCCTGAACACATGGCTGCTTCGACAGCAGTAGTGCAGGGAGCCAGATTTCAGATGAGGGACATCCAGTTCCATTTGAGAGCCTTTTGGTCTCAAAGAGAGGACCTCTAACCAAATTAATTCCAGTGACTCGAACCCTGATCCAGGCCCTTCAGTGGTGGCAGGACCAGGGCAATTTGAGACAGTGGGTCCCTTTACCCTCAGTCTCACTCCTTAATCCTTACTACTGATGCATTCTTATTGGGGTGGGAGCTACATGGGCGACCTCACCACCCAGGGATTGTGGTCCTCTCAGGAATCTCTGCTCCACATCAATCTGTTGGAACTCAGAGCATTTTTTCTAGCACTTTAAGTTTTTCCAAATCTGTTCAGAACAAGGTTATTCAAGTCAGAACAGACAATACCACCACAATGTGGTACATCAACAAGCAAGGGCACTCTGCTCCACGGCCTTGTGCACCGAAGCAATGAAGTTGTGGTCTCTGGCTTACTCCCTGAACACCTCCTTGTAGCAGTTCACCTTCCAGGCAAGGACAATGTCCTGGCAGATGCCTCAGCAGGATTTCCTAAGGCCATCACTTAATAGGCTCTGGATCCCTAGTTCTGGAGGTGGTATTTGCCAGATGGGGCACACCCCAGATAGATCTTTTGCAGCCCCAGACAATCACCAACTTCCTTTTTGTTGCAGGCCCCAGTGTTGGGCTCAGTCCCCTGGATGCCTTCCTTCTCAGCTGGGAGGAAGTTTCTATGCCTTTCCACCCTTCCCTCTCCTGTTCAAAGTGCTAGTCAAAATCAGGTCTCAATCCTGCAAGATGATTCTGATTGCTCCAGACTGGGTCAGACAGCCCTGGTACCACTCTTATGTCCTTAGCAGTCCACCTTTCCCTGTGTCTTCCCAGGAATCACAATCTGTTATCCTGTGCTCAGGGGAGGGTTTGGTACCCGAAATACCTCAAATCTCTCAATCTCAAGGCCTGGCTCTTGAAGAGTTAGTTTGTTGACCTACACCTTTACCAAGGTGTATTGGATATTCTGAAGGCTTCTAGGAAGCCTTCCACCAGGGCTACGTATAATTCCAAATGGAAGAGATTTTCCATATGGTGCTCTGGGAAGCATATTTCCCCAGAATCTGCTGACTTACCCACAGCCCTGGATTATATGGTTCATTTAAATACTTTAGGGCTGAGACCAGCTACCCTAAAAGTGCACTTGGCAGCCATGTGTCTGCTTTCTTGTCAGCAGGTAAGCCCTCTTCTCTTTCAGCTCATCCTGTATTCTCCAAGGTTTTCAAAGGGTTGCTTCACACCAACCCCCCATTCAGGGATCCTTCCCCTGCCTGGGATCTTAATATTTGCATTGCCCAGCTTATGCAACCCCCTTTTGAGCCCTTGTCTTCAGCAGAGCTCAAGTACTTGACTTGGAAAACTGTGTTTTTGGTAGCCATCACTTCTGCCAGGTGCATAAGTGAGTTACAAGCATTGTCAGTGGAGCCTGATTTTATCTCCTTTCACAGAGATAAGGTAGTCCTCAGGACTAACCGAAAGTTCTTGCCTAAGGTGGTCTCAGATTTCCACCTTAATCAATCTATATCTCTCCCTGTGTACTTCACTGACCATTCCTCTTCTGGTGAGAGGAGGTTGCACAGTTTAGATGTCAAAAGATCCCTTAGCTACTACATAGATCGTACCAAAGGTCAGAGGTTTAACTTCCTCCAACTGTTCCTCACTTATGATGAGGTTAGCAAAGGGAAACCTGCCATTAAAAGATCCATCGCCAGGTGGGTCGTCTCTTGTATCCAATTCTGCTATGAAAAACTGGGTAAAGTTCCTCCCTCAGGCCTGAGGGCTCACTCCACCAGAGGTACAGCTGCGTCTCTGGCTGCTGCCAGGGACATCCCTATCCTAGAGATATGTCAAGGAGCTACCTGGAAAACGGTGCACACTTTTACTAAGCATTACTCCCTGGACATCCAGGCTAGGAATGATGCTCGTTTTGGCACAGCTGTGCTTCAGAGCCTATTTCCTAAGTAGGTTCTGTCCCTCCTCCATGGAGGTACTGCTGTGTAGTCTGCATATGTCATAATATAGCAAGACTTCATGTTGTTTGAAGAAAAATTACTCACCTTAGTAATGTTGTTTCTTCTAATGGAGTCTTGCTATATTATGACCTCCCCTGCCTGCCCTCTCAGAACCTTACTCTTGGGGATGTGGGTGGGCAGGGCAGCGTTTGCACTTTTTAGATGCCCACCTTGTTTTTCATCCCTCTTTTTGGGGTGATCTTTGTTGTGTTTATCATTTTTTGGGTCTTCTGACTTGAGTTTCTTTGTGGCACCAAAAAATGTGTTTATTTAATTAAGTAGCCAGTTGGCTAGTGTAGGTTTACAGCTTCCACACAGAGTCTTAGTGAGTTTTTGCTCGTAAAGATCTGACAGTTTAAGTTTGAAGAACGACAGATAGAGTTTTCAACCGAGCTTGAGTTCTAAGTTCCATGCCTGGCATGGACTTTAACTCTTTCACCTCCGGAGCAGTTCTAAGGCTGGGACAAACTGCATATGTCATTATATAGCAAGACTCCATTAGAAGAAACAGCATTACTAAGGTGAGTAATTTTTTCCTTTAGTCACTTGCCAGCAGGGCTAATGACTGGAAAAATCCAGTGGCTTGATAGGCTTTTCACTTGTCTAGCACAAAAATGACCAAATGTTAAATAAAAGGCCTTATTATAAACTGTGCGCTGTGTTTTCTTTTTTACTCATTACGCTACCAGTATCCTCACAGTGTCACAGATATATACACACACACACACTTATAAAATGCCCAAGTAGGGAAAATACTGCGTCCTTATTGGCCAAGAGGTACACTGGCCTGTGTCCTTTTTAGCTATATTATACCAACTGGTAGATTCATGGCTGCTAGAAACTTTTGGAAAAAATCTTCTGCCAACCATTTTAGCAACATAAACAGCCTAAACATTCATTACTTGTCGAAAGCCATGACCTAATATTTGGAGACATTTTAATAAATACCTATCCCCACCCCCATACCTAATAAACCAACAACATATTAAAAAATTACTATAAATCATTGACTAACCATTATTTGCAGGCCTGTAATCCTCAGTCATTGAGTTGCTGCCAACAAATATTGCTCATGCTCATCGACTTTTCCCATATTTATTTATTTGAATTTTGATGTTGGGGTAGGCCCACTAAGACATGACAGTCCCTTTTTCAGAGGCGACCCAGAATTTATTACATATATTAAGTGAGAAAGAAAAATACACAGCATTTACAGAAAAGAAAAGAAATATAAGAGAAGTTAATTATACATACCAGGTACAACAGATTAGTTGCAATCAGGAGCATCGGGAAGTATACATTTAGAGGCAAGTATCAGGAATACAGATTACAGCAACACACTGCACATGAGTAGGAAAGTTGGAGAGTGTCCAGGGTCCATCAGGAGGATGGTAAACATTTATGCCGAGCTCAGAAAGATAAATCAGCGAAGGTTGCATCTGGTCATCAATTGCATTTGCAGTGGGTCATCTCACTGGAGAAGGCTTTGAGTCTCTTTTTACAATGTATAAGAGTGGGGCAGTTAAGAATCTCATGGGGTAGAGAGTTCCACAGAGAGGGAGCAATGAAGGAGAAATATCTCCTACTAGGTGCTGTGCTGATCGTACCCTGGGGATTTCTAGTAATGGGCTACCAGTGGATCTCAGGAGCCTCGTATGTTACCTAAGCTTGATTATTCTGGTAAGGCTAGGGGGTGCAGTAAGTGTCATTAGATTAAGGGTTAAGCAGTACGTAGGATATTTCAGTGTAGTTTCAAAAGAGGGCCAACCCAGTGTAGCAAGCCCTCCATAGTTGTAGTCTCTGGAGTGGGCACCAGCTGCAAATTATCGGATTCTGTTATAATGTGCCTTTAGCAGCTCAGTTTGGATTTGAGAGTGGACTGTAGTACTGGAAAACCATAGAAGAGGATAGGCATTAGAGTGCTGTTTGCAATGGCTAGATGAGCATTCCTAGAAAGGAAAGGGATAAGCCTATGAAGGAGGCAGAGCTTCTGATGTAGTGTTTTGACTACCACTTCCACATGAGGTGCAAAGGTCATGTTTTGGTGTAGCACTACCCCAAAGTATTTGAGTGACTCGACCACTTCGACATGAGTGTCACTACTGGTAGCCAACTTGAGAAGGTGCTGTCTCTCAGTACCTAGCCTCCTGTGACCCAAGAGCATGGCTTTGTGTTTTTCTTTTAACATTGAGGACAAGTTTGATTATCAGAAACCTGTTTCCAAGATGCTGGAAGTCACTCTCTAGGTTTTTGTTAATCCAGTTAATGTCTGCTGAAGATCTATATAAAATAACATTATCTGCATATAGGTGTACCATGGCACCTCCACAGGTGATGGGCATATCATTTATGAATAGGAATAAAGGATAGAGCCTTGTGGTACACCATCTGCTATCACCCTAAGATCTGAAGTGCTGCCCTACCACTTTACACTCTGTTTCTGGCCAGACAAATAGTTGTTGAACTAGTGGCAGGAGAAATAATCATGGCTGATAGCCTTCAGTTTATTTATTTATTTCAATTGGGATTAATACCTTTGAATCAAAGACTCATTTTTAAAGGTTCCAAGTCAGGGACAAAACAGAGCAATACAATACAATACAATAAGTACAAATTAAGATAAAGTGAAAAAAGAAAACACGGTAGGCATCATGAAAATCATTAAAATGGCACATGAGGTACAAGACTTGCTAGTTTCAGGTACATCTTAAAAACAGAATAAATTACATTACATCAAGTTGTTGCAGGGTAGGGATACACCAGGAATATTGAGACGTGTCAGTAATAGGTCCGTGTTAAGCTTTGGGGATGATGGGGGAAAAAGGTAAGTAGCCAGGTTGACATTGTCAAAGTAGCTAGAGGTGGTGAGGGCAGGAGTAAAGGGAAAAGGTGGTGTAGGAGGTTTGTAAGTCAAAGGGGGGGGAGTGGGGAAGGGAAGAGGTGAAAAGGCGGGGTATAAGGCAGAAAGAATATGTCGAATTATTTTCTTGCACAGTTACAGGTGGTTACATTCTTAAGGTGGGACTGTAGCCCCCTTTTGAATAGACTCAGCTTTGTGTTTCCTGTCAACGTGTCAGGCTGCTCATTAAACCATATGGGGCCCTTAAAAGTAATGGATTTTTGGACCAGTGATGTGCACTTGAAAGGGACTTGTAGTCCCCCTTTTGTCACATTTCTTGTTTGTTTAGTGTGCGCAGCCTTCTTGAATAGACTGCTTATGGATTCCGGCATGAGGCCTAGTTGCGCTTTCTTTAACGATCAGGCATGTTTGGTATTGGGCTCTTAGGTACAGTGGGAGCCAACCCGTCTCAGAGTAGAGAGCGCAGGTGTGAGTCCATCGATCTGCCCCAAGTGCCAGACGACAAGCCCTATTCACGTGTTTTTGTATCCTGTTTAGGGCAGTGTCTGATCCTGTGATGTATATTGGTAAGCCATAATCAACAAATGATAATTCTGTGCTGTCTGTGGCTAATTTGAGGGCCGCATGTGTCATAGAATGCTTGTTTCTGTAGAGGATACCCAGTTTCATGTTGGTGGTTTTGACAACTTGATCAACGTGGTGGGAGAAATTGAGAGTGTCATCAAGGTAAACACCCAGATATTTAAACGAGGAGACTTGTTCAAGTGTGTCGCCCTTTTGGTTCAGAATTCGAAGGGGGCTGAAATTTCTTTTGTTCTGTGGGACCAAGAACAGCATGCTTTTTTTTTTTTTTATGGTTTAGTAATAGTTTATGTTGACAGAACCAGGTTTCAAGTTTGTGGAAACTATCGAGTAGGCTTTCCTCGATGGTCAAGTGGTCCCTACCTGGGACAAATATAACGGCATCATCTGCATATAAAATGATGCTAGCCGGGCAGGCTTCAGGCAGGCAGTTAATGAATAGGCTGAAAAGGAGCGGTCCAAGTAGAGATCTTTGTGGTACTCCAAGAGCCACTACCTTAGGGTCAGAGAGTGAGTCGCCAATTGTAACACGTTGAGTTCTTTGCATCAGATAGCTACAAAACCAGTTGACTGTATCAAGGGCCAGTCCCATGGATAGCAGTGTGTTTAGTAATAGCTGGTGATTAACTGAGTCAAACGCTTTTGTAAGGTCAATGAAGACTGACCCCACCGCCATCACTAGGTCAAAGGCATTGTAGAGCTGAGTGGTGTAGTCCACCAGTGCGGTGATGGTAGAGTGTTTTTTGTGAAAACCATGCTGATTGCTGCAGAGTAGTTGGTGACTGTTGAGGAAGTCAGTAAGTTGTTCAGAAACTATTCTCTCTAGAGCTTTGGAGAGGGGAGGGTGGATGGCTGTTGGCCTATAACTGGCAGTGAGTGTTTTATCCCCGGATTTGAAAACTGGTGTAACCAGGGTGGATTTCCAGGCATCTGGGAACACACCCGATTTTAGGGAGGCATTAAAAACCTTGGAGATTGGGTCTGCTAGTACATTAAGTGTTATGGCAACCAACTTCATATCTATCAGATCACTCCCCATTCTGGTCTTTCTGAGGACCCTCTTTACTTGCTTGATGGTTTCAGAGATTGAGACTTGCCTAAAATAGAAGGTTGGCAGCCTTTCCCTCTCCGAAGAGGGTATGGTGTTTCTGTGAGGTTGGTTATTCATTGGGTTTAGGAACTCACTGGGAAGCACCCCGATAGATCAGTGGAAGTGGTATTGAACTCATTGGCAATTAGTTTAGATAGCAACAGGCCATGATTGGACAGGTTATGATTGGACAGGCCATGATTAGACAGGCTATGATTGGCCAAGTCAAACGCCTTGGTCAGGTCGACAGAAATTGTACCCATAGTCATGCCATCATCCATGGCATTGAGAATGTCAGAAGTCACACGTACCAGTGCCATGATTCTTGTAGAAACCATGTTGGACACTGGTCAGAGAGTGATTATACTCAGGATAGGCTTGGAGCTTGTCATACAGTAGCCTGTCCTAGATTTTGGCAAGTGTGCAGAGAAGAGTAATTGGTTTATAGTTTTCATATCTCTTGACAGTTTAGCAAAGCCACAAATGGGAGCAGTTTACAGATATTGGTGTTGCCTACACCATTCATCCACCTCAACTTTAATTTTTATTTTTCAAAATTATTGCAGTTCCCAATATGAGTTAGTCCTGCCCCAGCTCATGCAACTGTACAAAGTCTGTGGCTGTAGTACTCTATGGGAAAAATATTTGCAAGTATGATCAGAATGTTGGGATGAGGATACTGTAATGAGTGCAACCAGAGTGGGGAGAAGGGGGTGAGGATTGGAGGTGAAGTCAAAACTGTGACTCTGAAGAGAAAAACAAAGTGACTCCACTTCAGAAGGTGGGTGGCAGTGGGAAGTCAAGCAAAACTCTGTGGGCTGAACACAAGGCATCCAGTGGGTGTCTCAAACCACAGATTGCACCCACCCAACAGCAAAGGCATCCGCATTTCCAGTTTCAAACCCTAAAGTACTCTTTGCAACCAACAGTATGTGGTTAGAGCTTACTACTTCCAGACTCTGTACCACTCTACTCTATTCCCCTCTCTTAGCACAACATGCTCCAAACTTGCAAGCACTGCATTTACCAGGGATTTAAAATTCACTTAACAGCCTATGTGGTTAGGTCTTTATCCTATGAGACTCTCTGGTAAAGGTACATAAATACAGCACCTTTGTAGCAAATTCTCTGTTTAGAATCCAAAAATGTGGTGTTCAGATACCGGCATCTTTTTTACATAGATATCTGCTTTGCTAAAGTGTGAATATTACTGTAGGCAAATTTCCATCATTTTCAGTTTTACCTAATTTAGAGGAGGATTACGGGTAGCAAATATTGGGTAGTGGGCAATGTTTAAAAACAGAAATTTTTCACGGTTTCAGAAAATGTATACTTTTCCTATGGTATCATAGTGTCCTAAATGTCTAGAGGCCAGATAATCACTACTGTGTATTTTCCGTTATGACTCCCCTTTGTAATACACTTAGAACCCTATGTGTTTAGGGCTAACTTCTATCAGAACTTTGTGGTACAGGTACATAGAAATGGCACTGGTGTAACTGGTACTCCTTGTAGAATCCACAAATGGGATGAACCTGCACAGGCAATTCATATTACATAGACATTTTATTTATTTAGTTAGTTTTTGTTGACCGGGACAGAGGACTAGTCGATTCTTTGCCTATTTTCAGCCTCGTCCGGGGGGGGGGGGGGAGGATACAAATGGATGGCAACTGAAATTGAACAGACTTTAAGCTGTTGGTGGTATTTTTAGTGAATTTATTTTGCTAAAGTGTGACAATTATGCAATTTTCCTATAGTTCTTCCAAATGTATAAGAAAATGTGGGGTAAAACATTTGAGTAATGCGTAATGTTACCCAACTTTAAATCCAATATTCTGTGTGGTTTCATAAAATATATACTTTTACTGTGGTACCATAGTGTCTTGAATTAATACAGGCCAGAGAATCAATGCTGTGCATTTTCCATTAAAAAAACAAATGTTTAAACTTAGCACCCTAGAAGTTTAGAGTTTGTTTCTACATGAGTTCTGTGGTAAAGGTGTTTTACCAATGTAACTGGTATGCTCTGTAGACTCTACAGATGTGGTGTTTGTGCAGCGATAGCCTATGTTACACAGATATTTGGTTTTCTAGTGTAAAAAATATGCACATTTCCATTATTTTCATAGCGTACCAAATGCAGAAAAGAATTATGGGTAGAAATTGTTTAGGTAGCAGACAATATTACCTACATCTAGAACTATTATTTTATGCAGTTTCAGAAAAATATATGCTTTCCTACGGTGCTACACTGCCTTCAAGGTCCACAGGCCAGAGACTCAATACTGTGCATTTTATTTATTTATTTGTTTGTTTTTGATTACCGAGTAAGTGCGTTAGACATAGAAAATGCCTATTTGCAGGCACGACCAGGAAGAATACAAGGCAAGTACAGTCATACATCTTGATTAAATCAAAGTACACTGTTTACAATAAAACATGATCAAGTGGCAGAGAAACACAAAACATTACAGTAACTTGCCTGTGCCTTATTACTGTACTGTATTTCTGATTGTCTCATGTATGTATGTTCTGTCTTCCTTATGATGAGGTACCTTTGTAAATGAGCCTCTGGCTCAAAGGTTTTTAAACTGATGTTAAAATAAATAAATAAATAAATAAACTCAAACAACAGGAATGTACAATAAGTCATAGAGATAGACCAGATACAGCAGCAATGTACAATGAGCACAAAATAGTAGATACATAGGGTCCAATTTTCAAAGAGCTTAGAGGGATGTAAGGGGTATGCATCCAAAGAGTTTAGCACAAGAGGTGACTTGCGTCAAACCTGATTTCCAAACGCACCATGCAGCCACTCCAGATGCAGCTGCAGCACAGCTCCCTTGCACCAGGGTTGTGCCAAACAACTGGGTACACCAAGATGCAAGGGGGCTTACACCATGATGGGGCTGCAACATCCCCTTTTTTGGGATTTTCACAGCCCCACCATGAATGCAGAAAGGGTGACCACTTAGACCAGCCAGTAGCTGATCTAAGTGGCTTATGCCATAGGAATTGGGTCCTGCAGGGGTGCCAAGGTCATATAAGAGGCCAGAGAAGTGGCAATGTAGGCAGAGGGAGATGAGACAAATCCAATAGAGCACCCATTGGGGTGCCTGTGCCATATACTGTACTACAGTACAATGCACCGCACATACCCCCCAGTCCCCGATGACACCCATAATGTTGTACCCACATCCCTGACCCTGGCCTACTGTTTCTCCCCTCCCCATTAGGCCCGCCCCTCCAGTGTTGGATCGCACCGGAAGGGGTGCTGGACACCTGCACCAAATATCATAGATGTGGCCAAGTCTTTACGATCTTGCACTCTGCAGCAAACCTGGTGTTTGGCTCAGGGACCCTGCAGATTCTAAAATCTGCTGCAATGTCCCTGCTGCAACCAGTTTGCCGAACCCTTAGAGTAACACAAGTTACTTCACTCTAAGGGGTCTCTGAAAATCAGGTCCATAGTCTCAGAGAACATTATTAGAACACTAAGGTAAATATTTCTTTGAAATCAAATACAGAAAAGTTGGCCATTGCCACAATGTGGGAAGAAATAGTTTAACAGCAATTGAAGGAGGGAAAGAAATAGGTTATAGGAGTGGAGTTTCGGGGGAATAGGCTTAATACAGTAAACAGTAAGTGGAAAAGGAATAAGGCCAATAGGACTAGTATGGAGCCAACATTGTGGGAGAAGGGACAAGGAGAGATAAGGGAGGAAGGAAGGAGGGAAGCAAGTGCAAGGGTCAGTTGGTAGGAGGTGACTATGTAGCAGCTGCTTGAAGCAGGTGCGAGTAGGGGAGAGATGGATAGCAGTTCATAAAGAGTTCCAATACTGGGGCGCAAAGTGTTACTTCTAGGGACTTGAAGGAGGATTCCCCTGATTAGATGGTGTAGTGAGGGCTAGGTTGAATCAGCATTTTTGCTATTAAAGAGGGAACACCAGAGTGAGAGATGCTGTCAATCAGAGTGCCAAGTGAGTATAGATGGTTTGCAGCAGGGGAGAGTCAGTGAAAGTTGCTACACAGGTGGCAGTGATGGGTACAGCGATGTGAACAAAACAACATATACTGTTATAGGTGGTGTCTCATTTGTGTAGAGTAGCTTTAGAGGCACTAACATATGTGACAGAGCTGTATGTGAGAGTAGGAAGGAGTATGCCCTGGGTAATGATAACTCTGGCAGAGGGTGTGAGTGCATTGCTTGCTTTATAGGCTAGTCCAATTTTGGAGTTGATGGCCTTGCAGGTTATGGTAATGTGAGGTCAAAATCAAGAAAGGGTCAAGGGTAATGCTCAGATATTTGAACAAGTTGACATTTTCAAGTAGGAGCCATCAAAGCTAGAGACTGATAGCTGATCTGACATTTCCTTAATTTAGGAGCAGACCGAAAGAGCATAGATTGAGGTTCACTAGAGTTAAGTACTAGTTTGTTGCTGGAAAGTCAGTCTTGGATACGGAGAAAATCAGAAGAAAGAGTAGCATAGATGTTAGTGATGTCCTTAGAGCTGTAGTAGAGAACAAGATCATCAGCATAGAGCAGAGATGAACATTTAGAGGCATGGAGAGAGAGAGATGTCATTGAGAAAGATGGAAAAGAGAAGGGGGGTCAAGTATGGTGCCCTGGGGTACCCCATTGTTGACAGTGGTGGGTTCAGAGATAGCAGAGCTATATTTGATGTATTGCTTCCTGTTCAGTAGGTAACGGTCATGCCAATCTACAACTTCAGGGGAGAAACCAACGGAGTGCATTTTGGCCTTGAGTAGAAGGTGAGCAACAAGAGCAAAGGCCATGGTTAGATCAATGAAGACTGCCCCAGTTAAAAGGCCATTATTCATCGTAACTTTCGTATTGTTGGTAAACTTGAGAAGTGCAATTGTACTACTATGACCTTTTCTAACGCCATGCTGAGTGGCCGAGAGAAGGTTCAGGTCATGAAGGAAAGCAACAGTTTGAAGGGAGATGAGCTTTTTCTAATAGCTTGCTTAGGATGGATTGGATGGCAATAAGTCAATAACTTATGGGGACTTGAGGATGCCTCTCTTAAAAACAGGGACAATCCTGACAGTCTTCCAGGAACTGGGGCAATATTGGCAAAGTGACAGGTTGGAAAGTCTGGCTAATTGCGAGGCAAGGAGAGGAGTGTCCAGCTTGAGAAGTATGGGCTCAAGGCCATCAGCGCCAACACTGCAATTGTCAGAGATAGAATTGAGTAGCTTACGAACCTCCTGTTTAGTTACCACACAAAAATAGAAACAGGGAGATGAGTTTAGAAGGATGTTATGGGGATCAGGAATGGAAGCAGTATAGTTAGGCAGGATCTGTTATAATTTGATAAGTCATAGAAGTGTTGGTTGAAAGAGTTAATAATAGTGATAGGTTTGTTGCAGTGAAAGCCATCTAGCACCATGTCATTGGTAGCTTAGCCCCCATAAAACTCTTTATGTGGGTCCAGAATATTTTAGAATTACCAGCAGCACTGATAAGCAGGTTCTTACAGTAGGAGCACTTGGCAAGACATATAGCCATCTTATAGACGTTCCTCTTAGAGCGGTATTCCTGCAGGTCAGTCTGTAAGCCTGAGGTTTTGTACTTAGACCAGCAGCTATCTTGTGTTTTTAGTTGAGCAAGGAGATCCTTCCTGAGTCATCTCATAGGGATCCCACAGATCTTGCGAGACATAGTGGGGGCATACCGATTCTGAAGAGCACAGAATTGTGCTAGGAAGTAGTCAAGCACTTCGTTATCATTATCATTGGAAAAGAGGAAGGACCAGTCAATCATAGATAGATCATAGAGGAACATTGTGGGATTTAACTTGGAAAAGTCATGGAAAGATATGACTTAGGGAGGGGTAGTGGGAAGGACACAGACATGCCATACACAGTAGATGTGAGAATGGTCAGCAATGGCATCAGAGAGGATGCTGACTCTAACTATCTTGTCAGTCCTTATAGTTAGGATCCAGCCAGTTAGGTGTTAGAACCTTTGTTTATAGAAATCCCAGTGATCAGCAATTAGTTGGTGGAGGCTGTGCTTTTGAGTGTGTTATAGGTTTTATTGAATTTACCTAACCAGTTAAGATTGATGTCACCCAGTAGGATAATTTAATTACGATTGGCAGCACAGCTAGCATAAGGGAGGGTTTTAGATAGAATGGCAGTGCCTCCTACTGGAGGGTTATAGGCACAGATAATGTGCAGTTTCTTTGTGCCTCCAAGGAGGAATAGTGAGTGCAGCACCTCAAAGTGATTGAGGGGGTAGGGAGGGTAGAGAGGTTAAGGTGAGTTTTAAAATATACAGCTACACTCCCTTCCCTTTTAGAGGAGAGCGATTTTGGTGAATGAGATTGTAGTTAGGTAGGGAGCAGGCAGAGTCAGGAATGTAGGGTTTTAGCAAGGTTTCTGATCTACATAAGATATCAGGATTATATAAGGCTGTCCATGCCTCTAGGTCAGGTAGATTGCATAGAAGACTACGAATATTTATATGTGCAATACTCAGGACCTTACCCCAGACCAGTGAGGATCCAAGTGGAATAGGGGCCAGTTGGAATTGGGTTAGGTTCAATATCATCATCCAGTGAAAGGATAAGGGGCTGAGGTACCAAAGAATACATGTGGTGGAAGAGAGGGTCAGTTGCAGGGTGAGCAGAGACAACACTTCATTACAAACTTTGCAATCAGTAGAAACTGGCTGGGGCAGAGCAGGTGAAGTTAGTTGAGAGTCTGAGAGGCAAGAAGGTCAGAGTAGAAGAAGTCAGGGTTTGAGTAGAAGAGATCATAGTGATTTTGCTGTGGTAGATTTGAGGATGGATGGTAGGGCGGTATTAGGAAAAGATGAAATGCACTAACAGCAGAGAAGTGCAACAAAGAATAGCAAATATGGGGAGGGCATGACCATTAGGGGAGGGGATTGCCTGCTCAAGAGAAATCAGACAATAACAGCATGATTAATTGCAGGGATTGCAGCAGGGATTAATTGAAGGCATAGCAGTGGCTTATAGGACTGCTCATAAAAGGAGAAGTCAGAATGATAAAACAGTAGCGTGGTTTGCCAGTTACAGGATTCAATTTGCTGAGAACAGTATGGGTTCAGGAGTACGAGTTTAACGGCTAATATAGCAGAACGTAATCTTGTTGCTAAGGAACAGGACAAACCACAGCAACCAAGCAAGTGAAGAAGAGGAGGAGAGTAGGGTAAACCAGTCAGAGGGACTGTTTTCCATTATGAGCCCACATTTTCCCTCTTTAAAATACACTTACCACCCTGTAGGTTTAGGGCTTACTTCCACCAGATCTCTGTGGTAAAGTTACATAAATGTGGTACCTGTGTAACCAGTACTCTTCCTGGAATCCAAAAATGTGGTGTTCACATACCTGCTACCTATGTAACAAACATCTGATTTCTACAAATGTGGACATAATGCAAATTTCCATTATTTTCAGTCTAATTTAGAGAAGGATTATGTGTAGCAAACAATTGGTGGTAGGCTGTGTTACACATGTTTAAAACTAATATTTTGTGCAGCTTCAGAAAATATATACTTTTCCTGTAGTAACATGATGTTGTGGGTTTCTAGAAGCCAGAGAAGCAATGCTGATATTTTTCTTTATGGACCTAAGTGCATTGCCTGCAGTCTTAACTTAGCACCTTATGTGTTTAGAGCGTAGGGCCAAGATATTTAAAGGAGTTGCAGCTGCATAAACCCAGAACTGTGCCCCAGGGCAATATTCAAAAGTGGGAAGTGTGCAGCGCAATTCCCGATGTGTTGGGGTGCAAAGATAATGTATGCGGCACATCTCCGGGGGGTGTGCCCATGCATATGCGGCACATCCTGATATTCAGCCTGGGATGTGCGGCACATCTGCTGGCACAATCCAGAGATGTGCCACATACCTGGGCTCACAGTTGAGGCCGTAAAAATTGGCTCAAATGCTAGCCACCCACAGTGCAGTGCACAACACAGCAGCCACCGGTGGAGGTGGCAACCCTCCCCCAACACCATGCACTAGCACACACAAAAGTCCCTGGTAGTCTAGTGGTACCCCCCATCCTGTAACCCTGATTACCCGTGAGGAACAAATATTCACTATCCCTGATGGTCCAGTTGTTCCCCCCTCCCCGCCTGTACCCCTAATTGCCATGATATTATTTATTTGAAGTTCCCTGGTAGTCTAGTGGTACCCTCTCCCATCCTGACCCACCAATCACAGAAACATATTTATTTAATATCCCTGATAGTCTATATGAATGAAGTCATTCATTCATAAAGTTGTGAATAACTATTACAGTATGCACTGCAAGCCCATTGGTCCACAGTGTGGACCAATAAACTTGCAGCACATACTGTAAGCTATCATTCGTCAGGCAGCTGTGGAGGTATGCGGCTGGGTATGCTGCCCGCCGATGATGGAGGGCAGAGCTGGGTGGGCTGGGGGTCCTGTGTGGGTGGGGATGTGGGGGGTACCACTAGACTGCCAGGGAGTTGAAATGGCCAGTTTCACAGCGATCAGGGATTCGGGTGGGGAAGGGGGAACCACTGGACCACCAGGTTGGGTGGGGAAGGGGGAAACACTGGACCACCAGGGCTGTCAACTAGCCATTAATATGGCATGGGAGATTCGGGCAGGGAGAGGGGTACCACTAGGCTACCAGGGATATTAAATAAATATATTTTGGTGATTGGGGTTACAGGATGGGGAGGGCTACCACTAGACTACCAGGAACTTCAAATAAATAATATCATGGCAATTGAGGCACAGGTGGGTGGGACCACTGGACCACCATGGATAGTGAATATTTGTTCTTACAGGTGATTGGGGTTATGGGATGTGGAGGAGGTACCACTAAACTACAGAGATATTAAATAAATATATTTTGGCTGGTGGGTCAGGATGAGGGGGTTATCACTAGACCACCAGGAAATTAAATATATTTTCATGTGGCGATCAGTGGCACAGGATGGGGAGGGGATACTACTGTGGTCCCTGGTACAGGGATTACATGCTGTGCAGTGTACCAGGCGCATTTCGCTGGCCAGTCCTGCACAACACATGCAAATGGGGTGATAATGACATGCAAATGGCTCCATTTGTGCCTTGCATGCATTATGGCTCCATTTGCATATTGATGTCTGAATAGCAGGAATTTGTGCATGGCGTATCTCTGACGCACTGACGCAGTTCCCATTCCTGGTATTCAGACCTGTCTGGGGGGATGCGCCGGTGCACTGTATTTGCACAGCGTGCATTATTTTATATATTCAGAAGAGATGCGCCATGGCACATCTCTTTTGAATATATCACTTAGTTGCTCCAGCGCAACTCAGTTGCACTGCGCCACCACTTGAGCCATTGCCAGGTGCAATTATGAATATTGGGCCCTATTTCTCCTAGACCTCTGTGGAAAGGTACATATTTAGTATCTACTCACTTGTACATTTTATGTATATGTAATATAATGTCAAATACTAAATTGTAATGCAATGTGTAACTTAGGTAATCATGCAGAACCATTTTGTAAATGGAGCATTTAGCCCTAGTGGTGCAATTTCTGTTGAAAAATAAACATTTTACTACTGCTACATAAGTGTGGTACCTCTAGAACTATTATGCTGTGTAGAATTCTAAAATGGCTGGTTCTTTATTGGTTCTTCACTTGATGCAATTATAGCCCCAAAGCTGCAGATTGTTAGTAACACCAATAAATGAAAGGGAATGTATACTAGTAGTATTTGTAGTTTCACTCTTTAGCACTATATTTATTTAGATTATCTTGCACCTTTGCACATATCTGTTTAGATTTAGTAGAGGCAAACTTAGAAATGGAACATTTTGTCTATTTTATGGAAAATATCTGTGCAACCCACTACAAGTAATGTGAGGTGGGTAACCAAAAATGCTGCAAATCAACCTTGGACACTGATCATTAATGCAATAATTATTTTAAACAAATGTACACATATATACACATTGCTGGTCTTAAGATATAGGTCTGGTGCTGTAGATTTAAATTTGGTATGTAAGCTTTTTTATGGTTATTTATAGTTAGAAACATAGAAACATAGATTTTTTTTGCAGAAAACAACCTTTAGACCTCATCCAGTCTGCCCCTAGTCCCTGCCTATTCCATCACCACTGACCCTAGTTGGTCATAGGTGTCACTCCTTCCCCTGTTCCTCTACCTAGTATGCTCCTGTGCCTATCCCACACATGCATAGTGACAGCTTTTTAGCCTGTCCCAAAAGTCAAACTGTTTGCATCCAAAATAAAATTGTATAATTAACACAAAAAATATACACCTTGCAAGATTTCATGGTAAAACAATGCATTTTAAAACCTGGAAAAACAAAAGGTATTTACAGATGGTTGTATCTTATGGATGATAATAAATTGTTGAATTGGGAAGTTTGTAGACAACGTTACAACCTTAATGTTACTGAATTTTACAGATATTTACAACTACAAAACATTTTTGTAAGGCTGGCAGGGTGGCACAGAGGGTTGAGACACTGGATGCCTTAACTCGTGCTACGCCGGCGACCTGGGTTCGGGAATGACCTCATGTCATCAGGGTGCTGGCAAGGGGGGGAGGGCGGAGCAGGACTGAGCATGCCGGTGGGCACTCTTCCCTCCCGAGGGTGGTGGAGGGTGGGGTTGACGCCCTCGTAGTTCCGCCTCCCACCAGATGAAGATTCAGTGGGTAGCATAGGTGGAGGGGGTGGCAAAGATATCAGGAGGTGGAAGGGGCTGAGCTGGCACCACAGGGTGTGAGCGTTCTCCACACACTTGCATGGCTGTGTGCTGGGGTCTTGGGGGTTAGGGAGAAAACCGGTAAAATAATTGAATATGTGTGTCTCCATCGCCAGTTGATGGGAGGAGGCGTGAGGACCAAAAGCTTGATTAAAAAGAAAAAAACATTTTTTGAGAAACTATTCCTGGTGGGAAAGGGCTCTAACATGAACACATTATAAATATTTAAATAAAAGTAAGTAAACTAACAGGCAAAAGCCGAAAGATTTATTTGCCTGATTGCCATCTCTGCTGCAGGACACCTGATATTCAGAAATGAGCAGGAGTGGAGTGCAATATTTGTACTGCTCCTTGCCCTTGCTCGGGTGCACTAGCACTATTCCGCTGAATATAGGGCCATTGAGGCTCAGGGCTAAGCCAAACACGGCTCCCGAAATAGGGCATCATAATGGCTTGCACCCATGCTAAATGTCCTATATTCAAAATGACCCATGCAAATGAGCCCACTGGGCATGCAAGGCACTAAGGGGCCATTTGCATGCCCATTATGGGTTCATTTGCATGGGTAGCCTGGCAATTTAGTGTGGCAGTGTCCCCGACTTGCCCCATCCCAGAGAACTATCCCTGATGCTAGTGACCCCCTTCCCCCTCTGGTCGATCGCCGGCCCAATGTAAACTACAGATTCTCCTGGGTGTCTAGTGGTCCCACCCCCTCCCCCACCAGTCATTGGCCTGATGCATAATAAAGATTTTCCCTGGTGTCTAGTGGACCACCTCCCACCCCTCCTACCCAGCAGGTAGTGCCCATCACCCCAATCTCCCCATCCCATCCCCGAGCCAGTGATGGGTACAGCCCTCCGCTTGCCACCACGGGCGGCTGCTGACTGAGCTGTCAATGAGCACCTACTGTATACAGTACATGCTCATTGACTGACAGCTAATCCATCGATCAATGAGTGTGTACTATATACAGTATGCCCTCACTGACAGCTCAGTCGGTGGCCTACCATGGTGAAGAGCGGAGGACTGTGCCAGTTGCCGGCTCAGGGATGGGATGGGAGGAGGGGGGTGGTGGAGCACCAACATGCTGGGGTGGGACAGGGTCCTAGTGACACTCACGGAAATATATTTCTCAAATCCCACAGGTAGGTTGGGGATAGGGAGGGGATAGGAGCAGGACCACCAGGGAATCATTCAGTTTTGCAGGAGAGATCGGGGACAGGGAGGGAGGACTGCTAGACCACCAGGGAAAATCTATTGTTTCTTTAGGGCCAATGATCAGCGAGGGAGCCACTAGACACCAGGGAGAAGCTGTATTTTACATTGGGCCAGCGACCAATGAGGGGAGGGGACCACTACACACCACAGAGGAGGGTGAGAAATTTGAAGGACATGATAGTAAGTTCATTACTGGAAGTAGAGACCCCAAGGAACTGGTTCCTCCCCCACCGAAAGGATGCAGGAAATGTGGCAATTATGTTTTTTGTAAAGATGCATATGAATGTAACATGGTTAGAAATCCCTGTGATGGGAGGATGCATGTAATAAATCATTTCATTATCTGCATCACCACCTATGTAGTATATATGTCATTTTGTACATGTGATGCATATTACACTGGAAAAACAAAACGAAGGTGGAAAGAAAGAATAGGGGAACATCTAAGGGCAATTAGAAATAAAAACCTAGAATATGCCTGGGCAGTACACATGAATAATGTAGAGAATGAATCAGAACATATTTTAAAGTTTGTTGGACTGGAACATGTCAAATTGGGACCACACAGGGATAATACAGATGATCTGTTAAGTCAAAGAGAGAATTACTGGATATTTTTTATGGGAGCATACATGGGACATGGTTTGAATGACCATATAGAATTAAAGCCATTATTAAGAAGCAAATATTAATCCAAATATCTGAATTTTGTTTTCTCTCTACAAGATTCACGTCAAAGTGGCTCTGTCTTAGACTGTACATGAAGGGCATTTATTTTTCCCATTTTTATGTTTGCTTGCACGCATGTGCAAGAAACATAGTGCCATTATCTGAGTTTTTATGTTTGCTTGCATGCTGTGCAAGAAACATAGTGTCATCATCTGAGTTTTGGGGTGTGGCAGCCCTCTTCAATTCAGTCAGTGTGTTTGGCGCGCCGCAGTTCTCCAATGCCTGCTTTAGCTGTCTATGACAGCAGTCCAAAATGCAGTGGAGTACAGTTGAAAGGGGGAGCTACGCTTCAAGTGAGCAGCGATAAGATGTCACCTGCTCATGCGCGCTCCCCCTACACACACACACACACACACACACGCACGCATGCTCGCCCCCCCCACGCACACACTATATAGCCGATGGGGGGGGTGCCCAATCCCCCATGGGCTGTGCTGCGCCCCCAAAACAGAGTTCCATATGCCACGCTGGGTGCCACCCCAGTGTGGCACATGTTGTATAGTCGACGGGATGCCCAATCCTCCGGCCGGGCCCACGGGGTCTCCCCGAGAGTACACAGGTGCCACGCTGGGAGCCCACCCCAGCATGGCAACAGATGCTGTGGCCGATGGGGGTGCCCAATCCCTGTCGGCTCCATGTCCCCAACCAGCCGTCCTTGTGCCACGCTGGGAGCCCACCCCAGCGTGGCAAACGCCCCGCGCGTCATTATTAAAACCAAACTGAAATTTAAAACGGTCCTCGCTGTCTCTGCCCCCCACCCGCGCCCATCCACTGCACACCCTGCCTCCCCACACACCCCACCCCATACTACTCTCCGACTCTGGCGCTGATGATCTTCGTGGACCGGGAACACGCCTGCAGTCTTCAAAGCCAACTGCGAACTGAGGAAATGCCGATAAGCTGTATAATGAGATAGATAGGCTTTTTTCAACTTTGCTGCATATCTCAGGCATTTTTTGGAATTTTTGCACCAAATTTTCAACATGGGGTTTTTGGGACCCCTTCTCATGAATGCTCTCACTGTCACGGCATTAATCGGGCGCGAAGGGTGATATTGCAGTCACTGCGCAAAATCACCTTTCAGGAAAGAGTAATAAAACGACACTGCCACTGTTCATAAGGTGGGCTCTCAAAAAGTCTATGTTGAAAATTTGGTGGAAAATTCCTTAAAATGACTGTTTTACGAGCATGTGTTGCGCAGTTCCTACGTACACTCATAAGTTCATGAATTTTCAATATTTTCACTCCAGATTTTCAACATTGCCATTTTACCACACCTCCTTATGAGCAGTACAGCTGTGATTTTTCATATCTTGCCCAAAACATGTTTCCGCCCATGTAGCGTACAATGGCGCAGTCAGTGTGCAAAATCAATGTATGGGACACATTAAGAAAATCACAGTGACACTATTCATGAGCAGAGGTCTTAAAATGGCTATGTTGAAAATTTGGTGAAAAAGTTCCTAAAAATGACTGTTTTACGAGTGTGCGTGCACAGTTCCTACGCACGCTTGTAAGTTTGCAAAATTTCTATATTTTCACTCTAGATTTTCCACATTGCCATTTTATTACACTTCCTTATGAACAGTACAGCTGCCATTTTTCACATGTCGCCCAAAATGTGTTTCCGCACATGTAGCGCACAATGGTGCAGTCGGTGTGTGAAAGCAATGTTTGGGACAGATTAAGAAAATCACAGTTACACTGTTCATGAGCAGAGGTCTTAAAATGGCTATGTTGAAAATTTGGTGACAAAAGTTCATAAAATGACTGTGTTACGAGTGAGCATTGCGCAGTTTCCACGCCCCTCGTAAGTTCATGACTTTGTAATATTTTCAGTCCAGATTTTCACCAGTGGCATTTTTCCACACTTCCTTATGAACAGTACAGCTGTCATTTTTCACAACATGGCCGAAATGTGTTTTCACACTTTCAATGCAGAGATGCGTGGTCGTTGTGGGAAATCATTGTTCGGTACAGATAAAGAAAATCACAGTGACACTGTTGATGATCGGAGGTTCCAAAATCCCTGTGTTGACAATCTGCTGTAAAAAATCCCCAAACTCATTACATTACGGGTGCTGCGTTGCACAGTTTCTATGCACGCCGTGATTTCACCAGTTTTTTTAATATTTTTACTGCAGATTTACAACATTGCCATTTTTTACCCCTCCCACCTAACAGTACAGCTGTCATTTTTCACATCCTGTTCGAATGTTTTTTGCACCTGTGGTGCTAAATGCCATAGTTGCTGTGCATAAGCAGCTTTCAGCTAACAAACTGATATTGCCACTGTTCATGAGATGAGGGTCACAAAACACATGTTGAAAATTTGGAGTGAAAATACCAACGAATGCCTGAGGTGTTAGGGTTTCCAACCATAATGCCCCACCTTGTAGAGAATGACAGGCATCAGGAGTGTGACTTGGGATTCTTGCCTGTAATGCTCATACCATTCCACACCCTGCAGCCAGTGAGAGGCATCGAGGTATGCCTTGGACTCTTCGGTCCCAAAGTTCACCTCATTCTCCTATATCGCACCCATCTCACCGTATTTCCTGATGGAATGGGGTGCGCATAAGGGCCAAAGACTCCAAGGCACACCATGACACTTGTCACTGTCTTCAGGGTAGGGTGTGGTGAAATGGCATGGCCGTTATGCCTGACGACCCAAAGGCACACCCCAATGCCTGTCACTCTGCAGGGTGGTGGTAGTTGGCTTCAGTTCAGTACTTCACTACCATTCCTATTATGCAGCTCTGTAACTTCTACACTACCAATGCCAATGCCAGCAAGCAAACATTCAGCATTGACAAATGCTTGTTTTCCTTGTTGCTCTACTAAGATGCTTCTGTGATTTCTGCTCTATTCGTTCAACCTTCTAAGGGACCACTATGTGACTGTATTAAGTAAAAATGAGGTTTATACTCTTTATATCAATACCTGTATATCTTTTTACATGTATGAAATTCTTTATGAAAATAAGTACTGCTCTACCATGTTGTTAAGGTCGTCAACACCAGAATCGGCCTGTTCTATAGACACCGTCATAGTACACCACTGATGCACTGTCACTCACTGTAAAAAGCTCAATCCTTTCTATTACTGATTATGGGCTTGTGGTGCATGGAGCAGCCACAGACACAACCCTTAAAAGAGTCAGGATGGCATTAGATAAATCCTGTAGGCTAGTCTTAGGTGCACACAGACTAACTCACACATGCGACCTATATGCCCAGACCAAGTGACTAAACCTACAAGGCAGAGTGAAGTACCAGGTCTGCCTCTTAGGGCAAAAAAAAACACCTTGGTTTACCCACTACAGCCATCTAAAATCTACTGAATCCAGCAACCAACCCTCACAGGACAACAGGTATAGCTAGAAACTCTCCACAAGTCCCCTTCTGCCACACATCACAAGCACAATGATCCTTTGCCTACAGAGCACCTACAGAGCACAATGCTGGCTCAGTGACCTCCCTCCTGTTATAACCAGGACCCCAGTGTTTCTGTGATTCTGCGGTTGCAGCATTGGCCACAGAAATCAGGGCTGACAGCAGAAATCAATGCTTGCTGCAGAAATCAGGAAAACCAGCCACACATCCGCAGAAATGCTAGCTATGCTATGCAATCACACAAAGGCAAGGGTATAGCTATTGATGTGTTAAATACATCATGGCACACATGCTCATTTGAAGGTGCAGCAAACTGATGCCATCCACTGCAAAGCCAAAAGCTAGTGGCTGCATGGCATCTTGACTCTTCCTGCCAGTACTGTGTGTCTGTGGGGGTCGACTGACAATAGTAGCAGAGCTTGATTAAGTCCACAGCAGTTATGATTTGCTGCTGTGTAGGTGTGGGTAGCTCAGCCATGTTAATGTTTCATTATGAAGCTGCTCATGGTGCATGCTGAATCTTTGGAAGATGAATTTGGAAGGAAGAACTGGAAGACAAGCCATAGTCAAGGAGTGAGAAGTTTCAGTGGTGCCCGTGGAGGTGGAACTGATCTCAGTGTGGTAACAGGTATCGGAGGAGGAGCTGATTGCAGAAACCTAGGGCTGGCAGCAGACTGAGCAGAAGACTCGGTCCCCACTGGTGGACATCTATCACAGTTTTGATTTTGGGCTGCATTTCTGTACCTGCAAGTGTGAGAGTAATTTCTTGGCAAATCTGAACCTGCAGCCTAAGCGGTGATATCAAGCTCAATCTTATGGAGGATCTAGCTGCCCAGCTGCAGCAGAGTCGGGGACCAGGGTATACTATAACTGGAGCAAGCAGGCATGGAAAACAAACAGAATGGAGAGTTTGATTGCTGCTCTACATAAGTGAAATGAAGGTCACTGACTGAAGAACATCACCATCCCCTGAGTTGCGAGAAGAGAACATGCTAACCGAGGTTACTCCAGCTTAATAAGAATGACTTGCTTGCATTTTTTAGTTTGTCCCCTGAAAGAAAACTCAGGAGTCAACAAATCCTACAGACACTGCAAGTTACACCCTCCTTCACTATTATAGGAAGACAATTCCGCCCCCCCCCAAAAAAAAACACAGATTTGTACACTTCACTCAACATGTTTGTTGCAAGGCAGTTGGAGTAATCCTAGTTTACAGAAATAATAATTTGAAAGAACATTGATCAACACCAGAAAAAAATGGCCTTCAAATTGAGTCTCTATATCTGCTAACTCTCATTATAAATCAGAAAAATCCAAGTAGGTTTTGCCTTCTGTGTAGTTTTAGCTAAGTGGGTATGTTCTCTGATTATAACCTAGAAGAATAGCAAAGGCCACCAATTTCCAGAAGAACAGATGAGCCTTCAAATTCGGGGTGGGAGGGAAAATTCTTAAAAGAAAACACTGATACCCATGGTTGTGCCAGGTTTGGGTTATTGCTGTTTAATATTTTGGATAAGAAGATTGTATACTGTTAAATGGCCTGCTAGTCCATTTTCAGTAGCAGAGTGGTTGATCGAAGGCAGTCAAAGGGTTAACTAAGACTTAATCCCTTTGAAGGTGTGCTGTTTATCCACAATTTATCTACCACAGAATAGCCACAGAATCAGCAGTTGTTCACCGCAGAAAGTATGGGGTCCTGCCAGAGAATGCAGGTCCACTTTGCTGCAGTAAACATGGGGCCTGTAACCAGCGAGCATAAGCTAGGACCATTTAAGAAAATAAACCTCCAACACCTTACCTCTCTAAGTAGCTGTGACTGCCAGTCTTAATAACTCCACCCATCCTACCCCTGTCCTCCCCCCTTGCCCTTTCTACCCAAGCACCTGTCCCCTACCATCCTACCACTGCTTCCAACTACCCCTTCACACACTCACAATCTTGCTTGCGCATACCTCCCCACCTCTACCTCTCTTTTGATAAAGTCAACCCCTGACTGCTTCCTCTTCTTTTCCTTTCTGCCCAAGCACCTGTCCCCTACCACCCTACTTCTGCTTCCAACTACCCGCTCGCACACTCCGAATCCTACCTACCCTACTCTATCTCCCTCTTAACAAAGTCAATCACCTGACTGCTTCCTCAATACATGCTAAATATGGATTGTTTAATATATTTTGTTCTCTACTGTTTACTCAAATTGTCTTTCATTGCCTGCAATACTTTTGTCTTGTATTGCCTGTAATTATAGGTATTATGACGTGGAACCTTTGTAAATGAGCTTCTAGCTCAAAGGTGTTACTCCAAGAAAATCAGTCAATGAATAAAGAAAGAAATAAATGACGTGCTTATTTATTTGTTTGTCCTCTGTTATACGCAACAGTCTTTTTTTTTGGTAAACATTTTATTCAGAAGGCTTCAAAGATATAAAAAACACAGGTCATCCAACCACATACCTTTTGGAACTCCTAAACATGCACAGGATACAAATAAGTTATTTTATACATTAAAGGCCCAATTCTCAAAGCCCTGCATCTGACATAAGGTGCCTGCTAAACAGAATAGTACAAATTGCACCTTGCATCCAGGTACCCATAGCCATGATTCAGAAAAGTGGCCTGTGTCAGCTGAGGCTGCCTGCCTAAACAGGGCTTGCACCTGCCCTGCATCCTGCACTGCACTGCAACACGGCGCTAGGTGGACTCGGCGCCGACTAAGCTGCAGTTGCTATTCACCGACATCACCCTGTGGGAGAAATTTCTAGTGCCTCAGACCAGCCAAGGCTGGCCTAAGGGGACTTAGACATATCTCCTGGATGAGCTGTGGTAGCATAGGTGCTGTGGTCCCACCTCCACAACCCCAATGTACCCCACATGTACTCTATATGGAGCAAACCCCATCCATGAAGTGCCCCATGGCACAATACAAGGCAGCCTCCTTCTCTGGATCCCTGTTGTGGCTCTCCCCGACTATGCATCAAACCCCCCAGGTGTCCCGCCATGCAGACGCATGGCATATGCCAGCACTGCAGGTCCTGTACCCTCCCACTCAAACAGGTAGTGCCCCCCCTTCTCTAGACAGAGAGGGACAAGCATACCTATCAGACACCTTCTGTGGCTAGTCTCTCGATTGCACTGGATCAGAAGGACTGTGTACAGTGTACATATTAATATTAGCGTGTACACTGTACAACTGCTGTAATATTCTGGCTGGGTTGGGGACCAGCCATGGAGGTGCGGGGGCTATGCTGGTTCCCTGCTCTGTCTAGGGATGGGGACACTGCTTGCTGGGGTGGGGGCTGGACCACCACTGGGAGGGTCACTGACTGCGCTGGGGTCATCGGGGATGGGGGACCAGCTGGACACTGCCGAGGAGGGCTTGCGCAACCTCTTCCATGCGCCTTTGTGTTTGATGCATGGGGAGCTGCCGCACGGAAGGGACTTAGGCACCGGATGCCTCCTGTACCTGAATTGGGTGCAGGGTCCCCGTGCAGGGGATATTGGTGCAAGCTGCTGTTTGCTGCAGCTTGTGCTGGATGCAGCCCCCTTTGAGAATCAGGCCCTAATTGTTAAATTAATAGGAACATTTAATTTACCAGATAGAGGATACACCCATAAATAAAGTTAACTGTACAGAAGTAAAGTTCTGTTAGTAATTGCAGACAGTATCAGTAGAATAACTAGTCAAGTCTACCCTTAAATAAATTTGAATCTGACCGTTAACTTTTGTGTTAACTCTAAGTTCTATTGAAAACACAGCCAAAGGAAAAAAAAAAGAGGTTAGGGCCAAAAGGGTGGCCTTTGAGAAGTACAAAGCAATGCAGTTAGAAATGGACAGGGAATAATATCTGAAGAATCTGAGGGAGGCAGCAAAGACTGTTAGAAAGGTAAAGGCACAGAAAGAGAGAGAGAGAGAGAGAGAGAAGCATAGCTAAGTCAGTGAAGCAAGGAGACAAAACATTCTACAGCTACATTAGCGAGAGGAGGAAAAACAAAGCAGGAATGGTCAGAATTAAGGGGGAGGGGGGTGTAAGTGTGGAGATGGACCAGAAGATGGCGCACATACTGAACAAGTATTTCTGCTCAGTATTTACACAAGAGGAAGTAGGAAATGGACCACAAGTAAAGGTAAAGGAAATACGGGGGGAGGATACAATCCCCTTCCAGAGGGGAGGATACTGAAGGAACTTGAACCATTTAAGGTAAATAAGGCAATGGGGCTGAATGGTGTACGCTCAAGGATACTACGAGAAATGAGGGAGAACTATCTTCTCCACTGGCAGTCCTATTTAATTAATCGTTGCAAACAGGGGTGGTACCGAGAGACTGGAGGAGGGCAGATGTGGTGCCAATTCACAAGAAGGCAATAGGGAGGAGTCAGAGAATTACAGGCCAGTAAGCCTGACATTGGTGGTAGGGAAGATTATGGAGAAATTGATAAAGGGAAGGATGGTAGAATACCTGTCCAAAAATTGGTTACAGGATCCAAGGCAGCATGGTTTCACTTGGGGGGGGGGGGAGATCATGCCAAACTAACTTAATTGAGTTCTTCAACTGGGTGACAAGAGTAGTGGATCAGGGAAGGGCAGTGGACATGGCCTACCACTCCTCATTGGAGATTACTAAACAAACTGATCAGTCTTGGAGTAGGGGGAAAAAGTGGTTAAGCGGCTGCAAAATTGGCTGAGTGACAGTAGCCAGAGTGTAATAGTAAATGGGGTATGGTCAGAGGAGGGGAGGTGACAAGTGGGGTGCCAGAAGGCTCAGTTCTGGGGCCTTTATTGTTCAATGTATTCACTGGGGATATCGCGGAGAGTCTGGAAGGGAAGGTATGCCTGTTCGGAGATGACACAAAGATCTACAACAGGGTTGACACACCAGAGGAGGTAGACATATTGAGAAAGGACTTAAAAAGACTGGGGAATGGTCAATGGCATGGCAGCTAGGATTCAATGCAAAAAAAGTGTAAAATCATGCATATGGGGTGCAAGAACCCAAGAGTAACATACCAACTGGGGGAAGAGGAGGTCACAACATCTAATCAGGAAAGGGTTCTGGGGGTCATCATAACTGATGACTTCAAGGTGGCAAGTCAGTGTGGAAGGGCAGTAGGGCAGGAAAATAGGATGCTGGGTTGCATAGGGAGGAGTAATACAAGTAGGAAAAGGGAGGTAATATTGCCCTGTATAGATCGGTGGTGAGGCCTCACCTTGAGTACTGTGTCCAGTTATGGAGGTCCCATCTCAGGAAGGACATTGAACAGATGGAGAGAGTACAGTGAAGGGCTACCAAGATGGTCCAGGGCATGCATCAGAAAAGCTATGAGGAAAGGCTCTAGGAGTTAAATGGGTACTCACCGGAGAGTAGAAGGAAGAGGGAGGACATGATAGAGGCAAAATACATCAAGGGAATAAACAAAGTGCAGGAGGGTAGCTTTATACAGAAAAGGATATGCACAAGGACAAAAGGACATGATATTAGGCTGGAAGGGGGGGAGACTCAGAGGTAATGTGAGGAAGTTCTATTTCATGGAAAGAGTGGTAGAACCCTGAAACAAACTACCAGAGGATGTGGTGGCAGTAAACACTGTGGAGGCATTCAAACATGCATGAGATAGGCACAGGGACTGGTGGAGTCAAGAATGGGGGGAGTTAGAACACAGATCTAACAGGATGTGGAATAAGGAAGCATGAACTAGGGCAGACAAGACAGACCAAGGGTCTCTTTTCTGCTGACATCTACTATGTAACTATATAAAAGAAGCATGGGGGTGGAGTTGACTTGTTTGTCTTCTGCAAGGAGGTCATATTGCTACAATGCCTGTGTTTCGGCCATAATGACAGATTGCCAAGTCTGTCGGAACAAGGGTTCCTCTCCATTGGCCAACAACTGAGACCTCTCTAGGTGCACAGACAATGTGAGACTGTTCATCCAATGGGCTATTTTATCTATTGTCCTTTCTACTGTAATACCCAAGACAGATTCCCAAGCAGTTCTAGATCTAATAGTTGGTGGAGGAGCAGATCTCAGAAAGAGCTTATAGAAAATGGAGAAGGCCGGAGTGTTAGATTGAGGCTTATATAAGGCTTCCTCAATGGAGGACAGCATGAAACATAGGCTTTGACAGCAGATAAGGAGCACTCGGCCCACCCAGTCTGCCCATTTCCTTACCTATTGGATAAGCTGCAGATCCTAGTTAACCAACAGCCTACTTCCTACTACTCCCCACTAGAATTGCCTTATGGCTGTCCCATGCATTATTGAATTCCCCCACTGTTTTTGACCCCCACAACCTCCACAGGAAGGCCTTTCCATGTGTCCACCACCCTCTCTGTGAAACAATACTTCCTCACATTGCCCCTGAGCCATCCCCCTCTATCTTCAAATTGTGCCACCTTGTTCTTGCACATCTCTTTTTCTGAAAGATGCTACCCTCTTGGAATTTGTTGAGTTCCTTGAGGTACTTGAAAGTTTCTATCATGTCCCCCCTTTCCCTCCTTTCCTCGAGGGTATACATATTAAGCTTCTTTAGTCTCTCTCTGTCTTTGTATGGTTTCTGGTGCAGACCCTGCACCATTTTAGTTGCCCTTCTATGGACTGCCTCCATCCTGTCTATGTCCTTGCAGAGATGGGGTCTCCAGGACTGCATGCAGTACTCCAGATGGGGTCTCATAAAAGGGTCTGGTGTGAAAAACATTATATCCCTTTTGGTTAGTAAAACCTAAATGTATTGCAGTATTTGAGAGAAACCCTTTCAGTATCCAGTATGATTATGCTCCCCATCCAAAGCCTGACACATGTATGAGTTAGGTTTTTTTTACATCATGAAGGAGATGTTTGATACAAGGAGGGTGACAAAACACCCCTGAAGTAAGTCATCCACTATGAACTTGCCTTCCATTGGCCTCAAGCAAGTGCTGGGTTGGCTATAGGATTCTCTAAAAAGGCAAGTTGAGACACCCAGTAATAGTGACATTAGGGAGTGCTATTCCTCCACTGCTCAGTGGTAGCTGCAATATAGTCCTATTTATTCTTGCCACTTTACCACACCATAGGAATTTATTCAGTATATGGTTTAATTGCCAGAAGAAATATTCTGGGACTCTGATAGGGATATTCTGAAATAGGTACATATGTAACCCCCAGGGGGCACTGTCTTAAGGGCTACTACCTCTGCCTGCCCTAACTGTGACAGGGTGAGGGGCCCAGATCCGCAGGGTGCCTCCACCCAGAGGATGGGGTGGAACAGCCGAGGTTGGCTAGGTCGCAGCCCTCTGGGTGCTGCAACTCCCCTTTTTCCTCTAGTGGCCCACACAGTTCAATTTCAGTGCCTCTGCCATGTACATACTTACCCCCGGCTCAGACCAATCAGCTCACCCGGGACCCCTGAAAGTAAGGTACAGTTACACCACATTCACCATGCAGTATTTCATCATTAATACACAAACTAGCCAGTGTACTTTTGCAAAACAAGCAATCTGATTTATTGGAGGGATAACAAGGACCGGGGAGATCAGGTTGATTGGCTTACCACTACAGTATATAGAAATCTATCTATGGCTCTGTGCACAGGCATTAACCTATTAAATGCTGTCCATGGGTACCCAAGCCCTAATGGCTAGTTTCTCGATGCAGCTGGTTGGGGCCCTGACACACGCGAGCATTTAATCCCTGAGAAGATCAGGTGGAGCCAGAAAGCTCAATTAGTGCTGTCCGCAATAAAACAAACAATTTGTACTGTCCTTCGACTGTAACCTTTAGCAGGGAGCTACCCTGATTCAGTACTCACAACTCCAGCAGAGAATCACGCTTTCACCACTCACAGGGCTGGACCTGGGCTTCAAGGCCTCCTCACACATTCATGTGGAAAAACACAGAGGGGTACCATACCAGGCAGCTGCTTCCAGGACCTGAATGAACTCACGGCTATTCGGCGTTTCACTGCAGCTCCACTGTCCTGACAGACCGACTCAGCAGATTCTCCAGTCTTCTTCAGGTGAAGCCTGGTAGGTAGCTGTGCTTAAATACAGACTCCTCTGATCGCAAGCCTACAGATTTCACCCCTTGAATGCTGGCAATGCAAGCGGCAGCCTCAGGCCTTTCAGCTTCCATGCACACTCAGCAGTGGCTGGAGCACAGAGCTCCTTCTCCTTCCAGCCACAATGCCTCTGCCCCTGACAGTATGGTTCAATCCTTCAGCTCGGCACTACCGATTCCATTGGCTGGTTACAAATGCCAGTCACTTAGTCTGGCCCTCAGTGGTGCTAAGCGCCATGGCCCATAATGCCACTTCCAAGGATTACAAGCTGGGTCCCCATTGGTCAGCTGGCTCCAGCCAGAGTCCTGATTCCTGGTTGGTCACCTCATGCCAATTAATTCCAAGGCCTCCTTAGCTACTATTGGACCCCTTTCACACAGTCCGGGTCCAATATGGAGGGGCACAACACAAAGTCCCAGCTGCAATAAAAACGTTAGACAAACTGCAATTTTACCAATACTATACAGGTTTTCAAGGGGACAACTAGGTCTGTTAGATAGGCTCCCTCAGCGCTCCTAGCGACCATAAAATGGAGTGATCAGACAGCAGTCCAGAGCGGGACTCGAGCAGGGAAACCCCAGTCCCCCTATTTGTACCACTAGAGCCTGCGAGCAGGCAGCCCTTAAAGAGGCAGAACTGGAGGCTCTAAAAGCACTCCCAATGCCCCACTTAACGGCCTTACACCGAACACCAGTCAGGCAGGGAGCAATTAGGCAAGCTCAGGGAAAGCGTTCAGGAACCCCCATTTGTAGGGGGGTTACACATACATTTGGGTAGTAGATTAATTTTAATTGTGTTGACCTGGCCAATTAAACTTATAGGAAGAGCGCCCCATCTCTCACAGTCCTTTCTCATGTTGTTTCTTAGGCTGTCATAGTTTTCTTTATATACATGAGATATGTTCATAGGTATCATAATACTCAGAAATTTCAGGGACTGGACAATTTTCAAGTTTAATGGGGTCACTGCCTAAGAGTTAGAGTCACCCTGGCCCAATACCATCCTCTGGCTCTTTGACCAGTTAATCTTATGGCCTACAGTGGCACCATGCTCTAAAAGAGTATCATGTAGGACTGGGATGCTTTTTGGTGGGTCTTGGAGGTAGACAGTAAGTAGTCCATGAAAAGGGCCATCTTATGGTGCTGACCTCCAGCCAACAGGCCCCAAATTCTCTCTTTCTATCTGATAACAGCCGCAAGGGGCTCAAGGGACATCACCTACAGAAGAAGGGAGGGGGCAACCCTGTCTAGTTTCTCGAGTCAGCTGGAAGGGTTTTGTGAGAACACTATTTATGAGAATCTGAGTTGTGGGTTGCTCATACAGGATCCCTATCCATTGCATCATATTCTCTCCAAGTCCAAATCTCTGCAGGGTGTCAGATAAATACCTGCACTCCACATGATCGAATGCCTTTTCAGCATTCACAGCTAGTATCTCCTGGTTTCCAAGAGTTCCTCTCCCCAACCATCTCCAGACTACGTTAAGAGTGCATCTTACATTTTATTTCCCATCTGCCTTTTACAAAACTGGTTTGACCTTCATGAACTATAAAAGGTAATACTTTTTCAAGCCTACTAACCAATATTTGAGCCAAAATCTTATAGACAGCTATCAGGAGAGATACTGATCAGTATGAAGAGCAATATTTGGGGTCCTTACCCTGTTTCAGAAGTATCGTGATGGTGGAAGATCGCATGGAGGGGGGGTAAAACACTCTGGGATAAAACTTCCTCAATCATGTTCTACAATGAGGCCCGGAGCTCTTGGAGAAAACATTTTAAAGAATTCAATTGGGTAGCTATCTGGCCCTGGGGTCTTCCCACCTTAAGATGACTGATTGCCCTCCTCATGTCTTTCTGCTGTACTGGTGTCTCTAACTGTTGTCTATCTTATTCATTTATTGTTCGCAGTTGGGCCTTGGTGAAAAGCTATCAAGCTGGGCCTCTGACAGGGCAACATCCGATGTGTACAATGTTTCATAGTAGGAACAAAAGCATTCCCCAATTTCTGTGTTCCTATGTTGTAAATTACCTCCACTGTCCTGTATTTGGGTTACATTCTTGGCCCCTTCCTATTATGCAATTGACTGGTCAACTACTCCCACTTTCTTCCCAAGTCACCAACAAAATAGGTACCTGCTTTTGTAAGTAGTAGTACCCTTTCTAACTTCGTGTTTTTGTATTCCCACTTAAGTTACTGCACAATGTAGTAACTGTCTGGGGAGGGGCATCCCATATGTGCTTTTTCTGCCTTTTGAATCTACTCCTCCAACCTGGAAAGATATTTGTCATCTCTCTTTTTTTATGACAAAATGTCATGCTGGTCCAACTTTAAGCAGAATTGCATGGTGCCGAAAGGCCTCTCACACAGTTTGCAAAGGGTGCTAACAGAAGACATAGACACGTGTTTCGTCCTACCAGGACTCATCAGTATGCCTCATCTGTTTGACACCCCAGTGGAATGGACCAGCTACCCCTAAGGCAGTGTGCCTGGGATATATTGTAGTGAACCCATATGTGATTTTGTATTTTCTTGAAACTTGGCTTCCCAGCCAAATGCCCTTTGGGTAACCCTTGCCTCAGTGTTTACGCACAGAGGTTCTTTGTCTTTTAAATAGTTTTTTATTTTAATGGGTTCACCACAATATATCCCAGGCACACTGCCTTAGGGGTAGCTGGTCCATTCCACTGGGGTGTCAAACAGACGAGGCATACTGATGAGTCCTGGTAGGACGAAACACGTGTCTATGTCTTCTGTTAGCACCCTTTGCAAACTGTGTGAGAGGCCTTTCGGCACCATGCAATTCTGCTTAAAGTTGGACCAGCATGACATTCTGTGGTGATTTGCATATGCAGCCCATGATGCTTTGCATTGTGGGGGCATGTGTGATTTTGTATTTTCTTGAAACTTGTCTTCCCAGCCAAATGCCCTTTGGGGTAACCCTTGCCTCAGTGTTTACGCACAGAGGTTCTTTGTCTTTTAAATAGTTTTTTATTTTAATGGGTTCACCACAATATATCCCAGGCACACTGCCTTAGGGGTAGCTGGTCCATTCCACTGGGGTGTCAAACAGATGAGGCATACTGATGAGTCCTGGTAAGATGAAACACATGTCTATGTCTTCTGTTAGCACCCTTTGCAAACTGTGAGAGAGGCCTTTCGGCACCATGCAATTCTGCTTAAAGTTGGACCAGCATGACATTCTGTGGCGATTTGCATATGCAGCCCATGATGCTTTGCATTGTGGGGGCATGTGTGGTTTTGTATTTTCTTGAAACTTGTCTTCCCAGCCAAATGCCCTTTGGGGTAACCCTTGCCTCAGTGTTTACGCACAGAGGTTCTTTGTCTTTTAAATAGTTTTTTATTTTAATGGGTTCACCACAATATATCCCAGGCACACTGCCTTAGGGGTAGCTGGTCCATTCCACTGGGGTGTCAAACAGACGAGGCATACTGATGAGTCCTGGTAGGACGAAACACGTGTCTATGTCTTCTGTTAGCACCCTTTGCAAACTGTGTGAGAGGCCTTTCGGCACCATACAATTCTGCTTAAAGTTGGACCAGCATGACATTCTGTGGTGATTTGCATATGCAGCCCATGATGCTTTGCATTGTGGGGGCATGTGTGATTTTGTATTTTCTTGAAACTTGTCTTCCCAGCCAAATGCCCTTTGGGGTAACCCTTGCCTCAGTGTTTACGCACAGAGGTTCTTTGTCTCTTTTTTTATGCAATGTGTAAGAGATAATAGCCCCTCATAAAACTACTTTCAGGGCATCCCATTGTAAAACAGCAGATGTGATACCTGGAGGGTTGTTGGTTAGGATGTCTGAGATCTGATTGGGGAGAGACAAGATGACTGCAACGCCGCTCCGCTCCTGGCAACTCCTAGCTTGGTGAACATCTTTTTATGTTTTATGCCTTTTGTTTTAATTTTACTACTATATTGATGAATGAAATACATGCTAATTTCGGCTTCTTTGCTTGCACAGTATATGCTTTCTAGTTTTTTGCCTATCTAATGCAGTTTTTCACCTGCCGGTAAATGCAGGTAACTGAAAACAGTTTTTGGATGGTGTGCTGAATTCTTTGAACTGCAGGCATGGTGTGGAAATGTTCCCCACTGAAGTTTCAGAAAGCTGGCATTTTTGGATTTGGGTGATGCCAGAGTGGAGGAGGATGCCTGTGAAAGTTTGTGAATGTTAGAGTTTATCGCACTTCGCTTGCAGATAGGCTTGATAAGCCTTATTAAAAGGTGTGCCACTGTTGCCAGGGGCTGGGGATACTAGAGTTTGAATTGTTACTACTTGGAGTTATTGCACCAGAAAGAGCGCTTTTTGCTTTGTTTTTGCAGGTGCCCAAAGGAACTGACTGCTAAAAAATGGAATTGGAGTGGTGAATCTTAAAAGGACTATCTAGAATACGGAAAGCTTTAACTTCGGGTGACCAGAAGAGAGTGAACTGAGTAAGCTAGTTTTTGTCCATCATCAGTGACTGATCTCTCTTTCATTTCCACTTTGTGAGCCAGAATTAATGGTAAAGACACAGGTAAAGGAGGAAATTAATTTCGGATTAATTACTTTAAGGTACCGGTTTATGTGAGGTGGAGCATATAGGTGGCGGAGAATGGTGTGCAATCTGGATGGCCTGACTTCCATATGAACTCCTGGAATGTAGTGGAATGGAGTAGAACTTTACATGAATTAGGAAAGAGATATGGACAAAAAGTGCCAGAGGACAGAAGTTTGGGAGTTGAGCTGAGGAAACTCACCAAGTGTGGATTCCTGCCCTTGGGAAACCCCTAGAAGTCTCCTGAGATCTGGTAACTGTATCTATTCAGTATAATAGACTCCCAGTGTTGCAGCAAGTGAAGCTTATATATATTTCTGCCTTTTACAGTTTCTTTGCCTCAAAAAGATACATTTATTATAATGCTGACCAAGGGTTATGAGGAATTTCTCTGTGGAAGCAAATGTTTTGAATTTTCCCAGATGTTTGGGGCTATTAAATAATCGAAAGACCAAACTCACTAATTGTGAAAAGGCCTGAGATGACAAATTGCCTTACCATCCTTTTTATAAAGATTTAAAGTTGAATCTGCTGTTTGTTTTGCTATAATGTTAGAAATGTGCTTATGTGTTTTATATTAATTTGTGTCATTACTGAACCTTTTAATTTTTAATGTTATCGGGTTAAGTAGATTATTGGCCCTACTTCAGATACAAAAGCCAATTAATATATCTTGGCTTAACTGATCCAGGGTGCTTGAAATGTAGCCAACATTTAACTGTGTTTGAAGTACAGTATGACTAGATGTATTTTTCCCTCTGTAGGCACTAAGTATACTGTCCTTGGATAGAAGGGATAGGGTAAAATTGGCTAATTGCCCTATAATATGGAGGTATACTTTTGGATGAGACATACTGTATGCTTGACAATAAGGCATGATTAATTAGTATGCTGCCCTAAGATTGCACATAAGCCCATTAGGTTGCAAATTATGTGCTAGGACCAATTAGGAATAGTGCTGCACCTTGTTGGCAATTAAACTACTGGCTGGCTCCGTTCCCCGATGTCTGGTAAACATAAGCTGAAATGGCCTTTGAAAGACCTCCCAGGTTTTTATTAACTAGGATAGACTAGAATACTGGTCTAGGACAGTTTAGTATTGCTGGGAAGGGGTAGAGGTGCAACCCAAGGTAGTTTTGACCAACATATAGTGGTGCTGATCACCTGATAGAGTCCCGGCCATTTATGCACCAGTATGGTCAGTGCGGCTTAGAGAGAGCAGAAAGAGTAATGTTGTTGGTTTCCATCCTTTTTTATGTTGGCGTGCTTGTGCAACCAACATCTTGCGGCAGTGGGGCTTTGGAGACACGGATGCTGTTGGGCAAATGCAGGGCAAGCACCAGTAGGTGCGTCTCTCATTCCCCAATGAGCCTGCATGCTGGCACCACACCATGCATACATAATGTGGCAAGCACATCTAAGAAAAGGTCCGCTGCAATCCGAGGCAAAGCTTGTCAGACACAGCGGACCTTTCTGGATGTGTCGCCGACATTATCAGCATGTCGGCACAGTGGCCGCCAAACTGCCAGTTTTGGGGTGCTCAATCACCCTGTTGGTTACCCCTGCCCCTCTGTATGTGCCGACAAGGGAGCCCACTCCCTGTCAGCATAAATCACCACCCCCCCATTGTTAAATGCTGAGGGCTGCCCAATCCCCCTCAGCTCAGCCCCTCCACTTTCATTGTGTGCCAACAGTGGAGCCCACTCCCCGTCGGCATAAAGAAACCCCTGCCATTGTTAAATGCTGAGGGGGTGCCCAATCCCCCTCAGCTTGGCCACCCACTTACTTTGTGTGCCGACGGGGTGCCCAATCCCCATTGGCATAACATCCCCCTCCCATGTTGTGTGCCGACAAGGGTGCTCAATCCCCCGTTGGCTACAGACCTCCCCCAACAGTTAGGTGGTGCGCTGGGAGCCCACCCCAGCGTGCCAAATCCCCTATAAAAAAAAACTGTCCTGCGATGTCTAATTTATTTTTTTTACCTGCAAAATGAAAACGGTCCCTCGTAGTCTTCGTGCCTCCCCCACCAGCACCCACCCTCTGAGTACCCTGCCTCCCCACACCCCCCCTCACCCCATACTTACCTCCAGAGTCCTGCGCGATGATCTTCGGTGGACTGGGAGCATGTTTGCCTCTTCAAAGCTGACCGTGAACTGAAGAAATGCCGGTAAGCTGTATAATGGAATAGGGTTTTTCAACTTTGCTGCATATCTTAGGCATTTTTGGGAATTTTGGCTCAAAATTTTCAACATTGGGTTTTTAGGACCCTTCCTCATGAATTATTGCACTGTCATGGCGTTATTCCATCCCGAAAGTTGATTTCGCAGTCACTGTGCGGAATCACCTTTTAGGTCGAGTAATGAAATGACAGTGCCACTGTTTATGAGGGGCCTCAAAAGCCTATGTTGCAAATTTGGTGGAAAATCCAAAAATGATATTGTTTATGCGCTGTTGTGCAGTTGCTATACGCGCCATAAGTTAACAATTTCACAATACTTTCACACCAGGGCTGGATATTCAAACTGCGCCATTCTGAGGCGCTAGCTCTTGGCGCCGCGCAAAATAGTTGCGCAGGGTGGGCCCAGGCGATATTCAACCCTTTGAATATCACCCCCAGCCACAGCCACTGTGCATGGCACAGTGAAACTTGGCGCACGGCAAGTTGTCAGAGTGGAGTATCCAACTTGCGGTGGTATACCATTGCGCTACGCGCAAAATCACGATATTCAAAAGGTGACATGCAAATGGCCATAATTCATGAGTAGCAGGGGGGCCATTTGCATCTGATTATGGCCCCATTTGCATGCCATTAACATGTAGGTCGCGCCGATTCTGTACCTGGCCGCCCTGCCAGGCAGCAGCCATCGGGGACTGACGCACCCTGCAGCCCGATCGCGGACAGCAATGTGGCTCCCCCACCTCCTCCCGAACATCCCTCTGGTGGTCCAGTGGACCGTAATGCCCGATCGCGGGCAGAATGTAAAATGAACCCCCCGAACATGTTCCCAGTGCCCGATTGCGGGCAGAATGAAATGAACCCCGAACATGTTCCACTAATGCCCGATTGTGGGCAGAATGTGAAATGAACCCCCGAACATGTTCCTAGTGCCCGATCCGGGCAGAATGTGAACTGAACCCCCCAACATCCCCTGGTGGTCCAGTGGACGTAATGCCCGATCGCGGGCAGGAATGTAAAGTCGCTACCCCGCCTAAACATCTCCCTGGTGGCTAGTGTCCCCCACTCCACCACCCACGAAGCCCACCACCCTACTCTCCCCCGGCGGCGGTGGCAGCATCCACCGCCTGCCGCCCGCCTCCACCGACCGACTGCCCGTTGAGGTTGCATGCCCATTGGCTGCAGTAAGAGCCACTGGCGTGGTCATATCGAGTACATGACAGTCCAGATTTGTGAATGATCTGCCAAATCTGACCGTCATGTCCAGTATGGTAGCCCTCACCGGCAGTCAGTCGGCGGGGCGGGCGGCAGGCGGTGATGCTGCCGCCTCGCGCTGCCGGGGAGGGGTGGTGGGGCTCGTGGTGGGTGGGGTGGGGGACACCAGCCACCAGGGAGATGTTTGGGCGGGGGGTGTCAATTTACATTCTGCCCGCGATCGGGCATTACGGGTCCACTGACCACCAGGGAGATGTTGGGGGGGTCATTTCACATTCTGCCCGCCGACAGGCACCAGGAACATGTTCCGGGGTCATTTACATTCTGCCCGCGATCGGGCTTTTACGGTCCACTGGACCACTAGGGAGGTGTTCGGGGTTCATTTACATTCTGCCCGCGATCGGGCATTTCCGTCCACTGGACCACCAGGGATGTGAACGGGAGGGGAGCTACATTGATGCCCGCGATCGGGCTGGTGGGGAATACACTATGCCCGCGATCGGGCTGGGGCACAGGGACTGAGTTAGGCCAGCCAGTGGCAGCTGCCAAGCGCCTGCAATACAGCAGCTCACCTGTGTGGCCTCACTCGTTTTTTTTTGGCTCAAGGTCCTGCAGGCTCAGGTTGGGGGTTGCGCCTGCACAACTCTGCACAGCCCGGCTGAATATCGGGCTGTGCAGTTTATGCATGGTTCCTCCCCCCCTCCTGTTGAGCATGCATTCATTTGCATTGCGCTGTTGCTCAGCCTGTTTTCAGTGGCGCAACTGCCTCCTGCTGAATATCGCAGAATGGCGCAATGTAGGACTTGAGCATGCGCAACCCTGTTGAGCATGGCGCAACCCTTTTGAATATCTGGCCCCAGATTCTCAACATTGGCGTTTTACCACACCTTCCTGTGAACCATACAGCTGTCATTTTTCACATCCTGGCAGAAATGTATTTTCGCACTTCTGGTGCAGAATAGCGCAATCGCTGTGTGGAATCAGTGTTCCAGACATATAATAAAAATGACAGTGACATTGTGCATGAGCAGATGTCCTAAAATGCCTGTGTTGAAAATTTGGTGACAATACTCCATAAAATAACTGTGTTACGAGCGTGCATTGCGCAGTTTGCATTTGACTTTGTGCCTTGTGAGCAGTACAGCTGGCTGAAATGTGTTTTTGCACATCCGGTGCAGAATTGCATAATCACTGTGCGAAATCAGTTTTCAAGACAGTTTGAGGAAATGATGGTGACACTACTGATGAGCAGTGGTCCTAAAATGCCTATGCTGAAAATTTGGTGATGGAAGTCTATACAATGACTGTGTTGCAAGCGTGCATTGCACAGTTTCCACACACCTTTGTAACTTCATCAATCTGCAATATTTTCATGCCCCACTTTCACCACTGGCATTTGTGCACACCTCCTTATCAACAGTCCAGCTGCCATTTTCAAAGCCAGCTCAATGCCAAGCTTCACTCTGTGGCGCACAATGCATTTCTATAGCAAAATCACCTTATGCACACAGTAACAAAATCAGCAAGTGTCTCTAGCTCCGCCACTGCCAGCATGACAACATTTGGCATTGACAAATGCTTGTTTTTTTTTGGTGCAGTCCTCTGGCAAAGGGCCTTCACACAGGGAAGCAATTAAGTAAAGAGAGTTGCACCTGCAGAATATTATTCACCCCCAATCATGTGTCTGCTATGGAAATTTTGCAGGTTATGCACAGGTTGCTGGGAGTTGTTAAGTGTGCACTGGGCCAGACTCAGTCTTGCATCCATGCCTTGCTAGCATGTGTACACAAATGGATGGCCTGGTTCCTAATAGGGTGGGTAGGTAACCCTATTTGGCTAATGGAAGGTTAGCCCAGACTTTTTAGTCAGGGAAGACTGGTACCATGGCCTCAAGTGTGGTATCCTGCTACCTAAAAGGAATCAGGAACGCCCTACTGTTGTGAATTTGCCGGCATACTGTGGGTTAATAGGGCTGCTATAGCCCCAGTAGTGCACAGTTCAGCCCTAAGCAAAAGTGTACCTGTCAAGTTATACAGAAAAGTGAACAGTATTCTGGGGAAGGACTTGTGTTCTAATATGGGTACTTACTTGAACAATGGGTATCTTGCTCCATGGCCCATGCTACTTCAGGAGTTCTGCAATTATTAACTGATGAATGCCTTTTAATTTTTCTATGGCCTCAAATAATTTAAATGAGATTATATTTTCAGAGAATAATTATGGACATGGAAACAATATATTATTGAGTATGCATGTAAAAGCCTACTGATTCAGAAAGAGGGAAGTATGTAAGTATGGACTGTTATTATTGTCATTGCTCATGATTGTATGTCTGCATGTTTCGATTTTTTATTTATTCATCGTAATTTGCACATAACTTGTGACTATTTTTTTTAAGTTCATCAATAAAGTATGAATTGAACTGAGATCTGATTTCTCATGTAATGCTGACATTCTTATTTCTTCAGCAAAATAGGGTCTAGTCTCCATGTCTGGCTTGCAAAAGGTGAACCCATCTCAGACAGTGTTATTTGTACAGGGGAGTGATCAGATATAAGTATTGTGTCATGAGCTACAGAGTGGACCACCTGCAACAGATCCTGTGATATTAAGGCCTTAACTAATCGGGCATATGCTTTGGCAGAATGACAGTAGTGAGTATATGCTCTCCCTCTGGGGTTATGATGTCTCCATGAATCTACAAGCCTGTGTTCTTTCATCAAATCCCTTAGGAGCCTAATGCTTCTGGATATTGCCCCCCCCTCCCATTTTCGATGACCTATCTAGAATATTATCTAAAACACAGCTGAAATCCCTGTTAAGCATCAAAGGGCTGACAAAACCAGCCATTCCCAATTACAAATAATTAAAAAATTCTAAATTATTTATATCGGGGACATGTACAGACCCAATCACAATATTCTGCCCAGTGTTAAGTTGGATTTGCAACAAGATGAACCTACCCACAATCAATATTAACTTGGGTAAAACCCCCTGGAAACTGGCCTCTGCCAAATTGCAGCACTTCTAGCCTTAGACATAAAATATGATCTGCACCATTCCCCACACCAGTTCTTAGACATATAGTCACCTTCATTGATTGTCGTAGGGTCTCCTGCAAATGTGCAATATCTGCTTGCATGGCTTTTATCCTTCCCAAAACTGTTTTTACTTTTAGCTTAAGTTTTAAGACCATTAATGTTCCAGCAATATATTTTCAAAGCTGTACACAGTTGATTACCCTTACCTACATATTGAAGCATACAGTTTAGAAGCCAGAAATGTTTAGCTATAATAACATATAATATCAACAACTGCCTCTTATAAGTTTGAGAGGTTAGAACCTCAGCTCCCAAAACCCTTGTAACAAGCAACTTTCCCAACACATTTAACAATAAAAGTAAACCCATTCCCTCCCCTCCCCCACATATCCAGCCTCAGGTGTGAAACCACATTCCCTCTGACCCTACCCCATAACCCTTGCACAAAATATGTGCAGCATCCCACAAGTCGTGAGGTGATCAGTATCTAGAGGGCACCTAATGTAACCCATGTAATGTTTACAGTATATGTCATTAGCAGAAAAAGAAAGTTATTGGTCTCCTCAAGGGGGAGGGTACAGCCAATTTTATTTGGTGTATTTACCATTTTGAGATCTATTTCCTGCCAGCATCCCTTCCTAAAGATACACTTTTGCCTAACCTATCAGCCGGTAGGGAGTTTGCCCTTCCCAGAAGATAAGGGCATTGAGACATTGGCAGCTCTTAATTAGCAATTTAGCAGCGATCCATTCAAGTAAAAAATAATAACAACATAGAGATTGAGGCTGGTACTAGACCATGCCTTTCAACTCTGTCAGACCTGATTAATGTGTTTATAGTTGCCTCAACAATATGATTCCCCTTTATAGATTACCCCTTCCCTCTCCCCACGTCCCCACACTATATTTATCAGATATCATAAAAGCCATGACGAACAGAGTTAGGGTCTAATATTTTAGACTGTACTCTCCACCTAGTCTTTTACACTCTTACCAGTGGTGAAAGTCACCTTGTCGTTGGTACCTGCAACCCCAGTTACTGTCGAGAGGGGAGTCGTTGGTGGGATGATACCAGCATATCACTTCCTATTCAGGCATATGAAGGGGAAGAGGAAGGATGCAAAGAGAGAAGAGTGGGTGTCTCAAAGCAGCTAAGTACTTCTAAATACACTCTGGTGCATATAAAGAAAATGATCAAAAGAGATCAAGCCCCGGTAATGAAACTTAGAGGTTCCAGATCTGGCCTCCAATGTACATCTCTCGTTACCCACACTGAGCTATTCCACTTTCCTGCAGCATTTGAAGAGATGATAGAGAGCTCAAACTTTGTAACCATGGTAATCAGGACTGCATATTTGAGGACCAATGTGGGCAGACACCAGATAGATGATATGTCTAGGCTCTGATTGGCAAGGGTGTAATTATGGGGGACGGGGGCACAAGTCCCCCAACAATTCGGGTGATCATATTTGTTACCCCAACATTCAGCTCCTTACCTTGCTGCTTCTGCTGCCTGCTGTGGGCTAGAAGGGACTCTGGAGCCTACTGTGCTGGGGGAAGGGAGGTTTGGGTTTCACTGGTGAGAGTCGTGAGAGAGTGACAGACAGGCAGGTGAGGATGACAGACGGAGTGGCGGGGGGAGCCACTGTTTCACAAACTGGCCTAATCAGAATTAGGAGGAGCAGTACTGGGTTGCAGTAGGAAGGAAGAAAGTGATGCATCGCAGTCACCACGCCCGGAAGTAACATAAACATGTGCTGCCACCAATAGCGAGTGAGGAATCAGGATGAGTGGGTGGGAGACTGACTGCTGGCATCGAGACCACGGTGCTGTCATGTTTGGTGCATCCCGTCTCTCCTGTCTGCCTTTCTGAATGCTGCCACATCTGCCCGCCTTGTCGAGGAGCTGCCTGATGTTGCTTTGCTTGCCTAATGCCTCAAGTTGCCTGCTTCATGTGGGACTTGGGAGTCAGTCGGGCCAGGAGGGAGTCCTTATCAGATTGAATGGTACAGCAGGATGGGCCCAGCTTGCTGTGAGTGACTGAATTTGGGTCAGTCAGTTGGAGCATCGGGTAGCACTGAGTGAGCCTATGGAACTGTCTGCCTGGACTTGGAGGCTGGAAAAGTTCGGAACAGAGAGGAGAGGACAGTGGACTGATTATGAGGCAGTGGCTGTAAGCAACAACTAACTGGTAGGACTGAGTCTGGTTACTAGTGGTGCTGCAGTGGTGGGTCATGGATGGTGGTGAGTAGTGATTGGGGGAGCAGCAACAGTAATACTCATGCCACAAGGGGACACTATGCATAAAACAGCTGCAAAAAACAGAGGAGGTGGTGGGAGGGAATTCCAATCTGCACAGTCAAAGCGGTTCTGAGCTGGTAGAGGCCACACACTATTGCCCATTTAATTTGGAGCCAGTCAGGGATAGAGAGTGCCTGGGAAAGAAGCCATCTGCAATCTATGAGGCATTCTCTCTCTCCTGTAGTGTAGCGTGTCTGGACTGGAGTGGGCCAGTGGCTCTATGCTTCTTCACCAGTGACCACCAGCACAGCAAAACAGCACAATTAGCTTCTCATCTTGAGCTAACATAGTTCTAGTGTGCAAGAAGACAAGGGTAGGTGGTGTTTAATTTAAAATGATTTTACTGGTGGTCTTCTGTTGTGCTGTGTTGGTCCTGTTCACTGTCTATAGTCAGTCAATGCTGTGCTGTCTAGCATCTCTCCTGTAATGCCACGGTAGTTAAAGTAATTAAAAAAATCAAACCCTGCAGGTGGTGGACTGTGGATGAAGTGGTGTGGACACTGTTGGAGGGCTTGAAAGGTGGGGTATTTTGTTTTTTGGTTTACAAATAAACAAACAAAACTGCCAAGTGTAGGTGTAGCTGTTTCTCCTTCCTGAATATGTTTAAAGCAGCAGTAACTGCGACCATCACCGTCCACCTCTTACTGCCTCTGTTGGCCACTGAATGGGAACACATGGAGCACATGTCCAATGTACATTACCTGGCACACATGCATCTCCAGTATTGTACAGGGAGTGCAGACCATGTACTGTACAGAGAGTGTGCGGCCTGTGTACTGTACAAGGACCATGCACAGGGGATGGACATGCAACCTGTACTGTACATTGGATGCATGCTCCATGTCATCCCATTTGGCAGCCGTACAAGAAGGTGAGAGGTGGGCTGTGCCAGTCAGTGTATGGTCTCCCACAGTGTATTCTGTGTTTTCCCTGTATGTATTAGCTTTCAGAGGTATGTTGATAGAAATAATGTTTTTTTCAATAGATGATTTACTTTTTAGTGGGTAGTACAGCACTCACGATCCAAGGCTAGTTGAGAGTGAGGTTGTCCCCCCCAACCATGACACCAAAATTACTCCTCTGCTGATTGGTCAGCCACTAATTAGTTAGTTTCAGAGCCTATCAGTCTCAAAATGCTGCCAAAAAACCAGACTCGTTTACTCCACCCATGAAGCATTGATCATAATCTGTCAACTTTTTAGCCCATGGATTCTCACCCCACAGCCATTTTATCTCCTTAAGAAAAAACAAGATACTACTCAGCGCAGGAAAGTTTACGCAGGGTGACAGTTAAAAAGAAAAAAACATGAGGGAAGTAAGATACTCTCCTATAGTACAAGTAGCTGCACGAATTCATCATTTCCCCAGCATCAAGAAGAGCTTGGTCCCTTGAGGTCATAGAAACAAAAACACAATTTTAAAGTTTAGCTGGCCTCTGTACATTATATTGTGGCATGGACGTTGGATGTTCATCTCCATTTCATATAACACACTCAGGTCTGTTCAGTTAATTAAATATACTCAGTAAGTCATACTTCTGTCATTTATGAGTTGAGGCATTGGATTGGGGACAGGATCTTCCCCCCATAGCTGAATCCTTTTGATTAACATACGTTCGGCATCCGTGTTGAAATATTTCGGAGGGCAACTCAGTTTAACAGTTTAACAGTTTTCAATTTCGCTTGATACTGCAATGCAAAGTCCCATCCCCTGTGGTGTAGGTTACTGTAGTTTGAACTCCTGCAGATTTTTGCCTTTTGATTTGTAAGTCCCTGGAGTAATCTTGAAAGACCAAGACCCGGCCCAATTCCACCTATATAGCATACACCCACGCCGTTCATAGAATTTTCTCTTTCTCATGGAATCTGAGATATTTAATTAGATAATGTCTTGGTTTGTCACTGAACTTGGGTTTCAGATCTGTGAAATGTGCCCTTTGAATCTCCTAGTTAGCTGCAGCCACTTTTAGCCTCAAGTTTCTACTAACCACCTCTGAAGTGCTTTTACCTCCATCCTTGCCTCGGAGTCCTTCAGGTAGCCTAATGATTCTGAGAGTCTTGGCATGGTTCTCCTGATCTTCAACTCTGGTCATGAACTTTTCAACTTGCTCCTGTAATATTTTTTTTTTTCTGTGACAAGTTGGATAGCTGATTCTCCAAGTCACTCACATGCCACTCCTGTTCACCCAGCCTAGTCGAGTGTGTGGCAGTTGTTTTGGCCAGTTCAGTTACCACAGTCTGTCAAGGTATGATCTGAGCCACAATATTAGTGAAGCCAGCTTTTACTTCTTGTTGAAGGCTGGCAAGTAATAGAGGGAGTGCTGCAATAGCAGGATCATAGGTGTTCATACCAGTGCCATCTTCAGTTGGCATGGACTGTGATCTAGTACAGCCTTCAGAGGTGCCAACAGTTGATTGTTCTGGTGGCTCAGACTGCAGTGTAGTCTGCTTTTTGGTTGATTTGTGTGTTGCCACATCACTGATCTTTCTTTTTCTCTATCAGAATTTCAATTAAGATTTCACTTAATGCTATTATTTCTGCTATAAAAACTGATGCCTTAGGGAGCCCAACTAACTAGCGACCCCATTCTCTTAGCCAGGCCACACAACTCTTTCCAATCTTGCTTTCGTTTGTTCTGCACTCATTATTGCACTTTTAGTGTCATTGTCATTGTAATCCCCTCATCTGACTTGCTACACTTTGGTACTTGTTTTCTCCCTTCCCTCCCTGGGTTGCACCTGGAAATGAACCTTGGCTCAATCTGCCTCTTCCAGTAACCCATTTTTAAATACATAACTGCATAAATAAATAGATCAATAAATAACTAATACATTGTTTCTTAGCAAATGTTGAAATTGGCATATCAAATGCCTTGAAGCTGTCAGCGATTTTGGAATACTCTATTCCTTGGTAGGTACATTGAGACTCAACAATTTTCCTGGTCTTGGAGGAGATGAGTTTTTAATGCTTCTGGTTCTAGAGAGGAATGATGGATGAATATGGATCGGGAGGTCACTGCAGTGGGAATGAAGTATGGAAGGAGAGCTGAGATAGTTGACAAGCAGGCTCAGTGGAAGGCTTCACTTCAGGAGGAAACTGATGGCTGAATATCCCCAGGTCATGGGTGTGTGCCCCAGAAACAAGACCTGGGAGCCGATAGATCTAACCTCCTCCAAATCTCCTTGTCCAACGGCATGAAATTGGAGGTCTGTGCATTCACAAAATGTCTTGGCATACACTGGGACCAGGAGTTAACCCTAAATTTGCACATTGAGGCTACCACCAAGATCCTCCATAAAAAATTGGTCTATTATACAGACTAGGTGGGTTCCTCTCCAGTGAAGCTCGCTTGGCAGTCATCACTGGAACCATCCTTCCAGTTCTTCTTTATGGTGCTCCCATAATACATCCTCTCTGGGGGCACTGAACTTGCCCAACTCAGAGTCAGATAACCTCATAGTCTTCAGGTGAAGCTACCTCTCGCTGCAAGCTGCAACACTGGACTTAAGATTTGCAAGAAAGTGAGTAGTGCTCACAACAGAGGGAGGTGAACCTTACAATTTACAATTGTCTTTGGTTTGAAGCAGATTCCTTAGGAAAGTTAATATTCTTCAGGTGGAGGATACTTCTAACTGAAGGGTGAAATAAGCAACTTAGAATTATCAGAAAAGGCAGTCTTTCAATCAACAGAGGGAGGTGGAGTTTGCTTTACTTGTTACAATTGTTAAGATTTTACTGTTTTCTGTGTTTCTGCTCTTCTGACTTGATTGGAGTTAGTGATTGACTGTTTGCATTGCAATATTTGTAATACTGTGAGTATTCACTGGGCTAAGAATTGGTCAGTAAGCCCTGAATTGAGAAGCAGGTTACAGTCTGTGTATTGGACCCAGACAGTCCCTAGGTGGAAACTGTTTTTCTTTGTTTACCTCAGTGTGCCTTATAAGGCCAAGCCAGACTGTGTCAGGAAGTGCTTACATCACAGCTACTTAACAGCCAATAGCTCTTGAAGAATCTTACAGACCTTGATAAAAGTACTAATTTTAGCAGGCTCATCAGATAACCTCATAGTCTTCAGGTGAAGCTGCCTCTGGCTGCAAGCTGCAACACTGGACTTAAGATTTGCAAGAAAGTGAGTAGTGCTCACAACAGAGGGAGGTGAACCTTACAATTTACAATTGTCTTTGTTTTGAAGCAGATTCCTTAGGAAAGTTAATATTCTTCAGGTGGAGGACACTTCTAACTGAAGGGTGAAATAAGCAACTTAGAATTATCAGAAAAAGCAGTCTTTCAATCAACAGAGGGAGGTGGAGTTTGCTTTACTTGTGTTACAAGTGTTAAGGTTTTCAGTGCAGGAAGAGTTTAAACCCACATAGGCTAAATACTGTTTTCTGTGTCTGCCCTTCTGCACAGCTGACGAGTTTTGGGGTTGACTGTTTTCACAGCACAAGTCACCAGGCTCTTTTGGGGCTGGGGAGGTTTACCCTGTGTCTGACTTGGATGTTTGGATTTTTCTCTGTTTGATTAGCAGGGTATTTTCTCTGTCAAATTGAAAGGGAGGAACAGGGTGCAGGAATGCACTATTTTTAAGCGAAAAAGATGTTCCAGGACTAGAGGGCATGGGATGAAGTTGGAGGGAGGACAATTCAGAGGAAACGTGAGGAAGAATTTCTTCACAGAATGGGTGGTGGACAAGTGGAACACCCTGCCAGAGGAAGTGGGGGGGGCTGAAACAATCACGGGATTTAAGAATGCATGGGATAGACATAAAGGAATTCTGGAGGTCAGGGGGTAAGGGGCGACAGACTTCCTGGAAAACATAAACTGAACTTACAAACTTAAATGGGCAGACTGGGTGGGCCATAGGCCCTTATCTGCCGACACTGTCTATGTATCTATGTAGATTGGTTTGAAGCAGTATTACAAATTGTGGTGTATGGCATCTTGCTGACAGGGAAGGCACTCATCGTGATCGGGTAGGTCAGAGCATTTAGCTGATTGTTTTAAGGGCACAGTTTAGACCTAACCCTTCCCACTCCTCACCCCACCCACCCCTGGAAATAGTTCATTTATACCTGGGGTTCTGACATCATTTCTCAAGAGGGCAAGGTACACATCACTGTCATATCCTGTCTAGCACACTGCTGACAATATAAGCATACACATTAAATAAATACATATATTTCTATATAATGCACCAATCACACACACACAAAAAAAAAACTAAACAAGGTAGACAGTTATGTGGGGGTAGTACAATGTAATGGCTGTGGGGCAGATCTTTCGGAGTGTTTCTGGAGGCTGAGATGCTGTCCTGTTTACAGACAACTATCTGCCCTGAGGAGGAAGTTGCCCATCTTCAGGCTGCACTGGACAGTGGCAAGGGAACCTCCCCATCCAGGGAGCACACAGCCACCACCACTACCTCAGAGGTTGTGAAGAAAGCACAGCAGTTGGACCACAGTGGGCTCAGGGAGGGTAAGGGTGGTGGAACAGAGGCACACCCACTCAGTTGTTACACTCACAATCCATACACCATTCTGGGGATATAGTTCCCCTATGGATGCCATCCAGAGGAGACTAAGGAGGTGCAGACAACTGTCTGCAGGAGGCCCTCAGGAAGGAGGCAGAGGGCACCACAGGAAAGAAAGCAGTTCCTGGTGGGGGACTCAATTATTAGGGGATAGAACTGGGGGAGCAGGAAAACTGAAGTAAGGTGCCTGCCTGGTGCCATGGCTTGGGAGGGACAGGAAGCGATCCTTAGGATCACGAGAACAAAGTTGCACGGGAGTCTGAGCTGGACATCATTGTCCACCTAGGGACAAAATGACTTGGCTCATCATGAGATTAGAGCAGTGCAAAGGACTTTGTAGAGTTGGGGAGGGGCTTAAGACAAGTAGCACACACAGTATCCTTCTCAGAGGTGCTGCCTGTCAGTGGCATGAGTGAGGCGAGGGTACTTTGCACCATGCAGTTTAACAAATGGTTGAAAAAATGGTGTGGAGCACAGGGGTTTGGCTTCATTGGGGACTGGGGTTCCACCTGGAGGGACACCAGCCTATACTGGCAGGATGGTCTGCATCTGTCCAGGAAGGGAACAAGTCTTTTGGGCAATCGGTTTAAATGCTTCATTGGCAAGCCTTTAAACTAGTCAAGGAGGGAGGCACTGATAAGCAGAAGGAAAATCCCAGCCTCCCCCTACAAAACAGGGTACTAAATGAGAAAAAGACCAAGGTAGAAAGGTCTGTGGGGGTTGCCGCTACAGAAGATAAAGCCATCAAAAAATGGAGAGCAATGAGTACCAATGCCCGTAGTCTGGGTAACTAGCTTCCTGAATTAGTGGCCTTGATGGAGGAGGAAGATCTGGATATTGTGGCAGTCACAGAAACATGGTACACACAGAACCATGACTGGGACGTAAACATACCAGGATACACTATCTACAGGAGGGACAGGGAGGGTAAAAGAGGAGGAGGAGTAGCTCTCTACATAAGAGAAGAAATCAAAGCAACAGAACAAAAGGGTAAGCAGGAGGAGAAGAAGCACTGTGGGTCAATTTGGAGGCAGGCAATGGCACCACAATCCGCACAGGGGTTGTATACAGACCCCCTCTCAGGGGGAGGAAATGGACAAGGAAATGATAGAAAGTATACTTAGAATGGCAGATAAAGGGAGATATTGCTGATGGGTGATCTGAATATGCCAGATGTTAACTGGAGTGCAGTTGCAGCAGCCACTTCTAAGAGTGGGGTTATTCTAGATGCCCTACAGGGGGCATGCCTTAGACAACTAGTATTGGAGCCCACTCGAGAGGGAGCAACCTAGACCTGGTTCTCTCAAATGGAGATGAAGAGAGATCACAGATGTAGAAGTAGGTAGCCATCTGGGAACTAGCGACCATCGACCAACAGTATGGTTCACAATAACACAGCAATAGAGTCAAGCCATACAAGACAAAGGTACTGGATTTTAGGAGGGCTGACTTTGCCAAAATGGGTGAGTGCCTAAGGAATGCACTAGCAAATGGGCAGGAAGGAGGGTGGAAGAACAATGGGGAATAATAAAACTGCCATCACAGAGGTAACAAGCCTTTGTGTAAAGCAAATAAACAAAATGAAACGAGGTAAGAAACCACTATGGTTCTCAAAGGAAGTGGCAGTGAAGGTTCAAGAGAAAAGAAAGCATTCAGGAAGCACAAGGAATCACAGAAGGAACAGGACAGAGAACTGTATCAGTTAAAGGAAAAGAAGCTGGAAAGGCAGTCAGAACAGCAAAGGCCCAAACCGAGGAAAAGATAGCCAACTCAGTTAAGAAGGGGATAAAACCTTTATAGGTACATCAGTGAGCAAAGGAAGACCAAGGAGGGATAGTGAGGCTTAATAAAGGGAGGGAGGAGGGCAGAGGGTGACTGTGAAAAGGCAGAGATACTAAACAAATATTTTGCTCAGTATTTACAAAGGAAGAGGGGAGGTACCTAAAACAAACAGTAGAAAACTCTGGATACAGAAGTTGATACCAGCCCATTTACAGAAGAAAGAGTTCTGAAAGAGCTCTTAAAACTGAAGGTGGACAAAGCAATGGGGCCTGATGGATTCATCCCAGAATTCTAAAAGAACTAAGGATAGAACTAGTGACACCACTGACTACGTCTTTAACAAATCCTGGGAGGATGGGGTGGTACCTGAGGACTGGAGGAGGGCAGATGTGATTCCTTCACAAAAGTGGGAGCAAGGCAGAAGCAGGAAACTACAGACCTGTTAGTTTAACCTCAGTGGTAGGAAAATGATGGAATCACTTCTGAAGGAAAGAATTGTTATGCATCTAGAGGCCAGAGGGCACAGGACCCAAGGCAGCATGGATTCAGCAGCGGAAGGTCATGCCAGACAAATCTAATAGATTTCTTTGACTGGGTGACCAAAGTAGTTGATCAGGGAGGGGCTGTGGACATGGCCTACCTAGACTTTAGCAAGGCATTTGACACAGTCCCACACAAAAGATTAATATACAAGTTAGCCAGCCTGGGAGTGGGTCCCAAGATGACAGCGTGGGTAAAGAATTGCTGGAGAATAGGACACAGAGAGTAATAGTAAATGGAGTCCACTCTGAAAAAAGGGGGGTTAGCAGTGGGGTACCACAGGGTTCAGTATTAGGACCGTCCTCTTCAATGTCTTTATAGCACATTGCAGAGGGACTGGAAGGAAAAGTATGTCTCTTTGAATGACACAAAGATCTGCAACAGAGTTGATGCACAAGGTGGGGTAGAAAGGATGAGAAGGGACTTGGCGGTTAGAGGAATGGTCAAATGTATGGCAGCTTAGATTCAATGCTAAGAAGTGCAAGGTAATGCACCTGGGAAACAAAAACCCAGGGGAAGAGTACACAATGGGGGGTGAGATACTAACAACAACAAAAATGGAAAAGGACCTGGGGGTAGTCATATCAGATGACCTAAAGGTGGGCAAGCAATGTGAGAGGACAGCAAGGAGGGCTGGGGGGATACTGGGATGCATAGGGAGAGGCATCACCAGTAGAAAACAAGAAGTTATTATCCCTCTGTACAGACAGCTGGTGAGACCCCATCTGGAGTACTGCGTGCAGTTCTGGAGACCCAATCTCCGCAAAGACATAGACAGGATGGAAGCTGTCCAGAGGAGGGCAACTAAAATGGTGCAGGGTCTGCACCGGAAGACATATGAAGAGAGACTTAAGGAGCTTAATATGTATAGCCTCGAGGAAAGGAAGGAGAGGGGGGGACATGATAGAAACTTTCAAGTACCTCAAGGGAATCAACAAAGTCCAAGAGGGTAGCATCTTTCAAAAAAAGAGGTGTGCAAGAACAAGGGGGCACAATTTGAAGATAGAAGGGGGCGTGGCTCAGAGGTAATTTAAGGAAGTATTTTTTCACAGAGAGGGTTGTGGATGTATGGAACAGCCTTCCAGAGGAGGTTGTGGAGTCAAAAACAGTGGTGGAATTCAAGCATGCATGGGACAGTCATAAGGCAATTCTAGGGTGGGGGTAGGAAGAAGTAGGCTGCTGGTTAACTAGGATCTGCAGCTTATCCATCAGGCAGGAAATGGGCAGACTGGGTGGGCCAAGCGGTCCCTATCTGCTGTCAAATTCTATGTTTCTATGTTTCTATGTTTCCTCTATCACAGAATTGCCTGCTTTACAGCTGCTGCTCATCCCCGTGATCACCACTGTAATGTTCTCACCTCACTGAACTGGCCAACACTTGAGGCAAGACTTGCCTATCCTACTCTCTGTCTTGCTTTCAAAGTGGCCAAATTAACAGCCTACCCTAGTCTAAATGGGCTTCTCCAGTTCAAGTCATTTAAGCATGATCTCAGGTCTGCTACCTGTCACAAACTTGCTCAGCCGGTCAGCCCTCTACTCCCAAAGTGCCAACCTCTGGAGCATGATTGGTGGACAGTGAACAGAACAAGGTAATCCTTGTGTCTGTTTTGTGGGTTCAAGTCACCTAGTCTCAAAGTTCTGGAGGGATTCAAACTGATAACCTCTTGTTAGCGTGCCCAATTATCAGGCTCAGATAATTCTGTCTTTGGGGCCAGATATCTTTGCCTACAGACACCCAACAGGTGTCTTTCAAATGAACCCTTAGAACTCTATGCAAGACTTTACAGAACTCTATCCATTTCCCAGATTGGTATATCAGTAAGCCCATACACAGTGCTAACTGTAACCTTTAAAAGCTCCACTTAAATAAAAAGAAATGTCAAGGCACTCCAGGCAGTTTCGTTTGTAAAATGTATCTTTACTTTAAAATTGGAAAACAGAAAAAATATTACAGAACAAAATATATCCCAACACATACAGCCTTAAAATAAATAGGTTTACAGTGCAAATTCCTACAAATAATAACTTCAGACCAATCTTGTCTAAGGTCCTTACTTCAGTGCTTTGATGGTCTCTCTCTCAGTCAGAAATATTGTCTTGTGTGTGATTCAAGGTTTGCAGTAGGCTTAAAAAGAGTCTTGAGCCTGCCTTCTCTCTGAGATCACCTAACTCCACCTTGGTGTAACAAAAATCTGTATTTTATAATACAGGATGTCCAAATAAAATATAAAAAAAAAAATAATAGGTGACCTCACTGCCTTTCTTCCCTCAGGTTAACCACACCCGAATCGGTTTGTGCTCTGCTACACATACATCTCAAAACGTTTATTTGATCTCAGTCACTGTATTCAAAGCAAAAGTGTATTTGCCTCTTTAATTTCGGCTGGGCCTTGGAATCTACACATCAAAGGTCTCTCTGATGTAATTCAAGGGTTCCCCGGGAATGTATTTTGGGCCTTCCAAATTCGTCTGGGTCCTCCCTGGCCCAGACATCAACCTCTCTTCAATGTCCATTCTGGCTTCTCGCTGATACCCCTCCCTCTCAAGTTCTTCCTGACAACTATTGTAAATCAAAGGATTTTCCCTGAGGGAATTATGAATGGCTAATCTTATTTCGTGGGATGAAAGCAAATTGACAAGGTAATTGCAACCCAGATATCTGCAGTTTAGCTATGTACTGTCCTTTGAACTTATCCCTGGGGGGGTCTTGATGTGTCAGTTCCAGTAAGACAGCATTTTCCTCTGACACAGTCCTCATACATTAATTTCTTATTTTCACGACAAAAAATTATACAGGGATCAGAGTCAGTGGTCCAAGTGTGACACTACCCACCCCACCCCACCCTGGAAGTCCCTAGGTCCTGATCCCTTGCAGGTGACAGGTCCTTCGCCATCTCTGCCCTGGCCCTCTGGAATAGCATACCTTCAGTGGTGATTAAGTGCTCTACCCTGAACTCACTCAAAAATGCTCTAAAATGCCATTTGCTTGTGATAAATCAGTGCACTTGTACTTGAAGTGGTTGGGCTTTTTTTCCTGTTTACCCACCTGAACACATTGGGCTTTCCCTCTAGTCCATGCTGTCCATTGATCAGCGCCTAAACCAAGTACCCCTCCTGCTGAGCGAGAGTCCAGCTCTTGCTGACTGACTCACAATTATCTTCCCCCCTCCCTATTTTCTGCTTGTGATATGTCTTGCTGCTGAAATAGATTTGTGGTTGATAGCCTTGTTTACTAACTTTGTATAACTGAGTACCGTTACTATTGCTTGTTTTTGCCTATGTTTCCTGTATGGTTTTGATGCATTTATCGAAAGTAATTAATGCTCTGCCTTTGTCTCCTGTATGCTTTTGGTATCTTTAATAAATGTAATTAATTCTGGGTTGCCCCTGAAAAAGGGACCCTGCTGTCTCAGTGGGCCTACCCGGTCAACAAATTTCAATAAAATAAATAATGCGTAAATAAATATATGGTTTCTGAACACAGCTAAGCCTAGGTACATAGCAACAAGTTACTGTTCTATACAGATGTTGCCTACCATTATAACACCCTATTCCAGGGACTAAGTGAATGAAGATGTGAGTCAAGGAGTAGCATGGAGGAGGAACCCTGATGTCAGCAACTGCTTCATGTTGTCCAGATCTGAAGGGAGCTGGATTTGCCCTGGGGTTAGATGGTACAGCTGAAGAAAGGGAAGATGGAGAAAACCCCAGATTCAGCATGTGCTGGAAGCAGGGGTGTTGGCAGGCATATGCACTGTACTCAGCAGAGTACAGTAAAAAAAGATCAGTCAGGGGCAACAAATCAGGCAGGAGCAACAAAAAGAGGAAAGCAAGGACACTGTGAATCACATTGTGTCTGTGTCTCGCTAAGCCCTTTTGCCTTTGTTGTTTGCCATGGGGCACTGATGCCACCAGCCAAATGCACAAACAAGAACAACTTACCAGGCTGGCAGAAAAGCAAAGGAAGGAGGATTACAGAAGAAACTGATTACTTGAACTCAGACACAGCAAACAGGGTGGGTGGGCCTATTGTTGGTGTGGCGGGCAGCTCATATTTTGGTTTATGTTTACATAATGGGGCAACAGTGCATCAGTTTTGAGTACAAGTTTAAATTTCCTGGCTACACCCCAGACTGGAAGAGCAAGGTTCAGAGGGAATGATGCCCTTGAGACACTGAACCAGAGGGATTTGAGTCCTATGTCATGCATAGAGGCAGAAGAAATCCGAGGGAGTCAGAAGATCTTGAAGGGCTACAACAGTGCTTCATACAATTGTGTTTCCTGCAAAAGTCACATTGCACATGATCAAGGCATCCATAGTACTGACTGAGCAGATGCAGACAAGTGGGCTTATATGGATGTATTCATAGTGCCTGATGGCATGCAGGCATAAATTGACCAACTGAATGATGGCTGCTGAAAGGAAAGACTAATTCATAAACTGATGGCATGATACAGAAGTTAACTAACTGGGGAGCAGTACGTTGAGTCAGACAGGCCAAATGCCTGTGGGCAGTATGATGGCCAACAGGTGATTGCTGTTGGCATTATGATGGTGGGCATGCCGACTGTTTTGCTGAAGAAGGATTGGAGTGAGAGAAACTTAATGACAAGATACTGAAAACATGACCGCAAATCAAAAGCTATTGTCTGGACAAAACACTAAGCCACGAGCAGAAATGCAGAAGTAGTAGTAGTACAACTATGTCTGTGGGAAAATTCTGAGACAGACTGACTGAGAAGGCTGGCTGAAATGACTGAGGTAAGTGATAGCAGCTGGTGGCAGAGCCAGGGGAAGTAATGGAATGTAAAGTATGCAGAGGAACTGCAGTGAAATGGTTGCAAGTGTTGGCTAGCAACAGCAGGTACATCAATGAAAAGTAGCAAATGTTTAGATATGAAAGGCAGATAAAACAGACTGAAAACAGACACGAAATACTGTAGCATAACAGAGGCAGGGGAGCTGCAGTAACAGCGGAAAGAGCTGGATATGAACAAAACGTAGTCAGTGAAGAGGCTGCATTGCAGTAACAATCAATCGAACTCTGCGCCACAACTAGTTGTTCGTACACCTCCCGATTCTCCTCCTGGTTTTGGAACTCTCACCCAGATTTTGGACCAGCATTCTCCTACAGTTCTTGGGACCAGTACTAACACTATGTCTCCATCACATTTGAGACTGTTATATGAACAAAACTGTTTTGTCTTATGGCGTTTCGTGCAGAGGGATGACGCACTGCACTCCGCCTTGACTACTACCTCTGACCAGGCTGAATTATACTCTGGGCTATTGCACACATCAACAATGGACTTACTTACAGCTCCTACCAGTACCACTTCAGCTACTGCAGGCAGGCTCTCCTCTACGACTACTCATGGAGGTACTTCATTTTCAGACTCTGCATGGTCCCCTGCTTCTGCTCTGCGTGCTGCGGGTTGGAGTCAACTGCTTCCTGGTGCATCCTGGTCTTCTCCCCAAGCGGTAAATGCACAGGACATTATGTCAGGGACACACTGTCACTGAACAGCCTGCTGAATCCACTTCCTTCCTCCATTCATTCTCAGTGGCTTCATTGCTCCTACGCCCTTCCACTTTGACATGAATTTCTGCTGTTAGCTAACCAATTCCTGAAGCAGACTAAGCAAGCTAAGAGATTCTGCTTCGGTACCGCAACCTCCACTAGCAGTACTCTCTTCTTCGACAGCTGATTCTATTCCCCACTTGGATAATCTTCCTTTGCCCTACTGTAAAGTACAGGTGGGGCTTTGACTGACCGTCCCTTACCTCAGTGACCTGTTTCTAGAACTTGGTAAACCAGCCCGACATATAGGAATGCAGTTTGTCTGAAATATTTTTGGTGACCTCTACTGCTCCTGATAGGAAAACTGTTTTGCATCCCTGTTATGTGACTCTATGGGTATTTAAGCAAGTGAATTGTTTGCTTTCATACATGTTAAAGGGAATCAGTTTATGATTTAAGTTTTAAGAATGTTTCTACTCTAGAAAAATTTTGGATCAAATATGATGTGGTGAAGTCACAGCCTTTATGGACCCCCTTTATGCTCATTCCTCTTATTATTACACAAACTGGGGAATATGGGTGTGGGCAGGACAGTAGTGTGGTGGGTAGGTAACTGTCTGGGTGGCAGGACACAGAGGGTGGTGGTAAATGGCTGTCACTCCACAGAGAGAAGAGTGACCAGTGGGTTACCACAGGGGTCAGTGCTGGGACCGGTCCTATTCAACATCTTCATCAGTGACATGGTGCAGGACCTAGAAGGCAGAATTTCACTGTTCGCTGATGACACAAAGCTCTGTAACAGAGTAGACACACCAGAGGGTGTAGACAGAATGAGAAGCAACCTGCAGAAACTTGAAGAATGGTCAGGGGTTTGGCAGTTGAAATTCAATGCAAAGACGTGCAAGATAATGCATATGGGGCACAAAAACCCTGGCACAATATATCAGTTGGGGGTGAGGATATAGCATGCACCAAGCAGGAAAGGGATCTTGGGGTTATCATCTCTGATGACCTCAAGGTAGGGAAACAGTGTGACAAGGCAGCAGGTAAAGCAAATAGGATGCTGGGATGTATAGGCAGGGCATTACCAGCACGAAAGGGAGGTCATAATTCCGCTATACAAGACACTAGTGAGGCCCCACCTGGAGTACAGTGTACAGTTCTGGAGACCATACCTACGTAAGGACATAGACAGGGTAGAGAAGGTTCAGAGGAGGGCAACAAAGATGGTGCATGGATTGCATCACAAGTCCTATGAAGACAGGTTGAAGGAACTGAACATGTACTCCCTGGAGGAGAGGAGGGAGAGAGGATGTGATAGAGACATACAAGTATCTTACAGGGAGGAACAGGGTGCAGGAAAACACTATTTTAAGTGAAAAGATGTTCCAGGACTAGGGGCATGGGATAAGTTGGAGGGAGGACGATTCAGAGGAAACATGAGAAAGAATTTCTTCACAGAACGGGTGGTGGACAAGTGGAACACCCTGCCAGAGGAAGTGGTGGGGGCTGAAACAATCACGGGATTTAAGAATGCATGGGATAGACATAAAGGAATTCTGGAGGTCAGGGGTAAGGTGCAACAGACTTCTAGGAAAACAAACTGAACTTACAAGCTCAAACGGGCAGACTGGGTGGGCCATAGGCCCTTATCTGCCGACACTGTCTATGTATCTATGTATCTATGTAAACCTACAGTAAAATTGATTACTCTTCTTTTTCGTAGTGAAGGAGTGAGCATAGCGGACGTTCAATACTGGCTTAAGCAGCGCTGTGACATTCTCGAGGCTCCTCATCCTATTTTGTGCGAGGACCTTGTCTGGACAGGGGGTTGGAAGGCTAAGGTGCAATTGAAGCAGGATGACAAGGGTATAGCTCATTTGCCAGGTAGTTTTTATATAGGTAGGGATAGAGGTTTGTGTTTTTATCCTGGTCAACCCCGCACCTGCCATAAATGCGGTTCTTGGATGCATTTGAGCCATACCTGCAACGAGCCAAGGTGCACTATTTGCTTGGCATATGGTCATGTGAGTCTCGGTTGCCCTAACCCACGGAGGTGTAATCTCTGTGATGAGACTGGCCATACTTACCATCAATGTCCATGGGCTGACCATAATCGGTTGGACCGTCCCCCTCAGGATCAGGTAGCCCTTCTCACGGACTCTCAGACTCAGGTTTATCGCCAGAGAGGGGACAGCCAGGTCGTGTAGTGCGTGCAGTGCAGTGAGGATCTTCCCTCTGCTTTTCCTGCTGTTCCAGTGGCAGATCCTGCGTTACAAGACCCGACCCCTCCTGACACAGACCCGGTGCCTGGGGTTGTTGCCCCCTCTGACCCTATGCCACCCCCTCCCCCTCCTGCTTTGGACCTCTTCACGGAGGTTTCTCAGGGAAAAAAGGGTAAGTCCAAAGGTAAACGTAAGGCTCCCAGCCCTTCCCCGGACAATCCATTTTGACCAGGAATCGCTATCAAGCCCTGTCCAAACAGAAGCAGTGGAGTGATATAATGGACGAGGAAAATGACTCTGAATCTTCACAGGCCTTTTCCCTTCATTTAGACGACTACTCTGATTCCCAGCAAGATCCCTCCCATCTGACACCAGGTGGCAATTGGCGGTTACTTGATGCTTCTTTGCTAATTCTTCATGTTTTTCTGCTGGTTTGGCCTTTTCTTTCTTCTTACCTGTGGGGTTGGGTCTTCTCTGCTTCACACTTAATGTGTGCAGCAAGAAATCCCATAGAAAACGTCTTGCCTCTCTACAGTATCTTTTGGATCTCCCACATGATCTTTACTTACTTCAGGATGCTAGGCTAAAGACTCGATATGAGCTGAACCAGTCTTCTGCTGGCTGGACTAGAGGCCCTTCCTATCGGTCTTCTGGTGAGGACACGTGATGGGTTGGGTATTTTGTTTTCTGGTTTGGACTGTACCGTTACGAGACTGGTTGATATTGTCCCTGGCCGTGCCTTGTTGCTTGATTGCACTTTCCGTCACCTCTAGCCCAGGATTCTGAATGTTTATGCACCTCAGGGTATTGCTGCTCATTCTGACTTATTTTGGTTGTTGCAGCCCTATTTACACACCTCTAGACATCTTTATATGGGAGGAGATTTCAATGTGATCTCACTCTGGCTGACAGAGGAGGCTCCGCACAGAAGCTTTTCGGGGACTCTACTGCATTACGTACTATTCTCAATTAGCGTCTCTTAAGGATGGTTATTGTGAGGTGCATCCCAAAGGAACAATGACCTATCATAGAGGCCTTCTGCCACCCATATTGATTTTATTTTTCTCTCCCAGAATGTTATGGTACAACAGGCGAAGGTCATTCCTTAAGGACCTTGGATCACATGCCATCTCATTGCTTTGTTTTCCTTCTATGGCTTCTCATCCTCTTCTTGTTTCTTCATGCTGGAGTTGAATAGCTCCCTATTGTCTGATGGCAGCATTATTCAAGACTGTCAGGAATTTCTGTTAGCCTGAATTTCGGTTCTGGATGCTTACACCTCCCCTTTACATTGGTGGAACGATACCAAATCAGATCTTAAATGCTTTTTTCTTAGGTATGCCAGGAGTAAATCTGTTTCCTCTTATAGTCAGTATTTGTTATTATGGCGACATTTACAGGATGTAATCTCTAGGGCTGCTGAGATGGCTCAAGACTGCTCCCCTTTTATTGCTTCCTTGAAGACCCAGATGGAAGAGTATCAATATAACAGGGCCCGCTCGTTGCGTCTTGAGGCTACTTGTGGCACCCACTCTTCAAAGGTCTCTTTTGATATATACAAATGCTGTTCTGACAGGGTGGCAGCCATGCACATTGAACGTCTTATTGACCCTGACTCTTCTAAGGTTTATGATACTATAACCTCTCTCCAGCTAAAGGTCTCTTCCCATTTAGCCAGTGTTTTTGGGACTCCTTCAGTGGCTACATCCACTGCTGTTTCCTTTTAATTTCTGACCCTTCTCCTCCTCCTCCTGATCTTTGCACCAAGTTGACAGCCCCAATTTTCTTGTTAGAGGAACAGGTGGCTATTAAGAAAGCAAAGATGTACTTCTCCAGGGCAGGACGGCCTTACTGCTGAACTTTATCAAGCTTTTTCGTATGTTTTTTCACCCATTCTTATCTTGCTCTTTAATACTATCATTGCTACTCATTCTGTTCCTCTGAATTTTTCAGTCGCAATCGTGTTTCTGTTGTTCAAGAAAGGAGATAGTTGGACATATGGAATTGGAGGCCTTTGAGTCTCTTGAACGTGGACTATAAGATTTTTACATCCATCCTGCTTCACCATCTTCTTCCTGTCGCATCCCACGTTATTTCAGAAGTACAGACCTGTACTATTCCTCAATGCACTATTGTTTCCAATCTTTCCCTGCTTAGAGATGTCTCTGCCTTTAACTCTTCTTCTTCTCCTTCACTTCTTTTTTCTCTGGATCAGGAGAAGGCATTTGATAGAGTGAATCATGACTACCTCTTTCAAGTCTTGTCTCATTACGGTATTCCACATCTCTTTATTCAATGGATTAGAATGCTCTATTCCACTGCCTGGATCCATCCTTACGTGAATGGCGCCACTTTCCCCCCTTTTTGAGTCGTAGCGGGGTTCGGCAGGGCTGCCCTCTCAGTCCTCTTCTTTATGTTTTTCATATAGATCCATTACTTTGTAGACTCTTATGTCACCCATCAATCCCTCATTTGTCCTTTCCTTCCGGGTGCTGTGTCCCTACAGTATTGGCTTATGCGGACAATCTCTGCATTCTCACCACCCCACACCTACAAGAGATGGACTTAGTCCTCCTTTTAACGGATTTCAAATGTGTGTCTGGTTCTAAGCTTAATTATAATAAGAGTACGGCATTGTACCTCCCAATTCCACCACCCCCACATTCACTTCGCTACGTTGCAGGAGTGCCTGTACAGTTTTCCCTGGTTAAAGTTTTAGGATTGACCTTTGGTTCCCCTGATGATGCCCACTCAAATTGGACTGTTGTTTTGGACAAGGCCATTCATTAGGCTGCATCCTGGAAGGGTCATACTATTGCAAAGAGAAAGCAGGTTTTGTTGTTGAAAACCTTAGTTCTTCCTTTATTTCTTCATGTGGCTTCAGTTTTTCCGGTCCCCTTTTCCTTGGAGGCTCGCTTGTATAATGTTTTCTTTCAGGGATTCTGGGGCTGCCGTTTAAATCTGGTGAAACGTTCTTACACATATCTTGATTATTGCCACGGTGGGGTTTGGATGTTGAACCCCTTGGTGTTTTTTCACTGTTTGTTTCTTAAGACTGTTATCCTCTACCTATTGAATACACCCCTGGTCTTTTGGATTTCTCTTCTTCATCATCGTATTGCTCCATTGTGCGCCACCTGGTGTCTCCCCCCTTTCGAAATTCCTCAGAATTTTTGTAAGTTTAAGCTCCCCCATATTATCATTCCCACCTTTTTAAAAATTTGTCAGTGGTCTCTGACCCCTACAGTGATTCTCTCTTCCTCAAGGAAGCACTTATATCGGTCTGTTTTGGGAACATCCTTTTTGGACCTTCCGGTGCTATGAGATTCCCTTGGCATTCAACTGGACTCCTCTGGAGTTTTTCGCCAACTGACTGATCCACGGATCCCCCAAAGGGTTTGAGATGTAACCTGGCTTTCTTGTCATGGCAGACTAGGTGTTCGTGGTAATATGAAGCATAAGGCTCATGAAGAAAGGACTTGTCCCCGGGATACGTGCCTTTCCATTCCAGAGACCATGATGCATTTCTTTCTTGATTGCCCCTATTCACAACCAGTATGGACCCTTCTCCTCCATAAATGGAAGGAAAAGGCCCTTCCTTTTCTCATGTATAATATTTTGATTTATGGTATTTATCCCCCTAATTTGGTTCATTACCATCCTAGTACTTTATGTTTAATTTTTGCATTTTGTCGCTTCTATTTGTGGCAGGCCAGAGGTGCATCTTTACTACAACAGAAAGTGTGTAGTCCTAATCAGATTGTCACTCTGATTTTACAGGGCTTACAGGCTGTTTATAGTTCTGAGAAAACCTCCGTATCACCTGAAGTTTTTCAGCGCTATTGGGGCTTCTGTTCCTGGATTTTTTCCTAATGATGCAGTACTTTTTTGTGTTTTCTTTGCTTTTCTTCATTATAATTTTGTATGATGTACTACTGTTCTTGCAATGTTTGTATACCATACAATACTCCCCTACTCTTTTTAGTGGGGATGAGATGGGGGTTATATACTACTACAGATTCTCACTGCTTGTTATTCATGTATGCTGTAATACTTACTTTTGTTTTTTATTTCATTTATTATGGTTTTGTCTGATGCCATACACTTTTGTATATTTTCTCTTAAGTTTTTAATGGAAGATTCCCCTACTCTTATAGTGGGGATGGGATGGGGGTTATGTACAACCATGGGTTATTTATGTTTGTAGTTCAAGTATGCTGTGCTACTTATTTTTGTTTTGACCTCCTCCATTGTGGTTTTGTATGAAGCAATACGTTTTAGTATAATTCGTTTTCACTGCAACTTCCCTACTTTTTAGTGGGAATGAGATGGGGTTATGTGCCCATATGGATTATTTTCGTTTGTATTCCATGTATGGAGTAATACTTATTTCTGTTTTGAATTCTTTTCTTATGGTTTTGTATGAAGTCATATGATTTGTATATTTTGTTTTCAGTTTTCAATAAAAATTCCCTACTCTTTTCGATAAGTGCCATGTGATCTTTAACATTCACCTGAACTACCACCAGAACAGGCAGATGGGACCTCGGTTTAACATCTCATTCGAAAGACGGCACCTCAGAAGTGCAGCACCCCTCTCATGCTGCACTGCAGTGTCAGTACTGGGATATTAACCCAAGTGCCAGATGTGGGAACTGAACCCACAGCCCTCTGATCTCCCGGCCTCAGAGGCGAGCGTGCTTTTTTACTTTCTTCATAAGGAAGTCATTCAGCATTTAGTTGAGTGTTTTATTTTTCAGTCTTTAGACTACAGCAATATTTTCTATAACAGTGCTCCTAAAGCATGTCAGCACAAACTTGATGTTTTATATAATCACCTTGCATGCTTGACAGGTGGCTGCTCTTTCAATATTCACCAGTGCAATAAGCTAAAATCTCTTAACCCTTGTGCTGTGTATGGACAATAGGTCCTGGGGTTTGATAGAGAACTACGGGCAGACTGGATGGACCACTGGTCTTTTTCCACCATCATTGTTTGTGTTTCTGTGTTACTTGGCTGTACGTCCTTGAGTGACAAAAGGCATTTGTACAAATTTCACCCCTCCCTCAGCTGCATCCTGTCCAAAGTCCCTGATTACATGACATCAAGATTAGCTAGAACAATGGGACACCATTGTCTGTGTGCAGGTAACTTTCTGGAATTTAACATTTCAAAAGTACACTGGAAAGTGGAAACAGGCTTTCAGATACTTTGTCCCTGCCCTTTGGAATCTTCTTCCAAATAAGTATTGGCTTTGTCTGTGAAAAGGCCATCCACGCCGGTGATCCATACATGGTTCACTGGGAATTATTCTATTATGGGAGCATGTTGCAGCAATGTGCCCTGAAATTATTATTATGTACTCTGTACAATCTTTTGTTCTGAAATCTGTAATCAGAATTTGTACTATTTGGAATGTGTGTATTTATGTATGAAAACAAAACTGTTGTTTTGTTATCTGTCATAAAACGACACCATTCTGGATTTCATCCTAATAAATGAACATAAAAATCGTCTGCTTAAATGCCAGAATCCTCACAAATAAAATGAGCATGCTCCAGGCAGTGGTGGCAGAGGACCACAAAAAATAAAACAGGTGCACATGCTACAATAAAAAAAAACTATAGAAAACTATAGAACATGCCAATTTAATACAAAAACAGAGCACTCCTGAGGATAGACCACAAACTCCATCAGCACTTCTCTTCATACAGAGGCCTTGGTAAGGGAGCAGAGGTACATGGTAGTATTAATGGAAACATGCACAACTGGAAACAATGATTGGGACCTTGCAGTACTGGGCTAATCACTCTACAGAAGGGGCAGAGTAAATGGCAAGTGGGGACGGCACTTTACATTAGTGAGGACATATAGGCCATGGAGGATACTAGTCAGGGAGCATAGAATAGAAGCAGTTTGGATGCAACTGATAATGTAAGGGGTTAAAAATCAGGGGTGGATTGGCCCCTGACAAAGCCTTATGTGGTGAAGTGCCAGGGCAGCTGGTGAGACGGACACACCATTTGATTTCACTGTGTCGCTGTATGGAAAATTGCTCCCATTAAATTTAACTTTTTTTGCACGGATTGTGTGGAGACCCTTCATTGGAGTTACTTGCTAACTCCTTGCTTGGAGTGCTGGTGTGACTTTGTGTGTGGTGGAGTGGTTGACAGACTGCCAAACCAGAAGGAGGAAGTGGATAGGTAATAAGGAGAGGAGATCAGGAAGGCATCAGCCAAAAAGTAAGGTGGTGCTGGTGGGTGACCTAAATATGCCAGATGTGGACTGGGAAATCTGCCAGTCAGCAGTGCAAGAAGTCATGTGCTGGTAGATGTGATGTAATTGTAACCCCTGCAACTGGGGTTCTCAAAAGACTCTAGGAGCTTGCCTAAGTGCTCCCAGCCTGAATGGTGTTCAGCAATTAAGCCGTTTATTTGTGAGTGCTTTTAGAGCCTCTGGTACTGTCTCTTTAAAGAGCTGTATGCTTGCTGGCAATATTAATTGCATGGGGAGGCTGTGTGTTTCCCTGCTCGAGTCCCTTGAGCTGCTGACAAGTCGCTTCCTTAATGCTGTCGCTAAGTGGACAGAAGGGGCACTTATGAGAAAGGTAACTGTTTGCCCCAAATCAGTTAGAGTGTTAGTGGAAATGTAACTTGTCTAACCTGCCTTTCTTACAGCTGGATTCTGTGTGCCTTGCCCTCCATTTTGGATCCGAACTGCTGCATAGATCCAGTCAGGCAGGAGGAGCATCTATAATGGAGCTTAAGTGGACCAACTAGGATCAGGACTCTCTCAGGAGCCAGCTGGCCATAAGGAATATAGCTAGTAATTATGGGAAGTGAAGTTCTGGACCGTGGCACCTTTTCGCACCAATAAAGGGGTTGAGTGATTGGCAACTGAAGCCCACCAATTGACTGGGTGGCACCGTCTGTAATTCCCTGCCTTGTGTCTGGTAGGCAGATCCATTGTGACTGTGACTGGGAAAGGGCTCTGAGCTCTTGCTGCTGTGGTTTTGCTTGAGGGCGGCGTGTGGAAACCTAAACTCGGGCAGCATGTTTGCCATGGCGATTCGGACTGAATCCGCAGTTGTTGAGAAGGAGAAGCTGAACTTTGAGAACGAACTAATTCGTAGAGGACTGGAGAAACTGCTTCATCAAGGCCGTCTATCAGGAAAGTGAAGCTGCATTGTGAACTCCCCGGTTGGCAGTAAGTGCGATCAGGACCTGAGAGCAGCTGCCTGGTATAGTAATTTCCTTTACATATAAATGTGTGGGGTGTTTGGGGAGGATAGCTTAACGAGTCCTCTTGTCCCGTGTGTGTCAGCGGGAAGGCAGTCGTGTGCAGGCGGACTGAATTCATTGCTTTTTAAAGCTGTGTGCCTGCTTGCAGAACCTCATTCCCCTGCTGGCGAAGGGTGTCCGGAAACCCATGACACCCTCGGGGACAGCTTCCATAATCAAGTTAGTGAGTGCAAATCGGGGTAACTCCCGGCCATCTGTGTCCTTAATTGCTAGTGTTTCATCTGATTTTCTTTCTTTCTTTCATCATGAACTGAGCCATCCGGCTCCGGATTACAGTTGGGTATTGTGCAAGTGTTTTTTCCATCACAGGGCCCCAACCAGCTGCACCAATCCTGGATGGCCCTCCACCATCCTGGGTACCCAGTAAAAGTGACATTTGGGACATTTGGGACTCTGAATATGTGCACAGTACTGTGATTATTAATGTGTCTAACCTAATTAACCTGATTTCCCCCTGTCCTTGTTATAGCCCCTTAAATAAATCAGATCTGGTTGTTTCAGCAAAGTTACATTGACTGAGGTATGTGTCTATGTTAAAGAATTGTACAGTGGATATCGTATTACATCATCTTGTTTTACAGGGGGTCCCCAGAGTCAAGCTGACCGAACCAGTCCTGGGGGTAAGTATAACTGGTGAAGATATTTATAGTGCATTGCATGGGCCACTAGTAGGGATAAAAGGTGGTCTCAGTGTCCCAGAGGGCTGTGACCAAGTTAGTCTAACTACCGCAAACCCTGACCTCTGGGTGGAGGCACCCGCCATAGAACCTAGGTCCCTCAATCTGTTAGCAGTTAGGCAGGCAGGGGTAGTAGCTCTTGGGATAGCACCACCTGGGGGTTACATCTTGGAGGCACCGCTGGGATTAGCGTCCTCTAGTGGCCGAGTGAAGGAAGTATCCCATTATGTTTAATTTAAAAGAGAAGATGGAGGGGGATACCACGCCCAAGTTAAAACTCGATCCCCTTTAGATGATGGTGCACAAATTGATGGGGTGGTGCGAAGCTGAGGAGCTGGACTCCCAAAAGGCTGTATTATTGTTGGATGTCCCATTGGGGATTAAAAGTGCTAACATTGTCTCTACTGTCGAGCATGTCAAATGTCTGGGCAAGTTGGAAGTAAAAGGTCGATATGCTGACTTGCTGGAACAGACCCTGCAAGTGCTGCTTTCATGCAGTATTACGACAGACCCTGAGAGGGTGCCTCCAGTGATTTTTCCCGAAGGTGCCCAGAAGGGATGGAGGGTTATTCACATACGTAGTGGTTTGGCCACCCCGGGTGGGTCCCCTAAGACTAATAGTTTTGAGGACAAACTACTTCAACTGTTAGCCACAGACAGGAGAACTGCTCAGGAATTGGTAGGTATTAGACATCTCAGGTGACCACACTCCTGCCATCCCCAGGTACATCTCAGGTCATCTAAGAGCTCCATACTAGCCCCACCCCTATGGTTATTCCTCCTATACAGTTAGACTCCTATCAGAGATTGAGGCTCTTCTCAGGTACTGTTCCTGTGCCTTCAGGGGAAGATGATTTGGAGACATGGATGGATTATGCTACTCCCTTAGTGCAAGAGTGGCAGTGCTCTGAAGGGGAAAAGAGGAAACGGTTGATGGAAAGCTTGAGGGGTCCCGCACTGGAAGCCATTCGATTCCTATGGGCCACTAGTCTAGAGGCCACTGCAGCAGAATATCTTTCTGTCTTAGAGGGGGATGTTTGGTAGCACTGAAACCGGAGAGGATCTGTTATGGAAATTCAAGTCAGCTAAACAGTGGAGAAATGAGAAATTGTCTACATTAGTTACTAGAATGGAAAGGGCATTGCAGAAGGCCCACTGGAAAGGGGGAGTGACTGCCCAAACACTGAACAAGGTCCAATTAGACCATATATTGTAGTCAGCCAGATTTTCAAGCGTATACTGCTGAAACTCAAACTGCAAGACGGAGACCGACCCTCCTGAATATTGCCAGTTGATGAGAAAGATCTGTGAAATTGAAACCGATGAAGGGGGTGGGAACCCTATGCTGGGGCTGTGAATCCATGCCAGACCCCCGAGCAGAGTGAGCCAGATGAGACTCAACAGCAGAGAGGGTTGATCAAGGGGTTGACAGAAACCTACCGGAAGCCGGATCTGTATCAAGCTCCTCCTGAGCCCAAAAGTGGAGTGGGAGTGCATGTTGTTTCCCCTGACCACCAGATTGAGAGCAACCTGAGAGTGGAAATTAGAGACCTAAGGGAGATGGTGAGGGAGCTGCAACAGGCTGCGCTCACCCCAAAGAATTGGAGAACTAGAGACCAACGGGTAAACACCCCATTCAAGAAGAGACATGTAGAGCCCCCGAGCCACAAGATGTAACCCCCAGATGGCACTATCCCAAGGGCTACTACCCTGCCTGCCTAACTGCTAACAGGTTGAGGGCCTAGGTTCGGTACCTCCACCCAGAGGTCAGGGTTTGCAGTAGTTAGACTAACTTGGTCACAGCCCTCTGGGACACTGAGACCACCTTTTATCCCTACTAGTGGCCCACGCAATGCACCATAAGTATCTTCACCAGTTACACTTACCTCAGGACTGGTTCGGTCAGCTTGACTCTGGGGACCCCCTGTAAAACAAGATGATGTAATACGATATGCACTGTACAATTCTTTAACATAAACACATACCTCAGTTAGTGTAACTTTGCTGAAACAACCTGATCTAATTTATTTAAGGGGCTATAACAAGGACAGGGAGTCAGGTTAATTAGGTTAGACACATTAATAATCACAGTACTGTGCACATATTCAGAGTCCCAAATGTCCCAAATGTCACTCTTACTGGGTACCCAGGATGGTGGGGGGCTATTCAGGATCAGTGCAGCTGGTTGGGGCCCTGTGATGGAAAAAACACTTGCACAATACCCAATTGTAATCCGGAGCCGGATGGCTCAGTTCATGAAGAAAGAAAGAAGGAAAATCAGATGAAACACTAGCAATTAAGGACACAGATGGCCGGGAGTTACCCCGATTTGCACTCATTAACTTGATGATGGAAGCTGTCCCCGAGGGTGTCATGGGTTTCCCGACGTCCTTCGCCAGCAGGGGGATGAGGTTCTGCAAGCAGGCACACAGCTTCAAAAAGCAATGGATTCAGTCTGTCAGCACACGTTTGCCTTCCCGCTGACACACAGGGGATGAGAGGACTGCTAAGCTGTCGCCCCTAACAACTCCCACATTTGTATGTAAAGGAAATTGCTATACCAGGCAGCTGCTTGTGTCCCGATCGCACTTACTGCCAACCCAGAAGTTCACAATGCAGCTTCACTTTCCTGACAGATCGAAAAGGATGAAGCAGTTTCTCCAGTCTTCTACAGGGTGAGCCTGGTTCTCAAGGTTTAGCTTCTCCTTTCCTCAACAACTGTGGATTCAGTCCGAATCACCACGGCAAATCGCCGTCCAGTTTAAGCTTCCACCACGCGCTTCCTGAAAATCGGCAGTACAAGAGCTCAGAGCTCCTTTCCCAGTCACGTCACAATGGATCTGCCTTCCCAGACACAAGGCAGGGAATTACAGTCGGGTGCCACCCGGTCCAATTGGTGGGCTTCAGTTGCCAATCACTCAACACTCCCCCTATTGGTGCGAAAAGGCGCCACAGTCCAGAACTTCACTTCCCATAATTACTAGCTATATTCCTTATGGCCAGCCGGCTCCTGAGAGAGTCCTGATCCTGGTTGGTCCACTTAAGCTCCATTTTAGATGCCCTTCCTGCCCGATTGGATCTATGCAGCAGTTCAGATCCAAAATGGAGAACAAAGCACACAGAGTCCCAGCTGTAAGAAAGGCAGGTTAGACAAATTACATTTCCACTAACACTCTAACTGATATGAGCAAACAGTTACCTTTCTCCATAAGTGCCCCCTTCTGTCCACTTAGTGACAGCATTAAGGAAGCGACTTGTCAGCAGCTCAGCAGGACTTGAGCAGGGAAACACACAGTCCCCCCATGCAATTAATATTACCGGCAAGCATACAGCTCTTAAAGAGACAGTACCAGAGGCTCTAAAAGCACTCACAAGTAAACGGCTTAATTGCCGAACACCATTCAGACTGGGAGCACTTAGGCAAGCTCCTAGGAGTCTTTTGGAAACCCCCAGTTGCAGGGGGTTACACCCTTCCTAGCCTGAAAAGCTTGACGTCCGCATCAAGTAGATACCCCTAAATCACTTTAAGGCAGAACATTTGAACGGGTCATTCCTTTTAAACAGCAATAGCATATTAAACCTTTGTCACATACACATACACTGTATTATACAATCTACTACTGATCATATGACAATATATATAAAACACATTTTAACTCAGGTCATCACCTCCTGCACATGAAACTTGGATAAAGGGGTCCTTTCCTATCAGCTACATTGGGGCTGGAAGTGGCGAGCACCATACTCAGAGGGCAAAACAAGTAATCTGGATTTATCTCCCAGGCTTAGTTTGGGCAGCGAGCTCGGGGTCACACACACTCCCTTCTGGACCACATTAAGGGGCAGATCCACAGGTCTGCCTAGGGACTCATAACTTAGCCGTACTATAGGCCTCACCTCTCGGCCAGTCCTTCTGGGGGGAACGGTCTGTTTCTGAATGGTTCAACTGCACTTTGCTCGACATGTTAGGCACTCTTCAACCAAAGGACAAGCCCAAATGGAGCCAACAGATTAGCACACTGGTACATGCCTACAACTGCACCAAAAGTGATGCCACTGGGTTTTCCCCCTATCGACTAATGTTTGGAAGAGAAGCCGATTGCCAGTAGATGTTTGCTTTGGAGTCTCTCCTGATGGGGTTCAAGCAGCTACTCATTTCAGTATGTACACAAATTAAAGGCTAACTAAACCATGTGTACCAACTGGCTCAAACCATGGCTGCCAAAATAAATCTTGCCAATAAAGAAGGTATGACAAAAAGTGAAAGACTGGAACTCAGGGAAGGAGATCGAGTGTTGCTGAGGAATTTGGGACTGCACAGTAAACATAAGATTGCTGACAGATGGCACCATCTCCCTCACATTGTGGTAGGCAAACTGGATGATTTGAGAATAACTCAAAAGATGTGAAAACAATGCATAGAAATCATTTACTGCCCATTGGACAAATCTTGATTAAGTCTGAGCCCCCAGAAAATGCCCCCTCTGGGCCAGTGACTAGAGCTGCTGCTAGAAAAAAATCAAGAAAGACTGCACCTACAGAAGCTAAGTTAAAGTGTCTCTCTCCACAAGTCCCAATTGAACATGACTGTCAGTCTGTGTCAGAGGAAAGTGAGTGTGGCTTTGAATATTACCCTTCTCATGAACTGAGTCAGCTGTTTCGGGGCAAACCCTAGTCAACCCAGGGAATGAAGCTGGGTCCTCTGGACTGCCTAAGCCCCCAGCCTTGTCCCTGGAGCTAATGCTCTCAGAAGGTGAAGTGCAAAGCCTCAAATCAGAGGACGTGGAATCATCGTGCATGGTTGAACTGCTTGACTTTTCAGGGAAGAGAATGATGTACTGGAGCAAACTGGTAATACACCAGAACAAGAACAGTGTATTGAGTGCCCTGATAGTTCCCTGCCAGTATCAGAAGCCTCCACAGTTGAACCAAGTGTTGTGGACTCAGAAATTGCAAACCCTGGAGCTGAAAGTGCCCCGAGTTCTATCCTCCCTGCCCCACTAGAGACCCTCTTGGCAAGTACAGACAGTGCTGAAAGTGAGTCTAACTGTTCAGAAACTGTGACCGTTTCCCCCAGAAGGACTGGCCAAGAGGTGAGACCTGTAGTACAGCTAAGTTACGAGTCCCTAGGCAGACCTGTGGACCTGCCCCTTAATGTGGTCCAGAAGGGAGTGTATGTGACCCCAAGCTCGCTGCCCAAACTAAGCCAGGGAGATAAATCCAGATTACTTGTTTTGCCCTCTGAGTATGATGCCCCGGCCACTTCCAGCCCCAATGTAGCTGATAGGGAAGGGCCCCCTTTATCCAGGTTTCATGTGCAGGAGGTGATGACCTGAGTTAAAAAGTGTTTTTATACACACACACATATATATATATATATATATATATATATATATATATACATATATATATACTGTTGTATGATCAGTAGATAATATAATACAGTGAACGTGTATGTGACAGAGGTTTAATATGCTATTGCTGTTTAAAAGGAATGACCCATTCAAATGTTCTGCCTTAAAGTGATTTAGGGTATCTACTTGACCGCGGACGTCAAGCTTTTCAGGCTAGGAAGGGTGTAACCCCTGCAACTGGGGGTTCCTAAAAGACTCCTAGGAGTTTCCTAAGTGCTCCCAGCCTGAATGGTGTTCGGCAATTAAGTTGTTTATTTGTGAGTGCTTTAGAGCCTCTGGTACTGTCTCTTTAGTTTAGTTTAGCTTAGTTTGTTGTTCTAGGAATTACTAACCTTTGAGCCAATGGCTCTTTACAAAGGTTCCACGTCAACTGAGTACAGAACAAAAGGTTACATAGATAACACAACAATTTGTGTTGTGTCAATATGAAAGAAAACATATACAATAAATATCAGTCAATTGTGCAAAGGACATGTAATACCAATAATCACTTATCGTAACAAAAAGAAATCAAGCCAGTTTAGGGAAAAATCAAACAGGGAAAAGTCCAGACAGAGAGGGTAAGAGAAGGTAGGGGAGCAGACAATAGCAAGAAAAAGATTCTCTAACATGCCTTTGTCAAGTATAGGACCAGAGTGGGTAAATGATAGATAAGAGATTTAATCAGGGCAGTCACAGGAGCTGGAGGCGGCGGTGAGAGTATAGCCTAGATTTGAAAGCACCTAGAGAGGTGAAGGCAGTAATAGGAGTACTGAGGGCATTTAGCCAGCTGGGTCACGATGGGCAAATGATCTTTGACCCTGAGTAGTCGGCATCGGGGACCTGAGAGGCTGATGTTCTGATCTTCTGGTAAAACGGATACTAGTGTTCGGGCATAACAGGTCTTGGATACAAGGTGGAGTAAGGCCCAAGGTAGATTTTTTCGCCATCAGGCAGGTAAGGTACTTTAGCGGTTTGAGAGTTGCAACCAACCTGTATCAGCGTGAGATTCACATGTGTGAGTACGTCGATGTGCACCAGTGAGCAGTCGACAGGCCTCGGCCTGTTTAGGGATGTTGTAATGCGATTAAGGCGTAGTAGAGGCAGATCCATAGATAATTAAGCCATAGTCAATGACTGAGATGATAGAGGATTGAATGGCAGTCCTCAGTGCAGATTGGGTAAGGAGCTGTCGGTTCCAATACAGGATTCCAATTCACTGATTAATAGTTTTCGCTGTACTATCAATATGAGTTGCAAAGGTTAGGCCTTGATCAAAGATGATTCCAAGATATTTGAAAATTGGCACTTGTTCAAGGGTATTTCCCAGGTACGTATTAATGGTGAGTGGTCCTTGCCGTTTCTTGTTTTGCGGACTAGAGAAGAGCATGGATTTAGTTTTTTTGTGGTTTAGAACCAGCTTATGTTCAAGGAACCACATCTCGACCTTGGAAAAAGCATGCTGAAGGCTATGGCATAAGGGGTTAGGATCTTTATGAGTGGAAAGAATCACGGCATCATCGGCATAGAGGATTATTTGTTCAGGGCAGGATTTGGGGAGGGAGTTTAGGAAAATGCTGAAAAGGAGAGGGCCCAGGATGGATCCCTGTGGAACTCCTGAGAGAACCGGTTTTGAGTCTGAGAGAACTCCAGCTATTTTTACAGATTGAGAGCGCTGAGCGAGGTAACTTTTTACCCAGTCACCAGGACCCTGAGAGTGCCCAAGAGACAGTAGTTGTTTGATGAGTAGGCCATGGTGTACCGTATCAAATGCCTTAGTTAGATCAATGTAAACAGCTCCAGTTAGGTTTCCTTTGTCCATGGCATTGTGGATTGCTCCTGAGAATTCAAGTAGGGCAGTCGATGTGCTGTGCCCCTTTCCTGAATCCATGTTGCTGAGCGCAGAGGATGTTATGCTTTTCCAGATAGTCTGTAAGTTGGTCCGCCACTATGCGTTCAAGAGCCTTTGAGAGGGGTGGTAGTATTGATATAGGTCGATAGTTACCAGGCAGTGACTTGTCACCACTTTTGTGCACAGGAGTGACAATTGCAGCCTTCCATTTACTAGGGAATTGGCTATAGCAGAGGGAGAGATTGAAAATTTTGGTGAGGGGGAGCGAGCAGCACTTCCTCCAGAGTGAGGGACAGAAGTTTAAGGTCAATAGTGTCGCTGCTTGCTCGGGACTTAGAAATGGCCTTCTTTACATATTTATAGACTTCATGTGCCTTGACTATTTTGAAATGGAAGGGTGGTTTGGTTGGAGAGGCAGTAGTAGATGTAGAATTTGGAGAGTCAGCATCAGTGAAGAAATCGGATGAGAGGACACCACTAAGGTCTGTGAAGGTTTCATTTAGGGTGTTTGCAATGACCATGGGGTCTAATGTAGTGGTTCCATCCACATTCATTATTGTAGGAGAGGACTTGGACTGCTTGCCCGTGATATTTCTTATATTGTCCCAGAAGGATTTCCCTTCACCCCCAGGAATTGGAGAGGGCATTCTTGAAGTAGGTGCTCTTCATCAAATGGATCTGTTTAGTACAGTGGTTGCGAGCCTGTTTATAATTTTGAATGTCCGTCAGAGAGCCTGTAGCTCTTGCAGTAGCCCAGAGGTGGTCCCTACTTTTGAGTTGTGCCAATAGCTTCGCCATGAGCCAGGGATTTGAGAGTGCTTTGATTTTGCGCTTTTTTTCTGGTACATAGGTGTCACAGGCAGCGTTGAAAGTAGTAATAAAGTAATCAAGGGCTAAGTCAACGTCTTGAGTATTGTAAATCATGGACCAGTCTTTCTGCCTAAGACTGTCCTTAAGATGAGTAAGGTTGCCATAAGGTAGAACTCTGCTAGAGACGGTTTTTGGAGGCGGCTTTCGAAACTTATTTGTCCAGGTACATATTATAGGAGAGTGATCACTGAGAGAGTCAGGGAGAACAATTACATTGTTTATACGGGCAGGGTGGCTGGTAAGGATCCAGTCTATGAGGGTGCTAGTCCCTGATTTGTAGTTTTTCCTAGTAGGGGAGTTAACCACCTGCGTTAAGTTTGCTGCTAGGATAGCATCTTTGTTTGACCCTGCATCAGGTGCAAGCCAATTGATATTAAAGTCACCAAGGAGAAGGAGCTTGATGTCAGAAGGTTGTGATCTTACGAATTCGAGGACAGTCTGGAGGCCGGACCCAGGATCTTTAGGAGGGATATAGACAGCAGCAATCATGAGGACTTTGTTTTGGGCACCAAGGAGTAACTTGATAGGAAGGAGTTGCACTGAGGTTTCTGTGGTGGTGTGCTCACCAGGGAGACAGGTGAGGTAGTCCTTTATGTAGATTGCACACCTACCACCTTTTCGAAATCCTATCCAGTCTGAATATCTTGTAGCTTTGTAAAGAGATGGCATGGTCAGGAGTGTTAGATGTCAGCCAAGTTTCAACGATGGCAAGGATATCAGGGTTGTGTTGGCTGGCAAAGATTTGAAGGAGGCCAGTTTTGGGAGGAGACTGCAGATATTTAAGGTGGCAATTTTGAGACCCCTCCATTTTGGCAGGCTTTGTTGTACTGTAGGAGACAGGGCCAGGATTTGGATGGACACTTCCTGATATCAAGGAGGAGGAGCAGGAGTTTAAGAGACAATTGCCGTGCCCGTAGTATATAGAATTACACCTCTGCAGCTTGTGCGTCTTAGACCAGTGCAGGCATCTAGGGTCCCAGAGCAAGGTAGTGGTTAGAAACAGAGGACGATATGCCCATTTTTCATCGTAGTGACTTGTCATATGCAACCAGTACTTTGCTGAAAAGTACCCTTGGTGAGGGTAGAGGGAGATTGCTATCGTACCAGATAAGAGATAGCTGGCGTGGATGTCTGGAGTAAAGGGTGGAGAGGGACAGGAGGAGTTTGGAAGATAGCATAGAGTAGGAAAGAGGGAGAGGGCTAGAAGAGACAGAAGAAGGTGGCTGTGGGGAGGCATTACAGAGAGGAGCAGAACAAGGATGTGAGACTGAAGAAGTTAAGTGCAGGAAAGATGAGAAAAGAAAGTGCTTTAAGAGCTGTATGCTTGCCGGCAATATTAATTGCATGGGGGGACTGTGTGTTTCCCTGCTCGAGTACCGCCGAGCTGCTGACAAGTCGCTTCCTTAATGCTGTCGCTAAGTGGACAGAAGGGGGCACTTATGAGTAAGGTAACTGTTTGCCCCATATCAGTTAGAGTATTAATGGAAATGTAATTTGTCTAACCTGCCTTTCTTACAGCTGGGACTCTGTGTGCCTTGCCCTCCATTTTGGATCTGAACTGCTGCATAGATCCAATCAGGCAGGAGGAGCATCTAAAATGGAGCTTAAGCAGACCAACCAGGATCAGGACTCTCTCGGAGCTGGCTGGCCATAAGGAATATAGCTAGTAATTATGGGAAGTGAAGTTCTGTACGTGGCACCTTTAGCACCAATAGGGAGTGTTGAGTGATTTGCAACTGAAGCCCATCAATTGGACGGGTGGCACCTGACTGCAATTCCCTGCCTTGTGTCTGGGAAGGCAGATCGATTGTGACCGTGACAGGGAAAGGAGCTCTGAGCTCTTGCGCTGCTGAGTTTTTCGCCCAGGAAGCGCGTGTGGAGGCCTAAACTCGGGCGGTACGTTTGCCATGGTGATTCGGGCTGAATCCTCAGTTGTTGAGGAAAGGAGAAGCTGAACTCTTGAGAACCAGGCTCACCCTGTAGAGGACTGGAGAAACTGCTTCATCGCGCTCGATCTGTCAGGAAAGTGAAGCTGCATTGTGAACTCCCGGGTTGGCAGTAAGTGTGATCGGGACCTGAGAGCAGCTGCCTGGTATAGTAATTTCCTTTACATATAAATGTGTGGGGTGTTTGGGGAGGACAGCTTAACGAGTCCTTTTGTCCCATGTATGTGTCGGCGGAAGGCAATCGTGTGCAGGTGGACAGAATCCATTGCTTTTTGAAGCTGTGTGCCTGCTTGCAGAACCTCATCGCCCTGCTGGCGAAGGGCATCCGGAAACCCATGACACCCTCGGGGACAGCTTCCATCATCAAGTTAGTGAGTGAAAATCGGGGTAGCTGCCGGCCATCTGTGTCCTTAATTGCTAGTGTTTCATCTGATTTTCTTTCTTTCTTTCTTTCTTTCTTTCTTTCTTTCTTTCTTTCTTTCTTTCTTTCTTCATGAACTGAGCCATCCAGCTCCGGATTACAATTGGGTATTGTGCAACTGTTTTTTCCATCACAGAGCCCCAACCAGCTGCACCGATCCTGGATAGCCCCCCACCATCCTGGGTACCCAGTAAGAGGGACATTTGGGACATTTGGGACTCTGAATATGCACACAGTACTGTGATTATTAATGTGTCTAACCTAATTAACCTGATTTCCCCTGTCCTTGTTACAGCCCTTAAATAAATCAGATCTGGTTGTTTCAGCAAAGCTACACTGACTGGGTATGTTTTTATGTTAAAGAATTGTACAGTGGATATCGTATTACATCATCTTGTTTTCAGGGGTCCCCAGAGTCAAGCTGACTGAACCAGTCCTGGGGTAAGTATAACTGGTAAAGATACTTGTGGTGCATTGTGTGGACCACTAGTAGGATAAAAGGTGGTCTAAGTGTCGTAGAGGGCTGTGACCAAGTTAGTCTAACTACATAAACCCTGACCTCTGGGTGGAGGCACCAGCCATAAAACCTAGGGCCCCTCAACCTGTTAGCAGTTAGGCAGGCAGGGTAGTAGCCCTTGGTATAGCACCACCTGGGGGTTACATAATACTGCTTTCTGGTACTGTGGTTCAGGGAATCAACTAGAGAGGAGGCAACCATATATCTGGTTTGTCAAATGCTGAGTCAGATAGAGAAGTAGAGGTGAGGAAATCACAGAGGTTCAATGACCACAATACAGCGTTGTTTAACATAACCACAGGAGCACATCACTCCTGTTCAAAACAGTGGTCCTGGACTTCAGATGGGCAGAGTTTGGCAAGATGGGGAACATGATGAAAGACAAACTGGTGGGGTAAAAAGAGTGGAAGAGGCAGAAGTCAAATGGGAAGTTGTAAAGAGGGGTGTTCCAGAGGTGGTGGCATCATGCATGAGACAGATCAGGAAGAACAAGACACACAGCAAGCCAGTCTGGATTTATAGAATGGTTAGAGGCAATAAGGGCAGAAAGGGTAACACTCAAAATACAAGAGGAAGCAGAGCAACGCCAACCTAGAGGATTAAAAAAAACAAAACTGAAACAAGCCAGAATGATGGTTAAAAAAGCAATGCAGAGACAGAGCTGAGAATAGGAGGTAAAGGAGAGAGAGAAACTTCCATGGTTACATCATGGAAAAATGGAACACTAATGTGGTTATTATCAGATTAAAGATGAAAGGGGCATGGGTGGAGGAGGATAGGAAAAAGCTGATATACTGATCATTTCTTTTGCTTCGTGTTTGCTGTCGGGGGGCACTACCAGAGTGCAGGGTGGAAGATGAGAGAGAGGGTGAAAGGTGGAGTTAGGACCAGTCTCAGAGAGGTTCTTGGGGTCTCAACACCTGGAGGGTGACAGAGCACCTGACCTGATTGATTGCATTTTAGAGTGGTAAAGGAGGAGAGGCAGACCCTGGCGGTGCCTCTGGCAAATCTGTTTGCAAATTGTTTCTTGGAGATAGGGGTGGTTCCTTGGGGTAGCTAATGTGGTGCCACTTCACAAGAGTGGGCATGGGAATGAACAGAAAGTACAGAGCAGTCAGTCTAACCTCAGTTGTAGGCAACCTGCTGGAAACCATTATAAAGGAACACAAAGTGGAATTCTTGGAGGTTGCATTACAGAAGCAGCCAGGGTTTGTAGAAGGGGAGCTCTTGCCAGACTAACCTGATCAACTTCTTTGACTGGGTCACAAAGGTTGGCAGTGGACAGAGGCCAAGCAGTGGACATGAACTGTACTTTAGGAAGTCATTCAATTCCACACCACACCACACCACACTACACCACACCGCACCACACCGCACCGGACCGCACCACACCATACCACACTGAAGGCTAATAAAAAATCTAGGTTACATACAGATAGGGTACAAACTGACCAGGTGGATAGGAAACTGACTGGGGGCAGTACACAGAAGGTAGTCATCAGTTGGGTGCACTGGTAGCCCAGGGGAGTCACAAGTGGGATTGGTTCTGGGAGGCTGTGCCTTCAATATCTTCATTTGCATACAGAGAAAATCCAGAAAAGCATGTCCCTTGCTAGTGACACTAAGATCTTCACACAGTGGACACTGAAGTTGGAGTTAGAGAAATGACAAGAGACCTGAAAGAATGGAAAAGTGACCTGGATTTGGTAACTAAAGTTCAACACAAAGACATGTAAAGTGATGCACATTGAAGAAACCCTAAAACAGACTCCTGGGTGATGGAGTAAGGGTGAAGACAACTGAGAGGAGAAACCTGGGAGTCATCACTAGTAAGACTTCAAGTCCACTTCTCACTGCGACAAAGCATATCGGAAGGCAGACAGGATGTTGAATGTAGCAAGGGGTTTGATAACATGATAGAGGTGATACTGCCCCACACAGGTCCCTGATAAGGTTGCACATGGAGTACTACATGCAGTTCTGGAATCCTCACCTCAGAAATGACAGGGACCACACAGAGACCATAGAAAGGAGCCACAAAGATGATCCTGAGGAAGCAGGGGAGGTCATATAAGGAGAGATTGGCAGACCTAAAACATATATAGATTGGAAGCAAGGAGGGAAAAGGGGACATGACTGAGATTAACAAATTCTTGTGAGGAATCAACAGGGCGGATTGTAAAGACTTGTTCAGAAGGATTGAGAGCACAGTGAAGAGAGGACATGGGTGGAGATTTGTGGGGAAGGAAATTCAGGAGGGGCATAGAAGCTCTTCCTCATGGACTGGGTTGTGGATGAATGGAATAGCAGAAACACAGAGGAGAACATGTGCTCACGGCAATAAGTGGGTGCTAGCTGGCATACAGACACAAGAAAACACATAAAGCAGCAGTCAAAAATGCAATGCAAGTTTAGAGAACAACTTACAGCCTTAAACTATCCAAGGTGAAAACAATGAACTGAAGCCACAGCACTAACCCCAGCACTTGAGGTCCTTAGCAGAGACTCTATCACCCCTCCGCTGAAAAGTCTGCGGAGAGGACTGTGTGCTCCAGTTCACTTTTTTCACCCTGGATGGCTTAAGTTTATAAATTATTCTCTGACCTTGCACTGCATTTTTGATCGCTGCTTTATGTGTGTTGGATGAATCAATAGACTGCCCAGAGAGGTGGTGGAAGCCAAGACTTTTATGGGGTTAAAAATTGTGGGACAGCTATAAGGAAATGGTGGAACCTATGGGTAGAAGAGGAGAAAGGAGTGATGATCAGTCACTAGGGATATTGGATCTTGAAGTCCAGCCCAGGGTTGGATGGAGCATGGAAATGTTTTCTTACCAAGTTAATCACAGGCTACTCTGGGTAATAGAGTGGGTATAGAATACCAATATATGAGTACATGTTTGCAGAGAATACTTACTCATCCTGCCTATGAAGCAAAGGGTGAGCATTATGGACCTATAGTTCCTTCTGACCTAAATTACTATAGTACTGTACTCTTTAAGGTACAATTACCTATTTCTTTTAGAAGACAAATTGTTCAATTCAGTTTTTTTTAAGAGGTAGAGTTTGGCACTTCAGGTTTTTGTGTGATTGTGGGGCTGAGTTTGTCATATACTGTACTACTATGCTAATGAAGTTAAAAAAAGTTTGCTTTCTTCTGAAAGGGACTCTGTTGTAATCATGTAGTCTCAAGTGGTGGAGGCTGAGTTTGGTGCTTCACATTCGTTTTTTGGGGGGTGGGAGAAGGTGACTGACTTGCTGTGCTGTGTGTGTACATGGCAAATGATTTTGTTAACATAAAAAAGAAACTGAAAAATCTAGTTAGTCCTTAAAAAAGGCCTAATATTCCTGCTGTTTTTCTGTGTGCTTATGTATGTTGTGTGTGTGTGTTTGTGTGTGTGTGCAGCTGAACAGGTATTAGAATTACTGATTGGATTGATGGATTTTTATAGCTCAATGTGTGTATGCAGCTTAATGATGAACATATGCTTGTGCAACTTCATTGATAGACTAATAGTATTTGAATGCTTATGTTGTTGGCTGTGATAAATAGATACTTTGGCCTTCGCGACTTTCTGTCCCACAGAGAACTACCACCCTGTTGGGATACCGTGAAGGCAAATGAACCTTCTTGAGGAGTGTTCCACCTAGAGGTGCCATGGAAAGACAATTCCTTTAGGCTAAAGGTACCTTAGGAAGGAGTCTCCCAAAAGTCGAGCAGCAAATAGTGAGCATGAATCTGGAGAAGCATGGATTAGCAGAGTAGTGATAACATGTAACAGATACAGGAGGATTGTGCAATGACTGACAATTTCAGTATTGCTAGCAGAAGGGCATGACTTCCATAAGGAGAGGGAACAGCAAAGTAGAAGACCACCATCCAACCCCAACTCAACAGCAGAAACCTATCTGGGTCAAAATGTACTACTATAGAGCTACTATTTGAGGAATTACCTAACCGTTATGACCTTTGGCATGGAGAAAAGGAAAAAAACCCTATGAAGGGGAAACCTCTGGGGATCCAAGGCCTTGGTCACCTTCCCTTCTAGCTTGGAATGAATTAATTAAGGCTCACTACTGCAATTTATAGACCCAATTCAGGGGAACTATTTAGAGGAAGGGCTCTCACTCTATCTCTAATGGGAAAGTCATAGGGTGCTGCAAGTAGAGGCCTCTGCAGCTAAGGGGAATCCTGCTGGGCCCCTAGTGTCAGGAGGGAGAGCAACGGCCACCAAAGGCACTCACCTGGCCTCCCAAGTGAAGCCTAGGGGAGAAACCAAACCCAGGAGGGTAAGGCCAAGCCCTGGAGAGGCAAGAATAGGAGGATTGAGCAGTCTTCACCCATGAGGGGCAGGAAGGACAAGGCAGGGTATAGAATGGAGATCAGGTAAACTGTAGCTGGCTGTAGGAGGATAACTTTTGAAGGTGCTACTGATGCTATCTGCAGCTAAAGGAGCCCGCTGGGACTTGGAGGCTTCACCCTCTGGCAGCTAAAGTCTTAAAGGCTACATCAAGAGGTGCCGCTGACACTGTCTGTTATCTAAAGACTTCCCCAGAGCGACACCTTCTCACCCTACTGGTAGAGAAGGACTGACTCCCAGTGAGGGACCCACCCTCAAGATGTGGACTTCAAGGGGGCATAGCCTTTCAAAGTAGAGAGAGGCAGGGATGCGACAGAGTGCAGGATTGCTAGTGCAATTGTATATAATTGAGGACAGCAGTAGACAGCATGAGTGGGTGGCAGCTGTTAGTACTGAATATATGAGACTGCATGAAGTATAGTGCATCTGGTAGCACTGAGGACAGGTAGACAGCATGAATACATCAAAACAGCATGAGGTGAAATGCAACTGCAATTGGTAGCACTGAGTATGCAAGGAGGCATGCTAGAGCAATGGAAAACAACAGTTAGTACTGATAGGAAATGCAGTACCATGGGGAATCAAACTAGGAAGCAGAGTAGTGCTGGAGTAAGTAATGAAACCACTAAGCTCAAAGGGAGTGTTTGCTAGGCTACTAGCCAGGTGTAAGCAGTTAAGGAGTTGAGATGAACAGAAGTCTGTAAATAGTACAAAAATCAGTGTAGGTAAGCAGGGAGACTGCATTTGGTACAAAAAGACAGCAAACTTGAGAGTTTGGAAAAGCACAAGACAAATTAAATGGGCAAAGGCAAGGCACTAAGAAGACTAGGAGCACCCAAAAAGAAACTGAGCAGAGAAAAAACCTGGATCCAGAAAACAGGAGGGCAGCACAAAACAGCAGATGGAAAAGTACACAATACAGCCAGGAGGCAGGAGCAAAATACTAACCTAGGAAGGAGGCACAAAGAAGCAGAAACCCAAAAGCATAAAATGAAGCAGGAGACAAACAAGTGTGTGTGTGTGTGTGTGTGTGTGTGTGTGTGTGTGGTGGGGGGGGGGCAGGGGCACACAGAGCTCCAGCAGATCATCCAGCTGCAAAGAAAGAAAGTGCAGGCAGCTGGCTTAAATGGCTCAGCAGGGCACGTGACTACTTGCTCCCACCCATTGAAATGCAGTTATAGCCTTTGATTTCTCTTTTCCTCCCAGTCACCACTCACCTGCTTCTTTATCCTCTGCCACACTCACTGCTTCTACTGATTTTTAAGGGCCTCTGGTCAGATGCTGTTATCCTCAAACTCCCTTTGTCTTACCACCACAGCAGGGCACAACTCAGCATAAGCATGCACTCTTTAAGCCTAATGGGGAATGATATCAAGTCAGGAAACACAGAGAAGGGACCCAGGGTTGTTGACAGTTATGAGTAGGTAGGTAGAGTGGTGACTTGCATTACACATGCAGGGTAGGATTTTTCCTCTATAAGACCGACCCTCCCACTACTCAGTTACATAAAGGCTTACCCACAGCACTACTTTTACTGTATAGGCCAAGAATGGCTGTCGTTGCATTGTCACCCATGGGGACTACTGCCATCCAGGATCCTACGACGAGAGTGACATGAGTAGGCAGGCCTGGCTCGCCCCAGAGCTCAGAGCATGATGCATTCACATCATGTTCTCGACCTCACTGGCCCAGAACTGGGTCTCCTACATAGTAGTACAGTTCACTTCTAGCCAGTGCTACTGGGCCAGGCTTGAATCGATGCATTGATGTGTACAGCTAAATCTCCTGTGCTTGTGCCTTGTGTAGTGAAGTAGATCCAGAGCCATGTGTACTTATACTCATGGCCTGTGACCTGTTTTATCAAATTAGCAAGCAGTACTTGTGGCAACCACCTTGACCCACTTTATAATGAAAAATATTGCTATGCCTGCCTCTCCAGTGTGTTATAGGAGCTACTAGGTTTCCTGCTTTCCAGCATCTCTTGTTTTCTAAGATGGAAACAAATGCAAATCCCTGCCTCTTTCTTCTTGGGATGATTTTCAGTTCAGTTAAAGTCATAATCATGGGTGTATAGTTTAAGTTTTCCCGAGGGGGGCTCTGAGGTTCAAAACTATTGGTCTAAACAGTGAACCTATTTTTAGAGTACCCGATCTGTGGGGGAGCTCAGCTTTCCTGGGGGGTGATTAAGCCTGAAAGCCCCCCCCCCCCAGACTCTACACCTATGGTCATAATTTGGATCATAACTGACATGTTGGAGCCAAACTTTTTTTTTTAAATGGTTCTTCACCTCTCTTAAAAATGTAGTCTTCTTTGGATTCTAGGAGCTATCCTCATGTGTCTCCCATTTCTTTACAGAAAGGGAGTACAGCTGAGTGGCATTCAATAAATCAACATTTCCTATTACTAGTTTACCATATTTGAGGTGCATGGCAACTCCCAGATCGTGAAGACCACCACAGCAACAGGAATCGGGCAAAATCTGCCTGTTGCTGCAGTGGTCTGTTTGGCGATCAGGGACTGCCTCGCTGGTGTTTACCCCCCAGTCCAACTCCCGACTCTGAGTTAGAATCCTAGAGACTGGGGGGTGTGGAGAGCAGAGGCATCCCTCGACACTGCAATGCTGATAGTCGGCACTGCGGCTGTTGCTGTCAGGGATGTCTCCATGCTGACTGTCGCTGCAGCATGGGTAAACCAATTAAAAGATATACAGTGGAGAAGGCCAGAAATAATTCCATAAATCTAGAAGGTGTGTACATGGAAATCGGAACCACTCAGTCACAAAATATGTTTCGGTACCTGTAGATTTTATTTTCAGACCACTTATCTGACCACTAAAACAATTTCAATATACAATTTCTCTAAAACTGGGCCACTTCCTCAGACTGGGCCAATAACAGTTTAAAATAATTATAGTGCTGTGGTAGCACCTCTGTAGCTAGGGTTGAGCAGGGATTTCTATGTTAAACCTCCAACTTTGCACTTTAATAGCTTCGAAACCATTCAACAGATTTGCATGAAATTTTGCATGCACAGTCTCGGGGGTGGGGTGGGAAGGAGAGATCTCTTGATATGCCAAGTTTCTTTCTGGTCTAATATGCAGATTCTGAGATGTGGATAGAAGGGAAAAAATGTGAAAACATTTTTTTTTGTCGTACCTAGCACCTAGTCAGTTTGTGATTTTGGTCTGAAATGTTTAGGGTAGAAGAGGCGTGGGCCACAGTTGTGCCTTTCACTAGTTTAATGAAAAATATTAATCTGTTCCAAAGTTATTACATTTTAAATTTCAGTTCTGAGCATGCTCAGTACAGTTTTGGATAGCTGCTTGGAGCGAAAAAATAATTTAGTCCATATGAAAAGTATCTTTTTTTCATATGAGGTGATCTTTTGTGAGGAAAAGATCCTTTTTATATTAGCCACCATCTTGTTACCATTTTTTATTTCATACCCCACAAAATGACATTCTACACACTCCAATACATGTATCGTGCTCATCAGGACCCTGTTAGGTGGATTATGTGCTTAATTTGTGGATAAATTACCAGAAATGTATTTTTCACACATTTAAAATCCTTTTTCAGTGAGTCAGTTTTCTTTTCCTTATGGCTATATAAAAAGGAATTGAACCATGTAAAAAGATCCCTTCATACAAAAAAGAATTTGGTTTTTGTTGTTTTCTGATACTTTTATTCGTGAAGACATCCTTCTTCATATGAATGAAAAATCATAAGACATAAGATCCATTCATATGAAACAAGAGTCCAAATTCTTTTTTTGCATGGTTCTTTCATTCATACAAAAAAGGATGCCTTCATATGAAAAAAAATGGACTTTTTTCCTATTCTTCTTTTGTATAAAGGGAACCTTTTTCATATGCATTTTTCATTCGTATCAAAAAGGATTCCCTCATACAAAAAAAATGTTGGACTTGGTTTATTTTCTGATCTTTTTTTGTATGAAGGGATTTCTTTTTGTATGCTTTTTTCGTTCATACAAAAAAGATTCCCTCATAAGAAAAAATATTTAGGATTTGATTCTTTTTTCATGTGAGGAGATCCTTTTCATATGGGTGTTTTGTTTATATGAAAAGGATGTCCTCATATGAAAAAATACTAGACTTAACTTTTCTAATTCTTTCTCTTATATGAAGGATTCTTTTCTGTATGAATCTTTCATTTGATACAAAAAGGATCCCTTCATATGAACTTCAACAAGCCGTAACTCCCTCAATATTTGGATTTAAGGGACAATCTATTTATCATGAAGAAGGTCTTAATGAGTACTACAAGAAAACAAATATCTAAATTCCCATAGTATGACATTTGAACTTTAACAAACCATACAACGACAAATAAATTGCTGTTTGGCAGAAATGGAATCTTCAACACCAACATAGATGTATCCATCTATGGAGGGAAGGAAGCTGGGCCCTGCGTTCCCACAGGTAAATGAGGTATAATTATACTATCTCAAAAGTAAGGAAATTCATTGCAAAAACTTCATTAATGCACCAGTTAAGGTTAAAGTGACAAAAGTGGGGAAATGTGGTGTTAGGGTTACCAATCCTAACACCCCACCCCATCCTGCAGGCAGCAATGAGAAAAAACATAATGAGAACCCTAACACCCTATTTCCCTACTTTTGTCACCTTAAGAATAACTGATGCAGGCCGGCTAGGTGGTGCTGAGGGTTGAGGTGCTGGACACCACACTTTGTGCCACGCCGGCGATCCGGGTTTGGGAGGGAGCCCGGGTCACCGGGAGTCAGCAGGGGAGAGAGAGGATCGAGCATCCAGAGGACTGCTCTCCTCTCTCTCTCTCTCTCTCTCTCTGTCTCTCGGGGAGGGATCCAGGGACAGCCTGGCATAGCAGAGGCCACCGGTGGAGACTGGCAGCACTGTGATGCACAGAGGCTTGCTAGTGGGGGAAGATGCCGGGTGGCTGCCTTCCGGATGTGGGTGGGAGCATCCGTGTCGTGGGCTGGTGGCATTGCATGTCCCACATCTGGGACATAACACAAGGGACAAAAAAAAAACCCACCCTCCAGCCCAGATAGGTGACGGCTCTCAGCACCTGCCATCACACACCCAGCACCGGATCTCCACCTTCACCTCTTCGATCTCCTCAGGGACCCTGGCCAGACAGAGTTCACCAAGGAGAAAGTAATGTCCTTGAGGAGGTGGGGTGACAGTGGGCGGTAGATGCAGCAGAACGTTGAGTAGCCCGAGAGAGTTCTGGTGATTGAAGGATATAAATAGAATTGAAAAGAAAAAAAAAAAGAATAACTGGTGCATTAACAACATTTTTTGCAATGAATATTTAGATATGGGATATAGAAATGTAGACACTGTTAACACATAAAGATGGAGGGTCTGTCCTGTTTGCCCATATAGGTATTTCTACCACAGCCCCAGACCTAGTTTGTTTTAGGGTTTTCACCCTCTGACTCGGCTTCTGAATCCCATATCTCCCTGATTCCCCCTAGTGAAACTTTAAGCACTCTTGATTTTTTTTTTACTCTATTAATTTTCAAAAAACAAACAACCAGTCCAAACTAATCAAATACAAACCAATACAATGTAACTAGAATAAGACAATAACAAGGTAAGAAAAACAACAAAAAACTAATATCATACACAAAAATAACTCCTACAAATATCTTCCTCCCAACTCCCATCCCAGAGCACCCTACCTATGGTATCCAAGGAAACAAAAAAATGAGGTAACCACAATAAACCAGTATACAGCACCCCAACAGGAAAAGCATGACTACTTTCTAGTGAGTTCGGAGAATAAATAAGCTCAAAATAGTTGCATTGCAAGAACCTTGAAACTCCAGTCTACCCCCATCTGGGTACTCACAGATACAGAAATTAGTATGTAGAGAGGTTCCCATCTGTGGTGAATGTGGTCTCTTTTTTCATGCAATATGGCAATTTGATTTTCAACCATTAGGGCCTGTAATATTTCTTGGTGCCATTCCTGATATGAAGGGATAGAATCATCTATCCAATGCTGTAAAATGATAAGTTTGGCCATAACTGTCATTAGTGCCTTATGGGCTTTATGATCACCAATAAGACTATCAGGGTAGGCACCCAGCAAGCAAACCTCTGAGGTAAAGGAATCCTCCAGACGAATAAAGGACAGAGAATTCTTGATTGCATTCCAAAAGAAAGCAATTTTTTACACTCCCATAGCATATGTTGAGGTTTCCTACTGCAAGATCACAACGGGAGCAAACTAGGGATGAGGATCTGCCCATCACAAACAACTTATGAGGTGTGTAGTACATATCATGTAATATCCAATACTGAAGCCATCGGTAATGATCCTGTTTTACATATTTGTATAAGTTACGCTATACAGTTTGACATTGTGTAGAATCAAATTAAAGGCCCAAAGTCTGTTGATAGTAATAACAAATGCTCAATAAAGATCTCAGATCTATTAACTGGATGTAATCATATAAGGTAGATACCAGATGAGGCTGTCCAGCTACAGATATAAGATGTTTAAGAACCAAATTATCTGTGTGTGGACCAAGGTCCTGGGCTAAAATATGAGCCCAGCACTTTTGAGAGCTGTGAATATTTAAAACTATGAAAAGGGAATGGAAAAGTGGTGTTGTAGCACCTTGGGAGGAAGAGTTTACTATCCTCATGGAGAGTCTCTATTGTAGCAATTTGTAATTGAGGGCAAAAAGCAACTGGTATCGGTTGGCCTGCAATTAGAATAATCGGGTTACCCAATACTGGCTGAGTTAAATCCCATGACCAATTGTACTCTAAATAAGTACTCAACTGCTAACGGACCTTAAAGGATCAAAAAGGAGTTCTTCTAAGTGGGAAGGCAAACTAAATGGTTTGAAATACAACAAACTACTGAGTTGTAAACCTAACCATTTACAAAGACTGAGTTCCGAAGAGAGCCACAGTGGGTGATAGGATCCTGGAGAAAACCCTCTCTCCATTACAACTCCATTGCAAAAATTTGCTACCATGTAAAGCAACATAATATAAAAGGAAGTTAGGAAGCCGTAGGCCCCCTTTCTCTTTCGGAAGTGTAAGCTTGTAGTACGACCGATGGATCACCCTATTCCCCGATCAAAACTGTGTGATGAATCACTGCAATTACATAAACCACGATTTGGGCAGAAATACCCACAATATGCCCACAAGCTATAATATCTTTGGCAAAACATTCATTTTAATAATACTAACCCACCCCCAGAGGGACATAGGAAGGGTGGCCCATCTTTGTAAATCTGTCTTAACAACCTGAAGTAGAGGTGTAAGATTCACTTTAATCAAATCCGAAAGGAAGCGGGGTAAGGGGATTCCCAAGTACACGAGTGCTTTTGGTTCCCAAGATAGACCCAGATTCACAATATAATGCTTAGGAACATAATTATTTAGTGGCATAACATTCGTCTTTTCTAAATTAGGCTTATATCCTGCTATACTCGAGAATCTCAGAATCTCAGACGAGGCAACTAGAATTGAATCTAAGGGGTCTTCTACATGCAATAAGAGATCATCTGCGTAAGCAGAGATCTTGTACCTTTCCCCTCCCACTAGAATACCCTTAATATCTGAATAGTGTTGCAAATTATAAAGAAGGGGCTCCAGGTATAAATTGAATAGAAAAGGGGAAAGCGGGTACCCCTTTGAAGCTGGAGAGGTGCCAAGAAGATGCCATTACATTGGATGTGGGCCAAATGGTTACAATACATTACCTTAAACCAAGCACAAAAATTTGAAGGTAACCTGAATTTTCTAAAACTGCAAAACAATAGGGCCAGGATACATGATCAAAAGCTTTTCTGAATCCAGGAGACCAGAGCCACAGGGTCTTGCTGTCCCTGGACACAGAAATCAAGTAAAGCAATTTATGTAAATGGTCACTTGATAAGCAACTGTCCATGAAGCCCATCTGGAGAAGGAGACTAAATCATCCAAGACTGGGATCAGTCTACTAGTGAGGATTTTGGCAAGTAACTTTATGTCTGAATTAAGCAAAGACATTAGGCGATAACTGGCTGGGAGCAGTTCATCCTTGTCTGGTTTGTGGATAAGGGATATCCACGCCTGCGTAAAGGAGTAATCTGTTAGGCCCTCTGAAAGCAAGAAATTAAATAATTGAGTTAAAAATTGGTCTAGCTCCTCACTATAAGCTGTGTAAAAATTATTAATAAGACCATCCAAGGCCTTATCCATAGGAAGCTGTTTCATTTGGCAAATCTCTGAGATGGTTACTGGTTTCTGTAAGAGATCTTGCTGTTGGGTCGTAAGTTTAGGAAGAGGGAGATGATCTAAATACTCATTAATTTGGGCCATAAATTCAGATGCAGGAGGATCATCTTTATACAGACTACTGTAAAAATCTCAGAAGGCCTCCACTATATACCAGGGGTGAGTGAGAATCACCTTCTCTGGGCTAGGCTGTAATTGTAGGATAACCTTAGCAGTCTCCAACTGATGAAGTCTCCATGCCAATAACATCCCTGCTCATTCCCCGATTCAAATAGTGCATTTTGTGCAGAAAAGGCCATATCATACTTTTCTGCTAATACTTTTGAATATTTTAATCAGAACAAATTAAGATGTAACCAAAGATCAGGGAAGAGGTAGAAGAAAGACAACACTCAATTTGCTGTATCTCATTTAGAAGTTGACGCATTTGGCTGCCCCTCGAGGAAATCCAGCTTTGCTACTGACCCCTAATTTGACACAAAGAAATTTTTAAGAAAATTTTGAATAGCCTGAAAGATCTGAGGTCTTTAAGGAGCTGCAAATTAAACTGCCATATTCCATCCCTGTCCTCTACACCACAAAGATGGTGTGCCATGAAAACTGGCGCATGGTCCGATAAGACCATAGGTTGAATATCACAGGATATAAGACCATTGAGGAAGTCATTACTCAAAAGAAAATAATCAATCTGGGAGGATGTCCCATGCAGGGAAGAACAGAAACTCAACTGTCTATGATCTGAATGCAGAACCCGCCAGGGGTCCACCTGGCCCAAATTATCTATCATCTTCCTTAACCCCTCTAACCAGGAGACAAACCCACTCTAGGGGAGCTGGATCTATCTAAATTGGTCTGATAGCCCAAGTTCCAGCCCCCAAACAATAGGTAATCTGGGAAAGGAAACTAAAAGGGCAGCAGTCCATGAAGACCTTAGGAGTCAACATTAGGGCCATACAGGACCCAATATCGCCTCCATCATTCCCAATCGAGCCATGAACAGGTAGTGCCCCTCAGCATCCCAGCATTCATGGATCAGTTTGAAAGCTACTCCCTTGTGATGATAATTGCCACTCCCCCTTTTTAGTGTTGACTCTGGCACCAAAGACCTGCCCGCTCATTCTCTTTGGTAGTACAAAACATCTCTTAGCATATGGGTCTCCTGCAACATAACCACACCATCTTGGAATTTTTGAGATGTCAGAGGACCATATAAGCGTCTCCACTTCTTCGGGAACCCTTAATATTCCAAGTTATATTACTCATTAGACGAAAACAAAAGAATTACTAAGAGGAAAAACCTGAGCAAAACTCTATATGCCATGTGCTCTGGGATCCCTTCCTATTATCTTGCTGTATGTCCCCAGACATTACTCAAACTTTGGTAAGATGGCTTTTAGTTAGATAGCCCCTACTCTTTGGAATGGGCTGAGACTCACTAAAATGTGCTCTCTTGCTAGCCCTTTCTATTTTAAGGTTCTTCTTGGTCAATTCTGTGTCAATAAATGTGTATGCCATTCAAGATGTGTACTTTATGAATTTTTACTGGATGCTGCAATTTTTATGTACTTCGTACACATATTTTTCTGTCATATTAAGTAACTGCCTGCTATTTTTACCACTGTACTAGATTTTTGCCTGTTTTGTTCCTTCCCTAAATCTCTGTAAATTATGAAACTGTACTGTATTTTTTTTACTGTATGTTGTCTGTTCTACCCATGACCTCCTTGTAAATGAGTAATGCTCAATGGAGCTCTTTTCCCGGTAAAAGAAATAAAGTACAAAAACTGTTTCCTATCACCTTTAATGGAAGTTGTATGGCCCATAGCTCTGAAGAGGGCTGTGGTGAAACTCCTCCTGAAAAGACATCTTTGGACCCCGACACCTTATTTAATTACAGGCCAGTCTCAAACCTTCCCTCTTTAGGGAAGCTGAGTGAGAAGGCTATGGTAATACAGTGCAGCCTGCTTATAAGACATGCCATTTGCCAAGACAAAATATGCTTATAAGCGGGTTGTTACTATAAGCGGGCCGCCATTAAGTTCAGTTATACCGTATATCACGTAGCACCGACCCCTCCACAACACCCCGCTTAGCATAAAACACTAGGCTCACAAAGTTTAAGTGTAAAAAAAAAGTTTACTGTATCAAAACATTTAAAAACTGTACAAATACAATACAATACTTCGTTACTGATGTTTTTTAAAGTAATCAGTTATTTTTGCTGCTATGTAGCTGGACAGTGATAACTCATCTAAAAATCATCAAATAGATGAAAAAGTTAGCTCACAGTTTTTGCTCAGGACAAAAGCAGATACTCTGTCCATGCATGACTTCACCTCCCTAACAGACGGCGTAACTAAGTTAAGGCGGTTCTTCATCTTTGTCGCTGCTTTCCTCCATTTGTTTCATCTCCCGCAGATGTCATCTTCTGTGATAGCCCCGAGCACTCTAGTCCATCATCTATGGCCACATATTGTTTGAATTCGGCAGTTGTCATGATGCCAATAGGTGCCACACCGGAATTGATTGTCACTGGCACCAACTTCTGGATTAGCATCTTCCTGTAGGTTAGCAGACAAATGAACCCGGCCCTTTTAAAGCAGTTTGTTATGGTTTTGGCTGTTACTTGTCTACACGCACATCTAGCATCATGATTGAATCCAGGATGCTTATTTCTTTGCTAGTTCACTGGCTTTTGCTGCTCGACCAGCATCAATGGGATTAATAATTTTGACACAATCTTCTTCTGTACATCAGTTTCAATTTCTTATGACCCCTGATCCATGGGCTGTATCAGGAGAGGTCGTGTTAAGGGGAGAAAACCAGGTGATGTGACTGAGTGACAGAGACGGGTGAGCACTACAGTTGTCCAGAATAAGGCACACCTTCTTTCTTTTTCGGCGTTGCTTCACATTCCATTTTGTTGCCCACTCGCTAAAAATCTGGCTTGTCATCCACGAATTGCTGTTGGCAAAATATTCTATGGGTAGGGATTCTACACTAATGCCTCTGAAGCAATGTGGCTTTTTTGATTTGCCTATGATGAGTAAGGGCATTTTGTCAGTCCCAGTCATGTTAGCACACACAAGTGCTGATATGCGTTCTTTTGCCTTTTTGCCACCAGATGCTGCATCCCCCCTAAAAGCGAGTGTCCCATCAGGAATTGCACGAAAATAAATCCCTGTCTCGTCGCAATTATAGATGCAGTCTGGGGAGAATTCAGACAGCAGGACAGGGAGGACAGTCTCTGACCAGTCCCCAGCACCTACAAAATCAGCATCCTGTTTTCTCCATGGCAGCGTTTGAAGTGGATGTTGTGCTGTCCTTCCATCTGCATAGCCAGCCGTTGGTTGCTATAAATGGAACACCTAGTCCATCGGCAAGCTGCTGGGCTTTTGTCAGAAGGATTGGGCCACTTATAGGAGCATCAACACTTCTACATGCACTAAACCAACGAAGCAAGGCTGTTTCCACAACTTCGTCCTTGCCTGTCTGCTTTCATTTAATGTCATGATTAAACCCCCTTTGATAGTCGGCATACAATCTCTCTTTGTTAGATAGGATTTTGGAAATTGTGCATACACTAATGTTCAAATCTCTAGCAACCTCAGATCGTTTACAACCAGGATCACTAAGACGCTCGATAATATGAATTTTCTGTGCGAGCATCAGCGCTGTCCGCTTACTTTTCTCCATTTCAGCTGAGATGACGCTTTTGCTACCAGACAGCTTTTGTAACCCAACCCATGAAGGAATGTCTATGTAATTTTAGAAGCAATTAACAATTAAGAAATAAATTAGCTTAATCACCATTCGGTGATTCGTAATGATATGTTAAATTGGCGAAATTGGAAAGTCATTACATATCAAAGAACACAGCTCACAGAAAGAGCTATTGCTCCACTTTTCAGTTAATGAGCTTGTGATTGTGCCTGTGAAGTGTAAAATACTCTTCATTCTCCTGATCTGCGGTGGAAAAACATGTCTCCGATAACATAGTTTACTGTGTAGCTAGCAAAAAATAGTGATTATAACCGATCTACCTGTTCTTATAAACGGGCTTCCATGCCATTTAAAACAATGGGCAAGATCGGGACACAGGCAGAATGTGATTATACCCAGGATGTTCTTATATCCGATGTTCTTATAAGTGGGCTTGTCTGTACTGCTTGAGAATCATCAGGAGAAATTTTCCATTTCTGATCCTTTCCAGTCAGGATTCAGGAAATGTCCAGCAGAGATAGCACTCATCAAGGGAATGATAGCTTCTTGATCTTCTTGATCTCGTCAACTTATTTATTTATTTGCTCTTGGTAACGGGTAAGTGCACTAGGCATATGGATGCCTATTTTCAGGCACAGCCCAAGAGAATACATTTAGAAATACAAAATCGTGATCACGTGACACAGCACATGAAGCAGTACAGTCACATAGTCAAGTCAAAACTTCAGGTATGGGGAGACAAATTTAGCAACAAGCACCAGTAGGTTTAAACAGTATGATGAAATTGCAGAACAGTATGACAGGTAACACAATAAATAAGAACATAAGTATTGCAATAGAGGGCATACATAGAGAACAATATATAAAGTCACAATGAGGTGGTTGAAAAGGAGGAGAGGAAGGCAGGGTGATAGGAGGGAGAGAGAGAGAGAGAGAGGGAGTGGGAGAGATATAGAGAGAAAATAAGAGAGCGAGAGAGAGAGAAAATAGAGAGAAGGAGGAGAGGACCTAAAGGAGGGTGTTAAGAGAGGTGGGCAAGAGAATACCAGAGAAGAAGATTGAAACAGTGCAGGGGAAGAGGAGTGGAGCTAAGGTGGATTAAAGCAAGTGCAGGAGTTGATATAGCGAAGGTGCTCTTTGTGAAGTTTCTTAAAAGTGGCATGGGTGGTTGCTTGTCGAATAGCTTGGGGTATGGAATTCCAGTGTTTTGGAGCCACGTGAGAAAAGGCGCGTGAACCCATATTAGTTCTGTGTCTGGGAATATGAAAAAGGGCTTGGTCAGTCAATCGCAGTCCATAGTAGAGAGGCTGTGTGTCCAGTAGGGATGTAAGGGATGGGGGAAGCCAGATCTGACAATACAGTCAGTTAATGAGCCAAAGGCCTGGAGCCTGTGAGCAGAGGGGCACAGCCATTTTAGGTCGCTATAGAGCTGGCAATGATGTTTGAAATGTGGAGATGCGGAGGCATAGCAGCAGATGCTGTTGTAGGTGGTATCCCACTTATACAGGGATGATTTGGAGGCAAAGAGGTAGGTGACTGAGCTATATGCAAGGACTGGGAGAAGAAAGCCTTGGGCCACAGCAAGTTTAGCAGATGGGGTAAGGGCATATCTAGTTCGGTAGGCACTACCTATTTTGGTGTTTACTGACTTACAGGTGGTTGTAATGTGTAGATCAAAGTCAAGAGATTGATCGAGAGTAACACCCAGGTATTTAAAGGAATTGGTGCTATTCAGTGAGGAGCCGTCCGCACATGGGATAATTAGGGGCATTTTGATTCACTTTAAGTCTGGCAGATGAGCCAAACAGCATGGAGTAAGTTTTACTAGAGTTGAGAATAAGTTTGTTTTCAGTGAGCCAGGATTGAATATTTGCAAAATCAACAGCAAGAGGGTGGGTTAAGTTGATAACAGTTCTGGCACTGTGGTAAATAACTAGATTGTCAGCATAGAGCAGAGATGAACAGTTGGGTGCAAGGAGTGGGATGTCATTAATAAAGACAGAGAAAAGTAAGGGCTCAAGGATTGAGCCCATGGGCACTCCGATGTGAATAGTGGAAAGATCTGATATAGCTGAGTTAAACACTACAGCTTGTTTTCTGTCGGACAGGTAGCTTTCAAACCAGGCCACTGCATCAGTGGTGAAGCCTAGGGAGCATAGTTTTGTAAGAAGAATAGTATGGTTGACCAGGTCAAATGCCTTAGTTAGGTAAATGAAGACTGCACCTGTTAGGAGGCCTGAGTCCATGGAGGCATATATGTCATTGGTGAGTTTGAGGAGGGCAGTGGAGGTACTGTGTCCTTTGCGGAAGCCATGCTTTGAGCTAGATAGAAGGTTGTATCTTTGGAGATATTCTATGGTTTTGGTGGACACTAGTTTTTCCAAAAATTTGATAAGTACAGAGAGAACTGCAATGGAACGGTAGTTCTTTATTTCTTTAGGGTCACCCTTTTTTGGGATTGGTGTGACTTTAGCTATTTCCATATTTTAGGAATTATGCCATGGCATAGAGACAGGTTGAAAATTTTGGTTGGGAGAGGCAATGAGTGGTGCAGCGGCTTTTAGGAGTCATGGTTCAAGTCCATCAGACCCTGTGCTGGTGCTGTCAGGAATAGTGAGTAGCAGTTTAACACTTCTCTTTTATACTCGGAACCTAAAGGGTGGGTGCGTGAGTATCGGATTGGTATCGCTAGGGGTACAGTGTTGTGGACAGGAGGGGAAGGATGGAGGTAGTTTGAGATCTAAAATGGTGATTAAAAGAGTTTGCTATGCTTGTCAGATTATTGCAGTGAATGCCATTTAACAGCATGTCATTAGTATGGGCCCTGTGATTTGCTCCTAGGAGTGTTTTTATGGTTGATCAAAATTTCTTAGAGTCACCTGAGGCTTTTATTAGCAGGTCCTTGCAGAACGAGCTTTTGGCTAAGCGTATATTTTTCTTGCATGAGTTTCTCAGAGATCGATATAGATTATGGTCAGTCTGCATCCCAGTGATCTTGAACTGCTGCCATGCCTTATCCCTGGCTCTTATTTGGGTAAGTAGGGCTTTTGTTAACCACTTTGTCTGAGTTCCATGAATCTGTGGTGACTCGGGGAGCATGGGTGTCTTGGAGAGGGCTAAAGTGGGCCAAGAAGTAGTCAAGGGCCACCTGGGCACTTGTTGAAGTGTAGATTGGGGACCAATCAATCAGTGAGAGATCATAAGTAAACTGCGCTAAGTTAAAATTGGCCAGTTTGCGGAAGGTAATGAGTTTTGGGGGTGGAGATGGTTTACTGGTAGAGTGCCAGATGCAGTAGATAGGGGAGTGACCACTAATAGCATCTGCAAGGGTGCCTGGACCTATTATGCTGTTTGGGCGGTTTGTAAGGATCCAGTCAATCAGAGTACTGGTCCGAGGAGGAGCCATGACCCTAGTTGGGTCTGTGATCATTTGGTGAAGGTTGTGGCCTTGTACCAAGCAGTGAGAGGACTGGTTTGCATTGCTAATCCAGTTTAGGTTTAAGTCTCCCAGTATAAGGACTTCATTACGACTAATGGTGCTGTCTAATAGGGAGAGGAGTTCTTCAAGACCCTTGTGCCACTAGCAGAAGGGTTGTAAGTGCAGACTATGTGGTTTGAGCCTAGCTGTAGTGTGGTATGGAGTGCTTCACAGTGAGACAGTGTAGGCAGTACATTATGGGATAGCAACAGGTGCTGCTTATAGAAGATAGCATCCACCTCCGTGTTTTGATAAGGTCTGTCTTGTCTGATGAGATTGTAGTTGGGCCTGGAGCAGAGAGGCATTAGGGGTGGAGGGTTTAGCAAAGTTTCAGATAGGCACAGGATATCAGGGTGGTGTTAAGCTGCCCAGGCCTCAAGTTCCAGAATGTTATGAAGGAGCTCCTGATGTTCATTGTGTGCAATGCGGAGGCTCTTGGTGTCATTCCAGATTGTATTATTTTGAAGAGGGTTACCCACTGGCCTCGGTTTAGTTCAACATCCCCAGCTAGCATTAGGGCCAGGAGTAAAAGGTACCATAGCTACGATGGATGAAAGGGAGGGCAGGGTGATGCTAGGCACTGGGGATTTATGCAGGTGTAGGATAGGTGGTAGATGAGTTTTGAGGGATGAGAAGAGTGGAGGTGTCACGTGGCCAGTATGAAGGCATTCCCAGTATGGAGAGTTTGTAGTCATCTGGGTGGGTGCAGTGATGAGTAATTCTTGGAGGGTAATATAGAATAGGTAGCCATATAAGGTTGAAGAGAAAAGAGATTAGTAATAATGAGATTTGACACTGTAGACCAAGGGGTTTCAGTGACTCGGCTTAGGCCATTTGGGAGACTCACAGGCACTTTTTAAATGTGGTCTGAGTTCTTCCTATATGGCAGGATGTACTGGGACATTGTCCCCCCACTTTGCTGCCCTTGACTGTGGGGTGCCTTAGGGTTCAATCTTGTCACCCATGTTTGTGGTGTACATGCTGCCTCTGGGAGAGGTCATTTGGTGACATAATCTAAGATTTCAATGCTATGCTGATTATACCCAGCTATATCTGTCAGTTGCTCCATGAGCAGAAGGCAACACTCACAAGCAAGGAGAGGGTGCACGAAAATATAACATATAAATAGTAAGGAACCAGCACTCCAGACAAAAATTCAGTGGAAAGATTGTTTTACTGAAAATTCCAGTCAGTACTTACAAAGTACAATAGCAATGCAGTGTCAATAAAATAACATTGTAGTGACAAAGTCCAGCTCTCACTCTGGTGCTAGCTATGTCTCAGCACTTCGGGGTCCAAAACTCCTTCATCAGAAGGCATGACCACAAGTTACCCCTAGTGTCTGCTAAATACATTGTCAGGTGTAAGTAATTGATTTCACAATAAATCTCCTCATTTAGTGTTTAAGTACTAAGACGAAGTCACTCTGTCAGAGATTGCTCTAATTAGTGAAACATGCCTATACCCTGTACAACAAAAGTACTGGTTTCATTATAGGGTGAATTACCTCATAAAAGGCGTGTCTCACTGCAGGAACTGATAGAGTGAGTTCAGATCAACTACAAATAAACAAAGTAAAACTGAAAATAGTACATTAAAACAGCAGTGCAACAAAAATGGGCTAAATTTGACCCACATCTTTTCTTCCTAATCAATGCCAGATGTCTTCCGTTTATTTTAGTGGTGAAATTTTCAGTTTCCGTTATCATTTAAGAATTTTATGAACGTTTTAAAATAATTATTTCTCAAGAAAAAGATGGTCACATCATTTTGCATTGAAATAATGTTGAGGACCTGAGGAGGTAAGAATCCAGACAAAATGCAAACGTACTGTAAACAGCACAGGAAGCTTCCAGAAATCCCAGATCAACAGTTCTGCCAATATTTTTCATAACCATGACAGTAAATTAGCCTTTTGGAAAAACTTTTTTCGTTGCACTGCTGCTTTAATACATACACCATTAAATCAACAAACCTTGGAGTACTATAATGCCGTAGCATAGGGACCCCAATGTAATTAAGATGCAACATTTCACAAATACAGAGGAATATAATTTATTTCATTATCAGGATGTTAACATGCAAAAACTTTATTTTTTGCCATACATAGTTACTAGAACACAGATAAGCTTGCAGTTAATGTATGAAAGGTTTCCAGTCAATTTAGTCATTAAACCCATTGGGCTTTAAAGTTCTTAGTTTGAAAATCCAAGCGGCCTCTTTCCTGTCTAATTCTAAGTCTCGGTCACGTACCTTAATCTAAAATGCACATGGTCAATACTTTATGCCTGATTCTACATGCCCTAACATTCTTCACCCCAGGAGGCCTCCAAACAGGATGGGTTTCATCATTCCGACGTATTGTTCTGTAGTGCTCTTGAATATGTTCCTAAGAAATCTTGTTGTCTGGCTGATGTATATTTCACCACAATATCTGGCAGTTGCCCTTGGGGAAAGAAAGGCTGTCAGCCTGCTGAGCAGATGCTTATTTGATATGAATGCGAGATGATCTCCAGCTGGCTGAAGTTGAATCAGACAAGACGTTTGCTGGTGGATGTGGGTCATCAAATGCTAGTAGATGTGCAAAGAGATATGGCTGGGTTACAACTTAATGCCATCCCTCCATACCCTGGGATAGGGTGAAGAATGTAGGTGTCATCTTGTACTATAAGCTGTCACTGGGGATCAGGGTCAGCAGTGGTTCTAGGTGTTTTTCATCTAAGAAACTTTGCCAAGATCAAGCCCTATTTAAATTTTGAGGAAATTAAAACACTAATGTGTGCCTTTATTACATCAAAGTTGGACTACTGCGATACTCTGTATCTCAAGTTATCTGCAGGTTGATACATCCCCTGCAGGTGGTGGAAAACCGATCCATGCTGATTTCAGGACTTCCCAATCTAAGCATATCTTCCTGGCACTACACATATTTGCACTGGATGGGCCAGACTAATTTTCAAGTTCTTATCAACTTATTTTATAAGAGGAAAAAATCCATCAAAGTTTATTAGGTTTAGTAGAGATGATGGAAGAAAAGAAACAGTTAACAGGTACTGTAACAGTAACGTCAAAAACAAAATACAATTTAAAATAATTTTTCCACAGGACTATTTTAAAAGCTGGAATGAAAAACACTTGCATCAACTGCCATTACGGAGAAGACTGCCATTTCATTATATATGGCACAAATTTCCATCACCGTCTCAACTTCGAGGAATATTTATCAATGTCTGAAAGAGATAAATACAATTAGACAGCATATTCTTTGTAACTGATTTTCTCTACTAGAAGCCCCACTGGCAACTAATTACATATTTTCAATGAGTTTAATCCCAGATAATTACATTAGCTTTTCTTCTTTTTTTTTAATTTCTGTTTGTTCACCTTCCCAGCCTGCCATTCCTGACCCTCGGGATCCCCAAGGCAGACATCCCTCTAACTTCCACCCTGCCCGAACGACCCCGGATCCCCATGGGCTTTGGCTACCCCCAAGCGAGGATGGTGCAGAGCCTTGCCCCATCAATCATCTTTCACGGTCCAGGAGCAGTCGGACAGGCAAGGCACATCGAGGGACATCTCGGGCTCCGTCTTCCTGGCAATGGCAGGCTCTTTTCCCTTCTTTCTCCTACCCCTACAGCACGAGACCCAGAGCGTCAAGGCACTGAGCGCCAATGTCACGCTGTATAGCGGCTGCCCATCCCTGTTGCTAGGGGCTTGTAATACTCAAGCCTCTGCCGAGTCATACAAGAAGCGTGGGCTATGGCCTCAACCCTCCCTGGAATAGACATGCTGTCATGGGACGCTCAAGCCTCTCTCCCCCCGGCCAACCAACCAGTGACCTGAGTCCACTCCCGAATCCGGGTCACCAGTGTGGAGCGAGGTGTGGTGTCCAGCGCCTCAACCCTCAGCGCCACCAGGCCATCCCTGTGTTTTTCCCACTTTTTGTGGGCCTTGAGTTATACAAATTTCAAAATGTTTCAGACTGGACCATTTTGCAGTTCCAAATTCTATTTATTTCTGCAGGGGTTCATTCATCACAGAATGCGTGCTAGCACAAATGACTTTTTTATCTTGTAGGTAGCCAAACTACCCTCCCTTCACATGATATGCTCCACTTGTAATACCAGTTTACCACTGGAGAGGGTGGCAATGTTGTGTGGTCACTCACAACATGAGGTCTCCCACTGACTGCAGGAAGTGCTTACACAGTGAGACAAATTTCTCTCTCCCCCAGAGCATTGCTGCACTACCTCTGCAGTGCACCATAGGCTCCCCTGCCATAGAGTGGGGGTGTTGGGTCACAGCCTCGGTCTGTGTCACCCACATGGCAATGCTCTTTACCTGGGGCTGTCAGGGGGTGATCTCTGCCACCTGCAGCTAGTGCAGAATGTGGTGGCCAGGTTATTGACCAGTCTTCCAAGATCGTGTCATATTACTCTGGTACTGCGGTTTTTGCACTGGCTGCCAATTAGGTGGTGGATCACATTCAAGGTTGGTTTGCTGACCTATGAGGTCTTGCATGGTCAGGGGCCTAGTTACCTGCAAGATCTCCTGTGTTTTTGTGGCTCTTTCTGTCCCTTCCACTCTACTGAAGAAGGGTTTCTGGAGATTCCCATAGTTCGACTCATGACCTCGGGCGCTCTGACTTTTTCCTTTTGCACCCCATCCCTGTGGAACTCCTCCCCTTGCTACATAAGTGAATCACAATCTTTGGAAATTTTTAAATGGGAACTAAAAACATTTTTATTTAGTCATCCCCTTTTAGCTGATTAGTTAGCCATCCTATTTTAAGTAAATTTATAATATGTGTATTGTATATCTTACTGTTTTATATTATATTTGTGGGTTATATTATATTTATATAAAGTGCCTTGAGTTTCAATTAAGAAAGTATGCTTAAGAAACAAAATTTATTTATTTTATTTTTTGAAGAGTCCCTCCAGAAAGGCACACTGAACAATTGTGATTGCTCATCCCACAGTGCTTCCTGGGGTGTGGGGAACAGAGGGAATTAAGGACACATATGCATTGCATAGATGGTACATAAATACATAACAATTGTCACATTATACAATTCCATGTCACATTTTACATATATGGTACATAAATACATAGCAATTGTCACATTATGCAATTCCACATGTCACATTTCACATTGCCACATAGATATTGGCATAGCAGGAACTTAAATACATGGATGATTGACATTACTCAAAATGTGGCAACTTGTTAGCTTGCTATGGCAACATCATATAAGAGCAGGAGACAGAACAATTGAATGTGAGATAAGTGCAAGTGCAACAAGGTGCTGTTAAGTGCATGGAGGGCAGACTGAGTGGCAGATTGGGAGAGGGCAGAAAGAATGAGGAAGGTTTAAGGACAAGTGCAGTTAGGGAGAAGAAACTATGGAGGGTGAGAGAGAGAGATGGAAAGGGGATGAGGGCGGCAAATTTGAAGGGGAAGTGAGTTCGAGAAGTTAGGGAGATGGTGCGAGAAAGCTGTCTAGCCTATGGTAGTGGATCGTCAACGGACAGATATAGTGCGAGAGTCGGTGGATCTGAGTGAGTGTAGGAGGGTGGAGGCACTGAGAGAGTGGAACAAAGGGAGGGAGGGAGTGAAACCAGAATTTGGAGACAAATTTGGCACAGTGAGAGAGTTGCTGGTTGCCCAGGGAAGGGAAGACAAGGGTGTGATAAAGGTCACAGTGGTGATTGAGTGGGTGGGTGTGCATCCAAGGCAAAATGACAGAAAGAGTTGAAAAGGGTATCCAGTTTGGCTAGTGGGGACTTTGGTGTGGCACTGTAGACTATGTCACAGTAGTTGAAGTTAGGTAAGATCATCTTCTGGATGAGTTCACAGCTGACCGTAATAGGAAGACAATTAAGTTTCTGTACAGTGCACAGAGCTTGGGGCGCAATTTAGCTAGGATGGCATCGATCTGTCCAAAAAAGTTTAGGTGCTGGTCAAGCTAGACCCCAAGGTACCTAAAAGAGGAAGTGTTCTCAAGGAGAGTCCCATCTAGGGTGTGGAAAGAGGGGCAGTGGTAAGTCTAGAGAGTCTCTGCCTTGTGCCAAAGGTCATGGAGACTGTCTTTTGGTGTTGAGGAAAAGCTGATGAGAGTGAAGCCAGTGTTGTACTTTATTGATGGCAAGTTGCAGTCTGGTTGCTACATCATTGGGGCAGTGACTGGAGCGTACTGTACTGTGTCATCCACATTCATATGGATGGATGCAGTTGAACAGACAGTGGGAGGTCATAGAGGAATATGCAGAATAGAAGTGGCCGAGAACTCAGCCTTGAGGCACACCTGTGTGGATTTGGAGGAGGGAGGAATTGTGCCCACTATCCTGACCGATTGTGTTCTACCTGTAAAATGATGCCAATAATGATGATGATAATGGGAGCAGAATGCATTTCCTGGCACCACTGAGCTGGGCAGCAGTTTTTTGTAGCTATACCGTAGACATGTTTAAATGAAAAGTGAACCTGAATGAGGCGTGTGGAGCACACCCACTGACCAGACGCTTTCAATGGGAGCTCTCTGATGACTGCAATTTAACTTGCCAAAACAGAGATTTACTAAGTTAAAAAGTGTTTTTTCCAACTGGGTCAGTATTCATTAGGTCAAGAGGATCAAACTGATATATTTTTGACCATGGGACGCAATAATAAAGGTCTGCATCCAGTGCGAAATCCCAGCCAGCGGAGATACTTCAAGTTGAGTCTGCCACCAAATCCTCATCGGAGCCTGAACCACTCTGGAAGGCCCTGCAAAGATCAATGCAGGCCATAGATGCAAAGTTAAATCACTCCAGATCAAATTCAAGGAACAAGATGCTAAGATTGATGCAGTCACTAAAATGACAATACAGCAGAATCTATGGCAATGAGAAGCACTAACATCCTCAGGCCAGCTGGTACAAGAAAATGCCCAACTAAATACAACCTCAAAGCATTGGAGAAATCACAGAGGGCCTCTAACATTCATATTGTGGGACTGCCAGAAAATGTTGAAGGGGACTATCTTCTGTACTTTGTTTGGGAGTGGCTGCCGAAAGCCTTAAACCTGGAAGCAACTCTGTCACCAGAAAGTATTATCAGAGCCTACCCTACCGGTCAGCGGGGCCCACTAGCGAGCTGCCTTGGACCATCCTCAGGGTGACTTCAAATACGGCACATTGGGATCTTGCCCTGCAAACAGCAAGAGATGACAGATGGCTGAATTTCCATGGATCTACAATACACCTTTTTGAATTTATCGTCCGCTCAGAGCAAGATGGAAGAAGTTTGAAGGTGTTAGGGCCAAGTTCCATAGCCTGGGGTGACCCATTCTCTATTAATGCCTGCTTGATTATGGATCCTATATGGAGGCCAGACATACCAATACACAGATCCTGAGGAGGCCAGTAAAAAAGCTGAGACCCTTGCTAAAGAATTTGATCATGCCAGAAAAAGGGAATCGTCTGATTCAGAGGATGATACACGAACATTACCCAGTTCCTTTAACATCTAAAAAACTTTCCCTTACTAGCAGAGGTAGCTTTATTGATGAACAGCCTTCCTGAGGAGGTTGTGGGGTCTAAAACTGGGGGAGAATTCAAGAATGCATGGGACAGACATAAGGCAATTCTTGTGGGGGTAGGGAGAAATAGGCTGTTGGTTAACTAGGATCTGCAGCTTATCCTGTAGGTAGGGAAATGTATATATTAATTTGTTTTTGTTAACCGGGTAAGGCACACTAGACAGCCAAGTGCCTATTTTCAGGTGCTTCCCGGAAGGGTTACAAAGGTAGAAGCATAAAATAACAGTGAAGGAGTCAGTTACATACCAGCATACAATAACAGTGAAGGAGTCAGTTACATACGGATGGTGCAAAAACAGCTTAAGATAGGCAGTTAACATTATAAGTAAAAAATTTAGCAAACAAGAAAAATAACAGACATAACCTTGGAGGAATAAGGAAGCAAGACATCGTTAGAGTTCATTAGGACATGATACATCCGATAGTGGGACATACAAGACGATTGTTGGACAAATTTGGTGAGCTTGGGGAAGGCAGCAGGATACATAGCAGGAACAATTAGTGCAAACAGAAGTAAGTGCTGGGGCGTGGGGGCGAGACAGGAAATGAGGGGGGACAGTGAGGTGTGGGTGGGCTAGATGGAAGCAAGGTGAAACCATTTGGGGGGTAGAGAGAGGAGAATAGTGAGTGGGTGCCCACTCCCAATTCTGGAATGTAAGTGCAGTGGTCACTGAGAGCTTGCAGCATGCAGGTTGATTAAGGGGACTACGAGGTACAGGGATATACAGAGGAAGAATCAGGAAGTTCCAGAGAGTGGTTTTGAAATGGTGATGGGAGGAGGAGGACCAGGTAAGGACAGGAAGCGAGTTCCAGATTTTTGGGGCATAGGTGTTGAAGGCCCGATCACCCGTGAGGGAGCGAGTTCTAGGAACCAGACGATCTAGTGCCGCCCTTGACCTGAGATGATAGGATGGGGGGCCAGGGTTGGGGGAGGAGCGAGGCAGAGGGAGTGGCCGATCTGATGATGTTGTCAATGAAATTTCCAAGCGCGAAGGTGTGGTGCTTTTCTGGAGAGTCACTGGAGAAGGGTGTAGAGGTCACAGTGTCTTGTGAGGGGAGGGGCGGAGAGGGCGAAGCGGCAGATGTTATTGTAGGCTGAGTCCCATTTCAGGAGGCTGGATATGGGTACTGGGGCAATGGTAACCAGCCCATAGCAGAGAGTAGGGAGGAGGACCCCTCTGGCAAGTGCCATATGAGCTGCTGGAGTTAGGCAGCTTTTGTGCGCTGTACAGGCCGAAGCTTTAATTTGTGGAAACCTTGCAGACATTTTAGATTTGCAGGTAAGATCAAGCTGCGGATCCAGGGTGACACCCAGGTACTTGACTGCAGCCACTGTCTGCAGAGGGAGCCATCAGCACCAAGTATTTGAAGGGGGTGAGGCAGGATTTAATCTTGTTCTGTGACCCAAACAGCATTGCTTGAGTTTTCTTTAGGTTGATTGTGAGTCTATGTTCCACCAACCAGGATTGAATGCGTTTGAAGTTCTCATTTAGTTGGGAGTTTATGGTGGCGGTGTCCCGGCACTGGCCAGGATGACAAGGTCATCCGCATACAGGGTGTTATGCCCATGTACCATAATGGATGGAAGTTTGTTGATGAAGAGGGAGAAGAGGGTTGGGCCAAGGACAAAACCCTGGGGGACCCCACAGCGGACAGGAGAGAAGGTGGAGAGGGTGCGATTAAAGTTGGTGTACTGCTGCCTACCAGAGAGGTTGTTGAGAAACCACACATGGGCGGGGGGGGGGAACCAAGGGATAGGAGAGTGGAGCTGAGAAGGGTGTGATCAACCTGATCGAAGGCTTTGGAGAGATCCACAAAGATGGCACTGGTGAGGTTGCCCTGGTTGGCAGAAGTTCTGATGGCATAGGTGACTGCAGTAAGGGCAGTGGCCATGCTATGCCCTTTCCTGAACCCATGTTGAGCCGGTGAGAGGAGATTGTGGTTCTGTATGTACTGGGATAGCTGGGATGCTACAATTTTCTCAAGAATCTTGGAGGAAGCAGACAGTATGGCAATGGGTCGATGGTTCTGGGGATCCTTGGGGTTGCCTTGTTTTAAGACTGGGACAACCTTCACCACTTTCCAGACATCTGGGATGATCCCGGAGTTAAGGGAGGCATTGAAAATGTGAGTGACGGGCCTGGCAAGCAGGTGGGCCTCTGGTCTGAGTATTCTTGGCTCAAGGCTGTCATGCCCTGCTCCGCTGTGAGAGGAGAAGCTGGCGAGGAGCTTCTGGGTCTTGTTTACAGACACTTGTTGGAGGTAGAGTGGTGGTCGGGAGTTTTATCCAGGAGGTAGGGAGTCAGTAGGCTTGGGGACAGTGGACAGGGAAGGTGGGGCAGATAGTTCGGAGAAGAGGGAGTTAAAGGCATTGGAGATAGTATGAGGGTTATTACAGCTGACCCCACCAATGAGTAGGTCAGTGACTTGCATTCTGGCAGACCCTCCTACTGCTCTTCTGATATTCTGCCAGAAACTCCTCGGGTTGTTTGCTGAGGAGAGCAGGGAGGATTGGCAGTACTCACTTTTCACAGAGCGGATGGCTTTTTTGCATGAGTTTCTGAGGGTCCTGTAAGCAAGGAGATCAGTATTGCTTCAGGAGGCCTTAAAGGTCACCCAGCTTTTGTCCTTGAGTTTCATAAGGGAGAATAGGCCCCCGTGAAGCCATTTGGTAACAGCGCCCCTCACTCGCCTCCTGGTGATGGGGGCATGTTTGTTCTGCATGGGGATGAATTTAGTAAGGAATGCATCCAGTGCATGTGCTGGGTCATCTAGGGCTGTGACCCCTGACCAGTCAACTAGTGTGAGGTCTGAGAGGAAATGGGCAGACTAGGTGGGCCAAGCGATCCTTATCTGCCGTCAAAGTCTATGTTTCTATGTCTCCATGTTTCTATGACTTTCTAATGTTTTCTTGGGCTGTTCTTTATGTTACAGTTGCTTTGTTATTGGCAAATTAAGTGTTTGTGTCTGTTTGGAATTAATGGCTATCCCTACACAATGCATACATATTTTAAAATACAGCAGCTTTAAATTTTCAACTCTGTAGTTAAAATGGTGAGCATTCTAGACACGGAGCTGCGAGATGAACTATAGGGCAGATGCTAGTCTGATGGTACAAATGTACTTTAATTCTTTTTTTTTTTTTGTCTTTCCATTCATTTTTGTGCCGATGACACCCTTAGCCCCGCAAACAGGCTTTCCTATCCTCGGTGACCCACACCCTCACCCGGGGAACCCCCCCTGAGTGGGGTCACTGAAGTGGAACTGTGGTGGCTGGAAGGTTGGACACCGAGGTGGCTCATATGCTGGGGCCAACAATTTTTTTCTGTACTGTCCCTCTGGAGCTGGGAACGTGCAATGATGCCAGCGGTAAAGTGTCTTTCCAGCTCCACCCCATGTTACGGCACAACGCCCTGTCCCCCAACCTCCGCTAAGGGGCAACCCATGCCAGCACCAGGAAACACCCCCTCCCCGGAGAAGGAGAGCAGTCCTCACCTCTTCTGCTAACCCCCGGCAGCCCATGCCCATTCCTGAACATGGGTCACTGGCATGGCACGAGGTGTGGCGTCCAGCACCTCAACCCTCAGTGCCACCAGGCCAGCATTGTACTTTAATTCTTATCTTACCAGAGTTTGATCAGAGATAGTAAATCACTGCCTGCTACTGTTTCATTGGGAATACATTTGGAGGAAGGTCATAGCAACACAGGCTGTTGTTTATAAATATTTGGTACATCTTTTTCTTGTTTGATCACTCAAAAGTCTTGGGTGTAGCATATTTCTGGACTTTATTTTGGTCTGCTGAGAGAAGGAATAGCCCATATTTGTAAATAAGAATACTTAGATTATACCCACCTATTACACTGAATGTATCTTGTTGCTATATAATGTGATTTCTGGCATGAGAAGCTTGCATGCAAATGTTTTACTGCAAAACAATAAAATGTAAGTATAAAAAAAGTGAACGTGAATGTAAATTGATTCAAAATAGATTGACTTAAAACTTTCAACCTCTTCTAATCAAAGCAGTCAGCCTGATTGCTAATATGAGGCTTTGAATCTCCACAAAAGGGTCTCTTCAGATGCTCCTTGAAGGAGAACTGCATTTTATCTCCACATTATTTTCTGTATGGGAGATGGTTGTAAACACACTGGCCCTTATCATACCTGTATTCAAATATGTGTCAGACTGTGATTACTTGCTGGTTTATTGAAAACATAGGGTCATATAATATGTTGCAATGCAAATTCAATAAAACAATAAACAAATACTACAGCAGCAATATATTGTATATGATATTGTTATATTGAATATGCATTGCAACATATTATATGGATCTATGCTTTTGATAAACCAGCAAATAATCACAAGAGTATTTTAATATAGGTATGAAACATATTTCAAAATAAATACTGGTCCATAAGTGGGTTAATAATGCAGTGCTCTAACTGACATGTAGAAATGAAACTGGAAAAAGGAAGTAACCTATAACTAGAAATGATTCCGAAAAAGGGAAATTGGTAATTTTTTTAGTTGTAAATTCTGTACATACTGTGCTGTATGTACAAGTCATTTATGCCTAGTGTTGGTTTATACTGATAAATACATATAATACATGTCTTGTTATCTCATGTTTAATTTACAAATTGGTCATTTGCTTTCCCAAATACAGTGACTCTGCAGCTTATGTGACTATTTTGTTGAGGAGGCACTCTCTGGTCTTGCCAGGGAACCACTGTAGAACGAGATAAGGTGAGAGAACTTGAGCCAGCAGCCAGTGTGCCGGACTGAAGTCACACTGCAATTCTTTCTCTTACAGATGGCTTCTTCTTTAACAGTACATCATACCACATGTCTAAGCGTCCTTTTTGCCACAACTTCCAGTTTACTGATGCTGTAACTAAATGTTCAGAAACAGTATCATTATTCATTGCTGTTGGTTCTCTGTTAACACATTTAAGGAAATAGCAGACTTGCTTAATGAGATAGAGCCATGTGATTAGTCCCCTGCTTAGTGCTCCAAGGCTTTGGGAGACCTAGAGATTAGAGGAAGCACAAAAGGGGTAGATGTCTTTATAGAAAATTGTTCTACAAATGCGAGAGAACATGTCTCCTTGGGAGCGAACGAAAACAGAAAAGTATGGTGTTGGTAAGTGACTATCCAATGAGTTCTCTTCTTCAAGTCTTATGTTTCAGGTTGAGATGTTTGGCATTTTAAATGATGATCTATTGCAGTCTTGTATCAATGACTTTCTGGGCTTCTAGCTTCTTCCCTTAAACAAGAGAAAGTTTTTTTTTTACAGGAAGTGGTTTTCATAAGACTTGCTATAGAAAAAAACTAAATAGAGTTCTGCACACCAAATGTTTGCAGAATTTGATTACACACACACACACACACACACACACACACACAACTTGTGTGCAGCAGAAGGACTGAGCACTGCAAGGTTTCCTAAGGAAGTATATATTCTGTGTTCATAGGTATAGCCAGACACTGCTGGGTTTGGTTGATGCCATTAGTGGACTACCCCAAGCCCAAGAAAAACTCACAGATTCACATTATAGAAAAGAGGATTTCATACTAAGTGAGTGACATTCTTTGGCATTTTCCCAACAATAAACTACTGTTACATCAAAAGTATTTTATAATGCTGACAGAGAAGAGAGAGAGACAGAAAATCGATTGCGTGCATGCACACTGTATGTGTTTTTTTTATGCTACTAGTTTTTCTACTCCTTTTGCCGCAGCCCCTACCTCAGGAGGAAGCTCTCAGCCCTGTCTCCCGGTGTCTACCAGCTGGTGCCGACCATTACCCCAGGGCTTATCCCCATGCTGGGGTCATCAAGGTTCCCCAACCCCCCACCAGAGATCAGGATCTAGTGTGGCTAGCGCCATGGCTATCTGGTGGTGGGGCCTGCAAGGCTTCCTCCATCATGCGCTGTGGCAGTTTTCTCCTCCATTTCTTCCCCCAGAGAGGAGGCATGCAATGATGCCAATGGAGGAAACACACACACGTCCACATGCGCTCCGCCAAGCATCTGACCCATCTCTGCCCCCTTACTGCAGTATCGGCACCCTGTCCCCCAGCCTTCACTAAGGGACAGTCAAACGCCAACCACTGTCATCCCCATCCCCAGAGAAGGAAAGCAGTCCACTGGACACTTGATCCTTCTCTGCCCCTGCCAGCCCCTGGTGGCCCATGCTCGTTTCTGAACATGGATCACTGGCGTAGCACAAGGTAAGGTGTCCAGTGCCTCAGCCCTCAGTGCCACTGGGCTGACACCACACTGTATGTTTTGAAAGCATAGGCAGTGCTGATCCTTGCGACATGGAAGCTGCAGGCTAAATGTTTGCATTAGCAGTTGGTGGCAGTTTTCATGTTGGTTGTCTGGATTATACAGAGTAAAAAAAAGGAGCAAAAACTAACTTTAGTGGCTAGATATTTTTTGCAAACACATACAGGGGCATGTAGCAGGGTGAGACCCTCCCAATAGTTTTTTACGGGTTAGATAAAAAAGGTCCTGGGGGCTGTTAGTAATAGTAGCAGCTCCATGATAAAGCCCTCTACCCACCTGCCAAATAAATCATAGTGGAAATCAAAATCAAAATACCATGTATATGAAAGGTCCCTTGTTTACCTTTTCAAGCTTTATGTATCTGCATCAGTGGTTTCTTCTCCTGTACTATTCTAATGTTTTCTGCACTTTATATCAGATGCAGATTTCTGGGCTGTCCACTCAAAAATGCTGCATGGTTTGTGGGATTCCCATGAGATTTTCCTTTTCTGTCTGCACTTTTACATCCCCCCATTGATTAACTGTATGATAGAAGGACTAAATCTTGGCCTAATATAAAAACATTAGTAATAGAATAGTTAATAGATATGTGCGGTACAGTTCTGGTGAAGTGGTGAAATTCACCTTCACAATTCCGTTTGCAATGTTCCCAGTTTGCCCAAACTTCACATTTCACTGCTTTGCCGTGAGTTTTCCTGATGAAGTGTCACTTTTTCTGGCAATCTCATCATGAAGTGACAACTTTGCTGGTGAATTTGTAAGACATACCTTGAAAAAGTGCCATTTCGCTTGCTGAAATCTTTACGAAGTCAGCACTTCACTCTTGATGAATCTGGCAAACTTTGCAAATTATTTCACAAAATGCAGTTTGCCAACTTTGCACATCTCTAGTAGTTTAAAGGGGGCAATTGCATTATTTGATTGCATTTGCTGTTATTAAGTAATGATCTCTGTGCTTGCAAGCCCCACTGCAGTCTCACTTGCGTGGAGTGCCTGCAGCTTTCCCTCTAAGAGTGTTGAAGCCAGTTGACTCACTGCTGCATCGGTTAGTGGCACAATGATGAAATGAAAAACTAAAGTTTTTTTACGTTACCCTCTGAAGCTAAGATAGAAGAGTTTAGGGTTTAATGAGGGCCTCTTCAGTCTTTGCCTCAGGTGTGGACCTGATTTAAAGGGACCTGCTCTTTAAGGTAAAAGATTTTACAATGATACATAATTTAAAGGGACTAATAATGGAATTAAACAATATGCACAAACAGCATGTGTTTTCTGTACCTGCCCATCCCCATGAGGGTGAATGTGAAGGGCTGTTTCCTTAATCCTTTAATATGGGGAAAGTCACAACAATAGAAAAGCATGGGAGCCAGGCTGTCCACATGCACTTAGAAAACCCTGTATTTGATACTGGCCCATTGGTGAAGACAGTAAGGTGCCATGTGCCTTACCTTCCCCCCACCAGTGACTTGGGTTTGGGAATGGACTTGGATCATTGAGGGTTGGGTAAAGAGGGAGAGAATCAAGCATCTGAGGGACTGCTCTCCACTCCTGGCATGGGGAGGCATATTATCCCAGCGAGGGTGCCACCAGATGGATGCCTGGGCATAGAGCAGGTCAGGGAAGCAACATGTGGGAGAGTACTGTGGGGAATGTTGGATGGGTGCATCTACACACACGAGTCTCATATGCCACAGTACAGGTGGGACCAGAAAACGCAGAAACTGGTACGTCGGAAGGGTTAGTGAAGCCTGGCCCTGCTGTTACTGTGCCTGCACTGCCGCTCAGTGTGCAACTCAGTCTGCTTGGATTTGATGTGCTGGGGGGAAGGATGGTCTTCCCCCTCCTCCCCTGGCATGAGAGGGGAACTGGCGGGGAGAACCTGATCAGGTTTGTAGCCGAGGGAGGGGGAGAGCTGGCCTGTAGGGGCTGGGGACTGGGCTGATGCAGCTGCCCCCCCGAACAAAGGAGGAAGAAAAACCTGTATGGAAAAAAAAAACAACAACAAAAAGAAAACCCTGTAATGAATACATTTCCAGACACAAAATGCGGTTTGATATACGGTGTGATATTGGAGGAGATCAGCCTATGGAAAGCCTGTCATAGCTAGGAGTTGCCTGGTAGATAAGTGGTAAAGTAAACATACACATACCCATGCTAATATATGCATATGTGAAAGATCCTTGTAAGATATAAGAGCACTGTGGGCTGAGGCAAAGTGGGATGGTAAGCCACAAAACATTATCTGCCTGTATGAAGTGACTGGTAATCAAAAAAAGAAAAAATGGAAGATTATATTGTATGATATAGCCCTTTATCCTTTTCTGTTGCTGTGACTATTGACTGGTTGGCAGAAGGGGCATCCCCAAGTTCAAAGACTGTGGAAACCGGCCCCCCCACTTCTCATGGGGAAAGAAACATTAACTTTAACTGTCAACACAGTTAAAAAGCAATAAAAAGAAAATAATGAGGATGTTCTCCTCCCCCCTTCTTAAATTTTCTTTAAAAAAATCTAGCTATGTCAGGAGTTCTCCCTGTGAAAAATGCTTTCTTTTTGTTTTTATGTTCTCCCAGTGATAGGTTGTTGAGGGATGCCCAGCTGGTAGAAAACTGTGGGCTTTATAGAGCTCTGGCCTGAGGGAGACTAAGAAGAAGTGTGGTACTTCCTGTCTAGAGGAATCTTCTCCATTTCTTTTTTTTTTTTATTTAGTATGCTTTATTCTCCCCTGTCTAACCAGCCCCCATTGGTCATAACCCCACTTACCCAGCACCATCACCTGCCTCCTCCGGGGCTTACCCCTCTTCCTTTGCACCCTGGCTTGCCCCCTTGGATGGGGCCATTAGGGGGACCATAGCCCCCAATGGAGACTTGGTTGGTGCACAGTGCCACGGTTGATGGTGTGGGATGAACATCCTCCTGCAGCGGTCAGAGTTTTTTTTTCCCAGCCCCAGGGCGCTGAGTTGCTTGTGCATGCATTGTACATCAGAGCTTATCAGCGTTCTCTCTGCCCGATCCACAGCTCTGACTACACTATCATCTGTAGTCATCCAGTGGGCGGTAGTATAGCGGAGCCTGAACTCCCTCCCTTCCCAAGGTAGAGAGAATCCTCTGGGATGCTTATCTCACCTCTGCCAGCAGGCCTTCCGATGACTCAGTCTCATTCCTGAAACCGGGTTGTCTGGGTCACAAGTGGTAGCGCTAACGCTGTGCTGGTGGTCTGGCTCTTCATCTCTTTGCTATAAGTTTTGGAAACTAAGTTAGTGGGTACCTATGTATTAGTCCAATTGCTTCCTTCATTTTGTATGTTTATAGGTTATGGAAAACTAAAAATGAAGCATAGTTAACATCTAGAAGTTAAGTACATGGGTGATTGGCAGGTCATGTGACCAAAACTGACTGTGAAAAAAGACTTGTTTGTTTATTTGTTAATTGGGTACGTACACTGCAGTTGCAGCTCCTCTTTTCAGGCAAGACCCATCATAGATCACAACAGTAATACAATAACAGTGAAAGTCAGACTGACTGAGCCCAAGTCAGGCAGCTGAGAACCAAACATAAGTGACATTGCAGAAGGGCTAGAAGGGAAGGTATGCCTTTTTTCAGATGCCATCAAAATCTGTAATAGGATCAATATGGGAAAACTCAAGGAGTGGCCAAGGGCATGGCAGTTGGTGTTCAATGCCAAAATGGGCAAAACCATGCACCTAGGGCATAGAAACCCGGGAGATGAGTACAGGATGAGCAGAGGTATTCCCTGTCACTAAGCAGGAAAGAGACCCTGGGGTAATCTTATCTGATGACCTTAAAGTTGCAGGAGTCAGGACAGTGTGACAAAGCAGTGGGTGGGCCAAGTGGGATGCTGGGATGCATAGAGAGAGTCAGCACCAGCAGGAGGAAGTAGGAGGTGCCGCCACTCTATTGGTCGCTGGTGAGTCACCACCTGGATTACTGTGTCCATTCTAGAGGCTGCACTTCAGAAATGACATAGGCAGGGTGGAGACAGTTCACAGGAGGGCAACTAAAATGGTGTAGGGTTTTTTTCCAAAACCATATGAAGAGAGACTGAGGGATCTCAACATGTACACCCTAGAAGACAGTAGAGTGACAAATGACATGACAGAGACCTACAAGTACCTCACATGGGTGAACGAGGTGCAGAACAGGAGTCTCTTTCAAATGAGAAAGAGCAACAGAACCAGAGGGTGTGCAATGAAGCTGGAGGAAGAGTTCAGGAGGGATGTGAAGAAGCATTTATTCACCAAAAGAGTGGTAGACACCTGAAACAGACTGCCAGCAGAAGTAGTGGAGTTGAAAACAGTGATGGGCTTTAAGCACTAGACCTCTAAGGGCCTCCTCCAGTCAAATCCTTGAAGTTCCCCGTGTCTCTACAGTGATGGGTTGTAAGGCCTTCACTGTCTCTGCCCCTTCCCTCTGGAACCACCTTCCTGAATCTGTCCGTACATCTCCATCCCATGTGTCTTTCAAATCTAACCTGAAGGCCTGGCTACTGGAAGAATCCACCTGTAAATGCTCACGGGGCAGTGTAGAAGCTCGAAAGCCACCATAATCCTACCATAACCTGGCGCCCTCTTTTCCCTACCTCTGTCCCCTTTTGCCCCAGAGCAGAAACCTACATGCATTGTACAAATGCATAGCACTGCTGCTTGCTTACTTAGGGTACTTTATTGCCATGCTTGTTGAACATATGTAAATAATGTCTGTTTCATTGTCCACTTGTGCTCTATTGTATAACAATTGCATATATTATATATTGTGTCTACTCTGTATCACTGCATCACCACCTTGTGGCCCGGGTCATGACTGAAAATGGTCCTCTGGATCAGTGTACTTGCCTGGTAACCAAAAACAATAACATAAATAAATAAATAGCATGCATTGGATAGAAATGAGGGAATATTGGTGAATGGGCAGGTAGGAGGGAGAGTCACTGAAAACTAGGTAGGGTCTGCGGAGACAGACTAGACTGGGGACCACCTGGGCAGACTGGGTGGGCCAAGCTGTCCTTGTCTGCCAACAAATTCTAGGTTTCTAGGAGAGCTGGACTGAAAGGAAGCAGTCCCTTGGCCTGCAGTGGGACATCTGGCCTGCAATTCACATGAGGCTGGGGTTGGTTACCGTTGCTAGAACAGTCTCTGAAATACTGGTTAGTGGTCGTTCTAGCAGAGGCAAATGGAAGAGACCAGTGCTATACAGGTGAGTAGTCAGTCTCAAAAGGATGCAGAGCAGGTGTGAGATAGCTGAAGGGAAGCTGCAGAGGGTGTCAATTCACTGGTTCCACCACCCATGGTTGAGTTGAGGCACATTGCTAAAGGTGCAAGGACCACTCTCAGATTCTGGTCTGAACGAATGAAACCTTTGCATGAACAGGAGTCAATACACCATTAAAGTAGTGTTTCCACACTGCTTGTGTTAGGTCATCCTGTCCTGAACAACCACCCAAATGAAGAAAAGCTGTTTTATGAACAGTCTGTTATTTTTGTCCAGATTTGTCAGTCTTTGTCAATAAATTGTACCATCCTAAAGGATGTTTTTCCCCTGAATTGTTGTCAGTGTCATCTTACACCAACCCTGCCTCCCACAGGACATGATCATCACTAGCATTTTCTAAAGGTGCACTTCCTCTGGTAAAATACCCACATGGTTTATTTAGATTGGAGAGGCTCATAGTGCTTGAGAAATTTTTATTTTCTTTCCAGGAGAACCATTTAGCAAGAAGTGTCCATTTTCAAAGGCAAACTGGGTCAGGAAGATGCATATGAGCACAGAATATATTCCTGTAAGGAAAGCAAAGGTGTGCAGTCCTTCTGCTGCACAAAACCATTTGTGTGTGTGTTTGCTTGGTGCATACAATAATCTAAGGCTTTGTACATTTGCCGTGCAAATCTCTAATCAGTTTTATTCTACTGTAGCTCTTATGATTTGTTCAAAGGTGAGCAAGTTTCTTTTAATACTGTATATGTCTTTGGGGAGAAGGAAAGGGATAATGCCCATGATTAATGCCTCAGGGCATGTATGGGATTGTTTCACATGAAGTTTGATTAAAAACTGAAAGTTAAAGATTCTGTAGTAACTCTGCCAATTGAAGCAGTGCTGAGCACGGATACCTTTGGATGGGACATATGACCAAAGGGGCCAGCCCCCTGTCTAGAGTTCACCTTCAGTTTTGTGTAGCTTAAAACAGGCAGTTTGTGTTAAAACACTATAGACTTCATGCTGCACTGCTTCACAACCCCTGTTGTTGATTCCTACTGTTCATTGTTGTTTCAAAAAACATGTAATGTATATTGCTGCCGCATAGAATTTTACTGTATGTTTGCTGCAACTGAGCTTGCATTCTGCAGACTAGAATTAGCTGTGATGTCACCGCTGTTCATAAGGTCAGCTAGCACTGAACGATGCTTGCTAGTTCATCTTAGTCACAAGAAAAGGGAAGCTAAACTGTGGTTGCTCAAATATAGTTCATATTATTGATAAAACCTTGTGGCAGCCACGTGGCAGCAACTCACAGTATTTAGTGACCTTAACAAGTAATTATTTCAAATCTAAAAAGAAATGTTAGAGCAAACTCAAATGAGAGACAGAATGGCATCTCAAATGACAGGAGAAAAGGAACAGAAGTAGAAGAGAAAACAGGAATGACAAGTTGGCAACACCCCTCAGTGTTGCTCAGCATTAATAAGTGAAGCGTGCTACCATACTGTGGATATCAATACCCAGAAGCGGCTTTATAGACATCCACACACCTTGATAGCATGCTGAATCTTGGTGGCATAAACCAGTTTTAAAAACATGATTATTTTTAAAACAATGCTAGTATCAGTGTGTCTGGTTTCTTTTTGGGCATTCCAGGACCATATTATGCGAGTTGCAACATTAGTCGAGTTACATTATTAGCACAAAGGTCGACAGTGGAAAATACACCAGCACTTTGCCTCAGCAGGAGGCTTTTTCAGGAAACCAGTTAATTAATTCTTGCCTTTTGTAGTATTTGATTTACCTGGTATTTCCCAATGAACAGTGAGTGCGTCCCCCCATTTGTGTTCCCTGCACTATATTAGACTTAGAACTAGCAGTGTTTCCTCTTAAGACTTAATGATTGGGGTGGGTAGACTCCACGCCCCTATGTTTTTGGTATGAGCCTCCATATTTAAGGACAGCCATGTCCCTAATGTTGTTACAGTAATAGCATTTCTGGGATCAAGGAGAAAAAAAAAGAAGAAGGAGAGATGACAATGAGAAAGAAAGAAAAAAAAAGTGTAAGTGCTCCAAAGATGAAAAGGGAATTAAAATCGAACCCACAGCACCAGAGATCCCATGATGGGCTGTGGAAGCTTGCTTCCATCTACACTGAATGTTCCATATGGGCTGGGCCATAGTGTAGCGTGGCACAGTGCCATAGGGAGGGGAAGGGGAAAGGGGAAAAAATCAGTATAAAAGCCCCTGGAGCTATGCCAGTGATGCCCCCCCCAGCACTCTTGTGACATCTACCCTTCAGCAATGTTCAGACTGGAAGGTCATTTTGAGGGGGGGCTGAACCTACCTCTGTACTAAGGTGGAGGAAGGGGCAGTGGCTCCAGGTGGAAGGTAAAAACTTAACTGAGGAAAAAATGAGTGGAAGCAGTACAGCTCTGGGCAACCAAAATGGTCCAGGGATGGGGGCAAGTTATTAGAAGAGAGAGAGAGGCTACAGGGCTTGGACATGTATTCTAAAGAGAAGAGAGGAGAGGAGAGGAGAGGAGAGGAGAGGAGAGGAGAGGAGAGAGAAAGTATTATAACAGAAACTTATAAGTACCTGCAAGGTATAAGCAGTGTGGATGTTCTACAGGGGTGAGGGGAAACTCACTTAAACTAGCAGGGGGAGATGGAAGAAAGTAATCTGCAAGAACTTTTTCATGGAAAGTAGTGGACAAGGGGAACAGGCTGCTGGAAGAGGTGGCAAAGGTCACATCAGTAAGCTGTTTCAGGCAAGGATGGAACAGGCAATATGGTCTTAGTCACAAAGAGAAATGGGGCAGAAATTAAGAGATGGGATGGCCACTAGCGCCTGTGAAGAGTATTTAGGTAGGGTGGGCAGACTGGCTGGGCTGATGGGTCTTTTTCTGATGTCAGTTTCTATGTATCTACAGTATGATTAGCTAGGCACTCAGCAGTGTTTTTCTCTTTTTTGGGGGTAGAAGCTGTCAACTAAATTCTCTGAGTCACTATGTGATGATCACATTTTGGCCTTCTCTCCAACACCACCCACTGTAGGATATCATTTTTACTGGAAATGTGCTCAATTATTTATTAGAATTTGCCACACTAGGGGCTAACCTCATGAAATGATTAATTTCTAAGGTAGAGGGCCCTTAAGGGTCAGAACAGCAGCATGCATGTCCCACATATGGTATTGAGAAATATCTAACAAGGTTTCAGGTATACAAAAAGCATAAACATATAACTGCACAAAATGATTGATTAAAGATGTATTTCTGTTTTAAATCATATCCTCTAAAGGTGTTACTCCCCTCCCATAACCTTTTCCCTGGCCTTATACTAGCCATTGGGGGATATGATTCAGTTGGTCTATGATGAAAGATGTTTCCATGATTTACTTTAGGATAGGTACCCAAGAAGGGATATGATGTGACCCATACGTGGCAGATTGTATTTTGTTTTTCCGTAAAGGAATTCTTGGCTTTGGGGTCAACATATAATAATACCAGTTATATTTCCATGAAGTACACTGGCCTGCTAGTTAAGTGAAAGAGACAAAAAAGTTGACCCTTGGCAGACCAAGCCTGGAGTGCTGCATGCTGTTCTGGATTCTGTGCAAAAGGACATTGACGGAGTCGAGAAAGTGTTACACAGGGACACAGAATGATCAGCAGTATGGGAACAAAAACTATAGAGGCTGGAGCTTCTTAACATGTTCACTCTGAAGTAAAGGAGGTTTAGAAGGGACATGATCTCAGTTTTTCTTGTACTCAAGGGTATCGACAAGACTGAACAGTCAGAGATGTTTGATCTGATGGGTTGCAGTAAGACACAGAGACATGCCCTGAGGTTTAGGGGTAATGTAAGAAGTTGCTTTTTTCCAGAGGATAGTAAATCTATGGAACAGCCTGCCAGCAGAGACAGTGGACATGAAGACAGTACTGGCCTTTATGGTAAGTCTGGACAAATTTCTGCTTACCAAGGGAATCGATGGATACTCTGGGTAGTAAAGTGGGTAGGAAATTTCTCTACGTTTGTGTGTTTTCACACAGCGTATCTATTCATCAATGTTAATGACGCGGGAAGGGTGGCATGATGGACCTGGAATTTCTTATGTCCTTAATTACTATGTTACTATTACTGACTTCTGTCACAAACGCACTCCACAGGTCAGGCCCTCTGCTCCCGCAGTGCCAACCTCAGAGCGCAATAGTGTGAACAGGTAACAGACAGGGTAACCCTCCTGTCTGCTTTTGGGTCCAAATCTCCTTTAGTCTCAAGTTCTGGGGGGATTCAAACTATGTAGCTTATGGTAGTGTACCTAATGTACTGGTTGAGATACGTACTCTCTTTGGGGACTGTGGTACAATATTTCACCAGGGGCACCAAGCCAGGCTTCCAAAATGAACCCTTATAACTCTATAAGAGACCTTAGGTATATTCTTACCTTTTTACTCAAGCTCAGTAACACCATCAAGCTATTGAACAATTGTCAGACTTAACCATCTATACGTCACATGCAAAAAAAAGCACGGTCAGACACCCAGGCAGTCTTTCCAAGAAAAGGTACTTTACTAAAATATGAAAAATCTAAACACAGAACACTATATCAAACAGCATCACAATCACATAAAAGAAAAACAAGGAAAACTACAAAACAAACTCCTACCAAAATACATTTAGACTTTTGCTGTCCAAGATATTACCTCTGGAAGTGCTTAAGTTAAATCAGAGAGTTGTGTCTTTCTAGAGTCCCAAAAATAATATATGACAGTCCAGACACAAGTATCAGTTTGAACTCTGTGTCTCCACACCCCTTCCATGAGTCATCTAGCTCCTCCTTTTAGAATATAAAAATCACAAACATGATGTCCTATCAAGAGGTATATTAAATAATGTGACATCAGCAAAAACTCATTTAAAAAATTATGAGTCTTTGATCAGCCAGTTTCTTTGAGGTTTACAACCCTGCAGTCCATCACCTAGATGTGATATAGCCAACAGGAATCAGCTAAATGACATCCTGTCCTGTAATAAAATGTATATTTAGTTTCCAGTTTAAAAGCATTTGGTCATAAAAAAGACCATAAAATGCAATTTCTCAAGGAAGTTAATTACCATTACAGAGATCTTCTGGTCAGTTTACATATCCTGTAGCTTCACTGAAACTTGGTGGGGGGGACCCATGGAAGCACAGGCTCACATACTATATTTTTATATTACAAATATCATACAACAATCATAACCAGCTGGCCTAGTGTCACAACTACTTTTTCATTATTTTTTGTTGTTATTGTTGGACATCTAAAGCTGGGGGAAGGTTTAGGAGGAAGATGAAGATGCACTTTTTCACCACAATGGTGGCCAAGTGGAATGAGCTGCCAGAGGAGGTGGCATCCATAAAAATGGTGGACAGCTTCAAAAGGGAATGGGACAGGGTGAGAGGAAAAAATTGCGGGTAGAAGGTGGGCGAGTGGGGGAAGAGGGGCAAGTATAGGGAGGTCAAAAGGGGGATGGGAGGGGAAAGTTCGCTTGCTGAATACATAGAGAGCTGCACAATTGAGCAGACTAGATTGACCATAAGGTCTTTATTTGTTGGCATGTTCATATGTTCGTATAGTTTGTATTTCATTAGTTTATAGAAGTTTGCAGAAAACTAAAGGGCAGAGTATTGTACTTGCATGTCACATGAAGCTGTTGATTAAAATGAATGCTTTTGTTAAGTTCTTGGTTGTCATTATTACAGTATTTCCATTTATTTTTCTAAATAGATTTTTTTTTTGTCCTCGGCAAGCTGCATGTCATTCAACAGGGATAAACCCTGCTGTGGCCTGAGGCAGCCACACAGACCCACAAGCCTGCTTGTCCAGGTCACACAGCTATATTTTGACTACTCACTACATATAAAGTTGGTTCTTTCTGTCACTATTTATCAATTAATGAATCACTAGACTACACTGCACGAGTGAATGAGTTTATGAACTGTGGTACAGTAACTAATGTGAGCATGAATTCTGGTGGGTTTCTGTCTCTCAGGGCTGCTTGTGTGTACCTGACAACACATTCATAAAACACCCTGGGAGGAGGGGGGAGAGTGAAAGGGAGATACATGATGGATTGGGTTACTGTGCAGCCAAATATTCAAAAAACATTTTTCTAATAGTTACTGATATTAATGTGAGACCATACTCACTGCTTGCAGGGTGTCCTGTCTGCCAAAACCTTGTACCTAGTAATAGTTGTCTTAGATGTGGTATTGGGTTCCTTTCTGTAACAACATGCCGAATAATGCTAAATTAATGTAGGGTTGAACTGTGAGTCAGTTGTGCTCTGACAATTGTGGTTACTCCTATGGTAGGACAGTCAGCCCTACTGGTTTTATAATATGATTGTTGTGCTCTGTTTAAAATAAAAAATATTGGTAAATGCATGTTTTTTGGGGGGTAGTTTATTTGTGACCTGTGGGTAGTACTAGTGGTGGCTGACAGACTTCACTGGTCTACCATGTATCTACTAAGGACCATAATTGTGGAATATTTTATTATATTATTTTTAGTGCATTATGAAAATGATGTGGATATGACTTTTCAATGTGTCTTAGACTTGGTATGGGGGTAGTTGAAAATGCAATGGGGAAGGTGGATAATGTGAATATGAGAGTGGGGAACTGTGCAATCCAATTAGAGTAGGGGGAATGGAAGGGAAGGGAAGGGAATGGAAGGGAAAGGGAAAGGGGAAATTGTTTAACCAGGAAAGGTAGACTAAGCCACTGGTAGCATAATGAGTAAAAAAGAAAACACAGCACACAGTTTGTAATAAGGCCTTTTATTTAACATTTGGTTATTTTTGTGCTAGACAAGTGAAAAACCTGTCAAGCAACCAGATTTTCTAGCCATTAGCCCTGCTGGCAAGTGGCTAAAAAAGTTAGTTTCAACCCCTGGTATTTTAAATTCCTAGTAAATGCAGTGATTGAGAGTTTGGAGCCTGCTGTGCTAAGGATCATTTGGTAGACATGCACATTTTTGGTACCTGCATAGTTAGTATCATAAAAAAGGTTCAGTGTGGAATAGTTTTGTACTTGTTAAATGAAACAACCAGATAATTAAGGTGAAAATAGAAAGGCAGGGAAAGGGGAGATCGTTTAACTAGGAGAGGCACACTAAGTCGAAGCTTGTTTCCAGGTGTGACCTGAGAGTACAAGTAAGTTAAGTGACTTGCTCAGGGTTACACAGTATGCAAGTGGGGGCTATAGGACTGAAACCCATGTCTCCAGGATTGCAGCTCAGTGCCCTAAACCACAGCGCTATGCTGTGTATGTCTTAATGTCTGTGTGTCTAGAGAGTGCTGGTACAGAGATAATAGTCTTAATGGTATTATGGAAGGAGTGTATAGACTTTGTGAGGGTGGGGTACACTCAACAAGGTCCCTTGATGTCAATTGGTGATTGAATCTGTCTGAACAGGGCCAGTGCAAACAGGCAAAATGTTTTAATGCTGCTCATAATGTTTGGCTATGTTACATCACATCCAGGTCTTGTACTAGTTAATGGCATCATGACTTCAATGAATGGGATTAAAGGAAAGATTAATTCAAATAAATTTCAATTCAAGTTTATTGCAGGAAATACTCCATTGAGCAAGCTCATTCACAAGGAGGTCCTAATAGTCATTGACAGCAATGAGCAGACAAAACGCAGGGAAAGAAATACAACAAAGTACAAAATCTGAAAACGGAGGTAAAAAGTTGACACTAAATGGAGTATTACATTAGGTACATAAAATTCGGGTAATAAGCCATGGGATACATAGCCATTCTATAGGAATATAAAAAAGACAAAGGTACTTTATTTTGGAAATAGAGGTAAAACAGCTTTGGGTTTTGTATCTTTGTCTAATGTATTGATAGACCAGGTAACGGAATATCGATATTTGGGAATACTCTTTGATGCTGAGTTAATCTTTCAAGAACATATGAAGGAACTGCTGACAAAAGTCAATACGAATTAGGAGCCCTTAGACGAACATCAAAATGTTTGGATTCAAAAACTAGGAAAACAATAGTGGAACAGATGGTGATGTCAACCATTGATTATGGAAGTGTTATATATAGGGTTGCACCAAAATTGATGCACGACAAATTGGACAAAATTTATTGTAAATTAGCAAGGTTCATATTGGGTAGTCATTATAGAACACATCATTGTATACTATTAATTTCTTTGGGATAGATTGCTTTAGAACAAAGGAATGGAGAGATATGGTTGAAACTATTGTATCATTTTTTTACAAAGCAACCTGCTCATTATATATCAGTTAATGCGCTGATGAATATGTCCGAGCCTACCTGGACTTTTACTAGATCTGTACACGTAAGTAAAATAAAAGAAACTTATAATAAAACAAAATTTGGGGTAAAAACTTTAAAACATCAGGTGAGAAAATGGTGGAATATACTTCCTTACTCAATGAGGGTGGCATCTCCTAATTCATTTAGACTAGGTTTTAAATCAGTGTTTCCAGTTGTGTGTAATTGTTAAAATGTTGGCTTATTTGTACTATTCAACGTAATGTACTGCACTTTAGTATGTTTGTGTACCAGAGTCTGTTTGCAATTTGTGACCTTTCTCTTTTTTGGATGTTTATTGTATTTGATTGTATTCTGTTTTGTATTTAGTATGAGGTATGAGATGTTGTGTTTGTACAATATTGTACAAATATTTGTATCTGTAGATTTATAATGAGTTTTTATACTTGTGACATCTAACAGGACTTGTTTTGTAAACAGGGATTTATCCCTAACAACATTTGCCATCCTGTATAAAAATAAACATTTTACCTACCTACCATTCTAAACATTCAATAACAACCTTAACAAGTTAAGATCGTTAACACAGGCATGAAGAAAACAATGGTACCAGTCCTATCTGATAACAAACAGTTGACTCACAGCCATTTTATTTAAAGCCATTCTAACACCTTTTGGCCAGTTTGAAGAGAAGAAGGAAAGGGGGGATTTGGGGGTAACATGAGGGGTAAGTGCTTACAATGCTCAATTACTATGTTAGATGGGGAGTGCTAGCCATTGTGGCAATGGCAGATTTTTTTGAAGTATTTATTGGCCAGGGTCTTAAATACATTCAAAGAAACAATATCAGGGAGTCTAAGCACAGATTGACTGTTATTCCAAACTGACGGGATAGAGAAACTAATAGCACCTTTACCATGTGAGGTGTGTACTCTGGGTACATCCAGTAGAATGTAGGTGGACTTCCTTAACTAATAAGTACTGTACGTCCTGTGAATGAGCAAAGAGATGTATAGTGGGAGTTTGTTCCATAAAATTTTCAGGGTCCATGTACCAATGTGGATCATCTGTCTTGTGTTGAGAGATGTCCAGCCTACTGTCTGATAGAGATCACAATGTTTTGTTCTGAATGGTGAGTTTGTTATGAACCATAAGGAGTGGTGAAAGAGTATGTCAAGTTTATGTAAATTAGTTACTGTGCTACAGCTATATATGATGTCACCATAATCTAGAAGTGGAAGGAAAGTGGCTTGCACCAGTCTGCATCTTATATCTGTAGTGAAGAGTGATTTTTTCCTATAAATGAACCCTAACCTTGCTTTTAATTTTTTGGAAACGCTATCAATATGAGCACCAAATGCCAATTTTCTATTAAACCAGATTCCCAAATACCTAAATTTGTCCACTACCTCCAAAGAGTCCCCAAAAATATTTGTAATGGATGATGGCGCCATCAGGTTATGTAGGGTTGTTGGAGAATGGATGGGAGTAAAATACATCACTTTGGTTTTCTTTGCATTCGGCAACAGTTCAGAGCTGATTTAATTGTTTTGCAATTGAATAAAATCTGATTGCAATTCAGCACAAACTTTAGTCAGAGTGGGTTTGGATGTGTACAACATGGTGTTATCCACAAAAAAAGGAACTTAGATCTGTGGATATTATTGTCCAGGGAGTCAGTATATATGGACAACAATAGAGGCCCTAGGACAGACCCTTGGGGCACTCCTCTTCTGACTGGCAGGGGGTAAGAGATGAGCCTGTTGACTTTGATTAATTGCAATCTACTTGTAAGGTAACTGGAGAATCAGTTAACAGAGGAGCCATTCATACCCAGATTCATAAGACACAGGAGAAGGAGATTGTGGTCAACAGAATTGAATGTCTTGCTTAAATCTAGGAAGACGGTACCTGTGATTTGCTTGGCATCTATGGCAGCGAACCAGTCATTGGTGATTTTGGCCAGAGCTGAGACCGTGCTATGATTCTGTTTGAAGCCAAATTGCAGTGGGTTGATTAAATTATAATTTTCCAGGTATTTCTTTAGCTGATTGTTTATTGTTTTTTCAAGGAGTTTGGATAGCATTGGTAGGATGGAGATGGGTCTGTAATTATTAGGGTCACTTGGGTCACCTGACTTAAGTAGGGGCAGTAGAAAGCTTGTTTTCCAGCATGAGGGGACTGTGGCCATAAAGATAGATAAGTTAAAGATATGTGGGATAGGTGCGGTTAGCAGGTGACTCTTTAATTTTAATGGGTTGTAAGTTCCTGGAGAAAGCCGAAAGGAGATGTGGGGCCACTGGCCCTTGGGGCCTCCATGGGTGTGGCACAACCAACTAGCCCAGCACCCAGGGAGGAGTCAAATGCTAGGCCTGCCATGGCAAAGTGAGCATTTAGCTTCTCCAGGAAAATGCCTTGGTCAGAAGTGTGTATACTATCCATCTTAATTTTTACAGGAATGGGGGGGGGTTATGGCCTTCTACTGATTTGATCGTCTGACATATTTTGAATGGATTACCTTTAGCATCTTCCAGGGTATCGATATAATAACTGGCCTTGGCAGTTCTAACGAGTTTAACACGTGCGTTTCTTGAAGATCTAAAACACCTGCTAGTCAGCTTATCACGATGAGTAAGAGCAGTTTTCAGTTCCAATGTAAACCAGGGGTGAGTGGCCTTCCTTACTCTATACCTTATGAGCAAGGCATGCTTACTGGATGGTTCTGATAGGTTAACATTTAGGATGTCGACAGCTTCATCCACTGATCAGGTTATTGTGGATCAGGCTAGGTAGGAGGCTTTGCCAATTTACACTCCAAAGGTCAACTAGGTAACTGTCAACATTAAATTTCTGAAAGCTTCATCTTGAAACAAATTTTTGGCAGTAGACACTCCTATGTTGGATACGGGTACAAACTACAATATTGTGGTCACTCACGTCATTATGAAAGATGGCTCTGCATGAGGTCTTATGAGGGCGGTTAGCGAGAATTACATCAAGGATAGTGTTGTTCTCCTTATTTCTTGTATTAGTCCTGGTAGGCAAAAGTAGGCAATTAATACATGTCAATATGCAAAGTCTGGTACCAAAATTTGATTTGATGAGTTTGCTGTCTGGATTAAACTAAATGATTTTAATGTTGTAACAGTCTCTGAACCCTGGCCTTCCAATAGACATTCAAATAATGATGCTATGTTGCAAAATTATAGCCTATTTAGAAGGGATAGGCTTGGGAAAAAAGGGGTAGGGTTTTAATTTATGTTAGTACATGACTGTCATCGAGGCACAGGTCAGGAAGCATAAGCAAACTAGGAGAAGTCAAGAAATTCGCAAACAGTGTTTTGTTATTATTAATAATAATAAAATTAAAAAACAAAATTGTGCAGGATAGCTCTTATACAGGTAGTTCAAACAAAACAAAATCCTTAATTTGAGGGTAAATCTAAATCTTAGACTCTCTCTCTAACTCCCTAAACAAACATTGCTCTCTGTTTATAAAATGTTTTCACTTTGCAATTAAATTCTGCATCCTGTTCTCATTACACTATAGCTGTTTTCATACAATGTACCAAAGTTTGTCAATTTCTTTCCTGACAAGTATATCCAGTTTCTTTAACAGGTGCAGCCAATTAAGACATTTGGGCCAGAGCTGGTTTTCCTGCTGACAGCTCTGCAAACAAACTTGTGGAAGGTCAAAAGGTTTCTCAACTCCCTGTGTTCCAGTTTACTATCTTTTCTAACAAACCCCAAACAGCTTTCTGCTATTTATTTCAACAACAGAAATATATACATTTACAAACCAAGGGATCTCAGTTTCACATAAATATTCACATACAGGTTTTCACTGCAGAGAAGCAAGGGAAGAAAGAAATAACAGAAACAGCAAGTAAATGAAGGGAGATAACGGGGGACTTTTGTAGGACCATCTGAGTGACCAGTATCCAGGTCCCCCCAAAAAATGTGATTGTGCAATCAGACAGACAGAAGATAGACAATTCACAGAATATGAAAGGATAGAAAAACAGATCCTTGCTTTTAACTCTCTCTGTATAACAAATGGGACAGAGTTTTTTCCAACCCTGTCACAATGACTTATGGCTATTCTGAATGATTATAATTTTGTAGAGTCAACTTAAGATTTCTTATCTGTTAAAGTCTAACTGCATGGGGTTAAGCAGCTATTTAATGGAACTGTTTACTTCCCTCCTGGTTTCTCAAAAAACATAAAAACATGGAATCTGATGGTAGGTAATGGCCGCTTGGCACAGCCAGTTTTACCATTTTTTTTCCTAGCTTCATTCTTGCCACAAATCCAGTTGATCTACAGCTCTTTCTCCCCCCTCTCCCCTTACCACTACAATTTTATTGTACCTATGCCAGGCATTCTTGAACACAACCACTGTTTTTACCCCAGCCATGTCTGTTGAAAGGCTGTTCCAGGAATCAACCACTCTTTCTGTGAAGAAGTACATCCTCACATCTCTCCTGAATCTATCCACTTCCAGACCCTTAGATAATGGGGTGTTCTTGTTAGCAGGTTATTGTGGGTTAAAAATTAAAATCAAATAAATTATTCTGTTAGGAGATGCTAACATTAATTAGAAAGGCAAAATTCATTTTAGATTTAGAGATAGAATTAAGGGTTTAAGATTAACTCACATTATTAATGAACTGACACATACAAATTGTAGAACAGGGACCAACACTTCACCATAGTGGATTTAAAGATTCAGACCAGACAGAATAGATGACTCAGAGCCATTAATGGATGCTTTGAACAATCATAATCCTGTACTTTGTATAAGCACATCACAAAAGCCTCACATACCTCTAATTTTCATTCATTCTAGGATTTTTAGAAACTTTAATCTCCTTGAATTTAGAGACATGATTGCTAATGTTAATTGGTCATTTTTGCTTTCCATTCCTTATATTGATACGCTGCTAAATTTAATTTCAACTGAATTTATGGAAACATGTGATAAGGTTGCCCCAATGCAGAAACACAGAGTTAAAAATAAAAGTCAGATTTGGATAACACTGAATCTAATGTTGTAATACAAGAAAGAGAGAAAGCTTGGAAAAAAATATGAACTAGATAAATCATTGAGAAATCTAAATGAGTATAAAAGATTGAGAAATCTAAGTACAAAAAAAGTTTGGAAATCCAAGTCCGAATTTTATTTAAATAAACAATTTGAAAATGGAAATGGAATGAAGAGAAACTGGAAGATAACTGAATGAGCTAATGGGGAAAACAAAGACAACACAAACTGATTCCCCGACTACCACTAATGGTAAGGTTCACACGCTCTTGGAGACAGCTATGGAATTAAATGATGTCTTCTGCAAAGTAGCTAATGGTGTGTCTCTGAGAAAGTTTTTAATTAAGACTAAAACAGTAACTATGGATGTAAAATGAGTTTTTTATTTTAAGGAATTGACCGAGGCCAATATGCAGTCCATGGATATTTACAACAGATAGAATACTAGGAAAAGAAATGGTGAGGATGGGATTGAGTTACAATTATTTTCCCATGTAAGGGATTTAATGGTTGGACCACTGAAGTTGTTTAATTTTTCTTTAAAATTTGGGGTGGTGCCTGAGTTGTGGAAGCAGGTGACTGTGGTGCCAACTATAAGGGTGGTTTAGTCTTATTACTCTTGCCTTTTTATTTCTATGTGTTTTAATTGATTAATAGTTTGTTTTATATTTTATATGCGCTTTGGTGTTGGAAAAGCGCTCTATAAATAAAAAATTGATTGACTGATTGATTGATTGACAGGTGGTAGTTAAAAATTATAGGCCTGTCCCTTTGCTATCTCCTCTGTCCAAGGTCTTAGAGATGTTTTTTTTTCTCATTAAATCATGGGCTATTTAGAGCTGTGTAGTATATTATCTATGATACAACATTGCTTACACATTTTACTTTCCTAGCTGCACCACTGACACAAAACCTCCAATAGGTGGTCCAAGACATTGGTAGTCCCATACCTCTCAATCCCTTGCCTCACATATCAGGGACAAGGTTAAAAAAATCAGGGACAAACAACCAAAATCAGAGATCTGAAAAAATAGTAATGTCAGGCCAGAAAACTGTTACAATATATGGCTTAGTGATAACATTATTTTCTGAAAGGAGAATTATGCTGTAACACTAATGTCTGACATAATCTTATGATTCAAATCACAACACTTCTGTAGCAGACATTTCAAATTAAGAAGTGATTGGGAACATTTTTGAGTCAAATTAAGGCACATCCCTGAAAATCAGGGACAGTTGAGAGGTATGCCTTCCCCAAGATCTAAGCATCCTCCATCAAGGGCCATGGCCCTTAGGATCCCTTCTTCACTGCTCCAGGTACCTATGTGTCTGATTTTTTTTGTCAACATTAGCTACATTTTGAGCCATATATAGTACCTGCCTTGGGCTATCTGTCAATTATTTGTAGGGTGGGAGTGAGGTCAGCAGTACCACAAGCTGCTAATAACGTTGAGTCTTAGATATGATCTCTGATGCTAGCTCCGATAGCGATAGACTAGAGAAGACTAGAATGGCAATGCCCTTTGGGGCGGATCAGTGCAAGTACATAAAGCATGCTGTAATATTGTGGATGTTAAAATGTGGAAGCAGCCACATAGACATCCACAATATGTTTACAGTGAGATGAATGTCAATGGCATTTAAAGCTTTTAAAAATGATTTACTGTAAATAGGATATAAATGCCATCCTTACTGAGGCTTCTTATATATACTGGGGGACCTTTCTTTGTGCAGACTATGAGCACAGTTCTTTGCTGTAGCTATCTGGCAGTCAGTTAGGCATGGAACTATGCTTCATGGGGCTGCAAAATGTAAGAGACTGGATGTTTTGCTGCTGTTGGTGGGGTCTAATGCCTTATGTGTGCAATGGTTTGGGGTGAGAATTACTTATGTATATGTGTAAAGTAAAGTGATCAGCAACACACCACTTTTATTTTTTAACTTTTAACGATTACTGTCTAACCCAATCTAATAAATGCTGCCAGCCACAGATCCCATCGCAGTGATGGGGTCATAGAAAATAAAGCAGGCAGTATCTAAAAACTGTGGTGTAGGGGTTTCATCTGCAGAGAGAGTGGTTGGTGGGTGGGGTAGGGGGTTAGTCTGTGGGAAGGAATGGTGGTCCTGTGGAGAGTCCAGCTGCAGGGAAGATGTTTGAATGGGGGTGAATTCAGCTTCAGATGCTGTGGAGTGGTCAAAGGAGGGTATTCAGTTTATTGCTGGTCCTGGGGCTGGGAGGTGGTCCAGCTCCAGGAGGGTGCTCAGCTTGGCAGAGGCTTGTCAAGGGGATGGAAGATTGTCCCAGCTTCAGGGATACTTGTTTGGGTTAGTGGGCAGTCAATGCAGTTGAAGAAAGGGTTTTCCAGAGGGGTATTTTCCAGCTAGAGGGAGATTTGTTGGGAGGGGGTGACTGCTTTGTGGGTGGTTAGGGTGGTCCTGAGGGTTCAACTGCATGGAGATTGTTTTGCTGGGGGATGCAGATTTGAGGGATGTGGAGTGGTCCAGTGAGGGTGCTTAGCTTGGAAGAGGCTTGTCTGGAGACTGCAAGTGTGGTCCAGCTAAAGAGAGGGTGGTTTGCTGGTAGGTGGGTGGGGGGGTGTACAAGCTACAGATAGAGTTGGTGGGGGAGTGGGCTGCTAATCTGCTTGCAGAAAGCTTGGCCCTTAGGGGGTGTTAAAGATAAAGGGAGATTTATTGGAGTGGGCCTGGTCTATGGATAAGAAAAGTGGTCCGGGGAACCAGCTTCTGGGAGCGTGGATGTCTTGAGGGAGAGGCTAGCTCTGGGCTTGTGGAGTGGTCCAACTCCAGGAAGGGTACTCAGCTTGGGAGAGGCCAGGCTGGGGAAGGCTGGAAGGGTGATCCAGCTGCAGGGAGGATCACCTACAAAAGGACTGGGCTACTGTGAGGGACAAGCATGGTTATCATTGCACTGTGACACATGTCCTGCTGACACTGTACTGTGCCACATGCACAGCCATCACTCTATTGGGCTATGTGCACCACTGTCACTGCGCTGTGCTATGGTACAGTGAGTCACTGTACCACATCAACTGTTGTCAATGCAGTATGCCGCATGTACTGCTGTCATTGTACTGTGCCATATGCAGTGTCATCACTGTGCTGTGTCACAATTTTAGCAATTCACTGTGCAAAGTGCACTGCCATCACTGCACCATGTGTACTGGTCATTGTACTGTGCCACATGTACTGCTGTCATTGCACTGTACTGCTCTCACTGTGCTACAGGTACTGTCATCACTGTGCGACATGCGCTACAGTGACTGTCAGACACAGAATGAATGGGACAGACATAAGGCAGTTCTTGTGGGGGTAGGAAGAAGTAGGCTGTTGGTTAACTAGAATCTGCAGCTTATCCAATAGGTAGGGAAATAGGCAGACTAGGTGGGCCAAGCAGTCCTTATCTGCCGTCAAAGCCTGTTTCTATGTTTCTGCTCAGTTTCATGTGCACTTCTGCCACTGCTCTGTGCTGTGTGTACTGCTGTCACTGCAGTGTGCCAGTGCACTGCCATCATGCTGTGCCATGTGCACTGACATCATCATGCTGTACTACGTGTACTGCAATCACTGCACTGTGCCACATGTACTACTGTCACTGTACTGTGTTTCATTTACTGCTGTCATTGTACTGTGCCATGTGTAGTGCTGTTGTTGCATTGTGCAATGTTTAATGCTGTTACAGCACTGTGCCACATGTACTGCTGTCATTGCACTGTGCCCCAGGTATACTGCACCATGTATATGGTTGTCATTGCACTGCACCACATGTATGGCTGTCACTGCACTGTGTCACATGTACTGCTGTCATTACACTGTGCTCCAGGTTCAATTGACACTAGAGTGGAGTTTGGTGGGTAGAGTGGTGCCCGTGTATTTGAGGGGTGAAGGCTTCATGTGCGTTTGTGTGATGTGAGCTGGTGTGCATTTGTGTGGTGTATATCCAGTGTTTTTTTGCAATGTTAGAGCCTGTGTGTGTGTTTGGACAAAAATCTAATTATATGATGTAGGTAAGGGTGTATGAAGTATGAGAGAGAGAGAGGAGAGAGCGAGAGAGAGAGAGAGAGAGAGAGAGAGAGAGTGTGTGTGTGTGTGTGTGTGTTTGTGTGAGACTGGCATGTGCCTAAACCTTTGATGCCATACAATGTAACACACTGGTTTCTGGCACTTCTGGTTTGTGCTAGAATGAGGTTCATAGCCTGGTACTGTTGATCTGCATGGTTGTGTGTGGGTGTGCATGCATGTGTGTGGGTAACAAAGCATTTGCTAGGTTATGTGTGAAGTAATCGCACAGTGTTTGCATAACTTGGGGAAAGTGATATATAGTTGGTGTTACACAAAATCCACACTCCAAAAACACACATAAGCACATTAAGGTTTAACACCATACAAACACACAAACAGGCACATGCACCAAACACACACATGATCTACAGCTGGCTGGACTGGATTACCACTATAAAGCCCACACTGTCATGCCTTATTACTGAAATAACTGAGCAAGTTAACATGACGGTAATCCTGTATTCATGCTAATATACTTCTATTGTAAAACTCGTTAGAGTGCTATGCTTTCGGCTCTGAGGCGAAGATCAACTGGATTTGAACCCGGGTTCAATTGTCTCTGTTTTTGAATCCCCCCACATCATTACCCCCTCCACCACCCTCACTATAGTGTTGCCACAGCTACGTCCTTGCTGACTGGGAGGGTGGTGAACTGCTGCCTTCACAGCCGATGACAATAATGCTCCATGGTCAGTGGGCAGGAGTGTGTGAAAATTCTGGGTGACCCCACACACTCCACAAGAGCAACATGCCTCACGGCCACAGTTTAAAAGGTCACACTGGATTAACCTCTTTCCTTCCATGTCCTCTAGCTTTGGGTGGACTGCATGTGTGGGGCAGAAATGGAATTAGAGACCATTCAAACCTCTGGGAGACTGTTGGAATAGCCCGACCCATTGAAAATGCCACTGACCTGCCAAATGACCCCAGATCCACCAGAATGCCAACATGATACTACATTTAAGCACTTGCATTCATGGAAATGGACACTGAGTTAAAGACCACTGAGACACATTGAATTCGCAGTGATATTTTATTAGTAAACAGTCACAACGTGGTCCACAGGGAGACCATTGACCAGATACTTGAAGTGTCTCAAGCTGTACTAGCTCTTCCTGCCAGTTTGATCTCTGGTATCAACTGCTACCCCATCTCATGCCATTATGATTCCAGTGGCACCTCTCCTCATTCCATCCCACAGCAACCTGATCCAGGTGTCCAGTTGCATCCCCTCATCCCCATCCTGTGCTCCATGATCCCTGGCATCCAGTGGCATCCTCTTCTCATCCATGCTGTGCTCTATGATCCCCCATGCCCAGTGGCATCCCCCCCACTCCATCCTGTGCTCCATGATCCCAGGCATACAGTGGCATCCTCCTCACATCCTTCCTGAGCTCCATGATCCCTGGTATCTAGTGGCACCCCCATCCTCATCCTGTGCTCTATGATCCCTCATACCCAGTGGCATCCCCCTTCCCATCCTGTGCTACATGATTCCTGGCATCCAGTAGCATCCCCTATCCCCATCCTGGGCTACATAATTACTAGTGTTCAATGGCGTCCCCATCCCTCACCCCATGTCAGCATTATCACTTGTGTCGGGTGCCCCCCCAAAATGATGGCAGGCACTGCCATTCTCTGAACTCCTTGTCCATCTGCTGTTTGATCTTCATGGTTGCAATAAAGTTCACAAGGCCAGCGGTGGGGGGGGGTTGTAAGTTATTGTTTCTGGAAGGGAATACCACGGGACACCGGTATCATGTTCTCATGGGATAGAGTGAAGGAGTTGGGAGGCTGTGCCAGTCATTGTCTCTGGAAGGGGGTTACCACTGGACAACAAGTATCCTATTTGCATAGGATGGCACGAGGGAGGAGGGTGACACTGGACATCAGGATCACGTTGACATGGGTGCCACTACACTCCAGTGATCATGCTAGTATGGCATTGTAGAAAGGTAGGGTGCCACTGTGAAAGAGGGATCATGTTATCACCAGATGGAGTAAGGGATGTGAAGTGCCACTGGACATCAGGGATCATGTTGCCACCCAACTGTGTGAGGGAGGGGCACCTCTGGACACCAAGGATCATGTTGACATGAGGTTGGGTGAGGGTGGTGCCACTGAACATCAGGGATCATGATGCCATGAGATGGGGTATGGAAGGTGGATGCCACTGGACACCTGGATTGTGCTGCCCTGAGACATGGTGATGAGGGCAATGTAAACTAGGGAATATGTTTGCATGGTTATGGGGCACAGTAAACTAGGGACCATGTTTGCATGGGATGAGGGTGCAACTGGGCATTAGATATACGTTTGCTACTGGATTCGGTAAGGGAGCAGGTTCTAGTGGACATCTGGGATCATTTTGGCATGGGATGTGCATTCTGGCTGGGTGTGTGGGATTCAGACAGGGTTGAAGGGGGATTCTGGTGAGTCAGAGTGCCATTTCAGTGGGTTGGGGGCAATCCAGTGAGTAGGGGAGGCATTTCAGTATGTCGGGGGATTGTATCATGTTGTGGGCATTCTTTCAGATGGGGGTCATTCAGGTGAGGTAATTCTGGTGGGTTACTGCTGGCCCCCTGTTTTGAGAGAGGGCCCTTGCCTGGGGGGCAGGGAGATTGCAGTCCAAAATATTCCCTTGCCCATGAAGAGTCTGTATCTGCACCCAGGAACCACTGTAAGTTCCTGCCAGAGAAGCACCAGTCTCCCCCAAGCTGAGCACCCTCTCTGGAGCTGGACCACCCCACAGCCCGTTGACTAGTCCCCCCAGCAGATCACTCCTCCTTGCAGCTGCTCTCTCCTCCAGAATAGATGGAAGTAGGACCAAAATGAAAACGAGATATTTAATCTCATTTAGGTTATCCTAATTAAATAAATCATAAGGACTAAACATAAAAATACCCTTGCATGCTGCCAGTCCCCCCCACCCCGGAAAATCCTTTCCCCAGCCCCCTGCACAACACAAAGCTTCAGAAGCATGAGCACATCTTCTGATTCTCAAACTCTCTGCCTCTATGCTGCTCTATGTCCCTTTTACTGGACTAGAAAGAATGTCACTCATAATCTAATCAAAGCAGTTGTACTGCACACCTGGACTGCCACAGACAAAATCTGCAATATGCAAAACAAAGCCACAAAATGGAGTTATGAGATTTCTTTGTTTGACTAGGATAATAAGCTGAAAACTACAACCTGATAAGTAACAGTATTAAATAAAGATTCTGACCATGTCTGACTTATCAATGTCCAAAAAGATTGAACAAATGGATATTCCAACAATAAACGTAAGACAAAGGGATTTTTCTGGTGTCCTGGTCTACATTCCCCTTCCCATAAAACCAGTTCATGCAATTGTCCAAGGCTGTGCTTAGGTGCTGATGTGTGAAATGGCTGCCACTACATATTTAGCCACTTCACTACCAGTCTCTCATTGCTTGTAAAGCATGTTGATATGCAATGTATATGAAAAGTTCTACATAAATACTTAAAAGTATTCTTCTTCTAGGAAAAAAAAATTATGGCAGACGGGGTGCCACAGAGAAAAAAAAAGAAAACTCAGGGCCAGCCCTGGTGACTGACCTAAGATGGACAAGCCATCTGTCCAGGTCTTACCAAAGTATAATTAAGCAATAAGGCATAGCAGGGTGTGAGTTATGGCCCACGTGAGGTGGGATGAAGCATGAGGTGAAGCTAAGTGCTGCCACCAGCTGAGATGGACTGTCTCCCCACCATAATGCATTTCCTGAAGTGCCTTATTGCAATTTTGAAATGGGTCCTTTTAGTAAATTGGATGTATTTTTAAATATATTTTTGTTGAGCTACTTTCAGCTGGGCTGTGGTGCTTGGATAATTGCCCAGTTGAAAGTACCTCTTGGCCAATCAGGAGCCAGCATTCTTTCTACCCATTTTATAGTGTCTGGTAATGTCCTGGCAGTTCAATGGTGTTACCAGTGTACACACTGAAGTTTTGTATGGTTCTTTTCAGATATCAAATTATACTCTGAGGTGCTGGACTGGGCTGCATATAGCATATCAATAATAAGGACGGATGCATGCAACACAGAAATATTTATAGATTTATAAATTTACTGACTCAAATACATGTTACTTTGACAATCTGACAGTAATGCTGGCAAACAGCACCTATATATCACCATATAAGCCCTGTTAACCAATAAAACCTCCCATCCCTGTTCGGAGAAGGTGGCTGACATATAACCTTCACTCACCTCCATGATCATCTGAGTCTGCTGTACACAAGCACTGTATTGATATACAAGCAGGTATACAGCAGCAATACAGTACCTGCAGGACATCTTTGAAGAACCACAGAAGTTCCATATTTTTTCAGGCATCCTGCAAATACTGTATCAGTTTAATTGAATTATATTACTTTTACAATTTTTGGTGGTTGTCAGTAACAATCCCCCCATTTTGCACTCTGCCCCAAGGTTTTTGTGCCCCGAGTGCATCATTTGAGGAAATTACTTCTAGCAAATGTTCTTTGGATACCTTGCCTCATAAACTCTTTTGTCATCATAGAGATTTCTATACTGCCCAATCAGCTCCTCATGATCATTCCTGGAATCTCATTTGACTGGACAGTAGAAAGATCCCATCTCTCTATTGGATACTCCCTACTAATCTTGTCTATTGAAGCACTGGATTCCTTGTCTACCATGTCTCATGGACTATCCTCCTACACGGAAAGGACTTAGATTCTTCAGCTATATTCTGACTTCATAACCAGTATCACTGCTACGGATATCAGGAATCGTAAGATACCTCATATCACTATGGACATCTTTGTTTTACCTTCTGCAGCCTCTTCTACTGACACTGATACTGTTGACCATGTTGCTCATCTCCTTCTTTCTCAACAGACATTGCTTGTCCTAAGACCATCTCAGCTGCCTTCCCAGAACTGTCATCATTGGATCTCCAGTACCTAGCCGCTTACTAACGTCCTGCTATCCAAACCACTGCTTCTAGCTCCTGGACATCTCCATACCTTATGCAGTTGTCTGCATTTTCTCATCTAAGTACCATCAGTCAAGATAGCCGCCCATCCAGTGGTCCTTCTAGTCTATCCTTCACGAATTATCTCCATTATTCCCTCTGGAGAAGACTTTCATTGAGAACAGACTCAATTTGGAAAACTCAATCATTACAGAGAATTCACTATCCCAGTTTTGACTCTCAACAGGTCTCACTCAACCATAGCACTAGTCTCCTCTGGCATGCCATACTACTCGACCTCACTACTAACTTAGCTTATAGACTCTTCCATATGTCCGCATTCCAAGCTTCCCTCAAGTATTCAGGCATCGGATTACCTGTAAACCTAACCAGCCATAACCACCTCAGTGCTTCTCATGAATGATTACGCACAGAAATACCCATATTTACTTCAGCTAGTGAACCAGCACAACATAGCTACGACAGCAATGCCAAAATAAGCTATCCAATTCTTTCTACTGAACTTCCACTCATTCTCTATATATATTCAATTACCATTGGCACTGCATATGCCAATCTTCCTGTATATGTCTACAAATCACTTATGGCATTTCATCTATTAGGCTCTCAAAGACTCTGCTTGACTCCTTCCACTTCACTGATGCTTATTCACAACTATCACTCACTACTGAATTCTTTACCTTCAGACTTTATCATGAACATCAAACCTCCCACAAATTGGATTATTCACCTATAATTTCACAACTCATTCCATTTCCCACCGTTCACTGTCTGGTAGCTTATAAATCAAATCATACTCTCCCTGCTCATTATGTCCCTGTAATCCCTTTGGACAATCATCCATCATTACCTTGCAAATCTGAACTTTATTTGCCCTTCTTTGACTGGATCTGCTTCACACTCAGGATCTACTGCTCCTTCAGAAAAGACCTACTTCTTCAATCTCAGGATCGTCCTCCAAACTACATCATCATCCATAAATTGAGGATGGACCATCATCTCTCCAAGAAGCTCACCTTCCTCAAAACTAGCTATGGTTATTAGGACCTAGGGCCTTCTCCTCTTAGTATGCCTAGAGGATGGGCAGACCAATGGCCATGGGTCCTCAGAGGTTTCCTCCATCTGAGGTTTTTTCCTCTCCTGAGTGCCAGTGGTCATACTCTCCATGAGTTGGAGGAGGTATCTTTTTGGGCTGTCTATTCCCTACAGTTTTCTACCTACATACCTACTACTTAAGGGTGGGAATAGAGGAAAGCCACAAAAAGTACTACAAGTTACACAAGCACTAATACCCCATCGCTGTTCCCCAAACATTGAATGGGAGGGCTTAAGCACAAGGTTCAATGTGGGGAATAGCTCCTCCCACAACCTCTACTTAACTCCCATCATTAGCACAACTCCCTTGCTTAGGGAGTGTTTTTCATCCACCGCCATGCCCTCCTCCTCCTTCTCCGGAGATCTTCTCACCCTTGTTCATGTGCCTTCTATTCCCTAAAATTTCCTACCTACTACTCAAAGTCGGTAATAGAGAAAATCCACAAAAAGTACTGCACAGGCACTAATACCTCATCGCTATTCCCCAAACATTGAACTCCTCTTCTTCTTCAACAGAATAGTCCCTTTTCAATTTTTTTCCTTGGTGTGCCTAAGAAACTCTTTTTCATCTGCCTTTACCCTTTCCCCTATCCTTAGTTACATATCCACTCATGATTTCCTAACGCTTCTCTTTACTTCTTTTAGTTTTTTGTGGCATTCTACCCAATTTTCCTTACTTTGCTGCCCCTTGTTCTTCCTGAAGTCCATCCTTTTTTTTAATCTGCTCTTTTTTGTTTCCTGCAACACCGCATTCCCATGCCTCTCTCCCTAAGGAGCACCAAGGCACACCTCGATCCCCCACTTATCTCTCCCCAGACTTACTAGCCTCCATCATGCCCTAGATTGCCCCTCACCTGGGGATGGGGTGGAGGGGATATGCTCTCAACAGCATCCGTGTAGCAGGAGGTAAGTGAGTGGAGGCATGGGACCCAGATGCAAGGGTCCATTGTCTATGGGCTGTGGATCCATTTTCCATTCTCTCCCTTCCCTCAAGGAAGCTGGCCATGAATGTTGCTATGTGGAAGCCCACAAACCAAGTGTGTGGTTGCGCAGCATTGTCCCACCTCCTTCCCACCCCCAATGGTGAACTATGGCTGAAGTGCCACCTGTTCTTGAAACCTCTTTGCCAGCATCAGAAGTAATAGCTCTGCTGCTGTACTGATGGGCTGACTCCTAAATGCCATCCTTTAAGCCCCCCCCCCAGAAAACCATAATGGTTTCTGATGCTTATTTCTGTTTTTTTTTCCCAATTCTTTGTTTGTTTGCCTATACCTGGGAGTCCCCCTTCCAGCATCTTGCACCAAGCCCCATCACACACCCCAGGACTAAACTTCAACCACTTGTACTTCCATGGGTGGGTGGGTACCTACTGTATGTGGGTGATGCTATCATTTTGCTTGTGCTCAAGTATTTTTCCCTGAGAGTGGTTTCCTCCCTGGGCCTACATGCATGCTATGGCGTGCATGTACTGTGTGAAGAGGCAGTACACCTCAGCAATCTGCACCCTGCCTTCCAGGAAGGTGACTGTTGTGATACCACCCAGCTTCCACTAGGTGGTGCTCAAGCAGCAGGCTGTGCTGTCTCCCTTCCAAGAAGGAGGAGAGCCATTATGAGAAGCTGCATCCTGCCTTCCCTGGTGGGTCTATGGTGAACCCAGTTTGTTCCTAAGTCCAGCTCACCAGCACAGCTAGCAGTGAGGCCCCTTGGCTCAGCTCACCACGCCACTCAACTGACATGAACTTATTTCTTTTAACCACCATTTTCATGCATGAATTTGTCACCTCCATAATGCCTCCTTTTATAATTTTTCACTTGGTTTTCATTCTCACTTCCTTCTCTACCCCCTACAACTTACATCCTTCCAAAGTCTGCTCTCCTACAGCCTTTGACTTAGAGTGAAGTGTCCCCATGGTGTTTCAAACCACTGTAAGTTGTGGTCTTTCACTGGGCCACAGTGGTTTCCTCACCTGTACCTCTCCTATTATTGCTGTTTTGGAGAGTACCAGAGCAAGGGCGGTCTCCACTCTGGTTGAACCTGTAACCCATTATTCAAAGAATCAGTCCTGAATGGCACACAACAGTGAGTGATTTCTCATACTTCTAACTGCTGGGATTGTCCAATCCACAACTTGCATATTTAGATCACCCACTATCACCACTTCTCCCTTAGTGAATGACTTCTTGAGTTCTTCTCCTAGTTCTTTATCAGCTTCCTCCTCTGGCTTGGTGGGCTATATACCAACCCTACCCTAATCCTTGCAACCCCCCTAGTTGTGAGATGGACCAATACTTTTTTCATGTCAATTTTCCACTTTAGTCCTGTGTCTTTTGTTGTTTCAGTACCCCCATGTACATACAATGCCACCCTCCATTCCTAGACTTTCAATCTGTCCCTTCTATATAGGGAGTATCCCAGAATCACAGGGTCCCACTCACTTTTCTTAGAAGCTCATGTATCAGTTACTGCTACCAGGTTGAGGTTAGGCTCTGCCACATCCACTTGGAGCTCATTCATTCTGTCGCCCAAGCTCCTAACATTTATACTTATTACTCTTCATTTGCCTGCTCGAGACTCCCCAGCCCTTAGTCCTTGGGATCTGCTCTTATTGCTGTTTTCTACCTCTATTTCCCATGCCCCCACCTGTCTGTTTCTTCCTCCCTTGTCAGATCTTATGTTCCCTCATTCCCCCCCTTCAGACCCTTGTCTTCTCCCTGCCTTCCTCCTCCAAGCTATTGTTCCTTCCCCTGTATGTTTTTTTCCCCTTCTTGTTGTACCCCATATGATCCCACACATTCATTGCCTTTGTTTTCTTCCAAGTTGAATTTATTCACCCTGTCCCATCTCTTGTAGTTGTGGGGCTAGCCATAAGGCCTCTCTTACTTGGGTTAATGCTATTAGTCATCTGTATATTACAGTGACTGCCCCCCTGTTTAAATACCTATCTATATATACATCTAGTTTCTGTCTGAGTGCTGAGGTTCCCTCCCTAGTTGGATGCAGGATATCCTTCTTAAACTGCCTATGATCATGTCAGTCCTTAGCCTAGTTCCCAATGAAACTGAACCCTACTGTACTGCACCACTGCATCAGCCACATGTTTAATGTGAAAGTTTTTACCTTCTTGCTGTCTCCCTTCTGATTCACTGATAGGACTTCAGAGAAAGCCAGGTAGGAGCAGCCTGCTTAAATGCTTTTTTCCCAGTATGCAAAATAAGCTCCTTACCTACTCCTGCATCCCATTTGCCAGATCATTTGTCCCAAGGTAGACAATCATGTTTGGCCTATACCCTACCTCCTGTACAAGCCATCTCACTCTCAGGATGTTCCTCTCTGCTGTAGCCTCCAGATGACATTTCATCAATCTGTCTTTCTTCCTTCTGGCAACCACCACACTCCGGTTCCTTAAGCGTCCCACCACCAGGACCTTTCTGTCTGACTTTCTCTCAGTTGCCTGCTCCCTCTTTTCAGGGCTGTTATTCCTAGGAGCTCCCTGAGGCTCACCTGTAGTTGTAGGTTCATCAGTCGCTGCCGGCTCAGCAGTGCACATCTTACTCAGATAATAGAGAGCCTCTCACACCTGCCAATAGAAGTCCTGTTGTAAACCAAGTGTTTCCTCTTTTTTGTACATATATGTTAATTGCTGCAAGGAGGTAGTATTATCTAATGTATATAAGAAGTACTTTTTGTAAAAATGGCCATCATCCAAAGAAGAGCACTGGGAGGTCTGAAAGCTTATGCAAATTACTTGAAAATCTGATAAATGGTATCAGATCATTTTCTGTCCATCTGTTAAAACTCATTCTCTCCTGGATTGCATATACGAGTCAAAACATTCCGTACTCAGCCTTATTTAAAATTTTCCCAGTGGACTGAATGAGTTTTTAAAGAATGTACCCACTAAAATGGATGCCAAGTGTACATGCAGAATTGCAAGTTTGTGGCAGAAAGTGGTTGAAGTGGCAAACAGTACACTACTGCAACTCCTTCTACCGCTTAGCTACAAACTCCCCTACTTGCACCCACCATTGTTCTCTCTAGTCTTCCCTATCCGTTCTCCTTCTGTCCTCATGTCATCAGGCACACTGTGTCACAAACTCGCTCAGCCGGTCAACTCTCTACTCCCAAAGTGCCAACCTCTGAGCGTATGATTTGTGTACAGTGAACAGACAAGGTAACCCTCTTGTCTGTTTTGTGGGTTCAAGTCACCTTAGTCTCAAGCTCTGGAAGGATTCAAACTGATAACCTCTTGTTAGCGTACCCAATTATCAGGCTCAGATAGTTCTGTCTTCGGGGGGCCAGATATCTTTGCCTACGGGCACCCAACCAGGTCTTTAAAATTAACCCTTATAACTCTATGCATGACTTTTAGAGAACTCTGTCCATTTCCCAGTTTGGTATACAATAAGCCCATACACAGTGTACTTATAACCTTTAAAAGCTCCACTTAAAATAAAAAGAATTGTCAAGGCACTCCAGCAGTTTTGTTTGTAAAAAAATATCTTTACTTTAAAAATATCAAAACAGAACAATAATTACAGAACAAAAAAAAATATATATATATATATATATATATACTGTATATATATATATATATATATATATATATATATATATATATATATATATATATATATATATATATATATATATATATATATATATATATATATCCCCACACATACAGCCTTAAATTGGGATTGCCCGACCATCCAAAGCTTTAAGGGGGCATTAAAAACACATCTTTTTAGCCTTGCATACAGTGATTTTTAAATACTGCTGCTTTAGATTAATTTTAATATTGTTTTAATTATTTATTGATTTTATTATTTTATGTACAGGTGCATTGGTTTTGGAAAGGCACCTTTTATAAATAAAGTTTGATTTGATTTGATTTGATTAAAACAAACAGGAAAAAGTACTGTTCTTACAATACATACATTTAGACTGGTCTAATCTTACTCTTTTTTAGTCCTGTGATGATTCTCCCTTAGTCAGATAATATTCTCTTGTGTCAGTCAGAAATATTTTCTTGTGTCTCTGTCAGGTTCTTTCAGTACTTAAACACACTTCTGAGCCGGCCTTCTTATGAGGCCACTAACTCCACCTTGGTGTATCAAACTCTGTATTTTACAATACAGGGTCTCCAAATAAAATATTTAAAAAAACATATGAGATGACCTCACTGACTTTCCTCTCCACAGGTTAACTGGTCAGAACTGGTTTGTGCTCTGCCACACACACACACACACAAACAAACAGTCTTTTGATGTAAGTCACTGTATTCAAATCAGAAGTGTATTTGACTCCTAAACCTCATCTGGGCCCAGGGTATCTACACGTCAAAGGGTATTCACGTAATTCAAGGGTTCCCTGGAAATGTATATTGGACCTTCCAAAATCATCTGGGTCCTCCCTGGCTTAGACATCAACCTGCTTCAATGTCCATTCTGGCCTTTGTTCGACACCCCTCCCCACAAGTCCTTCCCTGGCAACTATGCAAGTCAAAGGATCTCACTGAAGGCATTATGAATGGCTAATCTTATTTCCTGGGATGAAATCAAATTGACAAGGTACTGTAATTGCAACCCAGAGCTTTGCAGTTTAAAATACCTCCTGTCCTTTGAGCTTATCCCTGGGGGGACTTGATGTGTCAGTTCCAGTAAGACAGCCTTTTTCTTGAACTGACCTTCCCTTCACATATTTGATATGTAATAACCAAAATTAATACAGCACTTGAGCACTCAGAGCTGACTGTCTACGTCACACACTGTACCTCCTTCATATGCATATACTGGTTTGGTTCCCATCCCCCTCTTCTCTCCTCTCCCAACTTCCCCCTGCTTTCTGTTCCCTCCATTCCAGGGAGAATCACACTTCTGCCCTCCTCACCCTGCTCCTCTGCTGGGCAATCTGCCTTCTCCTATTGACTTTCCTCACTCTGGAGCAAACGTTCCTCTTCCCTCCACCTCTCCCACACTCTGGATCCCTCATGCTCCAGTTAAAACTCCAACCCCTCCCTACCTGTTCCTGTTACCCTTCCACCTGACACCTCCTTGGCTGAGCCTTAACCATCCTGGTAAGCAGCCGGCTGAGTCCCCATGCCTGCCTTCATTTCACTTCCACACTCCTACGGTTCTCTCCCTCCACTATACGTTCAGGCAATAACTCACTACACAGGTCAGTCACATGTTGTCAGTATTGTTTTTGATTACCGTGTGTTGCTACCACTTCTGAACATGCAGTTGTTAGGTGTTCCATTGAGCTGTACCACACTTTACTCTGTTACATATGAATTTTTATGTATATTCTAATTTTGTACAAATGTTTTACCAAATGTTGTTCAACTGTTTTGCTATTATGTATTGTGCTACTATTCTTGCACTGTTTCACTCCCCTGGGTCGCACCTGGAAAAAAGCCTTGGGTCAATGTGCCTCTCCCGGTTACCAATTTTCAGGTAAATAAAATAAATTATTAACTGTTCTAATTTGCCCCTCCTTGTATGGGGAATTGCAATCTTGTGGGGAAAGGAGCAGGGCCAGCATGTAAATTAAGGCACTGTGCCTTGTACAGTGACATGTGGGGCCCAACATATCCCAGTTGTATGGCACTGCACCACCCTAGTAGCAGAATGGGCTGAATCCATTTTTCTGGCTAAATAAGTTAGTAATTTTATTTCTTAGGTACTTTTCCCCTCAGACTCATGGCATTTTACAAAACTATGATACACAGAGATTACAGAAGCAATATTCTCAATATTAATTTTATCCAGCAATTTCTACATTACACAACCCTGGATGAGAACCTCCATCAATCACAGATGACTCAGTCTATAAAACCCAATGAGATAAGATGGTACTTTCATACTCTTTTAAATTGCTTCATTGTGGGGGCTTCCCTTAGATGAGGTAGGGTGTTCCAAAACAATGGTGCTGCAACTGATAAGACATGGTCCCCAGATTGCTTCAAACAGGATCTATGAACTGCCAACAAACCCTCCTTTTCTTAAAATCAATAAACATTATTGAAGTTTTTGATAGACACATAACCACATGACAAGTACACTACATTAATCACAATGTAATACACTCCCCCCCCAGCAATTCAGCATGGGTGGTGCATATTCGACATACGTGCACAGTATACAGGCTTATGATATGCCAAGTTTGTGAGATAATTCATCATAGTCTGATGTACTGGGTGGACATTCGTTATTAATTATATTATAATATTTACTGGTTGACCTTGTTTATGACTCGCTGGCAGTGGCTGGCAAACTTCATTATTTGCGCTTGTGAATAATGGAGTTTGCCCAAGTGCCTTCCCTGAAAACTGTGTCCACATATCCAATGCCAGCTGAGAAGCTCCAGGGCCGCCTTCCTTTGCACTGCCAACCCCCTTGCGCCACACCTAGAAAACCAATGAAATGGAACAGCTTCCTCATCTGGTACCACATAAAAAATCCAAAGAAAGGCACTTCAAATAAATCTCACTAAAAACAAAAAAAAAATGACAGCCCCTTCCCGATTTACACCAAGCACTGAATCTGACCATTTAACATTCATTGAAGAACAAGAGAACAAAAACACACTGAAGAAAACTGAGTGACATCCAGCTGTTGACAAAGTTTCTGTCAGAGACCAGTGAGTCAGCAGAATTCCTCTGTGTTAAAAAAACTTGCTTTAAACAGTTTCATAATGTAAAAAAAAAAATCATTCACTTGTTTGTGTTCCAATATCATTTAAAACTGTTGAACACTGCACTGTCAGTAATTATTCCCTGTAACTCAGAATGCTGCAACTGTCAGAAAACCAGTAAATATAAAAAATAAAACATGGGGAAGTCTGGAAAATTTGGATTTTATGCACACCCAGGCTTCACCCTCAGGGTTTATGGGGCATCACACACCTCGGTTGTGCATAAAATCCTCATTAACCACACTTCCCTGTGCATTATTCTATATATAATTCCCAGTAATGCATAGAGTCTCTCCCATTTTTTCATGAAATCTTCATATTAGTTTCTAATGGATGCTAACTTTGCCTCCATCTGCAGCATCTGTAGTTATTCTATGAGAGTGGGGATTTCCTGGTCTAACCAGTGTTGCGGGATAATAGTTTTGATGGCCATGGTAATAAGAGTAAATTGATATTTTCTGACCCCTCCCCCACATTAGAGATTCCACACCTATGCTTGTGAGGCATCTCTCTGGTGTGAATGTGTCTGTTAATCTTAGTAATGGGTCTAGGGCATTCTGCACTTGCTGCCATATTTGTTTCACTTGGGTGCAATCCCACTATATGTGTTTCAGTGACCCTGGCTCCAGTCTGCATCTTGTGCACATGGGTGAGTCCAGGATGTGCCAGTCATGCAGCTTCAATGGGGTGTAATACATGTGCTGGAGTATTTTCACTCACATGAGTCTATAACGATCAGTTTTGATGAATTTATGGCTGTTCCATATTTTCTCTCAGTTTTTCCTAGTGGGTTCCCGGATCAGGGCTGTCTGCTAATATGGGGCAGGGGAGACTGATCTGTGTGGCATCAGGGTTCCTCAGCCCTAGCATGGTTCCAATCATACCTGACCAACTGGACCCAATCTGTCAAACTTGGCCTATGCTCCTCCTCTGCCCTACCAGTCACCCTCAGGGCCCCACAAGGCTCAGCCTTGGGGCCCATGCTCTTCACTACCTACATTAATGACCTACTCATCTCCCTCACTGCCAGCAACATACACATGTACCTCAATGGAATCAACAAAGTCCAAGAGGGTAGCATCTTTCAGAAAAAGAAATGTACAAGAACAAGGGGACACAATTTGAAGATAGAGGGGGGACAGCTCAGGGGCAATGTGAGGAAGTATTTTTTTCACAGAGAGGGTGGTGGACATATGTAAAAGCCTTCCTGAGGAGGTTGTGACGTCTAAAACTGTGGGAGAATTCAAGAATGCATGGGACAGACATAAGGCAATTCTTGTGGGGGTAAGAAGAACTAGGCTGTTGGTTATCTAGGATCTGTGGCTTATCCTGTAGGTAGGGAAAGACTAGGTGGGCCAAGTGGTCCTTATCTGCCATCAAAGTCTATGTTTCTATGTTTCTATGTATGCAGATGAGTCCATTATCTATGTATCCGGCACTTCTACTCCCTTCATTGAGGGTCACCTCCAACAGGGCTTCACCACAGTATAAAAATGGTTCCTGGATAACTGTCTCATCATGAACCAAAAGAAAATTGTGTTCATGTTGTTTGGCACCAGGAACTGGATCAGCTCTACCACCACCACTCTATCTTTATGCAACCCAGGTGGGTCCTGCTTAGACTCAGTTTCCTCCTACAAATACTTTGGGCTCTACTTGGACTAACACCTTGACTACTCAAAGCACATCTCCCAGGTAGTAAACAATTCGTACTCCAAGCTCAGGGCTCTGTATAGAGTAACCGGATGCCTCCATCGAATCATCAGAAAACAGACTGTGGACTAATCAATCCTTCCCCTTATAGACTATGGGGACATAGTCTACTCAGGTGCTACCTCCACCTCCCTTGATAAAATCAACACCCTGTTCAGTTCACTGTGTAGATTCGCCCTGGACTGCCCCGCCTCCCACACTCCCACTGATGCAGTATGCACAATGAGCTAGAGAGGTTCCCTTCCCCCACAAAACAAATGATGCATACTGCTCTCCTGGGTGCCAGGTATTGGTCCAGCAGATTGCCTGGATATCTGTCTGACCTCTTCTCCCCTGCAGCAAAACCCTTCTATCTGCTCAGATCCAAGGCAGGATGCCACCTCCACATGAAACAGTTGAAGCACAACCTAGGCACAAGCCTGCATGAGCTATAGGCTCTCTAACACTCTAACACCTGGAACAATCTCCCATTCAGTGTCATTACCCCCCCCATATCAAGCAAGGCTTTAATTAAGTCCCACTGCAAATCCCCAGTGTCATGTCCCCAATGCCAAGCCCCTCCTCTGAGCCTGTCTAACTCAGCTAATGCATATCATATTAACCCAGTGATGTACTGTATATTATGCTAACTGCTGTGATCCTGTATGGGACAGCCTTGGACAACCTTTTTTTTTGTTCCTTAGGTCTGTCCTGTCATGTTACTATAATTTTCTGCATTTGGACAAGTAGCAACCATATACATGTTTCATCTGTTTTTAGAATGTGTAATGTATATATGTAATATACAATATGTAATGCATGAACACTGATAGATTCCTCGCTGTCTCATTCCTTCCCTTCCCCAAGGTCACAACTGGAAATGAGCCATGTGATCTGTGTGCTTACCTTGTAAAACAAGGTTAAAATAAACACAATAAATAATAACGCTATTAAGCTGTGATATGGGATGTGGGGCACCTGCTATTTGCTGCAATTGTGGGAGGGCAGGTTGGTGGGAGAGCTGTTGCGATATCCTACCTACTGTATAGTTGATAAGATCACGTGTCTAAGTTGCAGAAAGGAAACAATCTGTCTTTATTATCTGACTGATATTTTGCTTGCAGCTGGGCAAAAGTGGCCCATTTACCTCCTGTCAGGAGGTTCCCCACTGAGGTGACTCCCTTCTCTCTCCATCTTGCCATGTTAAAGGTCAGACCTTCTATTTTGAAATTTGGATTATGCCATAGGAGCTGTCCCTCTATAGTGTTCAGCTGTTGTCTGACCATTCTGGATGATTGTTTGTGTATATATAGATATCTTTATACAATAGGTGTGGACAGAAGCAACTTCTAATAAATGCATTTATCAGAGCAACTATATATATAAATGTAAAATCTTACATTTATACATATAGTTACTATGTCAGACTCAATTTATACACCTAGTAAGTTCATCATCAGATGAACCCCCCTTCCCCCACTGGCTGGGTGGCTGACTGGCTGGCACTACTTCTCCCGTTTTCTTTCCTGAACTCCACACTGCCATCTCTCTCAATGACCTGCTCTGCAGACCTCCTGCTCCCATTCACCCAACAGTCTACTCCCCTCTACATAACAAAGAGCACACTTCCCACTCTCTCTCACTGCTTGCCCCAGTCCTGCTCCACTCGCTCCCTCCAACCACATCTCTTATATCTCCCACTGCATTAATTCACAATCCCCAAAAACATTAACTTATTTTTTTAAAGGCAAAGCTACCCTCAGACACCCCTCATCTGCTTCTACTTGCACTGCTGGCTCCATATCTCTCTCAGCTTGCTCTGTTTTCATGCTCTTCACAAATTTACTTCCTTTCACCTCATCCATAGTCCAGAGAATACAGTCATAGAACAGTTCTAATCCACTTACTCTATTGAAGTGTCCACTGAGAAGAGGTAGTGTGTTTGGATTTTTAAGAAACTCCCGAGAAACCTAACATTAAAAGTGTTAAACTGTTACTGTTGACAAAACCGCCCAGTGGCGTGGAGGGCCGAGGCGCTGGCGCCTTACCTCTGGCCCGCAGGTGACCCATGTTCAATGATAAGCATGGGTTGCTGGTGGTCAGCCGGGGTGGGAAAAGACTGAGTGTCTGATGGCTGCTGTCCTTTCTGGTGGGAGAGGGACCTGTCCACTCTGCCGAATGACTGCCACCCAGTGTAGGTCAGGTCAGGGGCGTAGCCAAAAATTTCCATTTTGTACACATCCTCTACAACTGCTGCCTCCCCCATGTAAAAAATGTACACATCGTGTCCAACTGCTGCCCCCCCATTACAACAGGTAATTCATCTAATCTCTAAACAGGTTGTACACATATCTACAGTATGTCATAAGCAATAGAGGTTTACTCAGATACAGACACTACTCAGTAGCTTACACTAACTATAATACACCACATTAGAATGATAATGGTAACAAAAAGGCATATGGTTTGGGACAAGTACTCAAAAAAAACTGTACACAAATGTGTACAGTAAGTATGTCTGCCTACACCTTTGGGTCAGGTAGTAGTGTGGATTCAGGAAGGCAGTAGAGAGGTGGGCTGCAGCACTCTGGGACATGTACATGCCTCTCCATGCATGCATCTATATGCATGACCCAGCATGGGGAATGGGGAAATAAACTGGGGCAAAAGCCTAGGTCCCCCTGCTGCCGTATGTGATGGCCCTTGGGATAGTCCCCAAACGGATGGATGACAGAAGAAGGTGGCGGCAGGTGGGAAAAAGCTATAAATATATATAAACTTTTTTGCAGTACAAGGAATTTGGGGCATGTATAAACCCCTCAAGTACTTTCACGTTATGCTTGCTCTGCTTACTAGTGCAGCAGCTTTCTAGCTATAATGCAACACGTCAGGCTGATGAAAGCTAAGTTACAGTATATTCAACAGTATCTCTTTCCAAAATCATTCATGACTAGAACTGAGAATACAGCTTAGCACATCCTCTGTTATCTTGCTGTTCAGTGCGATAATATATGAGGCAAATAGAGAGTGCATCATCATCAGATAGCATACCCAGCCATGTTGTTAGTAACAAGAAACTTACATCGAACTACAAGCTGAGGAAACATGCAATGAAAGAGGGAGCATACACTGTTGTTTTTCTTTTGCAATGTAATTACCCTGCATAGCCCAACTAATAAGTTACATATTGTGTTCACTGGTGTCTGCACTATCCAGTTTATATCTGTGTGAGAAAGTGGCATTCAACTTACTCAGGGTCCCACTTTGAGGTGCTGGGTGTGGTGGGATTTGAGCCCATACTCTCCCCCATTTCACAGTTCTTTGTCCTTATACACTGGACTACACAGCAGTCTCCCTGACTCTGGTCTCATAGTTACAAAGTGACCAAAGAAAAGCATTACAGAGCTAGTGACACCTCTGCCCCCCCCACACACAAAACACAAAACATCTCTACCTACAGTTCTGCTTCTGTTTCTTTCTTTTTTTTAATGTATAGGTTTTATAATCATACAGTAAGACCATACTTCGTGAAAACACCAACTAGGGATACGGAGATCCCCAAATTGAGTGTACAGGGGTTAAATTATAGATTATATCAACAGAACTAGAGTTTGTGTGTCCATACAATACCGGGAGCTACCAGAACAAAGAAACAGGATTAAAGTCCAACTTGATTGGTCTGTAGGTCCATGATACTCTCACCAAGGATATAAGTGTAGATCAAAGAATAAGTCCAGCACATCAGGTCTCAAGCAGGACTAGAGACTTGGGGGAAGGGGATGCTTTTAGGTACGGACAGAATTAACACACAATGTCCTGGCCTCAACTGAGTTATTTTGCTCACCCACAAACCCTTAGTGAGACATGGCAACCCACCGTGCAGGTAGACAGGATTTCACAATAGGAGCTGATAAAAAGTTCACAAACTGAAAGGTGTGGAAACACCATATTTAAAAAAAAAAATACCAGTTAGCATATAACAGATGATTAACTTAGAGCAGCAACAAATGCTCACAGAATGTTTCCGTAAAATTAAGCACACATTATCATTTAAACCATGTTAGACTCTAACATTGAGCTCAAGGTGTAATGAGCAGCAGAGAGCGTTACCAAGTGGGTATAACGCAACCTTCTATAATCAAGTGAAGGGCTGACAGTATAGCCTAGAGGTTACAGGAACGAGGTGTGAACGAGCTTGGTACATCCAGCAGACTAGACCTGAGTTTGATTCTCACAGCCTCCACTTGCATACTGTGTGACTCTGAGTAATAATAATAATAATAATAATAAATTTATTTAGTATAGCGCCTTTCAGAGCATCAAGGCGCTTCACAAATATAAACATACACAATCGAACAACAACTAAGAATAAAATCATAGAAAATCAGGAAATGCCTTAACCCAAAGGAAGATCTTCAGTGCCTGCTTAAAGCTCCCCACAGTCCTGCACTCCCATAACTGACGAGCTAGAGAATTCCAGAGGGATGGGGCAGCGAACATAAAAGCCCGAGCCCCATATGACTTCAATCTAACCCTTGGAATCTCTAGCAACCCCTCATCAGCTGACCGGAGTTCTCGCACAGGGGTGTAAGGAATCAGGAGCTCTTTCAAGTAGTCAGGACCCAAACCATGTTGGGCTTTGTAGGTTAATAAACCTACTTTAAAGGTGATCCGCCACTGAACTGGCAGCCAGTGCAGATCGCGCAGCACAGGGTTTATGTGAGATCTTCTTGATGCCCTAGTCAATAGACGTGCAGCTACGTTCTGCACTAGCTGCAAGCGGCGGATATCAACCCCAGGAAGCCCTAGGTACAGGGAGTTACAATAATCAAGGCGCGAGGTCACAAAGGCATGGACCAAAACTGGCAGGTCGCTGGACGGAACAAGGTGTTTGATCCTGGCAATGTTCCTAAGATGGTAAAAGGCTAACTTGATGACAGCAGACACCTGATAATGAAGGGTCAAACCGTCATCAAGTATCACTCCCAGGTCATGCACCCGTTCAGAGGTAGGGATCTGCTCTCCCCCCCCCAGGAATAAACCAGAGGGCAAATCCGTCCCCAACCCCTCTATCCTGCGACCTGGGTCCACCGCCAAAACCTCAGTCTTTCCTGCGTTCAGATTTAACCCACTGAAACTCATCCAGTCTTGGATTTCAGCAAGGCAGTTATTAAATACTGAGAGGGCACCGATCTGGTTGGGCGAAGAAGACAGGTAGAGCTGGGTGTCATCGGCATAGCAATGAAACCTCAGCCCGTACCATCTTACAATGTCTCTGAGGGGCAGCATATACAATGCAAACAACATGGGGGACAGCACCGAGCCCTGAGGTATTCCTGCCAAGGCAGAGAGAAGGACTCAGAACTAAATATTCCTGAGACAACTCTCTGAGTTTGACTGGTGAGGAAAGATGAAAACCATCTGAGGGCTGTACCCATCAGCCCACAGATGCACCTCAGGCACTCAAGCAATACCCCATGGTCAACTGTGTCTAAAGCTCAAGAGAGAGCAAGGATTACCAAGATAGAATGGTTCCTCTGATCTCTCACCATCAAGAGATCATTGAGCACCCGAACCAGAGCCATCTCAGTACTGTGCCTCTTACAAAAACCTGACTGGAACGGTTTGTATAAATTATGGATGGTTAGATGGTCCTCCAGTTGAATTCCCACCACTTTCTCGATAACCTTTCCCACAAAAGGAAGGTTTGCAATAGGTCTGTAGTTTGCCAGAGACTCTGGGTCCAAAGTAGCTTTCTTCAGGAGGGGTGTCACCACCGCCTCCTTCAGGGAGCCAGGAAACTCACCCGATTCCAGGGAGCACTGTACAATCTGAGCTAAGACCGGGCCAGTAATATCACTACAACCCAAAATTAGGGAAGTAGGACCTGGGTCTAAACTACAGCATGTGGGGTGCATCCCCTGGACAATCCTCATAATGTCAACAAGATCCGGTAGGTCAAAGGTACTCCAGGAAACACCGGTCATAGTGACCGAACACTGACCAATCATATCTCCCGTAGACTGAGAAAGGCCGATCTCCTGCCTGATGTCGGCCACCTTATTCGCGAAGAATCGAGCGATCTCATCACACTCAATTTGTGAAAAGGCTCGACAGAGCTGCAGACAGGTTGGGTTGCACAACCTGTCCACAGTTCAGAAGAGCTGAGCTGGTTGATTCCTGGCAACAGCGATTTCCCTGGACAGGAATTCTGCCTTCTTATGGGAAATCGCTGATTGATAGAGCTGGTAATGCTCTAACAAAATAAGATGGTCGGTATCCAAGATGGATTTACGCCAACGATGTTCTAACCTGCATCCCATCTTCCGCATCTCCCTCAGCGACCCATCAAACCATGGGGGCCGAGGGTGAAGTGGAAGGGGACGAACACGGATCGAAGCAATCTGATCCAGAGCTAAAGTAATAGCCTTATTATAAGCCAACAGTAAATGCTCTGGATCGGTGCTGGTCTCACCGAGCATCGAGAGGTTAATCACCACCGCCAGGTCTTCAGGGACCACATCCCGCAAAGGGTGGTAACTGACCATCTCCACAGGGGCATACCTACTCAGAGGGGCAGAAAAATTTAACCTCGCGGCATAATGATCAGACCAACTGACAGGTCACTTAACCGCCCAGTGCTCCCAGGTTGCCCCTGAAAACAGTCATTTGTGCCTAGTGGGCCTTACCTGGTTACCAAAGACTAAAATAAAAAAAAAAGAAAGTAGTGTGCCACAATCCTGGTGTTAACTATAACCAGCTGGCCACAAGAACAGAAGCCACATTTGGACAGTCAATAGGGTTTCACCCTTCCTCATCCGACTCTTCCTCAGTTTGCAATTCCTGAATAATTTTTGCTGCGAACGCTGCTGCTGCCTTGGGATCTACAAACACGTGTCTTAGCTTTGTAGCGTACCTGCAGTCTCACTGGATAGTTGAGCTGGACTGCCATACCATGTTGCAGAAATTCTTTTTTTGTAGACTGCAGCTCTTTCTTTTTGGCCTGAGTTTGGGCCGACAGATCGGGAAATATGGCCAATTGACTCCCTTCCTATTGGATATCACCTTTGGGTCTCACCACCTGTAGCAGTGAAATCTGAGCCTCAGGGGAAGATAAGGTGGTTACTGCCATCATAGGGCACCCTATGGAGTCACCTCGGGAACGTGGCCTCTGAAAGATAGCGATTACCTTCACTAGCTGGACATCTGAATCAGAGGGCAACAGCTGCAGGTCAGTAAAAATCAGCCTGTGAACAGATTGGTAGAGTTCAGTTTTAGCTGCAAAATGGGGTGGGAAGCCAACTATTTTGATATTCGTCTGGCACTGCACATTTTCCAAGGCTTCTACTTTGGCCTTTAGTAATTGGAGGTCCCTTACATACGTGGCATTATATTCGGCCTGACAACTGTTTACTTATTTTAGTTCTTGAATCGAGTGAGAGTTCACTGTAATTTTACTGTCAGTCTCATTTAGTTTAGCCTCCATGGCCACTAGGCATTTGTTTTTTCATCGCCGGTTTCCTGCAATTTCGACAGCATCGCTAGGATCTGTGCTGTGGGTAGTTCCGGTTGCGCCACTTTACTGGCATCGTTCGGTCCTGATCAAGATGAGGAGCTTGCTGACGAAAGATACACATCCAAGCCATGAGAATCGTGCTTGGTATCCTTGTTTGGGTTCATCTTTTACCGGAGCAGTTCAGGTAACACCTCAGCTCAACTGCAGATCAGGAAACAGTTTAAAATAGAAATTTCAAACTTCTTGTAGGCAGGTGCTTAGAGCTGCTTCAAAAAGCGACCACCATGTTGCTGCTCCACAGCGCCCTCCTCTGCTTCTGTTTCTTATGCTCTGTATTTAGCTTCTTCTGTTTCATTATTACTTAGGACAGCTGCTTGACAATAGGATCCCTGTCTGTCAGACTCCATCTGCTCCTTTTGCCTGTCTACACATTGTTATAATCCTCTCTTTATGAGTGACAATTGAGTGATATGGAAATTGTTTCATAAGCAGGAGATTATGACATCACTTGTAGACAAGCAGCAGGAGCTGACAAAGCCCAAAGGGTGGATCCTTCCATACAAATTTCCTTGGTAACAGAGAATAAGGGGAAGATAAAAACAGGAGGTAATGTATAGGAATAGATTGAGAATTGTGCATCTTTGGAATTTTTCCCAGAGGTGTAACAGGATCTTAAAACATGCAATGTTTCATAGCTGACACAAAGTCTGTATAAAGGGCAGAGAAGTTGCTGACATCTGATTAAGATAAGACTTATGGCCAGTGAGCAGCAACCAGCATTAGCAAATGTATTCCACAGCACTATTGCCTCTACTTCATGAGCGTTGCTTTATAAATAAATAAAATAATGATAATACTGTAATTATGTAGCATTTTGAGTTTTTGTTGGTGGTGATATTAATTTTCAGTGAAAGAAAATGTGATCAATGTTCCACTTAAGAGGATTATTGAGGCATGGTTATTTATAGAAAAGAGGTCTTAGGGTTGCCACATTTAAATTGTAGAAAACAAAACAAACAAGCAAAAAATTTAGGTACTCCCCAACAAATGTAAATGATATTCAGAACTAACTAGGAAATCCACATACTTTTATGCATGACATTTTTACAGATCATCAGTAGACCTGTAGTATTTTTTTTTAATTTGCAATATCTGCATAGCTGAGTTTGTAGCACGCTTGCCTCCAGGCTGGAAGTCCATGAACTAAGAAGACACCCCCATCGCCGAAATGTTGACAGTGCAGTGTAATACATGAATGGCTTCTGGCTGGAGTAAGGTGCCAGCCTTCTGAACTGGCCTTATCTGCACAGCCCTGAAGGATGTTACATAGAAACATGGACAATTATAGCAGAAAAAGACTGATGGTCCATCCAGTCTGCCAATATTATTGTGTCAGACCCAGAGACCGGTTGTCCCTCTGAGGTCTTTGGTTACCCTATTCTCCCTATTGTTGAACACAGTTCCACCTCCCTCATTCCTCTGAGTAGCTACTATATCTTTGCCTCTATCCCAGTCATGCTTGAAGCCATTTATGGTTTTGATATCCACTACCTCTGATGGCAGACCACTCCATGGCTCAGTCACTCTTTCTGTTGATATTGTAATACTTCCTCGCATCCTTTTTGAACCTTCCCTGGTTCCCCCAATTAACCTCCACTCATGACCCCATGTCCTCTCTTCTCTGTCAAAAATGCATTGGATAAGCACAAGGGAATCATACTGGAAAAGAAAGGAGGGGGGGGAGTAGGCTGTAGATTTGTCATGGTCTGCCGTAATAAGGTTGGTATGGAAAAGTGGGCATACTGGATGGGCCAAGTAGTCTTTATCTGCTGTCAGCATGGCCAGATTAATGGAAGTGGGGGCGCTACTCCAAGTCATATTTTGTGGCCTTGGGGCCCCTAAATGCCAACATCCCACTCTTCTATGGTGCTGGACTGGCAAGTCAGCAATAACCAGGGAACTTGAGCAGGATGTGGTTTATAATGCTGTGTTATGCCACATGACTTGACAGGTCACATGCCCTTGATTATAAACAGCACAATTCAGAATGACCAATTACTGCATAAAGAAATACTTCATCGGTACAGTATTAACATTTTACAAATTTTCACTTTTTAGTTACCTATAACTTGTCTTGTTTTTCCCTTGTCACTACTGTACCTTGTGACTATTTTTGTTGTTAATAATTATGGATTAATTGTTAATTATGGATCCTCCTTTCGCCCCTCCTCCAGGACACATCTGGACATTAGACTTCGATTAGTGTGCCCTGCCTTCCCAGATATCAAATTCAAATTCCACATAAATAATTTAATAAAAATGGGGATTGTAGCTGCCACAATCTCCCTGCTCATGCCTCCTTAAATACCTTTTCTCTCTGCCAAAACCAAAAAACTGAAGCGTGTATTGAAGCAGTTAATGGGGCTCACAGCTCCCTCGCATCATAGCCACACCTCCAGAGGACCTCTGAGGGACATGATTGGTTGTGTGTTGTGGGGTCAGGATGGATCAGAGGTGAAGTCAGAGCTGCCCGTTGGAGAAACTGAGAGGCACGCTTGCTCAGAGCAACTGCAGGGGGAAGGGGTCACCACTCACCAGGCTGACTCAGTGGGGCAGGGGGGCTGACTGACTCCAAGAAGGGGGGGTGCTTTTTGGGCAATTCGGCCCACCGGCAGTCACCCAGTACAGCCAGGATTAAAGAAAGTAACTGTAAATAGGTTAACAGTGGAGGCCCTCCTGAACCTCGGGGCCCTACGCCATGGCGTAATTTGCATACAGGTTAATCCTGCCATGGCTGTCAGATTCTATGTTTCTTTTTTTTTTTATTTTACTCTTTTTACTGCCCGCAGCTGCCAGCACATCTGCCGGGTCACGGACCCCTGGACCTCACTTCCACACTGGCCGCATCTCCTGATACCCCCGGCTTTCCCCCTAGGGGTGGGGTTGTGGCACCTGAGCTCAGTGCCACAATCATGGGACCAGTTCAGAGTCAGCCTGGAAGCTAATCAGGGCCAGAGGCAGGCATCATTCATGGTGACTGCGAGCGAGGATTTTTTTTCCTTGAGTCCCCAAGGGTGAGGACATGCAATGATGTCCTGCATCCACCCCGCCCCTTAATGGCTTCAGACGCAGGCGCTTGTGATTCCTCCCGGCCTCCGCCAGGAGTCCTACATGCACCGGGCATTCACCCCAGCCTTCCCCCCAGAGAAGGAGAGCAGCCCTAAGGGCGCTTAATCCTGCTCCCCCTGCCGGTCCTCCAGCTCCCCTGGCCCGTTCCCGAACCCGGGTTGCTGGCATCGCACGTGGAAATCCAACCACTCCACTGGCAGGACTGCTCAGATTCTATGTTTCTATGTTTCTGTTCCTCGTAAAAAAACACTTCACAGTTCACCTTGTTTATTCCTTTTAGAAACTTGAAGGTCTCTATCATGTCACCTCCTCTTGTCTGGCTTCCAGTAAATACATGTTCAGCACCTTTAGCCACTCCTCATTTGATTGCTTTCTTGACTTCTTGGCCCTGAATCATCTTGGTCACCCTACATTGCACTGTCTCTAGCCTGTCCCTGTCCATTTTCAGATGGGTTCTTCAGAACTAGCCACTGTACTCCAGGTGTGGCCTCACTAGTGACATACACAGAGGTAACAGTACATCCTGTTTCCTACTGTTGAACCGCCTCCCAATGCACCCTAGCATCCTGTTAGCCTTGCTGAAGGCTTTGTTACATTGGCTAGTCTGTTTAAGGGAGTCACTGATGATGACTTCTAGGTTCTTTTCCTCTGATGTGTCCAGCCGAACCCCTCTCATCCAATACTATGTTCTGGGTTTTTTGTTCCCCAAGAGCATCACTTTGCACTTCTTGGCATTGATATTGAGCTGCCATACTTTGGACCAGTTTTCCAGCCTTTGCAGGTTTCTCTTTTTTGGATTTTAAATTCAGATTAAATGAGAATAGTGTAGTAGTGACTGACACTTTCTGAAAGAAGACTGCATACTTCTTCTGGCAGAGAGTGACCACCATGCAAATGCAATCAGAAATGTTCCAATGGGACAGTTTTTTTAAGAATACACATGAACTGCTCCACAGATGTCCTTTTTGAAGCAATGGATTTAAGAGAGAAATTTCAAAGCAGAAGCTACATTAAACAAGCATCTGTCAAAGTCAAAAGTCTGATTGCTTGCTGTCATACTGGGTCCTGCTTGTACACATTTCTATTCTATATTTACCCCAAGACAGACCAGATAAGATGTTGTATGTTATTTGCAACGGGTTCCTGGTTTTACGCATTTTTATACTGAATTTACTCAGTATAGCACAGGTGGGATGTGACATCTTATTTTTAGTGGGGTCCTGTTTTTATAATGTAGTTTTCAAGGGCAGATCATCTTAGATGCAACATTTCCTTTTCAGTGTGGGTTCTTTTGCAGGGTCCTGATTTTACACAGTTTCACAATATGTTTACCAGGATAGCTCAGCTGAGATGCAACATCCCATTTTCAATGGGGTTCTGCTTTGACAGATTTTTGTATTGCATTTACTCAGGATAGCACAGCTCCTGTGCTATCTTGTTTTCAGTGGGATCCTGTTTTTCCCGGTTTTTACTTTGTATATACACAGGATAGCACAACCAAGATGCAATATCTCATTTTGATGGGGCCCTGCTTTTACCCATTTTGTATAGTGCATTTGCCCAGGATAGCCCAACTGAAAGGCAAGTTATGTTTTCAGTAGGGTTCAGCTTTTACAATGTATTTTTCCTAGGACAGAGCAGCACAGCTGTACAGTTCAATGGGACTATATTGTACTGGGGCCCTGCTCTTACACATTTTTGCTACATATTTGCAAAGGATAGGCCAGATGAGATTCAACATCCCATTTTCATTGGTATGCTTTTACACATTTTCAGATTGTATTTACCTGGGATAGGTCAGCTGAGAAGCAGTATATCTAATTTTAAGTGGGCTTCCACATTATGACCCAAAATTTCCAACATAATCTTTTTATGAACTATCACTATGACCATGACAGGTGGAATTTTTAAAATCCCATCTGGAAGGTGGTTTTGCAGTGTAACTGCAAAACATGTTTTGGCTGGGATTTTAAAAATGACACCTGTCATGTTCATGAGTTGGGGTAACACAAAGAATATGTTGAATATTAGAGGTCCAAATCTGCAAAAATACATTTTTGGGTAAACATTTGAACAATTCAGCATTTCTTAGCTGGCCCACTACTGCTTGCAGCACTGATGACTTGGGTTTGGGAATGAGCTCAGAGCCACAGAGGGTCAGCTGGGGAGGAGGATCGAGCATCCCAGGCACTGCTGTCCTTCTATTTGGGTGTGTGTGTGATTCTGTGGTCTCCTGGTGCACAAGTGACATGCAGTGGAGACTGAGTGTACATCAGGCCAGGACCACACACGGAGGGATGGAGGTGACGGCAGACATCTGCGGGATGTGTGTGGGAGCACGCACATTTTGCACTGATGTCATTGCACATTTGTACCTCTGGAGAAAACAGCTGAAAATCGTTGGGCCAGCTGCAAGATGATGCCCCTGGACACCCATCTGAATGACACCCCAGGTGTAAGCCTCAGCTGGGGCCTCAGGGTGGATCTTGAGCTCTCCCTTTGGGGAGCCCCATCGCAGGGGGTAAGCTGCAGGCCTCCCAGTCTGGGTGACTTGGGGGATGCTGGGTGGGTGTTCCATGTGCTGACTGAAGTGGTACATCCCCGCCTGTCACCTGAGTGACAAGACAAGTTGAAAAACAAAATTTAAACATTTCTTCATAACGTAGTCGTTTTATTATTCTGTTTGTTTACTTATTGTTGTAATGATCATTATTAGTTTTGTTTAGGTTATAAATAATGCCAAGGCATAAAGAATATACTATATTACTCTTATATATGTACATTATAATATAGCAACAAGCCTTGTACTTATATATCTAATTATGTACTGTTTATATGCAACATAATCCTTGTAATGTGCCTTACTCTTTGTATGGAACATGCCTTAACTGTTTGAAAATTTTAATAAAGAAATTAAGAGAAAAAAACTTAGTTGTTTTAATACATTTTGACTCAAAATTTTCAAGATTGTCTTTTTCTGACCCCATGTTATTATCAAGACAGGTGGATTTTTTTTTAAATCCTGTCTAAAGGTGGTTTCACAGAGGGACTTTGAAAACATGTTTTAAAGAGAATTTAGAAAATCATACCTGTCATGTTCATCAGGTGGAGTAAAAAAAGAGCTATGAGCACATTTGGGGTCAACATCTGCAAGGATAACAACATTGAATAAACACTGAAAAAATTCAACATTTCCTCATAACTTTGTTGTTTTTTGAAATTTTGTCCCCACATTTTCAACAGTGTCTTTTTATGACTCGACCATATGATCATGGTAGGTGACGTATTCTAAATCCTGTTTGAAAGATGACTTCACAAAGTAAATGAGAAAAACATATTTCTGAGGAGATCTGAAAAAGAACACCTGTCATATTCATGAAGTGGGGTAATACGAGGGCTATGTTGAAAACTGGGGGCCTAAATCTGCACACATAGCAGTATTATGATAAATATTGACACATTCAACATTTCTTCCTAACTTTGTTGTTTTGTGACATTTTGACCCCAGATTTTCAACATCGTCTTTTTATGACCCCTCCTTTTGAACATGACAGGAGTCATTTATAAAATACTGATCAAAACCTAATTTCTTGCTACAAGTGCAAAACCACATTTTGGCCAGGATTTGCAAAATGACACCCATCTCATTCATGAGGTGGTGTGAAAAAAATGGCTATGTTGAAAATTTGGGGTCAAAATACTGAAGATTACCAAAGTTACGAGTGAGTGTAGAAAAATTTCAATGTACCTTCAAAACTTTGTGTTTTTATATATTTTGAGTCCAAATTTTCAACATAGTCTTCTTATGAGCCTACTTCATGAACCCAGTTGATGATAATTTTAAAATCCTGCCCAAAGAGGGATTTCATGGAACAACCGAGAAATCACCTTTTAGGACAACTTTGAAAAATGTAATCTCCCTTGTTCCTGAGGTGGGGTTCCGAAAAGGCCAAGTTGAAACTTCTGGGAAAAATATTAAAAGATGACCAGGTTATGCATACAAGTTTAAAATGCATTGAAATACATTGACTTTACATAGAAACATAGACTTTGACGGCAGATAAGGACTGCTTGGCCCACCTAGACTGCCCATTTCCCTACCTACAGGATAAGCTGCAGGTCCTAATTAGCCAACAGCCTATTTCCTCTTATCCCCCACAAAAATTGCCTAATGTCTGTCTCATGCATTCTTGAATTCTCCCACAGTTTTAGACTCCACACCCTTCACAGGAAGGCTGTTCCATGCGTCCACCACCCTCTCTTTGAAAAAAATACTTCCTCACATTGCCCCTGAGCCGTCCCCCCCTCTATCTTCAAATTGTGTCCCCTTGTTCTTGCACATCTGTTTTTCTGAAAGATGCTACCCTCTTGGACTTTGTTGATTCCACTGAGGTACTTAAAAGTTTCTATCCCCTCTCTCCTGCCTTTCCTCAAGGGTATACATATTAAGCTCCTTTAGTCTCTCCTTGTATGGCTTCTCTTGCAGACCCTGCACCATTTTAGTTACCTTCCTCTGGACTGCCTCCATCCTGTCTATGTCCTTACAGAGATGGGGTCTCCAGAACTGGATTCAGTACTCCAGATTGGGTCTCACCAACTGTCTGTACAGAGGGATAACAACTTCCTGTTTTCTGCAGGTTATTCATCCCAGTATCCCCCCAGTCCTCCCTATTACCTTCTCACATTGCTTGCTAACCTTAAGGTCATCTGATATGATTACCTCCAGGTCCCTTTCCATTTTTCTTGTTGTTACTACCTCTCCCCCATTGTGTAATCTTCCTCTGGGTTTTTGTTTCCCAGGTGCATTATTTTGCACTTTTGCATTGAATCCAAGCTGCCATACTTCTGACCATTCCTCCAAACTTGCCAAGTCCCTTCTCATCCTTTCCACACCTCCTTGTGTATCAACCCTGTTGCAGATCTTTGTGTCATCTGCAAAGAGACATACTTTTCCTTCCAGTCCCTCTGCAATGTCACTTATAAAGATATTAAAAAGGACTGGACCCAGTGCCAAACCCTGTGGTACCCCACAAGTAACCCCTCTTTCTTTAGAGTGGACTCCATTTACAGTTACCTTCTGTGCCCTGTTGTACAGTCAATGTTTTACCCAGGCTACTACCCTGGGACCCACTCCCAGGCTGATTAATTTGACTATTAATCTTTTGTGTGGGACTGTGTCAAATGCCTTGCTAAAGTCTAGGTAGGCCATGTCCACAACCCCTCCCTGGTCTACTAGTTTGGTCACTCAGTCAAAGAAATCAATTAGATTCATCTGACGTGAACCCATGTTGCCTTGGGTCCTGTGCCTCACTGGCCTCTAGGTACTCAACAATTCTTTCCTTCAGAAGTGATTCCATCACTATCCCTACCACAGAGGTCAAACTAACAGGTCTGTAGTTTCCTGCCTCTGTCTTGCTCCCACTTTTGTGAAGGGGAATCACATCCACCTTCCTCCAGTCTTCAGGCACCACACCATCCTCCCTTGATTTGTTAAAAAGGGTAGTTAGTGGTGTCACTAGTTCTCTCCTTAATTATTTTAGAATTTTGGGATGAATTCCATCAGGCCCCATTGCTTTGTCCACCATCAGTTTTAGGAGTTCTTTCAGAACCCTTTCTTCTGTGAAAGGACTGGGATCGACCCCCCCCCATCATCCAGAGTGCTTCTGTTACTAGGATTAGCCACCTCCCCCTCCTTCTCTTTTGTGAATACTGAGCAGAAGTATTCGTCCAGCATCCCTTCTTTTTCACTGTCCCTCTCTGCCCACCCACCGTCCATTCTATTCAGCCTTACTTTCCCTTCCTCTGTCTTTCTATGCTCCCTGAAATACCTATAAAAGGTTTTATCCCCCTTCTTAACCGAGTTGGCTATCTTTTCCTCGGTTTTGGTCTTTGCTATTCTGACTACCCTCCCTACTTCCTTCTGCCTTAACTGGTACAGTTCTCTGTCCTGCTTCTTCTGTGTTTCCTTGTACTTCCTAAATCTATTGTTTTCTCCCTAACCTTCACCGCCACCTCTTTTGAGAACCATAGTGGCTTTTCTTTCATTTTGATTTGTTTATTTGCTTCACTCAAATATGCCTGATTTCTTCAGTTTCTGGTTTCTGGTCTGGTGCTGATGAGTTAAGATGAGTTTACGGTGCAGAGGGAATTATGGTGTTGGACCACCAGTGGTTAAGTAAGGGGTGGGGAGGTGAGATGGTCGATACCGAGTAGGGGGAGGGTAACAACGGCTGTGGATGGCAGTGTCAGCAGACATTGATGAACCATTTTCTTTGTGACATTGTAAAAAATAAAGGTAAAAAAAGACTGAGGTATAGTTTTCTTTATTACAGGTACTGATACGGGATTGGGCACACCAGTGTTGGTATGACATTCATGGGGCAGGGGAAGCAACGAGGAGGTGGGAGGGACACTTGGCAGAGGGTGGGATTGTTCAAAAGGAGTACAGGAAGTGACACAAAGGTGGAAGAGATACTTGGCAGAGTGTAGAATTGTTCAAAATAGGCACAGGAAAGTCACAGGGATTTATCTGTGTTAAAAGTCCATTCGGGCTGGTGCCAGGCAGAAGAAGATCAGTCCCACAGTGGAGCTACATGCGCTTATCTTCTAACTTGTTGTGAATGAATTCAGTTGTCCTCGTGTTCCTATAGTAACACCTGATTGACTATTTAAGTTGTACTAGAGGAGGATGTTAGATTTCATTCACAAGTCAGAAGACTAACATAAGCAGCTCCACCGTGGGACAGAGTTCCTGCTGTCTGGCACCCATTTGAATAGACCTTGGGCAATTATTTGGGTCCTTGGGGGGGAGGAGAGAAGTGGGAGCCAGTGGATGTGGTGGGCTGGGGGAGATCTAATAAAATCCTGATGCTGTCTTGTGTTTGATGTCATTCAGCTGCTTGCTGGGTGGTGTCATGCTGATGAAAACAGGCAGCCACTCTCTGATTTGAGCAGCTGACTCATTTCAACTATAAAAAGTTTCCGCCACATAAGTACTGACCAGTGTCATGCTCTGCCTGGGTGATCATGGGCCTGTCACTGTCATGCCCACTGCAGTCTGAACTGCATTGGACCCAACAGTGACACACCTCTGAAATGTGGTTCTTTGTAATAACATGTCTGCTGTGCATGCAGGCACACACAAACATAAATATCTTAATAGTCGCATGTAAAAGGATGCACCATGCAGAGGCCTCACTGACAGCTTGTATGGTGGCCAGCTATGAGAGAAGGGTTGTGCCAGTTTCTGTACATAGCTGTGAATGCTGGACATTGAGGTGAGGGGGGTACAGGGAGGTGGGATGTGAGTTGTCAAGTCAGGTGAGTGTGTGTGTGTGTCTGTTTGGGGGTAGGGGAACCACTTGACACCAGGGAGTTATATAATATTAATATATTGGGGGTTGGGGAATGCACTGGACAACAGCAAGTTGTATAACACTAATGTACTGGGGGATCAGGGGTTGGGGGAATCAGTGGACACCAGGGAGTTGTATAATACCAATGTACTGGGAGGGCATCAAGCCACCTGCCTTCAGAGGGTGGGAATGTGGGCTTAGAGCCCTGTTAAGAGGTGTTTTTTGATGGAGGTAAACAGCATCACTTGGGGGGCTGTTTACCACTGTGACAAACCTTTGACAATACTGCAGCACCAGTATACATGAGGAGACCCCCCCCCATTCGCATAGGCACAGTGGTATTTTAGCCACTTGATATTGCCAGGTTTGGGGGCACTCTGGGATCTCTGAATATGACCATGTGTGGAGCATTGGCGCAAACCCAGGCTAGTGCTAGTGCCATCCACGTTCACACTGGCTCTAATATTCGAATATCAGGGTCTCAGACTTTTGTTTTCAGGAGCTCCTAATTTGGGAGACATGGTTGTAGAAATCTGTTTTGTGGAACAGCACAAAACAATATGACTCTAAAACAAACTTGAAAGGCTTTGTTCAGTGTAAGAGGTGCATGGTTTGTAAATATACACTGACTGGTAAATTAGTTTCTATACCTGGAAAAGAAAGGGAAATTGAACTACGACAGTTTGTGATCCTGTGGTTTATGCCACCAGGTGTTCCTGCCCTATGATATATGTGGGCAGGACTACCAAGCAGCTGAAAACAAGAATACAGGAACATCTAAGGGCCATTATTCATGACCTGAAGCATACTTTTAGGAAGTGTACAGTATGAAACCTGAATCTTTTAAATGTGTGTCCTTGGAGTACTGTATGTCCCCTGTAAATCAAGTGGAGGAAATAGATTAAATATTTTATTGAAAAAGGGGACCAGGTGGCCTTAGAAACTGGCTTCTCTTACTCCAGGAAGCTTGAATCAGATTATGGATGTTACACAGATTTTACACTGTTTTATCTTGAATTTATAAAACTCTATTTACTACTGCTGTTTTTGGATCTGGAAATATTTTTTCCTTTAGGCTTGCTAAAGATTTGTTCTATATACTCTTACAAGAACAAGGAGGAAAAATTGGTAGTTGTTTGGGGTGCTTAAAATGGCATACCAGGGAAGTATATGGGGGTAAATGTGAACTCATTATAAAAGCTACTAAAATATTTTGAATAAAAGTATGAATATCTAGCAGATGCCAATTGCCATCAGTGTTACTACAGGAAGCTTAACTTCTGGCAGTCCACCCCTCTGAAGACACATTGCAATACTAATGCCTAGGAGTGGGTCGTTTACCCCAGGTCTGTGCAGCATGTTTTTTGGTGAACAGGTGAATTATCTGCACTTCAGCACTTTTTCAGATATAGGGCCATGGGTGTTGTTTTGCTATTTGTTTGTATTAGAAGATGTGTAGGCTGGCCCGGTGGCGCAGAGGGTTGAAGCGCTGGATGCCACACCTCGAACCACGCCGGTGACCCAGGTTCGGGAATGGACTTGGGGCGCCGATGGCTGACGGGGGAAGGAGACGATTGAGTGTCTGGAGGACTGCTCTTCTCCTGGGTGGGTTGGTGGGGGAGCCTGTTTGTAGTAGCCCCCAGTGGAGACTGGGAGTACTACAAGTGGCCAGGAGAGACAACAAGAGAAAACGGAAACAACTCGGCAGCTGCCAGATGACGGCTTCCACGCTCTACACTGCCAGAACCTCTGGAGCCTACTCCTCCACAGCAGCAGCACCCTGGATCAGTAAAAGTAGAGGCGCTTGTTTTCTCTGCCCCATCTTCCTCGGAGGAGGGGGACCCCGCCTGGTGAAGGGATACCTGGGACACCTGGGGAGTTGCAGATCTGTGGTAAGGAAAGAGCTCAGGAAGAGGATAGCTGGGGTGATAGCAGCACTAGGAAGCCCAAAGGAGAGGGAGACGCTGGAGTGTCGGAGGAGGTAAAAAAAAACAAAAAGAAAATGTGTAAAATCTGAATTATTCACAAAATAAGTTTAGGTCTTTTGCACGTGTGCATTTCTGTTTTTAACAAATTTTGTATTTTGCAAAAACATTGCTCTGTTTTATGACTCACTGTCCATTTTCATGAGACAAGTCTCATTTTTGTGAGTCTTAGCTGTCACAAAAGTGGAGGAAACCCATTTTGAGCCAGGTTAATTTGTGCTCATTGTTTTCTCAAAAATGACTGTCAGCTCAAATGCATAGCTTGTGTTCTCAGGAGATTATGGTGTAAGGGTATTGCTTCTTCTTTTTTTTTAACAACTTTTTTAAATATTAATCCAAATAAAATGTGCAATTTTCAAGACCTTAATCCTGTTTGTGTGAGGCAACATGGTTTTTTTCATTACACTATATGGTCACAAAAGCAGAGAACACAATTTTTCAAATAGTACACATGTGTTCAGTAGTCTTTGTGAAACATATGGTTATGAGTCTCCTTTGTGAATGTCCCACAAGGATACAAAGAAAACTAGAGGATCCACACACACGATGACTGATGGTGCTTCCAGTCAGTCACAACTGCAATGCAAACCAAAAAGAGCAGAAAACCAAAAAACAAGACGCACACACCAATATCAAGGTCCAAGACTATAAATTTATTTTACCTCATGAATGAGTGAACATGCAAACAGGTAACTGAAAATTGCATGCCTCTGCATCTCTGCAAAGCTTCATTGGGAAGTTGTGCCTTTTGCAGTCCCTTGGTCTTCCTGTGTTTTATTTAAAGTTATACACACCTTTATAGTACTAACATGCCAAGGTATATTGCACAAGTGCCACTGATTAACAAACAGAAAGAAATCCCCCCAAACCCCAGCCTATATAAATTTATGATAACTGGTGAGAATTTTTTTTCCATGGATTCAACCAGTTATTATTTCCTGTAATAAATGTCTGGTTATTATGAGAGGCACGCGTTGCCTCAGACACTGTGGGCCCAATTCACAAAGTGTCCTGAATGACGCAAGGAGCTTGCATCAAAAAGAAAGATGCAAGGAGCAGTTTGCGTCAGGAATTGCCCTAAGAGCAATTCTCAGATGCATTCTGTGGCAACCACAGGTTGTGTGCAGTGCAGTAACTGCTCATTGCTGTGTGGTACCTCTGACCTCAGCTACATGATAAATGGAGGTGGGGTTAAGTCAGATTTGAGGTAGCAAGTTGATTTTTGGTTTCTCAGAAGAGGCCAGAAGGGGAAGGATCCAGATTCATTTCAGTGCAGTGCAGTAACTGTTCATTGCTATGTTTGTTTTAAACCTAGATTTGTGGGCTTTTAGTGGTACTGTTATTTCTTTGCTGTCTTTGCTTAGATTTGTTTTTCTGCTGTTGAAAGTGTAAAACCTAGTCTGGTGTGCTTGTAGTGGTACTGTTCTCCTTTGCTATCTTTACTTGCTGCAAATTTTCGCCCCCACCCCCCCACTCTTAATTATATGCCCTGTTAAATCTGACTGACTGGAGCCAAGCACAGGAAATAGCAGGAGTTGAGGAGCAGGATGGGCATAAGGGGGAGGAAGTCCGCCTCGGTACAAGTGTTTTGACTCTTACTTTTTTTTTTAAAGAAGGAAAAACAAAAAAAAAATCTGAGGATCAGTAGCAGGATTTTCAGTACAGTAAATTCATAAAGAGGGAACTACAAGGAGAGCTTCAGTAACAGACAAGTACTGGAATAGCAGTATAAGTGCAGCATAATGTGGGGAGTGGTGCAATGCAGTGGATGCAGGTCAGTCGTATTCAGGCAGACCTTCTGGGTGCTGAGGTGCTGCCCTATCTGTAGGCATCCCTCTGGACTGGAGGATAAGATAGCCAGACTCAGAGTGGAGTAAACTGGGTCAGGAGTATCTTCACCCCTGTCCAACGACAACCCAGTCCAATGCCGCTGCCTCAAAGGATGCCAAGAATGAGGAGCACTTGGATGACTGTGGGCTCAGGGAGGGTTAGGAGAGTCAGGCAGAGGCAGATACCAAATCCTATTCCACTCCAAAACTCATATGCCACACTGGCAAATGGGGACAACCAAACAGAGGTACCTAGAGAAGTGGAAGGGAAGGGAAGGATGTGGAGGTCAACCAAGGAGGTGACCATCGTGAGAAGAGCAGTGGACCCCAGAGGAGGACGAGGAAGTGAATCCTGGAGGGGGATTCTATCATAAGAGGGATCCAGCTAGGAACACAGGAGGAGAAGGAGGACAGGAAGGTGATGTGCCTACCAGGTGCCATGGCATGGAGGGATGGGAAGAAGATCCTGGGGATCACCGAAAAGGCAAGACGGGAGGGTGAGCTGGATGTCATTATCCACCTAAGTACTAATGACCTGGCAAATGGGGAGCCTAAGGAAGTTCAAGAGGAGTTTAGAAAATTGGGGAGAGGTCTCAAGCAAGTAGCCACTTCTATCACCTTCTTGAAAATACTACCTATGAGAGGCATGGGAAAGCGTAGGGGTGCATGCACCAGGAACTTTAACTCATGGTTGAAAAACTGGTGCTGTGAGGAAGGGTTTGGATTCACTGGTGACTTGGGACCCACCAGGAGGGATGGGGACTTGTTCAAGCCTGATGGCCTGCATCCATCCTGGAGGGAATCCAAGCACTCAATGATAAGTTTAAATGCTACATGGACAAGCATTTAAACTTGCCAAGGGGGGTGGCAGGCCAGCGTGGAAGTCACCTGACTGCCCACCCCCCACAACTAGTAGTGGAACCAGTGAACAGAAGGAGAGGATATCTCTACAAAGCTGTGTGCAAAAGATTGAGATAAGCACCCAAGGGGTGGATAGGAAGAGAGGGGGTAAAATTCAACAGACGGGCAGACAGCAGGGAGAACCAGGCATAAAGGACAGCCAGGGAGAGGGCTGGATTAGAACAGCTAAACAGTCCAGGGAGTTCACATCATGGAAAGCCAGGTGTGCCAATGCCAGGAGCCTTAGCAACAAGATGAAGGATCTAGAGGCTGCCATGATGCAGTCGGACTTTGAAATGGTGGCCATCACAGAGACCTGGTGTAATGATAACTATGACTGGGAGATGGCCATACCCAGCTACAACATATTCAGAAGAGACAGGGCAGGCAGGAAGGGAGGAGGAGGAATGGCAATTTATGTGAAAGATGACATAGAGACCACAGAGATCCAGGAGGAACAAAATGGGGGAGAGATACTGTGGGAGAAGCTGGAAAGGAAAATGTGGTCAGCCATCCACACAGGGGTGGTCTACAGACCACCAGCCCAGGAGGAAGAAACAGATAAGGAGTTAATGCTAGCCATCCAAAGGATGGCAGACAAGGGTGAGGTGGTGCTTGTTAGAGACTTCAATATTTCAGAGGTTGACTGAAGCTTCCCAGCAGCAGCATCATCCAGGAGCAGATTTTTCCTGGAATCCCTTCAAGGTGCCTTCCTTAAGCAACTGGTCATGGAACCAACTCAGCGGAAGGCAATACTGGACCTCATGCTAACAAATGGGGACAGTGTGATGGGGGTAACAGTGGGGAGCACATGGGGAACAGTGACCACCAGTCACTGTGGTTTGAAATCACAGAAGGAGCAGAACCATACTGCACAAAAACACGTATCCTGGATTTTAGGGGGGCAGAGTTTGGGAAAATGGAGAGATGCTTGAAAGAGGCATTAATGGGAAAGGGGAGGGAATCAGGGGTTGAGGAACAATGGGCAATATTTAAAACAGGGATTACAAGAGCAACAGAATTATGCATTAAGCAGGTTAGCAAGGGGAAAAGGAAGAGGAGGCGATTATGGTTTTCCAAGGAGGTAGCGGAGAAAGCGAAAGCCAAAAATATTGCATTCTGGCAATACAAAAAGACACAGGCAGAAGGGGATAGGGAGCAGTACCAGGAGAAGCAAAGGGAGGCAGGGAGGTCACTAAGGAAAGCCAAAACTCAGACAGAAGAGCACATCACAAAATCAGTGGGTAGAGGGGAGAAAACCTTTTACAGGTACATAAGTGAAAAAGAAGGGCAAAGGGAGGGATAGTGAGACTGAAGGGGAGGATGAGGACCGCATGGAGGATGACAACAGTAAAGCTGACATACTGAAAAGATAGTTCTGCTCAGTCTTTATTGAGGAAGAGGAGGGTAATGGGCCTAAAGGGAGTACAAGCAGTGGGAACGATGCAGAAATGGACACAAGTTCCTTTACATGGGAAAGGGTCCTAAAGGAACTGGAAGGAATAAGAGTTGATAAAGCAATGGGGCCAGATGGGGTGCACCCCAGGGTCCTAAAGAAACTAAGAGAGGCAGTGACTGAACCTCTGGCAATCCTGTTTAACCAATCACTGGAAAAGGGATAGGCACCCAAAGACTGGAGGACAGCAGATATGGTCCCCTTATGCAAAATTGGGAACAAAGAGGAAGCGAGGAACTACAGACCAGTCAGCCTGATCTTGGTAGTGGGGAAGATCATGGAAGCACTACTGAAGGAGAGATTGGTGGAACATCTGGTTGCCAATGGACTACAGGGCCCAAGACAGCATGGTTTCACCGGAGTGAGGTCATGCTAGACCAACCTCATTGAATTCTTCGACTAGATGACAAGGGAGGTGGATCAGGGGAGGGCAGTGGACATGGCCTATCTGGACTTCAGCAAGGCCTTTGGCACTGTGCCACATAGAAGGCTATTAAACAAACTGGGGAGTATGGGAGTGGGCAGGACAGTAGTGCGGTGGGTAGGTAATTGTCTAGGCAGCAGGACACAGAGGGTGGTGGCAAATGGCTGTCACTCCACAGAGGGAACAGTGACCAGTAAGGCACCACAGGGATCAGTGCTGGGACCAGTCATGTTCAACGTCTTCATCAGCGATATTACGCAGGACCTAGAAGGCAGAATTTCCCTGTTCGCAGATGACACAAAGCTCTGTAACAGAGTGGACATGCCAGACGATGTAGACAGAATGAGGAGGGACCTGCAGAAGCTTGAAGAATGGTCAAGGGTTTGGCAGTTGAAATTGAATGCAAAGAAGTGCAAGATAATGCATATGGGGCACAAAAACCCTGGAAAAACATATCAGTTGGGGGGGTGAGGATATAGCATGCACCAAGCAGGAAAGGGACCTTGGGAGTATCATCTCTGGTGACCTTAAAGTAGGGAAATAGTGTGACAAGGCAGCAGATAAAGCAAATAGGATGCTGGGATGCATAGGCAGAGACATCACCAGCAGAAAAAGGGAGGTCATAATTCCACTATACAAGACGTTAGTGAGGCCCCACCTGGAGTAGTGCACAGTTCTGGAGACCTTACCTACGTAAGGACATAGACAGGGTAGAGAAGGTTCAGAGGAGGGCAACAAAGATGACACAGGGATTGCATCACAAGTCCTATGAGGACAGGCTGAAGGACTTGAATATGTACTCCCTAGAGGAGAGAAGGAAGAGATGGGATGTGATAGATACATACAAGTACCTTACAGGGAGGAACAGGGTGCAGGAATATACTATTTTCCAGTGAAAAAGATGTTCCAGGACTAGAGGGCATGGGATGAAGTTTGAGGGAGGGCAATTCAGAGGAAATGTGAGGAAGAATTTCTTCATAGAAAGGGTGGTGGACAAGTGGAACACCCTGCCAGAGGAAGTGGTGGGGGCTGAAACAGTCACATGATTTAAAAATGGATGGGATAGACATAAGGGAATTCTAGAGGTCAGAGGTAAGAGGCAACAGACTTCTAGAAAAACATAAAATGAACTTACAAGCTTAAATGGGCAGACTGGGTGGGCCATAGGCCCTTATTTGCTGACAGTGTCTATGTATCTGTGTATCTATGTGCACCAAGGGGGTCCTGCACTGTCTTTGTGGCACAAAAAGGGGTGCATCATGGCGCAGGAAGCTTTGCACCAGGGCAATGCCACACCATCCCCTTTTCTGCCTTTCACTAATATGTACGGTGCCAACAGAAAGAAAAAATTACTTACCTTAGTAATGTTGTTTCTTCTAATGGAGTCTTGCTATATTATGACAATTGCAGTATGACCGCAGGTTAGAACTGCTCCGGAGGTGAAATAGTTAAGGCATGGAACTTAGAGCGCGAGTTCGGTTGAAAACTCTGTCTGTTGTGCTTCAAACGCAAACTGTCAGATCTTTATGAGCTAAAACTCACTAAGGTTCTGTGTGGAAGCTGTAAACCTACACTAGCCAACTGGCTACTAACATAAACACTCATTTTTGGCCTAAAACAAATACTCAAGTCAGGAGACCCCAAAATGCAAAAACACAACACCAATTCACCCAAAAAGGTAGGTGAAAAACAACAAGGTGGGCATCAAAAAAGTGCCAACCCTGTACTGCCCACCCACATCCCCAAAACAGGTTCTGAGAGGGGCAGGCAGGAGGGAAGGAGAGAGGTCATAATATAGCAAGACTCCATTAGAAGAAACAACATTACTAAGGTGAGTAATTTTTTCTTCAAACAACATGAAGTCTTGCTATATTATGACAATTGCAGACTACACAGCAGTACACCCATGGAGGAGGGACAGAACCTACCTAGGAAATAGGCTCTGAAGCACGGCTGTGCCAAACCGAGCATCACTCCTAGCCTAGATGTCCAGGGAGTAATGCTTGGTAAAAGTGTGAACTGTTTTCCAGGTAGCTGCTTGACATATTTCTAGAATAGGAAGCAGCTGTACCTCTGGTAGAGTGAGCCCTCAGGCCTGAGGGGGGAACTTTACCCAACTTCTCATAGCAGAATTGGATACAAGAGACAATCCACCTGGCAATGGATCTTTTAGTGGCTGGCTTCCCTTTACCAACTTTGCCATAGGTGAGGAACAGTTGAAGGGAGTCAGACCTATGACCCTTGGTATGCTCTATGTAGTAACTAAAGGCTCTCTTCGCATCTAGACTGTGCAGCATCCTCTCCCCCAGAGGAGGAGTGGTCAGTGAAGTACACTGGAAGTGAAATAGATTGATTAAGGTGGAAATCTGAAACCACCTTAGGCAGGAACTTTCTGTTAGTCCGAAGGACCACCTTATCTCTGTGAAAAGAGATAAACTCCTGCTCCACTGACAACGCTTTGTAATTCACTTATGCATCTGGAAGAGGTGATGGCTGCCAAAACACAGTTTTCCAAGTCAAGAACTTGAGCTCAGCTGAAGACAAGGGCTCAAAGGGGTTGCATAAGCTGAGCAATGCAAACATTAAGATCCCAGGCAGGGGCAGGATCCCTGAATGGAGGGTTGTGTGAAACAACCCTTAAAAACCTGGAAAATACAGGATGAGCTGAAAGGGAAGAGGATTTACCTGCTGAAATAAAAGCAGACACAGCTGCCAAGTGCACCTTCAGGGTAGCTGGTCTCAGCCCCAAAGAATTCAGGTGGACCATATAATCCAGGACTGTGGGAAGATCAGCAGAGACTGGGGAAATATGCTTTTCCGAGCACCATATGGAAAACCTTTTCCATTTGGAATTGTAAGTAGCCCTGGTGGAAGGCTTCCTTGTGGCCTTCAATATATCCATTACACCTTGGGAAAGGTGTAAATCAGCAAACTCTAACTCTTCAAGAACCAAGCCTTGAGATTGAGAAATTTGAGATTCGGGTACCAGACCCTTCCCTGGGCACAGGTTAACAGATTGTGATTCTTGGGAAGGGACAGGGGAGGATGGACTGCTAAGGACAGCAGGAGTGGATACCAGGGCTGTCTGGCCCAATCCGGAGCTATCAGAATGACTTTGCATGATTGGGATCTGATTTTGACTAGCACTTTGAACAGGAGAGGAAAGGGAGGGAAGGCATAGAGAAACTTCCCCTCCCAACTGAGGGCTAAGGCATCCAGTGGGAGTGAGCCCAACACTGAGGGTCTGCAGCAAAAAGAGAAGTTGGTGATTGTCTGGGGCTGCAAAAGATCTATCTGGGGTGCCCCATCCGCAAATACTACTCCTAAGACTAGGGATCCAGTGACCATTCGTGATGGCCCTGGAAATCCTGCTGACAGCATCTGCCAGGACATTGTCCTTGCCTGGGAGGTGAAATGCCGTAAGGGAGGTGTTCAGGGAGTAAGCCAGAGACCACAGCTTCATCGCTTCGGTGCACAAGGCCGTAGACCAAGTGCCCCCTTGCTTGTTGATGTACCACATTGTAGTGGTGTTGTCTGTTCTGTCCTGAATACTCTTGTTCTGAACAGATTTGGAAAAAGCTTGAAGTGCTAGAAAACTGCTCTGAGCTCCAACAGGTTGATGTGGAGCAGAGATTCCTGGGAGACCACAGACCCTGGGTGGTGAGGTCGCCATGTGAGCTCCCAGCCCAAGAGGGACGATCTGTAGTAAGGATTAGAGAATGAGACTGAGTGACAAAAGGAACCCCTTGTCTCAGGTTGCTCTGATTCTGCCACCACTGTAGGGCTTGGATCAGGGTTCGAGTTACTAGGATCAGCTTGGTAAGAGGATCCTTTCTTTGAGACCAAAAAGCTCTCAAATGGAACTGGATGTCCCTCATCTGAAATCTTCCTTGCACAACTGCTGTGGAAGCAGCCATGTGTCCTAGGAGCTGCAGAAAATGCCTTGCTGGCCGGGAGACCTGCAGGGTAAATGAGGAGGCCAGGGAGACTAGGGTCTTTGCCCTGTCCAGGGGGAGGAAGGCCCTGGCTTTCTGTGTGTTCATTTCTGTGCCTCAAGGTAAGAAGCTGGACCGGCTTTAGAACTGACTTTGAGAGATTCAGAAGGAAACCTAGAGAGGTAAGCAGTTGCTGCTATCTGAAGGTGTAAATTGACCTGGTCTGGGACTGGCCTACTAAGAGACAATCGTCCAGGTAAGGAAAGATGGCAATCTTTGCCTTCTTAGGTAGGCAACTGCTACAGCCAGGCATTTGGTGAATACCCTTGGGGCAGAAGTGAGGCCAAGGGCATTGCTCTGAACTGGTAGTGGCCTGAGGGCAGCTCGAACCTGAGGTACTTTCGATGGGAGCTTCTGATGGGAATATGGAAGTAGGCATCCTTGAGGTCCAGGGACGCTAGCCAGTCCCCTGGCCTTAGAGAGGGTAGTATAATTCCCAGAGTCACCATTTTGAACTTTGGCTTTAAAAGGTGCTTGTTTAAATATCTGAGATCCAGGATGGGCCGCCATTCTCCTGTCTTTTTTGGGGTAAGGAAGTACCTGGAGTACAAACCTTTGCCCTGGTGTAGGGGAGAAACCCTTTCCACAGCTCTGAGAGCCAGGAGGGTAGAGACCTCTGCCTCTAGGGCGAGTGCCTCTGATGGAGTTGCAGGTGGAAAAGATCTGGTTCTCAGCTTTGGAAATTTTTTGAAGCTGAGAACCAGTCCCTGGCTTACTACTTCCAGGACCCACTTGTCTGATGTTAAAGACTTCCAGTCCTGGACAAAGTAAGCCAGCCTGCCCCCTACAGGTAGAGGAGAATCGGCCCTGGCAATCCCATCAGGGTGCCTGCTTGGCAGGGGCTTTGGGCTGAGGGGTGGAAGCAGACCTGCTTGTACCCCGTCTGCCTCTCCCTCTAAAGAACCCCCTCTGAGCATAGGCGGAGGAGGAAGCTTGGGCTTGGTAAAAGGCCTATGAAAAGGCCTGCCCCTGCCTCTAGGAAGCTGCTTTTGAGGAGTGGCCTGCCTTCCTTGGCCTGTGCACTCCTATAGGTGGTCCTATATTCATCCATTTTCTTCATGTAATTCTCTGTTTGCTCCCAAATGAGAATTTCCCACAACAGGAAAATCCATGGCCTTAGACTGGGTATCCTGAGACAGGGTAGTACATCTGAGCCAAGCCATCCTGCAAGTGCCACAGATGTAGCCATGACTCTTGATGAAACATCTTTAGAGTCCACTGCAGCATGAAATTGCACCTTGGATGCCTCAATACCATCCATAGCCACCTGTTCCAGCTCCCCTGGCAAGCTGGTCAGGACTTGTTTCGCTAGGGCCAGCACAGTATCCCATCTGGATTTCTGGTACCTAGCAGCATAAGCCATATAATTTGCTTGTCTGAGTCCCAAAGATGCTGCCATGTACTGTTTCTTTGCCATAGCATCAATCTTCCTGGAGTCCTTCTCAGGGGGTGTGAAGCTAGGGGAATATTAGCCTTGTCACAGGCTGCAGCCTGCACTACCCCCACATGGCTGCATTGTTGAGTGAGGAAATCAGTGTTGGAGCCTAATAAGGTATACCTCTTGTCCATCCTTTTATCCACAGGAGGTATAGTGTGAGGAGTTTTTAAAACTTTTACTGTCTGTTTCCGAAAAGATTTATGCAAAGGAATAGACAGTCTCCTAGACTCTGGAATATCCAAAATGAGAAGGGGACTCAGAAAGCTTTGGAGGAGAAACCCCTGGGGTCTATCTGGAGAGATGTCCGGATCAATGGGCACATCCAGATCTTCAAAACCATATTCACGCTCCTCATATTCCTCTTCCTCCTCCCCCGGTTCATAAAAATCCTCAAAATCATAATCTTGAACCGGTGGAACCGGCCGAACCGAACGCTTACCTGAAGGTGTCGGTTCGGTCGGAACCGGGAGAGAGACTGGACAATTTGAATTGCTTTAGCTATTTCTCAGCAGTTGGGGAGAGAACTTTTGGCTCTACAGTAGCTGACTTTCTAGTCCTTTGCTGGAACCGCCTCAGAACTGCTCTCGTAGCTCCGAGGAAGTAACGCCCTGGTCAGAGGGAACCGTCTGCTGACACCGAACCGGCTGGCCATCCGGTCAGCGGAGTTTTTGGCCTCCCTTTCCTGAGCCTACCAACTTTCTTATCTATGGTGGCAGCAGGAAATTGTGACAAATCTGGCAGTCTGAATTGAAGTGGTCAAACCCCAGACAATAGACATATGTGGTGTGTGGGTCAGCCTTAGCAAAAGCTTCCCCACAAACACTACAGTGTTGAAACCCAGTGGGTCTGGTTTTCTTTTGGGTTTCTCAGACATAATGCCAGCCTAACCAACTTGCCCGCTTATGGCAATCCACCAAGCAAGACACCCTTATCGGTTCCTAACTGTGACGGGTCGTGAAAACCGAATGAAACTGCTTTTTTTAGAACCGATAAGAACCGGAACCGACTCAAAAAAAGGACTAGTAGATTTTAATACAGCCTGATCGGTTCAAACCGAACCGATAAAGAACTACAAGTTCCACACAGAAAAAATAAATGTAAAACCTATCTATTACTTACATTACCACAGACAGAGCTTGAACCGACCGGTTGCGGTTTAATTTCGGCTAAAAACTGAAAATAATATTTTTAAACTGACAAAATGAACCGAGCAGAAGGAGAAATCTCCGGAGCGACTGTTCAGTGAGGCAGAGTAAAGAATCTGACAGTTTGTGTTTGAAGCACAACAGACAGAGTTTTCAACCGAGCTCACGCTCTAAGTTCCATGCCTGCATGGAAAGTTAACCATTTCACCTCCAGAGCAGTTCTAACCTGCGGTCATACTGCAATTGTCATAATATAGCAAGACTTCATGTTGTTTGAACAAACACCCACTAGACCAGCCAGGGCTGATCTAAGGGTCTGTGTGCCGTCTGTAGTGCCTTCCCTGGGTGGGGAGGGCACATGCTTGTGAGCCCAATACCTAAGAAATGTGTGTTTGCACAGAACGTATCGGGCCTGATTCCAAAATGGGTTACACATGTTGCAAGGTGACTTACGCCAAACCCAATGGCACAAGTCACACTTTGTGACATGCGTTATGCTATTAGCTATTCCAAGATGCATCCTGCACCATGGCGTGGGCAGCCTGCATCCATGGGGAATTCTGCCGACTGTAGCCCCTATGGCATGGCAGAAAGGGGGGTTATGGCAGCACATACACCCTATTTTGAAAGGGCGGCTTCTGTAACCCACTTCCGCTATTCCAGGACACACTGCACCACTGCGGGGTTAGACCAGCAATTAGCTGGTCTAAGTGGCATCCATTCTGGCAAAATGATGGTTGCCCCCCCACAGCACCACAAGACACACACAGCCAAGCTCCACGGACCCCCCCATCACAGTGTTGCCTCCCCTGCAAGTCTGATTGCCACTTGGGCCTGTGATTTGGTGTGCCCCCTTGCACCTTTACCACACTGCCTACCCCCCCCATGGTCCCCAGGGGATTGCAGGCTTGTTTTGAGGTGGGGGGCTTGGGAGAGCTGTTCCTTGTGGTCTGCAGGTTGTGGCACCCAGATCCATTGCACCATTCCCGTGGTGTAACTCTGCGGCTGCCGCAAGTCACAGGATGTAAGTGCCAGGGACCCTGCCTGTCTTGGAATAGGGCACAGAGTCCCTGGCACAGTGGCGCATGTCATAACTCGCATACGTCCGCGAGTTGCAACATGCATCTTGGAATCAGGCCAGTCATGTGTATAGTATTAGTAGATGTACTCTACTGTAAGTATATATACAGTACTTATGTGCCGAGTATATGATACTATTAAAATACTTTACGTATGTGTTTTGTGCAGAGTATCTGTATCCTGTGGCACCATGGAGAACACGTGTAGGTTACAATTTCTATATAACATATTATTATATGACATAGTTTATACTACCATACATATTTATGGTCAAAATTAGTGTGTCATGGGTGCTATGGACAATGTGAGAACTGGCGGTACACATGCACTTCTTGGGTTGCATCCTGTAGTGTTATTGTGCCACCAACTATACATGCCACAGTCAACATGTGACAGCTCCTTGAGTATGTCTACCCATCCAAGAGTTCTGCCTGACCACTCCCACAGCTTGCTACAAACCTTCCAGATGTGCCGTTTGTTTGGCGCATGTCAATAGTTGCCGCAAGCTGCAGGATTTTGCCGCTGGGACCATGCCCGATAGAGAATTGGGAACAGGGTCCCTGGTGCACTGAGCATTGATGCACACCACCCTTCACCACAGCTAGCATCAGTCTAAGGGCCCTTTGAGAATGAAGCCCTGTGAGTGCAAGCTCCAATCTCACAGCCAGACAGCTGCTGTCACTTTCAAATCTCACTGCAGCTGTGAGAACAGAGGCACCCACATTAGTAATAGGTTAAACAGAGAGATAACACACAGTATACTAACTAACTTCATTAATAAACGAACATTATCATCAGAACAGACTTACCAGTTGTCAAAATCTACAATTTTCTCATGAAGTAGCTGTCTTGTTACTGTGCACTGTAAAGCTATGAACTAGTGTTGTCATGAAAACAGAGATCTCGTGTTACCAGACTTGAGACAAGAAAACCAGAATACATTACACTTACAAAGAGTTTACTGATTTTCATTGTTTGGAACTGCTTTTTTGAACTTTTTATAGCAGAATATAAATGTTCTCAGTATTCTGCCACAAGCAGTGCAGATTCTGTAGTTAAAAATCGACTTTACAAAAAAATAGCTATTTTGGCAGCTCCTTGCAGTGTTGTTGACCCATTTTGCAGTCTGAAAATTCAGCATGATTCTCTATTTAAGAAAGTTGACAAAGGTTCCTATAAATGTATTTTCAATAAATTTCTTTCAAAATGCATACTCATGTTTTTTTATGATACCTTGTGTTTTCCATTATTTGAATTCTGTTTGAATCCTGCTTTTACACTGTGCCATGGTTAAGTTCATAGGAATCATTGGAATCATAGGAATTATACTGAGCCTGAAGACTTTCGTCCATTATGCTCACCATGAATATCAATTAACAATTATAAAATGTGTCCAGTTTATGTTTAAAGGACTGTGTGGTGCTACTAGCCACCACCACAGTGGGTAATCTGTTCCAGACATTTACCACCCTTTGATTAAACCAGTTCCTTGATCTCAAAAGCCTTGATTGTCTTGCCTTTCACTGTAATGAGTGGGATCTAATGTCATATACTTTATTAGTTGTTTCTAGGCCCAAGTTTTCCTATAGGTCATTGTTTGTCCATGCCTTGTGCACTAGACACATATCTCTCCTCTTTTTCTCCTGTACTCCAGGGAAAACAGATTTAATTCATCCAGCCTTTCTTGGTATGATTTACCCTTCATGCTTACTATTCCTCTAGTGGCCCTCTTTTGGATCCTCTCCAACATAGCTACGTCTCCCTTTTTATAGGGAGACCAAACATGGCCTCCGTACTCCAATATATGCTTCACCAAATGTATGTAAAGAGGTAAAATAACACCTCTGCTTCTTGCATCAATATGCCTAAAGATGCAATTTAAGATGTGATCCCCCTTCTGTGATATCTGCCTGCAATGTGATGTAAACTTCATGTCCTTTGAAACCATAATCCCCCAAATCTCTTTCCTCTAATGTAGTTCTTAATAGTTTATTATCTAACACATATTTCTGCTCTGGGTTATTTCTCTCTGGGTGCATAATAGCACATTTATCTGAGTTTAATGATAATCTAGCCTTATTTGTCCATACTGAAACATAATTTAGTGCTGTTTATAGTGTAGAATTTGTGATGCTGTGGTTAACTATAGCACCTAACCTGCAGTCATCTGTAAATTTACACAGCCAAACATCCTCTTTGTCATACTGTAATGTAGATATATACAAATTAAAAAGGCAAGGTCCCAACACTGAACCCTGGGGGACGCCACTCGTCACCTCTGTCCATGTAGAATAAGATCCCTTTATACTAACTCTTTGATTTCTGTTAGTTAGCCAACCTTGCACCCAGCATATTATAGGATATGGAATACCTATATTGCTTATGGCTGATAATAGACCTGCATGTGGTAGCTTGTCAAAGCTTTTGAAAAGTCCAGGAAGGCCACATCCACTGTCCTCCCATTGTCAAGCTCCTTACCGCTTTGTCATAAACTTCAACATGTTTGTCTGACAGGATCTACCTTTAACAAAACCATGTTGTGTGCTGTCCATTAAGTTATTTTGTTTTAAGGTATCTAATAAATTATTCTTTAGTATGCCCTCTAGTATTTTTGATAGAATAGAGGTCAGGCTCACTGGTCTATAGTTAGCTGGGTCAGATTGTGCTCCCTTTTAAATAAGGGAATTACAGTAGCCTTTTCAGTCGTCTACCTCCCTCTATCCAGAGAAGCCTGAAACATATATGTCAGGGGTGCTGCAATTTGGTTGCTTAGTTCTTTTATACTCTTGGGTGCAGACAGTCTGGTCCTGGTGATTTATTAGGATCAAGTTTCTTCAATCTAGCCTCTGCATCAATTGTGTTTATAATTATTCTTTGTTGGTATGTTGTGTCAGTTACCTGTAAACTCTAAATGCTATTTACTTTGTTATTAAATACAGATGAAAAATATACATTAAGTAAGTTAGAGATCTAATTTTCATCAGATATTAATTCCCCATTGTGACTTTTGTGAATTTCCTTTTTTGTTATTAATGTATGAGTAAAATAATTTATAGTTTTGGCTAACTGAAGAAGCTAATTTATGCTCATAATTTGTCTTTGCAGTTTCAATTTTATTTTTTAGAGTTTTTAGAATGTGTCTGTAATTAAGTCTATTTATTTCTGTGCCACTAACTCTCCATTTTTTGTATAACTTATGTTTCTTGTTTGTAAGTTTCTTTATTGCTGGAGTAAGTCGCTGGGGTTTGGCTCTTGTATTTTTATATTTTTGTTTACAGGATATATTATTGGTCATTTCCTTAATTATTTTGTTGCAAAATGTATCCCACACAATGTTCAAAGGTTTATCACTTAGATCTTGTTGCCAATTCCATCTAGCAATATTGGTTTTTATAAGATGAAAGTCAGCTTTACTGAAATCCATTTTTGTAGTTTGCCCTCACATTGTTATACAAGGGTTCTGTAATTTTAAATTCTATTTTTCATGGTCACTAGTACCCAAGGGAATAGATGTTACATAAGCCATGATGTTATCACCCATATTTGTTAACGCTAAATCAAGTGTGTTATGATCCCTATTGGGTTCCTTGACTATTTGTGACAGCATATTATTAAAGGATTCAAAAATGCATTATCTATTTTATATTCTCCTTTTGGTGTTTCCCAACTTATTCCTGGCAGATTGAAGTCGCCCAGGATTAGTATTTTATCAGTAGGGTTTAAAAAGTCTATTTCGTTTAAGAGTAAATTTTTATAGTTTCTGGTTGGAAGAAATTTGCTCACCAGGAATTATAAAAACTAATGCGTGGGTTGGAGTGCTGACTTAAACTTAATATACATCCTCTGTGGTGATGCTGGATAAATCCCTCGAGCTTCACTCTCGGGTTTAGGTAGCATTACATACTTCAGGTGTTTATTAAATTATTGTAAAACTGTATACAGTATGTCAGCCCATACACTATTTTCTGTATAATATACTGTATAGAACCAGGTGAAATAAACTTCAAGAAAAAAAAACCTAAAACAAAATGAAACTTCATAGAGTCATTTTTTTTAGATTACAAAAAAACAAACAAACAAGCAGAAATGTTGTTTATTTCAGACATAGATATGGAGCAGGTTACTGGATTGGAGTACTGTATGTTTGATCCTAAAATGTAAATGGCATGCATGTGGCTCTTTTGATGCACCCTATACTGTCTTCACAGAATCCAAGTAGTGAGGGATTTTGTCAGTAATATTGAGTAAATACTTATTATCCAATTTCTGAACATATTTTTTGGTTTGGACATAGTTAGCTGGTGATGTAATTTGACTGTCTGATGATTTTGCAGACTAAAACAAAACTTGATCCTGTGAAGTTTTCTTTTTAATTTTGTAGTTTATTTAAACTGGTTTTGTTTATTATTTGTATGTTGGTTGGGTTGTTGAGGATTTCATTTTGTGTCTTAATCAGTGGCACAGTGACACGTGCAGTATTCGGTATCTACCTCTGTTAGTAAATCAATATGAAATTGAGACACATACAGTATGTACAGAGACAAACTAAGAACAGAAGAAGCAGAACATAAGTGCAAACACACATAAAAAAAGCCGAAATGCCTTAACATACAGAAAGTGCAGCATAAACAGTACGCACTTCAGTACAAAAGCACAAAATATATATGCATGCTGGGGAAATACTTTGACTGAGACAGACCATCCCACTGTTTCACCTTGTCTGAGGGTTTTTTGTATTTTTTTTTATTATTTGGTAACTGGGTAAGGCCCACTAAGCACAAGGGCTGTTTACAGGGGTGACCAGGGATCACTGGGGAGGTTTACTAACTTGATTTGGGACACACAGTATGGAAATGGAAGTTGTGGGAATCAAATTCAAGTCTTCTGGATGTACCAAGCTCATTTACAGCTGGTTACTCTAACCTCTAGGTTATACTGGTAGCTCCAACCACTGGGGACTGATGATGGTTTCCCACATTAACCTTAAATGCGAAACACTTAACTCTCCCAATTAATCAAGGAGTCTGGATAGTACAAAAACAAACACAAACAAACAAAAAAACAAACACTGGGGCAGTATTCATCAGAACAACCACATGGGACTCATTCTCAATAAGCAAATACATAATGGTAAAGTGCATATAATCCAGTGAATTAACTAGTGCAAACATCACCAAGACTAAAATTGGATCACTGATTCAAATTGCATTTAGGTAACTTACACACTGCTTGACCAAAATGGTTTACAAATATATTCTTGTGCTATCTAGACAAATCAAAGCTAACTCTCTGACAAGCACTCACAATCAAAATGTGTAGAGTTAACTCCATCAAAGCCAAAGCCTTTCTGCACTAGCACTGCTGGAAAACACATCCAAATATAAATGTAACCTTAGATTTATTGTAAATGCTACATTCTCCACACTTGGCTGTGCACTTTACAGGTGTTATTACAAACTTGAAAAACACACTCACACAGAGCTGAATGATCCAAGAGAAAATTGGGCACTTAACAGCAGTTTACAAACACAGTGGATAGATTCTCTATACATATTATACACATTTCTAACAGTCTTTCGTTTCTGAACAGCAATCAAGTTCCTTATACAGTATTGGCAGAGGCAGCATGGGCTACAGGCCCCGGCCCCCTGCCAAAAATCATCCTCCAACTAAATTATAATATAATTATATATGCCCCCAGACCCCCCTAGCTTTGTGGGGATTCTGGCCCCCCTTGTTCACTGACTCTGTGCACTCCTCTGTATTGGGCAACATTATTATAAGAATGGCATAGTCTAAAATGCAATTGAGACCATTAAGTTGAAGTAAGTTGAAATCAAAAATCATCCATGCCTCAGCTTGTAAAAGGGGTATTAGTCTATCACCTCCCTTTGGTTTCTCTTTTAAGTGTAGATGAGATGTTAAACCGAGGTCCCGTCTGCCTGTGCTGCTGGTTGGTCAGGTGGATGTTAAAGATCCCATGGCACTTCTCAAAAAGAGTAGGGGGATTTCTCCTGTGTCCTGGCCAAATTTCCCTGCATCACAAAAATACAACAAACAACGTAGTTTAGTTCAGTTTCAGTTGGTTACCACCTGTATCTCCCACCTCCCCTGGGATAAGGCTGAAAATAGGTGGAATTTCCTAGCCCTCCTTTCCCATTCAACAAAACTAAATAAATAAAGTGTAAACCTGATTTGCACAGCACTGATGTGCCATAGCACAATGTTTATTTAGTGCACTGTTATTGACACTGTCTCTAATTGCACGAATGTGCTCCTGTATGTGAAACCTTAAGCTTTGTATGGTTCTACCAACATATAGCCGTGGTAGTTTTACTGCCTTATGTAAACTACATGAGAAGAAGAGTACAGCTAACAAAATATTTAATATGACCTGTTTACAGTTGTTAGGGATTTGGATCTTATTTCCACAAACCATCACTTTACAGATAATACAATTGTAACATTGGGAACAAATCCTTTGGTTTTGTATAGGTACCCTTCCATTCTAAGTGGTCTTGTAAAGCATCTGTTAACAAGAATGTCACTAATATTAGGCCCATGGCTAAAACTACAGGGTCCATGGATCTGTTCCACTGAGGAATCATTCGTGATCAAATTCCAGTTTTCCCAAATAATATTTTAAATTTTTTCTGAGACGAGGTGTATTTGTCACACAATTGATTCTAGTATTGTTGGACTCCATTATCAAAACATCTTCTTTTCGATCATGTTTCAATACTAAGGTGGATGATCTATCCAATTTACGAACTTTCTGATAAGACTCTCTATCACTGATTGGGAATAACCTCTTTTTGAAATCTTTGCACAGATCCTTGGCCTGTTCCTCAGACAGGGCCTCTGTTGATGCATTCCTTCATAGCTTAGCAAATTGGTCAAAAGGTATGCTTGTAATTAGATGTACTGGGTACCAACATAAGTATCAAGGGACTGCAAAGGGCACCACTCCTTGATAAAGCCTTGTGGCAAGGGTGCCGTTTTCAGTGTTCTGGCATTGTATTCACTCATTCATGCAGTAAAATAAATTTAGAATCTTGGGCCTCAATACTGATATGCACACCTAATAGTTTATTTTTCTGCTGTCTTTGCTGTTAGTACAATAAGCATTTCAAGTAGTAAAGATGTCCATTCTTACAAAAACATACATACAAAAACATAGAAACATAGGGTTTGATGGCAGAAAAGAACCTCCAGGCCCATCCAGTCTGCCTCTTTTCCCCTTCCTAATATTAAATTGCTGCTCCTCCATGGTCACTAGCCTCTGCCCTCCCACTCCCTACCCCTACCAGTGATGTCTCCAGACTCTTTTCAGACTCTCTACCAGTTTTGATGATACTCATGTGTCTATCCTATGCTTTCTTTAATCCAGTAACCATTTGAGCTCCCATCACTTCCACTGGGAGGTTGTTCCAGGGGTCCACCACCCTTTCCGTGAAACATAGAAACATAGAATTTGACAGAAGGTAAGGACCACTCGGCCCACCCACTCTGCCCATTGCCCTACCTAATGGATAAGCTGCAGATCCTAGTTAACCAACAGCCTACTTCCTCCTACCCCCCCCCAGAATTGCCTTATGTCTGCCCCATGCATTCTTGAATTCCACCACAGTTTTTGACTCCACAGCCTCCTCAGGAAGGCCGTTCCATGCATCCACAACCCTCTCCATAAAATACTTCCTCACATTACCTCTGAGCTGTCCCCTCTCTATCTTCAAATTGTGAACCCTTGTTCTTGCACACCTCTTTTTCTGAAAGATGCGACCCTCTTGGACTTTGTGAAGAAGTACATTCTCCTGTTCCCTCTGATCCTTCGCCCGCCAACTTCATATTGTGCCCTCTAGTCTTTGGACATCTTTTTCTTTGAAAGATGCTCCCTTTTTGTACCTTATTTTTTCCCTTTTGGTATTTAAAAGTCTCAGTCATGTCTCCCCTCTCTCTCTTTCCTGATCTTCAGGGAGTACAGATCAAGATCCCGTAGCCTTTCCTTGCAGGGACTCTGATGCAGGCCGTGCACCATTTTGGTGCCCTCCTCTGTACCCTATCTATCCTGTCTATATCCTTATGGAGATAAGGTCTCCAGAACTGCACATAGAAACACAGACTCTGATGGCAGATAAGGACCGCTTGACCCACCTAGTCTACCCATTTCCCTACCTACTGGATAAGCTGCAGATCCTAGTTAACCAACAGCCTACTTCTTCCTACCCCCCACAAGAATCGCCTTATGTCTGTCCCATGCATTCTTGAATTCCCCCACTGTTTTAACCTCACAACCCTCTCTGTGAAAAAATACTTCCTCATATTGCCCCTGGGCCATCCCCTCATCTTAAAATTGTGTCCCCTTGTTTTTGCACATCTCTTTTTCTGAAAGATGCTACCCTCTTGGACTTTGTTGATTCCCTTGAGGTACTTGAAAGTTTCTGTCATGACCTCCTCTCCCTCCTTTCCTCAAGGGTATACATATTAATCTCCTTTAGTCTCTCTTCGTATGGCTTCTATCGCTGACCCTGCACCATTTTAGTCACCCTCCTCTGGACTGCCTCCATCCTGTCTATGTCTTTGCGGAGATGGGGTCTCCAGAACTGCATGCAGTACTCCAGATGGGGGTCTCACCAACTGGCTGTACAGAGGGATATCAACTTCCTGTTTTCTGCTGCTGATGCCTCTCCCTATACATCCTAGTATCCCCCCAGACCTCCTTACTGCCTTCTCACATTGCTTGCTTATCTTTAGGTCATCTGATATGACTACCCCCAGGTCCCTTTCAATTATTGTTGTTATAATACCTTCCCCATTGTGTATTTTTCCCTGGGTTTTGTTTCCCAGGTGCATTACTTTGTACTTCTTTGCATTGAATCTAAGCTGCCATACTTTTGACCATTCCTCCAACTTTGCAAGTCCCATCTCATCCTTTCCACCCCCTTGTGTATCAATCCTGTTGCAGATCTTTGTGTCGCCTACAAAGAGGCATACATTTCCTTCCAGTCCCTCCACAATGTTACTTATAAAGACACTAAAAGGACTGGACCCTGCATAACCCTGCGGTATCCCGCTAGTAACCCCCTTTCTTTGGAGTGGACTCCTGCACAATTACCCTCTGTGTCCTGTTGTCCAGCCAATTTTTGCCCTGGCTACCACCCTGGGACCCACTCCCAGGCTGGATAATTGTTTATTAATCTTTTGTGTGGGACTGTGTCACATGCCTGCTAAAGTCTAGGTAGACCATTCCACAGCCCCTCCCTGGTCTACTACTTTGGTCGCTCAGTCAAAGAAATCTATTAGATTTGTCTGACATGACCTTCCCACTGTGAATGCATGCTGCCTTGGGTCCTTTGCCCCTCTGGCCTCTAGGTACTCAACAATTCTTTCTTTCACAAGTGATTCCATTATTTTCCCTACCACTGAGGTCAAGCTAACAGGTCTGTAGTTTCCTACCTCTGCTTTGCTTCCACTTTTGTGAAGGGGAATCACATCTGCCTTCCTCCAGTCCTTAGGTACCACACCATCCTCCCATGATTTGTTAAAAAGGGTAGTCAGTAGTGTCACTAGTTTTCCCCTTAGTTCTTTTATAATTATGGTGTGAATCCTGTCAGGCCCGATTGCTTTGTTTATCTTCAGTTTTAGGAGTTCTTTCAGAACCCTTTCTTCTGTGAAAGTACTAGTATCGACACCCCTATCCAGAGTGGTTCTATTGACTGGATTAGGTACCTCCCTCCTCCACTTTTGTGAATACTGAGCAGAAGTATTAGTTCAGTATCCCTGCTTTTTCACTGTCACTCTCTGCCCACCCACCCCACCCTTTATTAAGCCTCACTCTCCCTCCCTTGGTTTTTCTTCACTCCCTAATGTACCTATAAAAGGTTTTATCCCCTTTCTTAACCCAGCTGGCTATCTTTTCCTTGGTTTGTGCCTTTGCTTTTCTGACTGCCATCCCCACTTGCTTCTGCTTTAACTGGTACAGTTCTCTGTCCTGCTCCTTCTGTGTTTCCTTATACTTCCTGAATGCTATCTTTTTCTTCTTAACCTTCTCCGCCACATCTTTTGAGAACCATAGTGTTTTTTCTTTCGTTTTGATTTATTTGCTTCACACAAAGGCTTGTTGCCTCTGTGATGGCAGTTTTGATGTTTCCCCTTTGTTCTTCCACCCCTCCTTCTTGCCTGTTTGCTATTGCTTTTCTGAAGCATTCTCCCATTTCGACAAAGTCAGCCCTCCTAAAGTCCAGTACCCTCACTTTTGTATGGCTTGACTCTGCAGCTGTGTTTATTGTGAACCACACTGTTTGGTGGTCATTTGTTCCCAGATGGCTACCCACTTCTAGATCTGAGATCCTCTCTCCATCCCCATTTGAGAGAACCAGGTCTAAGATTGCTCCCTCCCAAGTGGGTTCCGACACTAGCTGTCTGAAGCACGCCCCCTGTAGGGCATCAAGAATGACCCTGCTCTTGGATGTGGCTGCAGCAAAGGTGCTGTAGTTAACATCTGGCATATTCAGGTCCCCCATCAACAATATCTCCCCCTTTTCTGCCATCCTAAGGATGCCTTCTATCATTTTCTTGTCCATTTTCTCCCCCTGAGACGGGGGTCTGTATACAACTCCTATGCAGATTGTGGTGCCATTTCCAGTCTCCAGGGTGACCCACAGTGTCTCCTCTCCTCCTTGTTTACCCTTTTGTTCCATTGCTTTGATCCCTTCCCTTACGGAGAGAGCTACTTCTCCTCCTCCTCTTCTATCCTCCCTGTCCCTCCTGTAGATTGTGTACCCTGGTATGCTGACATCCCAGTCATGGTTCTCTGTGTACCATGTTGCTGTGACTGCCACAATATCTAGGCATCCCTCTTCCATCAAGGCCACCAGTTCAGGAAGCTTGTTACTCAGACTATGGGCATTGGTACTAGTTGCCCTCCATTTTTTGATGGCCTTACCCCTTTTAGCCCCATCCCTGTCCTTACTGCCTTTGCCTTTTTTCTCCATTTACCCCTGCCCTTCTCCCTATCGACTTCTCTATCTTGTTTACCTCGCTAACTACCCTGAATTTTTTTTTGGTGGGAACTAGTATTTCCCTGCTCCTTTTCAGTGTCTCCCCCCTGTATCATGTCACAACAGTGATGGGAATACAGCAAAGACCATAAAATGACATTTTTGGCAGTTCGCTGTGATGATCTACTAGGTTCCTGACACTGTTGCATCAGAGGTGTTCGCCCCCTTCCTGAACCAACTCTCACTCAGAGTTGGTTATTTAAAGTCTGGGGGTGCAGAGGCAGAGCCCCCTGCATGGTGGGGTGGGTGGTAAAGCTCCCCACAGAAAACACCAGTTCCCCTATCAATGGCACAACATCAATTGGCAGTGTTGTGCCATTGCTGTGCTGATGGTCGGCAAATTCTGTGTCACCACGGTAGGGTGGAACCCCTCACCCCTTGACTAGTTTAAATGCTTGCCAATAAAGCATTTAAACCTATCACCTAGAATCCTGGTTCCCCTCATGGACAGATGCAGACCATCACACCAGTATAGGCCTGTATCCCTCCAGGTGGACCTCCAGTCCCCAATGAAGCCAAAATGCTGAGCTCTGCACCAGTGTTTCAACAATTGATTGAATCCCATGGTGCAGAGCATACTAGCCTCACCAATGCCATAGACAGGCAGCACCTCTGAGAAGGTTGCTGTGCATGCTACTTGTCTAAGTCCTCTCCCCAACTCCACAAACTCCTCCTGCACTGCTCTGATCCCTTTCCCAGCCAGGCCATTTGTCCCTAGGTGAACAATGACATCCAGCTCCCTCCCCCATGCAGCTGCTCCCACGATCCTGAGGATTCGCTCCCTGTCCCTCCAAGCCATGGTGCCTGGCAGGCACCTTACCTCCCTCTCCACTCCTCCCCCTGGTCTACCCTCCTAACAATAGAGTCTCCCAACAGGAGTTGTTTCCTTCCCCTTTGGGGTCCCATGTCATCCTCCTGTGGGTCTCCTTTGTGGAGGTTCCCAGCATCCTCCTTGGTCTCCACTGTGGGTGCCTCCATAGAGGAAACACACTCTGCCAGAATGGCGTATGACTTGTGGAGAGGTACAACTGGAGGAATGCACTTCTGTTCCACCACCCTCACCCTCCCTGAGTCCACTGTGGTCCAACTGCTCCTCTTTCTTGGCAACCTCTGAGGCAGCGGCGGTGGCCCTGATGTTCCCTGGGCGGGAGAGGAGGTCCCTCAAATCCTGGCCAACTCAGCCTGGAGACGAGCAATCTCCTCCCTCATTCCAGAGAGGTGCCTGCAGATGGGACAACACAGCATCCTCCAGAATGTCTTCTGGAAGACTGCCACTCCACAGCCTCTGCACTGCACCACTCCCATCATGTCTTATTTGTGGCCCCTCAACTGTTGTTTTGTATGCTCACTCTTTCCTCTGCCTGTTTACTTTTTTTTTTCTCCCTACTTTCCTACTGCTTCCTTGCCCTTACAGCTCCTGCTCTTCCTGTTCTGGGACAGGAAGTTCCTGTAATTCTCAGTAGTCTCCTTCTTACTTGTTCAGAGTCAGACCTCCAGCAGCTGGGGGGAGAACTACTTTTTTCCTTCTAGGATGCTGAGTCTTTTGTGCCTCTGTGATCACTCCCTTCCTGCTCCCAAACAGGAAGTTCCTGTTGTCAGTTAAATCCTGTGCCTTTAAAAGTGGAACTAGCTAAGGGTGGTAGGGACGGCTATACAGTCCCAGTAGAAGAGTACTAAAGTTCTACCAGCACCTCCTTCCTCTTGCTGTTCTCTGCCAAAAGCTATCCAGGGTAGTTTTAAATCCAAACACCTGGCTTCCTGCTGCCTAAGTCACTCCCCCTAATTCACAGCTCCCTTCTTCACCTAGATAACTGCACAGATGACAGTTCCCTTCGCCCAGCTCAGACAAACACACTAACTCTTGTTTTTTTCTTTTTGTTTGCTTGTTTTTACCCTAAATTGAAGGTCCCAGTAGTAGCGTTCTAGTTCTTAAGTCCCAGTAGAAGAGTAGTAAAGTTCTTACAGCACCTCCTTCCTCTTTCTGTTCTCTGCCAAAAGCAAACCGTACTCAGGGTGGGGTCTCACCTACGATTTATATAGGGGAATTATCGTCCCCCTCCGCCTACTGGTTATATCCCTCCCTATACAGCCCATCCTAATTTTTGCTTTTCCTACTGCCTTATCACATTGTTTCGCCATGTTGAGGTCATCTGATATGATACCCCCCAGGTCTCTCTCCTAACTTGTTACTGTGACTACTTCTCCTCTCCCCTGTTTATATGTGGCCTGTAGGTTCTGTGTCCTCATGCACGATTCAACACTTCTTAGGTTGAATCTCAATTGCCAAGTTTCTGACCACTCCTCCAACTTCCCCAGGTCCTCCTTCATCCTTTCCACACCCCTGAGTATGTCTACCCTATTGTGATGTTTGTATCATATGCAAATAGGTATACTTCCAATCTGTCAGCAATATCACCAAAATGTAGATACTAAAGAGGATCGGGCCCAGTACTGACCCCCTGTGGCCCCCAACTTGCCACTCTGCCCTCCACCAAGTGAATCCCATTTATGACCACCCTCTGGCTTCTGCCGCTAAGCCAGCTTTCCACCCATTTTGCTATTTTAGGACCCACTCCAATACTGCTCAGTGTGTTCGCCAGCCTCCTGGGTGGGACAGTGTCAGAAGCCTTGCTGAAATCCAGATACGCCATGTCCACCATCCCTCCCTGGTCCACCACCCTCATTACCCAGTCAAAAATCTCAATTAGGTCCATCTGGCAGGACCTCCCTTCTGTGAATCCATGTTGCCCCTGGTCCTGGAGACCGCTGGCTACAAGGTATTCACTAATTCACTCTTTAAGGAGTGATTCCATTACCTTTCTTGGCACCGAGGTGAGGCTGACTGGTCTGTAATTACCTGTCTCTTCTCTACTACCATTCTTGTGAAGAGGTACTACTGTACATCCACCCTCCTCCAGTCTCCAGGAACCTCCCCAGTGTCCAACGGCAGGCTGAGCAGTGATGTCAAAAGTGCAGCCAGCACCTCCCTGAGCTCCCTTAACATGATAAGGTGAACTGCATCTGGACCCATTGCCTTGTCTACCCTTAATTGGGACAGTTGTTTAAGGACACTTTCCTCTGTGAATGGACTAGCGTCCACCTCCCAACCCTTTATGCCCTTTTTATGTAACACTGGACCCTTCTCTTCCCTCTCCTCCGTGACAACTGAACAGAAGTAATTGTTCAGTAAGTCTGCCTTCTGGTGATCCTCCTCTACTGGACCCCCTTACCCTACCAGTCTCACTATTCCTGATTTGGGCATCCTTTCTCATGGATGTATCTGAAGAATGTTTTATTCCCTTCTTTACTGACTTGGCTATCCTCCTCAATATCTGCCTTACTAATTATCTGTCCTGCCACTCTGTTTTTCCTTGTACTTCTTCTGTCTTCTTTCTGTGTACTTTTGTACCTCCTGAACGCCGTTTTTTTACCCTCACTGCTCTCTCTACCTCTCTGGAGAATCAAATTGGCCTCTTTCTTTTTTAACCTTTGCTGACCGATCTTATTCAATGTTTCATAGCTCTTTTAATTCCCCCTCTGATTACAGACCACTGCTCCTCAACTCCTCCCAGTTTCTCTATGCCTGCCAGGGCATCCTTGAGAATATCTCTCATGGTATTAAAATCTGTATGTCTGAAGTCCATGACCATTGTCCTTGTATGACCCAACTCTTTCCCATTTCTTATTTTGAATCACACTGTGTGATAGTCACTGAACCCTAGATTTTCCCCCACCATGACATTGGCAACACTGTCCCCATTGGTTAGCACAAGGTCCAGTATCACCCCCCTCAAGTTGGTTCCGTCATGTTGTATGGAGGAATGTTCCTTGTAAGGGTCCAGTATTTCCCTGCTCCTGGTTGTTGCAACAGCTGGGAGCCTCCAGTCCATATCAGGAGATTGAAGTCCCCATCAGCAACAGTTCCCCTTCTGGGCCATCTGTTGTACTGCTTGCATTAGCTCCTTATCTACTTCTTCCCCCTGTGCTGGAGGCCTATAAATCACTCCTGTAGGCATTACAGCCCCTGACCGTTTCTCCAGGGTGACCCATAGTACCTCCACTTCCTCTTGCTCCTCCTGCCCCACTGAAACCTGTATACTGTCTCTCACATATAGGGCTACCCCCCTTCTTACCTGCCCTATCCCTCCTAAATAGATTAAAGCCTGGGATGGCTATCTCCCAGTCCTGGTTTCGGTACACTAGGTCTCTGTGATGGCCACCAGGTCCAGTTCCTCTCCTGTCATTGTGGCCTCTAAGTCTGCTAGTTTGGTGCTCAGACTCCTGGCATTCATACACATCACCCTCCACCAGTTCCTCCCCTCCTTACTGCTTTGTTCCTCCATAACCCTTCTCCCATTTGTAGGGGAGTGCCAGCTAGGTAACTTCCCCAGGTTTTGTCCTCCTTTCCTTCCCTAGCCTCATACTCTCCCCTTTCTTAGTTTAAATTCCTGGCCTTGGCTATGTATTCCTGTAGGTTTTCCTTTAGTACCCTGGACCCTGCCTCATTTAGATACTGCCTATCTTTTGAATATAAACCTTCGTCCTTCCACCTGTCCCTATTCCCCAATGTAGATGAACCCTCCTTCATGCACCATTCCCTTAGCCAAATGCTGAATTCTTCAATCCTCTTTTCCTGCCAGTACTGGCACTAGGAACCAATAAGACTTCCGAGAAGGCCAATGAGCTCATCTCCTCCTTGCAGCCCTCTGCTAAATCCTAAACCTTTGCTGTACCTCACCCAGCTTGTTTCCTGCCAAATCATTTGTGCCCAAGTGAATGATTATGTGCCCCCCAGTCTCCTTATGTTCTCCTTTATTTATTGCCCTGCCTCCCAACCTCCATTCCTGGTATACAGAAGATTGACCTTCTTTATCTGGGTCCCACTTCCTAATCCAGTTTAAACCCTTTATTATGGAGTCCCCATATACCATGACTTTCTCTTTTTTCTCAGTCCTGTTTATTGCCCCTCCTTTCAGTGTCTGGTGAACCTGCCATCTCCCTCTGAATTCTTACCCTGTCCTCCATGCCCATCTTCCCGTCTGATCCCCTTTTTTTATCACCATCTTCCTCTTGTGTACCTCTCCCTCTGTAGTCTCTCTTGCACCCCTTCTCTTCCCTTCCATGCTCCTCTCCCTCTGGTCCTCCCTTTCTACCCCTTCTTCATCCTGTCTCTTGGCTCCTTTCAGACTGATTCGACCTTCTTCTCCCTTCCTCCACTCCCCCCCACCTTATTAACTCTGACCTCACCCCTCATGTTAGTTTGAGCCCCGAGCTCCTCATTTGCTCTTTGATTCTCTATATCTGCTTGTGGCAAGAACCTGTTCGATGCTCTTCCCCCGACTCATGTACTTACCTTAGTATTCCCTTCTGCTATACTTCCCTTATTCACTTGTGCCACCTTCCCTTTTCTTCTCACTACCTGCCAATCATTGTTCTTAATACTGGCTGGTCTTACTTCCAATCCCCTTGGCAACCCCCCTGCATCCCACCTTATATTGCCCTCTCCTCAGCCTTCAGCAGTGCTGCCCTGTTCTTTTCCCCATTGCTTCTTAACCCCATCCCCATCCCCAACCCCTCTCTCCACCTCCCACCTCAGCCAGTTCATCTCTGCTCTAAGTTGTCCCAGATTCCTGCATACTGGGCATCCCTTGATCTCCACATCATATCCAGGAACACTGCTGCCCCACACCCATTAGAGCTAGCTACTCTCCCCATTCCTTTCTGCTCCCAGAATCTTTCTGTCTCTCTCCCCGCCACACCTCCTTCCTCCCCCACTGCCTGTACCTGTCACTAGAATCCATATCCTCTGCTTAAACTTACTATATGGTCTTGGTGACTTGACTAAACAGTGATTAAAATGTACTAAATAGTAGCAGATAGCAAATGATTAAATACACATTACTACATAACCATAAATCACACCAACTCACTATAGTGTAATAGCAACAGAATAAGTAGCAAAAGGCTAACTACCTTACTAGTATTTAAATCATGTTAAATAGCAGCAGGCAGCAAACGATTAATAACTACTAATTGATTATATAACTATTAATTGCCCAGATAATAAAATTACTAAAGATCTACGTTCAGGTAGCAGCATTTGTGGAAATCTGTCTAATCAGCATAGTAGCATTACAACCAATAGTAGAGACAGTGGTAAGATGCAGTCATAGACTATCTACAGCTAGACCTTGTTGAGTTGTCATTGTGTACCAGCAGTACTATATGAATAGTATAATAACACATAAGTGTAACAGAACAGCATGAGAAGTAGGACAACCATGCAAGTGAGATAAAATGCAGTGGCAGTAAAGCTTAGCTACGTATGGGTGATTGATAGTACTGGCTGTCCCAATAGCGATAATGAAGTCCCTCCCTTTTTCAAGTGCCCCCTTCAGTAGTTATAGCTTTAGTGCAGAAATCAGTCAGTTAAAGACTATTTAATAACTGAGTGGGTGAGGGGTAAGGAAGAAGGGCCAAAAATTCCACTAGCTAGCTAGAGTAGAGGAATCCCATGAGTAAGGACAAAGCCACCTCTACCCCTAAAAAGTCACAGCTGCACAAATTCTGTGAAAGCACTTGGCCACATTTTTAAAGCCTGCTGCGGCTAGCTTTCCTTTGTTCCCAGTTCAAATTTAGGTGCCAAGCATTTGGTGCTGTTCTGTTGGCTGCCTGTGTGGAGATGCAGCTCTGCTAACCCTCAGGATAATTAGTCAGTTGGTGGGATGCTTTGTGCGGTAAGTGGGAATCCATTGCAGGGGAGAGGGGGTCCCATGAGTCAAGGCAAATGCACCTCTACCCCTAAGAAGTCCCAGCTGCACAAATTCCATGAAAGCATTTAGTTTCACTTTTACAGCTTACAAGAACTTTAAGTCACACTTATAAAGCATCTCTTCCCTATGGTGATAGATAGATAGATAGATAGATAGATAGATAGATAGATAGATAGATAGATAGATAGATAGACAGACAGACAGACAGACAGATAGATAGATAGCTGTGTCAGTGGCTCAGTATGTAACACACTTGCCTCTGGGACCAGAAGATCAGAAGGTCATGGATTCTAGCTCCACACCAGGTACTTTGGTAATACCCATAAATGACACTGACACTGCAGTGTAGTATGAGGGTACTGCACTGGTGAGGTGCCCTCTTTCAGATGTGATGTTACACCGAGCTCCCTTCTGTCCATCTTTGGCCACTGTCTAGGTAGTTAAAATCCCAATGTCATGGACAACATTCCACTTAAAAACATAGAATTTGTCAACAGAAAAGGACCGCTTGCTCCACCCATTCTACCCAGATGTTCTCTACCTAATCTGCCTCCTCAGACCCAAACTGGTCTCTGACGACCCTCCCTCCCTCCTTCCTGCCTATTTACCAATACTGTATTCCTTTATGTCTGTCCTACATGTGCTTGAATCCCTCCACTGTTTTCACCTCCACCACTTCCACTGGCAATCTGTTCCAGGCATCTACCACCCTTTTGGTGAAGTAGTGCTTCCTCACATCTCTCTTAAACTTCCCCTCTCCAGCTTCACTGCATGTCTCCTGGTCCTGGTGCTCTTTCGCATGTAAAAGAGACTCTCTTCCTCCACCTGTTTACCCCTTTGAGATACTTGTAGGGCTCTGTCATGTTCCTCTCTCTCTTCTGTCCTTGAGGATATACATGTTGAGATCCTCAGTCTCTTCTCGTAGGGTTCTCGGCAACACCTGCACCATTTTGGTTGCCATCCTCTGGACTCCCTCCACCCTATGTCTTTTCTGAGGTGCAGCCTCCAAAATCAGGCACAGTACTACAGAATGAGTCTCACCAGTGGTGAGACAGTGCAACACCACCTCCCTATCTCCTCCTTCTGGAGGTACCTCCCTATGCACCCCAGCATCAAACTAGCCATACACATGCTTTGTCATACTGCCCTGCTAATTTGAGATCATCAGTTATGATAATGCCAGGGTCCCTTTCCTGCTTAGTGACTCTCAGTAACTCCCCCTATTATGTGCTCAGCTCCTGGGTTCCTTTGCTCTAGGTGCATGATGTTGTACTTTTTGGCATTGAACAAACTGACATATTCTTGACCACTTCTTGAGTTTCCCAAGATCCCTGTGCATTCTCTCCATCTCCTCCTGAGTGTCCATCCTATTACAGATTTTGGTATCATCTGCAAAAAAGCATACCTTACCTTCCTGTTCATCTGCAATGTCACTTATGAAGACGTTGAAAAAGACTGGTCCTAGTACTGAGCAGTGCAGTACCCCACTGGTCACGCTCCCATCATTTGAGTGAGTACTGTTAACCACTACACTCTGTCGCCTATCCATTAACCCATTTCTAACTCAGTTCACAGCTTTGGACTCCAGCCTAGGCTGCTCAATTTCTTTATCAGTCTCCTATGTGGCAGTGTTGAAGGCCTTGCTAAAGTCCAGAGAGGCCATGTCCACAATGATCCCATGATCTAGTTCCCTGGTCACCCATCCAAGAAACCAATCAGATTTGTCTGGTAAGACTTCAAATTCCCATGAATCCATGCTGCCTGTGATCTTGCAGTCCACTGGATTCAAGACACTCTACAAGAGTTTCTTTTAGCAGAGTATCCTTTAATTTCCTTACCACTGAAGTGAGATTAATTGGCCTATAGTTGCGTGACCTATTGGCCTATAGTTGCTAGCCTCCTCTCTGCTGCCACTCATATGTAGAGGGGCCACACCTGCTCATCTCCAGTCCTCCAGACACCACACCCATTTCCAGTGCACTGTTGAATAAATCCATCAGTAGGGCAGCTAGCAACTCCCTGAGTTCCTTTAGTACCCTTGGGTGTCCACCTTCAGAGCTGCAGGTTCCTTTAGTACTCTTTCTTCTGAAAATGGACTTGTGTCCACCCACTGTTCCTGCTCTTCCCTAGTGGTCTGTCTCCCCTTCCTCCACCGTAAAGACTGAGAAGAAGTACCTATTCAGATTGGCAGCCTTTTCTTGGTCATTTTCTGTGCAGCCACTCCTGCCACCCTCTAATCCTCGCAATCACTCCACTGGCTTTCCTTTGTCTTACTTGTTTATCTGAAGAAAGCCTTATCCCATTTTGCTACCCCTTTGACTGCTCTTTCCTCTGTCTGCACCTTTGCGCCCCTCACCATCTTTCCTGCTTCCCTCTGTTTTACTTGGTATACATCCCTGTCCTCTTCCCTCTGCATTTCCTTATACCTCCTGAATGCCACCCTTTTTTTTCTTTGCCACCTTGGCCACTTCCCTAGAGAACCATAACAGTCTCTTTTCCTTCTGCTTTTGCTCACGTCCTTCACACAGAGGCTGGTTGTCTTAATAGTGCTCTCCTGTCAGTAAAGGTGGTCAATGCAACCCACCCCAGGACACACCTGGAAACAAAGTATCATAGCTTAGTGCTGTTTTCCTGGTCAAAATTACAAATAAATAAATAAAGATAGACAAACAAATAAACTGATTTATAGCATGTGCCCATGAAAGCATACTGAGCCACATTTGACTCACTTCTAGGTGTGTTCTAGGGGGTGGGGCAACAGCTGGAGAAAAATATGTTACCATAGTACATGATTATATACAGGATACAAATGGCAACAACAGCAGGAGCTGCACTTATAAATATAGGTTATAACCCACATTACACACCTCATACTAGGCAGATATAAAGGTACTATACTAACCCCCATGCCCCTCTCCAACATCGGCCTCTTCTTCACCTTACTGTGGGGACCTTCTTCCACGTGGCCTCGCCTCCTGCATATATAAAAGCCTTGTCCACAAACTTGACTCCCTTCAGGTTCTTGCCGCCCTACACTTCAGATATCCTCACCCTGTCCGAAACCTGGCTCAAAAAAAACCATCAATGACTCCTCTGTTGCTATCCCAGGCTACACTATGGCCCGTCAGGATAGAGCCTCTTAAGGCGGTGGAATAGCCATCTATGTAAACTTGGACTTGCACTATTCAGTGGTCCTGACTAAGTCCAAACCAAAAGTCCTTGAAGTAATACTAATTCAGCTTGTCCTTCGCTTCTCGCTACCAATCTACATTGCTGGGATATATTACCGACTTGGTACACCAGCTTTTGCTGTCACCAACCTCCTCAAGCAAATCTCCTGCCTAACCACGACAGGGGAACTCTACATTATGGGCGATCTTAACCACAATTGGATAGCTCCTGCCCTCAACAAAACCAGGACTGAAATTTCCACCCTAAACCTCTCACAAATCATTACTGAGTCCACCTGGCTTAACCTAAAATCTGGTAACCCTCGCTCATCAACTGGGTCCTTACCACACCCCCCCACCGGGTCAAACAAGCTGGTATTCATCCTGACTCCCTCAGCGACCACCATGTAACCTTCTTAGTCTGTAAAATCCACCACCCAAAATCCCCCATTAAATTTGTAGTGCAACACTTCTATAAATCCCACAGTCTAGCCCCTGTATTAGATGACCTTGCGCTAGCAAACTGGGCCCCTGCCCCTCCCACGATCTCCATTGATGATGCCTTCCTACACTTTAAAAACACATTCCTCAGCGTCTGGAACACACATGCCCCACTGCATTGTACAAGAGTATGAGGAAACCACCTACCTTGGATCACCCAAGATCTGATTGCATGTCAAATCGCACGGGACAAAGCCTGGAAAACGCATAAATCCTCACGCCTCCCACAACACCTCTCCACATACCACATGCTCCGTAATAAGTGTACCAGTGCCACTTGTCTTGCAAAAGCAGAGTACTTCAGCTGCTCCCTCCAGTCAAACCTAAATAAACCCTCAAAATTCTGGAAGGTCATTCACTCCCTTTTGACCCCACCAGCTGCCAATCCCACTCCAATGCTAAATGTTAAGAACTCTCTCCTATCAGGGCCCACAGCAGTCGCCACTGAGTTCAATGTGTACTTCTCCACTTGTGTTGTCACCCTCCTCTCTTCTCTGCCCAACACCACACCTCTCGCACTGCCTACAGACATAAAGACCCAGACTAGGCCTCACTCCTTCTCCTTCAAAGACATCTCTGCAACTGAGGCCCTAGATGCATTACTTTCTCTCAACCCTTCAAAAGGCAAATCCCCAGATGGATTAGACCCCAAACGTCTATATCTCTCCGCCCCCGCTATAGCAACTCCGCTTGCTAAACTCCTAAACCAATCCTTTGCTGCCACTGCCATCCTCCATGCATGGAAGCACGCCATTGTCATCCCTCTGCCAAAAGGAGGTGCCCTACCTCCCCTTCTAACTACCACCCTATCTCCCTCCTCCCAGCCCTAGCAAAACTACAAGAGCACCTTGTGCTCACCCAACTTACCTCCTTCCTCACTGACTCCAAATTCTTCACGCCATTCCAGTCGGGCTTCAGGAAGGGACCCTCCACCACCTCCTCCTTCATAAGGCTTACAGACACTATCCTGACAGGCATGGACAGTGGACTGATCACCTCAGACATTTTTGCCAACCTTGCAAAAGCCTTCGACACCATCTTCCACCCCATATTGCTCTCAAGTTTTGCTGAATCAGGCCTCTCTGTCACAGCCACAAACTGGTTCAGATCATACCTCTCTGACAGAACTCAGTCCGTTAGAGTCTCAAATGTGATCTCCACCCCCCTTCCCTTAACTACCGGTGTCCCACAGGGGTCGGTTCTTGGTCCCATTCTGTTCTCTATATTCCTAAATGACCTGCCACTCATCTGTTCTACTTCCTCAATCCACATGTATGTAGATGATACTGTACTCTACTACTCGAGCTCCGCCCTTGATGTGGTACAATCAAACCTCCAAGCTGACTTCAGCAAGGTACAGCAATGGTTTAGCTCGCACCAGCTCTCCCTAAATGCAAAAAAAACTGTCACTATGACCTTCAGCACATGACAATGCCTGGCCAGACTCCCCTCCCTTCCCTACTTCACCACCCTGGATGGCCAAAAACTTGAAGATGTCTTCTTGTTCCGTTACTTGGGGGTCTGGCTCGACAGCCATCTCTCCTTCTCTGACCACATCGATGCTCTCAAAAATCTATGCCTCATACTCAGTGCACTATATAGGAACCACAGCAGCCTCCCTCCCCGAGTCCGACGTGAACTGGTCCTGAAAATGATACTCCCCTCTATCGACTACTGCGACATTGTATAAGGTGCAGCCCCTAAGTCCAGCCTATCTAAACTGGACACACTTTATAATGCCTTCTGCCACTTTGCTCTCAATGCCTCTCTCCTCAACCATCACTGCAACCTCTACTGAGCCTTGGCACTACCGTCCCTCGAAAACTGCCGCATCTCTCACTGTGCTAAATTTGTCTCCAACCTATGGCTCGGTTTCATCCCCTCCTGCCTTGCCACCGTTCTCACAGATGCCCAACCCCCCTCCCATCATCTTAGATCCAGTGACTCCCGCCAACTTTCAGTCCCTAGGCAGAAGATCTCTGCCGGTCAAGCTGCCTTCTCACACTGGCTACCCAAGCTCTGGAACGCCCTCCCACCGCAAATTCACCACTCCTCCTCTTCCTACTCTCTGTCTTCTGCCCTAGCTAACTTCCTTACTACAAATTGCTCCCGTCCCTGAACCTGCCATGCCCCACTATCCCCTCCCCAATGCCTGACCAGTGGCCTTAGCCTTGCTACAGAAGCTGGCATATAACCCCAACCTTGCACTTATGTCCTGGGCCTATTTTGCCCTATGTACTGTGTATAACTGTATAACTGTGATATACATCCTCTGTTGTTTACAGCTGTTACTACTGTGCTAATTTACCTTGTCTGCTGCTTCTTGTCACAAAAATTGTTATTTGATATTATAATATCCTAAGCATTCAATGCGCACTGCTTGTATATTCATGCAGTCGTGTATCCTTATGCTGTTTTTTATTTCCTTCCGTTAAGAGTTCACTTGATAACCTGCATGTTATCATATCCATGTGTACCCACCCCGAGGTAGCACCGGGAGATGAGTATCTTGTTGCTCAGTGTGCCTTACTTGGTGAAACAATTGCAATAAATAAATAAATACTGAACAGAGTCTAATCAGGAGAAGGGGATCACCTATAGGAGCATTTATAGAACCCAAAGTTATACAGAAAACAAATAAAGGATAAGAAAGATAGCTAGCTAGCTAGACAGATGGATAGGTAACTATGTAGTGCCTTTTCTGAGCTCAAGGCATTATACAGTTATTTATGAAAGAGTACAAAAATAAACTATTTTTCAGAAACAGTCCACAATAATGTCTTTTGATTAAAAGAAAAAGATAAATGAAATTCCATATAGTAGCAATTGCTTAGCCTCAGATGTTAACATTAACTTGGGATTGCCTGGTTAAATACCAGTAAATCAGTGTTCAACAAGGATTTGAAGATTTCCACAGAGGGAACTTCAAGGATGGATCTTGCAAGTGGGTTCCAGTGTGTGTGTGTGTGTGCTATATATATATATATATATATATATATATATATATATATATATATATATATATATACTGTATATATATATATATATATATATATAATTGTTTTCTAGCACCTTTAAATGCAACAAAGAAGGAACTTTTTTTTGTCGTTTGTTTTTACTATAGCTGAGGGACAACCGTCACTTGAGATCGGGGGAAGATGTAATATTACTACTGGCAAATATGATATATACCCAAAGGTACAGGGAACCTTCCTCTAATAACATAAAATCCTGCTAAACACAGAAGAGAACAGCATTGCATCAAAATGAGGCCATCAGAGCCAAAATGACTGGATAAACTCTGAATAAACTGGGTCCATGGTGCTTACCAGCCAATGACAGCAGTGATTGGTGGATGGATGTCTACCTTAAAGTCTACTGGCCACTGTCTGAGGTAGAATTCAAATAAAGTACAATGTTAGGGTACGTAAAGGTGATATTCCTTCTGTATGTATGTATAACATCCAGATTTAACAGGGGTCCCTAAAATGTTCTTGCTATTCAGTTCCTGTCTCAAACAGCCACATATGAGAGTCTGCCATGCACCATAATGCAGCTGGCAGACCTGTTCCAACCCGGGGAGGACAGCACTACATCTACCTGTATGTGATACCAGTTGGGCTGAATGACTGGACACACTCTAAATGAAGAGCCTACACCAATACTTAATGAAAAGGCAATGCCAGAGGTTTGATGAGTTGGAGCAAAGAGTCACACTCCCTTCCTGGGCTATATAAGCCACCTTCCTCCAGCCTCTTTCAGAAGCTCCATTTCTTTGCTCCTGACATCCACCCCTTCTCCTCCTCCTCTGGTGGCTCACTTCTCTCCTTGAGCTTCTTCCCCTTCAGCCGATGGATTGATGTTCCCATGGCACTTCTGGGGGGGGACCCCACTGTGGAAAACTGGTCTGTCCCAGACTCAACCTGCATCACTGTTACCAGCTTTCTCAATACTTCAATAGCTGCCACCACTCAGTTTAGGCACTCTTTTGGAGTATCTCAGATCTGTGTCCCTCCAGAGCCATTGGTCATACAGTTCAGTGCTCCTTACTCAAGATCACATGACCCACCATTCTCTGTCACAGATGAGAATACTTTACTTTAGAAACAGATTATGGTACCAGTAGCATTCTTCGCAATGGCAGAAATACAGTTATTGTCAGTTATAAATCAGTTAGCTATACCCAAAAGGATTCAGTCCCCAAAAATGAAATATGTAAAATACAATTTTAATATTTTATTTATATTTGCACAGATACTACAGGATATTACAGAAATACTATAGGAACAGTAATTCTACAGAAATGGAAATATAACTGTTTTGAACACTAGAATACATAGAGAATAAACCTATCTCTCTCTAGCAAGGTGGACTGGCATACCACAAGACACTTTGAATCAGGACAAACACAAACTCTTAGATGGCAGTTTGTTTATAGTCTCAAGCCTGACTGACGCTGTCAGGCCTTGCCAGATCAAAAGTCCTCCAGTTGTCCCCCATGACATGTCATCCAGTATGTCACTCTGATATCCCTGATTCCAAATTCTTTGACTGGAGCTGGGGTTGGAGAAACCAGCTTGGACCAACCTGTTAGACAAATACCTCTGTGTTCTGTCCAAAGTCATGATCCCCAATAGGAATGTTTTGGTTAGCTTGCCGCTCTCTGACATCCAATACACTTCCAATGCCTAACCATAAGTTAACAGAGGACCTGAAACTGGAAAGCCAGATAGTAAATTTATAGCAGATCCATTTGGTCGTTTTTCTTTTCAGAAACATTGCTAAGAAAGCTTGACTTCTCCCAGCATCTGTTAAATGTGACTGTTACGCTTGCATGAAGAGTTACACAAAAACTAGGAATGCAGTACAGCTCTACATAGCAATTGTTACACCTCCTCAAGAGGGTTCCATTACATTCATGGTACCCTAACACAGTAGTAGTACAAATGATCAAAGTAACTACATACAGTATGACTGTCAACAATCCAATCATCCAACTACCTTCAGCTATCAACACATTGCACCAGCATTACTTCACACTGTGGTTGCATATGCCAATTAAACCTGTTAACAAAATGTTTGATATACAACCATACGGGACCCAGAAAATGATATGCATTTGTGGCAAAATGCTGGTCTAGTAGGTTCACCAAATCAGACTAACTCACCACCAACTCTGGCAGACTACTGCAGACTATTCTTGTTCTAGCCCTGCATAGTCACGTTACATCCCCTCATGCTGTTCCCTGTCATCAGCTCCTTGTCACCAAGGCATCTTTCTCCCTAATCTAGTTCTGTTAATGTTATCCTTGCCCTCCAAAGGCACCCTCTATCACCTAGTCCTGTTAATCATTCTCCAACTCCCAAGTGTCCAGTGGCACCCCACCTTTCTGGTACCCATAATAATGACCCTGGTGTCTGGTGGGTCCCCCCTTCCTCTCCTGGTACTGGTAAAAAGTATCCATAGTGTCTGGGATTCCCCTCTACTGTTCCTGGGTATCCCTGAACCCTTATCCCTCATGTTCAGTGGCATCCCCCCTGAACCCTCCAAACCCCCATCTCTGTCCCAAAATGGTGGCTACAACATACTGTCCCTTCTCCTCCATGACTGACCACCACCTGATGCATGCTAGCACAATAGCATTGTACTTGTAGGATATCTGTGAAAAATCATGGAGTTTCCATGATGTTTTAAGGCATCCCAGCTGTACTATAGCAATATACTTTCTCATACATCTATACAGTACTTACATGCATCAGATGACAGATGGCCATGGAGGTGAACAAATGTATGTGCCAGTCACCAATGCATCATGGGACCTGTGTGTATAATTTTTTTCCATCCGTACATTTTGGCTTTGTCCCTTTTAGTCCCACGTCTGTGCATCCCGATGTGACACACACATGTGGAGGCATCATAAGCACACCTTGGATTCTAATCACCGGTTACACTGTTGCTACCTGCACTCATCACAGGACCTCCATCCAGTGTCAGTGGACTCACGGCCGAGTGACCCCTTCCTGGGAGAGGAGAGCCTCGCTCAATCCCTGCCCCACTTTTCCCCATGCTGGCACCCTGGTGACCCGAGGTTGTTCCTGAACCCAGGTCACTGGCACAGCATGAGGTAAGGCGTCCAGTGTCTCAGCCCTCAGCGCCACTGGGCTGGCCTCTGTGTGGACATTTGGAGGGCTGAGGTTGGTGGGTTCTACAGAACACCAGGTTTTGGGATCTGGAGCAGGAGGGGGTCCTTTCAGACAACAGGAATCATTTTTCCAGGTCCTGGGAGAGTGAGGGGGTGCCCCTGGATACCAGGTAGCTGATGACAGTGAATGGAGAAAAGGGGAGGCACTTTTTGTGCTTAGTTGAAATGTGATTTATTCTGAAGTTTTGATTAGTGCTATATAAATAGCTGGTCGCAGTTGGAGAAAGTGCACTTGTAGGTGCCTAGAACCCTAAGGGCACTGACACTAGAACTAAAAACTAAAATAACTGCTTTTGTTGAGATTGGGTGCTTTTATTAGGCCCTGTAGGGCTGGAAAAATGCCCAGGGAAAAAAGGCTGAACCAATGTGCATATGCCATGCATAAAACAGTGAATCCTTTGTCATTAAGCAGAACATACTGCAATAACACGAAACACCTTCTTTACATTCTGAAAACATGGGCCAGAATATTAGTCTCTTATTGCAAAACACCTTGAGCACAGCTAAATGACAGGTTAACTAGTAAGCCTTTAGAACATAAGAACATAAGAATGTGTCAGCAGAAGGGGACCGTATGATCCATCTAGTCTGCCCAGATTGCCTACTCCCCTATTCTGTTCTTCATCCGAGATTACCACAGTACTTGTCCCATGCTAGCTTAAAAGTAGTAACATAGAAACATAGAATTTGATGGCAGATGAGGACTGCTTGGCTCACCTAGTCTGCCCATTTCCCTACCTGATGGATAAGCTGCAGATTCTAGTTAATCAACAGCTTACTTCCTCCTACCCCCCCACCAGAATTGCCTTATGCCTGTCCCATGCATTCTTGAATTCTCCCACTGTTCTTGACTCCACAACCTCCTCAGGAAGGCTGTTCCATGCATCCACAACCTCTCTGTGAAATAATACTTCAACATTACCTCTGGAGCCGTCCCCCTCTATCTTCAAATTGTGCCCCTTGTTCTTGCACATCTCTTCTTCAAGATAGCTACATCCCAGGTGTGGTTCTGAGTAGTGACTGTTTTGTCCTCCACAACCTCTGGTGGTAAGCTATTACAAGGGTCCATCACCCTCACTGTGAAGTAAAACTTTTGAATGTTGGTTTTAAACTTACCCCTGTTGGTCTTAAGCTGTGTCCCTCATTCGTGTGGTCTCGTTTCTGCTTGTACCTTATTTATGCCTTTATGTATTTGAAGGTTTCTATCATGTCCCCACTGTTTCTCCTTTGCTCGAGGGGAGCATTTGCAGTTGCTGTAGTTTAGATTCATATTGCTCTGGTGCAGTTCCTGTACCATTTTAGTAACTCTCCTCTGTACAGCCTCCAAGTGGTCTATGTCCTTTTTTAGGTGTGGCCTCCAGAATTGTACACAGTACTTGAGATGTGGTCTCACCAAGAACCTGTACAGAGGGAGTATGACCATTCACTTCCTACTTTTAATGCCCCTGCCAATACATCCGGGTATGCTACTAGCTTTCTGTGCCACCTTTTCACATTGTCTACCCATCTTTAAATCATCAGAAATAAGCACTCTGAGGTCCCATTCAAGTTTTATTTCTATTAATTGTTAGCCATCAAGTGTGAATGTTTTCCTTGGGTTTCCTTTACTTAGGTGCATGACCTTGCACTTTTTGGTGTTGGATTTCAACTGCCAGTCCCTAGACCATGCTTTTAGGCTCTTTAGCTCTGCTTCCATTGCTTCTGTTACTTCAATTGTATCTACCCTGTTGCAGAGCTTTGTGTCATCTGTGAACAAGCATAACAAGCAATGTCGCTGATGAATATATTGAAGAGATTTGTCCAGGACAGATCCTTGAGGCACACCTCTGATCACCCTTCCCTCGCCAGACAGTGTTCCATTGACTATGACCCGCTGCATTCTATTGTGGAGCCAGTTTTGAACCCACTTGACTATTTTGTGCCCTAACCTGGCATGTTCTAGCTTATTGACCAATCTTCTATGGGGGACACAGTCAAAAGCCTTGCTGAAATCTAGATAGATTATGTCTGCCGCCCCTCCCTGGTCCACTATTTTGGAGACCCAGTCAAAGAATTCAATCATATTCATTTGACATGACCATCCTGCTGTAAATCCATGCTGTTTAGTATCTAGCTACCATGTTTCTGTAAGGAACTTCACTAGTCTTTCCTTAAGTAGGGACTCCATAAGCTTCCCCACACCGAGGTCAAGCTCACTGGCCAGTAGTTTCTGGCCTCCTCCTCCCTGCTTCCACTTTTGTGCAATGTTACCACTGTGGCCCTTCTCAGTCCTGAATTATTTCTGCACTCTCTAGAGACTGTGTGAATAATTCTGCCAGTAGGCCTGCAATTTCCTGTGCCAGCTCTTTCAGAATTCTAGAGTGGATTTCATCTGGGCCCATTGGTCTATTTGCTTTTAATTTGAGAAGCTCTGTTAGGTGTTAGGACACTGTCTGTTGTAAATGGTTTAGCATCTGCTTCTATGGTGAGTCCACCTGTGTTCTGCATTTTGGGTCCATTGCCGTTGTCTTCTTTTGTGAAGACTGAGCAGAAGAAACCGTTTAGAGCCTCCGCTTTTTCATTATTTTCTGCCTGTTTGCCATCCTTGGTTGCTATTCTTATAATGCCTCGTTTTGTTTTCCTTTTTTTTCTGATGTATCTATAAAAAGTTTTGTCACCCTTCTTCACTCCTTGTGCGATTCTCTTTTTTTTGTGTTAGTTATTTAACCAGGACTAGCACACTAAGCTGAAAGCTTTTTACAGGTGCGACCTGGGAGCACAGGAGTGTTGCACCCTCTGAACTACTTTAATGTACTTTTTATTGCAGTACCTGACCAGGGCCTTATAAAATTGCAGATCTTCTAACAGTGCCCAGCTAACCACCCCTGTTTTGATGGACCTTTGCATTCTGCTGGCCGTCATGGTAGAAGCTGTGCACTGCTTGTCATACTTCTGTCCTATGACTGTTATGACCTCCAGGTCCTTTCTGTCCTGTACAGCAGCAAGAGGAGCACCCAACAGTGTGTAGGTCCTACCTCTGTTTTCCTCATGATGTGTAGCACCTTGTATTTGACCGCACTGAATCTGAGACTCCAGGAGTCGAACCACTGCCCCTGCCTATTCAGGTTCTTCTGACGTTTGTCCCCATCATCAGGGAACTCCACCACCCTGGCTAACTTAGTGTCAGCAGTGAGCTTAAGCATGCTGGAGACCCTGGTACAGTATGTCTGTGTCTTCCGCTTTGGCAGACACCTACAGCCCTTACTCAGAATCAGATCTGGAATAATTACTTGTTAGTCCCAAAGGCAGTTGCTCTGACTCTTCAGTTTTCTCTAGCTGGGAGGTTAGAAAGCTCCTTTGACTTAATATATGCTTGCTATCCCATGATTCTCTACTAGAAGTCTCTAGCAGTAACATTTACTAAGCACTACTTGAGATTGTTCTACACAGCTTTTAGTATTAAAGGACATTGCTTTGCACATGCTTTTCACACTGGAACTAAATAACTGTGTCTAGTGAACTTTAGACCTGTTTCAATGAACTAGGTACTATATTCACTTGGAATCACTTGTAATCAAGGAGCAGAAAAAAATCATGAGCCCATGAAGTTTCTTTGCTAGGACATTAAATAATAATTCATATTTCCTCTGCTGGCTATAAATCTATCTAAATTTCTTTTGAAGCAGTTTTTGTCTTTACTTATGATTATTTCCATTGGTAGCCTGTTCCATAGATTAGCCAATCTGACTATGTAGAAATATTTTCTTTTTTTGGTTTTATAAGTTGTTGTTATTACTTGTAGAGGGTGCCCTTGTACATCAAATCTGTCTGGTTTGTAATCTATATTTAATTCTGTCATCACTTCCAGGCCACACATGATGTCATGATAAAATAACATATCCCCCCTTGTTCTTTGTGTTTCAAGACTATGTAGACCTAACATGACTAGCCTCTCTTCATATGTATAACGTTTTAAGGAGTGTATTGATTTGGAAATCTGCATTGGACTTTTTCAAGCATATCTATTTCTTTTTTTATGTATGGGTTCCATAACTGGCTACCATAATCTATATATGGTCTGATGTAGGATAAATATAATGGAAGGAGGACTTCAGATGACCTCCTTTTGATATTCCTTTTGCCTGCATACATTGTTTGATTTGCCCTTGCAATAATATTAATGTGTTATTGTTTGACATTTTATTTATTGTCTACAAGTATCCCCAAATCTTTTTCAATTTCTTTGCTTTGTATGTTATTGATACTGTATTGGGAATGTAGTTATGCCTTGGATTCTTTTTTTCCCAAATGGAGGATGCTACATTTTTGTGTATTTAGTCTTATTCCCTTTGTTGATGACCATAAAGCAATGTTAGTTATATCCTTCTACATTGATAGTATTTCTTCTTGAGTATTCCAGGGTCTCCCTAATTTTGTGTTGTCAGTGTATTTTATAATGGTGTTGGATACATTTCCTCTAGGTCTGTCATACAGTTTTTTAATATTATTGGTCCCAATACTGAAACCTGTGGCACTCCACTTGTAACCTCTGCCTCACTTGACAAGTGGCCCCCTGGTGGATATTCTTTGTTTTCTATCAGTTAATCAATTGTTGATCCAGTAAATTATTTGATTATTGATTTTATGTTTGTTCAGTTTCTGTACAGTTGTCCAATGTAGGACTAGGTCAAAAGCCTTACTAAAGTCAAATAAAACAACATCCATAGATCTATTTCTATCCAAGTTTTTACTTACAGAGTCATAAAAATAGATCTTGCTTGCCATATATGACTTTCCCTTTTTAAAGCAGTGTTGATTTGTGTCAAAAGCAGTTATATTATTTAGTTGATGCATATTGTTTCTAACTTCTTACATGGAATAGAAGTTAAACTAATGGACCTGTAATTTTCAGTGGATGTTTTTGTCCCTTTTTTGAAAATGGGGATAATATTAGAGTATTTCCAGTCTGCAGGTACTTCACCAGAATTTAATGATTTCTCATATAGTATTGTTAACTGAATGCAGATGTGATCTTTCAATAATTTCAACATTTCAGAAGTAATGTTATCTGGTCCTGAAGAACTATAGTTTTTTTTAACTCTGATATTAATTTCAATATTTCCTGTTTGTCTATAGTGTATGGTTCTGTTTCAAGGTCCTTATTTATGTTGATACAGTGATTTGTCTTTTTATTATATACAGATATACAGCATGCATTAAATGTATTCACCATTTCTACAGGATCAGTTATTTCTTTCCCATTTTCGATTATGGATGTTAGCTGTCTAACTATAGAATTATTTACTGTTGTTTTGTTTTTCAATTTTTTGGTAATTTGATCTCACATTTCTTTTTTGCTTTATGTATTTTGTGTTTGAGGTTTCTTTGTATTTCCTCAAAAGCTGTCCATGCTGCTTCCATATTTTGGATTATATATATATATATATACTGTAGGCCTTATTTTTCTTTTTTATTATTTTGAGAATGCTCTTAGTTAATCATTTTGGCATTTTCCCTTGATGTTTATATTTTTTTTTAACTTTTTTGACATGCGTATTCATGGTATTATGTATAGCAGTTTTTATGCACTCCCAGCATTCATTTACTGATTTGTCTTGTAGTTTAGTATAGATAATCTCTCAATTCTGTTACTTTCCATGTAAAGGTCCTCTCACTTGTAGAAAGTACCACACCAATTAAGATGTGTAATTATTACAACGTGGGTATTAAAAGGGTGCAAGAATGTTTGAAAACTTCAAAATCACATATCTCAGTTCAAGAATGACATAAAATGAAAAGAGAAATTGGTATACCGGTAGTGATGTTTCTGCAAAAAATGCCTTTTTACTGAAAAAGGGCATAATGACTGATAGATCCTGCTGCTTTGAAGAAAAGAGTGACTCAGAATTCAATAAATGGTTTGTGTTGTGTTGTTATTCGATTCCAATGTGAACTGTAATAGTATTTTTGCTGGCAACTGGCCCTTTAAAAGAAATAGAAAGTATATGGGGGTACCCAGTGCCATGTGATTATCATTCAGCATCTCTAACTAGCTCTGTTGCTGCTTCATGAAGGAATGCTAGAATTGGTCAGTGCATCTACATGATGAGATTTGTCATTAGCTTTATTTATCCTGGAACAAGAGCCCAGTGATATTAACATCTCTTTGGAGTTTAATTTATTACTCTTCTAAAAAAAAGTGAAAAGTAAAATAAATATTTAAAGTAAAAAAAAATGCACTATGGGCTCATTCTAAAGCAATGTTAAGGCACAGTTAATTAGTGATGCTTGGTTTAGCACTCTGTATCTAAACTGCTACATGTCAAGGCTGTTTCAATAGATTTTTGCAACATTATGCTCCTACGGTATTCTTGTCCCTATTTTAATATTAATAACTACATTGTCAGTAACAAGCAATTAAGTGTGGCAGGCTCTCAGTGCATTCCTTAATGTAAAGAGATTGTCTTAAAACCAGCCCCACCTTCAGTTCATTGTCATTCTATACTCAAAAGTGGGCACAGAGTAAAGAGCCAGTTCTAGAAATAAAAGAACATAAAATAGAAATCCTACCTGAGACCTGGTTGGTGCTGTATAAACAAATGCTGGTCAATGCCGAACATGTTTGCTTGCATGCTGTTGGAAGTAAGCTGTTGGTTAAATAGGATCTGCAGCTTATCTGTTGGGTAAGAAAATGGGCAGACTTAGTGGGCCAAGCGGTCCTTATCTGCCGTCAAATTCTATGTTTCTATGAAGTTAGAATCTTGAGGCTTAGGGCAGACCTTTCTTACTCTCTGAAGACATTGTCTCATGGACTTTGGGTTCCACCAGGCTAAGGGGTAAAGTGGTGAAAAAAATGACAACCAGAACAAATAAAGTTATATACAATATATCATTTTCAGTGAGGGGCCTACCCTTATCAATTTTTACAATGTATTTACCCAGGATAGGCCAGCTGACAGGCAGTATGTCATTTTCAGTGTAATTCTTGCTTTTACAATGTATTTTTCCTAGACAGACCAGCACAGATGCAGCACTTCCTTTTTTAGTGGGGTTCTGCTGTAGTGGAACATTGCTTTCACAGAGTTTTACAATAACACTTATTAACCTAGGACAGGCCAGCTAAGATGCAATATCTCTTTTTTCACTGGGCTCCTGGTTTTGTCTTTTTGTATAGCATATTTTTCCCCAGGATAAGTCAGCTGAGGATACAATATCTCCTTTGCAATCAGGTTTCACTTTTACAAAGTTTCACAACATACTCGGGGAAAGGCCAGCTGTGATGAAATATCACATTTTCAGTGGTGTTAATTACACATTTTTTAGACGGTATTTACCAAACTTTAGCTTGGCTATTACCCAGAATAGCCAAACTGAAAAGTCATATCTGATTTGTCATGTGGTCCTGCTTTTGCACAGTTTTACATTATACAGAATATGCCAGTTAAGATGCAATATCTCATTTGCAATGGGGTCTTGCTGTTATTAATTTTCAGATTGTAATTACCCAGGACTGCACAGCAGAGGTGCACTATCTCGTTTTCAGTGGAGGTCCTGCCTTTACCCATTTGTATAATGTGTTTAGTCTGGATAACCCACCTGAAAGGCAATACCTATTTTATAGTTGGACCCTATATTCACAAGTAGGTTTCCCAGGACATTCCAGGTCAGATGCAATATCTCCTTTTTAGGGGGTTCTGCTGTAATGGCGTCTTGCTTAGGCAAAGCTTTACAATATATTAACAATATATTAAACCAGAATAGGGGTTACTTAAAGTGCAATGTCTCTTTTTTAGTGGGCTCCTGGTTTTACACATTTTACAATGTATTTTCCCAGGATAGGACAGCTGAGATGCAATAACTCATTTTCAATAGGGTCTTGATTTTACAAAATTTTGCAATATATTTACCCAGGATAGACCAGCTGGGATGCAGTGTTTCACTGTAATAACTGGGGCACATGTTTTCTCATTGGAAAAGCTGGTTATAATTCACTGTTATAACTTGCTTGTTATAACAGCAAACAAGCACCAGCTTCTCTATGGCCACCTCGTGCTCGCTCACTCACTGCGGTCTAAAAAGTGCTGGCAATTGGCAGTAACACAGGCACCTCAGTGAAGCATACTGACCCAAGGAATGGATAAAATAACTTGTAGAGCCCCCAAAATACATTGGACCTTCTCACCAGTGCATTGCAGACAATCCTGATAGCTGTGACAGTTGGCACTCACTTTCTCTTTCTTGTTCCTATACAAATCATCATGAACTCTGACCTCTGCAGCTCATTGTCATATCACCTTGACAATGATGACCTGCAGCAACTGAAACTGACTCAAACTTAAATTAAAAAATGAAGTCTTCCTTCAAGTTAAAGTTTTTAAAACCTGTTTCACTTCATTTGCAGCTGTTCTCAAGAACTGTTTTCCTCATTTCAGATTTCACAAGCTGCCTTATTCAGACCAGGATCAAAGCTTTTATCAATGCCATTCCTGCAGTCTGTCAGTAAAAGCCATCCCCGAGGAAGCCATCTCTATTAATGTCAAAAAGTAATTTATTCACAAAATTACAAATGGGATGTATATCTTATGTTTTGTTTAATGCTCATCAATCTTCTGCTTAATAAAAATAAGACATAACACCCAGCTTGACAGACACTTTTTTATTTAATAAAAATCTAGTTGGAGAAAAAACATCCCCCACAATTGCATAAAACAATTCATGGGGGAATAGAAAACTCAAATTTAATGCACACCCTTGGTGTGGGATACTTTGATAAATCCCTTGGGCTTCTCTCTCAGGATTTATGTAGCTTCCCAATCCTCAGGTGTGCATTAAATTCTCATTATGCACTCCCCCCACATGTATTATTCTATATGTAATGGTATCTTGCTATTATGGGAAGGCTAGCTCGAGGTTCAATGTGGGGGAATAAATTCCTCCCACACGTCATATAAACCGGCTGCTCCCTGCCCCCCAATTTTAGTGTTTGGAAAAATAGTTTTCTCCTACCTGAGCTCCTGTGTGGCATGTGTGCTAGATTTCTTTCTGTGTTTGTGTTTTCCTTGCTTGTTCTAGTTGTTTTTCTCTTACCCTGTGCCTGTTCATCGCTACCTTGGACTGCTGGTCCAGTGATTTTTGTGTCTCTTGTTTTTGCCTGTTTGCTTATTTTTTGTTCCTCCTTGTCACCATCAGCAACTAGGGAACAGCAGCATTACAAAATATTCGGTTAAACCTGCAAGCCTCATCCATAAGTCTTTGTATTTTATCTGTGACCCATGTCATTGTTGCAGTTTTTAAGTGTACTGATAGTATCCTGGCTGCCTGCATGACCTGTTGCTCTACCTCCTGATAATGTTCATCTTTCTTCCATTTAATGTGGTCTGCTTAAGAACTCTCCTTCCTCTGTTTAATGTGGTCACTACTGTACCTATATGAGACCCCCCCACATGCACAAGGACACACACACACTACACCTATAGAGTTCACTGAGACAGTGGGTGCAATGCCATGGAGCTCACTTCCCCCATCAGAAAGGTAGCCCACAGCTCTGAAACACCTCACAAGTGTTCAACTAACACAACCCATTTGACTGAGGGAAATTCAAGTAAAAGTGCCAAGTTCGATTTACCTTGCAATCTAGGAGGCCACACAATGTACAATACCAACCGTGTCTTCATTCTAAATGCCTCTTCATAAAAAAGGGGGGGGGGAACATTGATAAATTTCCTTTAACTTTTGATTTGTTTAGTTTGCATCCAGTATACTGCAGCATTGTTGATGGACTATTTTTGAAGACTGAAAAAAAACCAAAAAAAAACAGTCATTTCTCTCTCACAGGGCTCTAAGGAAGCTGGTCCCTACAGGCCTGTTAAATCTCCCACATTCTTTCATAATTTGGTTAACTTGCAGTAATATGGTCCCTTTTCAAACAATCAACCATCCCACCCCCCCCACCGAAAAAAATGAAAGTTGGCTCAGCTGCAGCTGTCCCTGAAAACTAGTTTTACTTTCACTTGTGGGTCACGGTGCTTTACCCTGTCTCCTTTGTTTATCCTATGGCAAAGGTTGTGGAGGTCATAGTGGAGAGTCATGGCCCCTTGTAGTTGCAATGCTGCCTTTGCTGCTCAATTCCCTGTCCATGTGTTCCTGGAGTCCCCTGTTGCTTCTCTGTGTCTTTTTGTATTTCTGCTTTTCCTTTGTGCCCCCGCTCTGTGCTGTCCTTCTGCTATGCCTTTCTCTCCTGCTTCCCATTGCTTCTTGTGCCTTCTCTTCTGTTTCAGCTCCTGGATTTCGTGCAGTACACTTCAGCAGTCTACAGTTCCTGTTCCTAACTCTGTCTCTGGGGTTTTGATTGAAGATAGGCTTCCATCTGCCAGGTATGTTGTTGCATTACTTATTGTTTAAGTCTCTGTCCTTCAGCTGCTGTTTCATGTTCGGCAGTGGATTGTCTTGGATCAGAGTCTTGCTGCTTTTATGTTTCTTTTACTGCCTCTGCCTAGTGCAGCCTTGCATTGAATGATGAATCATCATGCCTGTATGCCTAGTTTGTGTCTAGTTCAGACTCCATCCCCAGGCATTTCCAAAAGCTTGTGCCTTTGTCTCTATTACCAAGGGGCTATGAGTGCTGTCCTTGCCTTGCTGCTTGTTCTGCCTATGTTACTGCTCTCCAGCTCAGGCCTTATGTTACCTTGATTATTTATCTCCACTTACACTGGTTGCTCTTCATTCCTAGGACCTGATTTATCATGGCTTCCTGCTCATCCTTGGATGCTCCATGTTGGATCCTGATGTCGCTTCTCATGCATCTACAGCCGCTCCTCCTGGGCCACCACCTGGTAGGAAGCGCATGACTAAGACCCGCCGCTCCATTTCTTATTGGACTGTGCCCCATCTGACTGTGGAGCTTCAGCACCATGCCTTTGCTTATTCCACTTCTGCTCATAAGCAGGCACTTTATGATCTGTATTTATCCAGTTTGCAGCTTGTGCCAGCTCCGGCTCCTGCCCCGTGGCTCCTCAGTCTTCTTCTTCTCCTCCCATGTCGGAGATGTGTGTCTTCATGGCTCAAATGACTTCCTCCATATCTGCTCTTCAGTCTTAAATGTCCACTCTCGAGGCCCAGCTATTGACCCAGCTGCCTTCAGCTTTGCCTGCTCCTCATCCTAATGACCTTCCTTCTCCAAGTAATGTTCTGCTGCCTCTGGCTCCTCTGCTTGTGCCTAATCCTGCTACTGTTCCTCTTACTGTGCCAGGTACATTGCCCCACCTTCTGATCCTGTCATTTCTCTGGTCCATCTCATCTCAGATCACCTCTGCCAGGACATCATCAATGGCAAGGATGTTAATTTGATTTCCTTCCTGACTTCCTCCCAGGACATCATGAACATAAACTGAACTTACAAACTTAAATGGGCAGACTGGGTGGGCCATAGGCCCTTATCTGCCGACACTGTCTATGTATCTATGTATCTATGTTTCCTGCAGTGACGTATCAGTTGTCCTCAAATCTAAGCATCCCCGCCTCCTCCGCAAGCTAACAATTCTTAAGTTTGTTCTGGCATTCAGCTTTTATCGGGACAGCATTTGCTTGGATTTTTCTGACCACTGCGCTAGATTGAACTCCTACTTGTACCTCATGGTAGATCTTAATTCCTGTTGCGGCATTACATTGTTTTATAATTATCACAATTCTTTTTCTGCTACGGTGCTGCTGCATTGCATCACTATAATAACAGGTTGAACTTGGTGGTCCTTGACAACTAACTGTTTTGTCGCCATTTTGCTAGCCAGTGGGCTCTTACCTGCTCTCTTTGTGGCTCTTTTAACCACTTTTCTGTGCTGTGCTCACTGGTTGTGTTCTCTTCCACTGCTTCTTCCTCAGACTCCAAACCTTCTCCTCTTTCGCTGGCTGCCACTCATTCTGGACTCATTCATAGCATTGTGAACTCTCAGTCCCATTCTGATGCCTTTGGATGTCCTATCCGGATGTCTGGCAATCTTCACGTTTGCTATAGTTTCAGTGTCCAAGGATGCTTCCATTCAAATTGCAAATTTCTGCAAGCCTACAGTTATTGCAGTAAGGCACACACTCACAGTGTTTGCCCTAAGTCTCTCAGGTCTACCAAATGATCATTTTTCCATCCATCAACCCCCCTCAACATCTCCAAGTTGGTGGATGCTTTGGCCTCCCATCCTTTCCATGCTATTGTTGCTCACCTCCATTTGGGATTTCAGCATGGTTTTCATACTGTCATAGCTGTTATTCATTCTGAATCTTACATTTGTCATAATCTGCAATCTGTATTACACAAACCAGACATCATTAAGCAACTTTTTCAGAAGGTGCTCCAAAAGAACTTCATTATTGGTCCATTCCTGTGGCATCCATTTCCTATTTTTCATATTAATCTTATTGGTATTGCAACAGGGAAGTTCATAGGCAAAAAGCATCTTATCATGGATCTCTCTGTTCCTCATGCTTCTTCCACACCCAGTATCAATTAATTCATTCCAGCTGATGAGTATTCCTTACCATACATGCATATAGATGATGCCATAACACTAATCAAGTCAAGTCAAAGTTTATTGATCTTCCAGTACATAGAATTATTGGACATTACAATCATACAAATAGATAGAATACATGTAATAATAAAAATAAAAGTTTTTATACCATTTCTTTGACATGTTTAAAATTAAAAAAAAACTTGATCACTTCTGCATTAGGAGTATCATACAGAAAGAAAATGGGTTAGGGCACATTAAATTTGGTGAGTAAGGAAGTGTTTTCTTTTAAAGTTTATCACGAAAGTAAGAAATTTGGCAACTAATTATGCATCTTCTCTGGTCATAGGGTGCAATGCTAATCAAGCATCTTGACTCAGGAGCATGACTTTCCAAGGATGATATCTCAGATGCTTCTAAACAACTACCTATTCATCTATTGCTTTGGTACCTGTACGGCATGTCTTGGGAAAATCAGTATTATTTCACTGACCAACTTATCTTTGGACGCAGGAGCAGCCCCAATTTGTTTGATCAGTTTGCTAAAGCCCTTTGTTGGGCCTTACTCAGTGTATTCCATAGACCAGTCATGCTGCATTTCCTGGACAATTTCCTTCTAATAGATCCACCAGACTCCATTCCTGAGGAAGGTATACATACCCTTGTTCAATTTTTCACATCTCTAAATGTTCCTCTAGCCAAATAGAAAACCTTAGGCCCAGTTACATTCCTTGAATTTCTTGGCATCATTTTGGACTTGGTATGCATGGAAGTACACTTACCTGCTGATAAAGTTCTTTGAATCCTAGATAAGGTCCATTCCTTTTCAACCTGATCTTTTTGTTCTAAGCAGGAAATACCCTTCTACTAGACTAGTTGAACTTTTCCATGAGAATCATTCCCCAAGGTAAATCATTCATATCTTACCTTTTACATCTAGCTTCTTCAGTTGAAAAAACTCCATCACATTGTTCAAATGACAGCTACAGCGAAATCAGATTTAGTTATGTGAACTTTGTTCCTGGCTCACTGGAATGGATGTTCTATGTTTTATAAAGACCCTTCACCAGACCTCTACTCTAGGTTTTATATAGATGCCTCTTCTACGTACCGATTTGTTGCCAGTTTTGGCCCAGCTTGATTTGTCACCCCTTGGCCTCCAGATATTCTGTCAATTCCTGAATTTTCCTCTACTACTTCATTATTTGAAATTTATCCCATTGTAGCCGTTGCTTTTCTATGGGGTCATTTATGGACTCTTCAGTCAATTTCTTTATTTTCAGACAATCAAAGTACCATAGACATTATCAACAAACATCGATCCCCATCGTTGTCCATTAGGATGTTCATGCAGAAGTTGACCTGGCTCTCACTTTACCATAATTTTACCATCCAGTGTTTTCATATACCCGCCCAGTCACATAAAGTAGGCTGCTGATGCATTGTCTCACTTTCAATTTCAGGTATTCCACTGATTAGTTATTATTTAGTTTTTGTTGACTGGGTAAGTGCACTAGACAAATTATGTCAAATTATGTCTAGAAGCGGATCCAGAGAAATCTTCTCCCCCATCCTTCCAGGATCTAATAATGCTGTAACATTCTATCGGCACCAAGCTTTCTCAATCATGTGGGAAACGTTAGCCCCTTTTACAACATCTACCTATTCTATGGCCTGATCTAAATATGCCTCATTCTGCACCTCACAAATACCATGCACTACTCCTATCTCAGTTGATCATGTTTTAGCATTTATCACATTTTGCCATAAGGCCTACACCTATCTCATGGCACCATTAAACAATACATTGCTGGAATTCAATTTTTTCATTCTTAATACACTTCTTCTGCTCCATCAATCTTTTCCAATCTATCCGTGAATCTTCTCTTGCTGGATTTTCAAAGAGTTGCTCCAGTCAAAATTCCTTAAGACTTCACATAGAAGGACCTCTAATGAGAAGCCCCTTGGACTTACTAGATACCAATCCTTTCAACCCCAAGTCCAATTTGATGATTTTCACTCCTATAGTTCTAGCGCTGTTTATGGATTTCTTAGACCTGGAGAATTTTCAGTCTCAAGGTCCCCCTCCTCTATATTCCTCAAAATATCCGATCTTCAAAAACAAGATGATTACTATATCCTTCATCTGCCTTCATCTAAAACAGACCATGTTCATGAAGGAGTTTCACTATCCATATTTCCTTCAAACAACAAATGGTGCCTGGCCACTTAATTGGACAAACTTGTGCATTTTCATGTTGGATCAAATCATTCTCTGTCCTTACTAACCTCACTACACAGTACTCCAATTACCACTAAATGGTTTGTAGACCATATAAGAATATTATTTTATCAGCTGGAACTCCATTCATAATCATATTCTGGGCACCCTTTCAGAATTGAAGCAGCATCATCAGCTTCAAGACACAACATCCACAGCCATATTATAAAGAAGCTCGGAAGATGGAAGTCATCAGCTTATGAAACCTACATTCCAAATCCAAATTCTGAATAAGGGTTGTATATTTGATCATTTCCTCCTAGTATGCCCAGAGGATGGGCTGATCAGTAACCAAGGTTCCTCAGAGGTTTTACGCCAAGGGTTTTTTTCCCTCTCCTGTGCATTACTGGTCATACTCTCCATGAGTTTGAGGAGATTATCACCATTTTGGGGCTCTCTATTCCTACCAGCTATCAAATTTAAAGTTTCTACAAAAACAGGACTAGAGTACAGCCACAACAGAGTATGCACAAGCATAAACGCACTTTATTCCACAAACATTGAATGAGAGGGCTAGCCTGGGGTTCAGTGTGTGTGGCAATAAACTCATCCCACACACGTCATATGAACCAGCTGCTCCCTGACCCCTCCACTCTAGTGTTTGGAAAAATAACCCACCATCCTCCCCTTCCTCCTCCTTTTTCCAGTGTTCCCTCCATCCTTGGTGGTGGGCTCTCTATTCCTACCAGCTATCAAGTTTAAAGTTCCTACAAAAACAGGAATAGAGTACAGCCACAACAGAGTATGCACAAACATAAACACACTTTATTCCACAAACATTTATTTATTTAAAATTTGGTGACTGGGAAAGGCACATTGAGCTGAGGCTTGTTTCCAGGTGTGACCCGGGTACAGAGGTGTACATAGAGGTTATCCAGAGTACATACATACATACAAACCAAATTTATTTGTTACAGACAGGATTGTTACAAAGAGATTAGTGTTATAGGCAGTAGTTACTACATACAGTGCTTTATGTAAAAGCATTTGTCTTACAATATGGTATAAACAGAAGCTGGAGTGGTATAGTAGGGAAGTAGGAAGTTAGTAATAGATTGGAAATTTTCTGGCTAATGTGTGATTAACTGAGGCTTCATGGTATGGGGGTGGGAGGGTTCCACGGTGCAACTATGGCAAGATGAGTTTGGGAGGAGTCAGAGGAGGTGCCTAATTGCTGGGAGGGAGGAGGCCTGGCAAAAGATGGGTGGGAGGTTGTTCCATAGGAAAGGGAGGTGGTATGAAAAGGTGGCTTGGCCAGAGGCATTATGAGGGCAAGGGAGGTTGAAAGTTCGGGCATCCCTGTGGTGGAGGGAGTAGCCTAGGGAGTTAGCAGGTGCAAGACAGGAGGTGAGGTGGGGGGCAGGGAGCCCAACCAGTATTTGGCTATGAGGGAGGTGCTGTGGGGGGTTCTCCTGTGTGACAGCGAGGCCAGGGAGAGAGTGGAGTGGAGTAGAGGGGGCAATGATGAGTAAGTGAGGGAGAGGCTGTGGCAAAATGACAGAATGCTTTTAGTAGGATGTCAAGTTTGGAGAAGGATGAGGTTGGTGCTGTGCAGTATATGATGTCAGCATAGTCCATCACTGGTAAGATTGTTTTATGTATGATTTTGCTGTGGGTGGGAAGGGGAAGACTGTCTTTGTGGTGATGGAGGATGGCAAGTTTGGGCCGGAGCTTGGAACAGACTGCCTCTATGTGGGTTGAGAAATTTAGGTGGCTGTTGAGCCAGACTCCTTGGTATTTGAAAGTGCGGACCAGGTCAAGGGGAGAGCCATCCAGGGTGGAGATTACTGGGGAGGCCGGAAGGAAGGTAAGCTTTTTTCTAGATCCGAAAACCACGGTGACTGTTTTTTTGTCATGAAGTTTAAGCTGATTTTTCAGGAACCAGGCTTGGATTCTATTGAAGTTGTTTTGGAGCTCTGGGAGGATGCTGTCATGGGAAGATCCTGAGGCAAAAATGAATGCATCATCAGCGTACAGATAAACATTTGCTGAGAGGCAGGTGGAGGGGAGGTAGTTTATAAATAAGGAGAAAAGGATGGGGCCGAGGATTGAGCCTCGTGGGACACTAGAGAGAATGGGAAGAGGGGGTCTCCTATTTGAACGGATTGCTGCCTACTTTGGAGGTAAGAGTGGAACCAGTCTGTGGTGGGTTGGGCAAGGCTGAAGTGGCTGAGTTTGTGGAGTAACAGTGGGTGACAGACTGAATCAAAAGCTTTTGCCAAGTCGATAAATATGGCGGAGGTGGTCAGACTGCTGTCCATGGCCATGATGATAGAGTCTGTTACACACAGCAAGGCAGTGATGGTGGAGTGATGTTTTCTGAAGACTGACTGATAGGGAGAGAGAGAGCTGTTTGAGGAGAGAAAATCAGTCAGTTTGGACAGCGTGAGGGATTCTTGTATTTTAGCGAGTGAGGGAAGGAGCGAGATGGGCCTGTAGTTTCCCGGCAAGGAAGGATCACTGCCTTTATGCAGAGGGATGATCTTGGCCATTTTCCAAGCCAAAGGTGCTGTGGCGGTGGTGAGGGAGAGGTTTAGTATGTGTGTTAGGGGTGCTGCTATGGCTGACGCTGAGATATGGAGAAGTCTAGGGTGCAAGCCGTCTGGGCTGGTTTAGGCCTGGTTAAGAGAGGTGATTGCATTGTAGACTTTCCTGGGTGTGAATGGAAGAAAGCCGAAGCCGGGGGAAGAAGGGGGTTGGAGTGGTCAGGTGGAAGGTGGTGGCAGGCAGGGTGCATGAGACAAAAAACGCTAATAAAATAGCAGCTACAGAAACAGGATCAGAAACTTGTCTGCCATCAATGTTGAGGACAGGGCAGGTCAGTTTGGAAGGGGGTTTGATCATGGAGTTGATTACCTTCCAGAAAGATGCAGGGGAGAATTGGTTCTGGGTGATTTGTGCTTTGAAGTATGAGGATTTTGATTGCCGAATAGCTTTAGTGTATTTATTTCTGAGGTGTCTGTAGGATTGGAGGTCATGGGGGGTATGGGTGACTTTGTATAGCCACCATGCCTTGTCCCTGACTTGACACAGAGCGAAGACATTGGCTGTGATCCAGGGGTGGTGAGGTCTTTTCATTCTGACTTTCCTGAGGGGGGCGTGGAGGTCCCAGGTACGTTGGAAGTGGGATAGGGCAGTGTTGATGTCTGGCGTGGAAAAGACTGGATAACAATCTGTGTTTGCTAGGTCCTGCTGCAGAGCAGATTCATTTAGCAGGAGAAGAGGGCGCATAAATTTGGGGTGAGAGTGGGGTGCAGATTTTGCGGATGCAGTAAGTGACGCAGTGGTCACTGAGGGCTTCAGAGGAAATGCCAGCTGACGTGATCCTGTGGGGATGGTAGGATAAGATCCAGTCCAGAAGGGTGTGATTTAAGCACTGATGGTTTAGGCAGGTAGGTTCCTGGATTAGCTGGGATAGATTTAGGGTTTTGATCCTTAGGACAGTGGGTTTAGTGGCGGAGGAGAGCCAGTCGAGGTTGAAATAATAATATGAGTTCCCCATTTGGAGTTCTAATGGAGATTTCTGAGATGGCTTTGACCAGGGTGTCGGGTGATGTCTTTGGGGGTGAATACAGAGCCACCATATACAAGGGGCAGGTCAAGGGAAAGGTAAGGTGAGAAATGATGGTTTCATGGGAAGAGGGGCAGGACTTCTTGTGTATAATGGAGCATTGGATGTGTCCCTGATGTACAGAGCTATCCCCCCGCCTCGCTTAGCCCAGTTATGGTGGAAAAGTTTGTAATTTGGGATGGCCAGGGAATGGTGGGGGATTTTGGGAGAAAGCCAGGTTTCTATGAGGCAGAGTATGTCTGGGTTGTACTAGGTGGCCGAGACGGCAAGGGCGTCTAGTTTGGGGAGGAGACTCCTGGTGTTGAGGTGGAATATGCGGAGGCCCTTGAGTAGAGTGTCTGAGGACAGGCTGGATGAGGGTGGTAGTGCTGATGTGGGTTTGTTAGGTGCTAAAGGGGTGAATGTCTCCTGCCAGCAGCAATAGAAGAGATACAGTGAGAAATGGGGATTACGTGTGTCAACCGGGGCTGCGCTTGGAGGGTGGAGCATGGAGGTTTAGGCACCAGAGGAGAGCCTCCAAATTTAAAAGATACGAGTGGAGCAATGCAGGGTAAATGGTTGGAGATGGTAGGGGGGATGGATGAGGAGGAGGAAGAAGGGGAGGGTTTGTTGAGGAGAGAGAGAGGAGGTGATAAGATGGGCGTGGTCGAGGCAGGGGTAGTTGGGGTGGACTCTTGAAATAGTAGGGTAGGAGAGTGAGTGGAGGGGTGGTGAGGATTCACTGGGGGTCTGGAGAGGGTGAGTGGTGGTGGAGAGGAGAGTGGAATATGTAGGAGGAGGCATAGTAGCAGGGGCTGCAGCATAGTGGCTTAGAGAGGAAGGTAAAGGGAAAACAAAATGTTTAGTACTGTAACTGGTCACTAGAACAGAGTAGGTAGCAGTAGCAGCCTCTAGTGTCAGGACAAGATAGCTTGCTAATGGGAAAGCTGGCTGATTGGTTTTGGTTGTCACCTGACTGCACAGCCATATGCTGTATATTCTAGAGCCGACCAAGGGTGATGGAGGGGATGGCAGGGAACCCCTCAGTATTTTAAATAAAAAAGGCACCAAGAGTCCTCACAGAGTGTGGAGAGCCATTGGGATCATACCTGCAGCTGTTGTGGGGGAGGGCTTCCTTCTCTGGCACACGCGACCCTCGGGGAGCCGACGGAAAATTCTGTGGAAGAAGACAGAGGAACAGTTTAGATGCAGGTAGCCTTAAGGAGGGGCTAACAAAATGGGGTGGGGACTAACAAAAGGGCAAAGCCTCCGGTTGCTGGGTCAGACACAGGTATCAGAGAGGGCCCTGAGGACAGGGGCCTAAGATTAAAGAACTCTTTACAGCAAAATTAAATATCTCCAACCACAGTGCTAGCTAGCAGGATTGCTGAATTAAAATTGCAGACTTCAAATAAATACATGCTTTAAAGACTCAGAGAAAAACACCGAGTACTGGTTATTATGTGAGGCACAAGACAGCACTATTACTTGTTGCCTTTAAAGCAGCTTTCTGGTCCTCTTGCAGTCTTAATAAATAAAATTAGGAGAAAAAAATGCTGACTGCAGGCTGGTTTCAGCAACTAGAAATTGGTTTCAGGAACTAGAAATTCTATCTTCACTTGTGTGTAGACTGTAATTTCAGATGGCTGCAGTTTAAAGGCGCTCAAACTCCCCTCGGTATTTTAAATGAAAAAGGTGCCAAGAGTCCTCATGGAGCATGGAGAGCCATTGGGATCGTACCTGCAGCTGTTGTGGGGGAGGGCTTCCTTCTCTGGCCCTCGTGACCCTCGGGGAGACAATGAAAAGGTCTGCAGCTGTTGTGAAGGAGGGCTTCCTTCTCTGTTCCTCGCGACCCTCTGGGAGCCGATGGGAAGGTCTGCAGGTGTTGTGGATGAGGACTTCCTTTTCTGGCCCTCGCGACCCTCGGGGAGCCGATAGAAAGGTCTGATGGGGAAGGGGAGTTCACGTCTGATTCACCTCAGCATTCCCAAGCTCCAACAGCACAATCCGCTTCAGCAGATCCCATGTTTAGACTGAATTTACCCAGGATAGTACAGTAGAGATGCACTATCTTGTCTTCAGTTGGGGCACTGCCTTCACCCATTTTTGCAATGCAATTACCTAGGAGTACACAGCTGAGAGGCAATATCTTATTTTCAGTGGGATCCTGCTTTTACACCCTTTGCCACAGTATTTACCAAGGCTAGCATAGGTGAGATGCAGTATCTAATTTTCGGTGGCAGTCCTGCTTTTACATATTTTTAGAGTGTTTTAGTCTGGATAGCACAGCTAAGATGCTGATTTTCAGAGGGGAGTCTGTTTTTACCCATTTTTGCTTCATCATACACCTGTCCCCATTATCTTTCTATCTACTCTCTCTGTCCGTCTATTTATCTATCTGTCTGTCTGTCTATCTATCTATCTAGCTATCATCTGTCTGTCTGTCTGTCTTTTTTTTTATCTGTATTCTCCCTTTCAAGCCATGCATCATGGATGTACCCAGTTCAGGCTCTATAGGCCTTCATGGGGATGACTTGGGGTGTTTTCTTCCCAGTTTTCTCTTCAAGTTCAACTCTCCACCCAGTGATGTGGGGCATGGCTTCATCTGCCTTGATGTTGGTGTGTCCCTACAGCAACAGGCAAGCTCCCTGGCTGAGCCATAGGTGTCAGTGTAGTGCCAGAAGCCACCATCACCATTCCAGCTTTCTCTCCAATCCTACCTTCCACACCAGTGATGTGAGGAATGCTGCCATCAGCCTCAATATCACTGCATCCTTTTGGTTAACAGACAGGCTGTCTGACAGCTGTATTGGTCACTGTGATACCAGAACCCACCATCACCTCTACCTTGCTGAGGTGCATTGCCAAGTGGTAGCTACCTCAGCTGGGCTCATCCGCTGATGCGGAGACCCAGCTCTGCTCTTGAACCCGAGTCACCTGTGCAGACGTGTGATTCACTGGTTCTGGGCCATTAGGTGACCTGTGAGAGGGCTCTTTAACCCTTTGGCTGTTGACAGGATTAGAACATATCAGAAATCTGGACTGATATATCAATTTGAATCACAGCAGGGGTTAATAGTAACAGTACATAGAGGCCAGGAAACCATCTAGAAAATAATAGTAGCATTTCAGATGTAGAGGGAAGTGATTTACTGAATGTGGTTAATAACACTTCTCCCTTCTCCCCATGGACATTGTGCTGTACAAAATAATGGATGGGGGTAGTAATATTGTTTTCAAACAACATCTGAATCTGAACCTGACTTGAAACTCCTGATAAGTGTTTCTGCCTTGGCACTAACACACAGTGGGAGTTTCATGTCTGGTTCAGGTAGTGTTTGAAATCATAATGCATACCTTTTGTCTTTGATTTGAAAAGCTAATGTTCATAGGAAGAAGAGAGTGTATTAAAATAAATAAATATAAGTTCCCCAAGTGCTACTTTCAGTCCCCATGGCTTTCACTTGGGAAGGATGGAGGCACTGTTAGTCCAGGGGTTCCAGTCATAGGACTGTGGGGGCCCTTTCCCATCCAATGGACCTGGTCCATGACAGTTGACAGCCAAATTAACCCCCCCACCATACCTGCAGTGGTTGGATTGCATGTACTTCAGGTATATATTCGAAGTTTGCATTTCTGGATGTAACTGCATACAAACTCAGACGCAGTTAGAACATCTAATAGATGGTGTGACCAGTGTCAAAGGACACCCACATTTGACAAAAACAGATGAACAGATCTGATTTGGATCTGTTTTGAAAATACCCCGTGTTATTATACTACTATCTCAACCTGAATAGGAGCCTCAGTTTAGGGAAAGCAGTTTGGTCCACTGAATAGAGGCTTGAATTATGAGATAGGAGATCTCTGATTCAGTTGTTCAGAGTCAGTAACTCACTGTGTGACCCGGAGCAAGTTGTTTTAACAGTGCTTCAGAAGCGCTGTCTGACCAAAATGGGACTTGATGCAGGACACCCTCAAAAAATAAGATTTATCATCCTAGTTGGGATACCCTGACTAAATATTTATACAGGGAAGGCACACTGAGCAGTGACAGCTACATTCTACAGTAGGTGTATCCTGTGGGGTGGGTTACACAGACCTGTTTCATTGACGGGGTAATGTTGATCAGCAGACCAGGGGTACTTCCTTATCTCTTATGATAAGTGCTTCACAATCTTAAACTCCCATTCAGAATATCACCAGTGACTGGCAGAAGGGACCTCAGTTTAACATCACATGGGATGGACAGAACCTCACACAGTTTACTGCAATGTTGTGTTGGGTTTTAGCCCAAGTTTCTGGTGGGGGACTAGAACTCATGACATCCTAATCTTTTAGCCCCAGAAGTGAGCGTGCAACCTACTGAGCCATTGACACTGCATTGCATTGGACTGACACTAGCTATATATACATCTATAAGAGTATAACTCACCTGAAGTATGGCACCTCAATAGTGCAGTGCCCCTCTTTTCTGCGCACTACAGTGCCAGTATGGTATTCCCAAGGTCCCAGCAGAACCTACAGCCTTCTGATCTTGTGGCCCAAGAAGCCAATGTTTAACCTACTGAGTGTAGTATACAGACCACCCAACCAGGAGGAAGAAAGTGACAGGGAAGTGGTTCAGCAGTAAGGATAACTGCATGGAAAGAAGAGGTGGTATTTGTGGGAGACTTTAACCTGTTCAGGGTGAACTGAGGGGTCCGAGCCATGACCTGCCCCAGGAGTCAGGTGATTCTAGATGTGGTGCAAAGTGGACTCCTGACACAGGGTATCATGGAACCTACCAGGTAAACGGCAATCTTTGATCTGATGTTGACAAACATGGACCACATCCAAGACATCAAAGTCAAGGAGGATCTTGGTGGGATTGATCAACACACAGTGTGGTTCCAGTTTGACATGGGCAGGACAATGGCCCCCACAAAGATTAAAAGCCTGGATTTTAGAAAGGCAGACTTCAGAAGGATGGGTGAGTTGGTAAGGGGGCACCTGAAAGGCATCAATGTGGAAATTCCGGTGGACCAAAAGTGATCCATCATCAAGGAGGGAATAATAGCAGCCACAGGGGAGTATATTAAGCTCAAAGGAAAAAAAGCAAGGGCCAAAGCACCTAGCTGGTTCAACACAGAGGTCACCATGCAGTAAGGGAGTGATGATCATTAGTGACCTGAAGCACTCCACGTAGTGCAAGAAAGCAGCAGCAAAGGCAAACATGATGCAGGGATGCATATCTAGGGGGATCAGTAGTAGTAGAGAGGAGGGTATACTGCCTTTGTACAGGTCACTGATAAGGTCACATCTAGAGTATGGAGTTCAGGTACTGGTGCCCACACCTCAAAAAGGACATTAACCTGCTGGAGAAGGCCCAGAGGAGGGCAACAAGATGATAGCAGGTCAGTAGGGTAAGGCATATGAGGAGAGGTTGAGGGCACTGAACATGTACTCCCTGGAAAACAGGAAAGCGAGAGAGAGAGAGAGAGATGGAACATGATTGGGACCTTCAAGTACTTGAAAGGGATAAATAAAGTTGATAAGGAGAGTCTCTTTATGAGTTGCAACCAAAACACGAGAGGGCACAGTCTTAAGCTGGAGGGTGGGAGGTTTAGGAGGGAGGTCAGGAAGCACTTCTTCACAGAGAGAGTGGTGGACACTTGGAATGCACTGCCAGAAGAGGTCATCTTGTTGAAGACAATGGGAAGCTTTAAGAGAGGCTGGGATAGAGAGGGCAGGGATAGTAGCTCAAGCTGTGAACCCTGCAATACGAATATACTAGACAGACCAAATGGCCTTCTTCTACTGGCTTCTTTGTATGTTCGTATGTACATAGGACTGACTAAAGGAAGAGGAGAGGGTGAGGAAGGGGTTGCTAGCCTTGATGGAGGATAAATCCCCAGGCCTGGATGGTATACATCCAAGAGTGCTGAAGGAGCTGGTAGAAGATCTTGCAGGTCCCCTGTCTGACCTGTTCAGTAGCTCATTGGAGTCAAGTGTGGTACTACAGAACTGGAGAATGGAACAGGTAGTGCCCCTCCAAGGGAACTACAGACCAGTAAGTCTGACCTCAACCATGTACAAGCCCATTGAGGCCATACTTAAGAAGAGGTTAGTAGTGCACCTGGAAGATAACTGCCTTCAGGATGAAGAGCAGCATGGGTTTATGGGAGGGAGATCATGTCAAAAAAAAAGGGACTGACTTCTTTGACTTAGTCAGTAAAACAGTGGACAAGGGCCAGGTGATGGACATCCTTTACCTGGACTTCAGCAAGGTCTTTGACTCTGTGCCCCACATAAAGTTTATCTGGAAGTTGTTGGATCTGGGGGTAGGTGAGAAAGTGACCAGGTGGGTAGATAGCTAACTGAGGAGCAAGACAGAGAGAGTGGTGGTAGGGGGAGTGAACTCTCAAACACTAGTGAGGTCACCAGTGGGTTCCCACAGGGAACAGTGCTCAGATTGGTGCCATATTTGCTTATTCACAGACGACACCAAGCTCTGTGGGAGGGTAAACATGGCAGGAGGGATTCAGGACCTAAGGGAAGATCTGGAAAGGCTACAGAGATGGTCCTGGATTTGGCAACTTTGCTTCAATGAAAAGAAATGCAAAGTTATGCACACTGGAGCTGAGAACCCGAGGACTGACTACAGTCTAGGTGGGGTCTGGGTATCTACATACGAGGAGAAGAAGGGTCTGGGAGTGATGATCACCAGCAACCTGAAGCATTCTACACAATGTAGGAAAGCAGCAACAAAGACGAATGAAATAAAATGCTGAACTGTATTACCAAGGAGATCAGCAGTAGGCCAGAGGAAATAATATGCCTTTGTACAGGTCATTGATGAGGCTGCATCTGGAGTACAGCCTACAGTACTGGTGTCCATACCTTAAAGGGGATATAAATCTGTTGGTATGGTCCAAAGAAGGGTGACAAAGATGGTAGGGCCTGCAGAATAAGACATGAGGAGAGACTGGAGGCCCTGAACATAAACTCCTTGGAGGAGAGGAGAGAAAGCGGGGACATGACTGAGACTTTCAAGTATTTGAAAGGAATAAATAATGTGGGCAAGGAAGCTCTTTTAAGGCTAAGTGAGAATGGAGTTAATGGCAAAATAAGGGTCACGAGGGGCTGGACAGAAGGGAGGGGCTGGTTGCGGAAGGGGGCAGGGTCATTAGTTGATACTGAGAGCCCTGCAATATGAGTAGACTTGATAGACCTAATGGCCTAATTATTTTGGCTTTGTCACATGTTTGTGTGTTCGAATCCCTTCTGCTGGTGCAGGTATATGCAGCTAATAAGAAAAAATAGGAGGTAACACTCACCTCAAAAAGGAGTCACTTGCACTCACCAGTACTTTATGCAAACCTCTATTATTCAATAATAGTGAAAGCGCAATTTAGGTTAAAATCACACTGCTCGGCGTTGCTGCCAGGAACCCCACTAGACAACCTACCATTTCGCTATTCAGCTGAGTCAGATGTAGTGGTGAGTGCAAGTGATTCCTTTTTGGGGTGAGCGCTGTCTGCAAATTTTATGACATGCTTGGTTGCGGGGATTGAGGTCTGGGACAGTGTGAAGCAGCTCTCTGCGTTTTAGTGGTACATGAAGTTATAATAACTGGTGACCCCCGTTATCAACCCATTTCGAGTGCTGTTAAAAGTCATATCAACCTGCAGGTTGATAAGAAAAAACTTGTATCAACCCGTGGGTTGATACGACTTTTACAGTCTCACGTTAAGAAGCCTGATTTCATATACCCTTCAAACATCATAACTGAGTAGCTGTAAGTCACTTCTCACTTACACTGTCCGTGATGATCATGTTCACTTTTATAAATTATATGCCCCATAATCCACTAAAAGAGAAGTGCCTTGTATATAAAAATTTTAACCTGTAGGTGATAAGCAATTTTATTCTCAGTTTTGAGAAACAGAAGCTGTTGAGTGTAGACTGACGAGAGCGAGTTACTCGGTGGCTTCAGTAGGCTAGATTCTAGTGTGAACGAGTGTTGCTGCAGCAACACTCGCTCACGCTTGAATCTCGCCTTCTGAAGCCACTGAGTAACTCACTCTGTCAATCTACACTCGGTGGCTTTTGTTTCTTAAAACTGAAAAATAATTAGCTCAGCACCCACAGGTTAGAATTTTTTTCATACAAGCCACTTCTCTTTTTGTGGATTTTGGGGCATATAATTTACCGAATCGAACACCGCTCAGCCATGCTTTCCCTCTCGCCCAAATACTTTTACACCAAAAGTCCATGCACCAGGTATTATAAAAAATAAAACATTTGTGGGAGATTGATAGACATTTTTTTATACACACCCTCGGTGTGTGATACTAGTGAAACCTCTCGAATTTCGCTCTTGAGGTTTCTCTAATACCACACACCCTGGGTGTATAAAAAAATGCGTATCAACCCCCTACATATGCATTATTCTCTACTTAAATAGCTGATGTGAGTGTTAAACACCCGTGACTGAAGGTTGAGCTGTTTAATTAATTTATTTCAAAACGTTTACCAGGAAAGACACACTGATCTGGTAAGAGCTTGTTTTCAGGTGCCTCCTGGGAAGGGGGTGCAGGGTAGTAAACAATAATAAAATAAGGTGCAAAAGAACAATGAGTTAATCGTTACAAAAATTAACAAAGCATTTGGTGCAGTGTAATATTGCAATAAGTAAAATAATTTAGCAGTTGAAAACTAGCAAATATTTGGAGCATGGTAGTACAGTACAACACGGTACATCTGATAAAAAACACTGAAAATGATTAATACAGTAGTACTTTATATTGGGGAGGGAAGGCAGGCAGGAAATCTTAGCATATGCCAGTTTGCTGGAGGGTGTTGGGGTCAGGAGTAGTAGCAAGAGTAAGTTAATTATTTACAGGGTCAGGTTTTGCAAGAGTAACATAGAAACAGAATTGTATGGCAGATAAGAACAGCTTGGCCCATCTTGTCTGCCCATTTCTCCCTACCTACAGTATTACATCAGACTGTGCCCAATCTACAGCTCATTCTCCCTCCCCCTTCCTTTCCACTATGATTCCTTCATGCTTATTCCATGCATTCTTGAATCCCAATATTGTTTTTGCCCCCATCACCTCTGCTGGAAGGCTGTTCCAGGAATCTACCACTCTTTCTGTGAAGAAGTACATCCTCACATCTCTCCTGAATCTGCACCATTTTAGTTGCCCTCCTATGGACTGCCTCTAGTCTGTCTTTGTCCTTCTGGAGATATGGTCTCCAGAAATGGACACAATACTCTAGGTGGAATCTTACCAGAGATCTACACAAAGGCAATATCACCTCCCTCTTTAAGCTGGTGAAACAACTCCCTATGCACCCCAGCATCTCAGTTGTGCGCCCTACTACCTTGTCGCACTACCTGTTCACCTTTAGGTCATCCAATGTGATTATCCCCAGGTCCCTTTCCTGCTTTGTGATCATCATTCCACCCATTTTGTACTATGCCCCCGGGTTTCTGTGTCCTAAGTGCATTATTTTCCACTTTTTCACATTGAAACTCAGCTGCCATACCCTTGACCACTGCACTAGTTTTCTCTGAGCTTTACTTATCCTACCCACACACCCCACCCCGAGTGTCCACCCTATTGCAGATTTTGGTGTAATCCACAAAGAAGCAGATCTTCCCTTTCAACTCCTCTGAAATGTCACTTATAAAGACATTAAAGAGGACCGGTCCAAGCACTGATCCTTAAGGCACCGCACTGGTCACCCTCCGTTCCTTGGCGTGAACTCCGTTTATCATCTCCCTCTGTTGCCTATCCCCTAACCAATTTCTTATTCAGTTGACCACCTTTGGACCCACTCCTAAGTTACCCAGCTTACTTACTGGTCTACTATGTGGAACAGTGCTGAACACCTTACTGAAATCTAGGTAGGTTACATCCACCACTCTATCCTGATCTAGTTCCTTTGTCATCTAGTCAAAGAAATCTATCAGATTTGTTTGGCATAACCTCCCCCTGAGAAACCATGCTGCCTTTGGTCTTGTAACCCACTGGATTCATATTCCACAGTCCTTTTTTTTCACTTAGCAGCATTCAAAACTCTATATGCTCGTTCTCACAAGGAATCGTGTAATTGCTTTCCTTGATCCTGACATGCCCTAGTTATTAAAGAGACCTCTCATGATCCTGCCTGGTTTCACCTTATCTACACTTGGTCATTCTTACTCCACCCCTCTGCACTGCATCTCAGTATCCCTACATACTTCCAGCCTTTGGACTCTGTGTCAGGTATTGTAACCTTATCAACTGTGCATCATCTCTCTATGAATGCCCATCTCTTCCATTACCAGTCTGGTGCTTGCACTTATTCTGTTTGGTTGAGCAATACATCCCTAGTACATGTGTGCCTTTTTTCATATGGTCACCCTCCACCCCACCTTATGCTTCCATTCTTCTCCCTCCTCCTCTTCCACTCTATTAGTTCTGACTGGTACCCTTTACCAAAACCTTGGATCTTCAGCTTGTTGTATATATGTTGTCCCTATTCATTGACATACTTTAAATTCTGTATGTGTATTTGATTATGCCAACGCTTTTACTAAGCACTTTGTACATTGTATTTGCTTTTGGATCTATTTTTGTATATGTACTGTACATTGACTTTGTATCCTACCCAGGTCCACCTCAAAAATTAATCTTTCTCAGTGGTGTCCGTCTGGTTAAATAACGATTTTGATTGATTGATTTTCTTCAGCAGTGATTCTATTAACTTTCCCACCACCAATGTCAGGCTGACTGGCCTATAATTTCCAACTTCCTCCCTGCTACCATTTTTGTGTAGTGGGACTACATCTGCCCTCCTCCAGTCCTCCAGAACCACTCCTGTTTCCAGTGAGCTGTTAAATAGAACTGTCAGAGGTGCACCCAGTATTTCCATGAGCTCTCTCAATACCCTTGTATGCACACCATTTGGCTCCATTGCTTTGTCCACCTCCAGATTAACAAGTCTCTTTGGAACTCTCACCTTCAGAAAAGGACTAGTGTCCACCTCCCTGCCTGCAAAGCTTTTGTTACTTTTTTGTGATCCCTCCCCTCCTCCTTCCTCTGCGAACACTGAACAGAAGTATTTTTTCAGGATGTCTGCCTTTTTCTGTTCTCCCTCTGCATAGTTCCTACCTTCCCTTATTAACCTAACAATCCCACTCTTGGTCTTCCTCTTTACACTTAAATATCCCAAAAATGTTGTTAGCTACTAGGCTATTCTCTCATCAGTTTGCACCTTTATGCTGCTCACTGCTTTCACTGCTTCTCTCTGTTTTCCCTGATGCACTTCCCTATTCTGCTCCTTCTGCATCTCCTTATACCTTCTGAATCCTACCCTTTTAGTACTATAGCAAAAATGAAAGCTGTAAATATTAGATGACTAGGGAAAAAATAATTACAATTTGAAACAATTTAAAACTAAATGGAAGCTCAGAAGACAGTAACGTTTTAAAATTTCTGCTTTTATACTGATGTGAAGATTTGATTAATTTATTGTGGGTGTTTTTTTTAAGTGACTGCCTGGAGAATGATTAAATTGAATAACTGGTCATGGACATGTTTTTAATGTGAACAACTGTCTGGGGAGTGGATAAACTGAATAATTTATTCTGTACATGTTTTCAATATGAATATGTGTCTAGGGAGTGGCTAAATTGAATAACCTGTCATGAACATGTTTTAGATGTAAATAACTAACTTGGGAGTGGCTAAATAAAATGAACAAAATAACTGAACATGGGTATGTTTACAGTGTGAATAATTATCTAGGGAAGTGGTTAAATGAAAAAAAACAAACTAATTGCAGACATGTTTTCAATTAGGAATGGGCAACCCATCGTGTAGCTGGATCAGGTAGTTCCGGTATTGATGATTTTTGGCCGGGTAGGGTAGTTTGGGTAATTTACTACCCTAACAACATATCAGTGTACTTCTCAGGTTGAATAGTTTTGACATGGGTAACGGGTTGGGTAATGGGTAACTTTTTTAAACATGGATTACAGGCAGCCTGTGGGGTCCTGGGATTCCTTCCCAGACTGGGAATAGGCATGAAAGGGCAGCCTGTCAGGTCCTTCATGAGCTCACAGCAGAATTAGGAGCACATGATGCCAAGCTGACAATCTGACTGGTCAGTGGTGACTGTGCTCCATCTGCTGTGAACCTGTTGAGCAGATAGCAGCTGGAGTCTAGAGGGAGTGGAAGGAACTGGGTGCTTGCTCTGCATTTTCACCTAAATTGCAGTGAAAACTTATAAAAAAATACCCACAAAAGTAAAACCTCCACAAAGGAGCAACGGGTTGGGTACTGAAACAATCTCAGGAGGGAGAGGGGGATTGGGGGCTCATCTGGTGGTGTGGTGCTAGGGAGAAAAGAAGCAGGGGGGGGCAAAAGGCACTGGCAGCTGGTTTGTGTTTCTGTAGCATAGTGAAAGCCATTTAGGCTGTAAATTTACACTGTTTGTGTTAGGTACCCCAAGCCCTATCATTTTATTATTGTGACAAAGCTATGTGTCTCTGCAGTATAGTTAAAGCCATTTAGGCTGTATTACATTGTCTGTTAGGTGCCCTGAGCCCTGTCAGTGATATTAGCTACATTATGTGTCTCTCTGCAGCATAGTGAAAGCCAGTTAGGCTGTATTACACTGTCTGTTAGGTGCCCTGAGTCCTGTCTGTGACATAGCTATTCTGTGTGTCTCTCTGCAGCATGGCGTAAGCCATTTAGGCTGTCATTTACACTGTTTGTGTTAGGTGCCATAAGCCCTGTCATTTTATTACTGTGACATGCTCTTTGTATCTCTGCAACATAGTGAAAGCCATTTAGGCTGTATTACACTGTCTGTTAGATGCCACAAGCCCCGCCATTTATTATATATAGGATAAAGTATGGGGTAGTGTGTAATGAGAAGTTTACACACACCCAAGGTTTAGATGCTGCATAAACCCCAATAGTGAAGCTCAAAGAGTTTGTGAAAGCATCTAACCTTCAGGGCATGTGTAAACTTCAAGTTTAAACAACCCCCTTACATTTTAATTTATATAATTGTTGGGTCTTGCTTTTTGGCCACAGCAATTACATAAAATAAAAAAGACATTCCTGACTCCTGTGTGGCCAGTCTATCTCAAGTCGAGTCTGTGGTCTGTCATCATTTTTATTTGAATATTTAAACTTTTTAAATTAATTTCTGCCCACAGCTGTATTTTTGGTGTTATGTCTTGATTTTTCTTCTGGCAGCCACTTACCACCGAGTCTGAGTGGTGGCACTGTCTGTGGTGGAAAGATGAGGCAGCCAACAGTCTGGGAGGAAGAGCTGCGGCAGGCACATGCACAGAGTGAGGGAAACCATGCGTGTGTCTGCCACAATAAACACTCCTTCATTATGGCAAATAATGCCACAGTTTTTCTATGGCAAAAAGGAAGAGCCAGTTATCATTGTGTCACAGCTACACTGTATGTGACATGTCCCTGCAGTATTGTGAAAGTCTCTTAGGCTGTACTACACTGTTTGTTAGGTGACCCAAGCACTGTCATTTGTTACTGTCTGTGACATAGTCAGCTACACTGTCTATGTCTACAACAGTTAATGAAACAATATCCATTCTTTTCACAGCTGTTTCTACAACGTCTTTTATTTCCCAGTCTAAGTCTACTAAAAGGAAAGACAATGCTGCTGCACATGTAACTGTTATGTATATATGTAGTCTGTACAAAAGGAATGTCAGTCATGGTGGTAAAGTGGGAAATTGTGGAACATCAGTAATGATATAACATGCAAAGGCAAAACACCCAATTGAGTGGAGCAGGGCAAGGGACAGTGTGGTTGGTATAGGTGCTAGTGGAGGTGGTGGTGGCGGTGACCATAGTGACAATAACTGGAAGCAGGAACTTATACTGAATCACTTGATGCGACCTTACAGTCTTCCCAGATAAACATAGAGGCCCAGATATTCAAAAGGGTTACGCCATGCGCAATAGGGTTGCGCCTGCACAAGTCTGAACTTGCTCCATTCTGCCATATTCAGCAGGAGGCAGTTGTGCCACAGAAAACATGCTGAGCAACAGCGCATGCAAATGAATGCATGCTGAACTGGAGGAGAGGAACCATGCATAAACTGCACAGCCGATATTCAGCAGGGCTGTGCAGAGTTGTCTGAGCACAACCCCAACCTCGCCTGCACAACTTTAGCCAAAAAAAGGTTGAGTTGGGCCACCCACAGGTGAGCTGCTGCATTGCAGGGTGCAACACAGCAGCTGCCACCTGGCTGGCCCAACCCAATCCCTGTGTCCCCCAGCCCCGTCGTGGGTAGCCGACTGTAAATCCCCCACCACCCCCACTGGCCCGATCGCATGCATAGTTTAATCCCCCACCAGCCCGATCTTGAGCAGCAATGTGGCTCCCCGAACGTATCCCTGGTGGTCCAGTGGACGAAAGCCCGATCCACGGGCAGTAGTTGTTTAAAAACCCCCTCCTCCATTCATCCCTGGTGGTCAGTGGACACGAAAACCGATCGCGGGCGGTAGTTCTTTAAAAACCCCCTCCTCCGCATTCATCCCTGGTGGTCAGTGGACGAAAAGCCCAATCGCGGGCGGTAGTCGTTTAAAACCCCGAATATGGCCCTGGTGGCTGAGTGTCCCCCACCCACCCACCCACGAAGCCCCACCACCTCGCTCTCCTCCGCGGCGGCGGGCGGCAGCATCCACCTGCCTGCCGCCCGCCACCCGCCGACTGACTGCCGGTGGGGACTGCAGCCGGTGGTGCAGAGCAAGAGCCAATGGGCGTGCAGCCCATTCCGTACATGAAGTCCAGATTTGTGAATAATACATTCATTCATTCACAAAACTGGACTGTCTTGTATGATGTGGGCTGCACCCATTGGCTCTTGCTCTGCACCAATGGGGTGCAGCCCTACAAGCAGTCGAGTCGGTGGGCGCAAGCGGTGGATGCTGCCACCGCCGGCCGCGGGGAGAGCGAGGTGGTAGGCGCTGTGTGGGTGGGGTGGGGGACACTAGCCACCGGGGCTATGTTCGGGGTGTTCTTAAATGACTACCACCCGATCGGGCTTTTCGGTCCACTGGACCACCACGGATACGCTTGGGGGAGCCACATTGCTGCCCACGATCGGGCTGGTGGGGATTAAACTATGCCCTCGAATCGGGCCAGTGGGGGGTGGTGGTGGGGATTGTACACTGTTTTGCCCGCGATCGGGCTGCAGGGGGCATCGGTCCCCGACGGCTGCTGCCTGGCAGGGTGCCAGGCACAAGTCCTCGGGGATCAGCGCACCTGCATGCTAATGAGCATGCAAATGGGGCCATAATCAGATGCAAATGACCCCCTGTGCCTCGTATGAATTATGGCCCCATTTGCATGTCACCGCTTTGAATATGGGGATTTTGCACATGGCAATGGTACTTGCCACCTCAGGTTGAATGCTCCCTCTGACCACTTCGCGGTGAGCAGAGTTCCACTGCGCCATGCACAGTAAGCTGTGTGAGGGTGATATTCAAAGGAGTTGTTCAAGGCGCAACTCCTTTGAATGATCGCTCTGTACACACCCTCTCGCAACTATTTTGTGCAGCGCAAGGGCTTGCGCCACAAAATAGCGCAGTTTGAATATCCAGCCCAGATTGTTTTCTTCTGACACCATAAAGTACTGCAAAATCACAAAGTAATACTTCAGTGAAAAAGGCAAGAAAAATGCAATCCCATCCCCAAATTATAAATATATCATTATTCACATCAACTAACAATAACAAAAAGTGTTGCAAGGACATCAAAAATTTACCCGCCAGCATCCAACATGCCCACTGTTAATTAGAGTCATTGCAGAGCTGTTGGCCGATTGTCAACTCCCATTTGCTTTTGTTACCCAAAAAGGTTTCCTCCAAGTTCATGAACCAGACTGAACCACAGTACACCGTTCCCTGATGAACACATTTCTCGAAAAATGCTGTTTCACAGTTGTATGACTTGATGTGTACTGCAGTCAATAAGCAGTTGAAACTCTTTGAGGTGAAGCAGGTTCACATAACCACATATATATGGACCAGCTACCAAACAAATGACTACCTGACTGTTACAGCTCATTGTGCAAGTTTTCAGAAAGTGGTAATTCCTGCTCTGCCATATGCAGTAGGAAGCAGGTTGTATTAAGTGTCACCACACTGCTGTGAATATTTTTCAGCAGCTACAAAATTGATTCCACAAATGGATTACTCTGTATTCCTTGTCTCCAGGTTTCATACTGTCAGATAATGGTACCAACATAGTCAAAGCTGTTAGAGATGGCAACTATCAACACATACATACATGCATATATACATACATACATACAGAATGTCTGCAGATAAGGACCCATGCGGCCCATCTAGTCCACCCACTATTGCTCTAGCTACTAAGCTCCTCCCTCCCCCCAAGATCCTCCCCTTTTCCCCTTTCCTCCCAGGATTCCCATGTGCCTATCCCATGCGTACTTGAAACCTGAACCATCTCTGCCTCTACCACCTCTTCCAGCAGGTTGTTCCAAGCATCCACTGCCCTCTCTGAGAAAAAGTTACTCCTCGTGTTACCCTTAAAAAGTCCACCCTCCAGTTTCATACTGAGGCCCCTAGTTGCAGTACTTCCTTTCTTTAGATATTTGAAGGTTTTGATCATATCCCCCCTCATCTCTTCTATCCTCCAGGGAGTACATATCCAGATCCCTCAACCTCTCCTTGTATGGACATTAACCTGCTGGAGAAGGTCCAGAGGAGGGCTACAACGATGATAGCCAGTCAGCAGGGTAAGGCATACGAGGAGAGTTTGATGGCACTGAACATTTACTCCCTGGAGGACAGGAGAGAGAGAGAGAGAGAGAGAGAGAGAGACATGATTGGGACCTTCCAGTATTTGAAAGGGATAAATAAGGTTGATATGGAGAGTCTCTTTAAGCTGAGTGGCAACCATAACATGAGGGGGCACAGTCTTAAACTGGAGGGTGGGAGGTTTAGGAAGGAGGCCAGGAAGCACTTCTTCACAGAGAGGGTGGTGGACACTTAGAATGCACTGCTGGAAGAGGCCATCTCATTGAAGACAGTGGGCAGCTTTAAGAGAGGCTTGGACAGGCATGGGGGAAGGTTTAAGAATGTTATATTGATTGATTTTATTATATTGTTTTATTTTTGTTTATTTTAATTATTTATTGTGCAAGTATTTAAAAATAAAGTATGATATGATTTGATTAAAGATCATGGGTAGGGAGGATGGGAGGAATGGGGAGGGAGGGCAGGGACATTAGCTCAAGCTGTGGACCTGCAATACGAGCAGACTTGATAGACCAAATGGCCTTCTTCTGCTGGCTTCTTTGTATGTATGCTCATATGTTCGTATGCCTTCCCCTGCATCCCCTGTACCATCCAAGTAGCCCTTCTCTGGTTTGCCTATACCCTCTATATTCCTCATCAGGTGCGGTCTCCACAATTAAACACAGTACTCCAGATGAGGTCTGACCAAGGTCATATACAGGGGGCATGATAACTTCCCTCTTTCTACTAGTGATGCCTCAACCTATTAATCCTAGCATTCTGCTTGCCCTCCCCTACTGCAGCCTGGCACTGATCTGCCACCTTCAGGTCAGATGAAATGATGATCCTCAACTCCCTCTCTTGTTCCACAACTGCTAATCTCTCCCCGTTGATTTCATACATTGCTCCCAGATTTCCATGCCCCATATGCATAATTTTGCATTTTTCCCCAATGAATCTAGCTTCCAAACCTTGGGTCACCTCTCAAGCCTATCAAAGTCTTCCTGCATTCTTTCAACCGCCCAGGTGTTCACTTTATTACATATCTTGGTAGCATCGTAGAATAAACACATCCTCCCTTAAGGCCTACAGCAATGTCCTCAATGAAAATGTTGAAAAGGACTGGGCCTGCAGTACCCCACTCCTGACTCCCCACCTCCAAGGCTCCCCATTTACCATCACCCTTTGGGTTTCTACCTGAGAGCCAGTTTCCCACTTACTTTGTTAAGGCTGGACCCACTTCTAGATCCTCCCATCTTGTTTAATAATCTTCTGTGGGGAACAGTGTCTAAAGCTTTTCTGAAGTCCAGATAGGCCAAGTCCACTGCCCCTCCCTGGTCCACCACTCCTGTCACCCAGTCTAAGAACTCTATTAAGTTTGTCTGACAGGATCTCCCTCTAACAAACCCATGTTGCCTGTGATCGACAACCCCTTCCCTTCCAGGCAGCCTATCATTCTTTCCTATAAGAATGTCTCCATGATCTTCTCAACCACTGATGTCAGGCTCACTGGCGTGTCATTTTCTGCCTCCTCCCTGCCCCCCCCCTTGTGAAGTGGTACCATGTTTGCCCTCCTCCGATCGTCTGGAACCTCTCCTGTTTTCAGCAACAGAGTGAACAGTTCCACCAGCAGTTCTACTAATTCCATTCTGAGCTCTTTTGGGATCCTGGGATGTACCTCATTTAGACCCATGGCCTTATTTACTCAAAGACCACGCAAATCCCTTAAGACCCTATCTGCCGTGAAGGGCGAGGTATCTATTCCCTCACCCCCCCCAGTATTCTATCTTAGGCCCCCCCATCATCATCCTGTCTGACAAACCCTGAACAAAAATACCTGTGTAGTATATCTGCCTTATGGCCATCCTTCTCTACACTAGCTCCTCCCCACCAAACCTTGTTATACCCGCTTTATTTTTCCTTCACTTCCTGATGTACTGGAAGAATGCCTTATCCCCTTCCTTAATTTTACTAGCAATATTCAACTCCGTCTGTGCTTTGGCCCTTCTAAGACTATTCCCCACTTCCCTGTGCAAGTCCAGCTAATGTTCCCTGTTCCTCCCACTTTACATTTTCTTGTAGACCAAGAACGCCTTCCTCTTGGCCATCACCTGTTCTGTGACCTCCCTCGTGAACCATATAGGTCTCCTCCTTTTTCTACTTTTACTAACCCTCCTGACCCCCATTTCGGTTGCCCTTCCACTAGCTTGCCTGATCCCCTTCCACTTCTCATCCACACCCTTGAAACCCCCTAGTCTGGTTAGGGCTTCCCTCAGGCATGTCCTCATCCTTGCAAAGTCAGTCCCCCTAAAATCGGTAGCCCATGACATGCGCGACTGCGACTGAGTGAACCGCAAAACAGCAACTCAATTGCAATGCATGTCATGGGGGCTACTGACAAGGTAGGGCAACTGGATGAGGTGGGTTCATGCATGTAGCAACAGAATGTCGCTACTCGTACACGCACATGGGGGGGTGGAAGCTAGAATGCTTAGCGAGGGGTGGGAGAGTTTTGAGGGGTGGTGCTGTGCTGGGTTGCTGAGCTGGTCCCATTGTGTAGTAGGTGGGTTTGTGGCTTGGGCGGACAGGGTGCTGGGTTCAGGTCCAGGCACAGGTACATTTTTGTTGTGTTCGTCCCAAACTTTTTTTTTTAAAACATTTTGCACCCCCCTGACATGCACCCCCTTGGAGTTGAGAATCCTTAAGTAGGGGGGTGTGGGGGGGCAATGCGGGGGTGCTGCCCCTGCATAAAACGTTAAACTTAAAAGTCCCTGATGCCGTTTTGCTTGAAAGGCAGCTGCAGAGTCACAGTGCCGAATTGATTTTCAGTGCTGTGACTTCACGTAATGGTGATAGCCTTTGGCAGTCACCATTATGACATAGAACCCTAAAATCCAGGAACCCTAGTTTTGTGTGGCCCTGCTTCCATTTGGTTTTAATTTCAAATACCAACGCCATGTGGTCACTGGTCTCCAGGGATTCAGTCAATTCCACCCTTTCAACACTGTCTCTGTTTGTAAAAATTAGGTCCAGTATTGCCCCCCTCCCAGTAGGTTGATCCACTGGTTGCCACAGACAGGCTCCTTGGATTGAGTCCAAGAAGTCCCTACCCCTAGGGGTTGCTGCTGCTGGGAGGTCCCAGCATACATATGGGAGGTTGAAGTCTCCCACCAACAGCAGTAGCTCTCCCTTGTTTGTCATCCTGAGGATATCCTAACGTAAGACATTTTCCAGCTCCTTGTTCTGCATAGGAGGTCTGTATACTGCCCTCGCCAAGTATCAACCCTTTCCCTCTTTCCAGATTTACCCATAATACCTCATTTCCCTTCCCACTCTGCATCTCAATACTTTGTTTAGCTTTGCACATTGTTTAAATCTTCTCATCCATAGTTTCTTAAATGGAAACAGAAATGCTGAAAACCTGTTTGGTCTTGCTTGGAAAATATGTGGGCATTTCAGCCACTCTGTGAAAGCACAAAAAATCCTGAAGGGGCTGCAGAGGTCAAAAAACTTAACATTGCATACATTAAAGCAAGAAGTTCCAACTCACTGGAATTCAATATTTTACATGCTGGAAAGGCTTCTTAAATAGAAAAATGCTGTATATGACTACACCATGCAGAATTAAAGAGGTGGACATCATGCTCAGTTCTAGCAGCTGGACTCTACTTGAATTTTTTGGCCACCTTATTGGAGCCATTTGAGGCTGCCACACATGATGTCAATACAGACAGTGCAACTCTGAGTCAACTTCTTCCTCAAACAAGAATTCTTCATATTTTCCTTGTTGACATAAAGAAAGACGTTCAGTCAAAAGAAGACACCACAGCTGTGATGCTGGTAGATGATTTGAGTCTCAGACTGCTGACTTGATCAGAGAATAAATACCGTGTTTAAGAATGACATCTACTGTATGTACTGGCTACGTTGCTAGATCCCCGCTTTAAGTGGAACATTGAAGCCATCCTTCCTGCAGGGGAAGACACTGAGTATTGGAGAGATCTTCTGCTAACCAAATGTGACATTGCCCCACCAACACCATTAATTGATGTACAGCAGTCAAACCCTGTCAAACCATTAAAGTGCTCCTCTTGTGCAGACAATAGCACATCTATCAATTCTTCACACTCATCAGTGCTGTCAGTGAGGGAAAGGACATCTACAGCTACTTCTTCAGTATCCTATGTTCAGGATCAGAAAGGAAAATCACTTCTGAGTTGCCTGCAACAACATGAACTAGTATCCTGTAAATAAAGTGCAGTTTATTCATCTACCAGACTGGTAACCGCCTCACGCAGCACAATAATCCTGGAGTATTTTGCAGACCATACTGTGATTGGTCTCACAGAAGATCCATTACTCTATTGGAAATGAAAGAGAACAATATGGCCAGATCTAGCAAATCTTGCAATAATGTACCTCAGTTATCCACCTTCAGGCATGTATTCAGAATGCATATTTAGTGTAGTTGGAGGAATAGTCACTGACCACAGAACACCATTAAGTCCTGAAAATGTGGAATGACTTACATTTCTCAAAATGAATGCTGACAATTTTCCAATTGTCCCAAACACTGTATTATGTGATTCTTACCCTGAACATGAACAACAGCCTGCAAACAGGGATACTGAATATGATGACCAGGTTGTGTACAAAATGAAAATAGAACCATCGCCACTGCCACCATGCCAGCCACATGTGCAAGACTACTCTTAGTTTTCCTTTGTCAGTCATCAATTTTATATTACGTAACTGATGCCCACCATGGCATAATTTCTGGAAACAGCAGCTGCTTCACTCAGAGTAGCTGCGCCTCTCGTACCTACCTCATCAATGCCCACCATGAGTATAGTTTTTGGAAACAGCAGCAGGCTCACTCACTGCAGCTGCTCCTCTTGTACCTACTTCAGCAATGCCTGCCATGGGTACAATTTTTGAGAACAGCAGCAGGCTCCATCAGAGCAGCTGCACCTCTCATACCTGCTGTAGCAATGTGTGCCATGGGTATAAATTCTGGAAACAGCAGCAGGCTCAGTCAGAGCAGCTGTGCTTCTCATACCTGCCTCAGCAATGTCCCCCATGGGTATAATGGCTTGGGACACCTAACAAACAGTGTAATAGTAAAAAAACAGTCTTTTACATGATTTTCATTATGGTCAGGGTGGGGTAATCAGGCAGTAGAATGAGTCTGGTAGTAACTAACTACTCAACCCAACTACTCGGTTTTCATCTGGGTATTTTAGGGTACTTTTGAGGTTCCTGTGAGTAGTCTTGAGGGTGGGGTATTTTAGTACCCACCCATCTCTGTTTTTAATGTGAATTAATATCTGGGGAGTGGCCAGATTGAATAACTTACTATTGACATGTTTACAATTTGAATAACAATTCTGGGATTTGCTAAACTGAATAATTGATTGTTGGCATGTTTTTTGACATGAACAACTGTCTGCAGCTGGTTTAAACTGAATTACTGATCTAAGGTGGGAAGGTTGGTGGGGTAAATTGTGCTTTTTGTTACTTCTGACTGGCTCAGAATATAGACCTGGCATAATAAATTGTAAACAACCAAAACAGTTTACTTAAAACAATTACAATGTAGCAGGTGTGTATATATATACTGTACACCCATAACCATAATATGCTACAAACATTTTCAGCACTCAAAGGGTTACTCGTGGAGACACACTTGCTTGGTCAGGATTGTGTATGGTGGGAAATTCTGCCAGGCCCCCACCTGTATAGTACCTGGGCAGTGGATGTTGAGAATACAGGTTTATGTGTCCTTAACCCCCTCATATTTCAAGAACACTAAATTCATCCTTTAAAAAGTATTTCAAACCTAGAAACAGTGATTATATTACCTAACATACAGAAAGACTATTTCATAATAATTGCAGAGGAACAAAATGCTACAGTACAAAGAATATGTCAAAAAATATAAGTATAGTGATGCTACAGTACCATAATTCTTTTCTTGACCTCTTCCTTGTAAGGCTGTTTTAGTTGTATGGCTCCAGTCATCACTTGATTACTGGAACACATGTTTTGTTGCCTGACAAGACCTTGACCTATAAAAGGTATCTTCTTTTGAGTTTGACTAAACATGATTCAGATTATAAAAAGATCCAAACTTCCTTCCGGACACCATTTAGATCCCCCTATTGGTACTTGGACAGTGCTGCAGGATGGCCACTGCTTACAGGAATCAGTCATTAACCAGCATTTAGTTTCTAGTCATAATAGCACTGGTGTAACTGTCACTATAGTAATCCATTAGCACTTGGTCACACTTCATTTGTTTCTCAACCTTATGAATTCCTATTCATTTAGCAACAGGGAGCACTCCGTTTCAAATCTGACATTGTTATCCAGAGTTGTTTCTATTTGTCTAAAAATGTCTCTGGATGTCCACAGCCAGCAATTAATCTTGCGTCTGTTTGCCTGTCTATCCATTCTTGGCCATTTCACCATATAATTACGCCTCTCTCTATTTGTCATGTGTCTCTTACCAGCCTGTCCGTCATCCATCCCATGTAACCTATCCATTCATCTAGCTGTCTGCTTGTCTGGCTACATCTGCAGTGAATGATGGGGAGTTCATCCTTTGCTTTTATTATTTACTCTGGTGTGATTCTGTAAGCTAAATGGGGTTAATGCCTTTGTGCAGGAGCAAGTTTTTGTGTCAGGGCCAACTGGTTTCGCTCCAATCGCCAACAGCTGAAGCCATTTAAAATGCTTCAAAATTGTTGTCATGTTGGCAGTTAGGATATGAAAACCTTGTTTTGGTTTTAAAGAGCTAGTACACCAGCTCCAGGTTTTAGCCTGTTGATTATCATCAAATAGTATTGTTTTTCTCTGTTACAACCCCCTGCTATGCCACTGTTAGACCTGTCCCCCAGGGTCTTCCAAGGTGCCATAGCTAAGCCTACTTCCATCCCTCTACAGGTGTCTTTCCTCCATATTGCCTCAGATTCAGACCCTCCCCAGGGCAGCGAAGAAGAACCCCCCACCCCTATCTGCAATTGTCTTCATCAGAATGAAGCTTAGTGTTCTGCATTCAATCTTGGGTTCACTGAAGGATGTTGTCAGGTTGGCTGCAGGGTCCATTTTCCATTCCTGCCCTCCCAGAGGCGCAGGGAACTCACGAGAGATCAAGGGGCATGTGCATGTCTAAGCATGCTGCTGCTCCAGATCTTGGTCTGTGTCCTGCCCTCCCATGACAACCCAAATTGCACTGCCACCTGTGGTCACCCAGGTCACAGTACAGCAGAGGGGATGGTGACCCTCCCTCCCTGGAGAAAAAGAACATCTCCTGTGATGCTCAGTCCTCCTCCCTTGGCCAGCTCCCAATGATCCAACTGAGATCATCGACATCGCAATTGGTAGCCCTACCACTGCGCTGATGGGCTGGCACTATTGTCAAACAGTAGGAAAATCCCTGCATTCTGATTCGCCAGGACCATTGTGTGGTGTCAGTATTACCACTGGGTGAAAATAGTCCTGACAACTGGGATGCATAACAATAAACAAACCTTTTTGTCAGCACATAGAATTTTAATATTTTAATCTAGCAGCCATTTTTCTCAATACCCACAAGAAAAAGAAACATACTAATGAAAGTATTCATTACAAATAATATCAGGTAAACAATATCTTGCTGAAATCTTGCTTTCATTAATTACTTCCTTCAGCCTTCTCGCCATCTCAGTTATTCATTCCATCTCCTCGCTACATAATAGATCCTTAGTTACACTCAAACAAACTAGCATCTGTTACACCATGTAATAATGCATAGTTAAATTATTTTTTAATAAACACACCAAGGCCCAATCAATCAATCTTTATTTGTATACTGGAAGGTATGTGAGCAAAAATGCCCGTTTTCACAAATGTCCAGTGTAAGAGATACCAAGAAGGTATGACAATACAAAACAGAGTCTAACCGAAACAAGTTCTATACAGGGGAAAGGAGGCTGCCCACCAGCAAAGCAGCTGTGCTACTGTTCTCAATGTCAGTGATCTGGATTTGGGCATGAACTGAGTGTCCCAAAGGATGTTCGCCATCCTGAGAAAGAGAAACAGTTGATCTCTGCTGTGCTACTGCTACCTGGGTGATGACAGGTGGCAATGCAAGTGGAGTCATGAATGGGGAGGTCGGATGCCGATGAGCTCTGCACACTGAATGCACTTCGTGGCATCCACAAGGGGAGAAAATCAGAAATAGGGATGCCAGCCACAGTAGGAGAACATCCAACCCTCGCTGCAAGCCCCATACTGCCAATTGTGGTGCTCTCCCTTGAGCACTTGCCCAGTCTATGTCAGGAGGAGAAGAGAGGCCTCTCCAATGGCCATGCTCCTGCTAGGTGGGCCATGGTGTAAGAGGGAGAGGTAAGTCCCCGAGAAGGTGGGTGCAGGGTGTAAGAGGGAGAGGTAAGTTCCCGAGAAGGTGGGTGATAGGGCTGGACAAGAAGTGTAGGACTGAGAGGGACCAGCTAATAAGAGGGAAAAGCGTATTAAATAAAACAAAATGCCATTAATCTCATCCGTCAGAGAGCTTTCTTGATCGCCATATGGTTACTTATTTTCATTTCTTTGTCTCTCTGTGTCTCTCGGTCTCTCTCTGTCTCTCTCTCTCTCTCTCTGTCTGTCTCTCTGTCTCTCTCTCTCTCTCTCTGTGTCTCTCTCTCTGTCTCTGTCTCTCTGTCTCTCTCTCTGTCTCTCTCTCTGTCTCTCTCTGTCTCTCTGTCTCTCTGTCTCTGTCTCTCTCTCTCTGTCTCTCTCTCTCTCCTTCATGCAAGAAAAGATGCTGTGTCAAACCTAATGTTAGGAAACAAACTAGCATCAGTAAACACATAAACAGTGGAAGTGTTTCTTTGGAGGTAGACTGGAGTTGATTGCACTCAATGCCATCAACTCTGTACCAGAAGAGCAACTAACACCTTTCAAGTTTCCTGCTACCAGCCCTAACTGCAATTCCTTTTCTGGCAGTAGTACCAGGGCCCACTGAGGCTCCTTCTGTGGCAGAAGTACAGCTATGTGCACTGCATCTCCTGCTCTGATGGATGTACTGGCACAAGCTGGCATCCACCCCTGCACGCCAATCTCTCATCTGCTTTGAGTTACTCAGCAGGTACAAATGATGCCCTAAAATTACACTGCTGCTGGCTACCATACAAAGATGTAGGCACTCTAAGAGCAGTCATTAAGATAAATCTGACTTTATGTATCTCATGGAATCAATTACTTGACTTCTGGCAGTCACTCCACACTGCAGGTCTCTTGTTACAAATAATGATAGTCTACATTTTAAAATTAATAGCTTATACTTTTAAGAAAATTAAACCATAGCCTCAACAAACTGTATTTTATATTTAGCTGCTGTTCTGTTTTCCTGTGTGTGCATATGTGGGGAGGTGGGGTGGAAATTTCAAATGACTTTTGAATCATCGTGCACTTCACAGTTAACTAACCACCTGTAAAAAACAAAGAAAGATGTCTGATGTACTACATCTGTCATTTGATCTCTTCCAAATGAGATGGTCCAGCAATGTTTCCTTACTGAAATCAGTGCCTGATTCACAAAGTGTTTTGGATCAGCGCAAGGGGCCTGCAGCAGAGGGTTTGATACAAGGGGCAACTTGCCTCACACTTTGCGGCAAGTGCAATTCGGGAACAATGCCAGACACAAGTCCAAAGTCAAACCAGCTCCCCCAAGGTCTAACTTTGCACCATTGGGGACCCATATAACGAGCTTGTGCCCAAAGGTTTAGCTCAGCTACTATAAAGAAACTATTTGCAACTGTGCCAGCCTTTTGTGAATCAGGCTGTGTTGCGCAAAGACTTTGGCACAGCTGCACCAAACACTATGGATGGCACAAGGCTTCATGCAAGCCCAGCGTCAACCTTTGTGAATTGGGCTCTTGGAGTTTCTTCTTCCTCCTACATTTTGTTACCCCCCACCACCAAGTCTGGGACACATTTTTCCTGCATAAGACTGAATCTAAAAATAAATAAAATAATGCACTATTTACAGTAAATCAAAATGTTCTGTTTGTGATCCTTGTAGTTCATTACCAGTTTTACATGTGCAATAAGAAATGTCAGCATGTTGGCTGCACTTATATGAAACATAGAAACATAGACTTTGATGGCGGATAAGGACCGCTTGGCCCATCTAGTCTGCCCATTTCCCTACCTACAGGATAGGCCACAGATCCTAGTTAACCTACAGCCTATTTCTTCCTACCCCCCCACAAGAATTGCCTTATGTCTGTCCCATGCATTCTTGAATTCTCCCACAGTTTTAGACCCCACAACCTCCTCAGAAAGGCTGTTCCATGCATCCACTGCCCTCTCTGTGAAATAATACTTCCTCACATTGCCCCTGAACTCCCCCTCTATCTTTAAATTGTGTCCCCTTGTTCTTGCACGTCTCTTTTTCTGAAAGATGCTACCCTCTTGGACTTTGTTGATTCCACTGAGGTACTTAAAAGTTTCTATCATGTCCCCTCTCTCCCTTCTTTCCTCAAGGGTATACATATTAAACTCCTTTAGTCTCTCCTCAAATGGCTTCTCTTGCAGACTCTGCACCATTTGAGTTGCCCTCCTCTGGACTGCCTCTATCCTGTCTATGTCCTTGCGGAGATGGGGTCTCCAGAACTGGACACAGTACTCAGATGGGGTCTCACCAACTGTCTATACAGAGGGATAACAACTTCCTGTTTTCTGCTGCTGATGCCTCTCCCTATGCATCCCAGTATCCCCAGCCCTCTCTACTGCCTTCTCACATTGCTTGCTAACCTTAAGGTCATCTGATATGATTACCCCAGGTCCCTTTCCTTTTTTTGTTGTTACTACCTCCCCCATTGTGTATTCTTCCCTGGGTTCTTGTTTCCAGGTGCATTATTTGCATTTCTTTGCATTGAATCCTAGCTGCCATACTTCCATGACCATTCCTCCAACCTTACCAAGTCCCTCTCATCCTTTCCACGCCTCCTTGTGTATCAACCCTGTTGCAGATCTTTGTGTCATCTACAAAGAGGCATACTTTTCCTTCCAGTCCCTCTGCAATGTCACTTATGAAGACATTAAAAAGGACTGGACCCAATACTGAACCCTGCAGTACCCCACTAGTAACCCCTCTTTCTTCAGAATGGACTCCATTTACAATTACCTTCTGTGTCCTGTTGTCCAGCCAATGTTTTACCCAGGCTACCACCCTGGGACCCACTCCCAGGCTGGTTAATTTAACTATTAATCTTTTGTGTGGGACTGTGTCAAATGCCTTGCTAAAGTCTAGGTAGGCCATGTCCACAGCCCCTCCCTGGTCTACTACTTTGGTCACCCAGTCAAAGAAATCTATTAGATTCATCTGACATGACCTTCCCTGTGAACCCATGCAGCCTTGGGTCCTGTGCCCCACTGGCCTCTAGGTACTCAACTATTCTTTCTTTCAGAGTGACTCCATCACTTTCCCTACCACAGAGGTCAGACTGACAGGTCTGTAGTTTCCTGCCTCTGTCTTGTTCCCACTTTTGTGAAGGAAATCACATCTGCCTTCCTCCAGTCCTCGGTACCACACCATCCTCCCATGATTTATTAAAAGAGTAGCCAGTGGTTTCACTAGTTCCCCATTAATTCTTTTTAGAATTCTGGGGTGAATTCCATCAGGCCCCATTACTTTGTCCACCTTCAGTTTTAGGAGTTCTTACAGACCCTTTCTTCTGTGAAAGGACTGGGATCGACCTCCCTATCAAGAGTGCTTCTGTTAATTGGAATAGGCACTTCCCCTCCTCTTTTGTGAATACTGAGCAGAAATATTCATTGATATCCTGCTTTTCCTGTCTCCCTCTGCTCACCACCATTCATTCTATTCAGCCTCACTATCTCCCCTTTGTCTTTCTCTCGCCGATGTACTATAAAAGGTTTTATCCCCTTCTTAACCGAGTTGGCTATCTTTTCCTCAGTGTTAATATGCTGGAACTTCCTGGGGCAGAAGGTGTTCTGTCTGTGGCCTGGTGCCTCACTACACCCTTGGTGTGAGGTGCCTCAGTACTACCTGTACCATGTCATGTCTTATTGCTTACTCAGTCAACCAGTGGTGTTGGGGATAATGTGTCACACTACTCTGCAAATGCATGAATAGTACTGGGCAAAATGTAAATTATACCTGCAAAAAGATGTTGTTACATTTGCACAATTTTCATGAAATCACAAAGAAAAAACGACTAAGAGCATTCACCCTACAGAAACGTTCATGCCAGTGAGTTGCTATTTTGCATTTCTCAATGAATTGCATAAATATTGTTGGATCCAGTACAACACGTTGTAAAATCGGTTGCCTAAAAGATGAAATTGTGGTCTACATTTCATTGTGACAGAGCAACAGATGATTGTTTTCCAGCTGAGCAGGGGGTATAGCTTTTTTAACAGGTAGGCAAAATCTAACAAACATTTGTGGTTCTCATGATTGAAATCAAACCCCACTAGTCAGGGGCCTGGAGCATGCCTGGGCCCCCAGAAGCTATAGGGTTTTAGATGGATTCTGGAGAATTTTGATAGTCATGTTGCCCCATTCTGAATGCTTTATACAGCTTTCTTATTTTTAGTAAGGTTTCAAAAAACATATACAATACCTGCGTCTTTATGCTAGCACCCACCCCCATGCTGTTCTAGTCCCAGTCTTCCATATAGATATTAAGAGTGAAAACCACAATCCCTATAGCTAAAGAAAGTGTCATGGGAGGATGTCAGAATCATGGCATACTAATACATACAGTTGAGCAGGTGTTGTACTGTTTTAAACTAAAGTTTTGCTTTGTTGATGTCATTTGATGACTAGTTGACTGTGTTTTTAAAAGCGAGAGACCAAACAAAGGCTGCATAATTTTTAAAACACACAGTCAAAAAACCTTTTTTTATTTGTATTGTACAGTAGTTGATATTAGTAAGTAAGTAGGTTGGGGATGCGGAGGCCACCCCGGGACCTTATACCTAACACAAGTACACACACACAGTCATAATTCTGCTCACACCCATTCCCCACCAAACCCTCATTACAGAGAGGCCAGCCTGAGATCTCTTCCACTGTTCACAAGCCTCAGCAGCCCCATCTGTCACTTACATCCTCCAGATCTGTCCGACCTAAAGAAAGGGAATTTTGTATTTTAAAAGTAACATAAGCAGGCAACGCACAACGGTAGCAAGTACAGATTACAGATGATGTAGACAGATAACAAATGACGTAGTATGTCAGAATCTGAATTACTGAGAATTATGACACACAGCAGTTTGCAACACACACCCACCACTGATTATGGCACAGCCAAACCAGGCCAGACTAGCCCTGACTGAACACCTTTGCACAGGCCCCAGCACTCCTATCAATTAAAGTTACTTTCTCCTGTTTCATTTGACCTAGGGAAAGGGAATTTTGTGTTTTAAATAGGACTGAGCAAATACCTTTTTCGAATATTCAGTATTCAGAGCCCATGCGTCCAAATATTGATTCGAATATTATGTATTCGGCACTTTGCCACTTTCCATAAAAATGCTAACATGCCCCCACCCTCCTCCCTTACCCAGATCTGGCAAGATAAGAGAGACCCTCCTTCCCCTCACCCTCAGATAGCACTCAAAGCCCTCTTCTTCCCCAACCAAGTCATAATAAAAAAAAAAGATTCAAAATCAATGGGCAGCGGCACAACTCCACCGCCTCCATGGTCAGCTGCCCCCAAGTTTTAATACTGTGTCCCCCTACACACACACCACCCATCCCACCCCAGTAGTCAGTAGCCAATAGCCAGTAGCAGCATGAACCCCAGCCTGCAGCTAAAGCAAAGTAAAAAAAAAGGTAGCTGGCGCATGCCCTCTTCCTCAGCCGGCTGCCTTCTTGTGAATGAAATCATTCCCTTGCATATATAGTAGAACAGCTGATCGCGTGATGATCAGCACATTCTCTATATAAGCACAAGCAAGTGAATGATTTCATTCTAGAAAGCAAGCCAGTTGAGGCGCGGGGCAGGCTGTGCCAGCTGCCCCCTACTGTGCTCAGCTGCAGGTCGCAGTGCATGCCACTACTGGCTACGGTGGATGTTGTGTGTGTGTGTGTGTGTGTGTGTGTGGGGCACAGTATAAAACTCTGGCGGCCAGCCGTGGAGGCAGGTGGGGATAGCTGCCGCCCATTGATTTTGAATCTTTCTTTTATTTTATTACAACTTGTTGGGGGAAGGGTTGGGTGCTATCTGAGGTGAGGTTCTTTCTTATCTTGCCAGATCTGGCTTGGGAGGAGGGGGTGGGTGATTTTAGCTTTTTTGGAAGTGTTTCCCGAATACCGGACTAATAGTGCACTATTCGTTATTCGGAATCTGAATAATGAATAGCTCATTATTCATGGTATTTGGGAAATAATATTCGTTATTCGCATAGCCCTAGTTTTAAAAGCAGTTGCAACCAGGCACCGCATGACAGGAGAAAGCACACATGACTGTACTATGTGGAACTCTGAATGACTGATAATTTTAACATGCAGCCTGATGCAGATCACCCACACCCCCCACACGTACCAAGCCTTGGCATAGTGCAGCCAAGCCAGCCTGAGCCATGGTCCAGTGTCTGTTTTCTGGCCCCAGCACCCCATTCCATCCATTAAGCAAGCAATAAGACACTCTCAGATGTGGGTTATGGCCTGGTAAGAGCATGCCCCAGGTGCGTTATAAGGGCACAAAAGCACTTTAGCGCCAAGTGCCTTTAGCACCTGGCACGTGCTCTTCTCAAGCCATAACCCACTCCTCACAGTGTCTTATTGGGCTTATAAAATGGTCCCCCATAAAGAAGTTAACAAAAAATGCACATAAAATGCATATAAAAATTGTCAAAAATATGATCATATCAGTGGAAAAAAAAATAGCCCTTGTCATTGTGTTGTAATGGGGCTCTTAAAAGTCAGTAGAGGGCCTTGGTGCCTCTCAAAACTATGTCTTTGTTTTGTTTTTGTTTAATATTTGTTACTTTGCCCACTCAGTTTCACTTATAGTGAATAGGAGCAAGGCTGTCCCATATCAGGTAACATTTTTACTGTGATGTTTCTTGCCCCTCCCATAGAGAAACCATTTTTGGTGCTCTTTTAGTTTTTTTTTAACCTCTATCTGGTTCAATCGTTTTATCGGTTTCATTTATATTAAAGAGCTGGCTTTACTGGGAGTGAATGTGTCCCTCAGCAGCCACTGTAGACAGTAGTTTTCTGCTTCGAAGTTGTCAAATCATAGAGTCACTGAGGTAGAGAAAGAAAGTGGTTTGACTTTTGTGGTGTCAGTAATGTAGTGCTGTTTTACATAGCAACTTCTGGGTTGTCGTAGCTCGCATTTAAAGGAGATGACAAAGTGGGAAGGGAGGGCATGGAGAACAGAGATGGCAGAACTACTCTGTGTGTACTGGGTGGACATTTGAGCAGCAGAAGGGAGAGCTGAATCTGGGACTAGGAGATGGGTTGTGAATAAAGCAAAATATCTTATTCACAACTTTAAGGCTTGTGCAGGAAGGCATATGTTGGATGCAGATTGGTATTTCTGTGGTTTCTCTGCTGGTGCCACCGTTCTCCCAGTGCAGCTGTTCTGGTTCCCTCAGATGCTAGCTGAGGAGCTGCAGTGGAAGAGTGGTGACAAGCATTGATTTCACAGTGTGGTGTATTTTTGTTGGCACATATAGTGCCAGTTGAAAAGTTATGTCCTGATAAGGACACGGTTGGAAAACTGTTCTAGCCAATCAGAGTTAAGGAAATGTTATGCCTGTTTTATAAAGTTACATCAAAGTGATCCAAGTTTGAGTCAGATCCTGATCCACCTTACCACTGGTATGTTCACTTGATGCTTTGGTGGCTGCTGCTTCCTATAGTTAGTCTCCATCTTCCAACTCCAGTGACTCCCCCAAGATGTTTGGACAGTGCAGTGAGAAGTGCCAACATCTTGGCTTGCTCAACAATGAAAAACAAACGTTGACCTGGGCCAGTCAGATAACAGGCAGCATGTCACTGGAGACCCAACTCAATTCACAAACTGGCAGACCTGATGCTGACAGACTAGCAGGCACAGGCAGGATGAATGAAGGGAAAGACAGTGCACACCCTAAGCAAGGCAGCAAAATCAAAATTGCAGCTAGAGTGGAATCTGGTCCCAGGAACAGGATTCATTCGAATCACTCATTGACATTCAATCTAGTGCAGTAGTCATTCTGTCAAAAATGGATGACAGGCAGGCCACACACACCATGGATAACTCACTTACTTCAGTGGCTTTAGTACACCACCACATGTGTGTGCATGTACACACAAGCATTTTTCTTGGTCATTGTTTCTCAAAAATAGCCAATCAAATGATTGTCATTGTTATTTTGGGTTTCTTTTTTTGGCGGTGCAATAGTGAGGTTAATTGATTGGAATATACAGATTTTGGAAAGGAAAATAAATGGACCAGAATTTTTTTTGTTATGGGGGTCCTGGACAAGAAAGGGGTCTGCTGGACACCAGAAATTATAATTTTGATGGGGCCACGATTGGCAGGCGGGGGACCACTAGACAGCAGGGACTCAAGAGTGGAGGCATACTTATTTTATGTGACCAGTGATCAGCGGGTGGGGATGGGGTGGGCACTAGACACCAGGGATGGATTTCTTTACATGGGACCTGCAATTGGAGGGTGGGGCATAAGACCCAGGATTGGAGGTTTTTTTGCATGAATATGACCTGCGATTGGTGGATGCAGGGGGGGCACTATACACCAGGGATTGGAGGTGTGTGTATATATATATATATATATATATATATATATGTGTGTGTGTATATAAATATATATTGCAGTCAGCAGGTGGGGGGACTGGGGGTGGATTAACGTATTAAAGTAAAGGGAAAAAAAAGCTTCAGAACTGACCACTGAAAGTGATCAGTTCTGTGGATTTTTTTTTGCCACAGTTTAATGCATTAACCCACAGCTGGTACATGTATTTTGCCCTTTTAAGGCACAATTTCTGCAAAAGTTTCAAAATGATTTCTGAGCGTTCAGGAAGCGAAGTGGCGCTTCAGCAGAAATTTGCGGCCGGAATTTATTTTTCATACACCCCTATCTTGCGCTTGTAAATTGTTGCCAGGAAACACAATGTGAGTTGCAGGTACATCAATAACTTTCAAAAATTCAAAACCAACTTTTGGCATAACTACCTTCTCACCCCTTTCTCTTCTCCCCATTCCTTTTATCTTACCCTGCCCTTGGCCTCTTTCTTGCCTTGCATTGGCCTCCATTTCACCCCTCCTAAAATACTTGTCCTCCTAGTCTCCTCCCCTTTACCTTGCCTTTCAGCTGTTGCCCTCCTCCTCCTTTTTTCCTCATTTGAAATTCTTAGCTGTTGCTCTAAGCTAAGGTGTATCCTTTATGCGATGACACATGCACTGTTATTGTTGGTGCCTGATCCTTTCTGTTATGACTCGTTCCATTATTTGTTTATTTGGCTGTATTATTCTACACTGTGTTGTATATGCCATTGTTACTGTTTGCATGTACTGCTCGCTTTTGTTCGGCTAGTTATCTGCTATTATCTGTGTTTGAATGGCTAAAAACTAAGCTATTATGTATTGCTGTCATGCACTTCTGAAATGTTTTCTGTATGTTATGCCCTGTACTCTCCCGGGTCGTGCCTGAAAATAGTCATTTTTTTTGGTTAGTACACTTACCCAGTTAACAAAAACTAACTAAATAAATAAATAAATTCTACTTTAGCCAGTGAGTTCAGCCTTTGGTTGCAAGAACTGAACATGACTTGGATTTTAAATAGCATTTTATTTCTGAAATATCTCAAAGCATTTAGCAATCAGTGAGTTAAATAACGTTAGTACTCTGTATTGTGTTTTCCATTATAAAATACTGAATAAAAGGCAAAAGTAAAACTTAGTTCTAACTGGGTGTGCACCCTGTGAATGAAAGGCCTTGTACTGCAGGAGCAGGTAAGGGCATAGATATTACTAGGTTACATTATTTCTTCACATTGATTACACAAAGTGTCACCCTCCCAGTGGAGCAGAATCTCCAGCTCACTGCAAGGAGCTATTTCAGCAGCTGGGGTGGTGTCATCCTCCTGGAACTATGTTGCGTTTAAAGCATTCTCTAAGCTCCTACCACATGGCCACAGGTGCCTTGGTCACTACCTAAATCCTGGTCAGCTGTTCAGGAATGTGATGCACTACCACTGTGTGACTAGGAACCATATCTATTGTGTTTTCAAATGAAAGCTATGTGAAATCTTTTGCCAGAGGTCAGATGTGAGTTCATGATATCTTTTATAACAGCGTTAAAAAGACCATGACACCAACTGGAAAACTTTGAAAAATGTAATATGTAAATGCAATACTATTTACATTTCATGTACAGTACTTTCTACAATATTTTCCTCAAGTTTTCTTTATTACTGATAGTAGTTTCATAAAATAGGATAAATGTCTTCTAGAATTTATCTGATCTGGATTCATGTCTACTCCTGACATCACAATACCCTATTAATTACATCTTAATTTTCTCCACAGCAATATACTGTGATGTCAGCAAAACTGTGATGTCAGGTGTAGACAAGCAGCCAGAGCAGATAGACAAGATTACATTTTCATTCAAATCCCCAAGCAATAAAGAACTAAGGGCATGATTTATAGAAAAAAAATATGAAAATTAAGCTGAATTGTGTCTAAATATCACAATTTTTCAAAGTTCTCAAAATTGCATCAGGGCTTTTTTCCTGTATTCTATCCTTTAAACTGTCCCTAGCCCCTGTGATGACTACCCATCAAGACCTATTATCCGCCATCCCAGGACTTATGGACTCTGTTTATCCCTCACTGATTGCCCCTGTAGTGGGCTGGGGAGAGGATATCCTCCTCCATGCTCACATTCAGATGGGAAGCCTTGCCTGGCTTCCATCAAGTCGGCTTGTCAGGAAAATCATTGACTGCTTCTAGAGTGACAACATAGCCATGACAGCCTGTACAGTGACAACCCACCAAGCACGATATTGGCACAATGAAACCCACCACAAATGTAAGTGAAAACACATGAACATGACACTGCAACTGTATATGTGGGAACTATGCCCCCTGCACTCCCAAATATTAATATAACAAACTCCACGGTACACAGACCAAGGAGTAAAGGCATACAGCACCCCTTGTTGTGGAACCACCAGACCACCTCAGAAATCTGTCAGTAGCAACACCATCTCGCCTCTCAGCGGCACACCGATCGACCTCAGAAGCCTGTCAGCAGCAACACCACCTCACTGCAAGTGCAGTCACCCACACTATGTCACTGTAATTGAATCGCTGTTACAGCATCACTGTAACAATGACATAGCCTTACCTGGTAGGTGGTGTGGGGCCTGTTGGGGTGGGCACATCCTCCTGCTGGTGAGGTGTTTTTTTCCTACATTTTCTCCCTGTGACTCCACCATTCAATGGTGCATCACATGTGTGTGCTTCTGCATGCACTTGCACATCAATGCAAAAGGAGCCCCTGTATCTAAGACTTCCCCACTGTGCTGCCAACTGATGTACCCTGAGTGGCAGCCTATGAGCGGAAACTCTGTTCTGCCACCCAGGAGAAGGAAAGCAGTCCACTAGCTACTCTATCCTCCTCCCCAGCTGACCTCCAGCAACCAAGGGCAGCTTCCAAACATTGGTTGTTGGCATGGTAGGTGGAAGTGTTACTGCTGAGCCAATGGGCCAGTGGGAGCAGGGGCTCTTCAAAGCAATAGTATTTGTTAGTGACTATACCATGTAGGGGGGGAAAAAAGGGCAGACTACATGGGCCAGTATGATCTTTTTCTGCCATCAAGCTTCTATGATATGATTCTATGATTCTATGATATGATAAAGTTTTTTTTTATTTCAGCAATAATGTTTGTCTGGCAAAAATATCAAGCCATCCCATTTTCTTTTTGTTTTCTTTCATTCCTAAACCAAGATACAGGATTTTGATGTTTTTAAAATTACTGCTCCCATGCCATGCCTGCCACAAAAAATTTAATATCTTTGAGCAGTGTTTTGCTGTTTACCCTCAAAATATGTTGTAACACTATCCTAATGCATCCAAATTATGAATCTAGCATGTACATTGAAGAGATTTCTTCAATGGAAGAGATTTTTAAAAACTGCAAATGTAAGGTCATCTTTAATTATGTGAATCATTAATCACAAAATTAGCTGTAAAACTTGTTATAACAATACCTGAGAAAATAAAAAAAATAAACTGAATATTAAAGGTGTTAGAAATACATTTTTGACAAAAAAACTACATGATGAAAGTTTTTTGCCGACTAGCAAATACTGTTGCTTTAAGGCACTCCAGGAGAGGGTTACCTATGATGATTATTTTTTTTCAGTTTATCTTTTTCTCCCCAGGTCTCCACCAGTCGGCATACCTCTCAGCCACCCACCCAGCCCCACATCTGACATCAGGCAGCTGTCTCTGTCTTCCCCCAAGGGTTTCCCCTCCGTGTCAGGGTGGTGAGGAGCCTCCAACTCAACTTACCTCAAATCGGATCCAGACTCTGGGGAAGCAACATTCTGAGTCGGGGCCTGTGGAGGATGGCCATTCATCCTGCTCAGCCTGGGATCTCTTTTCCTGGTTTCCAATTGTTCCCTGGGTGGAACGTGCAATGTCGGCAATGGCTGAGCTATGCACCATTCTGCCCACAGCACACTGGCCGACTGTTCAACCCCCCCATGCTTGCAACAGGCTCTATGGCATTCTGACACCCAGCCTCTGCTAAGTGTCAGGGAGGCACTGACCCTATATTCCCCCTCCTCCCAGGGGAGAGAGGAGAGCTGTTCCCCACAGATGCCTTCAATCCTCTCCCTCCCTAACTGACCCCGAGTGCCCGCTCGCACTGCCGAATACAGGTCACCAGCATGGCAGTTGGTAAGGGCACCATGCCTCAGCCTCCACACCACAGGGCCGGCCATGCTATGATGAATATTAAACCCTCAGAGGAGTGTGGTTCCTCTAAAACCAGCAACCACAAAAGGAAAATTAACATTCCAAGTAAGTGATGCTCATAGGAAAAACACAAGGCAAATCCAACGTCCCTTGAGAAAGCTCAGAGTATATGAGTGAAATGTTGACACTTTTTAGAGTTATCACCTGCCTGTGATCATTATCCATTCTGGAAAATACATTTTGCAGTTAGCATGCATACCTTGTGTGGTCAGTATATCTGTTCCTTCAGTTTTGTAGGTGCCCAATCCATTTGCCTTGTGTGTCCCTGTGACACCAACACAATATGCTTTTGTTTTGTTTTTCTCTGTGAAATATTGTAGCAGACATGGGATGTGTGTGTGTGGGAGGAGGGGGATGAAAATTGCATTCTTTTTTGCTGTCCTGGGCCTAGGGGCAAACAAGCATTAGTTCTGACCAGAGAACAGAGCTCCATTCATCCTACAAAGATGGCTTTCATCCAAAAGTGGCTACTTGTTTATGCGTAAATAGTACCCAGGGCAGACCAGATGGCTATGTTGTAGCTGTAAAGCCATGTGGAACAAAGGAAAGTAAATCTAAATCACATTCAAGATGCAAACTGAGTCATACTGGTTTTGGGAGCAGAGGTAGGGCCACAGATCAAAGGAATGACCATATTGTGATGTAGGAGAGGCATATCAGGTGATTCAAGTTGAGGGCCAGACTGGCATGGATATTTCCCTGACTGAATGTCTTTATAAAAGGATCATATTTTGGGACCTGATCTGGGAACATCATCTTTCAGTATCTGCTATGACTCAAGAGATCCCAGTAAGGGGTAAGCTTAAATTATCTACAGCATTTAGAGTCTAGGTTAGTAACTAGTTTATCCTGTCTGTATTCTGTCTGTTCAAAAGTTTATTTTTCATTTCTGTAGGGTTACTGTATTCCATATAGACTTTGGTGTGTATAATCTTATACCATAAGTAAATATTATGGTGTATTAAATATTTTTATATATTTAATGAAGTCTGTGATTGTACTGTTCTTTTAAGGGTATAGATAATAGGTGTATTTGACAAGTCCTTCAGTTTGTTTCTGAAGAGGCAGGCTACTACAGAGTCCAAAGCACATCTGAGATTAATAGGGAGGGCTGGGGGGATACTGGGATGCATAGGGAGAGGCATCACCAGCAGAAAACAGGAAGTTGCTATCCCACTGTACAGACAGTTGGTGAGACCCCATCTGGAGTACTGCGTCCAGTTCTGGAGACCCCTCTGGAGTACTGCGTCCAGTTCTGAAGACCTCATCTCCATAAGGACATAGACAGGATAGAGGCAAGTCCAGAGGAGGGCAACTAAAATGGTGCAGGGTCTGCAAGAAAATGTGTACGAGGAGAGACTTAAGGAGCTTAATATGTATACCCTTGAGGAAAGAAGGGAGAGGGGGGACATGATAGAAACTTTTAAGTACCTCAGTGGAATCAACAAAGTCCAAGAGGGTAGCATCTTTCAGAAAAAGAGACGTGCAAGAACAAGGGAACACAATTAAAGATGGGGGGGGCGGTTCAGGGGCAATGTGAGGAAGTATTTTTTCACAGAGAGGGTAGTGGATGCATGGAACAGCCTTCCTGAGGAGGTTGTGGGGTCTAAAACTATGGGAGAATTCAAGAATGCATGGGACAGACATAAGGCAATTCTTATGGGGGGTAGGAAGAAATAGGCTGTTGGTTAACTAGGATCTGTGGCCTATCCTGTAGGTAGGGAAATGGGCAGACTAGATGGGCCAAGCGGTCCTTATCTGCCATCAAAGTCTATGTTTCTATGTTTCTAATACAGAGCAGGTGAAAGTGTGTTCCCAGCTGTGACTATAGGGGTAGGTCATTTGCCCTCAGAAAGGCCATATAGTAAAATCTCCAGATGGAAATTGCTGAAGATGTGGATATAAGTAAGCATCTTTACTCCATGCTATGGGATTGTCCCAAACTCTAAAATATATGGTCCTCATAAGGTAATATATGTTCACAATTTACAAAGGTACAGTACCTATGGAACCAGTACTGTATGTATTGGGAGACATCTAGTCTATATATGATGGAATGAAAGCAACAACATTGGATACTGCTAGCAGCATTGGCGCCTAAAAGAATATTAGTGTCCAAGTGGAAGGAGCCAACAAAGCCCTATATTGGATGAATGGTTGGGACTAATGGGGAAATTAGCAAACAATGATGAAATCAGCTATGGAATAAATAATAGCTGGAACCAATCTGAAGTGATATGGAACCCATGTTTGTACTTCTTATGTAAGTCAGATATAAGGATACCTTGAAGGGTGAAGGAATGTTCCTCCTTCTATCATACATGAGGCTAGAAGGCTAACACGTGGCTTATAACATGTTATTGAAGTATTATGAAAGCTTTATTAGAGGTACAGCAGTACTGAATAGAACATAACAACCAGTAGAAGTATTCAAGAAGCTTAATGTATGAATTGTTAAATCCTGGAATTTTTCAAAGCTGTAAATATCATAGTTTCAAAATGTTTTGAATTGTTTTACTGTATTTATTTTAGAAATAGATAATATTTGATCATTTCTTTTGATTTTTTTGTCAACTCTGTTTGGCCATTGTGCTGTGAGAGCAGTGGCTAGTGATGGGACTCAAACCTAAACATACTTTGAATAAGAATCAAACTGGGTGGTGGCAACATACCAAGATGACCATTTAGATGGCTGAAGTGCCATGAAAACTAGTAGTGCAGTGCGGACTGAGTTCTGGGGGGAAAATTGTGTGACAGCACCCTAGAAGATAAAACGGAAAGGAATTCATTTCTGAATATGCATACATATTATATCCTATAAGATTATCCATAAGCAGTTGTATCAGTCATTTGACAAGGACTGGAGGTTGAGAGAGATGGAGGTTAGGGAAAGCATAGGAAAGTTAAGCAGTCAGCAAGAGGAAGTTATTCGCATCTTCCTCAATGGCAACCTTTATTTATGATTACAGGAGTACAAAGTTAATGTGTTTTCCATACATAATTACAATATTTACATAGCAATATGTATAAATACTATTATAGATTGAAAGAGTACTCCCCAGTACTTAGAGTGCTCTTTTTCTCTGTAGATGAGATGCTCTTATTCTGTGAAGAGTGAATCACACACAGCTGCCCTGGAAATGGGTACATTCAGGGAAGGTTTTTTAAAATGTTAAAATATTATTGATTGTTTTCTATCAGTAATGTTAACAGCACCGCTGAGACCATTCTTAAGATTGCAAGTGTGATCTCACAAACTTAGGGTATCAGAACTGTTCAGCTTTGGTTTGGGGGTTTCAATCTCTAAGAATGTATGTGAGATCATTCTTACCACCTCAAGAGTGGTCTCCGCAAATGTATTACCTCACATCAGACACAGTTTGGTACAGATGCAGTTCTCTGAGTTATTGGTCTTAAATTAATACTTCTTTCTTTCAGGGTGACAGTAGAAAACTGGAAGATGCAAATGTGTATCTAAAGTTACAATCCACAAGGCAGCTGGTTGCTGAACAGAGGTCCACCTCCATAAAAGGAAACTCTGGGACTGGAGGAGGAGGAGGAGGCCTGACTGTATGCCCCAAAGATAGCTTCCAAATAGCTACACTGGTTTGCTCCACAAAGCTCACACAAAATGGTATGTCACTGGAAGAGGGTTATGTGAAACCTAGTATCATGCATAGTTCCATCAGAATTAGGAAGAAAGAAAAAGGAAAGAAAGGGTTTCATTTTTACAGGACATCTCATGCACACTTTATCTCAAAGTGCTTTACAAGCCTGCACATCTGCAGAAGCCCTAATACTATAATGTACTGAAACAAAGTGATAATGAGAGAAGTTGATACATGAGTAGGGGTAGTTTTCCAGCAGCTAAACCTGGATGTGTGCAAGTGTTCAAATTACTAATGGAAACAAGCATTTGTCAATGCTGAATGTTTGCTTGCTGGCATTGGCATTGGTAGTGTAGAAGTTACAGAGCTGCGTAATAGGAATGGCAGTGAAGTATTGAACTGAAGCCAACCCCACCACCACCCTGCAGAGAGTGACAGGCATTGGGGTGTGCCTTTGGGTCGTCAGGCATAACGGCCATGCCATTTCACCACACCCTACCCTGCAGACACTGACAAGTGTCACTGTGTCCCTTGGGGTCTTTGGCCCTTATGCTCACCCCATTCCGTCAGGAAATATGATGAGATGGGTCCTGTATAGAAGAGTGGGGTGAACTCTGGGGCCGAAGAGTCCAAGGCACACCTCAATGCCTCTCACTTGCTGCAGGGTGTGGGTGGGGGTGGAATAGTATGAGCATTACAGGTGATAATCCCAAGTCACACACCTGATGCCTGTCAGTCTTTACAGGGTGGGGCGTTATGGTCAGAAACCCTAATGCCTCAGGCATTCGTTGGTATTTTTGCTCTAAATTTTCAACATGGGCTTTTTTGTGACCCCCACCTTATGAACAGTGGCAATATCAGTTAGTTAGTCGAAAGTTGATTTTGCACAGTGACTACGCCATTTGGCACCACAGGTGCAAAACACATTTCAAACAGGATGTGAAAAATGACAGCTGTATTTTTCATGGGAGGTGTAAAAATGGCAATATTGAAACTCTGTGAAAATATAAAAACTGGTGAAGTCACGAGTGTGCATAGAAACTATGGAATGCACACCGTAATGTAATTAGTTTGGGATTTTTACAGCAGATTGCCAACACAAGCATTTTAGGACCTCTGCTCATGAACAGTGTTACTGTGATTTTCTTAATCTGTCCCGAGCAGTGATTTCCCAGCGACACACATTTCTGCACTGGAAGTGAGAAACACATTTTGGCCATGGTATGAAAATGACAGCTGTACTGTTCATAAGGAAGTGTGGAAAAATGCCACTGGTGAAAATCTGGACTGAAAATATTACAAATTCATGAACTTACGGTGCGTGGAAACTGTGCAATGCTCACTCATAACACAGTTATTTTATGGACTTTTGTCACCAAATTTTTAACATAGCCATTTTAAGACCTCTGCTCATGAACAGTATCACTGTGATTTTCTTAATCTGTCCCAAACATTGATTTCGCACACCGATTGTGCTACATGCATGAAAACACATTTTGGGCAAGATGTGAAAAATGACAGCTGTCCTGCTCATAAGGAGGTGTGGTAAAATGGCAATGTTAAAAATCTGGAATGAAAATATTAAAAATTTGTGAACTTACGAGCGTGCGTAGGAACTGCGCAACGCACACTTGTAAAACAGTCATTTTTGGGAATTTACTCACCAAATTTTCAACATAGGGTTTTTGGGGGCCTACCTCATGAACTGTGACACTGTCATTTCATAAATCTGTCTCAAAAGGTGGTTCTGTGCAGTGACCGCGAAATCACCTTTTGTGACTGAAAAACAAAATGACAGTGCCAGAATTCATAAGGTGTGGTCCCAAGAACCCCATGTTGAAAATTTGGTGAGAAAATTCCCCAAAATACCTGAGATATGCATCAAAGTTGAAAAAACCCTATTTATTCCATTATACAGCTTACCGGCATTTTCTCAGTTCACGGTCGGCTTTGAAGAGTGCAGACGTGTTCCCGGTCCACCAAAGATCATCGCACCAGACTCCAGAGATAAGTATGGGGTGAGGTGGGGGTGTGGGGAGGTAGGGAGTGCAGAGGGTGGATGCGCGTGGGGATGGGGGGGGGTCAAGACCGTCGGCGAGGAACCGTTTTTTCTTACAGGACATTTTTTTTTTAAAGATGATGCAGGACTTTTGCCATGCTGGGGTGGGCTCCCAGCGTGGCAGCTGGAAGGCTGTTTGGGGGGGCAGTGGAGTTGATGGGGGATTGTGCCCCCCCATCGGTCATATGGACTGTTGCTCGCTGGGGTGGGCTCCCAGTGTGACACCTGGAAGTCTGTTGGGAGGGGATACAGTGGAGCCGACGGGGATTGGGCACCCCACGTCGGCCTTTACGGACTGTTGCCACTCTGGGGTGGGATCCCAGCATGGCACCTGGAACTCTGTTGGGGGGGAGCACAGCGGAGCCGACGGGGGATTGGGCACCCCCATCAGCCATACAGTGTGTGTGTTTGGGGGGGAGCGCATGAGCACACTGGGGTGGGCACCCAGCGTGCTACTTGTTGCAGGGGGATGGAGCTGTCTATGACAGCTGTTTCAGTGCAGTGCCTACACATTACCACCACTGATTGCAGCATTTTTTTGCTTTCAACTGTATGCCACTGCATCTGAACGGCTGTTATAGACAGCTCCTACATTCACTGGCATGAAGGCGGCGGCCTGCAAAGGCAGCAGGGCATTGGAAGTGGGGAGGCACATCTATGAATTCTCATATGGTGGCACTATGTTTCTTGCACATGCGTGCAAGCAAGCATAAAAATAGATACATGCACTGCGGAAGGAACAGTCTCCCCTCCACAAACAATTTTTGTGCATTAGTTGCCACAAATTAAGGTAATGTTTCTATGATGTTAGGATTTTAGGCTATTGGTCCTTATATCCTATGTCCTAAAATCTTAGATATTAAATCAGATTTGAGGATATCATAGAATCCAAAATTAGGATAGCCCAAGATCCAAAAACACTTTTGTATTTTAGGATAACCTAAACCAAATCTGATGATATTCACCGTTAGGATCAGATGCAGATTCAGATAATCCTAATATCCCAATTTCCAAGGTCAGATCAGATTTTGAGATATTGGTGCATCCTTAGTAATACCTCTTCCAAAAGACCCCTATGTCTGACAGGTAAAGCTGCACTTTTCCTACCCCTGACATGTCATGTGAGGGACACCTCCATTTTCTGTCACTCTGCTCTTGAGCAGGGGTGAGGGGACTTGTAGGCACTATAGGAGCATTTATAGCTTCAGAAATTTAAAAATTCCAAGCATGTGTTGTAGTTAGTGCCACAGTACCTTTACTTAGAATGATAATAAGTACTTAATAACCAAACCAAACTTTTATAATCTCGACTCTCAAGCCTGTTGATGTCAGCCCTGACTGAGAAAGAATATTTCCATTCATGTTTCTGTCCATGAAATTTATTTTAAAATTCCTCAACAACATAACTTTATTGTTATAGCAAAATCTCTTACCTGAATAATTTTCTGTTCTGTAATTCCACTTTGGGTATGGCTTACCATCAGCTATAATACTGATATTGAACCATATGGTAGAGGAAGTAAATATGTAATTTTATTTTGTCCAATCCTACTACTATCTGTCAAACTTTAAAACAGATTGAAAGAGAAGATTATCCATAAAATTGTTCAGGAATCACAATTAAAATGGTGTGGAATTTTACAATCTGCTCCTTAAAAGTTAATCAGAATTTTTGAAATTCCACCAAATTCAGTGGAGTTTTGTTGGCAGCTGACTTACTAAATTCTGAAAGTGGTTTGCAACTTTTTATTTAAACTGTGGATTAGTAATTCAGTTTTCATAAATTCTGGATTCCTTTTCTGTAGTTTATATACTGTAAAGCACAGAATAGTTTTCTGTAAACTATGGTAAACTCATCTGCAGTTTCCATAAATCACAGAAAGCTAGCTACAGTAATCCACTGTTTCAGTTGAAACACCTTCAGAATTCCATGGGATGTATCAAGAAATTCTCTAAAGCATTTTTGGAAATGGAATTGCCATTCCATTTGAATTCTGCATGCAGAATGCCACATTCTTATCCCTGCACCCTCTCCCAAACTGAGGCCTTTCTTCTCTCCAGGACCAATAATGCAGTGGCGGCTTCCAGAATGGTCCATAGTCCACCGGAACATAAATGGCTGGAGAGCATCATGCTGTTGTAGTCTGTCCAGTTTACCCCAGTGTTAGCCACCTCATCTCCCAGTCTTGCCTCAGCTTGAACTAAACCTGATCTTTGTGGGGGTCTTGTTGTGTGCTAAACAATGACATCTCTGCTGCTTCCTACTGATGTGATGTGCAGTTAATGAGGTGCATGGATCCCTTACACCTGGCATCTGAGACAACCCTTTCTTTTTAGTACAACCTAGACTAGTGTACACCAGCATGGTTTCTCCAATAGTGATGCAATGCACCACCTGGAGTTAGAGCACTATCTTCTGTAGTGCAGCCTGGAATCCATCAGCCTGGTGTGAGAGTCAATCTCAGGACACAAACCCAGGTTTCCTGTATGGTAAATGCAAGGCATCACCCCAGCATCTCTTAGGGCACAGATCCCTTGCTTCTACACTGCACCTTAGACTGCACCAACCATGGTGTGGGGTCAGTCTCAGGACACAAACCCAAGTCTCCTGTCTGGTAATGAAATCCACCTTCCCAGCACCACCTGGAGTTAAGAGTACTTCCTGCTGTAGTACACCATAGAATCCATCAGCGTGGTGTGGAGGTCAGTCTCAGGACACAACCTCAGGTTTCCCCATATGGTAATAAAATGCATCCCTCCCCCAGCACCACTTAGAGTTAGACCACTTCCTTCTGTAGTGCACCCTGGAATCTGTCAGCCTGGTGTGGGAGACAGGCTCATAGCACAAACCCAGGTTTCATATAATGCAATGCATCACCCCCAGCAGCACTGGGGTATAAGACACTTCCTCCTGCAGTGCACAGTAAAACATGTTTAGCCTGGGTGTGCATTCAGGCTCAAGACATAAGACGGTTTTCCTGTTGATAATACAATGTACCACCACAGCACCACCTGGAGTCCTGCAGCACTTCCTTCTGCAATGCACCTAGACTACACCAGCATGGTTTGAGAGGCAGTCTCAGGACGCAAGCCCAGGTTTCTATTTGGTAGATCAGTGCCTTCCCCAGTAGCACCTGGTTAGGAGCCTGACATTGGTGGTCACAAAGTGATGGAGGGTATTGTCAAGAAAAGGCTAGGGGGTTACTGGAGCAAAGTGGGTACTTGGACGATAGAAGCAGCATGGCTTTGTCATAGGAAGATCATGCCAGACAAACCTTGTTGAGTTCTATGACTGGGTGACGAGGGCCCTGGACCAGGGTAGGCCAGTGGACATCCTCTTTCTGGACTTTAGCAAGGCGTTTGATTCAGTACCCACAGTGGCCTGCTGGCTAAATTGGAAGGAAATGGGGTAGGGAGACAGTTGTTAAGATGGATAGGAAATTGGCTCTCTGAGCATACTCAGAAGGTGGTGGTTGGAGAGTTAGCCTCATCCCTAAAGTGGGTTACTAGTGGGGTTCCCCATGGGTCAGAGCTGGGGCCACTCCTGTTCAACGCCTATATCTCAGACATCAGGAGGGGGATCAGGGATGAAATGAGTCTCTTTGCAGATGACTCAAAGCTGGGTGTAGTGGTGGATGGGGAGGAGGGGATGGTGGCCTTGCAGGAGGACCTGGAGGCTCTGGAAAGGTGGTAAGGAAAATGGAAACTAAAATTCAGTGTGGAGAAGTGCAAGGTTCTGCACCTGGGAGCCAGAAATCCAGGCCAGGGGTATACCTTGGGAGGAGACATGATTCAAGTCACGGAGGGTGAGCGGGACCTGAGGGTAGTGGTAGATGTCAAAATGAACAACTCAGAGACCTATAGGAGGGCAGTGGCAAGGGAAAATAGGATGCTGGGATGCATCGCCAGGGGGATTACCTCCAGAAAGGCGGAAGTGATCCTTCCACTGTACAACTGCTTGGTAAGGTCACACTTTGAGTATTGTGTACAGTTTTGGAGACCACATTTAAAGAGGGATATTACACTCCTAGAGAGGGTCCACAGGAGGGCAACCAAAATGATCTGGAGCCTGGGGGAGAAGACCTTTGAGGAGAGGCTCAAGGAGCTCGACTTGTACACCCTGGAGGAGAGGAAGTACGGGGAGACATGATAGAGGTCTTTAAGTACATGAAAGGGATCAATAAAGGAGGCCCAGTCAGGGTACTCCAAAGGAAGAGGGTGGGGCAACAAGAGGTCGGAGTGTAAGCTGGAAGGGGGCAGGCTCAGAGGAGAGAGGAGGAGGAGATGTTATTTCACTGAAAGCATAGTGGAGCCATGGAATGCACTGCCCAGGGAGCTGGTAAAGGAGGAGACTGTGGAGGGATGAGACAGGTACAGGGAGGTTAAATCTGACCAGGCCCAATACAGGTGGAACATCTGGGACTGGGGACAGTATAACCCGGGGGTAACAAATCGGCCCTGAATGTGGTGCTGGAAAATCGGGCAGACACGTAGAGACCGTTAGGCCTATTCTGCTGTATTTTAGTATGTTAGTATGTTAGCGCCCCTGCCATGTATCACAGACTGCTCTAGCCTGGTGTACATTTTGGGCTCAGGACATGAACCCTGGTTTCCCATATATGGCAGTACAATGCATTACCTCAGTTCCCCTAGATGTCTGACACTTCCTTTGCAGTGCACCTAGACTGCACTGGGCTGGTGTGGGAGTCCAGTCTCAGGACATGAGCAGCTGATTTCCCATCAAGTATAGTAGCACAATGCACCCCCAAACCCCGTCAGCCTGGTGTGGTAATCAGTCACAGGACATGAACCAGGTTTCCTGTTTGGTAAATGAGATACACACCCAAGTATTACCTTGGGTCTGAGCACTTCTGCAGTGCAGCCTAGATTCTATCAGCATGGTGTGTGTGTCTGTGTGTGTGTGTGCGTGCGTGCTGCATGTGAAGTTATGGACACAAACCCAGCTCTTTGTATGGGAACTCTATGCACCACCCCAAGCACAAGTCCGCAGGGCCCAGTTTCTTTACAAGGACCCAAAAAGGTTGCAGCTATTAACTGGTTTAATTAAGGCATGTGTATACACTATATAACCTCAATTTTACCAATGATCTGGGGACAGAAATTGCTTAGATAATTGGGGTTTGTAAAAATGAGAATAGGGAAGAAATGAGTGCTAATTGCACAATTTCAAATAATCCAGAGTTCTGGTTAATTGGGGTTTGTAAAATCAAGGTTATGCTTATGTTTAAACTGTCTGCCATACTGTTTTTGCTGTTTATTTTGAAATATTTTCTTAGTTCCTTTTGGAGGATCTTTTGTTTAAGATGCCATCCCCAATCTGATATTCATTTATTAATTAGTGATCTGTTCTAGATCGCTCGTGCCAACAGTTGAGTTAAGCCCTGAAGCTGGAGCTTCTCGTGCTTTTCCTCAACTAATTATAAGAGATTAAACAAATAACACATTCAAATTTCCATTACATAAAAAAAAAAAAATATATATATAAGGCCAGGTGATAATTTCCTTAGTAGCCCAAGTGGGTTCTAACCTTCTGATGACCCTACCCTTTTGAATGATACTTTTACTATAGAATGATACTTTTACTATGGGGGAAATGATGGAGGCTATCTTAAAAGAACGGATGGTGGAGTTCCTGGAGGCAAATGTTTTTTAAGATGAAAAGCAACACGAGTTTGTCTGGGGGAGATCATGTGAAACCAGTCTAGTCAAATTCTGTGACTGGGTGACAAGATCCCTGGATGGGGAAAAAGTCTGTTGATATTCTGTACCTGGACTTCAGCACGGTTTTCGATTTGGTACTGCATGGAAGACAGATTTGGAAATTGAGGAACCTAGAGGTGGGAGAAAAACTGGTGGGGTGGGTGGCAAACTGGCTTAACAACAGACAGCAGAGGGTGGTGGTAGGACGTGAAGCCTCGACTCACAGAAGGGTCATCAGTGGGGTCCCACAAGGTTCAGTGCTGGGCCCTATGCTTTTCAATGTGTTCATCACAGACATCTGGAAGGGAGTTAGGAGTAGAATAAGCCTGTTAACTGATCATTCCAAACTGGGGGCTGAGGTGGACAGTGAGGAGGGAAGGAGGGCAATCCAGGAAGACTTGGTGAGGCTAGAAAACTGGGCACACATGTGGCAGTTAGGGTCTAATGCAAGTAAATGTAGTGTTCTGCATCTGGGTATTAGGAACCCTGGGTATAGCTACCAGTTGGGGGGAGTATGGCTGACTGTCTCCATGATGGAAAAGATTCTGGGCATGGTGACTGACTCCAAATTGAACAACTTGGAGTAGTGCAGGAGAGCAGCTGCTAAAGCAAATAAAATGCTTGGGTGTATTGGTAGGGGGATAATGCTCAGAAGTAAGGAGGTTATACTTTCCCTGTACAACTCACTGGTTAGGCCGTACCTGGAATATTGTGCGCAGTTCTTGCATCCCTGCCTAAAGAAGGACATCACACTGCTAGAGAGAGTCCAGCGAAGAGCGACAAAGCTGATCAGTGGTCCGGGGGAAATGCTATATGAAGACAGACTTAGAGAGCTGAACATGTACTCACTGGAGGACAGAAGGGATATGGGAGATATGATAAAGGCCTTCAGATATGTGAAGGGAATAAATAGGTTAAAAATGGAAGGAACGGATCAAATTGAAGGGGAGGGGACTACGAGAGGCCATAGCCTAAATCTGGTATGGGGATGGTACAGAGGGGAGGTGAAGGGACATTATTTCATAGAGGGGGTGATGGCACCCTGGAATGTGCTTCCAGATGAGCTGATAAAAATGGATACTGTAGGAGGTTTCAATAGGGGTTGGGAAAGACACAGGGGCATGGTACGGGTTTGAAGTAAGGGGAACAGCAGGGGTATGCGGGGAGGGGAGTGTGGGAGTGATTGGTTAAAAAGGGGAGGTAGAGAAGCTACTGTACCTTACCAGTGAGCTGTGCTTGGGCAGATGTGATAGACCATTAGGCCTAATCTGCTGGCAACTATGTATGTGTATGTATGTATGTATGTATGTATATATATCATTATGGTTTCATTCTGTTGTTTCTGGACAGTTCTGTTACTAACTCTGAGCTCCACCATACCTGCTAGAACACCAGTTAAAAACCTAACCTTCTTTCTTCTTTCCCTGTGCTTGACCAGTTGATCTGCTTGGCCTGCTAAAATGGCGCTCTAATACCAACCTCCTTAAAGAGAACCTCAAGAAACTGATGAAGGTGGATGGAGGAGAAGTGGTCAAGGTAATATCTGGACAATATTTAAATCTTTTTCATTTAAAATTGTTTCCCCAATTTTTATTTTGGTGACATACACCATCTCCTCACCACTCTGGGGCTCTGTTGGAGTCTCCAATGGAAGAGTTGGCAGACCACCAGATCTTTTTAGGTTGTTGGTGGAGAACCTACCATGGTCTGTTTGTCCTTGGTGATGGAACACTCCTGAGTTGGGGACAAGGCTTCTGGCCTTCTCCACTACTTCACAGACATCAATGCTGACTGTTGGTGCCATACAGGCTGTTGTCACCATTCATGATAATGACATAGAGTGCAAAACTGGACTAATGCAGATGTTAGCACTGACACTGCTTGTTATTTTATTTTGTTTAGAGCAACTCATGCTGAGGGTGTACTGACACAAGGTCGATACCACTAAGGCGACATCCAGCACAGTGACAAATTTCACCAGGATGTGCGTGAGTCTCAAGAACTCAGCAGACACTGGCAGTGCAGCTCCCAGTTTTGCACCCCGGTCCTAACTCTGACTCAGAGTTAGTTATCTAGAATCCAGAGGTGTGATGGAGCCCCCACATAGGGTATTCGGGGGCACAGAAATACACTGGCATCCTTGATGACAGAATGCTGACATTCGGCATTGTATCTGTCACTGTGGGGGGGTGTCGGTGTGGGTGCTGTCAAAGCGCTATAGTAAAACCCATGCTGAGCAGCACTAAGCCAGCAGCTGAGGTCGCACAGGTGGGTGGGGAACATCCCACCTCCAGGACCACCCAAATAGGTTGCTAAGAGAAAGCTTCAACTGGAGCTAGATTGGGCCAGCCAAGCCCCAGTAATAGGACCACCCATAGGGCAGTGCAGTCACATGGAGGGGGCTGGGTGACTAAAAGCAACTCCCTAGGCACTATCCTTATTGCAACTGAACTGCCAATTCTGGGTTGTGCCCTGTTGCAACTGAAATGCCAGTTCTGTGTTGTGCCCTATTGCAACCAAACTGCCAATTGATATTGCCAATAAATGTACTACCTTTTTTTAGTTCATTGTCCTCTACAGCAAATACATTCAGTGATATAAATGGTAACGTAAAGTGGGAATCCATGGCTGATCGGGACTTTTATTTTCAGCAGGTTTCTGTAAGGAAGGTAGATATTTAAAAAAATGAACACAAAACTAAAGTAAAAAGTGTTAGTTTGGATACTAAGTTACAAAACAATTGTTATTAATGAAGTGGTAGTTCATTACCAGTTAGGAAAATAGTTCATTTACCATTATGTATTCAGGAGGTGCCGTATATTTGGAAACAAGCAATGGTGGTCCAGTAGATAAAGGGGAAGATGCCCCAGTAGCAGGACATTAACGGCCAATCTCAGCTCTGTTCCCACTGTCCAAGGTACTGGAGAGAATCATGTATGACCAATTGATAGTATATATAGAGGGTTGTGATATCTTGACAAGTGCACAACGTGGATTTCGGAAACGTTATAGTGCTTTGACTGCATTGTTGGAATACATGGATCTTCTGGCTAGTGCATGGACAGCGGTGACATAGCTGGATTTGCCTATCTTGAGTTATCAAAAGCATTTTCTTTAATGAACCATCAACTGCTTGCGGAAAGGCTGTATGAATCTGGATTGGCAAGGAATGTATGTCACTGCTTCCAAAACTATCCATTGAACTGGTATCAAAAAGTAAAAGTGAGCAATATTTTATCATTATAGAAGATGGTTAATACAGCAGTCCCAAAGGGGTCCATTTTGAGACCTCTACTTTTTATCCTGTTTTTGAATGATTTGCCTTTGTTTGCCAGGACCACAAAATTATTCTTTATGCTGATGATGCAGTCCTGAAACCAGAGGAAAATCTGTTTTGATTTAACTAAACCACTTTATGATAATTTTTGACGATTTCAGGAGTGGTTTATCAGAAGTAAATTAGTTATGAAAGTAAAGAAAAAAAACTAAAACAATAGTGTTTTGCAGTAACAAAAAGGTACAAAACTGTGGCCATCTAAAAATTACAACTATTAATGGTGAGTCATCGAAGCAAGTACAGTACCTTTTTTAAAAGGACACTGTCAACCATTTTTGCATCATACTATTTTAAGTGGAAAACCCACGTTTTATGTTTGCTTACCTTGTCTAAAATCCACTGGTGTGGCTGTTGGTTTAATCTGCCTCCTTTCTTAGTAGAATTTAAATGCATGCTAATGGTGTAATTATATCCGATCTTGTTTTGTTTCAAATTCTTGATCTGCTCTTATTGCTCACTTCCTTAAGATTAGGAACACTCCAAGCAGTGCAGCCACTCATGACGCAATAGTCTCTTCTCCTTTCACTGCATCATGAGTGACTAAACTGTGTTGGGGGTTTTCCCAAGTCCCAGAAAGATGCAGTGGGAGTTGATTAAAGAATGTAAACACACACGTTTTGGTGTGGTAACACCAGTATGGTGAGCAGTCTGGTTCTCACTTTTAAAAAGAAAAAATGAATCAGAATCAAACTTCCAGCCACATCAGCACATTCTACAGAATGAAAATGACCAAAAAATATGTTTTTTTAAACTAGGGACAGTATATGGCCTAAGCAGGTTGACAGTGTCCCTTTAAGTACCAAGATATTTACATGTCTACTACAATGTGCTTTTGCTAAGCATATTGATGTGACCATAAAGAAAATTAATATTAGATTGGGACTGTGATATAGAAATAAAATAATTTTACTTTGATGCCTAAAAGATAGTGGCCCACCCATTTATGTGCTGGCAACAGTGTATTGGATAGAATGAGAGTTGTATATAATAGAATTTGTCAATTTGTGTTAGACACAAACAGGGATTGTCATCATTTTGATTTGTAGTGGAGAGTGGATTGGCTCCCACTGAGTGCTAGAATTGTCTAATTTGACAGTATCTGGAGTTGAAAAATTGTTACTGGCCAGAGTACAAATAATTTGCATGTGTCACAGCCTAAGTACAGTAGGTTTAATTTGTCGAACACTAGAACTACAGAACATCTACAATTAGAGATACCGAATTGCAAAACCTCCCTGAAGCAAAGATCTTTTAAATATAAATTTGTGAAAACTTTGAATAATCTTCTGATGAATATATTGCACAATAAATGGTAGGACAAGTTGAAAATGGATTGAGAATGCAATTAAACGACCATAAGATTTGCAATTGTTTTAGATAGGTACTATTTCATTGTGGTGCGGTTATATATATTGTGAGATGGTATTGTATTATTTGTAGTAGGTTGTCTTATTGTAACTTGACTGGGTCACCTTTGAAAATATGCACTTGCACCTAAAGGTTTTCCGCTATTAATGGAATTCAGATTCAACATTCTAATTCTGTGTTGTGCCCTACTTCAATTGAACTGTGAATTATGTGTTGTACCATACTGAAACTGAACTGAGAATGCTGTGCTGTGCCCTATTGCAACTGAACTGCTAATTCTGTATTGTGTCCTTTTGCAACTGAAATTCTGTGTTGTGCCCTATTGAAACCGAAATGACAATTCTGTGTTGTGCTCTACTGCAACTGAACTGCAAATTCTGTGTTGTGCCCTATTGAAACTGAACTACAAATTCTGTGTTGCCCTATTGAAACTGAAGTGACAATTCTGGTTGTGCCCTATTGCAACTTAGACGCCAAGTCATGTTGTGCCCTACTGAAACTGAACTGAGAGTTCTGTGTTGTGCCCTACTGCAACTCAACTGCAAATTCTGTGTTGTGTCCTATTGCAACTGAACTGATAACTTTGTGTTGTGTCCCTACTGCCAATGAACCACCAAACCTGTGGCACCTTAATTACCAAGTAAACTGCCAAACCTGTTTGACACCCAACTGCAAACTAAACTGCTGAGCCTGTGTGGTACACTGAATTACAAACAAACTGTTAATCCTGTGTTGTGCCCATGGTAAACAAACTGCCAAATTTATTTTGTACTTTACATGTGAAGGAACTGTCTAAACCTACACTCTTGTGGATTACAGGTGGGGCAGTTGACTCAGCTAGAATTTGGGGATTGTCAGCACAGGCTCCTCAAGCTATTCATCTTTGCTATGTCCCTACCCCATTAAGGCAGTGGAGGAAGTCTAAGAACCACCCTGGCTCAATAGTTAAGGACTCCTGTATGCAGTGAGGTGGGATTTCTCTTGTTGCAGAAACGACGTAAGTGGCAAGAATAGGAGTGATAAAAGTGGCAAGACTGGGAATAATGGAAGTGGCAAGATTAGGAGTGGCAAAACCTCAAGAAACAATAAATTAGAAATCCTTGTGCATACAGTGCAACCCTGGATAACAATCTGCCATGACCTGCTTACCAATGCCCAGAGGTTCTAGTGAAAGGAATCAGTTTTCTTCATTGGTTGGTGGCCTGCCATGACCTACTTACTGATACAGAAGCCTTGAAGTGCATTCAGCCTGGCATCTGTCACAACCTTTCCCAGGCATTGAAATTCTTCAAACCAGTGGACTGAGGAGCATCCTTTGGTGGTCCCTCTCTTGAAAGTAAAGTTGTCATGTTCTACCTTGAGGCACCTTTCTTCAATCCATTCTGTGCTATGTCCCCTGAAACTCTTTTCTTTCACACACCTTGTTGCTTTAGAGTCTATCTGCAGTCCTTCACAGCTGTAACAAAAGTTAACCAGACTATTATTTGGGTCACCCTGGCCAGGGATATAGAGTTGTGAGTTCTTTGATACTGTACTAGAGCTTGAGACCTGTTTGTCATTGCCTTACAGCCTTAGAATCTTTGTAATCTCATACAGTTTATAATTTCAAAAAAGCTATAGAGTCTGATATCTTTGAAACCCGTTCAAGTATAGTAACCTTGGAAGTTTTTAAATTCTTGCCTTAGAAATTTCTGAATTCTTGCTATTGCTCGCAAGTTTGGCCTCCTATTACAGTGTTTCCAGTGTTTCCTTGCAACTCAAACAAACATCAGGTCTCAGTAAACGACAACTAAGCTATAGTCCCTTTGATGTTGGCAAAAAAAGTCTGTGCCCACCACACATCTTTCGTACTTATCTTGAATGATTTCTCCCATGTCTGTGTACTTTCAGTTACATTACACTTAGTTTATGTTTTCACTAATCTTGCGTCTTTTTCATTCCTCATGAGTGAGTTTCATGCAAGTCTGTATACTGTACTGTAACATACAGTTGCTGCACTTGACATGGTTGGATATTTCTTGAAAATTCTGTAATATCTCTTAGAGAATTTCCCTGCCTGCCTGCAGTACCACTGTAGGGCCACCAGAGAATCTCTTTAGTAATATCTGGAAAATCTGGAAATATCTGACCATGTTGACTACTGCAACTGTAACTGAAGCTTTCACTCATTTAGCATGTTTTTTCTCATCGTGCATCTTTTTTACTCATCTTGTGTGATTTTCATGCGTCTGTCTATTTTCATTCGGTTTATATTTTTCTAATTAGTGTTTTCCACTTGTCTTGTATCATTTTTACTTACACAAGTAATATTTTGTATGTGCCTATTTTTTCATGCAGTTTGCATTCTTTACTCAAATGGAATCTTCTTTCTTGCATCTTGTGCTATTTCTCATGCAAGACTGCATTATTTTTCTCTTAGTATCATGCAGTTTTGTGTCCTTGCCATACAATTTGCATCTTTCTCACATCTTGCATTATTTTTCATGGAAGTTGGTATTATTTTTCATGCAAGTAATTTCACACGAATTATGTTTTTTCTCTCATCTTGCATTATTTTCATGCATTTTGCATTTTTTTCCTTGCAAGTATTGTTTCCCATGCAGTCTTGCACTATTCTGATGCATCATTTTCATGCAGTGTTGTGCTACCTGTTTGACACAAACTGTTGTTTTTCCGCCTTTAGTATCATGTTTATCACAACATGCCCTCTGGCCATATTATGCTGCTTATTATGGCATTCTTCACTCATGGGTGTGGGTTCCCAGAGGATTGCAATGCAGGTTCATAGTGGGCCATTTTCCAACCCAATTAGTTGCAAGGCCTGGGGTACATTTTTGGTTTGTTAAGCCCTATGGAGCATCCTTTGCTGGACTACCTTTCTCAGTTTGATGACTTCTGTCACCTGTTGGAAGCCTTCTTCTTGCTTCCAGCCTCTGCTATTCTATGGTTATGGAGTCCTTTTCCTACAGAAAAGGATTTCTGTGGCTTGACTAAGGTGGAAACATAGAAACATATTTCTGTTGGTAGAAAGAGACAGACTGCTAAAGTGTGTTGCTTCACCCCTGATCTAGTGTCCTGGGAGAGCCTCCTTCTGTCCCACCACCACCACCAGCCCTTCTCCCAGTATTCTCCCATGGGACTATGACTTGTTTTGCTCTGTCCTAATCATGTCTGAACCATTTAGGAAGGTACCTGTCCTGACCACTTCCACCAGCAATCTGTTCCACAGCTCCACCACTCACTCAGTGAAGTAGAACTTTTTTATATCCCTCGTGAATTTAACCCCCAATCTCCAATCCTGCCCTCTTGTGACTGTGTCCCTATTGTTTAGCAAACAGGCCTTCACTATTGACTGTGTTTATACCTCTCAGAAAATCATGTCTTTATGATAGCCCACTGTCATGTCTGGCCTCCAGCGAGTACATGTGCAGAGCTAACTGTTCTTTATAGGATCTGCCTTGCTTGCAGTGGATCATTTTGGTTACCTTTTCTTATACTGACTCTGGTCTGTCTGTGTCCTTTGTCAGATGATGGCTCCAGAAGTGGGCACAGTATTGCAAGTGAGATCTCACGAGTGATCTGTCTAGTGGCAGTTTCATTTCGTTTCTCCCCCTGTCAAAATCCCTCCTGATACACCGCAGCACCCTTTGGTGCTTTAATGTAAGTCTTATTGCACTGTCCGCTTCCTTGAGGGATTCACTGATGATGACCTCCAGATCCCTTTCCTTTGCAGTAGTTGCCAGCCTAACCCTTTCATCCAATGTGTGGGTTCATTTCCCACAAGTACATCACCTTGCACTTCTTAGCACTAAATCTTAACTGTCATATCTTTGATCACTTTTCCAGCTTCTGTAGGTCATTCTGAAGCTCCCTCCCCACTTTTTCCCTGTCTATCCTGCTACATATCCTAGCTTTGTGTCATCAGCAAAGAGACACCTCTTGCCCTGGATACCCTCCCCTATGTTACTAATAAAGATATGGACTAGGGCTGGTCCTGGGACTGATTCCTGTGGTACCCCACTTGTGATCCCCCATTCCCTGATTTGGGCCTGTTTGCTACTACCTTATTTTGCCTTACATCTTGCTTGTTCCCCACCTACCTGTCTAAACCCATCTCTACTTCAAAGTTCTCCAGCTTTTTCAGCTGCCTCCTGTGTGGCACTGAATATAAGGCTTCACAGATGTCAAAGTAGAGCAAGTCTGTTGCCTTCCCTCTGCCTGTCACTCTTGTGACCCAGTTGAAAATCAGTATCAGGCTGCACTGGCATGATCTCCCTGACATAAACCTATGCTGGGCATTCTTAGCGATAGTGCACACAAGGAAGGTGGTGCTCTCAGAAAAAACACATGAACTTCTTAAAACAATACCAGTCACTCATCAGCCAGTAAAACCACAACTCCACCAGTTTAGAAAAGAACCGATTTAATTTTAAGTGAACAATGACCACCGTTTGGTCAAACGTTTGATGCATTTCAGATCCTCGTGGGCCCTTTTTAAAAAGCTGTTAGACCCTATAAAATCGCAGTGTTTAAATACCTCTCTCATACATCATTATGACATCACTCAAAACACTTTAAAACTATTGGTACCACAACATCACTGACTATTGCATCTCATTTGTGTTTAAAACAATATGTGTGTCCATAAATTATTTATGCAGAACCTAACAATACATATAACATATCTATATAAACCCAAAGTATGAGATGGAGGGAGGGGTGAAATGGGAAATGTCATACAAACATTTAAAATACATATTGACAATCATGTTGACATAATCATTTATTTATTTTATTTATTTAGAATATTCGGAAATTACAATCCTTTGAGTCCTAGACTCCTTTTCAAAGGCTCCACGTCAAAAAGTAAACAGATTGTGCATACAGAGAGTTACACTGATTAGGCAGATAATTTCTATGGGCTAGCATGCCCAGAGTAAAATACAAAACAACATACAGGTACGGTATTGGCAGGTGGATAAAACACGTATCGAGTAAAGTGTTCAAGATCCTGAAACATACCACTGAATGATGATCTATCTCTGTTCCAAACATGGTTTCAGATCAAATCCTGTGTTCAGTCCTGGACTTACTGTGGCTCACAACATAGCTATCCAAAACGTTTCTCTTTTTAATAACATGTTATTAAAGTTGCCACCTGTCAGAGTTCTACTGACTTTATCAATAATGCTAAACTTAAAGCAATATTGATCTCTCCTAGCTGCTTCATTGATATGGGCTGCTGTAGCATACAGGGGGTCATTTTGCTCTATTGCTCACATGTGCTCCCCCAAATGCTGTTTAAAGGGTCTCTTTGTTTTACCAATATAAAACGCTGAACATAAACATTGTGCCATATACACAACCCCTGCTGTATCACATGTAGCTAGCTGTTTTACTTCAAACTCTCTGTGTGTATTTACACTTGTAAACATTTACAGTCTTTTACAGAATCACAGTATAGACATTTTTTTTGCAACAATAACATCCCTTACGTGATTAAACAAGTGGTTTCTTTAACACCCAAAAATGGCTATGCACTAATTTATCTTTTAGCCATATTTGGAACAGAGATAGATATCAATTGTTGCTTTTGACTTCTTTCCCTACTTGGATAGCAGGCTTCCTAGTAGCTAACTGTAGCATTCAGTTCACAGAATGCCTTGACTGCAGACCTACTTATATATCATCCCTTTACCAGTGGTTCTTGGTACCTTGTTATGGCACTGCTAGTGTGTATGGTACTGGTCTGATTGGCTTCAGCCAGTGCAGTCCCTACTAGAGTCATTAGCTCTTCTCCTGGCAGCCTTAGTTTATGTCACAAGTATTATTTTTATCATTTAGTGGATAACATCAAGGAGAATATAACATATGATCCCAGTATTCAAGAGATCATAGTCAGGGTGTGTAGTTATAAATAAACAATAATGCATGACAGAGTGTTTATTTATTTGAAAATTGGGAACTGCAAAGGCACACTGAGCTAAGGCTCATTTTAAGGTGCAACATGAAGCATTATACTAGATCACTGCATGTCCCAGGTTTGTTGGGAGATATGAGACTGTGGGCCAAGTGCCCTTAACTACCCGGAAAGTGTGTCAACCTAGCATAATTCACTCCTTGTCATGTGTTAGTATGCCTTTAAATTTTTGATGACTTTTGCAATTAAAATAAAAAGGCTTAAATACATAAAACAATAGAAATATTTAGTACCATTTCTGGAAAAGTAGTTCTTCCACCTGCTAGAATATCATTTTTATGTTTGCTTGCACGCATATGCAAGAAACATAGTGCCATCATCCGAGTTTTCCAGAAGTGTGTCAGCCTCTTCCAGTTCAGTCAGTGTGTTTGCAGGCACAGTCGCAGTGCACCAATCACTGCTCCAGCTGTCTATGACAGCTGAAAATGCAGTGGCATACAGTTGAAAGGGAGAGCCCTGCTTCAGTGAGCAGAGCTCCCCCCTCAACACACACACACGCATATTGCGTGCTGACGCGCTCCCCCCCCACGCACATACTGTATAGCCAACGGGGGTGCCCAGTGCCCTATCGGCTCCACACCCCCCCAAAAAAAGCTTTCCTGGTGCCACGCTGGGAGCCCACCCCAGCGTGGCACATGTCCGTATGGCCGACGGGGGTGCCCAATCCCCTGTCAGCTCCAACCCGCCCAAACAGCCTTACAGCTGCCACGCTGGGAGCCCACCCCAGCATGGCACAAGCCTCTATGGCTGACGGGGGTGCCCAATCCCCCATCAGCTCCAGACCCCCCCAAACAGCCTTTCCAGCTGCCACGCTGGGAGCCCACCTCAGCGTGGCAAATGTCCCGCGTCATCTTAGTAATAAAAAAAAACAAAACTGTAAATTAAAAAACGGTCCCTTGCAGTCTCCCTGCCCCCACCCACACCCACCTACTGCGCACCATTCCTCCCCATACCTCCCCTCACCCCATACTTACCTCCGGAGTACGGCACGGCAATCTTTGGTGGACCGGGAACACGTCTGCACTCTTCAAAGCCGACCGCAAACTGAGGAAATGCCGGTAAGCTGTATAATGTCATAGATAGGGTTTTTTCAACTTTGCTGCATATCTCTGGCAATTTTTGGAATTTTTGCACCAAATTTTCAACATGGGGTTAACCCTTCTCATGAATGCTGTCACTGTCATGGCGTTACTCGGGCCCGAAGGGTGATTTTTACTTTTGGAATGATTAATGAAACGACACTGCCAGTGTTCATAAGGTGGGCTCTCAAAAGCCTATTTTGAAAATTTGGTGGAAAATTCTTAAAAATATTGTTTTACGAGTGTGGCATTGGCGAAAGTTCCTATGCATGCTCGTAAGTTCGGTGAATTTTCAATATTTTTCACCCAGATTTTCAACATTTCCATTTTACCACACAGTCTTTAGGAGCAGTACTGCTGTCATTTTTCAATCTCACCCAAAATGTGTTTCTGCCCATGTAGTGCACAATGGCGCACTCAGTTGTGCGAAATCAATGTACAGGACACATTTAGAAAATCACAGTGACACTGTTCATAAACAGAGGCCTTAAAATGGCTATGTTGAAAATTTGGTGAAAAAATCCCTAAAAATGACTTTTACGAGCGTGCGTTGCAGAGTTCCTACACCCGCTCGTAAGTTAGCAAATTTTCAATATTTTCACTCCAGATTTTCAACATTGCCATTTTACCACACCTCCTTATGAGCAGTACAGTTGTCATTTTTCACATCTCACCCACAACATGTTTCTGCCCACATAGCGCACAATGGCGCAGTCGGTGTGCAAAATCAATGTATGGGACACGTTAAGAAAATCACAGTGACGCTGATCATGAGCAGAGGTGTTAAAATGGCTATGTTGAAAATCTGGTGAAAAAATTCTCCAAAATGACTGTTTTAGGAGCGCACATTGCGCAGTTCCTACGCATGCTGGCAAGTTTGCAAATTTATAATATTTGCACACCAGATTTTCAACAGTGCAATTTTATCACACTTCCTTATGAGCAGTACAGCTACCATTTTTCACATCTCACCCCAAAATGTGTTTCCGCACATGTAGCGCACAATGGTACAGTCGATGTGCAAAAACAAGGTTTGGGACAGATTAAGAAAATTACAGTGACACTGGTCATGAGCAGAGGTCTTAAAATGGCTATGTTGAAAATTTGGTGACAAAACTCCATAAAATGACTATGTTACGAGTGAGCATTGCACAGTTTCCACACACCCTCATAAGTTCATGAATTTGTAATATTTTCAGTCCAGATTTTCACCAGTGGCATTTTTCCACACCTCCTTATGAAAAGTACAGCTGTCATTTTCCACAACATGGCCGAAATGTGTTTTCACACTTTCAGCACAGAAATGCGTGGTCGCTGTGGGAAATCATTGTTCTGGACAGATAAAGAAAATCACACTGACACTGTTCATGATTGGAGGTCCCAAAATGCCTGTGTTAACAATCTGCTGTAAAAAAATCCCCAAACTAGTGACATTACAGGTGTGCGTTGCACAGTTTCTATGCACGCTTGTGACTTCACCAGTTTTTTTTTAAGATTTTCACACCAGATTTTCAACATTGCCATTTTTTACACATCCCCATGAAATGTACCGCTGTCATTTTTCACATCCTGTTCAGAATGTGCTTTCACACCTGTGGTGCCAAATGCCATAGTCGCTGTGCAAAAACAGTTTTCGGCTAACAAACTGATATTGCCACTGTTCATGAGGTGCGGTCAACAAAAAACATGTTGAACATTTGGAGTGAAATACCAACGAATGCCTGAGGCATTAGGGTTTCTGACCAGAATTCCCCACCCTGCAGAGAATGACAGGCATCAGGGGTGTGACTTGGGATTCTTGCCTGTCATGCTCTATACTATTCCACCTCACCCACACCCTGCAGCCAGTGAGAGGCATCAAAGGTGTGCCTCGGACTCTTCAGGCCCAAACTTCACTCCATTCTCCTATACCGCACCCATCTCACCGTATTTCCTGATGGAATGGAGTGCGCATAAGGGCCAAAGACCCCAAGGCACACCGTGACACTTGTCAGTGTCTGCAGGGTAGGGTGTGGTGAAACGGCGTGGTCATTATGCCTGACGACCCCAAGGTACACCCCAATGCCTGTCACTCTCTACAGGGTGGTGGTGGTGGGGTTGGCTTCAGTCCAATACTTTGCTACCATTCCTATTATGCAGCTCTGTAACTTCTACACTACCAATGCCAATGCCAGCAAGCAAACATTCGACATTGACAAATGCTTGTTTTGTTGTGCCATGGAACATTTGTCTTAATGTGGCTTCCATAATTGTAGTTTTCCTGATTGGTGTAGTTCTTAGCTGGTTAGTCCCATCCTATACTCCTACTGATTATAATTTTAACAATAAAACATGTGGCAAACATGATATTGTATGTTTTAATCTAGCTCCCAAACACAAGTATGTCTAGTGATTGAAGGAACAGGTCTCTACAGTGTGCTGTGAGTGAAAGAGGTGAATCTGCAAGTGAGAAAGAGAGAGAGAGAGAGCGAGAGACAGTTCCAAGTGTGTGGGCTAAGAAGCAGGTACAGAGATGGATGAGAGCATTTTGAGGGACAGTGTTTGTCCATTTCATCTTTATTTTTTAAACTGTAGCATCCGTGAGAGGATCGGGAAAGAAGTATGTGGGGTGTAGGCACAAGTGCAACATTTAAATTATGCAGATGGGCTAGCAGGAATGAAACTGCAAACTTAAACAAAAACAAGCATTTGTCAATGCCGAATGTTTGCTTACTGGCATTGGCAGTGGTAGTGTAGAAGTTACAGAGCTGCGTAATAGGAATGGCAGTGAAGTATTGAACTGAAGCCAACCCCACCACCACTCTGCAGATAGTGACAGGCATCGGGGTGTGCATTTGGGTCGTCAGGCATAATGGCCATGCCATTTCACCACACCCCACTCTGCAGAGACTGACAAGTGTCACGTGTTCCTTGGGGTCTTTGGCCCTTATGCGCACCCCATTTTATTAGGAAATACGGTGAGATGGGTGCGATATAGGAGAATGGGGTGAAGTTTGGGGTCGAAGAGTCCAAGGCATACCTCGATGCCTCCCAGTGACTGCAGAGTGTGGAATGGTATGAGCATCACAGGCAAGAATCCCAAGTCACACCCCTGATTCCTGTCATTCTCTATAGGGTTGGGCAATTTAGTTGAAAAGCCTAATACCTCAGGCATTCGTTGGTATTTTAACTCCAAATTTTCAACATGTTTGTTTTGTGACCCCACCTCATGAACAGGGGGAATATCAGTTTGGTAGCTGAAAGCTGCTTATGCACAGTGACTACGTGGATTTAGCACCACAGGTGCAAAATATCTTAACAGGTTGTAAAATGACAGCTGTACTCTTCATGGGAGGTAAAATGGCTATGTTGCAAATGTGTAGTAAAAATATTTAAAAAATGGTGAAGTCATGAGCGTACATAGAAACTGTGCAACGCACAATCTGCTATATAAGTAGGTTGGGATATTTTATAGCAGATTGTCAACTCAGGCATTTTGTAGTTCGATCATGAACAGTGTCACTGTGATTTTCTTTATCTGTGCCGAACAATGATTTCCCACAGTGACCACGCATCTCTGCACTGAAAGGTGAAACACACTTCGCCATGTTGTGAAAAATGGCAGCTGTACTGTTCATAAGGAAGTGTTGAAAATGCCACTAGTGAAAATCTGGACTGAAAATATTACAAAGTCATGAACTAACGAGGATGCGTGAAACTGCACAATGCTCACTCGTAACACAGTCATTTTATGGACTTTGTCACCAAATTTTCAACATAGCCATTTTAAGACCTCTGCTCATGAACAGTGTAACTGTGATTTTTTAATCTGTCCTAAACATTGTTTTCGACACCAACAGCACCATTGTTGCGCCACATGTGCGATAACACATTTAGGGTGACATTTGAAAATTGCAGCTGTACTGTTCATATGAAGTTTATAGAATGGACATGTTGAAAATCTCGAGTGAAAATATTAAATTTGCAAACTTACGAGCATGCATAGGAACTGTGCAACGCACGCTCGTAAAAGTAATTTTTAGGCATTTTTTCACCCAGTTTTCAACATAGCCATTTTAAGACCTCTGCTCATGAACAGTGTCACTGTGGTTTTGTTAATGTGTCCCATACATTGAGCTTGCACACTGACTGCGCCATTGCGCTGTATGGGCGGAAACACGCTTTTGGGCAGGATGAAAATGACAGCTGTACTGCTCATAAGGAGGTGGGAAAATGGCAATGTTGGAAATCTGGAGTGGAAATATTGAAAATTAGTAAACCCACGAAAGGCTATGTGGAACTGTGCAACGCACACTGTAAAACAGTCATTTTTAGGAATTCTGTCACCAAATTTTCAACATTGCCATTTTAAGATCTCTGCTCATGAACAGTGACACTGTGATTTTCTTAATGTGCCCCATACACTGAGTTCGCATCGACTGCGCCATTGTGCGCCATATGGCGAAACACGCTTTGGGTCAGATGTGAAAATGACAGCTGTACTACTCATAAGAAGGTGTGGAAAATGGCAATGTTGAAAATCTGGAGTGGAAATATTGAAAATTCACAAACCTATGAGCGCATGAGAACTGCGAATGCACGCCAGAAAACAGTCATTTTAGAATTTTTCACCAAATTTTCAACATAGCCATTTCAAGACCTCTGCTCATGAACAGTGTCACTGTGATTTTCTTAATTTGTCCCGTACATTGATTTCAAGAACCGACTGCGCCATTCTGCGCCATAAGGGCGGAAACACATTTTGGGTGAGATGGAAAAATGACAGCTGTACTACCTTAAGATGGTGTGGTGAAATGGCAATGTTGAAAATCTGGAGTGAAAATATTGAAATTTTGCGAACTTACGAGCCCGCGAGGAACTGCGCAACGCACGCCTGCTAAACAGTTATTTTGGAATTTTGGCACCAAATTTTCAACATGGGGTTTGGGGCCCCTTCTCATTAATGTCATGTCATGGCGTGTATTCAGTCCTGAAGGGTGATTTCGCAGTCACTGTGCAGTCACTGCGCCGAATCACCCTTCGAGCCCGAATAACGCCATGACAGTGACATCATTCATGAGAAGGGTCCCAAACCCCATGTTGAAAATTTGGTGCAAAATTCCCAAAATGCCTAAGATATGCAAGTTGAACCCTCCTATCTAGCCCATTATACAGCTTACCGCATTTCCTCAGTTCGCGGTCGGCTTTGAAGAGTGCAGACGGTTCCTGGTCCACCGAAGATCATTGTGCCGGAGTCCGGAGGTAAGTATGGGGTGAGGGGGTGTGGGAGGCTGGGTGCGCAGGGTGGGTGTGTGGGTTGTGGGTGGGGCTGGAGACCGCTGGACCGCTTTTTTACAGGTTAAAAAAAGACGCCGGATTGCTTGCCACGCTGGGGTGGGCCCAGCGTGGCACAAGGACTTTGGGGGCGTTGTCGACGGGGATTGGGCACCCCGTCGGCAACATTACTGATTGCCACGCTGGGGTGGGCTCCCAACGTGGTACCAACTACGGGGAGACGGCGCAGCTCAGCCGACGGGATTGGGCACCCGTCGAGTTATACGCCATGCATGGGGCGCGCACGCTCATGTTGGGAGCTGCGGTGAGCAGCTTCTTATCGCTGCTCACCAAGCGTAGCTCCTCTTTCAATCAGTGTACCGCATTTTGGAGCGTGTCACAGACAGCTCCAAAATGCATTGGCTTACAGGGGCTGCGCCTGCCAGCACAGTGCCTGAATTGGAGGAGGAGGTGACACACCTCCGAAATCTCCGATGATGACACTATGTTTCTTGCACATGAGTGCAAGCAAACATAAAAAAATAGCAACTATAAAAAGGAAGGGTGTACACTGAAGTATGGATGTTGGTATTTAGGGAGTAGGGAGGAAGATGGATCATTAGAACATTAGTGGTTTTCGCTATCATGCTTAAATGTAGTGTATTACTGAGAAGAAAAAAATAGATACCAAACATTTTAAAAAATTCTCTTATGTACCACATGCCATACAGGCAGCCCTGGTTCAGGAATGGACTTGGAACGCTAGGGGCCATCTGGTGGAGGGAGGATTGAATATCCCTGGGACTGCTTTCTTCCTTCAAGGAGAGGAGCATATGGCATTCCTCTTTTTGCCTGTCACCTTATGGAGGCTGGAAGGCAGCACAGTAGAATAAGACTGAGAAGAAAGGGCAGCTGCTGGACACTGATTGCATGCATACTCCTCACTGTGCACGTGCATGTTCAACACTAAATGCTGGCACCTGCAGGGAGATAAAAAACAGAGTAGAAGGCAACAGCCTCAACCTACCAATAGCGATCCTGGAGCCCCACAAGCCCAAGCATGACCAACATTACAGGCCATTCACAATCATTGTGATCCTTGGCAAGCAGAGGATCACCAATAAGTCCATGAAAAATTATTGCTGGAGCTGAGGATGCTGTTGGGAGGACGGCAGACCAGGGATGAGAAAAGCTTGGTAAAAACATCTGTGATGGTGTACTCATTTGTAATGAGACTGAGAACCAGGAGGATCATGCATTGTTGCTTTGTACTAAGCTACCCATTCTGTACTCACCACTGCTCTATGTACTGTCTATCCAACTGAGTGGCCCTCCTTCTCGATGTTGCTGGTGCACCAACACACTGCACTTTAGATGTGCAATTCTGGTACAACAAGCTCCTACAATATCTAAACAGTCTACAGACTCCTGCCCTTGTATGCGGCTTATCAGCTGAGACCATTCCATACCTCAAAATCTTTGCTTTCCAGCTCCAAACATCTATGTTCTGAGCTTCACTAGCATGGCTGTTCTTCAGTTTATTTCACTTGCTGCCATTCTGTAACATTGTTGCTTTATACTGTGTTTAACTGCTGCTGTTTCTGTACTGTGTTTGTACTACACTATGTTGTGCTTTAACCTGTTCAAATCCCTTCATTCACGACACATTGGTAAACAAGATTTCCTATGCATCTCTTTATGGCTCTCCTGGAGTAAACAACTAAATTAATAAATACACAGTATTAGTGCCTAGGGGGCCTGCTGGTCAACATTTGCACATTTTTGGTGTTGCATATACCCTGTTTATAGAGTGGTGTCATCATATTCCAAGTATCCCTAAAAGTTATGGAAGTTGTGTCCACTCAGTTTGTTTATTATAAGCTAAACTCTTTTACTAAAAATGTTTGCTTGTTAAAAAATTGCCCCAAGAGTCAGACTTCTTTCTTTTACTACTACAGTACATTAACAGTCTGAACTACACTCAATTTCCTGAATACAGTGGTGTTATATGTACAGTGGAAATGTGTAACTTTTGTTTTTTCTCCACTGCCTGCTCCTTTATCCCTGGAACACTCGCTTTGCAGACAGATTCTGGTGAGGCAGGTCGGATAGAAGAGGTGTCATAATTTCCAGTACCCAGAAACTGCCCTATAACTGACATGGGAATGAACTACACAAGGGGTAGGATTCACAGACATCGGGGAAGATCCCGCAGCTGTGGGAAAACTTTGACGCTAGTAGGCTTCCACTTGCGAAGCCGCAGGTCACCTGCAGCTGTGGGTATTCAGTAAGGTGGAGCCGGAGTACGACTGGCTCCATGGATTACAGCAGCTTGCGGGTGCTGTTGCCAGGGACAGCACTGCAGCTGCGGGAGGCTGCTGTGGGCAGTGGGACCCACTTTAGCACCCTCTGCAACTGCTTTGGCTGTGGATCAGCCGCTCCGCAGCTGCGGCGATTTCAAAGCGCAACTGGGTTGCGGAGTGGGACTTAGTCCCAAATCGCTTTGTGAATCCTGCCCACTGTCTGCACTCCATTAAATGCAATACAGCACAGCAACTCTGATGAAAATCCACAGTGCTCATTGAACTCTACACTTGCTGCTACATACATTAACTTTCAGCTTCTTCGGGGGGGGGGAACTATGATATCATTAACGTTCAGCTTCTTGGAAGGGGGAGAACTATGATATATCGCGGAGAGAAAAAAACTTTGATAACTAAATAAGGAACTAAAATAATTCCTTGTTATCTGTGGTCCCCAGTTCCTGCAAGACACCCTTGATGCATTGTTCACCATTATGATGGAGTATGCTGACACAGACGCTTATGACTCACTGATCTTTGATGCTCTGGTAAGTCTTTATGAAAACAAATCCATTCCAAACTGATTTTATTATGATCAAAACTGCATATTGGGGCTTAAGGACTTAGGGGTACAGGGTGCAGGCTAAAGGGGCATACCCTGGTAATGACCCTTGTGCTCTGTACAGGTGTGCACCACATGTCATGGAGTACCCCCACTTGCTCCTCTACAGCCCTGCCCCACAGATGCATAGGAGCATTGAGGGGACAAGAGTGGGGTGTTTGTGGGGTCACGGATACAGATGGGCATCCAATAGGATGCATGTATTGCCAGTGGAGTAAGGGGTAATTGACCAAGCACATCCTGGTGCTGACCAGGGCCCATACACTATGAGTGAATGCCAGCTGGGAACCCCCATTTCCCCACCACATGTCAGTAGGGCAGGGGACTGTGGCAGCGGTGTGGCCACTGCATTCATTGAACTGCCTGCCACCAGCTGGAGGAAGTGTATAACAACTATGGCAATGTACCAGCAGCCATAGTCTGTGCTCCCTCAGTGGGCACTCTGTGCATTTATGCATGGCATGGAGTCCAGTACAGCCCTGGCACACACCCTTCCCATCACGTGCAGTACTGAACACACTGAGCAGAGATCCCGATCTGCAGAAGGTACTGCTCCTTCTTTGGATGGCATGGGAACCCAACAGGACACTGATTCATGGCAGTACAACATAAGGAAGCCTATGCATCATGGATATGTTGGGCATAGGCATAGTGCATAGACTCCATTGTGCACAGTAGTGGCAGCATTCGCTGGTGACCCCAGTGACCCAGGTTCATGTCCTGAGCCTGTAGCATGGATGGCCAGCCAGAGGAGAGAGGCTAAGTCATCCCAGAGGAGGCTGCTCCATCTTAGGAGGGCTGGCTTTCTGTTCATGCCTCACTCTTATGATCATGGATACACCTTGAGTATGTAAGCAATAAGACATGATGGGGTGTGCATTAAATGCTTCTAACACACAGCCAGGAGCGTATTAAGGCACGAGATTGAAGGTCACGTGCCTTCAGCCCCTGGCTGTGCATTAGAACTGTCTAATCCACTTCCTCGGAGTATCTTATTGTGCTTTGCAAATGAGTCACTGTGTTGTATAGGTGCAAAAAAATGTAAATGTATGTGTTTAAATAATATATTAATAAACTCTTGTATGCATGTTGCAGTTAAATAATATTCTACTTGTATTAGTTTCATATTGTTTCTTAAGAGATTAGGCATTTGCCCTTATGTGCCCTCCATAGCTTTAACCCTTGCAGGGCTGCAGACTGATATATCAGTCCAGAATTCCTATACATTCTAATTCTATTGGCAGCCTAAGGGTTAAGTGACCTGTTATTGTTGCCATGGCTCCCCCGCTCTCCCCTCTTCAGAGCTCAGCTTTATTTTAAAACACATTGGTGACAGAGTGCTGGCAAACATTTTTCTTTGTAAATAAATTTAAATTGGCTGTTCATGGAGTGACTGTGCCCCCCCCCCACTAGATTGTGAGGATGCTGGAGAAACTGGAGCACTAGCACAATTGGAAGCTTGATGAGCTGAGAGTGCTGGCAAGTTCTTCACTCTGTTTAAAAAAGGATGTGTAGTCTTTTTAGAAAGGATTTGTAGGAACAGGTGTGCAAGCATCACCATTTCCAGTGAAGTTCATCATGAAAGGAGACAGGTGCATTCACGTCCTACTGTGACATAATGTCATATGCATAATAGTGTATGACATTATAGCTAACCTGAGACAGTGCTGTCCATGACAGCGAATGGTGCAATACTGCGTATACTGCTGTAGGTGGTATTACACCATTCACACACTCCCAGGCAGAGGATAAGACCTCTGCTGGGAGTGGGTTCTGCCAAGCAGCTGCTGTGGCTCACTGTACTGAGCCTCAGCAGCAGGAAACAAGGTGCTGCATCTGGGACTGGGTTTGATTCCTGGTCCCAGACATTTTATTTTTCCACTATTTGTGCACTCCCTGAGTTGGACTCCCCCCCGGAGTTGAGAATCTTTGGGGGGCGGGGTCCAGGGGTACAGGACCCCGTAACAGGGGGTGTGAGGGGTGAAACCCCACACAGAAAAAGACTTATGCCACATGGCAATATCGCGCTGTATTGGCAGTGCGATTTTGCCATGCGGCATAATGTCTTGTGACATTATGACCCTTTGCCCAATCACGCTATTAACTGCTATATTCCCTCTCAAGAGAGTGAGCAGACAGGCAGTAGAAAAGCCACCATGCTGCAGTGGAGATGCAAGCTGCAAAAGTGTACAAGAAAATCAACTTGCACAAGCTGCTGATCTGCAGGTTCAGTTCATTTGAGCTGCCATTTACTTTGAATTTAGCATGTGAGAACTGTTGGCGGTGATGGGTGGTGGAAATTGGAGTTTTGGCTTTGTATTTCAAGCTTTGTTTTTGTTGACTGGTGGCTCAATAGCAGTTTACTCTGGAGGTATAAAGAGCACTAACTGTTCTTCAGACTATGAAACTTTGAAAATTGAAGGTAAGAGAAAAGAGATTGTTAGTTTTCTGTGAACTGGGTTTGAAAAAAACAAAGATGGCAGCTGATTGAAACTTGAACATTCTACAGGTTGGCACAAGGATTTTAAAGGGGTGCTGTATCCTGATTGCTAGGACTTGTTTTAGCCATGTGTTAGACACTTCTTATGCATGGCTAACAACCAATCAGGTTGCTAGAAATCCTTTTCCCAATAGTATATATATTGTTAAGCCATGGTTATATCTGGTCTGTGATCATGGGCATTCAAGATTTGTCAATGAGTTTAACACCAACGAGGTATTGGAAATAATGACTCCCTCACCAATGGTATAAAAATTCTAATATTTAAGATCACAGGGGTATGAATGGAAATTGATGATGGGGGATTCAAGAGGGAAATAAGCAAGTTTTATTTTACAGAAAGGGTGGTAGAGCATGAAACTATCTATCAGCTTATGTGGTGTGTGCCAAAACTATTAATGGTTTCAAGCATGACTGGGACAGAGTGAAGGGCTCAGTGGTTGCTCAGGGTGAGAGTGGTAGGGTGAGGAGCTTGAGGGTGGATAGTGTGGATTAGAATCCTGTATGGATAATAGGTCCCAGGTTTGTTCGGGTTTATGGGCAGCAGGATGGATAAGTAATCTTTTGGCAATCTTTGTCTATGTTTCTCTGTTTATTGTTTGTGGCTATAATCAATGGTGCCTGGAAACCACCGATAATAAAGGAATAATGCCCGACAGGGTGGGTGTTATGCTGGGATAACATCCCACCTTGGGTGGATTGGGCCGAGGCCAATGTCAGCGAAAGTGTCAACAAGCGGGATATTACCTATCCTGACATTATGTACTTAGTTAATTTTAAAAGACAGAAAGATGAGGAAAAATGCATTTTAAATACATTTGTGTTTGATTTTCAATGTGGAGGTGTACTGAAGAGAAAAGTAGTTCTGTTTTGGGCGGTAGGTGGTGCTGCTGCTAAACAAATTGATGTGTTTTTGAATGTGTCTGCTGCCCCCACACACAAAACAACTGTATCTTGTTTGCAGTTCTCTCGGTACAGTTTGCTTAATGTGCGGGATAGTATCAGTGTGGATTACAATTTGATCGGAGCTGCCAGCGTGACACTGTTCTCGAGACTCGGTTTAGCACTGTGAACGAAAGTCTGTGACAGTACGGAAGTCTGTGACAGTACATGGCAGGATGTAGGAGGATTAGTTTTGGAGATTACGAGGTGAGCTGGGATCGGGGAACGCTGGAAAAAACTGTCAGTCCGTGACTGTTGACAGTTTGCGATTTACTGAGTCAAGGATTGCGGTTTTTGAGGTAGGAAGCGAGCGCGGCATATTTCGAAATTGGACGTGTTCGACTATCGTAGCTGCAGAGTGAGTGGACTTCGGGGCTTCCATTTGTTTATGTATTTTAAACTGTCTGAGTTGGGAATGTTAACGTTGTGGCAGCGTGGTTACCAGGGTGGCGTGTGACACGGACCACAGTTGTTAAGCAGGGCGGGAAACTTCGATTCCGTGCACAAGAAGAACTGCTGTAGCTGCTGCTTGGGATGATAGTGGAGTGATATTTTGTTTACTTGGAATGCGGTCGTCAGTGCACTGGGAGTAGAGTCGGGATGTTATGCTGTGATAACATCCAGTTACTATCCCAGTCTGACCAATTGGGACAAAGTTTTCTCTTGCCATTGTATAATTCAAGATGACTACTGAACCCTGTCTATGCTGGGAAGTCACTATTAAAAAACAAATTATATATAGATAATTATTCATATATGCATTTACGAATTTGTGTGGTTATAATGAATTACAGAGATTATTTTTTGATGAATCACTGCCAACTATTCAAATGGTGATTGTCTAAGATATATATATATATATCCCAATGTAATGTTTTTTTGTGTGTGTGTATATATATATATATATATATATATTATATTTACATATTATACCTGATATTCACCACACCTGTAGTTTTGCACAGAACAATATTCATTCTACAGAGGATTAAACAAAGCATTATGTACATCTCAAAAAGGAGTTAAAAATCTGTTTGCTGCATCAATCTACTCACAAATGTTACTAACGTTGTTGACAACTTGTTATCATGTGCTGTTTTATATTTTGTGGTGTTTATTGTACAGTGTGTACTATTTTGTAATTTTTGTACTTTTATAAGCATCTAAGCTGCTTAATAAGTGGCTCTGGGTTGTTTCTGAAAACAGGCCTTGACCGAGTGTGCTTACTTGGTAAACAAAGTGAAAATAAATAAATAAATAACTACATTTACTAGCAGATTGTTTCTGTGATATAATACAGGTCTTCACACTGAAAAGAACCCTGCTTTGATTTACTGTATGTTTCAAATTATATCAGCCCTCATTGTGTTTTTGTAAATGCTTTTTTAGTATACTAGAAAAGGGTTACGGATAAGTGGTGGGAGTGGCAATTTACCTTTTTTCTATTTGTTCCAAACTCCTGTTCATAAATTTTGGACTTTTCTACCATTCCTGTGTGTGAGAGAAAAAGAATGCACCCTCTTAAGTGATTCAGTGGCTCCGTACAATGTTTAACACTGTTGCTCATACAATCTCAGTGGTTACTCTGAGCACAACTCCCATCACCTTCTGCTCATGAAAGCATTTGTGCCTTCAAAGAGGTTACTGCCAGAACCCAGTATGGACTAAAGATGCAGGTTGTGTATGATGCCATGTGGTGATATCATAATGTGAGCATGTACACAGCCAGTGTCGTGCATTGTATAAAGATATCCCCGGCCCTCTTTGACCCAACTAGTGGCAGCTCACCAAAGTGGTTCCTACAAGTTGCCAGCAGCCACAAATTGATTGACTGATAACATTTTATTTTTATACAGGAAACAATCATTAGAGGAAAAAAACTCTATTTTCAAAGAAAGTCCTATTTTCACTTTGCACACTCACACTGTTAACATACACATAAAACAATACTACCATATAAAACAATTCACATTAAACAATTGCGTAAAAAACAGTTCATGTTCATGTACGGTTGTTGCAGGAAATTCCAAAAGATTTTCTTAAAGCAGTTTGAATTTCATTCATAGAATTTTTGCTTTTGTATCTGCAGGAAGTGCGCGTTCCAAATGAAACTGTTAGAAAGAATCCTGTCCATATCATTACATGCTTAACATTAGCAGCTGTCTAGCATAATGATGTGCTGTGCATATAATTATAGCCAAACAATTATTTTATTATGCTATCATTATCCTACAACTGACTTATCCCTAGCTCCGGAGAACACGACAGCCAGAGTGCAGATTCTTCTGCTGTTTGGTGAGAGCCATATTCTTGCCCTTCTCAGATTGATTTGTGGATTATTTTGTCTGCTATCCCACTTTGGCATGTACAGGTCAGGTTTCTAGGTTAGGTTATAAAGTATAGAGAGGTTGTTTTTTTTTCTCATTGCCCTGTAGACCCTCATTTTCATGGATACACCAGGATCAAATTATAGAAATACCTGTAAAAATTCAAATAAGAGAAAGATTATTATTCAGCTAATGGGGTGCCAGTCAATGCCTTCATTCAGACCACACTTATTTTCTGTGGTCTTGCACTGATCAGTGTAATAGGCTTTCCTGGTTAGGAGTATTACTTCAAAGGGTTCGCCCTTACAGCAGCAACAAACATGTTGCCAACACTGATTATGGCGCAGGCAACATGCCACCTAGCATTACAGTGCCAGGCATTATGTCTCCCAGGAGTTACAGCATCAAAGCATCCTCCTGGGAAACAGTCAGCTTTAGCCTCTCACACCCCAGAAATGAAATATAACCCCTCAGGGCAGAAATTGTGTGGGCATAAAGGGTGACATGAGTGAGGGTGATCTAAAATCAAGATTATCCCTTTCGCTGCTGTCCTATGTAGGTGCCCTTATTGTGACGGCAAATATACTCGCAACTTGATGGGATATGACCCATCGCCCCTCTCCTCCTGTCCACAATGACCTTTCCTATCCCCAAAATATCTTACAATTGCTGTTAGAAAGAGGAGAGGGGAAACATGATTGAAATATACAATTATCTCCATGGGATTAACAGGGTGAAATGCAATGAATTGCTAACCCTTGGTACAAACACATACACAAGAGGAATCCACTAAAACCTGGTCAGATGAAGGTTCCGAAAGGATGTACACAACTACTATTTCACAGAAAAAGTGGTGGATAAGTAGAACAGACTGCCAGAGGAGCTGGTTTGTGCTAAAACAGTGAGTAGGTTCAGACATGGTTGGGATAGGCACTTGGGTCTGATAAGAGCAGGAGGCAGTGTAAAGGGTGAGGGTAAAATGGAGGAGGATGGTCATTAGGGCCATCACAAGAGTAACATGTAGGGTTAGGAAGACTAGATTGGCCAGTGGGTCTTTTTCTGGTATCATGGTCTATGTTTCTGTGTCTGTGTCTGTGATGATTTGCTTCCTCAAATGTCATGCAACAGGGATATTCAGGTCCTTCCTTTCTTTTTTTTTTTAATTAATTAAACTTTATTAATTTACCACTAATACAACACTTTGGTAGTAAACATGCGTCTTTACAGAAATACATACATTGGTACAGTGGCATGAAATCTCAACAGTGCAAGTAACAGACATTTATAACTTTATGGCTTACTCATCATACATAAAACACAAAAATTGGGAGAGAACCTCCTCATGCCATCCAGTCAAAGGGTGTGCACTCCCCCTCCCTACTTCCCCCCCTCCCACTCCTCCCCTCCACTCCTACCTCCCAGAGCCTCAGTTACCTTCTCTGGTGGTGCCTCTTCCAACTCGTGTGTGAAACCATGACCATTTCATCTGTGTCACATAAAGTTAAGAAACTCATCTATGCAAACCCCTTAAATATGCGGCATCCTGGTATTCTAGTGGGATGGTCTACTATGGCCTTACTCCTCCCTAGCCTACTTTACTATTCCCAGCTGAATTTATTAAGAGGGTAGGGAGAGAGACCAAAGTGTGAAGAGCTTCTCCCATTTGGAATTATACAGGGGGAGCTTACCCCGTAGGCTAGCAACTGCTTTTTCAACTCTTAAGTTATATAATAACTCATTGACCCATTCAAGATAAGAAATCGCATGCTGGTCTTTCCAGTAACAAAGAACGAGCCATTTAACCATCAAAGAGATAATAGCCATATAATATCTTTTCTCCTTAAAACGGACAGTAGAGTAATCACCCACTATACAAACCTGTGATGAAAAATGGTTCTGCAGCCCCAGCAGTGGGTCTGCCCTATCCCGAATAGCACTCCAAAGGGAGGCTACTTTGGGGCAATCCCATAGTATATGAAGTAATGTTCCGGGATCATTCTCGCACCTAAAGCACATGTTACTCTGTGTCTTACCGATTCCATATAGCTTAGCTGGAGTGTAATAGATATTGTGCAATATATAAAACTGCGTTAGCCTTAAGTGATCATTGGCAATATATAGATGGACTCCTTCCCTGATTTTATCCCGTGAGAAATTATCTTGTGGGAGATGCCAGACCCAATAACTAGACTGGCCTGAGACCTCTGGATTTAGTGTTATATATATCAGTGACACCAGCTTGGATATAGCATGTGGTTGGTTGACACAGTCAAGAAACTGCTGAAAGGGAGGCAACTGCTGTGTGTTCCATCTTCCTAAGCCAAACCACTTTATTAACATATGCCTGAGCTGGAGCCCAAAAAAAGAGTATTTATAGGGAAGCCACAAAGAAGTTAATATTTCCGGTGATTCCTTTAGTCTACCATCAAGTACCAGATCACAAACTTTGATTTGGGGATCAGAACATTTGTTGGGGGCGTTTATAATTTTATCACCAAGTTTAAAATTAGGATTATTGGACACCGACTGTGACAAATTCATTTGGTTACTGTATTTCATGGACCTGCAAAATTGTGAATGAACCTTTAGTGAGGTGTATAAGACTGAGCCTTTTAGCTCACTGGGTATCTTACCCAGGCCAATAAATAAAAGGCCTGGGGAAAATTTGGCTAATAAATCTTGCTCCAGCTATAGCCAGATAGGAAGATTGGAGACACAGTCTGTGTCCGTTGGGTTAGCCCACCAGCGCATTTACTTAGCCATATGACTGGCTAAGTAATAGTGATAAAAGTTGGGGAGTATTAAGCCCCCCCATTGCTTTGGGGCACTTAAGTGATTATATGCCCTGTGTGGGGTCTTACTCCTCAATATAAATTGAGAGATTACACTATGGAGTCTACAGAACCAATTCAGGGGAAGATAGACATTCAACATATTGAGTGGATAAAATACTCGTGGCAAGACATTCATTTTAATTACACTAACCCTCGCTTGAAGGGATAGATGCAAAGAGTTCCACCTATTCAGATCTAATCAGATTTCTTTAACTAGATTATCTAGATTCAGCTTTTTCATCAGGGACACAGATGTAGAGAGTATTATACCTAGGTATTTAAGTTTGGTAGACCATGTCATTGATAACGGAGTAACATCTTCCCTGGAGAGCAAGGGGTTCAAGGGCATTACCTCTGATTTACCAATGTTAAGTTTGTAATTCGATACCATGCTGAACCTATGGATTATCTGGAGGGCAGCTTGGGTAGACTCACAGGGGTTAGTAACATGGAGAAGGGTGTCATCCACATAAACCGATAACTTTAGATGGAACTTTCCTCTCTTGATACCTTGTACTACTGGTGATGCTTTTAACTGTCTTATTAACGGTTCCAGATATAGATTGAATAATAATGGGGAAAGTGGACACCCTTGCCTGGTACCTGATTTTAAGGGGAAAGCTGAAGAAAAGACTCCATTACAATGAACTTTTGCTCTAGGTCCAGAATATAATGTTTTAACCCAGGAGATAAAGGGAAGGGGAAAGCCTATTACCGCTAGGGTATCAAAGAGAAATGCCCAGTCTACTCTGTCGAACGTCTTCTCCACATCCAGGGAAACCAAAGCCATTGGTTTATCCGCTTCCCTCTATGCGGAGAAAATATGTGCTAACTTGCGAATGTGGTCTGATGAGACTCTGCCCCGCACAAAGCCAACTTGTTCAGGGCTCAGAAGCCGCATCCAAACCTTGCACACCTTTGAAGCTAATATTTTGGCAAATATTTTTATGTCATAATTCATTAATGAGATGGGACAAAGGTTCGTGACCCTATTCTTCTCTTTGCCAGGTTTTGGTAATACAACTATAATAGCTTCCAAGAGTGTCGTATATGTAAACCCCTTTTGACATATAAAATTAAATAAACGTGAGAAGAGTGGGGTTTAGCTCCTTCTCAAAATCTTATAGAAGTTAGAGGAAACCATCTGGGCCCAGAGCTTTATCTCTAGTTAAAGAATTAATGGTTACTCTAATTTCTTGAGGGGAGATAGGGTTTACAAAAATTATTGCTGGGCTGCCTCTAACGAAGGCAATGATGAGGCTAACAGATATTCCCAGACTTCTTTGGGTGAAGGTAAATTCTGGGGACTATACAGATGCATATAATATTGTTCAAATTCTTGACGAATTTGCCTAGGGTTGTTAAAACAACATTATTTGATAGGGAATATACAAAGGGGACCAAACGGGATTCCTCTTGCTTCCAAAGCCTCATCGCCAGGAGATGACTGGCTCTATCCCCTTGTTCTATGTATTTGGCTTGGGTTTTAAAGAGGGCATATTCCTCCCTCTCTCTCAATATTTCCGTGTATTCGTTCCTTAGGACCTCTAAATGCAATATTTCTTCCTCCAATGGGGGGGTTAGACAGTGAGCTTTCTAGGGCCCTAATTTTCTCTAACAGGGCTTTAACTTTAGCCTCTTGTTTCCGCTTTTTGGTAGTCGAGATTCTAATAAATTCCCCCTGCAATACGCATTTTAAAGCACACCAAACTTTGTCAAAGTCAAAGATAGAGCCCCCATTCTGAACCATAAATTGCTCTGTAAGATCTTTAATCTGGTTGACTATGTTCTCATAGTTGAGAAGCTGAGAGTTTAGTTTCCAAATAGTGTCTTTGTGGGTGTTTGGAGCTAAGTTGGCTTCCAACCAGATTTAGGAATAGTCGGAGAGTACTCTGGGGGCAATCCCACATCCCAGCAGGCCTATCATTGCCCTTTGGTTCAACGTAAAAAAGTCGATTTGAAAGAGGGATTTATGCACGGGGGGATAGAAAGTATAAGCCCTCAGCGCCTGGATTCAGAGTGTGCTAGGGGTTCCTGTGCTTTACACGTATCTATGAGATCTCTCGCAGGGATCTTTGGGCCAGGAAGAGAGTATGTCCCTGGAGGAAGAGCTATCCAGAGTGGAATCTGTAACTAGTTTCAATCTCCAGCTAATATCATGGGCAAACTGCTAAAGGGAGCGAGGGTTATTTTTATTTTTATTTTATTTTAGCTTTTGTTGACCGGGTAAGTACACTAGACAAGTAATATGCCTATTTTCAGGAACGACCCGGGAGAGTACAACATTAGGATACAGACAAAATTGTGGAGTACAACATTAGGATACAGACAAAATTGTGGAGTACAACATTAGAATACCGACAATTGTATACAGTAGCGAGTAAGTACAGCTTGACAGGATGAGTGAGATAGTAACATAGTCCAGGGGGTTTGGACGGACATAGTACAACTTATATCCGCTAAGGTAGTGAACCCCGGGATGGGTAGGTCGATACAAATTTACAACAGAAAGCAATTGCACATTTCACGAAGAGACAAATTGAGGAAGGCAATGTCCATGGAACCATGGCGTGGATAGAATACCCGGGGTAAGGTGCCCGGGTGTAGTGGCAGAGACGAGGAGTGCGGCAGGAGTTATCGGGTAGTGTCAGAGGGAGGCAAGCTTTGAGGCCGGGAGAGCATCCGTAAGGGGGGTTAGTGAAAGGTTAACGAAGAATTCCAGGGAATCTTTGTTCGGTCCATAAATCGTGCCCACAAGGACTTCCCTGTTTTCTAAGATTCCTCTCAAGAAGAGGAACCTCCCTTGGGGATCAACCACTTTTTCTAATTCGAGAAATTGAGCCCTCCTAGTGATCAGTATTGCTACTCCACATTGGGGTGTAGATTCTCACGATATGCTGTCCAACTGGTCCTCTCCTTAATAAATTATTTTCTCCTTCCAACATGTGTGTTTCCTGCAATAAAGTGACTTGACGGTTCAGCACTGCTAAATGCTTAATTATTTGAAGCCGCTTTACCTGGGACCTAACGCTTTAACATTCCATGATATAACTTTCATAGTCGAATATACTGTTGAGTAGGCTCACAATGATAACTTGTGCCCTTAGCACCACTAGGTAGTATGCCAAAGAGTGGCTCTGGTCCCTTCCCCCCCCCTACTGCTGCCCCCATACCCCCCACCCATAGCCCTCCCTATGAACATTCGCAATTACTTCCCCCTTCCTCTAACTCTCCCCATCACCATTGAGATCTTACCCTAGTCCCTAACACGTTATCTTTATCCCCAGTCCACATGACTGATCTTCATCCTCACATTCTGGCATGATGATGCTCATGCCACCCAGGTACTCACCCACCCCTCATAGCTGCACCCCACTCAAAGCTGTACTTATTTTACTCCACCATAACCTAGGGAAAAATTCTAGCACTCTGCCAGAAAAGCAAACTAGCTAACTGCAGATCCCATTTATCTACTGACCTAATCCTCTGAGAGGCTTATTCAGATAACCTTTACCCCTTAATTAGGTAAAGTCCCAAAATACCAACAGTGTAACATCAAACCTCATAATAGTGCTCATAGCCCCAGAGATCTGGGCCAGACACAGATTACCCCATCCTTTCTGGGCACTAATGAGGTCAACAGCCCCTTGAACAACTGGGGATTTCAAAATCATTTCAACTTGATTCTCAAAAATACAGCAATTCAAACTGACAAACCATTTTTTTCTTAGCTGAAACAGTAAAACAAAACTTTGACAGTCCCTTCACCAAGCAGGCATTGCTGGTGCTACTGAGCGGCCACTAGATGTCACCAGAGTATCACTTAAACAAGTCTGGAAACATTTGCCTGCAGGATTTAGTGTCTCTTTCTGCCAATTCAAACGGGTGCCATTTGCCTTCGTGGTGTATCTGGAGAATCGCTGGGTACCTCACTCTGAACCTGATGCTCGCAGATATTATTTTGGTAGCCACAGGATGCAGGGCAGAGCACTTCGGTCTCACAGAGTATGCTAAGTCCTGCGCCACTCTTATTCTCCTGTCTTCCCATTTGATCTCCTGTAGATCCTTAAGCTTGGCCAAGATATGCTGCTTATCTAAAAAGTTAAGCAGCTTAAACAGGAAGGGCCTGGGAGGCGAGCCTGCGAGCGGGATTGCCCTTAAAGACTGATGTGCCCTCTCAATTATGTAAATGGGGCCATTTGGAGAAGGCCTCGCTAGCTTCTCACACAGTTTCTGGGCAAATGCCATGGGTAGGGAGCCCTCTTCCCCTTCAGGCAAACCGAGCACCTCGAGATTGTTTCACCTCAATCTACTTTCGAGGTCTTCCAGCTTCTCCTCTGTTTTCTTGATTTTTTGTTTTAAATGCACCAACTCCGGCTCAAGTCGCTGCCGCCAGTCGTCCAAGGATGATATGCGAGCCTCGTTGTCTGAGGTCCGCATTGTTAACTGTTCAAGTGATGCCCTCATTCCTTTAACTTCAGAAGTTAACACCCAGAGCGAATCTCACATAGGTGCCAATTCCTCTAGGAATCTCTGTTCAGTGAGGGCTTCTGGCTGCTGGACGTAGGGGCTCGCGTCCTCTGCTTGCGCCTTGGCCCGCTTGGACATCTTGTCTTTGCCTGGCGTCGACGAAGGTGTATGCTTCATCAGGGGTTTCCTCATCTCGACCTCCATCTTCAATTGAAATTTTGCTGATTCATCGGCTAAATGGCACAGAGGTATTGTGCGCTTATGCCCAGTCCAAAATTAAGCACTGTAGGTCCTAAAAGCTAGCGAGAAACACGCTTCAAGTGGGGTTGGCAACGGAGCTCACCGTGAGGGAATCAGCTTAGGCAGCCATCACACCGGAAGTCCAGGTCCTTTCTTTTAATCATAGTGATACATTAAATTCTGAATTCCTATTGTCTTGATGTCTTGCCAGTGTAGACCCGGTCACATGAACATTAATAAGGTAAATCGCACTAGTAATCTAGCAGGTAATACGATCCTTAATTTGTTTGTCTCCATCCCAGCTCATGTTTTTACCAGATCTGACCCTATATGTATTAGCACAGGGCTTACAGTGTCCACATGGGTAATTTCCAATAGCCTCATAGCCACTAATGTATTGTGCTTGTTTGTGCTCTTGACACCTGGTTGTATGTAAAATATGATCATGGAAAGATCTGCTTGTCCTTAAGGCTATCTTTCAAGTAAAGTATTTCTACCATGTTGGATACAGTTCACAACCTACACTCTGGCAGTTCTGCTAGTGACAGCAGAGTTACCTGTCATCTTTAAACTAAGCTCTTTCCACCACTCAGGTGGTATATACTCCATCTCCGCCCCTATAATGGCTTAGGTAGATTTACCTTTCTGTTGTTGCTAAGTTTCTGGAGGGGCAGGAGTGAAGGATTTAGTTCCTGGTAAGCTTGTAACTGTACTTGTTTGAGTCTGTTACCTTAAGTGCCGTAGCTTCTGAGTTTGTTTAATGCAGTTTATTTTTTGTGTGCGTAATTTATATTGTGAGTTTAAGATTCATATTTCAACAGGTATTGGTAAAAACCTTCTGGAAATTTCTGTGTTTTGCCCTCAGCTAGGATCCATTTACAGCTGATTGTTTTTGGACACAGCCAGGAGGAGCATAGGGGTTCATTTAGAGGGCATACCTAGATTGTATTGCAGTCCAGGTCACATCAGACATGACAGGAGTGGTGCAGTGCAGTGGCTGTGGAGCAGCAGTCTTCAGGGAGACTTTCTGGAGGCTGCAGTGCTGTGATGCTGCCCTATCTGCAGGCACCTCTCTGGGCTGAGGGAGGAGGTTGCCTGATTCTGTGCAGAGGTCTCCAGGTTGCAGGTGGCATCCACCCCCACCAAGAGACCACTGGGTCCACAACATCAACCTCAAAGGTTGTCCAGGAAGAAGGATGAAAGGACCACAGTGGGCTCAGGGAGAGTGGGGAGGGGTCAGAGACACATTCCCCAACTGGTCCAGCTTAATAACTCCTATGCTGTTTTGGAGGAATGGGAATGCCTCACACAGGCACCCACAGCTGGGACCAGGGAGGATGGTTGGGACCTCTAAGCTGGAGTCCCAGAGAAGGAGGGCAGTGGACCCCGGAGGAGAGGGAAGCTTCTCCTAGTGGTGGGCTCCATTGTATGGAGGAAATTAGACACCTAGCAGGGAGGGAGGGAAGATCAAGTGCCTCCCAGAAGCGCTGCATGAAGTATTGGGAAGCGAATCCATAGGATCACTAGGGCTATAGCCAGGAGGGAGGAGCTGGATGTCATTGTCCACCTGGGGACCAATGATCTGGTGAGGGGAAAGGTAGAGTTAGCCAGAGTCCAGGAGGATTTCAGGAAGCTGGGAGGGGACCTGAAACAGGTAGCACATTCTGTCTCATTCTCAGAGATGCTACCTGTCCAAGGCATGGGGGAGGCCAGGGCACTCCAGATCTGAGCTTTCAACTCCTGGTTGAAGGATTGGTGAAGAAGGGAGGGATTTGGCTTCATAGGTGACTGGGGCCCAACCTGGGAAGATGCAAGCTTGTATCAGGAGGATGGCCTGCATCAGTCCGGAAAGGAGACCTCAGTCCTTAGTGAGAAGTTGGAATGCTTCAGCAAAGAGCAATTAAACTGGCCAAAGGGGGAGAGCCAGGAGAGACAGGTGGCTTAGGAACACCTCCCTCACAAGAACATGCAAAAATTCAAGCTGACAACAGGAACAACTGAAGTGAGCAGTGAGGCAGGCAGGGAAACGCTTATAAGTGGGGATAGGGGGGGCAAGAGCACATGAGAGCATGAATACTGGGAGGGGAAGAGGCAAAGTAGAGAAAACAGGAACAGAGGGAGGGCAGGGAGTAAAACATGGAAGGTCATGTTCACAAATGTCTGCAGTCTGGAAATAAGGTTCCAGACATGGAAGCCTTTGATGACGGATGCTGACCTTGATATAGCAGCAATAACAGGACATGGTATTCTACTAATCACAGCTGGGATGTCAATGTGCCAGGCTACATTGTTTAGAAGGGACAGGAAGGAAAGGGAGGGTGGCCCTGTACGTCAGAAAAGGCATGAAGACTACAGAAGTACAGGGAAGGCAGGGGAGGGTGAGGCAATGTGGGTCACCCTTGAACCAGGAAATGGCACAGCAGTATGTGCAGGGGTGATCTACAGGTGATCTGCTGACCTCTGGCACAGAGAGAGGAAGTGGACATGGTTCCTAGTGGAGGAAATGCATGACATGGCAGCTAAGGTGAAATCCTGTTGATGGGAGATTTCAATATACAGATGTGGATTGGACACCCAGGCAGCTACTCAGCCAGAAGCACGGCCATCTTGGAATTCATGCAGGGAGTTGGACTCAGACAGCTGGTACATGAGCCCAACAGGGACAAATTGATTCTAGATCTGGTATGGACCAATTGGAACAGAGTCGAAAGAATCCAGGTGGAAGGGCAGCTGGGATCCGGTGACCACCACATGGTGTGGTTTGACATGGAGACAGGGACTCGGTTAAGACACACAAGGGCAAAAGTATTCGTTTTCAGGATGGCGGAATTCAATGAAATGTGTAGATGTTTAAGAGCAGCCCTGGAGAAGATAGAGGTAATAGAGGGAGTGGAGGAACAGTGGGGGAGACTAAAAGGAGCCATTATGTAGGTAACTAACCAATGTGTTAAGACAGTGGCCAAAAAAGGAAAAGAAGAAAGAAACTACTGTGGTTCTCTAAATAGGTGGGAGACAAAGTAAGGGCAAAAAAGCAAGTTTCAGAAAGTATAAGGGGACCCAAAGGGAGGAAGACAAGGAGGTGTACCTTGAATGTCTAAAAGAGGCAGGGAAGGCTGTTAGGAAAGCCAAGGCACAGACAGAGGAGGATTTAGCATGGACTGTGAAAAAAAGGGACAAAACATTCTTTAGGTACATCAGCGATAGAAGAAAATTTGGGGGGGCGGGGGATTGTGAGGTTCAAAGGGGAGGAGAGAGAGGGGGATCTAGACAAGGCAGAAATACTAAACAAATACTTCTGTTCAGTATTCACTGAGGAGGGAGAGGGTCAAGGACCACAGCTGGGGAGCAGAGGCAATCGGAGGGGGAGAGGTGTACGTCAGTCCATTCATAGTGGAGAGAGTTCGGGAGGAACTCACAAAGCTGAAGGTGGATAAAGTCATGGGGCCAGATGACATACTCCCAAGGATATTAATTTTGTTGCTGAGGGAACTAGCAGTGACTCTGGTCACCCTATTCACAGAGTCACTCAACACAGGCATAGTTCCAGAGGACTGGAGGAGGGTGCATGTAGTCCCACTGCACAAAAGTGGCAGTAGGGTGGAAGCGGGGAACTACAGGCCAGTTAGCCTCAACTCAGTGGTGGGGAAGATCATGGAGACACTGCTGAAAGAAAGGATAGTGGCACACCTGGAATCCAGTGGTGCCCAGGATCTGAGGCAGCACGGATTTACATCAGGAAGGGCTTGTCAAACTAATCTGATTTTTTGATTGGGTGACTAGGAAGTGAATCAGGGAGGGCCATAGACATCGCCTACCTAGATTTCAGCAAAGCTTTTGATACAGTCCCACACAGAAGGCTGGTTAACAAGATGAGTAGTCTGGGCATGGGGCATAAGGTGATACATTGGGTTAGAAACTGATGACCGACAGAAGGCAGATGGTGGTGGTAAATGGGATCCAATCCGGGAGAGAGGGTGATCAGCGGAGTTCCACAAGGATCAGTACTGGGACCGGTCCTGTTCAATATATTCATTAGTGACATTGCAGATGGCTGGAAGGAAAGGTCTGCCTATTTGCAGATGACACCGAGATCTGCAATAGGGTGGATACTCCAGAAGGGGTGCAGAAAATAAATCAGGACCTGGAGAAGCTTGAAAGATGGGCAGGATTGTGGCAACTGAGGGTCAGTGTGAAAAAGTGCAAGATAATGCACCTGGGTAGGGGGAACCCAGGGGACAGCTATAGGATGGGAGGGAGGTGCTGTCCATCACCAAAGAGGAGAGGGACCTAGGTGTTATCATATCTGATGACCTTAAGGTATCAAAGCAGTGCGCAAAGGCTGCAGGGAGGGCCAGTGGCATGCTGGGTTGCATAGGCAGAGGTATTACTAGTAGGAGGTGGGAAGTGGTGATGCCATTGTATAAAACACTGGAAGGCCTCTCCTGAAGTACTGCATGCAGTACTGGAGACCACACATGCGCAAGGACATAAACAAGGTAAAGGCTGTCCAGAGAAGGGCGACAAAGATGGTGCATGGTTTGCACCACAAAACATATGAGGAGAGACTAAGAGACCTCAATATGTACTCATTGGAGGAGAGGAGAGAAAGGGTGACATGATAGAAACTTTTAAGTACCTTAAGGGCATAAACAAGGTGCAGATGGGAGATCTTTTCCAATGCAGAAAGTACCAGAATGAGGGGGTGGATATGAAATTGGGGGGGGGAGATTAAGAGGTAACATGAGGAAGTGTTTCTACACAGAGAGGGTGGTGAACACTTGGAATAGTCTGTCACAAGAGGTGGTAGGGGCAAGCACAGTGGAAGGGTTTAGACATGCCTGGGACAAGCACAGGGGAACCTTGGGCGGGAAGGGAGTGATGAAAAGCCATTGACCACCTAGGGTGAGTGGATGCATACATGTATTGAGTCTACAGGCAGACTGGATGGGCCTAGCAGTCCTTATCTTCCAACATTTTCTATATTTCTATAATTTCAGATCTTCCTTTCCTCTGGAAGGAACAGGTCTCCTCCATTGCAGTTCTGCATGTGTAGAAGGAATTCCAGTTCTAGTGGTATTTCTTGGCAGACCTCGACTTTATTCAGCAGTTTCACCAAATATTACCATTGTGTGTTCCAGTTTCTCTGTCTTCAAATATGGAAAGGTGCACACTGCAGCCAGAAAATTACACTTATGGACACCCATGGCACATGTGTCTACTGCCTGGGAGAGCACCACAACATTCAATGGTGTCCTCGCTGTTTGGCCATGTTTGTATTGTTGTTGGGTGAACAGAAGACTCATGTACTCATAAGTAAGCCTAAGTATCACAAACTGCCCTTGGCTGCTGCCAGGTGAGTGGCCCAGCTTGCAGCCTTAGAAAAGGAGGTGGCATTGGTTGAGGCAGGTTTGTCATTGGTTTTAGTGTTGGTCCTGGCTGGCCCAGTGTCAGAGGACCTATCATGGTTGATTTCCACTAACTATATCTGGACTTTCAGACCTATGTGGAGAGTCCGCCCTACCACAAATGGTACAAGAAGTGCAAGCATTGTCGATTGTCAGACCAGGAATGATCACACTCTTCCCGCCTCTCTCTATTCCCTGACCGCTTGCCTGGTCAGGCTCCTTCAGTAGAGGGGCAAATTGAGGTTCCCATGGTAACACCACTGGACCACTTGACTTTGACTTTGTAAATCAGCTTGTTGAGATGATTCTGGAGCTCATCAAAGAGACTGATGAGGAATCATTGATATCACAGATTCCAGCTGTCATGGTCCTTATGCAGGAAGACTCATCTTGGTTGGTGGCCTTGGCTGAAGCAACTGGGGAGGAGCCTACCCTGGCAGTCATGCCTCCGCACACCTCAAATTACCTGGGTGGTCTTGCTGCCTAAGCAAGTGATCTACACGGTCCTCTGCTGAACAAGCTGCACCATCATCCTATGGATCAATGGATGAGTTTGAGGTGCTGCTCATGGTCCTGCTCTCATTCGATCAGCAGGTGTCAGTCCTGACATTTGTCAGGTTCTTCTCCCTCTGGGGGAAGTATGAAAACTTGCCATGGCAGCAATGGTTTCTCATGCAAAGAAGCATGGCTCTGCTTTTGGGAACAACAGTCCCTTAGCCTCCTTCAGTCATTCCCCTGCCAGTGACCAAGCAGACCACAGTGTCTACTTCTTCACTGAAGGTGGAGCCTAGTCCACTGCAGCTACAGTTCAGGCCCCCATCAAGGAATCCCACCCAGACACCTGCCTGCCAGGTTGCTTGTCTATTGAGGTCATCCATGTCTCCAGGGTTGCCCACAGACCCCTGAAATGGACCATGTTGATATTCCATGAAATGTCTGACTCTGAGGGTGAGTCATCAATGACCTTGAGCAGAACTCAGCTATTTGAGACTCCTAGGATGTGCGATCAGTCTCATGGGGCTCTGCTTCCTTTGAAATATTGCTCCAGTTCACGTCAGATTCCATGGAGGTCCCTTGGAGCTGGTTCAGAAGTGGGCTAAATACCCATTTACTGACATCCTGAGCAGAGCTGATTCCCTGAGGATCACCTTCCTGATGGCTGAGGCCTTCTTGGGACTGGCTCTGGAGCTTTGACAGCATCCAACATCCTGCCTCATGCTTCTCGCATAGCCTGTCAACATGTATGTAGTCCCCATGGGCACCTTTTCTTGGTTCTTGGATCACCCCTCCATGGAAGGATTGGTATCACAAAAGTGGGAGAAAGGCAGAAGCAGGAAACTACAGACCTGTAAGTTTGACCTCAGTGGTAGGGAAAATGATGGAATCACTTCTGAAAGAAAGAATTGTTGAGTACCTAGAGGCCAGTGGGGCACAGGACCCAAAGCAGCATGGATTTACAGCAGGAAGGTCATGTCAGATGAATCTAATAGACTTCTTTGACTGGGTGACCAAAGTAATAGACCAGGGAGGGGCTATGGATATGGCCTACCTAGACTTTAGCAAGGCATTTGACACAGTCCCGCACAAAAGATTAATAATCAAGTTAGCCAGCTTGGGAGTGGGTCCCAGGGTGGTAGTCTGGCTGCAAACTGGCTGCACAACAGGACACAGAAGGTAATAGTGAGTGGCACACATTCTGAAGAAAGGGGTCACTAGTGGAGTACCTCAGGGCTCAGTACTGGGTCCAGTCCTCTTTAACATCTTTATAGGTGACATTGCAGAGGGTCTGAGGAAAGTATGCCTCTTTGCAGATAATACAAAGATCTGTAACAGAGTTGATACACAAGGAGGGGTAGGAAGGATGAAAAGGGACTTGGCAAAGTTGGAGGAATGGTCAGACATATGGCAACTTAGATTCAATGCAAAGAAGTGCAAAGTAATGCATCTGGGAAACAAAAAACCCAGGAGAAGAGTACACAATAGCAAGGGAGGTACTAACAACAACAAAAATGGAACGGGACTTGGGGGTAGTCATATCGGATGATCTAAAGGTGGGTAGGCAATGTGAGAATTCAGTGAGGAGAGCCAGGGAGATACTGGGATGCATAAGAAGGGGCATCACAAGTAGAAAAAAAGAAGTGGTTATCCCTCTGTACAGACAGTTGGTGAAACCCCATCTGGATAACTGTGTGCAGTTTTGGAGACCTCATCTATGCAAGGACATAGACAGGATGGAAGCAGTCCAGAGGGGGGGCAACTAAAATGGTGCAGGGTCTGCATCAGAAATCATATGAAGAGAGAGACTGAGAGAGCTTAATATGTATACCCTTGATGAAAGGAGGGATGGTTGGACATGATAGAAACGTTCAAGTACTTCAAGGGAATCAACAAAGTCCAGGAGGGTAGCATCTTTCAGAAAAAGAGATGTGTAAGAACAAGGGGACACAATTTAAAGATAGAGGGGGACAGCTGAGGGGTAATGTAAGGAAATCTTTTTTCATGGAGAGAGTGGTGGATGCATGGAACTGCCTTCCTGGGGAGGTTGTTGGGGCTAAAACAGTGGGGGAATTCAAACATGCATGGGACAGACACAAGGCAGTTGTAGTGGGGGGTGGCAGGAAGTAGGCTGTTGGTTAACTAGAATCTGCAGCTTATCCAGAAGGTAGGGAAATGGGCAGACTGGGTGGGCCAAGTGGTCCTTATCTGCCATCAAAGTCTATGTTTCTATCCAATTTAGCCTTTCTGAAGTCGAAAGGCCAAGGGAATGTGGATAAACTGTTGTGTAAGGAATCCAGGAAATTGGATTAAGCAGCCAAGAAGGTCTGCAAGGCCTCCTCACTAGGTCTCAGGTAGGCTAGTTATGCTGTCATGATGGTTAAATGTGGTCACTCCTGTTGGGGATGGTTGGGAACCTCCTCCTTCAGCTCCTGGCTGACAAACAGTATGCTGCCAACAAATCTGAGACCATGACTACCTGCTGACTAAACACCAGCTTCAAATGGCTCTTGACATGGGTGAATCCTGTGCCAAATCTCTGGTTGTAGCCATGTCCATGCACTATAAGGCCTGGATGAGGATGTTCACCTTCACGTTTGACAATCAGCACAAACTGGCTAATGTCCCCTTCTTGGGTACTGACCTCTATTGCCCTGGGTTGGAGACACATTTCACCTGCACTGAGAAATCCAATGCCACCCTGGACTCTGGCTTCATTCCAGAAAAAAATCTAAGCAGACGAAACTTAAGAGAAGACCTTTAGGCTGCAGGGCTTTCAGCCACAGCAGACTCAGCAGCAGCCCAAGCAGGGCAATTTCAGTACTGGCATCCAAAGCAGACATTTGGTGGAGAATGGGGGAGGGTGGGCTGCCAGTGCCTAGACTGCCAGAGCCCCACTGAGGTTGCTAGCCTCTGGTATATTAGGGACAAAAGGAAAAAAGAATTGGGAAATCATTAGGCTATCAGAGGGGTAGGGTGATAGAGGAGGATGGGCAAAAGGCTGCCATCCTAAATGGATAAGTTTGCTATCTCCTCTTTTTTTTTTTTTTAAGAACACCTTAAAGTGTATTACATAGTGAATCCACATAGTTTGATGATGGCACATTCAATACAAAAATAGACAATAAATTAACATCTATAGGGGTATTAATCTATAAAAGAGCAGCAGGGAGGCTTCATACTGTGTTTGTGGTTTCAAGTTTTCTTTTGAGGGGTGACCATATTACCTTATACTTCCGCATCTGTTTAGCAGAGGTGTAGTGTGTGCATTCAAAGCATGAATATTAATAATACCATTTATCCAGGCTTTAGAGAGCGTTTGGTCAGAATTGTTCCATTTTAAAAGGGTCAGTTTATAAGCCTGTGCTAAGCAGATGTTTATTAAATATTGTTGATTACGCAGAAGCTTGCAATCTGGTAGACCCATTCTAAGCAGCATCCATGTTGATTTTTTAATTAAGGGTATTTTAATAGCTTTGGAGATTAAAGTTAAAATCATGTCCCACCATTGATCTAGCCTTGGACATTCTACAAGCATATTCTCTAAAGTGGCTAGATCATGCTGACACCTGGGGCTAACTGCAGGAATATCATGATTTATCTTATGTATAAAGGCTGGGGTGTGATATACTCAGTGCAGAATATTAAATAGGATCTGTTGCATTTGTATAGATTTAAGACCCCATGATTTAATATCTATTGACTTTTTCCACGCTTGTGTTGTAAATGTTACATTCAGTTTGTCTTCCCATCTAGTCTTTAATTGATTAACTAACCAGAAAGAGGATGGAAAGAGAATGTTGTATATTTAAGAAATAAGTTTGTTTAGGTTGTTGGAATATACCTTCCATATTGTTACGCTTGTCAGTGTCCTTAATATTCAAACTTTTATTGATGCAGTCCCATAATTGTAAATAGCAGAAAAATTGATAGCTAGGTATATCATATGCTTTTCTTATTGCTTCAAAATCTATCATACATTCATCTTCCAGACATAGTCCTCTTTCTTTCAGCCGTTTGTTACACCATGTCTTGAGGTACACATTGTGTATTGAGGGTTGGAAGAACATGTTCATATACATAGGAGCATGTCTGAAGAATAGCCCGTTGTATCATTCAACATTAAAGATTTTATTTCAAACAAAAAAAGTAGTTTTGGAGGTAAATGATAATTCTATCTTATCTTGTTTAGGGGATACATACAGTGCATGCTTAATATTAGAGAAAGTGGTTAGTGAGGTTTCAATTAGAAATGAAGAGTCCTTCGAATCTTCTTTATGCCATGTGGAAATAATAGCCAGATTAGTTGCAAAATGCTATAATTTAAAATTGGGAAGAGCCAGTTCAGCCTCAGAATTGGGCAGTGTTAACTTGCTCACTTTGTGTCTTGGCCATTTCTCTTTCCATAGGAACTTCTCAACTAGTTTTTCAAGCCATTTGAAGACATTTTCAGAAAGAATTATTGGTACTGTTTAAAAAAAAACCCCATAAATTTAAGAAGTATAGCCATTCTTATAACATTTAATAGTCTCATCAAAGTGTAAGGGAGTGTCTCCCAATGTGCTAGGAGGGCTTCAACTTCTTTCATTAAAGGACTGAAGTTATGTTTCTGAAGAGGCTGAAGCTTGTCATCTATTTTCACCCCTAAATAAGTTATTTGAGATACATTTTTGATATTATATTGATAGGGAGCTATAAACAGATTTGTATGCGAAGGAGACTACATAACTTCGGTCTTGGACCAGTTTACTCTATAACCAGAGATTGTTCCAAATTGTGATAATATTTCTAATATATAGGGAAGGATTTATTAAGATTCTCTATAAATATCATTGTGTTATTAGGCGATAGACTGACACATTGTTTCTTCCCTCAATTATGGGGCCTTATATATTGGGACACGATCTAATAATGATGGCCATTGGCTCTTTAGCCAAAGCAATGATCAATGATGAGAACGGGCATCCTTGATGGGTGCCTTGCTGTAAATGGTTAACTGGAGAGATGTCACTGTTGGTTTTAACCCTGGCTGCCAGAACCAAGTAAAGTTTATTCACTCATTTACAGAACCATGGGCCAAACCCATACTCGTTCATAATAAGATTCATATAAGGTCATTCAACTCGTCAAATGCTTTTTCAGCATTGATCAAAACCATCAACAGATCAGAGTTACAGCAATAGTCAATCATATTAATTGTGCAGCTAATGTTAGTCTTAATGAGCTTCCTTTAATAAAGCCAGTTTGGTCTGGATGGATAAGTGCAGGTAAAACTTTCTCACGTCTGGCAGCCAGGGTTTTTGCTAATATTTCAGTGTCAGTTAACTAATGAAATTGGACAATATGAGGCTGGGTTCTTTGGATCTTTTTCCTTTTTTAGGAACAATGCAATAATTGATTCTTGAAAAGATGGAGCCAGTAGCTGGGATTTGTAAATATAATCAAACAGTTGCTTAATGTAAGGGACCAAGGTCTGTAAGAATGTCTTATAAAAGTCCAAAGAGAGACCATCCAGGCCGGAAGCTTTGCCAACAGGTAGATTTTGAATTGCTGAGATTATTCCTTCCTCAGAGATGTCACACTTGAGTTTATCATCTGAAGGAACTGTAGGGAGATTACTTTTGAATAAAACTTGGCTTGCGAATTAAGTACCACCGAGTTTTCTGAGGTATATAGATTTTTTAATTTTTTATATTTTATTAAACTCTAGAATTACAAATAGAAGCTATAAAAATACCTTATTGATGTTCTTTGAATTTGTGTAAATAAGGCATTGTAAATCTGTAATTTGCATTATAATATTTTTCTTTTGGGCTGCTTTTAGTTGCCACACCGTTATTTTCTGAATACGCTCCCCATTAGCATAATAATTACTTTTTGTATATAATGCCTGTTTTTCCACTATTTCTGCAGAAAGACTATTATACTGTTCCTTATGAGAGGATAGTAGTATAAATGTCTGTTCATCATTAGTGGACATATGCATAGACTCTAAATTAGAGATTTTACTTTCCAGCTCCATTAATTGAGCTTTCCTTCTTTTGTTTCTCATGATTTGAAATGTTATTATGCACCCATGAATGTATGCTTTACACGCATCCCAAATCATAGAGAAACAAACATTTTGTGATAAATTTACTGGAAAAAAACAAGTCAATATGCTTTTTTCAAAGATTCAATGAAACTCTGATCTTTTAATAAAATAGGGTCCAGCCTAAAAGAAAGAATTTTATTATAGTTTGGGACTTGAAGATTCATTAACACCAGAGCATGGTCTGAGATCAAAATATTATGGTATTTAATTGACTGAATTTGATATTTTATAGGCTGAGAAGTCAGAAAATAGTCAATGCGAGAATAAGTTTGGTGAGGAGCGGAGAAGAATGAATATTGACGTGTTGCCTGATTTCTCATCCATCATTATTCTACCAGATTATAGTCACTCATATACTGGATTATTTTCAATGCAGCTGAAGCTATCTAGTCTCTATGGACCCTAGATTTATCAAGTGCGGGGTTCAGCACAACACTGAAGTCCCCTCCTACAATATAAGGAGCTGGAAAGTTAGCTAGTTCCAAAAAGAGATGGGAGAAACATTAAGGGGAGTTTTCATTAGGCCTGTATACATTGCATATTGTGTAGTTGTTCCCAGCAAGTGTTATTTGTGTTATAATATATCGACCATTGGGGTCCACAATATGTTTGATGATTTTAATATCAATAGTTTTCTTGAAGAACATGGCCACCTACTGTACGCATTAGTGTGTGGTGCGTTGATCCTATGCCCCATCTTTTGAAAGAAACATAAGTTCCCTATTGTCCAGGTGAGATTCCTGTACAATAATGCAAATGACCCCTAGTTTATCACAAAATTAAAACTTTTCTTGATTTCAGTGTCTGCTTTGTAAACCACTAACATTCCATGTTATGATCTTAAGCAATTGAGACATGACTAATACACATAAAAACAAAGGAATAGATGAAGAAACCCTGCCTAGTAAAAGAGTATGCTGCCCAGTAAATGACTTTCCTCATAGACATCACATCATAATTTTTTTTATGTTTTATGCTGTTTTTCAATACATAGATGCTTGAATTCATAGCACAAAGTTTACCCAGTCCCCTTCCCCCCTCCCCATAAATCATTTTAATGCTTTTATGTCACATACTTTTATCTAGGAGCAAATACCATTTATCCTTGTATGGACCATAAGAGATGCACATGTTGATTTTTTATACCCTTGAAAGATGAACTACATCTCCCTAATAGGAGTATGTCCAAGATTCCTAAAGCAAGCATATGCAGCTCTCAGCATTTCCCAGACGAAAAGAACAGATAAAATTACCCTAAATTGCCCCCCTCCTCCTCCCCCCCAACCCTTGTGTTCTTTGTCCCCTTAATCATGCCAAGTGCCTAAGTGAAGTGGCCCCTATCCAAGACCTAGGCAGAGGAAACAACATAACACCCACAAAAAAAAAGAAGGAAATTCCAAGAGTTCCAAGTCAGGGGGATTCCGCTTTACTTACTTATACCTCGGAGAGGGGGTTCAAGGGAAACAAAGACAGTATTTGCACTTAAAGAATACAAAAATATGTTTCCTGAGCCATATGCTCCCACCTTCAGATACATATTTACTTGAAATCTAGGGGGTGATGGCATTCTTCCCCTCCCTTTCCAACAGCAATCGAAGGAGCAGCTATTTTAGCAGAGGATGGGGGTACCAGAATAATTATATGGATCAAGTTCACCTCTCATCCTCTAGAATGCATACCAGTAACTGTATGCCCCCCAACCCACTTGCAGTAAAGGGAATTATCCATCCCATATTACACACAGATAGGAGAGAAAAAAGAGAAAAAATAAATAAATAAATGTTCTTCCCCTCCTTTCCTTCTTTTTCATCCCTACTTCACTCTGTAAGTCTGCATCTTATTCTATATGGTTCTCCATCTATGCTGTTTTGGTTTGACGAAAACATCCCCATTCAGTGTATGAAAAGAAGCAGCTATGCAATCCTGAAGCTGGTTAATCAGGTATCCCATTTTGTGATTCCAGGATTTGCTCTGCTTTTCTTAGGTCCGAGAATATCCAGGGATTGCAATGAAGATAAAACTTGATTCTAATAGGGTGCAGAAATGAAAATATGATATCATGCTGATTTAGAATAGACTTGGTTTTATCAAAAGCCCTGCATGCAAGAATGGTATGAGTTGAAACATCCAGATAAGCAGAGAACTTATAATACTCAAATTGGAGTCCCTTATTAATCCTGGCAAAATGTAGAATTAATTCTCTGTCCTTATAGTTATGTGGTTTGATAAACACCAGACGACGGTTATTAGAGCTGCTTGAAATATTGGATTTGGGGCCTCTATGGGCTCTATCAAGATTAATTCTGCCATCCAGATATATCCTGTTGAGGGCCACAGTGACCAATTTTTCAAAAAATGGTAGTGGGTTTCCTTGACCTTCCAGACCCTCTGGCACACCAATTAGCTTTAAATTTGAGCACCTGAAATGATCTTCCAAATCAGCAATTTTTAGTTTCAGCTCTCCAAGTTCTATTTCTAAAGATTTTTGTTTCTCCAAAGTGAGAAAGTTTATCTTCTAAGGAGCTGATTCTTGATTCTGCCTCTGATGTACATAGTGTAGGTGCGCCCATCTGATTTTGTATAGACAGTAATACAGTGGAGAGATCCATAAGTGCAAAGGTAATGATGTTAAATTCTGATTTATTTCCTTTAAATCTCCTGCTGAAAATATGTTAGGTCTGCCTCCTTTACATAGTCAGCTTCCTTGGGCCCTTCGATGTTGAGCTCACCTTCCTCCCCTGCTCTCTGTGCTAAAAGATCACTATTTTGACCATCATATGCATCAGCAGAAGTAGTCTGAAGTTCACCGCTCTTTAAGTTACTCATGGCTTCTGAAGCAGAGGCTGTAGACTGGTCATCCCCCAATGAAGATTTCATGTACATTTCTAGGATCATGGATATGTTATTCTATCCACACTGTTTGGCATGTCCTTTCCCCCTTTATGAATCTTGTCGGAAGGTCTTGAAGCTGGCTCCTCCCACCCACCTGGGTGGTATAACCCTCAGCTCCACCTCATGATGCCAGATCTTCCTTTCCACTGGAAGATTCAGGTTCCCTCCTTACCAGTCTTGAGTTCGGTAGGTCCTAGCTTCAAATCCTCGGATTTGCTCAAACTTAAATTCATCAGAGTTAAGAATGGTTGCTTCACGATCTTGACCATCATGGAAGATAAGTCTTCTCCCAGTTTCCGCCGCTGCCGTGTGGAGCAAAGATGTCTCAAACAGACATGCATGTACCACATGTGTATATAGCCTGGGTGTCATACATAACACTCAGGCTTGTGAAATATGCCTCACGTTTCACCTGAATGTCTTGAACCCATCATCTCACATGGCTACAATTGGGGCAGGTTGGAGAAACAGAAGCTGCCAGTCAAATCTAAACAGGTCTGATGGGTGGTCTTCATGACGTGGGTCTGCAAGCAGCAACTTGAACAAATGCAGGCCTTTGAGGAAGAGGCAGCTTGGGCTGTGGATTGGTCCTCAAAGCCCTTTTTTGTTCTGCTCAAATTGGTCTCTACTTTCTCTGGTTCCTTTTGGGAGATGTGCCTTTCCCTTCCTACCAAGGATGAAGGGCCTTCGGGCTCACATGTCTCTCGGTCCCGTAACAGACAAGGAACCCAGAGAATCTATGTCTCACCGACAACGTTCCTGGAATCGTGAGAGATCTCGGTCCCAGGAATCACCAGTTTTGACTTCGGTCGAGGTTGTGGCTTCGGCGGCTGGTTTCATGGTCCCACCATCAGGCCACCCAGCACAGACACTGAACGACGATCCAGTTGAGATAATTCTTGACCCAGTCAACCCATTTTCACCCGATGAGGCTGACAACTCCTTAGCCAGGATCATGGTGTTGCCTCTCTGTGATGAGACCCAGCCCACTGGGAATCCCATCGAGGACCTGGTTTGGGACCAAGAAGTTCCACTGGTCTCTCTGGTGCCTTCCAATCAACCCCATCAGTCCCCCCGATGATTGAGGTTGAGGCCTCGAAATTCCTTCGACCAGATGGTCGAAGAAGGTGAACAAGCACTCTAAAAAGAGGCGTCACTGACATTCTTCTTTTTCCTCCTCCTCGGATGGGGGAGGCTTTGATGGAAACTCCAGCAACGCTATGAAGACCTAATGTGGCAACAGCTAATTTTGTCCAGTCAAAAGCTGACCCAGGTTTCCACCTCAGCCATTACTTGGCTATCACCTCCCGGGCTGAAGTCAACTCCTCTGGAGCCAGCATGCACCGTTCCTCCTCCTTCAGAGCTGGTCAAAACGGTTCAGCCAAAATTGACCGCTCCACTGATTTTGGTGAAGCTCCCACCTAAACAGCCCCCAACAGGGGTGCCTGCCAAAGAGTCACAGCCTGTTCAAGGCTTCCTGTGAAGGTTCTCTGTTACTCTTACTCCTGACCATCCTAGGCAGGTGGAGAGAGACTCAGGTGGCTGGCCAATTTATCCAGACTCCTCAGAGTCCAATGACTTGGACCTTCATTCCCGTCCCTTGGATGAGAAACTGATCGGTAGTTTTTCGACAGAGGAAGGTCCCTCTTCCTTTATAGGCATCCTCCAACTTACCTCTGAATCCACAGAGATGTCTCTTGAGCCCATACAAAAAAGGACCGAATATCCACTTAAGGATATCCTTAAATGAGGGAATTCTCTGATGGAAGCCTTTCCAGTGGCCGAGGCCATTGTTGGTCCAGCTTTGGAACTATGGCAGCATCTTTCCTCCTGCCCTGTTCCTTCTGCCCGCATGGCCTATAAATATGCAGTGCCCATAGGGTTCCTTTCAGGATTCACAGAGCATCCCTCAGCCAAGGATTTAGTGACCAAATCTGTGTTCAGATGCTCAGGTAGTTCGGCATACTGATAGACCTCTGGACAAAGAGTCCAAAAGGTACCATTCTGCCCACAAAGTCTATGCCACCTCTACACTAGGCATCCATCAGGCAAGCTCGGCCATCAGCATGGTGCATTTCTCTCATGCCCTGCTGGGCCCCTTGATAAGGTTCTACCTCACCTCCCTGCAGACCTCCAGATGACGGTCAAGCAGGTCTGGGATCTAGGTCGGGCTGTTTCCCCAGCCGCAACTCCAGATGGCTCTGAACCTGGGATTCATATGCCTGTTCAGTGGCAGCCACGGTTGCCAGGTGCTGCAGGGGCTTGTTAAGGGTCTCCACCTTCATGACGGATATCCAACACAAACTAACGGATGTTCCTTTCCTGGGTACTGACCTCTTTGATCCAGGTGTGGGCGGTCACCTCAATGCATCGAGAGTCCAATGCCACCTTGGACTCCATAACTTCTGCACAAAAGGAATCGCAGGGGTTCAAAAGAAGAAAAAGCCTTTTTGGCACCTGCCCATGCAGTAAAGCAGCCCCACTTCTAAGTGGGGCAGCAACAGCAGGCACAATCTTGGTGCCCTCAGCCCAAGTCCGGGCCTCCACCAGCCCATAATCCTGGAGGTCGAGGCTCTGGTGGTCCTCACTCCAGATCCTCTTCCTCTAAGCCTGCCCAGTGATGGGATGGGGTAGCCACCCTCATACCTGTCATGCAGGCTCTGGGTCCTCCAGGGGGCTGGCTCTGCCACTTCCTTTCCACCTGGTCTGCTGTTACCATGGACAGGTGGGTTCTAGAAAAGGTGGGTCAGGGACTGCCTCTGGAATTCAAGAAGTACCCACTAAGCCGAGCCCGTGCCCCATGGGAGGAGATGGTGTCTGTACATACTCATTTGTCTCTTCAAGATGACATTGCCTAACTCCTCCATGAGGAGGTGGTGGCCAAGTCTTGGACCCCTGATCAACCTAGGGTTTGTATCCAGGTATTTCCAGTTCAAGTGGATGGGGAGCTAGTGCCCCATTTTAGGTCTGCATGACATGAACCAGTTCCTCAGGTCCTGCACCTTCAGGATGGTAACTCTGTCCCAGATCATACCATCTCTGGAGCAGAACATATGGTTCTGCTCTCTGGATCTCCAGGACACATTCTTTCATGTCCCAATCTGTCTGACTCATCAGAGGTTCCTTCACTTCCAAGCAGAAGGAGCCCTATTTGAGTTCTAAGCCATGCCATTCAGCCTGTCATAGGCCCCACAGGTCTTCACCAAATGCACTGCAGTGGTGGCGGCCCATCTTTGGAGTCGGGGGTCAGGGTTTACCCATATCTTGATGATTGGCTTCGGTGGGATCTTCCAAGCAGGAGGTAGAGAGGCCCAGGATCAGGCCCTCCAGACCTGCAAAGAACTTGGTCTCCTGATCATCGAGACCAAGTCAGAACTTGTACCTTTGCAGGTGATATGCTTCATCAGGGCAGAGCTCGACTATTGCCAAGCCAGAGCCTGACTCCAGATGGACTGGGCAGAGGTTCTGTCCTCCTTTTCCCAGTCATTTTTGGTTGGGCACTTTCGCCCTGCCCAGGACTTTCTGCACCTTATGGGGTGCATGGCAGCCTGCACCACCATGGTCCAATGGGCCTGGTGACATATGCACCCCTTCAGTGGGAGCTGGCCAACCAGTGGACTCAGTGTTGTGGTCAATTTGACCAGCTGGTCACTGTGACCCAGAAGATGTGGGACGCTGTCTAATGGTGGACTGTCCTGAATCATTTGCAGGAAGGGATCCCGTTTGTTCATCCCAATCCGATGGTCGTCCTCAGGACCGATGCCTCTCTCACCAGCTGGGGAGCCCACATAGGGAACCACAGAGCCCATGGGTTCTGGACCCCTGAGGAATCCCAATATCATATCATCCTGCTGGAGCTCAGATCAGTCAGACTGGCACTGTCAGCATTCGCTCAGCTCCTTCGGTTCAAGTGGTGCAAGTCCAGATGGACAGTACCACGATCATGTACTATCTCAACAAGCAGGGCAGCATGCACTACCGGCTGCTGTGCAGAGAAGCGCTTCACATCTGGACCCTCGTGAGCCAACTGGAGGCAGATCTCCTTGCCATCCATGTGTCAGGAGCCTCAAATCAACTGACAGATGCTCTCAACCATGTGGGTGAGACGTCCCATGAGTGGTCTCTTCATCCAGAGGTAGTACACAGCCAGTTCTCCCACTGGGGCAAACCTCAAGTGGATCTGTTTACCTCAGGAAGAACACCAAGCTGAGGCTGTTTCATGCCCTGCCTTCCTCAGCAGAGCTCACTGTTGTGGGATGCCTTCTCGAGGCCATGGACTCCAGGCCTCTTCTGTGTCTTCCCTCCACTTCCCTTGGTTCACAAGGTGATCCTCAAGGTCAGGAGGGACAAGGCACAGGTGATCCTGGTAGTCCCAGACTGGCAGCGCCAGTTCTGGTATTCAGATCTCATCTGCCTCAGTTCCAGGCCTCCGCGGCATCTTTCAGTATGCCCGGACCTGTTATCTGTCAATCAGGGGAAGGTATTCCATCTGGACCTTCAATTCCTGCACCTGACAGCCTGGTTTCTGAGCAGCTAGAGTTCCAGGCTCTGGATCTGTCTGAGGATGTACTCACAGCAGTGGAAGCATCCAGGAAGGAGTCGACCAGGATGTGCTATGCCTTCAAATGGAAGCGGTTTTCCATTTGGTGTCAGGGTAAGGGTCTGAACCCTTTGTCCTGTCCAGTGGCTAGCATACTAGACTACCTTTGGTCTCTGTCCAAAGGAGGTCTTAAGTCTATGACCCTTAAGGTGCACCCTGGCAGCCAGTCTGCTTACTGGGCATGGTATGGTCAGCAGACGGTGGCTCAGGAGAAGGTGATCTGGCGTTTCTTTAAAGGCCTCAACCACATATCCCCTCTGGCGCATGAATCTCCACTTTGTGAGATTTACTGCTGGTACTGGCAAAGCTCATGGGCAAGCCATTCAAACAAATGCACAAGTGTGAGATGTCACATTTGTCATGGAAGACCGCCTTCCTGGTGGCTGTCACGTCAGCCAGAAGGACTGGGGAGCTCCAAGCACTCTCTGTTGAGTCTCCTTACCTGGTCTTCCACAGGGACAAGGTTTTCCTGCACCCCCACATGAAATTTCTTCTGAAGGTAGTGTTGGAGTTCTACCTTAATCAGGTGTTGACTCTGCCTGTATTCTACCCAAACTACATCTCGGAGGCTGAGTACAAGCACCATACTCTGGACCTGAAATGAGTGCTCTCTTATTATAAGGAGCAGATGTTGGAAGTTCAGGGAGAGGTTCACCAGCTGTTTCTCACCTACGCTGAAGCCGCACCTGGCAGATCTGCAGCAAAATGGATGGATTATATCCTGCATTGATTCCTGCTATAGGTTGGTGGACAAGGAGCGTCCCAGAGGGATAAGAGCTAATTTCACCCACCATACTACTGCATCAGTAGTTACTTCCAGGGATGTCCCCATCCAGGAAATCTGCAGAGCTGCTACCTGGAAGACAGCAAACACCTTCATTAACCATTACCACATTGACCTAGAATCATGCCGGGATGCTGGTTTTGGGGCCTCAGTTCTCCAATCTCTGTTCCCCAAGTAAGTATTTCGGGGGGGGGGTGCCGTGCCTCCCTCCTCCCAGAGAACTGCTTGGAGTCTGCCAAACAGTGTGGATATAACATATCCACAATTCTAGAAAAACAGATTACTCACCTGTAACAGTAGTTCCAGGAGTGGTATATGTTGTTCATCAACACGAACCCAACCAACCTCCCCGGCTTCGACACATAACCTGAGCTTCCAGCTGGCAAAGATCTGGTATCATGGGGTGGAGCCAAGGGTTATACCACTCGAGTGGGTGGGAGGAGCCAGCTTCAAGACCTTTTGGCAAGATTCTTAAAGGTAAAGGACATGCTAAACAGTGTGGATGAACAACATATACCACTCCTAGAACTACTGTTACAGGTGAGTAACTTGTTTTTCCCCCACATCTACTGACTCAGGTATACAAATTATCCTCTGCATATCAAAGTTAGCAGATAGACTGTTACCTTGAGCTTGCAGTTCGCTCCTGTCTTGAATATTCACATTAGCTGCACAAGCGGTTTCAGAGCTTTCTTCATCCGCTGTAGTATATCCACTATCTTCCTGATTAGGAGCCAAGAACACTGCCAAGGTAGGCAATCATTGGGGGAATAATGGTGGTTGGGAGGAAAATGAGAAGGGATTATAACTTTATCAGCAGTGCTTTCATTCCTCCTGGCCATCGCTGATTTTTGTACTCTTTCAGTTACTGTCTCCGGTGTCCCAGGTAGATTTTGAGGTGTTTGGGAGAGGGGGAGAGAGGGGTTTCCCTGAGAAAATGGTTTTAGCCCCCAAAAAAGTATTGTGCTTTTGTTGTTGTAAATGGGTCTGACAATTTTTGGCAGGAGAAGTGGCCGAAGGGTTGCCATTCATTGTATTGCTTGCTCCCTTAGTCTGGCGCATTTCCTTTTTTGCCAGATACTCTGGGGAGATGTCTGGATCCACGTCCTGGTTACAATCTGCTGTTTCAAGCAGCATACTCCAACACACTACAGGTTCAATTGGAAAGTGCATTCTCCACATAGCCAGGGATTAACATTTGTTCAATCGTCAGCGCTTAAGCAAAAATACCAGGTAGCTGAAAGTCTGATGTATTCAAAGCATCAACTCCTCCGTTGGTCTGGGCCTGAGAACACCACCATCGCTTCAGCTTACTCAGCCACCATGTCAGGACATGCGGACTCCTTCTTCAGTGCCCAGACTGCCAGAGCCCCCTTTGAAGCTGTTAGCTTCTGCATATTAGAACAAAAGGAAAAAGAATTGGGAAACCATTAGGCTATCAGAGGGGAGGGTGATAGAGGAGGATGAGCAAAGGCTGCCATTCTAAATGGATACTTTGCTCTTTCTTCTCTAGGAAAGATGGTGGCCCTTACCAGAGGGCATCAAAGTAGCCACAGAGGGGATCCTGGAGATGAGGCAGCTATTATTTACAAGTGAAAGGGTCCAGAAAGGGCTAGCTGCCCTAAAGATAGATAAGGGAACAGACTGGATGGGATGCACCTAAGAGTGCTCAGGAACTGGCAGCAGAACTGGCTGAAACCCTGGTAGGGCTGTTAAATAACTCATTACATACAGGATTAGGACCAAAGGACTAGAGGGTGGTAGACATAGTTCCACTCCATAAGGTGGGAGGGACAAGGAACAGGCAGGAACCACTGACCTGTCAGTCTTACCTCAGTTGTAGGGAAGCTGATGGAGTCATTGGTCAAAGAGAACCTTGTGGACTCCCTGAAGAATGATGGTCTCCAGCATAGTAAACAGCATGAGCTTGTGGCACGGAAGCCTAGTCAAACTAACCAGATAGTCTTCTTTGACTGGGTGATGAGGGCATTTGATAGGGGCCATGCTGTGGAATTACTCTACTTTGACATCAGCAAGGCTTTTGACTCGGTACCTAACAGATAATTGCTGAAGAAGATGGAGGGTGCTGCTAGAAACATAGTAAGGTGAGTAGGAACTAGCTAAGAGGGAGGCAGAAGAGGGTTGTGGCAAATGGGATCAGGTCAGTAGAGAGGGAAGTCATGAGTGGAGGACCACAGGGATCTGTTCTGAGCCCAGTCTCTTTAATATGTTCATAAGCAAGACTGGAGGTGGAATCCAGGGCAAGCTGTGTCTCTTTACAGATGATAGAAAGCTCCTTGGGAGGGTGGATAGCAACAAGGGAATCAAGGAAATGCAGAGTGACCTGCAAAGGTTAGAGATATGATCTAAGATTTGGCAGTTGAAATTTAATGCCAGAAAGTGCAAGGTGACACACCTAGGCAACAAGAACCCCAGGACTGAGTACTGGATGGTGGGGTAAGACTCAGCACATAGCTGAAGAACGGGACCTAGGAGTCATCATCAGTGACACCCTGAAACAATCCAGCCAGTGTAGCAAGGCCTATAGTAAGGCAAACATGATTCTAAGGAAGGAAGGAAGGAACAGTTCAGCGAAGATAGGACACCTGGAGAGGTGTAGCAAAGGGTGACTAAGATGATTCAGGGCCAACAGGGCAGGAATTATGAGGAGCACTTCAAGGCATTGAACATGTATACTCACTGGAGACCAGAAGGGGGTATATTATAGAGACCTTCAAGTTCCTGAAAGTAACAAACTAGGCAGACTGCAGGACATTATTTTGCATGAGTAACAGTTCGAGGTCATGAGGGCATGAGTGGAAACTGACAGGAGGGAGGATCAGGAGGGACATGAGGAAGCATAATTTTACAGAAAGGGTGGTGGAACAGTGGGACAGTTTACCAGCCATGGTGGTGGGTGCTAAAATCATTATTGGTTTCAGCCATGACTGGGACAGAATGAAGGACATAGTGGTTGCTTGGGATGACAGAAACTGGGAGTGGAATGGGGGGTGGATGGGGAGGGCTAGGACCCTGAAGGGACAATATGTCCCAGGGTTAGATAGGGTACCATGGGTAAACTGCATGGACCATTGGTCTTTTTCTGCCATCATTATCTATGTTCCTGTGTTTCTTTGTTTCTAAGTGACAGGATGCGGTGTACCATTCCCCCTCCCATCCAGTCCCTGTCCCAGCTCTCTGTCTAGGGTCGGCTATGTCACTTCTTTCCACAGTGATCCACTACTACTTCAGACAAGTGGGTGCTGTAAGTGTTGGGCAAGGGGTTGCCTCTGGACTTCAAACCTCTTCTGTTATACTGACCATAAACCTCTCAGGAGTCCAGGATGCCAGAGGGCATGCTGTCTGTGCTCAGAGCCACCATTACTCAGCTCTTGGAGTGCAAGGCAATAGAGTGGGTCCCAGATACTGTGGCCACACAGGACTGCATGTCCAGTTACTTTCTGGTACCTACATGGATGGGGGAGTTAGCACCTCTTACTGACTTGCATGACCTCAACATGTTCATGTGGAGGTGCAATTTCCAGATGGTCACTCTGAACCAGATCAACCCATCTCTAGAGCAGGGGATGTGATTCTGGTCTCTTGACTTCCAAGACACATTCTTTCACATCCCTTTCCATCTGTCCCACTGCCAGTATCTCCTGTTCTGGGCAGAAAGAGTATTCAACCATCTCAAGGTCCTGCCTTTTGTCTGTCCTGACGTTCTTCACTAAGTGCCTGGCAGTGGTGGTGGCCTCCCTTTGGCACTTGGAGATCATGGTGTACCCATACCTGGATAGCTGGCTGCTGGCTCCTCCAGGGAGGCAATGAAGTGGTCCAAGGATCTGGGCCTCCAGACCTTTCAGGATTTGGGCCTCTTGGTCAACCCCGACAAGTTACAGCTGATCCTCTTGCAGGTGATAAAATTCAGCAGGGTAGAATTGGACTCCCTTCAGGCCAGGGTCCATCTCCCTGTGGATGTGACATCGGACCTTACCTTGTTTGCCCAATCATTTCTGATTGCGTTCTTGTGCCCAGTCCAGGATTTCCTGTGACTGCTGGGGTTCATGGCAGCATTGACAGTGTAGTCCATTGGGCTCACTGGCAGAGGTGCCTCCAACAGTAGGAGCTGGGTTGTCAGTGGTCCTAATGCTTAGGTCATCTGAACCAGCTGATCCTGGTAATCCAGCTGAAGGGGATGCCATTGAATGGTGGTTGTGTCCCCAGAATTTGGAGAAAGAAATCCATTTGTTCACCTGCAGCCATCTGTCACACTGACGACAGGCACATCTTTGGTGGGTGGTGCACATGGGATCCTGCAGATCCCAGATATTCTGTTCATCCCAGAGTCCAGATGCCACATCAGTCCACTGGGGCTCCATGTAGTGCATCTAGCTCTGAAGAAATTGACTTTATTATTTGGGGTCAAGTCATTCAGATCCAGACATAAAACATGACCACAATGTTCTACCTAAACAGGCAGGGTGGAATGTATTACTTTCTTCTGTATCAGGAGGTTTTCTCTGCACCTGGTTACTGGTGTTCTGCCTGCAGGCTGATCTCCTGGCAATCCATGTTGCAGGAGAAAACAGCCAGCTAGTGGATACTCTCAGGTGGGTCAGAGAGATGTTACACAAGTTGTCCCTGCAGCCTCAGCAGCACTCCCCTCCTCCCATGGAGGTTGCCTCTCCACCCCAACCTATTGATGAGACAACAGGGGATGGTCCTGTCCCTATACCCTCAGTCCTTGCCTCTCAGCCTGGTAGCTGACAGGCTGGAGTTCCAGGACTTGGGTCTATCAGAAGACATTGTCCACATTGTGGAGGCATCCCAGAAGGAGTCAGCTCACAGAGGTTCTCACTCTGGTGCCAAGGGAATTGAACCTCTTGCATGCCCAGTAGTGATGACCCTCTACTACCTTTGGTCCCTGTCTCAGTTGTGAGGGGACAGTATTGCGGAGGTAGAAGTGGGAAGCCACCTAGGGTCCAGCGATCACTGCATGGTAAAGTTTCATGTCAGAACAAAAACAGATACCAAGCACTCTAAAACTAAAGTCATGGACTTTAGGTGAGCAAATTTCAGAGCAGTGAAGGAAGGTCTTAAAGGGAGACTGGCAAATATAGTTTGGGGGAGGGATGTGAAGAGTACTGGGTATATCTCAATGCAGCTATACTAAAAACTGCAAAGCATTGCATAATGAAGTTGGAGCAAGCAAAAAAGAAGAAAACCACTGTGGTTTTCTAAGGAAGTAGCCACCAGGAATAGGGAGAAAAGGGCTGCTTAGAAATACAAAAAACAGGATTAGAAAAGGACCAGGAAGTCTACAAAGAAAAACAAAGGGCAGCAAGCAAGGAAATCAGAACAGCAAAGGCAACAACAGAGGAAAGGCTATAGAAATATTAGTGAAAAAAGAAAAACAACAGGGGGCATTGTCAGACTCACGAAGGAAGATGGAGAGACCACTGAGGATGATGAGGACAAAGCAGAAATCCTAAACAGATATTTATGTTCACCAAGGAGCAGGATGGCTGTGGACCCACCATTACAGGAGACAATAAAAGCAGCAATGGAGTATACTCAGGACCCTTTACAAAGGAAGCAGTTCTAAAGGAACTGGAGAAGCTCAATACAAACAAAGCCATGGAACCAGACAAAATGCACCCTAGACAACTGAAAGAACTAAGAGAAGAACTGGTGGCTCCACTGGCTGATCTTTTTAACTTATCATTTGAACTGGGTGAGGCCCCACAAGGAAAATGGCCACAGTTATCTCTCTATACAAAATTGGGAGCAGAGTAAGTGCAGGCAACTATAGACTGGTAAGCCTCACATCAATTGTAGGTAAAACAATGGAAACCCTTGTCAAGGAGGGGATTATATCCTTTCTCAAGGACAACAAATTAGACACTAAGCAGCCTGGCTTTACCACAGGGAAGTCATGTCAAATCTTTAACTGGGTAACAAAAATAGTAGACCAGGGATGCGTGGTAGATGTAGTGTACCTGGATTTCAACAAAGCCTTCGACTCAGTCCCACATAGAAGGCTGCTAAACAAGTTAGACAGCATGGGAGTAAGACATGGGGTAGTACACTGGGTAAGGAGTTGGCTTACTGAAAGGACCCAGAAGTTATTAGTGAATGCTTCACTCTCAGAGGAAAGAGATGTAGCTAGTGGAGTACCACAGGGTTCAGTGCTTGGATCAGTCCTGTTCAATATCTTCATTAATGACATTTCTGATGGACTGGAGGGCAAGGTGAGTTTGTTCACAGATGACACAATGATAGGAAATAGGGTGGACACCCAGGAGAAGTGAAGAAGATGAAGGCTGACCTTGAGTCTCTAAAAAAGTGATCAAGAATGTGGCAACTAAACTTCAATACTAAAAAAATGCAAAATCATGCACCTTGGAAGGACTAACCCAGGAGTGGATTACTAGCCAGGAGGAGAAAAACTGGAAGCATCCAAACAGGAACTAGATCTGGGACTAATTATAACAGATGACCTAAAAATGTCCAAGCAATGCAAGAAAGCAGCACTGAGAGCAAATGGTATGTTGGGATGCATGAGAAAGGGGATAACCAGCAGAAAAAAGGAGGCCATCCTGCCATTCTTGAGATCACTAGTGAGGCCACACCTGGAGTACAGTGTACAATTTTGGAGACCACACCTTAGAAAGCATGTTACCAGACTGGAAACAGTGCAGAGGAGAGCTACTAAAATGATTCATGGACTGCACGATAAATCATACGAGGTGCAACTGTGTGAATTAAACATGTACTTCCTGGAGCAGTGGAGGGAGAGGGGAGGCATGATTGAAACTTTCAAATTCCTAAAAGGAATAAACAAGGTGCAGGTACAGCACCTGTTCCATATTAAAAATCACTCAAGAACCAGAGGGCACAACACGAAGCTAGAGGGGGAAGATTCAGAGGCAACACTTGCAAGTTCTTCTTCACCAAGAGAGTGACTGATCCATGGAACTGCCTTCCACAGGAGGCAGTGAAGGCAAAATTGGGGGGACTTTCAAGAAAGTGTGGGATAGATACAATGGCATCATAACACTGAAAGGCAGTTAAGGGAAGGGGTAGGCTTATGGGCAGACTAGATGGGCCACATGGCCCCCTTCTGCCATCACTTTCGATGTTTCTATGTTCTGTGTTTCTATGACTGCAAACCATGTCCCTAAACATGCACCTGGCAGCTATCTCTGCATACTGGGCATGGGCTGGTGTACTGACGGTGATGGAGGAAAAGGTGGTCGGGTGCTTTTTCAAAGGCCTGGACCACTTATCCCCTCTGGTATGTGAACCTCCACCTTTGTGTGACCTACTGCTGGTACTGGCTATGCTCATGGGCGTGCACATTTGAGTTATAAAGTGGCCATCATGTCAGCCAGAACGGTGTGTGAAGCTGCAGGCACTCCCAGTGGAGTGCCCCTACCTAGTCTTCCATAAGGACAAGGTTGTCCTTCACCCCAATGCAAAATTCCTCCCAAAGGTCATGCCAGAGTTCCACCTTATCCAGGTAACTACCCTTCCAGTGTACTTCACTAACCTGACCTCAGCTGTAAATCCAGGCTCCATACACTGGACATGCAGAGGCACTATCCTACTAAAGAAAGCATGGCAGGCATTCATGGCAAGACCACCAGCTGTTTGTAACATATGCTGAAGTTCTGCTTTGCAGACCGGCAGCTATGTGGATGATTGCCAGGTGGATCACATCCTGCATTGACCTTTGCTATAGGTTGGCTAATAGGGAGTCACCCAAGGAGCTTAAGGTTCATTCCACCAGATATACCACTGCCTCAGTGGTTGCTTCCAGGTATATATATATATATATATATATATATATATCTATCTATCTATATCTATATATATATATCTATTCAGGAGATATGCAAGGCTGCAACCTGATCAAAAGCACACACCTTCATCTTCCACTACAGCATCGATATGCTGAGTCATCCGATGCTGCTTTTGGGGCCTCAGTCCCCAGTTTGTGTTTACCAAATAAAGGTGCGCTTATTGTCTCCTTCTCCAAGAACTGCTATGAGTGTGCCAGAGTGTGGGTAGTGAACTTTCAGCTGTCTCCAACAGAACTTCCAGAATGGTGTCAGTGGTCGGGGGGTGGCAGGATAGTTTTAATGGTGCCATCAGTGCAGGAGGGCCGCTAGATGCCAGGGTGTTCTTTCTTTTTATGGGAATGGCAATTGGAGGGTGGAGGAACCATGGGAATAGCAATTGCAGAGTGTGGATGCCACTAGCCACCAGGAGCTAGATGCATCATTACTGGGATGGTGATTGAAGGGGGGGGAACTGGACAACAGAGAAATACAATATACGGGACGGCAATCGAGGAGAACACTAGACACCAGGGACATATGTTTTCAGATATGGGACAGCAATCAGAGGGGGGGGAGAACCACTAGACACCAAGGACATATGTTTTCAGGTTCAGGATGTTGATCAGAGAGTGAGAGGACCACTGGACACCAGAGATATATGTTTTCATATACGGGGTGGTGATTGGAGGTTGGGGGGACCACTAAGCATGAGGGACATTTATTATATTATACAGGACAGTGATCGGGGAGGGCAACAGGATACCAGGGATCTATTTTTTAAGGGTACAGGTGCTCAGAGATGGGGCAGGGCCAGCGATGGTGGTGCAGACCTGCCACCGCTTCCCATGCAGATCATCCCATAATGGACATGCTAATGGCCCCTTGGCACCTTGCTTGCAAATGGGCTCATTTGCATGGGACCATCCGAATATCGTGCCAGGAGCTACCAACGTTGTTGCTTTTGGTGGTACCATTCCCTGCACTGCCAGATTCCATGTCAGGCAGTGCTACTAAGCTTAGCACTGCACTGACATACCTCTGCATTCATTCGGATAGTACCGGTGTGCTAGTTGGCTGAATATAGCATCCTCAGGTTTGTGGGCAATAGGCAAACACAGCGCAAAACTTTGCATAGTATCCAATGAGAATAGCGAACCAATATAAGCGACCATCAAATTGGCGACTCATATTGGGCACTGTACTCATGGGATATCCTGCAAAGGTAGCAACCCTACATGAAGGCAAGGGTAGGGAACTGCGAGTGGAAGGGAGGGATAGCTAGGGGAAGGAAAGGGAGGGACAGGGAAGAAGTTTGTTGGGGACTGGTGTGCCTGTTGCCACTGAGCTAGCTATGTGGTGTGGTGATGAGGGTGGCTAGCTCCAGTGGAGCAGGTAACGGGTTCGGGGCTGGGGACTGGCACAAAATTTTTGCTGTTGCCTGTGGCTGCCGCCTTTATTTTTGCTGCGGCAATCAGAGTGTCGCTCCCTCCCCGACATGCACCACCCTGGAGTTAGCAATCTAATTTCAGGGGAGTGCAGAGGGAAAAGCCCCCCCACAAGGAGGGGTGCAGCCCCCCACCAGGATGAAACACTTTTTTGGTGACGGATGTTGGGTTGCTGTGATGTGTATATTGCTGATTTGCTTTTCGGTGATACACATCCACCAAAATAACGATTGCTATTTTGTGATCGCTATTATTACATGGAACCACTGAGCACTGTTTGCCCATTTTTGAATATCTGACCCCACATGTATGTAACTGATACTCCACTTATGGATACTGAAACTTGGACCTTTCGACTGTTTAACAAAGTCTCACTGATACATAACTGAGACTCCAAATATGGAGACTTCTTGGATTAAAAAAGCCCCTAACACCACTGGGAAAGCTTTGAGAAATGTAAGATTTATACACTGTTCAGTTTATTTTTCATATATTTTCAGTAATTCTTTCCTCTTTTTTATATTTATTAATGAGGGCAGTTGCAGGCTTTTAGTTTGCTGTAAAACAGTCAGTTGAAAAGATTTGCAGGGGACTAGGGTTAAGGAAAGTCAAGAGGCAAATGGAAATTGTAGACAACTGAGAGTAGGGTCTATGCTGGGACATAATCAGATTTCTAGCAAGCAGGGTATAATAAGGACTTCATTGGTTCCTTGCTAGCTACTGGTGAGAAGGTAGGTGAAGAATGATATAATGAGCAATGCAGGGCTATTAATTATTTTAATTTGCTGCAAAATGGCCTGTTGTAGAGCTTTCTGGAGCCTAGGGTTAAATAAGATCAATTGAAACAAATTGTGGCCAGAGTCGATAGGGCTGCAGCTGAGGAATTTGGGGTAAAATATTGTAAATTATTTCCTTAATATTTTCACACCAAATTTTCAGCATAACCTTGTTATAAACCTGCCACATGAAGACAGGCAGAGAAAATGTTCAACTCCTGACTTAAAAGTGATTTTACACAGGGACTGTGAAATCAACTCTCGGGACGCTAAACCACATTTTGGGCAGGGGATGAAAAATGACAGCTGTCACATTCATGAGGAGCTGTAAAGAAATGGCTATGTTAAACATTTGGGGTTAAAATATTGAATATTACGTACAAGCCTGCGATCGCAAAATTCAATGTAGGCTCATAACTTTATTGAGTTTTAATATTTTTACACCAGATGTTCAACATAGCCTTCCTATGACCACACCTAATTGACAAGAACAGAGAAAATTGTTAACCCCTGCCTGAAAGGTGATTTCATGCAGGAAATGCAAAATCACCTTTTGGGGTGTAAAAAAAAAACCCTAATTTTGGCCAGAATTTGAAACATGACAGCTGTCACATTCATGAGTGTGCTGTAAAATATGGCTATGTTGTAAATTTGGGCTAAAAATATTGACAATTATCAAACTTATGAGGCTGCGTTCACAAAATTATCGTAGGCTCATAACTTGTTATTTTAAATATTTTACACCAAGTTATCAACATACCCTTCTTATGACCCACCTCTGAATAGGGGCAGAGAAAATGTTTAACTCTTGCAAAAGGTGATTTTGTGCAGTGACCACTAAATCACCTTCGGGATAGATTTGCCCAATGGCAGTGACTTTGTTCATGAGGTGGGGTCCCAAAGAAGGCATGCTGAAAATTCTGGCCAACAATATGCAAGAATTCTCAAGTTATGCCTCTGAGTTCAAACCCCTATTGAAATACATTGAACGCCATACTTGATTCCTCAGTTCGAGTTCCAGCTTTGAAGCGTGAAGACGTGTCTGCGGTCCAGAGAGGATTATGATGTTGGACCCCCAATGGGTAAGTAAGGGCTTGGGAGGTGCAGGTGGTGGGCAGTGAGTGGGAGGGTTGGGTGGGGGACTATAATGATGCAAAAGACATTGATGGTTTGGTTTTCTTGTTACAGGTTAAAGAAAAAAAAAACAAGATGGAGATGCCGATTGACACAAGGGATTGGGCACTCCCAGCATCACTATTATGTTTCTGGGGAGGGCACTGAGAGGGATGGTTGGGTGGAAGGAAGAAAGTCAGAAAATATAGATAGATAGATAGATAGATAGATAGATAGATAGATAGATAGATAGAGAGATAGATAGATAGATAGAGAGATAAAGAGATAGATAGATATAGATATATTATTTGCAAAAACTACGTTAATGCAGACAATAGGGTTGTAAAAATGCAAGGTGTACAAAGATGGGAAATAAAAAAATATTAGGGATTTGGGACTCTGGAGTATTGGAAAATCAGTGGTGGGGTCTTACTTGGGGCCACTGTTATGTTTCTGATGGGGTGAGGGTGTGTGGGGTGGCGTGTACTGAGAGGGAGGGTTGGGTGGGAGGAGGAAAGTAAAAAATATATATACATATATTTAAAAATGGCCATGCATGCATGGTAGTTGATGATAACCATGCATGTGAAGTAGTGAAGGGGACAGGACAAGGATTTCTGCACTGGGGATTGGGCACCCCAGTGCCACTATTATGTTTCTGGTGGGGTGGGGGGTGCAGGTGGGGTTATGTGTTTCAGCGATCACGGACTAGCGACCAAGAAACAGTTTTCCTCTAGGTCTGGTAAAATAAAAAGTAGTTCAAGCAGAGTGGGCCACGGTGCACAGATGTGGAGGCAACTTTTGTCACCTCGTGAGGCTGTTCGCTCACAAGCTGCTTTTCTCCTAGTTCTAGCAAGAGGACTGCAGGGCTCTGCCCACCTGCAGACATAAAAAGGGATGCACCCTGAGTACATCACTTAACATCCCAATAAGTATGAACATGGGCACAAGGGGAAGTGCTGCAAAATTGATGGGAGGGGGATTATTAAAGGATGTCAGGAAGCATTCCTTTACATAGTTGGTAGTTATTGATAGTGTATTTGCAACATTTCATAGCTAGGGTTGGGCAGATGGGATGGGTCACGAGTTTTCTTTTCTGCCATCAATATCTATGCTTGTTTCAAACTGTAGACAGCTGAGGGAGGTCTGTGCTAAAAAGAATAAGGCTTCTAGCAACTCAGGATTTAAATGAGATGCTTGGATAGTGGCAAATCCAAGCCAATGATATTTGGATTATCTGACATTCAATCTGAATCTGTCTATCCTAAAATTTGGATCATATTTTGTGTAGTCGAATGCTGGATATCAGATATCCAACAATACAATGGAAGTCCTCTAAAATGAACATAGCTCCTTAGATAAAGTAAATCTGCACTGTCTGCATTCTGTGCTCCCCAAACCCCAAGGTATTTTACCAGATTGATTTTTTTATGACCTCATCAGCACCACTGGTTACCGATCAGTTGTTTTAACTTGATATTCTCAGAGAAGTTCTTATTCGTTGCTAAGTCACAGTTATTTGTCTTGACCTCCGCATCCCTCCAATCAGAGAGGAAGTATCAAATCTGAATTTGGTTATACATTGTGGTTGATCCCAAAATGCGTGAGATGGCAAACAGTTTTTCGCCATGGCAATGCTGGCAGTAAGATGGTCTGTAGAGTTTTGTAGTATTTAGACGCAGGCATTGCTGATGGAGGCGTGGTTTTCCTGTAATGCTTTTAGCAGCTCAACCGAGGCTTCAGTCATAGTTGGAGAGATTATGTTTTCCCAGCTGGTGGTGTGCTAGTTACTGCTGTTAGTGGTGGTGGAGGTATTAGTATTGTTGTGTCAAGTTCTAATTTGGACCAGTGTACTGTATCCAAACATATTGAGTGTGAAGTAGCAAGTGAGTGCAGCGAGATATGTCATACTCCCAGTAACATCCCAGTAACTGATCTGAGGATTTGATAATTGTGTCAACGATAACATCAATGTGATATCCATCCACTGTGGCATTAGATCACGATTTCATGTATTGATTCACAGTGGTGAAATAATATCAGTGATGGTGGTGTAGATGCTGATGATGAATGATGGTGATGATGACGCGGTTGTTGGTGAACATGCAGTCCACATGCTAGTATCCAAGCAGAAGATGATGTGTGATGTTAATGAATATGATGATGATGTAATTGACCCCAGTTGAACCGGAAAAAGAAATAAAGTGCTGTATCTGAGTCTGTTTGCAGGAATTCCACCCTGTAAAACTTGTAATCTATCTTTTAGTTGATGATGATGATGACCCAGTAATCAAATAAGGGATAGGTTGTGGTGGCCACTGCAGTCCAGGTGCAGTGCCCGAAATACCCACATGCCCCTTCCACTTCAGTGCTTAAAATAACAGACTAAAATAGTTTGCCACTCGTGGTCAAGTTAAAACAGCGTCCAACTTTGTTTGGATTTTTATTCAAGACAATGATATCCAGTTGCATTCTGCCAGGGTTTGCTGTGTGTGCGCGGCAAGGGTAGCCATCTGGGCACAGGAGGACAGCATACTATCTTACTAATAGGCACTTGGCACTGTGACCCAGTACAAGCTGGCAGCTAATACTGGCATTCACCCTGTCACTGGCACCATAGCCAGCATGTTATTCCTTCATACTGTTAAGCCCAGTAGGAAATTAAACATGCAGTAACTGTAATAAGAGCAGAGGATTACTACAGGCATGATGAGATGGAGGACCATAATGACTTTGAAATGTTAACCAGTGCCGGTGAGAGTAGTAGCTTTGTGGTGGTGGTGTGAATACAGTATGTCTAGTGCAAGTGGCAAGACTGCTTCCAGTTGGCAAATCTGGCAAAATAACAGCATTTCTGTTTTTCATCATTACTTGTGCAACTGTCTTCATCAAATGTTCACCTACCCCCGCCAGCCATTCATCATGAGCACAACCATGTGATCAATACAATCATGTAAAACATTTGTCAGCCCACGCTAGAGTGTTTATGCATAAGTTGAAGTCCCCTAATCATTCAGTGTCACGTGAACGTAATGTTGTGAGCGGAAATGCTGGCAATTGATCTTTGCCTCTGTTTGGGAGAATTGGGTTCAGCGGTTGTTGCACGGCCTGTCCAAAATGGAAAGTCCCATCCAGGATACTTTGTTCCACTGTGTCCGACTCAGTAAGATATGCTCAACAGTCCTCTTCCATTCCTTCATTAAGTATGGATATGGACAAGTGGCAAACAGCGGAGTTCATTTTCTGGTTAACTGCACACTGGGCAGGTGCTGGGTTGTTTGTGATGTTGGCAGTGGAATAATCAGTGCAAGGTGGATTGTCGGTAGCATCTTCCAGGAATTCAACAGCATGTACCGATTGCTATGCACATGTGACCTGTTCACACTGGTGAGAACATGTTGGATGGGTATTGAATGAAATTGATAGATGACTAAACTTCTGTCCTTAGAGCTGCCCGTAGTGCGGACAATGGGTCAAATGGTAAAATGCATCATGTAATGTTTTTTTTTCAGGAGTTTCTGCAGCAACCTGATGTAAAGGAAATGCTGACCGCTGCATGACGTATCTACGTTCACTTTTCAAGATCTGAAAGGCTCATGACTAATCGCGTGCAGTTGCAGATACAAAACAGCCTGCCTCAGCACTGCTTGAAACTGAAATTTGTCACCCGATGGAACTCTCCACTTATACATGGCAGAGAGGATGTATGGAACAATACAAAGCCATCTCTTGGAATATCTTGTTATACACTAGCTGGTGATAGTTCTGGGGCCTCCATGTCTATGACGCATCGAACAGCGGTTCCTCGCGGACTCTGTAATAACAATTTTGTGGCCTTTTTGACATGCCATAGGCAGTGAGAGTTATCTGCTCCATTAGCCAATCAATTCCACTGCTGTGGGTGCTGAGGTACATTGGTAGAATGTTGCATAGCCTTTGATGTTGCTGACGTAGTAGTATGTTGCTGCAACACATGCCGACAGTATTTGACCGAATTGTCATGTTGTGAGCATTCATAGTGACAACTTGCTATAGCAACAATGCTGGACCCACTTATACAGATGGAATTGCATCAATACTGGAGGGAGGGTCTGAACAGGTAAAACATATCAGTGGTCAATTGCGCGCTTTGGGTCTATGGGGCACAGAAGTCACATGCTATGTCAGCAAATTTCAGCAGCATAATCTGGCTGAAGATGTACCTGAGGACCATCAAGCATATCCTGCAAGGGAAGGGTACTGCAGTTCCAGGTGGTCTGTCATCCAAAGTGGCTGGTATCAATCCGCTTTGGGAGGCTTTGGTCCCAAGTGTGTATTTGTGAAATAAATGATCTGGAGAACAGGATGATGCATCAACACCTGGATTTAGTGCGTCAGAGAATGGTTGAGTCATATTTGTCTGAAATCAGGCATCTGACAATAACTGAAGATCCTGTTTTGTACTGAGTGGAAAAGGTCAGTGAATGGCCAGAGCTGACTGCAGTGGCACTGAAGCACCTCACATGCCCACCCTCCAGTGTAAGTGTTGAGAGAGTATTCATCCTGCAGGTGCAATAGTCAGGATCGTCGGACAAACCTGTCTCTGCAAATGTTAGTTTATTATTATTCATTAAAATGAATGAGGGCAGATACCAGCACAGACTGTAGCCTCGGCATTGTACCCCAGCCCAGTCATGGTGGTCTTGCTGATGTGGGAATGGAGCATCCTGGTGGCACTGGCAGTGCTGCCTGGAATGGCCACCACTGATGCTGATGACACAATGGAGAAAGAATTTGCGGTCAGACTTCAGACATGATGACTGTGAGGCAGCTTTTATGAGGATGGATGATGTTAATGCTGGTAGTTTTAACTGAAGTTTTAAAAGGCGTAAACCACGACCACCACCACTTAACGATGCTTGCACCGCCAGCATAAATCTGTCTGCCCAATCGTGACCACCACCACCACTGGACTGATGTTAGCCACCGTCACTATGAGTCTGTCTGCCTGACCACCACCACCGGGACTGATGTTAGCCACTGTCTACCATGAGGTCTGTCTGCCCCGGAACCACCACCGGGACTGATGTTAGCCACTGCCACCATGAGTCTGTCTGCCCCCGGACCACCACCACCACCAGGACTGATGTTAGCCACTGCCACCATGAGTCTGTTTGCCCCCGGACCACCACCACCACCAGGACTGATGTTAGCCACTGCCACCATGAGTCTGTCTGCCCCTGGACCACCACCACCACCGGGACTGATAGTTAACCATTGTCACCATGAGTCTGTTTGCCCCCGGACCACCACCACCACCGGGACTGATAGTTAGCCACTGCCACCATGAGTCTGTCTGCCCCCGGACCACCACCACCACCAGGACTGATGTTAGCCACTGCCACCATGAGCCTGTCTGCCCCCGGACCACCACCACCACTGGGACTGATGTTAGCCACTGCCACCATGAGTCTGTTTTCCCCTGGACCACCACCAGGACTGATGTTAGCCACTGCCACCATGAATCTGTCTGCCCACCGGACCACCACCACCACTGGGACTGATGTTAGCCACTGTCACCATGAGTCTGTCTGCCCCCGGACCACCACCACCGGGACTGATGTTAGCCACTGCCACCATGAGTCTGTCTGCCCCCGAACCACCACCGGGACTGATGTTAGCCACTGCCACCATGAGTCTGTCTGCCCCCGGACCACCACCACCACCACCGGGACTGATGTTAGCTACTGTCACCATGAGTCTGTCTGCCCCCGACCACCACCACCGGACTGATGTTAGCCACTGCCACCATGAGTCTGTCTCGCCCTCGAACCACCACCGGGACTGATGTTAGCCACTGCCACCATGAGTCTGTCTGCCCCCGGACCACCACCACCACCACCGGGACTGATGTTAGCCACTGCCACCATGAGTCTGTCTGCCCCTGGACCACCACCACCACCGGGACTGATAGTTAGCCACTGCCACCATGAGTCTGTTTGCCCCCGGACCACCACCACCACCGGGACTGATAGTTAGCCACTGCAACCATGAGTCTGTCTGCCCCGGACCACCACCACCACCAGGACTGATGTTAGCCACTCGCCACCATGAGCCTGTCTCGCCCCGGACCACCACCACCACTGGAACTGATGTTAGCCACTGCCACCATGAGTCTGTCATCCCTGACCACCACCAGGACTGATGTTAGCCACTGCCACCATGAGTCTGGTCTGCCCCGGACCACCACCACCACCACTGCTGACTGATGTTAGCCACTGCCACCATGAGTCTGTCTGCCCCGGACCACGAACACCACCGCTACTAATGTTAGCCACTGCCACCATGAGTCTGTCTGCCCCCCCGGACCACCACCACCACCGGGACTGATGTTAGACACTGCCACCATGAGTCTGTCTGCCCCCCAGACCACCACCACCACCACCACCGGGATTGATGTTAGCCACTGCCACCATGAGTCTGTCTGCCCCCCGGACCACCACCACCGGGATTGATGTTAGCCACTGCCACCATGAGTCTGTCTGCCCCCGGACCACCACCACCACCGCAACTGATGTTAGCCACTGCCACCATGAGTCTGTCTGCCCCCGGACCACGACCACCACCGGGACTGATGTTAGCCACTGCCACCATGAGTCTGTCTGCCCCCGGACCACCACCACTGGGACTGATGTTAGCCACTGCCACCATGAGTCTGTCTGCCCCCGGACCACCACCACCACCGGGACTGATGTTAGCCACTGCCACCATGAGTCTGTCTGCCCCACGGACCACCACCACCACCACCGGGACTGATGTTAGTCACTGCCACCATGAGTCTGTCTGCCCCCGGACCACCACCACCACCGCAACTGATGTTAGCCACTGCCACCATGAGTCTGTATGCCCCCGGACCATGACCACCACCGGGACTGATGTTAGCCACTGCCACCGTGAGTCTGTCTGCCCCCCTGGACCACCACCACCACCACCACCGGGACTGATGTTAGCCTCTGCCATCATGAGTCTGTCTGCCCCCCAGACCACCACCACCAGTGGGATTGATGTTAGCCACTGCCACCATGAGTCTGTCTGCCCCTGGACCACCACCACCACCGTGACTGATATTAGCCACTGCCACCATGAGTCTGTCTGCCCCTGGACCACCACCACCACTGGGACTGATAGTTAGCCACTGCCACCATGAGTCTGTTTGCCCCCAGACCACCACCATCACTGGGACTGCTAGTTAGCCACTGCCACCATGAGTCTGTCTGCCCCTGGACCACCACCACCACCGGGACTAATAGTTAGCCACTGCCACCATGAGCCTGTCTGCCCCCGGACCACCACCACCACTGGGACTGATGTTAGCCACTGCCACCATGAGTCTGTCTTCCCCCGGACCACCACCAGGACTGATGTTAGCTACTGCCACCATGAATCTGTCTGCCCACCAGACCACCACCACCACTGGGACTGATGTTAGCCACTGTCACCATGAGTCTGTCTGCCCCCGGACCACCACCACCGGGACTGATGTTAGCCACTGCCACCATGAGTCTGTCTGCCCCCGAACCACCACCGGGACTGATGTTAGCCACTGCCACCATGAGTCTGTCTGCCCCCGGACCACCACCACCACCGGACTGATGTTAGCCACTGCCACCATGAGTCTGTCTGCCCCTGGACCACCACCACCACTGGGACTGATAGTTAGCCACTGCCACCATGAGTCTGTTTGCCCCCAGACCACCACCACCACCACCGGGACTGATAGTTAGCCACTGCCACCATGAGTCTGTCTGCCCCCGGACCACCACCACCACCGGGACTGATGTTAGCCACTGCCACCATGAGCCTGTCTGCCCCTGGACCACCACCACCACCACCACTGGGACTGATGTTAGCCACTGCCACCATGAGTCTGTCTGCCCCTGGACCACCACCAGGACTGATGTTAGCCACTGCCACCATGAGTCTGTCTGCCTCTGGACCACCACCGCGACTAATGTTAGCCACTGCCACCATGAGTCTGTCTGCCCCTGGACCACCACCAGGACTGATGTTAGCCACTGCCACCATGAGTCTGTCTGCCCCCTGGACCACCACCACCACTGGGACTGATGTTAGCCACTGCCACCATGAGGCTGTCTGCCCCCCCGGACCACCACCACCACCGGACTGATGTTAGCCACTGCCACCATGAGTCTGTCTGCCCCCCAGACCACCACGACCGGGACTGATGTTAGCCACTGCCACCATGAGTCTGTCTGCCCCCGGACCACCACCACCACCGGGACTGATGTTAGCCACTGCCACCATGAGTCTGTCTGCCCCACGGACCACCACCACCACCGGGACTGATGTTAGTCACTGCCACCATGAGTCTGTCTGCCCCTGGACCACCACCACCACTGCAACTGATGTTAGCCACTGCCACCATGAGTCTGTCTGCCCCCGGACCACGACCACCACCGGTACTGATGTTAGCCACTGCCACCATGAGTCTGTCTGCCCCTCTGGACCACCACCACCACCACCACCACCGGGACTGATGTTAGCCTCTGCCATCATGAGTCTATCTGCCCCCCAGACCACCACCACCAGTGGGATTGATGTTAGCCACTGCCATCATGAGTCTGTCTGCCCCCCAGACCACCACCACCACTGGGACTGATGATAGCCACTGCCACCATGAGTCTGTCTGCCCCTGAACCACCACCACCACCACCGGGACTGATGTTAGCCACTGCCACCATGAGTCTGTCTGCCCCGGACCACCACCACCACCACCGGGACTGATGTTAGCCACTGCCACCATGAGTCTGTCTGCCCCCCGGACCACCATCACCACCGAGACTGATGTTAGCTACTGCCACCACTGAGCCTGAGTCTGTCTGGACCACCACAACTATCAGCCACAGACACAAAGCTTCTTAATATTTAAACCATAAAGTGAGTATGTGTACTCATGTTTGTTATGCTACTTTACTTCCTTTAGTTGTATGCTTTGTTTTTGTAGCTTTTCAGAGCTGCAATGGTAAAACACATATGGTACACTTTTTTTGTTTCTTTTACAGGGTAATAAAAAAAGGCTCCATCGCTAAAAATCATTGGGAATGGTACTGTAGCTGTACTATACAGAGAGGAAGCGATGTAATATCCATGTGATATCCATTCTGTTAAGTATGAAGATTTTTTTTAATCCGTTTCATTGTTTTGGAAAGACTGCAGCAAATATTGCACACAGGTTGTGTTAGTTGACAAGATGTGGGTTTGAAATGTAACTTGACTTTAGATTGAGATTTGAGAACCAGGGAGGGACACGTAACAATTAAGTTGTAAGAAGTCATTCATTTCTTTTTTTAGGACACTTCCAGATGCTTTGTTGTTCTGTCAAAGTGGCCTTATCCAAAAAAGTTCTTCAACATCAGGCACCCCTTCCCCTGAGCCTGGGAACACATGCAACACGCAAAAGTCATTTCATTACATGACCATAACAATCCTAACAACTGGACTCCAGAAGGACGCTGATGAAATCTGTGAAGAAGTAACAAAATAAAAAACCATCAGAGACAAACCTAGAAATATGATTCCCCCCACCCCCCACAAAAAAAATACTTACCTTCATGTGCTTGAGAGTTATCCATTTCCAATTTCAGTGCGAACATTTTTCATTGAGTACTGGATTGTGCACACCAACAGTTTCTGTGTGACCTGTGATGCAGAACAATACCATGAGTACATGTACACGCCAACCCCCTCCTCACCTACAAAACACACAACCATATATCTATATATCTACATATATATATATATATATATATATATATATATATATATAACACACACATATCTACTCACCAAGGCTACTTATTAGTATACAGCCAAAGGGCACCCTTCAATCCAGCTGAGATGATCACATTGCATTTGCTCGAATCGTCTCGCAGAACACATTGGACCAGCAACACAACACTCACAGTCATCATTTTATACTGGGGTATGTGCTGAAACACTCTCATTTCACTGTGTTACCACTTGTCAATTTGCTGCACTCAGGGAGGATGCATTTTAGGCCGACAGAAAAAATCTGGGACTCTGTGCCACTTTTGTGCGCATGACCGAGTGCGCAATTAATTCTGGGGGACTTTGTATGTGCTGAAACACTCTCATTTCATTGTGTTACCACTTGTCAATTTTCTGCAGACAAGACAGATATATTTTGGGCATGCAGAAAAAATATGGGGACTCTGTGTGACCATTGTGCGCATGACTGAGTGTGCCAATAATTCTGGGGGACTTTGTATGTGCTGTAATGCTCACGTTTCAATTTGTTGCCACTTGTCAATTTTCTGGACGCAAGACAGATGCCTTTTTCGGATGCAGAAAAATGAGGCACCAAAACAGCACACACACAGACACTTAACAGAAGGAAGGGGGCCCAGAATACAAAGTGTCACGCATACAGAAGACAACAAAAAAAGGGCATAATTACATACAAGGGTCAGGGATGGTGGAGGAATACATTTTTTGACACAGCAAGGAAGGTGCAGGGGGGGGCACATGGTATGAGGAACAAAACTAATGTGGGATCCCATGGTGATCCAGCAGCAGTTCCAGCATGGATATAATTTGCAGCTGATGTTCCTCTGTGTGATCCAGCCGCTTTTCCACAGCACTCATCCTCTCGCTGTTCTCCTCAACAGCACTCCAGAGAACTGCCAAGTCAGCCTGTGTTACACGCAGTTCTCTGGGGTCCACACAATCTACAGGCTAACCTGCTGGTGGTGGTGGTGCTGGTGGAGCAACAGGTGCTGCTGTGTCCCTCCTCTTCTTAGGGATGCCGCTGTGCACAGCTGCACCCTCTGCCATGGAACAGTCAGCAGGTGCAGACATGGTCCGTTTTGTGGCAGCCTGCCACTCCAGCTGGTGGTGATTAAGCATATGGGTGCACTGGCCTCCAGTCCGCAGGTGACTCCCCTGGGGGCCACGGCGCACCTCCACCTCACATAGGCGACACTTGACCACACTGCTGTCCCCCCGACACAGTAAAAAAACTGCCAAACAATAGAGGTATGGTGAGGACCAGGTACAGGCAGGGGAGGGCAAGATTGACTGGCAGCCGGCTGGTCACACTGCTGAACACGGATGGGATCCACACCTGGGCCTGGGGGAACAGGCACATCCTGCTCCAGAGGACCTTGTGCTGGACTTGGTGGTGGTGGTTGAACTGCCTCAGAGTCAGGAGGCGGTGCTGGTCCTGCTTCTGGGGGTTGGACACTCACAAGTTTAGAGCGGTCCAACAGGAATGGGCATCCATGCCCCCCACGCATGCGCGCGGTACAACGCGTACTACCACGCTCTCCCAGGGCTGCCTCTGCCCCAGACATTCCCTCACCCTGCTCCATCTCTCCTACTGCGCTCCCTCAGTCTGAGCAATCACTACTCACCCTGTCACACAAGCACAACACACACAGTCACACAGACACAGGCAAACAGCTAACTAAGTTATAGAGGTAAGAAAAATAAAATTTACAGAAAGAACAAATTAAGTAAAAAAGAGTACAGAAAAGACAAAAAAATGTAGCTTTTAAAAAAGCTGTTGCGTTACAATCAAAGTTTAACTCTCCTCTTCACTCTGATCTCAAAGTATCAGCACTTCAACACACTCCTCTCTTTCTACACTCTTCTCTCTCAGTCTGCACAGGAGAAAGTGAAACTGTCTGCTTGTATGACTCACTTCCTTCCTGCCTGGCTAAAGAGCATATGAGTTACAGTAATGTAAGCCATGTGATGTGTGTGTAGGGGGGCTGCCAAATCTGAAACACCAAGTGGATCACTTAGAATCATAATGAGGAACGTGAAGTCCATTAAAAACAATGACTTTGCCTTACTTTGCGTTGCCATTCCGCCTTATCGTGAAGTGGTAATGACAAGGCGGAGTGAGCACTTTGCATTGCCCACTCTGCGTAGCGGAGTGGCAACGTGAAGTGCCCACTTCATGTTTACTTCATCGGCGGAATTTAAATTCGCTGCATCTCTAGCCATAGGTGATAGCTGGCAAGGGTATGACCTAGGCTATTGCAACCTGGGCAGAGGGAGTGAAAGCATGCCTAGTTCTGTAGGCCAGTTCAGTCTTAGAGCGGACAGCTTTACAGGTAACAGTGAAGTGGAGGTTGAAGTCAAGGGAGGGATCAAGGGTGATACCAAGATATTTAAAAGACTGTGCATTATCCAAAGCTAAGCCACAAGAACTGTAAGCAGCTAACTGGTTTTGACATTTCTTCTGTCTGGGAGCAGACTCAAAAGCATGGACTGAGTTTTACTAATGTTGAGGACAAGTCTGTGCCTAGTGAGCCAATCATTGATACAGCAAAAGTTAGTCGAGAGGGTAGTCTTGAGCTCAGTAACATCTTTGGCACTGTAGTACAGGACAAGATCATCAGCATAAAGAAGGGAAGAGGAGTGAGAGGTTTTAGTGGAGATGTCATTAATGAAGATCAAGAAAAGATGAGGGCCAAGGATGGAGCCTCGAGATACCCCAATGTTGATGGTAGAGAGCTGAGAGGAAGCGAAGCAGTATTTGACAAACTGATGTCTATTTGAGAGGTGGTTCCTATGCCAAGTAAACACCTCAGGGGAAAAGCCAAGGGAAGTCATCTTAGTCATTAGAAAGCTGTGATTAACAAGGTTGAAGGCTTTTGTAAGGTCAATGAAGACAGCCCCAGTAAAGAGGCCAGAGTCTGTGGCTGTTGTAATTACTGTGGCCCTTACAAAAGCCATGTTGGGACACAGAGAGCAGATTATGATCATGAAGGAAAAAGGGTTATTTGGAGGGAAACACATTTTTCAAGTAATTTATTTAGGACAGGAAGTATGGCAATCAGTCTGTAGTTAGTGATTAAATTGGGGTCTCCTTTTTTGAGGACAGGGACAATCCTGGCTGTCTTCCAGATATAGGGTATTATTCCTGAGCAGAGTGTTAAACTGAAAATTCTTGCCACCAGTGCAGCAATAAAGGGGGAAGCTAATTTAAGTAATCGTATCTCGAGGCCATCCACACCAGCATTGCAACTATCTGAGACGATCTTAAGAAGATCATTGACTTCCTTACAGGTAACAACCTGAAAGTGAAAGCGGTGGGCAGTAGGAGGAGGGGTATGAGGAGGTCCAGGAGTGGTAGCACTAGCAGCTGGAAATGAGTTTGTGTAGGAGGATAAATCAGCAAAGTGTATATTAAAGGAATTGACAATTGTGACAGGATTATTGCAGTGTTAGCCATTTAGTACCATATCATTGGAGGATTGAGAAGGTTTAGTCCCCATAAAATTCTTAACATGCACCCCAAATTTTTGGGGATCACCAGCAGCACTAAGTAGGATAGTTTTGCAGTAGGTGCTGTTGGCTAGGCAAATGGCACGCTTACATACATTTTTCTTCGCTTGATACTCCTGAAGGTCTGCTAGTCAGCCGGAGGGTGTAGATTTGGACCAACATCTCTTTTGGACTTTTAGTTGGGCTAAGAGATCCTAACTGATTCATCTAGTGGGGGGGTCCCTTGAATTCAACGGGATATGATGGGAGTAAACTGATCCTGTAAGACCACAGACTGTGCTGGGAAATAGTGAAGGGCATCAGTGGCATTGACAGAATTGAATAGAAAACACCAGTCAACCATAGATAAATCATGTAGAAATAATGTGGTGTCTAGAGAAGTCATGGAAGGTTCCACCATGTTAGGGCATCACGTTCAGAGCGCCAGTCAATTAGAGTGCCAGCTTTTGGCAAAATTGACTTTTATGTTTGCAGGGGGGCACTCCCCACACACTCCCTCTTACTAAAATTATCAAATTTAGGGAGGGTGGTCCTTGAAGAGGGGGCACAGGGAAGTCAACACAATTCCCATCTGGCGCTCTAACTGACTGGTGCTCTGAACACGATGCCCTAATGACTGTAGACAGTCACAGAAGGTAATGGCTTTAGGTGGGGGGAGCTAGGGGGCATGAGTATGCCAGATACAAAATATTGGTGAATGGTCAGATATGGCATCTGAGAGGGTACCTGCTACAGCAACCTTGTCAGTCCTGTTTGTTAGGATCCAATCAATTACTGTCCAAGAGCCCAAATTCACAGATATTTTATTTGGAGAGGTGATATGTTGGTGGAGGTCATACTCCTGAATGATGGAGTTATAGATTTTATAGGATTTGCTGGAGCAGTCCAGGTTTATGTCCCCAAGAATGATGATGCCATTAAGGCCTGCAGCCGAGGTAGCATGGGAGAGGAGTTCTGTTAGTCCAGTAGTTCCTCCTGAAGGAGGGTTGTATGCACACATAATATGTAGTTTCTTAGAACCACCAAGAAGGAGGAGAGAGTGTTGTAACTCACAATGAGCGAGAGGGGGGACCAGACTAGTGGAAAGGTTAAGGTGGGATTTACAATAGGTTGCAATCCCCCTCCTCTTTTAGGGGGATGTCGGTCCTGACAAACAAGCATGTAGTTGGGTAGAGAGTGGGTCAAGTCTAGTATAGAAGGCTTAAGCCAGGTTTCTGTGACGCATAAAATATCTGACTTGAATAAAGCAACCCATGCCTCAAGTTCAGTGAGGTTACTTAGGAGGCTCAGAATATTAAGGTGAGCAGTACGCAGCCCTTTACCCACAACCCAGTTTGGATCAGAGAAGTGAGTGGGAAGGTCCACAGAACTGGGGTTTGATACAGTATCACCAGCACATAGTAGGGTAAGGAGGCCAAGGTACCATAACATACAAGAGACAGCTAGGAGGAGTAAATGGGGGGAGGGGCGATGGCACCATTTTTATACAAACTTAGTAATCGGGGAGTTTGCCAGGGATAAGTTGAAAAGCAAGGTTGGAGGAGTAAGTTTGGGATGCAATAACACTGGACTAATAAAATGCACTAGTAGTATAGGGGTGATCATCTGGATGATTTAGAAGTGGTGAGGAGAAAGGATATGAGGGAGAAGGAAAGAGGGGAAAAAAGCAAATGGTCGGATGCAAGAAATAGGCAGGAGAGGAGAATAAAGATGAGTGAGGGCATGACTTAGTCAGAACATGTCACACAGTTATGTAGTAGATAGAGATAAAAGGGGTAGGTATGAACAACAGAGGGGAAAGTTTAGTTGAGAAGAGAGTCAGGCAGAGAAACAGTAGCCAGATGAGTCGTGTTGGTGGCTGGGGTGAATTACAATTCAACAGGTACAGGGAGGAGGCAGTAGTAGGAATTGAATTGCTGTCAGGACTAGTTGGTGAGAACAGCCCAAACCAGGAGGGGAGTTAGACTGGTCTCCAAAAGGTAGAGGCCTGAAGGGGTGCAAAAGTGGGCTTATTTCTTCCACCCACATAGACACATGTAGTGGAAGGAGAGCAAATGGAGGCTGAAACAAGAGCATTGTGTTTGGAAGCTCCTTACAGCCACAGAAATTCATAACAACTTCTAACACATCACTCAAGCATGAGACTCAGCTGATTGCCGAATGGCTTTATGTAAACGAAAGGACCAAAGCACTGTGTCACTGGATCGCTTCAGTCCTTTCAACTACACAAAGTTTCCACCCATCAGACTATACCTCTTTCATACTTAGCTTGCATTCACATTGGTCTGTGAATGACAAGCCTAGTGCAGCTTGACCTGCATCGGACATGACAGTGACACATCCCTAAAATGATGTTAATTGTAACAAAATGTTTGTTGCACAAAAAAAACCCACCCCCCTACACCCCTATTGCTATCCCTATTGAACGTTTGCCTTTCCCTGGTGTCTACTGGCACCCCCCCCGACTGCCTCCTGTCTGTAATAGAGAAAGTGGTCCCTCAATGTTTTATAACCAGTTAAAAAGAAAAGTCCCACGGTGATCTGACCCCCCCCCCACGCCGACATCCCACTCAGTACCCCACACCCACCCTCACTCACCTGCATAGGTCACAGGGTTAAGATCCACTCTTCGATTGAAGACGTGTCTTGCTGTTGGAAATGCCGACTCTAATATGAGAAACTAAGGTAAGTGCAGTTCAGTGTATGTCAATGGGGTTTTGAACTTTGATGCATAACTTTTCCATTTTTGCATATTTTAACCCCAACTTTTCAACATGGCCTTTTTGGGACCCCACCTAATTTAGTTATTTGTACATCGGTTTACAACCTTTGAGCCAGAGGCTCATTTCCAAAGGTACCTCGTCACATTGAGGGCAGACAGAAACAAATTTAGGTTACAGCATAAAAGTCACAGACTTACAGTTACACAGAATGGTTTCATACATTTATACAGTGTAGTAGCAACTACAATGATACAGCTGTGCACATGCAAGGAAATAATAGAGGCAAGATGCAACGGGGAGAAGTGGGGGTAGGTGAGGTGGAGTGCCACCCAGTGGGCATTGTCAAGTGTGGAGAGACTGAGGCCACATTTAGAGACAGGAGCAGCTGCGAGTGTTAAACAGGTGGCTCCGAAGGGTGGTTTTGAAGTTGGAGATTTTGGGGGCATTGGAGATGGGAGCAGGGAGAGAGTTAAACCAGGATGGAGCTCTGTAACATAAGGACCTCTGACCATGGGTGGTCCTGGATCTGGGGACCAGTAGAGTGGTCTTGTTGGAAGTTCGGGTAACGATAGTGGGTTGGGTGTGGCGGATGGAGGCTGTCACCCCGGGAGGTGAGAGCCCGAGTAGAGTTTTTTTGTGAGGAGGCAGGTTTGATAGCTTAGCCGTTCATCTAACTTAAGTAGTTTTGCTTCGTCATAGAGTAGACAAGTATGTGTCTACTCTATGAACAATGTCAGTGGAATAATACAAATCCAGCTGGAAAGGCAAATTCACGGTCGCTTGGCGAAATCACCTTTCAGGCGGGATTTGAAAATTTTCACTAGCCTTGTTGATGAAGTGGGTTCATAAGAAGGCTATGTTGGAAATTTTGGGATAGAAATACTTACATATTTCAAAGTTATGTGCATTTGGTGAAATTTTGTTGTGCTCGCTCGTAACTTTGGCCATTTTAAATATTTTAACCCCAAATTTGTAACATAACCACCTTTTTAAACCACCTCATGAAAGTGACAGCTGTCATTTCTCAAATCCTGCCAAAAATATGTTCAAACAACATGAAGTCTTGCTATATTATAGACATTAGCAGTTTGATCCAGCTCTAGAACTGCCCCGGAGTGAAATGGTTAAAACCATTCCAAAATAGAATTTTGGCACGAGAGCAGCTCTATCTGTGTCATTTCAACTTGAACTGTCAGATTCTTTACTCCTACTAGTGAACAGTCGCCCGGAGATTTCTCCTTCTGCTCGGCTCATTTCTCTGTTTAAAGTGTTTTCTCGGTTGGATTTAACCGAGAATAGTTTTATTTTAACCGCAAAACTGCTCGGGTTCAAGCTTCATCTGTGGTAACTGTAAGTAAATGAAGGTTTTGTCTGTGTGGAACTTGTAAGTTATCAGTTCGGTTTGAACCGATCAGTGGGTTTAAACTCATTTAAAACTAAAAGTTACTATTTTAGAGTGCGGTTCTCGTTCTTATCGGTTCTAAAAAACGGATTTATTACGTTTTTTTCCAATACCTGTGACACAGTTAGGAACCGATAAGGGTGTCTTGCCTGGCACTGCCGTTAAAAGGGCAAGTTTTTGGTTAGGTTGGCATTATGCCTGAGAAACCCAAAAGAATAACCGGCCCACTGGTTTCAACACTGTGATGTTTGTGGGAAGTCTTTGCCAAGGCTGACCCACACACCACATGTGTTTATTGTCTGAGGTTTGACCACCTCAGTCAGACTGCCAGGTATGTAAAATTTCCCTGCAGCCACCCTGGAAAAAAGATTGGGCAGGCTCAGGGAACGAGAGGCCAAAATGTCCGCTGACCCGGATGGCCAGCCCGGTTCGGTGCTAACCGAACCAGAGGGAGTGCCCTCTGACCAGGGCCAGACTTCCTCGGCCAAAAGAAAAGCTGGTTCTGAGGAACCAATTCCAGTAAAGAAAACAAGAAAATCAGCAGGTCTGGAGTCCAAAATTCCTTCTCCAACTGCTGCAGAGATAGCAAAAGCCATACAGATTGTCCAGTCACTGTCTCAGGGTCCGTCCGAACCACCCCTATCTGGTAAAAGGTCGGTTCGTCCGGTCCCAGTGGTTCAGGATTATGATATTGAGGAATTTTATGAACCAGAGGAGGGGAGGAGGATTATGAACAGTGTGAATGTGGCTGGGAAGGTCTGGGGTGTCATTGAACCGACATCTCCCAGACAGACCTTTAGAATCTCCCCCTATGCTGTCTGAGTCCCCATCTCATTTTATGTTTTATAAAAAAGTTGCTGAAACCCTCCAGCTTCCTTTAGAAGAGGCTGTGGATGAGCAAGAGGAGCCTGATTTTGTAGAAATGATGGATATTCCAGAGTCTAGGAGATTGTCTATTCCTTTACATAAGTCTTTTAGGAAACAAACAATTAAAATTTTAAATGCTCCTAATTCTGTGCCTCCTGTAGATAAAAAGATGGACAGAAGGTATACATTGTCAGGCCCTGATACAGAATTTCTTTCTCAGCAATGCAGTCATGTTGGGGTAGTTCAGGCTGCTGCCTGTGATAAAGCTAATATTCCCTTGGCTTCACATCCTCCTGACAAGGATTCCAGGAAGATTGATGCCATGGCAAAAACAGTATATGGCAGCCTCTCTGGGACTCCGGCAAGCAAATTATATGGCTTATGTAGCTAGGTATCAGAAATCTAGATGGGATACTGTTATGCAATTGCCAAGCAGGCCCATGGCCAGCTGGCTAGTGAACTAGAACAGGTGGCTGCTGATGGCATTGAAGCCTCTAAGGTTCAGTTTCATGCTGCTGTGGATGTTAATGATGTTTACTCTAGGGTCATGGCCACATCTGTAGCTTTCGTGGGTTGGCCTGGCTCAGGTGTATTAGTTTGTCACAGGATACCCAGACTAAGGCTATGGATTTTCCTGTGGTGGAAATTCTCTGTTTGGAGAGCAGACAGAGAATTACATGAAGAAGATGGATGAATATAGGACTACTTACAAGAGTGCCCAGGCTAAGGAGTGGCAAGCCACTCCTCAAAGGCACGCCCCAAGGGGTAGGGGTAGACCTTTTCACAGGCCTTTCTACCAGACTCAGGCCTCCTCTGCCTATGCTCAGAGGGGCTTCTTCAGAGGCAGGGGCAGATGAGGGGTGGGCAGACCTGCTCCCACCCCCCAGCCTAAAGCTCCTGTGAAACAGGCACCCTGATGGGGTGCCCAGGGCCGATTCTCCTGTACCAGTGGGGGCAGGCTGGCTTACTTCAGTCAGAATTGGGCTTCTTTAACCTCAGACAAGTGGGTTCTGGAAGTAGTAAGTCAGGGTTTGGTTCTCAGCTTCAAAAAGTTTCCCAAGTTGAGAAGCAGACTTTTTCTACCTGCAAGTGCTTCAGAGACCCTTGCTCTGGAAACAGAGGTCTCATCCCTGTTAGCTCTCAGAGCAGTAGAAAGGGTTCCTCCTCGCATCAGGGCAGGGATCTGTATTCAGATACTTCCTTACCCCAAAAGACAGGAGAATGGCGGCCATTTTAGATCTCAGATATCTGAACAAGCATCTTTTGAAACCAAAGTTCAAAATGGTAACTCTGGCAATGATTTTACCTTTCCTAAGGCCAGGGACTGGCTAGCCTCCTGGACCTCAAGGATGCCTATTTCCATGTCCTAATCAGAAGATCCCATCAAAGTACCTCAGATTCAAACTGCCCTCAGGTCATTACCAGTTCAGAGCAATGCCCTTCGGCCTTACCTCTGCTCCAAGGATATTCACAAAGTGTCTAGCAGTGGCAGTGGCCCACTTAAGGAGGCAGAGGATTGCTGTTTTTCCCTATTTCCATGTCCTAATCAGATGACTGGCTCATTGTAGGCCAGTCCCCAGAACAGGTAAAATCTCACCTGCAGGTCACCCAGCAGCTTCTCACCTCCCTGGTTTTCTGCTAAACCTACTAAAGTCGGTTCTGGAAACCAGTCCAGGTACTCACCTTTATAGGGGCAGAATTGGACACAAAGCTAGCCAGAGCCTTTCTTCTCCCAGAAAGGGTAAGGAATTTAGTGGCTCTGGCCTCTTCCTTCACTCTGCAGGTCTCTCGACCAGCAAGACACTTCTGCAGCTCCTGGGGCACATGGCTGCATCCACAGCTGTTGTGCAGGGAGCCAGATTTCAGATGAGAGACATTCAGTTTCACTTGAGAACCTTTTGGTCTCAGAGAAGAGACCCCCTTTCCAAGTTGGTCCCAGTGACTCGAACCTTGATCCTAGCTCTCCAGTGGTGGCAGGATCAGAGCAATTTAAGAGCGGGGTCCTTCTTTTTTTTTTTTTTTCTATTTATATTTTCTGCTCCAGCCGCCGGTAGCCCGGTACCATCTGCCATTCACGCCTCCACCCCCCCCACATCAGCCTCGCACTCCTTCCAATGCCCCCGGGCTTGCCCCCACGGTGGGGCTGCGCACTGGGGACACATGCGCAGGTGCCTAACTAGGTCAGAGGGCTGGCCTGAGGGGCTAATTGAAGCTGTGACCGCTTCATCAAGGGCCCCGCGGTATACCCCATTTTCCTTTTTCTCGGGAGGCGGGACGCAATGACGGAGCGCCTGCCCCGCCCGATGCACACACTGTTGAGGTTATAGTCGCGCCACACCTGGTCTCCACCAGGAGTCGCGCAGAGACCCCAGCACTTCCCCATCCCTCCCCCGAGAAGGAGAACAGTCCATAGGACGCCTATACTTCTTTTCCTGTCAGCCCTCCAGCGACCCGAGTCCATTCTCCGAACCCGGTCGCTGTGTCGCAGCGGAATCCTACCGCGCCCGGGGCTGGCATCATTTCCCCTTCTCACGACTTGACTCTCTCTACAGATGCTTCCCTTCTGGGTTGGGGAGCCCACATGGGCGACCTTTCCACTCAGGGAGTTTGGTCCCCCCAGGAATCTCTGCTCCACATCAATTTGCAGGAACTCAGAGCTGTCTTTTTAGCTCTTCAAGCTTTTTCTGCATCTGTCCACGACAAGGTGATACAAGTCAGAACAGACAACACCACAACAATGTGGTACATCGACAAACAAGGGGGGCACTCGGTCTTCAGCCTTGCGCACCGAGGCAATGAAGTTGTGGTCTCTGGCCTATTCCCTGAACACTTCCCTCATAGCAGTTCATCTTCCAGGGAAGGACAGTGTCCTAGCGGATGCCCTCAGCAGGATTTCCCAGGGCCATCACGAATGGTCCCTGGATCCTCAAGTGCTGGGGATAGTTTTTGCCAGGTGGGGCATCCCCAGCTAGATCTTTTGCAGTCCCAGACAATCACAAACTTCCTCTGTTCTGTTGCAGGCCTCCAGTGCTGGGCCCAGTTCCTCTGGATGCCTTCTTTCTGCATTGGGAGGGAAGTCCTCTGCTTCCCCTTCCTCTCCTATTCAAAGTACTAGTCAAAATCAGATCTCAGCCTTGCAGGGTGATTCTGATTGCCCCGGATTGGGCCAGGCAGCCTGGTACCCACTCCTTCTGTCTCTGACAGTCCATCTTCCCTGTGCCTCCCCAGGAATCACAATCTGTTGACTTGTGCCCAGGGAAGGGTTTGTATCCGACCTCAATCCCTCAACCTCAAGGCCTGGCTCTTGAGGAGTTAGAGTTTGCTGATTTACACCTCTCTCAGGGTGTTCTTGAGATCCTAAAGGCTTCCAGAAAGCCTTCCACTAGGCTACTTATAGTTCTAAATGGAAAGTTTTCCATTTGTGTGCTGGGAAAATATTTCCCCAGAATCTGCTGAATTGCCCATTTTGTTAGATTACATGGTACATCTTAATTCCTTGGGTCTCAGACCAGCTACCCTGAGAGTTCATCTGGCAGCTGTGTCTGCTTTTGTGTCAGCAGGAAAGTCATCCCTCTTCCTCTCATCCTGTGTTTTCCAAGTTTTTAAGGATTACTCCATACTAATCCTCCTTTCGGGAACCGGCCCTGCTTGGGACCTTAATGTTTGCATTGCCCAGTTAATGCAACCTTTTGAACCTCTGTCTTCTGCAGAGCTTAAGTACCTAACTTGGAAAACTGTTTTCAGTGGCTATCACTTCTGCCAGACGATAAGTGAATTGCAAGCCTTGTCAGTGGAGACTGACTTTATTTCTTTCCACAGGGATAAGGTAGTCCTTAGGACTAATAGGGTTTTTGCTAAGGTGGTTTCAGATTTCCATCTTAATCAATCTATCTCCTTCCAGTATTTTTCACTGATCACCTCTTCGGGTGAGAGGAGGTTGCACAGCCTGGATGTTAAGAGAGCTCTTAGTTATTATATAGAGCTTACTCAAAGGTCACAGGTTCGAATCCCTCCAACTTTTCCTTACCTATGGTGAAGTTGGGAAAGGCAAACCTGCCACTAAGAGATCAATAGCCAGCTGGATTGTCTCTTGTATCCAATTTTGTTATCAGAAAGTGGGCAGAGCCCCCCGGTTTGAGGGCTCATTCTACCAGGGGTACAGCTGCGTCTCTAGCTGCTGCCAGAGATATCCCTTTATTAGAGATTTGCCAGGCTGCTACTTGGAAAACGGTACACACTTTTACCAAGCATTACTCCCTGGATGTCCAGGCCAGGAGAGATGCTCGGTTTGGCACAGCTGTTCTTCAGAACCTATTCCCTAAGTAGGTTCTGCCCCTCCTCCATGGAGGTACTGCTGTGTATTCTGCTAATGTCTATAATATAGAAAGACTTCATGTTGTTTGAAGAAAAAATTACTCACCTTAGTAATGTTGTTTCTTCTAATGGAGTCTTGTTATATTATAGACCCTCCCAGCCAACCTGACCCTCTCAGGAACCTCTACTGGTGGGTGCGGCAACTTAGTGTGGGCACTACTTATGTCCTGTTAGCATTTTGTCCCCTTTGGGACTTTGGGGGTGTGTATGTGTACACGTGTGTGTGTTTTATTATACTTATGTTCCATTTTCATATTATTAGAATGGTGTTAGTATTTCTTGTCCCCTGACTTGAGTCTTGGGTGTTGGGACCATCAATGGTTGTTATTATTTAGGTAGCCATTTGGCTAGTGTAGGTTACAGCTTCCACACAGACCTTAGTGAGTTTGGCTCATAAAGATCTGACAGTTCAAGTTTGAAATGACACAGATAGAGCTGCTCTTGTGCCAAAATTCTATTTTGGAATGGTTTTAACCATTTCACTCCGGGGCAGTTCTAGAGCTGGATCAAACTGCTAATGTCTATAATATAGCAAGACTCCATTAGAAGAAACAACATTACTAAGGTGAGTAATTTTTTCTTTTCACACATACAAACATTCTAACATACAAAGAAGCCAGCAGAAGAATGCCATTTGGTCTATCTAGTCTACTTGTATTGCAGGGTCCACAGATTGAGATACTGTCCCTGTCCCCCTCCCCACTCCTCCCATCCTCCCTACTCATGATCCTTACCTTCCCCCATGCCTATCCCAGCCTCTCTTGAAGCTGCCCACTGTCTTCAAAGAGACCACCTCTTCTGGCAGTGCATTCCAAGTGTCCACCTCCCTCTCTGTGAAGCAATGCTTCCTCCCTCCTAACCCTCCCCAGCTTAAAACTGTGCCCCCCTCGTGTTACGGTTGGTACTTAGCTTAAAGAGACCCACCTTATCCACCTTATTTTCCCCTCTCAAGTACTTGAAGGTCCCAATCATGTCTCCTCTCTCTCTCTCTCTCTCTCTCTCCTTTCCCCCAGGGAATACATGTTCAGTGCCCTCAATCTCTCCTTGTATGCCTTACCCTGCTGACCCACTGTCACCTTTGTAGCCCTTCTCTGGATCTTCTCCAGCAGACTAATGTCCTTTTTGAGGTGTGGGCACCAGTACTGAACTCCATACTCTAGATGTGGCCTCACCAGTGACCTATACAAGGGTAGTATAACCTCTTCTGTCCTACTACTGATCCCCCCTAGCTATTCATCCCAGCATCATGTTTGCCCTTGCTGCTGCTTTCTTGCACTGCATGGAGTGCTTCATGTCACAACCCCACTCAGCAGGTCAGGCCCTCTGCTCCCACAGTGCCAACTTCCAAGTGCAGTATTGTGAACAGGGTAACAGAACAGGGTAACCCTCCTGTCTGTTTTGAGGGTTTGAATCACCTTTGGTCTCAAGTTCTGGAGGGATTCAAGCTGTAAATCTTCTGCTACCCAATTGTACAGGCTCAGATAATTCTGCTCTTCGAGGAAATGCCAGATATCTTTCACCAAGGGCAACTAACCAGCTATACAAAATGAACCATTAAAAACTCTATGAAAGAGCTTAGATAAATTCTTACCTTTTCCCAGTTTGGTATACCATTAAGCTTATGAACAGTGTTGTCAAAATCTTAACCATCCATGCATCACAGGCAAAAAGGAAGGACTTGGAAAACACAGATAGTCACTTTATTTATTTGTTTTTTGTTAACCGGGTAAGGTGCATTAGCCATAGCAATGACTATTTTCAGGCATGACCCGAGAGGTTACAGAAACAAAACATTAGAGGCTGTGACAGTACAATGAATAAGGTACAACAAATTTACAATTTCTGAGGAGCAAGGACACAATACAGGCATGAGAATACACTAATTATAGTACAATTACAGAGTAGGTATTATAGGAAGGTACGAATAAAAGGTAAATTCAAAACAACAGTTCAGTACTAATTGGAGTGGGTATAACTCTGAGGTGATTGTACACTTTCTAATAGTCTGTTCCGGGTAGATATGGTAGTGCTGGGAGAAAAATAGGAGTAGGGCTACCAGACTAGGGAGGATATTGTGGAGTAGGGGGATAGAGGAGGAAATTAGGAGGAGTGAGCCAAGAATGAAATAGAAAGTGGTACAGTCTTGGAGAAAAGTATAGAGTATGTTTATGAGGGCAAGTTTTGGAGATAGGTAATAGAGGGGGGAGTCATGAAGTGGTAGGAACTAGAGAGGTTCAAAACAGGAGCATATACAGGAATCTGCAAGATGGTCATGTAACAGTTTTTTGAAGGAGGCATGGGATGGCGCTGAGCGTATGGTTAGCGGGAGGGAGTTCCAGTATTGAAGGGCATGGCAGGAAAAAGCACTAGCACCTTTAGTGGAGTTATGTCAAGGAATGTGAACAGGGGCATTGTCTGCTGAGCGTAGACCATAGATGGGTGTCTGGTTTCGGAATAGGTCTGCCAGGGGCCTGGGTATTTGTGTTCTGATGATATTATCAATGACGGAGCCATAGGCATATGATCTGGATGCAGGAGGAGAGAGCCAGCTCAGTTCAGTGTAAAGAAGGCAGTGGTGTTTCATCCGATAAGAGGAAGACGCATAGCGACAGATATTGTTGTAGGTAACATCCCACTTCCGAAAAGACGTTTTACCTGCTGTGGTATAACTTGCAGCCCCGTAAGTGAGCGATGGCAGTAGTATGCCACGTGCTATGGCAAGTCTGGCAGAGCAGGTAAGTACATAGCTAGTACGATAGGAAATACCAAGTTTTCTATTTACCAATTTGCAGGTCTGTTGAATGTGAAGATCGAAATTTAGAGACGGATCAAGGATGATACCTAGATATTTGAAAGAGTGAACCACCCCAACAGGTGAGCCATCAGCAGTAGCGACATTGAAGTGGGGTTGAGCATGCTTAAGTTTATTACTGGAGCCAAAGAGCATTGCTTTGGTTTTAGCAACATTTAAGACAAGTTTATTGCTGAATAGCCGCTGTTGAATTTTTTGAAAGTCCTGGGAGAGTCACTGGTTGATGTCAACAATGTTTTTAGCACTGGCATACAGGACAGTATCATCAGCATAAAACAAAGAGGCAGTCTGATGGAGGTTTGAGGTGATATTGTTGATAAATACAGAGAAAAACAGGGGACCAAGGATAGATCCTTGTGGAACGCTAATGTTTACGGTGGCTAAGTCCGATACCGTGGAGTTGTATTTAACTAATTGAGACCTATCCGATAAGTAGCTCTCAAACCATGTAACAACATTTGGTGAGAAACCAAGAGATCTTAGAGTTCCTAGGAGGATGGGGTGGTCAACAAGATCAAATGCTTTAGTCATGTCAGTAAAGATTGCCCCCGTAAGGGAGCCTACATTTATGGCCTCAAGGGTATCTGATGTGAAATTGAGCAAAGCAGCGGTGGTACTATGACCTTTCCAAAAGCCATGCTGTGCAGGGGTAAGAAGACCATTTTTCTGTAGAAATTCAATGGTTTGATTGGCTATGAGTTTGTCAAGAATTTTGCTGAGTACGGGCATGATAGCTATGGGCCTGTAATTAGATGGATTTTTATGATCCCCATTTTTGAAAACCGGGGTGATCCTAGCTATCTTCCAGATGTCTGGAACATGGCTATATCATAGGGAGAGGGTAAAATCTTTGCTAGAGGTGTGGCTATGTAAGGAGCAGCAAGTTTCAGGAGCTTTGGTTCTAGGTTGTCTGACCCAACCACAGCAAACTCAGAGATGTTGTTTAATAGTCTTAATACTTCATGGTTAGAGACCGACTTGAAGTAGAAGTTTGGCCCAGGTATATCAGGTAGGATGGTTGGGTTTAATTGGGCAGAGAAGGAGGAGGTGTAGTTGGAGAGGTCAGAAAATTGAGTGTTAAAAAGGTTTGCAATGGTTCTGGGATTGTTGCAGTGGATGCCATTTAGAAACATGTCATTTGGGGTAGGAGTTTGTTTTGAGCCAAGGAAGCATTTTATATGAGACCAGAATTTTTTGGAGTCCCCATAGGATTTATTTAGAAGATCCTTGCAATAGGCACTTTTGGCCTTTCTGATTTCCCTCTTGCAGGAATTACGTAAGGCTCTATAGGAATGAAAGTCAGTGGTTTGTCCTGAGCTTTTATAGTGGAGCTACCTTTTGTCTCTCTGGTATAGTTTGTGGAGAAGGTCTGATTTTAACCACCAGGTAGGTTTGTTTTTAACCCGCTGGGTAACAAGAGGACAATGTTTTTCTTGAAGCACAAGGAAGTGAGTCAGGAAAAGGTTCAGAGCAGATTGCGCATCACTGGATATAAACAGTGGGGCCCAATTAATAGTGGCAATATCCAGTAGGAAAGACTGCGGGTCAAAGTGTGCATAGTTTCAGAATGTAATGAAGCGAGGCTTCGACGGGGGGAGGTCTAACCTTGCCCCATACACAAAAGATGGGGGAACAATCAGTGATAGCATCAGCTAAGATGCCAGAGGCGACAATGTTCTCTTGGTGGCTGGTCATAACCCAGTCCAGTAGAGTGCTAGATTTGGATTGCAGGGCAGTTCTAGTGGGGTCACTGATCAATTGGTGCAAGTTGAGGCTTTGAAGCCTGGTCAGAAATGAGGTTTGGGAGCTACCTAACCAATTTAAGTTGAGGTCACCAAGGATGAGGACCTCATTTCTTCCTGAGAGCAAAGAGGTCTGATTTAATTAGCTCATCAAGTCCATTTAGACCACTGGAAGGGGGGGTTGTAGACACACACTACAGAGTTTTAAATAATTGATTAGCAGTTTTTTATTTGGGACTATACTAACTGTACATAAATTATTTGTACAGATTTTCTAGAAGTGCTGTGTTTGTTAAACACAGTGAGGCAAAAGCTATGCATTTTCACAAAGATTTAGCACTTTTATGAACAAAACGCTAATCAATTTTTAGATTTAAATAAATCCTTGCACTATATGAAGGTTTTTGGAACCAAGAGTGAGAAGGACATGTAGCGTTTTACAGTAGGTGAGGGGGGATGAGCAGATAGCAGAGAGGTGTAGGTGTTCTTTAAAATAGATTGCAGTGCCACCCACTCTTTTGGGCCCAGACCTGTCAAGTTGCAACAGATTGTATAATGGAAGGGAACAAAGAGAGTCCGGGGTGGACAGTTTGAGCCAGGTTTTGGTAATGCAGATGATATCAGGTTTGTGGAGAGCAGTCCAGGATTCCAACTCAGCAAAGTTGTGAACAAGGCTCCAGATATTATGGTGCACCACAGTAAGACCTTTGGCACAGGCAAGGGGACTAGGTAAGTTATTAACCAGGCCAGGGTTGGAGTGAACATCTCCTGAGAGCAATAGGGCCAATAGTAGGAGATACCAGAGCTTGTGGCGTAGGAAGGTACAAAAAGTACCTGATTTCACAAGGCTGTTTTTCAGGGCATAGGCAACCAAATTGATCCGGGACCTATGTAAAAGTAGTGGGGTGGGGTCACAGGAGATAGTAGTCAACCAAAGAAGGTTTGAGTATAAGTATTCATGGGGCTGATGGTTGGGGATGAACGGGGGAGTACAGGGAGCAGTGGGAAGGGAAAGTTGGAACAAGGCCAAGGATGGCACAAGAAAAAGCAGTAGCATGTAAGATTTCATATTCAGCAGATCAGGGTACAGTATCACTGTATCAGGGAGACAGGACACACTAAAATTTAAAGGAAATTAAGAGCAAATGTTTAGGTTGGGGTAGACCTTTTAGGCAAAGATAATAGGGATAGTCAGTTTTATTCAGGCTTATTTTAGTTGGATGTATGACAGAGCTATAACCTTTGCTAGGGATTGTGAAGTGGGACCAGTGATAAAGGAGGGGTTATGAGGAGTACGGAATAGGAAAATACAGTGGGCAACCCTGTAGGGCAGACAGCAGTAGTTGCACAAGTTGGTAGATGCACAGAGAAGTACGAGGATGAGACAGCAGGCCTAGTTCACAAAAAGGTGTGCAGGGACACAGTAAGCCAATCAAGTGGGAGATTGTGGAGAGAGGGCAGAGCAAGTAGAGTATTTAAAGGAGGCGGGGGAGGGAGGGAGGGAGAAAAAGTATGAGGGCTTAGCAAGGCAGAGTAGGTTTCCAAGCTAATGGAAAGTCAATGGTAAAAAGCACTCCAGTCGACAGCGGTTGTACGAGCAATTGGACCAATCACGGTCAGCCTGCAGAAACACCCCGCCAATCGGTGGAGAGTTCAGTCAGCAGCAGTACCTGGGGCAGGAGTAGAGGTTTTACTTAAAATAATTAAAATATATAAACTGTAACCACAGAACAATATATCACAAAACATACAATCACGTAAAAGAACAAGGTAAAATACAAACATAAGCTCCTACCACAATATATTTAGACTTGTCTATTTAATATATACCTTCTTACAGTGCTTTAGTTAGCTGTGGTTTCAAGAGAGTCCAAAGAGGAATGTGTCTAAGTGGAAATACAGAATACAGTTAAACTGTCTCTAAACCTGCCGCTTCCATGATGTCACCTAGCTCTTCCTTTTAAAATATTACAAATTACACAACCAGGATGTCTTATCACTCAGGAAGTAAATTAAATAAGGTGACATCAGCAGAAACTAATTTCTCAATATGACTCTTTGATCTTGAGTCTTTCCTTTGATCTAGTGTGCCCTCTTGCCCTTCAAAGACATCACAGAACTTTTACAACTCTGCAGTTTTCTCACCTAGCTGCAATATAGTTTTTTTAGCACTAGTTGAAATTATCTGTCCTTACTGAGGACGTCATAAAATGGATATTTTAGTTCCTGGCCTCAAGCAACACAAATCCTAAACAAGGCTATAAAATGCGGCCACTTGGAAGTTAATCACATCACAGAGATCTTCTGTTTAACATATCCTGTCCTTTGAACTAAAACCTGGGGGAGTTATCAGGTGCATAGGATACACATTTTATATTAAAAAAATCGTAGAGCAATCAGAACCAGCTGTCCAAGTGTCACACTTCAAGTCACTAGTGATCATCACTCCCAGGTCCTTCTCCTCATCTGATGCAGATATCGGCACTCCACCCAGGTAGTACTCCATCCTGGGATTCTTGGCTGCAATGTGCATAACTTTGCATTTCTGCCAGATCCCACTGCTGCTGGTATGGAATAATGTTCTGATGGGGGATTGAAACTTTTCAGTACTGGGTTCATGAGGTGGGATAATAACAAGAATAAGCTGACAATTTTTTTTTTCTCTTACACCCTGGGCATCCTTCAGGAGTGCCCACTCGGATCTCCACCCTACTCCCAACCTGAACCCCTCGCATCTCCCTAACTCCCTCCCCTGAGCGACCATTGGCAGACCCGACCCCCAGTACCATCTCCGGGGCTGATTCCGACCTCCCCTCGGCGGCTACTCCCTGAGTGTGAAGGGTCTTACCGTGAGTTTGTTGGGTCCTCCGGAGGGGTTCTTGGGCACGTCTGGGCTGGTATTTGGGATGTGGAAGGGTCCGCAGGGGCCACCGTCATCTCACCGGCAAGTAGGAGGCTTTTTCCCCCTGCCTTTTTTTTTTCCCTACCCCCTGAGGAGCTCAGCTTAGCATGGCAACGTAGTGCCATAGCTCCGCCCTCCCCCCTGGCATGTACCGAGCTGCTCAGTCGGCAAACCCCCAGCCACCGCCAGAGGTCGCTCCGTGAATGAGCTTTCCCCACTCCCACCCCAGGAAGAGAGAGCAGTCCTCTGGACACTCAATCTCTCCCCCTCCTGGTGACTCCTGGCTCGTTCCCGAACATGGGTCGCCGGCATGGCGCGAGGTGTGGCCTCCAGTGCCTCAACACTCAGCGCCGCTGGGCCGGCATAAGCTGGCAATTTGGTTGCGGTTCTGTCACAAATGCAGATGCTGGGCCCTCTGCAGCACACATGTCAGGCAAATGAGGTACATATCCATGGAGGGATGTAAGGCCCTGTGCTCCCACAGGCAAATGGGGATATGATTGCACTATCTCAAAAAGTAAGGAAATTCTTTGCAAAAAAAAAACTCAGTTAATGCATCAGTTAGGGTTGTTATTATAGCGACAAAAGTATTGAAATGCGAAATTAGGGTTTTCAACCCTAACTCTGCATTATCCCCCAAGCAGCCAAAGGGAGCAAGGCAACACAAGCAACTACAGACATCCATCATCAGGTAAGACAAACATACAACTCTTTTCACATGACACAAGAGACATCCATCATCATGGTCCAGCACTTCTCTAGCCATGGATACATGCCACAGGTGGTTGAAGGCACTCAGAACCTGCATGCAGTCATCCAGGTGGGCTTCCATGGCAGAATAGATGCCTTTGGCACCAGCTTGGAGACATCAGCACTTCCCAGGTGATTGATGGCACTCGGCTGCACCTCAGGCCTCACAACCCACCTGGGGCATGTAGTAATTTAGCATTACCATACACCCTGTCATGTGTTATTGCTTACTTGTAATTTACAATGTGATTCAATGGGAATTTTATATCGTACTTCCCAGGTGGTAGAAGGCACACCCTGTTGTGTGGCATTGCTCACTTAAAACTCATAATGTGATTCTATGAGAATTATATACCGCACTTTCCAGGTGGCTGAAGGTACCCAGCTGCACCTCATGCCTCAGAACCCACCTGGGGCATGCAGAAATTTAGCATTGCCACATACCCTGTCGTGTGTTATTGCTTACTTACAATTTACAATGTGATCCTATGGCAATTTTATATTGCGTTTCCCAGGTGGCTGAAGGCAACTGGCTGCACATTGTGCCTCACAACCCACCTGTGGCATGCAGCAATTTAGCATTGCCACACACCCTGCCATGTGTTGTTGCTTACATGTACCCCACTTCCCAGGTGGTTGATGGCACTCGGCTGTGCCTCGTGCCTCACAAACCTCCTGGGGCATGCAGTAATTTAGCATTACTGCACGCCCTTTCATGTGTTATTCCTTACTTACAATTTAGAATGTGATCCAATGGGAATTTTCTGCCACGCTTCTCAGGTGGTGTGCGAGTATGCATGTGTATCCATGGCTACAGAAGCGCTGGCTGGACCATGATGATGGATGTCTATTGTGTCATGTGGAAGGAGTTGTGTGTTGCTGACTTACCTGATCATGGATGTCTGTGGTTGCTTGTGTTGCCTTGCCCCCTTTAGCTGCTTGGGGGGAATGCGGAGTTAGGGTTCAAAACCCTGATATTGTATTTCCATATTTGTGTTGCTTTAATAGCAACCCTAACTGATGCATTAACTGAGTTTTTTTGCAAATAATATAATATATCTATACATAGATATACAGTATATATGTATATATATATATATATATATATATATAGATATATATATATATATATATATATATATATATATCTATATAAATACACACACACACACACACACACATACAGTGTATATATATATATATATATATATATATATATATATATATATACACACACACACACACTGTACATGCATATGCTGTAGGAAAAAGACCACTGGGTTGTCAGGTTCCTCCTTTACCAGTTCAGTGGCAGTCTCTTTGGCAGGGAGTTGTCAGCACTGGAGAGACACTGGGGAGCTTTTTATTTTGTTTGTTCATTCATGAGATCTATTTATAAAGGATAGCTTATCAAGCCTTTACAGTGTGTTAATTGAGGAGTGGTTGCATCAGCTGATGTTAATAACACAGGTGGAACCAAGGCATTACACAAACACATCAAACAGTATGTGCAAATATACAGAGCAGGGATAGGTGAACCTATCTAAACCACTCCAATTTCTGATTCCACCCATAAGATACTTATTTTCTGCTACCATGAAAATGATTCACTCATCAGGTAGGGCAACACATATACATTTCATTTCAAAAAATCTTCTCACATTTTTTTTGTGTGCATCTTAATGCATGCTAAAGGATCAGAATTTTAGAAAGAGGGCTCCTGATTGTCTACAGGTTCTCTTTGCATTGGTCCTCGGATCGCACTGCACAGCTCTATAGAATCTTCTGGGCCCTTAGCTAAACATATTTTATTTTATGTTGTTGCTTGCCAGGTAAGTTCACTAGTCTCAATAGCCTATGTTTGGACACAACCAGGAATGATGGGCATGAGATGGCATGATATTTAATAAAGTCACAGGGAACATACAAGAGGCAGTTTGCAAAGAAGTAACCCATAGATGCCAGGGACAACCTTTATTTAATGGCTTGGGGAGCAGGATGAGGGAGCCAGTATACACAAGCGACTACCTTTATTAAAGGAAACAGGGAAGGAATGGGGGATGCCACGAGAATAAGGGATAACCTTTTATTAATGTGACAAGGAGAATGAGTATGGAGCCATGAGATGCCAGGGGGTACCTTTGTTAAAGAAAACGAGGAGGTGGGGATGCCACTGGACACAAGAGTACCCTTTTATTAATGGGATGGAGAGAGAAAGGATGGAGCCACTAGATGCCAGGGGTTATCTTTCTTAAAGAAAATGGGAAGGGGGTATACCACTGACCCCATGCTTACCTTTTATTAATGGGATGGGGGGAGGGAGGAGGGTGCCACTAGATCAAGGATTAATTATGTAACCTCTGTGTGCAGTCAAGGGGTTAACAGCTTGCAATGTGACCTATGGCTGGGTGCCAGGTGACATTGCCTACAAGTATCAAATGGGTGTGAAGCAAACGCAACAGAGTTCCAGAGCACCAGAGAGTTGGTGTGGGTGTCCAGTCTGACTTCACAGTAGGTCCCTGGTAAGCCAGGGTCTACTTCTTTTCCAGATTCTGAAGCTGACCTCAGACAACAGTGGTGCCAAGGAGGCCTGTGAACAGTAGTCCCAAAGGGGAGAAATCTGCAGAATGCAGTAGGAGCAATGTTGATAGACTGCTGAGGAATTAAAGTGCAGCTTGTTTTGTGGGTAACCCCTTCAGGGTCTGAGAATAATATGGATTTGATGTAAATTCTTGCATGCAGCAAAGCAAGGGTGGAGTGTGTAAGTACCCACGAGTGCCGCATAAGGGGTTGGTCTCCAAAGTGGGTCCCTCCTACGTGAAAGCCAGTCAGGTTTGTACCAGGGTAAAAACTCATGAGTGTGCTATTTATCAAACTCCAGTTAATGCAGCCAGCCGACTGCATCACACAGCTGTATAACTGAAAGCTTCTGAGTGTGTTGGCAGAAACAAAATGTGTGCATTAACTGAGATAAACTCCTGAATCCTGTAGTGACCAGAGTGTAAGGTGACTTTGCTGTGTCTGAGCTCTGCCTAGGAGCAGCCAGGGAGCATATCCTGTACTTCCAGTGCACCCATACTGCTTGAGTGGAAGTGCTTGTGTAGACAATGAGTCACCGTATTTGTGTAGAGTGTTTAAGATGCCCCCTCTGCCTGATGCCCTGTGGGCCACTCAGAGACATTAGAGGAGATCTGAGGAAACAAATACATTTCAAAAGAAGGGTCAGTATGCAGAACAATGTAGCACATTATCAAGTGAAATGTCACTGTGACCCGTGTGCTGGGAGTGACCTATGCATGAGAGCAGCCAGGGAGTGCATCCTGTACTTACACTCCCCCTCTTGCCATGTGCTTTTGATATCTTTTTTATGTTTGACTTGGTTCTTTTTTTACTTTTCTGTCCATACCTCATTTACCTTTATTTACTCAAGTCCCTCCCCCACCACCCACCCTCCAGTCTTTATTTTAATTTTCATCTTAACACTTTCTTTTTTTTTTTTATATTTTCTTTGTATGCCCCCTCTCTCACCACCACACTCCTACTCCTTCTGGAGTCTCCATCGGCCTGGTTCATCCTCGCTCCTACTAGCTGACGTCCAGTGCAGTCCATCCCCCCCACGGAGCCTTGGTTCTACCCCCCAGGCGGGTACGGGTGGGGCCCTTACACCCCGACGTGACTTGAGTTTCGTCCGGGGATGCTGTATGCATCGGTAGGGCATTGGGGATCGGGCCAGGAGCTCCGTCTACCAGGAGTCTGGTGGGGTATTTCCTAGTTTTCTTCCCTGCCCTCAGGACTCGCTTCTCGAGGAGCCTAGGGGCGGAGCACGTCATGGCGGCTTGACGCCCGCCCCCGCAGACGTCCTTCCCTCCCTGCTATGTGCAGTCTCGTGCACCTCACCTGTGGTCACCCAGGTGGCGGTGTTGCAGTGGGACTTGCATCCCCACCACCCGGAGAGGAGAGCAGCTATTGGGCGCTCAATCCTCCTCCCCAGCCAGCCCTCCAGCTAGCCGAGTCCATTCCCGAACCCGGGTCGCTGGCGTCGCAAGCGGAAATCCAACCGCTGCGCCGGCGGGCCGGCTCTCTTAACACTTTCTTGAAGGCACCATGGGACACATATGGATGTTAGTTACCAGTTCAAATTAGAATTGATGTTATCACGTCTGCATTTGTAAAGTGCATTTTTTATGTATTTCACAATGACATTTCACTTTATATTGTGCTACAGGGTTCTGCTGCATACTGTCCCATCTTTTGAAATGTATTTAAGTTGATTTCAATCACATTATACCTACTGTAGATACATAGATGTTTTTGGCAGATAGTAGTAGTACTAGTAGTATACTTTAATTCATTCATAGTCAGGACTTCCGGTTTGAGCACCTCAGATATGGCGGCTTAACTCTTAAGCCTAGAACCGAACAGCAACAATCCGCGTGCATCAGGCTATCAAATCAACCATCCTGTTGGCGAAACGAACTATAACGGCTTACTTCATGGCACCAAAGCAGTGTTTCAAGGAAACTCTTCCAAACAACCAAAATAAACAACTGAAAATTACTCCAGGAACTGCGTCGCAAATGGAGGCCTGCAGTCAGCCGAAAGCCATGGTTAATAGTATAAACCGAGAGGAAGCGGGAGAAGAGGCCGAATGTACTGTTATCTCTTGACAATTGTGCAAAACTCTAAAACAAATGACAGAAACACTCCAACGCCTAGAATCGAAGGTTATCGACTAGAGGAAAGATACTGAAGACTTATCTTACAGAACTGATGACCTAGAGAATACACTCACAGATTATTCCCAAACGACCGACATACATAATACAGCCCTGCTAGATCTCCACCAGCATACAAATGCTTTGGAACAAAAACTAGAACTAGAGAATCGCAACAGAAGAAACAATATTAGAATATATGGGCTTCCTGAGGGAACCGAATCTGGTAATATGGTCGTTTTCGTAGACTCATTCTTGCATGAAATACTAGATATCCCCCCGGAGAAGAACCTAAACATAATAACAGCACATAGATCGCTTGATCTTACTTCGAGAGGGCTCTTGCAGTAGGTAATTACATATAGGACTGATACCGGCAGGCGGCAGGACCCCAAGGAAAAATTTCTAGCTAGCAGTCCCTGGCGAGGAACCGCCCCCACGTCAGGTGACCGGCTTCAGGAGACATCGGTATAAAGGGGCAGTCCCTGATGCCCATCTTCCAGTTCTTTCCTGCCGTTAGCTCATGCAGCGCCTTGCGGAAAAGTTTTTGCTTCGTCAGACCTACCTTCGTCGGTTTTTTACCGAAAATAATTGCTTTTACGACTAACGTCAGTACAATCGTCGGTGTATGTCGTCCCCTACACCCTCAGAGCACAAGAATAAGGCGATCAGGCGGCCCAATCACTGAGCCACAAGGACGGCCACCCCTGTAGCCTGTTCTGTACCTAGGCCCCGACCACCCGGGCCTAGCGCCAGCACTGCCTCAGTTTCAACCGGCTACCGGAAAAGTGGCATCAATCCCTGGAAGCCCATATTCAAGAAGAAAATGTGTTCAATGGAGAAGGAGCTCAAAAAACTGAGGCAGGCGTCCACTTCCCCCGAAGGTCATCGGAAGAAGAAGGAGAAGGAGAGGCACCGGGACAAGGGCTCCTCCACTGCGTCCCCCTCGGGAGTCACTGGGACGCAGGTAACATCCCCTCCGGGGGATCGCTCCTTGACGGCTGCTTGGGAGGTTTCCGAGGGGGCGTCAGACGGCCCGTCTGGCTCGCGCTTGGGCCTTGCGGGCGCCTCCGGGCAGTTGGAGGCCTCCGCCCCTGGTCTGGCCGCAGGCTTGCGGCCTACCACTGTGGGTGACTCCGGTAAGCCGGGCGTCGGCTCCTCCGACGTCCACTCGGAGAGGGCCGGTAAGATGTCCGACCCTTCGGGGCGACGCACGGCCTCTTCTCCACCGGACCAGGCTGATCACTCTTCTCGGCCTGCCTCCAGTGATGGCTCTCATAAGTCGGATGCCGGCTCCTCCGGCGCCCGCCGGGAGCTCACCTCTAAGCCACACGTTGGCTCATCTGATATCCGGCTGGTGAAGGAACCGACGACGGAACCTCCCCCGTCCGTCGTACCCGGATCCCCATAGCCTTCGCTGACGTCTGGGGAACCAGAGTCTCCCCAACTCGACCCCGGGGATCTTTCCCCTCCATCCCTGGGTGAAGCTGGGGATCTTCTGCCTCCGTCAGTCCTTCCGCCACCTGGTACGCTGGACCTGACGTTGGATCCCTGGACGCCGGCTCCGGCGCCGGCCCCTCTGACGTTGGTACCTCCGGCGCCAAGGGCCTCTGACGTCGGCCCTGACGCCAGCCTTACCAACTCCGGGAGACATCCTGCTCCCATCGGGCCCTCCGCCCTCCAGGCCCTCCACTATGGACCCACCTGTGAGGCCACCGGCCGGGCCATCTGCTCCGGCAGCCCCCCCGGCTCCCGGGTACCCTCCGTCCTATCCGACGCCAGTGTACCCGGGACCGCAGTATCCGGCACCACAATACCCGACGCCAGGCTTCCCGACACTGCAGTACCCGACGCCACAATACCCGACGCTGGGCTACCCACAGCTGGGTTTTGGATATGCTCCATACGGTTACAACCCATATCCTTATTCCCAGCCTCCTCCTCCTCCACCGCCCTCGCGACCGCCGGTGGACCTGGAGGAGACTCTGGCCTCCTGGTGGGCTGAGGCCAAGGCTCATCTCACCAAAGAGGTTGAGAGCCGCCTTGCGACGATGGTGCCATCCCAGGTTCCCTATGTCTGAGGCGGCACACTCCCTCACCACCTCCGGAATCCAGGGTTCATCCGTCTGGATCCAGAGACAGGTGGGACACGCTTCCCCGGGGTCTTCCCAAGGGTTCCATTTCTCCCCCAGGTCGGGAGAGGGAGTCGTTTTCCTCTTCATCCTCCTCTTCACCCTCGGACTCCTCAGATTCTTCTGACGGTTGCTCCGAGAGAGACGACGAGCCACGCTCTCCGTCAAAGCCCAGGCCAAGGACTCCTCCGAAGTCTCCTCCGGAGGATCTTTCTTTTACAGAGTTGCTTAGGAAAATCCAGGAGGTTCATCAGTGGCACTCCCTGGAACCAGATCCTCAGCATCTGAAACTAGCTGAACATCTGGATCTGCCCGTGACAGCTTCTACCTTGGTGCCACCCTGGATAGAGCCTCTCGCCGACATTGTTACCACAATATGGAAACAGCTGTTGGCCTTAGCCTCACTTCCTAGGAAGTCGAACAGGCTATATCAGGCTCCCGAGGGTGCTGATTTTCTGGATTCTCACCCTCGTGCCGACTTGGTCGTGATTAGCGCCGCTCATGGCTGGTCGGCGAACCCCAAACATCTTAGCTCGTCACCACCTGATAAGGAATCACGCCTTCTGGACCAGTATGGGAGAAAGATTTATGCTTCCTCCACACTGGGGATCAGGGCCCTGAACTATGTTGGCCATATGGGGGACTACCAGAAGGCCATTCTGACTCAGGCGGAAGCCAAACTGGACTCCTTGCCTGACTCCCAAGTCAAGCAGGAGTTGGCTGATCTTGTCCACTCTGCTCGTTCGCCAGTTGACACATGCTTCGATCGACATATGATGCAGTGGACACTGCTGGGTGGAACTCAGCTTTTGTGGTTGGCCTCTGGCGTCATGCCATGCTCCGTGTGTCAGGGTTGGTCCCGGAGGTGCAATCTGCTATCCAGGAAGCACCCTTCCGGGGGTCGGTGCTTCTCGGGGGTGATGTCAAGGACATCATCACCGATTTGCAAGAAAAGGGGATGATACTGAAGTCAGTTGATTCCATGTACCGTCCCCATCAGCAGCAGTGCCGTCCCTTTCGCAGACGGAATCGGCCAGAGGCGAAACCCCAGGGAAGGCGGGCCACAAAACGCCGGGCCCCCACAGCTGCTAAGCCCCCTGCCCAAAAAGCAGCGGGTGCTTCAGCTGCCTGCCCCACACCACCTGACTCCTTTCCTCTCCCACTGCCTCCAGACTCCCTGGAGGAACCGGTAGGAGGGAGGTTTTCCCTCCACCTTCTGGGATGGGAGAGGATAACCACAGATTCTTGGGTGCTCCAGCTCATAGCAGAAGGACACTCGATAGAGTTTCTTCAGAAACCACCCCGCCACCTCCCTCTGAAGTCATCATATTCACGGGAACATCTTCTTTTGGTCCAGGAGGAAATTTCGGCTCTCCTGCTGAAACAAGCGATAGAGCCCGTCCCCCTTCATCTGCGAGGGACGGGTTACTATTCCCATTTCTTCCTGGTCCCAAAGAAGACAGGAGATCTCAGACCAATTTTAGATCTCAGTTCCCTGAATCTTTTTGTAGAATACAAAAGGTTCAGGATGCTCTCTTTGCAGAGCCTTCTGCCCTCCTCCAGCTGGGTCAATGGCTTTGTGCTCTGGATATGCAGGATGCTTATCTGCACATTCCCATTGGCCCATCTCACCTCAAATACCTTTGTTTTGCGTTCCAGGGGGACCACTACCAGTTCAAGGCGCTCCCGTTTGGTCTATCCTCGGACCCCCGAGTGTTTACCAAATGCCTGGCAGTGGTGGCAGCCCACCTGCGTACCAGGGGAGTTCAGGTTTTCCCGTACCTGGACGATTGACTCCTGGCGGCCTCATCCAGGGAAGAACTCCTGCATTCCCTCTCCCTTACCCAACAGGTTTTTTGCCTGCCTGGGTATTACCATCAACCATTCCAAGTCTCATCTGGACCCATCCCAGAGGCTACAGTTTATTGGGGCAATTCTCAATACGACTACAGGCAAGGCTTTCCTGCCTCCAGACAGGGCATCCACCCTCCAGACCCAAATAAGTCTGTTGTCCGACCACAGGACGGTCTCTGCAAGGTCGGTCCTTCGCCTTCTCAGGCTCATGGTGGCTGCTGTCCCAATGGTTCCTCGTGCTCGACTCCACATGAGAATTTCTCAGTGGACTCTGCGCTCTCAATGGGATCAGCTAGTGGACGACCTAGATCACCCAGTTCTGATCTCATCGCCGATGCTTCGAGACTTGCAATGGTGGATGGTTCAAGAGAACCAGTTTCGGGGAGTTCCTTTCTTTCTTCCTTCCTCCTCCCAGACTTTAACCACAGATGCCTCAGACAAAAGGTTGGGGAGCCCATCTAGGCCCTCATTGGACCCAGGGCTCCTGGTCCAAGCTAGAACAAGCTCTCCACATCAGTGTGCTCGAACTTTGGGCAGTGTTGTATGCTCTCCAAGCCCTTCACCAATACATCCTTTCCAGCCACCTAGCCGTCCAGATGGACAACATGTGCATGGTGTGGTATATCAACAAACAGGAAGGGACTCGGTCCTACCCTCTTTGCAGGGAGGCAATGAGGGTTTGGGATTGGGTAACACAACACGACCTTCACCACATGGCAGTTCACATTCCGGGAGTCGACAACACCCTGGCAGACAAGCTAATTCACTCTTCTGCTCTGACTCACAAGTGGGAACTGGACCAAGGGGTCCTAGACAATATCTTCTGACTTTGGGGAACACCACAGGTTGACCTGTTCGCATCCCCTCTAAACGCAAAACTTCCCGTCTTCTGCTCGCTCGTTCCAGAGCGAGGCACTTTTTGGAGCGGCGCTCTGTCTCTAGACTGGAAGGACAGATTTGTCTATGCCTTTTCCCCAATTCCACTTATCCCACGAGTCTTGCAGAAACTAGCTTCAGAAGGAGCACAAATGATTCTGATCGCTCCTTTCTGGCCGAGGCAAGTTTGGTTCTCTCTTCTACAACAATACTCAGAGGATCCTCCTCTTCCTCTTCCTCTCTCTCGAGGTTTACTGACCCAGGATCAGGGGACCCTGGTCTATCCAGGCCTCAAATCCCTTCAACTGCATGCATGGCTCCTTCAGACTTAGCCCGTCCCGTTTTGGAGTGTCTCCCAAAGTGGCGGAGATTTTGGTGGAGGCCAGAAAACCCTCCACCAGATCCACTTATGCCATAAAGTGGAAAAGATTCACTATCTGGGCTGCTTCCAAGAACGTGGAACCCTTCTCCTGTTCAGCGGGGCTTCTGCTGGAGTATCTCGTCATCTGTTTGACCTGGGTCTCAGTCATTCTTCTCTGAAGAGATACACTGGGCCATCTCGGCCTACCATGTTCCCTCCATGAACAAAGCTTTAAGCTCAACTGGAGGTCTCTAAGACCTTTCTCAGAGGGGTCCTCCATTTGAGGCCCCCCATCCATACTCCTGCTCCCCCTTGGGACTTGAACTTTGTCCTCGAGAAACTTACTCTCCCTCCCTTCGAACCTGCAGCTTCTGCGGATTTGAAGTTCCTTTCGTGGAAGACTCTCTTCCTGGTGGCCATCACTTCTGCTCGGAGAATTTCCGAGCTCCAGGTCCTGATGTGTAAAATCCCATACTTGATTTTTCACAAGGAACGTGTAGCTCTTCGCACGAATCCTAAGTTTCTCCCTAAAGTAGTAGCTGAATCTACTTTAAATCAGTCCATAGAGTTACCTGCCTTTTTTACGCAGTACTCTAATCAAGGGGAGTATTTACTCCATACTATGGATGTTCACCGGATTCTGAGATACTACACCAACAGGACGAAGGATCTCAGAAAGACTGATCAATTGTTCGTCTCTTTTGCTCATAAAAGAGAAGGCAATGCTGTTTCCAAGCAATGCCTGTCTAAGTGGTTGGCTCATTGCATCACTTTCTGTTATGACAAATACAACAAGACCCTCCCGGGTCAAGTCAGAGGCCACTCCACAAGAGCAGTAGCTGCCTCAGCGGCTTGTTTCAAGAATGTGTCTGCGGCAGACATCTGTGCTGCCGCCACCTGGACTTCCGTTCATACCTTTACTAAACACTACAGTTTGGATATTGCTTCTCGCCGTAGAGCAGGCTTCAGGCTGGCTGTTCTGCAAGGCCTCCTATCTTGAGGTTTGCACTGCTAGAACTGCTTTTTGGAGTAATTTTCCTCCTCCGGGTGCCTCTCTTTGTTCCAGACTGCTTGGGATTCAGTCCTATGTGTAATTACCTACTGCAAGAGCCCTCTTGAAGTAAGATGAGTACAGATTACATAAGAACTTACCGTAACAGTAGATCTTGAGAGGGCTCTTGCAGTAATACTATCCGCCCTCCATCCCCTAGGCTTTTCAGCTCCTTTTCCAGTGAGGAAATATCTGCTCCTCTTGTCCGGCCTTTTCTGGCCTGTGGTGGAAAGAACTGGAAGGCGGGCTAGGGACTGCCCCTTTATACCGACGTCTCCTGACGCCGGTCACCTGACGTGAAGGTGGTCCCTCCCCAGGGACTGCTAGCTAGAAATTTTTCCGTGGGGTCCTGCTGCCTGCTGGCATCAGTCCTATATGTAATTACCCACTGCAAGAGCCTCTCTCGAAGATCTACTGTTATGGTAAGTTCGTATGTAACTGTACTTTCCGAAGCCATGGGATCCAAAGGCATGGCCAAGATTGGTGGTCTTAGCGTTCCTGGATTACAGGACAAAGGAAGAGATTTTGATGACAGCATGGGCAAAGAAAACGATAGAATTTGGGGATGTGTGTCTTTTTTTTTATCGTGATTTTACACCCCAATTACTGGCACAGAGACATATTGTGCTCACTGTGGTCAGACAGCTTCAACAGCAGGAGAGAAAAGCCTTCGTGGAATACCCAGCCAAATTAAAAGTACTTACTGAAAAAGGCCCCATAATATTTCAGGAGATAGGAGAAGCCACGGAGTTCCTTGGACAGGTCTGAATCAGGATACCAGATCAGTCAACTTATCAAAATACCCAACAACAAATGAAAAAAAGAGCTTAGACCACGGTGGGACCTAAAAGACAAGGTGAAAAGCCGAACCCATGCAGTTCCGGTTTGTGGGACTCTGTGTGCACCAAACGTCATACTCCATGTGAAGGGGGAGATGCAGACAAACAGCTAATGGTGAACAGTGGAAAGTCAGACTCTATTCTTACTTGATATGTGGCAAGTATGACATTCTTGTGCTACAGTTTGAGACTGTATAAATCGGGCTAAGGATGGGCTGGATTATGGACTCTAGAGGATTAAACAAAGACAATATAAATGTAAATGGTAGACTATACAAGATTTGGGATGGACGGATTGGTTTTAACAAGGCAATTCTTTTCTATAGTAGAATGGAATAAAATAAAAGCGGGCAGTGGGGGTGGGCGGGGTGATGGGGTTCACGGGGGTCTGTCTCTGATGCTGGTCCTTGCCCTGGGGGATTGGGGGGAGGCGGGGCCCCCCACGTATAATGAAACATATTGCGAACTACAGGTGAAGGTGACACTGGCTGACCAGATAAGAGGTCCAACAGATGACCGGAATAGGTAGCGATCCAGCTATCACCTAGGGAGCTATATTAACCCATGACATGCCTAGGCACCCATGAATATGGAGGTTGTCAGCAGGCAGTAGTGCTTTTGCGCTAGGTGGCCATAATGGATTGCTTGGAGGGGGAGCGTGGGCCTGTTAAGACGCTTCCGACAGTCAGTGGGTTGACTCCACGTGGAGGAAAGGTATTGGGTTAGACCTCTGCTGGCTGGTCTTGAGCAACACCTGTGGTCTTGATTGATGTAAAAAAAAAGTACAGCTTTAAACTTTATGTAACCCCTCACCCCTGCCTTTTTGCAAAAAATGACAAGTGGCATGCTGTTGAAGCTGACAGCAGTACCTGGTGGGGACTGGATTCGGGAAGGATGAGGTTACTCAGCACAGGGGGCCTAGGTTTGGCTACTCTGCACAGGGGCACCCAAGTAAATCCGAACACAGGGAGCAATAACTGTAATATCCAGAACCAGGAATGGGATTCTACAGTGTGGATTTTATTCACATCCAAGCTGAACAAACAAAGCATAGATGGACCCCCCACGGGCTACATTCCTGGTAATGCAGATTAGAGACAACAGCAGAACACTTCTTCACTATTTTCAGCCCTCAGGCTCTGAACCCACCAGGCAGACAGCCTGGACTTGCACGCAGCTTTGGGTACACAGCCCGACTTGTACACTACTTGGGTTTTCCCCACTGGCCTGGCTCCCCCGCCGGCCACTTGGTTCGCGGTCCATTTTGGGAAATGAACCAGTTTTCCTGTTGTGGCTCCCCAAACCACCTTAGAGCCTTCGACTCCTAGAGGGAATTTTCCTTCCAATCCCACGTCTGGGTACTTCCCTCATCACTTGCCAAGTGCATGAGGCAAAGTAGAAATCCACAGAGCAAATCCGTAGAGGTGGACCTGGTCACTAAAGATGGGGGGTCTCCCACCTCCAGCTCCCACAATCCATACCCGGCCATTTCTCTGGAAACTAAACAACTCTTTTACTGAAAGCTTGGCAATGTAGATTACTGGGTAGACGTATGTCACATCTCCTCTACATGTCTTGACTCCCATAAGTGCTGGACTTGAACATACTTTTACTTTTGGCTAAGCCTATTACTCTAGGCCTCCCTCTATTTCAGTAGTCCTATCCCCACTATCACACAAGTCCCAGGGTGAAAAACATAGGCCCTTTAGGAAGAGCAGACACTCACCCTCCGGTTGCAGGTGCCCCACAGGCGATTCATGAATCTTCTTGTTTCCCAAAAACTCTGGAACAAATAAGGCAGCTTCTCCACTAGTAGCAGAACCAGGGGGTTGCCCCTGGAATATGCAGGAAACCCTTTCCTGCCCCCATCCCCGGAGGGAGGAGGCACTGAGACCCGAATCAGCGGTCTCCACCACTTACAAACTGCTTCTGTGTCTCTCTTTTGGTGAAGACACACACCCTTTTACCTAAATGTAGCCCTATATCAGGGCTGAGGCTCCAAGAGCCTAACCAGAGCTGCTGTGCTGCTCCCTCAGCAAGCTCCAGACACCAACTGACCTACAGACTACTGTTCAAACCTCCCAACATTCTATTCCAACTCCCTGCTGCAGATTCCATTGTGGCTCATGCAACTGTGATAGTTCTATGGTGATGTCATCCCTCAGTCTCAGCTGAGACTGAGAACAGAGTGAGACAGTGTGAAACCCATTTAACTGGAGTTTCACAAGTTGTCTTCCCTGCCTACCACTAGGTCTTACTGGGATTCTAGTAACCCCGGGTAACAAGGGGGTTACATTTAAATTACAAGAGTGCTGGTTTGCTGGGGGCCCGGCTGCTTCCTCTCTCTCTTGGCCTTGGGGTGGGGGGAAACAATGTTGGGGTGGACCCTCTTCGGATTCTGCTGTTATCTGCTCGCCCTCCCATGAGCTGATGTGATGTATTAGAATGAATAATAAAGAGTTTGGAAAAGCCAGGCTTAGATGGAATATCAGTAAGTGACTAGCCCTATCACTTAAGATGGATATATAGCTAGGTGTTCATTCCTCACGCTGCCATTCAGATTTGCTTTAATATCTAATTCTGGAATTGGCAGGGAGCTGTAATTTACACACATAAGCTCACAGAGGGGAGCTTCTCAGTGAAGAAGTGTGGAATACCCCTCTATACCTACTAACCCTTTCTTTGGGGTAAGTGGGAAATGGGACCCATTGCTATGGGACCCCATTGCTGGAAGCCAAAGTTGATAATGCATTTGTTGCTGCTGTTGGGCCTAGTGATGTTTGTTGTTCTTTTTCACTGTTGTTATTGTTGAGTATGTGCACCAGGAAAACGGGGTGAGTAGAAGGATTTATGTGAGCAGTGGTTTAAATATGAAGGCTAAGAACTTGGGGGGATCCTCCTTAAGAAGAGTAGGTAGTTCGGTGCTCCTGTGGGATAATGACTAGTAAAGGTATGACTATATGCTCCTATAATGTCCATGGACTTACTAGTCTGATCAAAAGGAGCAAAATCATATCTCAGATGAAAAGAGCCTCAGTTGACTTTTTGATGTTACAAGAAACACATATGACAAAACAGGAACATGAAAAGTTTTTGAAGTTGGGATTTAAAGATATAGCAGCCCCTTCTTATCAAAAGGGTAAGAGGAGGGGTACGATGGTTTTGGTCCCCACTAGAACCCACTTTGAAGCAATAGCATCTAAGGTGGACAAAGAAGGATGCTATGTATTATTGAAGGGGAAATTTAGAGGGAATAATATCACCTTAGCCTCAGTGTACTTTCCCCCAGACTCCACATATCAAGAATATTGTGCCTTCTTAACACTGCTGCAGGCATGGGGAGAGGGGGTCATAATATGTGGGGGGGGGGGGGACCTGAACTTAACCCTTAATCCTCAGCTGGATTAATCTTCCCAGGCTCCTAGAAAAATGCATCGAGTAGCTAGAAAGGTACAAAAATTAATAGTGGAGTTGTGAATGATCGATGTCTGGAGGCATAGCCATGGTAGGCAAAAGGATTATACATTTTTCTCAGCTGCACATGGCATGTACTCCAGATTGGATTATTTTCTGATGACCAAGGATGAGATACAGAGAGTTCGGGACATTTGGAATGGTGATTTCCTACTGTCAGATCATGCATCCCTTTACATCAGTATGGATCCAGCGGAGATCCGTAGAAACACATTTTGGCACTTAAATGTGTCATTTCTGAGAGATAGGGAGGTGAGAGAGGCTATCTCACAGACGTATCGAACGTATTTGATGGATAATCAAGCACAGGGTATCACGCAATCAATGGTATGGGACGCTGCAAAAGCGGCGCATAGGGGTAAATTTATACAATTAGCCTCAAGGAAAAAAAGAGAGTGAGAGGCTCGTAGAGAGAGATTATTAAGGGACATTCAGGATTTAGAGCAACTCCAGAAGAAGAAGGTTGATCAGGAACGGACGAGGCAGCTTTTGAAGTTAAAAAGAGAATTAGAGGGTATTTTGGATTATCAAGTGGAGCAGAAACTTCTCTTTCTGTGTCATAGGTCCCATGAAGGAGGCCCACGCTCATTAAGGCTCTTAGCTAGAAGACTGCATGCGCAGAGGGCTAGGGCATGATTTCTTCTATCTGGCAACCGCAAAAAGGAAAATTGGTACAGGGGGTCCATGAAGTGGTGGTTGGCTTTAGGTCTTATTACAAAAAGTTATATACAGAGGAGATACACCCTAGGTAGGGAGAGATTAGGGATTACTTGAGAAAAATTAGCCTTCCAGGACTGACCACAGAGGAAAGAGACTATCTGTTGGTTCCTATATGAGAGGAAGAGATAAAGGCTGCAATAGGAAAGCTGAAGGTGGGGAAATGTCCAGGCTCAGATGGTTTTCTGTTGGAGTTTTATAAAACTATGGGAAACCATTTCCACACCCTGTTGACACGGATGTTTGCAGAGGTGATGGGGGGAGGTGAAAGTACCCCATCCTGGACAGAAGTGGTGATCTCTGTGGTGCCCAAGCCAGGGAAGGACCCCACTAGGTGTACATCGTACAGACCGATTTCCTTATTAAATATAGACTATAAAATATTTGCCTCAATTATAGCAGAACGGTTAAAACAATACCTACCCTCCCTTATAAGTATGAACCAATCCGGGTAGGCAGGCCCAGGATAATCTTAGGAGAACTACCCATATTATTGACCATATAAATAAGTGGAAGATCCTCTGCTTGATTATGAGTTTAGATGCTGAAAAGGCATTTGATCGTGTGTCGTGGACCTTCCTGGGAGGTGTCCTTTCCCAGCTTGGGTTCCCACAGAAGTTTATTAAGATCCTTTTTAGTTTATACAAAACACCCAGAGCCTATGTTAGGGCTAATGGACATATCTCTACAGCATTGGGGTTAGAAAGGGGCACAAGGCAGGGCTGTCCCTTGTCTCCGTTACTTTTTGCCCTTTACTTAGAACCGTTAGCACAAAGTATCAGACAGGACCCTAACATTAAAGGTATTAATCTAGGGGGAGGTACGCATAAATTGGCCCTTTACACAGATGATGTGCTGCTTTACATCTCGGAAGCAGAGGACTCATTGCCAGGGATATTACAACAAGTGAAGGCATTCTCAACATTGGCCAATTTTAAATTAAATCAGTCCAAAACAGAGGTGCTTTGCCTGCATCATAACCCAACTACAGAAACAAGGGCTTTATATCCTATGAAATAGGACTTGACATCCTTGAAATATTTAGGAATCCAAATAGGATCAGACTGCACTTCTCTATGGGAACTTAACTATCCACAGATAGTAAATCAGCTCAAAATTGACCTCCAAAGATGGAAGTTGCTTCCACTATCTTTACATGCCAAGATACAAGTGCTTAAGATGAACGCCCTCCCATGTTTATTATATTTATTTCAATGTGTGCCATGTAAGGTGTTGACAGTGCAATTAGAGGTCTGGCAAAACATGTTCTTTTACTTTATATGGGCGGGGGTCATAGACCCAGAATTTGGAGATCCATAATGTATTTACCCAAATCGGAGGGGGGGAGTGGTGATGCCTCACCTGCAGGGCTACTGGGTGGTAGCCCAGATGCGAATTGCTTTACTATGGGGTAATCCAAAATATGACACTCACTGGATAAAAATAGATTTAGCTGAGCAACAAAATCCCCCCCCCCCCCGTTGGCACTTTTATTTAAGGAGGGGGGCATTAGAGAGATACAGGGATTTTTGGGTACTCATGCAGTGCTTGAGTGCTGGAAAAGGGGTACAAGGAGAGGATCCACATACAGACAACTTTGGAAATTTAGATGGTGGGCTTACGATCCAAGCTTCGCACCTGCCCAGATGGATACTTGGTACCAAAACAGGCAAGAAGAGGATTTCACTCTCCATACCAAATGCTTTCAGATCACACTGTCTTGTCATTTGAAACTATACAACAGACTTATGGTCTACTCAACACAGATAAGTTTCAATATTATCAATTACGAGACTTTTTATATAAACAAATACATAAATTCACAAGGACACAGGGGGCACAAACTGAGGCATCAATATTTCAAAGATTTGGGGGCATAAACAGGATAGAGTGAGCAATGTCAGTTTTATATATGAACTACATCGCAGATTTAGAAAACACCTCCCAATATCTTAGAGTAAAGTGGGAACAAGACCTAGCTATAACTATTTTGACACAACAGTGGTCACTAATTTGGAAAAGCACCTGTGCAACAACTGGGTCTGTGACCTGGAGAGCCTTTTGTTGGAGAATAAGAGTAAGGTATTTTCTGGTACCAGCACAGGTCGCACATTATACACCTGAAGCCAGCCCAGCTTGCTGCCGAGGCTGTGGAGAGGTCTGTGCCACCCAGGCACATGTTTTCTGGTCCTGCACAAAGATTAGACCATTCTGGCAAGAAATCATGAAGCATATGACACGTATTGTGCAGGTGCAGACACCACTGGGACCAGAGTATATGATCCTGGGTCTTCTTTCCAAAGATCTTAAAGACAAGGACGAGAGGTACTTATAGTTAGTCATGTTAACTGCAGCACTAAAATCAGTAACAAGGCGATGGCTTTTGAGTAATCCCCCTACTATCCATGAGTGGGTTCAGCGAATGGAGGCTTCACACCGAATGGAGAAAATGACCTATGATCTTAGACAGCAAACCTCACTATACCAGAATAGATGGATGAGAGGCTACTCTATAAGGGGTACAGCATCTAGATTAGCTAAACTGAGTTGAATTATATTGCTGTCTTTTAACAGGAGTAAGTAGGATTTTGCCTCGACGATTGGGGTACATATAGAGTATACAGTAAAAGATAACCGAATGAATAGCCACTCAGGGATAATGGATAATGTAATTATGCCTTGATAGATAGATTCTTTTGTAAATCCTGGTACAGAACTTTATTTAGAATTTTATTTAATATTTTTATTTATGTTATGTAATCTTAATTGGTTTTAATATGAGTATAGGTAAAATATCTTAACATGACTGTATAAGATAAGTTACAGAGAGTGAAGGTTAACTTTCTAAATAGAAATATAATGGTTTAAAGACACTGTTTACAATAAGATATCAGAAGAAGTGCTATATGGCAGATACACAAAGAGTTGTTTCCTGAAATATACCTGTATAGCTGGAACTGGGAAATGACTCTTTAGAATCTAATGCACAATACTGGAACAGTGCCATGCTCAATGTTTGTGTAATGATGTGGAATATGTGAAGTGATGTAAACAACAAATAAACTTGAAGTATAAAAAAACAAAGAATTCATTCATAGTCAATGAAAGGGAATTAACTCGGTTGAGCAAAGCTCATTTACAGTGAGATCCCTGGAACATTCATACATGTTTCCATACATGTATGAATGTTCCAGGGAAAATTCATGGATACAGGAATGGGCAGAGTCTTCCTATTAATGCAATTAACTGTGCTCTTTAAACTTCCTTGGAGCTAGATTGTCCCCTACCACCGACTACCAGGATTCCCTTATGCCTATCCCGGATCCCCTTATGCCTATCCCATGCATTCTTAAATCCTGTAATCATTTCCACCCCCACCACATGTTCCAGCAGACTGTTCCATTTATCCACCACCCTCTCTGTGAATAAGTACTTCCTCACATTCCCTCTGAACTGCTTTCCCTCTAGTTTCATCCCATGTTCACTAGTCCTGAAGCATCTTTTTCTATGAAAATTTAGTTTTCCTGCATCTTGTTCCTTCGTGTGAGAAACTTATAAGTCTCAGTCATATCCCCCTGTCCCTTCTCTCTTCCAGGGAGTACATATTTAAGTATTTCAGCCTATTCTCATATGGTTTCTGATGTATTCCTTGCACCATCTCGGTTGTCCTCCTCTCGACCATCTCTACCCTATGTCCTTACGTAGGTAAGGTCTCCAGAACTGGACACTGTACTCAAGGTGTGGCCTCACTGGTGTCCTGTATAGTAGAATCATGACCTCCCTTTTGCTGCTGGTGATACCCCTGCCTATGCAACCCAGCATCCTGTTTGCTTTTCCTGCCACCTTGACACACTGACTCCCTACCTTGAGGTCCTTAGAGATGATAACCCCTAGGTCCTTTTCCTGATTGAGGTATTCTAAATCCTGCCCCCCCCCCATTGATATTTTGTACATGGGTTTTTGCTCCCTATGTGCATTAGCTTACATTTTTTTGTGTTAAATCTCAACTGCCAATCTCTTGACCAGTCTTCAAGCCTCTGCAGATCTCTCCTCATTCTGTCCACACCCTCCGGCGTGTCCACACTGTTGCAGAGCTTGGTGTTATCAGCAAACAGGCACATTTTCCCTTCCAGGTCCTCTGTTATATCACTGATAAAGGTACTGTAGAGAACCAGACCCAACACTAATCCCTGTAGAACCCCACTGGTCATCTGCCCCTCTGTGGAGTGACAGCCATTTATAGCCACCCTCTGTGTCCTGCTATCTAGCCAGTCCTTCACCCACTTTACCACCATCTTACCCACTCGCATGTTCCCCAGCTTGTTTAACAGCCTTCTATGTGGCACAGTATCAAAAGTCTTGCTGAAGTCCAGGTAGGCCACATCCACTACCCGCTTCCCCCCGCTGATCCACCTTCCTTGTCACCCAGTCGAAGACCTCAATGACGTTAGTCTGGCATGACCTCCCACCTGTCAAACCATGTTGCCTTAGGTCCTGTGACCATTGGCAACCAGGTGTTCCACTATTCTTTTTTTCAGTATGTTATAATATCATAATTTTTATGCAGATCTTAAAGTTATTGACACCTAAATAAATGGATTAAATAAATTAAATAATGAAGGGTCTTAATAAAATACACCTGAGCAGGATACCATGTCTTGCACCTTGTGATGTTTGTACTGATCTATTTAAATTACTATGTATGGATGCACTTAATTGTTGGCTCCCTTGGGAAGGGATAGAACACCCTGAGGCACTAGGAGCAATTGTTGTTTCGCACACCAATATATCTTTGCACCGACTTACATACTAAAGGCTTGTGCTGTTTTCTTTGTTCTGCTTACATGATTTTGGTGATGGTTTAACAGCAGCAACCTGTCTCCTGAAGCGCACTCAAGTTCTGTTTGGTTAGATTCTATGAGGATCAGCCTAGGACACTCAACATTTTACTCGCTGGAGGCCAGAAGAGAGAGAGGAGCAGCATGATAGAGACCTCTGAGTTCCAGAAAGGGATGAACAAAGTAACTGCGAGGAACTATTCAGCAGAAATGGCAAATCCAAAAGAAGAGGACAGGAGTGTAAACTGATGATGGGGGGTGGGGAGGACATTCAGGAGGGATGTGAGGAAGTTTTACATCAAGGGAAAGGAGTTACGCCATGGAATATCCTACTGGCTGAGTAGTGGGTGCAGAAACCATTAATGGTTTCAGACACAGCTGGGGCAGAGTTAAGGGCTTAACAGTTACTCAGAGGGGTAGCAGTAAGCCAATGAGCAAGGTGAGGGCAAGGACAAAAACTCCATCAAGACAATAGGTCTTGGAGAAGGATGGGGTATAACCGGACAGACTGTAGGTACGGATGGTCTTTTTTTCTGCTGACATTTAATGTTTCTGTGTTTCTAGTTCCCTCTGCAATTTTGGTTGGTGCTACTGCTATACAGGGAATTTCATTGCTGACCATTGGGCATTACACCACTGCATCCATACTGCGTATGACCTAGGACCCCCTTGTAATTTTTTGTCTTCTACTGATTCTGGCTGATTAAAAAACAAACTGTGTTTTCATTTAATGTACAATTGCTAGCCCAATTAACCTGCACAGTTTTTATGGTGTCACTGCTATACAGTGAATTGCAGTGCTGGGGAATTTCAGCTCTGCTCACGTACCATGTTGCTGCATATGATGCAGGATCTTATAGATAGTACACAAAATATTAAAGCTTAAAAAAAGCTGCTCCTTCTCTCCTTGACTACTTTGCTATGGAAAAACTAAAACTTCCTAAATACACCCTATAAACAGGAAGGACAGCAAAAATTACATTAAAATGGATTGCCAAGTCACTTCTGACAAATTGCAAAAGAAACAAACATTTGTCAATGCCGAATGTTGTCGCACTGGCATTGGCTTTTGTAGTGAAGTGTGGAAATGCATTTTGGGCAGGATGTGAAAAATGACAGCTGTACTGTTCATAAGGAGGCGTAAAAAATGGCAGTGGTGAAAATGTGCCATGTAAATATTGCAAATTTGCGAAGTTACAAGGGTGTGTGGGAAATGCGCAATGCACGCTTGTAACACAAGTCATTTTAGGGAATTTCGGCACCAGATTTTCAACATAGGCATTTTAGCACCTCTGCTTATGTACAGTGTCACTGTCATTTCCTCAAACTGTCCCAAAAAGTGATTTCGCTCAGCGACCGTGCTATTTTGCGCCGGACGTTCGAAAACACATTTCGGGCAGGATATGTAAAATGACAGCTGTACTATTCATCAAGAGGTGTGAATAAATGCCAATGGTGAAAATCCAGAGTGAAAATATTACACATGCACAATGTTAAGAGCGTGCATGCAAACTGAGCAACGCACACTCGAAACACAGTCATTTTATGGAGTATCATCACCAGATTGTCAACATAGGCATTTTAGGACCTCTGCTCATGAACAGTGTCGCTGTCATTTTCATAATCTGCCCCGGACATTGATTTCCCACAGCGACCGTGCTATTGTTTGCCGGAAGTGCAGAAACACATTTCGGCCAGGATGTGAAAAATGACAGCTGTACTGTTCACAAGGAGGTGTAGAAAAATGACAATGTTGAAAATCTGGCATGGAAATATTGTGAATTCTTGAAGTTACAAGCGTGCGTAGTAACTGCGCAACGCACGCTCATAAAACAGCCATTTTTTAAAAATGTTTCCCCAATTTGCAACATAGGCTCTTTGAGAGCCCACCTCATTAACACTGCCACTGTCCTTGCGTTAATCAGTCATGAAAGGTGATTCCGCATAGTGACTGCAAAATCACCTTTCGGGACTGATTAACATCATAACAGTGCCAGAATTCATGAAGAGGGGTCCCAAAAACTCCATGTTGAAAATTTGGTGCAAAAATTCCAAAAAATGCCCGAGATATGCATCAAAGTTGAAAAAAACCCTATTTTTTCCATTATACAGCTTACCGGCATTTCCTCAGTTAGTGGTCGGCTTTGAGGAGTGCAGACATTTTCCGGTCCACAATTGTCGCTGAGCTCGGAGGTAAGTATGGGGGTGAGGGGGTGGGAGGCAGAGGTGCGCAGTGGGTGGGTGGGTGCGGGTGGTGGGTAGGGAGACTACGAGGAACTGTTTTCTGTTTACAGGTGTTCAAAAAACATCGCAGACGGTTTCTTTTTTATAGGTGCTTTTGGGGGATACAGTAGCTGATGGGGATTGGGGACCCCTATCGGCACATTAAAGTGGGAAAGGGGGACAGATGCCGGCCAGGGGTGCAATGAAAGCGGGGAGGTGCGCCCAGGAGCCGAGGAGAATTAGGCACCCCTCGGCAACAAAAAGGAGAGGGGGGACATTATGCTGACGGGAATGGCCCCCATCGGCATATATGTGAGGGGCAGGGTAGCCGACTGGGGATTGGGCACTCCTGAAGTCGGCAGTTTACCGACCAGTGTGCTGCCATGTTTGTAGCTGGTGAAGCCGTAGTAAGGTCCGCTGCGTGTGACAAGCTTTGCTCGCATTGCAGCGGACCTTTCCTTAGATGTGCTCGCCACATTAGTATGCATGGTGTGACGCCGGCATGCAGACTGATTGGGGAATGAGGGACACACCTATTGATGCGTGTCCTGCATTCGCCCAACAGCGACCGCACTTCCAAATCAAAAAACATAAAAATAGATTTACAAGTTTGTTTTGTCAAGGATGGATCTAGATTGCAGGTCTAAGTGTTCTGACAGCTCTCTCTCTCTCTCTCTCTCTCTCTCTCTCTCTCTCAAATATATAGAGATGGCTGACCAGGCTGGAGCATGATCAGTATATGCCAACCAGAAATCATGGGAAAATCCCTCCCTTCCCACCTCCATAAAACGCTATTTAGTAACATTGCACCGGTTTTCCTGTGTGAATGGTGTGCATTTTTAAAAACCTACTTTTGGAAAATCCTGCATCTTTTTCATTGTGTGCAAAATGTCACATGGTGCTCCCTTCCTTAATGTGAGATTACATGAATGACCTCTTCAGCACCATTCATCTTGTGCAATTTAAACAAAAATGTTCTTTATTTTACTACAAAAGGCTATGTGCAAAACTTTCACTTTTAAATATACTGTGCTCAGTTTAAGAAATTGTGCAAAAATTTGTGAAAATGATGTAATTATGCCCAAAGTGCATGGAATGGATTTTAAATACTTCGCTCTCCATTTGTGACTGCACAGTGTCTGCAACACCCCCCCCCCCCCAGCCTGCAAGATGACACTGTGGGTGTCCATAGGTGGAAACTAAGTGAGTTGGGAGGCCAATTGGGGAAAAACGTCACTTGACTGCTGTAGAATAAAGGAGGTAGCTCCATTCCCCAGACACTGTAAAAAGCCTGGTGGCCCCCCCCCCCCAACTCCACTAAGGTTGCTTCCTGGTGGGAATGGGAGCACAGAGGAATTGGAATGATGGAGCATGGTTTGGGAACACCTAGGTAAGTAAGTGTATGGTGAAGGCCAGGGTATAGTAAACTGTGGAAATAAAAAATACATTTTAAAAAAGTATGTACTAAAGTGGATGCCCACTACAATTACAATATGATACCATTTTATTTTGTATATATTATTTTTTACCTTTGCATATAGGCTTAAATGGTTTTCATGTATCTTTCTGCATAATTTCCAAACTGTTTTTCTCTGATGAGGTACAGAAAATAAAATGTTATCATCACACATAAAATGTTGCCAGTTTCTTTTGAAGCAGTACTGTCAGTGTAATATAGCAGCTTGCAGCAGCATGCTAGAACAACTGTGTGTTTTGTATCAGGAATCTGAAATCTCTTGACTTTGTGATGTCAGCCTGTATGGTAGACAGCCTGTGTTATCAGCAGTTGAGTAGTGCATTGACAGTTACTGTAAATATTATATAGCATTGTTTAACAGGAGTGCCACCTGCTGGATACATTTAGTATTTTCATACATCTAAGAATAGTTAAATTCAGTGTCCCAAGTTTAGTATAATTTTTACTATTCAAACAGAGCCACTGCTACATATACCACAAGGATGTTACTGTGCTTTGACTGATAAATTCTTTAATTAAATGTACTATAATGTATGGTGGAACGCAGTAAATATGCAAAAATCATCTTTTTATACCATCAATGTGATGTCATGCCTTTGTTATACTACCAATGCTGCATCACATCGATGGTGTAACAGAATAGAACCACTGGGCATTGCTGTTGCCACAGCCCCCATAACAGCCGAATGTTCACGTTTAAAAAAAAAGAAAACAAACTTGCTTGCATGATTTCTGGCAGTACAAGTAGCGTTTCTACAATGTTTTTTTATTTTTTCATAATGTTTCCCAGCCTTTCATGTTATATTTATTCTCTAATTAAACCTGCTCAAATTCAAACCCCGTGAATGCACATGTCTTCCTGTGTCACAAGGTAAGCCAGCGGTCTGTCGCATAGTGATGTCTAATTGTAATGTGATTTAATTTTGGTGGTGTGATCATAAAAACTTTTCTTTTCTATGATTTTTCCGATGACCATACACCAAAAAAGACAATGTATGGTCATCGGTGTGTAACCGCGCAAGTCTTGCCTTCTCATGGTTCCCATGGCAACTCTAAAAAACCTCTCAAGTTGCACTCTTGAGGGTTAACAGAGATGCCAAGGGAACCATTTGAAGGCAAGCATAGTGTGGTTACACACTGATGAGTCTGACCATACTTTATCCTGTATGTATATCATGCTATTGTATTTAACTAATGTTTATTTATTTTGCATTGTTTGATGCAGTATTTTTATATTGTATTTAATACATGGTGTTAGGGGGACACAGTGATGTCATGAGGTGCCATGTCTTGGATGAGACATTAAACAGAGCCCCCTTCTACCTGTTCTGGTGGTTGTTCAGGCATACATGAAAGATCCTATGGCACTTCTCAAAAAGAGTGAAGTAATTTCTCTGGTGTTCTGGACACATTGGCCTCTATGCATTAAGAGGTGGGTTGCCTATGCTCCACGGATCCATGGCATGTAGGCAACCCTAGGAATGAATGCCATGTACCAGGGTCTGAAGGAACCCTGGTGGCATTCATGGAAAGGAGATGCATCCCTTTCATACTGGATCCCCTGGCTGGTTGCACAGTTACATGTGTTGCTGGTCCGGAGGCATGTCTGGGGGCCTTGCCAGCACTCTGCACCATTCACAAAGGCACAGAGTGCTGGGCAGTGAGCGTGCTGGATATGGCAGTTGGGGTAGGGCCATATCTTTTGTGTGCCACCCAATGACACCTGCCAGCTACAGCTGCCCTATCCCACTAGGCTGACAGGGAGGGTTGGGGGCATCTATTCGGGCACGTGTCCGTACTTTTACAAATGTTGGACCCATGCCCTCCCAGAATCCTCTGCTTGTGCAGAGCAGGGGACCTTCATTGGGACTCAGGATGGGCATCAGATTGGATGCCTGCCTGTGCCTCTCGATCTGCCACCCCTCATGCAGCAGCACACTGAGAGGACAGGGCCACAGACAGACACCCCTGTGGAGGTGCGAGGCAGTGCATACCACACACTGTGTGTCTGTCTGCAGGTGTGGAGCTACGGGGGACGTGCACACACAGATCACGCATACCAGCTCCTCAGTAGTTCATAGCCCTGATTGTTCTCATTCAGTAAACAACAACTGCATAACCTGGTTCAGTATACATCAGTACTTCCAGTGTTCCCCTTGGGATGAGGCTGAAAGCAGGAAAATATTTCCTGTCCCTCCTGCAGTCAACAAAAACAAACAATACTGCATAACTGTTTGTGGGTTTATACATGACATGTATGGTTACTACAACTTTCCTGCCAGTTTTCCCCAGGACTGTCATGAAGAAGAGATATGTCATCCCATTGGGACAAGACCATTGTGCAAAAAAAAAAAAAAAAAATATATATATACATTTTATATAGTGACTGCAATTTGTTGCATGCCGTGCATTTGTCAATTTGCCAATATGTGTTTGCTTTTTGCTTTTTTTAATGCACTTGTGGTTAGGGTTGCCACAGCTGAAAAATCTCAGAAAATGAAAATGATAAAATAAATCCCACACTCCTTCCCTAACCCTGCTGCTTTCTAGGAATGGAGAATACATTGCACTTTCTCTGATGCTATTTTTCTGTCACCGAAAACATTCATGGAGAAGTAAAAGGCAGTACTTGAAGAGCAAAGAAAACAAAAGGCTGCGCCAGACAAAATGGCTATGCTTATTTATTTATTTAAAAGTTTTACCAGGAAGGCATACCGAGCAGAGTACTGCTCGATTCCAGATGCATCCTGGGGGTAAGGGCAATGAAGAAATACATCAACACATCAATACAGTATTACATAAGGCAAATCACGTAGCTAATTAGAACATGAACATTACAACACAGCAGTAAATAATTAATACATAAACTACATGGTATAATGGACACTTCAGCAGTTGATTAAGGAATGGCCTACAATTACAATGGGAGGTAGTTGTGCTAGGTGCAAAAATATTTACAGGTATGCTACTACACAAATATTGCTACCACAAGGAGAAGCTAGGCTACTGTGCGTGGACAGGACAGTTAGACACAAGTGTATGCAGAGGTGAAATGTGCTAAGAGGAGGGAGTTGAGGTGCAGAGTGGGAGAGACAAGGTGAACTTCTATGGGGAGGGAGTTCCACAGCTTAGGCATCCGATAGGTAAAGGCTGCCTGGCCTGCCACGGTGGACATGTGCGGGACAGACAAGAGGCAGGAGTTGAAGTATCTGAGTGAGTACACGGTGGGGGGAGCAGCTGTTAGGACTGAGATGAGGTAGGGGGGGCAGGGACTGATTCCAGAACTTAGCTGTTAGCCTAGCACTGTGAGCTTGTCTCTGATCATGAAGCGAGGGGAAGGCCTAGGGACCGATAGATGATGCAGTGATGGCTGGTGGAAGGACAGTCTAGGGCAAAATGGCAGGATGAGTGGAAGAGGGGGTCCAGCCTGACTAGGGAGGACTTGGGTGTGGCACTGTAGATTACATCACCGTAGTCAAAAATAGGGAGAATCATTTTCTGCACAATTGCATGACGAGCTGACAGCAGGATGCATCCATGGTTGCAGTATAGGGCACCCAATTTGGGGTGAAGCTTTTGTGAATGGCATTGATATGTACAGAAAAGTCAAGGTGCTGGTCAAGCCAGACCCCAAGGTATCTAATGGAGGCGCAAGCCTCCAGAGGAGTTCCATCCAGGATGTGGAAGGTGGGGGTGGAGGGGAAACCGAGAAAGTCTCTGCCTTGTGCCGAAGGTCATAGAGACAGTTTTCTTGGCATTGAGAAAAAGCTGATTTGTGCAAAATCAGAGCTGAACATCATTGAAGTCCTGCTGAAGTCTGGTTGCCACATCAGTTGGTGAAGGGCTATATGTATACAGAACCGTATCATCTGTATACATGTGTAAGGAAGTGTGAGGGCAGGCAGTGGGCAGGTCATTTAGGAAGATGGAGAACAAGAGCGGACCAAGGACCGAGCCTTGTGGTACACCAGTGGTATCTGGGAGGGGGTAGAGGTGGAGTTACCAATCCCTACAGATTGGGACCTGTCAACCAGGTGGGAGTGGAACCAGTTGGTGGCCTCGCTAGAAAGCACTGCAAGGGAGAGCTTGGACAGGAGTAGTGGATGCGAGACTGTGTCGAACACCTTTGCCAGGTTGAAAAATATTGCTGAGGTGATGTGGCCTTTATCCATACCAGTAAGAATGGAAGCAGAGAGCCTTAGAGGGAGGCAGTGCTGGAGTGGGACTTCCTAAAGCTAGACTGGTAAGATGAGAAGAAAGAGGAGGAGTCAAGACAGGTGGAGAGTTGTGAGAGGACTAAGTGTTCCTGGAGTTTTGCAAGAACGGGAAGAAGGGAGATTGGGTAGTAGTTACCACGGATGGTGGAGTCACTGCCTTTTGGAAGGGGGATGACTGTGGTGTGTTTCCATAAGGATGGAATAGAAGCGAGGGAGAAGGAGAGGTTAAAAAGTGCTGCCAGGGATGAGGTGATGGCAGTGGCAGACAGGTAACGCATTTTGGAGTCCAACCCTGAGGAGCATTTGCCCTTGGATGGATTAAGGGCAAGCAGGGTGTTGTATACTTCAGCTGGGGAAATCTGATAGAAGGAAAAAGAGAGGGCAGTTGGGTCAGTATGGGTGGGAGGGAATCAGGAGGGGGGTGGACAGGGGTAGTAGGGAGTGCGGCCAACAGTGATGAGGTACAGTTTGTGAAAAAGGAGTTAAATTCTGATGCCATTCTGATGTGAAGGGTGTCGTTACCGTGGTGTGGCCTGTATTTAGAACAGGGGTGGGGGACTGCGAAGATGGGGAGACAAGTGATTTGATGTAAATGTGTAAATCTGGGAAATGATGAAGTCCTTTTAGACAAAAAAGTCTTTCAAAGATTCTCTTCAGACTCCGTGGGTGAAAATGTAGAATTTACAGAAAAACAATACTGAAGTCTGTAGCATCCACTTTTATTCTTTTGAAATGATAATGCCCCTACGTTTCGCTGTTTCCAGCTTGGTCACGGGGCCTTTTACCATCTAAAAAAATCATAGATAAAATTCAATCAATACATGCTTAATGTTTATGTCATATACAAATCTTATAAATTTGTTCTACCACAGAATTAATTACAAAATAAAAAGTAATTCTCTTCACCTGTAAATTAAATCAATTCAATATATGTTTTTTCCTTTTCATCCAATCTAAACATTGGTTTTCTGTAATAAATATCACAACATTTCATCAGTCATTTCAAATATTATGAAATACCTAATAATGCCACTTAAAGTCCCATGCAACTTATAATGAGTCTATGTCACATACCTTTAGTTGAATTTATTTATTTAAGATCCCAATGTCTGTATTTCCTCTCACTGCAATGTAAAGTAATAATAAGAAACCACCCTTGAGCTCAATAATTCAGTTTTAAATCATTAAAAATCTTTTATTATATTTTTATATAGATGCTCTATGGAGCAATAAACTTACCAAAATAATATTTGCTACATAAAGCGATCCGACTTACCCATTATTATGCCCTCAATCCAGTAGATGTCATTTAAATATATAAATCTAATGAACAAATGGGCTCCTAAATAGTGAATTAGCTTCACTACACATATACATACGTCAATATGCACGTGATGTCCAACTCTTTGAATGTGCATAAAGTCCACCAATTATAAATTAAACGTCTTTCCGTTTCGCATTTAATTATTAAAAGAGCAGTTGGTAATGCCGTATTTTCCTTCAGCTGGTAAACTCTTTCAAGGCATCCCAGACCCGCGTGCGTACTGACTAAAGGAGCTTTAAAGACGCCAGTGCTGTAAAGATTCCTTTTAAATAAGCAAAAACTTCCCGCGAGACAAGTGATTTGCCCACCTTCCAGAATTTAGCAGGGTGGCTTAAGTTGGAGTAGAAGGAGGCTTTGAAGTAATTTGCTTTTGGCTGTCGAAGTAGCCTTGTGCAGGCATTACATAGTGTCTGAAACTTTGCGTGGGCCTCACGGGATCCAGAGGCCATAAAGGACCTCCATGCCTGGTCTCTGACTCTGAGGTGAGCCAGCATGTCAGCTGTGACCCAAGGCAAGTGTGCACCCCTCACACGAGCACATTTGAGTGGGGCGTAAAAGTCCCAGATAGCAAAGAACCTGGACATGAAGAACTCCAATGCAGAGTCAATAGAATGAGCCCAGGGGATAAAAGACCAGTCTGTGTAAGCCAGGTCAGTTAGAAGAGAAGCAAGGTTCATGGATTTGTAGGATTGGGTCAGAAGGATTCGGTGCGGGGGTGGCTTAGGTCGAAATACCTTCCTAATTGAGTATATTATGTGGTGATTGATTAGGGAATCTGGTAAGAGGTCTGAGGCAATTATCCAGTGCGGGTGTGAGATAAGGGACCAGTCTAAGAGAGAGAGAGTGGTTCTGCATATTTCGGTTGAGGCGGGTGAGTTCAGTGATCAGTTGGGACAGGTTTAGCGTGATCACCTTGTTACGAAGCTTGGAATGGCACTGGATAGCAAGTTCAAATTAAAATCCCCAAGGATGTGGAGCTCACCCACCATTGTGTGTGATTTTAGGATGCCCAGGTGATCCATGATAGAGGGCATAGAGGAATTAGGAGGGCAGTAGCATCCAGCTACAAATAAGGGAATTGTGTGAGGGAGGGAGACTTTTACCATAAGGGCATCGATGGTCTGGGTGGGCAGTGAAAGTGTGATGAGGTAAACCGAAGGGAGGATGCAATATACATAGCTATGCCTCCACTCCTTTTGTTTCCTGGGCGGTGCCGGTGGATGACTGTATAACCAGGGATAGTGATTTCACCGTCCTGGTTGTGGGCCTTCAACCAGGTCTCTGAAATTATCAGGATGTCAGGTTTGAGGGATAATACAGTTGATAGTAACAGGGTTCATTTATTTAGTATGCTGCAGATATTTAGGTGTGCTAGCTTTAAGCCCCTACTGAGCTGGAGGGGGTGGGTTGGTCCAGAGTTGGGCTCAACATCGCCAGCTCTTAGGAGTAATAACAGTAGCATAAATTTATGGGCATGTGCCGCTGAGGCTTGTGGAGGGAAGCAGGTGCCTGGGTGGCATGAGCCAGGAACTTTAGAGCTAATAGCCCAGCATGAAAGTTGGATGGCAGTATGGAAGGACCAATTATTCAGCTGCTCAGGTGAGCTATGGGCGGTGGGCCGATGGTTGAGGTGACGGAGGGTGATGAGGAAGCAGGTAGGCTGCATTTAGCCAGGTGACATGGCTATAACACAAGGAAGGAGGAGGGTGGGAGAGCCACCAAAGGGACAAGCACATAGAATATTGTTAGGTAAAGAGGCAGCATGGTGAGGCTGACTGGCAGGGTAGGAACAGGGAGAGGGGTGAACGACGATAAGCTGCAGAAGGGAAAGTTGGCTGATTGGTTCAGTTCAACTCATGAACAGCACTGTATAACTGCGAGTTTATTTATTTGTTTATTTTATTCTAGGATTACAAATACCTTTGAGCCAGGGTTCTTTTACAAAAGTTCCACGTCAATTAAGGAAACAATACAAACATGACAAACTTTGAAATAGGCAGTTCAAGCAGTTGAATACATACATTTGAGGGGGAAGTAGGTACAGGACAGAACTTTGTATAAATGATGCAGTGCATGGAATTCTAAGCAGTCTGAAGCAGTTGAATACAGACAGTTGAGGGAGGGAAAGATACCAGGGCAGGGCAAGAGTTAACAGGGAAAGTTGAAAGATTGAGGGGACAACAGAACAGGGAAGCAGCTGAGGGCATTGTCAGGCTTTGAGAAAGTGCTAAAGCCAGGGAGGGGAGGATGTATGGGGAAGGGGAAGAGTGTGAGGGAGAGGGAGAGGTAAGTGCTAGGGGGGATAGCAGATTAGGAGTGACAGTCACAGGAGCTGGAGGCAGAGAGGTGGAGGAGAAGGTTGGTTTTGAACTGGCCAAGCCAGTGAGGTGATGTCTTTGTTGAGTCCATTAAACCAGGAGGGTGCACGGTGAGCAAAGGACCTTTGTCCCTGCAAGGTACGGCACCGGGGCATGTGCAGAATTAGATTTTCAGAATCCCTAGTGGGGTGGGGGGAATGTGTGCTGCACATACGAGGCCTTGGACTCCTGGGGGTGCAAGGCCTAATGTGATCTTCTTGGCCATTAAGCAGGTATGGTACTTAATATAGTTGGATAGTTGGAGCCAACCCATTTGGGTGTAGAGTGCACACGTGTGGTTGAGACAGTGGGATCCTGTAATGAGATGGCAGGCTTTGTTTAGGGCCAAGGATAGGCGTCTAAGGGCTGTGTCAGTAGCAGAGCCATAGACAACCAGCCCATAATCGATTAGTGAGACCACAGAGCTCTGCACAGCTATCCTTAAGGCATCTGAGGTAAGGCATTGCCTGTGCTTGTAGAGAAGACCAATGCATTTGTTAACAGCTTTGGCAACAGTGTCAGTGTGGATGCCATAGGATAGGTGGGTGTCAAGAGCGATTCCAAGATATTTAAAGGAGTGTGCATGGTCTAGGATAGCACCATGGCAGTTTGCGATTGCGATGGGTTGAGACCTGTGCTTGTTGTGGGAGCCACAGAAAAGCATTGACTTTGTTTTCTTGTAGTTGAGTACCAGCTTTTGTCTGTTAAACCATTTTTCAACGGAGGTGAAACCCATCTGGAGCTTTTCTTGAAGTAGGAGGGGGTCATGATGAGTGGTGTGGATGACTGCATCATCTGCATAAAGCAGGATTTGTTCAGGACAGGAGTGTGGAAGATTGTTCAAAAAAAGGCTGAAAAGGAGTGGCCCAAGAATGGATCCCTGCGGAACTCCTGAATGGATGGGTCTAGCATCGGAGAAGATGTGAGTGATTTTCACCCTTTGTGAGAGGTTTTCCAGGTAGCTCTCAAACCAGGATGTAGCCTCTAGGGAAAGCCTAGCATTTTGAAGCTCTGTGATGAGTAGTTGGTGATGGATGGTGTCAAAAGCCTTAGACAGGTCAATGAAGACTGAACCAGTTAGTTGATTACTGTCAAGGGAGTTGTGGATTGCTCCTGTGAATTCTAGGAGGGCCGATATAGTGCTGTGGCCTTTTCTGAAACCGTGCTGCTGCTTACAAAGGATGTTGTGCTTAGCCAGGTATTCCGTCAGTTGGTCAGAGACTAATCGCTCAGTGGCCTTGGGGGGGGGGGGGTAGTATGGATATAGGCCTATAGTTCCCACGATGGGCCTTGTCCCCACTTTTGTGGACTGGTGTAATGGTGGCAGATTTCCATCTGTCGGGGGAACTGGCCGAGGATGAGGGAGAGGTTGAAAATATGAGTAAGCAGAGATAGCACTTCATCTAGTGTAAGGGACAATAGTTTAAGGTCGAGTGTGTCCCCGAGTTCACCAAGGGTGGTGGTGGTGGGAGTGGCGGGGCTCCTTGCTGCAGTTTAAAAGTTAAGCAATTCCTAATCGGCGCTCCTTTGGTACCTGTTTGTGGCAGGAGTGCAGCTTGGGAGAGGGCAGGCTTCCTTCAGGGGCCCTTGTGACCACAACTCCGGGGAGCTGTGGAGAAATGCGAAGTGGAAGAGCAGTTAAATACAGGTAAGGGGAGGTTAGGCTAAAGCAGGGGGAGGAGGACTGAGAGCCGTGGTTGGACCACCAGTGAGAGGGAATCAGGAACAGTACAGCTCATAGAAAGCTTATGGCCCACACGATGTATGGCAACTGTGTGCAGAGCTTAGCTAGATTCCCAAACAACAAGCAGAGAGCTTAACTAAGTAGAAAGTCACAGCACTAAAGTGCTCCAGAGTGCTAGCCCAGGAAAACAGAAACAACTATGATTAGATTAAATTAAAAGCGAGTAAATACAATTGGGTAGGAATAGACTAAACATATTACTGGATTCGGAATTAATTAAAGCTGCTGATCTGCTAAAATTGCTTACATCTATAATTGATTAAAATCAAATATTGTAGCATGCGATTTTTATTACAGTACATTAGGAGAACACATACTAAAAAGCATAGTACAGAAGTGGCTGGTCCCTGTGAAGTTAATAAAATTAATTTAAAGCACACTACTGCATATTGCTAAAATTAAATTAAAGCAACACTACTACAGGGGTACAAGCCAGGGAATTTAGGCTAACTGCATAGAAAATAAACTATCTACACTACTTTCCCGATAAAAATGTATGGACAGTATTGCAGTATGCGTAAGTCCAAGTTTGAAATTAGCACCAAAGGGCACCAATGGCTCCTCACTACAGTTCAAAAGTTAAGCAGTTCCTAATCGACGCTCCTCTGGTACCTGTTTGCGCCGGGGGTGCAGCTCGGGGCATACTTCCTTCAGGGGGCCCTCGTGACCATGACTTCGGGGAGCTGTGGAGAAATGCAAAGTGGAAGAGCAGTTAAATACAGGTAAGGGGAGGCTGGGCTAAAGCAGGGGAGGAGGACTGAGAGCCATGGTTGGACTACCAGTGAGAGGGAATCAGGCACAGTACAGCTCACAGAAAGCTGATGGCCCACATGATGTATGGCCACTGTGTGCAGAGCTTAGCTAGATTCCCAAACAACAAGCAGAGAGCTTATCTCAGAGGAAAGTCACTGCACTAAAGTGCTCCAGAGTGCTAGCCCAGGAAAACAGAAACAACTAAGATTAGATTAAATGAAATTAAAAGCGAGTAACACCAATCAGGTAGGAATAGGCTAAACATATTACTGGATTCAAAATTAATTAAAGCCACTGATCTGCCAAAATTGCTTAAACCTATAATTGATTAAAATCAAGTATTATAGCATGTGATTTTCATTACAGTACATTAGGAGAACATACTAAAAAGCATAGTACAGAAGTGGCTAGTCCCCAAGAAGTTAATAAAATTAACTTTAAGCACACTACTGCACATTGCTAAAATTAAATTAAAGCAACACTGCTGCAGGGGTACAAGCCAGAGAATTTAGTCTAACTGCATAGAAAATAAACTATCTGCATTGCTTTGCCAATAAAAATGTATGGGCAGTGAAGCAGTATGCATAAGTCCAAGTTTGAAATTGGCGCCAAAAGACACCAACGGCTCTGCACTGCAGTTCAAAATTTAAGCAATTCCTAATCGGTGCTCCTCTGGTACCTGTTTGCAGTGGGGGTGCAGCTCGGGAGAGGGCATGCTTTCGTCAGGGGCCCTCGCAAACACAACTTCGGGAAGCTGTTTATGGTGGGGGTGCAGCTCAGGGGAGGGCAGGCTTCCTTTAGGGGTTCTTGTGACCACAACTTTGGGGAGCAGTTTGCAGCAGCGGTGCAGCTCAGGCTTCCTTCAGGGGCCCTCGCGACCACAACTTCAGGGAGCTGTTTGCGGCAGGGGTACAGCTCAGTGGAGGGCAGGCTTCCTTCAGGGGCCTTCACGACCACAACTTCAGGGAGCTGTTTGTGGCAGGGCTACAGCTCAGTGGAGGGCAGGCTTCCTTCAGGGGCCTTCACGACCACAACTTCAGGGAGCTGTTTGCGGCAGGGGTGCAGCTCAGGGGAGGGCAGACTTCCTTCAGGGGCCTTCAAGACCAGAACTTCAGGGAGCTGTTTGTGGCGGGGGTGCAGCTCGGGGGAGGGCAGACTTCCTTCAGGGGCCCTCACGACCACAACATCGGGGAAGTGTTTACTTGGCATATATTAGTCAGAACCGGAAGCATAAAATGCAACACCAAATATCAGACTAAGTGCTAAAAAAAGGACTCAGCCTAAGGATTTCTGCTGCATTTTGTGCTCCCAGTACTTTAACTGCGGCTGTTGCCTGTGTGAAAATGTTTGAAAATCTAATAGTTATACACATAACCTAATGTGTTTTATATATTATATAATAACTGGTTAACCCCATTACCAACTCGTTTTTGATAACTGTAAATAGAGAATAAATGATGAGGAAGTGTGTGTTACGAGAATTTAATGCACACCCAAGGTGTGGGATGCTACATAAACCCTGAGGGCAAAGCTCTCGAGGTTTCTCTGTTATCACATACCTTGGGTGTGTAAAGAAAATGCATATCAACCCTTACATATGCATTATTCTATATATAATACTTGTGCAGTGGCACATATATAGTTAGGGTTGAGTGGAGGTCTCAATATCAAACCCTAATCTTTGCATCTTAATAATTTTGGCAGTGTCTATGAAATTGTTCCAGATTTGATATGCATTAAGTGGCAGGTTCTCGGGACGTGGGAAGTTTTGTGACAGGCACTTACCCAGATTCTGAGATCCAGATGTGTCACAAAACACAAACAGCATCATTTTTTGTGGTTCTTTCTGCCATTTTTTGCTCTCACCTACAGCCTAGACAGTGTAAAGTTTTGTTACAAAACTTTCAGGGCTGAAAGGGCTTGTGCAAAGGGTTTGCCTTTCAAAGAATTCATGAAAAATATATTAATTGGTTCCGGAGTTATACGGTTTTGAAATCTGGCTTCTGAGCTTGCTCAGTAGGGATTTAGGATAAACCTCTGATACAAAAAATGTTGCTTTCTCGAGCCATTTTACCCATGCAAAATTATTTTTTCATGTCATGAGGGATACTTTTATGTTGCGACAGCCACCATCCTGTTTTTGCCTTAAAAAAATTTAGAAAATACATAAAAACTAGTTTCATGAAACAAAAAAGACATGAATTTTGCTGAACAGGACCCATTAAGCAAGACTATGTTGTTTATTTTCCCAAAACAAGCCAAAAGTACTTTTTTGGGACTCTGGCTGTCAGGTTCCATCCTCCTCCTCCTCCTCCTCTGCCCCCAGGCACCTTTACACACTCTGCATACCACACAGAACTTCCATTCAAGCAAGGGTAGCATGGGTACAACCTGGGATTGTGTGAAGATTCAACGGTCTGACATGGGGGGGCAGGCAAGAACCTTGTGCCCTTCTCTGATTGCTGACAGTGATTTTGCAGCAGGGAAGGAAGGAGATATGTACATCTGGGCAGTTATGGTCTAACCTCAGCCATTACAAGATGGGGGGGGGTGCAGCATGAACCTCTGCTGCTGTTGCTAATGGTTGCTGCTCATCATGGCCTAGCGCGGAAAATGAACGGGCATGCATCTGGGACCCTCCCTGTCCTCACTAAAGGTATCAAAGCTATATGCCATATCCACATAATACCCTCCTGATAGTCACCACAACTGTAGACCAAATTTATACCTGATGTCACACAATGATTCAATGTGTAGCCCTCCGCAGGAAACAGACATATATACTGTATGTTCGACTGACGGCTTCCCAAGTTGCTGATCATTGTTTATGAGGAGGAGATAATAGGAGCAAGCTTTCCCTTAGCAATCTAACCCTAGTCTGAAAGAAAAGAGGGCTAGGAAGGTGTAATGTGCAACCATCCCTAGCAGAAGTTGGTGAATAGGGTAGATGGGAGGGGGGGGAAGGGCTTGCTCCTGCGGGCAGGAAATCACTCCATCTCCATAGGTATTATCCTGTCCTCTTCTGCCTGTTCACCTGACAGTGTTATTAGCACCCTTGCAGCTCTCAGTAGATCCCAACACTATACACACACTTACCTGAGCCCTGAACAGTAGAGTAAAACAAAAATCAGAATAAAACATGGAATAAAACAGAATGCTAATATAAAGGCATAGAAGTATTGTCATTGCTCAGAACTTGGGGGGCAGGACTGAGATCCACTGCTTGGGTCCTGTAGCACTTACCCTGATAGCAAATGGAAACAGCCTGATTCAGGGTACAAAGGGAAAGTGGCAGTAATAATCAAACAGGAAAAATAAAATCATAGCTTATGACAGCTTGAACTTGAGTTCACATTAGCCTGTAGTTCATATTTTAGCACTCAGGCTCAGCAGCAACAGTGGCAGTGGGCAGTGGCTTAACAGGCTGGATGGCATCTTCTAGCCCAATGAGCAGCTTGCAGGCAGGGCTGTGGTGGCCACTATTTTTCCCAGGGGACATCTGAAGGGTTCAGAGGTTGGTGGAAAGCAGTGGCTGGTGATACTACAGGAAAGGCCACAAGCCTAGTGGGTGATGGCTGTCTTAGCACTGCAAAGTGATTTACTTCCATGAGCAGGTGTGATTCCTCTGATGATGACTAGGATTCTCTGCTACAGCTTCTGCTTCTCAAACTGGCTGCTGTTAGATGTTGTTCATACAATAGAATTCTCAGCCTGAAGGGCAAACAGAAAGTTCAGAGTGCCATTCGTGGTATGAGGGCATAGTTTAGGCTAACCGATGCTGTAACAAGACCTTTTTGCCACAAGCAGCTATAGGCACAATATATTTCTGGGCACCCAAAAGCTGATGTGAGTAATCTGCCAGAATACAAACTGAGAGGGTAAAGGCATCATCCAGACCTAAGAGAGGGCCTTACTTCGCTTTGATGCCCTGCCAGAAATGCGGAGCATTAGGGCAGTGCCAAACAATATGCAGCAAAGTACCGTGAACTTTTTTATGTTGGGTCCATACATCTGAGGGTAGTTTCCCAACTCTTTTCAATTTATCTGGGTATAATATAGGTTATGTAGTAACTTAAATTGCATAAGTCTGTAAGTGGCAAATTTAATGTATTTATAAACATCCTTCCAAATATGCTATCAGTCATACACTCGCTGCTACTTAAGAAATGTTGTTTGCCGATGAGGGAGTGAACCATGTACTTTGTTAACAGTGAGCTCATAAAGACTTTGATAGAGATGTGATATAGAATGGAGCTGAGTAGTCCAATCTACTAGGGGTAAAATAGCCATACTATGGTCTGAAGTTCAGGGATAATCCCTGAACTATTTAGTCAACAAATGGCAGGAGATAACTGCAAAAGGGGAAAAAAACTCCTTATTGGAAATCTGGTACTTTTGGTGAAATGTATGGAAAGTAAGCAACTGATTATCTAGGATAAGCTGTTCCATTTTAATAATATTTCAGGTGACCCTTAAGGAGGCTGAAATAGGTCTTCTAGCAATAAGAAAATTGGGATTAAAAAGGAAAGGTGCATGACATCAGCCTATGCTTGGAGATGTAAAATATGGCAAAGCTGTTCATGAACACCTACAGACCCAGTTATTGGAGTGTGTAGGAGACAGACGGGGAATCGTTGGGTTGTAGAATAAGTCAAGGCCTTAATGTCAGTGTTTGCCCATTTTCATAATGCTTTTTCAAACTATAACCACAATGGGGTATAGCCAGTTGTCTAGTAGGAGGAGGGTTTCTGAAGCCATTGCAGGTACTTACAACTATGAATGGTCAAGTAGTACAGAAATAAATTCAGTAGCTTCAGCCCCGCGAAAATGTTTAGGCACCACTATCTTATAGTTGGCCTGGCGAACTGCCTTACCTGCCCATATAAACCTGGAAATGTAACTGTGCAATGTATTAAACCACTTCTTTGGAATAATAATATTTAACATACACAAAAGGTAAAGAACCTGAGGCAGTAGATTCATTTTAATAAGATTAATCTTACCTTAAAGGGTAAGGGGCAAATAGTTCCATCTTTCCATGTCCAATTTCAGTTGCCATAATAAGGGATTTAAATGAAAGAAAATCTTGCCTTCAAGGTCCATGAATATCCTGATCCTCAGATATTTCAGCCCAGTAGGCTGCCACTGAAGCCCCAGAGCAATAATATCATGCTTACATGCCCCTGCACTGAGGGGCTTCATTTCTAATTTATCAATATTAAGTTTATTATCAATATTACGTTTATAAATAAATAAAGCCCCAAATTCATGGATATCCTGGAGAGCACCAGGCAGGAATTTTGCAGGATGTGTTAAGTGAAGCAATATATCGTCAGTATAGATTGATATCTTATACTTCATCCCTTCCAGTGAGATATCTGTAACCTCTGGCATGAGCTTCATTTTAATATCAGGGTTCTATAAAAAGGTTGAAAAGTAACAGAGATAATGGACATCCCTGCCTCATGTCCTGATATAAATTAAATGGTATAGAATGTACCCCATTACAAAAAAAAAATCTGAGCAGTTGGGCTAGTGTATAAAATTTGCACCCATTAGATAAATTCCCTTGGTATACCAAACCATTCCAAAATGCAAAAAGGAAAAACCCAGTACACTCTGTCAAAGGATGTCTCTGCATCAAGGGAAACCAGCACTGCAGGGATGACTGGTTCCCGGGAGACGGAGATTGTGTGTGCCAATTTACGGAGATGATCAGAAAAGAGCCCCCTGGGCTTAAAACCAACCTATTTGGCTGCACTCTAAGTGCTCTATACTTGATTAAGATGATCAGCAAGCACCTTCACTAAAATCTTCAGATCCAAATTCAACAAAGAAATAAGCCTGAAGTTTCCAGGAATGGTGGGGTCCTTGCCTGGCTTAGGGATAAGAATGACCACAGCCCTAGTAAGGTCCACCTCTGTAAGGCCCTTATGAAAAAGATGGTTGAATAAATGTAACAGAAGAGGGCTGAGCTTCTCCCTGAAACACTGATAAAAACTAGGTGTGAACCCATCAGGGCTGGGGGCTTTATTAAGAATTAGATCTTCAATAGCTTGCCGAATTTTGTCCAGGGTGATACCAGCAGCCAATAGGGTTCATTGACCATTATCTAAAAAGAGCAAGGGAAGAGAGTCCAGAAAAGCCTGAATTTCTGTGTCTGATGGGGCAGCATCCATCTTCGTGTACAAAGTTTAATAAAACACCCTAAACACATCTGCTATCTCCCTGGGGCCAGTAATCAACTGTGACTTATCGGGACCCTCAGGCCCTATATCATCCTACTGTAAATGACCATCTTGAAAATGAGCTTGCTCAAAGGTGATGTGCCTGGTTAAATAAAGTTTGGTTGATTGAAACGACACCTGTTGCCTAACCCTAAGATCCATTGGCCTCCTGGCCTTTTCACCTTGATCAAAATACTTCACCCTCACCCTATAAAAATATGAGCTCTGCTGCCTCCCGTTTCAAGTCAATATAGTCTGCTCAGAGTGTTTTGCCTCCAACCATAGCTGCACACAAAAAAGTGCACACTAGGCAGGTGGTGCTCTTGACAAATCAGCTCCTAGTAGACACCCAAAGTCAGGCACTCACCACCTCTGGAAACAGGATACCAAGCTCCAAGATTTCTTTTTTGGCTCTGTTGTCCTTTATTAAAAGTACAACCCAAACAGCAGACACCCATATGGCAAGTATGCCCACCTGATGCATTATGGACCAGCTAGTCCTTTCCTAAAGGCTGAGGCATCTACATATTAGTTCATATTAAGTAGTCTTAGCCAAATGATGTCATGATGACATAATGATTTCAAACTTAAACTCACTGGATAGTTGTTTAAAATTTAAAAAGGGACTGGAACAGAAATAAAGAACAATGGGGAGGGTGGGGGGAAGGAATGGAGGAGATGGGAACAGGGAAAAGAAAATGTTATGACATACATTATCATAACACAAAATTATAAACAGCAGTCCCAACCAAAACACACCAACATAGCCCACATAAATGTACAGGGCGGGATATTCAGACTGCGCCAGGCTGTGGCACAAGCCTGGGTGCAGTGCAACTTGGATGCGCAGGTGCATTGACAGGGTGATATTCAACGGAGCTGCGCCATGGCACAGTATTGTTAAATATCGTTCCTTGGCCACCCGCAGTGTGCATGGCACAGTGGCACTGCACCAGCGCAAGTGGCCAAAGTGGAGCAGGGGGATGCGCTCAAGTGCCGTTGCGATAGGTGCAATTACCTCGATATTCAAAAGTGGACATGCAAATGGGGCCATAATGTATGCAAGGCGCAAGTGGGGCCATTTGCATGACATTATGGCCCCATTTGCATGCAGGTGCGCCGATCCCCAGTGACATGCACCTGGCGCCCTGCCAGGCTGCAGCTGTCGGGGACCAACGCCCCCTGCACAAGCGGCAAAGTGCCCCACTGCCGGATCGTGGGCATATGTTATTATGAATAGTCCCATATCCCTGGTGGTCCAGTGGACCGCTTGCAGCCCGTTCGTGGGCAGAAGTACAGTAAAACCACACTCCTATATCCCTGGTGGTCCAGTGGACCGCTCGCAGCTCAATCGTGGGCATATGTATTAAAGATTAGTCCTATATCCCTGGTGGTCCAGTGGACCACTCACAGCCGGATCGCGGGCGTCAGTAATATCTTATGACAAACCAATCCAACACTGGTGGTCCAGCAATACCCTCTCCCACCGCCCACTGGGCCCCACTGTCCCGCTCCCCAGTCAGTGGCGGGCAGCCTCCCCACCGCTGGCCCGCCTGACTCCATACGGTGGGGCTGTACACCCATTGGTCCCACAGAGTGAGCCAATGGCGTGCAGCTCCCGCACCATACACAGTCCAGAAATTCCATTCACATATCTGGACTGTGTAGTACGACCAGGCTGCACACCCATTGGCTATGCTGTGGACCAATGGGCATACAGCCCTACTGTACGGAGTCAGTCGGCGGGCGTGGGCGGCAAGCGGTGGGAAGCTGCTGCCCGCCCGCTGACCAAAGGGGAGTGGGCTGTGGGGCCCAGTGGGTGGGTGGGGAGAGGTACTGCTGGACCACCAGGGTTGGATTGGTTTGTCATAAGATATTACTGACACCACGATGGGCTGTGAGCGTCCACTGGACCACCAGGATATGGGACTATTCTTCAAACATATGCCCACGATCAGGCTGCAAGCGGTCCACTGGACCACCAGGGATATAGGACTATTATTTTATACATACGCCCTTGATCGGGCATGGAGGGGTGCCACCATGAAGGTGCCGCTGGAGCTCGGGTGGCCACCCACAGGTGGCAGCTGCCGTGTTGTGCCCTGCAATATGGCAGCTCACCTGTGGGTGGCCAGCTGTTGCTCCTTTTTCTTTTGGCTCACCTGTGTGCAGCGCAGGTAGGGGTTGCACATGCATGGGCTCAGCACATCCTGGGCTGAATATCGGGATGTGCGGAGTATGCATGGGCACACCCCCTACCTGCGCACACATACATTACTGATGCGCTCCAGCACGCCGGAGTTTGTGCCAGCTCAGTCCCCCTTTGAATGCTCGCGCGGGGTGCATCAGTGGGTTAGCCATGCGCCAACCCTTCTGAACTATCCGCCCAGAAATCATTTGAAGTCGCCAGAAATTCGCATTGGCGACCCTATGAAAAATATCACGACCCTATGAGGACTTCGCGACCCCTGCCTGCCCTGGGTTCCCCAGGACGGATAGCTTTACTGGCTGCCGCGGTGGCATAACATGCCCCATGGCCATCGCGCGCACGCTTGCTTCTGTGACAGTGTGAGGGGAGGACTGGAGCCAGTTTCAGCCAGGAGCCTGACAGTCTGCTGTGCTGCAAAATTAGCACAGACTGTTGATGTAATCAGGGACGGATGGCGCCGCGCCGACTGTCTGCAGGATAGCTTAGTTTGCCCCAAAAATCATTGGTTGGGGTTGTTAACTTGTTGGCAAGGCAAATTGCCACCGCTTACTTGTGCTGGGGCTGGGCGCTGCGAGTTGGCTGCGTGGGGACTGGCTTAGCCTAGGCACGAACCGCTGGCACGAAGCTGCATGGGGAATCGGTGGGATTTGAATGACTGGGTCCTGGGTCCATCGTCGTGCAGGCAGTGAGGCAGACAGTCGGGTCGGGCAGACACTCAAGGGCTAGAGCAGCACTGCATGTGTGATGCGTAGTACCGTGAAGGAAGCCTAGGAAGAAAAGGATTAAGGAAGGCAAGCCGAGAGCTGGAGCAGCTGATCCAGGCGGGCGGCCGCGGGGTGATCCGATCAGACATCTGCAACCGCACGGTGCACCGCAAGACAGCAATCCATCGGCAGAGCTGGCAGCCGGGGCAGGCACGGAGTCGGCCGGGTGCGGGCAGACTAAGAGAACTGCAGTGCAAGTCGGGACACGGGAGACGGTACTTGTTGGCAAAGTCGGCAGTGCAGTCAGCAGTGTGTCCACTGGGGAGACGGGAGACTAGAGAGAGCGTGCATGCGTTTGTCCAGGTCAGGACTGGGTTGGGAGGGGGAGTCAGTCGGCCAGTCAGGAAACCACCAGCCACTCCTGGTCAGCTGTGTGTTTTGTTTACAGTCTACAGAAGAGCCTGTAGATAGTTTATTGGTCGGGGCTGCACTTGTCTTTAGTCATCTGCTGCTTCCAGGGTCTGACTGTGGTCTAGGAGCCCTCCAGGAAAGTAGATACTGGGGCCCATCTGGGAAACTCAACAGGGCCCAGGGTTGACACACTCATGTCATCACTACACTTCTAATTTCATCTCGTTGCTGTCTGGTGCTGCAGGGGTGATGCTGGGAGAGAGAATAGAGTGGTGGGCCAGGCAGGTGATGATTGGAGCACCTGTCTGCAGGTGGTGCTGCCAGGGGGGACCAGGGTTGCCATTAATGTCGGGTGGGAAAGGACTAAGGAGGAGGTTAGTTAGCAGCTAAGGCAGGCTGAGTGAGCCTGAGGCCTACAACAACACTCTCCGGAGGGGCGGCTGCGGTCACTGACTTAGGGAAGGGGGCTTCAGAGAAGTGAGCTGCTCATCAGTACAGTAGCAATTCGGAATTGGAATGGAATTCCTCTTTTACTGTTGAGGCCTGACGGTCCCGAAGTCCCCATCCTTTGCCCTTGCCCCCTGACCTGATTGCTCGATCGCCACACTTGCAAACGGCTGGGGAGGGTGCTAAGGATTTAGGCATCTGGCAGGTGAGCTGAGACAGCGGAGGAGCAGAAGCCAGTGGTTTTCTTCTGTTGGAGCTGGAGTGGAGCCACGGAGGAGCGAGCGAGCGAGGAGAGAAGCTGCAGTAGCAGAGGAGTTGGAGAGCATCCGTCAGCACAGCCAGCCAGCATCGCCCAGCAAAGGTGGTGAGGTAAGTAGCTGCCTGCTGGCAGGCTAGGACATTTTTTTCTCACTTGTGTTTGTTTGGACTGAGCTGTGGAACTGAGCCCCACCCACACCGTGGCCCCACCACATCATGCCCACCCCACCTTGCTACCCCTATGATTTTGCTGAAATGACGCCCCTGATCCCGCCCACAATATTTAAAACAGACATGAAAACATTATAACCACCAGATGAGTGGCACAATTAGTGTTGCTAAACCCTGATTCCATACATACAATAGATATAAAAGGTTATCATTTATTTTATCTTTTTGCTTAAAATGGTCTAATGTTAAAACTGTTTTTTAAACCAGATTTTTTGTTTGCCTTCAAGCTGATAATCAGGCTGATAATCCAAAAGGTTTCCTGTTTTAGGAGCAGCTCATAAAAGTCTCCAACCCTTGGTTAAAATTAACTCTGTCCATAGCTTGGAATGTAAATCTGTGATTCCTACTATCTGATGCTTCCAAAATATGTGTGGCGTGGCATATGTGGGATTGTCCCTTTCAATCACTCTGACATGCTTACCCAGTCTTGTTTTAAAAATTTGTCGTCTTGCCCACAGAAGGTGTTACATGTACATTCTGCTAGGTACAGTATATGATCCCAGTACTGTCGCATGCAGCGAGCTGGCGAATCTAATAATTTTTACCTGTGTGGAAACTTTTCAGTTATTTCCTTGTTGATATATACTTACAATACATGCATCTTTTACATGGGTAACACTCAGTATTACCACTGGCTAACTAGGTGGTGTTATTTTTCTCCATAAAGTGGCTATGAGCCAACCTATCCCTCAGCGTTGGTGCCCTATGATAAGCCATCCTAGGGGTATTGTGTGATGTCCTTTAGCTCTTCATCACTGGATAGAATATTCCAGTGTTTTTGATGATGTTTTCTAAATAACTCACATGTGTGGAGTACGTGGTATAGGTGGACAAGCCAGGAATATTTCACTTATAGCCAAGCCAGAGCTGAGCCAGGGGTCTGGCTTGACTATATGAGTCAAAACACAAGTCGAGCCCTGGCTACTGCAGACTGTTCTCTACATAGCAGTTTTACATTTCTGAAACTACACTAACTGCTCAGGATGACAAAAATGCTTACCTTGGCCATAACTGGCTTGGATTGACCTTGGCTCTCAATTGCTTATAGAGGTTGCACCAAGCCAGACACTAAGCTCAAGCCAGGCTCGAGCCTGCTCTGGCTTGCCCATCTGTAGTATGTGGTTACTAAACTGAATCTGGGTTCATTATCCTCTCTATCAGCATGTTCATCTAAAAGCTGAGTTGTGACCGTTAGAGCTGGCAAATTGCCTTGCTCTAGAAATAGACTCCCTACTGCAACCTCTCTCCTCACCCTGCAACTGGAATTGGACTGATTTAGTTATAAGGATGGCTATCCCTTTATTTGTGGTGTTTACTCCAGCCCCATAAGCTTGACCCCACCCATTCCCTGTGACATGTCAATACTGTACTTGGTCATGCTTTAGGTGGGTTTCCTGTAAGAAGGAAAGACGGACTTAGAGCTTCTTAAAATGCTGTAAAATGTTATATCTTTTGATGGAAGTTTGCATGCCCTTCGTATTCTAATTAACCTATTTTAATGACAAGAGCCATATCCTAATCCATATAAAAGATAGCACCCGGTATGGTAGGAAACAAAATGCCTGTACCAAAGAACCAGAAAGAAAAGACTTACAGTACTTGTGCTTCACCCCCCCAGAGCCCCACCCACAAAGACACAAAAGACAAGAACAACAATCCACAACCTACAACAAACAACACCCACCCCAACATCAAATTCCTAAACAATAACAAGTAAGAGAACATAACCCACCTCCCTGATGAACCAGTAAGGGAGTGGCCGCCTCTTCTATCCCAAGCTGGTCCACGGTGCTTAGCACACAAGGAGCAGGGAAAGCAGCCTACCCGGATCTAAAGTTAATCATGTTTATTAAATCCCAGCAGCATAATCAACAAAACAATAGAAATGGACTTAAGGTCTGCCTAAAATTTCCAGGGTATCACTAAGTGAAACAAAGTAACAGAATACTGCATGGGGCGGGGGGCAAGAATAGAAGATATATAAACCAAACCACATCAAGCTGCTCACATGTCCCTGTTCACTGGCTCAACTAGGGGGCAGTCAAAGGCTAAGCCAGTATAGCCAGATACAAAACAAAGATTAAATCCTCATTTTCTGCCCCACCCAACAAAGCCGCACGTCAATCAATTCCATGTAGGAAGTGGGGGAAATATCCAGTAACTAAGAGTAACAACGTGAGCAACTCCCACTTCCATTACCACCTTCTGCTGGCAGGGTCAGACAGCGGAGAAAATGGCAGCAAACAATATTGCCAACACCAGGTAAGCAGAATAGCAAACCCAGGGCCTGGCTTCCACATTCTTGAGGGTGACTAATCATAGCATTAGCAAAAATTCAACCTACCCCCATGAATATTGCCACATGAAGAAGAAAAAAAAAAAACACCCCAATGCCAAGATAATATTGTATGTTCCCTATACTAGCATTACATGGAGAAAAAAAAAGCTATCGAATAAGATTCTGCAGAGCCATATTACATAAAACATGCAACAGTTATCAAGTCCCTAGGAATGGATCATTTGTCAACAGAGTCTGCAGAAGAAATAATGTAATCAGGTTCTTGACTAAGTACCAGAAGACTGAGATGTGTGAGGAGGAGGCTGTGGGAAAAGGTTAGTAAGGACAGCTGGAAGTTCTTGCCGCGCCTGTTCAGCTGAGTGGACTTGATGGGCAACTCTGCTGATGGTAATGCAGAGGTGAATGGGGTACAGCATTCAAAAACTAATGCCGGTGGCTTGCAGCTTAGACTTAATGGGCCCAGTTTTCAAACACACTTCTGATACCGCAGGCTCCTGGTGTGCTGACCATATGGCGAAGGGGGCTTGCAGCATTCTATTAGTGCCGATCGCGATTCCCAGTCAGGTACTCCAAATGCCGCAAGTTAGACTGGCTCCCCACTGGTCTAACTTGTGTTATTTGGGGGCCTATTTTACGGGGCTTGTGCCAAATATTTGGCGCAGACTGCTGAAAATTGTGGAAACTGTCGCCACTGTGCCCAGTGTACTAAAATTGGGTGCAGTTGCGTCAAAGGAGTTTGGCGCAGTTGCACCAAACATCGAGTTTGATACAGGGTTGCTTGATGCAAGACCTGTGTCAACCTTTGAAAACTGGACTCGACAGCCTTATAGGCTGCCTGCTTCTGGCGCGTCTGAGGACTGAGATCGTTGAAAAGGAAAAAACTCTTGCTCTCCCAATCCAGATGTTTAAGCTCCCAGGCTTTAGTTTGTAAATGTATTTTATCTAAGAAATTAAGTAGTTTGAAAATAAAAACCCAAGGCCGCTCTCTGTCTCCAGGCAGCGGTCAGAGAGCCCAGTCATGTAAACATAGCCATCAGGAGATGGGCTGCCAATCTGCTCACAGAACTGCTGGACAAAATGAATTAGGTTGGAGTCTTCCACCTTCTGAGGTAAGCCTACAATTATCAGATTATTCCGATGGCTCCAACTCCCCCGACTGTCCACCTGGTCCTCCAGTTTAGACAGTTTGCTGTGGAGGGAAATGAGTTCAATGATTTCCCTTTCCATCTTTTCCTCAAGTGAGCTAATGTGCAATTTGGTGTCAATGACCTGTTGGGCAATATAATGTCCAAGGCAGGCTTAATAAGTTTATATTCAACTACCAATTTCAAAATAGCGGTTTTGATTTCTGCTGGGTCATCTCCAAACCGATCAATGCAGTCCCCCAAAGAAGGTCATTCTGGAGAGCTGTCTGGCAACTCTGGCAGTTTTCTTCTCTTACTGGCTGGAGATCAGGCTGACAGAGGTGAAGTGGCACTGTCTTCCTCCATCAGTGCTTGTAAAACTGACAGAACACCAAGGTAAGTGCACGGAAAAGAAACGAGGGTGGTGTAAAAACTAAAGGAACACTCTCACCATATAAAAGAGGCAAAGTAGTATGATTTAGGGGAATTAAAGACAAAGGTCCATGCAGAGTTTCCCCAACCCATGTCTACCCGCCATGATGCATCATGTGACCCCCCTCAAGCGATGAGCTGCTCTGCAGCCTCAGGCAATGTGGCAGTCCTGAGGTACACCATTGACCTTAATTCATAAACCAGCTGGTTATCTCAAGCGGTACTCTGCAGTGACTTGGAATAAGCTTTGGCATACTTTTTTTTTAAACTTTATATTTTATTCATTTTATAGTAAAATGTAACGAATACAAATTTGTCCATGCAAGGAGCAGTTCATAATACAACAAGCATTTGTCAATGCCGAATGTTGTCTTGCAGACATTGGCATTGGTAGTGCAGGAGTTAGAGAGGTGCATAATAGGAATGGCAGAAGTATGGCGACGCCAACCCCACACCACCTCCTGCAGAAACGACAGCACTGAGGTGTGCTCGGTCGAAGATAACGGCCATGCCATTTCACCTCACCCTACCCCTGCAGACTCGACAAATATCGCATGTCCTTCGGGTCCTCGGGCCTTACGCTCACCCCATTCCATAAGGAAATACATTGAGATGGGTGCAGTATAGGAGAATGGGGTGAACTTTGGGGCCGAAGAGTCCAAGACACACCTTGATGCCTGTTAGTGGCTGCAGGGTGGAGATGGGGGTGGAATGGCATGAGCATTACAGCCAACAATCCAAAGTCACACCCCTGACGCCGGTCAGTCTCTACATGGTGGGACGTTATGGTTAGAAACCCTAATGCCCCGGGTGTTTGTTGGTATTTGCACTCCAAATTTTTAACATGGGCTTTTCGTGACCCCACCTCATGAAAGCATTTGGGACCTCTGCTCATGAACAGCGGCACTGTGATTTTGTTAATCTGTCCCGAATGTTGATGTCCCACAGTGACCGCACCATTCTGTGCCAAATGTATGAAACCACATTTCGAGCAAGATGTAAAAAATGACAGCTGTACTGCTCATAAGGAGGTGTGAAGAAATGGTGATGTTGAAAATCTTTAGTGAAAATATTAAAAATTCTCGAAGTTATGAGCGTGCGTGGAAACTGCGCAACGCACGCTCACAACACAGTCATTGTGAGGAATTTTGTCACCAAATTTTCAACATAGGCATTTTGGGAACTCTGTTCATAAACAGTGTCACTGTGATTTTCTTAATCTGTCCCGAACATTGATTTCCTACAGCGACCGCGCCATTGTGCGCTACATGTGCGAAAACACATTTTGGGCAGGATGTGAAAAATGACAGCTACACTGTTCATAAGGAGGTGTGCAAAAATGGCAATGCTGAAAATGTGGAGTGAAAATATTAAAAATTCTTGAAGTTACAAATGTGCATAGAAACTGCGCAATACACGCTTGTAACACAGTAATTTTTTGGAATTTTTTCACCAAATTTGCAGCATAGGCTTTTTGGGAGCCCACCTCATGAATACTGACACTGTCGTTTAGTTAATCAGTCCCAAAAGGTGATTCCGCCCAGTGACAGTGAAATCACCTTTTGGGACCGAATAACGAAATGACAGTGACTGAGTTTATGAGGTGGGGTCCTAAGAACCCCATGTTGAAAATTTGGAGCCAAAAGTCACAAAAATGGCCGAGATATCCACCTAAGTTGAAAACCCCCTATTTATGCCATTATACAGCTTACCGGCATTTCTTCTGTTTGTAGTCGGCTTTGAAGAGTGCAGATGTGTTCCTGCTCCACCAAAGATTATCGTGCCAGGCTCTGGAGGTAAGTATAGGGTGAGGGGGGGTGAGGGGTACACAGAGGGTGGGTGCAGGTTGGGAGAGGGGACCCAAGAGCGAGGGACCGTTTTCTTTGTTTTAGGTTACTACAAAATAAAATAATCACAACAGACTGTTTTCTTTTTTAACAGGTGTTGGGCACACTGGTGTGGGCTCCCAGTGTGTCCCATTTGTTTGCGGGTTCATGTTAGCCACACTGGGGTGGGCTCCCAGTGTGGCACACAATTGGGGTGAGGCAGGAAAATGCTGATGCAATGGGGAGGGTTAAACATGCCGACAAGGGGATTGGGCCCCTCGTCGGCAAGTGTGTCTGTGTTTGGGTTGATGATGCTGAGGGGGATTGGGCACCCCCTTGGCAGACAAAAACAGTAAAGGGGGCACATATGCTGATAGGGGGATTGGGCACTCCCAAAGTCGGCTTCCTGAGGACTGTGACAGGTGGATGGCGACAGCCACTGCCCGCCATGTTTATTGAAATGTTACACCAGGCAAGGCATGCCTGCAATGATGGGTCACTCCCTCATTGCAACGGCGAAATTGTTTCAAGTTGGTGGCGCACTTTTAAACTGCTGTCATTGTCAGCATGCAACTTCATTCGTGCCACAGAGCCCAGCCCAAAAAAGCAGTGGTGCCATTGGCCACAACACGATTGCACCTCCAAAACCTGCTATTCCAAGCTACCACAATATGTTGCTTGCGTGTGTGCAAGACAACATAAAAAATGAGGGGATATTGGCTCCCAAATTATACAAGCCAATAAAGTATCTCTTGTTTATTTACTAAATAGGAGAGGCAGTATACTAGTGTTATTGAAATATCCCTGTTAAAGTCCAAAATTGTGTAACTGTAGCCCAAGAGTGCATGGTAATTAAAACAGAATAGAGAAAAGTCCAGTAATGTATCCAAAAACTCCTTTGCCAAAAATGGGCTGTAGGTACCATGCAATTATAAGACGATTCTTTTACTAAACAATGATTTAATAGTCGTGTTTCTATTCCCCCCCCCCAGGCTTATACAGTAATAAGAAATAAGCTGAAGGCACAGTTCTACTTTAGGATTTAGTTAAACAAAGCGACATACTGTATGGTAACAAGTGAGAACTGATTATGTTAGAATGGAGTGCAATAGGCAGGACACAGTTTTTGTGGTAACTTAAAGAACTTCTATTCTATTAACTCCCTAACAACACAGTGTAGGAGCTGTCAAAAATAACATGCTGAAAAGCTAATGCTTTCTATACAAATAACTATAATCCTCTACCATCCTGTTGCAGAATTAAATGATCTACCAGACTTAAACTCTGCAAACTGAGATATTTGATCACTTCAGCAAAGGACCTCCTCTTCTTGGATAATTCATGTGAGAAGTCCTGAAAGATTTGTATCCAGTGATCGTGCCATGATAAGGGCCTCTCTCACAAGCTAACGTCAGGATCCTGCCTTTCACTGGGTATCTGAGGAACTGGGCAAGGATCGGTTGGGGTTGTTCTCCCTGCTTGTGGCAAGGCACCAGCAAGCATCGTGCCTGCTCAGTTTCATAGTCCCCAGAGCCCTGTAACTTCAGTTGAATTGGAAGCATATCCTTCAGAAAGTGAGCACAGTCTTTTCCCTAACTGCCCTCAGGGAAGCCGATGAAATGGAGATTGCTTTGTTTGTCCCTATTCTCTAAGTCCTCCACTCATTCCCATAGTTACTTAATCATGCAATCATGCTCCCACAGACTGCCTTGGAGATCATTGATGGGATCTTCAGTTCTGCTGAGCTGCAATTATGTGCTGGTCACTCTTTCTGTGCTGTGAGAGACAGCCTCAATTGTCTTTGTGCATAATTCCCTTATATTCCCAAAGTCTGACAAAAGTAGTGAAAACATGCTTTCTACTCTGGTGAGGCTGTAAGTAAATATTTGAGCAGGAACCAATGCCATCTTGTCTGTGAGGTCAGATCACTGGTTGGCAACACTCAGTTGGCTCAAGTAGGTTTAACTCAGTGATTTTTGCACTGCACAGCACAATTTAGGCACTGGATTGTACTATGAGATATGAGCCAGCGAGGGATGTCAAAATGAACCAACAGGGCTGTTGGAGACTGACAGATTGCATCAGATTAACTTGTAAGCATGACGAAGATCTGAGTTAGGTTGCCATCCTCATTGGCATCCAAACTACATCTTCTGATCCTTTTCTGATTTGGCAGAGTGTTGTACTTCACTGAGATGTGAAGCAGACAGGAGACTACCATAATGTAAATACATTTATATAGTGGAAAGCATTCTGTGGGCCAAGTAGTACAATGGTATTGCAGTATGGAGCAATTTTCTATATGAACTGTGCTTGTGGGCTGTTACCTCCTTCCCCTGTTCTCTTCAAACCCATGTTGCCTCCCATGGGGAGCATTAGTCCCCATGAACTGTTCAAACAGTGTTAAAGGGAAAGTCCCTTCAACCTATTTTATGTATACCTGTGTAGTTTGTAGGCATGAACAATGATTCCCTCTCTTGCATCCCCCTAACTTCATCCTAATTTAAATACAAATGAGGTTGCTTCAGTCTGTTTGCCCTGGGGTGAGAAGCTGTTTGTCTCCATTTCAAAGGTCCCGACCCTACTCATGCAAGGCATCATGGGAGTTGATGATGTGTACATGCACAAACCAACAGAAGTTGTACTGTTATTCCATGCTGTTACATGTCTTGTGAAGTTCCTGTATTCTGTAAAAACATTTTTTTTCTAACTCAGATAAACCTTAAACTACAGAAAACAGCAGGGTACTTACTATGCCTTGAAAAGTTTCATGGCCAACATAAGACAAGAAAGGACTGCAGAGGACAGCAACAACTCTGATTTATACAGTATAACTATTGCAGGCTTTAGCACCAAAACATCATACAATTCCAGAATTCCTTACATGAGTCAGGTCATGATCTTTTCAATGGAGTCAGGCAGGTTTTCACACCAGATTTAAGTACTTTAATTTACATTTAAATCCTGATGAAATTAGAGGGTAGAACAGAGGCAATTATTGTGCATGACTACAAATTACAAAGGTAAACAAAATAAAAGGCTGAGGGGACTTTCCCTTTAAAACTCATTTAGGGTAGCAGCACCCACCATGTCCACCAGTATTCTGTTCCACAGTTCTACCCCGTTTCAGTGAAGAAGAACTTCTTCATATTTCTTTTGAACTTACCCTTCACCAGCCTCCAGTGATGTCCCCTAGTAACTGCATCCACATTCTCTACAAATAGTTCCTCACTATATACCAGGGCCTGGATATTCAAAGTAGTTGTGCCAGCGTGAGTGCGGACTTGCGCCAAGGAGACATATTCAGCAGGAGCCATTGCGCAGCACAAAATCCATTGCGCCAATGCGCAACTATAATGAATGCAGGCACAAGTGAAGGGGGCGTTCCCATGAATATCCAGCGCAGTGGTATATTCAACCGTGAAACCATGGCGCAAGTGTGGAGCAAATCGAAGTTGCTCCGAGCAGACTTGTTCCTATAAATAACAGGGCGCAAACACACAGACAGCACTTGTGCCAGGTGAGAGGGAGTAAGAGAGAGAAAGAGAAAGAAAGACAGACAGAGACAGACAGACCAAGGCAGACACAGAGGGAGAGGGACAGAGGTGGCATTGGAGAGGGAGAGAGGGGCAGAGAGAGTGAGAGAGAGGGACAGACACACTGCCGGGCAGTGCACCAGTGTGGCACACAGCCAGCAGCAGCCAACCGCCCAGGGGAATACTGGACAGCAAGGGCCATGGATAGTGCACCCTTCATGATGGAGGCTGTAATGAGGGGTGTGAGAGGGCAGAAGGAACAGCAACGTGTCTGAGGAAGTAATAATAATAATAATAATTTATTTATATTGCGCCTTTCTAAAACCAAGGCGCATTAACAATATACTTGTTAATACAACAAATAAAACACAAATACACAATATAATACATAAAATATTAAAACAGCATCATTAAAACATCAATCAACAAAACGCTGATGACCACAAATGGGTTTTTAAGGCACACTTAAATTTCTCCACAGACGTGCACTCCCGAAGTGGATGGGGTAGAGAATTCCAGAGGGTAGGGGCTGCATACATAAAATCACAGGCCCCCGAAGATTTCAAAGAAACCCTCGGAACCTCTAGCAACCCCTTGTGTGCCGAGTGGAGCGATCGCTTAGGGCAGTAAAGCACCAGAAGCTCTTTCAAGTAGACTGGGCCCAGTCCGTGGAGGGCTTTATAAGTCAGAAGTCCGACTTTAAAGGTGATCCACCACTGTATTGGCAGCCAGTGCAGTTTGCGCAGCACCGGAGAAATACAACAGTTACGAGAAGTACCAGTCAAAAGCCGGGCCGCAGCATTCTGCACTAGCTGCAAGCAGCGGATATCAACCCCTGGTAGCCCTAGATAAAGGGAGTTGCAATAGTCAAGGCGTGAGGTCACAAAGGCATGGACCAATGTAGGCAAGTCACTGGACGGAATTAGGTGCTTGATCCTAGAGATGTTCCTCAGATGGTAAAAGGCTAATTTGACAACTGCTGACACCTATGATCTTAACGTCAGCCCATCATCAAAAATCACCCCCAGGTTCCGCACCTGTTCAGAGGTCAGGAGCTGGGAGCCACCCAGAAATAATCCTGAGGGCAAACCAGCTCCTACCCTCTCTATCCCGCAACCTGGGTCCACAACCATTACCTCCGTCTTCTCTGCGTTCAACCTCAGCCAGTTCGAATACATCCAGTCTTGGATTTCAGCGAGGCAGTTATTAAATACCGAGATAGCTCTATCCTGGTTGGGTGCAAAAGATAGGTAGAGCTGGGTATCATCAGCATAGCAGTGAAACCTCAGCCCATACCTTCTTACAATGTCTCAGAGGGATAGCATATAAACTGAGAACAACATGGGAGACAACACTGACCCCTGAGGCACCCCGCATGACAGCGAGACTGGAACAGAGGAATTTATCCCTGACTCCACCCTCTGAGTTCTGCCAGTGAGGGATGATTTAAACCACCCGAGGACTGTACTAGATATTCCACAGATAAACCTCAGGCATTGGAGAAGTATCCCATGGTCCACAGTGTCAAACGCTGAGGAGAGATCGAGAAGAACCAAGATGGTATGGCTCTTTCAATCTCTTGCCATCAGGAGATCATTGAGCACCCGGACCAGCGCAGTCTTGGTACTATGCCTCTTGTGAAAACCAGACTGGAATGATTCACAGATGTCATGGATGGTCAAATGGTTCTCCAGTTGTATGGCCACTACTTTCTCGATCAACTTCCCCACAAAGGGAAGATTAGAGATCACTCTGTAGTTAGCATGGCAGTCTGTGTCCAAAGAAGCTTTCTTCAGGAGGGGTGTTACTACCGCCTCCTTCGGGGAGCTAGGAAACTCACCTGTCTCCAAGGAGCACCAGACTATCTGTGCAAGGACTGGGCCAATAACATCACAACAACCCTTTATCAGGGAAGCTGGGCCCAGATCCAAACTACAGCATGTAGGATGCATACCCTGGACAATCCGCATGACATCAATGAGCTCTGTCTGTTCAAAGGAACTTCAGGAGGGGCCAGAGGCAGTGGCCTGGCACCAATCCAATGCATCTCCCATAGAAGATGCGGGCTGAAATGATGCCCTGATGGCAGCCACCTTATCTACAAAGAAGCGAGCAAGCTCCTCACACTCCACTTGTGAAAACACTCTTCACACCTGCAGGCAGGCTGGGTTGCACAGCCTGTCTACAGTTCAAAAGAGCTGAGCCGGTCGGTTCTGAGCAGCTGCAATCTCCCCAGACAGGAACTCTGCCTTCTTACTGGAGATTGCAGAATGATAGGACTGATAGTGTTCCATCAATCTAAGATGGTCAGCATCCAAGGTGGATTTTCGCCAGCAACGTTCTAATCTTCATCCTTGTCGCCGCATCTCCCTCAAGGTCCCATCAAACCATGGGGACCGAGGGCAAAGGGAGAGAGGATGAACACGGACAGGGGCAATGATGTCCAAAGCTGAGGAAATGGCCTTATTATAGGCCAGAACCAAGGAAGGTCCTGTCAGTGGTATGCCTGACACAGGTGGTATTGTGCCCGCATCACCTTCAAGAATTACAGTGACACGGAGATTGTGGGCTGGTACCGCCTGAACAGGGCCATTCTGAGGCAGCTCTGTGAGCTGTGCAGTGAGGAGATGCAGGCATCCACTAGACGGAGCCACGCCATGTTCGTGGAGACGAAGGTGACAGCCGTCATGTGCCTGCTCGCCACGGGCACCTTCCAGAGACCAACAGGAAACACCACAGGCATAACCCAGTTGGCCACGTCCCACCTCCTCACACAGTTCCTCAATGCACTGCTGCCACGTGTGTCAGAATACATCCACTTCCCCAGCACATAGGCGGAGCGTACAGCAACAATGCAGGACTTCCACAGGGTTGCACGTCTGCCTGGCATGATTGGGACCATCGACTGCACCCATGTGGGAATCCACATGCCACCTGGCCCCGAGGGTGTGACGTACATAAACCGGAAGGGGAGCCCGAGTGTCAACTGCCAGGTGGTGTGCGATGCCATGGGCGCATCACCAATGTCTGCGCCACAAACCATGGGAGTGTACATGATGGGTTCATCTGGCACAGCTCTGCTCTGTGCCACAGGTTTGAATGTGGGGACATCCCCACGGGCCACCTAGTGGGTGAGTATGGCACGGGCAAGGGGCGATGGGCAGAGCAGACTTTGGTATGGGGAGGGCAGGGTGTGCATGTTGGCATGGGTGCCAGGGACAGGCAAGGGGTGCAGCATAGAATAGCAGAGGGCTAACCATGTCATCCACACAGGAGACAGCACCTATCCACTGAGGCACTGGCTGCTCATCCCCTACCCCCATGGGGGTGGTTGACCCCCATCCATGATCGCCCATCGTTCCCGGCAGAGGAACACTACAACGAGGCACACACCAGCACACGCAGCATCATCGAGCATGTCTTTGGCATGCTGAAAGCATGTTTCCATTGCCTAGACAGGTCAGGTGGTGCCCTACAGTACAGCCCCTCAAAAGCATGTGTCCTATTCCTGGCCTGCTGCATACTGCACAACATGGCCATTGACCATGGGATAGCTGTCGAGGCTGATGAGGGTGACAGTAGTGGGGACAACGGAGGCAATGGGCTGGAGGGTGGTTGACAGCCACCCCCTGGGCGGAGGGATCCCCGGCTGCAACAGCAGGCATGATGACACCGGGACACCATTGCACAGGAGCACTATGGTGCATACAGGTAGGTGGTGCGATACACATGCATGGGCCACACAGACAGGTACAGCACACAAGCAGGGGCGTGCATGGCAATGGGCATGCGCACACAGAGGCGTGATGCAGTGGTAGGAGAGTCAGTGGCACACAACAACAACACACACACACACAGCAACACACACACACGCACACACACACACAGAGCAACACACATACACACACACACACACTCACTCACGCACATGCACCCACCCACCCACACACCCAGGCGTTGGTATGTGGCATGGATCAGCTGCATTGCACCGGTGCACAGGCGCAACTGGTGCTAGACTTCCTTCATCATGCCCATGCCACACAGTCCAGCGGCCGGGCAAGCACGCACACAGGCAGTGTGTGGCACGACACACAGGCGCCACACCACTGGTAGGCACACATACACCGCCCATGTGCACACAGGGCGGCAACTGCAGACTGTAGGCGGGGTGGCCCGCACATCAGGTCGCTGCACGGAACCATGGCCACCATGGCCATGGGGGTGGCTGTGCCTGGGCCGATTGGTGGCCACAGGCTGCGCATCAGCCATTGGGGGGATGAGCAACAGCTCCCCAGGTGTTGAACTGCGGGACTGCGACCGGGCATGCCTGGGATGACTACATCAGAGCCCGGCATCGACTGTGTTGGAGTCGCATGACACTGGGTTCATGGGGTGGACAGTGCACTGTGGGGGGTCATCTGTGCCTGGCCATGCCGTGTGGCCGACAGCAGTGCAAAGCCATCCATGATCGCAGTGGCAATGTGATCCAGGGATTCAGTCATGGCCTCCTGCATGCGTTGCATCCCCACCAGGATCTGTGCATTGCCCTCTCTCCTGCTGCTCGGCTAACTGGCGCATCTCCGTACGCAGTGTACGCACCCCAGTGGCAAGCAGCATCTGTTGCTGAATGGACACCCGTAGCAGATGGGTGTACTCAGCCAGCGGGTTAGCATCCTGGGGCTCCTGGGTGGGACGCCGATCCTCATGTGGTGACCGGCAGTGCTGCACAGCCCCCCTCTCTGGTGGACACTGCACAGTGGGGTCTTCAGGGGGAATGGCCATAGCAAGCACACCAAAGATGGACCCTGTGTCTGGCTGCCCGATGGCACCTGCAGCCTGCTGCCATCACCCGTCTGACCACTGTACGCCGCCCAGCACCTGCCAGCCGCACCACCACCACTGGGCACAGCCCTGGCACTGCGGCACTGCTACACCCGCAGTGGTGGCAGGCAGCTAGACTGCCGCTGGCAGAGCACTGGGCATGGTGCCTGTGATGGCTGCCAGCAGGGGCGACACAGCCACAATGTCACCCATGCTGTCCAGGAGCTGAGTGTAGTCCTCATCAGAGTCGGACCCCACCCCAATCTGTGTCTCCACACACAGGACGCCAAGGCTGGCATCCTGGAGGATCACATCCAGAGCCTCATCCGACCCCAGGTCCAGGACATTTGCCTGCACCGTGGTGCTAGGATGCAGCCTGTCAGGTCCCCAGATCCCGGTGGAGGTGTACGGCTGATCCTCTGTGGCTGTACCAGCATCCATGGCTGCTGCCGGTGCCCCATCATCCGCATAGAGGCATGCTGGTGCTGCAAGAGAAAAGAGGCATGTCAGTGATGCAAAGCCCACATGTGCCCCCCCTACACTGCCACTGCATGTGTCCTGCAGCATGGCATGCACATGGGTGCGCACACATGCACATGACATGCATGCTGGCTGCATGGACGCCAGCAAGCCTGTGTATGTACCCTCCATGCCACCAGTTGTGCGTGGCTGACATACTTACCATGCAGTGATGGGCTGCCACCCATCTGGAAACCACCTCCAGGCACACCCTCCACCATGCTGCGGTACATGGTGGCTGCCACCAACTCCTCCTGCGCCGTGAGTGTTGGCTCATCTGCAGGCCTCCCTCCGGTGGAATTCCAGGATGCATGGATGGCTGCCACCTTCTCTTTAATGCACCTCTTGTCTGTGCCCACCTTCTTCTGGCACTCCTGTACCGACCGCTGGTGGCTGCCATGCTGGTTGATGTATGCTGCCACCTCCTCCCAGGCCCCAGCCCTGGCCTGTGGTGTGCCCGTGGCACCACTCAACATGGGCTCCCTGTCCAGGTATGTGTCGAACAGGGCCTCTGTCTCTGCTTTAGTGAAATTGGGCCTGCGCTTCTGAGCAAGCCCACGCTCCTCACATTCCGACATTTAGCTTCCTGTGGACATGGACAGCACAATGTGTCAGTGGCAGCATCTCCCTGGTCTGTCCCACCCTGCTGTGCTGTCTGTTCCCAGTGAGCTGCAACGGCATGCGCAACTTACTTCGAAAGGATGCAATACCGGTCCATGGCCTGTGCTGTTCCATGGCATTTATAAGGTGCAACACATGCAAATGAGGTTTGGCACGTGCACCACGCATTGGCTGATGAGCTCATTTGCATGTGGTTTCTGAATATCGCGATTTTGCTCCATGCGCAATGAGATTGTGCTGGAGCAAGTCATGGTGCAATGCGCACCCATGTGCAGTACGCAGGCCTGCAGTGTGCATGCGCCTAACAGTATCATGGTGTCAATCATGCACCATGCGCTGACAGCGTGATGCAGTGGTATAGCACATGATGCGACAGGCCTGTTATTGCGCAGGTGCGCACTGCGCAATGGTGGGTGACCCCGATCCTTGGGGAGACCTCTGACCCATGGGTCACTCCCCTGACCCGGTGAACCCCCTTGGCCATGCCCATGCCGTGCATCTCTGGCAATGTGCGATGGGTGGGCACTGAGCATGTTCCATCACATCGCGCATCTGGCTCATGTTGTGGACACGTATGCGTCCTGCTGCCATTTTGGTCCCCGAGATCGCGGTGGGTAAAATGGCACAGGGATGCGTCCGTCATGCACCAAACTGGTCACAGGTTGAGCTTGTCAACCTGGTGGTCTGTGTCCAGCCCCACACCCCCCCAACTATTTGGCCAGGTGCCCATGCAGCAGGCAAGGGCCACAGTTTGGCAAGGGATTGCTGCCAGGCTGCAACAGAGGACCAGGGTGGCCAGGATGGGGGAGCAATGCTGCCACCAGTATGAGGACTTGATGCGGCGGGACCCAGAGTGCCTGAGGAGGCTTCAGGAACGCGTCAGGCGAGGGGCTGTGCCACAGCCAGGTAAGTCAGTCCATATTGCATGTGTGCCCTGGTGCTGTACTGTGGTGTTGGCTAGGCTGCTAGCATGCCCTGCAGAGGGATACACTGTCATCATGCGCATTGCAGAGTGGTACTGCCAGCCGCCGCTTGCATTGCGATGTAGCCATGTGGGACATGTTGGGCAGGGGCTCACCCTTTGCACAGGGGTGGGGGTGGTGGGCGGCTGCTGTGGATGATTCCTGATGTGTACCTGTCTTCTTTCCATTCCCAGGGTCTGAGGATTGACGCCGGGCACAGGCAGCAGCACACCAGGCCGCAATGGGCCATGGAGGAATGGGACCGGCACTGGCGGGGTCGCACAGGGCAGGTAGGCACTGTCATGGTCCTCGGCACTTACATGGGGGGTGGTGGGGGATTGGGTGTGGGCATGGCCACCTGTGCCATGTGCCATGGCAGCTGTGTGTGTTGCACTGTGCGTGGTGCATGCCACTGTGGCTCATCCACTGTGATGTGCCAGCTGTTGGTGGGGTAGGTATGCACCCGGCTGCCACTGTTGTTGCTGTGGTGCTGCTGGTGCACTGTGCCATGTGACTGTCATTGCGCAGTTAGGTGGCCATGGTGCATCGGGGACCACCTCTGTGCAATGTCGTGGTGCGCTGAGTTGCTGGCAGGCATTGGCCCACCCCCTGTGGGTGGCCGGTACAGGCCGTCCAGGGGTGAGCGTTCCCACTGCCCATTGTGCACTGTGGGTGGGCATGGTTCCTTGGGACATTGCACTGATCACCTGTCCTGTCCCTTGTTATAGGTGTCCAGTGGAGACCTAGGAGGCCTTTGTATGGCAGACTGCTCCGGCAGCTGACCCTAATCACCTCAACCACCATGGAGGCAGTAATCCAAGTTCGGCACCTGCAGCTGGCGGAGTGGAGGGGGTGAGTATGCCAAGGGGTGGCAGGACATTTCCACCGTTAGTTTAACCCCAGCTTTCCCCCTGTTGCCCCTGCTGTACCTCACCCTACAGTCCCCCTTCCCACTGTACAGTCCCTGTTCCCTGTCCCCTTCCCTCACTTTCCTACTCTTTCCCACCCCCTTGTTATTGTAAATAGTTTTCTTCATAAATATATATTGTTTGACTTACCTGCCTGTGTCAGTGTCTGCTTTGCAGGTGGCATGAGGAGCCATGCTGCAGTGGCCCAGTGTCTGTCCGTGTGGTGTGCATGTGTCGGAGCGTGTGTTGTGTTTTTGTGGTTCACTGCTGTGTGCTGTGGTGTGTCCCACTGTGGTGGTATCCTTCCCCTCGGTCGGTGGCTGTCCCCTGGGCTGCCCATAGGGCAGCTGTCGGGTGTGTGGCAGGTGTGTGCGTGGTGGTGGCACACGGCCATGGTCATTGATCAGGTACTGGTCGCACACTGTGTTGGGGCCCCTGCATGGCATTGTGTGGCCTGTCCCATGTGGTCTGCCACACTACCTGCCTCCAGCACGTTCAGTGCCTACTGTGTGGGCCTCCTGTGTGCCTGTGTGGCATGTGTGTTTGTGTAGTTGGCTGCATGGTCCTGGGTGTGGCCTGCTATGGTCTGGGGGGGCATAGCTAGCAGCCTGTGTGTGGGGGGGCTCCCTTGGTGGCCCTCCATTGGCCATTGGCACCTCCTGTTGCTTGCTATCTGTGCCACTGTTGTGTTCTGGGGAGGGGTGTCTGGGTGCCTGTGTGTGCCCTGCTGTGCCCTGCTGGTGGAGGCCTCCTGTGGCCTGTCACTGTGCTTCCCTGGCTCTGTCACTGGGTCTGTTCTCTGTGCGTGCCCCCCTCTGTTGCTCTGCTGCTCTGCTCCCACAGTTGCGCTGGGGCATCTCTTTCTGCACCATGGTGCAACTGTGCCATATTCAGCCCGGTTGCGCTGGCACAGTTCGGCCTGTGCACCCTCTGAATATGGCTTCTGTTGCGCCATGACATATCGGATTTGTGCTGTGCCAGACTTGCGCCGGCCTTTGGCACATTTCTGAATATCTGGGCCCTTGTTTATACCACTGATAAACTTAAAGGTTTCAGTCGTGATGTCCCCAATCTCTTGCCTAACCGCCACAAACATATTTAGTGTTCTAGCCAATCCTCACAGGATCTGACCTGCTGGTCTTTTGATCATCTTTGTGGAAAAGCTGGTCCCCTTACCTTGGAATTAGAGGGACTCTTTTTATTTCTTTTTCTAAAGCCTGCTGCAACAGCATTCTAACTATTCTATACTGTACTATCCTCTCCCTGTTCAGTCAGGATTGCCACCTACAGACCCCTTTTTTCTTTTTTTTAACTTTTTATTTATACTTTTTTATACCTTAATGCACAGAAATACACTGAGCAATGCATTGCAACATATGCACTCGGAGTAAGTTGATATGCAGATTCAAGAGACATTTCAACATTTGATACAAAAATCAGGAGAATACCCACTTAAACAACTACCTGTAAAGAATAATACATCCAAAACTAGCATGCCCTAACCTTTGCATTGCTCACAAAATATAATTCACATTTCTACTGAGGGGTGCTACTGGTTTGTGGCATAAAACAGACAAACAGAATCCAGAGCACAACCCCCGCCCCCCAAAGCCCAAAGATGGCACATATTTGAAACGAAACAATTTAACTGCCTGAATTGGCTTTTCTTACTTTAAACTCCATGAAAGAAGGGGTCCTCTTAGTCATCAGACTGGAATTCCAATGTGAGCAATCCAAACTACCAAATTGTCAAGGTGAGACACACGGTTTGGTCCCTACACTAGTTTCTCAGCTCTGAAATGCCTGCAGCGGCTACTCTTAAAGATGGAGTGCATTGCCTAATTGGCTCCTTTTAATAAAGTGCTTCCACCCAGGAAATTTCACAGGTGGTCAAAGGGAACATGCTAAAAGGAGTAACACAACTCCCAAAACTCTAAGCACATCCCAAACTGGCATACTCTAACCTTTGCATTGCTCACAAAATATAATTTACATTTCTACTTAGGGGTGCTACTGGTTTGTGGCATATAACAGACAAACAGAATCCAGTGCACCCCCCCACCCCAAACATGGCACATATTAGAATGAAACATTTAAACTGTCTGAATTGGCATTATGTCCCATCCATAGGAGAATCCCAGCCAGTATGAAAAGTACCCGCTGAAGGAGAAACGACAGCTACAGAATGTTCTAGTAACATTCTTTTTCTCCAGACTCTGAGAAAGTCAATTTGTAAGTAAAAAAACTTAAGTTCCTGTTCAGGTGTCCCCAAGCTCTGACTCCGAAGAGGAATCACCCTTCCTCGCAACTCTCTCCATTTCCATCTTGTCCACGAGCTTCGAGGCCTCTTTCGGGTCTGTATAGATATTTGCCCTCTGGCCTTCTGTGACATGTAAACATGCTGGCATGAGAAGATTGTTCGGGATGCTCATTTTCCGCAGCCAACGGTGAATGGCATCAAAAGTTTTCCATATCTGTCTGGTGGAATAAGACAGATCAGGGAAGAGCCGAACCCTTTATCTGTCTACCTCCAATTTTCTTTTGGAGCGAGCAGCCTGTAAATTCCCGTCCCTGACGACCACGGATGTTGCTGTAAGCGTAATGGTCATGGCACCCTCAGTTTGAGCACCAGCTCTCTGCACGTTGATATGGTATGCCTGAACCACATTGCCTTATAAATTCAGGCCCAAAGTCTCCATTAGCCAATGAGTCAGGAACACAATCCGATCCTCTCCTTCTACTCCCTCTGGCATCCCAAGCACACGAACATTAACGGCCTTGGTTAAGTTCTTCAAATGCTCAAGGTGAGATCTCAATAGTGCTCATTCCTTTATACAATTTGCTGCTGAGGCCTGGGCTCACTCCGATGAGCGTTCTGCCGTTTGTGCGGTATCCACCACTCCATCCAGCCGTTGCTCCACATTTACCATACGCTCGTGGAATATGTCCATTTTTTTATCAATTTGTTGGACTGTTCTGGTGAGATTTAACACCACAGATTGCAAGGAATTCATTGTTGCAGGTCAGGGCTTCTCTGAACTTTGCACAGTAAATGAGGAGGCCATAGAAACAGATAGCAGCTTGGAGGCCCTGCCACGCGGAGCAAAGACATTAGCTTTTTGTTCAGCATTTTCTCTCCCCATATTTTCGATTGGGTCTCTCCCTCTGGGCATAGTACTCCAGATAGCAGGTAGCAGACGCTACAGAAATCAGTAAATTTAGCCAAAATTTGGATGTTGGATCAGGAGCTCTATGAAAAGTTTGTCCACGCAGCTCGGTAGCTAGCCACGCCCCCTTTTTTTCTTCTTTATGTTTCCTTTTCAAATCCCTCTAAAATGCATCTTACAACATAAGAACATAATAATTTGCCAGCAGAAGGAGTCTGTGTGGTCCATCTGGTCTACCCGGGTTTTCTACCCCCCACTATCAATTTGTCTTGCTAAGGTGACTATACTGTCTATCTCATGCCTGTTTGAATTCACTGACTGTCTTGGCTGCCGCTACCTCTGGTGGCAGGCTGTTCCAAGGATCCACCACCCTCTCCATGAAAAAGTACTTCCTAACATTTGTTTTGAATTTACCTCCCACCAGGTGCATGATGTGTCCTCTAGTATGTGCAGCCCTGTTTTCCCGGAAGAGCAGTGGTGTAACCATGCATACTTATTTTATGGCACTGCATACAGAAATAAAATCTCCCCTTTTTAAATTGGTGTTTTTGTTAAAAATCTGCCTGGGTCCTGAACCCTGGTCCCTCGTCTGCTGGCCAGCTGGGGGATGGGGAGGGAGGTGGGATGGTCGACTGGAGCCCGATAGAAATGCTGGCATGGTGGCACCAAGTTCATTGTCACTCACAAGGCTGCAACTGTTGGCATCTAGCGGAGCAATTGGATAGTTTTTGTCTACATGCTTCTTTGCTCCACAAGCCTCCGCCAATCAGTTGCTGCAATTTTCCCACTGCTACCTCACTCACGGAGACTGACCAGAGCCCACTACAGTTGCCATTCTGTCTTGTACGTGGAAGAGAGAGGAGTCACAGAGAGCGAGAGCAGATTCGGAGCCATCAGCCAAATCCCGCTTGGCCTAGGGCGTGCGCTGGTAGCGCTGTGCCTTGAAGTTGCACCCTCCTCGTCTTGGCCATAGCCTGCCTAGTCTTATCCCCACCACCGCCCACTCACCCCGGTGAGTGCTCATCATCCTCCAGTCTCCGCAGCCCACTAGAAGAATCGCCAGTCCCGTCCGACCATTGTTCATCCCTCCAGTGACAGACTTCAGCTTCTCTGAGCTAGTGCCACGTGGAGGACGTGGTGCCGGTGTGGTGGTTGCCCTGCAGGCCTGCTGCCAGCTACTAGTGTCACCACTTTCAGCTCACTTTCAGCTCGGAGGACTGGAGTACTCATGGTTGAGGCCTGTCTCCCACAGCCTTAGCCAGGCCAGCCAGTCATCCGTCGACTAGATCCATCCTCCTCCTCCTGTACAGGAGAGAAGACTCCTGTGTCATGGCCCGTGGGTTGTGGGAGTGGAGGTGGTCAGTCATCCATCGAGCCAGGAGCAGCAGTGTAGTGGAAGCTTCACCCAGGATTGGGCCAGGAAGACTCGTTTGAGGGCCAGCAGCCAGTCAGTATCCAGACGAAAGAAGAGGTAGGTGCATGCACTGTGCAGGCCCCCAAATCCCTCAACCTCCCCCCACCCATGATTGGATTCTTCATCAGAGTCTACTATTGTGTTTTTCCTTGTTGTTCTTGTGTTAGCCTCCCCTTACATTTTATTCATTCCCCCTCCTGTCCCTTTCTTTTCCAATCCTTGCAATGCCATGTACTACCAACCCAGAGTTCTACAAAGTTTGTAGAACCCTGGGTTGGTAGTACATGGCATTCATTGCAAGGGTCAGAAAAGAAAAGGACAGAAGGGGGAATGAATAAAATGCAAGAGGGGCCAACACAAGAAATACAAAGCTGCATCCAGAAGGCTGAAAATTCCCTAGGAGGATTCAAAAGGGGGCTGCAAGGGTGGTTCTGGATTCTGCTGCTGCAAGGAGTCATGTCTGTGACTGCTTTGCTCCTGCTGGTGCTGTTGCAGCTTCCATTGGCAGGTAACTTGTTTTGCCCAGTTTGTTCAATGTTTTGGCAGAGTCACATGCTGAGCTGAAGGGTGGTGTGTAGAGCAGTGGGCCAGCAAAAGGTGTGTGTGGGGGGCTTGCTTGAACTGGCAGCTTAACATAGAAACACAGAAGTTAATGGCAGAAAAGGACCACTTGGCCCACCCCGTCTGCCCATTTTTTCCCTGCCTATGTTGCCGTCATGTAAGGTCCCACTTGGCCTCAGATTACCGCTATGCCTGCCTCTTTTCTAAGCTAACTTGTGAGCAGCAGCTACTTTAGCCTTAAACCCTAGGAACTGCTTTTCTAGTAGTTTTTAATTTTTTATGTAACCCCCGCAAATAGGGGTTCCCAAAAGTCTTCCAGGAGCTTGCCTGAATGCTCCAAGTCTAGGTGGTGTTCGGTGTCTGAGCTGCTTAAATGTGGTTCCAAGTGAGTGCTATTTGAGCCTCCACATACTGTCTCTTTAAGAACTGTCTGCTTGCAGACTTAAGTAGACTGTATGGGGGACTGTGTAATTAATGCTCGAATCCCGCCCGAGCTGCTGCCAATTCGCTCCGTTTCTGCCATCGCTACATGTGCAGAGGGAGCCTTGTTGAAAAGATATAACTGTTTGCCAGAAATCATTTAGAATGACTGAGAAAATGTAGTTTGTCTAACTTGCCTTTATTTCAGCACGAACTGTTTCAGTGTAGCTCTTTCATTTTGGTCCTGAAATGCTGACTTGGACCAATCAGTATGATGGGGTGGCCTTAAAATGGAGCCTGTGGATGAATTGGAACTTGAACTCTCAATTTTGAGCCAGCCACAAGGGGATTGTATGAGCAGTGACTCTGGGAAATGTAGTTTTGACCTTGGCGCCTTTTTTCACCAACAGAGGTAATCTTATTGTGAGTGACAGCCGAACCAGCCAACAGAATGGTGTGGAGCTAAAGGAAATGCCCTGCTGGTGACTGGAAAGATCAGATCAGTTGTGACAGTGAAGAGAGAAGGAGCTCTGTGCTTCTGCGGTGTATAGTTTTGCGCGGGAAGCACGTGTGAGGCCCTGAGGTCCGGCCTGCAGCTGTTGTAAGCGCTAGTTCAGATTGAATCCGATTTGTGAGGAGAAAGAAGGAAGTCTGAAAGGTAGAAACCAGGCTAACCCTGTAGAAGACTGGAGAAATTGCTGAATCGCGCTCGGTCTGTCAGGAACTGAAGCTGCTGTGTGTGCTCCCGGATATTTTGCAGTAATTGCGATCAGGATCTAGGAGCAGACTGCCTGGTATAGTACTTTCCTTTTACATATGAATGTGCATAGTGCTTGTGGGGAATCGCTATTTCCAATCCCCTGTGCTGTGTGCTGTGTGTTGAAGCTGGAAGCAAACCCCAGCTTGTCTCGGACTAAATCCGTTTGCTATCTACTGCAGTGGGGTCCAGTCACAAGGACCTTGTCTCCATGCCCTGTTGTTCTGGCAACCCAGAAGAACATACACCATCCGGTTCTCAGCTTGGGTATTGTGAGTACAAATCAGGGTATTCCCCTGCAGCCTGTTTTCAGTTACAAGTGTGTCATCTAATTATTGTTTTCACTTCTTCATGGACTGAGCCATCTGGCTCCGGAGTACAATTGGGTGTTGTGCATATATTTTCTTCTACAGGGCCCTGTCCATCTGCACCTGCTGGCCAACCCTGGGCAATGAACCTGGCTAGCCCCCTCCAACCTGGGTACCCAGAGTGTGACTTTTCAGACCCTGTATGTGTGCACAGTGCTGTGATTTAATTCTGCCAATTAACCTGATCTCCCCCTCCCGTGTTTTATTCCCCCTAAATAAACCAGACTTGATGTTAAACTTTAAACTGTCTGAAGTGTCAGTACCTACATATCAAGCATTGTATTGGTTTATGTATGTTGATTAACCTTATTTTACAGGGGGTCACCAGAGACAAACCTCAGAATCAGTCTCGAGGTAAGTGGTACTTTATGAATGAACAGTGTGTATATGTGGGGTATTGGGACTGTAACTTCTGTGCATTGTGTTAGCCACTAGAGAGAATAAAAGGGGGTCTCAGTTTCCCAGAGGGCTGTGACCAAGCTAGTCTAACCACTACAAACCCTGACCTCTGGGTGGAGGCACCCGCCATAGAATCTAGGACTCTCAACCTGTCAGTAGTCAAGCAGGCAGGGGTAGTAGCCCTTGGGATAGCGCAACCTGGGGGTTACATTTAAAATGTCACTCAGACAGTCACACTGGCAGGCAGCAAAAAGCAAATTTGAGGCGGCAGCGAGCATTACAGGTTAAATAAACTTACAGTGAGCTGAGCTGATGCATCATGCTGCAGCAATGCAGCTGCACATCACGTTCACAATTCAGGTTGACTCGAGTGATGAGTCACGCAAGTAATGCCCGGCTCAGCCGCCCACCCGCCAGTGCACCACTGCCAGTGCCAAATGCCATCATGATTGCTTTGCTTGCATTGCTATAGTCCAGACTAGTGACTTGTTGTGGCTGGCAGTCTTACTGAGTCTTGGTGGCACAGGCACTGGCAGACTGGCATTGCAGTGCAACTTCTGTTTGTTTTGTTGTTTCTGCTTCTGTGATTTCATTGCCAATTAAGCCAGCCCATCTCTCTCAGATGCCATCCTCCTTCCAGCATGCCAAGAACCAAGCCAATGGGGGGCCCGGGCTAGTGTGGTGGTGATGAGTGTACGTGACTGCGTGTCCCTGCCTGGTCATGGTCAGATCAAGTCAGATCATCAAGTTACCCCAGGGTTGGCAAATGGCAATGACCACATGGTCTTGGTCACTGTGTGTATCCTTGATTTTGTGCGTGATCACGAGTCAGATGAGGTCAGGTGGTCATGGTCAGGTCTGGTCTGTCAGTGCCACTGCCAGTGGTACCCATTTGATTTGTCAGCAGCAGTGAGTCAGTCAATTTTTTAAGTAGCTGTCACCTGGCATCTCATCCTCTCATCTATTTTGTTTCAATTTCATGACATGACATGAGCTGCTGAAAATTTTAATCTTTCTTATTGTTAGGTTATGTAATGTAGGTAACCAGACTTGGTATTGTAATTGTAGGACTGGGAGTCGAAGAAATCAATTTATCCTGATGCATGGCAGGTGTAGAGTTGGTACTGTTATTGGAAGAGTTTCAGCAGCAGGAGTTAAGCCAGAATCAGAGTAGTAGTTAGAGCCAGAGCTGTGACCTTGACCCGACTCAGCAGCAGTGTCAGATCCCCCCACCTCCTTCTCTTGTCTCTGAGACCCAAAAAGAGTCTGATGGGAAAGTGGATGATAACTGTGAGCTTTTCCCATCCAGAAAAAGAATAAAATCCACAGTGTGGATCTACTTTGGTTACAAAAGTAGTAGTGATGGTATTGTGCATGAGGATAGGAAACCTATCTGCCGTACGTGCAAAACAAGAGTTGCAGCTCGTGGAGGAAACACTTCTAATTTGTTTACCCACCTGCGAGATTATCACTCACTTCAATACAGAGAAGCTCAGGTATCAGCCCAGTTGGTTTCTTGACTTATGTGATTTTGAATTGAACTAACTTCAGAATCATTATTGCACTCAGAAAACAGAACAGAATCGTAAATGGAGGGGGCCGAGCAGCCAGGGCCACTGCTCAGCTGCCCAGTGCCCCACGGTGGCCCAACTGCCCACCCATGTCTACCCACTGCCAGGGGAGCCAGGGAGGGGATGTAATTACTAGGTATGGAATACGAATTAGGGAGGGTCATTGGGGACCAGTGGACATGCACACCTGCATGGTGTGCTTGGGTGGTGTGGAGTGCAGGCTGCACTGCCGGCTCTGGGTATACAGGATCAGGAATTGGGATTTGGATCTCATTGGTTGGAGGAATTGCTAGGATATACCAAGTTAGTTCATGATTGGACTTACTTGGATCATGATGGGGCCGGGAGGGGAAATGGGATAATGGTCTGTTCTGGGTGAGTGGGAGGCAGAGCCGGAGGCTGGGTCTGGGAGCAAGAGAGGGACAACAGGACAGGACAGGACACACAGAGACAGGAGGAGTTAGGGCAGGGTGAATGAATGACAGCAGCAGCACAGTCATTCTTTCTACAGCGGAGTCGGGACTTGGAGGGACCACCACAGGTGTAGTGGTAGCGGCGGCTGCCCATGCCCACTGGGGTGAGGATTAGGAAATAGGGGAGGACCCCGCTGTGTCCCCCACCAGTGTCACCTTACTACTGCTTCACAGTAGTGCAGCAGTGCTGCAGTACCACTGCAGTCCATGCCATGCACACTTAGCGTGACATGATGACAGACAGACAGTGCATGACTGCAGTAGTATTGTGATGTGTGATTGGTAAAAGACACTGGTGGCAGTGGTGGGGGTTGGGTATCCTCCTGTTTCCTATCATGGCCGTGGCCCGCGGGCATGGGTTGGGCAATCACGCAGCGTACTACACCTGGGGGTCACTGTAGAAAGAATGACTGTTCTGTCCTTCCTTTGCCCTGGCTCGAATAGTCCTCCTGTGTGTGTTGTTGATGCGCCCTGATGAGTCCTCCACTGTCCAGTGAAGTCTTTGACTCATACTGTGATGTCCCTCCTCTTGCTCCAGAGTCCTTCTGAGAGCCCCGACTCCCAGCTACCCAGTCCCTCAAACCATCCATGATTCATCATTCCATGATTATGCAAGATTCCAAAATTAATCCAGTCAAATGTAATGATGATCTTCTAATTCAGCTGCCAATGCTTAGTTATTGCCCACTGCTGCCCTTTCCTTTCCCATTGCCCTTGCCCTAGCTGTCTGAGCCAACTTAAAGTGTTACTGTTTTGTGAAAGTGAAGTGGAGTTGTAGAGAACTGTGATGCGTACTCAGTAATAGTTTAGTTAGTTATCAAATTTCTTTCTTGTTTTTTAATTTTAGAGTGGTGGATTGAGTTCTAGTCCTGGATTAGGAGGACGGCCAAGTGGTGGTGGTGGTGGCAGCACTGGCAGTGGCAGGGGTCGTTATCATCAAGACAGTGCAAAACTAGATGCTAACCAGCTAAGTTTGGTTGCAGTTCTTGAAAGAGGGAAAACATCTGATGCCAGTTCTAAGCAGGCCCAGGAAATTAATGCAGCAGTGGCTTACTTTTTGGCTAAAGACATGCTGCGATTCCACATAGTAGAAAATCCTGGCTTCTGTAAATTGCTACAGAAATTAAACCCTAAATAATCACCTGCCATCCAGAGCTTATTTCATTGGTAAAGATGTGCCAAAGTTATTCAAGGAAGTAAAAATACAAGTTGAAAAATCACTGGTGGGCTCGTCATGGCAGAGCTGGTGAGCCATACATGAGCTTAACAGTGCATTACATTACTTCTGATTGGAAAATCAAGGCTCACTGTCTGGAGACCACATTCATACCACAGGATCACATGTCTGAAAATATAATTGAAATCTTCCAAGGCATGCTTGACGAGTGGAAAATCCACAAAAACAGACCAGTTGCTGTAACTACAGATAATGGAGCTAACATGAAGAAGGCGTTTGGGGAGCTGCTTACTGAGGTTACCTGGCTAAGCTGCTTTGGCCATAACTTAAACTTGGGTATCGGAAAGGCTGTAAAGATCAGCAAAGTTGATGCTGCCATCAGAGCTTGCAGACATCTTGTGCAAGGTTTCAGCAGATGTTGGAAGAAAAGACGAACTCTGAAAGCTAAGCAGGCAGACTTGGGTCTTCCTCAACACTCTCTGATTCATGATGTAGTCACACGGTGGGGCTCCACGTACAACATGGTATCAAGATTTCTGCAGCAACAACAAGCAGTGTGCGCTGTTCTTGTATCTGACAGAAACACCTGCCACTTAATGCCTAAAGATACAGACATCAGTATTCTTGAAGATGTAAGTCAGATGCTTGGACAACTGAATGATTTCATGGACTCTTTTGGTGCTGATAAACATGTTACAATGTCTGCCCTGAAACCAGTACTGCATCATCTTGTGAATGACTTGTAGACACCCTTACCTGAAGACAGCACTCTGAAAAAGCAAATGAAACTCGCTATCAGGACTGATTTGGTTACCTGTTATTCGTGTGAATACAAACAAAAAATAATTGACATCTCCTGTTTCCTGGACCCAAGATTTAAAGCTTTCTTTAGCAATGACAAAGACTCTATAGTGGGCTTAGTACATGAAGAGGTCATGTTTTGCTACACTGATGATCACCTCTTGGACTGTGCTTCTGATGATGGCCCTTGGCCCCACGGCTGCCACCCATCCCATCTTCTTACCCTAGCACCTGTGCCAGTCCCACGACCCCCAAATGTACCTACTGGTCCTGCTGCTACTGCTAATGCCATTGCTGGCACTGGCATCAACGTCAGTGGCGACAGCGTCACTGAGGATCAGTCATCATTTTGTTTTGTGAGTGAAGCTAATGAGGAGGAGCACCTGGAGCAGCAGCAGTTTACTGAAGAAGATCCTGGTTTGTCTCATGATCATCACTCTCGTGATTCAGACTCAGAAATGAGAACACCACCTACTCCACAAAGAGCACGACTGCTGGCGCCACCACCACCAACACCAACACCAGCAATACAGGGAAAGGGAAGGAAGAGGTTGAGGGCAAGTTCAGGTTCATCATCATCATCTAGCTCTTCTGCATATGCCACAGGAGGCACAGTATCCACCAAATCCATATCCAGTCAGCTGCAAAACCCAAGTCTTAGTCTACCTCCTTCTTCTACAGCAACAGCTGCACAGCAAGTGGTGGTAAAACCAAAAGAATTAACTGACCTGCTAAGGCAGATTACAGGCAAATGGGTGTCAGTGGAAGCCTGTAATGACAAGGACATCACACTGAACATCAAAGTCAAAAATGAAATCTCTCACTATTTAGCATTGCCGCGTCTGCACACAGACGGCGAACCACTGCAGTGGTGGAGTGAACATGCCGCAGAACTGCCATTGTTGTCGAACTTAAAAAGAAAATACTTATGTATTCCTGCAACAAGTTTACAATCTGAGAGACTTTTCAGCTCCAGTGGTCAAATTCTCACACCATTTCATTCAAGACTATCCCCAGACAAAGTTAACATGTCTGTCTTCCTCCACAGGAACTTACCCTGATTACTCTGACTGAATCTCTGACTGATGACCAGTCCAGACTTACAGACTAGTTCACTCCTACCACACGACCACACTAAACATGTCGTCATGTGGAATTTTGAATGAATTAATCTTATATCTGATATCTGATATGATTTGGTAGGGCAGGCCAGGCCACATAGGCACTGCCATTGCAGCAGTTGCACAACAGCTCTATCTAGTAGTACCTTTCTTGTTTGAATTAAGTTGAGGGGGGAATGGGGGAACCGAACCACAATACTGTTCTGGAATCATGGTGGATGATGTCTGAGACTGATGCAATTTAAAGTTGCAGTTTGGTTGTGGTCGGCAGTCCGGTTTGGTCGCTGAGTCGTTCGTTTCTCTCAGCTCTTGCTTTCATTCTTCTGTGTCATGTCTGTCATGTCATGTGTGGGACTCAGTGTGACTGTTATTCACAGAGTGCACTGCAGACCGAGCAGCATAGCTAGGAGGGCGGAAGGCAGGGTATATCAGTACTGTAGACCTGAGCGAGCGCCGCACTTGACCTGACCCATCCATATCATCAGTCAAATCAAGGTTCAGTTATTCAGTTTTCAGTTCACTCACGTATATCTTCTCATCTCACCCATTGCATGAGGGTACAATTTTCAAAATGCAAATAATACATCATGTTCCTTGATGAGGTTTACTTTATATTCGATATCTATATTGTTTCAGCTTGGGCACGGTAGCAGGGCAGTAGCAGTGGTGGCCAAGTTGGCCAGCAAATGCAATGGATGGGCATTTTGTACTATACTTACTGACTACTGGGCAGTGGGGGGGAGTGCAGGGGCACTGGGTCTGGGGGTGGGTGTAGCTGACAGTGTGCTTGGGGGGGGCAGTGGGCACTGTGGAAAATGGGCTGGGCAGGACAGGTAGACTGGAAGAGCACTGCACGTGTACTTCACAACTTAAGTGTTTGCAAATCTGCAAGAGCTACCGGTGCAGCCGCACAGGCTACAGCACAATCTAGTGTTACTGCTGCTGCTGTAGCAGAAGTGTACTACTATGCTACTGCTGATGAAGCTCGTGCTTGTTGGTGCTCGAGTGAGTCACACAGCAAGCAGAGACACAGTGAAGCAATCATTGTGGTTATGATTTGAAAGTGTAGCAATGCAATGCAAATATGGGGTGGGGGTGGGTCATAGGTGGGTCTGGGTCATCATGTCATTCATGGTCCCCGACACTGGCATCCCATTCCCAGTTCCTCCTACAGCTGGCCCCAGCCAATTGGGCCAAAGTGCTGGCAGCCGGGCTATCCCATTCCAAAATTCAATATGTGCCCCCACAGTACTGTCCAGCCTCACACTGTCTGACTCCAATGAGTTGATACATGATGTGATGAATGATCATCAACATATCATTTTTCCTATTTGTCTAATGTGTAGTTACTTGCTGACCGTTGTTGTTCATTTTTGTTTTAACCATTTCTCTCTCAGGTTCAGCCAGCTTAGCATCGTAGCAGCCAGGGTTATTTAGCAGCAGCATGTAGGCACCAGGCAGGCAAAGCTACTGCATCAGTGAGCTTAGCAGATGGGCGGCGCAGGCAGTCTTCCTTGTTCATTCAAGTTTTGTGGATAATGTGATGTCTCTGCTCTCTACTGCACTGCACTACTATACAGACTTTTATAGCAAGGTAAGGTTTAGGGGCCCTCGCTTGTTCAGTCCATGAGTGGACGGTGGACTGATGATGTTGGTTGAACTTGGGAGAGCTTGACTTCTTCAACTAAACGTAAGTCAGTCTTTTGTCTTTTGACTTCTTCCTTCATTTTTTGAATTTTCAATGTTCAGTTTCATTAAGTTTTTTTAGTCATCATCATCATCACATAATTTGTGTATGGCACACACACACACACACACACACACACACACACACACACAGTGCCACGCAAGGCACACAGAGGCCAAGTGAGTACCACCAGGCAGTGACACATTATAACTGCTTCCTTCACGGTAAATGGTGAGGACAGGCTGTGTGCAACTGCACACAAAACTGTGAGTGAGCTAGTGCGAGTGTGACTGCATCACGCAGTGAGTGCAGTAGTGCACATTGCACAGTCACGGACTGCCCTTGCCTTGCGCAGTGTGCAACTGCACACTGAGTCACTGCACAGTGCAGTGCAACACACACTGAATGCAGCAGCCTTGCACAAAAAGCTATACTTTTAAATGTGCACATCATTATTGTCCTCTTCTCTGCTGTTCTTTTGGAACAGAAACAGAAAATGATGCAGTACTGGTTTCAGAGCGAGTGACATAACATCCCTAGTCCCTCCAGAGAAGTTGAACAACAACTAAACCGTAAACACTTGTTTGTTGTTGACTGCACTTGAGCAGTGGGCATGGAATGGGGAAGAGGGAGGGATCAGCAGCAGCACCCAGGCCCAGCATCAAAAATCTGTTATGTTAAGTTAACAATACTAGTAACACTGTATAATAACACAATGTCTCTCTGTCCCATGTTAAATTGTAATGATCATCATCATCATGTATGTTACGTTTTCTTATCTATAGGTTATTGGGTAGCAAAGTGTCTGTGGTTGGGGACGGGTTGGCCGTCACTGACTGTCATCATAATCACTGACACGTGTGCAGACTCAGACTGCAGACTCGGAGTCTTCATCACTGTCGGTCACCTCACTGGTGGCAGGGTCAGTGAGTGACAGATGATCATGAGACACCAGTAATCATTTAATCGACATTACTGTTACTTGTTGTGCTGCTGGTGCTCTGTTTCAAGTGGTCATGCATGTTCATGTTCATTCAGAATCATTGTAAAAATAGAGAGTAAGTAGATAGTCCTGTCAGTCTGTCAGAGGCACAAAACTGTAAAGGTTAGTCAGACAGAGAATGGGATATACACTGAGAGCTTTTTCAGGTACATTTTTTATTGTTTAATAATACCACAAAAATGTGATTTGCCATGATGCCAAATGCCAATGCCATTTGCAAAACACGCAGTGTTTTTCAGTTTCAGTGATTGATAAGAATTGGCAGGCACTAGTCTGTTTCTTCAGTTTTCATTCCCAGTTGTTCACAAAGCCCCTTTCTCTATCCGATTCTGCAACAGTTACTGCTGCACAGTACACCTGTGGTGTAGTGATAAGAATAAGTAAGTTTTATTTGATGCCTGCCCTCCAACACACGCCATATGGATGGAGTGCACACTCCGTTTAGTAATCCAAATTCTCTCAGACTCTGACATCTGCTGCTGTTGCTTTCTGAATTCTGCCTCTGAGTCTGAGAGTCTTCTCTCCCTGTCCTTCTGATGTGATTTGTGATGAGTGACTACTTTGTACTTGGCATTGGCAATGGCAATTCAGCTGAGCTTGCACATGCCACACTTAGTGAAGTTGCTGTCTCTTCTTGTCTCATCTGTCTGCTATGCTTGTCTGCTTGATGCACCCCCTCCAGAGTCCCTCTAGTAGTCCAGTTCCACTCGGGACCACTTCCTGTCTCTACTCGTCTGACGGCTGATGCCTCCACTACAGTGGTCCCTGGGACAGAGTGAGTCCAACTCCTGACTCCTGTGGAGTCCTTCTCTCTGACTGAGTCTTGTCATTTGTGTTACAAAACTTTGATTGGCTCAGGCTGGCTCAATTGAGCTCTTGGCTGACTGTGGCTGGGGGCTGCCTAAAACAAAACCAATAAGAGAAATTACTTTATTGCATTTTGCATTCATAATTAGCCATATTAGCAATAGCATAGCTGCTAGCTTAACAATTACAGTCACGTCCGATTTGATTCAGTCAGCACCAGTCGCAGCAGCCACCAAGCATGGCATTGAGGATATATAGGCTAATTTCTTTAATGCCACCCTGATGACCCAGGACTCCATTCCTTCTGACTCACTCTTATCATGTCATCAATCATGGCTCATGAGTCATGACTTCAGTCTTGATTTATTTGACTCATGAGTCCTTAGTCCAAGGCAGCGTCTAACAAGATGACTCAAGTCACTTGGGGGGAGATAAAACAAAATCCATGGGAAATAAAATACTAATCTATAAATTCCTAATTACTTATTATAGCCAAGCTATGCTAGTAGTACTTTAAAAAAACAGATAAAAAAACAGCCAGTGAGTGCCTGCCACTGCCATGATGACATGGGCCTGGCATTAAGGATATATAAGCTGATTCCTTTCATGTGAAATTGGACTCATGTCACGTCACAGTCACACGACACAGTTCGACTTGTGTCACCACAATATGGCATAATTCACTCACTCAACCCAAGCAAATCAAGCAAGCAACTTTATTAACTTACATTCACATTGGTTTACTGCCTCACTCACTGCCTCAGCTGGAGGCTACTGTAGTGTAGCTATTTACTTAGCTAAATATCTATTACCCCCCCCAAAAAAAGCAGCCGGCCATCATGGCATTTGAGATATATAGGATAGTTCCTTTAAATGCCACCATGGCGACGGTGCCAGGCCAGCTCTGACAGTTGGCTCAGCTCAGCTGATTGCCTTTGGCAGCTGTTGGCTTGCCTTGGAGGACTCAGACTCAGAGTAGTCTCTCGGACTTGGACACAGTGAGTGGTGAGTCGCTTGTCTGCATTACAGGCAGGAGTTGTGTCAGACTCAGACAGTGTGATTGTGGTGGTAGGGTAGGGTTAGGGATGGGGTACTTTGGTACAAATGAAAAAGTAAATGTGAATCTCTCTCCAAATTTATTTGCACTAGTAGTACAACTTACTATTACTTTTACTACTAGTCTAACTTCACTTGAGGGGACTGGGTTTTGGAGGGAGCCCGAGGCTGTAGGTGAGGAGGACGGAGGAAGATGGAGGTACAGTCAGCCTAGAGCCTAGCCTACCATAGACAGTGAGCCTTGATTTCCCAACAGTGAGCCTTGATTTTCCAATCAGAAATGTTCTAATTCTATTAGTACTAGTAGTACTGCTGTTGCTGTGCCTGCTTCTAAGGCTAGTAGTAGCAGTATAGCAGAACAGCACACTTTCAGTGAAGTGCAACTCTGTCCCACTCCCACACTCCTGCATCAGTGCATCTGCTCTGCAAATCTAGTCTACTTAGTCTGCAGTGCACCACCATCAGGAGTGGATGGAGTGAGTGTGTGGAGGAGTAGTCTGTGGACAACTTTACGTGGACATTCCTTTCATCATCTCATCTATCTAGACTGTAAGTTAAGAAGGACAATTTCACATTACATTAAGAAAAATGTAAATCAAATGGCTGACTTATTACTACTTGTACTCAGTCAGACAGTGTGTTTGTGCTGCTATTTTTGTATGGTATGGTTCTGGTAGGGTACTTTTGGTATTGGTTAACTTGGTACTAGGTAGTAGGTTTAGGTACTGTGTGGTGTGGTACTGCATTGTGTGCTGTAAGCTAAGACAAGAGTACACTAAACAAACACTTTTCTATATTGGTATGTCTATGTCATCAATCATCATGTCATATCACTTGTCTACTGCAATGAAATAAAAAAAAATAAATAAATACTTATAGTGATCGAAGCTCCATGCTCATCATCAGGTCAGGAGGAATGTGACTTCCAGTCAATAAAAAATATATTTCTCTTGCACATACTTGACTCATTATCTTTCTTTTCTCTCATTAAATTCATAATGTGTTGTTTACTAGTATTTTAATTGCTTTTACATATAAATTTGGTTAAAATTGCATTCTTTTTGAGTATTTTAGGTTTTCCCATTGGAATGCATTATACCGCGGTATCACGATAACTGTGGTACAACACACTGCGGTTATCATACCGTCAAAATTTCATGCCGTGACAACCCTAAAAGTTTCAATAATACATAGAAGTCTAACATTACAACTATCAGCACAACAATCAAGCAGCTTTAAATTTCTTAAAAGTGCAAGGGGAAACAGTCGGGGAGGTTCCCGCCTGGGTCAGTCAGGGGGACTGTGGGGAAAGGGGGGTACTTATCTAATAGAGAGCACAGGACTAGTTCCAGAGTAAACAATTAGACCATAGTAAAATGTACTAAACAAAAAACTATGTGCCAAAAGTCTATGGGACTCAGGAGTAAGAAAGGATCAAACTCTGAACAACAGTCCTAACTTTTGATGGACTTTTTTAATGACTTTATAGACATAAAGATCAAATGAAAAATGAGAATCGAGGGTAACCCCTAAATAATTAAAATTATCCACCAACTCAATCCTATTACCCTTAAGGTCAAGTATTGGGACATTAATATCCCGAGTTGTACTAGGACCAGTGACAACCATAGCTTTTGTTTTCCCTGTATTGAGTACTAACTCACGAGAAAGCAGTCACCTTTGAAACAATTCAGAATCCTGTTGTACCTGATTTAAAGCTTGATCCGGATTGGGTCCAGATTTAAAAATTATCACGTCATCCGCATATAGGATTATTTTAGACCCAAGACAGGAATTTGGGGCTGCATTCATAAACAGGGAGAATAAAAGTAGGCCCAAAATTGAGCCCTGTGGTACTCCACAGGTGCCAGGATGGAAATCAGAACATTTTTGAGCAATCACAATCCTGCGCTCTCTATTAGGTAAGTACCCCTCCAGCCAAGTTGTAACTTCCCCAGAAAAAATAAACTTCTTTAAGGGCTTTGAACAACAAAGTAAGATTAACAAGATCGAAACTGAATCAATGTCTATCTTTTACACCCACACTCTGGGACAATCTTGAGACCATTCACTGTAGTGACTCTAGCCTGTCAATGTCTTTTCTTTTTTTTTTTTTAACTTAATTATTTTTTTATTTATAGTTTATCATACTGATATACATTTGGCAGAATTCCATTCCCAATACATAGACATATTATAGCAATTAATCAGCTTATTCATACATTACAGTTCTTCTTACTTTTAGCATCATTTGCTTTCCAATAAACTGCCTTCAGTTGATATTTTCTTTCCAGGTACTTAAAACTATAATAATATTATATCACAACTCCAAAAGGTAGATATCTACCTTACCGTCCTTAAACTAAACAAACTTTTTATTCGACGTGGATTTAACTCTTAACCGTCCGGTCTCTCTTTCCAATCAAAGCTTCCTTGCTTAGATCTCATGTTACTTTTAAATTTCCTTCCCATATCTCTTTACTATCGATATATGACCCATCTCTCGAATTATACCCATCAGTTCTGAAGAAGTTGGTCTAGAACTGAGGTTCCCTCGGTGTCTTCGATATAATCATAATATGGTAACCACCTAGCATTATATTGGTCCACTCTTAGATTTAACTGTGCGGTGACCGCCTCCCTGACTTTGATTTTCTTAATATTACTTCTCCACATGCCTTTGGTCAGTGATTTTTTTTTAACCACTGTTGAGTGATAACCTTAAGAGCTGTGGTTACCAGAATATAAAATAAGTATTTATGATTCTTTGTTCTAATTTCCTTTGGGGTTAGAGTTAATAATATATTAACTGCTGTAAGATTTTCCTGTAGTTGGAAAATATTTTGTAAAGCCTGTATGACTTCCTGCCAGAAGTCTCTGATCTGGGGGCATTCCCAAAAAATGTGTATATATGTACCTCTGTTTCCACAACCCCTCCAACAAAGGTCTGTAGGTGGATTAGTATAATGTGCAGAGATCACCGGAGTAATAAAATATCTAGGGGTAACCTTCCACTTGAATTTTTTCCACCCAGGAGAGCTTGTGGTTTTAGTGATTCCCCCCAGATTCTGCCCCAGTCCGCCTCAGTTATTATACTATTCAGCTACTTTTGCCACTCATTCTCTATTTTAGCCACATGTACCTTCCTCACATCTTCTTGTAGAGCCTTGTATATGAGTGAGATATACCCTTTTCTGATCTGCCATGCAACTTTTTGGTGAGTAGCTATTATTGGAGAGGGTGGATGGGCTTTTAAAGCCTCTTCCCCTACCATGGTAATGATGTAGTGCCTGCATTGCAGGTATTTAAAAAAATCTGTTTTTGTGAGGTTATATTCTCTCTGTAGGTCAGTAAATGATTTGACCCCTTCTCACTCTATGAATTGGGTAAGATTGTTTAACCCTTTCCTTTTCCACCTGGAAAAGCAGCTATCGCCTTGACTAGTGGGGAATTTAGGGAGGTGATTTAGAGGGGATATATTCCCATACCGGGCTCAGAATTTCCCACCATTGCCGTGTGTCTAACCAGAGTTTTATTGTATGTTTAGTCCATCTGTTCTTAATTAATTTAACATCTGGCTATGTGGTTATCCATGGTAGTATTTTCAAAGGCACCGTAGGGTGGGCCTCTATTTCCATTAAATACCAGCCCCCACTATCGTCCGCATTTAATATTTTTAGGATTGGGAGAACTTGTGCTGCTCTATAATAGTTATAAAAATTGGGTATTCCTCTCCCCCCTTTGCTCTTATCTACCGTGAGAAGCTCCCATCTCTTCCTCGGCTTTCTACCCACCCAAATGAATCTGGAGAGTTTATGTTTAAGTTCCTTCCAATCTTTATGTGGGAAAGGGATAGGCAAATTAGTAAATAAGAATAAAAATCTGGGTAGCACATTGACTTTGACCATGTCAGTCCTATTTGTAAAAGTCAGGGGAAGTGTTTGCCATCTGGTAATGTCCTCAAAGTTCAGATGGTATAATTTGGAGATCTTGGTTGGAATCTGTATTCCTAAATACCTAATTTTCTCTTTCACCCATTTAAATGGGATCTTTCCATGGGGTATTGTGGATGGGGCTCCCCCAATTGGCAGGATTTCAGATTTATCTTTGTTAATTTTAAAACCAGATATTTTACTGAATAGTGTAAGTAATTCCAACACCGGGGGAATTGACGTTTCTGGGTCTGATAAATAAATCAGCATGTCATCAGCATATAAAGATATTTTATTTACTGTCCCCCCAATCAGATACCTTTAATATCTTTTCTTGTTCTGACTGCTTGGGCCAAGGGTTCCATCGCTATGGCAAACAGTAGTGGGGATAGTGGGCAGCCCTGCCTAGTGCCCCTTTCAGTTATAAACCCCTCTGATATTGTGCCATTGACCTGAACCCTGGCCTTGGGATTTTGATATGCTGCCATAATCCACTGCATGAATGAGCCTTCAAAGCCCATATGTAAAAGCACCTCTTGTAAATATATCCAATTCAGCCGAGCTAAGGCTTTTTCAGCGTCCAAAAAAATCGCCACTTGCGGTGAAGACAGTTTACTCTCATTACTGGTTATGTTGAGGAGTCTTCTAATATTATCAGATAGGTGTCTACGGGGAATAAAGACCGTTTGGTCTGGATGAATTAGGGTCCCAATATGTTTCTGTATTCGATTGGCCAGGATCTTTGTCAGTATTTTAAAGTCTTGATTCAACAGGGATATGGGTCAGAATGATTCACAATATGAGGGGGGCTTACCTGGTTTAAGGATTACTGTAATAATTGCATCCTGCCAGGAAGATGGGATTTTATTCTCCTCCAAGACCGCATTTATGACAGCAGTCAATTCTGGGACTAAGGTACAGTATTTTTCAGTTTTTTAAAAAATTCGTCGGGCAGCCCATGCAGACCCAGTGATTTACCGGTTGGAAGGTTCACAATAACCCCTTGAACCTCCTTCTCTGTTATAGGAGCTGACAGTTCCTTCTGTATTTCTGGGGTTAGTTTGGGGATCTCCAAAGCCTTTAACAACTCAGCTGTTTCCTTTTTAACTTCCTGTGTGTTTCTATTTTCAGTAAACAATGACTTGTAATATTCTTTAAATGCTGTGGCTATCTCATTTGGTTTCACCCACTTTCTCTTATCATTATTTTGTCTGATATAAAAGGAATATATCTGTTCACGTGCTCTTTTCTCAGACGAAAAGCCAGCAGTTTGATTGCCCTCCCCCTCCCTCATAATACTTTTGATTTGTAAATCTTAGAATGCCTTCTGCTTCTTCATTGTCTATCATCCTCAATTCCTCCCTGTTTTTGAGTAGCTCTTTTAAAGTTCCTTCTCCTTTCCCCTTGGGTTGGCTTTTATGAACCTTTTCCAGAGCTTCTATGATTTCTAGTAACCCTTTCCTCTTTTTTCCCTGAGTTTTTATTTGCTGAGGCCAAACTAATTAATTGCCCCCTTACTACCGCCTTCATTGTGTCCCACCAGAGAAGTGGGGAGCTGTCCGAGATCAGGGAGTCAATAACTAGATTACCAATGGTTTGCTCAGTTTGTTTTACTACCATTTTATCATTAAGTAGTGAGACATTCAGTCTCCAGCTTGTACGCCTGGGGTCTGTCCCCCATGCTGTTTTAACCATGATCGGAGCGTGATCCAATAAAGTAAATGACCCTATCTTAGATGATATAAAGTAGTGAATGTTAGCCTTGTAGGTCAGTATGAAATCTATCCGTGAGTAAGATTTGTTAGCTGCAGAAAAACAAGTGTAGTCTTTTTCCCCCACATGCTGGTATCTTCATACATCCACCAGCCCGCTTTCCTCTAACCTGGCTTTAAGCTTTCTATCTACTGGTCTTGGAGAGCTAGCTGGCCCCCCTGAACGATCCATTGTCAGACAGGGGACAGCATTAAAGTCTCCATCCAGTATCAGTATTCCCGTGGAGAGGTCCGCAATCTTCTGGAAGACTTCTAGAAGGAACTTGTCTGTTCCTGTGTTAGGAGCATATATGTTGATTATGTATATCACTTGATCCTGAATCAATCCCGTAACCCTGATGTATCTCCCTTCAAACACCTTATCCACCTCCTGTATGCTTAAGGGACAATTTCTTTTCAGCAAAACAGCTACCCCTGCTTTTTTAACCCCTACCCAAGCTCTCCTGAGTTTTAAATGCTCTAAATCCGAGAGATGGGTCTCTTGTAGGAGAGCCACGTCGCAGCCCAGTCTCTTCAATTCCAAAAGTAATTTAGTTCTTTTCACAGGTGAATTAATACCATCGACATTATAAGAAACTACATTCAGAGATGCCATATTCAGGTATTAGGTTTTGCCAGTGATCCAAATATCAGAGATTTGGCTAGGCTGCCACGCATTCCCCCTTCCCTTTTCAAAAGCATCCAAGATCTCACCTTGCTTCTCTATATTGAACAGAAAGAGTCCACGCCGAAGGAACAAATATAACTCGTACAATGTTAAACACAACATTTGCATATAATACTAAACTATTTTAACTATGTAATTTGCTTTAAATTATCGGCCTTTGACTTCCAAGGAAACTTATAGTCACCTCCGTGACTAATTATTGTACCCCTCAGATGTTTGCGGGGTGTTGTAGCAAGTACCTTCGTGAGTGCAGCCTGCTAACAACTTTCTTTTAATTAAAGACATCCCTTGGTGAGAGAAAACTCTGTGCTTCCCCCTCCGCTCGCGATATTTCCCCCCTCCCAACTGTTATCCATTACTACTATCCCTTTTAATTCCCCCCGATACTTATTGCTCTTAATCCAGTCCAGCTTATTTAAACCCAGGATGGTGATCATTCTTTATTACCCAGAAACTAAAGGCCCCTCTTCTCTCTTGCTTTCCCTCTCTCTTCCCTCTCTCCCAGGATACACGTAGATGAAAGTTTAAAAATTATCAACTGCACCCTACCAGAATATCATTTTGTTACTTCTCTCTGTGAGCCTTAGTCACCGAAGCGTCATGCAGGCCTCTCCACCTCAACTCAGCCCTTCTGCATCATTTTAAGCATTAGTGTGACACTTCCCTTTCCACCTCCCACATCCTCCTCCCACCCTGAAAGCTTTTCCTTTTTTAGTGCCCCTGGCCCATCGTTCCACTTTACTCAGAGTCCTCATCAATGTTCTCAAAAAGCTCTCCATTTCTCTCTCTAATGCTTAAAGAGAGGAAGCAGTAAACACAAATACCACGATCAGCACCATGGTTGCCCTCAGTCCTTCGGTGGTAAGGCGTCCCCTCTACTCGAGTCTGATAGTTTGCTTCTTTTCTCAGCTCTCTGCAATAATTTTGCGATGTCCCCCAATGTGGATTTTGGGAAGGAAGAAAGAGCCCCTCTGTTCTTGTTCTTGCTTCTGGTGACTATGCTCCAGGCACTTGCTCTCAGTTGTTTTTCCATCGTTTCATATGCTAGATCCGGTACTGCAATCTCTGAGTTCTTCAAATAGGGGACTGCATCGAGCAATGTGGGAAAGATCTTTGTGCCATTTTCCTCCAGTACTTTCAATCTGGCTGGATATAATAATTGTGCCTTGATTCCCTTTTTCTCTTTTAGTTCCTTGATTATTCCTCTGGCTCGCTATCTTTCCATCTGAAGAGTCGTCGAGAAGTGTTGATCAAAGTAAATTGACACATCTTTGTATTTTAAGTCTCTGTGTCTCCATGCTTACCTTAGTATCCATTCCTTTATTTGAAAATGCAGCATTCTAATCACGAAAGACCTTGGCCTCGCTGCTGGGTCTGTTGGCTTGGGCACTAGTGATCTGTGTGCCCTGTCAATCATTAGATCAAGATCTGTGGGGATTTCCAATGTGGATCTTAGTACTGCTGGATGAAGTCCGCTGCCATGGCAAACCCATCCTCAGCTCCTTCCATCAGCCCGTGAATTCTAAAATTATTGTGCCGAGACCTGTTCTCCAGGTCCTCAAGTTTAGCACTTATTTCCCAGTCTCTCTACATCAGGTACAGCAGCAAGCGGTCATTACTTTCCTGTTTCCGCCAGTTCTTCCAGACAAGCATCATTCTTAGAAACTTTTTTATCTAAGAGGCGCATGTCCTGCCTCAGGTCTGCCAGATCACTGGCAATTTTATTCACTGTAGTCAGTATCTTTTGTAAGGTGTGCTTAGTGCCCTCAGTGGAGTCCATTTCTTCCTGGTCTAGGTCTACAGACGAGTCAGAGGAGTAGCGTCTCCGTGCTGGTAGGGCCGCAAGGCCGTCTTGTGATCTGCTCAGCAACGTTTGTCTCATTTTACCTCCTGAATGCAGTTGTCTGGAGCCCTTTGCTTTCGGAGGTTTTCTTGCCATCCTGAACTTGCAGAGTATATACTTGTTTGCTGAAAAAGTAAGCTTGTTATGGGGGATTAGAAAAGATTAGGGGGTAATCGCTGGGGAGCTCTGTGTTTCAGCCTCTCACCATTATGGTGACGTTACCAGAAGTCTGTCAATGTCTTTTCTTAGGCGAGGACTCCAGAACTGGGCAAAACACTTCAGGTGTGGCCTCACCAATGATCTAGAAAGAGACAGTAGTACCTCTTTTCTTCTGTTGTCAGTATCCCTCCTAATGCAACCTAGTATCCTATTTGCCTTACTCTAGGCCTGGTTGCACTGGCTTGATTGAGGGAGTCACTAATAATAATTCCTAGGTCCTGTTCCTCAGCCATAATGCTAAGTCTTACTCCACCCATCCAATACTCTGTCCTGGGGCTCTTGTGCCCTAATAGCATCGGCTTGCACTTTTTGGCATTGAATTTCAACTGCCAAACCTTAGACCACCTCTCTAGTCTTTGCAGGTCATTCTGTATTTCCTTGATTCCCTCATCACTATCCACCCTCCGTATTATCTGTGAAGAGACATAACCTGCCCCAGATTCCTCCTCCAATGTCACTGATGAACATATTGAAGAGGACTGGGCCAGGACAGATCCCTGTGGTACCTCACTTGTGATCTCCCTCTCGTCTGATTTGACCCATTAACCACAACCCTCTACTGCCTCCCTTTAGCCAATTAGCTACTTATTTTACTATGTCCTTGCTACACCCAGGTCCTCCATCTTCTTCAGAAGTCATATTTGAGGCACCGATTCAAAAGCCTTGCTGAAGTCGAACTAGTATAAATCCATAGCATGGCCCCTATCCAATGCCCTAATTACTCAAAGAAAGGTATCAGTTTAGCCTGACAAGACCTCTTTGCCATGAACCCATGCTGTTTACCGTCTTCAAGACCACTGCTCTCCTGGTAGTCCACAAGGTCCTCTTTGACCAGTGATTCCATTAGCTAACCTACTACAGAGTTAAGACTTACAGATCTGTAGTTCCCTGCTTGTTCTTTGCCCCCCCCCCTTGTGGAGCAAAACTATATCTGCCGCCCTCCAGTTCTTCAGTACTACCCTTGTCTGTAGCGAGCTATTGAATAGTCTTACCAGGGATTCAGCCAGTTCTGCTGCCAGTTCCTTGAGCACCCTCAGGTGCATCCCATCTGGTTCCAGGGACTTATCTATCTTTGGGACTGCTAGCCCTTTCCTGACCCTTTTGCATGTAGATTTTGACTGCCTGATCTCCAGGACCCTCATTGTGGTTGCTTGATGCCACTCTCTGGCAAGGGCCCGCTGTCCTTCCTTGTGAAGACAGAGCAAAAGTAACCTTTAACGAGGAACTTCAGTGATGGTCCAAAAAATTACAGCTTGTAGTCATTATATGCAGTACTAGACCTGAAATGGTGTGTGCATTTGTGATTTTTGGCCAAGGTTTACTCTGCCTTCCATAATTTGGATTTGTTTTTGAGCCCTGCTGCTCTTGCCATTGATGTTTAGCTGCTGGGCTGCTAGCTCTTGGTGACATCATTGTAGGATAGGGAATGACTCACACTGTGCAGTACCATGCAGTTGCAACAATGCTGCAAGCGAAACCTACCCGTACTCAGTATACAATAATGTGCTTCCCTTCCCCCAAGACACACTGTTAGCAATGCCTTATGCCAAAATCCAAATGCCTTGTCAGTATGGTTTTTTTTTTGTGTGAAATTGACTCTGCCCTACTGTGATGTCAGCAGTACAACCCTAGGTCCACAGAAACACCAGGCTTGCTATAGAAGCTCTGGTACACCCTACAGTTTTTAGCAGCTCAGAATGCAAAAACTAACTGCAGCAGACAGTAATGAAATACAATTCCAGAATCAATGCAAGAAGGGGTAATTCATGCATGGAAGTCAAAAGGATTGGTGAAGGTCCTCTTTAAGGATGGCATTGTTTCACATATTCTCCTCTATCACCCTACCCTCCTCAGATAGCCTAAAAATTCCTCCTTTCTTCTTTTTTTCAGTAATATATCAGAAGAATTTTGTTCCTCTCTTGACCACCTCTGCAATATGCAACTCTATGTCTGCTTTTTCCTCCTTAACTGTCCTCTTTGCCTTCTTATTTCTCAATATGGTTACCAGGTCAATGTAGTGCTACAATAATAGCACTGCAAGAACTGTGTTGTCTAAAGAGAGAAAGCATTTAGAGAGACAGGGGTATAATACCGGCAGGGAATTACCGCTACCCCTGTCGCTCTGTGCTGATAGATAGAAGAGATTAAGTTGCTGTGCGTGTGGTACCTGGTCAAGCCACTCCCATGGTGGAGTGGCTGAGGCACCAGCACGTGGCAGGATTGGAGACCTGGGACCATGGTTCGTTTCCCCCCAGATTACCTAGTGTTACAACTTTTTACTTTTTTTTTTTCAAAGATGGAATTTTCCCTCCTCCCAGGTTTCTCCCCCACACCCCCTCAGAGTTTGTTATTTTAAAATCTGGCGGGTGTGGGGGCAAAAGTCCTATTTGTCAGACTGTTGTGTGTAACCCCCCTGCAAATGGGGGTTCCCAAAAGTCTTCCAGGAGCTTGCCTGAATGCTCCAAGTCTGTGCAGTGTTCGGCGTCTGAGCTGTTTAAATGTGGTTCCAAGTGAGTGCTATTTGAGCCACCGTGTACTGTCTCTTTAACAGCTGTCTGCTTGCAGACTTAATTAGTTTGTATGGGGGGACTGTGTATTTAATGCGCGAATCCTGCCTGAGCTGTGGAGAAATCACTCCATTTCTGTAGTCGCTAAGAGCGCAGAGGAAGCCTAAATGAAAGATGTAACTGTTTGCCTGAAACCAGTTAAGAGTGTTAAGTAAAATGCAATTTATCTAACCTGCCTTTCTTGCAGCTGGGACTCTGCGTGTGTTACCCCTCATTTTGGACTTAAACTGCTGTGCTGGGCCAATTGGGTTAAGGGTTCCCTAAAATGGAGCCTGTGGACGAATCAGAACTTGGACTCTTAATTTTGAGCCAGCCACAAGGGGATTGTATGGGCAGTGACTCTGGGAAATGTAGTTTTGACCTTGATGCCTTTTTCTACCAACAGAGGGAGTCTTATTGTGAGTGACAGCTGAATCAGACAACAGAATAGTGTGGAGCTAAAGGAAATGCCTTGCTCTATGACTGGAAAGATCAGATCAGTTGTGGCAGTGAAGAGAGAAGGAGCTGTGTGCTTCTGCGGTGTATAGTTTTGCGCGGGAAGCACATGTGAGGCCCTGAGTTTCGGTCTGCAGCCTTTGCGAGTGCCAGTTTGGACTGAATCTGAGCTGTGAGGAGAAAGAAGCACTAGAAGTGTGGAAACTAGGCTCACCCTGTAGAAGACTGGAGAAACTGCTGAATTGCACTCGGTCTGTTAGGAACTGAAGCTGCTGTGTGTGCTCCTGGGTATTTTGCAGTAATTGCGATCTGGATTGAGGAACAGCCTGCCTGGTATAGTACTTTCCTTTTACATATGAATGTGAGTAGTGCTTGTGAGGAATCGCTATTTCCAATCCCCCGTGCTGTGTACTGAAGCTGGAAGCAAACCCCAGCTTAGCTTGGACTAAATACGTTTGCTGTCAACTGCAGTGGGGTCCAGTCACAAGGACCTTGTCTCCATGCCCTGTTGTTCTGGCAATCCAGAAGAACATCTACATCCGGTCCTCAGCTTGGGTATTGTGAGTACAAATCAGGGTATTCCCCTGCAGTCTGTTTTCAATCACAAGGGTGTCATCTAATTCTTGTTGTTTCCCTGCTTCATGGACTGAGCCATCCGGCTCCAGATTACAATTGGGTGTTGTGCATATATTTTCTTCTACAGGGCCCCATCCATCTGCATCTGCTGGCCAACCATGGGCAACAGAACTGGCTAGCCCCCCCCAACCTGGGTACCCAGAGTGTGACCTTTCAGACCCTGTATGTGTGCACATTACTGTGATTTGAATATTTCCAAACCAAATCAACCTTATTGTCCCCCTCCCCTGTTACTGCCCCCTAAATAAATCATATTTGTTGTTATACTATATGCTGTCTGTGGTGTTGGTACTTATGGAAACAGTATTGTGTTTTGCTGTGTATGTTGTTTAACCTTATTTTACAGGGGGTCCTCAGAGACGTGCTGCAGAATCAGTCTCGAGGTGTGGCATCTATATGAGTGAACAGTGTGTATAATGTGGTATTGGGTCTGTAACTCGGGGTACTGTGTGAGCCACTAGAGGGAATAAAAGGGGGTCTCAGTGTCCCAGAGGGCTGTGACCAAGCTAGTCTAACCACAACAAACCCTGACCTTTGGGTGGAGGCACCCTTCATAGGACTTAGGCCCCTCAACCTGTCCGTAGTCAAACAGGCAGGGGTAGTAGCCCTTGGGATAGCACCACCTAGGGGTTACATGTGCATTTATTGTGTTGGGTTGGTGTTTTTACCGACATTACTGCAGCACATGCTGTTTTGCTTGCAGCATTGATTGCTGCGCAGTATTTGTTAGCAACATTTTGACCCCACGCCCTCGATATGTATTCTCCCCATTCTTCCTCCCCTGCTTTTTTTGTAGCTGATAAAGGCAGTTTTTTTTTTTTGGCCTCACCACTTTCCTGAACCTTTCCAAGAATCCTAATGGTCTCTTGTACTTGTTGCTTTGATTACTGTTCTCATGCACAACTTAAATGTCTTGAGAATGGCTCCCTTTATTGCCCCCATCTCTTTTTTACACCTCCTATGCTGTCTACTGACTAACTTGTCGCCGACCAACTCCCTCAACCTGTTGAAGTCCTCCCTTCAGAAATCAAGGACCACAGTTCTTGACTGGGGTTTTCTGGCCCCATGGGCTAGTTTGAACTAAATGCAGTTGTGGTCACTGTTCCCCAGTGGTTCCCATACTCTCACAACTCCTACTACCTCTGAATTGGTGAGCACCACATCGAGAATGGCAGCCTGTCTCTTGGGTTCCTTAATTAACTGAACCAGTAGACATTCCTTGAATGTATCCAGCAGGGCTTGACTTATGGTGCTCCTGGCTGCTTGAACATCCCTGCTGATATCTGGCAGGTTCAGATCACCTATTAACACTACTTCCCCCTTTGCCACTCCTCTTTGTGGTTTCTTACCTGATGCCACCATGAGCTGTACCCACAGAGACTCTGTCTCCCCATTACTACCCCTGATGCACCCATCTTCCACAGCCTCAGTGCCATCACTGACAAAAAGGGCTATGCCTTCACCTCTGCCTTTTTCTCTAGCCCTCCTTAACAATGAGTACCCAGGGACTGTCAGGGCCCAGTTGTTCTTTTCTGAGGACTAAGTTCCATCTCAGTGTCTGCCATCATTACCTGGAGTTCATTGATTTTATTACCTAGGCTCCTGGTATTTAGACAGAGCCTCTTGCATCTAACTCCTGAACCCTTTTTATGTTTGCTAGCACTCATGCGCAAGAAATATTTTGTGGCAGCTTGCTAGAGTAGTGGGTTGTGGAGGTGCAGCAGTGTTGTGGTCAATGCTGGCAGTGCTTTTTGGGGCTGGTCTCTGTGATGCCAATGGAGGGGCATGCTGTCAATGACAGCAGTTTTGAAGTGTGCCACCAATCTGAAAGAAATTTGCTGTTGCAATCAGGGAGAGCCCCATCGCTGGAGCTTGGGTACAGCTGTTTTTCCTGAACAGTCTGATGCTGAGGCAGTACCTGATTGCAGCAGCAAATAACAGCTTGCCTTGTCTGGTGTCACATTTCAATAAATATGGCGGTGGCTGTCGCCGTCCACCTCTCACCTCCCCATGAAAGCCAATGGGGGTGCCCAATCCCCCTGTAGGCATGCCACCTCCCCAGTTCTTTGCTGATGGGGGAGCCCAATCCCCATCGGCATAATGCCACCCCCATTTGTTGTGTGAGGAGAGGAGTGCCCAATCCTCCTCGGCTCATGCACCCCCAAACACATTGTATGTGCTGATGGGGTGCCCAATCCCCATTGGCTCCAGCCCCCCCAACAAACACCCAGGTGGCATGCTGGGAGCCCATCCCAGTGTGCCCATTGTCCCTGTAAGTAGAAAAAACATCCTGTGAGGTTTTTATTTTAAACCTATGAGAACAGAAAACCATCCATCGTTGTGTCCGTTGCCCCCTCCCCAACCCGCACCCACCCTCTGTGCACCCCACCTCCCCACACACCCCTCACCCCATACTTACCTCTGAAGCCTGGCGCGATGATCTTCGGTGGAGCAGGAACATGTCTGCAGTCTTTAAAACCAACCGTGAACTGAAGAAATGTCGGTAAGCAGTATAATGGCATAAATGTATTTTTTTCAACTTAGGTGGATATTTCGGCTATTTTTGTGAATTTTGGCACCAGATTTTCAACATGTGGTTCTTGAGACCCCACCTCATGAATTTGGTCCCTGTCATCTGGTTACTTGGTCCTGAAAGGTGATTTTACGGTCATTGAGCAGAATCACCTTTTGGGACTGATTAATGAAACAAGAGTATCATGGTTCATAAGGTGGGCCCCCAAAAAGCCTATGTTGCAAATTTGGTGAAAAAATTCAAAAAAAAATGACTGTGTTACAAGTGTGCATTGAGCAGTTTCCATGCACACTCATAACTTCAAGAATTTGTAATATTTTCACTCCAGATTTTCAACATTGGCATTTTTTCACACATCCTTATGAACAGTTCAGCAATCATTTTTCACATCCTGGCTGAAGTGTGTTTTCGCACATCCGGCGCACAATAGCATGGTCGCTCTGGGAAATCAGTGTTCAGGACAGATTAAGAAATCACAGTGACACTGTTCATGAATAGAGGTACCAAAATGCCTATATTGAAAATTTGGTGACAAATGTCCACAAAATGACTATGTTACGAGTGTGCGTTGCGCAGTTTCCACGCATACTCGTAACCTTGAAAATTTGTAATATTTGCACTCAAGATTTTCAACATTGTCATTGTTTGCACACCTCCTTATGAACAGTACAGCTGTCTTTTTCACATCCTGGGCGAAATGTGTTTTCACACTTCTGGCGCAGAATAGCACGGTCGCTGTGGGAAATCAATGTTCGGGACAGATTAATAGAATCATAGTGACACTGTTCATGAGCAGAGGTCACAAAATGCCTATGTGAACATTTGGTGAAATAATTCCATGAAATGACTGTGTTACGAGCGTGCATTGCGCAGTTTCCACGTACGCTCGTAAGTTCGAGCATTTTTTAATTATTTTGTTATATCTTTTTACCTCCATGGCCACCTGGCCTGCTCCCCCCATCATCGCATTCTTCTCAGGGATTCCAGCCACAGTCCACCTCTGCTGCATCCAGCCTGCCACACCACTCCTGTGGTTTTACCCCTCACAGCTGGGCTGTAGGGAGTCCCCAACTCCCCACAGAACACAGATCCAGATGGGTGCCACGCAACCATGGCAAAACTTGCGGACAGCCATCAAGCCGCTTGTACCAGGCGCCATCTCTCTTTTTCCCTTGATTACTTCCCCCTGAGCCAGGGATGTGCAGTGATGCCTACGGAGTGCAGTGCGCACATGTCTGCACACGCTCCCTCCAGACATCTACCCCCAGCTCCTCCTTTGTGTACAGCGGAGCATATATTGTCCCCCAGCGTCCACCAGGAGGCAGCCCTGCACCGGCTGTCCCGGACCCCCCCTCTCTGGAGAAGGAGCTCAGTCCTTCGGATGCTCAGTTCTTCTCCTTCCCTGCTGAACCCCAGTAACCCACGTTCGTTCCCGAACCCCGGTCACCGGCGTGGAAAGAGGTATGGCGACAGCACCTCAGCACCACTGGGCCTGCCAAGTTTGAGCATTTTTAATATTTCACTTCAGATTTTCAACATTGCCATCTCTTCACACCTCCCTATGAATGGTACAGCTGTTATTTTTTTTACGTCCTGCCCGAACTGTGTTTTCACACATCTGGTGCAGAATGGTATGGTCACTGTGGGAAATAAATGTTTGGGACAGAGTAACAAAATCACAGTGCCACTGTTCATGAACAGAGGTCTCAAATGCTTTCATGAGGTGGAGATCACAAAAATTTGTAGTTCAGATACCAACAAATGCCAGGGGCATTAGGGATTCTAACCATAATGTCCCACCCTGTACAGACTGACAGGCATCAGGGGTGTGCCTTTGGATTGCCAGCTGTAATGCTCATGCCATTCCACCCCCACCTCCACCCTGCAATCAGTGACAGGCATCGAGGTGTGCCTTGGACTCATCAGCTCCAGAGTTCACCCCATTCTTCTATACTGCACCCATTTCAGCATAAGTCCTTATGGAAAGGGGCGACTGTAAAGCCAAACACCCCAAGGCACACCTCAACACTTGTCGGTGTCTGCAGGATAGGGTGAGGTGAAATGGCATGAGCGTTATGGGTGATGACCCAAAGGCACACCCCAATGCCTGTCCATCTCTGCAGGGTTGAGGTGGGGTTGGCGTGAGTTCATTACTTTACTGCCATTCCAATCCTGCATCTGTCTATTCTAACTCCTGCACTTCCAATGCTAATACCAGCAAGCAAACATTAGGCATTGACAAATGCTTGTTGCTATTTACCTTTCTTTTTTTTTTATATCATCTTTTTATTGATTTGAAAATTGTAACAACATGTACAACAAAAACATGTCACAAATACAAGCAGACAAATGCACTTCATAATTAATCGCCATTCTCCATATATAATCATTTTCTCCATATTTAAATTATACACTCCTTCTGGCAACATAAGGATACAGTAAGATAAATTGCAGCATTGGGTAGTTAATGACTATTAACCGAGACATTAATTAATAAATAAGGAATAATGATTAAGGACATCAATAAGCAAATAACTAAGTAGTTTAAATAAATAAATATACAGATAAGGCAGATAAGTCATGGAGGGATCCAATAATCTGCAGCTTGAGCCGCCTTTATTATTTTAATAAGTGGCGTGTAGTTCAATCCATATAATGACCCAATTGTCCTACCCACTTTGATGACCAAGTAAGTTATACTTGCTGATCTATACTTTATTCCCCATTGCACATCTTCTTCCTCTAAACTGGGAAAACATAACATTTCAGATTTATTTAGGTTGATTTTATATAGGTAGCCAGAGAACAAAGCAAAATTCCCTATCAGTTCCAAAAGTAGTGGCGTAGACCTCTGAGGGTCATTAATAAATAATAGCATATCATCACAATATAAAGTAACCTTGTGCTCACTATTTTCCTCTCCCTTAATACCCCGGATCCCCTGACATTGCCTTATTGCAGCCTCTAGAGCTTTAAGCGCCAAGGCAAATAGGAACGATGAAAGCGGGCAGCCTTGTCTAGTCCCCCTTTCCAGGTCAAAAGGTTCAGTAGGTATCCCATTGACCAGAATCTGAGCTCTAGGAGCCTGATACAACGCTCTAATCCACCAAAATGTATGGGTCACCCAGACCAAACCGGAGCAGCACCTCAAAGAGGTGCTCCCACTCTACCCTATCAAATGTTTTTTCTGCATCCATTGAGATAACATATGTCTTCTCTGTTTCTTGCCCTGCTCCCCAAACCACATTAAGCAATCTGTGCATATTGTGATAGGATAGCCTCCCTTTTATAAATCTGGTCTGGTCTGGGTGAACCAACGCAGGCAGATAACCCTCCAGCCTTGTGGCCAAGACCTTAGCAAGGATCTTAAGGTCACAATTCAACAAGGAGATCGGCCTATACGGGGCACATTATAACAAATCATGGCATCACAGCAAGTACCAGGTATTCTTGGACTTTCTTCCCCCTCCTCTACCTGAAACACCTCACTTAATGTTTCGGCCATCTGACCTGCCAAGGCCTTATAACATTCTATAGGGAATCCATCTGGACCACTTGCCTTGCCTTGTTGCAACTTCCCTATGGCCTTTAATATTTCTTCTTTCGTTATAGGCTGACTTAAGTGGTTCCTTTGGCACACCATAAGACTGGGTAGTTCTATCTTAGCAAGAAAGTCCTGCACCCCCTGCCCACCCTTTATACTCTGCTTTGTATAGGCGAGTGTAACATTCTTGAAAACAAACCCGCAGTTTTCCTGCCTCCCTACGCACTCTGCCCTCCCTATGTTTAATCCCTGTTATTCTAGTGGAGCATTTACCCCCCTTCATCAGTCTAACCAAGAGCGGGCCTGGTTTATTGGACCACTTGAACATCTGATGCTTGTAGTAGAACCACGATGTTCTAGCTTCCCCTTGCACCAAAGAATTCAGGGCCTCCCTTGCAACCATAAGCAGCCGGTCCACCGTTCCCCTCTCTCCCTGGGCCGCTTGCCTCTCCATTTCTTTAAATTGTCCTTCTAGCCCCTGCCTCTTCTCCCATTTCTCCTTCTTAACCTTAGCCATATACACTATTATAGAGCTTCTCAAAAGGCTTTTCCTGCATCCCATTATGTTGATGTAGTTACTTCTGATCCTATGTTAGTTTCTTTGTAAAACCACCACTGACTGGCAAGGTACTCCCTAAACTCCTTGTTAGGAAGCATATATGAGGGGAATTTGCATTGTGGCAGTGCATCTCTTTCCATACGCATCCCAATCCTAACTATCACCATAGCATGATCCAAAATATGTATAGGACCATGTGAAATATCTACCACCCTGTCATTCCATTCTCTCGGGACCAGAATGTAATCTATTCTCGTCCATGTCTCATGTGGGTTTGAAAAAAATCTATATTCCCTAGCCCCTGGATTCACCATCCTCCAACTATCAAATCCATCTTTGCCATCCCACCCACCACTGTTTTACTGCTTCTGTCATTCGCTCTTTACCTTCCGAGTGGTCCAAAACCCGGTCCAATGTGCTATTCAAGTCCCATCTATAATTTGGCCTGGGAACTGTTCTCTAGTTAATAAATCCAAAAGTTCTAGGAAAAACTGTGGCTCATATGTGGCCAGGGCATAAACATTTCCGAATGTAGTTGTCTCACCATAGAGCTGCCCTACCAGAAAAATATATCTGCCTTCCCAATGATCCTTTACAATTCTTTTAACCTCAAATGGCAAGTTCTTATTCAGGAGGATAGCCACTCCGTGTTTACACACGGAGTAGGAGGCCACAAAACACTTACCCACCCATGTACTAATTTGGCATGCTCTATATCCAAGAGATGAGTCTCTTGCAATAATGCCACTTGTGCCCTTCATTTTTTTAGCACTGTTAGGAGCATAGTGCGCTTAATTGGATTTGTGACCCCTTACACATTCCAAGAAATCACCATCAATTCCTGCTGAATTGCCATTTTTAGTTATCTCTTCTCCCTGAACATATGAACTTGCCACTAGGTCCCTCCATGCCACAAGTTGTGCCATTTGATTGTCACTTTCCTGTTTCATCGACATCTTTCGATTATCATGAAGTGCATACAAAGACATATAATAGGAAAAACTTTGAAACAACATTATAATAAGAACAATATACCCCAACCCCCTTCCTAACTGTATCATAACCTAAATCATCTCCAAATCCACACTGTTCCTTCCCCTGCTTCTATCCTGTCCCTTGTAGCTTATCCTCAGCATATTCATTATCAATTTCGCTGTTAGCTAACCCAGACCCTCCCCCCCTTTACTGACACTAACTGCAATTTTAGTATAAGTGTCTAAAATCCCCCTAGTGATATAAATGCCCTGCTGCTTCAACCATGGTCAAGATCAACTTATTGTGTTACTACCAAAAATAACCGTACATCAAGTGATAGTCCCCAATCCCAACTGTAACTCTGAAAACCCCCTTTGCACAGCTGTATCCCCACCTCAGAAAACAGCAGCTCCCAATGCATGTTGGAGATGCTTGTCTACTGTGCCTCAGCCTTTCCCCTTATCCCAATGCTCAATTAGTTGAGAGGTGCCAAGGAGGGAACAGGCTGCCCCATAAATGTATGTGCTAAGCCCTTCCCCCATAATAGGTGATGCCGACTCCCCTCACCTTCCTTTGGGCTGTCCATAGGATTTCTGACCATATAACCCCAGCGAACTGTCACCATTTCTTCTTCTAGGTAGGCTCTCATTCCATGGTCATGACCCTCCACAGCCTCGAACATATCTGCCATCCATTCAGTTCGCATCCCCCGGGCTGCCCTTTTCAACCATCTATCGTAAGGCCGCATTCCAGTCCCATCTTCTTAGTCTCCAAACACCACCATTCAGCCGCAGTCCTCCTCATAGCAGGTAATTCCAGCCAGCAAAGGGAAATAGGTAAACAGTAAAAAGAACTTAGTCTTTCAAACAGCAAACGATGTTTCCATCAGTAAGTCGGTGCTCCAGCCCATCTCTTTCACTTCTGCAGTTTCTTTTGCAACTCAGCCACAAATTGCTCCGCTTTACTCAGCTCCCAGAAGGAGTACATCACCCCCTCATGTCGTATCTTCAATATGGCAGGGTACATCATAACATTCTCTATCTTTAAATTTCTCAGCTGGGTCATCAGCATGTTAAACACTTTTCTTTTTTGCAAAAGTCTCAAGGAGTGATCCTGTGAAATAAATAAATGTGCCCCTTCAAAATTTAGCCTGCCTTTCTCCCTGTAAGCATGGAAGATTGCCTCTCGGTCTTGATAAGAGTGGAAACAGATAATTATTTGTTGCGGAGGTTGATCTCCTGGGGGCCTAGGCATCACAACTTGGTGAGCTCTCTCCAATTTGTACCTCCCATTCTTCAGCTGTAATCCCAATAACTCTGGCAGGATCCTAGCACAAAACCCAAAAATGTCTCCTTTCTCTGCTCCTTCTGGCAGACCTCTAAGGTGTAAATTGAGGCGTCTGTAATAATTCTCCTGATAGTCCATAGCATCCTTTAATTCCTCCAGCTCTTTTTGTAATCTTGTGACTTGGCCTGGTATTTCTACTGTATCATCCTCCAGATGTGAGATTCGTTCCTTAGCCTCAGCTATTCTATTAGTGTGCACCGTCTGCTGTTCTGAGATCTCTTGCGGCTTGTGATCAATTCTGCCCTCCAGCTTCACCAACCTGGGTTCCAGCGCCGCAATCACTTGGCTGGTTACTTCTCAGCCTAAGGCTCTGATCTCGGCTGCCGATAGTGAGATGATGCCCGTGCTTTCCCCCATTGAGGAGGCCACAGAAGTCGTCACTTTTTTCCCTGATTTGTGGGCTAATCGCTGACTTTTCCCGGCACTGGGCACCAGATACTCCTGCATAGCATTTTCTTCCAGAGGTTTTTGCACATTTTCTTAAGTGGGGTTGACTTTTTTCAGCAGTATTTTAACTTTAATTCGACCGTTGGTACAGAGCAGTGTAATGACACGTCAATTCAGCTAGCTTCTCATTAGCACCCCCTACCTGTCTTTCTTAATTATTCTTCCCTGGTCTTCTTAGTTTCTTGTATTTTGTGGTAATTGCACACTTTGTGTTCCCCCCCTCTCTGTTATCCCTTTCCCCAGCCCATTGCTATTTTTACCCACTTCAATGCTACAAGCACTACATAAGGGCGAGTACTAGCTAGGTTGCCCTTCCCGTCCCTGTCATCCTGCTTACCCTAGTCTCAGCCTCCCTTGCAGTCAGTTTAACTGCCTGATGTAGATGTCAAACATCTTCTCCAACACACTGGCCCCTTCTCTTGTCAGTTGGAGTCAGTTACCATTGAAGAGCCTCCTGTCCCAGAAGTCTTCCCTTGGCACAGGGCCCTGAGGGCCTGGGGGCTCTGTGTGAATAAAGATATGATTCCACTATCACAAAAAGAAGGGAAATTTACTGAAAAAAAATAATGCAAACATTAGGGTTGAAGAATGCAAAGTGCACAAAGTAAGGAAATGAAACAATATTAGGGTTTTGAGTCCCAGAGTCTTGGTGAATCTGTGGTGGGGTCTTCCTTGGTGTTGTCAACCCTAATGTTAGCCCCTCCCCCTAGCCAATAGTCTCTTGTCCAAAGCACAATGTACAGTTCCAAGCCAGTGCTTCATAGTGATATACTCTTCTGAGGTAGAAGGATATGACTAACCACATGTTACCAACAAATTCAGCTGGAGCTTTGTTTACACAGAGCCATGACAAGTAAAGAAAAGAAGTGAGATCATGTCTGACCTTGTTGCATAGGGGAGGGGGTTGGCATTAGGGTGGACAACTCCAGGGAAGACCCCCACCACTAATTTGCCAAGACACTGGAGACCCAAAACATTAATATTTTTTCCATTTCCTTCCTTTGTGTGCTTTCCATTCTTCAACCCTAATATCTGCATTAACTTAATTTTTGAAATTAATATATGCACCAGTATAGTTAGGACTGTACCTTAATAACTTTGGTGGCATTCAATGAAATAGTCCAAAATATTACATGTGCAGTCTGGCTGGCAGAGTCTCAAGACATGAAGAGTTTCATGATGACATATTGTATGGTTTATGAGATATGGAATGTCGATTTTTAATGAAATCCATTTTTCCTGTACTTAATATAGAGTATTGTGTATCAGCAATCATACACAACAAGGCAGTTGTACGATTGAGAGGTTTCTGTGATAACCAGAGACCTCGAGAGTGAAGCTCGAGAGGTCTGTTACCACGGAAACCTCGAGATTGTTCAACTGCCTTGTTTGTGTATGATTGCTCATACACAATCTTTTATAGTGTATGGGCAACCATTGGTGGCACTCCTTCATCCCCCAAACAGGTCCTCTGTAAAGAAAAAGTCTTACTTAGGCAGCAGTTCCATCGCACCACTTACTTCCTCCCCACTGCGACTGCTCAAATGTGCATGCATGCTCTCGTTCGATGTTGTTGTGCTGCACTAGTGACATACTCAGTGCAGCACAACATCATGACGTACTGAGTGCAGCACAACAACGCTGTTCCAGGCATGGATTTCCACATGGAACAGCGTTCCACCATACACTATTGTAACCCCCACCCCTGCCTTTTTACTAAAACGACAGATGGCATGCTGTTGGCATTGGCAGCAATACCTGGTGGGGACCTGGGTTCGGGGAGGATGAGGTTACCTGGCACAAGAGGCCCAAGGTTTGGCTACTCTGCACAGGGGCACCCAAGTAAATCCGACTACAGGAAGCAATAACTGTAATGTCCAGAAACAGGATTGGGATTTTTCAGTGTGGTTTTTATTCATAACTAGCTGAACATAACAAAGCATAGATGGACCCCCAAGGGGCTATGTTTACTGATAATGCAGATTAGAGACTACACGGTGGTCCACTTAAAGAATGAACCCATTTCTACTGTTTTCTGGCTCTGGACCCACCAGGCACACAGCCCGGACTTGCATGCGCTTTGGATACACAGCCAGACTGGCCCGGCTCCCCTGCCAGCCACTTGACTGATGGTCCATTTAAAGGATGAACCCAATTTTACTTGTTGTGGCTCCCCACACCACTTAGAGTCTGTGACTCCTAGAGAGATTTGTTTTCTTACTTCCTTCTGACTCCCATCAAACAAGGAGAATTCTTCTCCCAAGTTGTGGCTCCCCACACCACTTAGAGTCTGCGACTCCTAGAGAGATTTTCCAATTTCGACCCACGTCTGGGTACCTACCTCATCACTGGCCAGGCGCATGAGGCAAGTAGCAATCACAGTAGAAATCCATAGAGGTGGACCTGGTTACTAAAGATGGGGGGTGTTCCCACCTCCAGCTCCCACAGCCCATACCTGGCCATTTCTCTGGACAAACAGAAACTAAAACTTCGAAATGTAGATTAAACGGTGGATGACCTGTAGCACCCCCTCTACAACATTACTTGAATCCATAAAGACTTTAGATTTTTACACTACTCCATTTGTTTGTCCTAGTACAATAGGCCTCCCAAATAGTAGTTCACATCCCAGCTTTCTTCACATTTTCCAAACTGAAGAAACATATTGTTTGCCCTCTCAAATTAGAGCAAAACACTCACCCTTTCATTGCAGGTGCCCCACAGGCGAAATACAACTTCTTCCACTTGTATCAGACCAAAAACAGAAACTGTAAAAAGGCAGCTTTCTTCCTGTAGTAGAAATTAGGGGATTGCCCCTGGAATCCACAGAGGGATACTTTACTTCTTCCCCCCCCCCCAGAGGAAGGGGGCACTGAGACCTGGACAGCGGTCTCCGCCACTTGGAACTGGACACTGATCTTCTCACACAGAAGGTAAACAAAAGACACTTCCTTCTCCCAAGGAGGTAAACAGAAAAACTCCCTTCCTGCTTGACAATAAACAGGAGACTGACTTTGAAAACTCCCAACGTTCTATCTCACTCCCTGTGCTGCAGATTCCAATGTGGCTTATGCAGCTGTGACAGTTCTATGGTGATGTCATCTCTCAGTCTGAGCTGTGACTGAGAACAGAGTGAGACAGTGTGAAACCCATTTAACTGGAGTTTCACAAGCTGCCTTCCCTGCCTACCACTAGGTCTTACTGGGATTCTAGTAACCCCAGGTAACAAGGGGTTACACTCGCCCTTGACCAGGAAAATGACTGTCCCCAGTCATTATGCACACGGCCTTAGGTCATCCCACCCTATGTGCTACCTGCGGAGGGGATTCAGGCCCCTCCACCATGTGCAAGCACAGGCAGGCAACACTAAGGGCCCAGGAGGCCTATAGCTGACATGTCAGCCTCTACACTATCCACTTACTATGGACACCTAGTGGCTCTGGTAGAACCATCCAGAGCATAGCCCTGATAGATCAGCACTGCAGTCCCTATGGCCGTTCAGGACCACAGCCTGTCTATCCCCCCTAACCCTCTAGGGAAAATCTATCTGCCTCTAACATAATATTCCCAAACAAAAACAAAACCCAGGGACCTCCCCGACCTTGGGCAACCTGCAACCCACCATTAAAATACCAATTACTCCCTCCTCCCTACCCCCACGACCACACCTGTGGAAGGAAAGAGTTAATACAGTAACAACCATAACAATAACAACACAGTACTTTAAATTCTACACAATAAAGCACTGACGAGGAACTCCGATGAGCCCCTCCTCCTCTTCTTGTCTTCTCTTCTGTCTTCCCAGGAACACCTGTAAGAAAAAGAAAGACAAAACACACTCCTATTCTGTATACACAGTCTACCTAACAACAACCCTACCATACAAAACACTGAACAATCCCAAAAGATTTTTTTTTTTAGAAAATAAAAAAGGTAGAAAAACAGTATTTACATTAGAGTACAATAATGACATTATTTACAACACACTTTTGGGGGGATGGAGTGCCCTAAAAGTCCCAACTAGTGACCACAAGGCCCGAAGGCTAGTCCAATAAAGAGTCTCTCTGGGCCAGAGCCCGTGAAGCATAGTTCTAAAAGGCCAAAGTCCCGAAGGGGAGAGTCTTTACGGACAGTTCACACATTTTTGAAGTCTGTAGTGTAGGGTGTGTACTGCAATGTCATAAAGATAGAAAAAGGTTTCGGACTTACCAGCCATTTGTAGTACAAGAACTGCACAAACCTGGTCCACGGCCGAAGACTGTCCCTGGCAGCATTTCTTCTGATACAGCTGGGTGGACATCTTCTGGGAACCACAGGAGGGCACATCTGGAAACAGCCGGGCTGATGTCATCAATGGAGAAGGAACCTTAGAACAGGAACAGAAAGAAAAAACAGCTGGTCCGACATCATCCGATTACCAGGCCATGAACAGGAAACAGCTGGGCTGGTGTCCTCTCTGGATCTGAAGTCATCTGGTGGGCCAGTAGATGGTTGCTGAACAGGACAGTACACTGTAGACTGATGAATGTGGAGCACCTGAGTCCTTGGTTATTCATATTGGTGGATCAATAAAGGCACTTCACAGTCTGGTGTGGCAGTATTGACTACCACTGCTTGGCTCTCCATTTTGTAGGCACGGGCTTAATTGCTGGGAGGTCCTTGCACTGAGGCCAATAGTACCGGGGGTCAGAGGCTTGAATCATTACCCCATCTGGGCGCACATAATTCACACAGTGGGAGATTTCATGTCCCTCTCCATCCACTATTCTCACTCTGTCCATAAACAGTGTCCTGCCTCTCTTCCACTGCGTATACATTTCATGGAACAGTCTATTTTTTACATGCTGGTTGGCCTCAGGATGCACATGTTTCATTGCTTCATCCCAGATCCAGGATTTCCTGCAGTCCTCAATCTCCTCCCAGACTCTCCGAGGAAAGGTAGGAAAGGTCATACCATAGATCTCATTTGCCTTTCTACGAACCAGTCTCTCCTCTCCTCTTTACTTGCTTTGGTCAACCTAAGACTGCTGGCCTGGCTTGGGGGTGGCCAGTCCTGGTTCTGCCAGCTTCACATCCTCAAAGAAATTAAAAACGGATCCCTGACTTCTTCCTCTTGTAAAGCCAGGGCAGTGGCATCACCACCTTCTTCAATACATTCCTCTGAGGCAAGATCTTGAGGCTGTGTACCCATTCCTTTTTCACAAGGCCACATAGGTTCCCCCTCATCTTCCTCTTCACTGAGGATCTGAGCCCAGGAGTGAGCAGTCGTTCTCACCCCTGGGACTATCCATTCATCACTAGGTGTGGAGGTCGACACCTCCCATTCAAAGGCCTCCCGCATCTCATCTTCACCTAAGAGACTTGGGCTAGGCCCTCCCACCCAGGGGTCTATTGATGCTTTATCTGAACTTTCTTTCTGAGATCCAGCATCCAAAACTTTAACTTCAGGTTCAGTCTCTAACTCTGCACCCTCTAGCTTTGTGCCACACTCCCCCGAGGGACCTTCCTTCACAGGCTCCGCCTGGTTCTGTATGCTGCCAACTGCAGATTCCTGAATTTTTGTCCATGTGGGAGCCAAACGAATTGGAGGCGCTTTATACAAGCCATATTTTTTAAGGCATCCAGCACAGTGAGACATCATGAAGACATCCCTTCCAGCACTCAAGCATATCTGGCATACACGCACTGGATAATTAGGAATTGCCACATCAGGAGGCAGTTGCCCTCCATAGCACCACTTTTCAATATTTCTCAGTCTATTTACTGCTGCTGTTACTGCAACCCGGGCATGATCCGGGTAACAAGCTGTTCCTGAGGCCATAACTGCAGAAAAATAAACAAAAGTTCACTGTAACTGAAAGTCCCACTTTAATGAACACACTATGTAGCTTTAAAATGGCTCCTCTGTTGCAGCTTTTAGTCAATTCTGCACCCTGTAATGGCGGCGGCAGCACTCCTGTGCATCAACATTTAGAATCTGGGTCAAGCCACTGTGCACCCGATTTACACCAGCTACTGATAACTTTTACTCAAACTGCACAACTTGCTCTGTTTTAGCTTTACACACATTTACAGGATTTTCCTTGGACTTTTCACATGCTGGAAACATTCATTTAATTCACAGTCCCTTAAAACTTCAGGTTTCAGCTCAGGATTGCCTGCTTCTACTAGTATTGCATTTTGCTACAACCCACAGTCTCTCTCTGGCTGCAAACTTTAAACTGAGGCTATTTTCACTTCCATGCACACATTCAATGGCTTTACAGACTTGCACTTGCTGGCAGGACTTCACACAGTCGTTACTTGCAAAGCGACTATACTGCTGCACACACATTTTATATGGCATTACTGAAAATCACTGATTGAGCAGTTTTTGAATTGTTTACTTACTGTGATCAGTAGCAATGTGCTGCGATGGGGTAAAACGGCCTGCAGCCAGTTCTTTAAGGCCTCTGTATGCAAACGGGCGGGCAGTCTCAGCGATCGTCGTTTTATACACCAAACTCGCTATTTCCATGATTGATTTGCGGGTTGAGCCCGATTTTAAACTTAAAAGTCACTTTTTGAATGTTTACAGCGCTTTGAATACCTCACGACGCTCCTCCACTGCCAGTACACGCACTACTCTCTGTCTCCCTCTCAAATGCTGAGGCAGTCTCAGAAGAGCTGGCTGAGGGCCGGGACTAATGGCAATCTGACCAACCACACGACGCCATGCAAATGAGCCTCTTCTTTCTCGCGAGGGCTCCTCTCCTCACGGTGATCGTCGAGCATGCAAATTTAAACTGTAAAATGCACTCGTTTTTTTTTTTTTTTCAACATTTCAACCATGTAACATTGCCATTATCTCTACAGTCTCTCCATTTACACAGAAAGCATTTCAAACATCCAGGGCATAATTTCTCTGTTGCTACCCCTAGTTTTCCACACTTTTCCTCACAGAATTCATTTTTAAAAGCATGTTAAACATCCAGGGCACAATTTCTCTGTTGCTACCCCTAGTTTTCCACACTTTCCTTCACAAAATTCACTTTAAAAGCTGACAAAAATGCTGTAAACAATTTTTGATGCAGGACAAGGGCACACTCTTTGGCTTTACAGCTCCTTGGTAAACAGTTGGCATTTTTTAAACAGCAGCACAAGATTCACAGCACACAGCAACACACTAGGGAAATTGCTTCAGCTTTTTTGGCTACCCACTGCTAGATAGCCAAAATGCTAGCCCACTTACCCAAGCACCTTTTTTCCTGAACAAATCCCAGTGGTGCCTCCATTTTTGTAACCCCCACCCCTGCCATTTTATTAAAATGACAGGTGGCATGCTGTTGGCATTGGCAGCAATACCTGGTGGGGACCTGGGTTCGGGGAGGATGAGGTTACCTGGCACAAGGGGACCTAGGTTTGGCTACTCTGCACAGAGGCACCCAAGTAAATCCGACTACAGGAAGCAATAACTGTAATGTCCAGAACCAGGATTGGGATTTTTCAGTGTGGCTTTTATTCATAACTAGCTGAACATAACAAAGCATAGATGGACCCCCAAGAGGCTATGTTTACTGATAATTCAGATTAGAGACTACAAGGCAGTCCACTTAAAGAATGAACCCATTTCTACTGTTTTCTGGCTCTGGACCCACCAGGCACACAGCCCGGACTTGCATGCGCTTTGGATACACAGCCCAACTGGCCCGGCTCCCCTGCTGGCCACTTGACTGATGGTCCATTTAAAGGATGAACCCAATTTTACTTGTTGTGGCTCCCCACACCACTTAGAGTCTGCGACTCCTAGAGAGATTTTCCAATTTGCAACCCACGTCTTGGTACCTACCTCATCACCTGCCAGGCGCATGAGGCAAGTAGCAATCACAGTAGAAATCCATAGAGGTGGACCTGGTTACTAAAGATGGGGGGGTGTTCCAACCTCCAGCTCCCACAGCCCATACCCGGCCATTTCTCTGGACAAACAGAAACTAAAACTTGAAATGTAGATTAAACGTGGATGACCTGTAGCACCCCTCTACAACATTACTTGAATCCATAAAGACTTTAGATTTTTACACTACTCATTTGTTTGTCCTAGTACAATAGGCCTCCCAAATAGTAGTTCACATCCCAGCTTTCTTCACATTTTCCAAACTGAAGAAACATATTGTTTGCCCTCTCAAATTAGAGCAAAACACTCACCCTTTCGTAGTAGGTGCCCCACAGGCGAAATACAACTTCTTCCACTTGTATCAGACCAAAAACAGAAACTGTAAAAAGGCAGCTTTCTTCCTGTAGTAGAAATTAGGGGATTGCCCCTGGAATCCACAAAGGGATACTTTACTTCTCCCCCCCCCAGAGGGAGGGGGCACTGAGACCTGGACAGCGGTCTCCACCACTTGAAACTGGACACTGATCTTCTCACACAGAAGGTAAACAAAAGACACTTCCTTCTCCCAAGGAGGTAAACAGAAAAACTCCCTTCCTGCTGGACAATAAACAGGAGACTGACTTTGAAAACTCCCAACGTTCTATCTCACTCCCTGTGCTGCAGATTCCAATGTGGCTTATGCAGCTGCGACAGTTCTATGGTGATGTCATCACTCAGTCTGAGCTGTGACTGAGAACAGAGTGAGACAGTGTGAAACCCATTTAACTGGAGTTTCACAAGCTGCTTTCCCTGCCTACCACTAGGTCTTACTGGGATTCTAGTAACCCCGGGTAACAAGGGGTTACACTATGTAAGTTTTTTTATTTTGCTGTCACACATAGCCTAGACAGTAAATTTTTCCACAAAACTTTTGTGGTAGAAGCAGCCTTTGCAGAGGCAGTGCTTTTTGAAGGTTTCATGAAAACATATTAAATGGTTCCAGATTTATAAGGATTTTAATGTTTTTTTTTTTCTGAGCATGCTCAGTAGGGTTTTGAGTTAAGGCTTACATACGAATGATAAAAAAACATCAATCTTGAGGGTTTATCTTCATGATTTATCAATCGTGAGTAAAAATATCCATCATGATGGCTGCCATCTTGGGTATTTTTTTAGACTAAAAAACTTTGAAAATACATAACAATAACTTATTTAAAAAAAAAACACCTGAACCTAGGTAAATGGTCTCAGTTTAGCTAGATTCTGGTGTTTGTTTTTGGAAAAATGCCCAGGAAATTATGTTTCTGGCACTTAAAAATCCAGGCTGAGTGAGAGGAGCCATCATCTGCATTCTCTGTGTGAGAACATGGAGGCTTTCTTGATCTTTGCAATCAATGGGGCCTTATGGGATTCATCCCAGAATTCTAAAAGAAGTAAGAGTAGAACTAGTGACACCACTGACTACCCTCTTTAACAAATCATGGTAGGATGGGGTGGTACCCGAGGACTGGAGGAGGGCAGATGTGATTCCCCTCCACAAAAGTGGGAGCAAGGCAGAAGCAGGAAACTACAGACCTGTTAGTTTAACCTCAGTGATAGGGAAAATGATGGAATCACTTCTGAAGGAAATAATTGTCGAGTATCTAGAGGCCAGAGGGGCACAGGACCCAAGGCAGCATGGATTCACAGTGGGAAGGTCATGCCAGATGAATCTGATAGATTTCTTTGACTGGGTGACCAAAGTAGTAGATCAGGGAGGGGCTGTGGACATGACCTACCTAGACTTTAGCAAGACATTTGACACAGTCCCACACAAAAGATTAATATACAAGTTAGCCAGCCTGGGTGTGGGTCCCAAGATGAAAGCCTGGGTAAAGAATTGGCTGGAGAATAGGACACAGAGAGTAATAGTAAATGGAGTCCACTCTGAAGAAAGGGGGGTTACTAGTGGGGTACCGCAGGGTTCAGTATTAGGACCGGTCCTCTTCAATGTCTTTAAAAGCGACATTGCAGAGGGCCTGGAAGGAAAGATGTCTCTTTGCAGATGACACAAAGATCTGCAACAGAGTTGATGCACAAGGTGGGGTGGAAAGGATGAGAAGGGACTTGGCAAGGTTAGAGGAATGGTCAAATGTATGGCAGCTAGACTCAGTGCTAAGAAGTGCAAGGTAATGCACCTGGGAAACAAAAACCCAGGGGAAGAGTACACAATGGGGGGTGAGATACTAACAACAACAAAAATGGAAAAGGGACCTGGGGGTAGTCATATCAGATGACCTAAAGGTGGGCAAGCAATGTGAGAGGGCAGCAAGGAGGGCTGGGGGAATACTGGGATGCATAGGGAGAGGCATCACCAGTAGAAAACAGGAAGTTATTATCCCTTTGTACAGACAGCTGGTGAGACCCCATCTGGAGCACTGTGTGCAGTTCTGGAGACCCAATCTCTGCAAAGACATAGATAGGATGGAAGCTGTCCCAAAACCCTATGTATTACATTATACAGCTTACCAGCATTTCCTCAGTTCACGGTCAGCTTTGAAGAGTGCAGATGTGTTCCCAGTCCACGAAGATCGTCGCGCCAAGCTCTAGGTAAGTATGGGGTGAGGGGTTGTGGGAATGAAGGCGTGCAGTGGGTGGGTGTGGGTTGTGGGTGGAAAGCAGGGCGAGCGCCGAGGGATGGTTTCCTTTCTTCCAGGTTTAAAAAAAAAATAAAATAAACCAGGCATCGCGGGACCATTTTCTTACTTGCAGGGGCATCTGACACACTGGGGTGAGCTCCCAGTGTGCCAGCAGAGCCTTCCTGGACCGGGGCCAGCAGTAGCTGATGGGGGATTGGGCACCCCGTCGGCAGCAACAAAAAGGGGGGGTAACAGAATGCTGATGGGGAGTGGGCTCCCCCGTCGGCAAAAAACACAAATGGGGAACACTACAGCTGATGGGGATTGGCCACCCGTCAGCAGGAACAAAAAGCAGGCGGGGCACAGAATGCGGCGAAGTTGGGCCCATCGGCAAATGGAGGGTGGGGTATCAGTATGCCGAGGGATTGGGCACCCATCGGCAGCAACAAAAAGAGGTAAGAGAATGCCAATGGGAGTGGGCTCCCCACGCAAAAAACAAATGGGAACACTACAGCCGACGGGATTAGCCACCCCGCTGGCAGGAACAAAAGTGGGGGTACAGAATGCCGATGGGGGATTGGGGCCTCGCTGGCAACTAAACATGGGTGGGTTATATTGTTTAGAACACGGCAAGCCACCACTATTGTTCACAAACAATCTCTGGGGTTTTACATCCCGCCCCTGCAGTGACGGGTCGCCCTCATTGCAGCGATGACTGACGCGCAATGACGAGGCGGTCCTGATTGCAGCGGCTGTTTTTGAGTTGTACGCGCAGCTGAACCTAGTGTCAGCAGCAGCTACGCATTGGGAAATGGGGCAAGCCTTGCAGGCTCTGGGGCATTGGCCATAACAGTGCTGCGCCTCCACAACCTGCTTCTCGAGAAACCTGTCGCAACATGTTTCCTGCGCATGCGTGCAATCAACATAAAAATGGTAATGGCACTGTCAGTAAAGACAGCACTTAGATGCACTTCATAGTGTGCTGTAAGTAAACATTCAGTCCTACTTCTTGTAAGAGTCTGTGAATGTTTGGCACTTTTTCCATGTAGCATATTTCTCTCACTGTTGCTTTGTGCTCCGTATCAGGTCCCAGCTAGGCTCAATATCCTCTCATTGTTATATAATTCAATGGAGGATGTTCAGAGTCACAAGAACATCTGCCAGTTGTACCAAGATACAAACACACTCCTCATCCCCTCCTGCACTGGCTGCATTAAATTCCTATTCCAACTCTGTGGTTCTCTGACTAGTCACCATTTCCTACGTATCATCCATTTCAGGGTCTACCTCCATGTCATATCCTAGGCAGTGGGCTCCTCAGGATCATTTGGCTCAGGTAAACCTGGATCAATTTGTGTGGTAAAGTCTCCTTTTTTGAAGCAGCATACAATTATCCTCTAGGACACAGTGTGAGTGGCAATCCATGTAGGATATTTCTGTCACTGTTGTTTTATACTCCGTAAGTGACCAGTGGAATGCCACAGGGATCAGTGCTGGGTCCGGTCCTCTTCAACATCTTTATCGGTGACATTATGGATAACATAGAAGGAAGAATTTCCATGTTTGCTGATGACACAAAACTCTAACACAGTGGATAGGCTGGAGGGAGTGGATAGAATGAGGAGAGATGTACAGAAGCTTGAGGAATGATCAAGGGAGTGACAGTTGAGATTTAACGCAAAAAAGTGCAGAATAATGCACACGGGCCACAAAAACCCAGGAACAACAGATCAGCTGATCAGGGGGGAGGATATAGCATACTTCAAGCAGGAAAGGGACCTGAGGATGTAATTTCTGATGAGCTAAAGGTTGGGAGTCAGAGCGACAAGGTGGCAGGTAAAGCAAATAGGATGCTGGGATGCATAGGCAGGGGCATCCCCAGCAGGAAAAGGGAGGTCATAATTTCACTGTACAAGACATTAGTGAGGCCACACCTAGAGTATAGTGTCCAGTTCTGAAGGCCTTACCTACATAAGACTATAGACAGGGTGGAGGCAGTTCAGAGGAGGACAACTAGGATGGTACAGGGCTTGCATCACAAGTCCAAGAAGGACTGGCTGAAGGACTTGAATATGTAGTCCCTGGGGGAGAGAAAGGAGTGGGGTGATATGATAGAGACATACAAGTACCTCTCGGGGAGAAACAAGGTACAGGAAAACACTGTTTTTCAGAGGAAGAGATGTTCCAGGACTAGGGGTCATGGGATGAAATTGGAGGGAGGGAGGTTCAGAAGTAACATGAGGAAATATTTCTTCATGGAAAGAGTGGTGGACAAGTGGTATGCCCTGCCAGAGGAGGTGGTGGGAGCTGAAATGATTACGGGACTCAAGAATGCATGGGATCTGTATCAGGTGATCCTAGCAGTTGAGGGAAAGGGGCAACCAAGTTCAAGAGAAGCTTGAAGAGGCAAAATTACATGCGCAATTAGGCAGACTAGATGGGCCAAAGGCCCTTATCTGCCGTCAGTATCTATGTATCAATGTAGTGTGAGTGGCACTGAGATGGTTTAGTTGCGTCATACAAGCAGGCACTATCAGTTCGGAACCATCAAGTTGCTTGATCACTCTTGACTGCATAGCTCTGACAGAATGTTTCTTAAAATGTGCCCTGATCAAGTAGTTTAAGGACACATGTTAGGAAGGGGAGCTAAAATAATGTTCCTGAACCTCTTTACTTGAGGATGTCCTGAAAATTGTCAAATAGCAGGATTATTTTTTGGAATGCAGTTTTCTATCCAAAGCTGTTACCCAGTCAAAATCTTCCCCAGTGTCGGCTTCCCTGTAAATAAAGAATACCATCCCTTATTGATATATATTTTTTTATGTAAATTAAACCTGTCAAAAAGAAAATGTTCCCTTGCCGATCTAATTCCCCAACACCACTCACCCCACCCAGACCCCCTACTCAGCACCCCCCACACCCTTACTTACCTAAAAGTGTCCCACAGTGTATATCCATTCTCTGCTTAAAAATACGTCTTGCTGCTGGAACCAGTGACTATGATATGAGAAAACAAGGTAAATCCATTTAATGTATTTCAATGCATTTTCAACTTTAAATCTCTCCTGAAAAGTGATTTTGCGGTCGTGCCACAATATAACTTTTTGGGCATGATTTGAACATTTTCACCTACCAGGATCATGAGGTGGGGTCATTAGAAGTTTATGTTGAAAACGCTGTGGCAAAACATGGTAAAGTGACCAAGGTATGAGTGTGCATTTAAATATTTCAATGTTAACTCATAACTTTACTGTTTTTCTTTTATAATTTATAGTTTTTGCTTCCTGGCAGTAGCTTAGCCCCCGGACCACCCATTCAACACTGGAACATGCCCCTACCATGGGACATCAGCCTCATGAGTTTACCCCTTATTGGTGGGGATGCCTGAAGGTAGGTTCTGTACCATGGCGCTCCTGTGGCGGTCATGCCTGGGGCCAGGATCAGTACAGGAGGTCTTGAGACATGGGGGGAGGAGGGGGTTCTTCTTAATTACTCCTCAATCCCCGAGGACGGTGGCATGCAAGGGAGGCCATGGAGACATGCACATGCTGAGATGTGCTACCGGTCTGGACTCCAGTCAATGTCCTCCCCTCCCTCTGGAGGAGGAGGAGGAGGACAGCATCCCTGGGATGCTTGCACCTCTTCCCTCGGATGGCTTTCTGATGACCCAGGCTCATTCCCGAACCTAAGTCACCAGTGTCAGAAGTGGTAGCTCTACTGCTGTGCTGGCAGGCCAGCCCAACTTCGCTGTTTTTCAATATTTTTCCACCAAACCTTCAACATGGCCTTTTTGGAACCCACCTCATGAAATGCAGGTGAAATTTTTCAAATCCAAGCCAAAAGGTGATTTCACAGTCACTCTGTGTAATCACATTTTGCTGTGATTTGAAAATGTTCACCTACCTTGTTCATGGGGGGGGGGGTTCATAAGAAGACTGTGTTGAAAATCTGATAGAAAAACACGGTAAAATAACAAGCAAAAACTGAAATATTTCAACTTATAACTGTGCTACATTTTAATATTTTGACTCCAAACTTTCAATTTAGCAATTTTTACACACTAGCTCATAAATGTGACAGGTGTCACTTTTCAGATCTTGTCTGAAACGTGTTTTCATCCTTGTTGCACACAATAACATGGCACAGAAGGACTGGAAGGAAAAGTATGTCTCTTTGCATATGAGTCAAAGATCTGCAACAGGGTTGATACACAAGGTGGAGTGGAAAGGATGAAAAGGGACTTGGCTAGGTTGGAGGAATGGTCACATGTATGGCAGCTTAGATTCAATGCAAATAAGTGCAAAGTAATTCACCTGGGAAACAAATACCCAGGAGAAGAGTACACAATGCGGGGTGAGATACTGACAACAACAAAAATGGAAAGGGACCTGGGGGTAGTCATATCAGATGACCTAAAGGTGGGCCAGCAAGGTGAGATGGCAGTAAGGAGGGCTGGGGGGACACTGGGATGCATAGGGAGAGGCATCACCAGTAGAAAACAGGAAGTTGTTGGTCCTCTGTACAGACAGTTGGTAAGACTACATCTGGAGTACTGTGTACAGTTCTGGAGGCCCCATCTCTGTAAAGACATAGACAGGGTGGAGGGGGTCCAGAGGAAGGCAATGAAAATGGTGCAGGGTCTGCACCAGAAGACATATGAAGAAAGACTAAAGGAACTTAAGATGTAAAGCCTCGAGGAAAGGAGGGAGAGGGGGGGACATGATAGAAATTTTCAAGTACCTCAAGGGAATCAACAAAGTCCAAGAGGGTAGCATCTTTCAGAAAAAGAGATGTGCAAGAACAAGGGGGCACAATTTGAAGATAGAGGAGGGACGGCTCAGAGGTAATATGAGGAAGTATTTCTTCACATAGAAGGTTGTAGATGCATGGAACACCATTCCTGAGGAGGTCGTAGAGTCAAAAACAGTGGGGGAATTCAAGAATGCATGGGACAGACATAAGGCAATTCCAGTGGAGGGGTAGGAGGATGTAAGCTGTTGGTTAACTAGGATCTGCAGCTTATCCGTTAGGTAGGGGAAATGGGCAGACTAATTGGGCCAAGTGGTCCTTATCTGCCATCAGATGCAATGTTTCTATGTTATGTTTATTCTATAAATGCCACATGTCATGTTTATAAGGGGTAGTAATAGAATAACTATCTTGAAAATTTGGGGTCAAAATAAAAAAAAAAATTATTAAGCTTATTAAGGGGAGCTGTAATTTGTTCGCCATATCTGCGACCAGGAGCAGCAGTGGCCGCTGCTGCTTGAAGAAGGGGGTCTTCAGTGCTGCATCTCACGGCCAGGAGCAGAAGCAGATGCCACTGCTTGGAGGAGGGGGAGATCAACGCCGTATCAGTGGCTCGAAGAGGAGCCAATTGGGAGCAGATTTTTTTGTGGCGGCTGTAATACAGGAGGGGAGCTCCCAGCAGAGCCAGTCGAGAGTACCAGCAGGGAAGGCAGCAACTTTAAAACTGTGCAGCTGGGCTATAAAGGGTAGGGCCCAGCCACAAGCCAGAGGGAGCTGTAATTTATTCGCCGCATCCACAGCCAGGAGCAGCAGCAGGCGCCGCCGCTTGAAGGAGGGGGTCTTTAGCACTGCATCTCATGGCCAGGACCAGAAGTGGCCGCCACTGCTTGGAGAAAGGGGAGATGAGCGCCGCATTGGCATCTCGAGGAGTAGCCAATTGGGAGCAGATTTTTGTGTGCTGATTTTTTCTCCCACCCACCCTCCCTACAGTGCCTCTGTATTAAATGGGATCACTGGGCTCCTCCCAGTAGAGGCCTCACCAATAAGGAGGAGCAAGAGGAGGGTTCAGCAGGAAGAGGGCGGGCAAGGTATCTCACCAGGAAGCTAAGAACTGGTTTAAAGTCAAAGGACTCAAGAACTGGCTGTGGAACATTTAAAGAGGAATTGCATATGGGACCCTGGTTGTGGAACATTTAAAGACATAGGACTCAAGAAGCATGGGACTCTGAAACAGTAGGTACTGTATTGGGGCTGGGCAGCCAGTACAAAGTGCTATAGCTAATGATGGGCCATGGGGAAATAACTGTATCTTGGTTGTCAATGGGTTTCTCTGTTAAGTGCTAAGTGGAATCCCTGGAGTTAAGGGTATTTGGGGTGTCTAGGGAAACATTTCAATGAACATTGCTTTGGTTAGGTACAGTTTAAACTGTAAATTTAAACTGTAGGCTGTATGAGTTGGGGCTTTAGAGGAACATTGTTCTGGTTAAGTTTAGCTTAAACTGTTAATTTAGACTGTAGGCTGCATGGGATATGGGAGTTTGGGGTAGCTGTGGTGTTTAAAGACACACTGAGAGGAACATTGCTTTGGCTAGGTATAGCTTAAACTGTAAATTTATACTGTAGACTGTATGGGTTTATGGGCTTTAGAGGAACATTGCTTCAGCTGGGTTTAGCTTAAACTGTTAATTTAAACAATTGGCTGTGTGGGTTATAGGCATTAGGCCTTAGGAAAAATGGAGAGGCAACCAAACCGGATGGGCCAATGGAGCAGAGTGGGGGCAGGTCTGGGGCGTGATCCCCAGACTGCAAGGGCATGGAGTATCTTTGGAAGGGTGGTAGGGTGCACTGGTTGTGGGTTGGCTATAGTATTGGCTATAGCATGAAAGATGGGGGGGCTGCATGGTATGTAGGCAGCTGGTTCAACTAAGGGAGGAGGTTAGGTGGTTGACATGGACACTAGGATGGGCAGGGGTGAGAGATAGAGGGGAGAACAGGTGAGGTTCCACTGAGGGAGTAAGATGGGATGGGGTAGAAGAGTGAGCAAAGGTGGAGTTGTAGGGGGTCAAGGTGCAAATACAACAATAGGCAGGGGAGGACAGGAGGCAGACTGGAAGAACACAAAGGAGTATGCAAGCAAGGTAGGAGGGGATGAGGAGAGCATAAGGGGGCTTCAGGGGGCTCAGGTTGAGGTGGCATGGGACACAAGAAGAACCAGGGGGAAAGGCAGGAGTTAAGGCCCAAAGCCTGCATGGAATGAAGAGATGAGAAAGCAGGAGGAGGAGCCCCAATCAAAGGGATACAGGCAGTGGGCATAGAGCAGAAAAACAGATTTGTACCACTAGGGGCATAAAATAGGAGAGAGAATAAGGACAATGAGGTTGAGGAGGACTTAGGTGTAACAGGAGAAAAAACACAAAGGAAGGCTCAGTAGAAAGGGGGAAGGGGGATGCCACTTTGCAAGAGAACAAAGAGGGTAGCAAACATAAAGATAAATGCACAGGGGTGAACACACTCCAGAAAGGGCTAACCCTCAAAGGGGGGGGGACAGCAAGTGCAGGTGTAGAGGGGCTAAAACAAGACAGGAATGGGGAAGCGACCTGATCACTGAGAAATTCAGTCAGGGCACAGGAAATGGTAGGGCACAGGGGAGAGCTAGAGCCCTCGGATAATGGGGCATGGGTGGGTGGTTTAGTAGAAAACGTCTGTGGGGGCATTGAGCATGTGGAGCACAGGGGGAAATCAGTACTTGGGGAGCTGCAATGGGTAAAGAGGGAAGTAAGAACAAGGTAAAAAATGGAATTCGAGGGGCTGGGAGAAGGACAGAAGGACAGAAGAGAAATACAAGCAGAAGGTAATGGAGAGATGGGTCTTACTTGTTGTAGACTCAATAATAAAAGGAATTCGATGGGGAGAGGCAGGGGGGATAAGAGCAGTGCAGTACGGACTGAGTGCCTGCCAGGTATGATGGCAACGGAGGTCATTCACTATATCCCCTCTAAGGGAAAACAGCAGGATGGGAAAACACACCTGATGTTCCACCTGGGAACAAATGATCTGGTGGGAAATAGCTTGTTGGAGGTGCAGGCAAGATTCAGAGTGCTTGCTAGGTATTGCAGCAGTCTGGGGTTACAATCTGTGGCTTTTTTGGTGGTGTTAATGGCTGGCAGGATGGTGTGAACAGATGGGGTATAGGTTAATAGGGGACTGGGGATCAACATGGGAGGATGAGAGTTTATTTGCCTCAGATAGACTGCATCTAAATAGGAAGGGTGCAGCAGTGCTAAAGAGCAAGTTAGGAGAGTTCATTGAAGAAACCTGTAATTTAAACTATATGGGGGGGGGTTGGGAAAACATCCATCTCACAGGGCAGGAGAAATGGGGGGCTACCTGCCCCCCCCAGGAAAAAGATAGAATGTTGGGAAAGAGGTTATCAATTGAAAGGGAGATGGGGGAACCTGATGGAAGGGCTTAGTTGCCAACGCTAGAAGCCTAGGGAACAAAATGGTGGACGTGGAGGCCATCATGGGGGACTTAGGGCTGGATATAGTAGCAATAAGAGAGACTTGGTGGACAGAGCATCATATCTGGGAGATGACTATTCCAGGCTACAGACTGTTTAGAATGGACAGGGAGGGCAAGGGGAGGGCAGTTGCTTTATACATGAGGGACGACATAACAGTAACCAAGGGACAAGAGGAAGACTTGGAGACTGAGCTACTTTAGGTAACACTAGGCAGAGGGACTGGAGAATCCTTGCAGATGGGGGTGGTATACAGACCACCTACACGGGGAGGAGGGGATAGGCAGCTAATTTAGGCAGTCTCACAGATGGCTCTAAAAGGGGCAGTATTGCTGGTAGGGGACCTAAACCTCCCAGATATAGACTGTGGAATCCTGGATGCAGTATTGACAAGAAGCAGGAAGATCCTAGCTGTGCCGCAGGGGGCATTCCTACAACAGCTAGTCAGGGAGCCAACAAGGGGCAACAACCTGCTGGATGTGGTCCTGACAAATGGGGAGAGTGTGGAGGAGGTGCAGGTGGGAGACGTCTTGGGCACCAGTGATCACAGGACTAAGATTCAGGGATAGGGCAGGGAGGGAGACAAATCAAACCAGTACTACAGTCTTAGACTTCAGATATGCGGACTTCGACAGGATGAAAAGGACAACAAGAGAAGCAATGGAGGGAACCAAGAATATAGGTGCAGTGGAAGAGTTATAGGAATCTATAAAAGGATACTGAAAGCCACAGAAATGTGCATAGAAAAGGTTAAGAAGAGCAAAAGGGGGAGGAGACCGCTTTGGTTTACTAAGGAGGTAGCGGGGGCAGTCAGGGAAAGGAGCAGGACTTTCAGAAAGTTTAAGAGGACACTCAGTGAGGAAGATAGGGAAACTTATTGGGAGAAAAGGAGACTCAGGGGAGAAGATCAGGAGGGCAAAAGCGGATACTGAGGAGAAAATATCTAAAAAAGCCAAAAGGGGGGATAAAACGTTTTTCAGATATGTGAGGGAGAGGAGGAGGACAAGGCTGAGGGGGGAAGGAGGGATAAAATTGAAAGGGGATAGTGAAAAAGCAGAGGTATTAAATAAGTACTTTTGCTCAATATTTACGGAGGAGGAAGGCGGAAGGAGACCCAAGCTAAAGAGGTAGGGGGAAGGAAGGCAAATGGATGGATCAGAGCCCATTCACTATGGACAGGGTTAGGAAAGAACTAGAAAGAGTGAGGGTGGACAAGGCAATGGGGCCGGACAGGTTATGTACCAGGATAATCAGGGAATTGAAGGAGTTGGCTGCTCCACTGACACGGTTATTCAACCTGTTCCTGGATATGGAGAGGGTGCTAGAGGACTGGAAGAGGGCAGACATGGTGCCCTTACACAAGAGAGGAAATAGGGAGATGACAGAGAACTATCGACCTGTCAGCCTCACCTCAGCGGTGGGGAAGGTAATGGAGGCACTAATCAAGGAGAGGGTGGTTGACTATCTGGAAGAGAGTGGCTTGCAGTACAGCAGACAGCATGGCTTCACAAAGAGAAAGTCATGCCAAATGAACCTGATCGAGTTCTTCGATTGGGTGACTCAGGTGATCCACCAGGTAGGTGCAGTGGACGTGGCCTATCTGGACTTCAGTAAGGCCTTTGACACCATCCCCCACAGAAGGCTGGTGACCAAGCTAGAAAGTCTGGGAATGGGTGGGAAAATAACAAGGTGGGTGGAAGCCTGGTTAGTGGCAAGAACCCAGAGGGTGGTGCTAAACGGGATATACTCCAGGATGGGGGTGTGAAGAGTGGCATACCCCAAGGGTCAGTTTTGGGACCTCTCCTTTTTAGCATTTACATCAGCGATATAGCAGAGGGTCTGAAGGGAAGGGTGTGCCTATTTGCTGATGATACATGGATATGCAATAGGATGGACACCCAAGGGGAGGTGGAGGACATGATGATGATGATGAAGGGGGTCTGGATGTGCCCATTGAATTAGACATCTCCCCAGACAGGCCCTCGGGTGTCTCTCCTCCCAGGCTCTCTGAGTCCCCTTCACACTTTTTGTTCTACAAAGGTGGCACAAACCCTGCAGTTTCCTTGGTTGAAGCAGCAGAGGAGGATGAAGAGCCTGATTTTGTGGAAGTGATGGACATCCCAGAGTCCAAAAAGCTGCCTATCCCTCTTCATAAATCTTTGGGGAAACAGACACAAAATTTTACAAACTCCTAATTCAATACCTCCTGTGGATAAGAGAATGGACAGGAGGTATTCGTTATCAGGCTCAGCTGCGGAGTTCCTTTATAGTCATTGCAGCCATGTTGGGGTAGTGCAGGCTGCAGCCTGTGAAAGGGCTAACATTCCTTTGGCTTCACAACCCCCGGATAAGGACTCCAGGAAAGTGGATGCCATGGCCAAAAAACAGTATTTGGCATCCTCTTTGGGACTCAGGCAGACTACTTATATGGCCTACACAGCCAGGTATCAGAAATCCAGATGGGATATGGTTCTGGAACTGGCTAAACAGGCCTCTCCCCAGCTAGCCAAGGAGCTGGAGGTGGTGGCTGCTGATGGAATTGAGGCTTCCAAAATGCAATTTCATGCTGCTGTGGACTCCAGTGATGTGGCATCTAGAGTCATGGCTACATCTGTATCTCTCAGAAGACATGCTTGGCTCAGATGTACTAGCCTTTCACAGGATACCCAGAGTAAGGCCATGGATTTTCCTGTAGTGGGTAATGCTCTGTTTGGGGAGCAGACAGAGGCTTACATGAAGAAAATGGATGAATATAGGACCATGTACAGGAGTGGACAGGCCAAGGAAAGGCAGGCCACTCCGCACAAGCAGCAGTCTATGGGCAGGGGCAGGCCCTTTCAAATGCCTTTTTACCAAGCCCAGGCCTCCACTCCCTTCCCACAGAAGGGGTTCTTCAGAGGGAGGGGTAGGAGGGGGATGAGTGGGGCTGCTCCCTCCTCCTCTCAGTCTAAGGCTCCTGCCAAGCAGACACCCTGATGTGCCAGTCTGGGTCGACTCCCTATTTCCAGTAGGAGGCAGGCTGGCTTACTACTTCCAGGCCTGGAAGTCTGTGACCTCAGACAAGTGGGTCCTGTAAGTAGTAAGCCAGGGACTGACCCTTAACTTCAAAAAATTTCCAAAAAGAAGGGCCAAGTCTTTTCCACCTGCATCAGTCTCAGATACCCTTGCCCTAGAGGCAGAGGTTTCCTCTCTTCTAGCCCTCAGAGCTATATAGAATGTTCCTATTCAGCACAAGGGAAAAGGACTGTATTCCAGGTACTTCCTTACCCCAAAGAAAACAGGGGAGTGGCGATCCATCCTAGGCCTAAGGTATCTGAACAAACACATTTCAAAGCCCAAATTCAAAATGGTAACTCTGGGAATAATCCTTCCCTCTCTAAGGCCAGGGGATTAGCTAGAATCTCTGGACCTCAAGGATGCCTACTTCCATATTCCTATCGGGTGCTCCCACAGAAAATTCCTCAGGTTCGAGTTGCCTTCAGGCCATTACCAATGCGAGCCATGCCATTCGGTCTAACATCAGCTCCAAGGGTGTTCACAAAGTGCCTTGCAGTAGTGGTGGCTTCCCTCAGAAGACAGGGTATCACCATCTTTCTGTATCTGGATGACTGACTGTTAGTGGGTCAGTCTCATTTACAGGTCAAGTCAGCTCTTCAAACTACCCAGGGCCTACTCAGCTCCTTGTGTTTTCTTCCCAGTCTTCCAAAGTCTGTACTCGAACCAGTTCAACTTCTCACCTTTATAGGCATAGAGTTGGACACTGCACAAGTAAAAGCCTTCCTTCCCCTGGCAAGGGTAAAGGCCCTAGTGGATCTCGCTTCCTCTTTTTGACCTCAGGTCTCCCGCCCAGCAAGACAGTTCCTCCAGCTCCTGGGCCACGTGGCAGCTTCCACGGCAGCGGTTCAGGGAGCAAGGTTCCAGATGAGGGACATTCAGTTTCATCTGAGGTCTTTTTGGTTTCAAAAGAAGGATTCCTTTACCAAACTAATTCCAGTGACTCAGACTCTGGTCCAAGCTCTTCAGTGGTGGCTGGACCAGGACAACCTCAGACAAGGGGTTCCATTTCTCCCTCAAGTCCCATCAGTAGTTTTAACTAAGGATACTTCTCTCCTAGGGTGGGGAGCCCACCTGGGAGCCCTGATAGCTCAAGGGCTGTGGTCTCCACAGGAGTCTTTCCTTCATATCAATCTCCTGGAACTCAGGGCAGTTTTCCAGCCCTGCAGAGCTTCTTGGATTCAGTCAAGGGCAAGGTGGTCCAAGTCAGAACGGACAACACCACAGTGTGGTACATCAACAAGCAGGGAGGTACTGGGTCCTCAGACTTGTGCACAGAAGCCACGAAACTGTGGTCTCTGGCCTATTCTCTTCAGACTTCTCTGGTAGCAGTTCACCTTCCAGGGAAGGACAACATACTAGCAGATGATCTGAGCATAATTTCACAGGGACACCATGAATGGTCCCTGGATTCTTGCATACTGAACGTCATCTTCTCCAGGTGGGGCACTCCAGCGATAGATCTCTTTGCAGCACCGGACAATCATCAACTTCCTCTGTTTTGTTGCAGACCTCCAGTTCTGGGGATGGTTCCCCAGGATGCTCTCTTTTTGGACTGGAAGGCCAGGTTTCTCTATGCCTTCCCTCCCTTCCCTCTGCTGTTCAGAGTTCTGATCAAGATCAGGACTCAACCCTGCACAGTGATACTGGTGGCTCCAGATTGGGTCATGCAGCCTTGGTATCCTCTACTGCTGTCCTTGTCAGTGTCATGTCCCCTGTCTCTGCCCAGGGCATACAATCTCCTGTCCTCCTCCCAGGGGTGGATCTGGTACCCCAATCTCCAATCTCTCCATCTCAAGGCCTGGCTCTTAAAGAGTTAGAATATGCAGCTCTACATCTTTCTCAGGGAGTTCTGGATATACTGAAGGTCTCTAGGAAACCTTCCTCTAGAAAAAATTACAACTCCAAATGGAAAAAGTTCAGTATTTGGTGCTCTCAGAAAGGCATCCTGCCTGATTCTGCAGACATTTCCACAACGTTAAACTATCTAGTTCATCTCAATGGTTTAGGCCTTAGACCTGCCACTCTGAAGGTTCATCTAGCAGCTGTCTCTGCATTCCTCTCAGCAGGGAAGGGCTCTTTCCTGACATCTCATCCTGTTTTCAGAAAGTTTTTCAAAGGTCTGGTTCACATTAACCCTCCCTTTAGGGAGCCCACTCTGCCTTGGGATCTTTTTTTTTTTTTTAATACTTTCTTTTCGCCCTTCTCACCCTGGTGCTTCCTCACCTTGGGTTGTCTCCCTCTGACCTTGTGCATCCCTGCTCGTCTGTCAGCATCGGGTGCAGTCATCCCTGCTGCCTTGGTTTAGCCCCCCAGGCGGAGTCTGACGGGGCCCCTTTCCACCGCCCGAGCGACTGAGTTTCATTGGGGATCCATCATCTGTGCCGGCAGGGGCCCTGGGATCGGGGCCTGAAGCTCTGTCTACAGGGAGCACCAGAAGGTATTTTTCCTTTTTCTGCCCATCCCCATAGGATGTCTGTGCGCTAGGAGAGCCTAGGAGCGACGCACGTCACAATGTGCTAATGTTCCGGCTCCCAGCGGACGTCCTCCCTCCCTGCTACATGCAGTCCTCACTGCACCACCACCTGTGGTCACCCAGGTGGCGATATCGCAGCGGGATCTGCATCCCACCCCACCCGGAGGAGGAGAGCAGCCTCTGGGCGCTCGATCCTCCTCCCCCCCCCGGCCGGCCCTCCAGTTTCCCAAGTCCGTTCCTGAACCCAGGTCACTGGCGCCGCGAGCGGTAACCCTACCACTGTGCCGGCGGGCCGGTGGTGCCTTGGGATCTTAATGCCTGCATAGCTCAGCTAATGCAGCCACCCTTTGAACCTCTAGCTTCGGCCGAATTGAAGTACTTGACCTGGAAAACTGTGTTCCTGGTAGCTATTACTTCTGCCAGGCAGATTAGTGAGTTACAGGCTCTGTCAGTGGAACCTGACTTCATCTCCTTCCATAGGGACAAAGTAGTCCTCAGAACCAATAGGAGGTTCTTGCCCAAAGTGGTTTCAAATTTTCATCTGAACCAGCCTATATCTCTCTCTCTGTTTTTCACTGACGATTCTTCTTCGGGTGAAAGAAGGTTACACAGTCTGGATGTTAAGAGGGCCCTTAGCTACTACATTGAGCATACTAAGGCACATAGAAATGACTGTCTTCAATTGTTTCTCACTTATGGTGAAGTGGGAAAGGGTAAGCCTGCCACTAAGAGAACTATTGCCAGATGGATGGTTTCTTGTATACAATTTTGTTATGACAAGTTGGGTAGGACGCCCCCTTCAGTCCTGAGGGCTCACTCGACCAGGGGTACAGCTGCTTCTCTTGCTGCGGCCAGAGATATACCTTTGTTAGAGATCTGTAAAGCAGCCACCTGGAAAACAGTACATACTTTCACCAAGCATTTCTCCCTGGACATCCAGGCTAGGAGTGATGCTAGGTTTGGTACAGCAGTACTGCAGAGCCTCTTCCCAAAGTAGGTTCTGCATTCCCTCCTCCATAGGGAACTGCTTGGTAGTCTGCATTATGTCTGAGTACAGCAAGACTTCATGTTGTTTGAAGAAAAAATTACTCACCATAGTAATGTTGTTTCTTCTAATGGAGTCTTGCTGTATTCAGATCTCCCCCCCCCCGCCTCCCCTCTCAGAACCTGGTTTTGGGAAGTGGGCTGGTAGATACAGTGTTGCACCTCAGGGATTTACCTTGTACCCTCCCTCTTGGGTGGGGTAGATGTTATTATTATTTTTTTTTCTGGTGTTTTACTAAATATTGTCACTGCCTTTCCTTCTTGGGTTCTCGACTTGAGCCTTTTGGGGCCCAAGAAGATATATTTTGCCCTTTGGCTATATTTTGAACAATTTCCATACTTTAGTTACTAGTCAGTTAGCTTGTAAGAATCTGACGGTTACACTGGGAAGCACCACAGACAGAGGTTTGAAAACTGAGCTCGAGCGCAATGTTCTATGCTTCTGCATAGAGTTAACTCTTTCCTCTCCGGGGCAGTTCAAGTGCTTGGGCTAACTGCATTACGTCTGAATACAGCAAGACTCCATTAGAAGAAACAACATTACTATGGTGAGTAATTTTTTCTTCCTGTATACATACTGCAATGCTTGTGGCTTGTGTGGGTCTTTCCATGGGCTGCCATTACCCATCCCACCGGGGGCACGGACATGTGCATGATATCACGGTGTGTGCACCATTGTACTGTCTTGGCCACCAGTGTGGTGGGGGGGCTGGTGTCTGGATGTGAGGCTGCCAGACACTGGGAGGTGGGTTGGTGTCTGGATTTGAGGCTGCCAGACACTGGGGGGGCTGTGCGGGGCCTCTGTGCTGTACGGGCATGTGCTGGCATGCACAGCTGGTATTTTCATTCCCCCACCATGCCTGGTGTGTCTATTTCACCAATCACATGGCATGTGTGTGTTCTGAGTGCATGCCACTACGGTGCACACTGTTCGGTACAGGCGTTTGGTGTGGTGGCATCTAGTCAGTCTCTCCCTGCAGGTGTGTGTGCTATGCAGTATGGCCACTGCTGTAGTGTGGGGGTCCTTGGCAGGGACTGGCCAGTGGTGGGACACTATGCCTGCATTGGGGTGGTGTGGTGCCATAGTGTTGTTCCGGGCATGTGTCGCTCCAACCGTCCTATCTGACTATTGCATATGGCAATGGGGGGGATACGCTGTTCACCTCCTGGCTACTGTTCCAATGGCCCTGCCATGCCTGGTGTCTGTACACCAGTCATGCTTGAGGGGTGCATGGGATGGTGGACTGTGGTGGCATGGTGTGCATTGGTAGCACTCCTGCATCTGTTGTTGTGCACACTACTGGGGTGTGTAGCACCTGCCATACCATGGCCACCTGTGCAGGCCTGTACTGGGTGTGAGTCTAGGCCACTGCTGTCTTGCCACCCGGTGGACCATGGCCTGTGGTCATGTGCACCATGGGTGTTGCCATGCATGCGTACCATGTGCTTGCTGCTGCAGTAGGTGATGGCAATGCTGCGTGCCTTGCTGTACTATCGTACAGGCTGCATGCCTTCGTACCATGTTGTTGCTGTGCCCATGTCAGTTGTGGTTGTTCTCTGCATAGCGATACATTGGTCCTTTCCTATGGGCAGCATGTCCCAATGTGTGTCAGCCCATGTGCATGTCGTGGCGTGGCCCACTATCACTGTTATCTTATTGCCTGACTGTATGGCGGCACTGTCACACTCTGTGCAGTGCTGGGTTGGTTGGTGTCCACTATGCTGTGGTGTTGTCGGTGGCCTTCCACACACACCTGTGTTCATCTGGCTGTTGCTTTTTGCCTGTGTTTGGCAGCCCCATCCTGCAGGCACCTGTTGGATGTGCATTCCGTTGCGTTCAATACTGCCACATGGGCAGGGCAGTGGGCACATGCAGTCCATCCCTGGGTTGCCACCAGGGGCTGCACGTGCCTCCTTATTGATATCCTGTCCTCACATGCTCCCCCTTACTCCTGTAGGTCCACAGTGATCCTCTTTGTGGACAATGTGGCCAGAGGAGTCAGAGGACAGTGAGGACCTCCTGAGATGGCTCATGCACCAGCAGCGCGCCATCATTGAGCAGCAGTCAGTGCTCATATAAGAGACGTGGACGGTGGCCACCATACTGGAGGCATGTCTGCCAGAACCAGCAAGATCCCAGCCATGATTGCCTTAATCACACCTTTGTTTACCCTGCCCCCCCCTTTACTGGACTGTCTTTTCTGTTGCTGGCCGTTTACCTCATTGTTTGTGTCCACATCCCTGTCCCCTCCTGTTACATTGCTTTTTAATTTGTTTTCTGCCTCTGTACATGTGTTTTGCATTTTTCATTCCTTAGTTGATGTAGTTATCAAAGTCATAGTTGTAATATAGTCACTTTTGTAGCATAGTTTGAAGTGGTATTGTTAGCATTAGTAGTAGTAGTAGTAGTTGTTCCTGTTATAGTGTATATGGTGGTTGTACTTGTAGTGGTGTTTGCTGTAAGTTTCCTTTTAGTGTTCGCATTTTGTATTTTCATTATATTGCTGTTTGTTATGTTTTGTGTTGTTGTTCACTTGTTGTTTACCTGTTTACTTTGCATTTGTCACATTATACATACCTTTATCATATTTGCACTGTGTCCTGTGTCATTATTGGGTGCTTGGCTTTTACGACAGGGTTGTTCTGTTCTTTGGTTCTACTCCTGGGTCCTGGTGCCCTCTGGCCATTCCCCTGGTTGGGTGTGTATCAGTGGCTGGGTTCTGCACTGCCGTCTGCTCCTAGGATCCCTTTCCAGCCTGAAGTCCAGGGCATGGCTGCTCCTTCTGCATTGTGTTTCTGTGGGTGTTTGCACTGCCTGCCTGGGTGTTATATTCAGTGCTGTCTTATTTGCTATATTCAGTGCTGTCTTATTCCTGGGCTATTTTTGCACTGCACTCCCAGCCCAGTTTGGCCAGCTTCCTTAACAAGCTATATTCAGCAGGTTTGACACTGGGCTATTCCTTTTGAGGGAGGCAGTATAGTGCAGTGGTTTAAGGCTCTGAGCTGCAAATCTGGAGACCTGGGTTTGAATCCCACAGCCCCCACTTTCATACTGTGTGACTCTGAGCAAGTCACTTAACTTCCCTGTGCTCCCAGGTTGCATCTGTAAACAAGCTTTCAGCTTAGTGTGTCTCACCTTGTTAAACAATTGGAATATGTTGGGCTATTTGGTTCAGGCAAATATTGCATGCCAGGCAGGGCTAATTTGGCTTTGGGCAAAGTTTTGAATACCTGAGCCTAAGTGTGGTATTTTGTCAAATGCCTTCTGAAAATTGAGGTATATGTTTATTTATTTAGTTTTTGTTAACCAGGTGAGTGCACAGGCATAGAGATGACTATTTTCAGGCATGATCCGGGAGATTACAGAGCAATTACAGAGAGACAAACAGCAGGTAATACAGTAGGATACAAACAAGGTATCTCATACATCAGGATTTACAGCGTGATTAAATTACAGTGTTTAGTGCAGGGTACAGAACATAGTTTCAGTCAACAGCATTGGTACAAGGCTAATTACAAGTAGGACAAAAAACAGTAAAATCATAATCTTGTAAAGGAACCATAGACATCTAGCAAAAGGCTAAAAAAAACAGCAAGTAAAGCCCAGGGGGAGGCAGCTAGTACAGGTCTAGAAGATTGAGACAATAACATATAAGTGCAAAGGGGAAGGCAGCAGGGGACTGGAAGTTGAGATAGGTAGAGACTGGAACAGGGTCATGTTCGGAGAGAGGGGATTGACACAGACATAGAGAGAAAGGGGATAGTTAGGGAGTGGGGAAGGGGCAGGCTGTGGGAGGAGGGAATAGTGTTGCAAAAGTATACTGGCAGTAGGCAGGTTAAGAGCATGACAGGAGGAGAACAAAGTACTAAGGAGGCTTAAAGCAGGAGCACTGACTAGATGAGATGAGATGGCAGCAGAGCACTTTTTTAAAGGTGTAGCATAAAGATGCTAGGTGGATATCAAGCGGGAGGGAGTTACATTGTAGGGAAACATAGAGGGAAAAAGCACTAGCACCTTTGATTGTTTTGCATTTTGGCATGCTAAGGAGAGATTTGTCAGTTGAGCACAGGCCATTGTTGAAGGACTGGGCAGTGAGCAGCTCTGCCAGTGTTAAGGCAGTCTGAGTCCTCATAATGTTATCAACTGTGGAGCACAGGGAATGAAGTCTAGTTGCACTGAGAGATAACCAGTTCAGATCAGAGTGTAGGAGGCAATGGTGTTTTAGTCTTTGGGAAGAGGAGGCGTACCTACATATATTGTAGTAGGTAATGTCCCATCTATGAAGGTTTGATTTAGGTGTGGCAGCATATGTAGCTACCCCATAGGTCAGGGTAGGCATAAGTATACCTCGGGCAATAGCCAGTTTTGCAAAGTGGGTTGGTGCATAACTGGTCCGCTACGTAATGCCTAGTTCAGAGTTTACAGATTTGCATGTGTTCTGTATGTGGAGTTCAAAGTTTAAGGATTGGTCAAAGGTTACCCCTAGGTACTTAAACAAGGTCACAAAGCCAGTGGGTGAGCCAGCAAGGCAGGAGACCCTAAAGTCATGTTGGCATGTTTTGAGCCTTGAAAGGGTTCCAAATAGCATTGACTGGGTCTTGGCCTCATTAAGAACAAGTCTGTTGTCAGATAACCAGGTTTGTGTGCATTGGAAGTATGAGGAGAGCCATAGACTGATGTCATATACATTTTTCGCACTAGTTTATAAGACTATATCATCGGCATAAAGAAGGGAGTAGGTGGAAGAGAGATTGGGGGAGATATTATTAATAAATATCAAGGATAAAAGTGGCACCAGAATGGAGCCTTGGGGTACTCCAATATTCACTGTTGCCTGATCCGAGTAGGTTGAATTTAACTTAACGACTTGGATCCTGTTAGACAGGTAACTACAGAACCAGCTGACTACATTTGATACAAAGCCCATAGTTATTAAGGTGGTGAGGAGAAGGAAGTGGTCCACCAGGTCAAAAGCCTTATATCTATGAAAACTGCCCCAGTTAGAAGACCTGAGTCCATAGCAGTAAGAATGTCAGTAGTAAATTTGAGCAAGGCAGTGGTGGTTCTATGCCCTTTGCAAAAACGATGCTGGGCATTAGATAGGAGATCATTTCTAAGAAGGAATTCTATGGTTTGTGTGGCTACTAGTTTTTCTAAGATTTTGCTTAGTACCGACAGGATGGCTATGGGCCTGTAGTTGGATGGGTCTTTGTGGTCAACTTTCTTAAACACAGGTATGACTAGAGCTATCTTCCAGATGTCAGGAATGCAACTTTGACACAGGGAGAGAGTAAAAATTCTGGCCAGATGGACAGCAATGAGCGGGGCCGCTAGTTTTAGTAGCCTGGGTTCAATGCTATTCAAGCCTGTGGCAATACTGTCCGAGATTGATCTAAGAGGTTTTGATACCTCCTTCCGAATAATGGCCTTTAAGTGAAAGGAGGGAGTCACAGAGTCCTTGCTGGAAAGAGCCAGAGGACCCACTATTTGTGAGGCAGGGAAGGAGGACGTATACTTGGTTAGGTCAGTGAATTTTTTATTAAAGAAGTTTGCTATGGTCTGGGGATTGTTGCAGTGGGTACCATTCAGGACCATGTCATTAGGTGTGGAGGAGTGAGAGGATCCCAGGAACGTTTTAATGTGGGACCAGAACTTTTTGGGGTCACCCGAGGCATTAGTTAGTAGGGTTTTACAGTAAAACCTTTTTGCTGACCTTATTTCCTTTTTGCAGGCACTCCTTTGCCTCCTGTAGGTGTTGTAGTTCACTTGTTGACCAGAGGACTTGAACTGGGTAATTTTTGGATAGTGCCTGACTAATGTTTTCATAAAAACAAGCATATTAGTTGCACAAGACCTATTTTTTCTGAATCTGGGCTGCTTTGGTTCAGTGATGTTGTTTTTTAGGTTTATCTCTATCCTATTTTTTTATGATGGATTCCATGATCTTACATATAATTGATGTTAGGCTTATCGGTCTGTAGTTTGATGGGTTAGACTTATTCCTCTTTTTATGGATCAGTATAACTGTTACCTTTTTCCAGTCATCCAGTACTACTCCAGTCATATGGGATATACTGAATAGTGAGGCAAGTGGTGCTGCTATCCACTCTCTTGTCTCTCTCAGCAATCCCGGTTGTAATTCATCCAGCCCTGCAGATTTGTTTAACTTAATCTTATCAAGATGTAACGTAATCTCTGCTGTGTATTATATTATTCATACTAGACTTATGGATCTGAGTTTTGTGGTTATTTGGCTCTATGTTAGTTGGTTTTGTGATATCCTTTCAGTCGTATCCTGAACAGAAAATTAAAGACATCAGCCATTTTAGTAGGTTCTGTTATTTCAATATTATCCTTTTTAAATTGTCCTACTGTCCTACTGTTTCTTATCGTTAACGTATGCAAAGAATGACTTCCTGTTTTCCTTTCTGTGTGCGATCTTAAATTCCAAATTTCTCTTTTCTTTCCTGATTAATTTTTTACTAATACGTAGTTCTGTTTTATATTTGGCTACATTAAATATGTTATCATGTTTCATTGAATTGTATGCTGATCTTTTTTGCCTAGAGTACCATTGTGGTATTTTACCCTTTTTGTTGTAATTTTTTTTATTAGGTATGTATAGCCTTTCGAGGTTTAATCATTTGTTTTTAATATTGTGCCAGAATGTATTTACATTTGTTCTGTCATATTCCTTCTCCCAGTCCCAGTCTTTCAGTTTTTTTTTATAATGGCTTTTGCATTGTTTTTAACAACTGTCTTGCCCTTACTGGCCTGTATATGAGTACATATGTTAAATACCACTATCTTAATGGTTAAGGCTGTAATAAATTAATGGAATGCATGGAATTCATGATTGCTGTGAAAATGGGACGTTGCCATAAATTTTGCAGAAACGGAGAGAAGTCACTGAATTTGCCATTTTTTTAATGAAAATGCACAAGGTAAAGTAACCCCTTCACAACCAGCATATTGTTTCTTATCATCCTATTGCTGATATTGACAGTCAAACTGCAAACACTTTACCTAACAATGACATTGAGCACATGATAGCGGGCAGAGCAGGGGCTGAAAAAAAGGCAGTTCCAAGAATGACCGAAACGAAGGCTGCAGTACATGACCCTGCAAACAATACTAACTATTCTGAGCATTCTTCCCCCTTGCAATATAAATACTACTGACGAACAGATACCTGCTATAAAGAACTTGCTTTGGGGGCAGGGCAGACTGATACACTGAAAGCAGCACCAGGGTCCTTGGCACTGACAGTGACAGAGCTATAGCATAGACCACGCCGCACCTCGTCTACTTGTCTGCAGTCACAGTCTGTACTGCACAGGGGGTGGAGGGAAGGGGAGGGTGGAGAGGGCAGCAGCATAGTCTGCCTCTAAATTATTTGCTTCAGTCTGCTTTTTTAATCCAGCCTGGCTTACAACTATTGCAACAGCATTCAGATATTTATTCTGATATTTACGCACTGTGCAGTCACCGTGAAAAATTAATTTTTTACCATGAATTTATTACAGCCTTACTCATGGTCAGTATTATACAGTGGCCCCAATGTTTTTAAATCCTTTACATTCTCTTCTCTGTCTGTGATGATTAAATCCAGTATGTTTTTATTCCTTGTTGGTTCCTTTACTACCTGAGTTAGTCCATTCGCAACCAGTCTGTCTATAAAATTTTGTTCCATCTGGCTTGACGTTGATAATATATTCCAATTTATGTTGGGCAGATTAGGTCACCCTTTAGAATAATATTATATTTTGATGCCATGTTAGTGATGTTGTTCAGTATTAATTGATGTTCTTGCCCCCTAGTGTCTGGTGGTCTATAACAGATCCCCAATGTAATTTTTTACTTTCTGTTGTTGGAATCTCAATCCACATTTTTTCTAGTATGTCTTCTGATGAGTCTTTATTTGCTATCTCATTATATGAAATGTTATTCTTAATATAAATTGCAATGCCTCCCCTCTTTTTATGAGTTCTGTCCTTATGATTTCATTTGTAGCCCTGTATATCCATCCATGTTCCATAGATTGTTTTTGTTCCACCAGGTCACTGTGACTACAGTGAGGTCTATATTTTCTTCCGCTAGTAGGATTTCTAACTCTGTTTCCTTAATAATGTTTAAACTCCTAGCATTGGTCATAGGGATATTTAACCCATTGTTCTTTATTAATTTCCCCCTTGATTTTATTCTCTGCTTTAATTTTTGGAGATAGTTACTTCTGCCATTTTTATGGATTTCTTTATGCACTTTCCAAGTGACTCCTTGCCTCTCACTTATCAGTTTAAAGACTGGGTGACACAGTGTGCAATTTTATTACCCATCAGTGCACTTCCTTTTCTGCTTAGATGTAATCCATCTAGACTGAACACGCTTATGTTCCCATCGAATATTTCCCAGTGAGTTAGGCATTTAATATCATTTTGTAGGCACCACTTTCTTAACCATTCATTGACTTGTTTTGCTTGTTTGTTCTTTGTAGTAACTCCCTTTGGGAATTGGCGGTATTTCCAAGAAACATATCTCACTGTCCCATTTACCCAACTTGTATTTAAGTGAGATAAATTGTTTCTTAATGTTCTCTATGTGTGATTTATTGATATTGTCCGTGCCTACGTGGATAACTGTAAGTGGTTTGGGGCCTGCATTTTCTAATATAAGTTCCACTTGCTCCACTACATCAGCTGCCCATACCCCTCTGTAGCTACTGCAAGTTGTTTTGCTTGTCTGCTTTGCACACCTGCCTATCACAGTACTTGAGTATTGAGTCTCCAGTGACAAAAGTTTGATGCTGGACATTTTGTTGCATAGGAGCCTGAGTAGGCTCCTTGGCTGGGGGGGGGGTGTATATTCTTCATGGATGTCAGCTGGGATAGTATGTGAGATACCATTTTCCCTATTTGGTTGTGGAGGAGGATTGTCCACATTTTTCTGGTGTGAGCTGCTTGCTTCTAGTGGGATATCCCTTTCTCTATCTTGTGGATGTTAGGTTTCTATAATTTCCTCTGTCTCAAGAACTGAGTACTTATTTGTTAATGCTATCTCTGTGCCAGATTGCTGGACAAAGATGTAGGTACCCCTCTTTTTCCTTGGGTTTGGTTGGACTAGTGACCATTCCTCCTCATTCGAGCTAGAATCATCATCGCATTTCCATTTATTTAGTCTAGTTTTCTTTACACCCTGTCCAATTTTACTCTGTCCCTGTTATTTTTTTCCTTTAATCTGCGATTCGATATCCTTTTGTGATTTCTCCAATTGATCCAGTCTTGTCCCTAAATCTAGCATTTTCTTAATAAGTTGTTTGTTATTTAGGCATTTATGGCATGTGTATTCCCCTTTAATTATTTCATTGTGTATCAATAAGTGCATCTTACACTCCATACATTTATAACCTACATTGCCATCTAGTGTTATTGCGGTATCTCCCATTGTTATGTTACAAACACGCACACAAGCTCAGCATTAAAACGTTTCTTTTTTTGTTGTAGTACTCCCTAGATGCCTTTATGGGCCTTAGTATCTGCTTCTATGAATGTCTCTTGCACTAGAATGTTTAATGTATTACCAACCACAGCCACCTTGGTCCACGCTGTGTGTGCCCAGTATTTGTTAGAATTAGCTAAGCACTTTAACAAAAGCATCAAGCTTGTGGACTTCCAGTTCCAGTCTACTGGGGAATGGCAGCATACTCCTTGCGCTCAGCTGAAACCAGGGGAAAAAAGGCAGGCCTCTCTCACAACCATCACTAATTTTAAGCTCCACTATCGATTATGCTGAGAGGGGAACAGACATACTGAACTGATACCTGCAAAAATTCTGACCAAAATGGCTGAAGATTCACTTACCGAGCACTCTGATCTCGAGCCCAATCCTGAGACTGCAGACTCACAGGCCTCCAAACCAACCAAAGTAGCAAGCCACACTCCCAAAATACGAAACAAAAAAATTAAACTGGACACTATTTATAACGAACTCTGCTTGTTTTGTGCTGAAATCAAACAGCTTTATGGGGAAATTAGGAAGGATATAATGCAACTCAAACAGAGAGCTGAAGATTCCGAATGCCAGATAACAGCCACGGAGAACCATGTCGGTGACATGGAATCCTTAATGCAGCAGTTAAAAGCCCAACAGGAGATGATTGAGGAGAGGCAGGAGGATGCAGAGAACTGTGTCTGCAGAAAAAACATCATGATTTACTGTATTCCCAATGGCTCTGAGGGTAGTAACATTAAGGACTTTCCGGCTACAATTTTCAAAATGGCCTTAGAGCTCCCTCCTGATTTTGACCTGCAGTTGGAACGGGTTCATCATGCACTTGCCCCAAAGCCCACATCGCCGAATGCGGCGCATAGATCTGTCATTGCTCACTTTCACTCTTATGCTATCAAGGAGCAAATTATAACAACTACATGGTGCAAGCACAAGGTCTTTTATGGGCAGCAGAGATTCTGTGTCGACCATGATTTTGCACCAAAAACTCTCCGACTTCACCGGGCATACCTTCCACTCCTTCTTAAAGCTAAGGGCATCAAATTCAACACTCCATATCCAGCTAGACTTATTGTACACCTTCCTGATGGAGTGAAAAAAGAATATGCCAATGCACAAGAGGCTAAAGATGATCTTATAACTCATGGCATAACTCTTCCTGAAAAACAGACTGCACTAGCCATGAGAGAGCCTCGGACCCTGAGATGGCAAACGCCGATGAAGGCTACAAGAACACTGAACAACAATCGGAAAGTAGCCCAGGATTTATAACAGTTTCAAGTTTAAATTTTATTTGTTCATTCAAGGACCATTACAAACATTTATAAATAAAAATTATAATTAGTAAAAAGTACAACTGCAGAGGTCACGTGATGCTAGCTCCTTGAATGGCTGTGCTGTCTCTGGGCTTCCACCACCCATCAGCCTCAACCCTCTTCTAAAGCGGTTCTAAATGACCAACACGGCAAATAATTGCATCAAGCTGCTTCTTGTTCTCTGCCTGTCGGCCTCTGAGCGTTTTCTTCTTGCATCCTGCTATTACAAACAAGGATGGAGGCAGAGATGAAGCAGGCCGCGATGCGGCACACTCCTCCTACTACGCCGGAAAGCTGTCCAAGAAGGCGAGAAGCCAGACCAACAATAACCCAGGCAAATCATGCGGCGCTGCTTCCTCGGCGGGCCCTCTTACAGAGGAGAAATTTTTACAAGAAATTGCGCCGCTCCGGGAAGTGCTAGATGGCATCACGAATGAGCTAAAATCGATCAGAGGGGATCTTACCTCTCTCACAACCAGGGTGTCCGACTCTGAAGCCAGGATCATGTCCCAAGAAAAGTGGAGGGGTACAATAGACCCTGAAATCATCTCCCTAAAGCAACAAGTGAAAAGACTGCAACTTAAGACCGAAGACCTAGAGGGACGTAGCAGGCGAAATAACCTACTAATACTTGGCCTGCCAGAGCTAGAAGAAGGCTCAGATACCATTGCCTTCCTCCAAAAGTTTTTGGCTAAAGTCGTCGGTCCCTCACCTCTCAACCCTCATTATCACCTTGAGAGAGCCCATCAGTCCCTGAGACCAAGGCCCCAACCGGACTCTCCCCCTCGGTCGATTATTGTCAAGTTTCTTAGCTTCATCAAAAAGCAACATGTTCTCACGAAGGCTCATGAGCTGCAAGCTATCATGTGGGGCCCAGCTAAATTACGAATTGCCCAAGACCTTCCAGCTGAGACCAGGCAGAGGAGAACGGCGTTCCACCCTGTGGTACAGAAACTCATCGTGGAAGGTATCCCCTTCAGAATGTTATATCCCGCCACCCTAAAGGTCACGATTGATGGCTCTTCTTCGACCTATGATTCTCCTGAGCAAGCTACTAAAGACTTAATTTAAGACTACCTAACTTGTTCAAGGACAAATGATTTGACTGTTAGTAATCCAGTTGCCAGGCTTGTTGCTTATGTTTCGGCGTATAAATGTTGTTGTGTCAGCAATGCTTACCTGCTAGTTGTAATCATTAGCTGTTTATTTTCTGGGAGGCTGAGGTATCCAGGGACTTTTAGCGCTGGTTGAGGTAGGCCTCGGTTTTTTCAATCCCCTTGGCAATTCCGGAACCTCTGGGAAAGTGACCTAATGCTTTGCCTGACAGAATTGAGGGCGGACTGGTTCTGGTCCTACCGCATAATCTGCCCCCCCCCCGGGATCAGCTTTAAAGTCATCCTTGCGGTCTTGTCCCGACCCCACTCCCACTCTAAGCACTCAACCTCCCATAGGCTGCTGAATCTCACAGATGGGGGTAAGTCCTGTGCATCGCACTATTCACGAAGTTGAATCAGGCGGTTACTACCTAACGAGATACCGCCCTTTCTATTTTCATTCCCTCTATGATCTACGGGTACATAAGGCTGCTGCCCGACTGTGGCCTAAAGAAAAGGGCTGGTGGGCGGGGGGGATCCCGGAGACGCTCGGAGCTAAAGGAAGCTGCCTCACGAGCTTACAGAGGGGGGATATGGCGGCCCTAAGTCCTTTGGTTGGTGTTCTCTCTATAATTTTAGGTGGCTATTTCTCACCAGCAATTTGACCCTATGCCCCCAGAGCACCTTTAGAATCTTTTGTCATTGGGCTATGACAGCCCTGGGTTTCGCCATCGGGCTCTGGTTTCCAGACCCATGTCACTGGGTTTCCCAGTCCCTTACTGGTCACGTCTGGAACCAGGATGTATATAATTCGGGGTTTTTATTTTTACTATTGGGGACAAGGGGGGGGTTCTTCACGGTTGGTTTGTGTTAAACTTCAAGAGTTTCATGCCAATACGTGCTCTTATTGTTTGATTGCTACATACCAGGGGTCTGGTTATGCTTTCTCTCAGAACCTAGCCAGACTTGCAGGGGGGTCAGAGTGTACTTTTTCTTTCTGACTAATGACAGAGGCATTACTGTGTATTTGTCTAACTCATTGATTTTGAAATGGCTATAAACTCGGTTAAAATAGCTACTTGGAATGTGTGAGGGTTCAGAGAAAGAGCCAAGAGGATTCAGGTGTTTAATCACTGTGATTTACTCAAAGTTGAGATACTTATGCTTCAGGAAACCCATTTAATCAAGAGTGAGGAAAAATGGCTGGTTAGATCTGGCTTCTCTCAAGTTTTTACAGCGAGCGGGTCAGGATCCAGCAGGGGGGGTTGCCATCCTTATTAAAAATAACGTTGCCTTCTTGGCAGAGGAGACACTGACTGACCCAGACGATAGATTCGTCCTGGTCAAAGGTTCCCTCAACAACTGTAAGGTCGTCCTTGGCTCAATTTATGGTCCAGTAGGTGGGAGCCCTGAGTTTTTTATGACTCTAGCGGATAAATTAGTTACCCTTCTACCCTCACATCTCATTTTGGGAGCGGACTGGAACGTCCCACCATGCCATACCCTGGATAGATCTCAGGATCCTAAATGCCCAGCAACTCCGGCTCAGAAGTCCTTATCGGACTTTGTGCAGCTATTAGGGCTATGCGACCCTTGGCGTCTCACTAACCCTTCCCTCCGATCTTTCTCTTTTTTTTCCCAAGTCCACCACTCCTGGTCCAGAACAGACTATATTTTAATTAGCAAGTCACTCCTTCCTGGCCTTCTCCAGACCGGTATTGAACCGATAATATTGTCCGATCACGCCACTGTCTGGGCGAGAATCTCTCCTGACCCCAATTTTCAACGAGACACTGTCTGGAAACTCAACACCCAGCTCCTTAAGGAAGCCCAGATGGTTGCCCGCATTAAAACTCTCATCTCCAATTTTCTCGAGATCAATATGAACTCCACCCTGAGGATTAACATCATCTGGTGCTCCCTGAAATGCTACCTCAGGGGCGAAATAATTAAATTAGCCTCGGCGAGGAAAAAATCTAGGCAGGCTCGTGCTGTCCTATTACTGACCAAAATTAAGGAATTGGAGAACTCTTGTACTCCCTCCTCTCCCCTGGCTTCTCTTGAATCCCTTCTAATAGCAAAAAATGAGTACGCAGATCTACTCAAGGAGACAGCTGAGTACGCCATCCTAAAAACTCAATCTAAATATATTGAGCAGGGCAAAAAAGCCAGTAGGTTTTTGGCCTTAAGACTCACCGCGATAGAGTTCAAGACTAATCCGGCTTTGCAAACCCTGAGGGCTAAGCAAAACTACCCCTAGGGAAATCACACAGATCTTTGAGGATTTCTATAAAAATCTCTATAACAGCCATTCCCCCCCAGTACCCCCTTTGGACATAGAGATTTATCTAGCAGACCTCAATCTTCCCCACCTTTCAGTATACCACAAAAGCACTCTTGCTTCCCCTATTACCCTATCTGAAATCGAGGAAGCCATTACCTTTCTCGCTCCAGACAAGGCACCCGGTCCTGATGGCTACCCCTCAAATTTCTATAAAACTTTTACTAAAGAACTTGCCCCCTTAATCCTTAAACTCTATAATTATCTGTTCAACGCTGAGACAACTGACCCCACTTTATTAGAAGCCACAATCGTGTTAATTCTTAAGCCTGATAAACCACCTAAAGACCCTGTGAGCTACCGCCCCATTTCTCTCCTAAACTGCGATATGAAGATCCTATCCAAGATCCTAGCCGAGAGGATCAAGAAGGTCTGGGTCCATCTCCTCAGCCCTGAAAAAGTCAGATTCGTTCAAGCCCATTCCCCAGCAGACCACCTCAGAACTCTTTCTCACATCTCACACGCTGCCCAACTATCCCATGCCCCAACGACCTTGATTTCCTTGGATGCTGAGAAAGCGTTCGACAGAGTCAACTGGAATTTTCTGTGGGCAACTCTGACCAAAATGGACTTCCCACCCGTCTTCCTTAAGTGGATTCAGGTCTTGTACAATTCCCCTTCGGCTAGGATCTATTGCAACGGTGTCTTTTCCTCAGTCTTTTATCTCCACACTGGCACCAGACAAGGTTGCCCGCTCTCACCCTTGTTGTTCAACCTGTATTTAGAGCCCCTTCTTCACAAACTTAAACACTCCCCACACATCCATGGCTGCCCGGTACAGCAGCAGGAGCTGGTGCTTTCAGTCTATGCAGATGACATCTTGCTTCATGTTGCTCACCCTGGGAAATCATTAGGGCATGCACTCCAAATCATTACCCAATATGGCCGCCTCTCCCATTACAAGCTGAACATATCAAAATCAGAAGTATTTCCTCTGAACTCCTCTACACATAAACAAGACCTCACTAAGTTTGGTATGAGGTGGTCTCCCAGGTCAGTCAAATATTTGGGCATACATTTTACTTCAGATCTAGCCCTGCTCAAGAAGCTCAACTTAGATGACCTCACGGCCAATATTCAGCTGGACTTACAAAGATGGTCTAAACTTCCCATCTCTCTTTGGGGCAGGATTAACATTATTAAGATGAATGTCCTTCCCCGTATTTTTTACCCTTTCAATCTACTAGGCCTCTGGCTACTTTCATACCTACAGCAATTCCACTCCATCTTTTCGCAATTTATCTGGCAAAATAAAGCCGTCAGGCACTCCTTTTCTAAATTATGCCTCCCTAAAGGCAAAGGAGGTCTTTGTCTCCCCAATTTAATATTATATCACTGGGCAGTCCACCTTTCCAAGCTGGGCAAATGGTTCTCAAATCCAGCTGCCGGCCCTCCTCCGCTTTGGCTTCAGATTGAGATACAAATTCTTTTAGAGGCCAAAATTGGCCCAAAAACAATCTTCTACACCCCCCCCCCAGCACTTACACCTTGGATCTCAAACCCAACCATCATTACTTCTTTTAAAACCCTTTCCCAATGTCTTTACTATCTTAAGATCTCACCTAAAACAGATCTAGCACAACCCCTTATCTCTAACCCCAATATTAGACTGGGAGGCTCACTAATTGCTCCTGGCTAGCTCCCACAAATTAATGAAACAACAGTGAAAAACTTCTACTCCCAGGGCTCCCTTCTTTCTTCTCCTGACATTCTAGCCAAATTTGATCTCCCCAACAATATGATTTTCAAGATATACCAATTAAGGCATCTCATCAATGCTAATTTCGGATCTGTTTCTCGTGAATCACAGGCCAGTCCCTTCCTCTCCCAAATTGAAGCTTTAGCTCCCAGATCTCACTCCATCTCATTAACATACTCCTACCTGCTGGACCTTAAATTCCTGAACCCACTCGAAGGCTCTCGTATCTAGTTCTCTCTCTTACCGGACTCCACTCCTAGCTGGCCCTGCCTATGGAAGGACCTGCACAAATACCATATCCAAGATAGATTCAGACTTACCCAATATCACATACTAAATAATATGTACTACACCCCAGTCAAATTGTCCCATTTAAAAAAACTATCTCTTCCCCTATGCTGCAGATGCTCACAAGGTGAGGGGAATTTGCTTCACATTTTCTGGCAATGTGACAAGGTAGCCCTCTTGTGGTGCTCTATTCAGGACAACTTGGACCCTCTTTTAGGCCTTGATAACCTCTTCATGGCCGATATTTGCATCCTAGGTAATTACGCCACCATAGATTGTCAGGAACATAGGTACCATATTGCCTAAATCTCTATGGTGGTCAAAAGACTAGTCCTCAAGCATTGGATTGATCAACTAACCATAACATACACCGAATGGATAAAAGACTTATCAACTTGCTTTAACATGGAGAGGCTCGCAGCTAGCTTCCGTAACCATATGGACTTGTTTCACAAAAAATGGGACAAGCTATACATGCTTTATTTACACCACTGACCTCTTGGTTTGGGCTCTGATACCCTACTTAGCCTCTGTCTCTTTCTCTCTTTTCCTCCATCCTTAAGCCTAACCCATGGTATTAGGTCTGGTTCTATACAATAGCCTGCCTAACAAATGCAAAGCACACTGGGGATTAGGGTGGGCAATAAAGGATGTAGATCTGTTGTTACAGAATCCTAAATGCTGTAGAGAGGTGTCTTGGGGAAGGGGGGTTAGTTTGGAGGGTGGTCCCCACCCTTTTTTTTTCTCTTTTCTTTGGGTTGCCGTTTGTTTGTTTCCCTTCTCCTACTCCATGTACAGCACTGTTTGGATTCATTGTCTTGTTATATTTTTTAAGCCAATAACGTTGAATTTCAAAAAATACAACTGCATAATTTTATACACTTTCTTAAATAAAATACATATTCACTTTGACAACATTCTTCCCACCTTGATACTAGCCATATTACAATTCCATTCGATCTAACTTGGTACTATAAAATAAAATATGAGGTAAGTGACTACCCTGCTTGTACTATACATCTCCTCTTGGTAAAAAATCATTGACCTCCCTAAAACAATTTACATTTATTTAGAAACATAAATAATAATAATGATAATAAAATCCCTATCAATATTCCATGTAAGTCTTTAAATATATACAATTTTAACAAAAAAATAACATGCGTTGACCATTACCTACATTCATATTTATATTTTTTCCACTGCTACTTTGTTTTTGATCCTCCCTCGAATATTTACAATATTTACCAAATATCTTGCAGTGGACTTAATAATTATTTCATCATTTGTAGTAATCAATATTTTCAGTAAGAGATCCTGATCATCAGATAAAATGGTTTAAAAATTGGTGTAATCCATTTGTTTCTGGGCTTCTTGTACCACTGACAATAAAAAATGACATGTTTTAAATTTTCATAGCTTGTTCTTGAACAGGAACATAGTTTGGCATCTCTCTGTTTCTCTTCCCTGTATCTTGCTTCCATAATATTACTGGGAAACAGTTCTAGCTTATATATTGTATACAAATTTCTTTGATTTGGGTCAGTAAGAATTTCATAATGATGTCTAAAAAAATGATTGACATCATTTATTCTAAATCAGGGAGAAATTCTTAACTTGGAAAGTTTTTCCAAATCCTTAAGTTTATATAAATCCAGTAATCTGGTAGTGATACAGGGTTGATAACTAAGACCTATTGTAATACCTTTCTCCATGTTTTTCCTTAGAGAATCCAAACCTATGTCCTACAAAATCTTATATATGGCTTTTAGCCAGCTGGATTTTAAATGACCAAGGTTTAACCAGTTAAGTTTTTCCTTCAAACAGCAGTAGGTTAATCTATGCATTTTATGATGTTGAATTTTTATCCAATAATTAACTTTTCTAGCTGCAAAATATGCACCTAAAGATACCATACCCAATTCTGCCCTTATAATGCACATGGGAACCGACTTTCCTAACCCTAAGCTTGATCATAATATTTTATTTATTGGGATTTCAATTTTATTTACCTATCTTGGTTGCCAAATTTCCCCATTGAATAATGCCTGTGCATTGTACTTTGACTCAATAGCTTTAATAAGGGGTTTTACTTAATTCTCTCCATAATTTTTATTAAACCTATATAATGAATTTGCTGTTTTTTTAAGGTTTAAAATCAACTTATCTGTATGTTTTACCCATTTCCCATTGTCCGAAAATTGAAGTCCTAAATATGTATATTCTTTAGCTTTGTCCAATATTTTTTCCCCAATCTTCCATTTAAATGAACAGCATTTGACTCCGAAAGATATAACTTGATTTTTTGTGTCATTAATTTGTAGATCATATTCTTTCAAAAAATTATCCAAGATATTCAACTTAGTTTGTAGACCTGATCGAGTTAGTGAAAATAACACCAAATCATCTGCAGAAGCAAGAGAGGCACAATATTGCCCTAATATTTTTGGAGACTCTGTTTCCGATTCCTCCAGTTTATTCAACAATACATCGATGTAGATGCAAAACAGGGTTGGTGCCAAAACACAACCCTATTTAGCACCCTTATTTGGCAGAAAAGGATCAGAAAGTTGGCCTTCTCTAACAATTTTCACTTGTGCCCAAGTATGGGAATAAAGTTCTCTGATAATAGCAATTATCCCTTGTGAGATTCCTTTTTTTCTCATAATTTCCAATAACTTATTACGGGATATAATATCAAAAGCGGTACTGAAATCTATAAAAGCCGCATAAAGTTTTTGTTTCCTTAGTGTGACATATTTTTCAAGTAAGTGCCAAATCACAAAAGGGTTATCAGTAGTGGAACAACCTGGTCTAAATCCTGCTTGAGCCTCTGATAAATCCCCCGTATTGGACATCTGATCTCTTAACCAATTTAAGATCAGCCTGGCAAAAATGTTGCCTACGTGATCTAAAAGAGAGATTGGTCTATACTGTACATTGCTGGATCAGACCTATTACCTTTTTTATGTACTGAAATTATTATTGCACCTTTCCAAGATACTGTAGACGTAATTCTCTACTACATACGTTAATTAATACTGTAATAAGCTTGACCCATATTACCGGAGACTTAAAATAAATCTCCGAGGGAATTTGATCTGGCCCTGGAGCTTTATTCAGTTTTAACAATGCAACTGCCTGAAGAACCTCCTCAAAATTGAAAGGGATAAATTCGATTGCATTATAATTTAAACTTGTCCAAGAATCATCACGAACACTACTAAAAAATGTATTTGAATAATAAAGAGTCCAAGACTCCATTGTAATGTATGTGTCAATTTCAAATCTAACTTAATTTGAGCCCTTCACTACTAGGAGCCAAAATGATTTGTAATCTTTTTGATTTATAACCCTTAACATCTCTTGCCATTGCTTCTGTCAGAAAACATTCGTTTTGTTAAGTAAAAAAAACTTTACATTTTTCTCTTTATTTAAATCTTTAAAAGTAAGAGCATTCTTTTGTAACTTGACACCTCTTAAAATGTTATTAAGTATCTTTTTTTCTTCTCGGCATTCTTTATCAAACCAAGTCTTTGGTACTATATCCCGTCTTAATTTTTTTTTTATGGTTTGCTTAATAGTATTTTGATTTATTTCAATCATTCAGTGACATGCTGAATAATAGTTTCACTATCATAAATGAATTTTAATGCATGATCCAATCTGTCTATTATTAAATTATGTATCTGACCAGCTACCATATCATTCCAGATAATTTTGTTATGACGTATCTCTACTGTCTGTGACTGAATATGGTTTTCATCAGAGCCATGAATCAAATGTTTGGAAAATAACACTAATGGAAAATGATCACTATCCACTTTGTCTGTAATTATTTCATTTTCCCATTCCAAAAAAAAATAATCAATTAAAGATGGCCCCCTTGCTGAAAAACGAGAAAACTTGCCTTTTTTGTCACCTAGTAGGTGACCATTTAGTGGTACTAAGTTAAATATATCTAAGATCTTAATTAAGTTCTTTCCCAACCTATTAGTTCTAATGTCTTTCGAACTCCTCACATAATTAATAGAGTCTTTATAAACCCAAATGTGGTATTCTCAATCAGCATAACCATCATAGCTGCCTATTCTGGCATTAAAGTCACCACACAGTAGGAGTTCATCAAAATCAGACAGTACCCAGCTTTTATGAAGCATATCTTCTAATTGAGCCCATATCGAATGATCATAATATTTGGAATTTGAGGGAGGAATATAAACATTTGCTAAACAGAATGAAAATCCTTTCTTTTTAACTTGTATAATCAAAATATTTTTATTAGCGCATATTAGTTTTACTTCTGTATTTCCCTCTATTTTGATCCAAGTAATTAACCCACCTGCTAACCTTCCTTTTCCTTTTTTTATCCCCACTTGAGTAAAACATACTGTAACCATTTAGGCAGATATCTTGAGTTTTTACAATGTCATGTTTCCTGAAGGCAAATTATGTCAAAAGTTAATATAAATTCCACCCATTCACTATCTACTAGTTTATGTGTTAGACCAGAGATATTCCATGAAACCAACCCTAACTTATTGTTAGAGTTCCATCCAGAGGAATGATCTAGTTTATGCAGTCAATCATCACAAGATGCTAATTCTAGGAATGTGATAGATGTTGCTATGTTGTATGTTATTGCTGAAATTTTTGTTTCTCTGATTGATTCTTTTATCAGGCTTTTATTTCCCTATGAAACATTTCTAGCAACATTTGTTGAATTTTCAGCATTATCCATCACCAAATGTAACCACAAGGAATTCAACAAGGCCAAATTGCTAACTAATTTGTTATATATGTTATTTGTTATATATTTGTTATAACTAATGTGTTTGTTTGACTGTTAGAATAATTGTATCACAATGTGAATCACCTCTCTTTCTTGCTACCTGTAATGATTTAAAATTCTCCATTGGGGCTTGCAGTATTTGTACCAATAGGTCTTTAACTAGCCTTTCCAACTTAAGATCATTCTCATTCTTGATCCTTTCTACACCATAGAGCTGCAATAATATTGGATAATTTCCTTTCTCATGTCCTAAAACCCTTTTAGCTTTAAAAAAATTGGGAACTTTTTCAAATATCCCTGGTAATATATGTATACCAGCCTTGTCCAGTAGTAAGGCCTTCTTCATAATCATATCTGCTAGTTTTTTTGATTCTAATAAGGCCTCTACATGACCTAGTCTTAACTCTGATTGTCTCTTCCTTACTTCTAAAATTCTAATCTCATTCTCTGGTATCTCAGATATTTGAGGAAAAAGGTTAGTCAGAATATTTTTTAACTTAAAATCCATGACTTTTGAGGAGACATTTAGTCCAAAAATGGAAATTAAAACTGGATGTGAACTGTCATTTGATTTGATTTTGTTCAACATGTCTCTATTCATATAGTTCAACGTGTAACCCAACTTTCTCTATGATTCCCTATTAATCCGAATTTGGTTAGCTATCCTCGGAGCCCTACAAAAAATGAATAAACAAGCCACACCCTCACAATCTTTATCTTCCCATAGCTGAATAATATCCTCATACCCAATATTGGCATCGGTTGCTGCCCTAAGCAGGTTCACAATCTTTTCCCTCAGTAACACAAATGACCATTTAACATCAGTTGGTAAACCATACAAATTTAATATGGCACAGTCAGTAATATTTATAGCTGATTTGCTAGCTAAATTGTTTAATGAGGAAGTAGATGACAATTGAGCTGTAATACCTCTATCTTTAATTTCTCCCTCAATAACCACATCTGATGACCTGTAAGGCAGTTTCCTAACCACCTCTTCATCCCCAAGTTGATTTGTATTTGGAATAAGTTCTTTCAATTGAGTCTTATTATCTTTTAGAGAAATACCATCATTATATGGGTTAGAACACAGTTGATTCTGCATAAGATTTACAAATGCATGTCCTATTTGTGCTTTGTTTTCGTTAATTACAGGACAGTATTGCATGTCCACTTGTAATAAAGTTTTGTCAGAAACAGTGTCCAATGACAAAACTCTCTCTTTTTTCCCAAATCTCTTTTCTTAACTTCCTTTACCTTAAATTTCTCCTTTCTTTTTTTCTATCTTTCTTGTTTCGTTTGAGTACTGGAGTTTCAGGAAAGATAATGAAGGGAAATCTAGTCTTAATTGCTCGTTTACTGCCTCCTGATTATCTGACTTGTCTATAACTATTGAGGGCGAACCCTCCTGAGGGCTGATTTTATTCGATTGCAACAACACCTCATCCATTCTACTACCATTAATCACTAAGTTTTCTTTGATTATATCTAATTCAAATTTGAGATTGATTAGATGGTCTAAAATCATCATATGTGCAATGTGTGGATTTTGAACACAACATTTTAATTCTTCGCTAAGAACAAATGGATAGGTTATGTTAGAGTTAATCTTATAATCTATATGTTGCTGAAAAGGTTGCCTTAATTGTTTGGGAGTTGTGAATTGTTTGAGACCATTTATGGTATCCCGCAATTCACTAGTAATATTTCTCAGATTGCTATGCCAAGAGGGCTTGGGATTTGATTCAAAAAAGTTATCAGGAGAGAATTCCAATGAATTACATAAACTTGAGTATTCCTTCTGGCTTATATTCCTAGAAGCCTCCGATGTTGTGTGCAACTCTGTACCTAATGTTTCTTTCAAAACTTCAGAGCTCAAGGTGGTGTCAGCTGCTGCTTATTGACATTCATCACCTGATTCTTTATTTTCATTAGTTTTATTATCTTTACTAGGGTTCATTAAATTATTGGCCTGATTAATACATGCCTTGGTGGCCATTAACTCACAACCAATCATGTCATTAGGTGTCAGTTGAGCAGGTTGTGGCTTTCTTCCAACAAAATGATCTTTAATTTTTGTCTGCTTTGTCTTATTTACTACAATACTACCCTCTGAAGTTTTCTGTACTATGTCCAACTTTGATTTTGAAATCCTTGAATTATTATTTGATGTTTCCAGTAACATATTTCCTTCTCTTTTGACTGTAGGAATAGTTTTACTCTTTAAATTCATTAGTTGCTTTGATTTACTACAATTTTGATTCATTGCTTGTGTTTGAGTGGGAGTACTACTTCTTATATAACCGTCCAAAGCACTTTCTCTGATTTCATTACCTTCATCTACAGTAAAACGTAGATGATTTTAAATCAATGAGAGAATTTGCCATGAGGTGACCAGATCTATGATCAGACTCTGTATTAATATTTAAATCAGAGCCTATAAATCATCCATTTCCCCTTCTTTGACATCTAGTTTGAACCATAATCTTTATATGTATGTATTTGGAGTTATTACACCCCTGAGATTCACAACTAGCTGAACAATATTGTAAATATCACAACTAATTCAAGAAGCACACAATTAGAAACTAAAACAATGTTACAATAATATGATGAAAAAAACATGTTTTTGAAACAATAAACTTAATAAAGTATACTTGAATCTTTAAATCTTGAAACCAGCCTTAAAACAGGCAGTTTTACTTTTTATTAGATTTAAAGATTAGTAGTTCAAAATTATTATTAAATGATAAGTTAACTCCTTGCAACTGGCATACTAGTCATTCAAATAGAAGATTGACCCGTGGCCTAAAAATGTCCAACTCAAATAGCAAGGCACACTTTTTTTTTTTCAACAAGCTAGGAAATTTATCGCAGAGCTTCTATAGTCTGCTTCTAACCTTACCCCACAAAAAAAAAATCTTCCCCCAGACAACAGTTTACAATTTCACAAGATTTTCCCCTTCTGTCACTGGGAAGCTCTGCTAGTTAACACTGAGGATGCACTGTTTGCACTCTGAATTATTCGGCCACGCTGTCAGATATCAGAGACATTAGTTCCAACAGTGACTTAAGGATATAATCTCAATGAGGGACACAGCCAGAAGAATTAAGGCAGTGAAGACATGTTTTGTTTTGTAATTTTTTTTAACTCCGAGTGGTGCTCACACAACTCACGCTTGCGCTAGCAGCGCGTGTCTTTTTGTAGGGTAACTGCTCCTCCTCTCGAGCTGATGTGCTCTAATGACCACAGGAATCTTCCTGCTGACAATTATGTGCCCCGGGAGATGTAAACAAACAGTTCGGGTCTCCCAGCTATGTAGAGGAGCCACGGCACAAAATGCTGTTGCGTATGCACAGGAAACAGTCTCAGAATAGGTACAAAAGGCAGAACAACACAGTTCAATACCTGCGTGTGTCTTTTTGTAGGGTAACTGCCCCTCATCTTGAGCTGACATGCTGTAATGACTGCAGGAATCTTCCTGCTAACAATTATATGCCCCGGGAGATTTAAACAAACAGTTCTGGTCTTCCAGCTATGTAGAGGAGCCATGGCACAAAACGCTGTTATGTATAAACAGGAAACAGTCTCAGAATAGGTGCAAAAAGCAGAACAACACAGTTCAATACCTGCGCGTGTCTTTTTGTAGGGTAACTGCCCCTCCTCTCGAGCTGACATGCTGTAATGACCACAGGAATCTTCCTGCTGACAATTATGTGTCCCGGGAGATATAAACAAACAGTTCAGGTCTTCCAGCTATGTAGAGAAGCCACGGCACAAAACGCTGTATTTACAACAGAGACTTGAGCCCTTTCATAGAACCAGTGCCTTAACAACCTGAATGGACAAGGCGGCTGAGCACTGTTAAATTCCTTGAGTCTTACCTCAGGTAGGATGACTGGTTGGAGCGGAGGGAGAGGGGATAGGGAAATTATAAATATATTTCCCTGGTTTGAATGGCCCTCTAGGCCCTGGATCCTCTATATACTCCCTCTATACTGGGAGTCTGGAATCGGGTGCCACTTGGGTTCATGAAGAACCATTATCTCCCTTTCCTACTTTGTAGCAGGGACACCCCCTTAACCTCCGGCCTGGATTAAAATGTCTTATGACATACACAGACTGTGGATTGAGACTTTAGCCTGAAAGTCCATAGAGACTTAAATCATGAAACCTCCCTCTCCACAGCTACATTCTGGACATTACCTTGCAATTATTGCTTTGATTTACAGCCTTACTACCTATTGTGTTAGTGCTCTGAAAGCAGGGTCCCAGTGATAGTTTTCATATTAATGAACCATTTTTTCCCCCAGTGGCTGTATTGCCATCAGCCAACCACTTTCAGATGACTGATTACCTCCCTATTTTTTCTTTTGATTCCCACAAGTTTTATTGGCTATGCTGTAATAGTCATTTTATGTTGGGGCTCTTCTAGCCCCTGGGGGGGCCCAGGAGCACCATTCTTCTGGCATACTTCCCCTACCGATTGCCAATCTTTTTTTGGCATTTGGGGACTCTCAGGGAGAGCATATACGCTTGCCCCCACCTTGGAAGTCACCACTCTGTATATAGCATTTATACTGTTCCTTACTACTGTTCTGTGTTTAGTACAATGTTTTTATAGTTTCATAGTTTGGACCCAGTTGGTCTACCTTAACATATGGTTCCACAACTTCATGGACCAACCCTTATTGCACCTCATTACAGGTTTTAGAAATTTGGTTAACTTTGCCATATTTGAAATGAGACCTACTTATCAGAATGTCAGTTTAGAGACTATTTCATCTGTTGATTGTCTTCTCATGAACAACACCATTAGAATAGATGAACTGCCAGGGAAGAGAATAGAGCATCTGTTGAGTTCTAGACTTAGGATCTGTTCGTTCACGGAGACACTCCAGTTGCACCAGCATTCCGTTTATCCCTACTCTTTTAGGTGCAACAGAGGAAGGGTGAATAGCTTTAATATCATGCAATATTTTTTACTAGTCACATGGCTACTAGGTCATTGATAATGTCACTCAATATTAATAGCATTCACAATCCACTTAAAAGAGCCAGGTTAGTAAAACACCTGAAATCTCAACATCCTGATCTGATATTCCTGCAGTAAACCCACCTTTCCCCTGAGGAACATGGCAAGCTGGAGAGATTTGGTTACCTGGAGAGTTTGGGTACTATTAGCTTCACACAGTTGTGGCCATAGGAGAGGTGTGGCAATTCTAGTACTCCGCACCACCCCTTTTGCCCTTCAAGCCCGGATCACTGATAAGGAGGGATGTTATGAGACAGCAAAGGGGCTTCTTTATTCAAAGCTGGTAACCCTGGCTTCTATCTATTTTCCACCGAATTCTCCACCAAAATTGGCTAAGAAATCTTTTGAGGATTTGCTGTCTATCTTGCAGGGTCAGTTAATTTTGGGTGGTGATATAAACACCACCTTAAGTCCTACCTTAGATGCCTGTCCCCCATTAAAACATAGAACCTCCCCATTACAAAGATACTTGGTCAAAACCCTCCCTAGCTTGGGCCTTGTCAATGTATGGCGACACTTTTATCCTAAAACACAAACATATACTTATCAGTCCCCTAAAATGTATAGTCTCTCTAGACTTGATTATATATTTAGCTCAGTTGAACATTTGGAATCTATACAAGATATTTATTATGGGGCTACACCATTGTCGGACCACCGGCCTGTGTTTACCAAACTACTCCTGTGCTGCACACAGGGCCAGTCTTTCTGGTGCCTAAACCTTATACTATTAAAGGACCCAAAATTTGAAGAACTAATTCAAAAAACAATACCTAGGATATTGGCTGATAACCCTAAGAGAGCCACCTCAGATGCAATCTGTTGGGACACCCAAAAAACGGTTCTTAGAGGAGAAATAATAAAGTATGCATCCTATAAGAAAAAGATTAGAGAATGAAACTTTTCAGAATTACAGACTGAATATAATAGCCTTCAGGAGGTTCAGCGTGGGAGAGATAATATGGTTGTTTCCAAGCTAAAACTTTTAAAACAAAAAATTCAGAAAATCCTGGATTTACAAGTGGAACATCAGCTCTTATACGTTAAGCTAAACACACATGAAGGAGGTCCAAAGGCAGCCAGAAATCTTGCCAGAAAATTAAGGGGTGCCAGATCCTTTGCTAGGGTATCACACCTTATGGACCCTGACTCCAGCACTTTATTACACCACACTCAAGCCACTAGACAAGCTTTAGCCAAATATTATGAGAAACTATATAAAGAAGATATTAACTCCCAGCCTGTACAAATTACAAATTTTCTTACTGGAGCCAACCTACCGAGGCACTTCGAAGCCCAGTCCCAGATACTATTAGCCCCAATAACTAAAGAGGAGATCACCTCTATAATCAAAGAGGCAAAAACAATGAAAGCCCCTGGCCCTGATGGATACCTGATGGAATTTTATAAAACCTTCAATAAAAACTTATCCCCTACCCTCCTAGAGGCTATGATGGAACTTCAATTAGGACCCCCCCCATAGCAATATGCTGAAATAGCTGCCATTCTAAAACCTAGGAAAAACTCACAATATCCAGAATCATACCGCCCCACATAAAAATTAAATTGTGATTACAAAATCTATATGTCTATATTGCCGCATAGGTTGGATAACCTACTCCCTTCCATAATTGCTGATGACCAGGTGGGTTTTATTAAAAAACAGCAGGCCAGAGATGCAGTAAGGTGAACTGCTCTCACCATGGAGCACGCCACCAAACATAATATCCCTTTGACCCTTCTTGAGCTTGACGCAGAAAAGGCCTTTGGCAGGGTCAACTGGGCCTTTCTGTGGTCCACCCTGGAATATTTTGGCCTCCCACCGACCTTTACTAGACAAATCATGCAGGCGTATGAGTCTCCTAAAGCACATTTAAAATTGGATGGCACCATGTCTAAACCCTTTCCCCTCACTAGAGGAACTCGCCCTTAGCCTTGGCTATCAGAAATTCACCTAACACAACAGGCCTTATTGTAGGAGAGAAGCACCACAAAATGAACCTTTATGCGGAGGATATATTACTTACTTTGACCTCCCCTGAATCATCAATACCTGCAATCTGGCCACTTTTAGAGCAATTTAGGTTCCTGGCTGGATATAAGATCAATAATGCTAAAACAGAAGTCCTGACTTGTCTCTTCTGCCATCCCCCTCTCCTTAAACAAAGCTTTCCTTTAGATGGAATAGAATCTCAATGAGATATTTGTGAATACAACTCCCATATAACCTAACACACCTTGAAATGGTTAATTTTGAACCCATCACGCAACAAATAACTAAAGACTTGGCGAGCTGGACAGAACTTCCTCTAACTTTCATAAACAGGATTGAAACTATTCAGTAAAACATCCTTCCTCGGTTATTATTCTTTTTTCAAACCCTCTCCATAACCCCAAATAATACTTATTTCCATTACTGGAATAAAATGATCTCTCTATTCATTTGGAAAGGAAGGCCTCCTAGAATTAAATTTTCAACCCTTCAGCTACCTAAGTCAAAATGTGGCCTAAATTTACCAGATTTAAGAGCCTATGCCACAGCAACCCAACTACAACCCAGTATATAAAGCTCCATGGAAGGAACTTGAATTAACAGTAATGAACAATCCGGATTTACTCTCTCTGCTGTTTGAAAATCCACCACAATGTCTCCTACTAACTCAATTTCCAGAATTTATAGCTGAACCTCATAAGACCTGGCTTACCATATCAAACACAATATTCTTCTTCTCTGAAAAACTCTGCTTTCGGCCCTTAACTGCAGATATACTTTTATTGCCCAAACAAACAAAAGAAGTAACTAAATCTTGGTCAACTCAAATCTGGTATGTAGGCCAATTAGTTACCTCATCTGGGTTATCATCTTTTAGTCACCTTCAAAACAAATTTAAACTCCCACAATTTTCCAGCCTGTGCTACTACAAGGTAAAAAATTCACTGCTTCCATTTGAGGATCGCCTAGCTAAAATAACAGAATCTCCAAATTCTTTGATATTACTTACTAAAACAGGCCTAGAGGGGCAGGAACAGTCACACCTCACTAGTCAACTATATAAAGCTCTCAAAGCTTATAAAGAGGATTCTACAGATCATATAAGGTGGGCATGGGCCTTAGAAATAACAGACGACATAAATAATGACAAGTGGCAAACTTACTCCCTTCCGGCTTTAAAAGTTTTAAACTCTTCCTATTGGCAGGAATTTGCCTGGAAATCCAGGACTCGTTTCTTCAGACCCCCAGCCGTGGTTGCCAAATACTGCGGCCCAGCAATTGGAGTATGCTGGAGGAAATGTTGTCACCGTCTGGCTAACATAACCCATATACTCTGGGAATGCCCTAAGTTGAGTCTTTATTGGACATAGATCCTCTTGGAATTGAGGGACCTTTTTGGTCACCAAGATCTTTTCACCCCCATATATATTTTAATGGCCACCCCTCCAGAAGGCTTGAAGATCTCCAAGCCAATACTTAAAATAACTACGATTTTAATTTTAACAGCCAAAAAGGCTATTACGAAGTGCTGGCATACTGAGCGTGTCCCCATGAAGGATTGTTGGAGAGCCCTGACTTATGAAATCTATAATTTAGATAGAATAATTGCCAACATAAACTCATGTGCCAAATCCTTTCAGACATTCTGGCATGCATGGGTGAACTATCAAGCCCTTCACTACCCTGACTTTGTTCCATAGCTAACTTTCCTTTTTATTTGCCTAGTAAGGCTGATACTTCTGCCCATCCTCACTGAGTGGTTTTTCTTATAGATAACACTTACCTCTCCAAAAACTTACCTACCATTTTACACTTCTTTATTTACTAACCGCTTCATACTTTCTTATCTGGTCTAACATCTGACTTGGACTTAACTTTATATGTGCCAAACTTTCTAATTCCCCAGATTCTCTCCTATTACAGATTTAACATAAGGCCAACAGCATTGACTCACTAACCGGCCTCCTCGTAGGGAGGAATATTAACCAGACAGTAAAACATTTCAGAAATGAAAACACAACCATCACTGAGTTGTTCAAGATAACATTTATTTCTTTCCAACACAGATGTTACCTGAAAACAATTTTGTTATAGCTCTTAATTCTTATTACAAAGATTATCCAGTTCAGCTCCAGGTCCTCGAACAATTTTTTGAATAAACAATTTTGTCTTTTTCAGCTTGGGGTAGGTCAAAATCCAGTGGGAGGCTGACGCCAATTAGCAAAAACAACAAAACTGGATCTTATAAGACCCACTAGCCCAAATGGTCAAAAGATATATTAACAAAGTGAATGTCCAAAGTCATTTTATTCAAATATCTTCCAGGTAAAAATTCAACGTTTCGGGATATACCCTTCATCAGGACACTGGTCAGGTTTCTAAAAACAGATATACAAAAAGGTATGTACATCAATAATTCATTTTTCAAGAAAGATTCATATTATTGTATAAACACTCTGTATAATTCCAATATCAAAAAACGTCCTTACATGTCACTTTATGAGTTTCTTATTTCCTCTTATACTCTAACGTCAGGTACTATGTTTAACTCCCCCTTACAGCCACTGCTAGACACCAACCTAACAGACGACAAGAACATAGTGAATGAATAACTAAATATAATAAAAACTTCATTAATAATATTTCAATGGATAAGCATTCACTTTATATCTACTAGATATATATCTCCTATTTCTCGTGTTGCCCTTCTAAATATTTTACATCTTATAAACCTTTTACAAAACATGTTCACAATTAGTGTATATAAATGGTTAAAACTTTTAACAATTAACCAATAGGACACTGCTATTTTCATCACTATATTTTCCTGCTGCTCACTGAATATCGATGCTAAATTTAAATCCAAATGGACTACTTTATTATTTATCCGAATGGAAGAAAACGCTAAGCTGTTTTCATGTTACTTTTTTTCTTCTAAAGCCGTTAAGCCGTGATCTAGCTCACATCATATTACTAGGTGAAAAAGAACAAAGAACAACATCATGTAAAAGTGCTACTAAGAAATTTGTTAAACTTTCCATTGCTTTCTTCATTCAAAATATCTACATTGTTCAGAAAATGCATCCGTAGACAGAGGTAAACAGACTTACTGTTCCGTTTGAGTGGTGAAGCTGGCATCTATTCTGTGGGTGTAAGAACGCGAGGGAGTACATAACTCACTTTTAAAAGGTAGAGAAGCAATGCCTCTGAATCCAGCAACCAATGGCTAACGTTGATGTAAGCACTGACGTGCTCACCTGTGTGCTGGACCCGCCTCGCGGCACCGAATTACCTTAATTCTCTGTGTCAGAGGTTACTACAAAACTGAACAGTTTATTTTTATACTACATTTTTTATAAAAAAATCTAACAAGCGATATGGTAACTAAAGGTTTCTTTGTGGGACAAGTAGATTCTCGATGCCTGTTTCCTTAGCGTAATAAAACATTTCATATATGTTATTTAATGAAGGAGTGAACTCTCAGTAAAAAATATATAAACGTAAACTGTAAACATTTTCTTAGTTTACACACTCTCAACCTTTAGGTAAGGTACCCTACATCATTTAATAAATTTAACCTTCATAATCAACCTTTAACATGTAGCAACTGCGTATATGGAAAAAAAAATCTATTTCTTGGTTACAGGTTCAGTTCCCTCTACTAGCCACTTATTTTTTGGATAAGTTCTCAAGAAAAGTCCTAATTTGTAAGAAGCCTCTTCTGCCATTAATAAAATAATGCCAAAATATCAGCAACAAACTATTTTATAAATACAGGTTCAACTCTCCCTGCTAGATAAGTTTTTATTATATTTAGTTATTCATTCACTATTTTCTTGTCGTCTGTTAGGTTGGCATCTAGCAGTGGCTGTAAGGGGGAGTTAAACATAGTACCTGATGTTAGAGTATAAGAGGAAATAAGAAACTCATAAAGTGACATGTAAGGATGTTTTTTGATATTGGAATTATACAGAGTGTTTATACAATAATATGAATCTTTCTTGAAAAATTAATTATTGATGTACATACCTTTTTGTATATCTGTTTTTAGAAACTTGACCAGTGTCCTGATGAAGGGTATATCCCAAAACGTTGAATTTTTACCTGGAAGATATTTGAATAAAATGACTTTGGACGTTCACTTTGTTAATATATCTTTTGACCATTTGGGCGAGTGGGTCTTATAAGATCCAGTTTTGTTGTTTTTGCTAATTGGCGTCAGCCTCCCACTGGATTTTGACCTACCCCAAGCTGAAAAAGACAAAATCGTTTATTCAAAAAATTGTTCGAGGACCTGGGGCTGAACTGGATAATCTTTGTAAGTTGAATTTTGATTGGCACCAGGCTGAGGTGCTGAAGATCCAGGGGGCCCTTCTCCTACATTTCAAGAATCAAGAAATGTCCTTCATTTTATCTTTCTTATGGAAGAGAAGCATGAAGAATATGTAAAGGACTTTACATCAGACCGTTTGGAATATTACCTGTGGGGTTTTTGGTAACTTAGGTTCATAATGTTGGATATGGTATGATATATTCCAAATACAGTATATTTATGGAAATTAGTTTTTGCTTAGTATTTAGGCACTTTTGATTTTCTTATAAAAATATAAAAAAAAAAACTTTGTCGAAAAATGAGTAATTTTGAGGAAATTACTGATAAAAGGTCATTTCCTAGGGTAATTACAGAATCTGAGGAAGTATCTATCCTTGAACAGTTTAGATCAAAAAGACAATTTATTGGTCCCACTCCATCCAAAACAGTACAACATGACTATGAATTTTGTATACAGAAACAATTAAGGTGGGATTGGCACGCATTAACTTTAACAGAATATCTTAAACAAAAAAGAATACCTCGAGGATTATGGATATTGGTAGAACCTAATTTAGGATTTTCTACTGAGGAATTGATGGAAAAATGGGATGGAGCAAGAAACAGATGTTCGAGAGATTTCATGCTAATCCTAGTTGAAGCCCTTACCAAAGAAATAGAGAAAATCAATAAAGAAATAGTTGTTTTGGAGGGAGAAGTTAAAAAACAATTTTCAAGTGAAGATTTAAACTTTTTTTTGGAAAAAGTTAATAAACAGATAGATGAATATGAGAACGGAATCAGATCTATAAAAATGACAAAATTTAAAAGGGATATGAATGACTACAAGGAAAGCTGGGTTTATTCTTGGTTTAAAAATAAAGATTCCAAAATTAGAACAACATTTATTTACAATCCAGACTCAGATGGAAACATATATACATCTAGTAGTGACACAGATATAGATATCAATAGGGGAGGGAGAGGAGAACGTTTTTTAGGAAGGAAAGGATACAGGGGTCGGAGCAGGCGTCAGGGGTACAGACAGAATCAGGGTTATCAGTACACAAAAAAAGACTTAAGAAGTCCCTCAGACCCAGACGAAGGGGGAGCAGGTTTAGGAAGAGTAGAAAGCAATACAGAAACAGAAGGAAAATGAAAAGAAAACCAAAAAGAACAACTACAAGTTGTAACCAGATCACAAATGAAATAGCAGTCTTTAATTTATCAGATAGAGCTCTAACCATAGAAGAGTTGAAAGTTCTGAACAAGGGACTCACATTTTGTCCACATGAGAAAATTGATGATTTTGAAATTAAATTGGATCTTAACAGATTCTTTAGAAAATTGAGATTAAGATATTATTTTGATAACCAAATAGAGTTGAGCAATAAAAATGAAGTCAAAAAACAAATAGAATTAGGACATAAATTACAATTAAAATCTCAGTTCCTCCCCCCTGGTCCTGTGCCTCATATTATTGAGACATATATTTGTGTGGTCAGTAAGGATGTGGAAACTTTGATTAAAAAGGAAAAAAAACAGTGATAGAAGGACTCAATTTAATCTAACATCCAAAGAATTTGCTGCTTCAAGAAATCTTGAAAATGACCATAATATAGTAATAAAAACGGCAGATAAAGGGGGAAGAATTGTAATAGAAAATTATGAAAGCTATAAAGCTAAATGCTTACAACTTTTAAGTGATGAAAATAACTATTTGAAATTAACGGAAGATCCTACACAAAAGATAGGGAATTTGATAGAAGAAGTTCTTAAGAGAGCATTAAACAATAATTGGATAGATGAGTGGGAATTTAAAGCTTTAAAAAAAGAGTTTCCTATCATCCCCGTCTTATGTACTCTCCCCAAGATAAAGATCCCTCCTCTCCCTGGGAGACCTATTGTAGCGGGCATAGGTTCAGTTCTTGAGCCACTTTCAGTCTTTGTAGATTTTCATATTAAGGAATTGGTAGAACAAACTCAATCTTATTTAAAAGATTCAACCCACTTGTTACATTTATTAGAAGATCTGAATAATAGTGAAGTGCTGGTAGGAATACCATACTACTTAGTTACATTTGATGTTAAGGATTTGTACACCTCTATTCCACATTCGGAGGGGTGTAAAGTATTGGAAGAAACTTTGTCGAAATGCAGAAATGAAATTTAACCACCTAATAAATTTTTATTACAATTGACTCATTTAGTGTTGTCACAAAATTACTTTCGTTTTGAAAAAACCTTTTACGTTCAAGTAAAAGGCATTGCCATGGGTTCTAGCATGGCACCTTCATACGCAAACTTATTCATGAATTGGTTTGAAACTTCATTTATTTTTGAAAATAACATTCATTTTAGTAATATGTTACTCTGGAAACGTTTTATTGATGATATTTTTGTGATTTGGTTAGGAACAGAAAAAGAACTTGTGGATTTCATTTCATATATTAATAATTGCACTGAATTTTTGAAATTTACTATGAACTACAACAAGGAAAAAAATTCATTTCTGGATTTAGTCATTTTTAAGAAAAATGAGAATTTGAGTACCAAAACATTTCGAAAACCTACTGACAGAAATACGATTTTGTATGCAGAAAGTTTTCATCCTAAAAAACTAATTGAATCAATTCCTTATTCTCAATTTTTAAGGACTAAAAGAAATTGTACTGATAATATCGACATGTTAGAATCAACGAATGATATGAAACAAAGATTCGAGGAAAGGGGTTATAGTCGTGACATATTGCAAAAGGCTGAAATGAAGGCACAGTTAAAAGATAGAAAGGATTTATTAAAAAACAAGGCTAAAAATACAGAAATAATGGAGAAAATCATCTGTTCTTTGAAATTTAATGACATTTTCTATGGTACTAGAAAATTTGTTCAAAAACATTGGAACATATTGAAATCGACATCTATGGGGAATAAAGCTTTCAATAAAGGGGTACAAGTGGTAGCAAAAAAGGTCAAATCACTATCAAACCGCATAGTACACACAGACCATAAAATACCCGAAGCTAAGAAGTTTTTGTTATTCACAAGTGAAGAATTGAGAGGAAATTTCAGTTGTGGAAGATGTATCCACTGTCACAATACCTATAAAATAAAAGCCACAAGAAATAGCAGTAAAGGGGAATACTTTACTATAAAGGACTTTATTAATTGTCAGACAGAAGGGGTTATTTATGGTATCAAATGTCCATGTGATTTAATCTATATTGGAAAAATGAAGAGAGCATTAAAACAAAGAGTAGGAGAACACAAGGGGTACATACGAAACAAAGATCTCTCTTCCCCAATAGCTAGACACTTTATTGAACAGAATCATTCTATTGCCACCTTGAGATTCTTTGGTCTTGAAAAAGTGTATAAAAACAATAGAAGTGGCAATTATAATATGTAATTATTATTAAGGGAAGCGAGGCTTATAAACCATTTTCAAACCACAAATCCTAAATTTGGGTTAAATGAAATGATAGATTGGCAACCTATTTTATAATCCATCTCTTAGTGGTACTAGTAATTGTAAGGAGAAGTGGTTCCCATAATAACTCTGTTTAAATAGGGACAATCTAAAAAAATCTTAATTTAAGATTTCCTTTGAAAAAGTGGCTAGCAGGGAGAGTTGTACTTGTATTTATAGTAACCCTGTTTAAATAGGAACCATTTTTGGTTTATCAAAAGTTTTTTTTGAATAAGTAACTAGCAGGGAGAGTTGAACCTGTATCTATAAAATAGTTTGTTGCTGATATTTTGGCATTATTTTATTAATGACAGAAGAGGCTTCTTACAAATTAGGACTTTTCTTGAGAACTTATCCTCAAATAAGTGGCTAGTAGAGGGAGCTGAACCTGTAACCAAGAAATAGATATTTTTTCCCGTATACGCGGTTGCTACGTGTTAAAGGTTGATTATGAAGGTTAAATTTATTAAATGATGTAGGGTCCCTTACCTAAAGGTTGAGAGTGTGTAAACTAAGAAAATGTTTATGGTTTACGTTTATATATTTTTTACTGAGAGTTCACTCCTTCCTCAAATAACGTATATGAAATGTTTTATTACACTAAGGAAACAGGCATCGAGAATCTACTTGTCCCACAAAGAAACCTTTAGTTACCATATCGCTTGTTAGATTTTTTATAAAAATGTAGTATAAAAATAAACTGTTCAGTTTTGTAGTAACCTCTGACACAGAGAATTAAGGTAATTCGGTGCCACGAGGCGGGTCCAGCACACAGGTGAGCACGTCAGTGCTTACATCAACGTTAGCCGTTGGTTGCTGGATTCAGAGGCATTGCTTCTCTACCTTTTAAAAGTGAGTTATGTACTCCCTCACGTTCTTACACCCACAGAATAGATGCCAGCTTCACCTCTCAAACGGAACAGTAAGTCTGTTTACCTCTGTCTACGGATGCATTTTCTGAACAATGTAGATATTTTGAATGAAGAAAGCAATGGAAAGTTTAAAAAAATTTCTTAGTAGCACTTTTACATGATGTTGTTCTTTGTTCTTTTTCACCTAGTAATATGATGTGAGCTAGATCACGCTTACATTGCTTTAGAAGAAAAAGTAACATGAAAACAGCTTAGCGTTTTCTTCCATTCGGATAAATAATAAAGTAGTCCATTTGGATTTAAATTTAGCATCGATATTCAGTGAGCAGTAGGAAAATATAGTGATGAAAATAGCAGTGTCCTATTGGTTAATTGTTAAAAGTTTTAACCATTTATATACACTAATTGTGAACACGTTTTGTAAAAGGTTTATAAGATGTAAAAGATTTAGAAGGGCAACATGAGAAATAGGAGATACATATCTTCTAGATATAAAGTGAATGCTTATCCATTGAAATATTATTAATGAAGTTTTTATTATATTTAGTTATTCATTCACTATGTTCTTGTCGTCTGTTAGGTTTGTGTCTAGCAGTGGCTGTAAGGGGGAGTTAAACATAGTACCTGATGTTAGAGTATAAGAGGAAATAAGAAACTCATAAAGAGACATGTAAAGACGTTTTTTGATATTGGAATTATACAGAGTGTTTATACAATAATATGAATCTTTCTTGAAAAATGAATTATTGATGTACATACCTTTTTGTATATCTGTTTTTAGAAACCTGACCAGTGTCCTGATGAAGGGTATATCCCGAAACGTTGAATTTTTACCTGGAAGATATTTGAATAAAATGACTTTGGACATTCACTTTGTTAATATATCTTTTGATCATTTGGGCGAGTGGGTCTTATAAGATCCAGTTTTGTTGTTTTAGCTCTTAATTCTTCTCTCTGCCTTTATTAGCATTGATCATATGTGCTGGTAACCTTATTTGAATTGGACATGATTGTATAAGGATTAATGATATTCTGAACACTTCAGCTATGCACTTGAATGTACTATGTACTTGGTCTTACAACCTATTGTGTAAATGCAAAAATTTTTAATAAAAAGGTAATTAAAAAAAATATATATCAAGCTTGTAACTCACAAAGTTCCATGGCTTTGTTCCCTTTCATTCCTGTCTGACACCATGCATGGTGATGCACGCTCACCCCACTTGAGCTCACCCCGCTCACTCTGAGGTGAGTATTTATAGTGTTTTCAGAACCAGGAAGTGAGCAGGTCACATGACCTTATGCTCACACTTGGTCCACAAATATTCTAAAAATGAATTAAAACAGGCACACATCGGTGTCTACTATTTGGGATACATTCCCCTGTTGTGCAAAACTCAGCAAAAACGTTTTAAAAAGCAGCAAAAGAAACAGTCATACTGTGTTGTAGTCCTTCTATTCAGAGCTGGACTACAGTTCCCAGTATGCACTGACTGGTCTCTAGGCAGCCACAGTCACTATAATAATGGAGCAGATATCTATTGCTCCACCAAATAGTAAACGTGTTTTGAAGGTCTATAGTTCTTCACACATATAAAGAGTATTTGGGTTTATCTCACCCTGCTTGCTCTGAGGCGAGTAGTTGCAGTATTTTCAGAACCAGGAAGTGCTTCTGCACCACTCCACAGCTTCTCTGTGTGAGTGCACTGGAAATTGCTACAACAGTGTGCTTTACACACAGGCAGGGGTGCAGCCAGACAATATAAACATGTACACCAGAACCATGTTTGTTGCCCCATTTGCCACAATAAATACAACGTTTGTACCTCATGACACTGGTTGTTGCCTCCCCCCATGCATGGGTAAATACAGGTGCCATGCATTGCTTCTTAAGACACCAACATACCAGCTCAGAGTCTGTAAGGCTGTATAGTCATTGGGACGCAAAGACAGTATCAGTGACCAATCCTTCTAGTTTTGACTAATATGAATAAAATTACAGAAAGGTTCTGCTGATTCTGTGTTTTGTTTTCATGGACAAAGGAAGCAGTTTGGATCCTATTTGCGGCCCCTCTTAAATAAAATTGTACACCATGGAGTATATGGAGTATGTCTGCCTACACCCATGCACACAGGTGCTGAAATGGTGCCAAAACCCAGCATGTGTGTAAATGCACCTTTCATGGAATCACAAACTAACTCCATTAATGATGTTTCCAGGTGCTAGGGCTACTTACTGCTGGTGAACCAACTAGCTCAGTGACTTGTGTGGGACTGTTTGGCAGGAGGTCGGTGTGAACTGCGGGTTTACCCTGATTCTGTGTTGTTTTGATTTATTGGCTTATTATTGAATCCTTTGACTAAACTATGCTATTCTTTGCCCAGATCCCTGTTCCTGTTGTTCCACAATAATATCTATTCTCAATTCAACTAATTTCTTGAGTTCAGTTGCATCACTGTATATTGTGTTTTCATGTTACTGCATATTGTCAGTATGGGTACAATGGGGTTGGGTCTGTTGGGGGCCAGTGTGATAGTTTCCAGGGGGTGGTATCATCCTGACTGCTGTCCTGGTAGGTCAAGGGGCTCCCTGGGTGGGGGCACCACCATTTTGTATCTTTTGAAGACCCAAGTGCCGAGCAATGATCCAGGCCCCAATGCCCAGAGAGGCCTAAATACCACATCTGGGTACACTTGAAGTGTCAATTTCAGTGTAACTAATCATTAATTACATGAATCAGGGTAATTACACTGTAGTTACATTTTCATTTATTTATTTTTTTAGTCTTTGGTAATCGGGTAAGGCTCACTAGGCACAAGTGCCTGTTTTCAGGGGCGATCTGGGAGCACTGGGCGGTTAAGTGACTTGCTCAGAGTCACACAGTATGCAAGTGGAGGTTGTGAGAATCAAACCCAGGTCTGGTCTGCTGGATGTTGCATGTCTGTTGCATGCAACCACAATGCACTTACAGTGTAGTTACACTATAACTAGTGTAGTTAACTGACACTTAAAGTGTAAACCCACATCCCATCTAACACAACTGGACTGAGTCTTGTGACTGGTGGGTAAGGAGAGGCATCATGGGCAACATATTATACAGCTGTCTTCAGGGAACCAGTAATTTGGAGTTTTCACTTTGTCACTAAGTATGAACTGTTGACTTATCAGAACACTGTACTGGGTTCTGTACTCAAACAAAGACCAAGACACTCCAAATTGCTGGTTCCACTAGAAGAACTGTACAGAATGATGCCCATGAGAATAAAGCAATTCAAAATACAGTTTTTAACATAAACTTTTATTCATGTACAATTTTGTATCATTTGGTGGTATAATTTCTAAAATGTTCTGTGAACATTACAAACAGTTACCATTTAGAAAATAATTTCCTGTCCTTGCAATGCCTGAGTTTACAGTGAGGGACAGTACCTTTCTATGTGGGACAGCACCTTATTCATGTGGGACAGGTCAACTGTGAGTGTTAATGAGTGGTTCCCTTGTTATACGGAACAGTTGAAAGGTATGGGCTTAAAGGGGGGGGGGGTGTCACTCCAAATATGGGACAAGAAACTGATTGCTATATGCAGAGTAGCAGATATCCACAAGAGGGCACTGTGATCCTTTTTGTATTCACAGTCTCACATAAGCAACATAAGGATGCATGTCGTAAGGACAGATGGTGCAGTAGCTTTTGATGTCTTCCCTAGTAACAGTAGACACTGTGCCAGCATTTGTAACTTTCTGTCAGTTTGTAAGTACCTTACTGACAAAGTAGTTAGGCATGTTAATATGGTGATAAATCACAAATAAAGCAGTGGAGCTCCAAATGGAGCCCATCAAATTATTTTAACTCCTTTAGTGCTTGGTGCCATAGAGAATACGGCAGAAGACTCTACAGCTCCTTGCCATAGTGATATACCTAATATGTCTTATTAGAAAGGACAACGAGACACCAGATCCCCAGCATTATTTCCAGGTCTGACACCATACCTCTCAACCTTGTGTCCCCCAAATGTGGAACATTGCCTCTCAAAATGTGGAACAAGTGAACAAAATGTGGAACACTTAATTAAATCTTTACCTAAGAAGCTCAGAACACTGTTAAAATGTTTGCATTTATGTTCAGAAAGTCTGTTATTAATCGAATAATATATTTTTGGCATCATTTACTGTAGATTTTTGCTTTAAAATGTTAACGCTGAATGTGGGACAAGTCCTCACAATGTGGAACAGGGAGCTTTTGTTAAGTAAAATGAGGAACGTTCCTCGTAATGTGGTGCAGTTGAGAGGTATGTCTGACACATAGGATCTCAAGAGGAGCCCTTGGTTTCATGATCCTGTGGGTCCAGAGTGAAGCAGACAACATGCAGTTGCAGAAAGGAAAACACCAGGTAGACTGTCTGCTTTCACTTTCCATGCCCTGCTTGATGCATGTTTTATTTCTGGGAGACAGTGTAGCAGGGCAGACAGGGAGTAAAGAGCTGAGTAGCAGTTTGCTTCTAGAGCAGTACACAGTTGTCCAAAGTAGCAAACTAAGGATTTAATTGTCTTAAGGAACATTTTTTGTGTTCTGTGACTTGTTTTGATCAGTTTTATGTAGTTTAAAAAGTTGTTTTTTCCTCATCTGTGCAGGGGTAGTAGTACCGCTCATGATGTTGGAGACCCAGGTTCGGGAACAAGCCTGAGTCCCAGCAGATGCTCTTCTGCTCCGGGGATTGGGAGGGGGGCCAGCCGTCTCAACTGTCATGGATTTTCCTTGACGTACCAGATTTAGCTGTGTCCCAAGTTCTTGTACCGCATGCACAGACAGGTCCACATTTACATGGAAAGACACTTGCTCTACTGCACTGCCAGTGTCTTTCTCCCTCCCTTAATTTTTTTCCTTCCTTTGTCTCTTGACTCCTATCACCTCCTCATCAGCCCAGCAGCTCTAGGGAGCCAGTCGTGTTTGTCCTCGTCCCATCCCCCCACCTCCAGACCCCAATGTCACTGAATTTGAAACTGCAAGAATGGCCTTCCATTCTCCGGCCTGAGTTGAAGAGGTGATAATTATTTTGATTGTGTTCCTTGCAAGAGGGCTCAGCCAGGTCTGCTTTTGCTCCATAAAGATTTGGGAATGCCGCCTAGTCAACGCATTCAGAATGAACTAAGGAAGCAAACTGAAGAAGCAAGACACTGTGACTGACTGAGACTCCGACCGAGAAAGAAAAAGAAAAGTGTGGTGCGGGCTTGTGGCTTTTGAGTTTGCAGAGCCAACTGCCAACCAAGTGAGTGACTGACTCTGGAAACTGCTGGCTGCTGCACACCTCACTGATCTTGGAATTTCAGGCCATCACTGAATTCAACACACAGTCACTCACTGACTGAGTTACCGACCACCACTGGCTTGGCCTTCTGAATTGGCTTGGGTGGCTCTCAGGGACATGGAGTTAGAGCAAGAGAACAGTACGCAGCTGCTTAGCTGAGCAGCCCAGGAGAGAGTGCACTAGGCTCAGCCTGAGTATCAGTGAGAGAGCTGGTGTCGCGTTAGTCGGACCGAGGAGGAGAACAAGCCAATCAGGAGAGAGGTACTCCCTGGCCCCTTGAAAAACCAGGCAGTGCACACTAGACTAGTGCAGAGAGGCAGTCTCAGAGCGGGAGAGCCTGTTCAGTACCTGCAGCAGTGGCAGTGTTACTTACTGCTTCACAAAAGAGTTGTTCACTTTTTTCCAGGTTTCAGCTGAAAAAGTAAAACTGTGTGCCCCATTCACTCGGGTAGCAGTCGCAGACAGCAGCCTTGGCTCAAATCCTGAGGCTTTGACTGACTGTCTCACTTTACTCAGACCGACCACTGCCCCACTCCTTGCTTGTGGACTGTGGTCATCTTGGAGGGCTTGAGCCATCATTGTATTGCAGCCAGAGATCAGATCAGTGACTTGAGGGTTCTCAGGAGGAGTGAGGAAGACTGAAGAGGTGCTGCTGAAGCAGCTGTGAGAGGTAAGTGTACTACTGTGCTGGCTGCTGGTTTCTTAAGTGGGGAAAGTGGTGTCATCAAAGTGCTATGCCATCAAGATCAGGTTCTGATAAGTTCTGGTTCTGGGTGGTGTGGTAGTAGTGGACTGGAAACTGGAAAGCAGGAGAACTGAAGAGACTAGACAGTGTAAAAACAGTTCAATCAGTGAAAGACTTTCATGTTTGTGTACCTTTAGACTGGTACAACTTCCATTTGTTCTGGTTTTTGGTCAGGGCATGCTATTTTTATTTAATTTATTTATTTATCAAGTCTAGGATTACAAATACATTTGAGCCATGGCTCTTTTACAAAGGTTCCACGTCAGAGAAATACAAATTATGGGGAACATCAAGACAGACATTACAACAATGTGGACATTGCAAACAGAGTACAGATTAATACAGTTCAAGGGTAGCATTGTAACAAGGCAGCCAGCGGCATTTGTCAGAGAAAATAGACAACAGATAAGAAGTGCCAGAGTCATAGGGAGAGGGAAGAGGGGAGGGGGGAGAAGGAATGTAGGAAGGGTGGCTAGAGGGTGAAAAGTGCAGCATACTCTCAGTGGAAGAGTAACTACCTGATGTGAAAGGCGGGGGGATATGACAATGGCAGACTTCTCTCCCACTGAGAATATAGCAACATGCAATGCAGCCCCTTACTATAAATGGCTCCCACATCAATTTGCTATCTTTCTTATTACTCAGTCTGCAGGTGTGGTTTCCCTGTGCCATGATTTTATGTGACTGATAAGAACAACTGGTACCTGCCCTGCTGTCTATTTTGACTTGCATTGTCATGTTTGGTATTTTTTTGTTGTTGTTGTGCTAACTATGAACTGTAAAAGAGTAAAAGCTGATAAAAAGTTCTGCAAGTAAAGGTTGAAAATATACAACTATTTTGGAGTACATGTAGATTGTTTTAAACCTTATAGAAACATAGAAACATAGACTTTGACGGCAGATAAGGACCACTTGGCCCACCCAGTCTGCCCATTTCCCTACCTACTGGATAAGCTGCAGATTCTAGTTAACCAACAGCCTATTTCCTGCAACCCCCCACTATAATTGCCTTATGTCTGTACCATGCATGTTTGAATTCCTTCACTGTTTTAGACCCCACAACCTCTCCAGGAAGGCGGTTCCATACGTCCACCACTTTCTCCGTGAAAAAGAATTTCCTCACATTACCCTGAGTCGTCCCCCCTCTAACTTTAAATTGTGCCCCCTTGTTCTTACACATCTCTTTTTCTGAAAGATGCTACCCTCCTGGACTTTGTTGATTCCCTTGAGGTACTTAAAAGTTTCTATCATGTCCCCCCTGTCCTTCCTTTCATCAAGGGTATACATATTAAGCTCTCTCAGTCTCTCTTTATATGGTTTCTGATGTAGACCCTGCACCATTTGAGTTGCCCTCCTCTGGACTGCTTCCATCCTGTCTATGGCCTTGCTTAGATGAAGTCTCCAAAACTGCACGCAGTACTCCAGATGGGGTCTCACCAACTGTCTGTATAGAGGGATAATCACTTCCCTTTTTCTACTTGTGATGCCCCTTCCTATGCATCCCAGTATCCCCCTGGCTTTCCCTACTGACTTCTCACATTGCATACCCACCTTTAGGTCATCTGATATGACTACACCCAGATTCCTTTCCATTATTGTTGTTGTTAGTAGCTCCCTGCTATTGTGTACTCTTCTCCTGGATTTTTATTTCCAGGTGCATTACTTTGCACTCTTTGCATTGAATCTGAGTTGCCATATGTCTGACCATTCCTCCAACCTTGCCAAGTCCCTTCTCATCCTTTCTAACCCGCCTTGTGTATCAACTCTGTTGCAGATCTTTGTGTCATCTGCAAAGAGGCATACCTTTCCTTCCAGACCCTCTGAAATGTCACCTATAAAGACGTTAAAGAGGACTGGACCCAGTACTGAGCCCTGAGGTGCTCCACTAGTAACCCCCCTTTCTTCAGAATGTGTTCCATTCACTATTACCTTCTGTGTCCTGTTGTGCAGCCAGTTTTCTACCCAGGATACCACCCTGGGACCCACTCCCAGGCTGGCTAACTTGATTATTAATCTTTGTGAGAGACTGTGTCAAATGCCTTGCTAAAGTCTAGGTAGGCCATATCCACAGCCCCTCCCTGGTCTATTACTTTGGTCACCCAGTCAAAGAAATCGATTAGATTTGTCTGACATGACCTTCCTCCTGTGAATCCATGCTGCTTTGGGTCCAGTGCCCCGCTGCCCTCTAGGTACTCAACAATTCTTTCTTTCAGAAGTGATTCCATCATTTCCCCACCACTGAGGTCAAACTAACAGGTCTGTAGTTTCCTGCTTCTGCCTTGCTCCCACTTTTGTGAAGGGGAATCACATCTGCCCTCCTCCAGTCCTCAGGTACCACCCCATCTTCCCATGATTTGTTAAAAAGTGTGGTTAGTGGTGTCACTAGGTCCTCCCTTAGCTCTTTTAGGATTCTAGGGTGTCCACCTTTAGTTTTAGAAGTTCTTTCAGTACTCTTTCTTCTTTAAATGGACTGGTATCAACCCCACTATCCAGAATGCTTCTACTGTTTGGTTTAGGTAACTCCTCCTCTTCTTCTTTTGTGAATACTGAGCAAAAGTATTCATTCATTATCTCTGCCTTTTCACTGTCTCCCTCTGCCCACCTCCCCTCTCCTTTATTAATCTTCCCTATCCCTCCCTTAACCGTTTTATGTTCCCTAATGTACCTATCAAAGGTTTTATCCCCCTTCTTAACTGAGTTGGCTATCCTTTCCTCGGTTTGGGCCTTTGCTTTTCTGACTGCCTTCCCCACTTCTTTCTGCTTTAATTGATATAGTTCCCTGTCATGTTCCGTCTGTGATTCCTTATACTTTTTGAATGCAGCCTTTTTCTCCTTAACCTTCCCTGACGCTTCTTTTGAGAGCCATAGTGGTTTTTTATTCCGCTTCATTTTCTTTATTTGTTTCACACAAAGGCTTGTTGCCTCCATGATGGCAGTTTTGATTTTTCTCCATTGTTCTTCCACCCCTCCTTTCTGGCCATTTGCTAATGCATTCCTCAGGTATTCACCCATTATGCCAAAGTCAGCCCTTCTAAAGTCCAGTATCCTTGTATTTGTATAGCTTGTCTCCATGGTTGTGTTTATTGTGAAGCACACTGCACAGTGGTCGCTTGTTCTCAGGTGTCTACTGACTTTTAAGTTTGTGATCCTCTCTCCTCTTATTATTTGGCAAAGCAATTTAGTTAAGTTCGGAGTCTTCCCCCATCTACTTATTATATCCTCTAAATAGAGAACATTGTGTGGGCCAGGGGTGCTGCCACAAGCTATTATGTACTATGCTTCTGTGGGGATGGGAGAAAGATATGTTGTTGCTCTGCAGCTTTGCCCTCTTCCCGATGTGGGCCTGGGGTGCTGCCACAAGCTATTACGTACTATGGTTCTGTGAGAATGGGAGAAAGATCTGTTGTTGCTCTGCAGCTATGCCCACTTCCCGGTGTGGGCCTGGGGTGCTGCCACAAGCTATTATGTACTACGCTTCTGTGGGGATGAGAGAAATATATGTTGTTGCTCTGCAGCTACGCCCTCTTCCTGGTGTGGGCCTGAGTGGTTAGTATGTTTTATGCTATGGGGGGGCGGATGACTTGGGGTGGTGTAGCAGTACTACCATCATTGTCATCTGTCATCATGCATGTGGTGTTAAATGCACATTGAACTTGTTTTTAAACTGTGCTAGCTGTGATTTTGAGCTAGTAGTAGTGGAGGGAGGTTAGTGTAAACCAAAAAGTGGGATCTGTAGATGGCTCAGCAGAATAAGGTTTGGTGGCACCTGCATTTCTTGGTTGTGTTATTAACCCCTTACTGAGGTCACCAAATGTGTTTTTTTTGAGGATTGTGAAGCACTAAAATAAAAGTAGTGACACTGTATATTGAAAGATTTGTACTAATATCGTTAGCCAAAAAGTATCTGATAATGTACAAAGCCACTTCAAAACTTTCTGACTCCAAGATGTTGTAGTCTGGCCCCCAACATTTGAAGTACAGAGTCTAACTGACCACCACTTCAATAGTGCTGGTGCAAGCCCTATGGTAAAGGCAGATTTGATGGATCATCAATTTCTTTTCTACCAAGAGGTTCTGTTCATATTTCATTTTTTTGGGGGGGAGGGGTATGTTCATTGCTGCTGTATTGATAGTCTATTTATTTACTTTGAAAAGTTTGTTCTGCAACTTCAGCTGTCAATGTTCCATCTAGTTGTGGTAAGACTAGATGGATTATAAGGTTACCTTCTGCGGCGCTGCTGCTGCTGGCAAATTCGTATGTTCTTATGTTAAGTGTGATTTCTTTCTGGCTCTTCAGTGAGAGGATTAGTAGTGGTCGGCACTGCAGTGGTCAGAGACTAATGGGATTGCACTAGTGCTGCTGGACAGCTCTGACAGTTTTCCTCTTTTTTTGCTGACAGTCGCTTGCACAATGGGACTGAGCTATGACTGACTGATTTCAGGACACTGCTGTGAGTCCACTCTTGCAGGCTGTATCCTGATTTCCATTTGGCCTGCTGCTACATCACCTTCATCTGAGGGAAGTCCCCAGACAGACCACCAAGATCATTTCTTTACCATCTCAACTTTCTTCCTGCTCAGAAGTAACCATGGTCACATCATTCTACAAGAGAAAACCCACAAAGCAGCCAAGCTCATCTGGGCTAGATAAATAGGTCAAGCCCTTCATTTGTAATTGTACTGGGGTCACGGTGGGTAAGGGCCAGGGTTATGTGGCTGAGGCTATAGTTGTTCCCAGAGCGATGATGGCAGTTGGTCACTTGCATGGCACCAACCCAATCCCAGGCTTAGAGGATGAGGGTTGCTACTGGACCATGTCTTTCCTTGTCTATGGGACGTGGAGAGAGGGTAGTACTGGAAGAAGTGTCTGGCTAGACCTATCCAGGCATGGGGAGGTACAGGTGGTGGACTCTGGTTGTTTTGATAAGTGGAAGTTAGCAGAATGAACGCAGTCTGGCAGGCCAGTGGATTAGGTTTCTGCATTTCCTCCTACCGAGCAGATGGCAGGTCAATTTTGGTGCCTGGCTTGTTATAATTATGTGATACTGAGGGTTAGTTGCAATATTTATAATTCTTGGTTGATGGTTCTTGTTTAATGGTTTGGCTTCACAAATAACAGTTTGAAGTTGAAAATGATTTCTGTCTGCCTGAAGGAATTAAAAATCTCAGAGTTACTGTTGAGGTGCCCTACTGTTCAGATTGTTAATGTTTTGTATTTGCATACATTGTGGCAATGCGGGGGTGGGGATTCAGAACTGGATAATTCTGTGCACAGTCCTGAGAAGAAGAGAAGATGGTACATGACATTCCAGGCCACGTGGAAGTCCTCATTTGATTGGGTCACCGACAGCAAGGAAGGAAATACATATGCATTCTGCAAGATATGCTGCTGTGACTTCACTACAAGCCATGGAGGATGGCATGATCTACAGCGCCATGCATCTTCAGAGAAGCACTGCCAGAATGCCACATTGGGACAGAAGCTGTCACATGTTTTTGCAGCACAAGCCAGCTCAAAGGTTACAGAGGCTGAAGTTGCTTTTGTTGCTATGCTTGCAGAGCATAACTTGTCTTTTTCATGTGGGGACCACGTTATTAAATATATATGAAGAAGTACTGCTCTGATCATGCAGTGCTTAAGAAAATGACCTGTGGTGCCACAAAAGCAATCTGCATAGTAAGGGATGTCATGGGGCCTATGTACCAGGAAAACGTTGCAGCAAAGTGCTGAAAAATGCCATACTGTGTCTACATGGATCAGAGCCCAGACATGGGAGATGAAAAACTGTTAGTTGTTCTTGTGGGTTATTTTGATGAAGAGCAAGAGAAGCATTCCATAAAGTTCTTGGATATGCCTGAGCGTGTTTCAGGGACTGGACAAGGTATGTCTGACTGTCTGAAGGAAAACCTGAACAAATTTCAGATCCCAACAGACAATCTATTTGCACTGTCAACAGACAATGCTGCTTTCATGATTGGCAAAAGGAACACTGTGTTATCCAGACTGCAAACACTAAATCCGCATATTGTGAATATGGGGTGTCTGTGCCACCTGGCAGATATCTGCAGTAAAGCAGGAATAAAGACTCTGACAAAAATTGAAGAACTTGTGTCTGATGTGTACTGCCATTTTGCTTCAAATGCACAACAACAACAAAAATTAAAAGAATTTGCCCTGTTTGTGGATGTGGAACCACTCAAGGTAATAAAACATGCACCAACACAGTGGCTCAGCTTGAATAAAGTTGTTAAGAGGATGCTGGATCTGTGGCCTGCACTCCTGTCATATTTCTGTTCAACAGATCAAAGATCGGCAAAAGTGGAGAGCATCACCAACAGCCTGGAGTGCCATGAAATCAGAATGCAGTTTATGTTTCTAAAATATGCACTTGAACCACTTATCCAGTTCAAACTACAGATGCAAAAAGGTGACAGCCAATTGATGACTTTGCATTCAGACACTTCCCAACTCATCCACAGATATGCTGGCAGAGTACTGCAGCCTGAGGTGGCAGGGAAATTGCTAAAGGACAATGATGTTGTTATTCTGGACAATTCTGACAGTTTTCTGTGCCACATTGACCTTTGTCTGGGGACAGAAATATGTCAGTACATGAAGGACAATGAAGACAGCATTGCTGGAACAGTCATCGAAAACATTTACCAGAAAGCAGCTTTGTTTTATTCTACTGTCTTATCCAAAATATTTAAAACATTTCCTGTGAACAACAAGTTTCTGCAAAATGCTGGACTTGTTCTCGATATATCATCCAAGCTCAAAGTAACACCCTGTATAATATCAGAGTTAGTAGATCATCTGGGAATCTACACGATCACAGAAGAAAAAGACACATTAATGGATTAATTTTCTGTGTACCAGTTTACAGAAGCAGGCCCCTTAACTGGACCAATAAATGGACCCCATTCAGCCCTCCCAAAACACTGGGCCACTGTCCTCAAAACTGTTGGTGGAGTTAGTTCACTGCAATGCTTCAAAAGAATGGTGACGGTACTGCTTTGATTGCCACTTTCAAATGTAGAAGTGGAGTGAGCTTTTAGCATAGTGCGTAAAGTGAAAACAGAACTATGACAGTACCTGCATCTCAAAACACTGAATCTTTGCTGGCCATCAAGATGAACAAGGAGCGAGATTGTTATGACATTCAGTATCATACCTCTCAACCTCCTTCCTCATAAATCAGGGACAAGGCTTAAAATAACTAGGGACAAAGGACCAAAATCAGGGACACATGTTCAAAATTGGAGATATCAACTCAGGAAGCTGGCAGAATAAGGGGCTTAGTGTAAAATGCATTTTCTAAGTAAGAACAAGTCTGTAACTTTAATGTTTAACATTATTTTGTGCTTACAACCCCCACTGTTTGGTCACGGAAACACAATTTTTAGGAGGGACTGAGTAAAATTTTGAGGCAAAATCAGGGACATCCCTGAAAATCAGGGACAGTTGAGAGGTATGTTCAGTATTCAAAGAAAAGTCTTGCTGCTTCCAGAAAAGCAACAGCCTCCTATAACAAAGAACACCAGACCACAACATAGAGAATGTGGCCCACAGTGTTTTGCAGGAAGAAACTGGACATTTTGGGATCCTACTGATGTGGCTTTTGCAGTTGCATATACTGTCATTTTTTAAATATATTGGATCCAGCTAAAATCAGGTGTTTGCGGTTATGTGTGACTAAGGGTTTTTATTCATCATTGCTTACTTGGGTTATAGGGTCTCTCTCTTTCAAGCACTTCGTAATTGTTTCATTCACTGGTGCATTTATTTACAGTAGTATGATTAGTAATCAGTTTAGTATAGTATACTATTAGTAATATTCTAAAACACACATTTTGCAAATCAGGTGCATGCGTTTATGGGAATAATGCTTATTTTAAAAAATTCATCATTGCTTACTAGGGTTATGGGTTCTCTCACTTTCAAGCACTTTGTAATTGTTTCATTTACTGGTGTGGTGGTGGTACGTTTATTTAGTATGGTTAATAGATACTGTGTAGTATAATATTAGTATAGTTCGTTTTCTCAAACACATTTTGTATTGTTACTTTTATTTTACTTTTATAGGTACTTCAATCACTTTTTTAATGATGGTTTTCATTCAATAGTGGTACATTACTACAGTGTTTTCTATAAAATATTAACAGACATTTTGAATTACTCTCTTTATTTCAATGGAGGATACACAACTCATTTTCCTTGTCTCTTTAATTAGTAACACAAACCATGTGCCAAGCATACAAATATTACTTTTATTGTGGTAAATACAGTGTTTTATTCAGTTTACATAAAATCTCCCAGTGTGCCACTCCGCACACTGTGAAAAATCAGGTGTACCACATTTTTGTCTTTTGTCACACATTTTGTGGCCCTTTGTCACACACTGGCAAATTGGGAGGTTAAGAGGTATGAGGGGGCAGTCACCTCCAGTGCTATACAGCTACTTGGTGATTACAGATGGGCCATGTATCTGGAGTGGCTTACTGTGTGGAGGGATGCCAGTGGTGATGTGCTCTGCATGCTTGTGTGTGTATGAGAGTGCACATGCTAGAACTCCAGAATCCCAGCGGGACTGGTAAAAAGCACAGCAAATCTGCAGCCATCTCACAGGCCCAGCACTAACATGCCCCTCCTCCAGATTTGGATCCTGATCTACAGTGAGGAGGAGGAGAGTGACCACTGCCTCTGCGCCTTGTGGGGGAGGAGGGGGGGCATGCAGAAGTTGGAGTGATTTTTTTATTTATATTTTTATTATTGTAGAAATTACAGAGGAATAAATTTCAAGAGCTATGATAGCATAAATAAATAAAATCAAACATATCAATAAAGTATACAATAAGTCTTTCAGCTAACTGCTGTGCCTGGGCTTCGAAATCTAGGGAAGACTCTTAGTGTTTTAATAATACTGATTAAGCAAGTAATGTCTTTTCCACTTTGAATATACTTAGAGTTCTAATGTCCTGTTTAAGCTTCATCAATAAGAGTCTTCATCCCTACTTCCAAGGGATTAAAATCCTATAAAAGTTTTGTGGAAGGCCCAGAGAACAAAACCCAGCCTCCCTGGTTAAGCCCAGTGCATCATTAATATACCAATACTTAAGTATGTTTTATACAAAAAATGTAAAATTAGTTAACTGAATGTCAAGTTAGAGAAACTACAGAGATCAGCACAAGAAATAATAATGTAAGAGAGGAGTCACTGTTTCCTATTGCTTCATTTTCAACAAATATGGGAGAATAGGGAACAGGAGGGCTTTCCTAACGTAAGAAAGGACTCTCACCTCCGGCCCTGCCATAGAGCCCCTAACCATTGGCATCTAATTCAGCTTGAAACCCTTCATTCACCCTTAGTTACCTAAGGCAAAAAGTCCATGGAATGTTCCAATTGATAAAGCACCCACATTAGCCATCTAAGGTCAAAGGTCTCCACTTGGTATATCAGCCTGGCAGAAAGCCTCTCTAAAGCATAGATTTCCCTAGCCAAGGCATGCCAGGCTTCCCGAGTTGGGATGGTTCTTGAATGCCATAGCCGAGTGATAGCTTTCTGGGCTGCAAGAATGAGCAAGGAGACCTGCTTATAAGTTACCGGTCAACTCTGATCCCCTCTGGCGATGTAAATGTCAGGATATAGGTAGGGGTAAGTAACTCAGCACAGTCATAAATGGCTATTAACTCCGGAAGCACTTCTTGCCAGTAGGAGACCAGAGTTCCACAAGCCCTCAAAATATGTTCCTGGTCTGCTTGCTGACACCCACAGTCCCGCCGACACCTCCCAAGGTCATCATTCAAATAATTTGCCACTGTAGCTGGGGTACAAAAAAAACAAGTCCTGAGCTTCCATGAGTACTCTTTCCAGTATGTGGAGCTAGATACTCTATATGCTGGAAGAGCTGATTGGAGCCATTGGTGGACTGGGATGTCGCTCTGTAATTAGAAGTTGGAGTGTTGTTAAGTCTGTGTGAAGTCGGGTAGTGGGGTCGGAGTAGAGGGCATCAGGGCTGGTGCTTAGGAGCATAAGACTGCAAATCTGGAGACCTATGTTTCAATCTCACAGCTACCACTTCCACAGTGCCTGACCTGATCAAGTCACTTCAATTCCCTGTGCTCCTGCATACATCTGGAAATAAGTTTTAGCTCAGTGTGACTGTCCTGACCAGAAATAGTACAATAAAACTGTAAGTGATCAGATTGTTGCATATTTCTTGCACACTTGGAAAAATATGGTGCTCAGTGTGCTAAGCAGCCTGGTTTTAGAAAACCACATAGTACCGTGACTGCATTGGTTGAGCTCACTGAGCTCATATATAAAGCCTTGGACAACGAGGACATGGCTGGAGTAATCTTTATAGCTTTAACGTAGGTCTTGGACCTCGTAAATCATGGTAATCTGTTGGGGAAGCTACGTGAAATGGGTTTGTTGCAGGATACAGTACCCTGGTTTAAAGACTACCTAACAGATTGGCAACAAAAGGTGAAAATCGATGGTTCCATTCTGAACATAACACTGTCTCTGCTGAAGTGCCTCAAGGTTCACTTTTGGGCCCTCTGTTATTTAGCTTAATCACCAATAGTGTACCAAATGTGAGTCATCATGTGAGAGTACACCTCTACGCAGATGATGCAATCATTTTTACCAGTCACTTCAAAGAAGTCTTACCACCCCACTGCAACATGACTTTAGGAGTTTGAAGGGATGTGCTTGTCCAAAATAATTTGATACTCAATTGTGAAACAAACAAACAAACAAAAAACCTAACATGCTTCCCCAATTGATAACGATCTTTTCAACTCTAGATGCAACCTGCTTGAACGGGTACTCCATTTCAGGTACTTAGGTGTGTGACCGGATCAGTTTTTTCACCCATATTGATGCCATGCACAAAAAACCTTCATCCTAAGCTTGGTGTGCTGTAATGAACAAATCATGCCTTCCTTTCCCAATCTACTGAGAGATCACCCTTCAGATAATCTTTCCTGTGTTCGACTACACAGATCCTGACAGCCTGCTAGAGATTTCTGAGATGTACATCACATCACAAAACATCTCAGTGGATGAGTCCCTTCTGCTGTTCTAAGGGAAATTTAGTTGAACAGTACCTTCCACTGACATGTGCCAACTATGATATTAAATTGTACAAAATTTGAAACCTAAAATGAAAAGGAATAAGACTGTAGCCAGACTGACTTGAAGGCATTTCTGCAGAACGATCCCATGTACTGAAAGGAAGGCTAGCTAGACCTAGAACAAAAAGGCATCAGGTGAGACTCAATATGTTACTGTCTACAACGTACCATGGAGCGAGACCCGTGCCTGGAAGACTGTTTTAAGAAATGCCAAAACAAGCTCATTTACTGGAATGTCTAATGGCTGGTATAAAGGCTCATTCTGTATGGGAGGAGAAGGCCAAGGCAGTCACTTGCTAGGTGTAAAACATTTTGGGACATGTTGTTATTTTACCCATCTCAGCATCCACAAAACTTTGTTCAGGTGACCTCTGGCTATGGTTTATAATTGACAGAGTGAGGTATGCTCAATCATCCTGTATGGGAAGCCTGTGCCAATGCCGTCACATGACATTTAAAATCCTTTTTGGGGGCAGGTTATTATTTTACCCATCACAGAAAAGACAGTGGGAGTCATATAAAATTGTTATATAAGTTTAAAGGTGCTAAATGGGTCTAGAATGTTAAGTACTCAGTATTACTTCTCAGGACTGCAGAAAAAAAGGTTAATATGTAATTATAGGAAACATGTTTATCTTCTGACACTACAGACATGGGTAATACCCCATCCAGTGGTTTGCTACCCATCAACGTCCAGTGAATTATGCACCATGATGAATATGACAGAAAAAGTGCAATTTTCACTTTTATTTTAACAAACATGTCTGGTTATTTTATACTGCAAGGGCAAAATCATGTTATTTCTGATTTTTGAAGGGTATTTTGATAGCACAGGTGCCACATACAGAACATGTAACCTTACCATCAAATTCTGTTTACACCTTCCTATTACTATATGACTTTGTAGTAAACTTTGCCATGTGGTGCTTCACTGCCTGCATTTCCCATCCCCAGAAACCCTCATAGCATTATGTAACAAAGGGGTAGATACAGTTTTGTTTCTTTTTTTTTTAACCAGGAGGTGAACTGTGCACAGCCCTTTTTCACTCACACCTGACACGTAACAGTACAAGGCAGACCTTATAAATACATAGTCAGTTGTAAACAATGTGAACTAAAGAATGTTGCAAATAGTCTATGGAACACCATAACACAAACATTTGCAATGATTAGAATTTACTGTCCTCATGAGATTTCTAAAATGGCATGCATTATGAGCAGACTGGACCATAGCTGTCAGACCATTCAGAATGGAAAAGGCATACCAGGTAAATGAGGGATTTGTGCAGAAAACAGAGATGAAGTAGTTTTATGTGTTGAGCAGGCTATTGAAATATATAACATTTAGAAAAAAGGATAATGGGAATGGAAGTACTATATATGTTGTTTTAAATGTTGTAAAAAGCGGACTTCAGGGCTGCAAAAGAATGTCATCTCACTTAAGGTTTTCAATTGATAATTGTCAATTGAATTAGCCTCTACAGCTGAAAATACAGGAAACAATGCAATACTTTGGCAGTGGTTTAAGGCTCTGAGCTGCAAACCTGGAGACCTGGGTTTGAACCCCACAGCCCCCACTTACATTCTATGTGACCCTGAGCAAGTCACTTAACTTCCTTGTATTACCAGGTTGCACCTGGAAACAAGCTTCAACTCAGTGTGTCTCTCCTAGTTAAACAATTTCCCCATTCCTTTCCTTTCTATTTTCACCTTAATTATCTGGTTGTTTCATTTAACAAGTACAACACTATTTAATGCTGATTCTTTTTATATTTGCTTGCATACATGCGCAAGAAACATGTTGTGGCAACTTGCTGGAGAAGCAGGTTATGGAGGTGCGGCAGTGTTGTGGCCAATGCCACCACTGTTTTTTGGAGCTCATCTGTGTGTCACCAATGAAGGAGCATGCTGGCTATGACAGTAGTCTGCAAGTGTGCCACCAACTTGAAACAGTTTCCCCACTGCAATGAAGAAGCACCCTTTCATTGCAGGGCATGCCTTGCCTGGTGTTACATTTCAATAAACATGGTGGCGGCTGTTGCCGTCTGCCTCGCACAGTCCCCAGCAAGCCAGCTTCAGGGGTGCCCAATCCCCCTGTCTGCATGCCCCCTCCCCAGTTCATTTGCTGATTGGGGAGCCCAATCTCCATCGGCATATGTGCCTCTTTGCTGTGCTTTGTCTGCCTTGGGGGGTGCCCAATCCCCCTCGGCATCAACCCCCCATGAATTCAGACATGCTTGCTGACAGGGGGCCCAATCCCCATTGGCTTCAGTGCCCTGTCCCCAATCTGCCAAGGGAGTGCCCAATTCCCCTTGGCATCATCCCCCCCAAACACAGACATGCTTGCCAACAGGGGGCCCAATTCCTGTTGGCTTCAGTGCCCTGTCCCAACTGCTGAGGGGTAACCAATTCCTTGGCATCAACCCCAAAACACAGAATACATTTGCCGATGGTGCCCAGTCCCCTGTCATCATGTTTAACCCCATTGCATGTTCATGCCCCTGCCTCACCCCCATTGTGTGCCACACTGGGAGCCCACCCCAGTGTGGCTAACATGACCCCCAAACTCTTACACCTGTAAAAAAAGAAAACGGTCCACAGAGTTTTTTTATTTATTCTTTTTTTATAACCTGATACACAGAAAACAGTCCCTCATCATGGAGTCCCTCCCCCAACCTGCACCCACCCTCTGTGCACCCCTCTCACCCCATACTTACCACCGGAGTCCAGTGCGACGATCTTCAGTGGAGCGGGAACACGTCTGCACTTCTTCAAAGCCAACCGCAAACTGAAGAAATGCTGGTAAACTGTATAATAACATAAATGGGGGGGGGGGGTTCAACTTAGGTGGATATCTGAGCCATTTTTGTGACTTTTGGCTCCAAATTTTCAACATGGGATTCTTGGGACACCACCTCATGAACTCAGTCACTGTCATGTCATTATTCGATCCGAAAGGTGATTTCGCGGTCAGTGCACAGATCACCTTCTGGGACCGATTAACGAAACGACAGTGTCACTGTTCGTGAGGTGGGCTACCAAAAAGCCTATGTTGCAAACTTGTGAAAACATTCCAACAAATGACTGTGTTATGAGCGTGTGTTGTGCAGTTCCCATGCACGCTCATAACTTTGAGAATTTTTAATAGTTTCACTCCAGATTTTCAACATTGTCATTTTTGCACAGCACCTTATGAACAGTACAGCTGTCATTTTTCACATCCTGCCCGAAACCTGTTTTCACACCTGTGGCATACAATGGGAGCGGTTGCTGTGCGAAATCAGTGTTTGCGACAGATTAAGAATATCACAGTGCCACTGTTCCTGAGCAGAGGTCTCAAAATGCCTATGCTGAAAATGTGTTAAAAATCCCCAAAAATAATTGCAGGTGTGCGTTTCTACGTATGCTCATGACTTCATCAATTTTTTTATATTTTCACTTCGGAGTTTCAACATTACCATTTTTTTTTACACCTCCTCATGAGCAGTACAGCTGTCATTTTTCACATCCTGCCTGAAATGTGTTTTCACACCTGTGGCACCAAATGGCGCATTCGCTGTGCAAAATCACCTTCCGGCTAACTAACTGATAGTGTCACTGTTCATGCGGTGGGGTCACAAAAAGCCTATGTTGAAAACTTGGAGTGAAAATACTAAGAAATGCCCAGGGTGTTAGGGTTTCTGAACATAATGCCCTACCCTGTAGGGACTGACAGGCATCTGGGGTGTGACTTGGGATTGTTGACAGTAATGCTCATGCCATTCCACACCCACCCTGCAGCCAGTGACAGGCATCAAGGTGTGCCTTGGACTCTTTAGCTCCAAAGTTCACCCCATTCTCCTATACTGCACTCATTTCAGCGTATTTCCTTATGGAGTGGGGTGAGTGGAAAGCCTGAACACCCCAAGGCACACCTTGACACATGTCAATGTCTGCAGTGTGGGGTGAGGTGAAATGATGTGACGTTATGGGTGATGACCCAAAGACACACCCCAATGCTTGTCCATCTCTGCAGGGTGGGGGTGGGCCTGGCATCAGTTCAGTACTTCACTGCCATTCCTATTCAGCATCTGTCTAACTCCTACACTTCCAATGCTAATGCCAGCAAGCAAACATTCGGCATTGGCAAATGCTTGTTTATGATACTAACTGTGCAGGTACTAAAAATTTGCATGTCTACGAAAGGATCCTTAGCACAGCAGGCTCCAAACTCGCTATCACTGCATTTACTAGGAATTTGAAATACCAGGAGTTGAAACTAACTTTTCAAACAACATGAAGTCTTGCTATATTATGACATATGCAGTTTGTCCCAGCCTTAGAACTGCTATGGAGGTGAAAGAGTTAAAGTCCATGTCAGGCATGGAACTTAGAGCTCGAGCTCGGTTGAAAACTCTGTCTGTTGTTCTTCAAACTTAAACTGTCAGATTCTTTACTCCACCTCACTGAACAGTCGCTCCGGAGATTCCTCCTTCTGTTCGGTTCATTTTGTCGGTTAAAGTATAAAAGTTTTCGGTTTTAACCAAATTAAACCGAACGGTCGGTTCAAGCTCTATCTGTGGTATTGTAAGTACTAGATAGGTTTTACATTTAATTTCTGTGTGGAATTTGTAAACATTTTCATCGGTTCGGTTTGAACCGATCAATTTACTTCTATTACATTACAGTCTTTTAGAAGTGTGGTTCCCGGTTCTTATCGGTTCTAAAAAAAACGGATTTAATTACGTTTTTTTCCACGACCCGTGACATGGTTGGGAACCGATAAGGGAGCCTTGCTTGGCAGATTGCCGTAAACGGGCAAATTTTTGGTTAGGCTGGCACTATGTCTGAGAAACCCAAAAGAAAAACTGGGCCCACTGGGTTTCAGCACTGTGTTGTATGTGGGGAAGCCTTTGTCAAGGCTGACCTCACACCACATGTGTTTATTGTCTGGGGTTTGACCACCTCAATTCAGACTGCCAGATTTGCAAGGGTTTTCCTGCAGCTACCCTGGATAAGAGAGTTGGTAGACTCAGGGAACGGAGGCCAAAAAGTCCGCTGACCCGGATGGCCAGCCTGGTTCGGTTTCAACCGAACCGGAGGGAGTGCCCTCTGACCAGGGTGATACTTCCTCGGCCAAAAGGAGAGCCGACTCTGAGGCGTCGGTTCCAACAAAGAAATCTAGAAAATCAGCTGGTGTGGAGTCAAAACTTCCCTCTCCAACTACTGAAGAAATAGCTAAAGCAATAAAAATTGTTCAGTCACTCTCCCCGGTTCCGACCAAACCGGCAACATCAGGTAAGCGCTCGGTTCGGTCAGTTCCTCCGGTTCAAGAGTATTATTTAGAGGAATTTTATGAACCAGAGGAGAGGGAAGAGGAGTATGAGGAGAGTGAATGTGGTTTTGAAAATCTGGGTGTGCCCATTGAACCGGACATCTCTCCAGACAGACCTTCAGGAGTGTCTCCCCCTAGGCTTTCTGAGTCCCCTTCTCATTTCATGTTTTATAAAAAAGTGGCTGAAACCCTCCAGCTCCCTATGGAGTAAGCTGTGGATGATCAGGAGGAGCCTGATTTTGTAGAAATGATGGATATCCCAGCATTTAGGAGACTGTCTATTCCTCTGCATAAATCTTTTTGGAAACAGACAGTAAAGATTTTAAAAGCTCCTCACACCATACCTCCTGTTGATAAAAGAATGGACAAAAGGTATGCATTATCAGGCTCTGATATGGAGTTCCTTACACAACAATGCAGCCACGTGGGGGTGGTGCAGGCTGCAGCCTGTGACAAGGCAAATGTTCCCTTAGCCTCTCACCCCCCTGACAAGGACTCCAGAAAGATAGATGCCATGGCAAAGAAACAGTACATGGCAGCTTCCTTAGGACTCAGACAGGCTAATTATATGGCTTATGTTGCTAGATATCAAAAATCCAGATGGGATACTGTTTTAGCTCTAGCAAAGCAGGTTCCTGGCCAGCTGGCAAAAGAGCTGGAGCAGGTGGCCGCTGATGGTATTGAGGCATCCAAGGTGCAATTCCATGCTGCAGGACTCTAATGATGTATCATCCAGAGTCATGGCTACATCTGTGGCTCTCAGAATGGCTTGGCTCTGATGTACTAGCCTGTCACAGGATACCCAGACTAAGGCCATGGATTTCCTTGTTGGGCAACTCTCTGTTTGGGGCGCAAACAGAGAATTACATGAAGAAAATGGATGAATATAGGACCACCTATAGGAGTGCACAGGCCAAGGCAAGGCAAGTCACTCCCCAAAGGCAGCCTCCCAGGGGCAGGGGTAGGCCTTTTCATAGGCCTTTACCAAGCCCAGGCTTCCTCTTCAGCTTTTGCACAGAAGGGGTTCTTTAGAGGGAGAGGCAGACAGGGTGCAGGCAGGCCTGCTTCCACCCCTCAGCCTAAAGCCCCACAAACAGGCACCCTGATGGTGTGCCCAGGGCCGATTCTCCACTGCCTGTAGGGCAGGCTGGCTTACTTTGTCCAGGACTGGGAGTCTCTAACGCCAGACAAGTGGGTCCTGGAAGTAGTAAGCCAGGGACTGGTTCTCAGCTTCAAAAAATTTCCAAAGATGAGAATCAGATCCTTTCCACCTGCAAATCCTTCAGAGGCTCTTGCCCTGGAGGCAGAAGTCTCTACCCTCCTGGCTCTCAGAGCTGTGGAAAGGGTTCCACCCCCACACCAAGGCAAAGGGTTGTACTCCAGGTACTTCCTTACCCCAAAAAAGACAGGAGAATGGTGGCCCATCCTGGATCTCAGGTATCTAAACAAGCACCTTTTAAACCAAAATTCAAAATGGTGACTCTGGGAATTATTTTACCCTCTTTAAGGCCAGGGGACTGGCTAGTGTCCCTGGACCTCAAGGATGCCTATTTTCATGTTCTCATCAGAAGCTCCCATCGAAAGTACCTCAGATTCGAACTGCCCTCAGGTCATTACCAGTTCAGAGCAATGGCCTTCGACCTTACATCTGCCCCAAGGGTATTCACAAAATGCCTGGCAGTAGTAGTTGCCCACTTAAGAAGGCAAAAATTGCCATCTTTCCTTACTTGGACAACTGGCTCATAGTAGGCCAGTCCTCAGACCAAGTCAGGTTACACCTTCAAGTAACTCAGCAGCTGCTAACGCCTCTAGGTTTCCTCTCAATCTTCCAAAGTCAGTCCTAGAGCCTGTCCAGCTTCTCACCTTCATAGGTGCAGAACTGAACACAAAAGAAGCCAGAGCCTTCCTTCCTCTGGAAAGGCAGGGCACCCTGATTTCTCTGGCTTCCTCCTTCACCCTGCAGGTCTCTCGACCAGCAAGGCACTTTCTACAGCTCCTGAACACATGGCTGCTTCGACAGCAGTAGTGCAGGGAGCCAGATTTCAGATGAGGGACATCCAGTTCCATTTGAGAGCCTTTTGGTCCCAAAGAGAGGACCTCTAACCAAATTAATTCCAGTGACTCGAACCCTGATCCAGGCCCTTCAGTGGTGGCAGGACCAGGGCAATTTGAGACAGTGGGTCCCTTTACCCTCAGTCTCACTCCTTAATCCTTACTACTGATGCATTCTTATTGGGGTGGGAGCTACATGGGCGACCTCACCACCCAGGGATTGTGGTCCTCTCAGGAATCTCTGCTCCACATCAATCTGTTGGAACTCAGAGCATTTTTTCTAGCACTTTAAGTTTTTCCAAATCTGTTCAGAACAAGGTTATTCAAGTCAGAACAGACAATACCACCACAATGTGGTACATCAACAAGCAAGGGCACTCTGCTCCACGGCCTTGTGCACCGAAGCAATGAAGTTGTGGTCTCTGGCTTACTCCCTGAACACCTCCTTGTAGCAGTTCACCTTCCAGGCAAGGACAATGTCCTGGCAGATGCCTCAGCAGGATTTCCTAAGGCCATCACTTAATAGGCTCTGGATCCCTAGTTCTGGAGGTGGTATTTGCCAGATGGGGCACACCCCAGATAGATCTTTTGCAGCCCCAGACAATCACCAACTTCCTTTTTGTTGCAGGCCCCAGTGTTGGGCTCAGTCCCCTGGATGCCTTCCTTCTCAGCTGGGAGGAAGTTTCTATGCCTTTCCACCCTTCCCTCTCCTGTTCAAAGTGCTAGTCAAAATCAGGTCTCAATCCTGCAAGATGATTCTGATTGCTCCAGACTGGGTCAGACAGCCCTGGTACCCACTCCTTATGTCCTTAGCAGTCCACCTTCCCCTGTGTCTTCCCAGGAATCACAATCTGTTATCCTGTGCTCAGGGGAGGGTTTGGTACCCGAAATACCTCAAATCTCTCAATCTCAAGGCCTGGCTCTTGAAGAGTTAGTTTGTTGACCTACACCTTTACCAAGGTGTATTGGATATTCTGAAGGCTTCTAGGAAGCCTTCCACCAGGGCTACGTATAATTCCAAATGGAAGAGATTTTCCATATGGTGCTCTGGGAAGCATATTTCCCCAGAATCTGCTGACTTACCCACAGCCCTGGATTATATGGTTCATTTAAATACTTTAGGGCTGAGACCAGCTACCCTAAAAGTGCACTTGGCAGCCGTGTCTGCTTTCTTGTCAGCAGGTAAGCCCTCTTCTCTTTCAGCTCATCCTGTATTCTCCAGGTTTTTCAAAGGGTTGCTTCACACCAACCCCCCATTCAGGGATCCTTCCCCTGCCTGGGATCTTAATATTTGCATTGCCCAGCTTATGCAACCCCCTTTTGAGCCCTTGTCTTCAGCAGAGCTCAAGTACTTGACTTGGAAAACTGTGTTTTTGGTAGCCATCACTTCTGCCAGGTGCATAAGTGAGTTACAAGCATTGTCAGTGGAGCCTGATTTTATCTCCTTTCACAGAGATAAGGTAGTCCTCAGGACTAACCGAAAGTTCTTGCCTAAGGTGGTCTCAGATTTCCACCTTAATCAATCTATATCTCTCCTTGTGTACTTCACTGACCATTCCTCTTCTGGTGAGAGGAGGTTGCACAGTTTAGATGTCAAAAGATCCCTTAGCTACTACATAGATCGTACCAAAGGTCAGAGGTTTAACTTCCTCCAACTGTTCCTCACTTATGATGAGGTTAGCAAAGGGAAACCTGCCATTAAAAGATCCATCGCCAGGTGGGTCGTCTCTTGTATCCAATTCTGCTATGAAAAACTGGGTAAAGTTCCTCCCTCAGGCCTGAGGGCTCACTCCACCAGAGGTACAGCTGCGTCTCTGGCTGCTGCCAGGGACATCCCTATCCTAGAGATATGTCAAGGAGCTACCTGGAAAACGGTGCACACTTTTACTAAGCATTACTCCCTGGACATCCAGGCTAGGAATGATGCTCGTTTTGGCACAGCTGTGCTTCAGAGCCTATTTCCTAAGTAGGTTCTGTCCCTCCTCCATGGAGGTACTGCTGTGTAGTCTGCATATGTCATAATATAGCAAGACTTCATGTTGTTTGAAGAAAAAATTACTCACCTTAGTAATGTTGTTTCTTCTAATGGAGTCTTGCTATATTATGACCTCCCCCCCTGCCTGCCCCTCTCAGAACCTTACTCTTGGGGATGTGGGTGGGCAGGGCAGCGATGGCACTTTTAGATGCCCACCTTGTTTTTCATCCCTCTTTTTGGGGTGATCTTTGTTGTGTTTATCATTTTTTGGGTCTTCTGACTTGAGTTTCTTTGTGGCACCAAAAAATGTGTTTATTTAATTAAGTAGCCAGTTGGCTAGTGTAGGTTTACAGCTTCCACACAGAGTCTTAGTGAGTTTTTGCTCGTAAAGATCTGACAGTTTAAGTTTGAAGAACGACAGATAGAGTTTTCAACCGAGCTTGAGTTCTAAGTTCCATGCCTGGCATGGACTTTAACTCTTTCACCTCCGGAGCAGTTCTAAGGCTGGGACAAACTGCATATGTCATTATATAGCAAGACTCCATTAGAAGAAACAGCATTACTAAGGTGAGTAATTTTTCTTTAGTCACTTGCCAGCAGGGCTAATGACTGGAAAAATCCAGTGGCTTGATAGGCTTTTCACTTGTCTAGCACAAAAATGACCAAATGTTAAATAAAAGGCCTTATTATAAACTGTGCGCTGTGTTTTCTTTTTTACTCATTACGCTACCAGTATCCTCACAGTGTCACAGATATATACACACACACACATATAAAATGCCCAAGTAGGGAAAATACTGCGTCCTTATTGGCCAAGAGGTACACTGGCCTGTGTCCTTTTTAGCTATATTATACCAACTGGTAGATTCATGGCTGCTAGAAACTTTGGAAAAAAATCTTCTGCCAACCATTTTAGCAACATAAACAGCCTAAACATTCATTACTTGTCGAAAGCCATGACCTAATATTTGGAGACATTTTAATAAATACCTATCCCCACCCCCATACCTAATAAACCAACAACATATTAAAAAATTACTATAAATCATTAGCTAACCATTATTTGCAGGCCTGTAATCCTCAGTCATTGAGTTGCTGCCAACAAATATTGCTCATGCTCATCGACTTTTCCCATATTTATTTATTTGAATTTTGATGTTGGGGTAGGCCCACTAAGACATGACAGTCCCTTTTTCAGAGGCGACCCAGAATTTATTACATATATTAAGTGAGAAAGAAAATACACAGCATTTACAGAAAAGAAAAGAAATATAAGAGAAGTTAATTATACATACCAGGTACAACAGATTAGTTGCAATCAGGAGCATCGGGAAGTATACATTTAGAGGCAAGTATCAGGAATACAGATTACAGCAACACACTGCACATGAGTAGGAAAGTTGGAGAGTGTCCAGGGTCCATCAGGAGGATGGTAAACATTTATGCCGAGCTCAGAAAGATAAATCAGCGAAGGTTGCATCTGGTCATCAATTGCATTTGCAGTGGGTCATCTCACTGGAGAAGGCTTTGAGTCTCTTTTTACAATGTATAAGAGTGGGGCAGTTAAGAATCTCATGGGGTAGAGAGTTCCACAGAGAGGGAGCAATGAAGGAGAAATATCTCCTACTAGGTGCTGTGCTGATCGTACCCTGGGGATTTCTAGTAATGGGCTACCAGTGGATCTCAGGAGCCTCTCATGTTACCTAAGCTTGATTATTCTGGTAAGGCTAGGGGGTGCAGTAAGTGTCATTAGATTAAGGGTTAAGCAGTACGTAGGATATTTCAGTGTAGTTTCAAAAGAGGGCCAACCCAGTGTAGCAAGCCCTCCATAGTTGTAGTCTCTGGAGTGGGCACCAGCTGCAAATTATCGGATTCTGTTATAATGTGCCTTTAGCAGCTCAGTTTGGATTTGAGAGTGGACTGTAGTACTGGAAAACCATAGAAGAGGATAGGCATTAGAGTGCTGTTTGCAATGGCTAGATGAGCATTCCTAGAAAGGAAAGGGATAAGCCTATGAAGGAGGCAGAGCTTCTGATGTAGTGTTTTGACTACCACTTCCACATGAGGTGCAAAGGTCATGTTTTGGTGTAGCACTACCCCAAAGTATTTGAGTGACTCGACCACTTCGACATGAGTGTCACTACTGGTAGCCAACTTGAGAAGGTGCTGTCTCTCAGTACCTAGCCTCCTGTGACCCAAGAGCATGGCTTTGTGTTTTTCTTTTAACATTGAGGACAAGTTTGATTATCAGAAACCTGTTTCCAAGATGCTGGAAGTCACTCTCTAGGTTTTTGTTAATCCAGTTAATGTCTGCTGAAGATCTATATAAAATAACATTATCTGCATATAGGTGTACCATGGCACCTCCACAGGTGATGGGCATATCATTTATGAATAGGAATAAAGGATAGAGCCTTGTGGTACACCATCTGCTATCACCCTAAGATCTGAAGTGCTGCCCTACCACTTTACACTCTGTTTCTGGCCAGACAAATAGTTGTTGAACTAGTGGCAGGAGAAATAATCATGGCTGATAGCCTTCAGTTTATTTATTTATTTCAATTGGGATTAATACCTTTGAATCAAAGACTCATTTTTAAAGGTTCCAAGTCAGGGACAAAACAGAGCAATACAATACAATACAATAAGTACAAATTAAGATAAAGTGAAAAAAGAAAACACGGTAGGCATCATGAAAATCATTAAAATGGCACATGAGGTACAAGACTTGCTAGTTTCAGGTACATCTTAAAAACAGAATAAATTACATTACATCAAGTTGTTGCAGGGTAGGGATACACCAGGAATATTGAGACGGTCAGTAATAGGTCCGTGTTAAGCTTTGGGGATGATGGGGGAAAAAGGTAAGTAGCCAGGTTGACATTGTCAAAGTAGCTAGAGGTGGTGAGGGCAGGAGTAAAGGAAAAGGTGGTGTAGGAGGTTTGTAAGTCAAAGGGGGAGTGGAGGGAAGAGGTGAAAAGGCGGGGTATAAGGCAGAAAGAATATGTCGAATTATTTTCTTGCACAGTTACAGGTGGTTACATTCTTAAGGTGGGACTGTAGCCCCCTTTTGAATAGACTCAGCTTTGTGTTTCCTGTCAACGTGTCAGGCTGCTCATTAAACCATATGGGGCCCTTAAAAGTAATGGATTTTTGGACCAGTGATGTGCACTTGAAAGGGACTTGTAGTCCCCCTTTTGTCACATTTCTTGTTTGTTTAGTGTGCGCAGCCTTCTTGAATAGACTGCTTATGGATTCCGGCATGAGGCCTAGTTGCGCTTTCTTTAACGATCAGGCATGTTTGGTATTGGGCTCTTAGGTACAGTGGGAGCCAACCCGTCTCAGAGTAGAGAGCGCAGGTGTGAGTCCATCGATCTGCCTTATGCCAGACGACAAGCCCTATTCACGTTTTTGTATCCTGTTTAGGGCAGTGTCTGATCCTGTGATGTATATTGCATGCCATAATCAACAAATGATAATTCTGTGCTGTCTGTGTCTAATTTGAGGGCCGCATGTGTCATAGAATGCTTGTTTCTGTAGAGGATACCCAGTTTCATGTTGGTGGTTTTGACAACTTGATCAACGTGGTGGGAGAAATTGAGAGTGTCATCAAGGTAAACACCCAGATATTTAAACGAGGAGACTTGTTCAAGTGTGTCGCCCTTTTGGTTCAGAATTCGAAGGGGGCTGAAATTTCTTTTGTTCTGTGGGACCAAGAACAGCATGCTTTTTTTTTTTTTTATGGTTTAGTAATAGTTTATGTTGACAGAACCAGGTTTCAAGTTTGTGGAAACTATCGAGTAGGCTTTCCTCGATGGTCAAGTGGTCCCTACCTGGGACAAATATAACGGCATCATCTGCATATAAAATGATGCTAGCCGGGCAGGCTTCAGGCAGGCAGTTAATGAATAGGCTGAAAAGGAGCGGTCCAAGTAGAGATCTTTGTGGTACTCCAAGAGCCACTACCTTAGGGTCAGAGAGTGAGTCGCCAATTGTAACACGTTGAGTTCTTTGCATCAGATAGCTACAAAACCAGTTGACTGTATCAAGGGCCAGTCCCATGGATAGCAGTGTGTTTAGTAATAGCTGGTGATTAACTGAGTCAAACGCTTTTGTAAGGTCAATGAAGACTGACCCCACCGCCATCACTAGGTCAAAGGCATTGTAGAGCTGAGTGGTGTAGTCCACCAGTGCGGTGATGGTAGAGTGTTTTTTGTGAAAACCATGCTGATTGCTGCAGAGTAGTTGGTGACTGTTGAGGAAGTCAGTAAGTTGTTCAGAAACTATTCTCTCTAGAGCTTTGGAGAGGGGAGGGTGGATGGCTGTTGGCCTATAACTGGCAGTGAGTGTTTTATCCCCGGATTTGAAAACTGGTGTAACCAGGGTGGATTTCCAGGCATCTGGGAACACACCCGATTTTAGGGAGGCATTAAAAACCTTGGAGATTGGGTCTGCTAGTACATTAAGTGTTATGGCAACCAACTTCATATCTATCAGATCACTCCCCATTCTGGTCTTTCTGAGGACCCTCTTTACTTGCTTGATGGTTTCAGAGATTGAGACTTGCCTAAAATAGAAGGTTGGCAGCCTTTCCCTCTCCGAAGAGGGTATGGTGTTTCTGTGAGGTTGGTTATTCATTGGGTTTAGGAACTCACTGGGAAGCACCCCGATAGATCAGTGGAAGTGGTATTGAACTCATTGGCAATTAGTTTAGATAGCAACAGGCCATGATTGGACAGGTTATGATTGGACAGGCCATGATTAGACAGGCTATGATTGGCCAAGTCAAACGCCTTGGTCAGGTCGACAGAAATTGTACCCATAGTCATGCCATCATCCATGGCATTGAGAATGTCAGAAGTCACACGTACCAGTGCCATGATTCTTGTAGAAACCATGTTGGACACTGGTCAGAGAGTGATTATACTCAGGATAGGCTTGGAGCTTGTCATACAGTAGCCTGTCCTAGATTTTGGCAAGTGTGCAGAGAAGAGTAATTGGTTTATAGTTTTCATATCTCTTGACAGTTTAGCAAAGCCACAAATGGGAGCAGTTTACAGATATTGGTGTTGTCGACACCATTCATCCACCTCAACTTTAATTTTTATTTTTCAAAATTATTGCAGTTCCCAATATGAGTTAGTCCTGCCCCAGCTCATGCAACTGTACAAAGTCTGTGGCTGTAGTACTCTATGGGAAAAATATTTGCAAGTATGATCAGAATGTTGGGATGAGGATACTGTAATGAGTGCAACCAGAGTGGGGAAAAGGGGGTGAGGATTGGAGGTGAAGTCAAAACTGTGACTCTGAAGAGAAAAACAAAGTGACTCCACTTCAGAAGGTGGGTGGCAGTGGGAAGTCAAGCAAAACTCTGTGGGCTGAACACAAGGCATCCAGTGGGTGTCTCAAACCACAGATTGCACCCACCCAACAGCAAAGGCATCCGCATTTCCAGTTTCAAACCCTAAAGTACTCTTTGCAACCAACAGTATGTGGTTAGAGCTTACTACTTCCAGACTCTGTACCACTCTACTCTATTCCCCTCTCTTAGCACAACATGCTCCAAACTTGCAAGCACTGCATTTACCAGGGATTTAAAATTCACTTAACAGCCTATGTGGTTAGGTCTTTATCCTATGAGACTCTCTGGTAAAGGTACATAAATACAGCACCTTTGTAGCAAATTCTCTGTTTAGAATCCAAAAATGTGGTGTTCAGATACCGGCATCTTTTTTACATAGATATCTGCTTTGCTAAAGTGTGAATATTACTGTAGGCAAATTTCCATCATTTTCAGTTTTACCTAATTTAGAGGAGGATTACGGGTAGCAAATATTGGGTAGTGGGCAATGTTTAAAAACAGAAATTTTTCACGGTTTCAGAAAATGTATACTTTTCCTATGGTATCATAGTGTCCTAAATGTCTAGAGGCCAGATAATCACTACTGTGTATTTTCCGTTATGACTCCCTTTTGAAATACACTTAGAACCCTATGTGTTTAGGGCTAACTTCTATCAGAACTTTGTGGTACAGGTACATAGAAATGGCACTGGTGTAACTGGTACTCCTTGTAGAATCCACAAATGGGATGAACCTGCACAGGCAATTCATATTACATAGACATTTTATTTATTTAGTTAGTTTTGTTGACCGGGACAGAGGACTAGTCGATTCTTTGCCTATTTTCAGCCTCGTCCGGGAGGATACAAATGGATGGCAACTGAAATTGAACAGACTTTAAGCTGTTGGTGGTATTTTTAGTGAATTTATTTTGCTAAAGTGTGACAATTATGCAATTTTCCTATAGTTCTTCCAAATGTATAAGAAAATGTGGGGTAAAACATTTGAGTAATGCTCAATGTTACCCAACTTTAAATCCAATATTCTGTGTGGTTTCATAAAATATATACTTTTACTGTGGTACCATAGTGTCTTGAATTAATACAGGCCAGAGAATCAATGCTGTGCATTTTCCATTAAAAAAACAAATGTTTAAACTTAGCACCCTAGAAGTTTAGAGTTTGTTTCTACATGAGTTCTGTGGTAAAGGTGTTTTACCAATGTAACTGGTATGCTCTGTAGACTCTACAGATGTGGTGTTTGTGCAGCGATAGCCTATGTTACACAGATATTTGGTTTTCTAGTGTAAAAAATATGCACATTTCCATTATTTTTCATAGCGGTACCAAATGCAGAAAAGAATTATGGGTAGAAATTGTTTAGGTAGCAGACAATATTACCTACATCTAGAACTATTATTTTATGCAGTTTCAGAAAAATATATGCTTTCCTACGGTGCTACACTGCCTTCAAGGTCCACAGGCCAGAGACTCAATACTGTGCATTTTATTTATTTATTTGTTTGTTTTTGATTACCGAGTAAGTGCGTTAGACATAGAAAATGCCTATTTGCAGGCACGACCAGGAAGAATACAAGGCAAGTACAGTCATACATCTTGATTAAATCAAAGTACACTGTTTACAATAAAACATGATCAAGTGGCAGAGAAACACAAAACATTACAGTAACTTGCCTGTGCCTTATTACTGTACTGTATTTCTGATTGTCTCATGTATGTATGTTCTGTCTTCCTTATGATGAGGTACCTTTGTAAATGAGCCTCTGGCTCAAAGGTTTTTAAACTGATGTTAAAATAAATAAATAAATAAATAAACTCAAACAACAGGAATGTACAATAAGTCATAGAGATAGACCAGATACAGCAGCAATGTACAATGAGCACAAAATAGTAGATACATAGGGTCCAATTTTCAAAGAGCTTAGAGGGATGTAAGGGTATGCATCCAAAGAGTTTAGCACAAGAGTGACTCATGCCAAACCTGATTTCAACGCACCATGCAGCCACTCCAGATGCAGCTGCTAGACAGCTCCCTTGCACCAGGGTTGTGCCAAACAACTGGCGACACCAAGATGCAAGTTGCATTACATGATGGGGCTGCAACATCCCCTTTTTGGGATTTTCCAGCCCCACCATGAATGCAGAAAGGGTGACCACTTAGACCAGCCAGTAGCTGATCTAAGTGGCTTATGCCATAGGAATTGGGTCCTGCAGGGGTGCCAAGGTCATATAAGAGGCCAGAGAAGTGGCAATGTAGGCAGAGGGAGATGAGACAAATCCAATAGAGCACCCATTGGGGTGCCTGTGCCATATACTGTACTACAGTACAATGCACCGCACATACCCCCCCAGTCCCCGATGACACCCATAATGTTGTAAACCCACATCCCTGACCCCCTGGCCTACTGTTTCTCCCCCTCCCCATTAGCCCGGCCCCTCCAGTGTTGGATCGCACCGGGAAGGGGGGTGCTGGACACCTGCACCAAATATCATAGATGTGGCCAAGTCTTTGGCGCATCTTGCACTCTGCAGCAAACCTGGGTGTTTGGCTCAGGGACCCTGCAGATTCTAAAATCTGCTGCAAGGTCCCTGCTGCAACCAGGTTTTGCCGCAACCCTTAGAGTAACACAAGTTACTTCACTCTAAGGGGTCTCTGAAAATCAGGTCCATAGTCTCAGAGAACATTATTAGAACACTAAGGTAAATATTTCTTTGAAATCAAATACAGAAAAGTTGGCCATTGCCACAATGTGGGAAGAAATAGTTTAACAGCAATTGAAGGAGGGAAAGAAATAGGTTATAGGAGTGGAGTTTCGGGGGAATAGGCTTAATACAGTAAACAGTAAGTGGAAAAGGAATAAGGCCAATAGGACTAGTATGGAGCCAACATTGTGGGGAGAAGGGACAAGGAGAGATAAGGGAGGAAGGAAGGAGGGAAGCAAGTGCAAGGGTCAGTTGGTAGGAGGTGACTATGTAGCAGCTGCTTGAAGCAGGTGCGAGTAGGGGAGAGATGGATAGCAGTTCATAAAGAGTTCCAATACTGGGGCGCAAAGTGTTACTTCTAGGGACTTGAAGGAGGATTCCCCTGATTAGATGGTGTAGTGAGGGCTAGGTTGAATCAGCATTTTTGCTATTAAAGAGGGAACACCAGAGTGAGAGATGCTGTCAATCAGAGTGCCAAGTGAGTATAGATGGTTTGCAGCAGGGGAGAGTCAGTGAAGGCTACTGCACAGGTGGCAGTGATGGGTACAGCGATGTGAACAAAACAACATATACTGTTATAGGTGGTGTCTCATTTGTGTAGAGTAGCTTTAGAGGCACTAACATATGTGACAGAGCTGTATGTGAGAGAGTAGGAAGGAGTATGCCCTGGGTAATGATAACTCTGGCAGAGGGTGTGAGTGCATTGCTTGCTTTATAGGCTAGTCCAATTTTGGAGTTGATGGCCTTGCAGGTTATGGTAATGTGAGGTCAAAATCAAGAAAAGGGTCAAGGGTAATGCTCAGATATTTGAACAAGTTGACATTTTCAAGGTAGGAGCCATCAAAGCTAGAGACTGATAGCTGATCTGGACATTTCCTTAATTTAGGAGCAGACCGAAAGAGCATAGATTGAGGTTCACTAGAGTTAAGTACTAGTTTGTTGCTGGAAAGTCAGTCTTGGATACGGAGAAAATCAGAAGAAAGAGTAGCATAGATGTTAGTGATGTCCTTAGAGCTGTAGTAGAGAACAAGATCATCAGCATAGAGCAGAGATGAACATTTAGAGGCATGAGAGAGAGAGATGTCATTGAGAAAGATGGAAAGAGAAGGGGGTCAAGTATGGTGCCCTGGGGTGCCCCATTGTAATCATGGTGGTTCAGAGATAGCGAGCTATATTTGATGTATTGCTTCCTGTTCAGTAGGTAACGGTCATGCCAATCTACAACTTCAGGGGAGAAACCAACGGAGTGCATTTTGGCCTTGAGTAGAAGGTGAGCAACAAGAGCAAAGGCCATGGTTAGATCAATGAAGACTGCCCCAGTTAAAAGGCCATTATTCATCGTAACTTTCGTATTGTTGGTAAACTTGAGAAGTGCAATTGTACTACTATGACCTTTTCTAACGCCATGCTGAGTGGCCGAGAGAAGGTTCAGGTCATGAAGGAAAGCAACAGTTTGAAGGGAGATGAGCTTTTCTAATAGCTTGCTTAGGATGGATTGGATGGCAATAAGTCAATAATTTGCGATGGACTTGAGGATGCCTCTCTTAAAAACAGGGACAATCCTGACAGTCTTCCAGGAACTGGGGGCAATATTGGTGCAAAGTGACAGGTTGGAAAGTCTGGCTAATTGCGAGGCAAGGAGAGGAGTGTCCAGCTTGAGAAGTATGGGCTCAAGGCCATCAGCGCCAACACTGCAATTGTCAGAGATAGAATTGAGTAGCTTACGAACCTCCTGTTTAGTTACCACACAAAAATAGAAACAGGGAGATGAGTTTAGAAGGATGTTATGGGGATCAGGAATGGAAGCAGTATAGTTAGGCAGGATCTGTTATAATTTGATAAGTCATAGAAGTGTTGGTTGAAAGAGTTAATAATAGTGATAGGTTTGTTGCAGTGAAAGCCATCTAGCACCATGTCATTGGTAGCTTAGCCCCATAAAACTCTTTATGTGGGTCCAGAATATTTTGAATTACCAGCAGCACTGATAAGCAGGTTCTTACAGTAGGAGCACTTGGCAAGACATATAGCCATCTTATAGACGTTCCTCTTAGAGCGGTATTCCTGCAGGTCAGTCTGTAAGCCTGAGGTTTTGTACTTAGACCAGCAGCTATCTTGTGTTTTTAGTTGAGCAAGGAGATCCTTCCTGAGTCATCTCATAGGGATCCCACAGATCTTGCGAGACATAGTGGGGGCATACCGATTCTGAAGAGCACAGAATTGTGCTAGGAAGTAGTCAAGCACTTCGTTATCATTATCATTGGAAAAGAGGAAGGACCAGTCAATCATAGATAGATCATAGAGGAACATTGTGGGATTTAACTTGGAAAAGTCATGGAAAGATATGACTTAGGGAGGGGTAGTGGGAAGGACACAGACATGCCATACACAGTAGATGTGAGAATGGTCAGCAATGGCATCAGAGAGGATGCTGACTCTAACTATCTTGTCAGTCCTTATAGTTAGGATCCAGCCAGTTAGGGTGTTAGAACCTTTGTTTATAGAAATCCCAGTGGGATCAGCAATTAGTTGGTGGAGGCTGTGCTTTTGAGTGTGTTATAGGTTTTATTGAATTTACCTAACCAGTTAAGATTGATGTCACCCAGTAGGATAATTTAATTACGATTGGCAGCACAGCTAGCATAAGGGAGGGTTTTAGATAGAATGGCAGTGCCTCCTACTGGAGGTTATAGGCACAGATAATGTGCAGTTTCTTTGTGCCTCCAAGGAGGAAGAGTGCAGCACCTCAAAGTGATTGAGGGGGTAGGGAGGGTGAGAGGTTAAGGTGAGTTTTAAAATATACAGCTACACTCCCTTCCCTTTTAGAGGAGAGCGATTTTGGTGAATGAGATTGTAGTTAGGTAGGGAGCAGGCAGAGTCAGGAATGTAGGGTTTTAGCAAGGTTTCTGATCTACATAAGATATCAGGATTATATAAGGCTGTCCATGCCTCTAGGTCAGGTAGATTGCATAGAAGACTACGAATATTTATATGTGCAATACTCAGGACCTTTACCCCAGACCAGTGAGGATCCAAGTGGAATAGGGGGCCAGTTGGAATTGGGTTAGGTTCAATATCATCATCCAGTGAAAGGATAAGGGGGCTGAGGTACCAAAGAATACATGTGGTGGAAGAGAGGGGTCAGTTGCAGGGTGAGCAGAGACAACACTTCATTACAAACTTTGCAATCAGTAGAAACTGGCTGGGGCAGAGCAGTGGGGTGAAGTTAGTTGAGAGAGTCTGAGAGGCAAGAAGGTCAGAGTAGAAGAAGTCAGGGTTTGAGTAGAAGAGATCATAGTGATTTTGCTGTGGTAGATTTGAGGATGGATGGTAGGGGCCGGGTATTAGGGAAAAGATGAAATGCACTAACAGCAGAGAAGTGCAACAAAGAATAGCAAATATGGGGAGGGCATGACCATTAGGGAGGGGATTGCCTGCTCAAGAGAAATCAGACAATAACAGCATGATTAATTGCAGGGATTGCAGCAGGGATTAATTGAAGGCATAGCAGTGGCTTATAGGACTGCTCATAAAAGGAGAAGTCAGAATGATAAAACAGTAGCGTAGTTTGCCAGTTACAGGATTCAATTTGCTGAGAACAGTATGGGTTCAGGAGTACGAGTTTAACGGCTAATATAGCAGAACGTAATCTTGTTGCTAAGGAACAGGACAAACCACAGCAACCAAGCAAGTGAAGAAGAGGAGGAGAGTAGGGTAAACCAGTCAGAGGGACTGTTTTCCATTATGAGCCCACATTTTCCCTCTTTAAAATACACTTACCACCCTGTAGGTTTAGGGCTTACTTCCACCAGATCTCTGTGGTAAAGTTACATAAATGTGGTACCTGTGTAACCAGTACTCTTCCTGGAATCCAAAAATGTGGTGTTCACATACCTGCTACCTATGTAACAAACATCTGATTTCTACAAATGTGGACATAATGCAAATTTCCATTATTTTTCAGTCTAATTTAGAGAAGGATTATGTGTAGCAAACAATTGGGTGGTAGGCTGTGTTACACATGTTTAAAACTAATATTTTGTGCAGCTTCAGAAAATATATACTTTTCCTGTAGTAACATGATGTTGTGGGTTTCTAGAAGCCAGAGAAGCAATGCTGCGTATTTTTCTTTATGGACCTAAGTGCATTGCCTGCAGTCTTAACTTAGCACCTTATGTGTTTAGAGCGTAGGGCCAAGATATTTAAAGGAGTTGCAGCTGCATAAACCCAGAACTGTGCCCCAGGGCAATATTCAAAAGTGGGGATTGTGCAGCGCAATTCCGATGTGTTAAGGGTGCAAAGATAATGTATGCAAAGCATCTCCGGGTGTGCCCATGCATATCGCACATCCTGATATTCAGCCTGGATGTGCGGCACATCTGCTGGCACAATCCAGAGATGTGCCACATACCTGGGCTCACAGTTGAGGCCGTAAAATTGGCTCAAATGCTAGCCACCCACAGTGCAGTGCACAACACAGCAGCCACCGGTGGGTGGTGGCAACCCTCCCCAACACCATGCACTAGCACACACAAAGTCCCTGGTAGTCTAGTGGTACCCCCCATCCTGTAACCCTGATTACCCGTGAGGAACAATATTCACTATCCCTGATGGTCCAGTTGTTCCCCCTCCCCGCCTGTACCCTAATTGCCATGATATTATTTATTTGAAGTTCCCTGGTAGTCTAGTGGTACCCCTCTCCCCATCCTGACCCACCAATCACAGAAACATATTTATTTAATATCCCTGATAGTCTATATGAATGAAGTCATTCATTCATAAAGTTATGAATAACTATTACAGTATCACTGCAAGCCCATTGGTCCACAGTGTGGACCAATAAACTGCAGCACATACTGTAGCTATCATTAAATCAGGCAGCTGTGGAGGTATGCGGCTGGGTATGCTGCCCGCCGATGATGGAGGGCAGAGCTGGGTGGGCTGGGGGTCCTGTGTGGGTGGGGATGTGGGGGGTACCACTAGACTGCCAGGGAGTTGAAATGGCCAGTTTCACAGCGATCAGGGATTCGGGTGGGGAAGGGGGAACCACTGGACCACCAGGTTGGGTGGGGAAGGGGGAAACACTGGACCACCAGGGCTGTCAACTAGCCATTAATATGGCAATCGGAGATTCGGGCAGGGAGAGGGGTACCACTAGGCTACCAGGGATATTAAATAAATATATTTTGGTGATTGGGGTTACAGGATGGGGAGGGGCTACCACTAGACTACCAGGGAACTTCAAATAAATAATATCATGGCAATTGGGGGCACAGGTGGGTGGGGACCACTGGACCACCATGGATAGTGAATATTTGTTCTTACAGGTGATTGGGGTTATGGGATGTGGAGGGAGGGTACCACTAAACTACCAGAGATATTAAATAAATATATTTTGGCGCTCGGTGGGTCAGGATGAGGGGGGTTATCACTAGACCACCAGGGAAATTAAATATATTTTCATGTGGCGATCAGTGGCACAGGATGGGAAGGGGATACTACTGTGGTCCCTGGTACAGGGATTACATGCTGTGCAGTGTACCAGGCGCATTTCGCTGGCCAGTCCTGCACAACACATGCAAATGGGTGATGATAATGACATGCAAATGGCTCCATTTGTGCCTTGCATGCATTATGGCTCATTTGCATATTGATGTCTGAATAGCAGGAATTTGTGCATGGCGATCTCTGACGTGACTGACGCAGTTCCCATTCCTGGTATTCAGACCTGTCTGGGGGATGCGCTGCACTGTATTTGCACAGCGTATTATTTTATATATTCAGAAGAGATGCGCCATGGCACATCTCTTTTGAATATATCACTAGTTGCTCCAGCGCAACTCAGTTGCACTGCGCCACCACTTGAGCCATTGCCAGGTGCAATTATGAATATTGGGCCCTATTTCTCCTAGACCTCTGTGGAAAGGTACATATTTAGTATCTACTCACTTGTACATTTTATGTATATGTAATATAATGTCAAATACTAAATTGTAATGCAATGTGTAACTTAGGTAATCATGCAGAACCATTTTGTAAATGGAGCATTTAGCCCTAGTGGTGCAATTTCTGTTGAAAAATAAACATTTTACTACTGCTACATAAGTGTGGTACCTCTAGAACTATTATGCTGTGTAGAATTCTAAAATGGCTGGTTCTTTATTGGTTCTTCTGTACTTGATGCAATTATAGCCCCAAAGCTGCAGATTGTTAGTAACACCAATAAATGAAAGGGAATGTATACTAGTAGTATTTGTAGTTTCACTCTTTAGCACTATATTTATTTAGATTATCTTGCACCTTTGCACATATCTGTTTAGATTTAGTAGAGGCAAACTTAGAAATGGAACATTTTGTCTATTTTATGGAAAATATCTGTGCAACCCACTACAAGTAATGTGAGGTGGGTAACCAAAAATGCTGCAAATCAACCTTGGACACTGATCATTAATGCAATAATTATTTTAAACAAATGTACACATATATACACATTGCTGGTCTTAAGATATAGGTCTGGTGCTGTAGATTTAAATTTGGTATGTAAGCTTTTTTATGGTTATTTATAGTTAGAAACATAGAAACATAGATTTTTTTTGCAGAAAACAACCTTTAGACCCATCCAGTCTGCCCCTAGTCCCTGCCTATTCCATCACCACTGACCCTAGTTGGTCATAGGTGTCACTCCTTCCCTGTTCCTCTACCTAGTATGCTCCTGTGCCTATCCCACACATGCATAGTGACAGCTTTTAGCCTGTCCCAAAAGTCAACTGTTTGCATCCAAAATAAAATTGTATAATTAACACAAAAAATATACACCTTGCAAGATTTCATGGTAAAACAATGCATTTAAAACCTGGAAAAACAAAAGGTATTTACAGATGGTTGTATCTTATGGATGATAATAAATTGTTGAATTGGGAAGTTTGTGAGACAACGTTACAACCTTAATGTTACTGAATTTTACAGATATTTACAACTACAAAACATTTTTGTAAGGCTGGCAGGGTGGCACAGAGGGTTGAGACACTGGATGCCTTAACTCGTGCTACGCCGGCGACCTGGGTTCGGGAATGACCTCATGTCATCAGGGTGCTGGCAAGGGGGGGAGGGCGGAGCAGGACTGAGCATGCCGGTGGGCACTCTTCCCTCCCGAGGGTGGTGAGGGTGGGTTGACGCCCCCCGTAGTTCCGCTCCCACCAGATGAAGATTCAGTGGGTAGCATAGGTGGAGGGGGGGTGGCAAAGATATCAGGAGGTGGAAGGGGCTGAGCTGGCACCACAGGGTGTGAAGCGTTTCTCCACACACTTGCATGGCTGTGTGCTGGGGTCTTGGGGGGTTAGGGGAGAAAACCGTAAAATAGTGAATGTGTGTGTCTCCATCGCCAGTTGATGGGAGGAGGCGACGGGGACCAAAAAGCTTGATTAAAAAGAAAAAAAACATTTTTTTGAGAAACTATTCCTGGTGGGAAAGGGCTCCTAACATGAACACATTATAAATATTTAAATAAAAAAGTAAGTAAACTAACAGGCAAAAGGCCGAAAGATTTATTTGCCTGATTGCCATCTCTGCTGCAGGACACCTGATATTCAGAAATGAGCAGGAGTGGAGTGCAAATATTTGTACTGCTCCTTGCCCTTGCTCGGGTGCACTAGCACTATTCCGCTGAATATAGGGCCATTGAGGCTCAGGGCTAAGCCAAACACGGCTCCCGAAATAGGGCATCATAATGGCTTGCACCCATGCTAAATGTCCTATATTCAAAATGACCCATGCAAATGAGCCCACTGGGCATACACAAGCACTAAGGGGCATTGCATGCCAATATGGTTCATTTGCATGGGTAGCCTGGCAATTTAGTGTGGCAGTGTCCCCGACTTGCCCCATCCCAGAGAACTATCCCTGATGCTAGTGACCCCCTCCCCCCTCTGGTCGATCGCCGGCCCAATGTAAACTACAGATTCTCCTGGGTGTCTAGTGGTCCCACCCCCTCCCCCACCAGTCATTGGCCTGATGCATAATAAAGATTTTCCCTGGTGTCTAGTGGACCACCTCCCACCCCTCCTACCCAGCAGGTAGTGCCCATCACCCCAATCTCCCCCCATCCCATCCCCGAGCCAGTGATGGGTACAGCCCTCCGCTTGCCACCACGGCCGGCTGCTGACTGAGCTGTCAATGAGCACCTACTGCTACAGTACATGCTCATTGACTGACAGCAATCCATCGATCAATGAGTGTGTACTATATACAGTATCCCTCACTGACAGCTCAGTCGGTGGCCTACCATGGTGAAGAGCGAGGACTGTGCCAGTTGCCTGCTCAGGGATGGGATGGGAGGAGGGGGGTGGTGGAGCACTACATGCTGGGGTGGGACAGGGTCCTAGTGACACTACGGAAATATATTTCTCAAATCCTACAGGTAGGTTGGGGATAGGGAGGGGGGGATAGGGAGCTAGACCACCAGGGAATCATTCCAGTTTTTGCAGGGAGAGATCGGGGACAGGGAGGGAGGACTGCTAGACCACCAGGGAAAATCTATTGTTTCTTTAGGGCCAATGATCAGCGAGGGGAGCCACTAGACACCAGGGAGAAGCTGTATTTTACATTGGGCCAGCGACCAATGAGGGGAGGGGACCACTACACACCACAGAGGAGGGTGAGAAATTTGAAGGACATGATAGTAAGTTCATTACTGGAAGTAGAGACCCCAAGGAACTGGTTCCTCCCCCCCCCCCACCGAAAGGATGCAGGAAATGTGGCAATTATGTTTTTTGTAAAGATGCATATGAATGTAACATGGTTAGAAATCCCTGTGATGGGAGGATGCATGTAATAAATCATTTCATTATCTGCATCACCACCTATGTAGTATATATGTCATTTTGTACATGTGATGCATATTACACTGGAAAAACAAAACGAAGGTGGAAAGAAAGAATAGGGGAACATCTAAGGGCAATTAGAAATAAAAACCTAGAATATGCCTGGGCAGTACACATGAATAATGTAGAGAATGAATCAGAACATATTTTTAAAGTTTGTTGGACTGGAACATGTCAAATTGGGACCACACAGGGATAATACAGATGATCTGTTAAGTCAAAGAGAATTACTGGATATTTTTATAGAGACATACATGGGACATGGTTTGAATGACCATATAGAATTAAAGCCATTATTAAGAAGCAAATATTAATCCAAATATCTGAATTTTGTTTTCTCTCTACAAGATTCACGTCAAAGTGGCTCTGTCTTAGACTGTACATGAAGGGCATTTATTTTTCCCATTTTTATGTTTGCTTGCACGCATGTGCAAGAAACATAGTGCCATTATCTGAGTTTTTTATGTTTGCTTGCATGCTGTGCAAGAAACATAGTGTCATCATCTGAGTTTTCGGAGGTGTGGCAGCCCTCTTCCAATTCAGTCAGTGTGTTTGCAGGCGCGGCCGCAGTTCTCCAATGCCTGCTTTAGCTGTCTATGACAGCAGTCCAAAATGCAGTGGAGTACAGTTGAAAGGGGGAGCTACGCTTCAAGTGAGCAGCGATAAGATGTCACCTGCTCATGCGCTCCCCTACACACACACACACACACACACACCGCATACGCATGCTGCGCCCCCACGCACACACTATATAGCCGATGGGGGGTGCCCAGCTCCCATGGGCTGTGCTGCGCCCCCAAAACAGAGTTCCATATGCCACGCTGGGTGCACCCCAGTGTGGCACATGTTCTATAGTCGACGGGATGCCCAATCCTCCGGCCGGGCCCACGGGGTCTCCCCGAGAGTACACAGGTGCCACGCTGGGAGCCCACCCCAGCATGGCAACAGATGCTGTGGCCGATGGGGTGCCCAATCCCTGTCGGCTCCATGTCCCCCAACCAGCCGTCCTTGTGCCACGCTGGGAGCCCACCCCAGCGTGGCAAACGTCCTGCGTCGTCGTCATTAAAAAAACCAAAACTGAAATTTAAAAACGGTCCCTCGCTGTCTCTGCCCCCACCCGCGCCCATCCACTGCACACCCTGCCTCCCCACACACCCCCACCCCATACTTACCTCCGGACTCTGGCGCGATGATCTTCGGTGGACCGGGAACACGTCTGCAGTCTTCAAAGCCAACTGCGAACTGAGGAAATGCCGATAAGCTGTATAATGAGATAGATAGGCTTTTTTCAACTTTGCTGCATATCTCAGGCATTTTTTGGAATTTTTGCACCAAATTTTCAACATGGGGTTTTTGGGACCCCTTCTCATGAATGCTCTCACTGTCACGGCATTAATCGGGCGCGAAGGGTGATATTGCAGTCACTGCGCAAAATCACCTTTCAGGAAAGAGTAATAAAACGACACTGCCACTGTTCATAAGGTGGGCTCTCAAAAAGTCTATGTTGAAAATTTGGTGGAAAAATTCCTAAAAATGACTGTTTTACGAGCATGTGTTGCGCAGTTCCTACGTACACTCATAAGTTCATGAATTTTCAATATTTTCACTCCAGATTTTCAACATTGCCATTTTACCACACCTCCTTATGAGCAGTACAGCTGTGATTTTTCATATCTTGCCCAAAACATGTTTCCGCCCATGTAGCGCACAATGGCGCAGTCAGTGTGCAAAATCAATGTATGGGACACATTAAGAAAATCACAGTGACACTATTCATGAGCAGAGGTCTTAAAATGGCTATGTTGAAAATTTGGTGAAAAGTTCCTAAAAATGACTGTTTTACGAGTGTGCGTTGCACAGTTCCTTCGCACGCTTGTAAGTTTGCAAAATTTCTATATTTTCACTCTAGATTTTCCACATTGCCATTTTATTACACTTCCTTATGAACAGTACAGCTGCCATTTTTCACATGTCGCCCAAAATGTGTTTCCACATGTAGCGCACAATGGTGCGGTCGGTGTGTGAAAGCAATGTTTGGGACAGATTAAGAAAATCACAGTTACACTGTTCATGAGCAGAGGTCTTAAAATGGCTATGTTGAAAATTTGGTGACAAAAGTCCATAAAATGACTGTGTTACGAGTGAGCATTGCGCAGTTTCCACGCCCCTCGTAAGTTCATGACTTTGTAATATTTTCAGTCCAGATTTTCACCAGTGGCATTTTTCCACACTTCCTTATGAACAGTACAGCTGTCATTTTTCACAACATGGCCGAAATGTGTTTTCACACTTTCAATGCAGAGATGCGTGGTCGTTGTGGGAAATCATTGTTCGGTACAGATAAAGAAAATCACAGTGACACTGTTGATGATCGGAGGTTCCAAAATCCCTGTGTTGACAATCTGCTGTAAAAAATCCCCAAACTCATTACATTACGGGTGCGCGTTGCACAGTTTCTATGCACGCTCGTGATTTCACCAGTTTTTTTAATATTTTTACTGCAGATTTACAACATTGCCATTTTTTACCCCTCCCCACGAACAGTACAGCTGTCATTTTTCACATCCTGTTCGGAATGTGTTTTTTGCACCTGTGGTGCTAAATGCCATAGTTGCTGTGCATAAGCAGCTTTCAGCTAACAAACTGATATTGCCACTGTTCATGAGATGAGGGTCACAAAAAACACATGTTGAAAATTTGGAGTGAAAATACCAACGAATGCCTGAGGTGTTAGGGTTTCCAACCATAATGCCCCACCTTGTAGAGAATGACAGGCATCAGGAGTGTGACTTGGGATTCTTGCCTGTAATGCTCATACCATTCCACACCTGCAGCCAGTGAGAGGCATCGAGGTATGCCTTGGACTCTTCAGGTCCCAAAGTTCACCTCATTCTCCTATATCGCACCATCTCACCGTATTTCCTGATGGAATGGGGTGCGCATAAGGCCAAAGACTCAAGGCACACCATGACACTTGTCACTGTCTTCAGGGTAGGGTGTGGTGAAATGGCATGGCCGTTATGCCTGACGACCCAAAGGCACACCCCAATGCCTGTCACTCTCTGCAGGGTGGTGGTAGGGTTGGCTTCAGTTCAGTACTTCACTACCATTCCTATTATGCAGCTCTGTAACTTCTACACTACCAATGCCAATGCCAGCAAGCAAACATTCAGCATTGACAAATGCTTGTTTTCCTTGTTGCTCTACTAAGATGCTTCTGTGATTTCTGCTCTATTCGTTCAACCTTCTAAGGGACCACTATGTGACTGTATTAAGTAAAAATGGGTTTATACTCTTTATATCAATACCTGTATATCTTTTACATGTATGAAATTCTTTATGAAAATAAGTACTGCTCTACCATGTTGTTAAGGTCAGCAACACCAGAATCGCCTGTTCTATAGACACCGTCATAGTACACCACTGATGCACTGTCACCACTGTAAAAAGCTCAATCCTTTCTATTACTGATTATGGGCTTGTGGTGCATGGAGCAGCCACAGACACAACCCTTAAAAGAGTCAGGATGGCATTAGATAAATCCTGTAGGCTAGTCTTAGGTGCACACAGACTAACTCACACATGCGACCTATATGCCCAGACCAAGTGACTAAACCTACAAGGCAGAGTGAAGTACCAGGTCTGCCTCTTAGGGCAAAAAAAAACACCTTGGTTTACCCACTACAGCCATCTAAAATCTACTGAATCCAGCAACCAACCCTCACAGGACAACAGGTATAGCTAGAAACTCTCCACAAGTCCCCTTCTGCCACACATCACAAGCACAATGATCCTTTGCCTACAGAGCACCTACAGAGCACAATGCTGGCTCAGTGACCTCCCTCCTGTTATAACCAGGACCCCGTGTTTTCTGTGATTCTGCGGTTGCAGCATTGGCCACAGAAATCAGGGCTGACAGCAGAAATCAATGCTTGCTGCAGAAATCAGGAAAACCAGCCACACATCCGCAGAAATGCTAGCTATGCTATGCAATCACACAAGGCAAGGGTATAGCTATTGATGTGTTAAATACATCATGGCACACATGCTCATTTGAAGGTGCAGCAAACTGATGCCATCCACTGCAAAGCCAAAAAGCTAGTGGCTGCATGGCATCTTGACTCCTTCCTGCCAGTACTGTGTGTCTGTGGGGGTCGACTGACGCAATAGTAGCAGAGCTTGATTAAGTCCACAGCAGTTATGATTTGCTGCTGTGTAGGTGTGGGTAGCTCAGCCATGTTAATGTTTCATTATGAAGCTGCTCATGGTGCATGCTGAATCTTTGGAAGATGAATTTGGAAGGAAGAACTGGAAGACAAGCCATAGTCAAGGAGTGAGAAGTTTCAGTGGTGCCCGTGGAGGTGGAACTGATCTCAGTGTGGTAACAGGTATCGGAGGAGGAGCTGATTGCAGAAACCTAGGGCTGGCAGCAGACTGAGCAGAAGACTCGGTCCCCACTGGTGGACATCTATCACAGTTTTGATTTTTGGGCTGCATTTCTGTACCTGCAAGTGTGAGAGTAATTTCTTGGCAAATCTGAACCTGCAGCCTAAGCGGTGATATCAAGCTCAATTCTTATGGAGGATCTAGCTGCCCAGCTGCAGCAGAGTCGGGGACCAGGGTATACTATAACTGGAGCAAGCAGGCATGGAAAACAAACAGAATGGAGAGTTTGATTGCTGCTCTACATAAGTGAAATGAAGGTCACTGACTGAAGAACATCACCATCCCCTGAGTTGCGAGAAGAGAACATGCTAACCGAGGTTACTCCAGCTTAATAAGAATGACTTGCTTGCATTTTTTAGTTTGTCCCCTGAAAGAAAACTCAGGAGTCAACAAATCCTACAGACACTGCAAGTTACACCCTCCTTCACTATTATAGGAAGACAATTCCCCCCCAAAAAAAACACAGATTTGTACACTTCACTCAACATGTTTGTTGCAAGGCAGTTGGAGTAATCCTAGTTTACAGAAATAATAATTTGAAAGAACATTGATCAACACCAGAAAAAAAAATGGCCTTCAAATTGGAGTCTCTATATCTGCTAACTCTCATTATAAATCAGAAAAAATCCAAGTAGGTTTTGCCTTCTGTGTAGTTTTAGCTAAGTGGGTATGTTCTCTGATTATAACCTAGAAGAATAGCAAAGGCCACCAATTTCCAGAAGAACAGATGAGCCTTCAAATTCGGGGTGGGAGGGAAAATTCATTAAAAGAAAACACTGATACCCATGGTTGTGCCAGGTTTGGGTTATTGCTGTTTAATATTTGTGATAAGAAGACTGCATACTGTTAAATGGCCTGCTAGTCCATTTTCAGTGTAGCAGAGTGGTTGCACGAAGGCAGTCAAAGGGTTAACTAAGACTTAATCCCTTTGAAGGTGTGCTGTTTATCCACAATTTATCTACCACAGAATAGCCACAGAATCAGCAGTTGTTCTGCCGCAGAAAGTATGGGGTCCTGCCGTAGAATGCAGGTCCACTTTGCTGCAGTAAACATGGGGCCCTGGTTATAACCAGCGAGCATAAGCTAGGACCATTTAAGAAAATAAACCTCCAACACCTTACCTCTCTAAGTAGCTGTGACTGCCAGTCTTAATAACTCCACCCATCCTACCCCTGTCCTCCCCCCTTGCCCTTTCTACCCAAGCACCTGTCCCCTACCATCCTACCACTGCTTCCAACTACCCCTTCACACACTCACAATCTTGCTTGCGCATACCTCCCCACCTCTACCTCTCTTTTGATAAAGTCAACCCCTGACTGCTTCCTCTTCTTTTCCTTTCTGCCCAAGCACCTGTCCCTACCACCCCTACTTCTGCTTCCAACTCACACTCCGAATCCTACCTACCCTACTCTATCTCCTCTTAACAAAGTCAATCACCTGACTGCTTCCTCAATACATGCTAAATATGGATTGTTTAATATATTTTGTTCTCTACTGTTTACTCAAATTGTCTTTCATTGCCTGCAATACTTTTGTCTTGTATTGCCTGTAATTATAGGTATTATGACGTGGAACCTTTGTAAAATGAGCTTCTAGCTCAAAGGTGTTACTCAAGAAAATCAGTCAATGAATAAAGAAAGAAATAAATGACGTGCTTATTTATTTGTTTGTCCTCTGTTATACGCAACAGTCTTTTTTTTTGGTAAACATTTTATTCAGAAGGCTTCAAAGATATAAAAAACACAGGTCATCCAACCACATACCTTTTGGAACTCCTAAACATGCACAGGATACAAATAAGTTATTTTATACATTAAAGGCCCAATTCTCAAAGCCCTGCATCTGACGCAAGGTGCCTGCTCCAAACAGAGATAGTACAAGGTGCACCTTGCATCCAGGACTGCCCGCAGCGCGATTCAGAAAAGTGGCCTGTGTCAGCCGCAGGCTGCCTGCCTCAAACAGGGCTTGCACCTGCCCTGCATCCTGCACTGCACTGCAACACGGCGCTAGGTGGACTGCGCCGACGCAAGCTGCAGTTTGCTATTCACCGACATCACCCTGTGGGAGAAATTCTAAGTGCCCTTAGACCAGCCAAGGCTGGCCTAAGGGGACTTAGACATATCTCCCCTGGATGAGCTGTGGTAGCATAGGTGCTGTGGGTCCCACCTCCACAACCCCAATGTACCCCACATGTACTCTATATGGAGCAAACCCCATCCATGAAGTGCCCCCATGGCAATACAAGGCAGCCTCCTTCTCTGGATCCCTGTTGTGGCTCTCCCCGACTATGCATCAAACCCCCCAGGTGTCCCCGCCATGCAGACGCATGGCATATGCCCACGCACTGCAGGTCCTGTACCCTCCCACTCAAACAGGTAGTGCCCACCCCTTCTCTAGACAGAGCAGGGGACAAGCATAGCCCTCCGCACACCTCTGTGGCCAGTCCCCGACTGCACTGAATGTGCAGCGGACTGTACAGTGTACACATTAATATTAGCGTGTACACTGTACAGTCCGTTGCACATTCTGGTCAGTTGGGGACCAGCCGCGGAGGTGTGCGGGGGGCTATGCTGGTTCCCTGCTCTGTCTAGGGATGGGGGGACACTGCTTGCTGGGGTGGGGGGCTGGACCACCACTGGGAGGGTCACTGGACTGCGCTGGGGTCATCGGGGATGGGGGGACCAGCTGGACACTGCCGCAAGGGGCTTGCGGCAACCTCTTCCATGCGCCTTGTGTTTGATGCATGGGGGGAGCTGCCGCACGGAAGGGGACTTAGGCACCGGGATGCCTCCTGTACCTGAATTGGGTGCAGGGTCCCCGGTGCAGGGGACATTGGTGCAAGCTGCTGTTTGCTGCAGCTTGTGCTGGATGCAGCCCCCTTTGAGAATCAGGCCCTAATTGTTAAATTAATAGGAACATTTAATTTACCAGATAGAGGATACACCCATAAATAAAGTTAACTGTACAGAAGTAAAGTTCTGTTAGTAATTGCAGACAGTATCAGTAGAATAACTAGTCAAGTCTACCCTTAAATAAATTTGAATCTGACCGTTAACTTTTGTGTTAACTCTAAGTTCTATTGAAAACACAGCCAAAGGAAAAAAAAAAGAGGTTAGGGCCAAAAGGGTGGCCTTTGAGAAGTACAAAGCAATGCAGTTAGAAATGGACAGGGAATAATATCTGAAGAATCTGAGGGAGGCAGCAAAGACTGTTAGAAAGGTAAAGGCACAGAAGAGAGAGAGAGAGCATAGCTAAGTCAGTGAAGCAAGGAGACAAAACATTCTACAGCTACATTAGCGAGAGGAGGAAAACAAAGCAGGAATGGTCAGAATTATGAGGGGTGTAAGTGTGAGATGGACCAGAAGATGGCGCACATACTGAACAAGTATTTCTGCTCAGTATTTACACAAGAGGAAGTAGGAAATGGACCACAAGTAAAGGTAAAAGGAAATACGGGGAAGGAGGATACAATCCCCTTCCAGAGGGGAGGATACTGAAGGAACTTGAACCATTTAAGGTAAATAAGGCAATGGGGCTGAATGGTGTACGCTCAAGGATACTACGAGAAATGAGGGAGAACTATCTTCTCCACTGGCAGTCCTATTTAATTAATCGTTGCAAACAGGGGTGGTACCGAGAGACTGGAGGAGGGCAGATGTGGTGCCAATTCACAAGAGTGGCAATAGGGAGGAGTCAGAGAATTACAGGCCAGTAAGCCTGACATTGGTGGTAGGGAAGATTATGGAGAAATTGATAAAGGGAAGGATGGTAGAATACCTGTCCAAAAATTGTTACAGGATCCAAGGCAGCATGGTTTCACTTGGGGGAGATCATGCCAAACTAACTAATTGAGTTCTTCAACTGGGTGACAAGAGTAGTGGATCAGGGAGGGCAGTGGACATGGCCTACCACTCCTCATTGGAGATTACTAAACAAACTGATCAGTCTTGGAGTAGGGGGAAAAAGTGGTTAAGCGGCTGCAAAATTGGCTGGTGACAGTAGCAGAGTGTAATAGTAAATGGGGTATGGTCAGAGGAGGGAGGTGACAAGTGGGGTGCCAGAAGGCTCAGTTCTGGGGCCTTTATTGTTCAATGTATTCACTGGGGATATCATGGAGAGTCTGGAAGGGAAGGTATGCCTGTTCGGAGATGACACAAGATCTACAACAGGGTTGACACACCAGAGGAGGTAGACATATTGAGAAAGGACTTAAAAAGACTGGGGAATGGTCAATGGCATGGCAGCTAGGATTCAATGCAAAAAAAGTGTAAAATCATGCATATGGGGTGCAAGAACCCAAGAGTAACATACCAACTGGGGGAAGAGGAGGTCACAACATCTAATCAGGAAAGGGTTCTGGGGGTCATCATAACTGATGACTTCAAGGTGGCAAGTCAGTGTGGAAGGGCAGTAGGGCAGGAAAATAGGATGCTGGGTTGCATAGGGAGGAGTAATACAAGTAGGAAAAGGGAGGTAATATTGCCCCTGTATAGATCGGTGGTGAGGCCTCACCTTGAGTACTGTGTCCAGTTATGGAGGTCCCATCTCAGGAAGGACATTGAACAGATGGAGAGAGTACAGTGAAGGGCTACCAAGATGGTCCAGGGCATGCATCAGAAAAGCTATGAGGAAAGGCTCAGGGAGTTAAATGGGTACTCACCGGAGAGTAGAAGGAAGAGGGAGGACATGATAGAGGCAAAATACATCAAGGGAATAAACAAAGTGCAGGAGGGTAGCTTTATACAGAAAAGGATATGCACAAGGACAAAAGGACATGATATTAGGCTGGAAGGGGGGGAGACTCAGAGGTAATGTGAGGAAGTTCTATTTCATGGAAAGAGTGGTAGAACCCTGAAACAAACTACCAGAGGATGTGGTGGCAGTAAACACTGTGGAGGCATTCAAACATGCATGAGATAGGCACAGGGGACTGGTGGAGTCAAGAATGGGGGGAGTTAGAACACAGATCTAACAGGATGTGGAATAAGGAAGCATGAACTAGGGCAGACAAGACAGACCAAGGGTCTTTTTCTGCTGACATCTACTATGTAACTATATAAAAGAAGCATGGGGGTGGGAGTTGACTTGTTTGTCTTCTGCAAGGAGGTCATATTGCTACAATGCCTGTGTTTACGGCCATAATGACAGATTGCCAAGTCTGTCGGAACAAGGGTTCCTCTCCATTGGCCAACAACTGAGACCTCTCTAGGTGCACAGACAATGTGAGACTGTTCATCCAATGGGCTATTTTATCTATTGTCCTTTCTACTGTAATACCCAAGACAGATTCCCAAGCAGTTCTAGATCTAATAGTTGGTGGAGGAGCAGATCTCAGAAAGAGCTTATAGAAAATGGAGAAGGCCGGAGTGTTAGATTGAGGCTTATATAAGGCTTCCTCAATGGAGGACAGCATGAAACATAGGCTTTGACAGCAGATAAGGAGCACCTGCCCACCCAGTCTGCCCATTTCCTTACCTATTGGATAAGCTGCAGATCCTAGTTAACCAACAGCCTACTTCCTACTACTCCCACTAGAATTGCCTTATGGCTGTCCCATGCATTATTGAATTCCCCACTGTTTTGACCCCACAACCTCCACAGGAAGGCCTTTCCTATGTCCACCACCCTCTCTGAAACAATACTTCCTCACATTGCCCTGAGCCATCCCCTCTATCTTCAAATTGTGCCACCTTGTTCTTGCACATCTCTTTTTCTGAAAGATGCTACCCTCTTGGAATTTGTTGAGTTCCTTGAGGTACTTGAAAGTTTCTATCATGTCCCCCCTTTCCCTCCTTTCCTCGAGGGTATACATATTAAGCTTCTTTAGTCTCTCTCTGTCTTTGTATGGTTTCTGGTGCAGACCCTGCACCATTTTAGTTGCCCTTCTATGGACTGCCTCCATCCTGTCTATGTCCTTGCAGAGATGGGGTCTCCAGGACTGCATGCAGTACTCCAGATGGGGTCTCATAAAAGGGTCTGGTGTAGAAAAACATTATATCCCTTTTGGTTAGTAAAACCTAAATGTATTGCAGTATTTGGAGAGAAACCCTTTCAGTATCCAGTATGATTATGCTCCCCCATCCAAAGCCTGACACATGTATGAGTTAGGTTTTTTTTACATCATGAAGGAGATGTTTGATACAAGGAGGGTGACAAAACACCCTGAAGTAAGTCATCCACTATGAACTCGTCTTCCATTGGCCTCCAAGCAGGTGCTGGGTTGGCTATAGGATTCTCTAAAAAGGCAAGTTGAGACACCCAGTAATAGTGACATTAGGGAGTGCTATTCCTCCACTGCTCAGTGGTAGCTGCAATATAGTCCTATTTATTCTTGCCACTTTACCACACCATAGGAATTTATTCAGTATATGGTTTAATTGCCAGAAGAAATATTCTGGGACTCTGATAGGGATATTCTGAAATAGGTACATATGTAACCCCAAGGGGGCACTGTCTTAAGGGCTACTACCTCTGCCTGCCCTAACTGTGACAGGGTGAGGGGCCCAGATCCGTTGGTGGGTGCCTCCACCCAGAGGATGGGGTTGGAACAGCCGAGGTTGGCTAGGTCGCAGCCCTCTGGGTTGCTGCAACTCCCCCTTTTTCCCTCTAGTGGCCCACACAGTTCAATTTCAGTGCCTCTGCCATGTACACTAACCCCCCCCGGCTCAGACCAATCAGCTCACTCCGGGAACCCCCTGGAAAGTAAGGTACAGTTACACCACATTCACCATGCAGTATTTCATCATTAATACACAAACTAGCCAGTGTACTTTTGCAAAAACAAGCAATCTGATTTATTGGAGTGGGAATAACAAGGACCGGGGGAGATCAGGTTGATTGGCTTACCACTACAGTATATAGAAATCTATCTATGGCTCTGTGCACAGGCATTAACCTATTAAATGCTGTCCATGGGTACCCAAGCCCTAATGGCTAGTTTCTCGATGCAGCTGGTTGGGGCCCTGACACACGCGAGCATTTAATCCCTGAGAAGATCAGGTGGAGCCAGAAAGCTCAATTAGTGCTGTCCGCAATAAAACAAACAATTTGTACTGTCCTTCGACTGTAACCTTTAGCAGGGAGCTACCCTGATTCAGTACTCACAACTCCAGCAGAGAATCACGCTTTCACCACTCACAGGGCTGGACCTGGGCTTCAAGGCCTCCTCACACATTCATGTGGAAAAACACAGAGGGGTACCATACCAGGCAGCTGCTTCCAGGACCTGAATGAACTCACGGCTATTCGGGCGTTTCACTGCAGCTCCACTGTCCTGACAGACCGAGCGCAATTCAGCAGATTCTCCAGTCTTCTTCAGGTGAAGCCTGGTAGGTAGCTGTGCTTAAATACAGACTCCTCTGATCGCAAGCCTACAGATTTCACCCCTTGAATGCTGGCAATGCAAACGGCAGCCTCAGGCCTTTCACGCGCTTCCCGCACGCACACTCAACGGCGCTGGAGCACAGAGCTCCCTTCTCCTTCCCAGCCACAATGCCTCTGCCCCTGACAGTATGGTTCAATCCCTTCAGCTCGGGCACTACCCGATTCCATTGGCTGGTTACAAATGCCAGTCACTTAGTCTGGCCCTCAGTGGTGCTAAAAGCGCCATGGCCCATAATGCCACTTCCAAGGATTACAAGCTGGGTCCCCATTGGTCAGCTGGCTCCAGCCAGAGTCCTGATTCCTGGTTGGTCACCTCATGCCAATTAATTCCAAGGCCTCCTTAGCTACTATTGGACCCCTTTCACACAGTCCGGGTCCAATATGGAGGGGCACAACACAAAGTCCCAGCTGCAATAAAAACGTTAGACAAACTGCAATTTTACCAATACTATACAGGTTTTCAAGGGGACAACTAGGTCTGTTAGATAGGCTCCCTCAGCGCTCCTAGCGACCATAAAATGGAGTGATCAGACAGCAGTCCAGAGCGGGACTCGAGCAGGGAAACCCCAGTCCCCCTATTTGTACCACTAGAGCCTGCGGCAGGCAGCCCTTAAGAGGCAGAACTGGAGCTCTAAAAGCACTCCCAATGCCCCATTAACGGCCTTACACGAACACCAGTCAGGCAGGGAGCAATTAGGCAAGCTCAGGGAAAGCTGTTCAGGAACCCCCATTTGTAGGGGGGTTACACATACATTTGGGTAGTAGATTAATTTTAATTGTGTTGACCTGGCCAATTAAACTTATAGGAAGAGCGCCCCATCTCTCACAGTCCTTTCTCATGTTGTTTCTTAGGCTGTCATAGTTTTCTTTATATACATGAGATATGTTCATAGGTATCATAATACTCAGAATTTCAGGGACTGGACAATTTTCAAGTTTAATGGGGTCACTGCCTAGAGTTAGAGTCACCCTGGCCCAATACCATCCTCTGGCTCTTTGACCAGTTAATCTTTATGGCCTACAGTGGCACCATGCTCTAAAAAGTATCATGTAGGACTGGGATGCTTTGGTGGGTCTTGGAGGTAGACAGTAAGGTAGTCCATGAAAAGGGCCATCTTATGGTGCTGACCTCCAGTAACAGGCCCCAAATTCTCTCTTTCTATCTGATAACAGCCGCAAGGCTCAAGGGACATCACCTACAGAAGAAGGGAGGGGCAACCCTGTCTAGTTTCTCGAGTCAGCTGGAAGGGTTTGTGAGAACACTATTTATGAGAATCTGAGTTGTGGGTTGCTCATACAGGATCCCTATCCATTGCATCATATTCTCTCAAGTCCAAATCTCTGCAGGGTGTCAGATAAATACCTGCACTCCACATGATCGAATGCCTTTTCAGCATTCACAGCTAGTATCTCCTGGTTTCCAAGAGTTCCTCTCCCCAACCATCTCCAGACTACGTTAAGAGTGCATCTTACATTTTATTTCCCATCTGCCTTTTACAAAACTGGTTTGACCTTCATGAACTATAAAAGGTAATACTTTTTCAAGCCTACTAACCAATATTTGAGCCAAAATCTTATAGACAGCTATCAGGAGAGATACTGATCAGTATGAAGAGCAATATTTGGGGTCCTTACCCTGTTTCAGAAGTATCGTGATGGTGGAAGATCGCATGGAGGGGGGGTAAAACACTCTGGGATAAAACTTCCTCAATCATGTTCTACAATGAGGCCCGGAGCTCTTGGAGAAAACATTTTAAAGAATTCAATTGGGTAGCTATCTGGCCCTGGGGTCTTCCCACCCTTAAGATGACTGATTGCCCTCCTCATGTCTTTCTGCTGTACTGGTGTCTCTAACTGTTGTCTATCTTATTCATTTATTGTTCGCAGTTGGGCCTTGGTGAAAAAGCTATCAAGCTGGGCCTCTGACAGGGCAACATCCGATGTGTACAATGTTTCATAGTAGGAACAAAAGCATTCCCCAATTTCTGTGTTCCTATGTTGTAAATTACCTCCACTGTCCTGTATTTGGGTTACATTCTTGGCCCCTTCCCTATTATGCAATTGACTGGTCAACTACTCCCTACTTTCTTCCCAAGTCACCAACAAAATAGGTACCTGCTTTTGTAAGTAGTAGTACCCTTTCTAACTTCGTGTTTTTGTATTCCCACTTAAGTTACTGCACAATGTAGTAACTGTCTGGGGAGGGGCATCCCATATGTGCTTTTTCTGCCTTTTGAATCTACTCCTCCAACCTGGAAAGATATTTGTCATCTCTCTTTTTTTATGACAAAATGTCATGCTGGTCCAACCTTTAAAGCAGAATTGCATGGTGCGAAAGGCCTCTCACACAGTTTACCAAGGGTGCTAACAGAAGACATAGACACGTGTTTGGTCCTACCAGGACTCATCAGTATGCCTCATCTGTTTGACACCCCAGTGGAATGGACCAGCTACCCCTAAGGCAGTGTGCCTGGGATATATTGTAGTGAACCCATATGTGATTTTGTATTTTCTTGAAACTTGGCTTCCCAGCCAAATGCCCTTTGGGTAACCCTTGCCTCAGTGTTTACGCACAGAGGTTCTTTGTCTTTTAAATAGTTTTTATTTTAATGGGTTCACCACAATATATCCCAGGCACACTGCCTTAGGAGTAGCTGGTCCATTCCACTGGGGTGTCAAACAGGCGCAGGGCATACTGATGAGTCCTGGTAGTATAAACACGTGTCTATGTCTTCTGTTAGCACCCTTGCAAACTGTGTGAGAGGCCTTCGGCACCATGCAATTCTGCTTAAAGTTGGACCAGCATGACATTCTGTGGTGATTTGCATATGCAGCCCATGATGCTTTGCATTGTGGGGGCATGTGTGATTTTGTATTTTCTTGAAACTTGTCTTCCCAGCCAAATGCCCTTTGGGGTAACCCTTGCCTCAGTGTTTACGCACAGAGGTTCTTTGTCTTTTAAATAGTTTTTTATTTTAATGGGTTCACCACAATATATCCCAGGCACACTGCCTTAGGGGTAGCTGGTCCATTCCACTGGGGTGTCAAACAGATGAGGCATACTGATGAGTCCTGGTAAGATGAAACACATGTCTATGTCTTCTGTTAGCACCCTTTGCAACATGTGAGAGAGGCCTTTCGGCACCATGCAATTCTGCTTAAAGTTGGACCAGCATGACATTCTGTGGCGATTTGCATATGCAGCCCATGATGCTTTGCATTGTGGGGGCATGTGTGGTTTTGTATTTTCTTGAAACTTGTCTTCCCAGCCAAATGCCCTTTGGGGTAACCCTTGCCTCAGTGTTTACGCACAGAGGTTCTTTGTCTTTTAAATAGTTTTTTATTTTAATGGGTTCACCACAATATATCCCAGGCACACTGCCTTGGGGTAGCTGGTCCATTCCACTGGGGTGTCAAACAGACGAGGCATACTGATGAGTCCTGGTAGGACGAAACACGTGTCTATGTCTTCTGTTAGCACCCTTTGCAAGCTGTGTGAGAGGCCTTTCGGCACCATACAATTCTGCTTAAAGTTGGACCAGCATGACATTCTGTGGTGATTTGCATATGCAGCCCATGATGCTTTGCATTGTGGGGGCATGTGTGATTTTGTATTTTCTTGAAACTTGTCTTCCCAGCCAAATGCCCTTTGGGGTAACCCTTGCCTCAGTGTTTACGCACAGAGGTTCTTTGTCTCTTTTTATGCAATGTGTAAGATAATAGCCCTCATAAAACTACTTTCAGGGCATCCCATTGTAAAACAGCAGATGTGATACCTGGAGGGTTGTTGGTTAGGTGTCTGAGATCTGATTGGGAGAGACAAGATGACTGCAGCGCGCTCCGCTCCTGGCAACTCCTAGCTTGGTGAACATCTTTTATGTTTTATGCCTTTTGTTTTAATTTTACTACTATATTGATGAATAAATACATGCTAATTTCGCTTCTTTGCTTGCACAGTATATGCTTTCTAGTTTTTGCCTATCTAATGCAGTTTTCACCTGCGGTAAATGCAGGTAACTGAAAACAGTTTTGGATGGTGTGCTGAATTCTTTGAACTGCAGGCATGGTGTGGAAATGTTCCCCACTGAAGTTTCAGAAGCTGGCATTTTGGATTTGGGTGATGCCAGAGTGGAGGAGGATGCCTGTGAAAGTTTGTGAATGTTAGAGTTTATCGCGCACGCTTGCAGATAGGCTTGATAAGCCTTATTAAAAGGTGTGCCACTGTTGCCAGGGCTGGGATACTAGAGTTTGAATTGTTACTACTTGGAGTTATTGCACCAGAAAGAGCGCTTTTTGCTTTGTTTTGCAGGTGCCCAAAGGAACTGACTGCTAAAAAATGGAATTGGAGTGGTGAATCTTAAAAGGACTATCTAGAATACGGAAAGCTTTAACTTCGGGTGACCAGAAGAGAGTGAACTGAGTAAGCTAGTTTTTGTCCATCATCAGTGACTGATCTCTCTTTCATTTCCACTTTGTGAGCCAGAATTAATGGTAAAGACACAGGTAAAGGAGGAAATTAATTTCGGATTAATTACTTTAAGGTACCGGTTTATGTGAGGTGGAGCATATAGGTGGCGGAGAATGGTGTGCAATCTGGATGGCCTGACTTCCATATGAACTCCTGGAATGTAGTGGAATGGAGTAGAACTTTACATGAATTAGGAAAGAGATATGGACAAAAAGTGCCAGAGGACAGAAGTTTGGGAGTTGAGCTGAGGAAACTCACCAAGTGTGGATTCCTGCCTTGGGAAACCCCTAGAAGTCTCCTGAGATCTGGTAACTGTATCTATTCAGTATAATAGACTCCCAGTGTTGCAGCAAGTGAAGCTTATATATATTTCTGCCTTTTACAGTTTCTTTGCCTCAAAAAGATACATTTATTATAATGCTGACCAAGGGTTATGAGGAATTTCTCTGTGGAAGCAAATGTTTTGAATTTTCCCAGATGTTTGGGGCTATTAAATAATCGAAAGACCAAACTCACTAATTGTGAAAAGGCCTGAGATGACAAATTGCCTTACCATCCTTTTATAAAGATTTAAAGTTGAATCTGCTGTTTGTTTTGCTATAATGTTAGAAATGTGCTTATGTGTTTTATATTAATTTGTGTCATTACGAACCTTTTAATTTTTAATGTTATCGGGGTTAAGTAGATTATTGGCCCTACTTCAGATACAAAAGCCAATTAATATATCTTGGCTTAACTGATCCAGGGTGCTTGAAATGTAGCCAACATTTAACTGTGTTTGAAGTACAGTATGACTAGATGTATTTTTCCCTCTCTGTAGGCACTAAGTATACTGTCCTTGGATAGAAGGGATAGGGTAAAATTGGCTAATTGCCCTATAATATGGAGGTATACTTTTGGATGAGACATACTGTATGCTTGACAATAAGGCATGATTAATTAGTATGCTGCCCTAAGATTGCACATAAGCCCATTAGGTTGCAAATTATGTGCTAGGACCAATTAGGAATAGTGCTGCACCTTGTTGGCAATTAAACTACTGGCTGGCTCCGTTCCCCGATGTCTGGTAAACATAAGCTGAAATGGCCTTTGAAAGACCTCCCAGGTTTTTATTAACTAGGATAGACTAGAATACTGGTCTAGGACAGTTTAGTATTGCTGGGAAGGGGTAGAGGTGCAACCCAAGGTAGTTTTGACCAACATATAGTGGTGCTGATCACCTGATAGAGTCCCGGCCATTTATGCACCAGTATGGTCAGTGCGGCTTAGAGAGAGCAGAAAGAGTAATGTTGTTGGTTTCCATCCTTTTTTATGTTGGCGTGCTTGTGCAACCAACATCTTGCGGCAGTGGGGCTTTGGAGACACGGATGCTGTTGGGCAAATGCAGGGCAAGCACCAGTAGGTGCGTCTCTCATTCCCCAATGAGCCTGCATGCTGGCACCACACCATGCATACATAATGTGGCAAGCACATCTAAGAAAAGGTCCGCTGCAATCCGAGCAAAGCTTGTCAGACACAGCGGACCTTTTCTGGATGTGCTCGCCGACATTATCAGCATGGCGGCACAGTGGCCGCCAAACTGCCAGTTTTGGGGGTGCTCAATCACCCTGTTGGTTACCCCTGCCCCTCTGTATGTGCCGACAAGGGAGCCCACTCCCTGTCAGCATAAATCACCACCCCCCCATTGTTAAATGCTGAGGGCTGCCCAATCCCCCTCAGCTCAGCCCCTCCACTTTCATTGTGTGCCAACAGTGGAGCCCACTCCCCGTCGGCATAAAGAAACCCCTGCCATTGTTAAATGCTGAGAGGTGCCCAATCCCCTCAGCTTGGCCACCCACTTACTTTGTGTGCCGACAGGTGCCCAATCCCATTGGCATAACATCCCCCTCCCATGTTGTGTGCCGACAAGGGTGCTCAATCCCCGTTGGCTACAGACCTCCCCAACAGTTAGGTGGTGCGCTGGGGCCCACCCCAGCGTACTAAATCCCTAAAAAAAAACTGTCCTCGCGATGTCTAATTTTTTTTTACCTGCAAAATGAAACGGTCCCTCGTAGTCTTCGTGCCCCCACCAGCACCCCACCCTCTGAGTACCCTGCCTCCCACACCCCCTCACCCCATACTTACCTCCAGAGTCCTGCGCGATGATCTTGGTGGACTGGGAGCATGTTTGCTCTTCAAAGCTGACCGTGAACTGAAGAAATGCCGGTAAGCTGTATAATGGAATAGGTTTTTCAACTTTGCTGCATATCTTAGGCATTTTGGGAATTTGGCTTAAAATTTTCAACATTGGTTTTAGGACCCTTCCTCATGAATTATTGCACTGTCATGGTTATTCCATCCCGAAAGTTGATTTCGCAGTCACTCAAGCGGAATCACTTTTTGGGCCGAGTAATGAAATGCAGTGCCACTGTTTATGAGGGGCCTCAAAAGCCTATGTTGCAAATTTGGTGGGAAAATCCAAAAAATGATATTGTTTTACGAGCGCGTGTTGTGCAGTTGCTATACACGCTCATAAGTTAGCAATTTCACAATACTTTCACACCAGGGGCTGGATATTCAAACTGCGCCATTCTGAGGCGCAAGCCCTTGCGCTGCGCAAAATAGTTGCGCAGGGGTGTGGCCCAGGCGATATTCAACTCCTTTGAATATCACCCCCCAGCCACAGCCACTGTGCATGGCACAGTGAAACTTGCGCCACGGCAAGTTGTCAGAGTGGAGCATTCAACTTGCGGTGGCCAAGTACCATTGCGCCATGCGCAAAATCACGATATTCAAAAGGTGACATGCAAATGGGGCCATAATTCATGCAAGGTGCAGGGGGGGGCCATTTGCATCTGATTATGGCCCCATTTGCATGCCATTAACATGTAGGTGCGCCGATCCCCAAGGACTTGCACCTGGCCGCCCTGCCAGGCAGCAGCCATCGGGGACTGACGCACCCTGCAGCCCGATCGCGGACAGCAATGTGGCTCCCCCACCTCCTCCCGAACATCCCTCTGGTGGTCCAGTGGACCGTAATGCCCGATCGCGGGCAGAATGTAAATGAACCCCCCGAACATGTTCCCAGTGCCGATTACGGGCAGAATGAAATGAACCCCGAACATGTTCCACTAATGCCCGATTGTGGGCAGAATGTGAAATGAACCCCCGAACATGTTCCTAGTGCCCGATCACGGGCAGAATGTGAACTGAACCCCAACATCTCCCCTGGTGGTCCAGTGGACGTAATGCCCGATCGCGGGCAGAATGTAAATCGACACCCCGCCTAAACATCTCCCTGGTGGCTAGTGTCCCCCACTCCACCACCCACGAAGCCCACCACCCTACTCTCCCCCGGCGGCGGGGGCAGCATCCACCGCCTGCCGCCCGCCGCCCGCCGACTGACTGCCCGGTAGAGGCTGCATGCCGTTGGTGCAGAGCAAGAGCCAATGGGCGTGCAGTCCATACCGTACATGACAGTCAGATTTGTGAATGATTCCAAATCTGGACTATCATCAATAGTGCAGCCCTGCCGGGCGGTCAGTCGGCGGGCGTGGCTGGCGGTGGCCGCCCGCCCGGCCGAAATGGTGGTGGGGAACTAATGATGAGGACCTGAACACCCGACGAGAGAGGCATCGCCACATTCTGCCAGCGATCGGCCGATCACTGAAAGGTGAAAGTTCATACAATACTGCCCGAATTAACGCCAGAAACATGTTGAGGAATCGATTACATTCTGCCAGCGATCGAGCTTCTGACTCACTGGACCACTAGGGAGGTGTTCGGGGGTTCATTTACATTCTGCCCGCGATCGGGCATTTCGTCCACTGGACCACCAGGGATGTGAACGGAGGGGAGCCACATTGATGCCCGCGATCGGGCTGGTGGGGAATACACTATGCCCGCGATCGGGCTGGGGGCACAGGGACTGAGTTGGGCCAGCCACGGGTGGCAGCGCATTGCGCCCTGCAATACAGCAGCTCACCTGTGGTGGCCTCATCGTTTTTTTTTGGCTCAAGGTCCTGCAGGCTCAGGTTGGGGGTTGCGCCTGCACAACTCTGCACAGCCCGGCTGAATATCGGGCTGTGCAGTTTATGCATGGTTCCTCCCCCTCCTGTTGAGCATGCATTCATTTGCATTGCGCTGTTGCTCAGCCTGTTTTCAGTGGCGCAACTGCCTCCTGCTGAATATCGCAGAATGGCGCAATGTAGGACTTGAGCATGCGCAACCCTGTTGAGCATGGCGCAACCCTTTTGAATATCTGGCCCCAGATTCTCAACATTGGCTTTTACACACCTTCCTGTGAACCATACAGCTGTCATTTTCACATCCTGGCAGAAATGTATTTTCGCTATCTGGTGCAGAATAGCTCAATCGCTGTGGGAATCAGTGTTCCAGACATATAATAAAAATGACAGTGACATTGTGCATGAGCAGATGTCCTAAAATGCCTGTGTTGAAAATTTGGTGACAATACTCCATAAAATAACTTGTTACTATGGCGTGCATTTAGCAGTTTGCATTTGACTTTGTGCCTTGTGAGCAGTACAGCTGGCTGAAATGTGTTTTTGCACATCCGGTGCAGAATTGCATAATCACTGTGCGAAATCAGTTTTCAAGACAGTTTGAGGAAATGATGGTGACACTACTGATGAGCAGTGGTCCTAAAATGCCTATGCTGAAAATTTGGTGATGGAAGTCTATACAATGACTGTGTTGCAAGCGTGCATTGCACAGTTTCCACACACCTTTGTAACTTCATCAATCTGCAATATTTTCATGCCCCACTTTCACCACTGGCATTTGTGCACACCTCCTTATCAACAGTCCAGCTGCCATTTTTCAAAGCCAGCCCGAAATGCGTTTCAGCCCTGTGGCGCACAATGGAGTACTTGCTGTGCAAAATCACCTTTTGCGACACAGTAACAAAATCAAAGTGCTAAGTGTCTCTAGCTCCGCCACTGCCAGCATGACAACATTTGGCATTGACAAATGCTTGTTTTTTTTTGGTGCAGTCCTCTGGCAAAGGGCCTTCACACAGGGAAGCAATTAAGTAAAGAGAGTTGCACCTGCAGAATATTATTCACCCCCAATCATGTGTCTGCTATGGAAATTTTGCAGGTTATGTGCACAGGTTGGTTGGAGTTGTTAAGTGTGCACTGGGCCAGACTCAGTCTTGCATCCATGCCTTGCTAGCATGTGTACACAAATGGATGGCCTGGTTCCTAATAGGGTGGTAGGTAACCCTATTTGGCTAATGGAAGGTTAGCCCAGACTTTTAGTCAGGGAAGACTGGTACCATGGCCTCAGTGTGGTATCCTGCTACCTAAAAGGAATCAGGAACGCCTACTGTTGTGAATTTGCCGGCATACTGTGGGTTAATAGGGCTGCTATAGCCCCAGTAGTACAAGTTCAGCCCTAAGCAAAGTGTACTCTCAAGTTATATAGAAAAGTGAACAGTATTCTGGGGAAGGACTTGTGTTCTAATATGGGTACTACTTGAACAATGGGTATCTTGCTCCATGGCCCATGCTACTTCAGGAGTTCTGACAATTATTAACTGATGAATGCCTTTTATTTTTCTATGGCCTCAAATAATTTAAATGAGATTATATTTCAGAGAATAATTATGGACATGGAAACAATATATTATTGAGTATGCATGTAAAAGCCTACTGATTCAGAAAGAGGAAGTATGTAAGTATGGACTGTTATTATTGTCATTACTCAGGATTGTATGTCTGCATGTTTCGATTTTTATTTATTCATCGTACTTTGCACATAACTTGTGACTATTTTTTTAAGTTCATCAATAAAGTATGAATTGAACTGAGATCTGATTTCTCATGTAATGCTGACATTCTTATTTCTTCAGCAAAATAGGGTCTAGTCTCCATGTCTGGCTTTGCAAAGGTGAACCCATCTCAGACAGTGTTATTTGTACAGGGAGTGATCAGATATAAGTATTGTGTCATGAGCTACAGAGTGGACCACCTGCAACAGATCCTGTGATATTAAGGCCTTAACTAATCGGGCATATGCTTTGGCAGAATGACAGTAGTGATTATATGCTCTCCTCTGGGGTTATGATGTCTCCATGAATCTAAAAGCCTGTGTTCTTTCATCAACCTTTAGAGCCTAATGCTTCTGGATATTGCCCCCTCCCATTTTCGATGACCTATCTAGAATATTATCTAAAACACAGCTGAAATCCCTGTTACATCAAAGGGCTAGCAAAACCAGCCATTCCAATTACAAATAATTAAAAAATTCTAAATTATTTATATCGGGGACATGTACAGACCCAATCACAATATTCTGCCCAGTGTTAAGTTGGATTTGCAACAAGATGAACCTACCCACAATCAATATTAACTTGGGTAAAACCCCTTGGAAACTGGCCTCTGCCAAATTGCAGCACTTCTAGCCTTAGACATAAAATATGATCTGCACCATTCCCCACACCAGTTCTTAGACATATAGTCACCTTCATTGATTGTCGTAAGGGTCTCCTGCAAATGTGCAATATCTGCTTGCATGGCTTTTATCCTTCCCAAAACTGTTTTTTACTTTTAGCGTAAGTTTTAAGACCATTAATGTTCCAGCAATATATTTTCAAAGCTGTACACAGTTGATTACCCTTACCTACATATTGAAGCATACAGTTTAGAAGCCAGAAATGTTTAGCTATAATAACATATAATATCAACAACTGCCTCTTATAAGTTTGAGAGGCTAGAACCCCCAGCTCCCAAAACCCCTTGTAACAAGCAACTTTCCCAACACATTTAACAATAAAAGTAAAACCCATTCCCCCTCCCCCCTCCCCCCACATATCCAGCCTCAGGTGTGAAACCACATTCCCTCTGACCCTACCCCATAACCCTTGCACAAAATATGTGCAGCATCCCACAAGTCGTGAGGTGATCAGTATCTAGAGGGCACCTACGTAACCCATGTAATGTTTTACAGTATATGTCATTAGCAGAAAAGAAAGTGTATTGGTCTCCGAAGGGGGGAGGGTACAGCCAATTTTATTTGGTGTATTTACCATTTTGAGATCTATTTCCCTGCCAGCATCCCTTCCTAAAGATACACTTTTGCCTAACCTATCAGCCGGTAGGGAGTTTGCCCTTCCCAGAAGATAAGGGCATTGAGACATTGGCAGCTCTTAATTAGCAATTTAGCAGCGATCCATTCAAGTAAAAAATAATAACAACATAGAGATTGAGGCTGGTACTAGACCATGCCTTTCAACTCTGTCAGACCTGATTAATGTGTTTATAGTTGCCTCAACAATATGATTCCTTTATAGATTACCCTCCCTCTCCCCACGTCCCCACACTATATTTATCAGATATCATAAAAGCCATGACGAACAGAGTTAGGGTCTAATATTTTAGACTGTACTTCCACCCAGTCTTTACACTCTGTACCAGTGGTGAAAGTCACCTTGTCGCTGGTACCTGCAAACCCCAGTTACCGTCGAGAGGAGTCGTTGGTGGATGATACCAGCATATCACTTCCTATTCAGGCATAATGAAGGGAAGAGAAGGATGCAAAGAGAGAAGAGTGGGTGTCTCAAAGCAGCTAAGTACTTCTAAATACACTCTGGTGCATATAAAGAAAATGATCAAAAGAGATCAAGCCCGGTAATGAAACTTAGAGGTTCCAGATCTGGCCTCCAATGTACATCTCTGTTACCCACACTGAGCTATTCCACTTTCCTGCAGCATTTGAAGAGATGATAGAGAGCTCAAACTTTGTAACCATGGTAATCAGGACTGCATATTTGAGGACCAATGTGGGCAGACACCAGATAGATGATATGTCTAGGCTCTGATTGGCAAGGGTGTAATTATGGGGGACGGGGGCACAAGTCCCCCAACAATTCGGGTGATCATATTTGTTACCCCAACATTCAGCTCCTTACCTTGCTGCTTCTGCTGCCTGCTGTGGGCTAGAAGGGACTCTGGAGCCTACTGTGCTGGGGAGGGAGGTTTGGGTTTCACTGGTGAGAGTCGTAGAGAGTGACAGACAGGCAGGTGAGGGGATGACAGACGTGAGTGGCGGGGAGCCACTGTTTCACAAACTGGCCTAATCAGAATTAGGAGGAGCAGTACTGGGTTGCAGTAGGAAGGAAGAAAGTGATGCATCGCAGTCACCACGCCGGAAGTAACATAAACATGTGCTGCCACCAATAGCGAGTGAGGAATCAGGATGAGTGGGTGGAGACTGACTGCTGGCATCGAGACCACGGGTGCTGTCATGTTTGGTGCATCCGTCTCTCCTGTCTGCCTTTCTGAATGCTGCCACATCTGCCCGCCTTGTCGGAGCTGCCTGATGTTGCTTTGCTTGCCTAATGCCTCAAGTTGCCTGCTTCATGTGGGACTTGGGAGTCAGTCGGGCCAGGAGGGAGTCCTTATCAGATTGAATGGTACAGCAGGATGGGGCCCCAGCTTGCTGTGGGAGTGACTGAATTTGGGTCAGTCAGTTGGAGCATCGGGTAGCACTGAGTGAGCCTATGGAACTGTCTGCCTGGACTTGGAGGCTGGAAAGTTCGGAACAGAGAGGAGAGGACAGTGGACTGATTATGAGGCAGTGGCTGTAAGCAACAACTAACTGGTAGGACTGAGTCTGGTTACTAGTGGTGCTGCAGTGGTGGGTCATGGATGGTGGTGAGTAGTGATTGGGGAGCAGCAACAGTAATACTCATGCCACAAGGGGACACTATGCATAAAACAGCTGCAAAAAACAGAGGAGGTGGTGGGAGGGAATTCCAATCTGCACAGTCAAAGCGGTTCTGAGCTGGTAGAGGCCACACACTATTGCCCATTTAATTTGGAGCCAGTCAGGGATAGAGAGTGCCTGGGAAAGAAGCCATCTGCAATCTATGAGGCATTCTCTCTTCCTGTAGTGTAGCGTGTCTGGACTGGAGTGGGCCAGTGGCTCTACGCCTCTACCAGTGACCACCAGCACAGCAAAACAGCACAATTAGCTTCTCATCTTGAGCTAACATAGTTCTAGTGTGCAAGAAGACAAGGGTAGGTGGTGTTTAATTTAAAATGATTTTACTGGTGGTCTTCTCTGTTGTGCTGTGTTGGTCCTGTCTACTGTCTATAGTCAGTCAATGCTGTGCTGTCTAGCATCTCTCCTGTGTGCCACGGTAGTTAAAGTAATTAAAAAAAATCAAACCCTGCAGGTGGTGGACTGTGGATGAAGTGGTGTGGACACTGTTGGAGGGCTTGAAAGGTGGGGTATTTTGTTTTTGGTTTTACAAATAAACAAACAAAACTGCCAAGTGTAGGTGTAGCTGTTTCTCCTTCCTGAATATGTTTTAAGCAGCAGTAACACACATGTCACGTCCACCTCTTACTGCCTCTGTTGGCCACTGAATGGGAACACATGGAGCACATGTCCAATGTACATTACCTGGCACATGCATCTCCAGTATTGTACAGGAGTGCAGACCATGTACTGTACAGAGAGTGTGCGGCCTGTGTACTGTACAAGGACCATGCACAGGGGATGGACATGCAACCTGTACTGTCCATTGGAATTACATGCTCCATGTCATCCCATTTGGCAGCCGTATAAGAAGGTGAGAGGTGGGCTGTGCTATGTCTGCGTATGGTCTCCACAAGTGTATTCTGTGTTTTCCCTGTATGTATTAGCTTTCAGAGGTATGTTGATAGAAATAATGTTTTTTCAATAGATGATTTACTTTTTAGTGGGTAGTACAGCACTCACGATCCAAGGCTAGTTGAGGAGTGAGGTTGTCCCTCCAACCATGACACCAAAATTACTCCTCTGCTGATTGGTCAGCCACTAATTAGTTAGTTTCAGAGCCTATCAGTCTCAAAATGCTGCCAAAACCAGACTCGTTTACTCCACCCATGAAGCATTGATCATAATCTGTCAACTTTTTAGCCCATGGATTCTCACCCCACAGCCATTTTATCTCCTTAAGAAAAAACAAGATACTACTCAGCGCAGGAAAGTTTACGCAGGGTGACAGTTAAAAAGAAAAAAACATGAGGGAAGTAAGATACTCTCCTATAGTACAAGTAGCTGCACAATTCATCATTTCCCAGCATCAAGAAGAGCTTGGTCCCTTTGAGGTCATAGAAACAAAACACAATTTAAAGTTTAGCTGGCCTCTGTACATTATATTGTGGCATGGACGTTGGATGTTCATCTCCATTTCATATCACACACTCAGGTCTGTTCAGTTAATTAAATATACTCAGTAAGTCATACTTCTGTCATTTATGAGTTGAGGCATTGGATTGGGGACAGGATCTTCCCCCCATAGCTGAATCCTTTTGATTAACATACGTTCGGCATCCGTGTTGAAATATTTCGGAGGGCAACTCAGTTTAACAGTTTAACAGTTTTCAATTTCGCTGGATACGGCAATGCAAAGTCCCATCCCCTGTGGTGTAGGTTACTGTAGTTTGAACTCCTGCAGATTTTTGCCTTTTGATTTGTAAGTCCCTGGAGTAATCTTGAAAGACCAAGACCCGGCCCAATTCCACCTATATAGCATACACCCACGCTGCTCATAGAATTTTCTCTTTCTCATGGAATCTGAGATATTTAATTAGATAATGTCTTGGTTTGTCACTGAACTTGGGTTTCAGATCTGTGAAATGTGCCCTTTGAATCTCCTAGTTAGCTGCAGCCACTTTAAGCCCAAGTTTCTCTACTAACCACCTCTGAAGTGCTTTACCTCCATCCTTGCCCTCGAGTCCTTCAGGTAGCCTAATGATTCTGAGAGCTCTTGGCATGGTTCTCCTGATCTTCAACTCTGGTCATGAACTTTTCAACTTGCTCCTGTAATATTTTTTTTTTTCTGTGACAAGTTGGATAGCTGATTCTCCAAGTCACTCACATGCCACTCCTGTTCACCCAGCCTAGTCGAGTGTGTGGCAGTTGTTTTGGCCAGTTCAGTTACCACAGTCTGTCAAGGTATGATCTGAGCCACAATATTAGTGAAGCCAGCTTTTACTTCTTGTTGAAGGCTGGCAAGTAATAGAGGAGTGCTGCAATAGCAGGATCATAGGTGTTCATACCAGTGCCATCTTCAGTTGGCATGGACTGTGATCTAGTACAGCCTTCAGAGGTGCCAACAGTTGATTGTTCTGGTGGCTCAGACTGCAGTGTAGTCTGCTTTTTGGTTGATTTGTGTGTTGCCACATCACTGATCTTTCTTTTTCTCTATCAGAATTTCAATTAAGATTTCACTTAATGCTATTATTTCTGCTATAAAAACTGATGCCTTAGGGAGCCCAACTAACTAGCGACCCCCATTCTCTTTAGCCAGGCCACACACCCTTACAATCTTGCTTTCTTGTTTGTTCTGCACTCTATTATTGCACTTTAGTGTCATTGTCATTGTAATCCCCTCATCTGACTTGCTACACTCTTGGTACTTGTTTTCTCCCCTTCCCCCTCCCTGGGGTTGCACCTGGAAATGAACCTTGGCTCAATCTGCCTCTTCCAGTAACCCATTTTTTAAATACATAACTGCATAAATAAATAGATCAATAAATAACTAATACATTGTTTCTTAGCAAATGTTGAAATTGGCATATCAAATGCCTTGAAGCGTGTCAGCGATTTTGGAATACTCTATTCCTTGGTAGGTACATTGAGACTCAACAATTTTCCTGGTCTTGGAGGAGATGAGTTTTTAATGGCTTCTGGTTCTAGAGAGGAATGATGGATGAATATGGATCGGGAGGTCACTGCAGTGGGAATGAAGTATGGAAGGAGAGCTGAGATAGTTGACAAGCAGGCTCAGTGGAAGGCTTCACTTCAGGAGGAAACTGATGGCTGAATATCCCCAGGTCATGGGTGTGTGCCCCAGAAACAAGACCTGGGAGCCGATAGATCTAACCTCCTCCAAATCTCCTTGTCCAACGGCATGAAATTGGAGGTCTGTGCATTCACAAAATGTCTTGGCATACACTGGGACCAGGAGTTAACCCTAAATTTGCACATTGAGGCTACCACCAAGATCCTCCATAAAAAAATTGGTCTATTATACAGACTAGGTGGGTTCCTCTCCAGTGAAGCTCGCTTGGCAGTCATCACTGGAACCATCCTTCCAGTTCTTCTTTATGGTGCTCCCATAATACATCCTCTCTGGGGGCACTGAACTTGCCCAACTCAGAGTCAGATAACCTCATAGTCTTCAGGTGAAGCTACCTCTAGCTGCAAGCTGCAACACTGGACTTAAGATTTGCAAGAAAGTGAGTAGTGCTCACAACAGAGGGAGGTGAACCTTACAATTTACAATTGTCTTTGGTTTGAAGCAGATTCCTTAGGAAAGTTAATATTCTTCAGGTGGAGGATACTTCTAACTGAAGGGTGAAATAAGCAACTTAGAATTATCAGAAAAGGCAGTCTTTCAATCAACAGAGGGAGGTGGAGTTTGCTTTACTTGTTACAATTGTTAAGATTTTACTGTTTTCTGTGTTTCTGCTCTTCTGACTTGATTGGAGTTAGTGATTGACTGTTTGCATTGCAATATTTGTAATACTGTGAGTATTCACTGGGCTAAGAATTGGTCGTAAGCCCTGAATTGAGAGCAGGTTACAGTCTGTGTATTGGACCCAGACAGTCCCTAGGGGGTGGAAACTGTTTTTCCTTTTGTTTACCTCAGTGTGCCTTATAAGGCCAAGCCAGACTGTGTCAGGAAGTGTTACATCACAGCTACTTAACAGCCAATAGCTCTTGAAGAATCTTACAGACCTTGATAAAAGTACTAATTTGTAGGGCTCATCAGATAACCTCATAGTCTTCAGGTGAAGCTGCCTCTGGCTGCAAAGCTGCAACACTGGACTTAAGATTTGCAAGAAAGTGAGTAGTGCTCACAACAGAGAGGTGAACCTTACAATTTACAATTGTCTTTGTTTTGAAGCAGATTCTTAGGAAAGTTAATATTCTTCAGGTGGAGGACACTTCTAACTGAAGGGTGAAATAAGCAACTTAGAATTATCAGAAAAAGCAGTCTTTCAATCAACAGAGGGAGGTGGAGTTTGCTTTACTTGTGTTACAAGTGTTAAGGTTTTCAGTGCAGGAAGAGTTTAAACCCACATAGGCTAAATACTGTTTTCTGTGTCTGCCCTTCTGCACAGCTGACGAGTTTTGGGGTTGACTGTTTTCACAGCACAAGTCACCAGGCTCTTTTGGGGCTGGGGAGGTTTACCTGTCTGACTTGGATGTTTGGATTTTTCTCTGTTTGATTAGCAGGGTATTTTCTCTGTCAAATTGAAAGGGAGGAACAGGGTGCAGGAATGCACTATTTTTAAGCGAAAAAGATGTTCCAGGACTAGAGGGCATGGGATGAAGTTGGAGGGAGGACAATTCAGAGGAAACGTGAGGAAGAATTTCTTCACAGAATGGGTGGTGGACAAGTGGAACACCCTGCCAGAGGAAGTGGGGGGGGCTGAAACAATCACGGGATTTAAGAATGCATGGGATAGACATAAAGGAATTCTGGAGGTCAGGGGTAAGGGGCGACAGACTTCCGGGAAAACATAAACTGAACTTACAAACTTAAATGGGCAGACTGGGTGGGCCATAGGCCCTTATCTGCCGACACTGTCTATGTATCTATGTAAATTGGTTTGAAGCAGTATTACAAATTGTCGTGTATGGCATCTTGCTGACAGGAAGGCACTCATCGCATCGGTAGGTCAGAGCATTTAGCTGATTGTTTCGTAAGGGCACAGTTTAGACCCAACCCCTTCCCACTCCTCACCCCACCCACCCCTGGAAATAGTTCATTTATACCTGGGGTTCTGACATCATTTCTCAAGAGGGCAAGGTACACATCACTGTCATATCCTGTCTAGCACACTGCACTGACAATATAAGCATACACATTAAATAAATACATATATTTCTATATAATGCACCAATCACACACACACACAAAAAAAAAACTAAACAAGGTAGACAGTTATGTGGGGAGTAGTACAATGTAATGGCTGTGGGGCAGCAGTCTTCCAGGAGTGTTTCTGGAGGCTGAGATGCTGTCCTGTTTACAGACAACTATCTGCCCTGAGGGAGGAAGTTGCCCATCTTCAGGCTGCACTGGACAGTGGCAAGGGAACCTCCCCCATCCAGGGAGCACCACAGCCACCACCACTACCTCAGAGGTTGTGAAGAAAGCACAGCAGTTGGACCACAGTGGGCTCAGGGAGGGTAAGGGTGGTGGAACAGAGGCACACCCACTCAGTTGTTACACTCCACAATCCATACACCATTCTGGGGGCATAGTTCCCCTATGGATGCACCCAGAGGAGACTAAGGAGGGTGCAGACAACTGTCACAAGGGAGGCCCTCAGGAAGGAGGCAGAGGGCACCACAGGGAAAGAAAGCAGTTCCTGGTGGGGGACTCAATTATTAGGGGGATAGAACTGGGGGGAGCAGGGAAAACTGAAGTAAGGTGCCTGCCTGGTGCCATGGCTTGGAGGGACAGGAAGCGCATCCTTAGGATCACGAGAACAGTTGCACGGGAGTCTGAGCTGGACATCATTGTCCACCTAGGGACAAATGACTTGGCTCATCATGAGATTAGAGCAGTGCAAAAGGACTTTGTAGAGTTGGGGAGGGGCTTAAGACAAGTAGCACCACAGTATCCTTCTCAGAGGTGCTGCCTGTCAGTGGCATGAGTGAGGCGAGGTACTTGCACCATGCAGTTTAACAAATGGTTGAAAAAATGGTGTGGAGCACAGGGTTTGGCTTCATTGGGGACTGGGGTTCCACCTGGAGGACACCAGCCTATACTGGCAGGATGGTCTGCATCTGTCCAGGAAGGAACAAGTCTTTTAGGCAATCGGTTTAAATGCTTCATTGGCAAGCCTTTAAACTAGTCAAGGGGGGCACTGATAAGCAGAAGGAAAATCCCAGCCTCCCTACAAAACAGGGTACTAAATGAGAAAAGACCAAGGTAGAAAGGTCTGTGGGGGTTGCGCTACAGAAGATAAAGCCATCAAAAATGGAGAGCAATGAGTACCAATGCCCGTAGTCTGGGTTAACTAGCTTCCTGAATTAGTGGCCTTGATGGAGGAGGAAGATCTGGATATTGTGGCAGTCACAGAAACATGGTACACACAGAACCATGACTGGGACGTAAAACATACCAGGATACACTATCTACAGGAGGGACAGGGAGGGTAAAAGAGGAGGAGGAGTAGCTCTCTACATAAGAGAAGAAATCAAAGCAACAACAGAACAAAAGGGTAAGCAGGAGGAGAAGAAGCACTGTGGGTCAATTTGGAGGCAGGCAATGGCACCACAATCCGCACAGGGTTGTATACAGACCCCCTCTCAGGGGAGGAAATGGACAAGGAAATGATGAAAGTATACTTAGAATGGCAGATAAAGGGAGATATTGCTGATGGGTGATCTGAATATGCCAGATGTTAACTGGAGTGCAGTTGCAGCAGCCACTTCTAAGAGTGGGGTTATTCTAGATGCCCTACAGGGGGCATGCCTTAGACAACTAGTATTGGAGCCCACTCGAGAGGGGAGCAACCTAGACCTGGTTTCTCTCAAATGGAGATGAAGAGGATCACAGATGTAGAAGTAGGTAGCCATCTGGGAACTAGCGACCATCGAACAGTATGGTTCACATAAACACAGCAATAGAGTCAAGCCATACAAAGACAAAGGTACTGGATTTTAGGAGGGCTGACTTTGCCAAAATGGGTGAGTGCCTAAGAATGCACTAGCAAATGGGCAGGAAGGAGGGTGGAAGAACAATGGGGAATAATAAAACTGCCATCACAGAGGTAACAAGCCTTTGTGTAAAGCAAATAAACAAAATGAAACGAGGTAAGAAACCACTATGGTTCTCAAAGGAAGTGGCAGTGAAGGTTCAAGAAAAAGAAAGCATTCAGGAAGCACAAGGAATCACAGAAGGAACAGGACAGAGAACTGTATCAGTTAAAGGAAAAGAAGCTGGAAAGGCAGTCAGAACAGCAAAGGCCCAAACCGAGGAAAAGATAGCCAACTCAGTTAAGAAGGGGATAAAACCTTTATAGGTACATCAGTGAGCAAAGGAAGACCAAGGGAGGGATAGTGAGGCTTAATAAAGGGAGGGAGGGAGGGCAGAGGGTGACTGTGAAAAGGCAGAGATACTAAACAAATATTTTGCTCAGTATTTACAAAGGAAGAGGGGAGGTACCAAAACAAACAGTAGAAACACTCTGGATACAGAAGTTGATACCAGCCCATTACAGAAGAAAGAGTTCTGAAAGAGCTCTTAAAACTGAAAGGTGGACAAAGCAATGGGGCCTGATGGGATTCATCCCAGAATTCTAAAAGAACTAAGGATAGAACTAGTGACACCACTGACTACGCTCTTTAACAAATCATGGGAGGATGGGGTGGTACCTGAGGACTGGAGGAGGGCAGATGTGATTCCCTTCACAAAAGTGGGAGCAAGGCAGAAGCAGGAAACTACAGACCTGTTAGTTTAACCTCAGTGGTAGGAAAATGATGGAATCACTTCTGAAGGAAAGAATTATTGCGTATCTAGAGGCCAGAGGGCACAGGACCCAAGGCAGCATGGATTCTGGCAGCGAAGGTCATGCCAGACAAATCTAATAGATTTCTTTGACTGGGTGACCAAAGTAGTTGATCAGGGAGGGGCTGTGGACATGGCCTACCTAGACTTTAGCAAGGCATTTGACACAGTCCCACACAAAAGATTAATATACAAGTTAGCCAGCCTGGGAGTGGGTCCCAAGATGACAGCGTGGGTAAAGAATTGGCTGGAGAATAGGACACAGAGAGTAATAGTAAATGGAGTCCACTCTGAAAAAAGGGGGGTTAGCAGTGGGGTACCACAGGGTTCAGTATTAGGACCGTCCTCTTCAATGTCTTTATAAGCGACATTGCAGAGGGACTGGAAGGAAAAGTATGTCTCTTTGCAGATGACACAAAGATCTGCAACAGAGTTGATGCACAAGGTGGGGTAGAAAGGATGAGAAGGGACTTGGCGAGGTTAGAGGAATGGTCAAATGTTGGCAGCTTAGATTCAATGCTAAGAAGTGCAAGGTAATGCCCTGGGAAACAAAACCCAGGGAAGAGTACACAATGGGGTGAGATACTAACAACAACAAAATGGAAAAGGACCTGGGGTAGACATATCAGATGACCTAAAGGTGGGCAAGCAATGTGAGAGGACAGCAAGGAGGGTGGGGGGATACTGGGATGCATAGGGAGAGGATCACCAGTAGAAAACAAGAAGTTATTATCCCTCTGTACAGACAGCTGGTGAGACCACATCTGGAGTACTGCGTGCAGTTCTGGAGACCAATCTCACAAAGACATAGACAGGATGGAAGCTGTCCAGAGGAGGGCAACTAAAATGGTGCAGGGTCTGCACCGGAAGACATATGAAGAGAGACTTAAGGAGCTTAATATGTATAGCCTCGAGGAAAGGAAGGAGAGGGGGGGACATGATAGAAACTTTCAAGTACCTCAAGGGAATCAACAAAGTCCAAGAGGGTAGCATCTTTCAAAAAAAGAGATGTGCAAGAACAAGGGGGCACAATTTGAAGATAGAAGGGGGCGTGGCTCAGAGGTAATTTAAGGAAGTATTTTTTCACAGAGAGGGTTGTGGATGTATGGAACAGCCTTCCAGAGGAGGTTGTGGAGTCAAAAACAGTGGTGGAATTCAAGCATGCATGGGACAGTCATAAGGCAATTCTAGGGGGTGGGGGTAGGAAGAAGTAGGCTGCTGGTTAACTAGGATCTGCAGCTTATCCATCAGGCAGGGAAATGGGCAGACTGGGTGGGCCAAGCGGTCCTTATCTGCTGTCAAATTCTATGTTTCTATGTTTCTATGTTTCCTCTATCACAGAATTGCCTGCTTTACAGCTGCTGCTCATCCCCGTGATCACCACTGTAATGTTCTCACCTCACTGAACTGGCCAACACTTGAGGCAAGACTTGCCTATCCTACTCTCTGTCTTGCTTTCAAAGTGGCCAAATTAACAGCCTACCCTAGTCTAAATGGGCTTCTCCAGTTCAAGTCATTTAAGCATGATCTCAGGTCTGCTACCTGTCACAAACTCGCTCAGCCGGTCAGCCCTCTACTCCCAAAGTGCCAACCTCTGAGCGTATGATTGGTGGACAGTGAACAGAACAAGGTAATCCTTGTGTCTGTTTTGTGGGTTCAAGTCACCAGTCTCAAGTTCTGGAGGGATTCAAACTGATAACCTCTTGTTAGCGTGCCCAATTATCAGGCTCAGATAATTCTGTCTTTGGGGGGCCAGATATCTTTGCCTACAGACACCCAACCAGGTCTTTCAAATGAACCCTTAGAACTCTATGCAAGACTTTACAGAACTCTATCCATTTCCCAGATTGGTATATCAGTAAGCCCATACACAGTGCTAACTGTAACCTTTAAAAGCTCCACTTAAATAAAAAGAAATGTCAAGGCACTCCAGGCAGTTTCGTTTGTAAAATGTATCTTTACTTTAAAATTGGAAAACAGAAAAAATATTACAGAACAAAATATATCCCAACACATACAGCCTTAAAATAAATAGGTTTACAGTGCAATTCCTACAAATAATAACTTCAGACCAATCTTGTCTAAGGTCCTTACTTCAGTGCTTTGATGGTCTCTCTCTCAGTCAGAAATATTGTCTTTTGTGTGATTCAAGGTTTGCAGTAGGCTTAAAGAGTCTTGAGCCTGCCTTCTCTCTGAGATCACCTAACTCCACCTTGGTGTAACAAAAATCTGTATTTTATAATACAGGATGTCCAAATAAAATATAAAAAAAAAATATAGGTGACCTCACTGCCTTTCTTCCCTCAGGTTAACCACACGAATCGGTTTGTGCTCTGCTACACATACATCTCAAAACGTTTATTTGATCTCAGTCACTGTATTCAAAGCAAAAGTGTATTTTGCCTCTTTAATTTCAGCTGGGCCTTGGAATCTACACATCAAAGGTCTCTCTGATGTAATTCCAAGGGTTCCCGGGAATGTATTTTGGGCCTTCCAAATTCGTCTGGGTCCTCCTGGCCCAGACATCAACCTCTCTTCAATGTCCATTCTGGCTTCTCGATACCTCCCTCTCAAGTTCTTCCTGACAACTATTGTAAATCAAAGGATTTTCCCTGAGGGAATTATGAATGGCTAATCTTATTTCGTGGGATGAAAGCAAATTGACAAGGTAATTGCAACCCAGATATCTGCAGTTTAGCTATGTACTGTCCTTTGAACTTATCCCTGGGGGGTCTTGATGTGTCAGTTCCAGTAAGACAGCATTTTCCTCTGACACAGTCCTCATACATTAATTTCTTATTTTCACGACAAAAAATTATACAGGGATCAGAGTCAGTGGTCCAAGTGTGACACTACCCACCCCACCCACCCTGGAAGTCCCTAGGTCCTGATCCTTGCAGGTGACAGGTCCTTCGCCATCTCTGCCCTGGCCCTCTGGAATATACATACCTTCAGTGGTGATTAAGTGCTCTACCCTGAACTCACTCAAAATGCTCTAAAATGCCATTTGCTTGTGATAAATCAGTGCACTTGTACTTGAAGTGGTTGGGCTTTTTTCCTGTTTACCCACCTGAACACATTGGGCTTTCCCTCTAGTCCATGCTGTCCATTGATCAGCGCCTAAACCAAGTACCCCTCCTGCTGAGCGAGAGTCCAGCTCTTGCTGACTGACTCACAATTATCTTCCCCCCTCCCTATTTTCTGCTTGTGATATGTCTTGCTGCTGAAATAGATTTGTGGTTGATAGCCTTGTTTACTAACTTTGTATAACTGAGTACCGTTACTATTGCTTGTTTTTGCCTATGTTTCCTGTATGGTTTTGATGCATTTATCGAAAGTAATTAATGCTCTGCCTTTGTCTCCTGTATGCTTTTGGTATCTTTAATAAATGTAATTAATTCTGGGTTGCCCCTGAAAAAGGGACCCTGCTGTCTCAGTGGGCCTACCGGTCAACAAATTTCAATAAAATAAATAATCGTAAATAAATATATGGTTTCTGAACAAGCTAGCCTAGGTACATAGCAACAAGTTACTGTTCTATACAGATGTTGCCTACCATTATAACACCCTATTCCAGGGACTAAGTGAATGAAGATGTGAGTCAAGGAGTAGCATGGAGGAGGAACCCTGATGTCAGCAACTGCTTCATGTTGTCCAGATCTGAAGGGAGCTGGATTTGCCCTGGGGTTAGATGGTACAGCTGAAGAAAGGGAAGATGGAGAAAACCCCAGATTCAGCATGTGCTGGAAGCAGGGTGGCAGAGATATGCACTGTACTCAGCAGAGTACAGTAAAAAGATCAGTCAGGGGCAACAAATCAGGCAGGAGCAACAAAAAGAGGAAAGCAAGGACACTGTGAATCACATTGTGTCTGTGTCTCGCTAAGCCCTTTTGCCTTTGTTGTTTGCCATGGGGCACTGATGCCACCAGCCAAATGCACAAACAAGAACAACTTACCAGGCTGGCAGAAAAGCAAAGGAAGGAGGATTACAGGAAGAAACTGATTACTTGAACTCAGACACAGCAAACAGGGTGGGTGGGCCTATTGTTGGTGTGGCGTGGCAGCTCATATTTTGGTTTATGTTTACATAATGGGGGGCAACAGTGCATCAGTTTTGAGTACAAGTTTAAATTTCCTGGCTACACCCCAGACTGGAAGAGCAAGGTTCAGAGGGGAATGATGCCCCTTGAGACACTGAACCAGAGGGATTTGAGTCCTATGTCATGCATAGAGGCAGAAGAAATCCGAAGGAGTCAGAAGATCTTGAAGGGCTACAACAGTGCTTCATACAATTGTGTTTCCTGCAAAAGTCACATTGCACATGATCAAGGCATCCATAGTACTGACTGAGCAGATGCAGACAAGTGGGCTTATATGGATGCATTCATAGTGCCTGATGGCATGCAGGCATAAATTGACCAACTGAATGATGGCTGCTGAAAGGAAAGACTAATTCATAAAACTGATGGCATGATACAGAAGTTAACTAACTGGGGAGCAGTACGTTGAGTCAGACAGGCCAAATGCCTGTGGGCAGTATGATGGCCAACAGGTGATTGCTGTTGGCATTATGATGTGGTGGGCATGCCGACTGTTTTGCTGAAGAAGGATTGGAGTGAGAGAAACTTAATGACAAGATACTGAAAACATGACCGCAAATCAAAAGCTATTGTCTGGACAAAACACTAAGCCACGAGCAGAAATGCAGAAGTAGTAGTAGTACAACTATGTCTGTGGGAAAATTCTGAGACAGACTGACTGAGAAGGCTGGCTGAAATGACTGAGGTAAGTGATAGCAGCTGGTGGCAGAGCCAGGGAAGTAATGGAATGTAAAGTATGCGAGAGGAACTGCAGTGAAATGGTTGCGAGTGTTGGCTAGCAACAGCAGGTACATCAATGAAAAGTAGCAAATGTTTAGATATGAAAGGCAGATAAAACAGACTGAAAACAGACACGAAATACTGTAGCATAACAGAGGCAGGGGAGCTGCAGTAACAGCGGAAAGAGCTGGATATGAACAAAACGTAGTCAGTGAAGAGGCTGCATTGCAGTAACAATCAATCGAACTCTGCGCCACAACTAGTTGTTCGTACACCTCCCGATTCTCCTCCTGGTTTTGGAACTCTCACCCAGATTTTGGACCAGCATTCTCCTACAGTTCTTGGGACCAGTACTAACACTATGTCTCCATCACATTTGAGACTGTTATATGAACAAAACTGTTTTGTCTTATGGCGTTTCGTGCAGAGGGATGACGACTGCACTCCATATGACTACTACCTCTGACCAGGCTGAATTATACTCTGGGCTATTGCACACATCAACAATGGACTTACTTACAGCTCCTACCAGTACCACTTCAGCTACTGCAGGCAGGCTCTCCTCTACGACTACTCATGGAGGTACTTCATTTTCAGACTCTGCATGGTCCCCTGCTTCTGCTCTGCGTGTTGCGGGTTGGAGTCAACTGCTTCCTGGTGCATCCTGGTCTTCTCCCCAAGCGGTAAATGCACAGGACATTATGCAGGGACACACTGTCACTGAACAGCCTGCTGAATCCACTTCCTTCCCTCATTCATTCTCAGTGGCTTCATTGCTCCTACGCCCTTCCACTTTGACATGAATTTCTGCTGTTGGCTAACCAATTCCTGAAACTTAGGGCCCTAAGCAAGCTAAGGATTCTGCTTCGGTACCGCCAACCTCCACTAGCAGTACTCTCTTCTTCGACAGCTGATTCTATTCCCCACTTGGATAATCTTCCTTTGCCCTACTGTAAAGTACAGGTGAGGCTTTGACTGACCGTCCCATAGCCTCAGTGACCTGTTTCTAGAACTTGGAAGACCAAGCCCGACTATAGGAATGCAGTTTGTCTGAAATATTTTGGTGACCTCTCTACTGCTCCTGATAGGAAAACTGTTTTGCATCCCTGTTGCGTGACTCTATGGGTATTTAAGCAAGTGAATTGTTTGCTTTCATACATGTTAAAGGGGAATCAGTTTATGATTTAAGTTTTAAGAATGTTTCTACTCTAGAAAAATTTTGGATCAAATATGATGTGGTGAAGTCACAGCCTTTATGGACCCCCTTTATGCTCATTCCTCTTATTATTACACAAACTGGGGAATATGGGTGTGGGCAGGACAGTAGTGTGGTGGGTAGGTAACTGTCTGGGTGGCAGGACACAGAGGGTGGTGGTAAATGGCTGTCACTCCACAGAGAGAAGAGTGACCAGTGGTTACCACAGGGGTCAGTGCTGGGACCGGTCCTATTCAACATCTTCATCAGTGACATGGTGCAGGACCTAGAAGGCAGAATTTCACTGTTAGCTGATGACACAAAGCTCTGTAACAGAGTAGACACACCAGAGGGTGTAGACAGAATGAGAAGCAACCTGCAGAAACTTGAAGAATGGTCAGGGGTTTGGCAGTTGAAATTCAATGCAAAGGCGTGCAAGATAATGCATATGGGGCACAAAAACCCTGGCACAATATATCAGTTGGGGGGTGAGGATATAGCATGCACCAAGCAGGAAAGGATCTTGGGGTTATCATCTCTGATGACCTCAAGGTAGAGAAACAGTGTGACAAGGCAGCAGGTAAAGCAAATAGGATGCTGGGATGTATAGGCAGGGCATTACCAGCACGAAAGGGAGGTCATAATTCCGCTATACAAGACACTAGTGAGGCCCCACCTGGAGTACAGTGTACAGTTCTGGAGACCATACCACGTAAGGACATAGACAGGGTAGAGAAGGTTCAGAGGAGGGCAACAAAGATGGTGCATGGATTGCATCACAAGTCCTATGAAGACAGGTTGAAGGAACTGAACATGTACTCCCTGGAGGAGAGGAGGAGAGAGGGATGTGATAGAGACATACAAGTATCTTACAGGGAGGAACAGGGTGCAGGAAAACACTATTTTAAGTGAAAAGATGTTCCAGGACTAGAGGGCATGGGATAAGTTGGAGGGAGACGATTCAGAGGAAACATGAGAAGAATTTCTTCACAGAGCGAAGGTGGTGGACAAAGTGGAACACCCTGCCAGAGGAAGTGGTGGGGTGCTGAAACAATCACAGGATTTAAGAATGCATGGGATAGACATAAAGAATTCTGGAGGTCAGGGTAAGGTGCAACAGACTTCTAGGAAAACAAACTGAACTTACAAGCTCAAACGGGCAGACTGGGTGGGCCATAGGCCCTTATCTGCCGACACTGTCTATGTATCTATGTATCTATGTAAACCTACAGTAAAATTGATTACTCTTCTTTTTCGTAGTGAAGGAGTGAGCATAGCGGACGTTCAATACTGGCTTAAGCAGCGCTGTGACATTCTCGAGGCTCCTCATCCTATTTTGTGCGAGGACCTTGTCTGGACAGGGGGTTGGAAGGCTAAGGTGCAATTGAAGCAGGATGACAAGGGTATAGCTCATTTGCCAGGTAGTTTTTATATAGGTAGGGATAGAGGTTTGTGTTTTTATCCTGGTCAACCCTGCACCTGCCATAAATGCGGTTCTTGGATGCATTTGAGCCATACCTGCAACGAGCCAAGGTGCACTATTTGCTTGGCATATGGTCATGTGAGTCTCGGTTGCCCTAACCCACGGAGGTGTAATCTCTGTGATGAGACTGGCCATACTTACCATCAATGTCCATGGGCTGACCATAATCGGTTGGACCGTCCCCCTCAGGATCAGGTAGCCCTTCTCACGGACTCTCAGACTCAGGTTATTCGCCAGCGAGAAGGGGACAGCCAGGTCGTAGTGCGGTGCAGTGCAGTGAGGATCTTCCCTCTGCTTTTCCTGCTGTTCCAGTGGCAGATCCTGCGTTACAAGACCCGACCCCTCCTGACACAGACCCGGTGCCTGGGGTTGTTGCCCCCTCTGACCCTATGCCACCCCTTCCCCCTCCTGCTTTGGACCTCTTCACGGAGGTTTCTCAGGGAAAAAAGGGTAAGTCCAAAGGTAAGCGTAAGGCTCCCAGCCCTTCCCCCGGACAATCCATTTTGACCAGGAATCGCTATCAAGCCCTGTCCAAACAGAAGCAGTGGAGTGATATAATGGACGAGGAAAATGACTCTGAATCTTCACAGGCCTTTTCCCTTCATTTAGACGACTACTCTGATTCCCAGCAAGATCCCTCCCCTACTACATCTGACACCAGGTGGCAATTGGCGGTTACTTGATGCTTCTTTGCCTAATTCTTCATGTTTTTCTGCTGGTTTTCGGCCTTTTTCTTTCTTCTTATGCCTGTGGGGTTGGGTCTTCTCTGCTTCACACTTAATGTGTGCAGCAAGAAATCCCATAGAAAACGTCTTGCCTCTCTACAGTATCTTTTGGATCTCCCACATGATCTTTACTTACTTCAGGATGCTAGGCTAAAGACTCGATATGAGCTGAACCAGTCTTCTGCTGGCTGGACTAGAGGCCCTTCCTATCGGTCTTCTGGTGAGGACACGTGATGGGTTGGGTATTTTGTTTTCTGGTTTGGACTGTACCGTTCTGAGACTGGTTGATATTGTCCCTGGCGTGCCTTTTGCGTGATTGCACTTTCCGTCACCTCTAGCCCAGGATTCTGAATGTTTATGCACCTCAGGTATTGCTGCTCATTCTGACTTATTTTGGTTGTTGCAGCCCTATTTACACACCTCTAGACATCTTTATATGGGAGGAGATTTCAATGTGATCTCACTCTGGCTGACAGAGGAGGCTCCGCACAGAAGCTTTTCGGGGACTCTACTGCATTACGTACTATTCTCAAGTACGCGTCTCTTAAGGATGGTTATTGTGAGGTGCATCCCAAAGGAACAATGACCTATCATAGAGGCCTTCTGGCCACCCGTATTGATTTTATTTTTCTCTCCCAGAATGTTATGGTACAACAGGCGAAGGTCATTCCTTGCGAGACCTTGGATCACATGGCCATCTCATTGCTTTGTTTTCCTTCTATGGCTTCTCATCCTCTTCTTGTTTCTTCGTGCTGGAAGTTGAATAGCTCCCTATTGTCTGATGGCAGCATTATTCAAGACTGTCAGGAATTTCTGTTAGCCTGAATTTCGGTTCTGGATGCTTACACCTCCCCTTTACATTGGTGGAACGATACCAAATCAGATCTTAAATGCTTTTTTCTTAGGTATGCCAGGAGTAAATCTGTTTCCTCTTATAGTCAGTATTTGTTATTATGGCGACATTTACAGGATGTAATCTCTAGGGCTGCTGAGATGGCTCAAGACTGCTCCTTTTATTGCCTTGAGACCCAGATGGAAGAGTATCAATATAACAGGGCCCGCTCGTTGCGTCTTGAGGCTACTTGTGGCACCCACTCTTCAAAGGTCTCTTTTGATATATACAAATGCTGTTCTGACAGGGTGGCAGCCATGCACATTGAACGTCTTATTGACCCTGACTCTTCTAAGGTTTATGATACTATAACCTCTCTCCAGCTAAAGGTCTCTTCCCATTTAGCCAGTGTTTTTGGGACTCCTTCAGTGGCTACATCCACTGCTGTTTCCTTTTTTAATTTCCTGACCCCTTCTCCTCCTCCTCCTGATCTTTGCACCAAGTTGACAGCCCCAATTTTCTTGTTAGAGGAACAGGTGGCTATTAAGAAACGAAAGCGATGTACTTCTCCAGGGCAGGACGGCCTTACTGCTGAACTTTATCAAGCTTTTTCGTATGTTTTTTCACCCATTCTTATCTTGCTCTTTAATACTATCATTGCTACTCATTCTGTTCCTCTGAATTTTTCAGTCGCAATCGTGTTTCTGTTGTTCAAGAAAGGAGATAGGTTGGACATATGGAATTGGAGGCCTTTGAGTCTCTTGAACGTGGACTATAAGATTTTTACATCCATCCTGCTTCACCATCTTCTTCCTGTCGCATCCCACGTTATTTCAGAAGTACAGACCTGTACTATTCCTCAATGCACTATTGTTTCCAATCTTTCCCTGCTTAGAGATGTCTCTGCCTTTAACTCTTCTTCTTCTCCTTCCTTCTTTTTCTCTGGATCAGGAGAAGGCATTTGATAGAGTGAATCATGACTACCTCTTTCAAGTCTTGTCTCATTCACGGTATTCCACATCTCTTTATTCAATGGATTAGAATGCTCTATTCCACTGCCTGGATCCATCCTTACGTGAATGGCGCCACTTTCCCCTTTTGAGTCTTGCAGGGTTCGGCAGGGCTGCCCTCTCAGTCCTCTTCTTTATGTTTTCATATAGATCCATTACTTTGTAGACTCTTATGTCACCCATCAATCCCTCATTTGTCCTTTCCTTCCGGGTGCTGTGTCCCTACAGTATTGGCTTATCGGACAATCTCTGCATTCTCACCACCCCACACCTACAAGAGATGGACTTAGTCCTCCTTTTAACGGATTTCAAATGTGTGTCTGGTTCTAAGCTTAATTATAATAAGAGTATCGGCATTGTACCTCCCAATTCCACCACCCCACATTCACTTCGCCACGCGTGCAGTGCCTGTACAGTTTTCCTGGTTAAAGTTTTAGGATTGACCTTTGGTTCCCCTGATGATGCCCACTCAAATTGGACTGTTGTTTTGGACAAGGCCATTCATTAGGCTGCATCCTGGAAGGGTCATACTATTGCAAAGAGAAAGCAGGTTTTGTTGTTGAAAACCTTAGTTCTTCCTTTATTTCTTCATGTGGCTTCAGTTTTTCCGGTCCCCTTTTCCTTGGAGGCTCGCTTGTATAATGTTTTCTTTCAGGGATTCTGGGGCTGCCGTTTAAATCTGGTGAAACGTTCTTACACATATCTTGATTATTGCCACGGTGGGGTTTGGATGTTGAACCCCTTGGTGTTTTTTCACTGTTTGTTTCTTAAGACTGTTATCCTCTACCTATTGAATACACCCCTGGTCTTTTGGATTTCTCTTCTTCATCATCGTATTGCTCCATTGTGCGCCACCTGGTGTCTCCCCCCTTTCGAAATTCCTCAGAATTTTTGTAAGTTTAAGCTCCCCCATATTATCATTCCCACCTTTTTAAAAATTTGTCAGTGGTCTCTGACCCCTACAGTGATTCTCTCTTCCTCAAGGAAGCACTTATATCGGTCTGTTTTGGGAACATCCTTTTTGGACCTTCCGGTGCTATGAGATTCCCTTGGCATTCAACTGGACTCCTCTGGAGTTTTTCGCCAACTGACTGATCCACGGATCCCCCAAAGGGTTTGAGATGTAACCTGGCTTTCTTGTCATGGCAGACTAGGTGTTCGTGGTAATATGAAGCATAAGGCTCATGAAGAAAGGACTTGTCCCCGGGATACGTGCCTTTCCATTCCAGAGACCATGATGCATTTCTTTCTTGATTGCCCTATTCACACCAGTATGGACCCTTCTCCTCCATAAATGGAAGGAAAAGGCCCTTCCTTTTCTCATGTATAATATTTTGATTTATGGTATTTATCCCCCTAATTTGGTTCATTACCATCCTAGTACTTTATGTTTAATTTTTGCATTTTGTCGCTTCTATTTGTGGCAGGCCAGAGGTGCATCTTTACTACAACAGAAAGTGTGTAGTCCTAATCAGATTGTCACTCTGATTTTACAGGGCTTACAGGCTGTTTATAGTTCTGAGAAAACCTCCGTATCACCTGAAGTTTTTCGGCGCTATTGGGGCTTCTGTTCCTGGATTTTTTCCTAATGATGCAGTACTTTTTTGTGTTTTCTTTGCTTTTCTTCATTATAATTTTGTATGATGTACTACTGTTCTTGCAATGTTTGTATACCATACAATACTCCCCTACTCTTTTTAGTGGGGATGAGATGGGGGTTATATACTACTACAGATTCTCACTGCTTGTTATTCATGTATGCTGTAATACTTACTTTTGTTTTTTATTTCATTTATTATGGTTTTGTCTGATGCCATACACTTCTGTATATTTTCTCTTAAGTTTTTAATGGAAGATTCCCCTACTCTTATAGTGGGGATGGGATGGGGGTTATGTACAACCATGGGTTATTTATGTTTGTAGTTCAAGTATGCTGTGCTACTTATTTTTGTTTTTTGACCTCCTCCATTGTGGTTTTGTATGAAGCAATACGTTTTAGTATAATTCGTTTTCACTGCAACTTCCCCTACTTTTTTAGTGGGAATGAGATGGGGGTTATGTGCCCATATGGATTATTTTCGTTTGTATTCCATGTATGGAGTAATACTTATTTCTGTTTTTGAATTCTTTTCTTATGGTTTTGTATGAAGTCATATGATTTGTATATTTTGTTTTCAGTTTTCAATAAAAAATTCCCCTACTCTTTTCGATAAGTGCCATGTGATCTTTAACATTCACCTGAACTACCACCAGAACAGGCAGATGGGACCTCGGTTTAACATCTCATTCGAAAGCGGCACCTCAGAAGTGCAGCACCCTCTCATGCTGCACTGCAGTGTCAGTACTGGGATATTAACCCAAGTGCCAGATGTGGGAACTGGAACCCACAGCCCTCTGATCTCCCGGCCTCAGAGGCGAAGCGTGCTTTTTTACTTTCTTCATAAGGAAGTCATTCAGCATTTAGTTGAGTGTTTTATTTTTCAGTCTTTAGACTACAGCAATATTTTCTATAACAGTGCTCCTAAAGCATGTCAGCACAAACTTGATGTTTTATATAATCACCTTGCATGCTTGACAGGTGGCTGCTCTTTCAATATTCACCAGTGCAATAAGCAAAATCTCTTAACCCTTGTGCTGTGTATGGACAATAGGTCCTGGGGTTTGATAGAGAACTACGGGCAGACTGGATGGACCACTGGTCTTTTCCACCATCATTGTTGTGTTTCTGTGTTACTTGGCTGTACGTCCTTGAGTGACAAAAGGCATTTGTACAAATTTCACCTCCCTCAGCTGCATCCTGTCCAAAGTCCCTGATTACATGACATCAAGATTAGCTAGAACAATGGGACACCATTGTCTGTGTGCAGGTAACTTTCTGGAATTTAACATTCCAAAAGTACACTTGGAAAGTGGGAAACAGGCTTTCAGATACTTTGTCCCTGCCCTTTGGAATCTTCTTCCAAATAAGTATTGGCTTTGTCTGTGAAAAGGCCATCCACGTCGGTGATCCATACATGGTTCACTGGGAATTATTCTATTATGGGAGCATGTTGCAGCAATGTGCCCTGAAATTATTATTATGTACTCTGTACAATCTTTTGTTCTGAAATCTGTAATCAGAATTTGTACTATTTGGAATGTGTGTATTTATGTATGAAAACAAAACTGTTGTTTTGTTATCTGTCATAAAACGACACCATTCTAGATTTCATCTAATAAATGAACATAAAATCTCTGCTTAAATGCCAGAATCCTCACAAATAAAATGAGCATGCTCCAGGCAGTGGTGGCAGAGGACCACAAAAATAAAACAAGTGCATGCTACAATAAAAAAAACTATAGAAAACTATAGAACATGCCAATTTAATACAAAAACAGAGCACTCCTGAGGATAGACCACAAACTCCATCAGCACTTCTCTTCATACAGAGGCCTTGGTAAGGGAGCAGAGGTACATGGTAGTATTAATGGAAACATGCACAACTGGAAACAATGATTGGGACCTTGCAGTACTGGGCTAATCACTCTACAGAAGGGGCAGAGTAAATGGCAAGTGGGGACGGCACTTTACATTAGTGAGGACATATAGGCCATGGAGGATACTAGTCAGGGAGCATAGAATAGAAGCAGTTTGGATGCAACTGATAATGTAAGGGGAAAAATCAGGGGTGGATTGGCCCCTGACAAAGCCTTATGTGGTGAAGTGCCAGGGCAGCTGGTGAGACGGACACACCATTTGATTTCACTGTGTCGCTGTATGGAAAATTGCTCCCATTAAATTTAACTTTTTTTGCACGGATTGTGTGGAGACCCTTCATTGGAGTTACTTGCTAACTCCTTGCTTTGGAGTGCTGGTGTGACTTTGTGTGTGGTGGAGTGGTTGACAGACTGCCAAACCAGAAGGAGGAAGTGGATAGGTAATAAGGAGAGGAGATCAGGAAGGCATCAGCCAAAAGTAAGGTGGTGCTGGTGGGTGACCTAAATATGCCAGATGTGGACTGGGAAATCCTGCCAGTCAGCAGTGCAAGAAGTCATGTGCTGGTAGATGTGATGTAATTGTAACCCCCCTGCAACTGGGGGTTCCCAAAAGACTCCTAGGAGCTTGCCTAAGTGCTCCCAGCCTGAATGGTGTTCAGCAATTAAGCCGTTTATTTGTGAGTGCTTTTAGAGCCTCTGGTACTGTCTCTTTAAGAGCTGTATGCTTGCTGGCAATATTAATTGCATGGGGGAGGCTGTGTGTTTCCCTGCTCGAGTCCCGTCGAGCTGCTGACAAGTCGCTTCCTTAATGCTGTCGCTAAGTGGACAGAAGGGGGCACTTATGAGAAAGGTAACTGTTTGCCCCAAATCAGTTAGAGTGTTAGTGGAAATGTAACTTGTCTAACCTGCCTTTCTTACAGCTGGGATTCTGTGTGCCTTGCCCCTCCATTTTGGATCCGAACTGCTGCATAGATCCAGTCAGGCAGGAGGAGCATCTATAATGGAGCTTAAGTGGACCAACTAGGATCAGGACTCTCTCAGGAGCCAGCTGGCCATAAGGAATATAGCTAGTAATTATGGGAAGTGAAGTTCTGGACCGTGGCACCTTTTCGCACCAATAAGGGGAGTGTTGAGTGATTGGCAACTGAAGCCCACCAATTGGACTGGGTGGCACCCGTCTGTAATTCCCTGCCTTGTGTCTGGTCAGGCAGATCCATTGTGACTGTGACTGGGAAAGGAGCTCTGAGCTCTTGCGCTGCTGAGTTTTTTGCGCGGGAAGCGCGTGTGGAAGCCTAAACTCGGGCAGCATGTTTGCCATGGCGATTCGGACTGAATCCGCAGTTGTTGAGGAGGAGAAGCTGAACTTTGAGAACCAATAATTCCGTAGAGGACTGGAGAAACTGCTTCATCGCGCTCGGTCTATCAGGAAAGTGAAGCTGCATTGTGAACTCCCGGGTTGGCAGTAAGTGCGATCAGGACCTGAGAGCAGCTGCCTGGTATAGTAATTTCCTTTACATATAAATGTGTGGGGTGTTTGGGGAGGATAGCTTAACGAGTCCTCTTGTCCCGTGTGTGTCAGCGGGAAGGCAGTCGTGTGCAGGCGGACTGAATTCATTGCTTTTTAAAGCTGTGTGCCTGCTTGCAGAACCTCATTCCCTGCTGGTTGAAGGGTGTCCGAAACCATGACACCCTCGGGACAGCTTCCATAATCAAGTTCAGAGTGCAAATCGGGTAACTCCCTGCCATCTGTGTCCTTAATTGCTGGTGTTTCATCTGATTTTCTTTCTTTCTTTCATCATGAACTGAGCCATCCGGCTCCGGATTACAGATTGTGTATTGTGCAAGTGTTTTTTCCATCACAGGGCCCCAACCAGCTGCACCAATCCTGGATGGCCTCCACCATCCTGGGTACCCAGTAAAAGTGACATTTGGGACATTTGGGACTCTGAATATGTGCACCAGTACTGTGATTATTAATGTTCTAACCTAATTAACCTGATTTCCCCTGTCCTTGTTATAGCCCCTTAAATAAATCAGATCTAGTTGTTTTCAGCAAAGTTACATTGACTGAGTATGTGTCTATGTTAAAGGATTGTACAGTGGATATCGTGTTACATCATCTTGTTTTACAGGGGGTCCCCAGAGTCAAGCTGACCGAACCAGTCCTGGGGTAAGTATAACTGGTGAAGATATTTATAGTGCTTGCATGGGCCACTAGTAGGGATAAAGGTGGTCTCAGTGTCCCAGAGGGCTGTGACCAAGTTGATCTAACTACACGCGAAACCCTGACCTCTGGGTGGAGGCACCTATAGAACCTAGGGTCCCTCAATCTGTTAGCAGTGTTAGGGCAGGCAGGGGTAGTAGTTTCTGGATAGCACCACCTGGGGTTACATCTTGAGGCACCGCTGGGATTAGCGCCCTCTAGTGGCCGAGTGAAGGAAGTATCCCATTATGTTTAATTTAAAGAGAAGATGAGGGGATACCGCCCAAGTTAAAACTCGATCCTTTAGATGATGGTGCCAAATTGATGGGGTGTGCGGCTGAGGAGCTGGACTCCCAAAGGCTGTATTATTGTTGGATGTCCCATTGGGGATTAAAAAGTGCTAACATTGTCTCTACTGTGAGCATGTCAAATGTCTGGGCAAGTTGGAAGTAAAGGGTCGATATGCTGACTTGCTGGAACAGACCCTGCAAGTGCTGCTTTCATGCAGTATACGACAGACCCTGAGAGGGTGCCTCAGTGATTTTTCCCGGCTGGTGCCCAGAAGGGATGGAGGTTATTCACATGCGTAGTGGTTTGGCCACCCGGTGGGTCCCCTAAGACTAATAGTTTTGAGGACAAACTACTTCAACTGTTAGCCACAGACAGGAGAACTGCTCAGGAATTGGTAAAGGTATTAGACATCTCAGGTGACCACACTCCCTGCCATCCCCAGGTACATTCTCAGGTCATCTAAGAGCTCCATACTAGCCCCACCCCTATGGTTATTCCTCCTATACAGTTAGACTCCTATCAGAGATTGAGGCTCTTCTCAGGTACTGTTCCTGTGCCTTCAGGGAAGATGATTTGAGACATGGATGGATTATGCTACTCCCTTAGTGCAAGAGTGGCAGTGCTCTGAAGGAGAGAAAGAGGAAAGGTTGATGGAAAGCTTGAGGGGTCCCGCACTGGAAGCCATTCGATTCCTATGGGCCACTAGTCTAGAGGCCACTGCAGCAGAATATCTTTCTGTCTTAGAGGGGATGTTTGGTAGCACTGAAACCGGAGAGGATCTGTTATGGAAATTCAAGTCAGCTAAACAGGAGAAATGAGAAATTGTCTACATTAGTTACTAGAATGGAAAGGCGTTATAGAAGGCCCACTGGAAAGAGGGGTGACTGCCAAACACTGAACAAGGTCCAATTAGACCATATATTGTAGTCAGCCAGATTTTCAAGCGATGCTGCGAAACTCAAACTGCAAGACCGGGCCGACCCTCCTGAATATTGCCAGTTGATGAAAGATCTGTGAAATTGAAACCGATGAAGGGGTGGGAACCCTATGCTGGGGCTGTGAATCCATGCCAGACCCCGGCAGAGAGGAGCCAGATGAGACTCTCAGCAGAGAGGTTGATCAAGGGTTGACAGAACCTCACCGGAAGTCGGATCTGTATCAAGCTCCTCCTGAGCCCAAAAGTGGAGTGGGAGTGCATGTTGTTTCTGACCACCCAGATTGAGAGCAACCTGAGAGTGGAAATTAGAGACCTAGGGAGATGGTGAGGGAGCTGCAACAGGCTGCGCTCACCCCAAGAATTGGAGAACCAGAGACCAACGGGTAAACACCCCATTCAAGAAGAGACATGTAGAGCCCCGAGCCACAAGATGTAACCCCCAGATGGCACTATCCCAAGGGCTACTACCTCTGCCTGCCTAAACTGCTAACAGGTTGAGGGGCCTAGGTTCGGTACTTCCACCCAGGAGGTCAGGGGTTTGCAGTAGTTAGACTAACTTGGTCACAGCCCTCTGGGACACTGAGACCACTTTTATCCCTACTAGTGGCCCACGCAATGCACCATAAGTATCTTCACCAGTTACACTTACCTCAGGACTGGTTTGGTCAGCTTGACTCTGGGGACCCCCTGTAAAACAAGATGATGTATCACGATATGCACTGTGCTATTCTTTAACATAAACACATACCTCAGTTATGTAACTTTGCTGAAACAACCTGATCTAATTTATTTAAGGGCTGTAACAAGGACAGGGAGTCAGGTTAATTAGGTTAGACACATTAATAATCACAGTACTGTGCACATATTCAGAGTCCCAAATGTCCCAAATGTCACTCTTACTGGGTGACCCAGGATGGTGGGGGCTATTCAGGATCAAGTGCAGCTGGTTGGGGCCCTGTGATGGAAAAACACTTGCACAATACCCAATTGTAACCTGGAGCGGATGGCTCAGTTCATGAAAGAAAGAAAGAAGGAAAATCAGATGAAACACTAGCAATTAAGGACACAGATGGCGGGAGTTACCCGATTGCACTCATTAACTTGATGATGGAAGCTGTCCCCGAGGGTGTCATGGGTTTCCGACGCTCGCGGCCAGCAGGGGATGAGGTTCTGCAAGCAGGCACACAGCTTCAAAAGCAATGGATTCAGTCTGTCAGCACACGCTTGCCTTCCCGCTGACACACACGTGGATGAGAGGACCTCAAGCTGTCGCCCCTAAACACCTCCACACATTTGTATGTAAAGGAAATTGCTATACCAGGCAGCTGCTTGCAGGTCCCGATCGCACTTACTGCCAACCCAGAAGTTCACAATGCAGCTTCACTTTCCTGACAGATCGAGTGCGATGAAGCAGTTTCTCCAGTCCTCTACAGGGTGAGCCTGGTTCTCAAGAGTTTAGCTTCTCCTTTCCTCAACAACTGTGGATTCAGTCCGAATCACCACGGCAAATGCGCCGTCCGAGTTTAGGCTTCCACACGCGCTTCCCGCGCGAAAAACTCGGCAGTACAAGAGCTCAGAGCTCCTTTCCCAGTCACGGTCACAATGGATCTGCCTTCCCAGACACAAGGCAGGGAATTACAGTCGGGTGCCACCCGGTCCAATTGGTGGGCTTCAGTTGCCAATCACTCAACACTCCCCTATTGGTGCGAAAAGGCGCCCACAGTCCAGAACTTCACTTCCCATAATTACTTAGCTATATTCTTATGGCCAGCCGGTCCCTGAGAGTCCTGATCCTGGTTGGTCCACTTAAGCTCCATTTTAGATGCCCTTCCTGCCCGATTGGATCTATGCAGCAGTTCAGATCCAAAATGGAGACAAAAGGCACAAGTCCCAGCTGTAAGAAAGGCAGGTTAGACAAATTACATTTCCACTAACACTCTAACTGATATGGAGCAAACAGTTACCTTTCTCCATAAGTGCCCCCTTCTGTCCTTAGTGACAGCATTAAGGAAACTTGTCAGCAGCTCAGCAGGACTTGAGCAGGGAAACACACAGTCCCCCATGCAATTAATATTACCGCAAGCATACAGCTCTTAAAGAGACAGTACCAGAGGCTCTAAAAGCACTCACAAGTAAACGGTTAATTGTTGAACACCATTCAGACTGGGAGCACTTAGGCAAGCTCCTGTATCTCCTTAAACCCCTAGTTGCAGGGGGTTACACCCTTCCTAGCCTGAAAAGCTTGACGTCTCAAGATCAAGTAGATACCCCTAAATCACTTAAGGCAGAACATTTGAACGGTCATTCCTTTTAAACAGCACAGTATATTAACCTTTGTCACATACACATACACTGTATTATACAATCTACTACTGATCATATGACAATATATATAAAACACATTTTAACTCAGGTCATCACCTCTGCACATGAAACTTGGATAAAGGGTCCTTTCTATCAGCTACATTGGGGCTGGAAGTGGCGAGCACCATACTCAGAGGGCAAAACAAGTAATCTGGATTTATCTCCCAGGCTTAGTTTGGGCAGCGAGCTCGGGGTCCCATACACTCCCTTCTGGACCACATTAAGGGGCAGATCCACAGGTCTGCCTAGGGACTCATAACTTAGCCGTACTATAGGCCTCACCTCTCGGCCAGTCCTTCTGGGGGGAACGGTCTGTTTCTGAATGGTTCAACTGCACTTTGCTCGACATGTTAGGCACTCTTCAACCAAAGGAAGCCCAAATGGAGCCAACAGATTAGCACACTGGTACATGCCTACAACTGCACCAAAAGTGATGCCACTGGGTTTCCCCTATCGACTAATGTTTGGAAGAGAGCGATTGCCAGTAGATGTTTGCTTTGGAGTCTCTCCTGATGGGGTTCAAGCAGCTACTCATTTACAGTATGTACACAAATTAAAGGCTAACTAAACCATGTGTACCAACTGGCTCAAACCATGGCTGCCAAAATAAATCTTGCCAATAAAGAAGGTATGACAAAAAGGTAAGCACTGGAACTCAGGGAAGGAGATCGAGTGTTGCTGAGGAATTTGGGACTGCACAGTAAACATAAGATTGCTGACAGATGGCACCATCTCTCACATTGTGGTAGGCAAACTGGATGATTTGAGAATAACTCAAAAGATGTGAAAACAATGCATAGAAATCATTTACTGCCCATTGGACAAATCTTGATTAAGTCTGAGCCCCCAGAAAATGCCCCTCTGGGCCAGTGACTAGAGCTGCTGCTAGAAAAAATCAAGAAAGACTGCACCTACAGAAGCTAAGTTAAAGTGTCTCTCTCCACAAGTCCCAATTGAACATGACTGTCAGTCTGTGTCAGAGGAAAGTGGTGTGGCTTTGAATATTACCTTCTCATGAACTGAGTCAGCTGTTTCGGGCAAACCCTAGTCAACCCAGGAATGAAGCTGGGTCCTTGGACTGCCTAAGCCCCTGGCCTTGTCCCTGGAGCTAATGCTCTCAGAAGGTGAAGTGCAAAGCCTCAAATCAGAGGACGTGGAATCATCGTGCATGGTTGAACTGCTTGACTTTTCAGGGAAGAGAATGATGTACTGGAGCAAACTGGTAATACACCAGAACAAGAACAGTGTATTGAGTGCCCTGATAGTTCCTGCCAGTATCAGAAGCCTCACAGTTGAACCAAGTGTTGTGGACTCAGAAATTGCAAACCCTGGAGCTGAAAGTGCCCGAGTTCTATCCTCCTGCCCACTAGAGACCCTCTTGGCAAGTACAGACAGTGCTGAAAGTGAGTCTAACTGTTCAGAAACTGTGACCGCTTTCCCCAGAAGGACTGGCCAGAGGTGAGACCTGTAGTACAGCTAAGTTACGAGTCCCTAGGCAGACCTGTGGACCTGCCCCTTAATGTGGTCCAGAAGGGAGGAGTATGTGACCCCAAGCTCGCTGCCAAACTAAGCCAGGGGAGATAAATCCAGATTACTTGTTTTGCCCTCTGAGTATGATGCCCCGGCCACTTCCAGCCCCAATGTAGCTGATAGGGAAGGGCCCCCTTTATCCAGGTTTCATGTGCAGGAGGTGATGACCTGAGTTAAAAAGTGTTTTTTATACACACACACATATATATATATATATATATATATATATATATATATATATATATACATATATACTGTTGTATGATCAGTAGTAGATAATATAATACAGTGAACTGTATGTGACAGAGGTTTAATATGCTATTGCTGTTTAAAAGGAATGACCCATTCAAATGTTCTGCCTTAAAGTGATTTAGGGTATCTACTTGACGCGGACGCCAAGCTTTTCAGGCTAGGAAGGGTGTAACCCCTGCAACTGGGGGTTCCTAAAAGACTCCTAGGAGTTTCCTAAGTGCTCCCAGCCTGAATGGTGTTCGCAATTAAGTTGTTTATTTGTGAGTGCTTTTAGAGCCTCTGGTACTGTCTCTTTAGTTTAGTTTAGCTTAGTTTGTTGTTCTAGGAATTACTACCTTTGAGCCAATGGCTCTTTTACAAAGGTTCCACGTCAACTGAGTACAGAACAAAAAGGTTACATAGATAACACAACAATTTGTGTTGTGTCAATAGCAAGAAAACATATACAATAAATATCAGTCAATTGTGCAAAGGACATGTAATACCAATAATCACTTATCGTAACAAAAAAGAAATCAAGCCAGTTTAGGGAAAAATCAAACAGGGGAAAAAGTCCAGACAGAGAGGGTAAGAGAAAGGTGAGGGGAGCAGACAATAGCAAGAGAAAAGATTCTCTAACATGCCTTTGTCAAGTATAGGACCAGAGTGGGTAAATGATAGATAAGAGATTTAATCAGGGCAGTCACAGGAGCTGGAGGCGGCGAGGTGAGAGTATAGCCTAGATTTGAAAGCACCTAGAGAGGTGAAGGCAGTAATAGGAGTACTGAGGGCATTTAGCCAGCTGGGGTCACGATGGGCAAATGATCTTTGACCCTGAGTAGTCCGGCATCGGGGGACCTGGAGAGGCTGATGTTCTGATCTTCTGGTAAAACGGATACTAGTGTTCGGGCATAACAGGTCTTGGATACAAGGTGGAGTAAGGCCCAAGGTAGATTTTTTCGCCATCAGGCAGGTAAGGTACTTTAGCCGGTTTGAGAGTTGCAACCAACCTGTATCAGCGTAGAGTTCACATGTGTGAGTACGTCGATGTGCACCAGTGAGCAGTCGACAGGCCTTGTTTAGGGATGTTGTAATGCGATTAAGTGCGGTAGTAGAGGCAGATCCATAGATAATTAAGCCATAGTCAATGACTGAGATGATAGAGGATTGAATGGCAGTCCTCAGTGCAGATTGGGTAAGGAGCTGTCGGTTCCAATACAGGATTCCAATTCACTGATTAATAGTTTTCGCTGTACTATCAATATGAGTTGCAAAGGTTAGGCCTTGATCAAAGATGATTCCAAGATATTTGAAAATTGGCACTTGTTCAAGGGTATTTCTAGGACGTATTAATGGTGAGTGGTCCTTGCCGCTTTTTGTTTTATGGACTAGAGAAGAGCATGGATTTAGTTTTTGTGGTTTAGAACCAGCTTATGTTCAAGGAACCACATCTCGACCTTGGAAAAGCATGCTGAAGGCTATGGCATAAGGGTTAGGATCTTTATGAGTGGAAAGAATCACGGCATCATCGGATAGAGGATTATTTGTTCAGGGCAGGATTTGGGGAGGAGTTTAGGAAAATGCTGAAAGGAGAGGCCCAGGATGGATCCCTGTGGAACTCCTGAGAGAACCGGTTTTGAGTCTGAGAGAACTCCAGCTATTTTTACAGATTGAGAGCGCTGAGCGAGGTAACTTTTTACCCAGTCACCAGGACCCTGAGAGTGCCCAAGAGACAGTAGTTGTTTGATGAGTAGGCCATGGTGTACCGTATCAAATGCCTTAGTTAGATCAATGTAAACAGCTCCAGTTAGGTTTCCTTTGTCCATGGCATTGTGGATTGCTCCTGAGAATTCAAGTAGGGCAGTCGATGTGCTGTGCCCTTTCCTGAATCCATGTTGCTGAGCGCAGAGGATGTTATGCTTTTCCAGATAGTCTGTAAGTTGGTCCGCCACTATGCGTTCAAGAGCCTTTGAGAGGGGTGGTAGTATTGATATAGGTCGATAGTTACCAGGCAGTGACTTATCACCACTTTTGTGCACAGGGAGTGACAATTGCAGCCTTCCATTTACTAGGAATTGGCTATAGCAGAGGAGAGATTGAAAATTTTGGTGAGGGGAGCAGCACTTCCTCCAGAGTGAGGGACAGAAGTTTAAGGTCAATAGTGTCGCTGCTTGCTCGGGACTTAGAAATGGCCTTCTTTACATATTTATAGACTTTGTGCCTTGACTATTTTGAAATGGAAGGGTGGTTTGGTTGGAGAGGCAGTAGTAGATGTAGAATTTGGAGAGTCAGCATCAGTGAAGAAATCGGATGAGAGGACACCACTAAGGTCTGTGAAGGTTTCATTTAGGGTGTTTGCAATGACCATGGGGTCTAATGTAGTGGTTCCATCCACATTCATTATTGTAGGAGAGGACTTGGACTGCTTGCCCGTGATATTTCTTATATTGTCCCAGAAGGATTTCCTTCACCCAGGAATTGAGAGGGCATTCTTGAAGTAGTGCTCTTCATCAAATGGATCTGTTTAGTACAGTGGTTGCGAGCCTGTTTATAATTTTGAATGTCCGTCAGAGAGCCTGTAGCTCTTGCAGTAGCCCAGAGGTGGTCCCTACTTTTGAGTTGTGCCAATAGCTTCGCCATGAGCCAGGGATTTGAGAGTGCTTTGATTTTGCGCTTTTTTCTGGTACATAGGTGTCACAGGCAGCGTTGAAAGTAGTAATAAAGTAATCAAGGGCTAAGTCAACGTCTTGAGTATTGTAAATCATGGACCAGTCTTTCTGCCTAAGACTGTCCTTAAGATGAGTAAGGTTGCCATAAGGTAGAACTCTGCTAGAGACGGTTTTTGGAGGCGGCTTTCGAAACTTATTTGTCCAGGTACATATTATAGGAGAGTGATCACTGAGAGAGTCAGGGAGAACAATTACATTGTTTATACGGGCAGGGTGGCTGGTAAGGATCCAGTCTATGAGGGTGCTAGTCCCTGATTTGTAGTTTTCCTAGTAGGGAGTTAACCACCTGCGTTAAGTTTGCTGCTAGGATAGCATCTTTGTTTGACCCTGCATCAGGTGCAAGCCAATTGATATTAAAGTCACCAAGGAGAAGGAGCTTGATGTCAGAAGGTTGTGATCTTACGAATTGAGGACAGTCTGGAGGCCGGACCCAGGATCTTTAGGAGGGATATAGACAGCAGCAATCATGAGGACTTTGTTTTGGGCACCAAGGAGTAACTTGATAGGAAGGAGTTGCACTGAGGTTTCTGTGGTGGTGTGCTCACCAGGGAGACAGGTGAGGTAGTCCTTTATGTAGATTGCACACCTACCACCCCTTTTCGAAATCCTATCCAGTCTGAATATCTTGTAGCTTTGTAAAGAGATGGCATGGTCAGGAGTGTTAGATGTCAGCCAAGTTTCAACGATGGCAAGGATATCAGGGTTGTGTTGGCTGGCAAAGATTTGAAGGGAGGCCAGTTTTGGGAGGAGACTGCAGATATTTAAGGTGGCAATTTTGAGACCCCCCTCCATTTTGGCAGGCTTTGTTGTACTGTAGGAGACAGGGCCAGGATTTGGATGGACACTTCCTGATATCAAGAGGAGGAGGAGCAGGAGTTTAAGAGACAATTGCCGTACTTCGTAGTATATAGAATTACACCTCTGCAGCTTGTGCGTCTTAGACCAGTGCAGGCATCTAGGGTCCCAGAGCAAGGTAGTGGTTAGAAACAGAGGACGATATGCCCATTTTTCATCGTAGTGACTTGTCATATGCAACCAGTACTTTGCTGAAAAGTACCCTTGGTGAGGGTAGAGGGAGATTGCTATCGTACCAGATAAGAGATAGCTGGCGGGATGTCTGGGAGTAAAGGTGGAGAGGGACAGGAGGAGTTTGGAAGATAGCATAGAGTAGGAAAGAGGGAGAGGGCTAGAAGAGACAGAAGAAGGTGGCTGTGGGAGGCATTACAGAGAGGAGCAGAACAAGGATGTGAGACTGAAGAAGTTAAGTGCAGGAAAGATGAGAAAAGAAAGTGCTTTAAGAGCTGTATGCTTGCCGGCAATATTAATTGCATGGGGGGACTGTGTGTTTCCCTGCTCGAGTACCGCCGAGCTGCTGACAAGTCGCTTCCTTAATGCTGTCGCTAAGTGGACAGAAGGGGGCACTTATGAGTAAGGTAACTGTTTGCCCCATATCAGTTAGAGTATTAATGGAAATGTAATTTGTCTAACCTGCCTTTCTTACAGCTGGGACTCTGTGTGCCTTGCCCCTCCATTTTGGATCTGAACTGCTGCATAGATCCAATCAGGCAGGAGGAGCATCTAAAATGGAGCTTAAGCAGACCAACCAGGATCAGGACTCTCTCGGGAGCTGGCTGGCCATAAGGAATATAGCTAGTAATTATGGGAAGTGAAGTTCTGTACCGTGGCACCTTTTCGCACCAATAGGGGGAGTGTTGAGTGATTTGCAACTGAAGCCCATCAATTGGACCGGGTGGCACCTGACTGCAATTCCCTGCCTTGTGTCTGGGAAGGCAGATCGATTGTGACCGTGACAGGGAAAGGAGCTCTGAGCTCTTGCGCTGCTGAGTTTTTCGCCCAGGAAACGCGTGTGGAGGCCTAAACTCGGGCGGCACGTTTGCCATGGTGATTCGGGCTGAATCCTCAGTTGTTGAGGAAAGGAGAAGCTGAACTCTTGAGAACCAGGCTCACCCTGTAGAGGACTGGAGAAACTGCTTCATCGCCTCGATCTGTCAGGAAAGTGAAGCTGCATTGTGAACTCCCGGGTTGGCAGTAAGTGTGATCGGGACCTGAGAGCAGCTGCCTGGTATAGTAATTTCCTTTACATATAAATGTGTGGGGTGTTTGGGGAGGACAGCTTAACGAGTCCTTTTGTCCCATGTATGTCGGCGGGAAGGCAATCGTGTGCAGGTGGACAGAATCCATTGCTTTTTGAAGCTGTGTGCCTGCTTGCAGAACCTCATCGCCCTGCTGGCGAAGGGCATCCGGAAACCCATGACACCCTCGGGGACAGCTTCCATCATCAAGTTAGTGAGTGAAAATCGGGGTAGCTGCCGGCCATCTGTGTCCTTAATTGCTAGTGTTTCATCTGATTTTCTTTCTTTCTTTCTTTCTTTCTTTCTTTCTTTCTTTCTTTCTTTCTTTCTTTCTTCATGAACTGAGCCATCCAGCTCGGATTACAATTGGGTATTGTGCAACTGTTTTTCCATCACAGAGCCCCAACCAGCTGCACCGATCCTGGATAGCCCCCACCATCCTGGGTACCCAGTAAGAGGGACATTTGGGACATTTGGGACTCTGAATATGCACACAGTACTGTGATTATTAATGTGTCTAACCTAATTAACCTGATTTCCCCCTGTCCTTGTTACAGCCCCTTAAATAAATCAGATCTGGTTGTTTCAGCAAAGCTACACTGACTGAGGTATGTGTTTATGTTAAAGAATTGTACAGTGGATATCGTATTACATCATCTTGTTTTACAGGGGGTCCCCAGAGTCAAGCTGACTGAACCAGTCCTGGGGTAAGTATAACTGGTAAAGATACTTGTGGTGCATTGTGTGGACCACTAGTAGGGATAAAAGGTGGTCTAAGTGTCGTAGAGGGCTGTGACCAAGTTAGTCTAACTACCGCAAACCCTGACCTCTGGGTGGAGGCACCCGCCATAAAACCTAGGCCCCTCAACCTGTTAGCAGTTAGGCAGGCAGGGGTAGTAGCCCTTGGTATAGCACCACCTGGGGGTTACATAATACTGCTTTCTGGTACTGTGGTTCAGGGAATCAACTAGAGAGGAGGCAACCATATATCTGGTTTTGTCAAATGCTGAGTCAGATAGAGAAGTAGAGGTGAGGAAATCACAGAGGTTCAATGACCACAATACAGCGTTGTTTAACATAACCACAGGAGCACATCACTCCTGTTCAAAAACAGTGGTCCTGGACTTCAGATGGGCAGAGTTTGGCAAGATGGGGAACATGATGAAAGACAAACTGGTGGGGTAAAAAGAGTGGAAGAGGCAGAAGTCAAATGGGAAGTTGTAAAGAGGGGTGTTCCAGAGGTGGTGGCATCATGCATGAGACAGATCAGGAAGAACAAGACACACAGCAAGCCAGTCTGGATTTATAGAATGGTTAGAGGCAATAAGGGCAGAAAGGGTAACACTCAAAATACAAGAGGAAGCAGAGCAACGCCAACCTAGAGGATTAAAAAAAACAAAACTGAAACAAGCCAGAATGATGGTTAAAAAAGCAATGCAGAGACAGAGCTGAGAATAGGAGGTAAAGGAGAGAGAGAAACTTCTATGGTTACATCATGGAAAAATGGAACACTAATGTGGTTATTATCAGATTAAAGATGAAAGGGGCATGGGTGGAGGAGGATAGGAAAAAAGCTGATATACTGAATCATTTCTTTTGCTTCGTATTTGCTGTCGGGGGGGGGGCACTACCAGAGTGCAGGGTGGAAGATGAAGAGAGAGGGTGAAAGGAGTGGAGTTAGGACCAGTCTCAGAAGAGAGGGTTCTTAGGGGTCTCAACACCCTGGAGGGTGACAGAGCACCTGACCTGATTGATTGCATTTTAGAGTGGTAAAGGAGGAGAGGCAGACCCTGGCGGTGCCTCTGGCAAATCTGTTTGCAAATTGTTTCTTGGAGATAGGGGTGGTTCCTTGGGGTAGCCAATGTGGTGCCACTTCACAAGAGTGGGCATGGGAATGAACCCAGAAAGTACAGAGCAGTCAGTCTAACCTCAGTTGTAGGCAACCTGCTGGAAACCATTATAAAGGAACACAAAGTGGAATTCTTGGAGGGTTGCATTACAGGAAGCAGCCAGGGTTTGTAGAAGGGGGAGCTCTTGCCAGACTAACCTGATCAACTTCTTTGACTGGGTCACAAAGGTTGGCAGTGGACAGAGGCCAAGCAGTGGACATGAACTGTACTTTAGGAAGTCATTCAATTCCACACCACACCACACCACACTACACCACACCGCACCACACCGCAGCGCACCGCACTACACCATACCACACTGAAGGCTAATAAAAAATCTAGGTTACATACAGATAGGGTACAAACTGACCAGGTGGATAGGAAACTGACTGGGGGCAGTACACAGAAGGTAGTCATCAGTTGGGTGCACTGGTAGCCCAGGGGAGTCACAAGTGGGATTGGTTCTGGGAGCGGTGCCTTCAATATCTTCATTTGCACTACAGGAGAAAATCCAGAAGAAAGCATGTCCCTTTGCTAGTGACACTAAGATCTTCACACAGTGGACACTGAAGTTGGAGTTAGAGAAATGACAAGAGACCTGAAAGAAATGGAAAAAGTGACCTGGATTTTGGTAACTAAAGTTCAACACAAAAGACATGTAAAGTGATGCACATTGAAGAAACCCTAAAACAGACTCCTGGGTGATGGAGTAAGGTCGGTGAAGACAACTGAGAGGAGAAACCTGGGAGTCATCACTAGTAAAGACTTCAAGTCCACTTCTCACTGCGACAAAGCATATCGGAAGGCAACCAGGATGTTGAATGTGTAGCAAGGGGGTTTGATAACATGATAGAGGTGATACTGCCCCACACAGGTCCCTGATAAGGTTGCACATGGAGTACTACATGCAGTTCTGGAATCCTCACCTCAGAAATGACAGGGACCACACAGAGACCATAGAAAGGAGCCACAAAGATGATCCTGAGGAAGCAGGGGAGGTCATATAAGGAGAGATTGGCAGACCTAAAACATATATAGATTGGAAGCAAGGAGGGAAAAGGGGACATGACTGAGATTAACAAATTCTTGTGAGGAATCAACAGGGCGGATTGTAAAGACTTGTTCAGAAGGATTGAGAGCACAGTGAAGAGAGGACATGGGTGGAGATTTGTGGGGGAAGGAAATTCAGGAGGGGCATAGAGAAGCTCTTCCTCATGGACTGGGTTGTGGATGAATGGAATAGCAGAAACACAGAGGAGAACATGTGCTCACGGCAATAAGTGGGTGCTAGCTTGGCATACAGACACAAGAAAACACATAAAGCAGCAGTCAAAAAATGCAATGCAAGTTTAGAGAACAACTTACAGCCTTAAACTATCCAAGGTGAAAACAATGAACTGAAGCCACAGCACTAACCCCAGCACTTCGAGTCCTTAGCAAGACTCTGTCACCCCTCCGCTGAAAAGTCTCGCCAAGGACTCGAAGTGCTGGGGAGAGTGCTGTGGCTCCAGTTCACTTTTTTCACCCTGGATGGCTTAAGTTTATAAATTATTCTCTGACCTTGCACTGCATTTTTTGATCGCTGCTTTATGTGTGTTGGATGAATCAATAGACTGCCCAGAGAGGTGGTGGAAGCCAAGACTTTTATGGGGTTAAAAATTGTGGGACAGCTATAAGGAAATGGTGGAACCTATGGGTAGAAGAGGAGAAAGGAGTGATGATCAGTCACTAGGGATATTGGATCTTGAAGTCCAGCCCAGGGTTGGATGGAGCATGGAAATGTTTTCTTACCAAGTTAATCACAGGCTACTCTGGGTAATAGAGTGGGTATAGAATACCAATATATGAGTACATGTTTGCAGAGAATACTTACTCATCACTGCCTATGAAGCAAAGGGTGAGCATTATGGACCTATAGTTCCTTCTGACCTAAATTACTATAGTACTGTACTCTTTAAGGTACAATTACCTATTTCTTTTAGAAGACAAATTGTTGCAATTCAGTTTTTTTTTAAGAGGTAGAGTTTGGCACTTCAGGTTTTTGTGTGATTGTGGGGCTGAGTTTGTCATATACTGTACTACTATGCTAATGAAGTTAAAAAAAGTTTGCTTTCTTCTGAAAGGGACTCTGTTGTAATCATGTAGTCTCAAGTGGTGGAGGCTGAGTTTGGTGCTTCACATTCGTTTTTTGGGGTGTGGGAGAAGGTGACTGACTTGCTGTGCTGTGTGTGTACATGGCAATGATTTTGTTAACATAAAAAGAAACTGAAAATCTAGTTAGTCCTTAAAAAGGCCTAATATTCCTGCTGTTTTTCTGTGTGCTTATGTATGTGTGTGTGTTTGTGTGTGTGTGCAGCTGAACAGGTATTAGAATTACTGATTGGATTGATGGATTTTATAGCTCAATGTGTGTATGCAGCTTAATGATGAACATATGCTTGTGCAACTTCATTGATAGACTAATAGTATTTGAATGCTTATGTTGTTGGCTGTGATAAATAGATACTTTGGCCTTTCGCACTTTCTGTCCCACAGGGAACTACCACCCTGTTGGGATACCGTGAAGGCAAATGAACCTTCTTGAGGAGTGTTCCACCCCTAGAGGTGCCATGGAAAGACAATTCCTTTAGGCTAAAGGTACCTTAGGAAGGAGTCTCCCAAAAAGTCGAGCAGCAAATAGTGAACGTAGAATCTGGAGAAGCATGGATTAGCAGAGTAGTGATAACATGTAACAGATACAGGAGGATTGTGCAATGACTGACAATTTCAGTATTGCTAGCAGAAGGGGCATGACTTCCATAAGGAGAGAGGGAACAGCAAAGTAGAAGACCACCATCCAACCCCAACTCAACAGCAGAAACCTATCTGGGTCAAAATGTACTACTATAGAGCTACTATTTGAGGAATTACCTAACCGTTATGACCTTTGGCATGGAGAAAAGGAAAAAAACCCTATGAAGGGGAAACCTCTGGGGATCCAAGGCCTTGGTCACCTTCCCTTCTAGCTTGGAATGAATTAATTAAGGCTCACTACTGCAATTTATAGACCCAATTCAGGGGAACTATTTAGAGGAAGGGCTCTCACTCTATCTCTCTAATGGGAAAGTCATAGGGGTGCTGCAAGTAGAGGCCTCTGCAGCTAAAGGGGAATCCTGCTGGGCCCCCCTAGTGTCAGGAGGAGAGCAACGGCCACTCAAAGGCACTCACCTGGCCTCCAAGTGAAGCCTAGGGGGAGAAACCAAACCCAGGAGGGTAAGGCCAAGCCCTGGAGAGGCAAGAATAGGAGGATTGAGCAGTCTTCACCCATGAGGGGCAGGAAGGACAAGGGCGGGTATAGAATGGAGATCAGGTAAACTGTAGCTGGCTGTAAGGAGGATAACTTTTGAAGGTGCTACTGATGCTATCTGCAGCTAAAGGAGCCCGCTGGGACTTGGAGGCTTCACCCTCTGGCAGCTAAAGTCTTAAAGGCTACATCAAGAGGTGCCGCTGACACTGTCTGTTATCTAAAGACTTCCCCCAGAGCGGACCACCTTCTCACCCTACTGGTAGAAGAGAAGGACTGACTCCCAGTGAGGGACCCACCCTCAAGATGTGGACTTCAAGGGGGCATAGCCTTTCAAAGTAGAGAGAGGCAGGGATGCGACAGAGTGCAGGATTGCTAGTGCAATTGTATATAATTGAGGACAGCAGTAGACAGCATGAGTGGGTGGCAGCTGTTAGTACTGAATATATGAGACTGCATGAAGTATAGTGCATCTGGTAGCACTGAGGACAGGTAGACAGCATGAATACATCAAAACAGCATGAGGTGAAATGCAACTGCAATTGGTAGCACTGAGTATGCAAGGAGGCATGCTAGAGCAATGGAAAACAACAGTTAGTACTGATAGGAAATGCAGTACCATGGGGAATCAAACTAGGAAGCAGTAGTGCTGGAGTAAGTAATGAAACCACTAAGCTCAAAGGGGTGTTTGCTAGGCTACTAGCCAGGTGTAAGCAGTTAAGGAGTTGAGATGAACAGAGTCTGTAAATAGTACCAAAATCAGTGTAGGTAAGCAGGAGACTGCATTTGGTACAAAAAGACAGCAAACTTGAGAGTTTGGAAAAGCACAAGACAAATTAAATGGGCAAAGGCAAGGCACTAAGAAGACTAGGAGCACCCAAAAAGAAACTGAGCAGAGAAAAAACCTGGATCCAGAAAACAGGAGGGCAGCACAAAACAGCAGATGGAAAAGTACACAATACAGCCAGGAGGCAGGAGCAAAATACTAACCTAGGAAGGAGGAGGCACAAAGGAAGCAGAAACCCAAAAGCATAAAATGAAGCAGGAGACAAACAAGTGTGTGTGTGTGTGTGTGTGTGTGTGTGTGTGTGGGGGGGGGGGGGGGCAGGGGCACACAGAGCTCCAGCAGATCATCCAGCTGCAAAGAAAGAAAGTGCAGGCAGCTGGCTTAAATGGCTCAGCAGGGCACGTGACTACTTGCTCCCACCCATTGAAATGCAGTTATAGCCTTTGATTTCTCTTTTCCTTCCCAGTCACCACTCACCTGCTTCTTTATCCTCTGCCACACTCACTGCTTCTACTGATTTTTAAGGGCCTCTGGTCCAGATGCTGTTTATCCTCCAAACTCCCTTTGTCTTACCACCACAGCAGGGCACAACTCAGCATAAGCATGCACTCTTTAAGCCTAATGGGGGAATGATATCAAGTCAGGAAACACAGAGAAGGGACCCAGGGTTGTTGACAGTTGTAAGGTAGGTAGGTAGAGTGGTGACTTGCATTACACATGCAGGGTAGGATTTTTCCTCTATAAGACCGACCCTCCCACTACTCAGTTACATAAAGGCTTACCCACAGCACTACTTTTACTGTATAGGCCAAGAATGGCTGTCGTTGCATTGTCACCCATGGGGACTACTGCCATCCAGGATCCTACGATGAGAGTGGACATGAGTAGGCAGGCCTGGCTCGCCCCAAGGCTCAGAGCATGATGCATTCACATCATGTTCTCGACCTCACTGGCCCAGAACTGGGTCTCCTACATAGTAGTACAGTTCACTTCTAGCCAGTGCTACTGGGCCAGGCTTGAATCGATGCATTGATGTGTACAGCTAAATCTCCTGTGCTTGTGCCTTGTGTAGTGAAGTAGATCCAGAGCCATGTGTACTTATACTCATGGCCTGTGACCTGTTTTATCAAATTAGCAAGCAGTACTTGTGGCAACCACCTTGACCCACTTTATAATGAAAAATATTGCTATGCCTGCCTCTCCAGTGTGTTATAGGAGCTTACTAGGTTTCCCTGCTTTCCAGCATCTCTTGTTTTTCTAAGATGGAAACAAATGCAAATCCCTGCCTCTTTCTTCTTGGGATGATTTTCAGTTCAGTTAAAGTCATAATCATGGGTGTATAGTTTAAGTTTTCCCGAGGGGGGCTCTGAGGTTCAAAACTATTGGTCTAAACAGTGAACCTATTTTAGAGTACCCGATCTGTGGGGCTGAGCTTCCTGGGGGTGATTAAGCCTGAAAGCCCCCAGAGACTCTACACCTATGGTCATAATTTGGATCATAACTGACATGTTGGAGCCAAACTTTTTTTTTTAAATGGTTCTTCACCTCTCTCTAAAAATGTAGTCTTCTTTGGATTCTAGGAGCTATCCTCATGTGTCTCCCATTTCTTTACAGAAAGGGAGTACAGCTGGTGGCATTCAATAAATCAACATTTCCTATTACTAGTTTACCATATTTATGAGGGTATACCGTTGCCGCAGCAACTCCCAGATCGTGAAGACCACCACAGCAACAGGAATCGGGCAAAATCTGCCTGTTGCTGCAGTGGTCTGTTTGGCGATCGGGACTGCCTCGCTGGGTGTTTGCCCCCCCCAGTCCAACTCCGACTCTGAGTTAGAATCCTAGAGACTGGGGGGGGTGTGGGGGGCAGAGGCATCCCCGACACCGCAATGCTGATAGTCGGCACTGCGGCTGTTGCTGTCAGGATGTCTCCATGCTGACTGTCGCTGCAGCATGGGTAAACCAATTAAAAGATATACAGTGGAGAAGGCCAGAAATAATTCCATAAATCTAGAAGGTGTGTACATGGAAATCGGAACCACTCAGTCACAAAATATGTTTCGGTACCTGTAGATTTTATTTTCAGACCACTTATCTGACCACTAAAACAATTTCAATATACAATTTCTAAAACTGGGCCACTTCCTCAGACTGGGCCAATAACAGTTTAAAATAATTATAGTGCTGTGGTAGCACCTCTGTAGCTAGGGTTGAGCAGGGATTTCTATGTTAAACCTCCAACTTTGCACTTTAATAGCTTCTCAACCATTCAACAGATTTGCATGAAATTTTGCATGCACAGTCTCGGGGGTGGGGTGGGAAGGAGAGATCTCTTGATATGCCAAGTTTCTTTCTGGTCTAATATGCAGATTCTGAGATGTGGATAGAAGGGAAAAAATGTGAAAACATTTTTTTTTTGTCATTGCCTAGCACCTAGTCAGTTTGTGATTTTGGTCTGAAATGTTTAGGGTAGAAAGGGCGTGGGCCACAGTTGTGCCTTTCACTAGTTTAATGAAAAAATATTAATCTGTTCCAAAGTTATTACATTTTTAAATTTCAGTTCTGAGCATGCTCAGTACAGTTTTTTGGATAGCTGCTTGGAACGAAAAAATAATTTGGTCCATATGAAAAAGTATCTTTTTTTCATATGGGGGTGATCTTTTTTTGTGAGGAAAAGATCCTTTTTCGTATGGCCACCATCTTGTTACCATTTTTTTTATTTCATACCCCACAAAAATGACATTCTACACACACTCCAATACATGTATCGTGCTCATCAGGACCCTGTTAGGTGGATTATGTGCTTAATTTGTGGATAAATTACCCAGAAATGTATTTTTCACACATTTAAAAATCCTTTTTTCGTGAGTCAGTTTTCTTTTTCCTTATGGCTATATAAAAAAGGAATTGAACCATGTAAAAAAGATCCCTTCATACAAAAAAAGAATTTGGTTTTTGTTGTTTTCTGATACTTTTATTACGTGAAGACATCCTTCTTCATATGAATGAAAAAATCATAAGACATAAGATCCATTCATATGAAACAAGAGTCCAAATTCTTTTTTTGCATGGTTCTTTCATTCATACAAAAAAGGATGCCTTCATATGAAAAAAAATGGACTTTTTTCCTATTCTTCTTTTGTATAAAGGGAACCTTTTTCATATGCATTTTTCATTCGTATCAAAAAGGATTCCCTCATACAAAAAAAATGTTGGACTTGGTTTATTTTCTGATCTTTTTTTGTATGAAGGGATTTCTTTTTGTATGCTTTTTTCGTTCATACAAAAAAGATTCCCTCATAAGAAAAAATATTTAGGATTTGATTCTTTTTTCATGTGAGGAGATCCTTTTTCATATGGGTGTTTTGTTTATATGAAAAAGGATGTCCTCATATGAAAAAATACTTTGGACTTAGCTTTTTCCTAATTCTTTCTTTATATGAAGGAATTCTTTTCTGTATGAATCTTTCATTTGATACAAAAAAAGGATCCCTTCATATGAACTTCAACAAGCCGTAACTCCCTCAATATTTGGATTTAAGGGACAATCTATTTATCACATGAAAGGTCTTAATGAGTACTACAAGAAAAACAAATATCTAAATTCCCATAGTATGACATTTGAACTTTAACAAACCATACAACGAAGCAAATAAATTGCTGTTTTGGCAGAAATGGAATCTTCAACACCAACATAGATGTATCCATCTATGGAGGGAAGGAAGCTGGGCCCTGCGTTCCCACAGGTAAATGAGGTATAATTATACTATCTCAAAAAGTAAGGAAATTCATTGCAAAAAACTTCATTAATGCACCAGTTAAGGTTAAAGTGACAAAAGTGGGGAAATGTGGTGTTAGGGTTACCAATCCTAACACCCCACCCCACCCTGCAGGCAGCAATGAGAAAAAACATAATGAGAACCCTAACACCCTATTTCCCTACTTTTGTCACCTTAAGAATAACTGATGCAGGCCGGCTAGGTGGTGCTGAGGGTTGAGGTGCTGGACACCACACTTTGTGCCACCCGCGATCCGGCTTGGGAGGGAGCCCGGGTCACCGGGAGTCAGCAGGGGAGAGAGAGGATCGAGCATCCAGAGGACTGCTCTCCTCTCTCTCTCTCTCTCTCTCTCTGTCTCTCGGGGAGGGATCCAGGGACAGCCTGGCATAGCAGAGGCCACCGGTGGAGACTGGCAGCACTGTGATGCACAGAGGCTTGCTAGTGGGGGAAGATGCCGGGTGGCTGCCTTCCGGATGTGGGTGGGAGCATCCGTGTCGTGGGCTGGTGGCATTGCATGTCCCACATCTGGGACATAACACAAGGGACAAAAAACCCACCCTCCAGCCCAGATAGGTGACTGCTCAGCACCTGCCATCACACACCCAGCACGGATCTCCACCTTCACCTCTTCGATCTCCTCAGGGACCCTGGCCAGACAGAGTTCACCAAGGAGAAAGTAATGTCCTTGAGGAGGTGGGGTGACAGTGGGCGGTAGATGCAGCAGAACGTTGAGTAGCCCGAGAGAGTTCTGGTGATTGAAGGATATAAATAGAATTGAAAGGAAAAAAAAAAAGAATAACTGGTGCATTAACAACATTTTTTGCAATGAATATTTAGATATGGGATATAGAAATGTAGACACTGTTAACACATAAAGATGGAGGGTCTGTCCTGTTTGCCCATATAGGTATTTCTACCACAGCCCCAGACCTAGTTTGTTTTAGGGTTTTCACCCTCTGACTCGGCTTCTGAATCCCATATCTCCCTGATTCCCTAGTGAAACTTTAGCACTCTTGATTTTTTTTTACTCTATTAATTTTCAAAAACAAACAACCAGTCCAAACTAATCAAATACAAACCAATACAATGTAACTAGAATAAGACAATAACAAGGTAAGAAAAACAACAAAAAACTAATATCATACACAAAAATAACTCCTACAAATATCTTCCTCCCAACTCCCATCCCAGAGCACCCTACCTATGGTATCCAAGGAAACAAAAAAATGAGGTAACCACAATAAACCAGTATACAGCACCCCCAACAGGAAAAGCATGACTACTTTCTAGTGAGTTCGGAGAATAAAATAAGCTCAAAAATAGTTGCATTGGCAAGAACCTTGAAACCCCCAGTCTACCCCCATCTGGGTACTCACAGATACAGAAATTAGTATGTAGAGAGGTTCCCATCTGTGGTGAATGTGGTCTCTTTTTTCATGCAATATGGCAATTTGATTTTCAACCATTAGGGCCTGTAATATTTCTTGGTGCCATTCCTGATATGAAGGGATAGAATCATCTATCCAATGCTGTAAAATGATAAGTTTGGCCATAACTGTCATTAGTGCCTTATGGGCTTTATGATCACCAATAAGACTATCAGGGTAGGCACCCAGCAAGCAAACCTCTGAGGTAAAGGAATCCTCCAGACCGAATAAAGGACAGAGAGAATTCTTGATTGCATTCCAAAAAGAAAGCACTTTTTTTACACTCCCATAGCATATGTTTGAGTTTCCCTACTGCAAGATCACAACGGGAGCAAACTAGGGATGAGGATCTGCCCATCACAAACAACTTATGAGGTGTGTAGTACATATCATGTAATATCCAATACTGAAGCCATCGGTAATGATCCTGTTTTACATATTTGTATAAGTTACGCTATACAGTTTGACATTGTGTAGAATCAAATTAAAGGCCCAAAGTCTGTTGATAGTAATAACAAATGCTCAATAAAGATCTCAGATCTATTAACTGGATGTAATCATATAAGGTAGATACCAGATGAGGCTGTCCAGCTACAGATATAAGATGTTTAAGAACCAAATTATCTGGTGTGGACCAAGGTCCTGGGCTAAAATATGAGCCCAGCACTTTTGAGAGCTGTGAATATTTAAAACTATGAAAAGGGGAATGGAAAAGTGGTGTTGTAGCACCTTGGGAGGAGAGAGTTTACTATCCTCATGGAGAGTCTCTATTGTAGCAATTTGTAATTGAGGGCAAAAAGCAACTGGTATCGGTTGGCCTGCAATTCGAATAATCGGGTTACCCAATACTGGCTGAGTTAAATCCCATGACCAATTGTACTCTAAATAAGTACTCAACTGCTAACGGACCTTAAAGGATCAAAAAAGGGGAGTTCTTCTAAGTGGGGAAGGCAAACTAAATGGTTTGAAATACAACAAACTACTGAGTTGTAAACCTAACCATTTACAAAGACTGAGTTCCGAAGAGAGCCACAGTGGGTGATAGGATCCTGGAGAAAACCCTCTCTCCATTACAACTCCATTGCAAAAATTTGCTACCATGTAAAGCAACATAATATAAAAGGAAGTTAGGAAGCCGTAGGCCCCTTTCTCTTCGGAAGTGTAAGCTTGTAGTACGACCGGTGGATCACCCTATTCCCGACAAAACTGTGTGATGAATCACTGCAATTACATAAACCACGATCGGCAGAAATACCCACAATATGCCCACAAGCTATAATATCTTTGGCAAAACATTCATTTTAATAATACTAACCCACCCCCAGAGGGACATAGGAAGGTGGCCCATCTTTGTAAATCTGTCTTAACAACCTGAAGTAGAGGTGTAAGATTCACTTTAATCAAATCCGAAAGGAAGCGGGGTAAGGGGATTCCCAAGTACACGAGTGCTTTTGGTTCCCAAGATAGACCCAGATTCACAATATAATGCTTAGGAACATAATTATTTAGTGGCATAACATTCGTCTTTTCTAAATTAGGCTTATATCCTGCTATACTCGAGAATCTCAGAATCTCAGCCGAGGCAACTAGAATTGAATCTAAGGGGTCTTCTACATGCAATAAGAGATCATCTGCGTAAGCAGAGATCTTGTACCTTTCCCCTCCCACTAGAATACCCTTAATATCTGAATAGTGTTGCAAATTATAAAGAAGGGGCTCCAGGTATAAATTGAATAGAAAAGGGGAAAGCGGGTACCCCTTTGAAGCTGGAGAGGTGCCAAGAAGATGCCATTACATTGGATGTGGGCCAAATGGTTACAATACATTACCTTAAACCAAGCACAAAAATTTGAAGGTAACCTGAATTTTTCTAAAACTGCAAAACAATAGGGCCAGGATACATGATCAAAAGCTTTTTCTGAATCCAGGGAGACCAGAGCCACAGGGTCTTGCTGTCCCTGGACACAGAAATCAAGTAAAGCAATTTATGTAAATGGTCACTTGATAAGCAACTGTCCATGAAGCCCATCTGGAGAAGGGAGACTAAATCATCCAAGACTGGGATCAGTCTACTAGTGAGGATTTTGGCAAGTAACTTTATGTCTGAATTAAGCAAAGACATTAGGCGATAACTGGCTGGGAGCAGTTCATCCTTGTCTGGTTTGTGGATAAGGGATATCCACGCCTGCGTAAAGGAGTAATCTGTTAGGCCCTCTGAAAGCAAGAAATTAAATAATTGAGTTAAAAATGGGTCTAGCTCCTCACTATAAGCTGTGTAAAAATTATTAATAAGACCATCCAAGGCCTTATCCATAGGAAGCTGTTTCATTTGGCAAATCTCTGAGATGGTTACTGGTTTCTGTAAGAGATCTTGCTGTTGGGTCGTAAGTTTAGGAAGAGGGAGATGATCTAAATACTCATTAATTTGGGCCATAAATTCAGATGCAGGAGGATCATCTTTATACAGACTACTGTAAAAATCTCGGAAGGCCTCCACTATATACCAGGGGTGAGTGAGAATCACCTTCTCTGGGCTAGGCTGTAATTGTAGGATAACCTTAGCAGTCTCCAACTGATGAAGTCTCCATGCCAATAACATCCCTGCTCATTCCCCGATTCCAAATAGTGCATTTTTGTGCAGAAAAGGGCCATATCATACTTTTCTGCTAATACTTTTGAATATTTTAATCAGAACAAATTAAGATGTAACCAAAGATCAGGGGAAGAGGTAGAAGAAAGACAACACTCAATTTGCTGTATCTCATTTAGAAGTTGACGCATTTGGCTGCCCCCCGCAGGAAATCCAGCTTTGCTACTGACCCCTAATTTGACACAAAGAAATTTTTAAGAAAATTTTGAATAGCCTGAAAAGTCTGAGGGTCTTTAAGGAGCTGCAAATTAAACTGCCATATTCCATCCCTGTCCTCTACACCACAAAGATGGTGTGCCATGAAAACTGGCGCATGGTCCGATAAGACCATAGGTTGAATATCACAGGATATAAGACCATTGAGGAAGTCATTACTCAAAAGAAAATAATCAATCTGGGAGGATGTCCCATGCAGGGAAGAACAGAAACTCAACTGTCTATGATCTGAATGCAGAACCCGCCAGGGGTCCACCTGGCCCAAATTATCTATCATCTTCCTTAACCCCCTCTAACCAGGAGACAAACCCACTCTAGGGGAGCTGGATCTATCTAAATTGGTCTGATAGCCCAAGTTCCAGCCCCCCCCCCAAACAATAGGTAATCTGGGAAAGGAAACTAAAAGGGACGCTTAGTCCATGAAGACCTTGGGGGAGTCAACATTAGGGCCATATACAGAACCCAATATCGCCTCCATCATTCCCAATCGGCCATGAACCAGAAGGTAGTGCCCCTCAGCATCCCAGCATTCATGGATCAGTTTGAAAGCTACTCCCCTTGTGATGATAATTGCCACTCCCCCCTTTTTAGTGTTGACTCTGGCACCAAAGACCTGCCCGGCTCATTCTCTTTGGTAGTACAAAACATCTCTTCGCATATGGGTCTCCTGCAACATAACCACACCATCTTGGAATTTTTTGAGATGTCAGAGGACCATATAGCGTCTCCACTTCTTTCGGGAACCCTTAATATTCCAAGTTATATTACTCATTAGACGAAAACAAAAGAATTACTAAGAGGAAAAAACCTGAGCAAAACTCTATATGCCATGTGCTCTGGGATCCCTTCCCCTATTATCTTGCTGTATGTCCCCAGACATTACTCAAACTTTGGTAAGATGGCTTTTAGTTAGATAGCCCCTACTCTTTGGAATGGGCTACGAGACTCACTTAAAATGTGCTCTCTTGCTAGCCCTTTCTATTTTAAGGTTCTTCTTGGTCAATTCTGTGTCAATAAATGTGTATGCCATTCAAGATGTGTACTTTATGAATTTTTACTGGATGCTGCAATTTTTATGTACTGCGTACACATATTTTTCTGTCATATTAAGTAACTGCCTGCTATTTTACCACTGTACTAGATTTTTGCCTGTTTTGTTCCTTCCTAAATCTCTGTAAATTATGAAACTGTACTGTATTTTTTTACTGTATGTTGTCTGTTCTACCCATGACCTCCTTGTAAATGAGTAATGCTCAATGGAGCTCTTTTCCCGGTAAAAGAAATAAAGTACAAAAACTGTTTCCTATCACCTTTAATGGAAGTTGTATGGCCCATAGCTCTGAAGAGGGCTGTGGTGAAACTCCTCCTGAAAAGACATCTTTGGACCCCGACACCTTATTTAATTACAGGCCAGTCTCAAACCTTCCCTCTTTAGGGAAGCTGAGTGAGAAGGCTATGGTAATACAGTGCAGCCTGCTTATAAGACATGCCATTTGCCAAGACAAAATATGCTTATAAGCGGGTTGTTACTATAAGCGGGCCGCCATTAAGTTCAGTTATACCGGTATACATACGGTAGCACCGCGACCCCTCCACAACACCCCGCTTAGCATAAAACACTAGGCTCACAAAGTTTAAGTGTAAAAAAAAAGTTTACTGTATCAAAACATTTAAAAACTGTACAAATACAATACAATACTTCGTTACTGATGTTTTTTAAAGTAATCAGTTATTTTTTGCTGCTTGTAGCTGGACAGTGATAACTCATCTAAAAATCATCAAATAGATGAAACGAAGTTAGCTCACAGTTTTTGCTCAGGACAAAAGCCAGACTCCGTCCATGCATGACTTCACCTCCCTAACAGACGGCGTTCTAAGTTAAGGCGGTTCTTCATCTTTGTCGCTGCTTTCCTCCATTTGTTTCATCTCCCGGCAGATGTCATCTTCTGTGATAGCCCCGGAGCACTCTAGTCCATCATCTATGGCCACATATTGTTTGAATTCGGCAGTTGTCATGATGCCAATAGGTGCGATTACCTCGGGAATTGATTGGTCACTGGCACCAACTTCTGGATTAGCATCTTCCTGTAGGTTAGCAGACAAATGAAACCCGGCCCTTTTAAAGCAGTTTGTTATGGTTTTGGCTGTTACTTGTCGCCACGCAGCATCTAGCATCATGATTGAATCCAGGATGCTTATTTCTTTGGCTAGTTCGCTGGCTTTTGCTGCTCGACCAGCATCAATGGAGATTAATAATTTTGACACAATCTTCTTTCTGTACATCAGTTTCAAATTTCTTATGACCCCCTGATCCATGGGCTGTATCAGGGAGGTCGTGTTAGGGGGGATGAAAACCAGGCGTATGTGACTGAGTGTCAGAGACGGGTGAGCACTACAGTTGTCCAGAATAAGGCACACCTTCTTTCTTTTTCGGCGTTGCTTCACATTCCATTTTGTTGCCCACTCGCTAAAAATCTGGCTTGTCATCCACGAATTGCTGTTGGCAAAATATTCTACGGGTAGGGATTCCACACTAATGCCTCTGAAGCAACGTGGCTTTTTTGATTTGCCTATGATGAGTAAGGGCATTTTGTCAGTCCCAGTCATGTTAGCGCACACAAGTGCTGATATGCGTTCTTTTGCCTTTTTGCCACCAGATGCTGCATCCCCCCTAAAAGCGAGTGTCCCATCAGGAATTGCACGTAAAATAAATCCCTGTCTCTGTCAGTAATTATAGATGCAGTCTGGGGAGAATTCAGACAGCAGGACAGGGAGGACAGTCTCTGACCAGTCCCCAGCACCTACAAAATCAGCATCCTGTTTTTCTCCATGGCAGCGTTTGAAGTGGATGTTGTGCTGTTCCTTCCATCTGCATAGCCAGCCGTTGGTTGCTATAAATGGAACACCTAGTCCATCGGCAAGCTGCTGGGCTTTTGTCAGAAGGATTGGGCCACTTATAGGAGCATCAACACTTCTACATGCACTAAACCAACGAAGCAAGGCTGTTTCCACAACTTCGTCCTTGCCTGTCTGCTTTCATTTAATGTCATGATTAAACCCCCTTTGATAGTCGGCATACAATCTCTCTTTGTTAGATAGGATTTTGGAAATTGTGCATACACTAATGTTCAAATCTCTAGCAACCTCAGATCGCTTACAACCAGGATCACTAAGACGCTCGATAATATGAATTTTCTGTGCGAGCATCAGCGCTGTCCGCTTACTTTTCTCCATTTCAGCTGAGATGACGCTTTTGCTACCAGACAGCTTTTGTAACCCAACCCATGAAGGAATGTCTATGTAATTTTAGAAGCAATTAACAATTAAGAAATAAATTAGCTTAATCACCATTCGGTGATTCGTAATGATATGTTAAATTGGCGAAATTGGAAAGTCATTACATATCAAAGAACACAGCTCACAGAAAGAGCTATTGCTCCACTTTTCAGTTAATGAGCTTGTGATTGTGCCTGTGAAGTGTAAAATACTCTTCATTCTCCTGATCTGCGGTGGAAAAACATGTCTCCGATAACATAGTTTACTGTGTAGCTAGCAAAAAATAGTGATTATAACCGATCTACCTGTTCTTATAAACGGGCTTCCATGCCATTTAAAACAATGGGGCAAGATCGGGACACAGGCAGAATGTGATTATACCCAGGATGTTCTTATATCCGATGTTCTTATAAGTGGGCTTGTCTGTACTGCTTGAGAATCATCAGGAGAAATTTTCCATTTCTGATCCTTTCCAGTCAGGATTCAGGAAATGTCCAGCAGAGATAGCACTCATCAAGGGAATGATAGCTTCTTGATCTTCTTGATCTCTCGTCAACTTATTTATTTATTTGCTCTTGGTAACCGGGTAAGTGCACTAGGCATATGGATGCCTATTTTCAGGCACGACCCAAGAGAATACATTTTAGAAATACAAAATCGTATACGTGACACAGCACATGAAGCAGTACAGCACATAGTCAAGTCAAAACTTCAGGTATGGGGAGACAAATTTAGCAACAAGCACGAGTAGGTTTAAACAGTATGATGAAATTGCAGAACAGTATGACAGGTAACACAATAAATAAGAACATAAGTATTGCAATAGAGGGCATACATAGAGAACAATATATAAAGTCACAATGAGGTGGTTGAAAAGGGAGGAGAGGAAGGCAGGGTGATAGGAGGGGGGAGAGAGAGAGAGAAGAGGAAGAGGGAGAGGGAGTGGGAGAGATATAGAGAGAAAATAAGAGAGCGAGAGAGAGAAAATAGAGAGAAGGAGGGAGAGGACCTAAAGGAGGGTGTTAAGAGAGGTGGGCAAGAGAATACCAGAGAAGAAGATTGAAACAGTGCAGGGGAAGAGGAGTGGAGCTAAGGTGGATTAAAGCAAGTGCAGGAGTTGATATAGCGAAGGTGCTCTTTGTGAAGTTTCTTAAAAGTGGCATGGGTGGTTGCTTGTCGAATAGCTTGGGGTATGGAATTCCAGTGTTTTGGAGCCACACGTGAGAAAAGGCGCGTGAACCCATATAGTTCTGTGTCTGGGAATATGAAAAAGGGCTTGGTCAGTCAATCGCAGTCCATAGTAGAGAGGCTGTGTGTCCAGTAGGGATGTGGGGATGGGGAAGCCAGATCTGACAATACAGTCAGTTAATGAGCCAAAGGCCTGGAGCCTGTGAGCAGAGGGGCACAGCCATTTTAGGTCGCTATAGAGCTGGCAATGATGTTTGAAATGTGGAGATGCGGAGGCATAGCAGCAGATGCTGTTGTAGGTGGTATCCCACTTATACAGGGATGATTTGGAGGCAAAGAGGTAGGTGACTGAGCTATATGCAAGGACTGGGAGAAGAAAGCCTTGGGCCACAGCAAGTTTAGCAGATGGGGTAAGGCATATCTAGTTCGGTAGGCACTACCTATTTGGTGTTTACTGACTTACAGGTGGTTGTAATGTGTAGATCAAAGTCAAGAGATTGATCGAGAGTAACACCCAGGTATTTAAAGGAATTGGTGCTATTCAGTGAGGAGCCGTCCGCACATGGGATAATTAGGCATTTTGATTCACTTTAAGTCTGGCAGATGAGCCAAACAGCATGGAGTAAGTTTTACTAGAGTTGAGAATAAGTTTGTTTTCAGTGAGCCAGGATTGAATATTTGCAAAATCAACAGCAAGAGGGTGGGTTAGTTGATAACAGTTCTGGCACTGTGGTAAATAACTAGATTGTCAGCATAGAGCAGAGATGAACAGTTGGGTGCAAGGAGTGGGATGTCATTAATAAAGACAGAGAAAGTAAGGGCTCAAGGATTGAGCCCATGGGCACTCGGATGTGAATAGTGGAAAGATCTGATATAGCTGAGTTAAACACTACAGCTTGTTTTCTGTCGGACAGGTAGCTTTCAAACCAGGCCACTGCATCAGTGGTGAAGCCTAGGGAGCATAGTTTTGTAAGAAGAATAGTATGGTTGACCAGGTCAAATGCCTTAGTTAGGTAAATGAAGACTGCACCTGTTAGGAGGCCTGAGTCCATGGAGGCATATATGTCATTGGTGAGTTTGAGGAGGGCAGTGGAGGTACTGTGTCCTTTGCGGAAGCCATGCTTTGAGCTAGATAGAAGGTTGTATCTTTGGAGATATTCTATGGTTTTGGTGGACACTAGTTTTTCCAAAAATTTGATAAGTACAGAGAGAACTGCAATGGAACGGTAGTTCTTTATTTCTTTAGGGTCACCCTTTTTTGGGATTGGTGTGACTTTAGCTATTTCCATATTTTAGGAATTATGCCATGGCATAGAGACAGGTTGAAAATTTTGGTTAGGGGAGAGGCAATGAGTGGTGCAGCGGCTTTTAGGAGTCATGGTTCAAGTCCATCAGACCCTGTGCTGGTGCTGTCAGGAATAGTGAGTAGCAGTTTTAACACTTCTCTTTTTATACTCCGGAACCTAAAGGGTGGGTGCGTGAGTATCGGATTGGTATCGCTAGGGGGTACAGTGTTGTGGACAGGAGGGAAGGATGTGAGGTAGTTTGAGAGATCTGCGAAATGGTGATTAAAAGAGTTTGCTATGCTTGTCAGATTATTGCAGTGAATGCCATTTAACAGCATGTCATTAGTATGGGCCCTGTGATTTGCTCCTAGGAGTGTTTTTATGGTTGATCAAAATTTCTTAGAGTCACCTGAGGCTTTTATTAGCAGGTCCTTGCAGAACGAGCTTTTGGCTAAGCGTATATTTTTCTTGCATGAGTTTCTCAGAGATCGATATAGATTATGGTCAGTCTGCATCCCAGTGATCTTGAACTGCTGCCATGCCTTATCCCTGGCTCTTATTTGGGTAAGTAGGGCTTTTGTTAACCACTTTGTCTGAGTTCCATGAATCTGTCGGGTGACTCGGGGAGCATGGGTGTCTTGGAGAGGGCTAAAGTGGGCCAAGAAGTAGTCAAGGGCCACCTGGGCACTTGTTGAAGTGTAGATTGGGGACCAATCAATCAGTGAGATCATAAGTAAACTGCGCTAAGTTAAAATTGGCCAGTTTGCGGAAGGTAATGAGTTTTGGGGTGGAGATGGTTTACTGGTAGAGTGCCAGATGCAGTAGATAGGGAGTGACCACTAATAGCATCTGCAAGGGTGCCTGGACCTATTATGCTGTTTGGGCGTTTGTAAGGATCCAGTCAATCAGAGTACTGGTCCGAGGAGGAGCCATGACCCTAGTTGGGTCTGTGATCATTTGGTGAAGGTTGTGGCCTTGTACCAAGCAGTGAGAGGACTGGTTTGCATTGCTAATCCAGTTTAGGTTTAAGTCTCCCAGTATAAGGACTTCATTACGACTAATGGTGCTGTCTAATAGGGAGAGGAGTTCTTCAAGACCCTTGTTGCCACTAGCAGAAGGGTTGTAGGTGCAGACTATGTGTAATTTCTTTGAGCCTAGCTGTAGTGTGGTATGGAGTGCTTCACAGTGAGACAGTGTAGGCAGTACATTATGGGATAGCAACAGGTGCTGCTTATAGAAGATGGCAACTCCACCTCCGTGTTTTGATAAGGGTCTGTCTTGTCTGATGAGATTGTAGTTGGGCCTGGAGCAGAGAGCATTAGGGGTGGAGGGTTTTAGCCAAGTTTCAGATAGGCACAGGATATCAGGGTGGTGTTAAGCGGCCCAGGCCTCAAGTTCCGCAATGTTATGAAGGAGCTCCTGATGTTCATTGTGTGCAATGCGGAGGCTCTTGGTGTCATTCCAGATTGTATTATTTTGAAGAGGGTTACCCACTGGCCCCGGGTTTAGTTCAACATCCCCAGCTAGCATTAGGGCCAGGAGTAAAAGGTACCATAGCTTACGATGGATGAAAGGGGAGGGCAGGGTGATGCTAGGCACTGGGGATTTATGCAGGGTGTAGGATAGGTGGTAGATGAGTTTTTGAGGGATGAGAAGAGTGGAGGTGTCACGTGGCCAGTATGAAGGCATTCCCAGTATGGAGAGTTTGTAGTCATCTGGGTGGGTGCAGTGATGAGTAATTCTTGGAGGGTAATATAGAATAGGTAGCCATATAAGGTTGAAGAGAAAAGAGATTAGTAATAATGAGATTTGACACTGTAGACCAAGGGGTTTCAGTGACTCGGCTTAGGCCATTTGGGAGACTCACAGGCACTTTTTAAATGTGGTCTGAGTTCTTCCTATATGGCAGGATGTACTGGGACATTGTCCCCCCACTTTGCTGCCCTTGACTGTGGGGTGCCTTAGGGTTCAATCTTGTCACCCATGTTTGTGGTGTACATGCTGCCTCTGGGAGAGGTCATTTGGTGACATAATCTAAGATTTCAATGCTATGCTGATTATACCCAGCTATATCTGTCAGTTGCTCCATGAGCAGAAGGCAACACTCACAAGCAAGGAGAGGGTGCCGAGAAAATATAACATATAAAATAGTAAGGAACCAGCACTCCAGACAAAAATTCAGTGGAAAGATTGTTTTACTGAAAATTCCAGTCAGTACTTACAAAGTACAATAGCAATGCAGTGTCAATAAAATAACATTGTAGTGACAAAGTCCAGCTCTCACTCTGGTGCTAGCTATGTCTCAGCACTTCGGGGTCCAAAACTCCTTCATCAGAAGGCATGACCACAAGTTACCCCTAGTGTCTGCTAAATACATTGTCAGGTGTAAGTAATTGATTTCACAATAAATCTCCTCATTTAGTGTTTAAGTACTAAGACGAAGTCACTCTGTCAGAGATTGCTCTAATTAGTGAAACATGCCTATACCCTGTACAACAAAAGTACTGGTTTCATTATAGGGTGAATTACCTCATAAAAGGCGTGTCTCACTGCAGGAACTGATAGAGTGAGTTCAGATCAGCTACAAATAAACAAAGTAAAACTGAAAAATAGTACATTAAAACAGCAGTGCAACAAAAATGGGCTAAATTTGACCCCACATCTTTTCTTCCTAATCAATGCCAGATGTCTTCCGGTTTATTTTAGTGGTGAAATTTTCAGTTTCCGTTATCATTTAAGAATTTTATGAACGTTTTAAAATAATTATTTCTCAAGAAAAAAAGATGGTCACATCATTTTTGCATTGAAATAATGTTGAGGACCTGAGGAGGGTAAGAATCCAGACAAAAATGCAAACGTACTGTAAACAGCACAGGAAGCTTCCAGAAATCCCAGATCAACAGTTCTGCCAATATTTTTCATAACCATGACAGTAAATTAGCCTTTTGGAAAAACTTTTTTCGTTGCACTGCTGCTTTAATACATACACCATTAAATCAACAAACTTTGAGTACTATAATGCCGTATATAGGACCCCAATGTAATTAAGATGCAACATTTCACAAATACAGAGGAATATAATTTATTTCATTATCAGGATGTTAACATGCAAAAACTTTATTTTTTGCCATACATAGTTACTAGAACACAGATAAGCTTGCAGTTAATGTATGAAAGGTTTCCAGTCAATTTAGTCATTAAACCCATTGGGCTTTAAAGTTCTTAGTTTGAAAATCCAAGCGGCCTCTTTCCTGTCTAATTCTAAGTCTCGGTCACGCCCTTTTAATCTAAAATGCACATGGTCAATACTTATGTGCCTGATTCTACGAGCCCTAACATTCTTCACCCCCAGGAGAGGCCTCACAACAGGATGGGTTTCATCATTCCGACGTATTGTTCTGTAGTGCTCTTGAATATGTTCCTTAAGAAATCTTGTTGTCTGGCTGATGTATATTTCACCACAATATCTGGCAGTTGCCCTTGGGGAAAGAAAGGCTGTCAGCCTGCTGAGCAGATGCTTATTTGATATGAATGCCGAGATGATCTCCAGCTGGCTGAAGTTGAATCCAGACAAGACGTTTGCTGGTGGATGTGGGTCATCAAATGCTAGTAGATGTGCAAAGAGATATGGCTGGGTTACAACTTAATGCCATCCCACTCATACCCTGGGATAGGGTGAAGAATGTGGGTGTCATCTTGTACTATAAGCTGTCACTGGGGATCAGGGGTCAGCAGTGGTTCTAGGTGTTTTTTTTCATCTAAGAAACTTTGCCAAGATCAAGCCCTATTTAAATTTTGAGGAAATTAAAACACTAATGTGTGCCTTTATTACATCAAAGTTGGACTACTGCGATACTCTGTATCTCAAGTTATCTGCAGGATTGATACATCCCCTGCAGGTGGTGGAAAACCTGCATCCATGCTGATTTCCAGGACTTCCCAATCTAAGCATATCTTCCTGGCACTACACATGTTGCACTGGATGGGCCAGACTAATTTTTTCCAAGTTCTTATCAACTTATTTTATAAGAGGAAAAAATCCATCAAAGTTTATTAGGTTTAGTAGAGATGATGGAGAAGAAAAGAAACAGTTAACAGGTACTGTAACAGTAACGTCAAAAACAAAATACAATTTAAAAATAATTTTTCCACAGGACTATTTTAAAAAGCTGGAATGAAAAACACTTGCATCAACTGCCATTACGGAGAAGACTGCCATTTCATTATATATGGCACAAATTTCCATCACCGTCTCAACTTCTGAGGAATATTTATCAATGTCTGAAAGAGATAAATACAATTAGACAGCATATTCTTTGTAACTGATTTTTCTCTACTAGAAAGCCCCACTGGCAACTAATTACATATTTTTCAATGAGTTTAATCCCAGATAATTACATTAGCTTTTCTTCACTTTTTTTTTTTAATTTCTGTTTGTTCACCTTCCCAGCCTGCCATTCCTGACCCTTCGGGATCCCCAAGGCAGACATCCCTCTAACTTCCACCCTGCCCGAACGACCCCCGGATCCCCATGGAGCTTTGGCTTACCCCCCCAAGCGAGGATGGTGCAGAGCCCCTTTGCCCCATCAATCATCTTTCGTCGGTCCAGGAGCAGTCGGACAGGCGAAGGCACATCGAGGGGACATCTCCGGGGCTCCGTCTTCCTGGCAATGGCAGGCTCTTTTCCCTTCTTTCTCCTACCCCTACAGCACGAGACCCAGACGTCAAGGCACTGAGCGCCAATGTCACGCTGTATAGCGGCTGCCCATCCCCTGTTGCTAGGGGCTTGTAATACTCCAAGCCTCTGCTCGGAGTCATACAAGAGCGTGGGCTATGGCCTCAACCCTCCCTGGAATAGACATGCTGTCATGGGACGCTCAAGCCTCTCTCCCCCCGGCCAACCAACCAGTGACCTGAGTCCACTCCCGAATCCGGGTCACCAGTGTGGAGCGAGGTGTGGTGTCCAGCGCCTCAACCCTCAGCGCCACCAGGCCATCCCTGTGTTTTTCCCCACTTTTTTGTGGGCCTTGAGTTATACAAATTTCAAAATGTTTCAGACTGGACCATTTTGCAGTTCCAAATTCTATTTATTTCTGCAGGGGTTCATTCATCACAGAATGCGTTAGCAGCACAAATGACTGTTTTTATCTTGTAGGTAGCCAAACTACCCTCCCTTCACATGATATGCTCCACTTGTAATACCAGTTTACCACTGGAGAGGGGTGGCAATGTTGTGTGGTCACTCACAACATGAGGTCTCCCACTGACTGCAGGAAGTGCTTACACAGTGAGACAAATTTCTCTCTCCCCCAGAGCATTGCTGCACTACCTCTGCAGTGCACCATAGGCTCCCTGCCATAGAGTGGGGTGTTGGGTCACAGCCTCAGTCTGTGTCACACATGGCAATACTCTTTACCTGGGGCTGTCAGGGGGTGATCTCTGCCACCTGCAGCTAGTGCAGAATGTGGTGGCCAGGTTATTGACCAGTCTTCCAAGATCGTGTCATATTACTCTGGTACTGCGTTTTTGCACTGGCTGCCAATTAGGTGGTGGATCACATTCAAGGTTGGTTTGCTGACCTATGAGGTCTTGCATGGTCAGGGGCCTAGTTACCTGCAAGATCTCCTGTGTTTTGTGGCTTTTTCTGTCCCTTCCACTCTACTGAAGAAGGGTTTCTGGAGATTCCCATAGTTCGACTCATGACCTCGGGCGCTCTGACTTTTTCCTTTTGCACCCCATCCCTGTGGAACCCTCCCTTGCTACATAAGTGAATCACAATCTTTGGAAATTTTAAATGGGAACTAAAACATTTTTATTTAGTCATCCCTTTAGCTGATTAGTTAGCCATCCTATTTTAAGTAAATTTATAATATGTGTATTGTATATCTTACTGTTTTATGTTATATTTGTGGGTTATGTTATATTTATGTAAAGTGCCTTGAGTTTCAATTAAGAAAGTATGCTTAAGAAACAAAATTTATTTATTTTATTTTTTGAAGAGTCCCTCCAGAAAGGCACACTGAACAATTGTGATTGCTCATCCCACAGTGCTTCCTGGGGTGTGGGGAACAGAGGGAATTAAGGACACATATGCATTGCATAGATGGTACATAAATACATAACAATTGTCACATTATACAATTCCATGTCACATTTTACATATATGGTACATAAATACATAGCAATTGTCACATTATGCAATTCCACATGTCACATTTCACATTGCCACATAGATATTGGCATAGCAGGAACTTAAATACATGGATGATTGACATTACTCAAAAATGTGGCAACTTGTTAGCTTGCTATGGCAACATCATATAAGAGCAGGAGACAGAACAATTGAATGTGAGATAAGTGCAAGTGCAACAAGGTGCTGTTAAGTGCATGGAGGGGCAGACTGAGTGGCAGATTGGGAGAGGGCAGAAAGAATGAGGGAAGGGTTTAAGGACAAGTGCAGTTAGGGGAGAAGAAACTATGGAGGGTGAGAGAGAGAGATGGAAGAGGGGGATGAGGAGCGGCAAATTTGAAGGGGAAGTGAGTTCGAGAAGTTAGGGAGATGGTGCGAGAAAGCTGTCTAGCCTATGGTAGTGGATCGTCAACGGACAGATATAGTGCGAGAGTCGGTGGATCTGAGTGAGTGTAGGAGGGTGGAGGCACTGAGAGAGTGGAACAAAGGGAGGGAGGGAGTGAAACCAGAATTTGGAGACAAATTTGGCACAGTGAAGAGAGTTGCTGGTTGCCCAGGGAAGGGGAAGACAAGGTGTGATAAAGGTCACAGTGGTGATTGAGTGGGTGGGTGTGCATCCAAGGCAAAATGACAGAAAGAGTTGAAAAGGGTATCCAGTTTGGCTAGTGGGGACTTTGGTGTGGCACTGTAGACTATGTCACAGTAGTTGAAGTTAGGTAAGATCATCTTCTGGATGAGTTCACAGCTGACCGTAATAGGAAGACAATTAAGTTTCTGTACAGTGCACAGAGCTTGGGGCGCAATTTAGCTAGGATGGCATCGATCTGTCCAAAAAAGTTTAGGTGCTGGTCAAGCTAGACCCCAAGGTACCTAAAAGAGGAAGTGTTCTCAAGGAGAGTCCCATCTAGGGTGTGGAAAGAGGGGCAGTGGTAAGTCTAGAGAGTCTCTGCCTTGTGCCAAAGGTCATGGAGACTGTCTTTTTGGTGTTGAGGAAAAGCTGATGAGAGTGAAGCCAGTGTTGTACTTTATTGATGGCAAGTTGCAGTCTGGTTGCTACATCATTGGGGCAGTGACTGGAGGCGTACTGTACTGTGTCATCCACATTCATATGGATGGATGCAGTTGAACAGACAGTGGGGAGGTCATAGAGGAATATGCAGAATAGAAGTGGCCCGAGAACTCAGCCTTGAGGCACACCTGTGTGGATTTGGAGGAGGGGAGGAATTGTGCCCACTATCCTGACCGATTGTGTTCTACCTGTAAAATGATGCCAATAATGATGATGATAATGGGAGCAGAATGCATTTCCTGGCACCACTGAGCTGGGCAGCAGTTTTTTTGTAGCTGTACCGTAGACATGTTTAAATGAAAAGTGAACCTGAATGGGGGGCGTGTGGAGCACACCCACTGACCAGACGCTTTCAATGGGAGCTCTCTGATCGACTGCAATTTAACTTGCCAAAACAGAGATTTACTAAGTTAAAAAGTGTTTTTTTCCAACTGGGTCAGTATTCATTAGGTCAAGAGGATCAAACTGATATATTTTTTGACCATGGGACGCAATAATAAAGGTCCTGCATCCAGTGCGAAATCCCAGCCAGCGGAGATACTTCAAGTTGAGTCTGCCACCAAATCCTCATCGGAGCCTGAACCACTCTGGAAGGCCCTGCAAAGATCAATGCAGGCCATAGATGCCAAAGTTAAATCACTCCAGATCAAATTCAAGGAACAAGATGCTAAGATTGATGCAGTCACTAAAATGACAAATACAGCAGAATCTATGGCAATGAAGGCACTAACATCCTCAGGCCAGCTGGTACAAGAAAATGCCCAACTTAAATACAGCCTCAAAGCATTGGAGAAATCACAGAGGGCCTCTAACATTCATATTGTGGGACTGCCAGAAAATGTTGAAGGGGACTATCTTCTGTACTTTGTTTGGGAGTGGCTGCCGAAAGCCTTAAACCTGGAAGCAACTCTGTCACCAGAAAGTATTATCAGAGCCTACCCTACCGGTCAGCGGGGCCCACTAGCGAGCTGCCTTGGACCATCCTCAGGGTGACTTCAAATACGGCACATTGGGATCTTGCCCTGCAAACAGCAAGAGATGACAGATGGCTGAATTTCCATGGATCTACAATACACCTTTTTTTGAATTTATCGTTCGCAACTAGAGCAAGATGGAAGAAGTTTGAAGGTGTTAGGGCCAAGTTCCATAGCCTGGGGGTGACCCATTCTCTATTAATGCCTGCTTGATTATGGATCCTATATGGAGGCCAGACATACCAATACACAGATCCTGAGGAGGCCAGTAAAAAAGCTGAGACCCTTGCTAAAGAATTTGATCATGCCAGAAAAAGGGAATCGTCTGATTCAGAGGGATGATACATACAACATTACCCAGTTCCTTTAACATCTAAAAAACTTTCCCTTACTAGCAGAGGTAGCTTATTGATGAACAGCCTTCCTGAGGAGGTTGTGGGGTCTAAAACTGGGGAGAATTCAAGAATGCATGGGACAGACATAAGGCAATTCTTGTGGGGTAGGGAGAAATAGGCTGTTGGTTAACTAGGATCTGCAGCTTATCCTGTAGGTAGGAAATGTATATATTAATTTGTTTTGTTAACTGGTAAGGCACACTAGACAGCCAAGTGCCTATTTTCAGGTGCTTCCCGAAGGGTTACAAAGGTAGAAGCATAAAATAACAGTGAAGGAGTCAGTTACATACCAGCATACAATAACAGTGAAGGAGTCAGTTACATACGGATGGTGCAAAAACAGCTTAAGATAGGCAGTTAACATTATAAGTAAAAAATTTAGCAAACAAGAAAAATAACAGACATAACCTTGGAGGAATAAGGAAGCAAGACATCGTTAGAGTTCATTAGGACATGATACATCCGATAGTGGGACATACAAGACGATTGTTGGACAAATTTGGTGGGCTTGGGGGAAGGCAGCAGGATACATAACAGGAACAAATTAGTGCAAACAGAAGTAAGGTGCTGGGGCGTGGGGGGCGAGACAGGAAATGGGGGGACAGTGAGGTGTGGGTGGGCTAGATGGAAACGGGTGAAACCATTTGGGGGGGTAGAGAGGGAGAATAGTGAGTGGGTGCCCACTCCCAATTCTGGAATGTAAGTGCAGTGGTCACTGAGAGCTTGCAGCATGCAGGTTGATTAAGGGGACTACGAGGTACAGGGATATACAGAGGAAGAATCAGGAAGTTCCAGAGAGAGGTTTTGAAATGGTGATGGGAGGAGGAGGACCAGGTAAGGACAGGAAGCGAGTTCCAGATTTTTGGGGCATAGGTGTTGAAGGCCCGATCACCCGTGAGGGAGCGAGTTCTAGGAACCAGACGATCTAGTGCCGCCCTTGACCTGAGATGATAGGATGGGGGGGGCCAGGGTTGAGGGGAGGAGCGAGGGCAGAGGGAGTGGCCGATCTGATGATGTTGTCAATGAAATTTCCAAGCACGAAGGTGTGGTGCTTTTCTGGAGGGAGTCACTGGAGAAGGGTGTAGAGGTCACAGTGTCTTGTGAGGGGAGGGGCGGAGAGGGCGAAGCGGCAGATGTTATTGTAGGCTGAGTCCCATTTCAGGAGGCTGGATATGGGTACTGGGGCAATGGTAACCAGCCCATAGCAGAGAGTAGGGAGGACCCCTCTGGCAAGTGCCATATGAGCTGCTGGAGTTAGGCAGCTTTTGTGCGCTGTACAGGCCGAAGCTTTAATTTGTGGAAACCTTGCAGACATTTTAGATTTGCAGGTAAGATCAAGTTGCTGGATCCAGGGTGACACCCAGGTACTTGACTGCAGCCACTGTCTGCAGAGGGGAGCCATCAGCACCAAGTATTTGAAGGGGGGTGAGGCAGGATTTAATCTTGTTCTGTGACCCAAACAGCATTGCTTGAGTTTTCTTTAGGTTGATTGTGAGTCTATGTTCCACCAACCAGGATTGAATGCGTTTGAAGTTCTCATTTAGTTGGGAGTTTATGGTGGCGGTGTCCCGGGCACTGGCCAGGATGACAAGGTCATCCGCATACAGGGTGTTATGCCCATGTACCATAATGGATGGAAGTTTGTTGATGAAGAGGGAGAAGAGGGTTGGGCCAAGGACAAAACCCTGGGGGACCCCACAGCGGACAGGAGAGAAGGTGGAGAGGGTGCGATTAAAGTTGGTGTACTGCTGCCTACCAGAGAGGTTGTTGAGAAACCACACATGGGCGGGGGGGGGGAACCAAGGGATAGGAGAGTGGAGCTGAGAAGGGTGTGATCAACCTGATCGAAGGCTTTGGAGAGATCCACAAAGATGGCACTGGTGAGGTTGCCCTGGTTGGCAGAAGTTCTGATGGCATAGGTGACTGCAGTAAGGGCAGTGGCCATGCTATGCCCTTTCCTGAACCCATGTTGAGCCGGTGAGAGGAGATTGTGGTTCTGTATGTACTGGGATAGCTGGGATGCTACAATTTTCTCAAGAATCTTGGAGGAAGCAGACAGTATGGCAATGGGTCGATGGTTCTGGGGATCCTTGGGGTTGCCTTGTTTTAAGACTGGGACAACCTTCACCACTTTCCAGACATCTGGGATGATCCCGGAGTTAAGGGAGGCATTGAAAATGTGAGTGACGGGCCTGGCAAGCAGGTGGGCCTCTGGTCTGAGTATTCTTGGCTCAAGGCTGTCATGCCCTGCTCCGCTGTGAGAGGAGAAGCTGGCGAGGAGCTTCTGGGTCTTGTTTACAGACACTTGTTGGAGGTAGAGTGGTGGTCGGGAGTTTTATCCAGGAGGTAGGGAGTCAGTAGGCTTGGGGACAGTGGACAGGGAAGGTGGGGCAGATAGTTCGGAGAAGAGGGAGTTAAAGGCATTGGAGATAGTATGAGGGTTATTACAGCTGACCCCACCAATGAGTAGGTCAGTGACTTGCATTCTGGCAGACCCTCCTACTGCTCTTCTGATATTCTGCCAGAAACTCCTCGGGTTGTTTGCTGAGGAGAGCAGGGAGGATTGGCAGTACTCACTTTTCACAGAGCGGATGGCTTTTTTGCATGAGTTTCTGAGGGTCCTGTAAGCAAGGAGATCAGTATTGCTTCAGGAGGCCTTAAAGGTCACCCAGCTTTTGTCCTTGAGTTTCATAAGGGAGAATAGGCCCCCGTGAAGCCATTTGGTAACAGCGCCCCTCACTCGCCTCCTGGTGATGGGGGCATGTTTGTTCTGCATGGGGATGAATTTAGTAAGGAATGCATCCAGTGCATGTGCTGGGTCATCTAGGGCTGTGACCCCTGACCAGTCAACTAGTGTGAGGTCTGAGAGGAAATGGGCAGACTAGGTGGGCCAAGCGATCCTTATCTGCCGTCAAAGTCTATGTTTCTATGTCTCCATGTTTCTATGACTTTCTAATGTTTTCTTGGGCTGTTCTTTATGTTACAGTTGCTTTGTTATTGGCAAATTAAGTGTTTGTGTCTGTTTGGAATTAATGGCTATCCCTACACAATGCATACATATTTTAAAATACAGCAGCTTTAAATTTTCAACTCTGTAGTTAAAATGGTGAGCATTCTAGACACGGAGCTGCGAGATGAACTATAGGGCAGATGCTAGTCTGATGGTACAAATGTACTTTAATTCTTTTTTTTTTTTTGTCTTTCCATTCATTTTTGTGCCACTGACACCCTTAGCCCCGCAAACAGGCTTTCCTATCCTCGGTGACCCACACCCTCACTCGGGGAACCCCCCCTGAGTGGGGTCACTGAAGTGGAACTGTGGTGGCTGGAAGGTTGGACACCGAGGTGGCTCATATGCTGGGGCCAACAATTTTTTTCTGTACTGTCCCTCTGGAGCTGGGAACGTGCAATGATGCCAGCGGTAAAGTGTCTTTCCAGCTCCACCCCATGTTACGGCACAACGCCCTGTCCCCCAACCTCCGCAAGGGGGCAACCCATGCCAGCACCAGGAAACACCCCCTCCCCGGAGAAGGAGAGCAGTCCTCACCTCTTCTGCTAACCCCCGGCAGCCCATGCCCATTCCTGAACATGGGTCACTGGCATGGCACGAGGTGTGGCGTCCAGCACCTCAACCCTCAGTGCCACCAGGCCAGCATTGTACTTTAATTCTTATCTTACCAGAGTTTGATCAGAGATAGTAAATCACTGCCTGCTACTGTTTCATTGGGAATACATTTGGAGGAAGGTCATAGCAACACAGGCTGTTGTTTATAAATATTTGGTACATCTTTTTCTTGTTTGATCACTCAAAAGTCTTGGGTGTAGCATATTTCTGGACTTTATTTTGGTCTGCTGAGAGAAGGAATAGCCCATATTTGTAAATAAGAATACTTAGATTATACCCACCTATTACACTGAATGTATCTTGTTGCTATATAATGTGATTTCTGGCATGAGAAGCTTGCATGCAAATGTTTTACTGCAAAACAATAAAATGTAAGTATAAAAAAAGTGAACGTGAATGTAAATTGATTCAAAATAGATTGACTTAAAACTTTCAACCTCTTCTAATCAAAGCAGTCAGCCTGATTGCTAATATGAGGCTTTGAATCTCCACAAAAGGGTCTCTTCAGATGCTCCTTGAAGGAGAACTGCATTTTATCTCCACATTATTTTCTGTATGGGAGATGGTTGTAAACACACTGGCCCTTATCATACCTGTATTCAAATATGTGTCAGACTGTGATTACTTGCTGGTTTATTGAAAACATAGGGTCATATAATATGTTGCAATGCAAATTCAATAAAACAATAAACAAATACTACAGCAGCAATATATTGTATATGATATTGTTATATTGAATATGCATTGCAACATATTATATGGATCTATGCTTTTGATAAACCAGCAAATAATCACAAGAGTATTTTAATATAGGTATGAAACATATTTCAAAATAAATACTGGTCCATAAGTGGGTTAATAATGCAGTGCTCTAACTGACATGTAGAAATGAAACTGGAAAAAGGAAGTAACCTATAACTAGAAATGATTCCGAAAAAGGGAAATTGGTAATTTTTTTAGTTGTAAATTCTGTACATACTGTGCTGTATGTACAAGTCATTTATGCCTAGTGTTGGTTTATACTGATAAATACATATAATACATGTCTTGTTATCTCATGTTTAATTTACAAATTGGTCATTTGCTTTCCCAAATACAGTGACTCTGCAGCTTATGTGACTATTTTGTTGAGGAGGCACTCTCTGGTCTTGCCAGGGAACCACTGTAGAACGAGATAAGGTGAGAGAACTTGAGCCAGCAGCCAGTGTGCCGGACTGAAGTCACACTGCAATTCTTTCTCTTACAGATGGCTTCTTCTTTAACAGTACATCATACCACATGTCTAAGCGTCCTTTTTGCCACAACTTCCAGTTTACTGATGCTGTAACTAAATGTTCAGAAACAGTATCATTATTCATTGCTGTTGGTTCTCTGTTAACACATTTAAGGAAATAGCAGACTTGGGTAATGAGATAGAGCCATGTGATTAGTCCCCTGCTTAGTGCTCCAAGGCTTTGGGAGACCTAGAGATTAGAGGAAGCACAAAAGGGGTAGATGTCTTTATAGAAAATTGTTCTACAAATGCGAGAGAACATGTCTCCTTGGGAGCGAACGAAAACAGAAAAGTATGGTGTTGGTAAGTGACTATCCAATGAGTTCTCTTCTTCAAGTCTTATGTTTCAGGTTGAGATGTTTGGCATTTTAAATGATGATCTATTGCAGTCTTGTATCAATGACTTTCTGGGCTTCTAGCTTCTTCCCTTAAACAAGAGAAAGTTTTTTTTTTACAGGAAGTGGTTTTCATAAGACTTGCTATAGAAAAAAACTAAATAGAGTTCTGCACACCAAATGTTTGCAGAATTTGATTACACACACACACACACACACACACACACACACAACTTGTGTGCAGCAGAAGGACTGAGCACTGCAAGGTTTCCTAAGGAAGTATATATTCTGTGTTCATAGGTATAGCCAGACACTGCTGGGTTTGGTTGATGCCATTAGTGGACTACCCCAAGCCCAAGAAAAACTCACAGATTCACATTATAGAAAAGAGGATTTCATACTAAGTGAGTGACATTCTTTGGCATTTTCCCAACAATAAACTACTGTTACATCAAAAGTATTTTATAATGCTGACAGAGAAGAGAGAGAGACAGAAAATCGATTGCGTGCATGCACACTGTATGTGTTTTTTTTATGCTACTAGTTTTTCTACTCCTTTTGCCGCAGCCCCTACCTCAGGAGGAAGCTCCCAGCCCTGTCTCCCGGTGTCTACCAGCTGGTGCCGACCATTACCCCAGGGCTTATCCCCATGCTGGGGTCATCAAGGTTCCCCAACCCCCCACCAGAGATCAGGATCTAGTGTGGCTAGCGCCATGGCTATCTGGTGGTGGGGCCTGCAAGGCTTCCTCCATCATGCGCTGTGGCAGTTTTCTCCTCCATTTCTTCCCCCAGAGAGGAGGCATGCAATGATGCCAATGGAGGAAACACACACACGTCCACATGCGCTCCGCCAAGCATCTGACCCATCTCTGCCCCCTTACTGCAGTATCGGCACCCTGTCCCCCAGCCTTCACTAAGGGACAGTCAAACGCCAACCACTGTCATCCCCATCCCCAGAGAAGGAAAGCAGTCCACTGGACACTTGATCCTTCTCTGCCCCTGCCAGCCCCTGGTGGCCCATGCTCGTTTCTGAACATGGATCACTGGCGTAGCACAAGGTAAGGTGTCCAGTGCCTCAGCCCTCAGTGCCACTGGGCTGACACCACACTGTATGTTTTGAAAGCATAGGCAGTGCTGATCCTTCTGACATGGAAGCTGCAGGCTAAATGTTTGCATTAGCAGTTGGTGGCAGTTTTCATGTTGGTTGTCTGGATTATACAGAGTAAAAAAAAGGAGCAAAAACTAACTTTAGTGGCTAGATATTTTTTGCAAACACATACAGGGGCATGTAGCAGGGTGAGACCCTCCCAATAGTTTTTTACGGGTTAGATAAAAAAGGTCCTGGGGGCTGTTAGTAATAGTAGCAGCTCCATGATAAAGCCCTCTACCCACCTGCCAAATAAATCATAGTGGAAATCAAAATCAAAATACCATGTATATGAAAGGTCCCTTGTTTACCTTTTCAAGCTTTATGTATCTGCATCAGTGGTTTCTTCTCCTGTACTATTCTAATGTTTTCTGCACTTTATATCAGATGCAGATTTCTGGGCTGTCCACTCAAAAATGCTGCATGGTTTGTGGGATTCCCATGAGATTTTCCTTTTCTGTCTGCACTTTTACATCCCCCCATTGATTAACTGTATGATAGAAGGACTAAATCTTGGCCTAATATAAAAACATTAGTAATAGAATAGTTAATAGATATGTGCGGTACAGTTCTGGTGAAGTGGTGAAATTCACCTTCACAATTCCGTTTGCAATGTTCCCAGTTTGCCCAAACTTCACATTTCACTGCTTTGCCGTGAGTTTTCCTGATGAAGTGTCACTTTTTCTGGCAATCTCATCATGAAGTGACAACTTTGCTGGTGAATTTGTAAGACATACCTTGAAAAAGTGCCATTTCGCTTGCTGAAATCTTTACGAAGTCAGCACTTCACTCTTGATGAATCTGGCAAACTTTGCAAATTATTTCACAAAATGCAGTTTGCCAACTTTGCACATCTCTAGTAGTTTAAAGGGGGCAATTGCATTATTTGATTGCATTTGCTGTTATTAAGTAATGATCTCTGTGCTTGCAAGCCCCACTGCAGTCTCACTTGCGTGGAGTGCCTGCAGCTTTCCCTCTAAGAGTGTTGAAGCCAGTTGACTCACTGCTGCATCGGTTAGTGGCACAATGATGAAATGAAAAACTAAAGTTTTTTTACGTTACCCTCTGAAGCTAAGATAGAAGAGTTTAGGGTTTAATGAGGGCCTCTTCAGTCTTTGCCTCAGGTGTGGACCTGATTTAAAGGGACCTGCTCTTTAAGGTAAAAGATTTTACAATGATACATAATTTAAAGGGACTAATAATGGAATTAAACAATATGCACAAACAGCATGTGTTTTCTGTACCTGCCCATCCCCATGAGGGTGAATGTGAAGGGCTGTTTCCTTAATCCTTTAATATGGGGAAAGTCACAACAATAGAAAAGCATGGGAGCCAGGCTGTCCACATGCACTTAGAAAACCCTGTATTTGATACTGGCCCATTGGTGAAGACAGTAAGGTGCCATGTGCCTTACCTTCCCCCCACCAGTGACTTGGGTTTGGGAATGGACTTGGATCATTGAGGGTTGGGTAAAGAGGGAGAGAATCAAGCATCTGAGGGACTGCTCTCCACTCCTGGCATGGGGAGGCATATTATCCCAGCGAGGGTGCCACCAGATGGATGCCTGGGCATAGAGCAGGTCAGGGAAGCAACATGTGGGAGAGTACTGTGGGGAATGTTGGATGGGTGCATCTACACACACGAGTCTCATATGCCACAGTACAGGTGGGACCAGAAAACGCAGAAACTGGTACGTCGGAAGGGTTAGTGAAGCCTGGCCCTGCTGTTACTGTGCCTGCACTGCCGCTCAGTGTGCAACTCAGTCTGCTTGGATTTGATGTGCTGGGGGGAAGGATGGTCTTCCCCCTCCTCCCCTGGCATGAGAGGGGAACTGGCGGGGAGAACCTGATCAGGTTTGTAGCCGAGGGAGGGGGAGAGCTGGCCTGTAGGGGCTGGGGACTGGGCTGATGCAGCTGCCCCCCCGAACAAAGGAGGAAGAAAAACCTGTATGGAAAAAAAAAACAACAACAAAAAGAAAACCCTGTAATGAATACATTTCCAGACACAAAATGCGGTTTGATATACGGTGTGATATTGGAGGAGATCAGCCTATGGAAAGCCTGTCATAGCTAGGAGTTGCCTGGTAGATAAGTGGTAAAGTAAACATACACATACCCATGCTAATATATGCATATGTGAAAGATCCTTGTAAGATATAAGAGCACTGTGGGCTGAGGCAAAGTGGGATGGTAAGCCACAAAACATTATCTGCCTGTATGAAGTGACTGGTAATCAAAAAAAGAAAAAATGGAAGATTATATTGTATGATATAGCCCTTTATCCTTTTCTGTTGCTGTGACTATTGACTGGTTGGCAGAAGGGGCATCCCCAAGTTCAAAGACTGTGGAAACCGGCCCCCCCACTTCTCATGGGGAAAGAAACATTAACTTTAACTGTCAACACAGTTAAAAAGCAATAAAAAGAAAATAATGAGGATGTTCTCCTCCCCCCTTCTTAAATTTTCTTTAAAAAAATCTAGCTATGTCAGGAGTTCTCCCTGTGAAAAATGCTTTCTTTTTGTTTTTATGTTCTCCCAGTGATAGGTTGTTGAGGGATGCCCAGCTGGTAGAAAACTGTGGGCTTTATAGAGCTCTGGCCTGAGGGAGACTAAGAAGAAGTGTGGTACTTCCTGTCTAGAGGAATCTTCTCCATTTCTTTTTTTTTTTTATTTAGTATGCTTTATTCTCCCCTGTCTAACCAGCCCCCATTGGTCATAACCTCACTTACCCAGCACCATCACCTGCCTCCTCCGGGGCTTACCCCTCTTCCTTTGCACCCTGGCTTGCCCCCTTGGATGGGGCCATTAGGGGGACCATAGCCCCCAATGGAGACTTGGTTGGTGCACAGTGCCACGGTTGATGGTGTGGGATGAACATCCTCCTGCAGCGGTCAGAGTTTTTTTTTCCCAGCCCCAGGGCGCTGAGTTGCTTGTGCATGCATTGTACATCAGAGCTTATCAGCGTTCTCTCTGCCCGATCCACAGCTCTGACTACACTATCATCTGTAGTCATCCAGTGGGCGGTAGTATAGCGGAGCCTGAACTCCCTCCCTTCCCAAGGTAGAGAGAATCCTCTGGGATGCTTATCTCACCTCTGCCAGCAGGCCTTCCGATGACTCAGTCTCATTCCTGAAACCGGGTTGTCTGGGTCACAAGTGGTAGCGCAACCGCTGTGCTGGTGGTCTGGCTCTTCATCTCTTTGCTATAAGTTTTGGAAACTAAGTTAGTGGGTACCTATGTATTAGTCCAATTGCTTCCTTCATTTTGTATGTTTATAGGTTATGGAAAACTAAAAATGAAGCATAGTTAACATCTAGAAGTTAAGTACATGGGTGATTGGCAGGTCATGTGACCAAAACTGACTGTGAAAAAAGACTTGTTTGTTTATTTGTTAATTGGGTACGTACACTGCAGTTGCAGCTCCTCTTTTCAGGCAAGACCCATCATAGATCACAACAGTAATACAATAACAGTGAAAGTCAGACTGACTGAGCCCAAGTCAGGCAGCTGAGAACCAAACATAAGTGACATTGCAGAAGGGCTAGAAGGGAAGGTATGCCTTTTTTCAGATGCCATCAAAATCTGTAATAGGATCAATATGGGAAAACTCAAGGAGTGGCCAAGGGCATGGCAGTTGGTGTTCAATGCCAAAATGGGCAAAACCATGCACCTAGGGCATAGAAACCCGGGAGATGAGTACAGGATGAGCAGAGGTATTCCCTGTCACTAAGCAGGAAAGAGACCCTGGGGTAATCTTATCTGATGACCTTAAAGTTGCAGGAGTCAGGACAGTGTGACAAAGCAGTGGGTGGGCCAAGTGGGATGCTGGGATGCATAGAGAGAGTCAGCACCAGCAGGAGGAAGTAGGAGGTGCCGCCACTCTATTGGTCGCTGGTGAGTCACCACCTGGATTACTGTGTCCATTCTAGAGGCTGCACTTCAGAAATGACATAGGCAGGGTGGAGACAGTTCACAGGAGGGCAACTAAAATGGTGTAGGGTTTTTCTCAAAAACCATATGAAGAGAGACTGAGGGATCTCAACATGTACACCCTAGAAGACAGTAGAGTGACAAATGACATGACAGAGACCTACAAGTACCTCACATGGGTGAACGAGGTGCAGAACAGGAGTCTCTTTCAAATGAGAAAGAGCAACAGAACCAGAGGGTGTGCAATGAAGCTGGAGGAAGAGTTCAGGAGGGATGTGAAGAAGCATTTATTCACCAAAAGAGTGGTAGACACCTGAAACAGACTGCCAGCAGAAGTAGTGGAGTTGAAAACAGTGATGGGCTTTAAGCACTAGACCTCTAAGGGCCTCCTCCAGTCAAATCCTTGAAGTTCCCCGTGTCTCTACAGTGATGGGTTGTAAGGCCTTCACTGTCTCTGCCCCTTCCCTCTGGAACCACCTTCCTGAATCTGTCCGTACATCTCCATCCCATGTGTCTTTCAAATCTAACCTGAAGGCCTGGCTACTGGAAGAATCCACCTGTAAATGCTCACGGGGCAGTGTAGAAGCTCGAAAGCCACCATAATCCTACCATAACCTGGCGCCCTCTTTTCCCTACCTCTGTCCCCTTTTGCCCCAGAGCAGAAACCTACATGCATTGTACAAATGCATAGCACTGCTGCTTGCTTACTTAGGGTACTTTATTGCCATGCTTGTTGAACATATGTAAATAATGTCTGTTTCATTGTCCACTTGTGCTCTATTGTATAACAATTGCATATATTATATATTGTGTCTACTCTGTATCACTGCATCACCACCTTGTGGCCCGGGTCATGACTGAAAATGGTCCTCTGGATCAGTGTACTTGCCTGGTAACCAAAAACAATAACATAAATAAATAAATAGCATGCATTGGATAGAAATGAGGGAATATTGGTGAATGGGCAGGTAGGAGGGAGAGTCACTGAAAACTAGGTAGGGTCTGCGGAGACAGACTAGACTGGGGACCACCTGGGCAGACTGGGTGGGCCAAGCTGTCCTTGTCTGCCAACAAATTCTAGGTTTCTAGGAGAGCTGGACTGAAAGGAAGCAGTCCCTTGGCCTGCAGTGGGACATCTGGCCTGCAATTCACATGAGGCTGGGGTTGGTTACCGTTGCTAGAACAGTCTCTGAAATACTGGTTAGTGGTCGTTCTAGCAGAGGCAAATGGAAGAGACCAGTGCTATACAGGTGAGTAGTCAGTCTCAAAAGGATGCAGAGCAGGTGTGAGATAGCTGAAGGGAAGCTGCAGAGGGTGTCAATTCACTGGTTCCACCACCCATGGTTGAGTTGAGGCACATTGCTAAAGGTGCAAGGACCACTCTCAGATTCTGGTCTGAACGAATGAAACCTTTGCATGAACAGGAGTCAATACACCATTAAAGTAGTGTTTCCACACTGCTTGTGTTAGGTCATCCTGTCCTGAACAACCACCCAAATGAAGAAAAGCTGTTTTATGAACAGTCTGTTATTTTTGTCCAGATTTGTCAGTCTTTGTCAATAAATTGTACCATCCTAAAGGATGTTTTTCCCCTGAATTGTTGTCAGTGTCATCTTACACCAACCCTGCCTCCCACAGGACATGATCATCACTAGCATTTTCTAAAGGTGCACTTCCTCTGGTAAAATACCCACATGGTTTATTTAGATTGGAGAGGCTCATAGTGCTTGAGAAATTTTTATTTTCTTTCCAGGAGAACCATTTAGCAAGAAGTGTCCATTTTCAAAGGCAAACTGGGTCAGGAAGATGCATATGAGCACAGAATATATTCCTGTAAGGAAAGCAAAGGTGTGCAGTCCTTCTGCTGCACAAAACCATTTGTGTGTGTGTTTGCTTGGTGCATACAATAATCTAAGGCTTTGTACATTTGCCGTGCAAATCTCTAATCAGTTTTATTCTACTGTAGCTCTTATGATTTGTTCAAAGGTGAGCAAGTTTCTTTTAATACTGTATATGTCTTTGGGGAGAAGGAAAGGGATAATGCCCATGATTAATGCCTCAGGGCATGTATGGGATTGTTTCACATGAAGTTTGATTAAAAACTGAAAGTTAAAGATTCTGTAGTAACTCTGCCAATTGAAGCAGTGCTGAGCACGGATACCTTTGGATGGGACATATGACCAAAGGGGCCAGCCCCCTGTCTAGAGTTCACCTTCAGTTTTGTGTAGCTTAAAACAGGCAGTTTGTGTTAAAACACTATAGACTTCATGCTGCACTGCTTCACAACCCCTGTTGTTGATTCCTACTGTTCATTGTTGTTTCAAAAAACATGTAATGTATATTGCTGCCGCATAGAATTTTACTGTATGTTTGCTGCAACTGAGCTTGCATTCTGCAGACTAGAATTAGCTGTGATGTCACCGCTGTTCATAAGGTCAGCTAGCACTGAACGATGCTTGCTAGTTCATCTTAGTCACAAGAAAAGGGAAGCTAAACTGTGGTTGCTCAAATATAGTTCATATTATTGATAAAACCTTGTGGCAGCCACGTGGCAGCAACTCACAGTATTTAGTGACCTTAACAAGTAATTATTTCAAATCTAAAAAGAAATGTTAGAGCAAACTCAAATGAGAGACAGAATGGCATCTCAAATGACAGGAGAAAAGGAACAGAAGTAGAAGAGAAAACAGGAATGACAAGTTGGCAACACCCCTCAGTGTTGCTCAGCATTAATAAGTGAAGCGTGCTACCATACTGTGGATATCAATACCCAGAAGCGGCTTTATAGACATCCACACACCTTGATAGCATGCTGAATCTTGGTGGCATAAACCAGTTTTAAAAACATGATTATTTTTAAAACAATGCTAGTATCAGTGTGTCTGGTTTCTTTTTGGGCATTCCAGGACCATATTATGCGAGTTGCAACATTAGTCGAGTTACATTATTAGCACAAAGGTCGACAGTGGAAAATACACCAGCACTTTGCCTCAGCAGGAGGCTTTTTCAGGAAACCAGTTAATTAATTCTTGCCTTTTGTAGTATTTGATTTACCTGGTATTTCCCAATGAACAGTGAGTGCGTCCCCCCATTTGTGTTCCCTGCACTATATTAGACTTAGAACTAGCAGTGTTTCCTCTTAAGACTTAATGATTGGGGTGGGTAGACTCCACGCCCCTATGTTTTTGGTATGAGCCTCCATATTTAAGGACAGCCATGTCCCTAATGTTGTTACAGTAATAGCATTTCTGGGATCAAGGAGAAAAAAAAAGAAGAAGGAGAGATGACAATGAGAAAGAAAGAAAAAAAAAGTGTAAGTGCTCCAAAGATGAAAAGGGAATTAAAATCGAACCCACAGCACCAGAGATCCCATGATGGGCTGTGGAAGCTTGCTTCCATCTACACTGAATGTTCCATATGGGCTGGGCCATAGTGTAGCGTGGCACAGTGCCATAGGGAGGGAAGGGGGAAAGGGGAAAAAATCAGTATAAAAGCCCCTGGAGCTATGCCAGTGATGCCCCCCCCAGCACTCTTGTGACATCTACCCTTCAGCAATGTTCAGACTGGAAGGTCATTTTGAGGGGGGGCTGAACCTACCTCTGTACTAAGGTGGAGGAAGGGGCAGTGGCTCCAGGTGGAAGGTAAAAACTTAACTGAGGAAAAAATGAGTGGAAGCAGTACAGCTCTGGGCAACCAAAATGGTCCAGGGATGGGGGCAAGTTATTAGAAGAGAGAGAGAGGCTACAGGGCTTGGACATGTATTCTAAAGAGAAGAGAGGAGAGGAGAGGAGAGGAGAGGAGAGGAGAGGAGAGGAGAGGAGAAAGTATTATAACAGAAACTTATAAGTACCTGCAAGGTATAAGCAGTGTGGATGTTCTACAGGGGTGAGGGGAAACTCACTTAAACTAGCAGGGGGAGATGGAAGAAAGTAATCTGCAAGAACTTTTTCATGGAAAGTAGTGGACAAGGGGAACAGGCTGCTGGAAGAGGTGGCAAAGGTCACATCAGTAAGCTGTTTCAGGCAAGGATGGAACAGGCAATATGGTCTTAGTCACAAAGAGAAATGGGGCAGAAATTAAGAGATGGGATGGCCACTAGCGCCTGTGAAGAGTATTTAGGTAGGGTGGGCAGACTGGCTGGGCTGATGGGTCTTTTTCTGATGTCAGTTTCTATGTATCTACAGTATGATTAGCTAGGCACTCAGCAGTGTTTTTCTCTTTTTTGGGGGTAGAAGCTGTCAACTAAATTCTCTGAGTCACTATGTGATGATCACATTTTGGCCTTCTCTCCAACACCACCCACTGTAGGATATCATTTTTACTGGAAATGTGCTCAATTATTTATTAGAATTTGCCACACTAGGGGCTAACCTCATGAAATGATTAATTTCTAAGGTAGAGGGCCCTTAAGGGTCAGAACAGCAGCATGCATGTCCCACATATGGTATTGAGAAATATCTAACAAGGTTTCAGGTATACAAAAAGCATAAACATATAACTGCACAAAATGATTGATTAAAGATGTATTTCTGTTTTAAATCATATCCTCTAAAGGTGTTACTCCCCTCCCATAACCTTTTCCCTGGCCTTATACTAGCCATTGGGGGATATGATTCAGTTGGTCTATGATGAAAGATGTTTCCATGATTTACTTTAGGATAGGTACCCAAGAAGGGATATGATGTGACCCATACGTGGCAGATTGTATTTTGTTTTTCCGTAAAGGAATTCTTGGCTTTGGGGTCAACATATAATAATACCAGTTATATTTCCATGAAGTACACTGGCCTGCTAGTTAAGTGAAAGAGACAAAAAAGTTGACCCTTGGCAGACCAAGCCTGGAGTGCTGCATGCTGTTCTGGATTCTGTGCAAAAAAGGACATTGACGGAGTCGAGAAAGTGTTACACAGGGACACAGAATGATCAGCAGTATGGGAACAAAAACTATAGAGGCTGGAGCTTCTTAACATGTTCACTCTGAAGTAAAGGAGGTTTAGAAGGGACATGATCTCAGTTTTTCTTGTACTCAAGGGTATCGACAAGACTGAACAGTCAGAGATGTTTGATCTGATGGGTTGCAGTAAGACACAGAGACATGCCCTGAGGTTTAGGGGTAATGTAAGAAGTTGCTTTTTTCCAGAGGATAGTAAATCTATGGAACAGCCTGCCAGCAGAGACAGTGGACATGAAGACAGTACTGGCCTTTATGGTAAGTCTGGACAAATTTCTGCTTACCAAGGGAATCGATGGATACTCTGGGTAGTAAAGTGGGTAGGAAATTTCTCTACGTTTGTGTGTTTTCACACAGCGTATCTATTCATCAATGTTAATGACGCGGAAGGGGTGGCATGATGGACCTGGAATTTCTTATGTCCTTAATTACTATGTTACTATTACTGACTTCTGTCACAAACGCACTCCACAGGTCAGGCCCTCTGCTCCCGCAGTGCCAACCTCAGAGCGCAATAGTGTGAACAGGTAACAGACAGGGTAACCCTCCTGTCTGCTTTTGGGTCCAAATCTCCTTTAGTCTCAAGTTCTGGGGGGATTCAAACTATGTAGCTTATGGTAGTGTACCTAATGTACTGGTTGAGATACGTACTCTCTTTGGGGACTGTGGTACAATATTTCACCAGGGGCACCAAGCCAGGCTTCCAAAATGAACCCTTATAACTCTATAAGAGACCTTAGGTATATTCTTACCTTTTTACTCAAGCTCAGTAACACCATCAAGCTATTGAACAATTGTCAGACTTAACCATCTATACGTCACATGCAAAAAAAAGCACGGTCAGACACCCAGGCAGTCTTTCCAAGAAAAGGTACTTTACTAAAATATGAAAAATCTAAACACAGAACACTATATCAAACAGCATCACAATCACATAAAAGAAAAACAAGGAAAACTACAAAACAAACTCCTACCAAAATACATTTAGACTTTTGCTGTCCAAGATATTACCTCTGGAAGTGCTTAAGTTAAATCAGAGAGTTGTGTCTTTCTAGAGTCCCAAAAATAATATATGACAGTCCAGACACAAGTATCAGTTTGAACTCTGTGTCTCCACACCCCTTCCATGAGTCATCTAGCTCCTCCTTTTAGAATATAAAAATCACAAACATGATGTCCTATCAAGAGGTATATTAAATAATGTGACATCAGCAAAAACTCATTTAAAAAATTATGAGTCTTTGATCAGCCAGTTTCTTTGAGGTTTACAACCCTGCAGTCCATCACCTAGATGTGATATAGCCAACAGGAATCAGCTAAATGACATCCTGTCCTGTAATAAAATGTATATTTAGTTTCCAGTTTAAAAGCATTTGGTCATAAAAAAGACCATAAAATGCAATTTCTCAAGGAAGTTAATTACCATTACAGAGATCTTCTGGTCAGTTTACATATCCTGTAGCTTCACTGAAACTTGGTGGGGGGGACCCATGGAAGCACAGGCTCACATACTATATTTTTATATTACAAATATCATACAACAATCATAACCAGCTGGCCTAGTGTCACAACTACTTTTTCATTATTTTTTGTTGTTATTGTTGGACATCTAAAGCTGGGGGAAGGTTTAGGAGGAAGATGAAGATGCACTTTTTCACCACAATGGTGGCCAAGTGGAATGAGCTGCCAGAGGAGGTGGCATCCATAAAAATGGTGGACAGCTTCAAAAGGGAATGGGACAGGGTGAGAGGAAAAATTGCGGGTAGAAGGTGGGCGATTGGGGGAAGAGGGGCAAGTATAGGGAGGTCAAAAGGGGGATGGGAGGGGAAAGTTCACTTGCTGAATACATAGAGAGCTGCACAATTGAGCAGACTAGATTGACCATAAGGTCTTTATTTGTTGGCATGTTCATATGTTCGTATAGTTTGTATTTCATTAGTTTATAGAAGTTTGCAGAAAACTAAAGGGCAGAGTATTGTACTTGCATGTCACATGAAGCTGTTGATTAAAATGAATGCTTTTGTTAAGTTCTTGGTTGTCATTATTACAGTATTTCCATTTATTTTTCTAAATAGATTTTTTTTGTCCTCGGCAAGCTGCATGTCATTCAACAGGGATAAACCCTGCTGTGGCCTGAGGCAGCCACACAGACCCACAAGCCTGCTTGTCCAGGTCACACAGCTATATTTTGACTACTCACTACATATAAAGTTGGTTCTTTCTGTCACTATTTATCAATTAATGAATCACTAGACTACACTGCACGAGTGAATGAGTTTATGAACTGTGGTACAGTAACTAATGTGAGCATGAATTCTGGTGGGTTTCTGTCTCTCAGGGCTGCTTGTGTGTACCTGACAACACATTCATAAAACACCCTGGGAGGAGGGGGGAGAGTGAAAGGGAGATACATGATGGATTGGGTTACTGTGCAGCCAAATATTCAAAAAACATTTTTCTAATAGTTACTGATATTAATGTGAGACCATACTCACTGCTTGCAGGGTGTCCTGTCTGCCAAAACCTTGTACCTAGTAATAGTTGTCTTAGATGTGGTATTGGGTTCCTTTCTGTAACAACATGCCGAATAATGCTAAATTAATGTAGGGTTGAACTGTGAGTCAGTTGTGCTCTGACAATTGTGGTTACTCCTATGGTAGGACAGTCAGCCCTACTGGTTTTATAATATGATTGTTGTGCTCTGTTTAAAATAAAAAATATTGGTAAATGCATGTTTTTTGGGGGGTAGTTTATTTGTGACCTGTGGGTAGTACTAGTGGTGGCTGACAGACTTCACTGGTCTACCATGTATCTACTAAGGACCATAATTGTGGAATATTTTATTATATTATTTTTAGTGCATTATGAAAATGATGTGGATATGACTTTTCAATGTGTCTTAGACTTGGTATGGGGGTAGTTGAAAATGCAATGGGGAAGGTGGATAATGTGAATATGAGAGTGGGGAACTGTGCAATCCAATTAGAGTAGGGGGAATGGAAGGGAAGGGAAGGGAATGGAAGGGAAAGGGAAAGGGGAAATTGTTTAACCAGGAAAGGTAGACTAAGCCACTGGTAGCATAATGAGTAAAAAAGAAAACACAGCACACAGTTTGTAATAAGGCCTTTTATTTAACATTTGGTTATTTTTGTGCTAGACAAGTGAAAAACCTGTCAAGCAACCAGATTTTCTAGCCATTAGCCCTGCTGGCAAGTGGCTAAAAAAGTTAGTTTCAACCCCTGGTATTTTAAATTCCTAGTAAATGCAGTGATTGAGAGTTTGGAGCCTGCTGTGCTAAGGATCATTTGGTAGACATGCACATTTTTGGTACCTGCATAGTTAGTATCATAAAAAAGGTTCAGTGTGGAATAGTTTTGTACTTGTTAAATGAAACAACCAGATAATTAAGGTGAAAATAGAAAGGCAGGGAAAGGGGAGATCGTTTAACTAGGAGAGGCACACTAAGTCGAAGCTTGTTTCCAGGTGTGACCTGAGAGTACAAGTAAGTTAAGTGACTTGCTCAGGGTTACACAGTATGCAAGTGGGGGCTATAGGACTGAAACCCATGTCTCCAGGATTGCAGCTCAGTGCCCTAAACCACAGCGCTATGCTGTGTATGTCTTAATGTCTGTGTGTCTAGAGAGTGCTGGTACAGAGATAATAGTCTTAATGGTATTATGGAAGGAGTGTATAGACTTTGTGAGGGTGGGGTACACTCAACAAGGTCCCTTGATGTCAATTGGTGATTGAATCTGTCTGAACAGGGCCAGTGCAAACAGGCAAAATGTTTTAATGCTGCTCATAATGTTTGGCTATGTTACATCACATCCAGGTCTTGTACTAGTTAATGGCATCATGACTTCAATGAATGGGATTAAAGGAAAGATTAATTCAAATAAATTTCAATTCAAGTTTATTGCAGGAAATACTCCATTGAGCAAGCTCATTCACAAGGAGGTCCTAATAGTCATTGACAGCAATGAGCAGACAAAACGCAGGGAAAGAAATACAACAAAGTACAAAATCTGAAAACGGAGGTAAAAAGTTGACACTAAATGGAGTATTACATTAGGTACATAAAATTCGGGTAATAAGCCATGGGATACATAGCCATTCTATAGGAATATAAAAAAGACAAAGGTACTTTATTTTGGAAATAGAGGTAAAACAGCTTTGGGTTTTGTATCTTTGTCTAATGTATTGATAGACCAGGTAACGGAATATCGATATTTGGGAATACTCTTTGATGCTGAGTTAATCTTTCAAGAACATATGAAGGAACTGCTGACAAAAGTCAATACGAATTAGGAGCCCTTAGACGAACATCAAAATGTTTGGATTCAAAAACTAGGAAAACAATAGTGGAACAGATGGTGATGTCAACCATTGATTATGGAAGTGTTATATATAGGGTTGCACCAAAATTGATGCACGACAAATTGGACAAAATTTATTGTAAATTAGCAAGGTTCATATTGGGTAGTCATTATAGAACACATCATTGTATACTATTAATTTCTTTGGGATAGATTGCTTTAGAACAAAGGAATGGAGAGATATGGTTGAAACTATTGTATCATTTTTTTACAAAGCAACCTGCTCATTATATATCAGTTAATGCTCTGATGAATATGTCCGAGCCTACCTGGACTTTTACTAGATCTGTACACGTAAGTAAAATAAAAGAAACTTATAATAAAACAAAATTTGGGGTAAAAACTTTAAAACATCAGGTGAGAAAATGGTGGAATATACTTCCTTACTCAATGAGGGTGGCATCTCCTAATTCATTTAGACTAGGTTTTAAATCAGTGTTTCCAGTTGTGTGTAATTGTTAAAATGTTGGCTTATTTGTACTATTCAACGTAATGTACTGCACTTTAGTATGTTTGTGTACCAGAGTCTGTTTGCAATTTGTGACCTTTCTCTTTTTTGGATGTTTATTGTATTTGATTGTATTCTGTTTTGTATTTAGTATGAGGTATGAGATGTTGTGTTTGTACAATATTGTACAAATATTTGTATCTGTAGATTTATAATGAGTTTTTATACTTGTGACATCTAACAGGACTTGTTTTGTAAACAGGGATTTATCCCTAACAACATTTGCCATCCTGTATAAAAATAAACATTTTACCTACCTACCATTCTAAACATTCAATAACAACCTTAACAAGTTAAGATCGTTAACACAGGCATGAAGAAAACAATGGTACCAGTCCTATCTGATAACAAACAGTTGACTCACAGCCATTTTATTTAAAGCCATTCTAACACCTTTTGGCCAGTTTGAAGAGAAGAAGGAAAGGGGGGATTTGGGGGTAACATGAGGGGTAAGTGCTTACAATGCTCAATTACTATGTTAGATGGGGAGTGCTAGCCATTGTGGCAATGGCAGATTTTTTTGAAGTATTTATTGGCCAGGGTCTTAAATACATTCAAAGAAACAATATCAGGGAGTCTAAGCACAGATTGACTGTTATTCCAAACTGACGGGATAGAGAAACTAATAGCACCTTTACCATGTGAGGTGTGTACTCTGGGTACATCCAGTAGAATGTAGGTGGACTTCCTTAACTAATAAGTACTGTACGTCCTGTGAATGAGCAAAGAGATGTATAGTGGGAGTTTGTTCCATAAAATTTTCAGGGTCCATGTACCAATGTGGATCATCTGTCTTGTGTTGAGAGATGTCCAGCCTACTGTCTGATAGAGATCACAATGTTTTGTTCTGAATGGTGAGTTTGTTATGAACCATAAGGAGTGGTGAAAGAGTATGTCAAGTTTATGTAAATTAGTTACTGTGCTACAGCTATATATGATGTCACCATAATCTAGAAGTGGAAGGAAAGTGGCTTGCACCAGTCTGCATCTTATATCTGTAGTGAAGAGTGATTTTTTCCTATAAATGAACCCTAACCTTGCTTTTAATTTTTTGGAAACGCTATCAATATGAGCACCAAATGCCAATTTTCTATTAAACCAGATTCCCAAATACCTAAATTTGTCCACTACCTCCAAAGAGTCCCCAAAAATATTTGTAATGGATGATGGCGCCATCAGGTTATGTAGGGTTGTTGGAGAATGGATGGGAGTAAAATACATCACTTTGGTTTTCTTTGCATTCGGCAACAGTTCAGAGCTGATTTAATTGTTTTGCAATTGAATAAAATCTGATTGCAATTCAGCACAAACTTTAGTCAGAGTGGGTTTGGATGTGTACAACATGGTGTTATCCACAAAAAAAGGAACTTAGATCTGTGGATATTATTGTCCAGGGAGTCAGTATATATGGACAACAATAGAGGCCCTAGGACAGACCCTTGGGGCACTCCTCTTCTGACTGGCAGGGGGTAAGAGATGAGCCTGTTGACTTTGATTAATTGCAATCTACTTGTAAGGTAACTGGAGAATCAGTTAACAGAGGAGCCATTCATACCCAGATTCATAAGACACAGGAGAAGGAGATTGTGGTCAACAGAATTGAATGTCTTGCTTAAATCTAGGAAGACGGTACCTGTGATTTGCTTGGCATCTATGGCAGCGAACCAGTCATTGGTGATTTTGGCCAGAGCTGAGACCGTGCTATGATTCTGTTTGAAGCCAAATTGCAGTGGGTTGATTAAATTATAATTTTCCAGGTATTTCTTTAGCTGATTGTTTATTGTTTTTTCAAGGAGTTTGGATAGCATTGGTAGGATGGAGATGGGTCTGTAATTATTAGGGTCACTTGGGTCACCTGACTTAAGTAGGGGCAGTAGAAAGCTTGTTTTCCAGCATGAGGGGACTGTGGCCATAAAGATAGATAAGTTAAAGATATGTGGGATAGGTGCGGTTAGCAGGTGACTCTTTAATTTTAATGGGTTGTAAGTTCCTGGAGAAAGCCGAAAGGAGATGTGGGGCCACTGGCCTTGGGGGCCTCCATGGGTGTGGCACAACCAACTAGCCCAGCACCCAGGGAGGAGTCAAATGCTAGGCCTGCCATGGCAAAGTGAGCATTTAGCTTCTCCAGGAAAATGCCTTGGTCAGAAGTGTGTATACTATCCATCTTAATTTTTACAGGAATGGGGGGGGGTTATGGCCTTCTACTGATTTGATCGTCTGACATATTTTGAATGGATTACCTTTAGCATCTTCCAGGGTATCGATATAATAACTGGCCTTGGCAGTTCTAACGAGTTTAACACGTGCGTTTCTTGAAGATCTAAAACACCTGCTAGTCAGCTTATCACGATGAGTAAGAGCAGTTTTCAGTTCCAATGTAAACCAGGGGTGAGTGGCCTTCCTTACTCTATACCTTATGAGCAAGGCATGCTTACTGGATGGTTCTGATAGGTTAACATTTAGGATGTCGACAGCTTCATCCACTGATCAGGTTATTGTGGATCAGGCTAGGTAGGAGGCTTTGCCAATTTACACTCCAAAGGTCAACTAGGTAACTGTCAACATTAAATTTCTGAAAGCTTCATCTTGAAACAAATTTTTGGCAGTAGACACTCCTATGTTGGATACGGGTACAAACTACAATATTGTGGTCACTCACGTCATTATGAAAGATGGCTCTGCATGAGGTCTTATGAGGGCGGTTAGCGAGAATTACATCAAGGATAGTGTTGTTCTCCTTATTTCTTGTATTAGTCCTGGTAGGCAAAAGTAGGCAATTAATACATGTCAATATGCAAAGTCTGGTACCAAAATTTGATTTGATGAGTTTGCTGTCTGGATTAAACTAAATGATTTTAATGTTGTAACAGTCTCTGAACCTGGCCTTCAATAGACATTCAAATAATGATGCTATGTTGCAAAATTATAGCCTATTTAGAAGGGATAGGCTTGGGAAAAAAGGGGTAGGGTTTTAATTTATGTTAGTACATGACTGTCATCGAGGCACAGGTCAGGAAGCATAAGCAAACTAGGAGAAGTCAAGAAATTCGCAAACAGTGTTTTGTTATTATTAATAATAATAAAATTAAAAAACAAAATTGTGCAGGATAGCTCTTATACAGGTAGTTCAAACAAAACAAAATCCTTAATTTGAGGGTAAATCTAAATCTTAGACTCTCTCTCTAACTCCCTAAACAAACATTGCTCTCTGTTTATAAAATGTTTTCACTTTGCAATTAAATTCTGCATCCTGTTCTCATTACACTATAGCTGTTTTCATACAATGTACCAAAGTTTGTCAATTTCTTTCCTGACAAGTATATCCAGTTTCTTTAACAGGTGCAGCCAATTAAGACATTTGGGCCAGAGCTGGTTTTCCTGCTGACAGCTCTGCAAACAAACTTGTGGAAGGTCAAAAGGTTTCTCAACTCCCTGTGTTCCAGTTTACTATCTTTTCTAACAAACCCCAAACAGCTTTCTGCTATTTATTTCAACAACAGAAATATATACATTTACAAACCAAGGGATCTCAGTTTCACATAAATATTCACATACAGGTTTTCACTGCAGAGAAGCAAGGGAAGAAAGAAATAACAGAAACAGCAAGTAAATGAAGGGAGATAACGGGGGGGGGGACTTTTGTAGGACCATCTGAGTGACCAGTATCCAGGTCCCCCCAAAAAATGTGATTGTGCAATCAGACAGACAGAAGATAGACAATTCACAGAATATGAAAGGATAGAAAAACAGATCCTTGCTTTTAACTCTCTCTGTATAACAAATGGGACAGAGTTTTTTCCAACCCTGTCACAATGACTTATGGCTATTCTGAATGATTATAATTTTGTAGAGTCAACTTAAGATTTCTTATCTGTTAAAGTCTAACTGCATGGGGTTAAGCAGCTATTTAATGGAACTGTTTACTTCCCTCCTGGTTTCTCAAAAAACATAAAAACATGGAATCTGATGGTAGGTAATGGCCGCTTGGCACAGCCAGTTTTACCATTTTTTTTCCTAGCTTCATTCTTGCCACAAATCCAGTTGATCTACAGCTCTTTCTCCCCCCTCTCCCCTTACCACTACAATTTTATTGTACCTATGCCAGGCATTCTTGAACACAACCACTGTTTTTACCCCAGCCATGTCTGTTGAAAGGCTGTTCCAGGAATCAACCACTCTTTCTGTGAAGAAGTACATCCTCACATCTCTCCTGAATCTATCCACTTCCAGACCCTTAGATAATGGGGTGTTCTTGTTAGCAGGTTATTGTGGGTTAAAAATTAAAATCAAATAAATTATTCTGTTAGGAGATGCTAACATTAATTAGAAAGGCAAAATTCATTTTAGATTTAGAGATAGAATTAAGGGTTTAAGATTAACTCACATTATTAATGAACTGACACATACAAATTGTAGAACAGGGACCAACACTTCACCATAGTGGATTTAAAGATTCAGACCAGACAGAATAGATGACTCAGAGCCATTAATGGATGCTTTGAACAATCATAATCCTGTACTTTGTATAAGCACATCACAAAAGCCTCACATACCTCTAATTTTCATTCATTCTAGGATTTTTAGAAACTTTAATCTCCTTGAATTTAGAGACATGATTGCTAATGTTAATTGGTCATTTTTGCTTTCCATTCCTTATATTGATACGCTGCTAAATTTAATTTCAACTGAATTTATGGAAACATGTGATAAGGTTGCCCCAATGCAGAAACACAGAGTTAAAAATAAAAGTCAGATTTGGATAACACTGAATCTAATGTTGTAATACAAGAAAGAGAGAAAGCTTGGAAAAAAATATGAACTAGATAAATCATTGAGAAATCTAAATGAGTATAAAAGATTGAGAAATCTAAGTACAAAAAAAGTTTGGAAATCCAAGTCCGAATTTTATTTAAATAAACAATTTGAAAATGGAAATGGAATGAAGAGAAACTGGAAGATAACTGAATGAGCTAATGGGGAAAACAAAGACAACACAAACTGATTCCCCGACTACCACTAATGGTAAGGTTCACACGCTCTTGGAGACAGCTATGGAATTAAATGATGTCTTCTGCAAAGTAGCTAATGGTGTGTCTCTGAGAAAGTTTTTAATTAAGACTAAAACAGTAACTATGGATGTAAAATGAGTTTTTTATTTTAAGGAATTGACCGAGGCCAATATGCAGTCCATGGATATTTACAACAGATAGAATACTAGGAAAAGAAATGGTGAGGATGGGATTGAGTTACAATTATTTTCCCATGTAAGGGATTTAATGGTTGGACCACTGAAGTTGTTTAATTTTTCTTTAAAATTTGGGGTGGTGCCTGAGTTGTGGAAGCAGGTGACTGTGGTGCCAACTATAAGGGTGGTTTAGTCTTATTACTCTTGCCTTTTTATTTCTATGTGTTTTAATTGATTAATAGTTTGTTTTATATTTTATATGCGCTTTGGTGTTGGAAAAGCGCTCTATAAATAAAAAATTGATTGACTGATTGATTGATTGACAGGTGGTAGTTAAAAATTATAGGCCTGTCCCTTTGCTATCTCCTCTGTCCAAGGTCTTAGAGATGTTTTTTTTTCTCATTAAATCATGGGCTATTTAGAGCTGTGTAGTATATTATCTATGATACAACATTGCTTACACATTTTACTTTCCTAGCTGCACCACTGACACAAAACCTCCAATAGGTGGTCCAAGACATTGGTAGTCCCATACCTCTCAATCCCTTGCCTCACATATCAGGGACAAGGTTAAAAAAATCAGGGACAAACAACCAAAATCAGAGATCTGAAAAAATAGTAATGTCAGGCCAGAAAACTGTTACAATATATGGCTTAGTGATAACATTATTTTCTGAAAGGAGAATTATGCTGTAACACTAATGTCTGACATAATCTTATGATTCAAATCACAACACTTCTGTAGCAGACATTTCAAATTAAGAAGTGATTGGGAACATTTTTGAGTCAAATTAAGGCACATCCCTGAAAATCAGGGACAGTTGAGAGGTATGCCTTCCCCAAGATCTAAGCATCCTCCATCAAGGGCCATGGCCCTTAGGATCCCTTCTTCACTGCTCCAGGTACCTATGTGTCTGATTTTTTTTGTCAACATTAGCTACATTTTGAGCCATATATAGTACCTGCCTTGGGCTATCTGTCAATTATTTGTAGGGTGGGAGTGAGGTCAGCAGTACCACAAGCTGCTAATAACGTTGAGTCTTAGATATGATCTCTGATGCTAGCTCCGATAGCGATAGACTAGAGAAGACTAGAATGGCAATGCCCTTTGGGGCGGATCAGTGCAAGTACATAAAGCATGCTGTAATATTGTGGATGTTAAAATGTGGAAGCAGCCACATAGACATCCACAATATGTTTACAGTGAGATGAATGTCAATGGCATTTAAAGCTTTTAAAAATGATTTACTGTAAATAGGATATAAATGCCATCCTTACTGAGGCTTCTTATATATACTGGGGGACCTTTCTTTGTGCAGACTATGAGCACAGTTCTTTGCTGTAGCTATCTGGCAGTCAGTTAGGCATGGAACTATGCTTCATGGGGCTGCAAAATGTAAGAGACTGGATGTTTTGCTGCTGTTGGTGGGGTCTAATGCCTTATGTGTGCAATGGTTTGGGGTGAGAATTACTTATGTATATGTGTAAAGTAAAGTGATCAGCAACACACCACTTTTATTTTTTAACTTTTAACGATTACTGTCTAACCCAATCTAATAAATGCTGCCAGCCACAGATCCCATCGCAGTGATGGGGTCATAGAAAATAAAGCAGGCAGTATCTAAAAACTGTGGTGTAGGGGTTTCATCTGCAGAGAGAGTGGTTGGTGGGTGGGGTAGGGGGTTAGTCTGTGGGAAGGAATGGTGGTCCTGTGGAGAGTCCAGCTGCAGGGAAGATGTTTGAATGGGGGTGAATTCAGCTTCAGATGCTGTGGAGTGGTCAAAGGAGGGTATTCAGTTTATTGCTGGTCCTGGGGCTGGGAGGTGGTCCAGCTCCAGGAGGGTGCTCAGCTTGGCAGAGGCTTGTCAAGGGGATGGAAGATTGTCCCAGCTTCAGGGATACTTGTTTGGGTTAGTGGGCAGTCAATGCAGTTGAAGAAAGGGTTTTCCAGAGGGGTATTTTCCAGCTAGAGGGAGATTTGTTGGGAGGGGGTGACTGCTTTGTGGGTGGTTAGGGTGGTCCTGAGGGTTCAACTGCATGGAGATTGTTTTGCTGGGGGATGCAGATTTGAGGGATGTGGAGTGGTCCAGTGAGGGTGCTTAGCTTGGAAGAGGCTTGTCTGGAGACTGCAAGTGTGGTCCAGCTAAAGAGAGGGTGGTTTGCTGGTAGGTGGGTGGGGGGGTGTACAAGCTACAGATAGAGTTGGTGGGGGAGTGGGCTGCTAATCTGCTTGCAGAAAGCTTGGCCCTTAGGGGGTGTTAAAGATAAAGGGAGATTTATTGGAGTGGGCCTGGTCTATGGATAAGAAAAGTGGTCCGGGGAACCAGCTTCTGGGAGCGTGGATGTCTTGAGGGAGAGGCTAGCTCTGGGCTTGTGGAGTGGTCCAACTCCAGGAAGGGTACTCAGCTTGGGAGAGGCCAGGCTGGGGAAGGCTGGAAGGGTGATCCAGCTGCAGGGAGGATCACCTACAAAAGGACTGGGCTACTGTGAGGGACAAGCATGGTTATCATTGCACTGTGACACATGTCCTGCTGACACTGTACTGTGCCACATGCACAGCCATCACTCTATTGGGCTATGTGCACCACTGTCACTGCGCTGTGCTATGGTACAGTGAGTCACTGTACCACATCAACTGTTGTCAATGCAGTATGCCGCATGTACTGCTGTCATTGTACTGTGCCATATGCAGTGTCATCACTGTGCTGTGTCACAATTTTAGCAATTCACTGTGCAAAGTGCACTGCCATCACTGCACCATGTGTACTGGTCATTGTACTGTGCCACATGTACTGCTGTCATTGCACTGTACTGCTCTCACTGTGCTACAGGTACTGTCATCACTGTGCGACATGCGCTACAGTGACTGTCAGACACAGAATGAATGGGACAGACATAAGGCAGTTCTTGTGGGGGTAGGAAGAAGTAGGCTGTTGGTTAACTAGAATCTGCAGCTTATCCAATAGGTAGGGAAATAGGCAGACTAGGTGGGCCAAGCAGTCCTTATCTGCCGTCAAAGCCTGTTTCTATGTTTCTGCTCAGTTTCATGTGCACTTCTGCCACTGCTCTGTGCTGTGTGTACTGCTGTCACTGCAGTGTGCCAGTGCACTGCCATCATGCTGTGCCATGTGCACTGACATCATCATGCTGTACTACGTGTACTGCAATCACTGCACTGTGCCACATGTACTACTGTCACTGTACTGTGTTTCATTTACTGCTGTCATTGTACTGTGCCATGTGTAGTGCTGTTGTTGCATTGTGCAATGTTTAATGCTGTTACAGCACTGTGCCACATGTACTGCTGTCATTGCACTGTGCCCCAGGTATACTGCACCATGTATATGGTTGTCATTGCACTGCACCACATGTATGGCTGTCACTGCACTGTGTCACATGTACTGCTGTCATTACACTGTGCTCCAGGTTCAATTGACACTAGAGTGGAGTTTGGTGGGTAGAGTGGTGCCCGTGTATTTGAGGGGTGAAGGCTTCATGTGCGTTTGTGTGATGTGAGCTGGTGTGCATTTGTGTGGTGTATATCCAGTGTTTTTTTGCAATGTTAGAGCCTGTGTGTGTGTTTGGACAAAAATCTAATTATATGATGTAGGTAAGGGTGTATGAAGTATGAGAGAGAGAGAGGAGAGAGCGAGAGAGAGAGAGAGAGAGAGAGAGAGAGAGAGAGTGTGTGTGTGTGTGTGTGTGTTTGTGTGAGACTGGCATGTGCCTAAACCTTTGATGCCATACAATGTAACACACTGGTTTCTGGCACTTCTGGTTTGTGCTAGAATGAGGTTCATAGCCTGGTACTGTTGATCTGCATGGTTGTGTGTGGGTGTGCATGCATGTGTGTGGGTAACAAAGCATTTGCTAGGTTATGTGTGAAGTAATCGCACAGTGTTTGCATAACTTGGGGAAAGTGATATATAGTTGGTGTTACACAAAATCCACACTCCAAAAACACACATAAGCACATTAAGGTTTAACACCATACAAACACACAAACAGGCACATGCACCAAACACACACATGATCTACAGCTGGCTGGACTGGATTACCACTATAAAGCCCACACTGTCATGCCTTATTACTGAAATAACTGAGCAAGTTAACATGACGGTAATCCTGTATTCATGCTAATATACTTCTATTGTAAAACTCGTTAGAGTGCTATGCTTTCGGCTCTGAGGCGAAGATCAACTGGATTTGAACCCGGGTTCAATTGTCTCTGTTTTTGAATCCCCCCACATCATTACCCCCTCCACCACCCTCACTATAGTGTTGCCACAGCTACGTCCTTGCTGACTGGGAGGGTGGTGAACTGCTGCCTTCACAGCCGATGACAATAATGCTCCATGGTCAGTGGGCAGGAGTGTGTGAAAATTCTGGGTGACCCCACACACTCCACAAGAGCAACATGCCCTACGGCCACAGTTTAAAAGGTCACACTGGATTAACCTCTTTCCTTCCATGTCCTCTAGCTTTGGGTGGACTGCATGTGTGGGGCAGAAATGGAATTAGAGACCATTCAAACCTCTGGGAGACTGTTGGAATAGCCCGACCCATTGAAAATGCCACTGACCTGCCAAATGACCCCAGATCCACCAGAATGCCAACATGATACTACATTTAAGCACTTGCATTCATGGAAATGGACACTGAGTTAAAGACCACTGAGACACATTGAATTCGCAGTGATATTTTATTAGTAAACAGTCACAACGTGGTCCACAGGGAGACCATTGACCAGATACTTGAAGTGTCTCAAGCTGTACTAGCTCTTCCTGCCAGTTTGATCTCTGGTATCAACTGCTACCCCATCTCATGCCATTATGATTCCAGTGGCACCTCTCCTCATTCCATCCCACAGCAACCTGATCCAGGTGTCCAGTTGCATCCCCTCATCCCCATCCTGTGCTCCATGATCCCTGGCATCCAGTGGCATCCTCTTCTCATCCATGCTGTGCTCTATGATCCCCCATGCCCAGTGGCATCCCCCCCACTCCATCCTGTGCTCCATGATCCCAGGCATACAGTGGCATCCTCCTCACATCCTTCCTGAGCTCCATGATCCCTGGTATCTAGTGGCACCCCCATCCTCATCCTGTGCTCTATGATCCCTCATACCCAGTGGCATCCCCTTCCCCATCCTGTGCTACATGATTCCTGGCATCCAGTAGCATCCCCTATCCCCATCCTGGGCTACATAATTACTAGTGTTCAATGGCGTCCCCATCCCTCACCCCATGTCAGCATTATCACTTGTGTCGGGTGCCCCCCCAAAATGATGGCAGGCACTGCCATTCTCTGAACTCCTTGTCCATCTGCTGTTTGATCTTCATGGTTGCAATAAAGTTCACAAGGCCAGCGGTGGGGGGGGGTTGTAAGTTATTGTTTCTGGAAGGGAATACCACGGGACACCGGTATCATGTTCTCATGGGATAGAGTGAAGGAGTTGGGAGGCTGTGCCAGTCATTGTCTCTGGAAGGGGGTTACCACTGGACAACAAGTATCCTATTTGCATAGGATGGCACGAGGGAGGAGGGTGACACTGGACATCAGGATCACGTTGACATGGGTGCCACTACACTCCAGTGATCATGCTAGTATGGCATTGTAGAAAGGTAGGGTGCCACTGTGAAAGAGGGATCATGTTATCACCAGATGGAGTAAGGGATGTGAAGTGCCACTGGACATCAGGGATCATGTTGCCACCCAACTGTGTGAGGGAGGGGCACCTCTGGACACCAAGGATCATGTTGACATGAGGTTGGGTGAGGGTGGTGCCACTGAACATCAGGGATCATGATGCCATGAGATGGGGTATGGAAGGTGGATGCCACTGGACACCTGGATTGTGCTGCCCTGAGACATGGTGATGAGGGCAATGTAAACTAGGGAATATGTTTGCATGGTTATGAGGCACAGTAAACTAGGGACCATGTTTGCATGGGATGAGGGTGCAACTGGGCATTAGATATACGTTTGCTACTGGATTCGGTAAGGGAGCAGGTTCTAGTGGACATCTGGGATCATTTTGGCATGGGATGTGCATTCTGGCTGGGTGTGTGGGATTCAGACAGGGTTGAAGGGGGATTCTGGTGAGTCAGAGTGCCATTTCAGTGGGTTGGGGGCAATCCAGTGAGTAGGGGAGGCATTTCAGTATGTCGGGGGATTGTATCATGTTGTGGGCATTCTTTCAGATGGGGGTCATTCAGGTGAGGTAATTCTGGTGGGTTACTGCTGGCCCCCTGTTTTGAGAGAGGGCCCTTGCCTGGGGGGCAGGGAGATTGCAGTCCAAAATATTCCCTTGCCCATGAAGAGTCTGTATCTGCACCCAGGAACCACTGTAAGTTCCTGCCAGAGAAGCACCAGTCTCCCCCAAGCTGAGCACCCTCTCTGGAGCTGGACCACCCCACAGCCCGTTGACTAGTCCCCCCAGCAGATCACTCCTCCTTGCAGCTGCTCTCTCCTCCAGAATAGATGGAAGTAGGACCAAAATGAAAACGAGATATTTAATCTCATTTAGGTTATCCTAATTAAATAAATCATAAGGACTAAACATAAAAATACCCTTGCATGCTGCCAGTCCCCCCCACCCCGGAAAATCCTTTCCCCAGCCCCCTGCACAACACAAAGCTTCAGAAGCATGAGCACATCTTCTGATTCTCAAACTCTCTGCCTCTATGCTGCTCTATGTCCCTTTTACTGGACTAGAAAGAATGTCACTCATAATCTAATCAAAGCAGTTGTACTGCACACCTGGACTGCCACAGACAAAATCTGCAATATGCAAAACAAAGCCACAAAATGGAGTTATGAGATTTCTTTGTTTGACTAGGATAATAAGCTGAAAACTACAACCTGATAAGTAACAGTATTAAATAAAGATTCTGACCATGTCTGACTTATCAATGTCCAAAAAGATTGAACAAATGGATATTCCAACAATAAACGTAAGACAAAGGGATTTTTCTGGTGTCCTGGTCTACATTCCCCTTCCCATAAAACCAGTTCATGCAATTGTCCAAGGCTGTGCTTAGGTGCTGATGTGTGAAATGGCTGCCACTACATATTTAGCCACTTCACTACCAGTCTCTCATTGCTTGTAAAGCATGTTGATATGCAATGTATATGAAAAGTTCTACATAAATACTTAAAAGTATTCTTCTTCTAGGAAAAAAAAATTATGGCAGACGGGGTGCCACAGAGAAAAAAAAAGAAAACTCAGGGCCAGCCCTGGTGACTGACCTAAGATGGACAAGCCATCTGTCCAGGTCTTACCAAAGTATAATTAAGCAATAAGGCATAGCAGGGTGTGAGTTATGGCCCACGTGAGGTGGGATGAAGCATGAGGTGAAGCTAAGTGCTGCCACCAGCTGAGATGGACTGTCTCCCCACCATAATGCATTTCCTGAAGTGCCTTATTGCAATTTTGAAATGGGTCCTTTTAGTAAATTGGATGTATTTTTAAATATATTTTTGTTGAGCTACTTTCAGCTGGGCTGTGGTGCTTGGATAATTGCCCAGTTGAAAGTACCTCTTGGCCAATCAGGAGCCAGCATTCTTTCTACCCATTTTATAGTGTCTGGTAATGTCCTGGCAGTTCAATGGTGTTACCAGTGTACACACTGAAGTTTTGTATGGTTCTTTTCAGATATCAAATTATACTCTGAGGTGCTGGACTGGGCTGCATATAGCATATCAATAATAAGGACGGATGCATGCAACACAGAAATATTTATAGATTTATAAATTTACTGACTCAAATACATGTTACTTTGACAATCTGACAGTAATGCTGGCAAACAGCACCTATATATCACCATATAAGCCCTGTTAACCAATAAAACCTCCCATCCCTGTTCGGAGAAGGTGGCTGACATATAACCTTCACTCACCTCCATGATCATCTGAGTCTGCTGTACACAAGCACTGTATTGATATACAAGCAGGTATACAGCAGCAATACAGTACCTGCAGGACATCTTTGAAGAACCACAGAAGTTCCATATTTTTTCAGGCATCCTGCAAATACTGTATCAGTTTAATTGAATTATATTACTTTTACAATTTTTGGTGGTTGTCAGTAACAATCCCCCCATTTTGCACTCTGCCCCAAGGTTTTTGTGCCCCGAGTGCATCATTTGAGGAAATTACTTCTAGCAAATGTTCTTTGGATACCTTGCCTCATAAACTCTTTTGTCATCATAGAGATTTCTATACTGCCCAATCAGCTCCTCATGATCATTCCTGGAATCTCATTTGACTGGACAGTAGAAAGATCCCATCTCTCTATTGGATACTCCCTACTAATCTTGTCTATTGAAGCACTGGATTCCTTGTCTACCATGTCTCATGGACTATCCTCCTACACGGAAAGGACTTAGATTCTTCAGCTATATTCTGACTTCATAACCAGTATCACTGCTACGGATATCAGGAATCTCAAGATACCTCATATCACTATGGACATCTTTGTTTTACCTTCTGCAGCCTCTTCTACTGACACTGATACTGTTGACCATGTTGCTCATCTCCTTCTTTCTCAACAGACATTGCTTGTCCTAAGACCATCTCAGCTGCCTTCCCAGAACTGTCATCATTGGATCTCCAGTACCTAGCCGCTTACTAACGCCATGCTATCCAAACCACTGCTTCTAGCTCCTGGACATCTCCATACCTTATGCAGTTGTCTGCATTTTCTCATCTAAGTACCATCAGTCAAGATAGCCGCCCATCCAGTGGTCCTTCTAGTCTATCCTTCACGAATTATCTCCATTATTCCCTCTGGAGAAGACTTTCATTGAGAACAGACTCAATTTGGAAAACTCAATCATTACAGAGAATTCACTATCCCAGTTTTGACTCTCAACAGGTCTCACTCAACCATAGCACTAGTCTCCTCTGGCATGCCATACTACTCGACCTCACTACTAACTTAGCTTATAGACTCTTCCATATGTCCGCATTCCAAGCTTCCCTCAAGTATTCAGGCATCGGATTACCTGTAAACCTAACCAGCCATAACCACCTCAGTGCTTCTCATGAATGATTACGCACAGAAATACCCATATTTACTTCAGCTAGTGAACCAGCACAACATAGCTACGACAGCAATGCCAAAATAAGCTATCCAATTCTTTCTACTGAACTTCCACTCATTCTCTATATATATTCAATTACCATTGGCACTGCATATGCCAATCTTCCTGTATATGTCTACAAATCACTTATGGCATTTCATCTATTAGGCTCTCAAAGACTCTGCTTGACTCCTTCCACTTCACTGATGCTTATTCACAACTATCACTCACTACTGAATTCTTTACCTTCAGACTTTATCATGAACATCAAACCTCCCACAAATTGGATTATTCACCTATAATTTCACAACTCATTCCATTTCCCACCGTTCACTGTCTGGTAGCTTATAAATCAAATCATACTCTCCCTGCTCATTATGTCCCTGTAATCCCTTTGGACAATCATCCATCATTACCTTGCAAATCTGAACTTTATTTGCCCTTCTTTGACTGGATCTGCTTCACACTCAGGATCTACTGCTCCTTCAGAAAAGACCTACTTCTTCAATCTCAGGATCGTCCTCCAAACTACATCATCATCCATAAATTGAGGATGGACCATCATCTCTCCAAGAAGCTCACCTTCCTCAAAACTAGCTATGGTTATTAGGACCTAGGGCCTTCTCCTCTTAGTATGCCTAGAGGATGGGCAGACCAATGGCCATGGGTCCTCAGAGGTTTCCTCCATCTGAGGTTTTTTCCTCTCCTGAGTGCCAGTGGTCATACTCTCCATGAGTTGGAGGAGGTATCTTTTTGGGCTGTCTATTCCCTACAGTTTTCTACCTACATACCTACTACTTAAGGGTGGGAATAGAGGAAAGCCACAAAAAGTACTACAAGTTACACAAGCACTAATACCCCATCGCTGTTCCCCAAACATTGAATGGGAGGGCTTAAGCACAAGGTTCAATGTGGGGAATAGCTCCTCCCACAACCTCTACTTAACTCCCATCATTAGCACAACTCCCTTGCTTAGGGAGTGTTTTTCATCCACCGCCATGCCCTCCTCCTCCTTCTCCGGAGATCTTCTCACCCTTGTTCATGTGCCTTCTATTCCCTAAAATTTCCTACCTACTACTCAAAGTCGGTAATAGAGAAAATCCACAAAAAGTACTGCACAGGCACTAATACCTCATCGCTATTCCCCAAACATTGAACTCCTCTTCTTCTTCAACAGAATAGTCCCTTTTCAATTTTTTTCCTTGGTGTGCCTAAGAAACTCTTTTTCATCTGCCTTTACCCTTTCCCCTATCCTTAGTTACATATCCACTCATGATTTCCTAACGCTTCTCTTTACTTCTTTTAGTTTTTTGTGGCATTCTACCCAATTTTCCTTACTTTGCTGCCCCTTGTTCTTCCTGAAGTCCATCCTTTTTTTTAATCTGCTCTTTTTTGTTTCCTGCAACACCGCATTCCCATGCCTCTCTCCCTAAGGAGCACCAAGGCACACCTCGATCCCCCACTTATCTCTCCCCAGACTTACTAGCCTCCATCATGCCCTAGATTGCCCCTCACCTGGGGATGGGGTGGAGGGGATATGCTCTCAACAGCATCCGTGTAGCAGGAGGTAAGTGAGTGGAGGCATGGGACCCAGATGCAAGGGTCCATTGTCTATGGGCTGTGGATCCATTTTCCATTCTCTCCCTTCCCTCAAGGAAGCTGGCCATGAATGTTGCTATGTGGAAGCCCACAAACCAAGTGTGTGGTTGCGCAGCATTGTCCCACCTCCTTCCCACCCCCAATGGTGAACTATGGCTGAAGTGCCACCTGTTCTTGAAACCTCTTTGCCAGCATCAGAAGTAATAGCTCTGCTGCTGTACTGATGGGCTGACTCCTAAATGCCATCCTTTAAGCCCCCCCCCCAGAAAACCATAATGGTTTCTGATGCTTATTTCTGTTTTTTTTTCCCAATTCTTTGTTTGTTTGCCTATACCTGGGAGTCCCCCTTCCAGCATCTTGCACCAAGCCCCATCACACACCCCAGGACTAAACTTCAACCACTTGTACTTCCATGGGTGGGTGGGTACCTACTGTATGTGGGTGATGCTATCATTTTGCTTGTGCTCAAGTATTTTTCCCTGAGAGTGGTTTCCTCCCTGGGCCTACATGCATGCTATGGCGTGCATGTACTGTGTGAAGAGGCAGTACACCTCAGCAATCTGCACCCTGCCTTCCAGGAAGGTGACTGTTGTGATACCACCCAGCTTCCACTAGGTGGTGCTCAAGCAGCAGGCTGTGCTGTCTCCCTTCCAAGAAGGAGGAGAGCCATTATGAGAAGCTGCATCCTGCCTTCCCTGGTGGGTCTATGGTGAACCCAGTTTGTTCCTAAGTCCAGCTCACCAGCACAGCTAGCAGTGAGGCCCCTTGGCTCAGCTCACCACGCCACTCAACTGACATGAACTTATTTCTTTTAACCACCATTTTCATGCATGAATTTGTCACCTCCATAATGCCTCCTTTTATAATTTTTCACTTGGTTTTCATTCTCACTTCCTTCTCTACCCCCTACAACTTACATCCTTCCAAAGTCTGCTCTCCTACAGCCTTTGACTTAGAGTGAAGTGTCCCCATGGTGTTTCAAACCACTGTAAGTTGTGGTCTTTCACTGGGCCACAGTGGTTTCCTCACCTGTACCTCTCCTATTATTGCTGTTTTGGAGAGTACCAGAGCAAGGGCGGTCTCCACTCTGGTTGAACCTGTAACCCATTATTCAAAGAATCAGTCCTGAATGGCACACAACAGTGAGTGATTTCTCATACTTCTAACTGCTGGGATTGTCCAATCCACAACTTGCATATTTAGATCACCCACTATCACCACTTCTCCCTTAGTGAATGACTTCTTGAGTTCTTCTCCTAGTTCTTTATCAGCTTCCTCCTCTGGCTTGGTGGGCTATATACCAACCCTACCCTAATCCTTGCAACCCCCCTAGTTGTGAGATGGACCAATACTTTTTTCATGTCAATTTTCCACTTTAGTCCTGTGTCTTTTGTTGTTTCAGTACCCCCATGTACATACAATGCCACCCTCCATTCCTAGACTTTCAATCTGTCCCTTCTATATAGGGAGTATCCCAGAATCACAGGGTCCCACTCACTTTTCTTAGAAGCTCATGTATCAGTTACTGCTACCAGGTTGAGGTTAGGCTCTGCCACATCCACTTGGAGCTCATTCATTCTGTCGCCCAAGCTCCTAACATTTATACTTATTACTCTTCATTTGCCTGCTCGAGACTCCCCAGCCCTTAGTCCTTGGGATCTGCTCTTATTGCTGTTTTCTACCTCTATTTCCCATGCCCCCACCTGTCTGTTTCTTCCTCCCTTGTCAGATCTTATGTTCCCTCATTCCCCCCTCAGACCCTTGTCTTCTCCCTGCCTTCCTCCTCCAAGCTATTGTTCCTTCCCCTGTATGTTTTTTTCCCCTTCTTGTTGTACCCCATATGATCCCACACATTCATTGCCTTTGTTTTCTTCCAAGTTGAATTTATTCACCCTGTCCCATCTCTTGTAGTTGTGGGGCTAGCCATAAGGCCTCTCTTACTTGGGTTAATGCTATTAGTCATCTGTATATTACAGTGACTGCCCCCTGTTTAAATACCTATCTATATATACATCTAGTTTCTGTCTGAGTGCTGAGGTTCCCTCCCTAGTTGGATGCAGGATATCCTTCTTAAACTGCCTATGATCATGTCAGTCCTTAGCCTAGTTCCCAATGAAACTGAACCCTACTGTACTGCACCACTGCATCAGCCACATGTTTAATGTGAAGGTTTTTACCTTCTTGCTGTCTCCCTTCTGATTCACTGATAGGACTTCAGAGAAAGCCAGGTAGGAGCAGCCTGCTTAAATGCTTTTTTCCAGTATGCAAAATAAGCTCCTTACCTACTCCTGCATCCCATTTGCCAGATCATTTGTCCCAAGGTAGACAATCATGTTTGGCCTATACCCTACCTCCTGTACAAGCCATCTCACTCTCAGGATGTTCCTCTCTGCTGTAGCCTCCAGATGACATTTCATCAATCTGTCTTTCTTCCTTCTGGCAACCACCACACTCAGAGTTCCTTTAAAGCGTCCCACCACCAGGACCTTTCTGTCTGACTTTCTCTCAGTTGCCTGCTCCCTCTTTTCAGGGCTGTTATTCCTAGGAGCTCCCTGAGGCTCACCTGTAGTTGTAGGTTCATCAGTCGCTGCCGGCTCAGCAGTGCACATCTTACTCAGATAATAGAGAGCCTCTCACACCTGCCAATAGAAGTCCTGTTGTAAACCAAGTGTTTCCTCTTTTTTGTACATATATGTTAATTGCTGCAAGGAGGTAGTATTATCTAATGTATATAAGAAGTACTTTTTGTAAAAATGGCCATCATCCAAAGAAGAGCACTGGGAGGTCTGAAAGCTTATGCAAATTACTTGAAAATCTGATAAATGGTATCAGATCATTTTCTGTCCATCTGTTAAAACTCATTCTCTCCTGGATTGCATATACGAGTCAAAACATTCCGTACTCAGCCTTATTTAAAATTTTCCCAGTGGACTGAATGAGTTTTTAAAGAATGTACCCACTAAAATGGATGCCAAGTGTACATGCAGAATTGCAAGTTTGTGGCAGAAAGTGGTTGAAGTGGCAAACAGTACACTACTGCAACTCCTTCTACCGCTTAGCTACAAACTCCCCTACTTGCACCCACCATTGTTCTCTCTAGTCTTCCCTATCCGTTTGCCTTCTGTCCTCATGTCATCAGGCACACTGTGTCACAAACTCGCTCAGCCGGTCAACTCTCTACTCCCAAAGTGCCAACCTCTGAGCGTATGATTTGTGTACAGTGAACAGACAAGGTAACCCTCTTGTCTGTTTTGTGGGTTCAAGTCACCTTAGTCTCAAGCTCTGGAAGGATTCAAACTGATAACCTCTTGTTAGCGTACCCAATTATCAGGCTCAGATAGTTCTGTCTTCGGGGGGCCAGATATCTTTGCCTACGGGCACCCAACCAGGTCTTTAAAATTAACCCTTATAACTCTATGCATGACTTTTAGAGAACTCTGTCCATTTCCCAGTTTGGTATACAATAAGCCCATACACAGTGTACTTATAACCTTTAAAAGCTCCACTTAAAATAAAAAGAATTGTCAAGGCACTCCAGCAGTTTTGTTTGTAAAAAAATATCTTTACTTTAAAAATATCAAAACAGAACAATAATTACAGAACAAAAAAAAATATATATATATATATATATATATACTGTATATATATATATATATATATATATATATATATATATATATATATATATATATATATATATATATATATATATATATATATATATATATATATCCCCACACATACAGCCTTAAATTGGGATTGCCCGACCATCCAAAGCTTTAAGGGGGCATTAAAAACACATCTTTTTAGCCTTGCATACAGTGATTTTTAAATACTGCTGCTTTAGATTAATTTTAATATTGTTTTAATTATTTATTGATTTTATTATTTTATGTACAGGTGCATTGGTTTTGGAAAGGCACCTTTTATAAATAAAGTTTGATTTGATTTGATTTGATTAAAACAAACAGGAAAAAGTACTGTTCTTACAATACATACATTTAGACTGGTCTAATCTTACTCTTTTTTAGTCCTGTGATGATTCTCCCTTAGTCAGATAATATTCTCTTGTGTCAGTCAGAAATATTTTCTTGTGTCTCTGTCAGGTTCTTTCAGTACTTAAACACACTTCTGAGCCGGCCTTCTTATGAGGCCACTAACTCCACCTTGGTGTATCAAACTCTGTATTTTACAATACAGGGTCTCCAAATAAAATATTTAAAAAAACATATGAGATGACCTCACTGACTTTCCTCTCCACAGGTTAACTGGTCAGAACTGGTTTGTGCTCTGCCACACACACACACACACAAACAAACAGTCTTTTGATGTAAGTCACTGTATTCAAATCAGAAGTGTATTTGACTCCTAAACCTCATCTGGGCCCAGGGTATCTACACGTCAAAGGGTATTCACGTAATTCAAGGGTTCCCTGGAAATGTATATTGGACCTTCCAAAATCATCTGGGTCCTCCCTGGCTTAGACATCAACCTGCTTCAATGTCCATTCTGGCCTTTGTTCGACACCCCTCCCCACAAGTCCTTCCCTGGCAACTATGCAAGTCAAAGGATCTCACTGAAGGCATTATGAATGGCTAATCTTATTTCCTGGGATGAAATCAAATTGACAAGGTACTGTAATTGCAACCCAGAGCTTTGCAGTTTAAAATACCTCCTGTCCTTTGAGCTTATCCCTGGGGGGACTTGATGTGTCAGTTCCAGTAAGACAGCCTTTTTCTTGAACTGACCTTCCCTTCACATATTTGATATGTAATAACCAAAATTAATACAGCACTTGAGCACTCAGAGCTGACTGTCTACGTCACACACTGTACCTCCTTCATATGCATATACTGGTTTGGTTCCCATCCCCCTCTTCTCTCCTCTCCCAACTTCCCCCTGCTTTCTGTTCCCTCCATTCCAGGGAGAATCACACTTCTGCCACTCCTCACCCCTGCTCCTCTGCTGGGCAATCTGCCTTCTCCTATTGACTTTCCTCACTCTGGAGCAAACGTTCCTCTTCCCTCCACCTCTCCCACACTCTGGATCCCTCATGCTCCAGTTAAAACTCCAACCCCTCCCTACCTGTTCCTGTTACCCTTCCACCTGACACCTCCTTGGCTGAGCCTTAACCATCCTGGTAAGCAGCCGGCTGAGTCCCCATGCCTGCCTTCATTTCACTTCCACACTCCTACGGTTCTCTCCCTCCACTATACGTTCAGGCAATAACTCACTACACAGGTCAGTCACATGTTGTCAGTATTGTTTTTGATTACCGTGTGTTGCTACCACTTCTGAACATGCAGTTGTTAGGTGTTCCATTGAGCTGTACCACACTTTACTCTGTTACATATGAATTTTTATGTATATTCTAATTTTGTACAAATGTTTTACCAAATGTTGTTCAACTGTTTTGCTATTATGTATTGTGCTACTATTCTTGCACTGTTTCACTCCCCTGGGTCGCACCTGGAAAAAAGCCTTGGGTCAATGTGCCTCTCCCGGTTACCAATTTTCAGGTAAATAAAATAAATTATTAACTGTTCTAATTTGCCCCTCCTTGTATGGGGAATTGCAATCTTGTGGGGAAAGGAGCAGGGCCAGCATGTAAATTAAGGCACTGTGCCTTGTACAGTGACATGTGGGGCCCAACATATCCCAGTTGTATGGCACTGCACCACCCTAGTAGCAGAATGGGCTGAATCCATTTTTCTGGCTAAATAAGTTAGTAATTTTATTTCTTAGGTACTTTTCCCCTCAGACTCATGGCATTTTACAAAACTATGATACACAGAGATTACAGAAGCAATATTCTCAATATTAATTTTATCCAGCAATTTCTACATTACACAACCCTGGATGAGAACCTCCATCAATCACAGATGACTCAGTCTATAAAACCCAATGAGATAAGATGGTACTTTCATACTCTTTTAAATTGCTTCATTGTGGGGGCTTCCCTTAGATGAGGTAGGGTGTTCCAAAACAATGGTGCTGCAACTGATAAGACATGGTCCCCAGATTGCTTCAAACAGGATCTATGAACTGCCAACAAACCCTCCTTTTCTTAAAATCAATAAACATTATTGAAGTTTTTGATAGACACATAACCACATGACAAGTACACTACATTAATCACAATGTAATACACTCCCCCCCCAGCAATTCAGCATGGGTGGTGCATATTCGACATACGTGCACAGTATACAGGCTTATGATATGCCAAGTTTGTGAGATAATTCATCATAGTCTGATGTACTGGGTGGACATTCGTTATTAATTATATTATAATATTTACTGGTTGACCTTGTTTATGACTCGCTGGCAGTGGCTGGCAAACTTCATTATTTGCGCTTGTGAATAATGGAGTTTGCCCAAGTGCCTTCCCTGAAAACTGTGTCCACATATCCAATGCCAGCTGAGAAGCTCCAGGGCCGCCTTCCTTTGCACTGCCAACCCGCTTGCGCCACACCTAGAAAACCAATGAAATGGAACAGCTTCCTCATCTGGTACCACATAAAAAATCCAAAGAAAGGCACTTCAAATAAATCTCACTAAAAACAAAAAAAAAATGACAGCCCCTTCCCGATTTACACCAAGCACTGAATCTGACCATTTAACATTCATTGAAGAACAAGAGAACAAAAACACACTGAAGAAAACTGAGTGACATCCAGCTGTTGACAAAGTTTCTGTCAGAGACCAGTGAGTCAGCAGAATTCTCTGTGTTAAAAAAACTTGCTTTAAACAGTTTCATAATGTAAAAAAAAAAATCATTCACTTGTTTGTGTTCCAATATCATTTAAAACTGTTGAACACTGCACTGTCAGTAATTATTCCCTGTAACTCAGAATGCTGCAACTGTCAGAAAACCAGTAAATATAAAAAATAAAACATGGGGAAGTCTGGAAAATTTGGATTTTATGCACACCCAGGCTTCACCCTCAGGGTTTATGGGGCATCACACACCTCGGTTGTGCATAAAATCCTCATTAACCACACTTCCCTGTGCATTATTCTATATATAATTCCCAGTAATGCATAGAGTCTCTCCCATTTTTTCATGAAATCTTCATATTAGTTTCTAATGGATGCTAACTTTGCCTCCATCTGCAGCATCTGTAGTTATTCTATGAGAGTGGGGATTTCCTGGTCTAACCAGTGTTGCGGGATAATAGTTTTGATGGCCATGGTAATAAGAGTAAATTGATATTTTCTGACCCCTCCCCCACATTAGAGATTCCACACCTATGCTTGTGAGGCATCTCTCTGGTGTGAATGTGTCTGTTAATCTTAGTAATGGGTCTAGGGCATTCTGCACTTGCTGCCATATTTGTTTCACTTGGGTGCAATCCCACTATATGTGTTTCAGTGACCCTGGCTCCAGTCTGCATCTTGTGCACATGGGTGAGTCCAGGATGTGCCAGTCATGCAGCTTCAATGGGGTGTAATACATGTGCTGGAGTATTTTCACTCACATGAGTCTATAACGATCAGTTTTGATGAATTTATGGCTGTTCCATATTTTCTCTCAGTTTTTCCTAGTGGGTTCCCGGATCAGGGCTGTCTGCTAATATGGGGCAGGGGAGACTGATCTGTGTGGCATCAGGGTTCCTCAGCCCTAGCATGGTTCCAATCATACCTGACCAACTGGACCCAATCTGTCAAACTTGGCCTATGCTCCTCCTCTGCCCTACCAGTCACCCTCAGGGCCCCACAAGGCTCAGCCTTGGGGCCCATGCTCTTCACTACCTACATTAATGACCTACTCATCTCCCTCACTGCCAGCAACATACACATGTACCTCAATGGAATCAACAAAGTCCAAGAGGGTAGCATCTTTCAGAAAAAGAAATGTACAAGAACAAGGGGACACAATTTGAAGATAGAGGGGGGACAGCTCAGGGGCAATGTGAGGAAGTATTTTTTTCACAGAGAGGGTGGTGGACATATGTAAAAGCCTTCCTGAGGAGGTTGTGGCGTCTAAAACTGTGGGAGAATTCAAGAATGCATGGGACAGACATAAGGCAATTCTTGTGGGGGTAAGAAGAACTAGGCTGTTGGTTATCTAGGATCTGTGGCTTATCCTGTAGGTAGGGAAAGACTAGGTGGGCCAAGTGGTCCTTATCTGCCATCAAAGTCTATGTTTCTATGTTTCTATGTATGCAGATGAGTCCATTATCTATGTATCCGGCACTTCTACTCCCTTCATTGAGGGTCACCTCCAACAGGGCTTCACCACAGTATAAAAATGGTTCCTGGATAACTGTCTCATCATGAACCAAAAGAAAATTGTGTTCATGTTGTTTGGCACCAGGAACTGGATCAGCTCTACCACCACCACTCTATCTTTATGCAACCCAGGTGGGTCCTGCTTAGACTCAGTTTCCTCCTACAAATACTTTGGGCTCTACTTGGACTAACACCTTGACTACTCAAAGCACATCTCCCAGGTAGTAAACAATTCGTACTCCAAGCTCAGGGCTCTGTATAGAGTAACCGGATGCCTCCATCGAATCATCAGAAAACAGACTGTGGACTAATCAATCCTTCCCCTTATAGACTATGGGGACATAGTCTACTCAGGTGCTACCTCCACCTCCCTTGATAAAATCAACACCCTGTTCAGTTCACTGTGTAGATTCGCCCTGGACTGCCCCGCCTCCCACACTCCCACTGATGCAGTATGCACAATGAGCTAGAGAGTTCCCCTTCCCCCACAAAACAAATGATGCATACTGCTCTCCTGGGTGCCAGGTATTGGTCCAGCAGATTGCCTGGATATCTGTCTGACCTCTTCTCCCCTGCAGCAAAACCCTTCTATCTGCTCAGATCCAAGGCAGGATGCCACCTCCACATGAAACAGTTGAAGCACAACCTAGGCACAAGCCTGCATGAGCTATAGGCTCTCTAACACTCTAACACCTGGAACAATCTCCCATTCAGTGTCATTACCCCCCCCATATCAAGCAAGGCTTTAATTAAGTCCCACTGCAAATCCCCAGTGTCATGTCCCCAATGCCAAGCCCCTCCTCTGAGCCTGTCTAACTCAGCTAATGCATATCATATTAACCCAGTGATGTACTGTATATTATGCTAACTGCTGTGATCCTGTATGGGACAGCCTTGGACAACCTTTTTTTTTGTTCCTTAGGTCTGTCCTGTCATGTTACTATAATTTTCTGCATTTGGACAAGTAGCAACCATATACATGTTTCATCTGTTTTTAGAATGTGTAATGTATATATGTAATATACAATATGTAATGCATGAACACTGATAGATTCCTCGCTGTCTCATTCCTTCCCTTCCCCAAGGTCACAACTGGAAATGAGCCATGTGATCTGTGTGCTTACCTTGTAAAACAAGGTTAAAATAAACACAATAAATAATAACGCTATTAAGCTGTGATATGGGATGTGGGGCACCTGCTATTTGCTGCAATTGTGGGAGGGCAGGTTGGTGGGAGAGCTGTTGCGATATCCTACCTACTGTATAGTTGATAAGATCACGTGTCTAAGTTGCAGAAAGGAAACAATCTGTCTTTATTATCTGACTGATATTTTGCTTGCAGCTGGGCAAAAGTGGCCCATTTACCTCCTGTCAGGAGGTTCCCCACTGAGGTGACTCCCTTCTCTCTCCATCTTGCCATGTTAAAGGTCAGACCTTCTATTTTGAAATTTGGATTATGCCATAGGAGCTGTCCCTCTATAGTGTTCAGCTGTTGTCTGACCATTCTGGATGATTGTTTGTGTATATATAGATATCTTTATACAATAGGTGTGGACAGAAGCAACTTCTAATAAATGATTTATCAGAGTAACTATATATATAAATGTAAAATCTTACATTTATACATATAGTTACTATGTCAGACTCAATTTATACACCTAGTAAGTTCATCATCAGATGAACCCCCCTTCCCCCACTGGCTGGGTGGCTGACTGGCTGGCACTACTTCTCCCGTTTTCTTTCCTGAACTCCACACTGCCATCTCTCTCAATGACCTGCTCTGCAGACCTCCTGCTCCCATTCACCCAACAGTCTACTCCCCTCTACATAACAAAGAGCACACTTCCCACTCTCTCTCACTGCTTGCCCCAGTCCTGCTCCACTCGCTCCCTCCAACCACATCTCTTATATCTCCCACTGCATTAATTCACAATCCCCCCCCCCAAAAAACATTAACTTATTTTTTTAAAGGCAAAGCTACCCTCAGACACCCCTCATCTGCTTCTACTTGCACTGCTGGCTCCATATCTCTCTCAGCTTGCTCTGTTTTCATGCTCTTCACAAATTTACTTCCTTTCACCTCATCCATAGTCCAGAGAATACAGTCATAGAACAGTTCTAATCCACTTACTCTATTGAAGTGTCCACTGAGAAGAGGTAGTGTGTTTGGATTTTTAAGAAACTCCCGAGAAACCTAACATTAAAAGTGTTAAACTGTTACTGTTGACAAAACCGCCCAGTGGCGTGGAGGGCCGAGGCGCTGGCGCCTTACCTCTGGCCCGCAGGTGACCCATGTTCAATGATAAGCATGGGTTGCTGGTGGTCAGCCGGGGTGGGAAAAGACTGAGTGTCTGATGGCTGCTGTCCTTTCTGGTGGGAGAGGGACCTGTCCACTCTGCCGAATGACTGCCACCCAGTGTAGGTCAGGTCAGGGGCGTAGCCAAAAATTTCCATTTTGTACACATCCTCTACAACTGCTGCCTCCCCCATGTAAAAAATGTACACATCGTGTCCAACTGCTGCCCCCCCATTACAACAGGTAATTCATCTAATCTCTAAACAGGTTGTACACATATCTACAGTATGTCATAAGCAATAGAGGTTTACTCAGATACAGACACTACTCAGTAGCTTACACTAACTATAATACACCACATTAGAATGATAATGGTAACAAAAAGGCATATGGTTTGGGACAAGTACTCAAAAAAAACTGTACACAAATGTGTACAGTAAGTATGTCTGCCTACACCTTTGGGTCAGGTAGTAGTGTGGATTCAGGAAGGCAGTAGAGAGGTGGGCTGCAGCACTCTGGGACATGTACATGCCTCTCCATGCATGCATCTATATGCATGACCCAGCATGGGGAATGGGGAAATAAACTGGGGCAAAAGCCTAGGTCCCCCTGCTGCCGTATGTGATGGCCCTTGGGATAGTCCCCAAACGGATGGATGACAGAAGAAGGTGGCGACGGGTGGGAAAAAGCTATAAATATATATAAACTTTTTTGCAGTACAAGGAATTTGGGGCATGTATAAACCCCTCAAGTACTTTCACGTTATGCTTGCTCTGCTTACTAGTGCAGCAGCTTTCTAGCTATAATGCAACACGTCAGGCTGATGAAAGCTAAGTTACAGTATATTCAACAGTATCTCTTTCCAAAATCATTCATGACTAGAACTGAGAATACAGCTTAGCACATCCTCTGTTATCTTGCTGTTCAGTGCGATAATATATGAGGCAAATAGAGAGTGCATCATCATCAGATAGCATACCCAGCCATGTTGTTAGTAACAAGAAACTTACATCGAACTACAAGCTGAGGAAACATGCAATGAAAGAGGGAGCATACACTGTTGTTTTTCTTTTGCAATGTAATTACCCTGCATAGCCCAACTAATAAGTTACATATTGTGTTCACTGGTGTCTGCACTATCCAGTTTATATCTGTGTGAGAAAGTGGCATTCAACTTACTCAGGGTCCCACTTTGAGGTGCTGGGTGTGGTGGGATTTGAGCCCATACTCTCCCCCATTTCACAGTTCTTTGTCCTTATACACTGGACTACACAGCAGTCTCCCTGACTCTGGTCTCATAGTTACAAAGTGACCAAAGAAAAGCATTACAGAGCTAGTGACACCTCTGCCCCCCCCACACACAAAACACAAAACATCTCTACCTACAGTTCTGCTTCTGTTTCTTTCTTTTTTTTAATGTATAGGTTTTATAATCATACAGTAAGACCATACTTCGTGAAAACACCAACTAGGGATGCGCAGATCCCCAAATTGAGTGTACAGGGGTTAAATTATAGATTATATCAACAGAACTAGAGTTTGTGTGTCCATACAATACCGGGAGCTACCAGAACAAAGAAACAGGATTAAAGTCCAACTTGATTGGTCTGTAGGTCCATGATACTCTCACCAAGGATATAAGTGTAGATCAAAGAATAAGTCCAGCACATCAGGTCTCAAGCAGGACTAGAGACTTGGGGAAGGGGGATGCTTTTAGGTACGGACAGAATTAACACACAATGTCCTGGCCTCAACTGAGTTATTTTGCTCACCCACAAACCCTTAGTGAGACATGGCAACCCACCGTGCAGGTAGACAGGATTTCACAATAGGAGCTGATAAAAAGTTCACAAACTGAAAGGTGTGGAAACACCATATTTAAAAAAAAAAATACCAGTTAGCATATAACAGATGATTAACTTAGAGCAGCAACAAATGCTCACAGAATGTTTCCGTAAAATTAAGCACACATTATCATTTAAACCATGTTAGACTCTAACATTGAGCTCAAGGTGTAATGAGCAGCAGAGAGCGTTACCAAGTGGGTATAACGCAACCTTCTATAATCAAGTGAAGGGCTGACAGTATAGCCTAGAGGTTACAGGAACGAGGTGTGAACGAGCTTGGTACATCCAGCAGACTAGACCTGAGTTTGATTCTCACAGCCTCCACTTGCATACTGTGTGACTCTGAGTAATAATAATAATAATAATAATAAATTTATTTAGTATAGCGCCTTTCAGAGCATCAAGGCGCTTCACAAATATAAACATACACAATCGAACAACAACTAAGAATAAAATCATAGAAAATCAGGAAATGCCTTAACCCAAAGGAAGATCTTCAGTGCCTGCTTAAAGCTCCCCACAGTCCTGCACTCCCATAACTGACGAGCTAGAGAATTCCAGAGGGATGGGGCAGCGAACATAAAAGCCCGAGCCCCATATGACTTCAATCTAACCCTTGGAATCTCTAGCAACCCCTCATCAGCTGACCGGAGTTCTCGCACAGGGGTGTAAGGAATCAGGAGCTCTTTCAAGTAGTCAGGACCCAAACCATGTTGGGCTTTGTAGGTTAATAAACCTACTTTAAAGGTGATCCGCCACTGAACTGGCAGCCAGTGCAGATCGCGCAGCACAGGGTTTATGTGAGATCTTCTTGATGCCCTAGTCAATAGACGTGCAGCTACGTTCTGCACTAGCTGCAAGCGGCGGATATCAACCCCAGGAAGCCCTAGGTACAGGGAGTTACAATAATCAAGGCGCGAGGTCACAAAGGCATGGACCAAAACTGGCAGGTCGCTGGACGGAACAAGGTGTTTGATCCTGGCAATGTTCCTAAGATGGTAAAAGGCTAACTTGATGACAGCAGACACCTGATAATGAAGGGTCAAACCGTCATCAAGTATCACTCCCAGGTCATGCACCCGTTCAGAGGTAGGGATCTGCTCTCCCCCCCCCAGGAATAAACCAGAGGGCAAATCCGTCCCCAACCCCTCTATCCTGCGACCTGGGTCCACCGCCAAAACCTCAGTCTTTCCTGCGTTCAGATTTAACCCACTGAAACTCATCCAGTCTTGGATTTCAGCAAGGCAGTTATTAAATACTGAGAGGGCACCGATCTGGTTGGGCGTAGAAGACAGGTAGAGCTGGGTGTCATCGGCATAGCAATGAAACCTCAGCCCGTACCATCTTACAATGTCTCTGAGGGGCAGCATATACAATGCAAACAACATGGGGGACAGCACCGAGCCCTGAGGTACCCCACAAGGCAGAGAGAAGGACTCAGAACTAAATATTCCTGAGACAACTCTCTGAGTTTGACTGGTGAGGAAAGATGAAAACCATCTGAGGGCTGTACCCATCAGCCCACAGATGCACCTCAGGCACTCAAGCAATACCCCATGGTCAACTGTGTCTAAAGCTCAAGAGAGAGCAAGGATTACCAAGATAGAATGGTTCCTCTGATCTCTCACCATCAAGAGATCATTGAGCACCCGAACCAGAGCCATCTCAGTACTGTGCCTCTTACAAAAACCTGACTGGAACGGTTTGTATAAATTATGGATGGTTAGATGGTCCTCCAGTTGAATTCCCACCACTTTCTCGATAACCTTTCCCACAAAAGGAAGGTTTGCAATAGGTCTGTAGTTTGCCAGAGACTCTGGGTCCAAAGTAGCTTTCTTCAGGAGGGGTGTCACCACCGCCTCCTTCAGGGAGCCAGGAAACTCACCCGATTCCAGGGAGCACTGTACAATCTGAGCTAAGACCGGGCCAGTAATATCACTACAACCCAAAATTAGGGAAGTAGGACCTGGGTCTAAACTACAGCATGTGGGGTGCATCCCCTGGACAATCCTCATAATGTCAACAAGATCCGGTAGGTCAAAGGTACTCCAGGAAACACCGGTCATAGTGACCGAACACTGACCAATCATATCTCCCGTAGACTGAGAAAGCCGGATCTCCTGCCTGATGTCGGCCACCTTATTCGCGAAGAATCGAGCGATCTCATCACACTCAATTTGTGAAAAGGCTCGACAGAGCTGCAGACAGGTTGGGTTGCACAACCTGTCCACAGTTCAGAAGAGCTGAGCTGGTTGATTCCTGGCAACAGCGATTTCCCTGGACAGGAATTCTGCCTTCTTATGGGAAATCGCTGATTGATAGAGCTGGTAATGCTCTAACAAAATAAGATGGTCGGTATCCAAGATGGATTTACGCCAACGATGTTCTAACCTGCATCCCATCTTCCGCATCTCCCTCAGCGACCCATCAAACCATGGGGGCCGAGGGTGAAGTGGAAGGGGACGAACACGGATCGAAGCAATCTGATCCAGAGCTAAAGTAATAGCCTTATTATAAGCCAACAGTAAATGCTCTGGATCGGTGCTGGTCTCACCGAGCATCGAGAGGTTAATCACCACCGCCAGGTCTTCAGGGACCACATCCCGCAAAGGGTGGTAACTGACCATCTCCACAGGGGCATACCTACTCAGAGGGGCAGAAAAATTTAACCTCGCGGCATAATGATCAGACCAACTGACAGGTCACTTAACCGCCCAGTGCTCCCAGGTTGCCCCTGAAAACAGTCATTTGTGCCTAGTGGGCCTTACCTGGTTACCAAAGACTAAATTAAAAAAAAAAGAAAGTAGTGTGCCACAATCCTGGTGTTAACTATAACCAGCTGGCCACAAGAACAGAAGCCACATTTGGACAGTCAATAGGGTTTCACCCTTCCTCATCCGACTCTTCCTCAGTTTGCAATTCCTGAATAATTTTTGCTGCGAACGCTGCTGCTGCCTTGGGATCTACAAACACGTGTCTTAGCTTTGTAGCGTACCTGCAGTCTCACTGGATAGTTGAGCTGGACTGCCATACCATGTTGCAGAAATTCTTTTTTTGTAGACTGCAGCTCTTTCTTTTTGGCCTGAGTTTGGGCCGACAGATCGGGAAATATGGCCAATTGACTCCCTTCCTATTGGATATCACCTTTGGGTCTCACCACCTGTAGCAGTGAAATCTGAGCCTCAGGGGAAGATAAGGTGGTTACTGCCATCATAGGGCACCCTATGGAGTCACCTCGGGAACGTGGCCTCTGAAAGATAGCGATTACCTTCACTAGCTGGACATCTGAATCAGAGGGCAACAGCTGCAGGTCAGTAAAAATCAGCCTGTGAACAGATTGGTAGAGTTCAGTTTTAGCTGCAAAATGGGGTGGGAAGCCAACTATTTTGATATTCGTCTGGCACTGCACATTTTCCAAGGCTTCTACTTTGGCCTTTAGTAATTGGAGGTCCCTTACATACGTGGCATTATATTCGGCCTGACAACTGTTTACTTATTTTAGTTCTTGAATCGAGTGAGAGTTCACTGTAATTTTACTGTCAGTCTCATTTAGTTTAGCCTCCATGGCCACTAGGCATTTGTTTTTTCATCGCCGGTTTCCTGCAATTTCGACAGCATCGCTAGGATCTGTGCTGTGGGTAGTTCCGGTTGCGCCACTTTACTGGCATCGTTCGGTCCTGATCAAGATGAGGAGCTTGCTGACGAAAGATACACATCCAAGCCATGAGAATCGTGCTTGGTATCCTTGTTTGGGTTCATCTTTTACGGAAGCAGTTCAGGTAACACCTCAGCTCAACTGCAGATCAGGAAACAGTTTAAAATAGAAATTTCAAACTTCTTGTAGGCAGGTGCTTAGAGCTGCTTCAAAAAGCGACCACCATGTTGCTGCTCCACAGCGCCCTCCTCTGCTTCTGTTTCTTATGCTCTGTATTTAGCTTCTTCTGTTTCATTATTACTTAGGACAGCTGCTTGACAATAGGATCCCTGTCTGTCAGACTCCATCTGCTCCTTTTGCCTGTCTACACATTGTTATAATCCTCTCTTTATGAGTGACAATTGAGTGATATGGAAATTGTTTCATAAGCAGGAGATTATGACATCACTTGTAGACAAGCAGCAGGAGCTGACAAAGCCCAAAGGGTGGATCCTTCCATACAAATTTCCTTGGTAACAGAGAATAAGGGGAAGATAAAAACAGGAGGTAATGTATAGGAATAGATTGAGAATTGTGCATCTTTGGAATTTTTCCCAGAGGTGTAACAGGATCTTAAAACATGCAATGTTTCATAGCTGACACAAAGTCTGTATAAAGGGCAGAGAAGTTGCTGACATCTGATTAAGATAAGACTTATGGCCAGTGAGCAGCAACCAGCATTAGCAAATGTATTCCACAGCACTATTGCCTCTACTTCATGAGCGTTGCTTTATAAATAAATAAAATAATGATAATACTGTAATTATGTAGCATTTTGAGTTTTTGTTGGTGGTGATATTAATTTTCAGTGAAAGAAAATGTGATCAATGTTCCACTTAAGAGGATTATTGAGGCATGGTTATTTATAGAAAAGAGGTCTTAGGGTTGCCACATTTAAATTGTAGAAAACAAAACAAACAAGCAAAAAAATTTAGGTACTCCCCCAACAAATGTAAATGATATTCAGAACTAACTAGGAAATCCACATACTTTTATGCATGACATTTTTACAGATCATCAGTAGACCTGTAGTATTTTTTTTTAATTTGCAATATCTGCATAGCTGAGTTTGTAGCACGCTTGCCTCCAGGCTGGAAGTCCATGAACTAAGAAGACACCCCCATCGCCGAAATGTTGACAGTGCAGTGTAATACATGAATGGCTTCTGGCTGGAGTAAGGTGCCAGCCTTCTGAACTGGCCTTATCTGCACAGCCCTGAAGGATGTTACATAGAAACATGGACAATTATAGCAGAAAAAGACTGATGGTCCATCCAGTCTGCCAATATTATTGTGTCAGACCCAGAGACCGGTTGTCCCTCTGAGGTCTTGGCTTACCCTATTCTCCCTATTGTTGAACACAGTTCCACCTCCCTCATTCCTCTGAGTAGCTACTATATCTTTGCCTCTATCCCAGTCATGCTTGAAGCCATTTATGGTTTTGATATCCACTACCTCTGATGGCAGACCACTCCATGGCTCAGTCACTCTTTCTGTTGATATTGTAATACTTCCTCGCATCCTTTTTGAACCTTCCCTGGTTCCCCCAATTAACCTCCACTCATGACCCCATGTCCTCTCTTCTCTGTCAAAAATGCATTGGATAAGCACAAGGGAATCATACTGGAAAAGAAAGGAGGGGGGGGAGTAGGCTGTAGATTTGTCATGGTCTGCCGTAATAAGGTTGGTATGGAAAAGTGGGCATACTGGATGGGCCAAGTAGTCTTTATCTGCTGTCAGCATGGCCAGATTAATGGAAGTGGGGGCGCTACTCCAAGTCATATTTTGTGGCCTTGGGGCCCCTAAATGCCAACATCCCACTCTTCTATGGTGCTGGACTGGCAAGTCAGCAATAACCAGGGAACTTGAGCAGGATGTGGTTTATAATGCTGTGTTATGCCACATGACTTGACAGGTCACATGCCCTTGATTATAAACAGCACAATTCAGAATGACCAATTACTGCATAAAGAAATACTTCATCGGTACAGTATTAACATTTTACAAATTTTCACTTTTTAGTTACCTATAACTTGTCTTGTTTTTCCCTTGTCACTACTGTACCTTGTGACTATTTTTGTTGTTAATAATTATGGATTAATTGTTAATTATGGATCCTCCTTTCGCCCCTCCTCCAGGACACATCTGGACATTAGACTTCGATTAGTGTGCCCTGCCTTCCCAGATATCAAATTCAAATTCCACATAAATAATTTAATAAAAATGGGGATTGTAGCTGCCACAATCTCCCTGCTCATGCCTCCTTAAATACCTTTTCTCTCTGCCAAAACCAAAAAACTGAAGCGTGTATTGAAGCAGTTAATGGGGCTCACAGCTCCCTCGCATCATAGCCACACCTCCAGAGGACCTCTGAGGGACATGATTGGTTGTGTGTTGTGGGGTCAGGATGGATCAGAGGTGAAGTCAGAGCTGCCCGTTGGAGAAACTGAGAGGCACGCTTGCTCAGAGCAACTGCAGGGGAAGGGGGTCACCACTCACCAGGCTGACTCAGTGGGGCAGGGGGGCTGACTGACTCCAAGAAGGGGGGGTGCTTTTTGGGCAATTCGGCCCACCGGCAGTCACCCAGTACAGCCAGGATTAAAGAAAGTAACTGTAAATAGGTTAACAGTGGAGGCCCTCCTGAACCTCGGGGCCCTACGCCATGGCGTAATTTGCATACAGGTTAATCCTGCCATGGCTGTCAGATTCTATGTTTCTTTTTTTTTTTATTTTACTCTTTTTACTGCCCGCAGCTGCCAGCACATCTGCCGGGTCACGGACCCCTGGACCTCACTTCCACACTGGCCGCATCTCCTGATACCCCCGGCTTTCCCCCTAGGGGTGGGGTTGTGGCACCTGAGCTCAGTGCCACAATCATGGGACCAGTTCAGAGTCAGCCTGGAAGCTAATCAGGGCCAGAGGCAGGCATCATTCATGGTGACTGCGAGCGAGGATTTTTTTTCCTTGAGTCCCCAAGGGTGAGGACATGCAATGATGTCCTGCATCCACCCGGCCCCTTAATGGCTTCAGACGCAGGCGCTTGTGATTCCTCCCGGCCTCCGCCAGGAGTCCTACATGCACCGGGCATTCACCCCAGCCTTCCCCCCAGAGAAGGAGAGCAGCCCTAAGGGCGCTTAATCCTGCTCCCCCTGCCGGTCCTCCAGCTCCCCTGGCCCGTTCCCGAACCCGGGTTGCTGGCATCGCACGTGGAAATCCAACCACTCCACTGGCAGGACTGCTCAGATTCTATGTTTCTATGTTTCTGTTCCTCGTAAAAAACACTTCACAGTTCACCTTGTTTATTCCTTTTAGAAACTTGAAGGTCTCTATCATGTCACCTCCTCTTGTCTGGCTTCCAGTAAATACATGTTCAGCACCTTTAGCCACTCCTCATTTGATTGCTTTCTTGACTTCTTGGCCCTGAATCATCTTGGTCACCCTACATTGCACTGTCTCTAGCCTGTCCCTGTCCATTTTCAGATGGGTTCTTCAGAACTAGCCACTGTACTCCAGGTGTGGCCTCACTAGTGACATACACAGAGGTAACAGTACATCCTGTTTCCTACTGTTGAACCGCCTCCCAATGCACCCTAGCATCCTGTTAGCCTTGCTGAAGGCTTTGTTACATTGGCTAGTCTGTTTAAGGGAGTCACTGATGATGACTTCTAGGTTCTTTTCCTCTGATGTGTCCAGCCGAACCCCTCTCATCCAATACTATGTTCTGGGTTTTTTGTTCCCCAAGAGCATCACTTTGCACTTCTTGGCATTGATATTGAGCTGCCATACTTTGGACCAGTTTTCCAGCCTTTGCAGGTTTCTCTTTTTTGGATTTTAAATTCAGATTAAATGAGAATAGTGTAGTAGTGACTGACACTTTCTGAAAGAAGACTGCATACTTCTTCTGGCAGAGAGTGACCACCATGCAAATGCAATCAGAAATGTTCCAATGGGACAGTTTTTTTAAGAATACACATGAACTGCTCCACAGATGTCCTTTTTGAAGCAATGGATTTAAGAGAGAAATTTCAAAGCAGAAGCTACATTAAACAAGCATCTGTCAAAGTCAAAAGTCTGATTGCTTGCTGTCATACTGGGTCCTGCTTGTACACATTTCTATTCTATATTTACCCAAGACAGACCAGATAAGATGTTGTATGTTATTTGCAACGGGTTCCTGGTTTTACGCATTTTTATACTGAATTTACTCAGTATAGCACAGGTGGGATGTGACATCTTATTTTTAGTGGGGTCCTGTTTTTATAATGTAGTTTTCAAGGGCAGATCATCTTAGATGCAACATTTCCTTTTCAGTGTGGGTTCTTTTGCAGGGTCCTGATTTTACACAGTTTCACAATATGTTTACCAGGATAGCTCAGCTGAGATGCAACATCCCATTTTCAATGGGGTTCTGCTTTGACAGATTTTTGTATTGCATTTACTCAGGATAGCACAGCTCCTGTGCTATCTTGTTTTCAGTGGGATCCTGTTTTTCCCGGTTTTTACTTTGTATATACACAGGATAGCACAACCAAGATGCAATATCTCATTTTGATGGGGCCCTGCTTTTACCCATTTTGTATAGTGCATTTGCCCAGGATAGCCCAACTGAAAGGCAAGTTATGTTTTCAGTAGGGTTCAGCTTTTACAATGTATTTTTCCTAGGACAGAGCAGCACAGCTGTACAGTTCAATGGGACTATATTGTACTGGGGCCCTGCTCTTACACATTTTTGCTACATATTTGCAAAGGATAGGCCAGATGAGATTCAACATCCCATTTTCATTGGTATGCTTTTACACATTTTCAGATTGTATTTACCTGGGATAGGTCAGCTGAGAAGCAGTATATCTAATTTTAAGTGGGCTTCCACATTATGACCCAAAATTTCCAACATAATCTTTTTATGAACTATCACTATGACCATGACAGGTGGAATTTTTAAAATCCCATCTGGAAGGTGGTTTTGCAGTGTAACTGCAAAACATGTTTTGGCTGGGATTTTAAAAATGACACCTGTCATGTTCATGAGTTGGGGTAACACAAAGAATATGTTGAATATTAGAGGTCCAAATCTGCAAAAATACATTTTTGGGTAAACATTTGAACAATTCAGCATTTCTTAGCTGGCCCACTACTGCTTGCAGCACTGATGACTTGGGTTTGGGAATGAGCTCAGAGCCACAGAGGGTCAGCTGGGGAGGAGGATCGAGCATCCCAGGCACTGCTGTCCTTCTATTTGGGTGTGTGTGTGATTCTGTGGTCTCCTGGTGCACAAGTGACATGCAGTGGAGACTGAGTGTACATCAGGCCAGGACCACACACGGAGGGATGGAGGTGACGGCAGACATCTGCGGGATGTGTGTGGGAGCACGCACATTTTGCACTGATGTCATTGCACATTTGTACCTCTGGAGAAAACAGCTGAAAATCGTTGGGCCAGCTGCAAGATGATGCCCCTGGACACCCATCTGAATGACACCCCAGGTGTAAGCCTCAGCTGGGGCCTCAGGGTGGATCTTGAGCTCTCCCTTTGGGGAGCCCCATCGCAGGGGGTAAGCTGCAGGCCTCCCAGTCTGGGTGACTTGGGGGATGCTGGGTGGGTGTTCCATGTGCTGACTGAAGTGGTACATCCCCGCCTGTCACCTGAGTGACAAGACAAGTTGAAAAACAAAATTTAAACATTTCTTCATAACGTAGTCGTTTTATTATTCTGTTTGTTTACTTATTGTTGTAATGATCATTATTAGTTTTGTTTAGGTTATAAATAATGCCAAGGCATAAAGAATATACTATATTACTCTTATATATGTACATTATAATATAGCAACAAGCCTTGTACTTATATATCTAATTATGTACTGTTTATATGCAACATAATCCTTGTAATGTGCCTTACTCTTTGTATGGAACATGCCTTAACTGTTTGAAAATTTTAATAAAGAAATTAAGAGAAAAAAAAACTTAGTTGTTTTAATACATTTTGACTCAAAATTTTCAAGATTGTCTTTTTCTGACCCCATGTTATTATCAAGACAGGTGGATTTTTTTTTAAATCCTGTCTAAAGGTGGTTTCACAGAGGGACTTTGAAAACATGTTTTAAAGAGAATTTAGAAAATCATACCTGTCATGTTCATCAGGTGGAGTAAAAAAAGAGCTATGAGCACATTTGGGGTCAACATCTGCAAGGATAACAACATTGAATAAACACTGAAAAAATTCAACATTTCCTCATAACTTTGTTGTTTTTTGAAATTTTGTCCCCACATTTTCAACAGTGTCTTTTTATGACTCGACCATATGATCATGGTAGGTGACGTATTCTAAATCCTGTTTGAAAGATGACTTCACAAAGTAAATGAGAAAAACATATTTCTGAGGAGATCTGAAAAAGAACACCTGTCATATTCATGAAGTGGGGTAATACGAGGGCTATGTTGAAAACTGGGGGCCTAAATCTGCACACATAGCAGTATTATGATAAATATTGACACATTCAACATTTCTTCCTAACTTTGTTGTTTTGTGACATTTTGACCCCAGATTTTCAACATCGTCTTTTTATGACCCCTCCTTTTGAACATGACAGGAGTCATTTATAAAATACTGATCAAAACCTAATTTCTTGCTACAAGTGCAAAACCACATTTTGGCCAGGATTTGCAAAATGACACCCATCTCATTCATGAGGTGGTGTGAAAAAAATGGCTATGTTGAAAATTTGGGGTCAAAATACTGAAGATTACCAAAGTTACGAGTGAGTGTAGAAAAATTTCAATGTACCTTCAAAACTTTGTGTTTTTATATATTTTGAGTCCAAATTTTCAACATAGTCTTCTTATGAGCCTACTTCATGAACCCAGTTGATGATAATTTTAAAATCCTGCCCAAAGAGGGATTTCATGGAACAACCGAGAAATCACCTTTTAGGACAACTTTGAAAAATGTAATCTCCCTTGTTCCTGAGGTGGGGTTCCGAAAAGGCCAAGTTGAAACTTCTGGGAAAAATATTAAAAGATGACCAGGTTATGCATACAAGTTTAAAATGCATTGAAATACATTGACTTTACATAGAAACATAGACTTTGACGGCAGATAAGGACTGCTTGGCCCACCTAGACTGCCCATTTCCCTACCTACAGGATAAGCTGCAGGTCCTAATTAGCCAACAGCCTATTTCCTCTTATCCCCCACAAAAATTGCCTAATGTCTGTCTCATGCATTCTTGAATTCTCCCACAGTTTTAGACTCCACACCCTTCACAGGAAGGCTGTTCCATGCGTCCACCACCCTCTCTTTGAAAAAATACTTCCTCACATTGCCCCTGAGCCGTCCCCCCCTCTATCTTCAAATTGTGTCCCCTTGTTCTTGCACATCTGTTTTTCTGAAAGATGCTACCCTCTTGGACTTTGTTGATTCCACTGAGGTACTTAAAAGTTTCTATCCCTCTCCTGCCTTTCCTCAAGGGTATACATATTAAGCTCCTTTAGTCTCTCCTTGTATGGCTTCTCTTGCAGACCCTGCACCATTTTAGTTACCTTCCTCTGGACTGCCTCCATCCTGTCTATGTCCTTACAGAGATGGGGTCTCCAGAACTGGATTCAGTACTCCAGATTGGGTCTCACCAACTGTCTGTACAGAGGGATAACAACTTCCTGTTTTCTGCAGGTTATTCATCCCAGTATCCCCCCAGTCCTCCCTATTACCTTCTCACATTGCTTGCTAACCTTAAGGTCATCTGATATGATTACCTCCAGGTCCCTTTCCATTTTTCTTGTTGTTACTACCTCTCCCCCATTGTGTAATCTTCCTCTGGGTTTTTGTTTCCCAGGTGCATTATTTTGCACTTCTTTGCATTGAATCCAAGCTGCCATACTTCTGACCATTCCTCCAAACTTGCCAAGTCCCTTCTCATCCTTTCCACACCTCCTTGTGTATCAACCCTGTTGCAGATCTTTGTGTCATCTGCAAAGAGACATACTTTTCCTTCCAGTCCCTCTGCAATGTCACTTATAAAGATATTAAAAAGGACTGGACCCAGTGCCAAACCCTGTGGTACCCCACAAGTAACCCCTCTTTCTTTAGAGTGGACTCCATTTACAGTTACCTTCTGTGCCCTGTTGTACAGTCAATGTTTTACCCAGGCTACTACCCTGGGACCCACTCCCAGGCTGATTAATTTGACTATTAATCTTTTGTGTGGGACTGTGTCAAATGCCTTGCTAAAGTCTAGGTAGGCCATGTCCACAACCCCTCCCTGGTCTACTAGTTTGGTCACTCAGTCAAAGAAATCAATTAGATTCATCTGACGTGAACCCATGTTGCCTTGGGTCCTGTGCCTCACTGGCCTCTAGGTACTCAACAATTCTTTCCTTCAGAAGTGATTCCATCACTATCCCTACCACAGAGGTCAAACTAACAGGTCTGTAGTTTCCTGCCTCTGTCTTGCTCCCACTTTTGTGAAGGGGAATCACATCCACCTTCCTCCAGTCTTCAGGCACCACACCATCCTCCCTTGATTTGTTAAAAAGGGTAGTTAGTGGTGTCACTAGTTCTCTCCTTAATTATTTTAGAATTTTGGGATGAATTCCATCAGGCCCCATTGCTTTGTCCACCATCAGTTTTAGGAGTTCTTTCAGAACCCTTTCTTCTGTGAAAGGACTGGGATCGACCCCCCCCCATCATCCAGAGTGCTTCTGTTACTAGGATTAGCCACCTCCCCCTCCTTCTCTTTTGTGAATACTGAGCAGAAGTATTCGTCCAGCATCCTTGCTTTTTCACTGTCCCTCTCTGCCCACCCACCGTCCATTCTATTCAGCCTTACTTTCCTTCCCTCTGTCTTTCTATGCTCCCTGAAATACCTATAAAAGGTTTTATCCCCCTTCTTAACCGAGTTGGCTATCTTTTCCTCGGTTTTGGTCTTTGCTATTCTGACTACCCTCCCTACTTCCTTCTGCCTTAACTGGTACAGTTCTCTGTCCTGCTTCTTCTGTGTTTCCTTGTACTTCCTAAATCTATTGTTTTCTCCCTAACCTTCACCGCCACCTCTTTTGAGAACCATAGTGGCTTTTCTTTCATTTTGATTTGTTTATTTGCTTCACTCAAATATGCCTGATTTCTTCAGTTTCTGGTTTCTGGTCTGGTGCTGATGAGTTAAGATGAGTTTACGGTGCAGAGGGAATTATGGTGTTGGACCACCAGTGGTTAAGTAAGGGGTGGGGAGGTGAGATGGTCGATACCGAGTAGGGGGAGGGTAACAACGGCTGTGGATGGCAGTGTCAGCAGACATTGATGAACCATTTTCTTTGTGACATTGTAAAAAATAAAGGTAAAAAAAGACTGAGGTATAGTTTTCTTTATTACAGGTACTGATACGGGATTGGGCACACCAGTGTTGGTATGACATTCATGGGGCAGGGGAAGCAACGAGGAGGTGGGAGGGACACTTGGCAGAGGGTGGGATTGTTCAAAAGGAGTACAGGAAGTGACACAAAGGTGGAAGAGATACTTGGCAGAGTGTAGAATTGTTCAAAATAGGCACAGGAAAGTCACAGGGATTTATCTGTGTTAAAAGTCCATTCGGGCTGGTGCCAGGCAGAAGAAGATCAGTCCCACAGTGGAGCTACATGCGCTTATCTTCTAACTTGTTGTGAATGAATTCAGTTGTCCTCGTGTTCCTATAGTAACACCTGATTGACTATTTAAGTTGTACTAGAGGAGGATGTTAGATTTCATTCACAAGTCAGAAGACTAACATAAGCAGCTCCACCGTGGGACAGAGTTCCTGCTGTCTGGCACCCATTTGAATAGACCTTGGGCAATTATTTGGGTCCTTGGGGGGGAGGAGAGAAGTGGGAGCCAGTGGATGTGGTGGGCTGGGGGAGATCTAATAAAATCCTGATGCTGTCTTGTGTTTGATGTCATTCAGCTGCTTGCTGGGTGGTGTCATGCTGATGAAAACAGGCAGCCACTCTCTGATTTGAGCAGCTGACTCATTTCAACTATAAAAAGTTTCCGCCACATAAGTACTGACCAGTGTCATGCTCTGCCTGGGTGATCATGGGCCTGTCACTGTCATGCCCACTGCAGTCTGAACTGCATTGGACCCAACAGTGACACACCTCTGAAATGTGGTTCTTTGTAATAACATGTCTGCTGTGCATGCAGGCACACACAAACATAAATATCTTAATAGTCGCATGTAAAAGGATGCACCATGCAGAGGCCTCACTGACAGCTTGTATGGTGGCCAGCTATGAGAGAAGGGTTGTGCCAGTTTCTGTACATAGCTGTGAATGCTGGACATTGAGGTGAGGGGGGTACAGGGAGGTGGGATGTGAGTTGTCAAGTCAGGTGAGTGTGTGTGTGTGTCTGTTTGGGGGTAGGGGAACCACTTGACACCAGGGAGTTATATAATATTAATATATTGGGGTTGGGGGAATGCACTGGACAACAGCAAGTTGTATAACACTAATGTACTGGGGGATCAGGGTTGGGGGGAATCAGTGGACACCAGGGAGTTGTATAATACCAATGTACTGGGAGGGCATCAAGCCACCTGCCTTCAGAGGGTGGGAATGTGGGCTTAGAGCCCTGTTAAGAGGTGTTTTTTGATGGAGGTAAACAGCATCACTTGGGGGGCTGTTTACCACTGTAGCAAACCTTTGACAATACTGCAGCACCAGTATACATGAGGAGACCCCCCCCCATTCGCATAGGCACAGTGGTATTTTAGCCACTTGATATTGCCAGGTTTGGGGGCACTCTGGGATCTCTGAATATGACCATGTGTGGAGCATTGGCGCAAACCCAGGCTAGTGCTAGTGCCATCCACGTTCACACTGGCTCTAATATTCGAATATCAGGGTCTCAGACTTTTGTTTTCAGGAGCTCCTAATTTGGGAGACATGGTTGTAGAAATCTGTTTTGTGGAACAGCACAAAACAATATGACTCTAAAACAAACTTGAAAGGCTTTGTTCAGTGTAAGAGGTGCATGGTTTGTAAATATACACTGACTGGTAAATTAGTTTCTATACCTGGAAAAGAAAGGGAAATTGAACTACGACAGTTTGTGATCCTGTGGTTTATGCCACCAGGTGTTCCTGCCCTATGATATATGTGGGCAGGACTACCAAGCAGCTGAAAACAAGAATACAGGAACATCTAAGGGCCATTATTCATGACCTGAAGCATACTTTTAGGAAGTGTACAGTATGAAACCTGAATCTTTTAAATGTGTGTCCTTGGAGTACTGTATGTCCCCTGTAAATCAAGTGGAGGAAATAGATTAAATATTTTATTGAAAAAGGGGACCAGGTGGCCTTAGAAACTGGCTTCTCTTACTCCAGGAAGCTTGAATCAGATTATGGATGTTACACAGATTTTACACTGTTTTATCTTGAATTTATAAAACTCTATTTACTACTGCTGTTTTTGGATCTGGAAATATTTTTTCCTTTAGGCTTGCTAAAGATTTGTTCTATATACTCTTACAAGAACAAGGAGGAAAAATTGGTAGTTGTTTGGGGTGCTTAAAATGGCATACCAGGGAAGTATATGGGGGTAAATGTGAACTCATTATAAAAGCTACTAAAATATTTTGAATAAAAGTATGAATATCTAGCAGATGCCAATTGCCATCAGTGTTACTACAGGAAGCTTAACTTCTGGCAGTCCACCCCTCTGAAGACACATTGCAATACTAATGCCTAGGAGTGGGTCGTTTACCCCAGGTCTGTGCAGCATGTTTTTTGGTGAACAGGTGAATTATCTGCACTTCAGCACTTTTTCAGATATAGGGCCATGGGTGTTGTTTTGCTATTTGTTTGTATTAGAAGATGTGTAGGCTGGCCCGGTGGCGCAGAGGGTTGAAGCGCTGGATGCCACACCTCGAACCACGCCGGTGACCCAGGTTCGGGAATGGACTTGGGGCGCCGATGGCTGACGGGGGAAGGAGACGATTGAGTGTCTGGAGGACTGCTCTTCTCCTGGGTGGGTTGGTGGGGGAGCCTGTTTGTAGTAGCCCCCAGTGGAGACTGGGAGTACTACAAGTGGCCAGGAGAGACAACAAGAGAAAACGGAAACAACTCGGCAGCTGCCAGATGACGGCTTCCACGCTCTACACTGCCAGAACCTCTGGAGCCTACTCCTCCACAGCAGCAGCACCCTGGATCAGTAAAAGTAGAGGCGCTTGTTTTCTCTGCCCCATCTTCCTCGGAGGAGGGGGACCCCGCCTGGTGAAGGGATACCTGGGACACCTGGGGAGTTGCAGATCTGTGGTAAGGAAAGAGCTCAGGAAGAGGATAGCTGGGGGATAGCAGCACTAGGAAGCCCAAAGGAGAGGGAGACGCTGGAGTGTCGGAGGAGGTAAAAAAAAACAAAAAGAAAATGTGTAAAATCTGAATTATTCACAAAATAAGTTTAGGTCTTTTGCACGTGTGCATTTCTGTTTTTAACAAATTTTGTATTTTGCAAAAACATTGCTCTGTTTTATGACTCACTGTCCATTTTCATGAGACAAGTCTCATTTTTGTGAGTCTTAGCTGTCACAAAAGTGGAGGAAACCCATTTTGAGCCAGGTTAATTTGTGCTCATTGTTTTCTCAAAAATGACTGTCAGCTCAAATGCATAGCTTGTGTTCTCAGGAGATTATGGTGTAAGGGTATTGCTTCTTCTTTTTTTTTAACAACTTTTTTAAATATTAATCCAAATAAAATGTGCAATTTTCAAGACCTTAATCCTGTTTGTGTGAGGCAACATGGTTTTTTTCATTACACTATATGGTCACAAAAGCAGAGAACACAATTTTTCAAATAGTACACATGTGTTCAGTAGTCTTTGTGAAACATATGGTTATGAGTCTCCTTTGTGAATGTCCCACAAGGATACAAAGAAAACTAGAGGATCCACACACACGATGACTGATGGTGCTTCCAGTCAGTCACAACTGCAATGCAAACCAAAAAGAGCAGAAAACCAAAAAACAAGACGCACACACCAATATCAAGGTCCAAGACTATAAATTTATTTTACCTCATGAATGAGTGAACATGCAAACAGGTAACTGAAAATTGCATGCCTCTGCATCTCTGCAAAGCTTCATTGGGAAGTTGTGCCTTTTGCAGTCCCTTGGTCTTCCTGTGTTTTATTTAAAGTTATACACACCTTTATAGTACTAACATGCCAAGGTATATTGCACAAGTGCCACTGATTAACAAACAGAAAGAAATCCCCCCAAACCCCAGCCTATATAAATTTATGATAACTGGTGAGAATTTTTTTTCCATGGATTCAACCAGTTATTATTTCCTGTAATAAATGTCTGGTTATTATGAGAGGCACGCGTTGCCTCAGACACTGTGGGCCCAATTCACAAAGTGTCCTGAATGACGCAAGGAGCTTGCATCAAAAAGAAAGATGCAAGGAGCAGTTTGCGTCAGGAATTGCCCTAAGAGCAATTCTCAGATGCATTCTGTGGCAACCACAGGTTGTGTGCAGTGCAGTAACTGCTCATTGCTGTGTGGTACCTCTGACCTCAGCTACATGATAAATGGAGGTGGGGTTAAGTCAGATTTGAGGTAGCAAGTTGATTTTTGGTTTCTCAGAAGAGGCCAGAAGGGGAAGGATCCAGATTCATTTCAGTGCAGTGCAGTAACTGTTCATTGCTATGTTTGTTTTAAACCTAGATTTGTGGGCTTTTAGTGGTACTGTTATTTCTTTGCTGTCTTTGCTTAGATTTGTTTTTCTGCTGTTGAAAGTGTAAAACCTAGTCTGGTGTGCTTGTAGTGGTACTGTTCTCCTTTGCTATCTTTACTTGCTGCAAATTTTCGCCCCAACCCCCCCACTCTTAATTATATGCCCTGTTAAATCTGACTGACTGGAGCCAACAGGAAATAGCAGGAGTTGAGGAGCAGGATGGGCATAAGGGGGAGGAAGTCCGCTCTCGGTACAAGTGTTTTGACTCTTACTTTTTTTTTAAAGAAGGAAAAACAAAAAAAAAATCTGAGGATCAGTAGCAGGATTTTCAGTACAGTAAATTCATAAAGAGGGAACTACAAGGAGAGCTTCAGTAACAGACAAGTACTGGAATAGCAGTATAAGTGCAGCATAATGTGGGGAGTGGTGCAATGCAGTGGATGCAGGTCAGTCGTATTCAGGCAGACCTTCTGGGTGCTGAGGTGCTGCCCTATCTGTAGGCATCCCTCTGGACTGGAGGATAAGATAGCCAGACTCAGAGTGGAGTAAACTGGGTCAGGAGTATCTTCACCCCTGTCCAACGACAACCCAGTCCAATGCCGCTGCCTCAAAGGATGCCAAGAATGAGGAGCACTTGGATGACTGTGGGCTCAGGGAGGGTTAGGAGAGTCAGGCAGAGGCAGATACCAAATCCTATTCCACTCCAAAACTCATATGCCACACTGGCAAATGGGGACAACCAAACAGAGGTACCTAGAGAAGTGGAAGGGAAGGGAAGGATGTGGAGGTCAACCAAGGAGGTGACCATCGTGAGAAGAGCAGTGGACCCCAGAGGAGGACGAGGAAGTGAATCCTGGAGGGGGATTCTATCATAAGAGGGATCCAGCTAGGAACACAGGAGGAGAAGGAGGACAGGAAGGTGATGTGCCTACCAGGTGCCATGGCATGGAGGGATGGGAAGAAGATCCTGGGGATCACCGAAAAGGCAAGACGGGAGGGTGAGCTGGATGTCATTATCCACCTAAGTACTAATGACCTGGCAAATGGGGAGCCTAAGGAAGTTCAAGAGGAGTTTAGAAAATTGGGGAGAGGTCTCAAGCAAGTAGCCACTTCTATCACCTTCTTGAAAATACTACCTATGAGAGGCATGGGAAAGCGTAGGGGTGCATGCACCAGGAACTTTAACTCATGGTTGAAAAACTGGTGCTGTGAGGAAGGGTTTGGATTCACTGGTGACTTGGGACCCACCAGGAGGGATGGGGACTTGTTCAAGCCTGATGGCCTGCATCCATCCTGGAGGGAATCCAAGCACTCAATGATAAGTTTAAATGCTACATGGACAAGCATTTAAACTTGCCAAGGGGGGTGGCAGGCCAGCGTGGAAGTCACCTGACTGCCCACCCCCCACAACTAGTAGTGGAACCAGTGAACAGAAGGAGAGGATATCTCTACAAAGCTGTGTGCAAAAGATTGAGATAAGCACCCAAGGGGTGGATAGGAAGAGAGGGGGTAAAATTCAACAGACGGGCAGACAGCAGGGAGAACCAGGCATAAAGGACAGCCAGGGAGAGGGCTGGATTAGAACAGCTAAACAGTCCAGGGAGTTCACATCATGGAAAGCCAGGTGTGCCAATGCCAGGAGCCTTAGCAACAAGATGAAGGATCTAGAGGCTGCCATGATGCAGTCGGACTTTGAAATGGTGGCCATCACAGAGACCTGGTGTAATGATAACTATGACTGGGAGATGGCCATACCCAGCTACAACATATTCAGAAGAGACAGGGCAGGCAGGAAGGGAGGAGGAGGAATGGCAATTTATGTGAAAGATGACATAGAGACCACAGAGATCCAGGAGGAACAAAATGGGGGAGAGATACTGTGGGAGAAGCTGGAAAGGAAAATGTGGTCAGCCATCCACACAGGGGTGGTCTACAGACCACCAGCCCAGGAGGAAGAAACAGATAAGGAGTTAATGCTAGCCATCCAAAGGATGGCAGACAAGGGTGAGGTGGTGCTTGTTAGAGACTTCAATATTTCAGAGGTTGACTGAAGCTTCCCAGCAGCAGCATCATCCAGGAGCAGATTTTTCCTGGAATCCCTTCAAGGTGCCTTCCTTAAGCAACTGGTCATGGAACCAACTCAGCGGAAGGCAATACTGGACCTCATGCTAACAAATGGGGACAGTGTGATGGGGGTAACAGTGGGGAGCACATGGGGAACAGTGACCACCAGTCACTGTGGTTTGAAATCACAGAAGGAGCAGAACCATACTGCACAAAAACACGTATCCTGGATTTTAGGGGGGCAGAGTTTGGGAAAATGGAGAGATGCTTGAAAGAGGCATTAATGGGAAAGGGGAGGGAATCAGGGGTTGAGGAACAATGGGCAATATTTAAAACAGGGATTACAAGAGCAACAGAATTATGCATTAAGCAGGTTAGCAAGGGGAAAAGGAAGAGGAGGCGATTATGGTTTTCCAAGGAGGTAGCGGAGAAAGCGAAAGCCAAAAATATTGCATTCTGGCAATACAAAAAGACACAGGCAGAAGGGGATAGGGAGCAGTACCAGGAGAAGCAAAGGGAGGCAGGGAGGTCACTAAGGAAAGCCAAAACTCAGACAGAAGAGCACATCACAAAATCAGTGGGTAGAGGGGAGAAAACCTTTTACAGGTACATAAGTGAAAAAGAAGGGCAAAGGGAGGGATAGTGAGACTGAAGGGGAGGATGAGGACCGCATGGAGGATGACAACAGTAAAGCTGACATACTGAAAAGATAGTTCTGCTCAGTCTTTATTGAGGAAGAGGAGGGTAATGGGCCTAAAGGGAGTACAAGCAGTGGGAACGATGCAGAAATGGACACAAGTTCCTTTACATGGGAAAGGGTCCTAAAGGAACTGGAAGGAATAAGAGTTGATAAAGCAATGGGGCCAGATGGGGTGCACCCCAGGGTCCTAAAGAAACTAAGAGAGGCAGTGACTGAACCTCTGGCAATCCTGTTTAACCAATCACTGGAAAAGGGATAGGCACCCAAAGACTGGAGGACAGCAGATAGAGTCCCCTTATGCAAAATTGGGAACAAAGAGGAAGCGAGGAACTACAGACCAGTCAGCCTGATCTTGGTAGTGGGGAAGATCATGGAAGCACTACTGAAGGAGAGATTGGTGGAACATCTGGTTGCCAATGGACTACAGGGCCCAAGACAGCATGGTTTCACCGGAGTGAGGTCATGCTAGACCAACCTCATTGAATTCTTCGACTAGATGACAAGGGAGGTGGATCAGGGGAGGGCAGTGGACATGGCCTATCTGGACTTCAGCAAGGCCTTTGGCACTGTGCCACATAGAAGGCTATTAAACAAACTGGGGAGTATGGGAGTGGGCAGGACAGTAGTGCGGTGGGTAGGTAATTGTCTAGGCAGCAGGACACAGAGGGTGGTGGCAAATGGCTGTCACTCCACAGAGGGAACAGTGACCAGTAAGGCACCACAGGGATCAGTGCTGGGACCAGTCATGTTCAACGTCTTCATCAGCGATATTACGCAGGACCTAGAAGGCAGAATTTCCCTGTTCGCAGATGACACAAAGCTCTGTAACAGAGTGGACATGCCAGACGATGTAGACAGAATGAGGAGGGACCTGCAGAAGCTTGAAGAATGGTCAAGGGTTTGGCAGTTGAAATTGAATGCAAAGAAGTGCAAGATAATGCATATGGGGCACAAAAACCCTGGAAAAACATATCAGTTGGGGGGGTGAGGATATAGCATGCACCAAGCAGGAAAGGGACCTTGGGAGTATCATCTCTGGTGACCTTAAAGTAGGGAAATAGTGTGACAAGGCAGCAGATAAAGCAAATAGGATGCTGGGATGCATAGGCAGAGACATCACCAGCAGAAAAAGGGAGGTCATAATTCCACTATACAAGACGTTAGTGAGGCCCCACCTGGAGTAGTGCACAGTTCTGGAGACCTTACCTACGTAAGGACATAGACAGGGTAGAGAAGGTTCAGAGGAGGGCAACAAAGATGACACAGGGATTGCATCACAAGTCCTATGAGGACAGGCTGAAGGACTTGAATATGTACTCCCTAGAGGAGAGAAGGAAGAGATGGGATGTGATAGATACATACAAGTACCTTACAGGGAGGAACAGGGTGCAGGAATATACTATTTTCCAGTGAAAAAGATGTTCCAGGACTAGAGGGCATGGGATGAAGTTTGAGGGAGGGCAATTCAGAGGAAATGTGAGGAAGAATTTCTTCATAGAAAGGGTGGTGGACAAGTGGAACACCCTGCCAGAGGAAGTGGTGGGGGCTGAAACAGTCACATGATTTAAAAATGGATGGGATAGACATAAGGGAATTCTAGAGGTCAGAGGTAAGAGGCAACAGACTTCTAGAAAAACATAAAATGAACTTACAAGCTTAAATGGGCAGACTGGGTGGGCCATAGGCCCTTATTTGCTGACAGTGTCTATGTATCTGTGTATCTATGTGCACCAAGGGGGTCCTGCACTGTCTTTGTGGCACAAAAAGGGGTGCATCATGGCGCAGGAAGCTTTGCACCAGGGCAATGCCACACCATCCCCTTTTCTGCCTTTCACTAATATGTACGGTGCCAACAGAAAGAAAAAATTACTTACCTTAGTAATGTTGTTTCTTCTAATGGAGTCTTGCTATATTATGACAATTGCAGTATGACCGCAGGTTAGAACTGCTCCGGAGGTGAAATAGTTAAGGCATGGAACTTAGAGCGCGAGTTCGGTTGAAAACTCTGTCTGTTGTGCTTCAAACGCAAACTGTCAGATCTTTATGAGCTAAAACTCACTAAGGTTCTGTGTGGAAGCTGTAAACCTACACTAGCCAACTGGCTACTAACATAAACACTCATTTTTGGCCTAAAACAAATACTCAAGTCAGGAGACCCCAAAATGCAAAAACACAACACCAATTCACCCAAAAAGGTAGGTGAAAAACAACAAGGTGGGCATCAAAAAAGTGCCAACCCTGTACTGCCCACCCACATCCCCAAAACAGGTTCTGAGAGGGGCAGGCAGGAAGGGAGGAGAGAGGTCATAATATAGCAAGACTCCATTAGAAGAAACAACATTACTAAGGTGAGTAATTTTTTCTTCAAACAACATGAAGTCTTGCTATATTATGACAATTGCAGACTACACAGCAGTACACCCATGGAGGAGGGACAGAACCCACCTAGGAAATAGGCTCTGAAGCACGGCTGTGCCAAACCGAGCATCACTCCTAGCCTAGATGTCCAGGGAGTAATGCTTGGTAAAAGTGTGAACTGTTTTCCAGGTAGCTGCTTGACATATTTCTAGAATAGGAAGCAGCTGTACCTCTGGTAGAGTGAGCCCTCAGGCCTGAGGGGGGAACTTTACCCAACTTCTCATAGCAGAATTGGATACAAGAGACAATCCACCTGGCAATGGATCTTTTAGTGGCTGGCTTCCCTTTACCAACTTTGCCATAGGTGAGGAACAGTTGAAGGGAGTCAGACCTATGACCCTTGGTATGCTCTATGTAGTAACTAAAGGCTCTCTTCATCTAGACTGTGCAGCATCCTCTCCCCCAGAGGAGGAGTGGTCAGTGAAGTACACTGGAAGTGAAATAGATTGATTAAGGTGGAATCTGAAACCACCTTAGGCAGGAACTTTCTGTTAGTCCGAAGACCACCTATCTCTGTGAAAGAGATAAACTCCTGCTCCACTGACAACGCTTTGTAATTCACTTATGCATCTGGAAGAGGTGATGGCTGCCAAAACACAGTTTTCCAAGTCAAGAACTTGAGCTCAGCTGAAGACAAGGGCTCAAAGGGGTTGCATAAGCTGAGCAATGCAAACATTAAGATCCCAGGCAGGGGCAGGATCCCTGAATGGAGGGTTGTGTGAAACAACCCTTAAAAACCTGGAAAATACAGGATGAGCTGAAAGGGAAGAGGATTTACCTGCTGAAATAAAAGCAGACACAGCTGCCAAGTGCACCTTCAGGGTAGCTGGTCTCAGCCCCAAAGAATTCAGGTGGACCATATAATCCAGGACTGTGGGAAGATCAGCAGAGACTGGGAAATATGCTTTTCCGAGCACCATATGGAAAACCTTTTCCATTTGGAATTGTAAGTAGCCTGGTGGAAGGCTTCCTTGTGGCCTTCAATATATCCATTACACCTTGGGAAAGGTGTAAATCAGCAAACTCTAACTCTTCAAGAACCAAGCCTTGAGATTGAGAGATTTGAGATTCGGGTACCAGACCCTTCCCTGGGCACAGGTTAACAGATTGTGATTCTTGGGAAGGGACAGGGGAGGATGGACTGCTAAGGACAGCAGGAGTGGATACCAGGGCTGTCTGGCCCAATCCGGAGCTATCAGAATGACTTTGCATGATTGGGATCTGATTTTGACTAGCACTTTGAACAGGAGAGGAAAGGGAGGGAAGGCATAGAGAAACTTCCCCTCCCAACTGAGGGCTAAGGCATCCAGTGGGAGTGAGCCCAACACTGAGGGTCTGCAGCAAAAAGAGAAGTTGGTGATTGTCTGGGGCTGCAAAAGATCTATCTGGGGTGCCCCATCCGGCAAATACTACTCCCAAGACCAGGGGATCCAGTGACCATTCGTGATGGCCCTGGGAAATCCTGCTGACAGCATCTGCCAGGACATTGTCCTTGCCTGGGAGGTGAAATGCCGTAAGGGAGGTGTTCAGGGAGTAAGCCAGAGACCACAGCTTCATCGCTTCGGTGCACAAGGCCGTAGACCAAGTGCCCCCTTGCTTGTTGATGTACCACATTGTAGTGGTGTTGTCTGTTCTGTCCTGAATACTCTTGTTCTGAACAGATTTGGAAAAAGCTTGAAGTGCTAGAAAACTGCTCTGAGCTCCAACAGGTTGATGTGGAGCAGAGATTCCTGGGAGACCACAGACCCTGGGTGGTGAGGTCGCCATGTGAGCTCCCAGCCCAAGAGGGACGATCTGTAGTAAGGATTAGAGAATGAGACTGAGTGACAAAAGGAACCCTTGTCTCAGGTTGCTCTGATTCTGCCACCACTGTAGGGCTTGGATCAGGGTTCGAGTTACTAGGATCAGCTTGCTAAGAGGATCCTTTCTTTGAGACCAAAAAGCTCTCAAATGGAACTGGATGTCCCTCATCTGAAATCTTCCTTGCACAACTGCTGTGGAAGCAGCCATGTGTCCTAGGAGCTGCAGAAAATGCCTTGCTGGCCGGGAGACCTGCAGGGTAAATGAGGAGGCCAGGGAGACTAGGGTCTTTGCCCTGTCCAGGGGGAGGAAGGCCCTGGCTTTCTGTGTGTTCATTTCTGTGCCTCCGAAGGTAAGAAGCTGGACCGGCTTTAGAACTGACTTTGAGAGATTCAGAAGGAAACCTAGAGAGGTAAGCAGTTGCTGCTATCTGAAGGTGTAAATTGACCTGGTCTGGGACTGGCCTACTAAGAGACAATCGTCCAGGTAAGGAAAGATGGCAATCTTTGCCTTCTTAGGTAGGCAACTGCTACAGCCAGGCATTTGGTGAATACCCTTGGGGCAGAAGTGAGGCCAAGGGCATTGCTCTGAACTGGTAGTGGCCTGAGGGCAGCTCGAACCTGAGGTACTTTCGATGGGAGCTTCTGATGAGAATATGGAAGTAGGCATCCTTGAGGTCCAGGGACGCTAGCCAGTCCCCTGGCCTTAGAGAGGGTAGTATAATTCCCAGAGTCACCATTTTGAACTTTGGCTTTAAAAGGTGCTTGTTTAAATATCTGAGATCCAGGATGGGCCGCCATTCTCCTGTCTTTTTTGGGGTAAGGAAGTACCTGGAGTACAAACCTTTGCCCTGGTGTAGGGGAGAAACCCTTTCCACAGCTCTGAGAGCCAGGAGGGTAGAGACCTCTGCCTCTAGGGCGAGTGCCTCTGATGGAGTTGCAGGTGGAAAAGATCTGGTTCTCAGCTTTGGAAATTTTTTGAAGCTGAGAACCAGTCCCTGGCTTACTACTTCCAGGACCCACTTGTCTGATGTTAAAGACTTCCAGTCCTGGACAAAGTAAGCCAGCCTGCCCCCTACAGGTAGAGGAGAATCGGCCCTGGCAATCCCATCAGGGTGCCTGCTTGGCAGGGGCTTTGGGCTGAGGGGTGGAAGCAGACCTGCTTGTACCCTGTCTGCCTCTCCCTCTAAAGAACCCCGTCTGAGCATAGGCGGAGGAGGAAGCTTGGGCTTGGTAAAAAGGCCTATGAAAAGGCCTGCCCCTGCCTCTAGGAAGCTGCTTTTGAGGAGTGGCCTGCCTTCCTTGGCCTGTGCACTCCTATAGGTGGTCCTATATTCATCCATTTTCTTCATGTAATTCTCTGTTTGCTCCCAAATGAGAATTTCCCACAACAGGAAAATCCATGGCCTTAGACTGGGTATCCTGAGACAGGGTAGTACATCTGAGCCAAGCCATCCTGCAAGTGCCACAGATGTAGCCATGACTCTTGATGAAACATCTTTAGAGTCCACTGCAGCATGAAATTGCACCTTGGATGCCTCAATACCATCCATAGCCACCTGTTCCAGCTCCCCTGGCAAGCTGGTCAGGACTTGTTTCGCTAGGGCCAGCACAGTATCCCATCTGGATTTCTGGTACCTAGCAGCATAAGCCATATAATTTGCTTGTCTGAGTCCCAAAGATGCTGCCATGTACTGTTTCTTTGCCATAGCATCAATCTTCCTGGAGTCCTTCTCAGGGGGTGTGAAGCTAGGGGAATATTAGCCTTGTCACAGGCTGCAGCCTGCACTACCCCCACATGGCTGCATTGTTGAGTGAGGAAATCAGTGTTGGAGCCTAATAAGGTATACCTCTTGTCCATCCTTTTATCCACAGGAGGTATAGTGTGAGGAGTTTTTAAAACTTTTACTGTCTGTTTCCGAAAAGATTTATGCAAAGGAATAGACAGTCTCCTAGACTCTGGAATATCCAAAATGAGAAGGGGACTCAGAAAGCCTTGGAGGAGAAACCCCTGGGGTCTATCTGGAGAGATGTCCGGATCAATGGGCACATCCAGATCTTCAAAACCATATTCACGCTCCTCATATTCCTCTTCCTCCTCCCCCGGTTCATAAAAATCCTCAAAATCATAATCTTGAACCGGTGGAACCGGCCGAACCGAACGCTTACCTGAAGGTGTCGGTTCGGTCGGAACCGGAGAGAGAGACTGGACAATTTGAATTGCTTTAGCTATTTCTCAGCAGTTGGGGAGAGAACTTTTGGCTCTACAGTAGCTGACTTTCTAGTCCTTTGCTGGAACCGCCTCAGAACTGCTCTCGTAGCTCCGAGGAAGTAACGCCCTGGTCAGAGGGAACCGTCTGCTGACACCGAACCGGCTGGCCATCCGGTCAGCGGAGTTTTTGGCCTCCCTTTCCTGAGCCTACCAACTTTCTTATCTATGGTGGCAGCAGGAAATTGTGACAAATCTGGCAGTCTGAATTGAAGTGGTCAAACCCCAGACAATAGACATATAGTGGTGTGTGGGTCAGCCTTAGCAAAGCTTCCCCACAAACACTACAGTGTTGAAACCCAGTGGGTCTGGTTTTCTTTTGGGTTTCTCAGACATAATGCCAGCCTAACCAACTTGCCCGCTTATGGCAATCCACCAAGCAAGACACCCTTATCGGTTCCTAACTGTGACGGGTCGTGAAAACCGAATGAAACTGCTTTTTTTAGAACCGATAAGAACCGGAACCGACTCAAAAAAAGGACTAGTAGATTTTAAATACAGCCTGATCGGTTCAAACCGAACCGATAAAGAACTACAAGTTCCACACAGAAAAAATAAATGTAAAACCTATCTATTACTTACATTACCACAGACAGAGCTTGAACCGACCGGTTGCGGTTTAATTTCGGCTAAAAACTGAAAATAATATTTTTAAACTGACAAAATGAACCGAGCAGAAGGAGAAATCTCCGGAGCGACTGTTCAGTGAGGCAGAGTAAAGAATCTGACAGTTTGTGTTTGAAGCACAACAGACAGAGTTTTCAACCGAGCTCGCGCTCTAAGTTCCATGCCTGCATGGAAAGTTAACCATTTCACCTCCAGAGCAGTTCTAACCTGCGGTCATACTGCAATTGTCATAATATAGCAAGACTTCATGTTGTTTGAACAAACACCCACTAGACCAGCCAGGGCTGATCTAAGGGTCTGTGTGCTGCCTGTAGTGCCTTCCCTGGGTGGGGAGGGCACATGTTGGTGAGCCCAATACCTAAGAAATGTGTGTTTGCACAGAACGTATCGGGCCTGATTCCAAAATGGGTTACACATGTTGCAAGGTGACTTACGCCAAACCCAATGGCACAAGTCACACTTTGTGACATGCGTTATGCTATTAGCTATTCCAAGATGCATCCTGCACCATGGCGTGGGCAGCCTGCATCCATGGGGAATTCTGCCGACTGTAGCCCCTATGGCATGGCAGAAAGGGGGGTTATGGCAGCACATACACCCTATTTTGAAAGGGCGTCTTCTGTAACCCACTTCCGCTATTCCAGGACACACTGCACCACTGCGGGGTTAGACCAGCAATTAGCTGGTCTAAGTGGCATCCATTCTGGCAAAATGATGGTTGCCCCCCCACAGCACCACAAGACACACACAGCCAAGCTCCACGGACCCCCCCATCACAGTGTTGCCTCCCCTGCAAGTCTGATTGCCACTTGGGCCTGTGTTTTGGTGTGCCCCCTTGCACCTTTACCACACTGCCTACCCCCCCCATGGTCCCCAGGGGATTGCAGGCTTGTTTTGAGGTGGGGGGCTTGGGAGAGCTGTTCCTTGTGGTCTGCAGGTTGTGGCACCCAGATCCATTGCACCATTCCCGTGGTGTAACTCTGCGGCTGCCGCAAGTCACAGGATGTAAGTGCCAGGGACCCTGCCTGTCTTGGAATAGGGCACAGAGTCCCTGGCACAGTGGCGCATGTCATAACTCGCATACGTCCGCGAGTTGCAACATGCATCTTGGAATCAGGCCAGTCATGTGTATAGTATTAGTAGATGTACTCTACTGTAAGTATATATACAGTACTTATGTGCCGAGTATATGATACTATTAAAATACTTTACGTATGTGTTTTGTGCAGAGTATCTGTATCCTGTGGCACCATGGAGAACACGTGTAGGTTACAATTTCTATATAACATATTATTATATGACATAGTTTATACTACCATACATATTTATGGTCAAAATTAGTGTGTCATGGGTGCTATGGACAATGTGAGAACTGGCGGTACACATGCACTTCTTGGGTTGCATCCTGTAGTGTTATTGTGCCACCAACTATACATGCCACAGTCAACATGTGACAGCTCCTTGAGTATGTCTACCCATCCAAGAGTTCTGCCTGACCACTCCCACAGCTTGCTACAAACCTTCCAGATGTGCCGTTTGTTTGGCGCATGTCAATAGTTGCCGCAAGCTGCAGGATTTTGCCGCTGGGACCATGCCCGATAGAGAATTGGGAACAGGGTCCCTGGTGCACTGAGCATTGATGCACACCACCCTTCACCACAGCTAGCATCAGTCTAAGGGCCCTTTGAGAATGAAGCCCTGTGAGTGCAAGCTCCAATCTCACAGCCAGACAGCTGCTGTCACTTTCAAATCTCACTGCAGCTGTGAGAACAGAGGCACCCACATTAGTAATAGGTTAAACAGAGAGATAACACACAGTATACTAACTAACTTCATTAATAAACGAACATTATCATCAGAACAGACTTACCAGTTGTCAAAATCTACAATTTTCTCATGAAGTAGCTGTCTTGTTACTGTGCACTGTAAAGCTATGAACTAGTGTTGTCATGAAAACAGAGATCTCGTGTTACCAGACTTGAGACAAGAAAACCAGAATACATTACACTTACAAAGAGTTTACTGATTTTCATTGTTTGGAACTGCTTTTTTGAACTTTTTATAGCAGAATATAAATGTTCTCAGTATTCTGCCACAAGCAGTGCAGATTCTGTAGTTAAAAATCGACTTTACAAAAAAATAGCTATTTTGGCAGCTCCTTGCAGTGTTGTTGACCCATTTTGCAGTCTGAAAATTCAGCATGATTCTCTATTTAAGAAAGTTGACAAAGGTTCCTATAAATGTATTTTCAATAAATTTCTTTCAAAATGCATACTCATGTTTTTTTATGATACCTTGTGTTTTCCATTATTTGAATTCTGTTTGAATCCTGCTTTTACACTGTGCCATGGTTAAGTTCATAGGAATCATTGGAATCATAGGAATTATACTGAGCCTGAAGACTTTCGTCCATTATGCTCACCATGAATATCAATTAACAATTATAAAATGTGTCCAGTTTATGTTTAAAGGACTGTGTGGTGCTACTAGCCACCACCACAGTGGGTAATCTGTTCCAGACATTTACCACCCTTTGATTAAACCAGTTCCTTGATCTCAAAAGCCTTGATTGTCTTGCCTTTCACTGTAATGAGTGGGATCTAATGTCATATACTTTATTAGTTGTTTCTAGGCCCAAGTTTTCCTATAGGTCATTGTTTGTCCATGCCTTGTGCACTAGACACATATCTCCTCTTTTTCTCCTGTACTCCAGGGAAAACAGATTTAATTCATCCAGCCTTTCTTGGTATGATTTACCCTTCATGCTTACTATTCCTCTAGTGGCCCTCTTTTGGATCCTCTCCAACATAGCTACGTCTCCCTTTTTATAGGGAGACCAAACATGGCCTCCGTACTCCAATATATGCTTCACCAAATGTATGTAAAGAGGTAAAATAACACCTCTGCTTCTTGCATCAATATGCCTAAAGATGCAATTTAAGATGTGATCCCCCTTCTGTGATATCTGCCTGCAATGTGATGTAAACTTCATGTCCTTTGAAACCATAATCCCCAAATCTCTTTCCTCTAATGTAGTTCTTAATAGTTTATTATCTAACACATATTTCTGCTCTGGGTTATTTCTCTGGGTGCATAATAGCACATTTATCTGAGTTTAATGATAATCTAGCTTATTTGTCCATACTGAAACATAATTTAGTGCTGTTTATAGTGTAGAATTTGTGATGCTGTGTTAACTATAGCACCTAACCTGCAGTCATCTGTAAATTTACACAGCCAAACATCCTCTTTGTCATACTGTAATGTAGATATATACAAATTAAAAAGGCAAGGTCCCAACACTGAACCCTGGGGGACGCCACTCGTCACCTCTGTCCATGTAGAATAAGATCCCTTTATACTAACTCTTTGATTTCTGTTAGTTAGCCAACCTTGCACCCAGCATATTATAGGATATGGAATACCTATATTGCTTATGGCTGATAATAGACCTGCATGTGGTAGCTTGTCGAAAGCTTTTGAAAAGTCCAGGAAGGCCACATCCACTGTCCTCCCATTGTCAAGCTCCCTTACCGTTTTGTCATAAACTTCAACATGTTTGTCTGACAGGATCTACCTTTAACAAAACCATGTTGTGTGCTGTCCATTAAGTTATTTTGTTTTAAGGTATCTAATAAATTATTCTTTAGTATGCCCTCTAGTATTTTTGATAGAATAGAGGTCAGGCTCACTGGTCTATAGTTAGCTGGGTCAGATTGTGCTCCCTTTTTAAATAAGGGAATTACAGTAGCCCTTTTCCAGTCGTCTACTACCTCCCCTCTATCCAGAGAAGCCTGAAACATATATGTCAGGGGTGCTGCAATTTGGTTGCTTAGTTCTTTTTATACTCTTGGGTGCAGACAGTCTGGTCCTGGTGATTTATTAGGATCAAGTTTCTTCAATCTAGCCTCTGCATCAATTGCGTTTATAATTATTCTTTGTTGGTATGTTGTGTCAGTTACCTGTAAACTCTAAATGCTATTTACTTTGTTATTAAATACAGATGAAAAATATACATTAAGTAAGTTAGAGATCTAATTTTCATCAGATATTAATTCCCATTGTGACTTTTGTGAATTTCTTTTTGTTATTAATGTATGAGTAAAATAATTTATAGTTTTGGCTAACTGAAGAAGCTAATTTATGCTCATAATTTGTCTTTGCAGTTTCAATTTTATTTTTAGAGTTTTTAGAATGTGTCTGTAATTAAGTCTATTTATTTCTGTGCCACTAACTCTCCATTTTTGTATAACTTATGTTTCTTGTTTGTAAGTTTCTTTATTGCTGGAGTAAGTCGCTGGGTTTGGCTCTTGTATTTTTATATTTTTGTTTACAGGATATATTATTGGTCATTTCTTAATTATTTTGTTGCAAAATGTATCCCACACAATGTTCAAAGGTTTATCACTTAGATCTTGTTGCCAATTCCATCTAGCAATATTGGTTTTTATAAGATGAAAGTCAGCTTTACTGAAATCCATTTTTGTAGTTTGCCCTACATTGTTATACAAGGGTTCTGTAATTTTAAATTCTATTTTTTCATGGTCACTAGTACCCAAGGGAATAGATGTTACATAAGCCATGATGTTATCACCCATATTTGTTAACGCTAAATCAAGTGTGTTATGATCCCTATTGGGTTCCTTGACTATTTGTGACAGCATATTATTAAAGGATTCAAAAAATGCATTATCTATTTTATATTCTCCTTTTGGTGTTTCCCAACTTATTCCTGGCAGATTGAAGTCGCCCAGGATTAGTATTTTATCAGTAGGGTTTAAAAAGTCTATTTCGTTTAAGAGTAAATTTTTATAGTTTCTGGTTGGAAGAAATTTGCTCACCAGGAATTATAAAACTAATGCGTGGTTGGAGTGCTGACTTAAACTTAATATACATCCTCTGTGTGATGTTGATAAACCTCGAGCTTCACTCTCGGTTTAGGTAGCATTACATACTTCAGGTGTTTATTAAATTATTGTAAAACTGTATACAGTATGTCAGCCCATACACTATTTTCTGTATAATATACTGTATAGAACCAGGTGAAATAAACTTAAGAAAAAAAACCTAAAACAAAATGAAACTTCATAGAGTCATTTTTTTAGATTACAAAAACAAACAAACAAGCAGAAATGTTGTTTATTTCAGACATAGATATGGAGCAGGTTACTGGATTGGAGTACTGTATGTTTGATCCTAAAATGTAAATGGCATGCATGTGGCTCTTTTGATGCACCCTATACTGTCTTCACAGAATCCAAGTAGTGAGGGATTTTGTCAGTAATATTGAGTAAATACTTATTATCCAATTTCTGAACATATTTTTTGGTTTGGACATAGTTAGCTGGTGATGTAATTTGACTGTCTGATGATTTTTGCAGACTAAAACAAAACTTGATCCTGTGAAGTTTTCTTTTTAATTTTTGTAGTTTATTTAAACTGGTTTTGTTTATTATTTGTATGTTGGTTGGGTTGTTGAGGATTTCATTTTGTGTCTTAATCAGTGGCACAGTGACACGTGCAGTATTCGGTATCTACCTCTGTTAGTAAATCAATATGAAATTGAGACACATACAGTATGTACAGAGACAAACTAAGAACAGAAGAAGCAGAACATAAGTGCAAACACACATAAAAAAGCCGAAATGCCTTAAATACAGAAAGTGCAGCATAAAAGCAGTACTTCAGTACAAAAGCACAAAATATATATGCATGTTGGGGAAATACTTTGACTGAGACAGACCATCCCACTGTTTCACCTTTGTCTGAGGGTTTTTGTATTTTTTATTATTTGGTAACTGGGTAAGGCCCACTAAGCACAAGGGCTGTTTACAGGGTGACCAGGGATCACTGGGAGGTTTACTAACTTGATTTGGGACACACAGTATGGAAATGGAAGTTGTGGGAATCAAATTCAAGTCTTCTGGATGTACCAAGCTCATTTACAGCTGGTTACTCTAACCTCTAGGTTATACTGGTAGCTCCAACCACTGGGGACTGATGATGGTTTCCACATTAACCTTAAATGCGAAACACTTAACTCTCCCAATTAATCAAGGAGTCTGGATAGTACAAAAACAAACACAAACAAACAAAAAAACAAACACTGGGGCAGTATTCATCAGAACAACCACATGGGACTCATTCTCAATAAGCAAATACATAATGGTAAAGTGCATATAATCCAGTGAATTAACTAGTGCAAACATCACCAAGACTAAAATTGGATCACTGATTCAAATTGCATTTAGGTAACTTACACACTGCTTGACCAAAATGGTTTACAAATATATTCTTGTGCTATCTAGACAAATCAAAGCTAACTCTCTGACAAGCACTCACAATCAAAAATGTGTAGAGTTAACTCCATCAAAGCCAAAGCCTTTCTGCACTAGCACTGCTGGAAAACACATCCAAATATAAATGTAACCTTAGATTTATTGTAAATGCTACATTCTCCACACTTGGCTGTGCACTTTACAGGTGTTATTACAAACTTGAAAACACACTCACACAGAGCTGAATGATCCAAGAGAAAATTGGGCACTTAACAGCAGTTTACAAACACAGTGGATAGATTCTCTATACATATTATACACATTTCTAACAGTCTTTCGTTCTGAACAGCAATCAAGTTCCTTATACAGTATTGGCATAGAATGCTGAGGGCTACACAGGCCCGCCCCTCAAAATCATCCTCCAACTAAATTATAATATAATTATATATGCCCCCAGACCCCTAGCTTTGTGGGGATTCTGGCCCCTTGTTCACTGACCTGTGCACCTCTGTATTGGGCAACATTATTATAAGAATGGCATAGTCTAAAATGCAATTGAGACCATTAAGTTGAAGTAAGTTGAAATCAAAAATCATCCATGCCTCAGCTTGTAAAAGGGGTATTAGTCTATCACCTCCCTTTGGTTTCTCTTTTAAGTGTAGATGAGATGTTAAACCGAGGTCCCGTCTGCCTGTGCTGCTGGTTGGTCAGGTGGATGTTAAAGATCCCATGGCACTTCTCAAAAAGAGTAGGGGGATTTCTCCTGTGTCCTGGCCAAATTTCCCTGCATCACAAAAATACAACAAACAACGTAGTTTAGTTCAGTTTCAGTTGGTTACCACCTGTATCTCCCACCTCCCCTGGGATAAGGCTGAAAATAGGTGGAATTTCCTAGCCCTCCTTTCCCATTCAACAAAACTAAATAAATAAAGTGTAAACCTGATTTGCACAGCACTGATGTGCCATAGCACAATGTTTATTTAGTGCACTGTTATTGACACTGTCTCTAATTGCACGAATGTGCTCCTGTATGTGAAACCTTAAGCTTTGTATGGTTCTACCAACATATAGCCGTGGGTAGTCGTACTGCCTTATGTAAACTACATGAGAAGAAGTAGTACAGCTAACAAAATAATTTAATATGACCTGTTTACAGTTGTTAGGGATTTGGATCTTATTTCCACAAACCATCACTTTACAGATAATACAATTGTAACATTGGGAACAAATCCTTTTGGTTTTGTATAGGTACCCTTCCATTCTAAGTGGTCTTGTAAAGCATCTGTTAACAAGAATGTCACTAATATTAGGCCCATGGCTAAAACTACAGGGTCCATGGATCTGTTCCACTGAGGAATCATTCGTGATCAAATTCCAGTTTTCCCAAATAATATTTTAAATTTTTTCTGAGACGAGGGTGTATTTGTCACACAATTGATTCTAGTATTGCTGGACTCCATTATCAAAACATCTTCTTTTCGATCATGTTTCAATACTAAGGTGGATGATCTATCCAATTTACGAACTTTCTGATAAGACTCCTCTATCACTGATTGGGAATAACCTCTTTTTTGAAATCTTTGGCACAGATCCTTGGCCTGTTCCTCAGACAGGGCCTCTGTTGATGCATTCCTTCATAGCTTAGCAAATTGGTCAAAAGGTATGCTTGTAATTAGATGTACTGGGTACCAACATAAGTATCAAGGGACTGCAAAGGGCACCACTCCTTGATAAAGCCTTGTGGCAAGGGTGCCGTTTTCAGTGTTCTGGCATTGTATTCACTCATTCATGCAGTAAAATAAATTTAGAATCTTGGGCCTCAATACTGATATGCACACCTAATAGTTTATTTTTCTGCTGTCTTTGCTGTTAGTACAATAAGCATTTCAAGTAGTAAAGATGTCCATTCTTACAAAACATACATACAAAACATAGAAACATAGGGTTTGATGGCAGAAAAGAACCTCCAGGCCCATCCAGTCTGCCTCTTTTCCCTTCCAATATTAAATTGCTGCTCCTCCATGGTCACTAGCCTCTGCCCTCCCACTCCTACCCCTACCAGTGATGTCTCCAGACTCTTTTCAGACTCTCTACCAGTTTTGATGATACTCATGTGTCTATCCTATGCTTTCTTTAATCCAGTAACCATTTGAGCTCCCATCACTTCCACTGGGAGGTTGTTCCAGGGGTCCACCACCCTTTCCGTGAAACATAGAAACATAGAATTTGACAGAAGGTAAGGACCACTCGGCCCACCCACTCTGCCCATTGCCCTACCTAATGGATAAGCTGCAGATCCTAGTTAACCAACAGCCTACTTCCTCCTACCCCCCCCCAGAATTGCCTTATGTCTGCCCCATGCATTCTTGAATTCCACCACAGTTTTTGACTCCACAGCCTCCTCAGGAAGGCCGTTCCATGCATCCACAACCCTCTCCATAAAATACTTCCTCACATTACCTCTGGAGCTGTCCCTCTCTATCTTCAAATTGTGAACCCTTGTTCTTGCACACCTTTTTCTGAAAGATGCACCCTCTTGGACTTTGTGAAGAAGTACATCTCCTGTTCCTCTGATCCTTCGCCCGCCAACTTCATATTGTGCCCTCTAGTCTTTGGACATCTTTTCTTTGAAAGATGCTCCTTTTGTACCTTATTTTTCCCTTTTGGTATTTAAAAGTCTCAGTCATGTCTCCCCTCTCTCTTTCCTGATCTTCAGGGAGTACAGATCAAGATCCCGTAGCCTTTCCTTGCAGGGACTCTGATGCAGGCCTGCACCATTTTGTGCCCTCCTCTGTACCCATCTATCCTGTCTATATCCTTATGGAGATAAGGTCTCCAGAACTGCACATAGAAACACAGACTCTGATGGCAGATAAGGACCGCTTGACCCACCTAGTCTACCCATTTCCCTACCTACTGGATAAGCTGCAGATCCTAGTTAACCAACAGCCTACTTCTTCCTACCCCCCACAAGAATCGCCTTATGTCTGTCCCATGCATTCTTGAATTCCCCCACTGTTTTAACCTCACAACCCTCTCTGTGAAAAAATACTTCCTCATATTGCCCCTGGGCCATCCCCCCTCTATCTTAAAATTGTGTCCCCTTGTTTTTGCACATCTCTTTTTCTGAAAGATGCTACCCTCTTGGACTTTGTTGATTCCCTTGAGGTACTTGAAAGTTTCTGTCATGACCTCCTCTCCCTCCTTTCCTCAAGGGTATACATATTAATCTCCTTTAGTCTCTCTTCGTATGGCTTCTATCGCTGACCCTGCACCATTTTAGTCACCCTCCTCTGGACTCCTCCATCCTGTCTATGTCTTTGCGGGAGATGGGGTCTCCAGAACTGCATGCAGTACCTGGATGGGGTCTCACCAACTGGCTGTACAGAGGGATATCAACTTCCTGTTTTCTGCTGCTGATGCCTCTCCTATACATCCTAGTATCCCCCCAGACCTCCTTACTGCCTTCTCACATTGCTTGCTTATCTTTAGGTCATCTGATATGACTACCCCCAGGTCCCTTTCAATTATTGTTGTTGTTAATACCTTCCCCCATTGTGTATTTTTCCCCTGGGTTTTTGTTTCCCAGGTGCATTACTTTGTACTTCTTTGCATTGAATCTAAGCTGCCATACTTTTGACCATTCCTCCAACTTTGCCAAGTCCCATCTCATCCTTTCCACCCCCCTTGTGTATCAATCCTGTTGCAGATCTTTGTGTCGTCTACAAAGAGGCATACATTTCCTTCCAGTCCCTCCACAATGTTACTTATAAAGACACTAAAAGGACTGGACCCTGCACTTAACTCCTGGTATCCCGCTAGTAACCCCCTTCTTTGGAGTGGACTCACACAATTACCTCTGTGTCCTGTTGTCCAGCCAATTTTTGCCTTGCTACCACCCTGGGACCCACTCCCAGGCTGGATAATTTGTTTATTAATCTTTTGTGTGGGACTGTGTCACATGCCTTGCTAAAGTCTAGGTAGACCATGTCCACAGCCCCTCCCTGGTCTACTACTTTGGTCGTTCAGTCAAAGAAATCTATTAGATTTGTCTGACATGACCTTCCCACTGTGAATGCATGCTGCCTTGGGTCCTTTGCCCCTCTGGCCTCTAGGTACTCAACAATTCTTTCTTTCACAAGTGATTCCATTATTTTCCCTACCACTGAGGTCAAGCTAACAGGTCTGTAGTTTCCTACCTCTGCTTTGCTTCCACTTTTGTGAAGGGGAATCACATCTGCCTTCCTCCAGTCCTTAGGTACCACACCATCCTCCCATGATTTGTTAAAAAGGGTAGTCAGTAGTGTCACTAGTTTTCCCCTTAGTTCTTTTATAATTATGGTGTGAATCCTGTCAGGCCCGATTGCTTTGTTTATCTTCAGTTTTAGGAGTTCTTTCAGAACCCTTTCTTCTGTGAAAGTACTAGTATCGACACCCCTATCCAGAGTGGTTCTATTGACTGGATTAGGTACCTCCCCCTCCTCCACTTTTGTGAATACTGAGCAGAAGTATTAGTTCAGTATCCCTGCTTTTTCACTGTCACCCTCTGCCCACCCACCCCCCCCTTTATTAAGCCTCACTATCCCTCCCTTGGTTTTTCTTCACTCCCTAATGTACCTATAAAAGGTTTTATCCCCCTTCTTAACTGAGTTGGCTATCTTTTCCTCAGTTTGTGCCTTTGCTATTCTGACTGCCTTCCCCGCTTCCTTCTGCTTTAACTGGTACAGTTCTCTGTCCTGCTCCTTCTGTGTTTCCTTATACTTCCTGAATGCTATCTTTTCTTCTTAACCTTCTCCCACATCTTTTGAGAACCATAGTGTTTTTCTTTCGTTTTGATTTATTTGCTTCACACAAAGGCTTGTTGCCTCTGTGATGGCAGTTTTGATGTTTCCTTTGTTCTTCCACCCTCCTTCTTGCCTGTTTGCTATTGCTTTTCTGAAGCATTCTCCCATTTCGACAAAGTCAGCCCTCCTAAAGTCCAGTACCCTCACTTTTGTATGGCTTGACTCTGCAGCTGTGTTTATTGTGAACCACACTGTTTGGTGGTCATTTGTTCCCAGATGGCTACCCACTTCTAGATCTGAGATCCTCTCTCCATCCCCATTTGAGAGAACCAGGTCTAAGATTGCCCTCCCAAGTGGGTTCCGACACTAGCTGTCTGAAGCACGCCCCCTGTAGGGCATCAAGAATGACCCTGCTCTTGGATGTGGCTGCAGCAAAGGTGCTGTAGTTAACATCTGGCATATTCAGGTCCCCCATCAACAATATCTCCCCCTTTTCTGCCATCCTAAGGATGCCTTCTATCATTTTCTTGTCCATTTTCTCCCCCTGAGACGGGGGTCTGTATACAACTCCTATGCAGATTGTGGTGCCATTTCCAGTCTCCAGGGTGACCCACAGTGTCTCCTCTCCTCCTTGTTTACCCTTTGTTCCATTGCTTTGATCCCTTCCGTGAAGCTACTTCTCCTCCTCCTCTTCTATCCTCCCTGTCCCTCCTGTAGATTGTGTAGCCTGGTATGCTGACATCCCAGTCATGGTTCTCTGTGTACCATGTTGCTGTGACTGCCACAATATCTAGGCATCCCTCTTCCATCAAGGCCACCAGTTCAGGAAGCTTGTTACTCAGACTATGGGCATTGGTACTTGCCCTCCATTTTTGATGGCCTTACCCCTTTAGCCCCATCCTGTCCTTACTGCCTTTGCCTTTTTCTCCATTTACCCCTGCCCTTCTCCCCATCGACTTTCTATCTTGTTTACCTCGCTAACTACCCTGAATTTTTTTGGTGGAACTAGTATTTCCTGCTCCTTTTCAGTGTCTCCCTGTATCATGTCACAACAGTGATGGGAATACAGCAAAGACCATAAATGACATTTTTGGCAGTTCGCTGTGATGATCTACTAGGTTCCTGACACTGTTGCATCAGAGGTGTTAGCCCCCTTCCTGAACCAACTCTCACTCAGAGTTGGTTATTTAAAGTCTGGGGGTGCAGAGGCAGAGCCCCCTGCATGGTGGGGTGGGTGGTAAAGCTCCCCACAGAAAACACCAGTTCCCCTATCAATGGCACAACATCAATTGGCAGTGTTGTGCCATTGCTGTGCTGATGGTCGGCAAATTCTGTGTCACCACGGTAGGGTGGAACCCCTCACCCCTTGACTAGTTTAAATGCTTGCCAATAAAGCATTTAAACCTATCACCTAGAATCCTGGTTCCCCTCATGGACAGATGCAGACCATCACACCAGTATAGGCCTGTATCCTCCAGGTGGACCTCCAGTCCCAATGAAGCCAAAATGCTGAGCTCTGCACCAGTGTTTCAACAATTGATTGAATCCCATGGTGCAGAGCATACTAGCCTCACTCAATGCCATAGACAGGCAGCACCTCTGAGAAGGTTGCTGTGCATGCTACTTGTCTAAGTCCTCTCCCAACTCCACAAACTCCTCCTGCACTGCTCTGATCCCTTTCCCAGCCAGGCCATTTGTCCCTAGGTGAACAATGACATCCAGCTCCCTCCCCATGCAGCTGCTCCCACGATCCTGAGGATTCGCCTCCTGTCCCTCCAAGCCATGGTGCCTGGCAGGCACCTTACCTCCTCTCCACCTCCCCTGGTCTACCCTCCACAATAGAGTCTCCCAACAGGAGTTGTTTCCTTCCCTTGGGGTCCCATGTCATCCTCCTGTGGGTCTCCTTTGTGGAGGTTCCCAGCATCCTCCTTGGTCTCCACTGTGGGTGCCTCCATAGAGGAAACACACTCTGCCAGAATGGCGTATGACTTGTGGAGAGGTACAACTGGAGGAATGCACTTCTGTTCCACCACCCTCACCCTCCCTGAGTCCACTGTGGTCCAACTGCTCCTCTTTCTTGGCAACCTCTGAGGCAGCGGCGGTGGCCCTGATGTTCCCTGGGCGGGAGAGGAGGTCCCTCAAATCCTGGCCAACTCAGCCTGGAGACGAGCAATCTCCTCCCTCATTCCAGAGAGGTGCCTGCAGATGGGACAACACAGCATCCTCCAGAATGTCTTCTGGAAGACTGCCACTCCACAGCCTCTGCACTGCACCACTCCCATCATGTCTTATTTGTGGCCCCTCAACTGTTGTTTTGTATGCTCACTCTTTCCTCTGCCTGTTTACTTTTTTTTTTCTCCCTACTTTCCTACTGCTTCCTTGCCCTTATAGCTCCTGCTCTTCCTGTTCTGGGACAGGAAGTTCCTGTATCTCAGTAGTCTCCTTCTTACTTGTTCAGAGTCAGACCTCCAGCAGCTGGGGAGAACTACTTTTTTCCTTCTAGGATGCTGAGTCTTTTGTGCCTCTGTGATCACTCCCTTCCTGCTCCCAAACAGGAAGTTCCTGTTGTCAGTTAAATCCTGTGCCTTTAAAAGTGGAACTAGCTAAGGGTGGTAGGGACGGCTATACAGTCCCAGTAGAAGAGTACTAAAGTTCTACCAGCACCTCCTTCCTCTTGCTGTTCTCTGCCAAAAGCTATCCAGGGTAGTTTTAAATCCAAACACCTGGCTTCCTGCTGCCTAAGTCACTCCCCCTAATTCACAGCTCCCTTCTTCACCTAGATAACTGCACAGATGACAGTTCCTTCGCCCGCTCAGACAAACACACTAACTCTTGTTTTTTTCTTTTGTTTGCTTGTTTTACCCTAAATTGAAGGTCCCAGTAGTAGCTTCTAGTTCTTAAGTCCCAGTAGAAGAGTAGTAAAGTTCTTACAGCACCTCCTTCCTTCTGTTCTCTGCCAAAAGCAAACCGTACTCAGGGTGGGGTCTCACCCACGATTTATATAGGGAATTATCGCCTCCTCCGCCTACTGGTTATATCCCTCCCTATACAGCCCATCCTAATTTTTGCTTTTCCTACTGCCTTATCACATTGTTTCGCCATGTTGAGGTCATCTGATATGATACCCCCCAGGTCTCTCTCCTAACTTGTTACTGTGACTACTTCTCCCCTCTCCCCTGTTTATATGTGGCCTGTAGGTTCTTGTGTCCTACGTGCACGATTCAACACTTCTTTAGGTTGAATCTCAATTGCCAAGTTTCTGACCACTCCTCCAACTTCCCCAGGTCCTCCTTCATCCTTTCCACACACCCCTGAGTATGTCTACCCTATTGTGATGTTTGTATCATATGCAAATAGGTATACTTCCAATCTGTCAGCAATATCACCAAAATGTAGATACTAAAGAGGATCGGGCCCAGTACTGACCCCCTGTGGCCCCCAACTTGCCACTCTGCCCTCCACCAAGTGAATCCCATTTATGACCACCCTCTGGCTTCTGCCGCTAAGCCAGCTTTCCACCCATTTTGCTATTTTAGGACCCACTCCAATACTGCTCAGTGTGTTCGCCAGCCTCCTGGGTGGGACAGTGTCAGAAGCCTTGCTGAAATCCAGATACGCCATGTCCACCATCCCTCCCTGGTCCACCACCCTCATTACCCAGTCAAAAATCTCAATTAGGTCCATCTGGCAGGACCTCCCTTCTGTGAATCCATGTTGCCCCTGGTCCTGGAGACCGCTGGCTACAAGGTATTCACTAATTCACTCTTTAGGAGTGATTCCATTACCTTCTTGGCACCGAGGTGAGGCTGACTGGTCTGTAATTACCTGTCTCTTCTCTACTACCATTCTTGTGAAGAGGTACTACTGTACATCCACCCTCCTCCAGTCTCCAGGAACCTCCCAGTGTCCAACGGCAGGCTGAGCAGTGATGTCAAAGTGCAGCCAGCACCTCCTGAGCTCCCTTAACATGATAAGGTGAACTGCATCTGGACCCATTGCCTTGTCTACCCTTAATTGGGACAGTTGTTTAAGGACACTTTCTCTGTGAATGGACTAGCGTCCACCTCCCAACCCTTTATGCCCTTTTTATGTAACACTGGACCCTTCTCTTCCCTCTCCTCCGTGACAACTGAACAGAAGTAATTGTTCAGTAAGTCTGCCTTCTGGTGATCCTCCTCTACTGGACCCCCTTACCCTACCAGTCTCACTATTCCTGATTTGGGCATCCTTTTCTCATGGATGTATCTGAAGAATGTTTTATTCCCCTTCTTTACTGACTTGGCTATCCGCTCCTCAATATCTGCCTTACTAATTATCTGTCCTGCCACTCTGTTTTTCCTTGTACTTCTTCTGTCTTCTTTCTGTGTACTTTTGTACCTCCTGAACGCCGTTTTTACCCTCACTGCTCTCTCTACCTCTCTGGAGAATCAAATTGGCCTCTTTCTTTTTTAACCTTTGCTGACCGATCTTATTCAATGTTTCATAGCTCTTTTAATTCCCCCTCTGATTACAGACCACTGCTCCTCAACTCCTCCCAGTTTCTCTATGCCTGCCAGGGCATCCTTGAGAATATCTCTCATGGTATTAAAATCTGTATGTCTGAAGTCCATGACCATTGTCCTTGTATGACCCAACTCTTTCCCATTTCTTATTTTGAATCACACTGTGTGATAGTCACTGAACCCTAGATTTTCCCCCACCATGACATTGGCAACACTGTCCCCATTGGTTAGCACAAGGTCCAGTATCACCCCCCTCAAGTTGGTTCCCGTACAAGTTGTATGGAGGAATGTTCCTTGTAAGGGGTCCAGTATTTCCCTGCTCCTGGTTGTTGCAACAGCTGGGAGCCTCCAGTCCATATCAGGGAGATTGAAGTCCCCCATCAGCAACAGTTCCCCCTTCTGGGCCATCTGTTGTACTGCTTGCATTAGCTCCTTATCTACTTCTTCCCCCTGTGCTGGAGGCCTATAAATCACTCCTGTAGGCATTACAGCCCCTGACCGTTTCTCCAGGGTGACCCATAGTACCTCCACTTCCTCTTGCTCCTCCTGCCCCACTGAAACCTGTATACTGTCTCTCACATATAGGGCTACCCCCCTTCTTACCTGCCCTATCCCTCCTAAATAGATTAAAGCCTGGGATGGCTATCTCCCAGTCCTGGTTTTCGGTACACTAGGTCTCTGTGATGGCCACCAGGTCCAGTTCCTCTCCTGTCATTGTGGCCTCTAAGTCTGCTAGTTTGGTGCTCAGACTCCTGGCATTCATACACATCACCTCCACCAGTTCCTCCCTCCTTACTGCTTTGTTCCTCCATAACCCTTCTCCCATTTGTAGGGAGTGCCAGCTAGGTAACTTCCCCAGGTTTTGTCCTCCTTTCCTTCCCTAGCCTCATACTCTCCCCTTTCTTAGTTTAAATTCCTGGCCTTGGCTATGTATTCCTGTAGGTTTTCCTTTAGTACCCTGGACCCTGCCTCATTTAGATACTGCCTATCTTTTGAATATAAACCTTCGTCCTTCCACCTGTCCCCTATTCCCCAATGTAGATGAACCCCTCCTTCATGCACCATTCCCTTAGCCAAATGCTGAATTCTTCAATCCTCTTTTTCCTGCCAGTACTGGCACTAGGAACCAATAAGACTTCCGAGAAGGCCAATGAGCTCATCTCCTCCTTGCAGCCCTCTGCTAAATCCCTAAACCTTTGCTGTACCTCACCCAGCTTGTTTCCTGCCAAATCATTTGTGCCCAAGTGAATGATTATGTGTGCCCCCCCCAGTCTCCTTATGTTCTCCTTTATTTATTGCCCTGCCCTCCCAACCTCCATTCCTGGTATACAGAAGATTGACCTTCTTTTATCTGGGTCCCACTTCCTAATCCAGTTTAAACCCTTTATTATGGAGTCCCCATATACCATGACTTTCTCTTTTCTCTCAGTCCTGTTTATTGCCCCTCCTTTCAGTGTCTGGTGAACCTGCCATCTCCCTCTGAATTCTTACCCTGTCCTCCATGCCCATCTTCCCGTCTGATCCCCTTTTTTTATCACCATCTTCCTCTTGTGTACCTCTCCCTCTGTAGTCTCTCTTGCACCCCTTCTCTTCCCTTCCATGCTCCTCTCCCTCTGGTCCTCCCTTTCTACCCCTTCTTCATCCTGTCTCTTGGCTCCTTTCAGACTGATTCGACCTTCTTCTCCCTTCCTCCACTCCCCCCCACCTTATTAACTCTGACCTCACCCCTCATGTTAGTTTGAGCCCCGAGCTCCTCATTTGCTCTTTGATTCTCTATATCTGCTTGTGGCAAGAACCTGTTCGATGCTCTTCCCCCGACTCATGTACTTACCTTAGTATTCCCTTCTGCTATACTTCCCTTATTCACTTGTGCCACCTTCCTTTCTTCTCACTACCTCAATCATTGTTCTTAATACTGGCTGGTCTTACTTCCAATCCCTTGGCAACCCCCTGCATCCCACCTTATATTGCCTCTCTCAGCCTTCAGCAGTGCTGCCCTGTTCTTTTCCCCATTGCTTCTTCCCCCATCCCCATCCCCAACCCCTCTCTCCACCTCCCACCTCAGCCAGTTCATCTCTGCTCTAAGTTGTCCCAGATTCCTGCATACTGGGCATCCCTTGATCTCCACATCATATCCAGGAACACTGCTGCCCCACACCCATTAGAGCTAGCTACTCTCCCCATTCCTTTCTGCTCCCAGAATCTTTCTGTCTCTCTCCCCGCCACACCTCCTTCCTCCCCCACTGCCTGTACCTGTCACTAGAATCCCATATCCCTCTGCTTAAACTTACTATATGGTCTTGGTGACTTGACTAAACAGTGATTAAAATGTACTAAATAGTAGCAGATAGCAAATGATTAAATACACATTACTACATAACCATAAATCACACCAACTCACTATAGTGTAATAGCAACAGAATAAGTAGCAAAAGGCTAACTACCTTACTAGTATTTAAATCATGTTAAATAGCAGCAGGCAGCAAACGATTAATAACTACTAATTGATTATATAACTATTAATTGCCCAGATAATAAAATTACTAAAGATCTACGTTCAGGTAGCAGCATTTGTGGAAATCTGTCTAATCAGCATAGTAGCATTACAACCAATAGTAGAGACAGTGGTAAGATGCAGTCATAGACGATCTACAGCTAGACCTTGTTGAGTTGTCATTGTGTACCAGCAGTACTATATGAATAGTATAATAACACATAAGTGTAACAGAACAGCATGAGAAGTAGGACAACCATGCAAGTGAGATAAAATGCAGTGGCAGTAAAGCTTAGCTACGTATGGGTGATTGATAGTACTGGCTGTCCCAATAGCGATAATGAAGTCCCTCCCTTTTTCAAGTGCCCCTTCAGTAGTTATAGCTTTAGTGCGAAATCAGTCAGTTAAAGACTATTTAATAACTGGAGTGGGTGAGGGTAAGGAAGAAGGCCAAAATTCCACTAGCTAGCTAGAGTAGAGGAATCCATGAGTAAGGACAAAGCCACCTCTACCCCTAAAAAGTCACAGCTGCACAAATTCTGTGAAAGATCTGGCACATTTTAAAGCCTGCTGCGGCTAGCTTTCCTTTGTTCCCAGTTCAAATTTAGGTGCCAAGCATTTGGTGCTGTTCTGTTGGCTGCCTGTGTGGAGATGCAGCTCTGCTAACCCTCAGGATAATTAGTCAGTTGGTGGGATGCTTTGTGCGGTAAGTGGGAATCCATTGCAGGAGAGGGGTCCCATGAGTCAAGGCAAATGCACCTCTACCCCTAAGAAGTCCCAGCTGCACAAATTCCATGAAAGCATTTAGTTTCACTTTTACAGCTTACAAGAACTTTAAGTCACACTTATAAAGCATCTCTTCCCTATGGTGATAGATAGATAGATAGATAGATAGATAGATAGATAGATAGATAGATAGATAGATAGATAGACAGACAGACAGACAGACAGATAGATAGATAGCTGTGTCAGTGGCTCAGTATGTAACACACTTGCCTCTGGGACCAGAAGATCAGAAGGTCATGGATTCTAGCTCCACACCAGGTACTTTGGGTAATACCCATAAATGACACTGACACTGCAGTGTAGTATGAGGGGTACTGCACTGGTGAGGTGCCCTCTTTCAGATGTGATGTTACACCGAGCTCCCTTCTGTCCATCTTTGGCCACTGTCTAGGTGGAAGTTAAAATCCCAATGTCATGGACAACATTCCACTTAAAAACATAGAATTTGTCAACAGAAAAGGACCGCTTGCTCCACCCATTCTACCCAGATGTTCTCTACCTAATCTGCCTCCTCAGACCCAAACTGGTCTCTGACGACC